>OV884060.1:173735252-183735252 GCA_930367215.1 Pollenia angustigena | reverse complement strand
ATCTTTCACAATAAAAAAAGAATAATACAATAAAAGTTTAAAAATTAACAGGGTTTTGTGTTTTTGTGGTATGATCTTATGAAAGTGGGCCGATTTGGTTGCACCCGTCATGCACTTTAAAACTCACTCGTGGCTATTTGATCGTTTCATAAAAATTCTTGTAAATAGATAACAATAATATATGAAAAAATATAATATATATGTATATGTATATGAAAAAAAAAAATAACTTAATTGCAAATGTGTTTCTTTCTATTAGTAAAAGACGTTTAAAGCGTCTAAATGTTGCACCCGTCAGAATAGAATCGCCCTTATGATCTTATAAAGGAACGAGGTATTTATGTTTTATTTTGAAACTAAAGTTTAAACTTACTTAAAAGTTTTTAGTGACGAAAACACAAAGTAATTTTCGTAGTGGGATTTAAATGGCAGCTATGTGCCATTAGGAAACCCCACCATCGCCAATCATAAACAATTAAAATCCTGTTTGTATTGTCAACCTAAAAAAATTAAACAGTTAAAAGTTAAAATATTTCCTGACAAAGAATCTCTTCCAGATCTGCCATTTAATCGCAAATGTTTTTGGTTAATATTTCATTAAATTATCCGGGGAATTTGTCAATACTTTTTTCCTTTTTATTATTTACAACATTACATAATTTAACAATTAACTTAAATTAAGATGCAACCTTAAAAACATATGCAACAGTTTGTTAAACAAGTTATTAATCCTATAAAAAACAAAGTTCGCTCTTTACCTTGCTCTGTATTTCCTATTCTCTTTAGCTTTCCCTTTAACCCTCTTTTGTAATATTGCTGTCAATTTTTTCCTTTGTTATCCTGTAAAAATTATGTATAAAGCTTTATCATTAATATTCCATCCGATTAAATAAAATCCCTTAAATTCTTTTAACACTTCATAATTTTTTAAGTTTTTGCCAAATATTTTTTTGTGGCTTTTTATTCGGCTTTGGCTTATACCAAAACCGACAAAAGTACACAAATGAGTAATAACAACAACAAAAATTACAGGGCTTACACATGTGGTTGTGTGACAATTGTACGTGATATGTTGTTTATTTTTATGATGATGTTTATTTGTGCTTCTGTTTTTTGTTGGGAAAGATGAGCAGCGACAAGCAACAGAAAAACAAATCCCATCCCCCACATATACACGATTACAAACATGCACACTTAAACACACACTTATGCAAACACATTCAGGCAACCATTAAACCTTTAACCCTTTTTTTGCTACGGTTGCTGGCCTCATATGTGTTTATTTTATTTTATTGTTTGTTTATGAGAAAGTATGTGTATGTCACATAGTTTATGTAGAAGGTTTATTTATCCGTCTATAATGACGGGTATTAGGGAGTTCCTGTAATGTCAGCCTTAAGATCACCTGGCCAAATTGTCATCAGGTGAAATTATGTCATCAATGGGATGACATACCAGCATCACAGTAATGACGAATTGGAGTCAGTTTAATAAAAAATGTGATCAGTGCGATGACTCAGTATCATCGGAGAAAGGACTCATTAGGCTCAATTTAATGACAAACGTCACCAAGTTGAGTCATTGGGATTGACTTTATGCCAAAGTGAGAGAATATTGTTTCTTCCTTACCTGTTACACATGTGTGCTTCACTTTTGTTGTATCCCGCCTTTTGTTTTCACATAAGACACAAGCAACATGCCCGGTATGGTTTTAGTAATCATTCCACCTTGAAAATTTGACGTATTTAACTAAATATTGTAAACAAATAGAATATGGGAATTTCTGCTTGCTTTTTTTACTTTTTAAACATGAAAATAATTTTAAAAGTGCACAAAATGTGGCATCGAATTGATGCCACTGTAGTCATAGCATAGATGACGCATAAAATATGACAAAATGTAATGATGACGTTTGTCATTGGATTGATGTCACTTTTTGCCTCATTGATGCCATTTGTAATAACATTGATGTCACGTTTTTTATATTAGGGCATCACAATATGAAGGTTAATATTTCTATGAGTGTACAGAAAAGTGGGGTAGATTAGAGAAGTGGGTGTGGCATAAACATCTGCCAAAATGTAGGCTAAATTTGAGAAGTGTGTATACTTATACAGAAGAGATTTAGAGGTTTGACAAAACGTACGTTTTTGTAAAGAATTTTATTGTGGTAGCAATGCTTTTTTTACATAACTGATCAATTTGTACGACTTCATTGGGAAATAAAATATAATTTTAATAAGATACTTTTTCAAACTCTACTTATAAACGTGAACACTCCTAATAATCACATACATTTATTTGTACGTACATATGTGTAAGTGTTACTCCATTTATTTTTTGTCATTACTGCTCTGTTTGTTTCTCATTAGTTTGATGGTTTGATGGATGGTTGAGCAGTGACTTCATATATCACCAACATACCACAATATCACGGCAGCAAGCAACAGCATCAGGGACATCATCATCAACACGGTCTAGAGTCAATTTGAAAACATCTGCTGTAGCAACAATATTAACAACCAACAACCACACAAAGTGTAATAGTTGTAGCGATAACAATAAAAAAAAATCGTTTTGCTACCACCAACACAAACAAAAGTAGTAATTTGGTTTTTTATTTTCATTAAGTGGTTCAAAAATTTTGGTATGTGTTAAAATAAGTTGGAAAATAGAAATGTTGTAGTATTAAGGAAAAAAGCTTAATTTTCTTACAATTTTATTGAAGTGGGTGAAGATAAATACGCCGAGTTAAATATGTTTTATGACGTAAAACGTTACGTTATTAAAAACGTAGCTGAGCTACGCGTAGCTGATTAAAAACGTAGCTCAGCTACGCATATTTCAGCTACGCGTAGCTCAGCTACGTTTTTATTTAATTTTTTTCTTAATTTTGAGCGGTGTGTATGGGAGCGATATTTTAAATTGCGGCCGAACCAAAAAAGATTACGGAACGGGAGGGGCACTAAATTAGAGGTAATCAACCCTACTTTCGTAATCTTTAATCAAAATTTAAGAAATATAAATTTTTCTACTTTTAAAAAATTCTTTAAATTTCGGCTAGTGTATCTGAAAGAGATTTTTTTAAGTTGTGACCGAACCAAAAAAGATTACGGAACGGGAGTAGCACCAAATTAGAGGTAATCAACTCTACTTTCGTAATCTTTAATCAAAATTTAAGAAATATAAATTTTTCTATTTTTAAAAAATTCTTTAAATTTCGGCTAGTGTATCTGAAAGAGATTTTTTTAAGTTGTGACCGAACCAAAAAAGATTTCGGAACGGGAGTAGCACCAAATTAGAGGTAATCAACTCTACTTTCGTAATCTTTAATCAAAATTTAAGAAATATAAATTTTTCTATTTTTAAAAAATTCTTTAAATTTCGGCTAGTGTATCTGAAAGAGATTTTTTTAAGTTGTGACCGAACCAAAAAAGATTACGGAACGGGAGTAGCACCAAATTAGAGGTAATCAACTCTACTTTCGTAATCTTTAATCAAAATTTAAGAAATATAAATTTTTCTATTTTTAAAAAATTCTTTAAATTTCGGCTAGTGTATCTGAAAGAGATTTTTTTAAGTTGTGACCGAACCAAAAAAGATTACGGAACGGGAGTAGCACCAAATTAGAGGTAATCAACTCTACTTTCGTAATCTTTAATCAAAATTTAAGAAATATAAATTTTTCTATTTTTAAAAAATTCTTTAAATTTCGGCTAGTGTATCTGAAAGAGATTTTTTTAAGTTGTGACCGAACCAAAAAAGATTTCGGAACGGGAGTAGCACCAAATCAACTCTACTTTCGTAATCTTTAATTAAAATTTAAGAAATATAAATTTTTCTATTTTTAAAAAATTCTTCAAATTTTGGCTAGTGTATTAAGATTACGAAAGTAGAGTTGCACCAAATTAGAGGAATTTATCTATTAGTAGCCTTGGTATACTTCCAACTGCAATATATCGACCCCTTTGCGCGAAACTATCGTATGTTACAAAAACCAAATTTTACAGGAGAGGCATTTTTATACTTTTCTCTCCTATCACTTGCAATATAAATATGAAAATATACATTAAATTTTTGGAGCAACGAAGTGAAATTCACCTACAATATTTTGTCAGGCGACGTTTCTTTGAATGTAGAACAATATTGCATCAAAAACACAATTTCAAAAAAATTGGCATATACGATAATTTCGCGCAAATGGGTCGATATGGGCTCTTGTTCTTCAGAAATTAAAGTCATCAATGGGCAGTGAACAAAACAGTCCTAAACATATCGTACGGTTTTGACTTTTTCATATCAAACGACTGCTATTTTTGTGTTCTAATACTGCAACAACTTATTATTTCAATACAATTTACATAGATGTAATCAATTCTTTAATAATTCCATTTTAACTTTAACCCAAACACCGAAGTATACAAAGATGAAACGTTTTTTTTTCTCCTAAAAAGTTGTATTTTTTTAAGATACGAGGTTGAGAAAGTAAGGCATCGATATGTATTATAGAAACACAACAGGTGAATTAAGCCATGGCATTCCTGTACAAATACGCTAATATTCAAACAGACCACTGAGTGAACGATAATTAAATCTAGTTATAAGCAGAGTGAAAAAACAAAAAGTATGTAATTTATCGTATCAAATACGAAATTACAAGGACATATCTCTGCATCTTTCTGACATCAATGATGTGCAAACGTTTGTGTTCTATTACTTACTGAATAGTAACTTAGCAAAGAATGGCTGTTTTCCTAAACGTGTGTTCATAATGTATCAATACCGTGTTGATGCATTGTGTACTTAAATTTTCACCTACTTTGTATTGTATATGAATATGGTTTGCATCTACATTATTTTAACTGCCTTATTTGCTTTTCTCTGCGCAGTGACAACTACAAAGTTGCATTTCGGAACTAAATGCATTGTCAAAATTTTTATGGTTGCATTTAAGAACATGTTGCCATGTATTACTAAAATGCAACATACGTTTAGGAAAACAGCCAAACAGTCGCCACGGATCAGGAACTATTTTCATAATACATACTTTGAAATACTATCCATACATTCAGACTTGTCACAGAAATCAATTCCGATCGAAAGTGATTTCGTTTTATGTGAAGCAAGATACGAAATCTCTTCCACTTTCGATCGGAATTAAATTGTGTGACAGGACCGATTGACTATACAAGAATACAATTTTAATTTGTAAAATGTACATGCACTTGTTGTTCCTCTAAATGGCATCTCAAAATTTACACAAAGTTTGCAAATTAATATTAAACGATTTTGAAATCTATTTTGAGGTTCGATTAATCGATTTCAAAAACCGATATATAAAAAGTCAATCGAAAAATCGAAAATCGATTTTGGAATCCATTTACCATTCCCTAGCATATACCATGCAAGTTTAGTATACAAATCCTATGTCTGTCAGGGTTATAAGGAGAAAATATGAAGTGAAAAAATTGGCGCACAGTTTGCGATTTCCAATACATTTCTCAACGTAGAGGTTAAAAATATATTGATTAAATATTTTCAAAAAACCATAACCAATAAAACAATAAAAAAAATCGAAATTTATTACGAAATGGAGTATTATTTTATTAATTTATACCTTAAAAAACTATTTTATGCATAAAAATAAATATGCACAGAAAAATTTTAATTTTTTACCTTTTTTTGTTTTACAGATAAAATGAAAGAAATTTCCGATTAAATATTAATGTTGTCTTACTTACCGATGATCTTACAGGATTGCTCGAGTCAGTTTGCAAAATGACGAATTAAAAATTATTTTTATTTATTATAACGGATTAAATATCAAATTTAATTTGTATTAAACTTTGTTCACAATCAGAGCAACAATTTCGTTTTTACTTCTTTTTTCTTCCCAAAGTATTTCATATATTTTCCTTTCATTTTTAGAACAAAAATGTAACTAAATTTTTTTTTAAAAATGTAACTAAAGTTGATTTTAGTCTAGAGTTTCCGACGTTTAAAATAATTTTATTTAGTTTTGAATGAAAATTTTAACATAAAGAATGTGAAAACAAAAAGCATGTTGTATTTGCATGTTTTTTGGTTTCGTATGCTTAGGGTGTGTGTGAAACGGTAGCAAAGTACTCATGGAAGTAAAATTTTGACACTATTGAGGTGAATAAAATTTCACTAGCCCTAGGGGCTAGTATTAATTTTGACATTAGTGTAGAAATTTTTGCGACCACAAAATTATTTTTTTTCATCAAGTTTGTTTAAACAAAATAAAAAATAATATGGAAGCAGGACCAGTGGCAAAAAAAATTAAAAAGAATTATACAAGATATAAATATTTAATATGTATAAGCTTTTTTGCCCACACCTTTTGTAAAATTTGTTAATATCTCAGAACGAATTCATCAAATAGTTGTGACGATCTCATTTCCAACATAATTGAAATGATTATTGGTAAACGTTTGTTATGTTATGTTGTCAAAAATGTTACAATTTCACACAGCACAAATATGAAAATTTTCTACCATAAACAAATTTCATTTCACCATAGAACTTTGCTACCGTTTCACACAAGGTATATTTACACAAGGTAAACTCGTTGGCCCACATGTTTGTCAGCTGTTTACCCCAGTTGGAACCCAAACGTCAAATTTCGTGTACATGAGCCAAAATTTGTACATGTGTGCATGTGTTTTATATGAAAACAATTTTGACAACTCGGTTCCACTCGCTTATTTTTATAGAGCAGCATGTCTACACTCCCCGATGAGTCTACCTTGTGTTAATGTACCTTGGTTTCACACACACAACGTTACCGTTGGTGCCACTAAAGTGGCATTTTCCCACTTTTTCGACTGCATGGATACTATTTGGCCACTTTTACAAAATGCATCCAAATGTGGTACTTTTTGTGATTCTTGCCACTTTTTTGATACTTTTTCCGTTAGGAAAAGATACTTTTTTTCTTTCTGTTTTATTATATATCCCAGCTTTAATATAAGTAAAACTGTGTTAATATATTAATATCATGCGTGGTTAGCAAAAATCGGTTGAATAAACTTTCTATTTACCTGTGTTAATTATTATGAATAAGGGGGTAAAGATATCTCGCATGTATATATATATCGGTCGCAACTTAGAAAAATATCTCCCGTATACACTAGCCAAAATTTAAAGAATTTTTTAAAAATAGAAAAATTTATATTTCTTAAATTTTGATTAAAGATTACGAAAGTAGAGTGGATTACCTCTAATTTGGTGCTACTCCCGTTCCGTAATCTTTTTTGGTTCGGTCACAACTTAAAAAAATCTCTTTCAGATACACTAGCCGAAATTTAAAGAATTTTTTAAAAATAGAAAAATTTATATTTCTTAAATTTTGATTAAAGATTACGAAAGTAGAGTTGATTACCTCTAATTTGGTGCTACTCCCGTTCCGTAATCTTTTTTGGTTCGGTCACAACTTAAAAAAATCTCTTTCAGATACACTAGCCGAAATTTAAAGAATTTTTTAAAAATAGAAAAATTTATATTTCTTAAATTTTGATTAAAGATTACGAAAGTAGAGTTGATTACCTCTAATTTGGTGCTACTCCCGTTCCGTAATCTTTTTTGGTTCGGTCACAACTTAAAAAAATCTCTTTCAGATACACTAGCCGAAATTTAAAGAATTTTTTAAAAATAGAAAAATTTATATTTCTTAAATTTTGATTAAAGATTACGAAAGTAGAGTTGATTACCTCTAATTTGGTGCCCCTCCCGTTCCGTAATCTTTTTTGGTTCGGTCACAACTTAAAAAAATCTCTTTCAGATACACTAGCCGGAATTTAAAGAATTTTTTAAAAATAGAAAAATTTATATTTCTTAAATTTTGATTAAAGATTACGAAAGTAGAGTTGATTACCTCTAATTTGGTGCTACTCCCGTTCCGTAATCTTTTTTGGTTCGGTCACAACTTAAAAAAATCTCTTTCAGATACACTAGCCGGAATTTAAAGAATTTTTTAAAAATAGAAAAATTTATATTTCTTAAATTTTGATTAAAGATTACGAAAGTAGAGTTGATTACCTCTAATTTGGTGCCCCTCCCGTTCCGTAATCTTTTTTGGTTCGGTCACAACTTAAAAAAATCTCTTTCAGATACACTAGCCGGAATTTAAAGAATTTTTTAAAAATAGAAAAATTTATATTTCTTAAATTTTGATTAAAGATTACGAAAGTAGAGTTGATTACCTCTAATTTGGTGCCCCTCCCGTTCCGTAATCTTTTTTGGTTCGGTCACAACTTAAAAAAATCTCTTTCAGATACACTAGCCGGAATTTAAAGAATTTTTTAAAAATAGAAAAATTTATATTTCTTAAATTTTGATTAAAGATTACGAAAGTAGAGTTGATTACCTCTAATTTGGTGCTACTCCCGTTCCGTAATCTTTTTTGGTTCGGTCACAACTTAAAAAAATCTCTTTCAGATACACTAGCCGAAATTTAAAGAATTTTTTAAAAATAGAAAAATTTATATTTCTTAAATTTTGATTAAAGATTACGAAAGTAGAGTTGATTACCTCTAATTTGGTGCTACTCCCGTTCCGTAATCTTTTTTGGTTCGGTCACAACTTAAAAAAATCTCTTTCAGATACACTAGCCGAAATTTAAAGAATTTTTTAAAAATAGAAAAATTTATATTTCTTAAATTTTGATTAAAGATTACGAAAGTAGAGTTGATTACCTCTAATTTGGTGCCCCTCCCGTTCCGTAATCTTTTTTGGTTCGGTCACAACTTAAAAAAATCTCTTTCAGATACACTAGCCGGAATTTAAAGAATTTTTTAAAAATAGAAAAATTTTTATTTCTTAAATTTTGATTAAAGATTACTCCCGTTCCGTAATCTTTTTTGGTTCGGCCGCAATTTAAAAAATCTCTCCCATACACACCGCTCAAAATTAAGAAAAAAATTAAATAAAAACGTAGCTGAGCTACGCGTAGCTGAAATATGCGTAGCTGAGCTACGTTTTTATCAGCTACGCGTAGCTCAGCTACGTTTTTAATAACGTAACGTTTTACGTCATAAAACATATTTAACTCGGCGTATTTATCTTCACCCACTTATTTTATTGCTATAAAGAAAGGTGTTTAGTACCAATAGCATTGAAATTCTTTTGTAGCTATTTAATTATTATTAATATTATTGAGGGTTGAAAAATTAAGTTTCAAATGGAGCTATAGTAAAAGTCCAGAGGGTCCTAAATTTTATTTATGTGACTTTTGGAATCGTATTTAGTACCCTCTGGAATACCATTGTAATATGGTGTTATATATGTCCAAAAATGGTCATTCAAATCATGATTTTATGTCTCCATAGTATATTACTATCATGGGGGAATAAGCAGGTGGCATCGTTACGGCAACAAATACAACATTAGAACAAAAATGGAAACTATATCACCGTTTACGTCAAAAAATACTTTAAACAAAAATCAATGCGTGCCGCTGTAAGTGATGAAATAAATACATTTTTAGCCAATTTTTATTTAATAATGGTCAATATCTTCTTTATTTTAGCTTAAAAAGTGTTTAACATTGTTCTGTTAACTGCAAAATGAGCAACGTTAACAAATATGGTTTGCGTCTTTGCTAGTTAAATTTGAATTTATCTTCACACACTTTTTAAAATTTAAAATCGTGTTTTTGAATTGAATGAATTTGTAATTTTATTTTTCCTTTAAATTAAATTTCCTCATCTTTTGGTTAGTTTGATAAAAACAGTTATTTTTGTGTTCGAAAGATGACTAACAGGGAAACTTTTTTTTGTAATGATTTTCTACACAAACGCTATTAGCGAAATTTAGTGTTTTTTTTTTTTTGCGAACATTGACTGAAATGAAAGAACATTAATGGGCTGAACCGAACAAAACGAAGCTTGTGCTGTTAAAAAAAAACGAACGCAAAAAATGTTTTCACCTTTTTTTGAAGTTGAATTAGAGGAGCATTTTTATTGTGTGCAAAGATCACAAACAGATAAACGTTTTTTAAGGTATTTACTACACAACCACTATTAGCGTTAGTGTTTTCCGTATTTCTACCGCACCGAACACTAAAGAACAGTTTATAATGTTTACTTTCGAACACTATTAGAAATGTAATCAATTCATGGCTCTGATGAGTTTAAATATAAAAGTTAATTGAAAATGCATGTTAATAACAATTTGCCGATGCTAAGCTACTCCAGGTCAACTCACGCCAGTATGTGAACACTGACCAGCCCTGTTCATTATATTTTCTCTAAAGTGCAAAAAATATTGTGTGACTTCATGGCGGTTGTGGGTGGCGTTTAGAAAAAAAGTAAAAATGGTGTTGGGTTTAACATTTCTGTGTAATTTTGCTGCTGCTGGTTGTTGTTGCTGCTGTTGTTATTCTTGATTCCATTTACGCTTTTTACATATTAAATGAAAATGCAACCAAGATTCCAATATTCCTTAAGTATTTTTTTCACCGCTGGCTGCTCCAACACTTAAGTCTAATGCGGAATTTGTCTTGCTGCTTTATGGCCACATTTTTTTTTTTCTAGAATAAAGAATTTATGGGTTTGGTTTTAAAACTTTATTGTTTTCTACTGCTGTTGTTTTGTTGTCTAATGCAATTTGCAGATTTATTTTTATTTCTTTATTTTGTATACTATTTTATTTTTATTTATCTTCTTTTTTTAAAATTTTTTTCTTTTTTACTGTTTACCAGCATTTCAAACTTTTCAAAGAAATACTTTGGAAACCGTTTAGCCGATTAAGGCGGTTACTTGAATTGAGTTAAACTTAAACTGTCAACACTTTGGAACAGTTTTGTGCAATAAAAGAAAAAGAAAATAAAATTTAGAAAAGGACTGCTACAAAACACATTAATCCTTTAACACAAAACAACAGCTCTTACGATCATCATTACTTTCAAAACACATAAAAAAGTTTTGGCAGGCAAGACCGAACTTGCTCTCTTTTTCTTTGGTGTACTTTTATTAAAATCTGTACTTCATCTTTAGGAGCTTAAGGCTTCCACAAAGAATATCCAGTTATTTCTATATCGTGCTTTTAATCTGAATGCGTTAACCGATTTGCCGGTTTTACCAAAATCAGTTTAACACCAATTTAACACCAAAATTATTAATTTACACAAGAGTTTTTTTTATGGGACTTCAGCTAAAGCATTTAAAAAAAATCTTTGATGAAACAGGACTTATGGAATTTTAAACCCCCAAATACTGATTAGCCCATACCGGGCAGGTATGGCAAACCCTAAACTCAATTGTACCAAAATGCATTTTCATATAGTGTTCTGCATTATTTATGAAGTTTATGCAAACCAACCTTGATTCCAACTATTTCGAAAATGTCTTAAACCGAAGAACTCCGCTACGAAATACAAGACTTGTCTCCTTGACTAGAGATTTCCCCTACGAACTGCACTTATAGATAATTTCATCTTGATATTTATGATACCCTAACATCAGAATTATGACATCAATGTTATTACAAACGGCATCAATGAGGCATATAGTGACATCAATCCAATGACAAACGTCATCATAAAAATTTGTCGTATTTTATGCATCATCTAGGTAATGACTACAGTGACATTAAGTCGATGCCACATTTTGTGTATTATTGACATTATTTTCTTGTTTAAAAAGTAAAGTAAGAAGCAAAAATTCCCATATTATATTTGTTTAAAGTAATGCTGGTGTCTTATAATTAAGAGTTCTTCTTTAAAAAAAAGTGCGGAAAATAACAACAGTGAAACCAGCATGTGCAACGGATAAGTGAATATTAATATTCTCTCACATTGATTTAAGTCAATCCCAATGACTCAATTCTACAAATGACAGTTTGATGAGTCATACCATTGATGACATAATTTCACCTGATGACAATTTGGCCAAGTAATGTTAAGGCTGACATCACAATGGTGAAAAGTGGTATGGAGTCATAAACGAAGACAATTGTCATAGTACTGATGACGTCTTTTCTGTCACTGTATAAGACTTGTCTCCGCATTTCCTATTCTTAACTAATGGGTAATTTTTTAGCTATTATCTTTTTGGCAACACTGGTTTAAACAGCTGACGCACGTTTCGTGTTTTGTTTCACTGTCAAACATCTTCAGTTTGGTCTAACCATGAATCGTCTTACAAACGAACAACGCTTGCAAATTATTGAATTTTGTTATCAAAATTCGTGCTCTGTTAAGAAAGTTTATCGCGCTTCTTCCATTTTATGGTCAGTTTAATCGACCCACTGAAACGGCTATTCGAGCTATTGTAGAGTGCGAAGTGAAAAAAATATCGCAGCTGTATCGGCCAGTGTTAATGATGACCATCAAATCGATTCGACGCCGTTCGCAGCAATTGGATCTCTGTTACTCAACAACGTGAGATGATATGCAACTTTTTTTTTCCCAAAATGCAAGAGCTTGACTTACATGACATGTGGTTTCAACAAGACGGTGCCACATGCCACACAGCACGCTTAACAATGGACTTATTGAGAGGCGAGTTCGGTGAACATTTTATTTCACGTTCGGATCCGGTCAATTGGCCGCCTAGATCGTGCGATTTAACGCCTTTAGACTATTTTTTGTGGGGCTTTGTTAAAGCTCATGTCTATACACACATGCCCGCTTCAATTGACGCATTGGAAGACAACATTGAAGCATTTATTCATGAGATATTCATGTTGGACAGAGTATGCCAAAATTGGACTAAGCGGATGGACACTTATGGCTAATAATTCACTGATGGTTTAAAAGCTGGTTTAGCTGAACTAAACTTAAATTTATATGTAGTTTAAACTCAACAACTATAAATCGGTGTCCCACGTATTATATGTTGTTAAAATAACAACATGTGGCAGCACTACGATAAATCTTATCAAATTCATATGGTCTGTATTGGTAGTTTAAACGTCCAATTTTATGCGTTTAAAGATGGTTTATATGTTTAGTGATTTATAGATTTGTCGGTTTAAACACATTTTAAGCCAAAAAGAGAGTTTAACTTGCTCTGATTTTTTAGCCCTAAGTCATGGTCAACATTTGCATGAAATAATCTTCAAACATTAAATTATATGGACCGTACTATCGATTCAAAAAAATATTTCATGCATTTTTCTGATTTTTATGTGTTTCTTTTTTAAAACTTTCTTATAGCTCTTTAAAAATCACCCGATATTTAAAGAACTTGAAGAACTCAATCAATCGGATAGGGGCTCAATCAATCGGATGCTCTGCAGTCAAACAAATGAAGAGAGGATGCTTCAAGCCTCTTCCGATTTTTCACAACGGTTTTTCTAAATTCCAAAACTGTTCTCAAAAGTCATGAGTCATGACTTTGAATTTTGCAGACAAAGTTCGAAAAAGACTTAACTCCCGCAAGTCGTTAGACTTAAAAAAATGCTTGTCTGTTCTTCTATAGGAACATGATCCTGGACAATTCTTTTCAATGGTTGCAAATATTAGCTTAAGCACACAAACTTCCATTAGAGTGTAGAGTACAACAATTTTTATAAAAATTCACTTTCTTATTGTTTCTCCCTTTTTTTATTGCGTATTTTTTAATGAAGGTTAAAAAACAATCACAATAGGAAGTTTTTTTTTGTTAAAAAAAAACAAAAATGTTTTTGTTGCAGGCATCACGTGTATGTAGGTCGGTCGGTCTGACTGTCTGTCTGTATATTTCCTACAGTTGTTGCTTGTGGGGGAGCTTAAATTTGCCAACGTTCATAAAACGTCAAAACAACCAGCCAGAAGGCAGCAGCGAAGAAGGATTGAATCGTTAAAAGTCATTTTTATTCAAAAAAACATTTTTTTTTTTACAAAAAAGGTCTTTTTTTCTTATTTTACACTCGCATGTATTTATATTTGTTCTTATTTGACTAAATCGTTTTATGATACATAAATGTTAAGAAGTTTTATCTACGCAGGCATTTGAAATTAATTGGAATTTTTGAGCAGGGAAATGCTTTGAAAGTTTTTTTACGACATAATTTCAATTTGTGGGTGTTTGTTTTTTTAATTTTAAGATTTTTATATAAAAACTTTTTGAATTATTTAAAAAAAAAAGTTTTACAAATTGAATTGAAAGCAATAAAAGTGTCTGTGGCGGAAAAACTTAGTTCAATATATGGGCACTTCCAGAGAGTGTCACGTTACGCCACCAAGCAATTAATCTTTGTATTTTAGACCCAAGTTGTTCAAATTTTTCCTCTCTTTCACTAAATTGCGCTTTACATTAAAGTACAAAAAATCTTAATAATATATAAATTATTCTTTGAGAAACAATACGTAGACGTTCCTGTGGAAATACCCATAAATATAAAAAACTCTTTAGAAGACTTCCTTAAAATAAAAAATATTTCCTTATATTCCTAAAAAAAACAACTTTGAAAGTAAAGTCGGTCCAGCCCGACCACATGATACACTACATCACATTATTTAAAACAAGTTTTCGAGAGTGTAGCCTATTTGGGACCCATTGGCAATCATGGACCTGCCAGAACAAAATAATTTTATGAGGTTAAGATTCATGGAAAAGTTCTTGAGCCGAATATTATTTAGATATCTTCATTTAAGGGTGTCCCAGTATGAATGCATTTTTTTATTTTAAAATAAACTCACGTTTTTCACAATGACAACTCGTTGTTTTTTCGTAAAGCGCTTTATTAATAGGAATAAACCTATCCCTACAAGGAAAGAATGAGCGAATAGTCACACTTTCTTAACACCAAAATGAAAAATGTGACTACTCGCTCATTCATTTCGTGTAGGGATGTGACAGCTGCCAAATTTCAGAGCTGCCACTTGCTTGATTGCTTGTGATTTTAGCAGAGTCGGAGTTGTAGAGTCGGTGTTGAGGTTTTTGTACTGGAGTCGAAGTCAAATTACCAACAAAAATTCGCGACTCCGACTTTAACATTTTTCGGCATACAAAATTGAAAGTTTTTTTTTTTAATATTTTCCAAAATAAAAAAATTTGGCGGTCTGCTCTAAAAATTTTGAAATCAGAAAATAATGAACAGTCTACTTTACAAATGCAAATAACTATATAGAAGCTCAATGCGGCACGTGCATCGATATGAAATTTTTACAAAATCATTTTCTTACTTTATTTAATTATTTAAAAGGTACTGCATGAAAAAAGAGTTTAAAGTTAAATAAGGACCAGTCCCACAACATTTAGCATCAAGGTTAGATTAGGAGTCGGACTTAAAAAAATTTTGCGGATGTAATCGGATCGGAGTTAGAACTTTTTTTGACGACTTCACATCTCTGGATTTTAGGAAAGTAGTTTATATGCGACCCATGGTTAATTTTTGAACTCCCAGCACAATATTTTGTAATGTAGTTTTCGTAAAGGTTTTATTGAATTTAAAGCTATTTACGGAAGAAGTACTTGTATTGGATTTATGGTCAAATATGGAACGCTTCCAATAAAATAAGTCTGGACCGTATTTAATCTAAATACCAACGTAATAAAACGGTTTATGGCCACAAAGACTCTATTCCAGAAGGAAACATGTATGGGGACTATGTGAAATTATAGGCCAATTTCCACTATTTTCAATTTGCTGCGTCCTTTGGCCTATGTACCAAATTTCATTAAATTATCTCCAAAATCTGACTAGTATTTTGCGCGCTGAGTTAACAGGGGTATCTAGCCAGCCAGCTGGAAGGACGTACGGACTTACATCGTTAGATAGACAAAAAAAGTGATTCTGAGTCGATAGATCCAATATTTTTAGTTGTAACAAACATCTGCACAAACGCATATTACACAGAAAAATTATCGTCTCGCAGTTAATCAAAAACAAAATGAGTTTTAATGAAAAATTTAATCAAGTGAATTAACGTTTTCTTAATAATAAATTGATACTATCAATTTGTTTACTTGTGCAAATTTAATTTAATTTTCAATTGATATCACAAACTTTTCAATTGAAATCGATTTTTATTTTTTCTGTGTACCCTACCACTATTGTGGTGTGGCTATAAAAATATTTTTTTTTTTTTTTTAAATATAAAGGACATTTAAAGACAAAATGCCAAATAGTTTCACATAATTTTCGTTCAGTAGCTTAAACTGAAATCTTATTATCCCCGTTAAACGCCAGCAATGTTAACTTAAGTTAAAAGCTTGACCTTCAAACCTTTTACAGTTGCAACACATTTCAGCATTTAAGTACTTAAAAGCTTTTTCTGAAGAACAAGAATAAGAAGACGATCGAAAGCGGCAACGGCAACAGCAACAGTAGAAATATATAGCAATAGAAGCACCAACAAAAAAATATGCTATTTTCTGTGCAAAATTTCATTTCCACCCCCGCCCCAAAACTACACACTTAAGACACTTATAGATGGATGAACACTATAGATATGAGTAAAATGAAGTATCATCTTGTTAATGATTCTTCTGCAGAATGAAATCCTTAAGAAACAAAACAAAAAAAAAAAACGGCTTGTGTTGAAGTCATTTGTAATACTGATACTTTTTGTTTCAACTTCCTTCATATGACGACAAGAATTCGGTTACTTTGTTTGGTTTTAGTAGCAAAACCATATTTTATGCTTCTGCTGATGATGATGTTGATGATTTCTTTCATTTCAATTCAATTCTATTTAAGTTGGCAGCACTGTCCTTCTATCTTCAACAATTTTAATCATGTCTGATTGTAAGTTTGTTGAATTTTTGTTGATGTCCTAGAGAACTGTGAGGAAAAAGTAAAAAAAAGAAAAATACATTTATTACAAGTGACAGTTAGTTTTAAGTCGTTTTTTTTTTAGTTTTAAATGTTGCGTTAGTTTTTTGTTGGCTTCTTTACGACTTCTTTATCCTTTTTTTAACACATTGTAAGTGAAATGAATTTATGTGAGCAGAAGTAAGTCGTCTGTCATATAGTTATATGGAAGTACAGTGATTAAGAAAAAGTTTATAAACTCGACTGCTAAATAGACAATTTTTAATGCTCTAGAAAGACCGAAACAATATTAAGCAAACCAATTTGTTACCAACTTTATAATGGGTGTTTTTTTTTTAAGCTGCATGAGAACCATCGATATCGATAACTACGCTGATAGAAAAGGCGTCATAAAGCTGATGCATGTTGACATCAGAACTATGACAAGAGTCTTTGTTTTTGATCCCTTGACACTTTTCATCATTGTGATGTCAACCTTAACATCACTTGGCCAAATTGTCATCAGGTGAAATTATGACGTACGACACACCGGCATTACAGAAATGACGAATCAGACTCAGTTTGATCAAAAATGTCATCAGTGCGATGACTCAGTATCATCGGAGAAAGGACTCATTAGCAGGTATAGGCACCACTACATTGAAAGCTTTCCATGTATGGCATTGGATTGGTTTGTTTACGTTTGCTTTTGTTAGTTTTATGCTCTTTTGCTCTTTGTTTTTTGTGTATGCCCTGCAAATAATAGGACCAGTCCAAACACGCGTGTAAGAGTAGTCACCAAGGGACCAGGACTAGTCCAAAACTAACCCAAACGTATGGAAAAAACCTGGTCTATTTAACATTACGATGTCCTAGGAGAGGACCATATAACCCATCTTTGGACCACTAAGGAGTAGTTTTAAAACTACTCCATGGTGTACACAAGAGGATTAGTTTTGAAGTCGTTTAAAAACGAAAGCATGTCGTTAAAAAACGAAGACATGTCGTCTCACTACAAACACTTTTGAACAATGATATGGTCCATGATTGCATTACATCGGACCAGTCCATGGAGTAGTCCATTTTATCAAAATGGATCAGGTGGTCCAATTTTATTTGCAGGGTGTATACACATCGTTCGCTCTTTTTGAATTTTCATTTTGAATTTACCCATAGCTGCTCATTAGGTTCCAATCAATGACAAACTGTCAAAAAAATTGAGTCATTGGGATTGGCTTAAGTAAAGTGAGAGAATATTTAAGAACATTTAGTTATTTATTTACCCGCTTCACATGCTTGCTTCACTTTTGGTGTATTCCGCCTTTTGTTTTCAGACGAACTCTTAATTGAAAGCTACCAGCAGCATACCCGATATGGTTTAACTAATCATTAATTTAATTTAATAAATTTAAACAAATAGAATATGAGTGTTTTTGCTTCTCATTTTCCTTTTTAAACATGAAAATAATTTTAATAAAACAAACAATGTGGCTTAAGTTTTTAAAACTCTTACCAAAAAAACTGAAAGCTAATTTTTCTTGTTAAACTTACTGTGCACTCCACATGTGTGTGCATTAAAATAAATATTGCATTTCCTTTAAAAACGTTAACAACACTTTTTTATCATTCACACAGAAGTATGTACATTCGCCAGCACTTTCAAACATTGTTTAGCTTTACGCAAAAGAAAACAAACCCCTTTTATTTAACTTGCCAGATGTTTGAGAACAGGAAATAAGTTAATATTTTAAATTTTTTGGGGGAAAACATTCTTAAAAAACTAATTGGATTAAATGGGGAGAAAAGATGCTAAAGAATGAAATAAAACCCAATTGGAATTTGTTAGCAGATGACTTTATTTGAAATTTAAAAAAAAAGTATATATAAAAACAAACAATTTTCTCCTGATTCTCCATTGGTTAATTCATTAAAAAAGCTTTTCCGAAAGTAAACATTTTTTTATATTATATTAAATGCTAAAAAGCTTAACGGCTTCCCTAAAAACAATTTAAGCTATTAAGAGAAAAATTATTAAAGCTTTAGCTAAAAGCTTTAAGTTTAGACTGCATAAAAAGCTTGCAAATATCCAATTAAATATGGTTTCTTAAAAGTTCTTAGTAACTTAAAAGCTTTTACTGTTGTAGTATCAAAAACCATGTTAAAGCTCCTGTATATAACGAAAAAATTAAAAGCTTTTTTAATATTAAAAAATATTGATTTTATATTATGTTAAAATGCTTTAAAGCTTACTGTGTAAAAAAATTTTGATTACTTGGAGATTATAAATGAAAAGCTTTGATTAAAACTTTAAAATAAGCTTATAAGTTAAAACTGCAAAAAAGCTTGGAAGTTTTCAATAAATTATTGTTTCTTAAAAGTTCTTAGTTACCTAAAAGCTTTTATCTTTGACGTATCAAAAGGCATGTAAAAGCTCCTGCTCATTACAAAATATTAAAAGCTTTTTGTGATATTATAAAATATGGATTTTTTATTCCGTAAAAATGCTAAACTGTGTAAAGGCATGTAAAAGCTCCTGCTCATTACAAAATATTAAAAGCTTTTTGTGATATTATAAAAAATGGATTTTTTATTCCGCAAAAATGCTTAACTGTGTAAAAAACAGTTTTGATTACTTGGAGATGTTAAGTTCTTAAAGCTCTAAAAGCTTTCGTTTTAAAGTATTAAAAAGCTTCTAAGTATTCAATAAACTTGTCTTCCTTAGAAGTTCTTAAAGCTCTCAAAGCTTTCGTTTTAAATTATAAAAAAAGTTGTTAAACCTTGTTGTACCGACAAAGAGCTTACCATAAGCTTTTGTCTTTCAAGTATTTTAAAGTGTCTTAAAGTTCTTACCAGCAAAAACTATCTGTTCCAAAATGTTCCGTCTAAATGCAAACTTAACATATTGACATTCCCTTGCCATCCGACATTTGCTTTAATTGGTTTCCTGCCAGCATGATCTTCATTTTCTTGGCACACTTTCCTGCTTTTTTCAAATGTTTTCTAACTTTCCCGCATGCACGAGTAAATATTTGTATTGGGGCATGTCTTATTCATTTCGGTTTTCCATTCCTCTTTAGCATTTTATTTCTTGTCCTATTAAGTGTACATTATTTTTTTGTTTTTCATGATGCTTCTCCACATCATTTATGCCTTTTTAAAGGAGGAGAATCCTCAATGCTTAGAAAAGTTAAGCATCAAACGCATTTTATTATTTTTTACATTTATTCCAACCATCATTCACTCATTCGTACACATATTAGAAAAAATATTTAATTTAAAACAGAAAACCATAAGAAAGCGAAAACAGAAGACGAAGAGGAAGAGGAAACTCAAATGACAAACTAAATAAAATTCAATTTGTAGAAAATAATATGAAGTATTTCAATCTAATAAAAGGACAACCGGGCGGTAAGGACGGTTATCGGTTGGAGTATAATTTTTTCTTTGGAATATGGAAAGTTTTGTAAAATATGAAAACTTTTTCTATTTACTCTGGTTATTTAAAGGAGTAAATGTTGCAAAAATTTAAAAAGGAGAATTGTAAAAAAAATTCTTTTTAGTTATACTGATACAAAAATGAGAAAAAGTTTGAAAAATTCTATGATTTTAAATACTATTAAAAAAAAAAAAATTTTAATGAGCTTTTGATAAACTTATGTTTGTTTTGTCTTAAAAGTTCTATAAATCTTCTAAATGTCAAAACAAGCCAAAAGCTATTTTGAGAATTTACTAAAACTTTCCTAATAAAATGTAGAATTGTCAAAGCTTTTTTATTTATAAAAACTTTTTTAAGTAGCTTTTTTTTAAATATTTGAATACCTGAAATTAAAAACGTTTCATTTTGAAGGAAGATTTTTTTATTCAGAAGTTTTTCTTAAGCAAAGAAGAAAAGTTTTTTTAAGAGCTTTTTTAAAAGCACCAAAAAGTTTATACTTTGAAAAAATAGAAAAACAAATAATTTCTTTTTAAATTTGGTAAACTTTACTTTAATTTTTATAATTGAAAAGAATTAGCAAATTAAATTTTATATTTGAAAGCTTTTAATTGCAACCTAAAATATAAGAGTTATTACAAGAAATTTTTTTGTGTCAAACATTGAATCACAATCTTATTAATGACAAGGTATAAAAATCAAAAGTGTTAACAACAAACACAAGATTCAAACGGTGATTTTTAAAGCATAATTTTTGGTGTTTGTTGGCGAATGGTGTAGAGAAGCAAGCGGGGTAGAGAAAAAATTAAATTTTCTGTTTTATTTGTCTTTTTTTATATTTTCATTTGCACACATTCGAATTTTTGTTAAGGTGCTTCTTTTATTTTTTATTTCAATGTGGCAACATCTCTTTACAATACAAGACACGAAGTGCATTTAATAAGCTAGTAAAGAAGAATAACCGATAACGGGGAAAAATCAACCCTAAAATCATGGAAAAAAATCATCGTTTAAGTCTGTTGTGTTTTTGGAACCATTTTTTAAAAGAAATTAAAGAAAAGACATGATTTTTAAATCACGGCCTGAATCTGGTGAACGTAATCTAATCAAATTATTTGTTTTACATGCGTGTCAACATATTTTCCTCTCAATTGTAAAGGGGGTTTTCTTAAACCCGATAGAACTGGAAATTGTAAAGAAAAAAACACAAAAATTTAACTTCAAACCAAAAATAAAATTTTATTCGAGAGATCAATACATTACTATTAACATTTGAAAATTATTTCGGGCGTACTGGCACGGCACCGCGGCTGCTCTTGGCCAAGTTAATTCTGGACGTCCAATTTTGGGTCACTTTTTCGATTATTGCTAGCGGTATGTCACAAAAAGCTCGAATCATGTTGGCAGCCAAGACATCAATCAATCAAATCGAAGGTGTTAAATCGCACGACCTATGAGACCAATTGACTTGTCCAATTCTCGAAATTAACTTCAATTTTGGCTTCAATAAGTCAATGGTTGCGGTCGCCTTTGGGTATGTAGCGCCATCCTGTTGAAACACATCTCGACCGATCCACTGTCATCCATATTTTCATACAAAAAATTATTGACGTCATCTGTGTTGTACCTAACGTAAGTTCCAATTTTGATTTTAGAAATTAAATCCGATGCTGCCACCAACTTGAAAACCTTACCACAAAGAGACATTTTCTTGATGAAGTGAAGTTTGTGTTATGGATTTGTCTCGCTCCATATGCGGCAATTTGTCCTTCGATAAATAATTAAGTACGCCATAAAAATTAAGAAGTCGTCTTTAAGTTGCCCGAATCTGTGACTGATTTTCAAAGTAAATTGGGATAATTTGGTAGCGTTGTTCAAGTGTGAATGTATTTATTATGATTTCTTGATCATAACTGTCAAAGAGTAAGCGCAGTATGACAGTTTATTCGCTTTCGTAGGTTTAATCGGTATAAAAAACACCCTTTAAAAGCGTTTATTTTGTATACCCACACCACAATAGTGGAAATGGTTTAATGCTTTTGTGATGATTTACACCTAACAATATTGGTCCTAGACACACCTGTTTGTAAACCGCTCGACTTGGAATCACTTATTTAATCGACTAACGATGTCCGTCCGTCTGGCTGGCTGGCGGCTGGTTGTCTGTCCATGTAACCTTGTGCGCAAAGTACAAGTCACAATTTTAAAGATAATTTGATGATATTTGGTACATACATTTCAATTTATTGTCAAAGGAAGACAGACTATTGGAAATAGGGAGAATTGGTCCATAATTTCACATGACCCCCATACAAACTTCTTTCCGGAATAGTTCTTGTTTAACGTTTACCATTGACAGTAACATTCTGGCCAATGACTCCGCCAGCCCATACAGCGCACCAAACAGTTACTTTTTGGGGATGAATGGTGTTTCGACAAAAGCTTGTGGATTTTCCTCACTCCAAATGCAACAATTCTGGGGCCAAGTTACGGCATTCGATATCGATCGAAATTCCCATTTAAATTGTATGGCAGTTTCGATCGATATCGAATGCTGTCATTTGGACCCTGCTTATTTACGTACCCATTCAACCAGAAGTTGACTTCATCGGAAAATAAAATTTTTAATGAAAATTCAAAATCAATATGAATTTTTGCTTCAGCCCATTCACCCAATTGGCGGCGCATACGATGGTCGTTTGGCTGTAATTCCTGCACAAGTTGAATCTTGAAAGCTTTTAAGACAAGATCCTGTCGTAAAATCTTCTATAAAGTCGAAGGACCCAACCCCAGTTGCTGAGAACGGCGACGAATTGATTGATTAGGATCATCTTCAATGCTTTCCTGTACAGCGACAACAACTTCTTCAGTGTGCACTGTTCGGCATCTCACGGGATGTACATTATCTGTAACAGTTAATGTGGTCCGAAAACGATCTATTGTTCTTCGAATTAGCCGCTCTAAAGGACGATTATGTACGCCATAAAATGGAAGAAGTGCACGATGAGTCGAGTCATAATGAAATTTCAAAGCAAACAAAACAAAAAGCAGCTATCAGCTGTTAAATGGGTGCTCAAATAAAGCAGTGATACCAACTTAAAGTTATGACACTCTAAATAAAACACAGCACATTCAGTAAGTCCGGCCTTGACATAATTGGGATATCTGAAACTTGGTTTAAACCGGATATGCTTTCGCAATCACTGGGTCTGTCTGGGTATAAGATTGTCAGGAATGATCGCCCTAGATCGAGTGGTGGTAGGGATGATGGTCATCCTACAAGGGCCGGTGGTGTCTGTCTGTATATATCTAACAAATTACGTTACAAAACAATTTTTTTTGGCAGACAATATGGAGTCTGTGAATCGTTATTCATTGAAGTTTTTGGTAATGGTGTTTCGATGATAGTTGGTGTGGTATATTTGCCATATGGTGATGTAGGGGCGTTTGAAAGCCTTCATAGTGATTTGTTTGACCGATATTCGAATATTGTTATCATGGGCGATTTTAATTATAATCTTTTTGATGTGGTGAAATCGAACAATCTTCGTTCTGTGATTTCAAGATGTGGTCTAACCTGTGTGCACAACTGTTTGCCCACGCATCTTCATTTGCCTACTAATACTACCTCGCTAATAGACTACTTTCTCCTGAGTCAACCTTCCACTATGGCCTATAGTAAACAATTTTTTTATCCTTTTTTTTCATCATACCACAGCTTTATAATCGTTTCGGTTAAATTCTCATCTCAGAAGCGTAGAAATTGTTATGAAATTAAGGATTATAATCATGTAAGTTATGAGGATTTTTATCGGCATCTTGAATTTTTTGATATATCTCCTATTTTTACTACGAGCGATGTTGATTTGCAACTTTCTACAATAAATAACTTTGTGAATAGTCTCCACGACTGTGTACCCACAACCATGGTAAAATTAAAGTCTGATGATTCAAATTGGATGTGTTCCAGACGTATTGTGGAAGTAAGATCTTTAAGAGATCGAGCTTACGGAGCCTACCGTAGGGATCGGTCTGAGACTAACTGGAGGAAATATTGTAGGCTAAGGAATAAAACGAAATCTATTATTAGAAAGTCTCGAAAGGAATATGGTGAGAATCTTTTTTCTGGTGTTGATAATACTCAAATATGGAAGAAGATTCGCCAACTGGGTTGTGCTGGTCGTGAATACTCTGAGCTTGATCCATCAAATGTGGAATCCATAGCTTCTAGTTTTTTGGATAATCAAAATCCTAATTTTTTAGGTGATTTAAATTTTGATAATTTTACTGAGAACTCTAATGGTTTTTCGTTTATTCCTATAACCGAATATGATCTGGTACTTGCTATAGGCTCCATAAACTCTAATTCAACAGGCTATGATAGAATTCCCATTAAGTTCTTAAAATTGATATATCCGCTTATAAGTAGACCACTCCTCCATCTTGTTAACTCTATATTTATGACCTCAGAATTTCCCACTGCGTGGAAAATGGGTCGAGTCGTACCTATTTTGAAGAATGGAAATGTGGAGAATTTAAGACCGATATCTATCTTACCTGCGATGTCAAAAATAGTTGAGACTATAATGAAAACACAGATTTTGACCCACTGCGGTTCAATGATTAGACCTAATCTTTTTATTTTGCTGGGTCCGTGACTAGCCATGGGTTCCCAATTTGTTACAAGCATGAAAATTAGTCCTTATAGGCGGAGCTGTAGAGCATCAAATGGTCGGTCTTGACCAACTAACTATACTTTCTTACTTGTTTTGTATGAAATATTATTTCTCTGATAAAGGTTTGACAGCATTGTCTACTGACAACTGTGCAACTATTGTTATAGGAATCTCATTTTTCTATTTATTGTATTTACAAAATTTTTTGTATATTTTTCTATCCGTAACAACGTTTAGGGTTATGATAACATGAAATTTTTACTGCCTATTTTTCCTTATCTTAAAAGTTTGTCAGAAAATAATCTTATTCTTTTTTTTGAGCATTTTACACACCCACACTGAACATATCCCTTAAAATACACACATACGCAATTACCTAAAAACAAATACAGACATTGTTTTTAATGATGCTCATGTGTGTGTTAAAGTGTAAAACATTTTATCACCAGCTTAAGATTTTACGGCCCCTCCCCCAACCAACCTACGACCAGTCTTCCTTCCTGTCATTCTTTATTTAAATATTTTGTGTTCAATTCATTGATAATTTTGTTTTTTCTTTGTAATAAATAAACCTTTTCTTCCAGTTGAAAATCAGTTTCCAGTACAATGGCTTCTTTGAACGCACATACGCACACACACACACACACACACACACACACATTCACTCGAGAATTGAAAAGATGGGAATTCACTGATGTGAAGGTCAATTCTATTTGCCTTATTTAATAAAAAATAAACACAAAAATAAATCAATATGGATTAAATATGTTTTCGTTTAGATAAATGAAATTATAAAACAATAAATTAAAGATTAAAAAGTCAATTTTGTAAAGCATTTTACTTTACCCACTCTCCCTCCTTCGCTTTATAAAACTTTTCAATAATCCCAAACGTTTTTTTTTATTTATTTTTTTTTAAATTTCGCACAAAAGAAAATAATTGCGTTAATCTGATTACGTGTTTATTTGAGCATCAAACATTTCATCACATTTGCAAATATTTTATCAAAAAATAATCATGACATTTTACAAAAACATTTTGCCAGCAAACAAAATTTTAAATTGATATTGAAAAATATTTGAAAAGTAAAAGGGATTTATGAATTTGACTTGGCTTATGGCAAATTTTACGTAAATTGGTTTTGTGATTCAATTAGGAATAATTATTAAATCAATTTGCTTTTTGATTAACCAAAATTTCATGAAAGTGATCATCCAGGCTAAAGGCATGAAAAGATAATTTCCTTTATGTCAAGTGGCAGTTTTCTTTTCTAATTAATTTGCTGTCATAACAAGGAGATTTAAAGTTATTTTCTAAAAAAAAAAATATACATAACCGCAGAAACAAAATTGCAACGTATGACCGTAGAAGCGTACGAAGGAGATATATTGTCAAAATAAAACGTAAACAATTGTATACAAAGCACACAATCAATAATTGGCGCGATCGTTAAAGCCTATATACGTCGTGCGTTGACCATATCTAAGTTAACGTCCTGCCAGAACGTTTGCTTTTTACATAGGTGCTTAGCGCTCTTCTGAGTCATATACCCAATAAAAAAAGTAGCTTCTAACGAAGCAGGTTTGTAAGGGAAGGTGAAAGTTTCGCTTACCATATCGCTGACGGAAGACATGAATTTTATATGGCTAGTTCTCCCTCTAAGCAGTCAAGGGCACACACATACTATCACATTTATGCTTGTGTTGACGAAATAACAACAAAGCAACAGCCGAACGTACATTGTCACAGACCACACAAAAAAGTTTATAGTGTACATGTGTCGACGTCACACAAGCAGCATTTTTATTGCTATGCACGCGTACATAGGATTTGCAAATGTGCCCTTCACTGCTCTAAAGCAATAGATTTTTGCCACAGAAAGCGCTTTATTTACTGCATATAAAAATTGTCGAATGTAACGATCAGCTTGAGACAATGAATTGTTTGTTGTTACCGTTAATCTTAAATATGCTCCCTTACAAACCTGCTTCGTGGTAAAGGAATGTCTTGGCTGTTGAAATGTTATATGTGCGATTACTTTTTAAACTTTACTATTAGTACTTCGAAAAACAAGAACATTTTTTATTAGAATAGTGTCTCTTCTCCTTTGGTTTTAAATAATTTTTTTTTTGTCTTTTTTCAAAACAAAGTAGCCCCAAGTATTCTCTTTAAAATGACATTAAACTCAACACATTCGGCTAATTCGGCGAAATTCTGACATTTTAAATATGACATAACTTTTCGTTCATATATTTTCCTTATAAGATAAAAGCAACCAAATTTCATTAAAATCGGAAGGGTTCGTGTCCCACTCTTGGCGTTTTGACATGGAATTACCCATATAATTGTTACGTTACTCACTGATTCATCATCGCACAGCCTAATCGCCTGATCCTAAAAACTTGAAATTTGGACTAGAGATTGGTCGCTCGACAAATCAATCCACTAAGAAGGGATTTTTGGAAATTCGAATGTTTAGGAGGTAAAAAAGAGTAAAAACAGAAAAATTCGGTAACCTTATATCTCCAAAATTAAAAGAGGTACAAAAAACGTTTAACACTTATCGTTGTTCTTTAGAAAAATAAGCGGACAGATGTCTAGTACTTTTTTGAAATTCGGCTCTTTTAGGGAGAAAACGGGTTAAACCTGAATTTTGGTACTTTTTTCACATTCCATCTATCTTTTGAACCAATAAACATAGAAACAAAGCTAGTACCACATTCAAAACTTATCAAAAAAAAAAAATACGAATAAGAATTTGGTACTGTTTCGAAATTCGAACATTTAAGTGATGAAAATCGTAATTATTTTTGGTACTTTTTTTACAAAACATTTTTCTCCATTCATTGATATATTCGTACTAAATTAGTAGTGACACAATACTGAAATTTTTGATACCTTAATGGGGGACAAAAATAGTAACCAAAAAGGGAAATACGGGAAATTTGATATTTTTCTCTATCTTGTTGGTTCTTCAACTGGTATTTTTTTAATTATCGTTAATATTGGAACTTAAAACATAAGATTCAACATGCAATGTCCTCGGCGGATGAGAATATATAAAAGTGAAGTTTTTGGTAATTTTTTTATTCTTTGACTGGTACTTTTTGAATTTCCGTTGGTATTGGACCTAGAAAGATAAAATTAAACATGGAAGGTCCTGAGTGAATGATATAATAAACTTTGGCATACAGATATGTCCACGAAGAAAAAGGAGACAATAACGAATTAGCGGGTTAAATGATAGTAATATTATAAAAGCTTCTGTTTTATGTTAGTAGAAACATTTCGAATCAGCAACGTTGGCGTTCTATATCTGTCTGCTTTGGTTCATCTACTAGACGTTATTAAAAAAAGAAAGTTTGACTCGTCAAGTTTGACTCGTCAAGTCTTGAGCTTTTAGGAGAGAAAGGAATAGAGAATGCCACATCTTTTCCCCTCCTCTTCTATAAACTCAAGACTTGACTAGTCAAACTTGACTTGTGTGAACCGGCACTTAACTTTGAAAACGGCTTTCACCATTGAACTCTGCATACTCGAAAAAGCTTTACCAGCAGGGTGCCCAGCTTGTTAAAATTTGCGTCTAGCACAGTATATTTTAAATTATTCTTGACCTTTTTGGCCTTGCAGAGTAGTGGTATAACAAAGGCTTTTGTCAGGGGCTTCGATTCTGACCTTTGGCTTTTGTGTTGTTAGAAACAAGATCATGCTTGTTAAGAGAACCTGTCATGTTATCCCCCCTCGCCCTCTTTGCTGCACTATGGTAAGTTTTGGTCTGGAATACAATATTTGATATTCTTAAGTCTTCCATCGTCATTGCATGCGCATACCATCTCAGTTTACTTTTTTCCGTTCGTTTATCGAGTGATACAACTTTCTGATTGTATCTAGCCGTATTTATGATTATATCCCTTCTGGGTTTTCCTGCTTCTCTACATATCGTCGTGCCGCAGTTATCTTAACGTATATCACAAAATACAAAAAATGATATAAGACCATTTCCTGTAGTAAATTTAACAGATCTATCAATATGAGCAATCCCCAGGTCTCTTTCTCTTACAAAACTCCCCTCCTCGCTTGTTTTCTAAAAGTCAATGTTTACACTGATAGAAAAGGCGTCATAACGCTGATGTATTTTGACATATGACAAGTGTCTTCGTTTTTGGTCCCATGAGACTTTTCATCATGGTGATGCCAACCTTAACATCACTTGGCCAAAGTGTCATCAGGGTCAAAATGAAATTATGTCATCAATGGGATGACACATCGGCATCACAGTAATTATGAAAACGTCGCCAGTGCGATGACGCAGTAACATCGGAGAAAGGACACACTAGCATCAACTTAATAACAGTTTGTCATTAAGTCAAATTCATTGGAATTGAGAGAATATTATTATTTACTTACCGGTTACATATGTTTGTTTCACGTTTGTTGAATTACGACCTTTGTTAACAGCAGAACTCTCAATAATAAGACACCAGCACCATATGGTAATCATTTTTGCTTCTTATAATACATTGTAATCATGAAAATAATGATAATAATATACAAAATATGGTATCGAATTGATGTCACTATAGTCATAAAAAAATGACACGTAAAAAAATGACAAAATTTTACGAAGACGTTAGTCATTGGATTTATGTTACTTTTTCCATCATTGATGCCATTTGTAATAACATTGATGTCACAATTCTGATATTAGGGCATCATCAATATGAAGATGCATTTTTCTATCAGTGTATGGTTCGTCTGCCCTTGCAGAAGTTTTATATTGTAAACATTGAATTTCCCAAAAAAAAGTGAAGATAACTTCAGCACAACGACATGTATGTAGGTATTTCAATTCTGTAGCCTGTTCTCGGCTTTTCTTTGATTAAGCTTCACAACAGTAGATTGGAGTAGGTATATACATTGAATTGTACACCGATAATTTAGTTTTTGTTGATACCACCTGTATATATTTTATGAGGTTTGCTCTCTTTTCTTATAACCACTGTCTCAGTTTTCCTCAGTGTTTATTCTCAGTCCTCTATTGAACATTTCCGTCACAATAATATTTAGGTTATGTTGTAGATTTTCGACTGAGTTTGCCAGAAGGACAATGTAGCCTGCCTATGCCAGCATTGAAAGTTTTGTGAGTTTAATTTTCCAGTAGTCTACATTGTACACTTTTGATTCATTGATTGTATCATGATTTTATATAGTAAACAGATATGGACTTAAGATATCGCCTGGTCTAATACCTTAACATGTTCCAAACTCTTGTGATGCGATCTTATATAATTTCGACAAGTGCTGTAGAAACTTAAAATTCGTCGGACTAGCAAGCAGTTAACATTGAGCCTTACAAGTACTTTCCAAATGCCAGCCCATTATTATGTATTGACTAATATTAATTTCATACAAATATTTTTTAAGTTTTCATAATTAATATTGAACGAGATTTCAAAATCAGCCCTTAAAAAACCTTTTTTTCCAGTGTACAAATTAAAAATTAAACAAAAATAATCAAATACTTTCTTAAGCACTTGTATTACGCGTACTTTATTAAAAATAAAAAAATATTAGATAATTTAATACACTTAATCTAAATGCTGGTATCAAATTTCCATGATTATGGTTATTATAATTAAATATTCCTATTTTCAAACTCAAAAGTGAAAAAGTTTTTTATATTATTTTTATTTCGTTTGTAAAGGAAATATCGACAAGAAACCTAAACAAATATTGATGTTGGCAAAAGTTGTCTTAAAATTTTAATAAACTGAGATTTTGTTGCCTAAACAACACTTGTAATTGACTACACACAAACTAGGGTGACCCGAAAAGCTCATTTATTTTGAGAATCTATTGAAAAAATGCCTGTTTACAAAATGTCGTACTTATCGGTTGAATAAAGGTTGTTTTTTAAAGCCTTAATTTACTTGAAATTCTAAAAACCAACACAAACAATTTAATTTCAAAAAAAAAAAAATATTGTTCGAAAGACCAAAACGTAGCTGAAACATTTGAAAATGATTTTGGCGAAATGGGCCTGAAATAGTTTTTCTTGATGCCGCGCTTTGTAGACGTCCGACAAACAATGTTGGGCTCCAAGGCATCAATTACTGCTGGGTTTTCAGTATAAACCAGTGACTTTAGCTAGCTTAAGAGAAAATAATCGAGAGGTGTAAAATCGTACGACCTTGGTAGCCAATTGAGATGGCATTAACATTAGTCCCAGTATGGTAAAATGGCTATATTTTACGATGGTCAGACCGACAATCACCTACGGATCCTTGGTATGATGACCTAATATTCAGCAGGTGGCTGCAATGGAAAAGTGCAACAGGCTGCAGCGGATGGTGTGTCTGGACCTGACGGGGATAATGCGCACGTTTCCCGCGGTGGCACTTGAGGTTATAGTGGGTATACTTCCACTATACATCCATATAAGGAGGACTGCTATGTCGAGTCTCCTTAGGATCAAGCCGACATCAGGACTTGCTGAGGTCAATGGGCATGCCATGCCGGCTTGTCTTCACAGAAGGTTCAGGACAATCATTCCGGGCAGGAGGGCCTGGAGTGATGGTAATTCCTGTCGTGGAATTCATGATTTACACTGTTGTACCGATGAGTCCAAATCGGAGCACGGTGTGGTTGCAGGGGTTTTTAGACCTAATACACGAATCTCGATGGTGATTGGCGAATCACCTAGTGTATTTCAAGCCTTGATTTGCGCCATTTATGTGTGTTGCAGCAACATTCTTGACAGAGGAATGGTTGGCAGCAGTATTATGATTTTTACTGATAATCAAGCGGCCATTAAAGCACTCTCTTTCTGGAAAATGACATCGGGAAAGGCTACAGAAGCTGGGGACAAGAAACAAAGTAACGCTCTGCTGGGTGCCGGGGCACTAAGCGGTCTCGGGTAATAATAGGGCTGATGAGCTGGCCAGGGCTGGTTCTAACGCCTGATGATGGGTCCCTAACTCTTCTGTGGGTTTAGTTGGGCCAGGGTCCAGTCCCTCATGGGGGCCTGGGCTCTGGGGGAACATAGGAGATACTGGATATCGCTTCCGGAAATTCGCCAGGCAAGGGAATTAATCTATCCCGGGAATGTTATGACGGGATCTGCGACTGTTGACGGCTTATCTGACTGGTCAGCACACGATCAAGTACCACCTGTATCGGTTGAGCCTGGCATGGGATCAGGAATGCAGACTGTGTCTAGACGAAGATGAGTCGACGAAGCACATACTGTGTGACCGCCCGGCGCTGGCATGGACCAGAAGGAGGCATTTGGGGCATTGCACAGTGGTTGCGTCCCAAATCGCTACTATACTGGCAAATAACCTGGTTAGGTTCTTTTCGGAAGCATAGGCTATTTTGGCCAACTAAAGGGTAGCGGGTACAATAGACCTAACCTGGTCGCGGTATCCGTTGCTGTTGGGGAAACCTCCCCACTTTGTCGAAAAAAAAAAACACATAAATAATATAAAAAGGGCTTCTGAAAATTAAAAAATGCAATTGACTGTTTTGTTATTAATAAAAAAAAAGTTAAAAAAATATGTGCGACTTTTATTTTCTCAAACGACTTTTTTATGCGACGACTTTTTTGTGCGTTAATAAGATTTCTGTATGACGTGCTAAATTCCCAATTTTTCATATATGATAAATACACTGAAATTTATTGTTGGGGGAAAGCTAGATTCTATGCGCATTTCACTCGTTGCTTATTCCAGATCATCAGGAAACCTTTTCCAAAGATTTTAAAAAACCTAAAAAAAATTTTACAAATAAAACCTAAAAGCGAATAAGAATTTTAAACACTCAAAGTATTACTTGTAACAATATCAAAGCTTAAACAAAACACCAACAATAAAAAATTAGTTAATCTTTTCTTACATCCCCGTACAACTGGCGACTTTTCATTAATTCCTAACGGTAACCCTTGTCCAAATACAAACTTTTATAGAGAGAAATATTTAGGGTGTTTTTATTAATATCTTCATATTGAACAGTTTGAACATTAATGCGCAAAATTTTAATATTTTTTACAATTTGAACTAGGCTTTAGATTTACAATAGCTGGTATAAATATGCTGACCTTATCATAAAAGAAATGATTTCTAAAGGGACACTCTACTATTCTCTTTTCTACTTTTAGCTAAAACAACAATATAACATTCTATTTTCCAACTCAACCTTAATAAAATTTGAAAATGTTTTTAAAATACTCGTATACAAAAACAAAATTTTAACTATTTAATTACTTTTCAAACTTAAGCTCTTAATTTAAAGGGAACTGAAATATTAATTAATGGTTCGAAAATGAAAATGTTCTAAAATTCAAAAACAGACCAGAGGCGTTTCTAAATCTGTTGGAGTGTAAATTTTAAATTGGTTTTTATGTGTGCGTGTGTGTGTGTTTGTATATTTAAATAATTTCGTTCTAAAGATTGTGTAACATTAGTGTAAATGTTTAAATATTATAATAACCGTAAAATAAGTGTCAATTAGTTGAGTCAATTTTATTTTTTTAATCTGCTGGTTTTTCGGAGTCAGAGAAATGTAAAGCAAAAATGAAATAATGAATGAATGGTAGAAATTGTGAATGGCCCAGACAAAGTGAGTAGAGAAGAGCAAGTACTTGTAAAACCCCCAAAGGTCCTGCCATAACACACAAGCAAACCAACATAAACAAGCTCAAACACAAACACTTTTTCATTCAAAGACCTCACCAACCACCCATTTCACTGAGTACATCATTCAAGAACGCACGCTAGCAAACATGTTCCGAGGAAACAAAAAGGATACAAACAAATACGAATACAATAATCAAAAACTAGACATTAAGCTCATGTGCTTGTTTGAGGGCAAAAAGAGGAAAGCCTGGTTACAAAGATTTTTTTTTTTTTTGAATAGTGAATAAATATAAAGTGAATTTTTTTTTCTATCTAAAATTGTGTAGCATTATAAACATTTCAGTAGGCTAATAAACAAAGGCACTAGTAAAAGTGACAGCAAGAGCCAGCTGTGTTGCCAGACACGATATCGTTGAAATGTCCGCCGCAAAAGCACTAGCCGGATTGAAAACGCTAGACATAATTCTTTATGAACCGAGCTTCCAAGTCGCCCAAATTTTGCGATCGGTGTTTGCATGAAGGTATTTTAAAGTTGTTGCAATAGAATGGGTTGAATCTTTCGTCCGCGCTGTTGCAACCACATATCGTCCCTTTTCCCTTTTCGATCAAGAAAGCAAAAGGGGCCGATGACGCCGCCGTTATGAAAACCGCATTAAACAGTTAACATTTTTAGCGGATAACGTTGTGCCAAGTGCTTCATTTTAGGCTGCTCACTCATCCAAAAGAGAAAAGATTTGTTGCTAAGAAAACTATCGAGCCTGAACCAAGCTTCATATGAAAATTACAGTCCTCATCACCAGAGTCCAATTATCGAATGTACGATGCGCTCTTAAATCTTGTATTTATCCGAGATTGTGAAACTAAGAAAGAATTGCCAAATTTTTTGCTACTATTTTTAACCTTTCGAAATTTGTATTGTTGTTTTGTAAGTTGCTTAAGACTTAAGGGAAAATTGAAGTGATGCAAACTCTTCAAGGCCTTAAATTGTTAAATTTAAAGGAAAAAATAGCTAAATTCTGTTTACCCAGTTCTTAAACAAAATGTGAATACAACAATCTTAAAAGCTTGAAATTCGAATGCTTAGGGAGTAAGAAAGGGTAAAAAACGTGTAAATTCGCTAACCTCATATCCCCTTAACTAAAAGAGATACAAAAAAAAACCGTCTCCCTTCTCCCATTTTTCTTATTAAAATTCAATTGTAAAAATGTGAAAAGTGAAAAAACTCCCGGGGAATTTATAATTAGGCCGAATACTTTTCATTGTTCATTAAAAAAAATAATCGAACAGGTGCCTGGCACTTTTTTGAATTGCAGCCCTTTTAAGGAGTTAACGTATAAAACCTGTTTTTTGTCACCCCATCTAACTTTTAAATCAATAAACGTGGAAATAAAAATTATATCACATTCGTAACTTATCTTAAAAATATAAATATAAATATAAATGTGGTACTTTTTAGAAAGTCGAACGTTTTAGAATTAAACCCGTACACATTTATGGTACATTTTGTTTTTGCAAAACATTTTTCACTATTTATTGACTTGTATGTTTTAAATTTTGGGCTTCCACTGCAATATTGAAAGTTTTTATACTTCAATGTGGAGAAAAAAAGGATCAAAAAGGGAAATTACTGGAAATAAAAATTCTTTCTTATACTTTTCAGTTATAAAGGGTGGTTAAATTTTAAATTTGCATTATGGATATATTGGTATGGTTCAATTATGTATAGAACAAAATATCGGCAAAATGGCCGCCGCGACCTCGGCGGCACACCTCCATCCGATGGTCCAAATTTTCGAGGACGCTGAGGCATAATTGACGTTTTATGCCGTTAATGTGCCGAATAATCTCAAACTTTAGCTCTTGAATTGTTGCTAGCTTATCGACGTACACCTTTGCTTTCTTCAAAGAAAGAAGTCCAACGTTGTCAAATCACGGCCAATTGTCATCGCCACCACGTGAGATAACACGGCCATTGAATTTGTCGCGCAAATGAGCCATTGTTTCGTAAGCTATGTGGCAAGTGGCACCGTCCTGCTGAAACCACATATCGTCCACATCCATATCTTCCAATTTTGGCCATAAAAGTTCGAGATCATATCACGATAGCGAACACAATTCACAGTTACTGCCTGGCCGGCCTCATTTTGGAATGCCGCCAGTGAATAAACCTCACCAAACAGTCAATCTTTTTGGGTGCATTGGTCGACAATCACTCGTGAATTATCATTCGCCAAAATGCGGCAGTTCCGCATACTGACGAATCCACTGAGGTGAAAATGAGCCTCATCACTGACGATGATTTTCTTCGAAAATTTATCATCCACTGTTGCCATTGACGCCGTTTGGAATAGTCAAAAGGCTTTAGTTCTTGAGTCAATTGCACCTTGTGAGCGTGTAAATGCAAGTCTTTGTGGATAATGTTCATCAACGACGAGCGTAAGAGGTGCAATTGTTGGGCACGACGACGAGTTGAGGTGGACGGCTCTTTAGCTACACTATCGCTAACAACAGCAATATTTTCTGCAGTACGAGCTGGACGAGCACGCACTGGTGTTGACAAATCTCCTACAGACCCGGTTTGCTAAAAAATTTCAGATTTTTCCGATTGTACGCACATTTGGAAGATTAGATTGACCGAAAAAATCAGGAAGTGCACGATATGAATTTTGATTTGAACGCCCATTTTCATAATAAGCCTGAATAACTTTAACGCGTTGCTCGATTGTGTATCTTTCCATGGTTCAAATTAAGTTAGCCCGAAATTGACAAATGTCAAATGAAATGCAGAAAAAAACTTGACGTTTAGGTGTGGTTCACATTCAACATTGGCCCTTTACATGTGAAACTTCTTGAATTTTTTATAAAAATTAACTTATAAACATAAAATTATATGTGCAGGGTCCTGAGTGAATGAGAACCTTAAAATAAAAATTTTTGGTACTTTTTTGTTAAAATTTAGAAACATTTATTAAGTTTGGCATAAAAAGATGTCCACAAAAGGGAGACGATAACGAAGTAGCGGGTTAGATGCTAGTTGTTTATAAAATTAAATAGGGAATTGAGTTTTGAAATGGGATTTTTTTTTGACGACTTTTAATTAGGGATATGAGTTCAACATTATCTGGCAGCACTGGCAGCCAGTAACATTTGCTAAAATCATGAAATTTTTAATTAGGTTAAATTTCTAATGCTTATGGATGTTGGCTATTTGACGTGCTATTTTTTTTTTTTTAAGCAAATAAAAACTCATTTAGAGGCATGTCTGAGAAAAGTCCAGTGGCCTTATGACTAGTTTTTTTGTCAATTACCTTTCCTCTGGAGTATCACCAGAATAGCGATATGTCTTGTTTACACTTATCAGAATTCGGTCCATTTTATTATAATATTATGTTCACTGGTCACAGGATTAGTGCTTTAAGAACAATTGACACAAATTTCCCAAAGGGAAGGCTCTCAATGGTATGTAATCAGAATTAAAGCATATCATAGTAATTAATGATGTAACGTTTTAAATAGCGTTTAAAAATTTTAAGTTTACCGAAATATAAGTGTCACTAATGAATTTTTACCGATTAAATATTATTATAGTTTTAAAAATAGCATAAAGATTATTAACGTTTAATCTTAAAATTTATGACTTAATCTCTTTAAAATGTTTGGTCAAGATAAAAATTTGCCCAGAAACGGTTGTTGGCATAGAAAATCGACTAGAACCGAAAGAGAGAGAAAAAAGCCCAACTCAACGTTCAAAAGAAAAACCAAATTCTATGATTGGGTGAGTAAAGCCGGCGATTAATTATCGTATTTAGTCGTTCGATTTGTCAAAAAAATCGTGTGTCATAATAATTTAATTTATATTGAATGACAGTTTTTGTTGGACATGTTTGTTCGACTTGCAAATGTTAATGAACATATTTTTAAAATGGTAGATTATATGTGATCACAGTTGCATTTTCTTCTCAAGTAGCTGAACCGTATAATTTTGCATCTGGGTGTTTCCAAAGTAACGGTCGTTACCGATTTTCGGATATTTTTTAAATAAAATTCCAACCTGCCCAAATATGCAACGAGGATTGTTCCATTTTGGACTTACGAAAGCTCAAGCAATGGTAGCAACCGAAAGAATTCATAAAAAAAGTAAAATAGGTAATAGTTTTTTTACCATTAAAAAAGTAACTTTATAAATTTGCTGTTTTCAAATGTCGGTAAAACGTCGATTGTGTCTTACGTTTCGTGGAGTGTGGACTGTATATAGGGGTGGATTTGGGCTACAGCTCAAGAATACCAGCCAAGGATCCAAACACCTTGGTATATTTCCCGAGAGAACGCCGATTGCGTTTCTGGGTTTATGGAGTGTATAGGGTGACTTCGGGATTTAGCGCTTAATTATCAACCAAGTATCCAAACAACTTGGTGATATTATAAAGGCTGGAAAGAGAGCTAGAAAAAGCACAAATATTTAAACGAAAGAAATCACTTCTAACCGTATAAAAACACATTTATTTTTATTAACAAAATATTAAATTTGCACAATAATTTATTAAACTACAAAAAAGATCTAAATTTACTAATTTAATTGAAAAAAACCGAGTACAACACAAAACAGCCGTCCAATATGGCTTTCAAACAACGATTCGACTTAAAAATGTTTAAGTTACAACAATAAAAAATACATACAAATAAAAGAAAAATTTAAAATATAATACATGATGATAGTGGCGCCTCACGTTGTCGATTCGTCTTAGGGCATATTATCATTCAAAATAGAAACCAGGGATGGGAAATCCGCTACCTTCTGTTCAGACGTGAACAGTCGGAAACAAACATATCATGTATTAAAAATTTTGCACAGGATATGTCAAGTAAAATATCTGATTAAATTCTTTGAAATGTTTTGTTAAAGGAATGAATTTATTTTCAAACCAAAGAAATTAGTTACCAAAAATTGTTGATGTGTGTGAAGATAAATACGTATTTAACTAGCGGAGACTTCCACCACAATTTCTTACCAGCACCTGTTTGCAGTTAACATTGCACTTAACAGGGCTGCTATAATAGAATAAAGTGTATTTAGGACGATTTTCAGGGAAACGGAACCGGTTGAACATAAGAATATAGTTCTTTAGAGGATTCTGCTCGTGGCATATCTGAAATAATTTTGGAATTTCAGAAATTCAGATTTGAAAAATTTCGCTTTTTCCGAAAATTTCTGGTTTGGATTAGTGACCATTTTGGAAAAATATGGTAATATGCAAACTATGTAATGGCAGTAACAACAAACTATGTATATGGAAATGGTGTCCAAAGGGTCCTCTTTTGGACCCAATTAGTGGTATATCTGAAATAATTCTGAAAATTAGGAAAATTGAATTTTAAAAAAGTGCTATTTTGAAAAATGTTAAAAGTGGACTTTATGGACATTGCACATCTTTTTTTAACAAGACTAGAAGAATCCTCTAAAGAACTATATTCTTATATGCAAACGGTTTGATTGGCCTGAAAATCGTCCTAAATACAATTTATTATATTATAGCAGCACTGTTAAGTGCAATGTTAACTGCAAACAGTTGCTGGTAAGAAATTGTGGAGGATGTCCCCGCTAGTTAAATACGTATTTTTCCTCACACACATACAGTTTTGAGCTAGAAGTGGTCATTTTCTGTGGAAATACCCATTTTTTTTTGGGTGATGGTGTAGTATTGACAACATATTTTGCGGATATTTTTTTATGTCGGACAGAGTTATTTCAGATTTTCGTGAGTCCTTCCGGCCTTAAGAGATACAGAATTTTTAAAGAAATTTTTTTTTTTTTTGTTTTTTTTTTTTTTTTTTGTTTTTAAGAGAGAGTTTAGGTTCTAGTCAATCCTCTATGGCAGTTGCTGGTACCAATATTAGCTAAAAGTCATTTGTAATTAAAAGAAGAAAAACATTTTTTAATGTTTGCTTTTAGAAAAGAAAAAACAAATTACGAAGGGGTCTCTTTAAATGCAGAACATTGAACACAATTATTATTTAAATATTTTAAAGGAAACTTTGCAAATTTCTTTGTTTTATACAAAATTTCAATATTCAAAGCAAATTTAACAAAAAGGTGTATCAATATCTATACTTATATTACAAAACTGACATAGGCTATATATGGGTTCACTAAAGTGCTTAGGATAGGATCCAGGGGAGCTTAACCTCATATACTCAGAAATTATTAATTGTCGTTTTAGAAGAGATCTATCAAAGCAATAGTTTCCGTACTCAAAAAAAAAACAGAGCCATTTTAACGTGAGTATGCTGTTCACCCTTCATTCCGCCTTCAGTCTATCTGCCCACTCGACCGTCTCCTGATTGAATACGAAAAGGTAATTTTGGGGTTGCTACGCTTTATCGGCTAAATAGCTGAACCAATTTTGATGAAATTGGAAAAATAGGCTTTTTAATTTTTCAAAACTAGGACCGAGAAGGGGACATAGGGAGAATTATTTTTATTTTTTATTTATTTATTTATTTATTGATGATCTAGCACAACAAGGTAAATCTTATAAATGACAGTGCTAGTGAGAATAACAAACTAAAATAGGTATGATTAAAAATTATCAAACTAAAAAAGCATTATTATTTAGTGAATTAAAATAAAACAAAAATTACAAAAAAAGTGCAGAGAAAAAATGAATTAGTTAACATATTCAAATTTAAAACAAAACAATTTTAATTAGCATATTTAGTTAACATATTAAAGTTTAACAGAAGTGATTTAATAGCTCCTTTTTAAACAAGTTTGCGTTGCCTATTAGCTGCATATTATCTGGAATTTTGTTCCAAAGACGAGTGGAATAAATAAAAAAGTGACGTTCTGACAAAGGACTTCGAAATCGTTGCTGAATTATTTTCTTACCACGACGCGATCTTGCAAATTTAATTCTTCTGAATAGATATATTGGTTGTTTTTGAGTTATTACTTTATGTAGCAGTAAAAGGCATTTAAATTTAAGAAGATTTACAAAACTCATCCCATATAATCGGTATGAAAACAATGATATGTGTTCGCGGCGTCCTTTAGCGTAGATGTATCTTGCAATATTATTGTAGGCAACATTTAGTTTTTTGAGGTCAGCGCTATTACTATTAGCAAAAATTTCGCATCCGTATAAAAGCACTGGAATAAGGTAGGTTTTTGCTAACAACATTCGAATATTTAAAGGTGTTGAAAATATCACTGCCCACAGATTACGTAGCATACCATAAACTCTCCCTACAACAGTGTTGATATGGGTTGACCAAGTAAGTTCATTATTAAATATAACTCCCAGATTTTTTGAAGAATTTACGAAATGAATTATGTTGTTGTTTATTTTAATTTGAAATTGATCATCTAATGTTATTTTACTTTATAAAAGAAAAATACATTTAGATTTTGAAGGATTAATGAGTAAACCATTATCATTAGCCCAGTTGTTGATGTGATTTAAATCAATATTAATGCTATTTACACATGATTGAATGTCAGCGACATTGGTGCTAGTATAAAGTTGTACATCACCTGCATACATGTGTACTTTGGTGTTAATCGTAACTTCAGGTAAATCGTTTATGAATAGGAAGGGCCCAAGAATTGATCCTTGTGGAACGTCTCTGTTGACATCAAGCGGGTTAGACAGTTTTCCGTTTAATTGTACGACTTGGGATCTGTTTGTAAGGTATGAAGATAGTAAGCTACATGCGGTGCTTGAAAAATAGAACAGTTTTTCGAGTTTCTTTATTAAGATTGGATGGACAACTGTGTCAAATGCTTTGCTATGGTCTAGAAGAATAAGAAAGGATATCATATTTTGATCGAGACTTGACCTGAGATCCTCAACAACGTCTGCAAGTGCTGTGATAGAACTTCTTGCTTTTACAAAGCCGGATTGTCGATCACATAGAAGGTTTTTTGGCTCAAATATAGTTTCATTTGTCTGCACATTATATTTTCCATCACTTTTGATAAATAAGGAAGAATTGCTATCGGTCGGTAGTCATTGTTAGGCTTAGGAATTGGTATAATTTTAGATTTCTTCCATCCATCTGGAAATACTGATTTTGTTAAAATAGTGTTGAACAGATGGGTTAAGTAAGGCAATATCTTTGGAATTATCGCTTTAAGGAAAATAGGATTCATACCGTCCATGCCAACTGCATTTGATTTGATGGATAGAAAACTCTCAAGTACATCACACTGATCAACACATCGAAAGCTGAAACAATCTTCAATAGATACACTGCAGATGTCATCATAAATGTTTTGGGTCGGTAGTGGGATATTGACATTTACAAACTTGGTGTTAAGCGCATTTACATCAACGATCTGATTACTATTGAAAGTGGGTTTCTGCCCTATACCAATGTTCCGAATTTCCTTCCATTTAGTTTTGCTTTCAATAGCTGAGGAGAACTTTCTTTGATAAAACGATGATTTTGCCTGCTGAATATGTTTTACGACATCTCTTCTAGCAGATTTAAAAAAAGGATGTAACGCATCAGTTTTAAACCTTTTCCACCTGCCATAAGCAGCATCTCTCTTTTTTATTAGTTGTTTGATTTGCGAGTTAAACCAAGGCTGCTGATTAGCTTTTATTAATTTAGTTTTTATGGGAACACAGAACTCAAATACGTTGTTGACATTGTTCTCAATAAAAGTCAATTGATCATTCACATTGTCCAATGAAAAAATATAACTCCAGTGTATATTTTCAATCAGTTGATTTAGCAAAGGGTAATCAATATTACGGAAATCACGATAGTTAATAAGAGTGTCCTGGCTATTCATACAAAAATCATATGTTAAAAATATAATGTCGTGTTTCGAAAAAACAGGTGCTGACAGCTGATCATAGAGAAGAGCCTTTGATTTGTGGTTGACAAACACTAGATCTATTAAACTATTTGATGTACTATGAAAGTGTGTTGCAGATATAGTATTAACAGGAAGCTACTCCACCTCCTTTTGCTTTTTTCTCAGCCCCACCAACTAATTTTCTTCTATCACATCGAAAAAGTGTGAAGCCAGTTAGATTGAAAACGGAATCACAAATATCCAAAGGAAACCAAGTTTCTGACACACAAATAATGTCAATTCCAGCAAATGCAAATAAATATCGGAATTCATCCTTTTTTTTATTCAGACTCTGTGCATTTAGATGTACGACTTTAAGGCCTGTCTTTTGTCGAGAAAGAATTCTAAGCATGTTATATACACTGTCTTTGGAACAGTCATTACTATTGAATTACTGTCTCCAAAAATCTCTAACCAATGTTGATGAAATTTGAATCATTGATGCATCAGCGTAAACAAAGCACACAGGTTTTATATATTTTTTAAAGCTAGGAATATGAAGGGACAAGGCAGGCAAGATCCTTTCAAGAAATATGTGTACTGATTTTTAATTTTTCCTTTATAGTTAGTCAAAAATTAACTCTGGGCCGGGCAGCGCCGCGGTCACGACTAGTATTTTATAAATATGGGACATTTTTAAAATTTTTCAGTACTTAAAATTGATTTGCTAAAACTTAAATGATACATGCCTGTTTCAGACTACGCGACATAACCCTGCAACCATATCCGTATTTCTTTTAGTGCCCCTTCAAAAACTCATATACGTTCACACGTAACGCTTTTGCTGCAAGCCACAAATATAAAAAAAAACGATAATTACAGCAAATATCGAACCACCAGTACCACTGGTTAGAAACTGATGTTTGACTATTGGCTAGCAGGTACCGCAGTGTTGCAAAGGTAAGAACTCAAAGAATTCTGATGAATGAATGTGGTGATTCTTGAAACATGTAAATTCAACCGAGGTTCGAGCCCCAGCTCAGCCAAGAAAATTATCAATAAATTTAAATAAAATTCACGTTGTTAAAATAACTTCCTTCAGTGAAAATAATTTAATGAAAATTAAATTTGATGAACTCAAGCCTAACTAAAAATATCAAGTATTTTGGAAAATTTTAAAAATTGATTTGGTTTTAGTAAAAAAGTAATTTTTTTAAATTATATAATTTCATCATCAATCTCACTGTTTTTTCATTTTGCGAAATTTTCAATTAAACAATAAAATTTGTCTACTAAAATTTATAACCAACCCTCGTAATATTGCATTTGTGGTCTCAAATATGACTTTGCTGCTCCAAATATTACAGCCAATTATATTTTTCCCCTTTTTCTATATTATTTTCCTCCATTCAAATGCCAACCCCAGGTCAAAATGTTCTTGGCCTGTTTTAAATGAGATGTGGCCAATGAAGAAATTAAAGTATGAATAAATAAAGAAACGAATAAACGAACCAAAGACCCAAGAAAACGTCTTTTCAATTACACTAGGCAACAGCCATTTTGTTATTTGGTTCTAGCATACTTTTTCTCATGGATTTGGACCTACTGAACACGAAAATGAATTTTAAAAATTTTTCTGTCGATTGGTTTGCGAGATACAAATTTTTTAATTTTTTTTTTTAATTTTTGGAGGTACACTTACTATTTTGAGCATATCTTTAGTCTTCTTTGACCTATTTTATCCTACTACTACTCAAATTAAAGACAATTGAGCCGTCTACAACTTATTTTCAGAAAATTTTCAAATCGGGTTAGTAGTTTTGATGTTGGCGGCTTAAAAAGGTTAAAAAACTGGGTTTTTTTAGTAAAAATGTGGCTGAAAAATTCATATAAAAATTCATATAAAATATAAAACGCGATGTTAACAGCGATTTTAATTTTTTTACGTATAGCTGACACTTTTCCAAAGAAAATAAGCCCTTACTTAACAAAATCTGATGACAAATGGCCGACTTATTATTTTTTTGGTAAACGACCGAAATTCCTCTATTTCACGATTTTTTGATTTTCATTATTTGCACAGCTTACCTACCCAACGCAAACGAATAAATACATTTGAACTTAATTTAAAATAAACAAATTAGTCTTCGTATATTATTTTTTAATTTATTTACAGCACTACATGCTCAATGTATCGCACAATTAGCTAAACTAACGAAATTAAACTAACTAATTAAATTAAGCAAATCAACGCACAAAAAAAATTAGTAAAAACAAAGATATAAGTGTACATTTTATGCCATGTGGAAAAACTGCTGACTTCTTCTTTGTTTTTTGTATTCGCTGCAATCGGTCTCACGTATTAGGGTCCAAATATAGTCACCCATCATAGCCGTGTCATACATGCCCTGATAGCGTCGTTCCATAGCCTTCAATTCCTGATGAAAGCGCTCGCCGTGTTCGTCGCTCACGTCTCCTAAATTCTCAGGGAAAAAATCCAAATGAGAATGCAGAAAGTGTATTTTAAGTGACATGTGCACTCCCATGGCTTCATAGTTCTTTACCAGATCCTCAACTATGTCCTTATAATTCGGGCTTTTGTTGTTTCCTAAAAAGTTTTCCACAACAAGCCTGAAGGAATTCCATGCTGCGGCTTCGATGGGTGATAACAGCTTTGGGAATTTTTCATCTTTCAAAATTTTTTTTATCTCGGGTCCTGCGAAGACTCCTTCTTTAATTTTTGCCAGCGAAAGGTAAGGGAAAATTGACCGTAAATAGGCAAAAGCTTCACCTTCTTTGTCTAATTTTTTGGCAAAATTTTTAATCAAACCCAATTTTATGTGCAGCGGCGGAAGTATTATATTTTCACGGTTCTCTATTAGTGGTTTGCGCTGAACATTCGCTTCTCCAACTACAGGTTTCGTTCGTACCGACCATTTTTTTTTTATATAATGCTGATCATCAGCGCGGCTATTCCAAAGGCACAGAAAACAGCAATGTCGCGTATAGCCTCCTTGGAGTCCACACAGAATGGCCACAACTTTAAGGTCGGCGCATATTTTCCAATTGTATTTCCTATACTCTATGCATTTCAGCAAAATGTCCATAGTTTCATAGTTCTCCTTTGAATGAACCGCATGAGCAATAGGAACAGATGGCTTTTCATTCCCATTATGTAAGAGAACTGCCTTCAAGCTCTCTTTGTTGCTGTCAATAAACAACCTCCATTCGTTGGGGTTGTGAATTTGGTGAAGCTCTTGGAACAAGCCTGAAATGTCGCTGCAAAAACATATTTGGTCTTTCTTTGTATAAAATTTTGCATACTCCTTGTGACGGTTTCTGTACGTTGATACTTTCACTTCTGAAGCCGCAAATCCACACTCTATCATCCGAGACGCAAAAAGTTCGGATTTCTCCTTAGTGAGACCAAAATCGCGCACCCAATCGTTTAGTTCGGCCTGTGACAGTAATTTTCGCTTTGCACCCGGCTCAAATTCGCTTGCATTTGACTCGGACTCTTCTTCTGACGATTCTGCTTTTTGAAGAGATGCACCAGGGCACACTGGATATGGCACATCATGCGAATGTGGTACTGGAAGCGCAAACGATCCCACTTGAGCGTAGTTCCATTTAAAAAATCTTCCTACCCCACTGTTTGTGGTGAGGCAAAAATAACAGTCTGTGGAATGGCATAGCGGCTTTTTCCACATCATTGGTGTATCGAATTTCATATGGCGGCTAAAATTAAAATAAATTACTATATTCGCTATGTATAATGTGTTTAAATAAAAATTCTTACCTTCCGCCAGCTGCCCAGTTGGTTAAGATTATATAGCAAAGATCACACAGCGACTTAGGTGTCCATGGTTCTGTGATATTTGGTGAAATACCAAAATAATTCAAATAGTGCAATTGTACTGCTGGAGTAAACTTGTGTGCGTGATTTTTTTTTATAAACTGGCCACAAACATTGCAGAAATTGTCTGGATCGTTCAAACACTCGAACACACGTAGTCTTTTACTCATTGTCTTCCTTGCGTTTTCTAAATATTAACTTCTTTACACTTTCACAGACAGTTTTGAAATGCAATTGATAACCGTGTCTCCTTATGTTTAAATATGTATGAGCATGTAGTGCTGTAAATAAATTAAAAAATAATATACGAAGACTAATTTGTTTATTTTAAATTAAGTTCAAATGTATTTATTCGTTTGCGTTGGGTAGGTAAGCTGTGCAAATAATGAAAATCAAAAAATCGTGAAATAGAGGAATTTCGGTCGTTTACCAAAAAAATAATAAGTCGGCCATTTGTCATCAGATTTTGTTAAGTAAGGGCTTATTTTCTTTGGAAAAGTGTCAGCTATACGTAAAAAAATTAAAATCGCTGTTAACATCGCGTTTTATATTTTATATGAATTTTTATATGAATTTTTCAGCCACATTTTTACTAAAAAAACCCAGTTTTTTAACCTTTTTAAGCCGCCAACATCAAAACTACTAACCCGATTTGAAAATTTTCTGAAAATAAGTTGTAGACGGCTCAATTGTCTTTAATTTGAGTAGTAGTAGGATAAAATAGGTCAAAGAAGACTAAAGATATGCTCAAAATAGTAAGTGTACCTCCAAAAATTAAAAAAAAAAAATTAAAAAATTTGTATCTCGCAAACCAATCGACAGAAAAATTTTTAAAATTCATTTTCGTGTTCAGTAGGTCCAAATCCATGAGAAAAAGTATGCTAGAAACAAATAACAGACAAAAGTTTGTTATTTGTGACCTAGTGTTATTTATGAAACCGGAAAAATAAAAAAAAAAAATACTGTTACAAATCAAATATTTATTAATAAAATTTTGTGAAAATTATTACCAGAATACCAAAAAGGTGGGAGGAGAGAGAGAACAAACATTTTAAACTGTGTGTTAATAATATAATGTTAATGGGAATTTCCAAAAAAAAAAGAGGAAGAAAGGAAGGAAACAAGGCTCTACAATGTACATTTTATGAATTATACATTTTTATGGCCAGTCAGCGAGAACAAACACAATAAAATCTTTACAATGTCCGCATTGGCAGCAGCACAAGCAACAACATAATTATCGGCAACAAAAATTTAATTATAATGAAACTTCCAAAAAGTTTTTTCTTCCGTAGTACACCGTGTGAAAACAATTCACACAAGTGTAATGTGGCAGCCTCTGTAGCCGTAGCAGCAAGAGCAATACAAATAATAACAAAGCAATTATTAAAGGGTGTTTCTTTAACCCTGTAGAACTTACGAAAAGGTTAGCTGCCAAAGAAACTGTCATGCTGCAAAAACTTTTTATATTTATGATCAGTATACATTAGTGTGTCCCAAAAAAACCAAGTAAACAAAGCAAAAGCAAAACGTTTGAGTTTTTTTGTTTGTTGGGTAAGAGTAATAATATAATTAAGCTGGGTACAAAGCTAAAAACCGGTATAACTCAGGAACGGTAAAAGCGAATTCAAAAATATTTGTTTCTAAGTTATTTAGAATAAATTGATCTTTCAAATTGCATTGTTAGTTTTTTCATTTTCATAAAAATTGTAAAAGTTATAAAGCGTTATTTACAAAATTTATGGAAAAATTACGAACAATTTTAATGTAGGGTGCATAAATGAGCAAATGCATTGCAAAAACTTATAGTTTTTGTACAGCCAAATAAAGCTTGGATATTTTTCTTTTCAATTATTTCCTTAAAAGTGAAGAAAATCATGTTGTGTTTGACAAAGTTATGAAGAAAACTTAAAAAAAGGCCGGCAGACACGATTTTTGGCAAAGATTCGACTTGAGCGACCTCTAAACCTCTTCCGAAAAATCATCATTAATTGAACAATACTACCAAACTACCCCAATTAACTTCAAAAAATAGTCACTACAGACTCAATTAAGCCTAGAAAAATTTACAGTTTCGTGTGGTTTTCACGTTAAAACTACGCTAGAAATTTATCCGGAGCTCGTCTTACAGTTAATGGAGATTGTTACGCTATATACAGAAAAAAATTAAATTTTACTTCAATAAAAAAATTTGTTATATTAATAAAAAAATTAATTAAATTTACACCAGTAAAAAAATTAATAGCATCAATTAAAAGTTTAATTTACTTGATTAAACGTTTAGTTCACTTGATTAAATTTTTAATTAAGACTGATTTTATTTTGCTTGATGCTTTAATTGAAAATAAATTAGAGAGAATTTTGTCTCTGTATGGATGAGATCGATCCGGGAGTGTTGCGATTCTAATATCGGGTGATTTTTTAGCTATTATCGAATTGGCAACACTGGCTTAAACAGCTGACGCACGTTTCGTGTTTTGTTTCACTGTCAAACATCTTCAGTTTGGTCTATAATTTAACTATTAATCGTCTTACAAACGAACAACGCTTGCAAATTATTGAATTGTTTTATCAAAATGCATGCTCTGTTAAGAGAGTTCATCGCGCGCTTCTTCCATATTATGGTCAGTTTAATCGACCCACTGAAGCGGCTATTCGGGCTATTGTGTCTAAATTTCGTACCAAATTTACATTGTTGGACATTAAAGTAGAGCGCGAAGTGAAGAAAATATCGCAGCTGTATCGGCCAGTGTTAATGATGACCATCAATTATCGATTCGTCGCCGTTCGCAGCAATTAGGCCTCTGTTACTCAACAACGTGAGAAGATATCCAATTTTTTTTCCCAAAATGCAAGAGCTTGACATGCATGACATGTAGTTTCAACAAGGCGGTGCCACATACCACACAGCACGCTTAACAATGGACTTATTGAGAGGCGAGTTCGGTGAACATTTTATTTCACGTTCGGGACCGGTCAATTGGCCGCCTAGATCGTGCGATTTAACGCCGATAGACTTTTTTTTGTGGGGCTATGTTAAAGCTCATGTCTATACAACACATGCCCGCTTCAATTGACGCAATTGGAAGACAACGTTGAAGCATTTATTCATGAGATACTGGTCGAAATGTGGGAAAGAGTATGCAAAAATTGGACTAAGCGGATGGACCATTTGAGGCGCAGTCACGGTCTATCGATTCAAATAAAGATTTCATGCATTTTTCTGAATTTGATGTGTTTTTTTTTTAACTTTCCTATAGCTCTTAAAAAATCAACCGGTAGAATGGCGTTACGTGCCATACGGAGACTGCAACCATCGACTTATTGAAATCAAAATTTGGCGATAAGTTAATTTCGAGAAATGAACCTGTTATTTTGCCTGCAAGGCTTCCGATTTGACATCTCTCGATTATTTTGTTTAGGACTACGGAAAGTCACTGATAAACCAGGAAAAAATAATGCCTTGGATGCCGAAACTTAACCTCTAATTTCTTACATACGGCCGGCAATACTCGAAAAAGTGGCCCAAAATTGGACGCCTTGTCAAGAAGTGCCGCGGTGCCCATGTATCCCAAATTATTGATCATTCGTATACAAATTAGTTTTTTACATTTGTCCTTTAAGTTGTGCGGAACAGGTCAACGAAAAAAAGAAAGATAAAAATGTAACAACATAAAAAAAAGGAAAAATTAACTTTAGACTTCAAGAATTTTTTTTTTCAAAAAGTATGAAAACCAGAAGTAAGGAGAACGTGTAAATCAATAAAAATAGATAATCATCCACAACAACAAATTTCGATCCACCACTTTAAAAACTTTAAAAACACTTAATGATTAATATATGACTATTGACTGGCAGCCGTTGTCAACAGCGGCAAAGATGTCTGAGGTTACTATCGAAACATGTAAAATCGACCTGTCCGGGAACGTGGGTTCGATATCCCGGTCAGTCAGGAATGAAAAATTATTAATACATTTTAATTCATTTCATGTTGTAAAATTCCTTTTTTCATAAAAATAATTTCTATGGCATTTTGACAAAACACCTTAAGTCGAGATAAAATAGCAAAAAAGTTTTTAAAAAAAACTCGGGAAAAAAATCATTTTTATTAAAAAATAAATAAAACTAAATGAATGAAAAATTTCTTCGATAATACAAAATTTTAAAAACGTAAACAAAAAGTTTTTTGAATGAAAATTCGTATGATTCACAATATTTTTTTTTTTAACTTTTGAAATTTGACTTAAGATGTTTTGTCAAAATGCCATAGATTTAATGAAAATTAAATTTGATTAAAACATCAAAATTAAGATAAGAAAACTTTTTTAATACAATTTTTTTTTTTTGTGTTATTTTTACATTTTCTATCGGCCTTAAAAAACACCCTTTATAACATTTACAAATTACCAACACTTTCAGGATATTAAGGAATATTTAATTATACAATTTCCCTTTTATTATAACAATAATTTTGTTATTATTGTTGTTGTTGTTGTTGTTGCTGTATCGTTTTCTCTTGTTCATTAATGTTCCATGAAAAAATCGTTGCTGCTACGTTTGTGGCTGATGTTGTTAGAGTAAAGTGGTTAAGTTGGGTCAAACAAATGAGCCTCAAGTGTATAGTATGCATTAGATTCCGAAGGTAAAACTACAAAATTAACTGAAAAATAGATAAATTAAAAATAAAAAAATATATAAATTACGAAAGCTCTAACGTCATATTATATGAGTATCACATGAGCCAGAGAGTTAATGGCAGGTGGATAAACGCAAACATAAACATTAAATGCTAAAATAATCCAACAGGAAACCCCATAACACTTTCTAACTTCAGGCCTTTTTGAAGGTCAGCTTAAACAATATTTTGTTTCAATTACTATTCGTTTCTCTTTGCCTCATAGAAGGCCTCGGCTCTTTCGTATAAAAGATAAGATAAGATAATGTAGAACATTTGTTTCTTTGAGAAGGGAGTAGAGAAGGAGTCCCGTTTTTAGTTTTTTCTTTTGCCAAAGCAAAATAATTATTTTTTTTTAACCCGCTCATGGTACTTATTGCTAAAGAAGCGAGAGCGGAAGACCTACTCTGCAATGACAACGTGTGTAAAAAGATATGAGAATGAAATGGACCGAGCAGGCCTTGTATATCCAAAAGAAGGAGTACAGAGGCCTACTAGAAGGCATCCATGCTCCTTCTTTTTCCCGCTGGGAACATGCACATTAAAAATACATATATCGTCAGCTCATTATTGGTTTGGCGCATATGCCAAAAAGTCGTAGTGGAGAAAAACAACATCGCAGGCTTACATGAAGTTTTCTGAAAATATACCCAATAGAACTTTTTTTTATGCTCACTTCTGCTTCTGGCATATGTTTTGAAGAAAAATTTTAATTTAAATTTTTTCGAACGCTCATTAACAAAGATAGAATTTAATAGCACTTTATTGAAAGTGGTAGTTTTTTTGCCGCATACGCCACTTTTCTGAATTAATTTTTAAAAAGTAGCTTTTAAAAACTTACTGCTGTGTATTGATTGGTTGACATTTTATTTTGCGTTTGCTCTTACTACTTTTTTTAAGGCCCAAATACACTGATAAAAATAATCATCAAGCATTGTGTAGTTTCAGTGAAAATGTGTTTGTATGTGTCAAACTGACGATGCTGGATGAAAAATCAAAAAATTTAGATATGAAGGTGAATATTGCTTACAGCACATGTACACGAGTGAGTTCGCCCGCTGGACAAGCATTTGACAAGTGTATTTTTCCATTTAAGGCAATGAAGTGAACCATGAGTGAAATTTCTTTCTTGTTGTCATCTTGTTTTGATATCGCTTGAACAACTTGCTTTTCGTACGGCAATGCAGCAAAGCAAGAGTACAATTTATTGTGTTCAGTTTTGTATGAGGAATTTTCTGCATTCCCCAAACAGTTGCGTGTAGAACAAAACAATACTTAATAAACTTTAAAATAGTTGATATGGAGCAAAATTAATGCTAATTATCTCAGAAACCATAAAAAGTATGGTGAAATCTGTTTTGGATTCAGAAAGGGGGTATTTAAAATATACATATATTACCCATACCTAGCTCAATTTTTTTTTAATGATCGGTAGTTCAAACCAATAGTGAATGAGCAGACGATATGTTATACCAGCTTGCATTTGGATGATAATTTTTTATTAAATCACTAAAAAGCGTCGTAAACGAGGCTTTTCAATTTTCAAAAACTTATAAACCTGGCATAACCCGACATAACCAGGGTTACCGTTGGAAATTTTCGAAAAGGGTCACAAAAAGTGGATTTTCCAAAAAAAGGGGTCAAACAAAGGATATTTCAATAAAAAAGGGGTCAAGTTTTTTAAAAGCAGTATTTTCCATTCGAATAAATAAAATAAGACCAAGTTTTTTATAAATAAGCAAATAATATTTATTTCAGGTAGGCAGTGCTTAAAAAAGTAAGTTTTTTTTGGAATGCTCTTTCCTGTTTTTAACACCTGACCAAAAGTTTGTTCTTCATCATTATAACTCATTTTTTTAATACCTTTTATGTTACGTTCCCACATTTACTTTTTTTTTTACCGATTTAGCGATTTCAAATAAATATTAGGGATTGTTTCCAATTTTGCAATCATTCGCAAATTTAAGTGCTGTTCAAGATTGAAGTGATTTTTTCTTGTAAGTTTTCTGATTCTTAAATAAAGTTTTTACAATTTTTAATAAATACTCGACTTAGCTATCATACCTCTGTTACCAAATATTTGAAAATTTCAGCAATTTTTACCAATGTTTTTTTCATTTCTGTTAGTTTAAGGGACTTTAATCAATTTTATGGCGCTATCGCAAAATTTTTTGAGTTTTTAAATGTTTGCTCTTTAAGGCAATCGTAGCCGTTATAAAAAATAGCCCCAATAATAAACCGAAGTCACCTATTTTACAGGGCACTCTTAACATTGTCGATTTAAAATGGGGCGAAAAGTTCAATGCTTTATGCCATTATTAAGGGTGAATTTTTTATTATAAAACTTGATTCTCTTTAAGAGACCAACACATTTTTAAGAAACAAACACCTAATTGCATTTTTTTTAAATAAAATGTCACATTTTTTTTTTTTTTGAAAAGAAACCACCATAAGTTACTCAATAAATAAAAAAATACTAAATTCGTTATGAGTTATGTTTGCTATTAGGGAAATTGTACTTTAATTTGTACTTTACTATCGAAAATCTAATTTAGAAGTCATAACAAATTTGTTAACACAAACTTTTTACGATACTAACTACTTTTAAGGAATTTGCGTTCTATATTTTGGTATTAAATCTTCACTTGAAGTTCATTCATTAATCGCCGCTTATTTCGAAAACGTTTGTTTAGCACTTACGTTCAGCTAGCTGTGTTGACAAAAAAACAAAATGTGAGTGCTATTTCCAAAAACGGTCAAAAAGTTGCAAAAAATAAGTGAAAATTATACAAAAGTATAATTAAAAGAAAGGGTCATAAAAGGTATCAAGACCGTCGAAAAAGGGTCAAATTGATACTTTAGTAACACAACGGGAACGCTGGACATAACCCGGCTAGCGAAGCGCACCATTGATATAAGATAAGCAAAAATTTCTTTAAAAAGATTTCGTTTATTGATGGCGAAGCATTTTACCAAATTTAAATACAATTAAACACTGTTATACTTCTTTACATATTTATACATAATTATTGTACTTTTATGGACGATTTCACGATCAGTTTTCCAGTTCAACTTTCGGTTTGACGAATGTTTTGTATCGATAACCATACTACTAGTATTTGTTCCGAATTTATGAAAGTTTCACCGCTCTCCAAATATTCTTTAATATATATTGTCTTTTGTAGGAGAGGTACCACGCCTACCTCAAAATTACAAATATTTATTTATTTATAAAATTTATTTATTAAATAACTTTAAAAATCTTTAACTCGATTCCATATTTGGGGACACGCAAACGCATTTAATTTTTTATGTGTGGGTATTTTTTCCATGCCATCGAACGTGACATTTGTATGCCTTTAAAGAGGTAGCGATTTCGCAAAAGAGTGAATCCATGTCAAACCGTTAAGTCGTTCGGCATCATCACCTCCGATTTGAATGAAATTCAACACAAATGTTGAATGTTATTGGACTTTAACAAAACATAAATTTTCAGACCCCAGATTCTTTCGGCTTCCGAAATATGACGTCATAAAAGATGAGAAAAATGTGAAAAAAACTCAAAAGTCTCCTTACAAAAGGGGCTAGAACTCTTGAACTACGCAAGATAATTTAGTTTTATTGGTATCGTTTTAAAGGTGAAAGTGCACCCTTTAAAATGATATGCATATTGTGTTTTTCAAAGAAAAGGTCAAAGGTAAATTTTTGGGGTCTTGAGTTCAAAGGTCCATATCTAGAAAAGTATATTTTTTAAAATTCTTAAAAAAATATATGTTAAGTATTATACCCTCTTCAACATTTGCAGAAAATTTAAAGGTGGAGACTCGATTGGTGTCAGAGTTATATACCAGAAGGTGATTCTAAGTATGTTTTGTGTTCAAAAATCCCTTGTTGTTGTTGTATTTTAATTATTTTTTTCAGTATATCTGGAGAACGGCAAGAGCCAAAGTTTCCAAATTTAGTACACAAATTTTAGGTATCAATACCCACCATCCCACAAAATGTGGTCGGGATTGGAGAAGTGGGCGTGGTACCTCCCGTAGCGTATTTAAAATACGCCTACGATAGTTTGGTAATAGATTAAAGGAAAAAGTTCACGTTCTCTTTAATCTATTACCAAACAGTCGTAGGCGTATTTTAAATACGCCAAACACAATAAGGGTGAATATATTTTTTAAATTTGTTACATCAAACCAAATATTTATCCTTTATGAAAATTATGTTTTTGCAATGAACAAAATTTAATATCGTTCGTGACATACTGTACGTGACAGATTTTCCCTTTACGTTTTTATAAGATGTTAAATATATGTTTTGTAAATATACGTATACAAAAACTTAAAACAATCAAGAGAGAAAGTATAGTTGGTCAAGCCCGACCATATGATATCCTTCATCACAGTTTTTTAAAACAAATTTTCAAAAGTGTATCCTATTTAGAACCCTAGCCAATTGTGGAGCCGTCAGAACAAAAATGCTAAGAAATTAAGAATAATATTAAGGTTATTTGTGCCGACCAGTGATGTCAGACCATAATTGTAAAAATCTCTACGTTTCTCAAAAAACTTCTATTTTTTCACTACATTAAAATTTTGTTCCCCTACTACCAATTTTTTGTCCCTACGCTATCAATTCAATGATTTTAATAAAAAAGCAATAAGTTTTTAAACAAAATTTTTTAAAAAAATTTTTACCAAGATTAAAAAAAATTTTAATTCACCCATAATGGATTGCATGAACTAATCTAAAAGATTGGAAAAGTGAATTCAGTAAAAAAAAATACAATTTGGAACAAAGAAAGGCCCATTAAACAGGTCATCGCAACTCATCAACAACAATCCACATGCTTTTTATTCTACAACGACAACACGACACAAATATTTCAAATGTCATCCACTTCATACAAACATGCAGTTTTTGACAACCAATCATCTAGAGAGTTACATGGGGCCTTCACCTGACATTTGTTTGTTATAATAAACGCCAAACTTCATTTAAAAAAAACGCTGACAAAAATTTTAGTGTTTTTTTTTTTTATATAGACTTTGACGTTTGGTATGATAAAAAAAATTGTCAGGTGAAGAATACATGTTACTAAGACCTGTCATTAATTGGCCTTGCAACAAAGTAAGTGCTGGTTCACACAGGTCAATTTGACTCTTCAAGTTTTGAGCTTTTAGGAGAGAGGGGTAAAGAGAATGGAAAGGGGTACATACTTGACCGTACCAGTCAGTTTTGTATTTTTCTTTTCTTTTTCATCCGTAATATAATAAAAAGCTACAAAGTTGAAGGAAAAGAAAACCAAAATTAATTGTGTGCATGAACGTGAACGCAAGTTCAAAAGAAAATTTAAATAAAACTGTTCAAGTAAACTTGACCTGTGTGAACCGGCACTAAGGAAAAAGCAAAAAACCGCCTTTTCCGTCTTCAGTGGTGTTACCACATCTTATTTTTTTTTTTTTTTTTTTTTTTTTTGATTATACCAGATTGGTGAAAAACTTATTGTCTTTCAAATAAGTTGGAAGTGCTTAATATTTTGAATTTGAACTATTTTTTAAATCAACTATAATGTGTTTAAAGGAAAACCCAAAAATTTTAAAAATTCCCTACATTTTGCCTGAAATGAAAAATTTGTCCTTTTTCCCCACGATTCAAAATTTTCAAAAAAATCCCTACAAAAAGGGAAAATTTCCCACATCTGATACCACTGTTGCTGACTAGAAAATTTTTCTAACCTGAAAGACAACCTTAGTGCCGGTTCACACACGTCAAGTTTAACTCGTCAAGTCTTGAGTTTTTAGGAGAGAGAGGAAAAGATATGGCATCCTCTTTTCCCTTCTCTCCTAAAAGCTCAAGACTTGACGAGTCAAACTTGACGTGTGTGAACCGGCACTTAATTAAATGAAACGCAAACCTTAAATGGCGCTTATTTTTCGATCGTCATTTTTATTTGTTAACCATTTTATATTCGAGTTCTAGTTTATTTTATTACATTTTATTTTTCCCTCTTCCAATTTCCTTTAAATGCAGCACTTTCTAAAAACTTATTGCATTTTTTAGCAAGGCCATTTTTAATCACGTAAAAAACACAAAGATTTCACCATAAAAGTATTTTTACGATGCAACCACAAAACATATTTCCTTCCTGCTGATTTCCTTGTCGAGTTAATACGTTTATTCTAAAATATGGATATATTTAATATTGCGACTATTCACAAACCTTTGAATAGATTACACATGTATATATACATGTATTTCTATAAACTTACATATATGTAAGTTTGTGTAAAAATATTTATGTTTAAAAAATGTAAACCGAAAAAAATCCCCTTGTTAAACCACCTTTTGTGGCAAATCGAAACATTAACTTTTTTTGCAAGAACCATGGGTAGCTCTTTTGTGAATTTGACTTACATTCTTTTTTTAAATAATATAATGTTGAAAATGACACAAACCTACATATACCTATAAAGTTAAATGTAGTGGTGGGGTTGCCTAAAATGCTTTGCACCTTTGCAGGTTACCCCTCTTTAAGTTGCTATGAAACTCTTTTGGCTAGCAACTACACACACAGAAGTTCAAATCAGACTTAAACATTCTTTCCACTACATGTTTTACTGTGTGTTTGAAAGCAACTGCTTCAGTCTTAGCTAATTGCATTAGATAAAATGGGACGTGAAGCCAACTTGATTAAATTGTTACTCCCGAACATTTTATCTACGAACGCCACTTGATACCTGAAGTTTTTATACTAAGAAATAGTTCAAAAGTTTACGTTTTTGGGGCCTATTTTGGCTCCACACTCCATAAAGACAGACCTGCAGCCAACGTTTTTAAAATGTATCTCCCGGTGATCCCTGAGAAGTTAATACTGAAAAACAGCTCAAAAGATTACGGTCTTGCGACACATTTGGGGACCTTTAGAAAAAAAACACACACACAAAAGCACACCAGGGAGAAATATGCTCCAAGAGATAAAATGCTCATAATTATCTTTATTTCAAACAATCTGTCTGACCTTTTCATAAGCCCTGCCAAATCTTATGAGGATACCCAATATTACTATAGTTAACAACAATATTTTCAAAGTCTTTGTTAGATTTCAGGTTACCCTTTAAGTATTTATATGGGGGATGGTACAATAGATTTAGTAGTGTGCCAGTATAAGTATATTTTTGATTTCCTTTTCAGGCAACCGAACTTCTATCCAACCGTATAAACACATCAAGAAAAGCAGCAGAAAAAAAGGTCAAGCTTAGATTTCATATTCATCAAATGTTTTAAATGATTTTAAGGGAAAAAAAACGATCACACATTATACAGATTTAACGACGACAGTCTAAAAAAATCTATTAAAATTTTTTAGTAAAATTGGTTAACTTAAATTAAAGGACTAGAAACCAACCCAGCGGGAAAACTTAGAAGACCTTCTTACTTCAGGCCTTTTTAAAGGTCTGCTTTAAAATTTTTTTTGATTCAATTACTATTATTATCTAACTGATAACCATAATATGCATAGCATTGCTTAACCTTCTGTCAAAAATTAGCAAAAAGTCTCTAAAATGTACCAAAACAAAACAAAAAAACTTTTGATTCCGTACGGAACGTGCGATCAGTTTTGCACTTTGCTTAAGCAAAAGACTGTTTCAATAAACTTAACAAAAAGTTTCCTTAAGTTCAATATGGTTTGCCTCATATGAATTACATGTATTCGCACATTTGCTTAAGCCAACTTTAGCACATTATGGTTTGGCCTAAAGAATGCCTAATAGAAGGCCTCGGTTCTTTGGTATAAAATATAAGATACACCTTCCACACTCGCTTCTATTAGAAGGGAGAAAAGAAGGAGTCCCATTTCTGGTTTTGTTTTTTTGCCAAAGCAAAACCAAAATGCGAGCAGGCCTTGTATATCCAAAAGCAGGAGCCTAGAGGCCTTCTAGGAAGCATCCGTACTCCTTCTTTTTCCCGCTGGGAAAGGATTTGCAATTTTGTAAGTTTACAAGAACCAAATTAAAGTTATAAAACCAATTTTAAATTGAATGAGAAAATAAAAATTAAATTGAATGAGATACTGCCTGTTCAATATTTTGGCACATTTTGAGCCTCAATTGTGAAACTTTGCTACAATATTAATATATTCAAAGTATTTGCGATGGTTAGCTGTGACCTTTTAACCCTCCTCCGCCGGGGGTATAGGGATCATCTAAAGGATTTCGACACAGAAACAATTAAAAATTGTCTCTTATCACCAAATTTGTTCCAAATTCATAGAATCAAGCAACCCATTTGTTGATTTTGCACCTATTACCAAAATGATTATATTGATTACTAAAAATTGTAAAAATTTTTTATTTTGAAGATTTTTTTTTTCAATAAATGATATTTTTAATTTTAATTAAAAAAATGATCAAAAAACTTTGCCGTTTCAAACAATGTGTTGATTGATTTTGACAATTTCCAAAAACAATTTCACAAGTTAAAATTATTTTATTTTAAACGAAATAATTTTTTGTTATTTGATTATTATTTTAATTCAAAATTTATTTCAAAACAACTAAAATGTTAATTAAATCAAAATTATATTTTTAATATTCGTTCAACAAAACAAAATAATTGATTCAATTATTACATTAATTAAGTTTAAATATTTTTTCAATATTTTTTTTAATTGATAGAAAATTACTAATAATTTTTTCTGTGTAGGGAATAATCGGGTGCAGTCAATACATATAATTCGGCGAAAATCCGAAATTGACAGATCTCAAGATATCTTTACGATTTCTTGCGATTTTGGCTGAGCAGAGATCCTATCTGGTAACACGGGAGACAGTAGCCCCCGGCGACAAGGCATCGAGACTATTTGAATATTGGCTTAGGCCTTTGTTAATATGCTGCTTACGGGAAATGCTTCCTGTCTTTCAAGGTGATTGTATTTGTGGCAATTTCGCTTGTCCGCTGACAGGAAACTTTCGGGGATTACGATGTACACAAAGCCGCGAATGGGGGATCCTGAAAAGTCCACTCAAGGACTGATTTTTGGAGGATCTTCTCAAGGTGCTGTTGCTTCCAACAGAAGCTGCTTTAATTTTTCGAAAAGCAGCGGAGGCTAGATAGCTCCAGCTCCTTATTAAAGGGCGTGAGTATTATCTTGCCGGACTATGTACTCAAACTTCTACATGGGTGTAATGGTGACTCTTGCACTCAGGGGCGGTTGGTTAAAGCATTACTTGTTACCAATGTGGTTGAGATCCACCATGAGATAGAGGCAGTTACTCATGTATATCTTTTTCACAACTCTGACCTTTTCCCATCTTTTTGGCAATATATGGACTCCGGGCCAAGAGAATTACCTGCATTTTTTCAAAGCCAAGATCAAGTCAAGCCAGTTTGGTGATGTCTTACAAATAACTGACCCGGGCGATCTTTGTTTTCAGTGACAAAATGACCACTTCTGGACCGCTCAAACCATTTGTCTCTGCTCGTTGGAATCAATGGAACATATTCAGGATAAGCCCCGGCAAGCAATCTATGTGCTTTAACTGCATTACTTTGCAGCTTAGAAAAGCAAAACTATACTCAAGAGGAAAAACCACCACACAAAACATTTATTTATCTCAAAACTCTCTTAAATTTAAATAAAAAATTATTCGTGTTTCCCTCAATTTTCAGAGAACTTTTGTGCTTACCCTCGTCAAAAGATTTCTGTGTATAAAAGTGTTAATTTTTAAAAGATTTAGTTAGTATTGGTGTTGGCCATGATATCCGTAGCTGTAAAGTCGTCTTAGTTTCATCATCCGTTTTAACCTTCGTTTTGGTAAGTTTTACATTTTACTTTTCTTTTGTTTTGGATTTAGGAAGTGGTAAAGGAAATAAAAGTGGCTTTAAAACTACAAACTATACTCTAAAGTTAAACACACATCGACATCATTTTATATAGACACAAACATATTTTGAGAACCCAGCGAACATGTGCATGGTTAAATGGAAATAAGATTGAAAATATTTAAGGAATAAGAGCATTTTCGTCAAAGTTCCCCTAATGCCCGTAATTTCTACAAATAGATATCTAGCTGTGTATAGATATCTATGGTGTAACGAATTTTTCATAATTTTAATACGTATGTCTTATCTACTGATTAAACTGTAGTGTATTTTACACCATCCATTTTTGACAGTTAATTCAAAAAATTAATAAAAACACAAATGTTGCCATATTTTTAAAGAAAATTTAAAGGAAAAAACACGTAGGTAAATTTAACGTTGAAATTACCAAACTAGTTTTACCGCATAGGTAAATATAACTGTTAGGTACGAACACGACCAGATATCTGTTTGTTGAAATTACGGGCATAATAGGTTTATAATTTCTCCGTTTACGTCGCTGATATAGTTTTGATATGATTGAAACGAAAAAGACTTTGTATTTTGTTTGTGTTCGCTGGGAATAAACCCACACACATTTATTGTAAACTTATACTTGTAAAACAACCAACAGTATTTTCATAATGTAAAACTTGTAACAATCACTATGAGTTGATGTTAAATCATACATACACTTGTACACACACACATACCCTATTTTTCTTACAATAAAGTTACTACACTGAAAATAATCCATACTACAATTTACGAAAGAAATTTATTAATTTAATCGTATTTTTACACTGTGCGACACGATTTTTCACCCATGATCTAACTGACCAGATTCTGAAAATATGGCTTAAAATAAATATACGTATTTCTCAGTTTTTCTAGATCAATTCATTTCGCGTTTTTACGCGCAATTAAATTTTTAATGTGGATACACCTGTCGATCAGTTGGGGCAGTTTCGATTACACCCACACCCGTTGATCGATATGCCAGATTTTTGGCTTAAATACTTCGTACTGTTGGGGACAAAACTTCTCTCTGAAGTTGATGTAAACAGAATCCACTCCTTTATTGAATCGACCGGATGGCTGCATGGGAATACCAGCAGCCAGATTTCATAGGACCCATGAGATACGGTGTGATATGGTAACACAACGGGAACTAATTAATTGATCCACGTGAGCTGTGCTTGATCACGGCTGCCAATGGAACCTAACCTTACCTTCGTACTGTTCTCAGATGTAAAGTGTAAGAAATGAGCAAAATCGGTCAACACAATAATTAGTATTGAGGTCACTGTTGCCAGAAATTTTTGCTAATAAATCTGAAAAATTGGACTAAAAAATCTGGAAAATCTGGAAAAAAATTGTTAAAATCAGCAAAATATCTGGGAACTTAAAATACTTTATTTTGGGGTTGATTTTGTTTTAATTTTCGGATTCGTACAACAAACTAAAACTTAAGCCGATATCTAACATTTTTTTGGTACATTAAAATTAAAAGTTAATATATACAAAAGAGAAAACATATATATTATATGAATGTATGTATATATATTAGTGCTGGGAAACTATCGATAGACTATCGATATTATCGATAGTCTTAAAATATCGATAGGAAAAATATAAATATCGATATTTTTATTATTTAAAATACAGATATGAAGACATCTAATAGCAGCTATACACACACAGTATTTTGCCGCAAATTTTGACTTGCTATTAATAATTCGCGCTGATTTACAGCAATGAATACAAACAACAAGAATGGCAAGTGGTATGGATTGCTTTGCAGTGCTTTTTACAGCTAATTAAAGGCCTTTAAATCGAAATTTGTAAATGTTTATAAAGGTACTGAAATCTCAAATATTTTTGTAATATTGTTAAAAAAAAATGCAAATCCAAATGCAATTGCAAGCACAGGAAAAAACAATGAACGACCATTAGAGGAAAAGTCCGCTATATTCACCTAATATTGGTTGCACATTAGCTGATGAATGTGGCAAAGCAAATTTTTTTTAACCAAAAGGCACGATTATGTTCTTTGCATATTAAATTTGGAAACTGTGTATAAAATTTCAAATATTGATTTAACTAAAATCTTTGGATTTATTCCTTTTAAAATTTTCAATTGATCTCCAAAATCCAATCTTTTAAAAAGTTAGTCACAAAGTTCAATATAAAAGTCCAATTTTTACAATTTCTTCAATTTCAAAAAATCTGCAATTTGATGGCAAAAATCTGCAAATCTCACTTCGTCATTTTTGCAACGAAAAATCAGCAAAATGCAGTGAAATCTGCACTTCTGGCAACAGTGATTGTGGTTATTTTGACTGCCAGCAGTCGTCAATGGCTGTGAGTGTTAAACGTCAAAACCCTCTGAAGAGATTGAGTGGTTGCAATTGAATCATGTAAGAGTAACCTATCCGTGAAAGCCTGGGTTCGATTCCCGCGGCAGTCAAGAATGAAAAATTATCAATCAATTTTAATTAATTTCATGTTGTAAAATTCCTTTCTTCATAAAAATAATTTAATAAAATTTAATTTTATGAACTTTAGCCTAATTAGAATATTGAAATTTTAATGCAATTTTATATTTTGTTGCTCTATAATAATACTAATAAATAATTGTAATCAGAGACAAACAGAAAGATTTTAAGTCAAAAATCATCGTTCTCATTTAACCGATTACGTCACAAATAAAATTTTCATTTCTGGGGCCCTGAAAATCCGCGTGTGATGCACGAAAAGCCGTTATATCTAACTAAAGCCACTTTTGGTGCGGCGTTAAAGCGGCAGGATTATTGAGCGATTTTGCATGGCCTGCAAGATAGCCCAGTTTCGCCACTCTAGATTTCTTTCTTGGGGACTATATATTCCAAAAATCGCCGCCGTTAAAGAGGATATTTGATAGGAATGCGAACAGTTATCACCGGAAATTTCACGAAAAGTCATGGAAAATACGATAAAATAGGCCAAAAATGTGTATCAACACTGGCGGCAGTCACTTGGCGGTTATCATCTTAGCAGAAAAAATTTTAAAGATCCAAAAAAGATTTCGATGTCACAAAAAAATCGTTTTTTTTTTTTTTTTATTAAGAAAAAAAGTTATTCAAAATCAAAATTTGTTGATTGATTTTGAGGCACCTTGTGTAGGACAAGAATTTTTTCCCGGTGTATTGTAGTAAATTGTATTAGTATAAGTTTTTGGTTTGCGGTTGTGTGTGTGATTATGCATTTGAAATAAAAACCAACAAATTGTTTTCACAAATATGCAAAATAGTGAATTTGCTTAGAATTAAACCAACCCCGGCAAATTCACCGCATATCGAAAGTCTTTCGAGCAAAAATAACAACAAAAATTAGTATTTTTATTAAGTTTAGTTTGGTATTTGAACATGTGCTTGTGAGGCACAGTGGAGCAAAATAGGCGAAAAAATTAATAATAATAATAATGCAAATAATTGCTATTAATTATTAAAATTCTAAGATAAAATAACCTTAGATCTTATCTTAGACAGAAATGTTTAACAATATTTCCCTATTATATATCGAGGCATTACCGCAAAAAAAGCTTAAGCGACATCATTTTCATTTTTTATTAGCAACACTTGCATCATCTCCTTAAATGGCATGGTCACATAAGCTACTGATACGATGTTATAGCTAAAACAGTTTTAGCTTATGCGACAACCTTCATACAAAATTTTTATTAAATAAAATAAAAAAAAAACCTTCTCCTTTTAGTTTTTGTCGCTTAAGTTTTTTTTGTGTTAATGACGATATTTATGCATAATCACTTGTTTTTTAGTTTCTTCCTCCTTTTTTCCGATGCGGCGTTGGCAACTAAAGCGCCTTTGTCCAAAATCGACGCCGTTGACACGAATATAATAACAATCTAGCTTAACCTGTTGCGCTATGCTACCACCATTAAAATAATATTGTAAATTTTTTATTAATTGTACCAAAGGTGTCACGCGCACTTTAATATTTGCAAATATTTGAAGACTATGTTAAGCGCCGAGTAATCAAGAAAATCAAACTGCTTGAGGAAACTGCGATGAAAGCCGGACTTAAGATCAACAGCATTTAGACGAAGTCAATGCGAATGAACGCAAACTTTAAGACAACATTATCTATCAACGGCTTCCCAATATACGACGTCAACAGTTTTTGCTATTTAGATAGCATTATCGACAGTAAGCGATGATCAAGCGCTTGCAGTTCACCGTATAAATATTGCCAAGCGCACATATCAAACAGTGAGCCATGTCTGGAAATCAACACATACAGGGTGGCCCAGAAAGACCGAAGTGGTGTCGCGTAAAAGGGCCATTGTGGCCCTCGCAGTGTGCGCTGTGGCTCCATCCTGTTGGAACCATATTTGCGGATGGTTTTCCACGGCTGGCCTTACAACATTTTCCAACATGGCCCGATATCGATCACCATTGATGGAAATGGCGACACTTCGTTCATTTTCAAAATAATATGATCCTTTCTGAAGAAACACCGCACCAAACAGTACACTTAACTGGGTGTAATTGTCGTTGATAAAGTACTCTCGGGTTTTCCGTAGCCCATATCCTACAGTTTTGCTTGTTAACGAACCCATTTAATTGGAAATGGGCTTCGTCACTCATGCACGCTGAGTCAACACAATGGACCGTTGATTTGAAAAGTAAATTTCAACGATTTGGGCACGTTGTTCAGTTGTGTTTTGCTCCATTATAAATTATCCAAGTCTTCTTTACAAAATACTGTAAAGAAAAGAAAAAAAAAAAATTATAATAAAAAAGTTATAAGGAATTCACACCACTTCGGTCTTTCTGAGCCACCCTGTATTTCAAGACAGACCAAGGCGGCAATTTCCAACTACAATATAAAATAAACTTTGTTAAATGGACGCGGAACTTGGAACGAATTATATCGCGACGTTAACGCTCTACACGTGTTCATTAACAGATTTCTAAGAAGTATTTTGAAGATCTTTTGGCCTGCAACAGTCTCTAACAGAGATCTATGAACAATGACAGGACATTCACCCCTGGCAACCAAAAAACAAAGACGCATGGGAAACTGGCTTCGAAATGGCAGCGTAAACAACAAGACGACCTGAGATGTTCTGTGCCTGACTGGAATCCACAGTGAAGCCGAAGAAGAGGAAACCCAGTCCATACTGGAGAAGACAACTCGGCAGCAAAATAACAAGTATGATCAAGACCTAGGGGTTTAATGTTATTCGATTCGAATCGAAAAGACATTCGAAAATTATGTTCGATTAGATCGAAATTTGCTTTCCTGAATGATTATCCATTTTAATTGATTTTACATGTTTTTTCTTACTTCTGTTTTTTCGTACTTTTGTCAAGAATTTTTCTTGAAGTCCAAGTACATTTTTTTGTTCTTTCATCTTGTCTTTCTCTTTTCCGTTGACCTTTTTCAGCACAACTTGAAGGACAAATGTACACAAAGAGCTCGTGCCTTAGCTTTAACAATAATTAGTATTGTGGTTATTTTGTTGAACTATTTATGGTTTTTAATCCAAATTTTTAATATTTTTAATTAGGCTTAAGTTCATGAAATTTAATTTTCATTAAATTATTTTTATGAAGAAAGGAATTTTACAACATGAAAATTAATTAAAATTGTTAATGATAATCTTTCATTCTTGACGTGGCCGGGGCTCGAACCCTGGCCGGCAGGTTACCATGACATGTTTGGATCGCAACCACTCGATCTCCTCAGATGGATTTGCCGTCTTACACTCGCAGCCATCGACGACTGCTGACGTCAATAGTCAAACATCAATCCTTAAACCAAATTGTATTTTAACATTTGGTAGATCGAAATTTGCTTTCCTGAATGATTATCCATTTTAATTGATTTTACATGTTTTTTCTTACATCTGTTTTTTCGTACTTTTGTCAAGAATTTTTCTTGAAGTCCAAGTACATTTTTTTGTTCTTTCATCTTGTCTTTCTCTTTTCCGTTGACCTTTTTCTCACAACTTGAAGAACAAATGTACACATAGAGCTCGTGCCTTAGCTTTAACAATAATTAGTATTGTGGTTATTTTGTTGAACTATTTAAAAATATTAAATAAATTTACACTAGTAAATAAATTAATAGTATCAATTAAATATTCTTTGGATATTTAATTCATTTTTTGATTGTTATAAGTAATCGTATAATTATTCACTTGATTAAATTTTTAATTAAAACTGATTTTATTTTTGATAAATGGCTTAATTGAAAAAAAAATTCGCGAGAGGTTTTGCCTGTTAAGTCTTAAAACAGATTGTGTGTTTTCTTGTGAGAAAGTGATGAAGAACTTGGACTTATTACTCAATCCCTCTTTACCCTCATCCCACTGTTTCATTTTCAATACTAACTAGAAAGTATTAGAATTGTTTTCACAACTTTAAGTAGTAAAATGGCTGAATAATTAAACACTGTGAACTATTTTTGGTATTTATTCTTTTTCTGTGTTTGTTTTAGTAACATTTTTTTCATCTTCTTATTTTTATTTGGTAGCACATTTGTTGTTGCTAATTCTGCCAAAGAATTGAAGTTAAATAAAACAATTTTTAAACGCAAATGAAAATTCGTTTTCTTTTCTTTTGTTTTCTATGGACTATTGTTAACTGGGTTATAAGGAATTTTAGACAATAAAAGTTTTTGCCTTAAAGTTTATTTGCTTCTTTTTTTCAAGGAAAACATTGCCAGACAATAATACAAGTTCCTAAGAACGTAAGAACAAGTACAATAGCAAAAACAAACTTTGAGTAAAAATAAAACAATACAAGTAGTTTTAACAATTTCTTGCCACTGAAAGTGCAGCTGTGTTCATACAGAAATTGTAAAACTGTGTTGTTGCTACTGCTGCTGTACTAAAAGTAACTAGCAACATTTAACAATTGATAAAACGGAAGTACAGGAAGTGATTGTTGCCATTTTATTACAACTTAAATAAACAACATTAGACAAGATGTAAAAGAAACATTTCAAGTTGAAACAGTAGATGATGAAGCCTCAGAGAGCAAAACAATAAGAATAAAACCACCAAGAGAATGTAAAACAATATGCACTTTTACTATTCTACACGAACAAGTAATAAAAGCTGAAATAGGATGAAATTAAACATTTTAATTTTAAAAGAAACAAGTCAACCAACTAGACAAAACAGCCAACAAAGCAACATTAGATTCAACAAGCCAAACATCCAGCCAACCATCCCAACATCCATTCCAACTCCATCCAGTAGAATTACTGCGACAAAAGTAGTTAGTAACACATCACTGTAAAAGATAATTGTGTGTCTAGTGGTGTGGATGATGTTGATGATGATGGTTTGATGTTCGACTAGCGCTGCTTTAGCTAAATCTCTGTCTAGTTAAGTGTTGCCAAAAAGCTTTTGCCTTAAATGACTCGTAAAAGGTCTTAAAAATCCTTGTTTTAAATTAAAATTCCCAATTTTGTACCCAATTTTTTTTATATTTTATAAACTTTAATTTGTATTTTTAAAATAAAAAGACTTTCATACAAAATATTGACATTGATATTAAGGGCATTACAAAATAAAATTTCTAAAATATTATTCTAAAAATAGAATAAATAAAAGATTCGTAAAACTGCTTGGGGTGGGGAAGCATATCGTGTCTCATTATTTCTTGAGGGAAACCAACAGGCCGTCTCTTTTTGTCTAACTTCCCGCGTTTACGTTTTAGTTAAACCCGTTTTACAATGTTATACAAATCTTAAGTATTTTGACGAAAATGCTTCCTTGATCTTATTTTTGTTTAAAAATTTCCAAAAAATAATAACAACTCATCATGCCAGGGCTGTAGTATTCCAAAAATACTTAAGACTTGTATTGGTGCTGGTTCACACTCTTCAAGTTTTAGCCGTCAAGTCTTGAGCTTTAAGGAGAGAAAAGAAAAGAGAATGTAATTTATTTTCCTCGCAAGATATGACGACTAAAACTTGAAGAGTGTGAACCAGCACTTGCAGTGTGAAACTGTCTTTAAAACTTTGGCATCGCATTTCAGTGGTGTTACCGCGTTTTATGATTCAAAGGAAATACAGTTATTTTCGCTTAATTGAGCCCCGCTTAATTGAGTTTCCCGTTTTATTGCACTTAAAATCATGTAACGAAATCATTCAGTTTAACTGTCTATGTAAAAATACCCGTTTAATTGAGTTCCGTTTAATTGCGTCACCCGCTTAATTATTTCGCAAAATAAGGCCGCATTGCGAAAAACAAGAGCAATTGTTTCGGTTAATTGTTTCCGTCTACTTAATGTATTTTTGCTCCACAAACGTAAAAAAATTATTTTGAGGCAAGAAAGATTGTAAGATGATCGTACCTGATTTTTATTTTGTTTTAAAAAACCTAAACCATTTTTTAACTTTTTAAATAAAGAAATGAGTTTTATTTTCTATATACACATGGGTGTTTCGCATTATTGCACATCTTGCTCAATTAAGCGATTTTCGTTTTAATTGCGTCGGTGATTCATTTAACCGAGTACCGCTAAATTGAGTTCCCGTTTAATTGCGTCAAAAGTCGTGCATATTTAGAAACTCAATTAAGCGGAAATAACTGTAACTTACGAGTTCGAACAATTTGTATTTTTAGCGATTGCGAATAATAACTTTTTTTTTAACTTCCTGTTTGTTGTTAAATACAGCTCTGGCATCGTTTCGAACGCGTACGAAAATCGTAATACACAGTACAAATTGTATGAACTCTTAAATTATTTCTTTCGACGCGAAATACGCGGTAACCCCCAATGCCGTCTCTTTTAGACTGCCTTTGCGCCTTTTTCGTTTTATCCACAATTGTTAATGATTTGACGTGGCGTTACTTCACCGTATTACAGTTCTGAAAGGTTCTACATTAACGAATATTTGTTAATGCAATTTTCGCGAGAGGTGGAGAACCAACAAAAACTCATTGTTATAATAAAAAGGAACTGACTTTGGCAGTTTCGTCTTTCTACATCGAGTCATAACCGCAAAAACAGCTTAAGCATCATAAACAAAATTTTACAGGAAAAAGTTTTATTTTTATTTTATTTCAAATAAATTTTGTATGAAGGTTGTCGCTAACGATAAAATTGTTTCTACTATAAAGTCGTAACGGTTCCTTATGTGACCATGACACTGTAGTGATGGGTACAGACAGTGCAATCTACATGCAATCTACATCAAGACATGTTGATGAAATCTCGAATAAATGAAAATGAATTTAATTTGCTTGATTGCGTAAATGTATTGTATAGTGTGTACCCAGCATTAGAGATGATGAAAGTGTTGCCAATAAGGTCATTTATTAACAAAAAGAAAATTGAAAATTAAGCTTTTTTTGCCATAATGCCTCGACATATAAAGGCGTAGGTCGTCGATAACTGAAGGAGGTGGCTTATCAGGCGTAAGCCGTTACTCGTGATAGCCATATGGATAATTAGGGGACAAATAATTGCTCTTTGGTGGCTTTGCTGTTGTAAATTGCCCCTTAAAACTTAAACAAACCAGCAACTTAAATATTTTTTCAACATTTTGGCAAATTCCACAAAAATCTGTCCGCTAATAAATGTGGACCTTTTAAGACGAAAACCCATAAACCTGGCAACATTGGTCTAGTTGCTAGTCACTACTCACTTCTCTTTACACGCTTTTTTGGTGTTACTGCACTCATGGCGGCAATGATGTTTATATTGCTGTCGATGCTGGTGGCAATGTTTTCGATGATTATGTTCTTGGTTGGTGGTATTATGTATTACTACTGCTCTAGAAAAAAAGAAAACCGAAATGAAAAGGATGATGCAGGAATATTTAGTGTGATGTGGTTAAAAGTTGTTTCGCTTAATTAACATATTAAGAATAAAAGAAAACCAAAAAAAAAAAAAAAATTACAAAACTAACAGGAAAAAATCTCAAACAAGTTATTAAATAGAGGAGAAAAACGTTAATTTTTAGGTGCAAAAATAGAATAAGAAAAAAATTGAAATAATTAAAAGTAATTAAAAGAAAATTGTTTTATAAAGACAAAAATACATGCAGATTATAAAAATCTGTGCGCAACTTTCAAACAGTGGGGAAAATAAAATTACTATTTATAGAAAAAGATTGATTTTTAGAGAGTCTTAGGAAACAGCAGAACAGAAAATACATTTGTAATTTCCTTATAGATTAACTGAACAAAAAAAAGTAGTACAATAAAGGAGATTTTAAAGAATCTACAAAAATTCTAAATAATGTTACTTAAATATTGCGGAACCGACTTTGATTATTTGCAGTACGTAAACTCTACACAAGATAAAAAGGGGACAGAAAAATTAAAAAAATCTATACCATTCGTTGTTAAACGTGAATTTACTACAATTGTGCTCAATTCGACAATGATTGGTGTCAGAATTTTAAGAACGTCACGTTGTTATTTTGACTACATTCGTTTTTATTTCAACAACGATTTTCCGACTTTTGAAAACATACCATTTTTATACTGTTAACATATGTATATTGTATACACATTCCAACTGTTCCCATTTTGGGAAAATTATAAGTAATTTATATACAGGTTAACCGATATAAAACCAAACTATAATAAAATCGGTAGCAGTCCACCTAAGGTATACGTATATATACAAAATTCAAAACGATCTTGCTTTCATATTGGTTCCCAATACCCGTCATTTGGTTCGTTTTTCATCCATCGCCCATCCTTTTGTGGTGGATTGGCCGGTGCATCGTACAACGCGTTAAACTCGTTTTGATTGCTTGACTGTTCGTATGTAAACTAATCTTTCTGCTGAAGTCTTCCTTCTCACCTTCAACATGAATGAGTTTAAGTCAAATGTTCATAAGAACTCTCTCTCTCTCATCCTTCCATAATCTAGTTCTAACGCAATACAGTGCATTATAAAATTCACCCAGAGGCGCAAATAATAAGTGAAAAGGAATAAAATTGACACCGTTCGTTGTAAAAATTTATTTAACCACGAACGCTTACGGTGACAACGAATTGTGTAACAATTTAAAGAAATCCGTGTAAATATTTTATCCTATTTTGACAATGTACTCGTACTCGTACTCGCACTCGTACTCGTACTCGTACTCATTCGAATGCAGACCAAGCGTATCCGATGTCGGTGCTATGAGGCAGAATATGAATGATACGTTTGGCCGAGACCTTGACATAATTTCGGAATGGGGTCGTGCGAATAGGGTCGATTTTAATGTCTGAAAAGCCCAATGTTGCGTGCTGACGCATAAACGCGCAACAAACCGGGGTGCCTCATCTGTATATACGGGTGGAATAATTATTGAGGAATCAGAATCTCTTGATGTTCTGGGCATGAGGATACAATGTGATGTCCGATAGACAGAACATATATTCAAGGTGTCGAAAGAAGCATTCAAGTGCCTCGGTTTTCAAAGACGGTGTAAGATATACTTCACTCCATCTGATCTCCTTACTATTTATACCACCTATATCCGACCGCGTATGGAATACAGCTCTCATGTGTGGGCAGGTGCTTCAAAGTCTTTTTTGGAGCTTCTCGACCGCGTGCAGGAGAGGGCGAAGGTTCTCATTGGTGACAGTAGGGTATCCAATTCTATTGACTCCCTTGAGCACCGTCGCAATGTGGGTTGTATTTGCCTGTTTTATCGTTGCTACAATGGGATGTGTTCTGACGAAATTAGGGATCTGGTTCCCGAAACCCGTACGTTTGTTCGTAATACACGTTTTTCCTCAAGAGCCCATCCTTATGTGGTCGATTGGCAGATGAATCGTACAACGCATTACAGAGAGAATTCGTTTTTTCCCGGACAGTTCGTATGTGGAATAACCTTCCTGCAGAAGTCTTCCCTCTCACTTACAACATGATTAGGTTCAAATCGAATGTTCTCAAACACTACTCCCCTTCCCAGTTCCAACGCAATGCAATGCATTAGTAGTGTTGGTCCTAACAGAAAAAAAATGTACTGTTCCTATTTTAACAACATATCTTCGTTCGTATTTTTCATATTTTGACAGCATGCAGTTTTTTATTCTGACAAGACACCATTGTTAATTTGACATCATATTGTTGCCATTTTGGCAACGTTTTCATTTTTAAATAAACTGTAATCTATGATTTAACTAAAATATTTATTTAAATTTAAGCACTAAATAATTTTCAAATAAAATCTTATAAATCCTAAACAATTTTAATACAAATTTTACGAAAACTTTTTATACACAATTTTGATCAGCGTTATAAAACTGCAGTCCAAGTAGAAAAACTGCCATTTCTTCTACTTCTTCTATTGTCACTGGCAAAAAAAAACTTTTGTTTTTACTTCTGATTCGTTAAATGTAAACAGTCGATGTCACACCCACAGTTTTTGGTTTCGACTGCAGTTTTTTAAACCCTGACTTTAATACTGTTTTCCAGTGTTCGAAAATGAACACTAAATATCGCTCCTTTGTTTTCGGTTCGTTAGATTTGTGGAAAACACAAACGCTAAAAGTGTTTGTTTAGAAAAGTCATTTAAAACAAATAACGTTTCCCTGTTTTTCATCTTCCGAATACAAAATTAAAACTGTTTTTATCTAACTCAACATAAAGATAAGAACATTTAATTCCGTTCATTTTTTTAACCACAAACTTCATTGCGTTCGGTTCAGCTCATTAGAGTGTTTGGTAATTTTGACAGCATGTGCAACTACATACGGCTTTAACATCTGACAAAGCCACTGCAAAATACATTTCGTGTAAAAGTGCCTTTAGCACACAACACGTACTTTGAAAATTTTAGCTATCGATAGATATATTAAAGAAGCTCTTAATGTAATTTTTGAAATGAAAAGAAAAAATTTTTAAAATTAAATGTTTTCAAAGCTCTAGTTGTAACTAGTAAACGTTCATTTAAAGTGACGTTAGAACTGAAACTGGCATATGTTCGTTTGAGGAATTTGAAACTTTTTTTTTTTTGCTCAAATTATTTGTCTATGATTTAATAGGAGTTCCTCTATTTTAACCCAACGTCTTATTTTGACTTATTACAAAATATGCAATTACTCGTAGTTTAATAACTCGTGTTTCGTTAAACTTACGATTTATCAGCAAAATTATATTGACAAACTTATTACATGCTCTTATTTAATAGACATGAAACATGCAATTGCACATCGATTATTTCCACTGTTATGTTAACATTTAGTTAACAGCGCAGAGCTCATTAATAGCACAGGGCAAGAAAAAAGTAAAAACAAAATTAAACAAATCTTTCTAAGACAGACTACTCTGTAGGAAACTGGGGCTAAAATTTGTCATTCGATATCGATTGAAATGTCAAATTTAAATGTTTTAGGGATTTAAAATGTTGAAGTGTTTACGTAGCTCTTTTCTAAAATCTAACGGAAACTCTGTATATTTTGTTGTTGCATTTAACAAAAGAGCTGCGATATTTACTATTTGCTTTTTCGCATAATCATATGCACCAAGCACTGAACTCCACTAATACAATTTAATTGAAAATTTCGATCAATATCGAATGCTGCAATTCGGTCCCTGATTATTTTTTTTTTTTTGCAAATTTTAGCGTTATTTACATATGTACATAAAACATAAAAGACATATTGACGATCGCTTTTTATGACCATTCATCACCTTTCTGGCAACACACGCCAAAAAAAAACAGCAAATTTATTAGTTTGTCGGATAGCCAGGCCGCTCTTAGGGAACTTTCTTCTTTGGAGATAAAGTCCAGGCTGGTCATGGCCTGTGTTGCGTCTCTGAATGAGTTAGGGAAACACAATGAACTGAATTTGTGTTGGTTTCCCGGCCATGAGGGCCATGCAGACAATGAAAGGGCTGATTGCTTGGCAAACAGGGGCGCTCGTCTGCCATTTATAGGCGCTGAGACTTTCTTCGGCGTCCCTGTGGGTCACATCAGGGGGACGTTACAAAAATTAACCGAGCGTCCTTCACGCATGGACGTCCACTTCTGGATTAAGACCGTCCAAAAGATTTGTGTCACTGTACCGGTGCAGGGCAGGCAGGTTTCTACTGCTTGAGAAAGCGGAACTTAGACTGCTTGTTGGCCTATTCATGGGGCACTGTGGTTTAAGTTGGGTAATTCATCTACCAAAATATGCAGATTCTGTGAGATGGATGACGAAACGTCGGAACATCTGAAATTTTACGGGGGGCAAATAGTGGTCCCGACTGAAATTTATAATCTTTTACCGGGCAGGGTAATGGGCTTTATACGCAGCCTAAACCTGACATGGTGAGGCACAGGGCTGCACAAAAGATCCTCTGCGTCGGGATGCTTATGACCCTCACGTATATTAAAAGCCAAGAAGCCGTAAACCTTTTTCGAATACCCTGTTTTTTTTAAATAAGAATCGTAGTATTTTAGAAAGAGCGTTCTACAGTGATCGAATCAAATGGTTTTCGCATGGGACAAGGGCTGGACGGTAAGGTGGATAAGGCAGAAATTTCTAATTAAGTCCCCATTTACATTATACGACTTTTGTCGTTGCGATTCTTATCTTGTGGGCGAGAGGGAAGAGAGGAATCAGAAGAAAATTTTTGATTTTTACTCAGTTCAAACAGCACAAACACCGCCATACACTACACAAACGCACTTTATAGTGCCAGGCTTGAGCACTGAACTTGTGTAGTATATGGCCGGCATTAGTTAAAATAAATGACAGCTGTTTGCCCGCCAAAATACCATTGAAGCTATTAAGGACACAAACCATGGGTCAAAGATATTCTTTTGTCATGAATTTCTTTATAAACAAAATATTTTTATCGCGGTATTTATTTAAAAATATAATTTTAGTCCGAAGTCTCTAAGTTTTGCTTCCAGTTATAAAATTTCATATGAATGTGAATTTTTTCTTTGTTTATGTTTTGTTTCCTTGACGTTTGCTAAATATTTGCTGAACTCTAAAATGTATTGTTGCCAAAGTGACATGAAGAATACCTAGCAAGTAATGGTTTTTGAAAACTCAAGTCAACTCAATAGTGCAACAAGAAACAACAACAACCAAACAAAACTGCAACCAAAACTACAATATAGACTACTAAACTACTACATGAAAAAAAGAAGCAAACAAAAACTTTAAAATTCACTATGAGTCAACAAAATTATTCAATGAAATTGCGAAGGACTTTTTATCTGAAGCATAATTCATACTCTACTCTGAGTGTGTGTTGAACTTACAACGTTCAAGGAGAAAAAACTTTTTTTATTCTTTAATCTTTCTTTTCCATTGTAAAACAGGCATTACAATGAAAAAAAGTAAAAAAAAAAACTTGTTTAAATTGTTGCTTCATTGTACTTAAAGGGGTTTACGAAAAACAGGTGAAGAGGTGAGGGAGTGGGAAAATGGGCGGCTGGTAGGCTAAACAAATAGCTTAAAAAAATATACGCATGAAGAAAATACAGCAAACAGAAAGAGGGTGGAGTTAAAATCAATAGAAACCATGGCTTGTTGCTTAACAGCTTTAAGCGCAACAAAAGAAAGAAACACTAGGGAAAAAAACGTTTGAGCAAAAAGTCTATTATGCACTTAAAGAAACAAGTTCTTGTTATTATTTTTTAATTAAGAACTTTGCTTAAGTAGAGGCTATGTACTAGAATTAAGCTTAAAAGGCTACACGTAAGGCCCAGAGCAGACGGTGAAACGCAACTGCAAAGAAAACTTTTTGAAATTAGTGGCTTGAAACCAGTTTCAATCGTTTTCCACACACCCTGCAACCTTAATTGTACCAGAATTTGATGAAATTATCACAATCATTTTGGGTTTCTTTAAGAACAGATGAAACGCAAACACGAGTTTCCTGCACTGTGCAACTGATTTCCAATGCGTTTCTAAACGGTCTCAAAATTATCGCGTCATTTGAAGTCTCTCAACGGATTCTATGGCATAAACTCAAATGTAACTCGAAAATAACTAGTATCGGGTCATTTTTTAAGAGCTATAGAAAGTTTAAAAAAAACACATAAAATTCAGAAAAATGCATGAAATCTTTATTTGAATCGATAGTACGGTCCATATAATTTAACGTTTGAAGATTATTTCAAGCAAATGTTGACCGTGACCGCGCCTCAAATGGTCCATCCGCTTAGTCCAATTTTGGCATACTCTTTCCCACATTTCGGCCGGTATATCATGAATAAATGCTTCAATGTTGTCTTCCAATGCGTCAATTGAAGCGGGCATATGTGTATAGAGATGAGCTTTAACATAGCCCCACAAAAAAAAAATTAAGGCGTTTAATCGCACGATCGCGGCCAATTGACCGGTCCCGAACGTGAAATAAAATGTTCACCGAACTCGCCTCTCAATAAGTCCATTGTTAAGCGTGCTGTGTGGCATGTGGCACCGTCTTGTTGAAACCACATATCATGCAAGTCAAGCTCTTGCATTTTGGGCGAAAAAAAAGTTAGATATCATCTCACGGTAGCGCTCACCATTCACAGTTACATGACGATTCGCATCATCTTTGAAGAAGTACGGTCCAATGATGCCACCAGCCCATAAACCGCACCAAACTGTGACTTTTTCTGGATGCATTGGTAGCACTTGCAATGCTTCTGGCTGATCTTCACTCCAAAATCGACAATTTTGCCTTTTAACGTACCCATTGAGCCAAAAATGAGCTTCGTCGCTGAACACAAGAAGCGCGCGATGAACTTTCTTAACAGAGCACGCATTTTGATATTAAAATTCAATAATTTGCAAGCGTTGTTCGTTTGTAAGACGATTCATGGTTAAATTATAGACCAAACTGAAGATGTTTGACAGTGAAACAAAACACGAAACGTGCGTTAGCTGTTTAAACCAGTGTTGCCAAAAAGATAATAGCGAAAAAATCACCCGATAGTTGCTGTTTCGTTGCACTTGCGTTTCAGTGTCTGTTCTGGGCCTAACGAAAACATATTTTTCGATAAGGGCAACTTTAACAAAACTTTTTTTAAACGAAACATTTTTAAACATATTATGGTTACTTTAACCATATTATTGTCACCAGCAACCATATTAGAGGTCAAAGCTTTTCAATTTGCGAAGTAATACAACTTGGCTGTACCGAGTTTTGGGATAATGACGAGGAAGAGTGTTTAGTCGTTAGGAATAAGTCATACCCAAACGGGACCTATTGAAGGTTTTCAGCAACATCATACAAAAAATAATAGACTTTATTATTGACTATTGCTTAGACTGTAATTCATACATCATTTTTCATTATACGAGAAATTCAGACTTTAGCTTAGACTATATTTTTAAACATATTCCAGTAATTTGTAAATATATCCTAATTTCATGTTTAATTTCTTCGAGTGCATGCAGCTCGGAAAACAAATTTACTTATGTATTTTTAAGGTAGGAGTTTGTACTTAAAGCAACATCAGCAATAAGCAACACATTAATCTATATGTATCGTTAAGAACAATAGCGATATATTGCTAAATAGACAAGAGCGTGAAAAATAGCAGCAACAACAGCAGCAATAAAAGTAGTTGAAACACACTATAAACGTGACAATATTGTTGAAACTATCAACTCCAGAAGTACGATGAGTATTAAATACAAAAGCACAGACAGACAGCAACAACAACAAACTTGTACATAAAACAGTATGAAAATCTATTAACACTGAAAGGCTTACAAACTTATACACACACACACAAATACCACCCACTCAATATGTTTACACTTGCATATTTACACACTGTCAAACTTTTAGATCCCAGCAAACACGGTGGCCTGATTTCAAATTAAAAATGATTTGAAATCAAAACTTTCTTCAAACAACAAACGTTGTTAATGATTCTCAACAGAAAGGGGATATTCAGCCATGTCACAGATTACAATTCCGTTCGGAAACGCAATTCCGTATTTTGGTGCTTCAGAAAATGACGAAAAAAATTTACGGAATGAAACCAGTTTTGTTTTCATGAACGGAATGGCTGTTTTCTGTATCTGAAAGGCCAAAATACTATAAAAATACACTCTATATCAATAAACAAATAAATATTCTTCGATTCCGAACGGAATTTTACTCTGTGACATGGCTGACTATTTCAAATTAAGCAATATATTTATTTTTAACTTGCTTTCCAAAGTTTTTCTGAACTGTTTTCCCAATGTGGATTTTAATACAAAATGGAACATAAATAAAAAATATTTTTGTTTTAATTTAATCCAGCATTTACACGTGAAAGTTAATTTCTTGAAAGTCGCAATACACTCACACTTTTTCTATTGGTAGAGCAAATCTTTCAAAGATTTTGAAAAGTTAGCTCGGGTTCCCGAAATATCGGCCCCTAAAGATTTTGAATTTTTTGAAAAGGCTTTTGGTATAAGTCAAAAAAAAAATATACTAAATGTACTTCTGAGCTAAAAGACTACTTCAGTAGGATAGTATGGCGATTCTTTTCTTAAAATATATTAACCCTCCAACACTCTTTTTAAGGGGTAATTTTTGTTTTTTTTTTTTAACTTCCTCACAAAAGCAAACTAAAACGACAATTTAGAGGATCAAAATGTTCCACGAATATTTTCTACATCAAATTTTACTAGGGGTCTTCTAAGACCATAATTCGGATTTCGAAATTTCGGGCTTTGGCACTTTCGAATTTCTTGAAAAGGCGTTTGGTACAAGTCAAAAAAATATACTTAAGGCTCAGTTAGCCGGTAGTAACAGTAAAAGTAACTTTACTGTAAAAAAGTAAGACCAATCTATTTCTTACAGATTGAGACGTAGCATCTTACTGCCAACCATCTATAATAGTTCTTATTGCTTCACATAAAACAAAATGATGAAGCTGATTTAAAACGTTACTGTTACTCCCGGCTAGCTGACCTTTAATGTTCTTCTACGCTAAAAGACTATTTCAGATGTCGTCAATAGAATTGTATTGCGATTCTTCTATTTAAATATATTAACCCTCTAATACTCTTTTTAAGGGGTAATTTTTTATCTTTTTTTAACTTCCACACAAAAGTATGTAAAACGGCACATTAGAGGGTTAAAATGTTCGAAGGTTATTTATGTAGAGCGAATCTGCCACTAGGGGTCTTCTAAGACCAAAAAATCGTGCAAAGTATGTTAATGGATATTCGAAATTCCGGCGTTGAAATTTTTGAATTTTCGAAAATCAGGGACCGTAAATAACAGTTATCCGGAAAATTTAAACATAAAAACTCTTCATGTTAGAGCCAACGGAGACTTATAGTGTCATATATCAATAGAATCGAACTGACGAGCTCTTTCAGAATCTGTGGTGATCTTAAAAAAAAGGAGTTTTATGGTTTCCGTCAAAAATAAAACTCATTTGAGAAGTTTTATTTTGTCCGTCTAAAATTAAACTCATTTTAGGAGTTTTTGAGAATTTTCTTTGATGTCAAAAAATAAAGTCATTTAATATCAAAAGGCTTGACTTCGTGTTTGTTGGGATATTCCAGACCATGAATTATTTGTATGTGTTCGTGTGTGTGTTTGTTGAAAACATCAACAGCAACAATGACAAAGAAATAAACTTTTTTATCATCATGCCCCAAAAAAATATATAATGATATGAAAAGGAAACAATGACATAGACCTTAAGTTTTGGGCCATGACCAAAAATCAAATATTATTTAACCATTTACTCATATACATATAGAAATCTGTATATTTGTGTGTGTTTCCTTTTAGACACTAATACTTGTATTGAAATGCCATAGAGCAGAAAAAAGTAAACAATACTAACTGTATTTCGTTATTTCAACCATCAACTGTGACATTGTCAGATCAATATTTAAAATAAGAAATTGTAAAATGCTTATTGTAAAATGCTTATTATTTGAGAGGAGTAAGAGTAATTTCTTGCTTTTTTATTAATAATATTATTAACGATTATTTCACCAAGTCCCAGCTTAAAATAAAACTATAAAAATCTAGTCATTTATCTTTTAAATATTATCGTATATGAGGGGAAAATTTGTGCCACTGTTTAAGGCGCATCCATACACACTTAAATCTTCTGCTGGGTACACACAGTGCAATCTACATGCAATCTATTTCAATGCAACCTCAAAATATCAAAGCGTTTTGATGTTGATGCAATCTGGAATGGATGAAAATGAATTTAATTCACTAGATTGCGTAAATGCGTTGCATAGTGTGTACCCAGCATTCGGTTACTTTCTAATGTGAACCAAATCTTTTCCGCAATATTTCACAAAGGTAGGTCAATAATGGATTATATCTTACCTTTAGGCCCAACTCCCAGAAATTATTGCGATGAAATTCGATGCAAATTACATTCATGTACAGGGTGGCGCATAAGAAATGTTAAAAATAACTTATTTCTTTCTAATTTTATTTATTTTTTTATTAAAATTTTGATTATAGTTTAAAAACATGTTCACATTAAGATTTGAAGATAATCATGATGAAGAAAATCATGTGAAATTTAAATCGGTGGATATTTTCATTTGTATTTTTTTCAAAAATGAATTCATGTTCTGTAACTTAAGTGAGAACTTCTCGCATCGAAAAGATGTGAAACAAAATATTCCATCGTTTCTCTAAGTGAGAAAAAAGTGTCTGGAAAACTATCGAAAGAGATTACGTCGTAACGTTATAAATGTCATAATATTTTACTCGAAGCCGATGTGGCATTGCAGACGTTGAGGACGCCAGTCATACATATCGTTGACGGCGATCAAAATTTACAAAAATTTAAAAATTTTTCAACGACGGCGGCGAAAATACAACCGTCGGCTATACCAAATAATGTAAAGTGCGACTTTAATGTTTGTTGTTTCCAAACGAACTTTGAAAAATTCGTATATTTTATAAAGATGCTAAAAGCAAAAGAATTACGCAATAAAAAATGTGCCAAGAACAAATTTTTATTATTATTATTCTTTGTATTTTTCATTTTAAATTGTTTTTAGTGCTAAAATTTTTTCTCGCCCCATTTTTATTCGTGAGTTTATTTGACAGTTCAAAGCGGGAAGTTTTCTCACAGAAATGTTACAGACACACTTTTTCTGTAAATTGGTGAGTAATTTCCTTACGTGACAGCTAGTACTGGCCAAAAGTTACAGACACAGTTTAGTGAGAAAAACAGATGTTTGTTTCAATATATGGCATATTTGTTACATTTAACACATTTAAGTCGAAAAGTTTCTCGACGCCAGATTTATACAACATGGGCACTGGGCACTGGTAAAGGTAAGTAGTCCTCAAAGTCCTCAAAGAAAAAGCAGACAAGCGTAGAGCTTTGCGGCATAATAAGCTTAGAATAAGCTTAGAAAAAATGCATATTAGGGAAAAAAATTTTCTTATGAACTTTAAACACAAGTTAGTTTTCAAATTTTGTTTGATTTCAGTTGCAGGTGTTTTCGACTTCACGAACATGGCCGAATATTTTCAAACGGTGGCCATTGCTTGCTTCGATCTGATGTGCTCTCCAGAGCATTTCTTGTAACTTTTCTTGGAATTTCAGGTCACAGCGGTCTCACTTCTTCGCGGATATTCGCCTTAAGCTGTGGGATCGTTTACCCGTTAGGTAGCCCCAAAGAACAAAATCGGGAAAACTCGACGGCCAGTTAAAATCAGAAAAACGCGATATTATTCGATCGCTTAAAATTACGCGCAGGAGAGCCAAAATTAGGAAGTGCTGTGGCTCCATCTTGTTGGAACCACAATGCTGAATTGTTCTCTAACTCGGTCCTTAAAAAATGTTTAATAATTGCCCGCTATTGAATGCCATTCATTATTATTATTATTAACCACAACTCATTTGTCATTTTCGATGAAACATGGTCAAAAAAAAAAATATTTTTAAATAAGTGTTATTATTCAACAATTGTTCTTGGATTTGGGATGCCCCATGTTATAACCATTGAGTTGAAAATAGGTTTCATCTTTCATTATTTGATACAATCTCTGTGTCTGAATAATCGAATGCTGACTTTGAAATTAAAATTGAAGAACTTTGGCTATTTATTCTGTCTTTGCATCATCAAAGGTAGCAATAAAATTTACTGACTTATTTAATCATTACGTTACTAATGCGTCACCCTGATGTATTTAAGTCAAAATCTTCCGTCTAAGTATAAGCGGGTACCTCCGTCTACCGGACGGCGGATATTGATCAAACTTGGCATGCATATTTTGTTTATTCTAGAAAATCTATGTATTGAATTCGAAGACTTTTGCTTGAACTGGAAAAGTTTTACGCGAAAACATTGATTTATTCCGTACGGTAGGTGGGCGGTGGGTGTTGGTTGTGGTAAATATTAATGAAACTTGGTGAGCGTATTTAAGTTATTCTAGAAAGTCTATGAACCAATTCGCATACAATTTTGTGCGTTGATTTTCATAAAACTCAATTTTGTTTCCTAATTCAGCCAACATAATGCATCGTGACAATTTGCAATGATCTAGGACCACTCCTCATATTTTTTGCACAAATATTTATGAAGCCATCCATCAGTGGGCCATTTCGATTTTCAAACGAATTTTCTGTTTCACCACTCTAAACTAAAATCACATATACTTCTTCTTAAAGTCTTAAATTAAATTAAAAAAATACTTTATCCCACACCCAATAAATTCCTGTAAACATTTAACTTCCTTATGAACAAAAAGCCCTAAAAGTAGACTATAAATTAAACAACATAAAATTTCCCATGTTGAATGTCCATGCTGAGTTGCTGTTCGTTTATTGCTTAAACGCACATTTCAATGTACTGTTTAAAAGTTGTAAAATTTATATTTGTTGCATACTTTAGGGAAAATAAATTGTATATTTTTATCGAGTATCGCAAGCAATTTCACATTTCGCTGCTAAAATATAAATAGTTCATCAATGTCAGTTCTTGAAAACTTGTAACAATGGAAAATTGTGAAAGACTACAAATTCATATCATCCATATCTGTACAGCCAATCAACTAAAAGCGGTATGACTCCAAGGACTTGTAACAATTTTTATCATTATTTCTCTCGCTTTCTGGTTGGCTTTGTATCATCTAATTCTCCAGAAGAATGTTAAAGAGAGATAGAGAAGCATTCAAAAGATAGTAGTAGAAACCACTTTCGATGGCAAAGGACACATATTTGCTAGCAATGTAATTGAAATTGTTTTATTTATTTGTGTTCGTGTGGATATGTGGCACTGATATACAATTTATTTTATTTATAAGTATTTGCTAGTATTTTATGCAAACAGACAGCAGCACAAAAAAACTGCGGCTGAAAAGCAAAATATTTTTTCCTTTTTCTAGAATTCATTGAAAATTGTATTAAAAAAATATCAAGGCTGCAATTAAATATGCATTTAGCAAAAATCACAAGAGCAGAAAAGCGCCAACTAAAGAATTACTAATCATAATCATCTTTTTCTTTATTTACATGACTTGGATTGGAAAATGCAGACGAAGGATTTAAGATTCAAAGGTTTTCATAAATAACTAAAGAAAGAAAAGGATACATAATCAATCCACTTGAAGCTAAAGCGCTTATCTATTTATTATACGCCATGACAAGACAATGAGTGACATGTTTAAGACACTCTCCTCACTGTGATTAAACTTGTTGGACAATAAATCGACGTTACTACGGCAGTGGGTGGTGATGTTTTTAAAATTTTCTAAATAATAAAAATTAAGAAAACTCTGAAAATTTTAATAGGATAAAGAAGTCTGTAATCGATATGACTTAGACCCTCAAAGCTAAAAAAATTGGTTGGACAAAAAAATCAATCTTTTATTTTAAATAGGCCTCGCACAAATTTAAAAAGAAATTCTATTTACAAAATGTTTGGATTCGCCTCTAGAACATAATAAGAAAATTATTAGAGCTGGCCGATTCAAGCTTTCTAAACTTTAATTAAGATATTTGCATGACAAAGTTTGTAAATTTCTTAAAAGGAGCAGGGAATAGAAGCAGTTCTCCAGATTATTATTATTGACCTGGTGATATTTTGCAAATAGAGGCTTCAAAAGAGACCTAATGAGAATTTAAAGACTACAATATACATAATTGTATTAAAATTCGCTTAGGGAGGTATTGGAGAACTGGGCGTGGCAATTTTCTTGCAAAAACATAATAGATTTCTGTATTTTTTAAGAAGGACAAGTCCCCAAAGTTTCCAAATTAGGTGCAAGCATCTTGGTAATCAATAGACAATATCCGACAAAATGTGGGCGGGATTGGCAAAGTGGGCTTGGCACAAAATATATTTCTACTCTTATCCCACCATGGTAAACGGTATATAAGACACGACATAGCCGAATACAGAACTTTTACTTGTTTTCTTAAATACCCTTAACTAACTCGGCCAACAAGACACCCCACCCATTGCATGTCAGATAAGGGAAAAATATTTTAGTGTAAATATTAAGCAAAACATGAAATTCCAAACTATTGTTATTGCAAAACAAACTACAAGTAACAATAGCAAAATATTATAGCAAATTAATATTTTCTTTTCAAAAGGAAAACAAAAACTGTTAAGCGAAACAAAGAAACAAATCACAACAATCAGTCTGTCCCTCTGCCGGTCCGTTTTACGATTTATCCTTTTGTGTTTGTTCTTAGAAAGGACTAAATTGAATGCCGACAGATAAATAAATTGTTTTCTATGTACGCACATGTCAACGTCAAACATTTTCATGCGGCTGCTCAAAGCGCCAAATGAAGCTTTTAACTCGACAGTATCCAAACTCAAATACAAACATACTCATACATACAAACAGCTACCCACACTATAAGTGGGAAATATAGAAAAATCTTATTTTTCGATGTACGGAACTCAAAATAAAATGATTAGTTTAATTAAAAAAATTTCATGGGAGTGTTCCCAGATTGACACATTATGTTTTTCTGGTGCATCTTCTTCAACTTGCTACTCCGTTTTTTGGTGGTCGATAATTTGGCTATACTGTCACTCACCTCTTCCACAATGCGATCTACCTCATCTTTGTTAGGATTTGGTATGACAATGTAATTTTTATCATTTGAGGTTTCGGAGTAGGATCCCACACCTTTATTCAAGGGGGGAGGCTGCTTTAAGCCCCCTCCGAGTGCATCCTTCTCTTTCACCTCTACTTTTTTTTTGCCGTGGGCATGATGTACAGTTGACACGTTTTCTGCTTCGGAAGCCAAAGTACCCACCTCCGTAGGAGTTTTTGCTCACGATCGAGGGAGGACGATCAACACTAGCTGCCGGTTCTGGGTTATTTAAGCCATGCATCGTAACTGTTTTTTTTCTTTATTTTCTTCCTTGTTATTTTTTTAAATATCTTGGGGGGAAAACCGCTCCGTAGCCGAGTTTTGGTCCGTAGGGAAGGCAATATTTCCTAAGGTAATGGGAATTCCATCCTCCCTCTCCCATAGCTAAAGCCATGGTTGGGAGAGTAACGAATGGTCATCACCTCCCCCTTAACCACCATCTAGGGACGCGTCCGGTAGGTGAATTGGCAAACTCCCCCTGATTAAATATGCTTAATTTTATATGAAATTTAAATCAGATCTACTTAAAATAATTAACATAAAGTATGTATGTGATCTTATTATTTTTATAAGGTGTCCCACTTATAGTGTAAGTAGCTGTATGCACATGCATACACTTGGCTATTGAAAACAATTACACTCATACATACTTGAATTCTATATTTAAGCTTCTAGCTATTTTTTGTTTCTTTTTTTGTTTGTTTAAACATTTTTAATTAAAAAATGTTTTACAAAACATGTGCTCAACAACTTAAAGTCTTTTTAGTCGAATGAGAAAAGTTTTAAATTTCACAAAGCGCATTTTACGCTTTCATAATTGTTTCTTTCAAAAATGTCCTGTATGTTGTATTTTTTTTAGATATTAGGAATTAAGAAAAAAAATTTAACCAATAAAAGTTAAGGATTTAACATGAAACGTGAGCAATTTTCTGCTAAGCTTAAAAAATGGTGGCAGTATTGCACTGCACATTGGTGTTAAAAAAAAATAAATATGGAATTCCTATCAGTTGCGGGCGAAATATTTCGATCGGACTTAAGAAAACGGTGAAAAACACATAAAATTAAATGGTGCAACGGTAGGTAAGTTGGTAGTCTATAAGTGCGAGGGTTGCCGGGTTTTTTCTCGTATCATAATGTTAAATGGCTTCTTCAATTGCTTGCTAAACTGATATTTTTGATGCTATCGTATTAAATTTTTGTGACGAGGTGTATTTGTGGGAAATGTATTGGAATCACTAAAAAACTTTTGTGGTTACACATTTTAAGACTTTCATTGTTACAAGATTTTATAAGCAATTCATAATGATTTCGAAAAAATCGAGTTAGGGCCTTTCTACATGAGACCGACGATATGTGGCATTTTGACAAAACATCTTAAGTAGAGATAAGATAGCAAAAGAGTTATTAAAACAAAACTTGGTGAGAAATTAATTTTTATCCAATAATAAAATAAACCAAATTTATAGAAAAATTTCGTTTATAATACAAAATTTTTTAAACATAAACAAAAATGTTTTTTGAATGAAAATTTGTATGATTAACCACATATTTTTCAACTTTTTCAATTTCACTGAAGGTGTTTTGTCAAAATGCCAAAAATATACACCCTGTTTTCTATTACACTACGTGACAAAATTTCAACAAAGTCGTGACCAAATGAATTTGACACCTAATCTTTATGTAAAATTTTCCGCTGAATCCGAATATGAAGTCAGAATTGTCAAAAGTAGAACAGTTTTTGAGATATTCCAAAATAACCGTTATTTGTATTTTAAAAAAAGATGATGTTACTGAAATGCAAATATCTTCAAAAATTTTAAACGGGGTATGTAATTCTTTCTTTCTAGTGAAAGGTTATAAAATTTCTAAAATAACCATGTATTGCTTGTGAAGGTTGGTCCAGAAATGACAGAGTTACAAGGGACAAAAGTTCAAGCTTCATTGAAAATTTTATGATTTTGGTCAATTTTGCTCTATTCAAGTTATTTTTTATAAGCCAATGATTTAAAAATCCTAATGTTTTATGGCATGCGACATTAGATTATTTTAATATGAACATTTTGCGCCCAACATGACATAGATTGGTACAAAAATGACAAAGCTGCAGAAGATTTAGTAAATTAACCCACATAGAAATTCAATTCTTTTAAGCAATTTTTAATATTTATTTTTACTAAAAATTTAGCTTTGTGTATTAATTTGTTGTGGGTTAGTTCAATTAATCTTCTGTAACTTTGTCATTTTTGCACCGATCCGGACCCTATTGGTCACAAAATGTTCGTATTGAAATAGGCAAAAATTTTATTTTTTCGATATTTGCATTTCAGCCACAGCATCTTTTTTAAAAACACAAATAACGGTAATTTTGGAATATTTCAAAAACTGTTCTACTTTTGACAATTCTGACTTCATATTCGGATTAAGCGGAAAATTTTACATAAAGATTAGGTGTCAAATTCATTTGGTCAAAAAATTGTCACGTAGTGTTATTATTATTTTTAATTATAATATTAATTTAGGTAAATTTTTACTATTAAAATAGCACTGCGTCATATTAGAATATGTCTAGACTCCTTATCTTGCAAGCAATTTGTCTAGACTCTTGAATATTTATTAATTAATTTTAAACATTTTTACTTGCAACTTGTTTAGAATGCGTCACAAGCAATATGTTTCAGACACATTAATGAACATAATGAGTTGCAGAGAAAAAGAAATATAAATTCAAACTCAAACTTTTGACTGCCATTCGATATTGTTTACAGTCGAATGGCCAGTGTTTGACTGTTTGTATTTAAATACGCATTAAGTTAATTTTTAAATAAAATTTAAGTTGTATTTAAATAAATATGGTTTTAGATTTTAGGTGCTTGTGCTCGGTCAACTTTATTTAGTAAAGATAAAAGTAGGGCAGCACTACTTAATATAAAAAAAATGCATAAAATAACACAGAAAAAAATACAAATTAATTGCAATTAAATAATTTGTAATGTTAATTAAAAAATTAATTAAATTTGCACCAGTAAACAGATTAATGGTATCAATTAAACATTTAATTCACTTGATGAAAAGTTGAATTCAGTTGATTAAACGTTTAATTCACTTAATGAAAAGTGTAATTCACTGGATTAAACGTTTAATTCCCTTGATTAAAATCTCAATTAAAACTGATTTTAGTTTTGATTAATGCTGTAATTGGTGAACAATTTTGGAGAATTTTTTTCTGTGAACTGTTTAACCAAAGAAACGAAACTTGTAAAGTGTATTATACCCAAGATGGTCTCAAGAAAACAGCTGTTTTGCTTTGCCTGCACTTTTTGTATTGTTGAGAAATTGAGGCCATTTTGCCAAGTATATGCACAATGAAACCTTTAATTGACTTTAAATATGCAACGTGGGCTATTGAATTTTCATTTAAAAAAGCATTGGAAAATTTAATTTCGTATTTAAAGATAAATAATAATTAAGTTCAAAGTAAAAAACGGGTGCTTGTGGAATAATTTTCAAGACATACTTTTTTTAAATGCCATTACTTTAAATTTGAGAAAATTTACACCTAAAATTCAAGGCGAATTTATGGTATTTTTTGGTTGTCGAGTTCTCAAAGCTTGAACACAAAATACAGTTTATTATGTAAACAAACCTTTTCAACTAGCAATAATTTCGCCAATCGGATCACAAAAGCAGTGGTGTTGTAGAGTGAATTCGCCTTGTTAAAATTTCTTTAATATTAAATATTTAAGTTTTTAGATCGAATTTATATAGAAAAAAATAAAGAAAAAATATTAAAAATTATCTTATTGTCGGCTTAATATGCAAACCTGCTAAATCCACTTTATAAGTTAATTGAGATTTTGAGCCGTGTGGCAGATAAAGATATGCATCGTCAACCGACATGTAGTTTTTTTTTCAATTTGAGTCTTGAAGTGTGTCAAAGCATCCATAGTTTTGGTTTTTCTTCTCAAGCAGAAAATAGGAAAAATAAAATGTTTTTTGTCTCTCCTGTAAAATTTGTTAAAAGGGACATTTAAAAATTTTTGAATTAAAAATTAAACTAAACTTAACGAATAATACACAAAAAGTGAAAATCATACATAAAAGGTAATGATGGTGGCGCCTCAAGTTGTCAACTCTCTTTACACACAATAGACATCAGGGATGGGAAAAACGCTGCCCTCGGTTTAGACGTTAACATTTATATTCTTACTCCTTTTGAGCCCGATCGATATACTGATTGGACCATATAAAAAACTTAAAAAAATATTCACGATCATGTCCAGAACGATGTAGCGAATTGGAAGCACTTTATAGTTAAAACGAATAGCATTTAAAATGGGCCTAATTGTTTAAGTATTTTACAATTTTAAAATAAAATATACCGAATTACACCAAATGAACGTAGACATAGATGCGTTGTAAAATTAAAACGTATAAAATTGTATACAAAGGCACACAACAACTGACGCAAACGTAAAACTGTATCTTCGTCGTTCTTCGAATTAGATCTAATTCTGTTTCATACGTCGATTGAGACCGAATTATAAAAATATTTTTGTGTTTTCAAATTGAATGTTAGAAACACTACTATTCTAAGACCCTATAAAGTATATAAGTATGTATATTCTGGGTCCTTATGAGGAGCGCAGTTGATTTAACGATGTCCGTCTGTCCGTGTGGCCGTTGAAATGGGTTTTCCGAAGACCTGAGTTATGATGGGCACATGGTTGCTATATATTTTTGTCACATATGGTCCGGAAATTTCAGCCTGATCGGTCTACAAATGGCCTCTAATTTTACCGAAATGTCCCTGGTTTTTCATACAAAAATATTATAAGACAATTACGCAATGTATATGCTATAATCATATGAATGTGACTCATACCGCCATTTTTGCATATTTTGCGACAAATATTTGCTAAGTGTAAACACACCATAAATAAAGTTAATATTGCTGCAGGGTAATGTGAAAAAGGTTAACAATAATCAGCTCATGTGTGCCCTTAGTTGAGTTAGCCTATCACACAAAATTGTGCAAACCATTAAAATAAGATAAAACGTAAATCAAATCCTCATTAGAACGAATGAAATAAGTTAAAGAATAAATCGAATTAAAAAGTTGCGTTCAACATGTTGCCGGGAATTTTATTTCAAATACTTTATATCCTTAACAAAATGCTTATCTTCCTTTAATGATAAAGTAATATTGCTAGCAACATGTTGCCAGGATATTATCAACAAAGTAAAGACTAAAACATCAACTACATGTTGCTTATAACTAATATAGTTTTCTATGAAAATATTTTATTTTTAGTTTAACAAACGCTTTGAAAACGATCACACGTTTTTTTTTTTCTTTGGCTTAAAAAGTCTTTTGGATTTAGTGAAGTAATAAAAATTTAAACTCGTAAATTGTAAATAAAAGAAAATTTCTTTAGTGATATAAAAAAAAGGAAATTTTATTGCTTTAGTTTTGTTTTATTCTCTACTCTCTTTTATAATTCCGCTTGTAAAATATTTGGAATCTCTATAATTAAATGCTGTAAAAACTACCTGTGAATTTGTATTGTATTGTTTTAAGCTGAAACAATGAAAAACTAAATTTTTCCCATTCGCTACCTGTTTAGACATCCCTTTGTGAGAGCATCCTTGAAGCATTAAATGAAATATTACAACCCGCTGTCTTTGGTAAAAATTGTAATTACTTAAACTTAAAATTTGTTCGTGTAAAAACTGTTTTGAGATACAGTATGTCCGCAGCAGCTAAACGCTGCTAAATTTAGAGATAAAAAGTCAGCCATGGCAGGTATTAAGCCTCAATGATTTAGTGCAAATTTGTTGGTTTAAAACATGTGTAGACATTTTTAAGCAAAACTTTTTTTGTGGCTTGAAACAAAATTTGGTAAGAGTTTAAAATTATATGAGAAGAAAGTTCTTAAGACTTTTAAATACTTTTCATTCTTTGCTTACTGAAAATTGTTGGAGTGAAGTTCATTTTTATATTTGGGAGCAGAGTTGCTTGTGCGTTTTAAATTAACAATGACAGAGTGTTGTCATTGTCAATAAAACAGAGTTAAACGTTCATGTAAAGAATTGACATAGTTGAAAAGGAAAAAAGTTCCCTAGTAAAAGTTATAAATATGCCATTTAAAAAATAAGTAAAAGTATTTTAAAGGGTGCGTGCATAAACTCCTTGTGCCGTTAAGAGCTTAAAATGAATTGCTGTTTGAAAAGTTAAATTTCTTTATTTCAGTTTAAGTGCGTTTGTGGCTGTAGTACAGGTTATGTTTATATTTACTTCATTTTAAGTTCTATCAACTTCAGTTCTAGTTAAGTTTCAGCTCGGTTCTATTTTAATTCTTTTTTAGTTCTAGTAAAGTTCTATTTAAGTTGTAGTTCTGTTCTAGTTCCGTTTTAGTTCGGTTCAAGTGAAGTTCTAGTTCAGTACTAGTTCAATTCTAGTTCAGTTCTAGTTCAGCTCTTGTTTAGTTCCAGTTCAGTTCTAGCTCAGTTCCAGCACAGTTCCAGCACAGTTCCAGTCCAGTTCTAGTTCAGTTCCAGTCCAGTTCTAGTTCAGTTCTAGTTCAGTGATAGTTCATTTCTAATTAAGCTCTAGTTCAGTTCTAGTTCAGTACAAGTTCAGTTCTAGTTCAGGTCTAGTTTAGTACTAACTTAATTCTGGTTCAGTGCTAGTTAAATTCTTGTATAGTTCTAGTTTAGCACTAGTTCAGTTCTAGCTCAGTTCTAGTTCAGTTCTAGTCCAGTTCTAGTTCAGTTCTAGTCCAGTATTAGCTCAGTTCTAGTTTAGTTCTAGTTCAGTACTAGTTCAATTCTAATTTCGTTCTAGTTCAGTTATAGTTCAGTTCCAGCCCAGTTCAAGTGTAGTTTTAGTTCTAGTTAATTTCTAGTTCAGTTCAGTTCTGGTTTAGTTCTGGTTCAGCTCTAGTTGAGTTCTAGTTCAGGTTAGCTCTGGTTGGGCCACGAACACTATATGCCCGATTGCCAGGCAATTGTGGCCCCTCATGGATAATGGATAACCAAAATGTTACTATCGAAGACCAAAAGGAACGTATCACTATTGGTGTGTGTAATCGAGGGACACTGTCTTATAAGTATGCATACACAGCGTCTGATTACTGCAGCAGCTGTGCGTACGAAAATGAGGAGGAGGACGTATAACACTTTTACTGTCTCTCTCCTGCACTGGCCGAAATGGGATCTGCTACCTTTGGCGGATTATATGATATCTCCGGTGTTGAACTGGGGCGAATTTTAGGAAGTTTGAGTTGATTCTACGGAAGGAGTTCAGTTTTGTAGTACTAAGGTCTAAGTACGTCAGATGAGTACTAAATCCCACTTCTACCTGTCCCAGTTCTAGTTCAATTAAAATAAGTTCCAGCTCAGTCCTAGTTCAGTTCTAGTTCAACCTAAGTAAAGGTGAATTTCTTTTTGATTTTAATTCAATTATAAACAAGAATTCCAAGGTTTTCATAATTTATAATTTTAATGAATCAAAAAAGGAACCAGAAAAATAATTTCTTGTATAATTTCAAGCTGACTTTTCAATCTACTTCCGTTAGAAAACAAAAAAAAAAAAAAAACAAGAACTTGTATAAAAAACTCAATGTTTGGTGCTGTCATTGTTGTCATTGGCAACACTTTAAAACCAAATCAAACACACAAACTCACACGGAGTCATCAAACCACCCATCATACACTTGCATGCACGAACTCTTTCATTTTTTCCAAAACAACAGACACCCTCACACAATCACACGACTATTTTCAGCATTTTCAAACAAGTCCACAGTTTGAAATGATGGCAGAATGTGACACAACACACAATCACTTTCAATAGACATCGACACACATCGAATACCAGGATACAACAAAAAAAAAAAAAAAAGGAAAAACTATCGGAACCACATGCCAATAAAAGTAGAGAATAGTGTTTGAAAATATTAAAACACTTGAAAAAAAATTCCATTGAAATCATCATTGGGAAAATTGCATGTACATGAAGGTGATGGCGAAGAAGAAATGAGAAAATAAAACGATTTTCTAACATCTTCCTTTTTTAAATTTAAATTTTTTTTTTTATATCTAAGCCACACACATGCATACACACTTTAAAAAAGGACAAATGCACAAAAATAAACAAAAAAAATAAAATTTAATGAAGAGAAAAATTCCCGAAAAAGCAAAAAAAAACACCGAAGATTAACAATTAAACACGTTTTATAGAAATTTTGTTATCAAACCAAAAAGAACCAATTTTTATAGAAAGATTGATTAATTAATAAAAAAATGCTGCAAAAATGGCAAATAACACTAGTGTGTGCAATACACAATTAAAACGCCAAATTGAATTGCAAGAAAAATAATTCACTGCCACTACAAAAAAAAAATAAAACCAAATCAAAATTAATAACAAAAATAAAATAATAGTTATGTGAAATAAAAATCCCTGAACTTGCAATAATTTCAACTTAAATACAAAACATAAGAAATCGTTCTGCGATTTTTCTTTTCAAAGAAAAAGTATCTGAATAAAATGTTAACTTGTGTTTGTCGACCTGTATCGGGAAATCTACCAAAAATGCCACCCTCTGTAAGACCAACTACCAAGCAACAGCAACAACATCGATCCTTACAAAAACATAAAAACAACACTCACTCTTTAAATAACATTAATAATAATAATAATAATAACAACAACAATATCAATAATAATAATAATAATAACCATATATACAGCAACAACAATCACATGGTAGTGGTTACAGCCGAACCAAAACTAAAAGTAAGTCTCGCTTTACACATTATATAATTTGGATTAAAAAAAATGCCCAAAAAGAACCTTTTTCCTTTAAATTTTTTTTGTTTGTTTTTCTTTTGGTTTCTTTTGTTTAAAGTTTCCTTTAGAAAATTTAATTTTTTCATATTGTATGGGGAGTTTTATATTAAAAAACAAACAAAAATATGAAAATTTGTTTTTACATCAAAAAGGAAAGTTGTTTTACAATATTTTATAATATTCATTTCATTTTACGCCTATTCTTAATTGTCATACTTATAGGATATTGTACATAATTTACCTATGTTTAGACCAAGGCGAATTCATACAGGTAACCGCATCAGACCCCATGAAAGAAAGTTATCCTGGCTGACAATTTTTTTGTATGCCTTTAACATTTAGAGTACCTATAACAACATACAAAAAATAAATGCAATTTTAAACATCAAATAGAAAGAATCCCTACAGATAATATTGGACTACGTGGTCCATTGTGGCTTAAATGGACTACTTACAAAATGGTCCATTGTACTGTAGTATGGACCATGTTATAAGAAATTAACATGCAGTGCTGCCAACAATAATGCATAATGTATATTTTTCTATAGTTTACAGTATTACACATTGGTAGCCCTGATGGTGTCCATTATTAATTGTTTATTTGAAAGTGAAAGTGTATGAAATTTGTGGAAAAAAGGTAAAAAATTAAAAATACCAACTAAATATATTTAATAATAGAAATAATAGACTACGGAATACACCATAAAAGCGATTAGTAAAAAATTAAAAAGATAAATGCTTAAACTACCCCTTAAGTGTACTCCATACTATAGTAACATGGAGTACTTTTAAAACTAACCCACTTTAGTACTCCATGGAGTAGTTTAGGGACTACTTCGGTGGGTTATATGGTCCCCTCCTAGGACATCGTAATGTTAAATGGACCACCTTTTACCCATATATTTGGAGTAGTTTTGGAGTACTCCTACTCCTTTATGGACTTCTCTTTACATGCATGTATGGACTAGTCTCGTTATCTGCAGGGATAGACAAAATTGTTGTATCCAGAATGTACTAATAAAGTGACCTCACAAGCGCAGCTGTTTGCAGTGATTTTCTTCGTGTGTGACGTTTGTCGTAATTTTTTTTTTTTTTTTTGTTTATTTACTTTTTTTTATAAGGCATTTTGACACTTGCCGTCGCAATTCTAGCAACAAAATGCATGTTGTTTTTTTTATTGTTTCATTGTTGTAGTACTGAGGTCACTTTGTTAATACATTTTGGTTGTATCGGTGTTTTATCGTATTGCTCAAAAATAGAAGATGTCATCAATTCAATATACATTGTCAATTTACTTTGAATAAAATATTTATGATAATCCAAAATCACTCGTAAAACTGCTCTGAGTGGAGAAGCAGCTCGCGCTTTTTGTCATTATTTCTTAAGGGCAAACAGGTCGTTTTTGTTTGTCTGCTTTTGTTGCGTTTTGCGTTGTCACCGCGCATTGGTTTGTGTTTCGGCGTCGTATAACTGTACCGAGTAACCAGTGTTACCACCAGCAAAATTCAAAATTACACTTGAGATGAAGCAAAATTACCCGATTTAAATGAAATTACACCTGATATTAAATTGAAGTTTTATTTAAAAAAGACATTTACAAAGAAGCAAAAACACAACAAACTCATTGAAAGACGATCAATATTAGTCAAACTGTTAACATTCTTGTTGTAATTTATAATAAATTAACATTAAAATAAATAATATTAAAGACTTAAAAACAATTAATAAAACATAAAATAAAACTCCTAAAATAAAGAGTTTAACTTCCACATTTGGTCGCAAAAATTCTAGGTAGGTTCAAAATGCTCATTGCCATTAATTTATAAAGGGTGTTTTTTAAGCCCGAAAGAGCTTACGAAAGGTTAGCTGTCAAACAAACTGTCATACTGCTCTCACTTTTTGATCAGGCACATCATCATGGATAGATAAATTTATGCTTTAACAACGCCACCAAATTATCCAAATTTACTTTGAAAATCAGCCAAATCGATTTTCACAACAGGCGACTTTATGATTTAAATAACGCAATTTTTTTCACAAATGAAGGCGATGTGTTGATTAAGAGAAAATAATCTGTCAATTATACTTCAAGGCCGTGCGATGTGACACCACTTGATTGTTTTCCGTTGGCCTGTGAAGTCACTGGCTTATGCTGATAAATCAGCAACAATTGACATATTGGAAGTCAACATTGTTAATTTATTCGTGACATGCAGCCAGCAATGCTCGAAAAAGAGGAACAAAATTGAACGTCTGCAATGCGTTTCGTCAAGGACAGGATAGGCATTGTTTAAATCAGTTTCAAATGGTAGCGCCGTGTATAAATTTGCAATTACAATTCATTTGTTTTGTGTTTTCTATAATTTTAAGTTGCATGGTCTTAAAAAAATACCCTTTATACCATATTTAGTAAACTAAATGCCTGCAGGGTTTTGTACAACTGTACCTTTCGTAATTCAGTTTTACAACTGTTTAGGGCGTTAAATATTCTTCAAACTAAAGCATTTAAAAGTTTCCAGACACAAATATAATTAATTATATGTTGGAATATAAGAAACATTTCTACCCTTAGGTTAGTTTGTAGCTTGAATAATTTTTTTTAATAAACTCCAAGTTCTAAATCACTATGATAGACATTTATTACCAAACTTTTGAAAATATATACCTACTTAATGATTAAAGTCTTTTTCTTAAAATAACCCGAGACTTTAGTTCTGAAGACTGTGCATTTTTTATCAACAATATTTAAAATGAAATAAATGTCATCACTGAAATCGAATCTTGATTTTATTAGGGCATCTGAAGTATAAAGTTCAAATAACACCTGAATTACACCTGAGAGAAATTACCCACGCTCTACCCACGACAGTAAAAATTATGCCAAATTCGGGTAATTACCCACAAAGTGGCAACACTGCGAGTAACAGTTTTTGCGGTATCTGCATTAACTATATGCAATCGTTTTTAACCTCAATGTTTTGATGTGTTGTCTGGTGGAGAACCAAAGAAAAAACTTATGTGACTGGTGGAGAACCATATATAACTCAAACGTTTTACTGGTGGAGTACCAAGGAAATAACTCAGACGTTTTTCTGTGGAGACAAGATATACTCTGGAGCTTATTCTGGAAGCTCTTCGCCTTCCTATACGAAGGTCTAGGTCGATCAAGGACTTGTGGATGAGGCTACAACAAACCGTGTGATATCCTGGCAATATAACTCTAGATAGTTAGCCAAAAAATTTTTAGTTTTTAAGCAAAATCAAAAAAAAAATAATCCAAAATTGTTTAACCAAATAATAAAATAAACAAGTTAGAGTGCTATCATTGGCTGTGCCGAATCTTTGATACCCTCCACTGACAGTTCGAATATCTGTATGATGTTATTATTATCTTAAACTGTGACGATTTGTTATTAATTATGGTTTTAGGCGACTAAACTGTTTTCCGGTAGTAGGGTTTATATGGGGCCTAGGGAAAATTATCATCACGAAATTTAACAGCGTGATATACAGTCAAATAAAGCAAATTTTTGCAAAATCTTATCTCATTCCGTGCCTTGTTCCAGCATTTATGATATTTTTTGTAACAAAATTATCAATTTTTTTAGGTGGTGGTTCCACATTTTGATTCATAGCTCTGGTCCTACTGAACCGAGTTTACTGGATTTCAATCCCAAACTTAGGATTACTACAAGCAATTTGGCACCAAGTTTGTTTATTTCTTTTGAGTTGTTCGAAAGTGAGCGTGTTTTCAACAGACGGACAGACAGACAGACGGACAAAGCTAAATCGACTTAGAATTACTCAAGGACCCAGAATATATATGTATACTTTATTGGGTCTGAGATGAATAATAAAAAAGTTTCACACGGAATGACAAGCTTAATATACCCTATTCACAACTAATTGTGGTGGTGGGTATAAAAATATGCAAAGTTAAAGTAGAAAAAAAAATTAAATAATTTTAGCAAAAATTTTTTACCTCGCTCTTGGCTTTTCTTTATTTCTTCTTCATTAATAATTGCCATTCACATTAATTGATATCATGAAATTAAACCAGGTATGGAAGTTTTAGTTTGGGGTGATATGGTTATAAATATACATAAATTGATAAGAAATTTTATGTAAAATAGTTAAGAAAAATCAATTAAAATTAAATAAACATATATTAATCATTAAGAAGAATAATATTTAGGGTTGCCAGATAGCAAGAGTCAAATAACTGGACAATAGAAAAAATTCACCTGGATTTAAAAAAAAAATAACTGGACAATTTTAAAATGCACTTAACTATAAGAAAAAGTAAAATTTTACAATAAAACAAGAACATAAAAAGCAAGGAAACGTAACAAATCAAATTCATTCGTCCTATGTCGTATTACTAAATTATCTATGTATATATCAGGTTCAATTCACCACAGGTGGCAGCGAAAAGCCTACTGACTTTTCGAAAAAATTTATTTTGATTTCACAATGTTTTGCTTAGAAATGGTTGACATTTCGAGCCGTAAACATGTACAATGCTATGTTTCTGCTGTTTTTTTATTGTTGTAGAATTGCTGTCATCGTATACATAAATTCGCTTTGATATTTATTTATTTAAATCACATAAAAAAGTACATATGCAGCGATATTATGAAATCGAAATGGATTAAAATTGAAAACAATGAAGATTTCACGTTAAATTTTTTTTTTAAATGACCTTAGTTTTTTCTTATTTTAAGATTATTTCTGATAAAGACAAGCTGTACTCAAACTATGTTAAACGAAATAAGTTAATGAACCTTAAACACTGGCTCGTTTTCAAATTTCAATCAATTTAATTTCATTCGAATTCGATTTACAGAACATGGCTGATAGCTATTTGTTAAGCCTCTTATACATATTTTGTATTGTTATTTGCAGAGTTTAATTACTCTATTACTTTAGTTGTAAGCAAAAATGATTGAAACATTTTGCAGCTCTCATCACAATTTAGTCTTAATAAAATTGTAGACTTTATTCGGTCAACGGAATGGTTTCTTGTGATTAAACGTTATTAAAAATCCTTAAGTTTTTTCACAAAAAAAGTATTTTTAAATGGCATGAATAACAAATTTCTTAAAACTGGACCGTATCATGTTAATTAGAATGCCTTTCGGCAAATTAATATTTTTCAATAGTAATATAGTTTCAAAGTAATTTTTCAAAATTAAATAAATTTTTTAACTGGATAAATTGTATTTTAGCTGGTACCTGGACAAGACCCAAAAAAACTGGGCAATCCAGGCCGTCTGGCAACCCTTATTATATTTGTTCACCGAACTAATCGAACATTAGCAGGCCTGGTATAAATAAAACATTTTTCAAAACCTATTAAAATCAGTTGTGTAATAAGACAACACTTTTAAATTGACAAACAACAAAGTGTATTTATAACAAGAACATACAAGTGATCAGCTGTTCAGTTGTTTATATTTTCGATAGTGTCAAAATTTGCTTACATTTTGAGTATGCCATGATTTTTTTTTTTGTTTGTTTGTTTTGTTTATGTTTGGCTGTTTGACCCCTGCAGATAACGAGACTAGTCCATACATGCATGTAAAGAATAGTCCATAAAGGAGTAGGAGTACTCCAAAACTACTCCAAATATATGGGTAAAAGGTGGTCCATTTAACATTATGATGTCCTAGGAGGGGACCATAGTCCCTAAACTACTCCATGGAGTACTAAAGTGGATTAGTTTTAAAAGTACTCCATGTTACTATAGTATGGAGTACACTTAAGGGGTAGTTTAAGCAGTTTTCTTTTTAATTTTTTACTAATCACCTTTTATGGTGTGATCCGTAGTCTATTCTTGCTATTATTAAACATATTTACTTGGTATTTTTAATTTTTTGTATCTTTTTTCCACACATTTCACAAACTTTCACTTTTAAATAAACAATTAATAATTGACACCACCAGGGTTACCAATGTGTGAATGTGCAAATGTGTAAACTATAGAAAAGTATACATCATGCAGTTGCTGGCAGCACTGCATGTTAAATTCATATAATATGGTCCATACTACAGTACATTGGACCATGTTGTATAGACTCCATTTAAGCCACAATGGACCACGTAGTCCAATATTATCTGTAGGGATAGTATCATGAGTTTTTACACAAACAATATGACTATATTTACATTATGCAATTAACGCCGCAACTTTCGCTTGCAACTTTTTGTTTGTTAGCAAGAGGTGTAGGGAAGAAAACGGGGTTGAAAAAGTTGAAAAAATGCTTGAAAAAAATGTAAATGTAAATGTGAAAAGACTTACGTAGAAACTACTTTAAAAGAAAATAGAAAAAAAACTCGGCGTTAATTTCATAGATGTAAATGCCGTCTATGAATGTTGTTTTTTTATTGCTGATTTATTGTAGACTTGCATGTACTTGGTATAAACATACTTTGACAAACAACAAAAATACAACATTGTAAATATAACTGGACGATTATACAACGAATAAGCAGATAATTCGAGCTTGTGAATTGGATAATTATTTCGCGTCGTAAAATCTACTCTGAATCAGTTGGATGGTAAAACTTAGTTGCAGTTTCACAATTGTAGTGATTTTCTATAAAGCACCTTTACTTCAGGATCATTAGCGGGTATATCTCCTTAAATTTGTGACATATTGTTCTTTTTGAGGAAAGGCCAATTGCCTTTTAAACACTCAATATAAAACTCCCTCTTTTAAGCAAAGTTTGCTTAAAAGTTGATTTTTTTTTGCGATAAGTTGTGCTTTTCAAGATTATCATTATAAATGTTGTTGGTTTTTGCTGTTTCACTCTTAAAGGACACCTTAAGTTTTTATCAAACTAAAAAAGAAAATTTATTTTATCTCATTTAATTTTTTGATTACATTGTCTCTTAAGATTTCTCATTTTTTGTTTTTTCTATTCAAAACTTGTTCTATATTTTGTCCTTTTTAAGCATGATAATGTTTAATCATTTTATAAATGGATTTTGATTTATATTGTTTTTTTTTATTATTTCTTAAGCATCTAACGTTTTAAATTTATTTTTTCACACAATTTTCTATTACTAGAAGATTTTCTAGAGTCTCGTCCTTCAGCTTTTTAATGTTTAATGTGTTTTGAATTTTTTTTTTTTTTTGTGTTTTCATTACAGGTGCCTGGCAGGCTGACGTCAGCCGAATTAAGGGCGATGGCACTACGTCAACAGCAACAAATTGATTCACAACATCAACTGTTGGCCACAAAGGAGCAGCGTTTACGCTTTTTAAAACAGCAAGAGGTGCGAAATGCTGTTGCCAATGCGGAGGGTGAACGTTTGCGGCGTTTACGTGAGCGTGTCGAAGCACAAGAATCAAAATTAAGACGTTTACGTGCTTTAAGAGGTCAAGTTGATTTGCAAAAGACCTACAATGTTACACTGAGTGAGTTGGAGTTTTTAATTTCTTTTTCTTTCATTCTTTGCTTTAGTTGTATGTTCTTTAGTACGAGTTTTCCTGCCGAGAAATAAAACTAAAAAGAAAGCAATTTCCATATAATTAGCATTTTTATTGAAAACCAAGTGAAAAAATAAATAGAAAACCTTTGCCAAAAGTGAAATCAATCATAATTCTAACCAACACTCAATAAAAAAAAAATATTCCCATAAAATTTGTACACATTCTGTTTAGAAACGTACTTTTAGAATACATCATCTGTACTGATGGAAACGCGCAACACTGTCATGCAACTATGGGTCATTTAAGCTGCACAGTAGGAGAAGATTGCGAAGGAAAATGTTTAAGTCTTTTAAACAACAGTTTTTAGCTTAGATTTAGATCGAATCTAGTGCAGTTTCAGTTTAATTCTAGTTGAGATCTATTTTAATTTTATTTTAATTCGAATGCAAATCTAGTGCATTTGTAATTTAAACCTAGCTTATTTCTAGTTAAGTTCTTTTTCAGTTCTAGTTCAATTTAGTCCAGCTCTAGCTTAATTCTTGTTTAATGTGTTGTTTCCAGGTGACAAGCAATTGATTGTGTAGTAAAATGTATTTGAAAAGTACTCAAAAAACTGAGTGATTTTCATATACAGTAGAATCCCGATAATTCGTAATCGCAAGGGACCGGCCATTTCTTACGAATTATAGGGGTTTTCGATTTAGCGGGGTTTTTATTTAACGGGGTTAAAATAAAATAAATACGAATAAACGGGGTTTTTCAATTTATTTACTAAAACGATAAAAAAAATATAAAAAACAATTGTTAAAAATAAAATATATAAAAATTATACATAAAAATTATTCATTTAACAAACTGACCTTAAGAAAATTAACACAAGCAAAAACCCACGCAGAAATAAAATAGTGGTAAACAAAAAATCATTCTTTCCATATTTCTGATGTTTTTATTACGAATTATAAGTGGTAGATAGCAAACACTTACGATTAATAAGAGGTTAAGAAGATTTTATTTGAAAAAAAGTTACGAATTAGCGAGGGGTCCAAAATGTATGGAAATTTTTAATTAACGAGATTTTTTTCAAGGGGCCGACAGTTTATTACGAATTATCGGGACTTTATCGGGGTACGAAATATCGGGATTTGACTGTAAATTTGTCTGCACAATCAATTTACTGGAAACAGCTCATAAGTCTCGTTCAAATCTAATCGAATTCTATTTCAACTCTTGTTCAGTTATAATTAAATTTTAGTTTAGTTCTTGTATATTTCTTACTTAAAATTACAATTTATGTGGATTGAGGCCTGTTGGAACTCCAAGATTCAAAATAGCTCCCCGCCCGCTTACAATTGTAAATATTTTGTATTTTTTAATGTTTTATGCTCGATTTCTTCTAAACTTTTTTTGTTACTAACAGCCAATTTGCGATGTGCAAAAGAATTCACTAAGAGGGCGAGGCAGTTTTTTGATTTTAGGGGTCCCCAAGGGCCTCAGTCTTCTCAAATTTTAATTTTGGTTTTTTTTAATTTGAATCGGGTGGCATATTTTTTTATTTTTTTAACATGCTTAGAGTCAACCATAATATGGTTGTGGATTGTTGATGAAGGACTATTTTAACCATAATATGGGTGTCGCTGACAATAATCTGTTCAAAATTTTCTTTTAAAACCGTGTTGTTAGAGGTGACCATATTTTAACACGTTTTTTCTTTGGGTGTGGAATTAGTACCAAATTGTTGCTTTACTAGCCTACAAAGGACTATTTTCATTTAATGTTTTAAAATAATTTCTGGTATTAGGCGTCCGCAACTGCGCCTTATGAACGCCATTCTGTCGGTACATTTTTGCACCACTTCTTCGATCTGCACGGTTTTATTTCGTCAATAGTGCTTCAAATCTTGGCTTCTCAAAGATCAATCGTGGATGGTGTATTAGTATAGACCAGAGATTTGACGTACCCCAACAAAAAGTAGTCCAAAGGTGTCATATCACACGAACTAGGTGACTCACTCTTTTACGTATGCTGGACGTAATATTCGCCGTCATATCTAAATTTTTTGATTTTCCATCCAGCATTGTCGGTGTCATACATACTAATACTATAATAGCGCTTGATGAGAAATGCTTGACCGTGTACAGACCCCTTTAAGGTCCAAATACATTTCTCAAAATACTCATCAAGCATTGTGGTAGTATTAGTGAAAATGTGGTTGTATGTATCACACCGACGATGCTGAATGGAAAATCAAAAAATTTAGATATGACGGCGAATATTACGTCCAGCAAACGTACACGAGGGAATTCGCCTGCTGGGCAAGCATTTGACAAGTGTATTTGGCCCTTAAAGAGTCTCATGAGGATTGTGCTCTCTCCAAAAACTATAATCCTATTTGTTTACTTACCCGTTAAGCCCGAAATAAGCCTTATCGCCGAAGACGATTTAAGTTGATTCTCAGCACATTCACCGAAAACACGACACAATTGATGGCCAGCTGGCTGCAATTCTTGCATCTTATGTGGATATAGGCCAAGATATTTCATCAACATTTTTTAAGTAATGGACAGGAAGCGATGGAGTTGCTGTGAACGGCGTCAGATCGATAAATTCGAGTCTTCTGACCTACTTACGTCTACTGCGGCAATGGCTTCTTCTGTACACGCCGAAACGTTGTTTTAGTGTAGGTCTTTGGATGGTGTTGTGCCAAAGTATTCTGGTTTTATAGTCCTTGCTATCGTAAGTTCTATACTTCTAAAAAAAAAAACACCCTCTATATATATAATTTATAAATACATATCGCTATTAGAATAAACTCTAGCAAATATTTCTCTTAAGTCCGTTCAAAAATCAGAACAAAGTTTAAATCATTCACTTGGTACTAGAGCCAACTTTGATCTTAGTTAATAAACCTAAATAAGAAAAACAAATTTCAAAGCTATTTTCTCGAAAGTCTATGCCCTATTCTATAAATTGTATATAGCATTTTCTTAATAAAACCCCACTGTGCAAAGCAGTTTAGTGGTTAACTAACCTAAAGTATTACCAATTACCAGGAGTATAATTTTTATAATAATATGATAGTTTGCAAGCCAGTCAACCTAAATTCTTTACATTTTTTTATCCATTTAGAACAACTCTGTTTTAACAAATTTTCTAGCACAAACGAGACATTAAACTAAAAGACATACAAACTCCTAAAAACACTTAAATAGTTCATCACCAACTTAAACTGTTTAAGTATCTCAAATCTCTTATTATGAACTTTATGACTTTGTTTCTTTCTTTTTTTTTGTCTTGGTAAAAATTAAAAATTAATGTTCATTAATAGTTTTATACCCCCCAGGGGCCACACACACCCACACACCCACCCACCTACATTTGCACAGCAAAATGTCAACATAATTACATTTTATAATTACACACAAATATTTTACTATGAAAATATGAATGTGCTACACAGTGTATATTTTTTTCCCACCATCTCTTTTTACTTCATTATAACACTCATACAACAAAATCAACAGTAAAAGCAACAAAAAAATCAATTAAAATTTTCCATTGAAGGTCACAGATCAAGAGTGAAGGAAATAAAAACAGAAAACCAGAGCTACAATAAAACATAGAAATAATATGAATATTTTAACTGAAAAGAAAATATAGGAAAACAAATTTTGAAAAAGTAACGAAAAATAAAAATTATGTGTATGACTGTGTGTTTTTTTAATGACACTATTAATTTTCCCATTTTAACATTCATAAAAACACACCTTTAAATAAGAGAATTTTTTTTAATGGAAATTAGTGTAAAGCATTCAGAGCCATTCACACTCAGACATGTGCTGAGGAGGTTGGTACCTGCAGATTAGGTGTCAGAGACGGGCAAGCAAAGTTAAAAATAAAGTACCGAAAAATTGATAAAAATTTACCACCATAGTGGAGGGGTTATTATGCGTTTGTGCTGAGTGCGTAATATCTAAAAATATTATATCGATCGACTCAGAATCGCTTGACCGACTATACTTTCCCAATAAAAATTTTTACCATTTTGCGAAGCACTAAAGGTACATTTAAAAAAATAAGCGCACAATTATGCGCTACGCAATAAGACATACAGAAATGCAGTAAAGTAAGTGAAAGAACTCTCAACAACTTTTATAAAAAAAAATAACATTTCAAGTACTACGGCATTCCCTTACTACGAAGCCGGTTTGTAAGGGAGAATACTAAAAAATAACTGTATCAAAACATTCAGTGTGTAAATATGATCGTTACATCCAACAATGTTTATGTGCGCTGAATAATGCGCTTTATGTGTCAAAAATGTATTGCTTCAAAGTGGGAACTCGCCATATAAAATTCATGTCTTCCGTAAGCGCAATGGTAAGCGAAACCCTTATGTTTCTCACTTACAAACCTGCTTCGTTGGAAGCTCCATTTTTTATTGGGTTGTTTTATTTTTATTTATTTATATATTAAAAATGGATTCGTCTAAGAACAAATGGCTCCTAAGTATTGGCTTAAACAATTCCCGAAGCTCTTTAAAGCAGCCAGTGACATATTGAGACAATACAAGAACAACTTTTCTAGACACCTAGGCCAACTTATTCGCAAAGACAAGAGTTCGCAAAGTTAGAGTGTTAACAAAACTTAGCCTTGGGACTCAATTAAGGGGATAATGTCCATATGTGACCACAACTAACGATTCTTTGCATATTTCTCTCGTTTCCACATAGAAAAAAAAATATCTCAAGAAAATTTTCAACAACACAGTTTGTTTCATTTTAGTTCCATAAACTTTTTATTTGATTCAATGAAAAAATTAATCAAATTGCGCTTTGTAAAAAAGCTCTCAATAAAACATATATAATATGTAATGAAATAATTAAATATTTCTTCATATTCAATAAAAAAAAAAATTTTTATCAAAGTAAAGACAGTACTTTTACAACTCTTGTCCATTTTTTAACAGCCTTGATATCGTTGCAAGTAAGACTTGAGTTTTTGTAATTCTCATTCGCTTTACAGTTTTATTTCTATAATATCTTTAGTTTTTCCAAAGTCTTTGGAAAAAGGTTTCCCGATGATCTGGCCTAAGCAACCAGCGAAATGCACATAGGAGTTAGCTTATCCCCCAACAATAACTTTTAGTGTACTTATCAAGAACATCATAATTAATGAATAAATAAATAAAGATTCGATAAACATTTTGTTTGATTTTTTCAAAATTTCCAAGAATTTATTTTAACAAATCACGTAAACATTTTGTTGAAAAAAAATTATTTTGGACAACAACTTTTTTTAATGACCAGGGAAACCATAAATATGCAATTGCATGTTTTTCCTTGTTCAACCAATGAAGGCAGAAACAATATATTTATCCGTTTTAGAGCTTTTTATGAATTTTGGCATCGATTTGTTACCGCATATTTTTGCATATTTTACCGTTTACAGCATTTTCTTGCATAATCTAGTCAAAAGAGCCTTTTTGCAGCATTTTTTTAATTTTATATTGCATATTTAGCCTTTTTAAGGTATATTTTGATACATATTAAATTTTTTAGATCCCTACAAGAGCTTCCGAAGCAAATAAAAAAATTTTGTTTGCAAAATTCTGGCTTTTCTGTTTTTAACCTCCATATAGGGTAAAATTCGTCTATAAATACTACACAGAAAAAAATAAAAATAGATTTTAATTAAAAAATTTGTGATATTAATTAAAAAATTAATTAAATTTGCACCAGTAAACAAATTAATACTATCAATTAAACGTTTAATTAAATCGATTAAACGTTTAATTCACTTGATTAAACTTTTAATTCACTTGATTAAACGTTTAATTCACTTGATTAAACTTTTAATTCACTTGATTATATTTTTAATTAAAACTGATTTTATTTTTGAATAATGCATTAATTGGTGAACAATTTTATAAAATTTTTTCTGTGTATGGTTTTGGGCCCTATCGAGTTTAATTTTAGAATTGTTTTTATAAAATGGAACTGTTATTAAACTATAGAATATTTTGTTTTCAAATTTGCATATTTTTAACAATATTCAGGGCATATTTTCAAGTTTTTACTGCAGATTTAATGCGCATAAAACGTTAATGACTCAATAAACTTAATGGATGACTACAAATTCAATAACTATACCTACAAACTTTTTTATCAATACCGCAAAAATCGCAGAAAACTCAAACATTTTTTTTTAATCAAATATGGGATTTTCGACTTCAAATATGATAATTATTTTATTCTGTGCATCAGGCCTTGAAATTAAAATGTTGCATTGCCCGATGATAATGATCGAACAAAGTCAAAGCAGGTATTACGAATTTATCACCTCTTAGTTAAATTCCATAAACGATAAACGATTATTAAATTTAAAAAACGTTTATTAAGTACAATTTTCATATAAATTTTGCTGGCTTAAATGGCCAGTTGTATGTGGCTTGCTCCCGAGTTGGAACGGCAAAAATTGTTTACACCAAATTAAAAAACATTGTCTATCGGCTGGCCTTAAGATGAATGTAATAAATAAATATAATTTCCAATTTGCCTTAAATACATACGTTTCTTTTTTGATTGAGCCCATATCTACACCATATGTAAGTTAAATAATTTTTTAAACTAAAAGTATTTCTAATTGTTGTGTTGAATAAAAAGTATTTATAATTGATATTAGTGTCAATTTATTTATGTTGATGAAAAAGAAAACTCTTGTATGAATGCTCTACATACAAGAAGACAAATTCGTGATTAGTCCAACCCTCTTGAACTTTCCAGTGCCAAGTAAGAATTCCTAATAAGTAACGAAACTTTCTTGTGCCGGATGAGTTCCTCTTCTGGTTGGGGTAGCTGTTGGCGAATCTTCTGGCTGTATTATTGGTTAAAGTGACTCAGTAAAATTGCCACTTGATGGTGGAATATTTTCAACACCAAATACTTGGCCGGACTTGCAATACAAGAGCTGCGAAACAGTATCCTTAAGGCTATTTAATAAAACTTCTTGTGATAGCCCTCCCCCGTCGCTTGAGTGTTTCTTTTATTTTTGGCAAGTTTTTTCTTTATACTTGCCTTGTAATGTATCCAAACCTGTGCCAAGAATATTATAATTAGATTAAGAAAATTATAAGTGTTTTTTTTGTCGTGGTCCCAAACTATTTAACTCCACTATAAACTCTTCCCATAACTGCTTACATGAATTTTTCATCATACCAAACAGGTGTTTTCCGCGAACAATTTCTAAGTTTCTCTTGACGAGACGCTCAAATTGAGCTTTCGTTTTTATTTTCAAACTAATAAAAGTTTTTAAAAAAACCGAAATAGTTAGTACAAAAATTTATACATACGATTTCTCCATTTTGTTTTCGATTTTCACCGAAATTAAATAAAATAAACTTTAACTGCCAATAACACAACTACTTTTTAGCAGTTGTGTGTATTGAACATTTTTGTCGACCAAACTTTTACAAAGTTGAAAACGGCAATACCACGAAACAAACCGATACATAACTGAATAGCCAACTGCCAGTTTAGTTGAGAATGGCAATGTGAATTTATCAAAGACAACCAAACTGTTACAAAAGTGGAGAACCGCAATAGGGGAATTAATGTGCTTAAATTAAGAATAAACTTCCAAAGCTAAATCATTTTAATTTGTAACAAGTAAGAAAGTATAGTCGGTCAAGCCCGGCCATATGATACCCTACACCACAGTATTTAAAAACACATCATGCTTATATGTACATATAAATATGGATTTATCTATGTTTATAAACTTCATGAAAATCGGTTTGAAAGTTTGTGAGAGGCAGAAATTGCTCCCTACCTCCCCTTGTGGTCCTATTTTTGAAAAACTATATAGCTTATGTGTCCATATAGATATGGATCTATCTATATTTTAAATTTCATTAAAATCGGTTTGATAGTTTCTGAGAGGAAGAAATTTCACCCTATCTTTCCTCGTGGTGCTACGATTGGACCCATTTTCAATAGGCTTGGTCCTTGTGCCAATAACAACCTATGTCCCAAATTGTGGTGTGGGTATAAAAATGTTTTGGAAAAATGTTAATGTTTTTTTTTTTAATTCCTTAATAGGATATTTTCGATATATAGAAAATTCAGGACAAAATCGGCCAAGTTTTACTGATTGCTTTCCTAATATGAGATTTCAGCTTATATATCGAAAAAAAATCTTGCGGATTTACAATTACTGCGAAAGAACTCCAGTTGCTAAAAACATAAACTGCAAACGGCTGTATTTATGAAAAACCAAAAGTGCTGTATTTTTGGGCGTGGACAAAAAAAATGGTATAGCTCTAGAAACTGCATTTTTTCTTGTATTGGTTCGCCCTGGTTAAATGTAACATGTACATATGTGAAAGAGTTAAAAAGGTCGCAGTTTGAGGCGTGTTTTAAAATTTAGTATCTATAAAGCTCGATATACAAAGTTTTAGTGAGGCTTTTTGCCGCGTGTAAACAATTTGACATTAGGGAAGGATCCAAGATGGCATAAGTGGCACCCACTTGATTTCGGATTAAAAAGTCTCAAAGGCAGAAATGAGAATATAGACATGCTATGAATAGCGATATGCAAAACTTTACGATCGGACTACAAATGGCGATGAAGTGTTTAAAAAACTAAAAGAGCAGTATCGAGAGGTGTGGCAAAAAAAATGTATTTCTCGAATTGTTTTCAACTTATCTTTAATAACATCTTTAATCACTGGTTCAACTTAACTTTTAGAACCACCCTAATGCATATATCGCTCATATGCTGCAACGTCGTCGTAACTCAAAAAATTTAGTTTTGGAGCTAGTGGTGCATTATTGTTCGCTATGGTTTTCTTTATATTGTGTCAAGGTATATTTATAGCAGGTAGCCGCGAGATTACAACAATTGTACAATAAAACAAACAACAAAGCTTTTTATTGTTGTTTTGTGATACGAACTGTCAAACAGCAAAGGGGTTGAAAAGAGACAAAAAAGACAACAGATAAAGACAAAAAAACTTGTTTACTATGGAACATTTGACAGTTTGTATCGCAAAACAAGTAAATAAAAAATAACCAGCTGGCTTTCCGAGACAACCTGCTATAAATATACCTTGATATTGTGTATACAATTCATCTTTATGAGAATGTGAAGAGAATGTGTCGTTATTTTTTCTAAGTGGAAGGAGCCAATTAAAAACTTTAAACGCGTTTATTTCGAAATATATTTTTTTGAGTTATGACGACTTTGCAGCAATTGAGCGATATATGGTATATGTACATATTATTTTTCTCTACTTATTCAAAGAAAAAAAAAATATTTTCTATAAATTTTTTTTTTTAAATATAAATATCGATTATAATGGGCTTTCCTGAATTACCCCTTAGTTAAGCAATGTTTCATCCCACTGTTCGACGTTTGAAACTGTGAAAGAATTGCAGGTCCATCTATCAGGTCTACTTACAGTGCAGCCACACGATCAAGATTTTCTTGATAGTCTTTTACATATACTGATTGTCAAAATATGCAAAAGTTGACAGCTGTGACGTAGGCTGCACGCAAGTTGAAAGCAATTTACTTTTTCAAGATGTCGTCGCCGAGAAAACAACTCAAAATGTTTTGCTATTTTCCACTTTTGATTTTTCTGCACTGTAGGCTGTTCGAAGGGACTTTATCATTTTGCTTATTAATTTTATTAATAAACATATGTATTTCACTATTTTTTAGGTTTTTAGTTAAAATTTTAAAATTCCCGCAACAATTTGTAAAAAAAAGAACTTCAGCTTTTGCCGGCAAAATATTTGTGAAAAAAAAACAAAAACAACTTCAAAAGATTTGTAATAAGCTGTTTTCTTGAACGAAAATTGATACACTCACTGGCAAGAGAATTTTAGAGTTGTATGTGGCTTGCTCCCGAGTTGGAACGGCAAAAATTGTTTACACCAAATTAAAAAACATTGTCTATCGGCTGGCCTTAAGATGAATGTAATAAATAAATATAATTTCCAATTTGCCTTAAATACATACGTTTCTTTTTTGATTGAGCCCATATCTACACCATATGTAAGTTAAATAATTTTTTAAACTAAAAGTATTTCTAATTGTTGTGTTGAATAAAAAGTATTTATAATTGATATTAGTGTCAATTTATTTATGTTGATGAAAAAGAAAACTCTTGTATGAATGCTCTACATACAAGAAGACAAATTCGTGATTAGTCCAACCCTCTTGAACTTTCCAGTGCCAAGTAAGAATTCCTAATAAGTAACGAAACTTTCTTGTGCCGGATGAGTTCCTCTTCTGGTTGGGGTAGCTGTTGGCGAATCTTCTGGCTGTATTATTGGTTAAAGTGACTCAGTAAAATGGCCACTTGATGGTGGAATATTTTCAACACCAAATACTTGGCCGGACTTGCAATACAAGAGCTGCGAAACAGTATCCTTAAGGCTATTTAATAAAACTTCTTGTGATAGCCCTCCCCCGTCGCTTGAGTGTTTCTTTTATTTTTGGCAAGTTTTTTCTTTATACTTGCCTTGTAATGTATCCAAACCTGTGCCAAGAATATTATAATTAGATTAAGAAAATTATAAGTGTTTTTTTTGTCGTGGTCCCAAACTATTTAACTCCACTATAAACTCTTCCCATAACTGCTTACATGAATTTTTCATCATACCAAACAGGTGTTTTCCGCGAACAATTTCTAAGTTTCTCTTGACGAGACGCTCAAATTGAGCTTTCGTTTTTATTTTCAAACTAATAAAAGTTTTTAAAAAAACCGAAATAGTAAAATAGTAAATATTAAAGTCGGTCTTTACACAATTTGGCATAGCCGACGGTTGTGTTTTCGCCGCCGTCGTTGAAAAATTATCAATTTAATTAAATTTTGGTCGCCGTCAACGATATGTGTTACTGGCGTTCTGAACGTCTGCAATGTCACATCGGCTTCGAGTGCAATATTATGACATTTATAATGTAACGACGTAATCTCTTTTGATAGTTTTCGACATGAGTTACAGACACACATTTTTCTCACTTTTCGAGAAACGATGAAATATTTTGTTTCACATCTTTTCGATGCAAGAAGTTCTCAATAAAGTTACAGAACATGGGTACTGTTGAATTGGAATTTCGAAGCCCTTGTTACTGTTTTCTGGTTTTCTTCAGTGTTAATGATTACGACTTAAGAGAAAATTGAAGTATTGCAACTATTTACGATCGAAATCGCTAACTGGACAAAAAAAATAAGTAAGATTGCTAAATTCATTTTTACCGAATCTTATATACCCTTCTCCATAGAGAACTGTGAGAGAATTGTAAGCCAACATCACTCCTATTCGAGACATCTCAAAAATACAAACCCGAGACAATTGTTGTTGTATTAAATGGCAGATTTAGTTCCCAAAAATTGTACTCCAGATTGTATATCCACTGTGTCTGTATGTTTTTGTCAAAAACTTTTTGTTTTTGTCCTACAGTAAAGTTTTTGTTTTTACTAAAACCTTGGATTATACGAAACCTTGCTAAAATTCTTTCCAAATTTGTTTCACAACATTTTTGGACTTTACTTCTAACATTTTTGAAAACAACATATGTACGCAGAAGTTAAGTTTAGATTGTACCTAAAAATTTACAATATTTAGTACCAAATTTTCTTTTCGTTGGACCTAAAATTTCCAACCAACAAGTACACAGTTAATTTTCCAGGAAAAAAGAATTTCACATAAAATTTACGCAGCTCTTTTAGGACAAGTAAACTAAACTCATCTAAAATGCAGACAGACAAAAGGACGGACATGTTTTTGTTCAAGTATCTACTTACTACGCATACAACAACAGGACATACAGCAGTTACATGCCCATACAAATATGCATTTACAATATACAAATGTAAGTTGTTTGTATGTAAAGCCTCTATATATACAAATACCAGATTTGTATATGTATGTATGGATGTGTGAATAAGGGTTTATCTGTATATATAAAATAAAGGCCGAGTTTATAAACTATAGTCGTGTGGGCATATTGTATTAAATACATGTTACGACTATGCTGCATAAAGGACAATGGGCTAAAATGTAAATTTCTTTAGTCCTATTGTTGCTGTTGTTGTTATTGCTCATGTTAACGGCAAGTAATACCCAGGTATAACACGATGAACTTTTTATTCCCTGAAGAGATAATTTTATGGTTCATTAGACAGTGTTATTGTAAAGGAATTAAAATGAAAACAACAAAAACTAAATACATATTATTTTGTAACTCAAAAATATATTTAAATAAATGTTTATTTCAAGGACGATTTATCCTTAATTTTAAGTTTAAGTTAAACCATTAATTTACATACTATTTCATTATTTGGAATTGTAATGATGGGAATTAATTTAGTATTCCTTAAGATGTACGAAAATGTTTAAATAAATTTCGAAAATACAAAGGCATCATCTTTTAATCCGGAATTTGGACATTCAAAAAGCTTGAAAATTGTTCTTTTTGAAATATATACCAACGGTTCCCAAATAGGACCCCTTGTGCTTAATAACATATTTAAAGGGGGTTGGGGTTCGCGAACATCACTGCCAACAATTTCTATTGATATTTCTATGAAAATTTAGCCAAATAGATAACTTAGGTATGAGCAAAAATCACGACTGCCTCTTAATTTTACCTTTAAAACTTCACTATTTGAAGTCTAATGGTGTTATGTTTCGGCATAACATAATAAATTACAATAAGCGTTTAAAATTTGAAGCTCTTTTATAATTTCTAAGTAGCAAAATAAAAGAACTTTATAATTACCACGTGAGGCGAATAAAAAAAATATCTTTTCTGAAATAATAACAAAATCACCTGCTAATCTAGTGCTGCACGCATGTACCTTTAATTAAAATGTTGAACATGTCATCTTTTGTTCTTTATTTTATGTAAACAAACTCTTTGGAACAAGGCGAATTCAACTACAGGTGGTGCCGAAAGGCCATCTGGTTCTGATAGTTCAAACCAGTGTTCGAACATAAACACTAAATATCGTTTCTTAATGTTCGGTTCGGTAGTTCTGTGGAAAATACACACGCTAATAGTGTTTGTGTAGAAAATCATTAAAAAAATAACGTTTCCCTGTTAGTCATCTTTCGAACACAAAAATATTACTGTTTTTATCAAACTCAACAAAAGATGTGAACATTTAATTCCGTTCGGTTTTTTTTGGAAAATCCACAAACTTCAATGTGTTCGGTTCGGCTCATTAATGTTCGTCCCTTTTGGCTGGTAAAAAACCAAAAATTTTTTACAAAAACAAAATACACACACGAAAAAAAACATTATAGAACATTAAAATATAATGTTTGTCTACAGTATCACTACAATTGTTCTGTTTTTAAACGAAGAACCGGTTCTTTCTTGAAAATAGTTACGAACGGTATTAATGGTTGTGTATGTCTACACAATCACTTAAAAAAAAATATCGTTCCTGGGTGTGTGAGCCAAACATTAAATAATGTACTGTTTATTTTCGAACACTGGTTCAAACCAGTGTTTGAAAATAAACACTAAATATCGTTCTTTAATGTTCGGTTCGGCAGATTTGTGGAAAACACAAACGCTAATAGTGTTTGTGTAGAAATTCATTAAAAAAAATAACGTTTCCCTGTTTGTCATCTTTCGAACAAAAATAATGCTGTTTTCATCATACTCAACAAATGATGAGAACATTAAATTCCGTTCGGTTTTTTTTTGAAAATCCACGAACTGCAATGTGTTCGGTTCGGCTCGTTAATGTTCGTCGCTTTTTGCTGATAAAAAAAAACCAAACATTTTTTACAAAAACAAAATACACACACGAAAAAAACATTATAGAACATTAAAATATAATGTTTTTCTACAGTATCACTACAATTGTTCTGTTTTTTAACGAAGAACCGAACATTATATAATGTTCGGTTCTTTCTTAAAAATAGTTACGAACGGTATTAAGGTTTGTGTATGTTTACACAAACCCTAAAAAAATAGATATCGTTCTTCGGTGTGTGAGCCGAACGCTAAATAATGTACTGTTTATTTTCGAACACTGGTTCAAACCAATTAGATTTTTTTTTTTTTTTTTTTTTTTTGTTACTTTACAGAAAAATTTTTTCACCAATTAAAGCATTAATCAAAAATAAAATCAGTTTTAATTAAAAAATTTAATGAAGTGAATTATACGTTTAATCAAGTGAATTAAACGTTTAATTGATATGAAAAGTTAAATTAATTTTTTTTTTAAATATCGCATGCGATAAAAAATATATTAAAAAATAATCGCATGTGGCAAAAAAATATTAAAATACGACTATTTACACGAAATGTTAAAGATTTTATGAAAAATCAATCATTTTTATTTAACATCAAAAACTAATTTCATATTTTATAAGTCTTTTTATATTAAACTAGCAAACTTTGTTTTGCAATATAACTTATTTCTAGTGAAAGTAAGAGGAATAAAGCGCTTTATACCGTGATCGGCGATGAAAAAAACAATAGCCATTTATTTCTTTATTTATGTTCATTACATATTCAAAAGTTAAACATAAAAAAGTGATGTATTTTTAATCCTGAAGTATCAGTATAAATTAAACAAACGCAATTGCGTGTACGATATTTTTTGTCAGTCCGTCTTTAGCCAACACAAATAAGCTCGATGGCTTGCCCACATCTAAGCCGTAAACAGACATTTTTACATGACTAATAGCGTACCATTGCAAAGCCGAAGTTGAATAACCGGAGAAAAATTAAAAAAAAATACATAAACTTTTCAAAAGAATTGGTTGATTAATTTAGAAGGCATAGGAGGGGGATGCTTTTACCCTTTTTGCTTAGTTTTGCGCCGTAAGTGTTAAAACTTATAGCCTTTAGTTCCTTCAAGACTTGAAGCTATCATCGGATAATTAATTAAGAAGACATGGGTAGAGGGACCTTTAACCCCTTTTGCCCTATTTTATGCCCTAAATGTTGGAATTTCCAAAAAAATGTATATCTTAAAGTTCCTTTAGATGTTAAAGTGTCTGCATGCCAAATTATACGAAAGCCTGTTGAGTAGTTAAGAAGATATAGGGAGGGGGAGCGTTTACCGCTCTTACTGAATAATAAAACTTATAGGCTATAGTTCCTTCCAGATTTTACACTATTTGCCTGCAAAATTTTAAAAAAATCGGTTGATTAGTTAAGAAGATATTGGAAGGGGCAGTTTTTATCCGTTTGTCGAATGTCATTGTTCACACAAGGCATTACGATACATGGTTTGGTAACTTTTAAAGTGACAAAAAAAAATCGTTATATGGAAAATGGAGGGCATTTTGTTGATATTTGTATGGGAATATATATGAAAATATAAATGCCATATCTCCGGAACCACTGGGCCGATTTCGCGCAAACTTCACATAAACCATCTACAAACTTTCACCAAACTACACTTATATTTTGGTTTAAATCGGTTGACCCGTTTTTGCAGTTATTGGCGACATCAAAGTATACACTTCTTCTTTTTATATAATAGAAGATTATGATATTTGAAAAAATATGACTTAGACTGAATCCTTTGATCTCAGCGAATCGAACCTAATAGGAGATGAACACTTTGGGCACCGTAACATTACGTTTGGTTCTTTCAAATTGCGACCTGTTCTGTACTCACAATGATGGCATGACGAAAGGACATCGTTCTCAATCAACTCAAAGAGAATTCTAAGTCGATCGGTATACTTGAAGGTGGGTCTAGAACAGTGAAGGGAACACACATACTATCACATTTATGCTTGTGTTGACAAAATTACAACAAAGCAACAGCAGAACGTACATTGTCACAGACCACACAAAAAAGTTTATAGTGTACATGTGTCGACTTCACACAAGCAGCATTTTTATTCCTATGCACGCGTACATAGGATTAGCAAATGTGCCCTTCACTGGTCTAAAACAGGGACGACTAATTCTCATATTCCTATACACGCGACTAAGGGCAAAACAATTCTACTGCGGCGATGTTGTTACACGTACACTATAATATTATTCGTGTGAATGCCGATGACGAACATTTTACTGTTTTTTTTTAATCAGTGTTGCCAATGAAGAATTAAAATATTACACAAGACTGTGTTCAAAATTACACATTTGAAGTAAAATTACGCATACAAATCGAAAAAGTAGTTACTGATGTTCCATATTTGCAATTAAATGGTTAGGTTTACAAAAAATGTTTAAATATGATTTCTTCCATGTGGCCGCAACGGCTGTCGCGTAGAAGGCGCAATCTTGAACACCAATTTTCAACAACTTTTCTCAGCATTTGCGGCCGTATTTCGTCTCATCGAATGTTGATTTCCAGGTGTTCAATTGTTTGTGGTTTATCGACGTAGGCAAGTGTCTTAACATTACACCAAAGAAAATAATCCAAAAGGGTCAAATCACACGATCTTGGTGGGCAATAATTGGGCCATTGCGTGAAACAATATTTTCATCAAAAGTTTCTCTGAGTAAATCAATTGTAGCGCCCGATGTGTAGCTGTGGAACCACATATCAGCAAAATTAATGCCACGTAATTGAGGTGCGCAAAAAATTCGAATCATGTTCCTATACCGTTCACCATTGACAGTTATGGTCAGAATCGTCATCGTTTTTGAAGACATATGGGCCAATTACTCTGTCAGCCCATGAAGCGCACTAAACAGTGATTTTCTGTGGATGTCGACAAAAAATGGATTCTCCTCACTCCAAATGCGACAAAATTCTGCTTATTTACGTACCCATTCAACCAGAATTTGACTTCATCGGAAAATAAAATTTGAAATGGAAATTAAAAATCATATCAATATGTGCTTCAGCCCATTCGCCGAATTGGCGACGTATACGATAGTCGTTTGGCTTTAATTCCTGCACAATTTGAAGCTTTTATGCCAATATCCTTTCGTAAAGTCTTCCATTAAGTGGAAATACACAACCTCAGTTGCTGAGAACGGCGACGAATTGCTTCATTAGTATCATCTTCAATGCTTTCCTGAACAGCGGCTACAGCTTCTTCAGTGCGCACTGTTCGGCGTCTCAAGGGATGCACATTATCAGCAACAGTAAATGTGGACCAAAAACTATCTATTGTTCTTCGAATCAGCCGCTCTAAAGGACGACTATATGCGCCATAAAATGGAAGAAGTGCACGATGAGTTTGACGAATAGAACAAATATTTCAACAATTTGCAGGCGTTGCTCTGGTGTAAGTAAGATTCATAATGAAATTTCAAAGCAAACTTAACAAAAATCAACTATCCGCTGTTAAATGGGTGCCTAAACAAAGCAGATACCAACTCATAGTTGTGACACTCTGAAAAAAACACGCTTTAGATTACACATGACACTAATTACACATGGGCTACACATGCAAGTAAAAATTACACACAATATGTGTAATTACCAGAGAAGACTAAAATGCTTTTTTGCTTTTTTTTTTTAGCTGTTTTTTATAAAACCTGCTGTTTTTTGCTTCTTTTACAATAGTGTGGCTTTTTTTTTTTTTTGGTATTTTTTGTTTAAAATTCCCATTTTTGTATGAAAAACTTCGTATGTTACTACCAAGGCAAATTCCTCTATTAAAGTTTTTTTCAACTCTGTTTTCATTTTAAAAACAATCATCTGAAATCATAGTAGGCTGTTAAAAATAGAAATAAATAAAAAAGTTTAAAATATGCCGAAAAAGAAAAGTAATAGAAATTTATTATTAAAAATGGTAAAAACATATGAAGGAGTCTTTAAAATTTAAGAAAATTGGCTCTTTTGCAATATAAGCTGCTGCAAAATAAATTGTTCGAAAAAGTCTAATGTGGATCAACATATAAGATGTGGGAAACACCAATTGGCGTCTTCTAAGCAGGAGAACCATCCACAGAAACTAATTACGGAATATCCAGTGACTCCAACTGTCACAACATTTCAAAATGATCTTTGTAAAGCATTGTTAGAATCCAATATACCATGAAAAAAAAGTTAGATCTCCCAGTTTCAAAAATTTCATTGAGAAATATTCTCAAATTTCGGTTCCGTCTGAAACTTGCATTCGCCAGAAATACATACCGGAATTGTATAGGGAATCTATAGAAAAAATGCGTCAAGCAGCCAAAGACAAATATATGTTTATGGATTTATGTATGTAGATGAAACTACGGACAGCGAACAGAGATATGTTGCAAATTTTATCTTTGGAGTCTTAGAAGAATTGAAAGACAATAAATCTTATTTATTGAACATGCAAGTACTTGAAACGGCAAATGGCGCATCTATTGCAGCATTTTGTAATGATTCGTTACAAATATTGTGGCCAGATGGTAAAGTAGAAAAGAGATCGAGCTTAGATTTGATATTAATTTTCTGTATTTAGGCATAAAATATAACAAAGTGTTACTTGTAGTAACGGATGCTAAGTGGAATATCTTCTCTAAAGGCAATGTATCCGAAAATGCTTCAGTTAACATGTTTTTCACATGGTATCCACCGATTAGATGAATTCATTCGAACAAACTTTGAAAATGTCAATAAATTGATTTCAAGTGTTCAAAATATTTTCTTAAAGGTAAATATAGCTATTAATCAGAGGTGTTTTGGAAATCGAGAACGCAAGTCATTTTTTTAATATGATTTTTATAGTTAAAGAATTTTATGACAAATATTGTTGAAATTTTCGAAAAATCTGTGCCAGTAAAAACAGTCACACAAAAAAGCACTACAAAGCCTTGGTTTAATGAACAAATTAAAGCTAAAATAAACCAACGAGATCATCTATATAAATGTTGGAAACGCTTCAAAACTGATGACCTGCATGATCAATTTGTTAGTGCCAGAAGAGAAGTTAATAATCTAATTAAGCGAACGAAATTCTCTTACTTTACTAACTTATTTTCAACTGCTGCGAACTCAAAGAAAAATTGGAAAATAATTCGTGATATTGGTATCGGAAAATTAAATAAAACAGACTCTTCGGAAATTAATGTTGACTCACTCAACGCGTTATTTACTAAAATTCCAAACATAAACATTTCTCCTAACTATTATTCTAGTAGTGCCAGTTCATCATTTAATAGCTCCGCACCACAATTTTCTTTTCACTGTGTTACTCAGGATGATACCTTTATTGCTTGCCATGATATCAAATCAGATGCAATTGGACCTGATAAAATTCACCCAAAATTTTTAAAACTCCTTCTACCTAACTTACTTCCACAAATCACACACATTTTCAACACAATAATTACAAAAGGTATTTTCCCACAGAACTGGAAGTGTGCGAAAGTTGTGCCCATCCCTAAAAATAGAAATGAATACCGTCCAATAGCTATCCTTTCATATTTATCTAAAGTTTTCGAAAGGCTCTTGCATAAACAGATAGGTGCTTACTTTGAGATGAATAATTTATTTACCAAAATGCAATCTGGTTTCCGACCCAAACATAGTTGTACTACTGCACTTATTGGAGTGACGGAGGAAATTCGAAGCTATATAGATAACGGAAATGTTACCTTGTTTGTGCTTTTGGATCATTCCAAAGCATTTGATATGGTTGATCATGCCATGCTTCGTATTAAATTAACTAAGCTTTTCCATTTTTCCTCCTCAGCGGCTGATCTCATTTCATCATATCTAAGTAACCGCTATCAGTATGTAAGTTCAAACAATAAGCAATCATTGCCGTTGCCTGTGATCAAAGGTGTTCCTCAAGGGTCCATATTAGGTCCTCTACTTTTCACAATATATATAAACGATTTGCCAAAACAGTTATCACATTGCAAAATTCATATGTACGCCGATGATGTTCAGGTTTATATATGTAGTGAACCTGATAAGACTGATGAGTATATTTCAAGATTAAATTTTGATCTATCAAAAATTGAAGCCTGGGCAAAGGCAAATGGTCTTTGTCTGAATCCCGCTAAATCTAAGTGCCTTGTACTTTCCAGAAACAATACACAAATAACTGTTGAGCCCAATATAATATTAAACTCGCAACAAATAGAAATTGTATTATTTTTAATTCTTCACTTACGTGGTCAGATCATATAAACGCTGCTGCAGGAAAAGTATTTGCGATGCTTCGTTCGCTTTGGGCAAGTCAGCACTCAACACCGTTCAACATACGTATGCTTTAATATATGGCAGCGAGGTTTTTGCAAGCTGTGATCAAAAAAGCACCAGGAAATTAACTTCTACATATAATGCCATTCTGAGATATGTCTTCAACTTAGGACGTTTCTCACATGTTACACCCTATGAAAGTAAACTTTATGGAGTGCGTTTTTCTGACATGTTAAATATTCGATGCCTAACTCTTCTGCATAAAATAATCTATACTGGCATGCCGACTTATCTATTTGAACGTGTTACTTTTACGCAGTCAAGAAGAAATAACAATCTGATCCCGATAAGATTCAAGAAGTTAGTTTCTGAATGGCAGTTTTTCGTTCACAGTATTCGTCTTTGGAACACACTACCAGCAACTGTTCAATTTACTAGTAATGCAACGCAGTTTAGGAAATGTATTTTTAATTTTTATTCCCGTACTTAAAAATGAATGCATTTATGTCTAAAATTGTTTGATTTATTGCTTTATTGTATTAATTTCTTTTATTTTAATGTTTATTGTTATAATCTTTTATTGTGTGACACATAAGAAATTGCTACGAATTGTTTATCCTGTACTATAATTATAAGACTTTAAGTCCTGTTGTATAGGAATACCAATAAATAAATAAATAAATAAATAAATAAATAAAATAAATAGTGTATTAAAAAGAACTTGAAAGTTCTTGCGTTTTTTTAATATATACATACATATTTATCTTAAAAATATATGTTACAAAAACAAAATTTTTAGAGGCACCGCGGAGAAAACAACTATTTCTAAAAATGAATCCTAATGTGGTACTTCCACTTACTTGGTTAGAAGCGGCAATGTACTACGCTGAGCATCTTGAAAAAGTTAAAGCCGTTGTTTTAGAACTTGACAGTCAAGATGCCGACTCAAGTTTTTGGAAATAAAATATATTTAGAGTCTGGTTCTGTTCCAAAAGATGAGTATGTAAAAAGTTTGTCCTCTAAAGAAATTCTCAAATTTAAATTTGCACCGTCAACCTCCGACGCATTTAACAGATCGACGTAGAAAATTAAAATTTGAAAACATAAAAGCCCACATGATATGTAGTATATTGTAATAATTTTGATGATGTGGAAGAATTAGAATAAAAAATTTTTTAGTGCTTTTTTTTTGCTGTTTTAAAAATTTCTTGTTGCTGTAAAAGTATTGAATATTGCTTTTTTTGTCTTCTCTGGTAATGACACATGGATTGGCAACAATGTTTTGTTGACATTTTAACAAAGAGAATCAAACATGTTGGCATTCAGATATCGTTGAATTAAGATCTCACTGTAAAACTTTTTTTTAAATTACTCAATCTCTTAACTTCGTTTTTTGCTGCTTCTACCGCATGCACATAATTATGACTGACGGTTGTTGGGCACCACTGGTCAAGAAGCAACATTTTTATATGTTACACAATTCAGCAGAAACGCATGAAACCCCCTCCACTATTGTGGTGTGGCAAAAACCAACTGCTAAGCTGATGCGTATAACTGCTTAGTAACCCTGGAATTATATAAATATATTTTTGCTTTTATTCAATAAAAATTTTATTAAAATACATTAAACAAAGATTGTAAAAGGCAAACAACATAGTCAGCTGTATTGTTAAATATATCAATGCAAGTTGTATTTCTGAACTCAATGGAATGAAAATTTTTTAATTTCAACTCTCGGTATTGAATCTGCAGAGACATATATTCCAACTGAAATATATTAAAAACAAAAATAGATATATTTATAAAATACTAAACCCCATATTCATAAAAAAACATTTCAGGTTAATAAAAGGTTTATGAAACGAATTTTCTATGAAAATTTTTTCGATAAACTTTTTATAAATCAAAAATTATTTTTATGAATATTGGTAAATTTATAATTGTTTCGCTAACATTTAGAACCAACTTATCTTGACGAAATTCCTCTTTAAGCCCCAACGAGGCAAATTTAGCAGCAATTCACAAATATTACAAAGTACAACCATATTGCTAAAATTCGTTGCCATCATAAGTAAAAAAAATAAAAGCGAAGGAATCAAGTCGTTGTGGAAATATCATAAAAAGTACAAGACATCAAACACCAAGGAAACTAAAAGGGCAAAGTCGCGCAATAGAATAAGCATTAATTGCAACTGATAAATACCAAAATATTCCTCAGCCAAATTTTTCAAGTAGCACTCATGCAGGGTTATTATTTCAATATCTTGTCTTAATTTCTCACGCCAGTTTCGAAGTAGATCTTCGTCAATACCTTTAGCGTTATAGGGGCTTTGAAGATAATGCATTAGCTTGACATCCCTTTCAACTCTACGCAAACGCTGCATTAACATTTGGACACTCATGTAAATTAAAGTCATCCCCATGTACAAGCTTAGATCGATAAAAACGTCTTTATGATTAACGAACAAATGAATATATCAATTATCAAAACATGACTGTGATTAACATTCTTACAAACATTGGGATGAGTGTACAACCAAATGTATTGTAATAGAAAATTATTGCTTTGATTAGGGATGTACAAAGTTTCCTTAGCAAAAGATTTCGTATCTGTTTTATAACTTCACGATTTTCAAGCAAATTTTTGCTCGATAGAATGTATTTTAGTAAATTTTTAAATTTATTGAAAACCGCAAAAATACGTTTTCTCTGCAACCAGCTTTCCATTAGAATGCCCATGTAGGGATGAAACGATACCTCTAAGGTATCGATACTTTTACTCGATGTGGTATCGATCGTAAAGTATCAATACCTACTTAGTATCGAGAAAAAAAGTATCGATACTTAGTTACTTGTATCGGTACTTGTATCGGTTTGTATGATAAAAGAATAGAAAGCAGCATTTAAAAACGTTCTTATTAGTGTTTTGTTACTATACAATAAAATAAGAACTACGACCTATTAAAATTTATGTGCAAAACGATAAGTGTAAAGGTTGAGACCACTTTTAGTTACCACCTAGTACCAATATCCTTTTGAAAAATCTTTTTTATCTTAGGAAACAAAATTTTATAGAACGTTCAGGATAGCAACCTTCATTCACCTTTTATTTCACAAATCAACAATGTCACTATGAATTTATTTTAAATGTTAATATGTATGTATTTTATTCGTACCCGATTAGTCGTAATTCCCGATAATTCGTAATAAATTATCGGTCCCTTGAAAAAACTCGTTAATTCGTAAAATTTCCATACATTTTGGTCCCTTCGATAATTCGTATTTTTTTTTCAAATAAAATCGTCCTTACCTCTTATAAATCGTAGTTGTTTGATAACTACCACTTATAATTCGTAATATAAACAACAGAAACATGGAAAGATTGATTTTTTGTTTGCCGCTATTTTTTATACCCACACCACAATAGTGGAGAAGTATACCGATCGACTCAGAATCACTTTCTGAGTCGAACTAACGATGTCCGTCCGGCTGGCTGTCCATTTAACCTTGTGCGCGAAGTACAGGCCGCAATTTTGAACATAATTTGATAAAATTAGGGATATAGGGTTTTATTGGCACAAGGACCAAGCCTATTGAAAATGGGCCGAATCGTAGGACCACAAGGGAAGATAGTGGGAAATTTCTTCTTCTCAGAAACTATTAAAGCGATTTTAATGAAATTTAAAACATAGACAGAACCATATCTACACGTACACAAAAGGTATGCATTTTTTAAAAAATAGAACCACGAGTGGAGATAGGGAAAATTTCTGCCTCTTAAACCGATTTTAATGAAATTTAAAACATAGAAAGATCCATATCTATATGGACACAAAAGGTATGCATTTTTTTAAAAATAGGACCACAAGGGTAGATAGGGGACAATTTCTGCCCCTCACAAACTTTCAAACCGATTTTAATAAAGTTTATAAACATTGATTAATCCATATTAATATGGACACATAAGCATGATGTGTTTTTAAACACTGTGGTGTAGGGTATTATATGGTCGGTCTTGACTTTCTTACTTGTTTTTGCGTAGGTTTTTGCTTGTGTGTGGGTTTATTTTCTTAAGATCTGTTTGTTACAGGAATAATGTTTTTATATTTTATTTTTAACAATTGAAGCACAGCCGCGAAAAACGTTGTAAACGCCACATTTTGCAAAAACTGTTTTTTTGCAGATAAACGTTGACTTTACTCTCTTAAACAGTTTAAACATCAAATCAACCAAAACTATGCACCTTAACGCCTTCAAAATGGCGTACAAAGTGTCAGCCAGTGGAAGAACATTGCAAGTTACTAACATAATGATGAAACCGAAATGGTTTTGCAGTGCGGAATAATGTTTTAAAAGCCTTTTGCATTAAAGTTTTTATTATCACTATTTTAAATAATAGAAAAAAAAAATTTTTAAAACAAATAATGCTGCTTGTCAAAAAACGTTTTTTTGCTCTCCTGAAAAATTATTATTTTGTAACTTAAAACGTTATTCGCGGCTGTACTTCAATTGTCTTTTATGTTTTTATACCCTCCAACACAATTTGTTGTGAAGAGGGTATATTAAGTTTGGCATTCCGTGTGAAACTTTTTTAATTATTCATCTCAGACCCCATAAAGTATATATATATTCTGGGTCCTTGAGTAATTCTAAGTCGATTTAGCCATGCCCATCTGTCTGTCCGTCTGTGGAAAACACGCTCACTTTCGAGCAACTCAAAAGAAATGAACAACCTTGGTGCCAAATTGCTTGTAGTTATCCTAAGCAGCTTGGTATTGAAATCCAGCAAAATCGAGCTGTGAATCAAAATGTGGAACCACCACCTAAAAAAATTGATAATTTTGTTACAAAAAATAACATCAATGGTGGCACAAGGCATGGAATGAGATAATCACGCTGTTAAATTTCGTGAAGATCCGTCCATAATTTACCCTAGGCCCCATAAAAACCATACTCCCGGAAAACAGTTGAGTGCACTTAAAACCATAATTAATAATGCTATCATAACAGAAATTGGTACGTCACAGTTTTAAAGGAATAGAAATGACGCTGTGAAATTTCGTGATGATCGGTCTATAATTTACCCTAGGCCCCATATAAACCCTACTACCGGAAAACAGTTTAGTCGCCTAAAACCACAATTAATAACAAATCGTCACAGTTTAAGATAATAACAATAAATATACATCATACAGATATTACTCCTTAAACATTCGGACTGTCGGTGGAGGGTATCAAAGATTCGTCACAGCCGAATATAGCACTCTAACTTGTTTTTATTGTTTTAGTAAATTAATTGAAAACCCCCGTTAATTCGTATTAATTTTATTTAAACCCCGGTAAATCGAAACTCCGCTAAATCGAAAACCCCTATAATTCGTAAGAAATGGCCGGTCCCTTGCGATTACGAATTATCGGGATTCTACTGTATATAATAAAGGGTGGTAAAACCTTAATCCATGATGTTTATTGTGAGTCACAACTTAACGTCAAGTTTTTTGTGCAACTTTAATTGACCTATCTTTGTTTCTGTATTTGACAACTTCTACCATTGAGAGGTTCACAATTGAGCAGCGCGTTCAGATTAATAGAGCCTTTTACGAAAATGGGCGTTCAATCAAAATGCATTTAATGCACATCGTGAGTTTTTTGGTCAGTATAATCAACCAAATGTTTCCACAATCGGGAGAATTGTGCGTAAACAAACCGGGTCTGTAGGAAATGGGAAAATATGTGTGGGATGATATCGGACTTCTTATAGAAATTGAGGAAATGGACCTAGACGATATGTGGTTTATAGGTGTTGACTAGGGATTCCAAACGGAACCATGTTTTTTGAAACCCGGGAATCGGGATTTTTAATTCAAAAACAAAGGGATCCCGGGACAAATCGGGAATATGCGGGATTTCATATATAAAAGCCAATTTTAAAAATTCATATAATTATAATTTAATTATTTAGCTTAATTTCTTCGACCTTCTTAATATTATTTCCTTTCAATAATTTTTCAAGCTCAAGGTCCGTTTTTATTAATTTTCATAATTGAAAATTTTGTTGTTCCATTTAATTTTGTTTGTTAAAAATTGTTTGAAATATAAAAAACCAAAAATCCCTGAAGAAGCTATCCATTGAGATAGCGAAATATTGGATACATTTTAAATAAATAATTTTTATAATAAACGGACCTTGAGCTTGAAAAATTATTGAAAGGAAATTATAATTTAATGTTTATGTATGAGAATTAAAACAAATTAATGCAATTACTTTTGACCGATACCGAGTATTTTTTTACCGATACTACTTGGTACTCAGTTGATAATTATCGATTACAAAATATGTACTTGTATTTACTCGTATCGTTTCATCCCTATGCCCATGTGTAAAGCGTAAGTACAAAGTAGTAGAATAACATCTACTATCATTAACATGCCGTAAATCGTACAGTTTGTGGTTATATTGAAACCGTTATAGACGACAAATTGTTGAACAACGAGATTGATGAAATTCAATAAAGCACAGTAGAACACGGTGGGCCAGTGGTATAAATTGAAGGTATTCTTCGAGGAATTGTAATAAATGTTAATAATGCCAAAAAACACATTGAGATAATGGTAAAAGGTTAAAAGAACAGGCATTTTAAAACGGTTTCATTAATTTGTTAGCCGTTCTTAAGCGCTTCTCTTTTGCGGATTAAAGTAAAACTGTTAAAAATGAAAAATAAAATTAATATTTATTAATATTCTTTACTTTAATTATATATTTAATTTCCCAATGGGTTTTAAGTATGAAAGTTAATTTAAAAAAAAAAATAATTTATACTGAAGTTTCAGAATAACCATTATTAAAGAACAATGGGGACGGTTTGGTAAAAGTGATGATAAATTTTAACTGCCTGTTTTTCAAAATAAAATAAAAATTTTAGCTTGGGATTTATATTGTAACAACAATAAAAAAAAGCTTAAATTTGTTTTGTTTTCAATATAAATTTCTAAACGAAAATTTTTATTTATGTTTAAAAAAGGCAGAAATGTGCCTTTTCACAATACAAATAAGTGAAAATGTAGTAAAATTTTGATCAAAAATCTAAGTTCTTTTCATAAAAATTTTACTACACGTTAGTAGTAGGGAAATGGGGATGCTCCCTCTGTGATATATGGGAAAAAACTAATGGGAACGCAGCATTTTTGCTGAAATTGTAATATAAAATAAATGAAAATTCAGTTCATTTATTTTAAACAAAAAGTTCATTTAATTTGTACTGTCAAAAACTCAACCCTATATTCCGTAAAAACAAATGAATTTTCAGTTATTTTATATAATTTAGCAATCAAAAAATTAACTACATATTCCGTAAAAAACAAAGGAATATTCAGTTATTTTATGTATTTCAGTAATTTTATATGATACAGGTTTTAGTCGTTTACTTCACAAAAGAGCCGAATGTCTAAAAAATTCTAGCCAGACTCCTGTCCGCTTGTTTTTTTAATTAGAGAGAGAGAGAGAATATTATTATTTACGCTACAAGAACAGTGAAAGTCATTTGACCTGTCATATGACTGGCATTGCTGATGCGAATACCCATCATCGCGTAGAACATAGTTTCTATCAATTTCTTAAGGCAAACGTAAAAAAAACTGATAGAAACTTTTGTGTAGGTGTGATTTTGCATCATTCTTTAACCTATGAATTTTGTGGTGGATAAAACATATATCTGAGCTGTTTACTCTTATTCTCTTTACATATCAGTACTGATGTATAAATCGAAAACAGCTGGCTAGTCAGTACTGAAATACCATTTATTATTATTATATTATTTTATTTAAAACTAGCTGGACCCGGTCCGCTTTGCTGGCCCTTAGTAAAGATTTAAAATTTTATAAAATATGAACGTGTTTAATTGATTTTCAAAACATATATATGCAAAAACACCTAATAAACCAATAATAATTTTTATTAAAAATCGCAAAATTTATTTAACAAACGCGAAAGTGCACAGAAACACTCCTCATGCCTCATACATCAAACACACAAATTTTGGTCAAAGTCGGTGTAGTAGTTTTTGAGTTTAGCGATTACAAACAAACACGTCTCTTTTATTTTATTTAAAATTAAAATTTTTATTAAATAAATTCTTATCGAGTACAAATTTGTATGGCTCAAAACCAAAAACCAGTTCTACTCCAGTTTCTAAATTATTTCTAAAGAACATCCGCGTCTTTTTTATCTGTTGAGCCAATTCTCTGCATGGGTCTAGATCTCGTTTTAGGATCTTCTTTATAAAAGTTCATTCGAAATGGAGGTAAACGTATTTGTGACCAATTAATTTCTCGTAGATCTTAAAAAGCCAATTTATTTTGGTAACATTTTGTGGCCAAAAAAGCAAATACATATGTACAATGTACATACCTACTTAAAAAGTCATCGGGTTTTATATGCTCCTTTATTGCCACCATCAAATCTTAAACGAGTATCCTGGCCAAAGCCACCACCCAAATGACCACAACATTTTGGAAGACCCTTCTTTTTGTACATTACTTCCGTTGTTTCCAGCGAATCCAGCACCCTGTCCTCTGGATTATTTTTCTTTAACTTAATAACAACCAATATTTTGCAGTCTTAAATTTAAACAATTAACAAATTTTCACAAGTTTTAGCCAGTAAAGCGTATGACAAAAATTTATAAAAAAATTTGCATTTTTTGTGAAGTGTTTTAGTTGTTTTACTCTAACTGTTGCAAGTGTGTTAGTAAAAAATGTTTCTTTTAGATTTGGACATGCATTTCGTGTAGGGTACTTACAAGAGTTTCTACGCGGGAAAGAAAGAATTCCTTTTTTCAAAAGATTGATCAAATGAAGCACAGCCGCGAATCACGTTGTAAAAGCCACTTTTTGCAAAAACTGTTTTTTTGCTGATAACCGTTAACATTATTCTCGTACACTGTTTAAACCTCAAATCACCCAAAATTATGTACCTTAAAGCCTTTAAAAAGGACTTACAAAGAGTCAGCTAGTGGAAGAACGTTGTAAGTATCTTAAAAATGATACAAAGTAAATGGTTTTAAACGTGGAATAAAGTTTTAAAAGCCGCCAGTCATGATGCTTTATTTACTTAGTGGAACAACGTTTTAAATGACATCGTGATTGTGGATATGAAACGTTTTTCCACTAAAAAAAAGTTATAAACTGTAAATTTGCATGTTATTTAAGTTTTAAATTTGTTGATATTTTGCATAAAAATTTTTATTACCATTATTTTTAATAATATAAAAAAAAAATACAAAATTAATAATCTTGCCTGTTAAAAACTGAAAAAAAAATTATTTTGTAACTTATTCCTTATTCGCGGCTGTTCTTCAAATAGCTATCGAAGCTACTTGGGACAAATTTTTCTAACACTTTGGTGCAAATTTCATCCAAATCGGAAGACATCGATTTAACAATTGGGTCACTTGACATGAAATCGCCCATATGTATATTCTTTTAAAAAAGTAAAAACCTTTGTCTTGAACTCATTTAATAAAATCATTGTTTTATTCTAAGAATCCCGAGGTTCCCGGGAATAAGATTTTTTTGTTTCGTTTCTCGGGCATAGAAAAAGTCCGGGAAATAAGAAACCCTAGTACTTGCCCCGTTACACATGTTTGTTTTACTTTTGTTGTACTGACCCTTTTGTTTACGGAAGAATTTTCTCAATTATAAGACACCAGCAGCATGTCCGATATGGTTTTCACATTTAATTTTCTTTAAAAATTTGATGTATTTAACTAAATAATTTTAACAAATGGAATATGGTAATTTTTTACACAAAACAAGCAAATCATTTTTATTGATAACTAAAGTTTTATATTTGGTAGTTAAATTATATTGAATAACTGAATATTCCTTTGCTTTCACGGAATATGGGGTTGAATTTTTGACAGTTAACAGTAAACATTTTCATTTAATTTGACATAAAGAAGAATTTTACCTAATCAAAGGACAATATTACTGCAACTGAAAATCCGTATTAATGTGCAATTAGTTTATTTTATATACTAGCTGACCCGACAGACGTTGTCCTGGCCAAATTAGGAAAAATGTTTGCGTTCGATTTTTAAAATCCGTTAAAAAGATACGAACATTTGAAAGAAAAATTAGTCAAATCGATGGAGCCGTTTTCTGATTTTAGGTAAATCGAAAAAAGTGGGCGTTAAAGTAGGCGGGGCAAAATTTATTTCCGTAAAAACATAAGTTGGACCATGGCAATCATTTTAAAGAATAAATCATCCAAATTGGTCCAGCCGTTCTCAAGTTATGCGCTTAATAGAAAAAGTGGGGGTAAAAGTAGGCGTGGTAAATTTTTCTTTCGTTGAAAACTTAAAATGGATTAATACGAACATTTAAAAGAAAAATTAGTCAAATCGATGGAGCCGTTCTTTGATTGTAGGTAATTCGAAAAAAGTGGGCGGGACAAAATTTATCTTTCCGTAAAAACCTAAGTTGAACCATGGCAAACATTTTTAAAAAAAAATCGTCCAAATCGGTCAAGCCGTTCTCAAGTTATGCACTTAGTAGAAAAAGTGGGCGTAAAAGTAGGCGTGGTAAATTTTTCTTTCGATGAAAACTTTAAATGTATTAATACGAACATTTGAAAAAAAATTTTATCAATTCGATTGAGCCGTTTTCTGATATTAGGTAATTCGAAAAAAGTGGGCTTAAAAATGAGCGGGGCAAAATTTAATTTTCGTATAAATCTAAGTTGGACCATGGCGATCATTTTAAAGAAAAAATCGTCCAAATTATATTGATGTCATTGGTGGTGCAATATGAAAATTGGATTTTGCCACGCCCCTCCGCCCGCAGACCGAAAATCAAAAATCAGACTTCACAGTGTCACCCGCCTGAATACATAAACATATATATATATTTTTTTGCATGAAATAAATTTTTTTTATTTGTTTCAATTCAGATACTTGTATTCGCCCTTAAGTTTATACCTGGGCCTGGCCAGGCATTTTTTTACTTTTTTCCAGTTTTTTTTATATAATTATTAAGTATATAGAACGAAACTTTATGTACCTGGGCCTGGTCAGGCCCTTCCCTATAATATATGCACTGCGGTAAATAAAATCAAAATGAAACGTTTCAAAAATCATACACCACACATAAGAATTCTTTCTTTTCTGTTTTTTCGAAAAAATATTTTATTTCCCAACAAAATGTTCCTGCTATAGCCATAAAACTCCTACATATAAAGTAGTCCCAGCCTTGCCCAGGTGCTCGTTAGTGTGAGTTTTTTCTATAGCCACAAGAAACTCCATACAAAATTCAAGTGGCCCAGGTGGCAGTTTATGCCACCTGTGTACTTAAGAGTTATAAAGATAACATTTGTTCTTCTTAGTACTTATTTTGAATTTTAAGAATTTTGAAATACCTTATCATTGTTGCAGGCTGTTATGTATAAAGTTTTTTGTATATGAAGTACGGGTATGATGTTTAATTTTCAATTTCTTCAAGCATAAATTCATTGTTAAAGTAAAAGCTAAAACCGAGGTTTTCGGTTTTTAGGCATTTAAAACCGCGGTTTCGGTTAACACCGAACAGCAATCCCTATTATATAGGGAATGAAAAGTCAAATATTTTTGTAATGTTGCAAAAAAAAATGCAAATCCAAATGCAATTGCAAGCTAAGGACAAAACAATGAACGACCATTAGAGGATAAGTCCGCTAGATTGATTACCTTTTTGGGTTTAGAATTTAGAAAATTTTTTAAAGTTGCAATAGAATATCTTATAGTCCCTGTTACTTCGGTTGCTTCAGAAAGGTACTTACAAATTTTTAAAAAACTGTCATCTAAAATAACGTGCGTATACATATATGTTATTTAAATTTGTTGACGTTTCTGTAATCATACGAGTTTAGGAAGATTGACTGATTAGGCCAAAGCCTCCGATCCTAGAGTTGGGGCTGCCAACACCGCTAGGCCGATTTAATACAGGTGAGTTTCAGTGACTAAATGTTATCAGTTGTCACCTATTTTTTACGCCCTATGTTCTTCGTGAACAATTTATTTAAGTATTTTTATGTTATATCGCTGTATCTTTATTGTATTTAAGTAAATAAAGGACATACATATATATATATACATTAGGGTGGCCGTTATTTTCTTTTTTTTGATTTCTTATATCCTCCCCCCCCAAATTGGTTCAGTTTTATGTAAAAAAAAAATACAAAAAAATTTCGTAGCGATAAGTTGTGTTTTAGGGGGGACGTCCGCCCCTCAAAGTTTGCCATCAAGCCATTTATTCAAATGTAATTTGTTTGCATATGACTATCTCTTAAAAACAACATTTTACAAGAACATGATATATGGCAATATTTTAGCTCTTCTACTCAACAACATTAGCCTCGAAGAAAGTTTTTTGCTAAAATTAATATTTAAGAAAATAATTAAGAAAATAACAACAAAATTCCAAACATTTTATATACGTTTTATATATATAAAAGAGGGATTTAATGTCAAGTGAACTAATTTTGAAATCGATGTCTTTCGATTTGGATGAAATTTGCACCACCGTTAGTCCTATTGAATAGTAGTTTAGACACAAATTTTCAACAAGATCGGTCAAAAAGTTTCTGAGTTTGGGGGGGTCAAAGTTTGAAATTTTGGCCATATAGGTGTTCTTTCACATCCATGTAACTTATTACCAATTGGGGTTAGCAAAATTTGTCCCAAGCAGCTTAGATAGCTATTTGATCAATCTTTAAAAAAAAAATTTTTTTTTTTTTTTTTTGAATTTTTTAAAATTTTTTTTTTAAATTTACAACTTGGCAAAAAAAAAAGAAAAAAAAAGTTTTAAATATAAAAAAATATTTTCCAATATTTTTTAATTAGGCTTAAGTTCATCAAATTTAATTTTCATTAAATTATTTTTATGAAGAAAGGAATTTTACAACATGAAAATTAATTAAAATTGTTATTGATAATCTTTCATTCTTGACGTGACTAGGGGTTGAACCGGCAGGTTACTATGACATGTTTCGATCGGAACCACTCGATCTCCTCAGATAGTTTTGCCGTCTTACACTCGCAGCTATCGAAGGCTGCTGACGTCAGTAGTCAAATATCAATCCTTAAACCAAATTTGTATTTTTAACACTTTCTTTTGGTAGATCGAAATTTGCTTTTTTTACTGAATGATTATCCATTTTAATTGACTTTACATGTTTTTTCCTTACTTCTGTTTTTTCGTACTTTGTCAAGAATTTTTCTTGAAGTCCAAGTACATTTTTTGTTTGTTTTTTTTTCATTCTATCTTTCTCTTTTCTGTTGACCTTTTTCAGCACAACTTGAAGGACAAATGTAAACATAGAGCTCGTGCCTTAGCTTTAACAATAATTAGTATTGTGGTTATTTTGTTGAACTATTTATGGTTTTTAATCCAAATTTTTCAATATTTTTTAATTAGGCTTAAGTTCATCAAATTTAATTTTCATTAAATTATTTTTATGAAGAAAGGAATTTTACAACATGAAAATTAATTAAAATTGTTATTGATAATCTTTCATTCTTGACGTGACTAGGGGTTGAACCGGCAGGTTACTATGACATGTTTCGATCGGAACCACTCGATCTCCTCAGATAGTTTTGCCGTCTTACACTCGCAGCTATCGAAGGCTGCTGACGTCAGTAGTCAAATATCAATCCTTAAACCAAATTTGTATTTTTAACACTTTCTTTTGGTAGATCGAAATTTGCTTTTTTTACTGAATGATTATCCATTTTAATTGACTTTACATGTTTTTTCCTTACTTCTGTTTTTTCGTACTTTGTCAAGAATTTTTCTTGAAGTCCAAGTACATTTTTTGTTTGTTTTTTTTTTCATTCTATCTTTCTCTTTTCTGTTGACCTTTTTCAGCACAACTTGAAGGACAAATGTAAACATAGAGCTCGTGCCTTAGCTTTAACAATAATTAGTATTGTGGTTATTTTGTTGAACTATTTATGGTTTTTAATCCAAATTTTTCAATATTTTTTAATTAGGCTTAAGTTCATCAAATTTAATTTTCATTAAATTATTTTTATGAAGAAAGGAATTTTACAACATGAAAATTAATTAAAATTGTTATTGATAATCTTTCATTCTTGACGTGACTAGGGGTTGAACCGGCAGGTTACTATGACATGTTTCGATCGGAACCACTCGATCTCCTCAGATAGTTTTGCCGTCTTACACTCGCAGCTATCGAAGGCTGCTGACGTCAGTAGTCAAATATCAATCCTTAAACCAAATTTGTATTTTTAACACTTTCTTTTGGTAGATCGAAATTTGCTTTTTTTACTGAATGATTATCCATTTTAATTGACTTTACATGTTTTTTCCTTACTTCTGTTTTTTCGTACTTTGTCAAGAATTTTTCTTGAAGTCCAAGTACATTTTTTGTTTGTTTTTTTTTCATTCTATCTTTCTCTTTTCTGTTGACCTTTTTCAGCACAACTTGAAGGACAAATGTAAACATAGAGCTCGTGCCTTAGCTTTAACAATAATTAGTATTGTGGTTATTTTGTTGAACTATTTATGGTTTTTAATCCAAATTTTTCAATATTTTTTAATTAGGCTTAAGTTCATCAAATTTAATTTTCATTAAATTATTTTTATGAAGAAAGGAATTTTACAACATGAAAATTAATTAAAATTGTTATTGATAATCTTTCATTCTTGAAAAAAAAAAAAAAAAAAAAAAAAAAAAAAAAAAAAAAAAAAAAAAAACAAACAAAAAATGTACTTGGACTTCAAGAAAAATTCTTGACAAAGTACGAAAAAACAGAAGTAAGGAAAAAACATGTAAAGTCAATTAAAATGGATAATCATTCAGTAAAAAAAGCAAATTTCGATCTACCAAAAGAAAGTGTTAAAAATACAAATTTGGTTTAAGGATTGATATTTGACTACTGACGTCAGCAGCCTTCGATAGCTGCGAGTGTAAGACGGCAAAACTATCTGAGGAGATCGAGTGGTTCCGATCGAAACATGTCATAGTAACCTGCCGGTTCAACCCCTAGTCACGTCAAGAATGAAAGATTATCAATAACAATTTTAATTAATTTTCATGTTGTAAAATTCCTTTCTTCATAAAAATAATTTAATGAAAATTAAATTTGATGAACTTAAGCCTAATTAAAAAATATTGAAAAATTTGGATTAAAAACCATAAATAGTTCAACAAAATAACCACAATACTAATTATTGTTAAAGCTAAGGCACGAGCTCTATGTTTACATTTGTCCTTCAAGTTGTGCTGAAAAAGGTCAACAGAAAAGAGAAAGATAGAATGAAAAAAAAACAAACAAAAAATGTACTTGGACTTCAAGAAAAATTCTTGACAAAGTACGAAAAAACAGAAGTAAGGAAAAAACATGTAAAGTCAATTAAAATGGATAATCATTCAGTAAAAAAAGCAAATTTCGATCTACCAAAAGAAAGTGTTAAAAATACAAATTTGGTTTAAGGATTGATATTTGACTACTGACGTCAGCAGCCTTCGATAGCTGCGAGTGTAAGACGGCAAAACTATCTGAGGAGATCGAGTGGTTCCGATCGAAACATGTCATAGTAACCTGCCGGTTCAACCCCTAGTCACGTCAAGAATGAAAGATTATCAATAACAATTTTAATTAATTTTCATGTTGTAAAATTCCTTTCTTCATAAAAATAATTTAATGAAAATTAAATTTGATGAACTTAAGCCTAATTAAAAAATATTGAAAAATTTGGATTAAAAACCATAAATAGTTCAACAAAATAACCACAATACTAATTATTGTTAAAGCTAAGGCACGAGCTCTATGTTTACATTTGTCCTTCAAGTTGTGCTGAAAAAGGTCAACAGAAAAGAGAAAGATAGAATGAAAAAAAAACAAACAAAAAATGTACTTGGACTTCAAGAAAAATTCTTGACAAAGTACGAAAAAACAGAAGTAAGGAAAAAACATGTAAAGTCAATTAAAATGGATAATCATTCAGTAAAAAAAGCAAATTTCGATCTACCAAAAGAAAGTGTTAAAAATACAAATTTGGTTTAAGGATTGATATTTGACTACTGACGTCAGCAGCCTTCGATAGCTGCGAGTGTAAGACGGCAAAACTATCTGAGGAGATCGAGTGGTTCCGATCGAAACATGTCATAGTAACCTGCCGGTTCAACCCCTAGTCACGTCAAGAATGAAAGATTATCAATAACAATTTTAATTAATTTTCATGTTGTAAAATTCCTTTCTTCATAAAAATAATTTAATGAAAATTAAATTTGATGAACTTAAGCCTAATTAAAAAATATTGAAAAATTTGGATTAAAAACCATAAATAGTTCAACAAAATAACCACAATACTAATTATTGTTAAAGCTAAGGCACGAGCTCTATGTTTACATTTGTCCTTCAAGTTGTGCTGAAAAAGGTCAACAGAAAAGAGAAAGATAGAATGAAAAAAAAAACAAACAAAAAATGTACTTGGACTTCAAGAAAAATTCTTGACAAAGTACGAAAAAACAGAAGTAAGGAAAAAACATGTAAAGTCAATTAAAATGGATAATCATTCAGTAAAAAAAGCAAATTTCGATCTACCAAAAGAAAGTGTTAAAAATACAAATTTGGTTTAAGGATTGATATTTGACTACTGACGTCAGCAGCCTTCGATAGCTGCGAGTGTAAGACGGCAAAACTATCTGAGGAGATCGAGTGGTTCCGATCGAAACATGTCATAGTAACCTGCCGGTTCAACCCCTAGTCACGTCAAGAATGAAAGATTATCAATAACAATTTTAATTAATTTTCATGTTGTAAAATTCCTTTCTTCATAAAAATAATTTAATGAAAATTAAATTTGATGAACTTAAGCCTAATTAAAAAATATTGAAAAATTTGGATTAAAAACCATAAATAGTTCAACAAAATAACCACAATACTAATTATTGTTAAAGCTAAGGCACGAGCTCTATGTTTACATTTGTCCTTCAAGTTGTGCTGAAAAAGGTCAACAGAAAAGAGAAAGATAGAATGAAAAAAAAAACAAACAAAAAATGTACTTGGACTTCAAGAAAAATTCTTGACAAAGTACGAAAAAACAGAAGTAAGGAAAAAACATGTAAAGTCAATTAAAATGGATAATCATTCAGTAAAAAAAGCAAATTTCGATCTACCAAAAGAAAGTGTTAAAAATACAAATTTGGTTTAAGGATTGATATTTGACTACTGACGTCAGCAGCCTTCGATAGCTGCGAGTGTAAGACGGCAAAACTATCTGAGGAGATCGAGTGGTTCCGATCGAAACATGTCATAGTAACCTGCCGGTTCAACCCCTAGTCACGTCAAGAATGAAAGATTATCAATAACAATTTTAATTAATTTTCATGTTGTAAAATTCCTTTCTTCATAAAAATAATTTAATGAAAATTAAATTTGATGAACTTAAGCCTAATTAAAAAATATTGAAAAATTTGGATTAAAAACCATAAATAGTTCAACAAAATAACCACAATACTAATTAAAAAAATATGTTAAAAAATTTTTTTAAATAACCAAAAAATTTTTTTTTTTAAAGATTGATCAAATAGCTATCTAAGCTGCTTGGGACAAATTTTGCTAACCCCAATTGGTAATAAGTTACATGGATGTGAAAGAACACCTGTATGGCCAAAATTTCAAACTTTGACCCTCCCAAACTCAGAAACCTTTTGACCGATCTTGTTGAAAATTTGTGTCTGAACTACTATTCAATGGGACTAACGGTGGTGCAAATTCCATCCAAATCGAAAGACATCGATTTCAAAATTAGTTCACTTGACATTAAATCCCTCTTTTATATATATAAAACGTATATAAAATGTTTGGAATTTTGTTGTTATTTTCTTAATTATTTTCTTAAATATTAATTTTAGCAAAAAACTTTCTTCGAGGCTAATGTTGTTGACTGGAAGAGCTAAAATATTGCCATATACCATGTTCTTGTAAAATGTTGTTTTTAAGAGATAGTCATATGCAAACAAATTACATTTGAATAAATGGCTTGATGGCAAACTTTGAGGGGCCGACGCCCCCCCCTAAAACACAACTCATCGCTACGAAATTTTTTTGTATTTTTTTTTACATAAAACTGAACCAATTTGGGGGGGGGGAGAATATAAGAAATCAAAAAAAAAAAGTTCTCCATACAACTAACGGCCACGCTAATATACATATATGTAAATACGTCTCATACATTCAATAAAGTGATGAAAACAACGGACTGTAGCCTTATAAAAAAATTATTTAAGTGTTCCTATACAAGTACAAAGATTCAGTCGATAGTAATATCGATATATCGATAGTGAATTCTTAACTATCGATAAATATCGATAGTAGAAAATATCGATAGTATCCCAGCATTAATAACTACTAGCTTTTTTGATTTTTTGAAATTATAATTGAAAATATGTCCTAAAAAATCCTAGAAAATTTTTACACTGTTGTTAATATCGAAAAAAATTTTATAACAAACTTTAAAAAATTCAGAAAAAATGGTAGTAATTTGAATCCCGCTACCAAATGGGTCTTAAAATTTGAGGAAAAACCCAAAGTTTTATTTAAAAAACAAATTCAAGAAAATCAAGGAGTAGAAACCGTGAATAAAATATATATAAAATATTAAGTCCTGAAAATCGCATCAAAGCCCACTGTGCAAAATTTTTTTCCATTTTTATTAGATAGTAGACAAAAAAAGAAAAAATATTTGGACTAAAATTGAAAAAGTTATGAGTATTTATTTGAACGCGATTTTTTTAATATTCGAAATTTCTGTAGCAAAAGCCAAAAAAAATCTGAAAATGTGCTGTTGAGAAAGAACATCAACACAGTAAGTCAAAAAATAGTTTTCTTCAAACTGCTCGATTTGACATGGATTGCCCCATATACAACAATAAAATGAATTGCCTCAGCGTCGCCTGGACATTATTGAGTTTTTTGAATAAATGTTAGAATCAGTTTAAAATAAATTTGCTCTGGATTTTAAATGTTTATTTAAAAATAACTGATCTACTGGACTACTTCTTAAGGCTCAGTTAGGCGAACGTTGCTGTACCGTATCTGTACTGTATCCATCAGCTGTTCGCTTTTTGTTATATGAAAACCAATACAAAAGCTTACCGAAATGCAATGTACCGTAGTTGCAACGTACCAATCTGTATAAAATAGAATTTCATGCCGTTGTTACGTGACATTTGTAAGACAGTGATGGGCGGCTTGTATGTTACATTGAATGTGGGTATTTTGCTCTTTTTTTTTTGTACTTTTTTCAGTATATCTATGGAATTGCGACAAAACAACTTATAATTCAACATACATATTTCCAAATATACAATTATACATATGTTAAGATGTTTAAAATAAACAAATGTATATACACATACAATGGAAATGTGAAACATATAAAAGACTTTAAATGGTATCAATACCTTGTTTGGTGTATGCACATTTACAATATTTGTATGCTAAAAATTTTTATATGCTAAAATACAAATTTATTTATTGTAAATCTATAATATAAATATTAAATTATTAACATTTTTTACATACACAAAATACTGTTTTAATACCATTTAAATCACGAAGTACCTTTTCTGCACAGCGGTCACCATTTGAACATTTTTGATTCCCATCACTGTGTGTTTTGTTTTCTGTATACTATTGCTTTTTGTTTATGTATGGGAAAACATATGACACGTTTTTAAACGTTCTATAAGTGCACCAACGTGCTTACAGTACGGTGCTGTACATTACGGGTACAGCAACGTTCGCCTAACTGAGCCTTTAAATAAACTACAGTCCGTTACTGTAATAATATTGTGAGTGTAGATGTAATCGAGTCTTTTGCACTTTATAAGGCTATTTCGAAAAATATCCAGAAATGTTTTTGTTTTGAATTTCGCATATTTTACACTGGTTTAAAAAGGTAACTGTGCTAGAATTTGAAAAGATTCCTTAAAAAATTAATACTCAAATACATAAAATAACAAGTTAGAAAGTATAGTCGGTCAGGCCCGACCGTATGATAGCATACACCCCAGAATTTTAAAGCACATCATGCTTATGTGTCCATATAAATATGGATTTATCTACATATCGCTCATTTGTTGCAAGACCGGCATAACTCAAAAAATGTAATTTTGGAGTTAGGGATGCAGAATTGTTCGCTTTGGTTTTCTTTATATTGCGTATTAAATTCATCTTTATATCCTTTATACTTTTCCAGTTTGAAGAGAATATGTATTCTTATTTTCTCAGTGGTTAGAGCAAATCAAAAACTTTAAATGCGTTTATCTCGAAATGGATTTTTTTGAGTTATCCCGGTCTTGCAGCAAATGAGCGATATGTTTATAAACTTTATTGAAATCGGTTTGAAAGTTTGTGAGAAGCAGAAATTCCCCCAACCTCCCCTTGTGGTCCTATTTTTGAGAAATTGTATAGCAGAAATTGCCCCTATCTCCCCTCGTGGTCCTATTTTTTAAAAAATTCATACCTTTTGTTACCATATAAGTAGATGTGGTTCTATCTATGTTTTAAATTTCATTAAAATCGGTTTGATAGTTTCTGAAAGGAAAAAATTTCGATCTATCTTCTCTCGTAGTCCTACGATTCGGCCCATTTTTAATAGGCTTGGTCCTTTTATCTTAACTTTTATCAAATTATCTCCAAAATTGCGACCTGTACCAGCCAGCCAGCCAGCCGGACGGACATCGTTAGATCGACTCAGAAAGTGATTCTGATTCGGTATACTTTAAGGTGAGTCTAGGACCAATATTTTAAGGCGTTACACACATCAGCACAAATGCATAATACCCTCTCCACTATTGTGTTGTGGGTATAAATACAAATGATCGTAATAAATATTTCAACTAAAAATGACTTTCTGAGCCGCTTTGAGCATGTTTCTCTGTCTATCTGGCTAAAGGTCTATGTGACAGAAGATCCAAATTTAACCATGTGCCCCATATAAAGCCGGCGATCGGTTGTATGATTTGTCAAAAACATCGTGTGAGCTCATAAAGTATGACAGTGTGTCTTAAAAATGAATTGAGTGAAAGATTTTTTTCACAAGTCTGTCCGACTTGCAAATATTTATAAACGTTTTCATAAAATGATAGATTCTATGCGATCAGAGTTTAATTTTCTTCCAAATTAACGAGTCATTTGAGTTTGCATCTTTTTTGTGGAATAGTGTGGCATTGACAGCAGATTTTGTAGACATTTTTATTGTGTCGAATAGACGATTGTGTAAGATAGTGAATCCCGGCCTTAAACAACACTAATATTAATCTAAATGTCAATTGTGAAAGCTATAATTGCTTGGGCTTACCCGACTATACTTTCATAGTCGTCGTCCAAACTTGCAATTTTTGTTGCTGAAAGTTTATTAATTCAGCTTTGAAGTTGCATAACTGTCGATATTATGAAATTCTAGATGCTAAATAAATATGTATTGTAGGCTGTCATAGAGTTGGGCTTGCTCGACTTAACTCTCTTATTTGTTTCTAAACTTAAACTTATGCCACAACTTGTTCGCTCATTACACGATTACTTACATTAAACCATCCACAAACAAGTTCTAAGGACGAATGTAATTAGTTTTGTTTATGTCTGGGAGGTCCTTGTACCATCTATCAAGGTCATGTATCCTTTTTCCAAAAAAAAAAAAAAAAAAAAAAAGAGAAAAAGCAAATAAACAACAAAAAACTTAAACATATCACTTCTTCGAAGTTTGTTTTTGTTTTTAATGTAATTTTCTATGCGAACGATGACGTTCGAAATCCATGAACAGGCTGATAATATGCTTGAACTTTTGGCATAAAAATCGATTGCAAAGGCAAATAATAGGAGTACAATAGGAAGGAGTTAGTGCGATTGTATTCGCAAACAACTGAATGGATATTTATGCCCACAATGGTTTTGACTGGAAATTTAAACCCATAAAGTTGCATATTCTTTGGAAATAATCCAATTAAATCCGCCCTTAATGTACGTGTATTTATATGAAGGCAATATTAATGTTCAATTAACAGGACCAGAATGATATTAAATGATGATGACAAAGATTGGGTTAACATATCGTCGTTCCGGAGTTATCTTGTCGTATATCACAAAATCGAAAAAAATGAGATAAGACCGTTTCCTGTGGTAAATTTAACAGATCTATCGATCTGCGCAATCCTCACGTCTCTATCTCTTATGGTTAATGAGATATTACGAAGCCATTTTGTTGTATATCCACTTTTACGAAAAATTTAATGCGTTATAATACCGTATGTAGCATAATTGTGGATATACGACAAAAAACGTATGAAAACTTTTAATTAAAAAAATCTTGCGTTATCTTGTTGTATGTGAACAAAGTATATTAGGCATGTTACAAAAAATAGACTATCTTATAAATATTTCCGGTTTTTTAACATTTTTCGTTTTATATGTAAAGATATTTTTCGGACGTAGTACACAACGGCTATTTATATTGATGGAATTATTGCTATATTGCCTAAATTCATTTTATTGCTAAGCAATTAAAGGTTGAAAATACAGGGTGGCCCAACCATAATGCACAATGTAAATTGTAAATAAAACAAAAAGTTTTTAGCGAATTATCTGAATATTTTTTATTATTATAGAAGGATCTGTGACACCTATGTGTGAGACAAATTATCGGCCAAATGCTCGTCGCGGCTTCGGTTGCATACCTTGTCCTATGGTCCATATTTTCAATGGCTCTGAGACATTATTGAGGTTCAATGTACTTAATGTGTCAAATTATCTGTCTTTAGCTCTTCAATTTCTTCTTTCTTCTTCTTGGCTTATTGACGTACACTTTTTATTTTTAATATTACTAAAGAAAGAAGGCCAACGGTTTCAAATCATATGATCGTGACGGCCAATTAACATGGCCATTCTTTTGGAACTACTTATCGTTTAGGTCCATATCCTCCATTTCCATGGCAAAAATAAATCCATTATCAGCTCACGATTGCGAACACCATACCTCATTTTCGAAGAAGTAAGGCCCGATGATGCTGCCTGGCTATAAACCGCGCCAAGCATGCAAGCACAGGCGTTTTCACATTTCCTACAGAGCTGGTTTGCTAAATTTGGCGCACAATTATCCCGATTGTGGACACAGTTGATCGATTATGCTGACCAAAAAAATCAAGATGTGCACAAAATTTATTTTTTATTTGACCGCCAATTTTCGTAAAAGGCTTCAGCAATCTTAACGCGCTGCTCAATGCTGAACCTCTTCATGGTTGAATTTGGCACTGATACCAAGAAATGTCAAAATAAGTTGGACAAAAATTTGACGTTACGGTGTGACTCACAGTTACATCGTGCATTATGGTTAGACCACCCTTAAGTAATAATAAACTTAAAATTATTCATACATAAGGAAATAAATTATTAAAAAAAAAAAAAAAAAAAAAAAAAAACTTGCATAAATTTTCGTTCTGAAAATTATTATAACGTAATTTTCAATATTGGTCAAACACGTGAATGTAGGTTTTTAATACCTTATTTTGACTTATATCACACAAACTAAAAAATATATCGCAAAAAGTGGCGTATACGGCAAAATTGAAAATTTTTTTCGGACGTGACAATGGCTATAACTTGAAAATTTTTTTCCATGACTTTGGATATTTTTACATAAATCGATAAAGAACTTCAAACACAATATCTGACAAAAATATTGGAAGACTTTTTTCACGTACATTTTTGTGTATAAGAATTTGAACCTTAAAATTCGATTTCCCAAAAAAAAATTTTTGTGATATACGGCAAGATAACTTCGGCACGACGATATGTCAACAGTTAGTATTTAACAGTTTACATAGACAATTTTCTATAATGACAGGTTCAATAGTTAATTGTTGTGTTGAATTGAGGTGGAAATAAATGTTTCCATTTATATTAAAAAAAATGCATTTAAAAGAGCGCTAAGCAGGACAGAGGAGGAGAAACGCAGCACAAATAAATTTTGAGCGGAAATAGGCCGCTATAATATATTTGCCAGAGATCAGTCGATATGCTTTCATTCAAAAATTTCCTTTAGTAAATCGTTTTCCTTTCACCCATTTGGTCCGAATAACATTTTTCTTGGAAAAAATTTTGTTTTCAAATTTTGTATTAATCGGTCGTAATTGAATAGAACATTATAAAAAAATTCTAAAGGGTACTTTACACTATCACACAAGTCTTACGTATTTTGAGGAAAAAACAACCCTGTCGTGATAAGTTGTTATTGTCTTTTGAAAATTTTGAAACAAAAATAAGATCAGGAAAACATTTTCGTCACAATACTGAATGAAGTCTTGTGTGATAGGGTAATACGGCCTTAAGTAATATTCGTAAAAAATTAAAGTTCTATTCCAACCAACGTTCTTGATTTCCAACTAATAAGTGATATTCTCTTATTCCAGGTAACGACTTAGACTCTATACGCGCCTTATTCAGCGAAAAGGAAAAAGAACTAAGTTTGGCGGTTGCCAAAGTAGAAGCTCTTACTAGACAGTTAGAAGACTTAAGACGAGATCGAAGATGTCCCATAAATCTAATAAATGGCGGCAGTACAACTGGTCAACCACTGCCGCCGCAGGCATCCAGAGAGCTGGAAAAATTAAGACGAGAATTGATGGTAATTAAAAATTGCAAACTTCTATTATAATTAAAAAAAAAAAAACAAAATTCTTTTTTTCTATATTACACTACACAGTATCGCAATCAATTGTCACTGCAACAAGATGCACGTCTGCACTTACAAAGAGAAGCCTTACAACAAAGACAAGCAGAATTAAGATCTGTCGATCAAAGAATTTATGAGTTGCAAACACGTTTGCAACGTAAAAAGGCCGCCAATGTACAAAGTAATCAACAACAAAACCTGAGTCCACCGCATTTAATGCAACAGGTACAACAACAGCAAAATCAACAAAATACACAACAAGTACAACACCAACAACAGCAGCAGCCACCTTCTAGCCAAAATCACAATACATACAATAGTAGCAATAGCAACATCAACAGCAGCAACAATGTGGCACCTAAAACAGGTGTAGCTGCTCTAAAGCAACAACTTTTACAAAAACAAGCCAATCAAGTTACCGCCAATGGTCAAGCTTACAACAACAAGTTTGCTAACATAATAAGTCGTGGTGAGAATCGTAATATACCACGTGGCAATGTGGCCGCCGTAGAACCCTACATACACACCCCACAAAAGTCTACCATCACACCCACCTCGTCCTATTTGGGTAATATTTTGAAACATGCTGCGGCAACGGCCAATACCAATCAACAGAATCAGCTGATCCAGGATCACGCCCATGTTAAATTAAATTTAACCCATGGTTCAGCTTCCTCGAATCATTTGACCGGCTCAAATACAAGTCCAAATTTCTTCACAGCCGAAAGTGATGAGTCTAAATTGGCTAAGAAAATGTTAACGGCGTCTATCACCAATAAAAATACACTAAGTGAGCAACACAATCCAATAAATACGGAACCACCCAAGGTAGATACTTCGCATCATATTTATGCAGAAGTCGGCCCGAAGAAACGGGATCTTGTTAAGGAGGTTGCAGCAAATTTAGAAGCACAAACTAATACCAACGGCAGCTCAGCACAACAATCCACCAGTAAAATACCCAAAAGTATAGGAACCAATAACTCGGCCTCGGCCCTCATTAGTAAGTTAAATAGTGCGACCTCAGGTCATCATGCAACAACGGGACCATCCCACATACCCCAGAGAGAAAAATCGGATTTGGAGAAGAAACCCGAAATATCTGTAACAAGTGAAACCCTATTAGAGAAAAATGCCCATCAACTGACAGTGCACAGCATGCCTTTAGGAACAGCCAATAAATCGGTGGCAACCGGCGTGGCCAATGCCATTTCTCCCAATTCCTCGAGCAACGCTAACACCTCTAATACTAATTCAAATGAAAAATCAAAAAATTTAGCTGCAGGCAGCTTAATAGTACCTCCACGCAAACCCATAAGTAGTGTGGCGCCCACATCGGTCACCAGTGCCATACCTAAAATGATGACCTACAGTCCCAAGGTAAATAGAGTGGCGCCCAATGTTGTGTGTTCAACGGCCGCACCACTCGCTAACAATATCGCTAATAACAACAGCAACAATAACAATAGTGATAGACCAGCCTTGCCACCGAAACCCAATAAAATGTCACCAAACGAAGGGAACCAAGAAACGTCCATCAATTCCACTGCTGCCTCAACCAAGAAGTCCAACACAGAGCAGCAAGCCAGCTCATCTTCTACTTCTTCCTCAATACCCCTACAAAATATTAATGATAATTTGCCCATCAAAGCAAAACCATTAACCATACGTAAACAGCCGCTCTCCGAACAACCTCGCTTAAAATCTTCCTCAAATATAACAAAACCCTTAAGTCAGCCACAAAATGCTCGTAAACAAGAACTTAATGCCACCAGTAGTTATTTGTTCAATGAAAGAAGGTCATCTAACAATGAGCACTCCTCAGAAACAAACAGTGAGGCTAACTCAACACCCCAATATTCTCCTAATCTGCAATCACAAGAACAACAGCAGCAGCAACAACAACAATTAGGTCCTCACTCGCCCGATACGTTATCACCTCAATCTCAAAGTAGTATTGATGAACCTGATCGTGGTAAAAATTCCAATAATTCACCACAAGATAAATCGTCTCCCGATAGTCTTAAGAGAAGAATGCGTTCTTTGTCGGCAGGCAATGCCACCACTAATGCCAGCAATGGCAAACCTAAACTCACACGGCGCGTTAGTTTTGATCCTTTGGCCTTACTGCTCGATGCAAGTTTGGAGGGTGAACTGGAATTGGTTAAGAAAACCGCCATGCAAGTAGCCAATCCTAGTGCGGCCAATGATGAGGGCATTACGGCTCTACACAATGCGATTTGCGCGGGTCATTTTGATATAGTCAAGTAAGTTTGAAGAGATTCTCATCTAGAAACTTATAATTGTCTAATTTTTTTATTTGTTTTTTTTTTTTTGTTATTCTACAGATTCCTGGTGGAATTTGGTTGTGATGTCAATGCCCAAGATTCTGACGGTTGGACCCCTCTGCATTGTGCTGCCAGCTGCAACAATTTGGCCATGGTAAAGTTTTTAGTTGAAAATGGCGCCTGTTTATTTGCCGCCACTTTGTCAGATCATGAGACCCCAGCGGAAAAGTGTGAAGAAGATGAGGAGGGCTTCGACGGATGTTCGGAGTACTTATATAGTAAGTAAAGAATTTTAATTGAAGATAAATTAAATCGATTTATTCATTTTTATAATGCATAAAGTGACTTTGATCAAAGAAACTTAATTAAATTCGTTGGAGACTGAAAAGTCGAATATTATAAATTTTTTTTTAATAATATTATAATATTTATACGACTTTAAAATCAAACCTTTTCAGATTAATCTAACGGTTTTTGCGAGAATTTCCGAAATCGTATGCATTTCAACTTTCAGAACAGATGCTTTTAAACCCAAATAATTTGTATACCCTTCACCGAAATTAAACGGTTATATATCAGCTTGCCATTCCGTTTGTAGTTTCTACAATATTGATGTTAGACCCTTTAAAGTATATATATTCTGGATCCTTATAAGGACGAAGTTAATTAACGATGTCAGTCTGTCTGTCTGCCAAAGATTCCTTACTGGGAAGAAGAATCTCGGTTTTCAATACACAACATCCGAAAACATTTGGGCTGAATTGTACAAGTTGGCGTGGCACTTCCCACACAAAGTCGTTAAAGATTTCTGTATATCTGCGGAATAGGAAGAGCCAAAGTTTCCAATTTAGGTACAACCATGTGAGCCATCAATTCACAACATCCGATAAAATGTGGGCGGGATTGGACAAGTGGAAGTATCACAAAGTTGAATAACGTTATTTTCGCTTAATTGAGTTTCTAAAAATTAAGCAGTACTCGGTTAATTGAATCGGTCACGCAATTAAAACGAAAATCGCTTAATTGAGCAAGATGTGCAATAAAGCGAAACACCTATGTGTATATAGAAAATAAAACTCATTTCTTTATTTAATAAGTTAAAAAAAGGGTTTAGGTTTTTTAAAACAAAATAAAAATCAGGTACGATCATCTTACAATCTTTCTTTGCCACAAAATAATTTTTTTACGTTTGTGGAGCAAAAACACATTAAGTAGACGGAAACAATTAACCGAGACATTTGCTCTTGTTTTTCGCAACGCGGTCTTATTTTGCGAAATAATTAAGCGGGTGACGAAATTAAACGGAACTCAACTAAGCGGGTATTTTTACATAGACAATTATACTGAATGATTTCGTTACATGATTTTAAGTGCAATAAAACGGGAAACTCAATTAAGCGGTGCTCAATTAACCGAAAATAACTTTAATTATATATAAAGAACGGTATTTAATAACTTATGTTTATAATATCAAAAATGTGTATACCAAATATCGTTGAGAAACGGGCATAATTTTCTCCTACAATTAACGTTTTTTCAAAGAAACTTATCTCGAATAATTTTATATAAGCGACTTTATATAGATCAAACAAGGCCATAGTTGTGCAAAGATCTTAAAAATATTATCAAAGTCATTTTTGGGAAAACAAAATTTTTAATTTACACGATTTTGTTTGTCGTCACAACTACAGTTAATGTTGGAGGAATTCCAGCCAATTGTAGTGGGGAATGTAAGAAAAGTTACACCACTGTGTATTGTTGATGTTTTTGTTTAAGCTTTGATATTGTCAAAAGTAGAACTGTTGCTTATAATTCTTATACGCTTAACAGTTTTATTTGATTAATATCTTTAGTTTTTCTTAAAAAAAGCTCATTCTCGTAAATTGGATAAGATAATGCAAAATCTTTTAAGAAACAATTTAATTAAATAATTCTATCTAAGCAACCATAAAGAGCTTTTGTGAATAAAGTTATCCACTTTTAGTTGTTTAAAAAATAGATTTTTCAAAAATCGGCTAAGACCGTAAAAATCATTTAAAAAGTATTAGTATCTAGACAAAATGTAACACAAATAACTTGTTAACTTTTGTAACAAAATATATAGCTGAATATCGTAGTTCCCAAACAGAACACACTCCTGAAATATGTAAACAGTTTTATGACGATTAATACCGAAACAAATCTGGAGACGAGTTAAAGCTAAAGTTACACATACATAAACGTTGGTGTCTACTTTAATCGTTGATAGTCACTAAAAATACATAAACGTGTTATAGGTAGGGATTCCAATACCGCTGCTGGCGATACCGAAATACCGGTATTACTGGCTATAATCGATTACCCAAAAAAGGCGTTGAGAATACCGGGTTTTTGAAGTTTTTAAAATTTAACCACCCTTTATAATTGGAAAATTCTTTTATTCTTGGTGCTTTGTATTTAGATAATTTTTTCTCCATAAATAATAACGCAAATACCGATAATATCGGTATTGGAATCCCTAGTCATGTGGTGTTGAACAGAAAACGATAATTACATTTAGATTAAAAGCAAAAAACCTTTTAAAAAAAAGCTTTTATTTAAATGCGCTAAGAAGAAAAAGATAAACTTTTACATTAATTAGTATTGTGATTATTTTGTTGAACTTTTTATGGTTTTTAATCCAAATTTTTAATATTATTATTTAGGCTTTAGTTCATCAAATTTAATTTTCATTAAATTATTTTTATGAAGAGAGGAATTTTACAACATGAAAATTAATTAAAATTGCCATTGATAATCTTTCATTCTTGACCGTGGCCGGGGCTCGAACCCTGGCCGGCAGGTTACCATGACATGTTCCGATCGCAACCACTCGATCTCCTCAGATGGATTTGCCGGCCAGGGTTCGAGCCCCGGCCACGGTCAAGAATGAAAGATTATCAATGTCAATCTTAATTAATTTTCATGTTGTAAAATTCCTTTCTTCATAAAAATAATTTAATGAAAATTAAATTTAATGAACTTAAGCCTAAATAAAGATAAACTTTTACTTTATAAGTTTTTCTATCAACTTATACCGTCATTACATAATCTTTATGATATAAAATCTTGTCGCGAGATTTCAGTGCTCGTATTTACTTAGTTTTAAAATTTTAAGAGTTAAAATCAATAAATAAGTAAATCTCGCGACAAGCTTTTATATCATATAAATTATGTATTTAAGTTATAGGTGGATGGTAAGTAAAAGTTTATTTTTTTAGCGTATTAAAATAAAAGCTTGTTTTTAAAAAAGATTTTTTCTTTTAATTTATTTTTTTCTTCTTAGTGCATTCAAATAAAAGCTTGTTTTTAAAAAGGTTTTTACTTTTAATTTATTTCGTGTTATTCTTAGGAAGCCCTTTCATTTGATACCTATGTATATTGTGGGAGTGCATTAAAAATAATTGGTCCGTCGTCATGGGTGTTCCACAATGTATGTGTATACATAGCCCTATCGGTTAAAGATACATATCCAGCCTTTGCTGCAATAGAGTAATATCCTCATTTAGATTTTTCTAGCACCTTAAAATTTAATTCTTCTCTCTAGAGTTGAGTATATAACATATTTGTATGAAATTTTTACACAATATGAAGAAACGATATGGCGATTTACTCCACATTATTAGATTGTAGGCGGCCCTATGTTCCTCTGGGAATTAAAGAATTAAATACATAAGCTCAAATATTTGGTTTTTTGAGTTATTACTCTATTGCAGCAAAGGCTCGATATCTGCTTTAAAACTGAGTTTGAAGCTTTAGAAGTCCGTAATATTGGATTTAGAGTAACGCTACTTTATTTTTGGGTTATTCTTAGCAAACGCTTTCATTTGGTGCCCATATTGTAGTAGTGTATGCCGCCAAGTTTGATTTAGAATAACGTCTCACACCGAACCATGTATTGTCACCCAAATTGTATGTGTATACAAATTTTAGCTTAATCGTTTAAATTTATCTGCTTCAAAATTGAGTTTCAAAAAGTCCGCCATATTGGACTTATAATGACGTCACTTTATTTTTCGAGTTGTTCTTAGCAAGCCCTTTTAATTGGTACCCATATTGTAGGAGTGCATTCAAAATAACTACTCTGCCGTCTTGTGTGTGCCGCCATATTAGATTTAGAGTGGCGTCACACAGTTTACTTTCCAAACTGAAGGTGACACAACATTTTAGCTTAATCTGTTGAAGATGTCTTCCTCAAAATTAAGTTGCAAGATTTCACCCGAACAAACATACTACATACATTGCAAGTTTAATAAAAGCTTTAAAAAACAAGACTTCTAATAAATTTTAACAGTTTTTAATTTTATCGCGTTTAATGTCACGTCACGTTTACGTTAGAGTACCTTTTTATACCTGGTAAAGGCACGACATCGTAAACGTTTAAACACATGTCTGTCAATATTAGGTGCGTTTGAGTACTTTTACAGTAAAATGAAGTAAATGAGTAAACTGAAAAATTTGCTCTCACAAAAAGCTGTTGTCCAAAAAAGTACGCGAACACAAAATTTGTAAAAATTCGTAAAATTAAGGCAACAGCTGATGGCGAATAATTGAAGTGTTGAAAAATGTTTACACTTTTGACTACTTTACTCGTTTTCGGTACTCGATTAATGCTCGTAATTTCTACAAATAGATATCTAGCTGTGTATAGATATCTATGGTGTAACGAATTTTTCATAATTTTAATACGTATGTCTTATCTACTGATTAAACTGTAGTGTATTTTACACCATCCATTTTTGACAGTTAATTCAACAAATTAGTAAAAACACGAATGTTGCCATATTTTTAAAGAAAATTTAAAGGAAAAAACACGTAGGTAAATTTAACATTGAAATTACCAAACTAGTTTTACCGCATAGGTAAAGATAACCGTTAGGTACGAACACGACCAGATATCTGTTTGTTGAAATTACGGGCATAAATACTTTTTATAACACGAAAATTTTTGGTAAATACATACAAACTATTTTATATAATCTTTCATATTTGTTTGTTTTTTTTTTATTTGATTTGATTTTACTAGTTTTTAGCGGGTTTAATTATTTAAAGGAACATGATAAATTTTTTTGCTATTGATTACTTAAGTACCCAAATACTTCACACTTTTACATCGCTAAAAAATAAGCATAACAAAAAAAATTTAAAAAGTTTGTATTTAGCCAAATAAATGCTTCACAAACAAGTTTATTTATTAATAGTTATTCACTTTTTGTTTTGGTTTAATTATTATTTCAGCTTTTCTTTTATTTAATAATTTTTTCACAATTTGTATGCTTTTTATATGTTACTTTTGTTTGTTTACCTTTTGAAACATATGTTTTTTTTGATTTACTAAATTTTACTGCAAAAATTTCTGCAGTAAAAATTTGTAAATAATCTGACAAGAACTGCCCAGCTGGAAAATGGAATTAATAGGAAGCGAGAAAGTAATATCTTGTATGATATTTGATTCCAGAATTCATTATTCTTAACACAGACCATGTCCTAGGATTGTAATAAATTATTTTAATGTATCCTGCGAATGAATTAAATAATTCATTCTTTGGAATAAATTATATTATTCAAAAGTCTGATAATAAAATTCTTCTCCAATGCCGTTTGGAATACATTTTTTAATACCTGTTTACTTTGAATAACTTTGACCCACAGACATATAATTTGTGCTTTGACCGTACGCTTTCAAACACAAACTGCGACTAAAATAAAAATTATAAGTAGGCGACATAAAGGCAGCAAAAAAATAACAGATTTTTATTAAGGAAATATGTATGTAAAGCAAAAACACGAATAATTGTTACTAACAGAAACAATACATTCCTTGTTCTGCAAATGTGGGAATATACGTGGTAATCAGTGCTTAAATTTTGTGTCTGATGAAATTACCTTCTCGATTCCAATGAATGCATTATTATTCTTTCGAAAATAATGCATTATTTTTTTAATTATTTATGTAATCAATTCCTCATTTTCCCGCTTTTTGTCACTTTACGCTCTCAATTCGTGTTCTCATTAACTGTATTTTGTGTACTCGAACGCAATTTCGTAAAATGCAGTAAAGTTCAGTAAAAAATAGTATAACCTTTTGTGATCTCGATCACACGTAAAGGGTGTTTTTTTTTAGGTACATAGCATTTATTTTTTAAATATGATTTCCGACATATGTATGTCCGCCGCGGCTACAAGTTAAATGCTCCAGTCGATCAGTCCAATTATTGACTTCTTTTTCCAAGAAATCTGGCCGTGTGGCGTCAAATTTTTTTTTGAAAATAAAATTGTCCATGTTGCAATAAATCGGTTGTTAAGCGCGCTGTATGGCAAGTTTAGCCGTCTTGTTGGAACCAAATGTTGTTGAATTTAATTTTAACTTGTGTGCCCTGTTAAGCCAATTGGAATTAAGCTAATCTATTAGTGTAAGGGCGGCGGATTTGATTCCTACCAGAGACTTTAGTCTATTTCACTAGAACGGGCTCAAGGTCCACGTTACTATTGCTTAATAAAATTAGGTTAAGATAAAACTTGTGTGTTTTTTGTATTTGTAACATTTATTTAATAAACTTTCCCAAATTTCAGGTATCCAAGAAAAACTTGGAATACTTCATAATGGTGAAGTATATGCCGTATTTTCGTATGAGGCCCAAAACAGTGACGAATTAACTTTTAGTGTTAATGAACATTTAATCATTTTACGCAAAGGTGATGATGCCGAAAGTGAATGGTGGTGGGCTAAAAACGAGCAAAATGAAGAGGGATATGTACCCAGGAATCTGTTGGGAGTAAGTAGTAAAAAAAAAACTCAGAAAACTTTTAAAAAAATAAAATTTACTAAACCAATTTTCTTATTCAACATTTTTAGCTCTATCCTAGAGTGCCACCTCAGACAACCAACTACTCTGATTAGCAGTTAATAAGATTTTGTGTTTTAAAAAAGAAAGCGGGACGTTTAATACAAAAACACTATATATCAAAATTTTTGTAATGATTTTTTTTTTATAAAATAATGTTTCTAATAATGAGGTTTTTATTTTTTTTTTTTTTTAATAATTTTTAAGAAGAAATTTCTATGAAATGTGCAACATAAATACTTAAATATTATAAATAAAATTTAATAACTAATATATTAAATACTTTCTTTAATTAGTTCATTAAGCTAATAAAATAATTAATAATGATTTAAATAGACAGAAAAACACCAATTTTTATGAACTTAAGAATTAAAAAACAAACAAAAAATTATAATTGAACACAATAAATTTCTAAAATAACTTTAGATTTTAAGATTTCACAAGAAACTGAAAGATTTTCTTATTGTTTAAAATTTATTTAAACAATAAATGCAAAATTTTATTTGATTTTTAAGAATATTTATTATTTAATTAACAAATAAAGAAAAAAAATAAATAAATTGCAAGTACTTAAACTTTAATAAATTGTAAGACAAAATAAAATTAAGAAACACCCCTGCCTCAAAAAGTCCCTAAAACTCTCTATCTATCTCTCTCACTCTCACTCACACTCCAACACAAACTCAACATTTAGATAATGAAAAATATTTAAAATATGAAATTAACTGAAAATATTTGAAATAATAATACGATTATACTACTTATTACAACAACAACAACTTACCACATAAAAACATATATTTTTTGCCTAATTATTGTGATTTTTTTTTTTTTTTTTTGTAAAACTTTAAAAAAAACACTAACAACAATAAACAAAAAAATATATTCAAAAACAAATTTAAAATGTGTTTAATTTGAATTTCACTTTAAAAATATCATGAATTGTTTGCTGCTATTAGCAGTGCACAGTGGGACCGATAGTGTACAAAATGCGTATGCAACCCCTACAAAACTGGACAAACTGGTTTTACCTTCAGGCCAAATAAAATAATAAATTTCTTATTAAAAGTCGATATACACGAAGAAATAATATTAAAATATGCGATTTTGTAAGAAACCTAAAAGTGAATTTTCCTTCCAAGCTCAAGGTTAAAGGACAGTGGTGGCCATGTGTTATGATAGTTCTGTGGTTTTCATGGGCAACCGCGTATGTCTATTTTTTCGATTTTGAAATGTTGATGCTATATTGCTTAATTTTAAGCGCTCTTTACATTTTTTAAAAAATGTTTAAAAACAGATAGACCCATTTCGATGTTTTAACTCAATTACAAAGTTCAAAAGGTTCAATATCTAACCCATAGTTTGATCTAGAATGGTTTTTTTGGCTCTCCTGAAAAATTTTATTTTAAGACACGCGGTTGCCCATGAAAACCACAGAGTTATAGAATAGAATTTAATTGATTCGTTCAAACGACAATTGTTTCTACGCACCGGAAATTGACATTTTCTTTAGGAGCTTAAATATCTAAAGCAAACATTTACGATCGCTAATATTTTCCAACAAAAATCGATTATATCGATGTTGTTTTAAAAAACCTAAAAGCACACTTTTCCTAAAAAACTTAAGGCTTTAAAAAAAAAATGATGACAGTTTGTGATCACCAGGGAAACCAACCTTGTGCGTCCAATGAAGGCAGAAACAATATACATATTTATCCGTTTTAGAGCTTTTTATGAAATTTGGCATCGATTTGTTAGTGCATATTTTTGCATATTTTACCGTTTGCAGCATTTTTTTTTTGCATAATTTAGTTTAAAAAGCCTTTTTGCAGCATTTTTTAAGTATTTAGCGGATATTTCGCCTTTTTGAGGCATATTTTGATACATTGAAATTTTTTAGATGCCTACAGGAGCTTTCGCACCAAATAAAAAAAAAACATTTTTTGTGCGAAATGTTGGCTTTTCTTTTTTAAATCTTTCTGTATACCCAACCTGTTGCTTCAATTTCGCCAAAGAAATCTGGACCAATCTTTTGGTATACCGATCGATTCGGCTGGCTGGTTGCCTGTCTATGTTAATTTTACTGTACTAAGGAACAATTCTATGTAAATGGTGAGAATCGGTCTATAATTTTACATATTCCCCATTAGAACTTCTTTCCAAATTAGACTTTTTGTGACCGTAAACCATCTAATTACGTTGGTATTTAAATTAAGTTTGCCCAAAAAATATTTTACTTCAAATTAAATTCTTTTCGAATCAGTTTACATTTGCCCAAAGCTTTCATCTATGTATATATTGAATTAACTTCCTTTTGAATGTTACCATTAATAAACAATTTAGCGACCGTCCCTAAAATCCCTTTAATACAAAAAATCTCATATGAATGTTAAAATCTAGATAATAGTCGACACAAATAACTCTTATATGAACTTTATCCGTTGACATAACTTTATTTTAGTTTTTTTGGTGCATATTTATAACAATTTTCGAGCATATTATCAAGTTTTTACTGCATATTTAATGCGCATAAAACGTTTTTTTTAGAGTATAATTCTGGTTTCCCTGGTGATCACTAATACTTCTCAGCAAAGCTTGTTCATGTTCATGAAAAACTAAAAGTACAATCACAAGGGCCGGATTATTATGCTTATATTACCGAAAAATAATAGTATCTTATCTATAAATTGGCAAAGCCAAACCTGTTAAGAACTCCTTCCTGATCTGTTTGTCAAGTGCTTTGAACAAAAAATCCACCATTTGAAAGGTATTTATGTACAGAAAGAAGTGAACAATGTTATAAAAATCTGAGGAGTACAAAAAGGGTAAAACCAGGTAAATTCGGTAACATTATATCTCCAAAACTGAAAAGATACAAAAAAGTTTTGATGCTTCTGGTACGTTTTTCAAATTCGGATATTTTAGGGAGTAAACGGGTTTAACCTGTATTTGGGAACTTAGAAATAATAAATTTTACCCAAATCGTTGTTTTTCTAATAAAAATACAAATTTTAAATTGATACATTTTCGACATTCGAGCGTTTAAGAGGTGAAAATCATACCTTTTTTTAAACACATTTTTCTCTTTAGATTGACATATTCATATTATAATATGCGCTCCCTCCCACCACAATATTAAAATGTTTGATACTTCAATGCGGTGAAAAAGTATCAAAAAGGGGAAATACGGGAAATTAAATTTCTTTATTTTACTTTTTCGTGCTGCACATTCTTACCACATTCCAAATATTTCTTATAGTTTTCAATCCAAATTTTTAATATTTTTAATTAGGCTTAAGTTCATGAAATTTAATTTTTATTAAATTATTTTTATGAAGAAATGAATTTTACAACATGAAAATCAATTAAAATTTTTATTGATAATCTTTCATTCTTGACGTGGCTCGGGCTCGAACCCTGGTCGGCAGGTTACCATGACATGTTTCGATCGCAACCACTCGATCTCCTCAGATGGATTTGCCGTCTTACACTCGCAGCCATCGACGACTGCTGACGTCACTAGTCAAACATCAATCCTTAAACCAAATTGTATTTTAACATTTGGTAGATCGAAATTTGCTTTCCTGAATGATTATCCATTTTAATTGATTTTACATGTTTTTTCCTTTTACTTCTGTTTTTTCGTACTTTCGTCAAGAATTTTTCTTGAAGTCCAAGTACATTTTGTTGTTTTTTCACTTTGTCTTTCTCTTTTCTGTTGACCTTTTTCAGCACAACTTGAAGGACAAATGTATACATAGAGCTCGTGCCTTAGCTTTAACAATAATTAATATTGTGGTTATTTTGTTAAACTATTTATGGTTTTTAATCCAAATTTTTAATATTTTTAATTAGGCTTAAGTTCAAAAAAAAAAAAAAAAAAAAAAAAAAACAAAAAAAAAAAAAAACAAAAAAATGTACTTGGACTTCAAGAAAAATTCTTGACGAAAGTACGAAAAAACAGAAGTAAAAGGAAAAAACATGTAAAATCAATTAAAATGGATAATCATTCAGGAAAGCAAATTTCGATCTACCAAATGTTAAAATACAATTTGGTTTAAGGATTGATGTTTGACTAGTGACGTCAGCAGTCGTCGATGGCTGCGAGTGTAAGACGGCAAATCCATCTGAGGAGATCGAGTGGTTGCGATCGAAACATGTCATGGTAACCTGCCGGGCAGGGTTCGAGCCCGAGCCACGTCAAGAATGAAAGATTATCAATAACAATTTTAATTGATTTTCATGTTGTAAAATTCCTTTCTTCATAAAAATAATTTAATAAAAATTAAATTTCATGAACTTAAGCCTAATTAAAAATATTAAAAATTTGGATTGAAAACCATAAATAGTTCAACAAAATAACCACAATATTAATTATTTCTTATAGTATTGAACTTAGAAACATACAATTAAAGGGTCAGGATCCTGTGTGAATAAGAACCTATAAGAGGAAAAATGTTGACACATTTTTTGTTCTTCAACTGGTACTTTTTGACATTTCGTTATATTGGAGCTAAACACATAAAATTAAACATTAAAGCTACGTTCACAATCAAAAAAACAATTTAGTTTTGTCTTCTATCTTTTCTCTTCCCAAAGTATTTCATATATTTTCCTTTCATTTTCAGAACAAAAATGTAACTAAAATTTTTTTAAAAATGTAACTAAAGTTGAGTCAACTAGAACTTCAGCAACAATTTGTATGAAATTGTTTCTGACGTTTAAAATAATTTTATTTAGTTTTGAATGAAAATTTTAACAAAATGTTTACAAAAATAAAAATAAATGCATAATATTGTTGTGGCTAAAATTTACAAACGGTTTCGATTCCAATCGAAAATCGATTTTGTTTTAAAAAAAATCGATTTTTTGCAATCGAATTTACGTATGCGATTTTATACTGAAATCGATTATTGGGCTTTTAAAATCGATTTTTTTATTTTTATCAAAATTTCGGAAATTTTTAATTTTTATGTTAACTAAATCGATAAATTATGGGCATGCATAATAAAACTTATTTTTTTGTGCGTCTATAGGTATGCTTATGCAGTTTCCCAAGTCTAAAGTTGTAGTTTTACGTATTTATCTATTAGAAGTATACCAACTTCCAACTTTAATATAAGGGCTCTTGTTCAATCAATGGACAGTGAACAAAACAGTCCTTAACATATCGTACCGAACCAAACACTGAAAGTCAGCTTCGTGTAAATCAACATATTATAGAAACACAACAGGGGAATTAAGTCATGACTTCCTGGAAATACGCTAATATTTAAACAGACCAGTGTGGTTTTAAGCAGAGTGAAAAAACAAAAAGTATGTAATTTATTCTATCATATACGAAATATCTCTGCATCTTTCTGAAAACAATGACATGCAAACGTTTGTTTTCTAAAACTAACTTAATAGTAACTTAGCAAAGAAACAGTCGCCATCGATCAGAACTATTGTCATACTCCTTTGAAATACTACCCATACATTCAGGCTTCTCACAGAAATCAATGCCGGTCAAAAGTGATTTCGTTTTATGTGAAGCAAGATTCGAAATCACTTCCACTTTCAATCGGAATTAATTTATGTGACAGGCCTGATTGACTACACAAGTATACAATTTTAATATGTGAAATGTACATGCACTTTTTCCTCTAAAGGCCATCTCAAAATTTACACATTTTCACTTTTTACAGAAGAATTATAAAAAGCAATCATATCTACCCACTGTAAAAATCTAATTTCAATTTCTCTAGTAGTAGTAATAGTAGTTTGGCTTTGTGATATAATTTATAAGTTTGCAAATTAATTTTTAAACGATTTTAAAATCGATTTTAACATCGATTTTGAGGTTCGATTAATCGATTTCAAAAACCGAAATGAAAAAAGTCGATCGAAAAATCGAAAATCGGTTTTGGAGTCCATTTACCATTCCCTACTTTTTGGTTGTTTTTCGTCCTTTAACTGGTGCTTTTTGAATTTTTATTTAAACTTAACCTAGAAACATAAAAATCAACATGCAGAGTCAAGAGTGATTGAGAAACTAAAAAAGGAGACTTTTCGGTACTTTTTTTTTGTTGCCTGATTTCGCTGCGGGCTTCAACTTCAGTTGTATGGCCATCCTTAAGCGACTCATTAGTCGCTAACAGATCCCGATGACTGCAAACGAGCAACTAGATAGCGTACTTGATTTTGTGATGGTGCTTTTCTGGTGTTAAAAAATATCGAAAACAAGAAAAAAATACAAAATAAAAATATTATATAAAAAATACAATGTTTAGTATCTTCTCACCGACCATGTAAAAAAACCTCATAAAAGTCTGGATGGAATGTTCGCTTTATCAATATACATATCGTCATATTAAATGCAAACGGACGTAACTAAACTTTTTAATTTTTTACAGGAGAAGCAAACAACTTTACAAAATCAATAACAACAAGGTGTAATTGGCGTTTAAATTTCGTTAATAAAATCGCCATTTTTTATCGTAGGATTCTAAAATTTTGCTTGAATATGTATTTTGATAAAACGAACCATAATCGATAAAAAAACTCCATTTCGAAATTTTGTGTAGTTACGTCCGTTTGCATTTAATATGACGATATACTAACTCATCGTCCAGTCCTGCAAATTTTATTGAGTTTATTGGTGAGAGAAGTAACCATATTGGGAAGGGGTACTCAATTTCATCTATTCTGCAACTCTGTTTTGTTTTATAATTCCCATACTTTTTAGCTTGAAGTTGGCTGTAGGTGTATTTGTATTTAAAATATAAGACAAAATGAAAATACAAAAATTGCAAAGCTATAATTTCATGATCTAGACACTAATGCAATTCAAAAGCACAATTTTGAAAAATTGTAAGTCTGGACGATGCAAACATAAAATTTTTTACATAGCGTCTTCACCTGACAATTTTTTCTCATACCAAACGTCAAACTTCATATTAAAAAAACGCTGACAAAAATGTTCGAGTTTTTTTATATAGACTTTGACGTTTGGTATGACAAAAAATTGTCAGGTGAAGACGCTATGTTAATAACTAATACGTAAAAACAATGTTTCAACCACAACGCAACGTCACGTTTACGTAAGAGGTTATATTTATACATAAGCTTGGTACGAAAAACGGAACAGTTTACGTTATAGTAACGAGGCATGTCTCTGATCGTCAAATACATTTTTGCAGGCTTTTAAGTATAAAAAACCACCATTATTATTATTATAATTATTATAGAAATTAGTAATTAGCCCCAAAATTACTAATCTAAGCTCATCCAGGCAGATAAATCACTCTGCTAAAACTTCAATTTAAATTCATTGTTAATTCTACATCGGTACATGGGGTAAAATGTTTTGATGATAACTAATTTTAATATTCTATAATCATTTTTCTATTAGCCAATCGTATCACGCTTACGAGAACTATTATCAATTAATTGCTTATTAGATCATTTTTCATTAAATGCGTCTAAAATAATTTTTTGCATTTTCATTCATAGCAAGTTGGTTCTATTTGATTTTTAACAGACAATTAATTTTTTGTTTACTTTTTACGTGTTTTTTTTTATACCCTCTACCAATTGTGGTGAATGAGGGTATAAAAAGTTTGTCATGTCGTGTGGAACTTTTTTAATATTCGTCTAAGGCCCCATTAACTGCCTGTTTTTAGAAAACGTAAGCAAGTGAGTGAGTGAGAAATTCTATTGAAAATTTGTTTTTGTTTTCAATATAATTTCTCACTTACTCACTTGTTTACGTTTTCTTAAAACAGGCAGTAAGTATTTAGCCATATCCCCTTGTCTGTCCGTCTGTTGAAAATACGCTCACTTTTTTAAAAGACTCGAACGAAAAGAACAATATTGGGATAAAATTGTTTGTAGTTATTGTAAGCATTTTGAGATCGAAATCCAATACAATCGGGTCAGTATGAAAAAGGGATCAAGTGTGAAACAACTACCCTAAAATATTTTATTATATTTTTTAACAGAATACGCCGATTGCTTTTAAATTTTAGACAAACTTGTTTTACATGACTAAAAAACATTCAAACAAATTTCGTAATGGTCGGTGATTAATTAACCCCATAGTCCCCATATAAAAGCTCTCGAAAAATCGTTTAGTACGTCAAAAACCGTAACGAATAATGTTTTTGCTGTTAAAGTCTGTCGTATTTTAAATAACCCTTAGGTCCCATAAAAAGCCCACTCTTGGAAAAAAATCTATTGGTTGCCTAAAAACGTAACGAAAAACGCTGTTGTAGTAAAATTTGGTATTTCATTAAGTAAAAAGAAAAAATCGGTTCAAAACTTAACATAGGCCCCATTTAAAAATCGGCTTTAAAAAAATTAAGCACGCCTCCATAAGACTTAAAATCATACCGCAAAATAATTCACCTTTTATAGCCCAATCTCGGGCAAAAAAACTTCACTATGATCTAAAAAGTAACGAATAACGCTATTGTAGTTAATTGGGCTGCCAAATTAGGGTGCAATTAGACGTGCCATACCATAATCCCATAGCCGTTACTATAACCATAGAAACCAAAATTCAATTTTTTTCTTTGGTAATGACATTATGGAAAGCTGTTTTGTATGGTTATGGGTATGGTTATGTCACGTCTACGCCTTAAGGGCTATAATATACTTAAGCAACTTTTCGTTAAGATTCGTCAAGTGGCATTTGCTTAAGCAAAGAGCGAAACTAATCGTACTTTGCTTAAGGAATCAGCTGTTTCTAGGTTACATATTGAAAAATATAAAAAAACCCCCCTATTGCCTTTTTTTGTTTTTGTATTCATTTGCTTTCAATATGGTTTTACTTGCACATGGTAATATACAATTTTTTTGTAGACATCAAATACAATTGAAGCACAGCCGCGAATAACGTTTTAAGTTACAAAATAATAATTTTTCAGGAGAGCAAAAAAACGTTTTTTGACAGGCAGAAATTTTTGTTTTAAAAACTTTTTTTTTCTATTATTATAAATAATGATAATAAAAACTTTTATGCAAAAGGCTTTTAAAACATTATTCCGCACTGCAAAACCATTTCGGTTTCATCATTTTGTTAGTAACTAGCAATGTTCTCTCACTGGCTGACACTTTGTATGCCATTTTGAAGGCGTTAAGGTGCATAGTTTTGGTTGATTTGATGTTTAAACTGTGTAAGAGAGTAGGTCAACGGTTATCTGCAAAAAAACAGTTTTTGCAAAATGTGGCGTTTACAACGTTATTCGCGGCTGTGCTTCAATTTTGTCAAAGAATCGATATTATGTATAAGGAAATATACGAAGAAAATAATTTTAGCAAAAGTACAAATGTTTGCAACTAAGCGTTAAAGCTATTTAAGTTAAAAAAAGTATAATATAGCCACCAAAAAGTCGCCAATAATTTTGTTAAGCATTTTACAGAATTTTCGTTAATTTTTGACAGTAACTTAAGCTAGTATAATTATATTATAGTAAGGCCTTTAAGCCGCAGGGCACCTCTTTTCTATTGCGAAAGAAAAATGGTAGCAAATGAGGGCTGCCAAATCCCAAGCGTTAAATAAGTGGACAATGGAAAAAATTCACCTGGAAAAAAAAACTATTTTTAAAATTAAAGTATTTCTTTTTTAACTGGACAAATTTTTTTAGATGGACAGGACCCGAAAAACTAGGCTATCCAGGCCGTCTGGCAACCCTAAAGTGTTTGCGCATTTATGTTTCGCATCTTTCTTTTTGCAAATCATTTTTTCTTATTTAAATTTTCAAACCTAAACACGTAAAGCGGCTTAACTTTTCTTTTTTATTTAACATATTTTGACATTTCATAACTGTCAATCTGCGCAATCTTAAATTTTTATTATTATAATGTAACAAATTGGCCTCTTATCGCAATAAGCTTTCGTATCGCAAAAGATAGTAGCCCCCCAGCTTACAAGAAGATTGGCTTATTACACTGTGCAAAAAAAAAACCGTCCTCAACACTTGCAACGTGAAATGAAAGTAGTCTACTAATAGAGCAAATTTGCCAAAGCGGTTTTTTGGTCTTAGAAGACCCCTAGTGAAATTTGATGCAGAAAATATTCGTAAAACATTTCAACCCTCTAACGTGCCGTTTTAGTGTAGAAGTTAAAAAAAGGACAAAAATTACCCTTTAAAATGAGTTTTAGAGGGTTAATATATTCCATAAAAAGAATCACCATACAATTCTACTGAAGACATCTGAAATAGTCTTTTAGGTCAGAAGTACATTTAGTATATTTTTTTGACTTGTACCAAACGCCTTTTTAAGAAATTCAAAAATGTCAATGCCCGAAATTTCGAGAATTCGTTTTAGATACATTGCACGAACTTTTGGTCTTTAAAGACCCCTAGTGAAATTTGATGAAAAAAATATTTGTAGACCATTTTAACCCTTAAAAGTGCCGTTTTAGTATACTTTTGTGTAAGAGTTGGGAAAAAGGACAAAAATTACCCCTTAAAATGAGAGTTAATGGGTTAATAAATGCTAAGAAAAGAATCGCTATACGATTCTACTAAAGACATCTGAATTATTTTTTAGCTCAAAAGTACATTTATTATATTCTTTTTGACTTATACCAAGCGCCTTTTCAAAAAATTCAAAAACTTTGGGGGCCCATATACCGGGAGCCTGAGCTAACTTTTCAAAACGCTTTGGTGTTGAGGCTGGCGGCGATGACCCGAATTTTGTTGCACAGTGTTATTTATAGATCCCATATAAAGCCCACTCCTAAAATATACCCACTCTCTGTGGAGGGTATTAAAGATCCGACACAGCCGAATATAATTCTTTTACTTTTTTATTTTTTTTTTTATTTAGAAAATGCAATTTTTAAATATTTACTTAAAAGATAAAATAGTACTTGGGACAGGTGTCTTGTGTATCTAGAACTAGTAGCTGTAACTAGAATTTGTTTAGTGATTATAATTATTTTTCCCTTATTGCATTCAAGCTACAGCGGTATTTAATATTTGGTGCGAATGGAATTGCAGAAGTGCAAATGTAAAATTCATTGTTGGACCCCAACCTTCGTTTAGAAAGACGAGTTATTTATGGTTTTCCGCCAGAAAAGCAAGTTAAAAATGTGAGGTTAAAAACGGTTTTATATGATAAAAACCGCCAAACCTGCAACATTTTTCTGTTATACGACGCCAAGAAATTAGCAAATACGAGGCAAAACGTATATATATATATTCCTCTAACTCACACTGGATCATAGGGCGCCATTAACAGCTGTTCTTCATTTGACCCGGTTTTAAGCGATAGAACGAAGTTCATTCCAATATACATACTAACATATACCCAGTTCACAGAAAAAATTATTTTTCCAATTCAAACAAAAAATTTGTAGAATCAAACAATTTTTTGTCTAAAATCGGTCCTACAAACAAATTCGCATATTCAAACAATTTATTTGCATTTTGTTTATTGAAAAAAAAACGCAGATTTTTTCAAACAAATAATTTTACAGAATCAAACAAAAAGTTTACTGAAATTCATATAAATTTCAAACAAATAATTTTGCTGAATCAAACAAAAAAGTTTTGTCACAAGCAATGACGCGCACACAAGCAAGCACTGTTGGAGAAGATGAAGCAGAGCAGAGCGACCGGCTGGCTTTGAGACATATTTTTTTGTTGGAATAATTTTTGAACGAAGTCATATTTATACTCACAGTGTTTTTCTTCATCACACACTTTTGCTTTATCCTTTCCTTTGCTAATGAGTCGGCAGACCGACTCGATATGTTTTCCGCCATCATTCTATTTTTGTATTTGATGTATTTAAACAAACAGTTTGAAAAAATTGAATACGGGATTTTGTTTTTTTTTTACCAACTTTGAAACCAACCAAAAATTTATTTTGTTTCTGATAATGTGTTTGTTCTGTTGTTTAAAAAAATTAAACGTTTTTTTTTTACCTGCTATTGTTTTTGTTGTTTTTTTTTACTACAAACCTCGTCACGCTATTTTATCATTTTTCTTATTGCTGTACTTTTTTAAAGCGTTCAAAAATAGACTGCATGTGTTTTTTGTTGTAGTTCTTATATTTATCATAAAGAAGTGTTGCTTACAACCAATAAAAAAATGCAAAAAGACGACACATTAAAGAGCGTGAAATATTGCATACAAAATTATGAAAACTTCAAACCAATAGCGCGTTTATTAAATTTTTGAAGAGTTGTCCACATTTTTGTTGGTTAAATAAAAATCAAACAAAAATATTGATTGAATCAGTAAAAAAATTTGTAGAAATCAAAAAAATTTTCAAACAAGCGTTTGTTTGAAAATAATTCGGCAATAATTTTTTCTGTGTTGGTTCATTTCGGATTCCGTACAACTCTTCATGTTTTGTGTGACCTACCGTTTTCTCTACCATCTTGTTAAAATGGGTTCCATCTAAGAGCTTGTAAAGATACATTGATGTCGTTTCGACGGAGTGTGTGTCCTATCCACTGCCACTTTCGTTAACGTATCTCAGTTGCTACTTGTGTTTCGTTTGTCTTTGCTAGACAAACTCGGCATTTGATATCGTTTTAGGCCAAAAGATGCTAAATATTCTTCTTACCCTGCGGCTACACGGTCAAGTTGTTCTTAATAGTCTTTTACATATACTGCTTGTCAAAATTTACATGAATTGAAAGCTGTGACGTAGGCTGCATTCAATTTTTGAGCAATTTAGTGCCGGTTCACACACGTCAAGTTTGACTTATCAAGTCTTGATCTTTTAGGAGAGAAGGGAAAAGAGAAGGCCATTTCTTTTCCCCTCTTTCCTAAAAACTCAAGACTTGACGAGTCAAACTTGACGTGTGTGAACCGGCACTTACTTTCAAGATGTCATCAAGAAAACAATTTATAAAGATAAACGAAAAATTTGCTCACTAACCTTGAAATCAGCTGTTTTCTTGAACGTAAATTGAAACACTCACTGGCAAGAGAATTTTAAAGGCAAGATCGTATCAATTTTTAAAAGTATGAGTGTATTGGTAAATAAGTGTGAGTGTATTAAAACTTGATAGGCAAAACTTGATCATGTAACCCTCAAGGTTAATAAATGTTTGAAGTCGTCTGGTAATATCGTTTGTTACCTTCCAGGTTGTACACCGATAAAATTCTCAGCTTTGTGATTGGGGCTAGTATGCCAAAAGATGACCTGGCCTCGTTTATTCTAGCGACTTCGTCGAGTTCGTTTCGCCATTTGCAGTTATCTGGCATCCTAGAATTGGTCACTTGTCTCAAATGTTTGTTTGTTGATGGTCATTGGAACAAATGGTTATGATTTACGTGGATACCTCTAGATGAGCTTTAATCGCACGGTGGATCCCAACCACTAGGTGAGTTATATATGCACCTACCAAATGCCCCTGTATGTGTAGGATCATTCAATCACATACAGGTTGCAATTTAGATATCAGTCCAAAATCTTAATATCACTCCTTGCTTAGGGGTTGGAGCTATCTAGTCCTCCACTGCAAAGTTTGATCCAAGCAGTTTCAAAAAAGAGAATTCACAACGATCCTAAGATCAAGAACCGCAGCCACCACGTGTACTCTGCAAGCAGAGACCTCACCATATAGTCATTCCGGGTTGTGAGTTCCGGGGGCTATATGACTCCCGTGGCACCTGAATAACATTACGCAAGGGTGCTCAGGTGAACAGCCCCAGACTAAAGAAATCCGAAAACTTCTAAAGCCCTGTCATTTCAGATGTTTTGGCATCCTTGTGGCATGCATCAGCCACTGACCTCTCATAGATTTTCAATGTCCGAAAGAAGATATCAACACGACAGACCTAGTCCAGCCATACCCCTCGAGCCACTACCATTTCATAGTCCCGAAAGACTCCATGGTAACGATTCTACAGCAGGAAAGAAATACTTTTCTTCTGATAACCCCTTACGGCTTCTTTATGATGATCAGACTGTCACCAGCCATTCATTTTCATTAATATTCACAAATTCATTTAATTTATACAAGAAATATTCATATAAACTTTTTCATTTGTTGAGCATTTTTTCTCTAATCAATTAGCAGTTGTGCAAGGGTGGATTAATACCCAAGCACTTTACCGTTTATATTGATATAGGCCACCTTTCGGTTCCTTGCGGAACTCAGGCGTGACCAATTCTCCTTGTCTATTGACCATGCACCATGCATTCACCAAAATTAGATTCATTTCAATGTGTAGATAGTCCTTGGACTATTTATTTAATTATCATCTATTTTAACAAAGAGGTAAAATTCAATCCTCTAAGTATTTTCACTATCCTTCCTAGGAAGAATAGTATAGATCATAATATATAACTCTGTTCCTCTAGCCAACTGGAAATATCCAGTTGTTACCAGGAGCCACCGCGTGGAGGCGGAACATCAGTACTTGATGCCAATCTGATGGCTTGTAAGGCACATCAAACTGACATCTTCGGCTCCTGGTCATTGGAACTGCTGTTGTACCGATACTTAGTGTTTTTGTTTTGGCTGCATTTATTTTTAGCCCCGTGTATTGCGAAAAGCAGATAGATAAAGACCGCCAGTTTGCCTTTAAGGAAATAACGACAAAATGCGAGAGCTACTTCCTCGCCCAGATTTGTTTTCCGAATGTGCTACATCATTGCGATCTTAGTGCCGGTTCACACACGTCAGTTGGACTTTCAAGTCTTGATCTTTTAGGAGATAAGGGAAAAGAGAATGCCATTTCTTTTCCCCTCTCTCCCAAAAACTCAAGACTTGACGAGTTAGACTTGACGTGTGTGAACCGGCACTTACTATGAACTATCAAATTGGTAATGTGTTTTGCAAAGCTATTAACAGCTGACATTTTGTAAATAACAGATACAAATTAAAAACACTAATGATCAAGAGAAAGTACATTACCTTGCACCCACACGATCAAGTTGTTCTTGATAGTCTTTTACATTTTTTTACACAATCTATAAAGACAAACTTGTACTACGCTGTTAAATTGAAAGTAAAATTGCCAAACAAATGGAAAGGTGAAATTGAAAGCCATCTCGTGGTCAATTTAAAAAGTGTGAGTGTGTTAGTAAAAAAGTAGGAGTGTTTTGCAAATTGAAAGGAATTGAAAGGCAAAACTTGATCGTGTGGCCGCCAAGTTAAACAAAATAACAAGTCAAATTTCTGCCCGCAAACAGTGTTGCTAAGTGCCGGTTCACACACTTCATGTTTGACTCTTAAAGTGTTGATCTTTTAGGAGAGAAGGGAAAAGAGAAGGCCATTTCTTTTCCCCTCTTTCCTAAAAACTCAAGAGTTGACGAGTCAAACTTGACGTGTGTGAACCGGCACTAAGAATGCAAAATTAAAAGTAGCTTACAATGAGTGTGAAAAGTGTTGTAACTGCAAATGGTTGCATAAGATATCGAACACAGATAATAATCACATAATGCATGATTTGCAATTTTTTTAATAAATACACAAAAAAAAAGTACGTTAAAATAGTTATAAATTTATTTTATTTCTCTATTATCAATTTAGTAGTTTCTCAAACATCAGCGATCTCATACACTTTGGTCAAGTCTCAGACAAGGCGATCGCGTCCATCGGTTAGTGAGTGTGTGGATTAAAAATCGCCGGCAAGCAACAAAAGAAAATTGTCAATAGAAAAAACGTTTCTTTAACAATTTAATATTTTCATATTTTTAAAAGTGCAGTTTAACTAATAAAAGATTATTAAATTAAATATAAAAATGGTAAATAAGTGTTTGGAATTAAATATAAATATTTAAGCCGTGTGGTATCGAACTAATGTGATATAAAGTGTGGCTATCTCTCATCGTTAACGTCAAAGTTAAATAGAAACTAAAGGATAAATCAAAATAACTTTATTGAAAAAGCTGCAACAGTTACGATCCTTCTTACGGAATTTCCTTAATACAATTTAAAAATTATCAATTTATCTAAAGGAGCGGTTTCAGTTGTAAAAGAAATTATAAATAAAAAGGATTATATTGTTATAACGAGTAATTTAGATATCCCCAAAAGATCATAATGTTTTGTACTAAAATTTAAAAAATTCTCGCTGTAATTTTTATCTATCTATATATATAAAAGAGTTGCGTAAGTGACTGAATCATTCATCATCGTACAGCCTAAACTCCTGAAGCTATAGACTTGAAATTTGGACCAAAGGTGGGTCTCTCCCCAAATCGATCCACTAAGACGGGCTTTTTAAAAATTCGACTGTTTAGGGGTTAAATTCGGAAATCTCTTATCTCCAAAACTAAAAGAGATACAAAAAAACTGTAATACATATCGTTGTTTTTTTTTTTTAAATAAGTGGACAGGTGTGTGATACTTTTTTGAAATTCGGCTCTTTTAGGGCGAAAACGGGTAAACCGGAATTTTGTTACGTTTTTGTCAGCCCATCTATCTTTTGATCCAATAAGCCTAGAAATAAAGTTTAAGCTGCATTCGAAACTTATCAAAAAAATACGAATACAAGTTTGGTACTTTTTTGAAATTCGAACGTTTAAAGGGTGAAAATCGTAACTATTTTTGGTACTTTTTTACAAAGCATTTTGCTTCATTCATTGACATATTCGTACTAAATTATGGGCACCCACTAAAATACTGCAATTTTTGATACTTTAATGGGGGGAAAAAATAGTACCAAAATGGGAAATACGGGAAATTTAATATCTTTCTTCAGCTTTTTGGTTCTACAATTGGTATTTTTTAATTATCGTTAATATTTTACCTTAGAACATAAAATTCAACATGCATTGTCCTGAGTGGAAACGAATCTATGAGGGAACTTTTTGGTACTTTTTTGTTCTTTAGCTGGAACTTTTTGAATTTTCGTGAAACACAAAATTCAAGATGCAATGTCCTGAGTAGATAAGAATCTAAAGGAGGAAAGTTTTTGGTACTTTTTTGTGTATTAACTGGTACTTTTTGAATTTCCGTTAGTATTGGACTCAGAAACATAAAATAAACAAGTTTAAACCTGGATAAATAAACTTTGGCATATAAGTATGTCGACGAAGAAAAAGGAGACGCTAACGAAGTAGCGGGTTTAATGCTAGTTAAGTAATAAAATAATAATTACAGTTACAAAGTTGCTTCAATAGTTATTTGTTTTTCGAATTGTGTTAAAAACCAACACGGTTGTAATAATTTCACTTAGTTTGCCACATACACACATATGTATATGGGGTATTTCATGTCAAGTGACCCAAATTCTTAAATCGATTCCCGCTTAAAAAAAAAATTAAAACAAAGTTTTAAATCTAAAAAAAATTTTAAATATTTTTTAGAAAAACAAAAAAAAATTTTTTCAAAAGATTGATCAAAAAGCTATCGAAGCTACTTGGGACAAATTTTGCTAACACCAATAGGTAATACGTTACATGGATGAGAAGGAACACCTGTATGGCCAAAATGTCAAACTTTGACCCCCTCTAACTCAGAAACTTTTCGACTGATCTTGTTGAAAATTTGTTTCGGAAGACATCGATTTAAAAATTGGGTCAATTGACATTAAATCCCCCATATGTTTTTTAATGATTACACGATTTTTTGTTTATTTCAAACAATCAGCGAAAAAAAAACATGAATTGCTTTTTTTTAACAAAAACTTTTACTAAAACTGATCATAAAATAGTTTGCAATGAATTGAATGTTCTTAGTATCAGTTTAGAAGCTTTTCAAATACGGCTTTCTTCTCCCACCTCGTCGCATTGAAGTATTCAAAATTTAATTTGCATCCAGAATTATTTTTCTAATAAAATATTTCGTTTTGAAGTGATGAGTTTAATAAGTGATCAAAGTTAATTAAAATAAATTTAAGATGGTAAAAAATAAGATTTTTTTAAAAATTAATATGAAAATATTTTAGAAAAAAAAGTAAAAAAAAATAAAAATTAAAAAAACCTTTCAACGAATAAAAATCTCTACTGTTAAATTTTTCTTTTAATTGTGCTTCATTAGAGAGGAAATTGTCGCTCACTTACAGCATTAAATGTAGAACCAAAAGTAAACAAAATAGCTCCAGTAGAATTAAATCAATATTAACGGCTTAGATAACTTCCATAGAGTTACATAAATACCATAGATGGGGGTAGTGCACTCATTTTGCAGTTTCAATTCACACTTAGTGATAGTGCAAAATTATTGCAATCATTTTTTTGATGTTGAGTAATGAGTTGAAAATTTGCAGCCTCACTAAGCATGAGTATTTAGTTTGATATAAAACAAGCAATCATCAGTCTATTGCAACTTTTTTGTTCTTCACTCATTTGAGTGCAACTAAAAATTTTGCATTCAATTTCAAGTTTAAATTGACTTGAGTTTATTTTTGTGCACTAAATTAAAACTTAAGACTAAACTTCATAAGAAAAAACAAAAAAAGGAACAGTAATTCAAAAACAATAGAGGACAATATAAACACAGATATTAAAAGAAGTGTTTGATTTAAGCAAAAAAAGCATTTCAAAATGCGTGTACAGTCAAATGCGGTACTGTTTGTTGTAAAATGGTTAAAAAACAAAGTTTGACTGCTTGATGAGACATTCCTGCAAGTATGGCCAATTCTGCATCTTTAACGCCTTGAAGGAAATGTTTACTGAATTTATATTTATTGTGGTTATTTAATTTATTACACTTAAAAAATACTTCGAATCTTTGAATTAAAGCATTTGTTATAACTTCGCATACTCCAGTTAGCTCCTCCAGATTATCGGTCTCAAAAAGCCTTTGGAGCTTTACTTTAAGCGATATAATAGCTGCAATAAAATACCCGAAAAACATATATTTTCCCCTTGCAAAAAAATAGAGAGCATTTGTTACAGATTCCATTAAAGTTGAATATCTTTCCAAATACTCGATATCAAGAGAAGAAAATTTTGCAATACCTAAATCAGTGCACAATCCCAATAGCTTGTCTTTTTTGCGTTTAGTGATTGTGAAAAAATTTGCAATATCACTATATGTTTTTAGTGGTATGTAGTTAAAAAAAAATAGCAATCATCGTTTAAGCTGATAAAAAAGAGTGCAAAATAATATTTTTGCAGTTTTATTTAGTGATACTGCACCGCTGATTTAAATCAATATTAAGTGCACTACCCCCAACTATGATACATACAAATAATTTGACGTTATTCTTTGAAGTTAGCCAAAAAGGTGTTAAGTCAAAACAAAAAATGCATTTTGAGTTTTTAATAAGGTTTAACTCAGTTTTTTCACTCTTTCGTGTGGTATTAATAACTTAAATTCAGAGCAACTGCTTTTTATCATAAGCAGTTCGATGGTGTTCTTCCGCAACCACGTCACTCGATTTTATCCTATTTTTTGTTTTAACTGTAGAAGTAATCAGTAAATACCGCATTACAATTTTCCATTTTTTTTTTGTTTGGCGGAATATTGGAATTTTATCTTATTCTTGGATTATAAAAGAATATATAGCAAAAAGTTTCAAATATTTGGTAAAAAAAAAAATTATTTTGTCTCACCTGAAAAGTAGTTGTTTTTGAGTTACGTGGTTGCGGAAGAAAACCATCGAGTTGTTCGTTAGAAAATAAATCAGTTAAATAAAGCAAATAAATAATTTTTTATTTACCGTAACGAAAAACTGCAGTTTCGGACTTTTGCGCAACTTTAAGGAATAACCCCCATCTGCAAAAAAGTTAAAGTTCGCATTAGTTAGCCAACACATAAAAACCCATACACTTTTGTTAACTAATGTTAACTTTAACTACTTTTTTCATAAAGGGGTTAAGCTTTAATGTTTGTTTGAAGTTTCACGTTTTGGTTTAAATTAAACCTTCAAACATTTTGATAATTTTTTATACAAAAAAGGTCTAATTCTAAAAAATCAACGAAATAATTCGTGACAAATTATATATACCCATTAGCTATGGGATAGTGATGCATTGAGTTTGTTAGCAACAGGCTTTAAATGCGGTAGTCCCCCTTGTTTAACCAGGTTCGGAAAAAAGCATTAGTCAAAATATGGTGGGGTAAGGTAGAGGGGAAGTGAACGCTCTGTGATCTCAAAGTGAGGACAAAAAGGAAAAAATTGGCAAAAAAAACTCCATTACTACCACACAGTCACTCCTGGAGGGGTAAAATGTAGGGTCAACCACCAAAATATTTTATTCTCGACATTTTTTCCGAACATACTTACCCCTCCCCTATTTCCATTTCTTAAGGGGGCTCATTAACAAATTTTAAAATTTTATAAAATTTTAATTAAAAACCATAAATAGTTCAACAAAATAACCACAATACTAATTATTTTATAAAATTTAAAAAAAATTGGACCTTAGGATGCTCCATGTTTTTCTCCCCAACATTTGTTTCGTACCTAACCTTTGTGTTCATTCCTCAAGGGGGCTCTTAATAAAATCCATCATAGAGCATTGAACATTTATGTATAATAAAGGAACATTTTGTATGGAAAACCCAAAATCTTGTTACTCTATATACCACTATCCCATAGCATATGAACATTAGAGTGCTCCAAGTAAATGAACTTGCGAATTTTTAGCGTTTTGTCCCTTAGTGCCGGTACACACATGTCAAGTTTGACTCGTCAAGTCTTGAGTTTTTTGAAGAGAGGGGAAACGAAATGGCATTCTCTTTTCTCTTCTTTCCTAAAAGCTCAAGACTTGACGAGTGAAACTTGACGTGTATGAACCAGCACTTAGCGCTTAAATCTTGCCCAGTCGAAACTAATGCCATTAAAACAGTTGTATTTTTATTTACAAAAAAAAAAAAAACAATCTTGTTACACTACAGGAAATTTTGTGATAAAATTAGCTTCGCTGCTGTCAAAAATAAAAAAGCACTGAAACTTAAAAAAAAAACGTACCGGCAACGTTTAAAGAATCTTTAGCGTCAAAAATTTTAAAAAGCACTAAAAACGGTGCGAAACGCACCGAGCTACCGGCTCTGCCATCGACTTGTTTTTGATTACATAGGGTCTTCACCTGAAAATTTTTTGGCATACCAAACGTCAAACTTCATATATAAAAAACGCTTACAAAAATTTTAAAGTTTTCTTTATATGGACTTTGACGTTTGGTATGACAAAAAATTGTCAGGTGAAGACCCCATGTTAGGAATAGAATAAAAACAATGTCAAGGCGAATTTAAAAAGGTTAGTGCAACTCTGCAACTACAAAAAGCCCCCTGTATTTTGTTTGCAATTTAATAGACAGCTGTCAAAAAATATTTATTGCAAATTAAAAATTATCACTTTTTTATAAAAAAAATTATTAAATTTAATTTAATTATTAGCAGTTTTGAAATTTTTTTATTATAAAAATAATATTTTTAGCACTTTTCATTCAAAATTCTTCTCAAAACAAAATTATATTTTGACAATTACGTTTTTTTTTTTAATTTGCCGTGGAGACAGCTGATAAACGGCTGACAAATTGAGTTTACCTTTTTAAATTCGCCTTGAACAAAGTTTATTTCAACATTTAATAGATTAGAAAATACAAAACAGGGCAAATTCATTACAGGTGGTCTTAAAAGCCTTGCTGATAAACTTTTTTTTTGCTTTATAATTGTTGGATACCAAAATTTTGTTTAAAATCTTTATTTCGGGTTTGTTTTGTTGCTGTTTTTGGTATTGTACAATGATTTAACAACAACAAATTGCTTGTTGTTTTTGTACAATTTGTACTTTTTATAGTACCTAGATTATCTGTTATGAATTCGCCTTGATTCAAAAGTATCACATCTTGAACTTTTTTATACCCTTCACGACTGTTGACCGTAGGAACACAATTGCACCGTATGAACGTAGTAGCGTACGATGTAGATACGTTGTCAAATTAAAATGTATAATATTTCATACAAAGGCACATAATAGCTGGCGAAGACATTAAAGCGTATCTAAGTCGTACGTCGAAATAGATCTAATTCTACTTCATACGACAGTTACGACCAAGGCGAATTCAACAAGGTAAACTCGTCGCTACAACAATTACAACTCTAACAAAAACAACAGGCATTTTGTTATTGTAACAAATCCGATTTGTCAAAATAGTTGTTTACGAAAAGTGTGAGTAAAGAGTAAACAATACAAAATTTTATTGATTTTTTTATATTTTAAGTTGTGTGTTTATAAACCAATCTTAACAAAATTTAATGGATTCTATGTTTTAGAAGATTTAATGAGAAATATAAACTTTAAAGGCACGTTTTTTCACATTTGGTTATTTGACTTGTTTCCTACTAAACCGATTGTGGTAGAGTTCAATTCCGAAATGCTTAGGAGAAGTGGAAAGAATTGTACACCAATACTGTTTTTGTCTTTTGAGTTCTTTTGAGAGTGTTTTGAAAAGACGGACATGGCTAAATAGACTAAGAATTCCTCAAGGATCCAACATATGCATAAAAATTGAAAAAAAAAAGTCTAGCTTACCAACGCAGAAAGAAAAAATTAAATGGCAAAATTATAGGAAACGCATGGTTTCCGATTACTGGACTTCTCAAGTTTCCATATAGATTTGCGATTTTCCACTACATTTGTAAACGTATGTCTTTTGAAAGCTTTTTTTTTATTTATTTATTTATTTAATATATATAATTAGGTCTATGGATAAATCCTTACAGCCTAATACAAATGAGTATTTAACTTAAGTATAATATTACGTTTAACAATATTTAAATCCAGAGAAAAATCAATAAATTCAAACATTTCATTGAAGCAACAACACAGTTTTCTAAATGGGTCTGCCATAGCATAGTTAGTTCGGAAAGTTTTTATAAATAAGGGATTATAGTACCGTACCGTACGTCGTGGAATGTTAAATGATAAACTACTTAATAAAAAATTCGAGCATACTTTTCCATTTATTAAGTTAATTACAAATGAGACATTTAGCATAACTCTGCGACTTTTCAGTGTTGGCAAACGTATTAAAGATAATCTTGTAGAATATGAGGGGAGATTATCATATCCTCGATATGTATCTCTCAGGCAAAAAAGCAAGAATTGTTTTTGAATGGATTCAATATGATCACTATGAACCATATAATGTGGATCCCATACAATCGAGCCGTATTCCAAGATTGGTCTAACGAGAGATGTGTAAAGTTGTTTAGTGACGAAAGTATCATGGAATTCCTTCGCCCAACGTTTAATAAAAGCCAGAGTACAACGAGCCCTGTTGACAGTCATTGTTATGTGTTGAATAAAATCCAATTTTACATCCAGTAAGATGCCAAGATCCATAATTGTGTCAACTATCTCGATTTTATAGTCACCGAGTTTATAGTTATTTAAAATACTACGTTTTCTAGAAAAGCGCATATGTTTACATTTCATTAGGTTTAAATCCATTAGGTTATGTTTACACCAATTATAAAAGGCATCCAAGTCTTCTTGAAGATAAATATGGTCTAAAGAGTTCGTGAAGTTTAAAAAAATTTTTACATCATCTGCGAACATTAGTATATGTGAATGTTTAATAATATCAGGCACGTCGTTGATGAAGAGCAGAAGCAAAAGTGGGCCAAGGTGACTACCTTGCGGAACACCGGATTTTACCAATATAGGTTTAGAAGTTGAAAACCCAAATTTTACGCATTGTATTCTGCCGAGAAGATATGACCTTAGCCAGCTTAAATAAGTTTTGTCGAAACCCATAATATCAATTTTTCTCAAAAGAAGGTTGTGATTTACCTTATCAAATGCCTTACTGAAGTCGGTATATATAACGTCGGTATGCTGGTTGTTGACGAATCCCTCATTTACCAAAGTTGTCAGTTCTAAAATATTTGTCATAGTTGATGATTCTTTACGAAATCCGTGTTGAAAAGGTGTTAATAACGGTGAAACTTGATGAACCAATGAATCTAAAATGCATTTTTCAAAAAGTTTTGGAATTGCGCTAAGTTTGGCTATACCTCTGTAATTAATTATATTTGATTTATTTCCAGATTTGAACAGAGGAATTAAATATGATTCTTTCCATATTTTTGGAAAATATCCATTTTTCAAAGAAATATTAAAAATAATTGACAACGGCATTGCTAAAGCTTCCATACAGTTGATTAAAATACTGCTTGGTATACCATCAGGACCCATTGAGTTTGAATATTTAAAAGATTTTAAGCAATTGATAATATTAAGTGTGGTTATTGGTGAAAATGAAATAGTTTGACCAGTAACTATATTAAATGGATAATTGACATTTTCAGCACAATGTGCATCAGAGTATGTGGACGAAAAAAAGTCGGCGAATAAATCACTGATTTCCTTTTCATCGTGTGTTTCAGTACCCATATATTTCATGACCTTCGGTGCACCAGAGATCTTTCTTTTCGAATTTACAAATTTATAGAATGATCTTGGATCGTATTTTAAGTTGTTTTTTATTTTAATCAAATAATCGTTATATAATTTAGCATTTAGCAAATTGTATTTTGCACGAAGGACGGAATACTTGCTGTAATCGCAGTGGGATCCAGATTTCTTATATTTTCTGTAATTCTTGTTTTTTAAGTTTTTTAACGAAGAAAGTTGTTTGAACAGATCTTTCTGATAATGTCAAATTTATCCAAAAGTTTTTAACTTTTAAGCTCCAAAATGTTTCGGAAGTGCACTAGGAAACAAAAATTTAATCAAATAAACGCCAGCTTCGCTAAATATACCTCCTCCGCATAGCCGGCCTTCAGTCGGGCGCAAGGATTTTCTCATCTATGGTATAACAAACACCGACTTCGCTAAATAAAGCTTCTCCGCATAGCAATTGATATGCTTACTACCTATAAACTCTTGTATTGACGCAAACTCATCGTCGCTCTTTAATGGATTAAGAATTTTTAAATAAAATGTTCATATTCAGAAAGAACTATTTAACAGCTCTTAAATTATAACTATATGCGTTCAGAAATGTAGTGGGGAATTGCAAATTTATATGAAAACTTTAATTTTCCCTTTTCTATTCCCCTTTGACTTTTTTATTTGGAGCTGCGTTGGCAAACTAGAATTAAGCCACAATTTTTTTGTTCTTGCACATTTTGGTCAAATTAAGGATCTTCATTTAATAAAAGTGTGTAATATAATAGAAAAAAAATTTCACAAATTTCAACAATCACAATTTTTTTTAAATGAAAAACAAAAATAATTAAAAAATAAAATTTATTGACAAATCGGATTTTACAGCTGACGAGCATATGTTCTAAAGAGTTTACCTTGTTGAATTCGCCTTGGTTACGACCGTATTGTCATAGAAAAAAAAAATAAAAATGTAAAATTAAATTATTTTGTTTGTTCTAATAAAACATTTGTTAACAAAATAAAAGGATAGAAAAAAACAATAATTTTAATAAATTCGGAATTTTTAAATATTATTATCAAAAGTAAACAAAGTACTTGGGTAAGTGAAGCGTGTTTCTAAAAATGTACGGTGTAACGTCCTACGTTCATACGACGTACGACTCAATTGTGTTCCTAGCATGATTCGATCAAAATTTGGTAATTGAAATTTGTGTATTTGATTAAAAAAATTGTTCAAGTAAATCCATTATTGTGATAACTTTTTTAAAAAAATCTTTTCTAAGAAGCATATTTTTTGAAGAATTTTTCATGGATCGGACTTTTTATCTAGAAAATTTATTTTCCTTTTTTTCCAAAATCTCCCACTGTTTAAGAGTGGAGTAAATTTCTTTACTTTGGCATGTTTGAATATAATTATTTCAGTTACAAATTATAAACTTATGTATGTGCATACCAGCACGTATTCACTACGGACTTAAATGCACACCACTTAAAATAATAACAATTTAATTTTTATTTATTCCTTTTCTCTACGTTGCCAATAAATTCCCAAATTAACCACATCATTGTGATGGAAAAACACCAACAATTTCAACAAAATATTGAAACATTTAAAGCATCTCAAAAATTTAATATGCTTAACAATAACAACCTCCCTCCTCTGGCTAATGGCTGTATATCCGACACAAGTGGAAAGTTCAAAAATTTTAGCAGTCTACGCATTCCCTGGCAAAAGTCATTTCATGATGCACACAACCCTCATAAAAGAGCTGGTGCAAAGAGGCCATCAAGTGACGATGGTGACGGCATTCAGTTTGCAGCATTTGAAATTGGGAAAAAATTATACGGAGATATTAATCGAACCGGTTTATGATTTTTGGAGTGATAGTAAGGGGAATTAAGCATCTCAAATGTTTCATACTCAAACAATTTTCCTTTCTTTTGTTCAGTTATTCCCTTCTTTAAGGCCGATAATATTTTTCAATTATCTGAAATGGACTTTTTTGATTTTTTGAAAATGTTGGATATTATTGGTTTGAAAACCACCGAACATGCCTTAAAACAACCAAAAGTCCAGGAAATTATTAATCACCCCCATCCAAAGGGTCAGTATGATTTATTGATGTGTGAGCAATTCTATCAGGAACCCTTTCTTGCCTTATCATACATCTACGATATACCGGTGATAACCAGCAGTACTTTAGGCTATGAAAACCATATGAGTCAAATGATGGGTATCTTAACACCCTGGTCATTTGTTCCTCATGGATTTATGCCATTTACCGATCGTATGAGTTTTGTGGAACGTTTGAAAAACAGTTACTATTCCTTGGCTGAAGATTTGATCAGAGAATGGGACTACTTCCCGAAAATGGACAAAATGGTACATCGATATTTTGGTCATCTAAAAGGTGGGTATTTTGAGTCGGTTTTTAAATAATGGAAAGAAAAGCTTTTTTTATCTTAAAGCCAGAGCTTAAAATAAATATTTTTGAAGTTCTATACCGATATACAAACTAGTTCAAAAGTGACTCAACTCAAAATTTTAATTTTTCGGGTTTATATGCTTAAGGCTCAGTTAGGCGAACTTTGCTGTACCGTATCTGTACTGTATCCATCAGCTGTTCGCTTTTTGTTATATGAAAAGCAATACAAAAGCTTACCGAAATGCAATGTACCGTAGTTGTAACGTACCAATCTGCATAAAATAGAATTGCATGCCGTTGTTACGTGACATTTGTAAAACAGTGATGGGCGGCTTGTATGTTACATTGAATGCGGGTAATTTTGCTCTTTTTTTGGTACTTTTTTCAGTTTATCTATGGAATTGCAACAAAACAACTTACAATGCAACATATTTCCAAATATATTTATGTTTAGATGTTTAAAGTAAACAAATGCAAGTACACATACAATAAAAGACTTTATTTAAATTGTATCAAAACCTTGTTTGGTGTATGCACATTTACAATATATGTATGCTAAAAATTTATAGTATACGCTAAAATACAAATCTAGTTATTGTAAATCTATAATATAAATATTAACATTTTTTACATACACAAAATACTGTTTTAATACCATCTAAATCACGTGATACCTTTTCTGCACAACGGTCACCATTTGAATATTTTTGATTCCCAGCACTGTGTGTTTTGTTTTATGTACACAATTACTTTTTGTTTATGTATGGGAAAACATATGACACGTTTTAAACGTTCTATAAGTGCACCAACGTGCTTACAGTACGGTGCGGTACATTACGGGTACAGCAACGTTCCCCTAACTGAGCCTTTAAACTATGCACAATACACTTGTTAATCTATAAAACAAAATACCAGTGCATGTGTTGTTGTTAGCTGCTGCTAAAAAAAACCGTTATGTCTTTCTTTATGTTTCAGTAAAGTTGCAATTCATAAAAGTGACTTATTTTAAGTTGTGTCTGAAAAAAAATATTTTTTGTTTTAATTATCTAAGCTAATCCCCCGAAGCTCTATGCTTGTCTGCAGAAAAGAAACCAGAGTCTCTGGCGGGAATCAAACCCGCAACTCCGGCGCTGATAGACTAGCTCACTACTAGCTAAGTGATTAATATTCTTAATTCGAATTGTGAAACTTTAAATAAAATAAATCTTTGTTAGAGTTTACTATTAATTTGACTTGTATCAAATTAGAATTTGGCAAAGGTGACAAAAATTGAAAAGAATTCAGCTAAAGTGACATAACTTGAAATAACTCGGTAAATTGTGCAAATAATACATCATCAAAAGTGTCACAACTAAAAATTGCTCATTATCTTGTGTATAAATGTTAAAAAAAAAACTTTTTAGATCACAATCTGTACGGATTTTCGACTAAATGGTCCAAAGATTTATTTTAACTATTTTTTTTAGGTCAACGACAGTTTTTTTTTTTTGATTTTTTAAAAATTGAGTTGGGTCACTTTTAAACTAGGTGCGCGATATGCAGCAAAGTCTTATAGTTAAAAGTAAAACAAAGCTCCATAAAATAGAACTAGGAATGCAAATTATCAGCAACTCGTTAGTAAAAACTGACCTGCAGCCGTATTCTCTAATTCGCTTAGCTAAAGCTAAATCTCGATCGCTAAAATGCCTTTAGGGTCAAATACACTTGTCAAATGCTTGTCCAGCAGGCAAATTAACTCGTGTACGTGTGCTTGACGTTATATTCGCCGTCGTATCTAAATTGTGAATTTTCCATCGAGCATCGTCGGTGTGAAACATCCAAACATATTTTCACTAATACTACCACAATGCTTGATGAGCATTTTGATAAGTTTATTTGGGACTTTACTGCCCGTCTACAACTGACATTATTTGATGTTATAACTTGATGTTATAAAAGCGATGTTAAAACATTTGCATTAACAATCGTGTTATAACATGAGAAAACTTCTAACATGATGAGGTTACATCATATTAGTGTTAAAGTTAAGCATTTTATATCAGTTGTAGACTGCATGTTAGAGAATACAAAATTTAACAACTTAGAGTGCTATATTCGGCTGTGCCGAATCTTTGCTACCCTCCACCGACAGTTCGAATGTTTAAGGAATAATATCTGTATGATGTCTATTTATTATTGTTATCTTAAACTGTGGCGATTTGTTATTAATTATGATTTTAGGCGACTAAACTGTTTTCCGGTAGTAGGGTTTATATGGGGCCTAGGGTAAATTATGGACCGATCATCACGAAATTTCACAGTGTTATTTCTAGTCCTAATGTGACGTACCAAATTTTGTTACGATAGCGTTATTTTTTACGGTTTTAGGCGTACTAAACGGTTTTCCAGGAGTAGTGTTTATATGGGGCTTAGGGTAAATTATGGACGGATCTTCACGAAATTTAACAGCGTGATTTCCAGTCAAATAAAACAAATTTTTGCAAAATCTTATCTCATTCCGTGCCTTGTTCCACCATTTATGTTATTTTTTGTAACAAAATTATCAATTTTTTTAGGTGGTGGTTCCACATTTTGATTCATAGCTCTGGTCCTACTGAGCCGATTTTGCTGGATTTCAATCCCAAACTGATTAGGATAACTACAAGCAATTCGGCACCAAGTTTGTTCATTTCTTTTGAGTTGTTCGAAAGTGAGCGTGTTTTCAACAGACGGACAGACAGAAGGACATGGCTAAATCGACTTAGAATTACTCAAGGACCCAGAATATATATGCTTTATGGGGTCTGAGATGAATAATAAAAAAGTTTCACACGGAATGACAAACTTAATATACCCTCTTCACAACTAATTGTGATGGAGGGTATAAAAATTTATGCGATTGCATTAAAAGCTGAAATTGCGGCGAATTAAATTTGTATGGCATTGCCAAATTTAACAATGCACAAAAATCGCTAAATCAACTTTATAGATTTTTAGCTATAGAGTATTGCTTTAACGTTTTACAGAATACGACTGCAGGCCTGCACTTTGGAGCTCACACTGATAGGCCTTGAGCGTTAGAATATCGTTTGATAAATCGGTAACATATTTTACTAAGCCACCATGTTAATAACCTCCCTAAGAAAGCGCTGACACGATCTACTAAGTTCTGGTAGTGCTGATTCAGACATGTCAGGTAAAGCTGAACAGGTTTTCTTTAATTCTCTTTTGAACCTGCCTGTGGGGTCATATGCAATCAGTTTGTGTCTTCAATTTTCTTGTTTTTTACCTTAATTCATCTAGCGTATTACGAATACAAATATAAAATTTCAGAGTACGGTCATAATAATAATGGAACACTTTTATGCAGACGATAAAATCCTATCTTTAGCTACCGGTAAGTCGTGAACGCGGGCCATAGAGTATCTAGAAGCAAAATCGATCGGTAATTTTACCACGTCGTCAAACAAATTTCCGTCCTGGGTACTAATTCTGGCAGTGCTGATCGAATAATTTTTCGATTCTAAAGCAATTTTATTGCTCATTCTTTCAGACGATACTGAACGAAGCGAAACATTTTTTTCAGTGTTGTAAAGAATATACATTTTGAATTTTCACAACACTGAAAAATAATTTTGATTCTAAGAACAATTTTGATTTTAGTTGAACTTTTAATTTTTTATATTCTTTAATTAGGCTTGAGTTCATCAAATTTAATTTTTATACCCTCCACCACAATTAGTTGTGAAGAGGGTATATTAAGTTTGTCATTCCGTGTGAAACTTTTTTATTATTCATCTCAGACAAAGTGTATAAATTCTGGGTCCTTGAGTTATTCTAAGTCGATTTAGCCATGTCCGTCTGTTGAAAACACGCTCATTTTCGAACAAATCACAAGAAATGAACAAACTTGGTGTCAAATTGCTTGTAGTTATCCTAAGCAGCTTGGGATTGAAATCCAGCAAAATCGGTTCAGTAGGACCAGAGCTATGAATCAAAATGTGGAACCACCACCTAAAAATATTGATAATTTTGTTACAATAAATAACATAAATGCTGGAACAAGGCACGGAATGAGATAAGATTTTACAAAAATTTGTTTTATTTGACTGTTAAATTTCGTGAAGAGCTGTCCATAATTTACCTTAAGCCCCATATAAACACTTCTCCTGGAAAACAGTTTAGTACGCCTAAAACCGTAAAAAATAACGCTATCGTAACAAAATTTGGTACGTCACATTTTTTTAGGACTAGAAATAACACTGTGAAATTTCGTGACGATCGGTTCATAACACTGGTTTACAGCCAAAAATTACGAAGAACGCCACGTGCCTAGATAAGTTAATTTTGACCTCCTGAACACGAAAAACGCTGTAATTTTTTTTTTCAATAGTTTAGTTTTTTAGATAACGGTACTTTTGTGTTTTTCGGTGTATGGTCCCACTCAAATGCTCGCCAGGCCTTCGGTGTCATACCTCTATCCGATTGTCCATATTTTAAGTGACTCTGAGACTTAATTGAGGTTTAATGTCGTTAATTTGCCGAATTATCTTATCCTTTAGCTATTGAATTGTTTTTGGCTTATTAAAATACATTTTTTCTTTTAACTATCCCCAAAGAATGAAGTCGAACGGTGTCAAATCAGATTATTGTGGCGGCCAATTAACATTGTCGTTCCACAAAATCCTTAATAAAAACTTTATTTTTCATCCGATTTTTTTCAAATTACGCTTAAAATGTTGGTAACAAAATAAACTATTTGGTTAAAAAATAAAACATTCCAGATATTTACTATAACGTAGAAAAAAAACGAAATAAAATTGAAAAATTTTGAAAAAAACGTAAAAAATAGGCAAATTTGAGGTGCCATAACTCAGCCAATTCTTATCAGATAAAAATTCTTAGCATATCGACGGAAAAGACATTCAATTACCTTTCCAACGATATGCCATTTATTTCGATCGGACTTTTCGGTTGGGCTCCACAAGGGTTTGAGTGGGACCATACACCGAAAAACACAAAAGTACCGTTATCTAAAAAACTAAACTATTGAAAAAAAAATTACAGCGTTTTTCGTGTTCAGGAGGTCAAAATTAACTTATCTAGGCACGTGGCGTTCTTGGTAATTTTCCAAATTAAAAATTTGTAAAGCAGTGTAATTTACCTTAGACCCCATATAAACCCTACTACCGGAAAACAGTTTAGTACGCCTAAAATCATAATTAATTAAGGAGATACAATTTCGTTGGATAATATATGGAAATAATCTATTAATTTAACATGATTAAACGTTTCATTTACTTGACTAAACATTTTATTCACTTGATTAAATTTTTAATAAAACAAATTTTATTTTTGATTAATTGGTGAACAATTCCACAAATTATGGCTATTAACTTAAGTGGAACACTAACTTTCGTGTTTCTTTTAAATAGAAATAAAAATTTTCGTTTGGGAATTTGCATTGAAACCACCATAAAAATTCAAATTTGTTCTTGTTTTAAATATAAATTTTAAGTAAAATTCCAAATACAGGCAGTAAATCTGTTCAAATTCCATTGGAAATCAATACATATATAAATTCTATTCTATTCCTTAGTTGATATACCACCGGTTTCCCATATGGAGAAAAATATTTCAGTTATGCTGCTTAATAGTCATACACCATTAACCACCTCTAGACCCACCATAGCCAGCATGGTACCTATTGGAGGCATGCACATCTATCCACCCAAGAAATTGCCTAACGATATAAAAACTTTCTTAGATGGAGCTGAAAATGGAGCAATTTATTTCAGTTTAGGTAAACATTTCCTTTTTTTTAATAATACAAATTTTATTAAATCCCTTTTTTCTTCAACAGGCAGCAATGTCCAATCGAAAGATATGCCCGCCGAAAAACTTAAAATATTCCTTGAGGTCTTCGCTTCCATGAAACAGCGCATACTTTGGAAATTCGAAAACGAAAGCATAACCAACTTACCGAAAAATGTTATGATCAAATCCTGGTTACCACAATCCGATATTTTGGCTCATGCTAATGTCAAAGTATTTATTACTCACGGTGGCTTATTTGGCACTCAGGAGGGTGTTCATTATGCCGTACCCATGTTGGGTATGCCGATCTATTGCGATCAACATTTGAATATGCGCAAGGCAGTACAAAATGGTTATGCCATTAGTTTGCATTTTCCCGATATAACCAAAGAAATGTTGAAGGATTCTCTAGATAAATTACTGCACGATCCCTACTATCGCAATAACATTAAAAGGATCTCAAATATTTTCCATGATCGTCCTTTGGGAGCTCGTGAAACGGCCATGTATTGGATAGAGTATGTTATACGTCATAATGGAGCCGCACAGTTAAGATCGGCAGGCTTAGATCTTAAATGGTATCAGTTCTATTTATTAGATGTGATTGTTTTTGTAGTGACTTGTATTGCATTGGCACTAGTATTATTATGGGCTGCCTTACGTATGATCTTTAATCGTAAGCGTAATCATGTCAAGTCTAAGACACAGTAAAATAAATTTGTTGTCCAATTAGAATATTTTATGAATAAGTTATAATTTTAATAAAATAAATATTTGGGGGATTCACAAGGTGTCATAAAGTCATATGTCTTAAAATAATAACATGAAAAAATACGACTGTTATGAACAACCCCTCATAATTTAGTATGCTATTTTGAATTTAAATCAGCTGATTTAAAACAAATATAAAAAATATATAATTACCTAACATCAAAATATTTTTTAATTCTTTTCCATGAATTAATAAATTAAATTAGATTTTACCTGACTATTTTCCATTTTGCAGACGCAAATCAGAAATAAATTTTATTTCGTTTGTTTACCAAACAGCAGAGTCATAAGCCGATCTTATTTGACGCCGCAAGTGATTTGTTGCAAAAATTGCTAGCCGCAGGTCAAATGTTAGCCGGATAAAATGATATCATCAACGGCGACGCACAGTGGCGCCATTTGAGTTTTTTCGTTGCAAAAATCATATCTTTTGAACCGAATAAGATAATTGAACAGTTTAAACAGCATATGATAGATAACTGTTCAGCCTATGAAATGAGCGTTTGGAAAGGGTGCTACGCTCTGTAGGGGCCTAATTATGGGTTATCAAAGTTAAAATTAGTAGAAAAATCAATTTTATGGTAACTAAAAAAAATTATTTTTACATTTTTAGATTGTTTTTATTTTTTTTCTTTAGGTTTTTATGTTTTAAATTATTACCCAACAAATTAAAAAAAAAATTATTTTTTTTTAAATTTATTTTTTCAATTTTCTGTAAAATATTCATCACAGTTCGTAAGAGAAGGTATATCTAAAAGACTAACCATTTCTAAACTATAATTATTTTCTAACTCTATTCGTGACTTCACATGCCGCAGGGAAGATATAAGTGGATCGGAAGATGCTGCCAACATGTTGAAGAGGTCCTCATTTTGCCTTACCCTTGATGCTTTGAATGTGTTCTGCAATCTATATTTTTTATAAAATTTGTTAAGAGACTCCTGTGCTTCTTCAGAAAGCTCTCCAATTGGCAAAGACTGGTACTCAATTATATCTTTGCCATGCGCCAATATTTTATGGACGGTCGGGGTCAACTTCTTCTGTGGATACATTTCTGCTAAAAGAGATGCAGTTTTCGACGCATATTCTCCATATTTTGTAGAATTGACATTTTCTTTGCAGTTTAAAACATCCAAGATCGTTCCCAATCTTTTCACGATTTGATTGTCAATTCCAGTGATTCTAGTTACTGCCTCATCATTTTCAAAAAATCTCCTAGAAGTGTTTCCATCGTTTGAGTTACCGTATCCGTGCTTGGGACAGTCTACTTTTAGTCCAACTTGTTTAAAAAAAGCATCCTGTATTTGCTTCTTTCTGATCTTTTCCTTATCCTTTATTGATGTATTTTCATCGAAGTTTTCCTCCTCTTGTGGTAGGGTATACGCCAGTTTTAGCAAGAATTCCATACACCTTATCCTTGCGTGCAATGGTGACATTCCATATTCGTAATTCTCCTCATTTGTAGAATCGTTTAAATTACCAAAGTTCTTCTGACTCTTTTTGCAAATCGGGCATGACATTGTTGAGGTTGTTCCTGTCAGTTCGTTTACGACTTTTCCGTCAACCATGGTCAGATGGAACTCGTAATTGCATTCAATATATTTTCCTTCTCCAATTTGCAGCTTTGTAGGCTTAATCTTGCTTATTTGTTCTTCAATGTCCTTCACCGTGGTCCTTATGAGTTCTGCCGATTCCCTTGCAAACTGAAACATTATTGGTCGGCAATAATGCACTGATGACGGACGTGGATTTTTCCAGTGAAGGGAAACATCCGATTTAAGCCGCAAAGGAACAACAGATGCCATAAACATATTTCCGTCCGATATTGTAGCGTCATCGGAAGATATCCTTTGCTTATAAACGCTTTGTCCGGATGATCCATCGCAGCCCCATTTGCTGATCAATGTCAACTTCTCAGGAAGAATTTTCACCTCATTTTCAGGAAGACTCTCCAACAACCGTTTTGCTGTATGGCCCATGAGATCCTGCAGATTGGCTTTCGCAGAGACTTCCGTAAATTCCGTATGCAGTGGTCGTGAATTTATTTTGGCTTGCGTAATATGCTTGTATCCGGGTAAAACGTCAGCGCCGTGTCGCGTTAAAGATGCCCGTAGTTTCTCATATTTCTCTTTGGAAAGTTCTAAGTCCATAAACAAGGCCAAGGCTTCTTCGGAACCATACTTTTTAATGTGTGCGTTTGTGGGCGTGGGAATGCTTTCCTTAATCCTTTTTAGTCGCAGTGGGCTTGCATCAGCAACAGATTTGGTTATGTGCGACCTAACTCTTTCACTATCCTTTGTAAATTTAATAGACAGCGCTTCCGATAATTGCTTCGTGGTCAAGTCATTGGTGGCATCGGCAAGTTTCCTCTTTCTTGTGAAAATTGAACACTCCTCAATACTTTTTTTTGGCCTTCCTTTTGCTCCTCTGGTTGATGTGGTGGGTTTATCTACTGCCAATATATCCAGGATGGTATCTTCATTAAGCCAGTCCTCGTATTTGGAGTTGAAGTTCTGAATGGTTCGATTAGATTTCACCCATTTTGCCTTAATATTTGCATATATCAGATAAAAATTATTTTTTATAATTTCGCTTCTCTCAATATTTCCGTATAAGCTATCAAGTTCTTCTAAAGCAGCTTCCGTGAAAAAATTTGGTGTGGTTGACTTTCTAAACAGTTCAAATAATTTAAAATTGTTCAACGCCATGTTTTCAGTACTTAAATTGTTTAATGGTTTCAGTAATTGTTGCGCCAACTTTCAGTCGTAGACTAATCCAGGCATTATGCTTATTTTGCAATATATAGGCTTATGCTACCATGCCGAAAAATGTACCTGTTCCCTACATACATATGGATTTAGGCTGAATAATGCATTTTTATATTATGCACGTGTCCAAATAAGATTTGTGCCTACCTGTAGTCAATATTGTTCTTGACCATTTGCAATATATAGGCTTATGCTACCATGCCGAAAAATTTACCTGTTCCCTGCATACAAATGGAATTAGGCTGAATAATGCAATTTTGATATTATGCACGTGTCCAAATAAGATTTGTGCCTACCTGTAGTCAATATTGTTCTTGACCATTTGCAATATATAGGCTTATGCTACCATGCCGAAAAATTTACCTGTTCCCTGCATACAAATGGAATTAGGCTGAATAATGCAATTTTGATATTATGCACGTGTCCAAATAAGATTTGTGCCTACCTGTAGTCAATATTGTTCTTGACCATTTGTACGCCAAAGTATTGTTTAAGTGAGGTACGTACCTGCTAATTTCAATGAGTAGTTTTTTTAGATTTTAGATCAAACTACTGTCATACAATTTCTGCAACCATGTCTTTTTAACCTTTTTTACCTCTAGAAGCCAAACGGGCACGTACGGGCAGATAAAATTTTTGAATTATGTAAAGAAATAATCAAAGAACAGATTTTGCAAATATGGCAAATATAGAAAAATATAGATTTTTGTTATTTTCCGTCAAAGTTGAAAAATAGTGAAAAAACGGATAGTTTTTAAATAGTGATTTACCAGGAGAAACACAAAGCAAACAGTTCATTTTTTTTTTATCATTACACATTTAATAAATGCATCAATCAATACAAACAAAAAATAAGGCGATTCGTTACCTATTTTTCGTGATATTACACCTGAAATCGCAACAAATTTACTAAAAATTGTGTGTTTTTTTGAAAACCGAAAGTCGGTCAACTTTGAACGGCTATATCTTCTAAACTAAAAATGTGATATTATTAAGAGTGGCAGATTTGAAATCGTTGAAAAGTTTCCTATAACATGAGTTTATTCAAAACTTCGTCGGTGCTCATGAAAATTTTGATTTTTGCAACCTCGTTTGCTCTACGGGCGCTACTGTGCGACGGCTACAAGAGCTAACGCGGTAAGGCTCAGCCGCTCAGCTCTGGTCTCTTCTGATTAATTACGACAGCACAATAAACATAGCAAGCAACGTCCTATTAATTTAAGACACTTTCTGTTTACAAAGCAACAACAATATTTTTAAACCATTGTAAAATGTTAGAACATTATGACAATATAACAGGTGTGCTATCACCTTGTGAATACCCCAATTATGTACTGTAATTTTAAAACTAATAATCGAAAGTAACACGTGTTCGAACCATAATGCACGATAATAATTGTGAGTCACAGCTGAACGTCAAGTTTTTTGCCAAATTTATATGACATTTCGCTGTTTCAGTACTTGACAAATTAAACCATGGAGATCATCAAACGTCGTCAATACGCTGAATCGTCAGTTGAACAGAAAGAAGTGAATGGTGCCTTTATAATTCACCTCCGTGAATTCGTTAACAAGCTAAATTTACGACTTTGGGCAAATGAGAATCCACGAGTGATTGTTGAAAAGCCGATGCATCCACAAAGAGTGACTGTTTGGCGCGGTTTATGGTCTGGCGGCTTCTTCAAGCCGTACTTATTCGAGAGATTATAACGGACTTTTTGTGGACAGAAATTGACGATATGAACCAGGACGATATGTGGTTCAAACAGCATGGTGCCTCTTGCCACACAGCCAACGAAACAGTGGCTCTTTTGTGCGAGAAACTCAATGGCCGTGTTATGTCACGTCGTGGCGATGTTAATTGGCCGCCACAATAATCTGATTTGACACCGTTCGACTTCATTCTTTGGGGATAGTTAAAAGAAAAAATGTATTTTAATAAGCCAAACACAATTCAATAGCTAAAGGATAAGATAATTCGGCAAATTAACGACATTAAACCTCAATTAAGTCTCAGAGTCACTTAAAATATGGACAATCGGATAGAGGTATGCCACCGAAGGCCTGGCGAGCATTTGGCCGATATTTTGTTTCACACATAATTGTCATAGAAAAAAAAATATGTATGTATATAAGAAAAAAAAATATATATATAAATAGTTCTTAATATTTTTAATTAGGCTTAAGTTCATGAAATTTAATTTTATTTTTATTATTTTTATGAAGAAAGGAATTTTACAACATGAAAATTAATTAAGCCTTATTAAAAATATTAAAAATTTGGATTAAAAACCATAAATAGTTCAACAAAATAACCACAATACTAATTATAAATAATTCTCTGAAACTTTTTGTTTTATACAATTAACATCGTTCGTTTGGTTGGAGTTCAGGTAGTACTGCAGAGAACATTGCCTAACTCTAATAGAGTCACAGACATTTTTTTTATAAATACTCAATGTAATAACCGAAATTTGGGCTTTATTAGCTCACAAATTTCATGGCATTTAAAGTTGAAATAAGTGTCTGGCATATGGCCTCCGCGACTGCAGCTTATGAACGCCATCCTGCCGATCCAATTTTGCACCACTTTTTCGAGCATACCCGAACTTGTTTGTCAATACTGTGTCGAACGTTGTCTTCTTAATTAGCTTAGACCAGAGATTTGACGTAACCCAACAAAAAGTAGTCCATAGATGTCAAATCACACTAACGAGATGGGCACTTCACAGGTCAAAATCTTGAGATAATTCGGTCACCAAACGTTTAGTTCAACAAAGTGATGGTGTGAAGGCTGTATGACATTTTGCGAGTTCCTGTTGGAATCATTTCTCCTCCAAATGATTTGCAAAAACATGAGGTATAAAATCTTTGCGATTCATTTGGCTGTAGCGTTTGATAATCACGGTAATGTTGGCACCGGTTGCGCATTTGAAGACAAATGGGATAATGGAGATTTCGGCATATAAACCGCACCAAACAGGGATTCTTTTGGGATGCAATGGAGTCTCATGAGGATTGTGCTCTCGCCAAAGATGATAATTCTGCTTGTTTAAATAGCCGTTAAGCCAGAAATGAGCCTAGTCGATGAAGACGATTTGACGATAAAAATTTGTTTCAATTTCCAATTGAATGGTTTTAATTCTTGTTCTAATTGGACCTTATATGGATGTAGGATAAGGTCTTTTCTCACATTTTTCAAAGTAGTAAACGGACAGAAACGGAGTTTCTGACAACGGCGTCGGAACGATAAATTCGAGTCCTTTATTACACTCACGTCTATAGCGGCGATGCCTTCTTCAGTTCGCAAGGTACAGGCACGATTTGAATGAATATTATTAAAAAGAGTAAACGTGGTCATGAATCGATCAATAGTATTGTGTATTTGATGCTCAGAAGGACGATTATGTGCTCCGTACACATGACGAAGTGCTCTATAAGTTTGACGAACAGAGCGCAAATTAAGGAAATAAATTTCCACGGCAAAAGTCCTTCGATCACGAATACACCCATTTGGTCCCTGATATTCATTATGCTGTACAACCCTCAGTTTTCGCATGCAAGTGCAAGTTCGAAAAACTCAATACACTCATACTTTTTTAATAACACCATCAAATTTTTTCTACTTGTGTTTTCTTTTTAAATCTTGGCACTTTGTAGAAAAAAACATTTTTTATTTTAAAAACATTTTCTTTTTTCAAAAATGGTTACATTTTTGATTGATGGTAGATGCTAGATGTGAGCAATGTTAATGAGTGTTTCACATTTTCCACATCTTTGATAGTAGGTGTTAGATGTCGATCAGTATAAAAAGCGTATTACATTGTCCACATCTTAAATCTACCATCAAAAAATATAACTTATCATTTAAAAAAAAAAAAAAATTTTTAATTAACTTTTTCTTCAAAAGCTTAAAAATTTTAAAAGAAAACACAAAAATATCTTTGAATTTTAATATGTTAAAACAAAAAAAAAACGTTGCAAAAAAGGGAAAACTAAACAAATGGCAGCACTGCTTTCAAAACAAAGTCCCCTTTTAGACAGGCAAAGTTTACTTTGCAAAGTCCAAGGTATATTTACACAAGGTAAACTCGTTGGCCCATATGTTTGTCAGCTGTTTACCCCATTTGGAACCCTAGTGTCAAAAGTTGTTTATGTTGGTTCCGTTGGTTCCTTGTGTTTGTTTACATACTTATGGTTAGTGCGCGCCATTTTGAATTAAAAAAGTGTAAAATTGTGAAATACATTTTATTTTTGTGAAATTTTAATTCTTGTGATTACTAAGCAAACAAAATACATTTAAATGCATTATTTTTTGCAATAATACTTTATTTTTATGCTTGAGAATGCAAAATATATTAAAAATTGTTTCAGCTTATTATTCTGAACTGCACGTGTTTTTTTCAATTTGTGTTTTTATTTTAAAGGCACATTGTTGCGTTTTTTTTTTGACACCATGGTTCCAAACAATTTGCCGTGTTGTTTTTGTCTTGTTGTACTTGTTGTAGCAACGAGTTTACCTTGTGTAAATATACCTTGGCAAAGTCTTGTGTAGTTCTCTTTTAAACTTTGTTTGGTGTTTAGACACACAAAGTTTAATTTGACAAATTTTTGTTTATTCGTTGTTGCAGCCAACTTCAGGTACAGGGTTGATAAATGGCATTTTTTAAAATGTACTTAATACAGAAAAAAAATTTACATTTTTTACGCTAATTGTACTTAATGTCAAAAAAATATTTTTTACAAGTTTTATTATTTGCATAACAAAGAATTTACATTAAAATGCACTTGTGCTATACATTTATATTTGAAATATACCTTTGGCAATTAACAAAAAGAAAAATTAAGTAAATAATAAGGAATTTAGACAAAGAATCTTAAGCTTGTTTTTTTTAGATTTAAAAGTGGAACAGGCTAAAAAAAGGTTTTACCTACCCAGTTAAAACTTCGCCTGCAAAATAATGTGTTAAGTTATCAGGAAAATGTTAAAATACTACTTCCAATTCTACTGAAAGAACCAATGAATTTTAGAAGGGATGTCCCAAAATGAACGCATTTTTATGTAAGTCATTATTTTTTTCCTACATACATCTGATAAATAAGTAGTTATAGAAGTAATTATAGTAGTTATATAGAAGAAAGCTACTAAATAATTAGTGAAAGAAGCTATTCATTTTAAAAAAGTAGGCGAAGTTTTTACTCGGTAGTAATGCCCGTAATTTCTACTAAAAATATCTAGCTGTGTATAGATATCTATGGTGCGAGGAATTTTTCATAATTTTAACACGTATGATTTTCTTACTGGTTAAAGTGTATTATATGTTCCACCATCGATAAAAATACAAATGTTGTCATATTTAAAAGAAAACTTAAAGGAAAAAACTTATATGCGCATTTCCTCAAAATACTCTACCAGGATGAAAAAATAAAATGTTGATTATCATCGTCTTTTATTGTTTATTATTATAAAAAAAGTCTATTTGTTTGAATTAAATTCGATATAGTATTTACAAAAAGGCGATTTCTTTGCTTTGTTTTTATCATATTTTGGTAGGAAAAAGATTTTGCAATTTTAAAATTGTACTAAATTTGCACTGGAGTACTTTATTATTTTTGCACTGCTAATAGTAGTAAAAAAAGTACAATTGTACTGCCAACTTTATTGTTATATTGTTATATCATTATCATATACATAGTTAAGTTTAAATGTCAGCTTTGCACCTTAGCAATCTGGCATCACATAAATTACAATAATTAAATAGATTTTAAGAATAGCTTGTAAAAAGAAGAATGAAATAAACCTCACTTTTTTTGTGCTTAACCTCGTGCAAGACACAACATATTGGCGACGAAGAGAACGTTTTTTTCTTTTGTTTTAAGTTATTAAATAATAACTTGTGCATTCAATATTAGCAAACAAAAAAGTCACGAAAAATAATTATAATGGCAAATGAAGGAAATGGTGCGATGTCCAGGTCAAGTGCACAATTTACATTGATGCAAGCTAATAATGTTCCAGAATTTTCGCCACATAACACAGCATGGCACATATGGAATGAAAGGCTGGAAATTCACTTTTGCGAAATTGGTTGTACGGAAGATAACCAGAAAAAGGCAATATTACTTAAATCAATGGGTGCAGAAGCATATAATGTAATACATAATCTCTGCAGTCCGAACTTGCCATCGTCAAAAACCTACAAGGAGCTATGCCAAATGTTAAATATGCATTATACTCCACCAACAATAATTTTTCACGAAAGGAAACAATTCCACATGGCATTCAAGCGTATTGACGAAACTGTAGCCGCATGGTACGCACGGGTCAAACAATTGGCATTTAGTTGCAAATTTGGCGGTCATCTGGATGCGTTTGTGTTGGACAAATTTATTGTTGGTATGTCAAATGACATTTTTGAGAGACTATGTGAAGAGGACGAGTCTATAACTATAGATCAAGCGTTGAGGAAGGCGTTAATTGTAGAAACCAAAATAAGCGCAAAATCTTCTCTGAAAGACAACAATGAGTCCCCAAATGGTGCTGTTAATTTTGTTAAACGTGGCCGCAAGAAGGACAAATCAGCAAAAATAGGAAACGTCGGCACAGAGAATGAAGCGGCTAGAAAGAAACATCCTTGTTCACATTGTGGGTGGCGTAATCACGAATCAGCAGCATGCAGATATAAAAACAGTAAATGCCATAGTTGCAACAAAATAGGCCACTTGGCATCAGTTTGTAAATACAAACATGAAAAAAACCGAAATGTTAATTATGTATCAAATTTTGACTATAATGAAAATGTTAATGATTTTTTTAACAATAGTATTTTTAGCATTGATGATAACAGTCGTGATGGAGTTTACACACTACCAGTTGCAATTGAAGGCTTACAATTAGAAGCAGCATGTGACACGGGTGCGCCATGTAATCTAATACCGGTAAAATTTTTCAAACAAATGCACATATCTAAATTAAGACCATGTAGGGTACCTTATGTCGACTTCAGTGGTGATCGCATAAAAATATTAGGTGAGTTTGATGCATTAATTACGTTTCGTGAAATGTCTAAAAAGGTTGTTGTTGTAGTGACCAAAACCGAAAACCCACCCTTATTAGGTAGATCGTTTTTACGAGCTTTTAATTTTGATCTTTGTCAAATCAACAATGTTAAGGCTGTTGACAGCTATGCTATTTTAGCAAACGAAATTAGGAACGAGTTTTCACCTGTATTTACTGATGAATTAGGTGCTTTTGTCGGTGACAAAGTGTCATTGAAACTATGTGACAATGCTGAGCCTATATTTCATAAGCCAAGACCATTACCATTGGCCTATAAGGGCAAAGTAGAGCAGAAGTTAAGAGATTTAGTTAATCAGGGAATGTTGGAGTTTGTGGACAATTCCGAATGGGGCACACCGTTAGTTCCTATTCTTAAGCCCGATGGCGACATACGTGTTTGCGCTGACTATAAGGTTACAATCAATAAGTATCTAGTAGATTTTAAGTATCCCTTACCAAGGATCGATGAAATCTTTTCGACTCTTGAAGGAGGAGAACTATTTACTAAGCTTGATCTATCTCAAGCCTATAATCAATTAATATTGGATGATGAGTCCCAACTTTTTTGTACTTGGAGTACACACATAGGAGTTTTAAAGGTTAAACGTTTACCTTTTGGCATAAAGACGGCAGCGGCAATTTTTCAAAAAACCATTGAAAATTTATTGCGGGGCATTCAGTTCGTTGTTGTGTATCAGGACGACATCACGGTTACAGGCCCAAATATACAATCGCACATGAATACTTTAAAGACTGTTCTCAAAAAGCTGCAATCAGCTGGTTTAAAGTTAAACAAACAAAAATGCAAATTCTTTCAGGACAAAATTTCATATCTAGGTTTTACAATAGATAAGGAAGGGTTAAGAAAAAGTGACGAAAGAACAGCATGTGTGAGTAATGCACCTGTTCCGGGCAATATTTCTGAATTAAGAGCTTTCATAGGTATGGTGAATTATTACTCGAAGTTTATTGATAGGTTTGCTGAGAAAATGGACCCTCTTTATGAGCTTTTAAGAAAGAATTCCAAATTTCAATGGTCTAGGAAATGTGACATTGCATACAATACAATCAAATCTGATATAGCATCTGACAATGTATTAGTACATTTTAATCCTGATAGGGAAATTGTTTTGACTACAGACGCGTGTAATACAGCAGTCGCAGGTATTCTTACTCATAGATATGATAATGACATTCTGAAGCCTATTGCTTTTGTTTCAAAAGCTTTACAGAAAAGTGAAAAACGATATAGTACTATAGAAAAGGAGGCATTGGCCATTATATTTTCAGTTTCAAAGTTAAGACAGTATTTGCTTGGCCGAAAGTTTACATTGCGAACAGATCACAAACCTTTACTAGCACTGTTTGGTGAGAGTAAGGGGTTGCCATTGATGGCATCGGCAAGAATGCAAAGATGGGCCTTGCTATTGTCTGGTTTTAATTATTCTATAGAATATGTGAAGGGCACAGCAAACGAGGCAGATAATTTATCGAGAATTCCTCAGCTTGCGTCACCTGAAGGAGAAAAAGTTGAACATAATTATATAAATTTTATTAAGAATCAAAATCGCTTGAACTTAAGTTTTAAAGACATATCAATTCAAACTAGACGTGACCTCATACTTTCAAAATTACTTGTTGCAATAGAAAATGGATCGGTTTCTCAGTTAAAGGGGGAAGAATACAACCCTTATAAGGTCAAGGAAAATGAATTGTCAGTTGAACAGGGATGTATCATGTGGGGATATCGTACTCTAGTACCAAGTAAATTACGGAATGAAGTTCTAATATGTCTTCATGCATCCCATTTGGGGGTAGTTAAAACTAAGGCCTTGGCAAGGTCATATGTATGGTGGCCAGGCTTAGACAAAGAAATTGAAAAACTTATTAGCGATTGTTCTCCATGTCAAGAGCTACAAGAGAGCCCTAGTAAAGGTGTCCTTACACCATGGGAACCGGAAACTTCAGTTTGGAAGCGTATCCACGTAGACTTTGCAGGACCAATTAAAAACCAATATATATTTATTATAGTTGACTCTTATTCAAAATGGCCAGAGGCGTTCATAACAAAACAAATAACTTCGCAATTTGTAATTGTAAAGCTTAGGGAACTATTTTGTAGATACGGACTGGTTGATACGTTGGTCAGTGATAACGGACGTCAATTTACGTCGCTTGAATTTAAAAAATTTTTGAAGGAAAATCTTGTAAGGCATGTGCTTACGGCTCCAGGGCATCCATCTACGAATGGACAGGCAGAGATATTTGTGAAAATATTAAAAAAATCTGTCTATGCAGCGTTAGGGGAATATCCCAGTGAAGATTTGGAGACAATCACAAATCGATTTTTAGCTGATTACAGGAGCACAAGGCACTGTACAACAAATGAAACTCCTTGCAAATTATTTTTTGGTCGTAGTCTCAAAACCAGGTTAGATTCTCTTAGACCACCAACTACCAGGGAAATAATTTTGCAAAAACAAAAGAAAGATATAGCAAACTACAAAGGTAAACGAACAGTGGAGTTCAATTGTGGTCAGAGGGTTTATATAAGGGATTACACAAATCCGAATAAATCTAGTTGGTCACCTGCAACAATAACGGAGAAACTTGGAACGAAAACGTATTTATGTAACATTACAAAAAATGATCGTATAATAAAGCGACATACTGATCAAATAAGAGCCACCACTGACATAAAAACTGATGAAACACCGACTGAAAATGAAAACATTGCGCACACAACACATGATCCTCTACAGAAAACCAGCACTGGGAGTAGGTTGGAAGCTTCATCCCGAGTAGAAACAGATGTAATAACACCTAAAAGAATTTTAAGACCACGTAGAGACGGCAAGGTTTTAAAGTAAATGTAATTTTAATATCAAAAAAAAAAAAATGAAACACTTAATAAAGTTCAGCTCAAGAGGGAGCGTGTTATATTGTTATATCATTATCATATACATAGTTAAGTTTAAATGTCAGCTTTGCACCTTAGCAATCTGGCATCACATAAATTACAATAATTGAATAGATTTTAAGAATAGCTTGTAAAAAGAAGAATGAAATAAACCTCACTTTTTTTGTGCTTAACCTCGTGCAAGACACAACATTTATCATCCCTGCTCAGAAATAAACTACGAACGAAAAACAAAAGGAATTTGCGAGTACAGCAAAGTTCATACTCCCCCGCTATTCTCTTTTCCCCTCCCTTCCATAAACTCAAGACTTTGCAAAGTAAACTTTGCCTGTCTAAAAGGGGACAAACGTCTATTTGTCAGTGATGCCACAACAATAATAAAATTTATTGCCTCTTTTCTAGTGATGACACTAAAATAATAGAAAGATGTAGAATGATATTATATAAGATGTTGATTTTTAGCCGTACCAACCATTTCGAAGCTGTTAACATCTTTACAAATTGAAGGTAGATTTTAAATGTGAATCAGTGTAAAAGCTTATAAAAGTGTTCTAAAAGATATCGACAAGTCATCTTAACAAAACTTTATTTGAAGTATTCTGTACAATCATTTGATGCTAAGTAACCTCCTTTGTACAGCGCACTCACCACCAAATGATTTGCAAAAACATGAGGTATAAAATCTTTGCGATTCATTTGGCTGTAGCGTTTGATAATCACGGTAATGTTGGCACCGGTTGCGCATTTGAAGACAAATGGGATAATGGAGATTTCGGCATATAAACCGCACCAAACAGGGATTCTTTTGGGATGCAATGGAGTCTCATGAGGATTGTGCTCTCGCCAAAGATGATAATTCTGCTTGTTTAAATAGCCGTTAAGCCAGAAATGAGCCTAGTCGATGAAGACGATTTGACGATAAAAATTTGGTTCAATTTCCAATTGAATGGTTTTAATTCTTGTTCTAATTGGACCTTATATGGATGTAGGATAAGGTCTTTTCTCACATTTTTCAAAGTAGTAAACGGACAGAAACGGAGTTTCTGACAACGGCGTCGGAACGATAAATTCGAGTCCTTTATTACACTCACGTCTATAGCGGCGATGCCTTCTTCAGTTCGCAAGGTACAGGCACGATTTGAATGAATATTATTAAAAAGAGTAAACGTGGTCAAGAATCGATCAATAGTATTGTGTATTTGATGCTCAGAAGGACGATTATGTGCTCCGTACACATGACGAAGTGCTCTATAAGTTTGACGAACAGAGCGCAAATTAAGGAAATAAATTTCCACGGCAAAAGTCCTTCGATCACGAATGCACCCATTTGGTCCCTGATATTAATTATGCTGTAGAACCCTCAGTTTTCGCATGCAAGTGCAAGTTCGAAAAACTCAATACACTCATACTTTTTTAATAACACCATCAAATTTTTTCTACTTGTGTTTTCTTTTTAAATCTTGGCACTTTGTAGAAAAAAACATTTTTTATTTTAAAAACATTTTCTTTTTTCAAAAATGGTTACATTTTTGATTGATGGTAGATGCTAGATGTGAGCAATGTTAATGAGTGTTTCACATTTTCCACATCTTTGATAGTAGGTGTTAGATGTCGATCAGTATAAAAAGCGTATTACATTGTCCACATCTTAAATCTACCATCAAAAAATATAACTTATCATTTAAAAAAAAAAAAAATTTTTAATTAACTTTTTCTTCAAAAGCTTAAAAATTTTAAAAGAAAACACAAAAATATCTTTGAATTTCAAACTAAACAAATGGCAGCACTGCTTTCAAAACAAAGTCCCCTTTTAGACAGGCAAAGTTTACTTTGCAAAGTCCAAGGTATATTTACACAAGGTAAACTCGTTGGCCCATATGTTTGTCAGCTGTTTACCCCATTTGGAACCCTAGTGTCAAAAGTTGTTTATGTTGGTTCCGTTGGTTCCTTGTGTTTGTTTACCTACTTATGGTTAGTGCGCGCCATTTTGAATTAAAAAAGTGTAAAATTGTGAAATACATTTTATTTTTGTGAAATTTTAATTCTTGTGATTACTAAGCAAACAAAATACATTTAAATGCATTATTTTTTGCAATAATACTTTATTTTTATGCTTGAGAATGCAAAATATATTAAAAATTGTTTCAGCTTATTATTCTGAACTGCACGTGTTTTTTTCAATTTGTGTTTTTATTTTAAAGGCACATTGTTGCGTTTTTTTTTTTGACACCATGGTTCCAAACAATTTGCCGTGTTGTTTTTGTCTTGTTGTACTTGTTGTAGCAACGAGTTTACCTTGTGTAAATATACCTTGGCAAAGTCTTGTGTAGTTCTCTTTTAAACTTTGTTTGGTGTTTAGACACACAAAGTTTAATTTGACAAATTTTTGTTTATTCAGGTACAGGGTTGATAAATGGCATTTTTTAAAATGTACTTAATACTTTTACGCTAATTGTACTTAATGTCAAAAAAATATTTTTTACAAGTTTTATTATTTGCATAACAAAGAATTTACATTAAAATGCACTTGTGCTATACATTTATATTTGAAATATACCTTTGGCAATTAACAAAAAGAAAAATTAAGTAAATAATAAGGAATTTAGACAAAGAATCTTAAGCTTGTTTTTTTAGATTTAAAAGTGGAACAGGCTAAAAAAAGGTTTTACCTACCCAGTTAAAACTTCGCCTGCAAAATAATGTGTTAAGTTATCAGGAAAATGTTAAAATACTACTTCCAATTCTACTGAAAGAACCAATGAATTTTAGAAGGGATGTCCCAAAATGAACGCATTTTTATGTAAGTCATTATTTTTTTCCTACATACATCTGATAAATAAGTAGTTATAGAAGTAATTATAGTAGTTATATAGAAGAAAGCTACTAAATAATTAGTGAAAGAAGCTATTCATTTTAAAAAAGTAGGCGAAGTTTTTACTCGGTAGTAATGCCCGTAATTTCTACTAAAAATATCTAGCTGTGTATAGATATCTATGGTGCGAGGAATTTTTCATAATTTTAACACGTATGATTTTCTTACTGGTTAAAGTGTATTATATGTTCCACCATCGATAAAAATACAAATGTTGTCATATTTAAAAGAAAACTTAAAGGAAAAAACTTATATGCGCATTTCCTCAAAATACTCTACCAGGATGAAAAAATAAAATGTTGATTATCATCGTCTTTTATTGTTTATTATTATAAAAAAAGTCTATTTGTTTGAATTAAATTCGATATAGTATTTACAAAAAGGCGATTTCTTTGCTTTGTTTTTATCATATTTTGGTAGGAAAAAGATTTTGCAATTTTAAAATTGTACTAAATTTGCACTGGAGTACTTTATTATTTTTGCACTGCTAATAGTAGTAAAAAAAGTACAATTGTACTGCCAACTTTATCATCCCTGCTCAGAAATAAACTACGAACGAAAAACAAAAGGAATTTGCGAGTACAGCAAAGTTCATACTCCCCCGCTATTCTCTTTTCCCCTCCCTTCCATAAACTCAAGACTTTGCAAAGTAAACTTTGCCTGTCTAAAAGGGGACAAACGTCTATTTGTCAGTGATGCCACAACAATAATAAAATTTATTGCCTCTTTTCTAGTGATGACACTAAAATAATAGAAAGATGTAGAATGATATTATATAAGATGTTGATTTTTAGCCGTATCAACCATTTCGAAGCTGTTAACATCTTTACAAATTGAAGGTAGATTTTAAATGTGAATCAGTGTAAAAGCTTATAAAAGTGTTCTAAAAGATATCGACAAGTCATCTTAACAAAACTTTATTTGAAGTATTCTGTACAATCATTTGATGCTAAGTAACCTCCTTTGTATAGCGCACTCACCACCAAATGATTTGCAAAAACATGAGGTATAAAATCTTTGCGATTCATTTGGCTGTAGCGTTTGATAATCACGGTAATGTTGGCACCGGTTGCGCATTTGAAGACAAATGGGATAATGGAGATTTCGGCATATAAACCGCACCAAACAGGGATTCTTTTGGGATGCAATGGAGTCTCATGAGGATTGTGCTCTCGCCAAAGATGATAATTCTGCTTGTTTAAATAGCCGTTAAGCCAGAAATGAGCCTAGTCGATGAAGACGATTTGACGATAAAAATTTGGTTCAATTTCCAATTGAATGGTTTTAATTCTTGTTCTAATTGGACCTTATATGGATGTAGGATAAGGTCTTTTCTCACATTTTTCAAAGTAGTAAACGGACAGAAACGGAGTTTCTGACAACGGCGTCGGAACGATAAATTCGAGTCCTTTATTACACTCACGTCTATAGCGGCGATGCCTTCTTCAGTTCGCAAGGTACAGGCACGATTTGAATGAATATTATTAAAAAGAGTAAACGTGGTCATGAATCGATCAATAGTATTGTGTATTTGATGCTCAGAAGGACGATTATGTGCTCCGTACACATGACGAAGTGCTCTATAAGTTTGACGAACAGAGCGCAAATTAAGGAAATAAATTTCCACGGCAAAAGTCCTTCGATCACGAATGCACCCATTTGGTCCCTGATATTAATTATGCTGTAGAACCCTCAGTTTTCGCATGCAAGTGCAAGTTCGAAAAACTCAATACACTCATACTTTTTTAATAACACCATCAAATTTTTTCTACTTGTGTTTTCTTTTTAAATCTTGGCACTTTGTAGAAAAAAACATTTTTTATTTTAAAAACATTTTCTTTTTTCAAAAATGGTTACATTTTTGATTGATGGTAGATGCTAGATGTGAGCAATGTTAATGAGTGTTTCACATTTTCCACATCTTTGATAGTAGGTGTTAGATGTCGATCAGTATAAAAAGCGTATTACATTGTCCACATCTTAAATCTACCATCAAAAAATATAACTTATCATTTAAAAAAAAAAAAAATTTTTAATTAACTTTTTCTTCAAAAGCTTAAAAATTTTAAAAGAAAACACAAAAATATCTTTGAATTTCAATATGTTAAAACAAAAAAAAAACGTTGCAAAAAAGGGAAAACTAAACAAATGGCAGCACTGCTTTCAAAACAAAGTCCCCTTTTAGACAGGCAAAGTTTACTTTGCAAAGTCCAAGGTATATTTACACAAGGTAAACTCGTTGGCCCATATGTTTGTCAGCTGTTTACCCCATTTGGAACCCTAGTGTCAAAAGTTGTTTATGTTGGTTCCGTTGGTTCCTTGTGTTTGTTTACCTACTTATGGTTAGTGCGCGCCATTTTGAATTAAAAAAGTGTAAAATTGTGAAATACATTTTATTTTTGTGAAATTTTAATTCTTGTGATTACTAAGCAAACAAAATACATTTAAATGCATTATTTTTTGCAATAATACTTTATTTTTATGCTTGAGAATGCAAAATATATTAAAAATTGTTTCAGCTTATTATTCTGAACTGCACGTGTTTTTTTCAATTTGTGTTTTTATTTTAAAGGCACATTGTTGCGTTTTTTTTTTTGACACCATGGTTCCAAACAATTTGCCGTGTTGTTTTTGTCTTGTTGTACTTGTTGTAGCAACGAGTTTACCTTGTGTAAATATACCTTGGCAAAGTCTTGTGTAGTTCTCTTTTAAACTTTGTTTGGTGTTTAGACACACAAAGTTTAATTTGACAAATTTTTGTTTATTCGTTGTTGCAGCCAACTTCAGGTACAGGGTTGATAAATGGCATTTTTTTAAATGTACTTAATACTTTTACGCTAATTGTACTTAATGTCAAAAAAATATTTTTTACAAGTTTTATTATTTGCATAACAAAGAATTTACATTAAAATGCACTTGTGCTATACATTTATATTTGAAATATACCTTTGGCAATTAACAAAAAGAAAAATTAAGTAAATAATAAGGAATTTAGACAAAGAATCTTAAGCTTGTTTTTTTAGATTTAAAAGTGGAACAGGCTAAAAAAAGGTTTTACCTACCCAGTTAAAACTTCGCCTGCAAAATAATGTGTTAAGTTATCAGGAAAATGTTAAAATACTACTTCCAATTCTACTGAAAGAACCAATGAATTTTAGAAGGGATGTCCCAAAATGAACGCATTTTTATGTAAGTCATTATTTTTTTCCTACATACATCTGATAAATAAGTAGTTATAGAAGTAATTATAGTAGTTATATAGAAGAAAGCTACTAAATAATTAGTGAAAGAAGCTATTCATTTTAAAAAAGTAGGCGAAGTTTTTACTCGGTAGTAATGCCCGTAATTTCTACTAAAAATATCTAGCTGTGTATAGATATCTATGGTGCGAGGAATTTTTCATAATTTTAACACGTATGATTTTCTTACTGGTTAAAGTGTATTATATGTTCCACCATCGATAAAAATACAAATGTTGTCATATTTAAAAGAAAACTTAAAGGAAAAAACTTATATGCGCATTTCCTCAAAATACTCTACCAGGATGAAAAAATAAAATGTTGATTATCATCGTCTTTTATTGTTTATTATTATAAAAAAAGTCTATTTGTTTGAATTAAATTCGATATAGTATTTACAAAAAGGCGATTTCTTTGCTTTGTTTTTATCATATTTTGGTAGGAAAAAGATTTTGCAATTTTAAAATTGTACTAAATTTGCACTGGAGTACTTTATTATTTTTGCACTGCTAATAGTAGTAAAAAAAGTACAATTGTACTGCCAACTTTATCATCCCTGCTCAGAAATAAACTACGAACGAAAAACAAAAGGAATTTGCGAGTACAGCAAAGTTCATACTCCCCCGCTATTCTCTTTTCCCCTCCCTTCCATAAACTCAAGACTTTGCAAAGTAAACTTTGCCTGTCTAAAAGGGGACAAACGTCTATTTGTCAGTGATGCCACAACAATAATAAAATTTATTGCCTCTTTTCTAGTGATGACACTAAAATAATAGAAAGATGTAGAATGATATTATATAAGATGTTGATTTTTAGCCGTATCAACCATTTCGAAGCTGTTAACATCTTTACAAATTGAAGGTAGATTTTAAATGTGAATCAGTGTAAAAGCTTATAAAAGTGTTCTAAAAGATATCGACAAGTCATCTTAACAAAACTTTATTTGAAGTATTCTGTACAATCATTTGATGCTAAGTAACCTCCTTTGTATAGCGCACTCACCACCAAAGTACTTTCGTACATACATTTCTCTTTCATCAGTCATTTGACTGGAAAATGTCAATTAAAAACACCCAGACCATAATATACATTAAATTTAAAAATCCAATTTTATTTAATATACAAAAACAGGCTACATATTTGATTACATATGGACATATGTAAGCATTCAAGATGGTTTTATGTAATTAAAGTGGGTTAAAAAAAATTTGGAATAACTTAATTTAGAAAATAAATTTAAAACCAAATTAATTAAAGTTTGACTGAGGTGAACAAATAGAAATCAACCCAATGAGAGGGTCTTTAAAATTTTCAACGATCTTTATTATTGTCCATTTAATTACGACTTAATGGCTGATGACCATGGATCTCTTGGTTTTCTTCTCTTTCTTTTCGTGAGTGATGGTGACTTCCTCTGTAAGAAGTAAAATAAAATTAAAAACAAAGAAAATGTAGGTAATTTTTGGGATCAGGAAATTTCAGTTTGTGATAAATTTTAGCAGACGTGATGATTAAATTTAAATATACTATTTTAATATATCTTACTATACTGAAAAAACTTAATATTTGTAAATGTCACAATCTTCAAACTAACGAGCTCTTGCGCATGTTAGATCAAAATACTTTTAAACATAAAAAGGTTAATCTTATTATTATTTATTCTTGAAGTAAAACAATCCTTAAGAATATATGAATTAGAAAACCAATATAATTTTTAGAGGTCTGCACAATTCCGTTTGAACACATTCAAATCATTAAAACATTTTCAAACTCTATACTGTTGAATCGCTGTCACAAGCAAACGCTGAAGAAAAGTGTAGACAACGAGTAAATGTATGTGTGTGAACGTGTAGAAGCAAAAAGCAAATGCTTTACTATACAACCCAATTATGAATAAAAATTCCCCGGGAGTTTTCTCCCAGTTCCTATTTTTTCTATTTAAATTAATTTGTAAAATTTGGAGAAGGGAGCGAACTGACAAGAAATAATTGGGTTGATAGTGAAAGAACGGGTACAAAAAATACTCTCAAAAATTGGCAAGCGAAAGAAAAATATATGCAGCAATGAGAGTGGGAACAAAAAATACCCACATCCTTTTTTTAATGGGAGTTTGGGATATTAAAGTATGATTTATTGCAAAAACAATCCTTTGTATGCGTGCGCCATACGACAAGCAGGTAAACATCGCAAATTCGCCCAGACTGCACGAGTTAACTTTCAAATGCTAGAAGTACAGGCAAAATTTGTTAACTGTATTGAAAAGTTTGGAAAGAAACAAGTACTGTATGGAGTGTACTTATTTGAATTCTTGTACCCTCACAACACTATTTAAATTGTGCTTCGAACAGTACCGCATAGCATTTGTCATTGTAGTTGTACGTACATTTGATTTATGGTGTGACTTTCAAATACATTTATGCAGGCCTTTAAAGATTTTCAAACCATTTTCCCATAAAAGTTACTATCAGATATCAAAGTTCCAGTTTGCTTGTAATGAACAGCGCACGTTTAATAAAGACCAAGTAAACTAAATGCGAACTTAGTTAAATAATGTGTTAGGGTTCTGAAATCGTTATAAAACGTCTTAAAATAATCATTGAGCTTAATAACCTTTCTGAATATTAAGAGATGATCCAAAAAGTCACCTGCAAAAGGTACCTACCTTCAAATTTCTTTGGCAAAGTTTTGATGGTCTCAATCGTTCTAATGTTCTTCTCGCCAGGCTCAATAATTTCCTCTTCGTATTCCTCGACAATTTCCTCTTCTTCGGTATCATCGGGATTGGAACAGGGAACGGGATCATAAACAGTCTTGACGGCCTTTTTGACAACACCTTCAGAGGTTACAGTAGTGTAATGGTATTCAGTGCCACCTTCAATCTTAATGGTTTCAACGGTTGTAACATCACCAGGATTTTCGGAAGGAACAACCTTTTTCGTTCCAGATTCCGATTTCAATTTCTTGGTGGTAGAAACATTCTTATGCTTTTGAGCATCCTTTAAGGTTTTCTGGTAAGCCTTGATCTCTTCCTCGGTCAATTCTACCTCCTCTTCTTCGTAAACGGTCTTGGAAGTGGTAATAGTTTTACCGGATTCCAATTGAGTGGAATAAGTGTATTCAAGACCACCAGGTACACGTTTAGTGGCCACGGTGGTTGTATCATTTTGCACGAAATCAGCTGGGGGTGGAGGAGCCGAACTCTTGGGTTTCTTTGTTTTCTTGGTCTTGGTATTATCCTTGCCATCAGTTACATTCGAGGAGCTTACTTGCCTTATGCTTTGCTCAGTTTGCAAAGAATTCTTGCGTACAGTACGATTATTTTCGGTAATCTCAATGTTTTGGGAACTGTGACGAGTTTCTTGGTAGGTTGATTGTTGTTGGAGGTTGGAAGTTTGTTGGATGTTCTGAACTTGTTGATTCTTGTTAACCTTTTGCACAATCTTGCGGTTGTCGGTGGAATCGTTGGATTCAACCGAAGTCTTGCGGGTTATGGTCTTCTTGTTGCCTGGTTGCTTAGGTTGTTGACCTTGGCCGGGGAAAGGAGTACCTTCGGGCACCGAATCAAAGAAAGTCTTGGTCTTCATGCTCTTGGTACCATCTTGATTGATAGTGGTGTATACCTCCTCATAGCCACCTTCAATGGCACGAGTCAGCATGGTGGTTCTCTCATCAATACGAATTTCTTTGTTCATACGGGATTGTATGACCTTCCTATTGGCCTGCTCCTTTCTCATATCTTCCTCGCTAACGGGTTTAGGATCCCAGAAAGTTCTGGTGGAGGTTTTAACAGTACCGTTGGGTTGAGGAGAAGTAGTTACCATTTCATAACCACCCTCAATAACACGGTATTGGGTGCTGGCTCCGGTCTTGGGATCATACTCAATTTTACCATCTTCAATATCGGCAGAAGTCTTGAAGTCTACTCAAGCCATTAACCAAAACAAGTGAGGTAGTGTAGATGTAACAAAGTATGAATTGTGTGTTGTTTGTGAGTGTGATGTGCATAAAAGAAAGAGGTGAAAATAATAAAAAAAAAAGATTTTGGTTTAGGTTTTCAAAGTTTTGCAAAGTGTTGTATATTTTTGTTTATTTGTTTAAAGCTTTTATTGTGTTAGACAAGAGCTTTAGATTAAGCTGAATATTATTTCGCCTCATTTCTGCAGAACTTATTTAAATAAATTTCAACTTTCTAATTATATATCATTGGAAACTATTTAAAACAAAGAGTATTATGTATGTACTTTTAAACATCTACTGGTTGTGGTATTATTTCGATTTCCCGATGTCCATACTTGATCAAAATTACAGGCATCAGACAGGTATAGCGCCTAAGCACCTTCAGTAATTGTTATTTAAATTTATGCGATATTTCTTGTTTCGCTGAACCAGATTTATGCGTAATTTGTTGAAATTGTTTTTTTGTTGCATGTTTATTTGTAACTCTTAGCAAGTTTGTGTTATTATTGTTATTTGCAAAGCCACCTGAAAAAAATTTTAAGGTTAGTAAGTTAAAAATACCGGTAAAAAGTTCACAACAATGCAGGAAGTGGGGTTTTGCTGGCAAATGACGGAATAATGAAAAAATACAAAATTAAAGTAAATTCGAATTTTGTTTTAATATATGCTTGTGTGTATGTTAATAAAAATTTTAAAGCTGTCTAGGAATGCATTTTAAGAATATTTGTTTCGAATAAATAGTTGAATTTTTAATTTAGCTGTTTTACTATCAATTTAAACAAATTTGGTTAAAAAAGATTGTGAATCTGAAATAAAGTATTTATATTGAAAACTAAAAAAACATATCTTTTACGACTCTGGTAACAATAACAATAAAGATGACACTTTGTAATACCAACTTGTAATACACAGAGATGTAACACAATCTATAACATATTTTTTAATAAGCTTAATTGTCAAAATAGTATAACAAAAGATTAAGTTAACTTCAGAGCCACTAGAATCTTAAAAAGTGTAAATTTCAATTTTTTCGTAATAAACCTTTTCAATAATTCCAATATGCCATGAATGTATACTCATATCGTTCCCCGTTAAAAATTTCATCAGTCAACAATCAATCACAGAAAAGCGGCCACACCATCGAGCAACCGAAAATTGGAGCAAATCTGTCATTCATGACAGAAAATATCAGGAAAAAATTAATTGAAAATCTCCATCGATATAAGTTTAACGTAATTTCGATTTCTAAACATGACACTTTGTAATACCAACTTGTGATAAAGAAAATTTTGAACAGCACAAATGTCATTTTAGTATTCAGTAATATTTGAATGGCAGCAAAGAGAAAACATAAGCAGATTTTACCCATTTTTAATTAAATCTTAGTGTAAATTTCCTTTCGCATGCAATAAATATATCCATCATGAAAGTATTAGTCTATTTTTACTTGAAATTGTAAACAAATTTCATTTTCAAATATAACTTCCGATTTCGGCAAAGAATGACCCCTTTTGCAACGTCAGCTTGAAAACGATTACACTGGCATTAAAATGTTACGTACTTTATTCTATAAATTTTAAAATATGCTGCTTACAAATTAAATACATAGTATTGTAGAGTAACTTAGCTGGTGTCAAAGACAATGAGAAAGGATTGAAATGGATTGAAAACAAAAAATTAAAAGCATTATCAAGAAATGACGCCAACGGGCAATTGCAGTTAAATTTCATGTTCTCAAAACTGGTTATTTCACAAAAAAATTATCATTTTTTTACTTTCATAAGAAGGTCGGCTTTTGCGTTCCTAAATTCTGCAGCTAAATCAGAAACTTTTATATTTAACATTTAAAGCTTTAAAGTCTTTCCCAAAAACATATTAGGTTTGGTCATCTTTTTTCTATTTCTGTAAATATTAAAATAATGTTTTAATATATCGTTTGAGTGTTAAGACTTATTTTACGAATATTTTGTTTAAGATGTATTTTATGCCCTCTAGTGGCCGCGCCTAAATAAATATATAAAAAAAACTTCAATTATTAATTTTTTGTTCCAATCATTGCAACAGAAATTAGAATTTCAAAACCAAAGTTTGTTAAATAAACGTATCAAAAATGTTATCTTGTATATTTAATTAGTTACGACAATACACCAGTTGATAACTCCCATGTCTGCAAAAAAAAACAACTCTGTTGATACATGATATTTTACGGTAACATAGAGATGACAATTGACACCAATATAGAGATGTAACACTAAATAAACAAAAATTAAATTTTAAATAAATACAATAATAATTAAATAAAAAGATAGGAGTGCTTTAAAAATGTTTAAATTTTATTCAATTTAAATAGAAATAACAATTTTTGTTGTTTTGCTTAAAAAAATAGTGATTCTTCTTTTTTTTATAAATAAAAACTGAAATTATAGAAAAACTAAATGAAATTTAATAAAAATAAAGAGTGAAAATGAATAAAAATTTTAACAAAACACACACATACACACGATGACAAACACATTAACAACATGAATAAATAAAACAATAATTTTTTTTGAACAAAAGTTAAGTTGCAGTTTTTTTAAAAAAAGTGATTTATTTAATAAATTTTAAGGTGTTTTTTTTTTAAATGTATATAAAGTTAATACAAAATGTTTGAAATATTCGATAAAAAGTGTAAATTATGATATTTTATGTGGTATTATTAATAAAAAAAAAATAAGGCAAAAATTAAGTTTTTTTCAAAAACTTCGATTTACAATTTAATAAATAATTAAATTATGTGGGTATATTTTATACAAAAAGGTGTGTGTTTTGTCTGAAAATGGTGATGGTTTTTGCAAAAAAAAAAATGGCACTACATATGAAAAATGTAGCAATATGAGAAAAAAAAATATATGTATATGATAATGTGAAGTGATTGCTTTTGTTTTATTCTGTTTTTAAGAGCTACCCGTCTTTCCGTCATTATCTGGTTTGGTTTCCAAAGTCAGTGTAATCTTTTTCCAGATATTATCGAACGAATCACGGCCAGAATAATCAATTTGACCAGATTCCCAACATTGGCGACGCATTAACTGTTCGTAGGCATCGTGTTCGGGACTGAGTGGCTCACCCAAACGCAAATGAGATAAGGCACCAGCCAAACCAGCCTGAAAAGGTTAAGAAAAAGAAATAAAGTTGTTAAATAAAATCATAATTAAAAAACTAAATAAGAAGAGATAAATAACCAAATCCAAATAAATGCAACATTTAACATAAACAGCCTTCCAATAGGAAAAAAGAATATATTTATAAAGAGTATATATTATAATAAAACTAAGACCACCAATTTCTCCAGATACGGTTAGAGATTATCGTCAAGGTATTTTACTAGCAACGAAACGAAAAACGTTTAACCGACCTTAAGAAAAAAGCGGCAGGTGTATTAGTAGTTCTGAGTAAGAGAATATATAAAAAAAACCAAAATGTTCAGATTACCTTTAGGAAGATTACTATATATATACTGATATATAAAATGTGTATATACGTTTTCTAATTTAAACAAAATTTAATCCAAATGTTGATATTTATGAGTTAATATATATATATATATATATGTATATAAAATGTATGAGACGACTTCACAAAGGCATGCCACAAAATGCAAAATAATATAGTATAGTATTTTAAAAGAAACCAACTCTATGATGATTAATTTCTCTCCACAAAACGAAAACAATAATCAAAAAATGTTTACTAACGTTACGTTTAACTTAACGTTAGATTACATTACGTTACGTTATCTAGCGGTAAAATGAAGATAATGTAGAAGTTTAAACAAAAACATAAACGACGCAATGAGGTCTAAAGATGTACAGGTATATTTTGATCTAAAATACAAGATGATTTGCTAAACATTTATTACGCCCATCACAAAATCACAATGTTTTACGAGTATGTATGTAGGTATGTATGTATTTATATATGAAATCTATGTATGTATGCATGTGTATATATGTATGTAAATTGTATGTTGGTATGTGTTCTGTATTCCATAAATAATTAAGACATCATCAAAATATATATAAAACGGTTGATATCGATACATCACTATTTAGGTGCACAGATTTTTTTTGTTTTTTTTTTTTATTTAAATTAAAATCTTTTGTTACCTCTTCTACTTTTTCTTCATTTTGTTCAGAAACCTTTTGCTCTGTAGACGTACTAATTTCCATATTACTACTTTTGCTTTTAGCATTATTTTTATCCGAAATGTCTTTATTATCTAACTCCAATTCTTTATCTGAAATTTTCCCATCCCTTTCAGTGATGTTATCGTTTCTTGTATCATCACTAGTGACAGTTGTCATTGAACTACAATCACAACTACTGGCCACAAAAGTACTCTCTTCCTGAGCCTCTATTTCTTTGTTAAAATCTAAATGAGTTTCTGGTTCTGTATGCACGTTTTCTTCATATACGACCTCTTGATATGAATCTTCCGTTACATCTTGTTTACCTTCATTCACCTTCCAATTATTTTCTTCATTTTCCGCAGCTTCGTCATTTTTATTTTGTATTTCCGCGTTTGTTTCCTGTTTCCTATAGTAATCTTCCCAAGGATCATGAAATTCGATTTTTTCATTAGTAAATTGCTGTTGATAATATTCGTATTGTAAATTATATTGCAAATTTGTGGCATTTTGGTGTTGTTGGTGCTCTTGTTGCTGTTGCCAAGACATAGAGTCATAGTTACTTTTCCATGGTTCAATGATGGTTAATGAATATCTCTATTTGATTTTTTATTTTATTCAATTTTTTAAAAAGTGTTTTTGATTTATTTTTTAAAAGCGAATTTATGCATTAATGATAGAGAAAAGAAATACAACGAAAATTTATTAATTAGAAACAAAAGGTCGATGAAATGAAAACAAATTAAAAAGGTAGACGAAATGTTAAAGAATTGGAATGAGTAACGATAAAAAAAAAATATAAACAATAATCGTTGTTGAATTTTCTTTTATAAAACTCATCTCTAATCGTTTTTATCAGATAGCTGGCTTAAGGCCCAACCATAATATGCAAACCCTGCTTAATGCTATGCTCATACGACGATATAAACCACTCGTTTCACTCTCTGAAACTAATTCAGATGATTTATTCCTGTTTCATTTCGACATATTTTTGTGTTGTTAGTGTAATTTTATTAAAAATATATTATTAAACACTTTTTTAATATAATTATTTTATAATTATCACTTTATTTAATTTAACAATAATTTTTATATTGTTTCTTGTTTTGATTTTTTTGAGAACTAGTTCAGATAAACTAACGATAATTGTTATCAAAATTGGTGGTGATCCCTACAGATAATATTGGACTACGTGGTCCATTGTGGCTTAAATGGACTACTTACAACATGGTCCAGTGTACTGTAGGATGGACCATGTTATAAGAAATTAACATGAAGTGCTGCCAACAACTGCATGATGTATACTTTTCTATAGTTTACAGTATTACACATTGGTAGCCCTGGTGGTGTCCATTATTAAAGCTGGAGGTCCATACCACGCTTTTTCGCCTCCACGCAGGACCTCCAGCTTAATTGTTTATTTAAAAGTGAAAGTTTGTGAAATTTGTGGAAAAAAGGTAAAAAAATTAAGTAAATATGTTTATGTATAATAAACACACCATAAAAGGCGATTAGAAAAAAATGAAAAAGAAAAATGCTTAAACTACCCCTTAAATGTACTCCATACTGTAGCAACATGGAGTACTTTTAAAACTAACCCACTTTAGTACTCCATGGAGTAGCTTAGGGACTTCTTCGGTGGGTTATATGGTCCCCTCCTAGGACATCGTAATGTTAAATGGACCACCTTTTACCCATATATTTGGAGTACTCCTACCCCTTTATGGACTACTCTTTACATGCATGTATGGACTAGTCTCGTTATTTGCAGGGATAGTACAGTATTCCTATTTCGCAGCATGTTTCAAAATGAAACGACCTGTTCGCTCTCAAATTTTGTATGGCCAAAATGTGTGGTTTGAATCATGTTAGGTGCGTGAAACAGGATTGGGAGAGCGAAACACGAATATTGCTGTCCGTGTGAACATATCAAAAATTACCAAAAAAGTCTCTTAAATCTATTTAATAAAACCAAAAACAAAAGCAAAAAACATATGATTCCGTAAGGAATGTGCTATTAGTTTCGTACTATGCTTAAGCAAATAACAGTTTCATAAAACTTAACAAAAAGTTTCCTTAAGTTCAGTCTGGTTTGATTCATATGATTTACATGTATTTGCAAAGTTGCTTAAGCCAAATCAAGCACATTATGATTGGGCCTTAAGGCAGCAAAGGTGTTAAGTCCACTATTGAGAAACTACCAACAAAAAAAATTTTGAACAGAAAGAAAACTTTCATAGTGTGAACCCGGTCAAAGTTGAACTGCAAACAACATAAAGGGTGGTAAGGGCCGATGTTGAATGTGAACCACACCTAAACGCCAAGTTGTTTTCCGAATTTTATTTGACATTTCTCTATTTCAGACTTACTCAATTTGAACCATGGAGAGATACACAATCCAACAACGTGTTAAAGTTATCCAGACTTATTATGAATATGGGCGTTCAAATCAAAATGCATATCGTGCACATATCGAGGCACATTTTCACCTCAGTGGATTCGTCAATAAACAGAATTGCCGCATTTGGGCGAATGAGAATCCAAGAGTGATTGTCGAAAAACCAATGCACCCACAAAGAGTGACTGTTTGGTGCGGTTTATGGGCTGGCGGCATCATCGGGCCGTATTTTTTCCAAAATGAGGCCGGTCAGGCAGTTACTGTGAATGGTGTTCGCTATCGTGAGATGATAACGAACTTTTTATGGCCCGAATTGGAAGATATGGATGTGGACGATATGTGGTTTCAGCAGGACGGTGCCACTTGCCACACAGCTAACGAAACAATGGCTCTTTTGCGCAACAAATTCAATGGCCGTGTTATCTCACGTAATGGCGATGTCAATTGGCCGCCAAGATCATGTGATTTGACACCGTTGGACTTTTTTCTTTGGGGTTTTTTGAAAGAAAAGGTGTACGTCGATAAGCCAGCAACAATTCAAGAGCTAAAGGATGAGATAATTCGGCACATTAACGGCATAGAACCTCCATTATGCCTCAGGGTCATCGAAAATTTGGACCATCGGATGGAGGTGTGCCGCCGTGGTCGCGGCGCCCATTTGGCCAATATTTTGTTCCATACATAATTGAGTAATACCAATATATCATAATAAAATAAAATTACAATAATTTCCTAAATAGTTTGTGTTTTATTCAAAATCAACATCGGCCCTTGAAATTTAACCACCCTTTATAAATATGTACATACAAAAATTAGTATTGTGGCTATTTTGTTGTACTATTTATGGGTTTTAATCCAAATTTTTAATATTTTTAATTAGGCTTAAGTTCATGAAATTTAATTTTTCATTAAATTATTTTTATGAAGAATACATATTTTAAAGACGAGGACAAGGCCAACAAACACGGAGGTTTGATTTTAAATAATTTTCAATCAAACCCTTTCTCAAACGGCAAACGTCTCAACAAAAAGTAGAAATTATTATCAAATTGTGAAATATATTTATTTTTAGTTTGCTTTCAAACTTTATTCTCAAATATGGATTGTATTATAATATGGATTGTATTTTCAATTTAAAAAAATTACTTAAGCTGGCCATACACTAGTGATTTGTGCTTGTGATTTGTTAGCGTACCATTTCTCCACACACGACGAACAAATCACCATTGAAAAAGGTTTGATAATTGTGCTTGATATGGAATGATAAATTAATTTTATATCACAGATTTTAATTCGTGTTTGTAATGAAATAAAGGATATTTATTGTATTAAATTCAATAAAAACAATTGATTCTCTGACCGATTAATATGAATTTTGGTTGGATGATTTAGTGTGAAAAACTATATTATTTGGTCAAATCTCCATTCCTGAAAAAAGTTTTTATGAAATTATTGACAGATTCTCACCATTTTCAACATGCTCGGACTATATGACAATTAAGAGCTACATATATACATATATTATTTCATTAAATTATCTCGCCTCCACCTATGGCGGTAGTAGAAAAGATTTACCTTAGCACCTGCCGTGTAGGCCTAAAGTCATTGAGGTCTTATCCACTGGTTGACAAATAATGCGTTTACCACCTGCCCCAATGTGTTAGAGTAAATTATACACTCGTCCCTTGTTTATAAGCTGGAGTTGTCTAACCTCCGCTGCGGTTTTAAAACCAGCAGCATCTGTTGAATCAGCCATTAAAGTCAACGTTTTTTAAGATCTCCCTTTCAGAGACTTTGGCCTGTCCGGAACCGTGCTCCCGGGGCTTACTGCTTTCCGCGTTACCAGATGGGAACAAATCGAATTCGAGTAAAATTTTAATCGAAGGAAATTTTCAGTTAAATTATTTAAAAATTACCGTAGTTTTTTACGATTTTTAGAGTAGTTCAAATTAATATAAGGGAAACTCAAACTATGACGTTTATAAAACGGAATATTTTTATAAACCTTTAAAACAGGAACGTTTTGAAAATTTATTCGATTTCAGATTTACTAGAATTCGATTTTCAGAACGTGGCTAACCCAAACAAACGTTATGACTTTTTTAGACAGGTGCTGATGGATTTGGAATTCTGGACCATACCAACATAACAATCAGACCTGTAGTTACTCCTAAGCGCTGATTCATATGTCCGATGTCTTAGCCGTCAAGTTTTGGGTTTTTAGGAGAGAAGGGAAAAGAGAAAGTCATTTCTTTTACTATTCCTCTTGGGGATATTATTGCAAACTAATGTTAAAGTTCCTGATAGTTAACACGTGTTCTCCGTGAACAGTTTTCTCTATTGTTACAACTGTCGGATAAAATGAATGTGCCAACATTGCAGTAGATACCGAAGAGTTTTGGTAGTGGCAACGATTATTTCTTAATTTGAAGGAAAAATTTAATTTTTTGTGATTTTTATATGGTAAATTGTTTTGTTTTTTTGTGCTAAATTGTGTTTTTTTAAATAAACGTTGCCTATCGTCCATTTTTTATTTCATTTGAATAATTTAAGTTGACATAAAACTGTCATTGAAGTTTCCATATCTTCAGCAGAAAATATGGCAGCTTCAAATTCTTAAAGATTACTTGTAAAGTTACCGTGAGGATAAACCTGTTGCTAACTTATCAATCACTTTTTAGGTTAAGGTTAACCTGGTTTAACCAAAAACCAGTTATCTGTCAGATACCATCTTAAAAATAATCTAAGTTGTAATAATGGCCCTTAAAAACTAAATACTTTATGTCTTAAACCTTAAGCGTGTGAATAAGCACAGACGTTAGGAACCCTGCAAATAATAGGACCAGTCCAAACAAAGTGTAGCCCACAAGGGACTAGGACTAGTCCAAAAGTAACCTAAACGTATGGAAAAACATGGTCTATTTAACATTACGATGTCTTAGGGCAGGACCATATAACCCAGCTTTGGATAACAATGGAGTAGTTTGAAAACTACTCCATGGTATACTCAAGAGGATTAGTATTGAAGTCGTTTAAAAACGAAAGCATGTCGTTAAAAAACGAAGACATGTCGTCTCACTACAAACACTTTTTAACAATGCTATGGTCCATGCTTGCATTACATTGGACCAGTCCATGGAGTAGAGCATTTTATCAAAATGGATGAGGTGATCCAATATTATTTGCAGGGAAAAGGGAAGTGGGTCTCAAGTTCACAAACTAAGGGTCGTTTAGATTCTGCACTATATCCGAAGAATAAATCGATAGTCTCTAATAAAAAATTTAAAATTACCGCTTTTTAAAAAAAATGTTAAACCAAAAATTTTCATTTAAATATTTATATTGCGTTATGTGGTGAAATACAAATATTTTGCATAAAAACTAAAACAAAATCCGAAAATAAACTTCCATAAATTTTAGCAAAAATAAATTTTAATAATTTGTTTTAGTCTAGAGACGACAGATATTTTTTTACGTTGTTTAAAGATACACAACAACTTTTAGACATTTGAAAATTATTTTAAAATTTTGCGAAATGCTTTATTTTGCGCACAATTTTTTTATTTTTTTTTTTAATGAAAGAAAAACAAACAATTAATTGGAACTTGGCCAACAGCGCTTCTGATGCTTTTAACTAAATCCGTATACAAGATTTCATTTTCATTTGGTATGGGTGAATGAAAAATGCTATTTTCTTTACGGCATTAAATCGAAGTGGAAGTAAATGTTCCAATTGTCTCTATGCGTCAATGATTTGGGTGGGGCCCGAACACCAAACAAATTATAATATTTGAAATAAGTATAAAAAAAATAAAAAAAAGTAGGGTATAAACCATTTTAATTTGTTTTTTTTTTTTTAATAAAAATGATACGTATTGAAAGTATTACAGCAACGCCAAATTTTTAATTGAAATAATGGGAACACGTAAACAGATTTTGAAGGATAAAATCTAATTGATAGAAAAAGTTTGAAGTGCATATGGTGAATTTGCATAAGTGCCTAAAGGTGAGAAAAGATTTTACAACTCTTACCTCATCTGTATACTTAACATAATCCGATTTTTCAATATCAGTAAAAAGGGCGAGCTTGGGAAACAAATTTTCATTAATTTCATTTAATTAAGTTGAAAATCAGGAATATTAAACAATTAAAAGAAATTTTTTTTAAGGGCAACAAACTTAGACTCGAGTAGTTAGTAAATAAAACAAAATAGGGGAAAAAGAAATCATTTAACTCAAAATCGTCCTCAAAAAAATTATATAAAAAACAAGAATAAAAATAAAACAAAACTTACCATATTATCATTCAAATTTTTGTGAACATGATCGAAGAAGATATTCCACCAGAGTTGTATTAAATCAGAAGCATGAGTATAATCCGAGGGTACACTGGCAGTTTTACTTTGTGAGTTGTAGGGTATTAACCAGGGTTTCATTTTGCCAGCGAAATGCAAAATTTTAATTTTATCTCTGAACTGTTTGAAGGCGGGCAAATAACAATACGAAGCATAAGCAGTAACGTTGTACAAGAAAGGCAAGCGTTTCTTTATATCGCTGGTAGCCCAATCGGAAAAGTATTGATTCAATAAACCCTGATCACCACCATCGAAACTGCCATTTTTCAACCCAAATTCAACAATTTTATCGAAAGTTTCTTCGCTGGGCTTGTAAACAAAAACGCCGGAATTAAAACAATCTGGCCAGCTGACATCGGGAGCAGCTGATAGTTCTTCGCGTTCAAATAATTCATCACAATTTTGTAAAATCTTTTAATATATACAAAAAAAAAAATTTGATAAATCAAATTTACCTTAAATTTAAATATTTAAAACACTTACCAAAGTATCCGAATCTAAGAAAACGCATTTCTCAAATTGTACTAAACGCCAACAGTGTAATTTGGTAAATGTTATACCCAATTCGGGTCTGGCCAATAAGGCCAAATTGGCCGAGTCTTGTGAATCCATGATATTGACTTCTTTTACAACATTGTACACTTCTTTTAATTTGTCGCGCATGGCTTCTGACACACCCGGTGTAACCAAAACGGCCAATTTATGTTGTGTACCAGCTCTTCTCAAAGAGTGAGCCAGCACTAAGGCACCCAAGGAATAAGTATCATTTGTAGTTAAAGTTACCCAAGCAAAATCTAAATGTTTTCAAGAAAAAGAAAATGTGTTGCTTAATTTATTTTGCAATTTTTTTTTTTTTTTTTTTATTAAATTTTTCAAAATTAGTATTTTTTTAAATAAATTTATAGCTTACATGCCGCGGCAAAGCTTTAAAGCAATTTTTGTTGGCAAATTTTATGTTTTTAGCTGTTAAATTATTAAATGGTTTTATATGATAAATTAATTTTAGGAATTTTTTTTAATATCAGAAACGCAATAATGTGACAATTTGGGTATGGGAAAGATTTAAAATTTAATTTTGCATAAAAAAATTTTTCTAATTTATTAAGTGTCTTAATAAAGTTGTGCGCAATTTGCTATTTTTAAACAATTTGTCATATGTCATCATAAAGTTTGGGGAAACTGTTTAGTAATATAAAACTTATTGTTGCTATAGTAGTAGCCAACACTGTAGTGAAAAAATGTTTACCTCTCTGAGAGTTAAAGTGAGATTGTCGTGTGTTTATAAATTAGCCGGTTTCTGGGGAAAAGAATGTATGAAGATAAATAAGAAAATTTTCAATTACAACATTAAGAACATTTTTATATTTAAAGAAAACGCAGTTGGGGTCAGGTGTATGACGTTTTACTGAAATAAATTCGCATTTTCTTTCAACATCAAAAAACGTCATTCTAATATATGATCGGTTTTAGTTTATTTTCTTTAACTATTTAACAAAAAAAAAAAACGTCACGTTAGACATGTGCTTGACGTTAAATATCACATTTTCAATGGGTTTACATATAAGTTTCTATTTTAGTATATATGTATGTCTGTATGTATATTTAGAAATTATTTTTTTCGATTTAATGAACGGCAGATGTTTGGCAACGTTCGAATAATTTTTTAATTGATTTCTAATAAATGAGATAAAATTTATTCACATCAATTAATCGCAAATTAGGAAAATATTTAAATAAGAAATTAAAAGAAATAAGAGAAAAGTCAATGTTTTTTTAGAATTAAAAACATTTAATAAAACGGAATTAAAAAGCGCTTACACATTTTTTATTTAAAAAAAGAGATATTTCATTTAACGAATTTTGTATGAAAGTTGATTCTGTAAACGATTGCATTTAAACGTTGAATAATCTTTGATCCAGATTTTTCTTTTTTCCCTTTTTAAAGTTTTTGTGAATGTTTAAAGTTGTTTGTAAATTTTAAAAGCAATTTGCTTGAAATTTTAATTAAAACTATCACATAAAATAAGTATTCAATTAAAAACCTGATGTTAAAATTTTTCACATAGTGCCAAATTTACAATAGAAGCAAAAATTCGTATCTTCTGTTCACAATGCTAGCAACAATTTTTACTTGCAAACGCATTAGTTTTTAAGGAAAGTTTTATAACGTATCTGCAAACTACGTCTTAAAAGCCGTCGAATACTTATTCGACATAAAAAATTTCTGCAAAATCTATTGTCTATACCACATTTTCACACAAAAAAAGTTACAAAATTATATGACTCAGCTACTTTACAAGAAAATGCAACACTGTTCGCATAAAATCTATCATTTAATCAAAATGTTTATAAGCATTTGCAGGACCTGCCTGACTTGTCAAAAATTCTGTTTCTCATTTTTAGGCCACACTACTATAATTTATTAGCACACAAGATTTTTTGATAAATCGTACGACTTAATTGGGTAGTGAATCACCGACTTACACAGCATCAGGTATAAATTTTTCTATACAAATTTAGAAAAAAAAAAATTATAAACGTCATTTACAATTTCATGAATAAATTTTTTTTAACAAAACTTTAGTTACATTTCAGTACTAAAAATTTAAATAAAGTTGATACTTTTTCATATTTTTAAATTAGACTAAAGTTCATGATATTAAATTTTCATTAAAACATTTAAGTGAAGAAAGGAATTTCACAACATGAAATGAATTTAAAATTTTTTCATCATTTTTATTCTTGACTCGGGTCAAATTTACACCTTTGGAGAATAACCAGATTCCCGTCAACAGAATTCTTTGCAGTACTACCGTTTGCGACACAGGGGCGGCTGCCCGTCTAAAAGCAATCATCAATCTTTAACCAATGGTATTGGTGGATCGTAATTTTTTATTTATTTTCAATTATTTAAATTTTTCTTTCTTACTTTTGTTTTTTCGTACTTTTTGTCAAATTGCCCACGTGTACTTTTGAACATGAAGATCTTAAAGGTGCCAAGTCAATAAATCACTTTTTTGTTTTTCCCACAGAAATATTAAGTCTTATTTCGAAATTACTAATAGAATAACTAATAGCAAACTATATGAACTTATAAATCTCCTATCGGCAAACAAATAATGAGGTCACACAATCCCGAAATCACCCGAATGTATCACAAGACTTGCACTAGACTGAAACCAAGAGGGCAGCCGTGTGCGTTCAGAACATTGATATAAGTAATTGAAAAGCATATTATGGTATTTATTGAATTAAAGATGGAAAAACCTTTGCAAGTGGAATAAATAAAGAAAACCATTTTTTTTCGAAGATAGTACATTTGTGTTGAGGTTATGTGCAAACTTTAAACGACTGTTTTCCATCATTGTGAAATTAAGACAAACTACTGTAGAATGTAAGAAGGATGAACTTCTAGAATAATATTTAAAGGACATTGTTTAAAAACCAGATATTTAATACGAACATTTTTAAATCCCTTAAATCTTTTAAGGGAATAACTTTTACTGCCAATATTTAAAAACCTGATCCCTTTTCCATAATTCATAATTAAACAGGTATTTAATAAATGTATGACATTTTTTAACTACACTCCTAGTCAATTTTATGAAAAATCTGTTTTAATATTGTAATTTTTTTCGCAAAAAATTTTTCTTTTTTTTCTTTTGTAAAACAAATTAGTTTTTATTGTTGGTTAAAGTTAGTTCTGTTGGAATTTGTGTATTTTATGTAATTAAAAATTAATCGAATTTATTAATAATAATATTAATTGGTTAATGTGTGTGTGTGTGTAAAAAATGTAGAATATATAAAAAATTAATTAAATTAGCCAATGGTTTTACATAAATTTAAATTAAATAAGACAGAAAATTTCTGTATAATTAAAAAACAATTTATGGTTAAAATTTAATTTTGTTTATTTTTTATTTAATAATTTTTGTTTAAATTTCATACTTGTTTTTTATATACATGGTTTCTCTCGTTTATAATAAATGATATTGGATTTCGCTACAATTTTTGATTTTTTTTTATTATAAACAATTAGTTGTAAATTAGCACACGTGTAAAAGTTTAAAAATAAAAAATGCAATATTAAACTAGAATAGATAAAAAAAGCCAAGAAGTTAAAGGGAATTATTTGCCACACATATATAAAATTATAGAATAAATGAAATTTATTAATTAATTAAAAAAAAATAAGCAATTTTAACTACCTTTTTTGTAAGAGGGATAATTAAGTCATTAATGAACAATTCATTCATTCACTTGAGAGCAGCCTTAAGAGCAGATCCAATTTTTTGTTTAAATTTAAATTATTTGGCTTAAAATTTAAACATTTTTATCTAACTACATGTGTTAGACAACAAAGTATCAATGCAGTGTAAATGTTTATGGGCTGTTGGGGGTGGTGAGTTACGGTGGTGTGTTGTGCTTATTTTTGTGTTGAGTGTTTATATATACATACATCCTGTATATATTTCTTATTTTATTATATTATTATTTTTTTCATAATAAATTATTTTATTTTTTTCTCAACCTGTGACAAGCTGAACGAAACAATCGAAAAAGAAATGTTGTGGGTGGCTGTTTTTCGTTTAGCTTTTCTTTTGGTGTGTGATTTTCTTGTTTTTTCTAACATTTAAAAATTGTTATCTCTAATAATACTTATTGGATAGAGTATAAAATCTTGTTTGTTTGTTATATTTTCTTTTTATTATTAGACAAACCTAAAATAAAAATTAATCATTTGGTAGATAAATGCGTTTTTTTAAATTTTTTAGAACTTACCAGAAGTGGCCATTATCATTTTAAAGCATTTCACTAAATTTTTTATGATTTTTTTTTTTTATATAGTTTTATTATTTTTTTTTTTTTTAAACATATATTATATATTATTTAGAATTTTTATTTTGAAAACCAATACTATAAAAATATATTATATATATATTATTTTGTTAATAACAAAAATATTTTAAATGTGGCATATAATACATTTTTCAACGAAATTTTCAATTAAAATTTAAGACGGAAACGACAGATGTTCATTAGGTTTAAAAAAAAATATAGAATAGGGAATTGCAAATTTCAAACAAAAATAATGCTACGTATGTGGGTATTTAGCATGTTATTAACATTAAATCGCGTCTAAATTTATAGATACATACAGATAAATATATGCATATTTTTATTTTAAGGAAAAAAATACGATAAATTAATTGCGTTTTCTTTTCTGAGTAAAATTCCGCATTTATTCTACCTTTTACATTTTTTAGTCTCTTTTCTGAAAAACATATGTTATTTTAAAAGTGTAAAGCGTTCTTTTCTGATGATGTTCCCTTTAAAATTAAAAAAATGCTACATGTTCAACACTCATTTTAATTAAATGGGCTTGAGTGCAGCACTAGATCAATTAGTGGAGCATTTGAAAATGTTGCCAATTCACATGTAACACATATGCAACACTTTTTTAAGAAAAGAAAACGCCATAACTAGCATAAATTAATAACAATTTTCTGGCAAAAACAAATTGTATAAATGGGAACTGTATTTAATAATATTGCAAAAAAAAATTGTTGTACAAAATAATTTTTCGTGCCATTTTCTATTTTTATGTAAAATAATTAAAGTTTTTAATGATCCCACAATTATTCTCTAAAATATGTTTCAAGATATTCTAATTTTTTTTTTTTTTTTTAATTAAAAAAATGTTTTAAAATAAATATATCAAACATTTTGGCAGCTTTTTAGGCGATCAAGCACTTTTACTCTTTCTTACTCTGGCAGCACTGTTATTATGCGCTCTTTAAATTTTATTTCATCACGCTCTTAACACAGTCATAGCTTAAAAAATAGGCTTATTATTCAAATTATTTTAAATATTAGCACATAAAAGCATTTAAATAGGCAAACATAAATTACAAATTTTAAATTGACCAAACATATTACAGTTATAAATTTTTCTATAGGTATTATGACGAATTGCTTTTTTAAAACTATATTTAAAATAATTATCTAGAAAAATTTTAGCATCTGTGCTAAAATTTTTATTCCATTATTGTTGTTTGCCAAAATAAACAATATCAATTATAAATGTATTCCAACCAAAAAAATAAAATAAATTGTAGAAAATGAAAAACACACGCCTCCACGATGTCAAACTAATATAAAAAGGAATTATTTCAAAGAAAATTTATTTTAAACAGATTTTTCCCATCATTTGGATGCGTGTTTTATTTTAGCGTTTTGGCAATGACACAAAATTTTTTAAAAATTATGAACTGAAATTTTGTGTTAAGAAAGAAAAAAAAAATTAAAAGGAAAGAAGAAGCACTTTTAAAGTCTACTATAAACAAGATAAATAAAGCCCTTTTGAAGAAAATAAAAACAAGTTTTTTATAGGTATATTCGTATGAACAGTACATACACATCTTATTCCTATAGGTAAAAGTATACTTTTTCTCTTTATTTTTCAAGTGGCCAACATCTTAAACAAATTCATTCGATCAAATTCAATGTATATTTAATGTTGCGCAAACTTGCCACTCCAACTTTCAGTTAAATGTGATATCGTTCACTGGAATTTAAAAGGTTCTGCATTGAAAATGTATTGTTTCTTTGAAAACGCGATCTTTGCTTCTACATAAAGAAACCCAATTCAGAACTTGTATCTGGTTTGATTTGAAACAGATTAATGTTTTACCTTTATGCATTTGGAAACTTGGAGATCATTAATCTGGTCATTAAAACAGTCTGAACCAGATTATTAAAATCTTTTACTAATTTATTTTTGGTTTTATAGGATTTTAGTTAGTCCAATCTGCACACAGAACCGAATACAACATTATCTGACTTTGACAGATGTCTTAAGAGTTTTTCACAATGCTATTTTACAAAATCTTAAGCCTTTTTAGCTAGGTTATCCGCTATTTTACAGGATTATTAGCTGTGCTATTTAACCAATTATTGAATATGTTCTTTTCGAAGTCTAAAAAGATAAAATGTCAAATTAGTCTTGATTTAACCTAATGACATTTTAACATATTCTCTGTGATTGGCCTGCTTTTGATGTCTTAAGTAAGCTTGGTATGCATGTCATATACAAATGTAAACTAACAACTCCAAAAGCAGCATATAGTTTACGAATGGGATGAATGGTTATAATGCAGACTGAATATAAGTTGTATTGTTATAAGTTGTATTGAACAAAAATTTAACAACATACAGTTTTGATGGTTGTTTATAATAAAATTACGAAAATTGTTATTTTCTTACGACAATTACAGAAATATCAACTGCCTGTCGCACGATTTCGAACGAAAACTTCGTTCGCCTAACTTGCATTAAAAACAAAACAAATTTTGACCAGTAGGAGAATGGTGTATTGCCCAGAATGGTATAATAACGGGACCTATATTAGACCCAAATTAGCTATGCCTTTACACGACTGCCATATAAACCTAACCTAATCTCCTGGCAGCACTGTCTTATAACCACTTTAATTTGGTTAACCCTCTTACGGTTTTGGCTGAGGGCAAGTCTGTTAAGCAGGGGCCTAATTACCCCATTCGATATCGAGTGAGCTATCGTATCGAGTTAACTATCGTATTTTTTCACATACGATAGACACTGACGTATCGAATGAAAAATCGAGAGATTTAAAGTCTTTGGTTACTCGATATCGAATGCTATCATCTCAAATTACGATACATTTCATTCGATATCGCGAGCCATGATACCAGAATAAAAAATTTCGATACATTTTGCTCGATATCGTATGCGGTAATTAGACCCCAGAATTAAAAAAAAAAAAAAAAATTACGATGTGTAAACCTTCTAAATCCATTTTTTACTTTATATGGCATTTTGGTACTAATCGACATATTTGGGACTGTATAGAATATTGAAAATAAACCAAATATATCGTCAGTCTAATTTAGCTGATCTAAGGGCGGATCCACTCTTAAGGTAAGGAAGGTGGTTTACATAGTGGAAACTCAGAAGCGGCCGCCTTAAAACTAAATTTATTATTTTAAAATACCAGTGCTCGACTAAATTAAATATCTGCTGGACTATAATATTGCTCTTGTTTATCTTAGAGATCGAATTGGATTAACTTAACCTCAAAAATATCCATGAAACAAATAATTCACATAAAGAAAGCCCCTCCAAACATCTTGGATGTCGGAAATATTAAAGTAGACTTACTTTATTTATTAAGAGTCATGTTATTGATTTATTGCTCATTTTGTAGCTAAAATCTAAGCCTAAAAATGCATTTATGAAGTATGTATGTAGATCCAATCGCTTAGATTGGTTACTAGAAACGTAAAATTGGATCACCAGAACCCATGTATGTACCACAGAAACCCGTAACCACGGGATATTAAAAGTGCTAGTTTGGCTGTTGGTTAAGCATCTACGGTTTTAGTCCAAGTAGCGGCAACAACAATCTTAAAACCTTTAAATTGGTTGGCAACTCCTCACCATAACGCCACGAAGTGTGGTGCAAGCAAGCTTTTTATCTTGAAAAAAAGAAAACGTCTAAAGACTGACTGCACTTCATACATACAGACTTTAAGATAAAAAAAATGGTTTCTTTGAAGTACAAGAAGTATAAAAAATAAAGCGAGATAAAATTAACGTTTCTTTTAAGGTTGCACTGATGAGTGTATGTGTCTCCAACATTCTGTTGCATGTGCACAAAAATAGAACCGGAAAATTCTTTGCAAGAGGCGTTGTTTTCTGCCATTTCTTAGAATGAAAAAAAAGACAAAAACTAAAATAAATATGAAGTAAAATTACAACAAAAAAAGTGTGTAGGCTTCTTAAAAAAACAAAATTGTTTAACCCAAACAAATGACTGCATAAATGCAACATCAACTTTCATTTCATTCATTTATTTATTCCCATATGCTTTTTTTGGATACATGACTAAGAGAGTTTAATTTTCATTTTATTAAAAATATTGAATCATTTTTTTTTTTTTTAATAATAAAAATGATTTGATGAGTTATTTTTTTTTTTTTAATTCTTAGACGTGGGTGGTGATTTCTTTTGTTAAAATTTATTAATATAATTAAATATTTAATTATTTTATGCAGAAAAAATTGTTATTTTTTTAACTCAAAAACAAGGCCATAAACATTGTCTGGCCTTAAATGAATATTTCGTGCGAAATGCGTTGTTACATCAGATTATAAATTTAAAAAAGTGATTCAGTTTAAGATCTTGAAGTTTTTTTTATATATGAAAACAATTTAAAATTAAACTTTTAAATATTTTTGAAGTACCGTTAAATTTAAAGTTTTCAAAGCAAATGCAACTTTGGAAAAATTTAGGGTGACCACATGTCTGTCTCTTTTATAGTGTTGAAATTCTTTATAGTGTTCCAAGATGCATCCATATGAATACGAAAAAATAAAAAAATTAACAAATAATGTACTTTATGTACCTATGCAATTTTATTTATGTTAAAGAAATTGTTTTTTCTATATTGAAATTCTTGCTTTTCCAACAAAAAGTTGTATTGCTTTTTTCACTTTCTCTTAGCATATCAAGGTGAAAAGTATAATATTTAGAGGCTCAGTTAGCCGGAAGTAAAAGTAACTTAACTTTACCGTAATAAGGTAAAACCAATCTATTTCTTACAGATTAAGACGTTACATCTTACTGCTAACTATTGTCGTTATAATTGCTTTACTACAACAAAAGGAAGCAGTTGACTTGCAACGTTAATGTTACTCCCGGCTAACTGAGCCTGATTTATTAGAGAACATGTTAGTCTTCTCTCCCCTCCCACCAAAAAAAACTCTGACTTTTTGAAAGAAAGCTTTCAGAGCGTGAACCCAGGCTAACATATTGACAATTTTATATATGTTGTACAATCATTAGTTTTTCTGTTTAAATTAAACAGTTTGCGGATAGGCGCTGTTTGCCATAAACGAAATTTTAATAATTTGGTAGAATTTAAAAGAAGAATACTGTATTTATGAAGAAACAAGTATATTATAGGGCTTATCAGATCTTGTACATGGGCATTTCCAGCGAAGGTTTACTTTTTGTAGCCTAACGCCATCAAGCAAATAAGCTTGTATTTCAAGCCAATGTTGTCAAATGTTTCACATTTTTGCTACTAAGGCCTAGATTACACTATCTCACAAGTCTTACGTATTCCATAATACTTTGTGAGATAGAAATCTAATGAGTTTTGATGCGACTGTCAAAAAATCTAACGTAATATGACACTTTGTGTTCACACCATCACACAAAGTATAAACACTCACGCATGAAAAAAAATTCCACCCTGATCCAATGAAAAGTATTATTGTTTAGAAATTTTTCAAAAAACGATGAAGTCATATGGGATGTCAAACTTTTTTCATAATACTTGTCATTTTCGTGACACATTGCATTCACACTATCACACTTTGTCATATTACTTGAGTTTTTGACATGTATTAATACAAAGTATAATACTGTAATCTAGCCTTAAATGAATGCAAATAATACATAAAAAAACTTTTTGAGACACATTTATAATTGCTTGCTGGCGTAACGTGACAAAAATTTGACTTTGAGTTTAAAGTGTTTATAGAACGATTTTTTTTAAATATAAATATTAAAAGCTCATTGCCAATTTTTACTCTTCTTCAACTTATTCTGTGTAAGGTATATCTTTTCCAAACTTTCGTTTTTGGGTCGAGCTTAGCGTTTTATTTTTTTAATTTTCGGCCATGCCATGGTTGTGCATAATTTCGTTTTCTCTTCAAAGTGCTGTTTCATAAAATATGCCAAATCGTTTTTGTAAACACTAGGAGTTGGAAGACGCCAAATTTCTAGCGTTTTCGTTTGTCAAATCGAAATCGCGAATTTTAAGCGAAATGCGTTTATCAGAATATAACCGATATAATTTTAAGCAATATTGGTTTTAGAATATAAACGTTATATAAGATAATGTTCAGAACAGACTTTGCTTATTGTTTTTTTTTTTATTTCATAACCGAACTTTGTCTGTTTCTGTGTAAAAATTATCCCCCGTATTCATAAAAGATTATTAAATTTAACAAAAGTTTTTTAATTAAAATTTTTATACAAAATTTGTTTTGTAAACCTAAATTAAATTTAAAACTTTTTTATGAATACAGGCATATACATATCTTAAATGTATAAATAAATTTTCGAGCCTGGAGTATTATTTTTTTATATAAAATATTTAAGTTTATTATAGCAGATATTTCGCCACTACCTTGTGTGCATTTTTCACGTTTTTTCTTTTCTTTATTATTTAATAAAGGTTAATAATTTTTAACAAATTCCACAATATAACAATAGGTATATTGTTAAATCATATAGGTACATACCTACAAGGTATAGTTTTTTTTTAACGGCATAAAAATTGCAAAATGCAACTATGCTGTTAAATAATCTTCACGTATAGAAAACAAAGCTCCAAGCAAAACAGGCCATAAATGATTAAAATCTGTCCACATAAAGTGTCAAATTCGAGCACAGTGTTATAATTACCCTTATCAAGAAGATATGTATAACTACAAACATACATACATACATACATACCTATATACTTATGTGTGTATGTATGTACCTAAATTTGAAAACTAGCTTCTTTTCAAAACCCCTATATTAAGAAAAAAAAGCTGGTTACCCTAAATATGTAGTTAATTATCATTATAAAATGCCGGTCATTTAAGATTCAAAAGGAATGATTGAAACAAACAACAAAAATACCGGCATATTCGATTACTTTTTTTTAACAAGTATGTATTCACTGAGTCGTTATCACAGCAGCGGCACTGCACATATGGTTTTGTTTTTTTTTTGCATTACTTAACACAATTTGACCCCATAATTCTACGTCAACAAAATGTAACGTAATACATGACGTTAAAAACGACAAACACAAAACAGGAAGAAATTAGAAAAATCAATAATTCTTTAACAATTTGTATGCATGTATGTACATATGTACATACCTACATTTGTATGGATGTTCTTATCCATGTTAAATATGTTGGTAGGTATGTAGGTATGTAGAAGATTTAAATCATGGAAGAGAAGAAAGGTATAAACAAGTGAAAAGGTAATTCAAAAAAACAAAAGCGAATGACAGAAATCGTATGAATAAAAACGGTAAATTATGAAATTTTTTGCATAATTTCATATTAAAAATAGAGAAGACTGAATGTGTGTTAGAAATAACCATAATTCTTATCTAATTATGAGGAAATTAAAAATAGAATGACAATTAATAAATAAAAACCTGCAATCATTTTAATTAATAAATTCTACAATACATATTTGTTGCTATTCTTCTTTAATATTTATTTTTTGTTATTTAAAGTAGCAGAAAAACTAAACACAACTCAAGAGAAATAGGTTTTTGTTTGTTTTTTTCTTATTGTAGTTATTTTGTTTAAAGAGCTGCCAAACACACGCTAACTGTTGTCGTTTTTTGTTGTTTTTTATGAAGGTCACTTAAGGTCGCTTGAAAATTTTTTATTCTTTAATGCAAATCTAAAAGATCTCAAAAAAAATTTTTAAAATTTGGCAAATTTATTTAAAAAAATATCAAGGTTTATGTATTAAAAATTAAATTAAAATATAACAATTTATGATTTTTGCATGAAAAAGCCAGAAGTCACTTTTTATTAAAAAAAACTTTTTTTAAAAAGCCATGATAGGTAATTTAATTTTAATTTTTGTTGAAATTATTTTTTTTATAAAAAATTATAACATTTTCTTTGCCATGCTGCATAATTTAAATTTTATTTGCATATTTATTTATAAACTTTTATTTTATTTTTAACAATTTTTGGCCTTAAGGAAGAAAACTTACTGCTCATTTTGTTTATTTTTTATTTAAATCTTTCAACACTTAAAAAAATTATTTAAATTTTCACTTTTCTTAAAAAAAATCTGCAAGGATTTCTCTTTTTATGTTTTGCACTAACAAGTTTGATTTTTTTTAAACGTTAAAAAATATTGTAAAATAAAGAATCGACGGTAAAATTAAATTTTTCTTTGCGACCCGTTGAGTTAACTAAATTTGTTGCTATTTAGTAGGAGAGAAATGCTGTTGTTTCGTACACCAGCGGCGAGTAACTGAATAAATATAGTGTTGGTTGGTTATATTGAAAGCCTGCATAGGCAGCCTCAAAACATCATTATGAGCACACAAACAACAAAACTTCATTATTATCATTTTTATTAACGCCATCATGACAAATAGTCAGAGGAGCCACCTCAGTCAGAAACACACAAACATACATATGTATGTTCTTTAGTTTAACACAAACAAGTACATAAATACATATAAACTTAAACAGATATCCATCTAAGAGTATCTATCTATCCATCCATACCCACCCCAGACCCCATGTAGTGTTTTTCTGTTTTTGATTCTTTCAGAAAAATCACATCAAAAATGAAGAAAAACGCCAACGTTAAGAATTTTGCGCATTGTTTATGGCTGCTCTTTTTCTTTTTATTTCTTTTTATTCTATAACAATCGCATTATTCACATGTGTATTTTATAATTTTTTTCAAAGAAACCCCATCAAAATGTACGTATTTTTCTGGCAAACACTGTATGTATATAGCATTTAAAATTCAGTGGGCGCCTTAAATTTTTTTGCAGCTTTTTGATAGTGCACCAACAGAGACGAGACGATAAAGACAAAACATAAGTACCAGTGTTGCCATTAGGATACGAAAGATACATTTTTCGTATCTTTTGATGACTTCAAGTACCATATACTTATAATCCTGACATTTTTCGTATCTTTTGAATCTGTACGCAAAATGTACAGAAATAAAATATTGGAAGACTGATCATCGTTGCCGACTCAATACTAATACAATAGCAGCTTAAATAATGAAGAAAGAAAGCATAAAGGATGTTTAAACATATGATCCACCTTAATTGATGACTACTAGTAGTACTAAGTTGTTCTGAAGAAATATGAACATCTTTTTTATTTTCAGGAAATTTATATGAAATTTTTTATATAATCGCCTTAGTAAAAACCTACATAATATTTATGACTTAATTAAATTTAAAAATGAAATTATATGGTATCCGGGCATTTTCGTTACCTAAATCGCAAAAGGCCTTAACTAACCCAAAATTTAAAATCGACTTTTTTTATTGATTTTGAAATAATTATAGCTAATTTTTTTAACACTTCTGATGTTATTTTCCGACAAGTTGTTTCTTTCCATCGATTAAGCGATCTTAAACTAGTTTTTGAGTTTGTTTTAAATTTAGCAATGTTTCGCGAATTTAAGCCATGTTCGCGATAAACGCGATTTGTTCCTATTAGTTTTCTAATTCTTTACAGCTTAAACGATGAATATTCGCGTTAGAAGTGTTTTTTTTTAATAAATATTAGACTTTGCTATCATGCTGCGGTTAGCAAATCAGCGATCTTTAGTTCAACTAATGTTTTTTTGAACAAAAACTTCGAATACACAAAAACATGTGGATTTGAGAACTCCAATTTATGAACACCAATTTCAATTCGAGTCGACACCTAAAACGTACCTGATCATTTTCTTTACAATATTCATTAAATATGAAATAAAAGAGTATGTTAATAGTTGTTAAACTTTATACCTAAATAGATTTTAAAATTTTTATGTATCTTTTTGGGAAAAAGTGTATCTTTTTGGCAACTAAAATGTATCTTTCTTGTAATTTCACTGGCAACACTGATAAGTACATACCTACATAAGTACTATGTACGAATGTATTAAAATATCATTAACAAATATTGTTTATAAAATAAAATTGATAAACAATAATTTTGTTTTCTTTTTGATTAAGATTAGGTAGCTTCAACATACTTAATGCATATGTTTATATGAAGGTATTTATTTTTTTGCCATGCTTATTTACAATTGTACTTAAGCATTTAAGAGCGAGATACATATTTGTGGCAAAAGAGCGTATAGCAGTGATGTCAACTCTTGGGATACTTCACGCTTAAAGACATGTGAAAAACGGACTAAAGGCTCAGTTAGTCTTTACTTTCTGTTCTGTTACGAATCAGCTGACTTGTTTTTATTATTAAAAAACCTGTGAAATTGATTAGTTTTTCCGTTCTGTTGCGGTTCAGTTTGTTAAAATCAAAAAATTGTTAAGTTATTGTAAGTGACAGCAAAATAAATAATAAAAAATACATATTTATATTGAAATAAACAATTTTTTGATTTAAAGAATTCATAAAATTTAATTTCTTAAAATTTATTTGCATAAAAGTGATTGAAATAAAACAATAGACGGTGCAAAACTAATAAATTTGTCATAAATGGCTGGCTGATAAGTTGCTACAGAAAAAGTAACTATTACAATTTCGTAACAGAACGGCACGGAACAGAACAGAAACAGAAAGTAAAGACTAATTCTGCCTTAAATTGAAAAAATTCGGTTTTAGTACATTAAAATGGCGTTTTTATTATTAAAAGCGCAAAAAAGAGCTGCCAGGTTTGACGGTTTTTTCTTCCAAGTTTAGCAAAATGACGAGTTTTTCTAAAAAGTGACTACCAAGGGTCGGAAATTACGAACGGAAAACACAAAATTAAATTTTATTTTTTATATAATACATTTTTTTGTGTGAAAAAAGGAATATTTTTTTTGTGTTAAATAGAAACGAAAAAAGGAAAAAAAATGTCTTTGAAAATTGTTTAAAAAACTTTTTTTGTTTAAAAATGTTTCTTAAAACCAAGGCGAATTGACTTTCAGGTGGCGGTGAAAACACAGCAGTGCTACTTTCTTCTTGCATAATTGGGTAGAGACATGTCAAAAGGTGTTTACATTTTTTTTTTATTATTATGTAGAGATATGTCAAAAGATGTTTATGTTAAATTGTAACTGGAAGTTTTTGCAAAAAAACGGGCTGAACAAAGAGCTGAACGGCACACCAAAATGATATTGAAAGGTGAAACAAATTGGATGCTCCCATCAGTCGAAGAAAAGCTTAAGAAAAGGAGCAAAGAAGCCAAGATAAATAAATCAAAAAAGAAAAATGATAAGCACAATAAAAGATCCAAAAAAAAGTCCAATAAATAAATTTGTGGATTTGAAGAAAAGAGAAGAGCCACTACAACGAGATAGTTGGATGACAGACGCTTTAATGTTAAAAACGTATTCACGGGAACGCATAGGAAGTAAGCCAAATTAAACAAAAAAAAAACAAATTGATGCGTACGACAAAATCAGAAAAATCAATATATTTGCAAAGTTTAATTCAGTGTAAAGAATGGAAAAAGCAAAGCAACAAAAATAAATTCACTGAAAGCAAGACGCCTCAGAGAAAATTACACGATGGCAGTGATGATGAGACTGCATATAATGAAGCTGTACCGAAAGAGGAATAAAATGAAAAATCTTGCACTTCTACATCAGAATTTTTTTATTGACCATCAAATGAACGAATTAGGAGCAAAAATGGCTGAAGTGCACTTTACGGGGCGTACGAAAAAAAAATATAAAAAATATGCCACCCGATCCAGAATTAAAAAAAAAAATACCAAAATTAATATTTAAGGGGGCTGAGGCCCGTGGGGACCCCTGGGTCCAAAAAACCGCCCCGCCCACTAAATGGTATGTGTGGGTACTCAAATTAAAGGTAATTGTACAACAAAAACAAAAATAATAAATTTTTGGTCGGCGGCTCTTCTAGGGCCCTCTGGGGCAAAAAAAGTGCCCCCCATAACACTTATGCAAATCTGTGTGGGTACTCAAATTAAAGGTAATTTGCTCACGATTGCAAATATGTATTTTGTTTTTGTATTCGTTTAATATTTTCCTCTCTAGGTTAATTTATGTATCTTTTATATTCAGAGAAGTTTTAGTTAGCGAAGCCGGTCTTTGTTATACAATAGCGGAGAAAATCCTTGCGCCCGGCCAAAGGCCGGCTATACAGAGAAGCTTTAGTTAGCGAAGCCGGTCTTTGTTATACCATAGAGGAGAAAATCCTTGCGCCCGGCCGAAGGCCGGCTATACAGAAAAGCTTTAGTTAGCGAAGCCGGTCTTTGTTATACCATAGAGGAGAAAATCCTTGCGTCCGGCCGAAGGCCGGCTATAGAGAAAAGCTTTAGTTAGCGAAGCGGGTCTTTGTTATACCATAGAGGAAAAAAATCTTTGCGCCCGGCCGAAGGCCGGCTATACAGAAAAGCTTTAGTTACAAAAAAATAAAAAAAATCCCGCGATTTTTATAACAAATTGTTTGTCTACGTTGCTATTCCCTTAAACAATACAATCGTAAGCAAAATACCTTTCATTCGAGTACCCACACATAGTTATAAGGGTGCGAGGGGCTATATTTTAGCCCTCAGAGGGACCCAGAAGTCCCGCTCGACCTAAATTTTATTAATTTCGTATTTTTTACACAATTACCTTTAATTCGAGTACCCACACATACCACTAAGTGGGCGGACCGCTTTTTTTGATCCATGGGGTCCCAGGGGCCTCAGCCCCCTTAAATTTTAATTTTGATTTTTTTCTTTTTTTATTCCAGAGGGGGTCCAATATTTTTTTTTTTTTTTTTCGTACGCCCCGTAAAGTGCACTTTTGCCGCAAAAATACTTAAAGCTGAAATAATGTGCAATATGAAACTTGCAGATAAACTACGAAAAAAGCTAGGAAAAGTACGCGCCCAAAGAAATATTTTTAAAGAACGACAAAAATCTCTAAATATTGAGAGTAACGATAACAGGTCCAAATCTTAAGGCGATAAATCTGGTGTAAACAAAGATGAAAATATCTTACTAACTCACACTGATCAAGCGGGACATACTAGACCATTTCCACCATCGAAAATACTGGATCCAAATGATTCATACGGCGGCAAGAAAAAACAACAGCAAAAACGTGTTAACACCCATGATGAAACTGGCGAAAGAGTTCGATTCTTTCCTGATGATGGTCGATATGATATAAAACAAATGTTTGAAAGAGAGAAGTAAACAAGTGCCTCTGATGCCAATTTACAGTTTGCAAATATTGCTGGAAAGCACAAAAACCTTTACGATGACGTGGAAGATATTTTTGCCACCCAAAACGCATGAATTTGGAAGTAGTTTTTATTTTAATACAACTTAAATGTAATTTTTATAATTTTTGTTATGTGCTGTAGACTACTTTTTTCAAACTAATATAGAGAAATGTCAAAAGTTGTTTACGATTTAATTCGCCTTGTTTACTTTTTTTGACATACCGACCAGCAACAATAAAATACAGTGTTGTTTTTCGTGTTGTTGACTTGTTGTAGTCTCGCCGCCACCTGAAGTAAATTCGCCTTGCTTAAAACGTTTTTTTTTTAGAAAAATTTATTCTATGTATTTTAAAAAAACGTTGTATGTATTTATTCTTAGAAACCTCTTCATAAATTTTATTTAAATTTGTTTTGAAGATTGAGTTTTTATGACAATGTTTAAATATATTTATTTTGTTTGTTCTTATTTTTAAGTCAAGCTCAAGGTCAGGTTAAGAAAAATATATTAATTTATTATTTATCCAATATTTCGCTGCCACAATGGACAGCTTCTTCAGGGATCTTAGGTTTATAAATTTTAAATAAATTTTTATAAAACAAAATTTAAATTAAATAACAATAATTGACAACATGAAAAATAATACACAGGAAACAAATTTTTTCTATTACATTTTTCTAAACTTATTCAATTTCCTATCTTATTCTTATAAATTAAATGTCAGTAATTTTGAGCTACATTGTCTGTATCGGTTTTAAAATTAATTCTTTGTTCTATTGGTGTGTTGATTAGTTGTAACATTTCTAGCATGAAGCGTCGTTTGTAGTTTGTTTCTGTATTTAAAACTGTTGTATTTTCGAAATCTGGTGTATGTTTAAAATTAGCACAATGTGAAGACAATGCAGTTTTTTGAGAAGACATATTTTTGTATTTTTGATCAGATCTATGTCCTGCCAGTCTAATTTTTAATTTGATTTCGTAGTACCTTATTACATATTTCATTATCCTTAACCTTGCGAGGAATTTTATCAATAATATTAAATCTATCTAATTTCTCTGTTCTATATTTTATTTTACTAAATAATCTATCTAATGTATTATATGTCCTATAAGCCATCCTATAATTATTAATGTCATAAACATTAGAGTTTTCCAGTCGTTCAGAAATCACTGGTACATAAGTTTAAGACTTATAAATCTTAGGTTCAGCAACCGTATTCCCACTACCTTCCCTATGTCCTTTGTACTGTCCAATCAATCTACAAATCAATTCTTCTGGGAAATTATTATCCTCTAAAATATTGTTGATTTTTATTTTATTTTTTCTATGAAAAACTATATCGCTAATATTTAAAACTTTATCTATAAGATTTTTGGCAGTATTCATAATAACTCTTCTCGGATGTTTTGAATAATAATTAATAATTCTTCCTGAAGAAATTTTCTTCTGGTACCAATCTACTAATAACATATTCCCCTTTCTTATAATTAATGTGTCTAAATATGGAAGCTTAAGATCACATGCCTTTTCAATTGTAAATTTAATATCCTGGTGAAAGGAGTTATATATGTTTAACATGTTTTCTATTTCACATTCTGAAATAATACAAAATAGATCATCTACATATTTTGTTATAATTTTTGGTTTAGTAGTTAATCCTCTAATACAAGTATCTAAAAGTTCCTCCATAACTATACCTGCCACAACTGGAGAAGCTGTAGAACCCATAGGTAATCCTTTTTGCTGAGAATATATTTTTCTATTATATTGAAAATATCTACTATCATCTATGCAAAATTTTAGAATCCTTAACAATAATTATTTTTCAATAGTCGTATGTTCCCTAATTAAATTCCATTTGCCTTCTATAATACTTAAGCCTAGATTACACTATCTCACAAGCCTTACGTATTCCATAATACTTTGTGAGATAGAAATCTAATGAGTTTTGTTGCGACTGTCAAAAAATCTAATGTAACATGACAGTTCGTGTTCACACCATCTCACAAAGTATAAACACTCACACATGAAATAAAATGCAACCCTGATCCAATGAAAAGTATTATTGTTTTGAAATTTTTCAAAAAACGATGAAGTCGTATGGGATGTCAAACTTTTTTCTTAATACTTGTTATTTTCGTGACACATTGCATTCACACTATCACACTTTGTCATATTACTTGAGTTTTTGACATGTATTAATACAAAGTATAATAGTGTAATCTGGCCTTTAAGACTACATATATAAGTAGGAATACTAGGGAATAATGAGATTACATTAAATTGTCCAGAAAAGTCAAGAAAAAGATCGTGCTATTTATATTTGACCTGCAGTTAAAATATATTGTCGTAAAGAACTATGGGAATTTGTAAAGAATAGTAGAAGAATGTATAGCAGAAAGACTATTAGAGTCTTATTTGTATTTCATTTGTAACATAATCCATTAATTTCATGAATCCATATCAGCCTTAGAAAGCAATTGGATTTTGATATATAATACGAAATATCTGAGCAAAATCAAGATCTCCTATCTCATATGGAATGGACTTAACGGTACCAAAACCATGCTTTCTGGTAGAATAAGTTAGTGATTTGTCTATAACTAGGTCATTCATAGAAAGATTTTGTTATTTTCACTACCAGTATTTTACCAATTTTATTTTATGTGAAAGTTTAAAAATAAAATTCTGAAATTATAACCAGAACCAGAAAATTTAAAGATTTATGTGTAGAAATGAGTGCCCCGTTAGGCTTATTGGTAATGAGCTAGTCTATCAGCGCCGTGGTTTTGGGTTCGATTCCCGCAAGGACTCTGTTTAGGTAAAAAAAGAGGCAATCATAATTTATTGCTGATATCTCAGCTATTTGTGTACCGATCTGGCCAAATTTCAATTCCGTACTATGTACGATATAAATATCTTCTTTAGAAAAACCATTTCAACATACACACGGCCAAACAAACCAACGGACGGATCGACGGACATTGTGAAATCAGCTCCGCTACGAATAATATCAGTATTGTAAAAATGACAAACTGAACAAAAATATAAATTTGTTTGTTTATTTAACCGAATTTTTAATTGTGAAGAAAAATCAAGCTTTTTCTTTCTTATGTCAAGCTTTTTGCCAATTTCGATCTGGCAAGCCTATATTCGCCATATTGGGCCATGTCACAGAGTACAATTCCGTTCGGAATTGAAGAAAACATATTTGTTTGTTGATGGAAAGTGTATTTTGATAGTTTAATGGCCTTTCAGATACAGACAACTCCCAAACCGTTCATGAAAACAAAAATGGTTTCATTCCGAAACATTTTTTCGTCATTTTCTGAAGCACTAAAATACGGAATGAATTCCGTTTCCGAACGGAATTGTACTCTGTGACATGGCTGATTATTTCTGTATCGCCCTTTATTATTAAAGGCTAGATTACACTATCATACTTTGTATTAATACATGTCAAAAACTCAAGTAATTTGACAAAGTGTGATAGTGTGAATGCAATGTGTCACGAAAATTACAAGTATTAAGAAAAAAGTTTGACATCCCATACGACTTCATCGTTTTTTGAAAAATTTCTAAACAATAATACTTTTCATTAGATCAGGGTTGCATTTTATTTCATGTGTGAGTGTTCATACTTTGTGTGATGGTGTGAACACAAACTGTCATGTTACATTAGATTTTTTGACAGCCGCAACAAAACTCATTAGATTTCTATCTCACAAAGTATTATGGAATACGTAAGACTTGTGAGATAGTGTAATCTAGCCTTTAAGGCTACATTACACATGTCAAAAACTCAAGTAACATGACAAAGTGTGATAGTGTGAATGCAATGTGTCACGAAAATGACAAGTATTATGAAAAAAGTTTGACATACATTGTGTGATGGTGTAACCACAAACTGTCATGTTAAATTAGATTTTTCGACAATCGCAACAAAACTCATTAAATTTCTAGCTCACAAAGTATTATGGAATACGTAAGACTTGTGAGATAGTGTAATCTAGCTTTTAATAAATGGCACAATGGTTGCAATTTAAATATGGCGCCACTGTTATTAAAAATAAAAATAGCCTTTAAGGCAAAACAACATTGTACATTGTTGCCAACACATTTCACAGTATATTGCACTTCTTTTCGATGCGCAATTAAAATCAAAATTGCAAGTGTATGAGCCGCTTTATACACAACGTTAATTTTTCATAAAAAAAATATTGCAATAAATGCAAACACACAAAAATTTCCATTTAAATTCAATTAACCGTTAAATCTATTCCATTAAAATCTCTTACAACTAATTTAACATCCATCACGAAGTAAACAGCTGATTTTGACAAAAACAAATTGTCCTTCGACATGCGCAAACATAATTCTACCCAAAGAGAACCACTGCCGGTGGGTTTTTTACATAAGCAAAACAATAAATAGTCAATAAGACAAACACATTCGCTTAAAAAATAAACAAACAAATGCATCCCAGTTGGTCACATCTGTAAGACATTCTCGGGACAATGTATTAACATGTAAATCTTAAATTCTGGACGACACATTAGGGACAACAAAAATAAATCCTTAATGGCATTTTCGGCAAGAGCGACAATGCTGTCAACGTAAAATTACTTTTTTAAAGTTCCTAAGAGAAGACGACTAATCGAAAAAAATTTCTAAAAATGTGTCGATCATCTGATCCTCAAAGAAAAGTCTGAGTTCATACGGCTCATGTCTTATTGACATGATCCTTCCTTTTTCTTCTTTGAACATGAATTGGTGTTCAAATGATTCATGTCATGTTGACGCCATTTTTTTTTATTTTGTATAGTAGTGCGTATGCATGTGTTCTATTTTGATATTGAAAACAAAAACAAAATTAAACAACGAATGAGAAAACAAGGCGCACTGACAGTACATGCATCTGTGTACTCGTTTCATGTCATTAAAACATGAGCCGTATGAACACAAACAAACTTGACCAATGAGTAGGAAATTTAACAAATTTACGTCATAAATCGTAGCTGACAATATCGCCCTTGACGATTTGGCCAACTAGGATATGACACTTTCATGAGAACAAAAAAAAAAAAAACATGGACACAAGGCAAAGGAGATGAAGAAAATAGCACAACAAAAAACACATGTAACTTTTGTTAGATTCTTCTTATTCAGCTTTCAGCTTTTTAGAAAAATAACAACAACAACCTTCGAGAGTAAAATAAATGCGCCGGTTCCGCATTTGGAATAAACGAAAAAAGAAGGCGAAAAAACATATCGACACAATTACTATGGGTTGAATCCAATAGTAGCAAAAAATCAAAATAACAAAACACTTTTTCCAAGGCTGTGCTTACATGAACATGTTAAAACATGCTAAAGCAAAACTTAGATAAGGATGTATGTATGTATGTACGTTTTGTATGACGATATGAATGAAGTGTTTATGTTCATGAGTTGTATTGCGACTGTCAGGTTGAGCAAGTGCGGAGACCCACCTATGTTTTGTATCTGAGGAAAATCAGTACGATTTGAGCAGTAAGAAAATACGGTCATACAATCAAAACGAGGAAATCTGGAAAAATTCAAATTTAACATGGGGCGAATAAAAACGGATATAAAATAAAGTGTGAGTGTGTGTGCGAGTGTTTTTTATGCTATCAAGTTGTATGTGTGTATAGTGAATTAAGAAAATATTGAAGAAAATATAAAAAAAAAGTTAAATTATAAAAGAAAATGAATTAAAATTCTGAAAATTAATTTATTTAAACAGAAATTTAAACAAATATTAAGTAAAATTTTTAAAAAAATATATTAATTAAATTATAATAAGAAAAGAAATTGTTACACCAGCCTAAAAGTAGGCTTTTATTTGCGTTGTTAAAGTAATTTTCAAATGTAGCAAAACGTCATGAGCATTAATTGACCTTCATGGCTTATGCATGTTCTCTGTGTGTGTGTGTTGGTGCGTATAAGGAATCACATTTTGTACTTTTGAGAAATTTTTGGTCAGAATTGTAAAAAAATTAAATGATTCGCTGATATGAGCGTTTACCACCAATGAATTCAGCGTACTTGAATTAGCATTATCAATAGGGTGCCCAGCTTGTTAAAATTTTCGACTAGCACAGTGTTATTAATCGTTGTCGATGATTTACAAATTAAAATCACCAAAACTGCACGAAACTCGCTAAAGTTAAAATTTGTTTTTTGTTCAATAATTCAAAAGAAAAAAAACGTCTAAACTCAAATAAATCTAAAATAATTATTAAAGAAAAAAATCGCTAGAATCACCCAAAAATTTGCAAAAAAAAAAAAGTTTACAATGATATAAAAACTCATTAAATAAAAAAATTCTAATAATCTTGAAGCTCGTCAAAAACAAAAAAGTACTAAAATCCTAAAAAATACCAAAAGTTAAAAAAAAACGCAAAAACGAATATTTTGACCATCATCCAATATCGGTAATTTCGGATTACTTTGAGCAAAAACTCAAAAAACTCAAAAAAAATTAGAACAAAAAGGCTTAAATTTAAAAAAATTTTTTTTTATATAATTTTTATATAATAATTTTTATTTTCAGTTCCATTAGAACAATGAAAATTTCTTTTTTTAAGGGCATAATAAAGCTCACAAATGGCTTGGCAAAAAAATTTTACGTTTGCGCAAACTTTTTGTGTTGTTAATTGGGGTTTTTGCTGTTTGGACAAACATTTGAAGCAATATTTGTGTTGTTTATTGGCAAACCCCGAACGGAAACAATGTGTGTGTTTGCCAAGCATTTTTTGTGGTTTATAATGCCCTTTAGTTAATTTTCCTGCCAATGCCCAAAATCTTTAATTGAAAAGAAAAACTCGCCAAAATTTTAATAATCTAAAATAAGTCAATACAAATAAAATCGTTAGAAAATTAAATATATGGGTGATTCTAACTTAAAATGCTTTTTTCGTGATTTGAAATATAATAAGCAAATGAACATGATTTCTTATTATACCCTCCACCAAAATTAGTTGTGAAGAGGGTATATTAAGTTTGTCATTCCGTGTGAAACTTTTTTATTATTCATCTCAGACCCCATAAAGTATATATATTCTGGGTCCTTGAGTAATTCTAAGTCGATTTAGCCATGTCCGTCTGTCCGTCTGTTGAAAACACGCTCACTTTCGAAAAACCCAAAAGAACTTAACAAACTGGGTGTCAAATTGCTTGTAGTTATCCTAAGCAGTTTGGGATTGAAATTCAGCAAAATCCGTTTGGTAGGATCAGAGCTATGAATCAAAATGTGGAATCACCACCTAAAAAAAATTGATAATTTTGTTACAAAAACTAACATAAATGGTGGAATAATGCACAGAATGGCATAAGAATTTGCCAGAATTCGTCTTATTCAACTGAAAATCGCGCTGTAAGATTTCGTGAAGATCGGTCCATCATTTACCATAGGCCCCATATAAACCCTATTCCCGGAAAACAGTTTAGTACGCCTAAGACCATAATGAATAATGTTATCATAACAAAATTTAGCTCGTCACAATTTTATAATACTAGAAATGATAATGTGAAGTTTCGTGAAGATCGGTCCATAATTTACCCTAGGCCCCATATAAAGCTTACTTCCGGAAAACAGTTTAGTACCCATGAAACCGTAAAAAATAATGCTATCATAACAAAATGTGGTACATCAAAGTTCTATAGAACTAGGAAAAAGACTGTGAAATTTCGTGAAGATCGGTCCATAATTTACCATAGGCCTCATATAAAGCTTACTCCCGGAAAACAGCTTAGTACGCTTAAAAACGTAAAAAATAATGCTATCGCAACAAAATTTGGTACATCACAGTTTTATAGAACTAGAAATGACACAGTGAAATTTGGTGAAGATCGGTGCATAACTTACCATAGGCCTCATTTAAAGCCAACTCTGGTAAAATAATTAAATACGCGGTAAACTTTCTTCCAGTTTAGCTTCATATGGTCAGAGAAAATGTTATGCAATTTTGTGATATACGGTCTATAATTTACCTTTGATTCCATTTTAGCAGCCTTCTGAAATTCACTGCAAACGCTTAAACTAATTGCACCGCTGTATTGAAATTAATGTTTTTAAATACCAGAAATTGTTCTGCAGAATTTGGGATGAATGGTTCATAGCTTACCATGGCTTTTATATAATTTGTTCTCCTGAAAATCATTTAAGTTCAGCTGATATTCTACTCAAGCTTTTTAAAATTGATTCTGATTGTCGGTCAATAATTTTATATAGGTCTAAACCGCATCAAATTTTAATGCAGATGTCCGTTTTTACAAAAATTATAATAATAAATAGACATCATACAGATATTACTCCTAAAACATTCGAAGTGTCGGTGGAGGGTATCAATGAATCGGCACAGCCGAATATAGCACTCTAACTTGTTTTTATGTAAAACTGTTTATTATCAAAATAAAGTGCCTGTTTTGCCTGCTGTCGCTGTTCCACATTAAGACTCTATGAATTCTATAAAGTAGTTAATTTATAACGGTTTTAAAATTTTGCATTTGTTTTTATTATTATACACATCAATTTTTTTAATCATATGTCGTTGTCTGCAATGTGTATTGAGCGTTATTCTTTTTTAGTGAAAAGCATGCCGAAAAGTTTTGTAAAATTGCAAGAGGTTATATTAATCGATCATGGTTTGTTTCATTATAAATGTATTGAGTGTTATCCAAAAGTTATCCAAGAAGAAATTCTTTCAAAAATGTATTGAGCGTTACATTAACAAAAATTTTTATATATACCTAAGTTATCTATAAACTTTAGGACGGCAAAAATAACGGCAGCAGAAAGGCAGAAACGATGTATTTAGATATTTTAATTGAAGTTGATAACTTATATGTTTTTCATTAATTTTTTTAATATTTATTCACCCCTAACGTGAAAAACAAGTGGAATTTCTGTTCCCATGCAATTTTTATTCCCCTCAAGGGGAAAACGCAATCGTGAATCTGCCGTAAAAAATTTTTCACGCTTTCAGTTCCAGTGAATGCAAAAAAAGAAGACAGACTAAAAACAAAAAAAAATTAAAAAATCAATGAAATTTTTGTTCAAAACGCATATATTTTAAAGAAAAGTTAAAAAATAAAGCAAAAACTTAGTATTGGAGGGATAGTTTTATTACAACGTAAGTTTTTTGCACTTTTTAAATTTTATTTCCAAAATTCTGTCACCACATCTTTCAAAAGCTTCACAAATCCGCAGGCAATCGACCTGTTGTTGTACATTTTGTTAAGCCATATATTAGTTTGTGGCTTATTAACGGATCTTGCCCTTAATATTCGAATTTTAAGAAGAACTGTGTACATTCTGTTCCCCAGCAAAAATAAAGTTTGAAAATCAAAGAGGAAAGTGAACAAATTGCGAGGGAAAAAACTATTTACGATTTGGGAAATTTTTTCCCGTGAACATTTTTTCACGTTCTTATTCTCCTTTGAATAACCTCAAAAAATGTTTTTTATGCGAGTTTTTCATGATCGGAAAGGGGAAAAATTATTAATCGGTTATTTGTTTTCTCTCCCCAACAACTGGAAAAATAACAAATTTCATAATTGATGTGGATTACTTTAATTTTTTTTCAACTAATCGTAATCGTTCGTGAAATTTGATTCCGATAAGATTATTCTTTAAGAAATACCAGGCTAATTTCTATTATGTTCACTTTAGTTTTTAAATATCTGAAGAAAGTATTAGATTAGGCCTGCCATACGTCCTGGCTTTCCAGGATTGTCCTGGTTTTAGACTACTTGTCCTGGTGTCCTGGTCCCAGGCGCGGATCCAGCTGGAGCTTTACGGGGGGGGGGGGGGGGGGAAATTTGTATGATACAAAAAGTAAAAAATTTGTTTTTTTAAACTTTATTAAAAACAATATGTGTATATTATATTAAAAAAAAAACTCAACAAAAAGGTTAAATAAAATATAAGATCAGTTCAATATACTTTACTATTTTTAAATAAGCAATTTTTGATTTCCTTGTGAGGCAAATTTAGACAGTACAGTATGTCTTCTGTCATTGTTGATCTGAGTCATGTTTTTATTCGACGAAGAGTAGGAAATGACCTCCCGCTCGTAGCATAACTGACGAGCATTGAAACGAACATTTGAAATATTTTTCTTAGATTTGGGTAGATATCTTCATCACAGTTTATTAAAGCATCTTCAACGTTATCTGACAGATCAGGCTCGAGTTTAGATGTTAGTAGGTGTTTATCTCTTTTATCAAATATAATCATGAGCTGATTGTGGTTTTAACAGTTTTATATCTGTATATGACTTGATTACACTTTGAGGTAGAAGTTTAGGTATGTTCACTATTGGGAAAGGTGTTTTGAGATCTTCTAAAATAAATTCAATAAGAGGAATGTAACAACTCGGTAGAAATCTTCAACATTTGGGATGTGATTATTTCGTTCAAATCTTGTCTTTTCGATTGGAACCTCGATCTGAACGCAAATAACTTAAACTTTTTACCCTTTTGACCCTTCAAGGCTCATGATTAAAGTTTTGATAAGGCTTGATCCTTTTTGAAGATCTATATCTTGCTTTTGTAAAATGATACTAAGTGGCTGTGTTACATCAAGTATCACACTTAATATGTATATTCCGCAAATAAATTCAAAAGTATTAAGTGAGTTCCTAAATATAAAGGTAGAGATACTACCTTTCCACTCAGATATTTTTCCAAAGCTTCTACTATATGATGTACACTTGTTGCAGAGTGTTAAATTGAGTCGTTATCCCATAATGTAGACAGTTTGGCTCCCAAATACTTTGCTTAAACTGTGTTTCGCTTGGGATGATTATATTTAAAAAATTTTGTCGTTTCTTTAACAAATGATAAAAATTTTTGTATTAATGGCAATTTATTGCTTTTAGAAATTGAGTTTCTTGATTTATGGGAATAGCAAAGCGTTTGTTTCGCATTTGTCGAGGCTTCCAGAGTATTTAAACAGCTCCATTTTCTGCTGACATCAGAGGATACCCATCTGTTCCATCTCCTACACAATTTTTTAGGTCAAGACCAAAATTTGTCAAAGCTTTAAACACTATTGATGGGTGGCATGTCATAACGTCCAGTGTCATGGTGTCCATGGACAAGTACCATAAAGGATTTTCTCCTTTATGGTATAACAAGTACCGGTTTCGCTAAGTTAAGCGCAAGGATTTTCTCCTCTATGGTATAACAAAAACCGGCTTCGCTAAGTAAAACTTATCTGCGTAGTCGGCCTTCGTTCGGAAACAAGGCAATAGGCCGACTACGCAGATAAGTTTTACTTAGCGAAGCCGGTTTTTGTTATACCATAGAGGAGAAAATCCTTGCGCCCGGCCGAAGGCCGTCTATGCAGTGAAGCTTTAGTTAGCGAAACCGGTTTTTGTTATACCATAGAGGAGAAAATCCATGATTCCGGCCAATAATCATGTTTGTTATACCATAGAGCAGAAAATCCTTTATGGTACTTGTCCATGGACACTATGACACTGGACGTTATGACATGCCACCTATTGATGATAGTGCCTTCGCATCAATTGTCACATCAGCGTCACCAATATAATTTGAAGCCTCTTCAAATGCGATTACAATCAAGCCAATAAATTCTTCCCTATAAACTTTTTGTTGCATGTTGAAATATCTTAAAGATAAGGAAATCTGGCTTTTCCCTGACAAATTCGTGCTTTCGTCAAAAATTATCGAATAGAATTTTGATTCATATAACACATACATACAATTCAACCGCACGCATTATCAAGTCAAACGTTTAGTCTTCGAATATATATGGCACCTGCTGGGATTGAATGTAGAATAGTAAGTATTTGAATACGGTAAACTAGATTTTTCATTTGAAATATCTATTAAATAACTATTAGGATTATTGAAAATTTCGTTAGAACTTCCATAAAAAAAAAAAAAAAAACCTTGTTGGGATTTCCAAAAATTTTGTACATTAAAAAAAAAATTATTATTGGGAATTCTTGTATTATCGAAATTAACAAAACATATTTTTATAATTTACGGGGGGGAAATTTCCTTATTTCCGCCCCCCCTGAATCCGCGCCTGCCTGGTCCACTATTAAATTGTCCTGGTTTTTTGTACAGGTCAAGACAAACAAATTTGTTTTTTGCTTTAGTTGTATACAAAGGTTAAGATTTCTGTTATAACACTGCTAACATAAGGTAATTGTATAAAGAACTTTAATTAAATTCAACTGTTATCTGGTGTAAAGTTATACCCTGTAAACAACTTTTATAAGTAATCGAAAACCGATAACAAATTGCTTTCTCAAAGGCAGCCCATACACGTTTTAATTCAATTGTCAACTGAGTCGGTCGTTGTCCATATCAAAGCGTGTATGGCTTAGTCAATTGATTAGTTTGACAGTTGTTGAGTTGGTTGAAGAATAATCAAGAGTTTGATTTTTTTCTAGTTGAGTACTTAGTCTGCTCATGGACTAAAGAAAGAAACTCGTTAAAGACTGAAACACTGGAGAGTATTATTCAATGTAAGCACAGAGCGAAAAAAAACGTTAAAAAACTGTCAACCAGTGGTAATAAATTGATAACAAACTGTTGTCAATATTTCGACAACATTTGTTGTTAAATTTTAAACAAAATGTTGTCAAATTGGGCCGTTAGATAAAAAACGTACCATTGTTGTCAAATTGATAACACCCTGTTGTCAAATAGGTATCGCCCTGTTGTCATTATTAACAGCGTATACAAGTTATCCCACAATCAACTTTGGTATTCGAAAATAAAAAGTGAAAAGTTTCAGTGCTGTGATTAAATTAATAAATAAAAATTTAATAAATAAAATAAAAAAAATTTCTAAAATTTGTTTTTGTTTTCAATTTAATTTTCTATGCGAACGTTAACGTGTGACATCGTGGGCCTGGCTGTAAAAGTGTGAATTTTTTATGTATTTTTTTATAAGTATATTATTTAATGTGAAATAAATTAATAAATTTACATTATTCCATTTTTTTACTTGGGTTCAGAATGGGTTATTAAGTACATACTACAATCAGAACAATGTGTTATCGAAAGGACAACCGAATGTTGTCAATATATTAACGGTGTGTTGTCAAAAATGACAACAGCATGTTGTCGGTATGGTACCATTATGGTGATAATATATAACCAATTTGATGTCATATTGAGAACAAATGGTGACAAACTGACAACGAGGTGGTTAAAAAACATTGATACCATCCGTTATCAAATTGAACACAAACGTAGTTGGCTCACTTTTGACAACGGATGGTGTCAATTTTGGTATTTTTATACCGGATTTTTCCCTCTGTGAGGTTGACTTTAATATGACATGCTGCCTGTTTTGTAACTATATCTAAGACCGAAATGAAGTTCTAGAAAAAGTGCAATCTTCTGAAAATTATTTTAGTTAAGAACATTTTAAGCTCAACTTTTTATTATTTTTCACCGTTTTTATGTACATGAAGTACATCCCAGTAAAAACTTCGCCTACAAAATAATGTGTTAAGTAATCAGAAAAACATAAGAGCACTACATTATTTTCTATATATTGTTGGATTTTAAAAATAAATACTGGATGGTTTGTAAATATCGCACCCTAAATATTAAACTGTAACAACTCAAAATTCTTAAATTTTCAGGAGAGCCAAAAAACAGTTTATGTTAAAATGGTGATAATATTAAAAAAAAAATTAGTTCCCTTATTAAAAAAGTCCAATTTGAAGAAAGTTTTGCTATGCCTTTTGAGAATTTATTTATTTAGGGTGCCGATATACTACACACATATATGTGTATATGGGCATTTCTCCAGAATGGTCTACCAGGATGAAAAAATAAAATGTTGATTATTATCGTCTTTTATTGCTTTTTATTATAAAAAAAAGTCTTTGTTCTTATAAAAGAATGGTTTCATAGCATATCTCAGTTGTTTTACTTGAGGAAATTGGGCTGGAAACTGGAAAATTTTATATCTTTCTGTATTTTCTTCTTCTAAAGACATTTTTATATACTTATTTTACATGCAAGAAATATGTTATATTTACACTCTTTCTTCATAATCTCTCCATTACAATCAGTTGTAAGAGGAGTATTAAGTTTTTTTGTTTAGGAAATTTGAAGACATTTATGGGAAAATGCGTGGTGATAATAATCAAAAAACATATGGAAAAATCGTACGTTTGCGACCGGTAAATAAGCCAATTAAACAAAAACCAAGAGAGATATTTTATTTTGTAAATGCTGGATGGAGACCTACATTAATACACTTTTAAAATAAATTAATCACTTTCGTATATTCCGTTCCATTGCGCAGATTTTTACATTTCACTACTGTCAGTCAAAGTTGAATTCTATTTTGCGTACGTTCGTGACCACACGTTTATAACTCTTATTATGAAAACTTAAACTCGATGAAATCCATCTTTTGCACTAAACATATAGCTACCTAAATGCTATCGAATCGAAAAAAATGCTAGGAAAAAGTTTTGTTTTCTATATTATTTGTACATCAATAGCGTACGAACGTACGTTGTGACCCCAGGAAATGCCCATATGTATCAAAAAAAAACTTTTCTGTTGGTGTAATTTTTTATCCATTTTTTCCATGTGTCTTGGTTGATAGGTTCTAACATCTGGCAGCCCTATATTAGATAGATCGCATTTGGGAACGAATAATTGTGTGAAATTGAAATAATTTCTAATATTTTGGGATGATTTAAAAAAAATCAGTCTTTCAGTGCGGGAGTTGCAGGTTCTATTCTCGCCAGAGACTCTGGTCTCCTGCAGACAAGCGTAGAGCTTCGCGGGATAGCTTAGGGGAAGAATAAAAAAGAAAAAAAGATTTGGCCTGCTATTTTATCATGTATCTATGTATGTATAAGCTTGTCGAAGGAATTATTTCAATTTTAAGCTTTTCCGCAGAACCCTAGGGCAAACTTTAAAAACTGGTCATAACTTTTTATTTCCATCTAAGATAATTAAATATTTTTAGAGAGTACCCAACAAACACGAAGTCAAACCTTTGATATGAAATTACATTTGACATCAAACACAATTCTCAAACGTTTTTTAATTGTTTGATTTTAACATTTAAACTCAAATGGATAATGATTTGAAAATTAACATTTGACATCAAATGTTTTATCAATTTGGAGTCAAATTGGTATCAAATGTTAAATTCAAAGCAAAACTAAACTTGGCAATACTAAAGCGAAAAATAAATGTAAATATTAAAAATGGCGATTAGTTAAATTTTTACTTCGTGGTTAAATGTGTTTAACAAGTGAACGATTTATTTCTTGTGAAAAATACAAATTATTTGTGAGTAGTTACAATGATAAAGAATACGAATAAAAAATAAAACGGGAAAATGAAGAAATTATAAGTTTGTTGTTGATCGCAGTGCTACAATCCTTAAAATAAAAGGGAGCCACGTATTTCGCGTTTCCAAGAATTAGAGGACGGAAAGATCATTATTTCATCTTTAAGCTATGGTGCCGAATGTTTATCTAACAGTTTACTTGAATAAATGAGCCGTTTATTTTGAAAGTGGCATTAGTCACTTTTTCAAAAAAAATCGGGTTAATAATAAATATAATAATAAATAATAATAATAAATAATAATAATAATAAATACTGAGAAAAATATCATTATCATGATGCATCAAATACAAGTGAATCTTCTCGAAAGTTAGCATCCATATTTTTAAACGTGTTAAAACGCAAACCCTTAAATATCTCGACTTAAAAACCGAAATGACTTATGCCACTTTCAAAATAAACGGCTCAAATAATGAGTTTAATTTAAAAAAATAAAATATTTTTATTTATGTTCAACATTGTATTAAAATCCACATTTGAGAATTACGTTTGAAAGCAAGTTGAAAATAAAGGAATTTTTCTATTTGAAAATAATTTCCCCTTTTTGTCGTTTGAGAAAATGTTTGATTTCATATAATTTTCAATTTGAAATCAAACCTTCGTGTTCGTTGGGTAGGGACATAGTGCTTTCAATTACTATACTCACTTTTTGTAGAACATTATTTTAGGAAAATTGATTCCCAGAACAACCATTAAAGCAAATATAACGCTCAATACATAAAAATGTTAAAAACTGAAAAAAATATAATTTCATTACAGGGTTCATTAAAAAAGAACACATAGTGAACACATAGTGTACACTTAAAATGTTAATCGTCTATATGTGTACACTAGGGTGGTCGTTAAAAGGATATAAAACCGTCGATTACGTCTTATAGCGGTCCGGGCGTAACGCCGATACGTTTCGAGCACAGAGTATACAGAGGCGTCACGAGACAGAAAATATTGTGTTTTTTCTGGCTTTTTCTTCGAAAGCTGCCCTTTTTGCGTTTTTTGTTTTGATTATGCAATTTGTGTAGATAGTTGCGGCCTGTTTTTACGCATTGTCACTTCACTAACAAAAAACATTTTCTTTCTCTTTCTTCGAAAGCTGCCCTCGCAAATGATTAAGGCATTTTTCACACGTCACTTTTTTCATCTCTGTATCCTCTTCAGACCATAGGTACACATATGTGCACCTTAAAATATTACAAGTTTTAAAGACTAGCGACATCGTGTGACCAATAGAAACAGTTTAATTACTTGCTTTAAGCTACGCGCTTCAAAACAATATCAAAAGATGGCAGGGTTTAGAAGTTTTAGCCATTATTTTTACATCTGAATTTAACTGTTTGAAAAAACCATACTGTTGGGATATTTTTCCACAATAACTAATCGCTAAGACCTGAAGTACACATATGTGCACCTCTTTTTCTACCAGTTTAAATAAACAAATTAAAAAAATAATAAAAACCGAAATTTAAATTACACCTCATAAGATAAAACAAATAGTTAATAATAAGCCCTTTATTTAATCGGTTCAGTTCTGATCTTAAGAAATTAAGAATTTACGTTGAAATTTTTCATATTTTAAGACCTGAGGTACACATATGTATGTGCCCCCTTAATTTCTAAGAATTCAAATAAAATTAAAAAAAAAAATATACAGTTTTCTTATTTCCTCCCCAAAAGGTGTAAACAATAGGAATTTGGACTGTATACAGGGGTGGATTTGGACTACAGCTCGAGAATACCTGCCAAGGATCCAAACACCTTGCTGATATTCCCCGAGAGAACGCCGATTTCGTTTCTGGGTTTATGGAGTGTATAGGGTATCTTCGGAACTTAGCGCTTAAATATCAACCAAGTATCCAAACTACTTGGTGATATTATGAAAGCTAGAACAAGAGATAAAAAGGCAGATATTTAAACGAAAGAAAAGCACTTCTAACCATATAAAATCACTTTCCTGTTTTTTCCAAATACATTATAAATTTTTATTTATTTAATCTAAAAAAAGGCATTAAAACTATTTAATTAATTAATTTATACAATTATTTATTTATTTATTTATTTCATTCACAGTAATATATAAAAGCCTCCTAGGCCAATTAACATATATTACAAAGATATACTCCTGAATAAAAATACAATTTCATTTTAATACATAGTTATAAACATACTTTCACTTATAACTAATAAATAAAAACTCATTCAAAAAAAAAAAAACAAAAAAGTTATAACAAAAGATAATATGGAAATATAGTCCAATAAGAAGTAGTACGTCAAATTGTTTTATTTAATATACCAAACTAGAAAAGGAAGCGTAAATAAAAGTATAAAATTTTGTTTTTGCTTTAAATGTAAGTTGAACGGACGAGTAAGGCGCTCGTGTTCTATAAACACCACATTAATGCTTTTTTAAGGAACAAAAAAATTTTTTTTTTTTTTTTTTTTTCTCATTATTTATTTATTGAATCTTCATATATTAAATATGAACTAACAATAATTAATCAAATCTTAACCTAATACGTTATTTTTTGTCCTGCCAGTGCCAGACAAAAATTTTCTTCATCGCGGGTTCTGTTCACTTTTATAGGTGTTTATTGCTCATCTAATTGGATAAGTGCTGCAGTGTCTCTTCTTCTTAAGCGAGTGTGGCCGCCATGACTTAAAATATTTTGAGCTAGTGGATTTGGGTGTTGTTCAAGCCTTTTTAAATATATTACTGCATATTTTGTAATCATAGTTTTTACTAATGAGATCCTTATGAATGTTTGAGTTTTTAACATACATACATAACTGAATACCATAGCACTAGATTGGCTTTAAGATGGAGTTGTAAAGAAGAAGTTTGCAGTCGAGACTAAGGACAGAGTTTCTTCCAATAAGCCAATGAATTTGGATGGCTTTTAGTTTCATTTGAGTTAATTTTGGTTCTATATGGCTTTTCCACTTTAAACGGCGATCTAGATGAATACCGAGGTATTTTACATGCGAATTTTGAGGTATTATTTGATTATTGATTTTAATAGGGGGGCATGATTCCCGACGCAAGGTGAATGTTATATGTACGCATTTTTGCTCATTGACCTCTATCCTCCATTGCTTTAACCATAGTTCGAGTTGAAATATATGATCCTATAGGTATCGAGATGCTTCTTGACGGTTTTCGTGCACGCTCAAAAAAGCTGTATCATTACACCACTGAATTCAACGTACCCGAATTAGGGCCTTATTCGATATATTTCTGTTTATTTTGTTTAATAAGAGATTAAGGAAAAACTTGTTTACAACTTTTCTACAAAAATAATCACCCCTATCGTGAATAATTTTTCCCCTTTTCACATATTTGCGATCATGAACAACTCCCATGAAAAATTGTAATTCAAAGGAGAATAATAACGTGAAAAATTGTTCACGGGAAAAATTTCCCCTTATCGTGAAAAATTTTTTCCCTCGTAATTTGTTCACATTTCCCTTAGATTTTCTCACTTTATTTTTGCTAGGGAACAGAACATGTATGTAAGTAGCTCCTCCTATAAATCGAATATTAAGGGTTAATAAGTTAATTAGACATAAACCGAATATTGCTCAACAAAATGCAAAACAACAGGTCGATTGCCTGCGGATTTGTGAAGCTTTCAATTGACTTGGTGGCAGAATTTTGGAAAATATTTTACTACATTAAATTTAAATAGTGCAAAAAACTAACATTGTAATCAAACTATCCCTCCAATACTAAATATTTTGCTTTATTATTTTAACTTTTCTTTAAAATATATACTTGTATATTTTTGAACAAAAATTTCATGGATTTTTAATATTTTTTAATCTTTCTTCTGATAGCGTGGAAAATTTTTCACATGAGATTCACGATTGCTTTTTTCCCTTCGAGGGGAATGAAAATTTCATGGGAACAAAAATTCCACTTGTTATTCACGATAGGGGTGAATATTTTCTTAGTTAAGAAACATAAAAGTCAGATTTCATGTAAAAATATAATTTTCTCAAGCTTTGGTAGGCGTGAGGGACGGTTTCACCGATCGTCGAAAATTTTTTTTTTTGGCGTTGACTTTTATCAATACCCACCAAGTTGGCGGGTGAGACCTAAAGAAGTCGAACATTTGATTTTATCGGTCACCCTAATGCAGACAAATATTATTTGCTGTATTCATAAAATACAATTAAGATTTTAAAAATCCATTTTCATACAGTAGTTTTGACTTAACTGCCTTTTGTTTACGTGCACTTTTGACTTAACTGCACAAAATTGATAATTTTTGGAATTATTCTTTATAATTCCATACAAATTCCTTTTTTAAGTGCTCTTTCTATACCCGCACATTTAAGATAAATGCGCAAAATTTTTGGCATTTTAAAATTATTTTCATACAAAATATCAAAGTTAGCTGCACTTTGACTTAACTCCCCAAAATACATATTTTCTGAAATTATTCTTCAAATTCCTTTTTTACGTGCATTTTGTATACCTGCACATTTTTCATATTTTTTGGCAGCTTTAAAATATTTTCATACGAAACATCAAAGTTAGCTGCACAAATAAAAATATATGGTGGCCACTTTTTTACATAAATATCCAATAAAAATATAAATTGCAATTATTTAGTTTTTTCCATAAATTTGTAGGTTCTTTGTGAATTCTCATTGCGATCTCTCATTGTTTCTTGTATATTAAATAAACATACCTTGATTGTACGGTTTTATTGTCTTCAATGTACTGTTTTCCCGAATTTAAAATCTGGCTACCCTAGTCTCACACGACTCTTGGCATGCTTTTGAAAGGCTCGTTAGATAATCTCTCATTTGCTAGTTAAAAAAGGATACTTTTGAAAAAATCGTCAATATTGGGGAAAAAAATGTTAACGAATTGTTTGTTAATTTTGACGAAATAAAACTAGTTACAAAAAATCGCTAGAATTATAATTTAAAATTAACAATAATCGTAAATAGTGCTTTAATCAAGATTTAGGACTATAACAAACTGCTAACATTATTTTTTGAATGCTATTTTTGAAAGAGTCGTAAATATTGGGGGAAAAATGTTAACGAACTCTTTGTTAATATTTACGAAAAAGAAACTAGTTACAAAAAATTTCTAGAATTATAATGTAAAAATTAACAATAATCGTTAAAAGTGCTATGATAAGGATTAAGAATTATCACAAACTGACGATATAATTTTTTGACTTTAATGAACCACAAAAGTACTTTTCTTCAAAAACCTTGTTCATCAATGTGATACGACCCCTTCACATCCCTGTCACATACACATGTACATTGTATTTAAGTGCTTTTTTTTTAAATCACATACAAACTGGTATGTTATGCACAATATATTGTTTTTAGATCTATGTTAAAGATAATGTTCTATACTGACTACTATCCAACGTAATTAAAAATACAAAAAAAAAAAAAAAAAACAAAAGCAATTATTTTTCTAATAAAAAAAATAACCACTTAAATCATGGAGAATTCACCACCTGCCGCTTCGTCTTTGGAAAAGCAAATAGATAATTTTTTGGAGCACTTCAAGCGTAGTGCATCCAAGGCCATGGAAGCTGAATGGTGTAGTATTGGTGGCAATAGTAATAGTACTGGGGGTGGTAGCAGTGTAACCGGAAGTAGTACAACGACAACAGTAGCAAATACTACTACAACTACTTCAAACACAACATCCACTAGTGAGAGTTTTTCCTCACAAACGCCCAGTTTACCAACACCAAAACAAATGTCCTTCGAGAAACATCAACATTTGTTGCAACGTACACGCAGTCGTTCAAGTTGTTTGGATTTAAATAATATGATGATGGGTAAGTTTAGTATGTATTTATATTTTTTTAAAGTTTAAAGGAAAAATTCAAAATTTTCAAGAATTTTAAAGCAGGATATTTTGGGAATTTTTCTGCAAAGCCTTGAACCTTAATCAAGAGTTTTATAGCATTTCGTGGTTGGTATTGACGGCAAGTTCATTAATGTTCAAGAAATATGTTTGAACCCGAGTAAATGATAACTAATCTTCGTAAAGTTTAAGAGCTGAATTTAAATCTGGTATTTGTTATTCAAAATGATAACCAAATCAAAGAAAAATAACGGAAACGTAAGTTAAAAGCAAGAAAAACAGCGTTATTTTACAAATGTTGTAAAACTATTTCACTCAGTTTTTTGAGTGCTTTTCGTATAAATTTTACTACACGTTCAATCACTTGCATTGTGAAAACCGCACATATGTATATAAATGACAAGAGCATTAAATTTGACTTGACTTGATATTCGAAAAAATATGCAGCTGAAAAAAATGTTTGACATAACAAATCAGTGAGGCAACCAGGGGTCTAATCACCGCATTCGATACTTTCGTATCGAATAAACTATCGAATTTTTTTGCATACGATAGACACTGACGTATAGAATGAAAACTCGATAAATGTAATGTCGAGTTACTCGATATCGAATGCTATTATTTCCAATTCAATACGTTTCATTCGATATCGAGTTTCATGATACCAAAATAAATAATTTCGATCAATTTTGCTCGATATCGTATGCGGTGATTAGACCCCAGGTCTAAGTTTCCTAAGTCCTCCTTTATATTAAGAAACATTTGCTGCATAAACTTTTTATACCTCTTTCGAGACTGCATTCTTGTTCATAAGCTTTTGTTTTGCAACATTTATGTAGGTATTATGTAAATATTCTCTTTCTTTTTCTTCCTGAAAATAACAAACTTAAAAAAAGTCTATTTTGGAGCTTCTTGACCGCGTGAAGGGGAAGGCGAAGATTCTCATTGGGGACAGTAGGATATCCAATTCTATTGACTTTCCTGAGCATCGTCGTAACGTGGGTTGTATTTCCCTGTTATATCGTTACTGCAATAGTATGTGCTCTGATGAAATTAGGGATTCGATTAGGGACTCCTCAAAATTCCATCCTTTTATGGTCGATTGGCTGGTGCATCGTACAAAGTATCACAGTTAAAATTTGTTCTTTGGCCAGACTGTTCGTATGTGGAATAACCTGCGGAAGTCTTCCCTTTCACTTTCAACATGAATAAATTAAAATCGAATGTCCACAAGCACTTCTCCCTCTTTACTCCTTCCCAGAACCTATTTTCCTAGTTCCAACACAATGGGTTATCCCCTGAGTGCTGGTCCTAACAATAAAAAAAACCTGCTTGTACATGAAACAAAGTACATACACTTTTCCATACGTCCTTCCATTATCATAATAACGATATTTTTCTCTAATCTCAGGCGATGTAAGAAACATGTTTAAAATTAGGGAACTAGTGAAAAAATTCTGTTGATCTCTAATGTTCAAACAGAACCTTAGCATTATGAGGGACTCAGTTAAGTCTGCCGAGAGTAATTTTATTGCTCAATTGTTAAAGAACGGATTTATCTTTTTTTTTTCTTTTTTACATTATTCTTCACAAAAAAACCCCGCTTAATGAAAAATGTCCGAAATCATAACAATTTTTTTTATTATTGCTTCAACTTTTATAGGAATTATACTTCTCAGTTGTTGTTGATAAAAAATTTTTCGTATTAAAGGCAAATATAGTGGCAAATGTAGTCTTGTGTAGATACTTCGTTGACAATGTCATCAAAAAATCGACAAAACTGGTGACATGAAGACACTTGCACCCAGGTTTCATTCAGGGAGATTATGAAACCCTATCACCCCGTCTTCATGAGCCATGGAATGATATTTAAGACTGATTGTCTAACAAAACTTTTAAAAATCGAATTATGTTAGTAAATTTAAAGCTCGTGAACAAGTGTAGACAAGGTTTTTATTGAATATTCAAAGTTTTTAAGATTTAGTTAAATTTGGAATCAATATGTCTTCAACCCAAGTTCTTATTAATTGGTCCACAAAATGTCTCTTTGTCGTTTTAAAAAAATTGTCAAAAAGTGGTTAGAATTATAGATGTTACTATTACGGCCTAATCTCAAATGCTCATAGAACATAAGGCCGCAACAAATGTTCTTCATTGTATTCTTTCAGTGGACACCGTTTCCATCTCACTTTAGGACACACCATGCTCATGCAATTCGTTCTCAGTTTAGCGTCGCCACCCTGGATCCTTGCGGGTTATAGTTAACGGACTGTCGAGTTAACTCATTTGCTGGCTTTTATTGTGTGCCTTAGCCAACTCAGTTTACACAATCGGATATTCATACTTAAAGGAATTTGATTGGTTGACTTCCACAAATCCAGATTTGATGTCGTGGCAGCCCAGAATATCCTTTGAATACGCCTAAGGCAGCGGTTTTCACGACTCGAACTATTCCAGGTTTCACAGCCATACAGAAACACAGATTTCACGTTGCTATTAAAAATATTGGTTTTGGTGTGAATTGGGTTATTTTGCGATCTCCAAAATTTATTAAAAATTATTACGTTGCTTCCTCTTTTTGAAATTATACTCCTTAGGTAATAAAAGATTTCGACATCGTCAATTGGTTATTCCTTAAAATGGAAGTTCGTGTTGCATGAAGAATTTATGCGCATGGATTTAGTTTTGTTGATATTAATTTTTAAGCCCGCTTTAGCCGCACGTGTAGCAATGGCTTGAATCTTAGATTGCATGCTAGAGACGAGATGCTCTTATAGCTGGTTCAATTTAATGTTTCTTTCAATGCTTGATTTGCATTACTCATTGGTACATATTATTTTTAACACACCACTATCTAGATGAACGGTTCCCAAAAAAAAGGTTTCGGGCCCTTTGCAGTATGCGTGCACTTTCTAGTTTTCGGTGGTTGCACACTGTAGCTCCTTTTCTCATGTTTCTCTTAGGGATCCCGCTAGTTATTCTCCTTTCAAAAAAGATAGCTTGTGTTTCGAAATGTCGTAACAGTTTTATTTCTCATATCCAGTAACAATCCAATTGGCTCCACGAAAAGCCCCCCAATGAAAAAACGCCCAAACGAGAAATAAAATATTCCCCAATTTTTTTTCATACATTTTTGGGTGTTATTTCATATGTTGGTCCATATTGACTTCATGAAATCCTTGAATTCTGGGCATAATTTCATTTTTGATGCTGATGGGGTTTATTTCATGGGGGGTTATTTCATTTTCATCATTGGGTGTTATTTCATGTGAAATAACTTCCAAATATTGGGGGTTGTTTCGTTTTCGTTTTGGGGCTTATTTAATTTATTTTTCGATGTTATTTCATTCACTGCTTTTGGGTGTTATTTCCTATTTTTTGGGGCTTATTTCATTGGGGGTTATTTCCTGGGCGTTATTTTATTGGGTGGCTTTTCGTGGAGCCATCCAATTCTGCTCCGCTTCTATGTGTACATCCAAATATTTTATCATTGAAAAGAATCTCAAAAACGTGTATAACGTTTGACATGTCTTGTCAACCTGTGATCTTCCCTGCCGTAAACTCTTTTTTTTTAAAGTACTATTTGTAATTTCACTTCTATTTCTAATATTTCCTAAAGGCTAGTTTACACTATCTCACAAGTCTTACGTATTCCATAATACTTGAAGCGGAAGCAGCAGCAGGCGCGAACAATATGAGGAAGCTACATCAAATAATAGGTCGTCTTTCAAACCAAAATATAAATCGAAGCTATGCGATAAAAGATACAAACGGTCAGCTGCTAACGAACGTCGAAGAACAAACACAAAGATGGAGACAACATTTTGAAGAAATCAGCAATATTGTCGACGATAACGTAGAAACTCCGCCGAACTGTTTACAGCAACCAACAACACAATATCTATAGACCCGCCCAGTATTGAAGAGATTACATGCGCTGTAGAAAAACTTAAAAAAAACAAAGCGCCAGGCGAAGATGGGATACCCTCAGAGCTACTCCAAGCTAACCCAGCAGTAGCCGCGGAAATAATTCATCCCTATATACGTGATGCTTGGGTAATCGAACAGTTGCCTAACACGTGGACAAAAGGTCAAATAGTAAAACTTCCAAAGAAAAATGACTTGACTGAGTGTGATAATTGGCGAGGTATTACTCTGCTCAACACTGTATACAAGGTAATTGCTACTATAATAAATATCCGATTACAAATAATCGAAAAATCATAACGCGATGAACAAGCAGGCTTCCGACCACATCGCAACTGTGTAGATCAAACCAATACCCTCTGTGTAAGAATAGAACAATCGGTCGAGTGGCGCACACCGCTTTATTTGGTATTTATAGACTTTAGGAAAGCATTTGACTCGATAAAACGTAGTGCTATATGGTGTACCAACAAAATTAATAAATTTGATTAAAGCTATGTACAACAATACCACACTGCAAGTTCGTCACAATGGTATGATCAGCGAACCCTTTATGACAAACGCTGGAGTTAAACAAGGTTGCCCCCTTTCACAATTACTGTTCGCCGTTGTTTTGGATGAGGTTATGTCACAATTATGCAGGAAAAAAAGAGCCATTGTTTGGGATTTCCAAAACCACCTAGAAGACTTGGACTTTGCCGACGATATTTGTCTTATATCGCATAAGTTTAATGATATGCAGAGCAAAGTAAATGATTTGGTCGCGCTAGCAAATAGAGTTGGGCTGGAAGTTAATATTACCAAAACACATGCAATGCGTATAAATAACGCAACTGACAACCATATTGTAGTACAAAACCAACGTATAAAATATGTGAAATCCTTTTGTTATCTAGGATGCATGATGTCGGTAGATGGAGGAGTGGAAGAAGACGTTTCACTCAGGTTAAACAAAGCAAGATCAGCTTTTGGTCGGCTAAATAAAACATGGCGATCCCCCCAAATCTCAAAGAATACAAAAATTCGTATATTCAATGCCTGTGTGAAATCCACACTGCTATATGGAAGCGAGACATGGCTTATGACGAGTACTATAGCGAGAAGACTGCAAGTTTTTGTAAACAAATGTTTGCGCATAATATGCCGTATCTTTTGGCCAAACGTAATCACCAACATCGATCTCTGGCGATTGACAAACGAAGTTCCCATTATTCGCCAAATTGCAAGACGAAAGTGGAAGTGGATAGGCCACACATTGCGACGACCAGTTGGCAGTATCACAAGAACGGCATTGGAATGGAATCCTCAAGGTAGCAGACGCTCTGGCCGCCCAAAGAACACCTGGCGTAGAACAGTCATACAAGAACTCAATATGCAGAACAAATCGTTTAATGAAATAAAAGATGTATGTAATGATAGAATAAGTTGGAATTTACTTGTAGAAGCCCTATGTTCCCAAGTGGAATAAATAAAGGAAAAAAAAAAAATAAAAAATACTTTGTGAGAAATCTATTGAGTTTTGTTGCGACTGTCAAAAAATCTAATTGAACATAACAGTTTGCATTCACACCATCCCTCACATAAACACTCATGCATGAAATAAAAAGTAACCCTGATCCAATGAAAGGTATTATTGTTTAGAAATTTTTCAAAAAATTATGAAGTCGTATGGGATGTCAAACTTTTTTCATAATACTTGTCATTTTCGTGACACATTGCAGTCACACTATCACACTTTGTCATATTACTTGAGTTTTTGACATGTATTAATACAAAGAATAATAGTGTAAACTAGCCTTAACTAGTCTTCATTTTTTCGGTTCTTTATCAGGATTTTAATTTAAATTGTTGACAATACCAAAAGGTATATTCGAATCCAAAAGAGAAAACTTATTATCAATTCGAACTGCTCCCAAAGTATTTGATTTGAATACATAAGCAAAATTAAATTTCCTATTAGAAAAATATTTTAGATATCAAATCTGCAGCCGTATTCTGTAATTCGCTTAGCTAAAGCTAAATCTCGATCGCTAAAATGCCTTAGAGAATACAAAATAGAAAAATTTTAGCGATGACATAAAAAGCTAAAATTGCGGCGAATTAAATTTGTATGGTATTGCCAAATTTAGCAATCCACAGTATTGAAGAGATTACATGCGCTGTAGAAAAACTTAAAAAAAACAAAGCGCCAGGCGAAGATGGGATACCCTCAGAGCTACTCCAAGCTAACCCAGCAGTAGCCGCGGAAATAATTCATCCCTATATACGTGATGCTTGGGTAATCGAACAGTTGCCTAACACGTGGACAAAAGGTCAAATAGTAAAACTTCCAAAGAAAAATGACTTGACTGAGTGTGATAATTGGCGAGGTATTACTCTGCTCAACACTGTATACAAGGTAATTGCTACTATAATAAATATCCGATTACAAATAATCGAAAAATCATAACGCGATGAACAAGCAGGCTTCCGACCACATCGCAACTGTGTAGATCAAACCAATACCCTCTGTGTAAGAATAGAACAATCGGTCGAGTGGCGCACACCGCTTTATTTGGTATTTATAGACTTTAGGAAAGCATTTGACTCGATAAAACGTAGTGCTATATGGTGTACCAACAAAATTAATAAATTTGATTAAAGCTATGTACAACAATACCACACTGCAAGTTCGTCACAATGGTATGATCAGCGAACCCTTTATGACAAACGCTGGAGTTAAACAAGGTTGCCCCCTTTCACAATTACTGTTCGCCGTTGTTTTGGATGAGGTTATGTCACAATTATGCAGGAAAAAAAGAGCCATTGTTTGGGATTTCCAAAACCACCTAGAAGACTTGGACTTTGCCGACGATATTTGTCTTATATCGCATAAGTTTAATGATATGCAGAGCAAAGTAAATGATTTGGTCGCGCTAGCAAATAGAGTTGGGCTGGAAGTTAATATTACCAAAACACATGCAATGCGTATAAATAACGCAACTGACAACCATATTGTAGTACAAAACCAACGTATAAAATATGTGAAATCCTTTTGTTATCTAGGATGCATGATGTCGGTAGATGGAGGAGTGGAAGAAGACGTTTCACTCAGGTTAAACAAAGCAAGATCAGCTTTTGGTCGGCTAAATAAAACATGGCGATCCCCCCAAATCTCAAAGAATACAAAAATTCGTATATTCAATGCCTGTGTGAAATCCACACTGCTATATGGAAGCGAGACATGGCTTATGACGAGTACTATAGCGAGAAGACTGCAAGTTTTTGTAAACAAATGTTTGCGCATAATATGCCGTATCTTTTGGCCAAACGTAATCACCAACATCGATCTCTGGCGATTGACAAACGAAGTTCCCATTATTCGCCAAATTGCAAGACGAAAGTGGAAGTGGATAGGCCACACATTGCGACGACCAGTTGGCAGTATCACAAGAACGGCATTGGAATGGAATCCTCAAGGTAGCAGACGCTCTGGCCGCCCAAAGAACACCTGGCGTAGAACAGTCATACAAGAACTCAATATGCAGAACAAATCGTTTAATGAAATAAAAGATGTATGTAATGATAGAATAAGTTGGAATTTACTTGTAGAAGCCCTATGTTCCCAAGTGGAATAAATAAAGGAAAAAAAAAAAAATAAAAAATACTTTGTGAGAAATCTATTGAGTTTTGTTGCGACTGTCAAAAAATCTAATTGAACATAACAGTTTGCATTCACACCATCCCTCACATAAACACTCATGCATGAAATAAAAAGTAACCCTGATCCAATGAAAGGTATTATTGTTTAGAAATTTTTCAAAAAATTATGAAGTCGTATGGGATGTCAAACTTTTTTCATAATACTTGTCATTTTCGTGACACATTGCAGTCACACTATCACACTTTGTCATATTACTTGAGTTTTTGACATGTATTAATACAAAGAATAATAGTGTAAACTAGCCTTAACTAGTCTTCATTTTTTCGGTTCTTTATCAGGATTTTAATTTAAATTGTTGACAATACCAAAAGGTATATTCGAATCCAAAAGAGAAAACTTATTATCAATTCGAACTGCTCCCAAAGTATTTGATTTGAATACATAAGCAAAATTAAATTTCCTATTAGAAAAATATTTTAGATATCAAATCTGCAGCCGTATTCTGTAATTCACTTAGCTAAAGCTAAATCTCGATCGCTAAAATGCCTTAGAGAATACAAAATAGAAAAATTTTAGCGATGACATAAAAAGCTAAAATTGCGGCGAATTAAATTTGTATGGTATTGCCAAATTTAGCAATCCACATTACAGAATTGCATTCGTAGCCAAAAATCGATAAATCAACTTTATAGATTTTTAGCGATAGAAATTTAGCTTTAGCGAATTACGGAATACGGCTACTGGTCCTTTATCCGTTCAAATTTATAAGGTTACTTCAATGGCATATTGGAAGAGAAAGACGTATGCATGTATAACATGCCTATAATAGTAAAATTCTAGCACTAAAGACAATCCTTTTTATTTTATTGAAAACTAAAAAAAGCTTTTACCATGACGTGACTAAAGTCACCACTAAATCTCAATAATCTGAATAGAACGTAAGACAATGTAAGTTTTTTATTCATAATGAAAGATAAAGAAGAATACAAAGAAAATAAAGGGCTTATACTTCTCCTTGAACTTAATGATATCACGTCTCAAATAGACATTTGAACTTCCTCAATTAAAGTTTATGGGAAAAAGATATACATACATAGAATCATAGCTTCATTCATTCATTAATTTTCATACACTTCTGTAACTTAAATAAAAGGCAAAAACACAGAAAGGACTTTAAAGAAACCAGATGGATAAACGAATAAATGACACACACCTTAGAGGATATAAAATGTCACAAAGGAATCCTTGACAGAATAAGCAAACAAACAAAGATGTAAAAGAAATAAACAAATAAAGAGCCCACAGGGAGGGCGATGAAGGCGGTTCGTTCTTGTAACAGTTCATATGATGTTATGACATAAAACCCATCGGCATCATCAGCATAAATGACTAAAGAAGAGATTAAAACCACAAGGATTTAACAAACAACTTAATTTCTTTTAAATCAAACTAAACTATTCGGTACTCCAAAGAATTCGGAGTGGGTTAAGATGTGAATGTGATTAAAGTGATATCGAATTGTTAAACACACAAGAAGAGCTATGCCCTTAAATGAACTTAAAAGAACTTGTGTTGCTGCAAATTTTTAGCTAGTTTCTTTTTATTTTATTGCAATTATGAAATATTTAACTTGTTGCCTATTTTTAATCTTTCCAAAGGCTTTGTGCAGCAGTTAGAAAAGACCTTAAACAAAAAAAAAAAATCCATTAAAATGATTATATTGTTTTTTTTTCACATATTCTGTTTCGTATTTAGCTGAAAGGGGTTGGATAGATGGTTGGTTGTATTTTTTGCCTCTTATTTTTAATGCCTCATCAGCCTGATTTCAAACGAAAGTTGAGTGTTTAACTGTAAATGTGCACTTAAATGAGCGCAATAACTTTGAATGGATACAACCGGATTGTAGTCACACATACTGGTACATATGTACGTTGTTGTCATTTGCATGCTACAATAATGTTCAAACGTACGACGAACTACTAACTGTTGCAGGCTACAATTACGTTCAGTGGTATGATATAGAACGTAGAAATAAAGAGAATCACATCTTTTAAAAGACGGAAAAGTTCTAGATTATAGACAGACCTCACTGTGGTCTAAACACCAAGTAAACACAATGCGTCTTTTAACTCCGCCGTGTAAGAACACTCGAATACAAAAGGGAAATTATGGAACATGACCGTCAGGATCGTGCATTTATCATTTGCATAGTAGCTGGAACTATTTGATCATCACTGTAATGCAACTTCTATTATGTAGCAACGGCACTCAGAGACATCTACCAGCTGGATGAAGCATTTAACAGACATTTCAAAGATATTCAGTGATTTGGGATTAAACCGTAGCCATCATACCCTCGAAAGTGCTTCGGCAATAACCAGTCCCGAGTCTATCTTATCACTTGGAGACGTCTGGTTTCTGTGGTGGTGTTGGCCTATCCCTACGATGTTAAAAATACTGTATGAACATTGCGCCCACTAACGCTATTAGTGAGTGTACTGGTCACAACAACACACACAGGTGGAAATATAAGTTAGTTTCGACAGAAACCGATATGTACAATCGCTGCTTTATTAGGAGCCAGAGCAATCCCACCTCCACTGCTGAAATAAAGCAGCTTCTGTTGATTAGCAACAGCACCTAAAGAGATCATACAGCAGGCCGAATTTTCCCATAAAGGTTAAAAATCAGCCCTCATGGCTGGATTTTAAAGATCTACATGCAAGCGAATTTAGATTAAAACCACATCCACGACTTGATTCCCGAAAACCAATCTAGGACCTTAGTCTCATTTCCAATTCAAATCCTGCCGCGCTCAGAGTATAGATAGCACTTTTATTTATTAATCACGGTCTATGGACTTAAATACTTACAGACCAATAACATAATCTACGTTTTAAAAGGAAAATTATGTTACGTTTTAAACTATTTACGTTTACAGGGTAATCAATAAAATTATAGAAATCATTTAAAGTTTTGCATAATCTCCTTAAGGGGTCAACGTTTGCATAATTAGTTTAAAAACACTGTAGATGAAGTGGTGCGAAGTTCCGCGTACATCTAAGAGGTAAATTGAAGTTAATTGTCTTCAGCAGGAACTCTGAGAAAATTGAACCATTTAATAAATTTACTAAAAAAGCAACGTTTACTTTCTAAAGTCGGCAAATTAATTATAGAGAGTGTTGCAGAATATGGAAGAAGATTCACATTTGCATTCCATGTTGTATTTCCCAGACAAAATAAAAGAAACAGATTCAATGCACTACTTGTGATAATCAGTGTAGGGATCCCAAATAATAGAACCGTATTCCAGGATAGGCCTTACTAATGATGTATACAAAGGTTTGGTTATTATAGGATCAGTAAATTCTTAAGCCCAAGCACGCAACGAGCTTTATTTACCATCATGATAATATGTTTTTTAAAGTTTAATTTACAATCAAGGAGAACTCCTAAGTCTAGGTCAGGTCATCAGGTTGATATTGCACCAATCATAAAATTTGTTTAAATCACGTTGTAAATGTTTGCGCTCAGAGATATTATTATGACTTAGTCGGAGTTCATACGGCTCATGTCTTTTTGACAAGATTCTTCCTTTTTCTTCTTTGAACATGAATTGGCGTTCAAATGATTCATGTCACGTTGACATGTTTTTTATTTTGTTTTATTTAATATTGAAAACAAAAACAAAATTAAACAACGAATAAGAAAGCAAAACGTAAAGACAATACATGCATCTGTGTACTCGTTTCTTTTCCCCTCGTCCCTCTCGCCTATAAAGTAGCAATCTTGTCAATAAGACATGAGCCGTATGAACACAGACATAGGAAAATTTTCACATCATCAGCGTACATTAAAACTTTGTAAAATTGTATTACGCTCGGCAAATCGTTTATAAAAATAGAAAATGAGTTGGCTCCCTTGAGGAACTCCAGACTTCACGAAAATAATTTTAGAGGTAACATTATTGAAGATAACACACTGTTTCCGACCTGTTAGGTATGATCTGAACTAGTTTATAGTATTTGTAGTGCAGCCCATATCAAATGCCTTATTAAAATCGGTGTATATGACATCAGTTTGTTGTTTGCTATTAAAGCTTCTATTAACCAGGGTTGTCAGTTGTAAAAGGTTAGTTGTTGGAGAGCAGCAACTTCTGCAGCCGTGCTGATATTGACTAATATTATCTGTGATACATTTTTCTAATAATTTTGGGATTGCACTAAGCTTTGCAACTACTCTGTAACTTGTTATATTTGATTTATTACCGGTCTTGAAAAGTGGAATTATATACGAATCTTTCCAATATTGAGGAAAATAGCCAAGCTCTATAGATTTGTTAAATATTATTTCCAGAGGAGTAGCAAGTGAGTTTGCACAATTTTTCAAAACACAGCTGGGTATACCGTCGGGTCCACTACTAAATGTCGATTTAACGCTTCTTAGAGCTGTTAAAATCTTTGATGTGCTGATATGATCAGTATCAACTAAAAGAATTAGAAAAAAATTCCTTTCGAATCGAAAAATTATTTGATCAGCACTGCCAAAATTAGCCCCCAGCTCTTTAATCCCTTTTCGTAAGAGATTCGCTTTGACATCTAAGACGAAATAAACATACTTATACATAACATGTGACATGTACAAACTCTTATCATTAGTCGATTAACCAAGTGACTGCATGTCTAGAGCATCTTGCTTGGGTAGCATTAGAGTTGCAAACCGAACTTCGTTTTTAAATCTAGGGTGAAAATCAGCCTTTAAGCCAACATCTTTAAAATATTCCTCTCCGCCACGTTGTTTCAAAATGAGGGAGAGTCCAGAACCATAATGTTCTGGGGACTACTGGTCTAGGCTGTATCTAAATAACAGAGATTGCCATATCAAGAAAAGGGCGTTATAATAACATGAATAGTCTTTTAACTGTAAATTTCTTTTAATTCAAGATGCTTATTTGGAAATTACTAATCCACTGAAAGAAAAAGGCTTCATATATTTAATGAATCATTTTCATAAAAAAATTTTCATTGGTTAAATAAAAATTTTCATTGTCTAAATGGAATTTCATACTTATAATGAAGTATTTTCGTTACAATCGATTCATTGGATTTCGTAATAACGTTAAAAATTTTCATTGGATATATGAAAACTTAAGTTTGTCCAAGTTAAACAAAAAATTTTAATTGGGAACATAAAAAAACAATACACAAAGATAACTATATTCATAAATTAATACAAAATTATAGTTTCCTTAAAAAAATGTTTAATTGTTAATTAAAAAACGTAAGATTTAATTTTTTCATACATCTAATGTGATATGCCATAAAATTTATGAAATCAAAAATTTCTTTATAAAAGCAACATATTTCAATAATTGTAAAAAAAAATATTTTTAACATTCAAATAACTCTAAAGTCTCAATGATTAAAAGTATAAAAATATTTCAAAAATTAAGCAAATAAAAATAAAATAAAAAAAAAAAAATTTTTACTTTATTGAAAGTATTCATCCAATAAATAATATTCATAGATCTAATGTAATGTTTCATTAGAAATATTTTAATGAAACAGGTTTCATTGATCCAACGAAGCGCTGCATAGGTTGCTTTTTAATGCAATTTTCATGGGATTTATGTCAAAATTCATTGGTATTGCGAAAAAAAATTCTTTTAGTGTAGCGGCGCAAACCTAGAAAAGTATCAAGGGTGAAACCTTGTCACATTACGTTTTTGTTAATCTGTAGACTTTTTTTAATGAAATATGCTGATCATTAGCTCTTAGTTTTATTGCTTACTTTAAATTGTTCTATGTACCGTGGTTCTACTGTAATTGCTCCTTACACTATTTGCAGTAGGGTTGTATTTATGTGGGTGCCAGTAGAGGCAGTTTAACTAATGGCTGGTTCATTTATGATTCTTCTTTTTCAGTTTCATTCCATTATTATTATTTTTTTTTCGAATTTTTTTTTTTTTGTAGACCATGTCAATTTAGTACGAGTTTCAAAGGCAAAAGGGGGTCTCTTTTATGATTCCATGCCGTTGAACAAAAATATTTTTATGTTTGCCTTTGCTACATAGTTCCATTAGGGGTTGTTGTCTTACATTTTTTTTCGTTTTTTTGTCGCTTTTAGACATTTCAAAATATTGTTGCAATTTTATTCTTTACATTTTGTTTTTTTTCTCTTTTTGCTTAAATGTTTGTCATTTTTTTTTAATTCTGCCTTCTGGTGAAAATTCATTTATTCTTGTTAATTTTTTGTGTGAAATTTCTTTCTGTTAACGACCTTGAGTTAAACAGTTGAAATGTAACAAATTATTGAAATGAGTCATGATTGTACTAAAAGAACTAAAATGAACTATATTTTGGCTTATATTTTTTTTAATCCAAATTTTTTTTGGAAATGTATATTTTACAATAATGAATCATTAGTTATAAAGGGAATATGCCTGTTTTACGAAATGAGGAGGGAGGGGAAAGGAGTTGATTATATTAACGGCAGGTATTTGAAATGTTAAAAGAAGTTCGAGACTTATATAACGGGTGATTTTTTAGCTATTATCGTTTTGGCAACACTGGTTTAAACAGCTGACGCACGTTTCGTGTTTTGTTTTACTGTCAAACATCTTCAGTTTGGTCTATAATTTAACTATGAATCGTCTTACAGACGAACAACGCTTGCAAACTATTGAATTTTATTATCAAAATGCGTGCTCTCTTAAGAAAGTTCATCGCACGCTTCTTGTGTTCAGCGACGAAGCTCATTTTTGGCTCAATGGGTATATATATAATGAGACTTCCAAAAAGTTTTTTCTTCCGTAGGACACCGTGTGAAAACAATTCACACAAGTGTAATGTGACTGCCTCTGTAGCCGTAGCAGCAAGAGCAATACAAATAATAACAAAGCAATTATTAAAGGGTGTTTCTTTAACCCTGTAGAACTTACGAAAAGGTTAGCTGCCAAAGAAACTGTCATGCTGCAAAAACTTTTTATCATTTATGATCAGTATACATTAGTGTGTCCCAAAAAAACCAAGTAAACAAAGCAAAAGCAAAACGTTTGAGTTTTTTTGTTTGTTGGGTAAGAGTAATAATATAATTAAGCTGGGTACAAAGCTAAAAACCGGTATAACTCAGGAACGGTAAAAGCGAATTCAAAAATATTTGTTTCTAAGTTATTTAGAATAAATTGATCTTTCAAATTGCATGGTTAGTTTTTTCATTTTCATAAAAATTGTAAAAGTTATAAAGCGTTATTTACAAAATTTATGGAAAAATTACGAACAATTTTAATGTAGGGTGCATAAATGAGCAAATGCATTGCAAAAACTTATAGTTTTTGTACAGCCAAATAAAGCTTGGACATTTTTCTTTTCAATTATTTCCTTAAAAGTGAAGAAAATCATGTTGTGTTTGACAAAGTTATGAAGAAAACTTAAAAAAATGCCGGCAGACACGATTTTTGGCAAAGATTCGACTTGAGCGACCTCTAAACCTCTTCCGAAAAATCATCATTAATTGAACAATACTACCAAACTATCCCAATTAACTTCAAAAAATAGTCACTACAGACTCAATTAAGCCTAGAAAAATTTACCGTTTCGTGTGGTTTTCACGTTAAAACTACGCTAGAAATTTATCCGGAGCTCGTCTTACAGTTAATACACTGAAAGAAAAACGCTTCGTAACAGGAATGAAGCCGTTACGTTAACCCCCTTACATTAATGTAATGAAAAGTTTCATTTATTAAATGAAAATGTACATAATAGTAATGAAAGTTGCATTAATGCAATGAATCGTGTAAGACAGGAGTTTTTAGACAATTCGTAGTTTCATTGGGGCTACGAAATGTATTACATTCGAGCAACGAACAACTTTTAAGCACGATTTAAGGCATATAGTTATAGAAAAAAGTGATTATGATTACCTTTTTGGGCTACAATTATTAAAATCTATTAATTTAAGTTACCCTTATTTAAATAAGTATTGAACTGCAGCAATAACAGCATCTGCAAAATTTTAATGAAATATTTACGTAGCATTAATGAAGCTTTACATTTCTGAGTGACAAAAGTTGTTTCTGTTTTTTAAGAAAAATAATGTAATATATGTACAGATTATAAATTAAAAGTAGAACTTTTAATTAAAAGAATATAATTTTTAAAGTTTTTATTGATTTTATTGTTTATTTTACGAGTTTTTAGTAACGTACAATTTTTGTCATTTTACGTTAACTTTCTATGGAAGTGTTCTTGTAATTTCGTAACTATGAGTAAACTTTAATGACAAAATTGCATTATAGTAATGTATCTTTTCATACAGTTATTCTTAATACAGAAACAATACACTTATTCACATATATACACATGTAAGTATGTACATTTTTTATTTTCATTATTAAAATATGTTATAAAAAAGGAAGACAATTCCCGTATTCTTTTAATTAAAATTGTTTAGTTAAATAGTACATCAAGTTTTCAAAGTAGAATGATGACCATATCGGGCGATTCTGCTGATGTTTCTGTTAACAAAGGAGAATACAAAATAAGTGAAACATGTGTTACAGGTTAAGTGTTTTGAATTATTCTTACATAAATGCAAATGTTGTCTCTGAAGCTTCTTGACACTGTTAAAATACACTCAAACCCATTTGATTCTACATGAAATTCACGTTGTTTCAACTTGAAATAACTTTCATTCAACGTGATTCCGATTGTTATTTCAAAATAAATTACATTTTGCTCTAACTTTACTGCAATGTTAAATTAACATGAATTATAGTTATTTCAAAATAATATATTAATGTTAAATATCATTACATTAATGAAACAATATCATTAAATGAATGCAGCTTTTCATTTTATCTACGACAAACGTACATTCCAATAAGGACACAATTTCATTGTAAATTCCAAATGTTTTCATTGCAATTATGAAAACTTACATTATTGTAACGTAAGGTTTCATTATATAAATATTTGAGTGTTATAATATTAATGACATAATTTCGTTATATTAATGAACATTTCTAACCTAATGAAACAATTTTCATAGCGGGAATGACGCGTTACGTTGGTTCAAAATCGATGACAAAATCGTTTCTGTAATGCAAAAAAACATTACATTTACGAAGCTTTTTCTTTTAGTGTAGATTTTGGTTCGCTATATACAGAAAAAAATGAAATTTTACTTAAATAAAAAAATTTGTTATATTAATAAAAAAAATTAATTAAATTTACACCAGTAAAAAAATTAAAAGCATCAATTAAAAGTTTAATTCACTTGATTAAACGTTTAATTCACTTGATTAAATTTTTAATTAAGACTGATTTTATTTTGATTGATGCTTTAATTGAAAATAAATTAGAGAGGAATTTGTCTCTGTATGGATGAGATCGATCCGGGAGTGTTGCGATTCTAATATCGGGTGATTTTGTAGCTATTATCGATTTGGCAACACTGGTTTAAACAGCTGACGCACGTTTCGTGTTTTGTTTCACTGTCAAACATCTTCAGTTTAGTCTATAATTTAACCATTAATCGTCTCACAAACGAACAAAGCTTGCAAATTATTGAATTTTATTATCAAAATGCGTGCTCTGTTAAGAGAGTTCATCGCGCGCTTCTTCCATATTATGGTCAGTTTAATCGATCCACTGAAGCGGCTATTCGGGCTATTGTGACTAAATTTCGTACCAAATTTATATTGTTGGACATTAAAGTAGAGTACGAAGTGAAGAAAATATCGCAGCTGTATCGGCCAGTGTTAATGATGACCATCAATTATCGATTCGTCGCCGTTCGCAGCAATTAGGCCTCTGTTCCTCAACAACGTGAGAAGATATCCAACTTTTTTTTGCCCAAAATGCAAGAGCTTGACTTGCATGACATGTAGTTTCAACAAGACGGTGCCACATGCCACACAGCAGGCTTAACAATGGACTTATTGAGAGGCGAGTTCGGTGAACATTTTATTTCACGTTCGGGAACGGTCAATTGGCCGCCTAGATCGTGCGATTTAACGCCTTTAGACTATTTTTTGTGGGGCTATGTTAAAGCTCATGTCTATACACACATGCCCGCTTCAATTGACGCATTGGAAGACAACATTGAAGCATTAATTCATGAGATACTGGCCGAAATGTTGGAAAGATAATGCAAAAATTGGACTAAGCGGATGGACCATTTGAGGCGCAGTCACGGTCTATCGATTCAAATAAAGATTTCATGCATTTTTCTGAATTTTATGTGTTTTTTTTAACTTTTCTATAGCTCTTAAAAAATCACCTGATATTAGTAATTTTGATATGATTAATGGGGTTGAATAACCTGTAGTTTTTGTTTTTAAAGCAAATATTGAAAGATTTACGCCAAAATTTTTTTTTTTTTTTAGAAAAAAATTTTACATTTTACACAGGTACTTATGTATATGTACTAGGGTGTTCAATTAATCGGGCATTATTTTGGTTCGATTAAACTATTAATCGATATTTGGCATTTTAAGCTTATTCGATTAAACGAATAAAATTTTAAAATTAATCGATTAATCGAATAATTCTTAATCCAGAAATTTTGTATATTATGAGAGTTTTTTTTATTCTTCTTTATTAATAATTGAGCTTAAGGTCACTTTAATTTCAAATAGTTCGAAATATCGAACAAATAAACGATCTATTTTAAATAAAAGTGACCTTAAGCTCAATTATTAATAAGGGTAATCACGATGGTCATTGTGCAAATTTGCAATGTGTAAATTTGCAGTGCATATTATGATTGATCGTGAGCATACCACTTTTATTTTTGTGCAAATATGCTATCGTTTGCACACTTTGCACTACCCATCGTGATTTCCCTTAATAATTAATAAAGAAGAATAATATTTAAAAAAGGTCGAAGAAATTAGAATAAAATTATTGAGATTTTTTTTTGATAATTTTAGAAAAAATTAGCATGTACTTTAGTAAATTAACATTTAAAAAAAAACCTTGTCAATGAAGCTCCAAATTGTTGCATTTTTTGAAACTTTTCACGGACATTCCATCCCTAGCTATGCTTCTGCAAAAAATTTCCTCTAGAGAATCGATCGAAGTATCTTGTTTAAAGTATTTATTCATTGGATTTTGTTGGCGGAGCAGCTTCTTCAAGGTCTATGTTATAGTCATTCTAAAGAGAGAAACGCATAAACTATTTGGTTAAAAAATACGGGCGAGCTCTAGAAATCGAAATGAAGTAGATTTAAAATCGAGCAAATTTTAAAAACGACCCTGTAATGAAAGTTCATAAAAATATTCCATTTTATCTTCTTCATTCTTTAAGTACACTGGTTTACAGCCAAAAAATACCAAGAACGCCACATGCCTAGATAAGTTAATTGGGACCTCCTGAACACGAAAATCGCTGTAATTTTTTTCTAAGTACCGTTTTTTAGATAACGGTACTTTTGTGTTTTTCATTGTATGGTCCCACTCAAACCCTTGTGGAGCACAACCAAAAAGTCCGATCGAAATAAATGGCATATCGTTTGAAAGGTAATTGAATGCCTTTTCTATCTGATAAGAAATGGCTGCGTAATAGCACTTCAAAGTTCAAAATTTGCCTATTTTTACGTTTTTTTTTCAAAACTTTTCATTTTTATTTCGTTTTTTTTTTCTACGTTATAGTAAAGATCTGAAATGTTTTATTTTTTAACCAAATAGTTTATTTAATTAACAACATTTTGAGCGTAATTTGAAAAAATCGGATGAAAAATAAAGTTTTTATTAAGGACTATGTGGAACGACAATATTTTTCTCTTCATTGCTCACACACTATATTCGGCGTCCATCAGTTTTAACGTATTTAAAAAAAAACGGAATTTTATATGAGATGAAAATATTGTCGTTCATTCACCATATCGACGGAAAATGCATTCAATTACCTTTCCGACGATATGCCATTTATTTCGATTGGACTTTTTGGTTGGGCTCCACAAGGGTTTGAGTGGGACCATACACCGAAAAACACAAAAGTACCGTTATCTTAAAAACGGCACTTAGAAAAAAAAATTACAGAGTTTTTCGTGTTCAGGAGGTCCCAATTAACTTATCTAGGCATGTGGCGTTCTTGGTATTTTTCCAAATTAATAATTTGTAAAGCAGTAGTATCCATGATACAAATACACAAGGTTGTTCCACTCTCTCTTTTTATCGCCATATTAACGTTCTGACGTTTATTGGAATTATGAGAATTTGTGCTACCATATTTCATTTATTAATCCCATTTTTATTGTTGCTTTATATATTTTTTGAAGTTAAAAAATAAATTAAATTTATGTATGTACATAGAAACATATTTCATAAATATCCAAATATTTTGCCATTAGCAAAAGCGACAACAACCCGAGGTTGTTCGGCAAATATCGCCAAAGCTGTAAGTAAGAGAACCAGCATAATGGGGCAGCTTAAGAAGATGTTTGTAATGTAAATGAATTGGTTCTTTCAGTAGAATTGTAAGTAGTGCTCTTACGTTTTTCTGATTACTCAACACATTATTTTGTAGGCGAAATTTTTACTGGGGTGTGCAATGCTTACAGTCTGTGCCAAATAATTCTCAGCATCTTTAAGAAGACAAAAATATGACCGAGTATACTTTCTTTTTTGTTTAAAATTTATTTTTTTATTTCCTTAGTGTTAAATTAATAGTTTAACACAATCAAACATTAATATTAATATGATATTGGTAAAAAATACAAATTACACATTTTTACTAATAATTTCCAAAAGGAATTTATAGTCTTTTTTATAAGTGGCAACGCTTTTTTTATGTTTACAAAAAATAAATTTCAAATAATTCCGATAAACTTCAAAAAAAATATTGTGAGAGAGAAGTGGAACTACCTTCTGTTTTTGTATCATGGTAGTATCTATTATTTTTGCATTTAAATTATCGTTCGATTTCAATTTCACTTTATTTCGATTTCTAGAACATACCCGATATATAATAATAAAAATCTTTGCGTTAACATACATTTGTCGTATTTTCTTTTGTGAAATGAATTATTAAATTGTGTTGAAAAATTTTAACAAAAATATAAGCTAAATTACTCACTAAACATGACTGTTTTTTAATTCCAACGAACACGTACATTTTGGTTGTTTATTAGACTTAAAACTTAAAATAAAATTTAACAGAAATACTATATATAATTATTATTCGATTAATAGGTATAAATTCTTCGATTAATCCTTTAATCGATATTAGCAATTTTAAATTATTCGAACAATTAATCGTCTAAAATTGTTCGATTAATCAAACAAAAATTAATCGACTGAACACCCTAATATATACTTTAAGTGCGACAACAGCTCATACAAATACATATTTAGTTTAAATACTTTTTTTTTATGAGAATCGTATGTATTTTGGAATAATTGAATTCATATATCGCACTAATTCAGCAAGATGGTATTAAGTCTGAGTTCATACGGCTCATGTCTTATTGACAAGATTCTTCCTTTTTCTTCTTTGAACATGAATTGGCGTTCAAATGATTCATGTCATGTTGGCGACATGTTTTTTTTTTTTTGTTTTATTTGATATTGAAAACAAAATTAAACAACGAATAAGAAAGCAAAACGTAGACAGTACATGCATCTGTGTACTCTTTTCTTTTCCCCTCGTCCCTCTCGCCTATAACATAGCGTCTTCACCTGACAATTTTTTGTCATACCAAACGTCAGTCTATATAAAAAAAACTCGAAAATGTTTGTCAGCGTTTTTTTAATATGAAGTTTGACGTTTGGTATGACAAAAAATTGTCAGGTGAAGACGATATGTAAAGTAGCAATCTTGTCAATAAGACATGAGCCGTATGAACACAGACTAACTACGAATGTAACGATACGTCTTTTTGCTGATGCGATGCCGATACGCATGTTTACTTTTAATTCAAGTTGAAATAAAAAAACTCATTTCATTTCATTATACATGTGTAATTACGTCGTTTTACGTTCCTTGGTTTTTTCGCAGAAGTGTAAAATTTTGTCAAGACTTGTAGTTTAAAGCAGGGACCGTAACAGTTATTACTTTTTTCATAAAAGTCAGAAGATACCTGTTATTTTTTGGTTTATATATTTTTGAACAAAAATAACAGTTATTTTCTGATTTTTATTTTTTTGAACAAAAATAACTGTTATTTTTTGATTTTTATTTTTTTCGATCAAAAATAACAGCTATATTTTTATTTTTATTTTTTTGAACAAAAATAACAGTTATATATTGATTTTGATTTTTTTCGAGCAAAAATAAAAGTTATTCTCCAAAAAATTTACGTGATTTAATAATTTAGTTGACTTTAAATTTTTATTTTATTGTGTTATTATCATTGGAATTTCTTATGCACGTTTAAATAATTATTAAAAGTCTACTAAATTATTAAAACACGTACATTTCTTTAGAGAATAACTTTTATTTTTGCTCGAAAAAATAAAAATCAAAAAATAACTGTTATTTTTGATCGAAAAAATAAAAATCAAAAAGTAACAGTTATTTTTGTTCAAAAAAATAAAAATCAAAAAATAACTGTTAAGTTTGATCGAAAATATAAAAACCAAAATTTTTAAAATCAATATATTTTATCATTGACAAGTGCATAAGGAACAATAAGGTATACTTGAATCAGTTTTTCCACATTTACTTCTATATGCTTTTTTTGTTTTAAAATTCCAATATAACTGTAATTTTCGGTCCCTGGTTTAAAGGCATGCATAATAATCAATCAAAAACTCGATTTGAAATTTTTTGTTAGTTACGCCTTTTTGCATTTTAGCTAACGATATGTATATTTTTAAAACTTTTTGTATTTTTGCGTAAAGAGTAAATTAGTGTAAGAGCGGACAAATTTGAACATGGTTTTTTTTTTAAATTTATAAGAAATATCTGAGCCAAATTTTGTTCTTAATAAGAATAAAATAAGTGTGAAGTTGCATTTTAAATGCAAGAAGGTATTTGAAATGTTGCCCAACCCTGCACTCCTGTTCTGTAACTCTCGTGTCGAAAAACTTTTCGACTGAAATGTGTGAAATGAAACAAAAATGCACGTTGGCCAAGATAGCAACGAAAGTTAGCAACGGCGGAAATTAAAAATTAAGGGACTTAGTTGCAACGCCGGAATCGAAAATGTAGGGATCTTTTGGATATGATTTTAGAAATATTAATACAGATATAGACTAAAAAACATCAACCGTGCAAAAATCGTTCCAGAGAAATGTGGGTTCATTAAAAATCGTTGCTGACTTATGACAGCCAAACTAGGAAGTGTCATGGCATAAACTATGAAAAAAAATTACTCGTACTTATCTGGTTTTCCCCTGCAAATTCTTTGGAACATAACCTCATATTGATAAACATTTTGCAGTACCAGCGTGTGCACAAACACACGGCAGTTTTCAGACTGACCATTTTGGATGAACCCACTTTTCTCTGGAACGGCTCTGACGATTTTTTTAAAAATTGACTTTTTGAATATTTAAGTGGTATCTTTCCATATTCCATTGAGCTTATGCCCTGACACTCCCTAGTTTGGCTGTCATAAGTCAGCAACGATTTCTACTGACCATTTTGGATGAACCCACTTTTCTCTGGAACGGCTCTGACGATTTTTTTAAAACTTGATTTTTTTTTTAATATTTAAGTGGTATTTTTCCATATTCCATTGAGCTTATGCCCTGACACTGCCTAGTTTGGCTGTCATAAGTCAGCAACGATTTCTACTGACCATTTTGGATGAACCCACTTTTCTCTGGAACGGCTCTGACGATTTGTTTAAAAATTGGTTTTTTTTATATTTAAGTGGTATTTTTCCATATTCCCTGACACTGCCTAGTTTGGCTGTCATAAATCAGCAACGATTTCTACTGACCATTTTGGATGAATTCACTTTTTTCTAAAATGGCTAGAAGTATTTTATTCAAATCGATAATAAATTTTCTTTAAGAAAATTTTTAAAATCGTTGCTTACTGTCATTGCCACTAGATTCCCAAAATTGTTTACTTGTAAGCCCTCAAATTCCTCTTGGTTTTATTTCCGGCGTTGCTATCTTGGCGAACGTAAAATGTTTAAATAATTTATATTAACAACTGTTTTTTAAATTTAATTCATTTTCGTTACTTTAAAGCAGAAGTTGCCAACACTTTTCTGTTTTTGTTTATAGCGACTCTGATTTAGTTTCATTTGTTTTTTTTCTCATTTTTGCTCCGTTTTTGGCATACTTTCTCTCCCTCTCAGCAACTGTAACTTAGTTAACAGCAACAGCTGTTCGAAAATAAACAAATACATAAGAAAAAATGAATTTGTTCTTTCGTGTAAGAAAAAAAGGCGGTTGTTTAATAAAAATTGTAATTGTTTAAAAAAGTTAAAACAAATAATTAAGAAAAATAAGCGAAACAAGTGTTTTGAAGTGTTGGTTATTAAATAAAGTCTAGAAATAAATAAAACAAAAACCAAGTTCCTGTTTTTTTTGTTTTGCAATAAAACGCTGGCTAAATGATATTTTTTCTTAAACAAAATGGGTAAGAGACCGAACGAATTTATTTCAATAAGAATAATAAAGTTAATTAACATTTTTGTTTATATAAATTTCATATTAATTGTAAAAAAAAACTAATTTTATTCAAAGTTTTTGTGTGTTTTTTGATTTTAAAAAGAAAAAATTTATCTCAAGAGTCTCCCTTATGTCTGGGGTGTTTTCCAATTTTCCACTTTATTATTGTTGCTATTTTCTTTTCTATTCTTTATTTGGCCTAGAATTTTTGTTTGTTTGATTTTGTTTCAGCTCTTCAACTTGAACTTTTATTTTATTCACTTTGTACGTTTAAAATTGTAAAAAAAATTATTAATTGTTTATTACATGACTCAAAATTTATAACCGGACGTGCTTTGCATTTTTTTATAGACCTACTCAAAACTGAATGCATTTATACCTTTAAAACAATTGTGTGTCAGTTCGACCAGCCACTTTAGCCAAATTTTTATGTTAATTTCCTGGTTTTATGCATTAGGTATATGAAACTTTAAAGTTTTAAATATTTTTTTTATAAAAACCCCTTTTCTTTGGGTTATACAAAAGGAGCTGTTAAATTAAGTGATTTCAAAAGATTTGCAACTTTTAACATGCAGTTTTCGGCTTAAGTCCAGTTTACCAACGCAGCTCCAAATAAAAAAAAAAGTACATAGGGTTATAGAAAATTGAAAAATAAGAAGAAAAAATAAAATGACAAAATTCTCGGAAACGCATAGTTTCAGAGTTATGGACCTTTGAAGTTTTCATATAAATCTGCGATTTCCCACTACATTTTTGAACGTATATAGCCAATATTGGTATCATTTAAAAGCTTTTGAATAAATTTTTCTAGATATAAACATTTTATTTAAAAATGTTTAATCCATTAAGGAGCCGGCTATGCGGAGAAGATTTATTTAGCGAAGCCGGTGTTTGTTATACCATAGAGGAGAAAATCCCTGCGCCCGGCCGAAGGCCGGCTATGCAGAGAAGCTTTAGTTAGCGAAGCCGGTATTTGTCATACCATAGAGGAGAAAATCCTTGTGCCCGGCCGAAGGCCGGCTATGCAGAGAAGCTTTATTTAGAGAAGCTGGGGTTTATTTAATTACATTTTTATTACCTAGTGCACTTCCGTAACATTTTGATATAAATTTTGTAAAAACTGTATTAGGAGCTAAAGAGTTAAAAAGTTTTTAATAAATTTAGCATTTCCAGAAAGATCTGTTCAAATGCTTTCAAATAATACCAATATTGGCCATATACGTTCAGAAATGTAGAGGGAAATCGGAAGTTTATATGAAAACTTCAGAGGTCCATAACTCGGAAACTATGCGTTTCCGAGAATTTTGCCATTTTATTTTTTCTTCTTATTTTTCGATTTTCTATTACCCTATGTACTTTTTTTTTTATTTGGAGCTGCGTTGGTAAACTGGACTTGTTCCCAGTTTTCTTAAGTTTAGAAAAAATTTGTTATTAGATTGTAGGTATGTATATCCAAGAAAGGTTTGTACATTGAATGAAAAATAATTTAAAATTAATATTATTTCGATCTTTTAATCTTTTTATTTTTTGATCAATAATTAAGCACAAATAAGGGAGTGCTACTCCATAACAGAAGCTGTTAGCGATTTTCTTTGACCTTGTACGATAGCCAATGTGTTTTGCGGCATTATCCAGTCCATTTCCTAATTATTTTATAGTTCGTTGATAGTTTATTATTTATTCTATGCGATTGTGCTGATGTTTGTTACACTTTAAAATATTGGGCCTAGACTCACTTTTAATATACCGATTGACTTAGAAACGATCTAACGATGTCCTTCCGGCTGTCTGGCCATGTAAGCATTGTGCACAAAGTACCGGTTGCAATTTTGGAGATTATTTTATGAAATTTATATAGTCCACATCTTCTAACTGTCACAAGGACCAAGTCTAATAATCAGATACCGGAATAGAGTTTTTGTAACCATAAACCATCGTATTATGTTTGTATTTAGCTTAAATTTTATTGCCTTCTATATAATTTTATTGGAATCGTATTTTATTTGTCAATAGCTCCCATACACATAGCAAAACCGAAAATGTCCTTTAACGCCATAACTCGTATTATAACCTTATAAATTTTGTTATTGACATACAAATTGCCGACAAAAACGTTTAAGATAGCTACAATGTCATGAAAAAACGTTGTACTGGAAGGTCGCATTTAAACCCTCTTACTAAAATCATTTAAAGGCAAACAAATCTCATAATTATGGAGATATCTAAATAATATTCGGCGCAAAGAGCTTTTACATAAATCGTTACCTCAAAGCAAAATTTTGTTCTGGTAGGTCATGATTGCTAACGGATTCCAAATAGGGTGCACTATCGATAATAGGTTTTTAAATACTGGGGTGTAGGGTATGATATGGTCGGGCTTAGCCGACTATACTTTCTTACTTCTTATTATTCAACATATTAGGCCTGCAAGCGTCCTTCCGGTAATGCTGAAGGCAGGCTTTCAATTTATTTTACTAAGGAAAGGTTTTGCCCTGCTGTCTGAAACCGTCCTTCTCTCTCTAGAGTTTGTACCGTTAAGCTCAAAGCAGGCCAAGTTGAATTGTAGCTAATGTATAACAGGTATGCGATGAAAATTGATCGATTAAAAAACGATCGTTTTTAGCAGGGGGCTAATTCTGGCAGTCGTGATCGAATACTTTTCGATTCAAAAGTAACTTTATTTCAGTCGATACTGAAACGAATCGAAATTATTATTCAGTGTTGTGAAAACTCAAATAAATGCTTTACAACACTGAAAAAATAATTTTGATTCGTGTATGTATACAAGAAAAAGAGGAATATCTATTAGAAATCAATTCTAAAATATGTACAATAAAAACGATAATTTGGTTTCAAAATCTACTTTAAAATTTTTGTAGGGTATTGTGTATTTTTATTTTTAAGAATTGTAGTTTCAATGTAGTTTGGAATAAATTTTTTAACAAATTTCATTTCAAATTCAATTGACGATTATTTTTAACAGAATTTAGCGATTTTTAGTAGAAACTAAATGATTTAAAAGTAATGAGGCCAGGCCTATCCATATGATACCCTACTTAACTAGCGAATAAATTGAGAAATTTGTAGAATACTTATCGCCAGCTCATTATTGGTTAGACCTACCGACCATTTTTTAAAAAATTGGGTTAGATTTGGGGTCAACATATTTAAAAAAAAACCCCCTTTTCTATATCTAAAACCTGTTTCACGAAATCTTTAACGGTTTCTGAGATATTAAGCATTAATTTTGCTCCATATCAACTATGCATTCTAAAGTTTATTACGTATTGTTTTGCTCTTCACGCCACTGTTTGGCGAATGCAGAAAACTCCTCATACAAAACGTACAAAATAAATTTCATTATTGCTTTGCTTCATTGCCGTGATAAAAACAAGTAGTTTTTATTTGTAATCTTCATCTTGAATTTTCTTTGGATACCAACTTTTTATTTGTGACTTTTTCACTTTTGGATCAATTTCAATAAAGTTTAATGTAAACAAATAAATAAAGATCTTCCTTAATTAGAAAAACTTTAGCACCCAAGACCTGTTTCTCAATACTACAAGTAAAATTTATTTGAAACAAAAATTGTGAAATTGTTGATGTTTTTAATTGGTGCATTCACTTGTAGTGTGGAGAGGCAGTAAAAAGCATAAAAAATCCATTCTTTTAAAATTAAAAAAAAATCGTTTATATTCCGAATAGTTCAAATTTATTTCAAAAGTATTTCACGCCGATTCGGCCACTCCCCACAATATTTTTACTTATTTATGAAATATTCAACTAAATTTTGCCTTTAATTTACCCAGGTTTTTTTTCTTTTTTAAAATAATTAAACAAATATCAGTCATATTTTTGTTTTTATAACGCACCTGCAAATATTTAAAGTACCGACTTCCACTTTATTAAAAAATATTTTTAGTTATTAGTCTGCAATACGTGCTTCTTAAAAACGGTTAATTAATACATAAAAAATAGGTTCTTTTTTTTATTAAATTGCTTACAATTTAGCAAACAATAAATAGAAATTTTTTAAATATTCAAAAAAAACTATAAAAAAGTTGGGAAATTTTAAACAAAATGCTTAAACCTAAAAGATTTATTAAGAAAATGTATAAAAAATGTAAATTGTTTAATAAAAAAACAAGTAAGTGTTTTAGAAAAATACACAAATTATCAAAAAAAAAAAAAAAAAAAAATTTTTAATCCGTAAATGAATTTTGACGAAGTAATTAAGGGTATTCACGTCACAAGTTGCACCCTTGCAAAAAAGCAAAAGTGCAAAAACATAACAACAACAACCACAAAGACAACTATTTGCGCTCAACTAATTGTCTGTGTGGTTGTTGTTATATTTTTGCACTTTTGTTTTTTGCAAGGGTGCAACTTGTGACGTGAATACCCTTATTGTGTTTTAAGTGAAATTGAAATTGGTCGAACATAAATAGAATCGCCTTTCAGCTTATAAAGATTTTGAAATATTAGAACTAATAACTTTTTATTACCGAAAAGAATCCTTTTCTATGGGTAGTGTTGTAAATAAATAATTTCAAAGGCAGATCTCTCTTTACTATAGCAGCATAGATTTTGTCATGCTGATAAAACATTTTTTTTAAAGAATTTCAACGGGGAGGGTCTCCTTATTACTATAAATAAATAATTACGAGATTTAAGACCGTAATAAATTTTCAAAATACAAAAGTTAAAGTCAAAGAGCAATTGCAAAATAACGCATCTCTTCTATAAAATCTTACGAAAATCGGTGTGTTTTGTTGTTGGATTCAACAAAAGCACTACGATATTTTGCATTAACGCCTTAACCGCTAGATTCATCTAAATACTTGCACCAAACACCTATCTCCGCTATTGTATCAAAGATTTGTGTTATATGGTAATAATAATTTTAACAATGCCAGCAATTTTGCCATCGTAGATCAACGCATTAATCTATTAATTTGGTGTTTCTTGCAAGAACAGTTCCAGCACGTCTGATACAAAAGAAGTTGTTTGATATATTTTAGTAAAGCCGTTTCTTCTTTAATTTATGATTTATAAACTGAGTCCCCAAGATACTCTCCATTTTAAAGGGTGTCTCTTTTTCATTTTAAAATAAAAACACGTATTTTTTGAGATAGTTGTGTTTTTTTTTATTGAATCGTAAAGAAAACATGTTCCGATTAAGTATGGAACAAAATATCCGTCAAATGGCCTCCATGGCTCTGATGACAGGCCATTATTCTTTTTATGAAATTATTCATTACTTTTTCTAAATGATGTGGCTGTATCTCACCGATGACGCAATCGTATCTTACACGGCTAAAAATCGCATGATCTTGGCGGACAGTTTAAATCAAAATTTCTTGAGATAATTTGTTCTGGAAATCGGTGCTGCAATAAATCGATTGCTTTATGCGTGGTGTGTCAGGTGGTCTCGTCTTGCTAAAACCACATGTCCAGATCCATGCCGTCCAGTTGAGGCCATAAGAACCCCGTTATCATGTTCCTGTAGCGAATTCCGTTTAACAGAACGATGCCGAATTTATGTTTTCGGGTTTTCGGTGATACTGGCGTTTACATCAGCAATGTTTTTAAGAGATCGACCGGTACGTTGACGCACATGAGTCTTACAGCCGTACCTAAACAAGAGCGGAAGGCGGAACGTTTTCTTTCGCTTAGCTTTTAATTTGATATGCCCTACCTTAACAAGAGTGTCAAAGTTGTGTCACGAAACACGAACATTAGTGTTAACATTCTTGTTTATTAAAACCCTCACAGTAGAAAAAAATGGAGAAAAAACCACCAGATTCACCTAAAAACAGCTAAATTGCCATTATTTATCAACAATAGCGGCCTACTTTATTATTAAACGCGTTGTCAAAATCGGATTTTCCAATTGCAAGCGTTGACGCCGCGCTATTTAGGGATGCTTCATACAAATTGTATGGGCATGAGAATTTTTGACAGCTAGAAAACGCTTTCCGCTCTTGTTTAGGTTTTTAAAATTGTTAGACCACTCTTCGAATGGTTGACACATTACTTCCCAAATGCTTGTATTAAGTTCTCATAACAAGTTGTTCTTTGGTTAAGCACACTATTTTTAATAATCGGAATAAACATATTTGACAGCTGCCAAATTTCAGAGTAGCCACTTGCACAAAGAAAAAAATTACACTTAATTTAAAAAGTTCACTCTTACTGAACACCCTATATAATCAACTGAATGGCAAAACAGCCCATAAGCCTATTGAACAAATTAAAATTACTGCCAATTTCACGACGTGGAAAGAACGCTTTCGTTCGCAAAACGAAAACAAAGTCTCGAAATTTTTTTTTGTTTCAAATGTATTTGTGCGAAAGAAAGCGTTCTTATGACATCATGAAATTGGCAGTAACTTTTTTCAACGGGCTTATGGGCTAAACAATCGCAGACAAAACTATTTTTTAGTCTGCAACTTGACCCAGAACTTGAAGATTAGAAATTTTACCGTTCTAACGGTAAAATGTAATACTGAACCTAGAAACAGAAAATTCAACATGCTGAGTTCAGAGTGATTGAGAAACTATAAAAGAAGACTTTTTGGTACTTTTTTGTTTTTCAATTAGTACTTTCAGCATTTTTATATTATTGAACTTACAAAATTAAATTAAACATTCACTGACTTATGTGAAAAAACACAATTTCTTTATAATGACGTTTCTCTATAACGTAGTGGCTTTTTATGGTCCCACGCAGATTCATTATAGGGAAATTCGACTGCATAAATGTATGTAAATAGTTTTGGTTGCAATACATCCTATTTAATTTTGTATTTAAAAAAAACCCCTTTTACATAATCCATAATTCATTTTTTTTCTTTCTTCTTTTTATTTGCAGGTAAGACAAAATTACTACTTCCTTAAAAATAATTCGTTTCATCCAGGTAGTTTATTAAATAAATTTAAAACTTGCAAAAATACATTTGTTCGATTTCGTTTCTCAATAATGATTTGAATTTATTCACTAACGAAATCAAACGATTTATTTAAAGACTTGCAAAAAAGTACTGCTATACATGGATCCTCGATTATTTGGGACCGGGAGTATTTTGGATAACCTATCGTCCCGGTTTATTGAGTACCAACTTTGTTTTCAATTGTTAGGAATTTTCTTTGTCTTTTTACCGCTGATACGGATGCACGGCAATCCACACTTCTCAAATTTCTAAACTAAATACATACCTGCACGAATACTTTCAAATCCTGATATTCAAACAAGGGAATCCCCCTTTCTCGTTTTATGCACATTGTGTTTGATTGTCAGGAAACCTTTTCCAAAGACTTTAGAAAAGCTAACGATATTAAACAAACAAAACTGTAAGCGAATAAACACTCAAAAGTTCTACCCGTAACCATATAAAAGATTAAGCAAAACACCAACAATAAACAGTAAGTTTATCTTTTCTTACGAAATGCTACACTTTGAACATTTTGAAATATTTCGTTTAAAGATCGTTAATATTCAGCCTTATTCCGGTTGTCGTTGTCGTAATCGCTCAAGTCGTTTTTTGTAAGAGATTAAAGTAACAAACAACCAGTGTTCTTTAATCTCTTAAAAAAAACGACTCGAGCGATTACGACAACGACAACCGGAATTCGAACCACCAATACACATTGGTTAAAGATTGATGTTAGACTATTGGCTGGCAGGAACCGCAGTGGTGCAGAGGGTAGAACTGCAAAGAATTCTGATGATGAGAATGTGGTTGTTCTCGAAACGTAAATTCAACCCGAGTTCGATCCCCAGCTGAGCCAAGAATTAAAATTATCAATAAATTTTATAAATTTCATGTTGCAAAAATCCTTCCGTAAGTAAAATAATTTAATGAAAATTAAATTTGATGAACTCAAGCCTAACTTATTTAAGCCTAACTTAATTTGTATAATTTTTTTCATAAAATTCTGTTTAATAGAGCAATATTTGTATAATATTTATCAAAAAATTCTTTCATAACAGAAATCTTATTAAAAAACGACTTTTACAATTTCTGCGTTTTACGTGTTCGATTTCCAGCACACCCCTGAAATATTCAAATTCAAAATCGACAGTTGAACTAGAAAATCACAATTGTTTTACAGCAAAAACTTAACTAAAAACTTTTACATATTCATAAAAAATCCTTGGTGACTTTATTGTTATTTCGTATCACCTCTTAAATACTTTAAACCACATTTTTATCTTCATCAATTTAAACAGACATTGATGGTTCTAACAACGTCACTAATGGCGATGATGAATTTAATAATAATTAAGCTGTAACTTCTGCATCATCATACACGATAGAAGCTAAAAAAGATTTCCTCTTTCCTCTTGATATTCAAAGCAAAACTTGTGCAGGATTTTATTTTTGTTATAAAAACAAGGAGATTTTATTCACCCAATCTGCAAGTCTTAAGCTCCATGTGTACGTTTGTGATTTGCTGTTGGTACAAGTGTCAATTTCATCTGTTAACTTTTGCTGGTGACACGTTAAGTGTTTTGGGCTGCATGTTGTCTTCATGGATAAATATACAAGTACATCGTTGTTTTTTTTTTTTAAATACCCTTGGGCTTATCTCGTTTGTAGGAAATGAAGACGTGTGAATAGTTTGTATTTTTTTTATATGTTTGTATTTACCATAGAATATTATATCAACTATCCTTGTAACTTTATCAAGTTTTAGGAGATCATTAGCATACATACGTTCATACTTCTGTATAATAGTTGGGTAAACATTAGGGTTTCTAATGTCTTCACGGCATTAAAGGTAACTGTGGAATGCCGTATATGAAATGGCGAAACATTCTAGGGTAACGCTGGCATGGGCACCAGGGCACAGTTGGAGACCAGATGTGCTGGGGTTGTATGCTCTATGTAATGTAGGTCTAAGGTCGATCTCACTCTTCTGCAGGGAATCTAAATGGTTCGAGGCTGCAGTGATGTCTGAAAAATAATTTGGTGAAAATCACCAAATTAAATTAAATTAATTAAAAGGACCGTTTGTGTTGGCTGCCCATTGAGCATCACTTCATCTAGGGTTTCTCAACGGGAAAAATCTCGCGGGAATTCTTGGAAAAGAAATTTAAAAATTACCGAGAGTTTAAAGGCGAACAACTTTCCAAATTTCCTTCCAAAGTTTTCAATATAAATTTAAGTTTTTGTAAAATAAAATTAACATTATTTACGAGTTAGTTGAGTAGGATTTCTCGGGTTTGGTCCGAAACTTTATTTTCTATCTATCCTTTAAATCTGTCTTATGCTTTCGCTTTTTTATTTCACCTACTTTACATCTCTATATGGCCATCTCTGAATAAGGCGTCACAATGGACCATATTGGTCTCTGGGTGAAGGTGTGAAGGAGGCTTCACACCAGCCTTTCTACCTACCTACGAGTCCCTTTATGAAAGATTTTTTCTGAAATTTTTTTTAATTCCCTTTTAAACTTTCATTTCCGGCTAAACATCGATACAATTTTTTTTTATATCCTTCACCAAACAGAAAAAAATAAAAATTGATTTCAATTAAAAAATTTGTGATATTAATTAAAAAATTAATTAAATTTGCACCAGTAAACAAATTAATAGTATCAATTAAACCAGTTAATCGTATTAATTAAACGTTTAATTTACTTGATTAAACGTTTAATTCACTTGATTAAATTTTAAATTAAAACTGATTTTATTTTTGATTAATGCTTTAATTGGTGAACAATTTTGGAGAATTTTTTCTGTGCACAGGTGGAAAGCTTGCTTGATATATGCATACGTTTGTCATTCCGTTTGTAATTTCTACAATATTGAAGTATATTTATATAACCTTCTGTTCTTAATGCACCATTGTGAAGGGTATATAAGATTCGTCGTAGCCGAATATAGCTCTCTTACCTGTTTTATATTTACTTTAACGAGTTAGCCAAAAATTTAATAAAAGAAATATAAAAAAGTTTAAAAATGACGTCCAACTTCAGGTTGATAATTACGAAATAAAAAAACATAAGAGAATTTCCAAGTACTGGAAAGTCTATACCCAACACTGGTAGGATTTGTGGTACAATTGTACCAAATTCGGTACAATTGAAACTTTGTTGGTACACTGGTACAATTCATCCTTTTTGGGTACAATTTAATAAATAAGAAATCCCAACGGAATTTATCATTTCTTTGAAGTGGATTAACTCACTTTCCTTTTTAATTATAAAACTTCTTTTTACTTATCTTCAGCCCTGACCAGTTCTACCAAAAATTGCATAATTTATGTTCATGATATACTAAAAATTCAGGACATACATACATACGTATTTGCACTCGTATCCCTGTATCCCTTTTCGATTTTGGAATCCATTTACCATTCCCTAATATGTGAAACACTAAACTATATTGGTCCTAGACCCAACTTTTAGTATACCGATCGACTGTCCATGTAACCTTGTGTGCAAAGTACAGGTCGCAATCATAATCATGAAGAATACTGAAAAAGGTGAAATTCGGTCCATAATTTCACATGACCTCAATACAAACTTCTTTTCGGAATAGAATCTGTGCCTATAAACCTATTGTTAGGTCCAAAATTAACCATAGGTCCCCCTTTTTAAAATCAAGTAAGTGAAAACTTATCTCATATAGATGAAGATATATAAATAATATTCTGCACAAATAATTTTATATGAATCTTAACCTCATAACATAATTCTGTTCTGGCGGGTCCATTGTTGCCCATTCGGGCTTGACCGACTATACTTCTTACTTGTTTTATTAAATAAAAAGCTGTTATAATTTTTTACTTTGTATGCTATTTTATTTTGTAGCCAAAATTTGGTACAATTTATGTCAATTTGGTACAATTTTGCCATTGAATTGGTACAATTTAAGAATTGTCCGATCCCAACAATGATACCCAATGTTTTTCTTTCCTCCCCTCTCACCAACTTAGATTTTTGAAAAAAAAACAGTTTATCAATTAAAAAAAAAAAAATAAAAAACATTTTTCGAGCAGCGAAACTGCAATTTAAAGGGCGGAACTTTGTTTTTATCTAAAAACTATTTCAATGACTTAGGACTGAGAACGAAATGTTCGAATCATTGTCTGACAGAAACGTTTTAAAATTTTTAAAATTATGAAACAGGATATCACATCTTCTGATTTCAAGCAATTGCTGGGCAAAATTACCGCATTCAATATCGATCGAAATGCACTTTTAAATTGCATTCTAATTTCGATCAGTAAGAATGTTTCTCAAAATAAATTTCAATAATTTTAACCACGATTTATTTTTTAAAGTATTTTGTGATGCGATATTGTGATTTTGAGTCATTATCAAACATTTTCAAACAAAGCAAGCTGTGCGAGTGACTTTTTATGAACTCTTATTGATTACAAACAATTCTCAGGTTATTCGAAAAAATGTTATTGTATAAAGTTCCTAATAAATAACTTTATTAGCTTAACCCGGTGCGCTTCGCTACACTGCTCTAACCACTTCTTCAGTTGAGAGCTATTTAATATATGCGTCTTATGGGAGGTATTTGCCCCCTGCGCCTTCGCGCTTTATTTTTATTTTCAAAAGTGTAGTATGCCATAAGAGTGACTTCTACAAAGTTTGAACATTCTTACTATAACAGTTCTTTAGATATGCGATATTAAACATTGGCGTCCTATGGGGGCAACACTTTCCCCGCTGCTATTTTATTTAAATTTCGGGGCTCAGAAGATCCTACTACCAAAAGTTCAACAAAATACGTGCAGCGGTTCTAATTAATATTTCTATCTATTAGGGGGACTGCTTCTCCTCTGTCAACCGCGCCCATTTCTATATTGAAATTTTTAGTTTACCATAATAGTAGCTTTAACCACGTTTAAAGACTCGCCCTTTAATAGTTCTTCAGTTGAGCGATATTTAATATGTGCATCCTATGGGAGGTGTTCCGCCCCCTACGCCTACCCGCTTTAATTTTCTTTTCAATAGTGTAGTATACAATAAGAGTGACTTCTACAAAGTTTGAACATTCTCACTATAACAGTTTTTAAGATATGCGATATAAAACATTGGCGTCCTATGGTGGGTACCACTTCCCCCGCTGCTATTTAATTTCAATTTTGGGGCTCTGAAGATCCTACTACCAAAAGTTTAATAAAATGCGTGCAGCCGCTCTTAAGAATCGCGATATTAAATATTGGCATCCAATGGGGGGTACCAATTCCCCTGCCCTTATCGAAAAAATAAGTAGCCTATTTTATTTTTAGGCCTCACTTGATGTTACTGTAAAAATTTAAAAATAGATTTTTTATTATTCCTTACGAAAAATTTCCCGATAATCTTCGGGAATGAATGAAAATTGCTTTTACCTTCCCCAGCATGGAAAATTCCTGGAAATTAGAAACCCTAGTAAACATACATTGAACTTCTATTTGCCTATGAATAATGTATGTAAATTGCAAAAAAAAAAAAAATAATGAGATAATCTGCTGATTGAAGGACATTTACACTTTATATTTATATTGTATACATGAATAGAAATAGTAGAAATCTAAGATGCAATAAAAATTTGATTTCAAAACAAATTTAAATATTCCAGCAAACACGCCTCTTAAATATAAACATTATGTATAATGAATTAAAAGTTTTTATTTGCAATTAAAAGAAAAAGCTCTAATTGAACATAACACTTGTTTCTTAAAATCCGATTGAAAAATTTTAAAAACCATTTGAATTTTTTATTTTTAGAATTTTTGAAATTTGTTAAAGGGCTTGATTTCAAATTTACTCTTGTATTTGGATGGTTTAACACTCATTTACAAAAACAGAAATCTGTAATATGGAAATCTAGTTTTTAAACGATTGCAAATTTGGCATTGATATTGAAAACAAAAATCAATTTGAACTTGAAAGTTATTTTGTAATGCGTGATAAATTGTATGAATCATCACAGAAAAAATTCTCCAACATTTTTCACCAATTATAGTTATAATGAAACATAATATCAGTTTTTTTTCTTTAATTAAAAATTTAATTAAGTGAATTAAACTTTTAATCAGTTTCCTGTTGCAAATTTAATTAATTTTGTAATTGATATCACAAATTTTTTAATTGATATCAATTTTTATTTTTTTCTGTGCTGTTTTAAAAGTACTTTTTATGGCATTGGGACATTATTTTCTATATTAAAAGTGCCAGCATAAGTACAAAATGACATCGATGACTAATTTTTAAAGTAAATTAGGATAATATGGTTGCGCTGTTTTGGCGTAAAGCTATTTATGATGATTTGCCAGAGTAAAATTGATCATAAGTATCAAGAAGCGCAGTATGACAGTTCGTTTGACAGCTAACCCTTTCGTTATATCTTTCGGGCTTAAAAATTCTTCTATGTATTGTAGGATCTAAAGAGAGCGTAATTTGCACATTAGCTGACAAATGTAAAATAAACGTATTTCTTGCCACATATTTCAAAATGTAAAGAAACATAATTGCTTGTGGTTTTTGTACGAGTTGTAGTACCAAGATTACCTGTATTGAATTCGCCTTGAACAATAATTAGGATAAGGGAATCATATTCGTCAAAATACGAACGACTTGTATTGCCGTCTAAACCCCCTTTAATGATTACAATTTCTAGGGAAAACTTTAAAAATTATATAAGCATGAGTTTATCAAATTTAATTTTCATTTGGTGAAGTTCATCAAATTTAATTTTCATTTGATGAACTCAAGCCTTACTAAATATCAAAATTTCAAATTAAAATCGACAGTTCAACTAAAAAATCACAATCACAATTATTGTTCTATTACACAACGTGACAATTTTTTGACCAAATGAATTTGACACCTAATCTTTACGTAAAATTTTCCGCTGAATCTGAATATGAAGTCAGAATTGTCAAAAGTAGAACAGCTTTTGAGATATTCGAAAATAACCGTTATTTGTGTTTTTAAAAAAGATGCTGTGACTGAATTTTTTAGCTGTCAGATTCATTTGGTCACGACTTTGTTGAAATTTTGTCACGTAGTGTTATTAAAGCATTTTATTATTAAATTTCACTTTTGATATTAATATATTTCAAAATTGAGCAGAAAACTTTTAACCATTCTGAAAATAAATAAACGGGATGCTTTAATAAAAATAAAATTTTTTTAATAAAATCTAAATGTAAAAACTTGCAATAGTACCACGATCTCCATCCCTGTGCTATATTATCTACAGTTGGCAACATTTTCAACCCCATATAAGTTTTTGTTTTGTTTTGATTACATTGTTCTTCTCTTATAGTCTCTGAAATGTTTTTAACATTTGTTTACACATTTTTCTGTTATCACTAGCAGATTAACAGAATACTGCCGAATCTACAGACGTTATAGTGTTGCCATTGATTGAACAATTTATTTAGTTTAGAAGTTTTTAGGAAACATTTTTAAAATTTTGTAATTTTGCAAAAAATAATTAAAACTAAAACAAAAACAAGTAAGAGTGCTATATTCGGCTATGCCGAATCTTATATACCCTTCACCATGATGAGATGAGAGCAAAAAGTTATATACATAAATAACGTTCTTTAGATAGGTATAAATACATATTAATTGAGCCACGCCAAGTTTTCATTTCGTCATGCCGAAGAATATAAAAAACAAAAAATTTATATATGTATGTATGTACCTAAGCCCGTTTCCTCTTTTGCCAAAGTTGATGTTTGAAATTCGTTTTATAATCTTAAAATCGTTTTTTAGAACATAAAAAAAATTAAATAAAAAAAAAAAACTGGCAATATCATCAGTCTCAGGAGAGAACTTAACAACTCGACTACGAATGCTTTTACTAAAGAAGCGTTAAATTAAAATATATTGAGTCTATGAGTTTGTTTCTTTAGTTGAGCGGCATATCATATACATGCATTAATGTGTACGTGTATGCGTAAAATTAAACACATTATAAATAAAATCCACCACTTCTAGTGAAGGGTATAAAAAAACAACAAAAAACCACATTACCAACACTGTATTACCATAGTCACTGTATGACCGTAGAAAGCAAAATTGAATTGGTTTGTATGGTATGTTTATGTCGTTTTGGTAATACAGTGTTGGTATGGTAATGCCACGTCTAATTGGACCTTTAAAGGAAAAAAATTGAGGCAGCCGTGGTTTTTTACTTATATCTCAGCCATTTGTGAACCGATCTTGCTGAATTTCAATAGCAAACAATTCCGGACCATATGTGACATAAATGTATAATAACCTGGCCCCCATCATATATGGGGCCTTCGGAAAATCCATTTCAATGGACAGACGGACATCGTTAAGTCAACTTCGCTCCTCATAAGGACCCAGAATATAAGTATATACTTTATATGGTCTAACATCAATATTATAGAAATTACAAACGGAATGACAAACTTATATATACCCTATTCACCACCTGTGGTGAAGGGTATAAATATAATATTTGTTTTTTTTTTTTGAATTACTTTAAAAGAAAAAAAGTTCTTAATCCATTTTTAATATTTTTAATTAGGCTTAAGTTCATTAAATTTAATTTTCATTAAATTATTTTTATTAAGAAAGGAATTTTACAACATGAAAATTCATTAAAATTTATTGATAATTTTTCATTCTTGACTCAATCTGGGCTCGAACCCAGGTGTTTACGGACAGGTTACCCTGACATGTTTCGATTGCAACCACTCAATCTCCTCAGAGGGCTTGCCGTTTAACACTCGCAGCCATCGACGACTGCTGACGTCATTAGTCAAACATCAATCCTTAAACCAAATTATATTCAACCTTTGGTAGATCGAAATTTGCTTTGAATGATTACTTGAAGGACAAATGCAATTCACACCTGGGTTCGAGCCCAGATTGAGTCAAGAATGAAAAATTATCAATAAATTTTAATGAATTTTCATGTTGTAAAATTCCTTTCTTCATAAAAATAATTTAATGAAAATTAAATTTAATGAACTTAAGCCTAATTAAAAATATTAAAAATTTGAATTAAAAACCATAAATAGTTCAATAAAATAACCACAATACTAATAATTGTTAAAGCTAAGGCACGAGCTCTATGTTTGCATTTGTCCTTCAAGTTGTGCTGAAAAAGTCAACAAGAAAAAGAAAGACAAAAAAATGAAAAAACAAAAATATGTACTTTGAACTTCAAGAAGAATTCTTGACAAGAGTACGAAAAAACAGAAGTAAAGGAATAAACATGTTAAATAAATTAAAATAGATAATCATTCAAAGCAAATTTCGATCTACCAAAGGTTGAATATAATTTGGTTTAAGGATTGATGTTTGACTAATGACGTCAGCAGTCGTCGATGGCTGCGAGTGTTAAACGGCAAGCCCTCTGAGGAGATTGAGTGGTTGCAATCGAAACATGTCAGGGTAACCTGTCCGTAAACACCTGGGTTCGAGCCCAGATTGAGTCAAGAATGAAAAATTATCAATAAATTTTAATTAATTTTCATGTTGTTAAATTCCTTTCTTCATAAAAATAATTTAATGAAAATTAAATGTAATGAACTTAAGCCTAATTAAAAATATTAAAAATTTGGATTAAAAACCATAAATAGTTCAATAAAATAACCACAATACTAATAATTAGAAAAAAAGTTCTGTAATTCAACTTATCCTACTCACATCTTTAAAGTTAAGAAGTTAACAAACACGAAGTCAATTCTTTGATATAAAATGAACATTTGACATCAAACACAATTTTCAAACCTTTTTCAATTGTTTGATTTTAACATTTGAATTCAAATTGATAATGATTTGAATATAAACATTTGACATACAATGTTTTATCAATTTGATGTCAAATTGTTGTCAAATGTTATTATCAAATCAAAAAATAAGTTGGCAGCACTGAAGCGAAAATTAATGTAAACACATACAATGTTGATTAAAGTTATATGTACACAATTAAAGAAAAGTTACATATTACATGAAGTTAATTCGCGTTTAAAAAACCTTGATTTCTTGTAAAAAATATAAATTATTTGTGAGTAAAAAATTAATGAAAGAATGCGAATAAAAATAAAACAGGAAAGTGAAGAAAATATAAGTTTGTGATCGAGGTGCTACGACAGGGAGGTCGATTATTCCACTTTTTTCAAAAACCGTTTTTCGGTTGCTGTTTAAAGTTAACCGGTTTTCGGTTAAGAACTTGAAAAATAAATATTTTTAATATTAAGATTACTTTCATACAAATTTCTACAGTATTTATCGCTTATAATTACATATTTAATAATTTACACATTTTTTGGCGCTGTTAAACAAAAATGCAATTGTTTAAACTCGCGTATTTGCATATACTGTGCTTATAAAAAAACTCGATTAATTTCATCAGCATCATAAAAAATGCTATTTTACTTGCATCAAAAATGCATGAATAAATCCAAAGATTGATTAAAATTTAGCAAATTTTGTTTTGATGAAATAATGTTGGTGCGTTTTTTATTGTATTTGACTCTAGTTTAAAGCGATGCGTATATGAGAATTTTTTTATTGCAATTGTATTTTAATGTGATGCGTAAAAATGGGATATGCATAAAAGCAAATACTTATACACGAAACAGTTTATGTTTTTTTAAATAGCAAACTTTAATTGCACGAGCTTTGATGCAAAAAAAGGTACGATGCTTATAACCGGTGTGAAAATAAGCGAAAAATACTGTTTTTGCCTTTTTAACTGAACTCTTTTAACAGGAGCACAAATTTTTGTAAGCGATTTGCATTTTTGGCTTTTGTTACATTTTGTTTTGAAATTCTCGAGGTTGCTCAATACATATTACGATTAAAAAAATACTTCAATTGCGGGTATATTTATAACTAGGGATGACATTTTCATACACTAAAAAATCAAAAAAAAAAAAAAAAAAAAAAAAATATGCGCATAAAATATGCACTGAAAAATCCAGTATATGCATTAAAAAAATAAAAAATATGCACTAAAAACTTGAAAAAATTACATCAAAAATCGTTTTTTAATTTTACTAAAAACAAAAATATATACAATTCAGTCTATTGTTATTCAAATATCTTTAAAAAATTTAATTACTAATTGGCATTTTTGTTCGTTAAAATAAATAAGTACTGTTTTATTAAAAGTAAAACTTTTGTCTTCTATTTTTTTACTTTAAGAATGCCAATTCATTTTGGAAAAATTTGTTTGCAGATCCTACTTTGTTTCCAGATCAGATCAAAAATATTAGAAATTTATTTTATTTTTTGAAATCCTTGATTTTTTTTGCGCAACGTTTTGGATTTTTTTTTTAATTTGTCGGGCTATTCTTCCTTTCACATTATTAATTTTACTTTTCGCCATATCAAATAACTTGACTTGAGTATTAAGTAAACTAAATCCCTCCTAATCAGTTATTGTTTCACCAAAATATCCCTAATTGGAAAATACAAATGCTAATTGAATTCTGATGTTATTTAAATTAAATATTTCTTTTCCTTTTTTAACTGTACAGTCATCGGCATCAACAGGCTTTTCAAACATTCTTGAATTACTCGAAGTTTTTTTGAATAGAGTTCTGAAGCGTCTAGCTATGCCCCCATTTTGCTACTACTGGCTAGGGTGGAAGGTGAATCAAGGGATACATTTAATTAAAAATTGCAATATTATCGAATTGGCTTCTAATTTCTCTGCAACGCGGTATAACCCATGTGGCAAGCAAGTATGTAATTTATAACCTATTAAAAGCCTTAACGATGTAAGGTGTTGAATCGGTTTAAAATAGAAGCATCTCTTGTGGAAATCTTGAAAATCTTGTACTTAAAGCAAAGCTCCAAAAGAATTCATTTATTATTTACAAATTTTTTTGGAAAGTTTTTTTTGTGTATTTGTGTATTGTGTATTTATTTTAAGAACTTTTTTATAATATGGAATTTAAAAAAAATCCCTCAAAATATGCATTTAAAACCTAAATATGCAAAAATATGCAACAATATGCAACAATATGCAAAAACAAATCGATGCCATTTTAACACAAATTTAGTGATTCGGAAAGATACTTGGTCGACATCGTTCTTAGGCTATGGACAAAAAACATGCATTTGCATGGAAAGCGCATCTCTATTTATAACAAAAGTATGGAAACCCGCGAAGCTCTTCACTTGTCTGCAGGAAAGGAACCAGAGTCTCTGGCAGGATTAAAGACTAGCGCACCACTAGCTAGCCTACCGGGACATTTATGTCCAATTTCACCAATTTATTTAAATATCAATTTATGTTTAAAATTCGTTTTTCATGTCAAGTAAAAATAAAATTATATGAAAAACTATATTTAAATATGAATTGATATTAAAAAAGAATTGGTAAATTGGCCATTAAAAATTACCGGCTTGAGGAAAACTAAGAAAACCGGTTAAAATTGATCGAGTAAAAACCGTCCGGTCGCCCTAAAACATAGAACATATACAAATTCGAATTGTCAACTAAAAATTTACAAATAAAAATTTTAAATTGTGGGAAAAATTTGATTTAACTCGATTTTATCTGAAATAAAATGTGTGCAGAACATTTGAATCCCTCATTCATAGAAGAAGATTTTGCTTCCCTAATTGATCGTTGTTGTGTAGATGCTTTAGTCAAATCGACAAATGGATTACTCATTGGACTTTTGGCGTCATCTTTCTTACCCAAATGGAGAAGGTGGCCCATGTGGATGGGATTGGGGTATGGCTTGGGGTTTGCCTACAAATCATGTGAATTACAATTACGTTCGTTGGTAGAGGATAAAGAAGAGTCATATGACTTATAAACTTTTGAACTTACTTAAGATTTCATAATTTTTAAATACTATTAAGTATTTAATAATTAAAAACAGCAATTAAAAAAATAAATTATGTTGCACGTAAAAATAAACAACTGCACTGCACATGTTAATAATTAAAGTAATGCGTTTTGTTTTTATATTAAGTTCTTGGTATTGTGATTGTAAATGATTATTTGTAATTTATACATTTAGAGGTTCCATTTGGCATATTAAATATCAAAAATGGAAAAAGATTCTGCTAAAAAGAAACCGATAACAACTGAAAATATTAAAACTTGTTAGAAAAATATTTAATACATTTGTGCATATTTCCCATGGAAAATCTTAATACAAATTGGTTCATAAGTAACATGAGATTTATTTAATAAATGACTTCTATTATAATTTAATTTGTAGTTTAAAAGCAAGTTCACATTATCGGGCATTTTCTGACAATCGCACGATTTGAAATAGCAAAACGATTTGCAAAATGCCAGATCTATTTTAGAGTGATCTGAAACTCACGCGTTTTATTTGTGATCTGCCATCTTTCGAAGTTGTAAAACATATTTTTTTGTTAGACAAAACAAAAAATTAGATGAAAATAGGCCAGCGGCTTTCTTATTAGCCATATTCACGTATAAAAAACTTAAATCCAGAAAATAAAAAATATGTCCTAAGAAATTTTGCAGCAGTTTGCTTAAATCCCTGGGCCGATATTCACAAAAGTTGTCCACGTGGTTTCTTGTCGTATAAAACTATGACCGATAAAATTTTATTATAATAGCATTTTTCTAAAGTGTTTTCCGAGAGTGGGCTTTAAATGAGGCCTATGGTAATATATCATGTCATTACGGATGAAATGATACCTCTAAGGTATCGATACTTTTACTCGATATGGTATCGCTCGCAAAGTATCGATACCTACCCAGTATCGAAAAAAAGTATCGATACTTAATTGTATCGGTTTATATGATAAAATAATAGAAAGAAGCACTTATAGTACTATACAATACAATAAGAACTACGAACCATAAGAATTTTTGTGCAAAACGAAAAGTGTAAAAATTGAGACCACTTTTTGTTACCACCTAGTACCAATTTTCTTTCAAAAAACTTTTATCTTGGAACCAAAATTGTATAGAACGTTCAGGATAACAACCTTTTATATACCTTTTATTCCAGAAATCAACAATGTCACTATGTATTTATTTTAAATGTAAATACGTATTTTATTTTTAAATTGATAAATATAAAATAAAGGGTGGTAAAACGATAATCCACGTCAAGTTTTTTTGCGCCACTTAATTTGACCTTTCTTTGTTTCAGTATTTGACAAATTCTACCATTGATAGGTACACAATTACACAGCGCGTTAAGATTGTTAAAGCCTTTACGAAAGTGGGCGTTTAATCAAAATACATTTCGTGCACATCTTGATTTTTTTGGCCAGCATAATCCACCAATTTTTTTTATTTTTCCTAAGCTAATCCCGCGAAGCTCTATGCGTGTCTGCAGGAAAGAAACCAGAGCCTATGGCGGGAATCGAACCCGCAACCCCGGCGCTGGTAGACTAGCTCGCTACCAGCTAGACTACCGGGGCACACATGTTTCCACAATCGGAAGAATTGTGCGTAATTTTAGCAAACCGGGTCTGTAGGAAATGGGAAAACATATGTGCATGCTCGCCCATTCCTATAGCCAGAAATTGAGGAAATGGACCTGGACAATATGTGGTTTATAGGTGTTTACTGCTCAAACGGGTTGTTGATACCGTTACTGCTGCTTCAGCTTTGGAATACAATAAAAAAATTAAGATTAATTTCAATACCTAAGTGAAACGATTACTTTTAACCGATACCGAGTATTTTTTTACCGATACTACTTGGTACTCGGTTGCTAAGTATCGATTACAAAAATATAATATAAAAGTATCGAATATGTACTTGTATTTACTCGTATCGTTTCATCCCTTCATGTCATTACCGCAAAAAAAAAGCTTAAGCGACATCATTTTCTATTTTCGTTTTTTTTTTTTATAAATGACTTTATTGGCAACACTTGCATCATCTCCTAAAATGTCATGGTCACATAAGGTACCGGTACGATTTTATGTCAAAAACAATTTTATCCTTCTCCTGTAAAATTTTTTTTGTCGCTTAAGCTTTTTTTGCGGTAATAATTCGATTTAGACCGAACTTCATGAAAGTTGACACTGTAATGTGAAGTCTAATGGATCTGTAACATACCAAATTTGACTATAACATCATTATTCGTTACGGTTTTACGTATACTAAACGGTTTTTCGAGAGTTGCCTTTTTATGGGGCCTTTGGTAAATCATGGACCAATCTTTAAAAAATTGGACAGTGTGACTTCTAGTCATATAAAACTGTTGCTGACCAAAACTTATTTCAATAGCATTATTCGTTACGGTTTTGCGTGTACGAAATTATTTTCCGAGAGTTGGCTTTCTACTTGGCCTATGGTACATTAAGGACCGATCTTCACGAAATTTCGTGGTATGATATCTAGTTATATAGGACGAACTTTGGCAAAATATTATATTAATAAGTGCATTCCGCCACAATTTATGCTAGTTTTGTAACATAGGATGTGTGAGAAACGGTAGCAAAGTACTCATGGAAGTAAAATTTTGACACTATTGAGGTGAATAAAATTTCACTAGCCCTAGGGGCCAAGGCCCATTGAAAAAGGTCTGCGCAAGAAGCCTGATGATCATTGTTTTCGTTTTTTTGAGCTTTCAAAAGTTGTTTACATACACGTTTTTTCCTTTTGCTTTGTATATGTGGTAGTAAATTTTTGACAGCTTAAAAGAAAAAGTATTTTGTTTTTGTACAAGTAAGAAGACCTGATAGCTGGGCCTTGCTTTTTTTGACATTAGTGTAGAAATTTTTGACAACCACAAAATTATTTTTTTTTCATCAAATTTGTTAAAACAAAATAAAAAATAATATGGAAGCAGGACCAGTGGCAAAAAAAAAAATTAAAAGAACTAGATGACCCGTGCGACTATTTCGCACCGTAATTTTTATCAATGAAAATATTAATTTTTCAATTTCTAATTATTTTTCGTCATTAGTAGGGTATTCATTTAATCGACCTTTTGCTTTAATCGGTTAATCGCTCGATTAATTAACCGAGGTTTTGGTTTAATCGGTTAATAATCGGTTAATTTTGTTTTTGATCGGTTAACCGATTAATAAAGTTTTTTTATAAATTAAGTAATTTCAATATATAAAAATGCCTTAATTGTTTCTTGTTTATAACAATTCTTGAACCAAAACGAACAAACAATTGTTTAAAATAAATAGTGTTGTTTTTCAAACAAAATAAAAATGTTAATGCTGTGTTCATTGTTTCGTCATAACTGTACAGAAGAAATCTAAATTATAAGCGGTAGCCCACAACAGTCTTATCGTTGGCTTAATATGCAAACTTGCTAATTCAATTTCAGCACATTTTTCAGGAGAGAAAAAAAAACATTTTTTATTTCATAAAAACCAAAAATATAGTTGATTTAACACACTGCAAGACTCAAATTGAAGATAAACTTCATGCTGGTCGATGAGGAATATCTTTCTCTACCACACGGCCTCAAAATCTTAATTTACATAAAAAGTGGATTTAGCCGGTTGGCATATTAAGCCAACGATATATATTTCTTGTTATTATTTTAATACATAAGACTTTATGACTACCTTGTGAATCATTTGGTCGAGTTATTTATAAAAAAATAAACTGAGATAATTTTTAGTTATTTCAATAGTTAAAGGAGATCTTATAAAATAATCTTTTAGAAAAGTAATTTGGTTTAAATTTTTAGGATTAAAGCAATTCTTTTCATTAGTTTTGACAAAACTTGACTTGAAAAAAATTCTTTCACTTATCATAGATGAATATCTAATTTCTCAGTCCTTTTCCAGGATTTCTCTAAACCTTTAAAATACTCCATTACGCCATTGGAGTTTTTTTAAATTTTAACACTTCTAATTGTTTCGGTTAAAGACTGATATGGAAAGATATGAAAAGAAACAAGTAACTAAACACATACATATAAAAAGTACGTGAAACAAAAAAAGGTGTTGGCACACGCAAAGAAAAAACATGGTTGATACAATCAGAATCGCAAACTATCATTAATGTTTGTGGTTATGATTGTGTCAAACACGTCTTAATTAACAATATATGTTCAGAATAATTTTATAGCTAATTATTGTCTCAAGCATATTATTATGCTCAGAAGAAAAACGCAAACTATTATTCAAACCATGTTTCTATATTTCCTAACACCATGCAACATGTCTATTTTAACATGTTATATGGTTGTCACAATAAAACCAATAAAATGTTTAATATCAGGAATATATTTTTTATTAAAAACACATATATAATTCAAATACATATAAAGTATATACATATATTAAAAAATAACATTAAATACATAAATTTAGCACTTGTAAAAATAAAGTAAAGACAAACTTACTTTTTTTCTATTAAAAAATCCACTATTTTTATACACTCTGGAACAGCAATTGAAATAATTTCCAAGATGGCTTCAATGCTGTAGGTTTTCTTGGCTGTTAGAAAGGCAACGTTATTGCATATTTATACTTGATTATAATTTTATATTAATAACTTACCTGTTTCAATAAACTAATTTCTTTTGTAAGTTTTGCATCGCAGCATGGCCTTTTTCTCCCGAAAAACTTCTTAATTATTTTGTAATCATTAATGTTTGCCGATTAACTGATGCTCGCGGATTTTGTTTCTTTATAAACACACACTTTTGGTTCTAACAATAAATGTTTGTTCATTTAGATAATGTATTTTAAAGCAAACAAAAATTATGGTATTAAACATACCTTTTGTGTGCAACTAGTATTATGATTTTAAATGTATAGTTGAAAATATATTTATTATAGCAGCAAACATTTCCCATAATTTAATATGTTAAGCTAGATCAGAGTAACTTTTTAGGTGTAAAACACCATAAAATATGATTATAGTGATTTTAAAAATGTTAAGGACAAAAAATATTTTTTCAAATTATATTAGGACTATACCTAATAAAATTATTAGGGTAAACATATAAGGCAAATATGAATAAAAATGGTCGTAGTGACCACTCAGTAATCATGTTTTTTCTCTGCGTGCAATCAAACATTACACCCATTTTTCGCCACATTCCTGTTGATCGATGTTGAAGATAATAAATCATAAAAAAAACATTGTAATTTTAGTCGCCGGTCGGCGGAAAATGGGTTAAAATGAAGATCACTTTTTTAAACACATACATTTTCTATATACAGTGGTATCCCGGTTTTACGAATTATATATTGTCAGGCCCTTTCGAAAAATTCGTTAAATCCCGAATTTTTTTTAATACATTTTTATTAATAAAACAATAATATTTTAATAAAACAAAGTAAATTCGTTTATTTCCACTCATAACACAAAAAAAAGTAAATACTTCATATCATTTTCAATTAAATGAGTACATAGTGGAGCACAAAACTAATAATAATGAACACAGAAAAAATTTTAACCAAAATTTTTTCAATTAATTCAATAATGTTGTTTCAAAAATTTTTTTTAATTGTTCCAATTAATTTCCCTTAATTGAAAACAAAAATTATAATGTTTGTGTGTATATTTGCAAATATGAAAATATGCAAACAAACTTTAAAATATTTAAAATTTTCAAACAATTTTTTAATTGTTTTAATTAACTGTGTTGATTGAAAAAAATATTTTAACTTGTGTTTCCGTTTTATTTAGCCTCTTTTGCTTGTGGTCACATTTCAATTAAACCTATTGATTGAAACTGAACAGCAAGAAAAGCTCAAACTTACAAACGTGTTAATTGATATGATCAATTTGTTTGCTGGCGGAAAATCAGTACAGAATTTAATTAATTGTACAAATTTCTAACAAATACGTTAATTGAAGTTGGTTTTTCATTTTTTCTGTGAACTTAAGAAACGTAAAACATATTGAAATTTTTCTTTAAGAATTAAACATTGCTTTTGGGCATTTTGATGTCAACTTTACAAAAACTTCACAAAAATTACGTAAACTTTGAAACAGAAAACAAACATTGGTTTTGTAAGTTTTTTGGAGAACAAGTACTTTCTTTGCTTTCTTTATAAGAAAAAAAAGTACTTCGCTTAACTCGTTGTTTGCTGTAAAATCGCTCTTAAAATATGGTAAAAATGTATACAAAAACAAAAGAGAATGGATGCAAATGTGTTTGCATTCGTTCTATTTTGTTTTTTCAATTTTTTTGTAAAAATTCGTTATATAGAGTACAAAAATTTGCTGTTTGTTCGTAATATAAGGTACTCAATGAAAAAAATATGACCGTGCGTTAAATCGCGAATTCGTTTAACTGAGTATACGTTAAACCGAGATACCACTGTATAAGACGAAACAAATAATTAAAAACACAAAAAAATATGTTATAATACTACAAAATATTGAAAATTTTGTTAGATCGGTTAATCGGTTAATCGACTGAAATTAACCGGTTTAATCGTTAATCGAAAAAAGCCAATTTGAAATTAACCGATCAGTTAATCGGGTAGTAATTAATCGGTTAACCGATTGACGGTTAACCGAATGAATACCCTAGTCATTAGTGTTAGAAATAAGTTTTAAAATGAGATAGCATTCATTAAATTTTATGCGGTGGTATGGGAGATATTTGGCAACCGACAAAAAAAAGTGCTTTAGAAATAATATATACTAGATGACCCGTGCGAATATTTAGCACCGCTAGTTGTCATTTTTGTAACATAAAATGAAAATAAGTAATAGAAATTTTAGTAACTTCAATACATTTTAAAATATAATTTTTATCAATGAAAATATTAATTTTTCAATTTCTAATTATTTTTCGTCATTAGTGTTAGAAATAAGCTTTAAAATGAGATATCATTCATTAAATTTGATGCGGTGGTATGGGAGATATTTGCAACCGACAAAAAAAAGTGCTTTAGAAATAATATATATCATTATACAAGATGTAAATATTTAAATATGTATAAGCTTTTTTGCCCCCACTTTTTTGTAAAAATTGTTAATATATCAGAACGAATTCGTCAAATAGTTGTTACGATCTCGTTTCCAACATAATTGAAATGATTATTCGTAAACGTTTGTTTAATTTATTCATTTTCACAAAACTATTAGTAATTGTTTTTTTCTTTATGTAAAAATGTTACGTTGTCAAAAATGTTACAATTTCACACAGCACAAATATGAAAATTTTCTACCACAAACCAATTTCATTTCACCATAGAACTTTGCTACCGTTTCACACACACCCATTATTATAATTTTTTTTGGGTGGTTGCTCCACATTTTGATCTATAACACTTTTCCTACTGAACCGGTTTTGCTGAATTTTAATCCCAAACTGCTTAGGATAACTAGAAGCAATTTGGCACCAATATTGTTCTTTTATTTGAAGTCTATCGAAAGTGTTCAAAATACGGACGGACATGGCAAAATCTTTCACATGGGTGTTGTTGTAACAACTAAAACTATACACCTTTTATCTGTAGGTTCTGCATCAGCTTCAAAAGTATAAATTGTGCTACTTTGGCGGCATTTCCAGACACGTCTATTTTCTTTATTCTCTTTTGAACTTGCTACCAAAAACCTTTTGCATTTTCACGATGTTAATGCAAACATGCCTGTTTATTGTCTAATCTTCTTTATATACAAACATATGTATTTACAAACATGAAAATTAATTTCCTCTGTTTGGGCAACCCCTCTTTCTTCTCTGACCCGATCGTCTTCTAACAAAACAATCGTGTTTGTTAGACATGTCTGAAAAGACATCGTATAAATTCCCTCTTTTTTTTTAGATTATGGCTGCTGCGTATCCTTTATCATTTTGTTTATTTACGTGGCCATTGTGATGAAAATGGACTTCATTGCTTGTTATAAGTTTGTAAATAAACTCACTGTTTTCTGGACACAATTCTTGAAACCGCTAACTTTATTAAAGCCATATTCGTTACAAAGACCGCATAGACATTAATAACTGCTAAGAACGATGCCAGGTGGAAGTTTGGAGGTTTACCTTAATACCTGTTAGCATCTGGGCGATGCAGATATTATTTCCAACTGCACACGTTTTCCAGCCTGGGGAAAAATCACAGACAGCCAACCCCTTATTGGAGAAAACCATGATGAAACAATCGGTAAATTTTTGGAGCACCCAATGCATTCTTAGCATGAAAAAATTTCTATATAAATTTCGGAACATGTAATCGTATGCTTACAGCATTGGTTCTTTGGTCTGCGTTCAGTTTTTACACTATAAATTTCCGAAGTTTTTTTAAGTAAATTCTGAAGAACGAAAGAAAATGAATGTTTACATTAATTAAAGAAATCTGCGCCAATCGGTTTTCGATAACAATTAAGTTTTTTTATAAAAAGCATAATAATTCTTAATATCCTTTGGAAAAATTTAAACTACTTTATCTATAAAAAAAATCCGTGTGTTATCGATAAAAAAATCTGTCTGCCATCGATAACAAACACTTAATATTCTCTTTATATAGAAAATCTGTGTGTCGTCGACAGTAGAACACCTTTTAAATAATTATATGTGTTGATAGACCTTTTTCCATTACTCTAACTAGTCTATATAGTTTCCTATATGAGGCTTTAATGACCTTGAAGCCCGCATATATAAAACTTTTTCTTAACAGAGCGAATCTATTTCTTATCGATGACAACACAAAATATTCTCATTATGTAAAAACAACTTTCTGTGTTTTCGATATCACAAAATATGTACGCATTCTTCTTGTTTTCAAAAATTGTCCTTTGTTATCGATAACAACACAAACTCTACATTAAAGAAGATAAAAATATCCATAACGTACGATTTTTTTCTCCAGGTATTTTCGATAAATCGCGGTTTTTGAAAGCAAAGCATTTTATTTACTTTTATTTTATTTGCTTTGGATGTTTCAATAAACTGCTGTAGATTTCTGTATTGCTTTGTTAATTTAGCTTTTGTAATTCACAATTAAAAGCGATTTTAAAACACTCGTACGTTTTATTTTTGGCCTTCACCTTTACGAGGGACGTAAAAATTTATAGAAAATTTTACTTCTACATTCTCCAAAAGCAAAAACAAAAAAAAAAACACACACACACAACAGCTGTTTTAGGTAAACAAAGTATAAACTTATCGGCATCGTTTTATTAATAACAAAAAAGTACCAACACACTCAAACATCGAGCTGTTTGAGTGGGCCATTAAGCTCATAATAAATGTTGATACAAATGAGTACTTTCAGATACAAAAGCAATATTTTATTGATAACACAACTAAAGTATTAAAGAGCGAAATTAAAAAGAAATAAAAACAGAGAGAATCATATTAAAGACTAGGGTTGAAAGTACTTTTGGAGGAGTATATATTTCAAAATGGGGGTTCCTTTTGAAGAAAAAGTACCAAAAGGTATTTTGCATTTATTATTTTATATATTTTAACCGTTACCAATATTTCTGATTTTCTCTAATGTCTACTTTGCGACAACGCTGAATTTTATATTTTCCAAAGAAAACTTTATATTGCCGATATTAAAAATTTTCTTTATGCTTTGTGAAGAAAGCTTTGGATTTTCAAAAAGCTAGAAAGAGGGTTTCCCCAAAAAAAACTTCGTGTTGTGTATTATCGATAATTCAGGATATCTCTAAAGTAAACTTTGTGTTATCGATACATTAGACTTTCTTCAAAAAACTTCGTACTATGTATTTTCGATAACTCAGAATCGATATGTTATGTTTTTTACTAAAACTATGTGTTATCGATAAGTTAAAAATTTTGTAAAGATACTTTGTGTTGTCAAAAAGACGGACTTTATTTTAAGTATAACTTTCTTGTGTCGATTACTCATATTTTTTCCTAACAAAACTATTTTTTTATCGATAAATTAGATTTCATTTAATATTTTATCCTAACAAAACTATTTTTTATCTATAAATTAGATTTCTTTTAATTTGTGTTATCGATCGATCTCCGATTGAAATTTTTGAAAGAAACTGTGTTGTCAAAAAGTCCAACTTCCTTCAAATATAACTTTCTGTTATTGATTATTCATATTTTTTTTAACAAAATTTTTGTTTATCGATTAATTAGTTTTATTATAATATGTGTCATCGATAACAAACTTAGATTAACTCTAAAGTAACTTTGTGTTATTAATAAATTTTTTTTTTAAATAAAACTGTGTGTTATCAAAAAGTTTAATATTTTTTTAAGAAAACTTTGTGTTATCTATAATTTAGTATTTTTGTGTCTTCAAAAAGTCTAATTTTCTCTAAATAAACATTCTGTTATCGATTACTCCTATATTTTTTGCAAAACTTTTTGTTTATCGATAAGTTATATTTTTTATAAAGAAAACGTTGTGTTACCGATATTGTATTTTATAAATCGGATTTATCTTAAAAAATTTTTTTTTTTGTATAATTCTGATTTTCTTTAAAGCATGTCTAAAATTATCGGTACCACAGTTTTTTTAAGAAATGTTTTTTGTTATCGATTACGCAAAAAAAAATTTGTTTTACTGATAAGTTTCTCTAAAGTTTTTTCTTATCGATAACTCAGACTTTTTTTAATATAATTTTCTGATATTTATAATTAAAATTAAAAAAAAGACATTGTGTTAACAATAAACCAAATTTTATTGTACAGATATTTTGATAAAATCGTAACTCACATTATCGTAAAATAACACTTTGTGTAATAGATGACTGAGATTTTATTTAAAGAAAATTTTTTATTATCGACAACTCAGATGTCCTCAAAAAAAAAAAATCTTTATGTTATCGACAACCCTGATTTATTCTAAAGACAACTTTAATTTATATGCAACTTCGACTTCGGCTAACTCAAATTATCTCAAATTATTAAGTACTAGGTGGCCTCGTTAGCCTACGCCAGTTGTGCAGACACCAATTGGCAACTCAAAACCCGAAGTATTAAAAATAGTTAATGTTTTCATGTTGGCTTTCATTAAAATGCTTAAAACTTAAAAATTGTGCAAGTGAAAAAAATTTATTAAAATTTTGCAAACGAAACGAATTTCTATTTAATCGAACAATCTTAAGGCCCAACCATAATATGCATAGCCATGCTTAACCTAGTGTCAAAAACTACCAAAAAATCTCTCAAATGTATTTAAAAAACAATAACAAAATCAACAAGTAAGAAAGTATAGTCGGGCAAGCCCGACCATATGATACCCTACACCACAGTATTAAAAACACATCATGCTTATGTGTCCATGTAAAAAAGGATTTATCTATGTTTATAAACTTCATGAAAATCGGTTTGAAAGTTTGGGAGAGGCAGAAATTGCCCCCTGCCTCCCCTTGTGCTCCTATTTTTTAAAAACTGTATAGCTAATGTGTCCCTATAGATATGGATCTATCTATGTTTTAAATTTCATTAAAATCGGTTTGAGAGGCAGAAATTGCCCCTATCTCTCCCCATGGTCCTATTTTTTAAAAAATGCATAAATTTTGTGTCCATATAGATATAATTCTATCTATGTTTTAAATTTCATTGAAATCGGTTTGATAGTTTCTGAGAGGAATAAATTTCCCCATATCTTCCTTCGTGGTCCTATGATTCGGCCCATTTTCAATAGGCTTGGTCCTAGTGCCAATAAGAACCTATGACCCAAATTTCATCAAATTATCTCCAAAATTGCGACCTGTACTTTGCGCACAAGGTTACATGGACAGCCAGCCAGCCAGCCAGCCAGCCGGACGGACATCGTTACTTCGACTCAGAAAGTAATTCTAAGACGATCGGTATACTTTAAGGTGGGTCTAGGACCAATATTTTAAGGCGTTACACACATCAGCACAAATGTATAATACCCTCTCCATTATTGTGGTGTGGGTATAAAAAACATTTGATTCCGTAGGGAATGTGCGATCAGTTTCGCACTTTGCCTCAACAAATTACAGTTTCATAAAACTAAACAAAAAGTTTCCGTAATTTCGATATGGATTGCTTCATATAATTTACATGTATTCGCACATTTGCTTAATCCAACTTAAACACATTTTGGTAAGGGCCTTTACACTTTTTATTATATTTCCTTGTGTTTTAGTTCGATGTTTTTGACAGTAGGTAAATTTGTACCAAGGTATATTTACACAAGGTAAACTCGTTGGCCCATATGTTTCTCAGCTGATTACCCCTAGTTGGAACCCAAACGTCAAATTTCGTGTATATGAGCCAAAAATTTTACATGTGTGCGTTAAATTGTTTTTGTTTTATATGAAGACAATTTTGACAACTCGGTTCCTTTTATAGAGCAGCATGTCTACTAGGGTGGTTACAAGAAATCAATGTTAGATTTTCCATCGGCGCAACTCCCTAATAGCACTGATTTCTGGTAACCACCCTATTAGGGTCGTTACAAGATATGGTAAATTTTTTTTGGGGGCTATCTTTTGGTGCTCCCCTCTTAAATATGCCAATAGTCAGAAAATCCGATTGACAAAGTTTAAGCCCAATCGGATAACGCCAACACGTGCCTCATTGAGCATAAATTAGGGAAAAACAGTGATTTTTCACTAAAATTCGTATTTCTTTGTCCTTAATTAATGCTAAATATCACTTTATCTATTGGTATAAGGAACAAAACTATCAATATCAAAATTAATAGGAATAAAATTTCCTATAAAACCAGACTCTACTTAGGTTCCTAGAATGAACGGTTTCGGTTATAAAGACAAAGAAATACGAATTTTAGTGAAAAATCGATGTTTTTCCTTAAATTATTCTTTATTATCTGATTGGGCTAAAACCACAAAGTATACAGAGATGAAAAAAGTGACGTGTGAAAAATGCCTAAATCATTTGCGAGGGCAGCTTTCGAAGAAAGAGAAAGAAAACGTTTTTTGTTAGTGAAGTGACCATGCGTAAAAACAGGCCGCTACTATCTACACAAATTGCATAATCAAAACAAAAAACGCAAAAAGGGCAGCTTTCGAAGAAAAAGACAGAAAAAACACAATATTTTTTGTCTCGTGACGCCTCTGTATACTCTGTGGCTAAAACTTTGTCAATTGCATTTTCTATTCTATTGGCTCATATCAGGGGGTTGCCCCGACGGAAAAATTAACACTAATTTCTTGTAACCACCCTAATGTCTACACTCCCAAATGAGTCTACCTTGTGTAAATATACCTTGATTTGTACCATGCGAATTCCGTATTTTATTGTTGTGGTAGCAATAGGGCCATCTAGTACATATTTCGCTTTAACTTTGCCCTTTAAAAAACTACATTTTGACAAAAAGAGCTCGATATTTGCTTAAGTTTAGACAATAGTGAGTATAAAAGTACTTATTTTGGTACTATTTTTTAAAAAGTTTAATAAAAGAGCGTCCAACAGAAAAGCGCATTCATTTCATCCACACATGTTGGTGGTTAATTGTTCTCTTTGTTTAGTTCGTTTTGAAAGCAGCAAAAAGTATTCTTTTGAAATATTGTGAGAGTATGTTCGTCTAATTGTCTGTCTGTCTGTCTGTTTTGTGCACTTTAATAACATTTTCAAATGTCTACATATGGGAGTTTGCTGATCTTTGCCGGTGAAGAAACACGAGTTTTCGTTTAAACGTACGTGAATGTGCAGAACAGACCCCAACCATAATAAAAAAAATAATACGATACACGATAAATTTAATACAAGAAACCCAAACATAAAAATTAAAAGAAACATTTTTATAAGAAAAAAACGAGCATAACTTCTTGTGCCAAAGCGGTTTGATACTTAACCATAATAGATTATTTTTCGTAAGAACAAATGATTTAAAAAAAAAAATAAAAAAACAAATTTGAAACGCAGTGAATGTATAATAATACAAGAAACAAAATAAGAAAAAAAATTTAAAATTGAATATTCTTAAAAAAGCAAAGCCAAAAATAAAAAAAGAATCATCTCAGTGTTTTGTCTAGTAATTAAAAATGTTTCTTAAATAAAGAAAATTTACTATTTGAATAGACAACAAAAAAAGAAAATAATATAACAAATACAAACACAAACAAAACATAAGATAAATAATAAAAAGAAAATAGTAAGAATTTTTTCTTTTTTCAAATATTTTAACGCAGAACTGCGCACAATTTTTCCAATTGTGATAAAAGCTGTAAATATGTACGTACATATCTAAAGAAAATATTAAAGTCCACTTAATAATTTATTAATTAAAATTTTTAATAAACGCCTTGTCTTGAAAAGAACAAGAAAATAAACAATAACTGACAAAAAAAAAATTTGTTTTCGCAGTCTCTTTAAAAGTTTTTTCAAAATGTGACGGTCTTAAAAACAAGACTTTGTTTTCTCGATAACTACAATTTTTGTTAAAAAAAAATATCAGCACAATATATCCACAACTTCTTAAGGCCCAAATACACTTGTCAAATGCTTGTCCAGCCGGCGAATTCATCGTATACGTGTGCTTGGCGTAATATTCGCCGTCATATCTAAATTATTTGATTTTCCATCCAGCATCGTCGGTGTGACACATACAAACATATTTTCACTAATACTACCACACTGAAAAAATTTTCTTCACAAATCCAATGAAATTTACATTAAAATTCAACCTATGTAACCTTTCATTGGATTAATGAAGGATTAATAAAATCAATGACAAAATGTTCATTGATTTTATGAATCCTCATTGAAAAAATGGATAAAATAAACGTTTGTCATTAAACTAATGCAAAATTTTCATTGATTTTATGAATCATTTCATTAATCCAATGAAAGGTTACATAGGTTGAATTTTAATGTAAATTTCATTGGATCTGTGAAGAAATTTTTTTCAGTGCACAATGCTTGATGAGTATTTTGATCAATGTATTTGGGCCTTTAACCTCGTTCACTTTCTTCTTCCATTCGGAGCAGGCTTTGCCATTCTGCAGTCATCTTCTACTCCATAAAGCCATCTCGTTCTGGTTTTACATCTTCGTCTAGTGTTGTAAGGGGCTGCGTTAAAAATTCTTTTTTGAGCTCTATGCTCTGGCATTCCGGCCCAGCCTAGTTTTTGTCTCTTGATAAATGAAACTATAGTACTTTTCGTTTATAGTCACTATCGCTTATAGTCACATTAGCGATAAAGTCCATTTTATCTGTTTTTTTTTGCCGCTGTAAGTTAATTTAATATAAAGTTTTAACGTTATTGTCCATTTAGCGATATAACAACATTTGCCATATGTGCCATCTATCAACAGTCATCAAAGGGAAAAGTAAAGCAAATTAATGACGCTGTAGTCACATGCGCAATATATACTTAGTTCTTTTTAGTTTTCAAAACCACAATCCATCCAAAGAAAGAAAGAATTAAATCGTTTAATTTTTATCATCAACTCTCTACTCGTATAAAATTAGTTTTTGCCTTTGGTATCAGTTATGAAATATCGTGTTATTATTTTAACTATTTTTTATACATTATGCAACTCTGTTGCAAAAACATAAGCCTGATATCGGTGTCATTTATATGAATTTGTTATTTTCTAAGTTCACATAGACTGATTATATGTATTCGAATTCGGTTAAATGCCTCATAGTGGCATATATGTGAATGAGCCTTATTGTCACACGTTTTGTCTGCAACTAAAGGATGTGACTATAAGCGAAAAGTACTGTACTTATTTATTGTCAAGTATTGCTTTTTTTAGTTTTCCCTTTTGGGCCGCATATTTTACGAATTATTTTTCTTTAGCCATCGCTAAGGCCCATGTTTCACAGCTTTGTACAAAGTTTTCAGAGGATTAACTTAATATTTTTTTTTATTATGATAGTTACATTATTGAGATTCAATGTCGTTAATGTGCCGAATTATCTCATCTTTAAGCTCTTGTTTTTGGCTTATTGACGTACACTTTTTCTTTTAACTATCCCTAAAGAAAGAAGTCCAATGGTGTTCGTAAAAAATAATTTTGTTGGAGGATATCATATAAAAAATGTAGTATCTTTGCGTGTAGTTATCAATTAAACATAGATTTTCTTTTGGTATTATATTCAATTCAAGATTTTCCCATACATTCTCTATAAAGAACAAAAAAAGGTCTGTGTGGGAAAAATTTTAAATTAGACATTTTTTAACGAGTCAATCGATCGAAATTCCCATTTGAATTGTATTGTATATACTTATGATCGACTTCGAATCGAATGCAATAATTTGGGACCAGTTTTTTTTCTCTATAGAAAGTATTCCACAAAAAAAGTTTTTTGGTAACGATGGCAGTTAAATTTTCTATTAACACAATTGTTTGAAGTATCGATAACTTACACTTTAAGTAAATTAAATTTATATTGTTATCGATTTGTACTTAAATTTTTGGCCGTTTTGTAACGAAAAGATAAAATTATTATCAAAGTAATTTTTGGGAATACAAAATTTTTGATTTACAAGATTTTTTTTGTCGTGCTTAATACGGTGGCATGTCATAACGTCCAGTGTCATAGTGTCCATGTTCGTGGGCATTAAGACACTTTGCAAATGGACATTATGTGTCATTTTTAAAAATGTCATAAGGTCTATTATTACTAAAGAGTTTCAATACAAAAAAAGATCAACATACACGCAGAGAAAAACATGTTTTATTGTGGTCACAACCAGCAAAACTATTTTTTTTTTTTTAAATTTATTTTTATTATTGAATCTTTCTTATCGAAATTTACAATATGTATTCAAATCTTAATTCTACTTGTTGTTTATTAGTTGTTACCAGTGTAACCACTAACTGCTGTATTCAAATTTTAAAAATGTCTTCTAGTTAGGCCCAAAGTATCGGTTCTTTTTAGCCTCTGGTGACCTTCGAATTGAAGCAGACCCCGAGCGAGGTAGTTAGGGTGGGCCATTAGTTTATCGATGTAACTAATTGAATATTTTTTAATTTCCTCCTGGATAGTGGGGACGTTGAGATCTCTGTGGATAATATCATTACGTATATACCATGGGGCGCAGACAATTTGTCGTAATATTCTAGACTGTCTTCTTTGAAGCTTTTGGATGTTAGATGCGCATGCAGTACCCCATAATTGGATGCCATATGTCCATATTGGTTTTATGATGGACTTGTATAAGAGAATTTTGTTGTCTAAGGACAAGTTTGAGTTTCGACCGAGAAGCCAATGTAGTTGAGCTGCTTTAAGTTTCATAGCCGTTATTTTCGCTTCAATATGACGCGACCAGGTCAAGCGTCTATCTATATGAATTCCCAAGTACTTAACATGACTTTCTACCGGAATAGTGATGTTATTTATTTTTACAGCTGGGCACGTTTGTCTTCTGAGCGTGAAAGTTAAGTGAGCACATTTAGCCGGGTTAACCTTTATTCTCCATTTTTCTAGCCAGGCCTCTAGTTCATTGTTGTGGGACTGCATATTTTGCGATGCGACTTTTGGGTCATGGTTAACGCTTATAAATGCTGTGTCGTCTGCAAATGTAGAGGTATGCGTGCTCAGGTTTGTTGGCATATCCGCTGTGTATATTATTTATAGAAGCGGTCCTAATATGCTGCCTTGGGGGACACCAGCAGTAATTTTCTTGAGGGGGGAGTAATTATCTTGCGACCTTACTATGAATGTTCTGCCTGTTAGATAGCTCTACAGAAGCTTGTGAGTGTTTTGAGGAAGCATTCGTGTTATTTTGATGAGTAGCCCATCATGCCAAACTTTGTCAAAAGCTTGGGAAATGTCTATAAACAGTGCTGAGCAGTATTGCTTTTTCTCAAACGCCGATCTAATAAGGGTGACAATTCTATGCACTTGTTCTATTGTACCATGTTTCGCTCTGAATCCGAACTGGTGATCAGGGATGATGTCGTGTTCATTTAGATGAGGAGTTATACTTAAAACGAATATTTTTTCGAAAAGCTTCGATAGGATTGACAATAAGCTTATCGGTCTGTACGACGCAACCTGGCTAGCATCTTTTCCTGGCTTGGGAATCATAACAATTATAGACCTCTTCCATGTTTTTAAAGAAACTTATTTAACCATAATATGGTTGTCGGTGACAATGATTTGGTTAAATTAAACATTATATGGTTAAACAAATTTTAAAAATGGTTTTGTTGTTTTTTCTCTGGGTGCATATATTAAATATATAACAGAAACACTTTTGGGCGCAAGGATTTTCTCCCCTACGGTGTAACAAATACCGGCATAGCCGGCCTTCGGCCTGGCGCAGGGATTTTCTACTCTATGGTATAACAAAGACCGGCTTCGCTAACTAAATCTTTTTTGGACAGCCGGCCTTTGAGCGGGCGCAAGTATTTTTTCCTTTATGGTATAACAAGTGCGATTTCGCAGAGAAGCTTTAGTTAGCGAAGCCAGTATTTGTTATACGATAAAGGAGAAAATCCTTGCGCCTGGCCGAAGGCAGGCTATACAGAGAAGCTTTAGTTAGCGAAGCCGGTACTTGTTTCAAAGAGGAGAAAATCCTTGCGCCCGGAAAAAGGCCGGCTATGCTTTCGAGTTTGTAAGCATAACGTCCACGGACTTTATGACACTGCTCTGATGGACATTATGACATTTTTAAGTGTCATAAAGTCCATGGACACTGTGACACTTTTTGGAGTTTTATAGTGTCCACGGACAATATGACGCTGGACGTTATGACATGCCCGCCCCACTTAATACCTGCTTACAACTACAATTAATGTTGGGAGAATTCCAACCAATTGTAGTGGGGAATGTAAGAAGAGATAACCTCACTGTTTATTGTTTTTGTTTAAGCTTTGGTATTGTTACAAGTAAAACTGGGGCTTATAATTCTTATTCGCTTAACAGTTTTATTTGTATAATATCTTTAGTTTTTCTAAAAATCTTTAGATGAAGTTTCCTGACGATCTGGCCTTAGGCAACCAGTGAAATGCGCATAGGAATAGCTTATCCCTTTAACAATAAATTTCAGTGTTTTTATCAAGAATGAAAATTGGGAATCAAGCACGACAAAAGAAATCTTGTTAATTAAAAGATACAATTTTACCAAAACTAAAGAAAAAACATATTTCGATTTTTTTTTTGTTTAAATACAGGTAGATTTAAGACAACAAAGGCAAAAAGAAACCCATTGACATATGCCAAAAGTTTAATTCACGAGAATTAAAACTAAAAGTTTGTTTTATGTCAGTTTTGTTTATTTTAGTTTCCCACAAAAAAAGACCAAAATTATTTTAAATATACAAAAATTAATTGATTGTGTGTGAGTGTTGCTTTAACGAATAGAATACATAAAGGTGTTTTAAAAATACATTTTGCAAATTCTTTGTGATTTAAAAAAAAAGAAAAAAAAATAAGAGAATTGACGCGAAAACTTAGCAAAAATCTAAAAAATCGAAAGTATATTGAAAGAATAAACGACAAGCGAAAGCATATTTTGCCGCTGAATCGCATCTACTTACATAGCGTTACCTAAAACGCAAAAGGCCCTAACTAACCAAAAATCGACTTTATCTTTGAATCTGATTCATTGCAACAACGCAAATGCCTTCAATTCATTTTTGGAATCTATACACCAAAATTAGCAATATTATTAAAAAAAATACAAACGGCCCCCCCGTTACAAAAGATCATGTGATAAATGCTAAAATAAACATTGCTGACTGTTTGCATGATATGCAACAGTGTCAATGTCAAAACAACTGATACACACAAAAAAAATTTGTGATGCCAAATAATTTGATCATTTGACGATAATGCTGTTGGGGTAAACAAACAAATTGTTGGCGTAAAAAAAAACCTTTTGCCGCAAGAAAGTTTCCAACAAAATTTTTTTTCCCGCAACAATAGAAAGTATTCGAAGTTTTTCAACAGCAAAATTATTTGTTGCAAATAAAAAACCTTGTCATTCCGTTTGTAATTTCCTTAATATTGATATAAGACCTATAAAGTATATATATTCTGGGTCCTTATGAGGAGCGAAGTTGATTTAACGATGTCCGTCTGTCCGTCTGTCCGTTGAAATGGATGTTCCGAAGACCCCATATATGATGGGGGCAGGTTATTATACATTTATGTCACATATGGTCCGGAATTGTTTGATATTAAAATTCAGCAAGATCGGTCCACAAATGGCTAAAATATGAGTAAAAAACCACGACTGCCTCAAATTTTTTCCTTTAAATTTCCAATTAGACCATACAAACCAATTCAATTTTGGTTTCTACGGTCATACAGTGGCTATGGTAATACCGTGTTGGTAATAAGTTTTTTTGTTGTTTTTTTATACCCTTCACTACAAGTGGTGGATTTTATTTGTAATGTGTTTAATTTTACGCATACACATACACATAGACTCAATATATTTTAATTTAACGCTTCTTTAGTAAAAGCATTCGTAGCCGAGTTGTTAAGTTCTCTCCTGAGACTGATGTGATATTGCCAGTTCAAATACCAAAAAGAATTTTTTTCATTTTTTTTATTTAATTTTTTTATGTTCTAAAAAACGATTTTCAAAACGAATTTCAAAAATCAACTTTAGCAAAAGAGGAAACGGGCTTAGGTACATATATTTATTTTTTTTTTTATATTCTTCGGCATGACGAAATGAAAAGTTGGCGTGGCTCAATTAATATTTATTTATATCTTTCTAAAGAACGTTATTTATGTATAGAACTTTTTGTTCTTATCTCATCATGGTGAAGGGTGTATAAGATTCGAATATAGCACTCTTTTTTTTTGTGTGTAGGTTTTACAAGAAAAATGAGCTAATGGCCTATGCAACCAATGCGCACTCCCATATTTACTGTATGTTTTTAAAACACGAGTGCAAAAACAGGCAGTTAGTTTCAGAATGTATTCTGCTGATTAATTAAATAAAGAAATTTTACAAGAAAAATAGAAGAAAAATAAATAATAAACAGTTTAAGACAAATTATCAATTTATTATTTTAAATAGTTTTTTGCTTCTCCCGCAAAATATTCAAAATATTAGAAATGGCCTTTTTCGTTTAAGGTAACGATGTGTAGGTATATCTGTCTCTGTAGCTCAAAGTGTTTCTGCTTTATCAAACTAATTATGTATCTGTAAACTAAAGCGAATCATTTGCCTTTAAATAAAAATAGCTCACGTGCCGGTTGCTCTGAATATACAAATTGAAATACATTTAAAACGAAAATAAAACTTTTCGAGTTTATTTTGTGCCGGTATTGGATAAACTACTAATTAAGTAATAAATATAATTTCGAATTATCAATAATAACAGGAGAAAAAAGATTATTGTCTTACAAAGTGTAAAAAAACACTTCGTTCAACAGTTGGTACTATTTTTCACTTTGTAACAAAAAGTGCTTTTGGTGTTAAGCAGAACTTAAGTCATATCACAAATTTATTCTTCTTTAAAATTTGTTACCAAATTATGGATTAACCTGTTTTAGACATTGCGCGTCTCTTGTTACCATCAAGTAAGTAAGTTTGCAAATAATATTTTGTTTCATTTTTGTTTTCATAATTTTTTTCGTTATTTTTTTTAAATTTTTTTTCATGCATTAAATTATTAAATAATTGTTTTTTTTTTGGTGTTGTTATTTTTCATTATTTATTTGATAAGTAAGAATTTCGAAAATTATACACAAAAAAAAAAAAAATTCACATGATTGTTGTTTGCTTTTATTTGCCATTTAAATACGCTCTGTGACTTAATAATTGTACAGTGTGTGACAATAAAGAAGACCTACTTAGTAAAATTTAAATACTCTCTATGACTTAAAAGTTGAACAGTGTGTGACAGTCAGGAAGACCTACTTAGTAAAATTTAAATACGCTCCATGACTTAATAATGGGTGATTTTTTAAGAGCTATAGGAAAGTTTAAAGAAAAACACATAAAAGTCAGAAAAATGCATGAAATCTTTATTTGAATCGATAGTACGGTCCATATAATTTAATGTTTGAAAATTATTTCATGCAAATGTTGACCGTGACTGCGCCTCAAATGGTCCATCGGCTTAGTCCAATTATGGAATACTCTTTCCAACATTTCGGCCGGTATCTCATGAATAAATGCTTCAATGTTGTCTTCCAATGCGTCAATTGAAGCGGGCATGTGTGTATGAACATGAGCTTTAACATAGTCCCACAAAAAATAGTCTAAAAGCGTTAAATCGCACGATCTAGGTGGGCAATTGACCGGTCCCGAACGTGAAATAAAATGTTCACCGAACTCGCCTCTCAATAAGTCCATTGTTAAGCGTGCTGTGTGGCATGTGGCACCGTCTTGTTGCATCCACAAGTCATGCAAGTCAAGCTCTTGCATTTTTGGCAAAAAAAGTTGGATATCATCTTACTGTAGCGCTCACAATTCACAGTTATGTTACGATTCGCAACGAATCGATAATTGATGGTCATCATTAACACTGGCCGATACAGCTGCGTTATTTTCTTCACTTCGCACTCTACGTAAGCGTGTTGGTGGTTTAGTGTCCCGAATAGACGCTTCAGTGGGTAGATTAAACTGACCATAAAATGGAAGAAGCGCGCAATGAACTTTCTTTACAGAGCACACGTTTTGATAATAAAATTCAATAATTTGCAAGCGTTGTTCGTTTGTAAGACGATTCATGGTAAAATTATAGACCAATTCAATTATAGACAAATATAATTGCTAAAAAATCACCCGATAGTTGTACAGTGTCTGACAGTAAGGAAGGCCTACTTAATAAAATTCAGTTTTCTTTGTGTAAAAAATATTTTCAACACTTTTAATCACAGTCATCAAAATTATGCGATACAAAGTCAAATGAATTACAGTGGTACATTCGTAATTCTAGAAACTTTTTATTTTGTTTTCCTCTCCATCATCTATTAACCACTTCTGAACGCATGATGTATCATACATGTTTTCCTCTGTTACTTCCTCCAATACAAAAGTCAAGTCACAGTTCATTTGGTCCACGTGTTGTTATTTGTCATACATTTAATTAAACTTATTTGCACTTCGTGTTTTTTTATTCTATAAGTTTGCAAATAACCATTCAGAAGTTCACAGTACGAAAAATAAGGGGTGGGTTAAGACAAATTTCAATTGATGATAGTTTTGTCTGTTTTTATAATACACTTTGTAAATAATATTTTGTTGTAACAAGTTTTATCTAAAGCTAAGGGATGTTTTTTTAAGAGGCTTAAACTGTTTTCTTGAAAAATAAAACGCAACAAATTCAATGACCCAAAGGCTTTATTAATAATATAATTTATAACGGCATTAAATGTTTAAAAATAATTTCTGGCATATGTCTACCGGGACTGTGCTTTTTGAACGCCATCCTGTCGGTCCAATTTTGCAACACTTTTTCGAGGATACCCTGTCTTATTCCGTAAATAGCGCCTCGAATGTTTGCTTTATTAATTTATGAATTTATCGTTGCTGTTACCAGAAAAAATGAAAAACCAACACCAATTAACTTATTTGTTAGAAATTTGTAATTAAATTGCTTTCGAATCGAAAAAGTATTCGATCACGACTGCCATCAAAAGCGCCCTGATTTTCCGCCTGCAAACAAATTGATCATATCAATTAATATATTTGTAAGTTTGAGCTTTTTTGCTGTTGAGTTTCAATCAATAGGATTAATTGAAATGCGGCCAGCAGCAAAAAAGGCTAGATAAAACGCAAACACCAATCAAAATATTTTTTTCAATCAACACAGTTATTGAAACAATTAAAAAATTGTTTGAAACTTCAAAATATTTTGAAGTTTGTGTGTATGCAGCGTTACCGTTGTGATACTAAAGTATCAATTTGACCCTTTTTCGACGGTGTTGATACCTTTTATGACCCTTTTTTAAATTATACTTTTGTTTCATTAGCACCCATTTTGTGACACTTTTTGACCCTTTTTTGGAAATAGCTCTCACATTTTGTTTTTTGTCAACACTGCGGAACAGAAGTGCTAAACAAAAGTTTTCCAAATAAGCATTGCTTGATGTGGAACAGACTCAAAGTATAAACTTACAATCCCATGCTTTCTTCTCCTTGATTTTTGATAGTAAAGTACAATTTCCCTAAAAGCAAACATAACTCATATAAATATTTGTTATTTTTTACGGTGGTTTCTTTTTAAAACAAAAATATGACATTTTATTAAAAAAATTCAATTTGGTGTTTTGCTCTCTTAAACAGTAGCATGTTTTATTGAAAAAAATTCGCCCTTAATAAAGGTATTGATCCTTTCGCCCCCTTTTGAATCGACAGTGTTGAGAGTGCCCTAACAGGAATGAAAACAAGAGGTAAAAATTGCTCAATTAGCGGAAATTCCCAAATATTTGGTAACAGCGGTATGATAGCAAAGTTTTATATTTATTAAAAATCGTAAAAGCTTTAAAAATCTGACACAGGAAAAAATCGCTTTAATCGAGAAAATGGTTACAATTCGCGAACGATAGCAAAATCATCATATATGTATATTATTTCTAAAGTACTTTTTTTTGTCGGATGCAAATATCTCCCATACCACCGCATCAAATTTAATGAATGATATCTCATTTTAGAGCTTATTTCTAACACTAATGACGAAAAATAATTAGAAATTGCAAAATTAATATTTTCATTGATAAAAATTATATTTTAAAATGTATTAAAGCTACTAAAATTTCTAGTAATTATTTTCATTTTATGTTACAAAAATGATAACTAACGGTGCGAAATATTCGCAAGGGTCATCTAGCTTAAAACAAACACTAAAATTTATTTGACATCGCTAAATCGGAAAATTACATAAAAAGTATGAAACAATTAGCTATAATGATAAAGAATAAACTTTTTGTCAGGTGTTTAAAACAGGACAGAGCATTCCATACAATAATTAAGTTTTTTGAGCTCTTCCTACCTGAAATATTATTTTTTTGTTTGCTTATAAAAAAACTTGGTCTTATTATGTTCATTAAAATGGGAAATACTGCTTATAAAAAACATGATCCTTTTTATACCCTCCACCACAATTAGTTGTGAAGAGGGTATATTCAGTTTGTCATTCCGTGTGAAACTTTTTTACTATTCATCTCAGACCCTATAAAGTATATATATTCTGGGTCCTTGAGTAATTTTAAGTCGATTTAGCCATGTCCGTCTGTCTGTCCGTCTGTCCGTCTGTTGAAAACACGCTCACTTTCGAAAAACTCAAAAGAAATCAACAAACTTGGTGTCAAATTGCTTGTAGTTATCCTAAGCAGTTTGGGATTGAAATTCAGCAAAATCGGTTCAATAGGATCTGAGCTATGAATCAAAATGTGGAACCACCACCTAAAAAAAAATTGATAATTTTGTTACAAAAACTAACATAAATGGTGGAAAAATGCACAGAATGATATAAGATTTCGCAACAATTCGTTTTATTCAACTGGGAATCACGCTGTGAAATTTCGTGAAGATCCGTCAATAATTTACCCTAGGCCCCATATAAGCCCTACTCCCGGAAAACAGTATATTAAGCCTAAAACCCTAACTAACAATGGTATCATTACAAATTTTGGCAAGTTACAGTTACATAGGACTAGAAATTAAACTGTTAAGTTTCGTGAAGATCGGTCCATAATTTACCATAGGCCCCATATAAAACCTACTTCCGGAAAACAACTTAGTACGCCTAAAAACGTAAAAAATGATGCTATCATAACAAAATTTGGTACATCAAAGTTTTATAGAACTTAAAATAAATCTTTGAAATTTCGTGAAGATCGGTTCATAATTTACCATAGGCCCCATATAAACTTTACTCCCGGAAAACAACTTAGTACGCCTAAAAACGTAAAAAATAATGCTATCATAACAAAATTTGGTACATCAAAGTTCTATTGGACAAGAAATAAAATTGTGTTATTTCGTGAAGATCGGTCCATAACTTACCCTGGGCCCCATATAAACCTTACTCCCGGAAAACAGTTTAGTACGCCTAAATCCGTAAAAAATAATGCTATCATAACAAAATTTGGTACATCAAAGTTTTATAGAACTGGGAAAAAGACTGTGAAATTTCGTGAAGATCGGTCCATAATTTACCCTAGGCCCCATATAAACCCTACTACCGGAAAACAGTTTAGTCGCCTAAATCCATAATTAATAACAAATCGTCACAGTTTAAGATAATAATAACATCATACAGATATTACTCCTTAAACATTCGAACTGTCGGTGGAGGGTATCAAAGATTCGGCACAGCCGAATATAGCACTCTAACTTGTTTTTATTGAGATACTCTTTTTTCGACCCCTATTTCTGTAAAATCCCCTTTTTGTGACCCTTTTCGAAAATTTCCAACGGTAACCCTGTGTGTATGTTTTCATATTTGCAAATATACACACAAACATTATAATTTTTATTTTCAATTAAGGCATATTAATTGGAACAATTCAAGAAATTATTTGAAACAACATCAATTGATTAAATATAAAAAAATTATCAAAGTTTTTCTTGTTATTCAAAAAATTAATAAACAAGGTTTCGTTTAAATGTGCTAAATTCCCATTTCATACAACTGATAAACTGAAATTTATTGTTGATGGGATAAGCTATTCCTATGCGAATTTCACTGGTTGCTTAGGCCAGATCATCAGGAAACTTTATCCAAAGATTTTAGAAAACCTAAAGATATTATACAAATAAAACTGTTAAGCAAATAAGAATTACAAGCACCAGTTTAACTTGTAACAATACCAAATCCTTTAACAAAAACAACAACAATAAAGAGTGTGTTTATCTTTTCTTATATTCCCCACTACAATTGGTTGGAGTTCTTCCAACATTAATTGTAGTTTGTTGTAGTTTTATTACACCTTAAAAGTTTTTTGCTCACATTTTCCAATAATGTGTGCATAACAATCCGTCCCCCATTATTAACCCTGTAGAGGGAAAAGATATCAGGTAACATATCGCCATTAGATAACTGTATGTAAAATTTGTTTCTCTATTTTATCTTATCTAATAGATAGCAAATGTTATTTTAATTAGGAAATATTTATTATATTGAAATATTTGTTACCATATACATTAGACACCTCGAAAAAATCCCCGTACACCCCTTTTATAAAGTATTTCTCAAGGCGGTTTTGAAAAAAATTTCTTTTTTTTGCCGAACGTAGGGATCGCCTTTTTAAATTTTTCTTTATATCTTTGGAAGTTACCGTCGGATCTGAAAGTATGATATATCAAAGTTTTTGTTTCGAGGAGAATTTTTTTTTTCTAGTATTATTCACTTGGTCGCTGTTTCTACCACCCTAATGCCTAAAAATTTAAGCTCGCAAAAAATCATTACTGGCCTAAGTTATCCCCTCTTAAAGACACTTAAGGGTCCATAGTTTAAGCAGTTTCATATTCAAAATTGCTGCTTTAGATAATCTTATCTAAAATATCGATGTCCATTTTTTGTTTGATTATTTATTCACAATTTTGAAAACTAACTATGATTTAGACTATGCAATTAACGCCGAGTTTTTTTTCTATTTTCTTTTAAAGAAGTTGCTACTAACTCTTTTGACATTTACATTTTTTTCATGCATTTTTTCAACTTTTTCAACCCCGTTTTCTTCCCTACACCTCTTGCTAAGAAACAAAAAGTTGCATGCGAAAGTTGCGGCATTAATTGCATAATGTAAATATGGTATATGTATAATAAGCACTAGTTATCAATATTAATTTTTTATATACATAGTCCCTTAATAGAGCTCTCAAGTATTATTGCTGCTTTGGATAATCTTATCTAAAACATTTCATTTAAAGTTCTGTTAAGAATTTATTAAAAGAGTGCACAAAAAGGCTAAGAAAGTTACTGCAGACTCAGAAAACGGCTTCTCTAGACAGAAAAAATTGTCACCAAAATTTTTTCAATTAATTCAATAATGCTGTTGCAAACAATTTTTTTAATTGTTCCAATTAATTTCCCTTAATTGAAAATAAAAGTTATAATGTTTGTGTGTATATTTGCAAATATGAAAACATACACAAAAACTTTAAAATATTTAAAATTTTCAAACAATGTTTTAATTGTTTCAATTAACTGTGTTGATTGAAAAAAATATTTTAATTTGTGTTTACGTTTTATTTAGCTTATTTTGCTGGTGGTCACATTTCAATTAAACCTATTGATTGAAACTGAACTGAGCAAGAAATGCTCAAACTTACAAATGTGTTAATTGATATGATCAATTTGTTTGCTGGCGGAAAATCAGTACAGAAGTTAATTGATAGTACAAATTTCTAACAAATACGTTAATTGAAGTTGGTTTTTAATTTTTTCTGTGTAGAAAAATATCTTAAGGAACTTGATGCAACTCCACGATCTGACTACTCATTATGGCGTGCAGCTAGAAATCTAAAAGGACCAGTTATATCTAAGCCACCATTAAGAAACTTGAATGGTAGTTGGGCAAGAAACGATATTGAAAAAGGAAATATGTTTGTTAGTCACTTGAAAAACGTATTTACTACAAATATATCAATATTGCGGTCGAGTTACCACCTGTTGCTGCTAGAGCAGCTATTCCCCTCAGATTGGAGATAAGAGAAATCGAAAAGGCTATTTGTGACTTAAACACTAAGAAGGCACCTGTAGTGCGATTCACTAACTTTTATAACGACAATCGAATCGTTAAAATAAGTATAACGAAAATTTATCGAATATGCAATTCTGTAAAATTTTTAACGATATTCGCTGTCGTTTAAAGTCAGCTGTTAATTTAAGCAATTTTTTTGTCGTTATCTTAGCGACAATAATTTAGTTTGTGTTTATTTTATCGATAAAATGTTTTTTATGTTTAAAATAGCTTACATACATACAAAGATATATTCATATGTATATGTATGAACAAAAACAAAATAATAAATTCAAAATTTCCAAAAAGAAAGCAAATTAAGAACAAAAATTAAATTCTAAATGTAAAATTCACAAAAAAAAATATAAAACCACAAATTAACCCTTCGTCTTACTTATGAGTCTGGCCAGACCTTTTTCAATGCATTTTGAATGAAAAAACATGTGTAACAAGGGGGTTAAGAACAATTTCATATGTTTTTATTTTATTCTCTTTTGTGCTTTTCGTTTTTTTTTAACATTTTGTAGACAGAGATGTTACAAAAAAACAGCTGTGTACTATCGTTAAAAAAAATTACAGAATCACACTATTGTTACTGCAAGCGAATATAAATGTCGACAAATATTACGATTGTCGGATCGTTAAAAGTTAGTGAATCGCACCACTGGTATTGATAAAATCAGTAATAAAATGCTTTTAGAGCTACCTCGCATAGCAAAGAAAATTATTCTTTTTATTTTACGCCTTGAATACTATCCTCAAAAATGGAAGGTTTCCTTAGTTACCATGATACCAAAGCCACGTAAAGATTGTACAAAAGTTGAGTAATATAGGCGTATTAGCTTATTATCAAATACGTCAAAGCTGTTTGAGAAATTATTAGTTTCAAAATGAACACCGATTTTAAGTGAAAATAGATGTATTCCAAACCTTCATTTCGGATTTAGAAGAAAACACAGCACAATCGAACAGACTCATCGAATAGTAAATGTCATAAAAAAAGCATTTGAAGAAAAAAAAATATTGCTCAGCACTCTTCATCGATGTTTCGCAAGCTTTTGATAAAGGGTGGCATGAAGGCTTATTACATAAATTGAAGCAAAATTTACCAGCAAACACACAAGCTGCTAGAAAGCTACTTAGTCGGTCATCAATTTATTATTAAAGAAGGACATTTCTCAAGCTCACCTCAGCCCATTGGCGCTGGAGTCCCACAAGGCAGCATCCTGGGTCTCTATTGTACTTAACTTATACTTCGGACATGCCAACAAGCAACTACACCCAAACTTCAACATTTGCGGACGATACAGCTTTTCTAAGTGTCCACGAAAACTGTTTTGAAGCATCTCGTTACTTACAGCATCATATATTTCAACTAGAAATATGGTTAAGACAATGGAGGATAATGGTCAATGAGCAAAAATGCGTACATATTACATTCACCTTGCGCCGGGAATCTTGCCCCCTATTACAGTCAATAACCAAATAATTTCTCAACATTCGCATGTAAAATATCTCGGTATAAATCTGGATCGGCGATTAACGTGGAAATGCCATGTAGAGGCAAAATTAACATAAATTAAACTAAATGCCATTCAAATCTATTGGCTTATTGGTAGAAATTCTGTCCTTAGTCTTCTACTTTACAACTCTATCTTAAAGCCTATCTGGTGCTACGGTATTCAAATATGGGGCACTGCCTCGGCCTCTAATATCGAAAAAATTCAAAGGCGCCAAAATAAACTTCTTCGACTAATCACAGCCGCCCCCTGGTATGTTAAAAACTCAAACATTCATAAGGATCTCAATGTGCCATTAGTAAAAACTATGATTACAAAATATGCAGTAAAATATTTAAAAAGGCTTGAACAACGCCCAAATCCACTAGCTCGAAATATTTTAAGTCATGGCGGCCACACTCGCTTAAGAAGAAGAGACACTGCAGCACTTATCCAATTAGATGAGCAATAAACACCCATAAAAGTGAACAGAACCCGTGATAAAGAAAATTTTTGTCTAGCACTGGCAGGACATAAATAAAGTATTAGGATAAGATTTGATAAATTATTGTTAGTTCATATTTAATATATGAAGATTCAATAAATTAATAATGAGACAAAAAAAAAAGTTCTGTACTTGTACTGTATTTTATTAAATCCCTACAGGAAATGTCACTAGTGAATCTTTACTAATTCTCTATTGACTCTAGTAAGCATTCAATTGGGGCCAATAAGGACGACTCTCGTCGTTTGTGTATATAGCTGTACATAGACTTTTTTCCAAAGCATCCGATTTCTTGAAACAGTTGTTTAAAATTTTCAAATTAAACTACAAAATGAATTTGCACCATTCGCAAGAGTTGTGCTTCGGGCTTAAAAAAATGGATATATGACGATTGTCTTTTTTCCCAACGAAAGTCTGCACATTAAAGACATTTGGTTTTTTCAATGCCTCATTTACTTCTCTATTTTGTCGCAAAGCAAACCGACACTTATCTGCCGGTTATTTATTTGCCATACAGATAAATTAAATCATCTGACTCCCAACTTCTACATGTATTTTGAGAGGTGTTACCAACTGAAAACAATGTTTTTTGTCGGTATATCGAGCAAACGAAAATCGTAAACGGTTAGTTTATCGGTCTAAAAAATTTATGTCGACATTAGGGGCAGCGTTACCATATATTTTTAGAAAAAATCTTGTTATCTCCGAAAAAAAATCTTGTTTACGCAAGAAAAAACTTTTTTTTTCAAAAGTGCCAAATTTTTAAAAGAAAATACCAATATGCATTAGGAATTCATTTTATTTACTGATATAAAAAAATTAAATATAAAATTGGTATTTCTAATTTGTTTCTAACACTATTTTTGTTTAAATTAATTTTTGAGGAAATACGTTCTACATTTGCTGCAGATATTGGTAACGACAAAATTGAATATACTAATTTTTTATAATTTGGAAAAACTTCGGACTTATCTCAACGTCTTTCTTTAAAGACATCCTCCCAAAAACTCTTAATATTTTGCTCTTTTTGTGAATTATGCTCGTAAAATCAAAGTGAATATCACTTACATCTAAAATATTTGGGAAAACAGCACATAATTCAGCAATACTTTTTTGGTAACCTTTTATTATATTAAAAGGTTCTAAAACTTCAACTTGTTTAAGGAAGTCGTTATCAAAATCGAACCTTTTTAACAATCGACATAAAACTTTAAACAATGAACTCTTAAGTCTGTTTTATCATCTTCAGATAATTTTTATGAACTAGTGCTGAAATTAATTCAGCACCTTAATAAAACTTACATACTAAAAACTTGAAAAACTTATATATTTATAAAAAACTTGAAAAAACTTTAAATAAATTCAAAACTTTTTGCCATCTCAAAAAACTTGCAAAAAAAGGGAAATCTTGACAAATGGCAACGCTGATTAGGGGCCTGTTCGTCGATAACGAATGAAGACTTCGTTCGCTTAAATTACATTTACAACAAAAACAAATTATAAAATATTGTTTTGAAGTCTTCATTCGTTATCAACGCACAGGCCATAAGTAGCAGGCAGTTTCTCGATACATTGAGAAAATGGCCAATAGAGAACAAACGATAACAGAGTTTCCAGATCCAACTAAGGTTTGACAGCCTTATCTCCATTGGGTAAAAAAAACCTTTGTGGTCATAGCGTTGCCACTTTTTTTGAAATCGAACAGAGTCAAATTTGGTTCAGTTCAGTTCAAATTCACATAAAACATAAAAAGTTAAAATCATCGTAGTTTCTCCCAAGTCGAATTCATACAAGGTGGTCTTATTTTGAAAACGTTTTACAACACTGTAAAATATTTTAACGTTGTGTCAAAAATTTGATTTTGTTTTTATATTAAATTGTGTTTTTTTGAAATGTTATAACTTAAAAAAGTTTTAAATTTCACAATTTTAATCGAAAATTATAGAATTTAGTTAAGATTCCCCGGAACCAACAGGACGGTATACCATTTTGACACAAGGTTAGTAGTCAGCTGTTGCTTACGTAGCAAGATAAGTTCACCTGGTGTAAATTCGCCTTGGTTTCTCTCAACTGCTTTCAAATTCATCAAATTAAATGTCAAAATTTTTAAACAAACTTCAGCAATATGAACAAGTTGGAGTGCTATATTCGGCTGTGCCGAATCTTTGATACCCTCCACCGACAGTTCGAATGTTTAAGGAGTAATATCTGTATGATGTTATTATAATCTTAAACTGTGACGATTTGTTATTAATTATGGTTTAAGGCAACCAAACTGTTTTCCGGTAGAAGGGCTTATATGGGGCCTAGGGTAAATTATGGACCGATCATCACGAAATTTCACAGCGTCATTTCTAGTCCTTTAAAACTGTGACGTACCAATTTCTGTTATGATAGCATTATTAATTATGGTTTTAGGTGTATTGAACTGTTTTCCGGGAGTAGGGTTTCTATGGGGCCTAGGGTAAATTATGTACCGATCTTCACGAAATTTCACAGTATCATTTATAGTCCTATAAAACTGTGACGAGCCAAAATTTGTTATGATTGCATTATTTTTTACGGTTTTAGGCGTACTAAACTGTTTTCCGGGAGTAGGGTTTATATGGGGCCCAGGGTAAAGTATCGACCGATCTTCACGAAATTACACAGTTTTATTTCTTGTCCTATAAAACTTTGATGTACCAAATTTTGTTATGATAGCATTATTTTTTACGGATTTAGGCGTACTAAATTGTTTTCCGGAAGTAGGTTTTATATGGGGCCTATGGTAAATTATGGACCGATCTTCACGAAACTTAACAGTTTAATTTCTAGTCCTATGTAACTGTGACTTGCCAAAATTTGTAATGATAGCATTGTTAGTTAGGGTTTTAGGCTTAATATACTGTTTTCCGGGAGTAGGGCTTATATGGGGCCTAGGGTAAATTATTGACGGATCTTCACGAAATTTCACAGCGTGATTTCCAGTTGAATAAAACGAATTTTTGCGAAATCTTATATCATTCTGTGCATTTTTCCACCATTTATGTTAGTTTTTGTAACAAAATTATCAATTTTTTTTAGGTGGTGGTTCCACATTTTGATTCATAGCTCAGATCCTATTGAACCGATTTTGCTGAATTTCAATCCCAAACTGCTTAGGATAACTACAAGCAATTTGACACCAAGTTTGTTGATTTCTTTTGAGTTTTTCGAAAGTGAGCGTGTTTTCAACAGACGGACAGACGGACAGACAGACGGACATGGCTAAATCGACTTAAAATTACTCAAGGAGCCAGAATATATATACTTTATAGGGTCTGAGATGAATAGTAAAAAAGTTTCACACGGAATGACAAACTGAATATACCCTCTTCAAAACTAATTGTGGTGGAGGGTATAAAAATGCTTCACAATAAAACCTCAAATTATACCAAATTCAATTAAATAATCACATTTTCAATTAGATCGAAAAGCATAAACAAACATCCCACACTAATTGATCCAATACACACAACTTGATATTAAACTTCTACTCCATTCTATCCAACATCTCGTCTGCCACAAACAGACATGTAATTCGGCTGATTGCAGCAACGACTTGATGCTGCTCCGTTCATTAATAACTTCTCAAATGGAAGACACATTGTCATTTGTGGCTCATCTTTTTTTTTTAAATAATCGCACAAGTATAAAAAAAAAAACAAAACATTAATCTTTTGTCAAGACCTCATTCCATTCAAAACAGTGGTATTTCGGTCGAGTGTAGCACACTCCCAACTGTTGCCAACTGCAACAAAAACTTGCCTGAGATCAAAAACGTTCAGTGAACTCTTATCAAATAAATATTTCGACTCACACACGTGTCATTTGTTCAAATTTATTTTGTTAACATCTGTAATGGATGCAACAGGCAGGAAGAGCATTGAAAAGACAACAACAATTTATGGCCAAAGTTAATCGAAGAATATTGCTAAAACATATTTGGGAAATATGAGTCATCTCTAAAAGCTTTTTGCAGGGTATTTCTAAGAAAATTTAATGGGGGCTGGGCAGAAATATTTTTATAAATTTGAGAAAACGTCACAATTGGATTGAAAAGGATGAAATCAAACGCAAAAAATGGTTGACACCTTTCTTTTTGGTTAGTTTCATAATCATATTCAACAGTTTGACTTGAAATATGTAAGCGTCCTTTTCTGACTCGAATTCATGGAGATCCCATTTATCACTTAGAAAAAACTATATTTTATCGATTTTATCGATAAATAATGTGTTAGTTTAAGAAAAGGTATGAGCGAGAGTTAAAATTTAACACAGCCACACAGAAGAAATGAAAAACCAAAATTTTAATTAAATTCCGTACTGATTTTCTGCCTGCATACAAATTGATCGTTTCAATTAACATATTTGTAAGTTTGAGCTTTTCTTGCTGTTGAGTTTCAATCAATAGGATAAATTGAAATGTGACCCGCAGCGCAAAAGAGGCTAAATAAAACGTAAAATAAAATATTTTTTCAATCAACACAGTTAATTGAAACGATTAAAAAATTGTTTGAAACTTTAAAATATAAGTTTGTGTGTATGTTTTTGCATTTGCAAATATACACACACACGTTATAACTTTTATTTTTAATTAAGGCAAATTAATTGGAACAACTAAAGAAATTGTTTGAAACAGCATTACTTGGGTTAATTGAAAAAAATTTTGATGAAAATTTGTTCTGTACATAGGCCAATTATGATACTATGAAAGAATCCCCATTACTTTATTACAGGGTCCATTTAGTGGTTTCAAAATCGCTGGTCTGGCAAGGCTGTCAGCAGCTAAATATCTGTTATCTTAAGTGTAATTTATTTAGTGAAAGGTTCGCTATTTACAAATATGGATCGTTTAACAACCGAAGAACGCGAAAACCAATTAAAACTTACTGCAAAAATGGTTGTTCAAACATAGCACACTTTTCGAGCAGTATGGGGTGATTATGGTCGTCATAATCGCCCCACTGTGCAAGGAATCATCAAGATTATAAGGAAATTTAAAGAGACTGGAAGATTAAAATATGTGCTCAATCGTGTGTATCTTCGCAATGCGGCACTGACGAAAATGTCGGATCTGTCAGTTAAAGTGTGGTGGATAATCCACATTTGTCTATTCCCGTGCCAAGAACGCTACCCAATAAAAAATTTTTACATTTTGCGAAGTACAATGGTTTATTTAAAAAAATAAGCGCACAATTATGTGCTACGCAACAAGACATGCAGAGATGCAGTAAAGTAAGTGAAGGAACTCTTAACAAGTTTTATAAAAGTAAAAATTACATTTCAAGTGCCACGGCATTCCCTTACTACGAAGCACGTTTGTAAGGGAGAATACTAAAATATAACTGTAAAAAACATTCAGTTTGTAAAGCTGATAGCTAAACTCACCGGTTTTTATATGCGTTGAATAAAGCGCTTTGTTTTGTCGAAAATGTGTTGCGTCAAAGTGGGAACTCCCCATATAAAATTCATGTCTTCTGGAAGCGAGATGGTAAGCGAAACTCTTACATTTCTCCCTTACAAACCTGCTTCGTTTGAATTGGGTATTGTGTATGACCGTATGATAACCGAGCCACACAACCATGACCGATTTTGGCTTTATTGCATGGAAAGTTTGGCGACGTCAATTTTTCACCAAGATCATCCGATTTGACGCTTAGACTTTTTTGTGGGACTACGCCAAAGACCGTTGACGTTTGAACGACCACTTTTATTGTAAGTTTAAACTATTTTCATGCGTTTTTTTTATATTTGTAAACGGTAAAACGTTATGTAACAGATATGTAACAACTAACAGCGTTGCAAGACCGGCGGTTTTAAAACAACTAAACCGATAAAACTGTTGTACAAGCGGTCCCAATCAAGGCGAATTTATACAGGTGACATTTTCCAGTCATCTGTTTATTGTTTATTTTTTTGAGTGTATACTAGTGCTGGGATACTATCGATATTTTCTACTATCGATATTTATCGATAGTTCAGATTTCACTATCGATATATCGATGTTACTATCGACTGAATGTTTGTACTTGTGCAGGAAAACTTTAATTATTTTTTTATAAAGCTATAGTCCGTTGTTTTTATCACTTTATTGAATGTATGAGACGTATGTATATACGCACGTTATTTTTGATGGCAGTTTTTTAAAAATTGATAAGTACCATTCTGAAGGAACCGAAGTAAAAGGGACTATAAGAAATTCCATTGCAACTTTAAAAAATGTTCTAAACCCAAAAAGGTAATCAATCTAGCGGACCTATCCTCTAATGGTCGGTCGTTCATTGTTTTGTCCTATGCTTGCAAATGCATTTGTATTTGCATTTTTTTTTTACAACATTACAAAAATATTTGACATTTCAGTCCCTATATAAACATGTACAAATATCGACTTAAATACCTTTTATTAGCAGTAAAAAGCACTGCTAAGCAATCCATACCACTTGTCATTCTTGTTGTTTGTATTCATTGCTGTAATTCAGCGCGAATTAATAATAGCAAGTAAAAATTTGCGGCAAAAAACTGTGTGTGTATAGCTGCTGTTAGATGTCTTCATAGCTGTATTTTAAATAATAAAAATATCGATATTTATATTTTTCCTATCGATATTTTCGATATTTTAAGACTATCGATAATATCGATAGTCTATCGATAGTTTCCCAGCACTAGTGTATACTGAATGTCAAGCTTTTTTACATTTTGTGAAAAAATTCATTCAGATTTAATGTTCCATAAAAATCTAAATACTTGAAAAAAAACTTATTTAAATTTTCCTTTTTTTCATTTGAATGGGAGATAAAGCCATCATGGCCTTAGCTCACATTCGCATACTCAAGTTTTTCTGCGTAGGGGTTTTTTCCTCCAGTAGGACGCGGCAGGTGACTTCGCTGAGTAAAGTTTTCCTGCGTGCGTCACAAGAATAAAAAAATGTTTTTCAATGATAACTAAGGATTTTTCCTTTTACAGAATGTTAACACCATGCATAACAATATTCTGAAAAATATGGCTTATTCTCTCATTTTGCAAAATTTTAAATATGACCTTACCTCTCAATGATTGGGCAATACGGCCAATATGGCCTTATCTCCCATTCAATTGAGCAATAAAGCCATCATTGCATTATCTCACATGGTTTTAAAGCACCCCCCCCCCCCCCCCCCCCCCAGAAATTGTGTATATTGTATAAACAAAAAAATGTATCTATCTCATGATGCAGTCACCTTTATGAATTCGCCTTGGTCCCAATATAAAGACAGGTTTTCCAAACCATTCGAATAAGATCTTTTATCCATGATGAGCCCATAGGAAACTCAAGATTGCAACGTCATCAAAAGAACTAAATTAATTAAAATGAATTACTTGAGATAATTAATATCATAATAGGATTTTTTTCTGCATTTTTTAAGGTATATGCTTAATTCAATCAATCACATCTTACATTTAAGGCCCGTTTTAAAAAAATATGATACTACTGGCTAATAAATCACTGATGGCTTCAACGCTGGTTTGGTTGAACTAAACTTGAAGTTATATGTAGATTAAACTCTTTAACTATAACCAGTGTCCCATGTATTATATGTTGTTAAAAAAATAACATGTTGCAGCCAAAGGCCTGCGCCGTGGGATTTTTATCGGCGGCGGTGGCTGACGCAAAAAATACTCGGCGGCGACTCGAAGCCGGCTGTTAGCTGATAGAATATATAAAAAAGAGAATATAAATTAGTAATCGGTGGCTAAGCTGGAGCCGATTTTAAGCTGAAGAATTGTCGGCGGCGGTGGGAAGCCGCTTCGGCGCAGGTCTCTGGTGGCTGCACAGCGATAAATCTTATAAAATTCATATTTTCTGTATTGGTAGCTTAAACGCCCAATTTTATGCGTTTAAAGAAGGTTTATATGTTTAGTGATGTATAGATTTGTTGGTTTTAACACATTTTAAGCCAAAAACAGAGTTTAACTTGCTCTGATTTTTTAGCCCTAAATATGTCATATTTAAATACATATTTCGTTACATCATTTCATTCAGAGTGAAATATAAAGCGCCGTAAGTGCTGCTAGGTCGAAGCATTTCATCTTTAAACACATATTTTCTTTAGAAATTTACATAAACAACATATTTACAAATATAATTTTGCTTTGTGAATTTTTCTATGGGTCTAATTTCAGTTCAAGCCCATTAAATGAAAATCTTTATTTAATTTGAATTTTATTACCCGAATTAAAAAAAAACTACCTGACAACGGATGTTTAAATTTATTAAGATAAATAATAACAAATGATAACAAAAAGTAATAATATTTGGACTTTCACTTTGTTGTCATTTTGGTTTTATATTGTTAATAATTGTGTCGTCACTATAAATAATTTATCTTATTTTGTAGTCTTTTCGTCAAATGGTCTTTTTTGAAGGGCTGCTGTCTGTTTCAGACTGTTTGTGTCTGTTTTTGTTTTCGTCTGTTATTGGCACTTGTTGTCAGTGTTTGTTTAAGTTTTCTATATTTTATTACGTTGTTTTATTCCCTACCGCAAAGAAGGAAAAGGTATGAGTGGAAAATACTTACTTTGGTACCTGCCGTGTTGGCCTCACTCCAAGTTGATCTTAACCACTGGGTGACAAACTATGCGTTTACCATCCGCCCTGTGTGTAAGAACAATAAAAACACATATTTAGCAATATTGAGTGTACAATGCTCTTATTTGGGAGCTGGAACTATCTAACCTCCGTTGCGTTAGGCCCCTATTACGGTTCACAACTCAACTCAGTTGTGGTGAACAAAAACATAACAAAAATTACAACTGATCAGAACCAGTTGTCTTAATTACAACTCAACTGAGTAGTATCCCAGCGGGAAAATGGAATTAATAGGAATCGAGAAAGTAATACATATCTTGTATAATATTTGATTCCAGAATTCATTATTCTTAACACAGACCATGTCCTAGGATTGTAATAAATTATTTTAATGTATACTGGGAATGAATTCTAAATAAAAAGATAATTGTCACGAAGAGAAGAAAAAGCACAAAACATTTTTACGAACAGAAACAATACATTCCTTGTTCTGCAAATGTGAGAATATACGTGGTAATCAAATCATAATTATTGTGTCAATAAAATTACCTTCTCGATTCCCATGAATGCATTATTATTCTTTCGAAAATAATACATTATTTTTTTAGTTATTTATGTAATCAATTCCTTATTTTCCCGCTGGGATATATAACGAGCGGCCAACAATAGGAAGAGTTATTTTAAAAAGTTTGAATTGGCACACATGTTTTAATTGATAAAAGGTAAACAAATATAAAAGGTCAAAAATACATGCACCTGCATGTTTTCGGATTCTACTTATACAGTTTCTAAAACGAAAAAGTGTCATTAAGTATGGAAAAAGTGCGAACTTTGTATATTTGTATGCATATTGAAAAGGTTTATCAAAATAGGGGCAAGGATACGTCTATTTATAAAATGTATTATAAGATCTTTGACGCTCTATAACATCGGCCAAAAATAATATTATTTTTACTAAATCCTTTTTTTCTTAGTCAAAGTGTATAAAATATCATTAAAATATTTATGGTTCTCAAGCATTCCGTTTTACTAATTTTGATAGCCTCACAGCACTGTGCAGCGTTCTATAAAGCAAGCATTTTGAGTTCTCTTGAGATATCCTGTTAATGGTCTCTTCGGTATCAAAGTCAAGAGAGATTCTACTGTAACATCTATTTTTAAATAATTGTATACAAATGTAGACATTTTAATACCTTAAATGACCTTGTCTAAAATTAGAATTAAAAAATACCGCAAAATTTTGAATTTGTAATTCTCACATAAACAATTGTCATTCACATCAATTATTTTTAATTCATATGAGAAATTAAAATAATTTGTAATGAAATACAACAAGAGAATTTTATGAATATTTATGTGGTTGAGAGGTGTGCAAAACTAACATATTTTGTGTGCAACAGCAGCATGCCACAGTGGGTCGATTAGTTCGGCCGGCATGCAGTCAGTCAGTCTCATATTCAACTGAAGTTATCACGAAAAATTCGTTGTCATTAGAAAAATAAGGTTGGTAATAAGTACGTTCGTTGATAAGTAATTATTTTTATTATTATTAAAATTGTTGTACTTTAATTAACTTTTTTTTCTGAGTAGTACATATTGAAATATTTTCATACTATTGTTATTGTGGCTGTTGTTAAAAAAGCTATTGTTAATAGTTTGACATCATCTAATAATTAAATATTTTGTTTTTACTTGAACATGTGCACTTGACGTTTGATTTTTTATAAACTGCATTTAATATGACAATAGAAGTATATTGGAAGTATTAGACTGTTATAATTTATTTATTTTTTGCGAAAAAGTTTGCTTCCTTTTGAAGTTACAGTCATTCATTTCAATCGGGTCAACTAATTTTCGAACACATGATATTTTGCGATTTTTGGCGATATAAATATAAAATTTCTTACATGCTTTATTGTTTTTTTTTTTAGTCAAACGGAAAAAGGGGGGACAATTGTTTATTCTATTGCGGGTATCGGACTCTAACTCAAACCTGCCATAAATGAAGACATGGCATAACACCCAATACCAGTACCCATGTTGTTCTAAATTTTCCCAATACTAAATTTTCCATCGAGATTTCGTTTAAATGTGCTAAATTCCTATTTCTTACTATTGATAAACTGAAATTTATTGTTGATGGGATAATCTATTCCTATGCACATTTCACTGGTTGCTTAGGCCAGATCATCAGGAAACTTCATCAAAACATTTAAGAAAAACTAATGATATCATACAAATAAACCTGTTAAGGGAATAAGATTTATGTGCAACATTTTTTGTAACAATATCAAAGCGTATAGAAAAACCACAACAATAAATAGTGAGTTCATCTTTTCCTACATTCCCTACACTGAAAAAAATTTCTTCACAGATCCAATGAAATTTACATTAAAATTCAACCTATGTAATTGGATTAATGAAATGTTTCATAAAATCAATGAAAATTTTGCATTAGTTTAATGACAAACTTTTATTTTATCCATTTTTTCAATGAGGATTCATAAAATCAATGAAAATTTTGTCAATGAAAGGTTACATAGGTTGAATTTTAATGTAAATTCCATTGGATCTGTGAAGAAAATTTTTTCAGTGTACACTGACAGATTGGATTAATGAAGAATGTTACATTAGCCCCACGTTAATGAAATGTTTCATAATCAATGAAAATTTTGCATTATTTAAATGTCAAACGTTTAAAGAAATTTTTTTATTATTTTAATAAAAATATTTTTATATTTGAATGAAATTTTTAATTTACTTTTTCCATTTTTTCAATTTCCGTTTTGAGTTGTTGTGATTTTTATTTTTTTTTATTCCTGTTTCATATAATCAAGTTTTATTTACTTTATTTCGTTTTTATTTTTCGTTAACATCATGTTATGTTCTACTTTCATAAGCTAACCTTTAAGTAAATTGTACTAAATTCATTTTCCAGCCCGCGACAACCTTTATCATCCTTCTTTCCATTTTTCTGGCTTGTACTACTGCGTAAATTTTGTGTATTTAAATTAACAATTAAAGAAATAAGAATGTGAGAATTGGTTGCTCTTGTCTTTTCTTTCGCGTTGTTTGTTTTTGAACCTTAATATTTCTTATGTACATATAGCTTAAATTAGTATTTCGTTAAAGTAATGAATTTTTTTCATTAATGTTATGAAACATTAAAATTTAACATTTTTTTTCATATATTTTTATGTCTACCGCTAAAAATTGCAATAAAAAAATGTTTTTACAACAGTTATAGAAAGATCATTTTTTAGCTGATGTTAAAGAATCTTATCTTGTTTCCATTGTTTTAGTGACATTTATCATGGAAATTATGAAGTTACAAAAGATTCCTTTTTTTCATTAACTTAAAAAATATTTAAATATTTTAATAAATAGTTAATTTTAATCTTAAAAAACTTATTGGCATTATGTACAACAATAAGTTGAATTTTTCTTTTGAAGGAGATATAAAGTTGTCATTAATTTAATGAAAAATGTTAAGAATGTTACGAAACTCAGTTTTGTAGTGTTAATGAAATTGTTTCATTATATTTGTAAAATTTCATTCCCGTTATGAAATTTTTCATTGGATTAATGAAAAAAATTTAATGAAATTGATTCATTAGATTTATGAAGCATAATTCTTTCAGTGCACTACAATTGGTTGATTTTTTGTCAACTCTAAATGATATGAAAAAGCAAAAATAAAAACAAATTACTTTATTTTATTTTGCCAGTTCAGTTTTTTTACACTGCCACATGCATATTAGTTATCAAAGTTTTTCTTGGGAGTCAAAAAATTAATTAACAAGGTTTCATTTAACTGTGTTAAATTCCCATTTCATACTATTGATAAACTAAAATGTTTTGTTGAGTTATTGTTTCGTTTCTCGAAAAGTGAGAAAAAAATGTGTCTGTAACTTATGTCGAAAACTATCAAAAGAGATTACGTCGTAACGTTATAAATATCATAACATTGCACTCGAACCCGATGTGATATTGCAGACGTTGAGAACGAGAGTAACACATATCGTTGACGGCAATAATGCCACTATCATGTAAATCGCACCAAACTTTGAATTTTTCTGGATTTAATGAAGTCTGTTTTCTGATTGATAATTTTGCGATAAAACATCGAATTGATGACTGTTTTTCAAAGTAATTTCGATAATTTTAAAGCGTTGTTCAAGTGTGAGTCTATTACTGATAATTTGCAAGATTAAACTGATCAGAAATGTCAAAAAGTAATCGCGGCATGACATTTCGCTTGAGAGCTTACACTTCGTAAGTTCTATCAGGCTGTAGAAAACACACTTTAGTAATTATAAATTTCCTAAATCAATAAATATTTAAGTTATTTGCAATAATTTATTTATACTTTTGTTTTTACAAATTTTAAATTATTTCCGATTTATTTATTAATCATGTTAACAACATCTTTCAAATGTTAATTGTTATTTTCTTGTTTGTGTTGTTGTTGTTTTCTAACAAAATCAATTTTGAACGAGTTTAATCGAAAGCTTCTTTTTAAGGCATTAGTTTTAATGTTTTTTCACACCAACTCATTTATCATGCAAATATTTTTAAATAAATTATTTTTTTATTTTAAATTTATTTTATTTTCATGGTTAATTTTATTAAGCCACACTAAAATCAATAAAATTAATCTTCCATGATTTATATGAGGAAATAGAATAGAAACAGTAGTAAGATAAAATATGTTTAACCCAGTAAGCTTTTAAGGTAAAATGGAAGCCTAGAATTTTGTTGAAAAAACTCTTGGGTACATTTAAGATTTATGATAACAATAATTTAATTGTGAAATAAATACCACGTAATATTCAGGTATGCATTTATTTTAAAAGAAGGTACTTAACTCTTTTTTTTTTAATATTTTATTGCGCGAATACTGTTAAGTGATATCATTGAAAAAGTCTCATAAAAACCTTTAGTTTCTTACCACTGTGTGAACGCTTAGATCGCGCGGCACTGAAGCCGCTAAACCTGATAATTTAAAATTCTAGAAAAATTGGAGCCAAATTGTGGCATTCGATGTCAACATTCGTCAATCAATCTTAAGCGCCATACAAAATGGCATTTGCTTGCAAAATTTTATATTGAAAGTTGGAAATGTTGAATAAAGGTCACCCAACAATTTTTTATTTCTGAGATAAAAAATGGGGATATTTTCGGGCCAAACGGAGCATTTTTGGTGCGTCGCCAGGCCCTCAAAGTCAGAAACTTCGAAACGACACTTCGTCGATTAACTCAAAAGGATTAAATTTAATAACAAGGATAAACTTTTAAATGAGTTTCACTGCCTCATCTGCAAGTACATATCTTCCCTCCGCTGTGTTTGCTAATGTGTCTAGAGGAGCACGTACCTTTTTGGCGTTGCAATCTTGGTTCTTGTTTATAGTTTCAGTCTAAGCTTGAAGAGGCACTTCAGAGAGGCCGTCCTTTTAACAAGAGTCCTATGTGGTTGCAAGGCAACCGGTATATCCTGGGACCTTAAAGCTCCTGGATTTATTATTGGCTGAGGAACCTTCGGGGATCATGTTAAGGGGTAAGGATTCTCTTAAAAATACCCCATTAGGGGTGGACTTCCTGTGTGCTGTTATTGAGTCACTATCCTATTCAGTCGTACCATTTTTAACAGCTTTTGCAGAAATTTTTTATGTCGAATAGAATTCTGTATGATTTTCTGTGAGAGACTCGTACGATTGTGAAGGATAATGAAGCCCGACTGAATTAGTAATTTTTTTTGTTTCAGAGATTGACAAATTCAACCATTGAGAGGTAAGCAATTGTGCAACGCGTTCAGATTGTTGAAGACTTTTACGAAAATGGGCGTTGAGCATAATCGTCCAAATGTGTCCACAATCGAGAAAATTCTGAGCAAATTTCAGCAAATCCGGTCTGTAGGAAATGTTCGTTAGTTATGGGCTGGCGGCGTCATCGAACCTTTCTTTTTCGAAATTGAGGTCGGCCAAGCAGTTACCGTGTCGCGTGATGTGTGCCCCGGGTTCGATTCGAAAAAAAGATGATAACGGACTTCTTGTGACCAGTAATTGGGGCTATGGACCTGGACGATATGTGGTTCCAACAGGATGTTGGCACACACCCAACGAAAAAATGGTTCTTTTGTGCAAGAAGTTCAATAGCCGTCTTATCTCACGTCGTGGTGATGTTAATTTGCCTTCACGATCATGTGATTTGACAACGTTGGACTTCATTCTTTGCGTATATTTAAAAGAAAAAGTGTACGTCAAGAAAAATTCAAGAGCTAAAGGATGAGATAATTCGGCACATTAACGACATTGATACGCAATTATTTCTCAGAGTGATTGCAAATATGGACCGTCGAATAGATGTTTTCCACCGTGCGTTTTAGTTGGACCACACAGAAAAAATCATTGCCGAATTATTTTCAAACAAACGCTTGTTTGAACATTTTTTTAATTTCTACAAATTTTTTTACTGATTCAATTAAAATGTTTGTTTGATTTTTATTTAACCAACAAAAATGTTGACAACCATTCAAAAATATAATACACGCGTTATTGGTTTCAAGTTTTCATAATTTTGTATTAAATATTTAACGCTTTTTAATGTTGTCGTCTTTTTTCATTTTTTTATTTGATCGTAAGCAACACTTCCTAATGTGAAATATAAGAACTACAACAAAAAACACATACAGTCTATTTTTGGACACTTTAAAAAAGTACAACAGTAAGAAAGATAAAGAGGTTTTAAGTAAAACAAAAAAATAGCAGGTAAAAAAACGTTTCACTCTTTTTAAACAACAAAAACATTATAAGAAACAAAATAAATTTTTGGTTGGTTTCAAAGTTGGTTAAAAAAAAACCAAAATCCCGTATTCAATTTTTTCAAACTGTTTGCTTAAATACATCAAATACAAAAATATAATGATGACGAAAAACATATCGAGTCGGTCTGTCGCCGTTTTTGGGTTACATTTCTTCTTCATTAGCAAAGGAAAGGATACAGCAACAGTGAGTGATGACGAAAAACATGGTGTGTATAAAAAAAGACTTCGTCCAAAAATTATTCCAACAAAAAAAAAATGTGTCTCAAAGCCAGCCGGCCGCTCTGCTCTCTCTGCCATCATCTTCTAATACAGTGCCAGCTTGTGTGCGCATCATTGCTTGTGCAAAAACCTTTTTTTTTTTTTTTAATTTTGAAATTTAGTATATGAATTTCAGTAAACTTTTTGTTTGATTCAGTTAAATTATTTGTTTTTTTTCAATAAACAAAATGCAAATAAATTGTTTGAATATGCGAATTTGTTTATAGGACCGATTTCAGACAAAAAATTGTTTGATTCTACAAATTTTTTGTTTGAATTGGAAAAATAATTTTTTCTGTGCAGTCCTTTACAACAGAAGCTGCAACAACAGTGAACGTTTAGATTGCTTTGGCTCCTCAACAAAGGGTAAATTAATTATTCGCTCAGTCATGTATAAGAAGGGCCACCGGTGTGAGCGTGTATTTAATGCTTAAGGGCATTTTTTGACGCATTAAAATTAGAAAACCGTGTTTAAAGCACTGATAGTTTAGGTCAACATAATTGGTACTCACTTTGATCTTGAACATTTTATTATCTCATCTGCAGTATTCGTTCTTTTAGATAGCTACACAGGAACATGGGATGATTTAAATTTAATGTTTCTTTTTGAAAAGGATGTTAACAAATTTATCGATACTTAGAAATCTTGGAATTCATATGTGTTCTTAGAAGTACACATTTTTATGTGTTACACTTTTTATTGACACATTCCTGACTACGTAATCTGAAGAAAATTGTATTGGTTAAAAAATATATTCTCTAAAATATGTAGTCAGACATGTCTTCTTGTCAAACTATTTCATATCTATTTTGCAACTTTCTTGACTGCCAATAAAAATAAAACTAGACAAAATGAACAACAAAATACTTCTAAAAACTTGTATCTTTTTTCGTCACAACAAGAAAGAAAAACAAAACACCACAAAATATTGCAACCTGCTGAGTATTTTTGAAAAGAATATAAACAAAAATTTTAATGATTCTTTAATAATAAAAAGAAAATTGTGTTATTTGTAATTTTAGTTCTGTCTTTCGTATTCTATAAGAGACTACCATTATTATTAATATAGATCTCCCCCCCCCCCTCCCCCAACAATGTGCGCGCTTAAACAAACATGATTTAAATTTAAATTTCTGTGAGACTGTGCAAACAACGTACGTGAAGAATGTGAACACAATCGTGATTGTGGGTTTTAAATAAAAAGGGAGTCTCCATAAATATGGGTCACAATGACAGCGCCAGCCAATCTGCTAAAAAAAGATGTTGTGTAAGAAGATTTTAATTAGAATAGGGAAAAACGTTACAAAACTACTAAATGAATGATATGGAAAGAGAATGGCCTTATGTTTGCGTGTGTGTGCTGAATTTTATTGCACTTTGCTGCACATACACATGCAATTCCCGTTTACCACCCAAAATCTGTTACTTAACCATATTCAGACGTGCAGAAAAAGTGTAGTAAACTAAATAAACCACAACTGAAAAAAATTGAAGAAAAAAAAAAACAAAAACCAAAACCAAATGAATTAAGTTGTTGCAAGCTCTAGTGGCACATACTAAATAGTTTGTACTAATACCCTTCGTAATTGTGCTGAGTGTATCGTATATCAAGTGTATATGAATGTCTAAAGCAATTAAAAATATTAATAATGTTACCAACTACTAACGCAGAGGTCTTTAAATTGGAATTGTGAGAAACGGAGACCATCTTTGTTTCATATCGACTCAGATTAAAAAAAGCTAATTGCCTAATTTTTAACATAAAGTCTTAGCTAACATTATAGCCAAGAGAATATCGGACTATCTGATACCAGAATTAATAAAGCAATAGGGGGGTTTGTCTCCACAAGTCGTGAACGGACTACATTAATTCCCTGAGAGTAATCGGAGAGCAGTCAGTAGAATGGAGGTCTCCTCTGTATCTTATTTTTATTTATTTCGGGAAGGTATTTGACACCTTGACACTGGAATGCTCTGGAGTGCAAAGGTGTCCCACCTAAACTCATTCAATTGATAAAAAGTCTATTTACAGGGTCAAGCTGCTTAACTCTACTATAAGCGTACTTAGCTTTAAGATTGAGGTTGACAAATGTGTCTGTCAAATGTGCTTGATGTCCCTACTACTCTTTAACATAGTGCTTGAAAGCGTGATGCATGAAACGTGATGCAGTCAGACGAATGGAAGTCTCCTCTGTACCTTATTATTATTTATTTCTGGAAGTCATTTGACACCTTGGCTCTGGAGTGCTCTGGTGTGCAAAGGCGTCCAACCTTAACTCATCCAATTGATAGAAAGTCTATTCACAAGTAAAGCTGCCGAACTCTACTTATTAGCGTACTTAGCCTTAAGATTGAGGTTGACACTGGTGTTTGTCAAATGTGCTTGATGTCCCTACTTGTATTTAACAAAGTGCTTGAAAGTGTAATGCACGCTACGTTGAGTAACCGAGGAATCGTATGAGGGCTGCACGAAAGGCTGGAGGACCTTGAATATGCCAGTCACACAACTAACACACACAACTAAAGCAGCTCACCGACATAACAGAGAAATCTGGGTTGAAAATCAACATCAAATAGGCCAAGGTTATGCGGATTAATTACGAAAACTCAAACCCCCTCCTTAAAAATAATGAAATACAAGAATGATTGAAACTTTTTATTATAAACCGAACTGGTCGATATAGCGAAGATATCCTTAAAAAGCCACACAATCGGTTAGTCAGCTCAACTTTTTTTCTCTATTCCGCCCTTTGCGAGCATATGGCTTCCACAAAGCTTCTTAATATTACACGATTTGTTGCAGTTGTTTTCGTGTCTTTCCCTAGTAAGATTTCACTGTCCTTGTTCTTAAAGTATCCATCCATTTAGTACCGTTATCTTGCCTTCTATCAGTTTCGTTAGTCGATTGTTGTTCCACCTAAGTAAATGATTGGTCTGCTGTAGCAGACCCTAGGAAAATGGAGCTGACATCTGTTGTTACCTAGAAACAACGCCCTCCGTATATTTTGGTGTAGAGGTAGGGGACCTTACTAATCGTTGATTCCTACCTTTTCTCCAGGGGTGGTGGCTGACCTTTTCCACGATGTTATCCCCTTTACCAGGGGGAGGGTCTGTCAGCCATGGGCCCGTAATTGAGAATATGGACCTTGACGATATGTGGTTCCAACAGGATGGTGCCACTTGCCACACAATTCAATAACCGTGTAGTCTCACGTCGTAGCGATGTTAATTGGCCGCCACGATCATGTGATTTGACACCGTTGGACTTCTTTCTTTGGGGATATTTAAAGAAAAAGTGTACGTCAATTATTCAAGAAAAAATCAAGAGCTAAAGGATGAGATAATTCGGCACATTAACCACATTCAACCTCAATTATGTCTCAGAGTCTTTGGAAATTTGGACCATCGGTTGAAGGTATGCCACCGAAGCAGTGGCGAGCATTTGGCCGATATTTTGTTTCACACAAAATTGTCAGATCCTTCTATATAAATAAAAAAATATTAAAATGATTCTCTAATGGCCATTTTCTCATTAGGCAATTATCTTTTTTCCCAACGAAAAACTGCACATTAAAGAAATTTGGTTTTCTCAATGTCTCATTTGCTTCGATTTTATCGCAAAGCTAACCGGCACTCATCTGCCAATTATTTATTTTCCTTTTATTTGCCGTACAGATAAATTCAATCGGCTGACTCCCAACTTTTACATGTATTTTGAGTGGCGTTGCCAGCTGAAACTTTGTTTTTTGTCGGTATATTGAGAAACCCAAAATCGTTAACGGACCGTTTATCGGTCCAATAAATTTATGTTGACATTAAGTAACAGACAGTTCGTCGATACATTGAGAAAATGGCCATAAAACTTTTTGTTTTTATTTACAATTAATATCGTCCTCTTGATTAGACCACCCTTTAGGAAGCATTATCTGAATTTGGTACACATTGCTTAGTGATTAATACACGAAATCAGCTTATAAATTTTTACTTACATATATTATTTCAATCGGGTTACCCGAAGTGCCTTTAAAAAAACAAAAGCGGTTTTCACCCTTTGTATTAAGTGTACAACTCTGTTTTACTTAATACGATTTTATACTACAAACCGTGAGTGTCTTTTTCGTTAGTATTGTAAATAAAAGAAGTTGCTGAGTGAGGGAGAGAGACAGATATAGTTTCTTCAACTGTTTTATTCCTGGGTTATTTAACAAACGTGCTTACTACAGCTTTTTGTTGGATTTTTCAACCACAGCCTAGTAAATTTTAGTCCAATACATTTTGTTCTTGCAGTGTTGTAAATCTTAGTACTTTAACTAAATTAATAAGATTCACAAGTTCTACAAGGAACTTCACTATCAAGGGTGAAAACCGCTAAAGATAAACTTAGTTGGTCCCCTTTTACTTTTTACATGAGTGACTTGCATCTTAATTTACGTGAATGAGTTTTCCTTTATATTCAGTGTTTTTGTCTTTATTTTTATTACATATTCTTTACTTTGTTGTTGGTTTTTTTTTTGTTATTTAGATTTGTTATTCTCTTATGAATGAATGAATAAATGCATTCATAGTTAAGAGACCGCAATGGAGTGAGTGAGTGGCTGTCTGTCTGCCTGGCTAAAGTGGTGGCAAATTTGTTTATTTGTCTACTTGTGTACTTAAGCATTCATTCGCTTTCGTATTCACAATTCTCGTTCACATTCAAATTTGTTTTCACTATAATTACAAACCAAAAAAAAAATTTTTTTAAAAAATAAGAAACAAAATGTATTTAAATAACACCAGCAATAGATTTTAAGAGTATCAAATGTTTGCTTGTGGCCGGAACGCTCAAAAAGAAGGTGTTTAATGTGGTTCAACAATTACGTTGCATTAACAAGTGCGCTTGTTTGTTACATTTATTTAGATTTTAATTGTTTTAGAGGAAATGCTTCTATTTCTTTTGCCAAACTCATAAGACTACTTTCTTTAATGGCGAGTAAATGAAACTGGGTCGCGGTAAATATGAGATAATGAAATTCGATTTGCTGTTGGCTAGAGGAAGAACATTTTGAATTTAATATTTTAGGAAAATAAAAATAAAGCTTTAACTTTAACATAACAGTATTTATCGCTCGTTTGCACACCGGTTATAAGCACTTAACGCTTTTATGCAACCCAACTTGTGCTCTAGATGATCCGATACAGTTTTCAAACTGCTATTAATAACTCTGTTTATTTCTTACTCTGCGCTTAACAAATCAGTTGCCAGTTCGCTTTAAAAAAACCAGTTCAGTTTTTAGTCTGCTCTAATTCAGTTTTCATATAAGTCAAAATAAACCGGGTTTGTTTTGAATCTATTTTTAATTGAAAGGTTTATTTTTAATTTTTTTTTTTAAATCGAATGAATTTGCATCACATTCTTAGAGAACCGGTTCAATCTTTCTCCGATTTTAAATGAACCGGTTCGATCTTTATTTTGTATCAAATGATTTGGGCGATTATCTGGTGGTTCTAAATTAAACAGTTTGTTTTTTCCTTTTCTAGATGAACCAGTTTGTTTTAAGCTCTTTTCTAAGTTAACTGGTTTGTTTTACACTCTATTCTAAATGAGCAGGTTCGTTTTTATTTCTATTCTTAAGAAACGAGTTCACTCGCTCTCTATTCTTAATGATACGGCATAATTTCTCATTATACCAAAAATCGGTTTAATTTTCTTTTTATGTATTTTGAATGAGGGGTTTTCATTTCATTGTAAATAAACCGGTTCAATCTTCATCCGATTCAAAATTAACCGATTCAACATTCTTTTTTTTTTGCAAGTGTATCGGTGCAATTATCTTTCTATTGTAAATGTTATTTTTAGCATTTCTTGCTTTCATGCATCACAACTTGTACTCTAGATGATCCGAAACAGTTTCCACACTCCTCTTAATTACCCGGTTTATTTCTTACTTTGCGCTAAACGTCGCTTAAAAAACGGTTCAGTTTTTAGTCTAGTGAACCAATTCAGTTTTCATATTAGTCTAAATGAACCGGTTTAATGTTGACTCTATTTTTAATTAATCGGTTTAATTTTAATTTTATTTTTAATAAATCTAATCGATTTGCATCCCATTCTAAGTAACCCGGCTCAATCTTTCTCCGATTTTAAATGAACCGGTTCCATTTTTATTTTATATCAAATAATTCGGGACGATTATCTTGCGTTTGTAAATGAACCAGTTTGTTTTTTTTCTTTTTCTAAATGAACCGGTTAGTTTTACACTCTTTTCTAAATGAGCAGGTTCGTTTTTATTCACATTCTAAATAAACGAGTTGAATGAAACGATTCAACTTTCTTTTTTTTCAAATGTATCTTTACAGTTATCTTTTATTGTTGATGAACCGGTTCGTTTTGTTGCCTTTTCTAAATGAACCGGTTTGTGTTCACTCTATTCAAATGATCCAGTTCGTTTTGCACTCTATTCTCAATAAGCAGGTTTGTTTTTTCTTCATTTTAAATAAACCAGTTCATATTCGCCCCATTCTTAATCATCCTGCACGTTTTGTTATTGTAAATAAATCGGTTAAATTTTCGTTATCTGTATTTTTAATGTAGCATTTCAATTTTATTTCTATTCAAAAAGAACTGTTTTTTCCTCTACTCGAAATGAGTATGTTAAATGTTCCTCCTTTTCTTAATAAACCAGTACAATTTCCTTATATTCTTCTAGAGTTAATTTTTCTTCATATTTTGAATGAGGCGGTTTACTTTCCAATCGATTAAGAAATAATCACTTTTTACTCGATTCTAAAAATCGGCTTACTTTTCTTTCGATTTATAGTTAACCGGTTCAACTTTTATTTGTTACTTGTTCATTTCTATATTAAACGAGCCGGATTTTTTCGCATCCGTTTATATACTTTTAGTTTTAACTTATATTTAAATAAATTGTATCATTAGATTATAAATCAAACGAGTAAAATTAATTAGTTAGCTTTTTCTCCTTTTTTCCCATTCAAAATAAACCGGTTATTTGGAAATAAATTGCTTTATTAAAAAACTATCTATGTAACTCATTAGTTCCTTTAAATTAAAAATCAATTTTATACAAAAAGAAAGAAATCTGTAGTTCATTTTTTTCATTTCCTTAAAATTGCAGATCTAACAAAATTCTTTTGAAAATTAACTTTTTTCTGTCTAATCGAATTGACCCATAAAACCAGCAAATCTATTCATTTATTTCATTTATTCATGTGGTCTTAGACAGTTGCAGTAATCATTAAAACTTCGGTTTGCCACAATTTCTCATTCTTGCTTTTGTAATTATCTAATAATTTCGTTTTTTGCTTATTTTTCTTTTTTTTTCTTCTAATTTCCAGATAATGATGTTGAAGCGGTATTGGCAGAATCCCAAGCAATTGTTATGTTATCTACACAGCAACAACAACATCAGCAGCAGCAACAACAACAACAACAACGTCAACAAACACCACAACATCAACAAGTTATCAGTCATCAAATGTTAGAATCACAATGTTCCATTAATAGTACAACTTCCATACAGACGGTCTTGCAACAATCTGTCATACACAACTCGCCAAAACATAACGGCAGCATTTCAATGCTGCAACAACAATCTTTCATTAGTACGAATTCAAATTCATCCATTAATTCTCAACACAACATTTCATATGCCATCGAAGCCCTGCCCGGCAGTCTGCGACACGTATCAGGCAGTGTGAATTCATTATTGGAATACATCGCCCCGGCCACCATGAGCAGTGAGGGTGTCCTAAATATTGGCGATGTTGCCGATTTGTTACATCCCCAACATGCCATCATTACTGGGGGACGTTCTCAGGAGGGTTGCCCGTTGATTATATTTCCCGATAATAATAATTTTAATACGCTGGAAGAGGTGGACTATCAGAAATTAATATTGTATTTGACATCGGTGCCGTCGTAAGTGAATTGTGAAAAGTTTGTCAAGCAGTACATTTTTAAATATGTCTGGTTTATTTTATTTGTTGCAGGCTACAAGACGCCGACTTGGGTTTTCATTTGATAATCGATCGACGTAAAGACAAATGGACGTCAGTGAAGACAGTATTACAGCGCATTTCGGTAAGATTGAGAATAAAGCGACATTTAAGATTTAATTTTAAATTTACTGGATAAAGTTTATTTCGATTTAGAAACAAATTCAAGATTATAATTCTTCGATTCCTGCTTCAAGTGTTTTTGATTAAACAAAATTTGCAAATTTTTACTAATTTGAGGTTTTAAATCAAATCACCACTTTTCTTTATCAGCTCGACTTTTCAAAATACATATACCGTTATGTCTAAAATTAAGGCACTTTCACTACATATATTGGTATAACTTGAAAACGGTTCACCATGTTCAGTTAAAAATCAAAAAAAATTTTCATTCCAATCCTAACGAAACGTTTTGTAATTCATTTAATATTATTCGAAAATTTTAATTTAAAGCATATCTAAAAGATGCAGCTGAAGTTTGTCCCGAATTTTAATAAATCGGGTGGCAAACTCGTTATCGATCAAAATTTTAATTAAAAGTGTATTTGATCGATATCGAATAACGTAATTTGCCTACAGATCATTCGGTTTTAAAAATATCGGTTTTTAATTCGATTTTAAGTAACAAAACTAATTTTTTATTTCATTCTTAATGAATGGGTTGAATACCAAGTGACCTTGCCAATTACTTTCTTGATTCTGAATATATCAGTTGAGTTTGTATTCGATTAGATATTTAAAATACATTCGATTCTTAATGAAACGGTTCACATTATCAGGCCTGTCACAGAAATCAATTCCGATCGAAAGTGGAAGTGATTTCGAATCTTGCTTCACATAAAACGAAATCACTTTCGATCGGAATTGATTTCTTTTTATATGTAGTAAAAAAGCGAACGTCGATTCGAAAGAAATAATTTACGAGTTCGAACAATTTGTACTGTGTATAACGATTTTCGCAATCGTTCGAAACGATGACAGAGGTTTTATTTTTTTAAAAATAGGAAATTTGATGAAAACTTTTTGTTCGTAATAGAGAGTGGCTGTTAAGAAAAGGATTTTTTGTTTTCTATAAAGTATAAAAAACGTCCGTTTATTCGAAACAAATATGACGAAAATCGTAATACACAGTACAAATTGTTCGAATCCGTAAATTATTTCTTTCGAATCGACGTTCGATTTTTGACTATAAAAAGAAATCAATTCCGATCGAAAGTGATTTCGTTTCGAATCGGAATACGCAGTAACCCCCCTGAATTTTATCTGACTTTAATTGAACTATTTTACTTTCGATAAACAAATTTTTTTGGAACGGTTTTAGATAGAACTGTTAATTTTTCACTTGATTTTAAATTAACCTTTCTAATATACATTTAATTTGATTTGAAATGAACACTAAACTTTTAAATTATTAAATAAACAATTTATTTTATTGTTTTCTAAATATTCCATTAAGCTTTCACCCAATTCTAAATAATTCTTATCACTTTTTTTCAAATTTAATCTCACACAGCTTCATAAAGAATCGGGTTTAACCGAATTATTTGATTCGTATTAAATTTCGATAGATATCGATTGCCGTAATTTGCTCCAGGCTTTTTTGTAACTTGCATTTTTTTTAATCGTAATGAATCGGTTATGTTGTACTTTAATTTTAACTTATCTGTTTGTTTCTCTTTGGATTGCAAATGATTCAGTTCGTTTGATTTTAAATCTTTAAAAACTGTCTGCTGCCTCCTTTAAATATCCTTTTCTAACTTTTCTTTCTTTTAGATTTATTTTCCTGGCATTATACACGTGGTTTATGTTTTGCGGCCCTCTGGTCTCTTCCAAAAAGCTATCTCAGAAGTTAGTTCTAAATTTTCGAAAGACGAGTATCGCTTTCGTTTAGTCATATGTTCCTCTCTAACCGATCTACACGAGTATTTAAATTCCTCTCAATTAACGGCAGACATGGGCGGCACATTAATTTATTCCCATCACGAATGGATACAACAAAGAATTGTAATTCAAGTTACTCATGAATCAACACAAAATAAAAAAGCATTAACTTTCCTCTCTCTTCAAGTCCCTAGAAAAATTCTCTAGTTTAACCCATCAAGTTTCCGCCGAGTTGGATATTTTCATACAAGCCATACACGATACAGAATTTCCAAATTCTGTTGAAGCTACACAAAAACTTTTAGACGATCAGGGCTTGGACTACCAAAGGTTGAAGGAAGAAATACTGGCGGCTGCCAAACATGGTGAAACACTATTAAACAACATCAAATCAAACGAAGAAATTAAAGAATTTTCTGAACGTACTGGTAATGTCAGCTCAATTGAACGGTAAGTTTTTATTTTAATTATTTTATAACTTCATTTAAAGCTCTTTATATTTCTTTAAAAAAAAAAAGCTTTTTTAAATTAACTTTTTTCACAATAAAACTAACTTTCAAACAACTTAATTCATTTTTATTACTAACTTAATAATTCCATATCTACGCCCTAAACCAAATATAATCTATAGACCTCTACTCTTATAAAAAATTAGTTCCTTTCCTTTGTAACTATCCCTAACCTCTTCTTTTCCATAAAAAAATCTTAAATGTTCATTATTAATTTCTAGCTCTGCACTGGTTTTGTAAAAAAAAAATAATAAAAGAAAAAAAAAAATTGTCGTTAAGATATATTTTTTTTACGTTCGTTAAGTTTAAATAAATTTTAATTATCTTTATTTAAAACATTGATGATCAAATTAAAGGAGCTGCGGTTAAACGGTTTTTCTTTTTTATTATACTTTTTTTAATATCAAATAAAATTTTCGCATGATTCGTCGTACATTTTTTAATTATTTTATTGATTTTGTTTTCGAATTATTTGTGTTTTAAATGCATTTAAAGTTAAAGTTTTTGTAGTTGACAAAAAAAAGGATTAAATTATAAAGAACTCTAAAGGATTGTTAACATGTATTCGAATTAATCAGGTGTGTGATGGAAATCGATTTTGAAAACGTAACGATTTCAATATCTTTTAAAATTGATGTCTAATACATTTTCCTCTTATATTCTCTATATATTCTTTTGAAGTTTATATTATATAAGTTAATTGAACGGAAAATAATGACTTAATTTTGAAATGTATTTTAAAATCGCTCAAAATTCATCAAACCTTTTAAAAACGATAGTTTTTAAATCGATTGATTTAAATCACATACCCGAAGTTCACATTAAACAAACCGTTATTTTAAACAAATCGGTTAAAATATAGTTTGCATACACTCATTTGTTAATTGTTGTTGTTGTAGCTATATATAAAGCACATAGTACTAAGCTGGCAGCCATTGGCCGGATATTGGTTGCTCCGGATCAATCCGGTAAATACAACCAGCTGCCGTTAGTCATTTAGGAAAATTTGTATTCCATTTTAATGAAACGATTTAATTTTTTTTATTTCGCATAAACCGTTCCAATTCTTATTTGATTTCTAACCAAACGGTTTAATTTTTGTTTAAATTCGAAAGAAACTGTTAAATTTTTATTTGAATCGTAATAAACCGGTTCAAGTTCCATTCGACTTTACAGGAACCGTTCATATTACTTGATTTCAAATTTAATTTTTATTTGATTCTTAATAAATCGGTGGCTTAATTTTAATAAAAATTTTCAATAACCCTATTGTTTTTTTATTCTCAATAAACCGGATATATTTTTGTTCGAATTTTTGTGAGCCGTTCCAATTGTTACTTGAATTAATTTTAATTTCATTCTTGATAGTTCGGTTAAATTTTTATTCGAATTTTCAAAAACCTTTGCAATTATTATTTGATTCTCAATAAACTGGTTCCATATTTATGCGAGGTTTCATAAACCGTTCCAATTGCTACTTGATTTTAAATTAAACGGTTCAATTTGTATAAGAATCAACTCAATCAACCGGTTAAAATTTTATTCGAATTTTCATAAACCGTTCCAATTGTAACTTGATTTTATTTGATTCATAATTTTTATTCGAATTTTCATAAACCGTTCCAATTGTTATTTGATTCTCAATAAACCGGTTCAAATTATTTCTCGATTTCTTGTATTTTATTCTAAATAAACCGATTCAGTTTTTATTCGAATTTTCATAATCTGTTTCAATTGTTACTTGATTTTAAATGAAACGGTTTAATTTGTAGCTGATTCTAAATAAACCGATTAAATTTTTATTTATTTTACCGTTCCAATTGTTACTTGATTTTTAATAAAACGTTTAAATTTTTATTTGAATTATAATTAACCGTTTCAATTTTTATTCAAATTTTTATAAACCGTTCCAATTGTTATTTGATTCTCAATAAACTGGTTCAATTTTTAAATGAATTTTCATGAACAGATAAATTGTTTCTTGATTTCTTGTATTTGATTCTCAATACATCGGTTAAATTTTTATTGAAATTTTCATGAACCCTTCCAATTATAACTTGATTTTAAATGAAATGGCTTAACTTATTTAATTCTTAATAAACCGGCTTAATTTTCTTTCAGTTTTCAATGAATCTTTGTAATTTTTATTTGATTTCTAACGATACATTTCAGTTTTCATTGAATTCTTAATGAACCGGATAAATTTTCATTCGATTTAACATAAACAGTTCCAATTGTTATTTGATTTCCAATGAGATAATCCAATATGTATATATTTTTAATAAAAAAAAATTGTTTCATTTTTTTATTCAAGTTTAAATGAAATAATGGGTTTATCGTTTTCTTTTAAATGATCTGACTGACGATTTCAGATGAACCGATTAATTTTTTTAGATTTAAAAAAAAAAACTATTAGATTTTTTATTCTTTATAAAATGAAATAGACGGATATATAAAAATTAATTTCTAAATAAACCGGTTCGCAGTTTATTCAATTCTTAATGGTTTTCGATTTTAAATTTAATTCAAACTGAACCGGTTCAATTTTATTTAATTTAATTCCAAATGAATTGGTTAGTTTTTTAATCGAGTCTTAATTAATTCGATAAATTTTTTATACAATTTCTTATGTTACTGGTCTACTTTCATTCGATTGCAGTTAAACCGGTCCAATTTTCATTCGCTTCTTAAGGCCCAACCATGATATGCATAAGCTAGCTAAAACGACTGTATAAAAATTACCAAAAACCGTCAAATGCGTTAAAAAAAACAAAATCAAAAACATCTGATTCGGAATGTGCGACCAATTTCGCACTTTGCTTAATCAAATAAAAGTTTCATAAGTTCAATATGGTTTGACCATATGATTTACATATATTTTCACAGTTTCTTAAGCCAGCTCATGCATATTATGGTTGGGCCTTTAATGAAGCAGTCGATTACATTATTTGGTTAACATTTAATTCTAAATTGTTTATTAAAAATTAAATTTTTTAAACGTGAATTTTTTGTTTCATTTAAAATTTTTCGATTCTCTTTTCAATTGAGTATAAATGAATTTTTTATATAAATCCAAGGCGAATTAATTACAGGTGGTTCTTAAAAGCCCTGCTGATATTAGCTAAAATCACTGTTGGATGTCAAAATTTTGTTTATTCTCTTTTATTATCTTTGTTTCTGTTTTGTTTTATTTCTGTTTTTGACATTGTACAATGATTTTACAAAAACAAATTGCTTGTGGTTTTTGTACGAGTTATACTTGTTGTAGTACCGAGATTACCTGGGATGAATTCGCCTTGTATAAATCTAAATTAAATTCATCAATTATTTTTTTCGATTGATAAAACAATTTCAAAATCTAATTTATTTTCAATAAAAATCCAAAATTTGCTTTTTTCGTTTCATTAATCTTTTTAATAGTTGACAATCCCTTAGTAACCCAAATAAAGATTTTATAGAAATTTTATTTGCAAAATTTACCTGTTACATATTTATAAACGTCAGTGAGTGTTTTGCATGGTTGTTTTTAAGCTGTTTAGATTGATTGATTTCCTTAAAATTTTGTTCTCAATTTGCTGCTTTATTGTTTAACGTAGTAAGTGTTGTGAAATGAAAACGTAAACATTCTCTACACGCCACAATTTTACTCACCTCATTACACCACTTCATACGCATTTTCACCAAACTCTACACTTGCTATTTTTTGTTTAATACGCATTTTATAACATCTCTACGTAATTTGTCTGTATCATTTTCATTAAATTTTTAATATACTCCCTACAGTATGCTATACAGTTTATTGTGAAATAAATATTACAACAAATAAATATACCATGGAAAATTATTAAGAAAATGTATAGTCGTATTTCGTAATTTTGTTTTTGTTTTAAATGTAAGTTGAACGGACGAGTAAGGCGCTCGTGTTCTATAAACACCACATTAAAAAGGTTAACAAAGTCCTATAAATCTTTAGAAATTAGAAATTTTTCGAAAGAAGTTACCCCACACTGCATTTTATTACGCATTTTTTTTTTAGTGAAATGTACACGAAAGTTCTGAATGGCTTAGATTCAATTCCTTTTAATAGCGGCAAGCATTTTAAATTTTAAAACATTTCATATTCATACAATTTGTACTTAACAAGCCAATACAATTAAAACACTGGGCAGTTGGAAAACCGGCTTTATTGAAATTGTACGCGCAGGAGAATGTTTCATATTAAAAAAAAACTCTTGCCACTTTTATTTAGGTTGGCCGCATTGTATAATTGGTAAAGTGTTTTCCTACAACGACTTTCGAACTTTGACTGTTGATGATGCCCATATTGTTAAATCGACATCTGCCGAATTGCCTTTCTTCTGCTTTCTTCTGCTTTGCCAAATCACCGGAAATAGCGTTGAACAACACGTTCAAATTATATAATTTTTAAAGTGGCCCCTATTGTCATCGAAAAGTAATTTTCAGTGATAAGGCCTTTTCTGGATAAATGGTTACGACAACAAACAAAATTTTCAATCCAAATAAAATCTAGGAGCGCCAAATGCATCCCGAAAAAGTCACTATTTGGTGTGGATATTAGGCCACTGGCGTTATCGGTCCATATTTCCTTGCGAACAACGATGGCAAGTTCAACACTGTCCACGGCGAGCGCTATGGTTCAATGATTAACAGCTTCTTTAGGCATAAATTGGATGATATGCACACCACCGGCATGTGGATTTAACAGGTAGACACTTTGTGTTAAATATCTCATGTCACCTTGAACATGCTGTACAAGCAATACAGCCGCATTGCTAAATAAAGCTTCTAAATTCGGGATTTTTAACTTTAGGCTTTTAAAATTAGTGATTATAAAGTTCGGGATTTTGTGATTCAGAATTCTGAAATTCGGGAGTTAAAACAAATACGGGATTTTGATATTATCTCTAATCTTACGTGGAGGTGAACGTCACCGAGATCTTAAGATTTGTCCCCATTATCAGCCCATCTATCTATATCTATCTATCTACCCAGCGGTAACTAGAATGAGTAAAGAGGCCTAATAGAAGGCATTATTTGGCAGTCACAAGTAGTCAGAAGCCCTTCTCGCCGCATTCCATACTTATTTATTTTTTACACAGGTTGTCATTGGACGCAAGGCCTTCCACACTTCCTTTAAAAACAACTTCGATCCTTTCCCAAAGAAGGGAGTAAGGAAGGTCACTAAAAATAAAAAGTAAATAAAACTGAACACCTTCCTTTCTCCCTTCTCAAAGAAGGGAGTAGCGAATGGGTACTGAATATTTCAGAAGGTCTTTTAAAAAGAAGTTTATACCTTCTAGAAGGCATACTTCTGAAGGCAGGATATCATGCGAAGCGAATCTTTTAGAAAGGAGTATAGAGGCCTTCAAAAAGGATTGCCACTTGCAGTCCTTTCAATATTTACCGCTGGGTATATATATAAAATAGGATGTGTGTATGTATGTATGTAACGTATAGATTCCAAAACGGCTGGGCCGATTTTGATGAAATTTTCAGGTAATCTTCAGGCGGGTGACACTGTGAAGTCTGATTTTTGATTTTCGGTCTGCGGGCGGAGGGGCGTGGCAAAATCCAATTTTCATATTGCACCACCAATGACATCTAAATAATTTGGACGATTTTTTCTTTAAAATGATCGCCATGGTCCAACTTAGATTTATACGAAAAGAACATTTTGCCCCGCCCACTTTTTTTTTACCTAAAATCAAAAAACGGATCCATCGATTTGACTAATTTTTCTTTTAAATGTTCGTATTAATCAATTTTACGTTTTCATCGAAAGAAAAATGTACCACGCCTACTTTTACGCCCACTTTTTCTATTAAGCGCATAACTTGAGAACGGCTTGAGCGATTTGGACGATTTTTTCTTAAAAATGATTGCCATGGTCCAACTTAGGTTTTTACGGAAAGAAAATTTTGCCCCGCCCACTTTTTTCGATTTACCTAAAATCAAAAAACGGATCCATTGATTTGACTAATTTTTCTTTTAAATGTTCGTATTAATCAATTTTACGTTTTCATCGAAAGAAAAATGTACCACGCCTACTTTTACGCCCACTTTTTCTATTAAGCGCATAACTTGAGAACGGCTTGACCGATTTGGACGATTTTTTCTTTTAAATCATCGCCATGGTCCAACTTAGGTTTTTACGGAAAGAAAATTTTGCCCCGCCCACTTTAACGTCCACTTTTTTCGATTTACCTAAAATCAGAAAACGGCTCCATCGATTTTACTTATTTTTCTTTCAAATGTTCGTATCTTTTTAAAGGACTTTAAAAATCGAACGCAAACATTTTTCCTAATTTGGACAAGACAACGTCTGTCGGGTCAGCTAGTTATGAATAAAAATTCCCCGGTAGTTTTCTCCCTTCTGCCATTTTTCCCATGTTAATTCAATTGTAAAAATGGGAGAAGGGAAAAAAATCTCGGGGAATTTTTATTCATAATTGGGCTGTATTTCTTCTTGTAGCGTTGTAATAAGTCGAATAAGCCACAAACAACAGCGGCCCTCAAAGCCAACATAACTTAAAGTGAGCTAAACACTATCGATTATGAGGGACAGTTTTGCTCCAATATTCGCTTGCTCGATGTGGCTATTAAATTTTGTCAGTTAACACTCAACGACAAGATTATTTTGTGTTTGACTGTTGAATAACGAAATTTTTGTACTACATGTCGAGCAAACTTCGGTTATGTGCAAATAGACAGTCATAGACGCAGAAAGTGATTCTGAGTCGATCGATAGACTTAGAGGTGAGTCTATGACCAATTTTTTTAAGGTGTTACAAACATCAGCACAAATGGTGTGGGTATAACAAGAAAACATGGACCAAGAGCTCAATCATGAGTGAGTATATGTATGATTTAAGATTTCGCTACTTATTTTAATAAATATTTGAAACAATAAAATACATTTTGCTTTTGTTCATTTATGTATGAGATGAACTAGTTTTTACGTTGCCATACAAAAGTGAAAAGCAAAACTAAATTATCGACTTACTTTCACACTTGGATCTCACTCAGTTTTTGGCTGAAAGTAAATGTCACCTTAAAGAGTTAAAAATTTCGATTATGCGTGCTATATTTCTTACATAATTTAATGAAAAAATGTATTTGAAATTAAAAACTATTTCGATATCAACCTTATAGAACAGAAAGTTTTTCAAACTCGAAAAAAGCTTAAGCGACATCATTTTCAATTTTGGTTTTTTTATGGATGACTTTATTGTAGAGTTTCTACGCGGGAAAGAATTCCCGGAAATCCCGTGACATTTTTTTAAAATTAATCCCGGGGATTTTTTTCCGGGAATTTCAAATTAATTTTTTGAAATTTTAATTTGTTAGCATCGTTAAAATCAAAAAACGAGCTAAAATTACTAAAAACTAGTTACACATCGAACTATTGTTCCTACGCCAATAAATCAACGGTCTTTTAAATTGCTGATGAAATGTCTAAAAAGCTTCTTGAAGTAGAATATTATAATGTACACGATACACCAGAACCATCTACAAATTAAAAAGAAAACAAGTAAGAAAGTATAGTCGGTCAAGCCCGACCATATGATACCCTACACCACAGTATTAAAAAACACATCATGCTTATATGTCCATATAAATATGGATTTATCTATGTTTATAAAATTCATTAAAATCGGTTTACAAGTTTGTGAGATGCAGAAATTGCCCCCTACCTCCCCTTGTGGTCCTATTTTTGAAAAACTGTATAGCTTATGTGTCCATATAGATATGGATCTATCTATGTTTTCAATTTCATTAAAATGGGTTTGAGAGGCAGAACATGGCCCTATCTCCCCTCGTGGTCCTATTTTTTAAAAACTGCAGCCCTTTTGTGTCCATAAAGATATGGTTCTATGTATGTTTTAAATTTCATTAAAATCGGTGTGATAGTTTCTGAGAGGAAGAAATTTCCCCCTATCTTCCCTCGTGGTCCTACGATTTAGCCTATTTTCAATAGGCTTGGTCCTTGCGCTAATAAGAACCTATGTCCCATATTTTATCAACTTATCTCCAAAATTGCGACCTGTACTTTGCGCACAAGGTTACATGGACAGCCAGCCAGCCAGCCTGCCAGCCGGACGGACATCGTTAGTTCGACTCAGAAACTGATTCTGAGTCGATCGGTATACTTTAAGGTGGGTCTAAGACCAATATTTTAAGGCGTTACACACATCAGCACAAATGCATAATACCCTCTCCACTATTGTGGTGTGGGTATAATAAATGTCAAGAAAATACAACAGCCAGAAAAAATCTTAAAAAAAGAATTTGTTGTCTATGAAGTCACGGGCAACGGAATTTCGGTTTTTTTAGTTTTTTTCAATAAGCCTAAATGTTTTTGAGTTTTGCGAACATATGTTGTGCAACTCCGCCATTTTCGAAATTTGTATATGGGGACCACTCTAATGATTCAAGATGGAGACTAGGTATGTTCTGAAAAAATGCTCGGGTAGCAAAAATATATGAGGTCCGTCATATATTTGGTTCCTCTAGGGCCACTCTGGGGCTAGTTAGGGCGGTGTCGGGTAATTTTATAAAAAATAATATTTAGTATGGGAGCCCCCTTAAGGAGCACAGATAGGGGGTTAGTATGTTAATAAAAAATGTAGGGGAGGAAATATTAGTGGGAGTCAGTCTTACATTTTACCCCTCTAGGAGCGACTCAGGGAAAGTTGTGAAGCTTTTTTGGCTTTTGTATCGTTTTCCCCTAACTTTGACCCCGATGAGGAGCCATTTACCCTCATCCCACCCCCCCCTAATTTTTTGGCTCATGCGTTTTTTTTACAACTTCACAAAATTGGGGGTTCTAGCGTATCGTATGCACTAATCCATACCTAATTTACATATGAATGTAACAATTTATTTGGTTTTGTTTTGGTTTCCTGTGGAATTTTTAAGCACATTTTTTTGGACTGTTGTATATGTATGTATGTGTATATTAATTTAAAAAAGTAAAAACTTTTGTCTTGAACTTATTTAATGAAATCATTGTTTTATTCAAAGAATCCCGGGATTCCCGGAAATAAGATTTTTTTTGTTTCGTTTCCCGGGAATATAAAAAGTCCGGGAAATTAGAAACCTTACTTTATTGGTAACACTTGCATCATTTCCTAAAATGTCATGGTCACACAAGGTACCGTTACGATTTTATAGCAAAAACAATTTCATCGTAAGCGACAACCTTTATACAAAATGTATATGAAATAAAATAAAAAAAACCTTCTATAAAATTTTGTTTTTGTTTTTGTTGCTTAAGCTTTTTTTGCGGTAATGACTCGATATAATAGAATCCAACTTAAGATTAAAATCTGGCTCCTTTATAGTTCAAAAGCCCTACCGTTATTGACACCCATCACCTACCACAAATTATATCTCTCATAATACGAAACAACAACTCTAACATAATCACTCACTTACTCACTCTCTTTCTCTCCATCACACAATCTATAAATGATCATTAATTCAATGTTTACATTTCATGGCTCATCATAAAAACAATATTGTGTGTCTTTTCTCTCTTTCTCTCTTTCAACACATACCGCTCGCTCACTCACGTGTGATAAAACGTAAAACATATTGTTTTGTTTAAATTCAATTATAAAATAATTAAAAAATGTCATACATCTCAATTGAATTGCAAATGTTAAATTTAAATGCAAATCACATGATTCAAACTTAAACAAATTCACGCGTTTGTTGATAAAAAAAAAAACAACTTAAACCGAAACGCGTTTTAAACTTTGAACCATTTTGCTCATGCAAAAAAAAAAACAAATTGCAAAATAAACAAATTATGAGTAATTATGCAGATCCAGTGCAGGGCAGTCAAATATCATACAAACCCCACAACATCAACAACAACAACAAACACAATTTATAAAACGTCATCAAATTATTTATCATCAACAATACAAATTAAAAAAACCCCAACACTATGATGATTGTCGGGACTATCGTAGGCTTCTGGTGCAGCTGGAGGAAACCGAAAGACGTTTCGATGAATTTTGGCGAACACATCGAAATCGCTTGCAACAATGTCTGGAGTTGAGGAAATTTGAACAGAGTTTTAGAGAATTGCAGGTAATACACGATCATTTTTTTAAACTTTATACATGTTAAGGTTGTTCACGTCACAAGTTGCACACTAGCGAAAAAGCTAAAGTGCAAAAACAACAATAACCAAATGGACAAATTATTTCGCACAAATACTTGCCTATGTGGTTGTTGTTATGTTTTGTTTTTTCGCAAGGGTGCACCTTGTGACGTGAACAACCTTATTTTTTTCACTTTCTTGTTTACATTTATTTTCAGATTTGTTTTGATGCCCGCCTTAAAACCATCTCTGAAATGACCGAAATCGGTGAGAGTGTTGACCGTGTGGACAGCTTAATCGTAGAGACTAATGAGTTTCAGACTCTGTGTGCCAATGACATTGATAAGGCTGCTGAAGTTATTGCCGCCGGCCAACAACTTATCGGTTCTCGTGGCGTTTATCCCTGGGAAATTGTACAACCAAAGTGTGATGAACTACAACGTGTCTGTGATATAATCACAGAACGTTTACAGAAACGCTTGGAAATTTTAAATAAGAATCGCGAACTAATGGAGAGAGTTGAAAAGGTAATTTTGTGGTTAATCAATTTTAAAATCTTTTATTTATTAAAGCATTTTCTTTATATTTTTTTTAGGCTAATGAATGGTGTGCTAATGGCGTCGAATTACTTACCTCTCAGCGTATCGAGAAATGTTCTTCATCTCCCGAATTGGCTGAACAAAGTCTTCAGGAGATTCAGGCCTTTATTGCATCTGCCTCAGATTTCAAATTGTCTAGTCCTAGTGAATTTAAAAAGATTTTCTTAGAAAGTACAACACCAGAAACCAAAGCTTTAGTATCACAGGTGAGTGTTGTTTTTTTAAAAGTTAATTTAAAAATATACTTTGATATAAATATCATCATATATATACTAAGAATATTTTGCTGAGATTATCAGTTTGAGAAGAATATTTTCCGCTCTTATTTTCGAAAATACTTTCAGTCGCAAAAAATAATTCCATACAAAATTATTGTTACTTTCAATGTGAAAAATTTCTTAACAAATTTACGAATTAAGGTTTTTATATATGTAAATTAAAAATTTTCCTAAAATTTTTTTAAGAAGAACATTCAATTAAATTACAGTGTGCAACATTTTTGAAGTCTTCTAGCGGAAACTTTTTCTCGCGTAGAATTTGTCGGAATACTTAGACAACCAAAAAAAAAAAAAAAATAATCCTTTTAATGTAATTTAAAATTCCTCAAAACATTATACATAATGCTTTATTATGTGTTGCATAGTGTTATTACTTTCAGAAAAAATGTTAGCAATTGTTGAAATTTTATATATTTTTAATTTTTAGCCGCAACGAACACGAGTTTATCAATTTAAGATGAGTTATTTTAGAATTAAAGTTTTTTTTTAACTTATTCCGACTAAAGCAACTTTTCTCGATTTTTGTGATTTTTATCGAATTTTATTTTCTATAACATTTTTATTTTTACTGTTTTTGTTTATTTTGGTAAATTCTTTTGAAATGAAATTTATGTTCTTATTGTGTTAACTTATATCAATAACTGTAACTATAATATAACTTTCGATTTATATTCGATTTTAGAGAGTGAATTCGAACAATTTTAAAACATTTTCAAAAGAACTTTAGAGATCGGAGAACCTAAGAAGACACATTGCGTTTCGAACTTGTATATGGGCATTTCCTGGGGTTACGAACGTACCTTCGTACGGTTTTGATGTACAACTAATATAGAAAACAAAACTTTTACTAGCATTTTTTTGCGATCCGATAGCATTTGATTAGCTCTATGTTTAGTACAAAAGATGGATTTCATCGAGTTTAAGTTTTCATAATAAGAGTTATAAACGTGTGGTCACGAATGTACGCAAAATAGAAGTCTACATCGGCTGACAGTAGTGAAATGCAAAAATCTGCGTAATGAAACGGAATTTTCAAAAGTGATTAATTTATTTTAAAAGTGTATTAATGAAGGTCTCCATCCAGTATTTATAAAATAAAATATCTCTCTTGGTTTTTGTTTAATTGGTTTATGTACCGGTAGCGAACGTACGGATCGCGAACGTACGATTTTTCCATATGTTTTTTTATTATTATCACCATGCATTTTACAATAAATGTCTTCAAATTTACTTAATTAAAAAAACTTAATACTCGTTTTACACTTGATTGTAATGGAGAGATTATGAAGAAAGAGTGTAAACAAACAATTTTTTTGCATGTAAAATTGTCTTTAGAAGTAGAAAATACAGGAAATTATAAAATTTTACGGTTTCCAGCCAAATTTCCTCAAGTAAAACAGCTCAGATATGCTAGGAAACCATTCTTTTATAAGAACATAGACTTTTTTTTCTAATAATCTTCTATATATATAAAATTGGATGTGTGTGTGTATGTATGTAACGTATGGACTCCAAAACGGCTGGGCCGATTTTGATGAAATTTTCAGGGAATCTTCAGAATATTCAGGCGGGTGACACTGTGAAGTCTGATTTTTGATTTTCGGTCTGGGGGCGGAGGGGCGTGGCAAAAACCATAACTTGAGAACGGCTTGACCGATTTGAACGATTTTTTCTTTAAAATGATCGCCATGGTCCACCTTAGGTTTTTACGGAAAAAAATTTTCCCCGCCCACTTTTTTCGATTTACCTAAAATCAGAAAACGGCTCCATCGAGTTGACTAATTTTTCTTTCAAATGTTCGTATTAATCAACTTTAAGTTTTCATCGAAAGAAAAATTTACCACGCCTACTTTTACGCCCACTTTTTCTATTAAGCGCATAACTGAAGAACGGCTTGACCGATTTGGACGATTTTTTCTTTAAAATTATCGCCATGGGCTAACTTAGGTTTTGCGGAAAGAAAATGTTGCCCCGCCCACTTTTACGCCCACTTTTTCGAATTACCTAAAATCAGAAAACGGCTCCATCGATTTAACAAATTTTTCTTTCAAATGTTTGTACTAATCCATTTTAAGTTTTCATCGAAAGAAAAATTTACCACGCCTACTTTTACGCCCATTTTTTCTATTAAGCGCATAAGTTGAGAACGGCTTGACCGATTCAAACGATTTTTTCTTTAAAATGATTGCCATGGACAAACTTAGGTTTTTACGGAAAGAAAATTTTTCCCCGCCCACTTTTTTCGATTTACCTAAAATCAAAAAACGGCTCCTTCGATTTGACTAATTTTTCTTTTAAATGTTCGTATTATTCCATTTTACGTTTGCATCGAAAGAAAAATGTATCACGCCTACTTCTACGCCCACTTTTTCTATTAAGCGCATAACTTGAGAACGTCTTGACCGATTTAGGTTTTTACGGAAGGAAAATTTTAAAGGCTGTAAATTTCGTTTAAAGCTCAACTTAAATCGTCTGGTAATACAACACTAATGTTTGCTTGGGGCCAGCAACGCGGACCGGGTCAGCTAGTAAACAATAAAAGACGATGATAATCAACATTTTATTTTTTCATCCTGGTAGACCATTCTGGGGAAATGCCCATATACTAGGGAAAATGAATTTAAATTTTACTGGTACCTTTAAGCCGAATATATGGATTGTCTTCGACTATCCGGGCATGCCAGTATCTCTTAAATTGTCCGATACGGATAAAGTTTTCGAGGTGGAAATTTAGTTTTAAGATATTTTTGAGAAGCAAATACAGTTAAAAAGATAAGTTGTATTTTCTAGTTTACATAGCGAAATTGAAATATCCACAAACTCGAATTCTTATATGCACTTGCTAAACTACTGCAACGAAACGTAGAATTTTTATAAATGTATTAAATAACCGACGCGTTTTAATCATAAATCTTAATAAAAATTTGTATTGTCGAAGATGATATATGGATGGGTGTAAAAATCTACATATGTATATATAAATCGGCAAAGGCAAAACAAAAAACACACCATTTGAAAGGTACTTACGGAAGTGCTCAATATCTATTTTAAAATCGGAGGGGGTAAAAACGGTACATTCGGTTACTTCATATCTCCAAAACAAAAAAATATAATACTTATCGTTTTTCCTTAGGAAAATAAGTGGACACAGGTTACTGGTACATTTTTGAAATTCGACCCGCTTAGGACTTCTGTGCCACCCCCATCTTTATTTTAAACCGATAAACATTGAAATAAATAAAATACCAAGTCCGTAACAAATATAAATTCTTAACAAATAATGTACAGGGGTGTTTTGGAAATTGAAAACGCAAGAATTTTAAACATCGTTTTTTAATAAGATTTCTGTAATTAAATAATTTTGTTACAAATATTATACACATACATATTTCTCTATAAAACAGAATTTTATAACAAAAATTATAAAAACAACTTCCAAATTATTGCGTCTTCCAGAATACCCCTGATAAATGTGGTACTTTTTCGAAAATCAAACGTTTAAGGGGTGAAAATCGTACCTATTTTTGGTACTTTTTTCAAAACATTTTTTCCATGTATTGACATATTGGTTTTAAATAATGGGCTGCAACTACAATATGGAAATTTTTGATACTTCAATGAAGAGAAAAAAGTATCAAAAAGGGAAATACGGGAAATCAAATTTCTTTCCTTTACTTCTGTGGTACTGCGTGTGGTAAAATTTAATTAAAACATAAAATTATAGGTGAAGAGTCCTGAGTGAATGAGAACCTATAAAGCAGCCCATACACGATTCAATTTAGTTGTCAACTGAGTCGGTTGTTCTCCAAATCAAAGCGTGTATGGCTTTGTCAATTGATTATTTTGACGGTTGTCGAGTTGGTTGAAGAAAAATCAAAAGAATATTTGCCGTTTTCTTTTGAAAAAAAAGTTCAGTATTTAAAAAATTGTCTTTTATTTCATTAAATTTTCAAATTAATTTGAAGTCTTGATGAAGTGTGTGGCCAAGCATTAATTAAGTTGAAAGACTCAGTTGACAATTGAATTGAAAAGTGTATGGGGCGCATATGATGAAAATTGTTGGTATTTTTTCGTTCTTTAGCTGGTACTTTTTAAATTTTCGTTTAAATTGGGACAAAAACATAAAATAAACATGCATGGCTCTGAGTAAATAAGAATCTGTAATGGGAGATTTTGGTACTTTTTCGTTTTACAACTGGTACTTTTTTATTTTCGTAAATATTGGGCCTAGAAACATAAAATTGAACATGCAATGTGAGAATTTATAAAGGGGAACTTCTTGGTACTTTTGTTATTCTCCAACTGGTACTTTTTGAATTTCTATTAGTATTATACCTGGATGCATACAATTAAACATGCAGTGTCCTGCGTAAAAAGGAATCTGCAAGAGGGATATTTTTGGTACTTCTTCGTTCTTTAACTGGTACTTTTGGTATTTTTATTTATACTACACCTAGAAACATAAAATTCCACATGCAAATGCTCGAAAAATGTAAATTTAAATATACTTATTGGAAAGTTTTTTTCATATTTCCATAAATAATTATGGTCGAATTTCAACCACTAGACAAACATTAGTATAATTAAAAACCAGACTGAAATGACGAACCATGAAATGTTAATTTTTATCGATGAATCTATCGACCCGTGGTATTTCTGAAACCATAAAATGGCTTAGTACAATTGAAAAGTCCACTTAATTGCATTCTTTTATTGCTGCAGCTGAGCGCAGTGATGGAAAATTCAGTACTATGGACCTTTTTCAGTACTTTTTCTTTTCAAAAATACCACGGAACCCCCACATCCGTTTTAGTACTCTTTTCTGGTTAAGCTTCTTTGTTTAGAAATTTAGCGTTGATATTTGTTTAACATTAACAACTAGGACTAGGGAACTAATTCTGACTCCAACCGCTGAAATTCAAATCTAACCTTAATGCGAAATGTATATGAGACCGTCCTTATTTGACTTTAAACTCTTTTTTTAATGAAGTACATTTTAAATGGTTAAATATAGCAAGAAAAGGATTCAGTTAAAATTTCGAATCGATATTTTAATTATTGCATCGCCAATTTCGAAGTATTTTTATTTTGGAAATTATTAGAATATTTTTTTTAATTTTTCATGCCGAAAAATTTTGGAGTCGAAGTCGCGAATTTTTTGTGGGTACTTCGACTCCGACTCCGGTACAAAAACCTCACCACCAACTCTACAACTCCGACTCCACATCCGTCTTGACAACATTGCCTACACAAAATCAATGCTTATCAAACGGTAATGGCAACACTGCTTGTTGGTATATTTTAATGTCAGATATCCTCATCAGAATTTTGCTGTTGAAATTTAGCCAGTTTGGTCCATAAATAGCTGAGATATAAGCAAAAAAAAAAAATATGTATTTTAGTTTTTAATTTTTAAGTTGATTTTCCATAAAAAAATATGATTAAAAAGTACCAAAATGTTGAAAAAAGTACTCTTTTGCTTGGTGGTCAGTACAATCCAAATTTTTCAATTTTCCGTCACTGGCTGAGCGATCATAATAAGGGTTTCCATTTCCAGTTCTTTATTTTTAATTTCAAGTAGCGCTTAAAAATGTTTGTGTATTATCGGGAATTCCCGGAATTTTTTTTTAAAAAATAACACAAAATATTTCTAAGATGCTATCTATTTTTACAGTTAATGGAAAATTTAGGCAATATAACGTACATAATAAAAAAAATTGTTTCTTAATCTTTTGTATTGGTCGAAAAATATTCTACATAAGGGCTTAGCTTGCCGTTTTTCCCTGAAATGCTTGGCAACGTCGTTAAGTCTATTCACTGCATCACAAAAGATTATAGAAAACAAGTCGCAATTAAAAACAAATAAGAGTGCTATTTCCGACTGCGCCGAATCTTTAATACCCTTCACTTAACGTAAATAAAAAAATATGTTGAGTAAATTTTTTTTCGCTTAATACACATTTCTCTATTTAAACGGCATGTCATGTACATATTGTTAGCTCATTATTGGTTTGACCTCCCGACCATTTAAAAACTGAGGTGCTATATATATCTCGAGTACCACCTTTCTGAATCCGAAACCTGTTTCACGAATTTTTTTTATGTTTTCTGAGATATTTAGCAATAATATTGCTCCATATCATTTATTTAAAAGTTTTTATTATTACTTTGCTCTACACGTCACTGGTTGGGGCGGTTGCAGCAACCCAGGCAGAAATTACGACTCTTCTAAATATTATGTACCGCCACAACCCTGTGAAATACAAAATTGTGACTCTACCAAAAATATGGTACCATCACAACACTGTAGATACAAAATTACAACCTTAGTTTTTTACTACCGTTTTTAAATAAGATTCAACACCGGTACAACACCCTAAATAGAAATATACGACTTTAGTTTTTTAAAGTCGTATTTGCCATAAAACTATGAAAAAGGCATTTAAACAAGTAAAGGCAAAACATTAATGATTATGTTAATATAGTTAGCCCTTTAAAAAGCACTTTAGGAGCGATTTGTTTGCATGTTAAAAGAAGCGCTTATTGTCAGCTAAAAAAAATTGTTATCCAAACCGGGAACACCCCATACAAAAATCAGGCATCCCATCAGCAGGTTTGAAGCGCTTTTAGGTATGAATTCATACAAAAAACCTGCTCCTTTTGGAGCACATTTTTTGCTGGGTTATTTATTCTATTTAAAAAAAAAAATATATAATTTTTAAACAGAAAATTATAATAAAAATAAAATTAAAAATAAAATTCAATTAGCATTATCCAAAATTAAAGTGTTTTTATTATAAAGGACTTCAGTTCGGTTCTAAAAACTTAAATAAATATTTTCTTTGTACTTTGTGTAGATAATGTTATCTGTAATTGAATAACATTATGTGCAAGATTTACAAATTTAAGTTTTGTGGTCGCCACATACAGGTATACCGCATTTGACACATACCACTTTGGACATAAGTTTAATTTTTGATGGACAGAAGCCGCCGTATTTTCTCTTTTTTCACGCTGTTCTCCACTACAACCTCAGTCATAGGTTACTGCATCTGATAAAATTAGTTCAATGTTGTCCGTCAAAGTTTTCGATAAAATAGGAATTTCTAGCCTTAAAATTGAACAATTGATAGAAATTTCGCCACTGGTCCATTGAACAATTTCCGAAATTATTTCGGTAGTAAAAAATATCGAAACATGAAATTGGGTCGTACAGTGATTTACATTCCCGAGTTGGTCCTCTTGCCGTACGAACTATATTCATTGAAGAAACTCGGCCATCACTTTGACCCTTCGATGTAGCCCACTTACTTTTACTTCTTAAAGTGGGTCGAGATATCGTAATAACGAAGCTATCGGAAGAATTAGTAAAATGTTCAGGTTCTTGACGATTTTCCTGAATCTGTGGTATATTCTCGTCAGGCTCAAGGGTGTCAAAAGCTCATCTTCTACATCACTATGAAAACTATTCTCAAATAATTCATCTTCCGATTTGGTCACATTTTCCAGTGAAACCGAGTCCTCCAACACGCTTTGCAAAATAGCGCCAATTTCTGCGTCGTCCAAGCCGCGCTTACAACACATCTTTAAAACAATACCTTAAAATTCAACCAAAACACAAAGTTATCTTCGATACAAAAGTAACACTAAAGATAACGATACCGTCTCTCAGACATATGTTGTGTTTATTTCTCAAAAAGTACATAACTTACAACATAAAACTGCCACTAGGTGCTGCTAGCAACTGAGATAATTGAACGTGAGAAAGTTGTATGTTCACAAATGTGAAAGTAAGAGCACAAAATTGAAAATGCGTACGTCTCGCAGGCGTACCTTATCTTTCTAGGGTTAATTTGGCTTCTGTCAACTGGACACTGAACGATGGCACATAAATATCAGAAGAAGTTACTTAAACGAAGAAAAAAAGGTATCTTTTCAGCTTCTACTCCTAGAGAGTTTGCCTTAGAGAAACGCAGACACAGATTCCTGAGTAGAAGTCTCAAAGAAAATTTTCATAAGTGGATTTCATCCGATTTGCTATGGAAGCCGTCTAGTTCTTAAGAAGATAAGAAACAATATTTTGTCAAACCAAAAAATATAAATTTTTAAACTAGACTTCATTCTCGCCAAATCTTGTTTAAAAGCTGAATTATTAAATCTGCCAAAACAAAAAGGCATTTAGTACCTCAGTATTTAAAAAGATAAAATTTAATTAACCTCTTACACCCTGTCCCTGACTTGGGACGTTACACCAATAGAAGGTTAAATTTAAAAACAAAAAAAAAACAAAAATTATAATTTACACCCTCACCAGTTGTTTTGTTTTATTCTGGTGATAAGAGTCGATTTAAAATAAAAAAAAGCCAGACCAGCTCGTATCACTTCTCCGTCTGTGTATTTTTTTTTGTTGTTCTTGTGTCCAGCATGATTTCAAATTGCTGGAAAAGCTTAATTCTGTAATAAACATGATTGTTTTTATTTCTACAACACAATTTGAATGTATTACAATTTTCTCTCTGAATTTTTGTTCTCTAAGGGAGAACAGAGTCCCTCTTTATAAAAAGCAACTAAAACGTTGTAAATTCCAAAAAAGAATAAAAAATTCTATAAAATAAATTGTGTTTTTTAAGGGGTCCATTTAAAAAACAACCCATTATTTTTCTTTAATTTAAATATTTTATTTTTATTGAAGATTTATGAGCCAAAAAAAAATTGTGATTCATTTTAAAACGTTCTTATTGCTGACTTTAGTTGACGGATAACCTTTAAATCGTTTGTTTTGCGGAATTGAAGACAAAGTCTGTTTGTTTAAAATAAATAGAAATATATTTAATAATAATATCAATAAATTAAAATTAAAAAAAAAAATAAAAAAATACAGTCCAAAAATTGTCTTTAAAATTTAAATGTGGTTTTGTGCTAAAATTTCAAAATGTTTATTTCGTATATTGAAAAGGATACGAAACAAAAACGTTGGTCTTGTCCGATACCATTTAGTAGTGTCGTACGACACAGTAGTGTTGAATTTGATGTGAGTATTAAAAATGTATAAAAAAAATTGTATTAAAAATAATACTCGTTATCAATCATTTTAAAGGAGATTACATTTTAATCTCTTTGTTTTTTACTAAATAAATGAAATATAAAGATTTAGTGAAATGACAGTGAAATTAAAATTTAAATTATTTTCGAATTAAATAAAATTATTAATTGATCTTACGGATGTCCTAATCGAAATTTCGATGTTTAAAGACTCTTAACCTTAGACTCGCCCCTGCTGACCTGGCCTTTACACATGCAAGTGCAAGTTTGAAAAACTCAGCAAACTCGCACTTTTTCACTAACACAATCGCGTTTTTCGTACTTCCAGCCAATTTTCAGCCCAACTTGAAAGACATTTCCGAAGAGAGTGATTTTTTGACAAATGTAGCAAGTTAGTGTAAAAAATATAGAGGGGTGTTCTGGAAATCGAAAACGCAAAACGCAAGAATTTTAAACGTCTTTTTTTAATAAGATTTCTGTAATAAAAGAATTTTATGACAAATATTGTACAAATATTTCTCCATTAAAGGAGCATATAGACGACATGTTTTTGTCATCTGACATGTCAAATTTCCCACAGCAAAATACATACATGTCGTGTGTTACCTTTTTAACTTTGCTTCTGTAAAAGTCAGATGCAAAGTCATCTGACAAAATTTCAATTAGAGCGTTCTCTATTTTCTTCTGACAAACCATCTGACATCAGAAATCTATGCCGGAGAGAAACTGGCAGCGGCGTCAACTATTGAAGGAATCATTAGCCGGTTAGCGATTCGTTAGCAATTTGTGATTCGGGAAAGTGGGCTGCTAACCCTCGTCCCCTAGATTGGTGATAGGGCTGCTATCTACGTGTCCAATCCCACGATGCAACCATGTTTCAGCGGTTATCGCCTACTTTCCTGAGACGTCCTTTCGACCATTCAGGATACATGGTTGTGGCGCCTTCTAACTCTGGCTAGCCTTAAAGCGGATGCTACAAAGCCATTGCCCGGGGGGTACTTGGTCTAAGACCGGAAGTAGTTAGCTGCTTGGACAGTTCAACAAAGGAATCGTCCTGGCAACTCCCAAGTGAGTGGCAAATCAGAACTTTCCACCTCTGCGAAAAGTCCCACCCCCCTTTTTTGGCGCCCTATGCTCCAATGGGAGTTAGAGGAACACATATATATATATATATATATATATATATATATATATATATATATATATATTAGCCGGCTAAAGTTAATATTTTACAATACCAAGAAATGTATGCTCATCTCACCATTGAATAGAATTTATGTTAATATATACATAAAAACCGTTTAATTATAAAATTCTAAATTATTATCTTTAAAATAAAAGAAAAAATTTTAAGATGGCTAAATTATTTTACGGCGCAAATAAATATTTTCGTGGCGGCAGCAAGCTATTTTGAAACCGAGAACTACTTTGGTTTCTGCAATAACAATGCGAAAAAAACAGAGACAATGTCAGAAGCAAATTACATGTACGTTTGTGACCGAATATTATAAACCTTATGTAAAAAAGCAATTTTGACAGACATGAACAATTACATGTGACTTGAAAATTTGACATGTCAGATGACAAATACATGTCGTGTACGGGCGCCTTAAACAGAATTTTATAACAAAAATTATAAAATACATACATTTAAAGTGTATTGAAAATAACTTCCAAATTCTTGCGTTTTGCGTTTTCGATTTTAAAACATCAGTCTCATTAGAAAAATTAATAATACCACTGTGCTAGTTAAAGAAAATTGCCAAGCGAGTCAACCTTATTCGGCTACGCTGAATCCAGTGGTGCTAACCGTTTTTTAGGTAAGCGCTTGTTTTTGAAACATACCATTATTTCGCTAATAGAGGAGGTTGCTGCCATTATTGCCAACTTTTTTTGAAGACTTACCGTCAAATCGTACTTCAAAAACCGCTAGAAGCCGCTTAATTTTTTATTTAGCGTAAAATGTGTTAAAATATCGCTAAAATCTCAATATTTTGCAAAATGTATATACAAATCAAGATATAGGGTGCTTTTTTTTTTAAAGGAATACGACTTTTTATTAAAATTATATAGTAAGGTTTTTGATTTCCCTGGCTTTTTTGGTCCCGGGAACGTACAAGAATGTTTCTTTTAAAAAAGTGCCCAAAAGTTGGTAAAATATATAAAGTCTTTCTAGTTTTTTATTTTGGTCTGGTGATGCTAATATATTTCATCATAACTGGAAAATTATTTCTCCGATTTTGATCTAATGTTGAGAACAAAATTTACTAATGATTATATAATGAAAATGACTAATATTTCGTCGAATTTGTCCGATTTGGATTAAATTACTAGCATATGACTTGGAATAAAATTCCCTTTAAAGCATAGCCACCTTATTTCGGGCGAAATATTATTCAATCCCATAAACAACTAGACGTAATAGAATCAATCTGTGAAAAGATTTGTATTCAGCACGCTAAAGGCAGTTAAAATCACATAAGAACGTTCTTGCTGCCGCCTTTTTTTAATTTTGCGACCAGTATTATTAGCATAATCAACCATAAAACTACGAATTATTTTTGTAAACTGAACATAATTTGACAGAATTCCAGGTAATCCTTATTAAAAAATTAATAAAAAAAAAAAAAAAAATGTTGTAAAATGTTTTTATAGCAGAAGAGAATTCAATTTCGAAAAAACAACATTTTTTTCTTCTTACTTTATAATTTTAATAAAAAAAAAAAAAAAAATACATACTTTAAATCTCTTATTTCATGAAAAAATTTTAAATTTTCTAGTTCCTAGAACACAAATTTTATATTCTATTGATACTTAAAAAACCGCTAGATTTCCCGCTAACCGTCAAAACGGAAATTTTGCCGCGATAGGCACATAAAGACCGCTAGAATCGCGGTAAAACCGTCAAATTGGCAACAGTGGTTGCTGCATACATTCGCATAACTCAAAAACGGTTTAGTTTATTGAATAAACTAAAAAACCGAAATCCCGCAATAAATTAACCTTTAAGTAAGGCTCAACTGCGCAGTTGTTTTGGAAACTTTTTTTTGGCAAAAAAATAGTTAATGTCAAAATTTCAAAATTTAATTAGTATTGTGGTAATTTTGTTGAACTATTTATGGTTTTTAATCCAAATTTTCAATATTTTTAATCAGGCTTAAGTTCATCAAATTTAATTTTCATTGAATTATTTTTATGAAGAAAGGAATTTTACAACATGAAAATTAATTAAAATTGTTATTGATAATCATTCATTCTTGACTGACCTGAGATTCGAACCCAGGCGGCTGGTTACCCTGACATGTTCCGATCGCTACCACTCGATCTCCTCAGAGGGATTTGCCGGCTTACACTCGGAAAATTTTTGTTTTTAAAACGGCATAAACAATATAGAAAACAAAGTTCCTAACAAAACAAGCCATACATGATTAAAATAGAAAAGATGAAAAATTTTTAATTAAATTTAAGAATTTCCTAAAACGCCATATTTGTACTGGAGCTCCCCTAAGAAGTGGTGATAAGGGGCAAGTACGTCTCGAGAAAATGTTAAGGAGAAAAATTTAATTGAGTGCGGTCATACATTATATCCCACTAGGGGCGACTCCTGGGCATTTATGGGACTTTTTCTTTACTATATTTCAAGTCTGCATTGAATATTTTGTATGGGAGCCCCTTTAAAGAATGGAGATACCGCGTAGGTATGTTAGAAATAAATGATTGAGATGAAAAACAAAGTTGGGTTGGTCATTCATTTAAGCCGTTTTGGGGCATTATAGATGCTGCAGGGGGCAAATTTGTGAATTTAATTAAACCGCCAAATTTGTATGAAAGCCCCCCCGTACTGAATGGTGATAAGGTGCAAGTACAGTATAACCCGGTTAATTACCCCACGCTTAAATGCCTTTCACGCTTATTTACCTGGAGTTTTAAATCCCCGTTTTTTTTTTCCATTTTTTAAACAAAAATCCACGTTTAATTGCCATACGCTTAATTACCCGATTCGGATAATTGCCTTAAAAATTTAACTCCCAAAACAAAATTATACCTAAATTTCATTCGTTTAATTGCCTCAGTACTATTTGACAAAAACACAGCAAGTAATGCAACCAAGTTTTGCATGTTAATAATTTGAAAATATGCACTCATTTTTTTTTTTAAAAATATGCCTAAAAACAATATATGGCTTGATTAAAAGCAAAATATTCAACAAATTAATTTTTGCATTAAAAGTTATGTTATGAGGTCAAGATTCATATAAGAGTTATATATTATCTAGATACACAAAATTTATGAGATATTTTGTCTTAAAGAGATTAAAGTTTGAAGTTTGCATGGGGACTACGTGATATTATAGACCGATTCTTGCAATTTACATAGGTTTCGCTTATGACAATTAAACATATTTACCCAATTTTATTAAATTATCTAAAAACTGCTGCCTTTACTTTTCGCACAAGGTTTACATGGACAACCAGCAAGATGGAGGGACGGCCACGAAAAGATTACTTAAAAAGTGTTTCTGATTCGATCGTTTATTAAACGATGCCTCTAGGTTTCTATGTTATAAGTTGCGAAAAACATTTATCTTCAAAAAAAACTTGCTTTGGCTTAAAAATTTAATGTAGGTGGCGAAATTAAAGCAACAGAAAATACATCTGTTAACCAGAATTTTAAGCAATTTTTTTATTTGCTTAACATGTATTAAAATATGTTTTAATAACTTAAAATATGTGTGCAATAAAAATGCAGCAATGGCTAAAACATGTTAATTATTTACAAACAAATCGATACCAAATTCATTAAAAGCTCTAAACGCATAAATATAAAAATAAAATAAAAGTAAAAATTCATGTCTTAAATTTTTTCATTCATCAAAGTTAAGTTATCTTGTAAATAAATACGTCTAATTACCTCACTGAGGTATTCAAACGAATTCGCTTAATTACCTCAATGAGGTAGTTAACCGTATTCTTATAATTACCTCAACGAGGTAGTTAAGCGTATTCGTTTAAATGCTTACCCCGCATAATTACCCAAAAATATTGGCATTTTTGTCGAGGTAATTATCCGTGGAATACTGTAGTTGAGAGAAAATGTTAAGGACAAAAAACTAATGGAGGTCGGTCATACATTTTATCCCACTAGGGGCGAATCTTAGGCAGTCATGTGACTTTTTCTTTAGAAATAATGGTATATCTCGAAAACAAGAGCTAACCTAAAAAAAAGGTTAGAACCACTGGATTCAGCGTGCTCAAATTAGGTTAAATTGACAGGTGCCCCGATTGACAGGAAAAAAGTGTCAAATTCTGGCACAGTCAGTGTTGTGCTGTTATGTTAATAGTAACTCTGACCTATAAAGAACTTTCACTTGACTGCTAAACCATTCATGCAACTTGCATGACATTTGACTATATTTGGAAATAGTATACTGTACTTGCAAGTAGGTAATTGCTTAAGTAAATGCAGGGTAAGGAGTTGGAGTTCATCTCCCCAAGTTAAAAAAAACTTTATTGCTAAGGAAGTTTTCGATTCCCGAATACTACAAATATTTATCCAGATGTTTAAATTCATAATAAAAAGTGTATTAAAAGTTTAAAATAAAATTAATCGGTATGCAATAGATCGTTATTTGCACGAATTGGCCGCACATGACTGATTTTATCGCTTCTTTTTTAAAAAAAAAAGAATCGTTTTTTGATATGAAAATCATAAAAAAATTTAAATCGCTTATAAATTTGTAAATAAGAATTTAAGAGGAAAAATATCACTCATAATAATCAGCCATGTCACAGAGTACAATTCCGAAGAAAACATATTTGTTTATTAATAAAAAAAAGTGTATTTTGATAGTTTTTTGGCCTTTCAGATGAAGAAAATCTCTTTCCGCTTATAAAAGCAAAAATTTAATGACCTTGAAAGCCTGTATATAGAAAACTATAAAAAAATAATTTAAAGTAATCAAAAAAAGATCGATAAATACTTATAACAAAAATGGTTTCATTCCGAAAAATGTTTTCGTCATTTTCTGAAGCACCAAAATAAGGAATGAATTCCGTTTCCGAACGGAATTGTGCCCTGTGACTTGGCTGAATGCTGGGACCTTTCAACACAGAATACACAGAACTGTAAAAAGTGACGTGTGAAAAAGGCCCAAATCAGTTGCGAGGGCAGCTTTCGAAGAAAGAGACAGAAAGCTTTTTTTGGTAGTGAAGTGGCAAGGTGTAAAAACAGGCCGCAACAATCAACACAAATGGCGTGATCAAAACAAAAATAACAAAACACAAACCACGTTAAACAAATGCATTAGTTCAACAAACAATGTTTTTTGTGCAAAAAAATTTATTTAGTAATATTGTTTTGTGTTATAATGTTATTTACTTACTTGAATATTATTTACTCGTGTTGTGGTGAACTTAAAAGTTAATTTTTACAACAGTTTTGTAAATAAATATTAACTAAATAAATTTGTGTTTATTGTATTGCGGCATAGAATATGATGAAAAGAGAAATGCAAAAGGACAGCTTTCTTTGAAAGAGACAAAAAAAAACGCAAAATCTTCCGTCTCGTGACAGTTCTGTGTATTCTCTGCCTTTCAATTACGTACGAAAAAGAATGTTATTTAAATAACTGCTTCTATTTTGGTTGCCGCAGTCGATCCTTCTGAGGTAGTTTTGGGGGCGGTATCTCGGCGATAACTTGACGAATTTTGGTTCTCTAATGGCTCTCTTTGACGTAGCCCGATAAAAGAAGTCTAATGGCGTCAAATTGCATGATCTTTGTGGCCAACTGAAATCGCCAAAATCGGCCGTGTTGTGAGGCATGTGGCACCGTCTTATTGAAACCACATATCGTCCAGCTCATAATCTTCAATTGCAGCCCAAAAAAGTCGGTTATCATACGGCCGAAGCGCTCTGAACCGTGGAATCGACAAATTCGGATTATTCGCCACACTTGCACTTACCGAAGCGATATTTTCTGTAGTGCGCCTATTACGATGATGCACAGGCATGACCACATATCGACCCCTTTTTGCGAAGTTATAATAGATAACCCGTTATTTCTGCTTAAAAATCGATTTTTTTTATGAAAATCATGAAAAAAATTACTTGTAACTTCCTAAATAAACCTTAAAGACCCCATTTTCATCCTTAAAGGTTAATGATGATCAATAAATAATTGGTCATAGTTTACATAAAACTAATTTATCTCAAACTTTTCATGGACCCCCAACAAAACTGTTACTGATCTCAAGGGCTCAGCCACTTGCAATTACGGAACTTTTGTTTAATTAAAATATTTAATTGTTAAAAACCAGAATAACAATTTTACAATAAAATTTAAAGCATTTATACTTTTTCTAATATTTGTCTTCATACTGAGAATTGAAATTATAAATAAAACAATTAAAAAAATTAAATTTAATGTTGTCACACAATCACACAAATGTCTGTAATTCAATAATAAATCGCGTATTATCGGTTATATAACTGTTTCTAATTGCAATACCAGGAAAAATTGTGATCTGAATTAGACACAGACAGACAGACAGACAGACAGTGACAATTCACACAGTCAATAAACTTAAAAAACATTAGAAATATTTATGACCAGGTTTTTTTTTGGAAAATCAAATGTAATAAAACGCTACAATGTATGGAGCTGTGCAGACCGAATTGTAACGACAATTATGTATCTTTTAAGAAATAAGACAGCCAGAGTAATGGTCATAATTCTTCTGAAGATCAAAAATAAACGGCAATAGAAATTAACCCATTTTGATCTTTGAGGAACTCAAAAAAAAATGATGGGAATAAATGAATAAAATTGTGGTTGTTTTAAACTTTAAAAAGAATGATATTATTTTAACATTTTGCAGATTATAAAGGGTGGTCCAACCAAAATGCACGATGTTAATTGTAAATAAAACAAAAAGTTTTCAAAGAATTATCTTAAATTTTTTTATTTTAGATGGAGCTATGACAATTATGTGTGAAACAAAATATCGGCCACATGCTCGCCACGGCTTCGGTGGCAAGCCTTTATCCGATGGTCCATATTTTCAATGATTCTGAGACATAATTGAGGTTGAATGTGGTTAATGTGCCGAATTATCTCATCCTTAAGCTCTTGAATTTTTCTTGGCTTATAAACGTACACTTTTTCTTTTTTTACTATCCCCAAAGAAAGAAGTCCAACGCATGATCGTGACGGCCAATTAGCATCGCCACGACGTGACATAACATGGCCATTGTATTTCTAGCGCAAAAGAGCCATTGTTTCGTTGGCTATGTGGCAAGTGGCCCTATCCTGTTGGAGTAACATATTGTCCAGGTCCCTATCCTCAATTTCTAGCTACAAGTCCGTTATCTGCTTATCTGGTAACTGCTTGGCCAACCTCATTTTCGAAAAATGACGGCTCGATGATGCAGAACGTACTGGGCGAGCATCCACTAGTGCTGGGATACTATCGATATTTATCGATAGTTCAGATTTCACTATCGATATATCGATATTACTATCAACTGAATGTTTGTATTTAAGTAGGAAAACTTTAACTAGTTTTTTATCAGGCTGCAGTTCGTTGTTTTTATTACTTTATTGAACGTAAGAGACGTATGTATGTATGTATGCACGTTATTTTAGATGACAGTTTTTAAAAATTGTGATGCTGATAAGCACCTTTCTGAAGGAACCAAAGTAACAGGGTCTATAACACATTTTATTGCAACTTTAAATAATGTTCTAAATTGGATTTGATTCTCAACCCAAAAGGTAATTAATCTAGCGGACTTTTTCTCTAATGGACGTTCATTGCTTTATCCTATGCTCGCAATTGCACTTGCATTTTTATTTGATTTTTTTTACAACATCATAAAACTATCTGACATTTCAGTCCCTTTGTAAACATATAAAAATTTCGGCATAAAGGCCTTAAGTTAATAGTAAAAAAGCACAGCTATGCAATCCATACCACCTGCCATTCTTGTTGTTTCTGCGTGAATTAATAAAAGCAAGAAAAACTTGTGGCAAAGAACTGTGTATGTATAGCTGCTGTAACATGTCTTCATAGCTGAATTTTAAATAATATATTTTCGATAGTTTACGACTATCGATAGTATCGATAGTACTATCTATAGTTTCCCAGCACTAGCATCCACAGATGTTTTCCCAATTCCTACAGACCCGGTTAGCAGAAATTTGCGCATTTTGATTTGAACGCCCATTTTCGTAAAAGTCTTTAACTATGTTAACGCGCTGCTCAATTGTGTACCTCTCCATGATTGAATTTGTCAAACACTGAAACAAAGAAATGTCAAATTAAGTTGGGCAAAAAACTTGACGTTAAGGTGTGACTCACAATTAACATGGTGTATTGTGGTTGGACTAACCTTTATAAACTAAACTTTCGAATTTAGGACTTTTTATGTGAAAAATATATTCTAATTAAAATTTTTTTTTTATGAAAATATCGAATCTTTCTAATGTTCTCTTCTATAAAATGTTCATACAAAACTTTTTTTTTTCACCCTTCACCAACAAAACTGGTAAATTGGGATATAAAATATGTTTATAATTCCGTGCGTTACATTAAGAAATATTCTTTTAAGATCCTAATCAGAATACTTATATATTCTAGATCTTTGTCGATCTAGGTATGTATGTCCGCCTTTGGAAAGCACGATTATTTTGAAAAAATAAAAATTTGTTGGAACTGTTATCCACGAGTTTCATACCGAGCCCTTAACGCAAAAAAAGCGACAAAAACGCAATTTTACAGGAAAAGGTTTTTTTTTATTTTATTTATATATGAAGGGTGTCGCTTAAGCTAAAAATGTATTTGCTATAAAATCGTAACGGTACCTTATGTGACCATGCCATTTAAGGAAATAATGCAAGTGTTGCCAATAAATTCATTTCTAAAAAAAAGAGAATTGGAAATAATGTCGCTTAAGCTATTTTTTTTAATATTTAAAAAATGCAAAGTTGTCCTCCTTAAAGCCTGTTGAACTTTTTGTGGTACCCAATTTCTAGATGAATCCAACTGCTTGCAAACGTTTTAACATAACCGGCCGTGCTCAGGGAATGGGGTGGAATCTTTGTTTACAACAAAGTAGGTTAAAGCCAGATCCATAAAATTAAATTTAGGTAGCAAAATACCCTCTAATATTGACCACTTATAAAATGAACAAACAAACAAAAAATAATAATTTATAAATAAAAATAATATAATAATAGAGGTCATTACCCACCCAACCATGCTATCTTTTAATGTTGAAGATAACCCAAATTTTACCCTTTCTATAATAATCTAAATTTTTCGTGGAATAAAATCAAATTTCAGGAAGTATGGTATAGGTGAAAAGCAACCATACTATTATATGTGGTGAACATAATAATGTTTTTATTAACCATATCATGATCGGAGGCAACCATATGCCCCTATTGCGGTTCTCCACTCAACTCAGTTTGGTCGTGTAAGAGTAAACCCAACTTATGTACAACCAAACTCATTTTAGGTATTGTGATACCCAACTGTTTTTAGTTGAGTTTGCAATAAAGTTGCCAACTTAAAATATCACGTTTGACAAGTTAAAATTTTATAAAATTAAATAATTTTTTAAACTAAAAGTGTTTTGAATTGTTGTGTCGAATAAAAAGTATTTATAATTGAAGAAAAACTCTTGTATAGATGCGCTACGTACAAGAAGACAAATTCGTGATGATTCCAACCATCTTGAACTTCCTTCCCAGTGCCAAGTAAGAATTTCTTATAAGTAACGAAACTTACTTGCACCTCATGTGTTCTTCTTCTGGTTGGGGTAGCTGTTGGCCAATCTGCTGGTTGTATTATTGGTTCAACTGACTCAGTAAAATTGTCACTTGATGGTGGAATATTTTCAACATCAAATACTTAGCCGGACATGCAATAAAAGAACTGCGAAACAGTATACTCAAGGCTATTTAATGGAACTTCTTGTGATAGCCCGCCTCCTTACACTTGAGTGTTTCTTTTATTGTTGGCAAGTTTTTTAATACTTGCCTTGCAGTGTATCCAATCCTGTGCCAAGAATATTTTAATTAGATTAAGAAGATTATAAGTGTTTAAAAGAAGTTCTTGTCGTGGTCGCAAACTATTTTACTCCACTATTAACTCTTCCCATTACTCCTTACATGAATTTTTCATCATGCCAAACGTTGGTGTTTTTCGCGAGCAATTTCCAAGCTTTCGTTTTCATTTTCAAACAAATAAAAATAGCGAAAAGGTTTTTACAAAAATTTATACACACGATTTCTCCATTTTGTTTTCGATTTTCACCGAATTTAAAAAAAAAAAAACTTTAACTGCCAATAACACAACTACTTTTTAGCAGTTGTGTGTATTTAACATTTTTGTCGACCAAACTTTTACAAAGTTGAAAATGGCAATACCACGAAAAAACAGTACCCAACAGAATAGCCAACTGCCAGTTGAGTTGAGAATGGCAATGTGAATTTACCAAAGACAACCAAACTGTTACAAAAGTGGAGAACCGCAATAAGGGCAATAATTTGCTTGAGATTTCTTGATTGTGGACTAATAAAGCCATCATTTTATTGCCTGTGACCGAAATATGTTTGAACATTTGAAATAATCACCCCTATCGCAAACAACTACTCCCATGAAAATATTCCCATATTTTTTTATTTCGTATTGTGAATGATTCCCATACAAAATTTTTTGGGAATGAATTCCCAAACTTAAAAAATTTGGCATCGCCAATGTTTACTCCCGCGAATTTTTTTAATAAATAAATTCCCAACAAGTGTTGATGTGAACGAGAAGGGAGCATGTACATTTAATTTGTATTCTAAAGTAGGACTAAATGAAATTACTTTTTCCTCTGATTGAAGGAGTGCACATAAAGAAAATTAAGATAAACACTATTCATTAGTTATTTGATCATATTTTTATTAGTATTTTATTTTGCATATTTTTCTTTCACAATACAGGCACTGACAAGTTACTCACAATAGAGACTTGTTTACAAAGCACTGAAAAATAATTCACAATAGAATTTTTTACTCCCAAAATATTTGCGATACCGATTTGTTGGGGATGGGAATTTAGGTTTGATCCCATGTATCATATTCCTATAACATTCGCGATAGGGGTGAATGTTGTCAGTAGTGACCATATTGAGAAATAACTCGTTTTTTCGTGTTGTTAGCACATAACCCAATATTTTTTAAATATAAAAAACTGAGAAATTCTTTAAAGATTGATGTTTGACTATAGATTGGCAGCCGCCGCAGTGGCGCCAACAGTACAACTGCTACGAATTCGGATGATGAGAATGTAATTATTCTCGAAACATGTAAATTCGACCCGAGTTCAATCCCGTGTTCAGTCAAGAATAAAAATCAGGGACCGTAACATTTATTCCTTTTTTCATAAAAGTCAGATGGAAACAGTTATTTTTTGATTTTTATTGTTTTGAACAAAAATAAAAGTTATTCTCTAAAGAAATGTACGTGTTTTAATAATTAAGTTGACTTTTAATAATTATTTTAATGTGCATAAGAAATTCTAATAATAATTACACATTAAAATAAAAATTTTAAGTCAACTAAATTATTAAATCACGCCACGCCCATTTCTTTAGAGAATAACTTTTATTTTTGCTCGAAAAAATAAAAATCAAAAATAACAGCTATTTTTGTTCAAAACAATAAAAATCAAAAAATAACTGTTAAGTTTGATCGAAAATATAAAAATCAAAATTTTAAAAATCAATATATTTTATCATTGACAAGTGCATAAGGAACAATATGCATAAGGAATTTAACTAAATTCAAAAATTTATTAAAAACTGATTTGTTTACACTATTGCACTCAATTATTTTAGCCCCTTTCACACTTTAATACAAGTTGTAGAGAAGCAATTATAACACTCGCCTGATTTTACTGTTTGAAATTATTTTTAAAAAGTTTTTGTATTTACATTTTTTTTTTTTAATCAAATTTTCATTGTTTTTCCAATTTTTCTCATTCTAAACAGTTTGAAAATTGAATAAAAAACTATTTTTGTTAGCAAACTTTTTATGAATAAATGTGTTTAATTTGTCTTCACAGCTCTTGAGTTTTTGCTCTCATATTTATTAAATATTAAATCAGGCTCAGGATTAAATTGAGAATTCGCTAGAATTTCGGACATGATCACTTGTAGCCTTTCTGGACATTAAGGGGCATTTACTTTGATGCTGGCTGTAAATATTTCAACAGCTGTTTTTGGTTATTTTCTTTAAGGTTGATACGATCGTACTTTTTTTGTCTGCTTTTCTGCTTGTACCTTTGTAAAAATACATTTCTGTTAAAACGAAAATTCTTATTGTTTAGAAAAAAAAAAAAAATACCAAAAATGGTGAGCGCACATACAGGTATTTGGCCCTAAAAGTCGCTCAAAAATATTTTTTCTTTCATTTTTCTTTCTAATGTATTTTATTGGATTTAAAGGTAGGTTAGGGTATTTCAGTGTAGAATAAGGCAAAAAACATTATTATAAATCTTATTTATTCGTCATTTTTTACAGTATCGTATTCATTTTCAAAATTAACGTTGCAAATGCCGTTTTCTTCAAGTAAATTTAAGACTTTAATTAAAAAGGGTTTCTTCTTTTTCGATTTGGTTTTCCTCATTCCTGTCAGAAGAGGGTCTGACGTCAAAAGCAACCTGTTTAGCAGATATTGGTTGCATTCAATTCTTGAAAATTATCTAGAATAATCCAACCTGTATGTGTGAACATGTTTATTAATGGCTTCTGCCGTTTCTTCAGAGAGTTGACCGATTGCCAGAATCGCCTCCCCTTTTACTGCTGCTCCATGGCGCAACACCTTGTGAAATGTCGGTGACACAGGGTGAAATTGATAAAGGGAACCATACAATTCAGCAGTATCCTTATTTTAATACCAAAGCACATGACATCAAGTATTATTTTTAACCGGTAAATACTCAGTATTATAGTGTAAAAGGGCCTTAAGTTAAAATAAATAACGGATGATAACCCTTCAAAATTTCATATGAATAATTAATGAGGGACACAATCCTAGTTTACAGGTTTCCGTGCGGCTCTTAATGGTTAAATTTTATCTTGGCCAAACATTTTCAAAAAAAAAAACAAATATTTCTTTTAATCCCAAACACTTTAAGACAATATTACAACTTGTATTACAATCGTCAAGATGAAATTGTAACCGGTGACAAACCAATTCCTCTGAAATGATTCCTCTCTTCGTTACCTGTTTTTTTGTCTTATTAAATGTTTCAGCTTTAATCTCTATGGCAATTATGGAGTAACGTGAATTAATTAGTTTGGATAAAAAAACACAGTTGTATTTCATTGCATTTTATTGCAGCAACGAAATTTGTTAAATATATGAGAGAGAAAAAACCAGGGAAACCACAAGTATGATTTTTAATTGTGGCAACACAAAGTGTTACATCAATTTGAGGTTTTATGCGTTGAATGTGGAATAGCACCTGATATATTTTCAGGTTTTTTTTTTTAGACATTTTAAAAAGTGTGAATAAAGGAGGTGTATACTTAATTGTTTGAAATTGGATTGGTTTTTAGATTTTTTTTTTTTAAAGAATCGATGTTTTACACTTTTATAATTATATTTAAAGAACAAGTCTAATGAACTGTGTTTTTTCGATATTATTCGGAATTAAAATTCAATACAAGTTGTATCAAACTCCGAAATTTCTTGATATCGTGTCCAAAATGTTTTATTAAACTTCGCAACAAGCGAAACATTTTTTAAAAACCAGGTTTCGGCATTTGATTACAGGGTTTCAAAAACTGTAGTCGAAACCAAAAACTGTCGTACAAAAAAAAAATGTGTCTACAACTTTTCGCTTTTTGAGTTGGTTTGACAGCGGCTGTTTACATTTAATGAATCAGAAGCAGTGTTGCCAAAACTTGGTGACCAAAAATGGCTAAATTTACGGGGGAAAATAAAAGCTTTTTTAAATAAAAACATATTAAAATTCAATAACAAAACAGAATTAATTCATTTAAATAGTTTACAATGAAATTGTAAGTTAAGATCAATTTCTTAAAAATTATAAACGTATGTTAAAATTTTGATAGATATTTAAAAAATTAAATCATCGATAAATTCATCTCATAGGAATCCCTCGTGCCTATTAGTTTTAAATAATTTGAAGGTAAATCATTATCACGACAACATTTACCCAACCTTTTGTGTCCAGATCTACAATAAAAAACAATTAAGGAATTATAGCATTTCAACCCCTACTTTATGATACCCTACATGATATTAGAACCTATGTACCAAATTTTATTAAATTATCTGCAAATTTGCGACCTGTACTTTGCGCACAAGGTTTACATGGGAAGCCAGCCAGTCGGACAAACACACACAGAAAAAAATACCCATGTAAAATTAACATGGAAAAATGTTGATTGAGAATCATGTTAAATTTCAGAAAAATTATGCCCTTTACTTAAATTTATCATTATTTCATATTAATTTTTAATAAAAAATATCAAAATAACCTTAAATTACGTTTATTTAATATTATTCACTGTTAAAAAAATAAAAAAAAAAAAATATTAAAATATAAATAAATCTGGATTCAATATTGAACCCATAAAAACCTGTTTTGTATTAAAATCAAAAGTTTATCTTGTTAAATTAACATGCATACCTACTTAATTATGTACATTTTTTATTTTCACTTTTAAAATATGTTATAAAAAGAAGACAATTCCCGTATTCTTTTAATTAAAATTGTTTATTTAAATAGTACATCAAGTTTTCAAAGTAGAATGATGACCATATCGGGCGATTCTGCTGATACTTCTGTTAACAAAGGAGAATACAAAATAAGTGAAACATGTGTTACAGGGTTTTGAATTATTCTTACATAAATGCAAATGTTGTCTGAAGCTTCTTCACACTGTTAAAAAACACTCAAACCCATTTGATTCTACATGAAATTCACGTTGTTTCAACTGGAAATAACTTTCATTCAACGTGATTCCGATTGTTATTTCAATATAAATTACATTTTGCTATAAATTACATTCTGCAATGTTAAATTAACATGAATTATAGTTATATCAAAAGAAAAAAATGTTGTTCGCAGTTATTGTAAAATCAGGTTGAATTAACATGAAACCCGTATGAAGCAAAATCACCACCGAAAAAAATTAAATCAACCTTGTTTTCGACGTTTTTAACTTGATTTTTTTCTGTGTGCATCGTTAATTAGACTGAGAAAGTGATTCTGAATCAATTGGTATACATTTAATCTTTAAATTTAATTAAAAATGTTGGAGGAGTAAAAAAGGTACTGCAGCAACAAACAACCACAAAAACCAGTGAACACCTCGAGCATTTGCAAACAATTCGTCGTCTATTTGTAGAAATAGTTTGTGAACGGAAACATTTACATTTTGTAACAAACTGGCAAAAAAGAGCACAAAAATAGTACTAAAAAAACAGAGATAATAATGTTAAAAGTACACATACACACACACACACAAATCAATCAATCGGTAACACCTTTAAATCAGGGACCGTAACAGTTATACATTTTTTCATAAAAGTCAGATGAAAACAGTTTTTTTTCGATTTTTATTTTTTTGAACAAAAATAACTGTTATTTTTTGATTTTTATTTTTTCGATCAAAAATAACAGTTATTGTTTGATTTTTATTTTTTTGAACAAAAATAACAGTTATATTTTGATTTTTATTTTTTCGATCAAAAATAACAGAATCCCTCGTGCCTATTAGTTTTAAATAATTTGAAGGTAAATCATTATCACGACAACATTTACCCAACCTTTTGTGTCCAGATCTACAATAAAAAACAATTAAGGAATTATAGCATTTCAACCCCTACTTTATGATACCCTACATGATATTAGAACCTATGTACCAAATTTTATTAAATTATCTGCAAATTTGCGACCTGTACTTTGCGCACAAGGTTTACATGGGAAGCCAGCCAGTCGGACAAACACACACAGAAAAAAATACCCATGTAAAATTAACATGGAAAAATGTTGATTGAGAATCATGTTAAATTTCAGAAAAATTATGCCCTTTACTTAAATTTATCATTATTTCATATTAATTTTTAATAAAAAATATCAAAATAACCTTAAATTACGTTTATTTAATATTATTCACTGTTAAAAAAATAAAAAAAAAAAAATATTAAAATATAAATAAATCTGGATTCAATATTGAACCCATAAAAACCTGTTTTGTATTAAAATCAAAAGTTTATCTTGTTAAATTAACATGCATACCTACTTAATTATGTACATTTTTTATTTTCACTTTTAAAATATGTTATAAAAAGAAGACAATTCCCGTATTCTTTTAATTAAAATTGTTTATTTAAATAGTACATCAAATTTTCAAAGTAGAATGATGACCATATCGGGCGATTCTGCTGATACTTCTGTTAACAAAGGAGAATACAAAATAAGTGAAACATGTGTTACAGGGTTTTGAATTATTCTTACATAAATGCAAATGTTGTCTGAAGCTTCTTCACACTGTTAAAAAACACTCAAACCCATTTGATTCTACATGAAATTCACGTTGTTTCAACTGGAAATAACTTTCATTCAACGTGATTCCGATTGTTATTTCAATATAAATTACATTTTGCTCTAACTTTACTGCAATGTTAAATTAACATGAATTATAGTTATATCAAAAGAAAAAAATGTTGTTCGCAGTTATTGTAAAATCAGGTTGAATTAACATGAAACCCGTATGAAGCAAAATCACCACCGAAAAAAATTAAATCAACCTTGTTTTCGACGTTTTTAACTTGATTTTTTTCTGTGTGCATCGTTAATTAGACTGAGAAAGTGATTCTGAATCAATTGGTATAAATTTAATCTTTAAATTTAATTAAAAATGTTGGAGGAGTAAAAAAGGTACTGCAGCAACAAACAACCACAAAAACCAGTGAACACCTCGAGCATTTGCAAACAATTCGTCGTCTATTTGTAGAAATAGTTTGTGAACGGAAACATTTACATTTTGTAACAAACTGGCAAAAAAGAGCACAAAAATAGTACTAAAAAAACAGAGATAATAATGTTAAAAGTACACATACACACACACACACAAATCAATCAATCGGTAACACCTTTAAATCAGGGACCGTAACAGTTATACATTTTTTCATAAAAGTCAGATGAAAACAGTTTTTTTTCGATTTTTATTTTTTTGAACAAAAATAACTGTTATTTTTTGATTTTTATTTTTTCGATCAAAAATAACAGTTATTGTTTGATTTTTATTTTTTTGAACAAAAATAACAGTTATATTTTGATTTTTATTTTTTCGATCAAAAGTAACAGTTATTTTTTGATTTTTATTTTTTCGAGCAAAAATAAAAGTTATTCTCTAAAGAAATGTACGTGTTTTAATAATTTAGAAGACTTTTAATAATTTTTTTAGTGTGCATAAGAAATTCTAATGATAACTAAATTATTTAACCACGTACGTTTCTTTAGAGAATAACTTTTATTTTTGCTCGAAAAAATAAAAATTAAAAAATAACTGTTACTTTTGATCGAAAAAATAAAAATCAAAAAATAACTGTTATTTTTGATTGAAAAAATAAAAATCGAAAAATAACTGTTATTTTTTATTGAAAAAATAAAAATCGAAATTTTAAAAATCATTATATTTTATCATTGACAAGTGCATAAGGAACAATATGGTATACTTGAATCAGTTTTTCGACGTTTACTTCTATGTGCTTTTTTTGTTTTAAAATTCCAAAATAACTGTTATTTTCGGTGCCTGCTTTAAATATTGGTCCTTAGCCAAACATCAGGAGGCTTATTCTGAATTGCGATGCGAAAATTCATAAATGCGAACAATTGCTATTCTGTATTGCGATATTCGCAAAGTTTTTTTTAAACGCATTTCAAATGCGAAAAGGTGACAAGTCGATATTCTACATTGCGAAAACAATATTTATTCGACAACAAAGTAGCATTCGCAAAGTACAAACATGGTAAAGAAAGATAATATTTTATTTATTTATTCATCATATATTTATTATTTAATTCAGGGAAGCCAGCAATAAGACCACCAAACCGCGGCAAGAGACCATTTGAAAACACCAAATGCACGTCAGTCGGCAAATACTTTGTGGCAAACGTTAACTGAAGAGCTAAATATCAATGGACCACCTATTAGAGAAGCTGCAAGATGGAAAAAGTGTGAAATATATAAACCAGTTAAAAAATATTTGACTTCAACTTTAATTTTAATAGGTTTAAGCCGATTTTAAAGTACACACAAAACATTTTCATTTTCTTCGTCGTCGAACCACAGTGCCACAAAATCCATTTTTATTATTTTTTTATTACAGAATGTCCTAAATAAATTGATTAAGCAATTTTCACAGCCAAACACAAACAATTTATTTATTTTTAATTTGACACCGACGTATATTTGAGCAGCGTTGCCACGATTTGAAATAAATTGCGAATGCGATTGCGAAAGTCTAACAGAATACCAATTTTCTTTCGCATCGCATTTCATTTGCGCATCGCATTGATTTTCGCATCGCAATTCAGAATAAGCCTCCAGCACAAACGGATAGTTAGTTCCCTCTCCACTATTGTGGTGCTGCTAAAAATATTTTATTGTTATGGTAAAAATATGTAACCTATTTCTCAAATTACTTTTAACGATGTTTATTTGGCTAAATACCCTCTCTTCTTCAGATTAGGAAGTGAACTTTATAGTCAATTCTGAAATTTCTAAGAAATTTTTGTTGCCGCCTGCATCTCTTTATTGAAATACTTTCAACCAGAATGAAACACCGATGCTTGTGTTGATCCATTTTATAAATTTAATATTGGAATACTGTTCCTTTATTTTGAAAGATGTTTCTTCATCATCGTTTATAGCGATTTTAGCATTTGTAAAAGTCGTGATTTAAATTAAAGGCGTTTTAATTGTTAACAATGTTTATTTTACTTTTATAAACTTTTATAATAAAATAAAAATTTTTCTTTAAAACAAAATTTTATGGCTAAGTTGAAAAATGGCTAAAAAAGTGGCTAAACTAATTTTTTAATAGCTAAACAGGATGAAAAATGGCTAAATCTAGCCACTAAATGGCTATATTGGCAACACTGATCAGAAGTTAAAGCAACAGTTTTATTTTTTGGCAAATGAGAAATAAAGAAGTGGACGAAATGGCAGTTGTTCAACTTTGACTGCAGTTTTTAAACGCTGTTCGATACAGATTAAAATTTCAATAGAATTAAATTGGCATTCGAAATTTATATCAAGGTAAAGCTTTATTTTTAATCTTTGTACACCGTTTCCAGCTATTAATAAAACACCCTGTACTCTAATTTTTCTCCTGCTAAATTTCGTACAGTATTTAAAGCAAAAACAAATAAAAAACGTTAAACATGATTTTTTGTTGTTCCTCAGCCCAAAATAACACTGATACAGTGGAAATTATGGCCGATTTGTCAGTCTCTATTAATAAAAACAACAACTATAAAGATAACAACTTATAATTGTCGTGTTTGTCTGTAAATGTTGCAGTTTTTTGTATTGCTGTTGCATGGTCAACCATTGATTTGTTAAACTGGCCATTATGACAAATATGGGTTAGTTTAACTGAACTGATGACGTTAAGGCACCGCAAAAAATGCTGAATAGGAGTTGCAAAGCCAGAGCAATATTTTTTTGGTTTTGATTGTAGATGTTGGAAAAAAACCTAATGTTTTTCATGTGTTTGTTTCTTTTTTTTTATTATTATTCAATTATTTTATGGTGTGAAACAACGGAAATACATTGTCATACATTTAAAATTTGGTATTAAACCAATAAAGATATCATGATTAATTTGGGGGAGGGTAGCGATAAATTGTAAAGTTTAAAACATAATCAGGAATTTTTGTTCTAGATTGTGGATAACATGAATGTCAGAACTAAGGGGTAAAATTGATCTTAACTTATTCCAAAAAAGTTTTAGACAAAGAGCAAAGCGAATTATATGAAACATCGGCCGAAATTCTAAGAATTTTGCCAGCGATGTTGACCTGCAGCAATTCTTAAATTGTTGGATAGAAGGCAACGACTAGCAATTTAAAGTAACAAAAAAAAAAAAAAAAAAAAAAAAAAACCGACACCGTTGCGCCATCCAGCTGAAGCCACATATCGCCCAAGTTCTTGCCGTCGAGTAGACTCTAAAATTATTCCTATTGACGGTTGCAAGTGCGTAGTTTTTGTTAAGAAACAAGAAAGATAAAGTTGCGCCTCGTCTATTATACCAGACTGCTCGATCTTCTAAGCGTGACAATATTGTTGGCAAAACTATCAAGATGAGAAGTGATCTTCAACCGGGAAGATGATTTTCGTTATCGCGATTAAACGTGAACGTGCATATAGATTTTAGGTTCCCCTTATTCTGCAATTTTGTTTATTCACGTGACCATTGAGGTTAAAATGGATCTCATCCCTCAATGTTTGATATGATCTTTGTGTCTGAATAATGACTTTCAAAAAGGAATTCAACAACTTTGGTTCTTTGTTCTGTGATGAGTCTGCCAACATAAACGTTACTTATGCGCCACCCTGTACAAAGTTTTTTAACTTTTGGAACTAACACTGTTCTAAACTTTATAAAGACTTCTGATATGCGTTTGCACACCAGAGTTCGTTTTATATTTATGGGTTCTTACACACCAGTTAATGAAAAAGAACACGCAAAAGTTCTTTAAAAATAAAATTTATTTGGACTGCTCTCTCTTGGTTTATTTAGTTTTTATTTGAATTGAGAAAGAAGATTTCAAAGATATTGGTTTAAAGGATAATTTTTCCCCTATCTATAGTCTGGGTCTTATTTAAGAAAGTCTGAGTTTATTGGTGGGAGTAGAAGATAATATGCCAATCTGCTCTCCCCCCCCCCCCCCACCAATAAACTTTCAGACTTCTATATATATATAAAATAGGTTGTGTGTATGTAGGTTTGAATTTATGTATGTATGTTTGTATGTATGTATGTATGTTTGTATGTATGTATGTATGTAACGTTCGGACTCCAAAACGGCTGGGCCGCTTTTGATGAAATTTTCAAGGAATCTTCAGAATATTCAGGCGGGTGACACTGTGAAGTTTGATTTTTGATTTTCGCTCTGCGGGCGGAGGGGCGTGGCAAAATCCAATTTTCATATTTCACCACCAATGACATCTATATAATTTGGACGATTTTTTCTTTAGAATGATCGCCATGGTCCAACTTAGATTTATACGAAAAGACAATTTTGCCCCGCCCACTTTTACGCCTATATATTTCGAATTACCTAAAATCAGAAAACGGCTAAATCGATTTGACAAATTTTTCTTTCAAATATTCGTATTAACCGATTTTAAGTTTTCACCGAAAGAAAAATTTACCACGCCTACTTTTACGCCTACTTTTTCTATTAAGAGCATAACTTGAAAACGGCTTGACCGATTTGGACGATTTTTTCTTTAAAATGATTGCCATGGCCCAACTTAGGTTTTTACGGATAGAAAATTTTGCCCCGCCCACTTTTTTCGATTTACCTAAAATCAAAATACGGCTCCATCGATTTAACTAATTTTTCTTTTAAATGTTCGTATTAATCCATTTTACATTTTCATCGAAAGAAAAATGTACCTCGCCTACTTTAACGCCCACTTTTTCTATTAAGCGCATAACTTGAGAACAGATTGACCGATTTGGACGATTTTTTCTTCAAAATCATCGCCATGGTCCAACTTAGGTTTTTACGGAAAGAAAATTTTGCCCCGCCCACTTTAACGCCCACTTTTTTCGATTTACCTAAAATCAGAAAACGGCTCCATCGATTTGACTAATTTTTCTTTCAAATGTTCGTATCTTTTTAACGGATTTTAAAAGTCGAACGCAAATATTTTTCCTAATTTGGACAGGACAACGTCTGTCGGGTAAGCTAGTTCTTAAAGAAAACTTTCATTGTTTGAACTAAATACCTGCAAGAATGCAAGAATGATAAAAACAAGATTACGGATTGCGCATTTTTACAGAATATAACTGTTTAATATGACGTCACATCAGAATTTTATACACATGTTTGTTTGCTTGTGTTTTTATATTTAAGCTGTACTTATACGCTGATCTGACGTAGATGCGCAGAATCATTTAATTTTTTAAAGCTGAATGCGTTATCTTGTTTTCTTTGTATCATGGCAAGAATTACGTTAAAAGAGTAAAATATGCATTCATTACATTATGAATTTGATTGAATGAATGAATTGTTTGAATGAATAAATGAATTGTGCTTGTTAACTCTCTTGTGTTGTCAATGTCAGACAAACAGTAAAATTCGTCAAAGACTGTAGTTTAATTTTATGGAATCGAAACCTTTTTGGAATAATTTGTTGATGGATTACAATTTTAAAGTCTTACGAACCGTAAACTCTTACGATCACAACTTTAGGTGCTTATCTGATTCATGCTTATTTTCCAAAGATTGATAGTTTCAAATCCAGGCTTTACAAAAGACTGGCGTTAAGTTGACTTTTCCTGCCATTTAATCTGTTTCTGTCTTTGTATACCGACTTCTAATCTTGTACTCGATTTTCCTTTATTTCATAATCAATAAGTTTTGCCAGCTTCTGGTGTCTTATGATTTTGAATAAAACCCAGGTCATTGTGCGACAAGCATTCTAGGGACTTCAACTTTGCCCGGGCTTCTTAAATGAACTTTTATACGGGTACGCTCTCATAATAGCAAAACGCTTAACATTTGCCATTCTGACTTGAAATCGCAGAAGAGGTGTTCCATAAATCGCAAACGCAAGAAATTTGGCGACTTCAAAACGGAAAAGTATGAAGAGTATAAGGGAACTTGAATATATTAAAGAAGGTATGGCAGATCGAAAGCAAAACGCACGTGTTTCAGAACAGTATAAAATAAATCTGGCGTTTTGCGATTTTAAATCATGCGATCAATGCGAATCAATAAGTTTTAGCGATCCCTCCACATTTGAAGAAAAATTGTATCCATCAATAACCCAAAATATCTATAGTTTTCAGATCTTTTCTTGTTTTTTTTTTTTTTTTTTTTTTTTTGTTGTAATTTACAATATCATTTAAAACATTTTGTACAAACCGTTCAAAATCTGTACAAAAGTCACCTTTTAAAGTTATTGTCTTCGAGCAATGACGCTGCATTTTAATACCAAGAACTTTTTAAATTTCTTCAAACAATTGATCCAATTTCCTAGAAATTTACTAAACCCAAGAATGCGACTTGATTTTCTAAGTTGCATCCAACATGTTGCAAAGCAACTTCAACTGCTACACTTAAAGTTCAGCTTAAAACAAATAACTTTAAAACGATTTCCTCTCTCAAAGAAATTCCAAACAATTCAAAAATAAGTTGAAAAAAAAACATAATTAAAATGAAGAAAAAGAAGGAAAGAGAAAAAAACGCAATAATCTTTATTGAAAACAGAGCAACTGCCAGCGAAAAAAAACAAGAAAAGGAGATGAAAATCATGACCATAATGTCGACTTTCTAGTTTGAAATAAAACAAAAAACAAAAAAAAAAAACAGGATTAAATTAGTTTGTCTATAAATAACAAGATCCATGTCTGTCTTATTGCCCATGAATAGAGAACAATTCCATAATAGAAGATCAACAAGAAATAATCAAGCGTAGCAAGCAGTTGCACCACACCACGCTATTGAATGCTGCAACTTCTGTAATCATTTTTTTTTTCTTTTTTACATTTTTGCACAATAGATACTTTTATGAGCAACTAAAAATATAAACATAAAATTGCACAATCTATTTTATATGGCGTCAGAATGTGGTCGGTTGGTTACACAGATCCAAGTATGTAGACAAAAATATCGTAATAGCATTTCTTTTAGAGTTGTTTTCTTCTACTGTGTTGGGAATTGTTTCTATTGATTGTTTTCTTGATTTGCAGAAAAAATCTTGTTTTTTTAAAGCTTCCTTAATTTGCAATTTAATGGTTGTTATAAACGAAATAAAGATGCCAGACACGTCAGAGGTTAAATATTTTTACATATTCAGATAAGATTTGTTCTGAATTCACAGAGCTGTTTAGTTTTTGTGAATACAAAGAGCGTAGATTGTTTTTGACCTTTTGGAGGCGTTGATTTTGTGTTGAAGACAATGAACTTTTGAGAAGGAGCATATGGGCACTTTCGACAAAGTGCCACGTAACGCCAACAAGCAATTCATTTGAACTTTAGACACACGTTGTTCATATTTATCCTCTCTTTCAGTTAATTGCGCTTAACACCTATATACAAAAAAAATTAATAATATAGAAATCATTCTTTGGGAAACAATTTAAAAAGCTTAATGGCGTAACGTTGCAAAAAGTAGACTTTTCTGTGGAAATACCCATATGCGGAAGTAGAACCACAACTAGATAAATATGCGTTTTGAAGTCAAGAAAACTTTGGAAAATCATTTGAAACAAAACGTTGGGTAAGTTCCCCTCAATTGGAAATTATTGTGCTTAAAATGCGGATTTACACCCCTCCAAATTTAATAAGTTTATTATTACATACATATGGATTCCACGCCAAATGATCTGTTCTTTATTGTTGTGGGCCAAGAACAAATCAAGCCAATTTTGGATGATCTGTTCTGCAAAATATCCAAACCAATATTTTCAAAATAGCTTTTAACTTGTCTTGCAGCGTTATTATGATGGGATATTTTAGCTTTACATCGGGCCGTATATTCCCTTTAATTTTTTATTTTTTTTGCCAATTCTGCCTTTAAACGAATCAATAGTGGTTATTACAGAATAGATAGGATCCTATTGGTTCCACCAAACACAGAGCATTATCTCTGAACTATGGATATGTGTCTTCGGGTTGTCGAAATGGATTAAGTTTTTATCACCAGTAATGATTCGATGCAAAAATTCATTCTTTTTCGGCTCACACACCCAGGAACGATATCTATTTTTTAGTGTTTGTGTAGACGAACACAACCCTTAATACCGTTCGTAACTATTTTCAAGAAAGAGACGAACATTATATAGTTTTCTGTTGAAAAATAGAACAATTGTACACACAGAAAAAAATCAAGTTAAAAACGTCGAAAACAAGGTTGATTTAAAATGTTTCAACCTGATTTTACAATAACTTGCAAACAACATTTGTTTCTTTTAAAATAAACTTTGTATTCCCGAAAATAACTTTTATAACCATAATTCATGTTAATTTAACATTGCAGTAAAGTTAGAGCAAAATGTCATTTATATTGAAATAACAATCCGAATCACGTTGAATGAAAGTTATTTCAAGTTAAAACATCGTGAATTTCATGGAGAATCAAATTGGTTAGAGTGTTATATAACAGTGTGAAAAAGCTTCAGAGACAACATATGCATTTACTTAAGAATAATTCAAAGCACTTACCCCTGTAACACATGCTTCACTTATTTTGTATTCTCCTTTGTTAACAGAAGCATCAGCAGAATCGCCCGATATGGTTTTCGTCATCATTCTACTTTGAAAACTTGATGTACTCTTTAACTAAATAATTTTAATTAAAAGAATGCGGGAATTGTCTTCTTTTTATAACATATTTTAAACATGAAAATAAAAAAATGTACATACTTAAGTATGTATACATGTTAATTTAACAAGATAAACTTTTGATTTTAATATAAAACAGGTTTTTATGGATTCAATATTGAACAATGTTATTTTAACAGTGAATAATATTGAATTAACGTGATTTAAGGTTATTTTAATATTTTTCATTTAAAATTAATATGAAATAATGATTAATTTAAATAATTCTCAATCAACATTTCGCGATGTTAATTTTACATTGGTATTTTTTCTGTGTGTAGTGATACTGTAGACACCCAACAAACACGAAGTCAAACCTTTGATATTAAATTACTTTATCATTTGACATCAAACACAATTCTCAAACGTTTTTCAATGGTTTGATTAAAAAAATTTTTTTTTTTTTTTTCATTATTTATTTATTGAATCTTCATATAAAATATGAACTAACAATAATTAATCAAATCTTAACCTAACGCTTTCTTCATCACGGGTTCTGTTTATAGGTGTTTATCGCTCATCTTAATGGGTAAGCGCTGCAGTGTCTCTTCTTCTTAAGCGAGAGTGGCCGCTATCATTTAAAATATTTCGAGCTAGTGGATTTGGGTGCAACTCTAGCCTTTTCAAATATTTTACCGCATTTTTCGTAATAATAGTCCTTACCAGTGGCACATTGAGATCCTTGTGGATATTTGAGTTTTTAACATACCAAGGGGCAGCTGTAATTATTCGAAGAAGTTTATTTTGGCGCCTTTGAACTTTTTCGATATTTGAGGCCGAGGCATTTAACATTTAAATTCTAATTTGAAAATTTAACATTTAAATTCAAATTGATAATGATTTGATAATAAACATTTGATAACATATGTTTTATCAATTGGATGTCAAATGCTTGTCAAATGTAAAATTCAAATCAAAAATAAACTTGGCTATACTAAAGTGATCATTAAAAATGGCGATTAAAGTTACATTTTTTACTTTGTGGTTACTTGTGTTTTACTATTAAAAATAAATTTAAAAAAATTTTTGTGAAAAATTAAAACTATTTGTGAGTAATTACAATGATTGAAAATACGAAAAAAAGAAAAATAAAACGGGAAAGTGGAGAATGTTTGTTGAACGATCGCGGTGCTACAATCCTCAAAATAAAAGGGAGCCAAGTAGTTTGTCTTTCCAAGAATTATAGGACGGAAAGAACATTATTTCATCTTTTAGCTATGGTGCCGAATGTTTATCTCACAGTTTATTTAAATAAATAATAAATTTAAATTAAAAAAAAAATAAAATATTTTTATTTATATTCCACATTGTATTATAATCCACATTTGAAAAACATTTGAGAATAACGTTTGAAAGCAAGTTGAAGGCCCCTATTACGGTGTAATTTCTTAATTTTTGTATTATGTTTTACAACTTTGCTAAATTGCGGTGAACAAAAACATGACAAAAATTAAAACTGATCACAACCAGTTGTATTTATTCAGTTGAGTTGTAAACCGTAATAGGGGCCGAAAACAAAGGCATTTTTCAATTTGAAAATAATTTTCCCTTTTTGTTGAGAACAGTATGATTTTCAAATCATTATTAAACGTTTGTCGTTTGAGAAAACGTTTGATTTCAAATCATTTTCAATTTGAAATAAACCCTCCGTGTTTGTTGGGCAAACACTATATTTTAATGTTTTATAATGTTTTTTTTTTACATCGATAAAGAAATGAACAAACAAAAAATTTTAAAATTGACTGCAGCACGAACAGCTTGTGTGTGTATTGTTTGTGTAAAATTATTTTGCTGGCATTTTGTTTTTTTTTTTTCGTATGTGAATTTTGTTTTTGTAAAAAATGTTCGGTTTTTTTACCAGCCAAAACTGCGCTACGTACAACAGAAACGAACGAGCACTAATGAGCTGAACCAATGAACACAATGAAGTTTGTGGTTAAAAAAAGACCCCGAGCGGAATTAAATGCTCTCATCTTTATGATGAGTTGGATTAATACAGAATTTTTATTGTGTATGAAAATTACAAACAGAAGAACTGTTTTTTTTTAATTTATTTGCTATACAAACATTATTAGCGTTTATGTTCCCATATTTTTACCGTACGGAATATTAAAGTACAATATTTAATGTTTATTTTTAACACTTGTCTAAGATCAATATTGTAGAAATTACAAACGGAGTGACAAACTTATATAAAAACGAACTTTATGGGTCGATAACGGATAGCAACACAACTTTAGTTGGGTTGCCAGCAGCGAAATTAGTCAACGGCGCTCATGTTAAAATATACAAAATTTATTTTGTTCTTTTATATTTTAATAAGAGCAGCGTTGCCGGATTTCTCTGTTGCCAACTCAACTTCAGTCAGTCGTCATTCGTTATTAACCCATAAACATAAACTTTCCACCTGTGGTAAAGGGTATAAAAACTTAGTTGTTTACCCTATTTTGTTTAAATATCAAGAGAGAATAATTAACTCTCCAAAATGCTATTTTAGCTTTTAACGACACGTACCATGTGTAAGATGTATGCCGTCTTTTGTGGCGTCCTGAATTTATAAGTTAATCTCGAATTAAATCCGTTTAATTTGACTTTGACCTAAAAAAATGAGCTGTTCTCTTCAGGAACTATCATCTACTGCCAAAACAAAAAATAACTGGACTGGAATTTTAACTGACAACATTCATGATTTTAAATTACATTTTTAAATGAAGCAATATTTTGATTAAAGTTTTAATTATATTAGGTCAAAGTTTAAACAAAGAATATTTTTTTAAAATGTTCTCCTATTGTCTATAGACAATTCTCCGAAGGCTATTCGTTGTCTATGTATGTCTCTACGTTAACGAAGGAGGAAGAACAATTTTCAGAACTGGACTTTAGTACGGTTTGCCTATCGAAGTTAGTTTTAACACTCGGTCGTTAATACACCCAAAAGAAAAACCAATTCATCCGTACTCAAATCAATCCGAAGTGGTGATAATAGTACGGTGAGTACGGATTTTCTTGAATAAAGAATAGAAAGATTGATTCCAGTATGGAATTTCAATCACGAAATACTTAACTTATCCATATTCAATCCCGATTTTGTACTTGAAAAAATCCGAAAATGAGATTGATTTAAGCAAAACTAAGATTGAATAAATCTCAAAATGCGCTAGAGACAAGTATTTTAAGGGCCAAATACACTTGTCAAAAGCTTGTCCAGCAAGCGAATTCACTCGTGTACGTGTGCTGGACGTAATATTCGCCATCATATCTTAATTTTTTGATTTTCCATCAGCATCGGCGGTGTGACACATACAAACACATTTTCACTAATACCACAATGCTTGATGAGTATTTTGATCAGTGTATTTAGTTCGGCCTTTAAAGTTAATTCAATCCCGAATTTGTACTTGAAATAAACGAAGAGTGAAATTAGAAGTAGAATTTTATAAAGATTGATTTACTAACCCGTTTTACACCTCACAGAATTATAAAAACCAGCATCACTCCCGACATGGTTTATACTTAAAAAACCAACGCGAATTGACTTCAAGGTGGGGTCAAGTCAACATATGGTGTTTTTTTCGGTGGTCGACTTGTCAAAGTTTGTACACAAACTAGTTGTTTATTTTAACAAACAAATTTTTTTTACTAGCAATTTGTTTGACAACCCGACCACAGAATCAGTTTTGTTGTAGAGTTGACCTCACCTTCTAGTCAATTCGCCTTGTTTAAAAACTTAAATGTACATAAATAACTGAAAATATAAACTAAATGAGAAGGAAGAGTTCTCAGTTTTACTTTTTAAACATGAAAATAATGTGTTTTTGTCTTGTTCTGTTGTTTTTGTTGCCTCTACACACAACAAGCAAATCGTTTTTGAACTACTTGTGTGGTGTTGTTGTAGTCTTCAACAAACTTTTATAAGTTTAATGAGATTAAAACGCTCGCTTTGTAATCACACTCTCAGAGTGGAACTACCCAAGAATGATAGAAATAAAGATTACGACATCAGGCAGATATAAAAAGTTTTTACTGCGCATGTAGGAACTGTGACGTCGCGCAACCTTAGTTCTCATTGGCTAATAATTTGTAACTTTCAAACTGTTATGTTTATGTGTAAATATGACAGTGGAACAATTTATTATTTTTCTATTTAAATTATTTGAAAACTGAAAATTTTTTATAAGAAGTTCCTTTTTTCTTCATTATTTTATTTTTAACTTACATAAATATATAATAGCTATAGTTAAAAATATAGACATTTAATTAAAAGGACGTAACACGTTAGTTTTTCGCACAATTTCCCGATTTGTTTTTCTGCGGTTAATTTGTTGGCATTTGCCCACTGCACACTTTATGTTTGTTCTCTTTTCTGCTCTCTTCTATTCTTATTTAGATTTTGTTTTTCTTAACTATGCTACTTTTAACACACGTTTGAATACTTTTTAAAATTTTATTAATTGTAATAATATTTTTAATATAAAATATAAGCAAAATTATTAGTTTTATGACAATTAATATAATATTTTTTATTGAACTCTCTGAGTAAATTAATTGCAGGGTTGCCAACTATCACGTAAAACATAAATTTTTTTGTAAGAAATTACGATTTTCACATATAAAAGAGACTTGGTAATCTTAACAAGGGAACTACTACGTCATCAAACGGTAAAACATGCGCAAGGCGTAATCTTTATTTCTATCATTCTTGGAACTACCAACGAAAAGTTTTTTGCTTGGTTTAAGACTTTTGTACTTATTTTAAGAAATTCCGGAATTAACTTTCAAACTTTCATTTAGGATTGTTTTAGGTACGTTTTAGCGTTATTCGTACTTGAATTTTTATGTACGACTCGCACTTAAAGTAAGTACCCTGCAGATAATATTGGACTACGTGATCCATTTTGATCAAATGGACTACTCCCTGGACTGGTCGAATGTTATGCAAGCATGGGGGGCCATGTCATTGTTAAAAAGAGTTTGTAGTGAAACGACATGTTTTTAAACGAAATGTTTTCGTGTTTAAACGAAGTTAAAACTAATCCTCTGGAGTATACCATGGAGTAGTTTCAAAACTAATCCAATAGGAGTATGTATTAACATGGAGTAGTTTTAGGACTATTCCGTTATAATGAAAACTGGGTTATATGGTCCACTCCTAGGACTTCGTAATGTTAAATCGACCACCTTTTAACCATATATTAGGAGTAGTTTTGGGGTACTCCTACTCCTTAATGGACTTCTCTTTATATGTATGTATGGACTAGTTATACATTTTAGCGAAGCAATAAATTTATTTATTTATTGTCTATGGATTAATCCTTATAGACATTTTAGGCATTTAAAATTACACTTAAATAAAATAGACTATAACTAACATTTGATTACATAACACAAATTTTATCATCAATTAAGAAATGCAATTATTAATCTACTTATTGACTTTGGATCCAACGAATAATCAATAAATCTATATAATTGATTGAAAGTGTTACACATTCTTCTAAGAGGGTCAGCATCACCATAATTAGCTCTAAAGAATTTAATGGATAATGATATGAAATTTCGAGATGGTCGTTGAGGAATATTAAATGAAATCTAATTAATTAAAAATCCAGCGCAGATATCACCATTTATAATGTTCAGAAGAAACGATACATTCAGCATTGTTCTACGACTTTTTAAGCTTTATCAGAGCCAGTCGAGGTGTGTATGAGGGCAAGGTTAGTGGGTTAAACTGTAATCCGCGAAGACAGAAGGAGCAGAAATTGTTTCTGTACAGATTCAATTAAATTTGAATAAGTTTGGTAAATGGGGTCCCATATAATCGATCCATATTCAAGAATCGGCCTTACAAGTGCCATATATAAGGTTTTTGTAATATACGGATCATCGAACTCTCTTGCCCACCGTTTTATGTATCCAAGTGTTCCTCTAGCTTTATTTATCATAAACGTAATATGCGAATTAAAGCTAAGTTTAGGGTCAAGTAGTATTCCAAGATCAAGGAAATTTTCAACTGCATCAACTTGAATACCACCTAGGAAGTAATATACTATAGCTGGATTATTTCTTGAAAAACGCATTAGTTTACACTTCTTTAAATTAAGCTCCATTAAGTTTGCTTTACACCATTCATAAAAACAACTTAGATCGTCTTGTAGGCGTTGGTGATCTAACACATGGTTGTAAGTTAAAAATATCTTAACATCGTCAGCATACATCAGAACATTTGAAAACTTTATAACTCCAGGTAAATAGTTTATAAAAAGCAAGAATAATATAGGGCAAGGTGGCTGCCTTGGGGTACTCCTGATGGCACATTTATTTTTCTAGAAAACGTTTTATTAAAAAGGACAGTTTGGACCCTATTCGATAAATAAGAGTAAATCCACTTTAACGTAAGATCTGTAAATCCCATTATATGAAGCTTCTTAACCAAAAGAGCATGATTGACTTTGTCAAAAGCTTTGCTAAAATCGGTGTAGATAACATCTGTTTGATTCCTTGCGAAAAAACCACGATTGATAGCAATTGTGAGCTGAAGAAAGTTTGTAGTGGTAGAGCAACCTTTTTTAAATCCGTGTTGATATGGAGATATTATGTTTGAGATTTGGTAAATAAATAAATTTTCCGTTATTAATTTTTCAAAAAATTTTGGTATGATACTAAGTTTTGCAATACCACGGTAATTTTCAATATCAGATCTAGTGCCGGACTTAAACAAAGGAACAATAAAAGATTCCTTCCAAATTTTCGGAAAATACCCAAATTTAATTGACGTATTGAACAATATCGTTAAAGGGATAGATAAGGCTTCAGCACACATAATCAAAATATTACTCGGGATCTTATCAGGACCATATTGGTACGAGAATTTTAGCTTTTTTAGATCATTTGCGACAGTTTGGGTATCAAAAAACGAAATTGATATAGCTGGATTTTCTGCTATCGGAAATGGATAATTACCATTTTTATTATAGGTAGCATCTGAATAAGTGGTAGAAAAAAAATCAGCGAACAAATCACTTATACAGGTTGCATCACATTATTCATTTTGATTAAATTTCATCACTGTAGGATAACCAGTTGTTCTTTTTTTTTTTTAATTTATAAAATTGTAGAATGATTTCGGATCATATTTTATATTATTCTGGATTTTATTCAAGTAAAGTTCATAGCATAACTTATTTGTTCTTGTATATTCTGCTCGACTTACAGCATATCTTGAATAATCAACAGAAGATCCAGAACGTTTAAATTTTTTTTAGCATTTATTTTTATTATTTTTAGCCCGAGATAATTGCCCATTATTCCAAGGTGGGCCAGATTCAGATTTCATTCTATATTTTGGAATACATAAATCCATAAAATCAAAAAGTTTATTGTAAAGCACCTTAAATATGTGATCCATATGTGTATTTTTTCAGAAGGAAATGCTAAAATGCTATTCCAGTCTACATTTACGATTAATTCATTTAGTGCATTGTAGTTTGTTTGTTTAAATGCAAAAACCTTTTCGTGTATGGTAGGCAGTATATAATTGTGTTCCAATGGCAGGTTTATGATTAACTCAATAGCAGGACGAAAAAGGTCTTCAGGAGTAGTTACAGGGATTGTGCGATTAACATTACAGTCATCTTTATCAGTTACCAAAATTAAATCAAGAATTTTCGAAAAATCATTTATTACTCCGTTTATATCTGCAGGGTATAAAAATTTAATTTATCCCAAGTGTTTTTATGTCTGTGTAGGACACCAATCCTAACCCCAGAATTAACCGTTAAAAAGTTTGAATTCTTTGCTTACCTAACCGAACACTACTAAACACATTTACCTAAAATCCATGCCAAAAAATTTTCACATAGTCCCATTTTCTATTTAACAACTATAATTAACTTTTTTGTACAACTGACCAAGTTACCAAAAACCTTTCAATTTTTTTTATCTCCTTCTGTCCGTTTTAAACCAGTAAAAAGCATTCTGGAGTGTGAATGCTTATAAAAGTTTTCTCTCAATTTTATAAATGGGTCATGGATACAAATGAAAAATTAAAAATAACAAAAATAATAAAAAGAATAATAATGAATGAAAAATAAAACTTGTTTCAAGTTATAAATTGAACATGTTCTAAAAAATTGGGGGAAAAAAAATCTTAACCAAAGAAGAACAAACAGCAGATTCCTGTTTGATGCAGTTTTAACGATTATTTTGGCATAAATTCTGTTTTGTGAAGGAGACGGACCGACCGACCGACCAACTTTGTGTAGTCAGACAAATTTTGTTGCACACAACTCTTTAAAACAAAGAGAAATGTGTTATTTTCCAGGCTAATTTATTAAAAATTTGATGATCATGACCATGAGAAAGATGATGTTGTGGCCAGAAGCCTGTTAGTGCATCTATAGTCAACAACAAATGTAGCATAATATGAAGAAGCCAGTTATTTTCAAAATTGTCTTAAAATTATTTTTTTTTTTAGATAAAAATGTATCGGGTGGTTGAGTAGGAACAACTCATTTTGTTTTTGCCATTTTTCGAATAGAATTGATGTTGGCTTTACAATTCTTTTACAGTTTTAAACGTCATACAATGGGGAAGGGTATACAAGATTCGGTAAAACCGAATATAGTACTTTAACAAGTTTTATACCCTGCACCGAAGTTTAAAGGGTTTATATAAGTTTGTCATTCCATAAATAAAATCGATGCTTTTATTAATGAATTACGACTTCGTACTTTCATTTGAAATTAAAATCATTTGCATAACCAACCCACAATTCTTATAATAAATTGGTTGCTCTTAATGAAAAACCCTTTAATAAATTGCAAGAAGTTGATGGCAGAGTTTCGCATGAACAGATGCTGTAGATGAAACTTTGTTATGAGTGAAACGTGAATAGTCCCGGGATTAATTAGTACACGTAACTGCAACGTTGTGTAAGAGTGATTGGAAAATGAAAAAAATCCACTGCCACAACATTTTATGAATAGTAAAATTCTATTTCGTTTCTTGTTTGAGCCAAATGTGCTAATAACCGATATTTGCAACAAAATATTTATGGAACTTGGAAAAATAGGTTTTATATATTTTTAACTCAACAATTAGCATTTACAAGATAATTTTTCTGTAGTCTTTTCGTAATTACAATCTGTTACGTCATAATTGTTCTATTTTAGATTTGGTTTCAGAAATATTTATTAATAACAGGTTATCCGTTTAAAGGTTTCAAAATTAAAGTTTAATAATACACACGGAAATCTATAATTGCGACGAAACTTGCATTACATACAAAATACAATGCCATTTAACAGGTCGCCTCTATATTGGTTGCAGCAGTCAATCCTTGTGAAAGAGTTTTCAACCATTTTTTTGCACATTTCGGGTGGTATCTCGGCGATAACTAAAACGCGTAGACACTGTCTTTGAAGCAGCCCAACAAAAAAGAGTTAAGGGGCGTCAAATCGCATGTTCTTGGTGGTTAATTGACGTTGCCAAATCGCGAGATTACGTGTTCTGGCAAATTCCCATGCAATAAAGTCAAAATCTGTAGTGTTGTGTGGGTCATGACACCGTCTTGTTGAAACCATAAATCATACGCCCATAGCGCTCTGAATTGACGGTTACGGTTCTTCCGATCAGGGTAACAGTTGGAAATTTTCAAAAAGGGTCACAAAAAGGGGTTTTCTTAGAAAAAGGGGTCGAAAAAGGGTCAAGTTTTTTATAAGAAGTATTTCCTATTTTAAAGAAAATAATAAGACTCAAGTTGTTTATAAACAAACAAAAAATATTATTTTAAGGTAGAGGTTGCTCAAAAAACTTAACCTTTTTTATGGAATGCCCTTTCCTATTTTAAAAACCTGACAAAAAGTTTGTTCTTCATCATTAACCCATTTAAGCCCAAATAAAAACTACCGGACAAAAAATGAAATATTTGTTATGTAATGTTTCCAATATTCCAACATACAATTAATATAATTTTTATCTGGAAACTCAAATTATTTAATTTGAAGAATATTTAACGCCCTTAACAGTTGTAAAACTGAATTACGAAAGGAGCAGTTGTATAAACCCCTATATAACTAAGGTATAAAGGGTATTTTTTAAGACCATGAAACTTAAAATGGTAGGCAACACAAAAAAATTAATTTTAATCGCAAATATATACACGGCATTATCAATTGAAACTGATTTCAAACAAATATGTAGGCACCGCCCCTGTACTTGACGAAACGCATTTCAGACGTCCAATTTTGTTCCTCTTTTCGCGCATTGCTGACTGCATGTCACGAAAAAAATGAACAATGTTGACCTGTAAGACGTCAATTGTTTGCTGGCTTATCAGCATTCTATTCATGATAATGCGCCTGAGCAAAAAGTGAGAGCAGTATGGCAGTTCGTTTGGGAGCTAACCTTTCGTAAGCTGTATCGGGCTTAAAAAAACCATTATAAAGGAATGACAATAACCATTTTGAACCTTCCCTAGATATAAGCCAAATGTGGAATGTGTGGAATTTTAGGAGTTTTAACAGTTTGACTAACATTGATCATCTTTCAATGAGTTTGTTGTGTTTCTGCTTCCTTTTTTTTATATCAGGTGCAATTTCCAGGGACCGTAACAGTTATGCCTTTTTTATAAAAGTCAGATGATAACTGTTATTTTCTGATTTTTATTTTTTTGAGCGAAAATAACAGTTATTTTTTGATTTTTATTTCTTTGAACAAAAATAACTGTTAATTTTTGATTTTTATTTTTTCGATCAAAAATAAGATATAAAAATCAAAATTTTAAAAATCAATATATTTTATCATTGACAAGTGCATAAGGAACAATATGGTATACTTGAACCAGTTTTTCGACATTTACTTCTATATGCTTTTTTTGTTTTAAAATTCCAATATAACTGTTATTTTCGGTCCCTGGTAATTTCATTTAAATTGGGTAATTTTGCTTCATCTCAAGTGTAATTTTGAATTTTGCCGAATTTTTGCCATTCTTTTTAGTTTTAGTCAGCTACCTAAACAAGAGCTGCAAGCTTTTTTTAAAACATGAAAATTCTATTTTAAATACAATTTCAATAAAACAAACCGACATATCGATCTGTCAATTCAAATTTTCCTTTCAAATGGTGCCTAAATCGCATTCTGAAAGTTTGTTTCGTATACATTGTGTGGAAATGAGAAGTTTTGACACAGAAAAAAACGCTTGCCGCTCTTATTAGGGTAGATCAATTAGGAACTTTTATTCAATTTGTTGGCTTGTTTTAAATAAGTATAAAAAATTTTTCGCTAATTTTTGTTGTTTTTGCAAACTTTTCCGAATTTTTCCGTAGCTTGGTTGCTCTTTAAGGCAATCGTTGCCGTTTTAAAAAAAAACCCCATACATTCAAACCGAAGTCACCTATTTTATAGAGCACTATCAACACTGTCGATTTATACCGGGCGAAAGGTTCAATGCCTTATGCCATTAGAAAGGGGGAATTTTTTAGAATTAAACAAGAGAGCAAAGCATTTTTAAGAAACGAACACCAAATTGCATTTTTTAAATAAAATTTTAAATTTTTTTGTAGACATGAAAACCCATAAGTTATTCAATAAATAAAAAATATATGGGCATTTCTAAGGATTTGCAGATTTCTGCAAAAATATGCGCTGGCGTGACGTTAAAAAAACAGAAGTGAATTTTGACTTACTTTACAAAACTCAATAGTTTTGTTTGTATAACATCTTTAATTTTTCTAAAATCTTTGGAAAAAGTTTTTTGATGATCTGGCCTAAGCAACCAGAGAAATGCTTATTATTTCAGTTTAACAATAGTTCGGATACGGTATTTAGCACATTTGAACGAAACCTTGGATAGCGCTCCATTTCTTATCACGCTTTTTCAAAAGTTATAGCAAATTCTAATAAGAGGATATAGAGAGGCTTTTAAAATACATTAAGAACAAATCTAAAATTTAATTTAATGCATTTGTGTCGAAATTTATTCAAATATTTACTTGATTTTTATTCGATAACAAATCATATGGAGGTTATTTTGCATTAGTGACCACCGTTCACAGCATTAAACATAAATAAATTGTTTGGGATGCAAATATCTGTATGATATTTATGTCAGTGAGAGTAATAATAAGAAATCAGCAATAAATGGATGTTTTAATGAATCAAATTCATACCTACATTTTTAAGAGATTCATGGCAATGAACGCGAATTTTCGACAACAGTGGCACTTTATATCGTTTTGTTATAATTTTTTCAGGGTTTAAAAAACTGCAGTCGAAAACAAAAACTGTCAACCAGAAATCGAAAATTTGTGTAAAATTTTTTGCGTTTTGAGTGGATTTAACAGCGACTGTTTATTGTATTTAATAAATCAGACGTAAAAGCAACTGTTGCTTTTTGGCCAAAAACAAATAAAGAAGTGAAAGAAATGGCAGTTTTTCTACTTCGACTGCACTTTTTTAAACGCTGAATTTTTCATTCCTTTTTACTCCTGAGAGGATCGTTCATATTCTGTTGTGTTTTTTTGTAATCTTTTTCGAGCTAGCTGAGCATCCGGGCTTGAAATTCTTGTACAAAGCCCCCTACGCTAGAGGACAGACGATAACCATGAACCGTTTATTTTTCCAGACATACATAAATTTAAAGGCTTGTTTTGTGCCCCGCTGGTGGTATTTTATTTTCCATATTTCCTCTTTCCTAATTTACCATTCATCCCACACAGAAAGAAAGACACTCGGGATAAATTAAGTGTTTTTATTCTTACTTTAAGTACGAGTCGTACTCAAAAATTCAAGTACGAATAACACTAAAACGTACTGAAAATAATCCTTAATGGGATATATTTTTGAAAACCAATCCCGGAACCAAAACCTAAACTTTTCGTTGGTAGTGCCACTATGAGAGTAAAATTACAAAGTGAGCGTTTTAATCTCATTTAACTTATCAAAGTTTGTTGCAGACACTACAACAACACCATACAAGTAGTTAAAAAACGATTTGCTTGTTGTGTGTAGAAACAACAAAAACAACAGAACAAGACGAAAAAACATTAATTTCATGTTTAGAAAGTCAAACTGAGAACTCTTGCTTCTCATTTAGTTTATATTTTCAGTTATGTATGTACTTTAAGTTTTTTACCATATCGGAAATGATGTTTTATAATTGAAATTCTGTAAGGAGTGAAACGGGTAAGTTAATCAATCATAATAAAATTCTCCTTCCAATTTCACATTTGGTTTAGTTCAGGTACGAATTCGGGATTGAATTAAACTTTATAATACTTGAATCAAACTCATTTTGAGATTGATTCAATATTGGTTCTACTTAAATCAATCTCATTTGCGGATTATTTTAAGTACGAATTCGGGATTTGATATGGATAAGTTAAGTATTTCGTACTTCTTTCTGTACTTGATTTCGGAAAATCCGTATTCACCGTACTATTAATACAGCTTCGAATTGATTTGAGTACGGATGTTTTGATTTTTCTCTTGAGTGCACTATCCATTGACCGAGAACACGTCCGATGAGAGAGACATGCATCGTCACACGTTTCGTTATGGAACGCCTCAAATGCATAATACAAAATTAATTTAAAAGCTATATTTTTTTAAGGTACCAATGAATATTCTGTTTTTAGATTATTGTTCTATTTAAAGTTTGGAGATCATACAAAGACGATTTTTTAATTTAGCACGTGGTAGTTTTATTTACTGAAAATGAGTTTAGCACTATTTGCAAAACGTAACTTCAAAATTAATTTGAGTTTTTGGATCAAAAATATTTAAGAGTCTAAACACAATGTTTGCGGTGCGATTACTCGTTGCGGGAAAGAAAAATAAACATATTACAACGGAAGACGGCGATGGCAGTAGTTGTCATTGTTTGTTTACATTTTAATTAATTTATTTGTTCATACATTTTTAACATGTTTTTTGTTTACAATAATAGGTCTGTCTGGGTACTTTCCAGTAGCAAATACTCAGTAAATTTTTTTGGGAGAGTAAGACCAATATTACTCTATCGGCTGAAAAAATCTCAAAAAGTACGCAGACAGTATCCAGTGAAATTTTGCAAGAAAACAGCTGATCGGTGTGTAAACAATTGAAATAACAAAGCAAAAGAATTTTAGCATATGTGTAAGCAAAATTGAATTCTCGAGGTAAATTTAAAAATGAAAAGTGAAGCTTAAAAAGTGGTGTAAATTAAGAAACTTGTTTATTACACTGTTATTAATTCGTTAAATTCAATTTCTTCTAAGTTTTATTTGTCGGGTTTTTTATAAAACTTCTTTTGCTTACATTGCCAACATAGTGCTGGCTTACAATGGAAAAAAAGAATGAAATGCCCAATACAGTGCCCTCCAACAGCTTGACAACGGAGAAAAATAATTTGGATGTGAAGTGCTCGCCAGGAACACAATTTCAAATACTCGCCTCTTCAATTGCAAAGTTTGTCCCACAAAGTTCTGCTGGTTCTATCGGTTCTGCCATCTTCACTCCACTTACGCTACGGTGTCGCACTGTATATTTGGACGTTTCTAGCATGATGTAAAATGTTTTGTAAATTATAATTTATTATAAACGTTAAAAATCAACACAATTCTAACTACTTTCCACTGCCATTGTTAAATTTAAATTTTTATTTTCATTCCACAAAAACTATTTCATTCAAACAGCTGTTCAAACTATTTGCAAAATCTTACAAGCGGAAATTTCTCCAGTAACATTTTGCAAGTTCTCTAACTTCCAACTGTCAAAAAATTCTCTTTTTGGCTCTCTCGCTGCAAGAGATTTGGAGTACGCAGACAACATATTTCAAGATTTCGCAACATTTTTCGCAAAATATGTGTACGCAGACAGACCTAATGTTGTCAACATCGCCAATTATTCAAAAACTATGGCAACATCAGAAATAGAATGAGTATCACAAATTGAGTGAGAAAGAAAGTCCGCAATGAAAATAAAATAGATTTTAATGATGAAACAGAACTGAGTCTTTAACTTCAGGCAAAAATTTTTAAGCCGACGCGTCGGCAGTAACTTCAAATTCTCTCTCATTTCTTTAGTTTTCTTTTGTTTTTATTTTTCTTGGTTTACAAAATGTATGAAACTGAATGAAAGTATGGTAGCATTGTTAAGAGAATAACTGTCTATATGTGAGAACATTCGAAAAAACGTCCTCAAAATAAAATTGATTTTATTTCTCGACCGCATTTCTGGCATAATTTTATGTCAAACTGTATGAAAAACATCGTTTAGCCCCAGTTCTGTTTCATCATTTAATTTTATGCCGCACAGTGGCTGAAAATTTTATTTCATTGGTCAAAGGTCCAATTTTTTTGTCACCGATTTCAATAATTTTAATTTTATTTAATAGTAAACATATTGAAACTAAGGTAGCCAAAAAATTAGGTCAAAATATTGGTAATTGTGGTTGTGCCATGTTATTAAACACAACTTTTTTTTTAATTCAGAAAAAAGTGTTTTTTTTCATATTTAATCCGAAAGAAATTATCATTGCACAAAAACTATCAGCGATAATGACCTGCTTGCTTTTTTGCTAGGTTGGTAGTCTTGTTATCTTTAAAAAGGTAATTTTTTGCGACTATTGTGCTATTTATATTTGAGATGTTAGGACATATTTTCTAAACTACTATATTTTTGTCAAATTTCAACTTTAGTAGAATAGAACTTTTGCGGACCAAAAGGGACCAAGAAGGTGAAACCACTGATAGAAAGGTGAAAGCGTTTTCTTTAACCCTGTATATTAGACTGGTCGCATCTTGTATGGGATTTTTTTTTTTTAATTTGTTTGCTTTGGTGTAAGAAATCATGATCTAATTTTTCAGGTCAATCTGACGGTGCCTAGCCGTGCCGGGTGGAGCCCAAAGTTCCCCATATTATAAAAAAAACATCTTTTCTAGCCGAAAATCAAATCATGGAAATCAAATCATGGCTTCGTTACGATCTTCCGCAGAGAAAGTACTTCAAGTGTGCCAAATGTCAGCTTCCTATGTCATCATATGGCTTCAGAAAGTTGCGGAAAGAATAGGACATACATGCCAACATCCTGACATACTAAGAAATTATATGTTGTATAGATAGATTAACATATCGCACCCTAAATACTAAAGGGTATTAACTCAAAATTTTAATTTTTTCACTTTTTGAAAGAAATCGACACATAATATTCATATCTACCCGCTGTAAAAATATCATGCTATTTTGTCTACTTTTTGGTAATGAAAAGTTTGGTTTAAAAATTCTTTTTCATATGCCTGTAATGTAAATTTAAAAATTGTCTTGCTTCTACTGAAAATTTTAAAATTTTGAGTTAATACCCTTTAGCATTTAGGGTGCGATATGTTCGCGCAACTCAAAAACGCTTTAGCTTATTGAAAAACTAAAAAAAACCGAAATTCCGCAATAAAATTTACTTTAAGAAAGTTGAAACTTTTTTCATTATGTTGGCTTTGGTTTTCGAGATATACCGTTATTTCGAAAATTAAGGAGGTTGCACAACATATATTCGCGTAACTCAAAAACTCTTTAGCCCAGCGGGAAAATGTAATCAATAGGAATCGAGAAAGTAACACATATCTTGTATAATATTTGATTCCAGAATTCATTATTCTTAACACAGACCATGTCCTAGGATTGTAATAAATTATTTTAATGTATCCTGCGAATGAATTAAATAATTCATCCTTGATAATAAAAATTAGTAGACGACATAAAAACAGCAAGAAGTAACGGATTTTTATTAAGAAAATGTGTATATAATAGAAAAACACGAATAATACCTACGAGCAAAAATAATTCATTCCTTGTTCTGCCAATGTGGGAATATACGTGGTAATCAATTCATAACTATTTTGTCTGAATAAATTACCTTCTCGATTCTAATGAATGCATTATTATTCTTTCGAAAATAATACATTGTTTTTTTAATTATTTATGTAATGAATTCCTCATTTTCCCGCTGGGAGTTTATTGAAAAACCAAAACAAACCGAAATTCCGCAATCAAATTTACTTTAAGAAAGTAAAAACTTTTTTCTTTATGTTGGCTTTTGGTCTGTTTAACATTTTTTTAATTTTAATGAAATTATTCTAAAAAAAATTTTTAAACTATGTACTATATTTTTGTCAAATTTCAACATTAGTAGAATATAACTTTTGCGGATCAAAAGGGATTAAGAAATGAAATTACTCAAAAAAAAAAATATTTTTTTTTGAAATTGTTTTTTACAATTTGTTTTTTTTTATTCCGCAAAAATGTTTGCAGAAGTAACAGAAATCATGTGCTATTGTCTTCAAGAAATATTTATGATATAGGGAAAATTGATCGTGATCGAACATAATACAGGTAGTACATATAAAAATTTTTATTAATGTTACACAATCAGAAAAACGTATAGCTACCCTGATTCATCCTTATCCGTTACACTACGTTCACACTAGCGTATTTTATAGTAGAATAAAGAGCTTAGACACGCGTTTACGCTAAACAGGTATATTGTGAATCCCACAGGGATTTTTAAATTTTGTTTGGTCTTTTTACGACGAATACGACTTATGGAACACATACTTAAAATCAGTTATGATTTGGATTTCGGATCTTCAGGATCAATAATAAACAACGAAACCAACAAGGAGTTAAGAAGTTCAAACAGGAAACATGTTCAAGATGAATATCGCAAATGTGGGTTGATTATAGATCAGCCGAAACAAGGGTCAGGCAATACAAATGATGGCAATACCGCAAGAAGATTCTTTTCAGATCCAGAAACAGCATCTGAAATAACAGGTGTTGATTTTAACCTCATTTTAAGATTTAAAATAATCCTGGAAGTACTTGCGTGCAATAAAGAAATTGACTCTAGAAATTTTGGAGATTTTGCTAAGGAAACTGCAAAAATATATACAAGCAAGTACCCATGGAGAAATATGTTTGCTACAGTTCACAAAATCCTTTATCATGGAGAAGATGTCATTAAATATTAGTTGGTGCCACTTGGATATTTATCAGACGAAGCTCAGGAAAAAAGGAATAAGGATTACAGATTTTATAGAGAGCACAATACTAGAAAAATTTCACGAAATTCCACTAATGAATTTATATTTAGGCCCTAAATTTGTAAAACGCAAAAGCAACGCCAAAAATTATATTGAAAGCAAAAACAAAATCGAAAATATTTCATAATTTTGTTGTTGTTTTCTATAGAAATAAATATTGAATTTTTAAATTTTAAACGCTTCATATCTTGTGGCGTTGATAATTTTTAAACGCAATATGTATTTTGACATTGTTTTTGCTTTCAATGTTATTTTTGGGATTGCGTTGCGTTTTACAAATTCAGGGCCTTAATATATTATCGGCAACGTCAAATCCGTTCATCTCCAGTATTCGAAATCAATGGAAAGTGGAACATCGGGATTTAGATGAAGAAGTCAAAAAACTACTAAAGAACAGAAATAACACAGAACAGAATATGGAATATTTGCAATCAATCTTTCAAATAAATGAACAATAATTATAATTCATTAGATCTAAGACAGACATTGTATTAGTAAAAAATAATAATAAACAGAATCTCACATTGTTACAAAAGCTATTAAAATCTATTGCTGCTATTATTTTCAAAAGGTTTTTTTATCCACATATGTATGAAATGTTTTAATAAATAAATTAGAATAAATAAGTTTAAACAAATTTAAAAGCAAAAAATTGTTTATTGATTTTAGTGATTTGACTATTTTTAAATTAAAATTTTGTATTCCCAAAAATTTAAATTACTTTTTGATAATAAACAGGCAAGTGCACGGCCTAAAAAAACACTTAATTGACAACATCTTTTGTAAGTTGTTGTTGTTTTTATTTTGTTTTTCTTAACCTACTTACAACTACAATTAATGTTGAGAGGATTTCAACTAATTGTAGTGGGGAATGTGAGATGAGATAAACCCACTGTTGTTTATTGTTGATGTGTTTTGTTCAAGCTTTGATATTGTTACAAGTAGAACTGTTGCTATAATTCTTATACGTTTAACAGTTTTATTTGGTTTAATATCTTTAGTTTGTCTAAAATCTTTATGGATGAAGTTTCCTGATGATCTGGCCTAAGCAACCCGTGAAATGCATAGGAATAGCTTATCCCATCAACAATAAATTTCAAGTGTTTTTGTCAAGAATAAAAACTGGGAATTAAGCACGAATAGCAAAATCTTTTGAAATTAAAATTTTTTTTTAATGTTAAAATTTTTTTTATAGTGTAAACATTTCATATTTTGAGTGTCCCATTATTACAAAAAATGTTACTGATTATTATTTAAATCTAAAAATTACATTTTTAAATAATTAAAAGAAATAAAAAAACCATATTGCACGCTAAAGTAAAAAAAGTCTAAAGTTCCACTTTGCCCTAAAATTCCGCAACAACTACTCAATCTATTTTAATGAAATTTAAAGTGGAGAAAGTTTAAGAATCTATCTGTCGATTAAAAACTAAAAATCTCCTTCGGTTCAAAAGTTACAGATTTTTGGCCAATGAAAAACGATTTTCAGCCACTGTGTGCCGGCCCGCTCCGCGGTTTTTTACTTTAAAATCGTATGAAAACCGCACCGTGTTCAGACTTTAAAGTAGCCTTTGATAATTATTCTATGACCCAAACGAACTTAAAGTAATTTAGCAGGAATATCTCTTTCGCCAGCGAGTTGACACAAATTTTCGAATGACAAATTTTAAAAAAATTTTCCAATTTGGGGTCTTTATTTCTTTTCAATAATTTCTAAGTTAAATCGCTGTCGGTGCCTAATAAAAAATTAGTTTTTATCTCTTATGGCAAAAGCTGTTAACTTTCCAACAGTATCAAAAAATTTTTTAAAATTTGTCACTTTATTTTACCAATTATGTATAAAAATTGTTTTTAACGTTTTGCCAATTAAGTGTTCTTCGAAAGAAAAACTTAATAGCCAATCATTTGTTTCTTTTTCAAGATTTCGCTTTTGGCCACTTCATCACTTAGCAGGTGCTAAGATTTTTATATTTTTGTTCATGTAATATTGACATTTTTTTTTTCTATTCGATCAAATAAAGCAACTTGAAAATACATTAATTTTTAATGACATGCAACCAATTATAGAGTTCAGTAACTTTTCAATATTAACAAAATTTAATAATAATAATAATAATTTATGCAACACTTATTTAACCCCATCTTCAACTTGTTAGACCGAAGCCAAAAGTTGTGACAGAGGAGTCTAGTCAAAGCGTCACGGCATCGTCTTCTTTAAAACTTTCACTATTTGTTCATGCAACTGCCTTGACACTGGAGGATATTTCTTTGTTTATACCCACATACTATTAAAACAAAAAAACAAAAAACAACAACAAGACAAACGACATCATCTTCTACTTGGAATCCTTATGCAACATTTGTTTTACAAGAAAAATCAATGATAACCTCAAGGCTCTTGCACATGCGCAGAAATATAAATTTACAATAGACACACCTCATTCTTCTCCCTCAGCAGCATGAGATGGATAGTAGAAGATCCCTTCCATCGTTTCTTTACTTTTACATTTCCCATAAAAGGAAATTTTGTTGGCTTATTTTGGTGTTTTAGGAGACACTTCATCTGCACATTTTTTTCTTCCAACACAATGTGGGGGATTTATCTTAAAAATGCTGTTGATTATGTTGCCGATAACAAGGAAATCTTCGTCATGAACATTGGCAAAGCTTTGCTCAATTTACAAGCAACATTCATTATTTTGGTTGTTGGTTTTCGTTGAATTATTATTTAATACTGACAAAATTTTGTAAATCTTCCTTTAACTCCTAGACAACAAACGTTTCGGTTATGTAAGAAAATTAGGAAAGCCATAGACAGACAGACAGACATTTGAAACTTAAGTCAAGACATGGATTTCTTCAATAGCGTAGAAGCAAATGTAAAACAAAAATGTCATCGCTATTAAACTAGACATTTGCTAAATGTCTGTGCTAATGGATTGTTGAGTGTTTAAAGGTAATACAAGTACACTAAGAGAATTTTACACGAAAGTTTTGTCCAGGAGAAAAAGACATTAGTGCATATTCTTAATATTTTTAATTAGGCTCAAGTTCATGAAATTTAATTTTTCATTAAATTATTTTTATGAAGAAAGGAATTTTACCACATGAAAATTAATTAAAATTGTTATTGATAATCTTTCATTCTTGGCGTGGCTGGGGCTCGAACCCCGGCCGGCAGGTTACCATGACATGTTTCGATTGCAACCACTCAATCTCCTCAGATGGATTTGCCGTCTTACACTCGCAGCCATCGACGACTGCTGACGTCAATAGTCAAACATCAATCCTTAAACCAAATTGTATTCTAACATTTGGTAGATCGAAATTTGCTTTCCTGAATGATTATCCATTTTAATTGATTTAACATGTTTTTTCCTTACTTCTGTTTTTTCGTACTTTTGTCAAGAATTTTTCTTGAAGTCCAAGTACATTTTTGGTTTTTTAATTTTGTCTTTTTCTTTTCTGTTGACCTTTTCCAGCACAACTTGAAGGACAAATGTACACATAGAGCTCGTGCCTTAGCTTTAACAATAATTAGTATTGTGGTTATTTTGTTGAACTATTTATGGTTTTTAATCCAAATTTTTAATATTTTTAATTAGGCTTAAGTTCATTTTGGACATTAAACTAAAAATAAAGCCGCTGTTAAGATAAACAAAGAAAAAGATTAGGTATATTTGCAACCTCCACGGAAATTCCTTTTTATCTTCGAGGTAAAGCAAAAGTGTATTGAGGGTGATCAGGTGGCTCTTTCCAAAAACAACACTCATCTTTAGCGAACGATTGTTTTAGAACTGTAGATAAATCAAATATTAATCGCCCGTCATCACCCTTAATGTCCCTTAATTTAAAGAATTAATGACAGTTGATACTTCGCTGTGGTCACGAAGTCGGATTTTAACAGACTTTAAATCACCAAACGACGGCGCTCCATGAGATAATGGAGTGTATGAATAATCTCAGTCTAACGTTAACTCTTGCGGAAGTAAAGTAAATTAACCACCTAAATTTTGCGATTTGACCTCGGTAACAGTTTTTTGCATATCGGTGAACTTAGAAGTTGCTGGCAAACAAACATCAAACCATCAAATAACTCAATATAAATTCAATCCAGACCTTTTGCGAAATTTAATAGGCAGTGTTCATATTAATAACACTGTACTAGAAATTGACACTTTTTTTAGACAAGCTGGGCACTTGTCGTTTTAACCTAATGCGGGGAATCAAATCTATAATAAACTGGGGGCAAATTACAGCATTCGATTTCGATCAAAATTACATATACAATTTAACAAATGCAAATTTCAATCGATATTGAATGCCGTAATTTGCCCTCTGATCTTGCAATTGCTTAACATTTCTCTCAGTATTTTTTTTCACTTTAAACGTTTATGATCATCTTCTTTGCAACACAATACACCTCTAATACTTCCGTTGTTAGCAACAACAAAAAGATGAACAAACTCGATGACCTTTTCCAATGGAAAACATGTCTGCCAATAACTGAATGCGAGTTGTATTGTGTTGTTGTACGGCGCGCCGCGGCGAGTGTTTAATTTGAAACGTGTTTTTTTTTGTTTTTCTCTAATTTATGGTCAACATGTGGAAGGAAGTTTTTGGAATTGCATATCAAAACAACGAAACAAAAACATTTTGCCATAAATCAAGGAAATTCATAAAGCCATCATTGTTGTTTTTGCTAGTGGCAACCACACCAGCTGGTTCAAAGTCAAGGCAAGTCGTACCACATGCGTATGATCTCATGCATGTTGCAGATAATAATATGAAGAAGATGCTGTTGCTGCTGCTGCTGCTGCTGGACTGACATTGGTAGCTCGTCATTAATCATTTATTTTCATTATCACATTAGATTTTAGTCTTATGGTTACTCTTTACTTGTTCGTTTTTCTTTTGCCAACATAAAATTTAAATGTTTTTTGAAATGGCAAGTGAAATTGTAGGCTGCTTCTGCTGCTGTTTAGGCATAAGTTTTTAAAATGCATATACATAATTGTTAAAGATTGTGCTTTTTCCCCAAGTCATGCAAAATGATCTTCGAAGCCAGAGCATGCTAAAATAGAATTAGTTATAGAGGTGTTAATTATTAAAAAATTTTGCTTAAAATCATTTAATATTTGCCATTCGCTTTGTAGCGAATTTTATTTGAAAGAAGAGTGAAAATAGAAAAACATTAAAAACTATCAAATCATTTGTTTAAATTATGGGAAAAAATCTGGTGAATGTTTTGCTTCTTGGCCACATAATGGACAGTGATCGATGCTCTTTTTTGTTTGTCTCCGATTGGGTTAATCGTTATAAATGATAATGGGCGGCAGACTCTAAATTGGAAAGTGTTTTCGTTTTTGCTTTTTCTGTAATGGAACGAGCGGGTGATTAACATTGTTGTTAATTGTGTTTTAATGTTTGAAAGAACATCTTTCTTAAGGCAAAATTTCTATTATAGAAAAGCCATAAGCAAAGTAAGGAATTTGTTTTTTTTTTTTTATTTAATAAAGAAAATAAGGGTCCTCATGATATCGTTTATAAGTCTCGTAAACTGTGCAAACTGTGCATTCTTACACCCTCGTAAATGAACTGTCAAAAATTGTATGAGAATTCATTTACACAAACTGCTTAAATTTGCCCAACAATTTTGACTCGTAAACTTGCGCTGTTCAATTGTGCATTTATACAGACAAATTTTTTTAATGCTTACCGCCGTTTTCAATGAAAACTTCAAGTGTAAATAAATCACAAACAATAAATTCTTGTAATAATATAAGCATATTAGTCTTTTGGCTTTCTTTATGCATGTTTAAAAACAAATTTCATTTATAATTTACAAATTTCAAGTTTTTTATTATATTTTTAATTATTTTTTTTTAATAATTAGTATTGTGGTTATTTTGTTGAACTATTTATGGTTTTTAATCCAAATTTTTTATATTTTTAATTAGGCTTAAGTTCATGAAATTTAATTTTTATTAAATTATTTTTTGTGAAGAAAGGAATTTTACAACATGAAAATCAATTAAAATTGTTATTGATAATCTTTCATTCTTGACGTGGCTCGGGCTCGAACCCTGGCCGGCAGGTTACCATGACATGTTCCGATCGCAACCACTCGATCTCCTCAGATGGATTTGCCGTCTTACACTCGCAGCCATCGACGACTGCTGACGTCACTAGTCAAACATCAATCCTTAAACCAAATTGTATTTTTAACATTTGGTAGATCGAAATTTGCTTTCCTGAATGATTATCCACTTTAATTGACTTTACATGTTTTTTCCTTTACTTCTGTTTTTTCGTACTTTCGTCAAGAATTTTTCTTGAAGTCCAAGTACATTTTTTGTTTTTTCACTTTGTCTTTCTCTTTTCTGTTGACCTTTTTCAGCACAACTTGAAGGACAAATGTACACATAGAGCTCGTGCCTTAGCCTTAACAATAATTAGTATTGTGGTTATTTTGTTGAACTATTTATGGTTTTTAATCCAAATTTTTTATATTTTTAATTAGGCTTAAGTTCATGAAATTTAATTTTTATTAAATTATTTTTTGTGAAGAAAGGAATTTTACAACATGAAAATCAATTAAAATTGTTATTGATAATCTTTCATTCTTGACGTGGCTCGGGCTCGAACCCTGGCCGGCAGGTTACCATGTTTTTATTGACGTTTCTGATTGAAATGACATTAATTGTTTAAAAATACACAAAAATTAAAAAGGATCTTCATGAAACGAGTCTCGCAAGTTTACCCATTTGCACAAATGGTAATTTTAAGCAATATCATGAAGACCCTTAATGTTTTTCAAAGGCATTAATTATGTTTGAACTAATGTGAAAGACAGTTAGCTCTATTTAAGTTGTTTAACATACTTAAATCGGCCAATAACAAAAATATGCTTAAACAAGTTAGAGTGATGTATTCAGCTTTGTCGAATCACTATGACGCGATAAAGAACGTTATACATATAAAGGGTGGTTAAATTTTAAGTGCCGATGTTGATTTTGAATAAAACACAAATTAGTTAGGAAAGTGTTGTCATTTCCTTTTATTATGATACTATTGGTATGGTACAATTACACTACATGACAAAATTTCAACAAAGCCGTGACCAAATTAATCTGACACCTTATCTTTATGTCAAATTGTCCGCTAAATCCGAACATGTCAGAAATTAGAAATGTTATAACCCTTCACTAAAAAGAAAGAAATACATAATCCGTTCAAAATTTTTGAAGATGTGCATTTCAGTCACATCATCTTTTTTAAAAACACAAATAACGGGTATTTGACAATTCTGATTTCATATTCGGATTCAGCGGAAAATTTTACATAAAGATTAGGTGTCAAATTTATTTGGTAAAATACCTGTCACGGCGGCACACCTCCATCCGATTGTCCAAATTTTCGATTTTCTTAGGCATAATTGAAGTTCTATGCCGTTAATGTGTCGAATTATCTCATCCTTAAGCCATTGAATTGTTGCTGGCTTATCGACGTACACCCTTTCTTTCAAATAGCCCCAAAGAAAGAAGTCAAACGGTGTCAAATTACATGATATTGACGGCCAATTGACATCGCCACCACGTGAGATAACACGGCGATTGAATTTGTCGCGCAAGAGAGCCATTGTTTCGTTAGCTGTGTGGCAAGTGGTTGCGTCCTGTTGAAACTACATATCGTCCACATCCATATCTTCCAATTCGGCCCATAAAAGGTTCGTTATCATCTCACGCTAGCGAACACCATTCACAGTAACTATCTGACCGGCCTCATTTAGGAAAAAAAATACGGCCCGATGTTGCCGCCAGCCCATAAACCGCACCAAACAGTCACTCTTTGTGGGTGCACTGGTTTTTTGACAATCACTCTTGGATTATCATTAGCCCGAATGCGGCAATTCTGCTTATTGACGAATCCACTGAAGTGAAAATGTGCCTCATCACTGAATCACGAAGTGCACGACATGCATTTTGATTTGAACGCCAATTTTCATAATAAGCCTGAATAACTTTAAAACGTTGCTCGATTGTGTATCTCTCCATGGATCAAATTGAGTTAGTCTGAAATTGAGAAATGGCAAATGAAATGCAGGAAAAAGCTTGACGTTCAGGTGTTGTTCACAATCAACATCGGCCCTTAAATTGTTGTAGAGTTGTTGAAGAGTCTCATGAGGATTGTACTTTCTCCTTAAACGACAATTGTGCTTGTTATACCCACACCACAATAGTGGAGAGGGTATTATGCATTTGTGCTGATGTGTGTAACGTCTTAAAATATTAAAGTATACCGATCGACTCAGAATCACTTTCTGAGTCGAACTAACGATGTCCGTCCGGCTGGCTGGCTGTCCATATACCCTTGTGCGCAAAGTACAGGTCGCAATTTTGGAGATATTTTGGGACATAGGTTCTTATTGGCACAAGTCCTAAGCCTATTGAAAATGGGTGGACTCGTAGGACCACGAGGGAAGTTAGGGGGAAATTTCTTCCTCTCAGAAACTATTAAACCGATTTTAATGAAATTTAAACCATAGATAGATCCATATCTATATGCACACATAAGCTATACAGTTTTTCAAAAATAGGAGCACAAGGGGAGGTAGGGGGCAATTTCTGCCTCACACAAACTTTCAAACCGATTTTAATGAAGTTTATAAACATTGATAAATCCATATTTATATGGACACATATGCATAATGTGTTTTTTATACTGTGGTGTAGGATAGGTCAAGCCCGACTATACTTTCTTACTTGTTTACATATCTGTTAAGATGATGACTTCATACAATGACGATAAAAATCTGATTAAATTATCGTTGATTCCTATCCCATTTACCGAACACACGATGGCTTTAATTCTTACACCAGTTGGATCTTATATGGATGTAAGGCTTAGATTTGTTCTCAAAATTTTCCAAGAAGTGGACGGGCAGAGAGCGAGTTACTGAAAACGGCATTGGATCGATAAATTCGAGTATTCACGTCTACACCGGCAATGGTTTCTTCTGTACGCACGGTACAAGCTCGATTTGGATGAATCGATCCAAAGTTTTGCGTATTATCTGCTCAGGTGGACGATTATGCTCAACTTGGATTGACTTTAAGAATATCGATTTACAATGGGCTAAAAAATCCTACGAATAAGTGTAACTGTGTAATGGGCGAATATGATATTCTGATATTTTGAAATATAGTGAAACGTACACCCAGTGAAAAAATATGTTTAAAAATGGTCACCTCCAACCGAACTATTTTTAAAGAAAATTTTAAAAATATTATGTTTAATATAACCATATTATCGTCAGCGGTAACCATGTTATGGTTAAATTAGGCGTCCATCAAGAAGCCTCAACCATATTATTGTTGCCTCCAAACATGTTATGGTTAATAATAACTAAAATTTGCTTAGCACTTACAATACCTTGGTTGGTTTTCAACCATAGTATGTTGCTCTTGAAAAAGAGGAAAATACTATTGTAAATTTAAAAACAAATTATTATAATATTTAACCATAACATTTTTAGAGGCAACCATAATATGGTTATGGGTTCTTGATGAAGGACTAATTTAACCATAATATGGTTGTCGCTGACAATAATATGGTTATATTAACCATATTATGTTAAAAATTTCGTTTAAAAATAGTTTGGTTGGAGGTGACCATACCCAGTAAAAACTTCGCCTACAAAATAATGTGTTGAGTAATCAGAAAAACATAAGAGCACTACTTACAATTCTACTGAAAGAACCAATGAATTTTACAAGGGATGTCCCAAAATGAACGCATTAAAAAGTAAGTCATTATTTCTTTTACCTGCATACCTACAGAAAAAAGTAGTTATGGAAGTTGTTGTAAATGTAGTTAAAGAGGAAAGCTACAAAATAATGAGTTTAAGAAGCTATTCATTTTAAAAAAGTAGGCGAAGTTTTTACTGGGTATTTAAACATGTTTTTTTTTTCTATGTGTACTGCATTAATCTTCACAGCTTTGTTTCTCCAATCTGTCGAATAATTCTATATATATTCAGTGGAATGAAATTCACCTCCATCATTATCCAAAGCATTGTTTCTGTATTCTTAGTAATATAAGATGGCGCAAAAGTTTTCACATAATTTTCTTTGACTACAATTTTTTTTTTTAAATGAATCACTTTAGTTTGATAAGCGGCAGCCGCCATAATTGAGGACCATACGGGCAAGATTAATGACATTTTCGATTCCTCTTGCCAGTACTTCCGCCAAAAGGTTCCCATGTTCAAGTGTCTGAGTAGGGATATAACTTTTTAACAATTTTTTAAAATATCAAAATTGGCATAGCACAATCCGATAGAGCATAAACAACTATAAGGGAACGTATATTTATTTTTTCGCTAAGGTCAAAAAAGTTCACGCACCAACCGCGATGAAGATTTGAAAATTTTTAATTTTCTTTTTGGTTAAGAAAAATTAATAATATGTTCAATTAAAACAAAAAATAGCTCAAGTATGAAATTTCACTAATATTTAGAGATGGTTAGAGATTTTTCCGCAAACTAAAACGTATCTTTAACCTTTTTTAACAAAAAAAATTAAAAAAGAATAAAAAACACCGTATAAAATTATGAATATTCAATATTGCATTGGTTTAGAAAAACCAATTGGTGCGTGAACTTTTTTGAGAAAAATTACAAAAGATTATGATTTTCGTGGTTACTAGGACATGGTTGACTTAATGGTACTATGCCAAAAAATTGGTTATACCCCTAGTGTCTGAGGCTTGTTGATATAGAGTTGTGACTTCAAGAAACCCAACAAAAAGAAGTAGAATAAATCGGGCTAGCCAGTGAAAATCACCTGTGGTTTCTTGAGGGCACAAAGGGCCACAAAAACGAGAGATGAGGCGACCCGAAAATGCAGCCCTCAAAAAATTTAAACAATTATTTCACGTCCCCTAGGAGTATAGCGCTCCATTTCTTTTTGACGTATATTTTGTGTCTGTTGACTTTTTTAATGTCAAAGCAGAACTGATATTTACCGCTATTTGCAAAATGTAGAGCATTTTCCAATAGGCTGATGACCAGGGAAAGCGGAAATATGCAGTAAAAATAATATAAGAATTCCAACCAATTGTAGTGGGGAATGTAAGAAAAGATAAACTCACTGTTTATTAATGTTGTTCTGGTTTAAGCTTTGATATTATTACAAGTAAAACTGTTGCTTATAATTCTTATTCGCTTAACAGTTTTATTTGCTTAATATCTTTAGTTTTTCTTAAATCTTTGGATGAAGTTTCCTGATGATCTGGCCTAAGCAACAAGTGAAAGGCGCATAGGAATAGCTTATCCCATCAACAATAAATTTCAGTGTTTCTATCAAGATTAAAAATTGGGAATTAAGCACGACAAACAAAAGCTTGTTAATTGTAAAAACTAATTTTTATAATATTTGCATATAATAAAGTAATAAGAACATTTAAAAAAAAATTTAAAAAGAAACGCTTTTCTTAAAAAAGAACATTTAAAAAAAAATTTTACCCGCCCCCCTTAGATTTTATCCTGGCTACGCCCATGTATTCGTGTACTGTCATCGGGAATATGTATGCCTGCAATGTTTCATCCATTTGCATTGAGCAAAAGGCGGTCAAAAAAGCATTTTACCAAAAAAAATGTTTGCCCCCCCCCCCCTAGATTTTATCCTGGCTACGTCCATGTATTCGTGTATTGTCATCGGGAATATATATGCCTGCATAGTTTCATCCATTTGCATTGAGTATAAGGCGGTTTAATGAACGTTACAAGATTTGATTTTCCGAAGTGAAGCTAAAGAAAAGGTTTTAAAAAAAAAAGTATAGTCGGTCAAGCCTAAGCCCCAGTATTTACAGACCAATTTTCAAGTGTTTCCTCTCAGGGCCCATGGGCAGCAATAACAATTAAACTAGAATAAAATTATGTTATGAGGTATAAAGCAGCTCAACTACATTGGCTTCTCGGTCGAAACTCAAACTTGTCTTTAGACAACAAAATTCTCTTATACAAAACCAATATGGACATATGGCATCCAATTATGGGGTACTGCATGCGCATCTACCCAGCAAAAACTTTGCTTACAAAATAAGCAGAAAAATAATAATTTGACGAGCCAACTACTTACTTTTCTACTAGAAAAAGTACTTATTTTTGTTCGAGATGTCCCAAAAATAATCCTTTATAATTTAGCCTATTATAATCTAAAAAATAATATGTTTTTTTATACTTAAAATTTTTATAAAAATATATACACAGAAAAAATTATTAGTAGTTTTTTATCAATTAAAAAAATTACTGTAAAAGTATTAAAACTTAATTAACATTTTAGTTGTTTTGAAATAAATTTTGAATTAAAATAATAATCAAATAACAAAAAGTTATTTCGTTTAAAATAAAATAATTTTAACTTGTGAAATTGTTTTTGGAAATTGTCAAAATCAATCAACACATTGTTTGAAACGGCAAAGTTTTTTGATAATTTTTTTAATTAAAATTAAAAATATCATTCATTGAAAAAAAAATATTCAAAATAGTAAATTTTTACAATTTTTAGTAATCAATATAATCATTTTGGTAATAGGTGCAAAATCAACAAATGGGTTGATTCTTTGATTTTATTATAAAATTGGTGATTAGAGAAAATTTTTAATTTTTTCTGTGTAGTTACACAAAGTCAATAAAGTAAAATTTTTTTTATTTTTTTAATTTTTTTAATTTTTTTTTAATTATTATCAAAAAGTAATTTCAATTTTTGGGAATACAAAATTTTAATTTCAAAAGATTTTGTTATTCGTGCTTAATTCCCAGTTTTTATTATTGATAAAAACACTTGAAATTTATTGTTGATGGGATAAGCTATTCCTATGCATTTCACTGGTTGCTTAGGCCAGATCATCAGGAAACTTCATCCATAAAGGTTTTAGACAAACTAAAGATATTAAACCAAATAAATCTTTTGAAATTAAAATTTTGTATTCCCAAAAATTGAAATTACTTTTTGATAATAAACAGGCAGTGCACGGCCTAAAAAACACTTAATTGACAACATCTTTTGTAAGTTGTTGTTTTTTTCATTTTGTTTTTCTTAACCTACTTACAACTACAATTAATGTTGAGAGAATTTCAACTAATTGTAGTGGGGAAATGTAAGATGAGATGAACCCACTGTTGTTTATTGTTGATGTGTTTTGTTTAAACTTTGATATTGTTACAAGTAGAACTGTTGCTATAATTCTTATACGTTTAACAGTTTTATTTGGTTTAATATCTTTAGTTTGTCTAAAACCTTTATGGATGAAGTTTCCTGATGATCTGGCCTAAGCAACCAGTGAAATGCATAGGAATAGCTTATCCCATCAACAATAAATTTCAAGTGTTTTTATCAATAATAAAAACTGGGAATTAAGCACGAATAACAAAATCTTTTGAAATTTTTTTAATTATTTTTTTTTTTATTTTTATTAATTTTATTTTATTTTTTTTCTTATTTTATTTTTTATTTTTTTCTGTCTCTGGCGGGATTCGATCGCGCAACCTCGGTGCTGATAGACTAGCTCGCTACCAGCTAGTCTACCGGGGCAGTGTAGTTTTTGTATTAAAAAACTATGTTTTTTGACTATAATGACTATAATGACATTTTTATTGTCATAATGAAAATTTAAATTTTTCTGTATATTTAAGATATAATAATAAAGTTATTATTTAATATATAACTAATAATCCAAAAAGTGGCGAATAAAGCTACAAAGTAATGAATTCTTGAAGTCATTAAAAGTAGGATTGTAGGTAAAGTTTTTGCTGGGTAATATCCAAAAGCTTCAAAGACAGTCTAGAATATTACGACAAGTTGTCTGCGCCCCATGGTATATACGTAATGATATTATCCACAGAGATCTCAACGTCCCCACTATCCAGGAGGAAATTAAAAAATATTCAATAAGTTACATCGATAAACTAATGGTCCACCCTAACTACCTCGCTCGGGGTCTGCTTCAGTTCGAAGGTCACCAGAGGCTAAAAAGAACCGATACTTTGAGCCTAACTAAAAGACATTTTTAAATTTGAATACAGCAGTTAGTGGTTACATTGGTAACAACTAATAAACAACAAGTAGAATTAAGATTTGAATACATATTGTAAATTTCGATAAGAAAGATTCAATAACAAAAATAAATTAATTAAAAAAAAAAAAAAAATGTAAGAGGTTAAGATTCGTATAAGAGTTGTTTGTGAATTTAAAAAAACATCGCAAGTATCAAAATATGCTTTAAAAAGATTGAACACAATAAACTAAAAAAAATACCCTTTGACTAATACATATATGCAAAAAATGCAGCACTGGGTAAAAATATGCAAAAATATGCCCTAACAAATCGATGCCAAAATTCATTAAAACACTCTAAACCGGATAAATATATTCAGCCTTTTTCCGGTTGTCGGTGTCGTAATCGATTAAGTCGTTTTTTGTAAGAGATTAAAGTAACCCACAACCAGTGCTCTTAATCTCTTACAAAAAACGATTTGATCGAGTAGAAAAATAATATAATTGCATATTCACGGTTTCCCGGTTGATTTTTTAGCTATTATCTTTTTGGCAACACTGGTTTAAACATCTGGCGCACGTTTTGTGTTTTGTTTCACTGTCAAACTTCTTCAGTTTGGTCTATAATTTACACAAGAATCGTCTTACCAACGACCAACGCTTGCAAATTATTGAATTTTATTATCAAAATGCATGCTCTGTTAAGAAAGTTCATCGCGCGCTTCTTCCATTTTATGGTCAGTTAAATCGACCCACTGAAGCGGCTATTCGGGCTATTGTGATTAAATTTCGCACCAAATTTACATTGTTGGATATTAAACCACTAACACGCTTACGTAGAGTGCGAAGTGAAGAAAATATTGCAGCTGTATCGGCCAGTGTTAATGATGACCATCAATTATCGATTCGTCGCCGTTCGCAGCAGCCTCTGTTACTCAACAACGTGAGATGATACCCAACTTTTTCTTGCCCAAAATGCAAGAGCTTGACTTGCATGACATGAGGTTTCAACAAGACGGTGCCACATGCCACACAGCACGCTTAACAATGGACTTATTGAGAAGCGAGTTCGGTGAACATTTTATTTCATGTTCGGGACCGATCAATTGGCCGCCTAAGACTATTTTTGGTGGGGCTATGTTAAAGTTCATGTCTATACACACACATGCCCGCTTCAATTGACGCATTGGAAGACAACATTGAAGCATTTATTCATGAGATACCGGCCGAAATGTTGGAAAGAGTATGCCAAAATTGGACTAAGCGGATGGATCATTTGAGGCGCATTCCCGGTCAAATTTGCATTAAATAATCTTCAAACCTTAAATTATATGGACCGTACTATCGATTCAAATAAAGATTTCATGAGTTTTTCTGAATTGTATGTGTTTTTTTTTTAACTTTCCTATAGCTCTTAAAAAATCACCCATACGTTCCCTTTAAGTCCTAGAAAGTCTGCTTTGAGACTTTTTGTTTAATTTAGAAAATTTTCTTTTATATTTTCTACAAAGCCAAACATTAATGTAAAACTCATCATTTCAATGAAATGGAAATTTTTGTCTAATATTTACATATCTCAATATTAAGACTTTTTTTCTTTTCTCAAATAAAATTTAAGCTTTATTACTTACAAATATCTGTCCGTCCATCTGTCAATCAGCTGTGCTGCATCTCGTAAATACAACTAATAAAACATTCAACATCATCATTGTCAACATTTTCATCATCAAATTTGATTGTCTGCCAAAGAAAAAATTTAATAAAATTTTTATTAAAAAAAAAAAATAAACCCAGTTGCATACATTTATTTTATTGTGAAGTGATGAAATTGCAAAAAAAGATTTTCGTTTCGCTTTTTGTTTTTATTAATTTGATTTCATGAAATACATTTAAGAGCCAGTTTGCAAAACAAGTTGTAAGTAGCTGCAGCTAATTGAGTTCCAGCAAAAATGTCTCTCCGATGTCTCGATTTAAAGCAGGCAACATTCAACAATTATTATCTTGATTAATTGCTGTGATGCGTATTTAATTTTTTTGTTGTTTCTATTTTATTTGTTATTCAAAGAGTCTCATTGTTTTTGTTGCATTAAAATGCATTTCGATGGCATAAACGCGAACATGAATGCAGAAAAATATTTAAAATAAAAAAAAATAATCTTAAAAATTATTAACCAAAGTAATAATTATAAACATTTCTATTCACTTTCTACGCTTTGAATGAGCAACAAAACAAACAAATGGTTTGTAACGCACAATGATTGCGTTTTTATTGTTTTAATTTTTATACCCTTCACCACCACCAGTGGGGAATGAGGGTATTTAAGTTTATCATTTCGTGTGAAACTTTTTAAATGTTTATCGAAGACCCCATAAAGTATATATAGTCTGGGTTCTAAGGTGATTTGGTCATGTCCGTCTGTCTGTCCGTTTGTTGAAAACTATTACACTCATAAACAACTCAAAAGAAAAAATAACAATATTGGTGTCCAAGTGTTTCTAGTTCTCCTAGGCAATTTGGGATTGAAATCTAGCACAATCGGCTAAGTAGGAAAACCACCATAAAAAATTTATATTTCTGTTAAAAAAAAACTAACATAAATCGTGGCGAAATGCACGGACTGATATAAGATTTTACACTAATTGGTTTTATTTGTTTAAGATCGGTCCATTATTTATTTTTAGGGATTTTTTCCGAAAAAAGAGTAAGAAACCCGTTATATATTTTTTTATAAAGGGTGGTTAAATTTTATGGGTCGATGTTGAATGTGAACCACACCTAAATTTCAGACTAACTCAATTTGAACCATCGAAAGTTACACATTCGAGCAACGCGTTAAAGTTAGTCAGGCTTATTATAAAAAAAGCGCGTTCAAATCAAATGCATATCGTGCACTTCGTGATTTTTTCGGTCAATTTAATCGTCCAAAAATTTGAGCAAACCGGCCCTGTAAGAGATGAGAAAATATGCAGCCTTATTCCGGCTGTCGTTGTCATAATCGCTCAAGTCGTTTTTTTGTAAGAGATTAAAGAAACACACAACCAGTGTTCTTTGATCTCTTACAAAAAACGACTTGAGCGATTTCGACAACGACAACCGGAATAAGGCTGATTGCTGCTGCTCGCGATAGTGTGCCTGAAGAGCCGTCCACCTCAGCTCGTTGGCCTGCCCAAAATTGCAACTCGCACGCCAGTCGCTGATGAGTATTATGCATAAAGACTTGCATTTACACGCTTACAAAGTGAAATTGACTCAAGCAGTAAAGCCTCTTGACCATTCCAAACGTCGTCAATGGTCAGAATGGTGGCAACAGTCGATGATCAATTTTCGAAGAAAATCATCTTCTGTGATGAAGCACATTTTCACCTCAGTGAATGCGTCAATAAGCAGAATTGCCGCATTTGGGCAAATGATAATCCAAGAGTGATTATCTAAAACCAATGCACCCACAAAAAGTGACTGTTTGGTGCGGTTTATGGGCTGGCGGCATCATCGGGGGCCGTATTTTTTCCAAAATGAGGCCGGTCAGGCAGAATGGTGTTCGCTATCGTGAGATGATAACGAACTTTTTATGGCCCGAATCGGAAGACATGAATGTGGACGATATGTGTTTTCAACAGGACGGTGCCACTTGTCACACAGCTAACGAAACAATTGCTCTTTTGCGCGACAAATTCAATGGCCGTGTTGTCAATAGGCCGCCAAGATCATGTGAATTGACACAGTTGGACTTCTTTCTTTGGGGTTATTTGAAAGAAAAGGTGTACGTCGATTAGCCAGCAACAATTCAAGAGCGTAAGGATGAGATAATTTGGCTAATTAACTGCATAGAACCTCAATTATGTCTCAGCGTCATCGAAAATTTGGTCGATCGGATGGAGTTGTGCCGCCAATATTTAGTTCCACAAATAATTGAACCGTACCAATATTGACATAATAAGAAGAAATGACAATAATAAAACCCTTTATTTTGCTCGATATCGTTTGCGGTGATAAGGCCCCAGGACAATGAAAAATTTTACATGCGTTTTAGTACAGTGCTTTTACGATATCAAGAATCTTTTTAACAGTGCACTTTAATAAACTCTTTTTCGATGGCAGTCCGAGAATTTTCTTAAAACTTTTTTAACTTTGTAAAATTTTAGATCCGTAGAAATTGAGGTATATCCCGTTGTTCTTGTAGCCCTTTGAACATGTAGGGTGTTACGAAAACTCTCTCATACCCAACATTTAATCATTTTAGCTTCACTGCAATTGAATTTATTATGTATGGCATTTATAAATCCATCCAGCATCCAACTTATAATGAAAATACATTTTTTTTCTTTGTAATCTAAACAAAGATTCAAAACTTTTATAAAAAAAAATTCAAAACAAATTTTTTAGGAAAGTCTTTCATAAGACGTTTAAATATTTTGTCTTAATAATTTTTTTATTACAAACAAAGATTTTATTATTGTAACGCATTAGACATTTTATTATTATAAATGTTTATCATTTTCTACAAAAAAAAAACCCCAAACTCTTGATCTAGTTTAGATAAAGAAAAAACAATTTGTAAAAAATAAATCGTGAATAAAACTATTTGTTACAGCTGAGACCAGAGAATTTTTAATGGTTCTCTACTTAACTCATTGTTCTCCAAAGCTGTCGCTCCAAAGACTTTTTCAAACATTTTAATTCTCGTTAAATAAAAAAGCTTTTATGTTGGTTGTCTAACACTTTCTCTAAATTCTTCAGAATTTTTTTATTGTTATCGTGTTTTGCTTTATTTATGTTTTATGAAGTCTCTAAAATATAAAACTATTTCTTTTGATTGTTTCGCTTTTGTTATCAATCTTTTAACAAAATTTAAAAAAAAAATTCTTCTAAATTTTGCTTTTGTTTTTTTTTCATTTAAGGTTCTCCAAAGAATCGATGATGTCTCGTTGATGTGTGATAAACGTATTGCTAGTTTAAAGAAACTGGCCTTGAAACCACCGCGTCCCATACAAACGGTAACACCAGAACCGGCAGTGCCGCTACAGCCTCCCGGTGGGGCACCCCATCTATTGCGACGAAAACATAAGGTAAGTCGAAACTAACAAAAAAAAGGAAAATAAAGTGAAAAGTTTTTTTTAAAAACAACAAAAAAAAATCCTCCAAAGTCTAAACGATTTTTTGACTCACAGTCCAGTTTAGATTAAAAACTTAATTTTAATTTTTTTTCCTGCTCAAATTCTTAAGAATTTTTATAGATGTGCTCAATTTAACAAATAAAAATCTAGGGATTGAGGTTAAGTAATAAAGGCAATTGCTTGCTTTATCAATTAAAAAAAGAAATACATATAAAAACAAATTAAACTTTTATGACTGTTAGTTTTTTTGTTTTTTTTTTTTATAAGTTCCATTTTAGTATTCTTAAATAACAAGATTTATGATAAACAATTTAAAGTAATATTTTAGCAAAAGTATGTAATTTATAATAAATGGATGTTTAGAAACCTTTATTAAAGTTAAACAGTAGAACTGATGAGAAAAATCCTAAAAAAAGAAAATACAAACTTCAGAAGACGATCATAGAGAAATATTGTGTGTATAACTTAAAAAAAAGGGGATTCCCAACAGATTGCATATATTCAACACATGGGTTTTGTCTTTGAATAAGTTATATACATACACTGATAGAAAAGGCGTCATAACGCTGATATATTCTGACATCAGGACTATGACGAGTGTCTTCGTTGTTGACCGCATGACGCTTTTCATCATTGCGAGTTAAGCCTCAACATCACTTGGCCAAATTGTCATCAGGGTCAAACATTGAAATTATGTCATCACTGGGATTACTCATCGTCATCACAGAAATGACGAACCTAAGTCAGTGTAATAAAAAATGTCATCAGCGTGATGACTCAGTAACATCGGAGGAAGGTCTCATTAGGCTCAATTCAATGACAACATGTCATCAAAATTTAGTTATTGGCATTGACTTTTAGTCAAAGTGAGATAATATTGTTTTTTACTTACCCGTTACACATGTTTGTTTCACTTTTGTTGTATTCCGCCCTTTGTTTACAGAAGAACTCTCTATTATAAGACACCAGCAGCATGCCCTTTGAAAATTTAATGTATTAAACTAAATAATTTAAACAAACAAATAGAATATGGGAATTATTGCTTCTTTTTTTTACTTTTTAAACATGAATAAAATGTTATAATACACAAAATGTGGGTTCGAATTGCTGTTACTGTAGTCATAACATAGAGGAAGCATAAAATATGAGAGAATTTTATGATCACGTTTATCTTAGGATTGATGTCCGTCCTTTTTGCCTCATGGATACCATTTATAAAAACATTTATGTCATAATTCTGATGTTAGAGCATCATCAATATGAAGATGCATTATTCTAAGAGTGTACAGTAATGTGTTAATTAACGTTGCTTCGACTTACGTTGTTTTAATTTACGTCTTTAAATTTTGTATACCCTTTAAATTTTTAGCAAAAAACGTAAAATTCCTTTTTTCAATTGCTTTATTTTGTGTGTACTAAAGGCCTGCAGAATTGTATGTATTTGAAAATCAACCATACAACAAATTCAAATGTTTGTACAAAGCTTTTGTGTGCAACCACTCTTCGTCGCACAATTTTAATGGTGTTGTAAGAACACAAGCATCCAAAGAAATACACTCCAGACAATACTTGTTTCTTTCAAAACCTTTAAATACAGTAAAAAAAATATTTCTTTTTTTAATTAGGCTCCAGTTTATTAAATTTAATTTGCATTAAATTATTCTAAACAAGAAAGGATTTTAACAGCATGAAAAAATCGAAATTTTTTTTTTTACCGATAATTTTCATTTTTTGACTGAACTGGGAATTGAACTCGTTCGAACTGACAACGTTGTGTCAATAACAACCACGTATTTCATCGTCAGAGTTCTTGTATGTTCTCCCTTACCGTCACAGCGACGGCTGCCAGTCCACAGTCAATAATCTTTTAACAAATGGTATTTTAGTGGATCGAAATTTGCTGTAATCGTGCAGGTTGCGATAATTTGATGACTTATTTTCAAATAAATTTTGTGGATAGCTTGGTTTCGTTGTTCGAGCGTGAATCTCTACATGATGATTTGCCAAGGCATACTGATTATAAATGTCAAAAAGTAAGCGCAGTAAGAGAGTTCGTTTGACAGCTAAACATTTCGTAAGTTATTTTGGGTTAAAAAACACCCTCTATTTTGTTTCAGAAAGAAGATGTTTGGACATGGCTCGGCAAACTTTTTAAGTGTTGACCATCATTTTTGAAACCTGTCGTTTTGTCTTTCAATGTACGAAAATATAATCTAATTATTTCTGATATTTTTTGGCAGGAACCCGAAAATCTTGAGTGTTAGAAGACACCAGTAGTTTTTAAAATCACGTTTATCTTAATATGTATTTTGAACATGAAATATAACTTGGCAATTAATAGAGTCAATGTGTAACACTAAGCCTGTTTGAAAATGCAACATTGCGTTGCATCTGATTCGCAGAGCGTTCTTAAAAGTGTCATCTGGCATTACTGCAAATGTCAACTGTTGGCAATTATATACCGTTATATAACCCATCGCTAAGTTAAAACAAGAAACAGTTTTTTTGCACACATGAATTTGGATCGTAAAGACGGCTGTTGTCGATGTTTAACAATTTCTTGCACATCGTCATCTTGATTGATGTTGTTGCTTTTCATGTTTTGTCGCGCGCGTTTTCCCCATATCAATAAACACGAGTAAATTATGCTGCCGACGCACAGTGGCGCCATTTGAGTTTTTTCGTTGCAAAAATCATATCTTTTGAACCGAATAAGGTAATTGAACAGTTTAAACAGCATATGATAGATAACTGTTCAGCCTATGAAATGTGCATTTGAAAAGGGTGCTACGCTGTGTAGGGGCCTACTTATGGGTTATCAAAGTTAAAATTAGTAGAAAAATCAATTTTATGGTACCTAAAAAAAAATTATTTTTACATTTTTAGATTGTTTTTATTTTTTTTTTCTTTAGGGTTCTAAATTATTACCCAACAAATTAAAAAAAAAAATTTTTTTTTTTAAATTTATTTTTTCAATTTTCTGTATTTTCGGTATATGGGTAATTCCATGTCAAAACGACCAAGAGTGGGACACGACCCCTTCCGATTTTAATGAAATTTGGTGAGAATGTTCCTTTTATCTTATAAGGAACATATATGAACGAAAAAAAATTTTAAAATTTTTTTTTCAAAAGTTATGTCATACTCAAAATGTCATAATTTCGCCGAATTAGCCGAATGTGTTGAGCTTATTTCTTCAATAACTCGAATAACTCGAATACTCGATAACTCGAATGCCGCGCACCTGGCATTTCACCCTAATTGGGGACGCTGAATTCAGTGGTGCTAACCGTTTTTTTAAATTAGCTCTTGTTTTCAAGATATACCGTTATTTCGAAAATGTAAGGCGCTGCACAGCATATATTCGCGTAACTCAAAAATGGTTTAGTTTATTGAAATAACTAAAAAAACCGAAATTCGGCAATAAATAATAAAGTGGGGTTGGTCATACATTTGACCCATCTAGGAGCATCCTACGCGCTGTAGGGGCCAAATTAAAGAATTTTATTAAACCGCAATATTAGTATGGCAACCATGTCTTTTTAACCTTTTTTACCTCTAGAAGCCAAACGGGCACGTACGGGCAGATAAAATTTTTGAATTATGTAAAGAAATAATCAAAGAACAGATTTTGCAAATATGGCAAATATAGAAAAATATAGATTTTTGTTATTTTCCGTCAAAGTTGAAAAATAGTGAAAAAACGGATAGTTTTTAAATAGTGATTTACCAGGAGAAACACAAAGCAAACAGTTCATTTTTTTTTATCATTACACATTTAATAAATGCATCAATCAATACAAACAAAAAATAAGGCGATTCGTTACCTATTTTTCGTGATATTACACCTGAAATCGCAACAAATTTACTAAAAATTGTGTGTTTTTTTGAAAACCGAAAGTCGGTCAACTTTGAACGGCTATATCTTCTAAACTAAAAATGTGATATTATTAAGAGTGGCAGATTTGAAATCGTTGAAAAGTTTCCTATAACATGAGTTTATTCAAAACTTCGTCGGTGCTCATGAAAATTTTGATTTTTGCAACCTCGTTTGCTCTACGGGCGCTACTGTGCGACGTCTGATTCTTGTGCATACATAACAATGGCTAGTCTGGACGGTGTGTAGCAAAAGCATGCGATGCGCAAACAAATTAAAACACTTATCATAAAAATGGCTAATGCATATTGTGTTCAAAAATATAACCCAAATGCGCATTAAACAAGTATCGGCATCAGCAGTTTTACATGAGCATCGCCAACTAAACACAGATGCAGTGTAGTGATAAATTTCCAAACAGGCCCACTGATGTTAATTTATCCTGATTCCTTATTAAAGTTTGTTCAAGTAAAAACTTTTTTGTTCATTTCATTGAAAGACTAATGGCCATTTTGTCAATGTATCGACAAACTGTCCGTTACTTAATGTCAATATAAATTTATAAGACCGATAAACTGTCCGTTAACGATTTTGGGTTTCTCAATATGGGCATTTCCGTCAAAAGGTCCACTGTGGCCGAAAATTTAAAAGTTATTAAAAGCTTATTATTTTACGATATTGGTCTAGAGAAATATTTAGATTTTACTTATTTTATAAATTTACTCATAAATTTGTTCACTTAGATGAACAATCAGACTTCAAAGTTGTGCAAACGTAATTTCTTATATGTGAGAATGTTTTATTGTATGTTTTCTTTAATATTTATCTTTCTTAAAAGAGGTGATATTTGATAAAAATTACTCCAAAAAAATTTTCTTACGTGGTCTGTAATCTAAGGAAGAGTTCAAAGAGAAATATGTTATTCGGATTAACGGTAAATTTTTATTTTGTTTTAATCATTATTCAGTTAAATTATTACGGAAAAAATTTCACGTTCGAAATGTCACGTATCGACCCAGATTTTAGCTTAAAAAAAAGAAAATAGAGAAGATTTTGGAATTAAACCAAGACATTTTAATGTTACATTGCTACGTAAAATTCTGAAAGTAGTTTGACCAAAAAATTATGTCAGGTTTCGCTGAATTACGTATACATGACCACAAAAACTACTTAAGTTTTTTTCACGTTCGAACCGCTACTTCTTTTGCCATTATCTTTGACCTAGAATCGCTCCCTCCATAAACTTCAGCATAGATAACAGTGCTTTCTTAGTGCTATAATCTAAGGGTAAAGAAAACGTAAAAATATTTTTTGCTAAAAATGTTATTGCGTTTTTGATGCGTACGACTGTCACGTTCAACACTTTGGTATTACCCATATATCGACAAAAAACATTGTTTTCAGTTGGCAACACCACTCAAAATACATGTAAAAGTTGGGAGTCAGCTGATGTAATTTATCTGTACGGCAAATAAAAGGAAACTAAATAATTGGCAGATGAGTGCTGGTTAGTTTTGCGACCGAATAGAAGCAAATGAGACATTGAGAAAACCAAAGTTATTTAATGCGCAGTTTTTCGTTGGGTAAAAAGATAATCGCCTAATGAGAAAACAGCCATAAATGAGAAAAAATAACGGATATAAGTTTAGCCCTCCAATTTGCCATGTAATTTATTAAAGACACAAACCATTTGACAAAAGATAAGCCATCTGTCGTGAAGACCGCATTTTAGACCCAACTTTTCTGTTCTAATCAGACTTGTCACCCTGTTAAAATTCTTTTATAAAGTATGTACTTATTTTTTTTTTTCCTTTTACTTCATCTCTGCCATATGCAACATTATTTTATGTTTGAAGTCTCTTGTAAATGAATAATGAAGGCAATAAAATGTGACCCAAATATGCACGATGCGGTCAGTGACTTGTGATTATAATTTTTAGACATTAATTACAAACTTTTTTTTTGTAATTTTAAAGTCTAAGACCTTTTTTTATTTGCTTGTTAAGATTTGTATAATGTATAATGTTTTTTTTTTTTTTTGCTCAAATGCAAAAAGAGAATTTTCAAAACATGAATCAATCCCTCGGTCGCAATGACATTTCAACTGATTTTTTTTTTCATGTAGATGTCATTCATAAAAACATCTAAAAAATATTTTTATTGTTTTCCATAAGGGAACGTTTGATATTGTTTTTTTTTTTTATTTAAAAAAAAAAAATGCGGCTTGTACTTTTAAGTACTTCGCACTCATGTAATTAAAACCACACACTCTATTTTTACTATTCATAAGTATTCGTTTGTACTCTCTTGATATTTCAAATGATTTATTAATTTTTCCAAACTATAAACAAAAAAATAAAACAAAAAAGGTCGCCATTGTCATCGTCGGTGTAATCGTAAATTAATTTCTATGTGTATATTGTTTTATTTTATAGCATTTTATTTAAGTAAAAGTGAAACTTTTTTTGTTATTTTTTTTTTTTATTAAAATTTTCGACTTTTGCAAATTAGTCTACAAAAACAAAAACAAAATCCAAGAGTCAGAGTCACTCAATTGTGTTTTTAAATCAACAAGTGGCTGACGACTGGCTGTATCTTTTAGTTTTGCGCGTTTACTTATTCTGGCGTTCAACTTTTTTTTTTTTTTTATACCCTCCACCACAATTAGTTGTGAAGAGGGTATATTAAGTTTGTCATTCCGTGTGAAACTTTTTTATTATTCATCTCAGACCCTATAAAGTATATATATTCTGGGTCCTTGAGTAATTTTAAGTCGATTTAGCCATGTCTGTCCGTCTGTCTGTCCGTCTGTTGAAAACACGCTCGCTTTCGAAAAACTCAAAAGAAATAAACAAACTTGGTGTCAAATTGCTTGTAGTTATCCTAAGCAGTTTGGGATTGAAATCCAGCAAAATCGGTTCAATAGGATCTGAGCTATGAATCAAAATGTGGAACCACCACCTAAAAAAAATTGATAATTTTGTTACAAAAACTAACATAAATGGTGGAAAAATGCATAGAATGATATAAGATTTCGCAACAGTTCGTTTTATTTAACTGGAAATCACGCTGTAAAATTTCTTGAAGATCCGTCCATAATTTACCATAAGCCCTACTCCCGGAAAACGGTATAGTAAGCCTAAAACCCTAACTAACAATGCTATCATAACAAATTTTGGCACGTCACAGTTAAATAGGACTAGAAATGAAACTATTAAGTTTCGTGAAGATCGGTCCATAATTAACCATAGGCCCCATATAAAACCTACTTCCAGAAAACAGTTTAGTACGCCTAAATCCGTAAAAAATAATGCTATCATAACAAAATTTGGTACATCAAAGTTTTTTAGAACTAAAAATAAGACTGTGAAATTTCGTGAAGATCGGTCCATAATTTACGCCTAAAAACGTAAAAATGAATGCTATCATAACAAAATTTGGAACATAAAAGTTTTACAGGACTAGAAATAAGACTGTGAAATTTCGTGAAGATCAGTTCATAATTTACCCTAGGCCCCATATAAACCTTACTCCCGGAAAACAGCTTAGTACGCCTAAAAACGTAAAAAATAACGCTATCATAACAAAATTTGATACATCACAGTTTTATAGAACTAGAAATGACACTGTGAAATTTGGTGAAGATCGGTGCATAACTTACCATAGGCCTCATATAAAGCCCACTCTGGTAAAATAATTAAATACGCGGTAAACTTTCTTCCAGTTTAGCTTCATATGGCCAGAAAAAATGTTATGCAATTTTGTGATATACGGTCCATAATTTTCCTTAGATTCCATTTTAGCAGCCTTCTGAAATTTACTGCAAACGCTGAAACTAATTGCACCGCTGTATTGAAATTTATGTTTTTTAATACCAGAAATCGTTCTGCAGAATTTGGGATGAATGGTTCATAGCTTACCATGGCTTTTATATAATTTGTTCTCTTAAAAATCATTTAAGTTCATCTTAAACTGATATTCTACTCAAACTTTTTAAAATTGATTCTGATTGTCGATCAATAATTTTATATAGGTCTAAACCGCAACAAATTTTAATGCAGATGTCTGTTTTTACAAAGATTATAATAATAAATAGACATCATTCAGATATTAGTCCTAAAACATTCGAAGTGTCGGTGGAGGGTATCAAAGATTCGGCACAGCCGAATATAGCACTCTGACTTGTTTTTTAACTGCTTAAAAAAATGGCAGGGAGTAAATGGAGTTCACTGGTTGTAGAGTACATGCCCTTAGTCAGATGTGGTGCTGGTATTTGTCACTTGTGAGGCAGAGGATCATTTCTGTCAGGTTCAGCATAAATAAATAAAACTTTTAAAGTGGCGTGGAATTTTACTTTTTGTTGTTGTTTTGCTTTCAAGCTTTTCTAAAGTGTTGTAGCATCTTGTTTACATATGTAGGTACGAGGGGTGGTATAAAAATTAAAAAAATGGACTACAATTTTACGTATTACTTAACCTAAAAATAATTATTTGAAATTACTTGAAGTTGTTGATATTTAAATTAGGCTTAAGTTCATCAAATTAATTTTCATTAAATTATTTTAAGTGAAGAAAGGAATTTACAACATGAAATGAATTAAAATTTTTTTTGCTAATTTTTTTCTTGACTGATCACGGGATTGAACTCGGGTCGAATTTACATGTTTCGAGAATAACCATATTCCCATTATCAGAATTCTTTGCCGTTATACCGCTTAAATTACTCGAAAAAAATTTAGGAGTTCTGTCATCTACAGGGCTTTTTGAATTCGAGTTTCTTTTGTTAATGTAAATTAAACACATCATAGAATATAAAGTAGCGAAACAACATAATTTTCAGATCTCATTGAAAAAGTTAATCTACACAGAAAGAAAAAACTGGTACTAAATTTAACTTTTTTCCACTTTTAGTACGAGTCGTACTTAAAAATTTTAGTACGAATAACACTAAAATGTACTTAAAACCATCCAAAATGGGATTTCTTTCGCAAACCATTGCATTCTATACGCGTGAGTTTGTACAAGTTTGTTGTAGAAACAACAACAATACTAACAAACCAGGTAAACAACGATTTGCTTATGTTGTATAGAAACAACAACAACACTACAAGAAGAAAACTATACATTATTTTCATATCTAAAAAGTAAAAAAAGAAGAAAAAAATTCCCGAATTCTTTTTTAAAATTACTAATTGCGCAAATTATGCAATTTATTTTTAATTTAAGTAAAATTTTTTATAATTAAAACCACAAAAATTATTTTCAATTTTAAAATTTATTTTTTGACCATTGTTGCCCAGATTTGCAATAAATTTCGAATGCAAATCCGAAAGTCTTATAGAATACAAAATTTCTTCGGCATCGCAATACAAAATAGGCCTCCAAATTCCAGATTATAAACAACTTCTGCAAGTTAAATCTAAAATCTAAAAATGGCAATTCTTATAAACCAATATAATCCTGAGGCCTAATTCTGCAGAATGGCACTCGTGATCGAGTACTTTCTCAATTCGAATGCAATTTTATTTCAGTTGATACTGAACGAATCGAAATTATTTTTTCAGTATTGTGAAACTCAAATTAATGCTTTATAACACTGAAAAAATAATTCCGATTCGTTCAGTATTGACTGAAAAAATTAAATATTAAATTGCTTTCGAATCGAGAAAGTACTTTATCACGGCTGCCAGAATCAGGCTCCTGTACTTTAATTATAAGACATGTTCTTGTTGTGCAGGAAATCGTTAAATTGTTGTTAAATCGTTTAAGGATGTTTTGCTTATAAGCAAATCGGTATTTTTGAACAGCTCCATCGATTAAAAGCAACACGAAAGCAAAATAAACATTGCATTAAAGCCTTTAAGACACTACCTTTTTAATGCATTGTTCAAGTTTTGGTAAACAGTGCAAATATAAAGTAATAGAAAAATTTACCAAGTGCGAAGGGTTCAGCTGTATTAAGATAAATGGCAAACTGTCAAACATTTTACTAAAGTTATCGATAAAATATGAAGTTATGTCAAAAAAAAAATGTAAAATTGTTCAACTTACAATTGACATTTCAAGCTTGAAATATTAAAAGTGTTGCTGAAGCAGCGGTTTATGGGCAAATTCAGCGATTTACCGCTTTTTGTTTTTATGTTTCTCAAAAACAAAAAGTTGACGACATTTAATAAAATAAACAGAACAGGGATGGCTAAGTTGTTTCAATTGTACTTTTTTGTTGATACTTTTTAAACTAAAATTTATAAAACCTTTTTGTGGTGTTTTTTTTAGAACATAAATACAATTAATTTCATCTAAAAAATCTTTTAGCACAATAAGGTACAATTTTTAAAGGTTGTTGGTACAATTTTAAAAATTCTCAACACCATCCCTGAAACAAAACCATAACAAGAGAAAAAAAACTAAAAAACTTTCTTTACATTTTTTATAGTTTGCTCTTTCTAGCATTTACAGTTTCTTTCTATCCATTCTGTATCAATTAATGAATAAAAAATGTAGTGTCATAAGGACTTAACCAAAACAGTATTAAGATTTTTGATAATTATGTATGATGCGAGCAGCAGGCTTAACAAAGCGAGAGCGGCATACGGGCGTCTACAATCAGTATAAAGAAGCTTGCGAATATTCAGAACGGAAGTAAAACCTGGCTAATATCAAGCATAATCATGCAAAAATACAGGTCTTCATTTATAAATACCTCAGAACCATTTGCAGAATATTCTGGCCCAGCGCGATCAGCAATACGGATCTCTGCAACCTAATCAATAAGGAACGCGTACGGAAACAAATTAAAGGCAGAAAATGAAGGTGGATCGGCTGGTGGATTATCAGGAGGATGCCCGATGGTATGACAAGGATGTCCCCAGAGTGGAATCCTCTGGGATCAAGAAGCCTCCAAGAACGGAGACAATGCAATCTTACGAGAGGAAAAAAGCAAAAAACAGCACTACACCGAGTAAGATAGATACCTTGAGGGAACCACATGTTCACAGGAAGGGAAATGAAGAAAAAATGTTAATTATAATAATGATCGTTCTCATTTTGCTGTACCAAAATGAAAAAAAAAAACACAAATATTTTGAAAACTGCGGAAAGAAAGATTTGTAACGACGTTGTAAATACTTGGGAAATTAAGAGCTGAAATGTTTCTTAAGTACAATTTTTCAAAAAAATTGATTTAATCATTTTCAGTTTTAAACATTTTAACTAAATGAGAGTGTAACCGTATTTAAACGTATATTTGACACAACGTGTTTAAAACTGTAACAATATTGCAAATTGTTTTTCACAAGATCAATCTGTAATATTGTCTGTTGACATAAAAAAAAAATAATATTATGACAACATTTTTAACAAAAAGTAACAACTTTTTATGTTAATTTCTCTTGTTCGGCACAAAAAAAAAATAAAAATTTTATGAAGGCAAAAAAAAAAAATTAAACCTAAAAACAATTTCCGTATGGAAGTAACAAAGACTACTGAACAATAAATCTTTTTTTTAAGTATGACAAAAAACTGTCACACTTAACACATGCATACTATCGAATTAGATGAAGATGGTAAACAGTGGGTTATTGGGGAAAAATGTAAAACTTTTTTATCTGCTTTTAAGAGAAAAAAAAATAACGGCCTGAAAATTCTGCCACAAAATTACTTGGAAAAAGAAGCATGAGAAGTTAACCGACGTCCGTCCAATAACCTAGACTTTTTATAACTTAAGCGAGTTTTTTTGGACGTCTAGAAATTCCGATAGGGATAACGGTAAAACAAGCTGTTATACTAACGAAGTGTGTTTGACATTTTTCAGTATAATTTAGCAAATCACCATGCAAAGACTTACACCGGAATAACGTTTTCGAATCATGGAAATTTATTTCCAAAATTCGTGCTCTATTCACCAAACTTATACAGCACTTCGCTAAGTTTACGGTGCGCAATATCGTCCATCTGAGCACCTAACAAGCAATACTATGGATCAATTCATGACCACATTTACTCTTTTGGATAATATTCATATTCATCCAAACCGAGTTTGAACCGTTCAGAAGAAGCCATCGCCGCTGTAGACGTGAGTGTGACAGAGGACTCCAATTTATCGATCCAACGACGTTCTCAGCAACGCGGTCTCTGCCCGTCCACTACATGGAAGATTTTAAGAAAAGATCTCGGCCTTCATCCAACAACTCTGTGCTAGAATCAAAGCTAACAGATTATCAATTGCGTCGTGTATTCGGTGAATGAAACTGGAAGTTGAACCAGATTTTCATCATCAAATCATCTACAGCGATGATGCTCATTTCTGGCTTAACGAGTATGTTTACAAGGGGAATTGTCGTTTTTGCAGAGTGTAGAATCCTGATGAGACTGGTGAGACTCCCTAACTTCCCGAAAAAATCTCTGTTTGGAGCGGTTTACATGTCTAAGCGGTCATCGGCCAACTTGTCTCCAAATCCGAAACCGGTGCCAACATTAACGTAAATGGCGACCGCTGCAGGCAAATGATTCGTGATTTGATTTATAACTCATGTCGTCATGACTTCGCAACAAGCCATACAGCGCGTGAAATTGTCACTTTGTTAAGCCAAATGTTTGCTGACCAAATTATCTCAAGAAATAGACCTGCGAATTGGCCACCTCGTTCGTGTAATTTGACACCTCTGGACTACGTTTTGTGGGGGTACGTCAAGTATCTTGGCTATGCTGATAAATCAGCCACGATTGATAATTAATGCCGGGTTTTTGGGATGTGGATTAAGTTTAAACTTAGTTTAACGTAGTCTTTTTTTATTTATTTCATTAAAGACCAACATTTCAACTGTGTAAGCTGTTCTGTCAAAATTTTGTATACAAACTTGGCGGCACAAATTTATTTTCAGATTAACTAAACCTAGTTTAACTGAGATCTCAAAAAACCAGCATAAGAAGCCAACATTAGACGTATCGTTGACGAAATAAGATCGGGTATGGTCAAAAAAGTGTTAAAAAATTGGACCGACAGGATGGCGTTCATAACGCGAAGTCGTGGAGGCCATATGCTAAAAATTTATTTTAAATGGCATGAAATTCGTGAGCTAATGAAGCCAAAATTTAGGTTATTCCATTGAATTTTTTGGGTTTTATTTTGAAATAAACCCAATTGGGCAATTTTTTTAATCGATGTAAAATCTCCCGACTGAAATACTCTTCACTTCACTGTGTTTTAAAAGGAAATGGCAAATTCAATTTATGTCGCATCTTGGAAATACCATTTATTAATTCCTTTTCTGAAGGGTTGAGGAAACATTTTTTTAAGGGAAAGTACGAACAAATTTCTTTGTTCCCGAGCCCCCAAAAACACATATTTTTAACCGTAAAGCAGAAATGTTATTTCTTATTTGCTAAAAGAAGTTGTGGTCTGGCTTTCAAGATTTTGAAAAATCGCATTTTTGGAAATTTCCACCCTTTTTTGAAGAATTTTGGGATTTTCGTTAAATAACTCTGTGTAACATGGTCTGTTTCAAGACTTTAAAGAACCCATAAATTTTCCTCCGCTTTTTATTTAAAATCTACCACTGTGTGATGCCAGTAAAAAGTTAAATATTCAAAATGATTTTTTTTTAACTGCAATAAAAACAGATCATAAACATTTATTTCAGTTGTGTTTTGCAAGCAAAAGAAAGTTGTTAATTTCAAATAGTTACTTTAAATGGATAATCTCCAAAACACATATTCACTCGTATTGATAATAAAATTGAAAACAGAAGAAAAAACAACTAAAATTTCAAACATAATGAAATTTTTTGACCACCAGCTTAGCGGAAACTGAGTACATCATTTAGAATAGTGTCGGCAAGTCGTTATCGCACAGAAACTCTTGCGATTGCTAAGAAACTGAAAGCTTTGTAATGCCGTCCCTAGTTCTTGCGACTTGTTATAAAATTTGATCCAGTTGTACAACCAATTGTTGCGTTGTTGTTATTACACCTGTAGAAAAGTTTTACATGAGCACCGCCATTTGGAATTATCTCATGTTAGATCTTTACTACTGGGTGACAAACTATACGTTCAACAAACGCCCCTGTCCGTAGGCGCAACCAATTTACACAAAGGTAGCAATTAAGTGGATAATCCGGCAGAATTATATTACTCGCAGCTTGTTTAGAAGCTGAAGCTATCTAACCTTCGCTGCTTATAGGAAAAGACAGCATCTTCTGTTGGATATCAACAGCACACAGAGATGATCGGTCCTCACAATTCGAACCTTCCGCAGGTGGAAACCTCTTTTGTAATTTAAGAACTATCTTCCCCCAATTTGAGTTTCAACCACAGCCACAACGTCCCAAAAACATCCTCCCTTGAAAAAAGCACTCCCTGGCCATCATTCTGTGAAACACACATTTCATTAGGCAGTAAATTTCTTCAAAATCATCGGCACTCCACCCTTCATTCAGTTTGAATACAATTTTAACCGCGTCCATAACTCACTCAACTTTACCACTCATCATCCTCGGTAGCTCAACCTTTCATCCCCTTACAATATCCAAGACTTCACTGGGGAAAACTAGTCCCTTCAACTCTTCACTTTACTAACAATCTACTGGATATTTACCATAACCAGCATCACCACTTAAACCACTCCACTTCACCACTCCTTATCGTCGGTATCTCAACCATTCATTATCCAAGTCTTCACTATTCTTTACCAGACCCTTCGAACTCTTACTTTAATGAAAAACCACTAAATCCTCAACACAACCAGCATCACCACTTACACCACTAATTTTTCTCGGTGCCCCAAACATTCATCCGCTTTTAATATCCAAGACTTTAAATAGTCTAATCTGTCCCTTTAACCATTCACTTTACTAAAAAACTACAAAAATCAGCCTCACTATTTAAACCACCCAACTTCTCCAATCATTATCCTTTGTACCCCAACCTTTTATCCGCCTTCAATATCCAAGTCTTCACTAGTCATTACCAATAAAGTAAAGAGTCGAACGTTACTTTACTTACAAACTACCAGGTCTTCACCACAACCAGCACCAATTTCACAACCTTAACTTTCCACATCCTCGATCCCTCAACCTTTCGTTCTTCATTAAATACAGGCCGTCACCGATATTTGGCCCTCTCCAATCAGTACAGACCCTTCATCTACTCATCTCTTCTAAGCCATCACCACTTCCACTAACTCTCTCCAACTTCAACCAACAGCTCTGCAATTAGTTTTCTTCACAAAATGTATCTCAAGCACAAAGACAAGTCTTCGCAAGAGAGCATATCGTTGGGGGATCTCTACCAATAGTCAGACTGATACCGAAGTACCATGGGCTAAGAACTCCTGTGATACCAAATATAATTTCTCTGAACAAATCTGTCAATTTTGAATTCCTGCCGAATTCCAAGTATTGACTGCACCTGATTTCCCCAGAGGATGTAAAACCATCCATTATATGGAGGGCTCAGAGCTGAACCGAACCAAGTCATAAATTATATCACGTATATGTATTTCAAATCTGGTGCGATCCAGTTCTGTAATGGGGTAAATCAAAAACAGTTTCGTTCCTAAGGTAACGGTAATAAACCCAAGTCAGTGGCTCCAGTAATTAATGGCAATTTACTTACTCAAACTCGATATATTTTCGAATTTTCTGTTTTGACTTGGTTCGCTTCAGCTCTGAGCCCTCCATATAATCCTTTGCATAAAAATTCTTCTTATAATTTAAATTGAAATGCGAAATTATTTAAAGTGTTAACATCATCTGAGGTGGCTGGTAAGCTTTTTCCTGCGCGAATTGGAAAATGTATCGGGCTGCGGGCTCGATAATATGACGGGATTCGTAATGGGATTGACATGGCTACGCGGCACATGTAAAGCAGTACTCTGCTTAGAAGAGTTGTTATTGCTGGTGCTGTCTTCTTTATTTTCCACTACTTCCTTTTTTCCTGTGCTTGCACTCTTTACTTCTCCTATTCTTTCATACTAGAATTCTCTTACTAACTAAGGCATCACAATGGACCATATTGGTCTCTGGGTGAAGGTGTGAAGTTTACTTTGCACCAACCTTTCTAACCTAACCTAACCTTACCTTACCTAAAGTGCGGTAACGCGATTAACAAAAACTTGTCTAATCGTCACTTCGATTATAAAATATTTGCGACTAATTTCATAGTCTATGTAGTTAAGAAGTTCTTTCGCATGACATTTTGCCAAATACATGTGGAAATATCTGGTGAAAATACGTTTAGTATCCATTCACAATCTTTGGCAAAACTACAAAATTTATTTTTCTTTTAAATGTTTAAAACATTTTTCGCATAATAAATCATGTTGGCTGGTAATTTGATAATTTATTCATTCTCTTTTTTCTTTTAATAAAAAAAGCTCATTGAACTATGAAATAGTGCAAAAATTAAAATTAAAAAAAAAATAAAAACTATTTTAACACTTTATTTCATTCGTATGTTTCTTATATATTTTAAATATTTATGACATTTTTTTCTATTTTCATTGTTTTATTTCTTTGTCATTTAATTAATTTCACTTTCAAATTGAACGTGATTTGTAGACGAAATTCATTTAAAGAGATTATTTATCAGTTGCATACATGTGAGGTTTTGTATTTTGTAACAAATTAGACAAAAACAATGATTTTCAATTGTGGTTTTTTTCCTTTAGCCTAAAGTCAAATCAAAAAGTTTATATTGTCAACTCTGAATATTTAAATTAATAACTAATAAAAAATAATAAAACTTCTAAAACTGGAAAACTTTAAGAGTTAATAGTGGAACAGATTAATCATCGTTCGCTTTGACCTTTTCCGATCTTTCTTACAACATATCGATTCCGCGACAAAGGATTTTGGCTCAAGACTTAGGCCCGTTTTCACAACCTACCGATAGCTCAAAGTAGGATTTCATCTGCCGCATATAACTTTACTTTAACGTATAGTGAGCGATAAGTTAAAGGAAGGTTCATTCTACCTGCTTGGTTCAAGTAAAGTTGTAACGTTGGAACACTTTTTATATGGCCGATTAAATCGTACCGTTAGCTCGGATGATACCAGGGCTGCCATATAAATTTGTGATGAAATCGTCAGTTTGCTGAGAAAAAATAAAAAAATCGTCTTTATCGTTTCGAAAAATCGTCAAAAATATCGGACAACTTTAAATTTTTTTTTTTTTAACAATTTTTGTTGTTATTTTTATAAAAAAAAAAGCGTTCAAACAAAAACATAATTTTCAATCATGTAAGAGCTACTGAAAGTCTCATGAAGAGCGTCTTTGATCGTCAGTGACCGCATTCTTCCACAGCACCGCAAACGACGCTTCTTAAATCGTTGTGGGAATTGTTTAAGACATGGGTAAATATAATCTAGCGAGACTTTCATGTCAAGAATCGAATAAGACTCATGTAGATATTCTCTTACAAATCGTGAAATGCTCGCCGTATAATTGTTGAAAATATGATTTATACTGAGAGTCGTTAAAGGTTCATGCGATTATGGTTTGACAAAAGATAAACAAAGTGTAACATTGTTATTTTTGAACTCTGAAAATAATCAAAGATTTTCTTAAGACTTGCATATTACAGCAGTACCTAAACAAAAGCGGCACGCTTTGCAATTGTAAAAAACGATTTTGACAGCTCGTTTAATAGTGAAGTTTGCGCTATTGTTAATTAATAATGGCAATTTAGCTATTTTTTGGTCAATCTGGCGTTTTTATCTTTATTTTAATTTATAATTTGTGGGTTTTATTAAACAAGAAAGATATCACTACTGTTCGTGACACAACGTTGACGCTCTTGCTTTGGTATGGCATATCAGCGTAAAAGCTAAGCGAGAAAAAAACGTTCCGCCTTCCGCACTTGTTAAGGTACGGCTGTGAAACTTCCCAAGATTAAAAACGAAATTTCCAGAAAATGTAATGTTTTATTTAGACTTTGGAGACTGTAAAAAATCGTCACTTTTAAGAAAAAAATCAGATAATCGTCACTTTGCTAATTTCGGAACAAAAAATCGTCAAAATGACGATAAATCGTCAAATCTGGCAGCCCTGGATGATACCCTGTTCTGATGTCAAGCGTATTCTAGTAAAAGTGTTCTGCATAAATTAAAACAAAGGGGTGTCGGACGAAGGTCTATAAGACGGATAAAGCAAACCTTCGCAACCATTTTTTTTTTCTAAAAAGACTTTAAATAGTCTTGAAAAATGTGCCCTAGCGTTGTCATGATGAAATATTACGGCTTCATGGCAGCGTTTAAAAAACTGCAGCCAAAGTAGAAAAACTGCCATTTCTTCTACATCTTTATTTATGATTGGCCGAAAAAAACTGTCGCTTTTACTTCTGATTCATTAAGTCAGTCCAACCAACTCAAAAAGCGAAAAGTTTTAAAAAAATTTTCGTTTTTGTTCGACCGTTTTTGGTTTCGACTGCAGTTTTTGTTTAAATCCTGCTTCATGGATGGGTCGTTTTTCGGCCAAAGCTTGCTACAAACGATTCAGTTTAGTTCGGTACAAGTCTCCTGTGATTATCTGACTCGATGTCAGCATCTCATTCATGGATGGAAACCTTATAGTTCCGCCAAGTACAGCAGTGTTAGTAGGAACGTGAGTACCTGTCGTGTATGACTTACCCCACAAAGCTCCTAACACTGATGGAAACAATGCGTCTACCAAAGAACCTTTGTTTGCGTGATAATCCACGCAATACATGCATGGATAGAAATTGTAAGTGTATGATCCGGTAAACCAAACACTCGCCCCAGCCCAACACTGTTGAAATAAACAGACTGATCTTCCTAACAATGGGTGGAAAATAAGTTCTTAAAGCTTACTTTTAAGGATCCCAATTCCTACGATTTTGACTATAAACCACTGGCACCAAGTGATTTCCGAAGGAATCTTCAGAGTAACCAGTCTATGATCGAAGTCTTAGGAGTACCTGGTTCCGCCATATCCGCCAGGAAGCCGATCTTCCCCACAATGGGTGAAAAATAAGGTCTCTCTTCTTGCGGTTTTGGCTATAGGAGTAACTGGTTCCTTGCGGTGGCTGAAATGGATCTCTGTTCAAAGAAAGAAAGACCGGCCAATTTTACTTCTGCCGAAAACGGTTATTGGCTGCAACTGTATTTTCGGATGATGTAACATCTAGTGGTAAAATACCCAAAATATATCCCAACATAGCCCCGGGGATCCACATTATACAAATCAATACCTTAAATGGGTATTCGGCTTTAACGTTATTTAGGCTGTGCCTTTGGTTGTCTTTGTGGATCCCTTTTTAAATCGCTAGTAATGAATCTAAGCTATTATTACTTTTTTTAAGGCGTTAAAACATATTTTCGGACATGCAAAATCGTCGTTGGAACTTTCTCGCTTTCAGATCGTGTGGTACTCCATTTTCTCCTCTTAAATAAATCTTACTACAACTTACTTGAAGCGTTTTGAAATTATTATCCCAATTTACTATCATTTGCAAATGGTCGTGCATTGTAGCCAACAAAATATACAGCAACGCATTTGCTTATATGCAACACTAAAAACCAATAGATTATAGCGGAGATCAGTGTTTGATGCGAATGGTCTAGGGAAAGTGCAAAATATTGTAGCTTTTGTTTGCAATCAAACAACAAAATAAACAGAATTGCAATTGCCACATCACAAACACTAAAACTGTTTAACTTTTTTGCTACATGTGTTGCGTTTACATTACTGATACTCCAACAGCTGACATTTGTAAACAATAATTTAGAATCGTGAAACAAAATTTAAGATATGGAGCCGACAACTCTACATAAAAAATGGACGGCAGATGAAATAAAAACTGTTTTGGATTATTTGGAGAAGTCAGAAAACATAGAGGTTAGTATTTAAGAGAAGTCCGTAATTTTCCAAAAGCAATTTCTTTATTATTATTAAGACACCAACAACTCAAATGTTTTATAACAAATTTATTGAAAAAAAAAAAACGGTATCGATGCAACCTGGGATATTATAAGGTGGACGGTACGATAATTTAAGGCATCTTATACAAAGGCCAACGATTGGCGTAGTTCTTCTAATGCTGATATTTTCTTTTGCACTGCTTCGTGACATTTTAAAACAATTTCATAAATTAATCAAACACCTTTTTGTAAATTTTCACGACCAACAATTCCGTAAAACAGCTGTTATCTAATTTGCATCTAGCATTGCAAAGTTGCTTAAAATACCGCTCCCTGTCAATGATAAAATGATTGCACTACCAAACCGTTGCAACCTAAAACGCACCAAACATTGAAAACCGCTTATATTTACTCGATTGCAAACTGATAGGTAACATTCGGTAAACCAAGCCGATCGATGGCTAAGCGCCGTCCCTTAACTCTCAGTCATACCCGCCACCGCTGACTTTATTTTGCTCAAAAGCTACGGTGGCCTTAAAAGCCGCTTGTTCTGTCGCCGTCGTCGGTAAAAGTGTATCGGCTTGGTTTACTTTACTGACAATAACAAAACAAAAATTAAAAAGAAAAAGTAAAAAAATAGTAACATGGAAAATCAAAACAATAAAAAACACATGAAACGGGATAAACCCAATAAAAAGTGAACAAAGATTTTTTTAGGCCAAAACTTCAACAGAAAAGAATTATGTATGTATATTTATCCATCAGCTGCTGTGAGTTTTAAACAAAACCAAACAAGTCATTCACAATTGATAGAAATATTAACAATTGCATAAATTTGCAATATCAAATGCACAAGATTGCTTATTGGGCTATTGTTTAAGTGGTTCATAATAATTTAACAAGTTGTTCTTGAGTATGACAACAATAATCATGAGTTAATGACTCCAATTCGTCATCCTTGAATTTTTTTGGCTGACCTAAGCGGTCGTTGTCTTCTCTGTTAAAATTCCCACTTTTGAAATGCTCCAGCCATCTCTTGTAGGTTGAAGTCAATGAAAAATATTAAAAACAAACTTTGGTAAAAATTCTGCACATATTATTTTTTCTTTTCAAATTGAAGTAATAAAGCAAAACTTCCCGCAAAATTGTGCTTTGTTGTCACTACACGGAAAGAAGTTTATTTACTAAAGTAATCAATTTCGTTTCTTAAAACAACCCAGCAAAATCTTTACTTACCTAGTAAGTTAGCAAATAATATTGGAGAAAATAAACACTACTTATTTTTCGGCTGAATAACTACTTATTTTTGTTCGAGGTGTCCAAAGAATTCAGTACTTACAAAATACACTTACTAGCAGTCAAAAAATACCTAGTTATTATTTAACTACTAGTAAGTTGAATTGTAAGTACATACAATAAACTTACCAGAAGCCAAAAAATCACTAGTTAATAGACCTAATAAGTAGTTAATTGAGTACGTTACCAGTAGACAAATATTCAGTAGTGAAAATAACAGAAATAATAAGTAGTTGCTGATGTCATTACTAGTAAGTACTTATTGAAGTTTTCAGAATAATGACAATTGTAATGACAACTACTTACCAGGTAATGTATGAAATAACTACCACCTATTGCTAAAAATCAAAAAGTTTTTCCTGGGAAGAAAATCGAAAACCTAAAAATAATTTCTTGATTTTAATTTATTTTGTTCGTATTAAGTAAAATTTTCTTAAATAAAGAAACATTTTGCTTAAACCAAGCCATGCAAAAATAATGCAAAATTTTCTTGTTTCAAGTCGTATTTAGTAAATAATTCTTTCCGTGTGATTTAAGTTTATTTCCTAAAATAGATTTTTTTACTTTAAACCTGTACTCTTGCCCTTGGCAACTTTTTTTGTAAACTTTTTCCCTCAAAATGCCTTAAAATACTAAACGTATCGTAAAATGAAAGTTCAATACTAAAATAAAGAGTTTTAGTTTTTTTAAATTCACTGAAGCTTAACGTAGTATTTCAGTTCCTAAAATACTGATTTGCTAATTAAGTAATTCACTACGATAAAGAGAAAAAAACAATTAAAAAAATTCAATTACCAAAAAAAAAAAAAAAAACAAATACAATTAGCGAAAAAAATAAAGCGTTAAGAAAAAAGAAGAAAAATAAAAAGACATATTCCCAAAGTCATACACACTATCCGCATTGTACAATCAACCTCCATATTTGTCATCAACACACAGTTTTCAAAACAAACAAAAAATAAATAAAAAAAGCCCGACTAATTCAACTTTCACACTTAATTTTTACTTTTTTTTTCCTCCACCCCCCACCATCCGGCAACTCTTTGATAAAGACATACATATTTTTTTTATGGTAATAAATAAAAGCCAACTTAAACTTGGAACGGACCTGATGGATTGTTTAGAAACTGTAGAGTAAGAAGAAATGTAAAATAATTTAAACATTTTTTTTATTTTGGCAAATTTGGTGCTAAAAGTTATTAATTATCGTTTGTTAAAAGGGGGATTCATGTGTTTAAGGGAAAAAATGGAATTTTATGAATTAAGAAAAAAAAAAAATATTTCTCGTTATCTTAATTTTATAACCACACCACCATAGTGGAAAGGCTTTAAGTCATTTATGCTGATATGTATTACACGACAATATATTGGTCCTAGACCCACCCATCGACTTTTTATTGTTAAAAAAATATGTCTGTCCGTCCGGCTGGCTGTCTATGCAAATCTTGTGGGCAAAGTGCTGTTCGCATTTTTGGAGATAATTTAATGGAATTTTAATAAAAGCCGTACCTAACAGCCTTGCCAGAACAATTTTAATTAAAAGTGCTAAATCGACAAAAAAAAGTGCTAAATTGCTCTACAGTGAAAAACAAAAGTGCTAGTAATTCAAATGTAAAGTTACAAGATTTTTATGAATATAATAACAACTTTACATTTCAAATTTTTTTACATATTCATTTAATTTAATATTGGATGATTTTTTAGCTATTATCTTTTTAAGGCCATTTTAGACTATAATACTTTGTGTTAAGACATGTCAAAAACTTACAAATCATTCATAATGTATAATAGTGTAAAAACATTTTGTAATGAAATGTCAAAAAATACGTAAAGAAATTTGGCAGTCGTATGGTTTTCTCTATTTTTTTAAATTTTTCTAAACGATTAGATTTTTCATTTTATCAGAATTGTGTTTTTACAAAAGCACAACAAGAAAATCAGGGATGGAAAATTAAAATTTTGTGCACAAATATTCACTATTATTTTTTCTAATAAAAAATTGCAAAACGATAAAAAAAATATAAAATTTCAAGTGAATTCTTTTAAAATTTAAATAAATCACAAATATTTGTTGTAAAAAATCGTTAAATACGGTACACAGACGAAAAAAAAATGATTGTATCAACTTTTCCACCCTAGAAGAAAATAAAAAAACAGCTGTTGAATAATTTGCCGGCCACAGCAAAATAAAAATTATTAAATATTAAAGAAATATTAAAAATAAAGCAAAAATATATCTGAGGACCAAGGTGCAAGTTTAAATGTGCAAGTTAGTGAATAATACGCCAGCTAACAATGTTCCAATGCTTAATAAAATGTTTTTTCGTCTTTATTTTGTAATATAAAGTGGATCTCATAAATCACAAAGACTTTACTTTTTATTTGAAGTGTGATAGTGTAGAAGCAAAATGTAATGAAAAAAAATTTCTCTTTGATTTTTTGACAATCAGACCAAAAATCATTTCATTTTGTAAGACCAAAAGTCTTAAGACTTGTGTGATAGTGTAAAACAGCCTTTAGCAACACTGGTTGCAACAGCTGACGCACGTTTCGTGTTTTGTTTCACTGTCAAATATTTTCAGTTTGGTCTATAATTGAACCATGAATCGTCTTACAAACGAACAACGCTTGCAAATTATTGAATTTTATTATCAAAATGCGTGCTCTGTTAAGAAAGTTCATCGCGTGCTTCTTCCATTTTATGGTCAGTTTAATCGACCCACTCAAGCGGCTATTCGGTACGTTAATAAGCAGAATTGTCGATTTTGGAGTGAAGATCAGCCAGAAGCATTGCAAGAGCTACCAATGCATCCAGAAAAAGTCACAGTTTGGTGCGGTTTATGGGCTGGAGGCAACATTGGACCGTACTTCTTCAAAAATGATGCGAATCGTAACGTGACTGTGAATAGTGAGCGCTACCGTGAGATAATATCCAACTTTTTTTGCCCAAAATGCAAGAGCTTGACTTGCATAACATGTGGTTTCAACAAGACGGTGCCGCATGTCACACAGCACGCTTAACAATGGACTTATTGAGAGGCGAGTTCGGTGAACATTTTATTTCAAGTTCGGGACCGGTCAATTGGCCGCCTAGATCATGCGATTTAACGCCTTTAGACTATTTTTTGTGGGGCTATGTTAAAGCTCATGTCTATACACACATGCCCGCTTCAATTGACGCATTGGAAGGCAACATTGAAGCATTTATTCATGAGATACCGGCCGAAATGTTGGAAAGAGTACACCAAAATTGGACAAAGCGGATGGACCATTTGAGGCGCAGTCACGGTCAACATTTGCATGAAATAATCTTCAAACATTAAATTATATGGACCGTACTACCGATTCATATAAAGATTTCATGCATTTTTCTGAATTTAGGTGTTTTTTTTTAACTTTCCTATAGCTCTTAAAACATCACCCATTATAAATACTTATTATAATGTTACATTATAAAATATATTATAACGATTTGTTTTCTGAGAAAAATGTTGCATTAATTTAACATGTTCTACATTTTTGTGTTCGTTTGTACAAAAATTACAACTGTGCAAAAATTTTCAATGAATACCCATAATATTAACGAATTAATAATTAACTTTGTTTGGTTAATGGGGACATATTACTTCATGCTACCACAAACCATCCATCCACATTGAGCTCTAATAAAAAATACGATCAAACGACCAACCAACTAGACAGTCAGTCAGTCAATTTATTACTCACTCTTGCATTTCTTTCATTCACCCAAAAAATAAAATTATTCATATATTTTATAATTTTTTGTTTAGTTGTTTGTTTGCTTGGAAAACAAATACATAATTTAGTTTAATATTTGTTTTTTTTTATGGATATGTTGTTGTCTTTATTGTCTGAGGCACGTAGAATTGGCAATAGAAAAAGAAAATCTTAAAAAAAAAACGTAAACAAAAACGAAATTAAATACATAATAACAATTATGGAATAATTTATCAGGCAGTGTAAACCAAACAGTGAGAAGGGAGTGCCTAATTTAAAAGTGTAACCCACAAATTAACAAATTTTTAAATGTTGGTTGTGCCTTAGGGCTTTAATGAAGTTCTCAGATCTAATTTTAAAGCCATTTTAGCCAATTCAGAAAAATTAAATAATTTATTGTATAACAATTTCTAATGGCGCACTCTTTATGAACCACCTGTGGTGAAGAGTATGGGAGGGATATCTAATGATTTAAAAATGTTTAAAAGAAATTTATTTTTTTTAATAGAAAGAAACCAGCAGCTACTTTTAAAACAACAATTATACCAATAAAATTATAAGAAAAATAATAAAGAAAATCATTAACGGCAAGAAATAGCAAAATAAGAAAATTGCATCAACACGCACGACTGCGCAATTTCAACTTAATCCTCAATAAAATAATAAAAAAAGCAATTGAAGAAACGAATGATCAGCATTATGCAGTGGTTAATTGCTTTATTTATTTGTTTTAATTAAAACAATACAACAATTACTTTCGTTTTTAGGCTTTAGAAATAAAATCAGAACATTTAATCCTTTTCACGACTGTGGGGACATCGATTGTAACCCCCCGTTTCCACATGCAAGTGCAAGTTCAAAAAAAAAGCAATACACTAACACTTTTTTACTAACATTCACACAATTTTTGTACTTTCAGCCAATCGGCTGTTTCCTCGATTTTTCGTTGATAAAATGTATACACTACTTGCAAGTTTTATTTGCTTGTGGCAACGTAAAGTAACGTAATAATTTTTCACTTAAAATTACAAATTTATAATTTTATTAAATCAGAAATTACAATTTTAAATTAAAAAAGGATATAGATAAATTGTTAAATAAAACAAAAAAACAATGAATCACCCCTATTATGTAAGTCGATGTCGACATCACTTTTAAGTTGTTGTCACATTAAGACGACGCTCAGTGGCGCCCGTAGAGCAAACGAGGTTGCAAAAATCAAAATTTTTATGAGCGCCGACGAAGTTTTGAATAAACCCATGTTATAGGAAACTTTTCAACGATTTCATATATGCCACTCTTAATAATATCACATTTTTAGTTTAGAAGATATAACCGTTCAAAGTTGACCGACTATCGGTTTTCAAAAAAACACACAATTTTTAGTCAATTTGTTGCGATTTCAGGTGTAATATCACGAAAAATAGGTAACGAATCGCCTTATTTTTTGTTTGTATTGATTGATGTATTTATTAAATGTATAATGATAAAAAAAAATTAACTGTTTGCTTTGTGTTTCTCCTGGTAAATCACTATTTAAAACTATCCGTTTTTGCACTATTTTTCAACTTTGACGGAAAATAAAAAAAATCTATATTTTTCTATATTTGCCATATTTGCAAAACCTGTTCTTTGATTATTTCTTTACATAATTCAAAAGGTTTTATCTGCCCGTACGTGCCCGTTTGGCTTCTAGAGGTAAAAAAGGTTAAAAAGATATGGTTGCAGAAATTGTATGGCGTTCATCCCTTATATATTTTGACTGACAGTAGTTTGATCTAATAGTTTGAAAAAAACTACTCATTGAAATTAGCAGGTACGTACCTCACTTAAACAATACTTTGGCGTACAAATGGTCAAGAACAATATTGACTTATGGTCCGTACAGGTAGGCACAAAAATTGCATTATTCAGCCTAAATCCATATGTATGCAGGGAACAGGTAAATTTTTAGGCATGGTAACATAAGCCTAATATTGCAAAATAAGCATAATGCCTGGATTAGTCTACGACTGAAAGTTGGCGCAACAATTACTGAAACCATTAAACAATTTAAGTACTGAAAACATGGCGTTGAACAATTTAAAATTATTTGAACTGTTTAGAAAGTCAACCACACCAAAGTTTTTCACGGAAGCTGCTTTAGAAGAACTTGATAGCTTATACGGAAATATTGAGAGAAGCGAAATTATAAAAAATAATTTGTATCTGATATATGCAAATATTAAGGCAAAATGGGTGAAATCTAATCGAACCATTCAGAACTTCAACTCCAAATACGAGGACTGGCTTAATGAAGACACCATCCTGGATATATTGGCAGTAGATAAACCCACCACATCAACCAGAGGAGCAAAAGGAAGGCCAAAAAAAAGTATTGAGGAGTGTTTAATTTTCACAAGAAAGAGGAAACTTGCCGATGCCACCAATGACTTGACCACGAAGCATTTATCGGACGCGTTGTCTATTAAATATACAAAGGATAGTGAAAGAGTTAGATCGTGAAAATTCTTCCTGAGAAGTTGACATTGATCAGCAAATGGGGCTGCGATGGATCATCCGGACAAAGGATATCTTCCCATGACGCTACAATATCGGACAGAAATATGTTTATGGCATCTGTTGTTCCTTTGCGGCTAAAATCTGATGTTTCCCTACACTGGAAAAATCCAGGTTCGTCATCAGGGCATTATTGCCGACCAATAATGTTTCAGTTTGCAAGGGAACCGGCAGAACTCATAAGGACCACGGTGAAGGACATTGAAGAACAAATAAGTAAGATTAAGCCTACAAAGCTGCAAATTGGAGAAGGAAAACATATTGAATGCAATTACGAGTTCCACCTGACCATGGTTGACGGAAAAGTCGTAAACGAACTGTCAGGAACAACCTCAACAATGTCATGCCCGATTTGCAAAAAGAGTCAGAAGAACTTTGGTAATTTAAACGATTCTACAGATGAGGAGAATTACGAATATGGAATGTCACCATTGCACGCAAGGATAAGGTGTATGGAATTCTTGCTAAAACTGGCGTACACCCTACAACAAGAGGAGAAAAACTTCGATGAAAATACATCAATAAAGGATAAGGAAAAGTAAAGTAATTCAATTTTTGGGAATAAAAAATTTTAATTTAAAAAGATTTTTGTTATATATGGAGAATATGCGTCGAAAACTGCATCTCTTTTAGCAGAAATGTATCCACAGAAGAAGTTGACCCCGACCGTCCATAAAATATTGGCGCATGGCAAAGATATAATTGAGTACTTTAAGTCTTTGCCAATTGGAGAGCTTTCTGAAGAAGCACAGGAGTCTCTTAACAAATTTTATAAAAAATATAGATTGCAGAACACATTCAAAGCATCAAGGGAAAGGCCAAATGAGGACCTCTTCAACATGTTGGCAGCATCTTCCGATCCACTTTTTTCTTCCCTGCGGCATGTGAAGTCACGAATAGAGTTAGAAAATAATTATATGTAGTTTAGAAATGGTAAGTCTTTTAGATACACCTTCTCTTACGAATTGTGGTGAATATTTTACAGAAAATTTAAAAAATAAATTTAAAAAAAAAATTATTTTTTTTTTAATTTGTTGGGAAATAATTTAAAACATAAAACCCTAAAGAAAAAAATAAAAACAATCTAAAAATGTAAAAATAATTTTTTTTAGTTACCATAAAATTGATTTTTCTACTAATTTTAACTTTGATAACCCATAAGTAGGCCCCTACAAAGCGTACCACCCTTTTCAAACGCTCTTTTCATAGGCTGAACAGTTATCTATCATATGCTGTTTAAACTGTTCAATTATTTTATTCGGTTCAAAAGATATGATTTTTGCAACGAAAAAACTCAAATGGCGCCACTGTGCGACGTATACATAACTTCGACGTTAATTTCGTATTATCTAAGAGTGTTGTGTCGATGTCGACTAGTTATCGAAAATCGTACAGAAAGTAATATCATCTGTAATTATATTTTTCTTCTGTGTTGTCGTCGACTCGACGTGCAAACGGCTTAAAAAATGACATGGACAACGATTTACATAGCAGAGGTAAAAATCTTAAACTTTCATTTATAAGCTTTTGTTTTTTGTGCTAAATTCCCAATTTGCATGCTTAATAAATAAACTGATATGTATTGTTGGAGGATAAGCTCATCATGAAACCTTTTCCCAAGACTTTCATTAGTCAATAGTACTCGACGTCGACTTTAAAGTCCCTTAGAAAATACCAAGTGACTAATCGATAGTAGTCGATTGTTGTCAATAACAACTTAAAGGCACAAAGAAATTCTTTTTTCTACGGGAATAAAATCATACTTCGAAATTGTGCCGGTAAAGCCCGTTGGTATTACCGATAAACCTGTCACAGAAGAAATTTTTAATAAAGAGCTTGCAAGGCTACGATCATAGACTAGAAGCAATGATATTCGTTATAACCTTTTATTTTGAATTAATTAACTTTTACTTTAACTTTTTGGACAGCCACAACTTGAAAAAAATTGTCCGAGCAATAAAAAAAATGGATCGTGGTAACTAAAACTATACTTGATACTATTTTCTACGGGCTTGTTCGTAATTGTTACAAAGCATGACATTAATTGTCCGTATACTCTGGCAAATGATTTTTAATATTTGTACGATTATACAACCCTACCAAATTTTGATAATCTGTCATTGATTCGAGAAAGGTATAAACGAGTTGGTAATTTTTATGATATTGTGCACATATTTGGCTTAACGGGATTGTAAATTTATAAAAGTTCTGCATATGGAGTTAGACCATTACACAACAGACCCTACAGACTTCATTACATCCAGAAAAATGCGGTTCTGTTTACATGGTGGTGGCATGAGCTCGCTTAACGGTTAATTTTTCGCTTGAAAGTATGGATTACATTTATCCGAACCTTTCGATTATTTCCTGTGGGGCTTCGTTCAACAATAAACATCTTGGAGTTTAAAATTGTTGGTGTAAAAAGTGGCATACGGTACACAATGCTCAGAAAAGTTTCTCAAGAGAATGCCTTTGGTCATTTGGCTCATACGACCGAAAACATTTTCAAATGTTAATTTATCTTTTGAATAATAAAATTTTTTTTTTTTTTTTATTGTAATTTTGTGTGTTATTTTTTACAAATTCAAGTTCTATCGGGCTTAAAACAACACCCTTTACTACCAATCAAATTCTCTACATTTTTTTTTGCAATTAAACCATTAATCAAAAACAGTGTTCGAAAAAAAAACAGAACATTATTAAGCGTTCGGCTCATACAACCAGGAACGATATCTATTTTTTTTAGTGTTTGTGTAGACGAACACAACCCTTTATACCGTTCGCAACTATTTTCAAGAAAGAGCCGAACATTATATAGTGTTCTGTTCTTCGTTAAAAAACAGAACAGTTGTAGTGATGCTGTAGACAAGCATTATATTTTAATGTTCTATAATGTTTCTTTTTTCACATTGATAAAGAAATGAACAAACAAATAATTTTAGCAAAGACCGCAGCGCGAACAGCTTGTGTGTGTATTGTGTATATGTTTTGTTTGTGTAAAATTATTTTGCTGGCTTTTTGTATTTTTTTTTTTTTATGTATGTGTATTTTGATCTTGCTTTGTAAAAAGTGTTTAGTTTTTTTTACCAGCCAACACGGCGCTACGTACAACAGAAACGAACGAATATTAATGAGCTGAACCGAACACAATGAAGTTTGTAGTTTAAAAAAACCCGAACGGAATTAAATGTTAGCATCTCTTTGTTGAGTTGGATAAGAACAGTATTATGTTTGTGTTCGAAAGATGACAAACAGGGAAACGTTATTTTTTTAATGATTTACTACACAAACACTATTAGCGTTTGTGTTTTCCACAAATCTACCGAACCGAACACTAAGGAGCGATAATAAGTGTTTATTTCCGAACAATGATCAAAAATAAATTCAGTTTTAATGAATATTTGATAAAGTGAATTAAACGTTTACTTATGCCAATTAATTTAATTTTTTAATTAATATCACAAATGTTTTAATTGAAATTTATTCTTTTCTTTTGCTGTTTACTGAAAAGAGTTGAAAAGTTCTGAATTTCATAGGGAATTAGAAGAAACTCTTTAAAAGGAATAAACAAAAATGTTCTCTCACAACTTCGTATTGATGAAGTTACAATCAATGCTGCCAGAAAAGATTTGAATCATGCCTCCAAAAATTACCATCTCTTCAAATCTTCATCATTTTTTTTTACTTAAAAAAAAAACAAGTAAAAGTTCTATATTCGGCTGCGCCATATTTTTGATAACCTCCACCGAGAGTTAGAATGTTTAGGAGAGGGCTTGATATGGGATCTATGATAAATTATGCACCGATTATCAAAAAATTTGGTAGAGTGATTTCTAGTATACAAAAACTAAAGGTGCTATCAGACGGAATGTATTTTACATATGTACTGTCACTTTTCTTACCCACACAGAAAAAATTATTGCCGAATTATTTTCAAACAAACGCTTGTCTGAACATTTTTTTAATTTCTACAAATTTTTTTACTGATTCAATTAAAATTTTTGTTTGATTTTTATTTAACCAACAAAAATGTTAACAACCATTCAAAAATATAATACACGCGTGAAACCAATTAAGTTTTCATAATTTTGTATGAAATATTTAACGCTTTTTAATGTTGTCGTCTTTTTAATTTTTTTATTTGATCGTAAGCAACACTTCCTAATGTGAAATATAAGAACTACAACAAAAAACACATACAGTCTATTTTTGGACACTTTAAAAAAGTACAACAGTAAGAAAGATGAAGAGGTTTGAAGTAAAAAAAATAGCAGGTAAAAAAACGTTTCACTCTTTTTAAACAACAGAAACAACAACAACATTATAAGAAACAAAATAAATTTTTGGTTGGTTTCAAAGTTGGTTAAAAAAAAACCAAAATCCCGTATTCAATATTTTCAAACTGTTTGCTTAAATACATCAAATACAAAAATTTAATGATGACGAAAAACATATCGAGTCGGTCTGTCGCCGTTTTTGGGTTACATTTCTTCTTCAATAGCAAAGGAAAGGATACAGCAACAGTGAGTGATGACGAAAAACATTGTGTGTATAAAAAAAGACTTCGTTCAAAAATTATTCTAAGGGCTCAACCATAATATGAATAGCCGTGCTTAACCTACTGTCAAAAATTAACAAAAAGTCTCTCAAATGTATTTAAGAAAACAAAAACAAAGTAAAAAAACATTTGATTCCGTACGGAATGTGCGATAAGATTCGCACCTTGCTTAAGCAAATGACAGTTTCATTAAACTTAGCAAAAAGTTTCCTTAAGTTCAATATGGTTTGCCTCATATAATTTACATGTATTCGCTCATTCACTTAAGCCAACTTAAGCACATTGTGGTTGGGCCTTAACAAAAAAATGTGTCTCAAAGCCAGCCGGCCGCTCTGCTCTCTCTCTGCCATCATCTTCTAATACAGTGCCTGCTTGTGTGCGCATCATTGCTTGTGCAAAAACCTGTTTTTTCTGATTTTGAAATTTAGTATATGAATTTCAGTAAACTTTTTGTTTGATTCAGTTAAATTATTTGTTTGAAAAAATCAGTGTTTTTTTCCAATAAACAAAATGCAAATAAATTGTTTGAATATGCGAATTTGTTTATAGGACCAATTTCAGACAAAAAATTGTTTGATTCTACAAATTTTTTGTTTGAATTGGAAAAATAATTTTTTCTGTGCATATGTAATTCCGTATGTATGTCAAAATTTCCATTTTACATACGATTCATAATTTTTGCTATCACACCTGCTTATGTTTTTCCTTATGACATAACCTGTAAATGTAAACAAAAGCTGACTTTTTAACGTGTATAAACAAACCAGCTGTTTTGTTTATGTTTGCCACAGGAAAATAGAGCGTGTTCTAATCGAAAAAATTACATATGTATTTCCGCATGTATTTTACACATGCAAAGTTTCATATGTATCACACGATGTGTACAACTTTTACAGATGGCAAATTTGACAGTACATATGTAAAATACATTCCGTCTGATAGCACCTTAAATTGGACTTAATCTTATAGGTCGATTACAGATAGCAATACAACTGACGTTGAATTGCTTGCAGCAAAATGAGGCAACGCCGCTCATGTTTAAATATAAAATAAAAATTATTAATAATTAATTTCCGTATGACGTGCTAAATTCCTAATTATATTTTAACATGAGCGGTGTTACCTAATTTTATATGTTAACATGAGCCGCGTTGTCGCTGCTGGCAACTCAACTCAGTTCAGTCGTATTCCGTCTTCGACTAATTAATGTACACACAGAAAACAAATTGGTTGGAAAACGGTTGCAGTTATAAAATATTGATCAGGAAAAAATGTGTAACTCTAACTGATTTTTAATACTAATGATTATTAAAACGTAATTCTAACTGAAATATGATTCCTTCAATTCTTTTGTTAGTTATGATAACTAATTTCATTTAATACTAAAAATTAGTACGAATAAGGTGAATCACAACCAAATTTAATGCAGTGCAATGCTGAAAATTGGTTATTACAATCAGTAATTTGCTTTTGTCAATAAATTTTATAATAATAATATAATTGCTTATTCATTTATTGCAGCTAATTATTGATTGTTAGTATGGTTTGAACTCGTGTACAACAAATGAAAATATAATTATTTGTTATTCACAACCAAAAAAAAAGTTTTATGTCCCAATTGTTTATTGTGAGTACTAAACTAATTATAAGCTGAATTTTCTGTCAAAAGTAAAAAGACAAATTATTTATTAAAATAAGTTTTAATATCATATTTAAAAATATTTGGTCCGATAAACATCGTACATGTGGACTAACTCTTCAGCACGCTCTCTAGACTCCAATGGATCACAAGTCCAGTCAAACCCTATATTCCACCTTCTGAGCTTATCCATCAAATTCATTTTGGACTCGGCGGCTGTAGATGCTATTGAGGGGTGAGTTACATAGTACTCCTCTCCCGGTGATTTCACCACTATATTCAGATCCGGGGTCACTAGGAATTTGGGCGAGGATAGGCCACCTATTGCTTCCTGCTTCGTTTTGATTTCTTAAAGGCGCTGTGGTTCAAGCTCGTCATGTTCGCCACTTATTAATTTAGCCCACTGCTTTCTCAGTTTCTCAACACTGCCTGCTTGGTCTCATTGGTACTCTTTTAGGCGCGATAACAATTCTTTTAAGGGAGTAGGCCCACGATATTCTCAACTCTATGTTGGTCGGCCAAATAATCTATATATGTATGTGTTTTAAAGCATTAAATAATCACCCTTTTCGTGGTTGGCGAGTTTAAAATGCGCCTGCGACTGTTTGGTAATAGATTTAAGGAAGCAAGTTCACGTTCTCTTTAATATATTACCAAAAGTTCGCTAAACACGATAAGGGGGAATAAAATATCTTAATAAATATACTCACAAAAAAGGAGGTTATTGGAATTATTTGGATTTTCTATCTAATTAATCGGGAAAAAGGTTAATGCAACCGTTGGGAAAAATATATTAGTCAAGTCAAACAAATCTTTTGTTATGAACATCAATTATGTGTTAATTCAGTTGCATCTATCATATCGCTCATTTGCTGCAATACCGGCATATCTCAAAAAATTAAATTTTGGAGTTAGAGATGCAGAATCGTTCGCTTTGTTTTTCTTTATATTGTGTATTAAATTCATCTTTATATCTTTTATACTTTCCCAGTTTAAAGAGAATGTGTCTTCTTTTTTTCTAAGTAGTTAGAACAAATCAAAATCTTTAAATGCGTTTATCTCGAAATGGATTTTTTTTAATTATGCCGGTATAAGCACGTTTTTTTTCTAATAATCATACTAAAAACTAACAATATCTGTTGTTATGACTGATAGCGTACTAAGATTCAGATGTTGCTATCAAAAATATTATGCTAAGCAAGGAAATTTTCAGTAATTTTAGCCGAATTGTGTGTTGTGATTGGCGACAATTTCAGTTGTGATCACGAATCTGTTTTCTCTGTGTAGTAATAAAATTCGTTTCAGGGTTTTAACTATGAATATTGTCAGAGAACCCCTAGAGACATAATCAGCTTTTCTTTGTTATTGATTTGGTTGGGACTAATTTCTTCATTTAATAAACCGTTTGGCTGAAAAAAAACAACAAAAATTTATTATCGTTTAAGATGTTTTAAAAGGGCTTTTTGAAAATTTCTCTTATTTCTTGTTTTTTTTTTAATTTCCGTTTATACTAAAACCCTTAGGGCCAAAATAACTAAAATAACTTTCGTTGCAAATACGGGTATTTGACTAACTAAAAAAAAAAAAAGTTCTCAAGGCAAAAGAAACCACATCGACGACCTTAACTTTTGAAAAACGTTTGACATGCTGCTGGTCTGTATTACAAAACATTTTCAATCAAAAATCATGACAGTCAATGACTTGCAGGCATGTTTTTTTTTTTTTTTTTTTTTTTGTTTTTTTCTAATTATTTTTCTATTTGTTGTATTTAAACAATGTTTGTACATTGTTGATATAATTAAGCATTAGAAATTTACATAAACAATTTCTCTTGTTTATTGTTTTATTTACTGGGAATAGTAGTTTTGTTCGCCAGTATCAATGAAGCACATTTTCCCATCCAAAATATGTGTGTTAATTAATTAATACTTACAGTTTTTCTTTAATGCTGATGATCTTGTGAACTGATAAACTTTTACCAAAACAAAAAGTTAAATTTCTGTAATCAAATTGTAATTCTTATCTTCATGAATAATATCGATCATGAGGTGTCCTATGGTTTAATAGACGTAATAAAATTTAATAATAATGGATTAAGTTGCAATTTGAAAGAAAAAATAAAAAAATTGAAAAATGAGCTTAATAAAACGGATAACGATGAAGTCATTTAAATCCTATTGTAATAAAATGGACATTTTGCTACCGATACTTTAAATGAGTTACACAGTGTAACTTACACAGACAAATTCCGAATTAAACATAAAAAATTGGTTTTTTTGTTTGGAACAACCACTTTTGGTGGTAAGAAATATCTACGTATAATATTCTATTTGTGCTAAGTTCCACTCTGTTAGCTGCTAAAAGATAGAGCCCAGCGACTTTTACAAGTTCTTCTATTAAACATTTACATATTTCCAATAATTTCGCAATCCTAATATCGATATCTGAGATAGCCATCCCCTAACAATCACGACATTTGGTGAAATTAATAATGCACAATGTTAATTGTGAATCAAACCTTAACGTCAAATTTTTTGCCCAACTTAATTTGACATTCTTTGTTTCAGTGTTTGACAAATTTAATCATGGAGAGGTACACAATTGTGCAGAGCGTAAAGACTGTTCTTTTACGAAAATTGGCTTTTAAATTAAAATGCATTTCGTGCACTTCGTGATTTTTTTGGTCAGCATAATCCACTAAATGCTTCCACAATAGGGATAATCGTGCGCAAATTTCTGCAAACCGGGTCTGTAGGAAATGTGAAAACACATGTCGATGATTGCAAAGGGCTGGCGGCGTGATCGAGCCGTACTTCTTCTAAAATAAGGTCGGCCAAGCAGTTACCGTCAATGGTGTTTGTTATCGCGAGCTGATAACGGACTTTTTGTGGCCAGAAATCGAGAATATGGACCTGAACGATATGTTATTCCAAGCTCTTTTACGCATGATTTTCAATGGCCGCGTTATCTCTCTTCGTGGCGATGTTAATTGGCCGCCACGATCATGTGATTTGACACCGTGTACGTCAATAAGCTTTTTCATAATGAAATTACTCCCACATTTGTATGAAAAATTGTTGGGTCTAATTTCATTTTTTTTTTCTTGGGGCTTATCGCACCTGGGAGTTATTGCACGGAGCTGCGAAGAACAATTCAAGAGCTAAAAGATGAGATTATTAGGCACATTATTATTATTATGTCCTGTGGATCCTATAAGGAACAAATGGCCACCACAAACTGATTCCATTCAGTTCTATTAGATGCTTTATGCTTAATTTCTCTTCTACTAAGACCGCTTTGAGTAATCTTGCATTCCAGTTGGCGCCTCCATGTGTGCAATGGACGGCCTCTTCTTCTTGTACTATCCTGGAGTGTCCATTCGATGGCGGCTTTTGCTATGTCTCCTGTGAGCCTGCGCAACAATCCAACGCCATTTGCAATTAGAGATTTCAATTCAATCCAGATTAAAATCCTTAAAATTTGGCACATTAACAACATTAAACCTCAATTATGTCTCAGAGTCTTTGGAAATATAGACCACCGGATAGAGGTTCGCCATTGTGGTCGTGGCCAGCATTTGGCCGATATTTTGTTTAACACATAATTGTAGATCCTTCTATCATAATAAATTATTTTATGATAATTATCTGAAAACTTTTTTTTTATTTACAATTGACGTTATGCGCTTTGGTTGGACCACCCTTTAAAAAGCAGCTTATACATATATCCTTCAAGATTATCTTAACAAAATGAGTATTTTGTTCATAGCTGGAGGTCCGTCCGCAATACGTGTTTTATGCGTTTGATACTTTCTTCGTATTTTTTTCAAGACGCATGCAGATGTAGAAAGTATTCATACTTCATGCTTTCAATGCGTATATGCATTTGACGCGTGTGCTGTGTAACTTGTCAATACAATTTTACACAGATTGTATGACAGTGAGGAAGGAATGCTTGCTTAAATTGTTTGCTGGATAGCTCTCAATTCAGAATTGTTTAGGCTCCTCGGCATCATGGCATTAATTGAGCATGAAATGAATGTGCTTAAACCGGCTTATCGGAAATAATACACTCACAATATTATGTACGTAAAATTAACTGAAATTGTAATCTATATATATTATGTATATAAAAAGAGGTGTACACTTTGATGTCACCACTGACTGCGGAAACGGTTCAACCGATTTCAATCAAAATTTCAGGGTACGTTGGGAATAGTCTGCAGATGGTTTAAGTTAAGTTTGCACGAAATCTGCTTAGGGGTTCCGCAGATATGGCATTTAGGTTTTCCTATATATTCCCATACAAATATCAACAAAATGCCCTCCATTTTGAACTCCTCCGAAACGGCTTGACTGATTTTTGTGAAATTTTGTATATGTATTTTTTAGGTATGAGAATAGGTCGTAGAGTATATTTTAGAGGGCGCAAAATAGGGCATTAGCTCCCCCTCCCTATATCTTCTTAGCTAATAAACCTGTTTTCTTTAAATTTGGCATGCAGGCGCTGTAACATCTGAAAGAAAATAGGGCGTGAAAAAGGGCAAGAGGGGTAAAAGCTTCCCCTCTCTATATCTGCTTAACAAATCGACCGATTTTCTTGAAATTTTGCAGGAAAATAGTTTAACATCTGGAAAGAACTATAGCCTAACATTTTTATTATTTAGGGCGTGATATAGGGCAATAGGGGTAAAAGCTTCCTCTCACCAATCTATTAAGCTAATCAACCGAGTTTCTTAAAATTTGGCATGTATACACTGTAACATCTTAAAGGAAATTGGGAATAGGGCGTGAGATAGAGCAATAGCAGTAAAGGCTCCCCTTCCCTATATCTTTTAAGCTAATGAAAAAATTTTCTTAAAATTTGGCATGCAGACACTGTAACATCTGGAATGAAATAGGGAATAGGATGTGAAAAAGGGTAAGAATGGAAAAAGCTAGCCCTCCCAATATCTTCTTAACTAATTGACCGAATTTCTTGAAATTTCTCAGGCAAACAGTATTAAATCTGGAAAGTACTATAGCCTTTAGTTTTTATTATTTAGGGCGTGAAGCAAGAGGGGTTAAAGCTCCCCCTCCCTATATCTTCTTAGCGAATCAGCCGGTTTTCTTTTTTTTTGGCATGCAGACACTGTAACATCTGATAGAGAACAGAGCATGACATAGGGCAAGAGGAGTAAAAGCTCCTCCTCCCTATATCTTCTTAACTAATCAATTTGGCTGGCAAATAGTGTAACATTTGGTAAGAACTATAGCCTATAACTTTTATTAACTTCCTAACTTATCAACCGTTTTTCCTGAAATTTGGCATGCAGACACTGTAACATCTGAAATAAATAAGTTATATCGCAAAATTAACTAAATTATTTTAACAAATAGAAAATGGGAATTGCTTACACCAAACAAGCAATTCATTTTTTATAGATAAGTAAAAATAAATTTTTGGTAGTTAAATTATATAAAATAACTGAATACTTAATTGTTTTACTGAATATGGTGTTGAGTTTTTGACAGTAAAATTTTATAAAATAACTGCACATATATTTGTTTTTACGGAATATGTAGTTAATTTTTTGACAATTAATTTATATAAGATAACTGAATATTCATTTGTGTTTACGGAATTCGCAGTTGAATTTTTTAAAGTAAAAATTAAATGAACTTTTCGTTGCTTTAAATAACATTTTTATTTAATTTAACATAAAGAAGAATTTAACTCAATCAACGGACAATATTAACTGCAACTGAAAATCCGTTTTAATATGCACTTAGTTTTTTGAATATTACCGCATTTAGACTATGCAATTAACGCCGAGTTTTTTTTCTATTTTCTTTTAAAGAATTTACTAAGAAACTCTTTTCACATTTACATTTTTTTCACGCATTTTTGCAACTTTGTCAACCCCGTTTTCTTCCCTACACCTCTTGCTAACACACAAAAAGTTGCATGCGAATGTTGCGGCGTTAATTGCATAATGTAAATATGGTCTAACTGTAAGAATCAGTTAAACATAAATTTGCTTGGAATTTTAAATGTGTATTTATTTAAAAATGACTGAACGGAATATTTCTTAAATAAACTACAGTCCATTACTGTAATAATATTGTGAGTGTACACAAAGGGGTGTTTATATAATCTTAGCACGGATGGAAATCATGATACAGTTGTACTTTTTTTTGGTTCATTTTGTACCGTGTTATTTTTGCTATTTGTCAACTTTAATAGTGTTTTTTTCTCTTTTTGACCCTTTTGTTCTAACGTTGTTGTAATAGTTGTTAACTACATGGGCTGTAATATTTGTTAACACTTGTTGCCAACTTTGCGTTTGTTATGGGACCGGTTTCAAAACTTACCGCTAGCCAGGGCTGTCAGATTTTTTCGAGCTCATCTCCAAACCGGATGTCAGAAATCGCCAAACGTAAATTTTGTTCAGTTTTCGTAAATTTTTTTTTTTTAACCGGTTAATTACCAAAAATTTAAACGTTGAAATTTTTTGTTGAAAATATCAGGAACGTCTTATAATACCATTTTTAACATTTTCTGAAAAAAAAATTTTTTTTCGACGAGTAGTTTTTCCGAAAATTGCCGTGTGTTTGACCACACGCTGGTACTGTTAAGTGTTTTGCAATCTTTTGTTGTGTAAAAATTTGTTTAGTTATTTATGTTTTTTATGGTACGTATTCCTTGAACGTGTGGAACGGTGTTGTAAATAAAATTGTTTGACTTTGTGGAACAATTGTATAGGTGTATGTGAACGTTGCACTTCTCACACCAAAATATGGTGACTTTTGCTGTACACATAACGCAACGGCGACGACTGGTGCTTTTGAAAGGAACGTGCAAGCTGTCTACCATCGAAAAGTTTTGTTGCTTACAATTAGTGTATGAATCCTCTGTAGACGAAGGTTCGATTCCATCTATTGCATCCTCCGACGAAAGCAGCAGAGACTTGGACACCGAGTTATTGAAGTCAAACTGTAAGATAGGATTCGCGTTTTGCGAAGCTGCTATGAAGAAATGCAGTTTCCACGAATTGACCACAGCGCTACCCATGCATAAGACTTAGAACGGCTACTATCATTTTTTGCTACGAATGACGATAGAGTAATTGGCAGCCGCATTGCCATGTAAATCCACGCCACCCATATGCCCGTTGTAATTTTTGATAGCGAGGGGCTGTTAAACACGAACACGAACTGCTACTACTGGATCGATTGCGTAATAATTATTTGCGAGTGTAGCTTTAGAATTGTCCGCCCAACGAATTACCAGAACGTTATTTCGTATATCGAATGCAAAGTCGGGAATTGTACTTTTCAAGGCTTTTTTTTACTAATTTCGAAGGGGCGCCGGTACCCTGGTTGGGTCGAACAGTGCCGGTTGCGCGGAATCCTCTCCCTTTCAACAAGTACAGCAAGTAATGGGAGGTAAACAAAAAATGACAAACTAGATTTATTTTATGTTCACAATGTTAAAATAGTTCTATTATGACGGATGCATCGAGTCTAATCGCCCACAGTTTATATCCGAAACGGATTGTTTTTCACGTATCCGAATCACCGACAGTACTATCGGGGGACAAATAAATAGCAGTTTCAAACGCGAAAGCTCTTTCACCTTGATGTTCATGTTCATCATCGCTCCAGTAGGGTACTCTTCGCGTGACATTTTAGCCAATCTGACTCTTAATTACAAAACAAATTAAATAATTTTAATTGCTGTAGTTGTTTCTTTGGCCAGAGTGATTAATTTATGAATGTTATTTTTGTCAAGCTAATAAGGCCTAAATTTCTTCAATGTAAATAAAATTCAATTTTTAATTACAATATTTTGTTCCCTTCAATTTCAAATTAGAAGAATAAGTATTAAGGACAATTGGAAAAAAAAAACAATATAAAATGCAGTCACACAAAGAAAATATAAGAAAATCTCTGTCGAATCAATCTCACTTTCAGTACCAACGTGTGGTGATACACACGCTGGTATTTACTGCCGCCTAGCGGCACATATATTAACCAGTTTGATGGGCAAATGGCCTTAAGTTGCTTTTTGGAGATATCGTAACACACGGCAATACATATATTATAATTCAGATTATTTTATATATATAATATAATTGATTTAAAAAGAGTCTATTTTTGGACACTTTTTAAACCCCCTCTTGTGAAAGGGGGGAAGCTTGCAAAAATTTTCAAATTTGTTATACTTATCTGTGATTTATAATTCCTCAAAGTTAAGAAATTATAAACGTGTGTTCAAACACACGGCGGTAAGAAATGGGTTAATTTAATTTCATGCTTTCAATGCGTATGTATATGGGCATTTCCGTCAAAAGGTCCACCACCGTGACCAAAAATTTAAAAGTTATTAAAAGCTGATTATTTTACGATATTGTTATAGAGAAATGTTCAGATTTTACTAATTAAATAAATTCACCCATAAATTTGTTCACTTAGATGAACAATCAGACTGCAAAGTTGTGCAAACGTAATTTCTTATTTGTGAGCATATTTTTTTGTATGTTTTCTTAAATATTTATCTATCTTAAAAGAGGTGATATTTGATAAAAATTATTCCAAAAAAATTTTCTTACATGGTCTGTAATCTAAGGAAGAGTTCAAAGAGAAATATGTAAGTCGGATTAACGGTAAATTTTTATTTTATTTTGATCATTATTTAGTTTAATTATTATGGAAAAAATTTCACGTTCGAAATGTCACGTATCGACCCAGATTTTGGCTTAAAAAAAAGAAAATACAGAAGATTATGGAAACAAACCAAGACATTTTAATGTTACATTGCTACGAAAAATTCTCAAAGTAGTTTTACTAAAAAATTGGGCTAGGTTTCGCTGAATTATGCATTTTTGTACGTGGCCACAAAAACTACTTCTGTTTTTTTCACGTTCGAACCGCTACTTCTTTTGCCATTATCTTTGACCTAGAATCGCGGCCTCCATAAACTTTAGCATAGATAACAGTGCTTTCTTAGTGCTAAAATTTACGGGTTAATAGAACGTAAAAATATTTTTTGCTTAAAATGTTATTGCATTTTTGATGCGTACGACTGTCACGTGCAACACTTTGGAATTACCCATATGCATTCGACGCGTGTGCTGTATAACTTGTCAATACAATTTTACACAGATTCTGGTTTTTTACAGATAAAAAACGCATTAACGCATTGAACGCGTGGTGTGGACTTCCAGCTATAGACCCGCTTCCAGCTTCTCTTCCACCGAAAGCAGTTTTAAGAATATGAAGGGCAGATCGAGTATTTTTTTCCCCACAAAAAAAGGTGACTGAAGTATCAAACATTTTTCACCTAATTAGACGCAGAAACCTCTGGTCTATTATATGCAATATATATTTTTTTTATATACATATGTGTATAAAAAAAATGTTATCTATTCAATTTCGCAAAAATACTAAATATTTGCTTAAAAAAATATTTTGTAAATGTCGCTAATTTACATGTTGTATTTAGCAACAATTACATCAATCAGATTGAGGTAACGATCTATTCATTGCAAATAATCGCAACATTTCTATGCAAAATACAAAAAAAAAAGACAAATATTTTAAAATGTGTTTTAATGGGAAAATATGCTAAATAAAGTGAAATACACTGAAAGAAAAAATTAACAAATAAAAAAAAATTTGGCTTTATACAGAAATAATTTAATAATTTCAACAAAAAATTTCAGTGTTTTTTTTATCAAGAATGAAAATTGGGAATTAAGGACGAAAAACAAAATCTTGTAAATTAAAAATTTTGTATTCCAAAAAAAAAAATTACTTTGATAATTAATTCGGAGAAGACTAAAATCTTTTTTGATGCGCTAATGTTTAAAGACCCTGATTTGCTTTGTCTCAGTGGGCCATTAAACTTTATTTTTATTCCAAATTTTAAATATTTTTAATTAGGCTTAAGTTCATGAAATTTAATTTTTCATTAAATTATTTTTATGAAGAAAGGAATTTTACAACATGAAAATTAATTAAAATTGTTATTGATAATCTTTCATTCTTGACGTGGCTGGGGCTCGAACCCCGGCCGGCAGGTTACCATGACATGTTTCGATCGCAACCACTCGATCTCCTCAGATATATTTTTATACTATAAGAAAATCTTGTCTTCCTTAAAAAAGCAAACATAGATGGCGCTACAACCATTAGAATCCACATGTCACCACTCTTTTTCTCAGTGTTTCAATAAAAAATAAAAAACTTTGCAATATGCAACAAAACAAGAAATAATTTTGTTTTTATTTCTGTAAAAATTTATAAAACAAACCAACAAACTAAAAACAATAGAAACAAAAACAAACGTCTTAAAAAAACTGTTGAAAATATGAATACAAAACAAAATTTAAAAAAAGCAAACAAAGATGACAATAATATTTTTTTTAACTGCAAATAAATTCAGTTAAACGGAAAATAGCAACAAAAAAACTTTGCAAAATGTGGACAGAAACCATAATTTGAGATGTGTTTTTTTTTTTTGAAAATATCTGGAATAAATTATAAAAAAGACACAAAATATCCACACAGTCTAATCAAAAAAAGTTAAGAAAACAAGAAGATAAGCAAATGACTTAATAATGATAAACTGAATTTTTTGTTAAAGCTCGTACATACATAATATGTACTGTACACATATGCGGGCTTACAGTACTTTTTACCATATGTCAATTTTGTACTGTATGTTACACAGTGGAGCGTTGTTTAAAAATGCCATTAAGAAATTAAAGCCGAAGCCATAATGTCTTCGTTCACACTATGATAGTTCTCTTTCAAAAAGTCTTAGTTTATTGATGAGAGGGGAAGAGAATATGATTCCCTCCCTTATCACCATTAAACTCAGACTGTCTGAAAAAAATTACATAGTGTGAACGCAGACTATAATGAAATTTACAATTTAAATAGAAAATATTTAGGGGCATTATTACAACTAGAAGTTAGCTAAAGTTAAGATTAAATTGACAGATAGTAATGTGTAATATCAAAAATCGCCCAAAAAAGTCGACATTAGCCAAATGGAAAATCCCATTGCCAAACACGTTTCAAAATCGCCACGTTTGGCGAGAAATCGCCATATCTGACAGCCCTGCCGCTAGCGAAAGGTAGATTTTTATTGGCCGTATTAAAATTGTAATAACTATAATTTAACTTTGATCTACAAGGTAGGATGAACCTTCCTTTAACTTACCTCTCACTTAAGGTTAAAGAAAAGTTGTAAAAATTGATCTCTTTTAAGTAAGTTTTTAGGTAAGTTGTGAAACCGGGGCTAAAAATTAATACATTCTTGAAAACATAAAGTAGCTTCTTTAAATCAACATACAAATTACATATCTATAATGCAGGTCAAGTAAGCAACTGAAGCCGTTTGTGTACCATTTCGGGAATTTGATAAATATTTTATAAATAACCTTAAGGTATATAATATTTATTATTTTTATGTTAAACTAGCTTAACCCGGTGCGCTTCGCTACACTTCTTTAACCACTACTTCAGTTGAGAGATATTTAATATATGCATCCTATGGGAGGTATTTTCCCCCTGCGCCTACCCGCTTTATTTTTATTTTCAAAAGTGTAGTATACCATAAAAGTGACTTCTAGAAAGTTTGAACATTCTCACTATAACAGTTCTTAAGATATGCGCTATTAAGCATTGGCGTCCTATGGTATTTCTATCTATGAGGGGTACTGCTCCTCCTCTGTCAACCCCGCCCATTTTTATATTGAAATTTATAGTTTACCATAATTGTAGCTTTAATCACGTTTAAAGACTCTCCTTTTAATAGTTCTTCAGTTGAGCGATATTTAATATATGCATCCTATGGTGGGAACCACTTCCCCCGCTGCTATTCCATTTCAATTTTGGGGCTCAGAAGATCCTACAACCAAAAGTTCAACAAAATGCGTGCAGTGGCTCTTAAGATACGCGATATTAAATATTATCATCCAATGGGGGGTACCAATTCCCCTGCCCCTATCGAAAAAATAAGTAGCCTTGTTTATTTTAAGGGCTCACGTGATGTTATTGTAATGATGTTATAGTTGTATTCAGGCAAATCGGCTTAATAGTTTAGGAGTCTATAAGCCAACAAACAAACAAGCAAACAAACATACAAACATTTTTCATTTTTATATATAAGACAGCGCATAGAGAAAGGGACCAGTAAGGTAAAGGGAACAGTAAAAACCAACTACACAAAACAAGAAGTAGGGACGACCTACGCGCGTTTTTAAAGGTTGCCCAACAAGGTTGAGATGTGTCGCATTCAAATGAGACCAATACCAACACGCTCAGTGATGGTACACCAAAGATACACGTATAAAATGGCTCTCCTGAACGAAACCCTTAGGTCCCTTTCTATTTTGCGCGTCACATATGTAGATTTTTTGTGCACTTCTTAATTTAAATAGCCGTTTTTGTTAAGCTTGTTTTTTTTTTTAAATATTAAAAAGTGGTCCGTAAGAGTACATTTTGTTTTCATAGTTGGTACAAAATTATAAAAGCCATTTTCCATCCCTGATTATTGGTTAAGTTGTGAAGTGTTCTTAAAAAGAGGACGCTGAATTAGGCAGATGCAACACCAATACAACGAGGAAGCCCCTAACGCTAAGGAAAGTTCATGTAAACTAATTATTGGAAACATTGAACGTTTGCTTGAACGCATAGATATTGCCTGCAACAGTTTTAAAGAAGAAGGGTACGTTCGATACCTAGCCTGAACTTACTAGGCTGGCGTTGATTAAAATACCTACAAAACCCTTTACTCCGGGGTTTGGACTGCCGTTAGTAACTGCCCTTTTTGTGTTTTGTGGAAAGTTCTTACTGATTCGCAAGAATCGAAAACTTCTAATTCCGGATTTTATAAAGCAACCGGACAAACCTTGCTTTAATTTTGTTAATTTAAACGAAAAATGATTCACTGCATTCTATTTCGTGATATTATTTTTGCATCAATATAAAGTTTGCATCAAATTAAAAGTAATGATACTGCATTATTACAGTGAGTCCCATAGTGAATTACGCTCTTTAAGCTGCTTTAGTACTTCTAAGCTCTACTTCTGTAGGCAGTACTGTTTTTATGTTTACGGAAATGTCAGTATGTGTACAATTGTTTTGCAATAATAAAGTTTAAATTAAAAAAAACAACATAAATTTCTTTTTTCATTTAAATCGTGGTCGAAACAATAAATTTCTTTTTGATTGCCCTTTTAGCCGTTGTTAGCTGCTTTTTTCGATTTTCTTCTTTCACTTCTTTTTTTTTTTTTTTGTTATTTCTTTAATTAAGGCAGAACATTATAGAGTTTTATTTTAATACACTGTAACGAACAATACGATTATCATGTGCTGTAATATTAATAATTTAACACACTTCTGTATTCGATTTTAAATTAAAGCCGGAAAACGAAACAGCAATAATTTTTTTTAATGCACTTTTTATTTGTATTCCATATTTTCACTATTTCGTAATGAAAATAATAATCTAATTGTAGCAAAAAAACAAAATAAATACAGTGGGTGATATAAGTTAAGAATTGGTATAAATTTATAGGTGTCTCAAACATTTTATTCAATTATTTTTACAAAAAAAATAATTAGTATTGTGGTTATTTTGTTGAACTATTTATGGTTTTTAATCCAAATTTGTAATATTTTTAATTAGGCTTAAGTTCATGAAATTTAATTTTTATTAAATTATTTTTATGAAGAAAGGAATTTTACAACATGAAAATCAATCAAAATTGTTATTGATAATCTTTCATTCTTGACGTGGCTCGGGCTCGAACCCTGGCCGGCAGGTTACCATGACATGTTTCGATCGCAACCACTCGATCTCCTCAGATGGATTTGCCGTCTTACACTCGCAGCCATCGACGACTGCTGACGTCACTAGTCAAACATCAATCCTTAAACCAAATTGTATTTTAACATTTGGTAGATCGAAATTTGCTTTCCTGAATGATTATCCATTTAATTAATTAAAATTTAATTAATTAAAATTTAATTAATTAATTTAATTAAAAATATTAAAAATTTTTACAAAAGTTTGCAGAGAAACAATTTTCTACTTGTGTTTAGGGCTTACGTTAACTTATGTAAACTTTAACTTTTTTTGTGCATAAGGGGTAATGCTTTAAGGAATGGAATAGTATCAAAATCACGAATTTCAAAATTCCGAATGTTTTTTAATCCCGAATTTCAGGATTCTTAATATGAAAATCCCAAACTTTATAATTCTTGATTTTGTAATTCTAAATTTAAAAATCCCGATTTCAAATCCCCAATTTATTATATCGTAGAAGACAAAATCCTTTCGCCCATCCGAAAGCCGGATATGCAGATAGACTTTGGTAAGCGATTCGGAATTTTTAAATTCGTCATTTTGAATTTGGGCTTTTTAGTTTTGGGCATATGACTCCAACCCTGTAGGAATTGAATTACAATTTTTATTTAATTTTGTTACTAACTTTACGTGAAGCAAACTAAGTTATTAAACTACCTTACGAATATGTTACAGTCGTGATGAGGAAGATGAATTGATGCTGTTATTTTCTAATTTCATGTTGCCTTGATAGTCTCTGTATTGAACTGTAATTTCAAATACCTTCTTTTTTCTTCTCTGTATTACTTTTTTAATCTTTTCAAACTGTATTAATTGCAGTATTTTTTTTTTCTTCTAAAAAATAATATCTTTACGGTTTTTAAAAAATTACAATTTCTACTTCTTTTTCTTTGTCATTTTGTATTGTAATAATTTTCATTGCATAATATTAAGTTAGTAGTACAAAAACAATAATATTTATTTTAATGCATTTTTAATGTTTTAAAACAATTGCGCAAAAGAGGAAATTCTCGTTTGACCGTAAAAGGTGTTTTAAGATTTAAGCAAATGACTAAAAATTAAGTTAAGGTTTAAGGGCTACTTAGAATACGCTACACCAAATGCTTGCATTTTTATAGTTAGGTTAACATTTTATTCAGCTAATTCAAATATTTAAAAATTAAGAAAAGAAATTAAATACTTATCCAAATTAAGTATTAAATATATAATTCAGCTAAATTAAAATATTATTCAGCTAGCTGAATATGCTTAAAACGACATTATATGATATTTAAAATTTTTTTAATGAAATAAGAATATAATTCAGCTATCTTCTTGCTAGCTGAACTGTTCACAAAATTAATATCTAGAAATAGAATTCTCTTATACTAAGTACATTTTTATTAAGTAGTAAAACATACGTATTTTAATATAAATTTTCTTTTATAAGATCGTTTTATAAATAACTTTTATTTATCACTATTCAGCTAGCTGAATTAGTTTTGAAATCAATTTTTTTAAATAAATAGTTAAATTATATTATAGTTGCTAAAATTCAGTTGGCTTAAATTTGTCTGAGCATTGTATTGTTATAACACAAAACTATTTTGTTAAACAAATTCAGATAAATCAGTGCCTTATTCAGCTAGTTAAATTTTTGATAATATTTAATAAGCGCTTCCTATCTTTTAATTTAGATAAAACAAAGTTTGTGGGAGATATCATCGAAATTTTTTATACGTTTTTTTAAGACCTGTTGATGCCATTATGTGTCGAAAATAACATCGTTCAAATGTCCGCCACTGCTTCTTTGGGTGGCGCGCACCCGAAATGTCCAATTTTCAATGACTGGGCAATAAAAATAGGCCTAATTTGTCCGACGTCATGTGTTATGTTGGCCTCTAGATCCGCTGTGGCTTGTGGCTTTTTCGCATAGATCTGCGGCTTAAGAAAACCGAACAAGAAAAAGTTTAACGGCATCAAATTGCACGATCTCAGTGGTTGGTTTAGATACCTCCACGTGAGATGACCATACCCTCAAATCGCTCGTGCATAATAACTAATCCGGCATGAGCTCTGTGGCTCGTAAAGCCGTCCTGTTGAAGCCACATGTTGTTGTTGTACAGATCATCCAATTCAGGGCAAAACTTATTTTGGTAGTCATCTTCCTATATTGCCCGCCGTTATAAGTGATGGCCCCACAAGCCCAAAATCCACACCAAACAATGGCTTTTTCTTGTGGGGTTTTCCGAAGTCGAAGTTGTATGCGAATAAGCCACAAGCCCCAGCGGCCCTCAAAGCCAGCATTGCCCGTGCCATCGGTCAAATTCAGCCTGATTTATGCGCCAGAGTCATGGAAAATTGGATTTTTTGGATGTGCTCCACCCAGAAAGTCGTGGCGTATTCATATATCAGCCGAAAGCAATTTTTTTTTGTCGACCTTTCTCATGCACATTAAATTTGTCTGAAGCAAACCGAAATAGCGCGGCGGCAACTCTTTTTAAGTGGCATCACCGAAAATAAAAATTGAATTTTTTTTATTGTCACAATCAGCTGATTTATTTAAACACCGGCTCTAACGCTTATAAAATTAGAAAGTAGTCCGGCCTACATTTCGCATTCTACGCCTCAAGGCATCTATCGCTTTGATAGGCAAGTAGTATAAATAGGAACCACTCACCTATATAATTTCTATACATACATGTTTTTTTAATAGATAAATTTTAAAATAACATATTTAGTAGGGTAGGGTACACTGCTTAACTTTTTAACTTAAAATAAACTTAAATTACAAATTGCTTACTATTTGTATTATTATTTTAGTAGGTATTTAATTTTTATAGCCATTTCTAAACGTAAACTTTCTTCATTTACATAATATCAATCAAAATATTTTGTTTGCTTTTATAATTAAAAATATTTGCTTAGAAAATGTTTATTTTAATCGCACAAAGAAAACAACACGACAATTATGACTGCAATTTTGTATTTAATTACCGGCCCTCCTGTAGTTAAGTGGTCGAGATTAACTGTGTCATAAAAGCAATTTTAGCCATTATTATTTCATATTTTTTTTTCGTCAACTACACAACTATTTTTTTCTTCTTTTATATCGTTTTTATTTATTAAATTTAACTTGTTTTGCTTAAAGGAAAGAAAACAAATTCAAACTATGTTTTATAAAGTGCATAGTTTTTGAATACAATTTAAAGTAATAACCCTTCAAGGGGCTATAATCTCATTTGTGGAGAAAAAATCTTTATATTACTTAAATTTAATAAAAGCTTACATCATTTTAATGAACCGTTTCATTAAGGGAAAACATTAATGTCTTATATATTATTACTAGCAGATACCCGCGGCGTGTGCTACTACGTTCTCCCTTCTTGAATAAAAATTCCCCCAGAGTTTTCTTCCTTCTCCCATTTTTCCTATGTAAAGTCAATTGTAAAAATTTTAAAAGGGAAAAAACTCCCGGGGAATTTGAATTCATAATTGGGCTGTATGTGTCTATCTAAATAGGGATCCATCTATGTTTTAAATGTCATCGAAATCTTTTGAATAGTTCCGGAGAGGCGGAAATTGCTGAATTTTACCTCACTTAAATCACAAGTACTATTGCCCAATTTTCAGGATAGTATTTAAATCAATATTAACTTAATTTTCATAACAAACTTAAATCGTATTTAAAACCGATTGATTTTTTGAGTTTTATTTGAAAAGTCTTATTTAATTAAGATGAAAGTATGGTAGCACTGCTAAATACAAAAAAAAAAAATATAAAAAAGTGTATTTATTTACAAGGTGGTCTAAAAAAACAGCTGACTGTTAATGCTTTGCCTGTTGTTGTTGTTTTTTTGCGATATTACAATGAAAACTTAAGTTGAAATTTAGTGTACCACATCGGTGACTTAAGTTTCACTTAAGTTTTTAGTGAAGAAGAGAATTTTGTATTTAAAACGATTTTAAAAATAAATGTGTTTTAATATCAATCCTGAAAATTGGCCATAAGTGATCTACCTAAATAAGAGCGGCAAGCATTTTTTGTGTGTCAAAACTTCTCATTTGCATACAATTTGTACGAAACAACCCTTTAGAATGCGAGTTAGACACCACCCGGCTGAAAAATTTTAATTGAACGATCGATATGTCGGGTTGTTTTATTGAAATTGTATTTGAAATAGAATTTTCATGTATAAAAAACGCTTGCCGCTTCCATTATCATGGAATGATTTTATTGGGTGGCATGTCATTACGTCCACGGACACTATGACACTGGACGTTATGACATGCCACCTTTTATTGAATAACTTTAAACTGAATTTAAGAACGTTAATTTGTTAGAAGCCTTCCATAATTTTATGAAAAAATATAGTTAGCTGAATAATACTTTTATAAGCTGAAATGCAATTTTAAAGTATTTTTTATAATAAAAGAAAATTGTTTATCTTAAATAATTATGAAAAGCATTCTGCTAAATACAACCTTTTTAGCTGAATAGCCAAAATATAAGTATTTTTTTTAGAAATGAAATAAGTTTTTCCTAAATTTTACCCTCCTTAAGCACAAGTACCAATCAGTTACGTTATCAAAAAATGATTTTCTTGAATAACTATTAACTGAATTTGAGAACGTTTATTTGTTAGAAGCTTTCCATAATTTTATGCAAAAATATCATTAGCTGAATAATATTTTTATTAGCTGAAGTGCAATTTTAAAGTATTTTTATAGTAAAAGAAAATTGTTTATCTTAAATTATTAGAAAAAGTTTTTGCTAAATAAAACCTTGTTAGCTGAATAGCCAAAATAAAGGTATTTTATAGAAATGGAATAAGTATTTCCTAATTCCATAGTCAAAAAATTTTAGCTAAAATTCGTTTTTTTTAGTTGAATTTTATCTCACCTAAAGCACAAGTACCAATCAGTTACTTTATCAAAGAATGATTTTCTTGAATAAATATAAAATGGATTTGAGAACGTTAATTTGTTAGAAGCCTTTCATAATTTAATGCAAAAATATCATTAGCTGAATAATACTTTTATTAGCTGAAATACAATTTTAAAGTATTTTTTGTCGTAAAAGAAAATTGTTTATCTGAAATTTGTATAAAAAACTTTCTGCTGAATAAAAACCTGTTAGCTGAATAGCCAAAATATATGTAATTCATAGGAATGAAATAAGTTTTTCTTAATTCTACAGTCAAACATATTGCTGAATTGGAATTTTTTATTAACTAGAGTTCAGTCAAACTTAACTTTTAGCTGAATATCAAACCTAAATGTATTTTACAATAAACAGATAAGGTTATGTTAGTTTTTATGTAAAAACTGTTTAAGGATTAGTATTCATAGTAGCTGAATAACAATTTTTAAAATCGAATTTAAAAAACTTATGTTTTCATATTTAAATAAGGCTTAAGTTCATTATTAGCTTCTTGCTTCAAATATAGAAAAAAAACAAAATACGTTCGAGATATTATTGAAATTTCTTTATTCGTTTGTAATATTATGCAATTGTCCGATGCGGCTTCGCTAGATGACGCTGCTTCCAAATGTCTTAATTTGCCATCCCTGGCATAAATAAGGCTGAATTTGACCGAGTTATGTTGGCTTTGAGGGCCGTTGTGATTTGTCTCAAGATCCTGGTGGTCAGTTCACATCATCTCCACGTGAGGTGACCATAAACACGAATTTCTCGTGCAAAATGACAAATGTGTCCTTAGCTATGTGGCCGTCTTTATTATTCCATTTAAGCGAAAAGAAGTTGGTAATTAGTATCAACCAATTGCTCTTGTAGCCAGGCCAACGTGTCGGGGTCCGATGACCCTGCCAGAACACAACAAAGAGTGACTTTTTTGTTTTACATTCGATGTTCATGTCATGTAGACTTAACAATTTTGTTGCTTGACGTTCACCCAGAAGTGGGATTAATCGCTGAAGATGATTTTTTGATAAAAAATTGGGTCTGCTTAAAATGTTTAAGGTCTTATCATTTGCACGTGTAAACGCCACATCCGTCCACGGTGGTTGGGCAAACTAGACTAAAAAAATGACGGCCAATTTGACAGATATATATTCAACAACATGGCCGCTTTCAACTGTCACAGTTCGAAAGTCACTATTGGATGGCCCTTTATATAGAGAAATTTTATTTCCTTTATATTTATTGTCTTAAAACCAGTTTAAATTAATTTTAAACCATGGACTTTCACTTAAAGGTTAAACGGTATCTACTATTTCTAATACAAAATCGCTTTAAATAAAAGTTAATGACAAAATTACAGACAAACGCAGGCAGTTATATTGTATAATTATGTCATAAAACAAAATCCAAATACACAAGCCAAAACATTAAAACAATTAACGAAAAAAGTAAGATATAAATTTTGTCTCATACTATTTTTGTTTCGAAAACATAAAATGGTCATGTTTGTAAAATAATAGGACGACAAAATAAAAGAAAGAAAAACTACACGATTACAGGATAAACATGATTTTTAATCGGATATAACACAAAGATCGATTATAACAGTTAGACAAATTGTTATTGTAAAATTATTTTGAACGGCAACTCTTTTTGCACTTAAAATAATGTTCCATTATTTCATAGAGAAAAACCACCAGAGCAATTGAAATTCCTATAAACCAGATCAGTAAAATGCCAACAAAATTTGACATGCCCAATTTTTCGGGACCATTATCAGCTTCATTACTGGAATACATGGTGGCCTCAACTTGTTTTTGCTTATGTTCATTCAGGTTTGTTGCCACCACCCGCCATTCCCAGTACTTATCTAAACCAGCGGAATGCCACCAATAAATGAGCTGATCAAAACGATCCAACATGGGCCAACAACGCTTGACAAAGGCCACGGTATATTGGAAATATAAATCTTCTTTCATGATCGTCAAATGTTCAATACTTTCCGAACTCAAGTAGTCTCCTATAGCAAAGTGGCCTAGAATTTACATATAAACATTGATATAAGGAGAAATTTTTAACCTTGTAAATCATTTATGTATTTACCAAAAGGCAAACGTTCCAAAGTGAAGCCAAAATCACGACGTGTCGAGGCCAGTACTTCGAGTTTATCATCGTTGAATATATAAAACTTGCTTAAAATACCATTTATGCGTTCCTTTTTGAAGTTAAGAAAAATATACTTAAGCAAATGCTTTATAATCGAGCTTATTATGAGGGTCGTTGTCCAAAATCAATAATTATTAAAAAGTTACAACATGATTATAGTAAACGACAGAAATACGACAACTTTCTATTTCTTTTATATCACGAAGAGAAAAAACATGTTTAAATATGGTGACCTCAAACAAAACTATTCTTAGACAAAATTTTTAACATATAATGATTAGTTAAACCACATTATTGTCACCTACAACCATATTATGGCTATAAAAGTCCTCCATCAAGAAGCCACAACCATATTATGGTTGTCTTTAAACATGTTATGGTTAAATATGACCATAATTTTTTTAAAAATTACCAATAGTATTTTTCTCTTTTCCAAGAGCAACATGCTTTGGTTGAAAATCAACCATGTTATTATAAGTGTTGAACATGTTTTTGTTATTTTTAACCATAACGCGTTCGGAGGAAACCATAATATGGTTGTTGTTTCTTAATGGTGAACTAATTCAACCATAATATGGTTGCTGGTGACAAAAATATGGTTAAATGAAACAAAATAGTATGTTAAAAATTTTCTTTAAATATAGTTTTGTTAGAGGTGACCATACTTAAACCTGTTTTTTCTCTGGGTGATTGTCGTAAACGTAAAATTTTAATTATATCAAATACATATTGAAACGGCAACGACTTTGACCACGACAACGAATCTCGTAATAAAGCTATATATGTACTAAAATATAACTTACGTCATCAGAATTACGTAAAGACGTAACCCAAGCCTCAGAGTTGGCAGCCCATTGAAGTTTGTGGTACAACATGCCATCTATTGTATCAGCAGCCTTTTCGTAGCTACAAAACAAACAATATATATTCAAACAAATAAAAGTGCTATATTCGGCTATGCCGAATCTTATATACCTACACCATTGTGCGATAAGAACAGAAACTTAGGATAAATACATAAATCTAACACACTTCTCACATCCCGCCCACATTTTTTTAGATGTTTTGTATTGATAACCATGGTGCTTGTAACTTATTTGGAAACTTTGGCTCTTCCTGCTCTCCAGACCCTGCAAATAATATTGGACTACTTGATCCATTTTGATAAAATGGACTACTCCATGGACTGGTCCAATGTAATGCAAGCATGGACCATATCATTGTTAAAAAATGTTTGTAGTGAGACGACATGTCTTCGTTTTTTAACGACATGTTTTCATTTTAAACAACTTAAAAACTTATCCTCCTGAGTATACCATAAAGTAGTTTTAAGACTACTCCTTTGTTATCCAAAGCTGGGTTATATGGTCTTGCCCTAGGACCAGTGTGACCACAATTAAAAAAAATTGGATGCTAAATTGCGATTAAAACAATGCTAAAAATTAAATTTGAAAATGCGAAAAAAATGCTAAATTTTCTTTAATAATTGTATTATTTTAATGAATGAATTATGCATTAATTTACCTGTAAATATTATATTTCTTTAAAATAAAATGAAGTTTATATAAAAAAAATTATATGCATACATAGATTTATTTAATAAAACTACTGAATTGTAGTTTGACAAAAGTTAGCGATGTTATAACCAAAAAAACAAAAGGCCCTATCTACAAAATATTACATGATAAACGCTTAAAGCCCTAACCTACAGTTTGCAAAATATGCAACATTGTCAACTGTCAAAAAAAACTGTTTAGGCGCAACCATAATGTGCTAAGTTGGCTTAAGCAAATGTGCGAATACATGTAAATCATATGAGGCAAATCAAATTGAACTAAAAGAAAATTTTTGTTAAGTTTTATGAAACTGTCATTTGCTTAAGCAAAGTGCGAAACTGATCGCACATACCGTACGGAATCAAATGTTTTTTTGATTTTGTTTTTGTTTTTTTAAACACATTTGAGAGACTTTTTGTTAATTTTTGACAGTATGTTAAGCAAGGCTTTAGGTTTTACAAGAAAAGTAGAAGAAAAATAAATTATAAACAGTTTAATAAATTTAACATTTTAAATGGTTTTTTGTAAAATTTTCAAAATGTTAGATAGGGTTTTTTGCGTTTAAGGTAACGATATACCTACATATCTGTTGCAATAAATAATGGCTAAAATCGAAATTTCGTGTTTTGAGATATTAAGGGTTTTGTCTAAAATGAATTGTGTGTTGTTTTGTGAAAGTTAAAATATTAATGCGTATAGTTTTATTTATAATGACATTTTATACTTGAAATTTAGCTGAGTCAAAGATCTTGAAGAAGATAATAAGAATATGTAATATGTAATGTAATAAAGCCATTATTATTAATTGCCAGAGATATATATTATTAAATACAAAATATAAGTAAAATTGTCATTGAAAACATAAAAAGTTATATGTATTGTGAAATAGCAATATATAAAATGTTTAAGATTAAAAAATGCTAAATAATGCTAAAAAAATATTACAAAAATGCTGAAAATAATGCTAAATGCTATTTGAAAAATTCGCTGCTAAATCAAAATAAATAATGCTAAATTTAGCAGTGAAAATGCTAAAAGGGTCACACTGCCTAGGACATCGTTATGTTAAATAGACCATGGTTTTTACATACGTTTGGGTTACTTTTGGACTAGTCCTAGTCCCTTGTTGGCTACATTATACATGCGTGTTTGGACTGTTCCTAATATTTGTAGGTGATTTATTGGTAAAATTAGAGGCAGTCGTGGCTTTTTGCCTATATCTCAGCCGATTGTGGATCGATAAGGCTGAATTTCAATAGAAAAATTTAATGTAGCAAAAGTGACATCACATATGGGGTCTTCGGAAACCCCATTTCAACAGACTCTGTTGAATATTTCTTATGAACGAACAACGAAGAGGCCATTAAAAAGTGTGAATACAAGGAAAATTTCTTCTCAAAAAAGCTCAATGCTTTTCGAAACGAACGCTGACGGGACCAGGAACAATGTCCATCTAAAGAAGGTGTTCCCCTAAGGAAGGTGCCCGTTAAGGGATATTTTACAGAATAGGGTCTAAGATATTTCAAACAGAATGACAAATTTATATATACCCTTTTACCTTCGGTAAAGGGTATAAAAATAATACACCCCAGAATTTATTTTAAGAGATAGAACATTTTAAGACCCTGTTCATTTTGAAATGGCATCATCCAAAGAATTTGAAATAGAGCCACAAAGTAGAAAAAAATAGTAAAAATACTACACCCTTCCAAGAATGATAGAAATAAAGATTGCGCCAACGAAGTTAAAATCTTCTGCACATGTCGGATAAATGACGTCACGTCTACTGCACTCCTATTGGCGATTAAGTTTAAACTAGTAAACTTAAGCTTCTTGTTGTCTTATAAGGTGCTTAGTACATTTCTTATCAAAAGAAAAAATCGTGAATCTTAGGGACTTTTAGACTTGGCAACACTCGCCACGAAAAAAGTAACGGGAAATCATGCATACGTCGTAATCTTATATTCTATCATTCTTGCTCCGTTCTACTCTCTCCTTTACAGCCCTTCCTTTCTTACCTCGGTATTGTCAAAATACTTGCTAGTCCACCACCATAAATACTTGTTATAATTATATCGTTCATAAAACAGGCGAAGAGCACAACTCTCACCGTCAGCGAGCGCACATACGAATTGCCCGATTGCGAGACAAAAAGTTTCAATGTTGCTACATAAGCGAACTTAAAACTCTGGAACCATGTACTTCGTTCCGATGTCATACTAGATTCAAACTTGTGTGAGCAACAGAGACTTATAATTGCTACAAGCAAATATACAAACACGGCCAACCAGAGAGTGTATTGAAAGGGTTCAAGCGGTAACAGCCAGCTAGCTAAACGACTGAAATGGAGAAGATTTGTAAGAGGAGAACGGAATTAAGACAGATTTATTTTTGATTACCGAGGAGCTGGTACCAGACATGTGATACCTGAACGTACCAAGAACATGGACATATCCAGCTGCAAATAAATGAAATCCCTGAAAATATAAAGAGACAAAAAAAGTGTTTTTTATTGAGAGGAAAATTTAATGTTTTCAAGTTGTAAAAAGACACTTTTTCTATAAGAAATATTTTTTGTTTTCAAGAGAGACTTTTTTTACAAATAAAAATAGTTTTTAGATAAAAGGAGTCTTTTTCGGAGAGACGATTGTTCTATGTTAAAAAAGTCGGAGACAATTTAGATTTAGAAAAAAATATTCGGCCTTGTTCTGACAATCGCTCGATTTGTATTCGCAAAACTCCAGATTTATTTTATGGTGTTCTTAAACTTTTTTTTTTAATTATCTAAGCTAATCCCCGCGAAGCTCTACGCTTGTCTGCAGGAAAGAAATCAGAGTTTCTGACTTGCTCACTACCAGCAAGTCTACCGGGGCGCTCTCGTGCGTTTTGTTTTCGAACTAGAATATTTCTTAACTATATTTCAGATCCCTTGTGCACACATTTGCAATTTGAAGTCGCCAAACTTTATGCGATTACGATTTACAGTCCACCTGATATGTCATTTCAAGCCAGAATTGGAAATGTTAAGCGTTTAGCTTTTGTCAGAACATGCCCGATCGTTTAAAAGGAGTCTCAATCAGAGGAACGCGTTTTTAAAAGTCAGATTCTTGTTGAGTTTAATTTTATTTCAAGGCGGACTTATTCATTAATTCCGAACCAAATTTTTCTTAACAACTTTTTTTATATTTAGTTTGACCTCCCTCTCTCTCTCTCTCTCTATCTCTCTTTCTCACAGAGAGACAAATACAAAATTCTGTTTGGAATAAAATGTTTCTTTTTATTTAAAATAAAAACTTTTCTAAAAGTTTTTTTTCTTGCCAAGAATACATGGCTCCTATAGAAATTTCCGCCATATCTTTGACCACCATTCCCAGACTATAGTCTCCAGTTAAATTTGGATATATTTCACCCCAATCTGTAGCTTCCGCTAAAAATAAATTAAATGGTCTGGCATTATTATAGTTTTTATTTGCAACGTTTGTTTTTTACTTACAACTATCAATTAGAACCGTACAGTTATAAATTTGACAAAACGTCATTATTACTCGCGCCTCAGTGCCATCTATTTGAACCGCCCCCTTCGGAGAGTCACCAAAAGCCAAATCATAGGAATTGTTATCTTTTAAGCCATAATTTATTACAAAGTAGGGCTTGTAGTCAAAGCCGGCTATAATAACTTCACGACCCCTTAAATTCGATGTTTTGTCGGGAAATAAATGGCGATTGTAGAGAAACGTTTCATTTATCGCATTAAATTGATCAGAATGTATTAGAAACCCTTGATTTTCTGCTTTTCGTCCATAGTATTTATTGGTTTTTAAATTGAACATGTGGGGAAAAGAAGAGTCTACAGAAATCGTTAATATAGAATCCTGGTCTAAATTATTTTTTTTTTTTATAAAATTAAGTTGTTAGTTTTTTGTTGGGAAAATATTAGAATTATAAATACCTGCCAAAAACTTATGCTGTTCAAAATTTTCTTCAAACTTTTCGTTATGATAACCGAATACAAAACGATTTCTTTTCGAACGCCAATCGGAGTATTGACTAGCATTTATAAAGCTTTCAATGAAAAGTAAAATATCGTTTTCAAATGCCAAAAAACTCTGAAATTTAATTAAAACATAAAAAAACATATAAAAAAAAAAGAATTTCTGAAAAACAGCTATTACGCCTCGTCTTCACGAGACATCGCAATGTTTAAACAAGAAACCATTTCTTGTGCATACATGAATTAAGCTCGTGATACACCATTTTCAGTAGCCATCGCTATGTTTAAACCCAAAACCATTTCTCACATAAATTTGGCTCGTGAAGACTCTTTGTTTTTATTTAAAAAGCATTGTTCAAACATTTGTACGCCCACCTTTGTCCAATGTCACTGTAGTACTGCCATATAAATAAACGATATCTTGTTGCTTTTTATATGGGTTATTTAGCCAAACGCGTTCCCCATGACACAGAACGTGAACAAATTATTCCGCCAACGTATTGTTTTTATGCACACAAAACAATGACTCGTCGAGACGGCTGTTGCCGATGTTTGGTTATTGTTCAAGAAGCTTTGTTGTTTGAATTCAATCTTTATCTTTGCTTTACATAAGTCTTGTTGAGGCATACGTGTTCCCTATATCAAAGAACATGAACGAGTTATTCCACCAACGTTATGTTCATGTGCACACAAAACAATCGCCCTTATTACGAGAGTCGTAGTCGCAGACGTAGTCGTTTGAAATTTTTGTCGATATTAATTAGAAAGTTTGTCTTATTGTGTGGCTAACGACAATCATAATAACACATTTTAAAAACGACTGGTTTTCGACTAGGAAAACGACACTCATAACAAGGCCGAATAATTCGGTAAGAAGTTGTGTGAAGACTACTGTTGGCGATGTTTTCTTTTTCCAACAGCTTTCTTCAAACATGTCGTCGCACAACGATGTCTAAGATCTATGACAGTATGTATTGCCATTGTTAGGGATCCATGCGATGAGGATGGGCCTAATTTATAATGACAACTGCAGAAGTTGATAATAAAAAGGAGGAGGAAACGGCGTTTCACTTTCTGTTCCAATGCCTCGGTCTCGGAGATGTTAGGAAGAGGCATTTTGGGAGACCAGAATTGCTTGGGTGAAGGTCGATTTCTCTTTCCTGCAGAAAATCAAACTGGCATTGAAGTCTGGAGAATAATTTGGTAAACGCTGGCTTGATTCTGGTCACAGGCTCAGGGTATCACAAAGGGACCGCTGTAGGGACCCAAGTGAGCCTTCCACGTGTTGGCTGTCCTCATCTATATATTGCCATAAAAATAAAAGCTGTTTTGATTTTTATTATTGCTTTTTATATGGCTTGTCCTGCCAAACGTGTTTTAAATATCAAAGAACATACAAATTTAATTCCACGAACAATTGCTCGTCAAGCCGTTTAATAAAAATCTTGTAAATAATTCCTTATAAAAATGCAGAGAATCAAACTGTTTTGAGGCTGCAGTGATGTTTGGAGAAAAATCTGGTAAACAGTGGCCAGGACCGAAGTGAGCCGTCCTCGTGATTGTTGTGTATTGCCATATAAATAAAGGCCATCTTGATTTTTTTCGTTGCTTTTTTAATGGCGTGTTCTCCATATCAAAGAGCATACAAATTTTATTCCGCCAACGTTTTCTTCTTGTGTACACGAAACATTTGCTCGTCAAGACGTGATGTAATGGCCAGATTTGAATATTTTGTATTTAAATACAAATCTTGTTTTAAGTTCCTTACAAAAAAAGACCTCTAGATTCTATATCTACCTCACAATGAGTTTTCTCAATGGCCATTGTCAGTTTCTCCGTTAATTCATTAAACCAGAGTCCATTCTCCATTAATTTGTTCTCGAGTTTTTTGAAGTCAGCAACATCTTTATAAAAAGAATTTCGTAATTTATTCAAATTAATATTTATAACGGAATAGTATTCCAGAAAATTTGTAGTTTTTAAATCGAACTCTACGTCTGAATTCCATATCAGGCATATAGTCGTATCATTTAAATACATTTGAGCTGCAATAAAAGTAAATTTAAGAAATATTAAATATTTTCAAAATTTCATCAATTCCTCTACTTATTGCACTAATAACTTGTGTCCAGTAGACTGCCGTGGACAACATAATTTTTTTCGAGTTTTTGGCAATATTTGAATGATTTATTCCTTGAATTTCTTTTAATTTTGTGACAATTTATTCGATTTATTGCATTTTATATAATTTTTATTTTCAACAGTTTTTGGTTCTGTTACATGAAAATGCTTTAAAATAATTTTATTTGTTTAACAAATTATATGGCCAATTATTTGTTTGCTGCAAAATTAAGTAATTTTTGAATTAAGAAAATTATTTAAATAAACAAATTTTGTGCAAAAGAGTGGCCCGAAATAACTTTCGTTCATTTTGATTTTAAATTAAACAAAATTTACGTTGCTGTTTTTCTTCTTTTTGGTGCGAGTATTGTGTAGTTTAGGTTTTTAAAATGTATTTACATATTTATATCAAGTTTAAATAAATGTAATAAATTTTTTTCATTGCAAAGTATCATATTTCAAACGCTTATTAACATGACGTACAGTGGGATTTATTGTAAAAAAATTTTGTGAAATGTTATAATGCTGTTCGTTTAAATTTGTTGTAAATTTTTTTTTGTTAAGATCTTATTCGGAATCAACGGTTAATTATGGTTTTATTTTCATTGGAAGATGTTGAAGTACCTTTGCTCTCCTGCAAACTTTAACTTTGGCGATAGACTTTTGACACTACTAACGACAGAGGGGGCGCGAACACTTGTTGTAGAAAAACCGGGCAATTAAGGGCCCGTATGGTTGACGTATGGATGGCGTACCGTTTCTCTATTATCGATGGCTGAAAGGGATTTGTAACATTTGGTATCTGTGATCGCAGGATATTGTCTAATAGGTAGGGTAGGCATGCACTGGGGTTGAAATCCAGACACTATGATTACACCTATTCTGTTACTGTCCTGCATTGGCAAGAAGGCGACTGGTCGAAATGGGATCCGTCTCTTTCGATGGATTGTACGATATCTCTAGCACTGAACTGGAGTAGGAGTTTTGCTGAGTGGAGTTAAAACTAAACTTACAGCGTCTTAAACTTTATTAATATTTAATCTTAAACTTCTGGCAGTTTCTCGAACCGACGCCTAAACTCCTCTAGCTTTTATTATGTAAAACAGCTGTGTTACCGAAGTACAGCATTTATGGCTGTTATACATTTTAAATTAACAGACTTCTTTTAAACCGAATGAGCGTTTTGCCATAACATTCTTACTGAAACAGTATTGATGATGTTGACGCTACAATTATGCACGCTTATCCGAATCATTCTTGCTTCCTTTCATAAGTTGTATCTATACACTCTTTAGAAAAATTAATCCATCCGTATTCAAATCAATCCGAAGCGGTATTAAAAGTACGGTGAGTTCTAATTTTCATGAATCGAGTACAGAAAGATTAATTCAAGTACGGATTTTTCAATCGCGCAGTACCTAACTTATCCATATCCGAATTCGGGATTCGTATTTGAAATAATCCATAAAATTAAATTGATTTAATTAAAACTAAGATTGAATCAATCTCAAAATGAGCTTGATTCAAGTATTATACAGCTGGATCAATCCCGAATTCGTACTTGAAATAAGTCAAAAGTGAAATTAGAAGAAGAATTTTATTATGATTGATTTACTTACCCGTTTTACAACTTACAGAATGATAAAACACCAGCATCATGCCCGATATGGGTTTTACTTTAAAAATCGAATGTAGATTTAAATTTTACTTTTGAAACATGAAAATAATATTTGTTTTTCTTCTTGTTCTGTTGTTTTTGTTGTTGTTGCGTATGCAAGCTTAAAGAATGCAATGCTGACAGATAAGACTAATAAGTTATATGAGATTAAAACCCTCACTTTTTATTTTAATTATTAATTTTACTCTCAGAGTGGCACTACCAACGAAAAGTTCAATCTTTTTATACCCTCCACCACAATTAGTTGTGAAGAGGGTATATTAAGTTTGTCATTCCGTGTGAAACTTTTTTATTATTCATCTCAGACCCTATAAAGTATATATATTCTGGGTCCTTGAGTAATTTTAAGTCGATTTAGCCATGTCCGTCTGTCTGTCCGTCTGTTGAAAACACGCTCACTTTCGAAAAACTCAAAAGAAATAAACAAACTTGGTGTCAAATTGCTTGTAGTTATCCTAAGCAGTTTGGGATTGAAATCCAGCAAAATCGGTTCAATAGGATCTGAGCTATGAATCAAAATGTGGAACCACCACCTAAAAAAAATTAATAATTTTGTTACAAAAACTAACATAAATGGTGGAAAAATGCACAGAATGATATAAGATTTCGCAACAGTTCGTTTTATTTAACTGGAAATCACGCTGTAAAATTTCTTGAAGATTCGTCCATGATTTACCCTAGGCCCCATATAAGCCCTACTCCCGGAAAACAGTATAGTAAGCCTAAAACCCTAACTAACAATGCTATCATAACAAATTTTGGCACATCACAGGTAAATAGGACTAGAAATGAAACTATTAAGTTACGTGAAGATCGGTCCATAATTAACCATAGGCCCCATATAAAACCTACTTCCAGAAAACAGTTTAGTACGCCTAAATCCGTAAAAAATAATGCTATCATAACAAAATTTGGTACATCACAGTTTTATTGAACGAGAAATAAGACTTTAAAATTTTGTGAAGAACGGTCTATCATTTACCATAGGCCACATATAAACCTTACTCCCGGAAAACAGCTTAGTAAACCTAAATACGTAAAAAATAATGCTATCATAACAAAACTTGGAACATATAAGTTTTACAGGACTAGAAATAAGACTGTGAAATTTCGTGAAGATCAGTTCACAATTTACCCTAGGCCCCATATAAACCTTACTCCCGGAAAACAGCTTAGTACGCCTAAAAACGTAAAAAATAACGCTATCATAACAAAATTTGATACATCACAGTTTTATAGAACTAGAAATGACACTGTGAAATTTGGTGAAGATCGGTGCATAACTTTCCATAGGCCTCATATAAAGCCCACTCTGGTAAAATAATTAAATACGCGGTAAACTTTCTTCCAGTTTAGCTTATGCATGTTATGCAATTTTGTGATATACGGTCCATAATTTTCCTTAGATTCCATTTTAGCAGCCTTCTGAAATTTACTGCAAACGCTTAAACTAATTGCACCGCTGTATTGAAATTTATGTTTTTTAATACCAGAAATCGTTCTACAGAATTTGGGGGATTGGTTCATAGCTTGCCATGGCTTTTATATAATTTGTTCTCTTGAAAATCATTTAAGTTCAGCTTAAACTGATATTCTACTCAAACTTTTTAAAATTGATTGTCGATCAATAATTTTATATAGGTCTAAACCGCAACAAATTTTAATGCAGATGTCTGTTTTTACAAAGATTATAATAATAAATAGACATCATACAGATATTACTCCTTAAACATTCGAAGTGTCGGTGGAGGGTATCAAAGATTCGGCACAGCCGAATATAGCACTCTAACTTGTTTTTACTTGATTTAAGAATTTTAAGAAATTCCGGGAAAACACTTGTCCAAACTCCTTGTTCTTTACGTATTTCGGGTTGGACATGAGCAAATTTAAAGCACGATTGTCTTTCTTTTCGTGTTGTTGTCATGTCTCTTCGGTTTTTAAATACTTTTTTTGCTTTCTGGAGGGCATTCTGTCTGGATTCCAAAATTTAAATTTATTTATTTTATGAAGCTTTAATTTAGCTTATTTATTATTAAATAATTCGCAGTGTAGTTGAAACTTTTAGTTCTAGTGGCCTTGCGCTTAAAATCCAATGATCGCTTAATCTTGAAAACTAAAATAACGCTAATGAGCTCGTGACTATTACGATTTTTTGTTTCTGGCAACACCTTTAATTAATTTAGCTCATACCTCTATTACATTGCATTAATTGAGGACAGACAGACAGACATGGTGGATCTGAATGTGAGAGCCACCAGCACACATTATACACTTGCCCCTTGTTAAGCAGCTGGATCTAACAACCTCGGCTGCTTTCGGAAATATGCCAGCAGCATCTGTTGAGTAGCATTAGCACCTATGGATAATCCTTCCCTCAGGCCAAACTCTCCCACAAATGGTGAATAATCCGCCCTTGAGTGAGTTTTCAGCATCACCCTTCCCTCGACTTATGGTTCAATCCATGTGTCGAAAATAAAAATTATATTTAGTACTTTAGTGTTCTGTACGGTAGAAATATAGAAAACACAAACGCTTATAGTGTTTGTGTAGTAAATACCTTAAAAAACGTTTCTCTTTTTTTGATCTTCATGTACAATAAAAATACTGTACTAATCCAACTCAACATAAAGAGGAGAACATGTCATTGCGTTCTGTTTTTCGTAAAAAAAAACACAAACTTTGTTTTGTTCGGTTCACCACATAAAGTTCGTTCGGTATTAATATTGTGTTTAGCGCCATTTTGGCTGGTAAAGAAAACAAAAAAATTTAACAAAAACAAAACGTGTACACAATACAAATACACACAGACTATTCGTGCTGTGGTCGTGCAAATGCTAGTATGAAGCGTTGCTTATATTTTTTGTTTGGTCATTCCTTCATCAATGTGAAAAAAAACACTACAGAACATTAAAATAAAACATATGTCTACAGAATCACGAAAATTGTACTATTTTATAACGAAAAACAGAACACTACATAATGTGTGTTTCTTTTGTGAAAAAAGTTATCAACGGTATTAAGGTTTTGTACTTATCGATATCGTTTCTTGCTGTGTGCACCGTACGCTAAATAATTTTCGGTTGATTTTCGAACACTGGTATAAACCACAAACACCACATGATCCCCGAATGTATCTTTTTATCGGAAGAGTTAAACTTCCCGCAAACACAATCTTATTTTAAAACAGAAAGTATTTGCCGCAAAAAATATACTTTCGGAGGCCTCAACCAATAGTCAGTCTGGTGCCGTTCCACCTGGGGCTACTGACTTCCGTGGTACCGAATACGGCTTCTGGTTAGACGCGATCTCAAGAGATCTGTATGTATTTTGAATTTTTGCCGAATCCAAGGTATTAACTGCCCCTGACTTCCCCGGAGGATGTTACATCAGAAGATGAAACACCCTTTAACCCTATAAACCCCCGGGGGAGACAGACAGACGAAGTTTGTTGATAAGGGAGCTACGCTGCAGCATAAAACACTCAACTTTTTTTCTATCCCACCTTTTAATTTCTGCGTTGCCTAAAGCTTCAATTAACTCATTTTGCACGGCATCACAACCATTCTATAAAATCTAACCCCTTATTCATGAAAAATAAAACAGGTTTATAAAAGGCTTATGAAACGAATTTTAATTTTTTATGAATACGGGGGTAAAACTAGAAATATTTCCTCACCTTATCTAATAATAGGAAGATATTTAGGTAACCATTTTTTTGTTAGTTCTTTCCGCTTTCTGTGCTGTGTTGCCGCTTTCATTGTGTTCATACGCACTTTGCTTCTCTTATCTTTGTATATGTTCGATAACTGTTATTTGCACTGCAAATTAAAGATAAGATGCTTAAAACATTAATTTAGTCTATTTTATTTCTCAATCTTCTTTTTATTTTAGTTTTAAGTCTGCGGACAAAGATCTTGAATATGTTTTATTAAAGTAAATATTAAAATAAAAAAAAAAATTAAATAACCGCAACGTAAACGGAAGTTGTTAATCTTTTATAAATCTCAAATAACGAAAATAAACTAAAAACAAATTAAAACAATTAGACAATTATTAAGCAAAATGTTTCATGTAACATTATTTATTTTATATTTGCGAAGGACAAATTTGAAAAGAAAACACGCAGCCAGTGTAAGTGCCGTCGACATTTTATATCACTAAAATAAGAGTTTAAAGAGAAATTAAATAAAAATCTAATAAGTAAAATTTTAAAGTTAGCATTTCAGTTTTCAAAAAACATTTTTCTCAATAGTTATGGTTAATAATTAATTACTGACTAATTATAAAAAACAAACTTTAAGTGTCTTAGAAAATAAGAGACATTAGCTTTAACAGAACGTAATATACTCACATGTATGTATATTACTGCCAGCTCCATCTGTCTAAGCTCGTCTGTAGCCTGTTCAAGCGGGGCAACATTTTTTCTTTAATTTCGCATTTAAATGTACCGACACTCGTTGCTAAAAGTGTTGAATTTTTTTGCGATACTCTTTCCAGCATTTCGGCCGGTACCTCATGAATAAATGCGGACATGAGCTTTAACAAAGCCCTACAAAAAATAGTCTAAAGGCGTTAAATCGCACGATCTAGGCGGCCAATTGACCGGTCCCGAACGTGAAATAAAATGTTCACCGAACTCGCCTCTCAATAAGTCCATTGTTAAGCGTGCTGTGTGACATGTGGCACCGTCTTGTTGAAACCACATGTCATGCAAGTCAAGCTCTTGCATTTTGGGCAAAAAAAAGTTGGATATCATCTCACGGTAGCGCTCACCATTCACAGTTACGTTACGATTCGGTCCAATGATGCCACCAGCCCATAAACCGCACCAAACTGAGACTTTTTCTGGATGCATTGGTAGCTCTTGCAATGCTTCTGGCTGGTCTTCACTCCAAAATCGACAATTCTGCTTATTAACGTATACGTTGGTTTAAACAGCTGACGCGTGTTTCGTGCTTTGTTTCACTGTCAAACATCTTCAGTTTGGTCTATAATTTAACCATGAATCGTCTTACAAACGAACAACGCTTGCATATTATTGAATTTTATTATCAAAATGCGTGCTCTGTTACCATTGAGTATACCCATTGAGCCAAAAATGAGCTTCGTCGCTGAACAAAATATACTTTATTAACAGAGCACGCATTTTGATAATAAAATTCAATAATGTGCAAGCGTTGTTCGTTTGTAAGACGATTCATGGTTAAAGTATAGACCAAATTGAAGATGTTTGACAGTGAAACAAAACACGAAACGTGCGTCAGCTGTTTAAACCAGTGTTGCCAAAAAGATAAAAGCTAAGAAATCACCCATTAGCTTCAGTGTGTCTCACTATTGTAGCAATTCAGATACAAGCAAAACAATAATTTGTGCATGGGGGTACCCGTCTCCCCCCTGTTGGAAAATTCACTTTGTTTGTTGTCACTATCGTAATTTTTCCGATATAAGTATGCAAAATAGTAAATTTTGTATGGGGGCTATCCGTCTTCACCTCCTTTACCAAGATTTTGTTGGAACATGCAGTTTGTTTATTTTCTTAAATGTACCATTAAAATTAATTATTTATTTGTAGTGTCCGACCGTTTAATAGGCTTTGGCTTATGTTCGACACTAATTTGGCCAAATTTTGCCGCAGTCCGCACTTTTTTAATACCATTATTTACAAATGTTGCAAAAACATGCCGAAATAATCAACCGAGAAGTGGGAACAAATCTCGTAAGCAAGTTGGAATGTTTTGATAAAGCAAAATTATACATTTCAGAAGATATAACAATTTCAATAGTAATGATGATTTTAAATCAGTATCGGGCTTAAAAGATTCACTGAAACAAAATTTCAATGAAAGGTTAAGATTAATAAGGCTAAAAATATTTAAGTGATGCTTCTATTTTTGATTTACGCTTAAATCTATATTTAACAAGTGACGATTTTAAAACTCTATATTGGAAGTAAAAACTTCTTTTCCAAATTGGGTTGTTATATTGTTTTTTAACCAAGTAAACGAGCAAGCAATATCGGTTGGAAAAAAAGAGGAAAACAAATTAAAGTTCCTCACTTTGAAGTGGAAGAAAATAATGCGAGTATTTTCGAAAAAAGAATTTCGTATTTATCTCGCAACGAAAAGATGTGAAACAAAATATTCTCTCGTTTCTCGAAAAGTGAGAAAAAACCCAGCGGCGAACTTTGCATACCACATCACATCTCTTCAATGAAGTGTGTATCACTTCGTGTTCAATGAATTCTAGCTTACAAAGTGTATGACGGAAGTGTATGGAATTTACAAAAATGAATTTCGTTCATTTTTTACTTCTACTTGCCCACGAAGTAATCGAGATTGTGTATAGACCGTCTACTGCCTGCTTACAATGTGTGCGAAGTTGTGTGCAAGACGTGTGCGAGGCGTTCACTCCACAAACGCGGCAATGCATTCGAAAAAGTGTACTAGGTTGTAATTCAGATGGTGTGCATTACTGTCTTACTCGTGTCTATCACATCATCGCTTCTGTAATCGACAAATTCGCCTCTGGGAAGTGTGTCTGCCCAGCGGCGAACTTTGCATACTGAATCACATCTCTTCAGTGAAGTGTGTATCACTTTGTGTTCAATGAATTCTAGCTTACAAAGTGTATGCGAGAAGTGTATGGAATTTACAAAAATGAATTTCGTTCATCTTTTATAATGTATGTGTCCCGTTATTTTTCATTTGCTACTTTGTTAAGTAGTTAATTTTTAATAAGGACCAATCTAAAAATATATCTAGCAATATGCTAAAATCGACTTTTTTCGAAAAAGAACTTTTTTATTGTTGAAAATGGTTCTTTAGGGTATCAGAAGGAACTTTTGTTCCGCGACTTTTATATAATTCCGTTTTTTACAAAATTACCGTTATTTTTAGGTGCTTGAAGAAAATCAAAATTTTGACCGTTAAATTTCCAAAATTCGACCAAATGTTGTTTGGCAACTTTGTACAAAATCGTATGGCGAGTAGTTTTGTGGAACATATAATTTCAAAATATTTGCAAATACAGGGTGTTTTGATGCATTTTTCCAAAAAAAAAAAAATTAATTTTACGCCATCTAGCGGCAATAATTGTTACTAACTATATTCTATACTTAGAAAGGTAATTTGAATACCTTTCCAACAAAACTTCAAAATCGGATCAAAAATAACTGAATGAGAAAGAAAAGATATATAAGAAAATGAAAGAGTATCAAATTTATATTAAAATATGTATGTATGCAACTTTTATTAAATCGATCATTAAAGTTTACATTTTTAGTTTTGCGAAAAAAATTTTAGTTATTTTACTAGAAATGTATTTAACAGAAATCTTTATTATTTATGCTTTTAAAAACATCAAGTTATTTTATTTTTTAAATTTTTAGAGATCTACATAATAGTGCAAATTCTTTAGCTTTTCTTTGAGTTGGGACTCTAAATTCAAATTTGTTGTTTGCCAAACTTTTTCACCGTGATATTAATAATTTAAACCTCTCAACAAGTTTATTTGCTTTTTAAGAATTTTTATCCGATTACTCTGTACATCGACATCAGATAGTTTATTTCATAAATTAAATAATTCCATAGGCTCATTCACATAAAGCAGATTTAGAAATAGGACTTTACTCTCTGTACATCGTTTTTTTTACTTGTTGTTTGCTCCCTCTTCCAATCTCTTTATTCGTTCCTTAGCATTCCATTTTTTAGTTTCCTGAAAAACCTTTTTCATTATTTTCACACCATTTTCCATATCTTGCTTCGTTGGATAGAACTGCAAAATATCGAAAAGGAAGTGAATGCATTTGTTTTTCCGGGCCTTTATTTGCTGACACATGGTGTATATTTCTTTATGAGGTTCCATATCCTCGTTCCTCTTAGCCATCGCAAACACTCTCTCCACATTGATATTACTATGGAATGAGTATACATCATTCACAGGTATATCGATATATCTTTTTAACATTGAATCTTTCGCATCCGCTAAAAGCGTTTGGAAAATGTTAACATCTTTTTCAAATTTGCAGTAAGCAAATTAAGCTTGTATGTGTTAAAAGCAAAATGAAATTTGTGGGGAATTGAATTCAAGAACGATCTTTTATTTATTTCTTCGAACTCTAAATATTCAAATATTTGATACAGCACGTCCTTGAAAGTAAGATGATCACAAGCAACAATTGATTTAGAAGTGCTAATATGTTTTAGTGGTTCAATGCAAGCTGCTACAGAAAATTTGGTACAGAAAATTTGTGTCTGTAATATAATCATGAATCATTTTCGCATCCGTGTACGCTTCAGGATATTTTTGCACAAACTGAAATAGCAAATCGGTTTCTTTGTAAATTTGACTTATTGTTAGTTAAAATTTTTTAAAATTGTACTTCTTTATGTAAGATCAAATCTGTCAAAAATTTTAAAAGTTACATGCATTTAAACAAACACTTTTTAACATGGTCAAATTTACAAATTAGGTAAGGTCACTTTGCGGACTTTCCTTGTAAATTACATGAAAACCCAACGATAGAATTCAATTCTTATGGCGGCATTGCAGGAGGTCATAATACATAAGGATTGGTGGGTCTGGTTAATGGGTCAGAACCTTTTTATATTTTTGTGAGGCTGTGTAATTAATAAGCACGCAAAGGTGACGGCTAATATATCTACTGCCGCTTTATCACAATAGTAAATGAAATATAAGTATATTTACTTATCACATGGAAAGAAATTTTGTTTCCCAAAGTGAGAACAGTGTCTATGTTCTTAATAACTAATGTAAAACTAATTTTTGTAGCATAAATTTACGTTTTTTTAAAAATTCACCCTGTTTTTTTAATCAATTAATAAAATTTGTCGAAAATAGGCTGTACTGTTTGTACTACGGCACAAATTCGGCTGAATATTATGCCTTGGGAGACAACAGAGTTGTTGATGACTAAAATATCTAAAATTCTGCGGTGGTGCTTGAAGATAACACTCCTACTTCAAAAGTTATAAGTGAATGAAGGTCAAAAAACCCAATTTTTTCATTTTTTTCGCCTCTTTTTACATTTTCCTAATTTTCTTGTAAACGAAAAATGCGATCGCCACGCACCACCGCAGAATTTTAGATTTTGATGTCATTAACAACTGTGTTGCATGGCAAGCCATAATATTTAGCCCAATTTGTGCCGTGCTAAATGTTAGAAGTCGTATTTTCTTACTTTCAAGTTTTGTTTTTGCCACTTTGTTTTTTTCAGTGTATTATTCCAACAAAACCCAAAAATGAAAGATTGCTACCCAAACTAACTATTCAATACATAAAAACATTGATTTTGTAGCTAACAACATAAATAATGCGTTAAATTCATAAAAAGTCAAAAAATCCAAGTTTTAAGGGCCACCCTAAATATCCGTTTTAGGACAAGTGAGGGGCACTCTAATAAGCAATAGGGTACTTGACTCTACCCCCGAAGTATCCCCTAAAAATCATTCGGCATTAATAGCTTGAAAACGAAAAAGTTCATTTTTTTGGCATATTGCTATATATATATCGCTAGTTAAACATATATTTTGTCAATTTATAACGAAAGTCTGGTTTGAATGTCCTGAAAATCTAACATTCTGAAATAACGCGAAAATACAAATGTCTGTGAAGTAGTGTGCAAGACGCCTTCCATTTGCCCACGAAGTAAGCGAGATTGTGTATAGACTGTCTGCTGCCAATGTGTGCGAAGCAGTGTGCAGTGCGCTTTCTACCTTCCTACGAAGTAAGCAAGATTGTGTACAGACTGTCTACTGCCTGCTTACAAAGTATGTGAAACAGTACTGAGCTTATATATTGAATGAACACTTCACTATCCCGCTTACTTTGTGTGCAAGTGGTAGGCGTTAACTCGATAAATGCGGCAATGCATTTGAAAAAGTATACTAGGTTGTAATTGGCATTGTGTGCATGACTATCTTACTCGTGTTTATCACATCATCGCTTCTGTAATCGACAAATTCGCCCCTGGGTGTAACTATTTGACATAAGCTATCAAGAGATAACGTCGTTACGTTATAAATGTCATAATATCATAATATTTCGCTCAAAGCCGATGTGACATTGCTGACGTTGAGAACGCCAGTCACACATATCGTTGACGACGACCGAAATTTACTAAAATTGAAAAATTTTTAACGCCGGCGGCGAAAACACAGCCGTCGTTTTTTAGAAAAACATTGATATTTTTTTCGAAACCGTTTAAAGCAAAAGCATTAAACAAAGAAAAAATCAGCCAAGAACAAATACTTTCCTCTTCTGTGCTATTATTGCATTGCATTTTAGTTTATCTTTTTAGTGTTTTTTCTTATCCCATTTTTATTCCTGAGTTGATTTGACAGTTAAATGCGGGAACTTTCTCAAAAAAATCTTTACAGAGACATTTTTTCTGTAAGATGGCGAGTAATTTCCTTACGTGACAGCTTATACTCCCCAAAAATGCTAAAAAAGCAGTTAAGTGAGAAAAACAGTTGATTTTTTTTTTATTCATTTAATGGCAATTTTGTTTCATTTCTCACATTTCAATCGAAAATCGATGCGGGAGTTACAGAACATGGGAACTGAGTGGCATTAATGCAGAGAAATTACTGTTCTCTCATTACAATAAAAAACTTATGAATTTTGAATACTAAGAGAACTTATAAGTCTTATTTCTCCACATTACATTCTATATTCGTGCATACAAGTAAATGTTTAAAAATGATTGTTGTAGAAACAACAACAATAATACAAGATGAAATTGTTGAAAAACTATTAAAGATTTAAAAATTCCCGATTTCTATTTGTTAAATTTAATATTTAATAATACTAAAAATTTGCAAACTAGAATTTAGCCAATTTCTCCGAAATTCAGCATCAGCCTAAAAAAGTCACTTCGGTCGGACACTATTAATTTGTAAATTAAGAAATTTCGTTGAGTATTTTCTTTTGAATATCTTTTTGTCTAAACTAGGGTATGGTAAATGGATTCCAAAATCGATTTTCGATTTTTCGATCGACTTTTTTTATTTCGATTTTTGAAATCGATTAATCGAACCTCAAAATCGATTTTAAAATCGATTTCAAAATCGTTTAAGATTAATTTGCAAACTTATTCCTTATATCACAAAGGGGGATACACCAGCATTTTTTTTGGGAAACTACTAGAGAAATTGAACTAAGATTTTTACAGTCGGTAGATATGACTACTGTTTATAATTTTCTTGCAAAAAGTGAAAATGTGTTAATTTTCAGATGGCCTTTAGAGGATTAAGTGCGCATGTACATTTCACATTAAAATGGTGTTCTTGTGTAGTTAATCAGAACTGTCACATAAATCAATTCCGATCGAAAGTGATTCCGTATCTTCATCACTTCAATCACTTTTGATCGTGACAAGCCTGAATGTATGGATAGTATTTCAAAGGATTATGACAATAGTTCCTGATCAGTGGCGACTGTTTCTTTGCTAAGTTACTATTAAGTTAGATAAGAGAAAACAAACATTTGCATGTCATTGATTACATGCTTTTTGTTTTCCACTCTTCTTATAACTTGATTTAAATATCGCTTAGTCTGTGTTCATAAGGCTCATGTCTTACTGGCAAGATTGCTACTTTATTGTCGAGAGGGACGAGGGGAAAAGAAACGAGTACACAGATGCATGTACTGTCTTTACGTTTTGCTTTTTCATTCGTTGTTTAATTTTGTTATTGTTTTCAATGAACTGACAACTTTGGTAAATGAGGGATTCGTCAACAACCAGCATACCGACGTTATATATACCGACTTCAGTAAGGCATTTGATAAGGTAAATCACAACCTTCTTTTGAGAAAAATTGATATTATGGGTTTCGACAAAACTTATTTAAGCTGGCTAAGGTCATATCTTCTCGGCAGAATACAATGCGTAAAATTTGGGTTTTCAACTTCTAAACCTATATTGGTAAAATCCGGTGTTCCGCAAGGTAGTCACCTTGGCCCACTTTTGCTTCTGCTCTTCATCAACGACATGCCTGATATTATTAAACATTCACATATACTAATGTTCGCAGATGATGTAAAAATTTTTTTAAACTTCACGAACTCTTTAGACCATATTTATCTTCAAGAAGACTTGGATGCCTTTTATAATTGGTGTAAACATAACCTAATGGATTTAAACCTAATGAAATGTAAACATATGCGCTTTTCTAGAAAACGTAGTATTTTAAATAACTATAAACTCGGTGACTATAAAATCGAGATAGTTGACACAATTATGGATCTTGGCATCTTACTGGATGTAAAATTGGATTTTATTCAACACATAGCAATGACTGTCAACAGGGCTCGTTGTACTCTGGCTTTTATTAAACGTTGGGCGAAGGAATTCCATGATACTTTCGTCACTAAACAACTTTACACATCTCTCGTTAGACCAATCTTGGAATACGGCTCGATTGTATGGGATCCACATTATATGGTTCATAGTGATCATATTGAATCCATTCAAAAACAATTCTTGCTTTTTTGCCTGAGAGATACATATCGAGGATATGATAATCTCCCCTCATATTCTACAAGATAATCTTTAATACGTTTGCCAACACTGAAAAGTCGCAGAGTTATGCTAAATGTCTCATTTGTAATTAACTTAATAAATGGAAAAGTATGCTCGAATTTTTTATTAAGTAGTTTATCATTTAACATTCCACGACGTACGGTACGGTACTATAATCCCTTATTTATAAAAACTTTCCGAACTAACTATGCTATGGCAGACCCATTTAGAAAACTGTGTTGTTGCTTCAATGAAATGTTTGAATTTATTGATTTTTCTCTGGATTTAAATATTGTTAAACGTAATATTATACTTAAGTTAAATACTCATTTGTATTAGGCTGTAAGGATTTATCCATAGACCTAATTATATATATTAAATAAATAAATAAATAAATGTCAAAAAAGTACACATGCATACGCACGACTATACAAAAAAAAAACAAAATGTCGTCAACATGACATGAATCATTTGAATGCCAATTCATGTTCAAAGAAGAAAAAGGAAGAATGTTGTCAATAAGAAATGAGCCATATGAACTCAGACTTACACACTGGTCTGTTTGAATATTAGCGTATTTCCACAGGAATGCCATGGTTTAATTCACCTGTTGTGTTTCTATAATATGTTGATTATCACAGAGCTGACTTTCAGTGTTTGTTTCGGTACGATATGTTTGGACTGTTTTGTTCACTGTCCATTGACTTTAATTTCTGAAGAATATATGTAACTTGAAAGTACACTAAGGTAACTAATACGTAAATACGTAAAACTACAACTTTAAATTTAGAAAACTGCATAAACATATGTGCCACCTACACACGTGTGTACTCAAAAAAACAATCTCAAGTTTTATTGTGCATGCCCATAATTTATCGATTTAGTTAAGATTTAAATTAGAAATTGCCAAAATTTTGATAAAAATTAAATAATCGATTTTAAAGGCCCAATAATATATTTCAGTATAAAACCGCAAACGTAGATTCGATTGCAAAAAATCGATTTTTTAACCACAAAATCGATTTTCGATTGGAATCGAAATCGATTTACCGTTCCCTAGTCTAAACCATAAATTTCAAACAAAAGAAAGTTCTTTAATAATTTTTATTTGGCTTATTATTATTTTCGAAATCTTCACATATAAACTTTTAAAACACGATCTTTTAATCGTGAAACGCATTCATTTATAATTTTATTTTGCATTCATTATTTCTGTAGTCGTTTTTACATCTTCGAGCTGTAATTTTTTTCTCGCTCGTTTTTAAGAAATAAGTTCTAAAAACCGTAATGGTCGATAAGTTTTAATTGCTGGCAATTATATTTGTATTTAAGTATGCACATTTATTAAATTTTCTTTTTTATTATTGTTAATTGAAAGCTGCTAGTTTATATCTCTGATTATTTTATTTAAAAATTTTGTGTTTTGTTTTTAACAAAATTATAGAAATCAAGCAAGAAGTTGTTGAAATTATGTTTTAATTGATTTTCTACGTGCTCTGTTTAAAATTTACGTATCTGACAGTCAATCAGTCAGTCAGTCAGCCTGTCTCTTAAGTAGCATTTCGCTTAATCCGCCACGGTGGAATGAATGGAAATACGAAAAATAACTTGAAAGGGCTGTAAAGTAGACTTTCTAAATTTACACATAGAAAAAAATATCAATGTTAAACTAACATGGCGCAATGTTGATTAAAAATCGTAGTAAATTTCTGCAAAAGTATGGAATGCATTTAAAATTATCTTGGTTTCATGTTAATTTAAAATGAAAAATGTTAAAATAAAATTGTTTAATGTTGAAACCATAACAACCTGTTTTACTTGTTTTTTTATAGAAAAAAAAAACACAAACACTATAAACAGAAAAACATAATATGGAGAACACGGCAATCCTTAAAAACAGCAAAAATAAAAATCAAGATGGCTTTCATTTATATGGCAATACACAGAAAACACGGCTCACTTGGGTCCGTACAGCGGTCCCTTTGTGATACCCTGGCCCTGCGAAAAGAGTCATGCCAGTGTTAACCAGATTTTTGTCTAGAGTCACTGCAGCCTCAAAACAGTTTGATTCTTTGCATTTTTATAAGGAATTATTTACAAGGTTTTTTTTTAAATGCTTATTATTCAACACTTAACGTTACACCCCGTCTTGACGAGCAATTATTGGTGGAATAAAATGTGTATGTTCTTTGATTTTTAAAACACGTATGACAGGACAAGCCATATAAAAATCAAAATGGCTTTTATTTTTATGGCAATACATAGATAAGATAAGGTTCAATGGACAGCCAACACGAGGACGGCTCACTTGGGTCCTTACAGAGGTTCCTTTGTGATACCCTGAACCAGTGACCAGAGTCAAACCACTGTTCACCAAACTATTCTCTAGACTTCAATGCCAGTTTGATTTTCTGCAGGAAAGAGAAATCGACCTAAGGTCTACATTAAAAATAGCACCCAAGCAATTCTGGTCTCCCAAAATGCCTCTTCCTTATATCCCCGAGAATGAGGCATTGCCACAGAAAGTGAAACACGGTTTCCTCCTTCTTCTTATTATTATTATCAACTTCTGCAGTTGTCATTATAAATTAGGCCCTTCCTCATCGCATGGATCCTTAACAATGGCAATACATACTGTCATAGTTGTTGGACATCGTTGTGTCACGACATGTTTGAAGAAAGCTGTTGGAACAAAAGCAAAATACCAACAACAGTAGTCTTCACACAACTTCTTACCAAATTAATCGGCTTTATTATGAGTGTCGTTTTCGTAGTCGAAAACCAGGTGCCTGATTCTGGCAGTCGTGATCGAGTACTTTCTCGATTCAAAAGCTATTTAATATCTAATTATTTTAGTCAATACTGAACGAATCGGAATTATTTTTTCATTGTTGTAAAGCATTAATTTGAGTTTCACAATACTGAAAAAATAATTTCGAATCGAGAAAGTACTCGATCACGACTGCCAGAATTAGGCCCCAGTCGTTTTTAAAAATTGTTATTATGATTGTCGTAAGCCACACAATCAGCCTTATTTCGGTTGTCGTAATCGATCAAGTCGTTTTTTGTAAGAGATTAAAATAACACACAACCAGTGTTCTATAATCGCTAACGAAAAACGACTTGATCGATTACGACAACGACAACCGGAATAAGGCTGAAAATGACAAACCTTCCAATTGATATCGACAAAAATTTCAAACTACTACGTCTGCGACTAAGACAACGACTCTTATAATAAGGCCGATTGTTTTGTGTGCACATGAACAAAACGTTGGTGGACTAAATCGTTCATGTTCTTTGATATAGGGAACACGTATGCCTCAACAAGACTTATGTACAGCAAAAATAAAGATTGCATTCACTGTCATTGATGTTGGTTGATCGTTGTGCAAGCAAATATTAAAAACCTGTTTTAATTGTTTAAAAAAAAAACAAAAACACTATAAACAGAAAAACTTAATTTTTTCTTATTTTCATGTTTAAATTAATCTAAAAAGGGAAAAAAAATTCCCGTTTTCTTTTTGTTTAAATTATTTAGTTAAATAGTACATCAAATTTTCAAAGTACTATTTAACCACTACTACTGCTAACAAAGTGGAATACAAAAAAAGTGAAACAAGTCTTATAGGTAAATAAATAATAATATCCTCTCTTGGTCTGGCTCCGCGGGTAAGTGTTTTGAATTATTCTTAAATAAATGCATATGTTGTCTCTGAAGATTCTTCAAACTGTTATTTCATAATCAAACCAACTTGATTCTACATGAAATTCACGTTGTTTCAACTTGAAATAACTTTCATTCAACGTGATTCGGATTGTTATTTCAATATAAATGACATTTTGCTCTAACATTACTGCAATGTTACATTAATATGAATTATACTTATTTCAGTGTAAAATCATGTTAAATTAACATGAAGTAACAATGAAGTAAAATCACTACCGAAAACTGTACAATCAACCTTGTTTTCGACGATTTTACATTGATTTTTTTCTGTGTGTAGTTACATGGATGTGTTAACTTTGTATTTTACATTACAAGAGCATGTGTTGAATATTTTGACCGTAAATAATTTTGTTTTTTATCATTACAAATTAAATGAACATTTTTTCATCTCATTAGGTTTAAAGCGAATGATTTGGAAATTTCAAAACATTTTGAACTTAATGAATAAATTTATGTATGAAAACATTAAAACGAATACTTTGCTTTGGCGTTGATTGCGCTCGTTAGTCCCATTTTAAATATGCAGGTTTGCATTTCGGATTTTTCTCATACCAGCAAATCGATTTTTAATTACCATTGACGATTTAATATAAAAACAAAACCTTTCTTTTGTAACGATACACCACAGCATCCATTCGCGAACACTGTTGTGGAAGATAAATAACTCGTTTGCCGATCTTGGCGTTAAACAATTCGATTGTTGTTCGTAACGAATTGCTGTGTTTCAATGCAGCAACAAACTTTAAGCTAAAAATCTTGATACTCTGGTTCATAGTGAAGTAAGTTTTTTTTACGATTTTTTCCACTGTTGCACTTTTAAAACAATAACATTTAAATATGCATTTTCTTAATAAGTACTTGTTAGAAAGAGTGACAGCAAACCTCTAGAAATCATTAATTTACTTGTACAAAATTCTACACCTGTCAATTACAGCAACAACAAATTCAAATTAATGTTGTCGTCGCTTTTGTGGCGAACGAAAATAGTATAAATATTTAACACAAAAATTATTTATAACAAAATTTCTGATTGCTGTTTTGTTTTCAAAGAATTGTTACTAAATAAATACCCCCCCCCCCCCCCCCCCCACCACCACTCTTTCCTCCTCTTTAACTATTAAATTAAGTTGTGATAATTTGTTTGAAATTTAAAATAATTTCACTTTTTGTCTCTATGGCCGTCTAAGTGGTAATTTTTTTTGCGTTATACTCTTTTTTGGTTTTTCCTATTGCTGCGAGATTTTTTGTCCGGCGGAAGTTTATTTAGCCATAATTTTTGGACTAAATTTCAACGTTTATTTTAATTAAAAAAAAAAGATCATGCGAACACAGTTCGTTTAGGTGGCGACAAATGGAAAAATAACATTTTTAAGATGTAATTGTTGGTAATAATAATTCTTTAAAAACAAAAAGTAATAGTAACTCAACAAAAACTTATTTAATTTGTTTTAAAAGAGTCATGGATATCATTGTATTTATAAGTGCTCCAAAAAGTTCTACAAGGTTGCGCAAAAGGTGTGACGCGATTGATATTATTTAACTGTAATTTTATTAATAAGTCTGGGTTCACACTATAAAGGGAAGGGGAGAGCAAAATAACCAGGGTTTAAAAAATTTTAGTCGAAACCAAGAACTGTCGAACAAAAATTTGTGTTCAACTTTTCGCTTTATTAGTTGGTTTAACAACGACTTTTTGCATTTAATGAATTAGAAGTAAAAGCAACAGTTTATTTTGGCCAATGGCAAATAAAGAAGTGAAAGAAATGGCAGTTTTTCTACTTTGACTGTTGTTTTTTAAACGCTCAAAATAACATGTTCCCTTTCCTTCTCACCAATAGAGTCAGACTTTCTGAAAGAAAACTTTCGTAGTGGGAACCCAGACTAAGTCAATAATGGTTTTCGATTGTGTTTACTGGATGTCTAAATTTTTTTAAGTATAAAAACTGATATCGTCTGAATGACCGCCGCCAGAATTAATGACCATTCGGTCCCGGCTTATGGCTTTTTCCATTACTCTTACCAGAACGTTCGGTAATAGGTTCCTGAATAACTGACGGATATTCTCTTGGAGGACTTCAAGAGGCTTGTTGACAAAGACTCGTGAATTCACAAAAAGCTTAAATGAGAAATTAGGCGACCGGAAAATGCAGCCCTCAGAGTTTCAGTTGTAGGTTGTGTAGTATGCAAAGTTGCTCCATCCTGTTAGAACCACATGTTCTGCAGGCCAAATTCCTCCAGCTGAGGTAGGAGAAAGTCGTTAAGCATGGATCTGTAAAGCTCGCCGTTCGCTTTGGCCTTGGCTTAGGGATGCAAACGATACATCGATGTTTTCTAAACATAGTTTAGTTTTTAATTTTACTTTTCCGAATGTTATTTTACAAGTTGTTTACGATAGATAGAGAGCAATTTCACCCTAAACATCCGCAAGCATATTACGAATTTCAGCACCTCCCAATTCGCTGCAATCTTCCGTTGAAAGAATCAATTCACTAGTAAATCTCTCTGTTGACAAACAGCGTTAATTTATTTGTACAACCAATATGTAGTTTTTTGCCTGCACAAAAACTTTTTAGCAAAGCAATTAATCTTGTCATAAAGTTGCTACAAGAGCCTTACAATATTTTTAATTTGTTGTTATTGCATTTAATTGTGGGAACTAAAACTGACGATATTGTTTTGTTTACAGTTACTAAATTTTTAATCGCGCCAACAAATTTTGTTTAAAAAAATTGCTTGTTTTCTTTTGTCATAATTTACTTTTAGTTTTGCTTATTAAATGTTACTATCCCTTATTTAATCTAATTCAATGTCATAGATGAAGAAACATTTAAATTGCCTTTTAATGCCTAAATTAGCAACATACTTTATTACATATTTTGTAATAAATTTGTAATTGAAGGCGTGAAGGTATTTATAAAAAAGCGTTTTAAATAGTTAATAGTTTTACTTAGAACAATAAGAAAAAGGGTTTCCCAAACGAATTAAATATGGGCATTTCCTGGGGTCACGAACGTACGTTTGTACGCTTTTGATGTACAAATAATATAGAAAAACAAAACTTTTCCTAGCATTTTTTTTGCGATTCGATAGCATTTGGGTAGCTCTATGTTTAGTACAAAAGTTGGATTTCATCGTGTTTAAGTTTTCATAACAAGAGTTATAAAAGTGTGGTCACGAACGTACTCAAAATAGAAGTCAACTTCGGCTGACAGTAGTGAAATGTAAAAATCTGCGTAATGAAACGGAATTTTCAAAAGTGATTGATTTATTTTAAAAGTGTATTAATGTAGGTCTCCATCCAGTATTTACAAAATAAAATATCTCTCTTGGTTTTTGTTTAATTGGCTTATGTACCGGTCGCGAACGTATGATTTTTCCATGTGTTTTTTTATTATTATCACCATTCATTTTACCATAAATGTCTTCAAATTTCCTTAACAAAAAAACTTAATACTCCTTTTACAATTGACTGTAATGGAGAGATTATGAAGAAAGAGTGTAAACATATCATATTTTTTGCATGTAAAATAAGTATATAAAAATGTCTTTAGAAGTAGAAAATACAGGAAATTATAAAATTTTCCAGTTTCCAGACCAGTACCTCGTTTCTGTATTTCTCGCATCGTAAAATTTCTTACATGAAGTGTGAAACAAAAAATTCCATCGTTTCTCGATTTATGAGATAAAAGTGTTTCTGTATTTGAATGCGAAAACAGACACAACAAATTCTGTTTATACTGGAATATTCCAGTAATTAAGTGTCAAATAAAAGCGAAACGTCAACAAAAGAAATAAATATAATAAAAACGGGGCTGCCAGATTTGACGAGTTATTGTCACTTTGACAACTTTTTGTTCCGAAATTAGCAAAGTGACGATTTAATGATTTTTCTAAAAAAGTGACGAAAGCCAAAACAAAATCAAAAATATTTTATAATTTTGTTGTTACTTTCTATAGAAATTTAAGCAGCCGACATTGAAAATTAAAATATAAATAAAACACTGCATATCTTGTACGGTTGAAACACGCAATATGATTTTATGTAGAAAGCAACAACAAAATTACAAAACTTTGTGTAATTTTGGCCTAGCGTTTTACACAATTAGGGCCTATACATATATATTTTGTGTTTCTTTCCATAAAAGTTTTCCTCCAAATCATTAATAATTGCAAAATATCAGCCAACATCTTATAACATAAACATTTTTAACTTTTTGCAAGTACTTTTTTATTTGGCGAAAAACAGCTGATGCTGTTGTTAAATGAGTTAAACACAACTTCAGCTGGTTTCAAAATTAACATCGGGTTTAACGTGTAAAGTATGCTTTTGCTTGTCTATAGTAGATCAAAAGCATATTTTTAATAAAAGTTTACTTTAGAACTCTTAAAGTATGCTTTGTTTATGACTATAGTTATGGGCCATTTATTTTATTTTTTGTTTAATATGATATTTTCTCATGTCTTTGTGTGACTTCTTCAGGGAAAAACAATTTTTAATTGTTATCGGATTAAAGAAAATAAATAGTTCTATAAAAATTATCCTTCAGCTTAACAAAAGAAATATAAATTTAAAGAAATTATTAAATACCTTTGAACTTTAACTTTGTTTTTGTTTGATTATGTTTTAATAAAAGTCGAAACAAATTTGTTTAAAATTTATTTTAAATTACACGATTTTTAAAACAAAAAAGGAGGATCTTTTATATTTTTTTTCTCAGAAAATTGACGATTTTGACACAAATTTATCTGGCAGCGCTGATTAATATCATATATATCATATAAATTATGCATTCATCATTTATATTCCTTCTACTTTTATACCCTCCACCACAATTAGTTGTGAAGAGGGTATATTCAGTTTGTCTTTCCGTGTGAAACTTTTTTACTATTCATCTCAGACCCTATAAAGTATATATATTCTGGGTCCTTGAGTAATTTTAAGTCGATTTAGCCATGTCCGTCTGTCTGTCCGTCTGTCCGTCTGTTGAAAACACGCTCACTTTCGAAAAACTCAAAAGAAATCAACAAACTTGGTGTCAAATTGCTTGTAGTTATCCTAAGCAGTTTGGGATTGAAATTCAGCAAAATCGGTTCAATAGGATCTGAGCTATGAATCAAAATGTGGAACCACCACCTAAAAAAAATTTATAATTTTGTTACAAAAACTAACATAAATGGTGGAAAAATGCACAGAATGATATAAGATTTCGCAAAAATTCGTTTTATTCAACTGGAAATCACGCTGTGAAATTTCGTGAAGATCCGTCAATAATTTACCCTAGGCCCCATATAAGCCCTACTCCCGGAAAACAGTATATTAAGCCTTAAACCCTAACTAACAATGCTATCATTACAAATTTTGGCAAGTCACAGTTACATAGGACTAGAAATTAAACTGTTAAGTTTCGTGAAGATCGGTCCATAATTTACCATAGGCCCCATATAAAACCTACTTCCGGAAAACAACTTAGTACGCCTAAAAACGTAAAAAATAATGCTATCATAACAAAATCTGGTACATCAAAGTTTTATAGGACAAGAAATAAAACTGTGTAATTTCGTGAAGATCGGTACATAATTCACCCTGGGCCCCATATAAACCCTACTCCCGGAAAACAGTTTAGTACGCCTAAATCCGTAAAAAATAATGCTATCATAACAAAATTTGGTACATCAAAGTTTTATAGAACTGGGAAAAAGACTGTGAAATTTCGTGAAGATCGGTCCATAATTTACCCTAGGCCCCATATAAACCCTACTACCGGAAAACAGTTTTGTCGCCTAAATCCATAATTAATAACAAATCGTCACAGTTTAAGATAATAATAACATCATACAGATATTACTCTTTAAACATTCGAACTGTCGGTGGAGGGTATCAAAGATTCGGCACAGCCGAATATAGCACTCTAACTTGTTTTATTTATACATTTTGTTTTTCTCGCCACCAATTTCAAATGCGACTTATTTTGACAGTTCTTGAAAGAAACTTTTCGCAAAACATTGTTATAGAAACACTTTTTCTCGCATCCTTCCAATAATTGCTGGAAAATTATTAAAATGACAGATAATTCTCGCCAAGAAAAGATACAGAAACACTTGCGTGAGAAAAACCATTTTTTGTTTCATTTCACACTATTTTTGTTGCAATTCACACGTTTCATGCAGAAAATTTTACGAAGCGAGAAATACAGAAACGAGGTACAGTTTCCTCAAGTAAAACAGCTAAGATATGCTACGAAACCATTCTTTTATAAGAACATAGCCTTTTTTCTAATAAGAAACAATAAAAGACGATGATAATCAACATTTTATTTTTTCGTCCTGGTAGACCATTCGGGGGAAATGCCCATATTAAAAAAAAGCAAGCTTGTTGGAAGGTTAATTTTAACAATGCCAAATGTAACAGGTGTCTAAAAATGTATCAACGTAAATGTTCTTCAACAACTTCACTAATTTACCACTTAGTCTGAGTTCATACGGTTCATGTCTTATTGACAAGATTCTTCCTTTTTGTTCTTTGAACATGAATTGGCGTTCTAATGATTCATGTCATGTTGACGACATGTTTTTTATTTTGTATACTCGTGCGTATGCATGTGTGCTTTTTTGATATTGAAAACAATAACAAAATTAAACAACGAGTAAGAAAGCAAAACGTAAAGACAGTACATGCATCTGTGTACTCGTTTCATTTCCCCTCGTCCCTCTCGCCTATGAAGTAGCAATCTTGTCAATAAGACATGAGCCGTATGAACACAGATTTACACAATGACTATAACATAGTACTTGAAGAAGCTGCTTCAGCAACAAAATCAAAGGTGGCTACAAGTGGTCCAATGAATAAATATTTTAAACGAGATACTTCGATCGATTATCAAGAGGGAATTATTTGCAAAAGCATAGCAGAGGATGGAATGTCCGTGAAAAGTTTAAAAAAATCCAAAGTTACATATATTGACACTCAAAATCTAACTCTCCGAAAGTGAAGCAACAATTTGGAGCTACATAGACAAGTTTTATTTAAAATAAAATGTTTATGTACTCAAGTACTAATTTTTTCTAATATTATCGAAAAAAATATCGTAGTGTATTAAATTTCTGGATTTAGAATTATTCGATTAATCGACTAATTTTTAAAATTTTATTCGCTTAATCGCATAAGTTGAATAACTCTCATTTGTGGAGTTTCATTTTTCCCGTCATTAAATAAAACTCATCTGATGTAAATTGACACCGAAAGCTTTACGTTGGTCTAATCATTACAATTTGTACAGTTGTAATCTAATCAGCTTGCATTGCATTTAAATACGTCGACATTAAAAAAGAAATAAATTTATAATATAAGTTTTATTTTAGACGGAGATAATAAAACTCCACAAAAGAGTTTTATTTTATAACAGCGAAATAAAACTCTTTTTTTAAGAGTTCCATCCGAAGTTTTATTTTTTCGTTGAAAAATAAGCCATAACTATGGAGTTGAGATCGTTTTTCCAAGATCACCATAATTTCAAAACGAGCACTTCATTACGAATCTATTGGTATATGACAGTATTGGTCTCCGTTGACTCAAATATCGCGAGTTTTTGAGCTAAAATTGTCTGGAAAACTATTACTTACGGTCTCTCCTTTTTAATTGAAAACATTTAGAAATCATTATTTGAACATATCAATGACAAAAACAAAATTTTACAGGAGAACGTTTTTTTTTTAGTTTATTTCACAAAAATTTTGTATGAAGGTTGTCGCTTAATATAAAATTGTTTTCGTAAAAAATGGTTTTTGCTATAAAATCCTAACGGTACCTTATGTGACCATGAAATTTTAGGAGATAATGCAAGTGTTGCCAATAAAGTCATTTATTAAAAAAAAAACGAAAATTGAAAATGATGTCGCTTTAGCTTTTTTTGCGAAAAGGGCTCGATATATGAAACCTTTTTCAATCTCTCAAGTGATGAATTAGTTTTTAATCATCGAAAGTGATCTGAGAAAAAGCTTTACAAAAAATTATCACCCAAATGCTAGCTGGGTCCAAATTAATTATTTTATTATTAATAGTTTATATCGAGGGCTTATTTATATTCAATACCCGCCATACACCAATTATTGGAAAATGACTTTTTGATGGCAAATTGTTCATTGATGCCAGCTTTATCTCTGAAAAAAATTTCAGAAAAAAAAATTAATATAAGTTCTTTTTTTTTAAATATTTGTGATACCGCTATCAACCGCACGATTTTTTTTAATGCAATACCCGCCATACGCCATACATTGGTTGAAGTTCATAGAACGAGCGGCAAAAAATAGAAGAAGTTGTTGAAGGATAATGAAACTTGGCACATAGGCATTTTTTTGAATCAAGAAAAAAATCAAAATGAATCGCCCACCTCCCATACAAAGTGAAAATTAAATTTTAACCTACGGCATTGTTTTTTGGCACATAGCATTTTTAAGCACTCGTTATCATTTGTGTGATATTTAAAAAATATCCGCCCACTTTTACGCCCACCTCCCATACAAAGTGAAAATTAAATTTTAACCTAAGGCATTGTTTTTTGGCACATAGCATTTTGAAACACTTATAATCATTTGTGTGAAATTTGATTTCTAATACATCAACTAAATTTTCACAAAAAATAAATATTATAATTGTAAAATGGACTCCTGAAAATATATACCTGATCACGCCCACCTCCCATAGAAAAAACAAATAGAAAAAACATGAATACGTAATTCAAGCGTAGTCTTTTAATAATTTTTTAACATCATTATCGGGTTGCAGAGCAGTTAATATAACAGCATTTGCATACTGCTCAGTTACCAATCCAGCCTAGTAAATGGAAACATCTTCAAGATTTGAAGCCGGTTATACCACTAGAATATCATTACTTTTATGATAATTTAGTTCAGATGGAGTCAAAGTAATAAGGAGCAATGTGACAATGTCCAATTGGAATTACCTTTGTTAATTATGTTTTTTTTTTTTTTTTTTTTGTTATTGTTTTGTTATTGAATTCTTTTATGTTAGAAAAACGTTAAACAAATGCTTAATTTAATAAAATTACATATTAGAGCAAAAAAACATATTTTTATTACTGTGCAATTACCGCTATACCTACGCCATAAAAATATTTGAAGATTTCAGTTGCAATACCCGACATCAACCATATCGCTACGAATAGAGTTAAAAGTTCTACTTTTTTTATAAGGGTGACTTAGTAGTCATATTTAAAAAATATTATAGAAGAAAGATTAATTCATCATACCTTAAGAATTTTCGAAAGAAACAGTTTTTTCTCTCTCCTGAAAAATTGTATTTTGGCGGATGGCGGGTATTGAATATAAGCCGTCGATATATTTTATATTGCAATGAATTATTGAATTAATTTATGTTCTTTTGTTTATTTTTTAACTTATTTTTCAATAAAATATATGTTTTACAAAAAATGCCAAAATGTTGAATAAAGAACTATTTTGCTAGGTAATAAGTACCATATCTGTTTTTTAGCTGTCACCAGCTGTCACGTTACGAAATTACTCGCCAGTTTACAGAAAAAGTGTGTCTGTAACATTTTTGTGAGAAAAGTTCCTGCTTGGAACTGTCAAATAAACTCACGAATAAAAATGGGGCGAGAAAAAATTTTAACACTAAAAAACAATTAAAAATGCAAAATACAAAAAATAATAAAATACAAAATACAAAAAATAAAAGATTGGTTTTTAGGCACATTTTTTTATTGTTAAAATATTTTGGTTTTAATATAAATAATACGAATGTTTGAAAACAACAAACATTGAAGTCGCACTTTACATTATTTGGTTTAGCCGACGGTTGTATTTTCGCCGCCGTCGTTGAAAAATTGTCCATTTTAGAAAATTTTGGTCGCCGTCAACGATGTGTGTTACAACGTCTGCAATGTCACATCGGCTTCGAGTGCAATGTTATGACATTTATAACGTAACATGGGGTCTTCACCTGACAATTTTTTGTCATACCAAATGTCAAAGTCCATATAAACAAAACTTTAAAATGTTTGTCAGAGTTTATTTTTTTATATGAAAATTGACGTTTATTACGACAAAAAATTGTCAGGTGAAGACCCTATGTAACGACGTTATCTCTTTTGATCGTTTTCGCCATGAGTTACAGACACCCTTTTTTCTCACTCTTCGAGAAACGATGGAATATTTTGTTTCATATATTTTCGATGCGAGAAGCTCTCACTTAAGTTACAGAGCATGGGTACAGAATAAAACAGTTGACGAAACTCTATCTCTCTCTTTCTCTCTGGCGTAAAAGCAACAAATAATAATAATAACATACAAAAAAGACACTCACGCTTTGTAGTATAAAATCTTATTAAATAAAACAGAGTTGTAAATTGAACTCAGAGGGCGAAACCTGCTTATATTAGAAATAGAAGTGAAATTCTAAAAAATGTTAGTACTTTTACTATTTTTTATCTCAAAGTTCAAACTAAAAAAAAGTGAAAAATTTAAAAACAATAATATCTAAATCTTTTATTACTTTCCTTAAATTTTGTTATAAATTAAGGAAAAGTGAATAAAGTTTCTTATTTACGTGTTGATATTAACAAGTTTAAAGCGTAAACAAAAGCGTGGAATTCATTCATACAGCATTTTTTTCGGTTGTTTTAGCGCATATTTTTACTACAAATGCAGTCAAGCATAATTTGTAGTAAAAAATTAACTGTTGATTTTTATTTTTTGTGTTTTTGGGTTTTTTTTATAAATCTTCAACTAGAGTGTTAAACTGAAAATGATGCACAACTTTTGAGATACAATTCCAGCACGAATGAATAAAAATAACTAGCAAAAATAAGTCAACGAAGATGAAATTAGAAAACAAAATAAAATTAAAAAATAAATAAAAATAAATTTAAGTATGAGTGCTAACGAAAGTGTTACTAACGCTCGTTACTGGCAGACTTAAAACGCTGATGACGCTCTGGGTATCTTCAGCTTCATCATGATCAACGCCAACATCGTCATTAGTAGCAGTAGTACGCGTTCAAAACATATGGATTTAGTTTCTTTCTTTGATGTAAATCTTTTGGTATCTTCTTTAGAGCATGTACTATGACGATAATGTTTGCCTGAATGTCTGTCTGTCCGTCCGTCCGTAATACTTATTAACATGAGACTCCGATTTTCTTGTTAAGACCAAATTCTGCTTTTCAACTTTGTACTTCATTCAAGCGCGTGTTTTTTTTTTTATTTGTTTACCCAGCGGTTTTTCTTTCTTTCGTTAACGGATGGCATATAACTTGGCTTATTTAAAATTAAAAGTTAATGGTTTTTATGGTTACTTTTATTCTATAACGGTCTTAATAACTTAATTTCATTTTCACTTGAGGTTTAGAAAACCCCTCAAAAGGTGAACGGTTAACATTTTTATACATACGATTTATGTGGTTTTCAGTCTATGATTTTCCAATTTGATTTAATAGAAACCAATGAAAATAAGAGTGAAGTCAAACTATGCAACTGAATGACTGCTCAGCAGGTGGCAATTCCCTGTTAAAGGTGTAATATTATTTGGTATTATAAATATTTATTCATTGTTGAATTGAATATTTGTTAACTAAAAATATAGACATGCATCTTTTTATTTATAATACTTTTCATAAGTTTGAATCTTTTAGATTTTTAGTCTGTGTCTTTTAAAAGAAAAATAATTTATTACTTATACAAGTAAAAGTTTTATAATCCGACTTATTAAAACCAGCTGCTTTATTTGAAAGATAAACTAAGAATAAATAAATATTAAAAAATGAAATTAAAAAAAAAAATGACAGTTTGAAAAACCAAAATTACACATAACACTGGTTGTTTAAAGTAGTGCTACCCGTTTATTTTATAAGCTGAACAGATTAGAGTCTTTCGTATGGCCTAATCTATAGTTGTCTCTGTCTCAAAGCGCTATAGCTCTGAAATCTTCAGATAAGGTGATCAGTCCGTACTGAAAAATACTTAAATAAGGCAGCCAGATTTTGGAAAAGAAAAAAGTACGAAAAAACAGAAGTAAGGAAAAAACATGTAAAATCAATTAAAATTGAAAATCTTTCAGGAAAGCAAATTTCGATCTACCAAATGTTAAAATACAATTTGGTTTAAGGATTGATGTTTGACTATTGACGTCAGCAGTCGTCGATGGCTGCGAGTGTAAGACGGCAAATCCATCTGAGGAGATCGAGTGGTTGCGATCGAAACATGTCATGGTAACCTGCCGGCCAGGGTTCGAGCCCGAGCCACGTCAAGAATGAAAGATTATCAATAACTATTTTAATTAATTTTCATGTTGTAAAATTCCTTTCTTCATAAAAATAATTTAATGAAAATTAAATTTCATGAACTTAAGCCTAATTAAAAATATTAAAAATTTGGATTAAAAACCATAAATAGTTCAACAAAATAACCACAATACTAATTATTGTTAAAGCTAAGGCACGAGCTCTATGTGTACATTTGTCCTTCAAGTTGTGCTGAAAAATGTCTACAGAAAAGAGAAAGACAAAATGAAAAAACAAAAAATGTACTTGGACTTCAAGAAAAATTCTTGACAAAAGTACGAAAAAACAGAAGTAAGGAAAAAACATGTAAAATCAATTAAAATTGATAATCATTCAGGAAAGCAAATTTCGATCTACCAAATGTTAAAATACAATTTGGTTTAAGGATTGATGTTTGACTATTGACGTCAGCAGTCGTCGATGGCTGCGAGTGTAAGACGGCAAATCCATCTGAGGAGATCGAGTGGTTGCGATCGAAACATGTCATGATAACCTGCCGGCCAGGGTTCGAGCCCGAGCCACGTCAAGAATGAAAGATTATCAATAACAATTTTAATTAATTTTCATGTTGTAAAATTCCTTTCTTCATAAAAATAATTTAATGAAAATGAAATTTCATGAACTTAAGCCTAATTAAAAATATGAAAAAAGATGACATTAAGAAAAAAAAGTAAAAACAAAATGAGAAAATTAGGTGACGTTACTAAGTCAGCTGGTTATAAAATTCGCCGTAACATCACCTTATTTAATGCGCCTTGGTCACAACCACAGAGCATACAGAGATGAATGAAGTGACGTTAGAAAAATGCTCAAATCATTTGCGAGGGCAGCTTTTGAAGAAAGAGAAAGGAAGCGTTTTTTGGCAGTGAAGTGTTAATGTGTAAAAACAGGACAAAACAATCAACACAAATTTCGTAATCAAAACAAAAATGCCAAAAGGGCAGCTTTCGAAGAAAAAACCACAGTATTTTCTGTCTCGTGGCGCCTGTGTGTGCTCTGTGGTCACAACACTGTACACATACAGCTTACAAAAAGAAAAAAAACTATTAACGTCAAGGTTGCCAAAACGACAGTTCAAAAAAGGCTAGAATTGAAACAAAAAATGGCTAAAAATTGCTAAATTTTTAAAGTAATTCCAAACGGCATTATTTAACCCAGAAACTAAATATTTAATGATTTATTTTACTTTAACCCATTTATGCCGACAGCGATCTGTAACCATGTTCTGTAACTTTGGTGAGAACTTCTCGCATCAAAAAAATGTGAAACAAAATATTCAATAGTTTCTCGAAAAGTGAGAAAGAAAGTGTGTCTATAACCCAGTATAAAAAGAGATTACGTCGTTGCGTTATAAATGGCATAATCCCTGCAAATAAAATTGAACCACCGGATTCATTTTGATAAAATGGACTACTCCATGGACTGGTCCGATGTAATGCAAGCATGGACCATGTCATTGTTAAAAAGTGTTTGTAGCAGGGATGATAAACGAGAAACCCAATATTGTACCAACGAACTTTTAAAATTACTTTTTCGGCCCCAATAGTACTAAATCATTTTTTTTTTTTTTTTTTTTTTTAACAAAAATTTAATAGAACAAAAACAAAATTTATTTGTACATGTAAAGTTTAGGTAGCAAAAAATACACGATCATTAATAATACATAATAGCAGGGTGCGTAAAATTTTTTCCTTGTTCTATAAGTCATTTCAAGAAACTTTGCCAAAGAAACCATAGGTCAATAATGAATTTCGAACCCCGGATTTTTCAAACTAGTTAGTTTTCCAAAATATTCAAGAATAGAGGCAAACAAATTGTATTTGGTCTAGCCAGACCTGTATCATGCGGTCGAGAAATCCATTTATTTTTATTTTTGACTGCCGCCAGAGAGCGTTTTCGTACACTTTTTAGAATCCCTGTTTTTGTGGAAAATTAACGAATATTTCTCAAAATGCTATCTCGAATTTTAAAAATATGTGCATACGAGCATCTTCGGACTGCATTTCTTAATTGTGTTTACAATTTTCAATATGTACTGTAGAAACAGGAAAGGAGTAGAAATATAATAGAATTTAATATAGCGCTTGAAAAATCTCCTTCAAAATAATTCGGAGTAAAATAATAAAGGAGTATGCTTCCACTGTTCCAAAATTCTGTTGATTACTTCTTGACGTGACAACCATCTTATTGACGAATATTTAAAAATATTATGAGTTCATTCCAAAATAATCTTGAATTGAGAGGAAATCGAGTCTTCTACTATGTAGAACTTTTGCAAAAGTGTTTTCCTATATCTTTTAAAAACTTGTCAATATCATCAGAAAATGCACGTTTATATGCTGATGCTAAATTTATAATGTGGCATAAGCAATCGTTCAATGAACATGTGCAAAAATCTATTCAGAATAACGGAGTTCAATTTTAAGTTGTCCGATTTTTTTTTTTTTTGAAGATTTTTCGAAACGTAAAGACGATTTTTTTATTTTTTCTCATGAGATTGTCGATTTTCTCACAAATTTATCTGGCAGTCCTGCTCAAAACTAATGTGAAATTGCTGACGTTGAGAACGCCAGTCACTTATATCTTTGACGGCCACCAAAATTTACTAAAATTTAAAAATGTTCAACGCCGGTGGCGAAAATACAACCGTCGGCTATACCAAATAATATAAAGTGCCGCATTAATGTTTGTTATTTATGAAATAGCTTTCAAAACATTCGTATATTTTTCAAAAACGTTTGAAGCAAAATAATTAAACAATGTAAAAATCTGGCAAGAACAAAAAACTTTCCTCTTCCGTGTTATTATTCATTGCATTTTTCGTTTTTAATTTATTTTAAGAGTTAAAATTTTTTGTCACAACGTTCTTAGTCGTGAGATAATTTAAACGTTCAAAGCGGGAACTTTGAACTGTTCTCTATCACAACAGTCATTTGTCAATTAATGGATTACGTTAGCACCTTAAACCTGACGACCGACATGTCGATAAGTAGTAGGGCGCTAATGAGTGACTTGTTGTCGCTTGCTTAAGTTGTCGATCGCCATCTTGGGCCAGGCTATCAATTTAATTCATAATCCTGTTTATTTGGTCAATTATCTGGTATGTCTTCATAGCCAGCCTGTCTGTAGCGAGCAGTTTTAGGTACAACACAAACTTTAGAGTCTGGACACAATGTCACGATAATTTATTGCGGTGCGATTTTTCATACGATTTTGAAGTAAGAAACCGCAGTGCGGAACGGCATAAAATTAAAATCTATTTTATTTTCATTGCGGACTTTCTTTCCCTCTCAACAAAGCGAATTTTATTCGCCCTGTCTCTCAATTTTTAATACTCGTTCTCTTTCTGATGTTGCTATAGTTTTTGAATAATTGGCTATATTCACAACATTATTGAAAACAAACAGCATGATAAAAATGTGTGCACAAATAAATTAATAAAAATTTAAACAAAAAATGACAATTATTTCCGTCGCCGTCTTCCGTTGCATTAGTTTATTTTTCTCTCCCGCAACGAGAAATCGCACCGCACCGCAAACATTGTGTTTAGACTCTTACCCAGGAAATAGTTTGTTTTATTTTGAAAACAATTCAAAATTTATCTTTACAAACAATCAAAACAGGTCTATATAATTCCCTTCTAATATTTGATGTAGTAACTCATATAATATATTTTTATTTATGATTATTTTAAACAGAAACACCATGAAACATCAGTGACTCTAAACAAAAAAAAAAAAAAAAAAAATTGTAGCAAATAAATTCCATTCATATGTAAATTGCATTTAACTGCAATGATCTTCAATAACTGTTACAGTCATGATCGATTTTTAATGCTCGTCATTTATGTTTCTTTAAGAGATTTATTTACATAATTTACAAAAACCTTCATCATAAAAGTTTTCCTATTCGCTTTTTGGGTTTGAAAATAATTCTGTTTTTTTTTTTTTTAATATTTAAAATTTATTTCTGTGGCATTTTGACAAAACATCTTAAGTCAAATTTAAAAAGTTAAAAAAAATGTGTTTAATCTTACGAATTTGCATTCAAAAAACATTTTTGTAAATGTTTTTAAAATCTTGTATTATAAAAGAAATTTTTTTTTACTTCTGGTTTATATTATTTTTTTTATAAAAATTATTTTTTGACCGAGATTTTTTTAAAAGCTTTCTTGCTAACTTATCTCGACTTGAGATGTTTTGTCAAAAAGCCACAGGTTTCAATGATTGCATTAAAGGAAAAAGTATTGTTATCTTTTTTTTATTTTTATTAACTATAATGAATTGGTTTTGAAAAGAGGATAATAAAATTTGTTAATTTTATTTTGGTTTTTTTTTTATTTATTTACAGGTACGTAAAACACAAACGAAATTTGTCTGTCATTATCGATTGGTGGGGGTAAGTTTAAAAGAAACAATGATTTATTATGATGATAAATAATTAAATGTTTGAAAATAAATTTATTTATACTAATTAAGAGTAGACTTTTTAGGTGTTTAAATAAGTCTTGACAATAAAATTTGCAATTTTATATCAAAATTTAATGTGGACATTGATTGATATTACGTATAGTTTTCTTAATTAAAGTATATGATAACGATAAATTAAAATAACTGGTGTTTTATACCAAACGTTTTATATGGCAAATGTATTTTAAACTAGGTTGACAACCGAACCCGTTATTTATACCGACACCGCATTCATACTCTTTACAATTAAGTACATACCAATATGGATCAGTGATGATATCGAATGATATCATCTCAAATTACGAGATGAGTTTGTTATTGTAAGAAAGAGAGAAGGGATACAAAATGCTTAAATGCTGCAAAACAAAAGTTTAATTGAAGGCACGATAGCAGCTTAAAAGAAAATTGAAGAAAGGTTTTGCAGCAAATAATTCATAATATGGACGAGGCCTGAACGAAAATTGTGTTATTTTAAAGAATAACGGAAAAAACTCACCTATTTTCATATGCACTGTACAAAGCGCTTTTTTTTTTTTTTGTCAAAAAATTAATTGAAAAGGGATGCATTTTTTAAAAAATAGGACCACGAGGGGAGATAGGGGCAATTTCTGCCTCTCAAACCGTTTTTAATGAAATTCAAAACATAGATAGATCCATATCTATATGGACACATAAGCTATACAGTTTTTCAAAAATAGGACCACAAAGGGAGGTAGGGGGCAATTTCTGCTTCTCACAAACTTTCAAACCGATTTTATTGACGTTTATAATCATAGATGAATACATCTTTATATGGACATATAAGCATGATGTGTTTTTTAATAGTGTGGTCGGGCTTGACCGACTATACTTTCTTACTTGTTTTTTATTGGGATACGTTTACTGTTTCGCCGTTTACCGGTATTACCGATTCGCTTTTAAAAAATTCTGCAAAGATTTGAAACAAGTAAAAAATTTTATATTTTTAGCACTTGTGCCAAGTTATAGTTCACAATATTTGTCTTATATGTATGTAGTTCGACGTCTTTCTCACAGAGAGAAACGTAAGAAGTATTTTAATTTATAGGCCTTGTTGCTCTTACGTGAACATATACATTACGGATAAGCTGTTACGTTTTTCTTACAAAGCTGATTCATGAATAGATTTTATTACGGATCAAGTTAATATAATTCAACTTTTTTCCCCCGTACATACAAGTTGTTCCAAATTGTACGTTTGTTTATATTAATTGAAAGAGTGAACTTTCCACCCCGTAGGATAGTGAACTAGTCTTTTAGTACGAATTTCACTTCAACGGGCTAAGAATTTATTTTTGCAAAACAATAACGCCATTCTATAGCGATCGAAATACAATTGAAATGGAAATTCTAGTCATATTGAATACTAAAGTTTGTTCTAGATGTGTAGAACACGCACTGAAAAATTCAATGAAAATGTACGTTAAGCGAATTACCAAAGTTATTTTTTACGTTTATTACGTTTATTAAAATATTTTCGTTGGCTCAACGAATTATTCGTTAATATAATGAAAATTTTATTTTTTTTTTTGGGTATTTGTTAAAAATATGCCCCTAAAAATTCAAAAACTACTAATTTTAAAACAAAATATTCAACAATCTAATAAGAGTTCCATTTAATAAATACAATCCTAAAATTGTTATCGCAAAAGCCCAAACACCATAGTATTTACAGACGAATTTTCCAGATTTTACTTTATTTGAAAACGATGGACAGTTAACATAGATTTCGTCTTTAGAACAACTAAAATGTATTTACCCAATTTGATCAAATTATCTACAAGTTTGCATGCAACTTGTACTTGCGCACAAGGTTAATATAGACAGAAGACCAGCCAGATGGACGGATGGACATGGTTAAATCACTTTAAAAAGTGATTCTGAGGAGATCGATATACTAAAAGATTGGTCCAGATTTCTATGTATTACACACATCGTTTAAAACGTAGTATATAATTAATTTTTACTTTATTTTTGCTTATATATAAAAATTAAAAGTTTAAAGTACACGTAGAGTAAAAACATGTTTAAATATGGTCACCTCCAACCAAACAATTTTCAAAGAATATTTTAAACATATGTTGGTTAATATAATCATATAATTGTCAGCGACAACCATATTATGGTTAAATTAGTCCTCCATCAGGAACCTACAACCATATTATGGTTGCCTCTTAAAATGTTATGATTAAATATGATAATAATTCATTTTTAAATTTACAATAGTATTTTCCTCTTTTCCAAGAGCAACATACTGTGGTTGAAAACCAACCAAGCTATTGTAAGTGTTTAACAAATTTTAGTTATTATTGATCATAACATGTTTGGAGGCAACAGTAATATGGCTGGGGCTTCTTGTGATGGAGGCCTAATTTAACCATAATATGGTTATCGCTTACAATTATATGGTTATATTAAACATAATATGTTTAAAATTTTCTTTAAAAATAGTTTGGTTGGAGGGGACCATATTTAAATATGTTTTTTCTCTGGGTGTAACATTTATCATTTAACAATCTACATTGTCTTACAATTTTCACGTAAAAATTAAATGTCGATGGCGAAATTAGGGCCCTAATTATGTAAAACGCAAAGCAACGCCAAAGAATTACATTGAAAGCAAAAACAAAGTCATAATCAGGAAAACCAAAAATATGCAACTGCGTGTTTTTCCTTGTGCGCCCAATGAAAGCAGAAACAATTTATTTAGCCGATTTAGAGCTTTTTATGAATTTTGGCATCGATTTGTTAGTGCATATTTTTGCATATTTTACCGTTTGCTGCATTTTTTTTTTTGCATAATTTAGTTTAAAGAGCCTTTTTTTTAGCATTTCTTAAGTTTTTAGCGCATATTTCGCCTTTTTGAGGCAAATTTTTATACATGTTAAATTTTTTTAAAAACCTTCAAGAGCTTTCGCAGCAAATAAAAAAAAAATTTTAGTGCGAAATTTTGGCTTTTCTTTTTTAAATATCGCCATAGGAATCTGGACCAATCTTTTTTAACGATAACCATCCGTCCGTCTGGCTGGTTGCCTGTCCATGTTAATTTATTGCGCAAAGTACATTTTGCAATCTTGTAGATAATTTGATGAAATTTGGTAAACACATTTTAATTGTACTAAGGACTAATTCTATGTAAATGGTGAGAGTGGGTCTATAATTTCACATATTCCCCATAAAAACTTCTTTCCAAATTAGTCTCTTTGTGACCGTAAACTATCTAATTACGTTGGTATTTGAATTAAATTCGCCTAAAACTATTTGACTGCAAATTAATTTCTTTTCGAATCGGTTCACATTTGCCCAAAGCTCCCATCTATAAATATTTTCAAGTCTTTACTGCATATTTAATGCGGCTGTAGGAAATATCGCCCAAAGAAAAATGGCCCAAAAAAAAAATGAAAAATCGCCCAAATGAAGAATCGCCCAAGCGAACATGAAAAATGACCCAAAAAGGTAAATATGAAATTTTTCCCAAAAAAAACGAAAAAGGGCCCAAAAAGAAAATGAAAAATGACCCAAAAAGCAAAAACGGATTTTTTCCCAAAAAAAAAAAAAAAAAATTACTAAATTTGCAAAAAAGTGTTTATTATTCATATAAATTTAGGCGACATGTCATAACGTCCAGTGTCGTAGTGTCCTTGGACACTTTTAAAGTGTCATAATGTCCATTGAAGACGAGGACGAGGACGTTATGACACTTTGCAACGTCCGCAACTTAACTTATAATCAAAAATGTGTAAATTTTTTTTTAAAATACCGTTAAAATTTCAAGTGATTTTTTTAAAGATACTTATTTAACCATAATATGGTTGTCGGTGACAATGATTTGGTTAAATTAAACATAATATGGATAAAATATTTTTATAGCTTTTACTCCGGGTGTATATATTAAATATATATATCCAAAATAAGGATTTCATCTTCTATGGTATAACAAATACTGGCTTCGCTAACTAAAGCTTCTCTGTATAGCCGGCCTTCGGCCGGGCGCAAGGATTTTCTCCTCTATGGTATAACAAAGACCGGCTTCGCTAACTAAAGCTTCTCTGTATAGCCGGCCTTCGGCCGGGCGCAAGGATTTTCTCCTTTATGGTCTAACAAAAACCGGTTTCAGCGAAGCCGGTGTTTGTTATAGAGGAGAAAATCCTTGCGCCCGGCCGAAGGCCGGCTATACAGAGAAGCTTTAGTTAGCGAAGCCGGTCTTTGTCATACCATAGAGGAGAAAATCCTTGCGCCCGGCCGAAGGCCGGCGATACAGAGAAGCTTTAGTTAGCGAAGCCAGTATTTGTTATACCATAAAAGAGAAAATCCTTATTTTCGATATGTATGTATATATTTAATATATACACCCAGAGAAAAAGCTACAAAACCAGTTTATTCTGCCGATACTATGTTTAATTTAACCAAATCATTGTCGCCGACAACCATATAATGGTTAAATTAGTTTCTTGAAAAATAGTTTTGTTGTTTGCAACCATAATAAAACATGGTTTTCTCTGCTATGTAAGATTATGGTAGAATTTTAAAAATAGCCCATTTTTCATACAACATTTTTGGGTGATTTTTCATAATGAAAAATCACCCAAATTTAAAAACGAAAAATCACCCAACAATAACGATAAATAGCCCAAAAATTTTGGGCCATTTTTCATATGAAATCAGGCCCAATTTTACATGCAATTTTTTTGGGCGATTTTTCATTTTTTTTTTTGGGCGATTTTTCTTTGGGCGATATTTCCTACAGCCATTTAATGCACATAAAACGTGTTTTTTAGAGCATATTTCTGGTTTCCCTAGTCATAATTATTTTGTACTTTTGCTGTTGCCTCATAACTTGTGGCGTTGAAAATTTTAAAACTATACATGGAATTTCTGTAGAAAGCAACAACAAAATTACAAAATATTTATGACTTTATTTTCGCTTTCACTGTAATTCTTTGGCGTTGCGTTGCGTTTTATATTATAAGGGCCTAAAGCCACACGTTTTGTATACAGATATTTATTTAAAACAGAAAATCCAAAATTTTGCAAAAAAAAAATATTTTCTTTTATTTGCTGCGAAAGCAAAAAAGGGACCTAAAAAAATTTAAATGTATTAAAATATGCCTCAAAAAGGCAAAATATGCGCTATAAACTCAAAAAACACTGCTAAAAGGCTATTTAAACTAAATTATGCAAAAAAAAAATGCTGCAAACGGTAAAATATGCAAAAATATGCACCAACAAATCGATGCCAAAATTCATAAAAAGCTCTAAAAAGGATAAATATATATTTTCTGCCTTCACTGATCGCACAAGGAAAAACATGCAATTGCATATTTATGGCTTTCCTGGTTATTACAAAAAACTGGAAAGCATTAAAAATTGTTAACAATGAAAGACAGGAATGGATTTCATACCGATTAAACTGTGATTAAGAGCGTTTAACTGCAGATAAAAGAAAAACATATAAAGTTGTCGTAGATATTGACTCACTTTTGACGATTCGTGTAGGTGTAACCAATACCTTAAGCATGCCGAGGGCAAAGACTCTTTCGTTTTTTTTTTTCTTAAGGCTTTTGCCTTAAACAATAACGTTTTGAACAACTTTATTTTGATCTGGCTTTAGAAATACCAAATCTAAATTTATAAAATAAAGTGGAAAAAATTGTCATTAAAATCGTTAGTGTACTCGTAACATGTTAAACACGACAACATTCTCATTTGAGAATTGAATATGACCAATATCAGCTTAAATTGCGGGGCATACCAACACGTCTCGAAGTGTTCGTTTTTCACTTTAAACACTCTAAAACGTTAATCATTTAAGGAAAAGAATGCTTTAGTGGCTTAGAAATACAAAAAAGATTTCTTCTTAATTGATTTATGGCATTAAAAGTAAATTGAATAACTATTGATTGTACATTTATTCTTTAACTTTGGACACACACGCACACACGAACTAGTGGTTGGATTTCAATTTGAATTTCTTTTGAAATTCTAAGATAAAAGAAATACTCGAGCATAATACTGTATGCACTGTTATCTAGCTTAAATGAGAAACAGCAATTAAAAAAAAACTATAATAAAACATATAAATGGAGGCATTGAAACCCCCAGAATTGGTCAATAAACTTTAAAAAAAAACATAAAAATGTTGCATGTTGCATTAAGATCATCCATTAGCCGGCAATACCTCTCTTGACTAACTATCTACAGAAAATGTTGTTTAACCAAATATAACTTACTGGCATGTTTAATCGGACAGCAAGATCAAACATGTTAGTTTGATCAAACATGTTGCTTGTAAGCAATAATGCTAATGTTTATGGGTTGTTTTGGATGTTTATTAAGTTTTGTGGCTTAAACCCAATAGTTTAAGACGAACTTTTGACGGATTAACATCATGCCAACGGATAAGAAATTTTTCTTTTTTTTAATAAACGAACGAATACGATTTTCTTTCTTAACAAATAAAGAAATCTAAACAATACAAACGTAGTAATTCGGTTTGAAATTCTGTCAATCACATAGAGATTTAAAAGCTGTAGAGTGTCAACGAATTGAAAAAATGAAATAGTAAATCGTTTAACATTTATATAATTATGTTAATTAGTTTTATTTTAAAATTATTAATTTTTATTTAATGGAAAAGAGAGCTTAAAACAAGATTTTGTCGTTGAAAACCAAATGAAGAAATGAAAATTTAAACAAAGTTGAATATAATAAATGAAAGTATGAAATTTTTATTTTATAAAATAGAAAAAATAAAATGTAATAAAGCCATCCAAGGTTAAGTGAAGTGTTTGCTGAAAAAGTAATAAAAAACAAATTTCAAAATATTGTTGGAACTAAAAGAAATGTCTTATTAAAAGCAATAACTAAAGAAATAATATCAACATTTTAAAAGCAATTTTTTTGAAAAATTTGCATAAACCTAAAAAGAATTATAAAAAATAAAATCGTAAGAAATTTTTGATAAAAAAAAGTTTTCGAAGACAAAAAGAAATTTTTTTTTATACATTAAAAACCGAAATTCTTTGCATAACTTTTTAATTCACTTGATAATTTAAAACATTTTACTTAAATTAAGTGTAAAATCCAATACTGTTTCAAACGGCGAACTGTTAATCAAACAACATTTTTGTTTAAAACAAGCACACAAATAAAAGTAAGAAAAGTTGTTCAATTTTTAATAATTTGTCAATTAAAAAATTTCAAGCTATTTAATAAAATATGTATGATCAAAACAATGAACTGTTATTTTTGTCAATTGAACACTTCTTTAGAAAAAAAGTAGAATTAAAAATGAAAAAAGTTTGATATTAAAGAAATTTTGACGTTAACTAAACTAAACAGTATGGAAAAATCTTAACTGGATTAAATATTTAAAAGAAAGTTTTTTAATTTATGTATTGATTAAAATATTGTTTAAAATAACGATTTTTTTTTTTTTTTAAATTTATAAAAGTTTTTATTCATTCCAGTTGTTTGCTATATTGAAAACAATTAAAAATGTAAACAAAGTTACTTCATTTATGTGCTGATTAAAATATTGTTTAAAACAAAGAACTGTTATACAACTAAACAAAACTTTTGTTGGCACAAGAGAACAATTGGGTAACTATACTGCAATAGTTTTGCTGAAAATCATTTTAATTATACAATTTCAAGAAGTTAAGAAGGACTGTTTTATTTTGATCATAGCTAAAGTTTTAAATATCAATATTAACAGCAGGGATACTCCAACCGTATTTTTTAACTTAATTTCACACGTTTTTGCTTAATTCGCAATAAAACAAATTCAACAAAGTGTGAACTTAAAAAAATCAAAAAGAAAAAAACACACATATCAAGCGAACTTAACGGAATCAAAATACTGAAATCAAAAAAAAAAAGTAACAAAAACATGAATCTATGAACGAGCACAAATTAAAAAATCAAGTACAAAGCAATTCCAACTCAATCAATTTCAAGAAAGAATGAACAAAACTGCCAAACGGGAATTATAAAATGTACAAATTTTACAAGTTTTAAATTAAAAATTTCAAGATAACCAACAAAAAAACGATAACAAGTACTTGAAACTTAACGAAAATTAAAGCCATAACAAAACGAAAAAAGTACAAAATTCTTTCTTTCAATTTAAAAAAAAATCAAACGGGAGTTATAAGACACTTAAACAATTTAAATATCCCTTAATAAATGGAACATTTACAAGGTCCAACAAAAATGTATTTTACTTCTACCAATTCCATATAAAAACAAAAACATAAACATCCGACAAGAAAAATGCATCGCATTCAACGAAAACCTTCTAACGAAACGTTGACTAGTGTCGGTATGGATAGTACACTCGACTCTCGTATGTCCAGTGCGGAAGTACCGCAAATGGAGCTACTAAAAGTCAACTATGTGCATCAATGCAAAGAAGCGTTTATGACGAAAACTGGCTCAGTGCCCAGTTATAGTTTTATGGAATTTAAGAAATGTTCTCCCCACGCGCTACCGCAAGTGCAACGCAAAAATGTAGCGAGAGTAACGGTAAATCGTTTGGAGGCACCCAATAAACCTTTGCCACCACCACCGCCTACAGTAGAGTCTTGGCAGTTCTTGCAGAACTCAAAGAGAACTACTAATTCACCGCCGAAATTTATCAAACAATCGCCCAGTAGCGAGAAAAAAATAGAATGTTCTCCATCTTTTTGTAACATTTCTTATGATACGGCCAATGAATCGGATACTACTACCATGTCAGGAGATGCTGTTAAATCGAACAGCTGGAATTATCGCAATAAAATCTCAACTTGTGATATACGACGCGATATGGCCAGGGCTGGAATAAAATCTCGAGCCGATCGTATAGCCCGTATAGAGCATACCGAATGTGAGCATAGTAAAACAGAAAAAGAGCCTGTAAAACTTGTCACATTTGAGGCTGCCATAGAAAGAACTAGCGACAGTAATGTCAATCCTAAAGAAGCGGTAGCGAAAATCAATCAAATGTTTGAGGCCCAAAAACAAAGCAAAAACTATCCACCGCAGCCCAACCGGCCGGCTCCAGTGCCTCACAAGGAACCCAATCGCAGACTTAAACCACCAGTAACCATTAAAGATCCTTCACAATTGAGAAACTCTGTGACAATAAACAATGAATGCACTGAGTGCTCGGAATGTTCGCAGGAAAGTTCTCGCACCAGTTCCTCTTGTTCCGATAGTTGCTCTCTCATAAGTCAAGAAACTGTTCAATATAGACGCAGTGATTCAAAGGATCGCAGATCGGTGTCTCGTATACCAAAACCTATACAAACAGAGAAACATACATCACGTACAAATATACCAAGCAAAAGTGATCAGAGATCAAATAAAAATGAGAGAATAGAGAAATCCAAATCTGTTGATCTCGGAAGCAAGGACTTTGAAAGAAATCCAGCACAAGAGCGCCATTCTTTAGGCCTGGATCAACAGGTGTTGAGAAATACCAGGATATCAGTGGGTAATTTTCAAAAGGCCAAAGTGGAAAGAGTTCACATACGTAAAAAGCGGCAGCCTTTATTGATCATAAATCAGCTAAACGATGCCGAGCTCAAAGGTTCTGAAGAAATCAATGTAGAACGCAAGTCTACATGTGGTTATAAAAACTGTAACTTTTCTAACTGCCCCATGTCCCCGGCGGATCATGAGAATACACATAAACCCTTTGACGATGATTGTAATAAGTTAAAACGTATGTCTTTAGAAAGTAACTCCGATTCGGGTGTCTCTTCATCTCACGACTTCAAAGACGACAAAAAGAGAATGAACCAGTTAAAAAACATCGAAAAGTGCTCGGATGCAAAAAAACCAAACAAAGCCGCAACGGATAAATCCGAGCACTTGAAAAAGAATGAAAAGCTTAAATATGTCAGTGAATTTGAGTGTAACGAATCGGAAGCTAAAGATCAAAACCTGCCCTCTAAAAAATCACAAACCCAAGTGAAAATAGTGCAGAGTACATTTAACAGTCACTATAATACAGCCGATCCCAATGATGTCAGCAATTTTGCAAAGAAAAACCTTATCAAGGAAACCACATATGAAGCCTTAAATAACTCGGCTTCTTCGGCCAAGGCAAACACCAAGCAATGCAATATTGAGAATGAACAAAGATTGAAAATCCAAAAAAATCTACTTACCCCGGAAAAGAAATCTACTACCCACATTAAAATAGATGATGCCTGGGTAAAGGAAGAAGGCGTAGGGGTTAAAGAAGACTATATAGAATGTGATTCGCTCATGATAACCGAGAAACCCATAAGAAAACCCATCAATTGCAATGATAATTCGGTGAAAATCTTTGTACGAAGCTCTCAATTATCGAGTGACTTATGTCGTTCTTCCTGTGCTTCGGCAAACTCATTTGTGTCGCAAACTTCCGTGTGCACACAAAACTCCACAAACTCTTCTAGGTCTTTAACCAGCTCCGCGGCTTCTTCGGTTTCCTCTTCCGGTTGTGGTAGTTCAAATGCCGATAACCAGTCTTTGTGTGATTCCGAAAGAGATTGTTGCTGCCAGCTCTCGAATTCGGCCGGCATGTTCTTCAATCGACCCTGTTCAGCTCTTAGTCAAGAACATCAAAGACTCTGTGCAGGCTCGCCTATATCCTCCACAGATGCTATAAGTGACATAAGTAGTTGTGTAACCTGTTCTACAAATCCCAGTACCATAATTTCCACATTGGCTCAAGCCAATGCAAACCAATGTTGTAACAGTAGCAACGGAGTATTTTGGAATAACTCCTATATATCAATTGATGTACAGGAGGATAATAGTTTACCTCCTTGCTGCTGCAGTGTATCATCATGTGATGAGGATAACTGCTCCTATTATGAAGGAGAAGGTAAAACTCCCAGATTATCTCTTCACACGAAAGAAAGTGAAAACGAAGATAGACAAGTAAGTGACAGCACACAAAGATATAGTGTAGGCGGTGGCGGTGTCAGTAGTGAAAAGGAGAACAAGAATATGGAAGTCGTCAATCAATCATTTCAAAAGTTACAAATACGAAATCTTAGCTATCAATCTCAACATCCTACACAACAGCAACAACAAACGACAAAACGTAATGTACGCAGTAGTACCGCTGAGGAGATTTTAATACGTAATCAATTGTTAAGAAAGGTAAGTCAACGACAAAAAAAAACACAAATGAATTAAATACAAAAAAAAACTTTATAATTTAAGGTTGTAGGGAAAATCTATGAAACAAAAAAAAACTACGTCTAATTATCTACTCTATTGAAGCGGAAGCCTACTTACTCCAACAATTTGTTGATATGAAAAGTTTCCCTTTCATTTGTTTTTTTTTATCTTTATCATGTTTTTGGAAAAGATTACAAAAACCTTAATCAAGCTTAATTTTAGTTTTTTTCTGGATTTACCTACTTTGACTTGCACTCACGGAAGATGAGCATTATGCGAAGTGTGTGATTATTGGTTCAAGGAAAATGTAGTTTTCGTATTTGTGAAGATTTGAAAAGTGCTTTAAGTTGCAAAATAATCTTAATATAAAAAAGGCTTAAACCAATTTTTTTTTTTAATAGCTTTTATTGTTTATTCTGGTAGCAAATCCCACATGTATCTTGATTTTTAAGGGGCTGTAGTACAACACTTGTTGGATATTTAAACTAAAACTTGCACTAAAACTTTTTTATCTAAAATTTTAGGGATTTTATTAAGTTTTTCTTCTTCCCCTGTAAACAAACTAAAAAATCGAGTAAGGTTTGTTATATTATGCCATCGATATATATTAATTTCTTTAGTTCAGGCGGACTGGCGTAGAAGCTTCGTTTTTATAGCAAGCCGCTTGTTAATCACTGACTTTTCCTGTGAAAAATTCGTCAAGAGATAACAACGATCCTTCTTTTTTTAGTCACGAAATCATAGGTTTTAGGAAATTTCTTTAAAGGATTCAAATTTATAACCACTGTCTCCTCGGTCTTTGTCAGTCTTATAAGGAGTTAAATTAATGGGCAAGCAATAATAAGTACATATTTCGAACGAGTGTTTCATGCAGCAACGACGCTATTCTTACAGAGTGCTAGCAACTAAAGGGTGTTTTATATAGAGTGACACAAGTTTAAATCATAAGAAAACAAGGAAATATTTTTTTAATATCAATGAAACGGGCTTTATTGGAAAGATATGAAATTAATGTTTAAATATGATTTCTGGCGCAATCTGGAACACCAATTTTTGACAACTTTTCGCATTCTGACCATCATCGTTTTTGAAGACATGTGGGTTTATGACTCCGCCAGCCTATAAAGAGCACCCAACAGTAATTTTCTGTGGATGCAGTGGTGTTTCGACAAAAGCTTGTGGATTCTCCTCAATCCAAATGTGACAGTTCTGCTTATCTACGTATCCATTCAACCAGAAATGGGCTTCATCGGAAAATAAAATTTTTAATAGAAATTTATAGTCAATATCAATTTGTGCTTCAGACCATTCGCCAAAAAACTTTGATTAAAAACAATTTGCACTCGTTGCTCTGGTGTAAGCCGATTCATAATGAAATTTCAAAGCAAACTAAACAAAAAGCAACTATCAGCTGTTAAATGGGTGCTGAAATAAAGCAGTGATGCCAATTTAAAGTTGCGACACCTTAAAAAACACCCTTTATTTAGAAAGATCAGTGCTAAAAATCTATAATAAGCAGAATATGAGACCTTAACAAAATTCTTTCTGTTTTTTTTTTAAGTTTACATTTGGAAACAGATTTCCATGAACACCTGCCATTAAGACCAATCTCATGATGGAGCTTTACCATTTAGTGATTCATTTCTGCATTTACCAAGTGCCTCCGTGTGTGCTCGGCTAACACACAGGTAGCAATAGGAATGTATAATCCGATAAAATTATCCATGCTCCCCTTATTTTGGTACGGCAGCTATCTAACCTCCGCTGCTTTAGGAAAAGCCAGCAGCATTTGTTGAATAGAAACAGCACCTAGGGAACCTCCACAGGTCGAACTTAACCACGGTGAAAACTCAGCCTTCTATGTGGAAGAGTTTCTTACCGCTGTTTTGGTTATAAACCACTTCCTAAACGTGATCCCTGAAAGTACATCTTCAAAGAAAGGTAAGGCTTCCGCAAAGACTATCTTCCCAAAATACAGGAAGCATTTTTCGCAAGAAGGACGGCCAAAAGTCAGACTTGGGCCTACTACCGTGGGCTACTGACTCCCTTAGCACCAGAGTTTAGTTCTTTGGTGCAACTTCGAACTTAAGATATCCGAAAACTTAATGGTTGCATGCACCTGTTATTTTGCCCAGTGTATGTAACATCAAGAGGTTGAAGTCCTCAAAATAGCTTACTACTCCCCCTGAGAGGCGCTGCACACCCCCGGAGATTACAATTACCATATATTTGTATCGAAGTGATATTGCTTAATTTTAGCACGGGACTCAGAGAACCCCAAAAAGATTCAATTTTAATGACGCTGTCCTGAAGTTGCCTAACTGCATAAAGCTTAATGCTCATTATAACATCATCATCAAGCTTGATATGAATTTACTTTAACGTAATCTTATTTGTTGCGGATCAGCTGTTCCGTTTTCCTAACGAAATTATGTTTAAATAGGTACTCTTTCGTAAACGAGACGTTGAGTTGGGGATGAACCTGATAGAATTAAAAATGTTCTCCGTTTTTACGTATCAGCTGTTAAAGAACTTTATGTTTATTGACAAAGCGAACATTCCACCGAATCACATAACGTTTTCTTTTTATATTTTAATACAAAACGCACAAATGACAAAAGCTAAAGTCTATGAGAAGTCTTTTGACAAATTTTCTATTTTTTTTTTAACACATTTCAGCACCACATGACACGTTTACGCATTTTAACTAACTTACAACGATTAAAGTTTTTCGCAACGTTAACGTGTTCCCAGCATTTACGCATGAGCAGCGAGACCTTTAAAGTTTAAACTAATAAATTCAGCAAGTTAATTAATCTAGTTTTTAGAGAACTAAAACATCATAATATTCAGTCAACACATTGACCTTTATACTTTTCCCCTTACCTAATAATAAGAAGTTATACATTTTCTGCAATTTAAGCGGATCGATATTTTAATTTGTTTCTCTTTTGCATTTTTCCTCACTTTTTCGTTTGGTTTTTTTTTCTGCTCACAAACAATTGGCACATATTTATTAATGATTACATGGAAGAAAAAAATTTCTTTAATAACTTCCGTTCAAAATCTAAAAGTTGTTATTATTTGACTGACAGTTCACTTCGACTACCCGTCGCAGTGGTCTGTTTGGTGCTGCTGCATACATCTGTTATTGTCGGGGCAATGCTTTTTAAGTGCCATGTAATTTACACAATTGTTTTTTATAAAAAGCTTTTTACTGTTTATTCGCCGTTTTCATATTCCATAATTTCTAGTTAAGCAGAGAAAAAATCTAAAAAAAGAAAAATTGAAAAAAGCATAAAATCACAAATTGTTGTCGGCCAATAAATTTTAAATCTATTGTTGTTATTTAGTCATATTTATCATTTAGAAAAATTCCGTTACTATTTATTAGGGCAAACTTACCGACCGACCAATCCAGCAAGTGACCAATTGACCATGTACACATCACATTGAATGTTTTATTAGTCATATTCGTGTCAAAACGACATATAAACTAGACATACAGTCAATGGAATTTGGTTTTGTTTTGAAACTTTAAGATATTTTAAATGCGAATTCCGCATCTTGTTTTAATAATTTAAATAAAATTATTTTTTAATCCAAATTTTTAATATTTTTAATTAGGCTTAAGTTCATGAAATTTAATTTTTATTAAATTATTTTTGTGAAGAAAGGAATTTTACAACATGAAAATTAATTAAAATTGTTATTGACAATCTTTCATTCTTGACGTGGCTCGGGCTCGAACCCTGGCCGGCAGGTTACCATGACATGTTTCGATCGCAACCACTCGATCTCCTCAGATGGATTTGCCGTCTTATTTTTTAAAGAAACTTAAACGAATCAAAAAATAGAACTCTTTTTCTTTGTGTAAAAATCTTCGTTATCATCAGGGAAACCACAAAACTGCAATTGCATGTTTTTCCTTGTGCGAACAATGAGGGCAGGAACAATATATATAACCGTTTTAGAGCTTTTTATGAATTTTGGCCTCGATTTGTTACTGCATATTTTGGCATATTTTACGGTTTGGAGCATATTTTTGCATAATTTAGTTCAAAGAGCCTTTTTGCAGCCTTTTTTAAGTGCATATTTTAATACATATTCGATTTTTTTAGATGCCTCTTGCAAGTTTTCGCAGCAAAAAAAAATTTTTTTTTAAATTCAGATGGCTTTTCTTTTTTAAATATCTATCTGTATACCTAACGTGTAGCTTAAATTTCGCCATCCACATTTAATTTTTACTCTAAAATGAAAATAAAGCAGGTTGTCATTATAGATAATGTTATTTTAAACTTTCATATTTTACATAAAAGCAAAAATTAAGAAAAAAGCAATTATATACTTACGTTTTTGGCGATGTGTGCAATACATAGAAATCTGAACCAATCTTTTAGTACACCGGTCGACTGAGAATCCATTTTTAAAGTGATTTAACGATGCCCATCCGTCTGGCTGGTTGTCTGTCCGTGTTAACCTTGTGCGCAAAGTGCAAGTTGCTTGCAATCTTGTAGATAATTTGATCAAATTTGGTAAATACATTTTAATTGTTACAAGGACGAAGTCTATTTAAATGGTGAGAATCGGTCTTTAATTTAATATATTCCCCATAAAAACTTCTTTCCAAATTAGACTCTTTATGTACGTAAGCCATCTAATTATGGTGGCATTTAGATTAAATTCGCCCAAAAAATATGTTACAGCAGATTAAGTTCTTTTCGAATTGGTCTGAAAATACTATGGTGTTAAGGCTTTTCAGATTATAATGTTAGTTTTTTTTTTTAATGGAATTGATGAATATTTTGTTTTTAAATGAGTAATTTTTAATTTTTTTGGGGCATATTTTTAACAATTTTGAGGGCATATTTCCGAATTTTTTTTCTGCATATTTAATGCGCATAAAACGCATTTTTTAGAGCATATTTCTGGTTTCCCTGGTAACCATTTTTCTATATGGAGGAACATGTTTTAATTTTTCTTTTTCCAAGAAAAGAACTTGTTTAAGACTTTTCTTTACAAAAAAGATGTCAGAAACAATTTTACAAATTTCTATACGGAAAAGTTGTCCGAAACATTTTTCTATGCAGATAATATTCCGCCTTAGGGGTATTTAGGGAAACATTAAAAGGCTATTTCACCTTCTGCTGTTACATCCTCATAGTCAAGGTCAATACATGGGATTCGGCGGAATTAAAAATTGGCAGATCTCAGAGGCGTCAGTTGCCCCTGGTGACACGACACGATGTTAGCAAAGGCCCCCAAAGATCACTTGTTTCACAGAAAGATACTTTCGGAGATGACGTGGTATGTAGGGTTTTTTCCCGGGAATTCCCGGGACGGGGAATTTCAATAATTATATTTCCCGCTTTCCCGGGATTTTTCATGCGGGATCCCGGGAAATAAAAATTCCTCATAGTTTAAAAAAACAGCTATTTATACTTTGAAATTTAGTTTTCTATTCTCTTAAAATAAGCATCTGTGGATGGGTTGTCGATTAGATCAATTACAAGAAGTGAGTACATACGTAAATCAATGTCTCCTGATGCAATAAATCTACTTAAAACAGAATAGGCAGTGCAACAGTTGATAATTAATAAATTTAGTGAAGAGAAAAGTTAATAAAGAACATTAATTCAAAATAAGATGCAGGTAGTAAAGTTTAATTGTCCATGGACAAGTCTTTAAAATAGCAGATACCTAAACATATAGCTCCTTTATTGTAACATAGTCATATCTACAAAAACAAATGAACTTGGCAAAATGCGATTAAAGTTTTCAAAATGTACCGATTTAAAGATATATTTTGCTATAACTTCGGTTCAGTTTGAGATAAAATACGAGAAGGCATGAAGGAACACTTTGCTTACATTACTTACAATTTTTGATTTTTTGAGATATGACTACGTTGCAATGAAGGAGCGATATGTTTATTAGGTGATAAGCACAAATTTTTTTCAAATTGTGTTGGTTTATATACCCTTGAAGTGCGGGGAAACCGAAATAAAAAAAATTTGGAAACTCGTGTAAGATACTACAACATACAATTTGAAAAACACATTGTCCTAAAGATTACAGATAGACCGAATGAAATGAAAAGGTTTGTAAGATGTTGATGCTATTTTTTGCATGAACCTTGACATACATTTGACTGATATAGACGTTGTTTATAAAAAAAATGCTTCTTATTGTGAATCAAAAGCCTTCTACAACGGTGCACTTTTAACTATTTATCCAACCTCGGTAAAAAAAAATGAACGAAATTTTTCGGAAACATGGTAATAAGTAAATAAAATAATCAATATACTTTTTGACGACTTACTAAGCGCTTTGAGTGTGTCAGAAAGTTATTTCCTAAGCCGTTAAAAAATGTTAATATATTTATTTAAAATATTTTATCTATTTTATGAATTAACTTTTTGATCTCATATCTTGAGTACCTCAATTTGTGTTTGTTTTTATTATTGTTTTATGAATTAAATTGTTATGTTTATCTTAATTTTTTATCTTGTATCTAGAGCATAATAATAATACGGAATTTACATATAAAACCGTAAGGTAATAATAATTCAAGTTCCTCTTTTAATTTTCATTTAATTTTGTAGTATTTAAGGATTTCTTTTATTTAATTTACTGTGTATTATTTATATGGAGCGGGATCCCGGAATCCCGGGAAATTCAAAAAAATTTCCCGCTTTCCCGGGAATCGAAAAACTCCGGGAAAAAAAACTCTAGTGGTATGGTTTAAGGCAGAATTAGTCTTTACTCTCTGTTCTGTTACGAATAAGCTGTGAAATTGATTAGTTTTTCTGTTCTGTTTAGGTCCAATTTTTAAAATCAAAATGTTGTTAAGTAACTGTAAGTGACAGCAAAATAAATAATAAAAAATACATATTTTGTATTGAAACTAGCTGACCCGGCAAACGTTGTTTTGCCATATAACTTATATCTTTCAGATGTTACAATGTCTGCATGCTAAATTTTAAGAAAACCGGTTGATAAGAAGAAGATAATTTAAATTATAGGCTATAGTTCTTTCCAGATGTTATACTATTTGCCTGTCAAATTTCACGAAAATAAGTTGATTAGTAAAGAAGACATAGGAAGGTGGAGCTTTTACCTCTCTTGCCCTATCTCATGCGCTGTTCTGTTTTAGATGTTACAGTGTCTGCATGCCAAATTTTAAGAAAACCGGTTAATTAGTTAAGAAGATATAGGGTGGGGGAGCTTTTAACCCTCTTGCTCTATTTTACGCCCTATTCCCTATTTCCTTTACGATGTTACAGTGTATGCATGTCAAATTTTAAGAAACCCTGTTGATTAGCTAAGAATGTATAGGGAGGCGGAGCTAATGCCCTATTTTGCGCCCTCTAGCGATATAAAATAAACTTTACGAACTATTCACATGCCTAACAAATACACATACACAATTTCATAAAATTCGGTCAAGCCTTTTTAAAGGAGTTCAAAATTGTGGGCATGTTATTGATATTTGTATGGAAATATAAAGGAAAATTTAAATGCCATATCTCCGTAACCCCTGGGCCGATTTCGTGTAAACTTAACATAAACCATCTACAGACTATCCCCAACGTACCTTGAAATTTTGTTTGAAATCGGTCGACACGTTTCCGCAGTTAGTGGTGACATCAAAGTGTACACTTCTTTTTATATATATAAGAAGATAAACTGTTTTAATTTTAAGAATTCAAAAAATTTTAATTCTTCAAATTTATGTGCATTAAAGTTATTGAAATAAAACAATGGACGGTGCAAAACTAATAAATTTGTCATAAATGCCTGGTAAGTCGCTACAGCAAAAGTAACTATTGCAATTTCGTAACTATTGCAATTTCGTAACAGAACGGAACAGAACAGAAACAGAAAGTAAAGACTAATTCTGCCTTAAGACCCAAAGTCGCGGGAAGAGAGATCCTGATAAGCCTGCTCAAAGGCTGATTTTTCATCACCTGTGGAAAAGTTTTGCCTGTGGGAGGGATCATCTCTAGTAGCAGATGCTGCCAAATATTCTAACGCAGCGAAGGGGATAATTCTGCCGGTTTGTACACTCAAATTGTTATCTGTGTGTGTTGGTTGTTCTCACACAAATGGTAAACGCCTTGTTTATTCACTAACACGGCAGTACACAAGTGAAGCTTTTATACTCATACGGTAAAAGTTGTCACAAACTGTTTTATAGGAAAAAAAGTTTGTACCAAATTTTTATATACGGAAAAAGTTGTCACAAACTTTTTATATACAAAAAAGTTGTAACAAACATTTTCCTATACGGCAAAAGTTGTAACGAACATTTTTCTATACGGAAAAAGTTTAAACAGAAACGTTTCTATACGGTAAAAGTTGTCACAAACATTTTTCTATACAGCCAAATTAGTCATCAACATTTTATATTTATAAGAAAAACGTTTTCTATACGGAAAAACTTGTCATAAATGTTTTTCTGTGCGAAAAAATAAGTTGTCACTAACTTTTTACCGTGCAGAAAAAGCTGTCACAAACTTTTAATATTTTTCTTATTACGGAAGCAAAGGTCACAAACTTTTCCTACATTAAATTCATTCAACATTTTTTTTTAGAGGGAAATATTTTTCAAAAATTTAAAAAAAATTCACCGGTAATTTTTTCCCTTTTCCCATTTTTACAATGGATTTGACATAGGAAAAATGGGAGAAAACTCCCGGGGAATTTTTGTTCATAATTGAGCTGTATGAACAAAAATTATCGCAATCTTATTCTTACACAAAAAAAAAAAAATTGTCCCAAACTTGTACACAGAAAATATTCTCCAAAATTGTTCACCAAATAAAGTATGAACATAACAAGAGTTAATAAATAAAGAGTGCCGATGATATACCCCGGGGATATGTAGGGCAACATTCTTAGGGTACAAAAAAAATTCTCGCCAATTTTTTTTCTTTAATTAAACGATATATCAAAGATAATCAAGTGAATTAAACGTTTACTAAGTGCCGGTTGTCAAACGTCAAGTTTGACTCGTCAAGTCTTGAGCTTTTAGGAGAGAAGGGAAAAGATGATGCCATTTTTCCCCCTCTCTCCCAAAAACTTAATACTTGACGAGCCAAACTTGACGTGTGTGAACCGGCACTTACAGAAAATGTTGTTAATAACATATTTTATTTATACTATTATTTTGTTAACTGGTGCAAATTTAATTAATTTTTAAATTTATATCACAAATTTTTTATTTTTTTTCTGTCTTTTTATGTTAAAAATTTTGTCCTTTCTTGTAGGCTGTTGTCACAAAGCAATTGCCGAAAGTTTTTTTTTTGTGGGTGCCAACTTTTTTCCATAAGAGAAAATTTGACGTCCACATTCTGCACTAACCTTTTTTGTAGAGAAAAAGTTGAACCTTTTTCCTTTTATTGTTGTTTAATAAAAGGTTGTCCATTTTTTTTAGGTTCTTTTTACAAAGCAATTGTCGAAAACTGTTTGTTCTGCTTGGCAAAAAGGTGGCAACATTTTTCCGTAAAAGAAAAGTTTTTCTTAAACAGTCGCTGCCAGCCTTTTTTTTTTTGTTTTGAAGAGAAAAAATAACGGCAACCTTTTTTTCGTTTTATAAATTTATAAATTTATAAATAAGTAGAGACCAAGCTGACGCCAACCGTTTTTTGCTTAGATAAATGTGGCGATCACCATTTTCGCAGAGAAAATATTGACACCATAATTTTTCCGTATAAAAAATTGTAAACCAAATTGTCGATTAACTTTTCAATTAAGACAAATTTGAAGCCCGAACCTTTTGAATTTAAATAAATTAACTATTTTATACCTAAAATCAATCTTTTAAACTAAAATATGGAATACCAATGGATCGATTACGGATGGAAACACAACTGAAATTGAGCTGCCAGCAGCAATATCAGGCAATGCCGCTAATGTAAAAATATACAAAAAAAAATTTTTAATTTATATTTTAACATGAGTGGCGTTGCCTGATTTCGCTGCTGGCAACTCAACTTCAGTTCAGTCGACCCACAGAACTTAAAAATAACTATTGTGAAAAATTGTTTAAAAAAAGTGTTTTAAAAACTTGAAGATACTAAATAACTTTTCCAATAAACTGTTAGTAAAAAACCGTCTGCAAAAATATATTTAAACATTATTGTTTGCTATTGTTTATCAAGCAGACTACGAGATAACGATGACATAAACCCATAATCCAACAACACGGAATTAAAGCGAAATCAGAAAAAACGCTAAAAATCTTTTAGCACTTGTTGTGTTTGTCTTACAAACCTAATAAATAAGTTTAAAGAAATGTCTTGTTTGGTTGGATGGGATTATCTCCATTTTTGCATTTATTTTATTTATGACAATATAAAACTGCTTTTTTTTCTTAAAAAAAGGAGGAACTAAATAGCAAAGATGAATTGGAATGCAAACACTACCATCTCTCTTTTTAAAAAAGAAGTCGTGACGTTGCTGTGTTCATTATTATTAATACGATCACGATGATGACGATATATCAGTTATGAAATTTTTCTTTCTCACTTTTTGTTTTAATGAAAACTAAAATATAAAAATGTTTAATGTTAATTAATATTCATTACAAGTCCCAAATTTGGTTTTATAATAATCGAAATGCCAAACAACCAAAAATTTTTAATGATTATTTAAAGCAACGTCAACTTTTTAATTGATTTGAAATTGAAATGCAAATATCATTTGGATTTATTGTTTTATTTTGGATCAATTCGTTCTTTATTTGTTTTTCAATTCAAATGCCCAAGTTGATCAAAGACTTTAAATTACAGTAAATTTAACTAAAATACTTAAGAAAATTATAAAAGATCATCGAAATAGTTTAATACAAAACTTATTTAAAATCTGTTTATCCCTACAGGGTTAATTTGTTTGTGAATTTGTTTCGGTGTTATTATCATCTATTTAAAAAAGCCAGCATCAGTGTCCTATTGTTATCCAACTCTGCTGTCAAAATCTGTGTTACTGTTTCAAAGTTTATTTAAAGCATACAGGAAATCATGCGGAAATTTTTTATGAGTCTTTAACAAATAGCAAGAGACCTGATCTTAAAAATAAACTAAGACATATTTATTCACGTTGCACGCTACAAAGAAACATATAAACAATATTTAAGTTATAAAACAATTTGGTATGCACTCACTCGATCACACTTTAGCTCTAATTAATACTCTTTCTTCACAGTGTTTGCAAAAAGCATACAAAATAAAAAAATAAATCCCAAAATTGCTTCCTCTTTTTGCGCATGTTTTTGTTTCGTTATTTCAAATAAAAATTGTTTTTAACTTTTACTTTTTATGAAATTTTAGAGGCGCATGATACATGAATACAAAAAAATACACGTTTAAATCTTAATGGATGATAGGATAAATTCTAATTATGATAACCTTTTTCTATAAATAAAATTTGTTTTACTCTCAACTGTTTTTTAAGGAAATAAGATTGTCACAAACAGTTAATTAAAGAAATAGAATATAGGCAACCATAAGAACGCCCTAATTTCAAGCAGGAATCCAAGGGGGTCATTGAAGTTTGACACCAGGGGCTTGTCAAGCACTGGTATTCAAAAATCATGTTCTGGAAATCGAATTCGAGTGAAATTTAAATCGAACATATCGAGGCATAACCGCAAAAAAAGCTTAAATAACACTATTTTCAATTTTCGTTTTTTTAATAAACTACTTTATTGGCAACACTTGCATCATCTCCTAAAATGTCATGGTCACATAAGGAACCGTTACGATTTTATAGCAAAAACAATTTTATCTCAAGCGACAATATTCATATAAAATGTTTATAGAATAAAATAAAAAAAACCTTCTCCGTTAAAATTTTGTTTTTGTCACTTAAGCTTTTTTTGCGGTTATGACTCGATATTTTGAAAACTATACTCTGTTTAAAATTCATAAGAATATTCCTTTTTATACGCCTCATCTTTACCAGAACTTCTCTTGAAATCAGGGAAAGGTACATTCATTAAAAAAATTAATAAAAAATCTCCATGGATTTCTATTTCACGTGATTTCGATTTCTAGGCCATGGCCGATAAATTGGTTTTGGAGGCTGGCAAGAATAAATTTTCACAATGTAACTCCCTTAAACTGAAAGCTGGAGTCGAACTTGCTAAATTCGAATATTAGCTTAATATATAAGATTGTCGCCAGCTTCTTTTGTAAAGAAACACGATAGACGATAATTATTATATCTAGGTAATGTGGATACAGATTTACATGAGGATCTTAAGCATTGGTTGATTGATTTATACATTTTCCAAATGACCCCTCAATTTTGAGTTCATTAACCGACAGAGCCGGAGATATCTAACCTACAATGCTAGGAGAGATAGTACTCTCTTAGGCCGAACTTTCCCACAAATCCCCCCTTTAAATAGTAGGATTTTCATTACTATACCTACGCGCAACTTTGGGGTTTTAACCACAGCCACCACGTGATCACCGAAAGCATCTCTACATAAAACATGTTCTAAAAGTGTACACATGTTTTATTATTTTTTTAAATTTTTTAAGAATTTTTTTTAAATTGCCAGGTTTTGAATTAAATTTATGTATGACAAATATTTTTTCAAAAATTTTATTGTTTTTGTTGTAAAAATTAAATTTTCCTGAAGATGCTAACCAAAGGTTAGCGAAATATTGAAGAAAATAAACAAATATAATTTGCTTAAATAAATAAACAATTAAAAAAATATGGCAACACTGATGGTCTTCTCATTTTTTTTATTTCATCTGTTCTCTCCGAAGTTTTCTAACATTTTTTTCCTTAGAGAAAAAGTTCTACTTACCCTTTCTGCATAGACAACAATTTTCTTTGGACTTTTTTTATAGAGAAAAGCTTTCTGCGAACTTTTTTTTAAGAGAAACCTCTTCAAATCTCTTTAATAGAGAACAAGATCCTTCCATTTCGAATTTTTTCTATAGAGAAAAAACTCACCAATATTTTCCTATTAAGAGAAAGCTCTTTTTGAACTTTTGCTATTGAAAAAAAACTCTTTCCGATAATTTTCTTTAAAAAAAAAGCTTTTCCCAAACATACTTTATACTACACTGATAAAAACAAATGCATCATCATATTGATGATGCCCTAACATCAGAATTGTGTTATCAATGTTATTACAAATGTCATCAATGATGCAAAAAGTGACATCAATCCAATTTCGAATGTCATTATAAAATGATGTCATATTTTACGCGTCATATTTACTATAACTACAGTTACATCAATTCGATGCCACATTTTGTGACTTATTTACATTATTTTCATGTTTCAAAACTAAAATAATAAGCAAAAATTTCCATTTTCTAATATTCTCTCACTCTGACTTAAGTCATTTCAATGACAAAATTTAATGACAGTAATGATGTTACTGAGTCATCGCACTGCTGACATGGGGTCGATGTGTCATCCCATTGATGATATAATTTTAACTTTTGACCCTGATGACAGATTGGCCAAGTGATGTTAATGTTAATCAAAATGCATCAGGGTTATGACGCTTTTTCTATCAGCTTAGAACGTTTTCTAAAAAGAAATTCACCCTTATTGCGTTTGGCGTATTTTAAAAAGGGTGAATGCTTTCCAAAATTATTTTTAAGATTAAGATTATGTAGATAAAAAGAGTTTTTCGAATATTTTTCTACGGGGAAAAAACTCTTTCTCGCTAAACTTATTTTATTAAGAAAAACTCTTTCCTAGCTTTTTCTACAAAGAAGAAGTTTTTCGATATTTTTCCAATAAGAAAAAGCTCTTAACGTACTTTTACTATGGAAAAAAAGCTGTTTCCGATAAGTTTCTATGTAGAAAAAGCTCTCCCCAAATTGTTTATATAAAGAAAAATCTCTCCCAAACTTTTTCTATAAAGAAAAGGCTCTCTTCAAACTTTTTCTATAGAGAAAAAGCTCTTGGCAAACTTTTTCTATTAAGAAAAAGCCCTCTTCGAACTTTTTATATAAATTTTTTTTATTAACATATAGAAAATGCTCTCTCCGGCATTTTCCTGTAGACACAAGTTCTCTCTGATATTTTTCTTTTTTTAAAAAAAAAAGTTTTCTCAGATTTTTTTTCTAAAAAAAATGTCTCTTGGATATTTTTTCTTTAAAGTAGAAGCGCCTTTAAATCTGTTTCTTAAAATAATGAAAGCTTTGGAATACATATAGTGCAGTCTTAAGTAAATAATTTAAACTGTATGCACTCTTTTCAAAAATTAACCATTTTTACTCTTAGTTAGACCGATATATTCCACTAGAAAGAATTTCTCTTAAGAGTAAAATTCTTAAACTTTTTTTTTAAGAAAATATTTTCACGGTATGGGCCTGTTCGCATCACTGCGCTGTATAAGAAAATCCAACTTTTTTAAATGACGATAACAAATAATTTCAATTTTTTTTTTTATTGTGTGACTATTATTTTTGTGGAGTATTTGACAATTTTTTGGTCCACATCTACTTCACTGATATTTGTATGTATATTTAAGCATTTGAAATCACTGTTGCAGAGTGATGCATTTCCGACCAGGCCCTTTTTTTATTATTCGGAAAACGTTTTTAAAGGTATTTTTTTGCAAATAAATTAAATTGTATTCACTCTTGCCATAAATGAACAATATTTCCAAAAAAAAAAAAAATTTGTTAAACTTTTTAATAAAAGAAGTTAATAAACATTTAACTAAGGAAAGTCTATAATTTAGTTTCGGCCTCAATCGATAAAAGGGCTTTGTGTTTTTAGCCGATTGCTTTTTTGAAAAGTTTATTATGGCCTATTTTTTGTATTTTTTCTTTATGTAAATAAATATGAAATGTTTTGTTCGCACTTTAACAAACTTTACATGCCAACATTAAATATTTCATAATAATGAAAAAAAAATTATTTATTCATAAATGTTGAACGAAACGATTCAATGAATAAGTTTCTATTGTCCAATATCGCACGAACAACATCAATAACAACAACATTAACAAGTTAATTTTACAGTTATCCGTACTAGCTCCCGTCTGAGACTGTGTTTTGGTCGGGTGTTGCACATGCTTTTGCCGATCGACGCATATCTTTAGCCAAGTTCGTTCGATAACAAAGAGGAACTAATATTATTAAATACGATAATCAAATTAATCGTTTTGATTAATGTTAATAATTATACATTTCTTTAAAGAAAGAAAAAAAAAAGTTGCAAAATATTGCGGTAACGCTTTTCACAAATAATAAAAATATGTTTATTACCTTGTGTATTTGGGGGTTTCATCATGAATTACAAATATATTTAGCATTATTTTTCAAGTATTTATATAATATTTATGAAATAATAATATTGGGAATTATTGTTATTGTTATTATTTCATATTATTTGGGACGTTGTAATAAAATGTTCAGTTTTTATAAATAACTAGCTGGCCCGGCAAACGTTGTTTTGCCATATTACCTATTTCTTTCAGATTTTACAGTGTCTGCATGCCAAATTTTAAGAAAACCGGTTGATTGGTTAAGACAATAATAAAAATTATAAGCTTTAGTTCTTTCCAGATGTTACACTATTTGTCCGCCAAATTTCAAGAAAATCAGTTGATTAGTTAAGAAAATATAGGAAAGGGATCTTTTACCCCTCCTGCTTTACGCTCTAAATAATAAAAACTATAGGCTTTCCAGCTGTAACGCTATTTGGCTGCGAAATTTCAGGAAGATATTGGGAGGGGGAGCTTTTATCCTTCTTGCCCTATTTCACATCCTATTCCCTATTTCCTTTCAGGTGTTACAGTGTCTGCATGCCAAATTTTAAGATAACCCACTCATTAGTTTAAAAGATATAGGGAAGGGGAGCTTTTACCGCTATTGCCCTATATCACGCCCTATTTCCTTTCAGATATTAAGGTGTCTGCATGGCAAATTTTAAGAAACCCGGTTGATTAGTTTAAAAGATTGGGGAAGGGGAGCTTTTACCGCTATTGCCCTATTTCAGGCCCTAAATAAAAAAAATTTTGAGGCTATTGTTCTTTCCAGATGTTACACTATTTTCCTGCAAAATTTCAAGCAAATCGGTCGATTTTTTGAGCAGATATAGGGAGGGGGTGCTTTTACTCCTCTTGTCCTATATTATATATATACTCTATGACCTATTCTCATACCTAACAAAAACACATGCAAAATTTCATAAAAATCAGTCAAGTCAAAATGGAGGGCATGTTGTTGATATTTGTATGGGAATATATAGGAAAATCTAAATGCCATATCTCCGGAACCACTGCGCCGATTTCATGCAAACTTAACATAAACCATCTACAGACTATCCCCAACGTACCCCAACGTTTTTGTTGAAATCGGTCTAATCGTTTTCGCAGTTAGTGGTGACATCAAAGTGTACACTTCTTTTTATATATATAGATAATAGGTGCAGTGGAATATCTTATGATAGGACACCAAGGGGACCATTAAAATATATCCGTACACTAAGATGTCCTTTAAAAAAATGCAATGCCTTCCTTAAAGAACACTGCCGGCACCAGGCAACACTGTCCTAAAGTGGGTGTCCGGCTAAGAAATTCAACTTTTATACGTTAAAATAAAAAACTATGTACAAATAACACTAGTCTACAAATTTGGAAAAAAAATTGAAAAATTGACTGCAGAAACGAAGCATGTTTTTTAACTTTTCTGGGTACGCTGAATTCGAATCAGGTCTTGTTTAGAGATGAAACGATACCTCTTAGGTATCGATGCTTTTACTCGATGTGGTATCGCTCGTAAAGAATCGATACTACTTAGTATCGAAAAAAAAGTATCGATTCTTACTTGTATCGGTTTGTATCATTAAAGAATAGAAAGCAGCATTTAAAAACGTTCTTATTAGTGTTTTAGTACTATACAATACAATAAGAACTACGACCCATTAGAATTTTTGTGCAAAACAAAAAGAGTACCAATTTCCTTTTGAAAAATCTTTTTTTATCTTAGGAAACGAAATTTTATAGAACGTTGTCCTTCAAGTTGTGCTGAAAAAGGTCAACAGAAAAGAGAAGGACAAAGTGAAAAAACAAAAAAAAAATGTACTTGGACTTCAAGAAAAATTCTTGACGAAAGTACGAAAAAACAGAAGTAAAGGAAAAAACATGTAAAATCAATTAAAGTGGATAATAATTCAGCAAAGCAAATTTCGATCTACCAAATGTTAAAATACAATTTGGTTTAAGGATTGATGTTTGACTAGTTACGTCAGCAGTCGTCGATGGCTGCGAGTGTAAGACGGCAAATCCATCTGAGGAGATCGAGTGGTTGCGATCGAAACATGTCATGGTAACCTGCCGGCCAGGGTTCGAGCCCGAGCCACGTCAAGAATGAAAGATTATCAATAACAATTTTAATTAATTTTCATGTTGTAAAAAAAAAAATTCCTTTCTTCATAAAAATAATTTAATAAAAATTAAATTTCATGAACTTAAGCCTAATTAAAAATATTAAAAATTTGGATTAAAAACCATAAATAGTTCAACAAAATAACCACAATACTAATTATTGTTAAAGCTAAGGCACGAGCTCTATGTGTACATTTGTCCTTCAAGTTGTGCTGAAAAAGGTCAACAGAAAAGAGAAGGACAAAGTGAAAAAACAAAAAAAATGTACTTGGACTTCAAGAAAAATTCTTGACGAAAGTACGAAAAAACAGAAGTAAAGGAAAAAACATGTAAAATCAATTAAAGTGGATAATAATTCAGGAAAGCAAATTTCGATCTACCAAATCTTAAAATACAATTTGGTTTAAGGATTGATGTTTGACTAGTGACGTCAGCAGTCGTCGATGGCTGCGAGTGTAAGACGGCAAATCCATCTGAGGAGATCGAGTGGTTGCGATCGAAACATGTCATGGTAACCTGCCGGCCAGGGTTCGAGCCCGAGCCACGTCAAGAATGAAAGATTATCAATAACAATTTTAATTAATTTTTATGTTGTAAAAAAAAAATTCCTTTCTTCATAAAAATAATTTAATAAAAATTAAATTTCATGAACTTAAGCCTAATTAAAAATATTAAAAATTTGGATTAAAAACCATAAATAGTTCAACAAAATAACCACAATACTAATTATTGTTAAAGCTAAGGCACGAGCTCTATGTGTACATTTGTCCTTCAAGTTGTGCTGAAAAAGGTCAACAGAAAAGAGAAGGACAAAGTGAAAAAACAAAAAAAATGTACTTGGACTTCAAGAAAAATTCTTGACGAAAGTACGAAAAAACAGAAGTAAAGGAAAAAACATGTAAAATCAATTAAAGTGGATAATAATTCAGGAAAGCAAATTTCGATCTACCAAATGTTAAAATACAATTTGGTTTAAGGATTGATGTTTGACTAGTGACGTCAGCAGTCGTCGATGGCTGCGAGTGTAAGACGGCAAATCCATCTGAGGAGATCGAGTGGTTGCGATCGAAACATGTCATGGTAACCTGCCGGCCAGGGTTCGAGCCCGAGCCACGTCAAGAATGAAAGATTATCAATAACAATTTTAATTAATTTTCATGTTGTAAAAAAAAAAAAAAAATTCCTTTCTTCATAAAAATAATTTAATAAAAATTAAATTTCATGAACTTAAGCCTAATTAAAAATATTAAAAATTTGGATTAATAATCAAAAATTTAAGATTAATTTCAATACCAAAATGAAACGATTACTTTTGACCGATACCGAGTATTTGTTTACCGATACTACTTGGTACTCGGCTGCTAAGTATCGATTACAAAAATACTTGGTACTTATATAAAAGTATCGAATATTTACTTGTATTTACTCGTATCGTTTCATCCCTAGTCTTGTTAATTTTTTTTCGAATGCTGGCAATACTGTAAAACAGTCAATACTGACACTGCAATTTCACAATTATTTATTTGACAGAAGCCCACATTCATTCTAATTCTTCATACAAGTTGCGTTTAAGCATTTCAGGGAGATCGGGTGTTACTAATTCAAGCTATTTTTACTTTGTGTGTGGTTAAAAACTTGGTTGGAAGAAAGGATATCAGAATCATTAAAATATGCATATTTACATTATTTTGGTTTTGCAGTCAAAAACTTGGGCAAATTGTGGACACCGACAATGTTTGGCATTTTCTTCCTTCGCATTTACATTTTTTTTCCACAAAAAAAATAAGGTGCAGTGAACGCGAACATGGGGAGCGTGCTCACCAAGATTTATTGAAAACTGAAAGAAATTATCAGGAATTTTACGACAAAAGCACGCTGGGAGACTTTTGGTGAAATCTACTACGTGAAAACGAACCAACAAAATACAAACGACGTTCAAATAACGCCATTCACATTTAAAAATTCATTGATTTTTAAATAAACTAGTGATGTTTTTATGCAAGAAACATAAAAACGTGATAGAGAAAACCCAATTACATATTCGAATTCAGCCCGCCAAGTTACCCTAGAAAAAATAGTTGGTTACTCCAGTCCAAAACCTTGTTGGCTAGTGTTATTATATCAAGCGATTCTTTTCGTTAATGTGCCGAATTATTTCAAAGAGTGCACATCTGCATGGTCGAATTTGTCAAACGCTGAAACAAAAAAATGTTAATGGTGTGACTCACAATTCTTATCGTGGATTATGTTTGGACCACGCTTTATTGCTAAAAAATTGTGACAATGCATATCGAACTTGATCATTAACTCGAAATTTAAAATTTTTAGTGTGTTGCCAACTAAGCCATTTAGCCATGAAAAAATCAATTTAGCCATTAGGCATTTTTTTAGCCAAATTTACCTCAAGTTTTTTTAAAAACAATTATAAATGCTGCATTAGTTGTGTTGTAACGCTAAACTTTTCTTTAATAGTAACCGCAAATGACTTTTACAATAAAACAAATCAAATCAGCGTTTAAAAAACTGCAGTCAAAGTGGAAAAACTTTTTCATTTGTCATTGGCTAAAAAAAAACTGTTGCTTTTACTTCTAATTAATTAAATGTAAACAGTCGCTGTCAAACCAAATCAAAAAGCGAAAAGTTGTCAAATTTTCGGTTTTTGTTCAACAGGTTTTTGTTTCGACTGCAGTTTTTAAAACCCTGAATCAAATGTATCGTTGATTTGAACCTTTCGTTATTAAGAGACTTTTCTTATGTAAACAATAAAAATTTTCTTCGAGCTCTAAGCCAATTATTTATAAAAATTTAATGTATTTTTTATTCATTTATTTTGTCCAATATTTCGATATACTTCGGATATCATTATCAAGGAATGAGTTACAAATATATGACTATCTATCTCCACATTCAATATTGCACTGTGGAGATAGATAGTAAGTTGTCTTCAAGTTTTTTTATTGAGTTTGTTGTTGGCACGTGTGTGCCATTTTTAAAAGCCTTGGTTTCTTAATCACAAATACCACTGTCAGTTGCGAAATGTAAACAATGGTATATCAATTTGACATATGGGCATTTCCATGAGAATGTCAACCACGACTCAAAAAATTAAAACGCTTGAAACTTTTTTTCAAATTGGTAGAAAGGAAAAAAACACCCAAACTTTACTATGCCGGGGTACTTATAGCTTATTACAATTTTTAAAAGCAAAAAATTAAAGTTTAAACTGACTTTCTCTTTGATTCATTTTTAGTAACTGCAATTAACAATTTTCAAATTTCTGCCGATACTGGCAACCCTGGAATTATGCTTTAAAATAACTGTTTCAACAGCGGCTGTAGGAAACATCGCCCAAAAAAAATAATGAAAAATCGCCCAAAAAAATTCCATGTAAAATTGGGCCTGAATTCATATGAAAAGTGACCCAAAACTTTTGGGCTATTTTTCGTTATTATTGGGTGATTTTTCGTTTTTTAAATATTATATGAAAAATATCCCATTTTTCAGGCCATTTTTCAATATTAAAATTTCGTCAAAATCTTACATACTATTTGTCTAAATCATTCATTATTACTATACGTCGAATTCCTAAATGTTATTTATAAAAATAACGGGACATATTGCAAAAAGGTGGCATGTCATAACGTCCAGTGTCATAGTGTCCGTGGACAAACGCGAAAGCATAGCTTACAAACTCGAAAGCATAGCTGTCCTTTGGCCGGGCGCAAGGATTTTCTCCTCTATGGTATAACAAAAATCGGCTTCGCTAACTATAGCTTCTATGCATAGCCGGCCTTCGGCCGGGCGCAAGGATTTTGTCCTCCATGGTATAACAAATACTAGCTTCGCTAACTAAAGTTTATCTACGAAGTCGGCCTCCGTTCGGAAACAAGGCAGATTTAAGAAGCTTTACTTAGCGAAAACGGTACTTGTTATACCATAAAGCAAAAAATCCTTGCGCCCGCCCAAAGGCCGTCTGCGCAGAGAAGCCTTAGTTAGCGAAGCCGGTCTTTGTTATATCATAGAGGAGAAAATCCTTGCGCCCGACCGAAGGCCGGTTTTTGTTATACCATAGAGTAGAAAATACTTGCGCCTGGCCGAAGGCCGGCTATGCCGAGACGCTTTAGTAAGCGCTGCCGGTATTTGTTAGACCATATGACATAATGTCCATTTGCAAAGTGTCTTTATGCCCACGGACGTTATGACATTTTCAAAAGTCTCACAGTGTCCGTGGACATTACGACACTTGACTTAATGACATGCCGCCTTGCAAAAAGCTATATTCTGTTTTGAGTAATTGATTATAACTTTGCAGTGATTAATTAATATTTAACTATTGAATAGTGCACAAAGTTTGGCGGAGGGCTCAAATAGGTATTACTGTCCATACTGCCGCGCAGCTGTTGAAGATACAATTCAATTTTAACATAAAACTTACATTTGTATGTTACTGAATTTATATGAACAATAAACACTGTTTTGCAAATTGGGTAATTTTTAATTTTTTTTTTTTTTTTGGGAAAAAAGTATTTGTTTCTTTTTGGGTCATTTTTCATTTTTATTTTGGGCCCTTTTTCGTTTCTTTTGGGCAAAATTTCATATTTAACTTTTTGGGTAATTTTTCATGTTCTTTTGGGCGATTCTTCATTTGGGCGATTTTTAATTTTTCATTTTTTTTTTGGGCGATTTTTCCTACAGCCCTCAACAGCAATTAACAAGATCCATGAGGAAAGACCAAATATATAGTTCGATTAGCGGTATATTCTTGTGTTTGTTTTGGATGCTATTCTAATGTCATGTACGTGGTGCGAAAACATAATTTCATAAGCTTTTAAAGCTCGTCACGTACGATATTGTATGTACTAAAATGTAACTTAATGCATCATCTTATTATGTTGGTATTAAGTTTAAATATGGTCAAACCGTATTTTATTACATTCAAAATCATCTTACAAAATTTTTTTGGAATCGGTCCATATTTGACCATAGCTCCCACACAAGTTCTACTCCCAAAAATAGCTTTTAATGCCACAACTTCCTTATAAATGTTGGTATTTACATAAAAATTGTCGACAATGACTTTTACGATAGGTACTATGTCATGACAAAATGTTGTGCGGATAGGTTCAAAATTAACCCTAGGTCCAATAAAAACCCCCTTCCTTAAATCGGCTAGGGGCAAACAAATATGAAGGAAATAACTAAATAATATTCGGTACAAATAACTTTTATAAATTCTTAAACTTAAAGCATTATTCTGTTCTGGCGATCTTGATTGGCCATGGGTCCCAAATAGGGTACACTCTCAACATTTTTTTTTTTTTTTAATATTATAGTGTAGGGTATCATATGGTCGGGCTTGACCGACAATACTTTCTTACTTGTTTGTTTTAAGGTTTTTATATACATATATTTACAAAAAATATATTTCGTGCCTTGTAAATACTATAAGAGAAAAATCTGTCACGTGCGGTATGTCACGAACCATATTACATTTTGTTCATTATAAAACCATCCAAAAAAAATTGTTTTTTTCCAATTACGGATTATAAAGGAAAAATATGTGGCTTAATGTAAAAAATTATTAAAAGAAGAAGAACCTCCCACAATTCGCAGATCTTCGTATTTTTTTACATTCACCCCAAAAATCACTTCCGTTTTATGTCACTTATTTTGCTCGACATGGTTTCGAATTTAATAATTTTTTTTTCATATATATAGTACCCTCCAAATGAAACATAATGATAAAAAAATATTCCAGTTAAAACTATTTTTGCAAAATTTCTATCTCTCTGAAGGCGTACAAATGTCACGTACGATTACATGGAAATGCCCATATATAAGGTGTTTTTTTTAGACGTGTACAAGTTTCGACAGGGATAAATGTTAAACTAGTTGTCATATTAATAAAGTGTGTTTGATTTTTTTGGGCTGAGAATTAACTGCAAGTTGAACCAGATTTTCATCGTCAAATCCTCTTTAGCAACGAGGCTCATTTCTGGCTTAACGGATATGTAAGGAAGCAGAATTGTCGTTTTTTGCGAGAGCACAATCCTCATGAGACTCCATTACATCTAGTAAAACAATCATTTGTTGGTAAGGTTTACATGCCGAAAGCTCAGCCCTTTGTCTTTAAATGCAAAACCGGTGCCAACATTATTTATTTTATTTATTTATTAATACAATACTTCATAAATACCGTTAATAACGAACTCCACAGGCAAATGATTCTTGATTTTCTTGCACCTCATGTCAATGCAAATCATTTCTTTTTGCTTAGCCAAAGGTTTGGTGACTGAATTATCTCAAAAAATGGACTTGCGAGTTGGCGACCTCGTTCGTGTGATTTGACAATTTTGAACTACTTTTTGGTGGGGGTACGTCAAATTTCTGGTATTTGCTGATAAACTAACAACGAATAATCATTTAGAAGCCAAAGTTGGACCGACAGGATGGCGTTCATAAGGCACAGTCCATATGCTCGAAATTATGTTTAACCCATTTTTCGCCGTACCAAGTAAACTGACAATTAAATAACGAAATAAGATTTTATGTAACTGACAGCAAAAAAAAAAACATTGCAACAAAAAACAAGAGTATGAGTGCTCGTGATTATAATCATGGTGGAATAAGCAGGTGGCATCGTTTCGGCAACAAATACAATATTACAACAAAAATGGAAATTATATCACTGTTTGCGTCAAAAAATACTTTAAACAAAAATCAAAGCGTGCCGCTGAATGTGATGATATAAACAAATTTTTAGCTAATTTTTATTTAATTATGGTCAATATCTTATTTATTTTAATTTAAAATTATCAAAAACTTTAATAAAATACAATTATCACAGCACAAAACGTGGACTTTTTGTAAACATAAACAAAACTTTGACATAAACCTAGACAAACAATGCAAGAGCAAAAAATCGTCATCTGGGGTAGTGCTGCCACCTGTTTATTTCACCATGATTAAAATCACCGGTCGGCGAAAAATGGGTTAAACTTTAAATGCAATGCAATTTGTGAGCTTCAATAGCCATCATTTTGGTCATACCATTGAATTTTTTGTGGTTTGTTTTTAAAAACAATGTTCTATGCTTCTAAAACAACGTACTTCCTCAACCTCGTAACTTAAAAATACGGTTTTGACTTTTTCATATCAAACGACTGCTATTTTTGTGTTCTAACACTGCAACAACTTATTATTTCAATACAATTTACATAGATGTAATCAATTCTTTAATAATTCCATTTTAACTTTAACCCAAACACCGAAGTATACAAAGATAAAACGTTTTTTTTAAGATACGAGGTTGAGAAAAAAAGGCATCGATATGTAACTATTTAGAGGCCGTCCAGTGTTATCGTTGTAAAAGTATGCAGCTAATAATGTTATTGTTGTAAATTTTAAACAAAATTATATTTACTACATTTTACAATTATCTATAATTTAAAACAAATCTAAACACTTTCAAAATATAATTTTTCAAAAGTTATTTACACTTAATAAAATAAAAATTTGTAAATTATGAATTTAGGCAATATATTTCTACAGGTGCTCTCAGCAGGTCATCATATTATTTATTTTTTGATTAAGATGAAAACTTAAATAAAAATTTTGATTAATGTAGATGAATTACATTAAACAAAGATGTCATACTTATTATTATAATATAAAACTTTGTTGTTTAAGTAGTTGCAACAGCATTTTTTTAATTTAATTTAATTAATTACAAACCAACCGAAATGTTTAACATTAACAAAGAATAGCAAAAACTACACAATTAAATTTAAATGTATTTGGTCATTTGTTCATGGTTGGCTAAATTTTGGTCAACTGTTTGGCTGGTGGCAGCAGTACGTCGACTAATGGCAGCAGTAGTCAGGCATGATATTATTGCTTTTTCACGGGAGGGGAGGGATCGCTTAGTAAATACGACAAATAATTTTTTTGTTCGTCTGAACGTCCGTCTGGCAGACAGACATCTAATAATGGTGTATTTTATAGGTGGAAAAAGTGAAATTAATTTTTTTTTTTATTTTTGTTAGTAATTTTAAATTAGTTAATATTTTTTTTTAATTTCATTGTTTTTGTAGATTTGGTCATACCAGTCTTATTTTTGTTTGTTTTTTTTTTTTTTTTTTTTTTTTTTTGTAAAACTAATAATTAACTTGTTGTTGTTTGTCAAATTCAGTTTATTTTTTTAGAGTTTTCCAAATGTTTTGAAAAAATGTTTGCTGACATTAAAAAAAAATGCTTTACAAAACTCTAAAAAGGTAAATCCACTCTAAATTTAAGTTTCAGAATAAATGTTAAGGACATATTTTCTATTTTAAGAAACAAATATTTGCACCTCCATATTAACCTGTACACATATTTTGTAACTTTGGTGAGAATTTCTCGCATCGAAAAGATGTGAAACAAAATATTCCATCGTTTCTTGAAAAGTGAGAAAAAGGATTGTCTGTAACTCATGTCGAAAACTATCAAAAGAGATTACGTCGTTACATTATAAATGTCATAATAGTCAACAAATTGCAGACGTTGAGAACGCCAGTCACACATACACTGAACCAAAAATCCAATGAAAATGTACGTTACGCAAACGAATTACGTTTATTAAAATATTTTCGTTAACTCAACGAATTATTCGTTAATATAATGAAAATAATACCTAATATAAATAAAATTTTCATTATATTATATTTTGTTCAGTGTATCGTGAACGACGACCAAAATTTGCTAAAATTTAAAAATTTTAAACGACGGCGGCGAAAATACAAGTGTGACTTTTTGTTGTTTACAAAATGGCTTTGAAAACATTTGTATATATTTTTCCAAAATGTTCAAAGCAAAATAATTAAACAACGAAAAAATCGGCCTACAAAATACTAAACTCTTGCCTGTTATTATTCATTGCATTTTGCATTTTTAATATATTTTAGTGAAAAACATTTTTTCTTACCCCGTTTGTTTAAATTTATGGCATTTTTGTTTCATTTCACACCACAGTATACAGAGGCGTCACGAGACAGAAAATATTGTTTTTTTTCTGTCTTTTTCTTCAAAAGCTGCCCTTTTTGCGTTTTTTGTTTTGATTATGCAATTTGTGTAGATAGTAGCGGCCTGTTTTTACGCATTGTCACTTCACTAACAAAAAACGTTTTCTTTCTCTTTCTTCGAAAGCTGCCCTCGCAAATGATTTAGGCATTTTTCACACGTCACTTTTTTCATCTCTGTATACTTTGTGTTTCACACATTTCAATGGAAAAGTTTCTCGACGCGAGAGTTACAGAACATGGGCACTGTAATTCGATTTTATACTTAAAGTTAATATTTTTTTTTTTAATTTGCCTTATAACGATTTTTTACAAATTGTCGTTACTGGCGATTTTTTTTTTTGTCTTTTATAAATGTTGCCTTTATTCTGCCCTTTGCCCATCCTTGTGTTCTTTTCTAAAAAAAAAAAGTTAATATTTGAGGCCAACAAAATCAGAAATGTATGTTTTTATTTTAAGTGAAAATCATGAAAAACGCCTCGCAACCCCAAAGAATTACATTGAAAGCTCAAATTATTTCTAAAGCACTTTTTTTTGTCGGTTGCAAATATCTTCCATACCACTGCATCAAATTTAATGAATGATATCTCATTTTAAAGCTTATTTCTAACACTAATGACGAAAAATAATTAGAAATTGAAAAATTAATATTTTCATTGATAAAAATGATATTTTAAAATGTATTGAAGTTACTAAAATTTCTATTAATTATTTTCATTTTATGTTACAAAAATGACAACTAACGGTGCGAAATATTCGCACGGGTCATCTAGTTACATTGAAAGCTCAAACAAAGTCATAAATACATATTTTGTAATTTTGTTGTTGTTTCTACAGAAATGCATGTACCGTTTTAAAATTTTCAACGCCACATTGTTAAATGGCAATGTGAATTTCTGTAGAAAGCAACAACAAAAGTACAAAATATTTATGACTTTGTTTTGGCTTTCAATGTAATTCTTTGACGTTGCGTTGCGTTTTACATGATTAGGACCTAAAAAAAATTATATAAAGTGAAAAGCTAAAAGTATAAAAGGTATATTTCTTTGTTATTAAATAATTTTTATTCTTATGCTGGCGGAAAACTTTATAACAGATGATTTAGTTATTTCTGCAAGTACTTTTTTTTTTACTATGGACCGTATTTAATTATTTTTTACGACAAATTTGTAAGAACTTTTTAAAATTTAAAAGAAAGCAATCAAAATTGTACACTTATTTTTTTTATTAGAAAAAAATTATTTAAAAATTCATCAAGATCTTTATAGAAAAACGATATACACACATATTAAATACTTAAGAAATTTACAATATTTCGGCTCTTTTTCGCTCCGCAATCTTCTAGTACATGGAAAAGGGGGTGGGGGGGTGCTTTAAAACCATGATAGATAAGGCCATGATGGCTTAAAAAAAACTCAAATAATTTTAAAATGTATAATAATGTGAAAACAATTGGTTATGAAATGTTTAAAAAATACGTTAAGAAATTTGGCAGTTATACGGCTCCCCTGATTTTTTAAAATTTTTCTAAACAATAAGATTTTAAATTTTATTTTTACAAAAGCACAAGAAGAAAATTAGAGATTCACTATTATTTCATTAAGAAAATATTTCTTGCAAAGGTTTTTGCAAAACTATGCCCATGTTCTTCTGTAACTCTCGTGTAGAGAAACTTTTCGATTGAAATGTTAAAACAAACAGCTGTTTTTCTCACTAAACTGTATCTGTAAATTTTTTGGCGTGTCACGTAAGGAAATTACGTGCCAATTTAGAGAAAAAGTGTGTCTGTAACATTTTTGTGAGAAAAGTTTCCGCTTTGAATTGTCAAATAAACTCACGAATAAAAATGGGGCGAGAAAAATTTTTAACATACATTTAAGTCGCACTTTACATTATTTGGCATAGCCGACGATTGTATTTAAGCCGCCGACGTTGAAAAATTTTCAATTTTAGTAAATTTTGGTCGCCGTCAGCGATATTTGTGACTGGCGTTCTCAACGCTTGCAATGTCACATCGGCTTCGAGTGCAATGTTATAACATTTATAACGTAACGACGTAATCTCTTTTAATAGTTTTCGACATTAGCTACAAACACACTTTTTTCTCGCTTTTCGAGAAACGATGGAATATTTTGTTCCACATCTTTTCGATGCGAGAAGTTATGACTAAAGTTACAGAACATTGGTACTGATTACTAAATAATTTTCGAAGAGATTTTAATACAGAAAGTCGAAATGAATACAGAAATAATTATTTTTTTAGCAACCGAAAATATTTTGAAGTATGTATGTATGTGTATCCACTGCTAAAGAAAAGCACATCGATTTCGTATCGATTAAAAAAATATGTTTTTTATATGAATTTAACATTTAACAAATAATGGAGGAAAAAATTAAAAATAATGCGTGACAACTAAATCGATCTGATCTACTTTTAACTTTCGTTTTAGCCATTTTTCTTGATCTAGTAAACTTTATTTCTGAAAAAATTAAAGATTAACGTTATTAATAAAATGTTAAATGATTTTTATTCTAGCAAAAGTTATGCAAAGTCAAACAAATATTTAACAAAAATAGTGGTTACGTGTTGAGAGCCAAAGGTTTGTTAAATATGACCATGGCTTAATGGCCTCTTCATCAATTTCTAACGAAGACTTCGTTCCTTAACTTAAATGTAAAACAAAAACAATATTTTAAAATTTGTTTTAAATGTAAGTTAAGCGAACGAAATCTTCGTTCGGAAATAGATGAACAGGCAGTTTTAGTGTAAAAATGGAATAATATTTTTTTTTTAGAATTTCTCTTGAACTCTTTGAGGGTACATCCAACAAAAGTAACATAAAACTTTTTAATTGTTTTTTTTTATATTATTTAAGTACTTAAAAAAATAATCTTACAAAGTTCAAGTTAAATGTTTCATAATATTGACCTAAAACCTTAAATCTTGATTTTGATAACTATAGGGTATTTCATTAAGTGCTTCATATCTTAAATATAATATCTTCGAAAATTTTGATTCGTTTGATGCCATTATGTACACAGAAAAAATTCTCGCCATTTTATTTTTGTTTGTTTTTTTCAATTAAAAATTTAATCAGATAAATTAAACGTTAACTTAAACATCAACAATTAACGGTGAGTTTTCTCTTCTTACATTCCCCACAACAATTGATTGGAATTCTTCCAACATTAATTGTAGTTGTAAGTAGGTTAAGAAAAAACAAAATGAAAACAAAAACAACTTGCAAAAGGATGTTGCCAGTTTAAGGTTTTTTAAGCCGTGCACTTGCCTGTTTATTATCAAAGTAATTTTTGGGAATACAAAATTTTAATTTAAAAGATTTTGTTATTCGTGCTTAATTCCCAATTTTTTTCTTGATAAAAGCACTGAAATTTATTGTTGGTGGGATAAGCTAAGGAATGTCAGAAGAGATAAACTCACTGTTTGTTGATATTTTTGTTTAAACTTTGATATTGTTACAAGTAGAACTGTTGCTTATAATTCTTATACGTTTAACAGTTTTATTTGGTTTAATATCTTTAGTTTTTCTAAATGTTCGCTGCGGTTTTGCTAAATAGCGCGCATCTGATAAGTGTTTCAGAGTCTGGCGCATTCATAAGGCTGAATTTGGCCGATTGCATGAGCTATCTTGGTTTTAAGAATCGCTGTGGTTTGTCTAACGCGGTTAAACCGAACGACCGTGACGTCCAATTAACACCACGTTTGCGTGAATATTCAATGTGTCCTAAAGGCCTCGTTACTCTTGCCTATACGTTGAGGATCAGCTGTACCGTTTCCCTATAAAGCCTTTGTATAAATAGGTTTGGTTCTATTAGCAGCCGAAATCAAGCAAAGCTCATGTGGGCCCATTAATTAGTTCCCGTTCTTTTTTTATAAATAGGAACTCTAACGTAAACGTGACGTTGTGTTGCGTTGTGGATTAACCCGATCAAGGCGAATGTACACAAGGTGAACTTATCTTGCTTCGTAAGCAACAGCTGATTACTAACCTTGTGTCAAAATGGTATACCGTCCTGTTGGTTCTGGGGAATCTTAACTAAATTTTTTAATTTTCAATTAAAATTGTGAAATTTAAAACTTTTTTAAGTTATAAAATTTCAAACAAACACAATTTAATATAAAAACAAAATCAAATTTTTTTTTTTAATTTTTGACACAACGTTAAAATGTTTAACAGTGTTGTAAAACGTTTTCAAAATAAGACCACCTTGTATGAATTCGCCTTGAACCCGATCAAATTAAAATGTTTCTCCCTTTTTACTTATCAGCTGTGAAAGTATTTTTTGTTTGTTTATATTAATTAATTTCATTTTCCATTGACGTACACGGCGTTTTTTTATATTTTTATACAAAATGCACAAATAACAAAAGCTAGAATTTTTAAATTATATAAATTTTTGCCAAATTTTCTGTTTTCAACACGATTACTTACGTATTTTTAGTAACTACCGACTATTTAAGTCGACTGCAAGGTTTATTGGTCCGTAATATTTGCGTATGAGTTTCGAGGCCTGAGGTATAAAAGCGCCGCGGTTTTCCGTCCTGTTGAAACCACATACCACTGGTGTTCTATAATCAAATTCAGGCCAAAAGCAGTTGGTAATTATCGACCGCCGTGGACTGTGGTGGCCTGGCCGAAGTCGTTCTCGAAGAAATATGGACCGCTAGCCCAAAGTTCACGAAACAGTGACTATTTAGGTATGCTTTGGACACTTTTGGATTGGTATTGTCACAAATTCCATCATTTTGTTTGATATCGTACCCATTCAGCCAGAAATAGGCCTCAGCGCTTAAGACGATATTTGATGAAAATTAGGATTTTCCATCCACGGTGATTAAGCAAAACCGATTAAATAAGTGGCCTCTGTTAACCGTCAAAGTTCGAAAGTCCCTCTTGAAATACCCTTTAAAAGAAAATAGAATTTCGTTTTAGTTTATTTTCCTAATTTCCTACTTTTATTTCTTGTTTTACTATCAGTCTTTGCTGTCAAAAATTCTGTTGTCTAAAATTTAAAAAGAGTGAGTTGCGTTAAATTTGTTTACATTTAAGCGAAAGTGTTTTAACTTTAACAAACAAACAATTAAATAAATACAAACTTAAAATACATAAAATTAAAGCTTGGACAAAACAAAATGTATATCAAATTGCTGTCCGTTTAAAAATGAAATGAAAACCATCAAAACAGAAAAGTTTAAAATGAAATAAAGTTTAGTGTTCGAGTAAAATGTTACTCGTTTAATTATGGTTATCTAGATAATTTACACAAAAGTAGCTGTAGATTTTTTCTAATAAAAAAAAAAGAACCGCTGTTTCTTTGTTTGAATGAAATCAGTTAAATGAAAGGTTTTGGTTTGAATTTTGTATTTCTTTGTTCAATATGCATCTAAAGTTTTAAGCATTTCTTTTGGCTGTCTTGAATTTTTTTCTAGCGTTTGCTTCTTAATATGTTCCGTTACACTTATGGCCATTATTGACTTTGTATTTAAATACGTATGCGCTTAGAAAATTCTTTTGTTTAAATTTAAGTTGTATTTAAATGCAGTTTTAGGTTTAAAGTGCTACTTGTTAAACCTTTTGTTAAAATTTGGGTTGTATTTTAACACAGTTTAAGCTTTAAAGTACTATTTGTGATTAACCCTTTTTAGTTAAGATAAAATTATGGTAGCCCTACTAAATGTCAACAAAAAGAAAACAATAATTAGTATTGTGGTTATTTTGTTGAACTATTTATAGTTTTTAATCCAAATTTTTAATATTTTTAATTAGGCTTAAGTTCATCAAATTTAATTTTCATTAAAATATTTTTATGAAGAAAGGAATTTTACAACATGAAAATTAATTAAAATTGCTATTGATAATCTTTCATTCTTGACCGTGGCCGGGGCTGGAACCCTGGCCGGCAGGTTACCATGACATGTTTCGATCGCAACCACTCGATCTCCTCAGATGGATTTGCCGTCTTACACTCGCAGCCATCGACGACTGCTGATGTCATTAGTCAAACATCAATCCTTAAACCAAATTGTATTTTAACCTTTGGTAGATCGAGATTTGCTTTTCTGAAAGATTATCCATTTTAATTGATTTAACATGTTTTTACCTTACTTCTGTTTTCAAGAATTCTTTTTGAAGTCCAAAGTACATTTTTTTTTTTTTTTTGTTTTTTCACTTTTGCCTTTCTTTTTTCTGTTGACCTTTTTTCAGCACAACTTGAAAGACAAATGTACACATAGAGCTCGTGCCATAGCTTTAACAACAAAACATCATAAAACAGCTGTTTAACAAAAATAAAGAAACTTGTAAAGCTTATTTTTCTAACAAGGTGGTCTCAAAGAAACAGCTGATTGTCTTCTGCTTTGTCTGTTGTTGACAAGTAAAAATTTTAGCTTAAACTTACTTCAATAAAGCAACGAAGGCTGTTTAAGTATTTTTAAAAAAGAATTGGAAAATTCTAATTCGGGTTTAAGCACAACTTATCGAAATTCGGTTCTTTTGGGGATAAAACAGGTAAAACCTGTATTTTGGAACTTTTTTACAGCCCACCTTTCTTTTAAACGAATAACTATAGAAATAACAATTATATAACACTCGTTACTTATCTAAAAATACAGATATAAATTGGGTACTTTTTTGAAATTCAAACGTTTAAGGTATTCAAATCGCACTTTTTTGCTACTTTTTTTTATTAAACTAGAAACAATTAGACACAAAAACTGTTATTTTCAGTTGCTTCTTTCGAATGTGAGCGTTTTTTTACAGAAGGACAACCAGACAGATGGACATGGCTGAATTGACTTTGAATTACTCAAGGACCCAGCATATTTACACTTTATGGGGTCTTAGATAAATATCAAAAAAGTTTCACACGAAATGACAAATTTGTATGACTAACCCTGCCTTTACACATGCAAGTAATTACTTGCAAGTAGTATATACGTATTATCAACGAAAAAGTCGAAGAAAAAGCCGAAAGTCTTGCAAGTAGCTTGAGTGTTTACACAGTCAGTTGTAAGTTCATTTTTCAAATGTTCTCGAAGCGAAAACATCCTATAAAAAAAACTTTGTTTTTCGGTTTAACAGCATTACCATGTTAAAAATATTAACAAGTTCTTACAAAATAAATTTAATAATTCCTTCTTTATTTAATTTTTGGTCGATCTTGATGAAAAAATTATGTTTATTTTATAAAATATCTGACTCCAGTATTGCCGTAGTGCCGATTTCATAATATTACTGAGAAAATATTTTGATTAACCATTTTTTTTTTTTTTCAAAATGCTTGAAATTTATGATAAAATTACCATTGAGATGGGTTGTTGTATAGTTGTTCTCTTTTTTATGTGTTATTTTTTATAAATACACAGAAAATCCCCTATAAACATAACTTTTATATAACTAAGTAGTAGAAAATTTATACAAAAGTCATCCATGGTAACACTGTTTCTTCATTTGTCATTTTACTTGCTGCAAGTGTCAAAAATTTACTTACAAGCAAATTCTCTTGCAAGTTGGGCTGCAAGTTCGAAAAATGCGATGGTGTTAGTAAAAATGTGTGAGTGTATTGAGTTTTTCGCACTTGCACTTGCAAGTGTAAACCCTAGGTAACACATTTGAGTTCTAGAAAACATTTAATTAAGTTAAACAAAATAAACAGGTTATATTTTGAGTAAAAGCACATTTTGGCTGTACAAAAAGTTGGAAATATTCATCATTTCTGTAGATTTAGAAACCCGTTAACAAAAAATTCCTTTAAAACTTACATAATTTAAGACAACGGCAAAGTTAAGCTGGATCCATGCAATAGAACTGCATAATTTCTTTGCATTTATTTAAGATTCGGTGAGTTCATATCGATTTAAATATTCATATTAATAACTAGGAAATGTTGTTTTTCTTTAATTAAGACTTCAGTTTTGAATCTTAAATGAAAAAGTCGTCCTTGACTAATTTCAAAGCGCATGAAAAGCAAGTTGTGCTCACCATCACACATTCTAACTATAAAAATAAAACTTTTAATCCTTGACCACCGAATAACATAAATTTTGACAACTTTTTACCATCTTCTGAACTTCGGTTTATTTATGAAGAGTCTTTTGTAGGTGCAAAAAATATCACAATTTCTAAATATTTGCATAAACGGTATTCAAAAGAATCAACTAATTTAAAGAACTAAACATAAATATTCGGTTGTTTTGTTTGTCTGCTCAAATATTTGGCCATTAATTTTTTTCCCCTACTTTTTCTTTTTATATGTAAATTTCTTAAAAAAGAATACAATTTTATTAAAATACCAATCATTTTTATTTTCTAACAAATATCTTTTGTTTCTTTGGTTATTTTACAGACTGATGTTATACACGAATTACGTCCACGATCTATGGATGGTGTTGTTGATTCGGGTGTATCATTAAATGGTGACAGTAGTTGTGGCCCAGATTCCGGTGATCATTTACAAAATCAGCAGGTATGTTTTTAAATAAAAGAAAAGAAATATTGATTGAATATTTTATTTACTTAAAATTCGATGTTGAAAAAAGAAGAATTTTGGAACATGTTAAGCTTTAAAATTAAAACTATTTGACATTTACGACTAATTAAAAATAATTTTCTGGTGACCAATTTGACCAATTTATTTAAATATCAATTTATGTTTAAAATTCGTTTTCAAATAATAAAAAATATAATATTTAAATATGAATTGATATTTTAAAAGAATACGTGAAATGGGACATAAGATTATTGTCAAATTTATTTAAATATGAATTTACTTTTGTTTAATATTTTTCATGTTATCAAAGTAATTTTTGGGAATTTATAATTTTTAATTAATAAAACTTTGTTTTTCGTGCTTAATTCAAAATTTTCATTCCTGATATTTGCACTGAATTTTTCATGTCAAATAAAAATAAAAAATAGAATTGGCGAAAGCTTTGTAAAAACGGTGGTCAGATCTAACAATCTAACAATGCCTGCAAAATGGGCTAAAAATTTCTTTCAATCGTCTGGACTGGCAATTTTTGTTTGACAACATTGTTAGAAAAAGTATTAGATGTGTTACAGTCGTGTCGAAACTCTTCATTGCAATTGGCAGATCATAATCAGACGTAGGAAGCTTCAGATGTGCGAAGTTTATGTACCTGACAATGGCATCATTGTCGGAGACCTTTTTCTATTGGCATCGCTGCGATTACATGCAAATCAGGAATGGAAAATGGGCTTTAGGTTTGTTTACCAACTTCAATAAGAAAACGTTGTTTTGAGACTATGACGGTACCAATTTTATATTTTCTGGCTCATCTCTTGATAAATACATTTAGAAAAAAAACTTTTTATTAATTATGAAATTTTTTTAAAGATAGCCACTAATGTATCGGGTGATTTTTTAGCTATTATCTTTTTGGCAACACTGGTTTAAACATCTTCAGTTTGGTCTATAATTTAACCATTAATCGTCTTACAAACGAACAACGCTTGCAAATTATTGAATTTTATTATCAAAATGCGTGCTCTGTTAGGAAAGTTCATCATGGTCAGTTTAATCGACCCACTGAAGCGGCAATTCGGGCTATTGTGCCTAAATTTCGCACCAAATTTACATTGTTGGATATTAAACCACCAACACGCTTACGTAGAGTGCGAAGTGCAGAAAATATCGCAGCTTTATCGGCCAGTGTTAATGATGACCATCAATTATCGATTCATCGCCGTTCGCAGCAATTGGGCCTCTGTTACTCAACAACGTGAGATGATATCCAACTTTTGTTTTGCCCAAAATGCAAGAGCTTGACTTGCATGACATGTGGTTTCAACAAGACGGTGCCACATGCCACACAGCACGCTTAACAATGGACTTATTGAGAGGCGAGTTCGGTAAACATTTTATTTCACGTTCGGGACCGCCTAGATCGTGCGAGTTAACGCCTTTAGACTATTTTTTATGGGGCTATGTTAAAGCTCATGTCTATTCACACATGCCCGCTTCAATTGACTCATTGGAAGACAACATTGAAGCATTTATTCATGAGATACCGGCCGAAATGTTGGAAAGAGTATGCCAAAATTGGACTAAGCGGATGGACCATTTGAGGCGCAGTCACGGTCAACATTTGCATGAAATAATCTTCAAACATTAAATTATATGGACCGTACTATCGATTCAAATAAAGATTTCATGAATTTTTCAGAATTTCATGTGTTTTTTTTTTAACTTTCCTATAGCTCCTAAAAAATCACCCGATATAAAAAAGTACAACTGCACCATAGTATCCATCCCTCATATGCATGTGTGAAAAGAAAAAAGTTTAATTTTGCAAAATTTAATTTAATTTTAATGAAAATCAATGAGACCTATTCAAAGCAACATAAAAGAGTAAAAATCCTTGCTATTGATTTTTCCCTTCAATATAGTATTTCCATTTTTTCAATTTATAAAAGCACACGCAATTTTCATTTTCTGAGATTGTTTAAAAACAGATCTGGCAATCTTGCCCAACAATTTTTGTTGGCAGTTGAATTTATTGTCAGACAGTTGTATTGCCCGTGAAATTGTATGGTTTTCTTATAACCTTCTGAACTGATAGTTTACTATTGGGGACCAATTTTGTTTTGACAGTATATTTTCAGCACATTAGCAGACCTTACATTATTGTAAGCCCTGACGACTCTGTTTAATTGTAAATCAGTGTTACCACCACTGAGCAATGTACAAAGAAAAAATTATTGCTAATCGGTAGACTGAACACACAACAAATGCATTCGACAATAATTTGTCACAGTAGGCCGATTAGTATGTCACAGATTCCTTAAGCGAAGTGTAGTGAAAGTTCGAGTAAAATTTATTTTTAAAAAATCACGTGCACATGTCAGTCCGTTCAGCTGGCAGATGTTCCATGTAGGGAACATTATTACACCCCTTAGAAAATGTAACACCTTATGGTGTTTAAATATAAATAAGGTGCAGTCAGTAGCTGCGATTCGGCAGAATTCAAAATTGATATATCTCTTTGAGATCTTGGCTGACCAGATATCCTATATGGGTAATTCCATGTCAAAACTACAAAATTTGTCTGTAATTAATGCTGTGTAGGGTATCATATGGTCGGCCTCGACCGACTACACTTTCTTACTTGTAAGCTTAATAAAAATTAACAGCTACAAAAAAACTACACTAATTCAAATCATTTACACTACTTTTTCTCTTAATTTTCTTTAGGATTCCGAGGCCAGACGTTTAAAACGTGGTCATGTTCTAAGTGAACTTTTAGAAACGGAAAGAATCTACGTCAGCGAAATGAGTTCAATACTAAAGGTAAGTTTTCAAGTCGAATGCATTCGAAATAATGCACTCATGAGTGTTTGTAACAATTACTTACAATGAATTAAACAAATTTCTAATATTCTTTACACACTAAAGAACCTGTAAATTAATTACAAATTATAATTTTAATATAAACAAATCATCAAACCATGAAATATTTGGTTTTAAACAACAAATAAAACCTAAAAAAGTAAAAAAAAAATAGATAAATACTCTATTGTCTTAATAACGAAATAACTTAAAACAAAGATTATTACAGTGGTCAGTGAACTACTTACTGCACACTCGTAATACAATTTTATTTGATTAGAGGGGAAATTTTCATAAAAAAAATATTTTTTTTAAATAAAATTCTAAACGGTAAAAAATGCAAGTTATAATAAAATATATTATGGAGGGAAGTATGCGAATAGATCTCTCCTTTTTTGCAGAAAGGGAAGTAATACGAGTAAAAATATTTGTAGGAAAATATCCAATATTTCGTTCGAGTTAACACCATTTTCTGAAGAATGTTCGTACTTTTATCGAAAAAGTACTTTTTATTATTTTAATTTTGTAAAATTCAATTAAAACTGAATTATTTCAGATTCAATACGAAATCGGTGTTAATAATAATTTCGGAAAAGCTACTTATTGAAGTAAATAAAATTTTAAAATGTTTGCAACAAATTTTAGAAAAGTTATAAAAAAATCTTAAGCGTACTTTACGATATCACACAAGTCTTACGTATTTTGACGAAAATGCATCTCTGATCTAATTATTGTTTGGAAATTTTCAAAAAACAACAACAACTACTCATGACAGCGTTGTACTTGCCTCAAAATACGTAAGACTTGTGTGATAATATTTATAAAGTAGGCTTTAATTATACTTTTTAAATATCGAGAAAATCTTGAATCGAATATTTTCCAAATTTTTTAAGTAAATTTTGCTCTTCTTTTCACAAGGAAAACACGCTTTATATAAAACTTTACATCTATGAAGTTTTACGAAAAACTGATTCGTTTTCAAAACAAATTTCGATAAAATTTGAGTTTTCTGGAATTACTTTACAAATTAAATATGATAAGCGCATAGAAGCTAGCTTTCTCTCGACAATTAATTTTCAGTGTATCAAATATGAAAAATTGGGAATTTAGCACGCCATACAGAAATCTTATTAAATATTTTATATTTTGGATGATCTTTTCCGGGTTGCACTTTTTTTCTTTAAAAACAAAAAAAATAGCCTGTGTGCAAGAATTTCAGTCCATACATTGTCAAAGACAGTACACCTTACCATAACCCTTGGCTAGTACAATAAATAAGAAATGCTTTATGTAAAACAAGGAAGCAAGACAGATTGGAATGGTTAATTCATCTGTAGAAATGCAATATTTGAATCGTCAGGTTACTTTACTACGCCTAAAAAGGGTGAAATGAAAACTATCTGAAAGTGGGAGTTATAAGGGATCACAAACCCTCATATAGGTTTCATATTTAATCTCAGGCAATGGTGGCAACTATTTATATTACACATGTAAGAGACCAAATTTCAAATGCTTGTCCAACAGGCGAATTCACTGTGTACGTGTGCTGGTCGTAATAATCGCCGCCATATCTAAATTTTTTGATTTTCCATCCAGCATCGCCTTTGTGACTGACACATACAAACACATTTTCACTTATACTACCACAATGCTTGCTGAGTATTTTGATCAGTGTATTTGGGCCTTAAGAGACAATAAATGATAGAAATCTGAATTGAAATAATGCAGTGTTGTGAAAAAGTCAATTTGCCATAAATTCGGGAATAATCGGCCATGTTCTAGAAATCAATTGGAATTAAAATCGAACGAAATTTTCAGTTCAATTGCTTAAAAAAATCTGTTATTTTAAAGACAAGGCGTCAACTCATTATTTGTTTTAAAAAAATTGAGTTAGATATGGAGGATTTATATTTTGAATACCCCCTTTAAAATTCCAAAACCGGTTACGAAATTTGTTATGGCTTCTGAGATATTAAGCGTTAATTTGGCTTCATATCAACTATTTTAAAGTTTATTAAGTATTGTGTTGCTCTATACGCCACTGTTTGGCGAATGCAGCAAATTCCGCATACAAAAACGTAAAAAATAAATTTCACTCTTGCTTCGCTTCATTGCCGTAAGAAAAAAAGTAGTTAAAGCAAAAGCAAAATTAAATGTCAACAACTCAATACATAGCAGTAAGTAAACGAATGCAGCAATAAATTTAGAAAAGTGGCGCATGCGGAACAAAACAAAAATTTTCACTTTCAATAAAATTTAACTTCTTTTAACTTCTAAGTTCGTTCATGAACGTTCACAAAAGTTTAAACTTTTCTTCAAAATATATGCACTGCTGAAAATACAAAAAAATTCTATAGGGTATAATTTTAGAAAACTTCGTGCGTTTTTCTCCATTACGACTTTTTTGCATATGCGCTAAACCAATAATGAGCTAGCGAAGTAAAACTCAAAGTATAAAATTTACAAAGAAAAAAAACAAAAAAAAAATATTTTAATGCACTTCCAAAATCGTTTCAAAATTTGTTCGATTTCAATTTCACTCAAATTCAATTTTTAGAACATGAATTTATAGACTTTATTTATAACAACATCAAAATATAAGAATGGCTGCCTTTCTAAACGCATGTTGTTTGCAGTGCAACAATGTTGCACATTCCCAAATGCAACCGTGCAAACTTTAACAATGTATGATACTCCTAAAGTCATTTGTTTAGCAGCTGATATGGAAATATAATTGCTTAATTTAAATACAGCCTTAAAAACGCATACAGAAAGCCAGCCTAGACTTTTTTGCAAAAATAAATTCCGGTTTCAGCTTTAACCCTGGATGGTTACTGTTCGTCGAAACTAATTTAATCTTTATCATATAACTTCTTTACGCGTAAACACGCGTGTATTCAAAAAGCGTAAGCTGATAATCAAAGCTTAAAACACTTTTCTAAAAGAGTTTTAAGCGAGAAAATAAACTTTTATTTTTGATGCCTTGTTTTATTTTTTTAAAAAATTCTTATTTAAAAAATAGTTTTATTGATTTTTTACTTTAGAAATTGTTCTGCTAGAATTTCTTTTAAGTTGTCTTTTCGACAAAGAGTAACCTTTATGACCTAAAATGAAGAGTAACCTTCCAGGGTTAAGACGAGTTACTGTTAGATATGTATATATTGGGTAAAGCTGTTTGGTGTGAAGAAATATTTAAATATTTTTAACACATTCAAATACTCCTCGATAGCAAGACCGGCTAACATTCGTTTTCAAAACCCAAAAGGGCTTTGCGAATTTCGGATATATGATATTAAGAAGACCCGGTGCTAAATTTGCCTCGAAGTCAACTCTTTTCTGGTCCGATTCTGGTAAATTTGCCAACTAAGATCTAATTTGAAATTAATTGATTTTAAATCGAATATTATCGAATATGTTTATAAGAGAGCAAATAGATTTAAAACCAGATAAGACAAAAGGCATTTAAGAACCATCTTCTAACCCATTTTTATGATTTAAATTGTGAACCGATTTCACCAAATGGCAAATCTGGCAGAAAATCGTTTTTTTAGATACTGTAGCATTTAAAAAAAAAGAAATAAATTTTTTTATTTCATGTCTTCTCCATAACACAACTCTGTTAGTTGACCTGAGTAGTAATGAAATCTACAGGTTAAGTCGTTTGGCTGCGGTCACTCTAGTCAGGCTGCCAGCGCACGGGAACCACTATGGTAAAAAACGGGCAGCCAGGGCAGGCTTAGCTTTAGAACTATCTATGGCGATGCCAGTTGAAAGTTCGAGAGCAAAACTATCAAGAATTTACACAATCTTGAGTCTTGACGGGTCACAAAGTTAACGTGGACGTTTTATAATGCGAATCGTGCAAATCCGCCTCTGAGGACCAGTTGGAGAGACATGTCCAAGTTGCTGGCACTTTACGGGCTATTGGCTAAAAGGTATTCCTGCAAATTGGCTGGGTTTACCATATAATGCGCATTTTCGTATTTGCGACGACCCTTAAAAAGAGGAAACGAAGTTTCACTTTTTCTGTGCCCGGCGCTATTGTCCAAGAGATAAAGGTTCCTGAACGGCTACATATTGACTAGTCTCTCCGCGATATCGGAAACTAGAGTAGTGGTCTACTGGGATATCTTAGGGCAACGGTCTAGGACTATTTCTTCACACACTGACATTACATCATACTTCTGGCGAGTAGTGTGGGCGCTTCAAAACTGAGTCAACTCCAAGAATCTATTTGATTTCTCACAGTCTGTTTGATACCTTTACATTAACCAACCAACCAATAAAAAGTTGATTTGTACCATACAATTATTATCATTAAATTACATCACTTATGTTTGAAAATTTTCAATTAAAATTTAATTAAACATCTCATGAATTATTAAAATCTCATGCTTCACGTTGGTTAACCTTCCCCTGCAAAACTAAAGCCTATTTTTCTATTTCGTTTAGAGAAATACTCTGCACATGAATGCCTACCAATATTAATTAGTGCATTAAAAACTTTTGATAAAACAAAATACAAAAACAATACAGAATTCATTTAATTTTGTCTTAATTTAAAAAAAAAAACAACACATATTTGAAAAACAAAAAAAAAACAAAACTAATAATGATGATTTATTAAAAGACAGTTAAAAAAGACGGACTTACTGAGAGCTGCTGCATAAGAAAGTTTAGCATTCGCGAATTTTCATTCAAGGCAAACAGTTGATTTTGGTTTTGAAAATCGTTTACACCAACAGAATACAATGCGTTACGGTGGCTATGATTTACAAAAAGCTTCGAAAGCTTCAGCTCCACCCCATCAAGGATCATTTCGTTTGAAAAAAGTTCAAAATACAGCTTGTCAAATAATGGGGAAATTTAATTCGAAACTGCACGATTCGATTAAAAAACTTTATTTAAATAAAGCGGCTAATTTAGAGGCATCACGAAATTCTCCGTTATCCTTTCGCGGTTCGTTATTCGATTCGGAAAACTCGTCAGGCTGTATAAGACGTATCGGTTCGGTGCGTTATGATGAAAATGATTTTCGTCCCCACTTTGATATGAACGAGTGTAAAGATCATCATAATTATATATTCGGCACAAATGTTTATAACTTTTCCGCTCGTAATATTTTGAATGGTAAATCGACTATAAAAATCTTGAATACTTTCAAAGAAATAGAGGAAAGTAACTCTTTGGAATCAATAAAATCAGCCAAAAATAGTCTACAGCGTTTGAAGGATGAAAGGAAAACTATTTTCAAAGAACTGCTGGAATTATCAAGTTGTGACGAGTCCTTGGAATATCGTTTGGTTAAAGACTATTTGGAGTGTAATTCGTATTCAGAGATTGAAAATGACATAGAGTTCAAGGATTATTTGCAAAGAAAAAACTATACGGATATATTGACTTATTTGAATGACTGTCAGGAACCGAAAAGTTTCACATCCATATCATCCTCGGTGGCTAGAGCTCAATCAGCTTTAGGTAAAGGTTCTTTAAATAGTTTAAAACTACTATCGACGCCCAAGTCTTTGAAGGAACCAAAAAAGACCCCTGAGGTAGAGTCACACGTTTGTCATGCCTGCCGTTCGTCTATGGAATCGTATACCCCATTTAATTCCACAAATTTGAAAGCTCCCAAGCTTAGGGACATGGAGGATAAACCAAAAACCAACATATTTTCCACTTCGTATAGGGAGATTTTGAAATTCTGTCATGAGTTCTTTGAAGAAAGTTTCAAACAGAATAATTTCGAAATGCCTAAGTTTACCTTTAACAAGTTCAAAGAACAAAAATATGAACAGATCCTCAAGGACTTTGTCAGTCAACAGGGCTATGAAAAAATAGATGAGTACGTCGAAGACAAATTTGGCAGATTTATTGAGCATGAATTGAGCGCCTATTGCAAGGACCTAAAAGCAACGAATTCTCCTGAAACTTGTGATGAAAACTGTTTAGATTGTGTAAAGTTTAGGAGCAATTTAAAAATAAACTTCTTTTTGTAATAAAACAATTTTCTTTGTATATTTTTAGGGTTACTGCGATCAAATGCATTCAGAGGAAATGATCCATTTAGTTCCAGCCAGTCTTCAAGGCAAAGAAGATATTTTATTTGGCAATTTACATGAACTCTACACATTTCACAATGATGTTTTTCTTAAGGATTTGGAAAATTGTATATCAACCACAGAATTGGTGGCTCTATGTTTTGTACAAAGGGTAAGTTTTCCTCAATGTTGGCCAAAAATACACATCTTTCTTATTTAAATGTTTCTTACTTGTCTTGCACAGCGTGATACTTTTTATCGTTTATATTCCTTCTACTGCCAAAATATACCACGTTCAGATCGTCTGCGTGAAACTTTAGTGGATACTCATCTCTTTTTACAAGAATGCCAAAAACGTTTAGGTCACAAGCTACCGCTGGCGGCCTATTTATTAAAACCTGTGCAGCGTATTACCAAATATCAATTGTTACTTAAGGATCTTTTACGTTTTAGTGATAGTGGCAGTTGCACCAAAGAATTACAAAAAGCTTTGGACTGTATGCTAATTGTTTTGAAATGTGTTAATGATTCTATGCATCAAGTGGCTATAACGGGATTTCCGGTGAGTTGTAAATTCTTTATAATCTTGGAATTAAAAAAAAATATTATTAATTCCGATAAAATTTTAATTTCAGACCGATTTATCTCAACAAGGCGAGCTATTGTTGCAAGATTCATTTCAGGTTTGGTCTGAATCGAAAAGAGACATACGTCTGCGCATAAAACCCCAACAAAGACATATATTTTTATATCAAAAATCTATGTTGTTTTGTAAGCAAACTTCGAAACCGGGCCACAATAAGAGCACCTATCAGTTCAAGCATTACTTAAAGGTAAAGTAAATTTAAAAAAAAAATCTAAGTAACTGCTAATTCGTATATACATAAGTGATATCTTAGGCCCAGGCCCACGATGTCGACAAGAACATTTCTTTCGTATATTTGTATTGAAAACAAAAACAAATTTTAGTTTTTTATTATTGTTTTCAATATAAATATGCGAAAGAAATGTTCTTGTCGACATCGTGGGCCTGGCAGTTAGATTGGAGAAATTGGAATATTAGTTCTTGCGTTGCAATATAAAAATTCAAACTTTTAGTTTTTAAAAAACTTGTTTTTTACATAGACATTGTTCTGAATCTTAACACCCCAAATCCAAAACATTAATAGGCTTGCATAATATCATTTGAACACACAATCATATCATTGAACATTTTTCAAACTCTTTACTGTAGTGTCGCTGTCACAATCAAGTACTTAGTGAACGTGTAGAATTAAAAAAAAACAAAAGCAAATGTAGTGAAAATCAAATGAGAAGCGGCTATAAAAAATGCCCTCAAAAATTAACAAGGGAATAAAAAATACACGCAGAAATGACAGTGGGAATAAAAAATACACACACTTTTTTTAATGCGAGTTTGTGTTATGTGTGTAAGAATATTTTGTTTACTAATTTCTAATAATATTGCAACAACAATTCTTTGCAAAATTCCTTATATGCGTCCGTTACATACGACACACAAGTACACATCACAAATTTTTGCAGCATTACCCGAAAGATGTGTTTTTAGTGAACTGGTGTATAAAGTTGGCCATACACTAGTGATTTGTGCGTGATCGACGTCGTGTTACTTGATAAGGGGGCAAATCACAGGTAATTAAAAATTTTCAATTTCTTGTAATTGAATTTTTAATTTTAATTTCAATTGAAAATTTTAAATTTCTTGTGATTTGTTCGATGTGTTCGTGAGCTTGTGCGCGAACATTTAAAATTTTTTTTTCATTTTGGTGTACAACAAAAGGTCGAATTGTATCTGTTAAGGAGTTGTTAAGCATACGACAATTTTTTTGTTATTCTTCGATTTTCTTCTTTTTATACCCACACCACAATAGTGGAGAGGGTATTATGCATTTGTGCTAATGTGTGTAACGCCTTAAAATATTGGTCCTAGACCCACCATAAAGTATACCGATCGTCTAAGAATCACTTTCTGAGTCGAACTAACGATGTCCGTCCGGCTGGCTGGCTGGCTGGCTGTCCATGTAACCTTGTGCGCAAAGTACAGGTCGCAATTTTGGAGATAATTTGATAAAATTTGGGTCATAGGTTCTTATTGGCACAAGGACCAAGCCTATTGAAAATGGGCCGAATCGTAGGACCACGAGGGAAGATAGGGGGAAATTTCTTCCTCTCAGAAACTATCAAACCGATTGATTTCAATGAAATTTAAAACATAGATAGAACCATATCTATATAGACATAAAATTTATGCATTTTTTAAAAAATAGGACCACGAGGGGAGATAGGGGCAATTTCTGCCTCTCAAACCGATTTTAATGAAATTTAAAACATAGATAGATCCATATCTATATGGACACATTAGCTATACAGTTTTTCAAAAATAGGACCACAAGGGGAGGTAGGGGGCAATTTCTGCCTCTCACAAACTTTCAAACCGATTATCATGAAGTTTATAAACATAGATTAATCCCTATTTATATGGAAAAATAAGCATGATGTGTTTTTAAATACTGTGGTGTAGGGTATCATATGGTCGGGCTTGACCGACTATACTTTCTTACTTGTTTAATTTCTTTTTTTGGTTGTGCATACAAAAAAAAATTATCAAAAGTGCAATTGCATAATCCGTTTCATAATTCATGTTATCTTTTTAACGTTTATGGTTATTAAATAAGCTAAGTTTATGGTTATTGTGAGTTGTTTGTCGTTTATGGAGAAATGGTACGCCAACAAATCACACGCTAAAATCACTAGTGTGTGGTCAGTTTAAGAGCGATTTTATTTTTGTTATCTAAAAATGGTTTTCCTGCTACTAACGGACAGGCGATCGGAAATCGCTACATCGTTTACATCGGCAATCGCTAGATCATCTTACAAGGAACCAGAATGCAATTGTTTTTGTCTTTGCTCAATCTATTTAAGCATTTACTACTGACTTATATAATACATAAACAAGGCGAATTCATCCCAGGTAATCTCGGTACTACAACAAGTACAACTCGTACAAAAACCACAAGCAATTTGTTTTTGTAAAATCATTGTACAATGTCAAAAACAGAAATAAAACAAAACAGAAACAAAGATTATAAAAGAGAATAAACAAAATTTTGACATCCAACAGTGATTTAAGCTAATATCAGCAGGGCTTTTAAGACCACCTGTAATAAATTCGCCTTGTACATAAATATATTAATATTCATCAAAAAATTATTTTTTATTTCAAATGATTTTTTGGATTTTTTAGATTATTAAAAATTTCTGTTAATTAATTTGTATTCCTTTTATTCCAAAGATGTCACAAATTGGTTTAACCGAATCCGTACGCGGTGATACAAAACGTTTTGAAGTTTGGTTACAGGGACGCCAAGAAGTTCACACCCTACAAGCACCCACAATTGAAATCAAAAACAAATGGGTGGCCGAAATCAAACGTGTCCTCCTCAATCAACTGGAAGAATTAAAAGGTGAAAAAATCAAACAATACGGTTTAAATCACAGGGGCCTACGACAAACCACCTCATGGGATACGCCTAATATTATAACATCACAACGGACGATCAGTTGTGATGCCTCATCTGAATCCTCCAATCGCAATTCAAATTGTAGTAGTAGTGATGATAACTGTATAATATCTGGCCTGCCCATTAGCAGTAATATGTCAATGACTTCGGCCACAAGCACAAGCACTACCGAAAAAGAACACAATGAGGCCTGTGGCTGGAGTTCAGATTATTCGAATAGTGAGGATGAAATGTCCATGATTGAAGACAATGGTACACCGGTAAGTTATCTTTGAAATTTTTGAATTTTTTGATTTAAAAAAAAAGTATCCAAAAGAAATTGGTATTGGTTGTGTTTTTAGTTTTGTCGAAATTCCTTTTTTATTTATTTTTATTTTTGTTTTCTTTTTATTTAAACTATTATTTATTGTCGTTTATTTTTAAATGTTTTAATTCATTTGTTTTATTTTTTCCATATTTTTGGGTTTCTCTTTTATTTCCATGCACCAAATCAATAAATTTATAAAAAAAAATTTATATAAAACACTTCATACCAATAACTTAAACAAATCCTCTATTGACTAAAATCTGTTAAAAAAAAAAAAAAACAACAACGATAAATTTAAAAAACCAACTGTCCTTTTCTTTCAATTGTCGTTAATGTAACCAAACAAAAATAAAAAACAATCACCAAAAATTTAAAAAAAAAATAAATCTTTAAACGGTGTCGTGTGTGTGAATTATGACTACTGGGTATTAATTAAATGTGATTTGTGCAAAATCAAAAAAAAAAAAAACCAAAAACCATTTAGCGTTTCATAAACTTCCTAGCACCATGGTCTACCGCCATAAACACCACTACAACTAGCAGTCATCATAACAATCATCAACATCACGACAGTGGTTCTTATCCTCGCAACAGCAAATCTAATTCCAAATTTTATGTTTCGGTTGAGCACTAAATTAATCCAAATAACAGAAATATGAAAAACAAAAGCCAACAATTAAACCACAAATTAAACCAAAACTATTTCCCAGTGCAATAATAATTATTAAAATATTTAAACAAAAAAGTTTATAAAATTATATTTACAACAAAGATGAATCGAATATAAAAAAAAAAATTCAAGTACAATTTTATATTGTAAAGCTTTGTAAAAAGTAAACAAATTAATTTAAAAGAAAAGCACCGAAAAGTAGTTAAAATAATTGTTAAATTTCTTTTAGCAGTATTTATTGATAATCATATTATTAATACATATTTAGAAAATGATGCTGAAATTATAGTCAAGCCATTTAAGCGAAAAACAATAATGCTCATATTTTGTATATATTAATTTGTTTTTAATTTATAAAAACGCTAAAATAAAATAATTTATAGATTTAAAGAAAAATCAGAAAAATAAAGATAAAGTGAAATTTTATTTTATGGCATTACAAGTTTGGGAATTTGAATTACACTGAGACAAAAATTTGATTATTTAAATGAAAGTATTAAATTATCTCTTATTAGTTTGAAAATAAATTTTTATAGCAAAAAAAAAATCTATTAAAGGCTAGTTTACACTGTCGTACAATGTATTACGACTTTGTAGAATCAAAATAATATGAAATTCTCTACGTGTTTAAAAGAAAATAATAAAAGTCGGTTGTAAGTACAGTAGACGCTAGCTTATATGAACTAATTCAGATAGGGCCTGTTCACTTAATGAAAAATTTCATATATTCGAGACAATATAAAATAAGTATTTCAAATCAGTTTTTAATATATATTAGTTTGTTAATAAAAAATGTATATGAAAGTAGTCAGTTATATTTTTTTTTTTTTTTTGCTTTAAGGGATTTCTGTAATGCATTGTCCCTGCATTTTCGCAATGCCAAATATCATTATCAGATATATTATTTTCACTCCAAGCAATAACTTTGCAAACACCAACCATCTTATAAGTTTTCCTTTGCATTCGTATTATGTACACATTTACTAGCTAATTTCGGGGAATAACACATTTTTAATTAAGGGTGTTTCTTATAGAGTGATACAAGTTTAAATCATAATAAAACAACGAAATATATTTTTAATATCAATGAAACGGGCTTTATTGGAAAGAAAATTTTATGAAATTTAAATATGATTTCTGCCATGTGGCCGCTACGGCTGGAGTGTAGAAGGCGACAGTTTTCAACAACTTTTCGCATTCTGACCATCATCGTTTTTGAAGAAATATGGGCCAATGACTCCGCCAGCCCGCAAACAGTAATTTTTGTGGATGTAATGGTGTTTCGACAAAAGCTTATGGATTCTAGTTACTCCAAATGCGACAATTCTGCTTATTTACGTACCCATTCAACCAGAAATGGGCTTCATCGGAAAATAAAATTTTGAGTGGAAACTCAAAATCGATATCAATTTGTGCTTCATCCCATTCGCCAAATTATTTTGATTAAAAATTTCAAATATTTTCGCGTTGCTCGATAAGTCGATTCATAATGAAATTTCAAAGCAAACTGAACAAAAAGCAACTATCAGCTTTTAAATGGGTGCTCAAAAAAGCAGCGATGCCAACTCAAAGTAGTGATACTCTAAAAAACACCCTTTACAATAAATAGTTACAAAAAAATCAACGGTTGCAAGTTGTTCACATAATAGAGATAGGTTGTGTTCACTCTTTAGAACCTCATGTGTAAAAATGTTGTTGTTCACTATTCTGAATGATCATATAACTGGGTATTCATATAACCGAGCGTCTACTGTATATTTTATGTTTACACGGATGGTATAAGTAAAATTAAAAATAATAACAAAAAAAGCAGATGGTTACAGTTTTACAATATTTACAAAAACAACATGAAATTTTCCTGAGTTGTTTTTTTTTTAATTGTATAAAAATGCTATCACCTTTAATGTACTCTGTTAAAATACACCTCTGGTGTGATGAAAATACATAAGTTTCTAAAATGGTTTAGAAAGAAACATTTGCCGACCGCTTGTCAGATTTTGTATTCGCATTCTCTCTTACTTAATACATTTTGCTTTTACATGATAAGATTTTTCTCAGTCTACATAGTTTTTTGCAATGTCGCAATACATTGTATTTCCGTGTAAACTAGCCTTAAGAAAGTCTGATTACGGTTGGCGTATTTTTATAAACGATAATGCCATCGGCGAAAACGACAAAAATGCATTACTGTTATCTATTCTATTACAATTTCTGGTCCCTTGCTAGGGGAATTTGCCTGTCATAAAGTATAATTTCTGTCGTTATCCATTTTTTTCACGCTAAAAACTCAAGAAAACAAAAGAGAATACAAACTGCACTTTGATTAAATAAAATCTGATTAGTCGACTATAAAAAAACATGAACTAAAAATTGTTAATAGGTGTTTCACAACACTTCTCTTATGGTTTTTTCTTTTCTAAAAAATAATGATGCATTATAGTTGTATAATAAATTTATTAGGTTACACGAACCCTTACAAAGTGATACATTTTTCTAAATTACAATGGAACAAAATAATAGCTACGTTTTACACTCAACACTAATGTGTATTTAGCGTGTTAAATATTGAATGCAAAGTTTGTACTTAAAGCGATATTCACCACGCTTGTAGCAATTTTCAACAACAAATTTTCTTGCAATTCCAATAAGCGTTAACAGCACTGATTTTCAATAATAAATGTCAGCTGTTGTTAAAAATTTTGCGACAAAAAAATATAATAAAAGTAAAACAAACGAAAAACAAAAATGTTTTATATCCATCATAATATAACTAAAAATCACAATATAACGCAAATTGTCCGCAAACACAAGAAAAAAACTACTTGCTTGCATAAAAAAGTAATTTACGCAGATGCAAAAAAGGGTATTATCTCACACTCAGTTATAACTGCGGGTAAGAAATGGAACAAATTTGCCATTTATTGTTGCAACATGTTTAGAAAGGAAAACCAAAACTTCTCACATTTTTGCATATATTTTTAGAATGGAACAAAAACCCGCACGAATGTCAGAAAAGAAAACACCAGTAAATTCAATTTATTAGAAATTGACACAGTGGTTGTCGAATTTGAAAAAAAAAATTCATACTAATTTTTTTTTATTTAAAGGTCAAACGATTTTCTATAAGAATCAATTAATTTTTTTTTTCTTGTTTGATTAATTTTTGGTTCGAAAAAATAATTAAAAAAAAAATTTTTTTGAAAACGGCAACACTTTACCACCTACGGGTAAAAAAAAATATTTCGTTATGCCAAACACAAAGGAATTCCTACAAAAATTTTTAATGGGTTGTCCGCTTTACAAATGATGCCCCATTTGTAAAAAAAAAGTTTGCCTTTTATTTGTGCTCAGTATGGTAACACTACATGGTTTAAGCCACCACCCAAAAATATGAAACTCAATTAATATTAGATAAATTGAATTCTCAGATAAGAGCTAATTTTAGTATTAAATTAACTTCAATCTCAAACCCCAAATGTGGCTTTAAAGAAAATAAGTTCACGTTCTCTTTAATCTATTACCAAACAGTCGCAGGCGTAAATTAAATTCGCCAACCATGGTAAGGGGGATTATATTTTACGTCGATTTTTTTTTTTTTTTTTTTGTGGTATGAGAAAGTATAAACGCCTTCGACTTTGACAGCTGTAGTACTACGACTACACCAATCGTATTTAAATTTACAAAAAAGGAATTGAAGCTGTCTTATTCCCTATAATAATATTTCTGCGAATAAGTTTTCCAAAGTTTGAGCAAAAAATCGGCCTATTAAGCTATGTTCACACCTATTAAATATTTGACGTCCTTAACGTAATTTAGTTTTACTTAGAAATTATTTGCTTTTGCAAAACGTTTGCCTTTATCAAACATCATTTAACAGTTTATTAATTACATAAAACAATTATCTCCTTCAAACTTAGGTTTAGTAAATCAATAAAAATTGTTAAAAATAAAGCTAAAATGTGATCAAATATTTATTAGGTCTGAACTTACCTTTATTTATCCTGTCACAAAATGTACCACATTCTTTGTGTGTTTTCAATAATAATAATTTAAAAAACTAAAATAAAAATGGAGTGTAAACAAGTAAAATTCTGCTGTGCCGAATCTTTAATACACTTCTTGGACAGTAAGAATATATCAAAAGTGGGGCAGAAGTGGGATCTATAAATTGTGTACCAATTTTTACAAATACTCACCTCAAAGCATTGAAATTTTTTGCAGTTTAAGGCGTACTATAGTCTTTTCTAAAAGTACAATTAATAAAATGGAGCATTTTGTAAATTGCAAAATTCGGCAGCGTGATTTCTAGTTTTATGAGCCTATGACAAAACAAATTTTCCTACAATCGTATTATTTGTTACGATTTTGGGCGTACACAAGTGTTTTCTAAGAGTGCGGTTTTTATGGGCCATATATCGGGTGATTTTTTAGCTATTATCTTTTTGGCAACTCTGGTTTAAACAGCTGACGCAAGTTTCGTGCTTTGTTTCACTGTCAAACATCTTCAGTTTGGTCTATAATTTAACCATGAATCGTCTTACAAACGAACAACGCTTGCATATTATTGAATTTTATTATCAAAATGCGTGCTCTGTTAAGAAAGATCATCGCGCGCTTCTTGTGTTCAGCGACGAAGCTCATTTTTGGCTCAATGGGTACGTTAATTAGCAGGATTGTCCATTTTGGAGTGAAGATCAGCCAGAAGCATTGCAAGAGCTACCAATGCATCCAGAAAAAGTCACAGTTTGGTGCGGTTTATGGGCTGGTGGCATCATTGGACCGTACTTCTTTAAAGATGCGAATCGTAACGTAACTGTGAATGGTGCGCGCTACCGTGAGATGATATCCAACTTTTTTTTGCCCAAAATGCAAGAGCTTGACTTGCATGACATGTGGTTTCAACAAGACGGTGCCACATGCCACACAGCACGCATAACAATGGACTTATTGAGAGGCGAGTTCGGTGATCATTTTATTTCACGTTCGAGACCGGTCAATTGGCCGCCTAGATCGTGCGATTTAACGACTTTAGACTTTTATTTGTGGGGCTATGTTAAAGCTCATGTCTATACCTACATACCCGCTTCAATTGACGCATTGGAAGACAACATTGAAGCATTTATATATAAGATACCGGCCGAAATGTTGGAAAGAGTTTGCCAAAATTGGACTAAGCGGTTGGACCATTTGAGGCGCAGTCACGGTCAACATTAGCATGAAATAATCTTCAAACATTAAATTATATGGACCGTACTATCGATTCAAATAAAGATTTCATTTTTTCTGAATTGTATGTGATTTTTTTTTTAACTTTCCTATAGCTCTTACAAACACCCATTAGTAAATTATTAACCGATCTTCACGAAATTTTTCACTGTGATTTCTAGTCTTATGAAAATAAATTAAACCAAATTTCATTCCAAAAGGGTTCTATGTTACGGTTTTTGGTTTACTTAAGTGCTTTCCGACAGTTGGTGTTATATTGGGGCCTATGGTAGATAATAAACTGATCCTTACGAAATTAAGTTGTATGATTTCTAGACATATAAAACTTATTTGTGCAAAATTTAATAATAATTGGTGCATTCTGCCACCAATTTTTTGTTAGTTTTTTTTACAAATATGTAGATAAAATTTTTTAAGGAAGTTGTTTCAGATTTGGGTCCATCACAATTTACATTCTAAACCAATTATTCTGGATTTCAATCCCAAATTATTTTATTAAAGGCCAACATTTTAAGAATAAATAAGCTGCTCCGTCAAGATTTTGTATGCAAACTTGGTAGTCGCGGCACAAATCTTTTTTCAGGTTAACTAAACCTAGTTAAACTCAGATCTCAAAATCGCAGCCTAAGTGACTCATATATGTAACACAAAAATTACTTAAAACCCATGTCACAAATATATGACACAGTTTCTATTAAGAAAATGTTTTGCAAAACTCATGTCATATATGTGTGACATACTTTTTTTGTTCCTAAGTTTGGACAGAAAATGCATAAAACTGCTGACTGGCGCACGTGCTAAAAGCGTTTCCCACGGAATGACAAACTTAAAATACCTTCATTGGCCACTAGTGGTGTAGGAGGGTATAAAAATGTGTTTTTTTTTTATCGAACTGCAAAAAGTTATACTAAAAAATTTGTTTCTAAAGTTGTTAGCATGGCTTATTTCAGTAAATCAAGAGTACCAGTTGTTTTCACCACAATTTGCAGACCTTTTTGTCTCTACAAGAATCTTTTTATCGATTTTTATATCCCTACCGAAATACAATTTTTACGTTTATAAGACGCTATACAACACTGAATGCCTGTTCATATATTTCCGAAGGAAGACTTCGTTCGCTTAATTTACGTTTAAAACAAAAGAAAATTATAAAATATTGATTTTTTTTTATATGTAAGTTAAGCGAACGAAGTCGTGGTGCGAAATCGATGAAACAAAAGGCTTTAAAAAAATCAAATTTCAAAATTTACCAGGAACCCATCGGGTAATTTTTTGTAAAAAACAGCAGAGTACCGAAACGTTCACCCAAAGTTCATTCATGAGTGAGTATGGACGTTTCCAATTTCGCTTCTTATGTTCAGGGGGCTAATTATGACAGTCGTGATCGAATACTGTTTCGATTCGAAAGCAATTTTATTTCAGTCGATACTGAACGAATCGAAATTATTTTTTCAGTGTTGTAAAAACTCAAATAAATGCTTTACAACACCAAACAAATAAATTCGATTCGTTCAGTATCGACAGAAAGAATTAGATTTAGGGGGTAATTTTGTTGTTCACTTCACCTTGCGTTGAGAAAATTTTCATATAAAATTTTTTGAATTTTAAAAATTTCAAAAAATTTTATATGAAAATTTTGTCAACGCAAGGTGAAGTGAACAACAAAATTACCCCCTTAAAATTGCTTTCGAATCGAAAAAGTATTCGATCACGACTGTCATAATTAGCCCCAAGTTCTTTAAATTTTATCATATTTCATACATACATAAATGAAAAGAACGTAAACAATGTTGCTTATTTATATTGTTGAAGTTTTTGCAATTTAAATGCACATACGACAAACAGCCTTTGTGTGTAAATATTTATTTTTCCAAAGTTATTTGTTAAAAATAAATTGCCAAAGTGCCAGGTGATAGAAGTGTACAAATGAGATTAAACCAAATTACATATTAAATATTGAATTTTTGCACACAGGACCTTTTTTCAATTATTGTCCACCTTTTTAATCAGGTTCAGTTCTTTAATATACAAAATTTTTTTTAACAAAACTTTAATCAAAATTTTTTGTCTCAGTGTAAATATGTAACAGTATTAAGCCCCTTCATAAGACATACCCTTCAAAATGTTTATTTATAAATTTATCCGAAAAAAAACAACAGCACATTTAATGTAATTTAAAGCCTTCCAATTTAAGTTCTATTCCCTGCATTTTGTTTAAATAAAATGTTTGCGAAAATGAAATGTTTTTTTGTTTCCAATTTGTTGTTTACCCAAGTTTTTCAAAATTTATTAGCTTTTTTCGTAACCCTCTTTTATATTATTATTAACAAAATGTTAAGAAAAAAGAAAAAAAACCTAAATAATTTCACTGCTTTTTCTCTATAAAATCTACAAACCTTCAAATTGCTATTTATTACAACTACAACTACTACTTTTACTTCTATTATCTATTAATGTTTCTACTTGTAATTTGTTCATCACTTGTATCATCAAAATATCACCTTTGCATTAAAATTCGAAATTATCTTGCAAATTAATTAAAGACCTAAACTATGCAAAACCTTAAGAATAAAAGAAAGTACATAAATCATTAATTTAAATGTCATCGTTAATATTTGTATAAGATTTCATGGAGTCCAGTCAATTAATCATTTATCTTCTACGTAAGTTTTAGTTTTTTAGACAAATAATTTTAAGAATTGAAACTTAAATTAGTTATTTAGTTTAATGTTAAATGTTGACTGTTGTTTCTAATCTCATTAAAACAATAAATAGTTGTTTCCGTTACTGACACCATTTAAATAATTAATTAATTCAGCAAACAACCAAATAATCATCTATTAATCACTAATCTATCTTTCACTCTCACTTCCACTTTCTACAAAAAATTTTCAATAGTCATTATTGTTTACTTATTTTTAGAATTACAATAATTAACAATAATAGTTTATTTAAAATATTAATCAGCCATGTTGTGGAAATCGAAATCGAGTGAAATTAATGTCGAACAAACGACCCAGTGTTTAAAGTTCATTAAAATATTCCGCTTTATACAGGCCTGTCACAGAAATCAATTCCGATCGAAAGTGGAAGTGATGTCGTATCTTGCTTCACATAAAACGAAATCACTTTCGATCGGAATTGATTTCTGTGACAGACCTGATACATATACGTACTTTAAACCATTAGTACTAAACTACAGTAATTTCTGAACAAACTGAACTGGAAAACTTCCATTTACTCAATTCCACTCGATTTGGATCTCCAGAAGATGGCTGTATAAATGTAAATCTAATTTAATAAAACAGGCTTAAACTTAATTTTAACAAATTATAAGACAAGTACAAAAATATAGTTGAAACAGCAAGACCTTGTGATACCCTACACTACAGTATATAAAGACACAATTTCGTGAGTGTGCCCTATTTGGAACCCAGGTATGGGCACCACTACATTGAAAGCTATGCATGTGTGGCATTGTATTGGTTTGTGTATACCCTGCAAACAATTCCCATCGCCGAATCATCGCCCGCGAATCGCCGGCAAGTTGTCTAACATCGCTGCAATGCATTGAAAACATGCGAAAACGTTCGCATGTATCAACCACGCGATTCGTGTAACGCGTTTTGCATGAACATCGTGTTCCGCGATTCGCGTGAACATCGTGCGCCGCGGTACACGAATCTCGTGGTTGACACATGCGAACGTTTTCGCGATTCGCCAGAGGATCGCATTTAGCTTCCACGCGATGCATCGCTGCGATGTTAGACAATTTGCCGGCGATTTTCGGGTGATGAAAATTGCTTTCAGGGATATATTAAATATTATTTTCATGAATTACAATAACACACCTTTCACAAATCACTTGCTCAACTGGAATGACAATTTTGCTAATTGCCCTTGAAACCTAATATTTATTTTCCCGATACCTTAATAAAACAACAAGAGAAAAAAAATTCTATCAAAAGTTATAAAAAAAACACTGATGATTGCCGCTACTTGTGTGCGCTCTCATATTCATCGCCTAGTTGTAAAGCGTAGGCGATGGTTAGCGATTCGTAATCCCTGAGAAGGATCGCGTAATCATCGCCAAAAAATTTAAAAAATGTTTGTAGGGTAAACAAAGGAATACGTTTGCATTTGTTGGTCTATGCTCTTTTGCTCTTGGTTTTTTGTGTATGTATACACATCGTTCGCTCTTTTTGAATTTTCATTTTGAATTTGCCCATAGCTGGTTATGAGGTTAAGATTTATGTAAAAGTTCCTTTTGCCAAATATTCAGCCTTATTCCGGTTGTCGTTGTCGTAATCGATCAAGTCGTTTTTTGTAAGAGATTAAAGAACACTGGTTGTGTGTAACTATATTCTCTTACAAAAAATGACTTGAGCGATTACTACAACTGGAATAAGGCTGATTATTTCATAGATCTGGGATTTGTTTACCTTTTAGGGGTTTTTTAGCAAGGGCGTTAATATGGGACCTACGGTTAATTTTGAACCTACTCTAGTCCAACATTTTGCCATGACATAGTCACCCTTATTGTGTTTGGCGTATTTAAAATACGCCTACTACTGTTTGGTAATAGATTAAAGGAAAAAAGTTCACATTCTCTTTATTCTATTACTAAACAGTCATAGGCGTATTTCAAATACGCCAAACACAATAAGGGTGAATAGCTATCGTAAATTGTTATTCTCACCAGCTCTTATGCCAATTCCAATATTTATATGGAAATTAAATCATTAAAAGCTTTTTTCGCGGGTAGTATTCTTATAGGAGCTATTTTCAAACATAATAAGATGATGGTTTATGGTCACAAAAACACTATTCCGAAAAAAAGTTTATTTGGGGGCAATGTGAAATTATTGACCGAATTTCACCATTTTCAATAGGCTTTTTCCTAATGATAAATTAAAACCTTTTCTTTGAGCACAAGTTTACATAGACATTTTTTTCTTTCCTTTGAAACATTTAAGATTTTATTTAGATCATAGTATAAGCTAAAACCATTAATGTCATTATAAAATTACATTTTTTCGAAAAAAAAAATTTAAATTAGCTTAAATTTTAAGTTACCCCTTCAATTGCTAAGGCGCTGGAGAAATATTACATATGTGACTATAAAACTTTTCATAAAGCCACCACAAATAAGAGCATACGCCTCATAAGTCTTGCCTACAAGCTACACGCAAGAAAAAACCTTGTTTAAATATGGCCATCTCCAACAAAACTATTTTTAAAGAAAATGTTATACATATTTTATATAATTTAACTATATTATTGTCACCGCCAACCATATTATGGTTAAATTAGTCCTCCATCAAGAGGCCACAACCATATTACGGTTGCCTTAAAATATGTTACGGTTAAATATGACAATGACTTTTTTAAGTTTAGCAATAGTATTTTCCACTTTTTCAATAGCGACATGCTATGGTTGAAAACCATCCATGCTATTATAAATGTTAAAGATATTTTAGTTATTATTAACCATAACATGTTCGGAGGCAACCATAATATGGTTATGGCTTCTTAATGGCGACCTTATTTAACCATAATATGGTTGACGGTGTTAATGATATGGTTAAGTTAAACATAATATGCTTAAATATTTCTTTAAAAATAATTTTGTTGGTGGTGAACATATTTAAATATGTTTTTTTAGCTATATAAAGAACATCTAAACTCAACCCCTTATTAATATTATATTGAGTTTTTGTTAGTACTGCACCAGCTCGATGCAAAAAGTTAGGTTAATGCGAATAACACTACGTGACAATTTTTTGACCAAATGATTTTGACACCTAATCTTTATGTAAAATCGTCCGCTGAATTCGAATATGAAGTCAGAATTGTCAAAAGTCGAACAGTTTTTGAGATATTCCAAAATAACCGTTATTTGTGTTTTTAAAAAAGATGCTGTGACTGAAATGCAAATATCTTCAAAATACTTTTGAAAATTCTGACTTCATATTCGAATTCAGCGGACAATTTTACATAAAGATTAGCTGCCAGATTCATTTGGTCACGACTTTGTTGAAATTTTGTCACGTAGTGTAATTAATGTGAACACCGTAAAAAGTGTATCGCGGCGGTTGTTATGCGACGCCAAATCATTAAACAATCCGGACAATGCTTCAAATGCGCGAATGCAGACAAACAAGGACGGCCTGGTTTTCCTTAAAAAAATAATTGCAGTCGCGCGTCACAGCTTTATGAATCAAGGCTTTATTTTTATAAGAAAAATTTGCGTAGTTTTAATGTTAGAAAACAAAAATTCATGACGGAATTATCGAAAATCACTCGTCCTTAGTTATAAAAAATAAAACAGGAGGCTTATTCTGGCAGTCGTGATCGAATACTTTTTCGATTCGTTATTGTATTTCTAATTATTTCTGTCGATACTGAACGAATCGAAATTATTTTTTCAGTGTTGCTAAGCGTTTATTTGAGTTTTCACAACTCTGAAAATAATTTCGACTTATTTCGTATCGACTGAAAATAATAGAAATAAAATTGCTTTTGAATTGAAAATGTATTCGATCACGACTGCCAGAATTAGCCCCCAGGCTTATGAAACCGATTTTTTATGAAAATTTGTTTAATAAACCTTTTATAAACGTGTTTTATTTTTTTAATGAGTAATACTAGAAACACAACTCGTAAGAACGTAGGACGTTTCCATCTATTTATCCACAATCCAAATTTATTAAAATTTTTATAAGTTTTTTCGTTCTTTTTATTTGTTTTTTTAAATTCAATTTGAAAACACAAAAATTCGGCATTATTGTATAAAGCTTTGTCGTAATGCGTGAGTCGTTTTTTGTAATAGATTAAAGGTGTTGTGATACTTGCTATTTTTTGTATTGGATTTTTTTAGGATTGACTGAATGAAACAACAAATGCGAGAAGGAACAAGAAATAAAATATGTAAACAAACCCTTTTTTCTGATTGACATTTATCGTGTATATTTTTTTCTTTGACTAAAACAAAAAAAAAAAATGGCAAAAGCTTGGGCAGATGAAACTATTTTGTTTTTGATAAACGAAATTAAGCAGGTGGCCTTTCATATGGGATTTCAAATCATAAATTTTCAATTAAAGAATATACCACGATGTAATTCGTAATATTTTTCATTATTTGCATTAAATTTTATTGTATTTAAAATAAAAATTGTTTGTGATTCCAAAATAAAATGTAAACAAAACAAACAATATTGCCCACGTTTTTCTCCACAAAAACCCGTCGCAAAACAAAAGTTAAAAACCGCTACTATCGATCAAAAACTAAAAAAATTGGCAACAGTGCTAACATTTAATCTGGATATGTCAATTTTAAGTTAAAAATTTTTATATTTTTTTTGACAGTCTTAGATTATTTATCAATAACACATGCATATTTGTTTAATATTTGAAGATTTTTTAGGATATAATCATACTCTTTACACTTAGTCAGTTTTCCTATGCAAATATATTTGCACTGTTCTCCAATATAGAAAAAATACAAAAAATAGCAAGTATCATAACACCTTAAAGCAGTGTTCGTAAATAAACAGTACATTATTTAGCGTTCGGCTCACACAATCAGTGGCCGTATTCTGTAATTCGCTAAAGCTAAAGCTCTATCGCTAAAAATCTATAGAGTTGATTTAGCTTTTTTGGCTACAAATGCAATTGCCAATTGTTTTAAATTTTTAGAATTTGCATTCTCTAAGGCATTTTAGCGATCGAGATTTAGCTCTAGCTAAGCGAGTTACGGAATACGGCTGCAGGAACGATATCTTTTTTTTGGCGTTTGTGAAGACGAACCCAACCCCTAATACCGTTCGTAACTATTTTCAAGAAAAAGCCGAACTATAATATAGTGTTCTGTTCTTCGTTAAAAACAGAACAGTTGTAGTGATGCTGTAGACAAACACTACATTTTTTAATGTTTCTTTTTTTTACATTGACAAAGAAATGAACAAACAAAAAATTAAGCAACGACCGCAGCACGAACAGCTTGTGTGTGTATTGTGTATATGTTTTGTTTGTTTAAAAAGTATTTTCCTAATTTTTATTTTTTTTTTTCTTGTGTATTTTGTTTTTGTAAAAAATGGTTGTGTTTTTTTACCAGCCAAAAGCGGCGAACATTAATGAACCGAACCGAACACAATCAGCCCAATAATGAATAAAAATTCATCGGGAGTTTTTTCGAAGTTTGTGGTTTTCTTTTTAAAAACCGAACGGAATTAAATATTCTCATTTTTTGTTGAGTGAGATAAAAGCAGTATTATTTTTGTGTTCGAAAGTTGACAAACAGGGAAACGTTTTTTTTTTTTATGATTTTCTAAGGAGCGATATTTAGTGTTTTTTTCTTCGAACACTGGGGTCAAATCACCGCATTCGATACTATCGTATCGAATAAACTATCGAATTTTTTTGCATACGAAAGACACTGACGTATCGAATGAAAATTCGATAAATGTAATGTCGAGTTACTCGATATCGATTGCTATTTTTTCAAATTCAATACATTTTATTCGATATCGAGTTTCATGATACCAAAATAAATAATTTCGACCAACTTTGCTCGATATCGTATGCGGTGATTAGACCCCTGGATTAAAGAACGCGATACACCCGACGCACGCGTCAAAGACAACGCCTTACACAGTAAGGCCGATTTTTATATGACGTAACTGGCGTTTTAAATATAATTGGATCTACGACGTGCAACATAGATACATAGATAGCCTTTACGTATACGCTAACTATTGTGTGCCTTTGTTTTAATTTGACAACGTATCTACCTCATAAGCTACTACGTTAATGCGGTGCAATTGTGTTTCTACGGTAACGCGGTATTTAAATTAAATTTGTAGATTCGAATAATAACACAGGCCAACAAAATTTGGAAAAGTCGAAATCCTGGGACTGCGACTTTGGGACTTAAGGTTTGAGTTGCACTGAATTCGAATCTGTACTCAGAATTTCTGCACGTGGAATATTTGCTTAGATATTTTAAACATGTTTGTTTATATTTAGTCTTGCCCTGATGATTACATTAATAAAGTAACAATTTCAAATGCAGCAAATTTTTTGTCGTGATCTTGTGTTCGTGGTGAGCCTGTCTTCAGGTTAAGATGTCTCAAAGAAGAAACATTACAAATATTACAAACGCTAAACACTCATTTTATCAGGTTTTATAAATAAAGATGAATTCGAGCAGTTATAACGTGTTAAATATGGCGAAAAACAGGACTTGTTTAATTTTAAGCTGAGATATCTCGAAAACGTAATGCGATAAATTAAAGAGTATAGATTCAGATTCAGCGCAACTCAAACCCTTAGAAAAGTATTTCTTTCGTCTAGAGGCTAAAAATTTGTTGGCCTGTGTAATCTATATACATACATATTCGAGTCCTATTTGCCATTATATCGTAAACGACAAAAGGCAAAATTCAATTCAATTTTAATTATTTTTTCTTAAGCCAGAGCAAACTTAATTTCATTTAGATGGGCTTTTTCTCAGCAACGGTACAAATTCAAAGGCTATGAATTTGTTCGTCATTGGAACGAATACTTATAACCTCTTTGCAAGAAAAAAACAAAATTTCAACAAATTGTCGCTTACGAAATAATCGCAAATAGGAGTCGATATGTTTATTTTTTTTAATTTATGTTCAAATATTCGAACTATTTATGAAAATTTTACTGTTTTCTAAAGATTTTATGGTTTCTAACATGAAAAATATGGCCTTGTCGCGCACCTTAAACATCTGCTTTTGACATTGAACATTTTACTATAGCCTATTCTGACTGGGGCAGGGGAGAAAAAATTACCTTACAGCACTGACTGGGGCAGGGGAGAAAAAATTACCTTACAGCACTGACATTTGCAGTCTTTACGAGCCCAATTTTTGTGTGCACAAGAAATTTTTTATTGTTTGAACTAAGCGATGGTTCGTAAAGGCGTTATGCAAAAGAGAGACACTTAACCCAAAATACCAGATTATTTTAAATTAATTTCTGTACAATAATAGCGGAATGCACGATTTGCTATTGTAGACCTTGTAAATCTTGTAGGTTACGCCATCTACAATACTTAAATTAAAAATGTATGCATTTTGTTGTTGTCGTGTTGTGTTTTAAATCAAGATTTGCAAGACCTACAAGATGTACAAGGTCTTTAATAGCAGACCGTGAATTCCGCTAATATTTCTATATATTAAAGTGAATTGTTGGTCTAATGTAGATTTATTGAAGGGATATTCGAAAATAAATTTAAAACTATGCTAATAAAACTTTGTTTTTTAATTCCAATTAGGTATAAAGTATATAATTATTATTTAAGTTAAATATTTCCTTACCTGGCAACAAGGTTTAGAATACACTTAAAATATAAACTTTGCCTTAATGTCACCTAAAAAGCACTTACTACAATAAATGTCACTTACTTTATAAACGTGAAAATATTCACCACCTGAACCAGACACAAAAACACCAAAACCTAATCCAACTCCACCTCTGTGTTGAACTCCCCCCATAAACATATGTTATGATAATTGACAAATTAATATCAACCATAATTTATTAGTTCCATTGTTCTACATGCTTGTTTTTAATTCTTGATTTAAAAATTTTGCTTAAGTTTTTAAATTTAAAACAACTTTTATATTTTGTTAAAACAAATAAATAAATAGTGAGTCAGAAAAAACTTATCTTTGGTCCAACAAATTATTATCTTTTAAATCTCGTTTTTTTAGAAATTAGTATTCAGATATTATCTTTTTTAAATCCTTAATTTTCAATTGTTATTCTATTCAAAATGAACGCGAAAAAAAAGTACGTTGAAAAATAATTAAAACTTTTCAAAAAAAATTCAAAAATATAGCAAAATATCATCGACACACTGTTTTAAAAGCCATTAAGGTCCTAATTGTGTAAACCGCAACGCCAAAATTTACAGTAGCGGTGTTCAATAACACTGTGCAACAAAAAAAAAAAAAACAAGCCTCAATACTGGCAACACGAAATGAAATACTAAAACGGCACTTTACTACCAAAAAACGCTTTCTTTCTCTTTCCTCGAAAGCTGCCCTTGCAAATGATTTAGGCATTTTTCATACGTCACTTTTTTCATCTCTGTATGCTTTGTGACCCGAGCTAACTGTTTAAAACCCTTTGGCAGATTTGCTCTACCAATAGTCTAGTTTCATTTCGCGTTGCAAGTATTGAGGCTGGCGGCGATGACCCGAATTTTGTTGCACTGTGTAATAGGCTTGCAAAAGAGCAAACGCAAAATATCGTATCACTTAAATAAAATCTAACGGAAACTCTGGGTATTTTGTTGTGGGATTTAACAAAATGGCGTTGCATTTTACACAATTAGAGCCTAAATATTATAAGGAAGACTTGAAATGTGAAAGAAAACCTGGATTAGGACGAAAAAAGGGAACAGATATTGTTAAGACAAAAGATGCCGAACAACTCTTTCGAAGAGCGCCTTACACTTCTATCGAACAAGAATCTCGTAAAGTTTACTTCTCTGATTCTTTTTTGTGTGTAGAGCCAAAACTAATGCTGGCTTGAAGTCAATGAATGTTCAGACAGTTATGGACCACAGTGGGCTAAAGAGCTTAAAAACAAATAACGAGTAAAAATATATAGAATAAATTTTATAATTAAAAAAATAAACCTATTGTGTGATGGATGATGAAACCTATGTACCGGCAGACTTTTTCTAACTTCCGTTTCAAGATTTTTAATTGGCTGATGGACGACGTAATCTTCCAAAATAATTCCATTTGTTGTGGTTTTGGTAATTTTTTGATTTAAGCTGAGCAGCTGAATGGGATCAATCAACCGATCCTGGAGCTGGGGCTGCCAGCTACACCTCCAGGCAAGAAGTAGACAGTGGATTTAATAACTGCATCCTTCGGGTTATACCAGCAAACTTTGATCGATAGAGCCTCTTCTATTATCGGCAAGATGCAGCACGTGCAGGTGAGGTTGCCATTTGGGCATGAGAAACTATTTTCGCTACGCTTTAAGTCTCCCTTAGCCATTCCCACAAACCGGATAAAAAAAACGTAAAAATTCCCTAAGAAGTGTCTGGTGTGGCAAGCCATTTGTGGCAAGAGAAGCCAAGCATTTGTGACATCAGGCACGATAAACATAGAAATATATAACAGCACAGAGTTCCTTCATATTTCTGGCACGATTTGGCTTCATGCCACTATGGAAAAACACCCCTTGCGAGGTTTTCAAGCAATAATGTCAATTTTGTAGTACGGGAGGCCAACCCAACCCACCTAAATGTCTATAACTTCGGCCTGGGGAAAGGTATTGAGCTCTTGTAAAAAAAGAACTGAAGAATACAGGAAAGGTATCCCAGCAAATGCCCGATTTTAAGCGTAAGTGGACGGACAACCTCCTCCAAAAAGCTATCGGAAGCCACTAGAAAATCTAAAATGTGAGGATTTTCGGAAGAAGTGGATAAATATTTTAATGGTTAATGAATTTGTATAAAATTTGAATAAATTTGTGTATTTTTGAACATTTTTATATTGAACGGTTTAAGTTTTTATTGAACTTAATATACAAAGTACATACAAGTTTTTTCTGGCTCCCTTTTTAGATAGTTTAAATTATACTAACACTGATTTTACAGTTAAACCTAAACAAGCGCGTCAAGCGTTTCTCAAAGAAATAGCGCGGCATTAACTCTTTGCAATTGGAAAATCCGAATTTTACAGCGCGTTAAAGTAGTGAAAAAGTAATGACAATTGAGCTAGTTTTTAGTCAATCTATTAAGCTAGGCGCTAGAAAATATTACGCTTAACGCGCTGATTTAGGTTGCTCTGTAAGGAAACGGCTTTTAAAATATGAAAAAAAGCTTTTAATTAAAACTAATAGCTTGTTTATGATGCATAAAACATTTTTGATACAAAATAATTAAAATTTATGCTTAAAGCTTGTACTAATTAACGCCATCATTATTTTTTCTCTACATCTTTGTTAAAAACAAAAAATTTTTGGGTGCATTACAAAATCAAAACCATCACGCCTTCCTTACATTTGTAAATTTCTACATACAAATTGAAAAATCCATTATACTTAAACCCATTATATAAAACAGGGTAGTAAATTTGTAGCCCTAGCCGATTATGTGGCTGTGGGGCACTCGGAGGTCTCGATGAGGGAAGGAGACAATATTGAATTGCTTAAGGTGGGCTGTGCGGGATGGTGGTATGTTCGTATATTAGGTAAATTTTTAATATAAATAAAAAATATTTGACACTAGGAATATGTAATTAATTTAATGAGAAATGTTTAATACTAAACTTTTTTTCTCTGTTTCTCTCCCTATCTCTCTTCTTAAATCTAGATACCAATTCAGAAGGTTGGACCCCTGCAGCATATTTGGAATCGATCAATCGAAAATCTTCTCGATCATCAAGCCGCAATCAAGAACGCTTAAATTTAAATAAGTTAAATGATTAATTTTTTTATTTTATAGTCAGTTTTTTATATATAAACTTTTGTAAAGATTTCTAACATTCAAAACTAAAAACCAGTGGCCGAATTACTGTATTCGATAACGATCGAAATTCCCATTAAAATTCTATTGTTTTTTTTTTTCATTCGATATCGAATGTCGTTGTTTGGCCCCTGATTACTAAAATAGTCCTTTATAACTCTTGAAATCTTAAAAAGAAAAAAAAACAAGTTTAGATTGTATATTTGCACGCTTTATCGTTGTTAGTCCGTTCTTGTGAACACAGTTCTGGATGAAACCTATTTATGAAATTAACACTCATATTTGCCTTTCTTAAAATCTATTAAAGAAGCTTAAAGTTTTTACTAAAAAACCAAAAAAATATATACTTACATATCGTTTCTTTAATATAGAAAAGCCCTAACTAACATTTTCCTTACTTTACAGGAGAAGGAAAAGACTTAATAAAAATTGTAGTATCGTAGTTGCGATTTTTTTAAACGCAGTTTTTATTAAATTGTTTAGAGAGTTTGATAAAAAACTGCGTTAAAAAAAAAATCGCGACTACAATACTAAAATTTTTATTAAATTTTTTCCTTCTCCTGTAAAGTAAGGAAAATGTTTGTAAGGGCTTTTCTATATTAAAGTAACGATATAAACAAAATAAAAACGCGACCAAGGTCTTAAAATCGGTTTTGGACATAAAAATGTTTTAAAAAGAAATTTCTGTAAGGAAATGCATGGTGTATTTACTTAAGGTGGTCTCGATATTAAAACAAATACATATTGTTTTTTTTCCTTTGCAGTTTCACAGTCATAACGCACCATAGTGACTTGCATAATATATAAACTTCAATACATTTTATACATAACACGTGCGTTAAACAGCTGGCTTATCGAGGCCATCTTCTAATAACACTATGCTATTTGAAAAAATAGACAAGCCGGGCACTTGGCGTTTTAACATAATTCGGGTACGCTGAATCCAATGATGCTCTAGAAGTGCTGGGAAACTATCGATAGACTATCGATATTATCGATAGTCTTAAAATATCGAAAATATCGATAGGAAAATTATAAATATCGATATTTTTATTATTTAAAATACAGCTATGAAGACATCTAACAGCAGCTATACACACACAGTTTTTTGCCGCAAGTTTGTACTTGCTATTATTAATTCGCGCTGAATTACAGCAATGAATATAAACAACAGGTGGTATTGATTGCTTAGCTGTGCTTTTTACTGCTAATTAAAGGCCTTTAAGTCGAAATTTGTAAACAAAAACAAAAAACAAATGCAAATCCAAATGCAATTGTGAGCATAGGACAAACAAATTAACGACCATTAGAGGATAAGTCCGCTAGATTGATTACCGTTTTGGCTTGAGAATCAAAGCCAATTTAGAAAATTATTTAAAGTTGCAATAGAATATCTTATAGTCCCTGCTACTTCGGTTCCTTCAAAAAGGTACTTATCAAAAAAAAAAAAAAACTTTCATCTAAAATAACGTGCGTATATACATATGTACATATCATACGTTCAATAAAGTGATAAAAACAACGAAATGTAGCCTGATAAAAAAACTAGTTAAAGTTTTCCTGCACAAGTACAAACATTGAGTCGATAGTAATATCGATATATCGATAGTGAAATCGGAACTATCGATAAATATCGTTAGTAGAAAATATCGATAGTATCCCAGCACTATGCTCTAGCCGTTTTTTAAGGTTAGCTCTTGTTTTTGAGATATACCGTCATATCGAAAATGGAGGAGGTTGCACAACATATCGGCCCCTTTGCGTGCAATTATCGTATGTTACAAAAACCAAATTTTACAGGGCAGCAATTTTTCTACTCTTCTCTGCTTTATGCCATGTTCGCACGGTGCTTTGGATTACTTCGCTCTCTGTTTTTATTACTTATTTGAATTACCATGTTCGCACGGCATTTTGGATAATTGGATTTGACAGTTCTTCTTCTTCTTCTTTTATTAATTTTGATTATTGATAAATTTAATTGCGGTTACTTGTATTAAGAATGGAAAGAAGTAAGAAAAAAATATTATTTCAAAGAAATACATGCATATAAAATATTTATTTTCCCAGTAAATAGAAAAGCTGTTAGCAGATGGACTCAATGTATTTTAATAATATAAAATTACTTCCTTTACTTTTGTTTACTTTTTTTCAGGGCTGCCAGATAAATTTGTGAGGAAATCGTCAGTTTCCTAAAAAAAAAAATTCGTCTTTTCGGACAATTTAAAATTTAGTTTTTTTAAACAGTTTTTGTATGATTTTTATAAAAAAACATTCAAACAAAAACATAATTACTTCATACCCAGCTTGAATTTTCAATCGTGTAAGAGCTACTGGGAGTCTCATGAAGAGCGTCTTTGATCGTCGATGAGCGCATTTTTTAACCGCAGAAGATTCCTCACACGGGAAAAACTGTAACACGAGTGAGATTCTTCCTTAGCACAGCGAAAGATGCTTCTTCAACCATTGTGGGAATCGTTTAATACCTGGGTAATTTTATTCAGACTTTGGAGACTGAAAAAAATCGTCAAATCGGCACTTTGCTAATTTCGGAACAAAAAATCTTTAAAATTACGATAAATCGTCAAATCTGGCATCCCTGCTTTTCTTTGTTTATGTTCTATTTTGTTTGTTTTTTTAGTGCTTTGACAGCTGGTGATGGGAAAAAACCGATAAAAATTAGAGATCACATTGATTTCAAAGTAATCCACAGGGTAATACAAATTGAATTACGTACAAATGAGATAATCCGCTCTCAAAATTTTGTATGACGAATTATGTAATTTAGATCATAATTAGGCTGTGGATTACGAATGAGAGAGTGAATTACGAAAAAACGCTGTCGTGCGAACATGTTATTAGCTTGCATATCAAACTGAAAATATACATTAAATTTTTGGAGCAACGAAGTGGAATTCTCCTACCAAATTTTGTCTCTCTTGAATGTAGAACAAGATTGCATCAAAAACTCAATTTCAAAAAAATTGGCATATACGTACGACAGGGATGATAAATGAGAAAACCAATATCGTACCAACGAACTTTTAAAATCGTACTTTTTCGGCCCCAATAGTACTAAATCATTTTTTTATAAATTTTATTTTTATTTTATTTTTAAAAAACTATTTTTTCGCGGCAAAAGCACATCGCAGTTCTTGTTCTATAAATCATTCAAAGAAACTTTGCCAAAGCAACCATAGGTCAAAAATGAATTTCGAGAGCCGAATTTTTCAAAATAGTTAGTTTTCCAAAATATTCAAGAAAAGAGGCAAAAAATTGTATTTGGTCTAGCCAAGACCAGTATCATGCGGTTTTAAGTGTCGAGAAATCCATTTATTTTTGATTGCCGCCAAAGAGCGTTTTCATAAACTTTTTAGAATTTATCGTCTTTTTGTGGAAAATTGACGAATATGTATTTCTCAAAATGCAATCTCGAATTTTAAAGGAAAAAAAAATTGTTAAGCGTTCTAAAAATATGTGCATACGAGCATCTTCGGATTGCATTTCCAAATTTATTGTCTTTACAATTTTCAATATGTACTGCAGAAACAGGAAAGTAGTAGAAGGTCCGAATATAATCAAAGTTATTTTCGGAAATACAAAGTTTATTATTAATACGATTTCCGTATGACGTGCTAAATTCCCAATTTTTCATATTTGATAAATACACTGAAATTTATTGTTGAGGGAAAGCTAGCTTTTATGCGCATTTCACTGGAAACCTTTTCCAAAGATTTTAGAAAAGTAAAAAATATTAAACAAATAAAACCCTAAAGCTAATAAGAATTATAAACACTCTAATGGCCATTTTCTCAATGTATCGAAAAACTGTCTGTTACTTAATGTCAACATAAATTTATTGGACCGATAAACTGTCCGTTAACGATTTTGGGTTTCTCAATATACCGATAAAAAACAAAGTTTTCAGCTGGCAACGCCACTCAAAATACATGTAAAAGATGGGAGTCAGCTGATTGAATTTATCTGTACGGCAAATAAAAGGAAAATAAATAATTGGCAGATGAGTGCCGGTTAGCTTTGCGATTAAAACGAAGCAAATGAGACATTGAGAAAACCAAATTTCTTTAATGTGCAGTTTTTCGTTGGGAAAAAAGATAATCACCTAATGAGCAAATGGCCATTAAACATTTTCCTTCGCAATCTTCTCGTACTGTGCAGCTTAAATGACCCATGCATGCCATGCCAAAACAAGCCATAAATGATTAAAATCTTTTGATTTTAAAAAAGTTTTACTTTTCTTTAAGGAAATTTTATTGCGGAATTTCAGTTTTTTTAGTTTTTCTAATAAGCTAAAGTGTTACGCAAACATATGTTGTGCAACCTCCTCCATTTTCGAAATAACGGTATATCTCGAAAACCAAAGCTAACCTAAAAAAACGGCTAGCACCACTGGATTCAGCTTACCCGAACTAGATTAAAAAGTTTCAATTTCGAGCACAGTGTAATTAAACCATGAGAAAATGCCTATTTTGAAGGTGTCATGTTTTAGGCTATCAGCGCAGAAGTGGTGTAACCCACAATTTAATTAGGTTACGGTTCTGGTGTAAGATATGTTCTGTAAGGAACAGTGCAATAGTAGAGTAAGCCAACTGTTTGTATCGAAAACAGATGGCGCTAGAAACAATGTTTTTGCACGGGCCGTTACAACCAAGTACTATAGTGCTAGAGTAGTGTTAACTCTTCATTATCTCATAATAAGTAGTCTGGGGTTACACCACTTCTGCACTGATAGCCTCATTTATAAAAATGTTTGTGAAACATTTAAATTTTAAACAAACATTCGAATAATTAAAAAAAAAGTCATAAACATTCACCCCTATCGCAAACAACTACTCCCATGAAAATATTCCCATATTTTTTTATTTCGTATTGTGAATTGTTCCCATAACAAAGTTTTTGGGAATGAATTCCCAAACTTAAAAAATTTGAATTTTTTTACTAAATAAATTCCTAACAAGTGTTGATGTGAACGAAAAGGGAACATGTAAATTTTAATTTGTATTCTAAAGTAGGACTAAATTAAATTACTTTTTCCTTTTATTGAAGGAGTGTACATAAAGAAAGAGAAGATAAACACTATTCATTTTTTATTTTATTATATTTTTATTAGTATTTTATTTTGTATATTTTTCTTTCACAATACAAGCACTGACAATTTACTAACAATGGAGACTTTTGTTAACAAACCACTGACAAATAATTCACAATAGAAATTTTTACTCCCAAAATCAGTCTTCGACTAGCACTCAACGTGAACGGTCTTACTTTCTTCTCTGAATTGTTATTCGCGCATCGCGTACTTAGTAAAAGAAAATACAAGAAAAGAAAATTACAAAAAAAAAAAAAATAAAATAATATTCTCTTTTGCTTAGTTTTATACCTTCTTTGCTTAGTCAATACATCGTTAACGATCGATCGTAGTTTAGCGTGTTAAAATGCCCCCTGGGCGCCCCCCTATAGGGGATAACCGGTTTGCTCTTTTAGCTGAGCGGAGTCCCCAAAGTAAAAGGAAAAAACGTAATAGAGGAGAATCATTTGTTGATTTTCCATTGCTACCAACGCAAAATAAGTCTGCCAACCCCAGGTACATTGTTGTTGCCGCTGCTGATAATGAAAAACCTTTGTCCCAATTCTCATGTTTTGCAATTCATAGAGCTCTTAATCTTATAAGCAAAGAAATAATCTCTATCTCCCAGCTCAGGGATGGTAAGCTGCTTCTATTGGTAAAAGACAAACTAACAGCTAGAAAATTCCTAGAATCTAAAGAATTATTTGGTATATGTAAAATTACATGTACACTACATGAACATCTTAATTATATTAAGGGGACCGTTTTTGCTCCATGCCTTAACAACATCCCTGAGAAGGAAATCATAAACGAACTCAGCTCCCAAGGAGTTGTGGACGTTTATAAATACGTAAAACAAATAAACGGTCAAAGCTCCCCATCGGGCGTTGTCCTATTAACTTTCGATTTATACAATCTTCCTGAATCCATTGACATTTCATGGTATAAGGTGAAAGTACGCGAGTATATACCTAACCCTATGAGATGCAAAAAATGCCAACTCTTGGGACATACAAAAAATCGTTGTCAAGGTACCGAAGCATGTGTAAACTGCAACCTCCCTCCCCATGACAAAACTAAATGCACTAGAACATTTTGTGCAAACTGTACAGAGGAACACCCATCCTCTTCCAATAAATGCATCAAATATATACAACAAAAAGAGATTTTAACAATTAAGACAAAACGTAAGTGCTCAATGCGTGAAGCAATAACAATTCATAGAGAACAAAACAAAAACAACATTTCATTATCTTCCTTTTCGGCAATTACTGCCAAAAATCAAGGTACCATTAGTACCTCTGAAAAAACAACAGCAAACACATCATCATCATCTAACTCAGACAACATAAGAGCAAATGTAATAAAAGAGAAACTCTCAGCAATTCTTGCAAACTCATCACAAGCAATTAATCAAAACTTAAAAAATAATAGGAAAGAGGATGATCAAAATTCTCTTTCGCTCACACCAATCACTAATACTGTTACGAATAACAAAAATCAAACTCAATCAACAACAAAATCTATAAGCACAGAAAACAATATTCAACAGCTTTCCTCAAAAACGAATCCAAAAAATCTTTCAACTTCAGAAAGTTCTTTTAATTTATTTTCTTACCCCTCTGTTTCCAAAGTTATCCTCTCAGAACCCAGTTCTGATAATGATACGAACGGAATTGAATTTATGGCAACTGATGACGAAAAATCAGATTGAGTCTCTTAAATATTTGTATGTATTTATACAAAATTTAAGTGATTTAGTCTACTCTCTTTAATTTAAAAATGGTCCTCAATATTCTTCAGTGGAATATTCGTGGATATCAGAACAATTACACTAACTTACAACTTCTTATAAATTCTAAAAATCCCGACATAATTTGTCTTCAAGAAACCAAGTGCAAAGGCAATTTCACCCCGGTTACCCCCAAACAATATGTCGGATATTTCTTTAATCCAAATACATCATCAAAACAAGGTTCAGCTATACTAATTAAAAGAAATATTGCCCATAAAATTATAAACACAAATCAATCACTCAATGTAGTTGGTCTGGAAATAAACACAACGCTAATATTTTCAATTCTATCAATTTATTTTTCACCAAGTGATCCAATTCGATCAGTTGACTTAAATAGTCTTGTAGCAAACATTAATACACCTCTACTTTTGGTTGGGGATTTTAATGCCTGGAATCCTATATGGGGATCTACTTATACAAATAACAGAGGCTCATTAATTGAAACATTCCTAATGACTAACAATCTCGCTACATTAAATGATGGATCTTCTACCCATCTTAGTACACACAACACATTTTCAAACATAGATCTCTCAATAGTCTCCATCGCACTTGTGCCAATGTGTAAATGGTATGTAATTGACGATCTAAACAATAGTGACCATTATCCTATTATTACAGAGCTTCTTCTCAATAATAATACTAATTATCCCACACTTTCTAAATTTAACACCAAAAGGGCTAATTGGGATATATATCATACTAGAATAACCAAGTACAATGATAGAATTTGCATCTCTGATAATGTAAATAAGGAAGCAGCCTCTATTAGAAAAATTTTAAGAACTGCTGCAAATGAAAGCATCCCACAAACTACTAACAGAAAAATTAAAAAAACTGTTCCCTGGTGGTCTTCAGAACTCCAACGTCTTAGAGACGATAAACAACACTCTTGGAAGGTCTTTAAACGCAACATGTCAACGGAAAATCTCATTACATATAAGAGGAAAAATTCAGTTTTTAATAGGGCAAAGAGATTAGCAAAAACCAAATCGTTCAACGATTTTACTGAAAAATTAAATCCTTCTACAAACTCTTCTATACTGTGGCAGAACATCAAAAAGATTACAGGGAACTATAGAACTGGTATTATCAGATCTATATCCATAAATAATAGCGTTATCACGAACCCATTCGAAATATCTGAATCTTTCGCTAAGTACTGGTCATCAAATTCTAAAGATAGTAATTTCCCACAAAATTTCCAGAATACCAAAGCCCTAACACTTTCATATTTAAGAATTACCAACTGCTCGCCAATGGCCAGCGTATTGGAACTTCCTTTCAATATGCAGGAATTAATGTACTGCCTAAGCACCTCCAAGGGTAAAACTCCAGGGTTGGACAAGATTTCCTACCCAATGATTAAGAATGTCCCAAATTTTTTTAAAATTCGTATTTTAAAACTTTACAATAATATTTTAGAATCTGGCATAATTCCACAATCTTTCAAAATTGCATCAGTAGTCGCTATACATAAAAATAATAAGCCTATAGAAAATATTGATTCCTATCGCCCAATATCTCTTCTTCCTTGCATCACGAAAATTCTCGAGAAAATGATATCTAGACGCCTAATGTGGTATATTAAAAAACACAATCTCCTTTCCCAACATCAATTCGGATTCCAATCTGGTGTTGGTACTACTGATGCCCTATTGTACCTCGATCACATAATCAGTAAAAATTATTCTACAGGGAAACACACATCAATTTTATCGATAGATTTTATAAAAGCTTTTGATAAAATTGGTGTCCACATTGTTCTTCAGAAACTTTCAAAGTGGTCAATTGGACCCAAAATGTTTAATCTTATAAAATCCTTCCTTCTTAACAGGAAATTTACAGTACGTATAAATAACACCTTCTCAAATGTAGTCCCACTTGAAAATGGAATCCCACAAGGGTCTCCATTATCAGTTACTCTCTTTATTATTGCTTTTGACGATCTAAGCCTTATAATTGGCAAAAATAAAAAAGTAGATCATTGCATATACGCCGATGATTTATACATTATTGCTAGAGAACAAGAAAACGAGAAAATAAAAAAAGATTTCATTGACACTTTGGTTTCTATAGAACAATGGTCAAAAATATCAGGGGCAGATATTTCATTTGAAAAATCTAACCATCTGCACGTATGCAAAAAACGAAATTGTACTAACATAGACATAACTTATAATAATCTAAATATTAAAAACGTAGAAAAGTGTAAAATTCTAGGACTTAATATAGATCGTAAATATAGCTTTAAAGCCCATTGTAACTATCTAAAAAAAGACCTAACAAGTAGACTTAATGTCATTAAATATCTTTCCTCGAAAAAGAGTCATATGCATACGAACAGTCTTTTAAGATTGGTAAAAACTGTAATACTGGCGAAAATCGATTATGGACTTGTTATATACTGTAAAGCTGCTAAATCTGCTCTCAAGAATGTTGAATGCATGCTAAATGCTGCAATTAGAGCAAGCCTCAGAGCTTTTAGAACCTCACCAATAAAAAACTTACAAGCTGAAGGTGGGTTTGAGCCACTTCAAATACATGCCACTAAATTAAAATTTCGTCTAATTCATAAATTTTTTTGCAAACAATCTTCACTTTTACACAAACATACTACATTGTTGAACAAAAGGAAAACTGAACAGAAATTTCCCTCAACCCTAGCACATATATCGAAATTAGTAAAGAAATTTCAAGTACAAAGATTTACCCCACCTCAAGAAAACAATCCACCGTGGCTATTGGATTCGAAAATCTTTCTAAAGAACCTTATCTTTTACAATAAAAGTTCCACATCTCCTGAAATCTTTAAAACACTATTTAGCGAAATGCTTACTAAATATAAAAATGATAATTGGCACTTTGTTTACACCGATGGTTCTAAAACCCCAACGTATGTTTCTTTTGCTGTCGTTGATGGAAATGGACTTCCAAAAATTACTGGACTTCTCCCGCAAAATGCAACAATTTTCGAAGCCGAAGCTGAAGCCATATTTGAAGCGTTAAAGCTATGTAAAAGCTCACCAAAAAATTATATCGTTTGCACGGATAGCCGTTCGGTATTCGATGCAGCTTCCAACCTGAAGAACAAACATGGAACAATAATTTCAATCCAACAGCTTTTAATACAACTAAGAAAGAAAGTAAAATTGTTATGGATACCTAGTCATATAGGTATTATTGGTAACGAAGCTGCAGACATAGCAGCAAAAACAGTACATCGTCACCCCACTTATCTTTCTATACCTAAATCCAAAAACTTTCTCGCTAGAAGTTTATTAGAAAATTTAAATGCTTCATTACTTTGTAAATGGAACAATTATAACCATCTGTACAAAGAAATAAATCCGGAAAAAAAACCCATTTCGCTACCTAATTCCACCAATTTCCATAAAAATCGCTGCTTTACGAGACTTCGTCTGACACACTCTAGACTTACTCATCAATATCTGCTGTCTTCAGAGTCCCAACCAGTATGTACTTTCTGCAATAACTCAACACTAACAACAATACATCTTTTATCAGACTGTCCATCCCTCGACAATATTCGTTTAGGCATATGCAACTCAAACAATTTAATTAACCTATTGAAATGTCCTTCTGACGATAACATAAATAGAGTTTATTATTTTTTACAACACATTAATTTACATAATAAAATATAACATTAATCCTTTTTCTTGCATCTTAAATATTTAAACAATCCTTACACATTTTTCTTTTTACACAAATCAGGCCGATAGCCTATGCTGCTAGTGCCTTAGTTTTTTTTAAGATTTATTGTAATTTTAATTATAATAAATTTATAAATAAAATAAAAAAAAAAAAAAATACTCCCAAAATATTTGCGATACCGATTTGTTGGGGATGGGAATTTAGGTTTGATTCCATATATCATATTCCCATAACATTCGCGATAGGGGTGATTAAGTTTACTGCTGAAACAGATGTCTCAAACGTGGAAAAAGACTTAAGCTGTGATACGATGGACGACCACGTTAGAGAGATTACGTTTGCATAAAGCTGAAGGTCCACACCATGCGTTTATGCGTCTGTCCTTTTTATGCATTTGACAAAAAAGTTGAATCAGTGTAATTGTATATGACAAGTTACACAACAAAATGCAGAGAATGCATAGACGCATCAACGCATGAAAGTAGGTTTACTTTCTACTTTTGTATCCGTCGCATGTATGGTGAAAAAAAGTCAGCATGGCCATGTATGGCAAATCATATTTTATTTTCAATGTTTTCGATAAATATGTTTGTGTGGTAGATTACTTTTTACTATGTTTTTGCATTAAAAAAGGTTTTTAATAAGAGAAAAAGCTTTCGTTATAAAGATTGTATAACCTTTAATGAATAAAATACATTAAAATTAATTTTTAGCACTATTTAACAAGAACAAAATTTGCCATTCTACTTATCGATTGCTTTTATCTTCTGAGTGTCATCTTTGTTGTGCTTATTATTTTTTTTAACAAATGCCATGAATTGGAAACATATTGATACCGTGAAAAATCACGAATATTTTTAAAATAAAAGCTTACTCCCCTATGAATTCTATTAAATAAATTCTATTAAAATATCAATTACACTCTCAATTTCTTGCAAAATTGTTTTTAATTGTTAAACATATTAACACAACAGCTGATAAAAAAAAAATTTTGGCGCATGAAACGCATTGCATGTAACTTGAATTTAGAAACGCATAAAATGCACAAAAAGTATCATACGCATCTACGCATGAACGCATGGTGTGGACCTTCAGCTTAAGTGTCTTCTTTAATTGGAAAAATAACGTTATATCTGTTTTACGTTCTTACTGCCCGTCTACAACTGACATGATTTGCAGTTATAACTTGAAGTAATAAGAGCGTTGTTAAAACATTTGCATTAACAACCGTGTTATAACATGAGAAAACTTCTAACATGATGAGTCTATACCTAACACTAACATCATATTAGTGTTAAAGTTAAGCATTTCATGTCAGTTGTAGACTGCATGTTATGTTGCTTGGACTGTACTATTTGTGGTTATGACAGTGCGCTTATGAGTAATTGAGGAAATTTTCTTCATCGGGCCACAAAACGCTTTTAATGAAATACTTAGTCAGTTGATTTATTGCAGTCAATTAACTTTTACTGTTAGCAGTTTATCGATTTTCTAGCGTTTGATTTTTATTTTTTATCTGAAGAGCATTCTTTAATACTTTTTTGAAATCAAAAATTTTTTAAGAAAAATTTCCCTTTAATTCCCAAACCTTTTTTAAGACCTCCCCCCTATTAATCTCTATTACTATTAATCTCGTCAAAAAAAAAAACAAATTTAATAATGCAACTTTCTTACTCGAAATTTTACTATTTGCTTATACAGTCATTTATAGATAAAGGAAAATGTTCACAAAAGAAAATCTAATACTTTTGTTGCAGAAAAGATTTTTATAAACAAATGAAAACTAATTAATGTGCTGTTTCCACAATACAAGTGATTGAACGTTTAGTAAAATGTATATGAAAAACAGTCAACTGAGTGCTACACGTTCAATCACTTGTGTTGTGAAAACAGCACATAATTATTTAAAACACCCGAGATGAGCAAAAAATCAAAGTTTTAAATGGTACTTGAGCGTCTAAAATTTGGTTAAAATATCTAAAATTAATTTAACATTTTAATATTTTGAAAAGACACAATTGAAAGAGAAATTAGAGAAAATCAGTCAAAAATTTATAGAAAATTGTGGGTGGCAGCAATAACTGTAATTAGTTTGAACTCACCTAGATGGCCATTTTAAAAAAATCAAAGGATTCCTAAATTTTGGACAAATCACACACATCGTTCTTTGCTAAATGTACCATCTCGTGAAAACGTTAATTAATAGTTTTGTTTTTACCTTTAAAAAGAATGGAAACTTGTAAACATTATCTAGAATATTATAATTTATAACTTATTACCTAAAATACTATAATTAAATCCTGAGTTAAAGGCCTAGCAATATAGTTTAATTTATTGTATTATATAATATTAAATAAATAAATAAATTGAAACAAAATAAACATAACCACATTAAAGACTTTACTTCAAATTCTTTTGGTGATATGCAAAGAATTTTAAATAATCAGGACTCAGACTACCAAAGGTTTAAGGAGGAAATGCTTACGAATGCCAAACATTGTAAAACATTAATAAACTAAATCAAATGAAGAAATTAAAACAAATTTCAGACGTAACAAAAAACACGAATGCCCCAATCCTTTTTTTCAAAATGTGACGTCACAAAAATAGCAGCTATTCGGAATATTCGAAAACCGGTTTTTGACAAAGTCGAATAATCGATCTCCCAAGGGCTGACGTAATTTTGCATCATCACACAACACACAGACAGTGGCCATTGTGGTGTCAGCACCTCATGAGCATAAGGCTTTTCACATTCCGTGTACTCTAGGCTTTACGAACAATAAGTTTTTATCAAATTTATCATTTATTTATAAATAGAACAATGCCATCGTTTTGAACGAGTAGGAAAATCGAAATAGACAGTACACATTTTTTGAACTCGTAAATTATTTCTTTCGATTCGAAATACGCGGTAAGCCCACAGTATATTTAATTCCTGGGCAAAGTCGGCTCTATTGAACGGTAAGTATTTATAAGATCATAAACTACTAGCAGTGCCCATTCTGTGTTGCTAGAAAATATACACATTACTGGTAACAGGTCTTAACCCTAGGACTACCATGTTGGTCTGGCCAGACCAAATTTCTGTTTCACTTGCTATATCTTTCCAATAGAACAAAAAAAATCAAAAATCCAGGTACGTGAATTCTATGAATGATATCGAGCCCTTATAGCAAAAATGATGTAACGAACATAAATAAAATTTTACAGGAGAAGGTTTTTATACCCTCCACCACAATTAGTTGTGAAGAGGGTATATTAAGTTTGTCATTCCGTGTGAAACTTTTTTATTATTCATCTCAGACCCCATAAAGTATATATATTCTGGGTCCTTGAGTAATTTTAAGTCGATTTAGCCATGTCCGTCTGTCTGTCCGTCTGTTGAAAACACGCTCACTTTCGAAAAACTCAAAAGAAATAAACAAACTTGGTGTCAAATTGCTTGTAGTTATCCTAAGCAGTTTGGGATTGAAATCCAGCAAAATCGGTTCAATAGGATCTGAGCTATGAATCAAAATGTGGAACCACCACCTAAAAAAATTGATAACTTTGTTACAAAAAATAACAGAAATGCTGGAACAAGGCACGGAATGAGATAAGATTTTGCAAAAATTTGTTTTATTTGACTGGAAATCACGCTGTTAAATTTCGTGAAGATCCGTCCATAATTTACCCTAGGCCCCACAGAAATCCTATTCCCGGAAAACAGTTTAGTACACCTAAAACCATAATTAATAATGCTATCATAACAGGAATTGGTACGTCACAGTTTTAAAGGACTAGAAATGACGCTGTGAAATTTCGTGATGATCGGTCCATAATTTACCCTAGGCCCCATATAAACCCTACTACCGGAAAACAGTTTAGTCGCCTAAAATCATAACTAATAACAAATCGTCACTGTTTAAGATAATAATAATAAATAGACATCATACAGATATTACTCCTTAAACATTCGAACTGTCGGTGGAGGGTATCAAAGATTCGGCACAGCCGAATATAGCACTCTAACTTGTTTTAAATATTTTTGCTTCAAGTCTAGGGTTTCGTTTGAAATTGCTTTTGCTCTTATTTCGTAACGGTACTTCCCAGAGATATGAGATTTTTAGAGATGATGCAAATGATCAAAAATGATCGATTTTCATCAAAAAACCAAAATCTAATATGTTGTTGGTTACATCATTTTTGCTATTAGGGCTCGATATGTTCTGAATAGAATGAAATTTATTTGGAATCGATAGGAGCAAATTTGTGGGGTGAAATTTCATTTTTATGTACACATCTATTAAATTACCCTCTTAGTCGGGCTGGACCACGAAGTATTGTATTTGTGTGTTGCTTTGATTTTATCTTTTTTGTTTTTGCAAAATTAAATAAAATGATGACGACGAAATTATATTTTTGATTTTGGTATTTCGATGCCTTACTTTCTCAACCTTGTATCTTAAAAAAATACAAATTTTCAGGATAGAAAAAAAAACGTTTCATCTTTGTATACTTCGGCGTTTAAAGTTAAAATGGAATTATTAAAGAATTGATTACATCTATGTAAATTGTATTGAAATAATAAGTTGTTGCAGTATTAGAACCCAAAAATAGCCGTCGTTTGATATGAAAAAGTCAAAACCGTATTTTTTAAGTTACGAGGTTGAGGAAGTAAGGCATCGATTTGTGTCCTGTTTTTGGGGTTTCCTTAAAACCAACCGCAAGGCAAAGGAGTTTTATATTGCTTTGAATGGAATGGGAAACAACACACGAAAAACAAATATATGTTTTTATACCCTCCACCACAATTAGTTGTGAAGAGGGTATATTAAGTTTGTCATTCCGTGTGAAACTTTTTTATTATTCATCTCAGACCCTATAAAGTATATATATTCTGGGACCTTGAGTAATTTTAAGTCGATTTAGCCATGTCCGTCTGTCTGTCCGTCTGTTGAAAACACGCTCACTTTCGAAAAACTCAAAAGAAATAAACAAACTTGGTGTCAAATTGCTTGTAGTTATCCTAAGCAGTTTGGGATTGAAATCCAGCAAAATCGGTTCAATAGGATCTGAGCTATGAATCAAAATGTGGAACCACCACCTAAAAAAAATTGATAATTTTGTTACAAAAACTAACATAAATGGTGGAAAAATGCACAGAATGATATAAGATTTCGCAACAGTTCGTTTTTTTTAACTGGAAATCACGCTGTAAAATTTCTTGAAGATCCGTCCATGATTTACCCTAGGCCCCATATAAGCCCTACTCCCGGAAAACAGTATAGTAAGCCTAAACCCCTAACTAACAATGCTATCTTAACAAATTTTGGCACGTCACAGTTAAATAGGACTAGAAATGAAATTATTAAGTTTCGTGAAGATCGGTCTATAATTTACCATAGGCCCCATATAAAATCTACTTCCAGAAAACAGTTTAGTACGCCTAAATCCGTAAAAAATAATGCTATTATAACAAAATTTGGTACATCAAAATTTTTTAGAACTAAAAATAAGACTGTGAAATTTCGTGAAGATCGGTCCATAATTTACCATAGGCCCCATATAAACCTTACTCCCGGAAAACAGCTTAGTACGCCTAAAAACGTAAAAAAGAATGCTATCATAACAAAATATGGTACATCACAGTTTTATAGAACTAGAAATGACACTGTGAAATTTGGTGAAGATCGGTGCATAATTTACCATAGGCCTCATATAAAGCCCACTCTGGTAAAATAATTAAATACGCGGTAAACTTTCTTCCAGTTTAGCTTCATATGGCCAGAAAAAGTGTTATGCAATTTTGTGATATACGGTCCATAATTTTCCTTAGATTCCATTTTAGCAGCCTTCTGAAATTTACTGCAAACGCTTAAACTAATTGCACCGCTGTATTGAAATTTATGTTTTTTAATACCAGAAATCGTTCTGCAGAATTTGGGGGATTGGTTCATAGCTTGCCATGGCTTTTATATAATTTGTTCTCTTGAAAATCATTTAAGTTCAGCTTAAACTGATATTCTACTCAAACTTTTTAAAATTGATTCTGATTGTCAGTCAATAATTTTATATAGGTCTAAGCCGCAACAAATTTTAATGCAGATGTCTGTTTTTACAAAGATTATAATAATAAATAGACATCATAAATAGACATCATACAGAACTGTCGGTGGAGGGTATCAAAGATTCGGCACAGCCGAATATAGCACTCTAACTTTTTTGGATTACTTTTATTTGCCGGGATTTTCAAAAGTGCAACACAACCTGTTAAGGAATTATGAGCACCATATCACCATGATGTTTATAAGGCTGCAATGTCAAAGGAACGATTTACTCCATTGCTACGGTTCATCCGTTTTGACAACGCGAACACTAGGCCAATGCGCCAAGAATTGAGCAAATAGAAGATCTTTGGTTGAGGCTTGTTGCAATTTAGAATCCTCATTTACTCCTGTGGCCAACCTAACCGTGGATGAACAGCTTTTCCCTTTGGGAGGACGAACGCGATTCACGCAATATATAGATCAAAGCCAGTCGCTTAGCTCTTGTTGGAACTTTTCGCTGTAATAAAATCTTTGTATCACATTTTTTAAAAAAAATCAAGCAAACGTCAAGTATGCGAAACTTTATTTGGCTACTATGAGGATAGCCATGCGGTCTGTCCATATATACCAAAAAGGAATAAAAGCCTTATTATTACTACTACTATACTATTATCAACAGAAAATTAGACAAATACTATCACAGAATACAGGAGATGACCCAGGTTGAGCAACCAGGAGGCTTTTTCTGAATTGCGAGGCGAAAATCAATGCGATGCGAAAATGCATAAATGCGAACAATTGCTATTCTGTATTGCGATATTCGCAAAGTTTTTTTTTAATCGCATTTCAAATTTCAAATTTATTCGACAACAAAATAGCATTTGCAAAGTACAAACATGTTATGAAAGATAATATTTTATTTATTTATTCATCATATATTTATTATTTAATTCAGGGAAGCAAGCAATAAGACCACCAAACCGCGTCAATTTGAAATAATGATAGAATTTATGAATAAGAACCAAATGCACGATAGTCGGCAAATACTTTGCGACAAACGTTAACTGAAGAACTAAATATCAATGGACCACCTATTAGAGAAGCTGCAGGATGGAAAAAGTATGAAATATATAAACCAGTTAAAAAATATTTGACTTCAACTTTAATTTTAATAGGTTTAACCCGATTTTAAAGTACACACAAAACATTTTCATTTTCTTCGTCGTCGAACCACAGTGCCACAAAATCCATTTTAATAATAATTTTTTTTTATTACAGAATGTCCTAAATATCACAAAGCATACAGAGATGAAAAAAAGTGACGTATGAAAAATGCCTAAATCATTTGCAAGGGCAACTTTCGAAGAAAGAGAAAGAAAACTTTTTTTGGTAGTGAAGTGGCAATGTGTAAAAACAGGCCGCTACTATCAACACAAATTGCATAATCAAAACAAAAAACGCAAAAAGGGCAGCTTTCGAAGAAAAAGACAGAAAAAAACACAATATTTTCTGTCTCGTGACGCCTCTGTGCTAAATATATTTTTTAAACTATTTTCACAGCCAAACACAAACAATCTATTTATTTTTAATTTGACGTTTATTGACACTGACGTATATTTGAGCAGCGTTGTCACGATTTGAAATAAATTGCGAATGCGATTGCGAAAGTCTAACAGAATACCAATTTTCTTTCGCATCGCATTTCATTTGCGCATCGCATTGATTTTCGCATCGCAATTCAGAATAAGCCTCCAGATTGAACGCTTCAAAAAAATTTACCTAGTAATGAACCAACCATAATGCACCTTTTTCAACATCTATAAAAAATTACCGCCCATTATGCGCTAAGTGCCATTTATTAACAAAAACAAAACCAAAAACCCTAAAACAGCTTTGATAAATGTGGAGAAGTCATATGCCTGCAAGGACGATTGTGATGTATTATAAAAAATTAATTTAAAAAATTATATAATAAATAAATATAATTAAAATAAAAAAAATGTTCAATAAAAAATATATGTATGTACCTTTAACTTTTATTCAACTTGTGGTCTGGCCAGACCAAGAGGAGAAGTTAGTGGTAAAAGTTTACCAGTGATCCTAGGGTTAAGATAAATAATAACAAAAATTTAAATGAGGTAATTGGGAAGTTAACGCAGCATATATTCAAAAAGTGAAACCCCTAAACAGGCAACTCTGATCTTTAGTAGACTCTAACAAAACGAAATTGCTGCGTTAGAAATTCTACATGCATTTTTTGTGTAGCACGGTGTTAATAGAATCATTTGTAAAGCCAATGTCAACATTAAATGTTAATATAATATTATAAATTCTATCTTAAAGACTTTATTAAATATATTTAAGGGAGCCTTGGTAGGAACGTTGGTAGTGAAGGTTGCGGGTTCGATTCCCGCCAGAGACTCTGGTCTGTTTACTACAACGGGCTGAAGGTCTACGTTGCTATTTCTCGGTTATTTAAGTTTGAATATATTTTGTAATTGATAAATAAAACATATTCAGCCTGATTACGATTGGCGTTGGCGTATACGTCTGAGTCTTTTTTTGTAGTAGATTAAAGTAACACACAACTTTTGTTCTTTAATTTACTACAAAAAACGACTCAGGCGTATACGCCAACGCCAACCGTAATCAGGCTGATTAAATAAACATTAAAATATAAATTTTTATTAGTTCAAATTAACACATTTATAAATTTAATACTCTTTCCAAACATTTGTCACAAATTGAACAAAAGAAATTATCATTTGTGTTTCTTTTTTTAACTTACACCCAAATCAATAGTCATATGTATACAAATTTTGTATGCGTTTAAGGTACGTGTAAATATGTAAAATGGTAGACAAGCAAATTAAGTAATATGTAATTTACATATGAAAAGAATTTTTTTTACTGCCCTTTATAAAGTCATTGTAGTTTTAATAATCATATGCACTATTGTTTGGGCAAGTGCACTAAAAATTAATTTTAATAATAACTGCATAAAAACTGCAAAAAAAGTAATTTGGACTATTCATCCCCACACCATAATAGTGGAGAGGGTATTATGTTTATGTTTGTAACACCTTAATATATTGGTCCTATTCACTTTTAAGTATGCCGATCGACTTAGAATCATTTTTTGAGTTAAAAATAATGGTGACCGTCCTGCAAACCTTTTGCGCAAAGTATAGATCGCAATTTTTGAGATAATTTGATGAAATTTGGTACAAGTACCAAGCTTATTGGAACTGGGGAGAATCGGTCCATAATTTCACATAGCCCCATACAAGCTTCTTTCCAAAATAGGGTCTTTGTGCCAATATACCATCTTATTATGTTGGTATTAAGATAAAATTTAGTCCAAACTTGTTTTATTGCAATCAAAATAATCTTACCAAATTTTTTTTGAAATCGGTCCATATTTGATTATAGCTTCCATACAAATACTACTCCCGAAAATGGCTCTTAATGCCATGAACCCACAGATAGAAAAACACTCGGGATAAATCAAGTTTTTTTTTATGATTACTTCAAGTACGAGTCGTACTCAAAAATTCAAGTACGAATAACACTAAAACGTACTCAAAACAATCCTAAATGGGATATCTTTCGACAACCAATCCCGGATTTTCTTGAAATAAGTATAAAATTCTTAATTAATTAAAAAAAGATTAAACTTTTCGTTGTGTTTTCTATACACATTGAAAATAGGTCTGGCCAGACATGTGTACAATGAAGGGTTCAAAGGTAAATTTGAACTCTTGCTTCTCATGTACATAGTTTATATTTTTGGTTAAATATGTACATAAGATTTCTAAAGTTAAGACCATATCGGGAATGATGTTTGTGTTTTATCATTCTGTAAGGTGTAATACGAGTAAGTAAATCAATTATAATAATTTTTTCTTTCTTATTCGGAATAAAATCAACTTTAGAATACTTGAATCAAGCGCATTTTAAGATTGATTCAATCTTAGTTTCACTTAAATCAATCTCATTTTCGGATTATTTCAATTACAAAATCGGGATTTAATATGGATTATTTAAGTATTTTCCGATTGAAAATCCGTACTTGAATCAATATTTCTGAACTTGATTCAAGAAAATCCGTACTCATGTTACCTTTTATGAAGTAATTTTAAAAGGGAAATCGTAGACATAAAAAACATTTAAGAGTCGTATAAAATATTTGGACAAAGGCAAAATTTTAATACAGAAATCGGTCTGCTTTAAAGTTTTCAAACTAAAGCTTATTGTAGTTTATCTCGCACCTGCAGAGTAAAAAAAATATGAATTTTTAAACAAATAAATGGGAATCTTTTTCTTTAGTGAACTCGCCAATATTGTCAAAGACCGAAATATGGTTGGTTGGTTAACGTGGTAGCACACACAGAAATAGGCGTGCTGCAAGTAGAGTCGACAGTAATTCCGTTTTGATACCACACAACTCATCAATAATTGGAGCCCCCAATCAAACTTGACCCCGGTGCAATACTGAGGTGGCTAGAGCCAGCCCGTTACGTTGAGATATTTTAACAAGTTGCTGAGTTTCACAGGCGATATCTCCGAGTGTTCTTGTAAAAGGTAATTCCCAATAATCCATGTCGTGTGGAATTAAACGCTGGGCAATCACATAGAAGATGAAATACTATCTTCTCAGTTCCATATTAATTGCAGCTGCGGCAGCATTCATTCAAAGGGAGGCCGAGTCTTATAGCGTGCTTACCGATCGTCCTATGACCAGTAAGTACGTATGTATATCAGTCTCGAGATGTCGCTCAGAGCGACCTATGTCGTATGTGGGCCACGTTACTTTGGTAGCCCTGCAGCCATCTAGTTTCTTCCATTTATCATCAGCCATATCCAGATAGAGTCTAAAGATTTCGCTTCTGGTAGTTCCCAGGAGTGTTGCAACAAGAGATCCATATGTTGCCATTTGACCAGTCTAGGATTAAGGCCTCACCTGGCACCAAACATTCTACGGCAGGCATAGTAAGCCAACGTAGCCTTCCTGACCATGTGTTGAGTATTTAATTTCCATTATAATTTTATATTTCGCGTGATCCGACAGGGGAAGTTCGTAACCGTGGTAGCCTGAAAGTCTGGATTTTAGTCCTTCTGGTAAGCAGTACCAGTTCCGTTTTGTTAGGTTTCACTCCCAGTCCACACTCTGCTACCGTCTTACTGCCTCTATTATCCAGACCAGTAAGAATCGAGTTAACAACAATGAGCCAGAGTAGAGGAGAGATCACCACACCTTGGGATGTACCCCTTCTTATATTCTTTGACCTCACGCTGTTACCAAGACATGATATAACGGTCCTTGTCCTCAACATGTTCACTAACCATCTAATGATGTACTTCTGAACATCCAGAATATAAAATTGCAAGGCTTTATTTTCTCTCCAATTTTCTCCAAAGTAAGTAGATAAAAGTACTCTCATATCATTTTTCGTGTTAACCCCCACATCGATGGGAATTATATCTGGAACAATATCATGAATTTTTTGGTGTTCCTTTTCCTTTTTTATACCCTTCACCGAAGGTAAGAGGGTATATATAACTTTGTCATTCCGTTTGTATGTTCCACAATATTGATCCTACACACTATAAAGTACATATATTCTGGGTCCTTATAAAAAGCGAAGCTCAAATCCGGTTGTCCGTCTGTCCGTGTGTATGTTGAAATGGGTTTTCCGAAAACCCCAGAAACGATGTGGACTAGGTTTATGTATATTTATGTCACATATACTCCAAATTAAAGAATTTTATTAAGCCGCAATATTTGTATGGTACAGCGCGTAGGATGCTCCTAGGTGGGTCAAATGTATGACCAACCCATCTTTATTATTTATTGCCGAATTTCGGTTTTTTAGTTATTTCAATAAACTAAACCGTTTTTGAGTTACGCGAATATATGCTGTGCAGCCTCTTACATTTTCGAAATAACGGTATATCTTGAAAACACGAGCTAACCTAAAAAAACGCTTAGCACCACTGGATTCAGCGTACCAAATTATGGTAAAATGCCAGGTGCGCGGCTGGTCTGTTTTTTGCAACTTGCATAGTGTACTTATTGCTCAAAATTACAATATTAAAATTCAATTTTAATATTATTTTTTAAAGGTTGCGAAAGGAAAAAAATCATATCTTTAAAAAAAAATACCTCCTTCAAAGTTTCAGAATTTTTAAAGAACAGTTTGAGGTATTATACAAAAAAAAATAGGTTTTTGACTTAGTCCGTTTTTAAAATTTAACATTTTGCAGATATTACATTTGTAGCCCCAAGTATTCTCTTTAAAATGACATCGAAATCATCTTCGTATGTCAAGTAGTTTTCGAGATATTGAAGAAATAAGCTCAACACATTCGGCTAATTCGGCGACATAACTTTTGAAAAAAAAATTTTTTAATTTTTTTTCGTTCATATATGTACCTTATAAGGAACCTTCTCATTAAAATCGGAAGGGTCGTGTCCCACTCTTGGTCGTTTTGACATGGAATTTCCCATATATAACTGTAATTTCTACAATATTGATCCTACACCGTATAAAGTATATATATTCTGGGCTCTTATGAAAAGCGAAGTTCAAAACCGGTTGTCTCTTATTTTAAAAAAATATTTACCAGTTTTATTTAGTTTTTGTCTAGTTGCTCTGTATTCTGCTCGCAAAATGGTGAAGGGTATATAAGATTCGGCACAGCCGAATATAGCACTCTTACTTGTTTCTATTTTCATTCATTTTGAGGGTTGGAATTTAAATGTAGCTCACTAAGGGCTAAAAAATCAGAGCAAATTAAACTCTCTTTTTGGTTTAAAATGTGTTTAAAGTTGGTTTAAAATGTGTTTAAACCAACAAATCTATAAATCACTAAACATATAAACAATCTTTAAACGCATAAAATTGAGCGTTAAACTACCAATACAGACCATATGAATTTGATAAGATTTATCGTAGTGCTGCCACATGTTATTAGCTGCGTTTGAGTAGTTTTACAGTAAAATGCAGTAAATGAGTAAACTGAAAAATTTGCTCTCACATAAAGCTGTTGTCCAAAAAAGTACGCGAACGCAAAATTTGTAAAAATTCGTAAAATAAAGGCAACAGCTGACGGAAAATAATTGAAGTGTTGAAAAATCTTGACACTTTTGACTACTTAACTCGTTTTCTTATCGGTACTCGATTAAATACTTTTTATAGCACGAACATTTTTGAAAAATACAAACAAACTATTATATGTAATCTTTCACATTTGTTTGTTTTTTATTTTATTTGATTTTACTAATTTGTAGCGGGTTAAATTATATAAAAGAACATGAATACTTTTTTTGCTATTGATTACTTAAGTACCCAAGTACTTCACACTTTTACAACTCTAAGAAATTAACATAACAAAAAAATGTTTAAAAGTTTGTATTTAGCCAATTAAATGCTTCACAAACAAGTTTAATTAATTAATATTTATTAAATTTTTGTTTTGGTTTAATTTTTATTTCAACTTTTCTTTTATTTGACAATTTTTTCACAATTTTTATTTGTTACTTTTGTGTGTTTACCTTTTGAAACATATGTTTTTTGATTTACTAAATTTTACTGCAAAAATTTCTGCAGTAAAAATTTGTAAATACTCAGACAAGAACTGTCACTTTTCGCTCTCAATTTATGTTCTCATTTACTGCATTTTGTGTACTCGAACGCAATTTCGTAAAATGCAGTAAAGTTTAGTAAAAAATAGTAAAAACTTTTGTGTTCTCGAACGCAACAATTATTTTAACAACATATAATACATGGGACACTGATTTATAGTTGTTGAGTTTAAACTACATATAAATTCAAGTTTAGTTCAACTAAACCAGCTTTTAAACCATCAGTGAATTATTAGCCATAAGTGCATATTCCATTCATATACATATATGAACATCGCTACAAAAATATTGTTCAATATACGATTAATAAAAAAACAAATACGTGTGTCAAAGCGAACGTCTTTACAAATTTGCATTTTTAAATTTCCTCATTCGACTCATCAACGATATCTTGGCGCACTTTTAACAGAAAGGTTAAAACAGTGAACCAGCGAGTTTTGTTGCAAAAATGCAAAGAGATAGTTTTGAAAATCTCTGGTGAGCCATATCTGTTACCAACTGCAATTTAAGGTCGCATAAAAACATAGAAAGGACATGTTTAGATACAATCTTTTTATCCGTGGCAATGAAAAATAATGGCTTAAGTTGACATACTTAAGTGCTTTTTCATTTTATTACATATTGTTATTCCCTTTTTCAAAATCTATTACTCAGCTACTTTTTAAGTATAAAATGTCAGAGACCTTGAATTTGTACCGTTGCGGAGAAAAAGTTCATTTTAATCCAAATAAAGTTTGTTGCTTAAGAAAAAAAATAATTAAAACCCTTCTCCTGTACAATTTACCTTTTGTTGCTTACGATATAATCGCAAATAGGGCTCGATATGTGCAAAGCAGTTTCATTTTTTAAATTATTTATTCAAAAGATTTTTTCGTACGATTTTATGCGGCTCCTAACATACAGTCTACAACTGGCATGAAATGCTTAACATTAACACTAAAATAATGTTAGTTTTAAGTATAGACTCATCATGTTAGAGGTTTTCTCATGTTATAACACGGTTGTTAATGCAGATGTTTTAACAACGCTTTTATAACATCATGTTATAACAGCAAATCATGCCAGTTGTATACGGGGAGTAAACGTGTCAAATTATCGTACAACTGAGTTGAATGAAGTAAAATTTTTTTGATTTGAGGCCTAACCATAATGTGCTTAAGTTGGATTAAGCAAATGTGCGAATAGATGTAAATCATATGAAGCAAACCATATTGAACTTACGGAAACTTTTTGTTTAGTTACGGAATCAAATGTTTTTTGATTTTGTTATTGTTTTTATACCCTCCACCACAATTAGTTGTGAAGAGGGTATATTAAGTTTGTCATTCGGTGTGAAACTTTTTTATTATTCATCTCAGACCCCATAAAGTATATATATTCTGGGTCCTTGAGTAATTCTAAGTCGATTTAGCCATGTCCGTCTGTCTGTCCGTCTGTTGAAAACACGCTCACTTTCGAACAATTTAAAAGAAATGAACAAACTTGATGCCAAATTGCTTGTAGTTATCCTAAGCAGTTTGGGATTGAAATCCAGAAAAATCGGTTCAGTAGGACCAGAGCTATGAATCAAAATGTGGAACCACCACTTAAAAAAGTTGATAATTTTGTTTAAAAAAATAACACCCTAAAACCGTAAAAAATAACGCTAGCGTAACAAAATTTGGTAAGTCACAGTTTTTTAGGACTAGAAATAACACTGTGTAATTTACCTTAGGCACCATATAAACCCTACTACCGGAAAACAGTTTAGTACGCCTAAAACCGTAAAAAATAATGCAATCATAACAAATTTTGGCTCGTCACAGTTTTATAGGACTATAAATGATACTGTGAAATTTCGTGATGATCGGTCCATAATTAACCCTAGGCCCCATAAAAACCCTACTCCCGGAAAACAGTTTAGTACACCTAAAACCATAATTAATAACAAATCGTCACAGTTTAAGATAATAATAACATCATACAAATATTACTCCTTAAACATTCGAACTGTCGGTGGAGGGTATCAAAGATTCGGCACATCCGAATATAGCACTCTAACTTGTTTTAAATACATTTGAGAGACTTTTTGGTAATTTTTGACAGTATGTTAAGCACGGCTATGCATATTATGGTTTGGCCTTTATATTCAACCCATGACCAACATTGATTAGGTTGTACAACAAAACGCAACGTGTAGAGATCGCATATGGCGTACTTAAGAAAACACAATCAACAATGAAGACATAAGAGAGAAATTGTTTTGTTAGCTTTTATTTAATTTTAAAATATTTGTATGAGTACCAGAAAAAAAAGATTTACCTACTCTTAAAATTATGTTTATCTTATATTTTAATATTTTTTGTGTCTATTTTATGTAAATAAGAATGAAACAAGATTAAGGGCTAATTTTACCAACTGTATTTAAATATCAATTCATATTTAAATATAGATTTTCATATAATTTTGTTTTTGTTTTGACATAAAAACAAAAATTGATATTTACATACAATTGGTGAAATAGGAATAGGCAAGTCATAGAAAAGAAGAAAAAAATAATTCGATTAAAATTAAACACTTCGGTATTCAAAAACTGTAATTTATTGTTACAAATGTGACATTTTTAAAAGAAAATTTGTTTTGAAAACCTTTTTATAAAATTTAAAATATTGTTCAATGAAATAAATTAAAATAATGCTTATGTAATTTAATTTTGGATTATTTTAACATTTTTATATCTATTTTATGCAAAGAAGTTTAAAACAAGATAATGTATATAAAAACAACTTTTTTACTTGTTTAAAAATTAAATAAATTGAAGAAAATGAAGTTTTTTCGTTTAATAAAATAAAAATAAAATTTCATATGGCCAGCAAAGGTTAAGTGAAGTGAGTGTTTGCGGAAAAAGAAAATAAAATTTTAAAAAGATTTCGGAAAAAGTGGAATTCAACGAATTATTTTATTCAAGGAAGAAAATTATTCAAAAAAAATAATTATAATTATAAAAAAATAATTATAAAGAAATTAATTAAAAAAATGGACTCAAGTTTTGAAATGTTAATTAACGTCAATGTTATGTGCATCAATTTAAATCAAAGTTAATAATTTTTAAAATTGAAGATCATTTCAATTTGAAAAATTAAAAAAACGCTTAGGCCCGTTTTCACAACTTACCGATAGCTTAAAGTAGACTTTATGACCTTATAAAAAGTGTTCTATTATTAAAATTTTACTTTAACCATAAGTTAACGGTAAAGTGGATTAAGGTTAATACTACCTGGTTGTTTAAAGTAAAGTTGTAATAATGTAACACTTTTTATATGACCGATAAAATCTTACCTTTTGCTATCGGTAAGTTGTGAAAACGGGCCTTAAAGTTTGTTATAAACAATTGTTGAAATAAAACTAATAAAAAATTATTCTTTCATGTATTTTCGCGTGCACATTTTTAAGTTTTTTTCGGAATATTTACATGCATATTTAAGCATTTTTGTGCATATTAAAACTTGCCCTGGTTGTTATTATATAGCATACAACATTCAACAAAAATGTTTCAGTCCATGAAAAAAAAACAACCAAACTGGAACTATTAGACTTTCAAACAATTTAAAAAAAAACTGAACTATTCTCAATTCTCCCAGTTCTAAAAAAAAACTGTGGCGCACACAACGAAACGCTTTTAACGAAGCGTTGACCAGTTTCAGTATGAATAACACACTCGACTCTCGTATATACAGTGCAGAAGCACCGCAAATGAAACCACGCAAAAAAGCGTATATGACAAAAACAGACTCAGTGACCAATCATAACTTAAAGCAATTTAAAAAACGTTCTACCAACGTGCTACCAAAAGAACAACACAAAAATATATCTATTGTAACTACAAATCATCTAAAGGATTCCAAAAAACCTTTGCCAACACCACCGTTTAACGTAGAGGCTTGGCAAAACAAGAAGAGAACTACATACTCATCGCCAAAATTAATTAAACATTCCTTTACTATCGCTGGAAAAAAGGAATGTTCTTTATGCAACTTTTGTAACGATGCGGCCAATAAATCGAATACACCCAACATGATAGGAGATGCTGTTAAGTTTATTAGCCGAAGTAATCGCAATAAATTATCTACTTGCAAAACACGGCGTGGCATGGCTAGGGATGGTAAAAAAACTCGATTAGCACGTATAGAGTATAGCGAATGTGAGCATAGTAAAATAGAAAAAATGCCCGCAAAGCTAGTGACGCATGAGACTGTCATGCAAAGAACTGACGATATCAATCCTAAAGAAGCAGAAAAGAAATTCAACAAAATATATGAGGCCAAAAAACAAACTACCAATAACCAGTCTTTGTATGATTCCGAAAGATATTGCAGCTATCAACAACCATCTTCAGACGTTAGCCAGAAACACCAAAAGATCCGTGCGGGATCCTCTTTATCCTCCACAATTGCCGAAGGTGCCATAAATAGTTGTGTAACTTGTTCTACAAATCCAAGTACACCGGTTCTACCAAATACAAAACAAACACACAACTCACAGCGAAAACATGACGAAACGAGAGCCAGTGTCGGTATGAATAATACACACAAATTTCGTATGTCAAGTTTGGAAGTACCGCAAATGGACCAGTGTAAAAAAGCGTTAAAGATCCAAACGAGCTTAGTGCCCAATTATAATGTAATGCAATTTAAAAAACGTTCAACCTATCCGCTACCAAAGGTGCAAAATAGAAAATATATAGCAGGAGTTCATGAAAATCGTTTGGAGCCACCCAAAAAACCTTTGGCACCACCACAGCTTAAAAAATGGTCTCGGCAATTTTTACAATACTCAAAAAGTACTAATACTTACTCATCGCCGAAAAATATTCAACAATCCCCTACTAGCAAGGACAAAATAGCATGTATTATATGCAACTCTCGTTACGATGCTACCAGTGAATCGGACACTAGCACCGTGTTGGAAGATGCTGTTAAATCGAATAGTTGGAGTTATCGCAATAAAACGTCGACATTTGGTATTAAATGTAATAAGATTACGGATGTTAAAAAATCTAGAGTCGATTGTATAGCCTGTATAGAGTGTACCGAATGTAAACATAGTAAAATAGAAAACGAGCTTGCAAAACTAGTGACGCGTGAGCCTGTCATAGGCAGAACTGCCGATAGTAACATTAATTTTAAAGAACCAGTAGAGAAAATCAATCAAATGTTCGAGTCCCAAAATCAAGATACCGGTAACCAGTCTTTGTATGATTCCAAAAGGGAATGTAGCTGCCAACTTGTTTTTTCAGCCGGCATGTTCTTCTATCAACCCTGTTTTGTTTATGATCGAGAACATTAAGCAGTCTATACAGACACTTATTTATCCTCTACTGACGATGCTAGTGAAGTGAAGATTTTAATACGTTATCAACTGTGAAGTAATATAAGTCAACAAGAAACAAGTAAGAAAGTATAGTCGGTCAAACCCGATCAAATAATAACCTACACCACAGTCATTAAAGAAAAATATCCGTTAGTGGTACATGCTTGGTGTACACGGATAATAATGGACCCGTTAAAGCAACGGTATCTTATAATTGTCATGGCTAATAAAGTTCACTCGAAAATATTCTTATACAAATAATAATAATTCTTGATAAAGGGTATTAATGATTCGGCCCAGCCGAATACAATCGTAGCATTCTTACTTGTAATTGATGTTATCAGTATTGGGTGTACTGATTTTGTTTCAAAAAAGTCAATATCAAGATTTTTATTTATTACTTTTGATCCGAACCTAAATCAACGGCTTTTTACATGTACATATTAGGGCATTCATTCGGTTAATCGTCAATCGGTTAACCAATTAATTACTACCCGATTAACTGATCGGTTTATTTCAAATTGGCTTTTTTCGATTAACGATTAAACCGATTAATTTCAGTCGAATAACCGATGTGATAAAATTTTCAATATTTTGTAGTATTATAACATATTTTTTTGTGATTTTAATTATTTGTTTCGTCTCATATGGGCATTTCCGTCAAAAGGTCCACCATGACCGAAAATTTTAAAGTTATTAAAAGCTGATTATTTTACGATATTGTTATAGAGAAATATTTAGATTTTACTTATTTTATAAATTTACCCATAAATTTGTTCGCATAGATGAACAATAAGACTGCAAAGTTGTGCAAACGTAATTTCTTAAGGTGCTATCAGACGGGATGTATTTTACATATGTACTGTCACTTTTCTTTCCCATATGTAATTCCGTATGTATGTCAAAATTCCCATTTTACATACGATTCATAATTTTTGCTATCACACCTGCTTATGTTTTTCTTTATGACATAACCTATAAATGTAACCAAAAGCTGACTTTTGTTTACGTTTCAAAACAAACCAGCTGTTTTGTTTATGTTTGCCACAGGATAATAGAGCGTGTTAAAATCGAAAAAATTATATATGTATTTTCACATGTATTTTACACATGCAAAGTTTCATATGTATCACACGATGCGTACAACTTTTACAGATGGAAAATTTGACAGTACATATGTAAAATACATCCCGTCTGATAGCACCTTTATATGTGAGAATGTTTTATTGTATGTTTTCTTAAATATTTATCTCTCTTAAAAGAGGTGATATTTGATAAAAATTATTCCAAAAAAATAATAAAAATAAAATAGTTGAGCTCGAGGCCTGGATTGTTCTTTAAAATTCTTCTTTATTTTTTCCAATATTTCGCTACTCTTCGAGTAGCATCCTCAGGGAGTATAATGGATTTTAAATAAACAAACAAAATTTCTTATAGTTGTTTTTAACTCGTCATCACAATTACTACTGGTAGTAATTGTGATGACGATACTCGAAGAGTAGCGAAATATTGGAAAAAATAAAGAAGAATTTTAAAGAACAATCCAGGCCTCGAGCTCAACTATTTTATTTTTATTATTAAATTGGAAAGGTCAAATAAAAAACAACTTAAATATATTCCAAAAAAATTTTCTTACATGGTCTGTAATCTAAGGAAGAGTTCAAAGAGAAATATGTTATTCGGATTAAGGGTTAATTTTTATTTTATTTTAATCATTATTCATTTAAATAATTATGGAAAAAATTTCACGTTCGAAATGTCACGTATAGACCCAGATTTTAGCTTAAACAAAAGAAAATACAGAAGATTTTGGAATCAAACCAAGACATTTTAATGTTACATTGCTACGTAAAATTCTGAAAGTAGTTTGACTAAAAAATTGTGCCAGGTTTCGCTGAATTACGCCTTTTTATACTTGGCCACAAAAACTACTTAGGTTTTTTTCACGTTCGAGCCTATACTTCTTTTGCCATTATCTTTGACCTAGAATCGCACCCTCCATAAACTTTAGCATAGATAACAGTGCTTTCTTAGTGCTATAATTTAAGGGTTATGCATTTTTGTACGTACGACTGTCACGTTCAACACTTTGGATTTACCCATATGTTTAATTATTAACCGACCACCAGAAAGATTTATGTTTTTATTTCAAGTCATATAAAACTAACTTTGAACAAACATTATGACTCGTCACAGTTTTAGCCGAGCGAAATTTTTTATTGAAAGGGATAACTTATATTGGGTCCATTGTAAATTTCACAGTACAACACATGATTTTGGGATTCAATTCTGAGAATTGCACGTGAAAGTAGCCCCAAAAATAAGAACTTCTGCATCATTAGTTTTGTCAAGTTGGCAGGCAGCATTAATAATTTAATGGGCATGTGAATTGTTTTGCTCAAGGTGGATTTTTTATCACTTTTTCTATATTTTAGCACGGTTATATCTCGGTACACCGTACGGAATATCTTGTGTATTATATATATATTTTGTGTCTGAAGCAGAGTTCCTAAAAAACTGTGACGTACAAAATTGTCTTACATTAGCACCATTTGTTGCGGTTTTAGGCGTACTAAACTGTATTCCGAGAGTGGGGGTTATATGGTGCTAATGATAAATTATGGACCGATCTTCACGAAATTAAACAGTATTATTTTTAGCCATATAGAACGAACTTATGCAAAATCGTACATCAATCCGTTTATGTTAGTTTTTGTAACAAAATTATCAAAAGGGTGGTGGTTCAACATTTGGATTTATAACTCTTATCCTACTGAAACGATTTTGCTGGATTACAATACCAAACCGCTTAGGATAACTAGAAGCAATTTAACACCAATATTGTTGTTTTCTTTTGATTTGTTCGAAAATGAGCGTGTTTTCGACTGACGGACATGGCTAAATCGACCTAGAATTACTCAAAGAGCCCGAATAAATAAACTTTATGGGGTCTGAGATACTAAAAAAGGTTCACACAGAATGACATTCAGCACAAGTGGTAGTGGAGGGTTTAAAAATAGTTCTAAGCTAGAAAGAAAAATTTTAATTTATATGGTTTTTCAGATGAAAAATATTTTATTTTTCAAATTCTTTTTTTAATGATTTCCTATACAAATCTCTTCTTTTAATTTTTTGTTTTTAGTTCGAAATAATAATTTAAATAGACGACTTTTCAAAAACATCCCATAACCCCAAATAAACATCATTAAAAAAAGATTTGTCATATCACTCATTTGCTACAACGTCGTCATAAATCAAAAAAATACATTTCGAAATAAAAGTGTTTTAAAGTGTTTTCTCTTACTATTTAGAAAAAATAACGCACCATCTCTTCAAAAGGGGAAAGTATAAAAATATAAAAATAGCGAACAATTATGCATAACATACTCCAAAACTTAATTTTTTGAGTCATGACGACGTTACAGCAAATGAGCGATATATACTAGCCCCCGTATTCATAACAAATTATTAAATTTAACAAACGTTTTATTAGTCAAATTTTCATAGAAAATTTGTTTTGTAAGCCTTTATTAAATAAAAAATATTTTTATGAATACAGTAGTAGAGGAGTTATGCCGAATATAAAGGAATTTCCGCAAAATATAAATTTTTTTGGTATGTCCGCAACGCGCACCATGCCTCATTTACTTGCTTTACAAACAAATATAATTACATAATTAATTGTAAAACCACAGGTTGAAAGGGTGTGTAATTTCTAAAATAAAGTTTATATGTATATTCTGGGTCTTTGTGATTAGCGAAGTTGATTCAACGATGTCCATATGTCCGTTGAAATGGGTTTTCCAAAGATGCCAAATAAGATGGGGACTAAGTTGCTACATATTCAGCCCAATTATTAAGAAAAATTCCTCGGGAGTTTTCTCCCTTCTCCCATTTTTCTATGTAAATTCAATTGTAAAAATGGGAAAAGAGAAAAAACTTCCGGGGCGTTCGTATTCATAATTGGGCTGGTTTACATCCCATATAGTACGGAATTGTTTGCTATTAAAATTCAGCTAGATGGGTGCATTAATGACCAAGATATGAGCCAAAAAACACTACTTATTTTTATACCCTTCACCAAAGGTAAGAGGGTATATATAACTTTGTCATTCCGTTTGTATGTTCAACAATATTGATCCTACACCCTATAAAGTATATATATATTCTGGGTCCTTATGAAAAGCGAAGTTCAAATCCGGTTGTCCGTCTGTCCGTGTGTATGTTGAAATGGGTTTTCCGAAAACACCAGAAATGATGTGGACTAGGTTGATGTATATTTATGTCACATATACTCCGTTTAAGTTTGCTATGGAAATTCAGCCAGATCGGTCCAAAAATGACGGAGATATGAGCAAACAACCACGACTACCTCTAAATTTTTCCAAAAATCCCTTGTTGTTGTTGTATTTTTTTTATTTCTGTATATCTTGAGAACGGCTGAAGCCAAAGTTTACAAATTAGGTACACACATTAAGGCTGCCAATACACACCATCCTACAAAATGTGGGCGGGATTGTAGAAGTGGGCGTGGTACCTCCCGTACAAAAAAAATAAAAAATTTTATAAAAACCTAAATTTTAGGGTTGCCATATGTCCTATAGATATGACTTATATATCAAAATATCGGAAATTTTAAGTAGAACATATTTTATAAAAATCTCTGAAAAATCGGTTCAGATACAAAAAAGTTATGACCAAAATTAATTTTTTTTTTTAAATACCCACTTTCGGGAACCATAGATCTCCCCGAGTCCAAGCTTTATAACTCAAGTAAATGGTAAATTTCTTCTTAAACACGTCGGTATATAAATCTGTCAAAGCGGTTAAAAAATGGCAGAGTTACAACCGAAATACTGAATCCCCAAAAATTACTCTTTTTTATAATTAGCTTTGTTAAAATATATGAAAATATATGTATACAAGTAAATATAAATGTTTATATATAAATATAGCTTAAGTAAATGGTTAAATTCTTCCTTAACACGTCGGTATATAAAAATATCAAATCGGTTAGATAATGGGTAATTTATGAGCAAAATACTCCAAAAATGGGCTAAAAAACATCAAAATTTTTATAAAAATCTACATTTTAGGGCTGCCATATGTCCTATGTATATGACTTATATACCAAAATGTCGGAAATTTGTATGAGTTATAACCGAAATACCGGGGTCTAATCACCGCATACGATATCGAGCAAAATTCATCGAAATTATTTATTTTGGTATCTTGAAACTCGATATCGAATGAAATGTATTGAATTTGAAATAATAGCATTCGACATCGAGTAACTCGACATTACATTTATCGAGTTTTCATTCGATACGCCAGTGTCTATCGTTTGCAAAAAAAAATAGTATCGAATGCTGTGATTAGACCCCTGGATTCCCGAAAATTACTCTTTTTATACCCTTCACCGAAGGTAAAAAAAATACCTGTAATTTCTACAATATTGATCCTACACCGTATAAAGTATATATATTCTGGGCCCTTATGAAAGGCGAAGTTCAAAACCGGTTGTCTCTTATTTTAAAAAAAAATATTTACCAGTTTTATTTAGTTTTTGTCTAGTTGCTCTGTATTCTGCTCGCAAAATGGTGAAGGGTATATAAGATTCGGCACAGCCGAATATAGCACTCTTACTTGCTTTTTCTATTTTTTTTTTAAATATCTGGAAAAGGCAAGAGCAAGTTTTCAAATTAGGTACAAGTATCTTGGTTATCAATACACATCGGAAAAATCATATATATTATTTCTAAAGCACTTTTTTTGTCGGTTGCAAATATCTCCCATACCACCGCATCAAATTTAATGAATGATATCTCATTTTAAAGCTTAATTCTAACACTAATGGCGAAAAATAATTAGAAATTGAAAAATTAATATTTTCATTGATAAAGGATTTGTACGGGCAAAAAGTTAACGAAGTATTAAAAAAGCATTTAAACATATGTATGTATGTATGTAAATATGTATGATATATATTATGATTTCTAATATTTTTATACTTTTAATAAAATGTATTGAAGTTACTAAAATTTCTATTAATTATTTTTATTTTATGTTACAAAAATGATAACTAACGGTGCGAAATATTCGCACGGGTAATCTAGTGGGGATATGATTAGAGAAGTGGGCGTGGCATTTCTCATAAAGAAAAGTTCCAAATTATGCACAAGCATCTTGGTTATTAATACATTTTTATCGGATGTGGGTGGGAATAAAAAAGAGGGCGTGGCACATAATAGATGTACTTATATCTAAAGAACGGTATTTGTATAACTTTTTATACTTATCGCACCCTGGTGAGGGGTAAGACATGGCATAGCACTCTTACTTGTTTGTTTTTGTTTCAGTTTTATTTCAGCTTTTAATTTTTGAAATAATTTTTCACCATTTTTATACCTTTTGTTAGATTACAGTATTATACTTGTATTAATACATGTCAAAAACTCAAGTAATATGACAAAGTGTGATAGTGTGAATGCAATGTGTCACGAAAATGACAAGTATTATGAAAAAAGTTTGACATCCCATACGACTTCATCGTTTTTTGAAAAATTTCTAAACAATAATACTTTTCATTGGATCAGGGTTGCATTTTTTTCATGTGTGAGTGTTTATACTTTGTGTGATGGTGTGAACACAAACTGTCATATTACATTAGATTTTTTGACAGTCGCAACAAAACTCATCAGATTTCTATCTCACAAAGTATTATGGAATACTTTATATTTGTGAGATAGCGTTATCTAGGCTTTAGTTTTGTTTGTCTACTTTTTGAATCATATGTATGTTTTTTTCTTTACTAAATTTTACTGCAAAATGCAGTGAAAGTTCTGTAAAAAAAAATAGCAAAAACTTTTGGGATCTCGAACGCGCCTAATGTACATATATCTGTGGCATTTTGACAAAACATCTTAAGTCAGTTTTAAAAATTTGAAAAAATGTAAATCATACGAATTTCCATTAAAAACATTTTTGTTTAAGTTTTTAAAATTTTGTATTATAAACGAAATTTTTTTTTAATTTTGGTTTTGTTTATCTATATACATAGGTACTATATAAAATTGTAACGTTACTGACTGACTGACTCACTGATTCATCATCGCACAGACTAAACGCCTGAAGCTAAACACTTGAAATTTGGACCAGAGATTAGTCACTCCCCAAATCGATCAACTAAGACCGGATTTTTGGATATTCGAATGTTCAGGGGGTAAAAAAGGGTAAAAACGAGAAAATGCGGTAACCTTACATCTTTTACATTAGAAAAATAAGCAGACAGGTGTCTGGTACTTTTTTGAAATTTGGCCCTATTAGAGAGTAAACGGTTAAAACCTGAATTTTTGGTACTTTTTTGACACCCCATCTATCTTTTGAACCAATAAACATAGAAACAAAGTTTATACCACATTCGAAACCTATCAAAAAAATACGAATATTAATTTGGTACTTTTTCGAAATTCGAACATTTAAGGCGTGAAAATCGTCGCTATTTTTGGTACTTTTTTTTACAAAAAATTTTTCTCCATTCATTAACATACTCGTACTAAATAATGGGCCCCCACTACAATACTGAAATGTTTGATACTTTTGTTCCCCCTAAATAGTACAAAAAAAAAAGGAAATACGGGAAATTTGATATTTTTCTTTAGCTTTTTGGTTCTACAACTGGTATTTTTTAAATTATCGTTTATGTTGAACCTTAAAACATAAGATTCAACATGCAATGTCCTGAGTGGATAAGAATCTATGACGGAACTTTTTGGCACTTCTTTGTTCATTAACTGGTACTTTTTAAATTTCTGTTAGTATTGGAACTAGAAACATAAAATTCAATATGCAATGTCCTGGGTGAATGAGAATCTATAAGAGTGAACTTTTTGGTACTTTTTTATTCTTTGACTGGTATTTTTTGAATTTCGTATTGGACCTAGAAAGATAAAATTAAACATGCAAGGTCCTGAGTGGATAAGAATCTATAAGAGGGAAGTTTTTGGTACTTTTTTGTTCATTTACTGGCACTTTTTGAATTTTCGTCAGTGTTGGACCTAGAAACACAAAATTAAACATGCACGATCCTTTGTAAATGAGAATCTTTTAGTGGGATCTTATTGGTACTTTTTTATTCGTTAGCTGGTACTTTTTGAATTTCCGTTAGTATTGGACCTAGAAACATACAATTAAACATGGAAGATCTTGAGTTAATGACCATCTGTTAGAGAGATCTTTTTGGTACTTTTTTGTTTTTTAACTGGTACTTTTTTTAAATTTTCGCTAATGTTGGTCTAATGAACATAAAATTAAACCTGCATGGTCCTGAGTGAATGAGAATCTCCAAAAGCGCTTTTTGGTACTTTTTAGTTATTAAACTGGTACTTTTTGAATATCCGTTATTATTGGACTTAGAAACATAAAATTCAAGATGCAATGTCCTAAGTGGATAAGAATCTATAAGAGGGAAGTTGTTGGTACTTCTTTGTTCTTTAACTGGTACTTTTTGAATTTCCGTTAGTATTGGATTTAAAAACGTAAAATTAAACATGCAAGGTCCTGAGTGAATGAAAATCTGTAAGAGTGCTTTTTGGTACTATTTTGTTCTTTAACTAGTACCTTTTATATTTCCGTATTTATTGCATCTAGAAACATAAAATTAAACATGCAAGTTCCTGAGTGAATTAGAATCTGTAAGAGGGAGTTTTTGCTACTTTTTCGATCTCTTACTGGTATTTTTTTTTAATAAACTGGTACTTTTTTTAATTTAATATTTATTTTTGTGCATTAAATAAAAAAGCAAATGGGTGTCTGGTACTTTTACGAAATTCGGTCGTTTTAGGTAGTAAACGGATAAAACCTGTATTTTGGAACTTTTTTCACCATCTAGCTTTTAAACCAATACGTATAGAAATCAAAATTTTATAACATTTGTAACTTATCTAAAAAAAATACAAATGCTAATTTGGTACTTTTTCGAAATTCGAACGTTTAAGGGGTGAAAATTGTACCTATGTATATCGATCCCGCGGACCTCATACCTCCTAAACTAAAAGAGATAAAAAACATCAGCACTTACTGTTGTTCATTAGAAAAATTCGCTAACCTTATATCTCGTAAACAAAAAGAGATACAAAAAATTTAATACTTATTATTGTTCATTAAAAAAATAAACGGACAGGTGTCTGGTACTTTTTTGAGGTACGGCCTTTTTGGGGTGTAAAAAGGTAAATAAATATTGTATCACAATTTTAGCTTATCTAAAAAATACAAAACAGATTTAGACCTTTTTTGAAATTCAAACGTTTAAGGTGTGAAAATCGTTCCTAATTTTGTTACTTTTTTCACAACATTTTTCTCCATCTCTATATAATATTAATTTGTAAAGTAACTGACTGATTCATCAGCGCACATCCTAAACTCCCGAAGCTAAAAATCTGACTTTTGGACCAGAGGTTGGGCTCTCGCCAAGTCGATACCGTTACCTCAAAAATCCAAAATTAAAGAGATCCAAAAAATTTAACACTTATTGTTGTTCATTAAAAAAAATAAGGGGACAGGTGCCTGGTACTTTTTTTAAATTTGGTCCTTTTGGGGAGTCATGCCATCTATCTTTTAAACCAAAACATTTTCTTTATTCTATGACATAAATGTAATAAATTATAGGCTCCCCACATCAACACTGAAATTTTTGATACATAAATGTGGAGAAAAAGTATCAAAAAGGATAATACTGGAAATTAACTTTCTTTCATTTGCTTTTGTGTCCTACGAGTGGTACTTTTTGAATTTTCTATAATATTGAACTTAGAAACACAATATTACAGGTACAAAGTCCAGTGTGAATATCAACCCATGAGAAAAAAAATTTTTGGAATTTTTTCGCTAAAACCTAGATACATATACTTTGGCATATAAATATGTTCATGAAAGGAAAGGCCCGATTACAAAGTAGTGAGTTAAATGCTAGAATTTAAGCAAGTTTAAACCTAGAAAAATAAACTTTGGCATTAAAATATGTCCACGAAGAAAAAGAAGACGCTAACGAAGTAGCGAGTTAAATTCTAGTTATTTGATAAAGATGATTTTTTTCACCGAGTTTTTTTAAAAACTTTTTTGCTATGTTATCTCGACTTAAGATGTACTGTTAAAATGCAACAGATATATAAATCGACAAAGCCAAAACAGTTAAGAACACTTTCCTCCTCTGTATATCAACCGATTTGAGCAAAATATATACCATTTGAGAGGTATTTATTTACATACAGAAGTAAACAATATTTTTTTTATACCCTCCACCACATTTAGTTGTGAAGAGGGTATATTAAGTTTGTCATTCCGTGTGAAACTTTTTTATTATTCATCTCAGACCCCATAAAGTATATATATTCTGGGTCCTTGAGTAATTCTAAGTCGATTTAGCCATGTCCGTCTGTCTATCCGTCTGTTGAAAACACGCTCACTTTCGAACAACTCAAAAGAAATTAACAAACTTGGTGCCAAATTGCTTGTAGTTATCCTAAGCAGTTTGGGATTGAAATCCAGCAAAATCGGTTCAGTAGGACCAGAGCTATGAATCAAAATGTGGAACCACCACCTAAAAAAATTGATAATTTTGATACAAAAAAATAACATAAATGCTGGAACAAGGCACGGAATAAGATAAGATTTTGCAAAAATTTGTTTTATTTGACGGGAAATCACGCTGTTAAATTTCGTGAAGATCCGTCCATAATTTACCATAAGCCCCATATAAACAATACTCTCGGAAAACAGTTTAGTACGCCTAAAACCATAAAAAATAACGCTAGCGTAAAAAAATTTGGAACGTCACAGTTTTAAAGGACTATAAATGATACTGTGAACTTTCGTGAAGATTGGTACATAATTTACCCTAAGCCCCATATAAACCCTACTACCAGAAAACAGTTTAGTACGCCTAAAACCGTAAAAAATAATGCAATCATAACAAATTTTGGCTCGTCACAGTTTTATAGGACTATTAATGATACTGTGAACTTTCGTGAAGATCGGTACATAATTTACCCTAGGCCCCATAGAAACCCTACTCCCGGAAAACAGTTAAGTACACCTAAAACCATAATTAATAATGCTAGCATAACAGAAATTGGTACGTCACAGTTTTAAAGGAAAAGAAATGACGCTGTGAAATTTCGTGATGATCGGTCCATGATTTACCCTAGGCCCCATATAAACCCTACTACCGGAAAACATTTTAGTCGCCTAAAACCATAATTAATAACAAATCGTCACAGTTTAAGATAATAATAACATCATATAGATATTACTCCTAAACATTCGAACTGTGTGGAGGGTATCAAAGATTCGGCACAGCCGAATATAGCACTCTAACTTGTTTTATTAAAATCTGTTCAATACTTTCGGAGTAGTAAGCATTCAAATTAGCTACTAACACATACTTATGTAAATAAAAAATTTGTTTTTTTCAATAGGGTGCTTATTATGATTATTCGACATTTTTTAGAAACCGGTTTTCGAATATTTCGACTATATAAATACGGGATATTAAATTTCTTTATTTACATGTGATAATTTTTAAATTTTCTATAATATTTAACTTAACTTTAACTTAATTTAACTTAACATAGGCCCATAAATTACACTACGTGACAAAATTTCAACAAAGTCGTAACCAAATGAATCTGACAGCTACTTTTGACAATTCTGACTTCATATTCGGATTCAGCGGAAAATTTTACACAAAGACTAGGTGTCAAATTCATTTGGTCAAAAATTGTCATGTAGTGTTATTAACAAGTGTTAACTTTTTTAAGTACCTATTTAAGTTATTCACAGATAATTACTTTCAGCTTAAAAAGTTTACACTTAATTACAGGAGGCTTATTCTGAATTGCGATGCGAAAATCAATGCGATGCGAAAATGCACAAATGCGAACAATTGCTATTCTGTATTGCGATATTCGCAAAGTTTTTTTTTAATCGCATTTCAAATGCGAAAAGGTGACAAGTCGGTATTCTACATTGCGAAAACAATTGTCAAATTCGCAAAATTTATTCGACAACAAAATAGCATTCGCAAAGTACAAACATGTTATGAAAGATAATATTTTATTTATTTATTTATCATATATTTATTATTTAATTCAGGGAAGCAAGCAATAAGAACACCAAACCGCGTCAATTTGAAATAATGATAGAATTTATGAATAAGCACCAAATGCACGTCAGTCGGCAAATACTTTGTGGCAAACGTTAACTGAAGAACTAAATATCAATGGACCATCTATTATAGAAGCTGCAGGATGGAAAAAGTATGAAATATATAAACCAGTTAAAAAATATTTGACTTCAACCTTAACTTTAATAGGTTTAAGCCGATTTTAAAGTACACACAAAACATTTTCATTTTATTCGTCGTCGAACCACAGTGCCACAAAATCCATTTTTATTATTTTTTTTTTTTACAGAATGTCCTAAATAAATTATTTAAACAATTTTCACAGCGAAGCACAAACAATTAATTTATTTTTTATTTGATGTTTATTGACACTGACGTATATTTGAGCAGCGTTGCCACAATTTGAAATAAATTGCGAATGCGATTGCGAAAGTCTAACATAATACCAATTTTCTTTCGCATCGCATTTCATTTTCGCATCGCATTGATTTTCGCATCGCAATTCAGAATAAAGGCCTAACCAGAATGTGAATAACGTGGCTTAAGCAACCGAGCGAATACATGTAAATCATATGTGTAAAACCATGTTGAACTTAAGGGAACTTTTTGTTAAATTTAATGAAACTGTAATTTGCTTAAGCAAAGTGCGAAACTAATCGCACATTCCGTACGGAATCAAAAGTTTTTTATTTTGTTTTTGTTTTTTTTAATGTATTTGAGAGGCTTTTTTGTTTATTTTTGACAGTAGCTTAAGTTTGTTTATGCACATTCTGGTTGGGCCTTAAGCCTCCAGGTAAAGCTGTAACTAAATGCCAACTAACTAATACATTCAAAGAACAGCTGATTGATATTTTTTATAATTTATTTCAAAAGTACACTCGTAAAACTGCTCTGAGTGGAGAAGCAGCTCGCGCTCGTTGTCATTTTTTTAAAGGACAATCAGGTCGTTCTTGTTTGTCTGCTTTTCGTGCGTTTTGCGGTGTCACCCCGCATTGGTTAATGGCTTGGCGTCGTATAACTGTACCGAGTTACGGTTTTTGCGGCTGTCACCATTGATTTTGTGCAATCGTTTTTAACCTCAATTTAAGGTTTTGTCTGGTTGAGAACCAGTAATAACTCAATGTGACTGGTGGAGAACCGAATAAACTTAGACGTTTTACTGGTGGAGTACCAAGGAAATAACTCAGAAGTTTACTGGTGGAGACCAATATACTCTGGAGCGGATTCTGGAAGCTCTCGCATTCCTATACGAAGGTTTAGGTCGAACGAGGACTTTGCGGTTAAGGCTCCTAAAATTTGTGTGATACCCTGGCAATATAACTATAAATAGTTCGCCAAAAAAATTTTAATTTTAAGAAAGCCAAAAAAAAAAAATTCAAAAGTACAACATTTTTAAAGTGGTTATAAAAAAATAAATGGAAAAAATTATAAGAGATATTGAAATAATATCAGATAAAATATGGCAAATAACAGTTAAGACGTATAAAACATGCTGCAATCCATTTGAAATGCATTTCTACTGCATCCAAAAAACATCCATACAAAAAAAAAATAAACTAGGGATGTGTTCTGAGTCGATAAAATTCTATTGAATATTTTCATTTTTACATGTCCTTATTTAAATTGATTTATATACTATTGGTACGCGCTGTACCATACAAATATTGCGGTTTTATAAAATTCTTTAATTTGGTCCCCGCAGCGCATAGGATGCTCCTAGATGGGTCAAATGTATGGCCAACCCCACTTAATAATTTCGGTTTTTTTTAGTAATTTCAATAAACTGAACCGTTTTTGAGTTGCGCGAATATATGCAGGGCAACCTCCTACATTTGCGAAATAACGGTATATCTTTAAAACGGTTAGCACCACTAAATTCAGCGTGCCCCAATTAGGTTAAAATGTCAGGTTCCCGGTTTGTCTGTTTTTTGCAACAAGCAGTGTACATATTGCTCAAAATTACAATACATATTAAAATTATTATTTAAGATTATTTTTTTAAAGGTTGCGAAAGAAAAAAAAATCATATCTTAAAAAAGAAAAAAGCACCTCCTTCAAAGTTTCAGGATTTTTAAAGAACAGTTTGAGGTGTTATACATATATAAAAAAAATCAGCCAAATAAAAAAATTAGTTTTTGACGTAGTCCGTTTTTAAAATTTAATATTTTGCAGATATTACATTTTTCAAAAAAAAAAACTTTTTTTTTCAATATATGGTTTGTAGCCCCAAGTAGGTATTCTCCTTAAAATTACATAAAAATCATCTTCGTATATAAAGTAGTTTTTGAGAATTATGACATTTTGAATATGACAAAACATTCGAAGAAAAAAAATTTTAAATTTTTTTTCGTTCATATATGGGTAAATCCAAAGTGTTGAACGTGACAGTCGTACGCATCAAAAATGCAATAACATTTTAAACAACAAATATTTTTACGTTCTCTTAACCCTTAAATAATAGCACTAAGAAAGCACTGTTATCTATGGTAAAGTTTATTGAGGAACCTTCTTACCAAATGTAACATTAAAATGTCTTTGATTTGATTCCAAAATCTTCTGCATTTTCTTTTTTTTTAAGCAAACATCTGGGTCGATACGTGACATTTCGAACGTGAAATTTTGGCCATAATAATTGAACCGAATAATGATTAAGACAGTTAACCGTTAATCCGAATAACATATTGCTCTTTGAACTCTTCTTTATATTACAGACCATGTAAGAAAATTTTTTTGGAATAATTTTCATCAAATATCACCTCTTTTCAGGAAGATAAATATTAAAGAAAATACAATAAAAAATTCTCACAAATAAAAATTACGTTTGCACAACTTTGCAGTCTGATTGTTCATCTAAGGCCCGTTTTCACAACTTACCGATAGCTTAAAGTAGACTTATAAAAAGTGTTCCATTATTAAAACTTTACTTTAACCTAAAGTGAACGATAAAGTAGATTAAGGTTAATCCTCCCTGGTAGGTTAAAGTAAAGTTGTAATAATGGAACACTTTTTATACGGCCGATAAAATCTTACCTTTAGCTATCGGTAAGTTGTGAAAACGGGCCTAAGTGGACAAATTTATGGGTAAATTTATAAAATTAGTAAAATTTAAATATTTCTCTATAACAATATCGTAAAATAATCAGCTTTAATAACTTTTAAATTTTCGGTCACAGTGGACCTTTTGACGGATATGCCCATATGTTCCTTGTAAGATAAAAGGAACCTTCTTACCAAATTTCATTAAAATCGGAAGGGGTCGTGTCCCACTCTTGGTCGATTTGACATGGAATTACCCATATATGTACTTGGATGTACTATGTTTTCTTTATATGTATGTACATACAAATTTATGGTCGAATTGTGACCATTAGACGAACACTAGTTTAATTTATATGGGATAAAATAGCAGGGTTATTCATTAATCTTTTTAACTGTTTATAGTATGATTTAAAAATCATGTTATAAACCAGAAAATAAACTTATTTCACAATAAATCACTTATAAACTGTTACGGTTATATGTACATTCGGCGACGGCGATGTATACAATGTTTGAATAACAAAACAGTTTTTGTTTTTCTGGTTGTTTATTTCTTTATATGTATGTATATGTAACAGATGTAAATACATACATACATATATAGATTTTTTTTTTATTAAATTATTTCTTGTTTTTGAATATACACCAGAATTATACAAATTTTTTGCTTAATTTTTAACGCTTAAATAGAATGTACATACATAAACATTAACTTCTGTTTAAAGGGTGAGAAAAATCGGAGCTTGTTCTGAATATAAGAAGAAAAAAGGTATTGTAAAATTTTAAACACACACACACACAAATATTAAAAAAAATTATCATTGCTTATTAATTTAAAATTTTACAATAACTTTTTATTTTGTTGAAATTTATTTTCCAATTATGCATTTTATGGTACTGTAATAAATATAAGAACATTAATTATAAGTTGTTTTAATTCAAAATAATTTTTATAATACATATATATTTTTAGGCCCATTTAAAACTTTTATTGGACATTTATAAGATTTCCATTAAGTATTTCAACAAAAATTACTAAAATTAATTAAACAAAAAAAGTGGGTTGGAAATTAAAACAAATTAACTTTAAGAAGAAAAAAAATACTTTTAAAACTTTGATATTAAATGAAAGATTAAGTTATATATAAGTTTTACATAACTAGGAAACAACCCAATGACGATCTTAAGGAATGTGGTTTTTTTTATTTTAATTTCTTAGATTACAAAAACAACAAACGAAATAAGAAATCTCATGAATGCAAAAAAATTAAAAAAAGACAAAATCATTAAAAGATAAGAAAGATATTAAACTAATTTACTTAAACAAAAAGAAATTTTTAAAAATTTATGTTTTTATTTTAAATCAAAAAAAAAAAAAATAATAATAAAGATGTTTAAAAACCATTTTTTTTAGTTTTAAAAAAATTATAATGATGATCGTCATTTTTCTTGCAGATTTTGTTACAAGTTGTTTCTGCCTTAGATTGTTTTTGAGGAAGAAGAGGTAATCGCAACTAAAAAACATTTGTTGAACGCCTACATTCTTTTTAAACTTTATCCAAACGAGTGCAGTTTTTTAAACGACGTCTATAAATTAAAGCTAATTACGATGTTTAATTCCTCTTGTAAAACGGCAACACTGCAGGTTGGTATGTAGAAAAAGAATGTGCATTCGATTGTTTTTATTAGTAGATTGTTTCATTTATTTAGTTGGCAGTTACTCTACTGTTGACATAGAATTGTTGAGCAGAGAGCAACAAAGTCAAGACATAAATACAGGCGGCAATCCAACAGTTGTAGGCATTCTAAAAGAAATTAAAAAAAAAAAGTTATCTATGGTATAATTACTAGTGATCTTATTTTACAGATAATAGCACATTGATTTATTAAAGATCTTGATTATTCAAAGTTATTGTTCGGCCTGTAGCCCGTTCCTATACTTCTCGCATCGTAAAATTGTCCGCATAAAACCAGTGAATTGGGACAAAAACATTTCAAATTGAAACAAAAAGTGGGTTTTCTCACGCAGGTGTTTCTGTATATTTACTTTGCGAGAATAATCTGTAACTTTCCAGCAATTATTGGAATTATGTGAGAAAAAGTGTTTCTGTAACAATATTTTGTAAAAAGTTTTTCTCAGCCGTTAAATTAAGTCACATTTGAAATTGGTGCGAGAAAAACAAAATATGTATAGATATAATTAGTATTGTGGTTGTGGAAAAAAAACATGTAAAATCAATTAAAATGGATAATCATTCAGGAAAGCAAATTTCGATCTACCAAATGTTAAAATACAATTTGGTTTAAGGATTGATGTTTGACTAGTGACGTCAGCAGTCGTCGATGGCTGCGAGTGTAAGACGGCAAATCCATCTGAGGAGATCGAGTGGTTGCGATCGAAACATGTCATGGTAACCTGCCGGCCAGGGTTCGAGCCCGATAATAAAATTTTTTTAATAATAAAAATATTTTAATTACAAAAATAAATACTTATATATATAGTACATACTTTCATAGGTTCGGGAAAACGGGTTTTATGTAATAATATCATTATGAATAGGTTTTTTATAACAACTTGTTTAGTTGTATTTTATTTGTAACAGATTTGTATGTATTGAAAAATTTTTTTTCAAAATGGCCTGCATGACCAAAGTTTAACAGGCCATTCGTCTTTGGCGGTACGTACTATATTCATAGGGATATTATCCCCTGTTCGGATACGGTCACGCTTTAGAGGTAACATACAAAATTTCGACGTTGTATAAAATTATTGCTCCTTTATTACAACATAGTCATATCTCAAAAAATCAAAAATTTGGAGTTACTTAAGCAAAAGTGCTCTTTCATAGTATGAACAGAGAACAGCTTTATGCGATTGCAAAAAAATCGCATTTAATCAACAACAACAAATACACTCGCTTGCGGTCATACAATCAAACTTGCGCAACCGCAAATATTCGCTGCTGGTTTGCAGTCATTCAAATATTGCACATCGTGCTTTGTTATTTATACAATCATTAGCTTCGTTTTTTAATAAAGATGTTTGTGTGTTCTTTGCGACAATGATTGTTTTGGTAAAGAAAAAAAAATACAAACAAAAAAGCCAGAAATGAAGCAATTATTACTCATGTATTCATTCAGCATTAACTATGTAGTACAAGAAAAAAAAATTTAAATGAAACTAAACGCACAATTTCCAGAGAAACAGACTTTTTTTATCTTAAAAAGTACAGGAGGCTTATTCTGAATTGCGATGCAAAAATCAATGCGATGCGCAAATGAAATGCGATGCGAAAGAAAATTGGTATTCTGCTAGACTTTCGCAATCGCATTCGCAATTTATTTCAAATCGTGGCAACGCTGCTCAAAAATACTTCAGTGTCAATAAACGTCAAATTACAAATAAATAAATTGTTTGTGTTTGGCTGTGAAAATTGTTTAAAAAATATATTTAAGACATTCTGTAATAAAAAAAATAACAAAAATGGATTTTGTGGAACTGTGGCTCGACGACGAAGAAAATGAAAATATTTTGTGTGTACTTTAAAATCGGTCCAAATCTATTAAAATTAAAGTTGAAGTCAAATATTTTTTATCTGGTTTATATATTTCATCCATCCTGCAGCTTCTCTAATAGGTGGTCCATTGATATTTAGTTCTTCAGTTAACGTTTGTCACAAAGTATTTGCCGACTATCGTGCATTTGGTTCTTATTCATAAATTCTATCATTATTTCAAATTGACGCGGTTTGGTGGTCTTATTGCTTGCTTCCCTGAATTAAATAATAAATATATGACCATATTTACATTATGCAATTAACGCCGCAACTTTCACATGCAACTATTTGTTTGTTAGCAAGAGGTGTAGGGAAGAAAACGGGGTTGAAAAAGTTGAAAAAATGCTTAAAAAAATGTAAATGTAAATGTGAAAAGAGTTTCGTAGGAACTACTTTAAAAGACAATAGAAAAAAAAACTCGGCGTTAATTGCATAGATGTAAATGGGGTCTATGATGAATAAACAAATAAAATATTATCTTTTACTACCATGTTTGTACTTTGCGAATGCTATTTTGTTGTCGAAGAAATTTTGCGAATTTGACATTTGTTTTCGCAATGTTGAATACCGACTTGTCACCTTTTCGCATTTGAAATGCGATTAAAAAAAATATGCGAATATCGCAATACAGAATAGCAATTGTTCATTTATGCATTTTCGCATCGCATTGATTTTCGCATCGCAATTCAGAATAAGCCTCCTGTAGTTCTGTATGTAGGTACAATGTATTCTTGTTATTGTTGTTTTTATTGTTGTTAATTTTAACAAAGCATGAGAGTGGTTTATTGTTGTTAATGTTAACAAGCGTCTCATTGAGTGGACAATGACTACTTGACTGCAAAAGTATAAGTATGTGTTCTTTTGAATTTGCACAGTCGTGTTATATTGCGTGAGCAACAAAAATGCAAATAAAGCACTTTCAATAAAAAACGAATAAATGCAAAAATCAAATGTGTACGAAACGATGTTAAAATTACCAACGTTGAACTTTGTTTTGCAAGCAAAGAGTGAATGTAAATTTTAGCGTATGAATAAATCAAGAAAAATTGTGATTTTGCAGTTCTCTGTTTCATACTTTCTCTATATGTAAAAAAATCAGTGTTACATATACATATCTCAAACTTAACCGAAGTAGGGAATGGTAAATGGATTCCAAAATCGATTTTCGATTTTTCGATCGACTTTTTTTATTGCTGTTTTTCAAATCAATTAATCGAACCTCAAAATCGATTTTAAAATCAATTTCAAAATCGTTTAAGATTAGATTGGAAACTTATTCCTTACATCACAAAGGGGGATACACAAGCATTTATTTTTTTTTTTTTTTGCAAACTATTATAAAAATTGACCTTTAAAAGAACAATTGCAATATGTATGTAATTTTCACGTACTAAAATTGTGTTCTTGTGTAGTCAGTCAGTCCTGTCTCATAAATCAATTCCGATCGAAAGAGATTTCGTATCTTGCTTCACATTAAACGAAATCACTTTTGATCGAAATCGATTTCTATGATAAGCCTTAATGTATGGATAGTATTTTAAAGGATTATGACAATAGTTTCTGATCGGTGGAGACTGTTTCGTAACTAAGTTACTATAAGTTAGTTTTAGACAACAAACGTTTGCATGACATTTATGTCGGAAAGATCCAGATTTTTTTCTTGTAATTTTGTATTTGTTATATAAATTACATACTTTTTGTTTTTCACTCTGCTGGTCTGTTTGAATATAAGTGTATATCCACAGAAATGCCATGGTTTAATTCACCTGTTGTGTTTCTATATAGTATGTTGAATTTCACAAACCTGACTTTAATCGATTTCATTAAGATTAAAATTAAAAATTTCTGAAATTTTGATAAAAATAAAAAAATCGATTTTAAAAGCCCAATAATCGCTTTCAGTATAAAATCGCAGACGTTAATTCGATTGCAAAAAGTCGATTTTTTTAAACACAAAATCGATTTTCGATTGGAATCGAAATCGATTTACCATTCCCTAAACCGAAGTTATAGTAAAATATATTTGCCGATTTTTTTTTTTTTTTTTTTTGAGATATGACTATGTTGCAATAAGTCTGAGTTCATACGGCTCATGTCTTATTGACAATATTCTTCCTTTTTCTTCTTTGAACATGAATTGGCGTTCAAATGATTCATGTCATGTTGACGACATGTGCTTTTTTGATATTGAAAACAATAACAAAATTAAACAACGAATGAAAAAGCAAAACGTAAAGACAGTACATGCATCTGTGTACTCGTTTCTTTTTCCCTCTTCCTATAAAGTAGCAATCTTGTCAATAAGACATGAGCCGTATCTCATGCCGACTCAGACTAAGGGAGCGATATAGAATATTTGAAATTAAAAGGGAATGAACAATACAACATCTTATACGAAAAGGTAAGTAAATATTCATTGAGAACAGTTTACGTTATACACACCAGAAATTTTACAAAAGACTTGATAAGTATTGTTCTCAAAAGTTAGAAGTTTGTCAATATAGATCCCAGAGAACAATTAATAAATAAAATAAAGTTAAAAAATTTTATGTTCATCCTATACTTAACTATGTATTTTAAAAATTTTTTAAAAATCAGAAACTAAATTTTAGAGCTATTAAAAATGTTATTTTTATAGGTACATGATCTTACACTTTCACATTGCCACTGCAGTAATAATATTTTATATAAATTTGTAATTTTTTTTTTTAAGAAAGACTTAAGATAAATTATATCCCGCACGTACATGGATACAATAAATTAACGATAAGCTAAAACTTAATAAATCCATATTTTTATTCAATTCTGCCAATACAATTTATTTCAAGGTCAACTGGAAAAACTAGCTTATCTTTTTAGGCAATTTTCACTTATCATATTTATTCCTTAATTATCCAACATACCTGATTGTAAGCAGCATTGGCATCGGCGTAGAAAGCTTCCAAACTGTGATATTCTTCCTCGATTGGTAAGTCTTCAATCAAGGCTACGCTGTGGATGTAAAAGAACAAGCCCATCAAGACCTTAAAACAGAAAAACACAATTATTACATTTTTCAAATAACATTCTCAAAGGGACATTGTTAAAACAAAATTGCACTTTTCCACTTTCTAATATGGGACATCTCCACCCCTTTGTTTAACTATATTGCATAGAGAAATTATGGTATACACCATTGTTTCGTTTTTAGTCATCAGTTATTTTATCTTTATATTTGTACTGTTGCTTACCAATTGAATAATGCCCCAAATGGAGATGATTAAACCACAGAGAGATAGTTTAGGCCCACAGATTTTCATTTTGTTGCTGTTTTAAAAACGAGACCAACAAATTCTATTTGAATTTCCTTGTTTTCCAAAGGGAAAAATTTAATATTTAATACAATTGTCGTCGTTCAACTTATTGAAGAAATACGAGAAAAAATGTCAGTCAGGTGAAAATCATGTGACAGTTGTTCTCTAATTAAAATTTTAATGAAGTTGGGGGTGGAACGTAAACTGAATGAAAAATAAAAAAGATGTATTTATATATATATATTCTACAAAAATATGTAAGCCGCAAAATAAAACATTATTAAAAACGAAAATTAATATAACTAATCTTAAAAAAAGTAAAAATACTAAAAATATTTTGATATTACAAAAATACAACTCTGATTGTTTGTGGATTTTATTCGTTTTTACGTTTTCCAACACTTAAATAAATAGTTGACAAAAAAAAGACCGTAAAATAAAGCTGCCCACAGACGATGCAGCATAAGTTGAAACATAAGTTAATACTCATGTTTCAGTTTTTATCGCCCTCAATGAACAAATACAACATTACAGCAAAAGTGGAAATTATTTATTTATTTGATGAAATGTAATATAAAAAGCCACTCTTGGCCAATTAAAATATACTTATATTACAAAGCAGTTTGCCTGAAAACAGTTATAAACTAATTAATAATACAAAAATTATTTTAAAAATATATATAATAAAATAGAAAAAAAAATGATTTTATTATTTTAATTAAATTAATCCTCAAACCGGTTTAGTTTTTTCGGATCCCCAACCAATAAAAAAAAGTAAAAAAACACAGAAAACAAAAGGTCCCAGCCGTGTAAAAAGCATCAATAAAGCACAAAAAAACTTAGGGAACAAGTTTTATTATACAAGTTTTATTATACAAGTTTTATTATACATTTGTAAATACATATTTAATACAAAAACAAATGCATATATAAACAAATGATTTTTATTTAAATAATTAAGTGAAATATTAATCTAATAAAACGGTCAGTAATTAACCTTAAAGTTAATTACAAAGTATTCTATAAAGTTTTAGGCGGAATGCATTGTTAAAATGAGGTCCCAGCTTACGTCAAAAAATATTTTAAACAAAAATCAAAGCGTTCCACTGAACGCAATGAAATAAATATTTTGTTATCTAATTGTGGTCAATATCTTAATTATTTTAATTTAAAATCATCAAAAACTTTAAAAAATACACTTATTACAGCACAAAACGTGGACTTTTTGTAAACATAAATGAAACTTTCACAATAGATCCATCTATCAGGTCTGCTTACTTGTACAAAAACAAAAAGCGATTCTTTTTAGTTGTCAAAAATTTACTACCACATATACAAAGCAAAAGGAAAAAACGTGTATGTCAAAGTATATTTATACCAAGCACATGCAAGTCTACAACAAATCAACAATAAAAAAAAACAACATTCATTTTGTTTGTGTAAAAACATTTGATACTGTCAAGAAGCCAAACATAAAGAAAACAAAAAAAAAAAAAAAATCATGGCGCACTAAAATGTAAGCCATTTCTTTTCCCCTCTCTCCTAAAAGATCCAGTCTTGAAGAGTCAAACTTGACGTGTGTGAACCAGCACTTAAGGCCCAACCAGAATGTGCATAAACAAACTTAAGCTACTGTCAAAAATAAACAAAAAAGCCTCTCAAATACATTAAAAAAAACAAAAACAAAATAAAAAACTTTTGATTCCGTACGGAATGTGCGATTAGTTTCGCACTTTGCTTAAGCAAATTACAGTTTCATTAAATCTAACAAAAAGTTCCCTTAAGTTCAACATGGTTTTACACATATGATTTACATGTTTTCGCTCGGTTGCTTAAGCCACGTTATTCACATTCTGGTTAGGCCTTTAGTTTGAATCGTCAAGTCTTGAATTTTTAGGAGAGAGGGGAAAAGAAATGGTATCCTCTTTTCCCTTCTCTCCTAAAAGATCAGGACTTGAAATGTCAAACTTGACGTGTGTGAACCGGCGCTTAGGAGAGAAGGGAAAAGAGAATGCTATTTGTTTTCCCTTCTCTTCTAAAAACAGAAAACTTGACGAGTAAAAAAGTGAGAGTGTATTGCAAATTGAAAGGAATTGAAAGACAAAACTTGATCGTGTGGCCTCTAATTTTTGGTAAATAAAATTAATATTTTTTTTATAAAAAAGAACTTAAGCTTAAACAAATTAATATAAATTTAAGAAATAATGAATATCGAATCGAATATGTTGTTTTTTGATGGGCGTAGTATTTTAGGGTTGTTAAAAATTGGATTTTTTAAAACAACGTAGGAATCAAGGTATATTTACACAAATAAATAAATATACCTTGGTAGGAATTCAAAAAATATCTGGCAGCACTACATTAAAAAGAAAAAAAAAATAGCTGTAATTATTTGTTATTATTGTCCAAAAAATAAATTTTTTGATTTTAATTGGATTAAAAACAAAATTATATGTTTATTTTGCTGTATTAACTAAAAGTGGTAAAATCTAAATGTTCTAATGGTCGGTAATCGCAAAATGCCAGCTACAAATCCTAATGTTTACCATGAACGACAAACACGTCAACTTTGTGCCCTTCATACATTAAACAATTTATTTCAGTGTAAGCTGTTTTTTATTTACTTTTAGTCATACTTTTATTAAATTTGCCTAACACTTCCTTAGGTCGTCAAGCATTTACCAAAGAGCAATTAGACCAGATATGCACCAATCTTAATCCCAATGTGTGGTTAAATCCACATCGATCCATGTTGGGTTTGGGTAACTATGACATCAATGTTATTATGCAGGCGCTGCAAATACGCAACTGTGAGGCAGCCTGGTTTGATAAACGCAAGTGAGAAATAACCGAGCGTAATGTATTTTTGTGTGATTAAAGCATAATGTTTTCTTTTAAGGGATCCCGAATGCATCGATTTAAGTGTTATTGTGGGGTTTATCCTGAATGTACCTTCAGATTACAAGTTTGGCTTTTTAACTCTGCCATTGCGTAAAAGGCATTGGATAGCAGTACGTGCGATAGATGGAAAGTACTATAATTTAGATTCTAAGTTACATGTGCCCGAATGTATAGGAACAGAACAGCAATTATTTAACTATTTAAGACAGCAATTACAAGCAAACAATCGTGAACTGTTTATCATAATAGAATCTAGTGCCAATGAAACGGATGCACCAAAGATATGGCTAAAAGAATCTTTCAAGTCATTATCCTCTGACAAACCGCCCTGTACAATGAATGGTCATACATCATGAGTTGTATAATTTTGGTGCAAAAATAACTTCGAAGATATTTTTAGGTTGTAATAACAAGTTTTTTTTTGTTATTATAAAGAAAACAAAGACTAGTCTGTGTGTATTTAAAAAAAAAAAAAACATTTAAAAAATTAACAAAAATCTATAAAACTTGTAAAGTTGCGGTTGTTACAACTATTGGGTGTATGTGTGTTTAAATCGTTAGTCATTAAGTTTTTTTTATTATTATTATTGAGCACAAAAATTAATACAGAATTTATTTTTAAATTATATAACTATATATATATTTGTATATATATGTATAATAAAAATGTACAAAATATAAAATAGACAAATTTATGTCACTTTTGATAAAAATGTGACAAAAAAAAAAAACAAAATAAAAAAACGATAGTAAAACCTCTTTTAGTAAAAAAAAATCGTACAAAGCAAGTTTAACATGAAATTTTAAATTCATTTCAGACGAAATAAAAATTAACCGATTTGTCAAATAGGTATTTGGCCATTGGGAAAATATCCTAATATATTATCCTTTTGCATTATTAAAAGCTACCACCATTTTGATATACCCCAAAATTGTTACATATCAACTACTTTGTAACACGTCAATATAATCGCCTAAATTTCTATTAAGTATTGATGTGTATGTATGTATATATGTATATAAGTATGTATGTATAACCTGATTTTCTTATATGGTCTAGAAGTATATATTTATTTTTTCCAAAAAAAAAGGAAAAATAAGGCAGTTCACAATATTCAGTCGTAATTTTTTTTTATAATTTTCTACAAACTTTAAAAATGGCAGACCAGTTGGTACAAAATCAGTTGAGTTTTGATATATGCCTTATTTGGGAAGATCGTGAATTATTTTTTAGTAAAACACCTTAAATTGTGTAGGATTAAGGGTGTGATTTCAAAAACATAAATTAACGTGTAATTTTAAAAGCACATGATTTCCAGAACAGGCCTACACACATATTTTTAGTATTAATTCAGGTATATTTCTTTGTAATATTTATTGTTTATTGGCCTAATGAGGCTTTTATATTACCTGCAATAAATTGAAATTGAAATAAAAAGAACAAATCTAGTTTACCGTCACAGCTCCAAATAAAAAAAAAGTACCTAGGGGGATAGAAAATTGAAAAATAAGAAGAAAAAATTAAATTTAAAAAAGGCTTAGTTTTCGAGTTTTGGACGTTTTTAATTTTATTTATTTATTCATTTATTTACGTAATATTAAGCTACATATATGTGTATTAGACTGGTCGCATCTTGTATGGGATTTTTTTTTTTTAATTTAATTGTTTGCGCTGCTTAAAATATGAGGTTTGGTGTAAGAAATCATGATCTAATTTTTCAGGTCAATCCGATGGTGCCTAACCGTGCCGGGTGGGACCCAAAGTTCCCCATATTATAAAAAAAACATCTTTTCTATCAGATCTTTATAGTTATACTAGTTGAAAAGCCAAAAACCAAAAATATGGCTTCGTTACGATCTTCCGCAGAGAAAGTACTTCAAGTGTACCAAATTTCAGCTTCCTATGTCATCAGATGGCTTCAGAAAGTTGCGGAAAGTACGATATACATGCAAACATCCTGACATACTAAGAAATTATATATTGTATAGATAGATTAAAGTATTTGCTGTTTAATATTTTAGTATGATACAAACGAAAGATTTTTAAGATATACAGAAATTAAAAATATACAACAACAACAAGGGATTTTTGGAAAAATTTAGAGGTAGTCGTGGTTTTTTGCTCATATCTACGTCATTTTTGGACCGATCTGGCTGAATTTCAATAGCAAGAAATGGTGGACTGTATGTAACATAAATGTAAAACAACCTAGCCGCTATCATGTCTGGATTATCCGGAAAACACATATCAAACGTAAGACGGACATCGTTAAATCAAGTTCTCTCCTCATAAGGTATATATATATACTTTATGGGGTCTAAAATCAATATTGTGGAAATTACAAACGTTATGACAAACTTATATATACCCTTTTCCACCTGAGGTGAAGGGTATAATAAATGAAAAATCGCCCAAAAAAATTCCATGTAAAATTGGGCCTGAATTCGTATGAAAAGTGACCAAAAATTTTTGGGCTATTATTCGTTATTATTAGGTGATTTTTCGTTTTTTAAATAAAAAATATTATATGAAAAATAGACCATTTTTCGGGCCATTTTTTCTTTTTTAAAATTTCCTCAAAATCTTACATACTATTTGTCTAAATCATTCATTATTACTATACGTCGAATTCCTAAATGTTATTTTTAAAAATAACGGGACATATTGAAAAAAGGTGGCATGTCATAACGTTCAGTGTCATAGTGTCTGTGGACAAATTCGAAAGCATAGCTTACAAACTCGAAAGCATAGCCGGCCTTTGGCCGGGCGCAAGGATTTTCTCCTCTTTGATAAAACAAGTACCGGCTTTGCCAACTAAAGCTTCTCTGCACAGCAGGCCTTTGGCCGGGGGCAAGGATTTTCTCCTCTATGGTATAACAAAAGCCGGCTTCGCTAACTAAAGCTTCTCTGCATAGCCGGCCTTCGGCCGGGAGCAAGGATTTTCTCCTCTATGGTATAACAAATACTGGCTTTGAAAAAATCCTTGCGCCCGCCCAAAGGCCGTCAGCGCAGAGAAGCTTTAGTTAGCGAAGCCGGTCTTTGTTATAACATAGAGGAGAAAATCCTTGCGCCCGGCCGAAGGTCGGTTATGCAGAGAAGCTTTAGTTAGCGAAGCCGGTTTTTGTTATACCATAGAGTAGAAAATCCTTGCGCCCGGCTGAAGGCCGGCTATGCCGAGACGCTTTAGTAAGCGCTGCCGGTATTTGTTACACCAGAAAATCCTTGCGCCCAAAAGTGTTTTCGTTATACATATGTTTAATGTATGCACCCACAGAAAGAACAAAAAAACCATTTTTAAAAAAATGTTGACCATATTATGTTTAATTTAACCAAATCATTGTCACCGACAACTACAGTAGGGAGCAGAGGTGAGTACATGTTTGTATATCTTGCACTTCTAAGGGAATAAGAAACACAATAATAATGCGATTTGAAAATTTTTATTTCTTTTTTAATTCTTAGCAAAATTCAATTTAAAGCAAAATAAAAAAACAACAAATTCATAGGTAAACATAAACAAAACTTAAATAACTCTCATGTACTCAATTTTGCATCCGCGTGTTTTCAACCATATTCTTAGAAAAATTCAAAATTTACCGTTAATTTAGATTTGGTTTATGATTTAATTCAAGGCGAATTTATACAAGGTAAGTGCAACTCAAGGCGAATTAATCCCAGGTAATCTTGGTACTACAACAAGTACAACTCGTACAAAAACCACAAGCAATTTGTTTTTGTAAAATCATTGTACAATGTCAAAAACAGAAATAAAACAAAACAGAAACAAAGATAATAAAAGAGAATAAACAAAATTTTGACATCCAATAGTGATTTTAGCTAATATCAGCAGGGCTTTTAAGACCACCTGTAATAAATTCGCCTTGGTGCAGCTCTACAACTACAAAGCAAGGCGAATTAACTCCATGTATTTTGTTTTTGCAATTTTCTTACTTGTTGTCAAATTCCAGTATAAAAACAAAACAATATTTTGACGTTTCATGATTTTTGTGGATACAGCTGATGAACGGCTGACGAGTTGAGTTTACCTTGTTGAATTCGCCTTGATTTAATTGGTGTTATTAATGTTTCTATTAATATAAATTTTAGTTTAACGTCGTGTTTGATAAAGTGTGTATGGTAAATTAAAGGTGCATTTCAAATATAAAATACAAATTACAAATTATTAAAACTTATGAGAAAGCTATCGCGAACCGTTGAAAATAGTATTTTAACCATGACAGAGAATGGCTTCTCATCAAGAGTAATAGCCAAAGAAATGCCAGTGAGTCGGTCAGTGGTGATAAGAGTCCGGAAAAGGCGAAATTTTACTTCCCAAGCTCAAGTTAAGGGTCGCCGAAGAGTTTTAACAGATGGCGACGCACGTTTAATGATGAGAATGATGAAGGCAGATCAATCTTTAACGCCAAAGGAAGCTTGCCTAGCAATAAATAAAAATGTTAGCCGATGGACAGCAAGAAGAGCGCTCCACAGCATTGGATACATATCAGCTGTGAAGAAACCTAAACCTGCATTATCAAAGAAAAATGTTGCAACACGGTTAAAGTTCGCCATGGAACACAAAAATTGGAAACGAGTAATCTGGTCAGATTAATCTGGTCATATTACTCGTTTCCAATAATCGGTAGTCCAATTTTTGTGTTCCATGTGCTACCCGATTCAGAATAAAAAAAAGAAAAAAAAACATAATTAAAATTTAAGGGGGCTGAGGCCCGTGGTGCCCTCTGGACCCAAAAAACTGCCCCGCCCACTTTGTGATATGTGTGGGTATTCAAATTAAAGGTAATTTGCTTACGATTGCAAATATGTATTTTGTTTTTGTGTTCGCATATTACTTTCCTTTCTAGGTTAATTTAAGTATCTTTTAGGTGCAGAGATGTTTAGTAAGCGAAGCCGGTCTTTGCTATGCCATAGAGCAGAAAAGCCTTGCGACCGGCCGAAGGCCGTCTACGCAGAAAAGAATTCTTTAGCACATCGGAAATAGGCTATTAGTTATAAAAAAAAATTAAATTTTTTTTTTTTTAAACCGAACATAAAACATTAAAAAATACAAAATAAAACAAAATATTTACAATCGTGAGCAAACTACCTTTAATTTGAGTACCTACACATAGATGTGAGTGGATGGGGGCACTTTTTTTTACCCAGAGGGCCCCAAAAGTCCCGCCCGCTCTAAATTTTTATATTTTCATTTTTCTTGTACAATTACCTTTAATTTGAGTACCCACACATTCCACTAAGTGGGCGGGGCGGTTTTTTTGGTTCAGAGGGCCCCACGGGCCTCAGCCCCCTTAAATTTTAATTATGGTTTTTTTCTTTTTTTATTCTGAATCGGGTAGCATATTTTTTTAATTTTTTTTTCGTTCGCCCCGTAAAGTGCACTTTTGCCAACATCTTTAGTAATTATGGACCTTATGACATTTTTAAAAGTCACATAATGTCAATTTGCAAAGCGTCTTAATGCCCACGGACGTTACGACATTTTCAAAAATGTCACAGTGTCCATGGGCATTACGACACTGGACTTTATGACATGCCACCTTGCAAAAAGCTATATTCTGTTTTGAGTAATTGATTATAACTATGCAGTGATTAATTAATATTTAACTATTGAATAGTGCACAAAGTTTGGCGGAGGGCTCAAATAAGTATGTATTACTGTCCATACTGCCGCGCAGCTGTTGAAGATACAATGCAATTTTTTACATAAAACTTACATTTGTATGTTACTAAATTTATATGAATAATAAAAACTATTTTGCAAATTGGGTAATTTTAATTTTTTTTTTTTTGGGTAATTTTTCATGTTTATTTTGGGCCCATCTTCGTTTTTTTTTGGGCAAAATTTCATATTTAACTTTTTGGGTCATTTTTCATGTTCCGTTGGGCGATTTTTCATTTATTTTTTTGGGCCATTTTTCTTTGGGCGATTTTTCCTACAGCCGTATATAATATTCATTAATCAATAATTATAATTCATAATAAAAACTTACAAAATGAAAATTAAAAATAATATACAAATGAAATGAAATGAAAATAATATACAAATATAAGAATAATATACATACCATCACTTTAGATTAAGGCTCCCCAGCCACATTTAAAATATAAATATCATAATTATCATCCATCAGTAGCTAATCAAAATTATAAAGGAAGTCTTAAATTTTTAAACGGAAAACATTATTTGAATAGGAAAAAACTCGTAACGAAAATGGTAAAAAGTTCCAAACAGGGTTACCGAACTTGGTCTTTTCCGACCAAATTTGGTTGAATATTTTTCCTTTGGTCGGATGAAGATTATTTTTGATTGCTGATGAAACTACGAATGTAGCAAAGACGAATTGTATTGTTGGACGGAATTAGTTCTATAAAGGATAGTTTTGTACCCTATTTCGAGCTAACCAAGTCAGATGTCGCGTTGTCTCAATTTTTTTTTCTTTTAAAACAATTTTTTATCAACAAACAATATTTCTTTAAAAATATTGATCGGATTGGTAACATACGGCGATAACGTCATAGCTGGTAAGATAAGTGGGTTAAAGACGTTACTAAGCAATGAAGTTTATTTATTTTACATAAGGTGCACGTTTCACTCTCTTCACCCTTGTTTAATTAAGTTACGCATGTAAAATGATGCCAAAATGACATTGAGGTTCTTTGTCGTAATATTTACAGTTGTTTTTCTGAACTAAAAGAATTTCTCAGGGCTATGGAGTTGAGTTTTTTTGTACCGGAGTCGGAGTCGAAGTACCTACAAAAACTCGCGAATCCACGCGATTCTTTGAAATTGGCGATGCAATATTTTGCAGATCACTATAAATAAGTATATTTTAATTAACTTTATGCGAGTAGTTCGTTCAAGTACTTTACTTTAATATTATAAAAGTTTGTAATAATTTAAATTTTTAAGGTATATCATTTAACAAAATTTTCCTATTCTTGTAGATTAAAATTTCGAGTTAATACCCTCTTGTTGGTTAAGAGGATAAGTATATGGGTATTTTTTTTTTTGATCGAAAAGTCTACTTCTTGTCACGTTACGTCACCAAGCTTTTTAACTTGTTTATACAAAAATAGTTTATATATTATTGAATTTTTTTTTTTCGCAATTTAGTGAAAGAGAGAATTTGAACAACATGGTCTAAAATACAAACTTAATTATTTGTTGGCGCAACGAGACGATTCTGTGGAAGTGCCCATATTGGTTTTTAAATACATTTATAAAAAAATTGGTCGGTTCCAAAGGATTTTGGTAGGTTTTGTAGACAATTTTGGTCGGATAAAAAAATTTTTAAACGGCAACCCTGGTTCCAAAGCCTAACAATCCGAACAATAAAAGATTTTTCGAACATCATTGCTTTAGACTTACTAGGATTAATAGATAATGAATTAAAAGAAGTCCATTCACATACCCGATCTAAGCAAAAATTTATATTATTCTGTAAAACATCACTAAAGTCAACTCTGCTTTTGAAGAGTAAGAAGACATCATCGGCAAAAATGAAGGGTTTACACAACGATGTTGTAACAAAGTCAGATAAACTATTAATATATAACGTAAAAAGTAATGGCCCTAAAACGGAACCTTGAGGTATACCCGTAGTTAAGATACGCAAAGCAGAAGTAGCTCCATTATGTTCAACATATTGATATCTGCCAGCCAAATATGAAAAAATGAGTTTACAAGCAGATTTAGAGAAATTATATTCATCTCTGAGTTTCCTCATCATCATAGAATGACAAATAGAAGAAAAAGCATTAGCAAGATCAAGAGAAATAAGAACACTAAGATTATTCTCATTGATATTTTGAAGGATATGCTCAGTAAGATCAAGAATCATCAGCGTTGAACTATTGCCATTGCGAAATGCATATTGGTTGTTACTAATATTCAAAAAAGTAGAATCCAACATTTGCTGTTTCAATATACATATGCTCAAGAACATTAGATAAAGCCGGAAGGATAGAAATTGGTCTAAGGTCTCCGGGTTCATTTACTACTCGTGTTTTTGGAATTGGAGTAACACGGGCAATCTTCCAAGCTTGCGGAAAAGTAGAAGTAGTTAAAATGGTATTTAATAGATGCAGTATATATCTAGACAAAAAGGGAAAACCCATTTTAATAACGCATGAGACCGAACTTTATCAAGTGCATCAATAACCTCTAATTCTGAAACGCAATGAAATGAAAAACAATTAGGAGATTCAATAAAGTCGTCAAATGCTAAATTTTCCACTATATCACTACCACTACCAACAAAGAAATCATTCAATAAATTGAAATTCCCAAAAAAGTTTTCCTAATCAGAGTCTAAGCAGCCATGGCTTTTTAGGGTTCTCCATACATTACGAACATCCATATCACGTAATATTTTAGAGAAATAATTTCTCTTAACCTTCCTAATAACAGTTTTTACTCTATTACGGTATCTACAATAAATTCTCCAGTTCGTTTCAGAGCCATATAGGAACGGTGAGCCAAATAACAAATAGACTTAGCAAACACAATTTGTTTAGAATTAATCCAATTAGACTCGTTTCTACAAACTTTCCTTTTGGCTAAGGGAACAAATGTAAGAAGAGTATTAAAAACAGAAGTTAAAGAATCGCACATTTCGTTAACATTACCTAAAGGGAAGTCCGAAAAATCATAGTTAGACAAAAAGGTAGATACTCCGTCCCAGTTTATAGCATTAAAATCACGATATTCAATAAATTCAACCATTTTTTCAAACGTCACATCAAAAGAGGATAATATTAATGCATGGTGAGAAATTAAAGGACATTGGAATTGACAAGAAAACTTAGCCTTAAAGATGTACATAGATCCATGAGCCACATCAAAATGGGTGGGCATAGAATTATGGACTACAGATAGATTATTTCTTAAGCACATAGTTCTAATATTGACAGATTTAACTGGGTCAAACATATTACAGTTAAAATCTCCAACCACAACAATATTTGAATAAGCAAGAAACAAATCACTATGAAAATTCTCGAAAGAAACAAGATCACCATAGGGTAAATAGACAACTCCGAACAACATTTTGTATTCATTAGCAACAATTTCAATAAACAGAGACTCACAAATCCCAGGCTCAGAAGATTTAAAGACAATTTTATACTTAAGACCAACAGATATATACATACCAGAGAACTGCAAAATCACTATTTTTCTTGATTTATTCATACGCTAAAATTTACATTCAATCTTTGCTTGCAAAACAAAGTTCAACGTTGGTAATTTTTACATCGTTTCGTTCACATTTGATTTTGGCATTATTTGCATTTTTGTTGCGCAAGCCATATAACACAATTGTGTAAATTCAAAGGAACACATTCTTATACTTTTGCATTCAAGTAGTCATTGTCCACTCGATGAGACAATAACAACAATAAACCACTCGAAGAGACGCTTTGTTAAAATACAATAACAAGAATACATTGTACCTACATACAGAACTACTGTACTTTTTAAAAGTAAAAACAAAAATTCTGTTTCTATGGAAATTGTTTGTATGTGCGTTTAGTTTCATTTCAATTTTTTTTTCTTGTACCATTTAATGCTGAATGAATACATGAGTACTGATTGCTTGTGCTGGTTCACACACGTCAAGTTTGACTCGTCAAGTCTTGAGTTTTTAGGGAGAGGGTAAAAAAATGGCCTTCACTTTTCCCTTCTCTCCTAAAAGATCAAGACTTGACGAGTCAAACTTGACGTGTGTGAACCGGCACCTTGATTTCTGGCTTTTTTGTTTGTATTTTTTTTTTTTCTTTACCAAAACAATCATTGTCGCAACGAATACACAAACATCTTTATTAAAAAACGAAGCTAACGATTGTATAAATAACAAAGCACGATGTGCATTATTTGAACGACTGCAAACCAGCAGCGAATATTTGCGGTTGCGCAAGTTTGATTGTATGACCGCAAGTGAGTGTATTTGTTGCTGTTGATTTAATGCGATTTTTTTACAATTGCACAAAGCCGTTCTCTGATACATACCAACCAGAGAACTGCAACGAGCACCCGCCTTAAAACAAGTTGCGGTGTAGTTAATACAGCCTATTGCTTTTGTATGTGCTCGCCAGGCTCGTAAGAAATTGTGTTTGCAACATACGAGCCTTTAGCAAACGCAATGAAATTTATATGAGTTCTTTGTTTCGTAAATTTATTTTTTCAACATTCCGTCAGCTCATTACTGGCTTGACCTACCGACCACTTTTAAAAAAAATGAGTTAGGTATGAGGAATATATTTTTTTAATACCCTCTTTCTAAATCAAAAACCTGTTTCGCAAAAATTTTTATGGTTTCTGAGATATAAAGCATTAATTTTGCTGCATATCAACTGTTTCAAAATTTTTTAAGTACTGTTTTGCTCTACAAGCCATTGTTTGGCGATTGCAGCAAATTCTTCATACAAAAACGTACAAAATAAATTTTACTGTTGCTTTGCTGCATTGCCGTAAGAAAAATATAGTTAAAGCAAAATAAAATGACAACAAGAAAATTAATTTGTGAAAAATAGTTTTATAAAATAATGGACCCAACCAAGTGTACGGTTTGCTATGATATGCAAAGTGTTTTTAGCCTACCTAAGGGAAATGCTTCAACATTTTACTACAAACGAAAATTGAATATGTACAATCTTACAGCTACCATTATTATGCCAAATATACCAACTTTTACTTGTTGTGCCTTGTGGACGGAAGCTCATAGTGGTCGGAGTGGTAACAATATTGCTAGTGCTTTAATTAAAATTTTAAATGAATTAATAAAAGATTATCCACTAATTAAAACTTTGACATTATGGAGCGATTCTTGCGTACCTCAAAATAAAAATCAAATTAACGCAACCGCAATCAAAATGTTCTTTAAACAAAATAATATTGATGCCGTAATACAAAAGTCTTCAGAACCAGAACATTCTTTAATTCAAGAAGTGGACTTTGTCCATGGTGTTATTGACCGGTACTTAAAGAATATTGAAATTCAAAGTCGTCTTCATTTACTAAATTTGCTTAAAACAATGCCAAATAATAAAAGAAAACTTAAAGTTATGGAAATGCTTCCGGGAAATTTTCGCACATACTCGTTGGAAGCAAATAAAATGGACTTTCGAAAAGTCCCTTTTGATAAAATTAAAGTACTTCTATACAGTTAAAATAATGATTTATGTATATATTATAAAACTTCTACCAGAGAGGAAAAATATAAAAATGCAATTTTGGTTAAGTCTGCATCAAAAAATTGTTTGAAAACTCCTGAGAATTTGTTGACGAATGTTTTGAAAAATTTTCTCTGTTTTTGTAAAGTAAAATCAAATAAAAAAACTATAAAAAAAATTCATCTCAACAACAAGTTACTCAATACACAGCAATAAGTATATTTTATTTTAGAAAAGTGGCGTATGCGGCACAAAACAATATTTTTTATTTTCAAGAAAATACTATTAAATTCTAACTTTATTCATGAAAGTGCGCAAAAATTTACATTTTTCTTCAAAACATATACCAGAAGCAGTGGTAAAAATATAAAAAATTCTATCGGGTACATTTTGAGAAATCTTCATGTAAATCTTCTTTGTCGTTTTTCTCCACTCCGACTTTTTGGCATATGCGCCAAACCCATTCTGAGCTGACGATTCGGCAATAGCATTCTTACTTCTGATAAATCAAATAATTTTCTGTCTTTTATTCAATGTTCTCTATCTGCTCTTCACTGACCTACCCAGCGGGAAAATGAGGAATTGATTACATAAATAATTAAAAAAATAATGCATTATTTTCGAAAGAATAATAATGCATTCATTGGAATCGAGAAGGTAATTTCATCAGACACAAAATTTAAGCACTGATTACCACGTATATTCCCACATTTGCAGAACAAGGAATGTATTGTTTCTGTTAGTAACAATTATTCGTGTTTTTGCTTTACATACATATTTCCTTAATAAAAATCCGTTATTTTTTTGCTGCCTTTATGTCGCCTACCAGGGTTGTCAGATTTTTTTGAGCTCCATCGCCAAACCGGATGTCAGAAATCGCCAAAAATCGCCAAACGTCGATTTTGTTCAATTTTTGTAAATTTTTTTTTTTTTTTAATTAAATTTTGCATACAAAAGACGCTAGTATAAATTTTCAGTCAAAAGTCGCCAAAAACTGAAAAAAAATACAAAAAAGTCGCCGAAGTAAATTTTGTTTGTTTCTGTATTTTTTTTTTTTTTAATAACAAAAAATGGAGACCATATATGTATTCAGTTAAAAACTAAAATTAAGTACACAAGTCTATAAGATTGTACACTTCAGCCTCACCGATTTCATTACTGGAGTTTTGACCTACATACTATTAGAATTACATATGTACATACATACTATAAGAATTAACTAGTGACTGAATATAAAATTCACTTAATATGTTTTTTTTATATTAGTACAGTACTTTTCGTTTATAGTCACTACCGCTTATAGTCACATTAGTGATATAGTCCATATAATCTGTTTATTTTGCCCCTATAAGTTAATTCAATAAAACGTATTAACGTTATAGTCCATCTAGCGATACAAGCACATTTGCCATATATGCCATCTATCAACAGTCATAAAAGGGATAACTAAAGCAAATTAATGGCGTTATAGTCACATTAGCAATATTTACTAAGTTCTTTTTAGTTTTCGAAACCACAATCCGTTCAAAGGTAGAAAGAATTAAATTGTTTGATTTTGGTCATCAACTCTACTCTTAAAAAATTAGTTCCTGAATTTGGTAGGACATGTCTTCGTTTTTTAACGACATGCTTTCGTTTTTAAACGACTTCAAAACTAATCCTCTTGAGTATACCATGGAGTAGTTTTAAAACTACTCCTTAGTGGTCCAAAGGTTGGTTATATGGTCCTCTCCTAGGACATCGTAATGTTAAATAGACCAGGTTTTTTCCATACGTTTGGGTTACTTATGGACTAGTCCTGGTCCCTTGTGGACTACTTTTTACACGCGTGTTTGGACTGGTACTATTATTTGCAGGGTGGTCGTAACACCTACATAAGTCGTGTAAGTTCAATACAAAGAAGTTACCGAATATGAAAATAGAAAAAACACGAAACTTTGCTTTGAGTGGTTGTGATATTGTTTATACTTTTTTCTGGGCTCTTACTACTTTATGTAGTTAACACATGTACAAGTAAAAAGTTATTGCGTAATATTTCATGCATGAAGCTCGCTTTGTATGAAGAACGAGCCAACGAGCCAACATATCAGTAAAAGCGAGTGCTTAAAAGTATTCGAGACTAAAAATGATTTAGTAAACAGCGAGTGCGCTCGCAAGTATTATGTATTGTTGCAGTTCTCTGATACTAACACCACCTCCTCTTGAGTTTAAGCGATCATTGCGACAAAACTTATAACCAGAAATCTCAACAGCTCGATTAGATACATACGGTTTAAACCAAGTCTCAGTAATAGCAAAAATACTAACAGATGAACCAACTAAAAAAGATCTAAGCTCATCTCACTTTCGAAAAACTTGTAGAAGGTCTTATGCTTTGGCAGTTAAGATTAGCTACGTTGACTTTATGTTCATAAAATCGGAATTCTGCATCTATATCAGATTTTCTACTGAGTACCGGACCAATATTATGATTAGAAGACATCAAAGTAGAAACAAAATGATGCAGTGGGGAACCATAAAGGTAAAGGATAACTATATATAATTCAATTCAGATTACATTACTGTAACAACTAATCATATAAAACAATTGAGTTCAATAAGAAGTAAAAAGCAAAAAGAAGAAAAATAATTTATAATGTTTTTAAACCCTTATGTGTGTGGACAGGTACCTGTGTACCTATTGCGTTTTCAAATCGAAATTTTTTATATAAGATTTTAGTCTACAATTCTACAATTGCATGAGAACTCCTAACTTTTTGTTATTATTATATTTTCATAGGTGTTTTTATACAATATCAGTTGGGGGGGGGGGGGGGGGGCGTGGCATATCAATTTGCTTTTTGCACCCTTAATAGGGTGAATAGGTACCTGGGTACCTGTATACGTTTTATATTACAAATTTTTTTTTTGGGTGTAGGATTTTAAAAAATATATGAAAAGGGGAAAACCAGAGAAAAATTCTAATATTATATCATTAACCATCGATTTTTTGTACAATACAAGACAAAAAATTAGATTTCTCATACAATTTGCATGAAGGTACCCAGGTACCTATCCACCCTATAGAAGGTGTTTTATATTACAAATTTTTTTTTTTGGGTGTAGGATTTTAAAAAATATATGAAAAGGGGAAAACCAGAGTAAAATTCTAATATTATATCATTAACCATCGATTTTTTGTACAATACAAGACAAAAAATTAGATTTCTCATACAAGGTGTTTTTTTTCCACACACATAAGGGTTAATTATTTAAGCTTGAAAAATAATTTAACAATTTTTAATAACAAGAATAATGAAAGCAATCAGAGGGAACAAATCTTAAAATTTTTACAAAAAATTATTTTTAAAAATGCTAAGAATAATGCCAAAATTTCTAGATTTTCATAGAAGTATGTAATTTTTCCACTACATTTCTAAAGGTATATGGCCAAAATTGGTATCATTTTGAAGGTTTTGACTAGATACATATTTCAGGATATATGGAATTTACTTAAAAAAATTTAACTCTTAAGCTCACATTTAAGTTTTTGTGTACTAAGTGTATAATTTATTTAAATAAAAGTGTAATACAAATTTTATAAAATAACAAACACCAATGTCGTAAAAACAAAAACAAACACCGGCTTCGCTAACTAAAGCTTTTCTACACAGCCCGCCTTTGGCCGGGCGCAAGGATTTTCTCCTCTATGGTATAACAAACACCGGCTTCGCTGACTAAAGCTTCCCGGCATAACCGGTCTTCGGCCGGGCGTAAGGATTTTCTCCTCTATGGTATAACAAATATTGGCTTCGCTAACTAAAGTTTCTCTGCATAGCCGGCCTTCGGCCGAGCGCAAAGCTTTACTCATCTATGGTTTAACAAACCCCGGCTTCGCTAACTAGAACTTTTCTACACCTAAAAAATACTTAAATTAACCTAAAGAGGAAAATATTATGCGAATACAAATACAAAATACATATTTGCAATCGTGAGTAAATAACATTTAATTTGAGTACCCACACATATCACTAAGTGGGCGGGACAGTTTTTTGGTTCCAGGAGGCCCCACGGGCCTCAGCCCCCTTAAATTTTAATGTTGGTTTTTTTCTTTTTTATTCTGAATCAGGTGGCATATTTTTTTTTTTTTTTTTTCGTAGCCCTTCAGCCAAATCACATTTTTCTATGAAAACTAAAAACGTCCATAACTCGAAAACTAAGCGTTTGCGCCAATATTTTTATTTAATTTGTTCTTCTTATTTTTCAATTTTCTATCCGCCTAGGTACTTTTTTTTTATTTAGAGCTGTGTCGGTAAACTAGATTTAAGCCAAAAATAAGCCATATATCATGAAAATCGGTGGAAAAACGTTAACTTTAATTATTGTTCATTATATTTTAATGGTAATGCAAAAGTAGTGCACATCGCCCAGTTCTAATTCTAAATAACTATGTTGTACAGGGTTTAAAACAAACAACCCAAATATTTCGGAAACCGAATTCGAATTCAATCATTGTGTTATAGATCATTTGCAGATTATTAATTTTCACTTAAACGTAGGCAAAAATCATAATTCTTAATTAACACGAATTTGATTTTCAAAATTTTGACAAATTTGTCATTCTTTTAACTAAATGCTCAACTTTATTTTAGTTTAGTAGAATATAAAAAATGGTGTAAAAGTTTAATTATTTGGTTATTATGTATTAATATTATCCATAAAAATTTTTATAATACTTTTATTTATATCAATTTATTTTAATTGTTATGAAATATTTATTTTTTGAAGCGGAATGTAAAAAAAAATACAGAATTGCTTGAGTAAAATAAATTTAAAATGTTTATTTGTAACGTTTATAAGACAGTTTCTCTTATAAAAGATCAATACAAGTTTTTCGTTAATTTTAAGGTTCCTATAATAAAAAAATAAAAACAAAAAAAAATATTTTTATATATACATACAGTGAAATCTTTCATGACCGGACTCCAAAGGGACCATTGCAGTTTGTCTGACAAGGGAGATTACACTTTACATAAATATAAATACATGTTTGAGTAATATAAATTTCGAAAAAATACAAATACTTAAGAACTATTACTATTGGACAAAACATACACAAAAAGACAAAAATTGTATATTGGACGGATATGTTTCGAAGTTAATACGATTTACTTACGTTCTTCTAAAACTTTGTTTTTTTAATAATTTATATATCAGTTTGAATGCCACCACCCACAATTGCTACTGATGGAGGGGCTGTGGGGGCACGATGACCCGGTTGAGGACGTCTAGGGCGGCTTGTTTCCGGTGCAAAATAAGATGATGTTGGTTGCTCTTGTTGCGGCTGTGCTTGTTGAAGTTGTTGTTGGGCAACATGTTGATAATAATCTGCATCGCCTCCACCATACTCACTTATTACTTCACGATTGCTTATCTCATTAAGACGCTTATAACGTTCTCGTCTAGCTTCAATCATATATAAAACACCGCCAGGCATTAAGAAAATTGCACCAACAACCGCCAAAGCAAACGACCATCCCATATCATTATTTTGCCAATGTGGCATCCAATCTCGGGAATCTCCGTATGCTCCAAATATCACTACAGCTAAAAACCCAAAAAATGACGCTAGCACTTGACAAGAACCAACAGTCAACAGCAAAAACACGTAACGATCATCATCTCTGGATGTACGTAAAAAAGATAATGTTAGCGGCAGAGCAATTAAACACATAACAAAGCAAAGAGTAGCAAACAATTGTACAGCTATATAAAATCCAGGCAACAGAAAATCATGTATAATATAATACTCCTCTTCAAATACCCACATACAGCCCTGGAAAAGTGTATCATAAAATCGGTGGATATCTTGAAATCCATTGAAGCACACTTCCCAAAGACCTAAGTTGGTAAACCGTGGATTTTGTAAACGACCGTCAGTAACCAACCAATATGGAGTTGCAAATGCAATAATATATAGTAAAAAAGCAAATGCTGAGATTCCAACTGCTATTCGAGTGTTGCGATTGCTAGCCCCCATTTCTTTGCAGATTCCTTAACAAATTTTTAAATAAATATTTTCAAATCTTTAAGCAGCTCCACGCCCAAAAAAACAAATCACTAAAATTGTTTCTAATAAATAAAAATAGGTTCCACAAACACAGAGTTGTATACCAAAATGTATTATTTCATCATGGTTGTATACGAGCTGAAGTAAATAATGTGGATGTTAATGCCAATAGCTCAAAACTAGTTTTTATTGCGCGTGCACACACAAAACTAGATGTTGGCTTGCAAGATGGCTTTTCGTTAAAGTTTCAACCAGCTTCAACCCCACACAAGCCGCACAAAACCAATACATGCACATTTTCAAAAACATACAATCGTCTAATGTGTTCAAAACACCATGAAACAAGGGAAACAAGATAGCGCAGGTCAAGAAAACAATTTATTAATGGCGATTTCTTTTCTGAGAAAAATGTTGCATTAATGTTACATGTTCTATATTTTTGTGTTCGTTTGTACAAAAAATACAACTGTGGGAAAAATTTTCAAGTTCTTTTGTGAATATGTTGATAAAAAACGTGCAAAACATGTTGCATGTTTTACCCTTACTTTTACTTAAGGTGTTCATACTGCCCTGTCTTACAATTTTGGTACTTACTACTTTGTTTGTACAACTAATGTTTTATTTTGTTTGTCATAATTCATACAGCTCATAATTTTGTAAAAAAATTATTTTAAAACAAAATATAAATATATTTACACATTAAAATAAAAAAAAAGTCTATTTATATGATAATCATTTAAATTTTTTTAAGCCATTAGTGATGTCAATATTTGTTTCCAAGCCATAATTGCGTGCAGAAACCGCTTAAATAGCTTTAAAAATCGCTCATGAAGTACATTAATGATGAAAGTGTAATAGTTGTAAATAAAAGTAGCTAATTGTGTTCTATTGAAATTGCACAACATGTAACACTTCCAGTGATTATAGGTAACATTAGAAAATGTTACATGTACATACTGTAACATATTTTTTTTAGAAAAGAAATCGCCATAAGACAAACAAAATATTTGCTCACCTTACTTGTAGTCAGCTGTTTTCTTGAACGTAAATTGATACCCTAAACTTGAAAGAGGATTTCAAAGGTGTTTAGGCAACGATGGCAGCACATGGACGAAACATGAACATGAAGAGTCTACACGAGTAGAATTCATGTGCGACATGCTGTTCTTACCAAGTTGATGGATGGTGGAGACGGGTAGTTAGGTAAAATATGTAACCCTGCAGTCACACTTTCAATAAACCACTTTCAAGTTGTTCACACAAACTGCTTGTCACAACTTGGTTGAATTGACAGCTGTGGCACAGGCTGCACTCAATTTGATAATCAATTTCATTTTAAAAATGCCCCCGACGAAGAAACAACTAAAAATGGTAGCTTGACTTAGAGCTTCTTTTAAAAAAACACAAGAATTTTTAAAAACACAATTTATTTTTATTAAATTTTTGAAGAAATATAGCTTTAAAAAGAAAGCGACAAAATTAATTTGTGATAAGCTGTTAAATTGAACATAAACTGCCAAACAAATGGAAAGGTAAAATTGAAAGCAATCTCGTGGTCAGTTTGAAAAATGTGAGTATGCTATGCGCCCCATACACGGTTCAATTCCGTTGTCAACTGAGTTGATAAACTCAGTTGACAGCTTCATCAACTGAATTGAAAGATTTTAAATTTATTTTAAAATTTAATGAAATAAAAGACAATTGTTAAAAAACTTGACTACAATAAGAATGCTTATTGCTAAAACGTACGTAATGTCCTGCTTACTTTACGGAAGTGAAATATTTGGACATTGTGACTCAGATAGTACACGGAAGTTAAAGGTAGCATTTAACAACATAACCAGATACGTTTTTGGTCTTCGCAGACGTGATCATATAACTTCTTTTGCGAAACAATTGTATAGCATGACTTTCTCAAATCTAATTGACAGCAGAACTTTAATACTACTGCACAAAATCATATATCTTAAAACACCATCATACTCGTACAACAGGTTGCAATTTGTAAGATCGAACCGCGGCTGTAAACTAACAAGTATTAGATACAAGTGTCAGGTTTCAAAGCGGCAGTGTTTCATTAATGCTATCCGTTTGTGGAACAGACTTCCAAACAGAATTCAAGCAATCAGCAATGCGAATATTTTCAAAAATGAAATTATTAAACTGTTTTCTCAATTTTAATAGTTTTTCAATCATTTTATGTTTTAAAATTTTCGTTTAATGCATGTTTCTAAATTATTCATAAATGTTATTGTAATTCATTTATTATTATTCTTTTTTTTATTTTTTTTTCTCAACACTTTTTTTAATGTTTTATATAAAATAATAAGTACCATGTTAAAAACATTTTTTTGTATAACTACCTGTTATCCCTACTATAATCTAAAAGATTTTGTATATATTTTTGTATGGGTGAAACAATAATAAATATCAAAATATCAAAAAATTAATTTTGACAGCTAATCAAGAGACTTGAGCACACACAGTACAATCGAATTGAAAGACTTAGTAGTCAACTTGAAAAAATCAAAATCTTTTGATTTTTCTTCAACCAACTCGACAACCGTTAAACTAATCAACTGACAAGGCCATACACGCTTTGATTTGGACAACAACCGACTCAGTTGACAATTGAATTGAATCGTGTATGGTCTGCTTTAGTAACAAAAGTTGGAATGTTTTGCAAATTTAAAGGCAAAACTTGATTGTGTGGCCTCCAAGTAAGTTTATTAAAACTTGTAGATCAAAACTTGATCGTGTAACCATCAAGTTAACAAAATGTTACAAAGAAAATCGCTTTATTTAATTATAAAACCTCTCAACTGTGATCACTGAAAATAACGTAAAGGAAAATTGGACAAAAAATAGTGTTGCTAAGAATGTGTACATATGAGTGCTAAGTACTCGGTACTAGACATTTTTAATTTTATTTAATTATTTATATATTTATCAGTAGTACAAAAAATATGTTATTGCTTATATAATTTTTACTGGAGTTTTTACATAAATGCAATCTTATACTTTAAATATAAGTTTAAAAAAGAAATCATCACTCAATGCACTCAGTAGTTTCTTAAATAACTGTTTAGTTACTCGTTTTTAAACAGCATTAAATACTCAACACATCACTAATAAGAAAAACTTGTTTGGCTGCAAAAATGCAAATTAAACGTTTAATTTTAATATAAAAACTAAATAACTTTATTAATATTTAAAAGAATAAATTATTTATAAAAAATAAATAAAAAGGAATGCAATAAGTAAATAACCAAGCTATTTTGATGTAACAGGAGACATTTTTAAGTAAAGGATTATAGATAGAGCCCTATAGCTACAACAAAGACTTGTTTTTCATATTTTACATTGTTGGTTTAAGAAGCCTTAAATTGTGTGGTGGAAGCAGCAATTGTCATGTCGGCTCCGGAAATTGAAGTTGTTAATATAAATAATTTTGAGAAAATACAAAATTTTCTAAATGATTCAGCCTACAAGGAAATACTGGAGAATAGTGAAAACTATAATACTCGTCTATGCATAGAAAGACGTTTGCGTATGCCCTTCTTAGATCCGCAGACAGGCGTTGCACAGACACACTGTGCTCTGTTTGTTAAACAGAAACAACGTATGCCTGGTTTTCGTGAGGGACAAATCTATACATATCCTTCAAATCGATGGCGTAAACCGAAAAGACAATATTTACTTAATCACCATCACAGCTATCGTCACTATCAATATCGTGAATCTAATAATCACCATCATCACCACTACACGGCCTCTACGGGAGCTGGTGCCTCTGGTCGTGATCACAGCGAAAATGCAGGTAAGTTTCAATGCATTTAAGAAAAGTAAAGTTAAATCGATATAAAAGCAGCTTTATGCCTTATATATTTGGCTTATCAACTACCCTGGACCTAATTTTCTATATAATTTTTCTTAATGTGTTCGTATATCTTTTTTCGCTAGTTTGGGTGGGTTATTTTGTTTTTATTTTATATAATTTGTAACAGCCACCCACCCCTTTTGGGTGTAAGAGTATGAGTAAATCTGCATGTGTGTTTGTGTTGAAAGGATGGATGTATGGTGGCTCGGTTTTCTTGTGCAATTTTATATTTTTACTTTTTGTTGTTGCGATTTATATCTTTACTATTGTTTTTCCTTCATGATTTATACATTTTGTTGTTACAAAAAAATTCTGTATCTTTTAATGTGCTATGTAACGTTTCTTAGTTAGTGCTCAATGTATGTGCGTATGTTAAGTTTGTTTTTACTTTTAATTTTTATGCAGTACATATTTACTTGACGAATGTAAACAAATGGAAGTGATCAGGTCACTGCTCCCATTGTGGCTCTTCTTTCTTAATCTTTCTTTCTCTGAGGTTGTTTTAATTTTTCTTGTATATATATTATTTTAGCTTTAACTGCCGATGGCAATTCTATGAGTGCCTCTGGCGATAATGATAGCAAAGATTCTCATGCCAATGCCGAAAAAGATGGTTGGTTCCATGAAGAAATGGAAATGTCCTATCACCATCACGTTGATGACTTTGAAGATGATTTTGAATCTGACAATGACTTTGATGAATCGTACAGTACAAGAGGAAAACGTAAACGAGGTGGCGGCACTCGTTGGCGTAAAGGTAACACTTCTGTAGATGGTACACCTAAGAGAGGTCGCAAAGGGGGCGGTAAGTTTATAATAAATTATATAGTAAACCGATTTTAACTACCTTTTTTTGTAAAACTGCTAAAGAAAATTACTTTAATTTAAATTACAAAAAAGGAATTTATGTATGAATATTAAAAAAGTCGTTTTCCCAAAAACCGTTGAAATGTCAAATTATTTAAAAGATAAGGACGGTTTAAAATTATGTACACTAGTCGGAGTCACGTAGATTTTTTGTACATTATACCTACGTCGCTTTTTTCAAATGACAACTAAGTTGATATACAGGATTTCTTATTAGCTTTGTCCCATATCGTACGTCTCCGTTAACGCAAGGTACTAAAGTTGAGCAACTTTTAACATAGGTTGAGTTATTGAAAGCTATCAGTTTGGTTTTTGATTTGTTTTAATTAATTTTAATTTTTTGTGTTGTGTTGCAACACAATCAACATAAAATTTAATAAATAAAATTATTCATTGTGTGCTACTTCTCTGTTGTTACGTTATAGTCAGTTGAAAAAACGGCGTTTAAAGAAAAACGGATTCTATGTGACTTGGATTTAACATGCGATCGTATGTATTTGTGAGAATTTGAGTAAAAAAAGTGCCAACGTTCTATACCAACCACTCTATAAATTTTTTGATTTAAAACATATTTTTTATTAATAAGATTTCCGTATGTCGTGCTAAGTTCCCAATTTTTCATATTTGATAAATACACTGAGATTTATTGTTGAGGCTAGCTTCTATGCACATTTCACTGGTTGCTTAGTCCAGCTCATCAGGAAACCTTTTCCAACGATTTTAGAAAAGCCAAAAATATTATACAAATAAAACCCTAAAAGCGAAAAAGTCTTACTTGTACCAATATCAAAGCTTAAACAAAACACCAACAATAGACAGTGGGTTTATCTTTTCTTACAACAATTGGTTGGCTTTTTTCCGACTCGAATTGTAGTTGTTAGTGGGTAAAAAGAAAAAACAAAATTAAAAAACAAATTGCTTCATTTTATTGTCTTCGTAAGAAAACAACAAAAAAACAATTTGCCAGTTCAGTTTTTTTTGCACGGGTACATGCAAGTATATTATCAAAGTTATTTTTGGCAATACAAAATTTATTATTAATAAGATTTCTGTATGACGTGCTAAGTTCCCAATTTTTCATATTTCATAAATACACTTTGAGATTTATTGTTGAAGGAAAGCTGGCTTCTATGCGCATTTCACTGGTTGCTTAGGCCAGCTTATCAGGAAACCTTTTCCAAAGATTTTAGAAAAGCCAAAAATATTATACAAATAAAAGCGAATAAGTCTTACTTGTACCAATATCAAAGCTTAAACAAAACACCAACAATAAACAGTGAGTTTATCTTTTCTTACATATTTTTTTATATTTATGAATTTTTTAAATTTCAGTATACTAGCCTATGGGCATTATCGGCTTACAAAGAGTTTTTTAAAACAATAGAAATTTTAATGAAATATTAATTTACTTACACTCAGTTTAGATGAGGGCTTTTACGACGTCGCTTTGTCGACGTCTCTTTTGGTTTGTCGGTGAGCGGTGTAGAAAAGAAAGAGGGGTTAACAAAATGTCTCGTTTTGTATTTTGCATGTCGTTTTTTACATTTCTCTTTTAACTTTTTCTGTTTACGTTTTATTCTTTTTCTTACTTTGAAGTGTGTGGTTGAAAATACAGTGAGACCTCGATTATCGATAATAGACGGGATCGGCAGAATTCTTGATTATTTATTTTTTTTGGTGTGTTTCTTATTTTATGTAAATATATAACGTTTTATTATGTAAACATGAGGAAAAAAGTAAATTTGGCAGAACATGCTTCCACACCGTTAATATATTCTCTTTCTTCGTTTATTTAAATTTCTTTTGATTGTTCAAAATTTAACGAAAAAAAGATAATTTGTTTATAATTTCGGATAATAGAGGCAATTTAAATCAGTGCAAAAAAATGTTTGTTTTCCATTTTATTGAAGCTGCCGGTTAATTGAATGACGGGTAATCAAGGCCATACTGTAAATAAAAAAAAGACATGCAACCAAAAATCATCGTATGAACGCAAAGAGATTTTGGAAGTTGCTTTAAAAGGGAATCAAGATAAAACGACGTCGTAAAAGCCCTCATGTGAATTGAGTGTTAGTTTTAAATTATAAAATTTTTCCAATTAATTTAATTTTTACCCCTTAAAGGTACACGCCGTCGTGGCGGATCTAATGCGGACGGAGATGGTGGTGAACCTACTCGTCGTCGCCGAGGTGGAGGTGCTGGTTCAAGTTCTGCAGTGGGCAATACTTCAGCAGCAGCGGCTGCTGCTGCAGCCGCAGTAGCTGCAGCTGCAAGTGCAAGTGCAAGTGCTGCAGCAACCCCCATGAATCATTCAAATTCGGCATCTCCCATTACAAATACAGATGACTCCTCTCAACCAGGTTTAACATTACCATCAAGTAATAATACTCCAATAGCATCGGTTACAACAACCTCTTCAATACCACCACAAATTGACAATTCTTCTTCAAGTCATGCAACAGATGCCTCCATGGGCTTACCAACTGATAGTAATTCCTCAAGCGCCGTGGCAGCGCCTCCAGCAGCCACCGCAGCTGCGGCTGCCGTTGTTGCGGCTGCAGCAGCGACTGCAACGGCTACTACCAGCACTTCGGTAGCACCAACTGCAGCTAGTACTGTAAGTCCCAATAAGACTGGCGCCAAGATTAAAGTTCGTTCTAATGATCGCGAAGTTGCACAACCATCTCCGTATTGTGATTTCTGTTTGGGAGATCAAAAAGAAAACAAGAAAACCAATTTACCCGAAATATTAGTATCATGCTCTGACTGTGGGCGGTCGGGACATCCCTCTTGCTTGCAGTTCACTCCGAATATGATAATATCTGTTAAACGTTATCGTTGGCAGTGTATTGAATGCAAATATTGCTCCATTTGTGGTACTTCCGATAATGATGATCAATTGTTGTTTTGTGACGATTGTGATCGTGGTTATCACATGTATTGCTTATCGCCCCCTCTCGTTACACCACCTGAAGGTTCTTGGAGTTGCAAACTATGTTTAGAAGAATTTCATAAAGGCGATAATAAGTAGTGTATTTACTCAAGCAAAAAAAAAAAAAAAAAAAAAAACTAAATTATAAAATGATATTCATTTTTGATCTACAATTTTTTTATATTATTTTTTAATTTTGGTGTTTTGTACACATTTTTTTAAGTTGTAATAAGTTTAAGAGCGCGTACGAGTGTAAGTGTTTTTTTATACAGATTCCATGGCAGCTTTGTAAAGTATACAAATTAAACTTTAAGTAAAATTTTTATTTCCTTCTTAATTTTAAGAAAATTTCCTTTGGGTTTTTGAGCAAAGGATAGTATTTTCTGTAGTATTCTCATTTTGAAAAACATGCATGTATGTGTTAATTTATTACTTTTTTGTCCCCTTTACAAATCTCAATTTTTGTTTGTTTAATTAACAGGATATTAAATAATTCCTTATATGTATTTTATGTGTTCTTTGTTTTAATGAATATTTTCTAATTTTTATTAAGCAATATCATCATCAGAAAGCTCTTGTAATTTCTATTCAATATATAATAAACAGCTAAAATATCATTAAAATAAATATATGAGCCAATGTGTTTTATTTGTTTTTTTGGGGTCTTCTTAAGAATTTCTTTGTTGTAAACGTCTTTTAGCCTGTTTTTTTAGGAAGTATTTTCAATTTTAAGACTTTGTTATAATACCTACTCCGGAAAATACATAGCTACCTGATCTTCTTCGGTTTTTAATTTACAATTTTGGACTTGCATTTTCCAATATTCATTTATTTTAAATATTTCAACATTATTTTGAAATTTTACACATTTGTTTAAATCAGAATACATTGGTTTTGTTCTTAACTTGCTCATTTTACTTGAACTGGCTCTATTTAAATAATTATTTTGCTTTTTATCCATTTGAAATTATCCAGCTTTTAATTGTGTTTATGTTCAAGCAAAATTTTTAAATTTATATAAAGCCAAAAAAAAAATTCTGCGTTAGAATAAATTTTGAATTTAAATATTTAACCCTATTATTGTATTTTTTAATTCTACTGATTTTTCATAATAATTGTAAAAATATGGCTGTATTGAAACTGATCCACACAATTTTGAGAAATTTTCAGGGATTTTTACGCGGGAATTTCGGCAATTTATCTACTTTGTTTTTTATCTTAATTTAAGGTTTTTCGACATTTAATTTGTTGATGTCGAAAAATAAGTTTTTCAATAAAAATTTTTGAAAAGGAGCAAAAAATAATTAATCATAATAATAAAAAATTAGCGAATATACGGCGTATGCTACTGCGGTTAAAAAAAATCTTTATTAATAAATTAAAATTAGTTAGTTTCTGAGAGGCAGAAATTGCCTATTACCTCCCTATATTTGAAATAAATACATATCTTATGAGTTCAACTACACGATGATCTATTTAGATTTTAAGTTTCAGTTGAATCGGTTTAATAATTTCGGAGAGGCTGAAACTGCCCTTTTCTTCCCACGGTTGTGCTACTTAAAAAAAAAGCGTTGCTTATGTCTCATTCTTTTTATATTTTAAGTTTCATTAAAATCGGGTTGATAGTTTTGGTAGGAACGTCGCCCTACTTCCCACGTAGTCCTATTTTGGAAAAAATTCCTTGCAAATGTGTACGTAATATTTTACTTGATCTTCGAGCATTACAAAATCAATTTTCTTCATTATTTCGTAATGTTGCTTACAACTTTGCGAATTAAATTTTATTCAGAAAGTTTTACAATACATTTGTATGCATATGTATACCCTTATTTTAACTACACATTGAAATCTGTGGCATTTTGACAAAACATCTTAAGTCAAATTTAAGAAGTTGAAAAAATTATGTTAATCATACGAATTTTCATTAAAAAACATCTTTGTTTACGTTTTTAAGATTTTGTATTATATGTACATGAAATTTTTCTTTAATTTTAGTTTATTTTGTTATTTGCTACAAATGATTTTTTTTCACCGAGTTTTTTTTTTAAACTTTTCTGCTATCTTAAATCAGAAGGATATTATCATTCCTCGCTCGATAATAGGCTGAAATAAAAGTCATTAGCTGTGTTCATTTACTTAAAGGTGGTAAAAATTTGTAACAATTGTTATTAGCAAATCTTTTTAACATTTACTTGTAATAATTGTTTCAAATTTTTAACAACTTTTAGTAAATGAACACAGCTTTTGTTATGACAGAAGGATCGATACTGAACAAGGCGAATTTACACCAGGTGAACTTATCTTGCTACGTAAGCAACAGCTGATTACTAACCTTGTGTCAAAATGGTATACCGTCCCACAGTGGTATTTCTTTATACATCTAACTGCAAAAAATAGAAGGAGTAATCCTACAACGATGAAATTTTGCACGCATGTTTAAATCAAAGTAGAAAAGAAAAATACAAAAAATTTGTAAAATCCGTCGACTCCTTGGGGTACCTCCCTTGGAATGCCATTTTTTCACGAATTTTTGTCCTCAATGTATAGGTCGCAATTCTTTATAGAATTTTACGAAATTTGACACACATCTATAAGTTGATCCAGCACTACAAATTTTGGTTGAAATCCGTCGACTCCTAGGGGTACCTACCTTGGACCCCCATTTTGTTTGCTTATTTTTCTTCTCAACGTATGGGCCGCAATTCGCAACGGAATTTGATAAAATTTAGCAGATGTCCATAAGTTGATCTAAAAAAATGCACTACAAATTTTTGTTGAAATCCGTCGACTCCTAGGGTACCTCCCATGGACCCCCATTATTCCACGTAATTTTCTTTTCAATGTATAGGGCGCAATTGTCAATTGAATTTGATTAAATTTGGCACACGCGTATTAATTGATAAAAGAAAAAACTAACAATTTTGGTTGAAATGCGTCGTCTTTTATGTAACCTGAATGAAAAAATTTCGTATAAATATAATTCTCATTGAAAATACTATTAATATTTAATTAAAGAAATGCATTTTATTCATCAACTATCATATCTTTAACTACATCATCCAATTCTAAAATATTCTTATGAGGTTGACGTCTTAAGCTACAAATATATGGATCGGACGGCTCAAGCAAACGATGAAAAAAAATTGCATAATATTCAAAATGAATTATTTTTAATTAATTAATTTTTTAAAGATGTATTTACTTTCTAACCAAGTTGCGCTTCTCCCCAACGATTTAAAAAATGACCAAAAACCTCTTTTGAACTGCTTTTTTCACTATTTCAATTTCATCAATAGTAAGCACCAAATTTTCCTGTTTTATAAAATTTGTTAACAAATTGACATTGCTACCACCATCAATAAGTTCCGGGCACAATTCACTATATGACACAGAAAATAAAATCATTTTTAGAATTATATTTTAAATTTTATTTCAATATTTATTATTATTTATTTATTAACGTTAACTATTTACTGGTTGCAAATTTTGTTTTAAATTTAAGCGGGTTTCTTCTATACATTTTCTTTTAATAAAACATATAATTTTGTTTATTTTTTTTTAATCTTATTCACTTTTAAAAACAGCTGTCAACAATTTATTAAGAAATTGTTGTTATAATTAATAACTCAAATTTCTTTAAACCGTTAAGCCTAAAGGTATGCAAAACTTTTATATTACAAATACTAGAGTGCAATATTCGTGACTTTTTTTACTAAATTTGGATTTTTTTAAAATATTGACAAAAGTTGGTGAATTTTGTTGACTATTTAGAAAGAAGAGCCTTTTACCTTTCATTTCGTTATACTGAGAGCACGGAGGTAAACCGAGCTGACTTTTTCTCCAACGAAAACAGCCAATGCTGAATTTTTAAGGACAACTTTGATGCACTCATATCTCCCAAACTATGTATGCAATAACTTTTTCTTTTCCTTTAAATTAAAAACAAAGCTTTGGACTTAAATAAAGTCGACACTCAGACTTTTCCGCTCGAAACATCTTCGATATATAAATCTCTGAATTTGAACAAAATTACCATATATTTCCCTTTCACAACATTATCCTGATTTCAACCGATCTTTTCTAAGAATATATATACATATATCTTAAAAGAAATGCAGTTTTTGGATTGCCAGACTCTTCTCTATAAAATAGCATCATTAGATTTTTTTAAAGTAATAGTCAAAAAATGCCTTTTCTGCAGCAGAAATCCCATAGTGCGTCCTGTTGGTTCTGGGGAATCTTAACTAAATTCTATAATTTGCGATTAAAATTGTAAAATTTAAAACTTTTTTAAGTTAAAACATTTCAAAAAAACACAATTTAATATAAAAACAAAATCAAATATTTGTTTGAATTTTTGACACAACGTTAAAATATTTTACAGTGCTGTTTTCAAAATAAGACCACCTCGTATGAATTCGCTTTGATACTGAACGAATCCAAAATTTTTTTCAGAATTGTAAAAACTCAAACAAATGCTTTACAACACTGAAAAATAATAATTCGTTAAGTATCGACTGTAAGAATCTATATATATGATTGTAACGTTACTGACTGACTGACTCACTGATTCATCATCGCACAGCCTAAACGCCTGAAGCTAAACACTTGAAATTTGGACCAGAGATTAGTCACTCCCCAAATCGATCCACTAAGACCGGGTTTTTGGAAATTCGAATGTTTAGGGGGTAAAAAAGGGTAAAAACGGGAAAATGCGGTAACCTTACATTTCCAAAATTAAAAGAGATACAAAAAAATGTAATATTTATCGTTGTTCTTTAGAAAAATAAGCGGACAGGTGTCTGGTACTTTTTTGAAATTTGGCCCTATTAGGGAGTAAACGGGTAAAACCTGAATTTTGCTACTTTTTTGACACCTCATCTATCTTTTGAACCAATAAACATAGAAACAAAGTTTATACCACATTCGAAACCTATCAAAAAAATACGAATATTAATTTGGTACTTTTTCGAAATTTTAACATTTAAGGCGTGAAAATCGTCGCTATTTTTGGTACTTTTTTTACAAAAAATGTTTCTCCATTCATTAACATACTCGTACTAAATAATGGGCCCTCACTACAATACTGAAATTTTTGATACTTTTGTTCCCCCCAAGCAGTACCAAAAAAAAGGAAATACGGGAAATTTGATATTTTTCTTTAGCTTTTTGGTTCTACAACTGGTATTTTTTAAATTATCGTTTATGTTGAACCTAAAAACATAAGATTCAACATGCAATGTCCTGAGTGGATAAGAATCTATGACGGAACTTTTTGGCACTTCTTTGTTCATTAACTGGTACTTTTTGAATTTCTGTTAGAATTGGACCTAGAAACACAAAATTCAATATGCAATGTCCTGGGTGAATGAAAATCTATAAGAGTGAATTTTTTGGTACTTTTTTATTCTTTGACTGGTATTTTTTGAATTTCCGTTGGTATTGGACCTAGAAAGATAAAATTAAACATGCAAGGTCCTGAGTGGATAAGAATCTATAAGAGGGAAGTTTTTGGTACTTTTTTGTTCATTTACTGGTACTTTTTGAATTTTCGTCAGTGTTGGACCTAGAAACACAAAATTAAACACGATCCTGTGTAAATGAGAATCTTTTAGTGGGATCTTATTGGTACTTTTTTATTCGTTAGCTGGTACTTTTTGAATTTCCGTTAGTATTGGACCTAGAAACATACAATTAAACATTGAAGGTCTTGAGTGAATGACAATCTGTTAGAGAGTTCTTTTCGGTACTTTTTTGTTTTTTAACTGGTACTTTTTTAAATTTTCGCTAATGTTGGTCTTATGAACATAAAATTAAACCTGCATGGTCCTGAGTGAATGAGAATCTCCAAAAGCGCTTTTTGGTACTTTTTAGTTATTAAACTGGTACTTTTTGAATATCCGTTATTATACTTTATTGAATTTAATATTTATTTTTGTGCATTAAATAAAAAAGCAAATTGGTGTCTGGTACTTTTACGAAATTCGGTCGTTTTAGGTAGTAAACGGATAAAACCTGTATTTTGGAACTTTTTTCACCATCTAGCTTTTAAACCAATACGTATAGAAATCAAAATTATATAACTTATCTAAAAAACAAAAATGCGAATTTGGTACTTATTCGAAATTTGAACGTTTAAGGGGTGAAAATTGTACCTATGTATATCGATCCCGCGGACCTCATGCCTCCTTAACTAAAAGAGATGAAAAACATCATCTAAAAAAATGCACTACAAATTTTTGTTGAAATCCGTCGACTCCTAGGGTACCTCCCATGGACCCCCATTATTCCACGTAATTTTCTTTTCAATGTATAGGGCGCAATTGTCAATTGAATTTGATTAAATTTGGCACACGCGTATTAATTGATAAAAGAAAAAACTAACAATTTTGGTTGAAATGCGTCGTCTTTTATGTAACCTGAATGAAAAAATTTCGTATAAATATAATTCTCATTGAAAATACTATTAATATTTAATTAAAGAAATGCATTTTATTCATCAACTATCATATCTTTAACTACATCATCCAATTCTAAAATATTCTTATGAGGTTGACGTCTTAAGCTACAAATATATGGATCGGACGGCTCAAGCAAACGATGAAAAAAAAATTGCATAATATTCAAAATGAATTATTTTTAATTAATTAATTTTTTAAAGATGTATTTACTTTCTAACCAAGTTGCGCTTCTCCCCAACGATTTAAAAAATGACCAAAAACCTCTTTTGAACTGCTTTTTTCACTATTTCAATTTCATCAATAGTAAGCACCAAATTTTCCTGTTTTATAAAATTTGTTAACAAATTGACATTGCTACCACCATCAATAAGTTCCGGGCACAATTCACTATATGACACAGAAAATAAAATCATTTTTAGAATTATATTTTAAATTTTATTTCAATATTTATTATTATTTATTTATTAACGTTAACTATTTACTGGTTGCAAATTTTGTTTTAAATTTAAGCGGGTTTCTTCTATACATTTTCTTTTAATAAAACATATAATTTTGTTTATTTTTTTTTAATCTTATTCACTTTTAAAAACAGCTGTCAACAATTTATTAAGAAATTGTTGTTATAATTAATATCTCAAATTTCTTTAAACCGTTAAGCCTAAAGGTATGCAAAACTTTTATATTACAAATACTAGAGTGCAATATTCGTGACTTTTTTTACTAAATTTGGATTTTTTTAAAATATTGACAAAAGTTGGTGAATTTTGTTGACTATTTAGAAAGAAGAGCCTTTTACCTTTCATTTCGTTATACTGAGAGCACGGAGGTAAACCGAGCTGACTTTTTCTCCAACGAAAACAGCCAATGCTGAATTTTTAAGGACAACTTTGATGCACTCATATCTCCCAAACTATGTATGCAATAACTTTTTCTTTTCCTTTAAATTAAAAACAAAGCTTTGGACTTAAATAAAGTCGACACTCAGACTTTTCCGCTCGAAACATCTTCGATATATAAATCTCTGAATTTGAACAAAATTACCATATATTTCCCTTTCACAACATTATCCTGATTTCAACCGATCTTTTCTAAGAATATATATACATATATCTTAAAAGAAATGCAGTTTTTGGATTGCCAGACTCTTCTCTATAAAATAGCATCATTAGATTTTTTTAAAGTAATAGTCAAAAAATGCCTTTTCTGCAGCAGAAATCCCATAGTGCGTCCTGTTGGTTCTGGGGAATCTTAACTAAATTCTATAATTTGCGATTAAAATTGTAAAATTTAAAACTTTTTTAAGTTAAAACATTTCAAAAAAACACAATTTAATATAAAAACAAAATCAAATATTTGTTTGAATTTTTGACACAACGTTAAAATATTTTACAGTGCTGTTTTCAAAATAAGACCACCTCGTATGAATTCGCTTTGATACTGAACGAATCCAAAATTTTTTTCAGAATTGTAAAAACTCAAACAAATGCTTTACAACACTGAAAAATAATAATTCGTTAAGTATCGACTGTAAGAATCTATATATATGATTGTAACGTTACTGACTGACTGACTCACTGATTCATCATCGCACAGCCTAAACGCCTGAAGCTAAACACTTGAAATTTGGACCAGAGATTAGTCACTCCCCAAATCGATCCACTAAGACCGGGTTTTTGGAAATTCGAATGTTTAGGGGGTAAAAAAGGGTAAAAACGGGAAAATGCGGTAACCTTACATTTCCAAAATTAAAAGAGATACAAAAAAATGTAATATTTATCGTTGTTCTTTAGAAAAATAAGCGGACAGGTGTCTGGTACTTTTTTGAAATTTGGCCCTATTAGGGAGTAAACGGGTAAAACCTGAATTTTGCTACTTTTTTGACACCTCATCTATCTTTTGAACCAATAAACATAGAAACAAAGTTTATACCACATTCGAAACCTATCAAAAAAATACGAATATTAATTTGGTACTTTTTCGAAATTTTAACATTTAAGGCGTGAAAATCGTCGCTATTTTTGGTACTTTTTTTACAAAAAATGTTTCTCCATTCATTAACATACTCGTACTAAATAATGGGCCCTCACTACAATACTGAAATTTTTGATACTTTTGTTCCCCCCAAGCAGTACCAAAAAAAAGGAAATACGGGAAATTTGATATTTTTCTTTAGCTTTTTGGTTCTACAACTGGTATTTTTTAAATTATCGTTTATGTTGAACCTAAAAACATAAGATTCAACATGCAATGTCCTGAGTGGATAAGAATCTATGACGGAACTTTTTGGCACTTCTTTGTTCATTAACTGGTACTTTTTGAATTTCTGTTAGAATTGGACCTAGAAACACAAAATTCAATATGCAATGTCCTGGGTGAATGAAAATCTATAAGAGTGAATTTTTTGGTACTTTTTTATTCTTTGACTGGTATTTTTTGAATTTCCGTTGGTATTGGACCTAGAAAGATAAAATTAAACATGCAAGGTCCTGAGTGGATAAGAATCTATAAGAGGGAAGTTTTTGGTACTTTTTTGTTCATTTACTGGTACTTTTTGAATTTTCGTCAGTGTTGGACCTAGAAACACAAAATTAAACACGATCCTGTGTAAATGAGAATCTTTTAGTGGGATCTTATTGGTACTTTTTTATTCGTTAGCTGGTACTTTTTGAATTTCCGTTAGTATTGGACCTAGAAACATACAATTAAACATTGAAGGTCTTGAGTGAATGACAATCTGTTAGAGAGTTCTTTTCGGTACTTTTTTGTTTTTTAACTGGTACTTTTTTAAATTTTCGCTAATGTTGGTCTTATGAACATAAAATTAAACCTGCATGGTCCTGAGTGAATGAGAATCTCCAAAAGCGCTTTTTGGTACTTTTTAGTTATTAAACTGGTACTTTTTGAATATCCGTTATTATACTTTATTGAATTTAATATTTATTTTTGTGCATTAAATAAAAAAGCAAATTGGTGTCTGGTACTTTTACGAAATTCGGTCGTTTTAGGTAGTAAACGGATAAAACCTGTATTTTGGAACTTTTTTCACCATCTAGCTTTTAAACCAATACGTATAGAAATCAAAATTATATAACTTATCTAAAAAACAAAAATGCGAATTTGGTACTTATTCGAAATTTGAACGTTTAAGGGGTGAAAATTGTACCTATGTATATCGATCCCGCGGACCTCATGCCTCCTTAACTAAAAGAGATGAAAAACATCAGCACTTATTTGTTGTTCATTAGAAAAATTCGCTAAACTTATATCTCCTAAACAAAAAGAGATACAAAAAATTTAATACTTATTATTGTTCATTAAAAAAATAAACGGACAGGTGTCTGGTACGGCCTTTTTGGGGTGTAAAAGGGTTAATAAATATTGTATCACAATTTTAGCTTATCTAAAAAATACAAAACAGATTTACCCTTATTTGAAATTCAAACGTTTAAGGTGTGAAAATCGATCCTAATTTTGGTAATTTTTTCACAACCTTTTTCTCCATCTCTATATAATATTAATTTGTAAAGTAACTGACTGATTCATCAGCGCACATCCTAAACTCAAGAAGCTAAACATCTGACTTTTGGACCAGAGGTTTGCATCTCGCCAAACCGATACCGCTAACCTCAAAAATCCAAAATTAAAGAGATCCAAAAAATTTAACACTTATTCTTGTTCATTAAAAAAAATAAGGGGACAGGTGCCTGGTACTTTTTTTAAATTTGGTCCTTTTGTGGAGTCATGCCATCTATCTTTAAAACCAAAACATTTTCTTCATTCTATGACATAAATGTAATAAATTATAGGCTCCCCACAACAACACTGAAATTTTTGATACATAAATGGGGAGAAAAAGTATCAAAAAGGATAATACTGGAAATTAACTTTCTTTCATTTGTTTTGTGTCCTACGAGTGGTACTTTTTGAATTTTCTATAATATTGAACTTAGAAACACAATATAATAGGTACAAAGTCCTGTGTGAATATCAACCCATGAGAAAAAAAATTTTTGGAATTTTTTCGCTAAAACTAGATACATATACTTTGGCATATAAATATGTTCATGAAAGGAAAGACCCGATTACAAGGTAGTGAGTTAAATGCTAGAATTTAAGCAAGTTTAAACCTAGAAAAATAAACTTTGGCATAAAAATATGTCCACGAAAAAAAGAAGACGCTAACGAAGTAGCGAGTTAAATGCTAGTTATAAATAAAATAGCTTTCGAATCGAAAAATTATTCGATCTCGACTGCCAGAATTAGCCTTCTGGTTTAATCCTTCTGGTTTATTATTAAATATTCTAAGATATGTAAATACATACTTTATTTTAGTCAAATTTGAATTTCAGAGAAACAGAACTTTTGAGGGCGAAAGTGTCCTCTTTACAGGCGCGGATCCAGTTTGAGACTTAGGGGGGGGGGGGGGGAATTTTGTATGATACAAAAAAGTTTATTAAGTTTATTAAAAACAATACTTGTATTAGGGTAAGTACTTTTTGCAATTTTTGCGAATATCAAATTCTTCATCGCATAGTCGTATAGACCGTGAAAAAATATTAAGAAGTTTCCGCACCAAACGCGATAAAGTGTTGAATTCGCGACTCTATTTTGCGGTTTTTTTTTAATAAACTGAATTTAAATGGCAAATGATATATGTTGGGATAGATGAGTTGTTTGGCGGATATATGAAACAGTGATAATTTTCAGCAGCGTAGTAATATATGCGCGAAACGAGCTATTAAAGTTGCACGAGATATTTTTTTCCATTATGTAAATCAACTCGCACTTTAAACTTAAAATTTATTTCATTAACCCCAAAAAAATAGCTTTACATTTTTGTTATACAGTTGCTTATTTTATGTTTTTATGCCTGTATTCATAAAAATATTTTAAATTTTTATAAAGGCTTGAAAGCGAAATTTTCTTTGAAAATTTTTCTTAATAAACGTTTATTAAATTTTATAATCATTGATGAATATGGGGGCTAAAATATATAGCATATATGGGCAGTTCCAGTGAAAAGTCTACTTTTTGTAACGTAACGCCAGAAATAATATAAATTATTTCTCAAAAAATTGTATATGTATGGTTTACTTTTTTATATTTTGGTGTAAAGCGCAACTAGCTCTACATTTAGTATCAAAAGGGATAACGGTTGAACAACATGTACCTAAAATACAACCTTATTTGCATTCTGGCAGGCGCGGATCCAGCTTGAGCCTTAGGGGGGGGGGGGATGGGGGAATTTTTTATGATACAAAAAAAATATTGGTTTTAAAAGTTTATTAAAAGCAATTTGTGTATCGAGGGTTATTTTTCAAATAGTGCTATCTGAAATTTTTCAAAAATTTTTTTTTTATAGAAACGTGTTCACTGACGGAAGGGTCATCTGTCATTTAAATTAAAAAAAAAAATTCCCAAAATGTTTTTTTTCATAAATGTTGTTTTGTGCTATCTAACACACACGTTTTTTTTTATTGTAAAAAAGTGCTATCTACATAAAAAATATTACTTCATATAATAAAATTATAAAAATGGTTATTAGAACGTAGACATATTATACATCAAAGGGTTGGGAATTATGTCTAGATTTCATAAATTAATATAATTTTAAAATTCGTTGTAGAAATTTTGCAAGATAACTGTATAAAATTTGCTTATGAGTTTTTGTAACAATATAAATTTTAATTTATGCAATAAAATCTTTGTTAGCTAATATTATTTAATGAAATTTTACAAGTAAATTAATTGTTTAATGCTTAATACAAACCAGCTCAAAATTGTATTAAACTAACAATATCGATATTTATCGATAGTTCAGATTTCACTATCGATATATCGATATTACTATCGACTGAATGTTTGTACTTGTGCAGCAAAACTTTAATTATTTTTTTATAAGGCTACAGTCCGTTGTTTTCATCACTTTATTGAATGTATGAGACGTATGTATAAAAGGGGTACAACCAAAATAAGGCCCTATGACCCCGCTGTAGCGGATGTTGTGCTGAAACCGAAAAATATTTCCTCAGGTCATTTCGGAACAAAAACGTTCCGCGTCGAAGCCAATTTCTGAAAGCCCTTTAAGATTTTTTTTATTTTTTCAAAATTTTGTATTTTTTCAAAATTGTTTATTTTATAATTATGTAACTATGTATTTACATTTCTTAGGGCCATTATTATAACTTGGCGTTAGCTGTTATCCGAGAGTTAACAGACGCTTTTTGACAGATAACACATTATTATCTGTCAATTTAATCTTAACTTTAGCTAACTTCAAGTTGTAATAATGGCCCTTAATGTAATTATATGATTATAATCAAAATTACAATCTAAAAACTATCTTTGTTAAGTGAAATTAACTTTAGATTAAGAGTTCCTGTTGATTTGCATTGGGGGAATATATCTTGTACGACTTTAATGGCGCGTTCCGCACAAATGTTGCTGCGTTATGTTTTTGGAATTCTTGATTCATTTTTCACACAATGTCTTAGAAAGCATATCTGAGCATAAGTAATGCCCGATAATGATTTGTTTCAGGCTTTAAAGTAATTTTTATTGTAACAATGATCTGAAAACCAAATGTTGTACCAAGGGCCACATAAAATATTTTGAAAAAACAGAGTTGCATTAGCAAAAATCGGTTGTTTGTAACTAGTTTATCTCAAAAGCTAGTTACAAACCTGTTTATGGTTTGTATGGATAAATAAGTTTCCCAAACTAGTTTATTACCATAAACAACTTATAAACTGTTTATGGTGTAGGTGTAAATGCATTATTACTGATCCCACACTTAATTGCATTTGACGCGGAACCTTTTTTTAACGATATCGAAAATCTAAAGATGCAGTTCTTATTGTTTTTTAAGCACAATATGGTATGGATAGGGCCGATATTTTCAAAAATTGTAAAAATTTGTATCCCTAATGTATATACGCACGTTATTTTAGATGGCAGTTTTTTAAAACTTGATAAGTACCTTTCTGAAGGAACCGAAGTAACAGGGACTATAAGATATTCCATTGCAACTTTAAAAAATTTTCTTAATTCTAAACCCAAAAAGGTAATCAATCTAGCGGACTTATCCTCTAATGTTCGTTCATTGTTTTGTTCTATGCTTGCAATTGCATTTGAATTTGCATTTTTTTTTTACAACATTACAAAAATATTTCACATTTCAGTCCCCATATAAACATGTAAAAATTTCGACTTAAATGCCTTTTATTAGCAGTAAAAAGCACTGCTAAGCAATCCATACCACTTGCCATTCTTGTTGTTTGTATGTAATTCAGCTCGAATTAATAATAGCAAGTAAAAATTTCAGGCAAAATACTGTGTGTGTAGAGCTGCTGTTAGATGTCTTCATATCTGTATTTTATATAATAAAAATATCGATATTTATATTTTTCCTATCGATATTTTCGATATTTTCAGACTATCGATAATATCGATAGTCTATCGATAGTTTCCCAGCACTACTACCAAGCACGGGTCTTAGTATTCATATTGCACAATTAGTATGAACATATCGGGTCATACAAACTCGAACGAGTCGACGAAAATTGGACCGTGCGAATGGACTACCTCAGACGAAGTCATGGCCAACATTTACATGATATTATACAAATAAAACTGTTAAGCGAATTTATTTGTATAATTTCTTTAGTTTTTCAAAAATCTTTGGATGAAATTTCCTGATGATCTGGCCAAGGTAATCAGTGAAATGCGTATAGGAATAGCTTATCCCATCAACAATAAATTTCAGTGTTTATCAAAAATAAAAATTGAAAATTAAGCACGACAAACAAAATCTTGTTGAAAATCCGCAAACAAATTATGATAAATTTCCAAAATACAAGATCAATTATATTATTTTGACGAACTCGGCAAGCGCATTTCCCAAAAAAAAATATTTTTTGCATCCAGATAAATTAAGGATCGTTTTTAGTTTTTGTTATACAAGAGATGTCCTAAATTGGGAACCTATAGCACCTCTCCTGCTAAGTCTATATACCTCAAATTCAAGACCTTAACTCGACTAATTAACTTTTTAATTGTCACCTCAAACTGCATTCCAATAGGACCAACCGTTTATAAAATATAGAGTTATTTCCATTTTTTCCCAAATTTCCCACACTGTGCAGCGATCATATAAGTAGAAGCGAAACCCTTACACGTTCTTTTCAATTTAGCAAACGGATGCATTTCCAAATCATTTAAGTCTGCTATTTCGCAAGAATATCATTATTTTTATGATAATTTAAAATATGCGGATAAAGTTAAATTATTTATTGCTTTTCAATAAACATTAGAGTAAAATTTTAACTTAATTTCGAGTTCTGTTAACATGATTAAGCGTTTCTTTAAATTTTACTAATTATTTTTATAAAAATTCGTGTAACTTTATTAAAGTCTCAAAAAGTATTCATTACAGCTCATTTTATTTTTGTTCAAATAGTGCTATCTGCTTATTTCAATGTTCAAGTCGATAAAATTTTAATTTGTAAATAGTGCTATCAGACATATAAGCGCGAATATCTGGAATTAAAAAAAATTAATATATGTATGATTTAGACGTTCATTTTTAATAACATTGTAAAATAAAGTTTAGTTATTACTCCTAGAGTTATGGAAAAAATCAGTGTTTTCGCTCTCCTGTAAAATTGTGATTTTTCAGATAGCACTATTTGAAAAATAACCCTCGGTATATTATATTAAAAAAAAAACTCAACAATAAGGTTAAATAAAATATTCAATATAAATTGAAATAAACTAATCTATATATAAACAAGTAAGAAAGTAAAGTCGGTCAAGCCCGACCATATGATACCCTACACCACAGTATTAAAAAACACATCATGCTTATATGTCCATATAAATATGGATTTATCTATGTTTATAAAACTTATTAAAATCGGGTTAAAAGTTTGTGAGGGGCAGAAATTGCCCCCTACCTCCCCTTGTGGTCCCATTTTTGAAAACCTGTACAGCTTATGTGTCTATATAGATATGGATCTATCTATGTTTTGAATTTCATTAAAATCGGTTTGAGAGGCAGAAATTGGCCCTATCTCCCCTCGTGGTCCTATTTTTTAAAAAATACATCCCTTTTGTGTCCATGAAGATATGGTTCTATGTTAGTTTTAAATTTTATTAAAATCGGTTTGATAGTTTCTGAGAGAAAGAAATTTCCCCCTATATTCCCTCGTGGTCCTACGATTTGGCCCATTTTCAATAGGCTTGGTCCTTGAGTCAATAAGAACCTATGTCCCAATTTTTATCAAATTATCTCCAAAATTGCGACCTGTACTTTGCGCACAAGGTTACATGGACATCCAGCTAGCCAGCCAGCCTGCCAGCCAGCCGGACGAACATCGCTAGTTCGACTCAGAAAGTGATTCTGAGTCGATCGGTATACTTTAAGGTGGGTCTAGGACCAATATTTTAAGGCGTTACATACATCAGCACAAATGCATAATACCCTCTCCACTATTGTGGTGTGGGTATAAATATACACCATTTGAGAGGTATTTACTCAAGAAGTGCACAGTGCATATTTTATTAAAATCTGTTCAATAATTTCAGAGTTATAAGCGTTCAAAATTGCTACTAACACAAATGCAAAATACATGAATAAAAATTTTTTCAATTATCAAATAATAAAAAATTAGGGTGATCGATTATTCGACATTTTTCAGAAACCGGTTTTCGAATATTTCGACTACATAAATCTGATGTATAAATCGGACCAGGCAAACCAGTTCAGAACGCTTTCTTCCTTTGTTTGTTAACCGAGCCTCTATGGGGAGAAAAAAGGGCAATACGGGAAACTAAATTTCTGTTTTTTTTACTTTTCTCTGCTTCATGTGATCTTTTTTAAATTTTCTATAATATTGAACTTAAAAACATAATATTATAGGTGTAGGGTCCTGAGTGAATGATAACCTATAAGATAAAAAATGATGGTACTTTTTGTTTTTTATCTGGAACTTTTTGAATTTTCGTTAATAGTCGACCTATAAAGATAAAATTATACATTAAACTGGGTAAACAAGAACATGTAAGGGGGGCTTTTTGGTACTTTTTCGTTCAGCAGCTGGTACTTTAATTAATTTTCGGTAATATTAGACATAGAAACATAAACAGCCCAATTATGAATAAAAATTCCCCGGGAGTTTCTCCCATTTTTCCTATGTAAATTCTGATGAAAAAATGGGAAAAAGGAAAAAACTCCCGGGGAATTTGTATTCATAATTGGGCTGAAAATTAAACGTGCAATTAAATTAAACGTGAGTGGATGACAATATATAAAGGAGACTTTTTTATACTTTTTTGTTTTTCAATTGGTATTTTTTATACTGAACTTACAAAATTAAATTAACTCACGTAGAAGATAAAATATGAACCGGAGGTTGGTCCCTCGCCAAATCGATCCACTTTGAAAAATAAATGCTCGAAACAAATAAATTCATATACACTTAGATGAATTATGTTTTCTTCATATTTGCATAACAATTTATGGTCGAATTTTGACCATTAGGCGAACACTAGTCTTTTTAAATAAGCAATTTATGATTTACTTGTGAGGCAAATTTAGATAGTACAGTCTATGTTCAGTTAGTCATTGTTGATCTGAGCCATGTTTTTATTCGACGAAGGGTAGGAAACAGTGTTGCCAATTAAGCCATTTTTCATACTGTTTACCCATTAAAAAATGAGTTTAGCCATTAGCCATTTTTTAACTTATTTAGCCATAAATTTTTTTTGCCGTTTTTCTTTTAAAATAATAATTTTCAATTTCTTATAAAAATGTATTAAAGTAAAATAAAAAATTTTTAACAATTCAAACTCATTTCATTTAAATCACAACTTTTACAAATGTTGGAAATCGCTATAAACTATGATAATGAAACATCTTTCAAAATAAAGCAATAGTAGTCCAATATTAAATTTATAAAATGGATCAACACAAACATCGGTGTTTCTTTCTGGTTGCAAGTATTTCAATAAAGAGATGCAGGCGTTAAAAATTTCAGAATGGACTATATAGTTGGTCTCGGTTGCATGGTCTAATGCTGAAGTGGAGAGGGTATTTACCCAAGTAAACATCATTTAAAGTAATTTGAGAAAAAGGATACATTAAGCAACCGTTAATTCGATTTTATCAATAAAATATTTATACCAGCACCACAATAGTGGAGAGGGTACGATGCGTTTGTGATGATGTTTGTAACACCTTAAAATAATGGTCCCAAGCCCACCTTTACGTATACCGATTGACTCAGAATCACTTTCGTCGAATTAACGATATTTGTTCTGCTGGCTGGCTGGCTGTTTTGGAGATTATTTGATAAAATTTAGTACATATGTAGGTTCTAATGTGGTGTTGACCGACTATACTTTCTTACTTGTTTTATTGTTGGGTTAATGTTGTCGTTATCATGATTTGATTCAAATTATTAAAAACTAATAGGCCCGAGTGATTCCTATGATATGAACAATAACGACATCGAATTTATCGATGATTTAATTTTTTAAATATCTATCAAAATATTAATTTACGTTTATTCTTATTTAACAAATTGATCTTAACTTACAATTTCACCGTTAACTACTTTAAATGAATTATTTCTGTTTTGTTATTGAATTTTAATGTGTTTTTATCTAAAAAAAAGCTTTAAGCCATTTTTTAGCCCATTTTTAGCCATTTTTTCCGTAAATTTAGCCATTTTTGGTCACCAAGTAGCATTACTGACGAGCATTGAAACGAAAATTTGAAATATTTTTCTTAGATTTGGGTAGATATCTTCATCACAGTTTATTAAAGCATCCACAACGTTATCTGATAGATTTTCAGATATTTTCCATGTTTGTTGCCAATGCTTCATTCAGTTCAGGCTCAAGTTAAGATGTTAGTAGGTGTTTATCTCGAGTTGCGGTTTTAAAAGTTTTGTATCTGTATATGACTTGATTACACTTTGAGTAGAAGTTTTGGTATGTTCAATACATTAAGGATATCAATTGGAAAGGAGTTTTGAGATCTTCTAAAATAAATTCAATAAGAGAATGAAACCTACAACTCGGTAGAAAGTTCTAAGTGAGTTCCTAAATATAAAGGTAGAGATACTACCTTTCCACTCAGATATTTTTTCCAAAGCTTCTACTATACGATGTACACATTTAGCAAAGTCGCATAATGAAGAGAGTTTGGCTCACAAATACTTTGCTAAAACTGTTTTTCGCATGGGATGATTCAGGGTTGATAAAGTTGGTACAATTGAACTTTTTTTGGTACAATTCAAAACTTTAAAGTACGATGGTACCCCCGTGACTCATTTGGTACTATTTCCAAATTTTTCAAACCTATTTCTAATTGATATAAAATGGCAACTCGTATTTACTGGCCAATTATAATAAACGGAGTTAAGTGTTTCCGAAAATGCAAAATGTCGTAGCTTTTTTATGAAATCTAAGGGAAACTCTATTTTTTGTTTTTGGATTAAACAAAGCAGCCAAACACTGAACTTCGCAATTGTGAATAGATTTTTGCACTTCTTCATTGAACGATTGCTTATGTCACATTCTAAATTTAGTATCAGCGGCGGCATATAAGCGTTTTTTTCTGATGATATTTACAAGTTTTTGAAATATATAGGAAAACACTTCTGCAAATTTCTACATAGTAGAAACGACGACTTCTTTTCAATTCAAGATTATTTTGCAACGAATAAATAATATTTTCAAATATTCGTCAACAAGATGGTTGTAACCAGGGTTGCCAAACATGGTCTTTTCCGACCAAATTCGGTCGGATGGTAGGCCAAACCTAATTTTGGTCGGTTTTAGAAAATTGGACGGATAGCAGACAATTACAAATCTCATAGCTTTTTTACCAAACACAAACATTTTTTTTTTTTTTATTGTTGTTGGATATGGCATTGATATTACGTTAGGAGCAAGTTACTTTGACGGTGTTAGTTTTATAAAGGATAGTTTTGTCATCTTATTCGAGCTTACCAAGTCAGATGCCGTTTAAATTTTTCTTTTTATAAAATTTTTTTTATCAACAAACAATATTCCTATACAAAATTTGATCGGATTGGCAACAAACGGCGCTTACGCCATGACTGGAACTGTTGGTAAGCTTATAGCCTAACCATCGATGTCGAACGTAGACTTCGTTCGATTAAATTACATGTAAAACAAAGACAATATTGTATAATTTGTTTTCATTTTAAATGTAAGCGAACGAAGTCTTCGTTCAGAAATAGATGAACAGGCAGTTAATCTTACTTAGCAATGCAAAAAATATTAAGGTTCTTTGTGGTAATATTTAAAGTTTTTTCACATAGTCCTAAAAGAATTTCAGAAATTCTGTTCTGTATTAGGTGTTTCTTATACAAGAAGGACTTCTTAAATGAAGATGTTGTAAGAATCGTAGAACAGTGGGAAGCTTTGATACTGTATTTTGAAACATAGTTTTATAAAGGCAATGGTATAAGAGCCGCAGAACTTGCAGAAAGTATGGATAAGTTCCAAAACTGAGCAAGTTATCAACGCGTATACAATAAGCCAACTAAGCATTGTAAAACTCTTTGATACATTTTTTACGTTGTCTGCAAGGTATCAGGATGTATTGGAGCTCAGCCTATGTCTTATAAAGTCTAATACTTTTTTTTTTAAATTGTACAAACCTAAGTTAATAAATTTTGATTCATATTTTATTAGTGTTCTTTATGTGTTATTGCATACGATCAATGAATTATTCTAGTTTATAAGCGTTACTAAATGAATTTGTATATATACATTTTATTAAAGTTAATCGTTACCACACACAGAAAAAAATCAAGTTAAAAACGTAGAAAACAAGGTTGATTTAAAATTTTTCGGTGGTGATTTTGCTTCATACGTTTTTCATGTTAATTTAACCCGATTTTACAATAACTTGCGAACAACATTTTTTTCTTTTGAAATAACTATAATTCATGTTAATTTAACATTGCAGTAAAGTTAGAGCAAAATGTCATTTATATTGAAATAACAATCCGAATCACGTTGAATGAAAGTTATTTCAAGTTGAAACAACGTGAATTTCATGTAGAATCAAATTGGTTTGAGTGTGTTTTAACAGTGTGAAGAAGCTTCAGAGACAACATATGCATTTATTTAAGAATAATTCAAAACACCCCTGTAACACATGTTTCACTTATTTTGTATTCTCCTTTGTTAACAGAAGCATCATCAGAATCGCCCGATATGGTTTTCGTCATCATTCTACTTTGAAAACTTGATGTACTATTTAACTAAATAATTTTAATTAAAAGAATATTAAAAATGAAAATAAAAAATGTACATACTTAAGTAAGTATGCATGTTAATTTAACAAGATAAACTTTTGATTTTAATATAAAACAGGTTTTTATGGATTCAATATTGAATCCATATTTATTTATATTTTAATATTTTTTTTTTATTTTTTTAACAGTGAATAATATTAAATAAACGTAATTTAAGGTTATTTAAATATTTTTAATTTAAAATTAATATGAAATAATGATAAATTAAAGTAAGGGCATACTTTTGCTGAAATTTACTATGATTCTCAATCAACATTTTTCCATGTTAATTTTACATTGGTATTTTTTTCTGTGTGCAGAAAATAAACTTTTAAAAAAACTAGGGGTTACGTGTAGGACGTTAAATATTTAATAGGTGTGAACGTAGGCTTACTTTTTTGTTTTTACTATAATTGCAAATTACAAAAAAAAAATAATATGTAGATTTATAGCTTTATCCAATAAAAATTATACTTTTTTTAAAAAATACATATACATACATATCGTCATATAAAATGAAAAAGAGCCTATGTTCATTTTAAGAAAAAGAGAGATAACATAATAAAAAGGCAGCTATTGTGATTATAACAACGGGGTTTTCTGGTTAATATCGTTAACACATTACGCATGATTGACACCATCCTGAAAAACTGTTTTTGTAATCTCAGCCGTATCGCTACTGAAATTTTTTTAAAAATTATGATGGGCCCTTTTGCAATTTTATGACGATATAATTGTTTTTAAATATTTAAAAAATTTGGTCGGTTTCAAAAGATTTGCAGACAATTTTGGTCGGATAAAAATTTTTCAAACGGCAACCCTGGTTGTAACGTCAAGAAGTAATCAACAGAATTTCGGAACAGTGGGAGCTCTCTCCATTATTAATTTACTCCGAATTATTTTGAAGGAGATTTTGCACGCGCTAAATTAAATATTATTATAATCGGACTTTCTACTCCTTTCCTGTTTCTGCAGTACATATTGAAAATTATAAGCACAACAAATTTGGAAATGCAATCCTAAGATGCTCGTATGTACATATTTTAAGAACGCTAAAAAATTTTATTTTTGTTTAAAATTCGATATGGCATTTTTAAAAATATTCGTCAATATTCCACAAAAAAGACGATTAATTCTAAAAAGTGTACGAAAACGATCTCTGTCGCAATCAAAAATAAAAATAAATGGGTTTCTCGACCCATGATACAATACAAAATACAATTTGTTTGCCTCTATTCTTGAATATTTTGAAAAATCCTTGGCTCGAAATTCAGGTTTAACCTATGGTTTCTTTGAATGACTTATAGCACAAGAATCGCGATGTGCTTTTGACGCGAAAAAATTGTACCCAGCCAATTATTATGTATGTATAATTAATGATCATGTATTTTTGCTATCTATTTTTTACATGTACAAATGAATTTTAAGTACCTTTTGTTTTTGTTGTATTAAATTTTTGTTTTTAAAAATAAAAATTTATAAAAAAATGATTTAGTACTATTGGGGCCGAAAAAGTACGATTTTAAAAGTTCGTTGGTACGTTATTGTTTTTCTCATTTATCATCCCTGGGATGATTATATTTAAAAAATTTTGTCGTTTCTTTAACATATCGAGCCCTAACAGCGAAAATAATGTAAGCGCCAAAAATCAAATTTTACAGGAGAGAGCTTTTTTGTTTTATTACATATTAAATTTTGTATGAAATTTGTCGCTTACACTAAAATTGTTTTGGCTATAAAATCGTAACGGTACATTATATGACCTTGATATTTTAGGAGATGATGCAAGTGTTGCCAATAAAGTAATTTATCAAAAAAAACGAAAATTGAAAATCATGTCGCTTACACTATTTTCGCTGTTAGGGCTCGATATGATACAACTTTTTGTATTAATGGCACTTTTGCTTTTAGAAATTGAGTTGTTCGATTTATGGGAATAGCAAGGCGTTTGTTTCGCATTTGTCGCTTTTCCAGAAATTTTGAACAGCTCCATTTTCTGCTGACATCAGAGGACACGCATCTGTTTTATCTCCTACACAATTTTTAAGGTCAAGACCAAAATTTGTCAAAGCTTTAAGAACTATTGATGATAGTGCCTTCGCATCAATTGACACATCAACGACATCAATATGTTTTGAAGCCTCTTCAAATGCGTTTACAACAAAGCCAATAAATTCTTTCCTAAAAACTTTTTGTTGTATGTTTAAATATATGTTAAAGATAAGGAAATCTGGCTTTTCCCCGACAAATCCGTGCTTTCGCCAAAAATTATCGAATAGAATTTTGATTCATATAACACATAAATATATACATAAATATTGCAAATACTAAGGCTTTTCAATTATTCAACCGCACGCATTATCAAGTCAAACGTTTAGACTTTGGATATAGATGGCACCTGCTGGGATTGAATGTAGAATAATAAGTATTTGAATAAGATGTTTCTTTGGGAATATCTAATAAATAGCTATTAGGAATAAGATATGGATACTTATTGAAAATCGTTAGAGATTCAATAAAAAAATACTTATTGAGAATTTCGTTAGAGATTCCATAAAAAAACCTTGCTGGGATTTCCAAAATTTGTTTACATAAAAAATATATTATTTTTGGGAATTCTTGTATTATCGAAATTAACAAAACATGAGGAAATTCCCCCCCCCCCCCCCCTGAATCCGCGCCTGCCTCTTTAAGCCCATATATACTTTTGTACCTGCCTGGACTCGCCTGTAGAACACTTTTTTGAATAAAATAAATCTCGCGAAAATTTTTTTTTTTGCTCTATACAATAGTGTAGAGATTGTTATGCGTTTGTGCTGATTTGTGTAACGCATAAAAATAATAGTTCTACCCCACCTTTTACTATGCCGATCGACTCAGGATCACTTGCTGAGTCGATCCAACGATATCCGTCCGGCCGTGCGGCTGGTTGTCTGTCCATGTAACCTTGTTCGACAAGTACATACTGCAATTTTAAAGATAATTTGATGAAATTTGGAACATACGGTTCAATTGTGATAAGGGCGGATCCTATAGAAAAATGTTGCGAATCACTTAATAATTTTACATGGCCTTATTTTCTAAATAGTCTTTGTACCCATTAAATATCTCATTAATCGCCCTACAAATTTTTAAATTGGACCATATTTTACGATAGCACCTATACAAATACCACTTCCGATGATATATAGCTTTATTTATTGTTATTAATAAAAATTTTAACAACAGTAACTGGTAGTATTAAAACTGACCATATGTTCCATAAAGAACCTCTTTCCAAAGACGAACAAAGTTTATTTAGATGTTGATATTTAAATAAAATTTGGCACAAAGAACTTTGTTTTTCCGGGTCCATGATTGGCCATGGATCCCAAAAAGGGTACATTCTCGAAAATGTATCTTTACATCTACATATATGTATATATAAAAAAGAAGTGTAAACTTTGATGTCACTACTAACTGCAGAAACGGGTCGACCGATTTCAAAATTCAGGGTACGTTGGATATAGTCTGTAGATGGTTTATGTGAAGTTTGCACATAATCGTCCTAGTGGTTCCGGAGATATGGCATTTAGATTTTCCTATATGTTCCCATACAAATATCAAGAAAATGCCCTCCATTTTCCATATTATCACTTGAAAAGTTACAAACCATGTATCGTAATGTCTTATGTGTACAATGACATTCGGAATAGATCATTAAGTATAGAGGGCGTAAAATAGGGCAAAACATGTCAAAGCTCCCCCTTCCTATATCTTATTAACTAGTCAACCGATTTTCTTGAAATTTGGCAGGCAATTAGTGCTACATCTGGAAGGAACTATAGCCTATAATTTTTATTATTTAGGGCGTAAATAGAGCAAGAGGAGCAAAAGCTCCCCCTCCCTATATCTTATTAACTAATCAACCGATTTTCCTAAAATTTGGCATGCAGACACTTGAACAACTAAAGGAACTTTAATATATATTTTTTTGGAAATTCCAAGATTAAGGACGTAAAATATGGCAAAACAAGTAAAAGCTCAATCTACCCACGTATTCTTAATGTAATTATCCGATGATAGTTTCAAGTCTTGATGGAACTAAAGGCTATATATTTTAATTGCATCTTTAACATAATATGATAAATGTATAGAAAGTTATCATGTTATGGCTATTAAATATCATGATATGGTTGTGAGAAATATAATATGTTTAGAAAGTTATCATAATTAAGTTGTTAGAAAAATAATTATTTTTCGGTCAACAATACTCAAATTCATACTTGCGATAAACATTGATATGTTTAAAGTAACTATAATATTGTTGATATTAAATAAAAATAACAATTATTTGTGTACGATAACAATATATTGTTACATTAAACATAGTGTTGTTGCCGTAACCATGCCCAACCATATTTTTTCTCTGCGTGTACATTTGCAGACGACACAGCATTTATTAGCGTTAATCATGATCCAAAAGTCGCATCGCAAAATCTGCAGTCCCACATCAATGAACTAGAGGCTTGGCTAGAAAAAAGTAGCATAAAGGTTAACCCGGCTAAATGTGCTCACTTAACTTTCACGCTCAGAAAATAAATAACATCACTGTTCCGATAGAAAACCATGTTAAATACTTGGGAATTCATATAGATAGACGCTTGACCTGGTCTCGTCATATTGAAGCGAAAATAACGGCTATGAAACTTAAAGCAGCTCAACTACATTGGCTTCTCGGTGGAAACTCAAACTTGTCTTTAGACAACAAAATTCTTTTATACAAGTCCATCATAAAACCAATATGGACATATGGCATCCAATTATGGGGTACTGCATGTGCATCTAACATCCAAAAGCTTCAAAGAAGACAGTCTAGAATATTACGACAAATTGTCTGCGCCCCATGGTATATACGTAATGATATTATCCACAGAGATCTCAACGTCCCCACTATCCAGGAGGAAATTAAAAAATATTCAATAAGTTACATCGATAAACTAATGGCCCACCCTAACTACCTCACTCGGGGTCTGCTTTAGTTCGAAGGTCACCAGAGGCTAAAAAGAACTGATACTTTGAGCCTAACTAGAAGACATTTTTCAAATTTGAATACAGCAGTTAGTGGTTACACTGGTAACAACTAATAAACAACAAATAGAATTAAGATTTGAATACATATTGTAAATTTCGATAAGAAAGATTCAATAATAAAAAATTAATTAAAAAAAGAAAAAAAAAAAGAAAGTATTCATCCAATGAACAATATTCATAGATCTAATGTAATATTGCATTAAATACATTTTATGAAACAGGTTTCATTGATCCAACGAAGCGCTGCATAGGTTCCTTTTTAATGCAATTTTTCATGTCAAAATTCATTGGTATTGCGAAGATAATTTTTTCAGTGTACATCGTCGTAATGAAATCATATGAAATGATTTTTAAACAAAGCAAAACTACATCAAAGAAAATAAAGTAAAATGGGCTTTTTTTTAATATAACCTTTCCAATGTGAAATTGTACGCTAAAAACAATGGCGATAGCAGTTTTTCCAAAAAAAACGATATTTTTTACGTGCTAATTTTTAAAGTTTTTAAGTAGGTAGGTTAAAAAATTCGCCGATATCAATTTTTTTAAATATATCCTATCCAAGGTAAAATTGTACGCTTAAACCGATGGAGATATCATTGATTCATAATGCCAAAAGCTATCGAAAAATCGATGATACAATATCGATTGCTAAATCGACCCACCCTTATATATATACATGTATATATCGCACTGGTTCCTCTAAAGGGGGTAACTCCAAATTTTTAAATTTTTAGTAGAGACAAAAACTGTTTTATTTTTGAATGTACTCTCCTACAATGGGGGATACAATTGAAGCACAGCCGCGAATAACGTTTTAAGTTACAAAATAATCATTTTCAGGCGAGCAAAAAAACGTTTTTAACAGGCAAGATTATTAATTTTTTATTTTTTTTAGAATATTAAAAAAATAATGATAATAAAAATTTTTATGCAAAATATCAACAAATTTAAAATTTAAATTACATGCAAATTTACAGTTTATAACTTTTTTTTAGTGGAAAAGCGTTTCATATCCACAAGCACGATGTCATATAAAAAGTTCTTCCACTACGCAAAGCATCGTGACTGGTGGCTTTTAAAACGTTATTCCACGTTTCAAAACCATTTACTTTGTATCATTTGTAAAGCTTCGTACAGACGATGGTCAGATCTTACAATATTGGTAAGCAGCGTTGCTTAAATTGCATTAAAATTGGCTAAAATGGCTTACTACTGTGTGAACATTGTAAGCTCATTTGTATTTGCAGAAGTGCAAAATTAATGCATGCAATGTACCATTGTCAGAAAAATATTGCTGTTGGCAACGCCTGCTTACAAGATTGTAAGATCTGACCATCGTCTGTACAAAGCTACAGTAACTTACAACGTTCTTCCACTAGCTGACTCTTTGTATGTCATTTTTAAGGGCTTTAAGGTGCATAATTTTGGGTGATTTGAGGTTTAAGCAGTGTACGAGAGTAATGTTAACGGTTATCTGCAAAAAACAGTTTTTGCAAAAAGTGGATTTACAACGTTATTCGCGGCTGTGCTTCAATTGTATTTTTTTTTTTTAATTTTTGGCATAATACTAGAGAAATTGATCTAAGATTTTAACGCTTCAGAAGGAATAGAGTTAAGCACCCAAATGGGGAACTACCTACTAAAAACTTAACAAAAACGAACATTAATTTGTGGCGGAATGCACATATTGCCATTAAATTTCAACAATTTCGTTAAGGTTGTTCCATAATCTACCTACGGCCCCATGTTAAGAACACTCTCGGAAATCATGTAAGTATGGCTTAAAGCGTAACGAATAATGCTTTTGTGCTGCAATTTAGCATAAAAGACTCGAAATGCCCCGTGTAAAACACAATTTTGAAAATATTGTTTCAAATTGAGTACACTACAGTTTGCTATATCTATATCTGTAACTAGCTGACCGCGTTGCTGGCCCTAAGCAAACATTAGTGTTGTATTACTACACGATTTAAATTGAGCTTTCAACGAAATTTACGGCCTTTAAATAAAAATCCATGGAATACCTATCATAAAGTTTTTTTTTGGAGAATAGCTTACATATGGTGTTGATATGGGCTCAATCTAAACAGAAACGCATTTATTTAGGGCAAATTGGAAATTATATTTATTTATTACTTCGTCTTAAGGCCAGCCGATAGACAATGTTTTTTGGTTTTTTATTTGGTGTAAAAATGTACATATAAATTTTTTGGCAAGCCAACTCGGGAGCAAGCCACATACAACTGGCCGTTTAAGTCAGAAATAGACAATGATAGGCCTTGTGCTTTGCTGGTGGTAATAGCAAAGGCAAGACACAAAGGGAATTGGAGCCGCTTGGATTGGAATGGTAAATCGTTGGAAATCATCGGAATTCGTGGATTTCGAAAGTTTTAAAATTTTGATATTGTTTTTTTTTTATAATATCTTTGGAACTACATAACCTATTTAAGAGTTTGATATCTCGTTTTGAAAAACATGTGTAAAGACCATTCTCGAAAATCATCTTAATGAGCCTTAAATGCAGCAAGCTTTAATATTGTGGTGAAATTTAGTTGGATAAAACAACTAAAGACATGAGTCGCACGTAGATTTACTAAAGTTTAAAATGTTTTTTTTTTCTAAATTTTCCGGGAATCCGGGAATTCCCGTACTGTCCAATCCCACATGTATTTATTTATATAACTTACTTAATATAGCTCACCTACTTGTTTTTAAGCTCTTCACCGAAGGTAAAAAGGGTATATATAAGTTTGTCATTCCGTTTGTAATTTCTTCAATATTGATATTAGACTCTATAAAGTATATATATTCTGGGTCCTTATGAGGAGCGAAGTTGATTTAACCATGTCCGTCTGTCCGTTGAAATGGATTTTCCGAAGACCCCATATATGATGGGGGCCAGGTTATTATACATTTATGTCACATTTGGTCCGGAATTGTTTGCTATTGAAATTCAGCAAGATCGGTCCACAAATGGCTGAGATATGAGTAAAAAACCACGACTACCTCTAATTTTTTCCAAAAATCCCCTGTGGTTGTTGTATTTTTATTACTTTTTGCTGCAGATCTGGGGAACGGCAAAAGCCAAAGTTTCCAAATTAGGTACATACATTAAGGTTGCCAATACACACCATCCTACAAAATGTGGGCGGGATTGGAGAAGTGGGCGTGGTACTTCCCGTACAAAAAAAATTTAAGGGCTGCCATATGTCCTATGGATATGACTTATATACCAAAATATTGGAAATTTTTAGTAGAACATATTTTATACAAAACTCGGGAAAATCGGTTCAGATACAAAAAAGTTATGACCAAAATTAAATTTCTTTTTTTTTAAATACCCACTTTCGGGAACCATAGATCTCCCCGAGTCCAAGCTTTATTACTCAAGTAAATGGTAAATTTCTTCTTCAACACGTTGGTATATAAATCTGTCAAAGCGGTTAAAAAATGGCTGAGTTATAACCGAAATACTGAATCCCCAAAAATTACTCTTTTTTATAATTAACTTTGTTAAAATATATGTCTACAAGTATATATAAATGTTTATATATAAATATAACTTACGTAAATGGTAAAATTCTTCCTTAACACGTCGGTATATAAAAATATCAAATCGGTTAGGGTAATTTATGAGCGAAATACTCCAAAAATGGGCTAAAAACATCAAAAGTTTTATAAAAACCTAAATTTTAGGGCTGCCATATGTCCTATGTATATGACTTATATACCAAAATATCGGAAATTTTTATGAGTTATAACCGAAATACTGGGGTCTAATCACCGCATACGATATCGAGCAAAATTGATCGAAATTATTATTTATTATGCTGAAATAACAGCATTCGACATCGAGTAACTCGAAATTACATTTATCGAGTTTTCATTCGATACGCCAGTGACTATCGTATGCAAAAAATTCAATAGTTTATTCGATACGATAGTTTCGAATGCGGTGATTAGACCCCTGAATTCCCAAAAATTACTCTTTTTATACCCTTCACCGAACTGTAATTTCTACACAGAAAAAATTAAAAATTTTCTCTAATCACCAATTTTATACCAAATTGATAGAATCAAGCAACCCATTTGTTGATTTTGCACCTATTACCAAAATGATTATGTTGATTACTAAAAATTGTAAAAATTTAATATTTTGAATATTTTTTTTTCAATAAATGATATTTTTAATTTTAATTAAAAAAATTATCAAAAAACTTTGCCGTTTCAAACAATGTGTTGATTGATTTTGACAATTTCCAAAAACAATTTCACAAATTTAAATTATTTTATTTTAAACGAAATAATTTTTTGTTATTTGATTATTATTTTAATTAAAAATTTATTTCAAAACAAGTAAAATGTTAATTAAATCAAAATTATATTTTTAATTTTCGTTCAACAAAAAAAAAAAAAATAATTGATTCAATTATCACATTAATTAAGTTTAAATAATTTTTTTTATTGATAAAAAACTACTAATAATTTTTTCTGTGTACAATATTGATCCTACACCCTATAAGGTATATATTCTGGGCTCTTATGAAAAGCGAAGTTCAAAACCGGTTGTCTCTTATTTAAAAAAAATATTTACCAGTTTTATTTAGTTTTTGTCTAGTTGCTCTGTATTCTGCTCGCACAATGGTGAAGGGTATATAAAATTCGGCACAGCCGTATATAGCACTCTTACTTGTTATTAATAAAAAACTTTTTCCACAAAAATTTAAGCAAAGTAGATTAAAATGTGATCCCCACTGTGTTCCTATCGTCACACTGAAAAAGTCATACCAAATTGACTGATTTGAAAAATAAAAAATTCTGCAACTTGCAATATTTTTGAACAAGGTGGTAATTACTTAATCATTACATTGTTGTAACTACTTTTTTTGCTTCAAACTTCACATAAAGTTATTTTTCATTTCAGACTATTGAAACAGTCTTAGAATTTTCATAATGCGGAAAACAAGTAGTAAGATAATAATATTGTTCCTTTGTATCATAAATCAACAATTATTTAGTAATTCCAAGTTATTAAGAAATAAAAGATTTTTAATATTTCCCCGGCAAGCACCAACTAAACATCAGGTTTGTTTGTACTTAACTTAAATCTAACTATACACATTTTTTTTTCATTAAATTTAGTACTTAATCTAATTAATTTATTAGTTCATCGGTGGGATAGGTATACCAGTCGATTTTCCTTATGAATCTCTGACAATTGGATATGTATTGAAGGCCGAATTTTGGTTGCCTGATAATGAGACAGTATTTTAGGAAAATCCATATTTTCGAGAATATAAAAACGATAAAGTTCATAATAACTTTAAGACAAATCAAAATCCAAATTTTGTTAATGTTTTCAAAAAAAAAAAAAAAAAAAAAAAGCAAAAAAAAAAATAAATATATGTATACCATTGGTGGTGCAATATGAAAATTGGATTCAGCACGCCTCTCCGCCCACAGACCGAAATTCAAAAATCAGACTTCACAGTGTCACCCGCCTGAATATTTTGAAGATTCCCTAAAAATTTCATCAAAATCGGCCCAGCGTGTTTTAAATATATATAGGACATATACTATGTAAATGTCCTTAAGTGCAGCAAATTTTAATATTGTGGTGAAATTTAGTTGGATAAAACAACTAAAGACACTAGTCGCACGTAGATTTCCTAAAGTTTTTGTTTTCTAAATTTCCCGGGAAGCCGGGAATTCCCGTACTGTTCAATCCCACATGTATTTATTTATACAAACTTGCTTAATATGGCTCTCCCACTTGTTTTTATTAATAAAAAACTTTTTTCACAAAAATTTAAGCAAAGTAGATCAAAATGTGATCCCCACTGTGTTCCTATCGTCAGACTGAAAAAGTCATACCAAATTGACTGATTTGAAAAAAAAACTTAAAAAATTCTGCAACTTGCAATATTTTTGAACAAGGTGTTAATTACTTAACAATGACTTCTTCATTACATTGTTGTAACTACTTTTTTTGCTCAAACTTCACATAAAGTTATTTTTCATTTCAGACTATTGAAACAGTCTTAGAACTTTCATAATGCGGAAAACAAGTAGTAAGATAATAATATTGTTCCTTTGTATCATAAATCAACAATTATTTAGTAATTCCAAGTTATTAAGAAATAAAAGATTTTTAATATTTCCCCGTCAAGCACCAACTAGACATCAGGTTTGTTTATACTTAACTTAAATCTAACTATACACATTTTTTTTTTATTAAATTAAGTACTTAATCTAATTAATTTATTAGTTCATCGGTGGCATAGGTATACCAGTCGATTTGCCTTATGAATCTCTGACAATTGGATATGTATTGAAGGCCGAATTTTGGTTGCCTGATAATGAGACAGTATTTCGGGAAAATCCATTTTTTCCAGAATATAAAAACGATAAAGTTCATAATAACTTTAAGACAAATCAAAATCCAAATTTTGTTAATGCAAGATCGTCTAAAAACGAAGTAAAGAAATCGAAATTTCGTTGGGATATCTATGATATTTTGATACATCGTTTAGATGGGTGAGTATATGTATGCACATATGTAGTTGTTTCTATTGTACAAATTTTTATTTAAATAAATTTTCATACAAAAAACTTAAAATAACTAAAAATTTTATCTACAATGTAAATTATTCCGAGAGCTTTATACAAGGCGGATCATTTTTAATTTCTCCCAAAAAATAATAAATAAAAAACTACAGATATAAAGTAATAAAACATTTTTTTTTTTTAATTTTTATCCATTTATATACATAATTACATATTTTTAAAATAAGATAACGATATGAATACGTTAAAACTTTTCTAAATATCGATTCGCCATTTAAAAATCAATTTTTATAGGTAAAACTGCTCTGGGTGGAGAATAGGCTTGCCAGATGGTCTTGATTTTCAAGAACTTTCACTGCTCGTCAAGATTTTTAAAGCCCCTATTATTTTTTTTAATTTCCATTTTTCTTTAAAGAAAGCTGTGTAAAAAGCTAATTCATATTTTATCGTTTTAGGGTATTTTTTTAAAAATCTACCAAATCTACATTTATTTATTCAACACTAATTACACTGTGCTTGAAATCGACAATTTTTCTCGAGCCATACTTTCCCCTTATCGCCACTTTTTAGGGGTGCTCCTATACAAATATTGCGTTTTTTGATATTCTTAATAAAATCAAAAGTTGTTAACAGATTTTAATCATTTATAGCTTGTTTTGTTTGTAGCTTCGTTTTTTATATGAGGGAGTTTACACGAAGTCTTTTCAGACATGTCTGCTTTTGACATTCTCTTTTGAACAAGGAAGGCTTTATTCTCGGAAAGAATTTCCTTTTTTTTCGTTTAAGTAGACAAATACTTTTTCCATTAGCGCAAGTGTTAAAACTTTTAATATTTTTACTCTTTAAAATATTTATTTTATTTTTATACCGAAACGGTGACCATATTTTTTTAAAAAAAAGGACATTTCGAAATGTAGTAAAAATTATATGATATTGTAAGGCGACCAGCTTTAAAAATAAAAATAGAGGACATAAAGAAAAAAAGTAAAAAATTTATTTGACTTCAAGATTTTTTACATGTTTAACAGACAAATTTACAGTCCCATATTTAGTTTATATGTAAAGTAATTATTAACATATCGTCGGCTTATTATGTAAACCTGCTAAATCAACTTTTTAAGTAAATTGAGATTTTGATGCCGTATGGAAGAGAAAGATATGCCTCGTCGACCAGCATGTATTTTTTTTCAATTTGAGCCTTGAAATGGGTCAAATCAACTATATTTTTGGTTGTCCTCTCAAGCAGCAAATAGGAAAAATAAAAAGTGTTTCCTGAAAAATTTGTTGAAAGGGAGTTAGCAGGTTTGCATATTAAGCCGACGATATATAAAAATTTGCGTTTACTTATTAAGTAAAAACTTTCACAGAAAAAATTAAAAATTTTCTCTAATCACCAATTTTATACCAAATTCATAGAATCAAGCAACCCACTTGTTGATTTTGCACCTATTACCATAATGATTATATTGATTAAGGCTAGATTACACTATCTCACAAGTCTTACGTATTCCATAATACTTTGTGAGATAGAAATCTAATGAGTTTTGTTGCGACTGTCAAAAAATCTAACGTAACATGACAGTTTGTGTTCAGACCATCACACAACGTATAAACACTCACACATGAAATAAAATGCAACCCTGATCCAATGAAAAGTATTATTGTTTAGAAATGTTTCAAAAAACGATGAAGTCGTATGGGATGTCAAACTTTTTTCTTAATACTTGTCAATTTCGTGACACATTGCATTCACACTATCACACTTTGTCATATTACTTGAGTTTTTGACATGTATTAATACAAAGTATAATAGTGTAATCTAGCCTTTACTAGGGATGCGATTTCCATGCAAATGCATGTTTTTTGTCGATAGTCTAAAATCGATGTCGACCAATTATCTTTCCGAGTCATTAAATTTGCATTAAAATGGCATCGATTTGTTTTTGCATATTTTGGTAAAAAATGCATATTTTTACATATTTTGGTTTTAAATGCATATTTTTGAATATTTTAACATTTTTGAGTGATATATTTTTACAAATTTTCATATTATAAAAAAAAATTCTTCATAAAATTTCCAAATCTTAAAAAAAATTTTTTTTTTAAATCAAATAATAAATTTGTTTGGGCTCTGCTTAAAATACAAGATTTCGACATAAGATCCTTCGATTTTTAAACGATGCAGCCTTAACCTTACATGGTTAAGGCTGCCAATTGTCCTAAAACGATTTATCCAAAACTATTACATGTTACTTGCTTGGCACATGGGTGACACCCAATTTGCAGAAAAAATTGGAAGCCAATTCGATAATATTGATTTATTGGTTTCATACGGGAAAAAATATTTTAAAGGCTCCTTCACGAGTTGCAATTTTTAATGAAATGTATCTCTTGGTACCGTCACCACCGCATCCAGTATTAACAAGAAGGAGAACCTGAATAGATGCTTCAGAATTCTATTCAAAAAACTTTGAGCAATTTAAGAATGTTATTGAAGAACTTGTTGCTACCGATGCTTATGCAATAAAAACAGTAAAAGAAATATTAAATCAATGTTGCCACTTTGTGGGTAATTACCCGAATTTGGTATAATTTTAAACTGTCGTGGGTAGATAGTGGGTAATTTCTCTTAGGTGTAATTCAGGTGTTATTTGAAATTCTTACTTCAGATATCCAAATAAAATTAAGACTCGATTTTAGTGATGACATTTATTTCTTTTTAAATATTGTCGCCAAAAAAATGCAAAGTCTTCTGAACCAAAGTCTCGGTCTCTTTTTAAGAAAAGACTTCAATCATTAAAAATATTTGGATAAAGATGCCTATCATAGTGATTTAGAACCTGAAGTTTATTGAAACAAGTTATTCAAACTAAAAACGAGCCTGGGGAAGATATGTTTCCAATATTTGAACATATAGGCCTCTATTACGGTTTACAACTCAACTCAGTTAATTTTATTTGTATCCTGCAAGTTTTTAATGCTTTACGTTTGAAGAATATTTAACGCCCTTAACAGTTGTAAATCTGAATTACGAAAGGGATAGTTGTATAAAACTCTGCAGGCATTTTTTTACTAAATAAGGTATAAAGGGTATTTTTTAAGACCATGAAATTTAAAATAGTAGACAACAAAAAAAAAATTAATTTTAATCACAGATTGATACCCGGCACTGCCAATTTTGTTTCTCTTTTTCGAGCATTGATGGCTGCATGTAACGAATAAAATTAACAAAGTTTACCTCCAAGACTTCAATTGTTGCTGGTTTATCAGCATAAGCCAGTAACTTCACAGCCCTACGGAAAACAATCAAGAGGTGTCACATCGCACGGCCTTGGAGTCAAATTGATAATTTATTTTCTCTAAATAAATCGATGGTTTATTTTCAAAGTAAATTGTATAATTTTGTAGCGTTGTTCAAGCATGAATCTATTCATGATGATGTTCCTGAACCCAAATTAAGAGCAGTATGACAGATCGTTTGACAGCTAATTTTTCATAAGCTCTATGGGGCCAAAAAAAACACCCATTATAAATGAATGACAATGAGCAGAAGTTAAACTCATTATTTAGGAGTTTTATTTTATGTTTTAATAATGTTATTTTAAATTACAATAAGAATCTTAAAAGTTTGATTAATATTGATCTTTTTTAATGAGCTTTTTGTGTTTTTGCTTCTTTGTAAATGTCTTTTTATTAAAAAATACTTCAATTTTATATCAGGTGTAATTTCATTTAAATCGGGTAATTTTGCTGCATCTAAAGTGTAATTTTGAATTTTACATTTTTCAATTTCGGATATATTGGTGAAATAATAACTAAATTGGAAGGATTTAGTTCACTTAATAGCCAACTCAAATTATTAAATCAACATGTGGAAAAGCTTTTATGTAGTCATTTAAATTAAGTTGTGATGTTAATTAAACACATTTATTAATAAAAATATTTTAATAAAATTAGTTCTTTTATTAACAAAAATAAAAATTAGAATAATCAAAAAATGAAAAAAATTAAATTATTAAATCAATGAAAGTTAGATTAAAAATGAAAAATACAAAAATAATTTTTAACAAGTAAATTTAAAACAAGTGTTTCTCCACATTACCCCCCTCCTAGTGAAAACGATACAGTTTTAATATCTCGTTTGGTAAAATAAGCAGCAACCTTTTTATCGATGCTATCTTCAGTATCAAGATTATTTAGCTCGAGAAAGGCCGGTTTTAAACGATCAATTGACACATTTTCTGTCTTGTTTCCAATTTGTAGAGTAAAGTATTTATAAGGACCATGAAATTTGTGTTGAAGTGGTTTTAATACTTTATCATTCCTTATCCATACGTGGGAGCTTCGTTCTAAATTCTTGTTAATAAAAATTGATGTTTTAGAATTGTTAGAACAAGATGTTGGTTTGATTCTTGAGATAATAGTCTGCAAATGAGTTACAAAATCGTTACTGTTCAACAAGGTTGTAAAATTATTGAAAAATTGCCCGGGAAGATGAAGAATTTCCCCATAAACCATTTCAGCGGGGGAAAGATTAATTGAATCTTTAGTCGATGATCGTAAGCCCAATAAAACTAACGGCAATACTTTAGTCCATTGCGATTCCTCATGACAAGAGATTGAAGCTTTTAGCGTTCTATGTAATCGTTCAACTAACCCATTTGATTGTGAATGATAGGATGTAGAATATTTGATTCTTGTTCCTAAAAATTGAGCTAAACTGCGAAAATTATTTGAAGTGAATTGACGTCCTCTATCGGTGTGAATTACATCAGGAGAACCAAATCTTGATACCCATCCATTCAAAAACGTTTCACAAATAGTATCTGATAAACTATTTGGCATTGGAAAAGCTTCCATCCAGCGTGAAAAACGATCCACACATGTCAACAAATAACATTGATTATTTGATGGAGGAAGAGGACCAACCAAATCAATATGAACTTCCGCAAAACGACGAGAAACTAAAGGAAAGTGTCCAATGGGGCTTTTAATATGACGAGAAATTTTTGATTTCTGACAAGCTTGACAAATTTTCGCCCAATTTTTACAATCGCGTTTCATAAATGGCCAAACATAACGTTCAGAAACGAGTTTAGTTGAAACTTTAGCACCAGGATGAGATAGATTATGCAATCCATTGAAAATCGACTTCCTCATCTCTTTAGGAATATAGGGCCTTGAAACATTATTATTTGAAATATCACAAAATATTTTTAATTTTGTACCAGGAATAGACATTAGTTGTAAGTTAAGTGAATTCATCACAATCAAGAAGAGATATTGATTCGATACGTGAAAAGGCATCAGCTACAACGTTTTCAGAGCCTTTAATATGAACGAAATTTGTAGTAAATTGTCCAATGAAGTTTAATTGTCGTAGTTGACGAGGACTTGCTTTTTCGGGCTTTTGAGAAAATGCAAAGGTAAGTGGTTTGTGGTCAGTATGTACTGAAAATTCACGACCTTCTATAAAATCACGAAAATATTTAACAGCAAAATAAATTCCCAATAATTACCTGTCGTAGGTACTATATTTCCTTTCCGTTTCTGACAACTTTTTTGTAAAGAATGATAATGGTTGTAATTCATTATCAACTTTTTGCTCCAAAGCGGCACCGATTGCAAAATCAGAAGCATCAACTTTAATAACTAACTCGGCATTACTTATCGGATGGAATAAAAGAGTAGAGTTAGATAGTCTTAATTTACAGTTTTCAAAGGCTTCTTCAATTTCGGGACACCAAATCACAGAACGTTTATCATTTTTAACTGAGTTTTTCAGCAGATTATTTAGCGGTGCTTGTTCTTTAACTGCATTGGGTAAAAAACGTCTATAGAAATTAATCATTGCTAGAAAACGTCTTAATTATTTTATTGGCTTAGGAAAGTTTTTTATAGATTATATTTTACTTTGAGTGGGACGAAGACCATCAGCAGATAATTTGAATCCAAGAAAATCAATTTCACTTTTTCCGAAGCTACATTTACCTTGATTTAATACAATACCATATTCTTGGAATCGAACAAATATAATCTTAAGGTGCTCAAGATGTTCAGAAGTTGATTTTGAAAAAACTAGAACATCATTAATGTAGACGAAAACAAAAGGTAAACCACGATGGACTTCATCCATTACCCGTTGAAAACTTTGAGCTGCATTTCTCAATCCAAATGGCATCTTAAGAAATTCGTATAATCCAAAAGGGGTTATTACAGCAGTTTTAGGTATGTTAGCAGGATAAACAGGAATTTGATAGGATGCACGAACAAGATCCAATTTTGAAAATACAGAGCAACCAGCAATATTAACGTTGGCATCAGTGATAAATGGTATAGGATAACGATCTGGTATAGTTATATTATTTAAATACCTATAATCACCTACACATCTCCACTCACCAGTTTTTTTAGGAACCATGTGAAGGGTTGGACCAGCTACTTTTAGAAGGTCTTATTATGCCAAGTTGAAGCAAAAATTCAAAATCGTTCTTAGCAGCTTGAAGACGATTTGGTTCTAAACGACGTGCTTTAGCATACACGGGTGGTCCTGTTGTTTCTATGTGATGATAGATGTTGTGTTTACTTTTAATTCCAGGAAATGCTGTTACTTGATATATATCTGGATAGTTCAATAAAAGTTTATTGTAAACACTGTCATTGTGAACTAACACTTTAATTTCCAAAGATGGCGATCTTAAAAGTTTTCCTGGAACATGTAATAATGTTGTACCATCAATTAATGCTTTTTTATTGAGATCTGGGAGAAGATGGTAATATTTTAGAAAATCTGAACCAATAATAGGTTTAGAGACATCTGCAACAACGAAGTTCCATGAAAAATTTCTACGAAGACCTAAATCAAGGTGCATGATTTTAGTGCCAAAAGTCTGAATTTGAGAACCGTTTGCGGCAAAAATTTTGATTCCAATATTTTCAAATTTGATATGAATTAAAGAGCTCCGAGGTATGACTGATACGTCTGCACCAGTATCAACAAGGAAACATTTATTTGAGTTATTATCCTTTACAAATAAGCGACATGAGGAAACTTGCACATCCGAAACTGTCGCAATATTCGAATGACTCTTTAGTTTTTTGAAAATGAACATGGTTTGAAACATTGTAATGCTTTCTCAGCAAATCTATTGTGGTACCAACACCACTCTTTATTGCGGGATTAACTACGGTTTCTTGACTTACCAGAAGTGTTTTGGCTTACATTTCGCTCAGTACTGCGACTACGTGAAAAATTGGTAAATTTCTTCTTTAATGCATCGATCTTTTGACAAATAATAGATAAATTAGCATTACCAGGTACGCAACTATTTTCAAAAATTTGCGGTGTTCGAAGGCTCATAATTTTATCGGCCTGAAGAGCTAAAGCGGAAACATTACTTACTTGGCTTATAACCAAAATAGATCTGACATCTTCAGGAAGTTGTTCCAAAAAAAGAATTTTGAGTAACGAATCATTGGGTTGGCAAGAAGCAAGATTTCTCATCACTTGAAGAAAATGTGAAGGCTTTTGGTCGCCTAACTGATGACTTTTCAAAAGTCGACGGAGCTTAGACTCTTGAGATTCCGAAAATGTTTGAATTAGACGATCTTTAACAGCTTGGTACTTACTGATACCATCAGCGGGTGGCAATTCCAATATATCCGAAACGTGTGGCAGAAAATTTGAATCCATATTAGCAATAACGTTCTGAAATTTTGTGTCATCTCGAGTAATTCCAGAAATGCTGAATATTGATTCAATCTGCATAAACCAGAGCTTGGAGTTTTCTTTCCAAAAAGGTGGTAGCTTGTGTATACTTGAAGCAGCAACGTGTAGACTAGGAGCACCTTCAGCACTAGATGTCTGAGCTTGATTTAATGTTCTTTGCGGAGAAGACATTTTAGATTTTATTTAAAAAGAGTTAAAAAAAAACCCGGGGTCACCAATTAAATGTGATGTTAATTAAACACATTTATTTATAAAAATATTTTAATAAAATTAGTTCTTTTATTAACAAAAATAAAAATTAGAATAATCAAAAAATGAAAAAAATTAAATTATTAAATCAATGAAAGTTTGATTAAAAATGAAAAATACAAAAATTTAAAAATAATTTTTAACAAGTAAATTTAAAACAAGTGTTTCTCCACAAAGTTTTAAAAAAAATTATACCTTTGAATAACAATAGAATAAAAACAACAATAGAATATTTTATTTTGTTTTAAATAAAACAAAAAAAAAACGAATTTTTATTGAAAATGGTCAAGTTTTTAGTGCATATTTTTTATTTTTTTAATGCATATTTTGAAGTTTTTAGTGCATATTTTATGCGCATATTTTCGATTTTTTAGTGCATGAAAATCTCATCCCTATTGATTACTAAAAGTTTTTTATTTTGAATATATTTTTTTTTTTCAATAAATGATATTTTCAATTTTAATTAAAAAAATTATCAAAAAACTTGGCCGTTTCAAACAATGTGTTGATTGATTTTGAGAATTTCCAACAACAATTTCACAAGTTTAAATTATTTTATTTTAAACCAAATAATTTTTTGTTATTTGATTATTATTTTATTTCAAAACAACTTAAATGTTAATTAAATCAAAAATATATTTTTAATTTTCGTTCAACAGAAAAAATAATTGATTCAATTATTACGTTAATTAAGCTTAAGTACTTTTTAAATAATGTTTTTAATTGATAAAAAACTACAAATAATTGTTTCTGTGAATTATAATTCATTGCACTAACTTATTCAAAATTTTAAACTGCAAGTTTATGAGAGTTAAGTAGGAGTATGAACACAAATTTTATAGATAACAGCCAGTTAAAGTAGATGATTGTCCTCTAAAAAAGAGTACGTATGGTCACATATTGGCAAGTCTTCTATTAATACATTAGTATGTACATATGCCTAGAAATTCATTTAAACAAATGCATAAAAGTCTTAAAAACAAAAAAAATTTATAATAAGTTTAATAGTTTTTGCATAAAAGTAATTTAAATTCAGCACAGTTCATTTTAAATTTGCACTTTGCAGCCCATTGATTTTGCAGCCCATTGATTACCTGCCTACTTAGTATGCCAAAATTATTTTAATAACGAATGGTAAAAACACATTTTCCTTGCGTGCAATTCTTTTTTTCATGGATCGTAAAAATACTTTTTGCAATATCATCGGTCGCCTTTGTTGAGAGAGAAAATATTCTTTTAATGGAATGAACAATTTTTGAATTCGATCCAACGCTAGTATTAATGTTAACCAGCGTGTTTTGCAGTATTAATGTTGAAAGTTGGGGTTTTGGGAAAATAAAAGTTATAGTTTTTGAGTTTAAAGAAGAAGTCATAATCTAACAAAAGGAAAATTCACAAAAAAAAGGACAATCTACTGTCCTTTTTTTTGAAAAAAATCTTAAAGGACTTCGTATCAAAAATATAAAAGGAGTGTCCTCTTAAAAAAAGGACGAATGGTCACCGTATATATACTGAAATTTTACCAAAAAATCGATATCGGTATCAATACCGGTATACCGCAAAAATTAATTTTGGCATTCAATTCAAATCGGTATTCAATTTTAACGGTATCGGTATCGGTTGCCAACCTTGATTAATACAAATACATATGTGACAGCGCATAGAGAAAGGGACCAGTGTGGTAAAGGGAAAAGTAAAAACCAACTACAGAAAACAAGAGGTAGGGACGACCTACGCGCGTTTTCAAGGTTGACCAACAAAGTTGAGATGTGTCGCTTTCAAATGAGACCAATACCAACTCGCTCAGTGCTGGTATACCAAAGATACACGTATTTAATGGTGTTTTCTTTTCTGACAATAAGGTTCCATATATGCTTCCATTCGGGCGGATTTTTGTTCCATTCTAAAAATATATGCAAAAATGTGAGAAGTTTTGGTTTTCCTTTCAAACATGTTGCAACGAAAATGGACTAACAATTATTGCAACATAAATTGTCGGCAATAAATATGTGCAAGAAATTGCTGTCTACATTAAAGATAACATAATTTTGACATTTACTGCAATATATGTCGCAATAATTATCTCTGGTATAGACGGGCAGTAACAACAGCTGACATTAATTATTGAAAATCAGTGCTGTTACGCTTATTGGAATTGTAAAAAAAATTAATGTTGAAAATTGCTACAAACGTGGTGAATATCGCTTTTAGTACAAACTTTGCATTCAATATTTAACACGCTAAATACACATTAGTGTTGAGTGTAAAACGTAGCTATTATTTTGTTCCATTGTAATTTAGAAAAATGTATCACTTTGTAAGGGTTCGTGTAACCTAATATATATATTACACAACTATCATAATTTTTTAGAAAAGAAAACACCATAAACCTTTAAAATGGCAAAAGCCTTAGGTCCCTTTCTATTTTTCGCGTCACAAAAATGTATGGTTGTACCTTTTAATAAAGATTTTAATTTTGAGTAAAATCCAGTTAAACGTATAGACTGAAATGCGTTCAAATATGAATTTGTTTTTTAGTTAAAATAAAAAGCTAAAAAATTAAAAATTTGTTTATGTGTCAGTTTCAGTTAAAACGGCCCGTGGGCAAAAAATGAGTTTTGGAGAAAAACAATTTTGAAGTTAACAAATTAATTTTTTTCTTATCCAAGGTGTATTTTAAAGCTTACTTATGCCAAAAGTAATGCAGTTAGAAACGTATTGTCTTTTTTAAGAATCACAAAAAAAAGTAAAAATCGATTTTTTCATCCATAGGTCCCTTTTAACTGAAACTAACACATATATATTTTTATTAATAAAGAAACAAAATAAGAAAAGAAAAGCCTGGTTATTCGAACCGATTTCTTAATATAAAAAAAACCCGTTTCAAAAAAATTGCGGTTTTTAAAATGTATTTGAAAACCGGTTTTTTTAAAATGTCGAATAGTTGACAACTTTAGGTATCACTTTTATTTCTTCTTCTTTTTTTATGTAATTGATTTTAATTATACCGGTATTAATATAACTCTGTGTTCTAACTTCACCATGATGGAGGATTTTTAAGATTCGGCATAGCCGAATATTACACTCTTACTTGTCCCTACTTTTTTTTTTTTTTTTTATCTTTGACAACTACAAATGAATTGCAGTTGTTTATTTTATTTGGACATAATAATTTTACAAATTTCAATTTGGCCTCAGCGCCAAGAAGGCATTATTGAGGCAAGTTGGCAAAATAGTTACAAAGTTAAATGTACAAATAAAATACAAGGTAATAAGTAACTTATAGAATATATGACAAATATATTTTCACAAAGCAAAAATTATATTTCAATAAAAAAAGATAAAAAAAAAAATTAAGGGAAAAAATTTTTAAATTAAAAAAAAAAAATGTTTTATATTAGAAGCGTTTCTATTATATTATATAAGTGCTCTTTACAAGAAGACTTAAAAATGGAAATTCGATCAATTGATTTTAAAGCCACAGGCAAATTATTGAATTTAATTCCGCCAATATAATCAATTCGCTGTTTGGTTGTTTCAAACCTGCATCTAGGAATTCTAAAATTTGTTCTATTCCGTGTATTGAAATTTATTTGATTTTGCATGAATGGTATAGTATGGTAACCAATATTATTAATACATTTAAACACAAACACTAAAACTTGATATTCATGCAACCCATAGATTGGTAATATTGTTTTGCATATTTCTTTATATAATAAAATAGTTGAATACAACAATGGTAAATTGTATACAATTTTTAATGCTTTGTTTTGCATACATTGTAGAGATTTAAGTAAATTATTGTTTTTATTGTAAGCATATATATATATATATATATATATACTTAAGTTTTTTCTTTTCAGTTACGGCTACAAGGGTCAAGAATGTCTATTACGTGCAATATGTGAAGCGAACTCCTTACAATTTATGCGACATTATGATGTTTATGGGGATTTAATGCATATATTTTTCAGGTTCTTATTATAAGTCATACTATAAATTAAAATTTAATGTATTTAGCTTTTAGTCCTTCATCTTCCAGCGATTCGAAGTCAGCAGAAGCTCAAAATTTTATACAAGCTGAAAAATTGGGTCAATTTGGTGATTCCTGTTCCGTGTATGACTGTAATTTGTCGATTTTGGATATGTTTTCAAAAATTTTAAAAGTTGGTTAATTTTATTTATATACTAAAATCATGAAATAATATTCATAAAACATAATTATGCTTTTCTAAACAATATTTAACAAATATATACAAAAACCACGTTCCTATTGCCTCTTAATTAACTTAACTTTAACCTCAGCCTTAGTGCGAATAATAATGCCAGTTTTAAAGTCGAATTTTTCAGGGTCCACCAGAGGTAACAATTTGAATTTTTTTATAACATAAACTAGTAAAGTTTTCATTTCAACCATGGCGAATTTTTGACCTAAAATTGTTTAATCAATAGTAGTTATTTAAAATTGAAAAACTTACTCACCAATACAATTCCTTTGACCAGCACTGAATGGAGAAAATGCATACGGATGTCTACCAGCCGAATTTTCTGGTGCAAATCTTTCCGGATCAAATTTATTGGGATTTTCAAAATGCTTTGGATTACGATGAATGTCGAAAATGTGTATTGAGATAAATGTATTTGGTGGTAATATTAAACCATTTGCCAATTGAGTTTCCTGAACAGATTCGCGCATTATAACCGGCACTGAAGGATAAAGACGCATGGTTTCTTTTAAAAAACATTCCATATACTTGAGTTTATTCAATTTAGAAATATCCAAATTATTAAAATCATCTATATTCTGAATGATTTCTTGATAACAACGTTCTTGCATTTCTGGATGGAGCGATAGATTCATAAGACTAAAAGTTAAACCCATTGAAGTAGTATCAAAACCTTCAAACATAAATGTATCAACTTCTTCGCATATGCCGGCGTGGTCGATAATACCCTCTTTTTCCGCTCTCAAAAGCGTATCTAACATGGCGTAACGTTTTTTCTTGAAACTAGAAAAAAAAAATAATTTACTGCCTGTTTGAAGAGCACGAGCGCAAGACTCGTTCGTTTAACTTAGTCTGGGATCACACTATGAAAGTTTTCTTTCAGAAAGTCTGAGTTTATGGGTGAGAGAGGATAGAAAAAAGCATGATCTCTTCCCCTCTCATCTATAAACTCAGACTTTCTGAAAGAAAAATTTCATAGTGTGAACCCAGAGTTACAGTTAAAACAAAATTTCAAAATTTGTTTTAAATGTTGAATAAGCGAACGAGTCTTGCGCTCGTGTTCTACAAAAAGGCAGTTAATCTTTTTTCCAGAAATAAATTACATACTTAAAAAAATTGAACCTGGAAAATATAAAATAGATCTTACCCAAACTCCTCATTTTCTTCTGATTCTTTATTTAATTCATCTCTAAACGCCTGTCTTCTTTTTTTAATAATATCACTCGAAAAGTTATGTGCTATTGTTATTGCTGGCACATACTTGTGTTCTTCAAGAAGTTTGTATATAGGATCTATCAATAAGTGAGCCGTATTAACTCTTTTATTAAAGCATTCTTCGAAGACTTTGAAACTTTCGCGATACTCATCGCCATTTAAGCACTCGTCTAATTTAACGCCCAATGCAGTTTCTTAAATTGAACAGAGGTTTAATAACAATTAATATATAAAATTAGTTAATAGCACTGTCCAACAGCATTTTTGGTGCAGAAAAGCGTTCCTATAATTCTGAAAGGACATATTGATTAGTAAATTTTTGAACAATAAACTTATAGTCCAGCTGGTCTGAGGTTTTTTTTTTCAGTGGGTAAAGTTTAAATTTTTAGGTCGAAGGGAGCATTATAGTTAATGTAGAGAATTCTTATTGTCAGTGTTATACTGTGGAATACAATGAGGATAATTCTTGTGGAAGATCTTAACCCTATCTTCTCTCTTGATGGGTCAACCCTCCTTTTGAGAAAATTAAAAAAAGTTCTTTCACTGAATCACTCACTGGATTATTTTGGAAAAAAAATTTTATTGACATTGCAGTACTTAATTGTATAAGTAGCGTGAAATTTTGGTATCTAAGCGTAAAGAGCTTATTTACTACTTTGGTGGCCCCCACTGAAATTTTGCTGTAAAAATGTTCGCAGAATTTTCTCATCCTTGGTTTTAATTTTCTAGAAAAAGGGCGTCAGATTGGCCCATAAAACGAGCAGCTAGAGGGTTAAGATCTTCAACAAAAATTATCCGCAAAAAATTCCATAATAGACCTATAACAATATTCAACAAATCCGTCGACAAAATTTTTCTTGTCATATAAAACGAGCTTGTGCCAAGTTTAATAATAACACTGTGGTTTTTTTTAGACAAGCTGGGCACTTGTCGTTTTTGTTAGGTTAGCTATGGTTTTCGAGACATACCGTTATTTCAAAAATGGAGGATGCAGCACAACATATCGAGCCTTTGGTGCAAGATCGTAGTAACTCAAAATTTGAATTTTTTGAGCTGGGTATGTAGAGAGAATTTCAACTAATTGTAGGGGGGAATGTAAGATGAGATAAACCCACTTTTTTATTGTTGATGTGTTTTGTTAAAGCTTTGATATTGTTACAAGTAAAACTGTTGCTATAAGTCTTATACGTTTAACAGTTTTATTTGGTTTAATACCTTTAGTTTTTCTAAAATCTTTATGGATGAAGTTTCCTGATGATCTGGCCTAAGCAACCAGTGAAATGCATAGGAATAGCTTATCCCATCAACAATAAATTTCAAGTGTTTTTATCAAGAATAAAAACTGGGAATTAAGCACGAATAACAAAATCTTTTGAAATTAAAATTTTGTATTCCCAAAAATTGAAATTATTTTTTGATAATAAACAGGCAAGTGCACGGCCTAAAAAAACACTTAATTGACAACATCTTTTGTAAGTTGTTGTTTGTTTTTTATTTTGTTTTTCTTAACCTACTTACAACTACAATTAATGTTGAGAGAATTTCAACTAATTGTAGGGGGGAATGTAAGATGAGATAAACCCACTTTTTTATTGTTGATGTGTTTTGTTAAAGCTTTGATATTGTTACAAGTAAAACTGTTGCTATAAGTCTTATACGTTTAACAGTTTTATTTGGTTTAATATCAAGGTATATTTATAGCAGGTAGTCTCGGAAAGCCAGCTGGTTATTTTTTATTTGCTTGTTTAGCGATACAAACTGTCAAATGTTGTATAGTAAACAAGTAAACAAAGTTTTTTGTCTTTATCTTTTGTCTTTTTTGTCTCTTTTCAACCGCTTTGCTATTTGACAGTTCGTATCACAAAACAACAATAAAAAGCCCTGTTGTTTGTTTTATTGTACAATTGTTGTAATCTCGCGGCTACCTGCTATAAATATACCTTGGTTTAATATCTTTAGTTTTTCTAAAATCTTTATGGATGAAGTTTCCTGATGATCTGGCCTAAGCAACCAGTGAAATGCATAGGAATAGCTTATCCCATCAACAATAAATTTCAAGTGTTTTTATCAAGAATAAAAACTGGGAATTAAGCACGAATAACAAAATCTTTTGAAAATAAAAAAAATATTTAATATTATTATTAATTTTTCACCTTTTTTTTAATTACAAAACATTCTTCTTTATTAAAAAACGTGTAAAAAAATAACTTAAGTAAACGGAACTACTATTGAAAAGATGGCTGAAAACTTCAAATGCATTTTTCTCAGATCACGATTTTTTGAATTACTACGGTATTGCACCAAAGGCTCGATATGTTCGCGTAACTCAAAAACGTTTAAGCTTATTGAAAAAACTAAAAAAACATAAATTCCGCAATAAAATTCATTTAAGAAAGGGAAAACTTTTTTCTACTATGCACAGACTGGTCGCATCTTGTATGGGATTTTTTTTTTATATTTAATTGTTTGCGCTGCTTAAAATATGAGGTTTGGTGTAAGAAATCATGATCTAATTTTTCAGGTCAATTCGACGGTGCCTAGCCGTGCCGGGTGTTGCCCAAAGTTCCCCATATTATAAAAAAAAACATCTTTTCTATCAGATCTTTATAGTTATACTAGTTGAAAAGCCGAAAATCAAATATATGGCTTCGTTACGATCTTCCGCAGAGAAAGTACTTCAAGTGTGCCAAATTTCAGCTTCCTATGTCATCAGATGGCTTCAGAAAGTTGCGGAAAGAATAGGACATACATGCAAACATCCTGACATACTATGAAATTATATATTGTATAGATAGATTAACATATGTTCGCGCAACTCAAAAACGCTTTAGCTTATTGAATAACTAAAAAAAACCGAAATTACGCAATAAAATTTACTTTAAGAAAGTTGAAACTTTTTTCGTTATGTTGGCTTTGGTTTTCGAGATATACCGTTATTTCGAAAATTAAGGATGTAACGTCGGATTGACCTTAAAAATTAGATCATGATTTCTTACACCAAACCTTATAGTTTAAGCAGCGCAAACAATTAAATTTAAAAAAAAATTGCGACCAGTCTAATGCACAGTCGTTTTTGAAAAAAAAATTTTTTTTGGAAAAAAAATTATTATTTTATTAAAATTTCTAAATTTTTGTTTTTTAAAAATTCATAAAAAATTTAAAAATGCAGCAACAACTTTTGATTTTATTCACAAAAGTCGAAAAATTGTAATTAATTTAAGAATTTCATAAAATGCAATAAGAAGTGGAGATAAGGGACGTCTCAAGAAAATGTTTAGGACAAAAAACTAATTGAGGTCGGTCATACATTTTATCCCACTAGGTGCGACTCCTGGGCATTTATGGGACTTTTTCTTTAATACCTTTTTAGTCAGCATTGAACATTTTGTATGGGAGCCCCTTTAAGGAATGGAGATAGCGGGAAGGTATGTTAGAAATAAATGATTGAGATGAACAATAAAGTGGGGTTGCACATACATTTGATCCATCTAGCCCCTTTTGTGAATAAAATCAAAAGTGGCTTACAGATTCGTTTTTATACGTTTGGACGAAATTAGAAGCCTAGATGCATTTTCCAATTTTTATGAATTTTGAATAACCAAAAATTTCGAAATTTTGATAAAAAAAAACTGTTTTTTAGTTTTTCTAACATAAATATTAATTTTGAGGATGATTGGTCCACATTTGCATTCATAACCCTTTTTCTATTACAGCGTTTGTTCTGGATCTCAATTCCAAATTAATTAGAAGAACTAGAAATAATTTGGCACCAATGTTATTCTTTTCTTTTGAGTCGTTCAAAAATGAGCGTAATTTCAACAGACGGATGGACATGGCTAAATCGATATAGAATTACTCAAGGACTCAGAATATACATATAGGGGTCTTAGATGAATATTAAATTTCACTACCACTATTAATTGTTGAGAGTATGAAAATGTGGTTGTTGTTGTTATCCACAGAAATCTCTCTCGGTAAAATACCGGAAGAGATTTCCATCGACGACTGCTGACGTCACTAGTCAAACATCAATCCTTAAACCAAATTGTATTTTAACATTTGGTAGATCGAAATTTGCTTTCCTGAATGATTATCCACTTTTATTGATTTTTCATGTTTTTTCCTTTACTTCTGTTTTTTCGTACTTTCGTCAAGAATTTTTCTTGAAGTCCAAGTACATTTTTTTTTTTTTTTTTGTTTTTTCACTTTGTCTTTCTCTTATTCTGTTGACCTTTTTCAGGACAACTTGAAGGACAAATGTACACATAGAGCTCGTGCCTTAGCTTTAACAATAATTAGTATTGTGGTTATTTTGTTGAACTATTTATGGTTTTTAATCCAAATTTTTAATATTTTTAATTAGGCTTAAGTTCATGAAATTTAATTTTCATTAAATTATTTTTATGAAGAAAGGAATTTTACAACATGAAAATCAATTAAAATTGTTATTGATAATCTTTCATTCTTGACGTGGCTCGGGCTCGAACCCTGGCCGGCAGGTTACCATGACATGTTTCGATCGCAACCACTCGATCTCCTCAGATGGATTTGCCGTCTTACACTCGCAGCCATCGACGACTGCTGACATCACTAGTCAAACATCAATCCTTAAACCAAATTGTATTTTAACATTTGGTAGATCGAAATTTGCTTTCCTGAATGATTATCCACTTTTATTGATTCTACATGTTTTTTCCTTTACTTCTGTTTTTTCGTACTTTCGTCAAGAATTTTTCTTGAAGTCCAAGTACATTTTTTTTTTTTTTTTGTTTTTTCACTTTGTCTTTCTCTTATTCTGTTGACCTTTTTCAGGACAACTTATTGATTTTCATGTTGTAAAATTCCTTTCTTCATAAAAATAATTTAATGAAAATTAAATTTCATGAACTTAAGCCTAATTAAAAATATTAAAAATTTGGATTAAAAACCATAAATAGTTCAACAAAATAACCACAATACTAATTATTGTTAAAGCTAAGGCACGAGCTCTATGTGTACATTTGTCCTTCAAGTTGTCCTGAAAAAGGTCAACAGAATAAGAGAAAGACAAAGTGAAAAAACAAAAAAAAAAAAAAAAAAATGTACTTGGACTTCAAGAAAAATTCTTGACGAAAGTACGAAAAAACAGAAGTAAAGGAAAAAACATGTAAAATCAATAAAAGTGGATAATCATTCAGGAAAGCAAATTTCGATCTACCAAATGTTAAAATACAATTTGGTTTAAGGATTGATGTTTGACTAGTGACGTCAGCAGTCGTCGATGGCTGCGAGTGTAAGACGGCAAATCCATCTGAGGAGATCGAGTGGTTGCGATCGAAACATGTCATGGTAACCTGCCGGCCAGGGTTCGAGCCCGAGCCACGTCAAGAATGTAAGATTATCAATAACAATTTTAATTGATTTTCATGTTGTAAAATTCCTTTCTTCATAAAAATAATTTAATGAAAATTAAATTTCATGAACTTAAGCCTAATTAAAAATATTAAAAATTTGGATTAAAAACCATAAATAGTTCAACAAAATAACCACAATACTAATGATTTCCATTTTGGTTAAAATAAAAAGAATCTACCAGACCACACTGACATATTAGAGAGTAAAACATCGGGACAATGAAATTTTATTTTAGACATAATACCGCTTTAATTTCCAGGCGATACAGTTTAAACGACTCATAAGTTTTATATAAGGAAAAACTCGAAATATCTCGCTATTCGCCATAACGTCCTATAAAAACTTTTAATATATTTTTTACTTTAAAGTTTAGTAAAGAATATAACCTTTCGCTGGGAGCTTATTAAATTTATTAATAATGATTAAAATTTTAAAAAGTTACTTACCACATACAACATTTAATGTCAATTTTGGTATAACTTCATCCAATAAAATTATATCTGTATTGAAATTTTCCAATTCTTGAACAAACTTTTGACTTTCCTCTCTATAAAGTAAACAATAACTTCAAAATACATACCAAAAAAAAAAAATGCTATAGGTACTAACATTAAAAATGTTAAAAATTATACTTACATAAATATCTTCAAAAATTGTCCTAAAATATTGAAATGAAATGCTGGAGTTAACATTTTTCGTCTAGCATGCCATTTCTGATCTGTTGAAATTAGGAGGCCTTCACCAAGAGCCGGTTTAAGGAAATCATAGACAAAACCTTTTTTTATAAGTTTTGTATCAGTAGCAATAATTTCCCATAATTCGGCATCAATAACATTAAGAATAGTTTTGCCCAAAACATATTGCAGATAATTTGACTTCATTAGTTCAGCATTTTTGCGAGAATATTTAAAGGTGCCCACTAACAAAGAATGATGAGAGTTCTTTTTGATTTGCTAAAATTTTTATTTCTAAATAAAAATATACCGTAATCTAGACCAGCCGTATCGAAAGTGTTACCAAATATAGTTTTTCCTGGTAAAACGGGTGCGATATTTTGCACTGGCGATCCATCAAAAGTTCTCAATTTTGGTGCAAAAAATGCCAAAATGTTGTAATTTTTATTAAGTTTAAACAACCAAATTATTAAAATTAAGCCTACTGCCAAAGTCCAATAAATCATGTTTTTAGTTGAATATTATATCGCTGTTAGTAAGAAAATATGTACGGGTTCTTTTTTTTAATTTTTCTAAAATTATTGTGTAATTTAACGTTTTAATCGCTCTGAAAACATTTTACTGACTGAATGACTAGACTTTTCTCACAGTTGTTTTTGGTGTACATTAGATTAACAATTTTTATATTCATGCACTATAGATATTTGTATAGAAACTTACACTCAAAAATTGTGATTATAATTCTTTTTTATCCATTGTGTATTGTGTTTTTCTGTTAAAACTGCTAATTTTCCCATAGTACCATTTAAATTAGGGAAGTAACGATAAGCCTTATTGGCGATACGCTACCTATAACGAAACTTAAAGAGAAATATCGGCAATATACGCATATTGAATTTGCAGTTAAAATTGAAAAAACTCCGGTGGAGTTATTTTTTTTTTTATTATATATGTATTTACAATTACAGTATAACATATTATTAATTTTTTAAATTGATACTAATAAGATTTAAAAAACAACAATTTGAATTTAAATTAATGGTAAAATTAATAAAAAATAAATTATTTTATATATATGATATTTCATACGAAAAACAAAAAATTAATATATGTAACTCCCGCGTTGAGAAACTTTTCGATTGAAATGTGAGAACTGAAACAATAATACCATAAATTGAAACAAACATGTTTTTCTAACTAAACTCTTACTGTAACATTTTTGTTGTGTAATAGCTGTAACGTAAGGAAATTACTCGCCAAATATGTTACAGTAACAGTTAAGTGAGAAAAACATGTTTGTTTCAATTTATGGTATTTTTGTTTCATTTCTCACATTTCAATCGAAAAGTTTCTCAACGCAGGAGTTACAGAACATGGGCTCAAAATACCAAAGTTGCCAAAAACGGAGAAAATTTCGATCCGAATCGAAACGCAGAATAGGGGTGAATAAGCACCTTTGTCGTGGTTGGCGAATTTAAAATACGCTTGCGACTGTTTGGGAATATATTAAAGAGAAGTTAACCATACATGCAGTGGAAAACCGTCTCTCTTTAGAAATATTAGGAGATCTGACGTATCTCTCGACTAAAGGCTCAGTTAGCCGGGAGTAACAGTAACAGTAACCTTACCGAAAAAAGGTAAGACCGATCTATTTCTTACAGATTGAGACGTAACATCTTACTGCTAACTGTAATCGTTCTAATTGGTTTACATACAACAACATGAATCAGCTGATTTTCAACGTTACTGTTACTCCCGGCTAACTGAGCCTTTATTCTTTAGCTGCGCCATAGCGCAGGATGAACAGAGGCTCATCCTCATCGGATTCTCTTATAAGTTTTTCACAAACACTCTTAAAGGCAGTTCTTGGAGACTTATCAGAGCTTTTACTAGGTGAAGGTGTGAACGTATCTTCAATTATTTCTTGCAGAGTCATGTAAAGTAGTTCAATAAGACATTAAATTTAATTCATCTGTCGAAAAAGTAAAATTAGTGTAAAATTGTATTGACAAGTTACACAGCAAACGCGTGGAATGCACGTATAGAACGCATGATGTAAAAATTTTTTTACTTTTGCTTCGTCGGCATGCACCTAAAAAAAGAGTGAAGAAAGTACAAACGCATAGAAAGCATGATGTAGACCACCAGCTTACAAACTTAAAGAAACAATTTTTTATTCTGTTTTGGTGTAATGCTCTGCTTTTTAAGTAAAGTTAGTTCTCTTGCAAATTAAACTATTTGTTCAAAATAATTATAAAACAAGTTAGAGTGCTATATTCGGCAGTGCCGAATCTTTGATGCACTCCACCGACAGTTCGAATTGATATCTATATGATATTATCAGAAAATTTTATGCTTTTTTTTTTAGCAATTTTAACTAGCTTGAGTAAAGTATTATGATTCGTAACAGCTTAAGCCGAACTTAAATGATTTTCAGGAGGGGAATTTGTAATCATCCCAAAATTCTGCAGAGTGATTTCTGGTATTAAAAAACATAAATTTCAATACAACGGCGAAATTAGTTTTTAGCGTTTACGTTTTAATTTCAAAACGCTGTTTAATATGGGATAAAAGGTTAATAATGGGCTGATATCACAAAATAGTATGACATTTTTCTCGCCATATGGAAGAAATTTTACAGCCATATCTATACCTGCAACGTTTTAGGCGTATTTAATTAATTTACCAGATTGGACTTTATATGGGGCCTATAGTAAATCATGGACCGATCATCACGAAATGTATAAGGGTGATTTCTAGTCCTATAAAACTGTGAATTATTAAATTGTATTCTGATAGCATTATTTATAACGGTTTTGGGCGTACTAAACTGTTTTCCGGAAGTGGGGCCTAGGGAAAATTATGGACCAATCTACACAAAATTTCCTAAAAATTGTCCTATGAAATTGTCACGTACCAAATTCTATTATGATAGCATTCTTAATTATGGTTTTAGGAGTTTATATGGGGCCTAGGGTGAATTTTGAACCGATCTTCTCGAAATTTCACAGTTAAATTTCCAGTCGAATAAAACGAATTTTTGAAAAATCTTATATCATTCCGTGCATTGTTTCACCATTTATGCTAGCTTTTGTAACAAAATTATCAATTTTTTAGAGTGGTGGTTCCACATTTTGATTCATAGCTCTGATCCTACTAAACCGATATGACTGGATTTCAATTCCAAACTGCTTAGGATAACTACAAGCAATTTGACATTAAGTTTGTTAATTTCTTTTGAGCTTTTCGAAAGTGAGCGTGTTTTCAACAGGCGGACAGACAGACGGACATGGCTAAATCGACTTAGAATTACTTAAGGAGCCAGAATATGTATACTTTATAGGGTCTAAGATGAATAATAAAAAAGTGTCACACGGAATGACAAACTTAGTATACCCTCTTCACAAAAAATTGTGTTAGAGGGTATAAAAATAACATTAAGGAAGTATCGTCGAAAAAACAGTAAAATATAGCCGATATCGATATATCGGAATACCTAAAGTATTGACGATTTTTTGGTTACATTCCTCATTTTAATCTCTTCCCACACTTGGCTTCCATATAAGGCCTATTTCCAAAAATACATTTTAAAGATACAAATGTCATATTGATGTTGGGTATTGACAAAAAAAAGTTTTTTTGTTTACTAATAGATTAATATAACTAACTAGCTGTCCCGGCAAACGTTGTTTTGCCATATAACTTATATCTTTCAGACGATACAGTATCTGCATGCCAAATTTTAAGAAAACCGGTTGATAAGTTAAGAAGGTAATACAAATTATAGGCCTTAGTTCTTCCCAGATGTTACACTATTTGCACGCCAAATTTCAAGAACATCAGTTGATAGGGAGGGGAAGTTTTTACCACCCTTGCCCTATTTCATGCCCTTTCTCTTTCAGATGTTACATTGTCTGCATGCCAAATTTAAAGAAAACCGGTTGATTAGTAAAGAAGATATAGGGAAGGGAGCTTTTACCCCTCCTGCTTCACGCCCTTAATAATAAAAACTATAGGATATAGTACTTTCCAGTTGTAACACTATTTGGCTGCGAAATTTCAAGAAGATATTGCGAGGGTTAACTTTTACCCTTCTTGTCCTATTTCACGCCATATTCCCTAGTTCCTTTCAGATGTTACAGTGTATGCATGCCAAATTTTAAGAAACCCGGTTGATTGGTTTAAAAGGTTGGGGAGGGGGAGCTTTTGCCTCTATTGCCCTATTTCACGCCCTAAATAATACAAATTTTGGGCTATAGTTCTTTCCAGATGTTGCACTATCTTCCTGCAAAATTTCAAGAAAATCGGTCGATTACTCCTCTTGCTCTATTTCACGCCCTATTCTCTATTTTCTTTCAGGTGTTACAGTGCCTGCATGCCAATTAAGAAAACAGGTTGATAAGCTAAGAAGATATAGGGAGGGGGAGCTTATGCCCTATTTTGCGCCCTCTAGCGATATAAAATATACTCTACGACCTAATCTCATACCTACCAAAAACACATACAAAATTTCATTAAAATCAGTCAAGCCGTTTCGAAGGAGTTCAAAATGGAGGGCATGTTGTTGATATTTGTATGGGAATACATAGGAAAATCTAAATGCCATATCTTCGGAACCGCCGATTTCATGCAAACTTTACATAAACCATCTACAGACTATCCCCAACATACCCCAACGATTTTGTTGAAATCGGTCTACCCGTTTTCGCAGTTAGTGGTGACATCAAAGTGTACACTTCTTTATATATATATAGATTTGATTTTACTTACCTGTGGTGAAGGACTATAATTCCCAAATGAGAAACTCTTAGCAACTAATTTTGAAAAAAAGGATATATACACAGAAAAAATTTTCACCAAAATTTTTTCAGTTAATTCAATAATGCTGTTTCAAACAATTTTTTAATTGTTCCAATTAATTTACCTTAATTGAAAATAAAAGTTATAATGTTTGTGTGTATATTTGGAAATATGAAAACATACACACAAACTTCAAAATATTTTAAAGTTTCAAACAATTGTTGTTGTCAAACTGTGTTGCTTGAAAAATTTTTTGTTTTGTGTTTACGTTTTATATAGACTCTTTTGCTGGTGGTCACATTTCAATTAAACCTTTTGATTGAAACTGAACAGCAAGAAAAGCTCAAACTTACAAATGTGTTAATTGATTTGATCAATTTGTTTGCAAATGGAAAATCAGTTCAGAATTAAGTTAATAGTAAAAATTTCTAACAAATACGTTAACTGAAGTTGGTTTTTCATTTTTTCTGTGTATGGTAACCACGATAAGGCTGATATCGTGGTTGGCGAACTTAAAATACACCTGCGACGGTTTGGTAATAGATTAAAGGAAATAAGTTCACGTTCTCTTTAATCTATTACCAAACCGTCGCAGGCGTACTTCGCCAACCACGAAATGGTTACTATCTTAAGGTTAGTTTACACTACATATTATACTTTGTATTAATACATGTCAAAAACTCAAGTAATATGTAAAAGTCTGATAGTGTGAATGCATGTGTAATGAAAAAAACCAGTACATATTAAGAAAAAAAGTTTGACATCCCATACGACTTTATCGTTTTTTCAAAAATTTCTAAACAATAATACTTTTCATTAGATCAGGGTTACATTTTATTTCATGTGTGAAAGTTTATACTTTGTGTGATGATGTGAACACAAACTGTTATGTTAAATGAAATTTTTTTTACAGTCGAAACAAAACTCATTAGATTTCTATCTCACGAAGTATTATGGAATACGTAAGACTTGTGAGAAAGTGTAAGCTAGCCTCTGACAAGTGATTAAATTTTGATTTGATTTGTTGTTGAGCATTAATTTTGAATTTAGAACTTACTACGTACATATAACTATTAGGCAAATCACAAAGCGTTCTATTGTTTCATATTGGCTGTGTTTGCTTTTTCAGACTAATTTATAAGCGAACAATTATGGTCCATCAATCACATATGGTAGTAAAGCCTTGAACAGACGGTGGCCAGCTCTAACAATATTGTGAGTTAAATTTGTTAAAAATGTTTTACAACAGTCTGAACGGGCAATTTTTGTTTAACAACGTTTACTGACTATGGTCTTCGAGTGTATGCGTCTAGAAAACAATTCTTGCGATTTAATTTACTGTTTTAACAATTCAGTGAATTGTTATAGTTTATTTCAGATAAGATTTGAAATATGTATGTATGTTTGCTTATGCATTTTTAAAAATACAAATATTTATTTTCATTCTGAGTTTAAAAAGTTTCTCATAAATTGTTTAGAACTTTATTGATATTAAAAACGTAATGAGTAATGTAGTTTGCTTTTTAAAATTTTTCACAGTTAATTTTTGTTATGTTAAATAAAAAACTTAACCGGGAACAAATATGGTGGATTATTGAATAAAAAATTATGACAAAAGTCTTTACCCACTACACAAACACAATTGAAACAAGTAGGAAAGTAAAGTCGGTTAAGCCCGTTCATATGATACCCTACACCACACATTTTTAATACAGATTTTCGCAAGTGTACCCATGAGTGAATGGACCCACGTGAGCAGTGCTTGATCACGGCTGCCAATAGAACCTAACCTAACCCATGAGCAATCATGCACCCGTCAGAATAAAGCGATTTTTTTTGCCTTTAAGTGATTTGAGGATCGGGGTTTAATTTTGGACCTACTCAGAAAGTAATTCTGAGTCGATCGGTATATTTAAAGGTGGGACTATTACCAATATTTTAAGGTGTTACAAACGTCAGCACAAATGCATTTTACCCTCTCAACTCTTGTCTGTTGGGTATAATTAAGATATTTATTTACATATTTTTTAAAACCACTTTGAGATATTAATTTATATTTACTTACACACGATTTTACATTGCAAACTAATGCAAATCTTTAAATTTCAAATGCGTCATTAAAGAAGTTTACCTTAAGTGCTCTTCTCTACTGAGTGTTGAGAATGTTCAATTACAAGTTGTGGTCCAGTTGTGTTCGTTTGTTTTTAAAATTTAATAATTACCGTGTTTACACTTCCCTTATTACAATGGGGTGCGATTTTAAAATAGTTTTCTATTATTTTCTAAATAAAGATGTAAAGGTTTTTTTTTCGAATTGTGAGTTGAACGCTTTTCCGGTATATAATTTTTTGTAGGCATTTTAAAGCTTGTAATATTAAGATATTTTCCAAATTACAGTCTCTATTTAAAATTTTTATTAATATGCTCCCAGCAAAAACTTGGTAATGACTTGCCATTACTGAACAACTTACTTTTCAATGACTACTTCATACCATCTGCATTACATAGAAGTAGTTTGGTAATGGCTGACATATAATCTGATACCTAAGTACTTGTGTATGAGTTGATTAACGAAATTTATAATTCTTTCGTAATAAAATGCATCTACGGTTGAAGTTTTTTCAAATCTAATACAAATTTATTTAAGATATTTGTTCTTACAATTTGTTTTTTTTTTATTATAAATAAAAACAATTTGTAATAAATTTGAATATGAAAAATTATGCTGTACTGAAATTTTATAGTCATGACATGTTAGTTGTAATTTTGGTGACATCGGAGTAATATGTTATTTAACTCCCTATTTGTAAGCGAGGGTGGTAAGTAGTTGCCTCCAATAATTTAATCTCATATTTACGCTCTTAATTGAGTAAAAAACATCGTTTTTTTATACAAAAACTACACTGCCCCGGTAGACTAGCTGGTAGTGAGCTAGTCTATCAGCACCGAGGTTGCGCGATCGAATCCCGCCAGAGACAGAAAAAAAATGAAAAATAAAACAAAGTAAAATAAAATAAGAAAAAATAGAAAAAAAAACATAAAGTAAAGTAAAATAAAATAAGAAAAAAAATAATTAAAAAAAAATAAAAATAAAAAAAATTTTTTAAAGTCATGACATGTTAGTTGTAATTTTGGTGACATCGGAGTAATAACTTATTTAAGTCCCTATTTGTAAGCGAATGTGGTAATGACTTATTTAACTCCCTATTTGTAAGCGAGGGTGGTAAGTACTTGCTTCCAATGACATCACCGTGTTAAAATAATGAGTTAAAATGCCAATGTATAAGTAGCGAAGAGTCGTTATATTAGCTTTTTAACTCATTACTTTGCTATGTAAGTTTTTGCTGGGCTGTTTCCACAATACAAGTGATTGAACGAGTAGTAAAATTTATATGCAAAGAACTCATATTTTTTTAGCTAAATAACCAACCAGCGTTGCCAGAAGAATTGGAAGGAAAATCTTCATTTGACGAAAAAAAAAATCTTATTTTGAATAGAAAAATCTTAAAATTTTTATAACAAGGGCAAAAAAGCATTTATTCATTATTAGATTGTAGGTTTAAATTGTGTTTTTAGTTATATTTTCCATAAAATTTTTTCTAAAAATATATTTTTAGTCCATTTAATTTTTAACAAATAAGAACGTAAAGTAATTAAATTCTAATATTAGAGATTTATAAATTTTGGACAAAAAAATTTTAGTTAGGGAGCTATGAAATCTTAAGGGTTCTCAATTAAATATTATATTTTTTGTTACCGTTGTTATACGAAAGCATTTTGAGAAAATTGAATTTAAAAAAAGCTCATTGTCAAAATATGGATTTTCCTTAATATATTCCTAATGGAATTGTTATTAATATAATGTTGCTACCCCTTTGAAAAGATATTCTTAAGCACTTATGTATATATACTTTGTTTAAAAATTATCATAAACATGGAATGTGGAATTTTCAAACCAAAAGCTTCTGAACCCTAGGATTCTCGGTAACTTTTCACCACTAAGTTTTCACTTGGTCTGGACTAGGGTATTCTTCATTAATTACTACCCGATTAACTGATCGGTTAATTTAAAATGGCGTTTTTTCGATTAACGATTAAACCGGTTAATTTCAGTCGATTAACCGATTAACCGATAAAACAAAATTTTGAATTTTTTATAGTATTATAACAAATTTGTTTGTGTTTTTTATTATTTGTTTCGTCTCATATTCAAAAGGTATGTGTTCAGAAAATATTTATTCATATAATATATTTTCTTCTAGCAATACATTCTTAAGATACAGTACAAAAACAGAAACTAAGGGATTCGGAAATAAACTTTTTTGCAGAATGTGCGGTGCTGAGCTATGCCAGATGATGACCTGACAACAGAAGAAACTCTCGATAGTAACCGAAACAATTAGAAGTGATCAAAATTTTAAAAAATTAAAACAGTACTATAATGGCATAATGGAAGATTTTATATGTTTAGAGAAATCCAGGAAAAAGACTGAGAAATTAGATATTCTGTATTATGGATTGCTTTGGATTTCTCTAACATCTTCGATAAATGCAAAAATTTTGCTCCAAATCAAGATTCAACAAATCTAAAGAAAATAATCGCTTAAATGCTAAACATTTAAACCAAATTATTTTTCGAACGTACGGGGTCGCGAACTTACGATTTTTCCATATGTTTTTTATTATTATCACCATGAATTTTCCCAAAAATATCTTAAAATTTCCTTAACAAAAACCTAAAACTCAATTTATAATTGATTGTAATGGAGAGATTGTGAAGAAAAAGTCCAAACATAAATTTTTTTTTGCATGTAAAATAATTATATAAAAATGTCTTTAGATGTAGCTTTAAAAAATATAAAGTTTTCCAGCTTCCAGCCCAATTTCCTCAAGTAAAACAGCTGAGATATGCTATAAAAACCATTCTTTTATAAAAACATACTTTTTTTATAATAATAAACAATGAAAGACGATGCTTACCAACATTCTATTCTTTCATCCTGGTAGAACATTCTGTGGGAATGCCCATATGTATTAATTAGTATTGAATTTTCTTTGTTTGCTCATTTTAGTCTAAGAATTGTTTTGTTTGTTATGTTATTGTTTTTTTTTTCACTAAAAAACTCCAAATAATAAATAATTTTTGCATTTGCAAATTACTTAATTTATAACAAAACTTTATTAATCGGTTAACCGATCAATAGCAATATTAACCGATAATTAACCGATTAAACCAAAACCTCGGTTAATTAATCGAGCGATTAACCGATTAAAGCAAAAGCCCGATTAAATGAATACCCTAGTCTGGACACACGACAATTTGAACCCAATGTCACACATTTGGTTTAAACTTGATTCATTCAATTCAGAATATATCATTTATTTATTTTGTGCAATTTGAAAGATATTGCAAGCAAAAAAAAAAAAGAATTTGGTCTGGCCAAGAGGGTAATTTAATAGACTTTTACATATAAATAGAATTTCCAACATATTTGCTCCAATCAATTCCAAATTAGTTTCATTCGATTCCGCACATATCGTTTATAGAATTCACGCCCCTGTTTTTTGTTATATTCGAAAAATATTGCAAGGAAAACCCAAATTTGGTCTGGCCAGACCAAGACGGTAATCCTAGGATTAAGTTCCATTAGTTTTACCTTTTGGTACTTAATACATGAACTTTTTTTTTCTTTAATAAATTAGTATTTATAAAAATTCGTTTTTTCTTTTCACAATTTTTTTTTTTTTAATCAATATTCCCAAAATGAACAAACGCTAATCTATGATGCTTTTTTAATATTTTGTATGCCCAGACCAATAGATAACAAGCTGTTATAAAACCTCATTGTTTTAAAAATTTACTGTTTAAAAAATGGTAAAAAAATTATGTATGTTGTACAAACTTAAAGTTAAAAATCTTTATTTCTTAAAATAAAAAATCTTAATTTGAGACAAAAAATCTTCAAATCTTATTTTGTTCAAAAAATCTTTAAAAATAAGATAAAATCTTAATTATGGAAACGCTGTAACCAACTCATATTTATTCTTTCAAAATTCTACTGCACAGTGATATGCGCTCCATTTAACTAATTAGATTATAATAAAAGTTCGCACCGTTAAAGGCTTCGCCCACAATATCGAAAAACAGTCGATTGTACGAAAAAAAAAGTTCAGACAAAAGTTGTAGAGAATTTTACACTCTACAACTTTCATATAGGTGCAAATCTCATTTAGTAAGTAGTAAGAAGCGAGATATTCGCGAAAAACCGATTTGTATGACCTTTGATATTGAATATCTTAAGACGCGGACACGATAGCATTTGTGACTTTTGAGACAACATTAAGAACGACAAAACAAAGTCTATACCAATTTTCATCTTATTATCTTTCATTCTGAGGTTGGCCGCTATTTTTACCTAAAATCACAGGGCTAATAGAAAATTCTTGTCATTAAAATAAAAATGAATTTTAGTTCAACGAATTTGAAATTCAAATAAAAAGTTTTAAATATAAAAAATAGACCATTTCAAAAAACTGTTTTGGTTGGTAAAACAGCTCGCGCTTCATTATTATTCTTATTATTATAATATTTGGAAAAAGGTTTCCTCATGATCTGGCCAAAGCAACCAGTTAAATGCGCTAAGGAACTAGCTTTTCCCCCAAAAATAAGTTTCAGTCTATTCATCAAAAAAAATATTGGGAATTTAGCACATCATTATAAATGAATAAGCAATAAATAAAAAGAAAATAACGTTGTCATTAAAGATATAAATAAGATATTAATATTAAAGATTTTTGTTTATCTTCAGAACTGCAAGAGTCAAAGTTTCCAAATCAATATACAACATTCGACAATACAAGGGCGGGATTGGAGAAGTGGGCGTGGCACAAAATAGATTTAGTTCAATCTAAAGACCAGTATTTATATTACTTTCTGTTCTAATCGCACCATGGTGAAGGTTATACATGTTTTTTTTTTAATTTTGTTTAAATAAAACAAATTAAAGTAAAATACTATTAGTGAACTTACGGTTGGTACCAAAGTATACTGTTGTAAATAAAACATGGGATGGTTAGGATAGGAGGGTCAAAATTTGCGATTATTTGAATCTTTTAATGCCAAATAAAAAAATGCGAAAAAAGTTTTTGCCAAAAAAATTAAAAACAAATCTGCACAGCAATCCCCTAATTACCTAGGGGCATGAAATAAACCTTCGAAGAGAATTCAAGAACACAATATTTTCTGTCTCGTGACGCCTCTGTATACTCTGTGGTTTACGGTTCGATATGTCAACTATTCCTAACAAATCAAAACAAATTGGCTTGCACTGTCAAAATTAGATCGTTAGATCGGCGTCTCGACATCACCAGTAGTTGTATTCGCCTTGTTTCGGTATAATTTATACTTAACGACCCATTCTAATACTTACCAAATATACATACAAAATTTCATAGAAATCTGTTGAGCTATTTCCAAGGAGTTCAAATACAAACATCGTGCTATGAAATTTTTATATATTAGATTTTCAAGAGCATCGGTTAATTAATTCAAAAGGTAAAGGAGAGAGCCATATTTTACGCCCTTAATATTGGAATTTCTAAAAAAAAAGTTCCTTTCAAATGTTACAGTTTCGCATGCCAAATTTTAAGAAAACCGGTTGATTAGTTGAGAAGATATAGTAAGGGGGAGCATTTATCCCTCTTGCCCTATTTAACGCCCTAAATAATAAAAATTATAGGCTATAGTTCCTTCCAGACGTTAAACTATTTGCCTGCCAAATTTCCCCTTTTGCTCTATTTTACGCAATCAAGCGATATGAAATATACTTTATTATAACTAAGTATGTACACAGAAAAAATTATTTTTCCAATTCAAACAAAAAATTTGTAGAATCAAACAATTTTTGTCTGAATCGGTTTGAATAAATTTGCATATTCAAACAATTTATTTGCATTTTGTTTATTGAAAAAAAAAACACTTATTTTTTCAAACAAATAATTTAACTGAATCAAACAAAAAGTTTACTGAAATTCATATACTAAATCTATATATATAAAAATGAAAAATGTTTGTATGTTTGTGTGTTTGTGTGTTTGTTTGTTTGTTTGTTTGTTTGTTGGCTTATAGACTCCGAAACTACTGAACCGATTTTCTTGAAATTTTTACAGTAACATCACGTGAGCCCTAAAAATAAAATAGGCTACTTATTTTTTCGATAGGGGCAGGGGAATTGGTACCCCCCATAGGATGCCAATATTTATTATCGCATATCTTAAGAGCCGCTGGACGCATTTTGCTGAACTTTTTGTAGTAGGATCTTCTGAGCCCCGAAATTGAAATAAAATAGCAGCGGGGGTATTTGAATCCCCCATAGGACGCCAATGTTTAACATCGCATATCTTAAGAACTGTTATAGTGAGAATGTTCAAACTTTCTAGAAGTCACTCTTATGGTATACTACACTTTTGAAAATAAAAATAAAGCGGGTAGGCGCAGGGGGGGAAATACCTCCCATAGGATGCATATATTAAATATCGCTCAACTGAAGAACTATTAAAGGGATAGTCTTCAAACGTGGGTTAAGCTACTATTATAGTAAACTATAAATTTTCAATATAAAAATGGGCGGGAGAGACAGGGGAAGCAGTACCCCTCATAGATAGAAATACTAATAAGAGCCACTGCACGCATTTTGTTGAAATTTTGGTAGTAGGATCTTCTGAGTCCCAAAATTGAAATAAAGTAGCAGCGGGGGAAGTGGTTTTCCCCATAGGACGCCAATGTTTAATATCGCATATCTTAAGAACTGTTATAGTGAGAATGTTCAAACTTTGTAGAAGTCACTCATATGGTATACTACACTATTGAAAATAAAAATAAAGCGGATAGGCGCAGGGGGGGAAATACCTCCCATAGGATCCATACATTAAATATCGCTCAACTGAAGAACTATTAAAGGGAGGGTCTTCAAACGTAGTTAAAACTACTATTATGGCAAACTTTAAATTTCAATATAGTAATGGGCGGGGTAGACAGAGGAGGAGCAGTTCCCCTCATAGATAGAAATGTAATGAAGAGCCGCTGCAAGTAATTTGTTGAACTTTTGGTAGTAGGATCTTCTGAGCCCCAAAATTGAAGCAAAATAGCAGCGGGGGAAGTGTTACCCCCCATAGGATGCCAATGTTTAATATCGGATATCTTAAAAACTGTTATAGTAAGAATGTTCAAACTTTGTAGAAGTCACAGTTATGGTATACTACACTTTTGAAAACAGAAATAAAGCGGGTATGCGCAGGGGGAAATATCTTCCATAGGATGCATATATTCAATATCGCTCAACTTAAGAACTATTGAAGGCAGAGTCTTCAAACGTGGTTAAAGCTTCTATTATGGTAAACTATAAATGTCAATATAGAAATGGGCGGGGTAGCCAGAGGAGGAGCAGTACCACTCATAGATAGCATTATTAATAAGAGCCGCTGCAAGCAATTTGTTGAACTTTTGGTAGTAGGATCATCTGAGCCCCAAAATCGAAATCCCCATAGGACGCCAATGTTAAATATCGCATATCTTAAGAACTGTTAAAGTAAGAATGTTTAAACTTAGTAGAAGTCACTCCTATGGTATACTACACTTTTGAAAATAAAAATAAAGCGGGAATGCGCAGGGGAAAAAACATTCCATAGGACGCATATATTAAATATCTCTCAACTGAAGAAGTGGTTAAAGCAGTGTAGCGAAGCGCACCGGGTTAAGCTAGTTTCAATATAAAAAAAAGTTTTTGCACAAGCAATGACGCGCACACAAGTAAGCACTGTATGTGAAGATGACGGCAAGAGCAGAGCCGCCGCCGGCTGGCTTTGAGACACATTTTTTTTTTTGTTGGAATAATTTTTAAACGAAGTCGTATTTATACACACAACACAATGTTTTTCTTTATCACTCTCTGTTTGCTGTATCCTTTCCTTTGCTAAAGAAGAAATCATGGAAGAAATGTAACCAAAAACGGCAGCAGACCGACTCTATATGTTCTTCGCCATCATTCTATTTTTGTATTTGATGTATTTAACCAAACAGTTTTAAAAAATTGAATACGGGATTTTGTTTCTTGTAATGTTGTTTCTGCTTTTGTTTTTCTTATAGTTGCACTTTTTTAAAGCGTCCAAAAATAGACTGTGTGTGTTTTTTGTTGTTGTTCTTATATTTCACAAAAAAAAATGTGCTGCTTACGATCAAATAAAAAAATGCAAAAAGACGACAACATTAATGAGCGTTAAATATTTCATACAAAATTGTGAAAACTTGACACCAATAACGCGTTTATTATATTTTTGAAGAGTTGTCCACATTTTTGTTGGTTAAATAAAAATCAAACAAAAATATTGTTTGAATCAGTAAAAAAATTTGTAGGAATTTAAAAAATTTTCAAACAAGCGTTAGTTTGAAAATAATTCGGCAATATTTTTTTCTGTGTATATGTACCTTCAAAAAAGATTTTATGTTTTCACTAAAACATCATTGTTAAAAAGATTTTTGGTTAGATATAAAAGTGAACAGAGTTTTTCAACCTTTGAGAAATAAAAGATCTTGTCAACAGTTTTTAGTCATCATAAAGTGTTTTTATAAAAAAGAAGACTTTTTTATTAAAAGCTTTTATTTAACTTACAATGTATGTATGTATGTTTATTCGGGTGGAATCTTGAAACTCAATTTTGAAGCAGTTATCCTCAACTGGTTGAGCTGAAATTTTGTTAATATGTTCAGTTTGGATGACAATGCATGGTTAATTGTGTGACGTCAAGATGGCGGACTAGTAATTTTTAATGCACTTCTAAAATATGGCTATCAAATGAAAGGACTTGCTAAGAGTACGAATGCGAGTTTTAAAAAAATTAAAAGTAAAAATACTTTTTTAAAATAAGCTAGTATTTGAATGCGCTAAAAAGAAAAAATAAATTAAAAGTAAAAAACCTTTTTAAAAACAAGCTTTTACTTGCGCAGAAAAATAAGTACATCATTTTAATTATGAAAAACGAGTACTTAAATCTCGCGACAAGCTTTTATCTATATATATAAAATTGTAACGTTACTGACTGACTGACTGACTCACTGATTCATCATCGCACAGCCTAAACGCCTGAAGCTAAACACTTAAATTTGGACCAGAGATTGGTCACTTCCCAAATCGATCCACTAAGACGGGATTTTTGGAAATTCAATTTAGGGGGTAAAAAAGGGAAAATGCGGTAACCTTATATCTCCAAAACTAAAAGAGATACAAAAAAAAATGTAATACTTATCGTTGTTCTTTAGAAAAATAAGCGGACAGGTGTCTGGTACTTTTTTGAAATTTGATCCTATTAGGGAGTAAACGGGTAAAACCTGATTTTTTTTACTTTTTTGACACCCCATCTATCTTTTGAACCAATAAACATAGAAACAAAGTTTATACCACATTCGAAACTTATCAAAAAAATACGAATATAAATTTGGTACTTTTTTGAAATTCGAACATTTAAGGGGTGAAAATCGTGACTAATTTTGGTACTTCTTTTACAAAACATTTTTCTCCATTCATTGACATATTCGTACTAAATTATGGGCTTCGACTACAATACTGAAATTTTTGATACTTTAATGGGGGGAAAAAATAGTACGAAAAAAAGGAAATACGGGAAATTTGATATTTTTCTTTAGCTTTTTGGTTCTACAACTGGTACTTTGTGAATTTCCGTTAATATTGAACCTAGAATATTAAAATTCAACATGCAATATCCTGAGTGGATGAGAATCTATAAGACGGAATTTTTTGGTACTTTTTTATTCATTAGCGATTCGTTAGCAATTTGTGATTCGGGAAAGTGGGCTGCTAACCCTCGTCCCCTAGATTGGTGATAGGGCTGCTATCTACGTGTCCAATCCCACGATGCAACCATGTTTCAGCGGTTATCGCCTTCTTTCCTGAGACGTCCTTTCGACCATTCAGGATACATGGTTGTGGCTCCTTCTAACTCTGGCTAGCCTTAAAGCGGATGCTACAAAGCCATTGCCCGGGGGGTACTTGGTCTAAGACCGGAAGTAGTTAGCTGCTTGGACAGTTCAACAAAGGAATCGTCCTGGCCACTCCCAGTGAGTGGCAAATCAGAAACTTTCCACCTCTGCGAAAAGTCCCACCCCCCAAAATTGGCGCCCTATGCTCCAATGGGAGTTAGAGGAACACATATATATTTTTATTCATTAACAGGTACTTTTTGATTTTCCGTTAGTATTGGACCCAAAAAGATAAAATTAAACATGCAAGGTCCTGAGTGAATGAGAATCTGTAAGAGGGGTTTTGGTACTTTGTATTTTTTTCTTTAACTGGTACCTTTTTTATTTCCGCATTTATTGGATCTTGAAACATAAAATAAATATGCAAGGTCCTGAGTATAAGAGAATCTATAAGAGGGATTTTCTGGAACTTTTTCGTTCTCTAACTGGTATTTTTTTTTCAAACTGGTACTTTTTTTAATTTAATATTTATTTGTGTGCAATAAATAAAAAAAAGTAAATAATTGTCTGGTACTTTTACGAAATTCGGCCGTTTTAATAAAAATTAAAAAAAAATTATGCAACATTTGTAACTTATCTAAAAACTACAAATGCATGTTTGGTACTTTTTCGAAATTCGAACATTTAAGGGATGAAAATTGTACCTATGCTTGTTACTTTTTCAAAAGATTTTTTCGCCATCTATTTATCTTTCATCGCAAAGCCTAAACGTCTGCATCTAAAAGGTTGACATTTGGGCCAGGGGCTGGCCTCTCGCCAAACGATCCTGCTAAGCTCATACCTCCTAAACTAAAAGAGATGAAAAACATTAACACTTATTGTTGTTCATTAGAAAAATTCGCTAACCTCATATTATCCTTAACTAAAAGAGATACAAAAATTGAATACTTATTATTGTTCATTAAAAAAATAAGCGGACAGGTTTCTGGTACGTTTGTGAGGTACGGCCTTTTTGGGATGTAAAAGGGTAAATAAAAATTATATCGCATTCTAGCTTATCGAAAAAATACAAAACAGATTTGCCCCTATATTTTAATTAAAAAAGGATGTTGTTCCAAGGACATCCTTTCCCGCCTACATCAAATTTTAATTCATGGTGCTGAAATAATAAAATCTGACTCTTTGCCCATTGTAATGTTTTCAGAGAAAACAAGGGAGACAAGTAATAAAAACTTTAGAAATGATAAGTAGTTTCACGTCAGAAAAATTTCTCGCGAATTAACCATGAGGGATCTATTAAATACTTCACTCTATGAGCTAGACCCCGTTATATCCAGTGGAGGATTTACGCCTGCGCCTAGGGGGGCATAATTTAAAGGGCGACAAAATTTAAAGGTAAAAGAATGTAAGAGGAATTCAAATTCGAAAATTGATTTGTCCAATTTTTACGAAATTTATATTAAATTATACCATGTTAAGTACTTGGGAATTCATATAGATAGACGCTTGACCTGGTCTCGTCATATTGAAGCGAAAATAACGGCTATGAAACTTAAAGCAGCTCAACTACATTGGCTAATCGGTCGAAACTCAAACTTGTCTTTAGACAACAAAATTCTCTTATACAAGTCCATCATAAAGCCAATATGGACACATGGCATCCAATTATGGGGTACTGCATGCGTAGAATAAAGATTTGAATACATATTGTAAATTCCGATAAGAAAGATTCAATTATAAAAATAAATTTAAAAAAAAATAAGTAAGAAAGTATAGTCGGTCAAGCCCGACCATATGATACCCTACACCACAGTATTAAAGAACACATCATGCTTATATATCCATATAAATATGGATTTATCTATGTTTATAAAACTCATTAAAATCGGGTTAAAAATTTTTGAGGGGCAGAAATGGTAGAAATTGGCCCTATCTCCCCTCGTGGTCCTATTTTTTAAAAAATACATCCCTTTTGTGTCCATGAAGATATGGTTCTATGTAAGTTTTAAATTTCATTAAAATCGGTTTGATAGTTTCTGAGAGGAAGAAATTTCCCCCTATCTACCCTCGTGGTCCTACGATTTGGCCCATTTTCAATAGGCTTGGTCCTTGTGTCAATAAGAACCTATGTCCCAAATTTTATCAAATTATCTCCAAAATTGCGACCTGTACTTTGCGCACAAAGTTACATGGACATCCAGCCAGCCAGCCGGAAGGGACATCGTTAGTTCGACTCAGAAAGCGATTCTGAGTCGATCGGTATACTTTAAGGTGGGTCTAGGACCAATATTTTAAGGCGTTACACACATCAGCACAAATGAATAATACCCTCTCCACTATTGTGGTGTGGGTATAAAAAATATTAATAAATTATAATCCTTTTTCTTCGACCTTATTTATTAAATTTTATACTTTAATAAATTATTTAAGCTTAAGGTCACTTTTTTAAAAAATTAATTAAAATGTTTTTATTCAATATTTCGATTTCCGTTGGAAATCTTCTTCAGGAAATTTAAAAAAAAAAAACATTTTAATTAATTTTTTTAAAAAGTGACCTTAAGCTTAAATAATTTATTAAAGTATAAAAAAAATATTTACATATTTTTGAAAAATATGATTCATATTAAAAGGTTATATTATGTATATATTTAGAGTTACTTTTCACAAAACTTTTGTTTTTCTATGTTAACTGTTTACATACATGTCTGTGGCATTTTGACAAAACTCGATAAGTCGAGATAAGATAGCAAAAAAGTTTAAAAAAACCTCGGGGAAAAAATAATTGCAGGCCATGTTCATGTGGTTTTAGGAGTAAAGAAGTTATCGTAAAAGGGACTGTAAACTCAAAAATTTGTATCGAGAAATGTCTGGACGGATCATTAAAGGTATTTTTAAGACATAACAAAGAGCCCGTACTGTTTTGGCCAGACCTTGCGATAAGTCAATACTCCAGAAACACATTAGAATGGTACTTTTCAAACAATAAAAATGTTGTTCCCAAAGAGGCTAATCCTCCTAACTGTATTAAGCATTAATGAAAAGATCTTTAAAGAGCACAAAACAAAAATGCAATAACGAAAGAGATTTTCGTGAAAATTAATAATTTGAAAATAATTTTTTATATATGTAAATGATTTACTTATGTTAATATATACATACATATCAATCATTTAAATCTAGATGAGCAAAAAAAGCACTAAATTCAAAAATAAAGCCATATTCTAGCCATTAACAGTGATATACGATACGATGAGATTAGACTTTAAATGACGATGCTATATATGTATATAAAACAATTTTTTTAAGTTTTTCAAACTTAATAAATATGGGGGGTGTGCTGGAAATCGCAAACGCAAAACGCAAGAATTTGGAGGCTGTTTATAATACACTTTTGATCAAATTTTTATAATTTTTGTTATAAAATTCTGTTTAATAGAGAAATGTTTGTATAATATTTGTCATAAAATTCTTTTATTACAGAAATCTTACTAAAAACCCACTTTTAAAATTCTTGCGTTTTGCGTTTGCGATTTCCAGCACACCCCTGTATACTTTTAATTTTAGGGCTTGACTGATGAAAATATTATTGCTTGTATTGGCTTCTACCTGATTTAATGTAGTATGTGTGTCTAAAAGAAAAAAGGGGCTTAATTTGTAGGCGTGTAATAAAAGTGGGCATATTAAAATCTATACATACGTACACTCAAAAAAATATCGCAGGTAATAATAACGAAAAAATTTAGTAAACCTTTAACGAAAAAAATAGTCAAATAAACTAAAATTTTTTTCAAATCAACTGACGGTTTATCCATATTGACATATTTTCTTCAAATATACATAATATTTTAAGCAAAAAAAATATTTTAGTAAAAATCGTTTATTTGAATAAAATTTTGTTAAAAAATTAATAAAAATTCTACTAGAACAACAAAAATTTAGTAAAAGTGGTAGTAACGCATCGTAAACGAAAAAACGCAGAATATTAGTTAAGTTTATTCCCCTAATGGAAGTAAATTTGAATAAAATTTTAGTTTATTTGAATATGTTTCTTAGTTTTTTCTAACGTAATGAAGAAGAAGAAAAATGATAAACAATTAAGGAGTTGATTTAAATAAAATTTCGTTAAAGTTTTAGAAAAGCAATTTATTTTAGTAAATGTGAAAAAAATTTTTCAAACTGACTAATAGCAAAAATAATTCAAAAAATGCCAGTTAAATTAAAGAAATTTCGTAAAATTTAACTAAGCTGGTTTGATTGACATTCTTCAAATTGACTAAATGCCAGTAGAATTGAAGAAATTTAGTAAATTAACTAAATTGCTTTAGTAAAGTTCAAGAAACATCTTCAAACTAACTAATTTGATTAAGTAAATATAATTAAAGGCATGTAGAACTGAAGAATTTTTTAAGTTTTGGAGAAAGAAAATAAAAAACGAGATAACTTAATAAAACACGCTTCTAAATAAGTGAAGAAAAAATAATAAGTCAAACAAATTAAAAAATAAATAAAATAACAAACGTAAGAATTTAACAAAATTTGTGAGAAGGAAGTGTTTTATATGTGAAAAAAAGTTTTGTTCAATAGAAGCCTTAACGGTGCCCTCAAAGATTTACCATTCGCTCTCCTCAAATAGCACCTTCCAGTGTTGTGAGGAATCATGCTAACAACTTTTTAGCAATGTTCATTCTTTTAAGCGGCACATTACAAGGATACATACAAATCTCCGTAATTCTAGAGTTCCCATAGCAATCGTTTCTACGCAGCAGAGCGATTCGACCAAAAAACTTCGACCAAGGTTTGTCAACTCAGCTGCGCCAAAATAACATGTCGAGCTTCTACAACAACAACATAATTCTAGCGTTCAAAAAGACTGCTATAAAAAACATAATGAAAGTGTACACAAATTAAAATGTTACTTATTTGATTCAAATATTCAGCAATTTTCAAGTACGACTACTATTAAAGATGGAATATTTCAATACAGTTCGTGAGCTTAAACATAATGGTGTTCTTCAAAAAAACCCATTCTCCCATAAAACAACAAATAATAAAAGAGTTTTAAGCCTAGGTAAAAAATACACACTTTTATTTATTTAATCAGCCATGTCACAGAGTTTAATTCCGTTCGGAAACGGAATTCATTCCATTATTTGGTGCTTCAGAAAACGACGAAAAAAATTTTCGGAATAAAACCGAAAATAAAGCCAAAAAACTATCAAAATAAACTTTTTATCAATAAACAAATATGTTTTCTTTAATTCCCAACGGAATTGCACTCTGTGACATGGCCCAATACCATTTTGGTCCATTGTGACGCCTTTGTATTTATTAAATATTTGTACATATAGGTCCTCCAGAAGACAATATTGATCATGACATCGAAGCCATTATAATGGACAACTGCTCGTGGGCGGAAATTGAAAGTCATTGGGCTGCAACCAAAAACCATCGGATGAATGAAATATTTACTTTAAAAAGTACACATGATATAATAAGTAAATGGCCGCAGTATAAAAACCCATTGGGTTTCAAGCTAGTACGTTTAGGTTTTGACTTATACTTTTTTAAACTATGTAGTATGTATTTTTTTTGTAGATTGACATAGATTTCAAACATTTGTACCCAAAAGCAGAGAGCCTGCATGTTAATTTTCAGAATTTTGGTTCAAAAATCGACTACGTCTTTGAAGATCGTGTCAAAGACCCATCGATCATAGTTTTATTTCAAACTATGTCGAAAAAGGAAAGCTTAAGCGAAAGTAGGTTTTATCTTATTTCTTATAGGTACATTATTTATTTTGAAATTTAAAATCTCAATATTTTAATCATTTCAGATGGTCGTTGCGTTGGCATATTTCAACTTCTTCACAGTATTTTGGTTCCATCAACAAAAGTCTTTAAAGTTGACAACGGGAAAAAATTATGTAACTGCTTTTCTATTAGAGATTCACAAAGAAGTTTTATTATTGATGGCAACTCGGTCGTTGATTGCGAGCAAGAGTTATTAAAAAAAGTTTAAAGTAAAAGTAAAATTCAAACTCTAATATTAATATCGAGTTCAATTTTAGAACCAAAAGAAATTGTAATTTATATGAAGGTATAAAATATATCATGAACTCTGCGTTAAATCCTATAGATACTTGCTTCAAAATATTTTTCGTATTTAACTTAGAGTATCCAAAAGTATCTATTTTAGTTTGGTTCTTTATTCAGAACATTTTTATAATATAACGCAAATAAATTCCTTTATTTCAAATTTGAAATAATTTTATTGGGCAATTTGTTGCCTGTTCGTCGGTTTCAAAAGATAACGTTCCAATAGAAAACAGCATTTAAAACAACTACAAAATGTTTAAATATGTTTTTGTTTTAAATGTAAAGTTCTATGCGAACGTTAACGTACGAAATCGATAAGCAGGCAGTTAATTGTCAGTTTAAATTCCTTTTAATTTATTTTTAATTTTATTTAAACAAACGAATTTGTGTTTATGTTAAGTAAAATACTCGAACATATGTGTACGTAAATTACAAATTTGAATTATAAGTGTAAATATAAGTTTTATTTCTAAATTATACATTTGCACGAAATTGCCTTTATTAGCATTATTTTTTTTAAAAAATGTTATCTCTTATTTACTGAAAACCCGTAAATTAATTTTTTGTGAAATAAGTAATTTTAGGTTTCTTGTACAAAATACATAAAATTAAAATATTTAGTTATTTAAAATATAAACTATTAAAAACAATGATAAATCAATTAATCAAGATGTTCAATAAAAAAATTTTGTTAGTGTTTCAACGAAAATTGTTGACGTTTTTTATTGCTTGTATTGCTTAATTAAACAGATTTTTAAGGCAATATAAATATGTTAATGAACATAAAGTAATATTTTGTAATCCCATATAGAATTATTATATGTATTTATTGCAAAAATTCGTGTTAAATTTCTATAAAGAATAATAAAAGTAATTCCTACTGGGGTTTGCTATTTGAGTAAAATGAAGTAGTTTAATTGAAGAACAATTCTTCAATATAAATAATATAATTATTAAAATTGATTAAACTAAAGACTTAAGTTGAATAAAATTTCTTCAATATAAATAAAAAATACACTAAAATTGACTAAATTTTTTAGTTAAGTTGAATAATAATCTTCAATATGAATCAGAAATTACTAAAATAATGATTAAATTTGACTAATTTCTTTATTCAAATTTACTAAAATTTCTTCATATTTACATCCCGTTAAATAACGAAACACAATAATCAATTTGAAGAAATTTCTTCACAATAACTAATTTACTAAATATACGAAAAGCAGCCGTAGTCTTGATTAATTTTTTCGTTGGCTGTATAATAACCTACTTTTCTTCAACTATACACCCCATTCAACCTTATTTAGGTAAATTTTTGGTTCAGTGTAGTTTTAGAAGGACTTTCTTGGCACGTAAAAAAAATTGGACATTTGGGGGAAGGATCCGAGATGGCATAAGTGGCGCCCAGAATTTGAGGTCGGATTAAAAAGTCACTAAAGACAAAAATGAAGCCACTATCAAGCCATGAAAAACGATATGCAATATGATGAGATCGGATTTTAAATGGCAGCGCTAAATATAAAAAACCAAAAGAGCTGTATTTTAGGGCGTGGCAAAAAAAATGTTTCCTGTTTTAGAAACTTCATTGACATATCTTTCATTCTAGGGGGTGACTGGCACAATTTTTTTTTTGTATGGAGGTCGACCCGGTCTAATCAACATATAATCATGCTGGAAAAAAATGTCATGTGCGACAGATCACGTGCGACAGCGATTAAAGCAAAATAAAAAAAAAGTTTACATTATTTTTATTTAAAATTACAGCCATATTTAAGAGATATGAGTGCATAACATTCTTCAATTTTTTGCATTCAATTATTGCCTCAGGTTTCGCTGAAATCGGCATTCGAAAAAATGGCCGCAAAAACCACTTCTGTTTTCGTCACGTGCAAATGCCTTGTTTTTTGAAATTTTCTTGAAAACGAAACAATTTATCAAAATGAACAAAAGCAGCAATTATAGGGCTAATTAAAAGCTATAACTTGAGTCTATTGCCAAAATAAATATACATTTTATTTTGACTTTTTTTTAACTTTAAATGTGTACGATGGTCACGTTCGACATGATGGAAATGCCCATATACAATGTATTAGGTTTTTCAAAACTCGACGTCGAAATTTTCCACCTCTACAAGGACATTTCAACGTGACTACATATTAAAAGTGTTAATAACCAAAAATCGCTTCACAAAAAATTTAATTTAAAGGTCCTTATATAGCGATAAAGTTTCAACTATATGTTAATAAAAATTTTAAATTTTTTAAAATTATCAATATTAAATTTAATACCATAGAACACGATACGCAAAATCTGTAAAATATTTTGGCGATAATTACAATTATGAAGCAAAATTTTTAAAAATTAAATAGCGGATTTTGAGATAATGCGGATTCAAAACTTGGTTTTTTTTTTGTAAAGTTTGGCAGCTTGGCAAATTGTATTATAAAACTTTAACTTCGTAGAATTTCCATTCTCCCAAAAAACGTTATCTATATGAAGTTTATTACCGAAAACGTGTTTAAATTAACAAAATCAGTCCATAATCTAAACATTTGTTAAGAAAAAGATAAAATAACTCATATTTAATAAAGAATCCCCAGGATATCGTTATCCTTCTTGCAATAGGTATGTCATTCATTTTTATTTTATTTTTACGCAAAATCTGTAAAATATTTTGGCGATAATTACAATTATGAAGCAAAATTTTTAAAAATTAAATAGCGGATTTTGAGATAATGCGGATTCAAAACTTGGTTTTTTTTTGTAAAGTTTGGCAGCTTGGCAAATTGTATTATAAAACTTTAACTTCGTAGAATTTCTATTCTCCCAAAAAACGTTATCTATATGAAGTTTATTACCGAAAACGTGTTTAAATTAACAAAATCAGTCCATAATCTAAACATTTGTTAAGAAAAAGATAAAATAACTCATATTTAATAAAGAATCCCCAGGATATCGTTATCCTTCTTGCAATAGGTATGTCATTCATTTTTATTTTATTTTTACGCAAAATCTTTAAAATATTTTGGTGATAATTACAATTATGAAGCAAAATTTTTAAAAATTAAATAGCGGATTTTGAGATAATGCGGATTCAAAACTTGGTTTTTTTTTGTAAAGTTTGGCAGCTTGGCAATTGTATTATAAAACTTTAACTTCGTAGAATTTCTATTCTCCCAAAAAACGTTATCTATATGAAGTTTATTACCGAAAACGTGTTTAAATTAACAAAATCAGTCCATAATCTAAACATTTGTTAAGAAAAAGATAAAATAACTCATATTTAATAAAGAATCCCCAGGATATCGTTATCCTTCTTGCAATAGGTATGTCATTCATTTTTATTTTATTTTTACGCAAAATCTGTAAAATATTTTGGCGATAATTACAATTATGAAGCAAAATTTTTAAAAATTAAATAGCGGATTTTGAGATAATGCGGATTCAAAACTTGGTTTTTTTTTGTAAAGTTTGGCAGCTTGGCAAATTGTATTATAAAACTTTAACTTCGTAGAATTTCTATTCTCCCAAAAAACGTTATCTATATGAAGTTTATTACCGAAAACGTGTTTAAATTAACAAAATCAGTCCATAATCTAAACATTTGTTAAGAAAAAGATAAAATAACTCATATTTAATAAAGAATCCCCAGGATATCGTTATCCTTCTTGCAATAGGTGTGCCATTCATTTTTATTTTATTTTTACGCAAAATCTGTAAAATATTTTGGCGATAATTACAATTATGAAGCAAAATTTTTAATAATACAATAGCGGATTTTGAGATAATGCGTATTCAAAACTTGGTTTTTTTTTGTAAAGTTTGGCAGTTTGGCAAATTGTATTATAAAACTTTAACTTCGTAGAATTTCCATTCTCCCAAAAAACGTTATCTATATGAAGTTTATTACCGAAAACGTGTTTAAATTAACAAAATCAGTCCATAATCTAAACATTTGTTAAGAAAAAGATAAAATAACTCATATTTAATAAAGAATCCCCAGGATATCGTTATCCTTCTTGCAATAGGTGTGCCATTCATTTTTATTTTATTTTTACGCAAAATCTGTAAAATATTTTGGCGATAATTACAATTATGAAGCAAAATTTTTAATAATACAATAGCGGATTTTGAGATAATGCGGATTCAAAACTTGGTTTTTTTTTGTAAAGTTTGGCAGTTTGGCAAATTGTATTATAAAACTTTAACTTCGTAGAATTTCCATTCTCCCAAAAAACGTTATCTATATGAAGTTTATTACCGAAAACGTGTTTAAATTAACAAAATCAGTCCATAATCTAAACAATTGTTAAAAAAAAGATAAAATAACTCACATTTAATAAAGAATCCGCAGGATATCGTTATCCTTCTTGCAATAGGTATGCCATTAATTTTTATTTTAAGCTTTAATCAAGAGGATCAAAATAATATATTGAATGTATTTTTTTGTGCACACTGGCTATAAAAATAAAAAATTTTAACAATTTTTTGTTTGTTCTACAATCTTAGAGGTAATAAAATTTTAATTCAAAATTAATGGAGAAGTCCTAAAGGACGCAATTATAAGCCATTAAATATATAAAATTTAAACGTTTTAACTTGTACACAGAAAAAATTATTTTTCCAATTCAAACAAAAAATTTGTAGAATCAAACAATTTTTTGTCTAAAATCGGTCCTACAAACAAATTCGCATATTCAAACAATTTATTTGCATTTTGTTTATTCAAAAAAAACGCCGATTTTTTCAAACAAATAATTTTACAGAATCAAACAAAAAGTTTACTGAAATTCATATAAATTTCAAACAAATAATTTTGCTGAACCAAACAAAAAAGTTTTGGCACAAGCAATGACGCGCACTGTTGGCGAAGATGAAGCAGAGCAGAGCGGCCGGCTGGCTTTGAGACACATTTTTTTGTTGGAATAATTTTTGAACGAAGTCATATTTATACTCACAGTGTTTTTCTTCATCACTCACTGTTGCTTTATCCTTTCCTTTGCTAATGAAGAAGAAATGTAACCAAAAACGGCGGCAGACCGACTCGATATGTTTTCCGCCATCATTCTATTTTTGTATTTGATGTATTTAAACAAACTATTTGAAAAAATTGAATACGGGATTTTGTTTTTTTTTTACCAACTTTGAAACCAACCAAAAATTTATTATGTTTCTTATAATGTGTTTTTTCTGTTGTTTAAAAAAAATGAAACGTTTTTTTTACCTGCTATTGTTTTTGTTGTTTTTTTACTACAAACCTCGTCACGCTCTTTTATCATTTTTCTTATTGCTGTACTTTTTTAAAGCGTCCAAAAATAGACTGCATGTGTTTTTTGTTGCAGTTCTTATATTTCACATAAAGAAGTGTTGCTTACAATCAATAAAAAAAATGCAAAAAGACGACAACATTAAAGAGCGTTAAGTATTTCATACAAAATTACGAGAACTTCAAACCAATAGCGCGCTTATTAAATTTTTGAAGAGTTGTCCACATTTTTGTTGGTTAAATAAAAATCAAACAAAAATATTGATTGAATCAGTAAAAAAATTTGCAGAAATCAAAAAAATTTTCAAGCAAGCGTTTGTTTGAAAATAATTCGGCAATAATTTTTTCTGTGTATGTACATATTTCAATACAAAAAATTCGAAAAATTGCAATTTTTAGAGATCTTAAAACTTTTACAAGTCTTTCAAGATTTATTGTTTAAATCTAGTATTCAAGAGGATTCACAATCGGAAAGCTAATAAACGGTCACGTTGTAAAAAAATTAAATTTAATTTTTAAAATTTTTTAAATAAAATTATTTGAAAATTATGTAAAATTAGTCTTATGTAACAACACATAGCGTCTTAAAAATAGCTGCCTCATTTTTTACGGAGCTTTTAGCCTACATCCTTGCCTATAGTTTATCCATCTATACATTTATTGTGGCACAGATTATTAATTTAGAATGGTTTAATCAAGTTCTCTCCTCATAAGGACCCAGAATATATATACTTTATAGGGTCTTATATCAATATTGTAGAAATTACAAACGGAATGACAAACTTATAAATACCCTTTACACCTGAGGTGAAGGGTATAAAAATAATCTTTCTTAAATATTTCAATAAACTGAGTTAAAATATTGAAATGGAATGCGGGTGTCAATAAGCGACGTCTACTGTGCCATTTTTTATCTAAAACAATTTAATATTCCCATTACTCACGAAAATTAAACTTTCTCCAATCTGCATACATATACAAATTTAATAATTACTCACCCGTACTAGTCAATAGACCATTTTTAAGAAATGCATGCAAGAATGTGTAAAGTATACCCATGGTCAACGAGCGATTATCGCTTAAAATCAATTCGGCATTTTCGGGATCGATATTATAAACGGGAAGGGGGAAAAATATTGTATGTAACTGCGTTTATACTTTTTAGCCAATATCCGAGAATAATCCAACAATTGTTCTAAAATTTCAAGTCAACTCAATAATACATATCAGAGTTGGGGATAGTGCATTAAATATTGCACTAGTGCACTAAGGTTTCCACTAAATCCCACTATATTGACAACATTTTGATATTCCACTATTTTGCATCACTATAGTGGTAGTGAAAAACATTTTAACTACCACTAAAAAAATTAGTGGTAGTGAAACATATTTTAACTACCACTAAAAAAATTTGTGGTAGTGAAAATTTTGCACTACAATAAAATAGTGCAAATTTTTAACAGTCACTACATGAATGCTTTAATTTATTATATGCACTAAAATGTAAAAAAATAGTGTTAATATAAATATTCCAGCCAAATTGAAAATATAGTCAAATTATTTAGGGGGATTGTAGGGGGATGTAAGAAAAGATAAACTGTTTGTGTTTTGTTTAAGCTTTGATATTGTTTTTTCATATTGCACCACCAATGACATCTAAATAATTTGGACGATTTTTTCTTTAAAATGATCGCCATGGTCCAACTTAGATTTATACGAAAAGAAAATTTTGCACCGCCCACTTTTACGCCCACTTTTTTGAATTACCTAAAATCAGAAAAGGCTCCATCGATTTGGCAAATTTTTCTTTCAAATGTTAATCCATTTTAAGTTTTCATCGAAAGAAAAATTTACCACGCCTACTTTTACTCCCACTTTTTCTATTAAGCGCATAACTTAAGAAAGGCTTGAGCAATTTGGACATGATTTGGAAATGATTGCCATGGTCTAACTTAGGTTTTTACGGAAAGAAAATTTTGCCCCGCCCACTTTTTTCGATTTACCTAAAATCAAAAACGGCTCCATCGATTTGACTAATTTTTCTTTTAAATGTTCGTATTAATCCATTTTACGTTTTCATCGAAAGAAAAATGTTACACGCCTACTTTTACGCCCACCATTTTTTATTAAGCGCATAGCTTGAGAACGGGTTGACCGATTTGGACGATTTTTTCTTTAAAACCATCACCATGGTCCAACTTAGGTTTTTACGGAAAGACAATTTTGCCCCGCCCACTTTAACGCCCACTTTTTTCGATTTACCTACAATCAGAAAACGGCTCCATCGATTTGACTAATTTTTTTTCTTTCAAATGTTCGTAACTTTTTAACGGATTTTAAAAATCGAACGCAAACATTTTTCCTAATTTGGACAGGACAACGTCTGTCGGGTCAGCTAGTATTAATATATTGATGAAACTTCCTTATTTTTTTATATTACTATTTCCTTTTGTTTTTTAATTTTGTTACTTCTTTAATATTATAATTAATTAATTTAGTAAATTAATAAAAATAAAAAAGTCTAAAATAATTCAATACAATGATACCCAGCAAAAAGCTTTGGAACTTGTTCAAGTAGAAGGGATATTTTCATGACTTCTTTAGCACTCAACTACTTGAATGAATTAAAAATGGCTTTCAAAATTCGAATAAATTTTAAATAAGTGAACCCATGAAAAATTACATGCAATGCACCCATTCAACTCTTAATGATAAAGTAGGCGACATTGTCTTTCTTTGTGTCGTGCACGATTTTCGCGACACTTGTTCGAAAATGTCGTTGACGATTTGTTCCCGCTGTCCCTCACATGTCGTGCAGAAATTAACATTGTCGTGCATCCGTCTTCGAGGATGTCTTAAAGACGGGGCCAACTGGGATAGGTCTGCTTACCTCTACAACAATACAAAAAACAACAGGCATTTTGTTTGTGTAAAATTTACCCGCCGTTGTCAAAATCTTACTACTACATAGGGAAAACAAAAGGAACAAGTAAGAAAGTATAGTCGGTCAAGCCCGACCATATGATACCCTACACCACAGTATTTAAAAACACATCATGCTTATGTGTCCATATAAATATAAATTTATCTATGTTTATAAACTTCATTAAAATCTGTTTGAAAGTGTGTGAGAGGCAGAAATTGCCCCCTACCTCCCGTTGTGGTCCTATTTTTGAAAAACTGTATAGCTAATGTGTCCATATAGATATGGATCTATCTATGTTTTAAATTTCATTAAAATCGGTTTGAGAGGCAGAAATTGCCCCTAACTCCCCTCGTGGTCCTATTTTTTTAAAAATGCATACATTTTGTGTCCATAAAGATATGTTTCTATCTATCTTCCCTCGTGGTCCTACGATTCGGCCCATTTTCAATAGGCTTGGTCCTTGTGCCAATAAGAACCTATGACCCAAATTTCATCAAATTATCTCCAAAATTGCGACCTGTACTTTGCGCACAAGGTTACATGGCCAGCCAGGCAGCCAGACAGCCGGACGGACATCGTTAGTTCGACTCAGAAAGTGATTCTAAAACGATCGGTATACTTTAAGGTGGGTCTAGGAGCAATATTTTAAGGCGTTACACACATCAGCACAAATGCATTATACCCTCTCCACTATTGTGGTGTGGGTATAAAAATGTAGTTTATAATACATTCCCATAATACATATACAAATTAATATAGAGCACCAATGAAAATACGTATTAAAACCATTAAAGATTCATTGCTTTTCATTCACACTCATTTCAGTTAATATTCCAGATCAATGAAAACCCCAATATAACCACTGAACTTTCATTGGTTCTAAGCAATATTTTTAATGACGAGCCGTTTACCTAAATGTGAACCCATGCTCGCCAACGACACGCTACTGTTAAAATCATGCATGTTTCACCTAAAAAGAACCAGTGCATTATCCGCGGAACCCATGCATTTACTACTTCTTTTGCTTGTCTTTTTTTGCTGGGTAAGTATTGGAGTTCCATTAATATTAGTGAATGATTATATTTTTCCACTATCCTGTTAGTTGAGAAAAAAAAAAATTTCCATTAAGCTGTAAAAAAAAGGTTTTTCACTATCACTTAATTAATTTTAGTGAAAAACTTTCTTGTTCCACTACAACTATTGCTTAGTGAGGCTGTTATTTTTCAACTCACCACTAAATAGCTATTAGAGATAGTGAATAATTTTGCACTATCACTAACTTTTAGTGGAAACTGCAAATTTTGTGCACTACCCCCAACTCTGATACATACCGTCGGTTGATTATCCACATAAGACAGTTAAATAATCAACCGACGATATGTATACTATTTTATTTGTTCAAATATATTTGTCAGTTACCCAAATTCGGTGAAATCAAATCGTAGCTATTTCCTGAAAAACCACAATCTATTGCCACAGATTTTTCTAAGGGTGATTCGCGCTCATATGTCTGATATCAATATTTACAAATTAAAATTTTATCGATTTGAACACTGAAATAAGCAGATAGCACTATTTAAACAAAAATGAAAATGAGCTGTAATGAAAACTTTTCGAAACTTTAATTTAAGTTACACGAATTTTCATTTAAATAATTAGTACGATTTAAAGAAACGCGTGATAATGTTAAAAGAACTCGAAATTAAGTTACAATTTTACACTGACGTTTATTGAAAAGCAATAAATAATTAAACTTTATCCGCATATTTTAAATAATCATAAAAATAATGATATTCTTGCGAAATAGCAGACTTCAATGCTTTGTAAATGCATCCGTTTGCTTAGTTGAAAAGGACGTGGGACTGATTGTATAAGGGGTTCGTTCTATTTATATGATCGCTGCACAGTGTGGGAAATTTGGAAAAAAAAATGGAAATAGTTCTAGAGTTTATAAACGGTTGGTACGATTGGAATGCGGTTTGAGGTAACAAGTAAAAAGTTGTAGTGGAGTTTAAGTCTTGGATTTGAGGTCTATAGACTTAGCAGGAGAGGTGCTATAGGTTCCCATAGTAGGACATCTCGGGTACAACAAAAACTATAAACGATCCTTTATTCTTAATTTGAGCTGGATGCTAAAAATAATTTTTTAGTGAAAAGCGCTTGCCGAGTTCTTCATAATTTATAATTGGTCTAGAATTTTGGGAATATAAGACTCAAATTTATCATAATTTGTTTGAAATATTTTTTTGTGAATTATCAACAAGATTTTTATTTTTGATCATCAGGTAACTTCATGCAAAGATTTAAGAAAAACTAGAGATATTATACAAATAAATTCGCTTAACAGTTTTATTTGTATAATATGTATCATGTGAATGTTGGCCATGACTTCGTCTGAGGTGGTAATTTCGGGCGGTCCAATTTTGGGCGACTCGTTCGAGTTTGTATGACCCGATATGTTTATAATAATTGTGCAATACGAATACTAAGACCCGTGCTTGGTAGCCATTATATTTCTAAAAAAAACAAAAAATTTTAGGAATTTTCGGCTGTTTTTTGGGAATTGTGGGATTCGTTTTGTAAGTTTAATAAAATTTTGAGCTGGTTTGTATAAGGCATTAAAAATATATTTACTCGTAAAATTTCATTAAATAATATTAGCTAACAAAGATTTTATTGCATAAATTAAAATTCATATTGTTTACAACAACTCATAAAACAAAATTTTTGCAAAATTCCTACAACGAATTTACAATTATATTAATTTATGAAATCTAGACACAATTCCCAACCCTTCGATGTATAATAAATATGTCTACTTTGTAATAACAATTTTTATCATTTTATTATTTGAAGTAATAAAAGTAAAACATAATAATGAAGTAAAAAAAACTATTTCACAAGAAAAAATAAACGTGTGTGTTAGATAGCACAATAAAATATTTATGAAAAAACACGTTTTAGGAAAAAATTTTTTTTTTCAAATTTAAATTACAGATGACCCTTCATTCAGTAAGTGAACTCGTTTCTATAAAAAACACATTTTTGAAAAACTGCAGATAGCACTATTTGAAAAATAACCCTCGATATACTTAAATCACAAGAAAAAAGAGTATAGATTAAGTATAATCAGCCATAAAGAGAATTACATTTGAGAACAAATTTAAAGTACTTTCCTAAGCTCATTCAAAAAGAGTCCTGTATTTTTAAAAAAAGATATTACTTTTCATTTGTTGCGGGCGAGGTTAGCACGGAGGATGAGTATTTTTTTTGTACTTACGTGAAAATGTTTTCTGTGTTACCTTAGTATTAATTAAGAAATGTTTGCTTGGTTTTGTTTATTTCATGTATATTTTTTGTTTTGCTTGTTTCTACTTGGTTTGTTTTACTGTCTGAATGTTGTTGTTTGTGCATTTTGTCAAAGAAGTCCTTATGTGTTTTTGTTTGGTTGAATGTTCTTGGTTTTGTTTGTTTTTCTTCTGCAAAAGAAATGTTTATAATTAATTATATTTATTATTTATATATATGTATGAATTTGACAATTAGTATCTGTAAATACCTGTTTTGTGTTGTCCAAATTATTTATTTAGTTTAAATAGTCTGATTGTCTGAAAATAGAAGTAAATATGTAAATTTAAATTTTTTAATCATGCTTACATGTGTAATGACAGCTGCTTGTTCTTTGTAACTGTAGTAAAATAATGTTGTTGGTTTTTGTACTAAAAGTATGTAAGGTTGGCAACGTAAAATTGGATTTAACACAGTGTTGTAGTTTCATTCAAAAAAATGCAAAATTTAAAATAAATAAGATGAAACGAATATACTTATATAAAAAAAGGAATATGTATATAGAATAGAACATGAAAAGTGGCAACAGATAGTTTTCCAGTATATGGCAGGAAACCCGTTAAAAATTAAATAAATAAATTTGAGGAAAACTTGAGGATTTTATTAGCGAAGTTGAATTCTCCAAACAAGGACGTAGTGTAAAAAAAAAAATAAAAGTGTGTGTGTGCAACATTTTCAAATTGATTTTTTTTTAACAAAGAATATTAAAATAAAACGTAAGCTAGTTGAAATATCTAAGTGTGAAATTTTTTTTAGTATTTACTGGTGTTTTATTTTTCAGCTGGCTATTTTCTCCATACGGAAATCGTCCTGTCAGCCACACACCAGAGAAATAAATAGCCAGGTAAAAAAGTTTATTCTTGTGTTTTTAAAAAAACTATATTGGCTTTAAACCCATCATAGGCAAAAATAATATTGGCTTAAAAGAATTTTATTTAATAAATAATTAAAAATTGGCAGAAAAAAAAAGTCAGCAAAATAGGAAAATTGATAAAAATAAAAAATGGAGATATTCGCAGGCAGAAAAAAAAACAGGATACATTAATTATATTAAGTAAAAAGATAAAAATTAAAATAACAGAAAAATAGAAAAAAAAAACAGTATAAAAAACTAACAAATAGGAAATAAATTTAAGTTAATTTTAAGTGTAGTTTTGTGAATTGTGGAAAAATCTGTAAGTCGAGTGTCAAGTGTATTAGTTTGTGTGCATGTCCCCTATATTTATATATATACACTTAACCCTCATGTGCCGGTATGTTTGCCATAAATTAATTTATATATATGTACAAATTTAAAATTTAATAGAAAAACTAAATATATAGAAAGTATGCATGTCTCAGAGAGCTCTTTTAGATATAGACAGATGAAAATTTAAAGAAAAAATTATAAAAGAAATAAAAAAAAATGTGGAAAAAAAAGAAGGAAAAATATATATGATTAAATTTAAGATTTTTAGGCAAAGGAAAATAAAAACTTTGCAGAAAGATTGAGGGGAAAAAAGTATATATGTATAATGTCTTATTTTTATGTTTTATTTTTACAGTATTTAAATATTAGTATTTTTAATTATTAAGTTTTGTTTTAATAAAAAAATGTAAATTGAAATTTGAAAAGCTAGGTTTTTGATTAGCAAGGTACAGGTAATGATGGAGTGGTAAGTGGAGAGATAGGTCAAGTGGATATTGGGTCATGTGACAGAATTTATGCGGATGCATCCATGACATGGTTGGGAGGGCAAAAATGAGACCAACATCAGTCTCAGAATTCTTTATGTGGTGGTAGATTGTCGTGTAGTTATCCGTTTTAATTTTTGTTGTTTTCCTTTGTTTTCATTTTTTTTATGTTCGAATACGAGGCTGGTGAGGAGGGTTGGAACCCCCCGAGAAAAAATGATCAAGAGCTAGTGGGAAACCTCGCCAGACCAAACGGTTCGTAACAGATGGCGCCCAATCAAATGTTTAAGAAGCATGTGCAAACAACTAAACATGCGGCAATAGAATAATAGTTGTTATGTAATAGCCCTAGTGTAATCGTGAATCATGTTGTGCAAGTTATTTATGTAACAGTTCTAGGACGTAATAGAATGTGTATGTAAATGTAGCTTGATGATGTGGTGATCGGTGAAATGTGTTCATAGTGAAATGTGATACAGTAACTTGCGAGTGACCTGGTGTGTCCCCAAATGTATTGTATTCGTTTCCATTTGTAAATTATTTAAATTTTAGAGTTCATTTTTTGTAAAGTCATTGTTTAGTACTGAATGTTGTATAATTTCTAATAGCCTGTCGTGATACGTTTCGTGAAGTGTGTAGTATTAGAGTTATTCATTCATCCTGAATATGATTGTTTGGATTTTGTTTTAGTGGTGAATGTGTCATAATGTCTGATAGCCTGTCATGATCGTGTGTATCTTGATGTATGTAGTATCGGCGTTATAAGCGTTTGTCCCTAAAATAAATGTTTAGTTTTTTTGATTTAGTTGTTGATTGTATACCACATGAAGAATTTAAAATGTTTTTGGTTTACCGCATTGACCTTCACATCCGTCCATCATTGCCCAAGCCGAAAAAAATATATATATATATCAATAAATTTTATTATGATTTATTTTAATATTAACCTAATTCCAAAATTAATTTACATATATTTTTTTGTTATGTATTTGTTTTTTTGAAATGCTATTAATTTTGGGCATGCATAATTGAGTAACTTTAAAATTTTTAATTGTTTTGATATTTAAAATTTTTAGATTATGACGTTTTTTTTTATAGATTTATTTTACTTTATTTTTTTTTGTTATTTATAGCTATTTAATTTTTATTTTTTTTTAGTTTTATATTTTGACGTTTTATTTTATTAATTATTTATTTATTTTGTAATTATTTATATATTTATTTTTGTTGTATTTATTATTTTATTTTGATTATTATATCTTTATTTGTTTTTTTTATTATTTCAATTTATTTAAAATATACTGTGATTATTTATATATTTATACACTTGCATGTTGTTTTGTTTTTTATTATTATTATTTAAATATTTTTTTTATGTACTTATTTTATTTTGTGTTTTATTTATGTATTTAATTTTTTTTATTATATTTTGCATGGTAGTTTATGTATATACAAAATTTAACACATTAAGTTATTTTATTGCATTTTTATTCTTTTTTTTATTTAGTCATAATTTTTATATATGAGATTTTTTTTTTTACATCTGAGTTGTTGTAGGCGCGATTAATTTTTTTTTATTTTTGTTTCAAATTTGTCTAAGATTTGATTTGCCAAAATTTTTCCCATAGATTTATTTGGAGAAGACTCAATTTTTATTTAAAGGATTTTGTTTTGCCAGATGTCTGTTTTTCGTAATTAAGCGGAAATCAGTTTTGTAATGTCTTCTTGTCTATATACGGAAACTAGCATATTCTATTTATTTATGTTGCCATTAACCTTCGCACTTGATGTTGTGTTGAAATGTACATATGTGTCTGTCTAATTGTCTCTTTGTTTGTCTGTTGGTTGAAATACGCCGAGTAGAAATTGTGATAGATAATGAAACCAACAAATTTTATCATAACCCTACAGCTGGTTTAGTCAGAAAGTGCAATATATAGTTAAGGGACCGCAATATAGAATTAAGTCATTCTGTGATTGAAAACTGTGATATAGGTGTTTAAGTTGTGATGTCTTTTAAATGTTTTTTTTTTAAGTAAGTTTAAGGTTTGTGCAATATAGTTTAAGTCTATATTGTGCTGATCAGTTCTTGCTCATGGAAAAACTTTTAAAGGTAATATCGCAGGATGAACGTTTTATTTCGCATTGATAACAGAATGAGTGAATTATAAAGTTTTGGAGATACCACGAAAATATCTTAACCTTTTTGCAATAAAAGGGCCTAGGATATTTGGCCATGTTAATGGATTATGTTCTTTTGGTAGGTGGGGAAATGTTAGAGATGTGACCCGAGTTTAGTTTAAGTTTAGTTTATACACTTTAAAGTGATGTTATATTTAGTTCTTTTTGCCTTAAGGGGCTATCGATTTGATTATTTTTGTACCAAGGGTACTCTGCTGATAGAAATATTCAGTAACGTGAAATGTATTTTATTTTGATAGTGTTAAGATGGGTTTGTCTCTACGATTTCTTTTCACTGTAAAAAAAATCGGAAGGGAAACATAATCTGAAATGGCGTTTGGCGGATATCTCTTTAAACTGGAAAACTGTGGAATGAATATTGCGAGGTTTCTGGAAATTCTTCATGCAGAATATTGCATCTAAAATTTAATTGCCCGGCTAAGTTGAGGGTGGAGTATGAGACTCTTTGTTTTTCAGGGTCGTGAGAGTTCCCCACGTTGGGCTTTTCGCGGAACACCCGCACACCGTTCCCTCTGTCTACCACCAGAGAAACCGGAGTTTTGTTGCGGGCGAGGTTAGCACGGAGGATGAGTATTTTTTTTGTACTTACGTGAAAATGTTTTCTGTGTTACCTTAGTATTAATTAAGAAATGTTTGCTTGGTTTTGTTTATTTCATGTATATTTTTTGTTTTGCTTGTTTCTACTTGGTTTGTTTTACTGTCTGAATGTTGTTGTTTGTGCATTTTGTCAAAGAAGTCCTTATGTGTTTTTGTTTGGTTGAATGTTCTTGGTTTTGTTTGTTTTTCTTCTGCAAAAGAAATGTTTATAATTAATTATATTTATTATTTATATATATGTATGAATTTGACAATTAGTATCTGTAAATACCTGTTTTGTGTTGTCCAAATTATTTATTTAGTTTAAATAGTCTGATTGTCTGAAAATAGAAGTAAATATGTAAATTTAAATTTTTTAATCATGCTTACATGTGTAATGACAGCTGCTTGTTCTTTGTAACTGTAGTAAAATAATGTTGTTGGTTTTTGTACTAAAAGTATGTAAGGTTGGCAACGTAAAATTGGATTTAACACAGTGTTGTAGTTTCATTCAAAAAAATGCAAAATTTAAAATAAATAAGATGAAACGAATATACTTATATAAAAAAAGGAATATGTATATAGAATAGAACATGAAAAGTGGCAACAGATAGTTTTCCAGTATATGGCAGGAAACCCGTTAAAAATTAAATAAATAAATTTGAGGAAAACTTGAGGATTTTATTAGCGAAGTTGAATTCTCCAAACAAGGACGTAGTGTAAAAAAAAAAATAAAAGTGTGTGTGTGCAACATTTTCAAATTGATTTTTTTTTAACAAAGAATATTAAAATAAAACGTAAGCTAGTTGAAATATCTAAGTGTGAAATTTTTTTTAGTATTTACTGGTGTTTTATTTTTCAGCTGGCTATTTTCTCCATACGGAAATCGTCCTGTCAGCCACACACCAGAGAAATAAATAGCCAGGTAAAAAAGTTTATTCTTGTGTTTTTAAAAAAACTATATTGGCTTTAAACCCATCATAGGCAAAAATAATATTGGCTTAAAAGAATTTTATTTAATAAATAATTAAAAATTGGCAGAAAAAAAAAGTCAGCAAAATAGGAAAATTGATAAAAATAAAAAATGGAGATATTCGCAGGCAGAAAAAAAACAGGATACATTAATTATATTAAGTAAAAAGATAAAAATTAAAATAACAGAAAAATAGAAAAAAAAACAGTATAAAAAACTAACAAATAGGAAATAAATTTAAGTTAATTTTAAGTGTAGTTTTGTGAATTGTGGAAAAATCTGTAAGTCGAGTGTCAAGTGTATTAGTTTGTGTGCATGTCCCCTATATTTATATATATACACTTAACCCTCATGTGCCGGTATGTTTGCCATAAATTAATTTATATATATGTACAAATTTAAAATTTAATAGAAAAACTAAATATATAGAAAGTATGCATGTCTCAGAGAGCTCTTTTAGATATAGACAGATGAAAATTTAAAGAAAAAATTATAAAAGAAATAAAAAAAAATGTGGAAAAAAAAGAAGGAAAAATATATATGATTAAATTTAAGATTTTTAGGCAAAGGAAAATAAAAACTTTGCAGAAAGATTGAGGGGAAAAAAGTATATATGTATAATGTCTTATTTTTATGTTTTATTTTTACAGTATTTAAATATTAGTATTTTTAATTATTAAGTTTTGTTTTAATAAAAAAATGTAAATTGAAATTTGAAAAGCTAGGTTTTTGATTAGCAAGGTACAGGTAATGATGGAGTGGTAAGTGGAGAGATAGGTCAAGTGGATATTGGGTCATGTGACAGAATTTATGCGGATGCATCCATGACATGGTTGGGAGGGCAAAAATGAGACCAACATCAGTCTCAGAATTCTTTATGTGGTGGTAGATTGTCGTGTAGTTATCCGTTTTAATTTTTGTTGTTTTCCTTTGTTTTCATTTTTTTTATGTTCGAATACGAGGCTGGTGAGGAGGGTTGGAACCCCCCGAGAAAAAATGATCAAGAGCTAGTGGGAAACCTCGCCAGACCAAACGGTTCGTAACACATTTTGGAAATATACCTACATATGTTTTCAAAAATTGTTGGTTTGTATTTCGCTAAAACAACAAAAATTATGAAACGAAATCTCTTTTATCGAAAAGTTGCTTACGAGTCGAAACACATGCAAATTAAACTATCAAAATCTAAAAAAACCGTAATGTTGAACATCACAACATTATGTAGATCAGAGAACTGCCTAGACAAGTTCATGTATATTTGAGCTGTTCAAAAAAATTAAAGTAAACTCTTATGTCAATGAATGGGCTCATTTGGTTTCTTTGTATATAAATACATTTAAAAACGAGGAATTATTTCCTTCCGAAGGTTACTTTATATTATATTCAACTGTTTTCATTTTTCGAATTTATTCTATGAGCTAAATTTCAGTTATGTATTTTATAAAGTTTTTTGTAATAGTTCTATTCCTTAAATTTTTCAGAAATGACTTTATACACTACCAGACTATTATATTGTATTGTCTTGTTACATTTTACCTTAGCCTTCCTTTGGAATAAATTCGAAAAATGAAAAATGTTGAATATAATATAAAGTAACCTTCGGAAGGAAATAATTCCCAGTTTCTATTTGTTAAAATAGTTGAGTTAAATACATTCAATTTATAAAGTAACTCTATCCAGTGAGACACAAAGAATGCTGACGAAGGCCGCAGCGGGCCAGAAAATGCATTACATTCTGCTGGTGTCTAATAATTGTAAAATTTTTCTGTACATTCAATACCTCATTGCTTTCCAAAGGAAGGCTAATGTAAAATGTAAAAAGAAAATACAATATAATAGTCTGGTAGTGTATAAAGTCAGTTCTGAAAAATTGAAGGAATAGAACTATTACAAAAAAGCTTTATAAAATACATAACTGAAATTTAGCTCATAGAATAAATTGGAAAAATTAAAAATGTTGAATATAAATACATTTAATATATAATTTGGTGACGATTGGGTAAAGAAAAGTCGATTGACAAGTTGAATAGTAAATATCATCTCAACTCGTAAAAATTGAGATGATTAATTAAACAAAATGTAAATACAATTATGTTTTCAAAAAGGTATAAGAACCCAAAATCGGTTTAGAACTAGCTCAGTAATGAGTAATGGCCCAGACCACTCATGTGCCAATTTTTACTTGACCGAAGAATGCGAGCACATACTTTAAACATTTTTGAAATTATTTTGTGCAACATAATTTTTTATTCAAAAGACTCAAAACTGTGAGATATTAATTGTTAATTATAGAATTTATGTGCTGTTTTCACAACACAAGTGACTGAACGTGTAGTAAAATTTATATGAAAATCACTCAGGTTTTTGAGTGTTTTCCATATAAATTTTACTACACGTTAAGTCACTTGTGGTGTGTAAACAGCACGTTAAAGTACGTTGCGACTTCAAAAATATAAAAAAAACTCAAAATAAATCTCAAAGTTTAATTAACATTTAACTAAAATATATCCTGTAAGAAGCGTTATTTAGGTGCGTAATGAAAAACAATGATTTTTAGCAGGTGTGATGAATTTCGACCGTTTTTAAAATCCATTTCTGAATTAAAGTCTTATTTTTGTTTAAAATACACTTTAATTAACATATATAGGTATATACCCTACAAGAATTGAATGAGCGAGTAGTCACGTTTTTCATTTTGGTGTTAAGAAAATTATAGAAAGAAATGACCAAAATAAAGTTTTCGGTCACATTCGGTCATTTATTTCTATCATTTTCTTAACACCAAAATGAAAAATGTGACTACTCGCTCATTCAATTCTTGTAGGGTAGGTATATATACAATTTAAAAGAATATAGACAGGAAAAAAAGTGAAAAATGTATTTGAAATCAATTTTTAAAGATTCTGAAACCGACAATATCGATTTCAAATCGCTTTGCTTTCAAAATTGTTATTTTAAATAAAAGTTTTAAATTATTTTATTTTTAATTTTTTTATTTTGGTGTAATTTTTAATTATTTTTTACGAAAATTGTATGTATAATTTACTTAAAAATGTTGTATGTATTACTCTTAATTAGTATTAAATTAAATCTAAACATGAATAAAAAACTTTGTTTACAATGATAGCTACAATTTTGTTTTTCTTTTTTTAAAGTATTTCATATATTTTCCTTTAATTTTTTGAATAAAAGTATAACCAAAGGTTTAAAAAAAATCTAAGTTTACTTCCGTCACTCGTAAAACTGCTCTGAGTGGAGAAGCAGCTCGCGCTTTTTGTCGTTATTTCTTAAGGACAAACAGGTCGTTTTTGTTTGTCTGATTTTGTTGCGTTTTGCTTTGTCACCCCGCATTGCTTAATGGTTCGGTGTCGTATAACTGTACCGAGTTACAGTTTTTGCGGTTTCAACATTAACTATATGCAATCGTTTTTAACCTTAAATAAATAAGGTGACTGGTGGAGAACTATATATAACTCAGACGTTTTACTGGTGGAGTACCAAGGAAATAACTCAGAAGTTTACTGGTGGAGACCAAAATACTCTGGAGCGGATTCTGGAAGGTCTCGCCTTCCTATACGAAGGTTCGAAGGTTTAGGTCGAACGAGGACTTTGCGGTTGAGGCTCCAAAAATTTGTGTGATACCCTGGCATTATAACTATAAATAGTTCGCCAAAAAATTTTTAGTTTTAAGGAAAATCAAAAAAAAAAGTTTACTTCTACTTCAGCACGAATTTGTATGAAATTGTAAATAACGTTTATAATTGAGTTTTAAATGATGTTTTTAAAATAGTATTAAATACGTAATATTGTTCTGAGCAAAATTTTCAAACGGTTTTTTGATTAAAAAAGTGCGTGCTTGCAAAAATATTTTTGCTTTATTGTGAACACCAAGTGAAAATGTTGCTACCATTGTGAAACTGACCTAAAGATCAACTTTCCTGATAGATTTATTTTGTTGGAAAGTGTTTATTTCTAATTGTCGCATCTTTCCCATCAAAAGTTATTGATTCATAGAAAAATTTTCGATTTACGCGGCACTGCACTCCACACTTGGTTGAGGCGCAGTTTTCACACTCATACCAACAACCCGGACAGTCATCATCCATGCAATCACAAACATCCATGCCGTTGTGTCGTATATTGCCGAATTCATCATACAGATTTCGGTTGTTAGTTGGAGGTTTGCGTTTTAACTTACGCTTTTCTCTATTGGACTTATCCGGCTCAAAATCATCCAGGAACTTTAATTCATCGCGTTCGCGTAGCCTTCGCTCGGCATGCAATTTACGTGGCCTTTCTCGTAAAGACATACGCATGCCAGTACCCTCGGATTGTTCCGAATCGTCCATCGCGCTTATTGTAATATATCTTGCAATTTTTAATTCAGTTCTTAAATATTAACTGTTTATGTACATATAATAAATTTTTGTTTTATTCGAAAGTTAAAAAATAAACAATAATCAAAGAGAAGATGCAATCAGTGATGGCAAAATATTAGTTTTATGTAACAATATTGCCCTGAGTTTGTACCAAGGCGAATTCATTTTTCAGGTGGCGTTGAAAGCGCAGCTGTGCTACTTTTTTCCTAATAAAGAATGTCAAAAGTTACTTCTGATTTTTACATATCGACCAAGGCGAATTTATACAAGGTAAGTGCAACTCTACAACTACAAAGCAAGGCGAATTTACTCCATGTATTTTGTTTTTGCAATTTTCTTACTTGTTGTCAAATTTCAGTATAAAAACAAAACAATATTTTGACGTTTCATGATTTTTGTGGATACAGCTGATGAACGGCTGACGAGTTGAGTTTACCTTGTTGAATTCGCCTTGATATCGACCAACGAAAGCAACAAATTAAATACAACGTTGTGTTTTTGGTGTTGTTACTTGTCGTTGTATCGCCACCAGCGTATACATAAATTCGCCTTGGTTTGTACCAAAGTATAAAGCAAGGCGAATTCAATAACAGGTAGTGCCGGAACTACAACAATCCAAAAAGAACAGAAACTACATAGGGGTTTTTGCATTGCATTGTTAAAAAGAATCGAAAAATGTGAAAGGGAACAAAATGAGATAGTAACATTCTGTAAAGATGTTGAAAAATTTTGATTTTTAGCCCTATGTATTTCTTATGGGAAAATTCCAACATCTTCGCAAATTGATGTTAAATGTTGACAAGTGTGAAAAGGCTATTAGCAAAACACTTAAGGCCAGTTTACACGGTAATATAATGTATTACGACATGTCGAAAGATTATGTTGAATGAGAAAAATCTTATCATGTAAAAGCAAAATGTATTGAGTAAGAGAGAATACGGATACAAAATCTGACAAGCGGTCGGTAAATGGTTTTTTTCTAAACCATTTTAGAAACTTAAGGTAGAAGTACATAACACGCGTTAGTGCGCGCGCGCTCTGTCGTCTTCTGTCAAAAAAAGTTAAGCTAGTGTGTTTTCATAGAACAAGCTACATGCAAAATATTTTGACGCGTTTGCGCCAGAAAGTTGGTTAACTTTGAACTTTTTAACGCGTTGTGTGTTTTTGACAAGTAATCAGCTGACAATAAAAAGAATAATTTAACAAATTTGTGAATCATGAAAGAAAAACTTATTGAAGAGCTTAAAAAACATACAATATTTATATAAAAAGAATAAATTTAATAAAATAACAAAATCTTGATATACTTTCGAACCCGTTTTTAATGCACAAATAAGTAAACAAATAAAAAAACAGCTGACAGGAATGGCTTTTGTAACGCGTGTTGTGTAACTTGCAGTTTTTGACGCGCTAAAGTTTATAAACGCACGATACTTGTCGACGAACTAACGCGTGTTATGAACTTCCACCTTTATGTATTCTCATCACACCAGAGGTGTATTTTAACGGAGTACATTAAAGGTGATAGCATTTTTTTACAATTACAAAAACAACTAAAATCAACTCAGGAAATTTTCATGTTGTTTTTGTAAATATTTAAAACTGCAACCATCTGCTTTTTTGTTATTATTTTTGATTTTACTTATACCATCCGTGTAAACATGAATTATACTTACAAAAGATTTTTATTTTTTTCTTTTAAACACGGAGAGAATTTCATAATATTTTGATTCTACAAAGTCGTAATACATTGTATTACCGTGTAAACTGGCCTTTAACAAATCGAAACAACGTAGCTCGAACTGTCAAAATCAGATGGCGTTTCGACAACACATGTAGTTGAATTTGCCTTGGTATAAAGTTCACACTTTAATGGGCAATTTCACCAAGTTCAGTTATAATAAACTATCAGCTATAACTGTCAAAAACATACTGTTTACCATAAGCTATCTGCCCGTCTATACCAGAGACAATTATTGCGACATATATTGCAGTAAATGTCAAAATTAAGTTATCTTTAATGTAGACAGCAATTTCTTGTACATATTTATTGCCGACAATTTATGTTGCAATAATTGTTAGTCCATTTTCGTTGACAATTATTGCTTACATAAAACGTCAAATTTGGTTATCAATTGAGAAAAAAGAAGCAAAAAAGAAATATATTAAAGCAAATTGTGTGAGAAAGAAATTAAATTTGTGAAATGGTAGCAAATTATAATTGTAGTAAAAGAATTAAATTAATGAATTTAATAAATACTAAAATAAAATTACAAAAATTATTTTTAATTATATATATATGTAATTTTTTTCTTATTCGACCTTTATTATTTAAATTTATATTAATTTGTTAAAGTTTGAGTTCTTCTTAATATACATTTTAATAATAAAGTCGAATAAGAAAGAATTTATATCAATAAAAAAAATTTTGGAAGAAAGCGCCAGTTTTTACACTGCACCTTCTTCCTTAATGTTTTTCAAATTATGAGTTAACATAAATACGTTTTGCCATGCCTTCAACATAAGCTGAGCAATAAGCAATATTGCTTTGCTATTCTGCCAACGTTATTGCCAACTGGCTGAGAAATTTATCTTTAGTGTAGATCTAGGTTATAGTAAAAATTTGGTTTAACTGACCTTGGTGAAACTAGGCGTAAAAAAAAGTACATATACAAAGTTTTATTAAATTAAATGATTACTTTGTATAAAAACTATGGAAAAGTTAAAATAAAATTTTGTATTAAACTTCTATGTACCTATGAATATATCTCACATGCATATGGGCATTTCCCCAGAAAGGTCTACCAGGATGAAAAAATAAAATGTTGATTATCATCGTCTTTTATTGTTTATTATTATAAAAAAGTCTTTGTTCTTGTAAAAGAATGGTTTCATAGCATATCTCAGCTGTTTTACTTGAGGAAATTGGGCTGGAAACTGGAAAATTTTATATTTTTCTGTATTTTCTACTTCTAAAGACATTTTTATATACTTATTTTACATGCAAAAAAAATGTTATGTTTACACTCTTTCTTCACAATCTCTCCATTACAATCAATTGTAAAAGGAGTATTAAGTTTTTTTTGCTAAGGAAATTTGAAGATATTTATGGGAAAATGCGTGGTGATAATAACAAAAAAAACATATGGAAAAATCGTACGTTCGCGATCCGTACATTCGCGACCGGTAAATAAGCCAATTAAACAAAAACCAAGAGAGATATTTTATTTTGAAAATACTGGATGGAGACCTACATTAATACACTTTTAAAATAAATTAATCACTAATTAGTATTGTGGTTATTTTGTTGAACTATTTATGGTTTTTAATCCAAATTTTTAATATTTTTAATTAGGCTTAAGTTCATGAAATTTAATTTTTTTTATTAAATTATTTTTGTGAAGAAAGGAATTTTACAACATGAAAATTAATTAAAATTGTTATTGATAATCTTTTCATTCTTGACGTGGCTCGGGCTCGAACCCTGGCCGGCAGGTTACCATGACTTCAAGAAAAATTCTTGACGAAAGTACGAAAAAACAGAAGTAAAGGAAAAAACATGTAAAATCAATAAAAGTGGATAATCATTCAGGAAAGCAAATTTCGATCTACCAAATGTTAAAATACAATTTGGTTTAAGGATTGATGTTTGACTAGTGACGTCAGCAGTCGTCGATGGCTGCGAGTGTAAGACGGCAAATCCATCTGAGGAGATCGAGTGGTTGCGATCGAAACATGTCATGGTAACCTGCCGGCCAGGGTTCGAGCCCGAGCCACGTCAAGAATGAAAAGATTATCAATAACAATTTTAATTAATTTTCATGTTGTAAAATTCCTTTCTTCACAAAAATAATTTAATAAAAAAAATTAAATTTCATGAACTTAAGCCTAATTAAAAATATTAAAAAAAAATAAATTAATCACTTTTGAATATTCTGTTCCATTGCGCAGATTTTTACATTTCACTATTGTCAGCCAAAGTTGACTTCTATTTTGCGTACGTTCGTGACCACACGTTTATAACTCTTATAATGAAAACTTAAACTCGATGAAATCTATCTTTTGCACTAAACATAGAGCTACCCAAATGCTGTAGAATCGAGAAAAAAATGCGAGGAAAAGTTTTGTTTTCTATATTATTTGTACTTCAAAAGCATACGAACGTACGTTCGTGACGCCAGGAAATGCCCATATGGAAATATTTTGGTACGTTAATGTCAATTTTTGAGACCTTCTCGTACCATCACTGATAACCGGAGAAAATCTTTATTTCTAAAGGTTGCCAGATCAAGTGAAACTGACGTGGTTCCAGCAAGGGCTGCCAGATAAATTTGTGATGAAATCGTCAGTTTCCTGAGAAAAAATAAAAAAATCGTCTTTATCGATTCGAAAAATCGTCAAAAGAATCGGACAACTTAAAATTTAGTTTTTTTTTAAACAATTTTTGTTAGATTTTTATAAAAAAAAAACACTTAAATAAAAACATAATTTTCAATCGTGTAAGAGCTACTGGAAGTATCATGAAGAGCGACTTTGCGAGTAAGGAGCTCGTGTTCTATAAACCACACATAAATTTATATTAATTTGTTTAAGTTTGAGTTCTTTTTTATACAAAAATTTAAATTTTACTTTAACAAAAAAAAATTTAATAAAATTAATATTTTTAATAATTAGTATTGTGGTTATTTTGTTGAACTATTTTTGGTTTTTAATCCAAATTTTTAATATTTTTAATTAGGCTTAAGTTCATCAAAATTAATCTTCATTAAATTATTTTTATAAAGAAAGGAATTTTACAACTTGAAAATTAATTAAAATTTACTGATAATTTTTCATTCTTGACTGAAGCTGGGCTCGAGCCTAGGCGTGTTTTACGGACAGGTTACCCTTACATGTTTCGATTGCAACCACACAATCTCTTCAGAGGGCTTGCCGTTTAACACTCGCAGCCATCGACGACTGCTGACGTCAATAGTCAAACACCAATCCTTAAACCAAATTGTATTTAACCTTTGGTAGATCTAAATTTGCTTTGAATGATTATCTATTTTAATTTATTTTACATGTTTTTCCTTACTTCTGTTTTTTCGTACTTTTGTCAAGAAGAACAATAAGTAGTATTGTGGTTATTTTGTTGAACTACTTATGGTTTTTAATCCAAATTTTTAATATTTTTAATTAATATTTTTATATAAAAAAGACCTCAAGCTTAATCAAATTAATTAACATTTAAATAATAAAGTCGAATAAGAAAGAATTTATATTAATAAAAGTAATTTTTTGCTCGATAGCGCCAGTTTTTACACTGCAACTTCTTCCTTGATTTTTTTCAAATTATGAGTTAACATAAATACGTTTTCCCATGCCTTTAACATAAGCTGAGCAATAAGAAATATTGCTTTGTCATTCTGCCGACGTTAGTGCTGGTTCACACAGGTCAAGTGTGAGAGAGGGGTAAAGAGAATGGAAAGGGGTACATACTTGACCGTACCAGTCAGTTTTGTATTTTTCTTTTCTTTTTTCATCCGTAATATAATAAAAAGCTACAAAGTTGAAGGAAAAGAAAACAAAAATTAATTTTGTGCATGAACGTGAACGCAAGTTCAAAAGAAAATTTAAATAAAACTGTTCAAGTAAACTTGACCTGTGTGAACCAGCACTTATTGCCAACTTGCTGAGATATTTATCTTAAGTGTAGACCTAGGGTTACAATATATAACACCTGAAACCATTTTTGACTAAGCATCAGAATCTATTTGAGGGCCAAATAGACTTAAAAACGGCTTAACTAACAAACACTTTCCTCTTGCAAATAACGAAACAAACAAAGTTTGTAGAACAACAGGGCTTGAAAAATTCTATTAGATTTTTGCACCTCGTCAGTTTTTTATGTCTCTTCTTCTCCTACTTCACTCTGCGCAGTTTCTACTGAAATGATTCAACTGAGCACTATAGAGCACAAACGGCTTAACAAATATTGCGGGAAAAATATTTAAATTAAATTTAAGTTAACATTTTTGCTTGTTTGTTGTCAAGCAATTTATTTGGCGGACCTCATTTTTTTTTTGCTTTTCAACAAAATCAATAAACAGTCTGGCAGCCTTATAAAAAATATGACATTTCCATGAGACCTTTTCATCATAAATTGTCAATTTTTTGTTTTTACAATTTTCCATGTTTCGATTAGAATTTTCAGATTTATTTATAGAGCAATCACATAAATAAATTAATAAAAGTTTATCACAAATTGGTAAGTAAAAGCATTATTTAACCATAAGTCTCAGTTTTTAATTGAAGAGTACAAACAAATTATGAAAACAGCGGCTAACATTTAATAAAAATAATTTTATGCTTAAAATGTTTTGCTGATGTAACAGTGTGTGTTTTATGTGAAATTTGAATTGAATACAAATTAACAAGTATAATTAAATAAAATACAATTCTCAACAAGAAAAAAGGATTTTATAAAACGCTTTTGTTTTGTAGAAACAAGAACTAAAAACCAGATACTGAGCTCGAATTTAAGGAAAATTAAAAAGGCGTGACAAAGAAACAGGCAGAGAAATGTTGAAACGTTTACAATGCATTAAGCCGGTCATTGATCAAAGCATACGGCAAAAGCTGTTCTATTCAAAAATAGTCAGCACAGGCCAGGATATGAGACCAGCTGCCAAAGGAAAAATCAATTTGGAAACATCGACAATTATCACACATGTGAATCGTAAATTTAAAGAGGGACAAAATTATGATGGATTTGAGTGTATACGCACAGAACATGTACCGGAATTTGGTATAATGTCTTATACTTTCCGTCACATGGGTACTGGCACGGAGTTGTGGTATTTGGATAGAAATGATACCAATAATGTATTTTCCGTGAACTTTCGCACAACTCCCTTCGACTCGACCGGCTTGCCTCATATTCTGGAACATAGTGTTTTGTGTGGATCGAAAAAGTATCCTGTGAGAGATCCATTTTTTAAAATGCTCAATCGTTCGGTGGCAACATTCATGAATGCCATGACTGGTCCGGATTACACCATGTACCCTTTCTCATCGATGAACGAGATTGATTTTCGTAATCTGCAAAAAATTTATTTAGATGCTGTCTTTAGGTGAGTGTGGCATTAGTGTTGTATAGTTTTAAAACATTTTATAATATTTATTTTATAATATTTTATAATATTATTAAAAAGTGTATCAGAATCTGATAATATCCTCTCTGAAATATTACGCTAAGAGGTCCAATTAATTTTAAATAAGTTTCTTTGACTAGTATTGGTCCATTTAATTTATTATTTATCTGTAACAAATGTTATTGCAGAGTGAAAATTTACAATATTTCAAGTAGGTATGTCGATTTGTTATTAATAAGAGGACTGTATGTAGGATTGTTGAAGAAAAAGAATTGTGCATGTGTTGGTCCCTATATTTTTAACGCATTTTTAACAGAAATTTTGAATTCAATAAAAATTTATTAAATTGATGTCCAAGTTCAGGTCATTCAATTTAATTTAACCAATTGAATAGATGAAATGTGACTTTACGATATTTTAAATTATTTTAAGGTTTGATAAAGGTTAATTAATGTCCAACTTCAGGTCATATTCGACTAATCAATCAATCTTCCTTTCTAAGTATGAAATTTTTTAATTTAACCAATTGAATAGATGAAATACTTAAATTATTTTAAGGTTTGATAAAGGTTTATTTATTTACAAATAAAAAAAAATATATTTAATCTTGTAAAAAATAATTCAGGCTTATAAATATTTTTATTAAATAAATTTTGATAGAAAATCCGGTTCATAAACCTATTTTATTTTTTATAACAATTAAATCAAACAGTCCTGTAATTGTTTTTGTATATCAAATGCATTAAAAGCTTTTTTATATAGGGATTATGATTTAATTACTGTCTGAAATGTTTAATACATTTAAACAAAACATGATGTATATTTTGAAACCTAAAGGAGTGCACTGAAAAGGAGGATAATATTAGTTAACTGAGAAATATTTTTTTGTAATTACTATTTATTTAAACCTATTTAATAATAGCACTATTTAACTGAGTTTTTAACTCTGCTTATATTCCAAACCTTTTAAAAAAATATCCCTCTTTAATTTTCTTTTTTCAGACCTAATTTAGAATACCTTGATTTTTTACAAGAAGGCTGGCGTCTAGAACATTCCAATTTGAAAGATAAAGAATCTGAGTATGTAATCAAGGGTGTGGTATACAATGAAATGAAAGGTGCATTCTCTGAAAATGCTTCTGTATTTGGTCAAAATCTGCTCAATAATCTATTGCCCGATCATACCTATGGCTATGTATCAGGTGGCAATCCGTTGGAAATACCCAAATTGACACATGCCAATCTGGTCGATTTCCATCGTAAATATTATCACCCCAGCAATGCTCGTATATATACCTATGGCTCTTTCGATTTGAACAAGACCTTGAATTATGTTAATAAAGAGTATTTAAGTAAATATGAACATATTGATAACTCGTACAGTCGTATACCAAATCAACCCAGATGGAGTACACCCCGAAATGTACACATATCAAGCCGTTTTGATAGCATGGGCGCTCCCTTTGAAAAACAGAATCAAATAGCTATTGCTTTGTTAATGTCGGATGTCACAGATATACAGGAAACTTTTGTTTTATATGTCTTATCAGAATTGTTGGTTAGGGGTCCGAATTCACCTTTTTACCGCAATTTAATAGAACCTAATTTCTCGGGTGGTTATAACCAGACTACTGGTTTTGATCCTCAGATAAAGGACACTTTCTTCTGTGTGGGTTTGCAGGATTTGAGAGTAGAAGATTTTGGCCGTGTACAGGAATTGTATGATGGCACCATAAAGGAGGCAATGACAACGGGTTTCGATAAACAACACATTGAAAGTGTTTTGCACAATATTGAGTTATCCTTAAAACACCAATCCCCACAGTTCGGTTTGGGTCTCTTGTTCAATTCAACACCATTGTGGAACCATGAGGGAGATGTAGTCAAAAACTTGAGAGTTTCTAATATGATTTCCCAATTCCGCACGCAGTTACAAAACGATCCTCACTTCTTACAAAAGAAAGTAGGCCAGTATTTTGCCAATAATACTCATAGATTAACTTTAACAATGTCCCCGGATGATTCTTACGAGGATAATTTCAAAACAGCTGAATTGGAATTGCTTAAACAAAAAATTATGGCTTTGGATCATGAAAAAAGAACCAAAATCTTTGAAAATGGCTTGAAATTAGAAGAAGCCCAAAAAGCCATACCAAATGTGGACATATTGCCTTGTCTTAAGTTAACAGATGTTCAGGAAGCTGCTGATTTGGAACCTATAGAAGTAGTTAAAATAAATGAAGTACCGACTCAGGTTTGCAATGTACAAACCAATGAAATTTCCTATTTCAAATGTTACTTTGATGGCACTTTTTTGACGCAAGATGAAGTTCTTTTGATACCCCTGTTCTGTAACATAATAAACGATATGGGTACTAAGAATTATGACTATAGAGAATTCGACAAACTAGTACTCTCCAAGACTGCTGGAATTAATTTCAAGCTACATTTTGCAGAGAATATTTACGACAGCAAAACCTACAATTTGGGTATTTTTATGACCACCCATGCTTTGGATAAAAATGTTCCCGAAATGTTTGAATTGAGTAAAGAACTTTTAATAAACTACAAGATGGATGATGATGATCGAGTTAAAATGTTAATAGACAATTACATGTCCAGTATTGCTGTGGGCATAGCTAATTCTGGTCATTTATATGCCATGCAATCCTGTGCTGGTCTAGTGACGGACTCAGCTAGATTGAAGTCTTTGTTGGCCGGTGTAGAACACATAGAATACATGAAGCAGTATGTAAAAAATCACAGCAATCATCAAATAATGGACAATTTAAAGCTGTTAGGAAATAAATTATTTAATAAAAAAACCGTACGTACAGCAGTCAATGTTTCCGGAGAATTTTATCCCAGCTTTATAAAACACTACGAAAAGTTCCTTGATGATTTGCCCGAACATCCAGTAGAAAAGGTTGAAAACAAAGTACAACTTTTGGAACCCAGCTGTCAACATTTTGTAATGAATATACCAGTAAATTACTGTGCCAAGGCCATGTTTACCGTGCCCTATACACATCGAGATCATCCTACTCTTCGAGTTTTAGCGAAACTCATTTCGGCCAAGTATTTGTTACCCGTAGTTAGAGAACAAAATGGTGCTTATGGTTCTGGGGCTAAGCTGGGCTCTGATGGCATATTCAGCTTTTTCAGTTATCGCGATCCCAATTCAACAAAAACACTTGAGGCCTTTGATAACACTTATCAATGGCTGCAGGAAAATAATTCTCAACTTACCGAACAAACATTATTTGAAGCCAAATTGGGCGTTTTGCAACAGTTAGATGCTCCCATTGCACCGGGTAATTTAGGTATAGACTTCTTTTTATATGGTGTTTCACAGGAAATGTTTTTGAAATATCGTTCTCGTATGCTGGCCGTTAGTATGAACGAATTGCAACAGATGGTAGAGAAATACTTTAAATCACCTCCTGCTTACTATGGCAAATGTATATTGGGACCGGAAAATAAAGAACTAGAAACTGTAACCAAATTAAAATGGAAGACTATTCAATAAATTCAAGCATAGAACACAAAATTTTACTTTTTATTGTTTTTGTTATAATGATTTTCTGCAAATTGTTAAAACAGACGATCTTTTTAAAAATTACATTCTTTTCTTTGATTGTTAATTTTGGTTAATTTTTTTTATACAAATACTTGTTATTTAGGCCCCTATTACGGTTTACAACTCAACTCAGTTGAGTTGTAATCAATACAACTGGTTGTGATCAGTTGTAATTTTTGTTATGTTTTTGTTCACCGAAATTTAGCAAAGTTGTAAACCATAATACAAAAATTAAGATATTACAACTCAACTGAGTTGAGTTGTAAACCGTAATAGGGGCCTTAATGTATTTTTTATGTAAAAAATAATTCATTTAAGTATGTACTAAATTGCGTTTATATACACACAAGTAAAAATGTTTAAACTAAAATACACACACACGATATGTACATACATATTTTTTAATATATATATTTTTTTTTAAATAAAACATTTTTCTTTAATTGTTTGTAAAATTTTTTCCAATTTAAAAATTCTAGTGGTTTTAACGAAAAAAATCGATAATTAAATTTTTTAAGTTATTTTTTAGTTAAACAGGCAAACAAATGAATAAAAAAATGTTAAATAAAACATTTAATGTTATATTATACTCTAAATACTTAGAATTAGTAATAAACGAAACAAAACGTTAAAATTAAAATTACGATTATTGTTTTTATTTATTCGTAATAAAAGTAAGCTTTCCCTAATGTTATAATAACACAACTTTTTAAATAGCTAAATTTAGCGAGATAATTTTCAAACAATTTTAATTTTTGTTAATAAAAAGCGATTGTTTTTATATGTATAATTAATTTTTTTAAGAAGATCGTCTTTTTCTATCGTGTTAAATTTTAATGCTTTTTTCATGTGAAAACAATAGATTTGTGGGTCGGTTACGGACATGGATGCAACAGCGTTCTGAAAAACATCGATGTTTCCATGATGAGCATCATGTTGAAAAACATTGGTAACAAACACGATACATCGATGTAATGAACTTCTTTGCATTAATACTTACGGACTGCTCAAATTCTTCTTTGTTACTGAAAGTCTTAAGGCCCAAATATAATATATGGGTAATTCCAAAGTGTTGAACGTGACAGTCGTACGCATCAACAATGCAATAACATTTTAAACAAAAAATATTTTTACGTTCTCTTGTTCCTTAAATTATAGCACTAAGGAAGCGCTGTTATCTATGCTAAAGTTTATGGAGGGTGCGATTGTAGGTCAAAGATAATGGCAAAATAAATATCGGCTCGAACGTGAAAAAAACCTAAGTAGTTTTTGTGGCCATGTATAAAAAGGCGTAATTCAGCGAAACCTGTCACTTTCAGAATTTTACGTAGCAATTCAGCGAAACCTGGCACTTTCAGAATTTTACGTAGCAATGTAACATAAAAATGTCTTGGTTTGATTCCAATATCTTCTGTATTTTCCTTTTTTTAAACCAAAATCTGCGTCGATACGTGACATTTCGAACGTGAAATTATTTCCGTAATAATTTAACTGAATAATGATTAAAACAAAATAAAAAATTTCAGTTAATCCGAATAACATATTTTTCTTTGAATTCTTCCTTAGATTACAGACCATGTAAGAAATTTTTTTTGGAATAATTATTATCAAAATATTAAAGAAAACATACAATAAAACATTCTCGCAAATAAGAAATAACGTTTGCACAACATTGCATTCTGTTTGTTCATCTAAGTGAACAAATTTATTAGTGAATTTATAAAATTAGTCAAATCTAAATATTTCTCTATAACAATATCGTAAAATAATCATTTTTTAATAACTTTTAAATATTCGGTCACGGTGGACCTTTTGATGGAAATGCCCATATTAAAGCTAATTTTACTTATTTAAATTTAAATGTTAGTTTTTATATACGTATGTTATTTTTTTAATAAAACATACATAAAAATATTAAAAATGTGAATTTAAATTTGCCTGTAAAATATGTTGGAGTCCAATTCTCAAATTCCTTTTTTTCTTTATGTTCTCTATTTTTATTTTTAAAATATGGTCGTCTTATATAAGCTTGCTTAAGCTTCAGTCATAAATTCACAAAAAGCCTCTCAAGTGCATTTAAGAACACAAAACCCAAATCAAAAAACATTTGATTTCGTACGGAAAATGCAATCTGTTTCGCACTTTGCTTAAGCATTTATTTATGTGAATCTTTCATTCTCTTTCAGAAAGGCTAAGTGAATTAATTCATTCTTGTCTTTCACCTTTCTCAATGACACCACAGCTTTATTAATGAAGTGCCAAGTTCTTTTGATGAATGATTAAATTGATATTTAAGTAAATTGAAATAAGATTTACGGCCATGTTCTGGCAATCGCACGATTTGAAATCACAAAACGCCAGATTTATGTTATGGTGTTCTTGAACTCGTGCATTTTTTTTTGCAAATATTTTAGTTCTCTTTGGCAATTTGAAGTCGCCAAACTTCTTGTTATTGCGATTTACAGAACACCCAATTTGCGATTTTAAGTCAGAATCGCCAATGTTAAGCGTTTTGCGATTGTCAGAACATACCCGTTAAGTTTTAATGTTAAAAAGTTTTTTTTTAGAAATACATATGTATTAAATATGCAGACATTCAGTAGTTTATGTATGTAAAAATTAAGATTGGTTTTGAAAAGTGTCATTCGTCACCCCGCGTACCGAGTTACAGTTCTTGCGGTGTCAGCATTATCCATATGTAATCGTTTCATAAGCTTAAAATTTTAACGCGTTTTACTGGTGGAGAACCAAGGAAATAACTCGGACGTTTTACTGGTGGAGAACCAAGGAAATAACTCAGACGTTTTACTGTGGAGACAAGATATACTCTGGAGCTTATTCTGGAAGCCCTTCGCCTTCCTATACGAAGGTCTAGGTCGATCGAGGACTTTTGGATAAGGCTCCAACAAACAGTGTGATACCCTGGCAATATAACTACAGATAGTTAGCAAAAAATGTTAGTTTTTAAGCAAAAAAAAAAAAAAAAAAAACAAGTAAGAAAGTATAGTCGGTCAAGCCCGACCATATGATACCCTACACCACAGTATTAAAAAACACATCATGCTTATATGTCCATATAAATATGGATTTATCTATGTTTATAAAATGCATTAAAATCGGTTTACAAGTTTGTGAGATGCAGAAATTGCCCCCTACCTCCCCTTGTGGTCTTATTTTTGAAAAACTGTATAGCTAATGTGTCCATACAGATATGGATCTATCTATGTTTTAAATTTAATTAAAATCGGTTTGAGAGGCAGAAATTGCCCCTATCTCCCCTCGTGGTCCTATTTTTTACAAAAATGCATACATTTTGTGTCCATATAGATATGGTTCTATGTATGTTTTAAATTTCATTAAAATCGGTTTTGATAGGCTTGGTCCTTGTGCTAATAAGAACCTATGCCCCACATTTTATCAAACTATCTCCAAAATTGCGACCTGTACTTTGCGCACAAGGTTACATGGACAGCCAGCCAGCCAGCCGGACGGACATCGTTAGTTCGACTCAGAAAGTGATTCTGAGTCGATCGGTATACTTTAAGGTGGGTCTAGGACCAATATTTTAAGGCGTTACACACATCAGCACAAATGCATAATACCCTCTCCACTATTGTGGTGTGGGTATAAAAACTTCATATCAATAAAAGAAAAATAGAAGAGAAAAAGCAAAAGAAACAAGATAGACATAAAACAGAATATGAAAGCAAACAGAAATATGAGAGAAAAAAGATGATTCGCACAGCTGCAAAATCCAATTTAAGCGTATTAGACCTTCACACTTGCACATTCTCGAAAACTGTCGAACCAAAAACGAAAATTTGTGTTCAACTTTTCGCTTTTTGAGTCGGTTTGACAGCGACTGTTTATAGTTAATGAATCAGCAGTAGAAGCAAGTTTGTTTTTGGGCCAATGACAAATGAAGAAATGGCAGTACATATTTTTACTTTGACTGCAGTTTTTTAAACGCTGGTCTCAACATTTCTTTAGAGTATAAAATGGGTTTCCCCTTATTACATATAGTTATTAGGGTATTCATTCGGTTAACCGATTAATGACTACCCGATTAACTGATCGGTTAATTTCAAATTGGCTATTTTCGATTAACGATTAAACCGGTTAATTTCAGTCGATTAACCGATTAACCGATCTAACAAAATTTTTAATATTTCTTAGTACATATTATAACAAATTTTTGTTTGTTTTTAAAACCTTTTCTTTAGCTTCACTTCGGAAATCAAATCTTGTAACGTTAATTTAACCGCCTTATACTCAATGCAAATGGATGACTCTTTACAGGCATACATATTCCCGATAGCCAGGATAAAATCTACACAGAGGGAAAAATCCGGTATAAAAATACCAAAATTGACACCATCCGTTGTCAAAAGTGAGCCAACTACGTTTGTGTTCAATTTGATAACGGATGGTATCAATGTTTTTTAACCACCTCGTTGTCAGTTTGTCACCATTTGTTCTCAATATGACATCAAATTGGTTATATATTATCACCATAATGGTACCATACCGACAACATGCTGTTGTCATTTTTGACAACACACCGTTAATATATTGACAACATTCGGTTGTCCTTTCGATAACACATTGTTCTGATTGTAGTATGTACTTAATAACCCATTCTGAACCCAAGTAAAAAAATGGAATAATGTAAATTTATTAATTTATTTCACATTAAATAATATACTTATAAAAAAATACATACAAAATTCACACTTTTACAGCCAGGCCCACGATGTCACACGTTAACGTTCGCATAGAAAATTAAATTGAAAACAAAAACAAATTTTAGAAATTTTTTTTATTTTATTTATTAAATTTTTATTTATTAATTTAATCACAGCACTGAAACTTTTCACTTTTTACTTTCGAATACCAAAGTTGATTGTGGGATAACTTGTATACGCTGTTAATAATGACAACAGGGCGATACCTATTTGACAACAGGGTGTTATCAATTTGACAACAATGGTACGTTTTTTATCTAACGGCCCAATTTGACAACATTTTGTTTAAAATTTAACAACAAATGTTGTCGAAATATTGACAACAGTTTGTTATCAATTTATTACCACTGGTTGACAGTTTTTTAACGTTTTTTTTCGCTCTGTGTAGGGGGGCAACATTTTTAAAACTTTTTCTTTAGCTTCTCTTCGGAAATCAAATCTTGTAACGTTAATTTAACCGCCTTATACTCAATGCAAATGGATGAAACTTTGCAGGCATACATATTCCCGATGACAATACATGGGCGTAGCCAGGATAAAATCTAGGGGGCGGGCAATATTTCTTAAAACCTTTTCTTTAGCTTCACTTCGGAAAATCAAATCTTGTAACGTTAACTTAACCGCCTTATACTCAATGCAAATGGATGAAACTTTGCAGGCATACATATTCCCGATGACAATACACGAATTAATGGGCGTAGCCAGGATAAAATCTAGGAGGGGCAATTTTTTTTTTTTGGTAAAATACTTTTTTGACCGCCTTTTACTCAATGCAAATGGATGAAACTTTGCAGGCATACATTTTCCCGATGACAGTACACGAATACATGGGCGTAGCCAGGATAAAATCTAGGGGGTGGGCGGCCAAAATTTTTTTTAAATGTTCTTTTTTAAGAAAAGCGTTTCTTGAATTTTAATAATTAGTATTGTGGTTATTTTGTTGAACTGTTTATGGTTTTTAATCCAAATTTTTATTATTTTTAATTAGGCTAATGTTCATCAAATTTAATTTTCATTAAATTATTTTTATGAAGAAAGGAATTTTACAACATGAAATTAATTAAAATTTATTGATAATATTTCATTCTTGACTGAAGCTGGGCTCGAACCCAGGCGTTTTTACGGACAGGTTACCCTTACATGTTTCGATTGCAACCACTCAATCTCTTCAGAGGGGTTTGCCGTTTAACACTCGCAGCCATCGACGACTGCTGACGTCAATAGTGAAACATCAATCCTTAAACCAAATTGTATTTAACCTTTGGTAGATCGAAATTTGCTTTCGAATGATTATCTATTTTAAATTTATTTTACATGTTTTTTCCTTACTTCTGTTTTTTCGTACTTTTGTCAAGAATTCTTCTTGAAGTCCAAAGTACATTATTTTTGTTTTTGTTTTTCATTTTTTTGTCTTTCTTTTTCTTGTTGACCTTTTTCAGCACAACTTGAAGGACAAATGCAAACATAGAGCTCGTGCCTTAGCTTTAACAATAATTAGTATTGTGGTTATTTTGTTGAACTATTTATGGGTTTTAATCCAAATTTTTAATATTTTTAATTAGGCTAAAGTTCATCAAATTTAATTTTCATTAAATTATTTTTATGTTCTTATTAATTATTTGTTTCGTCTCATATACAAAAGGTATGTGGTTAAAAATATTTTTTTGTACAAAATATTATTAAAATAAATAAGTTAGATGATGACCTGACAACAGACGAAACTCTCGACAGTAACACAAGCAACAAAACTTGCCGAAATCATTAGAAGTGTTAAAAATTAAAAAAAAAAAATTAAATGGACTCTTTTTTATATGTTTAGATTATTTTATTAATTCAATTGAAATAATTAATAAAATAATCACACAGTTTATTGTTTAATAAATAGATAATATGTATTAATTAAAAATATGTACACCAATACCCCGGAAAAATTCGACGCAAATCGAAACTATTTTCTATACATTTGTATTGATTTTCATTTAATTGGCTGAAAAAATAAATTTTGATTTGATAGACTTTATAACGAATAATTTTATTTTAGATCTTCAAATAAAGTTAAAGCTTTCTTTTGAATAGCCATTTGTTTTAAAGGCATTCATCACTGATTTTGATTTTCAATCCAAATAGTAAGAAGCGGCTCCATTTTTTTCATTAATAGACTTCTCATTTTTGTAACCTGCTAATGTTGTAACGATGTTCTTGTTTCAACAAATTTCTTAATTTTATCAGCGTCACTGGAGCAGCAAATGGATTTTATTGTAGAGGGGGCGGCTAGTTCAAGGTTTCTTTTAATATTAACAGCCTTTTTCTCTGATTACGAATGCGTCAAAATGTACAGTTTTTAAATTAATATGTTTATATTTAAGTTTACTTCAGCAAATGTAATTTGAAACCAGTTGCAATTAGCAGACAACCTTCACATACATATTTGCATTAAACTTAAATGGGAAATCCCCTTTTTCTTTTTAAGCTTTGTACAAACATTTTTGTATTAACGACGCAAATCAAAGCACTAGCGACGCAACTTCGAAGCCATGCGACGCAAAGTAAAACAAAGTCGACGCAACTTTGAAATCACAGAAATTTTAAAAAAGGCGCCAGTTCCAAAACGAAGCGACGCAAACCGGGGTATTGCTATATAACATATTTATGAATTATTTATTGGTTTTTTCGTTTAAGTTCAAGAATTGTTTTTTTTGTTATGCTATTGTTTTTTTTTTACTAAAAAACGCAAAATAAAAATAATTTTTGCATTTTTCTTTATCGAAATTACTTAATTGATAACAAAAATGTTATTAATCGGTTAACCGATCAATAACTAATTTAACCGACTATAAACCGATTAAACCAAAACCTCGGTTAATTAATCGAGCGATTAACCGATTAAAGCGAAACCCCGATTAAATGAATACCCTAATAGTTATGCAATGTAGTATGTAAATTAAACTAACTCACCTTATATGGGCAAAAAAAAAAGTTAAAGTTTAAATTTTTAAATGTTTTATGAAGATTTCCAAAATATTTTGGCCTTAGCGATAATCTCCCGCGTCAAAACTGGTCCAAAAATGTTTTTCATGAATAAAAAGTTCGGTAAATTTTGTTTTGTCTTTGATTCTGCATTAAAACATTTTAAAAATCTTACAACATATAGACTCGATTTTAATCAATATTTAAATAACTTAACCATTTTTTGTCCGATTTTATTCAAAAATCAACCCATGACTGCACTGTCTTACTTTTTATACCATTCACTTAGATATCATTAAAAACCCATTTTAGAACCAGAAAAAGCTTATCTTTTCACAGGAAACACAGTTTTTAAAAAATTTGGGTTTTTTGAAGCACTTATGAGATAAAGCGCATAATCGAGCGCTTCAAAAAAAGAGCAGTAAATAATAAAGAATAAAATATACAAAAAAGCTGCTATTTTAGTACTGACAGCGAAAGTTTTAAAGCGAAACAATAAAAATATATTGTGGTTTACGAAAATGATTGGAAAAGGCATTTCAGCAAGTAAAAGCAAAACCTTAATGAATATGTTAATATAGTTAGCCCCTAAAATTCACTTTAAGAGTGCTTTGTTTCCATGTTAAAAGAAGCGCTCATTGTCAGCAGAAAATAGTCCTCCAAACCAGGAGCACCCCATACAAAAATCTGGCATCCGATCAGCAGGTTTGAAGCGATTTAAGGTATGAGTTCATACATAAAACCTGCTTATTTTGGAGCACATTTTTTACTGGGTTACTATTTAATAGCGTATTTAATTAATCGATGTTTTGTATTAATCGATTAATTGCGCAAATAATTCTTCGAGGTAAAAATTTAATCGAATAATAATAGAACGATTTAATATTATTCGGTTAATCGAATAATTTAAATTTTGTCTAGTTTAAAAGTTAAAAAATAAGATCAAAAAATTATATTTTTTAACAAAAAAATGTTATCAAAGTTACAACAATTTTCCAAAAGGTACGTCATGTAATAAAAGAGAAAAGCTTTTAAATAAAAAAAAAAAAACATACAAAATTATCAATAAATTTTAATTAATTTCATGTTGTAAAATTCCTTTCTCCATAAAACTAATTTAATGAAAATTAAATTTGATGAACTTTAGCCTAACTAAAATATCAAAATTTGGACTAAAAACCATAAACAGTTCAACAAAATAATCACAATACTAATTATAACAAATTTAAGCTAATCTTCTAAAATAATGTTTTAAAAGGAGTATACAGTTTAAATGTTGATGTTTAAAACGATTTCATTCTTTTCTTTTGATGAAACTTGAATTAGAAAAGATTTTTTCACTTATTTTTGACGTTGGAGAGATTGCAAATAAAGCGTTATAACACTGATAGAAAAGGCGTCAAAACGCTGATGTATTTTGACATCAGGGGGGCTACTCTCTATTGCGATGCGAAAGCAATTTCGATGCGAAAGCATAATGCCAACTTGGTACTCTATCACTTTCGCAAAAATTTTTGAAAATGAAGCAATACTGGCAATAAAAATGAAAGCGCAGATTGACAGTAACATACAGCATACAACTGGCATGAAATGCTTAAAATTAACACTAAAATGATGTTAGTGTTAAGTATAGACTAGAGAATGGTAAATCGATTTCGATTCCAATCGAAGATCGATTTTGTGTTTAAAAAAATAACTTTTTGCAATCGAATTTACGTCTGCGATTTTATACTGAAATCGATTGTTGGGCTTTTAAAATCGATTTTTTTATATTTATCAAAATTTAGGAATCTTAATTAAATCGATCAATTATGGGCATGCACAATAAAACTTGAGATTTGTTTGTGCGTACATGGTATGTTACTGCAGTGTTCCAAGTTTAAAGTTTTAGTTTTACGTGTTAATACCCTGGGTATACTTCCAACTTTAATATAGGGGCTTTTGTTCTTCAGAAATTAAAGGCATCAACGGATAGTGAACAAAACAGTCCAAACATATCGCACCGAACCAAACACTGAAAGTCAGCTTTGTGAAATTCAACATACTATATAGAAACACCACAGGTGAATTAAACAATGCCATTCCTGTGGCAATACACTTTTATTCAAACAGACCAGTGTGTGAGCGACATTTAAATCTATTTATAAGCAGAGTGAAAAACAAAAAGTATGTCATTTATATAACAAATACGAAATTACAAGGAAAAAATCTGGATCTTTCCGACATCAAGTTTCTTAAAAACAAGTTTCTAATCTAATCTTAAACGATTTTGAAATCGATTATAAAATCGATTTTGAGGTTCGATTAATCGATTTCAAAAACCGAAATAAAAAAAGTCGATCGAAAAATCGAAAATCGATTTTGGAATCCATTTACCATTCCCTAGTATAGACTCATCATGTTAGAGGTTTTCTCATGTTATAACACGGTTGTTCATGCAAATGTTTTAACATTGCTTTTATAACATCATCATATCAGTTGTAGACGGGGAGTAATGAAATGCTAAAATATTTGAAATTGGAAAATTTAAATAAAATAAATAGTGATGATTTGCGAAAAGACACATGCGCAAACGCATTAAAGAGTACCAATCGCTAGATTTGCTACCATTTTCTTTCGCATCGCAATAGAGAGTAGCCCCCCAGTACTATGACAAGTGTCTACGTTTTTGACCCCATGACACTTTTCATCATGGTGATGTCAACCTTAACATTACTTGGCCAAAGTATCATCAGGGTCAAAATGAAATTATGTCATCAATGGGATGACACATGACGAACATGTCCTCAGTACGATGACGCAGTAACATCGGATAAAGGACACATTAGCATCAATTTAATGACAGTTTGTCATTAAGTCAAAGTAATTGGAATTGACTTAAGTCACAGTGAGAGAATATTATTACTTACTTACCCGTCACATATGTTTGTTTCACGTTTGTTGAATAACGACCTTTGTTTACAGCAAAACTCTCAATAATAAGACACCATCACCATGCCCCATATGGTTTTCTTAATCATTCTACTTTAAAAATTTGATGTATTTAGAAATTTTTGCTTCTTGTAATACATTGTATTCAAGAAAATAATGTTAATAATATACAAAATGTGGTATCGAATTGATGTCACTTTAGTCATAAAATAGATGACACGTAAAAATTAGAAAATTGAACGAAGACGTAAGTCATTGGATTGATGTTACTTTTTGCATTATTGATGCCATTTGTAGTAACATTGATGTCACAATTCTGATGTTAGGGCATCATCAATATGAAGATGCGTTTTTCTATCAGTGAAGGCATATCGAATTTCTCTGTTATTTTTCTTGTCTTTTTTAAAAATTTGTAGTCTTCCATTATACCACTTGAATCTCTATTTAATTTTTTAACAATTTTAGTACTCTTATTAGTCTTGTTAAGGTTTGATAGAAAGTTGTTTTTATTCGTTTCTCAAAAATCATCTTCTTCATCTAAATCATTGTGGTAAAAGTCTGTACTAAACATTCTTAAAAATAAATTCTACCCAAACTCGTTAGTTTAATTCTTTGTACTAAACTGTATTACATAATTACATAAATGAAAAAAACTAATATGTACTGTGAAAAAACAAATGTTCGATTCATCGACATAAATTATTCGAATTATTCGTTGATTGAAAATACCGAATTTTAAATTATAAGAAACAAAGGTTAATCGTTTGAATATCCTACAGTTTAACCCGTTTATGACCAATATCAAATTTTTTATACGCACTGCAGAAAACAAGTGGCACACAATACGTTTTGCTTGGAGAAAATTACTTATACATATAACTATGAATTATTGGTTTGGCGCATAGTATGCCAAAAAGTCGTAGTGAAAAAAACAATTTTGCATGAAGTTTTCGGAAAATATACCCGATATAATTTGTAATGTAAATTTTTGTGAACGCCATTAACGAACTAAGATGTGAATAGTGATTTATTGAAAGTGAAAATTATTGTTTTGTGCTGCATTTTTCTAAACTTATTTCTAAAAGATAGCTTTTTGTGCTGCATACGTTTACTTACTGCTGAGCATTGAGTTTTTGAGATTTTATTTCCTTTTACTATATTTATACCCACACCACAATAGTAGAGAGGGTATTATGCATGTGTGCTGATGTGTGTAACGCCTTAAAATATTGGTCCTAGACCTTAAAGTATACCGATCGACTTAGAATCACTTTCTGAGTCGAACTAACGATGTCCGTCCGGCTGGCTGGCAGGCTGGCTGTCCATGTAACCTTGTGCGCAAAGTACAGGTCGCAATTTTGAAGATAATTTGATAAAATTTGGGTCATAGGTTCTTATTGGAACAAGGACACAAGTCTATAGAAAATGGGCCGAATCGTAGTACCACGAGAGAAGAGAGGGGGAAATTTCTTCCTCTCAGAAACCATCAAACCGATTTTAATAAAATTTAAAACATAGATAGTCCATATTTGTACGGACACATAAGCTATGCATTTTTAAGAAAATAGGACCATGAGGGGAAATAGGGGCAATTTCTGCCTCTTAAACCGATTTTAATGAAATTTAAAACATAGATAAATCCATATCTATATGGACACATAAGCTATACAGTTTTTCAAAAATAGGACCACAAGGGGAGGTAGGGGGCAATTTCTGCCTCTCACAAACTTTCAAACCGATTTGAATGAAGTTTATAAACACAGATAAATCCATATTAATATGGACACATAAGCATTATGTGTTATTAAATTCTGTGGTGTATGGTATCATATGGTCGGGCTTGACCGACTATACTTTCTTACTTGTTTTACTCTTAAGGAAATGAAGAAGAGCAAGAGTGAAATGTATTTTCTTTTTGGTATTTTATTTTGCTTTCGCTTTAACTACTTTTTTTCTTACGGCAATGAATCAAAGCAAGCAAGGAATTTAATGCATTCGCCAAACAGTGGCGTGTAGAGCAAAACAATTCTTTATAAACTTTAAAATAGTTGATATGGAGCTAAATTAATCCTTAATATCTCACAAACCATAAAAATTGCGTGAAAAGGTTTAAAATTCAGACCAATAATGGGTTGCCGGTTCCTAAGTTCTGTAGACAGTTGTGTGCATATCAGTGATGTTATACGTAGGGAAAAGTCCCTAGTCGTAGAGATTTTCTTCTAAAAAAAATAGCCGTAGGGAAAAAAGGACAGATTTTTTGAAATCATTAAAATGTAGGGACTTTTAAATAATGTGGCGAAAATGTATACATTTTGCAACTTTTTTCGATTTGTGATAGAATTAAAATAAAATTGTTAATACGGCAGCATTACAAAATGCTTAATTTCTTTGAGTCGTCGCTTGCCGTCATTTCAGCTTTGATTTTAACGTTAATTTGAGAAAATCACTTTTAAAACAATGGATATCTTTTTAAATCAATTTTCCAGAACAAGAAATAGGCAATTTGTAAAAGATGGGTATCAAAAAGTTTTGAATTAAGGTCACCAAAATTAAAAATTTGAATAAAGAATTAAGTAACTTTGAGTTACCACTGCCACATACCAATACAAATAGCGAAAAGATTTTTTATATCATCACTGATGTGTTGGCACAAAGGAATGAAATGAGTCATAAGATTTTATCTTCAATTTGCATAATCCGCTCTTTTACAAGACGAGTGTAAAAACAGTTTTACCTTCCAGTGTACCAAAACTTATTTAAATAAAAATGTTGTGCTTACACCTGTACAAATTGATACGGGCAACCAATTTATTTTCTAGTATCCAAACAAAATCCAAAAGAACATAAATGTGATTTTAAGTGAAAATATATCCCTTTTTCGAATATAAATGATACTCTCGTTGTGAATCCGATGAATCACATCAAATAATAATTTGTGATTTACTTATGTAGATACTTATGTAGTTTTTGATTATATTTTAAATAATTTTTTATCGTCATATTTTTAAATTTTTTTCTCTGATAAAAACAGCACCATTGTGGCTTTTGATATTTTGAACAATTTTTTTTTAGAACCAAACAAAAGTTATCGGATTCTCGCAAACACAAAAGAAGAACTTTAATTTATTTTCATTAATTGAAAATAATTTTTGGGCTTCTTTTTTAACCATTCTTTTAATTTGTTCGGCAATGAGTCATATATGAATCCTTTTTCAATCGATCAAGTGATAAATCAGTTTTTAATCATCAAAAGTGATCTGAGAATACTTATTTAGGTTGTTTTTACAAAAAAGATCGCTCAAATGCTAGCACAACTTTAAATAAAATTTATATACCTTAATACAAATGGTCTTATTTAAAAGTTGTAGGAATTTTTGTAGATCTTTTAACGCGTAGGGAAAAAAGGGATTTTTACGGGCTGCGTAAGGAATTTTGAAAAAAGTTTATAACATCACTGGTGCATATGCACTGAAACTATTGAGCCTTTACATCAAAAATAGCTTAAGCGACATCATTTTCAATAAAATTTATATACATTAATACAAATGGTCTTATTTAAAAGTTGTAGGGATTTTTGTAGATCTTTTAACGCGTAGGGAAAAAAGTTTATAACATCACTGGTGCATATGCACTGAAACTATTGAGCCTTTACATCAAAAATAGCTTAAGCGACATTTTCAATTTTCGTTTTTTTTTTTTTTTATAAATGACTTTATTTTCAACACTTGCATCATTGTTATGACAAAAAATTGTCAGGTGAAGACCCCATGAAAGGTACTGTTACGATTTTATAGCAAAAACAATTGAATCGTGAGCGACAACCTTCATACAAAATTTATATGAAAAAATTTGTTTTTTCGGCATTGCCTCGATATTGAGTAGAGTTGTCAATTATTCGCCTTTCAGCTTTGTTCGAGTAATTCAAATAATTGTTTTTGTTTGTTCGATGAAACGATTAAATCTGAAAAATTATTCGATTAATCGATGAGAATAACGAATAAAAAAATTATTTCAAAAAAACACAAATCTTTGCTCCATATCATTGTATTACTGAAAGGAATCGTAAAAACCTTAATTGTTAAATAATCCGATACAACTTTGGATTTTCGAAAGGCGTTTGCAGACCTTCCATCTTCAGCCAAACTTCTGCGTACAATTTCTTCTATAAAACAACTGCTGTCTCTTTATGTATTTTTCCATTGGAAGAAGTTCGCCATATTTTTTAATGTCGTTGGATTATCTTCTACTACATCGTTTTCAATTGTAATATTGTGACACTTATACTATGTTCACACTTTAAACGCGTTTAAGCAACTGGAGCGTGAATAAGCTCTAATCACATCAAAATCGAGATGATTTACCATATATGCAAGTTGTTTGTTAATCACTTCAAATTGACATGATTACAAGTAAATCACTTCATTAATCACATCGAATCATCTAAACATACCTCAAACTGAGTATAATATAGAATCGGTCGCCATGAACGTACCCCTCGCGTGTACAACCGACCTCGATTTCTACTAAATGTTTGTACAAGGTGGCGCAAAAATAACCTTCCGATGTTTTTTTGGCTGTAATTTAAAAAAAAAATGAAAAACTTTGATTCTTCTTGTGGATTATTTTTATTTGGTCTTTAAATTTTTTTTACATCAAGTCGAGAATATGATGTCATATAAATGGCCGCAGCCAAAGTTGATTGTCATTTGAGCCCTTTTTATGGTATTTTCCATCACTTTGGCCAAAACTTCCGGCAATAGGTCCTCATATTCTTGACGGATATTGTCTTTAAGAGCTGCAAGAGTCTGAGGCTTGTTGACATAAACCCGCGACTTCAAAAAGCCCCAAAGAAAGAAGTCTGGAGCGGTCAAATCAGGCGATCTTGCTGGCCAGTGCAAATCGCCAAAACGGGAGATTAGGCGCCCGGGAAATGCATCCTTCAGCATATCGGTTGTGGAACGTGCAGTGTGTGCCGTTGCACCGTCCTGTTGGAACCACATGTTTTCCAATCCCAAATCATCAAGTTGCGGCAAAAAGAACTCGTTGAACATTGCTCTGTAGCGCTCACCATTCAAAGTAACCGTTTGGCCCGCAACGTGTTCGAAGAAAAAAGGTCCGATGACTCCTCCAGCGAAAACAGCACACCTTTCAGTGCCCCAGAAGCGTAAATTTTGCTTATTTACGTACCCGCTAAGATGGAAATGGGCCTCATCACTCATGATTATTTTTGATGAAAAATCATCTTCCTGTTGGTGGTGATTAAGGATGGCTTGAGCGTATGTTAGACGCGATTGGCGGTCAGCAGCTAACAGCTGATGCACCGTCTGGACTCTTCAAATCTTGTACCAAAATTCGCTGTAAAGACCGTCGACTGATACCCATTTGCGTGGCACGTCGTCTGGTCGATGTCGACGGCGCTTCCATGACATCCTCGGCTACAGCAGCAATATTCTCTGCCACGCCTGGCAGCATCTTGTGTTGTGCCAGTCTCTTCGAGGCGAGCGGCTAAACGTCGCAGTGTTTCACCAGTAGGCTAGGAAATCTGCGACAAAATTCACGTTGTGCCAAAGTCACCGACCGATTATTGGTCAAATAAATAGTTACCAATATTCCGCGTTCTGGAGCAGTGTAGCGTAACATTGTTTATTAACGCGTATTTCGCATGTGTTTACTACACAAATGTCAAAACTGAACTGACATTAGGGGCCAATCGCAAAATTTATAGCATTTTCTGATACTTTTGCGCCACCTTGTATTTGAAATTCTTAAATTTTCACAATTCCAGAATTAATATGTTAAAAATGATCTTCTGATTACTTTATTAAACTTTTTTTTATCCATTTTTATTACTTTAAAGAAATATAAATTTGTTTCTTGCGTTTTTTTTTTCTTTATCATATGTCATCTTAATCATCTCAAATGTAATGTGAACGGCTCTGATTAACTAAATCAACATTTCATGAAAATTGTTTAACGTTTGATTTAAAAAGAAAAAGCTGTTTCAGTTGTTTGTCAAAGATTTGTTTAATACGAACATTAAATACATTTTTGAAATACAATGAATACTTAACACGGTTTTTGCTTACTAAACATTGGGATTAATTACAATGAGGGCTATAGAAACAATATTTTTTACTTTTTCTACGTTCTGTATAAAATCGCTAAAAATTAATGAGAATAAATCAAGTTCTAAGCTTTTATTTCGTATAAGTCTTTTATTAATTTATTTAAAAATTTTTTTAATAATATTCGAACAAGGGGTGGTTTTTGTTTGATCGATTAATCGAATTATTCATAATCGGTTGACAACTCTAATATTGAGCCTACTTTCGAAAATCAGTGAGCTAAATGTCAACAAAGCTTTTTCGTTTGTAGATAAATAAATTTATTTTTAATATATTTATATCGAGGCATTATTGCAATATATAGCTTAAGCGACAAAAACCAAATTTTGCAGGAAAAGGATTATTTTTTATTTTATTTCATATAAATTTTGTATGAAGGCTGCAGCTCACGATACAATTGTTTTTGCTATAAAATCGTAACGGTACCTATCATGGGGTCTTCACCTGACAATTTTTTGTCATAACAACGATGCAAGTGCTGCCAATAAAGTAATTTACTAAAAAAAATAAACCAACATTTTCCTCTACTATAAATTTGTACTTGTTTGTTTAAGCTTGCAAATATGTATGTATAAAAAATAATAAGAACTTCTAAATATTTCCTTCTAGTGATGTCTCTTCCAAATGGTTTTAACAACTCTTATGAATATTTTTCTCAAGTTAATGAATTTCTTAAAGAAAATTCATGGGTTTATAGAGAAGCGAATACAGAGTTTGTAAAAGCTGGTATATTAAAACAAATGCCTCAAGAGTTTCAAAACTATTTTATAAATATTGAAACGGAAGAATTAAATAAATTTCCTTACATAACCGAACCTCTACCCAATTTAAATGTGAATGCTTTAAAAATATTTCGTAATAGATTAGCTAAATTAATACCTACGGATGCCTACAATGAACCAAAAGCTAAAGAAATTTCCATTAAATTGGAAAATTTAAAAAAAATTAATGTTAAGAAACAACATGAAATAAAAAGGTTGGCAGCTGTAGTAGAAGAGTGCCTAAAAATAAATGATGAACATGTTAAAGATGAACAAGATGAGCAGCAGAAGCAGCAGAAGCAGCAGAATTATATGCTAATAGATTTTGGTTCTGGTTTAGGTTACTTAAGTGAGCTGTTATTTAAACTAAATAAAAATCTTTTAATATTGGGCTTAGAAGCCGATACATATCGTGTAGAAGCTGCAAAGAAAAGGGTGGCTAATTATATGCCAACTGCCACTAATTCCATACAATACCGACAACAATTTATTAACGAGAATTCTAAAGATTTCATTGTGAAAACAGTAGAGGAAGTTTTAAAATTAAATTATCCTCAACATGCTCCAGACAAAATAACCACAAAGATGGTTATAATTGGGTTACATGCATGTGCTGATTTAACTATAACTTGCATGAAACTTTTCCTCCAGCTGCCACAAGTACAACAACTAATTATTATGCCATGTTGCTATCACAAGTTACAGGTGTTTGAGGATAGTGGAACAGCAACTACAGCTACTGCCAATTTAAAGTTTAGAAATTTTCCCATAAGTGAAAGTCTTAAACAAGTGCTTTTAGTTAACGATGAAAGCCTCACTGACAATGTTAATTATGTTGAAAATAATGAAGCTTTTACAACGTACTTAAATCGTCCCTTTTTACGCTTGGCCTGCCAACAGACTTTAAAACGCTGGAGCAAATGTTCTTCCTTAGAACATGATATACATGGCAATGAAATGTTTTTAAGAGCTGTAGCAGAATCGTTAAAATTAGAAGAGGAGAAAATGGAATTAGTTGTTGTTAAACGTAAAGAAGAGAAAATTGAATTAGAAACATTGTCTATAGACCAAGTACAAAGTTTTGAAAGTTTTTGTCGTATTTATGCTTTGAAAAGAAAAGCCACAAATGAAATTATTGAGTGGTCAGAACAACACCGGAAGAATTTTGAGGAAATAACAGCAGAGTATCCAAATGGAGGTAAATTGGCCGAAGGCTTGACATGTTTGCAGACATCTATGCAGGTATGTAAATTTTTTTTTAAAAAATGTTGTATATTTTTGAAAATCTATTAAAATTTAATTTTGTTATAATGTAAAGAGGTCAAGTTTATGTTAGTTTTGGAAAGGATTTTTATGGAAGTTTAGACAGCATCTTTAATGCGTAATAATATTTCAGTTTTTTAGCCATATGAGTGGTGGGATGTTCATAAACCCAGTGCTCTTAACAACAATAAAAAAATGCTTCTGTCAACGTGTATGCACATGTTCACATACATATGTGGCAACATGATTCTGTGGACCATGTACTTCTTGCTAAGTGCCAATTCACACGTTGCAAGTTTTATTGATCAGCTTGCTACCTTATAGGCGAGAGAGAGTGAGAGAGAAACGTTATTTTCCTCTCTTCACTCTCGTTATAAAGTAGCAAGCTGATCAATAAGACTTGCAACGTTTGAATTGAGACTAAGAAGCGGGAACCATCTAATATTCACTTTATAAGCTGCTTCCATTGAATAGCAACAGTAAACAAGGACCTTCGTCAGCAGGCTGAAATTCGCCCTATGTAACGGGCAAGTTTGTGGTTTTCATGGGCAACCGCGTATGTAATAATCTAATTTTTTAGGAGAGTCGCTTCTAAATCAAACTATGGGTTAGGTATTAAACTTTGTTTTTACGTTAAAAAATCGGAATTGGTCTTTCTTTTTAAAAACATGTAAAGAGCGTTTAAAATTATGCAGTATGGCATCAACTTCTCAAAACCGATGAACAATAGGCATATCCTGATCCGCGAAGAGTTCTCACTTATAACCAAGTATAGGATTTATGTGTCATATCAAATATGTACGTAGAATTGTGCCGTATACAGAATTTAAAAACAAGTTTTGAATTTTTTTTTCTTTGATATGTTACTTACGGCCAATTTCATCAAGTTCAGTTAAAACTAACTATTACATTAAGAATATGTTTTTGACAGTTAGAACTGATAGTTAATTATAAATGAACTTAGTGAAATTGGTTAAGAAAGCGAGTTTTGCGCTCGTGTTCTAAAAACGTTTCGTTTACGCTATGGAAAATGACAGTAAATTACGACAATTCAATTTCAAAAATTCAAGACATTCTATATCCGCAAGACTATCAATACAAATGTAGAGAATTGATGTCTTTTAATTAGCAGCCGGTCGAAAATTTTGTAAAAACCATTTTTTTGTTTGCATAGCAGACCGAATGGCTCAAGAAAACGCGGGGTTTTTTGCATTATTTTGTTTAACTGTTTATGCAATTTAAGTGAAATACCCTATTAATTTGAGGCAGGGCTGCCAGATTTGAAAATGCATCGTCATTTTGACGGTTTTTAGTTCCGAAATTGGCAAAGGTGCCGATTTGCTAATTTTTTTCTAAAAAGCGACGATTTTTTTTCAGTCTCCAAAGTCTGCATAAAATATTACATTTCCTGACAATTTTGTTTTTTAATCTTGGAATGTTTAAGAGCCGTACCTTAACAACCTTGTGTCACGAACGGTAGTGATAGTTTTCTTGTTGAATAAAACCCACAAATTATAAATAAACAAGTAAGAGTGCTATATTCGGCTGTGCCGAATCTTATATACCCTTCACCATTGTGCGAGCAGAATACAGAGCAACTAGACAAAAACTAAATAAAACTGGTAAATATTTTTTTTTTTAAATAAGAGACAACCGGTTTTGAACTTCGCTTTTCATAAGGGCCCAGAATATATGTACTTTATAGGGTGTAGGATCAATATTGTATATACCTTTTTACCTTCGGTGAAGGGTATAAAAAGAGTAATTTTCGGGAATTCAGGGTTCTAATCACTGCATTCGATACTATAGTATCGAATAAACTATTGAATTTTTTTGCATACGATAGACACTGGCGTATCGAATGAAAACTCGATAAATGTAATGTCGAGTTACTCGATGTCGAATGCTATTATTTCAAATTTAATACATTTCATTCGATATCGAGTTTCAAGATACCAAAATAAATAATTTCGATGAATTTTGCTCGATATCGTATGTGGTGATTAGACCCCAGTATTTCTGTTATAACTCATACAAATTTCCGACATTTTGGTATATAAGTCATATCCATAGGACGTATAGCAGCCCTAAAATTTAGGTTTTTATAAAAGTTTTGATGTTTTTTAGCCCATTTTTGGAGTATTTTGCTCATAAATTACCCATTGTCTAACCGATTTGATAGTTTTATATACCGACGTGTTAAGGAAGAATTTTACCGTTTACTTAAGTAATATTTATATATAAACATTTATATAAACTTGTAAATATATATTTTAACAAAGTTAATTATAAAAAAGAGTAATTTTTGTGGATTCAGTATTTCGGTTATAACTCTGCCATTTTTAACCGATTTGGCAGATTTATATACCGACGTGTTGAAGAAGAAATTTACCATTTACTTTAGTTATAAAGCTTGGACTCGGGGAGATCTATGGTTCCCGAAAGTTGGGTATTTAAAAAAAAAATTTTATTTTGGTCATAACTTTTTTGTATCTGAACCGACATATGGCAGCCCTTAAATTTAGGTTTTTATAAAATTTTTAATTTTTTTTGTACGGGAGGTACCACGCCCACTTCTCCAATCCCGCCCACATTTTGTAGGATGGTGTGTATTGGCAACCTAAATGTGTGTACCTAATTTGGAAACTTTGGCTCTTGCCGTTCTCAAGATATACAGAAATAAGAAAAATACAACAACAAGGGATTTTTGGAAAAATTTTGAGGTAGTCGTGGTTTTTTGCTCATATCTACGTCATTTTTGGACCGATCTGGCTGAATTTCAATAGCAAGAAATGGTGGACTGTATGTAACATAAATGTAAGACAACCTAGCCGCTATCATGTCTGGATTATCCAGAAAACACATATCAAACGTAAGACGGACAGACGGACATCGTTAAATCAACTTCTCTTCTCATATGGACCCAGAATATATATACTTTATGGGGTCTAAAATCAATATTGTGGAAATTACAAACGTTATGACAAACTTATATATACCCTTTTACACCTGTGATGAAGGGTATAAAAATAGGGATAAAAACGCTAGATTGACCAAAAAATAGCTTAATTGTTATTATTAATTAATAATAGCGGCAAACTTTACAACTAAACGAGCTGTCAAAATCGGGTTTTCCAATTGTAAAGCGTGCCGCTCTTGTTTAGGTACGGCTATAATATGCAAGTCTTAAGAAAATCTTTGGTTATTTTCAGAGTATACAAAAACAACGATGTTACACTTTATTTATCTTTCATCAAACCATCATCGAATGAACTCTTTACGGCTCTCTGTATAAATCATATTTTCAACAATTATACGGCAAGTATTTCACAAGTTGTAAGAGAATACCTACATGAGTCTCATACGATTCTTGACATGAAAGTCTCGTTAGATTATCTTTACCCACGTTATAAACGATTCCCACAACGATTGAAGAAGCGTCTTTCGCTGTGCTACGGAAGAATCTGACTCGTGTTACAGTTTTTCCGGTGTGAGGAATCAATCTTCTGCGCTTAAAAAATGCGGTCATCAGTAACCAGTAAAATAAATGCATAAAATTTTTTAAAGAGAACATATCGATACCATCCCGCAAGAATGTATTAAGCGACATTTCTAAAATTGTGTAGGAAACGAAAAAAACGTCTCAGTTAGTTATTTATTTTTCGGATTTTATTGAAAGGAACATATTTGGAAAGCGATTTTCAGAATACAAAACATATTTAAAAATGTGGCTTAGCATAATTTCTTTGGCGGATAATACAAATTACAGGGTGCAACATTATTCCAGTAACAAAACTTGACGGTTGATACAATTTTATTTTCACTCTAGTTTCCTTTGCATCCATGATAGGGCAGCGAAACCCAGGCCAAAATGTGGCACTAAACTTCTAGTATAGTTCCACATCAAAAAGTCATTTACGAAAAAAGTGTCGCTTAATACATTCTTGCGGGAAGGTATCGATATATTGTAATATAATAAAGTAACGAAAAATATAATGCATTATTCAACAAAATAATTTAAAATAAAATTTAATTTAAAGTTTTTCTTGGGAGTAAAAATTAATTAATAAGATTTCGTAATCTTAAAAAACACACTGCAAATTATTGTTGATAATTCATACGATCATTTCCCTCGTTGCTTAGACTTAAGAAAAGCTAAAGATATTATATAATATCTTTCAAATAAAGAAGTAAAAATATTTTATTTCATTTAAAGAAAATTTTAATTATTGAATGGATCTGCCTGTGCAATGTGCAAATCAGGCCTGCTGCAGAAAAAGCTCCTTTTGATTTCACACTAGACGGCTTTTCTGTCAAGAGATTGTTGACGCTATCATCAGATACTTTCCACGCTTTTGTTCCTCTTCATGAAAGCCCATTTATTTTTTATAACTTTTTTTAAATTGTGGTATTGGTTACTGATGCGTTGGAAATTTTGTTTGGTTTTTAATGGCCAAATGTTTTTTAATTAATTTAGGGATTTTTACGACTTTATCAGATAACTCATTTGAATCATTTGTCTAGTCACTTTCATCTCTTATATTTAATCGTTCTATATGCGTCACAACAGTTTTTAACAATGAAGGTTTATGTAGTTTAAATAAACCATAATTATCCTCTTGATGAATATTTTTAATTTCTAACGGATTATGAAAAAATTGCAAAGCGTCCGAATAACTTGTACATCGCTCTTGGATGCGTGAAATTAACTGACATTTTCATTTCCGTCTTAGACCATCATTTTGTGCAGAAAATTAATCAAGCATGAATGCCATCGCTTGTCAGCAAGTGCAGTTAACTGCACCCAAAGCTTCTACAGCCAATTTTACAGGAGGCAATGCATATGTTATATACATATATATATATATATATACACACAGAAAAAAATCAAGTTAAAAACGTCGAAAACAAGGTTGATTTAAATTTTTTCGGTGGTGATTTTGCTTCATACGGGTTTCATGTTAATTCAACCTGATTTTACAATAACTGCGAACAACATTTTTTTCTTTTGATATAACTATAATTCATGTTAATTTAACATTGCAGTAAAGTTAGAGCAAAATGTAATTTATATTGAAATAACAATCGGAATCACGTTGAATGAAAGTTATTTCCAGTTGAAACAACGTGAATTTCATGTAGAATCAAATGGGTTTGAGTGTATTTTAATAGTGTGAAGAAGCTTCAGACAACATTTGCATCTATGTAAGAATAATTCAAAACCCTGTAACACATGTTTCACTTATTTTGTATTCTCCTTTGTTAACAGAAGCATCAGCAGAATCGCCCGATATGGCCATCATTCTACTTTGAAAACTTGATGTACTATTTAAATAAACAATTTTAATTAAAAGAATACGGGAATTGTCTTCTTTTTATAACATATTTTAAAAGTGAAAATAAAAAATGTACATAATTAAGTAGGTATGCATGTTAATTTAACAAGATAAACTTTTGATTTTAATACAAAACAGGTTTTTATGGGTTCAATATTGAATCAAGATTTATTTATATTTTAATATTTTTTTTTTATTTTTTTAACAGTAAATAATATTAAATAAACGTAATTTAAGGTTATTTTGATATTTTTTATTAAAAATTAATATGAAATAATGATAAATTTAAGTAAAAGGCATAATTTTTCTGAAATTTAACATGATTCTCAATCAACATTTTTCCATGTTAATTTTACATGGGTATTTTTTTCTGTGTGTATGTCCTTTATTTATTTAAATACAATATAGATACAGCGATATAACATAAAAATACTTAAATAAATTGTTTACGAAGAACATAGGGCGTCAACGAATTCTCTCCATCTAATTCTGTCTCTGGCAAGTAGTTTAATTTCGTTCCAGGATATTCGAGCTGATTCATGTTCGTGTCTTATGCACCTGATCCATGTATTTCGTGGTCGGCCTGGTTGTCGTTGACCTTGAGGGTTCCACTCAAGTGAAGCTCCAGCAATATCACTTGCAGGTCGCCTTAAAATATGACCGATCCATGTCCATTTACGTCTCCGTATATCAAATTCGATGGAACTACAATCTGCCAGATTCCAAAGATCCTCATTGGATATCCAATTCGGCCAGTATACACGTAATATCTGTCTCAGGTACCGATTCACGAACGTTTGAATTTTCTTCAAGGTCAGTTTTGTAAGGCTCCATGTAGTGCAGCCATATTGTAGGACAGATTTAACGCTACAATTGAATATCCGTAACTTCGTTTTCTGTGAAATGTTGTTATTGCGCCAAATTTTGTACAATTTTAGGAACGCACCACGGGCCTTGTTGATTCGGTCACCAATATCGGCTGCAGAGCCACCGTCTTTCGCAATTTTACATCCCAAGTAGTTGAATGATTCAACATCTTCCATAATCGTACCATCAACAATAAGTGGTTACGAAATATTGGTACCAATACGCATCAGCTTTGATTTTTTGAAGTTAATTCTCAATCCTACGTTTTTGGCATTTTCGGAGAGTCTATTTATCTTTGCTTCAATATCTACAAATCGGTGGGCCATAAGACATATGTCGTCGGCGTAGTCTATGTCATTAAGGTACTCCATCATGTTCCACCGGATGCCAGTAGGAGCCTCCATGTTGGTTTTTTCCATAACACAGTCTAACAGAAGAATGAACAATGTAGGAGAAAGGATACACCCTTGTCTAACGCCTGTAACGTTTGTGTACGGTTGGCTTTCTCTTCCGTTGAATCGGACCTTGCACTCGGCGTCTTTGTACAGCTCGCGTATTAGGGTGACGATTTTTTCAGGTATTCCTTTACCAATTAACGCAGACCACATAGAACTTCGGGTTACTGTATCAAAAGCACGTTCAAAATCTACGAAATGCAGGTATAGGGGTGTGTTGTACTCTGCCGATTGTTCAATAATTATGCGTAGAGTATTGACGTGATCGACACATGATCGTCCAGGCCTAAAACCAGCTTGTTCTTTACGCACAATTTGCTCAACAGCTGGTGAAATCCGCTGTTGTATTAAAGTTGCCATCACTTTCCCTATTGAGTTAAGCACAGTAATACCACGCCAGTTTTTACACTGAGTTAGGTCGCCCTTTTTAGGAATTGTGACTACGACACCTTCTTTCCATTCTACAGGAATTTGGTTGTTGAGCCAAACAGTTCTAATCAGTGGGGTGAGAACTTCTGCTAATGTATCGGAACCATATTTTAATAGTTTTGCAGGTATGTTATCGGGACCAGACGCTTTACAAGTTTTAAGCTTGTTTAGTGCCGCCGCAACTTCAGAACAAGTCGGAGGAACAGTTGAAATATCTCTTCTTGGATTGCGTTGTGTAGAAAGCATTACCGGCTCATCGTGGTTGGTATTATTATTTAAATTTGTTGACGTTTCTGTAATCATACGAGTTTAGGAAGATTGACTGATTAGGACAAAGCCTCCGATCCTAGAGTTGGGGCTGCCAACACCGCTAGGCCGGTTTAATACAGGTGAGTTTCAGTGACTAAATGTTATCAGTTGTCACCTATTTTCCTGAGACGCGTCGGCGTAAGCCTGCACTCAGGATACTAAGTTCTGTACGCCTTCTCACTTTAGCTGTCATCAGACGGGTGCCTGAATAACATTTCCAGGGAACACTTGGTCTAAGACCGGAAGTTGTGAGATGCTTGGGAATTTCAGACAAAGGAATCGCTTCTTGCTATCCCCAAGTGGATAGCAGGCAGAAAGCTTTCAACCTCTGTGAAAGACCCCGTTCCCCATATTGCATATGTTATTATGCTAATTAAATTAATTTATTTCTCCGAAAACGAAATTTCAATATTTAAGTCAATCATAGCCAGTAATTAATCCATTTACATCAACAGTCCTTTTGAAGTAATGTTGTAGGGTTTTTTTTAGATGATCTCACACTTGAAAATTTTACTCTTTGATGAGACGGCTCAACAGATGTGAAAGACGTGGAAAGATCTTGTTCCAATCGCTTGAAAACATTTATTAGATGCTGACTTTTGAGGTGGGCATGTAAACCACTAGTTGAACCTCCAGCTGTTTTCAATATCTTTCCATTTCGTGTATAAAAGTCCCATGCCGCCTTCTTTGTTTTTTCAGTATTCAGAGCTTTAAATGGTTGAAATATTTTCTAAATAGAATCAAGTACCTATTTCGTACTATATAAATATTACTGCAACAATAACTAAAAAAAAAGCATTGAATGTAGTTTAAATGCTACTACAGCAAAGCAAAAACACATTTTAAAACAAACCTTTACTTGCAAAAATTTGAAATTTTGTATTGAAATTTAACTTCATTTGGAATGAAACGTTAATAAAAAATTGCCGGTATTTTTCTTTTAAATTTACCGGTAAATTCGGTAATCAATATGACCGGTAAAACCGGTTAACCGCTTGCCGGTAATGTAACCCCTAGTTATACTGCATAGTGAAAATAGCCCTTAATTTGTGGTACATTTTCATTTGCTTTTTGGAGCAATATTTCGCAACACCGATTGAATTCGTTGTCCATCGTTCTTTAGATTTCTGAAATCTAAACTTTTCTCAGAAAAAATATAGAAAAAACGAAAATACGCATAGGCATGTCTAAAAATTTTACTTTTTGCGCAGATAATTGCGAGGTTTACTGAATTTAATAAAGATACAATTTAAATTGGTGAGTCGCGACTTATTTTCTGTAGCAGCTATTTAAAATTTCATTTGTAATTTTGTAAAAATCAGGGCATAGTTTTATGCATTTACGTATTTATCTCTAATAAAATTTTCACCCCGAAAGTCTTATTTCAACTTGCGTTGCAGCACTTGCACTCTATTAAATTCAAAGTCAAAATTTCTAAACATTCAGACTCCAATAACTTTGCACCCAAAAAAAAAAAAAAAAAATAGAAAAAAACAGGCGAATCAAATTTTATATATGTAAATACAGTACTTTTCGTTTATTGTCACTGCGCTTATAGTCACATTGCGATATAGTCCATTTTATCTGTTTATTTTGCCGTTATAAGTTAATTTAATATAAATTATTAACGTTATAGTCCATTTAGCGATATAAGCACATTTGCCATATATGCCATTTATTAACAGTAGTCAAAGGGAAAAGTAATGCAAATTAATGGCGTTATAGTCACATTAGCAAGATTTACTAAGTTCTTTTTAGTTTTCGAATCACAAATCCATCCAAAGAAAGAATGAATTAAATCATTTAATTCTTGTCATCAACTCTCTACTCGTAAAAAATTAGTTTTTGCCGTTGGTATCAGTTATGAAATATGTATCTTGTTATTATTTTAACTTTTTTTTATAAGCCTGATGTCGGTGTTATTTGTATGAATTTTTTATTTTTTTATTCACATAACTTGATTATATTCGAATTCGGTTATATGCGTCATAGTGGCATATATGTGAATTAGCCTTATAGTCACATACGCGATATAGTCCACGTTATGGTTGCAACTAAAGGATGTGACTATAAGCGAAAAGTACTGTATGTACATTGTACTTGCTCTTACCTATCAAGTCAATGTAATTAAGGATCAAAAGAGTCAGCTATCTATATTTTTTAATCTATAATTAATCTTTAACTTTGAAATTAAAATTTTGTATTCCCAAAAATTGAAATTACATTTTGATCTTTAACAAATATTAATAAAATTTTCTCTCTTTCTTTTAAATTTAGAAACTCTGCGAAAATGTAGTGCTTTACGATCGCTTATGTTACATGGAAGAAACAGCCGTAAAAATTAATTTAAAAATCAATGTACGCTATGAAAAAATAATGGATGAAGAATTGTCTCCAAGATGTTATGTTTTAATTGCTGAAAAGTTATAAAACGAGGTTTTTGTTCCGAATATACATAATGACATACGTTCTTTTAAATAAAATTAAACTTTGTTAATAAATAAACTTAAAACTCAAACACAAACTCTTAATTATTCGCATTACATGACCCAATTCCAAGTCAAGTTTTTTCTACATTTTTGATAATAATTTACTCAGGGATTAAAAAATTTTTCATCATAAACATACATACACATGGGTATTTCCATAGGAAATCTGCTTTTTGTAACGTTACGGCACCAAGCTTTTTAAAGTGATTCTCAAAGAATAATTTATAAATTATTTATTTTATATTTTTTTGTATTTTGGTTTAAACGTAATTTATTGAAAGAGAGGAAAATTTGAACAACATGGGTTTAAAATACAAGATTTATTGCTTGATGGAGTGACGTGACACTTTTGTGGAAGTGCCCATATGTATGTTGTATGTATTTATTTGTTATTTTAATTGATATAAATTAAGATAATTATTCAAACGTTTGTATTTTGCTTCTAGGACATAGACAAATAATAGAAAGAGACGAAAAACTAACTCAGTTGTCAGAAAATCTAACTCTATGATTGCGCTCATAGGATATTCATCTGCCAGGTGCTCTCAAAGCTACAACAAATGTACAATAGAAAACAACAGGGCTCTTTACTGTTCTTTTTGTAATGGGAACTGTAAAATTTTGCTTATATTATTATAAAGCATGTGTGTGTGTGTAAACAACATTTGTCAGTTCCTATTACTGGCGCTTAGAGCGTACCTTATGTTGATTATAACTTGTATGGTGGGGGTGGGTTCAGGTGAAATCATGGACCGATTTTCAATAACTTTAATAAACCTTAAAATTAGATGTGACATAACCATAATGCCACAGCCGTAACGGCGAATTTAGAAACCAAAATTGAATTGGTTTTGTATGGTATGTTTATGTCGTTTTGGTAATACAGTTTTGTTATGGTTATGTCACGACTAATTGGACCTTAAGTTCTTAGTTCGTAATTTAATTCAACGAATATGATAACATTTTGTTCATATTCATATAACGATAAGCTGGTACGAAAACCGACTAAAAATTGTGAACACTCAGACATCAGACGGACGGTCCTCTGTTAGCAGAGCTGCCAGATAAATTTGTGAGAAAATCGTCAGTTTTCTAAGAAAAAATAAAAAAATCGTCTTTATCGTTTCGAAAAATCGTCAAAAAACAACTTAAAATTTTGTTTTTTTAAAAAATTTTTGTTCGATTTTAATAAAAAAAAAAAACATTCAAACAAAAGCATAATTACGTCATACCCAGCTAGCATTTTCAATCGTGTAAGAGCTACTGGGAGTCTCATGAAGAGCGTCTTTGATTGTCGATGACCGCATTTTTTAATCGTAGAAGATTCCTCACACGGGAAAAAATGTAAGACAAGCGGGATTCTTCCATAGCACAGCGAAAGGCGCTTCTTCAATCGTTATGGGAATCGTCTAAGACGTGGGTTAAGATAATCTCATTTAGATATTCTCTTACAACTCGTGAAATGCTTGCGGTATTATTATTGAAAATATGTTTTATACAGCGAGCCGAAAAAAGGTTCATTTGATGATGGTTTGACAAAAGATAAACAAAGTGTAACATTGTTGTTTTTGTATTCTGAAAATAATCAGAGCCATACCTAAACAAAAACGGTACGCGTTTTCTAGTTTTTGAATAGAGCGGCCTGGTTAATCAATAATGGCAATTTAGCTATTTTTTGGTCAATCTAACGTTTATATTTCTATATTAATTTATAATTTGTCGGTTTTATTAAACAAAACAGCTATCACTACTGTTCGTGACACAACGTTGACGCTCTTGCTTTCGCACTAGTTAAGGTACGGCTGTTAAACATTCGGCACTTTGCTAATTTCGGAACAAAAAATTGTGAAAATTAAGATTAATCGTCAAATCTGGCAGCCCTGTCTGTAAGCCAAAAATCTGCTATGGGCATGTTGATTCTTTAATATGCCTTAAGGGCTAAATAAATAATATTAGCAGTTTGACAAGAATAATAAGACATTTGTGTGAATATAAATAATTTTTAATATTAACACAAAGATTCTTTCTTCATTCTTTTCTAGTTTCATATGTTTGTGCAACCGTTTGTGTTGTTTGTTTGGCCCTTTCCCAACAAACACGGAGGTTTGATTTCAAATTGAATATGATTTGAAATCAAACGTTTTCTCAAACGACAAACGTTTGATAATGATTTGAAAATCATAGCGTTTTCAACAAAAAGTTGAAATTATTTTCAAATTCAAAAATGCCTTTATTTTCAACTTGCTTTCAAATGTAATTCTCAAATGTTATTCAAATGTGGAATATAAAAAAAAATATTTTATTTTTTAATTTAAATTTAATTATTTATTTAAATAAACTGTGAGATAAACATTCGGCACCATAGCTAAAAGATGAAATAATGTTCTTTCCGTCCTCTAATTCTTGGAAAGACAAACTACTTGCCTCCCTTTTATTTTGGGGATTGTAGCACCGCGATCGTTCAACAAACTTTCCCCACTTTCCCGTTTTATTTTCCTTGTTTTCGTATTTTCAATCATTGTAATTACTCACAAAAAATTTTTTAAAATTTATTTTTAATAGTAAAACACAAGTAACCACAAAGTAAAAAATGTAACTCTAATCGCCGTTTTAATGATCACATTTATTTTTCGTTTTAGTATTGCCATTTTTTATTTTTATTTGAATTTAACATTTGACAAACATTTGACATCAAATTGATAAAAGATTTGCTATCAAATGTTTATTTTCAAATCATTGTCAATTTGAATTTAAATGTTAAATCAAACAAAAAGAATTGTGTTTGATGTTAAATGATAAAGTCATTTCATATCAAAGGTTTGACTTCGTGTTTTTGGGTTTAGTTTAACCGAATACTAACATACATAAATTCTACTTATTTGCTTTTATTTTAAAATTAAACTCTTCATATATTTGCTTTTGATTTGCTTTATTTTCGCATTTGTGCTTTTATTTTTTTTTTTGTTCTTCTCTTTATCAGTTTTAATTTATTTTTAGTTTTTCATAAATATTTTGTTTTTTTTTAACATTGTTTTGTTTATAATACATAATTGTTTATTGTTTAATTTTAAATTAATATTAAATTGTTAACAAATGTCTAACAATATAAAGTACAATAAATTTTTCTATTATAATTTATATTCAGGCAATTTTGCTTAACAAAGACACTAATAAAATCTATGGAAATGTCATGTCATTTCATGCCTGTTAGACACTTTTCTCGCCATTCAATTATGGGGTTTTTTTTTTGATTAAACCATTAATAGAGTTTATGCTCATTTATCGTGTATAATTAGTTTTTTCTTTTTTTTTTATAATATATGTATATGTATGTATTTAAGGTAATAAATGTTATTTTATAACAATAAACTAAATTTAGTTGGATTTTAGTTTTTCTAAATATATATACACAATTAAAATTTACAACAAAATATAAACGAAATATGAAGAAGACAAAACATATTTCACTAGAATTAAAATTTATCCAGCCCTGGGTTGTATGTGTTAATTGTTTTAATTGAAAATAAATTAAATTTTAATTCTAGTTTTGTTTTCACTTTATAATTTTATAATACTTATACAACATTTTTAAATAGTTCAACATAAAGTTTAAAGACAAAAATTTCTTTAATAATTTTTTAATTTAATTTTTTTTTGAAGGGTATTTCGCTTTTTTTTTAATTTATTAATTTTCATAATTTTGTATGGAAAGTTTAGGAAATAAATATTTTTTTTAGTGTATGTATGTGTGTGCTTTTATGTAGTTGTGTTAAAAAAAATATACATTTTATTTTTTATCGTCATCATCAACGTCATTATCGTCAACAACATTATCTACATCAGTGTCATCAGCATCGCAGTCGTCATCATTAAGGAGAACACCAGCATTATCAGTTGAGAGTACTTCATTGTTATCATTATTATCATTAATTACAGCATTTTTAAAATAAAACATTGAATCACTGTAAATAAGAGAGAGTGGAAAGCAAAAAAGGGTAAACGCGAAAAAATACTGCAAAAAAATTCTCTAAAGTTAAGAAGTCACTTGGAATACCCTTCAGCATTATTAGAGGTACATTAAAACGATTTAATTTTTTTGTAACCGATTTAAATTATAACGGATTTTTCTTTCAATTGATTATTTGATTACTTAAAGTTAATTTAAATATCAATTCAATGTAAATTATAGGTCTGCTGGTTTTTAAAAAACATTATTTATTTTACTAGGGGTGGAGTTCAATAAGTTCTTAACTTTTTGAATTTCCCGTCTATTAACTGAAAGGACAGGAAGGAATCTGTTACAAGCTGCGCTATTTAGTTTATGCTTGGCAGCTATTGATAAGAAGACTACCGCGTCATTTGAGGAGAAAATGTTAAAAAGTAATTTCGTGTGTTTTTTAAGCATTACTCAAACCAAAGCTAAGATCCATAAATACTATAGGAACTCTACTCCATCCAGTTTAATGGTAAAAAGTCGTTTACTCAATTTCGTTGTGGTCCAGTTATGGTGGGTTGACCCGAAATAATTAAAAAAAATTCAATATACATATGTGTGAGAGATTATGAAAGCTATAGGCATCACACATGACTCAGTGGTTTTAATTTTGAATGACTACTTGGGTATGAGAACGCTTTCCACAAGATGGGTGCCACGTTTGCTCGCAATCGACCAAAAACTCGATCGTGTGACCACTTCAAAGGAGTGTTTGGCGTTGTTCAACTGCGATACGGGAGAGAATTGGCGCCATTTCGTAACCATGGTCGAAACGTCGATCCAACAAAACACAATAGAAACCACACGAAAGTCAAAACAGTGTATAGATGCCAAAGATGGCCAAGGTTTTTTTGTCGGTCAATAAAGTCATGGCAACCGGTATCCTTAAAAGAGCAAAACAATGGCTAATCGGGTCGTTTTAAGAAATAAGTTTTCTCTTTGCACCAGGACAATGCACGAATTGATACATGAGCAGTGCCTATGGCTAAAATTCCACGAATTGGGCTACGAATTGCTTCCTTATCCGACTTATTCTTAGGATTTAACACCAAGAAAGAAATGGCATGGTGGAATGAGATTTGACTCATAGGCTAAAATCAGCTCACAAACAAATACCTATTTTGATGACCTTCACGAATCTTTTTTTTTTTTGGATGGAAAAAAATGGCGGAAACGTTAGATAAAGTGAATAGAGCTCAAAGAAATCTGCGTCGAAAAATTAAATGATTTTTACTCGTATCCAAAAACTTGTATTATATTTTAAAGGTCGCGCGCGGACTTCTTAGGCTGCCATCGTATGTTTAACAAGGAAGTTACCCTACAAGAAATGAATGAGCGAGTAGTCACATTTTTCATTTTGGTGTTAAGAAAATGATAGAAAGAAATGACCGAAATAAAGTTTTCGGTCACAATCGGTAACTTCTTTCTATCATTTTCTTAGCACCAAAATGAAAAATGTGACTACTGCCTCATTCATTTCTTGTAGGGTAATGAATAATTGATAAGGTGTCTATGCTTATTACGGGAAAACTTTTTGTAGGAAATGACGGACTGAATCTAATTTGCAATACCAAGCAAACGCTGTATGTCCTAAGATATTATAGTTTTTACAGATTTGTCGAATAATACATATTTCAAAAGAATTTTTTTATATTTCGATACCTTCCCGCAAGAATGTATTAAGCGACATTTCTTAAATTGTGTAGGAAACGAAAAAAACGTCTCATTTAGTTATTATTTTATTGAAAGGAACATATTTGGAAAGCGATTTTCAGAATACAAAACATATTTAAAAATGTGGCTTAGCATAATTTCTTTGGCGGATAATACAAATTACAAGGTGCAACATTATTCCAGTGAGAAAACTTGACGGTTGATACAATTTTATTTTCACTCTAGTTTCCTTTGCATCCATTATAGGGCAGCGAAACCCAGGCCAAAATGTGGCGCTAAACTTCTAGTATAGTTCCACATCAAAAAGTCATTTTCGAAAAAAGTGTCGCTTAATACATTCTTGCGGGAAGGTATCGATTTTTATTAAATGCCAAACGAATGTGTCGTAAAATATTATTTCTGTCTAAGTTCAGCCATTGATAGATCTTAAAACTTAAAATTTTACAAAGACCCAGACCTACTGCTACTTGTTGTACTACATATATGCTTATAGACTCTAGATATGTAGTATCTATAAGCACCGCGACCCAGAGGGTCGTTTGGGACCCATAGAAAAAGTTGTATGTGGCAATTTTTTAAATAGGTGTTCTGTTCGGGACACCTTCCACGCACTTCGTTAATTTTGCTGTCGCCATAGTTATCCTACCGAAAAAACTATTTGCCGTATGGTGGATAAATTTAAGTTGACTTGTAGAGTAATAGCCTTTTTGCACTGATCAACATCTAACATCTACCATCAATTTGCGAAGATGTTGATATCTTTCCATAAGAAATACATAGATAGGGATAAAAACCAGCATCTTTCAACATCTTTAAAAGATGTTTTATCTCATTTTATTCCATTCTACATCTTTTAATTATTTTAGTGTCATCACTAGAAATGTGGCAATAAGTTCTATTATTATTGTGGCATCACTGACAAAAACAAATTGGTTTTGAAAGCAGCGTTACAATTTGTCAAGTTTTGTCTTTTATTGCAATGTTTTTTTATTAATTTCCAAGGCCCATTGAAAAGGTCTGCGCAAGAAGCCTGATGATCATTGTTTATGTTCTTTTTAGTTGTCAAAAGTTGTTTTCATTTTGCTTACATGTGCATGTATACGTTTGTTTACTTTTATGGTTTGCCACACATACACGGTTTTTCGTTTTGCTTTGTATATGTGGTAGTAAATTTTTGACAACTAAAAAGAATAGTTTTTTGTTTTTGTACAAGTAAGCAGACCTGATAGATGGGCCTTGTTAATTTCAAATACATTTTTGTGTTTTCTTTTTAAATTTTGGCAATTTTGTTGAAAAAAACATTTTTCTATTTTAAAACCCTTTTTTTCAAAAATGGTGACATTTTTGTTTGATGGTAGATGTTAGATGTAGGCAATGTAAACGAGTGTTTCACATTTTCTACATCTTTAATGGTACATGTTTGATGTTGATCAGTGTAAAAAGCCTATAAGCAATCAACCGACAACCATACTCTGCCTAAAACATCGCGGCTGTCTGTGAGAGTATACATCGCTTACATGAAGTCGGTTTATCGTAAGCCACAACTTGGCGAATTAAGTGTTTTCAATTGGGCTTATACATGCAAAAAATTCAATTGACTTAGAAGCTAAAAATAAACGACCACATAAAATGATGGGCCCTGAAGCAGTTGCGAATTAACCATTTTTTTCTTCCATCAATTATCCTTAGCGATGAGTCCAATTTCTAGATACGTCAACAAACAAAATTGTTGAATTTGCAACGATACCAATTTAATGCATCCCGAAAAAGTCTCTGTTTGGTGTGGGTTTTGGGCAGACAGAGTTATCGGTCCATATTTCTTTAAGAACTAAGGGAATGACCGTCAACAGCGAGTGCTAAAGGTTAATGATTACAAACTTCTTCTGACCTGAATTAAATGATATGGAAACTAAAGACTTGTGGTTTCAACAGGACGGCTCTACGTGCCGCACAGATCATTCCGCATTGGACATTCTACACGACGGCATGGCCATCTTAATCACAGATGATGGCAACTGACTGTTTCTTGTGGGTTTTTCTTAAGTCCTATGGTCACATTTTTTCGTGATCTTTGCCATTCGAATGCTCGCCCCCACTAAAGCGGATATTTGCGCTCAAACAAAAGCCTAAGATTAAATCAAGAATTTCCATTTTATATAAATTAAATTATCCAGAACTTATAATCCTCTACAAAAATTTAGAACTAATAAACCTGCAAACAGGGGACTAATTAAGGCATTCGATAACAATACAATTTTTACGTATACTCTAACAGTAAGCAGTATAAATCTCCATGACTAAGCGGCGTGAAAGATCGGTTCTTCGAAGCCTTGTTCGTGTTTGAAGTTGAGAAAGGTGTCTTGCAACTAGAACATCATCCAAATCCGCTTACAAGGCACCTTTCTTAACAATACAATTAAAATGGAAATTTTTTTCGATATCGAAAGCCGTTATTTGCCCCCATCGTAAAATAAATCAATTAAGAGGCAATACAGGTTAAGAACCGATAAATCTATGCACAGTACACGGAAAGAAGTTTATTTTCTAAAGTAATCAATTTCGTTTCCTAAAACAAGAAAATCCAAAATCTTATTTTGTTCGTATTGAGTAAAATTTTCTTAAATAAAGAAACATTTTGCTTAAGCCAGTGCTTAAAAATTGTGTACAACTTTCGCTTGTGTCTCTAATCTTTTACCTTTTGTGTAGCTGTCACTCTATAAATTACATATATGTTAATAAAGGTCACATAACTTAATAATCATTAATGTTGAAGGGTATTAAAAATTCGTTTTCTTTTCACTTTCCCACTCATATCACCTTCAAACTTCCAGTATAAAAAAAGATGAGAAAGGAAAAAAGGAAAACGAATAAAATGAAAACAAGCAAGCAAACAAACAGCTGAATAAAATTGTCATGTTCTAACCTTTTAACTTACATGCTGTTACAACGGTAATAATTTTGTAATCCGGTATAAACACAAGACATGTAGGCGTATTGTGGTAAAGATGATGATGATGATGCCGATGTTTGTTGTGGTAGCACGTGATTTGAACTAAACTCATCGTTAATTTGTTGGTGCTGTAGTTGCTGCTGCCGCTGCTGTGGCACGGGCTTGCTGCTCAATTGTGTGCCGGTTGAGATTTCTGAAATCAAAGCTTGTTCATATGGTGTCGATAATAATGGTTCTAGTAAAGAATTATCATTTTTAACTTTATCATATTTGTTAAAATATTTTCTGTTACTTTGTAAAAAATCCATACCCGCTCTTTTGCCGTAACGAGAACTTAAGAAGAATCTATCGTTGCGTGGCACAACATTTAAGCGACGTGTCTTTGAGGTTGCAAACAATGATGAACCTGACGATGACGATGAACCCGATCTGCCATAACGACTGCCAACAAAGAATGATGGTCGTTTGTGCAATGTTAACGCATCTTCTTAAATTACATGGAGAAAGGAAAAAATAGATAAAGAAAATAGATTAAATAGAAAAACATGTAAAATCGAGTAAAAAATCAAATGTTTTTAACTTGGATTTAATTACACACTAGTTGAGTTATTTAAGATGTTTGTAAATGTTTTAATATTCGTTTTTACTTTTTTGTTTAGAGTTTTGTGTTGTAATTAAAAAGAATATGGACCAGATTTAAGTTTTTTAACAAACACTGCACATTGGGACTGATTGTGAAAATAAAAAAATTTTCGTTTACTTAAATACTATTCATTTCACCTTTTTAGAATATTTTTTTTTTGAGTACGTTTCAAAACTCTGCATCCCACCTAGAAATTCACTAAATAATGTTTATATAGAAAAGATCTCTTCACATTTAAAAACTTCCTTAAATAATCTCTTCAATATAAAAATAACACAGCTCGTCTGCTCAATATGGGTTTGACCTACTGACCATTAAAAAAAAAATTGAGTTAGGTATGGGGCATATATGTTTTGAATACCCCCTTTCTGAATCCAAACCCGCTTTCACAAATTTTTTTATTAACATATCAACTATTTTAAAGTTTATTAAGTATTGTTTTGCTTTACACGCCACTGTTTGGCGAATGCAGAAAATTCCTTATACAAAAACGTTCAAAATAAAATTCACTCTTGCTTTGCTGCATTGCCGTAAGCAAAAAATAAAGAAAAAAAATTGTTCAAGCGAAATCAAAACAAAATGAAAACAAGAAAATATATTTTAATCTTGTTTTTCCTCATAGAAAAAAGTATTTAAAGCAAATGCAAAAGTAAAGCAACATAAAATGTCAATGACTCAATGCACAGCTGTAAGTTCATATACGCATGCAGCACAAAAAGGCACTTTTTAGAAATAAATTAAGAAAAGTGGCGCATGCGGCGCAAAACAATAATTTTCACTTTCAATAAAATTATATTAGCTTTTAATTTGGTTCATAAAAGTTCAAAAAAATTTATATTTTTCTTCAAAATATATGCTGGAAGCAAAAAAAATTCTATCGGGTATATTTTCAGAAAACTTTATGTAAACCTTGGCCGTCTTTTTTCTCCATTACGACTTTTTGGCATATGGGCATTTCCATGAGAATGTCAACCAGGACTCAAAAAATTAAAACGCTTGCAACTTTTTTTCAAATATGGTCAAAGGGAAAAAACACCCAAACTTTATTATGCCTGGGTACTTATAGCTTATTATAATTTTTAAAAAGCCAAAAGTAATAGTTTTAACTCACTTTCTCATTGATTCATTTTTAGTAACTGCAACTGACAATTTTTAATATTCTGCCGATTAAATACAGATACCGGTAATATTGCAATTAAACTTTAAAGTTAATGTTACAACAACAATGAACAAGATCCATGACGAAAGAACAAATTTATAGTTCGATTAGCGGTATATTTTTGTATTTGTTTTGGATGCTATTCTAATGTCACGTACGTGGTGCGTAAACATCATTTATCTTTGTCATATGAAATTGGTAAGTCTAAGATATATCAAAATAAAAGTTCAAAGCAAGATATTTGCTGCAAAAAAATATTGATCGGAATTTTTTTTTAAATTGGTATAATAAAAATTTTATAAGCTTTTAAAGCTCGTCACGTACGATATTTTAAGTACTAAAATGCAACTTAATCCATTATCTTATTATGTTGGTACTTAGTTTACATTTGGTCAAACCTTATTTCATTACAATCAAAATCATCTTACAAAATTTTTTTGGAATCGGTCCATATTTGACCATAGCTCCCATACAAGTTATACTCCCGAAAATAGCTTTTAATGCCATAACTTCCTTTTAAATGTTGGTATTAACATAAAAATTGTCGACAATGACTTTTACGATAGGTACTATGTCAAAATGTTGTGCGTGTAGGTCCAAAATTAACCATAGGTCCCATATAAACCACATTCCTTAAATCGGCTAGGGGCAAACAAATCTCATATTGATGGAGATAACTAAACAATATTCGGCATAAATAGCTTTTATATAATTCTTAACCTCATAGCATAATTCCGTTCTGGCGATCTTGATTAGCCACGGGCCCCAAGTAGGGTACACTCTCAAACAAATTTTTTTTTAAATACTATAGTGTAGGGTATCATATGGACGGGCTTAACCGACTATACTTTCTTACTTGTTTGTTTTAAGTTTTTATGTAGATATATTTACAAAAAATATATTTCATGCGATGTAAATACTATGAGAGAAAAATCTGTCACGTACGGTATGTCACGAACGATATTACATTTTGTTCATTATAAAACCATCCAAAAAAAAATTTTTTTTTTCTAATTACGGATTATAAAGAAAAAATATGTGGTTTAATTTATGAAATTAAAAAATGGAGAAAAACCTCCCACAATTCGCAGATTTTCTTATTTTTTTACATTCACCCAAATATCACTTCCGTTTTATGTCACGTACGATATGCACTTATTTTGCCCGATATTTTGGACAACAAGGTTCCGAATTTGAAAATTTTTTTTCATATATAGTTCCCTCTAAATGAAACATAATAATACAAAAAATTTTCCAGTTAATACTATTTTTGCAAAATTTCTATCTCTCTGAAGGCGTACAAATGTCACGTACGATGACATGGAAATGCCCATATGCGCCAAACCAATAATGAGCTGACGAACTGTTCAAACCAGTTAAAAGCAAAAAATACAAGCAAATATATTAACTATTTGCACAAGTTATTTCTCTACACTTTTGTTTGTTCTGTTTCAAATCAGCTACTCAATGTTGTCCATTTTTGAATTGTTGAATAAAGGAAAGGAAGTTTTGATAGATTTTCAAGTAACCAGAATAAAATAAAACAATCAAATATTTATTTGCTTTTTAAACAGCTTTGTTTTTTGGTTGGGCTTAAAAAAACTTGACACAACATATTTGTTCTTGATTCCTGACAAACACTAAAAGATGTTTTAAATCAAGAAAAAACGCCTGGCAAGCCTTATCTCACCTGACGGATGTAAAGTTATTATGCTTAAAGACTTCGGTGTCTTTTTTTGAATATAACTTCTTTTAAATTATACTTTTCAAAAAGGTTCTCCTATTCGAATCTAGGGCCTAATTCTGGCAGTCGTGATCGAGTACTTTCTCGATTCGAAAGCAATTTTATTTTAACCGATACTGAACGAATCAAAATTATTTTTTCAGTATTTTGAAACTCAAATTAATGCTTTACAACACCGAAAAAATAATCCCGATTCGTTCAGTATTGACTGAAATAATTAGATGTTAAATTGCTTTCGAATCGAGAATGTACTCGATCACGACTGCCAGAATCAGGCCCCTAATTTCAAAAACTTATTCTATTCAAGGGATTTTTTTCATTTAAAAACTACTTATGCATACTGGATATGAAAGAAACATTTATACAAAAAGCACTTAATTCCAAAGCTGCATTTAAAAAAAACTATTTTTACTCAAAGGCATATTTATTCAAAACTAGCATATACCCGCTATTTCGTTAGCGTCTCCTTTTTCTTCGTGGACATATTTGTATGCCAACGTTTATTTTTCTAGGTTTAAACTTGTTTAAATTCTAACCCGCTTCTTTAGTATTACCAAAAAGCTAAAGAAAACTATAAAATTTCTCGTATTTCCTTTTTTGGGTACAATATTTTTTCCCCCCATTAAAGTATCAAAAATTTCAGTATTGTAGTGGCAGCCTATAATTAAGTACGAATATGTCAATGAATGGAAGAAAATGTTTTGTAAAAAAAGTACTAATAATAGTTACGATTTCCACCCCTTAAATGTTCGAATTTCGAAAAAGTACCAAATTTGTGTTCGTATTTTTTTGATAACTATCGAATGTGGTATAAACTTTGTTTATTGGTTTAAAAGATAAATGGGGTGTCAAAAAAGTTACAAAATTCAGGTTTTACCCGTTTATTCCCTAAAAGGGCCGAATTTCAAAAAAGTACCAGACATCTGTCCGCTTATTTTTCAAACGAACAACAATAAGTATTAAATTTTTTTTGTATCTCTTTTAGTTTTGAAGATATAAACATTCGAATCTCCAAAAATCCCATCTTAGTGGATCGATTTGGGAAGCGACCAATCTCTGGCCCATATTTCCAGTTTCTAGGGTTAGCGGTTTAGGCTGGGCGATGATGAATGAGTCAGTCAGTCACTCACGCAACTCTTTTATATATATAGAAAATGTACTTTTACTTAAAGGAATCTTCGTTTAAACGCTACTTTAAAGGTATAGTTTTTGAAAAGGTACTTTAAATTCAAACGCTCGGTTTTACAAATAAAGTTTACAAAAGCAATTTTTTTCCCTTTTGTAAAGTTAATATTTTTAATTTGAAATTTTTTTTCCATATTAATTAGTCCCAATTCACACGTTGCAAGTCTCATTGATCAGCTTGCTACTTTATAACGAGAGTGAAGAGAGGAAAATAAACGTTTCTCTCTCACTCTCTCTCGCCTATAAGGTAGCAAGCTGATCAATAAGACTTGCAACGTGTGAATTGGCACTTAGGCTTGAGTTCATCAAATTTAATTTTCATTAAATTATTTTTATGAAGAAAGGAGTTTTTCAACATGAAATTAATTAAAATTTATTGACAATTTTTCATTCTTGACTGAAGCTGGGCTCGAACCAAGGCGTATTTACGGACATGTTTCAATCGCAACCACTCGATATCTTCAGAGGGATTTGCCGTTTAACACTCACAGCCATCGACGACTGCTGGCAGTCAAAAGTCAAACATCAATCTTTAAACCAAATTGTATTTTAACCTTTGGTAGATCGAAATTTGTTTTTTTTAATGATTATCCATTTTAATTGATTAACATGTAGGGGTAACCTGTCCGTAAAAACGCCTGGGTTCGAGGCCGGCTTCAGTCAAGAATGAAAAATTATTAATAAATTTTAATTAATTTCATGTTATAAAATTCCTTTCTCCATAAAACTAATTTAATGAAAATTAAATTTGATGAACTTTAGCCTAATTAAAATATCAAAATTTGGATTAAAAACCATAAGCAGTTCAACAAAATAACCACAATACTATTGTTAAAAAGCTAAGGCACGTGCTCTATGTTTACATTTGTCCTTCAAGTTGTGCTGAAAAAGGTCAACAAGAAAAAGAAAGACAAAAATATTAAAAAACCAAAAATAAAAAAATTTATTTTGAACTTCAAGAAGAATTCTTGACAAAAAGTACGAAAAACAGAAGTAAAGGAAGAACATGCAAATCAATTAAAATGGATAATCATTCAAAAAAGCATATTTCGATCTACCAAAGGTTAAAATACAGTTTGGTTTAAAGATTGATGTTTGACTATTGACTGCCAGCAGCAGTGAACCAAACCGAAGGGGTTTGATCGGCGGCGGCGGCGCGGGTATAAATGATCGGCGGCGGCGGCTTAAGTGTCAGCTTGAAATGTTTAAAATTGTTATTTAAGGAAAACTATTACTCATTTCTCTTTTTATTTATTTTTATGTTTAAGTACAAAAGATCAAATAATAATAAAAGGATAGGGCAATTTGTTTTTTTCTCATTACTGTTTTAAACTGATGTTATCTGTAGGACCACATATCCATTTATAAAAATAAAGCTTTCTGCAATAGATTATAAATAAAAATGTAAGCTTTAAATTTCAAAATTGTGCTAACCGACTTAAAGCACAAGCTGCAAATCTTGTACTTTTCTAAAACCATTTTGTTTGAAACAAAGAGGTGACCAAAATATTTCCAACACTCTGCACTTCCATACAGTGTCTTAATGTGAGACACTTCTTCAACTTTTTGTTTAATATTTAACAACTGCTGGTAATATTTTATACTTTTTTCTGCCACATTAAAAACTTCACTATCAGAATAAGATTCTGAAAAAGAATCTAAATAATTTTATTGTGGTTCACTTGTTTTTTTTTTGGAAAATATTCCTGCATAGATTTTTTTATGTTGTTAAGTACAATGAAGCTTTAAAAAGTTTTAAGAAAATATGTATAACGGCGCTTGAATGTTGCACATTGATGCTAACACATACCATTTTTGACAAAGAAATTAATACATTAAACACAAATCTGTTAAAAAAAACTTTGTCACACAAATTAAGAAATTTCACGGCGCAGCTGCTGTCATCGGCGGCTTTAATTGAGCCGTCTAAGCCTTGTAAGTCGGCGGCGGCGCGGCTTGGAGAAATCAATCGGCGCCGGCGAGCCAATCGGCTCTGGCCAGCAGTCGTGGATGGCTGTGAGTGTTAAACGGCAAATTCCTCTGAAGATACCGAGTGGTTGCGATTGAAACATGTAAGGGTAACCTGTCCGTAAAAACGCATGGGTTCGAGGCCGGCTTCAGTCAAGAATGAAAAATTATTAATAAATTTAAATTAATTTCATGTTGTAAAATTTCTTTCTTCATAAAAATAATTTTATGATTTCGGTTGCCTGCAGAAAAGAGATATCAACCTAAGTCCTACATTAGAAAGAGAATTCAAGCACGGCAACAACCAGCTCCAAAAATGCCTTAACATACTAACTCCGAGACCGGGGCATTGGCACAGAAAGTAAAACACCGTTTCCTAATTCTCTTGATCATGACAACTTCTGCAGTAGTCATTATACTACTACAATTATTTAAAATGGTTTTTTTTTATTTAAAATGCACGTTAAAGTAACTTTAAGGCACTTTTATTCAAAAACTGCTTTAATTCAGAATACTTCTATTTAAAAATCAGGTTAATTAATATGCAAATTTTATTAAAAATTCGCTTTTGTTTAAAAGCTTCCTTTTTCCAACTCTACTTTTATTGAAAAGTATTTTTTTCATTATTGAAAAGTACTTTTTGCAATAGGAACTGTTATTTCAAAGCTACAATTGTTTTAAAGACTCTCATACAAAAGCGATGTTTATTATTAATCTAAAGGCAGTTGAACTCAAAACTAATTTTACTCGAATGCTACTTTTATTAAAACGGCCTTTTCAATTGGAACTTTTATTCAACAGTTATTATACCCTCCACCACAATTAGTTGTGAATAGGGTATATTAAGTTTGTCATTCCGTGTGAAACTTTTTTATTATTCATCTCAGACCCCATAAAGTATATATATTCTGAGTCCTTGAGTAATTCTAAGTCGATTTAGCCATGTCCGTCGTAAAGATCAGTACATAATTTACCCTAGGCCCCATAGAAACCCTACTCCCGGAAAACAGTTTAGTACACCTAAAACCATAATTAATAATGCTATCATAACAGAAATTGGTACGTCACAGTTTTAAAGGACTAGAAATGCCACTGTGAAATTTCGTGATGATCGGTCCATAATTTACCCTAGGCCCCATATAAACCCTACTACCGGAAAACAGTTTAGTCGCCTAAAACCATAATTAATAACAAACCGTCACAGATATTACTACAGATATTACTCCTTAAACATTCGAACTGTCGGTGGAGGGTATTAAAGATTCGGCACAGCCGAATATAGCACTCTAACTTGTTATACCCTCCACCACAATTAGTTGTGAAGAGGGTATATTAAGTTTGTCATTCCGTGTGAAACTTTTTTATTATTCATCTCAGATCCTATAAAGTATATATATTCTGGGTCCTTGAATAATTTTAAGTCGATTTAGCCATGTCCGTCTGTCTGTCCGTCTGTCCGTCTGTTGAAAACACGCTCACTTTCGAAAAACTCAAAAGAAATAAACAAACTTGGTGTCAAATTGCTTGTAGTTATCCTAAGCAGTTTGGGATTGAAATCCAGCAAAATCGGTTCAATAGGATCTGAGCTATGAATCAAAATGTGGAACCACCACCTAAAAAAAATTGATAATTTTGTTACAAAAACTAACATAAATGGTGGAAAAATGCACAGAATGATATAAGATTCCGCAACAGTTCGTTTTATTTAACTGGAAATCACGCTGTAAAATTTCTTGAAGATCCGTCCATGATTTACCCTAGGCCCCATATAAGCCCTACTCCCGGAAAACAGTATAGTAAGACTAAAACCCTAACTAACAATGCTATCATAACAAATTTTGGCACGTCACAGTTAAATAGGACTAGAAATGAAACTATTAAGTTTCGTGAAGATCGGTCTATAATTTACCATAGGCCCCATATAAAACCTACTTCCAGAAAACAGTTTAGTACGCCTAAATCCGTAAAAAATAATGCTTCACAACAAAATTTGGTACATCAAAATTTTTTAGAACTAAAAATAAGACTGTGAAATTTCGTGAAGATCGGTCCATAATTTACCATAGGCCCCATATAAACCTTACTCCCGGAAAGCAGCTTAGTACGCCTAAAAACGTAAAAAAGAATGCTATCATAACAAAATTTGGTACATCACAGTTTTATAGAACTAGAAATGACACTGTGAAATTTGGTGAAGATCGGTGCATAACTTACCATAGGCCTCATATAAAGCCCACTCTGGTAAAATAATTAAATACGCGGTAAACTTTCTTCCAGTTTAGCTTCATATGGCCAGAAAAAATGTTATGCCTTCTGAAATTTACCGCAAACGCTTAAACTAATTGCACCGCTGTATTGAAATTTATGTTTTGTAATACCAGAAATCGTTTTGCAGAGTTTGGGATGATTGGTTCATAGCTTACCATGGCTTTTATATAATTTGGTCTCTTGAAAATCATTTAAGTTCAGCTTAAACTGATATTCTACTCAAACTTTTTAAAATTGATTCTGATTGTCGATCAATAATTTTATATAGGTCTAAACCGCAACAAATTTTAATGCAGATGTCTGTTTTTACAAAGATTATAATAATAAATAGACATCATACAGATATTACTCCTAAAACATTCGAAGTGTCGGTGGAGGGTATCAAAGATTCGGCACAGCCGAATATAGCACTCTAACTTGTTTTTATTTATTAATTATCAAAAAAGTATTTTTATTCTTAACGCTCTTTCATTTAGAGAAGACTTAGGGCCTGTTCGTCGATAACGAATGAAGACTTCGTTTTCTTAAATAACATTTAAAACAAAAACAAATTATAAAATATTGTTTTTATTCGTTATCGACGAACAAGCCATTATTGTTTTTTTTTTAATACTTTTTTTCTAAAGTAACGTTTATTCATAAAGTACTTGTGGTCAAAAGTACTTTTTCAGGAATTAATCTCATAATTAGAAAATAGATTTTGCTTCTGTTTGAACTAATCTATATCAAATTCATTATTAAAGTTAAATATCCTTAATTCTATAAATATTTCAAAAACTTCGAATAAATCTTTTAAATTTCGAGTATGATATTTTTTATTATACAAACATGCGTATGTATTTATTTTAAATAAAGCAATAAGTATTTATCTTATAAATACTTCCTACTTACCTTGTTTTATATCTGTGGGATTATCAATAAATTGATCTGTGGGCTCTAAACTGCATTTAACCACCATAAAACAGAATGACAGCAATAAAATTGTCAAGTGGCACAACAATTTCGCTTCAACCATTTTGATAAGTAGAAATAAAAAACGAGATTGAGTATGAAGATGTTGAAATCCCAAGATAAAAAACGGGTTTAATCGACAACAACAAAAAAACCACTCGTTTTAGTTGTTAACGCAAAAAAAAACGACTGCAATAAAAAAAAAAAAATAACAACAATGTTAAAGGAAAATATTAAATGTTACAAAGGAAATTTAAGAAAATAAGGAAATACTTTAAAGATTAAAAGTTGTATCTATTAATTTTTAGAAAGAGATTTTATATAAGAGAATTAGAAGAGAGTTTTTTTTTTATTAAAAAAGGATTTACTAGAAAGTTTTTATGCTTAATTTATGTTGTTTCCTAAAAATAATTGGATTTTACAATAAATAAAATAAAATATTTTAAATATGTACATACAAACATATGCAAAATTTTTATTAAAACAATTAAAGTATTTTTCAATTTTTTATTTCATCCTGATGTGATCCATTAAATTTTACACTATTAAGCCCGAGTTATTAATTGTTTTTTGTTTAAATAAAGACAGAGAGCAACAAATGAAAAATTAAAAATACGCACACATCTAACAGTGCCTTTCCTTTTCTCGTCCTGCAATAACAGGAATAAAAGAAAATCCATAATGTGTTGAATGATTGTGGTTGCTCGGTATTGACTGGCCGTCTTTTTGCTTACGCATTGTTGCCAAACACCTTTAAACACAGCCAGCAATCAACAATTAATTCCTGTGGAAAATAATGTGTAAAATAAACTTACGCATGACCATCATACAATACACACACTCCATTAAATTTAATACATGAGTTTGTTTAAAAGTTTTGAGTTTTTTTGTGGTTTCGATGGAATTGGTTTGATAAGCAATTGTTGCATTAATTTTTTTATTTTTTGTACGGACACACTATAATAACAAGAGAATGAGCAGACAACCAGATGGATAAAAAAGTATAAAAAAACGTTAAAGTAATTACTACCAGTAATTATGAGTCAAAGTTAATTTTTTGTTTCACTTAAAAATGTTAAAAAGAATATAAAATGTATGACGACGATGACAATGTAGATGATGCTTGGACCCATATACCGTAAATTGCTTGTGGTAAAAAGAAAATGGCTTTATAATGAGAAGTTATTGGCAAACAGGTGTAAACAGGAAGTGAACTGAAGGCTTTTAAATAAAGAGAAAATATTAATGTATATGAACTTTAATAAAACGTTTAAAATGGTTTCAGTAAGTTGGCTTTTAAAGAAATTTAAAAATTTTAGCATAAAAATATTGTAGAATAAAAGAAAAATCATTTTAAGTGGAAAGTTATTTATAAATAAAAACTGTTTTAAAAGATCTATTTTAAATAATATGAAAATGCAACATTAGTACAACGACGTATGAGTCATTTAAATATTAATTAATAACCTGGTAAGAATTTTCATACGCCATCAATGCTTTAAAAAAAATTTAATTTTAAAGCATACTTTAAGGAGTAAATATTATTTATCAATATCAACTTTAAAGGTCATAATAAACCTCACAAATGGCTTGGCAAACATGTCAATATTTTACGTGTGTACAAACATTTTGTGTTGTTAATTGGGGTGTTTGCTGTTTGGACAAATATTTGAAGCAATTTTTGCAGAAATATTACAAATTTTTAATATTTGGCAGACATGTATTCAATTCAATTAATTTTTAATATTAAATTAAATTTTTAGCAGTATTGCTTGCCATAAAACAGCTCGTTGTTTTAATCACTTTTTACTTTTTATACCCACACCACAATAGGGGAGAGGGTATTATGCATTTGTGCTGATGTGTGTAACGCCTTAAAATATTGGTCCTAGACCCACCTTAAAGTATACCGATCGTCTAAGAATCACTTTCTGAGTCGAACTAACGATGTCCGTCCGGCTGGCTGGCTGGCTGGCTGTCCATGTAACCTTGTGCGCAAAGTACAGTACAATTTTGGAGATAATTTGATGAAATTTGGTACATAGGTTCTTATTGGTACAAGGACCAAGCCTATTGAAAATGGGCCGAATCTTAGGACCACGAGGGAAGAAAGGGGGAAATTTCTTCCTCTCAGAAACTATCATAGAACCATATCTATATGGACACAAAATGTATGGATTTTTTAAAAAATAGGACCACGAGGGGAGATAGGGACAATTTCTGCCTCTCAGACCGATTAGATCCATATCTATATGGACACATTAGCTATACAGTTTTTCAAAAAAAGGACCACAAGGGGAGGTAGGGGGCAATTTCTGCCTCTCACAAATTTTCAAACCGATTGTCATGAAGTTTATAAGCATAGATAAATCTATATTTATATGGACACATAAGCATGATGTGTTTTTAAATACTGTGGTGTAGGGTATCATATGGTCGGCTGGCTGGCTGTCCATGTAACCTTGTGCGCAAAATACAGGTTGCAATTTTGGAGATAATTTGATAAATTTTAGTACATAGGTTCTTATTGGTACAAGGACCAAGCCCCTTCTCTGCTCCCTTCTCATAGAAGCGAGTGTCGAAGGTGTATCTTATCTTTTATATCAAAGAGTCGAGGCCTTCTATGATGCATTCTTTAGCAGTTAGATATGAATAGTAATTGAATCAAAATAATTTTAAGCATACCTTTAAAAAGGCCTGAAGTTAGCAGGTCTTCTGAGTTTTCCCGCTGGGGAATTGAAAGGCAAAACTTGATCGTGTGGCCTCCAAGTAACTGACTATAGGTTTCATATTGTACTCATTTCCAAAAATCTTTAAAATTATTACTACTGACACTAAATGCAAAGGGAGACAGACTCTTACTTAAGAGTAAATGTACATATATACAAAACGTCTTAAGATAAAATCATTAACGGCAATTGGTTTAAATATTCAGTTGGTGATCATTAGAATTTTTAAAAATTTTTTTAACTTTGGTAACCTGCAGAATTACTCTCTGCTTAAGATAATAGAATGTCATATAGTATTCCAAAAACCAAAATTCTAGGATATTACAGTTATTAAGTTTGTATATTTAGGTTAATAATAACCTGCAAAATTTTGGTCGTTTGCAGAGAAGGCAAGGTTTTTTGACCATTTTTTTGAATTACATTGAGGATATACATATGTATATAATAAAGTTATGAGTTTTAAGATACAACTATTAAGTTTAAGACATAAGCTGCGTTCGTTTACTCCAAAATTTGTACAAATTTTTACTGGCTTTTACTGAAATCCGTTGGTGTACACATAAATTTGTAAAATTTTCATATTACTCACCTACTGGATTTTAGTGGGATTTTACTGGCAAAGTAAACGAACGTACATATACATATTCGAACTTCCAATTATTTTTAAATTGACATAAGATATCTTTTAAGATTCAAAATATTTAAATTCATTTAAAAATACTTTAATAGATTCTTTAAGAAGTCTTACCCGCTTGCTTTCATTTTTCGACGAAAATCTGTTTAATTAACTGCTTTATTTTCCCTAAACATTTAAATAAAAAATAAACATCCAAATAACAAAATAATTTATTTCAATCAAAAAGACTTTCTGTGATTTCTTTGCAATTAAAATTCATTAAAAAGACATTAAACAGCAGAAAGTTTACGAAAACACAAACAAAAGTGTATTTTTGGCAAATAACAAACGCTAACTAATATAAACGACTTAACATCAAGCTAAAATTAAAACATAAAGTTTAGTTCTTAATTTACCTGTAAAGATAAAGAATTATATTTTTTATATTGCACAGATAGATTTAAATTTATTTAACATTTAAGACAATGTCAAATGAATGCAAATATTATTTAAAGTGAACATAAAAATATAAAATTAACATAAAAAATAAATTAAAAATTGTTTATATTGTTTATACTTGTTTAAAATGTACTGGAAATTGATTACGCTTGGGTTAAGTTTTTTAATTTATAAAATAATAATAAAAGTTGTAGTATAAATACAAGAGTATATCATAACCTAAATATTTTAGTTGAATTATTTTTTTTTTATAATTATACAGTTTAATTTAGACACTCCTGTTTTAAAAATAATAAAAACTAACGAAACACTATATGTATGTATGTATGTGTGGGAGACGTTTAACCGTTTTCTTTTTCTCCCTCTCGTTTGACTTTAAATAATATTTATTCCCACAACAAACACTTAATTTTCACACTTGCAATCAGACACACATACGCATTCATTCAAACAGGTGTGTGGTTTGCTTAAAGGCAAAACTGTTTATTTTTGCTGGTGAGCATAATGTGTTTGTTTCTTTCTCTCAGTTATTTAAGCCTGTGTATCTAGTACTTGTCTGTTTTTGTTTGTTTTTATACTTCGCCCTACAGCTGGAAAGGGTTTATGTAAAAAAGTTGATCATTCCGTTTGGAATTTCTATAATATTGATCTTCCCAGCTAGCATTTTGTATCATAATCTAATCATTTAGGAATCAGCTTTAAGGGCAAAATATCCGTATATGAGCTCATTTTTCAATCATAAATGATACTCTCGTTGTGAGAAAATGGTTCCCTACCGATAAATCACCTGAAAGAATAATTTGTGATAAAATTTTCTGATTCCTTTTTGATCATTTAAATGTTAGTTTTTCTTATCATTACTGAATCGTTTTTGTCTCATTTTTTAATCGTAAATTATATAATTTTTGATTATATGCACATTAGGGGTATGTATAACCAATTTTTTGGCATAGTACCATGAGGTCAACCATGTCCTAGTAATCACGAAATTCATAATCTTTTGTAATTTTTCTCAAAAAAGTTCACGCTCCAATTGGTTTTTCTAAACCAATGCAGAAAAATCTCTTACCATCTCTAAATATTAATGAAATTTCATACTTGAGCTATTTTTTGTTTTAAATAAACATATTATTAATTTTTCTTAACCAAAAAGAAAATTAAAAATTTTCAAAACTTCATCGCGGTTGGTGCGTGAACTTTTTTGACCTTGGCGAAAAAATAAATATTCGTTCCCTTATAGTTGTTTATGCTCTATCGGACCGTGCTATGCCAATTTTGATATTTTAAAATATTGTTAAAAAGTTATATCCCTAATGTTCATATGTATTTTATATCATTTTTTAATTGTCATGTTTTTTTTTAATTTTTCTCCGAAAAATCAGCGCCGTTATGAACACAGAAAGAAATAAAAATTGATTTCAATTAAAAAATTTGTCTACGGTTTTTAGCAAACAGAAACTGGGAATTATTTCCTTCCGAAGGTTACTTTATATTATATTCAACATTTTTTTTTTTAATAGTATTAATTAAACGTTTAATTTACTTGATTTAACGTTTAATTCACTTGATTAAATTTTTTAATTAAAACTGATTTTATTTTTGATTAATGCTTTAATTGGTGAAAAATTTTGGAGAATTTTTTCTGTGAACCAAACAAAAGTAATTGGTTTTTCGCAACGAAGATAAGAAACAATTTGCACTAACATTTAAGTTTATAAATTGTCAATAATTTTTTGGCTTCCTTTTTAGCCAAGCTTTTTTTTTGTTTGGCTGACATGAAAGTTTCTAATTTTATATTTTTTCATTTGGCAAAAACAAAAATTCAAAATATTTAAAATCATTATTTAAACATATTAATGAATCATATATGAATCCTTTTTTAATCGATCAGGTAATAAATCAGTGTTTAATCATCAAAACTCATCTGAAAAGAATCATTTGAGTGATTTTTACAAAAAATAATCAGCCAAATGCTAGCTGGGTTAGACCCTATTAATACCCGTAATTTCTACCAAAAGAAAGCAGATCTACGAACACGATCAGCTAAACATCTGCATGAATAAAAAAAAATTGCTATGAGACACCCACAATATTTATTCATACATATTCATTTAATTCATTTGCAATGAGAAGCAATGAGTGAGTGAAAAAGATACTTGAGTTGTTTAAAATATGAAAGCATCGAACTCGATCAACTTGTAGCGTTCACACAACCCACGATTCACACTCGTCACAACTCAGTAAACATTGAAGATGGAAGCTTCGGTATGAATGTATTTTTGTAGAAATGAGAAAAGTACGTGTACGACTTTGTTATATAAGTACATACAATGAGTTTGTAAGGCTCAGTCGAATTATACAATATTATTCGGTTTACCCTGGTTAATTGAAGAAAGATCATAAAGGAAAAACATAATTTTTACTTTTTCAAATTTTTTTTTAACTTATTCTTAGTAATGAAAACAAAAAAGTATGTAACACAAATAACAATGTAATAAACCAACAGCATCAGTAAGAAAAAAATTAACTTTAAAAATATGTGTTCACCGAAAACACGTGGTTACAACGTTGCTGACGTTGTTCTCATTGCTACTCGCTCTTGCCTTTTTGTTGTCCCTATTATTGAATGTTGTGAGTTCGAGTTTGATCGGTGATGGGACGAATAAATAAAATTTTCGCCAGACGATGCACAACGAAGTACGATACAACTTCAACAAAGTACAACACAACATTCATGCAATCGTCTTTTTGCACACTGACTAGCAAGAATCATTCATGAATGCGGTTGTGCATTCATTGGACGAATGAATTCACGCAGATGTTTAGTTCGTACCAAGCAGCTATCTTTACCTTTTGTAACATTTATTTAGCCAGCGTGTTTTTACCTTCTATTAAAATATGGCAGATTTTGCAACTTGTTTCTATACACAGTTAGATTTCTTTTTGTAGATATTGCGGGCATAAGTATCAGAGACCTGCGCCGTCAAGTTTTGTCGGCGGCGGCGGCTTGCAAAAATATTGCCGGCGGCGGCTCAAAGCCGGCTTAAGCCGACTTAAACTGAGGCCAATTTAAAAATAATTTTTTTTACCAACTTTCATATTTTAGTTTGAATAATAAAATTAATTTGCATATATACTTATTTTAATGCTTGTGGACCATTATCTATTCCTAAATGAGATTTTAAATTTTTACCGCAAAACCTTTGAAAATATACAAGGACTATGAGTTAAAACACGTCAAACCATCACGAAAAAATGGCATTTTCGGCATCAGCACCTCCGATTTGAATGAAATTCAACACAAATGTTATATGTAATTGGACTTAAACAAAACATAAATTTCAGACCCCACATTCTTTCGGCATCCGAAATATGACGTCATAAAAGATGTGAAAAATGTTTAAAAAAACACAAAAGTCTCCTTACAAAAGGGGATAGAACTCTTGAACTACGCAAGATAATTTAGTTTTTTTGGTATCGTTTTAAAGGTGAAAGTGCACCCTTTAAAATGATATGCATTTGTGTTTTCTAAGAAAAGGTCAAAGGTAAATTTTTGGGGTCTTGAGTTCAAAGGTCCATATCTAGAAAAGTATATTTTTTAAAATTCTTAAAAAAATATATGTTAAGTATTATACCCTCTTCAACATTTGCAGAAAATTTAAAGGTGGAGACTCGATTGGTGTCAGAGTTATATACCAGAACGTGATTCTAAGTATGTTTTGTGTTCAAAAATCCCTTGTTGTTGTTGTATTTTAATTATTTTTTTCAGTATATCTGGAGAACGGCAAGAGCCAAAGTTTCCAAATTTAGTACACAAATTTTAGTTATCAATACACACCATCCCACAAAATGTGGGCGGGACTGGAGAAGTGGGCGTGGTACCTCCCGTACAAAAAATATCAAAATGAATTTTCTTTATAATTTGTTTTTTTTGGAATATTTTAGACATTTTTTTGCTAACAGATCAAAGCATGATCAATTGCATAGCTTACGATTTGATTCATTTTCAATGGCACTTCTTGTCGAAAATTGTTCATACCAACATATAAACCTTTGCCGGCTCATGCGCAACAACTTTACTAAAGACCATAGCAATATCAAGTGATATAATTTATTTTGAGTAATTTTCAATGGTGCCGCCTACCGGAAGTTGGTCATACAAACCTAGAAACCTTTGTATGGTAATGCTCAACAGCTGTGCTAAAGATCATAGCATGATCAAATGCACAGTTTATGATTTAACTCATTTCGAGTCATTTTTAGTGGCGCCAGCTGTCTTAAATTGGTCATATCAACTTATAAACCTTCGCCGGCTCATGCTCAACAACTTTGCTAAAGATCATAGCATCGTTTAATTCATACTGAGAATTCTTCTTACTTGGTCAGAGACCATTCCGAATTGATACGAATCATCGAAATCGGTCCACCCGTAATTTAGTTATAAACGTAGTAACTAACGCCAGAAGAAGATAAAAAGAATAGAAAAAATTTTTTTCTAGTTTTGGTTATGCATTTCTTGTAGGGAATATTAGATTAAATGACTGTGACCGGCGGCTGATTTTAAGCCGACTTTAGTCGATAAATTTTCGGCGGCGGCGGCTGTTAAAAATAATCGGCGGCGCGGCTCAGCCGGCTTAAGCCGTCAAGGCGCAGGTCTCTGATAAGTATATACTTATTTTCTGGGTTCTTGAGAAGCATAGTTGATTTAACGATGTCCGTCTGTCCATGTGTATATTAAAGTGACGTTTCCGAAGATTCCAGATATAGTGAATACTAAGTTGTTTTATATACATATTTATGCCACATGTACTTCGTTGAACCTTGCTATTGAAATTCAGCGAGATTGGTTATTAATGACTTTAATATGAGCAAAATACCTCGACAGCTATAATTTTTACCCATAAATCTCAAATATTACCTATAAACCTTAACTTTCGCCAGCTCTCTTAAATTTCACTTTCATCTTAAACAAACTAACACCTAATTTTTACGATGATTTAAAAGACATGTCTTTTTTGTAGTTCATTTTTAAAGAAACTTCCAAAAACATGTTAAATTTTCACAATGTTTCTTATTGTGTTTGATTTTTTTTGTTTTCGTTAAATATGAATGTATGTATTGAATTTTTTTAAATTAAATTTGTTTATTTTTTTATATTTTAAAAAACAATTGTCATTTTGAAATAGAAATACAACATAAATTAAAAAACAAAATTAAGTACAAAGAGGAATGTCAAAAAAATCACAGAAAATACGATTCATGTCTTTTTTTCTACCCTGCTTACTTCTCTCCCCCGCTCGCTATCAAACTAAAAAAGACATGTTTCAAAAATAGGGGAAAAAATCATCATGAAAATTGGGTGTAAGTAGAATACTAGTAGGGAAAATCCACAAAATCCGTCCATAAATAACCAAGTTATAATCAAGTTACTTCACTGAAAGAATTTTCTTCGCAATACCAATGAATTTTGATATTAATCCCATGAAAAATTGCATTAAAAAGGAACCTATGCAGCGCTTCGTTGGATCGATGAAAAGGATTTAATGAAACATTACATTAGATCTATGAATATTATTCATTGGATGAATACTTTAAATAAAGTAACATTTTTTTTTTATTTTTTTATTTTTTTTTAATTTTTTTTTTATCTTTTCTATTTTTTTTTTTACTTTATTTTAATTTTTAATTTTTTTTCTGTCTCTGACGGGATTCGATCAGTCAACCTCGGTGCTGTTAGACTACCTCGCTACCGGCTAGTCTACCGGGGCAGTGTAGTTTTTGTATTAAAAAACTATGTTTTTTACTCAATTAAGAGCGTAAATATGAGATTAAATTGTCCATAATAACCAGTGTTGCCACTTTGTGGGCAATTACCCGAATTTGGTATAATTTTTAGTGTCGTGTGTAGAGCGTGGGTATTTTCCCTTACGTGTAATTTAGGTGTTATTAGAAATTCCCTAGAAGGAAGCGGACTCACACCAAAGCAGTACCGTGATAGGTCTTTGGTGGTAGAGTCCGGTTCTAGTTCTAACACTTTATATGAATGGGACCTATAACTTTTACATGGGGTTGTCATTGGAGGGGGTCAATTGAACTTGATTAGTGTAAGTTACTACAATATAGTATTATTTCGATACAAATGTAATATTTTTTCAATAAAACAAGTCCTAGAACTAAATTAAAGAAACACTTCTTAAAAAATCCCAAAAATAACTGTCGCACCATCGGTGACGACAGTACTGTAGTTCATTACTTTTTCTACCTTTTTGTTCTTCATATACCTGTTAAATGATTGGTTCTCCTTTCACCGGTCCTAAGTTATTTCTTTTTGTACTTGTTCTCTTTTTACAAATCCCAGGATCAGTCTGTTGGAACAATTGACACAAATTTCCAGCAGGGCTCTTACTTCAGATACCCCAATAAAATCAAGATTCAATTTTAGTGATGACATTTATTTCTTTTTAAATATTATTGCACAGTCTGCTGAACCAACGTCTCGGATTCTTTTTGAGAAATGACTTCAATCATTAAAGATATACTTATTTTCAGAAGTTTAATAATGAATGTCGCGAGATGGACCTATAGATTTGGATAAAGATGTGTATCATAGTGATTTAGAACCTGAAGTTTATTGAACAAAGTTATTCACACTAAAAACCTGGAAGAAGATATGTTTCCAATATTTCAACATACAATAAATTTTATTTTCATCTTGCTACTTTTTAATGCTTTAGTTTAAATAATATTCAACGCCTTTTACAGTTGCAAAACTGAATTACAAAAGGGACAGTTGCAGGCATTTTGTTTACTAAATAAAACTGCCATTTCTTCCACTTCTTCATTTGCCATTGGCCAAAAAAAAAACTATTGCCAACTCAATAAGCGAATAGTTGTACAGAAATTTTCGTATTTTGTTCGACAGTTTTTGGTTTCGACTGCAGTTTTTTAAACCCTGGTATAAAGGGTATTTTTAAGACCATGAAACTTAAAATGGTATACAACACAAAAAAAAAAAATTAATTTTAAGCGCAAATTGATGCAAGGCATTATCATTTGAAACCGATTTCAAACAAATAGGCACCGCGCCTGTCTTTGACGAAACGCATTGCAGACGTCCAATGCATGTCACGAATAAAATGAACAATGTTGACCTCAAAGACGTCAATTGTTGCTGGCTTATCAGCATAAACGAGTGACTTCACAGCCCTACGGAGCATTTTGAACCTTCTCTATATATAAGTATGCAAATGTGGAAGTTAATATCATTATTCTAGCAGTTTTATTTCACGTTTTATTATTTGTTTTCAAGTCGTTAATGTTTTTTTTGTTTATTTAAAAAAAAAAAAAAATCTTAACCGTTTGACTAATATTGATCTTTTTTTAATGAGTTTGTTGTGTTTTTGCTTCTTTGTTGATGTCCTTTTATTAAATAAAACTTCAATTTTATATCAGGTGTAATTTCATTTAAGTCGGGTAATTTTGCTTCATCTCAAGCGTAATTTTGAATTTTACTGGTGGTAACACTGATAATAACAATAACAACGTTGATTGAAAGTGGATTAAAAGTTTTTGTTTCATTACTCTAATGACATTTTTATTGTCACAATGAAAATTTAAATTTATGAATGCAATTATTGAAATATGTTGCTTTTATAAAAAATTTATTTGATTTCACAAATTTAATGGCATACATGTAACATTCGATGTATGAAATTATTAAATCTTACATTTTTTAATTAACAATTAAACATTTTTTTAAGGAAACTATAATTTTGTATTAATTTATGAATCAAATCAAAATTTTTTTTTTAACTTGGACAAACTTAAGTTTTCATATATCTAATGAAAATTTTTAACGTAATTACGAAATCCAATGAAGCGATTTTAACGAAAATACTTCATTATAACTATGAAATTCCATTTAGACAATGAACATTTTCATTTACCTAAGGAAAGTTTTTTTATGAAAATGATTCATTAAATATATGAAGCATTTTTCTTTCAGTGTTCCTTTTTTCCCTAAAATAATGGTTTTAGCATAGGAGCTGGACCAAATTTGGCCCAACAATCTTTTTAAATTATTTCACCTATGTCTATTGAAATCTATTGAAACTAATTTGATGTACTCAACTTTTCTCAGTGTTTGAAATTTGTTTGGTTTGCAAATTCAGCGAAATCGACCTAATGTTTCACCTAGCTACCGGAATAAGGATTTGATCACTATAGCGTCAATACCGTATGTGCTTAATGATTACTAGAAAGTTATTTATTAAATATTAGAAATCAGTTAATTCGGTTTCGGTTTCAGCTAGCCCCTGTGCAAGTGTCCTCCCAAATCAGTAATGCCAATTTAGCAATTTTTCATCCCGTTTTTATTTAGCTTTTACCCTTTTTATTTGTACTTAGCTTTTTTACAGCAATTTTTCCATACATGACCCCATTTTGCGATTTTCAATAAAAACTTTAACTTGCAACAAAGGAACACTCATTTACTAGATGGGTTGTCCATTGAAATGTCAGTTTCAAGAATATAAACGAAATGGAATAAACTGAACTGAAGCTGCATTTTGAAACAGACGAAAACTGTCATAAGGCAAAAATACTAAGTAAAATTTATAACAGAAATGCACATACTTAGCTGTTTTTGAAGCCAATTTTCTACGAGCTGCAGATAGTGAACAAAATATTTCAAGTCCATGACAATGATCCTAATTGCTTATTTACTTTTTAAAAGAAATATTGTAGATGATGACAATGTTAATGTTTTATATGGAGATTTTGATGATTTTATTTCATACTCATGTCGCCTGGAACCCGAATTCGGAACTTGTATTAAGAAGCTTAAAACATTAGAAGAAATAGCATCCATCAATTCAGGAATGATAGCGCTAAGTTTTTATTAATCTTAATTAATTAACTAAAACAAAGGTTAGTATAGGCATTAACAAACATACGCACATCTTATAAAATTAAACTTGACTTCACTACACATTTGATTTCTTTGATTTTAATAGCATAAATATATTTTTAAAATAACGATTTTAGTACAAGAGCATTCATACCATATGAGCTAGGGAGGGATTGGCTTTTCAATAATATCTATGGTGAAGAGTATCTAAGATTCGGCACAGTCGAATATGCAACTTTTACTTATTTTTATACCCTTCACCTCAGGTGGAAAAGGGCATATATAAGTTTATCATTGCGTTTGTAATTTCTACAATATTGATCTAAGACCCTACAAAGTATATATATTCTCGGTCCTTATGAGGAGAGAACTTGATTTAACCATGTCCGTCTGTCCGTTGAAATGCATTTTCCGAAGACCCCATATATAATGGTGGCCAGGTTATTATATATTTATGTCACAATTGAAATTCAGAAAGATCGGTCCACAAAAGGCTGATATATGAGCAAAAAACCACGACTACCACTAATTTTTCCCAAAAATCCCTTGTTGTTGTGGTATTTTTATTACTTTTTTCTGTATATCTTGAGAACGGCAAGAGCCAAAGCTTTCAAGTTAGGTACACACATTAAGGTAATCAATACACAGCATCCCAAAAAATGTGGGCGGGATCGGAGAAGTGAGCGTGGTTTCTCCCGTACAAAAAATATTAAAAATTTTATAAAAACCGGATTTTTTGGACTGTTATATGACCGATGGATATCCCTGGCATATCAAAAGATCGGAAATCTTTAGTAAAAAATATTTTCTGAAAAACTCGGAAAAATCGGTTCAGATACGAAAAAGTTATGGCCAAAATAATAATTTTTTTTTTAAATAACCACTTTCGGGAACCATAGATCTTCCCGAGTCCAAGATTAATAACCGAACTAACTGGCAAATTTCTTCTTAAACACGTCGGTATATAAATCTGTCTAAGCGGTTAAAAAATGGCTGAGTTATAATCAAAATTCTGAAATCCCAAAAATTACTCTTTTCATACCCTTCACCTCAGGTGGAAAAGGGTATATATAAGTTTGTCATTCCGTTTGTGATTTCTACAATATTGATCTTAGATCCTGTCCTTGGTCCTTATGAGTAGAGAACTTGATTTAACCATGTGATGTCCCTCTGACCCCTCCCCCCCCCCTTTCAATTGATTACATATACTAGCATAATGCCCAATATGATTTTCGTTATTACCCTTCTTTATTATTTCATCTATTTAACGAAATAATTTTAACAAATAGAAACTAGGAATTTTTGTGTTTTTTGCTACTTAAAAACTCGCCAAAAAAGATAAAAGAAAACAAACAAACACACATACATACATACAAACATCAAAAGTAATTACAACTCAACTGTGTTGAATTTTGTGAACAGTAAACGCGCCATATTTCATTTTAATGATATTCAATTAACGTTCCTTCATGGTTCAGTTGTCTAGGGGGTGTGTTAAGTTAGAAACTGAGAGTTCCAAGAAAAATTTTTTTTTTAATATTTTTATTTATTTTATGTAAAAACGATTTAAAAAAATATTTGCCAGTTTTCGCTTTTTAAATTTTATTTATAATGAAGTTTTAAGTATTGTAAATGTGTATGTATAGGTATGTACAAATTATTTAGTTTTTGTCTAGTTGCTCTGTATTCTGCTCGCACAATGGTGAAGGGTATATAAGATTCGGCACAGCCGAATATAGCACTCTTACTTGTTTTTTTAGATTTACTAATGCTGTAACATATTTACACACTAACATGTATGTATATATATTGTAAACACGTTAATGGTATTTTTTGTATTTGTATCATTATAAAGTCATGTCAGGTTAAAAATCTCTAGTGTATTTTGTACAACAACCAACTACACGAATTAAAAAAAGGGCTCCGAAAATTGTGCCGTTAAATGTCAAAGACTTCATTTATTTGAGCGCATGTGTGTATGTGTAAGTGTATTTTGAATGTGTAATTAATTATAAATAGACAAATGTGCTAAATGTTGCAATTATTTAAATAAATTTTAACAATTAACTAAAAATTAATAAGAATTATTAAAGCGGAAGTAAGAGAAATATAATTAAGGAAAAAACTGAAGTTTTAAAATAATAAGAGCTGTAATTTTTCTAACCGTTTCTCCCGGGGAATAATTATTTCATTAATTTTTTTTAATTAATTGGTAATAGTTTATTGAATTATTTATAATTTTAATTAAAATACCTAAAAGTGTTTTTTATATATTTTTATTTTTTTAAAATGCATGCGAATCTAGAAATTTTGTGAAATCAGCTAAACAAAAAAGGCCAAATGTTTATAATAATCAGAGAAGACTAAAATGTTTTTTTTTGCTTTTTTGCTGTTTTTTATAAAACCTGCTGTTTTTTGCTTCTTTTACAATGGTGTTGCTTTTTTGGATTTTTTTGTTTAAACCTCCCATTTTTGTATTAAAAACTTTGTATGTTACTACCAAGGCGAATTCCTCCATAAAAGTAAATTCGCCTTCGTTACAACCTTTTCGCAACTCTGTTTTCATTTTAAAAACAATCAACTGAAATCATAGTAGGCTGTTAAAAATAGAAATAAATAAAAAATGCCGAAAGAAAAAAGTAATAGAAATTTATTATTAAAAATGGTAAAAACATATGAAGGAGTCTTTAAAATTTAAGAAAGTTGGCTCTTTTGCAATATATGCTGCTGCAAAATAAATTGTTCGAAAAAGTCTAATGTGGATCAACATATAAGATGTGGGAAACACCAATTGGCGTCTTCTAAGCAAGAGAACCATCCACAGAAACTAATTACGGAATATACAGTGACTCTAACTGCCACAACATTTCAAAAGGATATTTGTAAAGCATTGTTAGAATCCAATATGGACAAATCCTGCGTGACGAACGCTACATTCGCACGCGTTTTCTGATTGAAATATAAACATTTTTTGGTCTTTCAACAAAGATAGCTTCAACTTATACATATATAGTATTTAGTGACATTAATATGTTCTTACGAATGGCACATATCATAATTTCTTAGCAAGTATTTGTTGTGAAATAATTGATCACAAAGTTTTGTGACGCACGCTACAAAAAGTGGATTTAACTTCAAAGGTTGAAGTGCGTTTTCCTTTTTTTTATCGCATTTGGCATGATAATTTATACAAAATCTAATTCCTAAAAGATATATGACTATATGAGAATTCTAAACGCACTTATTCGCAGCCAAAAAATGTTGTGATTTTTTGACAAAAGCCTTTGTCAACGCACGCTACAGTTTTTCCAGTGGTATTTTATTATTATAATTTATTTATTTTAACAAAACAAATTATTTTTTTATGAATTGCATTTTTTAAACTAATTTCTTATCTAATGAATATTAACTTTTTTTTAACGAAATTTATATTTTGATAAGTCTGCTGTAAATGCTATTTTAGGCACAAAAATCACCTAAAATAATGCTTAATTCACGTATAACATTAAGAAATCAGCAGTGCGGTGGGATTTGGTAAAAATTATTGCATTAATGATCATTGAAATACATATTTTTTAATATAAAAATTAAATTATACATCTAGTCTTATATTCCATTAAAAAAAAAATTAATTTGAAAATTTTTGGTTGGTGGACTGTTTCTGGGATTTGCTCATATACCAATAAAAAAAATTAGTTCTCCCAGTTTCAAAAATCCCGGATATCAGCAGTTTTTGGAAATAAAATATATTTTAGAGTCCGGTACTGTTCCAAAAGATGAATATGTAAAAAAATTGTCCTCTAATGAAATTCCCAAATTAAAATATCTTTAATATCTTTATACAAAACGCTTTTAACAGATCGACGCACTATGGGATTTCTGCTGCAAAAAAGGCATTTTTTGACTATTACTTTTAAAAAATCTAATGATGCTATTTTAAAGAGAAGAGTCTGGCAAACCAAAAACTGCATTTCTTTTAAGATATATGTATATATATTATTAGAAAAGATCGGTTGAAATCAGGTTAATGTTGTGAAAGGTAAATATATGGTAATTTTGTTAAAATTCAGAGATTTATATATCGAAGATGTTTCGAGCGGAAAAATCTGGGTGTCGACTTTATTTAAGTCCAAAGCATTGTTTTTAATTTAAAGGAAAAGAAAAAGTTATTGCATACATAGTTTGGGAGATATGAGTGCATCAAAATTGTCCTTAAAAATTCAGCATTGGCTGTTTTTGTTGGAGAAAAAGTCAGTTAGCTCGGTTTACCTCCGTGCTCTCAGTATAACGAAATTAAAGGTAAAAGGCTCTTCTTTCTAAATAGTCAAAAAAATTCATCAACTTTTGTCAATCTTTTAAAAAAATCCAAATTTAGTAAAAAAAAGTCACGAATATTGCACCCTAGTATTTGTAATAAAAAAGTTTTGCATACCTTTAGGCTTAACGGTTTAAAGAAATTTGAGTTATTAATTATAACATGCAGTCTACAACTGACATGAAATGCTTAACTTTAACACTAATATGATGTTAGCGTTAGGTATAGACTCATCATATTAGAAGTTTTCTCATGTTATAACACGGTTGTTAATGCAAATGTTTTAACAACGCTTTTATAACTTCAAGTTATAACAGCAAATCATGTCAGTTGTAGACAGGCAGTAACAACAATTTCTTAATAAATTGTTGACAAATGTTTTTAAAAGTGAATAAGATTAAAAAAAAAAAATAAACAAAATAATATGTTTTAATAAAAGAAAATGTATAGAAGAAAACCGCTTAAATTGAAAACAAAATTTGCAACCAGTAAACAGTTAACGTTAATAAATAAATAATAATAAATATTGTAATAAAATTTAAAATATAATTCTAAAAATGATTTTATTTTCTGTGTCATATAGTGAATTGTGCCCGGAACTTATTGATGGTGGTAGCAATGTCAATTTGTAAACAAATTTTATAAAACAGGAAAATTCGGTTATTGATGAAATTGAAATAGTGAAAAAGGCAGTTCAAAAAAAGGTTTTTGGTAATTTTTTAAATCGTTGGGGAGAAGCGCGACTTGGTTAGAAAGTAAATACATCTTTAAAAAATAAATTAATTAAAAATAATTTATTTTGAATATAATGAAATTTCTTTTCATCGTTTGCTTGAGTCGTCCGATCCATATATTTGTAGCTTAAGACGTCAACCTCATAAGAATATTGTAGAATTGGATGATGTGTTTAAAGATATGATAGTTAATGAATAAAATGCATTTCTTTAATTAAATATTACTAGTATTTTCAATGAGAATTATATTTATACGAAATTTGTTCATTCAGGTTACATAAAAGACGACGCATTTCAACCAAAATTGTTAGTTTTTTCTTTTATCAATTATTTCGCCAAATTTAATCAAATTCTATTGACAATTGCGCCCTATACATTGAAAAGAAAATTACGTGGAATAATGGGGGTCCATGGGAGGTACCACTAGGAGTCGACGGATTTCAACCAAAATTTATGGTGCTCTTTTTTAGATCAACTTATGCACATCTGCTAAATTTTATCAAATTCCGTTGCGAATTGCGGCCCATACGTTGAGAAGAAAAATAAGCAAAAAAATTGGGGTCCAAGGGAGGTACCCCTAGGAGTCGACGGATTTCAACCAAAATTTGTAGTGCTCTTTTTTAGATAAACTTATGGACATCTGCTAAATTTTATAAAATTCCGTTGCGAATTGCGGCCCATACATTGAGAAGAATAATAAGCAAAAAAAATGGGGGTCCAAGGGAGGTACCCCTAGGAGTCGACGGATGTCAACCAAAATGTGTAGTGCTCTTTCTTGGATCAACTTATAAATGTGTGCCAAATTTCGTAAAATTCTATGAAGAATTGCGACCTATACATTGAGGACAAAAATTCGTGGAAAAATGGTGTTCCAAGGGAGGTACCCCAAGGAGTCCACGGATTTTAAAATTTTTTTGTATTTTTATTTTCTACTTAAATTTAAATATGCGTGCAAAATTTCATAGTTGTAGGATTACTCCTTCTATTTTTTGCAGGTTGATGTATGAAGAAATACCACTGTGCGACGTAGAAAATTAAAATTTTAAAACATAAAAGCCCACATGATAGTATATTGTAATAATTTTGATGATGTGGAAGAATAAGAATAAAACATTTTTTAATTCTTTTTTTTTGCTGTTTTATCAATTTTTTGTTGCTATTTTTATAATTTCTTTTTGCTGTAAAAGTATTGAATATTGCTTTTTTTTTGTCTTCTCTGCTTATAATAAATAAGTTATTAAATAAGGTAATTTTAATTCCTCCTTCATATGTTAAACGCTGTAATTGTTTCAGAATTCCTTCTTCGTAGTGTCGAGTTTTCAGTTTATATTCGCACTTCCAGAAATCATATTCCCCTCAGACTTCAATGCTTTCAGTCTAGTTATGCAAATTTGGATTTTGATTTTTCTGATTATATTGTCATCAAAAACAACCTCTTAAGGCTGCGTTTTTGAGATGTGGTTTAAATTTAAACTAAGCTTAACGTTGTCTGAAACTCGGATTTTCCGGCGAAATGTGATTTTATTTATTATTTCGTTAAAGACCAATATTTTAAGCAAAACTGTCCCGTCAAAATTTTGTGTACATATTTGGTAGTGGCGGTACAAATCTGTTTTCAGTTTAACTAAAACTAGTTTAACCGAGATCTTCGAAGCCCAGCCCAAGTGTCTTAAAATAACTTTTATCTTAAATTTTTTTTTGCTGTATACCAAATACCTTATGGCGATTTCTTTTCTGAGAAATATGTTGCATTAATGTTACATGCTCTATCTCTTTTGTGTAGAGCATGGAACATTTATGCAACATATTTCTCAGAAAAGAAATCGCCATTAGGTTCAATATTTTAAGCATACTAACCAGTTCGAAATATTAGCTTCATTGGCGAATTCAGTAAATATTTAAAAAAAATTATTTTTATTTCCCACTTTTCCGGGGATAAAAAAGTGCGGGAAATTTTTTAATTTTTTAAAATTATTAAATTATTATGTTCCTTAAAGAATGAAAAACAGGAAGAAATGTAGTTGGGAAAAAATTTGGTAAATTTTTTATTTAATGTCTCGTTGTAAGTTTCAGCTAGTAAAGTATATGAACACACCTAATCCGACAACTTAACAAACCATAATGACAGGTGTCCTAAAAAAAACAAAAAATTACAAAAAGATTAATAAAAATCTTAATTGTTGTTGTCAACGACAGCATAGTCCCTCAAATTCCTGGAGGGAAAAATCCATAAAAATAATCAATTAAAAGTGACTTTAGGAAACTTTCCAATAATTATATTAAATTTGACAACATAATTAACTGTTGTTTAACTTTGTTTAAAACTTCCAAAAAAAAATTACATAATAATTACGAACTCTAGAGTTATAAATTTAAAAGGTTAAAATATTCCTTAAGAAAGAACTTGGGTTATAAAAAAACAACAAAAAAAAAAAAGTTTTAAATGCTGAACATAAATTGAGCAATAAAGTGGGGTGGAGATTTTAAATTTGTATATCAACCCACCAAAACAAAATGACAAACATGATGACAATTTCTACGTGACCACAGTTATTTACATACATATGTATATACGTTCATACCATGTTTACATACTAATAAACATTTTTATTTAAAATCCATACATTTAAACATATTTATACATTAGGCAGCAGGTCTAGTAAGGGCAAGTTTTTAAGCTTAAAAAATTTAGTTTTTGCATTTGTGTTAAAATTTGAAAAAATGCATTGCAGTATTGCATGGTTTATTAGGTCTCTAGAAAAAAATTGTTTATTTAAAAAAGTTAAAACCAATTTGATCGATCGGCACAAAGTCACACAGAGGCGTCGTGAGACAGAAAGTATTGTGCTGCCTTTTTGTACCATTTTTTATGCCGCAATTTTATGAACATTTAATTGAGATTTACGTATTTGCAAAACTGTTGTAAAAAATTAGTTATGAGTTAACCACTACACAAGTAAATATTTGAGATAGTAAAAAGCATTACAAAACAATACTTCTAAAGGATTTTTGTTTTGCACAAAACAAAACTCTCGTTAAACTAATGCTTTTGTTCAAGGCGAATTCATACAATGTTGTCTTGTTTTGAAGACGGACACAACACTGTAAAATATTTAAATGTTGTATCAAAATAATACAACACTATAGTAAATAATAAAATAAATAAACATATCAGTTTGTCATTAATTTTATATAAATTAAATCTAAATACAGCGTGACATCCAAAAAAAGAGGTTCTATTCACAAGCTCGCATTATCTTCGTATTTGTTGTATAATTATACAATCTTGTATATTTGTTGTTGGTAATTCTCATACAAAAGTGTGGTATAATTATACGATGGATTTTTTTATGTTTTTCTACCAGGCCTGGAAATGTTCGATTTTTTTTTGAATGTGATAATCAGAGAAGTCAAAAAAAGCAATATTTAATACTTTTACATCAAAAAGATATTATAAAAAAAGCAACAAAAAATTGATAAAACAGCAACAAAAAAAAAAGCACTAATAAATTATTTATTCTAATTTTACCACAGCATCAAAATTATTACAATATACTATCATGTGGGCTTTTATGTTTTCAAATTTTAATTTTCTATGTCGATCTGTTAAAAGCGTTTTGTATAAAGAGAAGCTTCTTTCTGCATCGACGGAGTTTGACTGTGCAAATTTTGATTTGAGAATTTCATTAGAGGATAAACTTTTTACATATTCATCTTTTGGAACAGTACCATACTCTAAAATATATTTTATTTCCAAAAACTGCTGATATCCCGGATGACGTCGTGCAATAAAGCCATGGGAAATAAAGCCAAACATGGCCTTATTTCCCATTTAAATTTTTTTTTCATGTAATTGCAATTTATTTAAAAATTGTTTTGTTGGTTTTTCTCTGGGTGTTTATATAAAAAATATAAGGAAAACACTTTTGGACGCAAGGATTTTCTCCTCTATGGTATAACAAAGACCGGCTTCGCTAACTAAAACTCTCTGCATAGCCGGCCTTCGGCCGGGCGCAAGGATTTTCAACTCTATGGTATAACAGAGAACGGTTTCGCTAACTAAAGCTTCTCAGCATAGCCGGCCTTCGGTCGGGAGCAAGGATTTTCTACTCTATGGTACAACAAAGACCGGCTTCGCTACCTTAAGCTTATCTGCGCAGCCGGCCTTCGGCCGGGCGCATGGATTTTCTCCTCTATGGTATAACAAAGACTGGCTTCGCTAACTAAAGTTTCTCTGCATAGCCGGCCTTCGGCCGGCCGCAAGGATTTTCTACTCTATGGTATAACAAACACCGGCTTCGCTAACTAAAGCTTCTCTGCGTATTCGGCCTTGGTTCGAAAGCAAGGCAGATTTTAGAAGCTATACTTAGCGAAACCGGTACTTGTTCTACAATAGAGGAGAAACCCCTTGCGCCCGGCCTAAGGCCGGCTATGCAGAGAAGCTTAAGTTAGCGAAGCAGGTATTTGTTATACCATAGAGGAGAATATACTGTTATGGCGTTATTTCCACTTTGGTTATTAAGAGATTATGGTGTTATTGCACTTGGATGGTGGTTATAAAGCCATAATAAATTGAGAAATAAGCCCATATGGCTTTATATCTATGGCTTTATTACACGGCGCCATCCCGGATTTCTTTTTAATATTTTCTCAAATTTCTTTTATATTGTTGGTCCTCGATCTTCCATAGTCCGTCAGAAACTGTTGATAAAGCATAAGTGCTCTCTGAAATTAATAATCCCGCAGTTTACAATTTTTTTATAGCAACCAAATATTTGCAAAATTGTATTTTAGAAATACAAGTTGAGAACCTAGTTCGGAGTTTTCAAATATTTTTTTGGATTGCACAATTGAGTCGACATCTTGACTGTCAAGTTCTCAAACAACGGCTTTAACTTCTTCAAGATTAAAGTACCCCAACGAGTTGGGCATGGAGACGGTGGAAGTACAACATTAGGATTTATTTTTAGAAAGAGTTAATTTCTTCGCGGTGCATGTAAAAATTTTGTTTTTGTAACATGTATTTTTAAGATAAATATGTATGTATATATTAAAAAAACGCAAGAACTTTCAAGTTCTTTTTAATACACTCTTAATCCATTTTATATGTATAATTTTCTTATAGAATTCTGTTTAATAGAGAAATATTTGTCATAAAATTATTTAACTACAAAAATCATATTAAAAAAACGACTTTTAAATTCTTGCGTTTTCGATTTTCAGAACACCTCTGATTAATAGTTACATATTTTTAACATTGGAAATCAATTTATTGACATTTTCAAAGTTTGTTCGAATGAATTCAGCTAATCGATGGATACCATGTGCAAAACATGTTAAATGAAGCATTTTCAGATACTTAGCATAGATGCAGCTGCATCCGTTACTACAAGTAACACTTTGTTATTTTGTATGCCTAAATACAGAAAATTAATATCAAATCTATTATTATTATTTACTTAATTGAAAAATAAACAGTACAACAAGACTTAATCTTATTTAATAGTACTGGGGAGATAAAGGCACATTAGATTATAACATTTACAAAGGTTTATCTTAAAACTAAGAATAATTTAAAAACAAATTAATTAGTAATGAGTTACAGATTTTTATACGAAAGAAAAGTAATAATTATAGCAATAAAAATTTTTTAGTTATGTATGTGATTTTTCGTTAACCCAAGAGGGTAAATATTTCGCAACTAAAGTGCTTTGCATTGCTTATTATCTGTATATTAGGAGGAAGTTCATTCCAAAACTCGATTTCTTTTCTACTTTACCATCTGGCCACAATATTTGTAACGAATCATTAAAAAATGCTGCAATAGATGCGCCATTTGCAGTTTCAAGTACTTGCATGTTTAATAATTAAGATTTATTGTCTTTCAATTCTTCTAAGACTCCAAAAATAAAATTGCAACCTATCTCTGTTCGCTGTCCGTAGTTTCATCTACGGAAACCCATATATATTTAGCTTTGGCTGCTTGACGCATTTTTTCTCTTAATTCCCTATACAATTCTGGTATGTATTTCTGGCGAATGCAAGTTTCAGACGGAACCGACATTTGAGAATATTTCTCAATGAAATTTTTGAAACTGGGAGAACTAACTTTTTTTATTGGTATATTGGATTCTAACAATGCTTTACAAAGATCCTTTTTAAATGTTGTGGCAGTTGGAGTCACTGGATATTCCGTATTTAGTTTCTGTGAATGGTTCTGTTGCTTAGTGTTTCCCACATCTTATGTATGTTGATCCACATTAGACTTTTTCCAACAATTTATTTTGCAGCAGCATATATTGCAAAAGAGCCCATTTTCTTCAATTTTAAAGACTCCTTCATATGTTTTTACCATTTTTTAATAATAAATTTCTATTACTTTTCACTTTCGGCATTTTTTAAACTTTTTTATTTATTTCTATTTTTAACAGCCTACTATGATTTCAGATGATTGCTTTTAAAATGAAAACAGAGTTGCAAAAAAATAGTTTAGGAAGTTTAAACAAAAAATCCAAAAAAAAGCAACACCATTGTAAATGAAACAAAAAACAGCAGGTTTTATAAAAAACAGCTAAAAAAACAGAAACAGATTCTTAAATTGACAAAACATGCAAAAATATACCCTTTTTCAAACTGGTCCAGCTCACGAGAGGTCAAAGCTGGAGCCAAAATATTCAAAATGTCATCTTAAAAAGTCCAAGGTTCATTTTTAGGAGGGTACATCAAGCACTTTTTTTGGTGAGTCGCTCTAATATATATATTTTTTTTTGCGAACATAACTATAAATTACTGTCGGCAAATGTCAAATCACTGCCCAATTTTACTGTCTGCAAAATTTGCAAATCAGTAGACAAGACAGTTAGAAAAGTGAGCATGCAGTTTGTCAGCATTGCGTCTGTCTTGCTAGTACTGGCAAATGTAAACGCAGTGTTACTTATTAAATATTAATTATGCTTAACATGTTGTGTTTGATGTAGTATTGCCACCAGCGTTTACATGAATTCGCCTTGCTTCTGTCTTTTGTATTTTACATGAAGTCTTCACCTGATAATTTTTTGTCATACCAAACGTCAAAGTCAATATAAAAAAACTCTAAAATTTTTTTCAGCGTGTTGTTTATATGAAGTTTGACGTTTATTATGACAAAAAATTGTCAGATGAAGACCCCATTTTATTCAGCATCAAAATTATCATCGTTGAGCCGAACGAGCTAACACCCGAATTCATTGGTACAGGGATGGTAAAATCAGATTAAAAATACGTTTAACCAAGTAACAAAATATCCAAAAGCCCAAAAGATATTGTCTTAGAAAGTAAGTTTCTTTTGGATTTGGTATCCCGCTAAACACTCTTAAGGTAGAAGTACATAACACGCGTTAGTGTGCACGCGCTCTGTCGTGTTCTGTCAAAAAAAAGTTAAACTAGTGTATTTTCATAGAACAAGCTACATGCAAAATATTTTGACGCGTTTGCGCCAGAAAGTTGGTTAACTTTGAACTTTTTAACGCGTTGTGTATTTTTGACAAGTAATCAGCTGACAATAAAAAGAATAATTTAACAACTTTGTGAATCATGAAAGAAATACTTATTGAAGAGCTTAAAAAACATACAATAAAAACACAAAATCATAATATACTTTCGAACCCGTTTTTAATGCACAAACAAGTAAACAAATAAAAAACAGGCTGACAGGAATGGCTTTTGTAACGCGTGTTGTGTAACTTGCAATTTTTTACGCGTTAAAGTTTTTAAACGCACGATACTCGTCGACGAACTAACGCGTGTTATGTACTTCCACCTTTATGCCCTGTTTGACCGTACTTTAAAAGTAAGAAAACCATAATGTTTTTGTACATGATAAAAAACACCTTTTTAAAGAACATTATTTGAAGGCATACATTCACTGCGCGCCATCAGGTAAGCGCCTCTCCATATAAGCTTATTATGTTTGCTTTTCTTGGTGTAGTTGGGAATACATAAATACTGTTTGGTGTTCCATTATACTCGTCACTGTACTCACTGATTCTGGTAAAGAAATAATGTGCCGAAAATTTACCGTATTTTATTTTCGATTAAAAAAACCTAACATAGTTTTTGCTTCATCAGGTTAGCAGTTTTATTGTCCTTTAAAAAAAAAAATATAGACACTTTATTTTTAATTTTTAAGCTTTATTAAATTTTATCCAACATTTTTAATTTTTCGAATTTATTCTCTGAGCTAAATTTCAGTTATGCATTTTATAAAGCTTTTTTGTAATAGTTCTATTCCTTCAATTTTTCAGAAATGACTTTATACACTACCAGACTATTATATTGTATTTTCTTTTTACATAACTGAAATTAAGCTCATAGAATAAATTCGAAAAATTAAAAATGTTGAATATAATAAAAAGTAACCTTCGGAAGGAAATAATTCCCAGTTTCTATTTATAAAATTTTGTTATATGTATTTGTACAATGTTTTCATTTTTTCATAGGTTTAAGGTTTAATTTATTAACAATTTTAAGGACTTATCCTGTAATTTAAAATTATTTTTATGTCTTCTGTTTGCGTTACTAGCTAGGATGTGTTTGCTTTGAACTCTAGAATCAAAAAAGTGCCGATAATTGGAAAGTATTCATTAATATATGCTACTGATCCATAATTTCAATCGTGCGTGTACGATCATGATTGGCCAAGCTTATTTCTTGATCTTCCTTATGCACAGTGCGTAAGTAGACAAAAAAAGGGATGGTTTTGCATTCCCAGACATAATAAAAGTCTTGCACTTTAGCCCTTAAGACACTACATTTTTAATGCATTATTCAAGTTTTTGTAAACAGTGCAAATATAAAGTAATAGAAAAATTTACCAAGTGCGAAGGAATCAGCTGTATTGAGATAAATGGCAAACTGTCAAAAATTTGACTAAAGTTATCAATAAATAATGAAGTTATGCCAAAAAAAAAAAAATGTAAAATTGTTTAACTTAAAATTGACATTTCAAGCTTGAAATATAAAAAGTGTTGCTAAATCAGCGGTTAATGGGCAAATTCAGCGATTTACCGCTTTTAGTTTTTAGATTTCTCATAAACAAAAAGTTGGCAGCATTTAATAAAATTAACAGAACAGGGATGGCAAAGTTGTTTCAATTGTACTTTTTTGTTGATACTTTTTAAAATAAGATTTATAATACCTTTTGTGGTGTTTTTAACATAGCGTTTACATTTGCCAGTACTGGCAAGACAGTAGCAATTCATTCAAACTTTTTCACTAATACATAAACACTTTTACAGCTATTTTGTTTTTGCATTGTTTTGCCAACTAATATGGATATGCTTACTGTCTTGCCAGTACTGGCAAATGTAAACGCTGTGTAAGAACATAAATAAAATTAATTTCAACTAAAAAAATCTTTTAGTACAATAAGGGTAAAAAAGTACAATTTTTAAAGGTTGCTGGTACAATTTTAAAAATTCTCAACGCCATCCCTGAAACAAGACCACAACAAGAGAAAAAAAATAAAAAACTTTGATTGTTTTTAATTTTAAGCTCCAGGTTTTTTTTTATATAAAAAATATTAATTTATTTAATTATTATTTCGATATTTAGCATCCTCAGGAAATTAAATTAACAATATTTTTAATAACATAATTATTTTTGTTTTTGTTATTAAAAATATTGTTAATTTAATTTCCTGAGGATGCTAACCAAAGGTTAGCGAAATATTGAAATAATAATTAAATAAATTAATATTTTTTATATAAAAAAAAAGACCTGGAGCTTAAAATTAAAAACAATCAAAATATTATTGAAAAAGGTCAATTAAAACTGAATTATAATAAAAAACTTTGTTTACATTTTTTATAGTTTGCTCTTTCTAGCATTTACTGTTTCTTTCTATCAATTCTATATCAATTAATGAATAAAAAATGTTGACATAAGGGCTTTAGTAACATCATAAATTAATAAGACAAGCTTTGACATGATTGTTCATGTCAATTGTGTTATTAATAAAAAGAAATGTACATGACTACATGTGTATATACCTACATACATATGTATGGATGTACATGTGTTTATTTCACAAATAAAAGCTTCGAACTGCTTTCAATGACCAGTCATGATATCTAGCAACAATTATAAGTGCACACAGTAAAAACAAGTTTAAAACTTTTGACATGATCGATCATGTTCGAACATGTTAATTGTGTATGTTTAAAACAATGTACCTACATACGTACATATGTATGTAGATATATACATATGTATATGCGTATTCAAATTAATTTTAAAGACAATGTATGAACATGTTTACATACGTATGAATGTACCTGAAAAAGCTTAATTCTGAATTCACAATCATTACAGCTAGGCTTGCCATTTCTATTTTGAGAATAAGAGGACGCCAGCATAAAAAAATGTAGGACATTTGCTTGAAAAAGAGGACACTTTCTAAACAACCTAATATTAATAAAATTAACGACGGCATAAAAATTAACAACCAAAATTTGTTTTTACACAAAACATAATTTGGGTTATTCCATGTCAAATCGACCTAGAGTGGGACTTGACCCCTTTCGATTTGAATGAAATTTGGCGAGAGGGATTCTTTCATCCCATAAAGAACATATATCAACGAAAAACTATTTTTAAATTTTTTTTCAAAAGCTATGTCATATTCAAAATGTTATAATTTCGCCGAATAAGCCGAATGTGTTGAGTTTATTTTTTTAATATCTCGAAAACTACTTTACATATGAAGATGATTTTTGTCAGTTTAAGAGAATACTTGAGGCTACAATAAACGTATTGAAAAAAATGTCTTTGCAAAATATTAAATTTTAAAAATGTACTTAGTCAAAACCCTATTTTTTTGCTGATTTTTTTTTTATATAATACTGCAAACTGTTCTTTCAAAATCCTGAAACTTTGAAGGATTTACTTTTTTTTAAGATATGATTTTTTATTTCTTTCCAAAAATAATCTTAAAATAAAATTTTTATATGGTCATTTGAGCAATAAGTATTTATTTGAACAAAAGACACGACATTGATAAGGTTGCTTTTGCTTATTTATTGCATTTTTTTTGAGAGCTCCATTTTCAAAGAAAAGTACTCCTTTGTCACGTTACGTCCCCAAAAATTAAATCATACCTACTTAAAAAAAAACCAGAGTACCTAAATCTTTTTTTTAATGAATTTTGTGACCTGTGATTTAAAGTTTAAATGCAGGAACAAATTTTCAATGAAGGTGTAAAAAGCCGGACAATCCCCGGACACTTGATGAAAAAGAAGAAGGACTGCCCCGGATACCCAAAAAAAGAGGACGGTGTCCGGGGAAAAGAGGACGGATGGCAACCCTAATTACAGCTAGCAACAACACATAGTAAGAATAACAAAAGAAAATATTGGTTAAAGCAAACACTTAGTAACAAAATAAGATATTTAGTGATTTTAATATAATAAGGTTGTCCAGTATGTTTTATATAAATATATGTATATATATATATATATATGTATATGTGTATGTATATGAATATGTACCAGCATATAACTGTTACCAATTTTTGTTTTTTATTGATCGAGTGGTATATTGTTATAAATATGGCTAAAGGAAAATCTATTTCTGTGAAAGAGAAAGCGACAATTGAACTTTACTTGGGTTAAAAGCTGTCAATAAGCGAAATATTGACAAAAAAATAAAAAAATAGGTAAAGCTGGTTAAGCATTCTTATAATTTAGCACTTCCTTGCACGCCAGGTGGAGTGGTGTTTTTCTGGTATTTAAGTATTTTTAAGTGTGGAGCATTTTTAATCAATAAATAGATAAGATCGCTTTAACGCCAACATTTGCCCTGATTTTTGCGGCTAATTCCCCAGCGGTCAAAAAGTTACTACAAATTGAAACACATCCGATTGTTTACAATAATGTCAATAGGAAAAATAAAAAACAAGTTCGTTAATCGCATACAACTAGCATCCAAATCAGATTAGTCTTATTGATATCCCGTTGTTAAATAAAATGTAAATAAAGCTAAGATCCCACTATCGGCGCAATGCACCATTTCTTGTCTTATTTCATGTGCCGATAGTGTGAACGGTCAATATATTTTAATTTGCGACAATCTGTGCCGAAATTGTGTTGATTGCGGACAATCAAAATTAACCTTGATGCGCCGATAATGTGAACACTCTTTTGCGCAATGTGGAGCAATCAAATTGTTTAATATGTACCGATTTTTATCGACCACTTGTGTGCCGATCACAGTCGCCAATCAGTGCCGATACAAGGGATGGCAAAACGAATTTTTTTAAAGTGCACCAACTGGCTACTAAAATTTTACTTTTTTGAGCTTAATTGTACCAAAATTACATTTGTTTTATATATTATTTATGTATTAAAAAGTTAAATAGTACATTTGTACTGTTAAATGAAAGAAAACAATTTGCTTTAACGAAAACATTGCTGTTGTATCGATGTTACCATCCCTGCTTTGTAAACATCTGTTTACAGAACAACAATTACAAAAAAAAAAAAAAAAAAAAAACAAGTGCAGTAAGTTTGAATAAAATTGAATACATTTTTAATTTTATATTAATATATTATTTAAAATTGCTAGGAAACTAATAATGGAATATTCAGACAGAGAATTTTGCGAATTTTTAAAGTAAAATTATGTTGCCAACAAACAAATAAACCAAAACATATGATTAAATTGGCCCAAATAACACGATAGTGTGACCGCATTGTACCGATTATTGTCGCAATTGAGTTTTGGCCGATATGAACCGAAAAAATTCTCACAATGTGCGACGATAATGGGACCACCCAAGAATAAACTGTGCACAATAAAAATCGTCACAGATTGTGCTATTTGAGCCGATAGTGGGATCTTAGCTTAAGAATCAAAAACAAAGCAAACGCGAATTAAATGTTGCTATCGCACTAGCATCTGATTTGGATGCCTTAGTAATGTATCATATATTTTTGTACATTTTCAATTTTGTATTTTGTTGTTTTCTTCTATTTTTTGTTCCGTTATTTTTTCAATTTGTTTTTTGAAAATTTTAAAGTAAAAGTTCAAAGTGTTAAGTGCAAGTGAATAAACCGTGTAATTGTTATTAAAAAAATAATAAAACTAATAAAATAAAAAGTTTTTGAAAAATATAAATATTTTAAGTATTAAAAATTATAAAAATTGTAAGTGATTCTGAATATTTTCTATATTGTAGTTGCCTTTTTGTATTATGTGTTTTTTTATGTTAAAGAAGAAATGAGGGGTATAGATTCAAAGACTGCAAAGTCCACATTTATAGTTTTCGTAATAAATAGTAAAAACCTCTAGCTCAAAGTACATATGTATATTCATATTTATGTATTGTATATCTGCTATTCAGTAAATAAGATAGAATATGATGGAGATATGACGCAAGTTTCAACCAAATCGATATAGCGGTTTGCTGGCAATTATAATAATAAAATTGGAGATTGCTGTGTTTGATCTAATCAAATGGAAATTGCTGCTTTTTTAGCATGGGCAAGTACTTAAAAAAATCAGTAGTTATAAAATTCGTAAACTTAACAAAGGCTTAGTTTTTTCTTGATTGATTTGGAGGAACTTCATAACAACTTAGCTCCATAATGACGACTAAAAACAAAGTTATAAAATGAACAATAAAACAAACTGCTTCATATAAAAAAAAAAATTTTTTATATTTTTAATTTCTTTTTAGTTTTGTTTTACAAAAAGGAAAAAAAATAAAAAAAATAGCCTGCATTTTCGAAAATAGTTGAGAGAAAAAGAGCTTAACAAACTGTGATCATTGCAAAAACGACAATGTCCAATGGACTTAATTAATTGGATTCTTAATTTTTGAACATACTTTTTTATGGGATACAAGAGTTTCTGGTAATGTAATATTCACTAATTGGAAGCATTAAATAAATACAACTAGGAGGTATTATTAGTTATGTTTGTGAAAAAAGTGGACTTTGCAGTCTTTGAATCTATACCCCTCAAATGTTTGGATTTAGTAAAAGGAATTTAAGAAGATTAAAAAGAATAGAGCCTGCACGTTTGCAAGAAAATGTGGAAATGGCCTCCGAAGAAAATTGGAAAACAACAGTATTGGTTTTAATATTGAAAATAATAATGCTGATTTTAACCAGTTGGAAATAAGTACGGGAGAATTAAAAACTAAGTTGGCGTGTTGGTATAGAAAATATTTGCCGGGGAAGAGATGCTGCAACGAATTATTACAGATCCTTCGGTCAGAGGGACTGGACGTTCCAATGTCTGTGAATTCTTTTAATGAAAATAATAAAATGGTTACAAGAGTTGTAACACCTGGAACGTATTTTCACATTGGCATTAAAAGTCGGGTACTAAATCTGAAAAATGAAATTATTTCGTTGCAGTTAAAAAAATTGCTTTTAGATATTGGCATAGATGCGTTACCACTTTTCAAAAGCTCTAGATCAACCTTGTGGCCAATTATGAGGCATTTTTATGACTTTCCGGATTCTGAAAATCTATACCCCTCAAATGTTTGGATTTAGTAAAAGGAATTTAAGAAGATTAAAAAGAATAGAGCCTGCACGTTTGCAAGAAAATGTGGAAATGGTCTCCGAAGAAAATTGGAAAACAACAGTATTGGTTTTAATATTGAAAATAATAATGCTGATTTTAACCAGTTGGAAATAAGTACGGGAGAATTAAAAACTAAGTTGGCGTGTTGGTATAGAAAATATTTGCCGGGGAAGAGATGCTGCAACGAATTATTACAGATCCTTCGGTCAGAGGGACTGGACGTTCCAATGTCTGTGAATTCTTTTAATGAAAATAATAAAATGGTTACAAGAGTTGTAACACCTGGAACGTATTTTCACATTGGCATTAAAAGTCGGGTACTAAATCTGAAAAATGAAATTATTTCGTTGCAGTTAAAAAAATTGCTTTTAGATATTGGCATAGATGCGTTACCACTTTTCAAAAGCTCTAGATCAACCTTGTGGCCAATTATGAGGCATTTTTATGACTTTCCGGATTCTGAAGTTTTTCTAATTGGAACATATATTGGCAAAAAAAAACCTTTAAATGTTGAGTCATATTTGCACGATCTAATGTATTAAGTTGACAAAGACTAGCATTTAATTGATTAAGGCAGCCTGAAAGTAAAACTTCGAATAAGAGCTTTCATTTGTGACAGTCCAGCCCGAGCATTTATATGTGGAATTGTTGGCCACAATGTATTTCATGGATGTTCTAAATGTATGCAATTGGGGAGCACGTATGAAAAAACAATAATTTATTCGACTCAGTCTGGTCCTTTGCGTTCAGATGATAATTTTTCCAACAGACAGGATCCATATCACCACTTACCGCAATATAAGATTTGCAAAACCATCTTAGAAGAAAAGGGTATAAATATGGTAACACAATTCCCAGTCGAACCTATGCCTTTAATGGGTTTGGGCGTGTGTAATTAAATCTTAAATTGCTTAGTCAACAAAAAAAATTTACATTTTTAATTATCAAATGCAAATTTAGATTCTTTTTCCGAAAAGCTACAATTTCTAGCCAAATATGTACCCTGCGAATTTGGAAGAAACCCTAGGGGCTTAGCAGACTTACCTCGATGGAAAGCAATTGAATTTCGTCAATTTGTTTTGAATACGTTAATAATAGTACTTCGAGGAATTATAAACGACGATTATTATTACCACTTTCTTCTATTTCATTGTTCTCATCGAGTGCTGGTTTCTAAAAATGCTGTTGGCTACTTGACAGTTGCTAATAATATGTTAAAGGATTTTGTCTAGAATTTTGAACTACTATATCCAAAAAAATATTTGTCTTACAATATGCATAACTTATTGCATATTTCGTTACAAATTTGAACATTTTTTGCAAAAAAATAAAAAAGAAAATCAAAAGTCCAACAAATATTTTAAGGCAAATCGACAATAGTTTTAACGAGTATTGCCCATTTAAAAATCAAAAATATTTGGGATTCAAAGTCTTAGGAAACAAGACAGTAAACAAATATGTAACGAAAGATTTTACCTTGACAAAAAAAATCCCAAACAATATCTATTTTTTTTTATAGATAATAAATTTATTTTACAAGTTTAAAGAATTTAGATGTGCGTAAGCGGTTTAAATAACACCAGGCTTTGCGTGGAAGATCAAAATCGGTGGTCCTATCGTCTGGGTTGAATAAGGGACTGCTTCGTTCCGAGTCGTTCCACTGCGATGATCATGCGGAGTTTAAATCAAAGTTATCGTCACGTAGGTTTTTAGCCAAGAGCAGGGGTGGATTTCTTGATATTAATCTTGCATCGTATTGAGAAGAAAGGTCAGAGTTGAGTGGGATAAGCAGGTTTGTGCTGTTCTTGGTGTACTCCCGAAGAAGTGCTTGCTTTCGTCTAAGGTCAGGGGGCAGAGGTTTGCTAACATTGGCAGCCATTCGACAGGTGTAGCTTTTAGTGTGCCAGATATTATTCGCATGGTCGTGTTTAACTGCGTGTCTATTCTTTTTACGTGGTGGCTGTTCAACAATATTGGAGCGCCGTATTCGGCAGTCGAGTAGACTAACGCTTTTGCAGAAGTTCGTAGGCAATTTGCGGAAGCACCCCATCTCTTTCCTTTTCTGGGCGGTTTTATCTAGGTGACTTCTATACGTTAACGTTCTGTCTAGGGTTATACCAAGATATTTCGGCTAAAAATTGTGTGAAAGGGTGATACCATTTAAACGTATTGATAGCTTCCTATCAGCATCTCTATGGGTGAGGTGGAAGAAGCATACTTCGGTCTTCATAGGACTTGACTTAAGTCTCCATTTGCTGCAGTATGATGCTATTTTAAGTAGGTCGGTTTCTAGTACTCTCTCTAGATTTTCAAAACTCTCATCTTGATAAGCAAAAGCCAGGTCGTCGGCATAATTAAATATGCGGGATATAGAATTCGGAAGATCGCTGATGTAGAGGTTAAAGAGAGCCGGGGCTAGAACGGAACCCTGTGGTAAGCCATTGTTGAGCTTTCGGGTGGTTCTTTGGCTGTCGTTTAGGAATACGTTAAAAAGCCGATCGCTGAGCATATTCAGGATGATGTTGCAAATTCTACTGCATGGGATAACTTTGGTCAGTTTGAGGATGAGGCCCTTTTTCCATACGGTATCATAAGCAGCTGTTAGGTCCACAAATTAACTGCTGTTTTTTTACTCTGGTCAAAACCGTTTTCAATGAAACAACAATAGCAAACATAATAAGCCCATTTTAGAGGTGCTAACCTTATGACGCGCAGTGTATGTTAATGCATAGCAGAGAATGACAAAAGTATATTTTTAAGTACTCTTTCAATATTAGTGAGAAAACATGTATGGACATGTATGGGTAAATATCACAACCATACACATACATACCAATACCCATAACAATTGTAAATAGCTTAAGCTAAAGTTGAATATGCATAGGTAAACGCTGCCAATGTGTATTTGTATATTCATTCTTCTTTTTGAATGTACATATAAATAAAATTTCTGTTAGCTATCTGTAATTCCCATATAAGTATGTGTATTAACGTTAGTATAACGTAAATATACAGAGTGAGAGAGGGAGAGAGAGAGTAGAGATGGCAAATGCAATATTAAAAATTTTGGAACTAGGCAAAATTCTTTTGTGTTGTTATTCAGAAAAATATAAGAAAATTTTAAAGCTTTTTAAGATTTGACTAAGGCGGCAAGCTTATTTTATTAGGACAACGTGGGGCGGTTGGCGGCAATTTCTGCTTCTCCGAAACTATCTAACAGATCTTAATAAAATTTCAAACATAGATAGATCTATATTAATATGAACACACAATCTATATATATTTTTTAAAAAAATAGGACCCAGAGGGAAGCTCGAAGGTATTTTCTGCCTCTCCAAAACTATCTAACAGATTTTAATGAAATTTAAAACATTGATAGATCCATATTTATATAGACACATAAGCTATGTATGCAACTTATGCCTCTCCAAAATCATTTATTTTCTCCAAAATTTCTTGATTATTTTCCATACTTTAAATTTATAATTTTTCATTTACTACATACATACACTGGATGAAATTTGTATAGAAAAACTATCCTTTACAACTTATTAAAAATAAATGTTTGAATTTTAAAACGTAACAGAAAGGCGTCTAAGCAAGCGCTAAATGTATTAAATGGCGGTTACACTCTTTCTTATTAGCACAACATACAAATCATACATGCATACATAAAAAACAATATCTTCCATCTCGTGTCGTCTACCTATGCTATGTGTGTGACAGCGACAAGCGCGGAAGTGCAAAAAAATTGTGCGGATGCGTAAAGATTTTAGATGCAAAAATAAAAATATCATAATATCGTAGAGCCACTTGTCGCTGTCAAGCGCACATAGCATAGATAAGTGTGACGAGACGGAATATATGGGTTTTTATGTATGCAAGTATTGATTTGTATGTTGTTATTTTACATCTGACTTGTCTTTTCAGGTCACATGTTACTGTGCATGTGTGTTACAATTGCTATTTAACCAATTTTTTTTAATTATTGTTATTGTGTTTGGCGTATTTAAAATTCGCCTACAACTGTTTGGTAATAGATTAAAGAAAAAAATTTCACGTTCTCTTTAATCTATTACCAAATAGTCGTAGGCGTATTTTAAATACGCCAAACACAATAAGGGTGAATATGCGATCAAAAACGTAAATGTAATTTGCCCCTCGTGGTCATAGTTTGAAAAAAATACATAGCTACTGTGTCCAAATAAATAAAAATCTTTATATTTTTTAAATTTTATTAAAATCTATTAAATAGTTTCGGAGAGGCAGAAATTGCCCCCTATTTCCCTTTTAGTAATATCTTTTAAAAAATACATAGCTTATGTGTCTATATAAATATGGATCTATCTATGTGTTAAATTTCATTAAGATCTGTTGGATAGTTTTGGAGAGGACTAAATTGCCCCCTATCTCCCCTTTTTATCCTATTATTTTTAAATACATAGCTCAAGTGTCTATATAAACATGAATCCATCTATGCTTTAAATTTCATTAAAATCTGTCAGATAGCTTCGCAGAGTAGAAATTGCTCCTTCCCACTCCTCGTGGTCCTATTTTAAATGTATAGCTTATGTGTAGTTTTATATAGGTACTGCTGATGTTACGGACAATTTTATTTTTAATATCAAAATATGTTTATAGTCCTATTATACCTGCCTAGTGATCAAAGCACATTTTTGCCAATTTTTTTTTTTAATTTTTACACAGAAGTGCCAAAAATACTAAAGGTATTTTTTTAAACATGGATATTTTATTTGTATGACAGATAACCAAAACACATTCATGGGTATTGAATAACATCTGCATAATATTCATGTATTTTTGTTAACTGAATGTGGTTGCGTGAAGATATTGCCGTGCATAAGTAAAAGTTACTAGCTGACCCGACAGACGTTGTCCTGTCCAAATTATGAAAAACGTTTGCGTTCGATTTTTAAAATCCGTTAAAAAGATACGAACATTTGAAAGAAAAATTAGTTTAATCGATGGAGCCGTTTTCTGATTTTAGGTAAATCGAAAAAAGTGGGCGTTAAAGTAGGTGGGGCGAGGACCATGGCGATGATTTTAAAGAAAAAATCGTCCAAATCGGTCAAGCCGTTCTCAAGTTATGAGCCGTTTTTTGATTTTATGTAAATCGAAAAAAGTGGGCGGGGCAAAATTTTCTTTCCGTAAAAACCTAAGTTGGACCATGGCGATGATTTTAAAGAAAAAATCGTCAAAATCGGTCAAGCCGTTCTCAAGTTATGCGCTTAATAGAAAAAGTGGGCGTAAAAGTAGTCGTGGTAAATTTTTCTTTCAATGAAAACTTAAAATGGATTAATACATTTGAAAGAAAATTTTGTCAAATCGATGGGGCCGTTTTCTGATCTAAGGTAATTCGAACAAAGTGGGCGGGGAAAAATTTTCTTTTCGTATACATCTAAGTTGGACCATGGCGATCATTTTAAAGAAAAAATCGTCACAATTATATAGATGTCATTGGTGGTGCAATATGAAAATTGGATTTTGCCACGCCCCTCCGCCCGCAGACTGAAAATTAAAAAAATCAGACTTCATAGTGTCACCAACCTGAATATTCTGATGATTTCCTGAAAATTTCATCAAAATCGGCCCATCTGTTTTAGAGTCCATACGTTGCATACATACATACATACACGTAGGGCCGGGCTCAGGCTACTATGGGGGTCAGCGGGTGGCGGATAGCTGAACGACCTACAGATATGTAGGCCAGCTGCGATAGATAAGCAGTCCCCGACCGAGAGCGGCAGGGCCAGAGGGCGTACTACAAAAAGGTACATGTGCCTGACGACGGAACTGTGACATGGCGAATGGATCCCGCCATCTAAATATGGGTCTCCCCACAAGGGATGCTTTCAAGAGAGGAGCAATGAGGAGAGTGATGCCTCCGTGGTTTCCCAAATCATAAATCCAGGATCGTCTGACTCATATTGAGCGGCTACCTGGTCTGCGTCTGATCCCAGGAGGGGCGGCAGTACATACGATGATACGTCTTTACGGCATTAAGATCGAGACCAGTAAGATCTTAATTAAGGCATTTCTGGAAACATGGATATGAATTGACAAAACCCCCGGGCTGACGGTTGTGGTATTCTGGAACCTTAGTATACAGAAGTGAAATTCTGTAGAAATGGCTTCTGGGCTAATGCTACAATTGCCTCCGTCCCGTTAAAATCTGGCAAATCTTAAAGTGCGCTCAAAGTTCGTCACCATTTAGTTGGCGGTACAGGATCGGATGGTAAATTCCCGACTAACACGGATCTGGCTCTGGCGGATGATCCCATAAGGACCTCTCGCCAACCCTCGCATGGACCTCACTGCCTGCAAAGGGACCCATGGGATCATGGACGTGACTGTAGAACGAGCGGAGATAGCGGCTTTAAGTTGGGACCAACTAGAATCATGGATGAAAACAAAAACCCCAGAAAACATAACAAGGAGAGTGAGGATAAAAATGAGAAAGAAGGAAATTGTGTGGAAAACCCATTTGCGAGGAAATCGGTGATCGTGAGGTCCCCACCTGCAGTGGTTGCAACTAGATCAGCGGTGATAAATGGAGCAGTAGACAATAGTAATGTTGTAGAAACCCCACTTGGTAGATGCCCGGTCATTATAAATGTGTCGAACCTAGATAATTCTGAAAAGAATATCGTGAAATTAGGCGGCAAGATCAACAAGCTGGTCGATTTTCTTAAGGGACGAACCAATGTTCATAAGGAAATTGTTGCGTATGCGCGGGAAATTCAGGCGATATTCATGCAAGTGGCGGATGATTTGGGTAATGTACCTACGAATTCCCAAAAGTTAGTTCTGGTTGATAAGGAAACCCAAACTTTAAACGAGGTTTTACCAACCGTAACACTCATGGGAACTCCAAAGCGAAGAAGGGACCCCCATAGTCCAAAGTGAAACAAGCCAAAAAGGAAGAAGGAAACAAGTCCACAGAAGGGGCTAAAAAACGAAATACCCAGTACATCAGCTGGCGGATCATCGAGTGATAAGCCACAAGTGCAGGAAGCCAAGGATGATGCAAACTCTCAATGGATCAAAGTGGGTCCCAAAGCAAAGAAGAAGAAGAAGAAGCGGCCTTTCCGAAGGAAGCCTTCCCGTCCGGATGCTCTAGTTATCCAGACTTGCGGAGAAACGTCGTACGCGGACATACTCCGAAAGGTTAAAAGTGATCCCAAATTAGAAATTCTTGGTCAAAACGTCAGGAATATCCGGAAAACAGTGAAAGGCGAATTGCTCTTGGAGCTTAATAAACATGCCCATGAGAATACAGGTGAATTTAGACATACTATCGAGGAAGTCCTTGGTACATCTGCAGAAGTACGGTCACTATCAAATGAAGTTGACATTGAGATCAAAGATATGGATGAGGTTACATCCAAGGAAGACGTCTATGAGGCTCTTCAGAAACAAGGCGAGATGTTTCAAATGCTGCAGATGGCAGCGATAAAATCGTTGAGGAAAGCCTATGGTGGCACGCAAACTGCCACTGTTAGATTGAGTGCTGAGTTGGCAACACACCTTGTCAGGGCTGCAAAAATACGCATTGGATGGGTCGTATGTCGAGTACGCGAAAGAATACAACCAAGAAGGTGCTTCAGATGTTTGGACTACGGGCATTTGGCAACAAATTGTAGGAGCTCAAATGACTACTCCAATAATTGCATACGATGTGGGGAATACGGACACAAGTTAAGGACGTGTGTACAAAAACCGAGGTGTTTGCTATGTGTTAAAATTGATGCTAACAGTAACCATGCTACGGGAGCATTTGCCTGTCCTAACTATAGGAAAGAGCTCCAAAAACTCGTATCGCGAAGATGAGAGTGTTGCAGTTGAATATCAATCATTGCCGAGCAGCCCAGGATCTGCTTAAACAGAGTGTGCGTGAGCTGAAAGTAGATGTAGCTCTAATTAGTGAGCCTTACAGCAACGTTGATACCAATAGCTGGGTGGCTGACAGTTGCAATACTTCTGCAATTTGGTCCGTCAACAATAGAGTACTACAGGATACAATGTCAGCCCAACAGGGTGGCTTTGTTCGTGCTGCTGTGTCTGGAATATCCATGTATAGCTGTTACATCCCACCGAGGTATACAATACTTGAATTTCAGAACATAGTATGTAACCTGACTAGCGATGCTATGAATAGAGGCCCTTTTTTGATCGCCGGGGATTTTAATGCATGGGCAACGGAGTGGGGCTGCCCGAGTACGAATGAAAGAGGTCGGATATTGTTGGAGTCACTCGCAATGCTGAACGTGATAATTATGAACTCTGGAAATGAGCAGACGTTCAATCGTAATGGAAGAGGTTCTGTAATTGATGTTGCGTTTGCCAGCGCAAACATTTTGAACCGAATACAGTGGTCTATTAGTGATCATTATACACACAGCGATCATAGTGCTATAATCATGGACATAGGAAACGATCCATTGGCACCAACGTTAACGAATGTACCCAGATGGAACCCTAATGGCTGGAGAGCAAACACTTTTGACAAGGAACTGTTCAAAGTTTATATGGAGGATATGATCCTGGGTGGCTCACCAGAAAATATGTCTGAGCAGCTTATTAGGAAAGTTACTCATGCTTGCAATGCCTCGATGAGGAAAAGAGGGCAGGGTGGAACCAAACCATCGGTGTATTGGTGGAATGAGGAAATCGCCCAACTGCGAAGGGACTGTATACGAGCCAGAAGGGTATATGTGAGAACGCGTGGTAGGCAGGGCAATGATCTGCACCATCAAGAGCTTAAAGCTAAGAGGAGAGCGCTAAAACTGGCTATACGTCAAGCCAAACGGTCGTGTTTCTTGGAAATTTGCGATGACGTTGAAAATAATCCATTTGGAATGGCCTATAAACTGGTGACGAAGAAGTTGAACTGTCTGCATAATTTATCCCCGAGAGAACCAGTAATACTCGACAGAATAGTGAAGCATCTTTTCCCGCAACAGGGTACAACCTATTGGGAGAATCACAGTGACAATGAAGTTTTTAGTTTCCCGCCCGTTACCACTGCTGAGATACTGCAAGCTGTAGCAAAGTTCCAGGATGGCAAAGCCCCCGGGCTTGATGGTATACCAAACATGGTATTAACAGAAGTTGTTCGGTGTTGCTCGAACCAAGTAGTGCAGTTGATAAACGCCTGTCTTCGGCATGGATCCTTTCCATCAAGATGGAAAAGACAGAGACTGGTGCTATTGCCCAAGAGCAATAAGCCACTGGAGGACGCTTCATCGTACAGGCCATTATGTATGATAGATACGTGCGGTAAGCTGCTGGAGAGCATAATCTGTACAAGATTAGACTTGCATATCGAGACAACAGGGGGTCTATCTGACGCCCAGTATGGTTTCAGGAAATGTAGATCGACAATAGATGCTATAGGAGTTGTTGTTGATACAGCTAAAGATGCTATTGAAGGTGAAAGCTGGAGGAATGGTTCCAAGGAATATTGTGTGGTTGTAACGCTGGATGTTAGGAACGTGTTCAATACTGCGAATTGGGAGAAGATCGTGAATTCCTTAAACGACTTGAATGTACCTCAATATTTAGTGGCAGTAATTAGGGATTATTTCCGGAATAGAGTATTGGTGTATAATACGGACGATGGTATGCAAGAGTATGGTATAACAGGTGGAGTGCCACAGGGGTCTGTCCTTGGTCCGTTGCTGTGGAATGTGATGTACGATGGTGTACTGAGGCTGATGCTCCCGGAGAGGGCTAAATTAGTGGGGTTTGCGGATGACATTGCGCTGGTGGTGGTGGCTAAATATACGCAGGAGGCGGTTAGTGTTACCAATAGCAGCATTCAACTGATCCGATATTGGCTAAATTCAATGGGTTTAACATTGGCTGAACATAAAACGGAGGCAGTATTGATTACTAGTCGAAAAACAGTGGAGTATATTACCCTAAATGTTAATGGATGCTCGATCAGAACGAATGATTACCTTAAGTACTTGGGAGTGATGGTAGACAATCGTTTGTCTTTCAAACCTCACCTGGACTACATGAAAACCAAAGCTGAAGTAACGTGCTCAGCATTGTGTCGTATAATGCCCAACACGAGGGGCCTCAAATACCTACAGAGGAAGGTTCTAGCAGGGGTTGTGAAAAGTATCATACTGTATGCAGCACGGATATGGCCAGAGCCCACCAGGTTTGTGACTTACAGAGAGGGAATAAACTCCCTTTACAAACTGGCGGCACTTCGTGTGTGTTGTGCCTTTCGAACGGTGTCGGATGATGCAGCGTTTGTCATTGCGGGCATGGTACCCATCGACCTGCAGGCTAAGGAGGTGAGGTACATATTTACTTCGAGAGTCTCGGCGAACATGGCGAATATTCGAGATGCAGCAAGACTTACGAGCATTTCAGAATGGAAGATACGATGGACTGCATCTGTCAAGGGTCGATGGACGCATAGGTTAATACCAAAAATAGACGTATGGGTAGGTAGAAAACACGGTGATTTGAACTACCATCTCACGCAATTCTTGAGTGGACACGGCTGTTTCAAGTCGTACCTGTATCGCTTTAAACACGACAGGTACCCGTTTTGCGCGGCCTGTGCTGGTGATGTAAATGAGGATCCTGAACACGTGTTTTTCACCTGTCCAAGATTCAGCAGTGAAAGGGCGAATCTGGAGTATAAGATAGGAAGCAGCATCAGTGTGGAGAACATAATTGGCATCATGTTGTCCTCTCTGGATAACTGGGAGCATGTGTGCGACTATGTGAAGCTGGTAATGATAGAGCTTCGTAGGCTGGAGGAGATACGAAGAAGAATATAGCAAAGTGGTGCGGATGGCGACAATGCGAGCTTAGTTCTGAACCTCCTATTATGATAAACGAAGGGGGACGTAAGAATGAAACAACGCGACTGAGGTGCTGATGCAGATAAACTACCCGCCCTGATGGAGTACTGACGTGGTTCCGGGGTGGTGTTGGTGAAGATATCGTGGGGCCACTAGATGACATACATACATACATACATACATACATACATACATACATACATACATACATACATACATACATACATACATACATACATACATACATACATACATACATACATACATACATAAAAGGTGATGCAAGGGAAAGGCTGCTCCAAGCTTGGCAAGTACTATGGGATGAAACGGATAAGGGTAGATATACCCACAGTCTTATTCAGAACATAGGGGCTTGGATAGATAGAAAACATGGGGAAATTAACTTCTTTCTTACCCAGGTATTTAGTGGGCATGGCAACTTTAGAACATACCTTAAACGTTTCGGGAAGAGGGAATCGAATGTTTGCGAACTCTGCTGTAGATCCGAAGACAACGTTGAACATACTGTTATAAAATGCGGCTTTTCGAGGATCAGAGGAAACATATTTCAGGAAATGTCTGAGAATATCAATATAGCTGATATATTTAACTTAATGCTATCAACCCCGGAGAAATGGAAGCAATATTCACGTGCAACTGAATCTATTCTGAGGGTGAAAATGGAATGGCAACGAGCACAGGCGCCGAACCCCTAATCTCATACGGATGTATACTGGACAGGGGAGTAGGAAAAGGCGATGGTTGATGACCAGTAAAATGAACTCCACTTCGAAGTAATGCTAGAGTGGTACCGGGGTGGTGGTTCCGGTGTAGGGCCTCTAGTTGATAGCTCGCTATCACTACGTCCAATTACAAAAAAAAAAAAAAAACATACATACATATACACATCCTATTTTATATATATAGAAGAAGGAAGATAGATAGCCATACTTTTTGCAACGCACAACAAAGCTGTTGTTATTATTTGCGTTATAAATATATGTATACGCAATAACGAAAAGCGTGGGTAAATACCTCTGTATATTATTCTTATGGGTACTTGTTGTCATTCTCTGGTGCATAGATTGCTTTTTCTCTAAGTTCTGAATCTACTCACTTGATTCGTGGGATACAAAGTTTAAAATATCCTAGAACATAAAATATGGTAGCTTTATTTTTTGATAACTATAAAAGAACTAAAACTGAAAAACCGTGTTCACAACCACTAAACACAATGCTCCTTAAAAATCACGGGATCGCTCAACTCTAACACAAATTCTATGTCTGTCAGGGTTATTACAAAGATCTGGTATAGTAAGAAACATACAACTTTTATTTTACATGCAATTGACATTTTTTGTAACAATTTTCTGCCCAAGTTTTTTGTTAATTTTAAACTAGAGCAGCAAGGTTCATTATGCTGTAGCAAATCTTTTGTCTAAATTTAGTTCGATACAGTATTTACATAAAGATAATTTCTTTGCTTTCTTTTAATACCTTTGGTAATTCTACTGGTATGTGGAAACTTCATTCATTAATTTATTTATGTTTTAATTTTCCAGCCCTAGACCAAAAAGTTCCAATGTCAAAGCGTTTGAAATTTTTGAATTTTACTGAATATGTAATTGTAGTACTTTAGTATTTTTGCAATGCGAATAGTACTGGCTTTATAATCCCTGGATTGGTATGATGCGACACATGATTAAAATCACAGAGCCAACAACTAACAACTGAATGATTGCAATAAATCGGCTCATAGTTTATAGACCCCATATAAAGCTAACTCTTCAAATATTTTACAGATCAGTGAAGGATATCGAAGATTCGACACAGCCAAATATAAGACTGTTCAAACCTTCACAAAGAATTTCTTTCACATATTCGTAACTATGTTTGTACAAGTCTACAAACATACTTGCGTACATGTGCCTGCACGAAATTATGTGAACAACCTTAAATTGTCAGTCTCATGTTTTTCTTTTATTTTTTGTAATGTTTTAATTTTTATTTAACTTGAATTTCTTTCACACGTTTGTAAGTACGTTTGTACCAATCTACAAACTTACTTACGTACATGTGCCTGTCCGAAATTATGTGAACAATCTTAAATTAATATTCTCATATTTTTCTTTTATTTTTTGCAAAGTTTCAATTTTAATTTAACTCGTGCCTTGAACTTCTAGTTTAATTGCAATTTGCCTGTATTTTTACTTTTTACCAAGTTTGAGGAACTCCAATTTCATTTAAATATTTTCATTTAGTAACCTTGAACTACTGTTTGAGTTTATTTTATTTTTGCATCGTCGGCGGTTTCACATTTTTTCTGGAATTTCTTTAATTTACAATTTTATAAGCTTTGTTGTTATTTGTATTTAGTAATTAATTAGTATATAAGAATCAATTTTATTTTAATAAAATCAGAAATAATAAATCAATTTATTTGACAAGTTGTTTCTCTACTATAACTCCGCTGTAACCAAGTTTCAAGTGCTTGTGTTACTCTGTAGAATTGTCTTGGTGATACTGCCTAGACAATATTATTAACGTTACTTGGCTCATAGCCTTGTAAATAAAACCCAATTCAAAGGTTAAACAAATCAGTTTAACCCAATTCATTTATTGAATTAAACATCTGGTGACCCCGACGTGATTCCTTTGAAATTCAAGATTCCCCCCACCAGTGGTAAGGGTCCTGAAAGTCAATAGGATACAAGACGTGCTCCTGTCAAGGAAAAAATCCGCAGGACAGCTCAAGAAGACGTGCTCCTGTCAAGGAAAAAATCCGCAGGACAGCTCAAGAAGACGTGCTCCTGTCAAGGAAAAAATCCGCAGGACAGCTCAAGAAGACGTGGTTAATAATCAGCTGCTTCACTAGAAGCAAATTCCTCAAAGGGCGCAATTATCACGGGCAAGCAACATAATGGCTACAGGCGAGATCACCCCAATGGAACAACTAACAACTTCCCAGCGAGCAGCAGGAGAGCTTATAGAATCCATTATTCGGAATTTTAAAAAGGATTCAGCGTCCAGAAAGACAGTCCACTATTTTGAAGAAAGGATTAAAAGGCTAGACGCTGCTTGGACCGAATTCGAGCTCACTGATAACAAAATACGATGTCTGGAGAAGCCCCAGTTAGACCATAAATATTTTACCGAAAATTACTACCAAAAAATTGAGGAACTCGTCATCAAATACCGGGAAGTATTTGAATCAGCCATGGATGCAACATTGAGAACGCCAACACTTGATCCCTTTCAACAAAACACCAATAGGGAGCCCACAGTTCCTATTAAAAAACCTGTTACTCTCACCTCAACAAATTCTACAATGAGAAGGCAAAATGTCATGATGACGTCCCTCAAACGGCTACTCGCCACGGACCCCACAGCAACCAACATGAAGCTAAAAGAAAAACTGTGGGACGAAATACAAGAACTACATTTTTTAATTTGGGAATCCAGCACTGATCCACTGAAGGAAGGATATGACATGGATTCCTATGAAGATCTGGAGAAAATGGTCATTGAAAATTTCAAGCTATCTTCACGCACTCCGGAGCAAGGTTTGGGACCTATGCAACACAATGTTTTGCCACTGCCAAAAGTCACAATCCCAAAATTTAATGGGGATTATTTAAAATGGAGGGCCTTTTACGACTTGTTTACACAACTAGTAGACAACCAACATATTCCTGCGGCACAAAAGATGTGGTACCTGAAATCAAACTTGGGGGGCGAAGCTGAAAGGTTAATAAGCCATCTTTCAGCTACTGCCGAAAACTACAGAACCGCCTGGAATCTATTGCAAGACCGATACAATAATCAACGGGTTCTTGTAACCACGCTAATTCAACAGCTTTTAGATCAACCGAATGCTGGCCCGTCAGCTGCTGCCATCAAGACTTTGCATGATACGACACAAGAATGTCTACATGCACTTAACAACATCGGGATCGATACAACATCGTGGGACCCCATGTTGTTTCACATACTGGTCAAAAAATTGGATCGTGGCACTCTTGTCCTGTATGAGAGGACCATCAGTAATCCAAAAGATTTACAAAAAATCAAAGACCTGTTAAACTTTCTGGAAAACCGCTTCCAGTCCTTGGAAGCTATAACCCAGAAGGAAAAATCATCAAAGGTATACGTTTCTGCTACATCAGCAAAGCAAACAGAGACCGCGTGCCCACTTTGCAAAAGCGGCTCTCACCCACTGTATCGGTGTCAGAAGTTTCAACAACTATCAACACCCAACCGCCTGAGTTTCGTTCGGAACCAGAACCTTTGCGTCAATTGCCTAAAATCAGGACACACAGCAAAAACTTGCAAATCAGGACTGTGCTTAACGTGCAAGAAAAAGCACAACTCGCTACTTCATCTGGAGAACAACACTCAATCAACAAAACAAGAATCACCTAGTGGAAGGACATCGCAGACGACATCATCAGCCGTGACTACTCCACCTGAAATAATTAAACCCAACATCAGTGAAGAACCAACCAGCTCTCCAGAAGCATCGTCACTGGCGGCAGCAAACGGTCAACTATCCAATTCGTACGTTCTTCTCAGCACAGCTCTAGTAAAAATCAAAACTGAGACAATGGAGATGGAATGTCGCGCCTTACTTGACTCTGGGTCACAAGTAAATTTGATCACCGAACGCCTGGTAAAACGACTAAACATCGCTAAACATACGTCATCAGTAAACATCAACGGAATTGGTGATTCCAACACCAAAACACAACACCGAGTCAATGTTGCCCTGCAGTCTCGAATTAACGGGTTTTCAACGCGCCTGGAGGCACTCGTCTTGCCTCGAATCATCGCACCACAACCATCACAATTTATCGACATTAATGAATGGCCGCTACCAAAAAACCTGATGTTAGCTGACCCAGCGTTCAATCGATCAAATAAAATCGACATATTGCTAGGTGCAGAGCATTACCACCAACTGCTCGCAATTGGGCAAATAAAACTATCCCCACAACTCCCGACTTTACAGAACACAGTTTTTGGTTGGGTTGTAGCTGGAAAAATAAAAAGCGAACATTCACCAAATGCATCTTGTGGAGTATGCACTGAAGATGAAGCGCTTGAAGCTTCCATCGCTCGACTCTGGGAACTAGATGAAGTCAAAACTAATAAAAGGCCACTGTCAATAGCCGACAGACAATGCGAAGAACATTTTGCCCAAAACACAACTAGAAACCATCAAGACCGCTTCGTAGTCAGGATCCCATTTCATGAAAACCCCAATACCCTAGGCTTACTTGTTTTCACCAAAATGTACAATTCGTGCCCGATTTTTTAAAGAAAAAGTAATAGTTTAAAATGTAATTAAAAATTTTTTATTTAACTTATTGCTTTTATATTTTTTTCACATATCGCTCATTTGCTGCAACAATATCATTAGACGAGAATCTCGAAAATTTTACTTAATATCACTAACAGTTAATTATCCTTTTAAAGATATTGTAAATTTTTCTTTTGATTATATTGTAAACTCAATTCTAACAGTGAAATTGAGAATGAAGTTTTCTTTGTGTGTGATGTAGTTTTATGTAAAACTAATATTTTTGAGATATGCAAATGTTGCAGCAACTGAACGGTATATTTTCTCTTTATATTTAGCATACATCAACTCCAGTATAAATACAATTAAAGAAAACGATAAGCCAATTACAAGAAAGAGAAATAAAGTAGAATAATAATTAAAATCTAATAATATCTCCTCATCGCTGCTTTCAGAGTCACTCAAGAATCGAATCTCTCCACTAAGAATGCCATCAAAGTTGGTATCTTCCATAAATTTTATTAGAATACCTGATTCGATTATATATTTCGAATAACGATTGAATAACTGAAGATAAGGTAAGTCTCGCCGTGCGGTAAAGTACTCCTGCATCATCAGGATTGGATCATTTATTTTATACATACGAGGAACTTTTAGATTATGCTGTTGAAAGAATAGGAAATCCACTTTATTTTCCGCAGCAATCAAACAGTATGAATTATTCAGTCCACTGTGGGCAATTAAAACTTCGTTCATACTAGTAACTTTTACCTTCCTAAATACAATTTCCTGTATATTAGGTATATTGTCCATAAATTTTAATTCAGCTGGACTTAGTAAAAATTTACATGGAATTTTGTTTAAATCTTCCAATTTTTCTATTTTCGCTTCGTAAATGTCTTGCACGAATAGACTGGATAATTTGGCCAAATATAAATTGGTCAATATGAAACCATTTATGAACATCAGAAAATAAACCAGTTTCTGTATAAAAGTTTCGATTTTAAAATTTACCTGATACTGGCAGATGAACAAGGCTAAAATATATAAAGTGGATTTCCCAAAATCTAGTTCATTCGTATAGTTTTTATGGTAGTAAATTAAAGAAACTGCCAAAGCACAAAATACAAACAGTAGCGCAATGAAAATCCTGGTTGGTACAGTGTAGGGATGCAGAAAATATTCAGTTCTTGATAGAGGTGGGGGATAAGGAGCAAATACAAGGATTTGTTTATTCCAAATCACATCGCTACTGCTACCAGCAAATCGATCGTAAAAAAACAATGGTAAAGGCATAATATCAAACGTTTTGTTATTTGCACCGTCTGTAAGTTTCTCATAATCAAAGAATTCATAATAACCTTCCATATCTATCAATTGAAAATTATAATATTGTGCAAAAATTTTAATCATTTTGTATAAATATCCAGTAGTAATTATATTTCCTGAACGATCTCGAAAACGATAGCAACGTGGAGCGTTTGATACTACGGGTACTTTTAGGGGATACTCTTGAAAATCTTGTACTTCCTTCCTCTCGACATACTCTGACAGATGTTTGATACGATGAATTGTTATGTTGGGCACTGGGTGATAAGTGAATAATCCTTCATCTGTGTAATACAAAACATTTATATAGCCAGACAACCAATTTTTGTTTGCTAAGTTCCATAAGTCTGTAACGCTGGCCTCCGCAATAATCCATAAAATATGGCTAAATTGTGAATTTTTCAAGAGATTTTGGACCATTTCATATACATCATTTAAATCTGAAAGTTGTAAATAGACTACAGTCAGAACTTGTTTTATATTTAGAAGATCAATATTCGTGTCGAAATTCTTTGTTATTAAAAGCACTGGTGAACTTAATGATTTCAAGACATCGTCCATTTCCTGGTTAAATTCGAGAGCAACCACAGCATTCCTTTTTATATCGAGTCTATCATTTAATTCGTTGATGACATCTACAGGAAAATTATGTTCATTTCGATTTTCAACCGGGATTAATTGCGCATTGAAAATTTTTACGGTTATTAATAAAATAAGCAAATCGTAGAATTTCATTTTAATATTTTAAATCAATTTTTTTTTAATCCTCGGTATTCGGTATTCGTGTGTTTAAAAAATTCGAAGAACGTGGCTGTTTTTTTCTACTTTTTTTAAAATGGAATTCCTAAACTAAAACACGGTGCAGTTTTCTTTTTCTCTGTGATTCGCTGTGAAAAAAACTGTTAATGTTTTGAAGCGAAGCAGAATTGTAAAGATGTTGAGGAGCAAAAGTTGAAACGTGTGAACCTTTTTTAATTAACACTTTTTGTTTCTGGCTTTACTGGTTTTGTTTTATATGTCTTTTGCAATAATGTTTTCTTTATATTTTGCTGATTTTTTTTTATAGTTTGTGTTAGTAATTCTTTTTTATTTTTTCTGTTTTTATAAGTGTTGTTCACTTCTTCACTATTTTAAATCGACTGTGCACAAATTATTATTTAAAATAATATAAGAGTCCCTTTCGAAAAAGAAGTTTAATTCCAAATCTAATCGACCAATTGAACACAATACAATATAAACCAATTTAATAATTATAGTATGTATTACAATTTCACTTAAGGTGCATGTAGACGATATGTTTTTTACATCTGACTTGTCAATTTTTCAAGTCACATGTAATTGTGCATGTCTGTCAAAATTGCTGTTTTACAGAAGGCTTATAATATTCGGTCACAAACGTACATGTAATTTGCTTCTGACATTGTCTCTGTTTTTTTTTTCATAGTTATTGAAAAAAAAAACAAAATAAAAATGCCGCCACGAAAATTTGTATTTACGCCGTAAAAAAGTTTAGCCATCTTAAAATATTTTTCTTTTAATTCAATGATACCAATTTAGGATACTATAATGAATCGGTTTTTATATATATATTTACATAAATTCTATTCAATGGTGCGATGATCATACATATCTCGGTATTGTAAAATATTAACTGTAGCCGGCTAATGATTCCGTCAATAGTGGACGCCGCTGCCGTTTTCTTCACGTCATAGATTTCTGATGTCAGATAGTTTGTCAGAAGAAAATAGAGCACGCTCTAAATGAAATTTTGTCAGATGACTTTGCATCTGACTTTTACAGAAGCAAAGTTAAAATACACGCCATGTATGTATTTTGCAGTGGGAAATTTGACATGTCAGATGACAACAAACATGTCGTGTACGGTCGCCTTTAATGCAATATTAATACGAACGATAGTATGTATAAAAAGTACAAGGTAGGCTCATTATTATACCGTGTTCAGATATACCTTTTTTATTGAGTCAATATTCGGTTTATTGACATAATTATCTTTCTGTTCACACATACACAATTTAGCTTACTCAATTAGTAATTGGCAATTAACTTAGCAAAATGTAAACAACATTTGACATCTTAAAGAAAAAACAAAATAAACATCTGGTTTTTGCGCAGACCTAATGGATGGACCTTTGTTTTTGTTGTTTTGTTGTTAGCAAAAATGTCAAAACACTTTGTTTAGTGAGTTGGGTTTTACTCACTTAACAGACTTGTGACAGTGCATTGCAGTGTTGCATTTTTCATTTTTTACTCAATATTTATAACAATTTCGTATTAATTGAGCAATAACTAAATTGCAATTTTGTATGGATAATTGAGCTCAATAATGGCATTTATTGCATAAAACTCAATTAAGGTGCATATCTGAACACGGTATTAAGGCAGAGTTGTCATTGTTTACCCATGTATATATATATATATATATATATATATATATATATATATATATATATATATGCACAGCGTGCTTTTTCGGCACTTTTTTTCGAGCTACCGTATTTTTTGGGAACATTTGCATTCTTTGAGGACGGTGCCCAAAAAAATCGTATACCACCAGTAGATTTTGGGCACATAACACTTTGAGTACTATTTTTTTAAAAATTTTTTTTTTTTGATTGTTAATTTACTTTTAATTCTTTTTATAAATAACGTATCCATTAATTTATAGACTCTAAATAAATGCCTACATTTTTAATTTTTATTTAAAATTTTCCATTCGTGTGCTGCCATATTTTCAATTTTAAATTAATACATTTGACGCCATTAATTCTGTGCTTTTGCGTTTTTTCTTTGTTTTTAGAGATTAAGCATTATATCCAAGGTGGGTAGTAAGAAACAGCTGTTTACTTTTTAATCCCATTTGTCTATGCTTGTTGTTGTATTGGTTGTAATACTTGGACCACCTTTTAAGTACACATGTGCATTTCTTACAAAAAGCATAAACAAAACGTGTTACCACTGAAAATCATTATCGTTTTTTTTAGATATACATGTGTACATATAAAGATATTGGAATGTTATTTTTTTTGTATGTATGTATGTCTGTCTGTCTGTTCGTATGTTTGTTGGTTGTAATGATATTGTAATGTTTATTTATTTGAATGTCTGTAAGTCTGTCCGTATGCTTGTTTGTAGTTTGTTTGTTTGTTTGTTCGGATGTTTGTTTGTTTGTTTGTTTGCTTGCTTATTTGATTGTTTCATTCAGTTAAGAAAATCTTATAGCAAGTTAAACAGTTGCTTTTGTGAAGTTTTGTTATTATTTTTTAATTGTTTACATACCCCTTAAGATGGTTAGCGACGCTAACCGAAATATTGGGAATTAAAAATAAAAACTTAAAAACAAAAATCACAAGTTTTTAATTTTTATTTCTTTACTTGGACCTGCAGCCAAACAAAAACAACCAATAATTAATCTGTTTGTTTGTTTTTAATAAATTTGTTTGTTTGTCATACATTTGTTTGCCATATATTTTATCACCCAAGGGCGCGTCCTGGGCAGCTATGGGACTTTTCTGCAACATTTTTCTAGTCTGTATGGTAGCCCCCTTAAGGAATGGAGAAAGCGGGTAGATATCTTAGAAATATATTGTGGGGATAAAAAATAAAGTGGGGTTGGTCATACATTTGACCCGTCTAGGAGCATCCTACGCGCTGCAGGGGCCAACTTTAAGAATTTCATTAAACCGCCATATTTGTATAGGAGCCTCCATAAGGGGTGGAGATGAGGTGCAAGTATATTTAAAGAAAATGTTGGGGCCAAAAAACTAATAGAGGCCGGTCATACATTTTATCTCTCTAGGGGCGATTCATGGGCAGTTATGGGTCTATTTCTTCAATATATTTCTAGACTGTATTGAAAATTTTATATGGGAGACCCATTAAGGAATGGAGATAACGGTAAGGTATGTTAGAAATAAATGATGGAGATGAAAAATAAAGTGAGGTTGGTCATAGATTTGACTCATCTAGGAGCACCCTACGATCTGCAGGGGCCAACTTTAAGAATTTCATTAAACCGCCATATTTGTATGGGAGTCTCCCTACGGGGTACAGAAAAGTTGCAAGTATGTTTAAAGAAAATGTAGAGGATAAAAAACTAATAGCGGTCGGTCATACATTTTATCCACCTAGGGGCGATTCCTGGGCAGTTATGGGACGTTTACTTCAATAGATTTCTAGGCTGTATTGAACATTTTGTATGGGAGCCCCCTTAAGGAATGGAGATAGGGGTTATGTATGTTAGAAATAAATGATGGAGATGAAAAATAAAGTAAGGCTCGTCATAGATTTGACCCGTCTAGGAGCACCCTACGCTCTGCAGGGGCCAACTTTAATAATTTTATTAAACCGCCATATTTGTATGAGAACCTCCCTAAGGGGTTGAGATAAGGTGCAAGTATATTTAAAGAAAATGTTGGAGCCAAAAAACTAATAGGGGTCGGTCATACATGTTATCCCCCTGGGGGCGATTCCTGGGCAGTTATGGATATTTTTCTTCAATATATTTCTAGACTGTATTGAAAATTTTATAGGGAAGCCCCCTTAAGGAATGGAGATGGCGGTTAGGTATGTAAGAAATAAATGATGGAGATGAAAAATAAAGTGAGGTTCGTCATAGATTTGAACCGTCTAGGAGCACCCTACGCTCTGCAGATGCCACTTTAAGAATTTCAAAAAACCACCATGTTTGTATGGGAGCCTACCTACGGGGTGCAGATAAGGTGCAAGTATATTTAAAAAAATGTTAGGGCCGAAAAACTAATAGAAGTCGGTCATACATTTTTACCCCGTAGGGACAATTCCTGGTCAGTTATGGGTCTTTTTCTTCAATATATTTCTAGAATGTATTGAAAATTTTATATAAGAGCCCCCTTAAGGAATGGAGATAGCGGTTAGGTATGTTAGAAATAAATAATGGAGATGAAAAATAAAGTGAGGTTGGTCATAGATTTGACTCATCTAGTAGCACCCTACGCTCTGCAGGGGCCAACTTTAAGAATTTCATTAAACCGCCATATTTGTATGGGAGCCTCCCTACGGGGTACAGAAAAGTTGCAAGTATGTTTAAAGAAAATGTTGAGGATAAAAAACTAATAGCGGTCGGTCATACATTTTATCCCCCTACTGGCGATTCCTGGGCAGTTATGGATATTTTTCTTCAATATATTTCTAGACTGTAATGCAAATTTTATATGGGAGCCCCCTTAAGGAATGGAGATAGCGGTTAGGCATGTAAGAAATAAATGATAGAGAAGAAAAATAAGGTAAGGTTGGTCATAGATTTTACCCGTCTAGGAGCACCCTACGCTCTGCAGAGGCCACTTTTAGAATTTCACTTAACCACCATATTTGTATGGGAGCCTACCTACGGGGTGCAGATAAGGTGCAAGTATATTTAAAGAAAATGTTGGGGCCAAAAAACTAATAGAAGTCGGTCATACATTTTATCCACCTAGGGACGATTCCTGGCCAGTTATGGGTCTTTTTCTTCAATATATTTCTAGACTGTATTGAAAATTTTATATGGGAGCCCCCTTAAGGAAAGGAGATAGCGGTTAGGTATGTTAGAAATAAATAATGGAGATTAAAAATAAAGTAAGGTTGGTCATAGATTTTACCCGTCTAGGAGCACCCTACGCTCTGCAAGGGCCACTTTAAGAATTTCACTAAACCACCATATTTGTATGGGTGCCTTCCTACGGGGTGCAGATAAGGTGCAAGTATATTTATAGAGAATATTGGGCCAAAAAACTAATAGAGGTCGCTCATACATTTTAACCCCCTAGGGATAATGGCTTCGTCAGTGATGCCATTAGGATACGAAAGATACATTTTTCGTATCTTTTGATGACTTCAGGTACCATGTATAATCCTAAGATTTTATGTTTTTTTTTTTTAATCAGCACGCAAAATGTACAGAAATAAAATATTTAACTTTCTGTTTCTGGCAAAGTTTTTCAAAGATATTTTGTTATGAATACTAAAAAACAGTGACAACTAAATTGTTTTATTTTGCTGTTAAGTTTTCTAAGTTCTTCTGTCGTCTGCTTATTCTTGTGTATATGTTAATTTTTATAAATCAATAACATCCAATTTGTTTTAATAACATCCAAAGATAGTTACATTTAAATTATTTTAATGTTTGCTTAAAAATTACATAGGTACCCTATATTTATGACTTAAATAGATATAAAAATGAATTTATATGATATCATTATCTTAAAAATAGTCATTAAATATAAAATAAAAATGTTATGTTAATAAAAGTTAAACGTTAGAAATGGATATTCAAATTTTTTTCAAAATGTATCTATTTGGGAAAAAGGGTATCATTTTGGAAACTAAAATGTATCTTTCTCGAAATTTCACTGGTAACACTGTAATACATATTAATGTAAGAATGTGCTAGTGTACAAAATTGCACACAGAGTTGCATTACATCAGCGTTGCCATTGTGAAAAATTGTCTCTCTTTTTTTATTTACGAAGTTTTAGAGTTAAAGAAGGTTTTTAAAAATATCCTGCCGTATTCATAAAAAATTACTGTGAATTACAGCGCATGAACATTCTGCCTTAAAACCTATTTTAAACTTATTTTATTTTTTTAAACGGCTGATACAATTAAATTTGCTGTATATTGGATGACTATTATATGATGATTTTTTGCTTTTGACCGATCATATATTTTATCTGTCCTTTATTAGTGCAATGTTTTTGAGTTTTGTGTACCCCTTAGTGCCAATTCACACGTTGCAAGTCTTATTGACCAGCTTGCTACCTTATAGGCGAGAGAGAGTGAGAGAGAAACGTTTATTTTCCTCTCTTCACTCTCGTTATAAAGTAGCAAGCTGATCAATAAGACTTGCAACGTGTGAATTGGGACTTAATGTGTACCCCTTAATGCCTTAATTAAGGGTTGCGCGATCAAGTTTTAATACACTCGCACTTTTTTACCAATTAACTCACACTTAGTGAGTGGATTGACCTACTACGTTTAAACTTTAAGGAACATATTTAATGGAAAGAGCAAAATATTGGAAATTTTTGCGTCTCCAAAGTAAGATATTACGATGAGTCTGAATTTTTTCCATAATATATATTTTGTCGCTACCAAATCTATACCAAATATGAATTTAAACAGAAATGTTGGATTAATACACTATTGTTGAACAAAAGCGATATGTGTCATTTTAAAGATCTGCTTATATGAATTATGTTTTTATTTTTGAAATACAGTAGAATCCCGATAATTCGTAATCGCAAGGGACCAGCAATTTCCTACGAATTATAGGGGCTTTTGATTTAGCGGGCTTTCGATTTAACGGGGTTTAAATAAAAAAAATACGAATTAAAGGGGTTTTTCAATTTATTTACTAAAACGATAAAAAAAAAACATAAAAAACAATTGTTGAAAATAAAATATATAAAAATTATACATGTAACAAACTGATATTAAGAAAATAAACACAGACACAAGCAAAAACCCACAAAAAACAAAGCGGTAAACAAAAAATTATTCTTTCCATGTTTCTGTTGTTTTTATTATGAATGATAAGTGGTAGTTAGCAAACAATTACGATTTATAAGAGATAAAGAAGATTTTATTTGAAAAAAAATTTATAATTAGCGAGGGGACCAAAATGTATGGAAATTTTACGAAATAACGAGATTTTTTCAAAGGACCGACAGTTATCGGGAATAACGATTTACCGGGGTACGACTTATCGGGATTTGACTGTAAATAGTTTCTTGTTATCAATTTTTTTAAAATAAAAATATATTTTTTTTATTTAATTTTCTTATATCTTTTTATGTGTTTTTTTTGACTTCCCTCTGTGTGTTTATTTGTAATTGCTACGCAAAGGTTTAGGAAAAAAGACAAGAAGATAAAACAGGTGTAAAAAGCCCTACTTTTGGGTACTTTTTGTAAACACTTGTTTTTAACAATTTTGCTTAAAATTGAAACCTATGTTCTTTACGATAAAGGCAGCAAAAACACATAAGAACGTTGTAAAGCGGCCCATACACTTGCAATATTATTGTATATGATATTCGCCATATTATTTCCATTTTGTCGTAAATTATGCAATAAGTCGCACAATGGTTTAAATTTAAATATTGCTCAACTTTCATTAAAAAAAAGGTGTACATACATAACCTTTATGAATAACATCAACAGCATTGTACAATGTTAGCAACAAGTTTCAGTTTCTTTTCGTTGTGCAATACAAATCAAATGTCTTTTGATTGTTGCCAATATAATGTGTTACCTTCGAATATCACATACACATCGATATAATTGTACAATACTTAAAATTTAACAATTTTATTGCAAGTGTATGAGCCACTTAAGAACGTAAGTTAACGGTCGTACATTTTTTAAAACACGATCTATTTACTTACAATTCCGTCGTACACAAATCGAGTTTTCTTTTGAAAATAATCTTAAAAAAATCTAAATTTTTGTTAATTTTTTCCTTGGTTTATGTTGTTATCAAATATTCAATTTGAGAACACAAAAATAATTTAATTTAAATTTTCAATTTTTATTTCCCTTCTCCAGCAACTTTCAAAAATCCTTTGTGTTTATACGATGATTTAAAGTTACGTATTTTTTATTTGCAGAAGCGCCTCGATTATCTGTCATTCGATTAACCGGCAGATGCAACACTATTCGTTTGTAACTTAATTAGAAACACACAAAAAACTACTCAAAATTGTTGCTATGGATGATCGAGGACTTACTGTATTTTCAATTTATAAAACGTAACGATAAGAAAATAAATAAGTTGAAAGATAAATCTGAGTAAAAGTCATGAAAAACACAAACCAAGTATTTTTGTTTACCCCTCTATCTTCACTTAACCGTTAGCCACCAAACCAAAAGAGAAGTTGAAAAAGCCCCCGTCTGAATTTTCTATAAGGCGACGTACGACGTAGATACGCTTTTAGATTTGCGCCAGCTATTGTGTGCCTTTGTATACAAAAGTATACATATTACTTTGACATTGTATCTACGTCGTAGACTACTACGTTCATACGGTGCAATTGTGTTCCTTATCATAGAGACAGCAAACAAATATAGTACATCTGAAGAGAAAGCTGTTACAAATTTGTACTTTTTGAAAATTTTGGCTAACCCTTGATTTTTAATTTTTTAAACATGCATATTTTTCAGAAACCAATTATGATTTTGTTTTAATAATTGCAGCTTTACACTAGGAGACAAAAATTGCATAACGAACTAACGCAAAAAAACTGCAGCTAGCGCCATAGAATTGCTAAAATGTCGACAAATTTTAATTTATTTTTTTAACATTCATGGCCCGCCGCGGCCAAACTGTGGATACTTTAGTAAAGTTCTATTCAGAAAAAATAATTCTTATAATATAATTCAAAATTCTTTAGAACATCATAATTCTTTTTTTACATTTTTCAGCTGTATTTATATCGAAAATTCGAAATATGTGTAAAAAATTATTATTGGATAATTTACGTTTTTACCTTTTGCAATGTATTTCATAAATTTCACGAATTTCCGATAAAAAATACAACTGAAAAATGTGAATGTTATTTTGTTCTACTTATTTTCTAAGAGTCTATAGCTACAATTATGGCGAAAATAATTGCTTTCCGAGATTTAGACATGAGAAAAATAAAATAAAAACTAGCAAAACGCAAAAGTTTCGTTGGTTACGAAAAGTACTTCGAGAAATTCCACACGAGAAAGAGTTTGAAAAATTGGACTATGGGCCAAAAATAGTGCAAAATATTTAAACATTTAATATTTTAGCAATTTTAATTCACTAAATACTGTTTTTACGCTTATTTTGTTTTAAGCTTTCCTTCTCCCAGTTTATAGCTAAGATTATGGTGAAGACAAGAAAACAAAATGCTAAATGGTTTCCGAGATAAAGAGCATGTAACGGGTGCATAAAAAACCTTGGTACATTTTTATTAATAATAAAATACAATAAAATTTTTTAAGAGCCAATTCATTATAGAATAAAAAGTGCTTAAAGTAATAAAAAGTAAAACTACAACTTGTTACAGACGGTCGTTATTAAAATTTAACTTTTGAACAGAACATTGCATAATTCAATATAAGACTTTGAACAGTGAACACTAAAGTCGATTTCATCATTTTTAGATACTTCAGCACCTTAAAGAATACATTTGTGATCGTTAAGGTATGAAGTATTGAAGGAGTAAACAAAATTAAGCAACGTTACAGTAATAAAGCAGATAGAATCTAAGATAGCTTTGTTGCACTTAACTTCACTTAACGTTTTCATCTAATATACTGCAAAGATTAGATTATATATTGACAAAAATCTTTATACAAATTTTAAACATGTGTACGTCTAACAATATTTAAAAAAAAAGGGAAAATATGACAAATGGCAACGCTGTTCAAGTGCAACTCTGTGTGTTTATTTCTACACTGCTGCTAATGTAGCAATTTTCTTGTCAAAACCAGCGAATTTAAATAAAATTTATTAGTAAAACTTTTTGGCGTTTTATCGCTAAATTATATAAAATTTCAATAATTTCTTTTCAAAAAGGGTGGTTTTTAGCGATTTATAACTAAATATAATTTCTATTTAAAATATTGAGCTATTTTTTATTGCGTTTCTGTTATATTATTTCAATCATTTTTTCAAAAAGGGTGGTATTTATTGGTTTATAACAAAATATACTTTCTATTTAAAATATTGAGCTATTTTTTATTGTGTTTGTTTTACCATATTTCAATAATTTCTTTTCAAAAAGGGCGATTTTAGGGATTTATGACTAAATATACTTTCTATTTAAAATATTGAGCTATTTTATATAGTGTTTGTGTTATAATATTTCAATTATTTCTTTTCAAAAAGGGCGGTTTTTATTGGTTTATAACTAAATATACTTTCTTTTTAAAATTTTGAGCTATTTTTTATTGTGTTTCATTAATAATAATTCAATAATTTTATTTCAAAAAGGGTGCTTTTTAGCGATTTATGACTAAAAATACTTTCTATTTAAAATATTGAGCTATTTTTTTTTTTTTGTTTGTTTTACCATATTTCAATAATTTCTTTTCAAAAAGGGCGATTTTAGGAATTTATGACTAAATATACTTTCTATTTAAAATATTGTGCTATTTTATATTGTGTTATAATTTTTCAATAATTTATTTTTAAAAAGGGCGATTTTAGGGATTTATGTCTAAATATACTTTCTATTTAAAATATTGTGCTATTTTATATTGTGTTTGTGTTATAATATTTCAATAATTTCTTTTTAAAAAGGGTGATTTTAGCGCTTTATGTCTAAATATACCTTCTATTTAAAATATTGTGCTACTTTATATTGTGTTTGTTTTATAATATTTAAATTATTTCTTTTCAAAAAGGGCGGTTTTTATTGGTTTATAACTAAATATACTTTCTTTTTAAAATTTTGAGCTATTTTTTATTGTGTTTCATTAATAATAATTCAATAATTTCTTTTCAAAAAGGGTGGTTTTTAACGATTTATGACTAAATATACTTTATATTTAAAATATTGTGCTATTTTATATTGTGTTTGTGTTATAATATTTCAATAATTTCTTTTTAAAAGAGCGATTTTAGCGATTTATGTCTAAATATACTTTCCTTTTAAAAATTTTGAGCTATTTTTTATTGTGTTTCATTAATAATAATTCAATAATTTCTTTTCAAAAAGGGTGGTTTTTAACGATTTATGACTAAATATACTTTATATTTAAAATATTGTGCTATTTTATATTGTGTTTATGTTATAATATTTCAATAATTTCTTTTTAAAAAGAGCGATTTTAGCGATTTATGTCTAAATATACTTTCCATTTAAAAATTTTGAGCTATTTTTTATTGTGTTTCATTAATAATAATTCAATAATTTCATATCAAAAAGGGTGGGTTTTAGCGATTTATGACTAAATATACTTTCTATTTAAAATATTGTGCTATTTTATATTGTGTTATAATATTTCAATAATTTCTTTCTAAAAAGAGCGATTTTAGCGATTTATGTCTAAATATACTTTCCATTTAAAATTTTGAGCTATTTTTTATTGTTTCATTAATAATAATTCAATAATTTATTTTCAAAAAGGGTGGTTTTTAGCGATTTATGACTAAATATACTTTCTATTTAAAATATTGTGCTATTTTATATTGTGTTTGTGTTATAATATTTCAATAATTTCTTTTTAAAAAGGGTGATTTTAGCGCTTTATGTCTAAATATACCTTCTATTTAAAATATTGTGCTATTTTATATTGTGTTTGTTTTATAATATTTAAATTATTTCTTTTCAAAAAGGGTGGTTTTTATTGGTTTATAACTAAATATACTTTCTTTTTAAAATTTTGAGCTATTTTTTATTGTGTTTCATTAATAATAATTCAATAATTTCTTTTCAAATAGGGTGGTTTTTAACGATTTATGACTAAATATACTTTATATTTAAAATATTGTGCTATTTTATATTGTGTTTGTGTTATAATATTTCAATAATTACTTTTTAAAAAGGGCGATTTTAGCGATTTATGTCTAAATATACTTTCTATTTAAAATATTGTGCCATTTTATATTGTGTTATAATATTTCAATAATTTCTTTCTAAAAAGAGCGATTTTAGCGATTTATGTCTAAATATACTTTCCATTTAAAATTTTGAGCTATTTTTTATTGTTTCATTAATAATAATTCAATAATTTATTTTCAAAAAGGGTGGTTTTTAGCGATTTATGACTAAATATACTTTCTATTTAAAATATTGTGCTATTTTATATTGTGTTATAATATTTCAATAATTTCTTTCTAAAAAGAGCGATTTTAGCGATTTATGTCTAAATATACTTTCCATTTAAAATTTTGAGCTATTTTTTATTGTTTCATTAATAATAATTCAATAATTTATTTTCAAAAAGGGTGGTTTTTGGCGATTTATGACTAAATATACTTTCTATTTAAAATATTGTGCCATTTTATATTGTGTTATAATATTTCAATAATTTCTTTCTAAAAAGAGCGATTTTAGCGATTTATGTCTAAATATACTTTCCATTTAAAATTTTGAGCTATTTTTTATTGTTTCATTAATAACAATTCAATAATTTATTTTCAAAAAGGGTGGTTTTTAGCGATTTATGACTAAATATACTTTCTATTTAAAATATTGTGCTATTTTATATTGTGTTTGTGTTATAATATTTCAATAATTTCTTTTTAAAAAGGGTGATTTTAGCGCTTTATGTCTAAATATACCTTCTATTTAAAATATTGTGCTATTTTATATTGTGTTTGTTTTATAATATTTAAATTATTTCTTTTCAAAAAGGGTGGTTTTTATTGGTTTATAACTAAATATACTTTCTTTTTAAAATTTTGAGCTATTTTTTATTGTGTTTCATTAATAATAATTCAATAATTTCTTTTCAAATAGGGTGGTTTTTAACGATTTATGACTAAATATACTTTATATTTAAAATATTGTGCTATTTTATATTGTGTTTGTGTTATAATATTTCAATAATTACTTTTTAAAAAGGGCGATTTTAGCGATTTATGTCTAAATATACTTTCTATTTAAAATATTGTGCCATTTTATATTGTGTTATAATATTTCAATAATTTCTTTCTAAAAAGAGCGATTTTAGCGATTTATGTCTAAATATACTTTCCATTTAAAATTTTGAGCTATTTTTTATTGTTTCATTAATAATAATTCAATAATTTATTTTCAAAAAGGGTGGTTTTTAGCGATTTATGACTAAATATACTTTCTATTTAAATATTGTGCTATTTTATATTGTGTTTGTGTTATAATATTTCAATAATTTCTTTTTAAAAAGGGTGATTTTAGCGCTTTATGTCTTAATATACCTTCTATTTAAAATATTGTGCTATTTTATATTGTGTTTGTTTTATAATATTTAAATTATTTCTTTTCAAAAAGGGTGGTTTTTATTGGTTTATAACTAAATATACTTTCTTTTTAAAATTTTGAGCTATTTTTTATTGTGTTTCATTAATAATAATTCAATAATTTCATTTCAAAAAGGGTGGTTTTTAACGATTTATGACTAAATATACTTTATATTTAAAATATTGTGCTATTTTGTATTGTGTTATAATATTTCAATAATTTCTTTTTAAAAAGGGCGATTTTAGCGATTTATGTCTAAATATACTTTCTATTTAAAATATTGTGCCATTTTATATTGTGTTATAATATTTCAATAATTTCTTTCTAAAAAGAGCGATTTTAGCGATTTATGTCTAAATATACTTTCCATTTAAAATTTTGAGCTATTTTTTATTGTTTCATTAATAATAATTCAATAATTTATTTTCAAAAAGGGTGGTTTTTAGCGATTTATGACTAAATATACTTTCTATTTAAAATATTGTGCTATTTTATATTGTGTTTGTGTTATAATATTTCAATAATTTCTTTTTAAAAATGTCGATTTTAGCGATTTATGTCCAAATATACTTTCCATTTAAAATTTTGAGCTATTTTTTATTGTGTTTCATTAATAATAATTCAATAATTTCTTTTCAAAAAGGGTGGTTTTTAGCGATTTATGACTAAATATACTTTCTATTTAAAATATTGTGCTATTTTATATTGTGTTTGTGTTATAATATTTCAATAATTTCTTTTTAAAACAGCGATTTTAGCGATTTATGTCTAAATATACTTTCCTTTTAAAAATTTTGAGCTATTTTTTATTGTGTTTCATTAATAATAATTCAATAATTTCTTTTCAAATAGGGTGGTTTTTAGCGATTTATGACTAAATATACTTTCTATTTAAAATATTGTGCTATTTTATATTGTGTTTGTGTTATAATATTTCAATAATTACTTTTTAAAAAGGGCGATTTTAGCGATTTATGTCTAAATATACTTTCCATTTAAAATTTTGAGCTATTTTTTATTGTGTTTCATTAATAATAATTCAATAATTTCTTTTCAAAAAGGGTGGTTTTTAGCGATTTATGACTAAATATACTTTCTATTTAAAATATTGTGCTATTTTATATTGTGTTTGTGTTATAATATTTCAATAATTTCTTTTTAAAAAGGTCGATTTTAGCGATTTATGTCTAAATATACTTTCCTTTTAAAATTTTGAGCTATTTTTTATTGTGTTTCATTAATAATAATTCAATAATTTCTTTTCAAAAAGGGTGGTTTTTAGCGATTTATGACTAAATATACTTTCTATTTAAAATATTGTGCTATTTTATATTGTGTTTGTGTTATAATATTTCAATAATTTCTTTTTAAAAATGTCGATTTTAGCGATTTATGTCCAAATATACTTTCCATTTAAAATTTTGAGCTATTTTTTATTGTGTTTCATTAATAATAATTCAATAATTTCTTTTCAAAAAGGGTGGTTTTTAACGATTTATGACTAAATATACTTTATATTTAAAATATTGTGCTATTTTATATTGTGTTTGTGTTATAATATTTCAATAATTTCTTTTTAAAAGAGCGATTTTAGCGATTTATGTCTAAATATACTTTCCTTTTAAAAATTTTGAGCTATTTTTTATTGTGTTTCATTAATAATAATTCAATAATTTCTTTTCAAATAGGGTGGTTTTTAGCGATTTATGACTAAATATACTTTCTATTTAAAATATTGTGCTATTTTATATTGTGTTTGTGTTATAATATTTCAATAATTACTTTTTAAAAAGGGCGATTTTAGCGATTTATGTCTAAATATACTTTCCATTTAAAATTTTGAGCTATTTTTTATTGTGTTTCATTAATAATAATTCAATAATTTCTTTTCAAAAAGGGTGGTTTTTAGCGATTTATGACTAAATATACTTTCTATTTAAAATATTGTGCTATTTTATATTGTGTTTGTGTTATAATATTTCAATAATTTCTTTTTAAAAATGTCGATTTTAGCGATTTATGTCCAAATATACTTTCCATTTAAAATTTTGAGCTATTTTTTATTGTGTTTCATTAATAATAATTCAATAATTTCTTTTCAAAAAGGGTGGTTTTTAACGATTTATGACTAAATATATTTTATATTTAAAATATTGTGCTATTTTATATTGTGTTTGTGTTATAATATTTCAATAATTTCTTTTTAAAAGAGCGATTTTAGCGATTTATGTCTAAATATACTTTCCTTTTAAAAATTTTGAGCTATTTTTTATTGTGTTTCATTAATAATAATTCAATAATTTCTTTTCAAATAGGGTGGTTTTTAGCGATTTATGACTAAATATACTTTCTATTTAAAATATTGTGCTATTTTATATTGTGTTTGTGTTATAATATTTCAATAATTTATTTTTAAAAATGTCGATTTTAGCGATTTATGTCCAAATATACTTTCCATTTAAAATTTTGAGCTATTTTTTATTGTGTTTCATTAATAATAATTCAATAATTTCTTTTCAAAAAGGGTGGTTTTTAACGATTTATGACTAAATATATTTTATATTTAAAATATTGTGCTATTTTATATTGTGTTTGTGTTATAATATTTCAATAATTTCTTTTTAAAAGAGCGATTTTAGCGATTTATGTCTAAATATACTTTCCTTTTAAAAATTTTGAGCTATTTTTTATTGTGTTTCATTAATAATAATTCAATAATTTCTTTTCAAATAGGGTGGTTTTTAGCGATTTATGACTAAATATACTTTCTATTTAAAATATTGTGCTATTTTATATTGTGTTTGTGTTATAATATTTCAATAATTTCTTTTTAAAAATGTCGATTTTAGCGATTTATGTCCAAATATACTTTCCATTTAAAATTTTGAGCTATTTTTTATTGTGTTTCATTAATAATAATTCAATAATTTCTTTTCAAAAAGGGTGGTTTTTAACGATTTATGACTAAATATATTTTATATTTAAAATATTGTGCTATTTTATATTGTGTTTGTGTTATAATATTTCAATAATTTCTTTTTAAAAGAGCGATTTTAGCGATTTATGTCTAAATATACTTTCCTTTTAAAAATTTTGAGCTATTTTTTATTGTGTTTCATTAATAATAATTCAATAATTTCTTTTCAAATAGGGTGGTTTTTAGCGATTTATGACTAAATATACTTTCTATTTAAAATATTGTGCTATTTTATATTGTGTTTGTGTTATAATATTTCAATAATTTATTTTTAAAAATGTCGATTTTAGCGATTTATGTCCAAATATACTTTCCATTTAAAATTTTGAGCTATTTTTTATTGTGTTTCATTAATAATAATTCAATAATTTCTTTTCAAAAAGGGTGGTTTTTAACGATTTATGACTAAATATATTTTATATTTAAAATATTGTGCTATTTTATATTGTGTTTGTGTTATAATATTTCAATAATTTCTTTTTAAAAGAGCGATTTTAGCGATTTATGTCTAAATATACTTTCCTTTTAAAAATTTTGAGCTATTTTTTATTGTGTTTCATTAATAATAATTCAATAATTTCTTTTCAAATAGGGTGGTTTTTAGCGATTTATGACTAAATATACTTTCTATTTAAAATATTGTGCTATTTTATATTGTGTTTGTGTTATAATATTTCAATAATTACTTTTTAAAAAGGGCGATTTTAGCGATTTATGTCTAAATATACTTTCCATTTAAAATTTTGAGCTATTTTTTATTGTGTTTCATTAATAATAATTCAATAATTTCTTTTCAAAAAGGGTGGTTTTTAGCGATTTATGACTAAATATACTTTCTATTTAAAATATTGTGCTATTTTATATTGTGTTTGTGTTATAATATTTCAATAATTTCTTTTTAAAAAGGTCGATTTTAGCGATTTATGTCTAAATATACTTTCCATTTAAAATCTTGAGCTATTTTTTATGACTAAATATACTTTATATTTAAAATATTGTGCTATTTTATATTGTGTTTGTGTTATAATATTTCAATAATTTCTTTTTAAAAAGAGCGATTTTAGCGATTTATGTCTAAATATACTTTCCATTTAAAAATTTTGAGCTATTTTTTATTGTGTTTCATTAATAATAATTCAATAATTTCTTTTCAAAAAGGGTGGTTTTTAGCGATTTATGACTAAATATACTTTCTATTTAAAATATTGTGCTATTTTATATTGTGTTTGTGTTATAATATTTCAATAATTTCTTTTTAAAAAGGTCGATTTTAGCGATTTATGTCTAAATATACTTTCCATTTAAAATTTTGAGCTATTTTTTATTGTGTTTCATTAATAATAATTCAATAATTTCTTTTCAAAAAGGGTGGTTTTTAGCGATTTATGACTACATATACTTTCTATTTAAAATATTGTGCTATTTTATATTGTGTTTGTGTTATAATATTTCAATAATTGCTTTTTAAAAAGGTCGATTTTAGTGATTTATGTCTAAATATACTTTCCATTTAAAATTTTGAGCTATTTTTTATTGTGTTTCATTAATAATAATTCAATAATTTCTTTTCAAAAAGGGTGGTTTTTAGCGATTTATGACTAAATATACTTTCTATTTAAAATATTGTGCTATTTTATATTGTGTTTGTGTTATAATATTTCAACAATTTCTTTTTAAAAATGTCGATTTTAGCGATTTATGTCTAAATATACTTTCCATTTAAAATTTTGAGCTATTTTTTATTGTGTTTCATTAATAATAATTTAATAATTTCTTTTCAAAAAGGGTGGTTTTTAACGATTTATGACTAAATATACTTTATATTTAAAATATTGTGCTATTTTATATTGTGTTTGTGTTATAATATTTCAATAATTTCTTTTTAAAAGAGCGATTTTAGCGATTTATGTCTAAATATACTTTCCTTTTAAAAATTTTGAGCTATTTTTTATTGTGTTTCATTAATAATAATTCAATAATTTCTTTTCAAATAGGGTGGTTTTTAGCGATTTATGACTAAATATACTTTCTATTTAAAATATTGTGCTATTTTATATTGTGTTTGTGTTATAATATTTCAATAATTACTTTTTAAAAAGGGCGATTTTAGCGATTTATGTCTAAATATACTTTCTATTTAAAATATTGTGCCATTTTATATTGTGTTATAATATTTCAATAATTTCTTTCTAAAAAGAGCGATTTTAGCGATTTATGTCTAAATATACTTTCCATTTAAAATTTTGAGCTATTTTTTATTGTGTTTCATTAATAATAATTCAATAATTTCTTTTCAAAAAGGGTGGTTTTTAGCGATTTATGACTAAATATACTTTCTATTTAAAATATTGTGCTATTTTATGTTGTGTTTGTGTTATAATATTTCAATAATTTCTTTTTAAAAAAGTCGATTTTAGCGATTTATGTCTAAATATACTTTCCATTTAAAATATTGAGCTATTTTATATTGTGTATAACACAAATTTTGTGTTTGTGTTATAATATTTCAATTATTTCTTTTCAAAAAGGTTGGTTTTAATTGGTTTATAACTAAATATAAAAAAGCTCAATATTTTAAATAATAGTTAAATTTAGCTATCAATCGATAAAAACCACCCTTTTTTAAATAAAAATATTGAAATATTATAAAACAAACAAAAAAAAATAGCAAAATTGTTTAAATAATAGTTAAATTTAGCCATCAATCGATAAAAACCACGCTTTCTTAAATAAAATTATTGAAATATTATAAAACAAACAAGCACAAATAGCTAAATTTTTTAAATTATAGGTAAATTTAGCTATAAATCGCTGAAAACCACCCTTTTTGAAATAAAATTATTGAATGATTATAAAACAAACAAGCAAAAATAGCTAAATTTTTTTAATAACAGGTAAATTTAGGTATTAATCGCAAAAAACCACCCATTTTGAAATAAAATTATTGAAATATTATAAAACAAACAAGAAAAAATAGCTAAATTTTTTAAATAATAGTTAAATTTAGTTATCAATTGATAAAAACCGCCCTTTCTTAAATAAAATTATTGAAATATTATAAAACAAACAAGCAAAAATAGCTAAATTTTTAAAATAATAGGTAAATTTAGCTATAAATCGCTGAAAACCACCCTTTTTGAAATAAAATTATTGAAATATTATAAAACAAACAGCAAAAATAGCTAAATTTTTTTAACAAAGGTAAATTTAGCTATAAATCGCTGAAAACCACCCTTTTTGAAATAAAATTATTAGAATATTATAAAGCAAACAAGCAAAAATAGCTAAATTTTTTTAACAATAGGTAAATTTAGCTATAAATCGCTGAAAACCACCCTTTTTAAAATAAAATTATTGAAATATTATAAAACAAACAAACAAAAATAGCTAAATTTTTATAATAATAGGTAAATTTAGCTATAAATCGCTGAAAACCACCCTTTTTGAAATAAAATTATTGAAATATTGTAAAACAAACAAGCAAAAATAGCTAAATTTTTTAAATAATAGGTAAATTTAGCTATAAATCGTTAAAAACCACCCTTTTTGAAATAAAATTATTGAAATATTAAAAAACAAACAGCAAAAATAGCTAAATTTTTTTAACAATAGGTAAATTTAGCTATAAATCGCTGAAAACCACCCTTTTTGAAATGAAATTATTGAAATATTATAAAACAAACAAGTAAAGATAGCTAAATTTTTTTAATAATAGGTAAATTTAGCTATAAATCGCTGAAAACCACCCTTTTTGAAATAAAATTATTGAAATATTATAAAACAAACAAGAAAAAATAGCTAAATTTTTTTAATAATAGGTAAATTTAGCTATAAATCGCTGAAAACCACCCTTTTTGAAATAAAATTATTGAAATATTATAAAACAAACAAGTAAAAATAGCTAAATTTTTTTAATAATAGGTAAATTTGGCTAAAAATCGCTGAAAACCACCCTTTTTGAAATAAAATTATTGAAATATTATAAAACAAACAAGCAAAAATAGCTAAATTTTTTAAATAATTGGTAAATTTAGCTATAAATCGTTAAAAACCACCCTTTTTGAAATAAAAATATTGAAATATTATAAAACAAACAAGCAAAAATAGCTAAATTTTTAAAATAATTGGTAAATTTAGCTATAAATCGCTGAAAACCACCCTTTTTGAAATAAAATTATTGAAATATTATAAAACAAACAAGCAAAAATAGCTAAATTTTTAAAATAATTGGTAAATTTAGCTATAAATCGCTGAAAACCACCCTTTTTGAAATAAAATTATTGAAATATTATAAAACAAACAGCAAAAATAGCTAAATTTTTTTAACAATAGGTAAATTTAGCTATAAATCGCTGAAAACCACCCTTTTTGAAATAAAATTATTGAAATATTATAAAACAAACAAACAAAAATAGCTAAATTTTTATAATAATAGGTAAATTTAGCTATAAATCGCTGAAAACCACCCTTTTTGAAATAAAATTATTGAAATATTAAAAAACAAACAGCAAAAATAGCTAAATTTTTTTAACAATAGGTAAATTTAGCTATAAATCGCTGAAAACCACCCTTTTTGAAATGAAATTATTGAAATATTATAAAACAAACAAGTAAAAATAGCTAAATTTTTTTAATAATAGGTAAATTTGGCTAAAAATCGCTGAAAACCACCCTTTTTGAAATAAAATTATTGAAATATTATAAAACAAACAAGCAAAAATAGCTAAATTTTTTTAATAATAGGTAAATTTAGCTATAAATCGCTGAAAACCACCCTTTTTGAAATGAAATTATTGAAATATTATAAAACAAACAAGTAAAAATAGCTAAATTTTTTTAATAATAGGTAAATTTGGCTAAAAATCGCTGAAAACCACCCTTTTTGAAATAAAATTATTGAAATATTATAAAACAAACAAGCAAAAATAGCTAAATTTTTTTAATAATAGGTAAATTTAGCTATAAATCGCTGAAAACCACCCTTTTTGAAATGAAATTATTGAAATATTATAAAACAAACAAGTAAAAATAGCTAAATTTTTTTAATAATAGGTAAATTTGGCTAAAAATCGCTGAAAACCACCCTTTTTGAAATAAAATTATTGAAATATTATAAAACAAACAAGCAAAAATAGCTAAATTTTTTTAATAATAGGTAAATTTAGCTATAAATCGCTGAAAACCACCCTTTTTGAAATGAAATTATTGAAATATTATAAAACAAACAAGTAAAAATAGCTAAATTTTTTTAATAATAGGTAAATTTGGCTAAAAATCGCTGAAAACCACCCTTTTTGAAATAAAATTATTGAAATATTATAAAACAAACAAGCAAAAATAGCTAAATTTTTTAAATAATTGGTAAATTTAGCTATAAATCGTTAAAAACCACCCTTTTTGAAATAAAAATATTGAAATATTATAAAACAAACAAGCAAAAATAGCTAAATTTTTAAAATAATTGGTAAATTTAGCTATAAATCGCTGAAAACCACCCTTTTTGAAATAAAATTATTGAAATATTATAAAACAAACAAGCAAAAATAGCTAAATTTTTAAAATAATTGGTAAATTTAGCTATAAATCGCTGAAAACCACCCTTTTTGAAATAAAATTATTGAAATATTATAAAACAAACAGCAAAAATAGCTAAATTTTTTAACAATAGGTAAATTTAGCTATAAATCGCTGAAAACCACCCTTTTTGAAATAAAATTATTGAAATATTTAAAACCAAACAGCAAAAATAGCTAAATTTTTTTAACAATAGGTAAATTTAGCTATAAATCGCTGAAAACCACCCTTTTTGAAATAAAATTATTAAAATATTATAAAGCAAACAAGCAAAAATAGCTAAATTTTTTCAACAATAGGTAAATTTAGCTATAAATCGCTGAAAACCACCCTTTTTGAAATAAAATTATTGAAATATTATAAAACAAACAAACAAAAATAGCTAAATTTTTATAATAATAGGTAAATTTAGCTATAAATCGTTAAAAACCACCCTTTTTGAAATAAAATTATTGAAATATTAAAAAACAAACAGCAAAAATAGCTAAATTTGTTTAACAATAGGTAAATTTAGCTATAAATCGCTGAAAACCACCCTTTTTGAAATGAAATTATTGAAATATTATAAAACAAACAAGTAAAGATAGCTTAATTTTTTTAATAATAGGTAAATTTAGCTATAAATCGCTGAAAACCACCCTTTTTGAAATAAAATTATTGAAATATTATAAAACAAACAAGAAAAAATAGCTAAATTTTTTTAATAATAGGTAAATTTAGCTATAAATCGCTGAAAACCACCCTTTTTGAAATAAAATTATTGAAATATTATAAAACAAACAAGTAAAAATAGCTAAATTTTTTTAATAATAGGTAAATTTGGCTATAAATCGCTGAAAACCACCCTTTTTGAAATAAAATTATTGAAATATTATAAAACAAACAAGCAAAAATAGCTAAATTTTTTAAATAATTGGTAAATTTAGCTATAAATCGTTAAAAACCACCCTTTTTGAAATAAAATTATTGAAATATTTAAAACCAAACAAGTAAAAATAGCCAAATTTTTTTAAAAATAGGTAAATTTAGCTATAAATCGCTGAAAACCACCCTTTTTGAAATAAAATTATTGAAATATTTAAAACCAAACAAGTAAAAATAGCTAAATTTTTTTAAAAATAGGTAAATTTGGCTATAAATCGCTGAAAACCACCCTTTTTGAAATAAAATTATTGAAATATTATAAAACAAACAAGTAAAAATAGCTAAATTTTTTTAATAATAGGTAAATTTAGCTATAAATCGCTGAAAACCACCCTTTTTGAAATAAAATTATTGAAATATTATAAAACAAACAAGTAAAGATAGCTAAATTTTTTTAATAATAGGTAAATTAAGCTATAAATCGCTGAAAACCACCCTTTTTGAAATGAAATTATTGAAATATTATAAAACAAACAAGTAAAGATAGCTAAATTTTTTTAATAATAGGTAAATTTAGCTATAAATCGCTGAAAACCACCCTTTTTGAAATAAAATTATTGAAATATTATAAAACAAACAAGAAAAAATAGCTAAATTTTTTTAATAATAGGTAAATTTAGCTATAAATCGCTGAAAACCACCCTTTTTGAAATAAAATTATTGAAATATTATAAAACAAACAAGTAAAAATAGCTAATTTTTTTTAATAATAGGTAAATTTGGCTATAAATCGCTGAAAACCACCCTTTTTGAAATAAAATTATTGAAATATTATAAAACAAACAAGCAAAAATAGCTAAATTTTTTAAATAATTGGTAAATTTAGCTATAAATCGTTAAAAACCACCCTTTTTGAAATAAAATTATTGAAATATTATAAAACAAACAAGTAAAAATAGCAACATTTTTTTAATAATAGGTAAATTTAGCTATAAATCGCTGAAAACCACCCTTTTTGAAATAAAATTATTGAAATATTTAAAACCAAACAAGTAAAAATAGCTAAATTTTTTTAACAATAGGTAAATTTAGCTATAAATCGCTGAAAACCACCCTTTTTGAAATAAAATTATTGAAATATTTAAAACCAAACAAGTAAAAATAGCTAAATTTTTTTAAAAATAGGTAAATTTGGCTATAAATCGCTGAAAACCACCCTTTTTGAAATAAAATTATTGAAATATTATAAAACAAACAAGTAAAAATAGCTAAATTTTTTTAATAATAGGTAAATTTAGCTATAAATCGCTGAAAACCACCCTTTTTGAAATAAAATTATTGAAATATTATAAAACAAACAAGTAAAGATAGCTAAATTTTTTTAATAATAGGTAAATTTAGCTTTAAATCGCTGAAAACCACCCTTTTTGAAATAAAATTATTGAAATATTATAAAACAAACAAGTAAAAATAGCAAAATTTTTTTAATAATAGGTAAATTTAGCTATAAATCGCTGAAAACCACCCTTTTTGAAATAAAATTATTGAAATATTATAAAACAAACAAGTAAAAATAGCTAAATTTTTTTAATAATAGGTAAATTTAGCTATAAATCGCTGAAAACCACCCTTTTTGAAATAAAATTATTGAAATATTATAAAACAAACAAGTAAAGATAGCTAAATTTTTTTAATAATAGGTAAATTTAGCTTTAAATCGCTGAAAACCACCCTTTTTGAAATAAAATTATTGAAATATTATAAAACAAACAAGTAAAAATAGCTAAATTTTTTTAATAATAGGTAAATTTAGCTATAAATCGCTGAAAACCACCCTTTTTGAAATGAAATTATTGAAATATTATAAAACAAACAAGTAAAGATAGCTAAATTTTTTTAATAATAGGTAAATTTAGCTTTAAATCGCTGAAAACCACCCTTTTTGAAATAAAATTATTGAAATATTATAAAACAAACAAGAAAAAATAGCTAAATTTTTTTAATAATAGGTAAATTTAGCTATAAATCGCTGAAAACCACCCTTTTTGAAATAAAATTATTGAAATATTATAAAACAAACAAGTAAAGATAGCTAAATTTTTTTAATAATAGGTAAATTTAGCTATAAATCGCTGAAAACCACCCTTTTTGAAATGAAATTATTGAAATATTATAAAACAAACAAGTAAAGATAGCTAAATTTTTTTAATAATAGGTAAATTTAGCTATAAATCGCTGAAAACCACCCTTTTTGAAATAAAATTATTGAAATATTATAAAACAAACAAGAAAAAATAGCAAAATTTTTTTAATAATAGGTAAATTTAGCTATAAATCGCTGAAAACCACCCTTTTTGAAATAAAATTATTGAAATATTTAAAACCAAACAAGTAAAAATAGCTAAATTTTTTTAAAAATAGGTAAATTTGGCTATAAATCGCTGAAAACCACCCTTTTTGAAATAAAATTATTGAAATATTATAAAACAAACAAGCAAAAATAGCTACATTTTTTTAATGATAGGTAAATTTAGCTAAAAATCGCTGAAAAACACCACCCTTTTTGAAATAAAAATATTGAAATATTATAAAACAAATAAGCTAAAATAGCTAAATATTTTAAATAATAGGTAAATTTAGCTATAAATCTTTAAAAACCACCCTTTTTGAAATAAAATTATTGGAATATTATAAAACAAACAAGCAAAAATAGCTAAATTTTTTTAAATAATAGGTAAATTTAGCCATGAATAGCTGAAAACCAACCTTTTTGAAATAAAATTATTGGAATATTATAAAACAAACAAGCAAAAATAGCTAAATTTTTTTAAATAATAGGTAAATTTAGCCATGAATAGCTGAAAACCAACCTTTTTGAAATAAAATTATTGGAATATTATAAAACAAACAAGCAAAAATAGCTAAATTTTTTAAATAAAAGTTAAATTTAGCTATAAATCTCTAAAAACCACCCTTTTTGAAATAAAATTATTGAAATATTATAAAACAAAGACAATTAAAATAGCAAAATTTTTTAAATAATAAGTTAATTAAGCTATAAATTGCTAAAAACCATATTTTTTAAATAAAATTACACAGTACAACATTTTTCAGTTAATTGATTGCCAACTCAATTCTGTGAACTGTATGTGAAATTAGACCCAAAAAGAAGAATTTCTGCATCATTCGTTTTGTCTTCTTACCTGCGATTTGAAGTAAGTATCGATTTGAAGTTAGTACTATCGTATAGGGGAATTTATCACGTTTTAGGCCCTGTTGTTTGACATAGCTCGACAACCACTAGCCCAATTTAGTTGAAATAAATTTTAAAAAATTAAGAATTACAATTCCCTTAATCTGTTCATATATTGTTTTCCTATACAAGTAACACTTTCGAAGTTAAAAATGAATGTATGAAGGGAAAAAATTATTTTTTGCCTAAAAATTTAAATTTTTTTTTTTTAAATACATAAAAAATCCAAAATGGAAAATAGTTTCAAGTCTAGTTATTTTTTCGCAAAGTCACATAACCTATGAGCAAAATGAGACAAAGATCATAAAAATCGATGCACGCGTTTGTCATTTATTCAAAATTAAGTAAATGTATGAATTTCAAAAATTTGCTCGAGATATGCACAACATTATTTGGAGAAAACATTGACACCTTTTTCATGATTCTGAGAATTAAAAAAAAAGGAATAAACAAAACGTTATTTGATTTTTATGATTGCGGTAATAAATGTACGTGGACAATTAAACGGAAAGTGGACCTTTTTATTATTTGGGTTTTTCCGGTGGCTACCTATATGATTTTTTACAGAAATTGCACCCACATTTAAGGGTGGTCATTATTTGGAAAGTTTTGCACAGTTTGAAACGTACAAGTGCTGAATCAGGTATATAGCCAGCCGCCCTTAAAATATGCGCCCATTTATAAGTACCTGGCAGTAAAATACTCAAAAATACGTAGTATTTATAGGTGTGCATTGATCGATTTTTGGCATTCAGCCAGTGCCGACGAACGCGAACAGTAAAAGTGATTTTTCTCCAGTTTTTTAAAAGTGAATAACAACAAAACATAAAATATATCAATATGGAAAACAACAAGTGCCCATATTTGGATGAATATTGTTACGTTTGTGGTCATATCGTCCGAAAAATACAGAAAAAAGATCGAAAAAATTTGTTTACTGAGCAATTCAAAACCGCGTATTGTAATTATTTCGATGAAGCAGATTTAAGTGGTGCAAATTTTACGCCGAACACAGTGTGCAACAGTTGTTATACTACCCTTCTAAAATGGATTCACGGAAAAAGTAGAAAGTTATCTTTTATGAAGCCAGTAATTTGGGTTGAAGACACAACTGGACATGATGAATCCAGGTGCTATGCATGCATAAATTTTCGTCCTGGATTAAACAGACAACAATTGAAAACAAAAGTAAACACTGCTGCATTTACTGCCACACTTCCAGTGCAACGCCCTGCTGATACCGATGCACCTTAACCTCCGAGTGCGGATACTGTGTCCCTGGTAGCCGAAACCGTTTTCACCAATCCGACCGATTTGGATGATGCTGATTGGATACCCGATATTGAAAACAGCGCACCACAACCGCTACCACAAATCGAAATGGATTACATTGTGGCCAAGCTGGGACTATCACAACACGACTCCGAATGGCTGACATCATTTTTGAAGAGAAGAAAACTCACACAGCAAAATGTCAGCGCAACATCATACCGACAACGCCAAGCTGATTTTCAGAAATTTTATTCCGTTGACGAAGCAAATACGTTCACGTACTGCCATGATATCCCAGGTTTAGTGAAAAAATTGGGAATGGATTATATCGCTGGCGACTGGCGTTTATTCATCGATGGTTCAGTTACTAGTTTGAAGGCTGTGCTGCTGCACAAAAAAAATAAAAAACCATGCATTCCATTGGGATTCAGCACAACTATGAAGGAAACGTATGAAGCATTGGGCGAAATTTTGAAGAAAATCAAATACGATGAACACAAATGGAACATTTGTTGCGATCTGAAGGTGGTCAACATACTACAAGGGATTATAGAAAAGGGCAGATATCCAAAATACTTCTGCTTCCTTTGTAATTGGGATTCACGATACAAAGGAAATCAATATCAATGTAAAGATTGGAAAGGAAGAACTCCCGAGCTCAACAAACAATTAAAATTACGCAATGAACCTATGATAAAGGACCTGGATGATATTTTGTTGCCACCGCTCCACATGAAACTGGGAATAGCTGGGAAATTCGTTGAAGTGGTGGTCAAAAAAGTTAACGGCGCCTTTGACTGTTTGAAATCCATCTTTCCGAAACTCAGTGATGAGAAAATTAAAAACGGTACGTATCGTACTCTGTATTTCAATATTGTCATATCTAAATTTGTTAATTTCTATACATTCGCATTACCAATAATTTTTTCGTTTTTCTTATGTATTTAAAACAGGTATTCTCAATGGACCTGATATTCGGAAATTGATCAAAAGTGATTCTTTCACTCATTTGCTTTCAGAGCATCACGACCACCAACATGCATGGAACGCATTGAAAGAAGTAATAGAAGGCGTTCTAGGAAAGAACCGTGTCCAGCGAGAAGAGATACAGCAACGAGTGGACAGGTTGCTGTTTTATTTCGAAAAAATCGGTGCATCCATGACGCTGAAATTGCATTTCTTGCACCACCACCTCGATACTTTTTTGGCACAATCACCTCAGGAATCAGACGAACAAGGAGAGAGGTTCCACCAGGTGACCATGCCATTTGAAAAGCGGTTCAAAAGCAAAAAATTGGATGCATTGCTTGCGGAGGTTTGTTGGTGGAGTTCCACAATTATGCAGTTTGAAGAAAGCACCGAAGATGAAGACATTGAAATTGGTGGACACAGTGAAAGAAACACGCCCTTGAATAGTATGTGTATCTCGGATGACGATACAGACTCAGACCATGAATATGAACAACCTACGAAGAAAACAAGATCATCAGAACCACAAGCGTCAACTTCTACAAGGATGGATATTGCCAATAATTGAAAAAATGTTCTAAATTTTGTTTTTATGCATATTATAATTGCGTATTAATTGCATATTATTTTATTTTCATTAAGCTTTTATAAATAAAGTTTTTTTTTGCATGATAATTTTTTAATTTATATTTTTATTTTAAGGGTGGTGGCTATAACTGATTTTTGAAATTCATACCTTTACTCAATTGCGAATAAAAGCGAAACGCGTGCATCGATTTTTATGATCTTTGTCTCATTTTGCTCATAGGTTATGTGACTTTGCGAAAAAATAACTAGACTTGAAACTTTTTTCCATTTTGGATTTTTTATGTATTTTAAAAAAAAAAAATTTTAATTTTTAGGCAAAAAATAATTTTTTCCCTTCATACATTCATTTTTAACTTCGAAAGTGTTACTTGTATAGGAAAACAATATATGAACAGATTAAGGGAATTGTAATTCTTAATTTTTTAAAATTTATTTCAACTAAATTGGGCTAGTGGTTGTCGAGCTATGTCAAACAACAGGGCCTAAAACGTGATAAATTCCCCTATACGATAGTACTAACTTCAAATCGATACTAACTTCAAATCGCAGGTAAGAAGACAAAACGAATAATGCAGAAATTCTTCTTTTTGGGTCTAATTTCACATACAGTTCACAGAATTGAGTTGGCAAATCATGTGTTGTACTGTGTTATTTATTCCAGTAAAATTTTATTAAAAATCGCTGGATTTGACGAGAAAATAGCTAAATTAGCAGCAGTGTAGAAAGAACACACAGAGTTGCATATTACCAGCGTTACCATTTGTCATGTTATTTTTTTTTATAAGTATTTTTAGACGTAAAAATGTTTAAAATTTTTATTAAGATTTTCATATATAATAATAAACTAAAATTTGCAGTATATTAGATGAAAGGATGCAATCTTAGATAGTATCTGTCCTTTATTACTGTTAGGTTGTTTAATTTTTTTTACTCCATATATACTTCATACCTTAAAGATCCCAATTACTTATATTCTTTTAGGTGCTAAAGTATCTAAAGATGATGAAATCGATTTTAGAGTTAACTCTTCAAAGTCTTATGTTGAATTATGTAATGTTCTGTTCAAATGTTCGATTTTGATAACGCCCTTATGAAACACGTTATAGTTTTACTTTTAACTACTTTAAGCACTTTTTATTCAATAATAAATTTTGGTTCTAACAATTTTTTTGTTATATTTTATATAATATACCCTTCACCTCGAAAACCAATTAGAAACTTTGTTTTCTTGTCTTCGCCATAATCTTAGCTATAAACTAGGAGAAGGAAAGCTTTAAAAAAATGGCCATGAAAAACTGTAGTTAGTGCATTAAAATTGCTAAAATATAAAATTTTTATAAATATTTCACAATTTTTGGTCAATTGTCCAAATATTTAAGGATATCGACTTCAAACTCTTTCTCGTGTGGAATTTCTCGAAGCACTTATCGCAACCAACGAAACCCTTTTGCGTTTTGCTAGTTTTTGCGTTTTTTTTTCTCATGTCAAAATCTCGGCTAGAAACTATTTTTGCTACAATTGTAGCCTACAGAATATAAGAAGAAAAAAGTAGAACAAAATAATCCGAAAAATTGCATCTAATGCCTCAAAAATGCTAAAATGTAGAAAAATTTTAATTTATATATTTTTTTGCACCATTTTTGGCCTGTAGCTGCCACACGGTAATCTTCAGAAAAAATAGTCTCTAATGCATAATTCCTCATATATCATTCCTAGAAAATGCATTTTTTCACATTTTTCAGTTGTATTTTTTATCGGAAATTCGTGAAATTTATGAAAAACATATGTTGCAAACAAACAAATAAGCAAATAAACAAATAAGCAAATAAACAAATCAACAAATAAACAAATAAGCAAATAAACAAAAAAACAAACAAGCAAATAAACAAATAAACAAACTAACAAAAAAAACAAATAAACAGATAAATAACTAAGCAAATAAACAAATAAACAAATAAGCAAATTAACAAATTAACAAATTAACAAATCAACAAATAAACCAATTAACAAATACACGAACAAACGAATAAACAAATTAAAAAATAAGCAAATAAACAAATTAACAAATAAACAAATTAACAATTTAAAAAATTAACAAATAAACAAATAAACAAAAAAGCAAATTAACAAATAAACGAACAAACGAATAAACAAATTAACAAACAAACAAATTAACAAATTAACAAATAAACGAACAAACAAATTAACAAATAAAAAAATAAACAAATAAGCAAATTAACAAATTACTTAATAAACAAATACCCAAATAAACAAATTAACAAATTTAAAAATAAACAAATTAACAAATAAACAAATTAACAAATAAACAAATACCCAAATAAACAAATTAACAAATACACAAATAAACAAATACCCAAATAAACAAATTAACAAATAAACCAATAAACAAAAAAACATATAAACAAACAAACAAATAAACAAATTAACCAATTAACATATAAACGAACAAACTAATAAACAAATTAATAAATAAACAAATTAACCAATTAACAAATAAACGAACAAATGAATAAACGAATAAACAAATTAACAAATAAGCAAATTAACAAATAAACAAATAAACGAATACACAAATTAAAAAATAAACAAATAAACAAATTTACAAATAAACAAATTAACAAACAAACAAACTAACAAATAAACAAAAAAGCAAATAAAAAAAATAACAAATTAACAAATTAACAAATAAAAAAATAACAAATTAACAAATTAACAAATAAAAAAATAAACAAATTAACAAATAACTAAATAAACAAATAAACAAATAAACAAATACCCAAATAAACAAATTAACAAATAAACAAATTAACAAATAAACAAATAAACAAATACCCAAATAAAGAAATTAACAAATAAAAAAACAAACAAATAAACAAATTAACAAATAAACAAATACCCAAATAAAGAAATTAACAAATAAACAAACAAACAAATTAACAAATAAACAAAAAAACAAATAAACAAATTAACAAATTAACAAATAAACAAATAAACAAATTAACAAATAAACAAACAAACAAATTAACAAATAAACCAATAAACAAATAGGCAAACAAACAAATAAATAAACAAATCAACAAATAAACAAAAAAACCAATAAACAAATTAACATATTAAGATATTAACAAAAAAACAAAAATCGATACTTTAGTATCACAACGGTAACATTGTTTTCCAATAATCACAGCGGTAGCACTGTTTTTCAATAATGAAAAACATGATGGCGGAATAAAAAACGCAGTTTTTTATGAAATATGTGGCAACAAAAATTTTCATATGCATAGTGTACAGATTCGGCACTCGTCCTTTAAATGTACACAATGTAGAGCAATGTACCCTAAAAATACACTTTATGCTAAAAACGATTTTCCTCCGATTTTTCTAAGAATAAGGGCAAAATATTTGAATCTATATGCCCGATTTTCAAAAATTTTGTAGATTCCGTTAAAAAAAGTGAAAAAATTTCACGTGCCCGAAATACACTCTGTGCAAATATATATATATATATATATATATATATGTTCCCGAAGATCCTATAAGGAGCATAGGGCCCCAAAATGTAATGTCAAATTAATTATTTGATTTTTGACGCTTGTTTTAATTGTTTCCCCTATTTCCTCTTGTTTGACGTTATAATGACAATATCTTGTTCTTATTCGGCACGGACGTCGGGGTTGCGAGGTGTGGCATAGTAACATATTAACTGATTTTATGTTCTTCAAGAGGTCCCGAAAATAAACAGACACCTTTTAGCATTGTGTCCAGATTTTTCGTATTCGTATCACCGAATATTCGCATATTTCATGACATTCGTATTCGCATTTGGCAAATTCGAGCAAATATTTCACGAATATTTTGCAAATACTTTCCAAAAAAAAAAAAAATACAAAAGTGTAAAAAATATATAAAATTAAACAAAAAATATTTTTTTTTAAAACGCAAAAAATAATCCTTTTCGTTAAGTGAAAAACAAAAATAATAAATTTAAAAACTAGCATTAAAAAGGCAAACTCTTCTTTGTTCATATCATGTTTAATTACACTATGAAACACATAAAATGGATACTCTCTCCTCCTCGTGTGGAATTTCTCGAAGTACCTTTTTTTAGTTAGCTGCCGTTCGGATTTTATGTCCTCATGAAGATTTTGGCTAAAACTTGATTTTTTCGAAGAATATGCAATTTTTCTCGGAAGCCAATTAAAATTTGGTTATCCTGTCTTCGGCACAATTGCAGCTATAGATTAGGAGAAAAATGTGTGTAATAAATTAATGCGAAAAAACTGCATTTTGTGCCTCGAAATTCCTAAAATGTCGAAAATCTTTCATTTATGCAACGCCGCACACTGGGGATTTCGCGGAAAAAAGTCAAATTGTCAACATAGTCTTCATGCAATATGCAGTGATATGTTGCAATTTTAGACTAAATGGTACAATCAAATCAAAAAGAATTACTTCGATCTGACTGCCATTTTTTTTTTTATATCCGTCTCAAACTCAGAACTTGTGTGTTTTACCGAACCAACTTAATTTAAACCTAAGAATTTAAATGCGAATATTTTTTTACTATGTGAGCTAACGTTTTTCTTTTTTTTTCTATTTAAAGTAGTATATTTCAGTATACTAAAATTGAAAAAAAAAAAAATCTGCAGAGACTTAAGTTTTTTTTTTTTTTGTGTATTTTTATGAACATATAACAAAAATCCCATTTTTCTCCAAACATTTGGACCTGCAATTTGATCTTTACTTTTCTTTAGTTTGAAATCACTACTAATACATTGTCTTATATCTGTTTTAACATTATTAATCAATTTCAAGTGCCACCAGGTGCCACCTCTCAATTTGTTGCATTACACAGTACAACATTTTTCAGCTGATTGATTCGGGACTCAATTCTGATAAGGCTCTTTTGTTTAACATAACTCGAGAACCACTAGTCGGATTTTGCTGAAAAAATCAAGAATTACAATTACTTTCATCTGTTTATATAACATTTTGCTACATAAGCAACAGTTTCGCAGTTATAAATAAATGTATGAAGAAAAAAGATATTTTTTGCCCAAAAAATTTAAATTTTTTATTTTTAATTCATAAAAAAACCAAAACAGTAAAAAAAAGTTTCAAGTCCTATTACTTTTACGTGAAGTCGCATAACCTATGAAATAAATGAGACATAAATCATGAAAATCGATGAACGCGTTTCGCTTTTATTAACAATTAAGTGAAGGTATGCATTTCAAAAATTTGCTCGAGATATGCACAAAATTCTTTGCAAAAACATTTATGACTTTTTTTATGATTCTTAGAATTCCAAAAAAAAAAAGTAATAAACAAAAGGTTATTTGATTTTTATGATTGCGGTAGCAAAGTAATAAGCGGTAATAAATGTGCGTGGACATTTGAAAGGAAAAAAGGAAAGTGCACTTTTTTAATTATTTGGGGTTTTCCGTTGGCTACCTGTATGATTTTTTTACAGAAATTCCACCCACATCTATTAGTGCTCATGTTTTGGAACGTACCTGTCAGTAAAATATTGAAAAATACGTAGTATTTATAGGTGTTCATTTATCGATTTTTGTCATTCAACAAGTGCTGACGAACGCGAAAAGCACAACCGATTTTTCTCCGTTTTTTTTTTAATTATAACTGAAACTAAGGACCAAGAGTTTTACGGCAATGGAAAGTTTTTCTATTTCTCATGGGGTTGTATGCTCGAAGCTTCTGGAATTTGACAAAGACAGAACAAAGAACAGTTTTTGCAACAATTGCACGTTGGATTAAACGATACTAGAGCATGTGAAATTTTGGATACAATATATAAAAAGTTTTACTGTAACTTCAAACAAAGATGGCAGGATTCTAACCGTACGAAGTCGCGATTTGAAAAAAAGAATGCAAATTGGCTTGAAGGCACATTTACAATTAAGTTTACTGAGGCTGAATGTTCTACCAGTTCTGCACTTGGTCGGCCACGCAAATCGTTTGAGGAGTGCTGTGATCGCGCCAAACGATACAAAAGGGATGAAGTACGTTCTATGTTTCCTCAAGAAGTAATTGATTTTTCTTCTAGTATTTCAAAAACCAACCACAAAATTTGTACATTAAAAACTTTGGGGATGTTTACAAAGCTTGAACTTACAAAAGAAAAATACGAGTATCTAATGCATTGGTTACAAAATGAAGGATATAACATACTCGTACCATACAAACAACTCACGAAAGAAAAAACTAACAGTTATCCTCTAGAAATTTCTATTACTGAAAGTTCAGGCAGTGTACCTCTGCAAAATCTGTTGGATCATACTGCTAAAAGAGTCCTAGAGACCAAATCAGTAAAGGAAATAAATAAAATTGAAAGCGAAAATCTAACAATGAACTATAAATGGGGATGTGATGGGGCATCTGGTCAAAGCGAATACCAACAGAGGTTTTCAGATGATCAAATTTCTGACTCTCATTTATATATGACATCAGTTGTACCACTAAAATTATCATTGAGTGATGACATAAATAAATTAGTATGGAACAACAATAAACCTTCTTCCACACAGTATTGTAGAACACTACAGTTTGCATACGTTAAAGAGACACCTCAAGTTATACGAGAAGAAAAGAGAAGAGTCGATAAGGAGATATCTCAACTAAAAGAATTTGAGTTAACAGTAAATAATCGTAACTTTAAAGTAAAACATGAATTATATTTTACAATGATTGACGGCAAGACAGCACAATCAGTAACAGAGACACCAGCAGCATCTTCTTGTTTTATTTGTGGAGCAACAACATCCAAAATGAATAAAATCGTAGAAGTTCAAGCTATGCCCGTAAATGAACAAGCACTGCAATTTGGTATGTCACCACTTCATGCGCGTATTAAGCTGATGGAGTGTCTTTTGCATGTAGCTTACAATATTGAATTTAAAAGTGGAAGAGTCGACTCAAATACTCGTCCGATAAGAGAAGCCCGAAAATTTTTGATAAAGCGTGAAATTAAAGAGAAAATTGGAATACAGGTTGATACTGTTAAACAAGGCTCTGGTACGACAAATTCAGGAAATACGTCACGAAGATTCTTTGCTAATCCTGCTTTGATTTCCGAAATCAGGGGTCTAGATGAAGACATAATCAAGAGGTTTTCAACAATTCTCGAAGCTATAACCATTATCGAGGCACTAGATTCGAAAAAATTTGGTGATTTTTGTCTGGAGACGGCAAAAAAGATTGTTGCACTGTACGAGTGGTACAATATGCCACCAACACTCCACAAAATTCTGATTCATGGAAAATATATAACTGAAAAGTGTATTTTTCCTGTAGGCTTATTATACGAAGAGGCTCAGGAAAGTCGTAACAAAGACTTTAAAAAATATCGCCTTAGACACTCCAGAAAATGCAGTCGAATTGCCACGAACGAATTTATTATGCACCGAATGATGGTAACATCAGATCCCATGATCTCACACTTGACTCCTTCATTTAGCCAGAAAAAGCATAGTGATATAAGCGACGTAGTTAAGGCTCTTTTAGAATAATAAATTAAAAAGTAGATTTAAAATAAATAATAAATTAAAAAATTCATTGAAATTTTTTGTTAGTTAGCGCTTTTTACATTGTAGGTAACGATATATTTTTTTCTAGCTTTCTTTATTTTGATTACTTATGTGTATAACTATATAAATAAAACTAAGTTTGTGATGAAATTAAAAATAGATTTAAAATAAATAATGAATTAAAAATTAAAAAAAATCTTTTAATTTTTTTTTTGTTAGTTAGGGCTTTTTACATTGTAGGTAACGATATACATTTCTCTAACTTTTTTTATTTTGATTACTTTTGTGTATTACTATATAAATAAAACTTAATTTGTGATGAAATCATTATATTTTTTGACAAATATATTTTTTTCCTCACCTCCATACAAAAATCCCAAGTGTGCGCCGCTCATGTTAAAATATACAAATTTTTATTTTTTTAATCGACCCACTAGTTTCTCTAGTGTATTGTATACAACAACCAAATACAAGAATTAAAAAAAGGCTCCGAAAATTGTGCCGTTAACTTATTCATTTAACTTTCATTTATTTGAGCGCATGTGTGGATGTGTAAATGTATTTGGAATGTGTAATCTATATTCATAGGTACATATCGATGGTTTTCTTCCGCAACCTCGTAACTCAAAAACAACTACTTTTCAGGAGAGACAAAATACTCTTTTTTTACCAAATATTTGAAACTTTTTGCTATATATTCTTTTATAATCCAAAAATTAGGAAAAACCGATTAACCGGTTAATCGGTAAATTGCTAAAAAATTCATTACCGAAGAACCGGTAAATTAATTATTTTTTACCGGTTTTTTTCGGTAAAAATGTATGCTTTATATCAGAGTTCAGAGAAATGCAAATGTGATCGCTCACATTCAACCATTCATGAATTTTTTCATAAATGAAAAATGTAAAATATGTAACTTTTTTTCACAGTCATAAATGAATTGTTAATATTTCGCCAAATTCATTCATGTTTTTGAGGAAAAATCCAATTTTGCCTTTCTTCAGTCATGAAGAATGAGGAAAAAAAGTTTTAGAAACGATCCTGACTAGTAATGTTGTTGTTGCTTGACAGTTTGCATGACCACAGCTCGAAATGTTTGTGTAAAATATTTTTGGTATAGGCAACCAGCCAAAGTGTCTATTGGATTTTTTGTAAGAAAACATTATTGAAAAAAAATTAAAAGAACTGCGCATATCGTCCGTCATCTTAAATACAGAATAATGTAACATCACATTTCATAATTTTACATGCAAAGCAGAAAACTTTGTAAAATGTTTATGAGATTTATAAGCAATTTTAAATATTTCAGCTAAAAATGCGATAACCGATATATTTGTGAGGAAAAAATATTAAATTTATTATTATTTTTTAAGTTGTGTATGTTGAGTTATATAAATTTGTAATTTTCAGAAACAAAAAGACGTATCATCAACGAAAGTATACATATTAGTATTAAGTAAAACAAACATTTAAAATATTAAATAACTAAATATTTGTGTTAAATTACCGGAAAAATAGGATATATATATATGATAATTTTTTATTGATTTTATTACTAATAAGTAGTGGTTTAAATTAGAAAATGTAATTTAATTTAATTTAGCTATGAATTGATTTTAAAAAGCCATATTTTTCATTCTAATTAAAAAGTATTTTGATCTCCTTAAAATTATTTTTTTTACAATGAACAAATTTAGCAAATAAAAGTTTAACTCACATAACATAACATGTTTATATCGAATTATTTCAAAAGAACTCCGTATCGCATTCTTACAACGCTATGTACGTTGCAAAAAGTAAATTTTAATTAGGTAATTTCTGAAAAATAATAAGAAGAAGGAAAGCGTAGTGTTGATAGCAGCTCCCATATTAAGTTAACATAAATGTTGGACAAAGTAGTACTTCTCCAAAGAAAGATATTATTACAATTTAATAATTCTAAAGGATTAACACAAAAGAAAGCTAAACAGTCTATATTCCACTACTTTATAAAAAAATAAAAAAGGCAATTATTCCAAAAATTAAGAATAACTGTATTTTTCAGGATATTGATGAAGGGCCACTTGGAAGAATGCAATCCTAATAAAAAACAGATTATTTTAAATAAACTAATAAAAATATTTCTTTTGAACAATTAGTATTGTGGTTATTTTTGTCGAACTATTTATGGTTTTTTAATCCAAATTTTAATATTTTTAATCAGGCTTAAGTTCATCAAATTTAATTTTTCATAAAATTACACAGGCCAACACTCAATTTGCTTCTTTGAATTTATCAACTGATTCTAGTTTATTTGGGTGCGCTGAAGTCAAAACTGTAATCAGTTTGTCTCTATCAGCTCTAGTTTTCATGATATGGCTTTTTATACCCTCCACTTATGACCTCCAATTACCAATTACCCAAAATTTTTTTTTTCCAAAAATTTTTTTTTTTATCAAAATTTTTTATTTACTGTTATAAAGGGTGGTTAAATTGTAAGGGCCGATGTTGAATGTGAACCACACCTAAGCGCCAAGTTTTTTTCCGAATTTTATTTGACATTTCTCTATTTCAGACTTATTCAATTTGAACCATGGAGAGATACACAATCCAACAACGTGTTAAAGTTATTCAGGCTTAATATGAAAATGGGCGTTCAAATCAGAATGCATATCGTGCACTTCAGTGATGAGGCACATTTTCACCTCAGTGGATTCGTCAATTAGCAGAATTGCCGCATTTGGGCGAATGAGAATCCAAGAGTGATTGTCGAAAAACCAATGCACCCACAAAGAGTGACTGTTTGGTGCGGTTTATGGGCTGGCGGCATCATCGGGCCGTATTTTTTCCAAAATGAGGCCGGTCAGGCAGTTACTGTGAATGGTGTACGCTATCGTGAGATGATAACGAACTTTTTATGGCCCGAATTGGAAGATATGGATGTGGACGATATGTGGTTTCAGCAGGACGGTGCCACTTGCCACACAGCTAACGAAACAATGGCTCTTTTGCGCAACAAATTCAATTTTTAAGTATTTAAAAAGTAAAACTTTTCCATAGGAATTTAAAAAAAATAAAAAGAAGTAAAACTGTTTCATACAGATTTATTAAAATAAAAAAAAAATTTCTCACAAAGCATTAAATTTTACGGAAAAAATGTTTTTTTGGCAACTACCATAACTGCAAATATGAAATTTTGAGGAAAAAAAAATTTTTGAAAAAACTAACAGACGGTCATAAGTGAAGGATATAAAAAAGCTACATGAAAAGACCTGATAGAGACAAACTGACTACAGATTTGAATTCAACTAGAATCAGTTGATAAATTCAAAGAAGCAAAAATCTTTTTTAATTTTGTCGGGCTGTGTTATTTTTGTGAAGTAAGTAATTTTACAACATGAAAATTAATTAAACTTATCAATAACAATCTATATATAAATCGGCTAAGGCACTTTCCTCCTCTGTATGTCAACCGATTTGAACAAATTAAGAGGTATTTACTCAAAGAAGTGCACAATGTATATTTTATTAAAATCTGCTCAATAATTTCAGAGTTATAAGCGTTCAAAATTGTTACTAACACAAATGCAAAATAAATAAATAAACCCTGCAAACAAATGGAAGATATCCCCTAAGGCAATAGTTTAGCAATATCTCCAAATTGTCATCTAAAAGAAAATAATCAAAGTAATATTTTATTTTCTTCCTTTTATAATTTTTGAGAAAACTACGCAACATAGACAGAACATTTTTTTTTAAATTTAATACATACGTCATAAATAAAAAATAAAAATTAATCCAATTATTAAAACTTAAAAACTATTTCCCAAAATATTCTGCAAAAGGTAAATATTTAAATTAAAAAAATCGGTTAAATATTGATCTGTTTCCTTTTAAATTGAGTCAAGAATTTCTCAACCCTGGATGCAATTTTAAAGCACTGGTAGGTTTTTTCAAGAATTTGGTGGAAACTAAATATTTATGTATATTTTTTTACTTTATTTTAATTATAAATTATACCTATTATGTTAAGTAAAATTTATACGTATAAATTACCTATTTAATTTTAAATAAAAAGCTGTGCTTCTTTGTACACAAATGATAATTTTTTTCAATGCAAAATCTTCTTTTTATCATCCCAATGATATTTTGTTGATATCTTCCTAGTTTCTTAAAAGTGGTTATCTGGCGATATTGCTAGTTAATCATCTAGAAGTATCGCTTTCGTATTGCTTAGAAGTATTGCCATCGAGACACGTTTCTTCCCGAAATCGATTATTGCCGCAATAACATTTTTCATCCAGGCAATACGTTTGGCAATACATAAGATGTATTTCTGTGTTTGCTGGGAAAATTTATTTTCAATTATCAAATAATAAAAAGTTAGGGTGATCGATTATTCGAAACCGGTTTTCGAATATTTCGACTATATAAATCAGACCAGGCAAAACTGTTAAGAACGCTTTCTTTCTTTGTTTGTCAACCGCAGCTCCGTGGGGAGAAAAAGAAGAGAAATATGGGAAACAAAATTTTTTTTTTTTTTACTTTTCTGTGCTTCATGTGATAATTTTTAAATTTTCTATAATATAGAACATAATATTATATAATAAATAATAAAAAATGCTGGTATTTTTTGTTTTTCATCTGGAACTTTTTGAATTTTCGTTAATATTCGACCTATAAAGATAAACTTGTACATTAAACTGGGTGAATAAGAACATGTAAGGGGAGCTTTTTGGTACTTTTTCGTTCTACATCTGGTACTTTGATAATTTTCGTTAGTATTAGACATATAAACACAAAATTAAACGTGCAACGTCCTGAGTGGATGACAATATATAAAGGAGACTTTTTGATACTTTTTTGTTTTTCAATTGGTATTATTTTATACTGAACTTACACAATTAAATTACTCACGTAGAAGATTAAATATGAACCGGAGGTTGGTCACCCGCCAAATCGATCCACTTTGCAGGAAAAAATAAATGCTCGAAACAAATAAATTCATATATACTTAGATGAATTATGTTTTCTTCAAGAAGAACTCTTGACAAAAGTACGAAAAAACAGAAGTAAAGGAATAACATGTTAAAATAAATTAAAATAGATAATCATTCAAAGCAAATTTCGATCTACCAAAGGTTAAATACAATTTGGTTTAAGGATTGATGTTTGACTAATGACGTCAGCAGTCGTCGATGGCTGCGAGTGTTAAACGGCAAGCCCTCTGAGGAGATTGAGTGGTTGCAATCGAAACATGTCATAGTAACCTGCCGGCCGGGGTTCAAGCCCCAGCCACGTCAAGAATGAAAGATTATCAATAACAATTTTAATTAATTCTCATGTGGTAAAATTCCTTTCTTCATAAAAATAATTTAATGAAAAATTAAATTTCATGAACTTAAACCTAATTAAAAATATTAAAAATTTGGATTAAAAACCATAAATAATTCAACAAAATAACCACAATACTAATTATTGTTAAAGCTAAGGCACGAGCTCTATGTTTGCATTTGTCCTTTAAGTTGTGCTGAAAAAGGTCAACAATAAAAAGAAAGACACAAAAATGAAAAACAAAAACAAAAATAATGTACATACTTTGGACTTCAAGAAGAATTCTTGACAAAAGTACGAAAAAACAGAAGTAAGAAAAAAACATGTAAAATAAATTTAAAATAGATAATCATTCGAAAGCAAATTTCGATCTACCAAATGTTAAAATACAATTTGGTTTAAGGATTGATGTTTGACTAATGACGTCAGCAGTCGTCGATGGCTGCGAGTGCTAAACGGCAAGCCCTCTGAGGAGATTGAGTGGTTGCAATCAAAACATGTCAGGGTAACCTGTCCGTAAACACCTGGGTTCGAGCCCAGATTGAGTCAAAGAATGAAAAATTATCAGTAAATTTTAATTGATTTTCATGTTGTAAAATTCCTTTCTTCATAAAAATAATTTAATGAAAATTAAATTTAATGAACTTAAGCCTAATTAAAAATATTAAAAATTTGGATTAAAAACCATAAATAGTTCAATAAAATAACCACAATACTAATATTTACAAAAAAAAAAAAAAAAAATCATGGTCGAATTTTGACCATAAGGCGAAAACTAGTTTTAATTAATTTTCATGTTGTAAAATTCCTTTCTTCATAAAAATATTTTAATGAAAAATTTAATTTGATGAACTCAAGCCTGATTAAAAATATTAAAATTTGGATTAAAAATATTTCTTTTGTATTATAAACTTTTTATATTATAATTAAGAAATTTTATGGTCCCATACAGATTTATTTAAATTTATTAAAAAGGAAATACATGCCTAGATATTATAACTCATAAGGATACTATCATAATAATGATGACAGTCTGATGGAAACAAAAATTTGAGGAACTGCAGATGTTACCATTTATTCTTAGAAATTTTTAGCGTTTGGAAGTGCAATGGGGTAGGCTGCAAAATTTCAAACAGTCCTATAAGGGAGAAGCTGATAGTCACACTTGTTATAAATTTTGTAATATATACGTATGTATATGGAGACGGCTTTTACCATTTTACAGAACTTTTATTACTTTTTCTTCTGCAATAATTTTTAGTCTGATCACTAATTCCACTAACACCCTGGTAGCAGTTATAAAACAAATTACCCAGTTTTGACGTTTAAAAATATTAATATTAATTTTTTCTTGAGTTAGATTATACATTATGTTGTTAAAAAAAATTGTATTTTTGATGAAACGTAATATTTAATTTTGTAAATAACTTGGATATTTTTTTAGGTAGCAGTTTAAAATTTTATAAAAATATGTAATGTTAATCGTAACCAACAAAACAAATCAAATTAAAATTTTCTAATAATGTTTGGATAAAGGCTGACGATATGATTTTTGTTTGTGTAAACAATTCTTTGGTGCCTTTAAAAAAGGTCACTTTTTATTTCGTTAAAAAAACGTACCTCTATGCAGAAATTATTGAAGAATAAAAAAATAGACACAAGAAGTTGTTGGTATTTTTTGTTTGTAAAAATATTTTGGTTTCTGTTCCAATCGCGACGATAGGTTTTTATTGCTGAAAACACTTTTCTTACGTAGGTAAAGTTATTTGGAAAACACTAACAAAGTCTTGTTTCGCCACAAGCAAAGCGACAGTAAGTATGGTTGATGGGTAAGAAAATTTGTTTTATTGTTGCATTAATGTAATTTGATTGTTTCGCGATAAATTATGCCAGTTATTGTAAATTCAATGTAGTGTTTTCAACACCGTTGCGCGTGGTCCACAAACCAAATTTTTTTTACGAGACCAAATACATGTCTTCAATTCTTGCAGGTAGTAATTTTTTTTCAATAAGTTTTGCCTTTATGTCTTTTAAACAAAAAAAAAAACAGACCTTTTTAAAGGCATCACAAAATATTTTACAAAATAAAAAAAAAAAACACATTTTAGTTTACCAGCCAACAAATAATTTTACAAAACACAAACAGGCTATCGTGCTGCCTAGCGGGAAAAATTGCGACTTTTCAGGCCTTAAAGAAGGTTTACAACTTGATTTTCAATAAACTTTTACTTATTCCGCTCTGCCTTCTTCGAAAAGGTCTTTTAGAATGGGTTTTATGAAATATTTTACAAATTCAAATTATCTTTTCTGAGATAAGGCCTGTCGAAATAGTTTTATTAGCAGTTATGTTGGAATGTGTAGCAAGTTAAGTTATTAATTTACTCACGTCGCGTTATTAGCAACAACAATTTGCGACCTTAGGACAACAAGGATCTGTATGCACCTAAGCCACATGTAAGATAGAACCTTGTTGTCCTAATACAGTTGGAATGCGACTGAAAAACTTAATATCGGTAAAAAGGCCTTCTTTAAGGCCTCGTTACTTCTTCATTTTTCCGCTGTTAATGGTCGGGCAAATCGCGTTTTTTTCATTATGAGGAATTTGAATGTGAATTTTTTAAAATTTTTCATATCTGACAAATTCACATATGAATTTTTTTGTTTGCTCATTTTTCATGAATGAGGAAATTCAAAATATTTTTTTTCCTCACCTCATGACTGAAAAATGAGCGAACGTTTCGGTACTCTGCTTTATATTTTACAATATTTGTCGTTTTGTTCTGTTCCATACATACCTACTATTTTATAAGTAAATAGTTGAATTTATTATTTAAAATATATAATTATACTATAATAAAGAAATTCAACTTTATTTATAAAGTAGTATGTACGGAACAAAACGAAAAATATTGTAAAATATAAAAAATTTCTTTCTCTTACTCGCACCTACGTAAAAATTAAACAAATTTTGGTTTCTTGTTGTGTGTTGTGTACAGAGTTTAAAAGCACCCATCAGCTGGATGCTTTTTATTTTTGCTTTTGCCACTGCTTTTGAAATTTTTAATTTTTTTTTGAATAGCCAATGTTTTGTTTTTCGTTTGTGCAAAAAAGCAAATGTCCTATTTTGTATATTTTTATTTTTTGACAATTGCTTTTTTACCAGCCAGCGACAAAAATGGGCAACCACCTCAAAAGCAAAAGCTAAAAAAAAAATTATTTCGCCTTTTGTTTTTTTACTTTTTCCTAAAAGAAGAGCTAGTTAAAAAAGACAAACCGAAAAAAAAACTAAAATTCAAAGAACAAAAATTCTTCTCTGGCTGGTAATAACAAAAAGCCGATTAAATAAAATGAAAAGCAGCTGAAGTGTGTGCTAAAAGCAGTCTGAGCAGAGCTATTAGCTCTGCAAAAAGGCAGATTACAACGATAAAATACTGATCAGTGTACAAGCAACATGGTTTTTTTCATGGTGGTGAGGAAAAATAAATTTTTTACCTTTCTTCAGTAATGTTGTTGTTGCATGACAGTTTGCATGACTACAGCACAAAATGTGTGTGTGTGTGTATTTTGTTTTTCTAAAATATTTTTAGAAAGTGTCTGTTAGATTTTTTATTGTATAGAAAACAAAAACAAATTCTTGTTGTGTTTGTTTTGCATGAAAAATATCACTTGTCGTCGTCGAGTATTTTTTTCGCAATCATATGCCTTTCAACAACCTTTTGCGCTGCTTTTATTTCCAATTTTGCGGCTTATAGCATGCATTAGTTTTTAATTTGGCGGCTGTTTGACAGAAGCTGTTTGTTTCATTATTTTTCCTACATATTTCTTCCTACAACATAAAAGTGATTGCCGTTGCTTTTTGAGTTCCATCAAATAAGAAATTTTTCTATTGTTAAAAAAGCAATAGTTGGAAAAAGCCAGTGTCCATTAAAAGGTTACTTTTCAAAAACAGTGTGTTAATTTTGCTGCTGCTTTTTCATGGAATTGCAAAATGTTGAACAATTTTAACTGTTATAATTGAAATACATAAATTGTTGGAGTAATAACACTGTGCTACACTCGAAAAGCACTTCTGAAATGACCTAGTGTGCGTTAAAGGTGTTGGTGAGCATGTTACGAATCCGGGCTTAAAAGTTTCAATATACCTCCAAATTCCCGAGTTATGCACCAAAGAAATTTTTTTGAGGCTGCTACTTTTAAACATTTATAACTTTTTTATTTATTAACCGATTTTTTAAATTCAAACGGTTTTGGAAAGCAAAAGAATTGTTATTTTTAAATATATATACTTCTCAGACAATATTAGCACAAATATGAATAGATTTTTTCAATTATATGGAAAATTTTTAGTTTTTTTTAAACTTTTAAAATTTCTACGAGACTTTTTTCCGAATTTAGTTTAAAGGCAACAAATATATTAAAGACAGTATTTTTCTGAGTAAAATGAGACGTCATTTGTTAAAATCGGTTGAGAAATGAGGAAGTTATAGTACTTTTTATGAGGAGCTATTATAACAAAAAAACAATTAAAATTCCTAAAAAAATACTATTTTTTTTCTTTTGTAAATACAATACAAATCGCTCATTTTAAACAAGTAAATTTGAATTAATAGGTACAAAAAAACTAAAAAAATTTTTCTCTTGATGTGAGTGAGTGTGAGTCAATATCCCCTCACGGACCCATCACTAAAATAAACATTATTGAAAGTACTTTTTAAAAATACCGTTAGTTTTTTTGATAATTGCAAAACTTCTGTTTTTTAGTTAGTGTTTTTAAAGTCGAATTAGAAGAAACTGGTTTTTTTAAATTAAAGTATTTTTTTTCAATAATATTGTGCTTAAGTGAAGTTTGGCCACCTTTACAATGTGTAATAAGCGTAATCTTTTTTGTTACATTTGTGGCTTATTTGTTGACAAAAAACATCGTATCGAATTGGTAAAAAATAAAGCTGTGGTAGAAGCTTATAATCTATATTTTAATCGGTCGTACGTAAGGAGTGCTTGGTATGAACCCCAATATGTTTGCTCAAAATGCTCATCGACACTCAAAAAATGGATGTCTAAAAAATGTGAACAGGGTTCAATATTCTCAGTCCCAATGATTTGGCACCGTCAGCATTTTCATAAACCAGAAGAGTGTTACTTTTGCCAAACAAATGTTGTTGGTCATCGCTATAAAACCCGTGATCGCATTCCATATCCTAATGTATCAACTGTATGTAAGCCAGTTCTAAGAGAAATTGATGTTGCAGAAACAAAAAGGATAGAAGTGGAAAGTGTTACTTCGCCCATTAATGAAATTTGTGATGGTGATGGAAATGACACACCATATGTGCCTTTGAAAGCAGTCTCTTCCGAACGTCATTTAATTACAAATGAAGATTTTCGTGATCTTGTGCGAGACTTAGGTTTATCTTGGAGACAAGCTGAAACTTTGGCTTCACGATTTAAACAATGGAATGCCTGCGAAAGTAATTTTCAAGGTACTTTTGGAAGAAAAAATATACAACTAGCGTCATTCGAACAAATTTTCAAACATGATGATAAATATAATAATCTTGTTTATTGCACCGATGTTGATGAGTTATTTGTTTGCCTCAGTCACGAGCATCGTTCAGAAGATTGGCGGCTATTCTTGGATGGTTCATGTAAAAGTATGTTTCTTATAAGTAACAATATTTTATTTTAATAGCCAATTTTAAAATCACGAATTTCTAGGTTTGAAAGCAGTTCTTTTACATAATGAAAACGAGTTACCATCAGTTCCCATAGCATATGCGACTGATATGAAAGAAACATATGCCACATTAGACAAAATTCTTAACGTAATTAATTACAGCAAACATCAGTGGCAAATCATCTCTGATTTAAAAGTATTAACAATTCTTTTTGGAATGCAGGGAGGTTTCACTAAGTATCCCTGTTATCTTTGTGAATGGAATAGTCGTGCAAAGGACCATTATAAATGTAAAGACTGGCCACCAAGAAAGTCATTTAAACTAAGCGAAAAAAATGTTATTAATATTCCACTAGTCCGGCCCGAGAAGATTATTTTGCCGCCATTACATTTAAAGCTGGGATATATGAAACAATTTGTGAAACGACTAGACCAAGAGAGTGAGGCTTTTTTGTACTTAAAGTCTCTATTTCCGAGACTAAGTGAAGCCAAAATAAAAGAAGGTGTATTTTATTTTCAATCATTTAAGAGACATTGACAATTTTTTTTATATTTTTATTTCTAGGCATTTTTGTTGGACCACAAATCCGAAAAATGTTTCTTGATGAAAATTTTACGAAATTGTTAAATGCAGTTGAAGAGAGAGCATGGATTAGTTTCATGTCATTGTCGGAAAATTTTTTAGGTAATAAGAGAAGCGCTGCCTACGTTCATGTTGTTAGTGAGTTTCTGGATGCTTACGAAGAAATGGGGTGCAGAATGTCTTTAAAAATACATTTTCTGCATTCCCATTTAGATTTTTTTCCAAATAATCTAGGCCAATTAAGTGACGAACAAGGCGAACGTTTCCATCAAGAGTTATTAACAATTGAAAAGAGATTTGAAGGAAAAAGTCAAATCAGGATGTTAGCTAATTACTGCTGGTCACTAAAGCGAGAAACTGATGATTTGTATTTTAAACGTAAAAGATTAAGTAAACATTTTTAAAAAAAAATCATGTATAAATTGGTGATACAAATATATAATTCGTTATGTTTTATTAGATTAAAGTTATTTTATTAAATCATGCTAATCTAATCGAAACAGGTTTCCACTCTTTTGTTCGCAAAGGTACTATAACTTCCTCATTTCTCAACCGATTTTAACAAATGACGTCTCATTTTACTCAGAAAAATACTGTCTTTAATATATTTGTTGCCTTTAAACTAAATTCGGAAAAAAGTCTCGTAGAAATTTTAAAAGTTTAAAAAAAACTAAAAATTTTCCATATAATTGAAAAAATCTATTCATATTTGTGCTAATATTGTCTGAGAAGTATATATATTTAAAAATAACAATTCTTTTGCTTTCCAAAACCGTTTGAATTTTAAAAATCGGTTAATAAATAAAAAAGTTATAAATGTTTAAAAGTAGCAGCCTCAAAAAAATTTCTTTGGTCCATAACTCGGGAATTTGGAGGTATATTGAAACTTTTAAAACCGGTTTTGTAATACACTCATCTAGACCTTTAAAATACACTAGGTCACTTTGAAAGTGCTTGCAAAAAAGGAAATTTTGTAGCACCGTGTAATTTATAATAAACATACCTATCACAATTTTTTTTTAATATAATAGAACGTCTCATAAAATTTAATAAAGGTAAGGTAATACAAAAAATACTAATTAATTCGTAATTTAAAAACAAAATATGGACCTATGTATTTCAAAGAAAGAAATAAGATTGAAGCCGTCTGCAATAGTTGTGCGAAACCGATTAAATGTGTTGGTGGTAGCACTAGCGGTTTGCATGCTCATCTTAAATCTCAACATAAAATTAATCTATTGAAGAAAATAGATGACGAGGGCGATATGGCATCATCTAGTAAAATTACAAACAAAGTCATCGCTAGCACTACAAACAGTAATAAGTATATCAAATTTCAATTTCAAAAGATTTTGTTATTCGTGCTTAATTCCCAGTTTTTATTCTTGATAAAAACACTTGAAATTTATTGTTGATGGGATAAGCTATTCCTATGCATTTCACTGGTTGCTTAGGCCAGATCATCAGGAAACTTCATCCATAAAGATTTTAGACAAATTAAAGATATTAAACCAAATAAAACTGTTAAACGTATAAGACTTATAGCAACAGTTTTACTTGTAACAATATCAAAGCTTGAACAAAATACATCAACAATAAAAAAGTGGGTTTATCTCGTCTTACACTCCCCACTACAATTAGTTGAAATTCTCTCAACATTAATTGTAGTTGTAAGTAGGTTACGAAAAACAAAATAAAAAACAAACAACAACTTACAAAAGATGTTGTCAATTAAGTGTTTTTTTAGGCCGTGCACTTGTCTGTTTATTATCAAAAAGTAATTTCAATTTTTGGGAATACAAAATTTTAATTTCAAAAGATTTTGTTATTCGTGCTTAATTCCCAGTTTTTATTCTTGATAAAAACACTTGAAATTTATTGTTGATGGGATAAGCTATTCCTATGCATTTCACTGGTTGCTTAGGCCAGATCATCAGGAAACTTCATCCATAAAGATTTTAGACAAACTAAAGATATTAAACCAAATAAAACTGTTAAACGTATAAGACTTATAGCAACAGTTTTACTTGTAACAATATCAAAGCTTGAACAAAATACATCAACAATAAAAAAGTGGGTTTATCTCGTCTTACACTCCCCACTACAATTAGTTGAAATTCTCTCAACATTAATTGTAGTTGTAAGTAGGTTACGAAAAACAAAATAAAAAACAAACAACAACTTACAAAAGATGTTGTCAATTAAGTGTTTTTTTAGGCCGTGCACTTGCCTGTTTATTATCAAAAAGTAATTTCAATTTTTGGGAATACAAAATTTTAATTTCAAAAGATTTTGTTATTCGTGCTTAATTCCCAGTTTTTCAAGCTTTGATATTGTTACAAGTAAAACTGTTGCTATAAGTCTTATACGTTTAACAGTTTTATTTGGTTTAATATCTTTAGTTTGTCTAAAATCTTTATGGATGAAGTTTCCTGATGATCTGGCCTAAGCAACCAGTGAAATGCATAGGAATAGCTTATCCCATCAACAATAAATTTCAAGTGTTTTTATCAAGAATAAAAACTGGGAATTAAGCACGAATAACAAAATCTTTTGAAATTAAAATTTTGTATTCCCAAAAATTGAAATTACTTTTTGATAATAAACAGGCAAGTGCACGGCCTAAAAAAACACTTAATTGACAACATCTTTTGTAAGTTGTTGTTTGTTTTTTATTTTGTTTTTCGTAACCTACTTACAACTACAATTAATGTTGAGAGAATTTCAACTAATTGTAGTGGGGAGTGTAAGACGAGATAAACCCACTTTTTTATTGTTGATGTATTTTGTTCAAGCTTTGATATTGTTACAAGTAAAACTGTTGCTATAAGTCTTATACGTTTAACAGTTTTATTTGGTTTAATATCTTTAGTTTGTCTAAAATCTTTATGGATGAAGTTTCCTGATGATCTGGCCTAAGCAACCAGTGAAATGCATAGGAATAGCTTATCCCATCAACAATAAATTTCAAGTGTTTTTATCAAGAATAAAAACTGGGAATTAAGCACGAATAACAAAATCTTTTGAAATTAAAATTTTGTATTCCCAAAAATTGAAATTACTTTTTGATATATCAAATTTCTTTATAAAAAAGGTTGATGATTCACTTCCAGCTGTTCTTGCGCGTTTGACAGCAAAAGATAATATACCGTTTTATAGAGTTGCAACATCCTACGATATCCGAGTACTAGTTAAAGCTAAATATAATAAAGAAGTACCAAGATCTTCCCATACGATCAAAAAAATTGTAATGGACTATGGGGATAAAATTCGCAAACAAGTGGTTGAAGATTTATCCAAACGAAAAGCTAATAATAGTGTATTCAGTTTGACGTTTGACGAGTGGACGCCTGTTAAGAATCAACGATATATGAACATAAACGTTCATGGAAATGACCGCTTTTGGAATTGGGTCTTGTGAGATTACATGGTTCGATGCCAGCTGATAAATGTATTACGCTGTTGCAAAATAAGTTAAATGAGTTCAAACTAACTTTAGACAACATTGTTTCAATTACGATTGATGGTGCTTCGGTGATGAAGAAAGTAGGTTCGTTGATTAATGCTAATCATCAATTGTGTTTAGCACACGGTATTCAGCTAGCCGTCATTAATGTTTTATATCGAAAAAAAGGCATGAGCGATATTCATATAGAGGAAGTAAGTATTGTGAATGAAACAGAAACCGATTTAGAAAGTGAAGAAGGAATATCCGAAGAAGATGAAGTGGGCTTTGAAGTAATTAGTAGCGTATTAATTACTTCAAAGCCCACTTATATTGATGTTCAACATGAAGAAATGAGTCCTTTAATAACAAAAATTAGAAAAATTGTTGTATTGTTTCGCAGATCCCCTACAAAGAACGACAATTTACAGAAGCATATTAAGGAAGAATTTAACAAAGAACTGTCATTGATCATAGATTCAAAAACCAGATGGAAAAGTCTTTGTGCAATGCTAGAGAGATTCTGCGGAGTTGAAAGTGCAATAAGAAAAAGTTTAATCGACATTAAAACTGAGTTAAGTTTCAGCGAAAATGAAGTTGTTTACTTAAAAATATAATTGCATCATTGCAACCAGTAAAACTTGCTGTGGAAGCACTATGTCGAGAAGACGTTAATTTATATGTTTCAGATATACATAACAATGAAATTTATGTTAGATGAGCTAAGTGCGCAAAACACACTTCTAAGTAAAGAACTTAAAGAATCTCTAATTATACGCATTAAAGAAAGGAGAAACATTTGTTCAGATATTTTGCACTATCTCCATGATCCAAATGTAATTAGTGTAAAAATAAGGAATGACGATAATAACACGGTGCTACAGTGTAAAAAAACTTGGAAAACCACCTAGCGTGGGTTATTGGTATTGTTAAGTACATTAAAAATTGTGTCAAAAAATTTCAGAAACACCCTCAAATTCAGAAGTTATTTAAAAAAAACCGTTTTCAGTGATGTTCGTCAACTTATCGACATGTAACTCGGTCAGTTTTTGTCCGATTTTAATTTTTTTAACGGGTTTGGAAAGAAAACTGATAACGCTTTAAAATTACGTGCATTTATTGATACATTTGTATTTTTTAACTATTGTTTTTGTTAAGAATATCTACAAAAAAAACAAAAATTATAAACTTTTTTGATTTTAGTAGCTTTTCATTGCTTATTTTAATATGAAAGCTTATAAAAATTTAAACCAACATATGAAGAAAATTTAGTTTTTAACAAAAAATGGTTTTAATTTTTCAAATCGGATGAAAACTGTATAAGTTATTCAACTTTTCATTAACACCTGTTTTTAGTATTTTCTCCCCCCGCGCAAAACATATGAATAAAAAACAAAAAACAATTAACTATACAAGCAAATTTATCAACTTAAAAATGCCATAAATCCATGGATAATAGCAGCAGTGGCATGTAATGGCACACCAAACCCGACTGAGGCTACAGGTCATAAAATGTTTTGTAAATTTTTTAAATTACCAGGTAATAAATATTTCGCCTAAAATGACACGTGCAGAAACAAGTCATAAAACACGGATTTTCCATAAATATGGCGAAATATTTATTACCTGGTAATTTAAAAAATTTGCAAAACATTTTATGACCTGTGGTCGGCTTATTGGCAGTAACCAATTAAGTCCCTCTTTAAAAAACATTTTATGACCAGTAGTTCACGCAAATTTTCCTATTAAAGAAAAGCAAATATCGCTTATTTTTTTTTTACCTATTTTTTACCAAAAAATAAATTTCAGTTGAATACTAAACGTGAAAGTGTTAAAGTGTTTTTTTTTTTGTAAAGTAATATTAATATTAATTTTATTAAAATAAGTAAGTTTGTAATTTTTGTAATCCTTTAACAAATTTTAAATTGTGATTAATTTTTTCTGCAGTGTGTGATAAGCGTAATAATTTTTGTTATGTTTGCGGTTTATTCGCTGACAAAAAACATCGCTTCGATCTAAAGAAAAATAAAGCCTTGGTAAATGCCTTCAATAAAGTTTTTAACTGCTCATACAGTTCTAGCAAATGGTATGAACCCGAAAGTATTTGTACAAGCTGTTCCAGTATGCTTAAGAAAACTAAGTCCGAAAAGTTTATAAGCCAGCCATTATCTATCCCAATGATTTGGCATCATCAAATATTCCATAAACCACAGGACTGTTATTTTTGCCAAACAAACATCACTGGTTATCAATATAAAAATCGTGATAGCATTAAGTATGCTAATGTGTTAACTGTAACTAAGCCAGTATTAAGTGCAATTAAATGTAATGCAACTTCACATAAACAAAATGATGATGAAGATGAAAACGAGGAATGTGATATGGAATATTTACCAAAATCGGCTGAGCCACATTTTGTGACAAATGCAGATTTTTGCGATCTTGTGCGAGATTTAAAACTTTCGTGGAGACAAACAGAGGTTTTAGGGTCGCGACTAAAACAATGGAATATTACACAGAGTGACTTTAAAGTTACATTTCCAAGAGATAATCCCCAATCGTGTTTTGAGGAAATTTTTAAAACCAGTGACGGTAGTGATGACCTTGTGTATTGTTCAAATATAGAAGAGTTGTTTTTTTACCTTAATCACCAACATGAAGCGAATGATTGGAGGTTGTTTATGGACGGATCGAGTAAAAGTAGGTATTAATGATTCCTTTTTAATTAACAATTAACAAACATATTTTGAAGGCCTTAAGGCAGTGTTATTGCACAATAAAAATGAATTCCCATCAGTGCCAATAGCTTACGCTACAAAAATGAAAGAGTCATATGCTACAATGGAAAAAATACTGCATTTAATAAATTATAGAAAATATCAGTGGCAAATTATTGCAGATTTAAAAGTTCTGACAATATTGTTTGGAATGCAAGGAGGTAATACTAAGTTTCCTTGCTATCTCTGCGAGTGGGACAGTCGTAGCGATGACCAATACAGCCGTAAAAACTGGCCTGCAAGGACATCTTTTAAAATAGGCCAGAAAAACGTTAAGAATATTCCTCTTGTGCAATCAGATAAAATCATTCTACCGCCACTGCACCTTAAGTTGGGCTATATGAAACAGTTTGTAAAGCGGCTGGATGTAGAAGGCGATGCTTTTTTGTATTTAAAATCTGTTTTCCCACAAATAAGTGAAGGAAAAATAAAAGAAGGTACGTAACACTTTTTTCTTAAATACAGTTATATTAACTTGATGTTATTTTTGATTTTTAGGTATTTTTATTGGGCCGCAAATTCGAAAAATTATGCTTGGTAAAAATTTTTCTATGAAGCTTACTGATATAGAAAACAGAGCATGGAATAGTTTTATTTCCTTATGTCAAAACTTTTTGGGAAACAAAAAAAGTTCTAGCTACGTTGAAGTGGTAAACGAATTTCTTGAGTCTTATCCTGAAATGGGATGTCGAATGTCCATAAAAATTCATTTTCTGCATGCACACTTAGATTTTTTTCCCGAAAACCTTGGTCAATTCAGTGACGAGCAGGGAGAACGATTTCACCAAGAAATTTTACAAATGGAAAAGCGTTTTGATGGAAAGAGCCACATAAGAATGATAGCAAATTATTGCTGGTCTCTCAAACGAGAAACAGATAGTTTGTTGAACAAACGTAAGAGGGCTAGTAATCATTTTTAACTACACATGTTAACTTAGGTTAAGCTATCGCAAAATTTGTACTTTAGAAAAATTTTAGTAACTTTTGCAAATATAAACCGATTTTAACAAATCATATCTCGTTTTTTTCTACATAAAATTATCTTTAAAATACAGTGCAAACAAAAATAGGTTTTCATAGAAAAAAATTAAAATAACTCTTGTTGAACTTGAAAAATTAGGGAAAAAAATAAAAAAAATTAGAAACTTTTGAAAAATACTCACCTAATTTCTTAGAATATATTTTTTATGAATACACTTCATAAAAGCTTAATTATTTGCCTTTCCAAAACTGTTTAAAATTTTAAAATCGAACAAAAAATGTGTGAATTAGATGAAGTTAAGTGCTACGACCTACCCTAAAACAGTTTTTTTAAAATTACTCAAAATTTTGAGGGTGTTTCAAAATTTTTGAAAACGGTTTTTGTATGTCCTCACCTAGGCCTACAACCTCCACTAGGTCGGTTTTCAAGTTCTGACAAAAAGTGTTTTTTTGTAGCAGTGTGTAATTATGAAATATTTAATAAAACAGCAACACCATTGATAATAAAAAAAAAATTGTTGAATTAATTGAATGGTTTACGTTAAATGAAGAGTCCGAAACTGAAATTTCAGATTCAGAAGCATGTACTTCAGATGAGCGTGCAATTCCGTCAACATCAGCATCGCCAGCGTTAACAATGAAAGAAAAGTTGCAATTTACAATTCAGCAGAAGATGAATAAATCGAATTTGGCAAGTAGTCGGCCAAAATCACCTAAAGCTAAAGGATAAGCGAATATTATTAAAAGGGAAATGGAATTTTTTCAAGAACAGAACATCCGAGGTAAATGAAGTTTTAATTTTTTTTCCAATTTACGTTTACACTTTTTTTATATATTATAATGTTATGAATTAATAAAATAAAAGAATGATTAAATCAAATAACTGAATGAATTTTATTAAACAAAATTTTATAATTAATTAGTTTGAATAAAATATCCACTAACTAAAATACACTTAAAATTACCGGTAAATTCCTGGTTTACCGGATTTTTCCACATAAATTAACGAATTACCGGTAATTGAAAAAGTCGGTAAATTTGCAAGCCCTAGTGGTTGCGGAAGAAAACCATTGATATATAAAATTGTAACGTTTCTGACTGACTGACTCACTGATTCTTCATCGCGAAGCCTAAACGCCTGAAGCTAAACACTTGAAATTTGGACCAGAGATTGGTCACTCCCCAAATCGATCCACTAAGACGGGATTTTCGGAAATTCGAATGTTTAGGGGGTAAAAAAGGGTAAAAACGGGAAAATGCGGTAACCTTATATCTCCAAAAATAAAAGAGATACAAAAAAAATGTAATACTTATCGTTGTTCTTTACAAAAATAAGCGGACAGGTGTCTGGTACTTTTTTGAAATTTGGCCCTATTAGGGAGTAAACGGGTAAAACCTGAATTTTGGTACTTTTTTGACACCCCATCTATCTTTTGAACCAATAAACATAGAAACAAAGTTTATACCACATTCGAAACCTATCAAAAAAATACGAATATTATTTGGTACTTTTTCGAAATTCGAACATTTAAGGGGTGATAATCATCGCTATTTTTCTCCATTCATTAACATACTCGTACTAAATAATGGGCCCCCACTACAATACTGAAATTTTAATATACTTTGATGGGGAGAAAAAAAATTTTACCAAAAAAAAGGAAATACGGGAAATTTGATATTTTTCTTTAGCTTTTTGGTTCTACAACTGGTATTTTTTGAATTATCGTTTATGTTGGACCTAAAAACATAAGATTCAACATGCAATGTCCTGAGTGGATAAGAATCTATGACGGAACTTTTTGGTACTTTTTTGTTCATTACCTGGAACTTTTTGAATTTCTGTTAGTATTGGACATAGAAACATAAAATTCAATATGCAATGTCCTGGGTGAATGCGAATCTATAAGAGTGAACTTTTTGGTACTTTTTTATTCTTTGACTGGTACTTTTTGAATTTCCGTTGGTATTGGACCTAGAAAGATAAAATTAAACATGCAAGGTCCTTGATAAGATAAGAATCTATAAGAGGGAAGTTTTTGGTACTTTTTTGTTCATTTACTGGTACTTTTTGAATTTCCGTCAGTATTGGACCTATAAACATAAAATTAAACATGAACGATCCTGTGTAAATGAGAATCTTTTAGTGGGATGTTATTGGTACTTTTTTATTCGTTAGCTGGTACTTTTTGAATTTCCGTTAGTATTGGACCTAGAAACATACAATTAAACATGGAAGGTCTTGAGTTTTTTGTTTTTTAACTGGTACTTTTTTTAAATTTTCGCTAATGTTGGTCTAATGAACATAAAATTAAACCTGCATGGTCCTGAGTGAATGAGAATCTCTAAAAGCGCTTATTGGTACTTTTTAGTTAATAAACTGGAACTTTTTGAATATCCGTTATTATTGGACTTAGAAACATAAAATTCAAGACGCAATGCCCTAAGTGGATAAGAATCTATAAGAGGGAATTTTTTGAATTTTTTTCAACTGGTACTTTTTGAATTTCCGTTAGTATTGGACCTAGAAACATAAAATCAAACATGCAAGGTCCTGAGTGAATGAAAATCTGTAAGAGGGCTTTTTGGTACTATTTTGTTCTTTAACTGGTACCATTTATATTTCCGTATTTATTGGATCTAGAAACATAAAATTAAACATGCAAGTTCCTGAGTGAATGAGAATCTGTTAGAGGGATTTTTTGCTACTTTTTCGTTCTCTTACTGGTATTTTTTTTAAATAAACTGGTACTTTTTTAATTTAATATTTGCTTTTGTGCATTACATAAAAAAGCAAATTGGTGTCTGGTACTTTTATGAAATTCGGTCGTTTTAGGTAGTAAACGGATAAAACCTGTATTTTGGAACTTTTTTTCACCATTTAGCTTTTAAACCAATACGTATAGAAATCAAAATTATATAACATTTGTAACTTATCTAAAAAACAAAAATGCGAATTTGGTACTTTTTCGAAATTCGAACGTTTAAGGGGTGAAAATTGTACCTATGTATATCGATCCCGCGGACCTCATACCTCCTAAACTAAAAGAGATAAAAAACATCAGCACTTATTGTTGTTCATTAGAAAAATTCGCTAACCTTATATCTCCTAAACAAAAAGAGATACAAAAAATTTAATACTTATTATTGTTCATTAAAAAAATAAACGGACAGGTGTCTGGTACATACATAAATGGGGAGAAAAAGTATCAAAAAGGATAATACTGGAAATTAAATTTCTTTCATTTGCTTTTGTGTCCTACGAGTGGTACTTTTTGAATTTTCTATAATATTGAACTTAGAAACACAATATATAGGTACAAAGTCCTGTGTGAATATCAACCCATGAGAAAAAATTTTTTTGGAATTTTTGCGCTAAAACCTAGATACATATACTTTGGCATATAAATATGTCGACGAAAGGAAAGGCCGGATTACAAAGTAGTGAATTAAATGCTAGAATTTAAGCAAGTTTAAACCTAGAAAAATAAACTTTGGCATAAAAATATGTCCACGAAGAAAAAGGAGATGCTAACGAAGAAGCGGGTTAAATGCTAGTTAATTATAAATAGACAAATGTGCTAAATGTTGCAATTATTTTAAATAAATTTTAACAATTAACTAAAAATTAATAAGAATTATTAAAGCGGAAGTAAGAGAAATAAAATTTTGGAAAAAAACTGAAGTTTTAAAATAATAAGAACTGTCATTTTCCTAACCGTTTTTCCCGGGGAATAATTATTTCATTAATTTTTTTTATTAATTGGTAATAGTTTATTGAATTATTTAAAATTTTAATTAAAATATCAAAAGTGTTTTTTATATATTTTTATTTTTTTTAAATGCATGCAAATCTAAAAATTTTGCGAAATCAGCTAAACAAAAAAGGCCAAATATTTATTATAATTTATTTATTTATTGTATATTTATATATACAATGTGGAACATGCATATGTAATAGAAAAATATTCCAAGAATAGTCTTTATATGGGGCCTAAGATAAATAATAAACCGATCTTCATGAAATTTAGTGAAATATAAAACGCCACCCATTTATGTTGGTTTTTGTAATGCTTTTAGGGCGGTTGTTCCACATTTAGGTGCACAACTCTTTTCCTAATAAACCGATTCTGCTGGATTTTAATCCAAAAATTGGGAGAACTAAAAACTAATTGACACCCAAATCTTTTTTTCTGCTGACTCATTCGAAAGTAAGCGTAATTTTAACAGATGGACATGGCTAAATCGACTTAAGATTATTCAAGGACCCTGAATTTATATACTTAATGGGGGCTTAGAGGAATATAAATAAGATTCATATGGAATAACAAACTTAGTATACATTTTTTGACCACTGCTGTTTAAGAGTATATAACTAATAATAAATAAGTTATTTAATAGGGTAATTTGAATTCCTCCTTCATATGTTAAACGCTGAAATTGTTTCAGAATTCCTGCTTCGTAGTGTCGAGTTTTCAGTTCATATTCGCACTTCCAGAAATCATATTCCCCTAAGACTTCAATGCTTTCAGTCTAGTTATGCAAATTTGGATTTGGATTTTTCTGATTATATTGTCATCAAAAACAACCCCTTAAGGCCGGGTTTTTGAGATGTGGTTTAAATTTAAACTTAGCTTAACGTTGTCTGAAACTCGGATTTTCCGGCGAAATGTGATTTTATTTATTATTTCATTAAAGACCAATATTTTAAGCAAAACTGTCCCGTCAAAATTTTGTGTACATATTTGGTAATGGCGGTACAAATCTGTTTTCAGTTTAACTAAAACTAGTTTAACCGAGATCTTCGAAGCCCAGCCCAAGTGTCTTAAAATAACTTTTATCTTAAATTTTTTTTTTGCTGTATACCAAATACCTTATGTTCAATATTTTAAGCATACTAACCAGTTCGAAATATTAGCTTCATTGGCGAATTAAGTAAATAAATCAAAAAAAAAATTATTTTTATTTCCCACCTTTCCGGGGATAAAAAATTGCGGGAAATTTTTTTATTTTTTTTAAATTATTTTCATTCTTTAAGGAACATAGGCCTTAAAGAATGAAAAACAGGAAAAAATGTAATTGGGAAAAAACTTTGGTAAAATTTATATTTATTCTCTGTATTGTAAGTTTCAGCTAGTAAAGTATTTGAACACAACTAATCCAACAACTTAATAAGCCATAATGACAGGTGTCCTAAAAAAACCAAAAATTTACAAAAAGATCAATAAAAATTTTAATTGTTGTTGTCAACGACAGTATAGTCCCTCAAATTCCTGGGGGGAAAAATCCATAAAAATAATCAATTAAAAGTGACTTTAGGAAACTTTCTAATACTTATATTAAATTTCACAACATAATTAACTGTTGTTTAACTTTGTTTAAAACTTCCAAAAAAAAAAATTACATAATAATTACGAACTCTAGAGTTATAAATTTAAAAGGTTAAAATATCCCTTAAGAAAGAACTTGGGTTATAAAAAAACAACAACAAAAAAAGTTTTAAATGCTGAACATAAATTGAGCAATAAAGTGGGGTGGAGATTTTAAATTTGTATATCAACCCACCAAAACAAAATGACAAACATGATGACAATTTCTACGTGACCACAGTTATTTACATACATATGTATATACGTTCATACCATGTTTACATACTAATTAACATTTTTATTTAAAATCCATACATTTAAACATTTTTATACATTAGGCAGCAGGTCTAGTAAGGGCAAGTTGTTAAGCTTTTTTGCTTAAAAAATTTAGTTTTTGCATTTGCGTTAAAATTTGGAAAAATGCATACATATTGCAATATTTTATGGTTTATTAGGTCTCTAGAAAAAAAATGTTTATTTAAAAAGTTAAAACAAATTTGATCGATTGGCTAAAGTCACTCAGAGGCGTCATGAGACGAAACATATTGTGCTGCCTTTTTGTACTATTTTTTATGCCGTAATACTTGGGGTATTCACAAGGTGTGCTATCATGTTATATTGTCATAATGTTCTAACATTTTACAATGGTTTAAAAATATTGTTGTTGCTTTGTAAACAAAAAGTGTCTTAAATTAATAGAACGTTGCTTGCTATGTTTATTGTGCTGTCGTTATTAATCAGAAGAGACCAGAGCTGAGCGGCTAAGCCGTATCCCGTTAGTTCTCGTAGCCGTCGCCGTTGATGGTATAATTTTATCCGGTTAACATCAAAATTTTACCTGCGGCTAGCAATTTTTGCGGCGTCAAATAAGATCGGCTTATGACTCTGCTGTTTGGTAAACAAACAAAATAAAATTTATTTCTTATTTGCGTCTGCAAAATGGAAAATAGTCAAGTAAGATCCAATTTAATTTATTAATTCATGGAAAAGAATTAAAAAAAATTTTGATGTTAGTTTATTATTTATTTTTTATATTTGTTTTAAATCAGCTGATTTAAATTCAAAATAGCATACTAAATTATGAGGGGTTGTTCACAACAGTCGTATTTTTTCATGTTATTATTTTAAGACATATGACTTTATGACACCTTGTGAATCCCCCAACTATGAACACGAATTTAATTGAGATTTACATATTTGCAAAACTGTAGTAAAAAATAACTTATGAGTTTACCACTTCACAAGTAAATATTTGAGATAGTAAAAAGCATTACAAAACAATATTTCTAAAGGATTTTTGTTTTGCACAAAACTAAACTCTAGTTAAACTAATGCTTTTGTTCAAGGCGAATTCATACAATGTTGTCTTGTTTTGAAGACGGACACAACACTGCAAAATACTTAAATGTTGTATTAAATAATACAACACTATCGTAAATAATTCAAATAAACATATCAGTTTGTCATTAATTTTATATTGCGATTGATCGAACAAAAGTTTATCGTTGGAATACCCTAATATTTATGATAACTCATAATATGAAAAAATCAAGGGAGAAGATGTATTGTAAAAAATGACGCCATCTTGCAAACATAATTTTTATTAATATACATTCTTTCTTATTCGACTTTATTATTAAAATGTTTATTTATTTTTTAAGCTTGAGGCCTTTTTTTATATAAAAGTATTAATTTTATTAAATACTTTTTTTGTTGAAATAAAATTAATATTTTCATATAATAACAAGCATTTAATCCGTTACTTCGTTAGCGTCTCTTTTTATGCCAAAATGTATTTTCTCATTAACTCAGGACCTTGCATGTTCAATTTTATCTTTCTAGGTCCAATACCAACGGAAATTCAAAAAGGACCAGTCAAAGAATAAGAAAAGTACACTCTTATAGATTCTCATCCACCAAGGACATTGCATCTTACATTTTATGTTTCTAGGTCCAATACTAAAAACTGTTTCGCAATAGATTCTTATTCACTCAGGACACTGCATGTTGAATCTTATGTTTTAAGATAATAAAAAAAGAATATAAAATTTCCCGGTTTTTCTTTTTTGGGTACTTTTCCCCCCCATTAAAGTATCAAAAATTTCAGTATTGTAATGGCAGCCCACAATTTAGTACGAATACGTCAATGAATGGAGAAAAATGTTTTGTAAAAAAGGACCAAAAATAGTTACGATTTTCATCTCATAAATGTTCGAATTTCCAAAAAGTACCAAATTCATATTCGTATTTTTTTTAGTAAGTTTCGAATGTGGTATTAACTTTGTTTCTATGTTCAATCAAAAGATAGATGGGTTGTCAAAAAAGTACCAAAATTCAGGTTTTACCCGTTCACTATATAATAGGGCAAAATTTCAAAAAAGTACCAGACACCTGTCCGCTTATTTTTCTAAAGAACAACGACATTATTAACTATTACATTTTTGTTGTTTTTTTTTAGTTTTGGAGATATAATGTTACCGAATTTTCCCGTTTTTACTCTGTTTTACCCACTAAACATCGGAATTTCCAAAAATCCCGTCTTAGTGGATCGATTTGGGGAGTGACCAATCTTTGTTCCAAATTTCAAGTTTTTAGCTTCAGGCGTTTAGGCTGTCCGATTATGAATCAGTCAGTAACGTTACAATTTTATATATATAAGATAACAAAGATCGAATAAGAAAAAAATTATATTAGCAAATATAATTTTGCAATTTTATTGTACTGTTTATTTTTAATTCTTTTACTTCAATTATAATTTCATACCATTTCACAAACTTATTTTCTTTTTCGCAAAATTTACTTCTTTTTTTTCGTTTTGCTTCTTTTTTTAATTGACAACCAAATTTGACGTTTTATGTTAGCAGTAATTGTCAACGAAAATTGACTAACAATTATCGCAACATATTTTTACTTTTGTTATTAAAGTTTTCTTTCAGAAAGTCTGAATTTATTGGTGAGAGGGGAAGAGAACATGCTTTTCTTCTCTTCATTCTCTCACCCATAAACTCAGACTTTCTGAAAGAAAACTTTCATAGTGTGAACTCAGACTTTTCTGCGATATGGAACAAAAATTTACTACAACTACAACGTAGTAAAATTTACTCTTTCACTGTATTTTTGAACATATTCTTGCTTATTTTCATCTCTCTTGATGTAAGATTTTTACTGGGCTATTTCAATTTTGTTTTGTTCATATTAAAACTTGCCCAGGTAATAACGTTTCTTGTCAAACTTATAAACAAAGAAAGAGAAAAAATCAAACTTATTTATTTTTTCTTAAATTTCACCTAAAAAAATAAAAATTTATGTCTTTTTTATTCTGTTTATGCATGTGTATGTGCGTATGTGTGTACATTTTCATTCTTACCCTGCAAATAATAGGACCAGTCCAAACACGCGTGTAAAGAGTAGTCCACAACGGACCAGTACTAGTCCAAGAGTAACCCAAACGTATGGAAAAAACCTGGTCTATTTAACATTACGATGTCCTAGGAGAGGACCATATAACCCATCATTGGACCACTAAGGAGTAGATTTAAAACTACTCCATGGTATACTCAAGAGGATTAGTTTGAAGTCGTTTAAAAACGAAAGCATGTCGTTAAAAAACGAAGACATGTCATCTCACTACAAACACTTTTTAACAATGACATGGTCCATGCTTACATTACATCGGACCAGTCCATGGAGTAGTCCATTTTATCAAAATGGCTCAGGTGGTCCAATTTTATTTGCAGGGTAATTTTGTATTTACTGTCCTTTTTTGAGTCATTTTTAGGGTAAAATTCACAACATTTTTGTGTTGTAAAATTATTCTAAATAAGCTTTTTGAAACATTCACATACATACACACAAATTATTTTCCATGCATACACTGTGTGTAATTTAGCATACAGTCTCATAGACGCACAGGCAAACTTTAAATAATAGTCAGTCATCTCTGTAGACTAACTGTAAATTTGTTTAACTAGATTTTTTATTTGAAAACTCTGTACTACATTAGGTATTTGTTATAACCTACACACAAAAAAATACAATCAATGTAAAAATAAATTTTTGTATACTTTATATTGTTTGGTTTACAGTTATCTTTCCATGTAAGAAACGCATAATATTTGAATACATATGCAAATATAATTGTTTACGCTGGTAACTCTGTTAAAAGATCCATTTTTTAGCACTGCACCAGAGTTTCTGATAAGTAAAATCGGTGTTTGATATTTCTCAGTTCATGTGGCACCAAATTTTTGTACTTTTTTATGAATGATTAATGGTATTCGTTCGAGTCACTAATTCTTTATTTTTAATTTTAGCATATTCGGATTCATATCATCCTGAACAATACCAAGGCAAGCAAAGTCATCTGTGGACAAGCATCGGGAATTAACTTATATGTACTACCAAAATGTTTTTCAAATATTTTTCTATTTTAGATTTTTAAAAAACTGAAATAAAACTGAATAAAAAAATTAAAAAAAATAATAAAAACCGAAAATTTAAATTACATAAAACAAATAGTTAATAAGCCCTTTACTTAATCGGTTCAGTTCAGATCTTAAGAAATTAAGAATTTACGTTGAAATTTTTCATATTTTAAGACCTGAGGTACACATATGTGCCCCCTTAAGTTCTAAGAATTCAAATTAAATTTTTTTAAAAAAAATATACAGTTGTCTTATTTGCTCCCCAAAAGGTGTAAAAAATATATAAGAAATGATAAGAGGATAAAGTCAATTGGAGTGAGTACAGCCGTTTGTTTATTTTAGAGATTTTTTTAAATAATGTATAATTTTTAAATCAAAGCAAAGGAGGCAACATGTAATTTGAAATTTAAAAAATTATAATAACAGCAAATTTCGAACCACCAGTACTACTGGTTAAAGGATTGATGTTTGACTGTTGGCTGACGGGCACCGCAGTGGTGCAGTGGTTAGAACTCAAAGATTTTCTGAGGATAGAATGTGGTGATTCTTGAAACATGTAAAAATCAACCCGGGTTCAAATCTCGGCTCAGCCTAAGAAAAATTATCAATAAAATTTTAATAAATTCTAAGTTGTAAAATTCCTTCCTCAGTGAAAATAATTGAATGAAAATTTAATTTGATGAACTCAAAAATCAAATGCAAAATAGTTTAAAATTTTCTAATACTAACAAAAGTAAGTGTTATTTTACAATAATAATATTTCTGACGATTGAAGTAAGTCAATTTGACGATTTTTTATGCAATATTTGCCGATTTTGGAAACCTTTTAACTGGCAGCTATGGTTATAACATGTTTAACTTTTGTTGTACTGCCTTACAGAAGTTTACAGAAGTACCCACAATTAAAAGACGTCAGCAGTTTGGCCGATATGGTTTCGTCATCATTCTTATTTGATGTATTTAACTAAATTATTTTAGCAAAAAGAATACGGGAATTTTCTCCTTTTTATAAATTATTTTTAACAAGAAAATAAAAATATTTATGTGTTTTCTTTTTTTAGTGTTGTTATTGTTTCTACACAATACTAAATTAATTAATAATATTTTTAATTAGGCTTAAGTTCATGAAATTTAATTTTTATTAATTTATTTTTATGAAGAAAGGAATTTTACAACATGAAAATCAATTAAAATTGTTATTGATAATCTTTCATTATTGACGTGGCTCGGGCTCGAACCCTGGCCGGCAGGTTACCATGACATGTTTCGATCGCAACCACTCGATCTCCTCAGATGGATTTGCCGTCTTACACTCGCAGCCATCGACGACTGCTGACGTCACTAGTCAAACATCAATCCTTAAACCAAATTGTATTTTAACATTTGGTAGATCGAAATTTGCTTTCCTGAATGATTATCTATTTTAATTGATTTTATATGTTTTTTCCTTTACTTCTGTTTTTTCGTACTTTCGTCAAGAATTTTTCTTGAAGTCCAAGTACATTTTTTTGTTTTTTTTTCACTTTGTCTTTCTCTTTTCTGTTGACCTTTTTCAGCACAACTTGAAGGACAAATGTACACATAGAGCTCGTGCCTTAGCTTTAACAATAATTAGTGTTGTGGTTATTTTGTTGAACTATTTATGGTTTTCAATCCAAATTTTTAATATTTTTAATTAGGCTTAAGTTCATGAAATTTAATTTTTATTAAATTATTTTTATGTAGAAAGGAATTTTACAACATGAAAATCAATTAAAATTGTTATTGAGCCACGTCAAGAATGAAAGATTATCAATAACAATTTTAATTGATTTTCATGTTGTAAAATTCCTTTCTTCATAAAAATAATTTAATAAAAATTAAATTTCATGAACTTAAGCCTAATTAAAAATATTAAAAATTTGGATTGAAAACCATAAATAGTTCAACAAAATAACCACAACACTAATTACTAAATTAATTAATATTAATATTGAGCAAGATAAAGTCCATACTTTTGCATAAATTTACTATAATTTTTAATCAACATTGTGCCATGTTAATTTAAGATTAGTATTTTTCAAATTAAGTGACGATGGACAGTTTTTTTTAATGTGACGGATAAAGTTGTGGATTTTGTGAAGTGGCGAAAAGTTGAGGTACTGTTTTTTAAGTGGAGTAAAGTTATGGATGAAAGAGCCGATACCTGAATTTGGAATGGATGAAGAGCCAAGGGCCGATGTTGTTAAAGAAGTTGACTGTATCATGAAATGTGTGTTTTACAGAACGAAGCTCTTTCGAAGAAAGTGGTGCTTTCATGGAATGATATTATTGGGGAACATGTGGTGGCTGTAGCTTCAACCAAAAAACGTGAGAAGGGAGCTCCTGAACTACATAAGGGCTTTCACTTGTGAAAGTTTGAATTATGACGACAGATCCTTTCTATGTGCTGTTGATATTTAAAAGATACTGCTCGATACTTCTAAAGCAGCGGAGATAAGAAAGCTCCAGCTTCAATACTAGGGTTTGTTGGTTGCACTCACACTCAGAGAGCACTTGATAAACGCATAGGTTGTTGGTAAATGGTTAAGATCCTACAACACCGGTTCAGCCGACACGGCAGGTCCTCAGTTTAGTCTTTTTCCTAAATCTGGCCTTTAAGGTCGTGCGGTTGGATACCTCTCGTTTATTTCCTGTGAAGCAAGTTGAAGTTACTAGCTAATGCTGATAAGCCAACAAAAATTGGTGCCTTAGAGACAAAATTAGTGCTATACGAGACATACGGACAGCAATGCTCGAAAAACGAGCAAAAATTAGACGCTTTACGAAGAACAATAAAAAAAATTTTTAATTCAAATTTAAGTTCTCATGTTATTTTTTACAATTTTGGGTTTTATCGGCCTTAAAAAACTAGAAAATAATTCATAAAATTTTATAAATAACGATCCAAAATTGCTTAAGGGCCGAATACACTTGTGATATGCTTGTCCAGCAGGCAAATTCACTCGTGTACGTGTGCTGGACGTAATATTCGCCGTCATATCTAAATTTTTTTATTTTCCATCCAGCATCGTCGGTGTGACACATACAAACACATTTTCACTAATACAACGACAATGCTTGATGAGTATTGTGATAAGTGTATTGAACCTGTAGGTTTATTCAAACCTAAAAAATATTTGACGAAAAAAAATCCAAAAGAAAGCTTGACTAGTAAATTGATCAAACTTTAGCTTTATTTTTAACAGTTTCTATTGATTAACTAATCTTTATTTGTAGGAAGATGATTGTATAATATAATTTAGAAACTGCTAAATAAAGGCCCCTATTACGGTTTACAACTCAACTCAGTTGAGTTGGAATTTCTTAATTTTTGTATTATGGTTTATAACTTTGCTAAATTGCGGTAAACAAAAACATAACAAAAATTACAACTGATCGCAACCAGTTGTATTTATTACAACTCAACTGAGTTGAGTTGTAAACCGTAATAGGGGCCAAAGTTTGATCTAACCAAACGTTTTGCAAAAGCAAATAATTTGTTAATAAAACAAGTGGTTACGTGTAGGATGTAAAATATTTAATAAATGTGAACATTTAAACTCGAATGCATATGCTTAAACCCTTTTACAACTACATATTTGAAAATTCTAAATGAACTTCCCAAAATATCTAAATCTTTCTCACTGTGTATTGTAGTGTATAAAAAATAATTTGAAATAATCAAATTTATGTTTGCTGAACAAAGGTAAGACTACATACGTATGTAATTGTACTATATTGCCATTTATGACACATGTGAGCCAATAAAGCTTTGTTTTAAGTGACAATTTTATATTCATACATTTTTTGCTGTTGCTAATTTTATACATATTTCTTAGAAATGTTTCTTTATTTAGATAATTTTTTTAAGGTTAAAAATATTTTACCTTTTGATTTGTTAAACTACTCCCCCAAAATTACAAATGAATAGAGAAGCAAAATTTTATATTTGTTTCACAATCTGTTTTCCGTTTGATTAACAACATTTTGTTGGAAAAACTGTCACGTTTTTCTCTTCTACTACTTCTACTTCTAAAATTACAAACATTGACTTACCAATACATTTTTCCTTACCTAAATATATCCATACGCAACCCCTCCCCCTTCTCCTATTCATCCACAGCCAGTTAAATAATTGTAAGTGACAGCATTTATGAAATTGTTTTCTGATCGTTATAAATACGTAATAAATTATAAAAGTCAACAGTGCTGCTGCTGCAACAACTAAATAATCATAAGAGTAGAGTTTATCAATTTTAAATGTGTGCGTTTTTTATTTAGACTACACTTATCATATATGTGTGTGTGTGTCATACACATACTTCAACATATCATGTACCGTTAAATTCATAAATGATAACCGTTATTTTCAATAATATTAATCATATGAATTGCCATTGTCAACGTTACCAGTTAATAGAAATTTATTAACAAACACCCCCTCTTCCCTTAACCCAAAAACAAATTAATAATAATTGACCAAAACGCTATAATTTATTGCAAATTCATTGCAACTATGCCTGACTATTGATACCTGTGATTATGTGATGTGAGAAATGTGTCTGGTTTTTTTTAACTGTGAATGTAGTTCCCCACTTTTTTCTGAGATAATTTAATACACAAAATATGATTTATCACAAACTTAAGTGTTCGGTATTTTAGGCTAGAAAAGTTGGCCTTTCCCAGTTAAAGTTTTCAGTTTGTGAAAATTTTTATATTTATGTAAATATAGGTAAGAGTAGGGTCGATAAATGAAAGTTGTCACTTTGAATATTGGGAATGATTAACTTTGATTCCTGGGAATAGTACACAACTTGTATGCCGACTCGAGAGAACGTTCTTTCTTACAGCCAGGCCCACGATGTCACACGTTAACGTTCGCACAGAAAATAACATTTAAAACAAAAACAAATTTTAGAAATTGTTTTTGTTTTAAATGTAATTTTCTATGAGAACGTTAACGTGTGACAAATTTTAGAAATTGTTTCTGTTTTAAAAGAAATTTTCTATGCGAACGTTAACGTGTGACATCGTGGGCCTGGCTGTTAATTTTACACTCACTATACATATAACCTCTGTGTAAATTCAACACACCTAAGAACAACAAAAACAAAACAAAACAAAACAAAAAATTAGAAATTTTTTAATTTGAATTTTTTGATAATCAAGGCGAATTCATGAATTCCTTTTGTTCGTAATATAACATCTTTTGTTTAATTTTATGACACAAACACATAAAATAATTTTTTCTAAAGGCACAACTATAACACTATGCAACAAATGGGAAGTACCACTATATTTGTTTGATCCTCTAATCATCATTATTTAAAATTCTATGGTAAGGTTTTTTTTTTTTTAAAAATCTTTTTCTAAAATTTGAGATTTTCGAAGTGGCTGCTCCTTACATCTTGTCGTAACTTTGGAACAACGTCCTCGAATTTGTTATGCAATACTTAAAAAAATTTTAAATTACACCAGATTAAAGTCTTTCAAATATCATTTTTTAATTTAGTCATTAGTTTTGTAGTTATTGAGGCACAAGAGGTAAAAAATTTAATTTTTTTTTGTTAAATTATAAAATTTTTGAACTCAAAAAATTCATAAGAAATTTATATAAACAAATACTTCCCAGTTTCGGTACAAAATTGAAAAATTGCATCTTCTAGAAATAAAATAAATTTTATTTAATGAAAATCCATGGACAAATTCCTGCTTTATTTCCGGTTAAGCCTGGTACTCTGTTCAACATTTCACGTGAAATGCTGTCAAAACGCATATGAAGAAAACTTGTGCGGACTATCTATGAAATAATGTTGGTAGAGTGTACTCTGCTCATTTTGGGAAAAAGTTCCGGAATGTTTCTGGACACATTTTTTTACAACTGCGAAATAATGTAAGCTGCACTTATTTTGCGTGGAATTTTAAGCAAAAAAGTATGAACTGATTATTAAATAAGAAATAAAAAATTAAAATAACACAACCGGTAACAGTTTCTTATCCATATTTCCTTTCTTTGTTATAAGAAAATTATTTTTAGTAAAATACAAGTTAGCACCTTAAGCCTGGTACTCTGTTCAGTATTTCGTGCGAAATGTTTCAAAAATCAATATAAAAAAAATTTCTGTGAAACACAAACGAAAAAATTTTGATAGTGTTGTACTCTATTTATATTAAGAAAAACATGCGAAATGTTTCTGTCTACATTTTTATTTTCCGTGCGAAACAATTGAAGCTGGTATTATTTCGCACGGAATTTTAAGCAACAGCTAATAAATTTTTGTAATATTTAATTTTGCATATGTGAGGTGGGGTCTATAACAAGCGTTTCAAAAAAAAAAAAAAATGTAGAAAAGTGCAGAAATTAATAATAAAATTAATTTTTTTGTTTTTTACTTTAGAAAATTATTTAAATAAAATTGTTTTACTTTTTTTAATGACAATTTTCAAAACACATGGTTTTTGTCATAGATGGGGGTAGTGCACTAGTTCAAAAATATTGCAATAATTTTGTTGATGTTAAGTGATTATTCCGTTATTGACAGAGTTACAAGTAAACCTGTGGTTTTATTTGTATAATATCTTTAGTTTTTCTAAAATCTTTGGAAATAGCTTATCCCTTCAACAATAAGTTTTAGTTTATCAATTGTATGAAATGGGAATTTAGCACATTTAAACGAAACCTTGAGAATTTCATTTAGTTTAATTTCCTTTGTTTATGCATATCATCAGAAAACCATGCACATACAAAATTAAATTTTTAAATTTTAGTGATCTTATGTTTTTGTGCAGCTTTTTGATTGCAAGTTCAAATTTTGACCTACATATTTGAATTGAGTGCAGATTTTATGCATTCAATCACAGTTAGTGATAGTGAAAAAATTTGCATTTTTTTAGTGCTAGTGAAAAGAATACCAATCATTACTAAAGCTGGTAAAAAATAGTAAGAACTATTTTTTTTGCAGTTTGTGCAATGTTGATTTAAATCAATATTTAGTGCACTATCCCCAACTATGATATTTGTTCACCTTCGCAAAGTAATGTTGTATACTTGTAACTAATAAAAACGTTAAGTTTTAAAAATCCGCAAGACAGACAATATTGATACATGACAAAATTTTCGTGTGAAATAATCAATGTTGCTCAACATTTTTCTTAAGTTCGAACAGAGTACTAGTTTTTAGCTAATGGGCTAAGAATAAGAACACTTGTTGTGAAACCATACTGCAACTCATCATATTTTATGTCTGCGCGTGTTGCAACATGATCCGCTTTTACTAACACCTAATTTAAGTTCAATAATAATTGTTGTGAAATCACATTGCAACTCAGCATATTTAAAGTCTGCGCGTTTTGCAATGTGACTTGCACTAATAAGCATTTTCGCACAGAAATAAAAGTGTAATAATAAATTAAGTTAGGAATAAGTTTTAATTAAATTCTAGCTATGGATTAATAAAGTACTTAAATTAACTTTAAACCTTCTTTTTAGTTTTTGACGTGCGAGTACACATACTTTTTTTATAACAAGGATCTCTCCTTGTTTAACTTACATGTGGGGTTTGTTACAATACGTCAAACAACGTCGCATACTTTGCAGGAATAAAATCGGCAATTTGTACTCGCATGATAGGTAACATCGATGCATGTCAAAATTTTCGTGTGAAATAATAAATATTGCTCAACATTTTTCATAAATTTGAACAGAGTACTAGGCTTTAAACTGAAAGTACCTAGTTTTGACATTTTTTTATCGCAAATATGTGTCGAGCAACATGTTGCAAACATAAATTAAACATGTTGCTCTATACAAAATTGCGATAAAAAATGTTAAAACTAAGTACTTTTGCCTCAATATTACCAAAAAGCCTCTCAAATGCATTTAAATAACAAAAACAAAATCAAAAAACATTTTGTTAATACAATATTTTCAGATTTAGAAGAATTAAAATAAAATAAAATAAATTTTGTTTTTAAAAGTTTATTGATGCAATCACACGCAAAGAAAAAACATGGTTGTGGCAAACATATTCTCAGAGCAACATATTATGATAAGATTCATGATTGTAGTTACCATATTAAGATTATTATTGAATCATATAATGGCTAAATAAATTCGTAATATTACATCATAATATTTTTCCCTTAATCATTTTATTATTCTGTTAATCATAATAAGTTAAGAAGCAATCATATTATTATCATGTTAATCATAATAAGCTAAGAAATTAATCATATTATTGTCATGTTAATCATAATAAGCTAAGAAGTAATCATATTATCATCATGTTAATCATACACTTATAAAATTATTACAGTAACTGATTGTCGGTTATTAAATTCGTTTTCGGTACTGTTAAAATTGAATAAAAATATAGTTATTTTACAAATAATTTTATTTTTCAACATTTATGTTTGTTATTAAAAAAACAAACTACCAAAAAATAATGTTTTTCCGTATTTTTTTTTGTTAATTTGTTTGATTTTTGTCGGTTAAAATATATTTTTAAAAAGTAAAAACTATTCAATTTTAAGGAATATGATGTTCAATAAATACAAAATTTAGAAATTAATGAAAACATCATTTGTTTTAAATGAAATGTAAATGATCCGTTTTTTAAAGGAATTTTAATTTGTTTAAAATGGATTTTCGTTTGAATTTAACTACATAATATTTTGAGTGTAATAAATTTAGAAGCAATCATATTATGATACCTTTCAAAGCTGTCATAAAAATACAAAATAAATTAAAATTTTTATGTATCGATTTTTTATTTTGTGACTTTTTAACATTTTTCTTGATATAAATAAAATAGCGGAGTTCAATATTTGTTGTTAGATTTTACTACGATATTTTGCACTATTAATTATTAATTATTTTAATTTCTTTAAATTTATTATTTTTTATGGTAATTTATTTGGTTTAACCGCTCACATATAAAACAAACGACACAACTGATTCAAAATAATTTTACAAATGGAGCTAGCATAATATTATTAGAGTAAAAATAGTTTGATTGCATCTTAAACATAATATGATAAATGTATAGAAAGTTATCATGTTATGGCTATTAAATATCATGATATGGTTGTGGGTAGTATAATATGTTTTGAAAGTTATCATAATTTAGTTGTTAGAAAAATTATTATTTTTCGGTCAACAACACTCAAATTTATAATTGCGATAAACATTGATATGTTTACAGTAACTATAATATTGTTGATATTAAATAAAAATAACAATTATTTGTGTTCGACAACAATATATTGTTACAATGAACATAGTGTTGTTGCCGTAACCATGCTCAACCATATTTTTTCTCTGCGTGTGTTGACCGAAAAATAATTATTTTTCTAACAACTTAATTATGATAACTTTCTAAACATATTATATTTCTCACAACCATATCATGATATTTAATAGCCATAACATGATAACTTTCTATACATTTATTATATTATGTTAAAGATGCTATCAAACTATTTTTACTCTAATCATATTATGTTAGCGCCATTTGTAAAATAATTTTGAAGAAGTTGTGTCGTTTTTTTTATTTGTGCGCGGTTAAACAATTAAAAGATAAAATTCCAAAAAAAAATAAGTTTAAAGAAATAAAAAAATTTAAATATTAGCGGAGTTCATTCAAGTATTAGTGATGTTATAGTGCAAATGCAAAATATCAAAGTTTTTTTGTTTGTCTTAAAACAAATTGTTCAGGAAAGCCGAAAACCCATTCTGGATCAAACTATGGGCTAGATGTTGCACATTTTAAACTTTGTCATTACGTTAAAAAATCGGAATTGATCCATCTTTTTTCAAAAAAATGTAAAGAGCGTTCAGAATTAGGCAATATGGCATCAACATCTTAAATTCGAAAAAATGGACACACGCGGTTGCCCATGAAAACGACAGATTTTTCATTTGCTCATTAAGAAAAATTGTAAAAAAAATCGTTTCAAAAATATTTAAATTTATTTTGTATTTTTATGACAGCTATGAAAGGTGCTGTATCATAATATGATTGCTTCTAAATTTATTATGATTAACATGATGATAATATGATTACTTCTTCGCTTATTATGATTAACATGACAATAATTTGATTACTTCTTAACTTAGAATGATTAACAGAATAATTATATGATTAAGGGAAAAATATTATGATGTAATGGTACGAGTATATTTAGTCATAATATGATTCAATAATAATCTTAATATGGAGACTACAATCATAATTCTTATCATAATATGTTGCTCTTAGAATATGTTTACCACAACCATGTTTTTTCTTTGCGTGCATGCATTTAATTTTAGAGAAATGGAAAACTTAAACACAATTAATTTCGTTATGCCATAATGTAGGGGATTAAAAGATTCCGCAGAACCGAATATAGTACTCTTACTTGTTATGAACTCTGTAGGTATTTTTAAATATCTTTTATCACAATCATACTGCTCCCCCGCAAAAGTACTTAATTGTATTACAAAGCGTATGACTAATATTTTTAAGTTTTGAATTATTTGTAACTCATACGTTTTGTGTTTCATTTAGAAAACAAATGCAAACTAAGATGAACATAAATTGTGAGTTATGAACTATAACTCTTGAAACCTTTTAAATAAATACTTGTGTACAATATTACCTTCTATATTACAAAAAAACATATGAAGTGTTAATATTCTTTTCATTCAAACCAACAAAAAGTAAAATAAATTCTAAAATTTAAAAACTATTTTGCAAAAAGCTACTCCGACTTTCATACATAACATTAATGGTACTTAAAGCAACAAAATATCAAAACGTGACTCGAGTTAAACAAAAAAGAAAAAAATTTAACAAAACCAAAAAGTTTTGATTATCATACATTTACATGTAAAATATGAACAAGCTAAGGATAGAAAGATAGTACTTGCAACTTACTTTGGCAATACAGCAGTTTTTATTTATTCTTCAAATACTCTATTCAACATTTTTTTTTTTCTCTTAACAACAATTCCCCAACTTCAACCACCCACAAATTGAAGCACAGCTAAACACCTTAATTCATGCAAGAGCCCTTGTATCTGAGATACAACGGAAACGTACATTTATTTTAATCAAAATAGCACAACTAAGACACAAAAATTCTCTAGTTTAAATAGATAATAGCTTTTTTCAAAATACATTACAACAGCAATATTAAGGAGAAAATTGTTTATTAGTTCTTAATTGGAAATTATATTAGATGAAATCATCGCCATCTTTAAGGCACAATGAACAAAGACAATGGTGAAAGTTACCCCCAACAATTTGTGGGAATAATTAAGTGGTTTTTGTAAGAAAAACAAAATTTTGTAGTAACTTGTTGAATACTTGGCTAAATGTTTGTGTTTGTTGTGACTTTGTAAATCTTTTGGTTAACAAACTTATGAATAAAGAGTCCGAGCTCCGTTACACAGTGGGTTGGTGGAGGAAAAAATTATTTCAAATATTTAAGGCGAGTAGAAAAATATTTTCGTACCAAAAACAAGAAAAAAAATGTTTGTTTGCTTGGAATGCTTTATTCAATGTCAAACGTTTGAGAAACATATTGATTTTAAATAATTTTCAGCTAAAAATCGATCTCCGCGTTTACTGAAGTTTATTATATACACAAATATATACAAAAGGATGGAGCACGTTTGTGTGAGTATTAAATATTTTTGGGATTATTGTTGTTGATTGATTTGAAGCGGGTGTGCATGTTTGATACTCGATACTCTTTGCGGTGTTTTTTTTACGCAATGGCTTTTACTCGATGATTTTTCGCCTTTTGCATATTTATACTGCTAAATGTTTGCATTTCCTTTTAAAGCTTTTATCTTATCATACTCAACACCACAAAGAAATGTTTAAGTTTGAATCGAGTATCGAATGAAGTTGAATATTTCATTCATATTCAAAATGATTAATTCAAATGTTGTGAACGATTTTATGGGCAAAGTCATCATACAATCATTATTTTGATTTATTTAATATTGAAGCAATATTACAGAGTACTATCGGATTGTTGTTCGATTGAGTGAAAGGCAATTTCTTTGAGTGTTTAGTATGAACATTTTTTTTATTAATCAGCGGTTGCAGGGCTCTGGTATTTTCTTCAACAAAAAAATATAAAAAACAAGTTAGAGTGCTATATTCGTCTGTGCCGAATCTTTGATACCCTCCACCGACAGTTCAAATGTTTAAGGAGTAATATCTGTATGATGTTATTATTATCTTAAACTGTGACGATTTGTTATTAATTATGGTTTTAGGCGACGAAACTGTTTTCCGGTAGTAGGGTTGATAAGGGGCCTAGGGTAAATTATGGACCGATCATCAAAAAATTTCACTGCGTCATTTCTAGTCCTTTAAAACTGTGAAGTACCAAATTCTGTTATGATAGCATTATTAATTATGGTTTTAGGTGTACTAAACTGTTTTCCGGGAGTAGGGTTTCTATGGGGCCTAGGGTAAATTATGTACCGATCTTCACGAAATTTCACAGTATCATTTATAGTCCTATAAAACTGTGACGAGCCAAATTTTGTTATGATTGCATTATTTCTTACGGTTTTAGGCGTGCTAAACTGTTTTCCGGTAGTAGGGTTTATATGGGGCTTAGGGTAAATTATGTACCGATCTTCACGAAATTAAACAGCGTGATTTCCAGTCAAATAAAACAAATTTTCGCAAAATCTTATCTCATTCCGTGCCTTGTTCCAGCATTTATGTTATTTTTTGTAACAAAATTATCAATTTTTTTAGGTGGTGGTTCCACATTTTGATTGATAGCTCTGGTCCTACTGAACCGATTTTGCTGGATTTCAATCCCAAACTGCTTAGGATAAGTACAAGCAATTTGGCACCAAGTTTGTTCATTTGTTTTGGGTTGTTCGAAAGTGAGCGTGTTTTCAACAGACGGACAGACGGACATGGCTAAATCGACTTAGAATTACTCAAGGACCCAGAATATATATACTTTATGGGGTCTGAGATGAATAATAAAAAAGTTTCACACGGAATGACAAACTTAATATACCCTCTTCACAACTAATTGTGGTGGAGGGTATAACAAGCTATATTCGGTTCTGCTAAACCTCCGACACCCTGCACTAAAAGTTAAAATAATTAAGGAGTATGCTATATATCAGTTATTAATCCATCTTCAAAAAACTTTAAAAATCGCTGTGTTATTTCTAGTAAATTAAGCTAAATTGAACCAAATTTTACTACAATAGTATTATCCGTTACGGCTTAAAGGACCCGTTAGCCGAACGTAAATGTAGAAATGTAATGTAATCAGCTGATCGTTTCTGTTATATGGAAAGCAATGCAAATGCTTAACTGGCTGGTATGTCACTTAACCGTAAAGTTCAGCATGTAGAAAATGTAATTTCATTACGAGGTTACGTATTAGCTGTAGATAATGATGAGCTGCTTGTATTTTAAATGGAATGTGGGTAAAATCACTCTTTTTCTTTGGTACTTTATTTAGTAATAATATCTGCGGACTTTTGACAAAATAACTTACAATACATATTATAGTTTATACAAATAAATGTTTAGATGTATAAAATAAACAAATGCATACATATACACAAACAATTAAAAGTCTACTTTTTAATGGTATCAACACCCTTTTTTGTGTATGCATATTTTTAAAATAATGTAATTACATTTGTATGAATATGCTATAATACATATTTGTTTATTGTAAATCTGTAATATTAATTAAATAAAATTATTTATGTTTTTATACATACAAATACAGTTTTAATTCCATTAAAATCACTTGGTACTTTTCTGCAAAGCGGTCACCATTTGAAAATTGTTAATTCTCATCACAGTGTGTGTTTTTTTTTTTTTTTTGGTTTATGTTGTTGAAAATAGCTGACACCTTCTTTAATTTTCTAAAAGAGCACAAACGAGCTTACAGAACGTTACGGTACGTTACATTGCATTGCATTTCATTACATTTATGGTTGGCTAAAGCGGCCTTAAGGCATACTAAAGTGTCTTTTATGCGTAGGCTTTCTATGGGGCCTGTGGTAAGCTATGGACCGATCTTTACAAAATTCAACGGAACGATGAAGGATAGATAAAATTTTATTACAATAGCAGTATTTGTTAATATTTTAGACGAACTAAAGTGTTTTCCGAGAGTGGGCTTAATGTGGAGCGTATGGTAATTAATGGACCAGACCGATCTTCTCAAAATTTAATAGAGTGATTTCTAGTCTTATAAAACTGTAATATACCAAATTTTATTACAATAGCATTATTCGTTACGGTTTTAGACGTACCAAAGTGTTTTCCAATAGTGGGTTTTATTTGCGGCGAATAAACAATTATGGACCGACCTTCACGAAATTCAGCGGAGTGATTTAAAAACATTTATAGACCAAACAAAATCATTATTCGTTTCAGTTTTAGGCGAACTATACTGTTTTTCAAGTGGGGCCTAAGGTAAATTATGCACCGATGTTTACGAAATTTAATTTGTGCAAAATCTTATATAATTCCCAGCATTTCGCCATAATTTATTTAATTTTTTTTGTAACAATTTTGCTAGATTTCAATTCCAAACTGCTTAGGACTACTACATAGAAACAGTTTGAAATCAATATTGTTCTTTTCTTTTGAGTCGTGTGAAAGTGAATTACACAGACAGACAGACGGACATGTTTAAAACGACTTGGAATTACTCAAAAACCCATCAAATATATAACCTTTGTTGTCTTAGAAGAATATTAAAAAAAAGTTCTACCCAGAATACCACTAGTGGTGGTGGAGGGTATTTAACAAATTCCAATAAATCCCCGCGCATACTATTAATATTTGCTGCGAAACATATGAATTTGATAGTGAATGGGGAAAGACGAATGGAAAAGTAAAGTTTGTTTCGTGTACAAGCAGTTTTTGTTACTGAGAGGAAGAAGAAAAAAAAGTGAAGGCATAGTAAATACTTAAGTGCTGCAAAACAAAAGTTTCATTCTATGGACACGAAAGCTGTTTCAAAAAAGGATTGAAGAAAGTTTTTGCAGCAAATGTTTCATAATATTGATGAGGGCTCAATAACTTTTCCATTTTGTTATCACACCAATTTTTGTATTTTAAAAATACACATTAATTCAAATATTGTAAGTTATTAAAAATTCAATTCAAAAACTATTCATGGACATACAAGTTGCCACTTTATCTATCAAATCTAAAGATGCAAAAACGAAAAACCAGTCATAACAGATTCATAATAAATGAAAAAAAAGCAAAACAACAGCAACAATAGTTTTGTATACGAGAAAATCTTGACTTATCTATTCAATTTTCTGTCATATAAAACTCCCTTTGGGGTTTAAGTTTGCATTGTCAATTTTTTCAATAATTTTCTTAGTTTTTTTTTTGCATTCATTTTTTTTTTTCTTAGTTTCTTCTCATAAAGCCACAGGTTATTTTAGAGGTTTTTTATTACGCCACATGTTAAAGGAGTTTTTCTATTATTTACTTCTTTTAGAAATAGAAAACAATCTTTTTGTATGCATATTATTAGAATGGAAAAAATGATAAAAGCAAGAATCGGAGGATGTTTTTATATTCAACTGTTGTAAGCATTTGGTTCCAGTTCCAAAAAACAAACTATAAAGTGTAAACACAAATACACTTTACACTTTAGAAATGAAATAGATCGCGAGATACTACACAATTCAGGTTGAAATTGAAAAACGGAATTGAGATAAAAAAAAAAATTTCAAAAATTATATTTGCATAAAAATAACGAATTTATGAAATTTTTTCAAAACTTAACCGATTGTCATTATTAGTTAAAGCAAATTATGTTATTGTTTTATAATGAAATAAGTCCCCAGATTTAGTAAATGACATAAAACCCAATAATTATTTAAAGGGACTTATTCATCATTCAAATTTCATATATTGATACATGAACATTTTTCAAGGGTCAGGGTCATATGCCCGAATCATATAATCCCGAATTGCAAAATCCCGGATTGTTAACTTTAGCATCTTTACCTTTGTTGCCAGATAGTTTTGACATATAATCGGCAATAAAAAATTGGCGAAATCGATACATCGGCAAATCGGCAAAAATAAAAATATCATAAAGTCTTATTATTTTAGGACTGTTTTTGCACGAAACACTACAAAATTTTTTTTAAACTCATTGACAAATATTGGGATATTATGACAATATGACTTTGGGCTTAAAAATTAGAGCAATTAAATCTCTATTTTTGGTTTAAAATGTGTTTTAACCAACAAATCAGTTAATATATAAACCATCTTTAAATGCATAAAATTTGGCTTTTAAACAACCAATACAGACCATATGAATTTGATACGACTTATCGAAGTGCTGCCACATGTTATTTTTTAACTTCATATAATACATGGGACACTGATTTACAGTTGTTGAGTTTAAACTACATATAAATCAACTAAACCAGCGTTTAAACAATTACTAATTTATTAGCCATTAATAGAACACATTGTAAATCGCCCAATAGTTTATATCGGGGCTGTGGAGTAGTAGCTCGAGTTGAAGAGTCGGAGTTGAGGTTTTTGTACCGGAGTCGTAGTCTTAGTGCCCACAAAAAAACTCGCGACTTCGACTCCAACATTTGAGCCGTTTATTTTGAAAGTGGCATTAGTCACTTTTTCAAAAAAAATCGAGTTAATAATAAATATAATAATAAATAATAATAATAAATAATAATAATAATAAATACTGAGAAAAATATCATTTTCATGATGTATCAAATACAAGTGAATCTTCTCGAAAGTTAGCATCCATATTTTTAAACGTGTTAAAACGCAAACCCTTAAATATCTCGACTTAAAAACCGAAATGACTTATGCCACTTTCAAAATAAACGGCTCATTTATACAACAAAATACAAATTCTTCGAAATTGCCAATTTAATTTAAAATATCGTTTTGGAGTTTTTACAAAATAATTTTTTTGCTATATATAACACTGCAGCACTTACCCAATTAGATGAGCGATAAACATAAGTTTTTTTATGAGCGAAATATATAAGTGAATAGAACCCGTGATGAAGAAATTTTTTTCTGGCACTGGCAGGACATAAAATAACGTATTAGGTTAAGATTTGATTAATTATTGTTAGTTCATATTTAATATATGAAGATTCAATAAAAAATAATGACAAAAAAAAAAATATAACCATTTAAAAGATGCTGCATTAAAAACAAGTAAGACTGCTATATTCGGATATGCCGAATCTTATATACCCTTCACAATAATGAGATAAGAACAAAAAGTTATATACATAAATAACGTTCTTTAGATAGGTATAAATAAATATTAATTGAGCCCGCCAACTTTTCATTTCGTCATGCCGAAGAATATAAAAAAAAAACAAAAAATTTATATATGTACCTAAGCCCGTTCCTCTTTTGCCAAAGTTGATGTTTGAAATTCGTTTTTTAGAACATAAAAAAATTAAATAAAAAAAAAAAAATATTGGGGATTTGAACTGGCAATATCATCAATCTCAGGAGAGAACTTAACAACACGTTAAATTAAAATATATTGAGTCTATGAGTTTGTTTCTTTATTTAAGCGGCATATCATATACATGCATTAATGTGTATGTGTATGCGTAAAATTAAACACATTACAAATAAAATCCACCACTTGTAGTGAAGGGTATACAAAAACAACAAAAAAAAAAAACACATTACCAACACTGTATTACCAAAGCCACTGTATGACCGTAGAAACCAAAATTTAATTGGTTTGTATGGTATGTTTATGTCGTTTTGGTAATACACTGTTGGTATGGTAATGTCACGTCTAATTGGACCTTCAAAGGAAAAAATTTGAGGCAGTCGTGGTTTTTTACTCATATCTCAGCCATTTGTGGACCGATCTTGCTGAATTTCAATAGCAAACAATTCCGGACCATATGTGACATAAATGCATAATAACCTGGCACCCATCATATATGGGGTCTTCGGAAAACCCATTTCAATGGATAGACGGACATCGTTAAATCAACTTCGCTCCTCATAAGGACCCAGAATATATACATATACTTTATAGGGTCTTATATCAATATTATAGAAATTACAAACGGAATGACAAACTTATATATACCCTTTTCACCACCTGTGGTGAAGGGTATAAAAAGAGTTTAAAGTCAAATAAGGACCAGTCTCATATACATTTAGCATCAATTTAAGAATAGGAGTCGGAGTCGGTGTCGGTGTCGGACTTAAAAAATGTAAGCGGTTGGAGTCGGAGTAAGAACTTTTTTTGAAGACTCCACAGGTTAATATGTCTTTCTAAATAGGGGAATATCTATGTTTTTAATGTCATTAAAATCGGAGAGGCAGAAATTGCCCCCTACCTCCCCTCGTTGTTCTTTTTTTAAAAAAAATGCATAATTAATGTGGCCATATAAATATGTAAATATCAATATATCAGTATTGTTACATTCCTACAAAACTACGTAACGGTAAGCGATTGTTTTTTTTTAAATTTTAGAGAAGAAAAAAGAGAATGCCATTTCTTTTCTCCTCTCTCGTAAAAACTTAAGACTTGACGAGTCAAACTTGACGTGTATGAATCGGCACTTGCCCTTATGCAACAGCGTAATGTTAAAGAAGAAGATTCTACAACACGCGGTTAAAAAAAAGTGATGCAAACATTTAATTTAAAAAAAACCTAATTTTAATGACGAATATCGTCAAATCGCATTACCTATTTTTTATAACGTAAAAAAAAATAATTAATATAATTACATATGGAATTTTATCAAAGTCTAGGGTAAAGTAATACTTAACCTGTCCACAACTTGCACAAGAATTTTATATATTTATTTAAAGACTTACCCCCATAATCATAAAAAATATTTCAGTTTATAAAAGGTAAATTTTTGATATGACTTTTATAATTGTAAAATAAGTTTTTATTTATGGGGTTTTGATTAATTTTTGTTTTAGGAGTCATTTCATATTTTTAGGGATTTGTTTTCGGTGCTTAGATCGTTTATCTTTTCCAGGATTTATTTTATTTTTTATTCTTAAAAATGTCACATTAAAGGTACAAATACTTTTTAATACCAAAAATTTGTTTTTATTTAAAAAAATAAAAATCACAAAAAACAAATCAATTGCATAATGAAAGAGGCCTTCGATCAGACAATATTAATTAATTTAATTTTTTAACTTTTATGTCTACAGCCAAAAAAAAGTACGTATGCATACACCCAGCATATCCAAATTACATTGAAACCTTTTTATACTCTGTAAAAATAAGAATGTGGCAGCCTATTCCTATGTTGCCATTAAGAAGTTAACGAATCAGTGTTAGCACCAGAAAAATTTAAAATTACACTTGAGATGAAGCAAAGTTACCCGATTTAAATGAAATTACACCTGATATAAAATTGAAGTTTTATTTAATAAAAAGACAATTACAAAGTAGAAAAAAAACAAACTCATTGAAAGAATAGCAATATAAGTCAAACTGTTAAGATTATTATTGTAATTTAAAATAAATTAACAAAAATAACATTAAAAACTAAAAAACAATTAATAAAACATAAAATAAAACTCCTAAAATAATGGATTTTACTTCCACATTTGGTTGCATATATCTAGGGAAGGTTCAAAATGCTCATTGCCATTCCATTATAACGCTGGGTCTGCACGTAGCTATTTTTATTGATAAGTACAAGCAATAACGTCGGCAGAACAATGACAGAAAATGGAGCAATAATTGCTGACTATATTGGTGGAGAACACGTGAAATTGCTTTGCCATAAACAAACGTACAGAGAAATGAAATGTCAGATAAATTACTACTCATTTTACAGCAGATTGCTAAGCAATAATTGCTCAAGCAATAACAAGAGCAATCATTGCGCAATGTATTGCCACTCATGGCAATATGCGGTCTATACGTCGCAAATTTTATGGAGCAATCAAATTTGAAGTTTGCCGGAATAAATAATGCTACTTGGAGACCCGGGGTAATGGGTTTTTTTAAGCCCGATTGAGCTTATGAAAGATAAGCTGTCAAACTAACTGTCATACTGCTCTCACTTTTTGCTCAGTCACATCATCATAAATAGATTGATGCTTAAACAACGCCACCAAATTTTTCACATTGACTTTGAAAATCAGCCATTGATTTTCGCAACTTATATGCGACTTTATGATTTAAACGAATATTGATTTTATTTGGGTATCTGAAGTAAGATTTTGAATTTACACCGAAATAACACCTAAGAGAAATTACCCACGCTCTACCCACGACAATAAAAATTGTACCAAATTCGGGTAATTAACCACAAAGTGGCAACACTGTAACCAATACTTGTTTGTAGCCATCCGCAGTGTATTCCCTGCAAATAATAGGACTAGTCCAAACACGCGTGTAAAGTGTAGCCTACAAGGGACTAGGACTAGTCCAAACGTAACCCAAGCGTATGTAAAAATATGGTCTATTTAACATTACGCTGTCCTAGGGCAGGACCATATAACCCAGCTTTGGACTACAAAGGAGTAGTTTTAAAACTATTCCATGGTATACTCAAGAGAATTAGTTTTGAAGTCGTTTAAAAACGAAAGCATGTCTTTAAAAACGAAGACATGTCGTCTCACTACAAATACTTTGTATCAATGACATGGTCCATGCTTGCATTACATTGGACCAGTCCATGGAGTAGTACATTTTATCAAAATGGAACAGTTAGTCCAATATTATTTGCAGTTTTTATTTTAATAATAAATAGGAGAATGGAAGAGTTAAAAATGTGTTCATAGTTTACATTATAAAGAAAATAGTTATAAAAATGGCTTCAAAGTTTTAGCTTAAATAAAAATTAAAAATATACAAAACAGAATTTTGGGAAAGTTTGATGCCGGTACATGATCTAGAACTCAATATATATCAATTTTAAAATAAAAACATACCCAGGTGTAGACATACATACTTATTTGCTGAAAATTCGATTATAAATTTCTTAGTTTCAACTTGATTCAATTAAAATGTGAAATAAAAAGAGAGTATTATAAAAAATAATTTCCGTATACTTTAGAATTTCATTGCCTAATCTTGTTTTTAAATAAAAGAAGAAGCTTAAGTTGCCCTTTCTTACATTCAAAAAAGATTATTGAGATAAATTAATATTTTATCTTTTTAACTTTTGCTTAAAGATTGCAAACTTTACACTAAAATAATTTCATTCTATAACATACAAAACGATAAAGTTTGCAGGTTTTTTTTAATATAAAATAATAAAATTAAAATCAAAAAAAATTTCATTCCGGATTTTTCAGAAATATTTATGGAAGTAAAAAAAAAATTTAAATTGTTCTATGCTTCTATAATGGCTGGTGTTGTTGTTATAGATTAAACAAAAAAATAAGAAGAAAAAAAATAACTAGAATTTACAGTTTAATGCATGAAACTAACATACAAAATAACTAAACAAAATGTCTAAACATCTAAGCCAATTTAAAATTAAAAAGGAAATTAGCAAAATGTTCTACTTAAAAGGGTTCATGATCTATTTTTTTTATGTATGTACCTTGGTTATAATACACACATACATATTAACAATTTAAAATGTATAAACACACAGAAAAAATATCAATGTTAAATTAACATGGCGCAATGTTGATTAAAAATCATAGTAAATTTCTACAAAAGTATGGACTTTATTTAAAATTATCTCGGTTTCATGTGTATTTTAAATGAAAAATGTTAAAATAAAATTGTTCAATATTGAAACCATAAAAACCTGTTTTGTATTTTAAAATTTCATGTTTAAAATAATCTAAAAAGAGAAAAAAAAATTCACGTAATCTTTTTGTTAAAACTATTTAGTTAAATAGTACATAAAATTTTCAAAGTTGAATGATGGTGAAACTATTATCGGGGCAATCTGCTTACAAAGGGGAATACAAAAATAGTGAAACAGGTGTTACAGGAAACTAAATACAGTCAAATCCCGATAATTCGTAATAAACTTTCGGTGCCTTGAAAAAATCTCATTAATTCGTAAAATTTCCATACATTTTGGTCCCCTCGATAATTCGTAATTTTTTTTTTCAAATAAAATCTTCTTTACCTCTTATAAATCGTAATTGTTTGCGAACTACCACTTATAATTCGTAATAAAAACAACAAAAACATGAAAGAATGATTTTTTGATTGCCATTTTTTTATTTTTGCGTGGGTTTTTGCTTGTGTGTGGATTTATTTTCTTAAGATCAGTTTGTTACATGCATAATTTTTATGTATAACTTTTATATATTTTATTTTTAACAATTGTTTTTATGTTTTTTTATCGTTTAAGTAAATAAATTGAAAAACCCCGTTTATTCGTATTTATTTTATTTTAACCCCGTTAAATCGAAACCCCGCTAAATCGAAAACCCCTATAATTCGTAAGAAATGGCCGGTCCCTTGCGATTACGAATTATCGGGATTCTACTGTAATTATATCCTCTCATTCTTTGGCTCCGCGGGTAATTGTTTTGAATTATTCTTAAATAAATAAATATGTTTTCTCTGAAGATTCTTTTCACTGTTATTTCACACTCAAACCAACTTGATTCGACATAAAATTCACGTTATTTTAACTTGAAACTACTTTCATTCAACGTGATTCGGAGTGTTATTTCAATATAAATGACATTTTGCTCTATGTTTACTGCAATGTTAAATTAACATGTTAAAAGAAAAAAAATGTTGTTCGCAAGATATCAACCCCTTTGCGCGAAATTATCGTATGTTACAAAAACCAAATTTTACAAGAGAGCCATTTTTATACTTTTCTCTGCTATCACTTGAGAATATACATTCAATTTTGGAGCAACAAAGTGGAATTCGCCTATAATATTTTGTCAGGCGACGTCTCTTTGAATGTAGAACAAGATTGCATCAAAAACTCAATTTCAAAAAAATTGGCATATACACAGAAAAAATTATTTTTCCAATTCAAACAAAAAATTTGTAGAATCAAACAATTTTTTGTCTGAAATCGGTCCTATAAACAAATTTGCATATTCAAACAATTTATTTGCATTTTGTTTATTGAAAAAAACACTGATTTTTTCAAACAAATAATTTAACTGAATCAAACAAAAAGTTTACTGAAATTCATATTCTAAATTTCAAAATCAAAAAAAAGTTTTTGCACAAGCAATGACACGCACACAAGTAAGCACTGTATGAGAAGATGAAGGCAGAGCAGAGCCGCCGGCTGGCTTTGAGACCCTTTTTTTTTTTGTTGGAATAATTTTTGAACGAAGTCTTATTTATACACACACAACACAATGGTTTTTTTTTTTCTTTTCTTCATCACTCACCGTTGGTATATCCTATCCTTTGCTAAACAAGAACTGTAACCATAAACGGCAGCAGACCGACTCGATATGTTTTTCGTCATCATTCCTTTTTTTGGATTTGATGTATTTAACTAAACAGTTTTAAAAAATTGAATACGGGATTTTGTTTCTTATAATGTTGTTTAAAGAGAGTGAAACGTTTTTTTTACCTGCTATTGTTTTTCTTATACTTGTTGCACTTTTTTAAAGCGTCCAAAAATATACTGTGTGTGTTTTTTGTTGTTGTTCTTATATTTCACATAAAGAAGTGTTGCTTACGATCAAATAAAAAAATGCAAAAAGACGACAACATTAAAGAGCGTTAAATATTTCATACAAATTTATGAAAACTTGACACCAATGACGCGTTTATTATATTTTTGAAGAGTTGTCCATATTTTTGTTGGTTAAATAAAAATCAAACAAAAATATTGAATGAATCAGTAAAAAAATTTTTAGAAATTAAAAAAATTTCCAAACTAGCGTTTGTTTGAAAATAATTCGGCAATAATTTTTTCTGTGTACGATAATTTCACGCAAATGGGTCGATATTGTAAAATCATGTTAAATTAAAATTTAGTTACTAAGAAGAAAAATCACTACTGAAAACTGTTGAATCAACCTTGTTTTCGACGAATTTGCATTGATTTTTTTCTGTGTGAACGCACTTAAAATAAATAGTATTAAATATAATAAGAACATTTAAATAAATTTTTTTTAAGAAACGCCTTTCTTAAAAAAGATCATAAAAAAATTTTTGCCCCCCCCCTCCCCCAGATTTTATCCTGGCCACGCCCATGTATTCGTGTATTGTTATCGGGAATATGTATGCCTGCAAAGTTTCATCCATTTGCATTGAGTATAAGGCGGTTAAATAAACGTTACAAGATTTGATTTTCCGAAGTGAAGCTAAAGAAAAGGTTTTAAATAAATTAATAACAAAATAAGATCATTTAAAAAATTTTTTTTAATTTGCCCGCCGCACTTAGATTTTATCCTAGCTACGCCCATGTATTCATGTACTGTCATCGGGAATATGTATGCCTGCAAAGTTTCATCCATATGCATTGAGTAAAAGGCAGTCAAAAAAGCATTTTACAAAAAAAAAAAAAAAAAAATTTTGCCCACCCCCCCCCTAGATTTTATCATGGCTTTTCCGAAGTGAAGCTAAAGAAATGGTTTTAAAAAAAGCTGTATTCGGCTGTGCCGAATCTTTGATACCTTCCATCCAGAGTAGAAATATGTATGTGAGGAGTGGGCTTTATTTGTAATCTAGAATTTTTGAACCAATCTTACAGTATTATTATTATTATTCGTTGCGGGTTTTGACATATTTAAGTCTATTTCAAAATTAGGTGGGACATATGGTAAATTATGGGCCGATCATCACAAAGTTTTATGTTTTTTTTCTAGTTTTATAAAACTTAATATTATTCAATGGTTCGCCTCAGTTTCAGGAGAGGTTTTTATATTCGACCTTTGGTAAGTAACTGCCTGTTCTTAGAACGCGAGTGTAAAAAGACTCGTTTAACTTACATTAAAAATATCAAATTTAGAAATTTGAAAATTTTCTGCCTGTTTATACAAAATGAAAACAAACAACAATAAAAAACGAAAATTTGTTTTTGTTTTCAATAGCTCTGTTTCTTTACTCTACTTTGGGATCCCTCGGGATCCCAATTTGCACGAAAAGCGTTCCCGTACTATTAATTTGTGTAAATTAGAGCGGATTTGAGAGAATAAAATTCTTCTTCTTCTTGCACGAAACAGCCCAGAATTTTTCTTCGTGCAAATTGTGTAAATTGTCAAACAGCTGTAAAACATAAACAGAACAATGAAATGCAAAGGAAAAAAATCATGAACCAAATTTTGGAAAAAGTGTTGTGGAGTGAAATAATGTACTTAAATATAAAGTTTTATGTTGAAATATTAGGAAAACATAATGTTAGTTATTGTAAAAGTGTTTCTTTGGTTTAATTTTTGGTAAAATTAGTTTATTTCTGCAGGAAATATACAATTTCTCAAAAGTGGCATAAACTTTTATTGTTTTGTAAAAACTATCAAAACAATGACTTTTTATTTTGTGCTTAAAATTTGGTTTTTTCTGTTCCCGTACTTTTGTGTAATTTTGTCTCTTTATGAGAGAAATTTATGCTTGCTCTCATTTTCACGAACTTTACCCAAAAAGTAAAGAAACAGAGCTAATATAATTTCTCACTAACTCACTTGCTTTCATTTACTTAAAGAAGGCAGTTCCTTTTTGTTTTAAATGATAATTAAACAAGTTACGCAGGTACACTGAAAGAATTTTCTTCGCAATACCAATGAATTTTGACATTAATCCCATGAAAAATTGCATTAAAAAGGAACCTATGCAGCGCTTCGTTGGATCAATGAAACCTGTTTCATTAAAAGGATTTAATGAAACATTACATTAGATCTATGAATATTATTCATTGGATGAATACTTTCAATAAAGTAAAAAAAAATTTTTCTGGCTGGAATCGATCGCGCAACCTCGGTGCTGATAGACTAGCTCACTACCAGCTAGCCTACCGGGGCAGTGTAGTTTTTGGATAAAAAAATTTGTTTTTTATTCAATAAAAGATTGAAAGTTTTTGTTTCATTACTATAATGACATTTTTATTGTCATAATGAAAATTTAAATTTATATAGGCAATTAGTGAAATATGTTGCTTTTATAAAAAAATTTTTGATTTCATAAATTAAATGGCATACATATAACATTAGATGTATGAAATTATTAAATCTTACATTTTTTAATTAACAATTAAACATTTTTTAAGGAAACTATAATTTTGTATTAATTTATGAATATAGTTATGTTTGTGTATGTGTATGTTTGTATATTATTTTTTTATGTTCCCCATTAAAATTTTTTGTTTAACTTGGGCAAACGTAAGTTTTCATATATCCAATGAAAATTTTGAACGTAATTACGAAATCTAATGAAGCGATTTTAACGAAAATACTTCATTATAACTATGAAATTCCATTTAGACAATGAAAATTTTCATTTATCCAAGGAAATTTTTTTTATGAAAATGATTCATTAAATATATGAAGCATTTTTCTTTCAGTGTAGTTACTCTGTGTGACAAAAAAAAAAACACCTGGGATGTGATACTTTTTTTATGTTAAAGACTGTCGAGTAAAAAAATTATCTGTTTTTGAAATTTTCAAAACTTTACACGTTTCTTATACCCTTGTCAAATGCTTGTCCAGCAGGCGAATTCACTCGTGTATCGTCGCCAGTATATCGTCGGTGTGACACATACAAACACATTTTCACTATTACTGCCACAATGCTTGATGAGTACTTTAACCAGTGTATTTGGGCCTTACGAAAGAACAATTACCATTAGTGACTAGCTAGCCATACATATCTATGTATCTCTTTCCGCAAACACTTATTGATGTAACAACTGGCACTCACTATTCGTTGCCTCATTCGCTTATGACAAATTATTTATTTACCACAAAGAACAACAATTGTACAACTATCGTTAAACTATCATTGCTTGCTTCTTGATATTTTCTTAAATATATAAGCGCAAAACTTCAGTCGCATTTCCGAATTGAAAGATTTAAGTTAAAAAGTGAAAAATAATTACAATGAAATTTTATGTCTTATATGTGACCTTCTCCGAGAAAAGGGACACAATGTGTCAAAAATTCAAATGAGTTAGATTTCTGATAAAAATTTATTTATCCCATTGAAATGTACAAAAAGAACTTGGGAAAATAGAGAAAAATGAGAAAAACATTAAAATTTTACTTTTTAAATGCGTTCTTATCAAAACTTCATTTTCACACACTAGGTCCCTTTTCTCGGAGAAGGTCACATATGCAGATAAATATAAAATTGATAAATATTTTTTTAGATTTTATTCCAGGAAAATTTTAAGAACAATTGGGAAAAGCTATTTAGCTAAATTTTTCTATTTTTAAATTGTTTTTTAAATTAAATATTTTTATATCTACGAAATGTTTCTATTTTTAAATTTTTATTTTAATGAATTGAATTTTTTTTTGTTATAACTGCTTTAATTAAATTAAAATAAAGATGTCAATAAATTCAAAACTTGATTATTATGTTTTTTTAGGCAAATATAACACGGACAGTGAAAAGAAAAGTTAACAGGGGCCTAGTTCTGGCAGTCGTGATCGAGTACTTTCTCGATTCGAAAGCAATTTTATTTCTAATTCTCTCAGCCGATACTGATCGCATCGAAATTATTTTTTCAGTATTGTGAAACTCAAATTAATGCTTTACAACACTGAAAAAATAATTCCGATTCGTTCAGTATTGACTGAATTTATTAGATATTAAATTGCTTTCGAATCGAGAAAGTACTCGATCACGACTGCCAGAATCTGATCCTCGAGAAATTACTGCCTAATAAAAGGTGGTGAGTTTGGCAGTGCTTTTGGAATAGTTTTTGCGGTACCTTTTGAAGATTAGCAATACAACTACACTTTCGTACTAGTACGGTTTGTAGGAATAAGTAGCAGTGTTAATCGCTACCTCTTTGGAGTACACTGACAACATGCAAAGGTAAAAAATAATTTTTTTTTTGTTAGATTTCAACTATGAGTGGAGAACATTTTACTGCCCAAAAGTGATAAAAAGCCTTCAAGAAGCTGTTGATAGCATATCATGTGAAGAAAAAGGAGGTGCTTAGTAGAGCCCTGCACCAATGCATTTGTTTCTTTTTCACAGTTCTCCACACCAAGTTATTGTTGTGTCAAGTACTGTATTTTTTTTAAATCAGGGGTTTAATCACCCTTGATTTGATCGAAATTATTTATTTTGGTATCATGAAACTCGATATCGAATAAAATGTATTGAATTTGAAATAATAGCATTCGATATCGAGTAACTCGACATTACATTTATCGAGTTTTCATTCGATACGTCAGTGTCTATCGTATGTAAAAGAATTCGATAGTCTATTCGATACGATAGTATCGAATGCGGTGATTAGACCCCAGTTCAAATGATACATTATGAAAAATCAAAAAGAAAACAACACATAACAATTGTGAGTCAATACCACAGTTGTGTACGGTCAACTTTTCAATACACCATATGTTTATTGCTGCGATCGGCAACCTATACTATAACATTTTGAGAGTGTAGGCGTTATATGAATTTTTTATATGTTGTTGTTAATGTTGTTAAATTCTCTTCAATATGTGTGCACACGTACGTAGTAAAAGATAATTAATGCTGTCTGGTGTGTTGTTGTGTGGATTATATTCCGTACTCATTACACTTCGTATTTGGTCGTTTTTAACACACTAATTAAAATCCATTAAGTTTTTAAGAACATATAACGGTTTCAGGCCTACCAAAAGACAAACCTGTGCCCATATTCTGGAACTCTCGCGTCGAAAAACTTTTGGGTTGAAATGTGTGAAATGAAACAAAAATGCCATATATTGAAACAAACTGTTGTTTTTCTCACTTAACTGTGTCTGTAACTTTTTTGGCGAGTACTATTCACTGTACCGTTAGGAAATTACTCGCCAATGTACAGAAAAAGTGTGTCTGTGACATTTTTGTGAGAAATGTTCCCGCTTTGAACTGTCAAATAAACTCACGAATAAAAATGGGGCGAGATAAAATTTTAACACTAAAAAACAATTAAAACTGCAAAATACAAAGAATAATAATATTTTGTTTTTGGCAGTTTTTTTTTTTGTTTGTTTAATTATTTTGCTTTATACATTTTTATATTATATTCGAACGTTTTCAAAGCACGTTTGCAAACAACAACCATTTAAGTCGCACTTTACATTATTTGGTATAGACGACGGTTGTATTTTCGCCGCCGTCGTTGAAAAATTTTAAATTTCAGTAAATTTTGATCGCCGTCAACGATATGTGTAACTGGAGTTCTTAACGTCTGCAATGTCATATCGGCTTCGAGTGCAATGTTATGACATTTATAACGTAACATGGGGTCTTCACCTGACAATTTTTTTGTTATACCAAACGTCAAAGTCCATATAAAAAAAACTTAAAAATTTTTGTCACCGTTTATTTTTTATAAGATGTTTGACGTTTATTATGACAAAAAATTCTCGATGTAACGACGTAATCTCTTACGATGGTTTTCGACGTGAGTTACAGACACACTTTTGTCTCACTTCTTGAGAAACGATGGAATATTTTGTTTTACATCTTTTCCATGCGAGAAGTTCTCACTTAAGTTGCAGAACATGGGTACTGGTACTATTGAAGTTTTCGTAAATCTTGAAATAATTGGCAACGACGTCAGCGACGATATTAATGATGAACCGTTGCCACCAAAAGGCTCAGTTAGTCTTTACTTTCTGTTTCTGTTCTGTTCCGTGCCATTCTGTTACGAAATTGTAATAGTTACTTTTTCCTTAGTAACTTATCAGCCATTTATGACAAATTTATTAGCTTTGCACCGTCCATTGTTTTATTTTAATAACTTTAATGCACATAAATTTGAAAAAATTATATTTTATGAATTCTTAAAATCAAAAAACACCCTGTAGTAAATAAAATAGTCAGTTGCAAAAAACACTAACTATAAATTAACTTTTTTTTAAATGACTACAACTTGGTTTAAATCTCATGCAGATATCAACCAAAACGGCACACGTAAAACACAAATAAAAGCAAAATAAGTAAAACAAGCATGCCATGAAGTCAAATGAAAAAAATATATACAAACATTTTAAAATAATTAAAAATTAAATCAATACAAATCTTTTTATGTACTAGCAATTATGTGGCGTATTTATCTCAGGACTACTATGGATCATCATTTTGGGCAGTTTAATGCAAAATTTTCATAAATAATTGTTTCTATATCAAAATATATAAAGATATACATATGTATGTATGCATGTTCATATGTACATATATTTTTTTGACAAAAATTATTTAAAATTTAAATAATTTATTATAAACTGACAATACTTTTAATTAATTACAAATAGGTTGAAAAATAAGTAGTTAGTAGTCAGTTAAAAAGTCATGCAAAGATGGCCAATTGACTACTGCCTATGACATGCCTGTGTTAAAATAGTGAGTCGTCGACAAGGAAAAAAGTCACTTAATCAACAAGTTGTGGTTATAAAAAAACCAGTTTGAAGTTAGTTATAAATGTGTTTGACTTCCTACAGGGCAGTTTATTTCAATATAAATATGTATTTTTTATTATTTCCCAGCGGTAAATATTGAAAGGACCGCAAGTGGCAAGCCTTTTTGAAGGCCTCTATACCCCTTTCTAAAAGATTCGCTTTGCATGATATCCTGCCTTCAGAAGTATGCCTTCTAGAAGGTATAAACTTCTTTTTAAAAGACCTTCTCAAATATTCAGTACACATTCGCTACTCCCTTCTTTGAGAAGGGAGAAAGGAAGGTGTTCAGTTTTATTAACTTTTTATTTTTAGTGACCTTCCTTACTCCCTTATTTGGGAAGGGATCGAAGTTGGTTTTAAAGGAAGTGTAGAAGGCCTTGCGCCCAGTGACAACCTGTGTAAAAAATAAATAAGTATGGAATGCGGCGAGAAGGGCTTCTGACTGCTTGTGACTGCTAAATAAGGCCGTCTATTAGGCCTCTTTCCTCATTCTAGTTACCGCTGGGTTATTTTGCTGTCACTTACAATTACTTAACATGTTTTTGATTTTAACAAACTGAACCGCAACAGAACAGAAAAACTAATCAATTTCATAGGTTTTTTAATAACAAACACAAGTCAGCTGATTCGTAAAAGAACAGAAAGTAAAGACTAATTCTGCCTAAAGAAAACTCGGCAAGACTTTGCAAAGCAAATAAATTCTATTTGGCGGAAATGCTTTCCAACGCCTCAACCCATCAGCAGAACTCTAAAGTTTGCGAAAGATTAAATAGTGTACGTGAAATCTTTGATCTCATAGTCTTTGACCTTATAGTCTCCAATTCTTGAAGTCGAATCGACCTGGCTTTCTTCGAATAAAATGCTAAGCTAGATGGTGGAGAAAATATTCCTAAAGACGAGTCAATGGTTAAACATGTTTTGACTACCATCGTGTTCAGCAATTCATTCGAGGAAATCCAGTTCAATTCGGCTTCAAAAACTGGGTTGCAACTATATACACATCATCGTCGAGACATTTCTCATTGCCTTATTTTTTGGAATACATATAACATGTCTTGCAAAGGTACAAAAGCAGTATAACATAAACTATTTGTATAATTATATTAATTATAATTCATATACATAATTTACATACGCTAATAACACGTATTGCATCCTATTTCGAAGACGAGTTTTAGTGGAGTTCAATATGGAAAATACTCTTTCAACACAGCCATTACTAGTGGGAATGAACAGCATATTTATTACAGCCAAAGAAAATTCTTCAAAATGGTACGTATGTACCTGTCGTAAACCTATACATAGCTATACACTTTTGGCCAAAACTGGTTTAACTTAGATGGAATATCATCATTAAAATAATCTTTCCAATTAACAAAAGGTTATTTTGGCCTTTGTGTTTCCTAAACATCCAACGGAAGGAGGATTCATACAAATCCTTAAAATATCTCTAACAACAACGAATTTTGTCTGTGATAATAAATTGACACATTTTATAATGAAAGAAATGTTCGTAAGTTTTTAAATTCATTCATGAAAATACCAGAAGAAAAGAAAAAATTTAATATTTTTCTATAAACTTTAACGATTATCAAAAAAAATTCATGGTTTATCAAAAAAAGCTAACAAAGTCGTCAACCGTCTTATAAATCATCGAAAATTCGCCACGTCGCATAGAGGGGCGAAACCCATCAAAAGTGGCGATTAACTCAAAAGATGAACTTTAACTTTCACAACCATATTTGGTACCATATTAAAGTAGATAAAATTCTTCATCACTAACTGCAAAAATAAAAGTTCTGAGTTGTTTACTTTATTTGCAGTGTGTGTTCAAAGTTCAATCGTTTTTGTTATTTTTGCGCGCATTGATTAAAAGAGAAAATTTTGATATTTCAAGTGATTATAGTTTTTATTAAAACTTCTATAAGTAAAAGTTTTATAATGGAACCTTCAACTTCAGGTATAAACGCATATAAAAAACTATTTTTTGTTTAGATAAATGTTTTAGAAATATTAAAAAAAAAATCAAATTGCTCTAAAAATTTGGTATTTTTGATATATACATGGAGTTTCAACAACTTTGCGGATGAGTGCAGGAAATAATGCTTTTATGCTCTTAAAATATGAGATTTAGCTAATAAATCCCAAAATGCCCATTTGCGCATTTGTGCGATTTTTGAGTTATGAAGGTTTTTGAGAGAGTTGCTAAAAATCAATGGGGAAAAACAAACAAAAAACAAGTTGTTTATATTATCGTTTGTTGTTATTGTAGCTAATGAGCAGGGAAACCATAAATATGCAATTGCATGTTTTTCCTTGTGCAACCAATTAAGGCACAAACAATATATTCATCCGTTTTAGATCCTTTTATGAATTTTGGCATCGATTTGTTAAAGCATATTTTTGCATATTTTACGGTTTGCAGCATTTTTGTGCATAATTTAGTTAAACGAGCTATTTTGCAGCATATTTTAAGTTTATAACGCATATTTTGCGTTTTTTAAGCATATTTTGATACATGATAAATTTTTTTAGATGCTTATAGGGCTTTCGCAGATTTTTTTTTTTTTTTGAAATTCTGTTACTTTAATTTCGCCATCTACATTTAATTTTTACTCTCAAATTGTAAGACAAAGCAGGTTGTCATTAAGGATAAATGTTATGCGATGTGTATAATACATAGAAATGTAGGCCAATCTTTTAATATACCGATCGACTCAAAATCACTTCTTAAAGTGATCTAAAGATGTCCATCCGTCTGTCTGGCTGGTTGTCTGCCCACGTTAACCTTGTGCGCAAAGTACAAGTTCCAATTTTTTCAGATAGTTTGATCAAATATGTAAATGGTGAGAATCGGTCTATAATTTCACATATTCCCCATTAAAACTTCTTTCCAAATAAGACTTTTTGTGTCAATAAGCCATCTTATTATGATGGTATTTAAATTAAATTCGCCCCAAAAATATTTTACTGCAAATTAAATTATTTTCGAATCGTTTCACATTTGCCCAAAGCCCCCATGCTTAAATTGCTTTAACTTCCTTTAAATGTTAACATTTGTTAACAATTTAGCGGCCGTACCTAAGATCCCTTTAAGACGAAAACCCATATGGATGTTAATATCTAGATAATATTCGGCACAAATCTAATCTAATATGGGCTTAAGCGATAATATTTTTAGGTTTTTTTTTTAATTTTGCTTTCAAAATTTCCAAATTTCGACTTTTTAGAGCATATTTTTAACATTTTTCAGGGCATATTTTCCAGTTTTTACTGCATATTTAATGCGCATAAAACGTGGTTTTTAGAGAATATTTCTAGTTTCCCTGCTAATGAGTGATGTTTATTAGAGGTGGGTGCGTGAGTAGCTTTAAATCAAACACACTTACAAAAAAATTGTTTCACAACGAATAGAATTTTTCACATATTATCATGCTATAATGACATAACAAGTTTGAATTTCACTCACAAACGAGAAATTATCTCGTAAATTGTAAATATATATTTACTTGAAGCTTATTGCATAAATAATTAAGTTTATTATATATTTTACTCATTTAAAATCTGATATATTGACTCGAGTACAAATTACTTACAAAGCTTCGTTTAAAAATATGAGTTACATAAGAAAATTATATTCTACACTGTTTGTGTGGTAAATGTAGTCAATCTTCCATCTCTATTTATATTTATTGTTCACCTCGCCTCAGACTCTTCAGAATTTATAACGTCGATTGTACCACTGAAACTAGTTTGTGAATTAACTCGTTAAAAAAGAGTGGAGACTGAAAAAAGGCTCTTGTCGATTCGGTAGTATAAGTTGGAGAGAGATTAGTGCAAGTTAATCACGAACTAATTCTAGTGATGATTGACGGCAAAGTTTGTAACGCTATTACAGAAACAAAATCCACACAAAAGTCCTATATATGTGGCGCCACAAGAAAAGAGTTCAACAATATTATTAAAATGATTTCAATAAATGTTAATATAAATAACATGGAGTTTGGTTTATCTGTACTTCATAGATGGATAAGATTTTTTGAGTGTCTTATTCACTTATCATAGAAACTCCAGATAAAAAAACTAGATGTGATGATAAAAAAAATTATTGCTGATACAAAGAAAGGGAATTTAGAGAGAAAATTGGGTTGATTGTTGACCAACAAAACCAGGTCTTGGAAACTCAAACGATGGCAATACTGCAAGGCGTTTTTTCAGAATGCTGAAGTAACTGCAGAAATTACAAAAATTGATTTGCAGTTGATAAAAAATATGCATACAATATTAATACTTCTTTCCAGTATCATTGAGGTCAATATCGAAAGATTTTCAAATTTATAATGATACTGTCAGAATATTTGTTTAAAATTAACCATGGTATTATATGCCTCCTACTCTACATAAATACTTTATTCATAGACCAGAAATTATATCTCCTTCCACATTGCCTATTGGCCAACTAACTGAAGATTCTCAAGAAGCTAGAAATAAGGACTTTAAACGTTATAGGGAGCACTTTTCACGTTAATGCAGTAGGAGCAAATGCTAAAGTCTGCATTGGAGTTTATTCTTCCCCACAGTGAAGAAGAAAATTATGACGATGATTAAGACCATTTTAATGATGATTATGATGATAATGTAGTTAATGATGATTACAAAGTAAATAATACTTTTGAAGTTTATGAAATGAAATAAATAAAAAAGCCTTTTAAGTTTTTTTTTAATGTTTATTTTCTGAAATGTTTGGTTTATTTTATTTAAAAAAATTTCCTGAAGAAGATTTCCAACGGAAATCGAAATATTGAATAAAAACATTTTAATTAATTTTTTAAAAAAGTGACCTGAAGCTTAAATAATTTAATAAAGTATAAAGTTTCTATTTATGAATATTTATAAATAAAAATTAATAATATTTTCTAATGTGACTTTTTTGAGTTAAATCGGTGGAGTTATGGATTTTTGACAAAAAAGATGGATTTTATGTTAAAATTTTGAATATTTATTCTTTTTATTTAAACAAAAAAAAAATCAAATAAGATAATTTTTTCCACAAAAGAAAAAAGCCCATAAAAGGTTAAACAAATTTTTTTTTTAACTTTTTTTTAAAATGCTGGTTTTTATGTATTTATTAATATCCATCAATAAAAAATAACAACATTTTAAAATTACGACTTCTATGAATTGATTACCACTTTCAATACCATTCACCCCACTGTGCGCCATCAAGTCGAAATTTGGGATGCCAAACAAATTTTGAAATCGCCGCGTTAGGCGAGAAATTGCCACATCGGATAACCCTGGTGATGAAACTTAAAACAAACAAAGTTTCGAATAATTCCTGATTAACAATAGTTTTGTCTTCCGATATATCAAGCTATGTGGCAAGAAATCTATCCGTTCTACATACGCACAGTGTACGAGCAAACTGCCTCCTTTCTAGATCGTACACAATTTTAGGGCTTTACAAAAAAATCCATATTGCTTTATAAAATTAAAAAAGTTTGCCATCGTGATCGAAAAGTTTAGTTGGATTTAAAAGTTTGAAGAAAATCAGAAAAACCATTTTCCATCCCTAACAGTGGTGAAGACAGCAAAAAGTATTAAAAAAAAAACAACGACTTTGGGCCGGGGACATAATTTTTTACTTATTTTCCGAAAATCTTTATAAAATGTTTAACATAATAAAACAGAAATATTAAACCTTTACAAAAAAAAAAAAATTGGATTAAAAACCATAAATAGTTCAACAAAATAACCACAACACTAATTATTAAACCTCTTGATTTCAAGCAAATGTTGGAAAATATCAGCCCAAAAGTTTCTAAAAATAAATTTCCGTTTTTTGTAACACGATGTGTTTTATGAAATATTTTTCAATGTAAAGCCTAGTACTCTGTTCGAACCTGCGAAAAATATTGAGCAACATTGATTATTTCACACGAAAATTTTGTCATGTATCAATGTTATCTATCCTGCAAGTATGCAACATTATTTTTGAATGTAAGCAAAAACCATAGATGGGGGTAGTACAATAAAGGTTGACTTAAATCAAGATTGCACTCTCACTAAATAAAACGGCAATAAATTATTTTTTACAAATTTGTACCTTGCAATCAATAAGCTGTACGAAAACATAATATCACTAAAATTTAAAAAAATTTAATTTTGTACTTGCATTTTTGATTTTTCCGATGATATGCCTAATCATAGAAAATTAAACTAAATGAAATTCTGTCAATAACGGAATAATTCTTGGATTGAATCATGCAAACACAAGTTTTGTATTTTAAATTGTGTGCAAAATTTTTAGTCAAATAAGTGAAGAAAAAAAAATTGCAATAAACTGATGATTGCTTGATTTTAAACCAAACTATTTTTTATCACAAAATGTTTTAACATTATAGTCACTTATGTGTAGTAAGATTGAAGTTCATCACTTAACATTAACAAAATTATTACAATTTTAAGCAAGTGCACTACCCCCATCTATGACAAAACCATGTGTTTTGAAAAATGTCATTAAAAAAAGTAAAACAATTTTATTTTAATTATTTTCTATAGTAAAAACCAAAAAAATTTCATTTGATTGTTAATTTTTGCACTTTTCTACATTTTTATTTCTGAAACGCTTGTTATAAACTCCACTTTACAAATAAAAAATTACAAAAAATGATTAGTTATTGCTTAAAATTCCGTGCGAAATAAAAGGAGCTGCACTTGTTTCGCACGAAAAATAAAAATTGTTGCTAGAAACATTTCGCATGTTTTTCGTATATAAACAGAGTACAACTCTATCAACATTTTTTTTATATTGATTTTTGAAACATTTCGCACGAAATACTGAACAGAGTACCAGGCTTAATGATGAAATATAATGATTGCTCTTCTGATTGCTTCAGCAATTATTGCTTAGCACTCTGCTGTAAAATCAATTGTCATATATCTGACATTTCATTTCTCTGTACGTTTGTTAATGGTAAAGCAATTTCACGTGTTCTCCAGGAATATAACCAGCAATTATTGTGCCATTATTCTGCCGATGTGCTTGTGCTTAGTCTGAGTTCATACGGCTTATGTCTTATTGACAATATTCTTCCGTTTTCCTCTTTGAACATGAATTGGCGTTCAAATGATTCATGTCATGTTGGCGACATGTTTTTTATTTTGTATAGTAGTGCGTATGCATGTGTTCTAAAACTTTTAACTTTTTGCCATAACCTTAAAAATGAGATGTTTTCTAAGCTAAATCGCTGAACACGAATATGGCATTCATTTGTTTTCTTAAAAAGTGGTTGTCAAGATATTCGCGAAGACTATTATTTGCAGTTCATAAAGCTTTTTCCAAAATTCTGGAGAACTGATTTTTTGAATTTTAAACTGTTTTAAACTGTTTTAAACTGTTTTTATCGGATAAAAATTCACTGAGTTAAAATTGATTTTTTCTACGGTTTTTTCAAAAATTTTTTTATAATGTACTGTTTGCACAGCACAAGTGATTGAAAGCGTTGTAAAATTACTATAAAGGCGAATTTACACCAGGTGACCTTATCTTAACGTAAGCAACAACTGATAACTAACCTTGTTTCAAAATGGTATACCGTTCTGGTGGTTCTGGGGAATCTTTACTAAATTCTTTAATTTGCGGTTAAAATTATGAAATTTTAAACTTTTTTAAGATATTACATTTCAAAACACACAATTTAAAATAAAAAACAAAATAGAATATTTGTTTCAACGTTTTCCAAATATGAATTCGCCTTGATTAATATGAAAAGCACTCAAAGTTGTTTGCGTGTTTTTTATAAAAATTTTACTACACGTTCAATAACTTGTGTTGTGTAAACAGCATATAATCTTTTAAGGTATTTTTCACAAAATTTTTATCATCAGACAAAAAATAAAAAAATTGCAATATAATTAGCAGGGAATCCAGAAATATGCTCTAAAAAGTGCATTAAATATGCAGCAAAAACTCGAAAATATGCCCCAAAAAAATTAAAAATTGCTCATTTAAAAAAAAAAAATATTCAACATTTGCATTTTAAGAGCAAATAATACTAAAATTATTATCGGTAAAGCCTAAACACAAATTAGTATTTACAGACCAATTCGAAAAGAATTAAATCTGCTTAACATATTTTTTGAGCGCATTTAATCTATATGCCAACATAATTAGATGACTTACGCACACAAATAGTCTAATTTGGAAAGAAGTTTTTATGGGGAATATATTAAATTAGAGACCGAATCTCACCATTATCATAAACTTCTTTCTTGGTACAATTAAAATGTCTACCAAATTTGATTAAATTATGTACAAAATTGCAACTTGTACTTTACGCACAAGGTTATCATGGACAGACAACCAGCCAGACGGACGGATGGGAATCGTTAAATCACTTTAAAAAGTGATTCTCAGCTGATCGGTAAAAAAGGTACAAAAAGATTGGTTTTATATTTCTATGTATTGCAAACATCGCCAAAAACGTATGTTTGTAATTGATTTTTCCTTAATTTTTCTTTTATGTAAAATTTGAAAGTTTCAAATAACATAACCTTTAAAGACAACCTGCTTTCATTTTAGAGAAAAATTAAATGTGGATAGCGAAATTAAAGCAACCCGTTGGGTATACAGATTGATATTTAAAACAGAAAAGACAATTTATTTGCTGCGAAAGCTTACAAGATGCATCTAAAAAAATCGAATATGTATCAAAATATGCCTTAAAAAGGCAAAATATGCACTAAAAACTTAAAAAATGCTGCAAAAAGGCTCTTTTAACTAAATTATGCAAAAATATACTCCAAACGGTAAAATATGCCAAAATATACACTAACAAATCGAAGCCGAAATTCATAAAAAGCTCTAAAACGGATAGATATATTATTTCTGCCTTCATTGGTCGCACAAGGAAAAACATGCAATTGCATATTTGTGGTTTCCCTGATAATTAGTAAAAACATCAAAATTTAAGTTTTCACTAAAAAATTTTTTGGTTTGTGTTATTCGGACTAGGATTAAGTATTAAGAAAAAATTTAATTTGTTAACATAATTATATTTCATGTTTCACGAATTTGCATCTAGCAGTAGTAACACAACATGGCCTGATACCAATGGCGCTGATAACGCTTTCCATTAATTCAAGATCTCAGTGAAATTTTTCACCTTGTTCGTCACAATGAAATGAGTATAAATAGTTGTGAAGAAAATGCTTTTTTAATGAGCTCCAGTAGTTACAAGAAATTCATTTACTGCCGTATTCATAAAAATATTTTTTTTTTTTAATTTTCTATGTAAATTTGACTTAATAAACGGTTGTTATGTTTATGAATATGGGGTTAGACTTTAAATAATACTGATTTATTTAATTTATTGTTATGGCATAAAAGTCATCAATCATATTTGGAATTAGTCAACGTTATGGCTTCTTTTATTTCCTAAAAATTTACTTTTTACTTTGTGGAAGGAGTAAAAACGCGTGTTTAGGTGTCCAGAAATACTTTTTCTCTCAAATTTTAGGCGAGTAATACCGAGTTCTCTTTTGACAAGTTTAGGTCACGGCATAAATCATCGCTTCGACTCATTGATTTAATATTTGAATTACCAGTAGAATTTAAACACAGATCTTAATTTTCTTCTTCATTATCTAATGTTACTTTTAATGCTGGAGATTTTCGTTATGGGTACAGAAAAGAATGTGCAACAATTGATTTTACAATTTTGAAATTTGTTTCGCCTTGCACATTTAGAAGAAGCAATCAGTCAAATGATCAATCCCTTCATTCAACGGGCTTACCGATTAACAAATACTCCTCCATGCCCTTACCAAATTGAGTTAAATTTACAAAGTACGTAGCTTTTATTATTACTGTTAATAAATAAATAAATAATATACGTTTGGCTTATTATCAAATCTGGCTTGGTGCCCAAATTAAATTTTTAAGATTCCGAAAGGTTTTGCCAACTTTCTTTTGACACTTTTTTATAAATGTAGACACACCACAGACAAACCAAAAGTTATCTAAGTATTATATAAAAATTACAAACCTTATTAAAACAACAAAAGGTCAAAATTGTATGCCCCTTGTAACAAAATCGTTATTATCTTTTTTGTAGAGCTGTTTGCTTAAAATATTGCTTTAGAGCGTAGAGAGTAAATCTGTATCAAAAGAAACTAAACATGTGTAAGAGTGAACTAATATTCTAATATTCTTAAAAAGGTGATTCCCCATTTTTCAGTATTTTGCACTTGTCATAGCTATTTTTTTATATCTTGCTAGTGTTGAGCTTGACGCGGAGAAGATCGCTTGAAATTTAACGCTTATCTAACTAAATTTAAGTATAATTATTAAAATTTGTTGAAAAAGTGGTTAAAAGTGTTTTTTGGTAAGCATTATTATTGCTGTACTCGTATGAGTACAATGGGATAATACATGTTATAATTTTCATATAATAATTGTAGTTGTTTTGCGATGAACGTTAACATGTTTTATGGTAAAAAATTTGAAAATATTTCTGCTGCATTTGATTATGCTGAAAGTCACACGAATTTTGGCTTTACCATAATTCCTCCAAATGCCGATCACGAAACAGATGAAGAAGAAATTGACGAAGGAAATTTAGTACGTAACGATTTTCCACATTCCAGGGGAGTTATAATTGCTTGGAGATAGCGACAGTGATGATAATGATGATGCACTCTCAGAGTTAAGGAAATCGATGTTAGGGACATCGGCAATAAAATGGAGGAAGAGACCCATGAATATAGATATACCGAGCTCTTTTGAAACTTTTAGGAGTAATATGAACACTGCACTTGAATGCAAATCTCCTGTAGAAGTATTTGAAACAGTTGTTGATAATGATGTTGTGCATCTAATCATTGACCAAACTATGAAATACGCCTCACAACACAACATGCATAAGTTTAACATTACTCCGGAAGAGCTAAACATTACTCCCTACAGCGGTATTCACTCCTTACGAAGAGAGCGCATGTATTAGCAGTTAGACGAGGATACGCACTTACCATTTATTTCCAATAACATGTCTAGAAATCGTTTCCAGGAAATTAAACGCTACTTACATCTTGCTGGTAACTCTCGATTGGATTTGAGTGATAGAATAGTGAAAATTAGACCGCTGTCAAAAATTTTGTGTTCTTTTAGATCTAATTTATTATACACCCCATTGTCCCATTGTACTCGTACGAGTACATGTCAAAAAACACTCTTCAACATTTTTTTTTTTTAATTTTTTTTCCTTAACTGAACTCTTATAAGCTCGGTTTAATAGAAGAACGTGTGAACTTTTTATTTAAAAGAAGCTTGCGATCTAATGGGTTAAAATGGCGAATTTTGAAAAACAGTCAAAAAATCACATTAATCAAGTTTAAAATAAATGAATGCCATATTCGTGCTTTTTTTGTTGCATAGTGTAATTGATCATATGTTATACCCTTTTTTTTATCTTCACAAAAAGTTTGCGCTCACGGGAATTGAAGAAGTACGGGATATAGGAAACCCTAGTTAAAATCTGGGAATCTTCGAAAATAAACACTAAATATCGCTTCTTAGAGTTCGGTTCAGTAGATTTTTGGAAAACACAAATCCTAATAATGTTTGTGTAGAAAATTATTAAAAAAATAACGTTTCCCTGTTCGTCATCTTTCGAACACAAAAATAATACTTTTCTTATCCAACTCCACAAAAAGAGGAGAAAATTTAATTTCGTTCGGTTTTTTAAAAAACTACAAGCTTCATTGTGTTCGGTTCAGCTCATTGATGTTCGTCCCTTTTGGCTGGTAAAAAAACCAAACATTTTTAAAAAAAAAACAAAATACACATACGAAAAAAACCAAAAACCAGCAAAATAATTTTTCACAATACACACACAAACTGTTCGTGGTGCGGTCGTTGCTTAAATTTTTTGTTTGTTCATTTCAATGTAAAAAAAAACATTATAGAACATTAAAATAAAATTTTTTCTACAGTAGCACTACAATTATTCTGTTTTTTTACGAAGAACAGAACACTATATAATTGTCGGCTCTTTCTTGAAAATAGTTACGAGCAGTATTAATGGTATTAATGGTATTAACTAACAAGTAGAATAGTAGATCTTAAGATCTTCTTATATAATTTATATGGGTAAAACGACCAAGAGTGGGCACGACCTTTAATCAAGGTTCCTTTTATCCAATAAGGCCCATATATGAACTAAAAAAAAATTTAAAATTTTTTTTTCAAAAGTTACGTCATATTCAAAATGTCATAATTTCGCCATATTAGCCTAATGGGTTGAGCTTATTTCTTCAATATCTCGAGAACTACTTGACATACGAAGATGATTTTAATGTCATTGTAAAGAGAATACTTGGGGCTATAAACCATATATTGAAAATATCTGCAAAATATTGAATTCTAAAAACGGACTAAGTCAAAAACCTATTTTTTTAATTGGCTGATTTTTTTTATATAGCTGTTATAACTGTTATAAACTGTTCTTTAAAAATCCTGAAACTTTGAAGGAGGTGTTTTTTTTTTTTTCTTTTTTAATATATGATGCAGGGGCCAAATTAAAGAATTTTATTAAACCGCCATATTTGTATGGCACAGCGCGTAGATGGGTCAAATGTCTGACCAACCCCACTTTATTATTTATTGTGGAATTTCGGTCGTGAATGGTAACACTTAGCTCATGTCTGATTTGACAGATAATTAGTTTTATCCTTCCGCTGAACGAATATGGTTGTGTATACGCTTGAACAACGCTGGGAAGTGGGCCTGCGATCGACTTACAGAATATGCCGATTTTGCCAAAAAAAAAAACATATTTTCAGATGAAGCTCATTTTGATTTTGGCGGGTATGTAAACAAGCAAAATTGTCGCATTTGGGGCACAGAAAACCCGCACGCATACATTTAAAAGCCGATGCATCCAAAATGAGTCACTGTTTGGTGCGGATTTTGGTCCAGAGGAATAATTGGGCCATTTTTCTTCGAAAATGAGCAAGGAGTGGCCGTTACAGTCAATGGCGATCCTTTATCGGGCCATGTTGAACGAATTTTTGTTCACAAAAATTTAAGAGGAGGATATTGGCAACATTTGGTTTCAAGAGGACGGCGCTACATGCCACACAGCCGAAGCTACACTCGATGTTTTGGCGCCCTGTTTTTGAAGATCGCATTATCAGCCGCAGAGCTGATGTCGTTTGGCCACCTCGGAGCTGCGATTTGACACCGTTAGACTATTATTTGTGGGGTGCCGTCAAAGATAAGTATTACGCCGATAAGCCAGAGACAATTGACGCTTTATAGGAAAAAATTCGTGCAGCCATTGGTGAAATACAGCTGCACACAATCGATAATGTGCTTAAAAATTGGACCAATCGTGTAGGCCACTGCATGGCCAGCCGAGGCAGCCATTTGAATGAAATTATTTTCCATTACTAACCGGAAGGATTGTACTTTCAAATAAAAAAAGAAATTTGAGAATATATTCAGTAGTTTTTTTTATAGCATTTTCAAAAAAAAAAAGTTATTTGGCGGGCCCGTTATTATAATGATTATGATTATTGCATAAAAGGCTTATTATTGAAATTTAACTCACAACTCACAGAAGAACATTCGAAAAAATGTTTAGATAATAAAAAATAGTTTATAAATAAGAACATTTAAAAAAATTTTTTGTTAGAAACGCTTTTCTTAAAAAAGAACATTTAAAAAAAATTTTTGCCTTCCCCTTGATTTTATCCTGGCTACGCCCATGTATTCGTGTATTGTCATCGGGAATATGTATGCCTGCAAAGTTTCATCCATTTGCATTGAGTAAAAGGCGGTCAAAAAATCATTTTACCAAAAATTAAAAAAAAAAATTCTCCCCCCTAGATTGTATCCTGGCTACGCCCATGTATTCGTGCATTGTCATCGGGAATATGTATGCCTGCAAAGTTTCATCCATTTGCATTGAGTATAAGGCGGCTAAATTAACGTTACAAGATTTGATTTTCCGAAGTCAAGCTAAAGAAAAGGTTTTACAAATGGAAAAATTCCCAGATTCTAGTTGTTAAAAACATCTTTTAAAAAGTTCGGTGCTTCGTCTTAAAAACGTTAAAATCCGCTGCATATACCCACAATCGGTCGAAACCGTCTTTTGTTATTTTTTTTTTTTTAATAATGAAAAAAATTTCAAATTTTTTAAAGTTCTTATTTATTTTTCTCTACTTTTATTCAATTTTTAAACATTTAAATATTATACGTTTTAATTTGACAACGTATCTACGTCGTACGCTTCTTCGTTCATGCGATGCAATTGTTTTCCGACGGATATTTTCATTAAAACAAAATCGAAAATATTTTTTTTTTTTTTTAGAATTAGTTAAGGCAGGAAATACACAAATTTAAAGAAAATTTACAATAACCCAGATAAAAGAATTTGTCATAACTGGGCGTTATAAAGAAATTATTGTTTTTAAAGGCTTTGATACGACGTACTTCAGTAGTGTTGATAAATATTTTAATAAAAATGAAATTTATTTATTTTTTTTTTTTTTTTGACAAAAATTCAAATAAATTTTGGTTATACTGAAGAATCATTTGATCCCAATACAAAGCTTTTAATATAATAAAATTTGGCATTATTGACATACATAAATGAAAAAGACATACGCCGTTATTTACGTAAAATTACAGTCATAAGATTTTAACGCTGTCAAAATTAAAAAAAAATTTTGAAATTACCTAAATATTTTGAATAACTGATAACAGATTTAAAGTATGTATTTAAAATGAAATTGGTAATTGTATACGCAAAACGATTTCTTACTTAATGTTTTTTTTTAGTTTTTAATTACAATATTTTTTTATTTTTTAGTTTATTCTTAAAATTTTCTTATGCCTTTTTTAATAGAAGTTACGTGGTTTCTTTTAAAATAACAGGAGAAAAAAATAAAAGATTGACCAATCCAACTCACTTCTTTTCAAATCAAAACTTTAAAACACTTGTTAGTGACACTTGACACCTGTAGCTATTTTTTGCTTTTCTTTTATAATAAAAAAAAACAGAATTTTTTAAACTTGTAATTGTTCTTTTTTTTTTGTTTTTTTGTTTCACACACCTGGAGACACTGTATTCGTTTGAAATGAACACAACTGAATGAAGAATATCCTGTTTGTGGTATTGCCTTTTATATCATCATCATCAAACAAATTTGTTTCATTGTATCGTTTGTCAGTGACTGTATGTGTGTGTGTTATATTTATGCCTTTGTAAATGTGTGTTCGTGTTAAATGTTTGCTGAAAGTGCGCTTGCAAGCTAAACGTTACAACAACACAGAAAAACATACACGCACTCCCGCACACACAAACACTCGGAAAACTCCTCGTAAATACATTGATTGTTGATTTAAACAAATGTTGAGCGCAAAAAATAAAACAAACAAAAAAATCCACAACATGAGTAATACTGAGTATGATTTTACATGCTGAAGTTGAAGGAAAGAAAAACAGAAAGGTGTTAAACTGAAATTTGATAAATTGTGCGTTTGTTACAAATTCAGTGTGGGAATGTTGCTGCAACATGTTGACAAGATTGCCAAAAAAAAAAAGTTTTTTGTTTGTATTTTTTATTAGTATTGTTTCTTAATGCATTTTATGTGGGCGCCGGTGACGTATAATTTATGATGAATTTTTAATATGAACACTACTTATACGCTTGGAAGTACGTTGTGATCTTTGCTATTGAGCAGTGATGCCAACTATTGCAACACTATGCGCGTGAAGATATTTGAAAAAAAACGGGCTAAATAGGCTTAAGTGAAAAACATAACAGTTATAATACAGTGACATTTTTTTTTTTTTCAAAAAAGGGTAACAAAATATTTTTTAAAGTTTAACAAAAAAATGTTAAGCACACAATTAAAATACAATTGCAGCTTTATGAAGCATTTTCACTCTTTTAAAATTGGTCATTGTTTTATAAAATTTTCACTTCTTGATCATCTTCGTCTATATTCCATAAAACACTATCTACGTGTTATTATCTTTTTGTATGCATATATCGTTAGAATAAATATTTAATAGGGTATTCAAACGATCAACCGATTAATTTTGGGCGATTAACTCTTCGAATAATTCAAAATTGCTTATTTTTGATTAACTTAATAATGTATGTCGATAAATCGATTGATCGAAAATTTGTTTTTTCACAGTATTAGTTTTCGTTGTTTATGTAAAAGAACAAGGCAATACGTTTTAAAAACGCTTTTATTGTTTCTTAACTCTGGAACATTTCCTACGAAATAACAATTTTTAAAATATTGTAAAGAACAAAAACTGAATCAAAAGAGTTTTGGAATAATAACTTTTTAAAAATGCTTAGTACAGACTTTTATCACAATGATTCAGATGAACAAGATGTTTTTTTTTTAAACGGATGAAAACTACCTTCTACCAGGCCTTAACAAGACTATTAAAAGTGTTAAAAAATCAAAAAGAGATTCAAGTGGTGTAATGGAAGAATATTTAAGAATATAGAAATTGGAAGAAATTGGAAGCTTTATAACGCTTTACTTGCAATCTCACCAACGCACATAGGGGTTTTTTGCCAATCTAGCCGGACATTAAGCAAAAAATTAAATTTAAGAAATGGAAAAATTTAAGTACGCAGCTCGACAGACAACAAAGTTCTGCATCGTATAGTGAAATTTCAAGTCTTTTGCTTGAGATTTGTGGTTTTGGGACACTGTTAAAACCAGGAAAGTTGATTAAACTGCATGCGTATTCATTGACTTTTTACGGTTTTGGGAGGTTTACAATATATTTTTTTGTAGATAAACGAATAAAGATTTTACATTGATTTTTTTTTCTGTGAAAGGCTATATAAACAGCTAATTATGAAAATTTTTAGAAAAATGTTATTAGAAGTTTTTATGATAAAAAAATTAGTTCGAAATTAAAAAAAACGATTTTTTTGTTCACTTTTTTGTAAAAAAAAAATTTAAAAGGTTTTTGAAGGTGAAGCCCGCTGAGTTCTTAAAAATGTTATACATCACGATAAAATTTGAAATCTCCACTTTTAAATTAAAAAAAAAACGTTGCGCGTTGTTGCGCCATTTTTTTATGATTTTTTGAAAATTTCAGCTTTTTTCTTTTTTTGCTCATCTTGCATAGGTACATATGATAGAAACCCTTTCGTCAGTCATAAAATGTTTTGGTTGTAAAGGGTGGTTAAATTTCAAGGGCCGATGTTGATTTTGAATAATAAAACACAAACTATTTAGGAAATTATTGTAATTTTATTTTATTATGATATATTGGTATTACTCAATTATGTATGGAAAAAAATATCGGCCAAATGGGCGCCGCGACCACGGCGGCACACCTCCATCCGATGGTCCAAATTTTCGATGACCCTGAGGCATAATGGAGGTTCTATGCCGTTAATGTGCCGAATTATCTTATCCTTTAGCTCTTGAATTGTTGCTGGCTTATCGACGTACACCTTTTCTTTCAAATAACCCCAAAGAAAAAAGTCCAACGGTGTCAAATCACATGATCTTGGCGGCCAATTGACATCGCCATTACGAGATAACACGGCCATTGAATATGTTGCGCAAAAGAGCCATTGTTTCGTTAGCTGTGTGGCAAGTGGCACCGTCCTGCTGAAACCACATATCGTCCACATCCATATCTTCCAATTCGGGCCATAAAAAGATCGTTATCATCTCACGATAGCGAACACCATTCACAGTAACTGCCTGACCGGCCTCATTTTGGAAAAAATACGGCCCGATGATGCCGCCAGCCCATAAACCGCACCAAACAGTCACTCTTTGTGGGTGCATTGGTTTTTCGACAATCACTCTTGGATTCTCATTCGCCCAAATGCGGCAATTCTGTTTATTGACGAATCCACTGAGGTGAAAATGTGCCTCATCACTGAAGATGATTTTCTTCGAAAATTGATCATCCACTGTTGCCATTTCTTGCCACCATTCTGCCCATTCACGACGTTTGGAATGGTCAAGAGGCTTTAGTTCTTGAGCCAATTGCACCTTGTAAGCGTGTAAATGCAAGTCTTTATGCATAATGTTCATCAACGACGAGCGTGAGAGGTGCAATTGTTGGGCACGACGACGAGTTGAGGTGGACGGCTCTTCAGCCACACTATCGCGAACAGCAGCAATATTTTCTGCAGTACGAGCTGTACGAGCATGCACTGGTGTTCTCACATCTTCTACAGACCCGGTTTGCTCGAATTTTTCCACGATTTTTGCGATTGTACGCACATTTGGACGATCAAATTGACCAAAAAATCACGAAGTGCACGATATGCATTTTGATTTGAACGCCCATTTTCATAATAAGTCTGGATAACTTTAACACGTTGTTGGATTGTGTATCTCTCCATGGTTCAAATTGAGTAAGTCTGAAATAGAGAAATGTCAAATAAAATTCGGAAAAAAACTTGGCGTTTAGGTGTGGTTCACATTCAACATCGGCCCTTACAATTTAACCACCCTTTACGTAGATGTTTTTTATTTAAATTATTACATCTAAGACTCATATTACCTGTATAAAAAAGGGATGTGCGAAACAGTAAGTAAAAGGTTTTGACCACCTGTGCGGCCGCTAAATTACGTTATTTTATGGAGCAAAATAAATGTACCTGTTTTGCATAACTTTTAAAATCATTAACAACAAAAATAATATATAATAAAAAATCAAATCTGGGCTCAAGTTTTTAGTTTTTTTTAATATATATTGTGGTTATAGCATAAAATTGTTATCAGAACCATTTTGAAGCTTTGAGAGTAAAATGGAATAAGTGTATAATACATGGCGCAACTGTAATGAGTGAGGCATTGTTGCCTATCGGTCTATTATGACCGTCGCGAAATAAACATTTTCGGCTTTACAGGCAGAATTTTGCTAGAAAGTTTTCGAAGGTTCAGTGTAACAAAGATATTATAAATAGACTTTTGCTCAGTTCTGACCCACTGATTACTAGTATAAGACCAACTCCAAAAAAAAAGTCATTACCCTTTACGAAAAAAGCAATTTCTTTTATGCTTCCAACTGTACTTGGCTCTGAAGAGAATTCAGATTCAGAAGAGGATTTTGAAGAAGCAGACGAAGAAGAACCATGGCACTCATCATGTTTGTGCAAAAGAGAAGTTATTTTAAATAAAATTTGGTGTTACTATTATAAATAAGTTATAATTACGAATATATTAATTATTTTCAGATAAATTAAATACTATAAAATACATTAAATCTTAAAAATTAATATTTTTGGAAATTAGCAAAAAAAAAATTTTTTTTACAGGGTCGTTCCGGGGGAGGGGGGGGGGGTTGGAAGTATACCTCCCCCTACCCATAAAAATTCAAAAATTTAATTTTTATAGTATTAAGGCGTTAGTAATCTATTTCTTTTAATATTTAAATATTATTTTATGTAACCGCCCTAAAAAGTGTAATTTTACGATCTCATGGGTCTAATTTTAGGTTTTTTAACTTTTGCCGACGTTAAAAGTTGCATTTGCCAAACAAAAGTATGGGAAAACTTTAAAAAAAATTGCATTTTTCAGAGGTTGGATTAGTTCTTCAAGGGGGAACCTTTTCCTCCTTGGTCCGATTTTATTTATTTTTGAGGTTTACCTGACAATATCACATATTTCTGCCAAGTTTCATCGATCTAAGAGCACTCAATAACTTTTAAGAAGCAATATAAGCTAAATCAAAAAGTAATGTCCGGCTAGATTGGCAAAAAACCCCTATGTGCAACGTCAAAAATAACTGAAGGAATATTTTCCAAATTATATTTCATTAAAACAAAAGAAAGAAATCTTTTGAAACATAAACATTTAAACTGTATTCTCTTTATGAAAGCTTAAATTGTAATGCTATTTTTTTATATGTATAAAAAGGTTTCCATATTTATTTCATAGTCCTTTTTATTAAATTGTTGTTAATTTTTTAGTAAAGTTTTTATGTTAAAAAATATAATTTTTGGTCTTATTTTTAAGCTTCTAAACTAGACAAAATTAAAAATATTCGATCAACCGAATAAAATTAAGCAATTTGTTTTTTTCTTTTTACCCACTTACAACTACAATTCGAGTCGGGACAAAAAGCCAACCAATTGTAGGGGAATGTAAGAAAAGATAAACTCACTGTTTATTGTTCGCTTTAAGGGTTTTATTTGTATTATATTTTTGGCTTTTCTAAAATCTTTGGAAAAGGTTTCCGGATGAGCTGGCCTAAGCAACCAGTGAAATGCGCATAGAAGCTAGCTTTCCCTCAACAATAAATCTCAGTGTATTTATCAAATATGAAAAAATGGGAACTTAGCACGTCTTACAGAAATCTTATTACGAATAAATTTAAATTGTTCGAATAAATATTCGCGCGATTTATCAATTAATACAAAACATCGATTTATTGAATACCCTAATAGTTAACCAAAGGTTTTTATGTACATCGTTTACTTATACCCACTCAGGTGGTACTGCACATATGTTTATAGGCGATGAGCAAGTTTTCGTAGTACAAAATTTTTTTTTTTCAGTTTTTTTTTAAAAACTTAACAATTTGTAAAAAATTCCTTTTTACTGGCGTCAGGTATTTCATGGCTTGAACAACAACACTTTTTTTAGACGGTATGTATGTAAGTATAAGAAGAAAAGGTATGGATTGATTTTTACATCTCCCCATAATGCAAATAATAACACTGGCGGCATGAAATAACCCCCAAAAAAATAATGAAATAATCCCCCAAAAGTTTGTAAAGAGAACAAAAAAAAAAACGATTTTTGGGGGGTTATTTCATTTTATTTTGGGTCTTATTTCATTTTTTTATTTAAGGTTTAATTTCATATGAAATCATCCTCCAAAAAATCATTATGAAATAAAGCCCCAATATATTTTTTAGGGGATTATTTCATTTTATTATTTATAATGAAAACGTTTTTGGGCTCAAGGATTTATCCACTTTGGTATACAGAACACCGGCTTCAATAAATAAAGCTATCCTGCATAACCGGTCTTCGGCCGGGCACAATGACTTTTTCCTCTATGGTATACCAAACAGCGGCTTCGCTAACTTGAGCTTCTCTGCGTAGCCGGGTCGAGTCGGTATTTTTATACTATAGTGGAGAAAATCCTTGCACTATGCAGAGAAGCTTTAGTTAGCGAAGCCAGTGTTGGGTATACCATAGAGGAAGAAGAGCCTTAGTAAGCGAAGCTTGTGTTTGGTATATCATATCATGATATCTATCGCGTGATTCTTAAAAGCAAAACTGTATAATAAATTGTATTACATATATTGGGCTCTTATTTCATTTCAGAAATTGGTGTTTTATTTCATATAAAATAAGCCCCCAAAAATTAGGGAATTATTTCATTTATGTTTGGGGCGTTATTTAATTTCGTTGGGCGCTTATTTCAAATTGGGGCTTCATTGCATATCAAATAAGGCCCCACTCTTTGGGGGATTATTTCATTATATTTTTGGGGAGTTATTTCATGCCGCCAATAACACTGTGTGTAATTTTTTAGTCATGGAAAAATAACCGTATACGGACACCACGATGTGATAAAAGATAAAAAAAAAAGACCCATGTCTCCTAGTTTTGCCCAAAGTCATGCAATTTTTTTATGGGCCCCCAAAGATTCGGGGTCTCGGTGTCATTTTTGCAAAAAAGTGATAATTTTCTCAGGCTGGTATCTTGCAAACCGTTCAGAATTTTGATTTGCCCTCTGAAACAAAGTTGTAGCTCTTGCCATAAAGAAAAAAAAATTAAGAACATATAAAATCAAAAAAAAAACATCATCTTCAAGATCAAGATCACAAAAAGCTTTAAAAAATTCGATTTCCCGAAAATCTTTAATTTCATTTGTTTTTTTCTCGACTCGAATTTTCGGGAAATTTTTCACTGTTGCGGTTACCTTAACGGTGCTAAGAATAATTCCTAGGAAGTTCCTTTGTTTAAAAAAGTTGTTTATTGAGATCTTAGGTATATTTTTGTAGTTGATTGTTTCCTTAAATTTTGAGCGGTTTGCTACCTATGGACCTGAACAGGGGGGAAAAAGGTAAAAAAATCGAATTGTTTAAAGCTTTTTGTGATTTTGCTTTTGATCTTGAAGATGAAGTTTTTTTGATTTTATATGTTCACATTTTTGTTCTTTATGGCAAGATCAAAATCAAAATTACGAACACCCTGAAGAAGGCACTCAAGGAAGTGCCGAATGGTCTTTTTTTATAAAAAAGACCTTAGGCTCGAAAATTTATTAATATTAATATTTGCAAATGTATATATATATATATATATATATATATATATATATATATATATATAAATATATATATACAGGCTAAAACTTATAAGGAAATGGAACAGGAATTTGAAGTAGCCCAGCAAACCAAGCGATATTGTAACGATATCGAAACGATATCATATAGGTGATAGAAAGTATCACAAGTGATAATCGTTTTTGAATCGAAAACGATATTTTTTACGGACTAAATTGTACCTTTCCGTATAATATCATTTTTCCATTTAATTTCGTTTTCGATATCATAATTTCCAATAATAACGATAGTGAAATCGCATTTTTAAATTTCTTGAATTATTAAAAGATTCTGTGTAATATTCAAACAGTACATTGCTTTCTTTTCTGTTCTGCACTCGTGGCATTTTCTTAAATATATGTACATTGAAAATATTGCAGAAAATCAGTGTTTAAAAAAGTTGTAATAATTTTCTTGATTTAAAATTTTTTAAATACCCATTCCTGGCCACTTTAACTGAATTTCGGAAGGACAAACATATGCACCTAATTTATTTTTATAGACACACTTACTTACAGTTTTAAGCGGTTTATCCTCTTGCAGTAAATAAGAAATATTCAAATATTTGAATAAAAAAAGTTTTAAAATTTGTATACACACAAAAAAATCATCTGGGGTATTTTACCAATGCGTACATAGGTAAATTTTTTTTATATAAAAACAAAAAACTAAGTTTAGTTGCCTAAGATAATTGGTAATTTATAAAAAAAGTTTTGCCTAAAATTTTTGTTAATATTCCTAATTGGGTAAGGTATCTTCTTCGAATGTTTTAATATATGTATGTATGTAGGTTTATTTGATTTTTTCTTTCAATTGGAAATTTTTTTGTGAAAAAATTCAAATTTAAATTTAAAATAAATTAAAAACTATTCGATAGAGGATAAAGATACAACGTAGTTATGTGAGTATATTATAAACAAAAGATAAGAATCTCAACTGACCTTTTTACAAATAAGATGTATATAAAAAAAACAATAACTATTTATTAGTTTTATTGAAGACGATTAATTTGGACGTCGCAAACATTTTCATGCTGGATCATTAGGGATTTTAAACGTTAAACGAAGGAAGGTCTAATGAAAATTATGAGTTCCACTGAAACACCACTGGATGAGCTTGTTACAAATCACAAAATTCAATTACAATTTAATAAATCAAATTTATCGTTAAATTTCAATAGGTTTAAAAAATATATATCGCTCATTTGAATCATTCGTCATGATTCAAAATATGATATTTTGGAGTTAATGATGCAGATTTGTTCGTTTAAAGAAATTGTGTCGTTATTTTTTGTAAGTGGGGTAAGCAAATCATTTAGAAATGTATTTAAATAGTTATTATGACGTTGCAGCAAATGAGAGATATATACTTAGATTTAGAAAGACATACAAGTAATAAGTTTCAATAGATCAATTAGTTAATTATAATACATTATGATTTCATAAATAAAATATTACAATGAAATTAAAATTAATTTTATTTAAAGTATGTAACCAAAAAAAGTATATAGAGTTTTTTAAATATGCTTTCTTTATGAAAAAAAGTAGTAAATTTTCCAAAAATAAAAATATATGTATGTATAATAACTTTGCTATCATTGGTAAATTTTCATAAGTTTTTAGTCATTTTAACAAAATAATTAGATACTTTTTCGAACACAGAAATTACCTAAGTTAATAGTTTTATTACCTAAGAAACTTAGATACTGCCATGCTACCCTTGCGCTTAGTTAATTTTATACCATATATTTAGGTAATTTTACCTATATTTTCTTTTGTGTGTATGTTTTGTTTAAATAATTTTCTATGTTTAAAAAATTTTGATGATTTTTTCAAATGTTTGTTTTTAAATTGGAAAAAAAATTTTGAAAAGTGATGTCGTAACGATATTGTTTTGAATAATAGTACATAATATTATAAACGCCGTAAAATATAATATCATTTTCGCTATCATATCGATTTATGGTTTATTTTGAGATGACTTGGTAGATAGAGAAAAAGAAGAAGCGCACAGTAAAGCATCAACCAAGACACACCTTAAGGGTTTAAAAGTCGACCATGACATGAATGACTTTTCTGAGGGTAAAACTTCTATTTTAACACTCAAAGTTTAGATGAAAAGGAAGGTGACACTTTGATCAATATTAGTACTTAGATGAAAGAATGTTGCCAACTAAAATAAAATCGTTAACTTTAAAATCGTTAACTGTTTACAATGCTTATGATGAATAATAGTTTATCAATAAAGAATAATCAATTTACCTAAAAACAAAAATATAAGCTAACTTTGCTATCATTAGTAAATTTTTAAAATTTTAAGTAACTAAGAAACTTCATAACTGCCATTATATCTTTGCGCTTAGTTTAATTTTATTATTATCATAATTGGGAGTAGTGCACTAAATATTGATTTAAATCAGCAGTGCACTATCACTAAATAAAACTGCAATAAAATAAGTTAGCACTTTTTTTTACCGGCTTTATTGATGATTGTTATATTTTTAACTACTATTAAAAAAATTTAGTGATATTGCAAATTTTTTCACTATCTCTAAACACAGATTGAATGCACTCAGTTCAAATAGTGCAAAATTTGAACTTGCAATCAAAAAAGCTTCATACAAATATCGTCTCACTTAAATTTATAAAATGTAACATTGTATGAGCATGGTTTTTGATTTTTTTGAGGATATGCATAAACAAAGAACATTAAACAAAATTAAATTTTGTCAATAATAGAATAATTATTGGCTTTAATCATGAAAAAACTAATTTTGGATTTAAAATTTAGTGCAAAATTTTTACTTGCACTTACATGAGTGAAGAAAAAAAAGTTGCAATAAACTAATGATTGCTTTTTTTAAGTCAAACTACATTTTTTTTTTTTTTTGAGTGCAACATTCTTTAACATCACTCTAGAGTCTAAACACAATGTTTGTTGTGCGATGCGATTTCTCGTTGCAACGGAAGGCGGCGAGGGCAACAGTCGTCATTGTTTGTTTACATTTTTATTAATTTATTTGTGCATACATTTTTATCATGTTATTTGTTTACAATAATGTTGTGAACATCGCCAATTATTCAAAAACTATGGCAACATCAGAAAGATAATGAGTATCAAAAATTGAGATAGAAAGAACGTCCGCAATTAAAATAAAATAGATTTTAATTTTATGCCTTTCCGCACTGCGGTTTTTTACTTCAAAATCTTATGAAAAACCGCACCGCAATAGGTTATCGTTACATTGTGTTCAGACTCTCACTCATGTTTAGTGAGGCTGCAAATTTTCAATTCATCACTTAATATCAACCAAATGATTCCAATATTTTTGCACTACCAATAAGTGTGTGTTAAAACGCCATCTATGTTAATTATAATTATGCATTTTTTGGGTGTATACACCTCGATCAAAAAGTTTCAATGTTTTTCCATTCGAACCAAGGCGAATTCAAGCAGGTGACATTTTCGAGTCATCTGTTTATTTTTTGTGTGTATACTGAATGTCAAGCTTTGTTAACATTTTGTGAAAAAATTAATTTAAATTCAATAAAAATCTAAAGAATTGAAGAAAAAAATAATTGTAATAAATAATTTTGATACTCATTCTAACTTTTTACTAAAACAAAATACATAGTATTTTAAAAAAGGGATAACTAGCATAACTCTTTCTTATGGTGCGGTCACATGTATGAATTCGCTTTGAATCGAATGTAATTTTGAGGATAGTTTTCACAATTCGATATTGCCATAAAAACAAAAAATATAATCATACCAAACAAAAAGTAAAAAACAAGATTAAAAGCTTAATAAAAATGACAAAAAAGGCTTTTTTTTAAAAAATTTGTGTTTCAAGTACTTAAAAAGGGGTTATATCAAGCCAGAAAAGGGCTAAGTTGGCATGAAAGTGGAATCGATTCAGATTTAGAATAAAAAGGAAAAAAACATATTTATGTGATACCTTACATCAATGGTTAGCAAATAAGGGTCCCTAGTAGCTTTTCAAGGGGTCCGAAAAGAGAGTAAGAAACCTGAAATTTTTCCCATTTTTACAAAAATTGGCAAATTTGTATGTCCAAGAAGTAGGTTAGTCTTACTACTGTTATATTCACATAAATTTCTGATTGAATTCAAGATTAATTTTGTAATTGATAGTAGCGTATTCTAAATATGGGCATTTCCGTCAAAAGGTCCACCGTGACCGAAAATTTAAAAGTTATTAAAAGCTGATTATTTTACGATATTGTTATAGACAAATGTTCAGATTTTACTAATTTTATAAATTCACCCATAAATTTGTTCACTTAGATGAACAATCAGACTGCAAAGTTGTACAAACGTAATTTCTTATTTGCTAGAATGTTTTATTGTATGTTTTCTTTAATATTTTTCTTTCTTAAAAGAGATGATATTTGATAAAAATTATTCCAAAAAAATTTTTTTACATGGTCTGTAATCTAAGGAAGAGTTCAAAGAGAAATATGTTAGTCGGATTAACGGTAAAGTTTTATTTTATTTTGATCATTATTCAGTTTTATTATTATGGAAAAAATTTCACGTTTGAAATGTCACGTATCGACCCAGATTTTGGCTTAAAAAAAAGAAAATACAGAAGATTTTGGAATCAAACCAAGACATTTTAATGTAACATTGCTACGTAAAATTCTCAAAGTTGTTTTACTAAAAAATTGGGCCAGGTTTCGCTGAATTATGCCTTTTTGTACATGGCCACAAAAACTACTTCTGTTTTTTTCACGTTCGAACCACTACTTCTTTTGCCATTATCTTTGACCTAGAATCGCGCCCTCCATAAACATTAGCATAGATAACAGTGCTTCCTTAGTGCTATAATTTACGGGTTAATAGAACGTAAAAATATTTTTTGCTTAAAATGTTATTGCATTTTTGATGCGTACGACTGTCACGTTCAACACTTTGGAATTACCCATATGTCGTATTGCACCGAGTCAAATCTGTGTTATTAGTTAGATGAGAAAAAACCTTAAGTACCTACATATTTATTTTGTAGCACAATTTATTGTGTATATTTGGTTGTAAAAAATTGGCGTTCAATAAATCATGGATTTAGGTCATGTGACACTTTGAATTTCAACGATTGTAAACGAAAATTTTTTTGACACCCCCAATGGTTGAATAAGTTTGTCCTCCTTTTTTTCGCATTTTTGGCTAATTAATAAAACATTTGCTTAAGGAAATAATTACAATTCACAAAGTGTTCTATTGTGCCATATTGGTTGTACTTGCTATAATTTTATGAATGTCACTTTCATGAATATTTGCATAACAATTTATAAAAAACAACACATTAAAGAGCAGAGCATAAAACTTAAACATAATAATTAATTGTGTCTTTAAATTCTTAAGCTAGAGGTCTACATCACGCGTTCTATGCTTTGGTACTTTTTCCCCTATTTTAAGGTACATGCGAAACATGCAAAAGTAGACAAAAATCCTACATCATGCATTTGATATGCATTCTACACGCTTGTTGTGTAACTCTTCAATACAATTTTACACTGATTCCCCATTTTTGATAGACGAATTAACGCAGTAACGCATTAAAAGCGTTTTGTGTACCTTAAGCTTTAGCCGTTTTCCTATGCACCATAGAAGTGAAGTGTTCTCTCATTGCTAAATCTTGTATATACATACATATTTGTACCAAATATTTGCAACTAACTTAGCATTTCCTCTGAAATAAAGATTAGAGTGTTTAGGGAATAATAAATTTTATTGTATATCTACAATTCTTGACCCTCGATACAATGCTCGACTATTTCAACGACAATCGACTTCAATCGTATCGTATTGAGCTACTTTATATGACTCTGCATTCCGAAAGTTACCCCTACACAAAGTATAAGTTCTGATAAGTCTACGAGAACTGGTTTGGAGCGTTTGTGCAAAAAAATATAAGGATGTCCACCCTAAGTATTTTATACCCAATCTTGAAGAAAATGGCGTAGAAATGTAAATGTTTTCTAATGAGTTCTTTTGCATTTGAGAGACTATTTTCTACTGTACGGATTTATAAATTCGTCTTTCTCCGCAAGAGTTCTTTTTCGCCAATATTTCTTTTTTAATATCGGTATTGTATCGGCAAAAAGGCGTATCGTTACATCCCTAGTTATAAATTATAACTTATAATAAAACAATTTAATGCTGAATTTACTGCCTGTTTTTAAATGACGATCTCAAAAATGTATGAAAGTTAATCGAACAAATTTTGCGCTCATCATCTAAAAACAGGCAGCAAGCAAAAAAAAAAAAAAATCAAATATGGCAAAGACGATATAATTATGTATGGACATATGTATGTACATACTTATGTATTTTACAATATTTTTCATAAATTGTAACAGTAGATATTCGTTATTTCTGTCTGCTATGCAATATTTTGATAATTCATAATAATTATTTACTATAATGATTGGTATAATTTTTTATTATGATTGGGCATCTGTGTCAATAATAATAACTGCATCACACGATTACTTTTTTCAAATAATGTAATTTCTTTTATGTACCTAATTTTAATAAGAAACAATTAAAAACTCATAAAAATAGCATGAAAAAACTTTTGCTGCACTTTTTGAATGATTTTTTCTCTGTTTTCTTTGCTAAAGAAAACTTGTCTCATTTATAATTGTTTACAAATAAATAATAACAACAACACATACGCACTTACAACAACAACATTATTAACTGAACTTTGATTTGCTTTCAAGTGTTTAGATATTTTAGTAAAAGTATGTTTGTGTGTATGTTTGTAAATGTTTGCTAATGAAAGTGTAAGAGCGCAATAAATATAAGAAACCCCTTATTACAAACTTGTTAAATAAACAGTGGGACATGTAAAAAAAAAATATATGAAATACATACTAAGATAAAAGTGACGAATTTAATATTAAGTGCGGTTAAAGCATTTTCTCCATAGTAATTCGAATCTGTTTTACTTAATAAAGTTCAACAGTTGTTTTCTTCGCAAAATTTTGAATGATATTTGAAAACAAAGAAACAAACATTTAAAAAAATATTTTTTTCCGTTAAATTTAAAAAAAAAAAAAAAAAAAAAAACAAGAAGTATTTGAAAAAAAAATCGAAGAAAGCGTGTCCACTCAATTGATCAACCTTGAAGACAGTCTAGAATATTACGACAAATTGTCTGCGCCCCATGGTATATGCGTAATGATTTTATCCACAGAGATCTCAACGTCCCCACTATCCAGGAGGAAATTAAAAAATATTCAATTAGCTACATCGATAAACTAATGGCCCACCCTAACTACCTCGCTCACGGTCTGCTTCAGTTCGAAGGTCACCAGAGGCTAAAAAGAACCGATTCTTTGAGAATAACTAGAAGACATTTTTAAAATTTGAATACAGCAGTTAGTGGTTACATTGGTAACAACTAATAAACAACAAGTAGAATTAAGATTTGAATTGTATTGTAAATTTCGATAAGAAAGATTCAATAATAAAAATAAATTAATTAAAAAAAAAACAAATTGATTAACCTTTTACTTTCTTTTGAACAATTTTGGTTGAGCGGCAAGGGTTTGTTTTATGTCAAAACTTTTCGCACAGTTTATATGAAACAAACCTTTAGAGAGCGAATTTAACACTTCTCGGCTGGAAAATCTTATTTGATAGATCGCTTGGTCGTTTTATTTTATTGAAGATGTATTGGCAATAGAATTTTGATGTTTAAAAAAACGCTTGCCGCTCTTGTTTAGGTAGCTCAGTATGTAATTTATAAATTGTTAAGCGCGTTTGGCAAAATCAAACAAATGTTTGATAAAAATAGTGGTTAAGCATAAGGCGTTAAATATTTGTTAACTGTGAACATAGCTTTATAAAGAAATTCGCGATATATTAAAAAAAAATTGTTTGAAATTCTCGAGAAATTTCTTTCCTTTTTTTAATTTTTTTTTTTTTTTTCTTTAAAAACCAGGGTAGAACCCTTGATTTCGTCCACGTGAAAATTAAAGCAATATTTATCTAAACTTATTTTATGTTTCAATATTTCTATAAACAAAAAAGTGTTTACAAGCAGTCCCAAAAGTCCAAATTTTGAACCTGTTTCGCCCTCAAATGAACTTGATTTGCTTACCACCTTTATGTTTGAAAGAAAACATGTAAACAAAAAGTATTAAAAAAAAATTTTTACAATGTTTTTCCCCTTAAATATATACTTTGCTTGTCTGCTCCTATTTGTTTAAAAGATATGTATGTAGGTGTCAAGTTTTCGCAAAATTATTTTAAAAATAACGTGTCTACAAATGTGTACGAATTTTAGCCCTGTTTTGCCAGCCAAATGTACTTTATTTATTTGCTGCCTTTATGTTTAAAAACATTAATTTCAAGTTCGAGAACAAATATTTTGAGAAAAAATAACTTTTAAACCAAAAGTACCAATTTGTACCCTGTTTTGTCCATTAAATATACTTCATTTGCTTCCTGCTTAAAATTATTTTTAACAGAATTTGTTTACAAAAAGTTCAAAAGGTACGAACTTTTACGCTGTATTGTCGACTTTTCTTTTTTCTTGATCATAGCAAGCCCGCAGAAAGAAGTATCCGATTTGGTCAAGTCATTTTCAAGTTTTAGGTAGTCGAACAAACCACGATAAATTTATATGTATTTAATTTCTTAAATGATTTGATAAAAATTTGACTACTATGTCCAATATTTATACTCCTTCATGGTATAATAAACACCGGCTTCGCTAACTAAAGCTTCTCTGCATAGCCGGTCTTCGGTCAGGCGCATGACTTTTCTCCCCTATTGTACAACAAACACCGGCGTCGTTAAAGCTTTTAAATTCGGTAAAATACTTATACTTTTATAATACTGCAGACTGCAGATGTCCTAATATGCGCAATATGCTTTACTAAGCCGAGGAATGTATTATTGATGTCATGCTAAAATTTCAATATTTTCTACATCTGTTTTAAAAATGTTAATATCAAATCAAAATCAAAAAATAATTTATCCTTATTAAATTAACCCCCAGCGTCTTTTTTCACCTAATCGAGCGGGAAACCCTTATTTTGGCAACTCTGTTAAAGAGGTACGGTATCATTGCCTCAAAAAAGTAAATCCACTTAAACCATCTTATGGGTCGATTACGGATGGCAACTGAAGTTGAGTTGCCATCAGCGAAATCAGGCAATGCCGCTCATGTTAAAATATAATATAAAACAAATTAAGTTTATTTTAACATTAACAGCGTTGCCTGATTTCGCTGCTGGCAACTCAACTTCAGTTCTGTGGCCATCCGTAATCGATCCATAAAATTCTAAGCAAATCGAATGTTCATTTAAAATAGAATATGTAAAATATTTCAAGAAGTATTGTACCCACTTAATTCCATTCCCGGTTCGTTTCTGGGCTTAATTTTATTTCCATACATAGATTCCCGTTTTAAAGTATTGATTCAATAATTGGCCAATATAAGTTGAAATTATCTTTGGGACATATTTTGCAAAATCTCTTAATTCACATATGTATGTACATATTATCATTTTGATTTGGTTTTTCCCTAAAAGGTTACAACTTTAGAAGTTTGAGCTGTGTCCACGTTTTTTTTAAATTGTTCCACTATGCGTTGATAAACTTTGACATGTGGGCTTAATCATTTTATAAAACAATAAATAAACAAGTTTTACTTTATTATTTACACAAAAATATATCTACTCTTGATTACCCGGCAAACATTTTATACAAAACGAAAAATTTTCACCAAATACTAATCTGCTGATTGTTCTCTCGTTAGTCACTTCTTCACAATAAAACTTTTGTAACCACTTAATAAAAAAAAAAAAGCAACGACAAATTCAGCACCTTTTTGCAATCGTTAACTTTGGATGATCGTAAAGAGAAAAAAAATTTTCATTTTCGTGAAGAAAATTCTTTTCCGTGTACCAGGGGCCTGATTCTGGCAGCCGTGATCGAGTACTTTCTCAATTCGAAAGCAATTTAATATCTTATTATTTCAGTTAATACTGAACGACTCGGAATTATTTTTTCAGTGTTGTAAAGCATTAATTTGAGTTTCACAACATGTACTGAAAAAATAATTTTGATTCGTTCAGTATCGACTGAAAGAGTTAGAAATAAAATTGCTTTCGAATCGAGAAAGTACACGATCACGACTGCCAGAATAAGGTCCAGACTTGATTTTTTCAGGAAAAAAAAAAGTTACCCTCCGACCACAAAAACCACAAGTTTGATAATTATTGCCGTGGCAACTTTCAAATTCTATTTCTAAATGCTAGTTAACACTAGATATTATACTTTGTATTAAATCAAAAACTTAAGAAATATGTTAAAGTGTGATAGTGTGAATGCAATGTTATAAAAATGACAAGTTTTACCAAAAAAAAATCGACATCCCACACGACTTCATCGTTTTTTACATTTTTCTAAGCAATAATACTTTTCATTTAATCAGAGTTGCATTTAAACAAAAGCTTGTTCATGTGTGATAGTGTGAGATTTCTATCTTACAAAGTATTTTAATACCTAAGACTTATGTGATAGTGTAAAGTACGCTTAATAAAGGTATAAACGTATGCCCTGCATAATTATGTGTTAAGTAGGTTTAATACTATCGCGCATGAATGACAGTTTTGCTTAAAATTTCGCTTGCTTGATACCCTACAAGAAATGAATGAGCGAGTAGTCACATTTTTCATTTTGGTGTTAAGAAAATGATAGAAAGAAATGGCCGAAATAAAGTTTTTGGTCACATTCGGTTATTTCTTTCTATCATTTTCTTAACACCAAAATGAAAAATGTGACTACTCGCTCATTCATTTCTTGTAGGGTAGTGTGGTCGCTAATTTGAGATTGACGGTTGACTAATGAAATTTTTGACTGTCACTCAAGTTCTATAGTGTGTACCCCACTTTAGAACACATGTTCGGCAACAAATGTTATAGTGCATTGCTGAGGAATTATCTTTTACTCTCTTGAGCATAAGCAATAACGTCGGCAGACGAATGCGCAATAAAAAAATCCTTAATTATATGTATTTATCAAGGACTTAATAGTTATAACTTTTATTCGATAAAAATTGCGAACAATAATTACGAATAAATTATTAAGAATAATTATTATTTCCAATTTTTATTTTTAAAAATTTAAAATAACTATTATGGTTATCAAATAAAAGTATTTCTCAAACATAACTATTACTATTCGGTAGATATATTACTAATTATTTTTAATACTTATGAATAAGAAATAACATAACAGTAATAACACAATAAAAGAATTAATATCAAGAAAATATTCAAAATAATTATTATCGTAAATATAAACAATAAAAATCTTTAGTAATAGTTATCTGTAAGAGAAATAAATATTTATCGATCATAATAGTTATTAGCAGGGAAACCAGAAATATGCAATTGCATGTTTTTACTTGTGCGACTAATGAAGTCAGAAACAATATATTTATGCGGTTTAGAGCTTTTTATGAATTTTGGCATCGATTTGTTAGTGCATATTTTACCATTTGCAGCATATTTTAGTTAATCGAGCCTTTTTGCAGCATTTTTTAGGTTTTTAGCGCATATTTTGCCTTTTTAATGCATATTTTGATACATATTCAATTTTTTAGATGCCTACAATAACTTTCGCAGCAAATAAAAAAAAAAATTTTTTTTTTTCGAAAATCTGTTACTTTAATTTCGACATCTACATTTAATTTTTACTCTTAAATTGTAAGACAAAGCAGGTTGTCATAAAGAATAAATGTTATGCGATTTGTATCTAGACCAACCTTTTAGTATTCCGATTGACTCAGAAGCACTTTTTAAAGTGATCTAATGTGTCCATCCATCCGCCTGGCTGGTTGTCTGTCCAGGTTAGCCTTGTGCGCAAAGTACAAGTTCCAATTTTGTAGATAATTTGATCAAATATGGACGAAGTCTATGCAAATGGTGAGAATATCGGTCCTTAACTAGCTTTAAATTCCTTTTAAATGTTAACATTTGTTAACAATTGAGCGACCGTACCTAAAATCCCTTTAAGACAAAAACCCATATGGATGTTAATATTTAGATTTTTTAGGTTTTTTTAGATTTTGTTAATAAATTGTTGAATATTGTGTCTTCAAATGAGCAATTTTAATTTTTAGGGCATATTTTTAACATTTTTCAGGGCATATTTTCCAGTTTTTACAGCATATTTAATGCGCATAAAACGTGTTTTTAAGAGCATATTTCTGGTTTCCCTGGTTATGAGCCAATGTAAAAAAAAATGAATTGGATATAATAGTTATGTTTAACAAATATTTATTTTCATTATACATAATAATTATGAGCAATTTTTTAGAATATTTCTTAAAAGTGGTCAATTTTTTGGTACCTGAAAAATGATCATAATTATTATTTAGGGTCCTTGGTATTTATATATGGGCATTTCCTGGGGTCACAAACGTACGTTCGTACGCTTTTGATGTACAAATAATATAGAATACAAAACTTTTCCTAGCATTTTTTTGCGATTCGATAGCATTTGGGTAGCTCTATGTTTAGTACAAAAGATGGATTTCATCGAGTTTAAGTTTTCATAATAAAAGTTATAAACGTGTGGTCACGAACGTATGCAATATAGAAGTCAACTTCGGCTGACAGTAGTGAAATGTAAAAATCTGCGTAATGAAACGGAATTTGCAAACGTGATTAATTTATTTTAAAAGTGTACTAATGTAGGTCTCCATCCAGTATTTACAAAATAAAATATCTCTCTTGGTTTTTATTAAATTGGCTTATGTACCGGTCGCGAACGTACGGATCGCGAACGTACGATTTTTCCATATGTTTTTTTATTATTATCACCATGCATTTTACCATAAATGTCTTCAAATTTCTTTAACAAAAAAAACTTAAAACTCCTTTTACAATTGATTGTAATGGCGAGATTATGAAGAAAGAATTTAAACATAACATATTTTTTGCATGTAAAATAAGCATATAAAAATGTCTATAGAAGTAGAAAATACAGGAAATTATAAAATTTTCCAGTTTCCAGCCCAATTTTCTCAGGTAAAACAGCTTAGATATGCTAGGAAACTATTCTTGTATAAGAACATAGACTTTTTTTCTAATAATAAACAATAAAAGGCGATGCTAATCAACATTTTGTTTTTTCCTCCTGGTAGACCATTCTGGGGAAATGCCCATATGTATTTTTAAAACACTACAAATAATTAAAACTTAGTTATTACGTTCCTTTAAAGAACATTAATGTTCAATATTTTTATTTTTAGCGGTCATCTTTTTCTTAGCAATGAAAATAAAGCATATACATATTTTAATTTATGTTTGCAGATATATATATCTCCATCTCAAGATATAAGCTTGAATATTGGCAATTCGACCCAGTTACTCTGCAGGCGTTATTGCTTGTCTTAAGGCTTAAAAAATTGCTCGTGTGGTCTAGGGGTAGAGGACCAAAAAAACTACACAAGCGGTTTGACAACAACAACAATTTATAAAAAATGTTTGATTTGCAAATATGTTTCATACGATTTTTATATGTTTGATCTAACCGCTTGTATTGTTTAATTGTTTTAAGGTAGAAGTACATAACACGCGTTAGTGCGCGCGCACTCTGTAGACTTCTGTCAAAAAAGTTATACTAGTGTATTTTCGTAGAACAAGCTACATGCAAAATATGATGACGTGTTTGCGCCAGAAAGTTGGTTAACTTTGAACTTTTTAACGCGTTGTGTACTTTTGACAAGTAATCAGCTGACAATAAAAAGAATAATTTAACAAATTTGTGAATCGTGAAAGAAAAACTTATTGAAGAGCTCAAAAAACATACAATATTTACATATATAAAAAGCATAAATTCAATAAAATAAAAAACTCTTGATATACTTTCGAATAGGTTTTCAAAGCACAAATAAGTAAACCAATAAAAAACAGCTGACAGGAATGGCTTTTGTAAAGCGCGTTGTGTAACTTGCAATTTTTCATGCGCTAAAGTTTTTAAACGCACAACAAACCGCTCATTTGCTGCAAGACCGGCATAACTCAAAAAATTAAATTTTGGAGTTAGAGATGCAGAATTGTTCGCTTTGTTTTTCTTTTTATTGTGTATTAAATTCATATTTATATCTTTTATACTTTCCCAGTTTAAAGAGAATGTGTCTTCTTTTTTTCTAAGAAGTTAGAGCAAATCAAAAACTTTAAATGCGTTTATCTCGAAATGGATTTATTTGGGTTATGCCGGTCTTGCAGCAAATGAGCGAAACGTCGACGAATTAAGGCGTGCTATGTACTTCTACCTTAAGGGTTAATATTATATAGATAAGGATAATTTAATTCGCATGATATAAAATGTTTGTTAGGTAATTATCTATGTTTATACCAAGCGTGTATTACGTGTACGTATGTCTGCGTTTACGTTGGAATTTTTTTCTATCATTTAAAATTTAATTAGATGCGCTAAATTAAATGTTGGAAAACAATCATAACTTTTTTTCCATTTCTTATAAATAATTGCTACAGGAAGGAAGGAAATTGAGATTTTTATTTGTAGAAAAATCTATGACATCAATTTAAACTAAAGGAGTAGAGAAAAGGCCAAACAATTAAAGGTAATTTTTTCTGTATGTGAGTGAAGAAGAATTATATTCAGAGAAAAATGTGATGAAGATGGGCTGTTTTGAAAAGGGTTGACGTTTAAAAGTAACTGTATTAAATATGTTTAATTAAAATTAACTAAACGGTATTTGAAATTTGTTTAAAATAATTTAGAACTTGATTTATAAATAACAATCTGTAAACCTGAAATGACTGAAAGAAAATCGATTTAAGATTCCGTTTTCCTTTTTGGGTTAAGGCTAATGGGATGATCTAATTGACCACAAAGTCAATTTTTTTAATAGACTAAAAAACCTTTTTAGAAGCTTTCAAGTAGAATTAAACTACGTTCACAATAGTCAGCAACATTTTCCCTAGTGTTCAATATACAGCAACATTTTTTTTTCACAAATTCACACATGTTGCATTAAAACACCGTTTGCAAATTTGCTCACAATATTACTAATTTTGTATTATATTTTAAAACATTTCGTTAAAATTTTCACTTAAAATTTAATAAAATTATTACAAACGTCAATTTCAAGTTTGTGAAATAAATTGTTGATGTATGTCTATTGTGAACGAAGTTTTACCCTACGTTTCCAAATGCAATTAATAACTTTCAAGTAGTGTGTACGTATTATCAACGAAAAATCGAGGAAACAGGCGATTGGCTGAAAGTAAAAAATTGTGTGAATGTTAGTGAAAAAGTGTGAGTGTATTTAGTTTTTCGAACTTGCACTTGCATGTGGAAACGGGGGGTTAAACTATTAGTAGTTGTTAATCATAACCTCAACTCTTACTGCCTATTTGACTAAATGCGAAATAATTCTTTCTTTCGCAAAACAACATGTAAAAAAAAACAAACTCTCAAAAAATAGTTTTTGTCTCAAATAAGGTTCATTAACACAAGGTAGACTCATTTGGGAGTATAGACATGCTGCTCTATAAAAAGAACCGACTTGTCAAAATTGTCTTCATATAAAACAAAAACAATTTAACGCAAATTCTGGATCATATACACGAATTTTACAATTGGGTTTTATGTCTGTCCGCTAACGAGTCTACCTTGTGTAAATATACCTTGGTGTCAAATGTGTTTGTGCGAAAGAAAACTTTCTTTTTGCATCTTAAAATTGGCAGTTGGAAATTTTTGTTCGAAAAATAAATACAAATTTATATATCATTAATATTAGTTATTATTAAATAATTAAAAACGTTTTAAGTTGAATGAATAAAAAATGTAAAACCAATTAATAACCACTTGAAATTTCTATTTTATCAATAAATTTGCTCACTTGTTTCACGCCAAACACGATATTTCCATTTGTAAAACTATGACAACCAAATGCAGAAATTTCCAAAAATTACGTACCTACCTGAAAAACATAATATTTTTGGGTTATTTAATTGGTAGCATTTTAGATAAGAAAATTGATAAGATTATTGAAATTTGATTTAATGGATAGTCCTTCAATTTCACAAGTTAATTTGTAGATTTCCAATAAATTGCAAGTGGAATTCCCTTACAAATTTTATGTACGTTAACGAAAATGTTTGATTTGTGTGAGAGTTTATCGAAAGTTTATAGACAACATTAATCGAAAGTTCATATATAATATGACCTAGTAGTCCATATTATTAATTACCTTAACAATTACACAGTACAACATTTTTCAGTCAATTGATTGCCAACTCAATTCTGTGAACTGTATGTGAAATTAGACCCAAAAAGAAGAATTTCTGTATCATTCGTTTTGTCTTCTTACCTGCGATTTGAAGTTAGTATCGATTTGAAGTTAGTACTATCGTATAGGGGAATTTATCACGTTTTAGGCCCTGTTGTTTGACATAGCTCGACAACCACTAGCCCAATTTAGTTGAAATAAATTTTAAAAAATTAAGAATTACGATTCCCTTAATCTGTTCATATATTGTTTTCCTATACAAGTAACACTTTCGAAGTTAAAAATGAATGTATGAAGGGAAAAAATTATTTTTTGCCTAAAAATTTAAATTTTTTTTTTTTTTAAATACATAAAAAATCCAAAATGGAAAAAAGTTTCAAGTCTAGTTATTTTTTCGCAAAGTCACATAACCTATGAGCAAAATGAGACAAAGATCATAAAAATCGATGCACGCGTTTCGCTTTTATTCGCAATTGAGTAAAGGTATGAATTTCAAAAATCAGTTATAGCCACCACCCTTAAAATAAAAATAAAAATAAAAATATAAATTAAAAAATTATCATGCAAAAAAAAACTTTATTTATAAAAACTTAATGAAAATAAAATAATATGCAATTAATACGCAATTATAATATGCATAAAAACAAAATTTAGAACATTTTTTCAATTATTGGCAATATCCATCCTTGTAGAAGTTGACGCTTGTGGTTCTGATGATCTTGTTTTCTTCGTAGGTTGTTCATATTCATGGTCTGAGTCTGTATCGTCATCCGAGATACACATACTATTCAAGGGCGTGTTTCTTTCACTGTGTCCACCAATTTCAATGTCTTCATCTTCGGTGCTTTCTTCAAACTGCATAATTGTGGAACTCCACCAACAAACCTCCGCAAGCAATGCATCCAATTTTTTGCTTTTGAACCGCTTTTCAAATGGCATGGTCACCTGGTGGAACCTCTCTCCTTGTTCGTCTGATTCCTGAGGTGATTGTGCCAAAAAAGTATCGAGGTGGTGGTGCAAGAAATGCAATTTCAGCGTCATGGATGCACCGATTTTTTCGAAATAAAACAGCAACCTGTCCACTCGTTGCTGTATCTCTTCTCGCTGGACACGGTTCTTTCCTAGAACGCCTTCTATTACTTCTTTCAATGCGTTCCATGCATGTTGGTGGTCGTGATGCTCTGAAAGCAAATGTGTGAAAGAATCACTTTTGATCAATTTCCGAATATCAGGTCCATTGAGAATACCTGTTTTAAATACATAAGAAAAACGAAAAAATTATTGGTAATGCGAATGTATAGAAATTAACAAATTTAGATATGACAATATTGAAATACAGAGTACGATACGTACCGTTTTTAATTTTCTCATCACTGAGTTTCGGAAAGATGGATTTCAAACAGTCAAAGGCGCCGTTAACTTTTTTGACCACCACTTCAACGAATTTCCCAGCTTTTCCCAGTTTCATGTGGAGCGGTGGCAACAAAATATCATCCAGGTCCTTTATCATAGGTTCATTGCGTAATTTTAATTGTTTGTTGAGCTCGGGAGTTCTTCCTTTCCAATCTTTACATTGATATTGATTTCCTTTGTATCGTGAATCCCAATTACAAAGGAAGCAGAAGTATTTTGGATATCCGCCCTTTTCTATAATCCCTTGTAGTATGTTGACCACCTTCAGATCGCAACAAATGTTCCATTTGTGTTCATCGTATTTGATTTTCTTCAAAATTTCGCCCAATGCTTCATACGTTTCCTTCATAGTTGTGCTGAATCCCAATGGAATGCATGGTTTTTTATTTTTTTTGTGCAGCAGCACAGCCTTCAAACTACCCTGCGGGAAATTTGTGTCAATTGGTCCAACGGACTGGTCCTGGGAGTTGTGAAAATAGAACTGGTACAAAAAGAAAGAACTCATGACCAGTGAAAGGAGAACCAATCATGTAGCTGGTTTATGAAGAACAAAAATGTAGAAAAAGTAATGAATTACAGTACAGTCTTCACCGGTGGTGTGATAAATTTTTTTGGGACTTTCTAAAATGTGGCTCTTGAATTTAATTCTAGGACTTGTTTTATTGAAATAATACTACATCGTAATGAAATAATACTACATTTTAGTAACTGTCACTAAACACGTCCATTGAGAATATATTTGTGACCGGTTAAATGGTGTCAATTGACCCCCTCCAATGACAACGCCATGTAAAAGTGATAGGTCTTATTCATATGAAGTGTTAGAACTCGAACCGGTCCCTACCACCACAGACCTATCACGGGACTACTTTGGTGTCAGTTCGCTTCCCTCTAGGGTAGTAACTGAACCATCGATGAATAAACGCCAGTCGCCAGCGATATAATCCATTCCCAATTTTTTCACTAAACCTGGGATATCATGGCAGTACGTGAACGTATTTGCTTCGTCAACGAAATAAAATTTCTGAAAATCAGCTTGGCGTTGTCGGTATGATGTTGCGCTGACATTTTGCTGTGTGAGTTTTCTTCTCTTCAAAAATGATGTCAGCCATTCGGAGTCGTGTTGTGATAGTCCCAGCTTGGCCACAATGTAATCCATTTCGATTTGTGGTAGCGGTTGTGGTTGTGGTGCACTATTTTCAATATCTGGTATCCAATCAGCATCATCCAAATCGGTCGGATTGGTGAAAACGGTTTCGGCTAGCAGGGACACAGTATCCGCACTCGGAGGTTTAGGTGCATCGGTATCAGCAGGGCGTTGCACTGGAAGTGTGGCAGTAAATGCAGCAGTGTATACTTTTGTTTTCAATTGTTGTCTGTTTAATCCAGGACGAAAATTTATGCATGCATAGCACCTGGATTCATCATGTCCAGTTGTGTCTTCCACCCAAATTACTGGCTTCATAAAAGATAACTTTCTACTTTTTCCGTGAATCCATTTTAGAAGGGTAGTATAACAACTGTTGCACACTGTGTTCGGCGTAAAATTTGCACCACTTAAATCTGCTTCATCGAAATAATTACAATACGCGGTTTTGAATTGCTCAGTAAACAAATTTTTTCGATCTTTTTTCTGTATTTTTCGGACGATATGACCACAAACGTAACAATATTCATCCAAATATGGGCACTTGTTGTTTTCCATATTGATATATTTTATGTTTTGTTGTTATTCACTTTTAAAAAACTGGAGAAAAATCACTTTTACTGTTCGCGTTCGTCGGCACTGGCTGAATGCCAAAAATCGATCAATGCACACCTATAAATACTACGTATTTTTGAATATTTTACTGCCAGGTACTTATAAATGGGCGCATATTTTAAGGGCGGCTGGCTATATACCTGATTCAGCACTTGTACGTTTCAAACTGTGCAAAACTTTCCAAATAATGACCACCCTTAAATGTGGGTGCAATTTCTGTAAAAAAATCATATAGGTAGCCACCGGAAAAACCCAAATAATAAAAAGGTCCACTTTCCGTTTAATTGTCCACGTACATTTATTACCGCAATCATAAAAATCAAATAACCTTTTGTTTATTCCTTTTTTTTTTAATTCTCAGAATCATGAAAAAGGGGTCAATGTTTTCTCCAAATAATGTTGTGCATATCTCGAGCAAATTTTTGAAATTCATACATTTACTGAATTGTGAATAAATGACAAACGCGTGCATCGATTTTTATGATCTTTGTCTCATTTTGCTCATAGGTTATGTGACTTTGCGAAAAAATAACTAGACTTGAAACTTTTTTCCATTTTGGATTTTTTATGTATTTAAAAAAAAAAAAATATTAAATTTTTAGGCAAAAAATAATTTTTTCCCTTCATACATTCATTTTTAACTTCGAAAGTGTTACTTGTATAGGAAAACAATATATGAACAGATTAAGGGAATTGTAATTCTTAATTTTTTAAAATTTATTTCAACTAAATTGGGCTAGTGGTTGTCGAGCTATGTCAAACAACAGGGCCTAAAACGTGATAAATTCCCCTATACGATAGTACTAACTTCAAATCGATACTAACTTCAAATCGCAGGTAAGAAGACAAAACGAATGATGCAGAAATTCTTCTTTTTGGGTCTAATTTCACATACAGTTCACAGAATTGAGTTGGCAAATCATGTGTTGTACTGTGTTAGTTACGAATTTGTTAAAAAGGTTTTATTGTTATATTAAGCGTGTTCATTAGATCACTTAAAAGTCTCGCAATCTTTGCAAACTGTGCATTTTTACGCCCTCGCAAACAGCCTGTAAAAAATTCATGATACTGCTGGGACATATAATCCCACTATGAACTAGAATAGGTAAAGTTTAATACTCTTGGTACTTTTTGCAAAAATAAAATTTTTTTTAACATAATATGGGTGATTTTTTAAGAGCTATAGGAAAGTTTAAAAAAATACACATAAAATTCAGAAAAATGCATGAAATCTTTATTTGAATCGATAGTACGGTCCATATAATTTAATGTTTGAAGATTTTTTAATGCAAATGTTGACCGTGACTGCGCCTCAAATGGTCCATCCGCTTAGTCCAATTTTGGCATACTCTTTCCAACATTTCGGCCGGTATCTCATGAATAAATGCTTCAATGTTGTCTTCCAATGCGTCAATTGAAGCGGGCATGTGTGTATAGACATGAGCTTTAACATAGCCCCACAAAAAATAGTCTAAAGGCGTTAAATCGCACGATCTAGGCAGATAGAAAATGTTCACCGAACTCGCCTCTCAATAAGTCCATTGTTAAGCGTGCTGTGTGGCATGTGGCTCCGTCTTGTTGAAACCACATGTCATGCAAGTCAAGCTCTTGCATTTTTGGCAAAAAAAAGTTGGATATCATCTCACGGTAGCGCTCACCATTCACAGTTACGTTACGATTCGCATCATCTTCAAGAAGTACGGTCCAATGATGCCACCAGCCCATAAAGCGCACCAAACTGTGACTTTTTCTGGATGCATTGGTAGCTCTTACAATGCTTCTGGCTGATCTTCACTCCAAAATCGACAATTCTGCTTATTTACGTACCTATTGAGCCAAAAATCAGCTTCACGTTGAACACAAGAAGCGCTCGATGAACTTTCTTAACAGAGCACGCATTTTGATAATAAAATTCAATAATTTGCAAGCCTTGTTAGTTTGTAAGACAATTCATGGTTAAATTATAGACCAAACTGAAGACCAGTGTTGCCAAAAAGATAATAGCTAAAAAATCACCCATTATTACGGAAACTTAAAAATAGAGGTTCAAGCCATTATTAATGTACTTTTTGTAAGAGAAACGTTAGAGAACAATGCTAAAAAGGGTAAAATAGAACATTTTATAATTTTTTAATAAAACTGCATCAATTTTTGCAATAGGAAAATGGGTTTATCAATTATCAAGAATAGAATAAGAAAGAACTTATAGAACAAAAAAGTCATTAAAGTCATGAAAATTATTTGGAAAACACTGTAAATAATAACACAATACAATAGCTACCATTATAGAACAAAAAGTGCTTAAAATAGTAAAAAGGGAAATTTTTTTTACCAAACTTAAAAACTTTAGAGCACATAGAATCATTATAGGGGAAAATTACACCATTGCTATCAATGCATTGACAGCGTTAATGCATGAAACAAAGAATACAATATATCGCATTTAAATTTTAAACTCATTATAATTCTGCGCATCATCGTTACAGCAGTATACTACTGTAACAGGAAAACTCAGAAGACCTTCTTTCCAATTCTTATCTAAATGCTAAACAATGTCTCATAGAAGGCTTCGGCTCTTTCGTATAAAATACTAGCTGACCCAGCAAACGTTGTTTTGCCATGATCGGAGATGAAAAAAACAATATCTATTTATTTCTTTATTTTTATTCGTCACATTTTCAAAAGTTAAATATAAAATGTGAAGTATTTTTTATCCTGAAATACGATATTTTTTGTCAGTCCGTCTTTAGCCAACTAAAATAAGCTCGATGGCTTGCCGACGCGAGGACATGCCACGTATAATTGTCCGTGTGAAGAACATGGTGTGCGCAAATCTAAGCCGCAAACATATGTCGTTTGACAATCTGACAGGAAATGAAGCGCGTTTAAATGTAATTGGGACGTCTGTGACAATCATCGGAGTTCGTGCCAGCAAAACATTTTCGTCTCGGAATTTACCATTCCAAATGGTAGCTTCTTTAACGTTTTTCATCAATTTTTTAACGATCAATCGTGTACCATTGCATAGCCGTGGTGGGTTCAAATTTCGAAGAGGAATAGCCGGAATTGTCAAAAAAAACATAAACTTTTCAAAAGAATCGGTTAATTAATTTAGCAGGTATAGGATATGGTACTTTTACCCTTTATTTTATGCTTTATTTTATGACGTTCATGTTAAAATTTGTAGTCTTTAGTTCCAAAAAATGTATATCTTTAAGTTCCTTTAAATGTTGCAGTGTCTGCTAACCAAATTTTAAGAAACCCGGTTGATTAGTTAAGAAGATATAGGGAGGGTGAGCTTTTACCCCTCTTGCCCTATTTCACGCCCTAAGTGATAAAAATTATAGGGTTTAGTTTCTTCCAAATTTTACACTATTTGCCTGCGAAATTTCAAGGCAATCCGTTGATTAGTTAAGAAGATATAGGGAGGGGGCCCTTTTTCACGCCCAGAATAATAAAAATTATAGGCTATAGCTTCTTTAAAATTTTACACTATTTGCCGACCAAATTTCAAGAAAATCCGTTGATTAGCTAAGAAGATATATGGAGGGGGAGCTTTACCCGTTTTGTCCTATTTTACACCCACTAGCGGTATTAAATATACCTTACGTCCTGTTCCGAATGGCATTGTGCACATAAGACATTGCGATACATGATTTGGTAACTTTTCAAGTGACAATAAAAATCATACTATGGAAAATGGAGGGTACTTTGTTGATATGTGTATGGGAATATATAGGTAAATCTAAATGCCATATCTCCGGAACTACTGGGCCGATTTCATACAAACTTTTCATGAACCATATACAGACTATATATATATATATATATATATATATATATATATATATATATCCCTAACGTACCTCAATATTTTGGTTGAAATCGGCCTACCCGTTTTCGCAGTTAGTGGTGACATCAAAGTGTACACTTCTTTTTTTATATATACAGTTAGGGACAAAATTGTTCTTGAAATTATAAAAAATGTATGTATGTATATCATGAAAACTATTAAAGTTTCAAATTGGCAACTTTCTAAAACTATTGTATGGCTTCTACATTTTATAATAAAACTATGTAAACTTGTTTTCAAAAGTACCATGTGAACAATATTTACCCTGTGTAAATCTTTCATAAAAATTCCAAAAAAAAATGCAAGTTTTCTCTTGCTTTTAAAGTGAGTAAATTAATTCATAAATATTAATTTTTTTAAAATTTGAAAAAAAATAGAAACTGGGAATTATTTCCTTCCGAAGGTTACTTTATATTATATTCAACATTTTTCATTTTTCGAATTTATTCTATGAGCTAAATTTCAGTTATGTATTTTATAAAGCTTTTTTGTAATAGTTCTATTCCTTCAATATTTCAGAAATGACTTTATACACTACCAGACTATTATATTATATTTTCTTTTTACATTTTACCTTAGCCTTCCTTTGGAAAGCAATGAGGTATATTGAATGTACAGAAAAATTTACAATTATTAGACACCAGCAGAATGTATAAAGTCATTTCTGAAAAATTGAAGGAATAGAACTATTACAAAAAAGCTTTATAAAATACATAACTGAAATTTAGCTAATAGAATAAATTCGAAAAATGTTAAATTTGAAAAAAAAATTTGAGCAATTAAATTTTGTCAAGTTTCTTCAAGAACTTCAAGTCAAAAGCGGCACTTTTAAGACAAAGCATTGTGAAAAATTTACAAAAAGCAGTCTCACATCACAATATCACAAAAAATACAACATTTCAGTTAGATTTGTATGTAAAATAACAAAGTGTAGTTTGGATATTAAAAGCAACAAAGCTAGTGGCCCAAAAAAAACTTTCGCCAAAAGATTTTCGCGAATCAAAGCGTCTTATTGTTACTGGTGTATCAATATAGCTATTAAGGTCCGCCAAATATGAGCACAGAGTACAATTTAGATGTAAGCACTAAAATCGTACGAAGTTGCTTAAGTTTTAGTAGATTAGTAGCTAGAATAAAGAGCAACCACCCACCTTGCAAAAAAGGAAAAAAAATCAGTTTTAGAGATTCAATGCGTGTAACAGTGATGGAAAATTGATAAATTTAGATGGTACTGACCACCATGCAAAAGAGTACTTTATCAACATTTTGGTACATTTTTTTGGAAAATACATAATTCTTTTTTGTTCATATCGCAGCCATTTATGAACCGAGCTGGCTAAGTTTCAACAGCAAAATTCTGATGAGGATAACTAATATTAAAATATACCAACTCAATTTAAAAAAAAAAAAACTTTGTTTTTATTCTGATAGACAAATGCCAAATGCATCTTCCTTTTAATTTTAGAGGGATTCTATAGCCAATATTTTACATCTTTTTATTAAAAATCGCATAAGGTTTTTTCTTCCCTTGTAAACAAACAAAAAATCGAGTTACGCCCTTTTTATATTAAGCCATCGATATATACTTTTGATAAGAATAAATTTTGTGTAGGAAATGTTGGCAAGAGGGCCGTGGAGTCGAAGAACCCACAAAAACTTCGCTACTCCGACTCCAAAATTTTTCGGCATAAGATAATAATAAAAATACTTAAAAATTGGATATGCAATATTTAAAATAAATTTTTACTGAATCCTTTTCTTGCTATATTTAACCATTTAACAGGTACTGCATTAACAAGAGTTTAAAGCCAAATAAGGACCAGTCTCATATACATTTAGCAATAAGGTTAGATTAGGAGTCGGAGTTGGAATTTCAGCGGTTGGAGTCGGAGTTAGTACTTTTTGTTGACGACTCCACAGCCCTGTTTGTCAATGGTAAAAAAATATCAACGCTAAATTTCTAAACAAAGAAGCATTACAAAAAAAGAGTACTTAAACGGACGTGGGGGTACTGAATTTTCCATCACTGGCGTGTAACATGCTTAGATCACCACAAAAATTATGAGATTGCAGACAGTCCGACGGCAGTAAAAATGGCTGGCGTAAAAGTGTAAGCGTATAAGAGCGGAATAACTCGAAATATTAAAATTTTGATGATCTCATAAATGACTTGAGATTATTAAGATTTTTGTATGACGTGCTAAATTCTCAATTTTTCATATTTGATTTAAGAAAAGATAAACTCCCTGTTTATTGTTGGTGTTTTGCTTTGATATTGTTACAAGTAAGACTTTGAGTGTTTAAAATTCTTATTCGCTTTAGGGTTTTATTTGTATAATATTTTTAGCTTTTCTAAAATCTTTGGAAAAGGTGTCCTGATGATCTGGCCCAAGCAACCAGTGAAATGCGCATAGAAGCTAGCTTTCCCTCAACAATAAATTTCAGGGTATTTATCAAATATGAAAAATTGGGAATTTAGCACGTCATATAAAAATCTTAATAATAAATTTTGTATTCCCGTAAATAACCTTGATGACTTGAGATTATTTTCGCGGGAATCAGCTTCGAGCACTCCGCTAGCTAATTCAGAAGAAAAATGTGTGCCAAGTACTACATAATCATCCTTAAAGACCCGTATATTCCAAGATTAGCCATATTCGGCTAATAACCACAACAGGGTGATATCATTATGCAGGTATCTTAGGCATACTTCAGAAATAGCTAAAAGTAAGTTTGAAGAAAATAAAAATTCGAAAATAAATTAACCTAATTAGTTGCCAGAGTTGTACCTACTTGGGTACCTTTTGTCCACTCCAAAACGCCAAATTTTTTTGCTCAGAGGAACCCGCCTAACACTGCATGTAAGCTTTGGGAGCTTGCCTTTAAAGTTTGGAAAAATAAAGCCAAAAATGCTAAAAAAAACTTTTGTTAAAGTGTGGCAAAAAGGATTAAGGCAGCAAAGGGACAACATACCAAGCACTAGAACCCAAATACAACGATAATCTCTAACAGCGGTCATAATTGATCACATTCAGAACTTACAGCCTGTTCAACGATTTCGAACGTTAACGTTCGCATAGAATATTACATTTAAAACAAAAACAAATTTTCGAATTTTGTTTTTGTTTTAAATATAATTTTATATGCGTACGATGACGTTCGACATCGTTAAACCGGCAGTTAATACCGTGTAAAATATTATGAACACATATTTTTTGAGAAAAGTTTTTATTTTTAATAGTTAAACAATTTTAAATAATTATAAACAAAACAAAAATGTTTAGCCTATTTTGCCAAAAACACTAATTTTGGAACAATTTTGTCCTTAACTGTATATGGGCATTTCCGTCAAAAGGTCCACCGTGACCGAAAATGTAAAAGTTATTAAAAACTGATTATTTTACGATATTGTTATAGAGAATGTTCAGATTTTACTAATTTTATAAATTTACCCATAAATTTGTTCACTTAGATGAACAATCAGACTGAAAAGTTGTTCAAACGTAATTGTTTATATGTGAGAATGTTTTATTTTATGTTTTCTTTAATATTTATCTTTCTTAAAAGAGGTGATATTTGATAAAAATTATTCCAAAAAAATTTTCTTACATTGTCTGTAATCTAAGGAAGAGTTCAAAGAGAAATATGTTATTCGGATAAACGGTAAATTTTTATTTTGTCTAAATCATTATTCAGTTAAATTATTATGGAAAAAATTTCACGTTCGAAATGTCACGTATCGACCCAGATTTTGGCTTAAAAAAAAGAAAATACAGAAGATTTTGGAATCAAACCAAGACATTTTAATGTTACATTGCTACGTAAAATTCTGAAAGTAGTTTTACTAAAAAATTGGGCCAGGTTTCGCTGTATTACGCCTTTTTATACATGGCCACAAAAACTACTTCTGTTTTTTTCACGTTCGAACCGCTACTTCTTTTGCCATTATCTTTGACCTAGAATCGCGCCCTCCATAAACTTTAGCATTGATAAGCACTGTTTCTTAGTGCTATAATTTACGGGTTAATAGAACGTAAAAATATTTTTTGCTTAAAATGTTATTGCATATTTGGTGCGTACGACTGTCACGTTCAACACTTTGGAATTACCCATATAGATAAGATACACATTAGGGTGGGTCACTGATGTATGAGAAAATATAAAAGTTTTCGAATCATATTTTTATTATATAACAAATAAAAATTGCCAAAAAAAAGTAAAAAAGCCATTTTTAAATTTTAATATTTTATTTACTACTAATTAATATTTTTTATTCAAATTGAAAACATTTTTAATTAAACTTAAAAAAAAATAAGATAACATAAAACAACAAAATCAATTTTTGGTCACAAAATCATGTTTACTTTCAAATCCAAGCATCTCTCGTCTTGATTCAAGTTTCGTCTATATTGAACCTCTCTTGATATTTATCGCATAGAGTCATGGATGCTTCTGACACTATTTTCACGAACTTAAAAGTCGTAAGAATACGGTAATGTGCTTCTCTGCATTACAATGTTATATTCTTATATTCTAAATTTAACAAAATTTAAATTCAAAGCGCAGGCTCTTACACTAAAAATAAATTTATATTTTACAGGGGTCTAATCTGTCGATAAGAGAAAACAATTTTTGACCCGCCCTAATACACATTCCCTGCTATGAGAAGGGAGAACAAAGGAGTTACATTTTTTGTTTTGTTTGTTTGCCAAAGCAAATGCAAAAGAATTATTTTTTTTTATCCAGTTACCATTCTTATGTAACTGCGAAAGAAGCGAGAGCGGAACCCTACCACGCAATGACAACGTGTGTAAAAAAGATATGAGTACGGAATGGAGCGAGTAGGCCTTGTACAGAAGGCCTCTGTACCCCTTCTTTGTTTTATAGAATTAATATACATTTATTTATCTAAATTTACAATATACAAACATATGCATATCAATATTTGGACTTTCTTGCTTTAATGTCTTTACAAAGTGTTAAAAGTAAGGAAAATTATTTGATCAACCCCGGGCAACGCTGGGTTTAAATAGCTATTTTTTTTTTTAATTTCTCAGCTTAAAAAACAAATTGTTTTTGTGTTGTACTTTGATATTTAAAATAGTTTCTAAACTGTATAGCGCTTATTGCTGCAACAACGTCATAAAAACCACTTAATTTCACTTATGCCTAGAAAATCATTCATTAATAATCCTTTTTATAACTCGAAAAATGTTTGCTTTGTAAGCAAAATTATTTTTGTTTGTTTGTGTAAACAAAAACATATTATAATATTAATATAATATAACAATTGTTAAGAATTAAAATTGGTTCAGAATATTTATAGTTTTTTTAACAAGCTATCTTATAAACTTACAGCCATTCATAAAAAGTTCTAATTTTAAGCTTATAGTATGTAATAACTATCAAACGCTTTTTGCTTATAAACCTCCTATAAAAATTTGTATTCATAAACGTACATAAACAGCTTTATTACTATTAACTGTTTGTAGCGATTTTGTGTTATGCTAGTGATGCATAAAACTTCTATTCGGTTCACATGATATTCTATATTTAATTTTTTTTTAATTGTAGAACTTAAAAATTATTCTTATCAAATAAAACTACATATTTTAGTTCCTGAACAAAATGTTGCCGAAAGGTATCATAAAAACTTTTGTTTGAACCTTTTTTAAATATATGATAAGAAAGTATTCGAATAAAAAGTTTGTTTACTTCTTATTAACATCACTATTATTATGATTTGCTTATTTTATTTTATTTTTTTTTAATATTTTTGAACAATAATTTGTTGTTTTTTACAAAAACCCAACTACTTGCAATAATTTTATAAATTATTAAAGAGAATATCTGCATTTGCCTCTGAACATATTCATTTTAATCATATAATTTTTTTTTAATTAATTAACAATATAACTTTAAATTGGTTGTCTTAAATAAAAAAAAATTAAGTAAAATGTATATAAAATGTCCCATATTAATAAATAAAACATTTTTTTCATATTTTTAAACATATTTCACAAAAATAATATCATAAAATGCCAACACTTTTATCAATATGTCATTTTATTTTTGGTTTAAAGAAGGGCAAATCCAACAATAAATTTTCTTACTTTATGAATTTTTTATTAAAGGTTTAATAGACTATTTTTCGTTTATGAATACAACTTTAGCAATTTTTGCTTTAAAACGGTTAATTAATCATAAATAAATTTTTATGAATACGGCTGTTAAATTATAAGTTGTATTTAAAAAAACTTTAAAAAGTCTTTATTTTAAAAGAGAATATAATTTTCCACAATCAAAATCGCTCAAACAGAATCATTAACGAAAAAGTAAAAAAATAGTGCCGGTTCACACACGTCAAGTTTGACTCGTCAAGTCTTGAGTTTTTAGGAGAGAGGGGAAAAGAAATGGCATTCTCTTTTCCCTTCTCTCCTAAAAGATCAAGACTTGAAGAGTCAAACTTGACGTGTGTGAACCAGCACATACTTCCCTACGTCTTACTAAAATTTGAAAAAAAATGTTTGTCTTTATCGTAACGGCAATTAAAATACAACTCTGTTCACACAATAAAACTGACAACCAGGTGGCAGACCTAAAATGTCAAACATCAAAACATTATAATAAATTTCAGGTCTGCCAACCTTTCGATAAGAGAATTCTTTTTGTCAAAAAATTGTAATTTCTTCGTGCAGGGTGAATTTTTTACCAGGTAAAAATCGTTAATTTTCTTAAACATCAGTGCAAAAAATGTGAAAGAAAAACAAACAGTATGAACTTGGACCACAATAAATTCATCGCAAATGATAATTTTGCAGTAAAAGTGAAGCCACTGGCTTAACAAAGATAAATAAACAGCTTGAAATTTGAACCTCAAGAAAAATGATAAGGGTTAAAGCCGGTGGGCTTTAATGAAAGTGAAAATTGTGTTTAATCAATGTCTATAAAATACAAACTTGAAGGAACAAATTTGTTAAACTATGTTTTTCTTTTTTTAGAATCACACAAAAAATGCCAGAACTAACTGAAATTAAGGCCGATGCCCCCACTACCTCTTCTGCTCCCGCAGAGACTAAGCCCGTTGAGGATGTGCGCGTTGAAGATGACGGCAGTGATAGTGACTCTGAGGACACCATTCCCGAGTTGGAAGATGCCGGTGCCGGCACAACCCAATTGGGTGGTGGTGCCACCGGTTTACCCATTGACCTTGTCTCCAAGGCCAAGCAATCTCGCGGCGAAAAGAAAGCCCGCAAGATTATGCTCAAGTTGGGTTTAAAACAAATCCAAGGTGTCAACCGTGTCACCATCCGCAAATCCAAGAACATCTTGTTCGTCATCAACAACCCCGATGTCTACAAGAACCCCCACAGCGATACTTACATTGTCTTCGGCGAAGCCAAGATCGAAGATTTATCACAACAAGCCCAAGTTGCTGCTGCTGAAAAATTCAAGACTCCCGAAGCTGCCGGAGCTACTGATACCATCGGTACCACCTCCTCCGTCGCACCTATTGCCGAAGAAGACGAAGAAGAAGTCGACGAGACCGGTGTCGATGAAAAAGACATTGAGCTTGTCATTAACCAGGCCAATACTACCCGCGCTAAAGCTATCAAGGCACTTAAGAACAATAACAATGATATTGTCAATGCCATTATGGAACTGACGATGCTTTAAATTCTATTTTCACATCGCCCTATGCTAAGCAAACCCCCAAGTTTTAAGATAGTGAGTAGAGTTTAATGGCCTGCATTTTAAGTTTAGTACCCGCCTCAGCAAAAACAAACTACAACAACAACGTAATCACATTTTTATTATATAAATATAATACTAAAAAAAAAAACAAATTTATAAAACACTAATTTTTCGTTATTGCAGTTTTGAAAGTTAATTCTTTATGGCAGTAGGCGACGGAATTACTATGTTCTAATATACTATTCTTGTTTAATTACTATACAATACATAAAATTATAACATTTGGTATTTGATTTATTGTCTTATAATTATTATAGTGGAAACAAAAGTTAAGGAAGAAAAATAATGAAAGTTTTGAGTAAAATAAAACGTTTTCTTTTTTTTTCATATAAAAAAAATTTGGAAGTTTTGAAAAAATACCAAAAAAAAAAAAAAAATTGTGTTTCTTTTTAAGAAATTTAAACAAAGATTTTGAACTAATAGTTGCTAATAATTTACATTATTTATGGCCAAATATAAAAATGAAAGTGCGAAAACACGAGTCATGATGTTTGGGCAATAAAAAAACAGGCAAAAATGCAGGGGGGCTACTCTCTTACGATGCGAAAGAAAATGTAGCAAAACTAGCGATTGCTACTCTAATGCGTTTAAACATTTGTCTTTCGCATCTATTAATTTTTTTCTTTTCGCATATAATTTTTTTTTTTACTTAAATTTTCCAATTCCAAATATTTTTACATATTTAACATTTCATTACTGTTAATCTGCGCCATCATCATATATATTATTTCTAAAGCACTTTTTTTTTGTCGGTTGCAAATATCTCCCATACCACCGCATCAAATTTAATGAATGATATCTCATTTTAAAGCTTATTTCTAACACTAATGACGAAAAATAATTAGAAATTGAAAAAATAATAAGGGTATTCACGTCACAAGTTGCACCCTTGCAAAAAAGCAAAAGTGCAAAAATAAAACAACAATCACACAGACAATTAGTTGTGCGTAAATAATTGTCTTTGTGGTTGTTGTTATATTTTTGCACTTTTCCTTTTTTGCAAGGCTGCAACTTGTGACGTGAATACCCCCAATATTTTCATTGATAAAAATTACGGTGCGGAATAGTCGCACGGGTCATCTAGTATTTCATATTTATTGCCAGTATTGCTTCATTTTCATAAAATTTTGCGAAAGTGATGGAGAGTACCAAGTTGGCATTTAGCTTTCGCATCGCAATAGAGAGTAGCCCCCCAGTTTACGGTTACATTCGATTTAATTTAGCCAACTATAAAATGAACAAGTAAAACAAACATTTCTCTGTACAAAATCTTCGAACACTTCACCTTAGCAATATATATACATACATCCGTATTTAAATATTTATTTCTGCGGTTTAAGGATGGAGCAAAGGTTCCATGGGCAGCTATCAACAGACAGCTCGCTTGGGTCCTTTATTGTGATTAGGTTAGGTTGAAGTTTGTATATTTCTGTTACGAGGCGCGTACTTTAGCTATCCTTTGGCTAGCAACAGAAATATACAAACGAAAATTCTGATAGTGCATAGAAAATATTCCTGGTAAATATTGAAGGAATAAGACTATTTAAGTATAAAAGCTTTTGAGGATTGTAATTTGAATACACATTCGAATAATATGAACATTTATATAATGTATGTAACTCACCCACAAAGATATTCACCCCTATTATGAAAGTCGACGGCACCTGAACAGTAATGATATTTTCTGAGTCGTTGTTGGCAATTATCGATGACTATTGACAGTCAATTGATATTTTCTAAGGCGCTTTTAAGTCGACGTCGAGTAGTATTATCCCCGTTTTAGACGACAGGAAATTTTGCGACGACTCAAATGAAAGTTAAAGAAGTTTTAAATGAAAAAATGTAAACATATTTATTGAAAATGTTTAAAATAAAAAAATGCAAATTTAAAAGAAGTTATGGGCACAAATTTTATTAGTCAATTTAACGCGAAAGTTCGGAAGTTTCCCAAAATAGCGAAAATTCGCGAAAATGTCCAATTTAAGGCGAACGCCTCAAAGAGCCGAAATTGCGAAAATTCGGAAACATTGCAAAAATAGCGAAAATTCTCGAACATTTTTAATATATAAAAAAAAGCCATAAAATTGATTAAAGTCCCTTAAACTGTAACGAATGGCAACAATTCGGTGAAAATTGCTCAATTAACGGAAATTCGCAAAAATTTGCTAACAGCGGCATGAAAAGTCTTATATTTATTAGTAAACGTTAAAGCTATAAAGAATCAGAAAACTTACAGTAAAAATATCTTTTATCAAAAATTCGCGAAAAAATACAAAATTGGAAACAAACTTTACACTTTATTTTAAAAAGCTAAATCGGTTAAAAAATCATGTTGGAAAATAGCATAAATATCGTTAAAAAGTAAGTGAAGAACAAAAAAAAAAAAAATAATTGGAGATGGGATTTTTTTTTTGTCAAATTTTCGATAACTAGTCGACGTCGACACAACATTCTTATAAAATACCAAACTAACGTCGAAGTGATGTAGTCGTCGCCTTGATGTGACAACAATTAAAAATTAATGTCGACGTCGACAACGCCTTACATAATAGGGGTGATTATGTACTTCTGTGCGGTTGCAGAGACTAATGATAGTCTGATGTTTTGAAACGAACAAAGTTGTTGTATACATGTGAATTGCCGACCGAGTCTGTGTGAAAAATACGATTATTGACTGACTCGCGAGCCTATGGAGTGGCTATCACTGGTATAGATTAAATACATTTCAAAATATAGCAAATAAGTCAATGCATGCATACTAAAGGATTATGACAATAGTTCTTTTTGGGTGGCGACTGTTTCTCTGTTAAGTAACTTTTAAGTAAGTTAGCTTAAGAAAACAAACGTTTGCATGTCATTGATGTCGGAATTATGCAGAGATATTTTCATGCAATTTCGTATTTGTTAGGATAAATTAAATGGTTTAATTCATCTGTTGTGTTTCTACTGTTTTTTTCACTGTCCATTGATCACTTCAATTTATGAAGAAAAAGAGGATCTATGTTGAAGTTGGAAGTATACCAAGGGTACTATTAGGTAAATAAGTAAAATTACAACTGTTTATTACTTTAAAACAAAATTGATTTTCGATTGGAATCGAAATTATTATAGGCAATTACACTGCTTTACAAATTTTTAATTTTGAAAAATACCAAGAACACCACATGCCTAGATAAGTTAATTGGGATCTCCTGAACACGAAAATCGCAGTAATTTTTTTTCCTAAGTACCGTTTTTTAGATAACGGTACTTTTGTGTCTTTCGGTGTATGGTCCCACTCAAACCCTTGTGGAGCCCAACCAAAAAGTCCGATCGAAATAAATGGCATATCGTTGAAAAGGTAATCGAATGCCTTTTCCATCGATAAGCTACAAATTTCTATCTGATAAGAAATGGCTGAGTAATGGCACCTCAAAGTTCAAAAAATGTAAATTTTTTACGTTTTTTTCAAAATTGTTCATTTTTATTTCGTTTTTTTACTACGTTAAATTAAATAACTGGAATGTTTTATTTCTTAACCAAATAGTATATTTAATTACCAACATTTTAAGCGTAGTTTGAAAAAAATCGCATGAAAAATAAAGTTTTTATTAAGGATTTTGTGGAACGACAATATTTTCATCTCATATAAAATTCCGTGTTTTTTAAATCCATCAGTTTAAACGTACATATTTAAAAAACACGGAATTTTTTATGAGATGAAAATATTGTCGTTACATAAAAACCCTTAATAAAAACTACTTTTCATCCGATTTTTTTCAAATTACGCTTAAAATGTTGGTAATTAAATGTACTACATATTTGGTTAAGAAATAAAACATTCCAGATATTTAATATAACGTAGTAAAAAAATGAAATGAAAATGAAAAATTTTGAAAAAAACGTAAAAAATTTACATTTTTTGAACTTTGAGGTGCCATTCCTCAGCCATTTCTTATCAGATAGAAATTTGTAGCTTATCGATGGAAAAGGCATTCGATTACCTTTTCAACGATATGCCATTTATTTCGATCGGACTTTTTGGTTGGGCTCCACAAGGGTTTGAGTGGGACCATACACCGAAAAACACAAAAGTACCGTTATCTAAAAAACGGTACTTAGGAAAAAAAAATTACAGCGATTTTCGTGTTCAGGAGGTCCCAATTAACTTATCTAGGCATGTGGTGTTCTTGGTATTTTTTGGCTGTAAACCAGTGTTATAAATGAATTCTTATGAACGACTTGTAGGAATGTTTGGAATATATGTAGGTTTGATTCAAGTTTGTTATTTAAATTAAAGAATTAAATCTTTTGACACTTCGGAACATAACTTTATTTTTAATCCAAAAAACTTATTTAAAAATCTATTTTAATTTGATAAAAATTAAATTAATTAGCTTTCAATACAATAATTTTATTAAGATGGGTATACAAAATATTTGGACACAATAATTATTAATACAACCTAATTATTAATACAAATTATCCAGGAATGTTTTTTACTTCTCCCATTTTTTTTCTATTAAAACTTAATTGTAAAAATTGGAATAGGTAAAAAAAATTCCCAAGAAATTTTTATTTATAATTATTTAGGCAATTTACACAATGCTTTATTGTGTCATACTGTGTGTATTTATTACAATTTGTTGAATGTGACACTCGTCAAATGATAGCAATTTCTACCAATATGACACAATAGAACACTTTGTGAATTGCCTAATTGTGTTAGTAAATTTTAAAATTAATTTATTACTTCTCCACATTTTTTGTAATATTTATAATAATTTTGTTAAGTAAATATTTTAATATATTAAATACTAGCTACAAAAAATGCTTTTACAAAAGTTTTACTACTTAAAAATATGTAGTCAATTCAATAAAAAAATTTATAATTCTATAAATATAATGCCAATTGTACGGAGTAAAAGAAGTTATTTAAATATTTATATTTATTTCAGCACTTTGAAAAATTTTGTCTACTAAAAGTACAAAAATGTTAAACGAAAAACCCTTTTCTGCTTTTATATAGTTAGTATACTCTTTGTTTTACAAATAACATAAATTAATAAAAAATAAATACATAATAACAAATTAAATCAGAGGAAAAATAAAAATTTAATGTCTTTCGGTAATAAAACAATTCACCTAAGTAAACAAAATAATTTTAACAAAATTTAAGTACTTTGGTAATATATATTTCATTTTCGACTTATGTATGTAAGTAATTGAAGAAAATCGTTTAAAACGCTTAAGATTCTAATTTTAGCATACGGGCTTGACCCCTGGATTGTAAATGCATATTTGCCGGTGGTTGCATCCAAGGTTCACCATCAGCCTGCATTGGACAAGTTGATTTAATAACCAGCTGGATAAAAATAAAGAATAAAGGAAATTCTATAAGAAAGGCTTTAACATATTTACATATGTATGTATAAGACTTTTACCTTAATATGTTTAGCTTGACCAATTCTAACAGGCTTACTAATGCCCACTTGCAATTGGGCAATATGGAACGAAGAGACTATGCCAAACACCTCCATAGTACTATCCGAAATGGAATTAATAATTTTTACCGAATCATCAGCATTACTTAGTTCTAGAAAAATATTATTTCATTTCAAATTGTTTTTTTAATGTAAAAACAATTAAACTTACCGCACAATTTACAACCAGCACCCCATGAATCAATATTTAGGAAGACTATCGATTGCAGTTCGGGTAATTTAACCAATTGATTATCTAAATATAAATCAAGTTTTTGCTCTATGCCCTCACAGTCCCGTTGTACTATTTGTTGAGTGCCAAAACCAAAGTAAATCAACTGAAAAGTACAAAAAATTTAATAAAAATCCTGAAAATCTTACTTGACTACTAAAATTCCACTTTACCTTATTAAATATACGACTACTTAATACATAAAACTTGGACTCTCTTGTCTTGTGGAAGTTATAAGTCACCAATGCATCTACCCCAATGCTAAAATAGTTATAAACATGAACCGTTTTCAGGGGTGGCCTTTGTATAGGCAATCGGTAATGTAGTTTTTCGATTTGTAAATCAAAGCGATCAAGATTAATGGAACGAGCTTTTTTAATCTGTAATTTTATTTGATTATTAATTATTAAACTAATTATTTAATGATATCAAACCAACGTTTCTTAAGATCGTTATGGGATCTAAAGTTGAAGGTGGTTCAGCTCCCCAACCTAAAACCCGTGAGAGATCATTACCTGTGCCAAGGGGCATTATGGAAACTGCTGGTATTGGCTGGAAATAAAAGGATATTATCTTATTATTATTGTTCAGTTGTTTTCGGTTAATTGAGCCCCGCTTAATTGAGTTTCCCGTTTTATTGCACTTAAAATCATGGAACGAAATTATTACTGTCTATGTAAAAATACCCGTTTAATTAAGTTCCGTTTAATTGGGTCACCCGCTTTATTACTTCTCAAAATAAGACCGCATTGCGAAAAACAAGAGTAAATGTTACGGTTAATTGTTTCCGTCTACTTAATGTGTTTTTGCTCCATAAACGTAAAAAAATTATTTTTTGGCAAGAAAGATTGTACGATGAACGTACCTGTTTTTTTTTTTTTTTTTGTTTTAAAAAACCTTAACCATTTTTAACTTAATAAATAAAGAAATGAGTTTTATTTTCTATCTACATATGGGTGTTTCGCTTTATTGCACATCTTGCTCAATTAAGCGATTTTCGTGTTAATTGCGTCGGCGATTTAATTAACCGAGTACTGCTTAATTGAGTTACCGTTTAATTGCGTCAAAAGTCTTGCATTTTTAGAAACTCAATTAAGCGGAAGTAATGTCATATTAAAATACCTTAAAATATTTAACTTTAGAGTTGTTCTTTGAATTTTGTGTTAAATAATTTGAATATTTAACAGGTAAGAATGTTATATTCGGCTTTAAAACATTTGAGATATAACAAGTAAGAGTGTTATATTCGGCTATGCCGAATCTTAAGTACCCTTCACCATGGTGAGATAAGAACAAGAAGTTATATAAATAACGCTTTGTTGGTTAAAATAGTACATAGTACCGCTTTTATAAAGATTAAATTTCCCCAAATTTTTATGATATATGTACGTCAAGATAACTTCAGCACGACGATTTGTCTCAATAAAATGTTTTCGTGATGACATATTGTAAATATGTAAATGGTTTGAAAATTGCGTGCAGCCTATGTCGCAGCTTTCAGTTTAATGAATTTTGACAACATAAAAAACTTCAAGTGTTGGACAGTTGATTCTCATTTGGAAGCTGTAATGTATGATATAAAAAAATATTTGCTTAAGACCGCGTTTTTGAGACGTGGATTAAGTTTAAAGTTAGTTTAACGTACTCTAAAACTCGAATTTTTTTCGGCGAAATGTAGTTTTTTTTTTGTTATTATGTGTTTCATTAAAGACCCAACAGCGAAACTAAGCTGTTGCGTCAAAAAAAAAAAAACAAAAACATAAGCTGATTTTTTAGTCAAACAAGTGGTAATAAAAAAAAACCATATAGGTAATTAGGGACGCAACATCGTTCTAAAAAACATCGAATTTTTTCAACACCGTGTTTTCACCGATGTTTTTTAGCGTTGTTATACTTACGGATTGCTCAAATTCTTCTTTGCTACTGAAAATCTTATGGCCCAACTATAATATGCATAAGCGTGATTCAAAAATTAACTAAAATATTTTAAATGAATTTGAAAACACAAAAACAAAATCAAAAAATATTTAATTTCGTACGAAACGTACGGATCAGTTTCGCACTTTGCTTAAGCAAATGACAAAATAAAACTTAACAAAAAGTTTTGGCAAAAGTGCACTTTACGGGGCGTACGAAAAAAAAAAAAAAAAATTGGACCCCCTCTGGAATAAAAAAAGAAAAAAATCAAAATTAAAATTTAAGGGGCTGAGGCCCCTGGGACCCCATGGATCAAAAAAAGCGGCCCGCCCACTTAGTGGTATGTGTGGGTACTCAAATTAAAGTTAATTGTGTAAAAAACACGAAATTAATAAAATTTAGGTCGAGCGGGAATTCTGGGTCCCTCTGGGGGGTAAAATATAGCCCCTCGCACCCTTATAACTATGTGTGGGTACTCGAATGAAAGGTATTTTGCTTACGATTGTATTGTTTAAGGGAATAGCAACGTAGACAAACAATTTGTTATAAAAATCGCGGGATTTTTTTTATTTTTTTGTAACTAAAGCTTTTCTGTATAGCCGGCCTTCGGCCGGGCGCAAAGATTTTTTCCTCTATGGGATAACAAAGACCGGCTTCGCTAACTAAAGCTTTTCTGTATAGCCGGCCTTCGGCCGGGCGCAAGGATTTTCTCCTCTATGGTATAACAAAGACCGGCTTCGCTAACTAAAGCTTTTCTGTATAGCCGGCCTTCGGCCGGGCGCAAGGATTTTCTCCTCTATTGTATAACAAAGACCGGCTTCGCTAACTAAAACTTCTCTGAATATAAAAGATACATAAATTAACCTAGAGAGGAAAATATTAAACGAATACAAAAACAAAATACATATTTGCAATCGTGAGCAAATTACCTTTAATTTGAGTACCCACACAGATATACATAAGTGTTATGGGGGGGCACTAGAAGAGCCGCCGACCAAAAATATTATTATTTTTGTTTTTGTTGCACAATTACCTTTAATTTGAGTACCCACACATACCATTTAGTGGGCGGGGCGGTTTTTTGGACCCAGGGGTCCCCACGGGCCTCAGCCCCCTTAAATATTAATTTTGGTATTTTTTTTTTTTAACTCTGGATCGGGTGGCATATTTTTTATAATTTTTTTTCGTACGCCCCGTAAAGTGCACTTCAGCCAAAGTTTTCTTGAGTACAATATGGTTTGACACATATGATTTGAATAGTATTCGCAGAGTTGCTTAAGCCAACTTAGCATATTATAGTTAGGCCTTCGCACTTGTTCACGCATTCTCCAAAATTGTTTTAACATTTCTTAAGTTTATAATTACACATAATTTTGCATAGTATGCATGTATACACATACATATGTACATATGTATATGTTTTAAAATTGACTTTTTTATATTTTTAAATAAAGGCCTTGTGGCCGTGGTTTTTGCTCATATCTTAGCCATTTTTGCACCGATCTTGCTGAATTTAAACAATACCGGAGCATATGTGCCATAAATGTATAACAACCTAGCCCCTATAATTTGGCATTTTATTTAGCTTTCTAAAAAATGTTTTAAGCTTATTTTGATTAAAACTAATATTCTTTTTATAAATTGTTATAAATAACTTTAACCCAATCAATGATAATTCTTTTTTTAATAAATTCTTGGAAATTCGATAGCAAGAAATGGTGGGCTATACATAAGTATGTGACAAAAATAAATAAAGAACCTAGGGCCTGTTCGTAAATGCATCACTGCGCTTTGATACAAAACTACACAGCCAGCAAAATAATCCGACGTCGTTCAGATATCTGAGAGAAACTTCGGCAAAAAAGTTGGAATCGTATACGAATTCTGTCAGATTTCTGACCCAAAAACGTATGAAGTGGTTGACACGAATTCTGACAGACATGTCGTGGGAAATTTTGGTTTTTTGTCGGCATTTCGAATAGATATCTAACAGAAATCTAATGAAAAAAGGCATGGGAAGTTCTGATGAGTTAGCTGAGATTTTTTTGCTTTCGAACTGATAGCTGAAAGAAATAATTTTATTGCAAAATATGTACATAATTATAAGTTTTGCACGTACGTACCTTTTTTATGCTTTTTATCTTGAAAAAATAAAATAAAATTAAAAATATTTCCAACTGAATGACAATTGTCATTATTTTAAAAAAATAATAAGTCTCTTTAGACAAATCTGAATGAATTCCGTCCGAATTCTATTGGACATAACTGTACATAAATTCCCCCCGATATATCCATGCGAAAACGATCCGCAATCGGCACGACAGTAAGAATATTCAATGTCTGACAGAAATCTGAACGAAATCTCTAAGAATGAAGTCAGACATTTGCACGAAATGTCTGATTCCGACAATGTCGAAGTATTTTGCTGGCTGGGTAATTAACATTGTAGACATATGTATATATCGTCATCTTAAAGACCTAATAACCTATCTGCAAAAATTTCAAAATTTAGTTTTTTATGGATTTTTATTCCCTATATCATAACGCATATGTGTGCAAAATTTTGAACATGTAATATTACAAATGACAAAGTTTTTGTACCTAGAGGACCGTTACGCACAAAAAAAGAGAAAAATAAATCATCAAAAAACACGATAAAAGTTTAATTTTGTCGCATAGTGTAATTTAAACAAACATTAAGTACTTGTTTTTGCTTAAACCAGTAAAAGAAACTACTACTGTAATTATTTAATGCATATGGGCTAATCCGAAAATTTTTAAACCAAAGGCAGAAATTTAAAGTTGCCCAAAATCCAAATGTTTGTTAATGGAATAATAGGATACATATTCAAGCTTCAACATATATAAGCAATAAGGTTTTACGGTGGTTTTTTTGTTCTTGGCAGAGGCTAACCTAAACGTACCTCTTGCTTTCATTTATTCTTGTAAAAAAAGGGTATTTTCCATGGTCAAAAAAGTGGGCAAAACAATCGTTTCAGTATTTAGCGTTTAGCAAAACTTTAATTTGCTTAATTTTCTTTTATTTAAGATAAAAATCATATATGTAAGTTATATAATATATATTAAAAATTTGAACTAAAAATCGGTACACTCTGTGTAACGTCCGTAACGGAAAATGGGGTTTTTTAAATTTAACAGAATGAATTTTAATAATTTTGTTTTCCAAACTAGCTTTATAAACAGAGTTTTTTATGCACTTTAATCTGATGAAAAAAAGAAATACCTTTATTACGCTTTTTTTTTCTTAATATAAATGACAAAGTGTGTAACGTCCGTAACGGCATGAAAATACCAAAAAGTTTTATTTTAATATTATGAGGTGGAAGTAAGTGTTTATAATGGATTTTCACCTGCTGAATCTGAATCTGGACTTAAAATTGCTCTAGGTTGCCGAGAATCCGAAAAACTTCACCTCAAAGTAACAAAAAGTGTGTTTTAATAACATGCGATCCCCCAATCTGCAACTTAAATTGAGATGAATTTCAAATTCTTCGGAAACCTAAAATAATTCCTGAATATCAATAATAAGTAATTAATAACCATGTTGTAAACCGCAACCTCCATGCACCCCTTCAAATATTTGGTGGTACGCCCATGCTTGCAATGTTTACGTACTGGATTTTCCGTTAGAAATCTTTAAGCAATTCTTGCTTTGATCTCAAAATTTTGCGCGTGGTGACAAATATATTCGTATTAATTAAAATGTGTTCAAATGCAGACAGAGCAAAAAAATTTTGTGCAAATTTGAAAATAATACTGAAAAACTGTTGGTGTTTAAAACTAAAAAGGCAGAAAGAAAGCGAGCACATCTTGAGAAAATCAAATAAAAGTTAAAAAATAGTGTGTCACAGGCAAAAAGAATAAAAAGAGATAATAGACAACGAGTGGCCAAATTTAGAGAGGCACATAAATACATTCTGGGAAACATTACACAATTCGTAAAAGAATGGAATGTGAGTTGTTTCGAACGGAATTTTTTTGCTACTTCGCATGGAAAAGGAGCGGTGGACGGTGTTGGCGCTGTTGTTAAGCGAAAAGTTTGGCAACTAGTAAAAACCCAAAATCTCATCTTAAAAAACTTTCGAGATTTTCACAAATTAGCAAAAAAAAAAATATATATATATGTGGGAGAGAATGCAAAAGCACGCTTGAGTTAGTTGAAAAGAAGACGCCGTGCAGTGAAGACGCTTGCGCATTGAAATACCTATTAGTTTTTTTTTCCCTTAAATTTTCCCTAAATATATCAATTAAATTTTCCTTAAATACCTATGTATATCGATTAAATTTTCCTAAATACCTACTTATTTTATTAACTTTAAATAAAAGTTTAAATCTCACAAATTTTGGGGGCTCAGCCAAAATTAAGAAGAAAAAAGCCGTTGTGTAAAAACAAAAAATTAAAAAGCTGAAAATATGTGTCAGTGTGTGCTATATACTATTCAAAAAAAAAAAAAACTGTTTCGTAGTTCGTGGTAATAGGCAAGAATAAATTTGGAAAAATTCGTTACAAAAACACCCAAAAAACAACAAACAATGACGACGTTGCAGTCATTCCCTTTTGTTCAAGAGAATTTGCGTCGCAGCAGAAAGGAAACAGTAGCAGCGCTGCATAAGTTTGTATATGAGAGTGAAGGTGATAGGGACAACAGAAAACGGCTGCGTACGTTCGAAGGTTTTACGTTTGATGAAAAAGATAGAAAATACATAGCTAAATGTGAATACATAGATAAAAACTTGACAGCGAACGATTTAACATCTATTTGCAATTTTCTCAACATAAGCCACCACGCTGCTGACTTGAAGGAGTACATATTTTTAAACCTAAGAAAGGGTAGCCTATTATTTACAAGAGCAGGGGAAGACGATGAAAGCCAATATGAAGACGACGACGAACAACTCAAAGATGTTGCAAAAAGACAAGAAAGACAAAATCGAGCAGACGACGACAGCGGGAAAACCAGAGAGAGCGATGTTTATTGTTCAATTGGTAATCTTGACGTAGACGAGAGAAAACCCCCTACTTTAATGATGTCTCGGTTTGCTTTGAGTTTTCGTGATATAGAAGACTCGGTAAGAGCTTTTGATGGAAGTGAGCGAATACCGATAGAGACGTGGCTTGACGAATTCGAGGAGACTGCTGCCGTAATGTGTTGGGACGATTTTCAAAAATTTGTATTTGCAAAAAAGTCGTTGAAAGGGGTGGCGAAACGTTTTATTTTGAGTGAGAGGGGAATTACTTCGTGGCGTACATTGAAGGATGCTCTTGTTGATGAGTTCAAAACGACGGTTAGCAGCGCTTAACTTCATAAGGCATTGATGGAGAGACAAATGAAGAAAGATGAAAATGCACAAGAATATTTTTTTGAAATGAAGGATTTGGCGTCGCGTGGTAACATTGATGATTGCTCTTTAATGCAATACATAATAGACGGTATACGGGACATAAACATTAATAAAACTATTTTGTACGGTGCGAAAAACTTAAAAGAGTTCAAATTAAAACTAAAAGATTATGAAACAATGCGCGAGAAATCTAAACCAAAATTTGAAACAAAGCAGAACGTGAATAAAAAAGTGTTGCCAAGTGAAAAGAAAGATTTTGTTTGTTATAACTGTGGGGATAAAGGCCACAAGTCGTCAGAGTGTAAAGATAAGAGCAAAGGCACGAAATGTTTTCAATGTAATCAGTTCGGGCATATTGCAAAAAATTGTTCGTTGAAAAAAAAAGATGAATCGAATACGCATTGCATAAAACCTTCTGAGCTTAATTTAATGAATAAAAACGTTGAAATAAATGATAAAAAATACATTGCTCTTTTTGACACGGGAAGCAAATTTAATATTATAACAGAAAATGTTTATAAGAACTCAAATGAACAAAATCTTAGTGAAGTGAACGTATTTCTTGTCGGTTTCGGGAAGAGTAAGGAGAAAATAAAACCGCTTGGTAGCATAAGACTAAACATTGAAATTGATAATGAGATATATGAAGTGAACTTTCTTGTTGTTTCGAATAATTTTATAGACATTGATGTGATAATCGGTGAAGAATTTTGTAAGAACGTTGAAATAAAAATAGATCGTAATGGACTTCATTTCGATAAAATTGTGTCGGACGAAAACGTAGTACCTATTATGAGAATCAATACTATTTCGGAACATTTAGAACTTTCTATCGATGATCAAGCCGGAAAAGACCTAAAGGAAAAAGTGTACGAAATAATTAAAAACTATAAACCGCCGGAAATAATAAAATCAACACATGTTGAAATGAATATCGTTTTAAAGGACGAAAGTCCGATTAGTTCGCGTCCGCGTAGATTGCCTCTTGCTGAAATAAATATCGTTGATGGTCAGATCGAACAGTGGTTGAACGAAGGTGTGATCGAAAACTCCGAGTCAGAATTCAGCAGTCCAATAGTACTTGTAAAAAAACGTGATGGTTCGCCAAGGTTATGTATCGATTTTCGCCGTTTGAATAAAGTAATTGTCAAGGATAGGTTTCCGTTGCCGTTAATTGAGGACCAACTCGACAGGCTACAAGAAGCAAAGGTTTTCAGTACCATTGACCTTAAGAACGGGTTTTTTCACGTTTCAGTTGCCGAAAGTTGCAGAAAATATACATCCTTCGTGACTCATAATGGGCAATACCAATTCCGTAAGATGCCTTTTGGTCTATCCAATTCACCAGCTGTTTTCCAAAGGTATGTCAACTCTATATTCCGTGATTTATCCCTCAGGGGCATTGCTCTGCCGTACATAGACGATATTATTATTCCAGCTGAGAACGAAGAAAAAGCCTTAGCAAACCTAGCACTGGTTATTAAACAGTGTAGTGATTACGGCTTGGAGATCAACTTGAAAAAGTGTCAGTTTTTGAAACGAAAAGTAGTGTTTTTGGGACACGTGATCCAAGACCAAAAAATATCTCCATCGCCTGATAAGGTGCAGGCAGTGCTTAAATTCAAGACGCCACAAAATTTAAAACAACTGCAGAGTTTTCTGGGACTGGCCGGATATTTTAGGAAGTTTATTCGTGACTTTTCCCTTATAGCCAAACCTCTGAGCGATTTGACAAAACAGAATAAAAAGTTTGAAATGGGAAGAGAACAAATAATGTCTTTTGGCCAATTGAAAGAAATTTTGAGCAGCAGACCAGTTTTAAATATTTATAATCAGAATCGAGAAACGGAAATTCATACTGACGCTTCAATCGATGGATATGGCGCTATTTTGCTACAAAGGTCCGCTGAAGATGGTGGTTTGCATCCCATTTATTATATGAGCCGAAAAACAACAGATGCCGAAAGGAAGTATAGCAGCTACGAACTGGAAATACTAGCTGTAATTGAAGCCCTTAGAAAGTTTAGAGTTTATGTACTTGGTACCAAATTTAAATTGGTGACTGACTGCAATGCTTTCACAAAAACATTAGAAAAGAAGGATCTTTGTACTAGAGTTGCCCGGTGGATACTTTTTCTTCAGGAATACGACTACGTAGTTGAGCATCGTGCAGGTTCACAAATGCGGCATGTTGACGCGCTCAGCCGATATCCCGTCATGATGATTATGGAAGATGATGTTATGTCAAAGGTTGCAAGAGCTCAATCTCAAGATGACGACCTGAATTGCATAATGGAGATCCTTAAGGGTAACCCCACCTACAATGGGTATTTTATGAAAAGCTCCATTTTGTGCAAATTAGTAGACGGTCATGAGTTGGTAGTAGTTCCAGAAAATATGCAAAGAGATGTAATAAGAATCGCCCATGAAAAAGGTCACTTCGGGGTTAAGAAGACAAAAGAGCTCCTTATTAACGATTATTACATTCCAAAACTAGATGAAAAAATTCAAAGCTGTATCACCAATTGTATTCCGTGTATAGTAATAAATCGAAAACGAGGTAAGCAGGAAGGTGAATTACATCCATTGCCAAAGAACGACTCGCCGTTCCACACATTCCACATTGACTTTCTTGGACCATTAGAATCTACAAATAAAAATTACAAACATATACTAGTCATTATTCAATTTTGTTGGTTATATCCAACCAGAACAACATCAGCGAACGAGGTTATATCGAGACTACAAATGCAAAGTATGGTTTTTGGAAATCCGGAACAAATCATAACTGATCGAGGTGCAGCATTTACTTCTGAGGATTTCAAAGAATACGCTAGAAGCGAAAATATAAATCTTATAGCCGTAACAACTGGACTTCCCCGTGCAAATGGTCAAGTAGAAAGGATTAATGCAGTAGTTAGCACAGTCTTGGCCAAATTAAGCATCAACAATCCATCAAATTGGTATAAGCATGTTTCTAAAGTTCAACAAGTAATAAATTCTACGTATTCTCGAAGTACTGATATGACGCCTTTTGAACTTCTAACTGGTGTCAAGATGCGAACAACTGAGGACCTACAAATAAAGCAACTTATAGACAAAGCAACAGTTTGCAATTTCAACGAAGAGAGGAACGAGAAAAGACAACATGCAAAAGAGCAAATACTTAAAATGCAAAACGAAAATAGGAAATCCTACAATTTGCGCCGAAAGACAGCTGTGAAATATAAAGAAGGTGACATCGTAGCTATAAAACGCACTCAATTTGGAGGTGGCCTAAAGCTAAAGCCAAAGTACTTGGGGCCATATAAAATAACAAGAGTTAAATCCAATGATACCTATGATGTTGAAAAAGATGGAAGCTGTGAGGGTCCTAACCGATCTACAACTTGCGCTGAATATATCAAACCATGGGTTAGCAACAATGAGGCATTCGAGGCGAATGTCTGATAGGATGGCCGATATGTGGGAGAGAATGCAAAAGCACGCTTGCGTTAGTTGAAAAGAAGACGCCGTGCAGTGAAGACGCTTGCGCATTGAAATACCTACTAGTTTTTTTTTCCCTTAAATTTTCCTTAAATATATCAATTAAATTTTCCTTAAATACCTATGTATATCGATTAAATTTTCCTAAATACCTACTTATTTTATTAACTTTAAATAAAAGTTTAAATCTCACATATATAAATGGCGTTTTCCTAATTTACGTTGGTAAAAATTTTGTCAAAACTACATCTGACGAAATATCAAAAACATGGATAAATGTAAAAAATATTCCAGCTCTTAAATCATATCATTATGTTACGTCCGTAACGTAACGTCCGTAACAGACAAAAATTAAGATTTTTGTTTAATAGGACTACTTAGTCTTCTTTTCTAAGATGGATTGATATGGTCATATATTCCACTTAATTTTTTGTATTTGGACTTTTTTTGTTTATTATGCAAAATTAGCTAAAAATGTGCAAATGCACATAAGCCTCAAAGTCGACTTCCATTTTTTGTAACGTCCGTAACGGAACTTTAAGCTAGCATAACTTTTTTTCAAAAACAGTTAACCTCTAAGTTTAAAACAAGTTTTAAAGTACTCCCAAAGAATTGCATTTTGCAAAAAATTTCATGAAAATATTCCAATGCTAACGTCAGCTTAGTCAATCTTAACAAGCAAATTTGCGTGCGAATGTAACGTCCGTAACGCAGGATTAGCCCATATAATATTCATGTGTATAAAGGAATTTTTATTTATTCATACTAATTAGTACTGCAGATAGGTTATTTGGTTTCAGATTTTTACAATTCCAAAAAACCTAAGTGTCATAACATAAGCTGTGATTAGAAAAACAAAATTTTCTCAACCCATATATATTACTGGTTTCATTTTAATCGAAATGTGTAATTTTCGTTTCAATATGGTTAATAGTTCCAATTTTATAAGATTTTTTCCCTCTCCTGTAAACTTTTTAATACTGCAGATAGGTTATTTCGTCTTTTAGGTGACGATATGTAAGTATATGTACATAAATATTTGGCACTTGGATTACTTTACTTTTTTACCAAAAAAATTAAGTCACGAAAAAACCTCGAGGAAAAAGAATATAAAAGTATTGATAGGAGGATAGTTAATATCAGGATTTTTTTTAAAACGTAAATCTATATTTATTAATCAATTCATCACATGGAATCCAATCTTCCAAGTTATTTTGATACAAATTTAAAGAGGATAACATGGACTGACAGGTATCTACTTTCAGTCTAATTGACAATTTATTTTTTAATAATGCTAATTTAGAAAAAATCCGCTCAGCGGATGCACTACTATGTAGTTAAATAAAATCATAAGAAGCAAATTTATACAAGTTTGGATATAAATTGTCACCCAATTTTTTAAATTGCCAATTTTGTAGCAAAATGTTTCAGGCTAAGATATTTTAAAAATTGCTTCATTAGAGCCAGTTTTTGACATAAAGATCAGCGATTAAATTAGAACTAATCTTTGAAATTCGTTTTTGGGTATTCGATTATTTCATTATTATTCCAAGTTTAAACGCCCAAAGTTGGCGGTTTCAACTTGCGACAGAACTTTCAAAAGTACGAACAGCTTATAAAAGGAAATATTTTTTATTTTTTTTTTTTATTGAAAGTTTTATTAAATATTCCACCCTCAAGCTTAAATAATTAAAAGTAATTATAAAATAAAGGTCAAATAAGAATAAATATATATTTATAAATATATAAAATTATATAACACAATACAAAATTCTCGCCTTTTCTTCTTCTTTTTCACGTTAAGAACAGTAATTTGATGACAATTTTTGGTATTTGTTTTAAACTGCCATAATTATACATAAAATTATTGCCAATTCATATGGCAATGCTAAAAGCTTTAATCTTTCACTCAAAAACACCACAGAGGATTAAGGCTAGATTAATTTTATTATAAGATTAACAAGTCTTACTATTGATCCTGGTTTAAACTCTTAGTATAAAACCCGCTCTTAATAATTACTGGATCTAAAACCTTTAATGAACTCAGTCTCTAATCGCTAATATTAAAAGGGGCAAAAGGGGCACAAAAAACTACAAAATGATACAAAAGGGGATTTAAAACAAAGGGGCAAAAAAAGTGGCACAGCAGTCAAAAAGGGGCAAAAATGCGACTTTAGTCGCATAACGGTAACGCTGGCAACAGCTTATTAGACGAAACACAATAACAACAATTACTACAATAAGAGCCAGTTTTTGACATAAAGATCAGCGATTAAATTAGAACTAATCTTTGAAATTCGCTTTTGGGTAGTCGATTATTTCATTTTGTTGCCAAGTTTAAACGCCCAAAGTTGGTGGTTTAAACTTGCGACAGAACTTTCAAAAGTACGAACAGCTTATAAAAGGAAATATTTTTTTTTTTTTTTATTTAAAGTTTTGTTAAATATTCTACCCTAAAGCTTAAATAATTAAAAGTAATTATAAAATAAAGCTCCAATAAGAATAAATATATATTTATAAACATATAATATTATATAACACAATACAAAATTCTCACCTTTTCTTCTTCTTTTTCACGTTAAGAACAGTAATTTGATGACAATTTTTGGTATTTGTTTTAAACTGCCATACTTATACATAAAAGTATTGTCAATTCATATGGCAATGCTAAAAGCTTTAATCTTTCACTCAAAAACGCCACAGAGGATTAAGACTCGATTAATTTTATTATAAGATTAACAAATCTTACTATTGATCCTGGTTTAAGCTCTAAGTAAAAAACCCGCTCTTAGAGATACAAATAAAATGCACCAACAACAACAATTACGAAAGCAATGCCTTCATACAAAAACAGTGCTGCCACAACTAATACAATTTTTACAACCAAAATTTTTGAAAATGTTACCAAATGTGAAAAAATATAACCAAATTTAAAATGCCTTTTATAAAGTGAGAAAATCATTAAAATTTATTTTAAGTTGCATTGTAATAAAAAGGTTAGATATGTGCACTTTATAGCAAAATAATAATTATAAGTCAATTAAGCTTGAGGTCTCTTTTTTATAAAAAATATTAAATTTATTTAATCCAATATTTCGGCACTCCGTTGTGTGGCTTCTTCAGGGTTTTTTCTTGAATGTTTGACAAAAATTAACAATTTTTAACAAATTTAACAAAAAGTAACCATTTTCAATTAAATACAAAAAAGTTGAAAGAAAAAGTTGATGAAAAAATAAATTTTTTAAGATTTTGAAACATTTATATTTGTTATTTCTAAAAAGAGTTTGTTTTGAATTATTTTTGTTTCAAAGTTGGTTTCTAACTTATTATTAGGGATTTCCTTTAGGTGATGTTTATATAATTTAGTTTTGTATAAATATTATCTATTTCAATTTTAATAGTCTCCATAATAAGTAGTACATATGTTCGTATACAAAATTAATAATTATTTTCTTTTTTGCCCTCGTTATAAAAAATTTTAAGATTTCTCTCTTCAAAATAAGATTTTTTTTCGCTCAATGAAGACTTTCCTTCCTAATCTTCTGACAACGCTGCTCGTTCTATTTACAAGTAATTAGTAACTGTTTTTGTATAAATAATTGAAATAAAAATTTTATGAAACAGTTCATAAACGTTTACTTGCAAACAAGACATGGATTTTCACGATATATGTATTTTTTTTAATACCCTTCACCGAAGGTAAGAGGGTATATATAACTTTGTCATTCCGTTTGTATGTTCCACAATATTGATCCTACACCCTATAAAGTATATATATTCTGGGTCCTTATGAAAAGCGAAGTACAAATCCGGTTGTCCGTCTGTCCGTGTGTATGTTGAAATGGGTTTTCCGAAAACCCCAGAAATGATGTGGACTAGGTTGATGTATATTTATGTCGCATATACTCCGTTTAAGTTTGCTATTGAAATTCAGCCAGATCGGTCCAAAAATGACGGAGATATGAGCAAAAAACCACGACTACCTCTAAATTTTTCCAAAAACCCTTGTTGTTGTATTTTTTTATTTCCGTATATCTTGAGAACGGCAAAAGCCAAAGTTTCTAAATTAGGTACACACATTTAGGTTGCCAATACACACCATCCTACAAAATGTGGGCGGAATTGGAGAAGTGGGCGTGGTACCTCCCGTACAAAAAAAAAATTAAAAATTGTATAAAAACCTAAATTTTAGGGCTGCCATATGTCCTATGGATATGACTTATATATCAAAACTCGGGAAAATCGGTTCAGATACAAAAAAGTTATGACCAAAATTAAAATTTTTTAAATACCCACTTTCGGGAATCATTGATCTCCTCGAGTCCAAGCTTTATAACTAAAGTAAATGGTAAATTTCTTCTTCAACACGTCGGTATATAAATCTGCCAAATCGGCTAAAAAATGGCTGAGTTATAACCGAAACACTGAATCCCCAAAAATTACTCTTTTTTATAATTAACTTTGTTAAAATATATATTTACAAGTTTATATAAATGTTTATATACATATAAATATAACTTAAGTAAATGGTAAAATTCTTCCTTAACACGTCGGTATATAAAACTATCAAATCGGTTAGACAATGGGTAATTTATGAGCAAAATACTCAAAAAATGGGTTAAAAAACATAAACATCTATATATATAAAAAGAAGTGTACATTTTGATTGTCACTCCATAACTCGAGAACGGCTCGACCGATTGCCATAAAATTTTTAGGGAAGGTACAAGGAGGAGTGATGATGGTTAGTTGATTTTGAAATCCAAAATCGGTCTAGCCATTATCTATATATATAAAAATGAAAAATGTTTGTATGTTTGTTTGTGTGTTTGTTTGTTTGTTTGTTTGTTTGTTGGCTTATAGACTCCGAAACTACTGAACCGATTTTCCTGAAATTTTTACAGTAACTTCACGTCAGCCCTAAAAATAAAATAGGCTACTTATTTTTTCGATAGGGGCAGGGGAATTGGTACCCCCCCTAGAATGCCAATATTAATTATCGCATATCTTAAGAGCCGCTGGACGCATTTTGCTGAACTTTTTGTAGTAGGATCTTCTGAGCCCCGAAATTGAAATAAAATAGCAGCGGGGGTATTGGAATCCCCCATAGGACGCCAATGTTTAACATCGCATATCTTAAGAACTGTAATAGCGAGAATGTTCAAACTTTCTAGAAGTCACTCTTATGGTATACTACACTTTTGAAAATAAAAATAAAGCGGGTAGGCGCAGGGGGGGAAATCCCTCCCATAGGATGCATACATTAAATATCGATCAACTGAAGAACTTTTAAAGGGAGAGTCTTCAAACGTGGTTAAAGCTACTATTATAGTAAACTATAAATTTCAATATAAAAATGGGCGGGAGAGACAGGGGAGGAGCAGTACCCCTCATAGATAGAAATATTAATAAGAGCGAGCCACTGCACGCATTTTGTTGAAATTTTGGTAGTAGGATCTTCTGAGTCCCAAAATTGAAATAAAGTAGCAGTGGGGGAAGTGGTTTTCCCCATAGGACGCCAATGTTTAATATCGCATATCTTAAGAACTGTTATAGGGAGAATGTTCAAACTTGGTAGAAGTCACTAATATGGTATACTACACTATTGAAAATAAAAATAAAGCGGGTAGGCGCAGGGGGGAATACCTCTCATAGGATGTATATATTAAATATCGCTCAACTGAAGAACTATTAAAGGGCGAGTCTTCAAACGAAGTTAAAACTACTATTATGGCAAACTTTAAATTTCAATATAGTAATGGGCGGGGTAGACAGAGGAGGAGCAGTTCCCCTCATAGATAGAAATATTAATAAGAGCCGCTGCAAGCATTTTGTTGAACTTTTGGTAGTAGGATCCTCTGAGTCCCAAAATTTAAATAGCAGCGGGGGAAGTGTTACACTCCATAGGACGCCAATGTTTAATATCGGATATCCTAAAAACTGTTAAAGTGATAATGTTCAAACTTTGTAGAAGTCACTCTTATGGTATACTACACTTTTAAATATAAAAATAAAGCGGGTAGGCGCAGGGGAGAAATACCTTCCATAGGATGCATATATTAAATATCTCTCAATCGATAAAGTGGTTAAAGCAGTGTTGCGAAGCGCAGCGGGTTAAGCTAGTTTTTATAAAAACCTAAATTTTAGGGCTGCCATATGTCCTATGTATATATACCAAAATGTCGGAAATTTGTATGAGTTATAACCGAAATACTGGGGTCTAATCACCGCATACGTAATCGAGCAAAATTCATCGAAATTATTTATTTTGGTATCTTGAAACTCGATATCGAATGAAATGTATTGAATTTGAAATAATAGCATTCGACATCGAGCAACTCGACATTACATTTATCGAGTTTTCATTCGATACGCCAGTGTCTATCGTATGCAAAAAAATTCAATAGTTTGATCGATACGATAGTATCGAATGCTGTGATTAGACCCCTGAATTCCCGAAAATTACTCTTTTTATACCCTTCACCGAAGGTAAAAAAGGTATATATAACTGTAATTTCTACAATATTGATCCTACACCTGGGCCCTTATGAAAAGCGAAGTTCAAAACCGATTGTCTCTTATTAAAAAAAAAAATATTAACCAGTTTTATTTAGTTTTTGTCTAGTTGCTCTGTATTCTGCTCGCAAAATGGTGAAGGGTATATAAGATTCGGCATAGCCGAATATAGCACTCTTACTTGTTTTTTTTTGAAAATGTTCAGGTTTTTAAAGTTGCCCCTTTTTTTCTCAGAATTCCCCTTTTTGTGACATTTTTTTTTTTAAATCCCCTTTTTGTGCCCCTTTTAGACAATTTTGAACGGTAATGCTGCTTGGTATAGACGGGCAGTAAAGATTTTTTACAATGCTGCCAGAAGTTTTTTGTGTTGCCAAAAAAAATTTGTAGAAAAATACCACATTTGCACAAAAAATTTAAGTGGTGTGCTCACGATCAATGATAATATGCACTGCAAATTGTAAATTTGCACCACCCTTACCCGTTTTTGACATTTATAATCGATAGTTAAATATTATTAGTTATTACCAAGGTCTATCCAATTGAATTGGCCTTGGTTATTACTTGGTGAAATTTACCGTAAAGGTATAAATGATGTGCACCAAGGTATATTTATAGCAGGTAGTCTCCGAAAGCCAGCTGGTTGTTTTGTGATACAAACTGTCAAATGTTGTATAGTAAACAAGTAAACAAGGTTTTTTGTCTTTTTCTTTTTTGTCTCTTTTCAACCCCTTTGCTGTTTGACAGTTCGTATCACAAAAAAACAATAAAAAGTCCTGTTGTTTGTTTATTGTACAATTGTTGTAATCTCGCTGCTACCTGCTATAAATATACCTTGATGTGCACCTTTTCATAGCACTGCCAAATTGAAGTAAATGATTAAAAGGTACTAAAAAAATCAACTCTACAATAACAACAACACGAAAATTACTATAACGTACATTTTATTTCTTTGAATAAATAGTGTTTGAAGCAAGGTATATTTACACAAGGTAAACTCGTTGGCCCATATGTTTGTCAGCTGATTACCCTTAGTTGGAACCCAAACGTCAAATTTCGTGTATATGAGCCAAAATTTGTACATATAAATTGTTTTTGTTTTATATGAAGACATTTTTGACAACTCGGTTCCTTTTAAAGAGCAGCATGTCTATACTCCCAAATGAGTCTACCTTGTATAAATATACCTTGGTTTGAAGATGAACTCAGTCAAGGTCTATCCAATAGGTCTGCTTAAGAAGCCAGATGTTTATTTGGTTTTTTCCTCAACGATATCAAGAGTTGTTTACATTTTCCTTATACGTGTATATTTTTGTTTGCTTTTTTGCCACACATACATGCACACAAAACACATTTTTCCTTTTGTTTTGCCTATGTAGTAGTAAGATTTTGACAACGGCGAGGAATTTTACACAAACAAAATGCCTGTTGTTTTTTGTATTGTTGTATTGTTGTAGTAGTAAGCAGACCTATTGGATAGGCCTTGAACTCAGTGAAAAATAAAACAATTAAAAAGAAAAAGCGGTTAAAAAATGTAAGGAAGCCGCAATAATAAAAATACTGTACCACTTGTCTGAAAACATTTTGAGGTAGATAAGTTATAAATTAATAAAACATTTTGTGTATTATTCAAGAAACTTATTGCAAGTGCATGCTTCATTAAAAAAACTGTTTCGGAAAAGCTTAAAATTAGAAGTGCAACTATGCTGTGAATACCTTTATTGTGAAAATGTATTTTGAGACCAACAAAAAGTATTTGAAATGCAAAATACTTGAGCGACAGGTATTTAAAATTCAAAATACAAACAAACTTTTACATATAAAAAATATTAAATTTATTTTATTCAATTTTTCGGCACTTCATCGTGTGCCTTTTATTTTTCTTAAAAAAATTAATATAAATTTTAAAAGGTCATATACCTATTAGCCCATCTATATAAATGTAGGTATGTATATTCTATACACCATATCCAGATTCATGCAGTTTTTTAAGGAGGTGAAATTAATATACCTCAACTTGCAAATAAGTTTGTTTTGTTCAGCGGCTCCTTATATGAATGCACATTAGGTGCGCTTTATTTTTCATATTTGTGAAATTGTACCCAACCCTAGAAATGTTTTTCCCATAAAAAAAAAAAACAGTTTTTGCCAAAAAATTAGGCTGAACACATATTGGAAAGGAGTGGTTCATTCGGCCTTAAGTTTGAAGTTGCATTTACGGGTTTATGAGTTTTTGTATTAGTAGGATACCGTTAACCAATTGACAGGTATCACAAAAACAAAAATAATTTTTTTAACTGCAGTTTCAAAACTCCATTTTCAAATTTTTAAAAGTTTTGTTAAACAAATTATTGATGATATATAAGGAAAAAAATATGAAAAAATTATGTTATTACCTTCCATAGTTTTTTCGTACCTGCGATTTTCTGGAAAATTTAATTTTTTTCACCATATTTTGGTGAATGAGCCCAATTATAGGTATGTCATCAGCCTAATTTTTTGCGAATTATAGTTTTTATGGGACTAACATTTCTATGGGGAGTTGCGGTGAAATTTCGCAAATATGAAAAATAAGGCGAACCCTTATGTTCATATATGTATGTAATTAATGACGCATATATCAAGAATCGCAGAACAAGCTGTTACAAAAAAATATGTATAGATTTTTGTTGAAAAAAATCCCATATAATAAATAAATAAAATAAAAATAAATATACCTTCTTAAAAAACTAATGAAATAATAAATTAAAAATTTAATTTTTCAACACATACCTTTATATTTAGAGTATAAATTGTATTTAAAACCCATCCAACGGTGCCATCGCCACCCGCTACCAAAACTCGACATGGGCGAGGATTGGCTTTGGCAGCCCATTGCATAGCATCTTGGGGGCCACGTGAACCCAGTTCCATAACTTGCAAGGGATGTAAATAACCACGGAGCAATGAAACAACATCTGAACCGGTATTGCTACCCGACTTTGTATTGGCGATCACAATTAACGGCTCCCAATTCTCAATAGTAGGTGGTTTTATACCAGCCAAATGTAAGCGAACCGATTCACGTGTGCGAGCCGCAACTATACAATAGGGTGGAAATATCATATCACGAAATTCCCCAAAATCACATTCCCCTCGCAAATCAATGCGTTTATAGCAATTATTATGGTAGCAGCGATGGCACCAAGCACAACGCCAACCACTCAAGCCAACCTCTTCGACATCATCGTTACAACCATCACAAATTGCGCTCAGCGGTAGATTTCCTTTTACCCACAAATGGCGCATTGATTTTTCATTTTTCACCCATTTTTCTTTACACTTTAATAGTTTATCCGCTTTGCGGGTGCAAGATCGCGATGTATGCGAACATATGCCACAGCAATCACAGAAAACACCCGCCGAAGGTGTTAATAAAATTTCGCACACATTGCAATAACAAGCCTAGAATCGATAGAATAATCAATAGAAATATTACCTCATGACTTTATCTCTTTGATGGGTATTACGCATTATATTTATACGAAATACTTACTCTATTTAAAATTTTTATGGATTTCCAGCCATGTTTACTTTTGCCTGGTATACAAATAACATCCTCAACCAACAGACTGCGACAAAAAACAAATAAGGCGCCCAATGCAAATAAGGAACCAATTAAGGCTTCAGGACTTAATTCAAATGCTGCCAATTCCATGATCACACCACCATCACCATTCCCCTTAAATATTTTAGGTGGATGTTTACACGTGTTTGCACCTGAGTTAAATGCAAATTAATCTTTCCGACTTAAATTATTTGTCGTGTTTTTATTTTAAACATTTTTACATTTTATTTATGAAAATTAAATAGACAAAAATCAATAAGATTTAGATAGAATGGAATAACAACAACACTTCCAATATAGTTATTTTTTTAACAGTTGTAACTAGGAATGGGCCAAAAATATCGATATATCAAAATATCGAAATTAAAAAATAAACCGATACATATCGCCGATATTTAAAATACCGATATATCGATATTGAAATACGACTATCGAATTCGATATTTTTTACAGTCAGTCTTATCACAAAGGGACAAATAAAGGACCCAAGTGAGCTGTCTGTTGATAGCTCCCCATTAAAAACTCAACATTTTAGACGTTTTTTCAAACAATATGTTTTTTTTAAGAATTGGCATCGCTGCATGCATCATATGTTTTTTTTTAACTAATATGAATATCCGTCTCTACAACAGACTTGATTTAATGTAATAACGTGATGTTATAAAAGCGTTGTTAAAATATTTGCATTAACAACATGAGAACACCTCTAACATGATGAGTTTATACTTAACACTAACATCATATTAGTGTTAATATTAAGCATTTCATGTCAGTGATAGACTGCATGTAAAGATTGGCATTAATAAGAAGAAGAATTAAAAAAAAGCGGGGTTTTCACATTGCAGATTTCTAATTAAAACAGAAAAGTCAAACAAACTTGAAAATATTTATTTTATGCGGCTTTGGAACTATATGTGCCTATATATATTTGGAATAATAACAAGTTAGAATGATATATTCGGCTGTGCCGAATCTTTGATACCCTCCACCGACAGTTCGAATGTTTAAGGAGTAATATCTGTATGATGTTATTATTATCTTAAACTGTAACGATTTGTTATTAATTATGGTTTTAGGCGACTAAGCTGTTTTCCGGTATTAGGGTTTATACGGGGCCTAGGGTAAATTATGGACCGATCATCACGAAATTTCACAGCGTCATTTCTAGTCCTAAAAAACTGTGACGTACCAAATTTTGTTATGCTAGCGTTATTTTTTACGGTTTTAGGCGTACTAAACTGTTTTCCGGAAGTATTGTTTATATGAGGCTTAGGGTAAATTATGGATGGATCTTCACGAAATATTACAGCGCGATTTTCAGTAAAATAAAACAAATTTTTGCAAAATCTTATCTCATTCCGTGCCTTGTTCCAGCATTTATGTTATTTTTTGTAACAAAATGATAAATTTTTTAGGTGGTGGTTCCACATTTTGATTCATAGCTCTGGCCCTACTGAACCGATTTTGCTGGATTTCAATCCATAACTGCTTAGGATAACTACAAGCAATTTGGCACCAAGTTTATTCATTTCTTTTGAGTTGTTCGAAAGTGAGCGTGTTTTCAACAGACGGACAGACGGATTGTCAGACAGATGGAAATACTCAAGGACCCAGAATATATATACTTTATGGGGTCTGAGATGAATAATAACATAAAACACGGAATGACAAACTTAATATACCCTCTTCACAACTAATTGTGGTGGAGGGTATAATAAGATTTGTGCATATATATATATATATATATATATATATATATATATATATATATATATATATATATTACATTTATTAATTTGGTAAGTAATAGTTTCAGCGAAATACGTTCGATATATTGATACATCGATATTTTTGAAATAAACAATATCGATACTCTTAAAAATATCGATTTGATATATATCGATATGTTTTTTCAATTTGCCCATCCCTAGTTGTAACAGGTTCAGTGATGCCAACTCTTGGGGTACTAAACGCGTGTAGACATTTGAAAATGGGCCAAATCAAGCCGAATTCATTAAAGGCGAACTTACAGCCCAGCTGATAACTTTTTTTTATCTTAATAATTGTTGGATGTCCAAATATGTTTATTTTTTTTTTTGTTTACATGAATATGTACTTTAAATTAGTTTTTGCTAGTCGCATCTACATAGTATATGTTCTAATATTTGGTTTTCTGTTACTGCCCGTCTACAACTGACATGATTTGCTGTTATAACTTTATGTTATAAAAGCGTTGTTAAAACATTTGCATGAATCTATACCTAACACTAACATCATATTAGTGTTAAAGTTAAGCAATTCGTGTCAGTTGTAGACTGCATGTTATAAATAGCTGCATATTCCGTATCCATTTCTACCAAACTACAATATTATAAGTAATTTATAAAAAATATTGCTTACTTACCTTGTTTTTATACACTCCACAACTAGTTGGAAAGAGGGAATACTAAGTTTGTCATTCCGTGTGAAACTTTTTTTATTAAACTAAGAACCCGATAAAGTATATAACTCCCAATTCACACGTTGCAAGTCTTATTGATCAGCTTGCTACTTTATAAAGAGAGTGAAGAGAGGAAAATAAACGTTTCTCTCTCACTCTCTCTCGCCTATAAGGTAGCAAGCTGATCAATAAGACTTGCAACGTGTGAATTGGCACTAAGGGTTCTTTAGTAATTCTAAGCCTATTAAGCCATGTCCGTCTGTTAAAAACTCGTAACGAAAAACTCAGGAGAAAATAGCAATATAGGTGTAAAATTGTTTCTAATTATCCTTAGCAATTTAGGATTTAAATCCATCAAAATCGGTTCAGTAGGATAAGAGTTAAGAATGGAACAACCACAATAAAAAAAAAATTGATAATTTTATTTCTTAAGCTATTAACAATGTTTATGATAATTTATGTTTGAAATAAACTAAAAAAATATATACATAGTTTTTTTAAATGTATATGTTCTTGTTAAAAATTAAACATAGGTAATTTTCCAAAAATAATAAACTAAATTTTCTATCATTGGTAAATTTTCAAAGTTTTTATGTAACTTTAACATAATTTATTGTATTAACTTGAAGTTAGTTATTTTATGTTAGGTGGGGACAGCAAGTGAGACCCCTAAGATGCAGCACGAATTTAAACAATTTAACAAAACACACTTTGGAACATTAATCGAAACGTGGTTTTGTTTCTAGCAATGTTGCATCGAGTGTGGTCACAATAATCAAATTTAAAAGTATGGCATCTTAAACAGTACTTTTATATGCAACAGTGCGAGAAAGAGAAGCAGAGCTCACTATCTGTCAAATTATTTATAATACTCTCTTTATATTGTTGCGATTCCACGTGCATTTAACAACACGCTTTTTAATTAAAGAAAATCCTCAAAATTTAATTATATTTTATTTTTTTTTAATAAAACGTAATCGAATTTTTCCCAAAAAATATGGGACGTAAAGCAGATTATAATGAAAAACCTAAAAAGGGACCGGGACGTAAAGCGCGTAAACAGGGGCCGCCGACATATGCCAAGAAATCATTTGGTAAGCAAAACAAATTTTTTTTAAGCAAAAGTCGTAAAATTCAATTTAATTTTTAGCTCCTTTAGAAGATGAGGACAAAAAGTTGTCACATCATCAGAAGCAACGTTTAGCCAAGAGACTACAAAATAAAACTATTATTAAACAAAAACAAAAGTTGGCCAAGGAAAACAAAAAGAATAAACAAAAGCAAAAAGAATATCATAGTGATAGTGAAGAGGAGGATAAGTTAATGAATGGTAGTAATGGTAAGATGGTGAAAGAACATGACGCTGTAATGGAAATTAGTGAAGTTAAGCACAAAATGGTGGTAAAGACGAAGCTTGCTAAAGTTAAAGGCTTTACCGATGACAATCAGGAGTGGTTAAAACCAAAACAAAAGAATAAATCTAGCAAACAGTTGATAGAGGAGGAAGTTGAAGACGATGAAGAGGATTCTGAAGAAGACGAGGAAGAAGAGGAAGATTTAGAAGAAGAAGGAGAAGTTGATGGTGATGACGACGAAGTGTTGGAGGAAGAAGAGGAAGATGATGAGAACGATGATGATGATGATGAAGAAGAGGACGAAGATGAGGTTTTAGAAGGTTCTGACGACGATCATAATATTAAACTAGGAAAATTAGATGAACTCTCTGATGAAGAAGAAGCCAATTCTGATGATGATTTTGAAGTCTCTGAAGATGAGGACAATGAAGAAGATGATGACGAGGACGACAGTGAGGATGAAGACTTACTGCCAATTGAAAAGCAAAATATAAAATTGAAGAAACGTGAAGCCAAAGAAGCTAAATTGGCGGCTGAAGAAATGCAAATGTCTGTTGATCAACAAGATGTTTTCCAATTTCCTGATCCCGAAGAAGAACAAGCGTTAACATTGCAAGAAGTTCAACAACGTATCAAGGATCTCACCTTAGTATTATCTGATTTCAAAAAATATCGTGATCCCAATCATCCTCGAAGCGACTATATGGAACTGCTAAAGAAAGACTTATGCCTTTACTACAGTTACAACGAATTTTTAATGGGCAAACTTATGGATATGTTCCCTTTGTCCGAACTCATGGAATATTTAGAAGCCTCTGAAGTTGCTCGTCCTCTGACCATCAGAACTAACTCCTTGAAGACCAGAAGAAGAGACTTAGCAGCCGCTTTAATAAATAGAGGTGTTAATCTTGATCCCTTAGGTAAATGGACTAAAGTCGGTTTAGTTATCTACAATTCCCAGGTTCCTTTGGGAGCTACCCCGGAATATTTAGCTGGCCACTATATGATTCAAGGTGCCTCTTCTATGTTGCCTGTCATGGCTTTGGCTCCTCACGAAAATGAAAGAATTTTAGATATGTGCTCGGCTCCAGGAGGCAAGGGCTCTCATATTGCTGCCATTATGAAAAATACTGGCGTTTTGTTTGCCAATGACTTCAATAAGGATCGTATTAAGGCAGTTGTAGCTAATTTTCACCGTCTGGGTGTAGTGAATTCGATTGTGTCCTGTGAAGATGGTTGTAAATTTAGACAAGTTATGACTGGTTTTGATAGAGTTCTTCTGGATGCTCCTTGCACGGGTACTGGTGTGGTTTCCAAAGACCCCAGTGTCAAGACCACCAAGTCGCCAGTAGATGTACAAAGATGTTATAATTTACAACGTAAGCTCTTACTCACCGCTATTGATTGCGCGGACGCCAAGTCCGCCACCGGAGGTTACATTGTTTACTCCACCTGTTCTGTATTGCCAGAGGAAAACGAATGGGTAATTGATTATGTTTTAAAGAAGAGAAATGTTAAATTGGTTCCCACAGGCTTAGATTTTGGTGTTGAAGGTTTTACCAAATACAGGCAATACCGTTTCCATCCTTCACTCAACTTGACTAGAAGGTACTATCCCCACACCCACAATATGGATGGTTTCTTTGTGGCCAAACTAAAAAAATTTTCCAATACTATACCTGTAAGCAAAGATCAGCAGGAAGAAGATGAAAAACAATTGGATGAAGGCATTAGTACCTCTGAAGAAGATAAGGTCACCTTGTTAAATGCTGAAAATGAAGCAGAAGATGAACTTTCTGGTGATGATCCTAAGGGACGAAACAAATTGAACAAACGTGCCGGTAAACCTACATTGAGTGAATTCGAACTGAGTGCAAAAAAGAAAAAGATGGAACAAAGTAAAACCAAATATATAGCCAAGGTATTTGAACCACCTGTTAAAGTGGAAAAGAAGAAAAAAGATCCACCAACCGAAGAAGTTAATAAAAAACAAGATAGTGCCAATATTAAAAAACAGGAGAATGCAAAACCGCAAAAAAGCCAGCAACAAACCGATAAACCACAAACATCCAACACAATGCAAATTAAATCTAACAAACATTTAAAAAAATCGCATGGCTTAGAAAAACCTAGTCCAGCACCAGAGAAACCTTTGAACAAAGATAACAGCGAAAAGACACAACCTCTTAAAGATTTTCCCAAAAAGAAACAACAAACGAAATTTGAAAAGAGAACTCACGAGCCTCTAACAGATAAAAAAACAAGCAAAAATGGACAGGGAAAACCGCAACCCGATAAAAGATCTGATAAACTTCAAAAATCACTACATAAATTACAAGACGAGGATAATGATATTGCTCCCCTACTAGAAGGTAAACCCATAAAAAAGCAAAACCTATTTAAGCAAAAATCAAAACAAATTGGCAAATTAAAACAGATTAAAAATAAAAAGCAAAAATAATTTAAAATGCCCATCAAAATAAAATTATTTCAATAGTTTTTTTTTTTTTTTAATCTTGTTCATTATAAATAATAATAAAAAAATATAAGTAGTTTTACATTAATAACTTAATATTTATTAAGTTTAAACAAAAAAATGAAAAAATGTACCTTCTTTTCCAAAAAGGTATAAAAAATAAAAATTATTGGAAAACTAGTAAAAATGTCTACGAATTTTTTGAATATTTACGAAAAAGGTTATCGTGGTTGGCGTATTTTTGGTACAAAATAACACTATGCTAGTTGAAAAAATAGACAAGCCGGGCACATGGCGTTTTAACATAATTCGGGTACGCTGAATCCAGTGGTGCAAACCGTTTTTTTTTGGTTAGCTCTTGTTTTCGAGATATACCGTTATTTCTAAAATGGAGGAGGTTGCTCAACATATATTCGCGTCACTCAAAAACGGTTTAGTTTATTGAAATTACTAAAAAAAAAACCGAAATTCCGCCATAAAATTTCCTGTAAGAAAGCTGAATTTTTTTTCTAATATGCGCAGACGTTTTAAAAACATTTTTTTGTTGAAAAAAAATGATTTTTTTTTTATCAAAATTTCGAAATTTTTTTTTAAAAATTCATAAAAAATTGGAAAATGCAGTTAGGCTTTTAATTTTTTTGCAGACATATAAAAAACGAGGCTCCAAACAAAACAAGCCATAAATGATTAAAATCTGTTAGAAACTTTTGATTTAATTCACAAAAGTCAAGTATATCTCGGGAAAATGTTAAGGGCAACAAATTAATTGAGGTCGGTCATAAATTATATCCCACTAGGGGCGACTCTTGGGCATTTATGGGACCTTTTCGTCAATATATTTCTAGTCTGCATTGAACATTTTCTGTAGGAGCCCCGTTAAGGTAGGAGATAGCGGGTAGGTACATATGTTAGAAATAAATGTTTGAGATGAAAAATAAAGTGGGGTTGGTCATACATTTGACCCATCTAGGGGCATTCAAGGCGCTGCAGGGGCCAAATTTTAGAATTCCAACCATACAAATATGTTGGTTTAATAAAATTCTTAAATTTGATCCCTGCAGCGCCTAGGATTTTTACTTTATTGCGGAATTTCGGTTTTTTAGTTTATTCAATAAGTTGAGCGTTTTTGAGTTACGCGAACATATGTTGTGCAAACTCCTCCATTTTCGAAAGACAGTGGACTCGCGATAATATGAACACGTCAATCGGTTAACCGATGGATTACTACCCGATTAACTGATCGGTTAATTTCAAATTGGCTTTTTTCGATTAACGATTAAATCGGTTAATTTCAGTCGATTAACCGATGTAACAAAAATTTAAATATTTTGTAGTATAACATATTTTTTTTGTGTTTTTATTTATTTGTTTCGTCTCATATACAAAATGTATGTGTTTTGAAAATAATTTTTTATACCAACAAAGAATGTGTTCAGTGACTTAATTTTAATCCATTTTTCGCCGACCGGTGACTAAAATTACAATGTTTTTCAATTTTTTTTATCTTCATCATCGATCAGCAGGAATGTAGAGAAAAATGGGTTAAATGTTTGATTGTCAACACCTTTTTTTTGTTTCACGTTTCTCATACATATCGACCCCTAACCGCGAAAATAGCGTAAGCGCCAAAAATCAAATTTTACAGGAGAGAGCTTTTTTATTTTATTTCATATAAATTTTGTATGAAATTTGTCGCTTACAATAAAATTGTTCTTGCTATAAAATCGTAACGGTACCTTATGTGACCATGACATTTTGAAGATGATGCAAGTGTTGCCAAAAATGTCATTTATTAAAAAAAACGAAAATTGAAAATCGTCGCTTACGTTATTTTCGCGGTTAGGGCTCGATATCTTCTCATATCAGTCTTTTAACAGATTTAACCGAAACAATTAGAAGTGTTAAAAATTTAAAAAAACTCTAATGGCACAATGGATTATTTTATATGTTTAGAGAAATCCTGGAAAATAACTGAGAAATTAGATCTACGATAAGTAAAATAATTTTTTCCAAGTCAAGTTTTGTCAAAACTAAAGAAAAGAATCGCTGTAATCCTAAACATTTAAAAGATTATTTTATAAGATCTCCTTTAACTATTGAAATAACAAATAAAATTATCTCAGTTTATTTTTTATATATTTATATAAAAATACATATTTGGGGGATTCACAAGGTAGTCATAAAGTCTTAAAATAATTACAAGAAATATATATCGTCGGCTTAATATGCAAACCGGCTTAATCCACTTTTTATGTAAATTGAGATGTTGACGCCTCGTCGACCAGCATGCAGTTTTTCTTTTATTTAAGTCTTGAAGTTTGTAAAACTAACTGTATTTTTAATTTTCTATCAAGCTGCAAATAGGGAAAATAAAAAGTTTTTTGTCTCTCCTGTGAAATATGCTGAAAGTGAGTTAGCAGGTTTGCATAATAAGCCGACGATATAACTGTAGTGGGCTACCGCTTAGATTTCTACTGTACAATTATGACGAATAAATGGACACAGCATTTAAACTTTTATTTTTATTTATTTAAAACAATTGTAAAATATTATTTCGGATATTATGACGATATGACTTGATAGCCCACCTTGTGTATTAATTGAAAAATTGCTTTTTTTTTGCTTTTGCTCTTTTTAGTTCAAGAATTGTTATGTTTGGTATGTTATTGTTTTTTTTTACTAATAAACTCCAAATAATAAACCAATTAATCCGTTTTTTATATTGAAATAACTTAATTTATAACGAAAACTTGATTAATCGGTTAACCGATCAAAAACAAAATTAACCGATTAAACCAAAACCTCGGTTAATTAATCGAGCGACTAACCGATTAAAGCAAAAGGTCGATTAAATGAATACCCTAATATAAGTACATCTTTAAATATAGTTTTAACTTGAAAAGTTCTTTAATATGAATTAAGTTTTGAACTTTAAAAAGAAAAATCAGAAATCTAAGAAAATTAAGAACTAATTTAGCGAATAAATTTGTTTTTTTGAATGTTCTCACAAAACGTTTATTTAACCTGGAAAAAGAAAAATGTGCGGTCTCCCGAGTACCCAAAAAAATGGAAAATGCACCGATGGTTTTTGAAAATGAGAGATAAAAAGATCACTGTTAGGTGACACTTCAAATATCCGGTGATTGTGATTGTGCAGGTGATTGAACGGAAGAAAATCACAGACTTTTTCGCATAATAAGTGGAAGGTTGTTTTTCTTTTTTTTTTTTTTAAATCAATAGTTTTTTAAGTCCAATGAACAATAAATAAAAAAAACTTTGACATTAGAAACTTTAATTTTTATGGGAAAAACGTTGTTGAAGGGAAATTAGAAGCCATTCGCAAATATGAACAATCTTGCAAAAGTGAACTGGCTTTGTTTTAATTAGTTCATATTATCGCGAGTGCACTGTAACGGTATATCTCGAAAACAAGAACTAACCAAAAAAAACCCACTGGACTCAGTGTACCCGAATTAGGTTGAAACGACAAGTAAGCTGTGCACTGTCTAAAAAAAGTGTAAATTTTGAGCACAGTGTAATTGAAACTTTTAAACATGGAAATTTAAAACGGGCCATAAACTCAATTTGCTCAAGTCGACTTGAAGCTTTTTTCCGTTTTACCACAGATCAATGTATATATTACCATATAATTCCATTGGGGAATTCATGTCAAGTGACCCAGTTTTGAAATCGATGTCACAAAGTATACAGAGATGAAAAAAGTGACGTATGGAAAATGCCTAATCATTTGCGAGGGCAGCTTTCGAAGAAAGAGAAAGAAAAAGTTTTTTGGTAGTGAAGTGGCAATGTGTAAAAACAGGCCGCTACTATCAACACAAATTGCATAATCAAAACAAAAAACGCAAAAACGAAGAAAAAGACAGAAAAAACACAATATTTTCTGTCTCCTGACGCCTCTGTGCGCTATGTGTCGATGTCTTCCGATTCGGATAAAATTTGAACCAAGGTTAGTCCTATTGGATAGTAGCTTAGACACAAATTTTCAACAAGATCGGTCTAAAAGCTTGACATTTTGGCCATACAGGTGTTCTTTCTTATCCATGTAACTTATTACTTATTGGTGTTAGAAAAATTTGTCCCAAGTAGCTTCGATAGCTATTTGATCCATCTTTTGAAAAAATTTGTTTTGTTTTTTTTTTAATTTTTTAAATTTAAAACTTTATTTTTATTTTTTTTTAGCGGAAATGTTTTTTATTATTATTTTTTGTCGATCTCCATAACATTGTTTCTATTTTTATTGTATGCTTTGTATTTTTTAATATTTAATCTGTTTAATACTGAGTATTTATGTATTGTTTTGTTATTGTTAAATTTTAGTAAACATTCCCTGATGATGATATTCAAAGAATATCGAAATATCGGAAACAAATAAAGAAACATTTTACATACAACTGACCTCGAGCTTAAGCATTTTAATTTAATATTGAATTGTAAAGGTCGAATAAAACTACAACTTAGGGGAAAAAATACAACTTAAGAGAAATGTTTTTTTTTTTTCAAAAGAAAGCTTGTATTTTCCTTTAAGGTAGTTTTGGTCCCTTTTTGGTATGCGAGCGGCTTATGTTTAAAAAAAATAATTTCTAACTCTAGACGAGGGTTTTTCAATTTTTAGCTCATGCACTATTTTAAATTTTTTTTTTCCGAGGGTATGTAACATACCCAACTATCATTTTATACATTCGATACTGTAATGCCCACAATATGTTAATCCTAGGAATAAAATCCTTTTTTTCTGTAGAAATGTTGACAAATACATAATTCTTTTTTTTATTTTTCCTACATAAAAAAATATACAGTTTGAGCGCACGTAATACTAAATGTGATTTTTGTTGTCAAAATATCAGGTGCCCCAGAGACAAGTTTTTAAGTCAGGTGGACATATTTAATGACCATTCTCCGAAATACCAGTTAATTTAGTATTTTATGACACTTGCCTTTAAAATGTGGGTGGAGAGATATAAGTAAACAGGTAGTTTTTTAATATTATGTTCCGAAGGTGAAAATTTACAGGTGATTTATTTTTATTATTATTAGTAAAATTGGTTAAAAAAGGTACTTTATTATTTTTATTACTAGCTTAACCCGTTGCGCTTCGCTACAATGCTTTAGCCAACTTTGAAGACTCTTCCTTTAATAGTTCTTCAGTAGAGAGATATTTATTTTTATTTTCAAAAGTGTAGTATACCATAAGAGTGACTTCTACAAAGGTTTAACATTCTTACTATAACAGTTCTTAAGATAAGAGATATTAAACATCGTCGTTCTATGGGGGGTACCACTTCCCCCGCTGCTATATTATTTGAATTTTTGCGCTCAGAAGATCTTACTACCAAAAGTTCAACAAAATGCGTGCAGCGGCTCTTATTAATATTTCTATATATGAGGGGTACTGCTCCTACTCTGTCTACCCCGCCCATTTTTATATTGAAATTTATAGTTTACCATAAAAGTAGCTTTAACCACGTTTGAAGGCTGTCCCTTTAATATTTCTTCAGTTGAGCAATATTTAATATATGCATCCTACGGGAGGTGTTTCCCCCTGCGCCTTCCCGCTTTATTTTTTTTCAAAAGTGACGTACACCGTTAGAGTGACTTCCACAAAGTTTGAACATTCTCACTACAACAGTTCTTAAGATATGCGATATTAAACATTGGCGTCCTATGGTGGGTACCACTTCCCCCGCTGCTATTTTGTTTAAATTTTGGGGCTCAGAAGATCATACTACCAAAGGTGCAACAAAATGTGTGCAGTGGCTCTTATTAATATTTCTATCTGTGAGGGATACTGCTCCTCCCCTGTCTACCCCGCCTATTTTTATATTGAAATTTATAGTTTACCCTAATAGTAGCTCTTACCAGGGTTGTCAGATGTGGCGATTTCTCGCCATACGTGGCGATTTTCAAACTTGTTTGGCGACCTAATTTTTGATTTGGCGACATGGCGATTTTTTGGCGATTTAACAAAAAAGTTGGCGATTTTGTTGGCTATTTTTGATGAGCTATGCATTTGTTTTGAAATTCGTTAAATTCAATACTGAGAAATAATATTATTTTTATTATACTTATAGTATTTTTATGTATGAAATTTGAGGCATTCATATGAAGTATGGCCAGTATTTGATAGTATGTTTAAATGGTTGATGAAGATAATGAATATCTCCGAGAAAATAAAGTGCTTTTGAAAGAATCATGCATGTATTCACAAAAATTTTTTAAATTTAATAAATGTTTAAAAAACAAATTTACTATGAAAATTATCCTTAATAAACGTTTGTTAAATTTAATAATCGTTTGTGAATATGGGGGTCAATGAATAGAAATAAACTTAAAAATATTTAAAGTCTATGAACATTTTTTTATTATATGTATGTGGTAATTTGTTATCACAGATACAATACGTTGTTGTTAGTGATATTTTTATGAACTCTTACATATCTTTGGACATTTTTGAAACACAATGAAAAAATTAGCGTTAGTTAATTGGAAAGATAAACAAGTTTATGGCAAAACTTTAAAGATGAAACGGTACAGAAGGTACGTACAATTTTAAGGAACTTACTTTGACTGTTCTTTATATGCTGGTAATTATTACTAGTAATGCCTGTGTTTAAGTTATGAACTTTACTGAAACTCGCCTTCGAAGTAGAATACATTACGAACTTCTAGACGCGTTAATACGTGTTACAAGTTGCACTTTTTTTGTACCATCGTTGAATAAATGCAATACCCTTACAATGTATTCCAAAAAAGAAGACAAATAGGGAGCTTTGTCGGTGAAGCGTTTTAGATGATAATAAAGCTGCAACTACATATATGTATATACATTTGTAAAGTGGTTATATTTTAAGGGCCGATGTTGAATGTGAACCACTTTTAAACGTCAAGTTTTTTTCTGCACTTCATTTGATATTTGTTAATTTCAGACTAACTCAATTTGAACCATGGAAAGATATACAATCGAGCAACGCGTTGAAGTTATTAAGGCTTATTATGAAAATGGGCGTTCAAATCAAAATGCATTTCGTGCACTTCGTGATTCAGCGATGAGGCACATTTTCCCCTCAGTGGATTCGTCAATAAGCAGAATTGCCTCATTTGGGCGAATGACAATCCAAGAATGATTGTCGAAAAACCAATGCACCCACAAAGATTGACTGTTTGCTGCGGTTAATGTGCTGGCGGCATCATCGGGCCGTATTTTTTCCAAAATTAGGCCGGTCAGGCAGTTAATGTGGATGGTGTTCGCTATCGTGAGATGATAACGAACTTTTTATGGCCTGAATTGGAAGATATGGATGTGGCCGATTTGGGGTGTCAACAGGACGGTGACACTTGCCACAACGCTAACTAAACAACGGCTCTTTTGCGCGACCAATTCAATAGCCGTGTTATATCACGTAGTGGCGATGTCATTTGGCCGCCAAGAATTTGGCACGGTTGGACTTCTTTCTTTGGGGGTATTTGAAAGAAAAGGTGTACGACGATAAGCTAGCAACAATTCAAGAGCTAAAGGATGAGATAGAACCTAAATTATGTTTGTTTAAATACTAGCTGCAAAAAATCGTTTTTTGTTGCTTTTAATAGACTGCTTTAAACTATTTTACAGTAAACATCGTACCATTTTTGTGTTCAATAGCTATTTTTACTTTTTTCTAAATAAAAATTAAGCAAAATATATATCATGGCGATTTTTTTTGAATTTTTGGCGTATTTTAGCGATACGGAACAAATTAATTTTTTAGGATTTATAAAAAATGTTTTTAATAAATTAAAAAATATGTATTTAACTGCTAAAAACTTGAAATTAAAGGCTTTGGCGATTTTGGCGATTTTTGACATTGAATTTGGCGAAAAAGGTCAAAATCAATCTGACAACCCTGGCTCTTACCACGTTTGAAGACTTTCTCTTTAATAGTTCTTCAGTTGAGCGATATTTAATATATGCATACTATGGGAGGTGTTTCCCCCATGCGCCTACCCGCTTTATTTTTATTTTCAAAAGTGTAGTATACCATAAGAGTGACTTCCACAAAGTTTGAACATTCTCACTATTACAGTTCTTAAGATATGCGATGTTAAACATTGGCGTCCTATGGGGGATTCCACTTCCCCCGCTGCTATTTTAGTTCAATTTTGGGGCTCAGAAGATCCTATCACCAAAAGTTCAACAAATTGCTTGCAGCGGCTCTTAAGATATGCGATAATTAATATTGGCATCCTATGGGGGGTACCAATTCCCCTGCCCCTATCGAAAAAATAATTTTGTATGATACAAAAAAGTAAAAAAATTATTGTTTTTTAAAGTTTATTAAAAACAATATGTGTATATTATATTAAAAAAAAACTCAACAATAAGGTTAAATATAAGATCAGTTCAATATAAATTAAAATAAATTAATCTTTAATAAGCAATTTATGATTTCCTTGGGAGGCAAATTTAGATAGTTCAGTCTATCTTCTGTCATTGTTAATCTGATCCAAGTTTTTATTAGACGAAGGGTAGCATTACTGACGAGCATTAAAACGAAAATTTGAAATATTTTTCTTAGATTTGGGTAGATATCTTCATCACAGTTTATTAAAGCATCTACAACGTTATCTGATAGATTTTCAGATATTTTCCATGTTTGTTGCCAATGCAACAGTTCAGGCCCAAGTTTAGATGTTAGTAGGTGTTTATCTCTTTTATCAAATATAATCAGCTCATCCGCTAGTTTTGGTTTTAAAAGTTTTGTTTCTGTATATGACTTGATTACACTTTGAGGCAGAAGTTTAGGTATATGTCCAATACATTTAGCATATTTATTGGGAAAAGTGTTTTGAGATCTTCAAAAATAAATTCAATAAGAGGAATGTAACTACAACTCGGTAGTATTCTTCAACATTTTCGTTCAAATCTTGTCTTTTCGATTGGAACCTCGATTTGAACGCAAATAACTTTAACTTTCGCAAAAATCGCTTTAAATTGTTCTTCGGCTTTATTTCTTTTCTGTTCATGATTAAAGTTTTGATAAGGCTTGATCCTTCTTGAAGGTCTATATCGTGCTTTCGTAAAATGATACTAGCGGCTGTGTTACAATAAGTATCACCCTTAATATGTTTATTAGGGGTACAACCAAAATAAGGCCCTATCACCACGCTGTAGCCGAGTTGTGCTGAAATCGAAAAATGTTTCCTCAGGTCATTTCGGAACAAAAACGTTCCGCGTCGAAGCCAATTTCTGAAAGCCATTTAAATTTTTTTTTTTTTTTTCAAAATTTTTTAATTTACAATTATTTAACTATTTACATTTCTGCAATTATATGATTATAATCAAAATTACAATCTAAAAACTATTTTTGTTAAGTGAAATTAACTTTAGATTAAGAGTTCGTGTTGATTTGCATTGGGGGAATATATGTATCTTGTACGACTTTGATGGCGCGTTCCGCACAAATGTTGCTGCGTTGTGTTTTTGGAATTCTTGATTCATCTTTCACCCAATGTCTTAGAAAGCATATCTGAGCATTAGTAAAGCCCGATAATGATTTGTTTCAGGCTTTAAAGTCATTTTTATTGTAACAATGATCTGAAAACCAAATGTTGTACCAAGGGCCACATATAAAATTTTGAAAAAACAGAGTTGCATTAGCAAAATCGGTTGTTTGTAACTAGTTTATCTCAAAAGCTAGTTACAAACCTGTTTATGGTTTGTATGGATAAATAAGTTTCACAAACTAGTTTATAACCATAAACAACTTATAAACTGTTTATGGTGTAGCTGTAAATGCATTATTACTGATCCCAAACTTAATTGCTTTTGACGCGGAACCTTTTTTAACGATATCGAAAATCTAAAGATGCAGTTCTTATTGTTTTTTTATGCACTACATGGTATGGATAGGGCCATTTTGATATTTTCAAAAATTGTAAAAAAGTTGTTTCCCTAATGTTTATTCCGCAAAAAAATTCAAAAGTACAAAGTGAGTTCCTTAATATAAAGGTAGATATACTACCTTTCCACTTAGATATTTTTTCCAAAGCTTGTACTATATGATACACACTTGTTGCAAAGTGTAAAATTGAGTCGTGACGGTCCACCCATCTTGTCTCGCATAATGTAGAGAGTTTGGCTCCCAAAAACTTTGCTAAAACTGCGTTTCGCTTGGGATGATTATTTTTAAAAAATTTTGTCGTTTCTTTAACAAATGATACAACTTTTTGTATTAATGGCACTGTATTGCTTTTAGAAATTGAGTTGTTTGATTTATGGCGAATGTTTCGCATTTGTCGCGAATTTTTGAACAGCTCCATTTTCTGCTGACATTAGAGGACACCAATCTGTTCCAACTCCTACACAATTTTTTAGGTCAAGACCAAAATTTGTCAAAGCTTTAAGAACTATTGATGACAGTGCCTTCGCATTAATTGACACATCAATGTCTTCAATATCCTTTGAAGCCTTTTCAAATGAGTTTACAACAAGTCCAGTAAATTCTTCCTTAACAACTTTTTGTTGTATGTTGATATATCTTAAAGATAAGGAAATCTGGCTTTCCCCGACAAATCCGTGCTTTCGACAAAAATGATCGAATAGAATTTGGATTCATATAACACATACATATATATATATATATATATATATATATATATATATATATATATATATAAATATTGAAAATACTAACCCTTTTTAATAATTCAATCGCACGCATAATCAAGTTAAACGTTTGGTCTTTGGATAAAGATGGCACCTGCTGGGATTGAATGTAGAATAATAAGTATTTGAATACGGTAAACTAGATGTTTCATTGGGAATACTAATAAATAACTATTAGGATTATGATTTTGATACTTATTGAAAATTTCGTTAGAGATTCAATAAAAAAACAAAACAATACTTAGTCTGTGTTCATACGGCTCTTGTCTTATTGACATGATTGCTACTTTATAGGCGAGAGGGACGAGGGGAAACGAGTCTTTACGTTTTGCTTTTTCATTCGTTGATTAATTTTGTTATTGTTTTCAATATTAAAAAAGCACATGTTGTCAACATGACATGAATCATTTGAACGCCAATTCATGTTTAAAGAAGAAAAAGGAAGAATCTTGTCAATAAGACAAGAGCCGTATGAACACAGACTTATTGAAAATTTCGTTAGAGATTCAATAAAAAAACCAAAAAAAAAACCTTGCTGGGATTTCCAAAAATTTTGTACATTTAAAAAAAATATTATTATTGGGAATTCTTGTATTATCGAAATAAACAAGACATATTTTTATAATTTAGGGGGGGGGGGGGGGGGGGGAATAAGGAAATCCGCGCCTGGTTGCTGAGCATGGTATTCTCAGACTCCCAAACAAAAAGAAGGGAACAACTTCAGAGTGCGAAACTGAAGCTCTAGTAACTTAGCTTTATCAGCGAGAGGATATGAGCCGCTTGATGCCAGGGATGAAAGACTAGGTGTCCGTACGAATTGATGGCAAGAAAGTTCAAATGCAAAAGAGAATGGTTCTCTGCAACCTGAATGAGTTATTCGCAACATTTCGAATAGAACACGATGATGTCAAATTTGGTTTCACAAAATTTACCAAATTGAGGCCAAAACACTGCGTTTTGGCAGGAAACAGCGGAACTCACACAGTATGCGTTTGCATTTACCATGAAAATGTTAAACTGATGTTAAAGGAAATCAACTTAAAGTATTTAACAGATGATTCACCAAAAGATTTGCACGATTACCGCGATTGCTTTAAATTAACTATGTATTCTAATGCAACAACTTCTTTCCACTTAGGCGAATGTTCAAATTGCCCCGAAACAACATTCATCAAAGATAATTTTATTAACTATTTTAAGCGAGAATGTATCGGGGAGATAAAATTTGAATCTTGGCTTCAGACTGAAAGATGCACATTGAAAACAATCATTTCAAATGTAGATGATTTTGTGAAATAAATGTGTAGAGGATTGCTAAATTTGAGAACCCATGAATTTTTAGTCAAAGAGCAGCGGTCATTCTTCAAGGATTTGAAGATACATTTGAAGTCTGCAGAATTCGTTATTTCGTTTGATTTCGCAGAGAACTATAAATATGTTCTTCAGGATGCCATACAGTCATTCCACTTCAATCACGACCAAGCAACTATATTCACAGTAGTTATTTACTACATGAAATATGAAAAACTGGAACACAAAAGTATGGCAATCATATCCGACGATTTAGAACATGATACCGTTTCAGTTTATGAATACCAGAAGATAATACTAAATTATCTTAAACGTAATTTTACAGTAGAGAAGGTATACTAAATTTCGCAAGGAGCTCGTCAACATTGTTAAAGCAAAAGTAGCTTCGCAAATCTTATAGCTCATGAAAAAGATTTTGGAATGCCAGCTGAGTGGCATTTTCATCATACTACTCATGGTAAAGGAGCGTGTGATGGTGTTGGAGCAAACCTTAAAAGAAATGCAGCGAAGTATAGTCTCCAGTGCTCTCATCAAGATCGCATCTTAGATGCGACTGCTTTATTCCATTGGGCAAAGAATTATTGTAAAGAAAATGAAATAGTTTTTAGTAGCAAACATTGAAAACACTGAAGAGCAGATTCGATGCTGATGAAACAATCGATGGCACCGCTCAATACCATGCTTTTATACCGCTTGACGATGGAAGACTCAAGTTGAAAAAGTTTTCTGCCTCTACTCAATGCGATTTCTTTCCAAAACCAGCCGCGCAATCAACAGCTAAACGATATAACGCCAAGAAAGGATTGACAAAAAAAGCAGAAAATAAGGGCGATACATAGGGAGGATGAAAGACTGGGTATTTGAAAATTTGCAAACTTCACTTCATCAGCTACAACAAATTAAATGTAAAAAAATAAGGATATAAAAGGATCTAATGTGATTAAGATAAAATTTTATTAAATTATTTATCTTTTTATTATTATTATTAGAAATTATTATTATTATAATTATATATTAATTTAATTATTATTACAAATTAATCAAAGTTATTCTTATTCGACCTTTCGTATTTTAAATAAGTAAAAAATTAGTCAAGCTCGAGGCCAGTGTATTTTTGTAAATAAAAATATATATAAGGGATTTGTAATTTTTGGGTATGTCAGTAACTTTCGAACTATTTACATTTTTATTTTGATAGTCACGAATTAGATTATTAGAATTCTTCCGGTAGAATTATTAACTATTTTTCAAAACATCCAAAAAGAGTAATCATTAATACGGCTAAAAACTTAATAATAAGAGTGTTGAATCTGAGTGACTTGGAATTCCACAAAAATAATATAAGAAAAATTAAAAACATACTTCTTGACAACAATTTTCCTGAAAAACTCACGAATAATCTAATTCGTGACTATCAAAATAAAAATGTAAATAGTTCGAAAGTTACTGACATACCCAAAAATAACAAATCCCTAATATATGTACCCGAAGTATCAGAGAGGTTTGAAAAATCAAAATTTTTTAATGGTGAAAACTTTAGAATAGCACACAAAACGGACAACAATCTCTCAAAAATATACAGTAAAACAAAAGATAAAATTCAGAACATGGAAAAATCAAATGTTATATATAATATACCCTGTATTGGAAATTTAAACGAAAGTTGTGATAAAGTGTACATTGGAACCACAAAAAAACAAACTAAAATCTAGAATCTCAGGCCATAAATCTGATCAAAAATTAAAACTCAGTAGAGACACACCAAAAACAGCACTTGTGAACCACTGTGTCGAAAACAAACACTCGCCTGACTTTAACAATGTTAGTGTGTTACAAACAGAGCCAAATTACAAACGTCGATATACTCTGGAAATGCTTCACATTATAGCAACAAAAAAGAGTGTACACTTCAAGAGCGACGTAGAGTGTTCGTGTGCCAATAACTACAGAGGCTTAGTAAATAAGAGCAAACTCTAGATGTCGACGTGTAAACAACATATTTTTAAGTTTTTGTGTTTATAAAAAATTCACTGTGAGTTTGGATATGCTTTTTTATATATATGTTGTTGTTATTTATTTGTTTGTAATTATGATGTAATCATGTTTTATTGTTCTTGAATTTAAGGAAAAGAAATCCCTGATGATGATCTTCAAAGAAGATCGAAATATTGGAAATAAATAAAAAAGGAATTTTTATTTACAAAAATACACTGGCCTCGAGCTTGACTAATTTTTTACTTATTATTACAAATTAAAAAAAAGAATTTAATTTGTCAATATTTCTACAGAAAAAAAGTGATTTTTATTCCTGGGATAAACATATTGTGGGCATTACAGTATCGAAGGTATAAAATAATAGTTGGGTTTGTAACATACCGTCGGAAAGGTTAAAATTCAAAGAGTGCATATGCTTAAAATTGAAAAACCCTCGTCTAGAGTTAAAATTTTTTTTTTTATACATAAGCCACTCGCATCCCAAAAAGCGACAAAAACTACCTTAAAGGAAAAGACATAAGCTTTCTTTTGAGCAAAAAAAAAAAAAAAGCATTCCCGCTAAAAAAAAATTTAAAAAAAAAGTTTTAAAATTTTGTTTTTTTCAAAATATTGATCAAAGAGCTATCGAAGCTACTTAGGACAAATTTTGCTAAGGCCTGTATGCAGTGTTGCTAATTTAGCCATTTAGTGGCTAGATTTAGCCATTTTTCACCCTGTTTAGCCATTAAAAAATGAATTTAGCCATTAGCCATTTTTTTAAGCCATTTTTCAGCTTGTTTAGCCATAAAATTTTTTTACCGTTTTTCTTTTAAAAGAATCATTTTTATTTTATTATAAAAATTTATAATTTATAAAAGGAACAGTATTCCACTAATAAATTTATAAAATGGATCAACACAAACATCGCTGTTTCTTTCTGGCTGCAAGTATTTCAATAAAGGGAAGCAGGCGGTAACAATTGTTTTAGAAATTTCAGAATAGACTATAAAGTTGCTCTCAGTTCCATGTCTAATGCTGAAGTAGAGAGGGGGTTTAGCCAAGTAAACATCGTTAAAAGTAATTTGAGAAATAGGTTACATTTAGCAACCGTTAATTCGATTTTATCAATGAGGTAAATATTTTTACCATAACAATACAATATTTATGCCACCACCACAATAGTGGAGATGGTATTATGCGTTTGTGCTAATGTCTGTAACACCTTAAAATATTGGACCTTAGCCCACCTTTACGTATACCGATTGACTTGGAATCACTTTCTGAGACGAATTAACGATGTTTATCACGGAGAAGAAGTGCTTTTTGTTGTTCTCTTAAACTGTTTTCGTTTAGCAGAGTAGAAACCAGATTTGCAATATTTGGTGAAATTGCACCATTTTTCTTACAATCTAGTTTTAAAAAGTACAATGGTACGTACAACAATGACATATTTAGTACAAAAACATATTTATATTTGGGGTATTCACAAGGTGTATCATGTTATATTGTCATAATGTTCTAAAATTTTACAATGGTTTAAAAATATTGTTGTTGATTTGTAAACAAAAAGTGTCTTAAATTAATACAGTATAACCCGGTTAATTACCTCACGCTTAAATGCCTTTCACGCTTATTTACCTCGAGTTTTAAATCCCCGTTTTTTTCTTCCATTTTTTAAACAAAAATCCACGTTTAATTGCCATACGCTTAATTACCCAATTCGGATAACTGCCTTAAAAATTTAACTCCCAAAACAAAATTATACCTAAATTTCATTCGTTTAATTGCCTCAGTACTATTTGACAAAAGCACAGCGAGTAATGCAACCAAGTTTTACATGTTAATAATTTGAAAATATGCACACAAAATTTTCTTTTGTCGGTACAAACTTTAAGAAGTACTCATCATTCCATGGTGGCTTATTGGGTGTTAAAACAAGAAGTAAATACATATGTATGTAACGTACATTAAAATAATAAATAATAAACATATTTATTGTTGTAGTTGTTTCTTTGGCCAGAGTGATGAATTTATGAATGTTATTTTTGTCAAGCTAATAGGGCATAAATTTCTTCAATGTAAATAAAATTTAATTTTTAATTACAATATTTTGTTCCTGACGTTTCGTCGATTGTTTGTCGACTTTTTCAAGGGATTGTCTTTTTAAAAATTATAAAACAATAAAATAAGTACAATAATGTAACACATAAACAATAAAGACTTACAAATATGGTTTAGATTTACGTGAGTACCTCTTAGAATAAAGACTTACAAAATGAAATTTAATCACATTCAAAAGTTTTAGATGTATGCTCCTTCCAACACACATTTTTTGTTTTGAATTTATGTTTATAATCTGCTGTCTTCTGTTTTTATTCCACATGTAAATTGTAAATAAAAAAGCGCTACTGAAAGGAATACTTACAAGAAGCTCTTCTATACAGAAGAACAACTGTTCTTTCTTGGATGTAATCTAAAGTCATCTCCATTTCATTTTATATTTTTTTTTTACTTGTATTTGTCATATTAAGTATTCAGCATATAAAAATATAATACTTGTATCCTTTTATCCCAGAATTTTCGATACATACATACATACACACATACCGTGAGCGTCAAAAGAAACTGTACACTTTAAACTATTCGATTTAAAATCTTATTTTCTAACGGCCTAAATATATTTTAAAATTGAAATAAAAAGGTTTATTTTTTATTTAAAATATATGTATTTGCTTTTTTGCAAGAATAACAAAACTCTAACAAGCAACAAGTTTAGCGGCGTTAGGTCAAAACGCCCAAGGTCGTAACGCCCAAAACCAAAATTGTCATAACGCCCAAAATTTTATCGTTTTGCCATTTGGGCTATATGACATTGAATTTGGGCGAAATAATTTTTTCAAATAATAGTCTAGGTCATAAATTAAAAGAAAAACTGTCATAATGCCCAAAAAAGTAAAAAAAAAACAAGTAAGAGAGCTATATTCGGCTGTGCCGAATCTTATATACCCTTCACCATTGTGGGAGCAGAATACAGAGCAACTAGACAAAAACTAAATAATTTTTACATATGTATACATACATAATTATAATACTTTAAACTCCATTATAAATTAAATTTAAAAAGCGAAAACTGGTAAATATTTTTTTTAAATCGTTTTTAGAACATAAAAAAATAAAAATTAAAAAAAAATTTTCTTTTAAAAAAACCAGATTCGAACCAGAGAACTCGCAGTTTCTAACTTAACCCCCTAGACAACTAAACTATGAAGGAACGTTGTTTGAATATCATTAAAATGAAATATGGCCCGTTTAATGTTCACTGTGTAGGGTTGTAATTACTTTTGTTCACCACAATAGCAAAGTTGTAAACCATAAAACTAATTTGAGTTGAGAACTTCATAAGAACCCAGAATATATCTACTTTATAGGGTGTAGGATCAATATTGTAGAAATTACAAACGGAATGACAAAGTTATATATACCCTTTTACCTTCGGTGAAGGGTATAAAAAAAATAATTTTTGGGATTGCAGTATTTTGATCATAACTTAGCCATTTTTAAACCGACGTGCTTAGGAAGAAATTTACCATTTACTTGACTTAAAAAGTTTGGACTCGGGAAGATCTATGATTCCCAAAAATGGATATTTTAATAAAAAACATTTTATTTTGGCCATAACTTTTTTGTGTCTGAACCGATTTTCCCGAGTCTTGTGTAAAATATGTTCTGCTAAAAATTTCCAATATTTTGGTATGTAAGTCATATCCATAGGACATATGGTAGCCTTAAAATTTAGGTTTTTATACAATTTTTATTTTTTTTTGTACGGGAGGTACCACGCCCACTTCTCCAATCCCGCCCACATTTTGTAGGATGGTGTGTATTGGCAACCTAATTTTGTGTACCTAGTTTGGAAGATTTGGCTTTTTCCGTTCACCAGATATACAGCAAAAGGTAATAAAAATACAACAACAACAAGGGATTTTTTTAAAAAATTAGAGGTAGTCGTGGTTTTTCGCTGATAACTCAGGCATTTTTTAACCGATTTGACAGATTTATATACCGACGTGTTAAGCAAGAAATTTACCATTTGTTTGTGTTATAAAACTTGGACTCGGGAAGATCCATGGTTACCGAAAATGGGTATTTTAAAAAAAAAATTAAATTTTGGTCATAACCTTTTTGTACCTGAACCCATTTTCCCGAGTTTTTTATAAAATATGTTCTACTAAAAATTTCCGATATTTTGGTATATAAATCATATCCATAGGACATATGGCAGCCTTAAAATTTAGGTTTTTATAAAATTTTAAATTTTTTTTGTACGGGAGGTACCACGCCCACTTTTCCAATCCCGCCCACATTTAGTAGGATGGTGTGTATTGGCAACCTAATTTTGTGTACCTAGTTTGGAAGATTTGGCTTTTTCCGTTCACCAGATATACAGAAAAAAGTAATAAAAATACAACAACCACAAGGGATTTTTGGGAAAAATTAGAGGTAGTCGTGGTTTTTTGCTCATATCTCAGCCATTTGTGGACCGATCTGGCTGAATTTCAATAGCAAAATTATAATAAGAATACCTGACAGAAAGATACCCCAACGAAGCTCCCATCATATCTGGGGGCTTCGGAAAACCCATTTCAACAGACAGACGGACAGACGGACAGACGGACAACCGGATTTGAACTTCGCTTTTCATAAGAACCCAGAATATATCTACTTTATAGGGTGTAGGATCAATATTGTAGAAATTACAAACGGAATGACAAAGTTATATATACCCTTTTACCTTCGGTGAAGGGTATAAAAATATGAAATATTCGTCAACAATTTTATTTTACTTCTATATGTATGTACATACATACATACATATAAAAAAATTTACCAAAAAAAGAAAATACAAAATTATATCTTACAAAAATATTGCCTCCGACATAAAGATTCAATACGAAAATGACGGCTCAGAAATGCACGCTTTATAAAATGGACGAGGATTAAATTGGTGCCTTGTTAAACCATAGGTTTTCCCAATAAATTCGTGTTGGAATGATTCAACGACATCTAATGGAGTTCGGGGTGATTTCAAAAATATATTTAGCGAGAGTCTTTCAAGGCTTCGTCTCATGCTAGTGCAAACTAGATTTTGGGTAGCACTCTGATTACTGCAGTTACAAAAAATATATATACATTTAAGAAATAAGTTAAAATATAGCAAAAAATTATATTGTATAGCGTTGGATAGGTAGCGGTGTGGTGGATAGCGCGCCGCGCCGCTCTGTTCGCGTCGGACGCAAACGCAATCCGCCCCCCTCCTCGCGCCGGGTAGTATTTTAAATCAACTTACCTCCCGCAAACTCTTTTAAAATTTTTCTTATATCACTCGAGGCATTGGCGTCACTCAAAAAACAGAAGGATTGCTGCATGGTTTTTTAATGTCCTCAACTGCTTTCAACTCTTTGTAAATAAATCTCTTTCTGCTGGAGGTGATTTGTATGTTCTATTTTTTGTGATTTAACACACGTTCCATCCTCTTAAATTTCAGCACGTGCCTTACAATTGGATGCATAACATGTATAAAATGTTTTGCCTTTATAAAATGATTTTTTTTTTATACCCTTCACCGAAGGTAAGAAGGTAATTTCTACAATATTGATCCTACACCCTATAAAGTACATATATTCTGGGTCCTTATGAAAAGCGAAGTTCAAATACGGTTGTCCGTCTGACCGCCTGTCTGTTGAAATGGGTTTTCCGAAGCCCCCAGATATGATGGGGGCTTGGTTGGGGTATCTTTGTGTCAGGTATTCTAATTATAATTTTGCTATTGAAATTCAGCCAGATCGGTCCAAAAATGAGCAAAACACCACGACTACCTCTAATTTTTTCCAAAAATCCCTTGTGGTTGTTGTATTCACTAAAATTAATAGAATTACTTAAAAAATTCATATTTAAGTAAATGTCACAACACCCTAATAAATCTGTATATTTTTCGAAAAAATGTCGTAACGCTTACAACGCAAAATGTCACAGCACCCAAACTTTTTCATTTGGGCGATATAACATAGCATTTGGGCATTTTACCATTATTATTTTTGGGTTTTGGGCAATACAACAAGATTTGGGCGTTATGACATTTTTGGTTTTGGGCGTTACGACCTAGGTCGTTCTGACCTAACGCCATGTTTAGCAAACAAACCTTACTAACTAACTAACATTGGAAAGGAAAAATTCTGAATTTGACAGCAAAATGTTATGTCTACACTGTAGACTCTACAGTGATGGTTGTGGTCATAGATGGAGGTAGTGCACTAAAATTAAAATCAAAGACTTGTTTTTCCATTTTTAAAGCCAATAATTATACTGTTATTGACAAAATTTCTTATCGTCGGCTTAATATGCAAACCTGCTAACTCCCTTTCAGTAAATTTTACAGCAGAGACAAAGGCCCCTATTACGGTTGTAATTTAGACAACTGGTTATGATCAGTTGTAATTTTTGTTATGTTTTTGTTCACCGCAATATAACAAAGTTATAAACCATAATACAAAACTTAGGAATTGAGTTGTAAACCATAATAGGGGCCAAAAAACTTTTTATATTTCACACGTGCTGCTTGAGAGAAAAGTCCAAAATATAGATGGATAAACACACTTAAGGACTCAAATTGAAGAAAAACTACATTCTGGTCGACGAGGAGTATCGTTCTCTATCAACGGCATAAAAATCTCAATTTACTTAAAAAGTGCATTTAGCAGGTTTTTATATTAAGCCGACGATATTGTTTAATGTTCTTGGCTTATGCATATCCTCAAAAAAATCAAAACCCATGAACATACAAAGTTACATTTTTTAAGTTTTAGTGATGCAATAATTGTATGCAGCTTTTTTGATTGCAGGTTCAAATTTTGCACTACATATTTGAATTGAGTGCAGATTTTTGCATACAAAATGCGTTTAGTGATAGTGAAAAAATTTGCAATAGCACTTAATTTTTTTAGTGGTACATAGTTAAAAAGTAACAATCATCAATAAAGCTGATAAAAAAGAGTGCAAACTATTTTTTTGCAGTTTTATTTAGTGATAGTGACAGCCAATGGTGTAAAAGATAACTTGGGTCTTTCAGCAAGAAAACAATCCCAAGCACACTGCCGAAAAAGTAAAGGAATGGATGTTTTAGCATAATCCCAAACAGTTGGATCAACAACCCATCCTTTTTAGAATTTGTTTTTGTTTTAAATGTAGTTAAGCGAAAGAAATAGTTCTTTGGCATTTAGTCTGGGTTCACACTATGAAAGATTTTTGGAGAGAGGGGACAGAATAATGGCATGTTTCTTTTCTCACCAATAAATTCTTGAGTCTGCAGACTTTCTGAAAGAAAATGATCATAGTGTGAACCCATGAAACATGGAAAACAAGATAGCGCATTGCGCAGGTTCGTTATCTTTTCACTCTCATTTTGACGTCATTTTTACTTCACTGTAGAAAAGAGATTTAAATGTAAACAAACATTCAGCAGACTACATACACATGTTTGTGCGATCATGTTTGTGCTAGTTTACTACCCAGTGGTATGGCATACTAGCTCCGAACGTGTATATTCGCTAGCTCATTAAAAACTACCGCTAGTCCCACTACAATCTACCTCACATGCTTTTGAGTGGCGAATTTAACACGGGGATGTCCTACGAGGTGGCGATGGATCCCTCTCTGCATAATCTCTACCTACCATAGGGGTTAGCTACTTATATATTCAAAGCGTGCTAGCAAAATGCAAGCGATTTTGTTGTTGTTCTAATAACGGGATCTATTTCGGATAGACATTTTTCTGTGTTGTCGTTGAAAAAAAATTGTTTTCTGCATTACTTGGAGCTATAGAATTAGCTAGCGAAAAGTGCGTACCTATTTTAAAGTGTTAACACTAGATATTGGTGTCTAGGGAAAGATTTAGGTGTGATTTGAATGCCACATCAGTAGACCCTGGTACAAATTGAGTGAAAGTGCTAACTATTTCGCCTGTCATTGGTGCCGATTGCTACTTTTTATACCACTGGGTACTATGACGTACATGCGCAGAAAAATAATGTTTTTTTAATTTAAATGCACCATCTGGTTCTCTTTGTTTCATGGTGTGAACCTAGACTAAGTAAAATGTGCTAATAATGTGCAATTTCTTTTGACGCAAAGAATATGAGGATTTTTTGTTCTTGTTGTAGGTATATTTTTTGTTGTTAGAGTTTTGTGATTCTTTTTTTGTTTTTAATAAAATGCGAAAAAAATATAAATAAAAAAAAACAAAAATGTTTAAATAGGATTACAACAATGTTTAATTAAATTACATATTTAGAAAATAAGGTCTTAAACCTAATAGTTTAAGGTGTACATTTTCTTTTGATGCTCACAGTATAACCATTAACTTTTGCTGTTATTGTTGGAAAATGGACGCTTGGATGGATGGTGTTTGCTCATTTAATGTGCTACAAGTAGTTGGCTTTTTGCATTTTCCATTACATATAAAACAATTCATACAAAACCATATTTTTTGTTGTCAACGGATGTTGTTGTGATGTATTTCATGCACATTGTTGCAAGTTTATATCTTATTTTTCCTGTGTATATAAAACAGAAAAGTTACTACAGTTAAACAGATATTTTAAGGAGTGATTTAATATAACACTAACAATTTCAACAAATTCGCATTTGCTCTTAATCTTTTAGTGGTTTTTGAATTTGGAAAATTATTTAAAAATTTCTATATCTCATATAAAAAACAGGTTTTGCGAAATTTATATTTCAGTTTTTTTTTGTAAATAAGTAATCAAAACTGGATCCAACACACTGGTCGTCTAAAACAAGCCTATTGGATGCTTCTTGACTTATTGCCATACAACTTTATTAATATTATTTCGCCTAATCGCCAAAACAAAAACAAGTAAGAAAGTATAGTCGGTTAAGCTTGACCATTAAATACCCTACACCAAAGTATAAAGGCGCATTTTCAAGATTGTACCCCATTTGGACCAGGCAAAACAAAAAAAAAAAAAAAAAAAAACGTTTTGAGGTTAGGTTAAGTTATGTTAGGAAGAGTTATGCGCCCAATGGCACACCTCACCCGGAGACCAATACGGTCCATTGTGAATCCCTTCAATATAGAGGAATAAGAAAGAGAGAAGTAAAGAAGGTTAAGATTCATATAAGAGTTATTTGTGTTGAATATTATTATAAATATCAACACCAAGTATAAAAAGTTATCGTTGCCAACATTTATAAGAATATAAGGGCATTGTTTTCTGGAGTGGTATTTCTATGGGAGCTTTGGTCAAATAAGGAACGATTTTACAACAACTTGGTAAGACGATTTATGTTGCAATACAATATTTTTGTTCCAAATTAAAATTAAATACCATCATAACAAGATGGTTTATGGGCACAAAGACTCTTTTTCCGGAAAAAAATTTGTATGGAAGCCATGTGAAATTATGGATCAATTCTCACCATTTTCAATAGGTTTCGTTGTTATTCGTCATTTAAATTGAAAAGTATGTACCAAATTTCATTAAATTATCTAAAAATATGCGACCTATACTTTGCGCTCAAAGTTACATGGAAATACAACCAGCCAGACAGATGGACATCGTTAGATCGAACCAATATTTTTATATGTTACGCACATTAATACAAAAGCATAATACCCTCTACACTATTGTTGTGTGGGTATAAATAAGGATAGATATTGTTTACATTTTGTCAGCTCATTATTGCTTTGGCGCATATCATGGTGAAACAACCAAACCAATAATGATGAGCTGACGATTTGTATTTCTAAAACTGAACTCTTTTTTAAAATTCACTTCGGAAAATCAAATCTTGTATCGTTAATTTCAACGCCTTATACTCGATGCAAATGGATGAAACTTTGCAGGCATACATATTCCCGATGACAGTACACGAATACATGGGCGTAGCCAGGATAAAATCTAGGGGGGGGGGGGCGGGTAAAATTTTTTTTAAATGTTCTATTAATGCATAAAAAACTCTACACTTTATTTGAAAAAGCTAAATCGGTTATAAAATATGTCGGAAAATAGCATAAATAGAGTTAAAAAGTCAGATATAATGATGAAAAAAAAAAAAAAAATTGGAGATGGTATTTTTTTTTCTCAAATTTTGATAACTAGTCGACGTCGACACAACATTCTTATAAAATACCAAATTAACGTCGAAGTGATGTAGTCGTCGACTTGACGTGACAACAATTTAAAATTAATGTCGACGAAGACTTACATAATAGGGGTGATTATTCTTTTAAACTTCTGTCTCGAAAATATAAAATATTGTCTTATAACTGCGGGTGCCTGTCCGTAAATCCATTTGTACTGACTTTGCTGGTACAACTTAGTGTGTGTGTTGTTAGTTTTTAATAAATGTTTTGAGTATTCTTAGGGATTTTATAGTATTTCAAGTGCAATGATAAAAAGGACTTGGTTGTCAGCCACATTTTCTTATTATCATGGTTAGCAGTTTTCTTTAATCTTATAGAATATAATGAAACAAAGTCTTTTATTTAAGCTCTAATGCATAATTATACCCACACCACAATAGTGGAGAGGGTATTATGCATTTGTGCTGATGTGTGTAACGCCTTAAAATAGTGGTCCTAGACCCACCTTAAAGTATACCGATCTACTCAGAACCACTTTCTGAGTCGAACTAACGATGTCCGTCCGGCTGGCTGGCTGTCCATGTAGTCTTGTGCGCAAATTACAGGTCACAATTTTGGACCTGTACTTTGCCCATTGAAAATGGGCCGAATCGTAGGACCACGAGGGAAGATAGGGGGAAATTTCTTCCTCTCAGAAACTATCAAACCGATTTTAATGACATTTAAAACATAGATACAACCATATCTATATGGACACAAAATGTATAAGGGAGATAGGGAAATTTCTGCCTCTCAAACCGATTTGAATGAAGTTTAAAACATAGATAGATCCATATCTATAGGGACACATTAGCTTTACAGTTTTTAAAAAATAGGACCGCAAGGAGGGGGGGGGGGGCAGGGGGCAATTTCTGCCTCTCACAAACTTTCAAACCGATTTTCATGAAGTTTATAAACATAGATAAATCCATATTTACATGGACACATAAGCATGATGTGTTTTTTAATACTGTGGTGTAGGGTATCATATGGTCGGGCTTGACCGACTATACTTTCTTACTTGTTATACCCACACCACAATAGTGGAGAGGGTATTATGCATTAGTGCTGATGTGTGTAACGCCTTAAAATATTGGTCCTAGACCCACCTTAAAGTATACCGATCGACTCAGAATCACTTTCTGAGTCGAACTAACGATGTCCGTCCGGCTGGCTGGCTGGCTGGCTGTCCATGTAACCTTGTGCGCAAAGATAAAATTTGGGACATAGGTTCATATTGGCACAATGACCAAGCCTATTGAAAATGGGCCGAATCGTAGGACCACGAGGGAAGATAGGGGGAAATTTCTTCCTCTCAGAAACTATCAAACCAATTTTAATGAAATTTAAAACATAGAAAGAACCATATCTATATGGACACAAAATGAATAAATTTTTAAAAAAATCGGACCACGAGGGGAGATAGGGACAATTTCTGCCTCTCAAACCGATTTTAATGAAATTTAAAACATAGATAGATCCATATCTATAGGGACACATTAGCTATACAGTTTTAAAAAAATAGGAGCACAAGGGAAGGCAGGGGGCAATTTCTGCCTCTCACAAACTTTCAAACCGATTTTCATGAAGTTTATAAACATAGATAAATCCATATTTACATGGACACATAAGCATGATATGTTTTTAAAAACTGTGGTGTAGGGTATCATATGGTCGGGCTTGACCGACTATACTTTCTTACTTGTTTTATTATGCATATATTTTGAAATATATAAAAATTAAAAAATAATTAAATGTGACTCCTACAGGTCTTAAAAAATTACATTAAAAATTTCTTAAATTAAATTTGAAAAGGGAGTGAAAGAGGCTACTCATTTTGAAGTTTTACTGTGATGTAACTTCACTTATTTTATAAATAATTAAGGCCTTATTCACAGAAATTACTTTTGACTAAACATCATCATATGAAAATAATAAAATCGCTTAACTATAACTTTATAAACAAGCGTTCAAATGAAAAATTAGTTAAATATAAAACTTAAATCGCTTCTAACAGTCTAAATACATATACGTTTAAATGGACAAAACAAGCTTAATCCGTGATCACTCATATTTTTGAGCAAAAATTTCAATTTTCTATGAAAAACTACGTTTGTAACAAGGCGAATTCATTCCAGGTTATCTCGGTACTACAACAAGTACAACTCGTACAAAAATCACAAGCAATTTGTTTTTGTAAAATCATTTTATAATGTCAAAAACAGAAATAAAACAAAGATAATAAGCAAAATTTGGACATCCAACAATGATAAAGCTAATAAAACAAAAGTTATCAGCAGGGCTTTTAAGACCACCTGTAATTAGGCTTGCAATTTTTATTTTGAGAAAAAGAGGACACCAGCATAAACTATGTATGACATTTGCTTGAAAAAAGAGGACACTTCCTAAACAACCTAATTTTAATAAAATTAACGACGGCATACAAATTAACATCCAAAATTTGTTTTTACACAGAAACTTAATTTGGGTAATTCCATGTCAAATCGACCTAGAGTGGGACTTGACCCCTTTCGATTTGAATGAAATTTGGCGAGAGGGTTTCTTTCATCCCATAAAGAACATATATCAACGAAAAACAATTTTTAAATTTTTTTCAAGAGTTATGTCATATTCAAAATGTCATAATTTCACCGAATAAGCCGAATGTGTTGAGTTAATTTTTTAATATCTCGAAAACTACTTTACATACCTACGAAGATGATTTTTGTCAGTTTAAAGAGAATACTTGAGGCTACAATAAATATATTGAAAAAAATGTCTTTGCAAAATATTAAATTTTAAAAATGGACTTAGTCAAAACGCTATTTTTTTGCTGAGTTTTTTTATAGTTTATAGTACCTATATACTTCAAACTGTTCTTTCAAAATCCTGAAACTTTGAAGGATGTACTTTTTTTAAGATATGATTTTTTATTTCTTTCCAAAAATAATCTTAAAATTAAATTTTAATATGGTCATTTGAGCAATAAGTATTTATTTGAACAAAATTAACGACATTGATAAGGTTGCTTTTCTTATTTGTTGCATTTTTTTTGGGAGCTCCATTTTTAAAGAAAAGTACTCTTTTTGTCACGTTACGTCCCCAAAAATTAAGTCATTCCTATCTTAAAAAAAAAACCAGAGCACCTAAATATTTTTCTAATGAATTTTGTGACCTGTGATTTAAAGTTGAAATGCAGGAACAAATTTTCAATGATGGTGTAAAAAGCCGGACAACCCCGGACACTTGAAGAAAAAGAAGTAGGACTGCCCCGGATACCCAAAAAAAGAGGACGGTGTCCGGGGAAAAGAGGACGGATGGCAACCCTACCTGCAATGAATTCGCATTTTTTTGTAAAGAACTCTTTAAACCACACGTGTTGTTTGTAAAGAGTATTCCAACCATAATGCACGATGTTAAATGTGAGTTACACCGAAACACCTGAAGTTTGACCAACTTAATTTAACATTTCTTTGTCTCAGTGTTTGCTGACTAATTCTACCGTAGAGAGGTACTAAATTGAGCAGCGCGTTAAGATTTTAGAAGCTTTTTAAAAAAATGGGCGTTCAGATCACTGCGTGATTTTTTTGGTCCGCAGAATTGCCGCTTTTCTACAAATGAGAATCTACGAGTTTTTGTTACAAAGCCGATGCATCCAAAAAGAGTGACTGTTGGTGCGGTTTATAGGCTGGCCGCGTCACCATGTCGTACTTTTTTAAAAATTAGGTCGGCCAAGCAGTTACCGTGAATGGTGTTCAAAAATTGAGGATATGAACCTAGACGATATGTGGCTCCAACAAGATGGACACACTTGCCACACAGCCAACGAAACAATGGCTATTTTGCGTGAGAAATTCAATGGCCGTGTTATCTCACGCCGTGTCGATGTTAATTGGCCGCCACGATCATGTGATTTGACACCGTTGGACTTCTTTCTTTGGGGATATTTAAAGAAAAACCCAAGAAAAATTTAAGAGCTAAAGGATGAGATAATTCGGCACATTGACGATATTGAACCTCAATTATGTCTCAGAGTCTTTAAAAATTTGAATGTATGCAACCGAAGCCGTGTCATAGATCGTTCTATAATAAAAAAAAAAAATATTAATAAGACAATTCTCTGTTGTTTTTTTGTTTTTTTTTTTACAATTAACATCGTGTTTTTTTTTTTTTGGCCATTATTTTTGTAAGTGATAAACAGAGAAGACTAAAATGCTTTTTTTGATTTTTTAGCTGTTTTTATAAAACCTGCTGTTTTTTGCTCCTTTTACAATGTTGTTGTTTTTTTTTTAAATTCCCATTTTTGTATTAAAAACTTCGTATGTTACTACCAAGGCGAATTCCTTTATAAAAGTGAATTCGCCTTGGTAACTACCTTTTTGCAACTCTGTTTTCATTTTAAAAACAATCAACTGAAATCATAGTAGGCTGTTAAAAATAGAAATAAAATAAAAGGTTAAAAAATGCCGAAAGAGAAAAGTAATATAAATTTATTATTAACAAGTTAGAGTGCTATATTCGGCTGTGCCGAATCTTTGATACCCTCCACCGACACTTCGAATGTTTTAGGAGTAATATCTGTATGATGTCTATTTATTATTATAATCTTTGTAAAAACAGACATCTGCGTTAAAATTTGTTGCGGCTTAGACCTATATAAAATTATTGACTGACAATCAGAATCAATTTTAAAAAGCTTGAGTAGAATATCAGTTTAAGCTGAACTTAAATGATTTTCAGGAGAATAAATTATATAAAAGCCATGGTAAGCTATGAACCAATCATCCCAAATTCTGAGATTATTAAAAAACATAAATTTCAATACAGCGGTGCAATTAGTTTAAGCGTTTGCAGTAAATTTCAGAAGGCTGCTAAAATGGAATCTAAGGAAAATTATGGACCGTATATCACAAAATTGCATAACATTTTTTCTGGCCATATGAAGCTAAACTGGAAGAAAGTTTACCGCGTATTCAATTATTTTACCAGAGTTGGCTTTATATGAGGCCTATGGTAAGTTATGCACCGTTCTTCACCAAATTTCACAGTGTCATTTCTAGTTCTATAAAACTGTGATGTATCAAATTTTGTTATGATAGCGTTATTTTTTACGTTTTTAGGCGTACTAAGCTGTTTTCCGGGAGTAAGGTTTATATGGGGCCTAGGGTAAATTATGAACTGATCTTCACGAAATTTCACAGTCTTATTTCTAGTCCTGTAAAACTTATATGTTCCAAATTTTGTTATGATAGCATTATTTTTTACGGATTTAGGCGTACTAAACTGTTTTCTGGAAGTAGGTTTTATATGGGGCCTATGGTAAATTATGGGCCGATATTCACGAAACTTCATTTCTAGTCCTATTTAACTGTGACGTGCCAAAATTTGTTATGATAGCATTGTTAGTTAGGGTTTTAGGATTACTATACTGTTTTCCGGGAGTAGATCTTATATGGGGCCTAGGGTAAATCATGGACGGATCTTCAAGAAATTTTACAGCGTGATTTCCAGTTAAATAAAACTAACTGTTGCGAAATCTTATATCATTCTGTGCATTTTTCCACCATTTATGTTAGTTTTTGTAACAAAATTATCAATTTTTTTTAGGTGGTGGTTCCACATTTTGATTCATAGCTCAGATCCTATTGAACCAATTTTGCTGGATTTCAATCCCAAACTGCTTAGGATAACTACAAGCAATTTGACACCAAGTTTGTTTATTTCTTTTGAGTTTTTCGAAAGTGAGCGTGTTTTCAACAGACGGACATGGCTAAATCGACTTAAAATTACTCAAGGACCCAGAATATATATACTTTATAGGGTCTGAGATGAATAATAAAAAAGTTTCACACGGAATGACAAACTTAATATACCCTCTTCACAACTAATTGTGGTGGAGGGTATAAAAATGGTAAAAACATATGAAGAAGTCTTTAAAATTGAAGAAAATTGGCAATATATGCTGCTGCAAAATAAATTGTTCGAAAAAGTCTACTGTGGATCAACATATAAGATGTGGGAAACACCAATTGGCGTCTTCTAAGCAATAGAACCATCCACAGAAACTAATTACGGAATATCCAGTGACTCCAACTGCCACCACATTTCAAAAGGATCTTTGTAAAGCATTGTTAGCCCTCTTTCACACTCGGCAAGTTACTTGCGCAAGTTACTTGCCGACAACAACAAAGTCTGTAAGGAAAAAACCAATTTCAAAAAAATTTGTACAGACTTTGTTGTTGTCGGCAAGTAACTTGCGCAAGTAACTTGCCGAGTGTGAAAGGGGGCTTAGAATCCAATAACCAATAAAAAAGTTAGTTCTTCAAGTTTCAAAAATTTCATTGAGAAATATTCTCAAATGTCAGTACCGTCTGAAACTTGCATTCGCCAGAAATACATACCAGAATTGTATAGGGAATCTATAGAAAAAATGCGTCAAGCAGCCAAAGACAAATATATTGGATTTCTGTAGATGAAACTACGGACAGCGAACAGAGATATGTTGCAAACTTTATTTTTGGAGTCTTAGAAGAACTGAAAGACAATAAATCTTATTTATTGAACATGCAAGTACTTGAAACGGCAAATGGCGCATCTATTGCAGCAGTTTGTAATGAATCGTAACAAATATTGTGGCTAGATGGTAAAGTAGAAAAGAAATCGAGTTTAGTTTGATATTAATTTTCTGTATTTAGGCATAAAATATAACAAAGTGTTACTTGTAGTACCGGATGCAGCTGCATATATGTTAAGTGGAATATCTTCTCTAAAGGCAATGTATCTGAAAATGCTTCATTTAACATGTTTTGCACATGGTATCCATCGATTAGCTGAATTCATTCGAACAAATTTTGAAAACGGCAATAAATTGATTTCCAATGCTAAAAATATTTTCTTAAAGGTAAGAATCAGAGGTGTTCTTTAAATCGAAAACGCAAGAATTTAAAAGTCGTTTTTTTAATATGATTTTTGTAGTAAAAGAATTTTATGACAAATATTTCTCTATTAAACAGAATTCTATAAGAAATTTATATAAAATGGATTAAGAGTGTATTAAAAAGAACTTGAAAGTTCTTGTGTTTTTTTAATATAAACATACATATGCATGTATGTTACAAAAACAAAATTTTTACAGGCACCGCGAAGAAAACAACTCTTTCTTAAAATGAATCCTAATGTTGTTCTTCCACCGTCTCCATGCCCAACTCGTTGGGGTACTTGGTTAGAAGCGGCAATGTACTACGCTGAACTTCTTGAAGAAGTTAAAGCCGTTGTTTTAGAACTTGACAGCCAAGATGCCGACTCAATTGTGCAAGCCAAAAAAATATTCGAAAACTGCGAACTAAGTTCTCAACTTGCATTTCTAAAACTGCGGGCTTATTAATTTCAGAGAGCACTAATGCTTTATCGACAGTTTTTGACGGACTATGCAAGATCGAGGACCAACAATATAAAAAGAAATTTGAGAAAATATTAAAAAGAAATCCCGGATATCAGCAGTTTTTGGTAATAAAATACATTTTAGAGTCTGTTCCAAAATATGAATATGTAAAAATTTTGTCCTCTAATGAAATTCTCAAATACCTCCCTTGATGTAGAAAGAAGCTTCTCTTTATACAAAACAGATCGACGTTGAAAATTAAAATTCGAAAACATAAAAGCCCACATGATAGTATTTTGTAATAATTTTGATGATGTGGAAGAATTAGAATTAGAATTTTTATAGTGCTTTTTTTTTTTTTTGCTTTTTTTATCAATTTTTTGTTGCTTTTTTTATAATTTCTTTTTGCTGTAAAAGTATTGAATATTGCTTTTTTTGTCTTCTCTGGTGATAAATTTAAACGAAAATCGGTAATTTTTTGACTTAATATCACTAATGCATTGTAAATCATTCTTATGAAGATATTGAAAACTCAACTCTTGAGAGAAGAATACAATTTTATTTTTTTTCATTATGTTGAGTGTAAAGTTAAAACTTTAAAGTCGCTTAATGTTAAACAAATAAATATTTTTGAGTTATGTTGATGTTGCAGCAAATGAGCAATATGAACTTTTATATAAAATACATATTCTATAAAAAAAGTTCAAAAATAATAATTTTTAAAAAATTTTTAAAATTGGTTTGCAATTTTTAGCATTTAAAAAAAATCTTTTTATTTATTTATTTTTATGTAAATTTAGAAAGTTCTAAAAGAAAATTAGAAATATGTAATCCGAATATAATCGAAATGTTATCATTTTCATTATACATATTTCCATAGTATACAAGTTTATTTTACAAATATGTACTTTTTTTTAAATTATTATTTATTCACGTCGATTTATATCCAATTCTTACGCCGGTTGCGATCGTTGTTTTTGACATTGTACAAAAACAAATTGCTTGTAGTTTTTAAGGAGTTGTACTTATTGCAGTACCGATATTACCAATAATGAATTCGCCTTGCTTTCTAGAATTAACATCATTCACATAAATTATTTTCTCCATATATTACATTTTTTGGCAGGATTCTCCTTTGCATTCTCGGAGCAATGAAATATCTCTGCAAATTCTCTTATATTTGCCACTGACTGTCTTACTCTCACATCGTCACGATCATGACCAAGAGGATGGGGCAAAGAGCCACAGAAAAATTGTGCAAAATTTAAGAAAAATAATTTCGGAAGGGAAAAATTGCCATACAACTCGCCATTTTCGATAAATTGATGAGAAAATGTCTGCCAAGCCAACTGTAATCCGTTAACATCAGCCACCCGCTCATTAAGGGAAACGGAAGGAGAACTTTCAATTAAACAATCAAGAGAAGACAGATATGAAGTTTTGCAAGATATTTGAGGACCCAAAAGATTTTCATTTCCCCAAGCATCAAAACGCAGGCCGTGGATATCAAAAGCATGCGACAGTTCATGGGCTAAAATCCAACCCAGGAGGGAGTATTGTAAAACCGGATGTTGAGCATAATGATAGAAGGGTAATTGCAAAAAAAGCATGGGAACTATTATTATGTTGCGTTGGTGTATAAAGTAGGGTGCATTGCGTAGCTGGGAAATGTCATCATTGACGTAATAATATTCTAGATTAACAGGCTTAAGTGATGGACTAAATAGAACTTGGTGTTGCTGCAACGTGCGAAATTTCAACATTTCCAAATGGTTGTGATAAAAGTTGTTTTTGTCCAGCTGGACCGAGGCATAGTAATGACTTACATCGTGTAGGAGTAGAGGTAAGTTGCCAATTTTTATTTGCATTAAATTTAATTTATCCTGAAGATATTGTAGCTCGGGGACAGTTAAAGAAAACTTATTTTCTAGTAGTATTTTAGAAAATTCTTGTTTCAATTGCGAAAATATAGTAAGTAAGACTTCCTCATCTTTCAAACGAGTCTTATATAGAAATCTATTATAAACATAATTAACACCCACAGGAAACATGACATTTGTGTGTAGCAGACATTCTCGATCCGTTGTCAAGGGACGTTTGTCCATTAAATACTGGAAAAATCTTATGAGAATGTAAGATCCTTGTATATGATTTGGAGTTTCCTTTAAAATAATATCTAGATTGCGGAAATAGTCTAAATTTCCCGAAAATTCGATAGGAGTTTGAGGTGCTGGTACTTCATTTAATAACAATTCAAAATATAAAGTCCAGTCGATGTTGGAAGCCAGATTGTGTAAATCCCTAAGCATTATAAAGTGATCTCGCTTATTTTGTTCGTATCTTTTACAGAGATCAAATAACTTTTTATCCAGTTCATAAAGTTCTTGAGCCAGTTTAAGGTAATTTATGGTGTTATTGAAAGCCATTATCAAACCAAATTCTTCCATTACTTGCAAGACTTTGTACTTGTTTTCGAAGTTTATTTTGGCACGAGGAGTTTTTAATTCGATTACATAATGTAGGGAATTGTGTCGAGCGAATCCTACGGATTCTTGTACAAATATTTCCTTAAACCCAAATTTTCTTAATATGGACACGGCATTTAGCCATTTGAAAGATTGCCAAAACTGTTCATTTTCTCTGAACATATGACTCCATTTGAAACCATCCCCAAATATTTGAGGTATTGGAAGTTCTTTTAAATAGGGCGCCATATTTAAAAAGTGGCTTCCCATTGACTTGCAAGACAAAAAATATTTCCAAATCTTAACCACCAATTCCTGTGTCTCTTGCCTTGTATTTTGCAGTTTTTGTAAAACCATGATTAATTTATCAGCATACAAATTGCTTATAGCTCCAAAATTATCCACATGATCGTAGTAGGGTGCTGAGGTCCACGACCCACAAGCATAGTTCCAAAAGTGTTCACACGGTTGTGTAGAATTAAACAAATTTTCCCTTATAACCTCCAATAATTGTTCATCCAAATTCTCTAGACATTTTTGATCTTCTGAGCAGCGAATTATTTGCACATGATCGCATCGTGTGATAATCGAAAGTTGAATGAGTGGAAGAATTATAAGTAAACTTGTTTTTGTTAATTTCATTTGCTTATTTATTTTTTATTACGGAATTATTTTGATTAATCTTTTGTCTGAAAGAGGTTGTTAAATACTGTCTTAAAAAATACCAAAAAAATTCTTTGTTATCATAAAGATTCTATAAATTTCAATAATGATCATTGATCAATAAATTCCGAAATAAGCAAACTAAGGCACTTAATGTTTTCTAAAATTAAACATAATTTAAATTATTTATCGTTTATTTAGGGCTTTAAAAAATGAATAACTTTATTTTATGTTGAAAAGTAGTGACTAAATTGTTAGTGGAACTTTTAAATCTTATTTGTTTAAAATAAGCAATAAAATTATTATGCAAATATGTTTAATAATTATGATTTAAAAAATTTAGATTTAGTGTCTTAATTTGGATTTTTTACGAACAGTTCAACTAAAAATATGACAATTAACAAGTAAGAGCCACTTTTTGGGTTTAAGATTAAAGTTAATTTAATTCGATAATCAGCTAATCTGAGAATTAAGTTAATCTACTATCAATTGAATTTGATATTTTTGGGTGGGGGCTCAAACCATGTAGTGTTACCATACTGTGCACAAATAAATGGCGACATTTTTTTTTTTGCAAATGTCAACTTTTTATCAAAGCAATATGGATGTTTTCAAAGAAGAAGAAAATGCGCGAATTTAATATTTTTTACAAGGTAGACATTTTTTGTGTTAAAGAAAAAATATATTAAACAAAAAATATAGAAAGGAAAAATTATGTATATAAGAGTGTATGGCAACATATAATTTTTTGTTTATATTTTTGCAAAACCTGTTTATGATAAATATGTGTATATTGGTCGCTTAAACTAGAAAAAAATATTAAAAGAATACAACTCAAAAAGTAAATACGGAGATTAAAGTTAATTTAATCGCTAATCTCTAACCCAAAAAGTGGCTCTAATGGTGCGAACAGACTGGCCGCTTGTTGCCTAGCCGAGCTGACTGACACTTATTGCGAGAACCATTCCGAGAAAACTGGTACTATACAAGTTAGTACAAATAAGCGCGAACAGGTCATAGTGGGCGCCGAGCTGGTCAGAGCGCAAAGCTGATTAAAAGCAAGAAAACATTTCCAAAGCGTATTTCAGTTTATGCTATGTGGTTATGGTTTCAACTTGTTTGGAAAACATTTAAAAAAATTAAAAACAAAAATTTAAGAAAACGTCAGCTCATTACTGGTTTGACCTACCGACCATTTTTAAAAAAAATGAGTTAGGTATGAGGAATATATTTTTTTAATACCCTCTTTCTAAATCAAAAACCTGTTTCGCGAAAATTTTTATGGTTTCTGAGATATAAAGCATTAATTTTGCTGCATAGCAACTGTTTCAAAATTTTATAAGTACTGTTTTGCTCTACAAGCCATTGTTTGGCGATTGCAGCAAATTCTTCATACAAAAACGTACAAAATAAATTTTACTGTTGCTTTGCTGCATTGCCGTAAGAAAAAATATAGTTAAAGCAAAAGCAAAATAAAATGACAACAAGAAAATTAATTTGTGAAAAATAGTTTTATAAAATAATGGATCCAACCAAGTGTACGGTTTGCTATGATATGCAAAGTGTTTTTAGCCTACCTAAGGGAAATGCTTCAACATTTTACTACAAACGAAAATTGAATATATACAATCTTACAGCAACCATTATTAAGCCAAATATACCAACTTTTACTTATTGTGCCTTGTGGACGGAAGCTCATAGCGGTCGGAGTGGTAACGACATTGCGAGTGCTTTAATTAAAATTTTAAATGAATTAATAAAAGATTATCCACTAATTAAAACTTTGACATTATGGAGCGATTCTTGCGTACCTCAAAATAAAAATCAAATTAACGCAACCGCAATCAAAATGTTCTTTAAACAAAATAATATTGATGCCGTAATACAAAAGTCTTCAGTACCAGAACATTCTTTAATTCAAGAAATTCATAGTCCTCATCATTTACTAAATTTGCTTAAAACAATGCCAAATAATAAAACAAAACTTAAAGTTATGGAAATGCTTCCGGAAAATTTTCGCACATACTCGTTGGAAGCAAATAAAATGGACTTTCGAAAAGTCCCTTTTGCTAAAATTTAAGTACTTCTATACAGTTAAAATAATGATTTATGTATAAATTATAAAACTTCTACCAGAGAGGAAAAATATAGAAATGCAATTTTGGTTTAGTCTGCATCAAAAATTTGTTTGAAAACTCCTGCGAATTTGTTGACGAATGTTTTGAAAATATCGAAACCATCATTTATTTCCAGCGATAAAAATAGAGACATAAAATACTTGCTTATATTTCTTCCACGTGTTGATAAAGCTTATTATAAAAATTTACTCAATATTAAAAGTTTTAAAATTTCTTTTTACTTTTGCATTATTTAAGTTGTTTAATTTGTGGCTTTTTATGTAACTTTTCATAACAGTAGAACTGTTTTTTTCTGTTTTTGTAAAGTAAAATCAAATAAAAAAACAATAAAAAAAAATTCATCTCAACAACAAGTTACACAGCAATAAGTATACGTATGCAGCACAAAAAGCCACTTTTTTAATTTTTTTTTGCGGCACAAAACAATATTTTTCATTTTCAAAAAAATACTATTAAATTCTAAATTTATTCATGAAAGTGCGCAAAAATTTACATTTTTCTTCAAAACATATACCGGAAGCAGTGGTAAAAATATAAAAAAATTCTATCGGCTACATTTTGAGAAATCTTCATGTAAATCTTCTTTGTCGTTTTTCTCCACTCCGACTTTTTTGCATATGCGCCAAACCAATTCTGAGCTGACGAAAAAGCAAATAAAACATGCAATCAAAAAATTAAAAAAATAATAAAAATTAAAAAGAAAATAAAAATGAAACAGAAAAATAAAAATTCAAATAAATATTAAAAATTAAATAAAATTATAACAATTATAAAAATAATTAGTATTGTGGTTATTTTGTTGAACTATTTATGGTTTTTAATCCAAATTTTTAATATTTTTAATTAGGCTTAAGTTCATGAAATTTAATTTTCATTAAATTATTTTTATGAAGAAAGGAATTTTACAACATGAAAATTAATTAAAATTGTTATTGATAATCTTTCATTCAAAAAACCATAAATAGTTCAACAAAATAACCACAATACTAATTATTGTTAAAGCTAAGGCACGAGCTCTATGTGTACATTTGTCCTTCAAGTTGTGCTGAAAAAGGTCAACAGAAAAGAGAAAGACAAAATGAAAAAACAAAAAATGTACTTGGACTTCAAGAAAAATTCTTGACAAAAGTACGAAAAAACAGAAGTAAGGAAAAACATGTAAAATCAATTAAGATGGATAATCATTCAGGAAAGCAAATTTCGATCTACCAAATGTTAAAATACAATTTGGTTTAAGGATTGATGTTTGACTATTGACGTCAGCAGTCGTCGATGGCTGCGAGTGTAAGACGGCAAATCCATCTGAGGAGATCGAGTGGTTGCGATCGAAACATGTCATGGTAACCTGCCGGCCAGGGTTCGAGCCCGAGCCACGTCAAGAATGAAAGATTATCAATAACAATTTTAATTAATTTTCATGTTGTAAAATTCCTTTCTTCATAAAAATAATTTAATGAAAATTAAATTTCATGAACTTAAGCCTAATTAAAAATATTAAAAATTATAAAAATAATAAAAAAAACTTATAAACAACATTTAAAAAAAATTTCAAGAATAATTGAAGAAATGCGTTTTCACAAACACGAATGAACAATAAACCCAAATGCATACAAACATACATAAAACACAAAAAGTAGATAAAATATCAGCGCTGATTCTCGCATCCACTATGCACACTCAAACTTGTTTCTCGCATGAACAAGTTCTCGCAATAAGCGTCAGTCGGCTCGGCTATATTCGGCTAAGCCAAATCTTATATTCCCTTCACCATGGCACGATAAGATTAAGAACTTATATTAATACCGTTCTTTATTTATAAATAAATCTATTTTCTGCCACGCTCACTTTTGTCGGATCTTGTACATTTATAACTAGGGATGCCAATTGGGACTGGTTTTCGCGAATACCGGCGTTCGGGATTTCAAAAAATCCAGTCCCGCGAATTTTCGGGATCGCAGGATGTATGGGATACCGGTATTTTTCACAATATCAGGTTTTTTTTGGGATTCGGGGTGTTTGAAATTTAAGAGCTACATGCTTTTTAAAGAAATTATTAAAAAATACGCCTTTGAAAGAGATTTACAAGAAATCCCAAGAAAAACTTGATAAAAGTTTTATAATTATTTTACTATTTGAAAGTTAAATATCATATAATGTATATTGATTATTAAAATTTGTAAAAAATTAAAAATCACCATTTTCGTGGTTGGCGAACTTAAAAATACGCCTGTGACTGTAATAGATTAAAGAAAATAAGTTCACGTTCTCTTCAATCTATTATACAATTCGTTCCATTATTTCCCCTTGCCCCCATACAAAAAGCCATCAAATGTGTTAAAGAATAACTACGACACATACATATGTATATTAATATTGTCATGACAATGGGTACAAATAAGTTTCTTATGACTAGAAAATATACATACGTCCAAATTTATGAATGTTTGTTTTTACAAAAAAAAAAAAAAAAAAAAAAAAACGCTAAAAAAAATAGTAGAATAAAAAAACCGGTAGCCCTATAGCCGTTATCTATTAAGCTAAACAAATCCACAAAATCCAAGAAATTTTAGCTTTCTGCTAAATAGTTTCTACACAAAATCCATAAAGCCGGATAAAACATCGAATACAAACTACTTAAAATTGTATTCCATTAAAAGCTTTAAAAAATCTCTTATACTAGAGTACTAAAAATCATTTCAAAAAGCTTTCTAATATCCGCAAACTTTTGTTACTAATTTCTTTCACATTAAATTCATGTCCTTTTCATATTTAAACAATGGAAACAAAAACAACAACCGGTAAAATTACTTGTTCCACATAATTCCTACAAAACATATGATAGATTTTTAAAGCAAAAGCTTTTTCCCTTTAATGTGGCGTGTGTGTGAATGTGGATGCGTGTCTTAAAACTTTTTCAAGTAGTGGGTCGTCGTCAGTTTGTTTTTCTTTCGTTCATCCAACTAAATTCTTTGTTTTCGTTTAGTAAACAATTTAGATGTGTGTGGAATACTCGGCGAGAATAAAACAAATATCGGACGCAAGAAAACGGCGTTTTTTGTTAAACTAACGGTAAAAATCACAAAACTACAATAAAAACAACAAAATATGTAAACATGCTTAGAAAAGCAACAAGTTTGTCTTCGTTTTCCTATTAAATAACGGTAAATGCAATTAAAAATGGCGCGTTTTTTGTTTACAAAAATAATGAATGTGTAGAAAACCAATAAATAATTGAAAATAGTTTAACAAAGTGCAACAAACTTAATAGAAAAATATATTTTTTTAATATAAAAAAAGGTTTAAAATTTATTAAATTTTTTATTTATCATTAAAAATTTTAAAGCTAAAGGCTCAGTTAGCCGGGAGTAACAGTAACGTTGCAAATAAGCTGTTTCATTTTGTTGTATGTAAAACAATTAGAACGATAACAGTTAGCAGTAAGATGTTACGTCTCAATCTGTAAGTGTAGACACCATTGTGGGGGCTAGTACACTTAGTGGTAATAAGTGGTGTGTACGTATTATCATCGAAAGTATCGAAGGAATAGCCAAATGAAATGCAAATTGCATGGATATTTACACCGTGAAGTGAAAGTTTTTTTGTAAATCAGAGTTACTAAGTGCAAAACACAGATTTTTTTCTATTAAAAAAAGAGTTGGCATTAGTAATTATTGTTACTTATTTTTATGAGATTGATATTTAAAAACTAACAATTATTAAATTTAACAAACGCAAACCATAACATGTTCGGAGGCAACCTTAATATAGTTGTAGCTTCCTGATGGATGACTTATTTAACCATAATATAGTTGCCAGTGAAAATAATATGGTTTAATTGTTGCTTGTTTATAGTTTTGTTGGAGGTGGTCTTGTTGAAAAATATTTTTTCTCTTGGTGTAGAAATTGACTATAGGCAAACTTGCATAGAGAGAAACTTTTGGGTTTTTTTTATGAATATCGTCATATAAATTAATAGTAGTTATTATCAAATATTGATGCTTTTTAGAAAGTAAAGGAAAGGGCCTTTAAAGCAAATTTGAGTCTAAATAAATTTGTGTGTTATATTTGCCAAATACTATTCCGAGGAAGGGCAAAAATAGAAATTTTTAATTTCCAAAGTCGGATGTTTCCTAAACTTTAAGACATAAATTATTTCTGTAGAACTCGATTAGCGCATTTCACTAAAAACTTTTAAAATCAGACTAAAATGAAGATATCTGGATTGATAATCATTTTCGTTATACCCGAGGTGCCGTAGTTTGTAAATCTTTAGCGCCTCTACTGATAAGTCTATAGAAACCAAACCCAAAACTTAAGCTCGACTACAACTCTTTAGTTGTCACCTCAAACTTTACTGTACCGAGTTAAATTTCTTGCCGTTTCTGCATTAACCATATGCATTCGTTTATAATTAAACAGTTTTAACGGGTTTTAACTGGTGAAGTAACCTAAAAAACTCAAGACGTTTTACAGGTATAGTCTAATATATTCTGGAGCGGATTATGAAAGCTCTTACCTTCCTATACAAAGACTAGCTCGACCGAAAACTTGTAGATAGGGCTCTAATAAAATCATGTGATGCCAAAAACTTTTTAGTTTTAAGGAAAACAAAAAAATGAATCAAACAAGTTTTGTGTTTTATAAATAAATATTAAAATTTGGATTAAAAAGTTCTGTTAATATTTCTACTTATTTCAAATTTTTTTTAAGCCCCCATTAAAATAAAACAGTGATTAATCTGACAAATATAAAATATTAATTATTAATAAGATCGTCGTTTAAATTTCATTACAATTTATGTAAAAGATAATCACACACACATACACAATAAAAACACTATTAAATCAACAGTGGAATAAAAATATTATTAAGAATATCTGTTAAATCTTATTCAAATAACAGTTATAACAGTTCTTATATCAAGACCCAACATGGCTAAATGGAATATTTAATTAAAAGTAAACAAAAACGTATGTTAGTGGAATTTAAGTGTTTTTATAGTGTTTATACAAGATATAGTTATATGTATTTAAATGTAGTACTTATTTTTACAAATACTTTTCCATTTTTTTATTGCACTTTAACAAACGAATAGATTTTTTATTTAGGAATTGTAAATAAAAAACTTTTAAAATCATTAACTAATTACAATGAACAACAATTTCGAACTCCTTCCAAATTAACGTGTTTCTAACTAGTCACCCAAGTTCTTGCGTTTTACGTTTTCGATTTCGATCGAACACACTTCTGTTTAATTTTTTGCGGTTCATAAACATTACTGTAATAATGTGTAGAGCGGAACAGTGTTTTTAAACTTTTTTTTTGGAAAGTTTTAAAATTATACATTTGGTTATTTTGTGTGTTTAGGTAAGTTTTATTGGGATTAATAATAAGTTCCGTTTACCTAACTATTTGGTTAGAATTGTCAAAACCGATTTCCGAAGTATTCGAAAAATTGTTTTTTTTTTGTTTTTTTTCGGTTTTTCAAAACTGGGTTTTTAAAAAGCCCGGTTTTTGAAGTATTTGGGAAACCGGGTTTTTGGTCTCGAATAATCGACTTTTTCTTATATTTATTTTTAGGAACCACTTTCGTTATACACAACAATATTTTAATTGTTGTCATCAAAATATTCATCACAGTACCAAGTCTGTGTTCATACGGCTCTTGTGTTATTGACATGATTGCTACTTTATAGGCGAGAGGGGAAAGGGGAAAATAAACGAGTGCACATATGCATGTACTGTCTTTACGTTTTGCTTTTTCATTCGTTGTTTAATTTTGTTATTGTTTTCGATATCAAAAAAGCACATGTCGTCAACATGGCATGAATCATTTGAACGCCAATTCATGTTCAAGAAGAAAAAGGAAGAATCTTGTCAATAAGACATGAGCCGTATGAACTCAGACCACGCTATTGGACTTGCAGAAACATTCTATTTTATAATTCCCAGCAGTATGACTGTCGCGTAACAGTTCTGACTTTGGCTTTAGTTTCTAGTTTACAATTGAAATTAAAACAACTGCACAGAAAAAATTATTGGCAGTTTTTTTTCAATTAATAGTGATTTTTGAATTTTAAAATAAATTTGATTACGTTCTTAATTGATTGAATTAAAAAAAAATATTTTTTTTCAATTAAAATTTTACTTGATTTTAAGCTTAATTTTAATTATAAGTTTAATTGAATCAATCAACTCGGTTGTTTGAATTGAACACTTTGTTGCTTTCTCCTTGTTGCTTTCCTCGCTCATCAACAGTTTGCGAAAAATGTTACCAGTGCAACCAACATCTTTTTAAATTTATTGTCTTTGCCCTTACATGTACATACACACATGTTTTTGTCATCAAAAAGAACAGTAAGCGTCGCGTGCAATAAAAAAAACTATCAACAAGTAAAAAATGAAATGAAATTTGTTATAGACGAATTACAATTATGACCACCAACAATGTCAATAATGAGCCTACATACATATGTATATTATGCGTAAAATAAAAAATCGCCTTGTGGCTGACCACAGTGTTGACGGTGGTTATGGTCGCAATCGAAATTTGGTGTTTATTTTCTTTGTTTGTAATTTTTTCAATTATTTTTGTAATTAAAATGTAAAAACTTTTTAATTGGAAAAAAATCTTTGTTTGGCAATTTTTGCAAATTTGAGTAATTGGTATAATCATTTCGGTGATAGGTGCAAAATTAAACAATTTTTTGCTTGTTTCAATTATTTTGGTGATCAAAACCGTTTTTTACTTTTTTCTGTGTGCTAGCGATGAGTTGTAAATTTTTGATGTTTTTGTAAAAAAAGAATTGTTAAACATAATACACGATACAAACATAATACAAAACATAATGCCAACTTAAAGAAATTCAAACCACAGCTAAAAGGTGCAGTTAATAACAGTGACTTAAAAGAGTACTTTTACTACAGAGATAATTAAAAAGATCTTCCAAATTAGATATGCTTTTCGTGTCAGTGAGAACATTAACCCTGCCTTCACACATGCAAGTAGTGGCATTCTACTACTGTATACATATTATCAAAGAAAATTTGTTCGAAATAGTCGAATCTCATGCCATTGGCTTTTGTGTTTACATATGCCACTGCGAGTTCATTTTCAAAATGTCGTTGAAGCGTCAACTTGAGCAAATTTGTTTACTTCTCAAATTCAAAAAAAAGTATCCGAAAACAAAATAGAGTTACGGAGTTAATCATATTGGCACATTTTTGAGGAAATTTTTTAATTTATTTAGATAAACATTATTTTAACAATATTAATGCTCTATAATTAACAAACTTGCTTTTATAAATGCGCGTTTCAAAAAATTCATCATAATAATACATTTAACAAGTTGAAACATAATTTACAATTTTACAAAAATCCAGTAAATTTGCATTAAATTTTTAACAGGGTAACATTGTTTATCGTTTTGACATTTAGTGGCATGCAAGTGCCAAAATTCCACTCGCATCCAATTTTTGCTGCCACTGGAGCTGCCTGCCATTGCGAAAAATGTGAGTGTATTAGTAAAAAAGTGTACGAGTATTGAGTTTTTCGAACTGGCAGTGGCATATGTAAATGCTAGGTAAACCCAATCCAAACGTTTAGTGATCTTGTTTTGAGTTTAGAAATCTAATACGATTTATGTTGAAATAAATAATTTTTTTAATCAACTTTAATCTAATTACCATTCTGAAAAGAAGTTTGTATGGGGGCTATATTAACTATATGGACCGATTCTAACAACTTTCAAAAGGATTAATTCTTGTGACAATTGGAACGTATGTACTCAAATATTTTTTAGTGATTAACACACCAGAACAAACGCATAATGCCCTCTCCTCTATTGTGGAGTATTTTACATCTAAACTACATTTTATGTAATACAAGTACAAGTATTATTCGTTTTAGTTCTGAAGCATATACGTACAAATTACATGTTTTGTTTTACTTTTTTATTAAATAAATAATTTAAAAAACCGAAAAACCGATTTTTCGAAACCGGTTTTTAGTTACAAAACCAAAAACCCGATTTTTTTAGAAGTCGGGTTTTCAAGGTATTCGAAAACCGGTTTTGAAATATACGAATACATATTTGACAACTCTACAATTTAGTTCATACTAGAAAGATCGAACAATTATTAATCGACCGGTTTTAACTTTTTTTTAGTTTTGCTCAAACCGGTTATTTTAATTGTCCATTTTTTTGAATAACGAATAAACCGATTATTATGGTATAAAAACTGGTTATTTTAATAATGCATAATTTATATACGCTTTCCTTGCTTTTGTTGTAATTATAACCGTAATTTAAGTATTTTTCTAATTGTAATATTGGGTAACCTTAAAATTTTATTGGAAGAACTTGAAAACAAAATGTAAAAAAATTGTGTGAGAGCATACTAAATATTAAATATAGGGCGATTTCCAAAACGTCATTTGCAATGCAAACGAACAAAGTCATGCATTGATAATGTCCAACGTCCCCTAATGTATAATAACAGTTACCGATGCGCAATCAACGGACAAACTGTGCATCAAAAATGTATTATAAGGTGAAATATTAGCCCGTTGTGTTACCGAGGACGGAATCCACGTTAAGGCATTTAAAAATTGTAACTAGCTTGAGCATATTTTCATGCTGCAAACTCCAACATTTTGGCAGAATCAATGATGTAGGAAAAATTCACCAGTTTTATTTATTTAAAAACAAAATTTAAGAAATCCAACAATCATGAACGGTTTTTAATTGTGGTCGACAAATGAACAGATATATTCCATACAAAAAAATATGTTTTTATTAATATTCGTTTCTAAAGGGTTTGTCAACAAGAACTTTGTTTTCTAAAACAAAATAAAACAAAAAATTAAGATGAATATGATTAAAATTTTTGTTGTATTATGAAAAGAAAAGTTCGGCAACTGTTGGCAAAGTGGTGGGTCTATTTCGTTAATCACATCACGAATTTTAAGTTTTAAGGCTGCAATCGATTCGTTTGGCTCCGTATAGAATATGTCCTTAACATAGCCCCACAAAAAATAATCCAGTGGTGTTAAATCACAAGATCTGTCTGGCCAACTAACAGCTGATGTTCGGAAATCATTTGATCGGGAAATTTGGTTTGCGTTAAATTGATCGTTTAATTGTCTGTGTGACATATGGCACCGTCCTGTTGTTGTTGACACATTTTGTATTGAGCCTGTCGACTCAAATTTAACGATCAAATTCTTGATAGCGGTCTCAGAAGGACGATAATGTTGTCCGAAAATATCACGAGTTTTACGAAATATAACTTTTACAGAACCACCATTATCATAGTGGATTTTAATTATTTTAATGCGATTTTAGAGCGAAAGTGAATTCATTGTAACAATTGCCAATGCATCTACTACGAATACGTCAAAAAATTAAATGTCAAAACAATCATGTTGTTGGTGTTGCCACAATTAAAAAACAAAGTTCTTGTAATGCTGAAACAAAATCATTTAAAATATATTATCTTGGCTAAGAGGTTTTGTTTGTAATTTTTAAAAATATGGTTGAAGTCTTCTGATGCATATGGGAATGCTACTCTTAAAATTTATTTTAATAAAAATTGGCAGAATATATCAAATAATAAATAAGGGGCTTAAAGCACAAAATTGAGTTTACATATGGAATTATAGGTGAAGTTCGGAGAAGTTGTTCAGAGCACAAGCGGATTCTCATCCGGACGCTAGATATGGTGGACAATTCAAGCACTTGACATTAAAATACCAGCTGCGCTTAAAACACAAGCGAAACAACCGCTTTTGTCTCATTATTTAACATAAGTCACTTGAACCCCTTGTGCTTTAAGCCCCTCTAATGTATTCAATTGCTATCATATTTTTAAACCAAAGTTCTTTTAAAATTCAAAGTCATAACGTAAATTGTTGGTTCCTTTCTTTGGTTAATTATATTGTTTTAATTCAAATTTACTTCTTATTTCAAAAACTAATTTAATGTTTGTGTTTTAATTTATTCAAATAAACCCGTTCTCCCGGTTATTTGTTTTTAATGCTTAATTGAAAACGGGCTATTTTAAAACAGCAACAACTCGGAATATTCGAAACTTGATTTTTTAAAATATTCGAATAATCGATCTCCCTACTACATACTGTAGAAATTCTCTTGAATAAGGTGTATAACCTAAAAATATGGGACTCACAACAAGTGGCGTATCTTTTCTACATGGTTTGTGTGTTGAATAACTTAAGGCCCAACTATAATGCGCATAAGCTGGCTTAAGCAACTGTGGAAATACATGTAAATCATATGTGTTAAACCATATTAAAATTAAGAAAACTTTTCGAAACTGATCGCATATTCCGTACGAAATCAGATGTTTTTTTAATTATGTTTTTGTTTTCTTAATGCCATTTGACATTTCTTGGTTGATCTACATCTCAAAAATCTCAAAATATACGCAAACAAGTGCAAAATATAAAATTATTTGAAAAGGTTTTAATTATTAGGAAAAAAACAGAAGAAAACGGAAGAAACATGTAAATAAAATTGAGAAATCAGAATTAATTACAGCAGATTTTGAACCACCAATTACCATTGGTTTAAGATTGATGTTTGACTGTTGGCTGGCAGGCACCGCAAAATTCTGATGATGAGAATGTTGTTATTATCGAAACGTAAATTCAACCCGAGTTCGTGCCCCAGCTCAGCAAAGAAGAAAAATTATCAATAAATTTTAATGAATTTCAAGTTGTAAAATACCTTCCTTCAGTAAAAATAATTAAATGAAATTTAATGAGCTCAAGCCTAGCTAAATAAAATCACAATTGTTATATTAGGTGCGTTTGAGTACTTTTACAGTAAAATGTAGTAAATGAGTAAACTGCAAAATTTGCTCTCACAAAAAGCTGTTGGCCAAAAAGTACGCGAACACAAAATTTTTAAAAATTCTCAAAATAAAGGCAACAGTTGATGGCAAATACACAGAAAAAATTATTTTTCAATTAATAGTGATTTTTGAATTTTAAAATAAATTTGATTACGTTCTTAATTGATTGAATTAAAAAAAATATTTTTTTTTCAATTAAAATTTTACTTGATTTTAAGCTTAATTTTAATTATAAGTTTAATTGAATCAATCAACTCGGTTGTTTGAATTGAACACTTTGTTGCTTTCTCCTTGTTGCTTTCCTCCCTCATCAACAGTTTGCGAAAAATGTTACAAGTGCAACCAACATCTTTATAAATTTATTGTCTTTGCCCTTACATGTACATACACACATGTTTTTGTCATCAAAAAGAACATTAAGCGTCTCGTGCAAAAAAAAAAACTATCAACAAGTAAAAAATTAACTGAAATTTGTTATAGACGAATTACAATTATGACCACCAACAATGTTAATAATGAGCCTACATTCTATGTATGTTATGCGTAAAATAAAAAATCGCCTTGTGGCTGAACACATTGTTGACGGGTTATGGTCGCAATCGAAGTTTGGTGTTTATTTTCTTTGTTTGTTAATTCTTGAATTATTTTTGGCGTCATTTCATGTTGTGCGTTTAAAGTGAATAGGTGAAAAAAAGTACAGCCAAATAACACAACAAAAACAGTTTTTTGTTTTCAATCTTGAATACCCTGAAGAATCAGAGTTATTCTAGAATTTTATACACAGAAAAAATTATTAGTAATTTTTTATCAATTAAAAAAATTATTTAAAAAGTATTTAAACTTAATTAATGTAATAATTGAATCAATTATTTTGTTTTGTTGAACGAATATTAAAAATATAATTTTGATTTCATTAACATTTTAGTTGTTTTGAAATTAATTTTGAATTAAAATAATAATCAAATGTCAAAAAATTATTTCATTTAAAATAAAATAATTTTAACTTGTGTAATTGTTGTTGGAATTGTCAAAATCAATCAACACATTGTTTGAAACGGCAAAGATTTTTTGATAATTTTTTTAATTAAAATTAAAAATATCATTTATTGAAAAAAAAATCTTCAAAATATAAAATTTTTACAATTTTTAGTAATCAATATAATCATTTTGGTAATAGGTGCAAAATCAACAAATGGATTGCTTGATTCTATGAATTTGGTATAAAATTGGTGATTAGAGAAAATTTTTAATTTTTTCTGTGATACAATGTTGTATGTATGAAATTCCTCTGTCAAAAAAATCTTCCAAAATTTGTACAATTAAGCATGAGCTATTACAATTAAACAAATAAAAAACAGTTATTTTTAAACCATATTTAAAAAAAACATATATTTTAAATATCATTATTTTGCTTCATTTAACCATCAACTGAATTTATTTAACAAACTTATTCAATTAACAATTTGTTTGATTGAATAATTTGAGTAATTGAATTAAGAGTGTATTTCAAATACACTGTTTAATTTATTCAATTAAAAATTTAATTGATTTAATGCAAAAATTCGATCACTGTTTTAATCAATACAATTATTAAAATAATTAATTTTCTGTATTGTAATCAATTAAGTTAGTAATTCATTCAATTAAAATATTGATTTTTTTTTAATTAATTTGTTAATTCATTCAATAAAACAATTTTGTTTATTATTAATAATTTTTTCAATTATTTTTGTAATTAAAATGTAAAAACTTTTTAATTGAAAAAAATCCTTGTTTTGCAATTTTTGCAAATTTGAGTAATTGGTATAATCATTTCGGTGATAGGTGCAAAATTAAACAATTTTTTGCTTGTTTCAATTATTTTGGTGATCAAAACCATTTTATACTTTTTTCTGTGTAACTAAAGTGTTGAAAAATGTTTACACTTTTGACTACTTAACTCGTTTTCTTATCGGTACTCGATTAAATACTTTTTATTACACGAATATTTTTGAAAAATACAAACAAACTATTTTATGTAATCTTTCATATTTGTTTGTTTTTTATTTTATTCGATTTTACTAATTTGTAGCGGGTTAAATTATTTAAAAGAACATGACTAATTTTTTTGCCCAAATACTTAACACTTTTACATCTCTAATGGCCATTTTCTCAATGTATCGACAAACTGTCTGTTACCTAATGTCAACATAAATTTATTGGACCGATAAACTGTCCGTTAACGATTTTGGGTTTCTCAATATACCGACAAAAAACAAAGTTTTAAGCTGGCAATGCCACTCAAAATACATGTTAAAGTTGGGAGTCAGCTGATTGAATTTATCTGTACGGCAATTAAAAGGAAAATAAATAATTGGCAGATGAGTGCCGGTAAGCTTTGCGATAAAATCGAAGCAAATGAGACATTGAGAAAACCAAATTTCTTTAATATGCAGTTTTTCGTTGGGAAAAAAGATAATCGCCTAATGAGAAAATGGCCATAAGAAATTAACAATAAAACAAATTCAAGAGTTTGTATTTAGCCAAATAAAAGTTTCACAAACAAGTTTAATTAATAAAAATTTTTCTTCACTTTTTTTTTTTTTGGTTTAATTTTTATTTCAACTTTTCTTTTGTTTAACATTTGTTTGCTTTTTTTTTGTTACTTTTGTTTGTTTACCTTTTAAACCAAATGTTTTTTTTTTGATTTACTAAATTTTACTGCAAAAATTTCTGCAGTAAAAATTTGTAAATACTCAGACAAGAACTGTCACTTTACGCTCTCAATTTGTGTTCTCATTTACTGTGTTTTGTGTACTCGAACGCAATTTTGTAAAATGCAGTAAAGTTCAGTAAAAAATAGTAAAAACTTTTGTGTTCTCGAACGCAGCTATTATTTAAGAATATTTAAATCATCTTGTGGAAGGTAAATTGTTTATTTTTCAATATAGCTTTTCTAAAATGTTAGGGTTTATAGATGCTCGATATACTTTATGGGGTCTAAAAAGAATATTAAAAAGTTTCACACGGAATGACAAACTTAGTATACCCTCATTCACTCGTAGTGGCGGAAAGTATAAAAAAGTTCATAGGAACTGAATAAAATTTTTTTTGTTAGAGAAATCCCGTTGCCAGGAACAGCACCGTAAAAGTTTTTTTTTTTTTTTTTTAGAAAAACTTTGTCTCAGCCATGGTAAAATAAGTACAAGGTAGGTTCATTAGGGAGAGTTGTCATTATTTACCCATGTAAAGTCAAATTAATTTATTTGATATTTGAAATTTTTTTCCATATTTTCCTTTGTTTGATGTTATATGGGTTTTAAAATTGAGAACAAAATTTCTAATGACTATACGTTGTGCTTATTCTACCATGGTCTAAACTGAGCATTGTTTTAACCGTCAAAAACTTTTTATATTCTTTCCTTAAAAAGTAAAAAACTTTTTCTTGAAAGAAATTGTTCGAAATAGAAAAATATTTTTTATTAAAGTTGCATTTATCTTAATAACTTTTTCTTATTTTATGGACTGGAAGTAACTTGCTTTTGACCAACTTTTGTTGAAAACTAAGCAATTTCTTTCTTTTAAAAAGTTGTCTGTACAAGTTGAGTGTTGTTACTAGTGCTTGCAATTTAATGCAAATGCATGTTTTTTCTCAAACGTTTAAATACTATGTGAATTAGTTTTTTATCCGAATCAAATTTTTGCTGAAAAATGCCATTGATTTGTTTGTTTGCTACATATATTCGGCTGTGCCGAATCTTTGATACCCTCCACCAACAGTTAAATTATTTCAGGAGTGATATCTACATGATATCTATTTATTATTAATTTATTTTATAAAAACAGACATCAGCATTAAAATTGTATGCGGTTTAGTCATAATATGTAATAATAATATTGTTATATATAATTACACAGTGCAACAAAATTCGGGTCATCGCCACCAGCCTCAACACTTGCAACGCGAAATAGAAGTAGATTTCTAGTAGAGCAAATCTACCAAAGGGTTTTGAAAAGTAAGCTCGGGTTCCCGAAATATGAGCCCCCAAAGTTTGTGAATTTATTGAAAAGACGCTTGGTATAAGTCAAAAAAGAATATACTAAATATACTTCTGAACTAAAAATAATTTCAGATGTCTTCAGTAGAATCATACAGCGATTCGTTTCTTAGAATTTATTAACCCTCTAACTCTCATTTGAAGGTGTCATTTTTGTCCTTTTTCCCAACACTTACACAAAAGTATACTAAAACGGCACTTTTAAGGGTTAAAATGTTCTACGAATATTTTTTGCATCAACTTTCACTGGGGGTCTACAAAGACCAAAAGCTCGTGCAATGTATCTAAAAAGAATTCTCGAAATTCCGGGCATTGACATTTTTGAATTTTTCAAAAAAAACCGTTTTTGGTCTTAGATGACCTCTGCTACAGTTTTAAGCATATTTAATTCATTTACCAGAGTGGGCTTCAGTAAATTATGGACCGATCATCGCGAAATTTATTAGTGTGAGTAGCGAAGTATTCAATATTATTCTGATAGCATTACTTATTATGGTTTTAGGCGTTTTAAATTTTTTTCCGGGAGTAGGGATTATATGGGGCTTAGGATTAATTATGAACTTATCTTCGCGAAATTTCACAGTGTGATTTCTAGTCCTATAAAACTGTGTCGTGCCAAATTTTGTTATAATAGCATTAGAGTTAAACTGTTTTCCGGGAGTAGGGTTTATATGGGGCCTAGGGTAATTTATGTTAGTTTTTGTAACAAAATTATCAATTTTTTAAGGTGGTGGTTCCACATTTTGATTTATTGCTCTGATCCTACTGAAATGATTTTGCTGGATGTCAATCCCAAACTGCTAAGGATAACTACACGCAATTTGACACCAAGTTTGTTCATTTCTTTTGAGTTTTCCGAAAGTGAGCGTGTTTTCAACAGACGGACAGACAGACGGACATGGCTAAATCGACTGAGTCCCAATTTACATTATACGATTTTTGTCGTTTCTTCTTTTAAGTCGGTCTTTTTCGGTGCCACCGAACTTTAATACATTTATTTGTTAAATGAATGAGTGAACAAAACGAATTGAAAAGTACACTCGCTTGTGTGCCCCTTTTAATAAGAATCGCAACGACAAAAATCGTATAATGTAAATGCGGACTTAGAATTACTCAAGGACCCAGAATATATATACTTTATGGGGTCTGAGATGAATAATAAAAAAGTTTCACGACTTATTGTGGTGGAAGGTATAAAAATGAAGAAATTACAATGTATAAAGATTTATATGGGGGGTGCTTTTATACCATGGGAGGTTAGACCACGATGGCGTTATCTCTCATTCAAAAGAGAGATAAAGACTTTTATTTTTTTTTCATTCGAATCATTGCCTTAGGACACATTAGTAATATTAGGAAATGGCTTTATCTCTCATTTCAGTTTTGAAGAACTTTTCCATTTTACATTGATTAATAGTTTTGTTGTTTTTATAATTAAGAGGTAATGATTTTCCCTTTTACTAAAGTTAAATATTGAAATCTGGCTTCGCATACTAAAGTATTTCTGCTTGGAGGCCTGCGGCCGCGCTTCGGGGTTTTTCCTCCAGTAGGACGCGGCAGGTGGATTCGCGGAATAAAGTTTTCCTGCGTGCGTCAAAAGAATAAAAAAATCTTTTTCAATGATAACTAAGGATTTTACCTTTTAGAGAATGTTTACACCATGCGTAAAAATATTTTGGAAAAATATGGCTTTGCCTCTGATTTGGGGGGAAAAAATATGGCTATATCTCTCACTTTGCAAAATTTTACATATGACCTTACCTTTAAATGATTGGGCAATAAGACCATTACGGCTTTATCTCCCATTCAATTCGGCAATAAAGCCATCATGGCCTTACCTCCCATGGTTAAAAAGCACCCCCACCCCCCCGATTTATATTGCCAGTTTTTCTTTATAAATAATAAATGCATACTTTATTAATTTTTAAGCATATTTTATGCGCATATTTTCCATTAATAAATACTGAAATTTTACTCGCTAGTAATTACTAACTTACTGTAATGCATATTTCTGATTTTGTATTTATGTATGTATGTACCTCCTATTACTATTAAGTTTAGAATTTTAATTTTGTGATATTCCCAACAAATTGTTATTCCTAAAATGGTTGGAAATTCTATATTTGCGATTTACATCCCATTCTTTTATCTGTAAATAATTTTCCAAAAATCTATAACTAAAAAGTCAATTTACATATCAAAAATCTGTAAAGTAAATGTGAAATGTTTTGACAATGTTTATTTATTTGTTTTGTTAAATTAAATTATACATTTAATTTTTGTTTGAGCACAATGCAGTGAAATAAAAAGTGACAATATAATGGCAACTAAACTTAATGAATACCCCTCTTCCACTATCACCCGGTGTTACAAACTTGTGCGCATTTCGAAGTAAATGTTTACATAATAAAAAAAATTTAACTGTCAAATGATTAAAAGAATACTAATTAAGTTTTTTGCCACACGGCCATGTCTGTGTTTGGATTTATGCGAACATTTTTAAATTAACTAAATATTTATAGCAAATAAATTTATACATATCGTCACCTTAAATGCAAACGGACGTAACTACGGGTAGTTTTTATATATATATATATATATATATATATATTAGTAGTAGTTTTTACAGGCAAAGCTAAAAATGTTACAAAATAAAAAATAATTAAGTATTTTTGGCGTTTGAATTTCTTTACTCCCAGCCCACAGGAGCAATTTGTCATGTCTTAACACAGGCAGTAAGCGCCGACAGATAAACTGCGTCAAATTGCCAATGCTTACATATATTTTGTGTGTTGTTTTCCTTGTAAAAACAAAGATGAGCGCTTAAAACAAAAATGTTAAACATTCGCGTTCTATTTAAGAAAGTAAAATATCCATTTTATTTATTTGAAATGTTTTAAAAATAAAAATAAAACACCAGAAGAATTATGGTCTGGAAAAGTACCAACTATACGTCATTTTCGTAAAATAGGTTGCAAAGCATTTGCATTAAATAATAAGCCAGGAAAATCAAAGTTTGAACCTCGTAGTAATGAATACGTATTAATAGGTTATGATGAAAAATCTAAAGCTTATATCTTATGGAAAAAGAGAACAGTTGAAATATTGAAGAGTAGAGATGTGAAATTCATAGAACATGAAGTGAATAGTAAATAAATTGTTAAAGATAAATCTGAAATAAATTTTTATGAATTTATTTATTTATTTATTTATTTTATTTATTTATATCATTCAATTATGCAATATCAAGCCTTAGAGGCCAAAATAACAATATTACATGTTCATATATCCTGAGAAATTAACAACAAATTATATATTTGTACACTAATAACCTAATAATAATAATAATAATAATAAAAAATAATAAAGCTATTATCAAAAAACAACATATAATAGTAATGGTTAATGGCTCCCCAGCCGCAATAAAAAAATAAAGAAAAAAAAAAAAGAAATGAAAAATATCCTAAAAAAGGTCCAGACAGTAACAAACTAAGAGGGAAATAGCACACCCAAATAAGGTAAAATGGAAAAACAATTTACAAAGTGCTAAAATGTATTAAGTTGAGATATAGAAAATCATTAAAAAGTAGAATTAGCGAAGAATTCCAGTAGTTTTAAACGAAATACATTATTTGAATGCGAAAATATCCGTAATGAATATGGTAAAAAATTCCAAACCCTAGCAATCCTAACTATAAAAGACCTACTAAAAAAAGAAAGGAAATTCTGGGAATCATAATCTGGGGGTTTCTAACAGATCTTGTAAATACAAACGAACTAGACAGGTCAATGGGTCTGCGATGTCGAATTACTGCATAGAACAAAATACCTAATCGATATTTCACATAATTTTCAAACGTACACCCAAGAAAACGCCGGACCGAAATAGATATATGCTCACGACGCTTAATGTTGTAGACAAACCTTACAATACTATTAACTATACGCTTAACTCTGCTTAAGCGAGTGGAACATGTACCAGAATAAACTTCGAGACCATATAATACCGAAGACATCAACATTGCATGAGCCATATTATACCTAACACGTAATGGGAAATACAAATTAGATGAATACATTTTACGAAGAATACCAAATATTTTACCATTAAGGAGATTAATATGGGTGTCAAAGGAAAGTTGATTATCTAAAAGCACACCAAGACATTTAATATGATCGACTAACTGTATCCGCACATTGTCCAGAACAATATCCAAGCTAGGGAAAAACTGATTTCTATACCCAAACATGATGCCCTTGGACTTATAAGGGTTAAGAGCTAAGGAGTTAAGTGAAGTCCAATCATGAATTTGATTAAGGCAATAGTTAATATTGCATTGCAAAACATCATGTGCATTCAAATTACTATTAAAGAGAAGAAAAATGTCATCCGCATAAATAAATAGCTCACATAATGATAAATTAATGTATGAAGAAAGGTCATTCATATATAGTATAAACAATAGAGGACCCATAACAGAGCCCTGAGGAATACCGGAAAATAACGGACTAACGGACGAAACCAAGCTATTATATTCAACAAATTGCGACCTCCCAACAAGATATGAGAATATAAGTTAACAGGCGGATTTTGAAAAATTAAATTCATTTCTAAATTTCATTATTAAAGTATGATAAGAAATTAGAATAAGAAAATTTAGTACTACTATAAACAGAAATAGCCAAAACTTACAACATAATAAAGAAAATCAATCAAGTACAGAAGAGCGAGAAGAATTGGAAGAATTTTTTGATAGTTCAGAACAATTTGATCCACAAACGAGACAACGACAAGAAGAAATAGAAATTATTGACATTCCTATTAAGCAACGTTTAAGATCTTGGACTCGCGGAAAAGAAGTTGCAAATGCTGTAGAGGATAACAATGTAACTGATCCGAAAACATTTAAAGAAGCAATGAAATCTAAAGATTCCGAGGAGTGGATTGATGCTATGGAACAAGAATATAGTTCGTTAATTAAAAATAAAACGTGGGAAATAGTAGACTTACCTAGTAACAGAAAACCTATAAATTGTAAATGGGTATATAAAACAAAGATCAGCACGGATGGAACAATTGATAAACGAAAGGCCCGACTTGTAGCTAAAGGTTATTTGCAAGAATATGGTATTGATTATATGGATACCTATGCACCTGTTGTTCGACAAAGCTCGATACGTCTCGTTTATGCACTAGCAGTTCAAAATAATTTAAAACTACGTCAACTAGATGTTTCGACGGCATTTTTAAACGGTAACTTAGAAGAAGATATATACATGTGTCAACCTGAAGGATTAAAGCATTCAGAAAATAAAGTGTGCAAATTAAATAAGGCTATATACGGATTGAAACAAGCAGCTCGTCAATGGTTTAAGAGGATAGATGATGTATTCAAAAATTTCAACTTGATTCAGTCCAAATACGATCAATGTATTTATTTCAAAAATGGTGATAGTATGACGATAGTTACACTTTATGTTGATGATATACTGATAGCATCAAATAATGAATCAGAAGTTAACAAATTAATACACGTGTTGAAGTGTAATTTTGAAATCAAAGATTTGGGAAAACCTAAACATTGCATTGGTTTAGAAATTGAAATCGGGAAACAAATGATAGCAATATCACAGCCTGGATATACTGCAAATCTTATAAGAAAATATGGCCAAGAAAAATCAAAACCCACGAAAGTTCCAATGCAACCTAAACATAATTTAGAAAAGGAACCTAAAATTTCAGGAGAGGCAGAAAGTGTTGATAAAACTAAATATCAAGAAATTATTGGTTCGCTTTTACACTTGTCTGTTTTTAGTCGTCCTGATATAGCTTGTTCAGTAAATTTGTTGTCGCAATTTTGTCAAGATCCACGTAAACAGCATTGGAATTCGGCATTGCAAATAGTCAGATATTTAAATACAACAAAAAACTTTAAGTTGGTTTATCGTAAATTGGATGGTCCGTTAGTTGGTTATGTTGATGCGAATTGGGCCACAGATATAAATGACAGGAAATCTCAAACTGGTTTTTGTTTCTTTCTAGCAGGTGGTGTAATTTCTTGGGAATCTAGGAAACAACGCGTTGTAGCAATATCCAGCGCAGAGTCAGAATATATATCCCTGGCAGAAGCAGCTAAAGAGGCATACTACTTGCGATATTTGTTAACTGAACTAGGTTATTCTTCTGGCTATTCCACATTACTATACAGTGATTCTCAAAGTGCTCAGCAAATGGCTAAATTTGGAGGCCATCATTCAAGGACCAAGCACATTGATTACAAATATCATTTTATACGTCAAGCAATTGAAGAAAAAATAATAGACGTTCAATACAAACCTACAAGCGAGATGGTGGCGGATGTTTTAACAAAGCCGCTACCTAATATTAAACACAGTTTCTGTATTTCATCAATGGGTATTCAAGAAACCTTTTAAGTTGAGGAGGCGTGTTGAAATATATTATTTTATTTCCAACTTAAATAATTTACTTTGCATATTTGTACTTTGAATTTAATAATCAAGTTATTCTTTGTGAAATATGTATTTAGAATTAAATAATTTTTCATTCTGTTTTTCACCTTTGTTCAATAAACTTTTATATCAAATATATCCAGATTTTAATTTTAACAGTTTAGTCGTCTAGGGGGTGTGTTAAGTTAGAAACTGTGAGTTCTCTGGTTCGAATCTTGTTTTTTTAATAAGAAAATTTTTTTTTTTAAATTTTTATTTTTTTTATGTTCTAAAAACGATTTAAATTTAATTTATAATGAAGTTTAAAGTATTGTAAATATGTATGTATACATATTTAAAAATTATTTAGTTTTTGTCTAGTTGCTCTGTATTCTGCTCCCACAATGGTGAAGGGTATATAAGATTCGGCACAGCTGAATATAGCACTCTTACTTGTTTTTTACTAATTTTTTATGTTTTTTCTTTTTATACCATTAAAAAAAAACAACTATAAAATAAATGTCAATTGAATTACAGCTTGTGTTAAATGATAATTGCTCAGCAACGTATTAAAACATTTGTTGCTGAACATTTATTGTGTTAGCAAAATAATTTGACAGTTGCCACTGTAGTTAATTCAAATTGCATTGCTTGTGTGGTCTGGCGGTTAATAAAGTCGCCATTTTTTTATTGAAGGAGTATAAAGCTGGAGGTCAACATCGAGCGTTACACGCCTTTTCGCTGCCTACGTAGCTTTCAAAAAAGTAGAATCTGTTTAGTTATGTGTAACTACCCAGGCAGAAAAAGACAATCACCACGACGCTGTGCCGACGTTGCAGGGGGTACTAAAAACATCAAAACAACGTACTGTTTACCAAATTTACAATGTTGTCACAATATTAAAATGATAACGCCAAATGTGCGTCTTCCGACTATTCTTTTTAGTGTTGTCACAGTACTGTAAATCTTAATTTACAATGTTGGATTCACGAATTTACAACGTAGTCACAACCGTCTTCCGATTCATATTTTCAATATTGTTACAAATATAAATTCGCTAAATAAATAAGCAAAAATTTGTATTTTGTAACCTTAAATAGTTTTTGTGTTTTCATTTTAATACGACACTATTAAATTAATAAGACTAAATTTTTGTATATACACAGCGTTGAAGCGGTATAGAATTATTATTAACACGGTATTAGGAAATAAAGGTTTAATTCTTTTATATACAGTGTTGTAGTGGTATAATTTTATGGTAAATACGATTTAAAAAAACTAAATTCGTATATTTGAATTTAGGGTGTTGTACCGGTGTTGAATCTTATTTAAAAACGGTATTAACAAACTAAGGTTGTAATTTTGTATCTACAGTGTTGTGATAGTACCATATTTTTGGTAGAGTCACAATTTTGTATTTACAGGGTTGTGGCGGTACATAATATTTAGAAGAGTCGAAATTTCTGCCTGGGTTGAAACGTAGAACTCAAGTAAGGTATAAAAATCATGCAATGCGTGGAGGCGAAAACGCGTGGTATGGACCTCAAGCTTTAACATTTGCGTAAACATGTAGTTTGATAAAACGAACGTTAATCGATATCGAATTTTTGTGTAATTAAGTCTATGGATTAATCCTTACAGACATTTTAGATATTTAAAATTACACTTAAATAAAATAGACTATAACTAACATTTGATTACATTACATACATTTTATCATCAATTAAGAAAAGCAATTATTAATCTACTTATTGACTTTGGATCCAATGAATAATCAATAAATTTATATAATTGATTGAAAGTGTTACACATTCTTCTAAGATGGTCAGCTCTAAAGAATTTAATGGATAATATTATGAAATTTCGAGATGGTCGTTGAGGAATATTTAATGAAATCTCATTAATTAAAAATCCAGCGCAGATATCACCATTAATAATGTTTAGAATAAACGATACATTCAGCATTGTTCTACGACTTTTTAAAGTAGGGAGCTTTATCAGAGCCAGTCGAGATGTGTATGAGGGCAAGGTTAGTGGGTTAAAGTGTAATCCGCGAAGACAGCAGAGCAGAAATTGTTTCTGTACAGATTCAATTAAATTTCAATACGTTTGGTAAATGGGGTCCCATATAATCGTCCATATTCAAGAACCGGCCTTACAAGTGCCATATATAAGGTTTTTGTAATCTACGGATCATCGAACTCTCTTGCCCAGCGTTTTATGTATCCAAGTGTTCCTCTAGCTTTATTTATCATAAACGTAATATGCGAATTAAAGCCAAGTTTAGGGTCAAGTAGTATTCCAAGATCAAGGAAGTTTTCAACTGTATCAACTTGAATACCACCTAGGAACGCATTAGTTTACACTTCTTAAAATTAAGCTCCATTAAGTTTGCTTTACACCATTCATAAAAACAACTTAGATCATCTTGTAGACGTTGGTAATCTAACACATTGTTTTAAGTTAAAAATATCTTAACATCGTCAGCATACATCAGAACATTTAAAAACTTTACAACTCCAGGTAAATCGTTTATAAAAAGCAAGAATAATATAGGTCCAAGGCTGCCTTGGGGTACTCCTGACGGCACATTTATTGTTCTAGAAAACGTTTTATTAAAAAGGACATTTTGGACCCTATTCGATAAATAAGAGTAAATCCACTTTAAGGTAAGATCTGTAAATCCCATTATTTGAAGCTTCTTTACCAAAAGAGCATGACTCCCTTTGTCAAAAGCTTTGCTGAAATCGGTGTAGATAACATCTGTTTGATTCCTTGCGAAAAAACCACGATTGGTAGCAATTGTGAGCTATAGTTACATTTGTATGTTTTATTTGTCTAAAGCTTCGTACAGACGGTGCTCAGATCTTACAATAATGTAAGGGGTGGCAATATGCTGAAGATATACCGCCTAAGAAAAATTGCCACCATTAGTAAATTGTCAATTCAGACGATTGTAAGTGTTGGTTCACACACGTCAAATTTGACTCGTCAAGTCTTGAGCTTTTAGGAGAGAAGGGAAAATAGAATGCCATTTCTTTTATCCTCTCTCCTTAAATATCAAGACTTGACGAGTCAAACTTGATGTTTGTGAACCGGCACTAGGAAAACCATACATTTCATTGGCAGACAACTGTCTGACAATAAATTCAACTCCCAACAAAAATTGTCAGTTCACACGGTTGTCAGAATTGCCTGTCAAGAATGGCCAGATCTGTTTTAGAAAAAATTGCGTATGTTTTTATAAAGTCAAAAATGGAAATATTGTTATTCAAAGTAAAAGCAAAAGTAAAGATTTTTATTTTTTTTATGTTATTTTAAATAGGTTTCATTAATTTTCATTTTGCTATATAAAACTTTTTTATCAAAGTTATTTTCGGGAATGCAAAGTTTATTATTAATACGATTTCCGTATTAGCACGTCATAATTCTCAATTTTTCATATTTGATAAATACACTGAAATTTATTGTTGAGGGAAAGCTAGCTTCTATGCGCTTTTTCTTTTCACTCATGCATATCAGGGATGGAAACTATGGTACAGTTGTACTTTTTTTTTTTGATACACTGGCTATCTTAAAAGAAATCTTCATAATTAAAAAATGTATTTTTTCCAAATATGGTAATTTCCTCAGAATGGTCAACCAGGATGGAAAAATAAAATGTTGATAATCATTGCCTTTTATTGTTTGTTGTTATAAAAATGTCCATGTTTTTATAAAAGAATGGTTCCATAGCATTTCTCAGCTGTTTTACTTAAGGAAATTGGACTGGAAACTGGAAAATTTTATATTTTCTTTTTAAGCTACTTCTAAAGACATTTTTATATAATTATTTTATATGCAAAAAAAAAAAATATGTTGTGTTTGCACTCTTTTTTCATAATCTCTCCATTACAATCAATTGTAAATTTAGTATTAAGCTTTTTGCTAAGAAACTGGGAATTATTTCCTTCCGAAGGTTACTTTATATTATATTCAACCTTTTTCATTTTTTCGAATTTATTCTATGAGCTAAATTTCAGTTATGTATTTTATAAAGCTTTTCTGTAATAGTTCTATTCCTTCAATTTTTCAGAAATGACTTTATACACTACCAGAATTATTATATTGTATTTTCTTGTTACATTTTACCTTAGCTTTCCTTTGGAAAGCAATGAGGTATATTGTATGTACAGAACAATTTACAATTATTAGACACCAGCAGAATGTAATGCATTTTCTGGCCCGCTACGGCCTTCGTCAGCATTCTTTGTGTCACACTGGATAGTGATACTTTATAAATTGAATGTATTTAACTCAACTATATTAACAAATAGAAACTGGGAATTATTTCCTTCCGAAGGTTACTTTATATTATATTTAACATTTTTCTTTTTTTCGAATTTATTCTATGAGCTAAATTTCAGTTATGTATTTTATAAAGCTTTTTTTGTAATAGTCCTATTCCTTCATTTTTCAGAAATGACTTCATAAAAAAATGAAAAATGTTTTTTGCTAAGGAAATTTGTAGAAATTTATGAGAAAATGCATGGTAATAATAATAAAAAGCCAATTAAACTAAAACCAATACAGATATTTTATTATATAAATACTGGATGGAGACCTACATTAATACACTTTTAAAATAAATTATTCACTTTTGAATATTCCGTTCCATTTTCCAGATTTTTACATTTTACTACTGTCACCCAAAGTTGACTTCTATTTTGCGTACGTTCGTAGTCCATCCATGAAATCCATCTTTTGCACTAAACATAGAGCTCGCCAAATGCTACTGAATCGCATCAAAAGCGTACGAACGTACGTTCGTGACCCAAGGAAATGCCCATATATATGTATATATTAAGAGATGAGCAGGAAAATATAATTTTGGTATCGTCATATAGTGCTGGGATACTATCGATATTTTCTACTATCGATATTTATCGATAGTTCAGATTTCACTATCGATATATCGATATTACTATCAACTGAATGTTTGGACTTGTGCAGGAAAACTTAAATTATTTTTTTATAAGGCTACAATTCGTTGTTTTTATCACTTTTTTGGATGTATGAGACGTATGTATGTACCCAGGCAGAAATTACGACTCTTGTACCGCTAAAACCCTGTAAATACAAAATTGTGACTCTACCAAAAATATGGTACCATCACAATACTGTAGATACAAAATTACAACCTTAGTTTTTTAATACCGTTTTTAAATAAGATTAAACACCGGTACAACACCCTAATACAAATATACGACTTAAGTGTTTTACCATAAAACTATACCGCTACAACACTGTAAATATATACAAGAATTAAACTTTTGTTTCCTTATACTGTGTTTTATAATAATTCTATACCGCTACAACGCTGTATAAACAAAAATTTAGTCTTATTAATTTAATAGTGTCGTAAAAAAACTTAAAAATACCAAGTAAATATATTTAATAATATCAATAATAGACTACAGTAAACACCATAAAAGGCGATTAGTAAACCATTAAAAAGAAAAATGCTTAAACTACCCCTTAAGTGTACTCCATACTGTAGTAACACGGAGTACTTTTAAAACTAACCCACTTTAGTACTCCATGGATTAGTTTAGAGACTTTTTTAAAAATTGATAAGTACCTTTCTGAAGGAACCGACTGTTACGACTGTAAGATATTCCATTGCAACTTTAAAAAATTTTCTAAATTCTAAACCCAAAAAGGTTATCAATCTAGCGGACTTATCCTTTAATGGTCGTTCATTGTTTTGTCCTATGCTTGCAATTGCATTTGGATTTACATTTTTTTTACAACATTACAAAAATATTTGACATTTCAGGTCCTATATAAACATGTACAAATTTCGACTTAAAGGCCTTTAATTAGCAGTAAAAAGCACTGCTAAAGGCCAGTTTACACGGTAATATAATGTATTACGACATGTCGAAAGATTATGTAGAATGAGAAAAGTCTTATCATGTAAAAGCAAAATGTATTGAGTAAGAGAGAATACGGATACAAAATCTGACAAGCGGTCGGTAAATGGTTTTTTTCTAAACCATTTTAGAAACTTATGTATTCACATCACACCAGAGGTGTATTTTAAAGGAGTACATTAAAGGTGATAGCATTTTTTTACAATTACAAAAACAACTAAAATCAACTCAGGAAATTTTCATGTTGTTTTTGTAAATATTTAAAACTGCAACCATCTGCTTTTTTGTTATTATTTTTGATTTTACTTATACCATCCGTGTAAACATGAATTATACTTACAAAAGATTTTTATTTTTTTCTTTTAAACACGGAGAGAATTTCATAATATTTTGATTCTACAAACTCGTAATACATTGTATTACCGTGTAAACTGGCCTTAAGCAGTCTATACCACTTGCCATTCTTGTTTTTTGTATTCATTGCTGTAATTCAGCGCGAATTAATAATGGCAAGTAAAAATTTGCGGCAAAAAACTGTGTTTGTATAGCTGCTGTTAGATGTCTTCATAGCTGTATTTTAAATAAAAAAAATTTTGATATTTATATTTTTCCTATCGATATTTTCGATATTTTAAGACTATCGATAGTTTCCCAGCACTACCGTCATAGTCTCAAAACTACGTTTAGTTATTGAAAATTCTAAAGTCCATTTTTCATCCCTGTTACGCATTTATTTGCAGCGTTGCCAATGGAAAAAGGTCTCTGACAATGATGCTATTGCTGCATAAACTTCGCACATCTGACAATAAGAAATAAGTTTCCAACGTCTGAAAATGATCTACCAATTGCAACCAAGAGTGTTCACACAATTGTCAGATATCCAACCATATTGCTGTTTTACAATTAACATTTGTAGCACGTTTAACTGATAATATTGTTAGATCCGACTACCGTCTGTACGAAGTTTTATAAAAACATGTTAATGGAAGGAAATATTGTAAAAAAAGTATATCAAAACTGGCACTTGCACACATAAGCATACATAAGTACATAATTAAATTTATATCCTTTACAAGTTGATATGCAATAATGACCTTAAATAAACTAATAACCATGGCAAGATTTTCATGCTTTGTGCTTTAGAAATAAGCTTTTGCCTATTTGAAGGGAATTTTAGGAAAATGCATAATTTGCATACACAAAAAATGATTCTGATTCATTCTGATAACTTTTCTATGCGAAAAATTGCTTAGATTCTTTTTCTGACAACATAAATCTTAAAAAAGTTGCTTTGTTTTCCCTTAAAAGCTTTTCTCAGAACAAGTTTGCTTCAGTTCTGATATCTTTAAAAAAATTGTAATAAGTTATCAAAGTAGTTTTTGGGAATACAAAATTTATTTATATTTAAAACTAATAAGACTTTATTTGTTGTGCTTAATTCCCAATTATTATTCTTGATAAATATACTGAAATTTATTTTTGGAGGATAAGCCAGCTCCTATGCGCACTTTGATGGTTGCTTAGGCCAGATCATCAGGAAACATTCTCCCAACCAATTTTAGAAAAGCCAACGATATCAGTAAACAAAACTGCAAAGTAAATGAGAATTGCAAACATTAAAAAAGTCTTATTTGCAACGATATCAACCAATAATAAACAGTGAGTTTATCTTTTCTTACATTCCCCACTACAATTGGCTGGAACTCTCCCAACATTAACAGCCTATCCTTCGGTGTGACACGATTAAGTTCGCATAGAAAATTACATTTAAAACAAAAACAAATTCCTAAATTTGTGCAAAAAAAACTGAAATTCTAAAATTTGTTTTAAATGTTATTTTCAATGCGAACGTTAATTTGCGACATCGTCGTAATTGCAGTTATAAGTGGATTTAGAAAAACAAAATTAAAAACAAAAACAAATTGCTTTATTGTTTTCGCAAGAAAATCAAAATAAAGCAATTTGCCAGTTCAGTTTTTTATGCACGTGCACTTATTTGTTTAATTCCCAATTTTTATTATTTGTAAATACACTGAAATCTATTGTTTGAGGATAAGCTATTTTTTATACGAATTTCACTGGTTGCTTAGGCCAGATCATCAGGATTTTTTTTTGGGAAAACGTTGTATTCCATTGCATACGTATTCCCAAAATAACTTTAATAATTTATAAAAGAAAGATTGCTTAAATTCTGGTATATTTAAAATTTTTTAATAAAAGTTGGTTTTTAAAAATTTTCTTATAAATTTTTAATGATTTAGATATTAGATTGGGGATTAAAATTTCGAAACTCTAATGTCACATGTGTTTGTCGTCATCAATATTTGTATTTATAAAAATGTTTCATAAATATTGAATTCGTGACTGTTATTTATGCAAGTAATACCAGTCAGTAATTCAATAGGATTATTTTTACAATTGTTTGCAATTATTTTGTATGTTTCACACAATACAGAGTGATTCGACGACATACTATTTCATTAGTTGGCAAATTATTTGTAAATACGCGTATATTACTGTGTATTTTGGAATTACAAACTATCGATAATGAATATACCCAGTTGGCCATGTCTTCAATACAACATAGATGGCCCGTACAAGACACATCGTAAAATCCCGACGACATGTTAGCGTCAGCCTATACAAAACGTCGACAACTTTTTTAAACAAATGTCCGCAAAATCGTTAAGAACGTTAAGAGACAATATCGAACCATATAAGCGATTATATCGTAAGCGTAAATTTATGGAAATTTTTTTTTTCTTGCAAATAGTTTATAAGTACTCGTTACAATGACAAACGAACTCATAAACTTTGAATTTGCATTGCTTAAGAACAAAATAATAAAATCACCTCTCCTGTAAAATTTGCATTTTGTCGCTTACCATATAATCGCAAATGGGGCTCGAGATAGTCACCGACGATCAAATAGAAGACATTATGCCATAACATGTCCTCTAGGATTTTTTAAACAAATGCCCACTAAATTGTTTTTGACTTTAAAGCAATAGCATTTTCCAGTTGGGTAGAACAACTACGAAAAATTGCAGAATGGTGCTCAGGTCCTGTTGTGAACATCAAATCTGTACATCGCACAGTGTCGTAGAGTTATGAAATTTGAAACTTGTTTAGATTGATGAAATATAGTCAAATTGCAAATGTGGAAAATTTCGGAGCAAGGATTCGGGTCCTTCCCATTTATCCTGAAAATTAAAAATGTCATAACAGAAGAAAAAAAGGTTCTACCATTTTGAAATATTGTACGCTGATTACCTTAAACAACGTTAACGTTTCGGCCAAATATGGTCCAATTCATAGTAAGGACAAGCCAAGTTCAAAAATGTCCTTTTCCGAAAATTTTAGAAAAATTGTAAACAAAATTATAATAAGTTAGTATTTTTTGGTACATAAAACTATTAGATCATTCTGAATTTATAAATTTTTTTTCTTTTCAATTTTGAGCAAGGACACACCCACCGCTCATATATCCTGAAAAAATTAAATCGAAATATTTAACCTCTAACTAAAACTATGTTTTTTGCTTTGTAAACGCAAATAATTATTGCTTTGTAACGCAATTAATGAAAAGAAATTCACAATTTGAATTAGGACCGTTAAATTTTGGTTTATAACTACTGTGACCCGAACTGCCATCGAAACCCCACTTAACTTCACAGATAACATCATGTTTTGATTCAAACTGATACAGATCTAAATAACTATTCACAGTCATATTGAGAAAAGTTTGTAATGAAACTTCAGCAGACGTTTCTGAAACAACAATTGGTTCTGGAATATACTTTTGTTTCGCATTTGGCAAGGCATAATAGTATGGAAAGCAGTCTTTATGAACTTTATTAACAACTGTCCTCATCATATTATAAAGGGTGGCTAAATTGTAAGTGCCGATGTTGAATGTGAACCACACCTAAACGCCAAGTTCTTTTTTTTTTTTTTTTTTTTTTTTTTTATTTTCAAAATCATTTTTATAAAACATATACAGAATAAATCTTAAGAGAGATGGTTAAAAGCTACCTTACATCTATAACAATATTTATTAATTTAAGAACACGCAAATGAATTTTAATAAATTTGTATCGGAGAAGGAAAATAAATTAGAGCATAAAACCTTCAATAAATCATTCAAGGAAGGAATGTATAGTACATACAAGGAAAAAAAATATATATATAATGAAAAATTTGTTTTGTACCTAATAAAGATTTGAAATGTAATCATTGTTTGAAAGATTACATGAAGTCTGAAATTTGTTAATTATAGTTTGAATACGCACATTTATGTATTCTACATTACAAAGACGATGTAATCTTTGTGTAGAATAGTGCCAAGGCAAATTCATAACCATTTTAAGAAGTTTATTCTGGCTGATTTGGATTTTCTTAACATGTGTTGCTGCACATGTTCCCCAAACTGGACATGCATATAGAGCTATAGCCTGAAAAATTGTCTGGACAATAGTTATTTTATTTTCGGTGTTGAGATTTGACTTTCTATTAATAACAGCATATAACATTTTAATGGCAATATTAAATTTTTTGATTATATGATTGGTGTGATTATTAAAAGTTAACCGTCGGTCTAGAAAAACTCCCAAATATTTAACATTGTTAGACCAGGGAATATCTACACCATTTAAAGATAAATTTGAACTGGGTAGGTTACAAGAACTTCTTTTTCTTGTAAAAAAGATAGCTTGTGATTTTCCAGCATTTATTTTAATTTTCCAATTAACAAAGTATTGAAAAAGGCTGTTAAGAGAATGCTGTATATTATCAAGAATAGGTTGGGGTGATACATCAGAGCAGTAAATTGCAGTATCGTCAGCATAAAAAGCATAGTTACATACATGACTTTTAGGAACGTCTGCACAATATAAAATGTACAACAAAGGCCCCAAGACAGAGCCTTGAGGAACACCAGCATCGATATTGTAGTTTTCGGAGTATGAAGAGTTAATGAAAACATTGTAACTACGATTTGTCAAAAAACTTTGTACGATTTTTACCAGATATGACGGAAAACCGTAGGAAATTAATTTATATACAAGGCCCTTATGCCATACGGTATCAAAAGCCTTTTCCACATCTAAAAGTACCATAGCAGTCGACTTTTTGTTTATAAGCTCATTTTTTACGTAATTCGAAATTCTTTTGATTTGTTGTGTTGTATTATGAAAGGGGCGAAACCCGAACTGTTCCTTGGGAATAATATTATTTTCATCAATAAAAAGAAATAATTTTTCTTTTAAAATTTTTTCATAAATTTTTCCCAGGCTACTGAGTAGACTAATAGGCCGGTAGCTTCCCGTTTCATTATTGGGCTTTCCCGGTTTTAAAATAGGAATTACTTTTGCAATTCGCCAACATGTTGGGAAATACTGAAGCTTTAAACAAGAATTTATAATACATGTTAGATATATTATTCCACAAACTGAGAGGTTTTTCAAAAACTCATTTTTAATGCTATCTAATCCGCAAGATTTTCGTGGTTTAAGACCTCTTAATAAGCTTTTTATTGTATGCACCGAAATGTATTCTGAGTCGGGTGTAATATAGTTAAGAGAACTGTTATAATTTAGCACGTTATCGACTTGTTGTTCTAATGTCTGACAACCAAGGTTGTCTGAAACATGATGATTTTGAAAAAAGTTTTCTGCAAACGCATTAGCTTTATCGCAATCAGTATTTATAGCCCTACTTTGATCCACTAATGAGGGAATATTGGAAACCCGTTTTCTTAGAACTTTAGTAATATTCCAGAAAGGCTTAGAGCGCTTGTCAAGTCTACGTAATCTGTCATTCCATTGCCGATTTCTATGATTCCATATCTCAGTTTTCACCAAACGGTCATAACGTTTGTATTCATCAAGATCAGTTGTCCATCTATATCTTTGCCACTGACGTCTATAATAGTTTCTCTCCCTAATAAGGTCGATAATTTCGCTTGGTAATCTTATAAAATTCGTATGTGAGTTTGGAATAACAGGAGTACTATGTTCAATAGAACTAAGAATAGCATTAGAAAATGTGTTAACCATTTCATCAACTTCATTCACTGTAGAAATGTTATCTCTGTTAGGTGGAGCCATGGGAAGTAATGAATCAAGTTTTTCAGAGTATTTTCTCCAATTGGTTTTATTAAAATTTAGCTTCATATTTCCCAAAGAAGAAACAGAGGCATTAAGTAAAAACATAACAGGTAGATGATCGGATGAGAGTGTATTTAAAACTTCAGGTTGGGTTAGATACTCCGGGATATTTGTAAGTACAAGATCTAATGTTGAAGGACGGGACCTCGAAGAAGTCGGTATTCGTGTTGCACTATTTGGAAACATTATAGTAAAAGGGAAATGAAAAGTCAAATCGTTAAGTAAATTACCATAACAATTTGCTCTAAAGCATCCCCATTCGCGGTGCTTACTATTTAAATCCCCACATAATATAAAATTTCCTTGAATACTAAGCAGCTTTCTTATATCACGTCTGTAAATTGGTAAAATGTCAGATGAATTTCGGCCACCAGGAAAATAAACGCAAAATATTTTCAAATTAAGTTGATCTAACGAGAGATCAATTCCTACATTTTCAATAATATTAGTTCTGACGGACTGTAGTTGTTGAAAACGAATTGATTTTTTAATAATAATTGCCACGCCACCACCTCGTCGGTTTGGACGATCGATGCGCAGACAATTAAACATAGGATGTGAGAATTTTGAACTACTATCCAACCAGGTTTCAGTAATTAAACAAATATCAATGTTTTTATGAATAATTAAATTAAAAAACTCTATTATTTTGCCGCGGATACTTCTTGCGTTCCAATACATTATTTTCATTTGCGTATTCATTATTTAACATTTGAGTATAAATACTTAATAGTAAGTTTTGTTAATACATTAAACTGTTGTTCTTTAGATGTACAATCTCTTAAATTATTTATCAATTCCATTGAAAGCTGAGTTATCTCTTCAAAGGTGAATAAATCATTTTTATTAACGTTGTTGTTGTTATGTGGAAGATTTTGGGATGCATTAGCTGCCAGATTAACATAGGATTGTTGTACTTCTCTTTGATTATGAGATGCATTTGCTTCCTGATTAATATGTGGTTGTTGTACTTCTCTTTGTTTGGGTAAGAGAGGAAATTGAGTGGTATTATATGAGATCACATTATTATTTGACCTGCGAACATTATTATTTGATTTTTTGTTTGTAAACTTGCTTCTTATTTCCAAATACATCTCCCTGTTTGGGCAAGCGAGATCAGATGATTTATGATTACCATTGCAATTGGCGCATTTTGCAGTGTTAGCTTTACAATCAACTGTTTTATGCTTACCAGCACAATTTGAACATTTAGTTCTTACAGAACAACCTTTCTCGCCATGACCAAACATTTGGCAGTTATGACATTGTACAATTCTGTTTTTGTTTTTTCTTTGGTACTCCCATCTAACAATTGTACGAAAAATACATTTATGATCTCTTCTTAGATCATTTAATTTAAGAGAACCATTTACAAAAGAAACAATGTAAATTGTATCAACAAAGTTTTCATATGTTTTGTCCACGCGTTTGACCTGAGTGCACTGTAAATTACGAGAGGTTAATTCTGCTTTTACTTGCTCTTCTGTTTTAGTTTCAAGGCCAAACAAAACCACTTTAAATACACGATCAGATTTTATATCATGTGTAAAAAATTGACAGTTTTTTTCACTTAACAAAGTTCTAACAACACCATATGAGGCTATTGTATCACAAAATATTTTTGTACCAATTGACATTCTTTTTAGTCGATAATTTACAATACCTTTTTCAGTCAATATTTTGTGAATAAAATCACCACCCTGACCCAGAACTTTTATTGGCGGAATATGTTCCTTAACATTTTTAATTTCAGCTTCCGTCGTCTCATCTGAGTCCATTGGATCTCCATCATCATCAAGGGCCTGCAAAGGGGTCCAATAATTACCCCTTTTGCGCTTAAAAGGTCTTGCCATAAAAAACAAGAACAATTCTTAGTTGAGAAAAAAATAAGCACTCGTTGTAAAACAAAGTAAGAGACACAAATATATACGTCCTTTCAATACAATAGTCACCAACGAACTGGGCGCCAAGTTTTTTTCCGAATTTTATTTGACATTTCTCTATTTCAGACTTACTCAATTTGAACCATGGAGAGATACACAATCCAACAACGTGTTAAAGTTATCCAGACTTATTATGAAAATGGGCGTTCAAATCAAAATGCAATCATCTTCAGTGATGAGGCACATTTTCACCTCAGTGGATTCGTCAATAAACAGAATTGCCGCATTTGGGCGAATGAGAATCCAAGAGTGATTGTCGAAAAACTAATGCACCCACAAAGAGTGACTGTTTGGTGCGGTTTATGGGCTGGCGGCATCATCGGGCCGTATTTTTTCCAAAATGAGGCCGGTCAGGCAGTTACTGTGAATGGTGTTCGCTATCGTGAGATGATAACGAACTTTTTATGGCCCGAATCGGAAGATATGGATGTGGACGATATGTGGTTTCAGCAGGACGGTGCCACTTGCCACACAGCTAACGAAACAATGGCTCTTTTGCGCAACAAATTCAATGGCCGTGTTATCGCACGTAATGGCGATGTCAATTGGCCGCCAAGATCATGTGATTTGACGCCGTTGGACTTTTTTCTTTGGGGTTATTTGAAGGAAAAGGTGTTCGTCGATAAGCCAGCAACAATTCAAGAGCTAAAGGATGAGATAATTCGGCACATTAACGGCATAGAACCTCCATTATGCCTCAGAGTCATCGAAAATTTGGACCATCGGATGGAGGTGTGCCGCCGTGGTCGCGGCGCCCATTTGGCCGATATTTTGTTCCATACATAATTGAGTAATACCAATATATCATAATAAAATAAAATTACAATAATTTCCTAAATAGTTTGTGTTTTATTCAAAATCAACATCGGCCCTTGAAATTTAACCACCCTTTATAAGTTAGATCCATGTCCATAAAAAGTGCGAATGCTTTTTCAAAGAAATAGTGGTTGAAGTTGTTGGATTTGAAACTCTATTTAAAGCTTTTTCTAGAAGGGTTGAACTTGTTGATGCCACAAGCTCTTCAACTTTTTTTTTGGTACGTTCGGAACAACTTTCGAAGTTGTTCGACTGGTGCTGGGTTCCTTTCCTTACTTTTTCAAAATAAATTGCTTCTTTCTCTCATTATTTAGTAGCTTTCTTCTTTAACTACTCCTATAACAACTTCTATAACTACTTTCTGCTGGATGTATGTAGGTAAAAAAATAATCACTTATGCTAGAAACACAACTGGGACGATCGACGAATTATTCGCAACGAATATTCGTTACCAGAAATAGAACACATTGGTGTTTATGAAAGTACACACAATCATTGCGTATACCGAAATTCGCCGTGCGTAACGAACTTTGCGATAGGTTTATTTCTTTTTCTTACGCAGACAAACGACGAATAAATTGATAGCAAAGTTTAATATTTATTAAAAATCGTGAAATCTGGAAAGAATTACAGGGACAATTCGCTTCTATTGCGAACTTGGCTAAAATTCGCGAAAAAATGGCAAACTTTTAAACAAACACTAAAATTTATTAGAAATCGCTAAATGAGTTAAAAAAAACAAAATGACTGAAAATAACAAAAAAAAAAAAAAAAAAAAAAAAAAAAAAAAAAAATCGCAAAAAATTTTATTATTTCAAAAAAGCCATAAAATTGATTAAAAAAAAAAAAGTCCCTAAAACTATAAAATTCGGTCAAAATTGCAAAATTAGCGGAAATTCGCAAAAATTTGCTAGCAGCGGCATGATAACAAAGTCTACTATTATTATAAATCATGAAAGCTGTAAAGAATCACAGGGACAATTCGCTTCTATTGCGAACTTCGCTAAAATTTGCGAAAAATTGCAAACTTTTAAATAAACTCAAAATTTATTTGAATAATTTGAATGAATGAAAAAAACAAAATGTCGGAAAATGGCAAAAAAAAATAGCGAAAATTTTAAATATTTCAAACAAGCCATAACATTTATTAAAACTCCCTTAAACTATAAGGAATGGCTAAAATTCGGTAAAAACACTGGATTAATAGTTATTTATAGATTAAAAAAATTCAAGATTCACGCACTTATTGTGTCTCATTTGACGAAATTACGCAACGAATCCTTGCCGATGAATTCGTCGTACTATGCGAAGTTCGTCGTTCGTCCCAGTTGTGTTTCTAGCATTACTTTTGAATGCGTTCATTTTGGGATATCCCTTGTAAACTTCATTGGTTCTTTCAGTAGAATTGTTAGTGCCCGTTCACACACATCAAGTTTGACTCGTCAAGTCTTGAGTTTTTAGGAGAGAGGGGAAAATAAATGGCATTCTCTTTTCCCTTCTCTCCTAAAAGTTAAAGACTTGACGAGTCAAACTTGACGTGTGTGAACCGGCACTAAGTAATGCCTTTATGTTTTTCTGATTACTCAACTCATTATTTTGTAGGCGAAGTTTTTACTGGGTTATGAGGTATAACTTTAGTACAAAGACATTGAACTTACCCTGCGGGAAATTTGTGTCAATTGGTCCAACAGACTGGTCCTAGGAGTTGTGAAAATAGAACAGGTACAAAAAGAAAGAACTCATGACCAGTGAAAGGAGAACCAATTATGTAACTGGTTTATGAAGAACAAAGAGGTAGAAAAAGTAATGAATTACAGTACAGTCTTCACCGGTGGTGTGATACATTTTTTTTTGGACTTTCTAAAATTTGGGGCTTGAATTTAATTCTAGGACTTGTTTTATTGAAATAATACCACATCGTATTGAAATAATACTACATTTTAGTAACTGTCACTAAACACGTCCATTGAGAATAGATGTGTGACTGGTCAAATGGTGTCAATTGACCCCCTCCAATGACAACCCCATGTAAAAGTGATAGGTCTTATTCATAGAAAGTGTTAAAACTAGAACCGGTCTCTACCACCGAAGACCTATCACGGGACTACTTTGGTGTCAGTTCGCTTTCCTCTAGGGTATGTTCATCTTTTTTATGACTAACATAAAAATTTTTTCTCAAATCTTTCTTTAATGTAATTACACTTTTTCCAATCCTTTCATCATTGCTTTTCTTTTTATCTAGTTTTATTTCGCATAATTTTTCGAAATAACATACTTTTCACGCTCTGCTGCACTTTTTATATTATGCTTTAGCCAAATATTAAAAAATTGCAGAATTTGAACTTGATTAGCCACTGAAAATTGCGAATAAAAATTAGAGGTGGACGAAAGTGGAAGTAAAACCAAGTTTTTTTAAATAAACTTATTTGCAGAAATCTTATATTAAAGAGAAAAAAACCTTTTTTTATCTTTTTTTTTATTGTCAACTGAAGTTAAAAAGGTATAATATAATAACTTTTTTATCTTTGTTTATATTCAGAATAACGTTACATCGCATGTGACAATCATATTGTAGTAAAACCAAAGTTTCCAAATTTTAACATCACTGCACTTATATTTTCATAAAAATTACGCTGCTTTTTCCACATTTTGTTTACCAATTCACTCTTAAAAGCTATAATTGTGTATTAACTTATAACTTCGAACTTTGAATTATCAGAACTACGTTAAAAATTAACTTTTTTAAAAAATTCTTTCTGTTTTTTTTTAATTGGAATATAGTTAGTAAAACCATATTAAAATTTTGTTTTAATTTGATATTTGATTTTTTTTATTTTTGGCGGCCCTCACGACACAGTGCATCGTACACTTTGAGAAGTAGAGTAGACAGTTCAGATTTCTACTTTCATTTCATCTGCAGCAACCAAAAAAATCATTCTGTAACGAATGCCCGAGCTGGGTGCATCACAAAGAAAATCCTCTTACAACTACAGAAAACTGTTTATTTTGAATGCAAATCACAATGACCGTTAATTTTTTTAATTCGTTTGCAAAATTATGCAAAAAGGAAATACGAAAATATGCATGCGATTGTTACGTAATAAAGGAGCGTATAGACGACATGTTTTTGTCATCTGACATGTAAAATTTCCCACTGCAAAACACATACATGTCGTGTGTTACCTTTTTAACTTTGCTTCTGTAAAAGTCAGACGCAAAGTCATCTGACAAAATTTCAATTAGAGCGTGCTCTATTTTCTTCTGACAAACCATCTGACATCAGAAATCTATGCCGGGAAGAAACTGGCAGCGGCGTCAACTATTGACGGAATCATTAGTCGGCTGAAGTTAATATTTTACAATGCCAAGATATGTATGCTCATCTTACCATTGAATAGAATTTATGTAACTATATACATAAAAACCGTTTCATTATAAAATTCTTAATTGGTATCTTTAAAATAAAAGAAAAAAATGTTAAGATGGCTAAATTATTTTACGGCGCAAATAAATATTTTCGTGGCGGCAGCAAGCTATTTTGAAACCGAGAACTACTTTGGTTTCTGCAATAACAATGCGAAAAAAAACAGAGACAATGTCAGAAGCAAATTACATGTACGTTTGTGACCGAATATTATAAACCTTATGTAAAACAGCAATTTTGACAGACATGAACAATTCCATGTGACTTGAAAATTTGACATGTCAGATGACAAATACATGTCGTGTACGGGCGCCTTAAGTCCTGAACGATGACGTAAATAGACGTCAAAATAAAGTTTTCTAGTGGGACATGACGTCCATATACGACATTAAACGTTTAGCTCATAAAACTTTTACCGAGTTAACATTTCCAATAACAACCTGGTTTATATTATGTTTAAGTCTTTTGTACATATGTACACCCAGAGAAAAAGATGTTTAAATATGGTCACCTCCAACCAAACTATTTTTAAAAACCATAATATTTTTGGAGGCAACCATAATATGGTTGTAGGTTCTTGATGTAGGACTAATTTAACCATAATATGGTTGTCGCTGACAATTATATGGTTATATTAACCACAATATGTTTAACATTTTCCTTAAAAATAGTTTGTTTGGAGGTGACTATATTTAAACATCTTTTTCTCTGGGTGTACATATGTACAAAAGACTTAAACATAATATAAACCAGGTTGTTATTGGAAATGTTAACTCGGTAAAACTCTTGTTCTCTACGTGTACTATCTTATGTGCGTAAACATTTGGGGTATTCACAAGATGTGCTATCATGTTATATTGTCATAATGTTCTAACATTTCACAATGGTTTAAAAATATTGTTGTTGCTTTGTAAACAAAAAGTGTCTTAAATTAATAGAACTTTGCTTGCTATGTTTATTGTGCTGTCGTAATTAATCAGAAGAGACCTGCGATTAGCGGCTGAGCCGAACCGCTTAAGTTTTTGTAGCGTCGCCGTTGATGGTATAGTTTTATCCGGCTAATATCCGAATTTAACCTGCGGCTAGCAATTTTTGCAATAAAACACTTGCGGCTTCAAATTATATCGGCTTAGGACTCTGATGTTTGGTAAACAAACAATATTTAATTAATTTGCGATTTGCGATTTGCGTCTAAAAAATGGAAAATAGTCAGGTAATATCTAATTTAATTTATTTATTCATGGATTAGAATTAAAAAATATTATGATGTTACGTAAATATTTATTTTTTTATATTTGTTTTAAATCAGCTGATTTAAATTCCAAATAGCACACTAAATTATGAGGGATGTTCACAAGAGTCGTATTTTTTCATGTTATTATTTTAAGACTTATGACTTTATGACACCTTGTGAATCCTCCAATTGTGTTAGACAAAAAGCACTACCAAAATGTGCAACTATTAAAAAAAGTCGTTTAAAAAAGTCATATTTCTCATATTATATGAGAATTGCACATGACGTTCATAACCATCAAAAACAAAACCTTATTTCTTGCTCTGATAAAGTTTTTATTTATAATTTCTATCAGCTTGGTGTTTTCAGAATTTTCCTATCTTGCCTAAGAATGGAGATACAGGACGTGCCCCATGGGACACCCTTCTCCAAAAACAGTTTCCGCGAAAGGTTTAATATATTATTATTTTGGATAAATACAAGACTTTGTCGCCAACATTGTCCTTACAGTAGTTTGAAACACGACAAATTAAACGGCTTGAATAATTAGCTTGTCTTTAATCAAATTTAAAAGACTACAATTAAATAAAACTTCCTGCAGACAACGTTGACCATTTGGCCAACTGGGTAAATAATTGTAGATACATATGTATCAATGAAAGTATCGATGTAACAACTATTTCGGTTTGTCGGTTTGTTTGGTTTATTAAATAGTAATTAACAGTTATTACAAAGTTTTTTTTTTTTATAATAAAGTCATTTTTGTATTCTTAGTTTTTGCGTTGTATTTGTGTATACATAGTCTTAAAAACTTGACCTTGAGGTTAAAAAAAATGCTTTAGTAAAATATAAAGTATACATACTTTCTAGTTATTTGTTTGGTTCTGTGCTTCCAATCTATTTTAATTTTTTTGTCATGTTTACTTGTTCTTTTTAGCATTTATTATAAAATATTGATTAAATATTTTCAAATAATGAAATCGACAACAAAATTTATTTATTTGAAAAACAAATTTTTATTTGTTTATTTGCTTTAGGTTTAATTAACAAACGAATTTTTGAACGAAACTTCCAATATTTATGAAAAAAAAAACAATTATCGCCAGTAGTCATAAGAACAAAATAAATGCAGTGAATTAAAATAATCGCATGTAGAGGTGTCGATCAATATAAAAAATAACGCAAAACAATAGGAAAAATTTAAATTAATTCAATAAAATACTAAAATAAATAATTTTTAAAAATACAGAATGACCGGCAATGGTCATATACATACATACAATTGTATATTTGTATGACTGACTATAAGCATTAATATTTATAAATTGTTTATACCCTCTACACAACATGTGGTGAACTAAGAGGTAAAAGCCTGCATAATGTATTTATTTGAAAATCAAGCACACAACAAAAATTAAATGTGTGTACAACCACAATGACAAAAGCTATGCGTTACTGTCCGGCGCACAATTTAAATGGTGTTGTGAGTGTACAAGAATTCAATACACTCTAGACAGGACTGGTTTTTTTCTTTATTAAATATAGTAAAACAATTTTGCATATACTCCTAGTATTTGAAAATTACCTACACTATTGTGTAAAGAATGTGTCTAATTTCTTCGACCTTTTTAATATTTTTTTTCATTATTGACAATTATGTTTAATTGAATTTTGGTTTTAAAATACAATTTGCTTGGAATTTAAAAACCAAATATCCCTGAAAAAGCTATCCATTGAGATAGCAAAATATTGGATACACCATAAATAAGTATGTATATATATTTTTTTTACAAAAATCACCAAGAGCTTGAAAATTTATTACGGAGAAATAAAGAATGTGTAAATTTTTCGTTCATTGTGTTTTTATATTCCCTTGTTTTTTTTTTAATATTATTTATATCCGCACTTCTACGAAAGTTAGCATTCTGTTTTTTACTTCTACACGTTGACACACTTACATCGTTAGTTCGCCGTCTACACTTATCTCGAGTACATATTTACTTGTTATCGAAAACAACACTACAGTATAGAGTTTGAAAATGTAATGGTATTAAGCAGGATTTTATAGAATACTAAGTATACTAAGAGGGTATGCCTAATTTGTCATCCCATGTATTATACCAAGAAATATTTATCTAAGACCCCATAAAGTGGTTTATTCTGGGTTCTTGAATTTCTCTCAAGACTCCACTTAGACATAGCTGTCCTTCCGACCGTCTGTCCGATCGTTACAACAAACGCTCATTTTCAAACTGCTCTTGATGCAAGTAAAATAGTTTTCATTCTTTGAATTTGAAATGCGCACAAGCGATTAAAACTGTTGTTATTATCTGATTAAATATTATATTACCAACTTTCATAATGATCAGCTAACAAATTATAATATTGTGATGAAATTTTTTCCAATTAAGCTCAATTAGACTAAAAATCACACTTCTGAATTTTGTAATGTTTGGTCCACTATTTACTATAGGTCCCATTTAAAGTAGTAGTAGAAAAGGACCGTACCCAACAGACCAAAACAGAGAAAAATGTAAATGAGTTGTAGAACAAGCTTATCATAAGAGATTTTCAAAGAAAATCAAAGAAAATGACAATAAATATGATTGCAAATGACTTATTCTCGCTATAGTTTTGTAAGTGTTTTTGAGAATGCTGTCCCGTTATATGACGCGTGCCTTAATTTTGTTTTATTAGTTAAAGTTTTCAGTCGTTGTGTTTGGTATGAAGAGTGAAGTGTTTTAAGCAGTGCACAATTGTTAAAAAAGCAATTTAATATTATATAAGTAAAAAACTTTTTGTAAATATGGCATATGAATTTAAACAGAATTCTCCTAAAGTATGTAATCAAACTTATTAAAGTTTAGAAAAGTATTTTTCAGTAAGCTTGTTCTAATTTAGACTTCTTAGCTTACATTATATTATATACATGTAATATTATCGCAAGGGATCAGTTTTCATTATTAAATAATTGTTTATAAGCCTTTTATAATAGTAATCACAACACTTTTCTAAGCTTAACCCTTAAATGCATGATTTTTTCTTTTGGATCGAAAAAAATGTTTTTTAATAGAAACTTAGGCGTAGATTTCGTAAAAAATAATAAAAAAATTTTAGAAAATAGTTTTGAGTGTACGGTATGTAGACTTTTGGCAACAATATGCGTTGGTACTAGAATTTTTAAGGCATGAACAATAGTCATATATATATTTTATATAACATACAGGTGTTCAAAAATAAATTTGTTTCTATTTATGAAACAATGCAAAACAAATGCCATTTTTGATCTGGCACAAAGCAACCATACATTTAGTGCACTCAGTCCGTGAAAATCCATTGCACCCTGGAAGTTTGCACCTGTTTTTAGTAGAACATCTCTTTTCAGTATGCCCTGTACCATCGGTTCGTATATCTGGTGTCGGTATAGGTTTTGTGGGTCCTCGGTGCCTTTACCACCATCTGCCTTTCTGGATGAAGTTCTTCCTCGTATGTTTTCATATGATTAATAGGAGCACAATGTTCCCGCCAGATCTGATTTAGAATCTGGCAATGTAATGTTTGGGTGATTTGTTTTTTAGAGTATCCATGAAATTATTACGTCATATGGTAAATAGAAACTGGGAATTATTTCCTTCCGAAGGTTACTTTATGTTATATTCAACCTTTTTCATTTTTTCGAATTTATTCTATGAGCTAAATTTCAGTTATGTATTTTATAAAGCTTTTTTGTAATAGTGCTATTCCTTCAATTTTTCAGAAATGACTTTATACACTACCAGAATTATTATATTGTATTTTCTTTTTACATTTTACCTTAGCCTTCCTTTAGAAAGCAATGAGGTATATTGAATGTCACAGAGATAGCTATACTTTTATAATTTGTAACAAAGTCCTCATAAAAACCCCGTGCAACAGACCGTTTCATAAATTTTTTGCGGCAGGTAATTTGCAGTTCTTTCCAAGCCGATTTATGTGAATTGTGCCCAACAAGTATATTTCCTGAGTCCATAGGTAATACTTTAATGGAATTGACGTTTAATAATTGTCGAAATAAATCATGTGGTTCGTTTTACGGGGAATTGATTGGCACAGTCTAACCACAGTCTACCCAGAAAATTGTAACCGTCAAGTAATATTTATGTCACAAACGCATGTTGTAGTCATTTGGCAACATACATTTTTTTTTCAAAATAATTGCATTTAGTCAGTAATATTGTTAAATTAAAGATGACCAGGCCATAGCTAACCTGTCAACAGATGAAAATTTATTTTTTTCCGATGTGATAATACACGGTTCATAAAAAACAAAAAATACAAAATTTGATTTTTACTAAGAAACTGATCTTTATCAGCCACCTCAATGAAATGCCAAATAAATACAAATCAAAGGAACTAAAAACAAAGTAACAATTTTTATACCCTTCACCACAATTAGTTGTGAAGAGGGTATATTAAGTTTGCCATTCCGTGTGAATCTTTTTGATTATTCATCTCAGACCCCATAAAGTATATATATTCTGGGTCCTTGAGTAATTCTAAGTCGTTTTAGCCATGTCCGTCTGTCTGTCCGTCTGTCCGTCTGTTGAAAACACGCTCACTTTCGAACAACTCAAAAGAAATGGACAAACTTGGTGCCAAATTGCTTGTAGTTATCCTAAGCAGTTTGGGATTGAAATCCAGCAAAATCAGTTTTGTAGAACCAGAGCTATGAATCAAAATGTGGAACCACCACCTAAAAAATTTATAATTTTGTTACAAAAAATAACATAAATGCTGGAATGAGATACGATTTTGCAAAAATTTGTTTTATTTGACTGGAAATCATGCTGTTAAATTTCGTGAAGATCCGTCTATAATTTACCCTAAGCCCCATATAAACAATACTCCCGGAAAACAGTCTAGTACGCCTAAAACCGTAAAAAATAACGCTAGCGTAACAAAATTTGGAACGTCACAGTTTTTTAGAACTAGAAATAACACTGTGAAATTTCGTGAAGATCGGTCCATAATTTACCTTAGGCCCCATATAAACCCTACTACCGGAAAACAGTTAAGTACGCCTAAAACCGTAAAAAATAATGCAATCATAACAAATTTTGGCTCGTCGCAGTTTTATAGGACTATAAATGATACTGTGAAATTTCGTGAAGATCGGTACATAATTTACCTAGGCCCCATAGAAACCCTACTCCCGGAAAACAGTTTAGTACACCTAAAACCATAACTACTAATGCTAGCATAACAGAAATTGGTACGTCACAGTTTTAAAGGATTATAAATGACGCTGTGAAATTTCGTGATGATCGGTCCATAATTTACCCTAGGCCGCATATAAACCCTACTATCGGAAAACGGTTTAGTCGCCTAAAACCATAATTAATAACAAATCGTCACAGTTTAAGATAATAATAACATCATACAGATATTAATCCTTAAACATTTGAACTGTCGGTGGAGGGTATCAAAGATTCGGCACAGCCGAATATAGCACTCTAACTTGTTTTTTATTCATATTGCTTGTGTGCAGCGCTGCCAGAAGTAAGATTTTACCTTATTTTTTAAGATTTTTTAACCGAAAAAGATTTTAAGATTTTTTCCCCAAAAACAAGATTTTTTATCAAAGTTATTTACGGGAATACAAAATTTATTATTAAGATTTTTGTATGACGTGCTAAATTCCCAATTTTTCATATTTGATAAATACACTGAAATTTATTGTTGAGGGAAAGCTAGCTTCTATGCGCATTTCACTGGTTGCTTAGGCCAGATCATCAGGAAACCTTTTCCAAAGATTTTAGAAAAGCTAAAAATATTATACAAATAAAACCCTAAAGCGAATAAGAATTTTAAACACTCAAAGTCTTACTTGTAACAATATCAAAGCTTATTTTCTAGACGAACGTCAGGTTCAATTAAAAAAAAAAATTCTTTGTTCCCATTTGAAAATTTTTAAACTGAATAATGCATCCTTGCGGCTTACTGGAAAAAAATACTTAAAATGTAATCAGGTGTAAGCTTTGCGCGCTTATTCTTTTGCATAAACGGAATATATTGCAAGTCAGACTTAGGTTCTCAAAAATTAAATAAGTGCATCGAAATACATATTGATATGTTTTAAAGTAAATTTTCGATTTTTTTAAGTAGATCATGTTGATTCTACCAACAGTTCTTGTGGAGAAGAAAGCAGTGTTTATTTGGTTGAAGATATTGTGGTAAAATACAAATTTTTGGCGACTTCAAATAAAAAAAAGTGTACAGGATTATAGAACATGGGAAAAAAAATATGCAAAAACTTGGCACACCTGTTTGAATCCTTTAATTATTTGTTCGTCTTATTTTTCGATTTTCTGTCAATCTATATGTATATTTTGTTTCTTATTTAGAACTGCGTCCGTAACTTTTATTTTTCATATATCCTTTGTTGTAGGCTAAAAGTTAAGGTTAGCCTTAAAGGAAGTGGTGGTAAGCCTGACATTATAAAACACCAAAATACAAATTGCTTAAGAAAAAGACCAGTTGTATTAGTGGCAACCAAACAACAATAGACGAGGATTTTCGAAAAAAAACCCGGTGAATTAAGGTACGTGCAAAATTTGGAAATTAAATTAAGTGCTATTATGGCTGAAGATAATTTACCGTTTGCCTGTATGAACCACTTGTCCTTGTTTTTAAAACAATCTAATCAGATTGAAAAATAATCCCGAAAATTTCTTGCGGCAAAACAAAAACGACTTGTCTTGTTAAAAAGGTTTTAGGACGCGCTCAGTTTGATTTTGTTTGCAACATTCTACGGCAGAAACAAATGTACAATTTAGTATAAGAAATTGAATTTTTTGTTTTTTTTTTTTTTTTTTTTTAGTTTATTATATGTATTAAATAAAATATGAACTGTTTTTATTATTTATAATAAAAAAAACGACTTTTTTCCAAAAATAAGATTTTTTCTTCAAAAATAAGATTTTTTTTTGGTGAAATTAAGATTTTTTGCTGAAAACTTCTGGCAGCCCTGCTTGTGTGTGCTTAGAAACCAACTTTTATGCATGCACACACATTGGAACATAATGAACTGGTATGTAGACATTTGATAACAGTATGCATTTAAGGGTTAAGGCTTATGCTAGTAAACTTGCTACAAGTTCTTTCTAAATCGTTTTGGTTTGTTGGGTAACGAATAATTTTATTTTAATAAGGTTCAATACATATGCAGCTCCTTCTGAAAATTACTTCAGTACTTCAAAAACGCTAATTCATTATGTTATTGTAATGAAATTTCGTTTAATTTAGTTTCAGATGGCTGATAAACTTTACAATTAACTTTGATAATAATCGGTCCATAACTCAGTAAGTAATTCGTCCTTACTCGAGTTAAACCAAGTTTAAGTTTTACCCTGCAAATAAAATTGGACCACCTGATCCATTTTGATAAAATGGACTACTCCATGGACTGGTCCGATGTAATGCAAGCATGGACTATGTCATTGTTTCAAAGTGTTTGTAGTGAGACGACATGTCTTCGTTTTTTAACGACATGCTTTCGTTTTTTAACGAATTCAAAACTAATCCTCTTAAGTATACCATGGAGTAGTAGGACATCGCAATGTTAAATAGACCAGGTTTTTTCCATACGTTTGGGTTAGTTTTGGACTAGTCCTGGTCCCTTGTGGACTACTCTTTACACGCGTGTTTGGACTGCTCCTATTATTTGCAGGGTAGTACCATCGTGTTCAGCGTGTCTAAATCTATTTGCTTTTTGAAATCAAATCAAAACCCTAATAATTTTCAATTAAGATTTTAAACTTTAAACTGCTCTACTGAAACATTTTAATAACAGAATTAGGCTGTTATGGCTCGTGATCACTGAATTCACAATATGTACAATTAAAAGCCTTGCTTCCGAAAATAACTTCACATCGCTTAAAAGCTAATAATAATGCTAATAATAATGATAATGTAGTCAATGGCTCGACATAACGATGGCAGACGTGTGCTTGACGTTTAAATCTAAATTGTTTAACATCCCTGAAGGAAACCTGGGTGCAAGTGTCTCCAAGTCACCAGTTTTGTCGACTATATTGGTGACATTGTCAACGAAGTGTCTACACTAGATTACATTTGCAACTTTATTTGGCTTTAATACGAAAAAGATTTTATCAATAACAACTGAGAAGTATTATTCCTATAAAGTTGAAGAAATAATAAAAAACGATTGTTATGATTTCGTATTCTTACAAAAAGTGTAGACTACTTTTACTAAAATGTACTAGCGAATCTCTGGTTCCAATGTCTAAATATGTTCCCAAAGTCAGTACCTAGCCAGTAGTACCAACGTCAGTAGTAGATTTCCAATGACACGCACATGTTAAATGTCTATTGTAAATAACATTGCCTGGGGTATAATAAGTCACTACTACTGTGTCAATAGCGAATCAGTACAGATTCACTTGTGACATTTTCTGCAGGGATTCCATCCAGCGACGATCACACATATCAACTGGGGTCTAATCACCGCATTCGATACTATCGTATCGAATAATTTATCGAATGTTTTTGCATACGACAGACACTGACGTATCGAATGAAAACTCGATATATGTAATGTCGAGTTACTCGATAACGAATGCTATTATTTCAAATTCCATAATTTTCATTCGATATCGAGTTTCATGATACCAAAATAAATAATTACGATCAATTTTGCTCGATATCGTATGCGGTGATTAGACCCCTGTTTTTCACAATTTGGTGTTTGTGTATTTGGTGCTTTATATGACTAAAGCGGAATTTAGTCCACATAAAAAATGTGTTGATCAGGTAAATATGCTTAAGATTATCAGGCCCGTCACGAAATCACTTTCGATCGGAATTGATTTCTGTGACAGACCTCGCTAATCCTCGCTAATCTAAAGGATGAAAGGAAATAATACTAAAACTTTCTGATGAAAGATTCTATGAAAAATAACTCATAACTCCTCACTGATCACATATAAACCTCACTTCAGAAAAATTTTAATTCTTAGTGGAGGTTATTAAAATTTCTGCACAGCCGAAAAAAGCATTCTTGCATATTTTTAAATGAACCCTACAGAGTACAACAAAGATCACTAAAGTGAATACAATTTTCTAACAAGTACAAAATAATTGAATATCTATTTTAATTGATTAAAATTCTATGACTAAATTTTTTTTTACAAAATATTTGCGATTTGCAAAAAATAATTAACGAGTTAAGACGTTATTCTCGTCGTTAGTTAATTGATTTATATATTTTTAGCTCGTCTCTATTTCACCTTTTAATTTCTTATACCTATTTCTACATATTGCACATGCTGTTAATAATTTTCTTTGACAACTTAAACTTTAATTCAAGATGTCTGTATTTATTAGTTTCTTTTATAATATTGCTGAATAATGATTGTTATAGAATTTAATCAGGGAAAGTTTTTTTAATATGCACAAAAAAAGCTAAAGGTTTAAAGCTAAAAATGGCCAAAAATACGGGGAAATATTCTAATCAAAATGCGCAGAAAAGCATTATTATGTATACTATAAACATAGAATACATGAGGGGTATAGATGCAAAGACTGCAATGTCCACATTTTTCACAAACGTAACTAATAATACCTCTTAGTTGTATATAATGAATGCTTCCAATAAGTGAATATTACATTACCAGAAACACTTTTATCCCATAAAAAAGTATGTTCAAAAATTAAGAATTGATGAAAAAACGGCAATGTCTATTGGAGATCACTGTTGGGATCTGACAATTCTTAAATTGTACCGTCTCAATGGCAAAATTGTACCAAATTGACATAAATTGTACCAAAACTTCGCTGTAAAATAAAAAAGCATACAAAGTAATTCATAACATTTTTAATTCAATAAAATTTAAAACAAAACATTTAAAAAACTATAATCGGTCAAGCCCGATAATTTTATATCCCACAGCACAGTATTTAAAGACTATATTTCGGACCCATGGGCAATCATGGACCAGCCTGAACAAAACTATGTAAGGAGTTTATGATTCATGTTTATTAAAAAAGTTATTGTAGCTAATGTATATGTCAATACCAACATTTATGATGAAGTTACGGCATTAAAAGCTTTCCGGGAGTAGTATTGTCAAATATGGACCGATTTCAATAAAATTTTGTATGATGATTTAGATGGCAATAAAATAAGTTTTGCCCAATTTAAATCTAAATACCAACATAATTCAGCAGGCTTCGTGCTTATAAATTGAAAGCAATGTACAAAATTTCATCAAATTATCTTCAATTGAGATCTTTAATTTGCACACAAGATTAAATGGACAAAAAAAAACCAGTCAGCCTGCAGCCAGACTGAGGGAAATCGTTAAATCGACTCGGACAATGAATTGAGCCGATCGAAAAACTTGAAGGTAGGTCTAGAATCAATATTTTTTAGTGTTCACCCATCAACACAAACGCTAAATACCCTCTTCACTATTGTGGTGGGGGAATAAAAAATAAAAAGGAATACACAATTTCTCTTTTCTTGTCAAAGGCAGACAAAAATGTAGACAGTGTCACAAAAATAAAAGTGGAATTTGGAGACACTTGATCCCATGCTTTCTACAGGAATATACTTATGTATGTTTTTATGTGCTTAGGAGTATGTTAGTATTACATGTTAATATAACAATAATGCAATTTTTGGTAGTCTGGTCAGGGCTGGAGTTATGTTAATACAAATTTTGTTATTGAAAAGAAAAATTAGTTAATCCGCCTAAAAGAAATGATAAAACTACGTGGGTATTGTTTTAATTGTACCAAAAAATTATGAATTGTACCAGTGTACCAATAAAGTTTCGACTGTACCAAATTTGGTGCAATTGTACCACAAATCCCATCAGTGTTGGAGATTGTCGTTTTTGCAATGATCACAGTTTGTTAAGCTCTTTTTCTCTCAACTATTTTCGAAAATGCGTGCTATTTTTTTATTTTGTTTCTTTTTTGCAAAACTAAAACGAAATTTAAAAATATAACGAATTATTTTTTATATGAAACAGTTAGTTTTATTGTTCATTTTATAACTTTGCCATTAGTCGTTATTATGGAGTTAAGTAGTTATGAAGTTCCTCCAAATCAATCAAGAAACAAGTTAGAGTGCTATATTCGGCTGTGCCGAATCTTTGATACCATCCACCGACAGTTCGAATGTTTAAGGAGTAATATTTGTATGATGTTATTATTATCTTAAACTGTGACGATTTGTTATTAATTATGGTTTTAGGCGATTAACTGTTTTCCAGTAGTAGGGTTTATATGGGGCCTAGGGTAAATTATGGACTGATCATCACGAAATTTCACAGCGTCATTTCTAGTCGTTTAAAACTGTGACGTACCAATTTCTGTTATGATAGCGTTATTAATTATGGTTTTAGGTGTACTAAACTGTTTTCCGGGAGTAGGGTTTCTATGGGGCCTAGGGTAAATTATGTACCGATCTTCACGAAATTTCACAGTCAAATTTATAGTCCTATAAAACTGTGACGTGCCAAAATTTGTTACGCTTGCGTTATTTTTTACGGTTTTAGGCATACTAAACTGTTTTCCGGGAGTAGTGTTTATATGGGGCTTAGGGTAAATTATGGATGGATCTTCACGAAATTTAACAGCGTGATTTCCAGTCAAATAAAACAAATTTTTTCAAAATCCTATCTCATTCCGTGCCTTGTTCCAGCATTTATGTTATTTGTTGTAACAAAATTATCAATTTTTTTAGGTTGTGGTTCCACATTTTGATTCATAGCTCTGGTCCTACTGAACCGATTTTGCTGGATTTCAATCCCAAACTGTTTGTTCAATTCTTTTGAGTTGTTCGTAAGAGAGCGTGTTTTCAACAGACGGACAGACGGACAGACAGACGGACAGGGCTAAATCGACTTAGAATTACTCAAGGACCCAGAATATATATACTTTATGGGGTCTGAGATGAATAATAAAAAAGTTTCACACGGAATTACAAACTTAATATACCCTCTTCACAACTAATTGTGGTGGAGGGTATAAAAACTAATTCTTTGTTAAGTTTAAGAATTTTATAACTATGTACTGATTTTTTTAAGTACTTAAGCTAAAAAAAGCAGCATTTGATTAGAGCAAATACAGCAATCTCCAATTTTATTATTATAATTGCCAGCAAACCGCTATATCGATTTGGTTGAAACTTGAGTCATATATTCATCATATTCTTATTTACTGAATAGCATGATATACAATACACAAATATGAATATACTTTGAGCTAGAGGTTTTTACTATTTATTGCGAAAACTAAAAATGTGGACATTGCAGTCTTTGCATCTATACCCCTCACATATGTCAATATTATTTTTCGGCTAAAATTTTCTTCTAAAAATATAGAATATTTAAATTTTTTAAATTTTTTTAATTAAAAGCACAGATCTTTAGAATATAACGGTGTTTTTTTAGCTGCATGGGAACTTTCGATATCGATAACTATGGTTTGACAGTTGATAATGTGGAACTGATTTGACATTTCTTTTCAGTAAGGTTCGGTATGTCATCATGAATCGCTAAACGCGAGAAGAGCAAACGAGAGCTTCCAAATTGTGGAAATTTACTTTGAAGAAAATAAATATTTTCGCGGAGTTCATAGAGCACTTCGTCCATCTGACGAAGATCATTTATGGTTAAATAGGTACGGTAGGTCCATAAGCAAAATTGCGGTATTAAGAGCAAAAACAATCTTCAAGTTGTTTACGAATCGCTATTACATCCATAAATATTGACTGTTTGGTGCGTTAAACATGCTCTTTCGAATTAAGCAAGCAGCTGGTGTTAAGGCGTTTAGGTAAGTGCTATCGAGCCATGCTGACTGAATTTTTGTTTTCTAAATATTAATCTGCTAAACATTAACAATGTTAACGAGACGGCGAAACTTGCCATACAGCGCGCTTAAAAATCGATTCATTGCAAAATCAATTTGTTGACAACTTTATTTCCAGAAGTGGTCCTGTTCACTGGTGTTTCTTGTTTGTGCGATTTGACGCCTCTGGATTACTTTGTATGGAGCTAAGTCAAGTCATTAGTTTATGCCGACCAACCACGAATTCTTGAAGCATTGGAAGCCAATATTCAAGCCACCAGATTTATTCGAAAAATAAGTAAATGGACCGATCGAATGGACCATGTAAGTCGTAGCCGCGGCGGACATATGCCGAAATTAATATTAAAGCAAATGCCATGAAATTATCCACCAGATTATTACAAAAGAAAATTTCACACCAACAATATTTCTGGCTTTAATTATCATTTTAAGTTATAATGCAGCTAAAAAATTAGTTTAATGCCTTTACAGAAGGAAACTTTGGTAGGAGCACTCGATTTGCCTTAAGACTCTGACATTGTCCTTAACAATATCATCGTTGGTGGAGCGTAAATATTCGTTTGTGTGTAACACATAAAAATATTAGTCCTAGACACACGTTTTTGATAACCGATCGACTTGAAACTACTCCCTAAATTAATCTTAAGATGTCCGTCCGTCACACTGGCTAGTCTGCCTTAGGAATGGGCAAAAAATATCGATATACCAAAATAATCGATGTATATCGCCGATATTTAAAATACCGATGTATCGATGTATCGATATTGAAATACGACTATCGAATTCGATATTTTTTAAAGTCAGTTTTCATTAAAAACTCAAAACTTTAGCCGTTTTTCAAACAATATGTATTTAAAAATGGCATCACTGCAAGCATCATATGTTTTTTTTACTAATATGAAGATCTATAACTCCTATAACTATAACCTATATGAAGATCTATAACTCCCCGTTTACAACTGACATGATTTGCTGTTATGACATGGTTGTAAAAACGTTGTTAAAACATTTGCATTAACAACCGTGTTATAACATGAGAAAACCTCTAACATGATGAGTCTATACTTGACACTAACATCATATTAGTGTTAATGTTAAGCATTTCATGTCAGTTGTAGACTGCATGTATAAGAAGATGAATTGAGAAAGAAGCGGGGTTTCACCTTGCAGATTTCTAATTAAAACAGTAAAGTCGAACGAACTTGAAAAGATTTATTTTATGAAAAGATATATTTGTTAAATACACTGAACTTTATTGTTGAGGGAAAGCTAGCTTATATGCGCATTTCACTGGTTTCTAAGGCAGCTCATCAGGAAACCTTTTCCAAAGATTTTAGAAAAGCCAAAAATATTAAACAAATAAAACCCTAAAACGAATAAGAATTATAAACACTCTTAAGTCTTATTTGTAACAATATCAAAGCTATGAAAAATTGGGAATTTAGCACGTATTAATAATAAACTTTGTATTCCCGAAAATAACTTTGATAATATAATTGCATGTGCCCGTGCATAAAACTGAATTGGCAAATTGTTTTTTTTTTTGTTGTTTTCTTACGAAGACAACAGAATGAAGCAGTTTGTTTTTTAATTTTGTTTTTTGTCGGAAAGAACCCAACCAATTGTAGGGGGATGTAAGAAAAGATAAACTCACTGTTTTTTGTTGCTGTTTTGTTTAAGCTTTGATATTGTTACAAGTAAGACTTAAGAGTGTTTATAATTCTTATTCACTTTAGGGTTTTCTTTGCTTAATATTTTTGGCTGTTCTCAAATCTTTGGAAAAGGTTTCCATATGAGCTGGCCTTAGCAACCAGTGAAATGCGCATAGAAGCTAGTTTTCCCGCAACAATAAATTTCAGTTTATTTATCAAATATGAAAAATTGGGAATTTAGCACGTCATACGATTATCGTATTAATAATAAACTTTGTATTCCTGAAAATAACTTTGGTATATAATTATGTTTTTCGTATTTTTCAAATAAAGTGGCTATTTCTGTTTACAATATTGATGGGAGTTTTCTTATAGGAAATTCAATTTTCCACAAAAAACCTCTAACATAATTTTGGCGTAAACTAAGAGGGTAAAAAGTAATGAGACTTTTGAGATGATAGAAAAAATACTCTTTTTTTTGCGAAGCCCCATAACGTACATAAGTACATGTGAATACCCTTGCTAAACAAGCAAAATCTTTTATACATTTTTTTTAAGCAAAAAGCTTAAAGAACTTGCCCTGTAAATGAGCCTTGTTTTTATTTAGTTGTGACACCAAGTTGATAATGGTAGCACAGATTCAGAGAAATTTTCTAGTTCTGAGAAAAGTTAGATTATTGTTCAGGTTGTTCACTTATGCATATTAACAAAATGATATTACGAATTGTCCAATTGTCCGTTATATTAAATTTAATTTAATTAAAGTGTTTTATGTTATGTGTATGTAAAACGGTGGGATGTCATAATGTCCAGTGTCATAGTGTCCATGGACGTTATGACACTCCAAAAAGTGTCACAACGTTCATGGACACTATGACACTTTGCAAATGGACATTATGACACTTTCAAAAGTGTCATTAGGTCAATAATTACTAAAAAAGTTAAATACAAAAAAATGATCTGCATACACGCAGAGAAAAACATGTTTCATTATGGTCCCAACCAAAAAAACTATTTTTAAAGAAACTAATTGAACCATAATATGGTTGTCGGTGAAAACGATTTGGTTAAATGAAACATAATATGGTAAACATTTTTTTAAAAATGGTTTTGCTGCTTTTTCTCTGGGTGTATATATTAAATATATAACGAAAACACTTTTGGACGCAAGGATTTTCTCCTCTATGGTACAACAAATACCGGCTTCTCAGCACAGCCGGCAAGGATTTTCTCGTATTTGGTATAACAAATAAAAAAGGTTTGTATTTAAAATGCTTTAAAGAAATTTTTTATAAGTTGTTTTACAGGTGGCATGTCATAACGTCCAGTGTCATAGTGTCATAACGTCCATCAAAGAAATATCAAAGCGTCCGCGGACGTTATTACACTGTAAACAACTTAACTTATAATGAAAAATATTAAAATGTAAACAAATTTGGGATCATAACCGGCCTTTGACCGGGTGCAAGAATTTTCTTCTCTATGGTATAACAAACACCGGCTTCGCTAACATTTATGGCTTGTTTTGTTTGCAGCTTCGTTTTTTTTTTATGTCTGCAAAAAATTAGAAGCCTTGCTGCATTTTCCAATTTTTTATGAATTTTTTAAAAACAAAAATTTCGATATTTTGATAAAAAAAATTATTTCTTTTTTTCAAAAAAATTACGTTTCTTAAACGACTGCGCATATTAGAAAATGTTTTACTTTTCTTAAAGGAAATTTCGGTTTTTTTAGTTTTTTTAATAAGCTAAAGCATTTTTGAGTAACGAAATATATCGACTCCTTTGCGCGAAATTATCGTACATCAGGGTTGATAAAGTTGGTACAATTGTACTTTTTTGGTACATTTCAAAACTAAAAAGTACGCTGGTACGCCCGTGACTCATTTGGTACTATTTCCAAATTGTTCAAACCTACATATTTGTAATTGATATAAAATTGCAATTCGTATTTACTGTCCATATAAGCCGAGTTTTGTGTTTGGTGCAAATAGTCTTGCTGTTTTATGAAATCACGGGGAAGCTTTATTTTTTGTTGTTGGATTTAACAAAACAGCTATGATATTTTGCATTTACTCTTTTGCAAGACCATTTGTACCAAACAATGAACTTCGCTATTGTGAATAGATTTTTGCACTTGTTCATTAAACGATTGCTTATGCCACATTCTAAATTTAGTATCAGCGGCAGCATATACGCGTGAATTTTGTGATCATATTGGCAAGTTTTTAAAAGATATAAGAAACCACTTCCGCAAAAGTTCTATTTAGTCAGTGTTACCACCAGGAAAATTCAAAATTACACTTGAGATGAACCAAAATTACCCGATTTAAATGAAATTACACCTGATATAAAACTGAAGTTTTTTTTATTAAAAAGACCTATACAAAGAAGCAAAAACACACAAAAACTTATTGAAAGAAGATCAATATTATTTAGGCCCCTATTAGGATTTCTTAATTTTTATATTATGGTTTACGACTTTGCTAAATTGCGGTGAACAAAAACATAACAAAAATTACAACTGATCACAACCAGTTCTCTTTATTACAACTCAACTGAGTTGTAAACCGTTATAGGGGCCTTAAACTGTTAAGATTCTTATTGTAATTTTAAATAAATTAACAAAAAAAGATAAAAGACAATTAATTAAATATAAAATAAAACTCCTAAACTAATAAGATTAACTTCCACATTTGGTTGCATATATTTATCCAGTCTAAGGATCCATCTTGCGACATTCATTACCATACTTTTAAAAATATATATTTAATGATTGAAGTCTTTTCTAAAAAAACCGAGACTTTGATTTAGAACGCTGTGCGTTTTTTTTATCAACAATATTTAAAAAGAAATAATTGTGATCACTGAAATTGAATCTGGTCAAATAACACCTGAATAACACCTAAGAGAAAATACCCACGCTCTACCCACGACAGTAAAAATTATACCAAATTCGGGTAATTACCCATAAAGTGGCAACGCTGTATTTAGTAGAACATACGACTCAATTCAAGAATATTTGGAACGAATTCATAAAACATATTTTCAAATATTCGTCAACAAGATGGTTGTCACGTCGAGAAGTAATCAACCGAATTTTGGAATAGTGTGAGCCACTCCATTATTATTTTACTCCGTATTATTTTGAAGGAGATTTTACAAGCGCTAAATTACAGCTACAATTCGAGTCGGAAAGAACCCAACCAATTGTAGGGGGATGTAAGAAAAGATAAAGCTTTGATATTGTTACAAGTAAGACTTAGAGTGTTTATAATTCTTATTAGCTTTAGGGTTTTATTTGTTTAATATTTTTTACTTTTCTAAAATCTTTGGAAAAGGTTTCCAGTGGAATGCGCATAAAAGCTAGCTTTCCCTCAACAATAAATTTCAGTGTATTTATCAAATATGAAAAATTGAGAATTTAGCACGTCATACGGAAATCGTATTAATAATAAACTTTGTATTTCCGATTATATTCGGACCTTCTACTACTTTCCTGTTTCTGCAGTACATATTGAAAATTGTAAAGACAATAAATTTGGAAATGCAATCCGAAGATGCTCGTATGCACATACTTATTTTAAGAACGCTTAACAATTTTATTTTCCTTTAAAATTCGAGGTTGCATTTTGAGAAATACATATTCTTTAATTTTCCACAAAAAGACAATAAATTCTAAAAAGTTTATGAAAACGCTCTTTGGTGGCAATAAAAAATAAATGGATTTCTCGACACTTAAAACCGCATGATACGGGTCTTGGCTAGACCAAATACAATTTTTTGCCTCTTTTCTTGAATATTTTGGAAAACTAACTTTTTTGAAAAAACCGGCTCTCGAAATTCATTTTTGACCTATGGTTGCTTTGGCAAAGTTTCTTTGAATGATTTATAGAACAAGAATTGCGATGTGCTTTTGCCGCGAAAAAATAGTTTTTTAAAAATAAAATTTATAAAAAAAAAAAATGATTTAGTACTATTGGGGCCGAAAAAGTACGATTTTAAAAGTTCGTTGGTACGATATTGGTTTTCTCATTTATCATCCCTGTCTCTCCATAGTCGGCTTTCGTTCGGAAACAAGGCAGATTTTAGAAGCTTTACTTAGCGAAGCCGGTGTTTGTTATACCATAGAGGAAAAAATCCTTGCGCCCGGCCGAAGGTCGGCTGTGCAGAGAAGCTTTAGTTAGCGAAGCCGGTATTTGTTATACCATAGAGAAGAAAATTCTTGCACCCGGCCAAAGGTTATGATCCCAAATTTATTTACATTTTTATATTTTTCATTATAAGTTAAGTTGTTTACAGTGTCCGCGGACGCTTTGATATTTCTTTGATGGACGTTATGACACTATGACACTGGACGTTATGACATGCCACCTGTAAAACAACTTATAAAAAATTTCTTTAAAGCATTTTAAATACAAACCTTTTTTATTTAAATTTCTATATACATAAAAGCATTTTTCTTTTAAGAGTAAAAGAAATTTTTACTTGCCACTTAATTCTCATATGCATAAAAATTGTTTAATATTAACAAATATTTCCTTTTACGAGCAAGTGAATTATTTATGTGCAATCGAATAAAACCCATAAATATATTAGCTGATTTTTTGTTTTATCTTCGTTCCTTATAACATGAAAGAAGAGAACAAAAAAAATTCACATTAATTCCAATAAATATATTAGCAGATTAAACTAAGTGGCTGGCTGACTCAATTTAATGTGTTTTTTGCAAATTTAATAACGAATACATTTGAGTGTTAATGACTTATTTATTACATCATTCACTTTTATTCACATTCATATTCTTTTTGCTTTCTGAAGATGCATAAATTAGTGCCAGAGAAAAAAAAAATAAATAAATAAATAAGTTGTAGCCACTGTTGTCATGCTTTCAATAAATATTGTATTGGAATCATTATGTAGAAAGTCCTTTTAACTATCTCTATAATGAAAACCGACAAATGTGAAAAAGATTTACTGAATACCTGCTAATTTTTTTAAAATGAATAACTTCTTTCACTCATTATTTAGTAGCTTTCTTCTATATCACTTCTATACCTACATATTTTTAAAATGAACTTATGTAGGTTACATATAATGACTTACATTTTTTATTTATTTGGTCTATAGATTATAAATCCTTACAGACTAAAGAATGTAATACAGGTGTGAATACATTAACTATTTAAATACAAAATTAGTTTTCTTTTTAAAATATCATTGCTTTCAGAAATTTCTAAAATATGATACAATTTATTAAAATTTTCACAAATGCGACGAAAGGAGTCATTATTAGCATAAACGTATCTGTAGTAGTTAAGACTGATGAGCTGAAAGTTACGAGTTGGCCTATTTGGAATCCAAAAGTTAATTTTACTAAGCAGGAACGTAGAGCCAACTTCACCATGAATCAATCCAAGTAGAAAATATATACTCAGCATAACACGGCGGCTTTTTAAAGTTGGCAGCTTAATAAGAGCAAATCTATTAACATACGATGGCAGAACATACGAATTCCAACCAAGACCACGTAAACAAAAAAATCAAAAATTGCTTTTTTACTGATTCAATACTATTTATATGAATGGAATAGTAAGGATCCCATACAATGGATCCATATTCAAGAATTGGCCGAACTAAAGATATATAAAGTTGTTTCGTGACATAGGGGTCAGAAAATTCTCTAGATCACCGTTTCATTAAACCAAGAACACCGTTAGCTTTGTTAACAGTTAACGCAATATGATAACGGGAATTTAGCCTATGATTCAACAAAAAGCCCAGATCAGTTATGCTGTCCACTTTTTCAAGAATTATTCCATTAATATAGTATCGAGTATCGAGTTTGTTAGTTCTGTAGAATGTCATATGTTTACATTTTTTAATATTAAGGTCCATTAAATTAATTGTACACCATTGGGAAAATTTATCAATATCAGACTGTAGTCATTTATAAATAACGTGAACAGTGTAGGGCCAAGATGACTTCCCTGGGGAACACCAGAAGTGACAGACATGTTGAGGTAACATTTCTCAGCTTTACTTGTTGAGTTCTATCAAATAAATAAGTACGCAGCCACTTTAGGGCTGTATAACTAAATCCCATTAGTGATAGTGTGCTTAGTAACATTTCATGGTTCACTTTGTCAAAGGCTTTACTGAAATCTGTGTAAATTATTTTAAAAAATCCATCATCTGCCATAGTAGTAAGTTCCAGTATATTAGTTGTAGTGGAACGCGACTTGCTAAATCCATATTGACAAGGAGATAACAGCGAAGAAATTTGGTGTGATAAGCTGTCAGTTGAAATTTTTTTTAAGAGTTTAGGAATAGTATTCAGCTAAGCAATTCCTCTATAGTTTGCAACATCGAATTTATTGCCATTTTTAAACAAAGGGATAATAAACCATTTTTTCCATTCGGCGGGTAAATAGCACAATTCAATAGATTTGTTGAAGATTGTAGTAAGTGGGCCGTACAAAGTGTCGGCGCAATTTTTAAGAATACAACTAGGTATTCCATCAGGGCCAGAATTATTGGTTGCTTTTAATGATCTTAAGATTAATAGAACTGTTTCATTACTCAAAAAAGAAAAATGTATACCAGCTGAATGCGATAAATTAAATGGATAAAGATAATTACGATCACAAGTTTTTTTAGAATATGCAAAGAAATTCGCGAACATGTTGCTTATCAGTGTGTCGTCATCAGTAATACAGGAACCATATTTAAAAAATTTAGGATAGTCAGAAGCTCGGCGTTTCGAACTAATAAATTTATAAAATGCTTTAGGGTTAGTTTCCACCTTTAATCTCATACGGGCTAGGTAGTAATCATCATTTTGGGACATCCCTTGTAAAATTCATTGGTTCTTTCAGTAGAATTGAAAGTAGTATTTTTACTTTTTCCTGATTACTTAACACATTATTTTGTTGGCGAAGTTTTTCCTGGTCGCCGAACGGTATACTCCACGGTGAATCTTAACAACTGGGTGACAAACTGTGCGTTTGGTAAACTCCCTCGATAGAAAAGCACTCCCTAAGAAAGAGCATTATCCTCCGAAAAACACTATTCATTCATTCCTAATCCAAGTCTCACGACATCGGACTCACCGAACTCTTAACTTTTCGCCACTTTACAGAATCCAACACGGTCCTCATTATTTCATTTGATCAACAACTACCAAGTTTCGCCCCAAAACTACCGCTCTCAATTCAAAAGCCACACAACTTTAGATCCCAGAAGGAGCGTCCCCCAAAAGATTCAGCCAGATTATCACTAATTTTCCTTGACTATCACATAAAAAGTACCTCTCGCAGAACTTATCTTAATTGAGCATGCCCCTGGGGGTATCAACCAATAGCCATACCAAAGTACCAGGGGCCTAATGACTCCCGTGGTACCAGATAGTATCTCTGGTCAGCCAAGATTTCAAGATCGCAAGAAATCTCTCCATTTTGAATTCCCGTCGAATTCCATTAATTGGCTGCACCTGATTTTGACACGGAGGATAATCCTTAAGATGACATACAAGTCGACAGCAACGGGACAATAATTGTATTTTCTTATAAACCAACCTTAATCAGCGCGCCATGTGTCTCGTTTTCTAGCGCCTAATGACACATGTACCTAAATAAAAGGGTTAACCGTAGAAGATTGAATAGAATTAAAACTCTCTCAAAACAAAACAATTCATTCTCAAAATTTCGCACGTTAAAATGCAACAACAAACTAAGCCCATTTGCAACTAACACTATCATAGACTAAAGCTCAAATTGGACGTGACATACTACGTATATCCATACAAAACAGCTGTTTGAATAAAACCAACTGCATTTTGGTTTCTATGGCCATAGTCATGGCTATGTCATTATGTTTTAGTCATGTCTAATTGGACCTTTAGGTTTTTCTTTGCAGTTGAGCAAAGTTTTCTCTCTCTCTCTCTTTTTCGTTCTAGTCAATATTCAATAGTGAAAACGTTGTGCTATGAGCAGTAATTTTAACTTACCCTGTTTAAAAAAACTCTGAAAATAGAAATTAAAATGGACATAAAACTGCTAGATTGACCTCAAAATAGCTGTACTGCCATTACTTTTTAACAATAGTAGCCAACTTCACTACTTAACGGGCAGTGGAAATCGGATTTTCTAATTGCAAACCGTTGACGACGCGCTTTAGAATGTGCTCAACTGTCTTCAGCTCTAGGAATGGGCAAAAAATATCGATATATCAAAATATCGATATTAAAAAAAATAATCGGTATATATCGCCGATATTTAAAATACCTATATATCCACATATCGATATTGAAATACGACTATCGAATTCGATAATTTTTAAAGTCAGTCTTCATTAAAAACTCAAAATTTTAACCGTTTTTCCAACAATATGTTTTTTTAAGAATTGGCATCACTGCATGCATCATATGTTTTTTTAAACTAATATGAGGATCTAAAATGTTTGACATTTACAAGAAAAAGAAATAAAAAATAAGCGGGGTTTTCACATGGCAGATTTCTTATAAAAACAGTAAAGTCAAACGAAATTGAAAAGATTTATTTTATGCGGTTTTGGAACAATATATTATGTGCCTATATATGTACATATATTTGGAATAAAAACACTACGTGACAGTTTTTTAACCAAATGAATTTGACACTTCATCTTTATGTTAAAAACAAATAACTTGAAAAGAGCAAAATTGAACAAAATCAGAAAATTTTCAATGAAGCTTGAATTTTGTCCCCTGGAACTCTGTCATTTATTGAACAATCTTCACTTGCAATCCATGGTTATTTAAGAAATTTTATGAACTTTCACTTAAAAGAAAGAAATACATAATCCGTTTAAAATTTTTAAGATATTTGCATTTCAGTCACATCATCTTTTATAAAAACACAAATAATGGTAATTTTGGAATATCTCAGAAAATGTTCTACTGTTAAAAGATTTGTGCATATATATTTATTAAATTTTAGTAATAGTTTCAGCAAAATACGCTCGATTTATCGATATTTTTGAAAAAATAAACATCGATACTCTTAAAAAATATCGATTCGATATATATCGATATATTTTTTCAATTTGCCCATCCTTATTCAGCTCTTTCGGATCTTTACACGACCCGCACATATTCGACAAGTCAGATCCCATCCTCGCCGCCATTTTGCCTATCATACAGTGGACCGTGATAACATATCATGGTTCTAAGGCAAGCCCATAGCGTGCTCGATACCCCGCAGTCCATTCGGTTCCGTTAGACCCTTCAAAAAAGAAGCCTGTTGGAGGCCTGATCGCCTCCAGACAATAAAGATCCTCATTTCCGAGCCCAGTATCGCCAACTCATCAGCCATCTCATTGCAGGTGATGTTGCAGTGACCCTGTACCCAGCACAGTCCAACACATACTTCCTTAAGAGTACTCCTAGGGCCTATCTACAATCATCCACTAACTTGGAGTACACTTACCAGCCCATCAAGGCCATAAGAGCCGCGTGGCTGTCCACATATATAGTAGTAAAGGTATTCCCCCCTATCGTGAATTAAAATTCCTTGGGAGTTTTTTTCCCTTTTACCTTTTTTACTATGTTAATTCAATTGTAAAAATGGGAAAAAACCCCCAAGGAATTTTTATTCACGATAGGGGTGATTGTGTTATCTTTACAAAAAATGTATGTAACATAAATATCCAAAGCACTGTATTAATCTTTAGTTTTGCCTATGGCACAGAGCACTGTGTGCCGCACCAAACAGTCAATTTCAATGTATGTTATAGTGATTCATTAAAGGCTTAAGGATAGTCTTCGCTCCAAATACGAAAATTTTGCTTATTGACGTAGCCATTTAACCAGAAATGATCTTCGTAAAATGGACGAAGTGCTCTAGGAACTTGACGAACAGATTTTTTTGTTTCAAAGAAAATTTTCACAATTTTAAAGCGTTCGTTGTTATTGCTTTAAACGATCCACGACTTGCCAAACCTAACTGAGCAACACAGTTTGACATTTTTAGCTGTCAGACAATAGTTATCGATATCAATAGTTCTCATGAAGCTAAAAAAACAAGCGATGTTTGGCAAAATTTCGTATAAGAAGTGTTTGGAACAGTTGTAAGACAAGTTTTCGTGTTGAAAAGTTTTCAAAATCTAAAAGTGCCATATAAATAAGTTTTTTGATCTGGTAACCCTTAAGTTAAATAAATAATTAAGACAATGAGTTGCTTATCATGTTTATATGTGAATAAATTCTTTTTCACAAACTTACATATTTAATAAGGGTCCTCATGATATCGTTTATAAGTCTCGTAAACTGTGCAAACTGTGCATTCTTACACCCTCGTAAATGAACTGTCAAAAATTGTATGATAATTCATTTACACAAACTGCTTAAATTTGCCCAACAATTTTGACTCGTAAACTTGCGCTGTTCAATTGTGCATTTATACAGACAAATTTTTTTAATGCTTACCGCCGTTTTCAATGAAAACTTCGAGTGTAAATAAATCACAAACAATAAATTCTTGTAATAATATAAGCATATTAGTCTTTTGGCTTTCTTTATGCATGTTTAAAAACAAATTTCATTTATAATTTACAAATTTCAAGTTTTTTATTATATTTTTAATTATTTTTTTTTTAATATATTTTTTATTGACGTTTCTGATTGAAATGACATTAATTGTTTAAAATTACACAAAACTTAAAAAGGATCTTCATGAAACGAGTCTCGCAAGTTTACCCATTTGCACAAATTGTAATTTTAAGCAATATCATGAAGCCCCTTAATGTATTTTTTTTTTTTTTTTTGTTTTGTAAATATCCATACAAAATTTCTATTTTAATTTGTTTTACAATATTTTTCTTTTTATTTAATATTTTTTGTATTCACATACTTAAGTATGTATTTTATTTTTTCTTTTTAAGTCGTTTGTATTACAAACTTCCTTCTTTTCATTAGTTTCCTTTACAAAAAAGAAGAGAAAAGTTAACTTAAATGGAAAGCAAAGTATGAAGTAAAATACTACAAAGAAAATTTAATATTTTCTTTTAAATTTATATCAGTATTAAAAACATGACAACTAATATTTGAAAAGTTTTGTTTTGTTCCATTAACTTTTTCAAATACAAATTTTTGTGTCCTTTTTAACTTAATTTTTTTTTTTATGTTAAACTATAAACATTTATCTAAAATTATTAAAAAGATTTAAAAGTTTTTCTATAAAATTTAATATCTGGTTTCTGTGATACTCTTTTTATTGTAATAAATTTGAAAACTTCCAGACAGAATTTATTTATATTTCGAATGAAAAAACATACATATTTGATAATTTTTAAATTTTCAAATATTTGAGCTTGCTCAGAATCTGACTACTTTTCTATAGGAAAAGTTGCTCAGAATCTGACTACTTTTCTATAGGAAAAGTTGCTCAGAATCTGACTACTTTTCTATAGGAAAAGTTGCTCAGAATCTGACTACTTTTCTATAGGAAAAGTTGCTCAGAATCTGACTACTTTTCTATAGGAAAAGTTGCTCAGAATCAGACTACTTTTCTATAGGAAAAGTTGCTCAGAATCAGACTACTTTTCTATAGGAAAATTTGCTCAGAATCTGACTACTTTTCTATAGGAAAAGTTGCTCAGAATCTGACTACTTTCCAATAGGAAAAGTTGCTTAGAATCTGACTACTTTCTATAGGAAAAGTTGCCCAGAATCTGACTACTTTTCTATAGGAAAAGTTGCTCAGAATCTGACTACTTTTCTATAGGAAAAATTGCTTAGAATCTGACTACTTTCTATAGGAAAAGTTGCCTAGAATCTGACTACTTTTCTATATGAAAAGTTGCTCAGAATCTGACTACTTTTCTATAGGAAAAGTTGCTCAGAATCTGACTACTTTTCTATAGGAAAAGTTGCTCAGAATCTGACTACTTTTCTATAGGAAAAGTTGCTCAGAATCTGACTACTTTTCTATAGGAAAAATTGCTTAGAATCTGACTACTTTCTATAGGAAAAGTTGCCTAGAATCTGACTACTTTTCTATATGAAAAGTTGCTCAGAATCTGACTACTTTTCTATAGGAAAAGTTGCTCAGAATCTGACTACTTTTCTATAGGAAAAGTTGCTCAGAATCTGACTACTTTTCTATAGGAAAAGTTGCTCAGAATCTGACTACTTTTCTATAGGAAAAGTTGCTCAGAATCTGACTACTTTTCTATAGGAAAAGTTGCTCAGAATCTGACTACTTTTCTATAGGAAAAGTTGCTCAGAATCTGACTACTTTTCTATAGGAAAAGTTGCTCAGAATCAGACTACTTTTCTATAGGAAAAGTTGCTCAGAATCAGACTACTTTTCTATAGGAAAATTTGCTCAGAATCTGACTACTTTTCTATAGGAAAAGTTGCTCAGAATCTGACTACTTTCCAATAGGAAAAGTTGCTTAGAATCTGACTACTTTCTATAGGAAAAGTTGCCCAGAATCTGACTACTTTTCTATAGGAAAAGTTGCTCAGAATCTGACTACTTTTCTATAGGAAAAATTGCTTAGAATCTGACTACTTTCTATAGGAAAAGTTGCCTAGAATCTGACTACTTTTCTATATGAAAAGTTGCTCAGAATCTGACTACTTTTCTATAGGAAAAGTTGCTCAGAATCTGACTACTTTTCTATAGGAAAAGTTGCTCAGAATCTGACTACTTTTCTATAGGAAAAGTTGCTCAGAATCTGACTACTTTTCTATAGGAAAAGTTGCTCAGAATCTGACTACTTTTCTATAGGAAAAGTTGCTCAGAATCTGACTACTTTTCTATAGGAAAAGTTGCTCAGAATCTGACTACTTTTCTATAGGAAAAGTTGATCAGATTCTGACTCCTTTTCTATAGGAAAAGTTGCTTAGAATCTGACTACTTTCTATAGGAAAAGTTGCTCAGAATCTGACTACTTTTCTATAGGAAAAGTTGCTCAGAATCTGACTACTTTTCTATAGGAAAAGTTGCTCAGAATCTGACTACTTTTCTATAGGAAAAGTTGATCAGATTCTGACTTCTTTTCTATAGGAAAAGTTGATCAGATTCTGACTTCTTTTCTATAGGAAAAGTTGATCAGATTCTGACTTCTTTTCTATAGGAAAAGTTGATCAGATTCTGACTTCTTTTCTATAGAAAAAGTTGATCAGATTCTGACTACTTTTCTATAGGAAAAGTTGATCAGATTCTGACCACTTCTCTATAGGAAGAGAATTTGCCTTTTTAAAGAATTGCTTTAATTTCCTTAAAAAGTTTTGCTAAGTTCTAACATATTTATTTTAAAAATATTTGCGAAATTTGCTACATTTTAGAAAATTTCTCAATTATACTGCTGAGGCCTAATCAATTTCTTGTATCGATATACTCGTATTTTTATTTATTTGAAACCTACTTGAATTTATGTTTGTTTTTACATGTAAAAATAGTTCCTCATTGTTCGCAGACAACAATTGAATTTGATACAGTTGAATGAAAGAAACAGCAGCAATCAGATCGTCAACAACATCTGTTGTTAATTCCAATTAGTATCATTTAATACATGTGAAAAGCAAATGTTTACGAACAGTAAGGCATGGAGGAATGAACGGATGAGTATTTGTCGTAAATAAATAGACATTTGTAAATACCATAAACAAAATTCTGTACATAGAGTCACCTAAGAGAAATAATTACAGGCTAATTTTTCAGTTAAATTAGCTGTTGTATGATTAAAAGCATTTAGATTAATACATTATTTTTCTTAAAATAATTTAATAAATTTTGCATGCAAATAGAATTGATATTGATATTAAAATGATCACAAAGTCTGCGTTGATCTTTAACATGTGTTTTGAACTTTTAACAAAAATATTTTGAAAGCTTCGGGGCACAAAAACTCCTACACTGACCAATGATTTTATAAACCAAGTAAAAGTTTTCTTATTGTTTACAAATCAAAAACAAACTTTGAAATGATTTGAAATGTGGGGGACTGCATAAATACAAACAAATATCATAATTAAATTTTGGGAAAAATCATTTTTTTTTATTTCAATATCATCACGTCAGAAAATTATTTCAAAAGAAATGAATCAAAATATTTATGTGGTTTTTTCGGGGAAAAAAACTTTAATGTCTTTTTAAATAATTCAGTTTTTTCTATCTAAATTTTTACTTTTTTTATATTCGATTTCATCATTTTTAATCAAGCATCCATGATGCTCAAAAAAGATTTTAATGTTGTTTTTGTTACTTTTCATGTACATACATATTTATACGTACACCATAAAAGTGGAGAAGGTATGATGTGTTTGTACTGATGACTCACATTGTAGTGTACCGTTCGACTTAGAATTACTTTCAAAGACGATCTAAAGAAGTCCGTCCAGTTGTCCATATAAACCTTGTGGACAAAACGCAGGTCGCAATTTTGAAAATAATGTGATGAAATTCGGTACAAACATTTCAATTGTTATTATTATTAAGGCTATTAAAAATTTATCCATAATTTCAAATGGCCCATATACATACTTCTGTGCGGAATACACTGGTATTGAAGGCGTCATAACGCTGATGTATTTTGACATCAGTACTATGACAGGTGGCTTCGTTTTTGACCCCATGTTACTTTCCATCATTGTGATGTCAGCCTTGACAATACTTGGCCAAATAAATGGGATGACACATCGCCATCACAGAAATGACGAATCGGGGTCAGCTTATAAAAAGTCATGTCATCAGTGCGATGACTCAGTACTATCGGAGAAAGGACTCATAAGGCTCAATTTAATGACAGTTTGTCATTGGGATTGACTTAAATGAAAGTGAGAGAATATTATTATTTATTTACCCGTTACATATGTTTGTTTCACTCTTGTTGTATTCCGCCCTTTGTTTACAGAAGAACTCCCAATTTATTTATCATTCTACCTAGAAAATTTGAGGTGTTTAACTTAATAATTTAAAAAAATAGAATATGGAAATTTTTATCTTCTTATTTTTCTTTTAAACATGAAAATAATGATAATAATACACAAAATGAGGCATTGAGTGGATGTCACTGTAGTCATAGCATAGATGACGCATAAAATATGACAAAAAATATGATGACGTTCGTCACTTGATTGATGTTACTTTTTGCCTCATTGATGTCATTTATAATAACATTGATGTCACAATTCCGATGTTAGGGCATCATCAATATGACGATGCATTTTTCTATATGCGAAGAGTCTTTGTGCTCCAAAACTGTCTAATTATGTTGGTATTTAGATTAAATTTGGTCCAAAATTATTTTAATGCAACCTTAATCATCAGACCAATATTTTTCTTAAATCAGTCCATATTTGATCATAACTTCCATACAAATTCCACTTCCGAAAATAGCATTAATGTTGTTACGGTTATAAAATTTAGCGTCTATGTCATGGCAAAATTTTGTACTGGTATAATCCAGATTTGACCATAGGCACTATATAATTCCAGTCTGTAAAATCGCCTTAAGACGAACAAATTAAAAATTGTACACCCTAAACAAATTGTCGGTATATATTGTGGTGTATGGTAGCAAATGGTCGGGCTGGACCGACTATTGCTTTGTATTAAAGTATATTTTGGTAATTGTTTACTTTTGACTTTATGATTTTTTAAATACGACCGACTACGACACGTATTGTATAATTAATATTTTTATCTAATTTTTGTTCACTTAAAAATTGTGTTGGTCATAAAATGTTACGGCCATGGCCAAATTCATAAAGAAATTTCACTGTATCTTTGTGTTTTTTTTTTAAGAATTTAATTTTTATGATGATGGTTTTACAGTGACTTAAAATTTGTTTTTACTTCTTCAACAATTTTGTGCGTTTAATTATGAAACTGCGATACATTAAAACTATAAACATTTTATTGGATTCCGGAGATGATGAAGGCGCAAAAAATTTTAAATGGATCATTTAATGGATTATTGTTTGTTGTCATAGAAAATTGTTGATTATTTACTAAATATGTATGTTATTCACTTAAATAACAATAATAAATTTTAAATAGATGCTTCAAAGAATCAACAGTTTACATTTTTACAAAAATGAATTTCTTAATTTAGAATATGGTGAAAAACCCAGCAAACACTTTGCTTATCAAAGTAAAAATAAACTACTTGATAATCAGAAATTTCGTTAAAAAATTTTACTTTTCAACGAAGACGAATTAAATTTTTAGGTGGCGTTGAAAACACAACTATTGGTATTTTCTTTTATACAAAAAACTTTGACATTTTATTTAAAAAAATGCAATTTGGTTTTCGTTTTCTTAAAAATGTTTTGCTCTCTAAAAGATTGGCTTGTTAAAAAAAAAATTCACCCTTAGTACCGGTTCACACACATCAAATTTGACTCTTCAAGTGTTTAGTTTGTAGGAGAGAGGGGAATAGAAGTGGCAATCTTTTTGCTCATCTCTCCTAAAAGCTCAAGACTGGAAGTGTCAAACTTGACGTATGTGAACCGGCACTTACTAATGGCCTAAGACACTTTACGCCCCGTATAAATCGACAGTGTTGATAATGCACTGTAAAACCGTTAACTTCTATTTTTTTATAGGGCTAGCAGACGAAGGTTGAAAAATCACCCCTTATCAGGACAGTAAAAATGTTAAATTTAAATAGTTATTTTTTCTATTATTTTATAGTAAAAAACATTAAGCATTACATTGTTCAAATGGTAGGTTGTCAGTGATATACAATTTTAGTGGATTCGGTGTATTAAATTGTTCTAAAAAAATCTTCAAATCCAAAAATCTTAAAAACTTCGGCAATCTGCCAAAGGTATTTTCTTGTTTACATATTTTATGAAAAAGAAACTAAAGAAAATCTTCAAACATTTTAAGACAACAAGTTAAAAATATGGATATTACCGCAGCCATTTTTATATTTTAAAGAACAATTTTTTGTCAACTGTTAAAAAAGGGCATTCCACTTTTTATAACTTGTGTTTTGTTCTCGTCAAATAACAAATTGCATTATTACAGGGTTGCAAAGACATTTTAAACATGCACCTTTTAACAAGGTGGTATTTTTTTTGTATAGAATAAAACTCCGTAAGCTTCTTTTTTTCTTACTAAGAGAGAGAGAGAGAGATAAATGTCAAAAGTTTCTTGTGTTTTCGACGTATCGACCAACCTTATGCGCCCCATACACGGTTCAATTCAGTTGTCAACTTAGTCTTTCAACTCAGTTGACAACTTCATCAACTGAATTGAAAGATTTTAAATTTATTTTAAAATTTAATGAAATAAAAGACAAATTTCTAAAATACTTGACTACAAAAATTTATTTTGACAGCTGATCAAGAGACTTGAGCACACACAGTACAATCGAATTGAACGACTTAGTAGTCAACTTGAAAAAATCAAAATCTTTTAATTTTTCTTCAACCAACTCGACTACCGTCGAACTAATCAATTGACAAAGCCATACACGCTTTGATTTGGACAACAACCGACTCAGTTGACAATTGAATTGAATCGGGATGGGCTGCTTTAGCAACAATAAAAATGCAATGTTGTTTTTTATTGCTGTACTTGTTGTTGTATAACCGAAAAACATGAATTCTCCTTGTTTTCAACTTAAATCTTTTTTAATTTGCTTGTATTTTTTAGTGTTGCGCTCTAGCCAATTGAACTACACACCGAATTGCCGTGTGAATAATGAGCAAGTACTTAATTAATTGATGTAATGTAATGCTGTGATTAGGTTTAAAAGGTAATGCATTCAGAAAGTTGTTGCACAGGTAGTTATTGTAAAAATGTAAGTAAAGTTTGTGCTGGAAATGATTTTTTTTCATTTAGAAGAGCGTAAAAATATGGTTCATTTAATGTTTCGTTATACACTGTGTATGGCTGTATAACAAAATTCCTGTTACATAGGTTTTTAATTAAGCAAGTGCATATAAATGTGTTCAAAAGCAATAATTTCTATATTTTGTGGAAAATATTATGTATGTTATTTTGCCCCAAAGGTGTATTTTTGTACAAAGTCCTCTGCTTGAAGGGCAATTTCCTACGTCTGACATCACTGCTACTGATTGATATAGAACGAAATATAATATCATTTTACTTGGAGCGCATTTATATACGAGTATGTACCCATAGAGTACATGGAAACATAAACCATTTGATGTACAGGGTGAAGCATAAGTAACTTTATGATTTATTTAATGAATAACTTTTTTCTTTCTGGCATTTACTAAAATATTAGTTATAGTTTAGAAATTTGTTCACATTACGTTTTAAAGATAATATATCGACCCCTTTGCGCGAAATTATCGTATATGCCAATTTTTATGAAATTAAGTTTTTGATGCAATCTTGTTCTACATTCAAAGACACGTCACCTGACAAAATATTGTAGGCGAATTCCACTTCGTTGCTCCAAAAATTGAATGTAATTTTCATCTTGATATTGCAAGCGAAAGCAGAGGAAAGTAGAAAAATGGCTGTCCTGTAGAATTTGGATTTTGTAACATACGATAATTTCGCGCGAAGGGGTATTTATTTCAAATGGCGCACTTTGTTTGATTCGCTCGTTTCTTTCCAAGGCATTTCCCATAACTTTTTTGCTCTTACACGACATGTATGCATTTAGCAGTGGGAAATTTGTAAATAACTAACAACTGATTTTACAGCGGATAGATAAGCAATAATTGCTCAAGCAATCAGAAGAGCAATTATTGCGCAATGTATTGCCTGCCACTCATGGCAATATGAGGTCCACAAGTCGCAAATTTACTGAAGCAATCAAATTTGACGATTGCCGCAATACATATTGCTACGTAGAAGTGCTGGGAAACTATCGATATTATCGATAGTCTTAAAATATCGATAGGAAAAATATAAATATCGATGTTTTTATTATTTTAAATACAGCTATGAAAACATCTAACAGCAGCTATACACACACAGTTTTTTGCCGCAAATTTTTACTTGCCATTATTAATTCGCGCTGAATTACAGCAATGAATACAAACAACAAGAATGGCAAATGGTATGGATTTCTTAACAGTGCTTTTTACTGCTAATTTAAGGCCTTTAAGTCGAAATTTTTACATGTTTATATAGGGACTGCAATGTCAAATATTTTTGTAATGTTGTAAAAAAAAATCCAAAGCCAAATGCATGTAAGTATAAAGCAAAACAATGAACGACCTTTAAATGATAAGTCCGCTAGATTGATTACCTTTTTGGGTTTAGAATTTAGAAAATTTTTTAAAGTTGCAATCGAATATTTTATAGTCCCTGTTACTTCGTTTCCTTCAGAAAGGTACTTATCAATTTTTAAAAAACTGCAATCTAAAATAACGTGCGTATATACATAAGTCTTATACATTCAATAAAGTGATAAAAACAACGAACTGTGGCCTTATAAAAAAATAGTTAAAGTTTTCCTGCACAAGTACAAACATTCAGTCGATAGTAATATCGATATATCGATAGTGAAATCTGAACTATCGATTAATATCGATAGTAGAAAATATCGATAGTATCCCAGCACTACTACGTAGAGACCCGGGGTAAAGTAAAAAAAACGTAAACATAAATTTTATTCAGTTTTAATGTGCCAAATTCCCAATTCTAACTATTGATAAACTGAAATTTATTGTTGGTGGGATAAGCTATTCCCATGCGCAGTTAACAGTTTTATTTAAATAATATCTTTAGCTTTTCTAAAATCTTTGAATGAAGTTTCCTGATGATCTGGATTTAGCAACCAGTCAAATGCGCATCAGTTTATCAATTGTAAGAATTGGGAATTTAGGATATTAAAACTAAATCTTATTAGTGAAAATTTTTTGACTCCCAAGAAAACCTTTGATAAAGATTCATTTATTAAATCATAACGTTCATTATGCGCCACTCTGTAGAAAATAAATTATTTACTGTCAATCGACTTAAAATAAAACTTGTTACGTACAGTGAGCAAAAAATAAACTTGTACACTTGTTAAATTAAAATAAAAACACAGAGATTAAAGTTAACCATAAGGAAGGGGAAGCACTTAATCTACGAATCCAAATGCAGACAGATTTACGTCCATCACTTCCAAATACATATATAAATCTGTATGGAGCAACTAAGGGGAAGCACTTAATCCACGAAATGTTTTTCATACTGTCAAGCACGGTGGCGGCAATGTTAATGTAGGTAACCTTGTGTATATCGAGGGAATCATGAATAAAATAGATTCAGGATTATATCCTGAAAAATAATTTACCATAAACCGCCCAAAAATGGGCTTGGGGAATGATTTTGTTTTCATGCAAGATAATGATCCAATGCATTCGGCCGTTATCGTAAGGGAATGGTTGCTTTATAACACAAAAAAAGTTTTGCCTCATCCTCCCCAGAGCCCGGATTAAAATCCGATTGAGCATTTGTGGGCTCATATGAAAACAAAATGAAGAGATTACCACATATCCGGAAAATAATTCTTAAAAAACGCTCTCAAAGATATCTGGAGTTCTATTCGCCAAGAAGTTACAAAAAATCTAGTTCATTCGATGCCAAGAGGACTTATTTCTGTTAAAGAAGATAAAGGACACCATACAAAATACTGAAAACCTAAATATTTAAATCATTTTTAAAGTTACGTTAAGTTTTTTGTCCTGTACAACTTTTTTTTTTGTTTATGAGTTTTAGCATATTTATGTTTTTGTTGTTTTTTTTTACGTTAAAACAAACAAAATGAAAAAGAAGTTTTATTTAAATTAAAATATAGATCTTAAAATTTAAAGAATGTGAAATAAAAGTTATAATATGGTTTTACTTCAATCTCTGTGTTTTCTTTTATTTCAATTTAACAAGTATACAAGTTTTTTTTTTGGCTCACTGTATGTATGTGTGTATTATTTGTATGCCGTTTAAAATGAAAATGAAGCAGGTTCGAGTGAAATACCAACCTTTTAATCCGGATCAATTTAGTCTGAATGAATAATAAATACGAAGGGACCCTAAACGTAGGGTGTGGTACATAAAATTTGATTATTACACCCTTCACCAGTTATGCCAACTCTGGTGACACTAAACGCCTTAAGACATACATATGAAAAACGGGATAAAAAGAGCAAGAAAGGTCTTTAAATATATTTGTTGTAAGTAAACCCCAAAAATTTTAAACAAAACAATTTACTTATAAATACATGCCATTAAAGGCTGTTTTACACTTTCACAAAAGTGTTTCTTTTTTTTTTGACGAAAATGCATCTCTGATTTATTTACTGATGGAAAATTAAAAATAAAAAACAAAACAATAACAACTTATCATGACAGGGTTGTACCTATGGTTCCCAACTTTTTTTGTTGCAATTAAAGTACATTGATTATTAAAGGTTAAGAAAAAAAAGTACAAAGTATAAATATAAAGTACAATTAATTTCTTTTCATTGTTATATTTAAAAACGTTTTTTTATTGCTTTTCGCAAGTCTTATCAAACAATTACACTGTGCTAGAATTCGACACTTTTTTTTTTGAGACAAGTCGGGCAACTGGCGCTTTAACCTAATTCGGGTACGCTGAATCCAATACCGGTTCAAGAACGGTTCAGTTTATTAAAATTACTAGAAAAGACGAAAATCCGCAATAAAGTTTCCTTTAAACGTTAAATTTTTTTCTAACATGGCAAGAAAAATAATTTTTTAGTAAAATTTTTTCCAGACATTAACAACTTTTGGTTTTATTCAGAAAAGTCGAAAAATTTCAATTAATTCAAAAATTTAAGGGGAGCCCCCTTAAGAAGTCTGTATTAAATATTTTGTATTGGAATGGCAATATTGCTTTAAATATTAGTGAAACGAGTCACTTTTGTGCTCGCGATCTAAAAGCAGGCAGTAATTTGAAAGGGTTTTAAAAACAGGCAGCTATTGTGCTCAAACAAAACAAACAAGTAAAATAGTGCTGTCAGATTATTTTATTACGAAAAATTGTCCTGCCCGTACTGCGGAAAATATTGCTGCTGTTCGCGATAGTGTGGCTGAAGAGCCGTCCACCTCAACTCGTCGTTGTGCCCAACAATTGCACCCCTCACGCTCATCGTTGATGAACAATTTGCATAAAGACTTGCATTTACACGCTAACAAGGTGCAACTGACTGAAGAACTAAAGCCTCTTGACCATTCCAAACGTCGTCAATGGCAACAGTGGATGATCAATTTTCGAAGAAAATCATCTTAAGAGATAAGGCTCATTTTCACCTCAGTGGATTCGTCAATAAGCAGAACTGCCGCATTTGGGCGAATGATAATTCAAAATAGATTGTCGGAAAATCAATGCACCTACAAAGATTGAATGTTTGGTGCGGATCATGGGCTGGCGGACTCATCGGGCCGTATTTGTTTTAAAATGAGGCCGGTCAGGCACTTATTGTGAGTGGTGTTCGCTAGCGTGAGATGATTACGATCTTTTTATGGCCCAAATTGGAAGGTATGGATGTGGACGATATGTGGTTTCAACAGGACGGTGCCACTTGCCACACAGCTAACGAAAGAATGGCTCTTTTGCGCTACAACTTCAATGGCCGTGTTATCTCACGTGGTGGCGATGTCAATTGGCCGCCAAGATCATGTGATTCGACATCGTTGGACTTTTTTCTTTAGGGTTATTTGAAAGAAAAAAGGTGTACGCCGATAAGCCAGCAATAATTCAAGAGCTAAAGGATGAGATAATTCGCCACATTAACGGCATAGAACCTCAATTATGCCGCAGCGTCATCGAAAATTTGGACCATCGGATGGGGGTGTATCGCCGAGGTCGCGGCGGCCATTTGGCCGATATTTTGTTCCATACATAATTAAACCATACCATTTTTATCATAATAAAAAGAAATGACAAAAATTTCGTAAATAATTTTTGTTTTATTTAAAATCAACATCGGACCTTAAAATTTAACTGCCCTTTATATTGACAGATATGAAAACAGACATGTTTGGAAAGACATCGTGAAAAGACAATAGGTTTTTGGAAGAATGTTCAAAAGAGAATGTCAAAAACGGACATGTCTGGAACTATTTGGACTAATATTGAAAAAGTTATGAGTATTTATTTGAACATAGTTTTCTTATAACGCGATTTTTTATATGCGATATCTCTGTAGCCATTAGCCAAAAAAATCGGAAAATTTGCTGAAGGAACATCATCATAGTAAAAAATAAAGGATTCCAAAAAATACTTTTCTCCAAACTGTCCGGTTTGACTTGGATTGCCCCATATGTATTCTGTATCAAAATGAAAAGCAGAGTTGATTCAACAATGTTCGTCTATCCGTCCATTAGTTGGTTTGACCGTGTGTATGTTGAAATGGGTTTTTCAAACACCCCAGATATAATGGGAACTGAGTTGTTATTCATTTATGTGGCGTATAGTGTTGGCTAGTTTGCTATTGAAATTCAGCGCAATTGATCCACAAATGGCTGTGATATCAGCAAAAGAACAGGACTGCCTCTAATGTTTAACCAAAAGCGCAAATTTTTACCCATAAACTTTACTTACTTTTTTAAATCTTCTTAATTTTTGCGAACTTGTTTTCAACATTTACATGCAATTAACTAAATAGAATATTGACAGAGATAATAATAAACAAAATCGTTTCATAAATGACCTAGTTATAGACACTCAACTACCTTTTTCTTTCAATAATCATGGATTTGGTACCCAAACCATATAAAAAAAGAAAACCAAATCTGTCTCAGACATTTCTTATATATACACAAACAGTATTTCATTATTAAGAATTAGCAAAATCTGACCATTTTGGCTAGTAAACAATAGGTTTTAACATATTATGGTAAAGGGTATATGAAATTCGACCAAACCGAGTGAAGCACTTTTTCCTGTTATTTTTTTTTTCTTTATGTATGTCCAACAAAACTGCAAATTTGTGACATTTAGTGTTTGCGATATTTATTTAAGTTGCGTTTGTCATTTCTTGTTTGCTTTCCGTTTCACTTCTGTGCCTGGTCATATCAAAATCCCTTTTGTTTAGGGGATTTCATAAATATGTATGTTATATGTATGTCATGTTTTTTGTTCCGTTTGTTGGTTTTTTGCCACATCAATGTCGTCTCCATTTTCATCAGCATCGGCATAAAATTTGGTCTTTTGTTTGTTTTTCCTGACCTTCGTTTTTTAGTTGTACTTATTTTTTTGTTAACATCTAATGGGCTTTTATTTTATTTTTTTTTTTTTTTAATTTTTGTTTGAAAAAATTTTTACATTTCAAACTTTTATTTAGTAACACTGATTTACAACGAATTTATAAATTTTCGAAAAATTTAAGCATTCCTTTAAAGCTCTATGGCCATTAAGCAGTCCATTTTGTTTTTCAAGTGACATTCTTTGTGTGTTCAAGATAAACAATTTGCCGAGACAACGATGGCAGCAACAGATGTTTGGGTTTCTGCTTGGACAAAGAAGAAAAACTTATTTGTGTAAATTTTTTTTTTGGCGTATAATTTTGAAAATTTCAACACAGCCAATATAATTAATATAACTCCTTATTTCGTTTGGTTTTCCAAATGACTGGAGTTTTTGTTTTACAACCTTCAGACGATTTGATAAATGTTGAAAAGTTTTCGGGAAACGAAAACGATATTAACATTTGTTACTAATGACGTTGTCGTTAATGTTTTTAATTTAGCATAATTTCGTTATTACTTCTATCCATCCGACAGCCACCGAAAAGGTGAATGAGGAAATAATGAGAAGTATTTTAATTAATTATTATACGCAACATCCTTTTGGTTCAAGTTTTTAAGTGCGAGTTAATGTTCGTCCATAATTTCTCTTTTCGGAGTAAAACTGTAAAAATAAAACTGTAAAAAATGTGTTAAACTAATTATATCATTAGCATTAATATATGTAATTTCTTTAAATATAAAATCACTGAATCATATGAGAAACTATTAGCAAAATCACATAAAACGCTTAAAATATGTTTGTTTATTTTTTCTTGAAAAATTTATTCAAATAAATTTGAAAATTAAATTATTTTTATACATTTTCAAGCGAAACATAAATGAAATTTGAAGAAATAACGCGTACACACATTAAACTACCCTCAAATTTTTAGGAAAATCAAAAGTTTTTTTAATTTTCGTCAAACTTGCATCAAACCAAGGTATATTTACACAAGGTTAACTCGTTGGCCCATATGTTTGTCAGCTGATTACCCCTAGTTGGAACCTTAACGTAAAATTTCGTGTATATGAGAAAAAATTTGTACATGTGTGCATTAAATTGTTTTTGTTTTATATGAATACAATTTTGATAACTTGGTTCCTTTTATAGAGCAGCATGTCTACACTCCCAAATGAGTCTATCTTGTGTAAATATACCTTGCATCAAACCATACGTTTCAGTTTTTTTTTATATTAATTACACAACTCAAAATTATTAGTTTTATGCGCCAGTTTGTTGGGTTGCCATGCCGTTTTTAAATTTTACTAGCAGAAATTTTCAGCAAATTTTTGTCTTCGAAATTTCTATGACCTTTTTAAGTGAAACAACCATTGAAAATAAGCAATTATTTTCTGTTATTGAACTACCCTAATGTTTTTTTTTTTTTAACGATAAACCAACACTCAGGGGATACCCCCTATATATGCAGTGCATTGTGTTGATCGGGAAAATAAGGTTTGGGAAGGAGGAAAGAGGAAATAGTGTTTGTGGACATTTGACTTGAATCTTAATAAATTAAAAGTACCGGGGAAGACCTCCGCGGGAGTTTATTCCACAAACGGATAGTTCGACTGAAAAAAGAATTTTCTCTATAATGCGTTGTGCGAAACACAGGACAATCGACAACAAACGGATGTGATCCACTGGATGAGCGAGTATTACGAAGAAATACTCGGGCGGGTGGAATAAGTTCACTTATCTCAGTGGAACACCTCCCATGGTAATATCGATAGAAAAGTGTCAAACAACCCACATTCCGACGATGCTCCAATGAGTCAATAGAGTTGGATACCCTACTGTCATTGATGAGCTTCACCGCCCTCCTTTGTACACGGTCCAGAAGGTTCAAAATAGACTTTGAAGCCCCTGCCCATATATGGGAGTTGTATTCCATCTTCGGTCGGATATAGGTGGTATAGATAGTAAGGAGATCGGATGAAGTGAAGTAAGTCTTGCACCGTTTTAAAAAACCTAAACACTTGAATGCCATTTTCGACACCTTAAAAGCGTGTTTATTCCAGCGGACATCGCACTGTATTCTCCAGAACATCAAGAGTATCCGATTCCTCAATATCAATGCCACCCATTAATACAGATGACATAGTTGGTCCCACGGCCCGTCTGTGGGTCAACATACAACATTGGGTCTTGCGTGCATTAAATTCGACCCTATTCGCTAGACCCCACTCAGAGATTGCAGCCAGGTCTTTATTAAGAGTGTCATTCATATTCTGCCTTTTGCCCCCAATCTCAACAAGGCTTGGCCTATGATCGAAGGAATATGAATGACAAATGTTGCTTTCATCTGCAAAAGAGTAGATAGGATTTGAAGTATGACCAAGAAGGTCATTGAGAAACATAGGAAATAGCGTAGGAGAAAGGACAGAACCTTGCGGTACCCCTGAATTTAGCTGAAACTCGTTTGATGCAATCCCATCTATAACAACACGTATAGTGCGATCACTGAGGAAACTCGATATAAATCGAGAGAAATCATTACCGACACCAAAAGCAATAAGCTTTGACACAAGCGCACCATGCCACACTCGATCAAACGCCTTTTAAATATCTAGAGCAACCACTTTGCATTCACCAAAGCGGTGAATGGACCGACTCCAACGTTCTGAAAGAAACGCTAACAGGTCTCCTGTAGATCGGCCACCACGAAAACCATACTGTCTGTCACTGAGAAGTGAATTTATCTCCAGATATTTCACAAGATAGTAATTAACCATGCTCTCCATCACCTTCGAGAGCGAAGAGTAAATTGCGATTGGGCGGTAATTGTCAGGGTTAGTAGCCTCACCCTTCTTGGGGATTGGCTGAACATTGGCCACCTTCCAGCAAGAGGGAAAGATTCCCGCACGTTACGAAGAGCTGAAGAGGTTGGCCAATGGACGAGCTAACGTGGAACAGCAGTGCTGATATGCCATCCGGCCCCGGTGACTTGTTTACGTTAAGATCCGAAAGAACCCTTTTGACTGATCGGAAAAATATCTTGGGCATAGTACATGATACTCTTCCGACAACGGGCAGTGATTGATTGCTTTCCGGCAAGAGCGAATTACTTGCAAACAGTTCAGCCAAGAGTTTGGCTTTATCAATCGGGTCAGTAAATATTTGGTCTTCCTTTAACAGCGCTGGGATAGAAGAACTAGCACTGTCCCTTACTCTTTTAACGAAGGACCAAAAGGTCTTACTACCCCGAGGAGCAGCAAGGACCTTAGCACGAAGACGCTGTTCGTGTAGAAATTTTTCTCGTCTAAGTACTTTGGCACACTCAGATCTTGCCTTCTTTCGTAGGTGATCAGTAGTTGCGTTTTTATTCAAACGCCAACTACTAAACTGCATTTTTGCAACGAATGAAAAAGCAAAACGTAAAGACAGTACATGCATCTGTGTACTCGTTTCTTTTCCCCTCGTCCCTCTCGCATATAAAGAAGCAATCTTGTAAAAAAGACATGAGCCGTATGAACTCAGACTTAATTAAATGAGTTCTTAAACATCAGATGAATCCGTTATGAATAATTTATTATTATCTCATATGAAATTCAATATAGGCGGGCGTTGGGTTTTTCTGCTTTTGTTGCTTCCGTTGTTGTTGTTTGAATAAATCCATCGTGCAGTGAATGGAAAAAAAATTATTGGATGAGGGAGGCATGTGAAATAAATGTATTAAAATACATTTTGGAAAGTCTAACTTAGGTACTAAAATTGCAACAAAACTCTAAGTGTTCTCAAATGGACGACGGACTACCTTTTCAAATTAAAGTTTTTTTTACTGTACATCACGTTTGAGTAGTGGTGCTTTAACTATTAACGCAGTGAACTGAGTAACAATTAAAACGAGTTTGATAATTGCACTAGTTTGTAAAACTTGAAGTTTAAAAACGTTCAGTTCTGTCCTGGTTTTTAAGAGTTGCTAGCAAAAAAATGAGCTAGGAAGAAATATGCTGGACAGAGTTCCTAGAATTATGCGAAGATGATTTTACGATGTCCGTCTATCCGTGTGTCCGTTGAAATGGGGTTTCCGAATTGCCCAGATATGATAAGGAGTCGGTTGTTATATTATTATATCACATATAGTCTGGAACTGTTTGCTATTGAAATTCAGCCTGATCGGTTCACAACTGTTTTAGATATGAGCAAAACCCCACCACTGCCTCTTATTTTACCTATAAATGCCTGGTTGTTGTTGTTTTTTAATTACTTTTTTCTGTATGGCTGGACAACGGCACGAGCCAAATTGGGTACAAGCATCTGGGTTATCAATACACAATATCGATACCTTCCCGCAAGAATTTATTAAGCGACATTTCTAAAATTGTGTAGGAAACGAAAAAAACGTCTCATTTAGTTATTTATTTTTCGGATTTTATTGAAAGGAACATATTTGGAAGGCGATTTTCAGAATACAAAACATATTTAAAAATGTGGCTTAGCATAATTTCTTTGGCGGATAATACAAATTACAGGGTGCAACATTATTCTAGTGAGAAAACTTGACGGTTGATACAATTTTATTATCACTCTAGTTTCCTTTGCATCCATGATAGGGCAGCGAAACCCAGGCAAAAATGTGGCGCTAAACTTCTAGTATAGTTCCACATCAAAAAGTCATTAAAAAAAAAAAAATGTCGCTTTATACATTCTTGCGGGGAGGTATCGATATGTATCCGACAAAGCAAATTTCGATCTACCAAAGGTTAAAATACAATTTGGTTTAAGGATTGATGTTTGACTATTGACGTCAGCAACAAAATATTAAAAATTTGGGCGGGATTATGTCTAAAGAACAGTTAGAAAAATACTGTCCAAATTTTGTACACAAAGTTGGGTTATCAATACACAATCTCTCTAAGAAATGGTCACAATCTCTCTAAGATTTGGCTCACAATCTCTCTAAGAAATGGGTCAGAATCTCTCTAAGAAATGGGCGTGGAACTTCCCGTACGAGAACATTATAGATTTCTAAATACAGTAGAATCCCGATAATTCGTAATAGCAAGGGACCGGCCATTTCTTACGAATTATAGGGGTTTTCGATTTAGCGGGGTTTCGATTTAACGGGGTTAAAATAAAATAAATACGAATAATCGGGGTTTTTCAATTTATTTACTAAAACAATAAAAAAAAACATAAAAGACAGTTGTTAAAAATAAAATATATAAAAATGATTCATGTAACAAACTGATCTTAAGAAAATAAACCCACACACAAGCAAAAACCCACGCAAAATAAAATAGTGGCCCAACAAACACGGAGGTTTGATTTCAAATTGAAAATGATTTGAAATAAAACGTTTTCTCAAACGACTAACGTTTGATAATGATTTGAAAATCATAGCGTTCTTAACAAAAAGGGGAAATTATTTTCAAATTGAAAAATTCCTTTATTTTCAACTTGCTTTCAAACGTAATTCTCAAATGTTTTTCAAATGTGGATTATAATACAATGTGGAATTTAAATAAAAATATTTAATTTTTTTTTAATTTAAAACTATTATTTATTTAGATAAACTGTGAGAAAAACATTCGGCACCATAGCTTAAAGATGAAATAATGTTTTTCCGTCCTCTAATTCTTGGAAAGACAAACTACTTGGCTCCCTTTTATTTTGAGGATTGTAGCACCGCGATCGTTCAACAAACTTTATTCACTTTCCCGTATTATTTTTCTTTTTTTTTCGTATTTTTAATCGTTGTAATTACTCATGAATAATTTTTATTTTTCACAAGAAATAAGCTGTTCACTTTATATTAAAATTTATATTTAATAGTAAAACACATGTAACCACAAAGTTGACATCAAATTGATAAAACATTTGATATCAAATGTTTATTTTCAAATCATTATCAATTTGAATTTAAATGTTAAATCAAACAATTGAAAAACCTTTGAGAATTGTGTTTGATGTCAAATGATAAAGTCATTTCATATCAAAGGTTTGACTTTGTGTTCGTTGGGGGTTAACAAAAAATCATTCTTTCCATGTTTCTGTGGGTTTTATTACGAATTATAAGTGGTAGTTAGCAAACAATTACGATTTATAAGAGGTAAAGAAGACCAAAAGGGACCAAAATGTATCGAAATTTTGCGAATTAACGAGATTTTTTCAAGGGAGCATTTTAATATGAAAATTAACTTTAATTTTCACTTCACTCTATTAAAGGAGAGAGAATCTGTTTTAATCTGGAACAAACAACAGCAACAACATTTTCGTTATAACTTAATTATAATTTTTATGTTTTATCTAGGAAGATAAAAAAAGAAGAAAAAATATGTTAAAAATAGAGATACAGATAAAATAACGTAAAGATATACAAAATAAAGTGGTGTGTGATTTTGACTGTTGAACATTAAATTTGGTGTGAACCAATTAGCGCATTAAACATCACATATTTTAAACCTTTTTAATTAGAAACGATAAAAATAAATAAACAGTTTATAGAGAAACGAGTATAATAAAAATAATTAAATGGAAAATAAGTGGTTTCATTAAGTATATTTAAAATTAAACTAGAGTTGAATTTGTGTATAAAAAATCTAATTCAGAATCGCATTTAGGTAAATAATCATCGTTTTACCTTTAGCCAAAATAAAATTAGAAACTAATTGAATGAAAGTCAATTTTAGTTCATTAAATATCCAATGGAAAATGTACCGGTTCATTTTAAGTCGTATAAAAAGAAAAACGGGTTTTTAAAATCGAATGAAATAAAATTAAAAAATCGAAAATAACACTAAAATTAGAATCGAGTCGAATGAAAGTTAATTGCAATTCATTAAATTTAGAACGGAACATGAACCAGATCATTTCTAGTCAAATGAAAAAAAGGGTTTTTTTTAAACCGAATGAAATAAATTATAATGAATCTTTTTGAAATCATTTCTAGTCGAATCGAATTAAAGTAAACTACATACAGTTCATTAAATACCGAATGGAAAATTAACCGGTTCATTTCAAATCAAACGAAAACAGAAGCGGGCTTTTTTAAAATCGAACGAAATAAATTAAGCGGGCTTTTTTAAAATCGAAAGAAATAAATTATGATAAAAAAAACCAGTTCATTTCAAATCGAATAAAAATAAACTGAATTAAAGCTAAAACGGTTAATTTGAAATAAAATGAAATATGAACTTGCTCATTTAAAATCGTATTTAATACAAACCGATTCTAATTAAAAATGAATCGGGTAATTAAATAACGAATGGAAATTTAACTTGTTTATATAAAACCGTGCAAAACGTGAACCGATTTATTAAGAGTCGAATTAAAAAATCGAAAGAAAATTTAACAATGACATTTTAAATCGTTTGAAAAGGGAACGTTTTACTAAGAATCGAAATAAAATTCAACCGGGTAATAAAGTATCGAATGCAAAGTGAACCGGTTCATTTAAAACCTTTTAAACGTGAAGCTAACTTTAAAACGTATTACAAATAAACCGATTGATTTCAAAGCCAAAGAAAAATAAACTTGTTTTTTTTTAAATCGGATTAAAAATGAATCGGGCAATTAAGTATCGAATGGAAATTTAACCGGTTCATATAAAACCGTGTAAAAAATGAACCGGTTTATTAAGAATCGAATAAAAATTTGAACCACGTCACTTCAAGCCGTGAAGAAATAAAAATCAACCGGGTAATAAAGTATACAGTAATGCAAAGTGAACCGGTTCATTTGAATTATAAAGCCTTTAAAAAACTGAATCGGCTTATATAGAATTAAATTAAAAATTGACTTTTTAATTAAGTATTTAATAAAAATTAAGTCGATACACTTAAAACCTTGTTAAAATGAACCATTTTATTTAGAATCGAATAAAAAGTAAACCAGTTCATTTAAAATCAAATAAAATGTAGAAATAGAAAGTTAAGCGGTTAGTTTTAAATCTAATGAAAAATCAACCGCTTAGTTTAGGATCAAATTAAAATTTAACTGATTTATTAAGAACCTTGTACAAATTTAACCGTTTAATTTATAAGTATAAATTTATTTTAAATTGCATAAAAAAGAAACCGGGTTAATAAAGTACAACGTTTATTTTTAAGTCAAATAAAAAATGAACCGGTTAATTAAGCATCGAAAAAAATTAACTGGCTTATTTAGTATCGAATAAAAAATTAGCCGGTCTTTTTAAAAACGAATGGAAAGAAAATTGAATCGGGTTATTTGAAATCGAATGAAAAGTGAACCGGTTTATTTGAAATTTTATAATAAGTAAACCAGTCTTATTTTAGAATAAAAAGTAAACTGGTTTTTTTAAATGAAAAATTAAATGGTTAATTTGAAATCGAGTGCAAAGGGAAAAGGTTTCATTAAGTATCGAATGAAAAGTTAACTAGTGAATTTAAAATTGTATAACAATTTACGAATTTATTTTAAATCGAAATAACCCCCCATTTCACCAAGTTCAGTGTTAATTAACTATCAGTTATAGCTGTCAAAACATAATGTTAACTGGAAGTTAAAGTTATAGTTAGTTTGAACTGAACTTGGTGAAATTGGGGGTAAATCGGATTATTTAAAAAAGGTTCCACAAGCTTTTAAATAATCCGATTGCACCGTTTGCTTAGAAGTTTTTTTTTAGCCCTGGATGGTTTTTTCTTTATCATATAACTTTTAGCTGATGACAAAAGCTGTAAAAAGTTAAGAAATTTGAAATCACAAAAAAGTGCTCAAACTCTTATCGAATTTTGAAAGAGAAAAATAACTTTTATTTTTTATGCTTATTAAAGAAAGGTGTTGTTGATTTTTACTTTTAAAATCGTTCAGATAGAATTTCTTAAAAGTTCGTTGAGTCGACAAAGAGTACCCTTAATGTACTAACCCATTACCGCCCGCTGTCCCCATATGAGGACACGTGTTCAACTGATGGCAACGCTAAGAAAAACCTTTATGTCTCTCAATGTAAGAACTTATAGCTCATCTTAAAGCCTTAATAAAATTGGGACAAAGCGTACAAGGTACCGTAGAAAATACAAATGTGGTTTTTAAAATGTTTATGTAAAGATTAAAATATGGTTCACTTTGTTCATTTAAAATTTATTATTTTTTTGTGTTAAGTGGCTTAAAATAAAAAAATACAAATTATTTGTTGTCTGAGAAGGGCATTGATGATTTTAAAATCATTTAGTAAAAGAAAAAGTGTAACATTGTATTACAAAGTATGATTTGTATAGCTGTACCCATTTGGGGACAATGGGCGTAACAAATAAAAAAAAAAAATTTTTTTAAGATTTTTCAATATGTAAAATGTGACATATCTCAATATTTTAAGAGGCCAAAATGATTTTTTGCGACTGCAAAAGGCTGTTAAGTACAAAAAGGAAAACGATGACGTTGATGCTGAATATAATATTTTAGTTGTGCCACATGGTGCCGCTTTTATACGTGACTAGCTGACCCGACAGACGTTGTCCTGTCCAAATTAGGAAAAATGTTTGCGTTCGATTTTTAAAATCTGTTAAAAAGATACGAACATTTGAAAGAAAAATTAGTCAAATCGATGGAGGGGCAAAATTTTCTTTCCGTAAAAACCTAAGTTGGACCATGGCGATGATTTTAAAGAAAAAAAAAAATCGTCCAAATCGGTCAAGCCGTTCTTAAGTGATGCGCTTAGTAATAAAAATGTGGGCTTAGAAGTAGGCGTGTACATTTTTCTTTCGATGAAAACATAAAATGGATTAATACGAACATTTAAAAGAAAAATTAGTCAAATCGATGGAGCCGTTTTTTGATTTTAGGTAAATCGAAAAAAGTGGGCGGGGCAAAATTTTCTTTCCGTAAAAACCTAAGTTGGACCATGACAATCATTTTAAAGGAAAAATCATCCAAATCGGTCAAGCCGTTCTCAACTTATGCGCTTAATAGAAAAAGTGGGCGTAAAAGTAGGCGTGGTACATTTTTCTTTCGATCAAAACTTAAAATGGATTAATACGAACATTTAAAAGAAAAATTTGTCAAATCGATGGAGCCGTTTTCTGATTTAAGGTAATTCGAATAAGTGGGCGTAAAAGTAGGCGGGTCAAAATGTTCTTTTCGTATAAGTCTAAGTTGGGCCATGGCGATCATTTTAAAGAAAAAATCGTCAAAATTATATAGATGTCATTGAAGGTGCAATATGAAAATTGGTTTTTTGCCACGCCCCTCCGCCCGCAGACCGAAAATCAAAAATCAGACTTCACAGTGTCACCCACCTGAATATTCTGAAGATGTCCTGAATATTTCATCAAAATCGGCCCATTCGTTTTGGAGTCCATACGTTACATACATTCATACACACACATCCTATTTTATATATAAAGATAGATAGATAGATAGATAGATAGATAGATAGATAGATAGATAGAAGAAGATGTTTATGAAGGAAATGAATAAGACTTATTCACCCCTATCGCGAAAAAAAGGTGCCGAAAAAATGAAGCTTGTGTAAAAAAAAAAAATCATAATTCTAGTTTAGATTGGAATGACAGTGACGATGAGCATCTTTCTAGTTTAAAAAAAAGTTACAAGGCAGAAATATCAGGGAGCAAAACGCGACGTTCGATATCGATCGAAATTCCCATGTAAATTGTATTGCAATTTCGATCGATATCGAATGGCGTAATTTGGCCCCAGGGTATCTTTAAAAATGTAAAGAGAGATGGTGTAGGACTCGAAAAGAAAATGCTGACTTTACTATACAATGATCCTTTGTATAATACAACCAGAGAATGCGAGGTTTCGACCAATCCATTATCTGAATAAAGCGTTGGTGGTTCATTTTTACGTATCTTGTAGATTTGTCAATAAGTTACGCTTTGCGGTTATAGGTTTTGTTAAATAGAGCTGGTAATACAACTTTTATTGATAAATTGTCATTTTAAAGAAATATTACTGGGGCCTCTTTGCAGCCTTCAATTTCTAGAAAACGTTCAACTTGTGCTGCAGTAGCTGATGCTGATCGTTAAAACTTTATCCATAATTCTGGAATAATAGCAAATCAGTTGCAATGTGTTGTTTGACATTGTAAGTCTCGATGGAGATGCGAACTATGCACAGAAATACTTTGTGTAGAGCGAAATTGGTTTGGTCAATTTCATAGCTAAAACGACAATTGTCCCCATGTAGGGACACCCATTTTTCTCAAAAACCCAGCAAAAAATTTAAATTTTTTTTCAATAAATTCCTTTTATATTATCCACACTTAAGAAATAAATAACAATAAAAATAAGTTTTTACTGGCAGTCTCTTCTTGGGCGTTAATGGGCTAAAATGAAGAGTGACATACCTTTCTGGGTTAAAGATGAACCGTTTTGAGTAGAAAATAACTTAACCCTGTAACCACTGAAAATCAAATACGAATTATTTGATTTCAATAATTTTGATTTTAGGGTGAATTTATGTTGAAAAACACGAATTTAAAGTCCGTTTGCTTTTAAACGTAGTAGGTGAGAAAAACTTAAGACCGTGTGGTCTTAGTGGTTAAGAGAAAAAAAAAATTTTAAAATGCAGCACTATTTAAAATTATTTTTATTTAAAAAAATCCGAAAAAAAGACTTGAAAGTAACATAAAATGAATTACGCATTAATATGGTATTTTGTAAAGCAGTTTTTGCTTTTAAAAAACATGAATGAATCTTGCATTTTGAACAAAACGTATGTGTATCTGACTTTTTGCAATGTCTACATGACTATTCTGAACCTCATTCAGGAAAATGGTTAATTGTATCATATCTCAAGCTCACAGGAGGATGAATTGCATTCTTTCCAACAGAGCTGCTTATAGCTGGCTCTTCGCCAGATGAAGGACGACCGAAACTCGTACATAGTTAGTTCGTTTCCTTTTCGGTTGCCATCAGAGTTTTCTTTGTTTTCGGCATTGAGCCGTTACACAAAATTATTTACATTACGTTATACAAAATTATTTTCGCCCTAGCCACTAACACCGTCTACACACGGTGTTCACAAACAACGAAATATAATCGAGATTTTATGAATGAATCAAACTAATTAAAAATAATCAATATAAAATGTATATAATTCGTACCAGAAAAATTCCCGACTTGATTTAATTGCTAGAAATAAACTTTTTAAAATTTTTATTTTCACTTATATTGCACCGAATTTTTTTTGGCAGTTCTCACCAAAATCTAATTAAAAATTAATATTTCTCTTCAACTAACACAGCGACGATGTTCAAATTAACACTGCTGGCTAAGTAATTTTATGCTTTATAAGAAAGCCTTTGAGTGTTTTAGTGGGGGAATCACAGAAATTTTGTGATGGCCGTCTGTAGAAGGTGTAAGTGGTTAAAGGCTTAAAGATTGTGTGGGCTTTTTTGCGTTCTTCATAAATTACAAATTATAAAAAACATTTTCCACTTTAAATTATTTTCCATTTTAAATTATTTTCGTTTATAATGTTTCTGTCTCTCCATTTTTCTGTTGAAATTGGTTTTCCGAAGACCCCAGATATGGGTCTTCGTGCTCCATTAAAATTTGCTATTGAAATTCAGCCAGATCGGTGCATAAATGACTGACTATTAGCAAAATATAATGACTGCCTCCAATTTTTACCCATAAATCTTAAATTTATACCCATAAACCTTAATTTTTTTAAAAACTTTGTGGAATGCTAACAGTTAAAACAACAAAATACGTCCATTAATGACCTGGTTATGTACAAATAACTATGTCATTTTCCGAAATAATGGTATAAGCATAGTAGCGTCTATACCATATGAGCTAGGCGGACCTAATTTTACTTAAATATTTTCTTAATAATACGATCTTCGTATGACGTGCTAAATTCCCAGTTTTTCATATTTGATAAATACACTGAAATTTATTGTTGAGGGAAAGCAAGCCTCTATGCGCATTTCGCCGGTTGCTTACACCAGCTCATCAGGAAACCTTTTCCAAAGATTTTAGAAAAGCCAAAAATATGAAACAAATAAAACCTTAAGCGAATAAGAGTTATAAACACTCTAAGTCTTACTTGTAACAATATCAAAGCTTAAACAAAACACCAACAATAAACAGTGAGTTTATCTTTTCTTACATCCCCCTACAATTGGTTGGGTTCTTTCCGACTCGAATTGTAGTTGTAAGTGGGTTAAAAGAAAAAACAAAATTAAAAAACAAACCGCTTCATTCTATTGTCTTCGTAAGAAAACAACGAACTAAACCAATTTGCCAATTCAGTTTTATGCACGGGCACATGCAATTATATTATCAAAGTTATTTTCGGGAATACAAAGTTTATTATTAATACGATCTTCGTATGACGTGCTAAATTCTCAGTTTTTCATATTTGATAAATACACTGAAATTTATTGTTGAGGGAAAACAAGCCTCTATGCGCATTTCGCCGGTTGCTTACACCAGCTCATCAGGAAACCTTTTCCAAAGATTTTAGAAAAGCCAAAAATATTAAACAAATAAAACCTTAAGCGAATAAGAGTTATAAACACTCTAAGTCTTACTTGTAACAATATCAAAGCTTAAACAAAACACGAACAATAAACAGTGAGTTTATATTTTCTTACATCCCCCTACAATTGGTTGGGTTCTTTCCGACTCGAATTGTAGTTGTAAGTGGGTTAAAAGAAAAAACAAAATTAAAAAACAAACCGCTTCATTCTATTGTCTTCGTAAGAAAACAACGAACTAAACCAATTTGCCAATTCAGTTTTATGCACGGGCACATGCAATTATATTATCAAAGTTATTTTCGGGAATACAAAGTTTATTATTAATACGATCTTCGTATGACGTGCTAAATTCCCAGTTTTTCATATTTGATAAATACACTGAAATTTATTGTTGAGGGAAAACAAGCCTCTATGCGCATTTCGCCGGTTGCTTACACCAGCTCATCAGGAAACCTTTTCCAAAGATTTTAGAAAAGCCAAAAATATTAAACAAATAAAACCTTAAGCGAATAAGAGTTATAAACACTCTAAGTCTTACTTGTAACAATATCAAAGCTTAAACAAAACACCAACAATAAACAGTGAGTTTATCTTTTCTTACATCCCCCTACAATTGGTTGGGTTCTTTCCGACTCGAATTGTAGTTGTAAGTGGGTTAAAAGAAAAAACAAAATTAAAAAACAAACCGCTTCATTCTATTGTCTTCGTAAGAAAACAACGAACTAAACCAATTTGCCAATTCAGTTTTATGCACGGGCACATGCAATTATATTATCAAAGTTATTTTCGGGAATACAAAGTTTATTATTAATACGATCTTCGTATGACGTGCTAAATTCCCAGTTTTTCATATTTGATAAATACACTGAAATTTATTGTTGAGGGAAAACAAGCCTCTATGCGCATTTCGCCGGTTGCTTACACCAGCTCATCAGGAAACCTTTTCCAAAGATTTTAGAAAAGCCAAAAATATTAAACAAATAAAACCTTAAGCGAATAAGAGTTATAAACACTCTAAGTCTTACTTCTAACAATATCAAAGCTTAAACAAAACACCAACAATAAACAGTGAGTTTATCTTTTCTTACATCCCCCTACAATTGGTTGGGTTCTTTCCGATTCGAATTGTAGTTGTAAGTGGGTTAAAAGAAAAAACAAAATTAAAAAACAAACCGCTTCATTCTATTGTCTTCGTAAGAAAACAACGAAGTAAACCAATTTGCCAATTCAGTTTTATGCACGGGCACAGTCGGAAAGAACCCAACCAATTGTAGGGGGATGTAAGAAAAGATAAACTCACTGTTTATTGTTGGTGTTTTGTTTAAGCTTTGATATTGTTACAAGTAAGACTTAGAGTGTTTATAACTCTTATTCGCTTAAGGTTTTATTTGTTTAATATTTTTGGCTTTTCTAAAATCTTTGGAAATATCAAATATGAAAAAATTGAGAACTTTGCACGTCATACAGAAATCTAGAGAACTAATATTTTTCAATATGTTCGAAGGCAATCATGTCTTCTTGATGGAGGTCTAATTTTACTATAAAATAGTTGCCAGTGACAAAAATATGGCTTAATTGACCATAATATGTATAAAAATGTTCGTTAAAAATTGTTTTGTTGGAGGTGATCATATTGAAAAATGTTTTTTCTCTGGGTTAAGGTGTATAAAATTGAGCTCCAATACAACGTTCTGTTCTTTCTCAAACACGGTAAAGGGTGTATATAAGATTCGGCATAGTCGAATAAAACACTTTTACTTTTTTTCTTCTTATACTTTTTATTATCGCAGTACATATTTAAAAAGATTTCCAGAATTTGTGTTTGTAGCCAACATTTGCAGTTTTTCTTCAAGCAAAATTCTTAACGTTAAAATTAAACACGGCACTAAAAACAAACATTTTCAAGCAAATTCAAAATTGTCCGTGAACAATGATTAAATTTAATTGAGGAGGGTGGTAGGTAGATATTTTATCTTTTCAAGGCCACAAGTGAAAGTGAAAAGTTTCATTAAAAAAAAATATAGAACAGATATTTTATACTCGAATGAAAGCCAGTACATTTGTTCTGGGGAGAAAGTACTTTATAAAAGAATTAAAATAAAAACTGGCCATAAATTAATTCTCATCATCACAACAAGATAGCGAGTGGGAATAATAAAATGATGTCTTTTGTTAGCGAATGAAAACAAATCAAATGTCGAAAATTTCTTTAGAAATTTGTTTATTCCGGCAAAATTTAAATTAAATCGAAAATGAGCACATTTAAAACGTGAATTTCCGTTCTTCTTTCGCTTCGTTATAATTAAATCTTAATGTTATTTATTAAATAATCTTTTCATGGCACAATTTTCTTTTTAATTATAACTAAATTATTGTAATTATTTTACATTATTAATATTTTAATATTTTTCCATGTATTTTTCTTAATTAAATTTTAGCCAAGCAACAGCAGCAACAACAGCAACAACAAAATAAAGGTTAATTGAATAATAAAAACAGTGACAACAAATTTTTCATCATCAAGAACAACAACAACATTATAAAAAAAATCAAGTAATAAAAAATCTATTAAAATTGAATTTAATTCAAGGTAAAATCTCAAACCAAATTTTTTGTTTGTTGCATGCCACTACAGCTGCCCCTCTCTATTTGCCACAAAACTCACAAAACACATTTCAAAGCACACACAAAAACACACACACACACCCGCAAACAAAAAACTACAACAAAAAAATACAACAATAACTCTAACGAGTCATGGATCCACCAGATTTGCGTGTATTAGTCGACAGTTTCGCGGATGGCAGAGCCACCGATCTGTCTGATGCATTTGCCAACTTTTCAACGGAAATGCTGCAACAGGCAAACGCTCTATTTGCAGCAACGGCTACAGCCAGCAATGGTCTCCTTGGCACTGACACCAAAACGGATTCAATAAAACACTTGGAGGATGTAGAAGTGGCAGCAGCATTGGCACTGAGTAACACCGATACACTGGTTAATCGAACTCTTGAAATTCAGTGCTTGCGACAACAGCAACAGAATGAACGTGTAAGTATAGAAAAAAAAGACGGAAATAGAAAAGATACACAGACAGAATTCATTATGCATGGTAATCAGGCAGTGGGTAACAATAAAGCTTGAACGTTTCATACATATTACTTCTTTGCGCACAAATAATTAAACAAAAATCCTTTTCATTGTATAATCAGATGCTAATTGTTTAAAACTTATTCGGCCAAGATAAACATCTCAAAGTTATTTTTGGGAATACAAAATTTATTGCTAATAAGATTTCTGTATGACGCACTAAATTTCATTGAACTTGATAAACTAAAATCAAATAAAAATTATATAATCTTAGTTCCTTATATTTTGTTACTCACTGCTCTATAATATTGAAGTTCTTGGCGTGAAAACGCTTTTACATTTGCATGGATAAGGCAAACTTAACTAAAATGATGTTCATCATACAAATGTATGTATGTATTTGTGTTTTTATAGGAATGAATTTATGTACTTACATATTTCGACAGAATGCCAGCCAGTGTAGTCTTGCTGTTGCTTATTTATACTCATAAATTTTGTATCATGTCATTTTATTAAAAAACATTGTTAGTGTAAGTGTGCAGAATGAAAAGATGTGCTTCCTTTATGCAACACAGTCATATTATTCACCCAAAAATCGTTTTCATGTACAAGGGAAAGTTTTCTTTTTCCAACATTTTTCATTACAAAGGTATGCATACATATAAGTTTGTCATTCCGTTTGTTACTTTTACAATATTGGTCCTAGACCCTATAAAGGAATAACATTTTGGTTCCTTAGGAAAATAGAAACTCGAATCCGTTTGTCTGTTGAAATAGGTTTTCCGGAGACCACAGATATGATCAGGCCTTGGTTGGTATATATTTATTTCAGATATGCACACCAGAATTTTGCTATTGAAATTCCGCAAAATCGGTCCATAAATGGCTGAGATATGAGCAGAAAACACCGACTGCCTCTAAATTTTGTCATAAAATCCCATGTTGTTGTTTTTTTTATACCCGTCACCGAAAGTATAAGTTGTTTTTTTTTTTGTTTTATTTAAATACGTTCTTTAACAAATAACAAATTAAAACATATGTACATGTACAGCAAAGTTATTAAACATAGTCCGTCCGTCTGTTTTTATGTATATTTGGAGAACATAAAGAACAAAAGTTGCCAGATTGGGTACAAGCATCTTGGTTACCAATACCCAATATATAACAAAATGTGGGGGGGGGGGGGGGAGGGGATTTGGTGAAGTGGGTGTGCCACTTCTGACACAAAAACATTATAGATTTCTGTATATCAAAAGAACGGCAAGAGCCAAAGTTTCCAAAATAGGTACAAACATCTTGGTTATCAATACACAACATCCGAAAAAATGTGGGCGGGATTGCTGAAGTGGGTGTGGCACAAATCTAAAGAATGGTATTTATGTAACTTTCTCTTCTTACCGTACAATGGTGTATGGAATATAAGAACTCAGCACTCTTATTGGCTTTTTTTCTTGCTACTTACCTTGTGAATTGTTGGGGAAATTTGTTAATGAATTTTCATTCATTAATGATTTCATTTGAATTTACTTTTGCAAGTTGTTGAAAACCTTACAGTATGTTAAAATAAATTTATAATTTTCTTTTTATAATATTTTCCATCGAAAAGTCAAACCTCTCTTTTAATTTACTTTCAATCAAGGCGAATTTAATACAGGGGGTCTTAAAAGCCCTGCTAATATAAGCTAAAATCACTGTTGCATGTCAATATTTTCTTTATTCTCTTTTATTGACATTGAACAATGATTTTACAAAAACAAATTGCTTGTGGTTTTTGTACGAGTTGTACTTGTTGTAGTACCGAGATTACCTGGGATGAATTCGCCTTGCTTTCAATGAAATTGAAACTGTTCAATTAGAATCAAAGTATACGGGTTCCGTAAACTGGTCCGAGTTTAGACGAGCGAACATTGGAAGGAAAACATCTGGAATTCTCTTTTGTTTTTTCGTTCGCGGTCAAACACACGAACATGTTGCCGGAAACATTCTGTTAATATTGTTGTTTTTTTCTCAAAAAGCAAAGTAAATGTCGAAACAGAACTGGGGCTGAACGTTTTTTTACATGCAGTTTGACATAAAATTATGCCAGAGAATGCGGTCGAGAAATAAAATCAATTTTATTTTGAGGACGTTTTTTCTAATGCTCTCACATATAGACACTTATTCTCTTAACAATGCTACCATACTTTCATTCAATTAGGCGAATTCATAAAGGTGACATTTTCCAGTCATCTGTTTATTGTTTATTTTTTTGTGTGTATACTGAATGTCAAGCTTTGTTTACATTTTGTGGAAAAAATTAATTCAAATTTAAAATTCAATAAAAATTTAAATAGTTGTAAAAAAAACTTATTTAAATTATATAAAACAAAAAAAGTGAAAAAATATAAACTCAAGAAATTAAAGATGCGTAAGGAATAAGTGGAGAAACAATTAATTTGCAATTGAGGAGTTTCTTGAGCAATTGTGTATATTTTATTAACAAAAAAATTTCCTTTTTTATATTTTCAACAAATATTTTTGACAATCACTCTAACTTTTTACAAAAACAAAATACATAGTATTTTTCAATAAAAAGGGATAGCTAGCATAACTCTATCTCATGATGCGGTCACCTTTATAAATTCGCCTTGTGGGCCTCAAAATTTTTGCCTGTAGTTGAAGACTCAGTTCTGTTTCATAATTAAATATCAACAAAGAAAATGAGAATAAAACGTGTCGCCGAGTACCGAACACAAAAACCATTCTCTCTTCCCCACCCGTACTTTGCTCACAAGCAAAATGTTTCCCTTCCAAATGTTTCCCTGTCTAAATGGGCACAAAAATGAAAAGTTCCAGTTAATATTCAAATCAAAAAATTTTTTTATTTACAATCGAATTCAACTGAACGTGGTTTTCCAATAAATTGAAAAACATGTAAATTTATTAATATAGAATCCAATGGAAACTTATCTTCATCAGAACCGAAGGAAAACTAAAGTATTTCAATTTAAAATAAATAAAAATGAAACATTTTATTAAGAATGAAGTGAAAGATGGTGCGCTTTATTTAAAATGAAATGAAAATTGTAATGTTTCATCAAATAAAACAAATAAAAAAGGATGAAGGATAACAATTGTTTATCCAATAACTTATTAAAGGGTGGTCCAACCAACACGCACGATGTTAAATGTAAATAAAACAAAAAGTAAAAAAAAAATAGAAACTGGGAATTATTTCCTTCCGAAGGTAACTTTTATATTATATTCAACATTTTTAATTTTTCGAATTTATTCTATGAGCTAAATTTCAGTTATGTATTTTATAAAGCTTTTTTGTAATAGTTCTATTCCTACAATTTTTCAGAAATGACTTTATACACTACCAGACTATTATATTGTATTTTCTATTTACATTTTACCTTAGCCTTCCGTTGGAAAGCAATGAGGTATATTGAATTGTAAATTTTTCTGTACATTCAATATACCTCACTGAAATTTAGCTCATAGAATAAATTCGAAAAATGAAAAATGTTGAATATAATAAAACAAAAAGTTTTCAAAGAATTATTTTAATATTTTTTATAATGATAAAAGGATCTATGACACATATGAGTGAAATAAAATATCGGCCAAATGCTAGTCACGGCTTTTTGGTGGCCGCCCCGGCTTCGCTCGGTAGCTGATTACTATTGATCGATGGATCCGTTTTCTGATTTTAGGTAAATCGAAAAAAGTGGGCGAAAAAGTGGGCGGGGCAATATTTTCTTTCCGAAAAAACATAAGTTGGATCATGGCGATCATTTTAAAGAAAAAATCGTCCAAATTGGTCAATTATGATAAAAGGATCTATGACACATATGAGTGAAATAAAATATTGGCCAAATGCTAGCCACGACTTCGGTGGCAAACCTCTCTCCGATGGTTGTTTTTTGAGACAAAATAAAGGTTCAATGTCGTTAATTTGCCTAATTATCTCATCCTTTAGCCCTAGAATTGTTCTTGGCTTATCGACGTACACTTTTTTTTTAAATATCCGCAAAGAAAGAAGTCCAACGTTGTCAAATCACATGATCGTGACGACCAATTAACATCGCCACGACTTGAGACAACACTGCCAGTGAATTTCTCGTGCAAAAGAGCCATTGTTTCGTTGGCTGTGTGACAGTTGGCACCATCTTGTTGGAACCACATACCGTCCAGGTCCATATCCTCAATTTCTAGCAACAAGAAGTCCGTTATCATTTCGCGATAGTGAACACCATTCACGGTAACTGCTTGGCCGACCTCATTTTTGAAGAAGTACGGCCCGATGGAGCCGCTAGCCCAAAAAGCGCACCAAATAGTCACTCTTTGTGGATGCATCGGCGTTTCAACAATCACGCGTGAATTCTCATTTGCCCAAATGCGGCAATTTTGTTTGTTAACGAATCCACCTCGTCGCTAAAAATTATTTTCTTTGTAAAGTCACCATTAAATTCAGTCTGTTCAACCAACTATTCGGCGTATTGTCAACGCTTGAGTGGTCCATGGTTGAATTTTTCAAACACTGAAACAATTAAATGTCAAATTAAGTTGGGTAAAAAACATGACGTTAAGGTGGGATTCACAATTAACATTGTGGATGGATGGACCACCAAAATCCGGGCCTGTCCTTAAAAATGTTGTAAAAATTCTTATTTAACTTAATTATTTAAAAAATCTGCAAATGGTAAAATATGCAAAAATATGCACTCACAAATCGATGCCAAAATTCTTAAAATGTTCTAAAATGGATAAATATATTGTTTTTGCATTCATTGGTCACACGAGGAAAAATATGCAATTGCATATTTACGGTTTCCCTGGTTATGAAGATTAATCGTTTATTTAGCAGCGCATTAGAATTACACCATTTCATTCGGAATTAATATAAATTAAACCGGCTTATTAAGAATTGGATGAAAACTAAAGCGAATTATTTAAATTGGAAGAATTACATTTTTCGAAATCGACTGAAATCTTTTATTAATCAATGTATCTATACAATTATAATTCCAAAATATAAGACACATACAAAAATTCCACATTTATGACTACAAATATGCACAACTGCACATTAAATCACATGTTAAATCAAAACATTCTACTTAAACTGCAAAAGGTTTTTAAACATTTCATACATTTTAGAACAAGACACAAAGTTCTTTTTTTTTAAGAAGCAAAAATCCCTTTAAATCAACCAAGCAGAAAAATTTTTTTCCTTAAAAATTTCAAATGAAAAATAAATTAAAAATAAAAAAATCACCATAAAAGTCACCGTTAAGTTACGCCAGCAGCAAAAACCAACATCAAAATAATGTTCACTCATATTGAAAGTTATGAATAGGAAACTTTAGCCAACGCCATTTTTATCATCTTTTCCGTTTCCTTCTCATTGTGTCAGGTAAAAAAAGAAGCAGAAAGTTCAAAGGGACTGCATGAAAACATATTTTTTCATTACAATTTCTTCTTAACCAATTAACTCTGGTTAAGTTTTTTTTTCTTTATTTCCGCTTCTTTTGTTTTACTCATTTTCTAACCATCGACTTTACTAATTGTTTTTATTGTGTCTTTTGAACTATTTATTATCATTATTTGCACTTTTATACAAGAATTCTCTTATATCTTTAATAGAAATTATTTAATTTTGATTTTTATTATGTTTGAAATTAATTCGTGTAGACTGCCAGCTCCCTCATCAGTCCAGCAAATTTTATAACCTGCCCTGTATCCTTTGATTCTGTGCTCTGTTGGCCACGAACTCCCGCTGGCAGTTGGGCCATACTGCCTTGTTTTGAGGAATTTAAAGGAGTTCAATACGATAGTACACGTAAGTTGAAAATTTTATAAAGGAAAATCACTTTTTATGCTAAGAGTATTTTGAAAATTATTAGAAAATAAATATTTATCAGGAGCAGAAAAAAAATCATACAAAACAACTGTCTATCTAAAATCGGTTTCTTTAGTATAAATTAAAACTTCCTGTTGAATTGTAATAAAATAAAATGAATTAAACTAAAATGAAATTAAAATTAAACAGGTTTATTAAGATTTGATCAAAATTTTAGAAAATAAACCGTTTAATTGAGGATCGAATTAAAATTTATTCGGTTCATTTAGAATCGAATAAAAGAAAAAGACTCATCTATTAAGAATTGATTAAAATAGACCGGTTTATTTAGAATTAAGTGAAAAGTGAAGATTATTCGGTTCATTTATCATCGAATAAAAGAAAAAGACTCATTTATTAAGAATCGATTAAAATAAAACGGTTAATTTGGCATTAAGTGAAAAGTGAACTGGATCATAAAGAATCGAATGAGATTCAGACGGGCTCATTTTGATTCAAACAAGAATACGACAGGTTCATTTAGAATCAAATTAAAAGTTAACCGATACATTTATAACCGAGTGAAAATAAATCCGGGTCAACAGAAATCTAATAAGATCTAACCCGTTTTATTGAGAGCCGAATAAAAAGTCAACCGGTTTCTTCGGATGGAATAAAAAGTCAGCCGGTTCTTTCAGATGAAAAGTGAACCGGTACATTTTTAAGATTGAATAAAATAAAAATCGGTTCATTAAGTATCGCATGAAAAGTTAACCATTTCATTAAAAATCGAATGGAAAATAAAACGGTTTATTAGAAAGCAAATCAAAAACGCACTGGTTCATTAAGAATCGAATTAAATGTAAAACTGTCTTTTTATAACCGAATGAAACGTAAACATTTTTATTAAGAATCAAGAGAAAAGTAAAGCTGTCGATTAGGGATGGGCAAATTGAAAAAATATATCGATATATATCGAATCGATATTTTTTAAGAGTATCGATATTTATTATTTCAAAAATATCGATGTATCGATATATCGAACGTATTTCGCTGAAACTATTACCAGATTAAAAAATGTAATATATATACATGCACAAATCATATCGTCGTTCGTAAGTTATTGTGTTCTATATGACAAAAATGTTTTTTTGGTAAATCGCTGTTAAAGTTTAGTTGTTAGTTACAAAAAACTGAACCGAAAAAGTTGTCGCAACCTTCTTACCAAGGAAACTTCTACAGTTTCTGATTTTTTTTGGTAAAAAAAATTTCCGTCCTTGGAAAAGCTTCTAAGAGTAATAAGCGTTTAAAAAAATAACCTTTGTTCTATATGCACTTATTTACGAATCTCTTATTGTTTTATAGCATATAGAACAATATATAAAAAAGAATTGTGAGAAATGAAAAGCAATGTGTTTTTACACAACAAAAACTTTATTTCATATAATATTAACTTCATTTTAAACTAAATCTTATAGTTATGTTTTTATTAATACACTTAAGGCAATACCTGGTAATTTCTAAAAACAAGGTAAGTTTTGACTATAATAAAACAATGACAAAAAGAAGTAATTATTTTTTAAGTTGTATTAAACAAATTATTATAGTATGCCACAGCATTTAACGATAAAAAATTATATAAACTTCTCACATCATTAATTTTTTCCGATGATATCTTTTTAGTAGCTGAATTCTGAAGATGTTCATCAAATAAATTGTTTTGAGTTGAAAAACCCCATTTCCGATCTTTTTTTAATACTGATTTTCATATATTCTTTTTGGCACAACGATGTTTTGTATAATATTGTGAATAGCTTATTGTTTTTATATTGCAACGATTTAATACATGCAAAAGGGACATTTTGAAATTCAAGTTTTTTTGATTTTACTGAATACACATGAAAGTCTTCAGATGACATTAGTTCATAGTTCAACTTAATCTAAAGGGCCGTGAATTTCTCGTAATTTAAAATGTCGGTCAATTGCACTATGCACGGTACCACTTCCTGAATTTGAGAATGACCTGGCTCAGAAAATTTTTGGGTGATTGATTGAATGTTTTTATGGTTGTGCGTGAATTGCAGAAGGGCAGTTGAGAAAATCTGATTTGTATTTTGAGGCACGCAGGAGTCGCTCCACAAGATGAAATGTTTAACATTCTTAAAATCCTTAACTATTTGCTGTAAAATATTTCCCACAACGCTGGCTTTGTCATTGCCTGAACGACGGCTTTGTAGCTCGTACCAAATAGCGCAGTAAGTTATGTTTGATTCTTTTTTGTTTTGCGAAAAGACTGCTGCCGTCATATTGAAAACGGAAAGTTTTCTCTTATAATAATAAATAGATGAAAGCCCCTTCGGTAATGTAAAAACACTTTGTAAGTCGAAACAAATTACTATGGTGTCTTTGGATTTAATGGCTCTGTCTTTTTCACGGCAATGTTCTTTAAAACTTTTTTTGAACTTTTCATCCAAAGTAATATTTTGTTTGTTCTTTTGGAACAATACACAACGATCGCGCTGATCTTGTTTTTGGCACAAAAAATCCGAGGTTGAATTCTTTTTTAGAAATACCTGTAAACGTCGATAACGATGTGGAATGTTCATTTTATTTGCCAAGAGCAATGTGAAATCATAAAAAGAAAATTAATGTGAAGTCACAAAAGGAAATAAAACGAAAACACACAATGCATAAAGTTCCAAATTACTACAAACTTCATTTACACTTTTATATAGAACAAAATAAAAAATTATTTTTTTTATTTAGTATTTTTGCTTCGTTTTTGTTCTATATGCACCATTTTTTGCACATAGAACACAATAGGTTACGAAGCTTCTCACTGAAGTGTTGTATAGCACAAAGTCAATGTCTCATATTTCGAAAACTATAAATGATACGAGCAAACCGATGACACAGATCGATAGATCTGTAAAAGTTTACCTAAAAATCAATCTTATCTAAATTTTTTTTATTTTGCGGTATAGAACACAATAACTTGGGAACGACGATATGATGATTCCAAATATATATAGGTACCCTAGAGGAAAAGGAACTAACACCAAACTTGTCACGTGACAGTTCTAAAGTGGTTTAGACCGGTTCTAGTTCTAACACTTTATATGAAGGGGACTTGTCACTTTAACATGGCGATGTCCTAGGACGGGGTTAATTTGCAACTTTTTGACACTTCGTGACAGGTCATTGAATAGTCCCCTTCATATACAGTTATAGAACCAGATAGAATCAGCCACTTCCCGCACAAAATCCAGTCAGATGACTAGTTTTGTGTCAATTACCTTTCCTATAGACTAACTACTCTTTAAACACATTATCATCAGTTAGGTGATGTGTCTTGTTTTCACCTATCACAATTCGTTCCTTTTTATTTCAATATTGTGTTCACTGGTCACGGGATAGGTACATTAAGAACAATCGACTCAAATTTCCCGCAGGGTGCATATAAAAAACCTCATAAAATAAATATTTTCAAGTTCGTTTGACTTTTCTGTTTTAATTTGAAATCTTCTTCTTATAAATGCCAATCTTTACATGCAGTCTACAACTGACATGAAATGCTTAACATTAACACTTATATGATGTAAGTGTTAAGTAACCTGAAGGAAACCTGAGTGCAAGCGTCTCCAAGTCACAAGTTTTGTGGATTATATTGATGACATTGTCAACGAAGTGTCTACACTACATTACATTTGCAACTTTATTTGGCTTTAATACGAAAAAGATTTTATCAATAACAACTGAGAAGTACACTTCCTATAAAAGTTGAAGAAATAATAAAAAAAGATTGTTATGATTTCGTATTCTTACAAAAAGTGGAGACTACTTTTACTAAAATGTGCTAGCGATTCTCTGGTTCCAATGTCTACACACACGCAGACAAAAAACATGTTTAAATATGGTCACCTCCAACAATACTTTGTTTAAATAAAGTTTAAACCGTATCATGTTTAATTTAACCATAGTTTTGTCACCGACAACCATACTATGGTTAAATTAGTCCCCTATCAAGAAGCCACAACCGTTTTGTGGTTGCCTCTAAACATATTCAATATGATAATAACTTGTTTTTAAATTAACAATAGTATTTTCCTCTTTTCCAAGAGCAACATGGTATGGTTGAAAACCAACCATGCTATTATAAGTGTTAAAGATATTTTAGTTATTAATAACCATAATATGTTCGGAGGCAACCATAATATGGTTGTGGCTTCTTGATGGAGGTCTATTTTTACCATAATATGGTTGTCGTTGACAATAATATGGTTGAATTTAACATGATATGGTTAAAATTTTCTTTAAACATAGTATTGTTGGAGGTAACCATATTTAAACATGTTTTTTCTCTGGGTGTATGTTCCCAAAGGAACCCAAACCTAGTCAGTACCTAGTCAGTAGTACCAACGTCAGTAGTAGATTTCCAATGACACGCACATGTTAAATGTCTATTGTAAATAACATTGCCTGGGGTATAATAAGTCACTAGTACTGGTGACTGTGTTAATAGGAATCAGTACAGATTCACCAGTGACATTTCCTGCAGGGTATAGACTCATCATGTTAGAGGTGTTCTCATGGTTTAAAACGGTTGTTAATGCAAATATTTTAACAACGCTTTTATAACATCACGTTATAACAGCAAAACAAGTCATTTGTTGTGATGCATGCAGTGATGCCAATTCTTAAAAAAACATATTGTTTGAAAAACGTCTAAAATTTTGAGTTTTTAATGAAGGCTAACTGCAAAAAATATCGAATTCGATAGTCGTATTTCAATATCGATACATCGATATATCGGTTTTTTAAATATCGGCGATATATATCGATTATTTTTTTTTAAAATATCGATATTTTAATATATCGATATTTTTTGCCCAGTCCTACTGTCGATCGTGAAAAGTTTCTTTAAGAGTCGAATGAAAAGTGAACTGAATCATTTTGAATCGAATGAAAAGTAAAACTGTTTGTTTTTAATCGAATAAAACGTGAAAATTTTCATCAACATATGAATAGAAATATTTAATAAAAGGCACACTTTTGCAGAAATTTACTATGATTTTCAATCAACATTGCTACATTGCTATGTGCAGACATAAGGCCTTCCAGCGGCATTCCTTAAGTTCTAATTTACACTGCGTGTCATTGGAGACCAAGACAACGCATCTACTTTGAAGGATTGTAAAAGGCTTTAAAAATAAAAGTAATAATTAAGCTTTACCTCAGCATAACTGTTGTTGTTTACAATTGGGGGATTCACAAGGTGTCATAAAGTCATTAGACTTAAAATAATAATATGAAAAATACGGCTGTTGTGAACAACCCCTCATATTTTAGTGTGCTGTTTTGAATTTAAATCAGCTGATTTTAAACAAACATTAAAAATAACTATTTACCTTACATCAAAATATTTGTTAATTCTAATCCATGAATTAATAAACTAAATTAGATCTTACCTGACGAATTTCCATTTTTAGACGCAAATCACAAATAAATTTTACTTTGTTTGTTTACCAACAAGCATCAGAGTCCTTAGCCGATAAATTTGACGCCCTAACGGTTTGGTTCCAAAAATTGCTAGCCGAAGGTTTAATTCGGATATTGGCCGGATTAAACTATACCATAAACGGCGAGGCCACAAAAACTAATGCGGAACGTCTCAGCCGCTCAGAGAAGGTCTCTTCTGATTAATTACGACAGCACAATAAACATAGCAAGCAAAGTTCTATTAATTTATGACACTTTTTGTTTACAAAACAACAATATTTTTAAACCATTACAAAATGTTAGAACATTATTACAATTTAACATGATATCATATCTTGTAAATTCCCCAAATGTGTAGTAAGCAAATTCATAACTGTTAATGTTGAGCATTTTTTAAAAAGTTGAGAAGTTTATCCTACACATTTCCACATCACTTAAGGCCGATTAAGACAGGCAATTTTCAAGTAACGAAATTTGAATATGGACGTTTCCACAGAAAAGTCAACTTTTTGTCACGTTGCGCTATAGAGCATTTTAAATTGTTTCTCAAAGAATAATATACATACAATTTACTTTTTTGGTGTAAAGCGCAAAGCAAGTTAAAGAATGGAAAAATTTGAACAACATCTGTCTAAAATACAACCGTAATTGCTTGCTGGCATAACGTGTCAAAAAGAGAGCTTTTCTGTGGAAGGGCCCGTATGCAGAATATTTTATTAAAAATCATTCTAAAATTCTTTTTCAAAGAAGACAGAGTGGAACGAGTAACAGTTCATTAAGAATGCTCTTGTTTGCCTTCTTAAAGGCTTACAAAGTGGAAGTGTTTGTTAAAGAAATTCCCTGCTATTTTTTTAAAAAAAAAATCCAAATATTTGATTTCCTAAAAAAAAATAAACATAACAATAGTGTTATTTGTTATTTTATTACTTGTTAATGTGAGTTGTTGTTGTTTTTTTTTTGGTGTGTGTTTATATAACAATACATCTACACTTCATACTTTTCATCACATTAATAATTAATCAGGAGACAATGTAACTCTTGCCATGTGCTCTGATTCGTAAAACTTTGTGTTCAACACAAAACCACTTCTTTCTCTTGGCTTCCCTCTGTGGCACCTGTTAAGCAAACATGCTCGACAGCAACACATTCTGTTGGAAGGAATGAGAAATTTGCTCAGTAAACAAAAGTTGTATGTACCTATTTACTTTAACAGTTAAACATTTACCTAAACGTATGAGTTACATTCCGATAGATCCGCTTGCTACATTTTTCACTTTTTTTTTCTATTTTGATTAAAAAAAAAAATTAATCCATGTAAACATGTTTTTTTTTCTATTTATATAACAGAAATATAATTAAAGTAATAAAAACATAAAATAACTTCCAGTCAACTCTACTGACATTTACTACTGTTAACTCGGTTGGCATAATTAGATATTTATTCAAAACGACGAAATATTTTATCTTTATTGCTCGCAGTTTTGAGAGCGTAAAATATTATTTTTATAAGTGTTTTTTTCTTCAACTTTTTATTAAAAATAAATATTTATTTAAAAAATTTTGTCAATAATGTTAATTTGAATATGTTTCGTTATCTATTTTTTTTATTATGGCTGAAAAAAAACGTAAATTTTTTTTAACAGAAGAATAAAATTTATTTCAATACAATTTTATTGCTTTGAACCGGGGTTTTTTTTCGAAATAAAGGCGTTTTCTATAAAAAATTATAGAAATCTAGAAAAAGGTTTGTATGGGGGTCATGTAAAATTATTAACCGATTTACACCATTTCTAATAAGCTCCGTCCTTATGGCACTTGAAATGTACTACGTAGCAAATTTCATAAAATTTTCTTCAAATTTGCGAACTGTACTTGGCGCACAAATATTATATGGTCAGACAAGCAGCTATCCAACCGGTCGGACGGCCATCGTTAGACCGACTAAAAAGTGTTTCTCTCTAATATTGTGGTGAAGACTTAATTAACTGGTCTGGCAAGAATTTAATAGAATTAAAATTAATTTTGATATTTTTAAATTTCACATTTTTGGTGAATTGTTTGCAAAGCTAAAAACTCGCTAACTATTGAAATAACCACGGTTGCCAGATTTGATGATTTATTATAACTTTGATATTTTTTTTTGGTTCCAAAAATGGTTATAGACGATTGATACCCTGTAAACATACACGTAGAGAAAAAACATGTTTAAATATGGTCACCTCTAACCAAACTATTTTAAAAGAAAATTTTAAACATATTATGGTTAATATGCCGTTAATTATCTCATTTTTTAGTTCTGGAATTGGTGCTGGCTTATCGACGTACTCCTTTTCTTTCAAATAACCCCAAAGAAAGAAGTCCAACGGTATCAAATCACATGGTCTTGACGGCCTATTGACATCGCCACTACGTGAGATAACACGGCCATTTAATTTTTCAGGCAAACCACATATCGTCCACATCCATATCTTCCAATTCGGGCCATAAAAAGTTAGTTATCATCTAACGATAGCGAACAAAGTTTACAGTAACTGCCTACGGCCTCATTTATGAAAAAATAAGGCCCGATGACGCCGCTAGCCCACAAACCGCACCAAACAGTCACTCTTTGTGCGTGCATTGGGTTTTCGACAATCACTCTTGGATTATCATTCGCCCAAACGCGGCGACGAACCCACTCAGGTGAAAATATGCCTCAACACTAAAGATGATTTTCTTCGAAATTTGGTCATCCACTGCTGCCATTTCTTGCCACCATTCTGACCATTGTCGACGTTTGGAATGGTCAAGAGGCTTTAGTTCTTGAGTCAATTGCACCTTGTAAGCGTGTTAATGCAAGTCTTTATGCATAATGTGCGTCAACGACCAGCATGAGAGGTGCAATTGTTGGGCACGACGACGAGTTGAGGTGGACGGCTCTTCAGCCACACCATCGCGAACAGCACCAATATTTTCTGCAGTACGAGCTGTTCGAGCATGTACTAATGTTTTCACATCTCCTACAGACCCGGCTTGAAAAAAGTTTTGCACGATTTGAACGATTAAATTGGCCTAAAACACCAAGTGCACGATATGCATTTTGATTTGAACGCCTATTTTCATAATAAGCCTGAATTACTTTAACGCGTTGCTCGATTGTGTATCTTTCCATGGTTCAAATTGAGTTAGTCTGAAAGTGAGAAGTGCCAAATGAAATGCAGAAAAAAACTTGACGTTTAGGTGTGGTTCACATTCAACATCGGCCCTTAAAATTCAAAATGATAAATTTTGTACGAATTTACAAAAGTTTGTTATCTAACTTCACATTTTAATTGCTCTTCTTTGATACTTTCACTAACTGATTTGGTAGTAACTTTCATGTCAAAGCACTTCATAATAAAAGAAACGCTTCATTTAAGCGCAACAAATATTATTCTATGGCAAAAAAATCAATAAAAGTTGCTGTTATTTTACAGTTACAATTCTTGTGCAGATTAAGGTAGGACAACTTGACATTTTTTTTTTCAAAATATTACGACTTTTGACCACTGTTATCTGGCAACTGTGGAAATAACCTTTTATTTTCTTTCTATTAAATACAATTTCTAATTGCAATTACCGCAGCTGTCGTTTAAATTATTTTATTTCTAAATAAATAAAGTTTGATGTCATTTAACTTTTTTTTTAATTCTTTCCTATTTAATTTTTTCCTATTTTTTCCTCTTCTTTTTAAATTTCTTTAGAAAACGCAACACGTTTCTGTTTTCCCAATGGCACATGGGATAATTACTCCAACTATGATAAATGTCATCATGCAGTTGAAATGCCAGCAGTTCCAGATTTTGCACCCGGCATTGAATTGCCTGCTTATATCTACTGTTGCGGTTATTTTATAAGTTTTGCTGCTTTAGTTTTAGCTTTAATTGTCTTTTTATGTTTTAAGTAAGTGGAGAAAAAAATGTGTGACGGAAATTTCCAACAATTTCATGTGTGTAATAATAAATTTTTTTGTTGTCTTTTGCAGAGACTTGAAATGTCTACGAAATACAATTCATGCGAATTTATTTTTAACTTACATCCTCTCAGCACTTTTATGGATTTTAACACTATTTTTACAAGTGGTAAGTAAGTTATAAAGGATTTTGTCTCTTACATGGGGTCTCCACCTGACCATTTTTTTGTCAGACCAAACGTCAAAGCATATACAAAAAAAACTCAAAAATTTTTATCAGCGTTTTTTTATATGAAGTTTGACGTTTATTATGACAAAAAATTGTCAGGTGAAGACCCAATGTTAAGGTGGTTTAAGGAGATATTTATTTAGCAGTGTGCTTGTTAAATTTCGTACTTCAAAATGCAAACATGTAAAAGCAAAAAAAAAAAAAAAAAAAAAAAAATCGGTTTCTGTAAATGTCAGCTCGAATTTGTAGTGTAAATTTTTTCAACGAGAGCGTTTTCTATTTTGAACTGGCGAACCATTCGGCATCAGCTGTGAGCATACAAAATTATTTTTTTTTTCCATTTTCTCCTCAAATCACGTGATGATTTACTATCAATGACTTTAAACACTAATTGCCAATATTCAGGATTGATATTAAAACACATTTATTTTTAAAATCGTTTTAAATACAAAATTATCTTCTTCACTAAAAACTTAAGTGAAACTTAAGTCACCGATGTGGTACACTTAATTTCAACTTAAGTTTCCATTGTAATATTTTAGCAAGGTGGCCTCAATTACACAACAATACAACAACAACAACAGGCAAAGCATTAATAGTCAGCTGTTTTTTCAGACCACCTTGTAAATAAATACCCTTTTTTATATTATTTTTTTTTGTATTTTATTAAAAAAGACTTTTCAAATAAAACTTAAAAACCATTCTGTATTTAAATACGATTAAAGTTTGTTATGAAATTGAAATACTATCCTGAAAATTGGGCATAAGACGCGATTCACACTATTGGCATTTCTTGCCGGACAGAAAAAGTTTGTAGGTAAGAGGCCGACGCTGTATGCTTGACACACTTTACTTCTTGCCTCTCTTGCCAACAAACTTTTTCTGTCCGGCAAGAAATGTCCATAGTGTAAATTGCGACAAACTGACGTAGCTTATTTAATTTTTGACAGGAGACAACTGATAGATGCCTGTTGACAGGAGCAGTGTTGCCTTTCAGTTAAAACGCGGGAAAGTAAAAATGTCATGGACTTAATAACCTGCCCTCGTATAAAACCATTTTATGGGAATTCATACATATTTTAATTTTCTTTGTCCACAAAAAAGAATGTTTGCGGGAATATTCAACAATATTTTCCAATTAACATTTTTCATATTTTAAAATAATCAAGCGAAGAATGTTGTTCATGTTTTATAGAAAAAAATTACCATAATTAAACATTGCCTTTTGAGGAATCAAAAGGGAAAATCTTAAAATATTTTATTGCAAACTAAATTGCCATAATTTTTATTTTCCCATTTCAAATATCTGCCAACCTTTGATTTAAATTTTGAGTAAATCACTTCTGCTGTTTCAAGATTTGTAAAAGTATGAAGCAAAAACATAAAAGAAACTTTTTAATTCAATTACAAATAAAATTCCACATTTAATTTAATTTGAAAAGAAAAAAAATGGAGGTTAATGTCTGGCCTTAATAAAATTAACTTCATAGCATTTATTTCATTTTTGATACGCTCTCTCTTTCTTTCTTTCTATCTTTCTTTTTTATGTCTCTTAAACACCCTCTAGATGACAGATCATGCCAGTCTCGCTGGCTGTATAACGCTGGTAATGATGTTCCATTATTTTAATTTAACAAATTTCTTTTGGATGTTTGTTGAAGGTGAGTGCAAAATATGTAATATTAAAAATTATTTAAAAAAAAAATGTACACTGAACGAAAAAAATAAGTGTTATAATTGCAAAATGGATAGAAAATAAAAAGAAGGAGGTTAATATTACTAACCACAAAGTATACAGAGATGAAAAAAGTGACGTATGAAAAATGCCTAAATCATTTGCGAGGGCAGCTTTCGAAGAAAGAGAAAGAAAACGTTTTTTGTTAGTGAAGGGACAATGCGTAAAAACAGGCCGCTACTATCTACACAAATTGCATAATCAAAACAAAAAACGCAAAAAGGGCAGCTTTCGAAGAAAAAGACAGAAAAAACACAATATTTTCTGTCTCGTGACGCCTCTGTATACTCTGTGTTACTAACCCAAGGCGAATTTACGACAGATGGCGGCAAAAAGCCTGCTGACGTTGACAGTTCGAATCAATTTTATTTTGGTTTAACAATGTTTTATTTAGAAATGTTTGATAGTTCCAATCGTAAACACTAACAATGCAAAAAACCTCTGCTCTTTTTGGAATGCTGTAGAATTGTCGCCACCACCTGTAGTGAATTCGCTTTGTACTTTTTCCTTATTTTATTTAAACCAGCAATCCATTGTATTGACTTAATTCTCGATTTGTTAAGCTTATTTCCTTTTGAAAGAAAAAACGGCAAGCTTTGAGCTACGGCGAATTAAAGATCCGTTTGGTGTGGCGTATCTTCCAAAGGGATAATCGGCCCATATATTTTGAAAATAACATTTTGGTTTCAATCTCTGTCACTGAGCTACCTATGTAAATAAGAGCGGCAAGCGTTTTTTGTATGTCAAAACATTTCATTTGCATACAATATATGTATGTATGGGCATTTCCGTCAAAAGATCCACCGTGACCGAAAATTTTAAAGTTATTAAAAGCTGATTATTTTACGATATTGTTATAGAGAAATATTTAGATTTTACTAATTTACCTATAAATTTGTTCACTTACCCTGTCTTTACACATGCAAGTAGTGGCATGCCACTGTTGTATACATATTATCAAAGAAAATTTGTTCGAAATAGTCGAATCTCATGCCATTAACTTTTGTGATTACACATGCCACTGCGAGTTCATTTTCAAAATGTCGTAGAAGCGTCAACTTGAGTAAATTTGTTTGCTTCTCAAATTAAAAAAAAAGTATCAGAAAGCAAAATAGAGTTACCGAGTTAATCATAATGGCACATTTTTGGGGAATTTTTTTCTTTTATTTATATTAGCATTATTTTAACGATATTAATGCTCTATTATTAACAAACTTGCTTTTATTTATGCGCGTTTTTAAAAAATTAATCATAATAATTCTTTATTAAGGTAAAACTTCAATAACAATTTAACAACAATACAGTAAATGTGAATTATATTTTAAACAGGGTAACATTGCTTATCGTTTTGACATTTAGTGGCATCAAAGTGCCAAATTTCCACTCGCATGCAATTTTTGCTGCCACTGGAGCTGCCATTGCGAAAAATGTGAGTGTATAAGTAAAAAAGTGTGAGTGTATTGAGTTTTTCGAACTGGCAGTGGCATGTGTAAATGCTAGGTTAGATGAACAATCAGACTGCAGAGTTGTGCAAACGTAATTTCTTATTTGTGAGAATGTTTTATTGTATGTTTTCTTTAATATTATCTTTCTTAAAAGAGGTGATATTTGATAAAAATTTATTCCAAAAAAAATTTCTTACATGGTCTGTAATAAAGGGTGGTTAAATTTCAAGGGCCGATGTTGATTTTGAATAAAACACAAACTATTTAGGAAATTATTGTAATTTTATTTTATTATGATATATTGGTATTACTCCATTATGTATGGAACAAAATATCGGCCATATGGGCGCCACGACCACGGCGGCACACCTCCATCCGATGGTCCAAATTTTCGATGACCCTGAGGCATAATGGAGGTTCTGTGCCGTTAATGTGCCGAATTATCTCATCCTTTAGCTCTTGAATTGTTGCTGGTTTATCGACGTACACCTTTTCTTTCAAATAACCCCAAAGAAAAAAGTCCAACGGTGTCAAATCACATGATCTTGGCGGCCAATTGACATCGCCATTACGTGAGATAACACGGCCATTGAATTTGTTGCGCAAAAGAGCCATTGTTTCGTCAGCTGTGTGGCAAGTGGCACCGTCCTGCTGAAACCACATATCGTCCACATCCATATCTTCCAATTCGGGCCATAAAAAGTTCGTTATCATCTCACGATAGCGAACACCATTCACAGTAACTGCCTGACCGGCCTAATTTTGGAAAAAATACGGCCCGATGATGCCGCCAGCCCATAAACCGCACCAAACAGTCACTCTTTGTGGGTGCATTGGTTTTTCGACAATCACTCTTGGATTCTCATTTGCCCAAATGCGGCAATTTTGCCTTTTGACGAATCCACTGAGGTGATAATGTGCCTTATCACTGAATCACGAAGCGCACGATATGCATTTTGATTTGAACGCCCATTTTCATAATAAGTCTGGATAACTTTAACACGTTGTTGGATTGTGTATCTCTCCATGGTTCAAATTGAGTAAGTCTGAAATAGAGAAATGTCAAATAAAATTCGGAAAAAAACTTGGCGTTTAGGTGTGGTTCACATTCAACATCGGCCCTTACAATTTAACCACCCTTATAAAGAAGAGTTTAAAGAGAAATATGTTATTCGGATTAACGGTAAATTTTTATTTTGTTTTAATTATTATGGATAAAATTTCACGTTCGAAATGTTACGTATCGACCAAGATTTTGGCTTAAAAAAAGAAAATACAGAAGATTCTGGAATCAAACCAAGACATTTTAATGTTACATTGCTACGTAAAATTCTGAAAGTAGTTTGACTAAAAAATTGTGCCAGGTTTCGCTGAATTACGCTTTTTATACATGGCCACAAAAAAATCTTCTATTTTTTTCACGTTCGAACCGCTACTTCTTTTGCAATTATCTTTGCATAGCATAGCATAGATAACATAGAAAACAGTGCTTTCTTAGTGCTATTATTTAAGGGTTAAGAGAACGTAAAAATATTTGTTGTTTACGACTGTCACGTTCAACACTTTGGATTTACCCATATACGAAACAAACCTTTAGAATGCGAATTAAACACAACCCGGCTGGTAAATCTTATTTGACAGATTTAGAATTTTAATGTTTAAAAAAATGCTTGACGCTTTTGTTTAGGTAGCTCAGTCAATGTTAGTGCATAGCGGACGATATTGGAAAATTGTTTTATGTCAGCTGTGAAAAACTATCCAACCTTGTGGTTTCAAAAATATAGAGCCACAGCGCATTCTGCAGATGCATGGGTAAGATACATCTTAACACTTGTGTTAATACCCAACTGTATCCACGTTGTTTAGCACCCTGGGTACCCGGGTACCCATATACTATAATGTATAAATAATCAATATTTTTATAAAAAAAAAATAAATTTTTAAACTATTTAAAGGCTTATTAATTATATTTATGTTAAAATATGATTTTTTAACTTTGTATTGCACAATGGCTTAAATCTTAAACTTTTTATACATGATGTGTAAATGAGACTTCCCCGTATTATAATACTAATGCTTTGGAAACTAAACTTATGTAATTGTATGATACAGAATTTAGTTTCTTGAATTTTTTGAGCAGTTCAAACGTTTTTGTGTTATCCCATTAAGTGTATTGTAGTGTATTGGGTACCAGGGTACCCGGGTGCGCATGATGCGATGGTTAAAGTTTAAGCAAATTTTTTTGAGTATTAAAGGAGCAAAAAAATAAATCTAGAATCTGAATTCGCTTTATTTTAAGTTAAATAACGACGATCCAGAAGATTGTTTAAAAATTTAAATTCTTAATACATTTTTTTCATGAAAATATACCTAGGTGGGTACCCAGGTACCCGGGTATTAACACAAGGGTTAAGCGACATCATTTTCAATTTTCTTTTTTTTTTTATAAATGACTGTATTGTCAACACTTGCATCATCTTCTAAAGTGTCATGGCCACCGATTACCGATTAGCGTCGTGGCATACCGTTACGATTTTATAGCAAAAACAAGTTTATCTTAAGCGACAACCTTCATACAAAATTTGTATGAAATAAAATAAAAAAAAATCTTCTCCTCTAAAAATTTTTTTTTGTCGCTCAAGTATTTTTTGCGGTACGCTCTTTTGGCCTCAAGCGATATTAACTGGCCTTCACGTTCACAGCTCCTGCCAGTTTTCTTTTTTTTGTGTATTTGAAAGAAAGAGTTTATGTTTTAAGGGCCAGGTGCCATTTCCCCAACTAAAAATCCAACATTCGATATAAAATAATGACCACAACACCCGAAATTAAACGATGAGTTATAGAAAATATGTTTAAAAAAAGACGTGTATACGAAGCAAAAAATGGCCACAACTTACAGGAAATCATTTTTTAGAGCTAATAAAAAAAATTTAAAAAAAGTGATGAATACTAAAACAACAAAGAAGCTCATTTTACGCATTAAAAATTTAGTTAGGATTTATGGAATAATTTTTAATAAATTATGCATTTCTTAAATTCATAACTTTCACTTCGTATTACAAATCAAACAGTTTTCTCAATAACATATTTTTTTTTTTCATTTCATTTATTATTAACATTAATATTTAATATTCTTAACATTTTCTTCACTTAAAAATTTCATTCAATTTTAGTTAAAATAAATTCCTTAATGTTGTAACTTAATATCCTTTCTATTCTGTTTTTAGGCCTTTATTTATACACTCTGGTAGTACAAACATTCTCTAGTGATAATTTAGGATTTCTTCAATACGCTTTAATTGGTTGGGGTAAATATACAAAAATTTTCATATTCATATTTGAGTTTGTTCCCGTTTATTTTAAGAATTCTGTCAAGATTTCTTGACGTTGTTAAATCAAATTAAAGCAACAAAACCCCTAATGACTTGTAATTAAATTCATAAAAATTTGTATTTTATTTTGGTATCCTTTTAAGGTTGTCCGGCCATCATAATTTTTGCCTGGTCTATTGCCAAGGTTTTTGCGCCACCCCTGGAAAGTGGCAGTTTTAATGGGGTAAGTAAGTCGTAAATATTATTTTAATTGCTTTTAATACGTACAATATAATTGGAAACGTGAAATTACTAACCAATTAAAGTAAAAATACGGTTGCCGTAAAGTATGTATTTTTGTCTGTTAGAAAGAAAAAATAAATAAAATTTACAACGCTATTGTATGCTACCCTACCAAATGAGGGATATTGAGCGAGGAACATACATACAATATTTTCGAATTTTCTTTTTTGACTTGGTTCTTTTCAGCTCAGACCCCTCCATATATAATGAGGCAATTTCATTACAGGTGATCTTAAAAGCCCTGCTGATAACTTTTTTTTAGCTTTAAAATTGTTGGATGTCAAAATTTTGTTTATTATCTTTGATTCTGTTGCGTTGCTTTTCCGGTTTTTGACATTGTACGGTGATTTTACAAAAAAAAATTGCTTGTGATTTTTGTAAAAGTTGTGAAACGCAACCCAACGCCAAAGAATTACATTGAAAGCAAAAGCAAAGGCATAAATATTTTGTAATTTTATTGTTGTTATCTACAGAAATACAACAACAATAAACAGTGTGTTAATCTTTTCTTACAGTCCCGACTACAATTGGTTGATTTTATGTCAACTCTAAAGTGGGCAAAGAAAAAACAAAAATAAAAAAAAATACTTTGTTTTATTTTGCCAGTTCAGTTTTATTTACACTGCCACATTAGTTTTCAAAGTTTTTCTTGGGATTAAAAAAATTTGTTAAAAAGGATTCGTTTAAATGTGCTCAATTCCTATTTCATACTATTGATAAACTGAAATTTATTGTTGATTATTTTTTTTTACTAAAAATTTTTATTTGGGGATTTTTGGGGAATTTATATTAAAATTTTTCTTACTTTAAAAAAAAAATTTAAATTTGGTCAGACAAAAAAAGTTAAAAACTTTTTAAGGTTTTGTTTTTTAATTTGGGGATTTTTCTGGATTTTTTCTTTACTTTTTGGGGACAAGGAAAAATAGTACCTGGCAGCCCTGACCTGAGAGAAACGGATAAATAGATAAATTATAAGTAGATCTCATTCTGGCTAAACCGTCACAGGCAGGGTTACCGTTGGAAATTTTCGAAAAGGGTCACAAAAAGGGGATTTTCCAGAAAAAGGGGTCAAAAAAGAGTATTTCAATAAAAAAAAGGGTCAAGTTTTTTATAAGCAGTATTTCCCATTTTAATGAACATAATAAGACCAAGTTTTTTTATAAGCAAACAAAAAAATAATATTTCAGGGAGGAAGAGCTCAAAAAACTTAATTTTTTTATGGAATGCTCTGTCCTGTTTTAAACACCCGACAAAAAGTTTATTCTTTATTATCATTATAGCTAATTTTTTCATACTTTTTATGAAATTTTCCGATTTAGCGCTGTCAAATAAATTTTAGTGTTTGTTTTAAATTTTGCTATCGGTTGCGAATTGTAACCATTTTCTCGATTAAAGAGATTTTTTCCTGTAAGTGTCAGATTTTTTAAAGCTTTTACGATTTTTAATAAATATAAGACTTTGCTATCATACCGCTTTTACCAAATATTTGGGAATTTCCGCTAATTGAGCAATTTGTACCTCTTGTTTTCATTCCTGTTAGGGCACTCTCAACACTGTCGATGCAAAACGGGGCGAAAAATTCAATACCTTTTGCCATTATTAAGGCCGAATTTTTTTGAATTAAACATACTACTGTTTAAGAGAGCAAAACACCAAATTGCATTTTTTTAATAAAATGTCAAATTTTTGTTTTTAAAAGAAACCACCGTAAAAAATAACAAATATTTATATGAGTTATGTTTGCTTTTTGGGAAATTGTACTTTACCATCAAAAATCAAGGAGAAGAAAGCATGGAATTGCAAGTTTATACTTTGAGTCTGTTCCATATCAAGCAATGCTTATTTAGAAAACATTTGTTTAGCACTTCTGTTCCGCAGTGTTGACAAAAAACAATATGTGGGAGCTATTTCCAAAAAAGGGTCAAAAAGTTGCACAAAATAGGGGATAATGATACAAAAGTATAATTTAAAAAAAGGGTCATAAATGGTATCAACACAGTCGAAAAAGGGTCAAATTGATACTTTAGTATCACAACGGTAACGCTGGTCACAGGGACCCTTACCAGGGGTCTAATTACCGCATACGATATCGAGCAAAATTGATCGAAATTTTTTATTTTGGTATTATGACTCTCGATATCAAATGAAATGTATCGTAATTTGATCGTAAAAATCAAATCAATCAAAACGATAGTTTCTCGATACGATAGCATACTCGATATCGAATGCGGTAATTAGGCCCCAGAGTAATGTCATACAGCCGCTCTGTATCGTTCTTTTGAAATTGCTTTTTCTGTGATAAAAGTAAAATATAATCAAAAGAAAAACATTGTAAAAATTGTAAAAAAATTTCGTAAAAAATAATTTTGCTTCAATAAACAAAAAATTATAATTAAAAACATGATACTTTTTGTGTCGAAAATAAATACAAAAGTTTTTGAAGAGAACTTAAATTTACAAAAAATTTCTTTTATTTTTATGCCACAAAAAAATAATACATACATATATACATGTGTATGTATGTACATACAAACGTACTTTAAGCCGTCACTTAACGTTAAATTCTATTTTCAACAGATTTGTCAGCAACAGAAAGAACGAAAAAGGTCAAAATTCCACACATACAGACTTTCAATTAAACAGAAACCAAACAGCTGATTGATTCACAACCGAAAAAAACGTACAAAGTAATTCTGCCTTCTTTCTCACACTGTCCGAGCAATTGACCAAACTGGAATAACTTGCCCTGCTAATGTCACTCATTTTTGTAATGAGTATTTTATCATTTAACAAATTCGATTCTAATGACCTAAAATTTTTCATGTGAGAAACAATTGGCAATAAATCGTACTGTGTAAGAAATGAGGGAAATGAGGAAATACTTAATTAGGTATTACATTGCGATGACGTCATTCATTTCAAACAATTTATAGCATATTAAAATATAACCCAGCTAAAAATTGGTTAAAAACAAAAATAATCTTTCTTATGCTCCTGGTTAAATATTGTTGTAATCAGTGTTCGAAAATTAACATTAAATATTGTTCTGTATTGTTCGGCACGGTAGAAATATGGTAAACACACGCGATTTTGAAGATATAAGTGGGGAACAGAATAGTAGCTGTAGTACAACGTTACGAATAGCGCTGCTAGCTGTGAAAAGTTAAAACGGCAGTTTCAAAGTTGTGTCAACCGAATACATAGTTGTAGTAGTCGTTGCAGTAAAAGTTGAAGCTTGCGCTACAGAGCTACTATTACTACTTTATTCTGTTCCAGGCCATAATATTATTATATATGAATTCCACTAGTCATTCGTATTGAAATATAACATGTATTTTTCTGGGAGCGTAAATAACAGTTGTCCAGCAAATTTAAGCCCAAAAACTTCAATGCTAGCGTCTACGGAGGCCTATACTGCCATATACCAATATTTGTACTCTTTGAGAATCAATGGTTATTTTAAAAAAATTATCTCTACTCCACAGTTAAAAATATAAGGTCGAAATCAAGGCGAATTAATTACAGGTGGTGTCGAAACGACATCTGATTTTGACAGTTCGAGCTGATATGTTTTGATTTGTAAGTGTTTTGCTAATAATAGTTGGCATTTCGAGCTAATGGCACTAACAATGCAAGGCAAAAAACCCTATGTTGTTTCTTATGTTTTTGGATTGTTGTAGTTCCGACACCATCTGTAGTTCAATTCGCCTTGGTCGAAACGGAAAAAATGTTTGTTTTTTCTTATTTTAATGACGATTTATTATATCGCAATTCAAGCTGATTAGATTACACGGCTTTACAAATTGTAAAATGATCTGATAGGTGCAAGCTTTGGGTGACAGACATAAAATAAGTTTTATTTTCTGACGGGAAAAATAAAAAAACCCGAAATTCCGTAATAAAATTTACTTTAAGAATTAATATAAGAATTTTATTAAACCGCCATATTTGTATAATTGAAATTCTTATATTTGGCCCGTGTAGTGCCTAGGATGCCTCAAGAGTAGACAGATAAGCAGTACCTACTCCAAGTTGTTGAGCACTATCGTCATTTATATCCGTCCCACAACAAATCTTCTCTTTTAAATTTATCAACTTAATAAAATCAATCAAATAAATTTACACTTTTTTTTGAAATTTCGAAATTTTCATTAAAAAAATTATTGTAGAAGCACAGCTGCATTTTCCAATTTTAAATGAATTTGTATGAGAGCCCCCCTAAAAAGAAAAGGTAAAGGGCAAGTATGTCTCGAGAAAATGTTTAGGACAAAATTTTAAAATATTAAACTGCAAATACTTTAATCTATCTATACAATATATAATTTCTTAGTATGTCAGGATGTTTGCATGTATGTCCTATTCTTTCCGCAACTTTCTGAAGCCATCTGATGACATAGGAAGCTGAAATTTGGCACACTTGAAGTACTTTCTCTGCCGAAGATCGTAGCGTAGTCATATTTTTGATTTTCGGCTTTTCAACTAGTATAACTATAAAAATCTGATAGAAAAGATGTTTTTTTTTATAAAATGGGGAGCTTTGGGCCCCACTTGGCACGGCTAGGCACCGTCGGATTGACCTGAAAAATTAGGTCATGATTTCTTACACCAAACCTCATATTTTAAGCAGCGTAAACAATTAAGTTTTCAAAGTTTTTCTTGGGATTAAAAAAATTTGTTAAAAAGGATTCGTTTAAATGTGCTCAATTCCTATTTCATACTATTGATAAACTGAAATTTATTGTTGATTATTTTTTTTTACTAAAAATTTTTATTTGGGGATTTTTGGGGAATTTATATTAAAATTTTTTTTACTTTAAAAAAAAAATTTAAATTCGGTCAGACAAAAAAAGTTAAAAACTTTTTAAGGTTTTGTTTTTTAATTTGGGGATTTTTCTGGATTTTTTCTTTACTTTTTGGGGACAAGGAAAAATAGTACCTGGCAGCCCTGACCTGAGAGAAACGGATAAATAGATAAATTATAAGTAGATCTCATTCTGGCTAAACCGTCACAGGCAGGGTTACCGTTGGAAATTTTCGAAAAGGGTCACAAAAAGGCGATTTTCCAGAAAAAGGGGTCAAAAAAGGGTCAAGTTTTTTATAAGCAGTATTTCCCATTTTAATGAACATAATAAGACCAAGTTTTTTTATAAGCAAACAAAAAAATAATATTTCAGGGAGGAAGAGCTCAAAAAACTTAATTTTTTTATGGAATGCTCTGTCCTGTTTTAAACACCCGACAAAAAGTTTATTCTTTATTATCATTATAGCTAATTTTTTCATACTTTTTATGAAATTTTCCGATTTAGCGCTGTCAAATAAATTTTAGTGTTTGTTTTAAATTTTGCTATCGGTTGCGAATTGTAACCATTTTCTCGATTAAAGAGATTTTTTCCTGTAAGTGTCAGATTTTTTAAAGCTTTTACGATTTTTAATAAATATAAGACTTTGCTATCATACCGCTTTTACCAAATATTTGGGAATTTCCGCTAATTGAGCAATTTGTACCTCTTGTTTTCATTCCTGTTAGGGCACTCTCAACACTGTCGATGCAAAACGGGGCGAAAAATTCAATACCTTTTGCCATTATTAAGGCCGAATTTTTTTGAATTAAACATACTACTGTTTAAGAGAGCAAAACACCAAATTGCATTTTTTTAATAAAATGTCAAATTTTTGTTTTTAAAAGAAACCACCGTAAAAAATAACAAGTATTTATATGAGTTATGTTTGCTTTTAGGGAAATTGTACTTTACCATCAAAAATCAAGGAGAAGAAAGCATGGAATTGCAAGTTTATACTTTGAGTCTGTTCCATATCAAGCAATGCTTATTTAGAAAACATTTGTTTAGCACTTCTGTTCCGCAGTGTTGACAAAAAACAATATGTGGGAGCTATTTCCAAAAAAGGGTCAAAAAGTTGCACAAAATAGGGGATAATGATACAAAAGTATAATTTAAAAAAAGGGTCATAAAAGGTATCAACACAGTCGAAAAAGGGTCAAATTGATACTTTAGTATCACAACGGTAACGCTGGTCACAGGGACCCACACCAGGGGTCTAATTACCGCATACGATATCGAGCAAAATTGATCGAAATTTTTTATTTTGGTATTATGACTCTCGATATCAAATGAAATGTATCGTAATTTGATCGTAAAAATCAAATCAATCAAAACGATAGTTTCTCGATACGATAGCATACTCGATATCGAATGCGGTAATTAGGCCCCAGAGTAATGTCATACAGCCGCTCTGTATCGTTCTTTTGAAATTGCTTTTTCTGTGATAAAAGTAAAATATAATCAAAAGAAAAACATTGTAAAAATTGTAAAAAAATTTCGTAAAAAATAATTTTGCTTCAATAAACAAAAAATTATAATTAAAAACATGATACTTTTTGTGTCGAAAATAAATACAAAAGTTTTTGAAGAGAACTTAAATTTACAAAAAATTTCTTTTATTTTTATGCCACAAAAAAATAATACATACATATATACATGTGTATGTATGTACATACAAACGTACTTTAGGCCGTCACTTAACGTTAAATTCTATTTTCAACAGATTTGTCAGCAACAGAAAGAACGAAAAAGGTCAAAATTCCACACATACAGACTTTCAATTAAACAGAAACCAAACAGCTGATTGATTCACAACCGAAAAAAACGTACAAAGTAATTCTGCCTTCTTTCTCACACTGTCCGAGCAATTGACCAAACTGGAATAACTTGCCCTGCTAATGTCACTCATTTTTGTAATGAGTATTTTATCATTTAACAAATTCGATTCTAATGACCTAAAATTTTTCATGTGAGAAACAATTGGCAATAAATCGTACTGTGTAAGAAATGAGGGAAATGAGGAAATACTTAATTAGGTATTACATTGCGATGACGTCATTCATTTCAAACAATTTATAGCATATTAAAATATAACCCAGCTAAAAATTGGTTAAAAACAAAAATAATCTTTCTTATGCTCCTGGTTAAATATTGTTGTAATCAGTGTTCGAAAATTAACATTAAATATTGTTCTGTATTGTTCGGCACGGTAGAAATATGGCAAACACACGCGATTTTGAAGATATAAGTGGGGAACAGAATAGTAGCTGTAGTACAACGTTACGAATAGCGCTGCTAGCTGTGAAAAGTTAAAACGGCAGTTTCAAAGTTGTGTCAACCGAATACATAGTTGTAGTAGTCGTTGCAGTAAAAGTTGAAGCTTGCGCTACAGAGCTACTATTACTACTTTATTCTGTTCCAGGCCATAATATTATTATATATGAATTCCACTAGTCATTCGTATTGAAATATAACATGTATTTTTCTGGGAGCGTAAATAACAGTTGTCCAGCAAATTTAAGCCCAAAAACTTCAATGCTAGCGTCTACGGAGGCCTATACTGCCATATACCAATATTTGTACTCTTTGAGAATCAATGGTTATTTTAAAAAAATTATCTCTACTCCACAGTTAAAAATATAAGGTCGAAATCAAGGCGAATTAATTACAGGTGGTGTCGAAACGACATCTGATTTTGACAGTTCGAGCTGATATGTTTTGATTTGTAAGTGTTTTGCTAATAATAGTTGGCATTTCGAGCTAATGGCACTAACAATGCAAGGCAAAAAACCCTATGTTGTTTCTTATGTTTTTGGATTGTTGTAGTTCCGACACCATCTGTAGTTCAATTCGCCTTGGTCGAAACGGAAAAAATGTTTGTTTTTTCTTATTTTAATGACGATTTATTATATCGCAATTCAAGCTGATTAGATTACACGGCTTTACAAATTGTAAAATGATCTGATAGGTGCAAGCTTTGGGTGACAGACATAAAATAAGTTTTATTTTCTGACGGGAAAAATAAAACTGCCCGACAGAGTTTTATTTCATGACCACAAAATCAGGTTTATTTTAGACGGTTAAATAAAACTCCTCAAATAAGTTTTATTTTATGACATCGAAATAAAATTATTTTTAAAGCAGTTTGTATGTAAGATAAATAGAAGGCCGTAAGCACCGCGATGCAGTGAATCTTTTGTGCAGCCTGTATAACACACCACACCAGGTTCAGGCTACGTACAAAGCCAATTACTCTGCCTGGTGAAATATTAAATATTTTAGCTGGACTCATCATATTCCCCCCGAAAAATTTCCGCCTAGAAGTCCCCAAGGCGGGACAACAGCAGAGCAGATGTTCTGACTTCGTGTCATCAACCCCACAAAATCTGCATTACTTGCATAACCTTCATTACCCATAATAAGCTGATGGTATCTGAGATCACAGTGCCCCGTAAACAGTTTAGGAGTTTAATTCGAACTCTTATTTTTACGTTCAAAATTTTTTGCTTGAAATGGATTATTTTTTTAATTCACAAAAAAACTTATAAAATAACATTTGGATATCAATTATAACCGTTACGGTCCCTGGTATTTTTCAAATATAAACAGTGATGCCAACTCTTCACTACAAGAAATGGCTACACCAGATTTTATTACAAAAAACGCTTCAATATTTAAAAACCTACAAAATGTATTTACTACACTGAAATTCCACATATGAGATTATTTTGTTTGTGCCCATACACGAATACACAATTTAGTTATTGCGGAAGCCAATTATAATAAATAAACTTAACCTTAAAAAATCCTTGAGTAACGAAAAGCTCAAATTATGGATAAATTTGATTTTTTTTTTATTGTAAAAGTCATTTGCGTTAACTAATTAAGAAACATTTATCGATACAACACACCTAAATCAGCATATATAATATTTTTTGGTTTAAAAATTTAAAGAAAATTCGGCTAAATGAAAATGGCTAAAAAAAACACAGCTACTGGCTAAATTGATTTTTTCATGAGATGAAAAATTGCCAAATCTAGCCACTTAATGTCTAAATTGGCAACACTGATCATAAAACACAGCATCAGCCAAAAGTTGAACCTAGTGTAATGCAAAGAGTTACTTAAGCCGGCGATACACTATCCTATTCAGTCGTAGTGTGGCTTAAAAATGAATTAAGTGACAGATTTTTTTGACAAGTCTGCCCGACTTGCAAAAGTTTATGAAAATTTTCATAAAATGATAGTTTCTTTGCGATCAGAGTTGCATTTTCTTGTAAAGTAGCTGAGTCATTTGAGTTGGCATCATTTTTGGGGGAAAGTGTGGCATTGACAACAGATTTTGAAGACATTTCCATCAGGTTTTCGTGTGAATACACTCACGATATTTTACTAATACACTCACATTTTTCGCAATGGCAGTTTCAGTGGCAGCAAAAATTGCATGCGAGTGGAAATTTGGCACTTGCCTGCCATCATATGACAAAACTATAAATAATGTTACCCTGTTAAAATTTAATGCAAATTTACAGGATTATTGTCAAATTGATTTTTAAGTTTTAACTTGATAAATGTATTATTATGTTTAATTTTTTGAAACGCGCGTTAATAAAAGCAAGGTTGTTAATTATGGAGCATTTATATTGTTAAAATAATGATATTGCAAATAAATGTAAACCATTTCCCCAGAAATGAGCATATATGAATCACTCGGTAACTCTATTTTGTTTTCTGGTATCTCAAGTTAACGCTTAAACGACATTTTGTCATGTGTAAACAGAAAAGCAAATGGCATGAGAATCGACTATTTCGAAAAATTTTTCTTTGATAATTGGGGTAATCACAAGGTGTGCTATCATGTTATATTGTCATAATGTTCTAACATTTTACAATGGTTTACAAAGATTGTTGTTGCTTTGTAACAAAAAGTGTCATAAATTATTATAACTTTGCTTGCTATGTTTATTGTGCTGTCGTAATTAATCAGAAGAGACCTGCGCTGAGCGGCTGAGGCGATCCGCATTGGTTATTCTAGTTGTTGCCGTTAATGGTATAGTTTTATTCGGCTAATATCCGAATTTAACCTGCGTCTAGCAATTTTTGCAACAAAACACTTGCGGCGTCAAATTATATCGGCTTAGGACTCTGGTGTTTGGTAAACAAACAAAATAAAATTTATTTGTGATTTGCGTCTAAAAAATGGAAAACAGTCAGATAAGATCTAATTTAATTTATTAATTCATGGATTAGAATTAAAAAATATTTTGATGTAAGGTAAATATTTATTTTTAATGTTTGTTTAAAATCAGCTGATTTAAATTCAGAAAAGCACACTAAATTATGAGGGGTTGTTCACAACAGTCGCATTTTTCATGTTATTATTTTAAGACTTATGTCTTTATGACACCTTGTGAATCCCCCAAACATGTATACAACAGTGGCAGGCCACTACTTGCATGTGTATAGGCAGCGTTATAAATAAAATGGCAACGTCTGGGTTCACACTATGAAAGTTTTCTTTCAGAAAGTTTGAGTTTATGGGTGAGAGGGGAGAGAAGAATAGCCTGTTCTCTTCCCCTCTCACCTATAAAGTCATGGGTCTAATCACCGCATTCGATACTATCGAATGTTTTTCCATACGACAGACACTGACGTATCGAATGAAAACTCGATAAATGTAATGTCGAGTTACTCGATAACGAATACTATTATTTAAAATTCCATAGTTTTCATTCGATATCGAGTTTCATGATACCAAAATAAATAATTTCGATAAATTTTGCTCGATATCGTATGCGGCGATTAGACCTCAGACTTTCTGAAAGAAAACTTTCATTGTGTAAACCCAGACAAAGTAATGCATGCAATAACGGCTTTGTAATTTCAATTGTTAACAAAATATTTTGCTGGTTATTTTAGATTTTTTGTTTTGTAAAAATTAACCAACCAGTATTGTTGAATTTGTGTTAAATTAAAATTTGTCCGTTCTCATTTCTCTTTTTTCGTTTTATCATATAAATTTATTTCTACTTTCTTCCTTTTCCTTTAAGTAAATGAGTTTTTAATTTAAGTTTGTACTGGTAAAGAAAAAGCGAAAAAGACTTAAAGAATACAAGAAAATCTTTATTTTCGATGTTTTTGTTTAAAATCTGCAGAATGTCATAAAATGTTTTAAAGTATCGAAAGTGATAATGAGGTATTTTCTTAAGAGTTTTTATTAAAAATATCTTTTTGTCTTAAATGCCATAATTTGGGTTACTTAGAACACATTTTTTAATTACGTACTAGTTGTTTAAAGATTAATTTTAGTTGAACAATTGAAATGATTTATTAATTGAAGAGAATTTGCATAAAGTTTTTTTTTTAATATATTTAAAAATTTTGTTTGGAAAAATAATATTTATACAGAAATTTAATAATCTAAAGCAGTGATAGCCACTCCATAGGGTCGCGAGTAAGTCAATAATCGTATTTTTTACACAGACACGGTCGGCAATTCACATGTATACTAGACTAGTCGCATCTTGTATGGGATTTTTTTTTTTTTTTAAATTTAATTGTTTGCGCTGCTTAAAATATGAGGTTTGGTGTAAGAAATCATGACCTAATTTTTCAGGTCAATCCGACGGTGCCTAGCCGTGCCAAGTGGGGCCCAAAGTTCCCCATTTTATAAAAAAAACATCTTTTCTATCAGATCTTTATAGTTATACTAGTTGAAAAGCCAAAAATCAAAAATATGACTACGCTACGATCTTCGGCAGAGAAAGTACTTCAAGTGTGCCAAATTTCAGCTTCCTATGTCATCAGATGGCTTCAGAAAGTTGCGGAAAGAATAGGACATACATGCAAACATCCTGACATACTAAGAAATTATATATTGTATAGATAGATTAAAGTATTTGCAGTTTAATATTTTAGTATGATACGAACGAAGATTTTTAACTAATTTTAACTAATTCGGGGTCGCTGAATCCAGTGGTGCTAGCCGTTTTTTTAGGTTAGCTTTGGTTTTCGAGATATACCGTTATTTCGAAAATTAAGGATGTTGCACAACATATGTTCGCGCAACTCAAAAACGCTTTAGCTTATTGAAAAACTAAAAAACCGAAATTCGGCAATAAAATTTACTTTAAGAAAGTAAAAACTTTTTTCTTCATATTGGCTTTGGTTTTCGAGATATACCGTTATTTCGAAAATTAGGGAGGTTGCACAACATATATTCGCGCAACTCAAAAACGCTTTAGTTTATTGAAAAACTAAAAAAACCCGAAATTCCGTAATAAAATTTACTTTAAGAATTAATATAAGAATTTTATTAAACCGCCATATTTGTATAATTGAAATTCTTATATTTGGCCCGTGTAGTGCCTAGGATGCCTCAAGAGTAGACAGATAAGCAGTACCTACTCCAAGTTGTTGAGCACTATCGTCATTTATATCCGTCCCAAAACAAATCTTCTCTTTTAAATTTATCAACTTAATAAAATCAATCAAATAAATTTACACTTTTTTTTGAAATTTCGAAATTTTCATTAAAAAAATTATTGTAGAAGCACAGCTGCATTTTCCAATTTTAAATGAATTTGTATGAGAGCCCCCCTAAAAAGAAAAGGTAAAGGGCAAGTATGTCTCGAGAAAATGTTTAGGACAAAATTTTAAAATATTAAACTGCAAATACTTTAATCTATCTATACAATATATAATTTCTTAGTATGTCAGGATGTTTGCATGTATGTCCTATTCTTTCCGCAACTTTCTGAAGCCATCTGATGACATAGGAAGCTGAAATTTGGCACACTTGAAGTACTTTCTCTGCCGAAGATCGTAGCGTAGTCATATTTTTGATTTTCGGCTTTTCAACTAGTATAACTATAAAGATCTGATAGAAAAGATGTTTTTTTTTATAAAATGGGGAGCTTTGGGCCCCACTTGGCACGGCTAGGCACCGTCGGATTGACCTGAAAAATTAGGTCATGATTTCTTACACCAAACCTCATATTTTAAGCAGCGTAAACAATTAAATTAAAAAAAAAAAAATTGCGACCAGTCTAATGTATACAACAACTTTGTTCGTTTCAAAACATCAGACTATCATCAGTCTCTGCGACCGCACACAAGTACATAATATCTGTGTGTGCGTGCGTTCGGGGCTTGGTTAGTTCGGGGCTTGGTTATCACTGATCTAAAGGCAAATAATATTTCTTTATGATTACGTTTAAGAATATATAAAGTGGTTGCTGCAACAATGTATTTGTTACCTGAATCATATTTTGGTTGAAAAAGATAATAAGTGCCCACGGTATCTTTTGTTATAACCAATTATATGTTTTGGCCCTATGCTCCTTGTAGGAGTTTAAAGGAACTTATATAATTATATGTTCTCAACAATTAATTGTATATTTGCTTGTGAAACCACAACATTTTGCTTTTGAGGTAAAGGGCAAAGTAAAATTGAACATGTTCGGGGCCAACCACAACAAGATTGTGGTGGCGCTTGTGACTGATATAATCACAAAATATGGTTGCGGTAACAATTCAAAATTTTTTGCAACCATACTTCATGTCTTTCTTTATATCGAACTATAGTTTTTGAAACACACACCACAATAGCGGAGAGGGTATTTTGCGTTGTTCCGGTTCCATGATTGGCCATGGGTCCCAAATACTGTACAATTTCAACAATGTGTTTTTTTACACTGTGGTGTAGAGTATCAATTGGACGGACTTGACCAATTATACTTTCTTTTTTGTTTTTTATTTTATTTGGGAAGCATTCTTTGAACGACCTCCGGAAAAGAAGACTATTAAGATTATAAATCTAAAGACATTATTTCCCAATAAAAACTACAACACATTTCCTTGTTATATTTTTATTAGCGTCCTTTATACGATTTCTTCCCTTACTATTTTTATAAAAGCCCCTGTACTTAAATCATATAATCGTTGATTATTTTCTAAAATAAAACCCGACATTTGAATAAGGGGGAAAGGAACATTCAACTAAAAGCAATTTTATTTGCATCAATTTGAATAAAAGTTGGAAAAAAACACTTGAACAAAACACCAGGATGATGGAGTATTTAAAGAAGAATCAAGTAATAAAGAGATACATTTTGCATAAATCTACTTTAAATTAAAGTTCATTGGACTAAAAAACAAACGTATGAATAATAAACATAAGCCTGGTGTACACAATGGGGGGTAGAAACAATAAAAGTTTTAAATAAATAAGTCATTACTTAATGTAAATTTACCGTTACAGACGTTTAAGCAGATTTGATAAAATAATATGTTACTATAGCCTAAGCTACACCCTGTTAAAGTACATACCAGTGTTCGAAAATAAACACTAAATATCGTTTCTTAATGTTCGGTTGGGTAGATTTGTGGAAAACACAAACGCTTATAGTGTTTGTGTAGAAATCATTAAAAAAAATAACGTTTCCCTGTTAGTCATCTTTCGAACACAAAAATATTACTGTTTTTATCAAACTCAACAAAAGATGTGAACATTTAACTCCGTTCGGTTTGTTTCTGAAAATCCACAAACTTCAATGTGTTCGGTTCGGCTCATTTATGTTCGTCCCTTTTGGCTGGTAAAAAAAAACCAAACATTTTTTACAAAAACAAAACGCACACACAAAAAAAACATTATAGAACATTAAAATATAATGTTTGTCTACAGTATCACTACAATTGTTCTGTTTTTTAACGAAGAATCGAACATTATATAATTTTGCCTTAAAACACATTTCAAACTTGTTTCATTTTGATGAAATACGGCAGTTAGCAAAGAAATTTAAAAAAACACTGAGCTGATCTTATTTTAATTCACCTAACTAGTAAATCGCATCCACCAAAGAATCTCTTATACGTATAAGTGATATTTTAAAAATTGTTTATACGTTGATAATTGCTCATACGTGCAGTAGCGTAAAATTACAAAAACAGTGGTTAAAAATATGTTTATAAAACAGTGTTCGAAAATAAACACTAAATATCGTTTCTTAATGTTCGGTAGATTTGTGGAAAACACAAACGCTAATATTGTTTGTGTAGAAAATCATTAAAAAAAAAAATAACGGTTCCCTGTTAGTCATCTTTCGAACACAAAAATATTACTGTTTTTGTATGACCCGATCGTTAAATAATGCACTGTTTATTTTCGAACACTGGTACATAGTGATTTTACAAAGTGATATTTGTGTCAACATCGGTAATAATCTTTTATGATTTAAAAACCAAAAATAGACTTCTTTTCTTTCTTTTTTTTTTTTGATTTTGGTCCTTTTGTTTTTAATTCTTCACCACAATTGTTACTTTTCCCCACTTTTTTTTTGAGAAAAGAAGTTAATAATATTCAAGAAATATTTTATGCAAGATAAGGGTGATTTTGTTGGCTGAAGTCATTCTTCTGAAAATTTCTGATAAGTTGTGGACAACATTGCTTATAGATTAAAATTACTAATATTTTTAATTAGGCTTAAGTTCATCAAATTTAATTTTCATTAAATTATTTTTTTTGAAGAAAGGAATTTTACAACATGAAAATTTATTAAAATTGTTATTGATAATCTTTCATTCTTGACCGTGGCCGGGGTTCGAACCCTGGCCGGCAGGTTACCATGACATGTTGACAAAAAGTACGAGAAAACAGAAGTAAGGAGAAAACATGTTAATTCAATTAAAATGGATAATTATTCAGAAAAAAGCTAATTTCGATCTACCAAAGGTTAAAATACAATTTGGTTTAAGGATTGATGTTTGACTATTGACGTCAGCAGTCGTCGATGGCTGCGAGTGTAAGACGGCAAATCCATCTGAGGAGATCGAGTGGTTGCGATCGAAACATGTCATGGCCAGGGTTCGAGCCCCGGCCACGGTCAATAATGAAATATTATCAATAACAATTTTAATTAATTTTCATGTTGTAAAATTCCTTTCTTCATAAAAATAATTTAATGAAAATTAAATTTGATGAACTTAAGCCTGATTAAAAATATTAAAAATTTGGATTAAAAACCATAAATAGTTCAACAAAATAACCACAATACTTTTTATTGATTAAAATTACATTCAGGCAGATCAGTTCACTAAAATATAAGAACAAATCAACGATTGGCTTTAATTTGTTTACTTACCAAACTTCAGTTTTTTATTTAAAAGTGCTTTTATCATAAATTTCCTTTTTTACTTTCCTATTTCTTCGGAATAAATTCCGAAAAATTTTCCATTTAACTTTGTTCAAAAAATACAACTGTTAAAGTATTATTCCCGAAAATAACTTTGATAGTAAATTTGCAGGTTCTAGTGCAAAAAAACTAAACTGGCAAATTGCTCTAAAATGAAACAATTTGTTTTTAATTTAATTTATTTTGAGCCCACTTTCAAAAAGCAATTTTTGATAAAAAACAGACAAGTGCACGGCCTAAAAAATCTTGATTTTGCAAGTTGTTTTTGTTTTCATTTTGTTTTTTCTTAACCAACTTCCCAAAAAGTATTTTTAATAATAAGCAGGCAAGTGCATGGCCTCAAAAAACTTGATTTTGCAAATTGTTTTTGTTTTCATTTTGTTTTTTCTTAACCTACTTCGACTACAATTAATGTTGGAAGAATTTCAATCAATTGTAGAAGGGAATGTAAGAAGAAATAAATTCACTGTTTATTGTTGATGTTTTTGTTTAACTTTGATATTGTTACAAGTAGAACTGTTGCTTATAATTCTTATACGTTTAACAGTTTGATTTGGTTTAATATCTTTAGTTTTTCTAAAATCTTTATGGATGAAGTTTCCTGACGATATGGTCTAAGCAATTAGTGAAATGCACATAGGAATAGCTTATCCCATCAACAATAAATTGCAGTGTTTTTATCAAGAATAAAAATTGGGAATTAAGCACGAATAACAAAATCTTTTAAATTAAAATTTTTTATTCCCAAAAAGTAATTTTTGATAATTTTTTAAAAATCTTTATTGCTATCTTATCTCGACTTAAGATGTTTTGTCAAATTGCCACAGATATATTAATCTTTCGATCAAAATTAACAGTAATTTTTTGATTTTTATTTTTTTGAACAAAAATAAGAGTTATTTTTTGGTTTTTATTTTTTTAAATCTTAAAAAACAGTTATTTTTTGAGTTTTATTTTTTTGAAACAACATAACAGTTATTTTTTGATTTCTATTTTACGAGCAAAAATAAAAGTTATTCACTAAAGAAATGTACGTGTAATAATAATTTAGTTTACTTTTAATGTTTATTTAAATGCGTAATCATCCGGGAAACCAAAAATATGCTCTAAAAAACACGTTTTATGCGCATTAAATATGCGGTAAAAACTTGAAAATATTATAGTAGGGAATGTAAGAAAAGAATAACTCACTGTTTATTGCTGGTGTTTTGTCTAAGCTTTGATATCGTTGCAAATAAGACTTGAGTGCTTGTAATTCTCATTCACTTTACAGTTTTGTTTCTATAATATTTTCAGCTTTTCCAAAGTCTTTGGAAAAAGGTTTCCTGATGATCAAGCATAAGCCCCCCAACAATAAATTTCAGTGCATTATTCAATAATAAAAATTGAGAATAAAGTACACAACGAAATCTTAATAATGAATTTTTGTATTTCCGAAAATAACTTTGATAATAAATAACTACTTTTGAGAATTAAGTACTCAAAAACTTTTGCATATTCTCGGTACTTACTACTAAAAACTTTGCCACCACTAATATATTTATGTATATTGTTGCTAAAATAACCAAATACGTTTAAAGCATAATTATAATGGAGGAGATTCACAAAGTACGCGATCAAGTCATATTGTCATAATATCCTAATATATAACAATAGTTCAAAAAGTTTTTCTTGTGTTTCAAACGAAAGAATTCGTTTATTGTTTTGTCATAACTACACAGTAGTAAATTTTTTTTTTCATTCTCACTTGAGTCAGTCAGTACAACGTTTAATATTGTAGCTTTCGCACAACTTTCATGGCATTCTGACATTAAATATTTATAGTTTTTTTTTTTATCAGCTGGCTCAAATTTTAAAGAACACACTCTAATTTGAGGGGTTACTTCATCAGTGATATTTTTCGTGTTATTAGACAAATAACTTAATGACCACCTTGTGAATCCCCCAAATATATTTCCTGGCGTCTTTTATGAATGAATGAATATGGGCACTCTGAAAATGTTTTAATACATTTTGATTATTCCCCCCTGTGATCTAATCTGTTTTGTAGAAGCAGAAGGAAAATGCAGAATTGCAAATAATCAAAGAAGGATTAATATTTACATACACACACACATTCTATAGGTCTTTAACTATATTCATTATTATTTTTATCGTTTTGATTTTTTTCAATATTTTTCTATACACTCCGTCTTGTCGAGCCATTGTTAGTGCGCACAAGAACAAAACTTTGGCAGAATTATTGACACACAATTTGTCATGTACTTTGATGTGAGAAATACGTTCAGCACGACATTCCATTTAAAAAGCAACTATCATAATGGTATTTTTATGATATGGATAAACTGCAGTGAACAAACGTTTAAACCAGAACAAATCATCGACAACAGCAGTCTTTAAGAGCCAAATTCATGTGTGCACATAATATTGTTTGAACATAGTTATGACCTGTGAATGCAGGGTGTTATATTTGTGTTGTTATGGCATTTAAATTTTGAAATATGCTACTTTTATTTTAATGATATTGTATGAATCATGAAAAAAATAAATGTAGAAATATTTCACAAAACAATTCGCTGCAGAGTATTTTGGTTTCCATCAGTAATCAATCAAAGTTTTATTTCATTTCCTAACAGTAGAACGTCTGATTTTTATATAGTCCTTCACCAAGTTACGTTGAGTTATAAATGGTTCTCCACCAAAAAATAACGTTAAACATTTTAGGTTAAAAACGATTGCATATCGCTCCTTTATTGCAATGAAAATATAAAGTTAAGCAAAAGTGCACCATCATACCTTCCTTAGATATAAAAAATCAGTATTTTCTCTCAAAATAAACCGGAGTTAAAGTAAAATATATTTTATTAAATCTTTATATAAAAGTACATTTTAAAAACTTTAATCGCATTTTGGCAAGTTTGATTGATTTAAACGAACTTGCCTTTACAATTAACTTTCCAGTGAGAGTTTAATTTTATGTCCAAGAAAACAGCTGATTTCAAGGTTAGTGAGCAAATTTTTCGTTTGACTTAATAAATTGTTTTATTGATGACATCTTGAAAGTCAGTTGCGTGCAGCCTACGTCAAATTTTGACAGACAGTATATGTAAAAGACCATCAAGAAAAACTTGAGCGTGTAGCTCCAGTGTTAGATATATGACTATATTGCAATAAAAGAGCGATATGACGAATGCCAATAAAGGGTACTTTACACTTTCAAACAAGTCTTACGTATTTTGACGAAAATGCTTCGCTGATGTAATTATTATTTGAAATTATCAAAAAGTAATTTCAATTTTTGGGAATACAAAATTTTAATTTCAAAAGGTTTTGTTATTCGTGCTTAATTCCCAGTTTTTATTCTTGATAAAACACTGTAATGTAAGATGAGATAAACCCACTGTTTGTTGTTGATGTGTTTTGTTTAAACTTTGTTATTATTACAAGTAGAACTGTTGCTATAAGTCTTATACGTTTAACAGTTTTATTTGGTTTAATATCTTTAGTTTTTCTAAAATCTTTATGGATGAAGTTTCCTGATGATCTGGCCTAAGCAACCAGTGAAATGCGCATAGGAATAGCTTATCCCATCAACCATAAATTTCAAGTGTTTTATCGAGAAGAAAAACTGGGAATTAAGCACGAAAAACAAAACCTTTTGAAATTATTATTTGAAATTTTTCAAAAAAAAAAAACAACAACTTATCATGACAGGGTTGTATTTTCCTCAAAATACGATAGACTTGTGTGATAGTGGATAGTGTAAAGTACCCTTAACCAATGCTAGATGAAACGTAAAACCGACGCAAAACAAACAAACAAAGTTGGCCTGGCCTGTTTGCCTTTAAATAGTAATCACAAAGACATGCGAGCTGTGTGCTGCACACCCAGAGCAGTTTTACAAATGAAATAGAAATACAAATTATTATTTTTAATTTTTATATGCCATACATTAAGTGTTGCCAGAAGTAGGTTTTAACCGATATCGAAACCGCGGTTTTAATGCCCAAAAACCGAAAACCGACCAAAAAAACTCGGTTTAAGCTTTTAAAATTGTATTACATACAAAAAAATATATCTGTATGTAGATTTACTTGAATATTTTCAAATTCGAAAACCGAACCGAACCCGATCGGTTTTAATCAGTTTTAAAACCGAAACCGCGGATTCACATTTTTACGGTTTTTAGCAAACTCTAAGGGAAACAATTGGATACATTTTTAGAATAGTAGGTACATTTTGAGACGAGCATTTTAGTACTAAAAATTCCTTTAAGCTTACTAAATAATTACTTTAGCATAAAAATGATCGCCATTTTCTTAGAATTATTGATATCGATGTCTAAAATATTCTTGTAAAAATTCCATTTTTGTAAAATTGAAAACTCTAGTTTTGAGTTTTTCTTTGAAAAACTATGTACATATTTTTTTTTTTTTTTTTAAATCTTTGGAAAATAAATTTTTTTTTACTAAAATTTGCATTTTTGATTTCAGTTTTTTGCACAAAATTGTTAAGGTTTACGTACGAAAAAACTTATTTTTTACTTGAAGGGAAAAATCGTTATTTTTAAACGACTGCGAAGGTATTTACAAAAAAACGTTCTGGCAATACTGCTACACTAGCCTGGTTCCCTTCCTTCTTCTATATTGTATAAACTGCCAAAAAAAATTAACAATAATAAAAGAAAGATATTCCGGCTTAAGTTCTAGAATTAATAATGAAGTGGAATGGAAATCTAGTACGACTGTAATTTAAAATATTTTCAAAATGGCTGTAGCTTTTCCTGTTTTTAAAGTTGCTCTTGTGAAGATCATTTGTACTCAAAGTATGAAGTATATAAAAAGGAATATTTTTGTAAACATTTTTAACACTTCATTTTGCTTTTAAAACAATCCCGATTTGTTTTGTTCATTACTTTCCTGCTAAAGTTCCGTACAAAAGTACGCAAACAAAAAATACGACATTTTTACCCTAAAGGAAAATATAAGACTTTATTTTATCATCTTATCATAAATAAAACTTTCCTGTTAGTAAATAGGAAAAATGGGAACAGGGAGAGAAAACTTCCAGGGATTTTTATTCCTAATTGTACTGTATACCTTTTTTTTATTATTGTTAATTTTTCCCGCAGCTGATTGATTCATCCAATTTACCCAAAGAAAGAATGGAGGTAACTTTGTGTAAGAAGAAGAAAATAGTTCTCTCAAAATTGCTCCAATTTACACAATTTTTAAGTATGGGAACGCATTTTGGCAACATTAGGATCCCGAGGGATTCAAAAAGCATATTGTTTTCGAGGACGGATTCCAACTATAAGTACGGGAACAAACAAAATTGAAAATAAAAAAACGGTTTTTTAATATTTACTTAAAACATTCAAACAACGCTCGTAGATTTTATTGCAAGACCAAACAAACTGTGATTATGAAGCGATTAAGCCTAAACCATACCAAAAATCAAATGAAATGTGTCTTTTTTTTAATCCCTACCTTTAAAATATTATATATTACATATTTAGTTTTGCAACATCTTCTAATCTTAAGCATTTAACTAACTTTTCTATTTGAAAAGTTTCAAACAAAAATTCCTAAAATAGTTTTAAGGATTTTATATGCATATAAAGTAAATTGTTTGGTAATAATATCACTTTATTTTTACGAGTAGAAAGTTTGAAAACTTGGCTAGAAAATTGTTTGTATAACCTGAAAAAAATCTTAATGTTATGTCTTATTCATTTTTTTTAATGAATAGACAAAACCAGCAATCGCTTATTATACGTTAGATGTGTGAAAAGCAATTTCTAAGAACGATGTCAATTGTGCCTTCAATTTAAAGCGCTTGCATTAAATCGTCAGGCATAAATATTTTCGTATAAACATTTTATTCTTACTACAACACCTTTCAAGCCGAAAGCTTAAATAATATTCCTGATTAATTTAAATACATGTAAATTTTGTTAAATACCCTGCAAATAATAAGACCAGTCCAAACACGCGTGTAAAGAGTAGCCCACAAAGGACAACTACAAACACTTACACAATGACATGGTCCATGCTTGCATTACATCGGACCAGTCCATGGAGTAGTCCATTTTATCAAAATGGATCAGGTGGCCCAATTTTATTTGCAGGGTAATAACGACTTACATAACTCAATTAGTGGACGGACCTATTGCATTTTCCCTTAAGAGAAAATAAAATTTATTTTTTGTAAATCAGTTTCATTTTCACTTTCTTACTTCTTTCTTTCTTTCTTTCAAAAACAAAATAGGTGTATAACAAAATATAAATCATTTGTTAAGGGTGGTCCAACCAAAACGCAAGATGTTAATTTTAAATAAAACAAAGAGTTTTCAAAGAATTATCTTAATATTTTTTATTATTATAGAAGGAAACGGTAGCATTTATTACACTCGTTATTGCGTTATATTGTGACGACAAAAAGTCGGAGCCCTCGTTTTTGAGTCACATGCCCTAAACTACACCACCACACCAGACCAATCCGGCCCAAGATGAATCATAATTATTCGAATTTATTATTATTTTTCATATTATACCGTATCGCATAGCTTATCTGCCTATTTCACGATGTCACTCGAACGTTAACGTTCACACAAATAACATATAAAACAAAAACAAATTTTTGAACTTTGTTTTTGTTTTATGTGTTATTTGTGCGAACGTTAACGTTCGAGTGACATCGTGAAATAGGCAGTATATCATCCTTGAGTTTTATTATTACCCATAACAAGGGTGAATGAATTCATCTTATGTTTAACTTAATTTTCCTGCTAGAGTGAATTCTATAATTTATATTATCTTCGTGCTTTAATTATTTTTGTATTAAATAAGAATTAATTTATGTACTAATTTTGGAATTAACGGACCGATGGCTTCCGCCATCTGGTGGCGAGTAAGAAAGATTGGGACACGACAACATACACTTATGAGCAACCATGATTTATAATTACTTTAGTATGTGTGTGTAAATGTACACCGGCAATCAGTATAAAAGCGGAGTACGTACCATTAAACCAGTCAGTCAGTCGGCAGCTGGCAAACGGGTAAGGTCTTGTTTAGCTGTGAGAGGTTACACCACTACAGCTAAATAATATCTAGCGTTAATTGAAGAGAGGTTATACCTCTTTCATTTGATCCAGTGTTGTTAACTTTTATTTTTTAATAACCGTACGGCCCTCTAAAAATTACCGTTTTTGAGAAAAAATTACCGTACGCAAAGATTTTAAATTAAAACATAAGAGCAGTATTCATAAGCAAATTATTTAAATTTTAAATCTGTTTAAGGAAAAATTTGAATCGAAATTTTTGTCTTAAAATACATTTTTAAGAATTAAATAAAAATAATTTATGTTCATATATGATGAACATTTTTTTTTTTTATTTTTTTTTTTCTTAAATCAAGTACAGAATGCTTGATTAAAATACAGATATTTCAAATGTCAAACACTTTACTTTAGCGACATTTAATCCCTGATCCATACTTAAAATAATCCGAAAACTATTGTTAAATTTATAACATTTATTTTTATAATATTTATAACATGGTTGACTTTTAAACAAACAAAAAGTTAAATTTAAAATTAATAATATACAAGAAAAATTTATTTTTTTTTTTTATTTTGTACTATTCAGTGTTATGAAAACATTTGCAGAAACATAATGTTCTTAATTTTTTGATATATCATCTATCTATTTAAATTGAAAATCACCTCTTTAAAGTTAAAATTATAAAACCTACAAATGTAAGTATATTTATACAAAAAATCCAAATTTCTTTAAATTACCGTATTTTAAATAAAATTACCTTGCTACCTTTTGCGGCCCAAAATTACCCTAAAAAAGGGTAATTACCGTACGGTTAACATCACTGATTTGATCCCACTCGTTGCTAGGAAAGATTGCAAGAGAAGAGCGGTGTAGACTAAATTCTCTTGGTTTGTTTTCTGACTATCGTGAGACGGCGCTAGAGAGCAGGGTAATACTGCACCTCGAGAGAACAGCGGTGTAGACTAAATTCTCTCGACGTGTAGTAGACCGCCCGGTAACGACTGCAAAGCAAGAGAACAGCGGTGTAGACTAAATCCTCTTGGTTTGCCGTCTGCCTTCTCCTTGGCCTTTCTGTCAAAGCCGTCGTGTGTGTGTTGTCGGTTCCGTCCCGAGAGTATCGGGTCTGTCATTTGAGTTCTACGTTATATGTAATTTGTCGATTAATTGTGGAAGAAGTTTAAAATCAAGAGAAATAAATGTATTAACCGTACGGTTTATAACGTTTTGTGAAAAGAGCGAGTCCGGTGTTTCATTTCTCTGGTCGTTCAATAAATTTTTGTAACGAACCCTGGGAGCCGCGAGCTCTACCCCAGCATAAGTTGAAAAACACGTCGTTACAATATGATATAACAGAACGGTCTTTATTGCTTGGATTGTTTAGCGACTATTGCGGTTAAAGTGATTTTAGATGAGAATGCTTAGTCAAACTGCTATACCATACACTGCAAACTTTATTAAACAGTAAACACTCTTAAAGTTGTGTACTAATCTATTGTTACGAAAGTTAAATTATCTAAGAATTATTTATAGTTATAAGTTATCTTGTAAATTATAGTTTTATGTTACTTAAAATTGTCATGTATAATTTTCAACACAACTGTTATTTTAAAATAATTCCTATATAAATTTTCCAGTCATTACTAGAAATGGTTATAGAACAAAATAAATAGTTTTTACGGGAAGGTTCAGGAAAAATCTAGAAATAATTATGAAATATAAAATGGGGTGACTCATGTATAATTAGTTGAGTTTGTTCTGAGAAACGGTTCTGTTCGTAACTTACAATTGTGAACAAAATAATTAATTTCAATAAAGTTTGTTAAGTTGAACAAGTGTGTGTTTTTATTTTTATTTGCAATTAAAAGAACTCAACGGTTTATTATAAAGGGAGTAAACCGAACGTGTTTATTAAAGGAAAAGCGTAACACTATGTTTTGCACATTACAAATCTAATCTATGTTCCCCACTGTATGTGGAATTGCTAAGTAACCAATTATGTACAATAAATTAAAATCAACAAAACTATTTTTAAAAAAATTTATTTTTAATAAATTATGGTTACTTAACCAGAATTTCGAGAGAATTTCGTTACCTACAGAATCAAATTCACTACACAAGCGGTTTGAGAACCACAAATGGATGTATGTATGTATGTGTGAATATGCTTTTTTTAAATAATCCCAGCGGTAACAAGAAAGTGTTAAGAGGCCTAATAGAAGGCCTTATTACGCAGACACAAGCCCTCCTCGCCGCATTCCATTTCTTATTTATTTTTTACACAGGTTATCATTGGGAGCAAGCCCTTCCACACTGCCTTTAATATCAACTTTGATCCCATTCCAAAGAAGGGAGTAAGGAAGGTCACTAAAAAAATAAAACAACACTGAATAACTTTCTTATTACTACGATTTCCGTATGATGTGCTAAATTCCCAATTTTTCATATTTGATAAATACACTGAAATTTATTGTTAAGGGAAAGCTAGCCTCTATGCGCATTTAACTGGTTGCTTTCTTTCTTTGCAACTTTCTTTCTCCCCTCTTAAAGAAGGGAGAAACGAATGTGTACTGAATACTTTGGAAGGTCTTTCAAAAAGAAAAGTATACCTTCGAGAAGGCATACTGCTGAAGGCAGGATATCATACGAAGCGAATCATTTAGAAAGGAGAATAGAGGCCTTCAAATAGGACTGCAACATGCGATCCTTTCAATACATACCGCCTGGTTTGATTCACCTATGTATTTGTGTAGTTTATTTGGTCCTTAAACACTGGTCTTAGAAATCAAGAATATCTCCATTACTGGTCTTCCCCAATATTCATCTCTGATTCCTAATTAAAAATGCAGCACAATCAGCTGTTACAGTCTTCCGTGGTTATGAATTACACGGTCCATTCGAGCAGTCCAATAAATCTAGCCCAATGGCGTCAATGGTGATATTGGTTTCTTATGCTTCAAGAGTTGGTGGCTTGTCGGCATAAACCAATGAATTAACGTGTCCCCATAAAAAGTAATCGAGAGGCGTTGTTAAATCGCACGAACGAGGGTACCAGTGAAAGGGACCACTTCTTGAAATAAAGTTTTTGCCAAATTGATTTTGCCATAAATCGATTGTTAAGCGCGCTGTATGGCGAATTGCGCGGTCTTGTTGATGTTTAGCTGATTAATTTTTAGAAACAAAAATTCAGTCAGCATGGCTCGATTGCACTCGCCATTCCCTACCGTAATGGCAGCTCCTTGCTCATTAAATAAGGACCGATGATGAGGCCAGCGTGTAAGTCACACTAAACAGTCAATTTTAATGGATATAATTGTGATTCGTTAACGGGGTCAGGATTCACTTTGTTTCAGAGCTTGATAACCAGAGCCAATAAAAAATGCTCTATGAACTTCGAGAACAGATTTATTTTTTCCAAAGTAAATTTCCACAACTTTGAAATTGTTGTTTTGGCGCTAAACAATTCATAATGGCTTGCCAAACCTAACTGAAAAGAAATATCAACTCAGATTGATATACTTAGCTGTCAAGCCAAAGTTATTATTATCGAAAGTTCTCATGCAGCAAAAAGAACAACCGATATATGAACATGTCAAAGCTTTTATCACTGGGTCTCCACGTAGCAATTTTTATTGCTAAGCACAAGCAAAAACGTCGGCAGAACAATGGCGCAATAATCATGGTGGAATAAGCAGGTGGCATCGTTACGGCAACAAATACAACATTACAACAAAAATGGAAATTATATCACCGTTTAAGTCATAAAATACTTTAAACAAAAATCAAAGAGTACCGCTGAACGTGATGAAATAAATAAATTTTTGATCAATTTTTATCAATATCTTATTTATTTTAATTTAAAATTATCAAAAACTTTAATAATACACCATAATCACAGCACAAAACGTGCTTTTTGTAAACATAAACAAAACTTTGACATAAACCTAGACAAACAATGCAAGAGCAAAAAATCGTCATCTGGCGTAGTGCTGCCACCTGTTTATTCCACTATGGCAATAATTGCTGATTAGATTGCTGGAGAACTAGTGAAATTGCTTTCCCATAAACAAACATACAGAGAAATGAAATGTCAGATAAATGCCAACTGTTTTTACAGCAGATTGCTAAGCAATAATTGCTCAAGCAATCAGAAGAGCAATCATTGCGCTATGGATTGCCACTCATGGCAATATGCGGTCTATACGTCGCAAATTTAATTGAGCAATCAAATTTGACGTTTGACGCAATAAATATTGCTACGTGGAGACCCGGGGTATATTAACAAAAGATTGGCTTAAGCAATAAAGTATGTGAAGTATTAAGGGAATAACACTATTACGGAAAAGCTTTATAAATTGATTAAATTATAAAATTATTTATAAAGAATTTAACAACAATTTTTTGTAAATTTAAAGGCTTCCAATGAAAATGTTATTTATCCCAACATTTCCATTAAATTTAATGTCCATAAATTTATTATCAACAATTAAAGACCATGACTTTGAAGAGTCTCATAAAATCGTGTATTTTTAATGGTTGTCCATAAAACACAGAATACATTTAATTTTTTTTTTTTTTTTAACAAATTGTTTTAGTTTTTATGGCTTTAAAGTCACTAGTAAAATCTAGAAACAAACAAAACGTGCTACGAAATAAATTTAAAAAAAATCGTATTTTTTTAACGTTAATAGAGGAAAATCAAGCACTCAATCAATTTCAACTGAAAAACTATCAATAATTAAATGCCTTGGAATCACTGAGTTAAAAGGATTTTATGGTCAATTCTATTGAAAAGGTAAAAAGTGAAGCTGAAAGTTAATTATCCTGTTATTTTTCCTGGTGACGAATACCTCTCCTGGTAGTTAAAAGTATCACAATGTTCCGCTGGTTTGTTTTTAGCTTCCTGCCGTAATTAATCAAATTTCAATTTAAATTTAAATTTCAAAAACCTCTAAAGATAACAATATTCATTTTAATAGAGTCTTGTTCGTTTCATTTGTTTTAGGAATCAAATTGAAATTTTTATTTTCGGCTTTAATTTCATCATGTTTGTGTTGTTGCAACTGTGGCAAACAGCAAAATGCCACAGAGATATCTTAAATAAAAATTTGTTTCAAACATTGGACAGTGGGATAAAAATAAAAAATTAAAACAAGGATATTTAAGGACTGATTAGCTAACAGAAGGTTTATCCTGTAAACTTTAAGAATTTGATGCTGCCATATTTTCTGCAGAAGATAAGGTAACTTCAATGACAGTTTTATGTATAATTAAAATATTTTCATTATTTTCACAATTGGATACAAAAGCTTTACAATTTTATCGTAAATAAAATACAAAACATTTACTTCTGCTTTTAATTAAAGAAATAAGCAAAAGTATGACGTTGGCATTACGCCTGGTCTACACCACAGAAAAATATCTCAGCAATTTGGCAATAACGTCGGCAGCATAACAGGGCAATATTTCTTCTTGCTCATTTTATGTTAAAGGCATGGGAAAACGTATTTATGTAAAGTCATGATTTGAAAAAAATCAAGGAAGATGATGCAGTGTTAAAACTGACGCTATCATGCTAAAATTATTTTTATTAATATAAATTATTTCTTAATCTTCTTTATTATTTAAATATAAATTAATTTGTTTAAGAGCAATTTTGATTTTAAGTTGAACTGTTAATTTTTAATTTTTGATATTCTTTAATTAGGCTCATGGTGAAATAAACAGGTGGCAGCACTACGCCAGTTGACGATTTTTTGCTCTTGCATTGTTTGTCTAGGTTTATGTCAAAGTTTTGTTTATGTTTACAAAAAGTCCACGTTTTGTGCTGTGATTATTGTATTTTATTCAGTTTTTGATAATTTAAAATTAAAATAAATAAGATATTGACCATAATTAAATAAAAATTGGCTAAAAAATTATTTATTTCATCACGTTCAGCGCCACGCTTTGATTTTTGTTAAAAGTATTTTTTGTAATGTTGTATTTGTTGCCGTAGCGATGCCACCTGCTTATTCCACCATGATTAGGCTTGAGTTTATGAAATTTAATTTTCATTAAATTATTTTTCATTGAGGAAGGAATTCTACAACTTGGAATTTTTATTAAAATTTATTGATTATTTTTCTTTGGCTGAGCTGGGATTTGAACCCGGGTTGATTTTTACATGTTTCAAGAATCACCACATTCACATGCGAATTGTGGCACCGTCATAATTTTATTTGTATACATATATGTTCTTTTAACTCCCACTTAAGCATAGAAAGCCAAATGGAAAACTGATGCGAACACGAATTAATTTTTAAAATTGTGTAAACAGGGTCTCCCTTTTAAATGTCAACCTCAAAAACTGCCCAGAAAGGATCTTGCCGGGGAAAATGGGAAGCATCTTCAGGTTATTTCTTCTTTTGGTGAAATGTCTAAATGTGAAGAGTGGTGATAGGTGCAGCAAATACCTGCCACAGCTGGGTTAAATTAGCAGGACTTTTTTCTTTCTTAGAGGTTAATCTCAGCTCTGGATCTGTGGTATTCCTATCTGGTAGCCACATAGACTTCGGCTCTGTACTGGCTTTTGGTCGAGGCTCCTTCAGGAGTCAGATAGTGACTGTGGCTCATGTTAAAAATTTTGGAAAGGGAGATCTTAAAAAGCCTTCTGCAAAGTCTGAATTTCCACCTAATGTATGGGAAGCCTAGTAGTGGATCTCCCTATGTGCTGTTGTTAGTCAACAGATGCTGCTATTAGAAGTGAAGGCTAGATAGCTCATGCTCTCCAGCAAGGGGTGAGCGTACTGGAATCTGCCAAATTCCATACGCTTAAAGTTTCTTCTTATTTAGGAGTGACAACTAGGTCGCCCATGGACACCGTGTGATAAGAAATGGTGACGATAGTGAAGGCATTGTTTTTCCACAGTGGCTAAACCACCATTGGATTAGAAAACAAGACAGGTGCTCATGGGTAAAAAAAAGACTCGTGTTTTTAGCTAACGAGGCTTTGGCAACCAATCTAAGGCATTATAACTGCAATCTGTATGGAGAAAATTCTGTTGGAAACTCTGAGTCCATAAAGGAGGAAAGTTGGATATTCAGTGAACTCTAAATGAAACAAGAGCAAAAAGCAGTGCTATCTGCAAACTTGAAAATAAAGGTAAGCAACTTACGGTACCTGAAAAAAATTGCTATCGAAGCATTACAAAATATTTTAAACAATAATTATTGAAATACAGAAAATTTATTATCAAAAAATTTTATATTTTCCAACACTTACTTGAGATCGGCAGTGTCGAAAACCATGCTCTCGCCTAAAAGCTGTTGCTACAGTTTTTTCAAGGATCTGCTCTACAAATTGCACTTAGAAGATAACCCATCACTTGTTCCGGTCAAATATAATGCTTCTTATTTTCAAACTTTTTAGCATTTATTTGGCAGTTAGTTTAAAAAAGGTCAACAGAAAAGAGAAAGACAAAATGAAAAAACAAAAAATATACTTGGACTTCAAGAAAAATTCTTGACAAAAGTACGAAAAAACAGAAGTAAGGAGAAAACATGTAAAATCAATTAAAATGGATAATCATTCAGGAAAGCAAATTTCGATCTACCAAATGTTAGAATACAATTTGGTTTAAGGATTGATGTTTGACGTCAGCAGTCGTCGATGGCTGCGAGTGTAAGACGGCAAATCCATCTGAGGAGATCGAGTGGTTGCGATCGAAACATGTCATGGTAATCTGCCGGCCGTGGTTCGAGCCCCAGCCACGTCAAGAATGAAAGATTATCAATAACAATTTTAACTAATTTTCATGTTGTAAAATTCCTTTCTTCATAAAAATAATTTAATGAAAAATTAAATTTCATGAACTTAAGCCTAATTAAAAATAATAAAAATATTAAAAATTTGGATTAAAAACCATAAATAGTTTAACAAAATAACCTCAATACTAACTTGAAGATTTTCAAAAATTTCGCTCCACTGCCTGGAATTCTATTCAACATCAAAGGTGGAATAAATAATTTGAGATTGTAATAGTATTTCTTTTTAATGAAAATATTGTTCCTGGACCCACTTTTTGCCATACCGAAGATGATTCGAGTTTAGTTTTATTACCACCTTTTTAATTTTACACCACTGTGTGCCTGCACTTGCGTTTTGTACATGTATATTCATGTGTTCAACACTTAAGGCTGCTTGTCATGTATTCACATATATGTATATTCGTGTTTCAGTTATGCTTCACACATACACGTATGTGTATGGCTACCCTGCAAATAATAGGACCAGTCCAAACACGCGTGTGAAGAGTAGCCCGCAAAGGACGAGGACCAGTAGTAGCCCAAACGTATGGAAAAAACATGGTCTATTTAACATTTCGATGTCCTAGGGGAGAACCATATAACCCAACTTTGGACTACAAAGGAGTAGTTTTAAAACAACTCCATTGTATACTCGAGAGGATTAGTTTTGAAGTCGTTTAAAAACAAATGCATGTCGCTAAAAAACGAAGACATGTCGTCTAACTACAAACACTTTTTAACAATGACATGGTCCATGTTTACATAACATCGGACCAGTCCATGGAGTAGTCCATTTTATCAATATGGATCAGGTAGTCCAATATTATTTGCAGGGTATGAATGAGTGTGTGTATGTGTGCTCCTGAAAACTAGCAATCATCAGTAAAAGTTAAAACTGATTCTATACAACAACTGAAAATGCCATTTTACCAAACAAAAAAAACTCATTTATATTGTCGAGGTCCTCTACAAACATTTAGCCACACATACAGGCACACAGCAATACAAACACACATATTTGCATTCCTGAAAAGATTTCAGAATGCCATGTTCGGTTTGATGCCCTGCATCAAAAATGGAAATAATATTTATTGACGATAAGGAAAGAATTGTATAAAAGTAAAAAATAAACAAATTGGAGCGAAAGTTTTAATAATCAAATGAGTCCTTATGTTTTACATCCAACTTTAAAACATTTAAGTATTTTCTGGAAGTTGATTTTAAAAGGGTGCCAAGACCATTAATGGACTGATGCTCATAAAAATGTGTGGTATTTTTGATATTTTCAGTTAGGCTTGAGCTTATCAAATTTAATTTTCACATGAAATTACAACATGAAATTTTATTAAAATTTATTGATAATTTTCTTGGCTGAGGTGGGGCTCGAACCTGGGTTGAATTTACATGTTTCAAGAATCACCACATTTTTTCATCAGAATTCTTTGAGTTCTAACCTCTGCACCACTGCGGTGCCTGCCAGCCAAGCATCAATTTTTAACCAGTGGTACATGTTGCCTCCTTTTCTTCTGTTTCTTGTATTGTAATAATGAGGTTTCATTATATTTATCTTAGAAAATTTTATAAAACTTTCTTTTTTGGCTACGATTTGAGAAATGTTAAAGTATTTGTCGGGTTAGTTATGGGCCGACCTGATTTGCAACGTTACCATTGCTGGCCGCTAACTAGGGCTGCATACTTTTCGCATATAAAATTTAAAAAAAAAACTTACAGGAAAATATTTTTAATACTTTATTGAAAAAACGTAGTTCTATTCAAGGCGAATTGAATAATAGGTCGCCTCGTTAGCCTACGTCATCATTAGCTGTGCAAAGGCGAATTATCCATTCAAACTGTCAAAAATTGTTTATGTTTTAATTTAGACTTTCATTTACAATTCTTTAAATTAAAATATTGTGCAAGTGAAAATAAATAAATAAAATTTAGCAAACAAAAAGAAATTCATTTCAAACAAATATTGTTACACTTTTTTATTAGGCGAATTGCATGTTTTTTATTGTTGTAGCGATGAGACCAACTTGTATTCAATTCGCCTTTGTTTCATCCCTAAGTTCCATTTTAGACAGGCAAGGTTAACTTTGACAAAATTTGTTGAATTCCCTTTTAAACTTTGTTTCGTGTTTAGACACACAAAGTTTAATTTGACAAATTTCTTTTTGTTTGTTGTTGCCAGCCAACTTCAGATAGAAACAACGAACAAAAAACAAAACGAATTTGTGAGCACGGCAAAGTATGTATAAACTCAAGAATTTGTAAAGCAAACTTTGTCTGGATTAAAGGGAATTTCGTCAAAATCTAGAAACGATTACGTTTTTTATGGGAAATCTTATAAGCAACAACTAGATTAGCATTGACCTCTCGTAAGTACCTACCAGATTTCGTTGTTATGTATGCGGTCTATAAGTCGATTTTGAATATCACAACGATCTAGAATATATAGTTCTATGCCTGTCACAGAAATCAATTGCGATCGAAAATATAATTAAAAGAACTAAAACAAACGCGATCGAAATTGCAACTACAAAATTAAAACTATTTCGATCTGAATCTGTGAAAACCCTGTATAAATGTAAAGACTTTATGGTATATTTGATTATTATTTCTTAGTGTTACACGCAAACTGACAAACTTAGTATACCCTTTTATTCATCACTTTTGACGCTGGAGGGTATGCAAATCAATTCAAAATGTTTGTGATAACTTTAAATACCCACACAACTCCTCCCTCTATTCATTATTGTGTTTTCACACACACTTCTCATTTAATTGAATGACACATTTTTTGGAGATGGCAAAATAAAACGTAAAATTGTTAAATTAGGATTGAAAAAAATGAACTTAAATTCTACCATGTAGAATTTGGTTTTGTGTCAAGTGATACATTTTAATCTTATTTAAAAATATTAAAATAGATGGAATTCTACCCGGTATTAACAGGATTTATAGTTAATACCAGTTATTTATTTTTGTTTTGGGAATTAATTTGGGAATTTCTAAAAATCATTATAAATATTTAACTGTTATGCAGCATATGCCAATCACTAATTGTTTATCAGCTGGTATGTATGTACTTTCAAATGGGTTTTTATTCTTTTGAATAAAAAATGATAAAATTGGACTTGAACTACATTAATCGGGAATATTTGGAACTAAATTGTGGAAAAGGTTTTCATTTATTTGCGAATCTTATATTGATGGAATATAACCACAAACTTTAATTGTTATCAAATTAAACTATGGGAACCAGCGGTAGCAACACAAAATCAGTTCTTTTTAGATATTGTTCCATTTAATGAATGAATTGTCTTAAGTGTCCAATTATGGTGAAACGAAAAATTGGAGAAACAAAAAAATATAAGCTGACAACGGTTTCACATAAAAGTTTTACTCAGTGATCTCTCTTCGACTTCTGTCCAACCATCAAACTCGTGCCGATCAATGTCTGATAAATATTTCGAAAATCTTTTTGAAAACTTGTCCAAGGTTTTTGTTATAAAATTTTGCCGCTCTACGTGCTCTTTAGTTAAATGTTCAATAACAAAATTTAATCCATCTTTTAGGTAAATTCCACACTATTAATCCATTTACCGGGTATTTACCCATTGGGTATTTTTCTTTTTTCCATCCATAAATATTAATAAAATTTTACGGGCGATAGGTCCATGAAAGATCTTACATAGCAAAATAATACAAAATGTTCCAAAAGCTTACTATAAATAGCAAAATTTCTTTAAAATTTCCTATAAAATAGTAACATTTCATTAAAATTTCTTTTAAAATACATAATTTCCATTGAAATGTCCTAGAAAATATTAAATTTTTGTTGAAATATTCCTTTTATGGGACAAATCCTATAAAAAATTTCCTATAAAATAGTACATCTTCATTAAAATTTCCTTTAAGGTCGCAAATTTTCATTATAATTTTCTATAAAATAGTAAATGATCATTAAAATTTTTAATAAAATTGTAAATTTCCATTACAATTTCCTATAAAATTGGGATGAGAGATGAGAGCGTGGCACAAAATAGATTTATTTATATCTTAAAAACGGTAAGAGAAAATTTTTCCAAATTATAGCAAAATATATTTTGCTAAAACTTCGGTTCAGTTTGAGATGTAACACTGTTTTTGGTTTACATATAGAGAAGGTATGAAGAAGCATTTTTGCTTAAGTAACTTCAAATATTTGATTTTTTGAGAAATGACTATGTTGCAATAAAGGAGCGATATATTCTGGATCTTTATGAGTAACGAAGTTGATTGAAAGATGCCCGTATGTCTGTTGAAATGGGTTTTCCGAAGACCCCAGATATGATGACATTTAGTCCGTAATAGTTTGCTATTGAGACTCAGCGTGATCGGTACAAAATGTCTGAGATAAGAGAAAAAAAACCACGACTGCCTCTAATGTTTTTCTTAAATCCCATGTTTTTGTTGTTCTTTTATAAATTTTTTTAATGTGTGGTTATTTTTCTTGTTTTTTTTTTACACCTAACCAAATACAGTGCAGTTGACGATGTCCGTTTGTTTTTCTGTATATCTTGAAAACGGCAAGTGCCAAAGTTTCCAAATTAGGTACAAGCGCCTTGGTTATAGTGCTGGGATACTATCGATATTTTCTACTATCGATATTTATCGATAGTTCAGATTTCACTATCGATATATCGATATTACTATCGACTGAATGTTTGTACTTAAGTAGGAAAACTGTTACTAGTTTTTTATCAGGTTTCAGTTCGTTGTTTTTATCACTTTATTGAACCTATGAGACGCATGTATGTACGCATGTTATTTTAGATGACTATTTTTAAAAATTGTGATGCTGATAAGCACCTTTCTGAAGGAGCGAAAGTAACAGGAACTAAAGGAAATTGAACTTGATTCTCAACCCAAGAGGTAATCAATCTAGCGGACTTTTCCTCTAATGGTCATTCATTGTTTTATCCTATGCTCGCAATTGCAGTTGCATTTTTATTTAATTTTTTTTACATTATAAAAATATCTGATATTTCAGTCCCTCTGTAAACATATAAAAATTTCGGCATAAAGGCCTTAAGTTAGCAGTAAAAAAAAGCACAGCTAAGCAATCCATACCACCTGCCACACTTGTTGTTTGCATTCATTGCTGTAATTCTGCGCGAATTAATAATATCAAGTAAAATCTTGCGACAAAAAACTGTGTGTATACCATACACACACATACTATCCCAATAAAAAATGGAGCTTCCAACGAAGCAGGTTTGTAAGGGAGAAACATAAGGGTTTCGCTTACCATTGCGCTTACGGAAGACATGAATTTTATATGGCGAGTTCCCACTTTGAAGCAATACATTTTTGACACATAAAGCGCATTATTCAGCTCACATAAATATTGTTAGATGTAACGATCATCTTTACACACTGAATGTTTTGATACAGTTATTTTTTAGTTTTCTCCCTTACAAACCTGCTTCGTAGTAAGGGAATGCCGTAGCACTTGAAATGTTATTTTTTTTTTATAAAATTTGTTGAGAGTTCTTTCACTTACCTTACTGCATTTCTGTATGTCTTATTGCGTAGCGCATAATTGTGCGCTTATTTCTTTAAATGTACCTTTAGTGCTTCGCAAAATGGTAAAAATTTTTATTGGGATACTATACTATACACTGTAAAGCTGCTGTAACATGTCTTCATAGCTGTATTTTAAATAATAATAATATCGATATTGATATTTTTTCTATCGATATTTTCGATAGTTTAAGACTATCGATAGTTTCCCAGCACTACTTGGTAATCAATACACAACGTCAGACAAAATGTGGGCGGTATTGAAGAAGTGGGCGTGCAAGTAAATAGAATTATTGATATCTTAAAAACATTATTTGTATAACTTATACAACTCTCTTAGTAGAATGTAATTAACAAATGTTTAATGCGTTTTGATCTAGCAAAATTTATTCCAAACAATTGTTAAAAAATACAGGTTACGTGCTTAGCGTCAAATATTTGTTAAGTATGACCCTAGCTTAAGAGATAATATTTCGTGTTTTCTTTATTAGAATAGTTTTAAGAAAACCTTGTTTAAAACTTTCGCACTTGACATTATTTTCTAAACATGGTGTTAAATAATTTTCTCTGCGTACTTTTATTTCCAGTTTAAATGCCCATAGAAATATATATTTCCATATTTACGATCCTTGTGTTGAGAGTTATGATTTATTTAGTAAAATACATAGACTCGTATAATTTATATTTTATATTAATTAATTTTTCGAAATACATTGGAGATTAATTCACCATAAATTTCATGATTTTAAGATTTGTTTTAATGGCATTTTCTGCTTTTTAATTGCTTATGCTCGCAAGTGTGAACAGTGACATAGATTTCTGTATATCTTCGGAACGGTTTCCAGTAAAGGTTTCCGGAAAAGTTTCCAGTTTTGGTAAAAATAGCTTGTTATCAAAACGCAATATCATGCAAAAAGTGGGTGAGATAAGAAAATTGGGCGTGGCACAAAATATAATTCTGTATATCTGCAAAACGGAAGAAGTATGTTAGTCTATATTTTGTACAAATAGAATCTGTCAAAAAATAGGCTGAACTTCAGATGTGGAAGTGCTACCTCCTATAAAAAGACAATTTTAATCAATGGTTTTCTTGGGAGTCAAAAATGTCATTAACAAGATTTAGTTTTAATGTGCTAAAAAATTAATATCTATTTGTCTTAAAATTAAATTAAATTAAATTAAATTAAATTAAATTAAATTAAATTAAATTAAATTAAATTAAATTAAATTAAATTAAATTAAATTAAATTAAATTAAATTAAATTAAATTAAATTAAATTAAATTAAATTAAATTAAATTAAATTAAATTAAATTAAATTAAATTAAATTAAATTAAATTAAATTAAATTAAATTAAATTAAATTAAATTAAATTAAATTAAATTAAATTAAATTAAATTAAATTAAATTAAATTAAATTAAATTAAATTAAATTAAATTAAATTAAATTAAATTAAATTAAATTAAATTAAATTAAATTAAATTAAATTAAATTAAATTAAATTAAATTAAATTAAATTAAATTAAATTAAATTAAATTAAATTAAATTAAATTAAATTAAATTAAATTAAATTAAATTAAATTAAATTAAATTAAATTAAATTAAATTAAATTAAATTAAATTAAATTAAATTAAATTAAATTAAATTAAATTAAATTAAATTAAATTAAATTAAATTAAATTAAATTAAATTAAATTAAATTAAATTAAATTAAATTAAATTAAATTAAATTAAATTAAATTAAATTAAATTAAATTAAATTAAATTAAATTAAATTAAATTAAATTAAATTAAATTAAATTAAATTAAATTAAATTAAATTAAATTAAATTAAATTAAATTAAATTAAATTAAATTAAATTAAATTAAATTAAATTAAATTAAATTAAATTAAATTAAATTAAATTAAATTAAATTAAATTAAATTAAATTAAATTAAATTAAATTAAATTAAATTAAATTAAATTAAATTAAATTAAATTAAATTAAATTAAATTAAATTAAATTAAATTAAATTAAATTAAATTAAATTAAATTAAATTAAATTAAATTAAATTAAATTAAATTAAATTAAATTAAAACATTAAATTTTATCTAAATTTGGTACAAATAACCTCGTTATCAAACGAGATCTGTATTTAAAACATTTTATTTCAAAGGCGGACGCAAAACGCACTGGGTTAAACAAGTTTCCTATGAAAAATTAAAGTTTCAAACAAAAAAGTCAATTCTCCTTTAAAATAGAAATTACATTTTCAATAGAATAACAGGTACATTTTTAATAAAGCTTTCTATAAAAAAATAATTTCGAATTAAAGGTTCTAATACTAAAATAAAATTATTAAATTAATTTTTGGGAATACAAAATTTACAAGATTTTGTTAGTCGTGCTTAGTTAGCCTATTTAAAGTAGCAGTAGTAGTAAATATATGGCTCAAGGTTCTTAAAATTTTTAACCAAGCTATTAGTAAATGTTTGTTGCTAAAGCTACTTGAAGTCTGGGAGTTTTCTATTAAATATCAAATTTCTATTTTATATTTATTTTTTTTATAATTTTTTTTTTTTACAAAACTTCATTTAAATAGCAAATATAAGAATTCTTATTACATTTGGGACCAAGAAAAAATACTTTTCCAATCTATAGACTATAGTTTGGTACTTTTATCAACGTAATAATGTTGAACATACACGTGTACAGTAGGGATATAACTTTTTGCAAATACAGTAGAATCCCGATAATTCGTAATCGCAAGGGACCGGCCATTTCTTACGAATTATATGGGTTTTCGATTTAGCGGGGTTTCGATTTAACGGGGTTAAAATAAAATAAATACGAATAAACGGGGTTTTTCAATTTATTTACTAAAACGATAAAAAAACATAAAAAACTGTTGTTAAAAATAAAATATATTAAAATTCTATATTAAAATTATGTATGTAACAAACTGATCTTAAGAAAATAAATCCACACACAAGCAAAAACCCACGCAAAAATAAAATAGTGGTAAACAAAAAATCATTCTTTCCATGTTTTTGTTGTTTTTATTACGAATTATAAGTGGTAGTAAGCAAACAATTACGATTTATAAGAGGTAAAGAAGATTTTATTTGAAAAAAAAAATTACGAATTATCGAGGGGACCAAAATGTATGGAAAATTTACGAATTAACGAGATTTTTTCAAGGGACCGACAGTTTATTACGAATTATCGGGAACTACGATTTATCGGGGTACGAATTATCGGGATGTGACTGTATCAAAAATACCACCTCATATCCAAGTGGGGCATAAAAATATATAAACAAATTTGGTGTCACTTTTCCTCTGTCGTGAAAAATGTTTCCGCACCGAAAGCGTTGAAGTTTTGTTTTTATTTATTTACTTTCATCATTAAATCATTTACTCTTGTCTTAAATAAGTTCGTTTTTGTTTAAATTTATATATAATCTTTAATCCAAATTTGTAATATTTTTAATTAGGCTTAAGTTCATGAAATTTAATTTTTATTAAATTATTTTTGTGAAGAAAGGAATTTTACAACATGAAAATTAATTAAAATTGTTATTGATAATCTTTCATTCTTGACGTGGCTCTTAAATTTCATGAACTTAAGCCTAATTAAAACTTTACAAATTTGGATTAAAAACCATAAATAGTTCAACAAAATAACCACAATACTAATTATTTGTCCTTCAAGTTGTGCTGAAAAAGGTCAACAGAAAAGGGAAAGACAAGGTGAAAAAACAAAAAATGTACTTGGACTTCAAGAAAAATTCTTGACGAAAGTACGAAAAAACAGAAGTAAAGGAAAAAACATGTAAAATCAATTAAGGTGGATAATCATTCAGGAAAGCAAATTTCGATCTACCAAATGTTAAAATACAATTTGGTTTAAGGATTGATGTTTGACTAGTGACGTCAGCAGTCGTCGATGGCTGCGAGTGTAAGACGGCAAATCCATCTGAGGAGATCGAGTGGTTGCGATCGAAACATGTCATGGTAACCTGCCGGCCAGGGTTCGAGCCCGAGCCACGTCAAGAATGAAAGATTATCAATAACAATTTAAATTAATTTTCATGTTGTAAAATTCCTTTCTTCACAAAAATAATTTAATAAAAATTAAATTTCATGAACTTAAGCCTAATTAAAAATATTACAAATTTGGATTAAAAACCATAAATAGTTCAACAAAATAACCACAATACTAATTTTATATATAATCTTCAACATTAAACCATTTTTCTAAGTCTAATGCAAAATCAAATGTGTTTCAATTTCCAAAAATAAAATTCACACATAATATGGAGTTTTAGGAATCGCTTACGGTGCGGAAACGTTTTTCACCGAATCTGCTTAAAAAACAGTTTTTTATTATCAGAACAAAATTCCCCACTTGGTGCTGGAGTGGTATTTTGCACTCAAGAAAAAGTTATAACCCTAGTGTACAGGGAAAAATAGAATTTTTTGTTTTATGTTTAAATATCAATTTGTTATTATTAAACGAATGTAAACATAGAATTTAATAGAATTTTAATTAAATTTTTGCCCATCATACAATAGTGGAAAATATTTCGAGATAATTGTAACACTCGCTCTTACACATGAAAAATGTTTACAGAACATGATGAACTTCATTTAAATGTTCTGATGAAATAAAAAAAAAATATATTGTTTTTAAAATATAATTAAAGTAAAATATGTGAAACAAATTTTAAATTGATTGATATGCCCTGTAGCATTTTCATTGTAACGAAACTATTATTTTAATAAGTAAAATTATATTGTCATAGATTTTTCTTTGCTAGTTTCGTATTAGAATTTGAGTTGAAAATTTAATCAAATATATTGATAATATAAAATGATTAATAAAATTTATGTAACGATAAGTCGATAATTGTCTAAAAATCTAAAATAACCCCCCACTCTGACGATAATTGCGGGAAGTGTAGGGTATTATATAATCTAGCTGGCGCATCTGTACTTTTTCTTTGTTTTTATTCAAATATTCGTTAAATAAAGTAAGATATTTTAGAAATTTAAAATATTGTAATAAATAAAAATAAAATATGAAAGTAAAAATACAACTTAACATTTTATTTAGCTTGCTGAATAACTAAAATAATATTTCAAAATTCAATCTAAATAATTTAAAAATATGGGGTATAAGCACAAATTAAGCTGTCTCAATTAAAAGAAATCACCATAAAAAATATAAACATTTTTTTAAGAAAAGCAAAAAAGTTTAACTACCCAGGAAAAACTTTTTGATTTTTAGTAATAGGTGGTAGTTATTTCATACATTACCTGGTAAGTAGTTGTCATTACAATTGTCATTATTCTGAAAACTTCAATAAGTACTTACTTATATTGACCTCAGCAACTAATTATTACTTCTGTTATTTTCACTACTGAATATTTGCTTACTGATAACGTAGTCAATAACTACTTATTAGGTCTATTGACTAGTGATTTTTTGGCTTCTGGTAAGTTTATTGTAAGTACTGACAATTCAACTTACTAGTAGTTAAATAATAACTAGGTATTTTTTGACTTCTAGTAAGTGTATTTTGTAAGTACTGAATTCTTTGGACACCTCGAACAAAAATAAGTAGATATTCAGCCAAAAAATAATTCGTGTTTATTTTATCGAACATTATTTGCTAACTTACCAGGTAAGTAAAGTTTTTGCTGGGTAGCTGAATTGATGTTTAAAACATATTTAGTCAGCTGAATAGCAGTAATATTACATAATCACCCTTATTCTATTTGGCGTCGGCAATAACAACGGCAATTTTAAGGCAACAGCAATTCTTATCAAAGACAACATCAATTCTATGTTAAATTGGTATTTTGTCGATAATGTTAATAAAATACAGCACACATCTCTAATATTAAAATCAGCTGATTCATTTTGTTTACTGTTTATTTATAAAAAAAAAAAATTCTGTGCTGATTGTGCAAATTATAAGTTAAATAAAAATTTTTTTTGGAAAAAAATAATGTTTAAATGAAAATTTTTTTTATTATATTAAATTTTCCCAAGTGCCTATGGATTTTTTTTAACCTTTTTAAGATTTAAAAGTTATTTTCGGCTGAATAAACTTTCTTTTAAACATGTGTCGGAAATAATAGAGCCTCATCTAAAAAAGGGAACGTTTGTTTCAAACACAATATATTTGCAGCAACATTGCGTTTTTTTGGCCCAGGGATCGTACCAGCTCAGCGTTGGAAATTATTTCGACTTTTGACTGTCCCAGCCACTAGTTTAAAAATTTTGTCTGAGACCCTGGAAGTCATGAAGACACAGAACTTTGTCTACAATGGATAAATTAAAGTTGCATTTCTTTGAAAAGCACACGCAAAGATAAACCATGGTTGATGCAATCACAATCGCAAACTATCATTAGTGTTTGTGGTTATGATTCTGTCAAACACGTCTTTAGTAACAATATATGGTCAGACATAATGTTTTTAACTTATTATTGTCTCAAACATATTACTATGTTTAGAAGCAAAACGCAAACGACCTTTCCAACCATTTTTCTATAATTCCCAACACCATGCAAAATGTCTATTTCAATAAAAACAATAACAAATTTATTCTCCTACATTTTTTTTATTAAAAATACAAATGTATGTACATATACTTTGTTTTATATAAACAGTAAAGCATACCTATATTGAAAAATAAAATTAAATACATACATTTAATACTGCATATTAAAGAAATTTTGTTTTCTCAATGTCTCATTTGCTTATATTCTGTCGCAAAGCTAAACAGCACTCATCTGCCAATTATTTATTTTCCTTTTATTTGCCGTTCAGATAAATTCAATCAGCTGACTCCCAACTTGTTCAATGTTGCAGGTGTTTTTGGCTGCAAAAAAGGCAACGTTTATACATGTATGTATTTTTATAATTATATATAAATTACTTACCTGTTTTAACAAACTTTTAAGTTTTGTGTGCAACTTGTATTATGATTTTAATTGTATGGTTGAAAATATATATATTATAGTAGCAAACATTCCACATAATTTAATATGTTTAGCTAGATCAGAGTAACTTTTTAGGTGTAAAACACCATTTAATATTATTATAGTGAATTTAAAAATGTTAATGACAAAAAATATATTTTCAAGTTATATTAGGACAATGTATAATAAACCTATTAGGGTAAACATAAAGGGCAAATATGAATAAAAATGGTCGTAGCGACCACTCAGTAATCATATTTTTTCTCTGCGTGCAGTATTTCCAGGTGTAATTGGCTGTGTGGACGGAACACACATTAAAATTTTAGCTCAAAAAAAAAACAAGACCAACATTTCTACTTTAATCGCAAGGGATATTTAATTTATTAGGAAAAGAGAGCTCTTCCACTAGCTTCTCGAACTGGCATTTAGTTGTTATTTTAATTTTTTCAATTATATCCACAAAAAATATATCAAAACACAAGACAAATGAAGAAAAATATCAAAAGAGAGCTCTTCCACTAGCTTCTCGAACTGGCATTTAGTTGTTATTTTAATTTTTTCAATTATATCCACAAAAAATATATCAAAACACAACACAAATGAAGAAAAATATCAAAACCGCCGTAGAAATCAAAATTGCAGCCAACCATAACGTAAAATCTCTTCTTAAAGAATTTTGAAAATTAATTGTGACGTTCTTACATACTTTTATTTAGCTTGTCATTAAAGTCCTCTCAGGCACTTAATAATTAAAATATTTAAATCATAAATTTGTTTGTTATTCCTGCAGATTGTATCTGCCTAATAAATAAACGAGTGACAGAATTAATGAATATTAATTAATTCATACTCGTACAAATTGTATTATTAAGTAGAAAATTTGATGTAAGTGTCATAATAAAGTAACAGAAAATAATAAAATAACTAATACTCAACTATCTTATCTAGACTGTAATAAAAAGTCCAAAATGCAAATAATTATTTTAGGTATGGAAAAACTCCTTTGGAAATTGTATTAAGCAGCAGGGATGGGCAACACTCAGACTACAATATTTACGATTGAATATCTGAAGCAACAAAAATCTAGAAATAACAGAGCAAATTGATACTTTTGATGGTTTATTTTAAAACAAAGAGAGTAGAGAGAATTTTATAGTAACGTGTGCCGTAGGGTATTCATTTAATCGACCTTTTGCTTTAATCGGTTAATCGCTCAATTAATTAACCGAGGTTTTGGTTTAATCGGTTAATAATCGGTTAATTTTGTTTTTGATCGGTTAATCAAGTTTTTTTTATAAATTTAGTTATTTCAATATAAAAAACGGATTAATTGGTTTATTATTTGAAGTTTAATGGTAAAAAAAAAACAATAACTTACCAAACATAACAATTCTTGAACTAAAAAGAGCAAAAGCAAAAAAAACAATTTTTCAATTAATACACAAGGTGTGCTATCAAGTCATATCGTCATAGTATCCGAAATAATATTTTACAATTGTTTTAAATAAATAAAATAAAAGTTTGGCTGACTTCCAAAACGTACTAATACAAAGTTTGTATACAGTTTAACTTCTGTATTTTAACCAAGCACATGCACAAAGTACCGAAACAATGCAACTATGTGTTCTGTTTATTTAAACGTTTTGAAATGTAAGTGATGCAATGCATAATATTAAAAAAAAATCTGTATTGTTTGCAAATTTAATGTCAAATATCACAAAGCATCAACTTTAAAACCGATGTCCTGATTGCCTTTTTTCCGCGTTGCTAATACTTACCATTGATGTTTTGGAAGGGTTTGCATTGCATATATATTGTACTGCGTCGTAATGAAACATTATACTTTGTTCTTATACAAAGCATTTGACGTTTTGGAAGTCAGCCTTTGAATGCTGTGTCCATTTATTCGTCATAACTGTACAGTAGAAATCTAAGCGGTAGTCCACTACAGTTATATCGTCGGCTTATTATGCAAACCTGCTAACTCACTTTCAGCATATTTCACAGGAGAGACAAAAAACTTTTTATTTTCCCTATTTGCAGCTTGATAGAAAATTAAAAATACAGTTAGTTTTACAAACTTCAAGACTTAAATAAAAGAAAAACTACATGCTGATCGACGAGGCGTATCTTTCTCTACCACACGGCATCAACATCTCAATTTACATAAAAAGTGGATTTAGCCGGTTTGCATATTAAGCCGACGATATATATTTCTTGTAATTATTTTAAGACTTTATGACTACCTTGTGAATCCCCAAATATGTATTTATATTAGAGTTTCTACGCGGGAAAGAATTCCCGGGAAACCCGGGACATATTTTTTACATTATTCCCGGGAAATTTTTTCCGGGAATTTTCGGGAATTTCAAATATATTCTTTACTAAAATTACTAAAAACTTTCTACAAATCGAATATCTTAAAAAAAGATTTTGACGTCTATTGGATCACGGGTAACAGGCCAACAAATTTATAATCTTGTATGATGCGCTTTCTATAAAACCAACGTCTGTAGAAAGCGAGAGCACGTTTTCGGTAGAAGGCAATATACATTTCAACAAGGATTAGAAATAGAATCTCTGATAAGCTTTTAAATGCATAAATTAATGCTAAAAAAATTTTCTTAAAAAAAAGTAAGTTGACCATGTTGCTATTTATAATAACTACTAAATATTAACAAGTTTTTATAATACGTGATCTCCCCAAAAAAAAAAATAAATAAATATATAATAATATGAATGTCACAATTTATTTGGTTTTGTTTAAGTTTTCTGTGGAAATAATAAAGCAAATTTGTTTTTGGACTGTTGTATAGTTGTATATTCTTTACAAAATTAAAAACTTTTGCCTTGAACTCATTTAATGAAATCATTGTTTTACTCAACGAATCCCGGGATTCCCGGGAGTAATATTTTTTTTGTTTCGTTTCCCGGGAATAGAAAAAGTGCGGGAAATTAGAAACCCTAATTTATATACATATAAATATATAAAAAATAAACTGAGATAATTTTATTTGTTATTTCAATAGTTAAAGGAGATCTTATAAAATAATCTTTTAAATGTTTAGGATTACAGCGATTCTTTTCTTTAGTTTTGACAAAACTTGACTTGGAAAAAATTATTTTACTTATCGTAGATCTAATTTCTCAGTTCTTTTCCAGGATTTCTCTAAACATATAAAATAATCCATTATGCCATTAGAGTTTTTTTTTTTTTCAATTTTTAACACATCTAATTGTTTCGGTTAAATCTGTTAAAAGACTGATATGATAAGATATCGAGCCCTAACCGCGAAAATAACGTAAGCGACATGCTTTTCAATTTTTGTTTTTTTTTTTAATAAATGACATTTTTGGCAACACTTGCATCATCTCCTAAAATGTCATGGTCACAAAAGGTATCGTTACGATTTTATAGCAAGAACAATTTTATTGTAAGCGAAAAATGTCATACAAAATTTATATGAAATAAAATAAAAAAGCTCTCTCCTGTAAAATTTGATTTTTGGCGCTTACGTTATTTTCGCGGTTAGGGGTCGATATGTATGAGAAACGTGAAACAAAAAAAAGGTGTTGACAATCAAAAATTTAACCCATTTTTCACCACATTCCTGCTGATCGATGATGAAGATAAAAAAAATTGAAAAACATTGTAATTTTAGTCACCGGTCGGCGAAAAATGGGTTAAAATGAAGTCACTGAACACATTCTTTGTTGGTATAAAAAATTATTTTCAAAACGCATACATTTTGTATATGAGACGAAACAAATAAATAAAAACACCAAAAAAATATGTGATACTACAAAATATTGAAATTTTTGTTACATCGGTTAATCGATTGAAATTAATCGATTTAAACGTTAATCGAAAAAAGCCAATTTGAAATTAACCGATCAGTTAATCGGGTAGTAATTCATCGGATGAATACCCCAGTGTGCCGTTTCTGCGAAAGCAGGGGCCTAATGATCGATTACTTTCTCGTTTTGAAAGCAATTTTATTTTAGTCGATACTGACCGAACCTAAATTATTTTTTCAGTATTGTGAACACACAACACCGAAAAAATAATTCCGATTCGTTCAGTATTGACTGAAATAATTAGATATTGAATTGCTTTCGAATCGAGAAAATACTCGATCACGACTGCCAGAATCAGGTCCCAGAATCGCTCAATTAATTAACCGAGGTTTTTGTTTAATCGGTTAATAATCGGTTAATTTTGTTATTGATCGGTTAACCGATTAATAAAGTATTTTTTATAATGGAGATTTAAGTTCAATTTTTTTAAAATGAACGTAGCTTTTGCTGATTCCAAAAGTAGTTTTGGTAAAGATATGTGGTCCTCAAAGTATGAGGTAATAAAAAAGAAATATTTGTATCAATTTTAAACACAGGATAGAATTAAAAACTTGTTCGATTTCAATTTCACGTGATTTCGATTTCCAGAACAAGGCCGATTATGTATTTATTCAAAAATAAACTGTGAGATCATTTTATAATTAATTTAAATAGTTTAAGAATATCTTATAAAATAATCTTTTAGATAAATAAATTGGTTAAAATGTATTGGATTTAAACGACTTCTTTCTTTAGTTTTGATAAATTTTGACTTGGAAAAATTTCTTTCACTAATCGTAGATGTTGGAGAAATCGAAAGCAACCCATAATACAGAATATCTAAATTCTCAATATTTTTCTGGATTTCTCTTAACATATAAAATCTTCCATTACAAAAAAAAATTTAACACTTCTAATTGTTTGGGTTAATTCTATTGTTACGTTACTATCGTAAGTTTCTTCTGTTGTCATTGACCTGACTCATTCTGGCAAAGCTCAGCACCGAACATTCTGCAAAAAAGTTAATTTCCGAATTCCTTAATTCCTGTTTTTGTACTGTATTTTAAAAATTTATTTATAGAAGGAAATATATTGTATAAAAAAATAAAACTTTTTTGGTGCACTTTGGCAACTTTTTTTGGTGAATTTTGGTATGGATAACGTTATAAAATTGTTCATGGTTGCACTGTAGAATGTATTTAAAAAAGGAAGTTGCTTTGCAACCGACGTTTTGCAACTCACCCATTGTTTAAAACACCAAAAAATATGGTTTAATACTACAAAAATATATAATTTTTGTTACAACGGTTAATTGGTTAATCGACTGAAATTAACCGGTTTAATCGTTAATCGAAAAAAGCAAATTTTAAATTAACCGATCAGTTAATCGGGTAGTAATTAATCGGTTAACCGATCACTTACCCTGCCTTTTCACATGCAAGTTTTACTTGTAAAGCCTATAGTACACGGAATGTAAAAATTCACATGCGCATGTGATTCTGACGTAATTTTGTCATCATCGTACAACATGAACTTGCTATTGTGGCTTTGTAGGGACGTCAAAATTACGTCAGAACCACATGCGCATTAGGGTGTCCCAAAAATTTTTTTTTTTGTCAGAGGCTCAAGCATAATTTTTGAATTTTTTTTAGATTTTTAGGAAGAGCTTTAGAGGTCGCGCAAATCAAGTCTTTGTTAAAAATCTGGTTTTTCGGCCGTTTTTTCAAACTTGACTCATAACTTTGCCATAACCACGTTCATTTAATTTTTTGACCGAATATTTCTAAAGAAAATTTCCCAAACTTTATTTCCATATGCAAAAACTTTAAGTTCCGGCAATATTTTTGTCCATTACGATTCCACATATTAAGTTCTTTTGTAATTTTTAAACAAATTCTGTAAAAAACGGCTTATTACTTTTCAAGTTTATATGAAAGGTATAAAAACTAGTGACGCGATTTTGAATACCGATAAGTTCTAAACAATTAAGGAAAACAAAAATGGCATTTTGTCCTACAGTTTCCGAGTTACACTATTTTTATAGTTTGTACCTTAAAAATGGTGATACTTTTTCGTTATAATTATTGTGTATTTCCATTAATTTTTATAGTTACGTTTTAACTGTCATTAACTTCTGACATTTATTGATCTAAACCGTCACACGCTGTCATTTTCACTTTCTATTTTATGTGTGCTCCAGGAGCTATCAATCGGGCTCACTGGATAATGAAAATTATCTATTCTTGAAAATATGCATTTTCCGAAACCAGTTGCATTCTTATATAGACAAATCAACAGTTGATGCCTTGCTTGAATTTAGTTCATTTATTTTAAGAATAAATATCAAATATTGGTACCTCTGCCAGTGCCCTCGAAACGCTCCTCTCAATGATCTGAGCCTATTAAAGGAATTGGATAGTTATAAAATTATAATAAAGCAGTTGCAAAAGCCTCGCTTTAACTTTTCTAGGTCATCAGTGGTACTTTACTCCGTATTGGCTGCGCCAGAGTTTTTTGATGAACGTATCGACACCAAAACTTAGCACTTAATGACAAAAAAAACTTGCAGATACTCCATGCATGAAACTTTAACAGAAGAAAACTTTAGAAATAAAGAAATTCAACAATTCATTTCAAAAGCCAGTCTAACTTTTTTTGAAGCTTGCAATATTTTAATCGATTTTTTAAAAATAGATCCACAGAATTGGAAAGCCAACAAGTCATTTCAAGAGGCAAAGAAAAAAGTTCAACAACTACAAGTAGTAAATGATGTGGCAGAACGAGGTGTGGCTTTGGCTAATACTTATATTAATGTCACAACTTCTGGAACTGATTACCAGAATTTATTGCAAGGTATAGAACTACATCGCAAGAACCTCAATAAATGATTTTTCACAGAGCAAAAGAAAAGTTTTTTTTTTTGTTGATTGGGTAAGATTGGTGAACTGGCAAACATCTTATAATAACAAATACTGGGTATAAAGAAAAAAACGGGTATAACTCAGGAACGGTAAGAACAAATTAAAAAATTGTTTATTCATATTAATAAGAATTAATTTGTCTTTCAAACTCATTAGTTTTTTTCGTTTTTATTTAAACTTAAAAAGTTGTAAAGCGTTATTACAAAATTTTTTTAAAAAATTACGAAAAATTGTAATTAAGGGTATCTAAATTAGTAAACTCATCACCAAAACTTATAACTTTTTCACACAGGAATAAAGCTTGGATGATTTTCTTTAAAACTGTTTCCTCAGCAGTGAAGAAACTCGTGGTATTAACCAAGTTATGAGTAGTAAAGTTAAAAAAAGGCCGAAAACTCCGTTTTTTTATGAAACCTCCATTTGCGCGACCTCTAAACCTATTCCGAAAATTCTTAAAAAAAAAACCGAAAATACTTTACCCTATAAGCTTTTAAATTTTAATTGAGCACCTATGAAAATCAGAAAGAAAAAATTTTTTGGGACACCCTAATGCGCATGTGGATTTTTACATTCCGTGTACTATAGGCTTAAGAAATATTAACATCGAAGATGTCAATAAATGTCGAATGTCATGTAACTTCCATTAATGTTTACACAGTCAAGTGAAAGTTCTTTTAAAATCAGTGTTACCAAAACATAACATTTATGTGTGAATATTTGGCTTAAATAAATTTTATTTATTTTTCAAATGAGATTCATGTTTCAAAATTAAATCAGTTGCCTTCTTTGAGGGTATTTAAAAAAAAAAACAAAAAATATTTGTAAATATACCCTCTTCAGACCGTGGGTACACATATGTGCACCTTCAAATATTACATGTTTTAAAGACTAGCGACATCGTGTGACCAATAGAAACAGTTTTATTACTTGTTTTAAGCTACTGCCCTTCAAAACAATATCAAAAGATGGCAGGGTTTTGAAGTTTTAGCCATTTTTTTACATTTGAATTTACATGTTTGAAAAAACCATACTGTTGGGATATTTTTCCTCAATAACTAATCGCTAAGACCTGAAGTACACATATGTGCTCGTCTTTTTCTACCAGTTTAAATAAAAAAATTAAAAAAAATTATAAAAATCGAAATTTAAATTACACCTCATCAGATAAAACAAATAGTTAATAAGCCCTTTACTTAATCGGTTCAGTTCAGATCTTAAGAAATTAAGAATTTACGTTGAAATTTTTTAAATTTTAAGACCTGAGGTACACATATGTGCACCCTTAATTTCTAAGAATTCAAATAAAATTTGTTTAAAAAAAATATACAGTTTTCTTATTTGCTCCCCAAAAGGTGTAAACAATATATAAGAAATGTAAAAATTCAATGGGTTAATGCTCGGGTCTTAAGAGGATACTAAATAAAAATTAAAACATTATATTCAACATTTTTAATTTTTTTCGAATTTATTCTATGAGCTAAATTTTAGTTATGTATTTTATAAAGCTTTTTTGTAATAGTTCTATTCCTACAATTTTTCAGAAATGACTTTATACACTACCAGACTATTATATTGTATTTTCTTTTTACATTTTACCTTAGCTTTCCGTTGGAAAGCAATGAGGTATATTGAATGTACAGAAAAATTTACAATTATTAGACACCAGCAGAATGTAATGCATTTTCTGGCCCGCTACGGCCGTCGTCAGCATTCTTTGTGTCTCACTGGATAGTGCTACTTTATAAATTGAATGTATTTAACTCAACTATTTTAACAAATAGAAATTGGGAATTATTTCCTTCCGAAGGTAACTTTATATTATATTCAACATTTTTAATTTTTTTCGAATTTATTCTATGAGCTAAATTTTAGTTATGTATTTTATAAAGCTTTTTTGTAATAGTTCTATTCCTACAATTTTTCAGAAATGACTTTATACACTACCAGACTATTATATTGTATTTTCTTTTTACATTTTACCTTAGCTTTCCGTTGGAAAGCAATGAGGTATATTGAATGTACAGAAAAATTTATAATTATTAGACACCAGCAGAATGTAATGCATTTTCTGGCCCGCTACGGCCGTCGTCAGCATTCTTTGTGTCTCACTGGATAGTGCTACTTTATAAATTGAATGTATTTAACTCAACTATCTTAACAAATAGAAATTGGGAATTATTTCCTTCCGAAGGTAACTTTATATTATATTCAACATTTTTAATTTTTTTCGAATATATTCTATGAGCTAAATTTTTCTGTACATTCAATATACCTCATTGCCTTCCAACGGAAAGCTAAGGTAAAATGTAAAAAGAAAATACAATATAATAGTCTGGTCCCAGTAAACCAAGCGATATTGTAACGATATCGAAATGATATCATATAGGTGATAGAAAGTATCACAAGTGATAATCGTTTACGAATCGAAAACGATAGTTTTTGCGGACTAAATTGTACCTTTCCTTATAATATCGTTTTTCCATAAAATTATAATATCGTTTTCGATATCATAATTTCCAATAATAACGATAGTGAAATCGCATTTATAAACTTTTCGAAAAACTATCGTTTTATTATACTGATAATGATATTATATGTATCTAATAACAAGGTAAAACTCATTTTTTTAAATGAAAGAAAAATTCTTGAAATATAATAGCTTATACTTACAGTTTTGTGTAATATTTATAGGATAACTCGATCACAATGTGCATACATATTTTAATAAAAACATTGTTTTTAATTTTTATATTAATCTTTGTTAAAATAATTCATTATGTTTAAAAATATTTGAGGTTTTTTTCAAATGTTTGTTTTTAAATTGGAAAAAAATATTTTGGTAAAATGATGTCGTAACGATATCGTTTTAAATATTAGTAAATACTATTATACACGCCGTAAAATATAATATCGTTTTCGCTATCATATCGTTCTATGGTTTATTGGGGTAGTGTATAAAGTCATTTCTGAAAAATTGTAGGAATAGAACTATTACAAAAAAGCTTTATAAAATACATAACTAAAATTTAGCTCATAGAATAAATTCGAAAAAAATTAAAAATGTTGAATATAATATAAAGTTACCTTCGGAAGGAAATAATTCCCAATTTCTATTTGTTAAAATAGTTGAGTTAAATACATTCAATTTATAAAGTAGCACTATCCAGTGAGACACAAAGAATGCTGACGACGGCCGTAGCGGGCCAGAAAATGCATTACATTCTGCTGGTGTCTAATAATTGTAAATTTTTCTGTACATTCAATATACCTCATTGCTTTCCAACGGAAAGCTAAGGTAAAATGTAAAAAGAAAATACAATATAATAGTCTGGTAGTGTATAAAGTCATTTCTGAAAAATTGTAGGAATAGAACTATTACAAAAAAGCTTTATAAAATACATAACTAAAATTTAGCTCATAGAATAAATTCGAAAAAAATTAAAAATATTGAATATAATATAAAGTTACCTTCGGAAGGAAATAATTCCCAATTTCTATTTGTTAAAAATTAAAACTATAATTATTGTTACAGCAATCGAGAAAATTTGGCAACCCTGTTTATATTATTGATATTAACTTGCTGCAAGTGTCAAAATATCACTGTCTTCAGAAATGTCTTGCAAGTTGAGCTGTAAGTTGGCTGCAGGTACGAAAAATGAAATTGTGTTTATGAAAAAGGGCGGCAAGTGTATTGAGTTTTAGAAATTTTCATAAACAAGAATGACCTTAAATGGCTAATGGCTTTAAATGAGGAAACCTGGCTAAATTTGCAACACTGGTTAGTTTTATTTTATAATTTACTATGATTATGGGATGATATTCTTATATTTATTTAAATTTTTATGAAAATACGACTGTTAAACTTTTATTTATACCGATCTAAATTTTTTATTCAAATTCTAATTGTTTTGACAGTCGAGTGTATCAGTTTAACTTGTTTCTTTTTACACTCAACTGCAAACTACCTAAAAACCAAAATCCCAACCAACTTTACCAACAAATAACTGTAATTTTAAACTTCTTAGATTTATTTAACCGTAAATGTTCAAGTATCTTTAGAATGCATAAGAAGTGTGTATGTCTGTGCCGTAGTTACTTTGAGAGTACGTTGGTTGTTCAACACGTACTGTATCATTAGAAAATGACATTAACAACAAATTCATTTATAAGTTTACTTGACATTTTGCCAGCTTAAATGGACGTAATCAACAAACAACAAAAAAATGATTTATTACACACACACACACACATATATAAAGTTACTGAAACATGTTTGCAAATAGCCATAAATACAAGTTACTTACACATACGTATATTTTTGTATTATAAATGTTATTAGCTACTTATTATCCTTAACAACATTTACATACACGCACAAATTTACCACCACTTCGACATGCAAATTCATATTTACATTTTAATTGTCTTTTCCATAAATAAATCTTTTTCTTCTTAGTTTGTATAGCAGCTTTAGATAAGTGGCAGGGTGTCCTACAGCTAATTTTTCTTTCCCCGGTATTTGTTCACTTCCCGAGAGACCGGGTAACCATTTTTAACTTCCCAACTTACTGTTGTTTAAACTTGTCAAAGAGCAAGGTGCGAATCTAATCGCACATTTCGTACGAAATCAAATGTTTTTTATTTTGTTTTCTTAAGTACATTTGAGAGACTTTTTGTTAATTTTTGACAGAAGGTTAAGCAATGCTAAGCATATTATGGTTGAGCCTTTACTTTTATTTGCAAATCATTCTTGCTTTAAATTAAAACTATTTAAAGTAGGTAAATATCATAAAATCAAAGCAGACTGTCATATAATAAAAATGCTTCATACATAAATTCAATGGTATTTGTGAAACATAAACAATGGTGTTCTGGAAATCGAAAACGCAAAACACAAGAATTTGGAAGTTGCTTTCAATTTTTATAATTTTTCCTATGAAAATATGTTTAATAGCGAAATATTTGTAAAATATTTTTCATAAAATTCATGGACAAAAATACTTTAAAACATGTTGAATTTTTGTTTTTGTTCTTAATAATATAAAACACACGTTATGTGTTACTATTAGTTTTATATACATAAATACAAACATAATAATTACATATATGTATTAAGAAAATAGTTTGGCCCTTTCAAAGGTATTTTGGCCCTTTTAAATCGCCAATTTGGCCCAAAACAAAAATACTCAAAATGCATCACTGTCTTGTAGGGTGGTATCATTTTTATACAATTACAAAAACAACTAATATCAACGCAGGAAATGTTCATGTTGTTTTTGTAAAAATTTAATAACTGTAACCATCTGCTTTTTATACCCTTCACCGAAGGTAAGAGGGTATATGGGCATTTCCACAGAATGGTCTACCAGGATGAAAAAATAAAATGTTGATTATCATCGTCTTTTATGGTTTATTATTAGAAAAAAAGTCTATGTTCTTATTAAAGAATGGTTTCCTAGCATATTTGAGCTGTTCTACTTGAGGAAATTGGGCTGGAAACTGGAAAATTTTATAATTTCCTGTATTTGCTACTTCTAAAGACATTTTTATATACTTATTTTACATGCAAAATATATGTTATGTTTACACTCTTTCTTCATAATCTCTCCATTACAATCAATTGTAAAAGGAGTATTAAGTTTTTTTGTTAAGGAAATTTGAAGACATTTATGGTAAAATGCATGGTGATAATAATAAAAAAAAACATATGGAAAAATCGTACGTTCGCGATCCGTACGTTCGCAACCGGTACATAAGCCAATTAAATAAAAACCAAGAGAGATATTTTATGTTGTAAAAACTGGATGGAGATCTACATTAATACACTTTTAAAATAAATTAATCACTTTTGAAAATTCCGTTTCATTACGCAGATTTTTATATTTCATTACTGTCAGCCGAAGTTGACTTCTATTTTGCGTACGTTCGTGACCACACGTTTATAACTCTTATTACTCGATGAAATCCATCTTTCGTACTAAACATAGAGCTACCTAAATGCTATCGAATCGCAAAAAAAATGCTAGGAAAAGTTTTGTTTTCTATATTATTTGTACATCAAAAGCGTACGAACGTACGTTCGTGACCCCAGGAAATGCCCATATATAACTTTGTCATTCCGTTTGTATGTTCCACAATATTGATCCTACACCCTATAAAGTATATATATTCTGGGTCCTTATGAAAAGCGAAGTTCAAATCCGGTTGTCCGTCTGTCCGTGTGTATGTTGAAATGGGTTTTCCGAAAACCCCAGAAATGATGTGGACTAGGTTGATGTATATTTATGTCACATATACTTTGTTTAAGTTTGCTATTGAAATTCAGCCAGATCGGTCCAAAAATGACGGAGATATGAGCAAAAAACCACGACAACCTCTAAATTTTTCCAAAAATCCCTTGTTGTTGTATTTTTTTTTTATTTCTGTATATCTTGAGAACGCCAAGAGCCAAAGTTTCCAAATTAGGTACACACATTTAGGTTGCCAATACACACCATCCTACAAAATGTGGGCGGGATTGAAGAAGTGGGCGTGGTACCTCCCGTACAAAAAAAATTAAAAATTGTATAAAAACCTAAATTTTAGGGCTGCCATACGTCCTATGTGACTTATATACCAAAATATCGGAAATTTCTAGTAGAACATATTTTATAAAAAACTCGGAAAAATCGGTTCAGATACAAAAAAGTTATAACCAAAATTAATTTTTTTTTAAATCCCTCTTTCGGGAACCATAGATCTCCCCGAGTCCAAGCTTTATAGCTCAAGTAAATGGTAAATTTCTTCTTAAACACGTAGGTATATAAATCTGTCAAATCGGTTAAAAAATGGCAGAATTACAAACGAAATACTGAATCCCCAAAAATTACTCTTGTTTTTATAATTAACTTTGTTAAAATATATATTTACAAGTTTATATGGGCTACTTCAAATTTTTTGAGCACCTGCTGAAACCGACATACTATGGCTCTTATTTCGTTAAGTTTTATGAATTGAAAAAAACGTTGTACAGGGTTTGGATGACTATACTTGAAGGATATGACGTGCAAAGTTTTACGTTGAAAAGTCCTCACCTTAAGAATTGGTGGTCATCTAAAATTCGAAAAATTAAACAAACGACTTGAAACTTCCAAGAGTTTTTTCATTCATTCCGTTTTCTTTGTAATAGTTTTAAGCTTTTAGATCCAAACCCATACAAAATTTAGTCACTAGACTTGGAGGATATATCCACTAAAAAAAAAATTTTGATATCGCTGCTGCGTGAAAAGTTGCATGGTGTTTTAAAGTGAAACCAAAAGTTTTTGCGCCGTTTAATAAAAATGAGTTTTAAGCGCAGAATTAAAAAAACTGCGTAATTTTATAAAGTTTGAGGTGTATCAAGTTGGTGTCAGCGCACCAATAACCTATCACGGACATCACAAACTTAAAAGAAATTAGCGTAAATTTTTTAAAAATGTATCTTTTTTGCGTCTGACAATCTGAATTGCCTTTTAAGTTGGCTAGTGTATTGCGTGATGTGAGTAACTTCGTAAAGGGCACCTCCGAGGCGAAAACGCACTTTAAAATTTTTAAACGCAAAAATTTTATGAACTTTTGAAAATTTTTGCAAAAAAACAATTTATTTTTAAGCTTTTTTTTATATCAAAACATGTCATGGGCACATGTTAAGGTATCTAAATAGATTCTTCGCGACGGACTAAACTGATAAAGTGCAAAAAAAAATAATTTTTTTCAACCGTGGCGCGTGCAGCGGCAGTTTTTTCCAAACACATTTCGCTTTGTGACAACTGAAGCGCTGTATCAATTCCGCTCAAACGTACATCGAATAGAAGACTTTACTGAGCTTGATACTAAAATTGAAAACGCACCAAAAAATTTTAAGGATTTAAAATTTTATGGAGAAACAAAATGTTTCTAACCTCAAAAAGCATCCTTGTATGAAATATTTGATTTGGTTTCAGAATATACATTTTAAAATTTCTAAAATTCGTTAAAAAAAAACTGAGAAGCGAAACAAATTATGATCATAGTAGCTTTTGCTGAGTGCTTCTAAGAATAAATATTTGAGTATTACTGATCTAAATATATAATTTGGTAAAAAAATCATGAGTGGTAAAGTTTAAATGGTTATATCTCTTAAGCCATTAGCGATAGCCAAATAGTTTTTTTCCCAAAATATTGCAAATTATGTCTTATACTAGCCGTAATTTTGTAAAATGTTTAACAATTTTAAATAAATTTTTATATGCATACACGATCAAAAAAAACTTTTTTATATTTTTTTTTCCAGTGTATTTTAAAAAGTATTCAAGCTTTTACAAATATTTTAGTGTGCTAAGAAAGCCCTTAAGGGGTATTATCCACTCGCGTTATCCTTTTTCAATTTTAACAAAAACTGTAATTTTTATATTTTTTTTTTAATTTTTAACTTTAAACCGCAGTAAAATTTGCGCCGTGTAATAAAAATGATTAACGCGAACGGATTTCACATGCTCAAATATCGGTTTATACACACGCAAATCCACATTGATGTCAGACTAAAAAAAATTAAAAAAAAAAAATGTCTAGGTGTCGTAAATTTTTGAAGTTGCTCATATAAATGTTTATATATAAATATAACTTAAGTAAATGGTAAAATTCTTCCTTAACACGTCGGTAAATAAAAATATCAAATCGGTTAGACAATGGGTAATTTATGAGAAAAATACTCCAAAAATGGGCTAAAAAACATCAAAATTGTTATAAAAACCTAAATTTTAGGGCTGCCATATGTCCTTTGTATATGACTTATATACCAAAATATCGGAAATTTGTATGAGTTATAACCGAAATACTGGGGTCTAATCACCGCATACGATATCGAGCAAAATTCATCGAAATTATTTATTTTGGTATCTTGAAACTCGATATCGAATGAAATGTATTGAATTTGAAATAATAGCATTCGGCATCGAGTAACTCGACATTACATTTATCGAGTTTTCATTCGATACGCCAGTGTCTATCGTATGCAAAAAATTTCAATAGTTTATTCGATACGAAAGTATCGAATGCGGTGATTAGACCCCTGAATTCCCGAAAATTACTCTTTTTATACCCTTCACCGAAGGTAAAAAATATACCTTAATAACTGTAATTTCTACAATATTGATCCTACGCCCTATAAAGTAAATATATTCTGGGCCCTTATAAAAAGCGAAGTTCAAAACCGGTTGTCTCTTATTTTAAAAAAAAAATATTTACCAGTTTTATTTAGTTTTTGTCTAGTTGCTTTGTATTCTGCTCGCACAATGGTGAAGGGTATATAAGATTCGGCACAGCCGAATATAGCACTCTTACTTGTTGTTATTATTTTTGATTTTACTTATACCATCCGTGTTAACACGAAAAATATTCTTACAACAGGCTTTTATTTTTTTCTTTTAGACACGGAGAGAATTTCTTTATTTTCTGATTCTACAAAGTCGTAATACATTGTATTACCGTGTAATACCCTTTGTACACTTGCATACATTTCGGACGAACGCATGGAAGATGTTGAAAATGTGAAATACGCGTTCACACTTCAAACAAATAACATCTACTATCAATAAAAAATGTCAGCATTTCTGAAAAAAAACTTTTATTTTTTTTAAATACTTTTTTTTTACAAAAGTGCCAACATTTTAAAAGATAACACCAAAATGTATTTCTGATTCATTTCGTTTAATAAGTTTAGCAAAACTATGCAAAATAAGGCTTGCAAAAAAGGAAAAACTTGAGATATGGTAACGCTGCTTTCAAAGCAACTTACATTTTGTCAGTGATGCCACAATAAAACAGAATTTATTGCCACTTTTCTAGTGATGACACTAAAAGAATCTCAAAATGTAAAAGGGAACAAAATGAGATAGTAATAACATTCTGTAAAGATGATGAAAAATTTTGATTCTTAGCCCTATGTATTTCTTATGGGAAAATTCCAACATCTTCGCAAATTGATGTTAAATGTTGACAAGTGTGAAAAGGCTATTAAGAAAATATTTCAATCGTGCAATATAGATTTTCAAAAGCTTGATAAAGGCCCTCGTAGATTTAGAACCCAAAGTTTATTGGAAAAAGGTATTCAAACAAAAAGATATGTTTCCAATATTTTAAAAAGTAATAAATTTAATTTTAGTTTGGCACTTCCAAATCCTTTAGTTGGAAGAATAGATAGATAGATAGATAGAACAACTTTATTGAGTATATAAAAAACAAATAAAGCATTAAGAGGCATTGACATAGTGTCGTCAGCCTATATAATTACAAATGTATTATGACAATATTTTAGTGTTCGATAAGTTTTAGTCTTCAAACTCCGTAAGCAAAAATTTTCGGAAACTTAAGGCATTTATTATAAAGTTTGCTAAGTTTTTCCAATTACAACCATCACATGTTCCGTTCAACAAACTTATTAACGTATTTTGATCAAAAGTATTTTTTCCGAAAAAACGAACCCTAAATTCTCTAAGTATTGGGCATTTTCCCATAAAGTGTAATATATGTTCATCTTCCCCCATATTACATAATTTGCAGATTGAAGAAGTGTTACTATTAAACATACATTTTGCAAGAGGCAGCGTATCGCATCGCGCTTTAATAATGGCAGATATTTCGTTCATTGACAAATTTTCCTCAAGTATGTATGTTAAACCCATAGCGGGTGTAAGGTGCTTATAAATACGAGTATTACTTGCTGAAGCAAGTTCTTCCATTTCAAACTGTTTACTACTTTGAAGTTTGGACACAAATTCCAAACACTGATTAATCCCCTCATTCATAGATAGATTCTCATCAAAACATATATTAAACTGCTCACCAATTTTATTTATTTCCTTTGCCCAAAAAATGTTTTTCTGAAGAACTAGCTTTGATAATTTATGTGGTAATCTTTTCGTATTATAGTTATACAATGTTTTACTCATATAATTAAGATGAAGACATAGTGTATAGAAATGGCTGTCTGTAGCTCCAGTTTCCAAAGCCAGTGCATAATTAGGAGTGATATCCGGTATTTTTAATATTCTTTTAAGAAAATATCTTTGAAGCTTATCGACTGTCTCAAAAGCTGTGAACCCCCAGACTTGCGCACCATACGCTGGTACCGCTCTGCATACAGCTTGAAATATTTTCCACTTTGACCTTAGTGATATATTTGGTTTTTTTAAATAGTTTTGCCATGTAGAATTAATGCTAGATTTCACTGCGTTGTTTCTACGTTCAACATGCTTCATGAAAGACATTCGTGGTGTAAAAATTACTCCAAGATAGCAGAATTCTGATGATATTTTAATTTCCTCGTGCTTAAAAAACCACTTTTCGTCCCTTGCTAACCTACCACCTTGCCTAAAAACCATTATTTAAGATTTTTCCATATTTACTTCCATGTTCCATGTTGTACAATAAGTATCAAGTTTGTTTATCATTTCCTGCATAATCTCTGTATCTTCCGCCAGTATGACTATATCGTCTGCGTATAAAAGAATTCGAATATTAAGTTCTTCAACCATAACACCTCCGCCTAGGTATTCATGTAAATCATTTAAGTAAATAATAAATAATAATGGGGACAAAAGACAGCCTTGTTTAACACCCGAGTGAGTCCCAAAATATTCGGATAAGTCACTTCCCGTCCAAACAGCTGACGAAGTGTTTTTATATATAGCCTCTAGCAATCTAACAATCTTTGTGGATAATCCCATCGTATGTAATTTGAAAATAAGCTTTTGTCTAGGAACTTTATCAAACGCTGCTCTAAAGTCTACAAAGAATGCGTACACTTTTTTCTTTTCCTCGAACTTAAGTTTCACCAATGACGCCAAATTGTATATATTATCTATTGTTGAGTACTGCTTTCGAAAACCTGCTTGATATTCATTCAGAATCATATTTTTCTCTAACCATGAGCTTATTCTTTCATTAAGAATTCCCATAAACACCTTAGCAATACAGTTCATGAACGAAATTCCTCTGTAGTTGCTAGGTAAATTTGGGTTCCCCTTCTTAAATATTGGAAATATTATGCTGTTTGCAAAAGTTTCATCTATCTTACCAGAATCGAACATTTTATTATACGTCTTTGCAAGTTGTATCATAAATTCGTTTGTAGAGTTTTGTAAAAATTCGTAAGTGATTTGATCTTTTCCAGGCGCTTTATTTTTTTTAAGTTTTTCAATAGTATAGCTATTTCTACAGTAGAAATATTTGTATCCAACTCATTGTACGAATACCACATAGGTGCGTAATGTATATTATTTACCGCCTCTTGCGGGTTTAAAAGGTACTCAAAATAATTTTTAAAATCTTCTGCTGATACCGATGTACTAACTTGAAAAGTACTGCCTCGTATTTCATTCGCAATCTTCCACCAGTTTTTTGAGTCTTGAACTCTATCTATCTTTCTCTCAAGTTCGGTGAAATACTCTTCTTTTCGGTTTGCGCATACTTTTTTGTAATTTTGTTGGGCTTTTAAATATTTTTGTCTGTCTTCTATTTCATTCGAGTTTCTATATGCGTTAAGCATTTTAAACGTTTTGTCCCTAGCATGCAAACATTTATAATTAAACCATTTTTGCTTAAACTTTATGTTATTAATTTGTTGTTGTTTATGTGCAGATTTTCTAATAGATGTTACTAAATCGTACAAACTTAAAGCTTCTTCATCATTTACAATTAAACTTATATTTCTGTTCAATTTTTGTTGATATGTTATTTTAAGAGACTCGTTCCAGGCTAATTTAGGCAACAGATGTAGTTTTTTAACGGTCTCATTTTTATTAATCTTCAAACATAACTTTATTGGCATATGATCTGAATAAATTTTCTTCTCTACTTCAAAACTTTGGATAAGGCCCAAACCTTCCTGAGAGACTGCACAGATATCGTTTACAGAACTTCCGATATTGTTCATAAAGTTGGAAGAATATTTAGCATCCTTAACGGGTGTGAAACTGATTTAAGAAACAGACTGTTGTCTGAAACTGTTGTATATTGTAATGAATATAATACTTTACTGAAAATACTTCATTTATAGCAAAGTATGTTTTGATTTTTTATGTCTGTTAATTTTTTGTTATTTGAAAATTTTAATTATTCTTAAAATAAAATTTGTACAAAGAATACATATTATTGTGTGTCCGTTATATTTACCATAGGTTATGGGCCCAGGTTTCTGAAAAGAATTGTAAGAAATAGTGGCAAATCTAAAAAAAAAAAAAAAAAAAAAAAAAAAAAATGAGCTATTCTGGTTTCAAAATAGAACCATTGTGTAAGGATAACTTTGACACATGGAAAATTCAAGTCGAAGCCTTACTGATAAAAAATGATGGATGGAAATACGTATGTGGAAATATTCCGAAACCTCTAAGTCCTCAAGAAACCGTATGTTTATGGGAATCGGAAGACGCAAAAGCCAAAGCTGACCTAATTCTCCTAATCGCAACCAGTGAGTTGAAACAGATCAAGAACTGCATGACATCCAAAGATGTGTGGGATAAATTACATGGTATTTATCAATCAAAGGGACCTGCAAGAAAGGCAATGCTGCTCAAAAATTTGATATTACTCAAAATGAAAAATGGCGACGACATAAGAGACCATATAAGAAATTTTTTTGACATCGTTGATAAAATAAATGAAATGGAATTACAAATCATTGATGATTTATTAACCATTTTACTTTTATACAGTATTCCTGATGAGTATGAGTCATTTAGAATAGCAATTGAAACTCAAGAAAGACTGCCAACACCAGAAGCACTAAAGGTAAAACTATTAGAAGAATATGAAGCTAGAAAAAGAAATATATGTGAAGAATCCTCAGATGCAATGATAGCGAAGAAAAATAATAAAAAATTTTTAAAACCAAATGATCAGAGATTTAAAGGTGAGAAATTTAAATTTACCTGTCACAATTGCGGAAAAGTAGGACACAAAGCAAATGAATGCTGGTCTAAAATTCAAAATCAACAAAAGTATGTTAACAAAAAGTAAGAAACAACTCGAAATGCTGAAGTTGCACTTCAAGTAAATGGTGGAGGTGATAGTTGGTGTTTAGATTCCGGCGCGTCATCACACATGTGTTTTGACAAGTCAAAATTCAATACAATAAGGCCAGCGGATACAGATGTGCTACATTCAGCAAATAACGAATCAGCAAAAATTGAAGGTAATGGAATTGCAAAAATAAAAACTAGTACTGGATATATTTCTAGGTTAGAAAATATATTATACGTTCCGGACCTTAGATCAAATCTATTATCAGTAGCAAAAATTACTGATCATGGTTTCGAAGTGAAATTTAATAGAAAGGAAGCAATTATAAGTAACATCAGAACTGGTGAAAAAATAATGGTGGCAAAACGCATAAAAGATTTATATTATGTTGAAGAATTAGTTGAAAACTGTAAAGCAGCTCAAGAATCGAGTATACAAGAATGGCATGAACGTTACGGACACCTAAATGAAAATGATTTAAAAGATTTATTAAGAAAACAAAAGGTTAATGGAATAAAGTTTAATCTTAATGAAAAATTACAAATTTGTGAAGTGTGTATGGAAGGTAAACAAACCCAAAAGCCATTCAAAAGATCAACTTCAAAATCAACCGAATTATTGGAACTTATACATACCGACGTTTGCGGCCCTATGAGAATAAATTCCCTTGGAGGGTCAAGATATTTTTTAACCTTCATTGACGACAAATCCAGATGGTGTGAAGTTTATTTTCTTAAGAAAAAGAGTGAAGTTTTTGAAAAATTTAAAGAATTTAAAAATTTGGTGGAGAATAGTACAAATCGGAAAATCAAAACAATCCGATCAGATAATGGAACTGAATATACACTGGGTAAAGTACATTAAAAGTTGAGTGTAGAAGACATAATGATGTAGTAATTGATATTTAAGCTTTCACTAAAATATAATAGAATTTAAGTAACCTGTATTCAACATTTGTCTATTTTGCTTTAAAAATTCCCTGTCAACAGCAAAGATTTAACTTATGACTATTACGGTTAACAAATTCAAATGCTCTCTTGTTCGTATTAATCTTGCATAATAAATGTTGCATGTTATTTCATCTTGCAACAAATAGGTATCAAACTGCTCACTGCAAGGCAAAGCAAGACAAGGCATCTTAGCTGTAATATTATACATACATGCCTTAGAGATTTAATTTTTTTATTTACATGTATCGTGCATTTTTTCTTCTTGTTGTTATTATATTTTGCTTTTAATGCTCCATGTAGTTTCGTTAAGTAACCTCAAGATTAAGAACGAAATCATGTTCAAACGACATCACTGTGTAACAACAAGTTATGGAAAATATTCTAATGAAGATGATGTAGTTGTGACTATAGTTAGGAAGAAGAGGATAATAAATTACAAATTCAAGAATAAAATAAATCATGCATTAATTTAAGGAATAAAAATTAGAAAGTGGTTTTTTCAATTTTCTCAAGGAGAAATCCTAATTTTGGTCAAATCATTTTTCAAACATAAAAAGGCTGTATAAAATTAAAGAATCTTGTATCTTCAAATCAGCAACGCCCAGTTCTAATATTCAATACAGTGAACTCGCGAAAACGTGAACACTCAAAAGGGTGAACGTCTCAGAAACGTGAACAAATTTATTTTTACACAGACTTTTCTAAAACGTGATTAAAATCTGGAAGCTCTAAAACGTGAACAAAATTAAATATTCTTGAATTATTGCAAAAACGTTATAGTGGCAGTGGCTTGGCTAGAAAATATGGTGTTGCTAAATTAACATTAAGAAGAAAAAATAGGAAATAACAAATCGTGTAAAGAAAACTCTTTATGGTACCGGAAAGCGTAAAACATTACGTTCTTCTGAGCTTCCAAAAATTAAAAAAAACTCTTAGCATGGGAAATAAAAAATTACCAGTAAGCGGACTGATGCTAAAAGCTATTGCTTCAGAAATTCACCAACAAATTAAAGAGAGTGATCGTGGTTAAAGTGCCAGCGATCGCTGGCTTTAAAAATTTAGGCAGAGGTTTGGTGTTCGTCTTCTCATAATTTCCGGAGAAAAGCTTTCTGATCAGCCACAACTTATTGGCCCGTTTAAAGAATAGTTAAGATCAAAAATGGAGGAACTACTATCTTTATGTGTAAATCAGCTTGTACTGGAAGCAGCTACCAGATAAACTATACTTTTCATCATTGGAGAAAAGTGCTTAAAGAAAAAGCTTTTTTAAAGATGGTCAAACGAAAAAACTTTTAAAAAAATGTGACCGATTTTTTCCTGTGAAATTTTTTATCCCTTATAAACATTCCTTAAACAAAAAAAATGTGTCTATTCGTTTTAGTTAATTTTATGATATTTATAAGACATTTATTTTTTTATGCATCATATACAAAGTCAACTTAATTAATGCATACATGTACATTAGAGCGACTCACCAAAAAAAGTGCTCGATGTACCCTCCTAAAAATGAACCTTGGACTTTTTTAAGATAACATTTTAAATATTTCGGCTCCAGCTTTGACCTCTCGTGAGCTGGACCAGTTTGAAAAAGAGTCTATTTTTGCATGTTTTATTAATTTGAGAATCTGTTTCCTTACCAACATATACAAATTGGGTATCACAAGAAAGATTTTTTTAAGGCCAACTGTATATAGAATTTGTCCAAGGACGATTACCCATGTCCTTTTATTAAGGATTTTCCTTTAAAAAAAACGCGGTTTTTGAAATTTTTGTTTGGGGTTGTTTGTAATAAAAATGCCAAATTAACATATTTGAATCTTTAGGCGATTTAATTAAATACGTTTCTCAGCTTTTTTTGATATTCGTGCTAGTTCGCGTTTTGACAAAAATGCAATGGGGTGGTAGCCCTTCGTTTTAAATAGGGCAATATGGGTATTAAATTTTTTATTTTGCCAAGTACATCATCTTTGTATGTAAATAATTTAGATTTTTTCAAATTACACGGTGCTCTGGAATATATATAAATGCAATTTGGTAGTATCTTTAATATGATAGTGAATTTAGTTTCCAGATCATATATGGATAAAAATAGGACTAAAGAAACTGACAAATGTTTCGCAAATTTTCAGAAAACGATCCAAAGTACAGTTTTTGCAAAAAAGCTTTTTAAAATAATAAATTGTGGTCTTTGCAGTGCTAGCTTTAAAAATTATTTTTAGCCACCGAGTTAATGACAGAAAGAAGTTTACGCAAAACATGGACAGGTACATACTTAGGTACCAAGATGTGAATAGTTTGCTCTAACTTACTACAGAAAAAAATTTATTTTATTCTTTAATAACAAGATTTCTAGTAAAAACGAAAAGAAAATACAATAACATCAAAATGTTTACCTCTGATAATACAGTAGTTGTTTTTTAATCGTAAAATGTTGTTCTTGGAAAAATGAAAAATTTTGTTGTTAAAACAAATCATATAACAACAATGTGCTTAGGCTTGCTAGACTGTCTTGATTTTTCTTGATTTATAAGAATTTTCAATGCTTTTCCAAAATCAAGAATAAACATATATTTTGTTAATATTTTTTAAAGCCCTACCAATAACACATTATTTTTTTTTAAATTTGCTTACAATTTTCCTTCCACAAAGCAGTGTAAAAAGCAAATAAATATTTCATCGTTTTGTTTTTTAGTGTAATATAAATAAAAACAACGAATTTATGAAATTTTTTCAAAACTTAACCGATTGTCATTATTAGTTAAAGCAAATGATGTTATTGTTTTATAATGAAATAAGTTCCCAGATTAAGTAAATGACATAAAACCAAATTATTTAAAGGGACTTATTTAATACATCATTCAAATTTCATATATTGATACATGAAAATTTGTAAGGGTCGGGGTGATATGCCCGAATCATATAATCCCGAATTGCAAAATCCCGGATCGCTAACTTTAGCATCTTTACCCTTGTTGCCAGATAATTTTGATACATAATCGACAAAACTGGGCAAAGAAAATTGGCGAAATCGGCACAGTATTTTCTAAATCGGCAAAAATAAAAATATCATAAAATTTTTAAATAATTAGTATTGTGGTTATTTTGTTGAACTATTTATGGTTTGTTTTTAATGCAAATTTTTTAATATTTTTAATTAGGCTTAAGTTCATCAAATTTAATTTTCATAAAATTATTTTAATGAAGAAAGGAATTTTACAACATGAAAATTAATTAAAATTGTTATTGATAAACTGTCACACAGAAGTAAGGAAAAAACATGTAAAATCAATTAAAATAGATAATCATTCAGAAAAGCAAATTTCGATCTACCAAAGGTTAAAATACAATTTGGTTTAAGGATTGATGTTTGACTATTGACGTCAGCAGTCGTCGATGGCTGCGAGTGTAAGACGGCAAATCCATCTGAAGAGATCGAATGGTTGCGATCGAAACATGTCATGGTAACCTGACGGCAGGGTTCGAGACCCGGCCACGGTCAAGAATGACAGATTATCAATAACAGTTTTAATTAATTTTCATGTTGTAAAATTCCTTTCTTCATAAAAATAATTTAATGAAAATTAAATTTGATGAACTTAAGCCTAATTAAAAATATTAAAAAATTTTTAAATAATGTTAAGTTCTTGCAAAAAACCGAAAAATAATATAATTTACATACGTTTGTATTGAATAAATAAATTTAAACAATAAATTTCACAAAAGTAAATCAGAATTATATCTAACACTAGCGGATGCACGGAGTGTGCTACTACGCTTCCCTCCTCTCGTAGTATGGGAAATTCAAAGTCGTATGTCTTAAAATAATAACAAGAAAAACATATGATTGCTGTGAGCAACCCGCATCATTAAGATTTCTACTTAGTAGTTATGACCAAACAATAAACTTTGCATAAGAAGTCTTATTATTTTAGGACATGAAACCAACAAACAAAATTTTTTTTAAACTATTGACAAATATTGGGATATTATGACAATATGACTTTGGGCAAAAAAAATAAGAGCAATTAAATCTCTATTTTTGGTTTAAAATGTGTTTTAACCAACAAATCAGTTAATATATAAACCATCTTCAAATGCATAAAATTTGGCGTTTAAACAACCAATACAGACCATATGAATTTGATAAGATTTATCGTAGCGCTGCCACATGTTATTTTTTAACTTCATATAATACATGGGACACTGATTTACAGTTGTTGAGTTTAAACTACATATAAATTTAAGTTTAGTTCAACTAAACCAGCGTTTAAACAATTACTAATTTATAAGCCATTAATAGCACACATTGTAAATCGCCCAATAGTTTATATCGGGGCTGTGGAGTAGGAGCTCGAGTTGAAGAGTCGAAGTTGAGGTTTTTGTACCGGAGTCGTAGTCATAGTACCCACAAAAAAACTCGCGACTCCGACTCCAACATTTTTCGGTGTAAGGAAATTTTAAAAAATTTTCTAATATTTTCCAAAATACAAATTCTTCGAAATTGCCAATTTAATTTAAAATATCGTTTTGGAGTTTTTACAGAATAATTTTCTTGCTATATATAACCATTTAAAAGATACTGCATTTAAAACAAGTAAGACTGCTATATTCGGATATGCCGAATCTTATATACCCTTCACCATGATGAGATATGAACAAAAAGTTATATATATATAAATAACGTTCTTTAGATAGGTATAAATAAATATTAATTGAGCCACGCCAACTTTTCATTTCGTCATGCCGAAGAATATAAAAAAACAAAAAAATTTATATATGTACCTTTGCCCGTTTCCTCCTTTGCCAAAGTTGATGTTTGAAATTCGTTTTTTAGAGCATAAAAAAATTAAATAAAAAAAAAAAAAAAAATCGAGATTCGAACTGGCAATATCATCAATCTCAGGAGAGAACTTAACAACACGGCTACGAATGCTTTTACTAAAGAAGCGTTAAATTAAAATATATTGAGTCTATGAGTTTGTTTCTTTATTTGAGCGGCATATCATATACATGCATTAATGTGTATGTGTATGCGTAAAATTAAACACATTACAAATAAAATCCACCACTTGTAGTGAAGGGTATAAAAAAACAGCAAAAAAACCACATTACCAACACTGTATTACCATAGCCACTGTATGACCGTAGAAACCAAAATTGAATTGGTTTATATGGTATGTTTATGTCGTTTTGGTAATACAGTGTTGGTATGGTAATGTCACGTCTAATTGGGCCTTTAAAGGAAAAAATTTGAGGCTGTCGTGGTTTTCTGCTCATATCTCAGCCGTTTGTGGACCGATCTTGCTTTCGATCTTTCAATAGCAAACAATTCCGGACCAAATGTGACTTAAATGTATAATAACCTGGCCCCCATCATATATGGGGTCTTCGGAAAACCCATTTCAACGGACAGACGGACATCGTTAAATCAACTTCGCTCCTCATAAGGACCCAGAATATATATACTTTATAGGGTCTAACATCAATATTATAGAAATTACAAACGGAATGACAAACTTATATATACCCTATTCACCACCTGTGTTGAAGGGTATAAATATAAGGCATTTAAGTTTCAAGAGGTTATCAAACTTAATTTGAAATATCTGATACGAGTGGAGTGAAATGTGGTCACGACGTCCTTTGAGAAATACATATCTTGCAATATTGTTGTAAGCTAAGTTGAGTTTTCGTTGATCATCACTGTCACAGTTCGCAAAAATTTCACAATCGTATAATAGGACAGGAATAAGATATGTTTTTGCAAGTTTCGTACGTATGGGAAATGGTGTTGAATCTAATACTGCCCACAAGTTGCGAAGCATACTATACACTCTACCCACAACGAATCTAATATGGTTTGACCAGGTTAGCCGAACATTAAAAACAGCTCCAAGTTCTCAGATGTTTGAACATACTCGATTCTATTTCCCTTGATGTCTACATCCGGTACTTCAAATGCTCTATAAGACTTCGAAAGTAAAATACATTTAGATTTGGCTGGGTTGATGGATAGTCCATTGGCATTAGCCCAGCTATCAATTTTGTTTAATTCACAATTTATAGAGTTTACACAAGAACTTACATTTTCTATATGGGTACCCATGAAAACCTGCGCGTCATCAGCGTACATATGGACTTTGCTGTCAGTCAAAGCAGTACAGAACCTTGAGGAACTCCTCTTTTAACATTCAGTGAATTTTAAACATTATTATTAAGATGAACACGTTGAGATGCATCCATAAGATACGAATATATAAGATAACAGGCTGTATTCGAAAAATAAAATAGTTTTTGAAGCTTTGTTAATAAAATTGCATGATCTACTGTATCAAATGCTTGACTATGATCAAGAAGAACTAGGAAAGCAACCAAGTTTTCATTCAACTTTGATCTGAGGTCTTCAACCACATCCAGTAGTGCAGTGGTACAGCTTCTAGCTTTCATGAAACCCGATTGCTTATCAGACAGATAATTATTACTTTCTAAGTACTGATTGATTTGTTTTGCTATGAGGTTTTCCATGACTTTCGATAGGAACGGATGAATGGCAATCGGCCTGAAGTCACTGTTGGTTTTAGGAATAGGAATTATTTTAGATTGTTTCCATGCATCGGGAAAAGTAGACTTCATTAGAACAGAATTGAATTAATGTGTATAGTAGAGTAGTAGCATAGGTGGTAAATATTTTAAAAACATGGGAACTAAATCATCTGAACCAACCGCATTTGATTTCACAGATATTTTATGGTCATGACAATTTTTAAAAGGTAAAAAACGCATACCGCTTTTGATAAGGTACGGCTGTAAGATTCCATAACGCTGTTTTAGAGGAGCCTGTGACAATTCAAACTCAAATAGACCTCTGCTATTCGATTTTAAGTTAATCGCACAAACCGTTTTAAAACGTCCCAACAGTATTGATTCTGGTCCAATGTGCAATAAATTCTGACACCCTGTATTACACCATTTTTTAAGTCATTTTCTATGATTTTAAAAACATCATTTTAAAATCGAAAAAATAAAATAAAATCACATATATATTTTAACCATATTTAATATCGAATTTATTATACGTATGATTAATTTTCAATGAAATAAAAAAATACGTATACGTCTGCATATTTAACACTTAAATTTAAAATGCTCTCCATATTTCACTTCCAGCTGGATATTGAATGTTCCTGGATGCGTGAATCTCATATTGACTGGATATTTCAAGGACCTGCCTCTTTGGTCTTAACACTTAATTTAATATTTCTAATACGTATAATGTGGGTAAGTAAAAAAAAAAACACAAACACTTTAAAATAGGTCGTTTGAAAAAAAGCATAAAATATTTATCTACTACAAATAAAAGAAAGTCAAACAAAAAATGTGCAAAGTGCTTTTAAAAATCCTTTTTTATACTTAAAGTGAAATCACTTTCCTCTCAAATGTTTTATTTTATTTTTCTTTAGCAACTTTATCTTTTTCAAACGGATAAGAAAAGTAACTGTGATATTTAGTATGTTTTTTTCAACTTACTTCCGGTTTTCGTAGAAAACTTTCTTTGCTTTTCTTAATCCTTTATGATGTTTGTTTTTTTGTTGTTGTTTCTTTGCAGGTGCTTATAACAAAACTACGTTCTGCCAATACCCTGGAGACGAGGCAATATCGTAAGGCTTCAAAAGCTTTATTGGTATTGATACCATTGTTTGGAATCACTTATCTATTGGTTTTGGTTGGACCGGAACAGGGCATTAGTCGTAATTTATTTGAAATTTTAAGAGCCTTCTTAATAAGTACTCAAGTAAGTTTAAAGAGGACAAGAGAAAGTTCTCGATATAAACGCACTATTTAAGTATGATAAATGGTTTTTTTCAAGAGTTTTTCATGTTTTCCATTTTGTTTTTAATTGTCTTTCTTCTTAAATATTGATAAAGAACCCTATCAAAGAAATATTTAAGTTCGTTTTCGTCAGTTGCTATGGTTATTATGGAATCAGCAGTATACGGGGTTTGGTACGATATGAAGCAAATCAAATAAGTTTAGATTTCCTACGGAATATATATGTTGCTGATATGAGGCAGAACATGAATAATATGCTTGGCTGAAATCTTGATACAATCTCGAAATAAGGTCTTGCGAATAGGGTAAATTTTAATGCCCGATAGATAATTATTAAGGAATCAGAATTTCTGGGCATAACGATACAATGTGACGTCCGAAGGACAAAACATACACTCAAGTACCTTGGTCTTTTAAAACGATGTAAGATATACTTAATTCTATCTGATCTGATTGGCCGGCGCATCATACAACGCATTACAGGCAAAATTCGTTTTTTGGCACTGTTTACTCCCTCTATCCTTCCTATAACCTATTTTCCTAGTTCCAGCACAATGCAATACATAAGTAGGGGTCATCCCCTGCGACCTGGTCCTAAAAAATCTCTTAATTTAACAAAATCTTTTTTTTCATAAACCAGTTCACAAATCAAATCTATAGCGATTAGGGAAATTTCATTTGCTTCACTGTCTTCTTTAACTTTTCTTCTTTAACATTTGTGAAGCTAAATTAGATTGAGAAATTGCAACCATGTTATTGAAGCCAGTTTTCTGCCTCTCCTAAACATTTTTGGATTAAAGATGTGCCAGTTTATGATTAAGTATGCGGTATGATTTATACACCGATGCGATTTTTATCATAATGAATATAAAACTATTCATTTGAAAAAAAGCCAGTAATTTTGAACGACATTTACATGGAGACCAAATGAAAAAATTTACCCGTTTAAGCCATTATCGCTAGCTTATCGAATTATACCAAAAAAAACGACCTAAGAAAACGACAAAATACTCCCCTAACACAAAATAAAAAAATCTCTCTTAAAATTCCGTACACAAAGGCTTCAAGGATCAAAGACGAAAATCTGATGACACGTGGTCCTTACCCAGCAAAAATTTTTCAAGATTTGGAAGCAATAAACACGTATACTGCATCCCAACCGCTTCCTTTTTTGCTTCTGCCTTACTCTACTGCTGTAAGATTAGGCATACAATCCTACAATTCTTAAATGCGATGCTAAATACTAGAAGAGAATCGCTGCTTATTTGTTTTTTTAAGATTACATTTTCTACTGCTTTATTGAAGCATTCAAATCATTAATTCTTTTGATAAAAAACAAATAATTTAAGCTTAATTTTACAAAAATCATACATAATTATTATAAGACTATAACCCTTTTATTAAAAAAAAATAATTTAGATTCATACACAAGTTTTTAAGCGCTTAAATAACAATTTTTTCAATGCTTAATTTTTTTTCACTTAGACCGCATTTAGACTATGCAATTAACGCCGAGTTTTTTTTCTATTTTCTTTTAAAGTAGTTGCTACGAAACTCTTTTCACATTTATATTTACATTTATTTCAAGCATTTTTTAAACTTTTTCAACCCCGTTTTCTTCCCTACGCCTCTTCCTAACAAACAAAAAGTTGTAAGCGAAAGTTGCGGCGTTAATTGCATAATGTAAATTAGGTCTTACTTTATACGCGTAAATCATGTCAGTTTTCAAAGCGTGAAATAAGCGATCTTCAGATCTCTACAGCAGAGCTTCTACGCGAGGAATTCCAAACAAAAATCATGTAATATTTCATAGAAGTGTAAGCGCTTCACTCCGAATTCTCCCTTACATTACCGCTTCCGAGGAAGCATCAGTTTTTGCTGGGTAGTAACGCATAGGAAGAAAATAAAAGCTGCCATTAACCCGGCCCAAACTCATAACGCGAGAGCTTACCTGAGATCACAATACACTTCTCTAGACCGTGTTGCTTATATTACCTATCTTAGAGAGGGTATAATTATAAATACTAGTATGGGCCAGCAGTCGACACAATCGACTGCAATCTAGAAATAAAGACTTTGTTTAGTGTATGCCAGCCAGCCAAACGGAATTAATTGATTGGTTCACTAAAGGGGCATCCATAAGCAATATTTTTATCTGTTGCATACTTCTATCTATGGTAGTGTATGGTATTAAAGCAAAAAGATTGTAATAACTTTTATTTTTCTTTTTTGGAACTTTGTTTTTCTACCCACACTACCAAAGGTAGAAAGTATATTATGCGTTTGTGCTGAACAAAACTGTCGCTTACAATAAATTGTAAGAATTGGTCCAAAATTACACATTACTTTCATACAAAAATCTATCCAGAATATGAGTTTGTGCCCGTTTGCACATTTATAACAAATAAAAAAAATTTTGTCTAAACTAATTATAACGAAACATTAATTTATTTAAAGCAGTGTTCGAAAATAAACACTAAATATCGTTTCTTAATGTTCGGTTCGGTAGTTTTGTGGAAAACACAAACGCTAATATAATATATACTTAAAAAAAAAATAACGTTTCCCTGTTAGTCATCTTTCGAACACAAAAATATTACTGTTTTTATCAAACTCAACAAAAGATGTGAACATTTAATTCCGTTCGGTTTTTTTTTTTTTTTAAATCCACAAACTTCAATGTGCTCAGTTCGGCTCATTAATGTTCGTCCCTTTTGGCTGGTAAAAAAAACCAAAAATTTTTTACAAAAACAAAATACACACACGAAAAAAACAGTATAGGGGTAATTCCATGTCAAAACGACCAAGAGTGGGACACGACCCCTTCCGATTTTAATGAAATTTGGTGAGAAGTTTCCTTTTATCTTGTAAGGAACATATACGAACGAAAAAAAATTTTTAAATTTTAAAACTTTCGGAAAACAAATTTTAAAATGTATTTTTCGTTCATATATGTTCCTTATAAGATAAAAGGAACCTTCCCATCAAATTTCATTAAAATCGGCAGGGGTCGTGTCCCACTCTTGGTCGTTTCGACATGGAATTACCCATAGAACATTAAAATATAATGTTTGTCTACAGTATCACTACAATTGTTCTGTTTTTTTAACGAAGAACCGAACATTATATAATATATAATTCTTTCTTGAAAATAGTTACGAACGGTGTTAAGGGTTGTGTATGTCCTGGGTGTGTGAGCCGAACGTTAAATAATGTACTGTTTATTTTCGAACACTGATTAAAAGCAACACCAATTAATAACACTGTGCTAGTTGGAAAAACAGACAAGCCGGGCACATGGCGTTTTAACATAATTAGGGTACGCTGAATCCAATTGTGCTAACCGTTTTTTTAGGCTAGCTCTTGTTTTCGAGATATACCGTTATTTCGAAATTGGAGGAGTTTGCACAGCATATGTTCGCTGGATTCAGTTAAAACGACAAGTGTCCAGCTTGTCTCAAAAAAAGTGTAAATTTCGAGCACAGTTTAATTAGTTTTACGCACCGAATGTTTTTTTACAGTTATTTTTTAGTATTCTCCTTTACAAACCTGCTTCGTAGTAGGGGAATGGTTTGGCACTTGAAATCTTATTTTTCTTACAAAACTAGTTAAGAGGTCGTTCACTTACTTTATTGGTATTTGTATGTCATGTTGCGTCATGCATTTGTATGTCATGTCATGTTGCGTAGCGCATAATTGTGCGCTTATATTATAAAATGTACCATTAGTGCTTCGTGAAATGATGGAATTTATTGGGATACTAAACGCCAAAGACGTTAATCACAAGTTTTATGGAGGCCTTAAAAAAAAAAAAAAAAAACATTATAAAAAGATTTCACTGTTTTTCATGTTTTTATATCCTCCACCACAATTAGTTGTAAAGAGGGTATATTAAGTTTGTCATTCCGTGTGAAACTTTTTTATTATTCATCTCAGACCCCATAAAGTATATATATTCTGAGTCCTTGAGTAATTTTAAGTCGATTTAGCCATGTCCGTCTGTCTGTCCGTCTGTTGAAAACACGCTCACTTTCGAACAACTCAAAAGAAATGAGCAAACTTGGTGCCAAATTGTTTGTAGTTATCCTAAGCAGTTTGGGATTGAAATCCAGCAAAATCGGTTCAGTAGGACCAGAGCTATGAATCAAAATGTGGAACCACCACCTAAAAAAATTGATAAATTTGTTACAAAAAATAACATAAATGATGGAACAAGGCACGGAATGAAATTTCGTGAAGATCGGTACATAATTTACCCTAAACCCCATAGAAACCCTACTCCCGGAAAACAGTTTAGTACACCTAAAACCATAATTAATAATGCTATCATAACAGAAATTGGTACGTCACAGTTTTAAATGACTAGAAATGACGCTGTGAAATTTCGTGATGGTCGGTCCATAATTTACCCAAGGCCCCATATAAACCCTACTACTGGAAAACAGTTTAGTCGCCTAAAACCATAATTAATAACAAATCGTCACAGTTTAAGATAATTATAATAAATAGACATCATACAGATATTACTTCTTAAACATTCGAACTTTAGGTGGAGGGTATCAAAGATTCGGCACAGCCGAATATAGCACTCTAACTTGTTTTTTATAATTTTGTTACTTGCTTTGTCTCATATAAATTAATTAGTTTCAATCATTTTTTTGCACTCTCTTTTTTTGCAGGGTTTCTTTGTTTCCTTATTCTTTTGCTTTCTCAACTCGGAAGTACGTCAAACGTTGCGTCATCGGTTTGACAGATGGCGTGATAATCGCAACCTGAGAAGTGGCAACTCTCAAAGAAATCGCAGGTAATGAAATTCAACAGCTTTTTTTTAAGAAAAACTAAGTACATATCGCTCATTTGCTGCAAGACCGGCATAACTCAAAAAAATCCATTTCGAGATAAACGCATTTAAAGTTTTTGATTTACTCTAACTTCTTAGAAAAAAAGAAGACACATTCTCTTCAAACTGGGAAAGTATAAAAGATATAAATATGAATTTAATACACAATATAAAAAAAACAAAGCGAACAATTCTGCATCTCTAACTTCAAAATTTCATTTTTTGAGTTATGCCGGTCTTGCAGCAAATGAGCGATATGTATCTCTAAATAACTTTTTTTTTCTCTCAATTCTCAATTGTTTGGCATAATTTTATTTTCTGGTAATTTTTTAGATTAATTTTATGCTTTTATTTACATAATATACATAAATAAGAAAAGAAATTAAATTTTCTTCCAATTCTTATGAAATTTAAACACATTTTTTCATTTAAAATGTGTTCTCTTGGCATTTGTTTCTGTTTGACGTTCTCAGTTTCCTTCTCCGCCTCTGTTTATTTTGTTCATTTCAGTTGCTTCTTTTTACACTTGATTTTTAATAAAATGTAATTTTAATTTAATTGTTGTTTGTTTTTAATTTAAGGTTCAATAATCTCTCAGGGGAATTTTTTGAAAGAACTTTTGTGCATTTATTTTTTTTTTAATTTTAAGTGTATGTGTGTATATGTATTTATAATGGTATAAGGATATAAGCCCTTGTAATTGTTTGTAGGTGGTCCTTAATATCATTTTGTTTTAGTGGTTTTAATACCTTTTGAAAAGTTTACACATGACTTAATTTTCTTTTTATTAGCAAGAGTTTTTTGCAAATTTAAAATTAAATTTAAAAAAAAAAATACTTTTTATTTATTACATTGTAACATTACAAAAGGTGATTTAAAGCAATTCAAATCAAACTATTTTTTGTAGAGTTTAAGCTTTTAATCTTTGAGCTTTTTATTAAGTGCTTCTGGTGGTTTCTAAATTTGTTCAAGTCATTTGCAATGAATTTGTGCAAAATTTAGTGAGAATCGGTGCATTCTATCACCAATTTATGTTATAGTTTTATATTGGTATTTAAAATAAATTTAGTTCACAAATATCTTAAGGCGACCGTACACGACATGTTTTTGTCATCTGACATGTCAAATTTCCCACTGCATACATACATGTCGTGTGTTGCCTTTTAAACTTTGCTTCTGTTAAAGTCAGATGCAAAGTCATCTGACAAAATTTCAATTACTTAGTGGCCACACGATCAAGTTTTGCCTTTCAATTCCTTTCAATATGCAACACACTCTAACTTTTGTACTAACCACTCACACTTTTTAAATTGACCACAAGATGGCAATTTTACTTTCAATTTAACAGCTGATAACAAGTTTTTCTTTATAAATTGTTTTTTTTTATGACATCAGGAAAGTAAATTGCTTACAAATTGAATGCAGCCTACGTCACAGCTTTCAATTAATGTAAGTCTTGACAAGCAGTATATGTAAAAGACTATCAAGAACAACTTGACCGTGTGGCCGCAGGGTTAGAGCGTGCTCTAATTTCTTCTGACAAACCATCTGACATCAGAAATCTATGCCGAGAAGAAACCGGCAGCGGCGTCCACTATTGACGGAACCATTAGCCGGCTGAAGTTAATTAATATTTTACAATACCGAGATATGCATAATCATTCCACTATTGAATAGAATTAATGTAAATATACATATGTATATATAAAAACCGTTTCATTATAATATCCTAAATTGGTATCAATGAATTAAAAGAAAAATATGTTAAGACGGGTTTATTATTTAACGGCGTAAATACAAATTTTCGTGGCGGAATTTTTATTTTGGTTTTTGTAACAACTATGGGGAAAAAACCGAGACAATGTCAGAAGCAAATTACATGAACACTTGTGACCGAATTTTATAAACCTTCTGTAAAACAGCAATTTTGACAGACATGCACAATTACATGTGACTTGAAAAGTTGACAAGTCAGATGTAAAAAACATGTCGTCTACTTGCACCTTTATTGCAACATTAATCGTCTTACCAATTGTTTTGAATCGTTCCATATTTGATCAAAGCTCCCATACAAATACCAGTCCCGAAAATTGCTAAAAATGCCATAAATTCCTTATAAATGTTGCTATTGTCATACAATTTAGCGATGATAACTTTATAATAGGTGCTTTGTCATGGCAAATTTTTGCCAGTTTTTTGTTATATAGCGTCTTCACCTGAAAATTTTTTGTCATACCAAACGTCAAAGTCTATATAAAAAAAACTCGAACATTTTTGTCAGCGTTTTTTTAATATGAAGTTTGACGTTTGGTATGACAAAAAATTGTCAGGTGAAGACGCTATGTTATGTTTAAAGGCTTAGGTAGCATGGAGTAACAGTAAAGTTGCAAATCAGCTGCTTCATTTTGTTGTATGAAAAGCAATTAGAACGATTATAATTAGCAGTAAGATGCAACGTCTCAATCTGTAAGAAAAAGATTGGTCTTACTTTTTTACGGTAAAGTTAAGCTACTGTTAAGCTCAAATTAGACGTGACATAACCATAATGCCACAGCCATAACGGCGTATGGTATGTTTATGTCGTTTTGGTAATACAGTGGCTTTGGTAATATAGTTTTGTTAGGTTATGTCAAGTCTAATTGGACTGTTACTCCCGGCTAACTGAGCCTTAAGGGCACCTTCTCTTTACAATTTAAATTTCCAATAGTAATTGTGCACCAGAATACATATCGCAAAACTTTTGCTAAAAAAAACAACAAACCGTTAAATAAATGCATATTATCAAACAAATAAAAATTAACGGTAAAATTTGCATTTGCTTTTAATGATATTTTAATAAAACGTAACGTCAGACAAATATGCATTAAGATATTCTTATCATCTCTACGCTGACGATCGCAAGTACATGATATTTTGATTTAACTTATTTTAAAAAAATCGCTTACTAAACAAAAAGCAAATTTTATTTTTATTTTTAAAAGTGTGTAACGTCACGTCACATTGTACATAATTTCCATGTATGTTTATGTTAAATTTACGACTGTTTTTTTCAGGACAGTATCATTAATTCATACTTTATTAATGATACTATCCAAAAAACCCGTTTATATAATCACAATAGTTGGCTTTTAGTTAAGCTTTTTTCTCTCCTAAAAATTGTTTTCAAACGATGTGTATGTATATAAAATAAATAAAATTATATAAAAACAAGTAAGAAAGAATAGTCGGTCAAGCCCGACCATGTGATTCCCTACACCACAGTATTTAAAACACATCTTGCTTATGTGTCCATATAATTATGGATTTATCTATGTTTATAAACTTCATTAAAATCGGGTTGAAAGTTTGTGTGAGGCAGAAATTGCCCTCTTCCTCCCCTTGTGGTCCTATTTTTGAAAAACTGTTTAGCTTATGTGTCCATATAGATATGGTTCTATCTATGTTTTAAATTTCATTAAAATCGGTTTGATAGTTTCTGAGAGAAAGAAATTTCCCCCAATCTTTCCTAGTGGCCCTACGATTCCGCCCATTTTCAATAGGCCAATAAGAACCTATGTTCAAAATTTTAGCAAATTATTTCTAAAATTGCGACCTGTACTTTGCGCACAAAGTTAGATGGACAGCCAGCCAGCCTGTCTGCCAGCCGGACGGACATCGTTAGTTCGACTCAGAAAGTGACTCTGAGGCTATCGGTATACTTTAAGGTGGGTCAAGGACCAATATTTTAAAGCGTTATACACATCAGCATAAATGCATAATACCTTCTCCATTATTGTGGTGTGGGTATAAATATATTTACGTACTTATATAATTTTCGAGCACGTGCAGTTAAAAGCTTCCTTGAAGATCTCAACATAAACAAGTCCCCAAGGCCGGATGGTGTTACGGCTGTAGTCCTGAAGAAGTGTGCATTGTCGTGATAGGAGTTTTTCCTTTTTTCTGACAGGTGGCCAATGCCCAGCAAACCCAAAAAAAGGTGAGGCTACAAACCCTGAAAACTACCGCCCAATAGCAATTTGCTCTACGCTCTCGAAGGTCATAGAGAGCATGATCAATCACCACTTTGTTAATTGTCTAGAGTCTAATTCACTTTTGTGTGATAGACAGTATGGATTTCGTAGAGGTCGTTCTATGGGAGACTTATGAGCGTTTCTTTCGGAACGTTGGAGTCGTTCTATTCACCAATTTGGTGAAAGCAAAGTGGTTGCTCTAGATATTTCCAAAGCTTTTGATTGTGTGTGGAACGGTGCATTCGTTTCAAAGCTTATTGCGTTTGGTGTCGGTAGAGATTTCTCTCGATTTATATCGAGTTTTCTCAAGGACCACTCTATATGTGCTGTTATATTGGGTTCTCATCGGAGGAGTTTTATTTGAATTCAGGGGTACCGCATGGCTCTGTTCTTTCTCCTGCACTTTTTCTTATTTTTCTTCCTTGCATCTATTCTGTCGCAGATGACAGCAGCATTTGTCACTAATTTTCCTTTAATCATAGACTAAGCCTTAAGCTATGTTTACACCTATTAAAATATTTGACGTCCTAAACGTAACCACTAGTTTTTTAAAAAAATATTTGCAAAACGTTTGGCTGGATCAAAGATAATTTTACAGTTTCATAACTACATTATACAACTATCATCTTACAAATAAAGTAAAGCAAATCAATAAAATTGCTAAAAATAAAGTTAAAGTTTGATCAAATTAGTGGTCACGCTTTTTTGAAGTTTTTTGTAAAATTTTGTTAGCCGTTCCTGAGGTTGAAGCTATGCGGCAGAATATGAACCGCACACTCAATCATGATCATTCAGTGGGATCTACGAATAGGGTCGATTTTAATGCTCGTAAGACCTTATGTTGTTTGTTGACCGACAGACGTCTTGTGGAGTCGGCTTCATCTGTATCTATGGGAGGCATAGATTTTTAAGAAACAGCTACTCTTGATGTTCTAGGCATGAAAATTCAAAGTGAAGTTCTTTGAAACCAACATGTTTTTCAAGGGTCGAAAGAAGCATTCAAGTGTGTTGGTTTCTTAAAACGGTACAAGAACCACTTCAATCCGGCAGATTTAATCACTTTTTATAACGGTTATATCCGAGCGAAAATGGAATACAATTCCTACATCTGGGCAGGTGCCCAGATGACAGTAGGGTATCCAGATCTATTGACTCATCGCAGCATCGTCGGAACGTTATATAACGTTACGTCAGACAATAAAGGATAACAAAAAAAAAGCAATATAATTGTTAAATATATTTTTGTTAATAACAACCATAATATGTTCAGAGGCAACGACATTATCATTGTGGCTCCTTGATGGTGGACTTATTTAACCATTATATGGTTGTCGGTAATAATAATATGGTTAAATTAATTATAATATTTTTAAAAATGTTCGTCAAAAATAGGTTTGTTACACTGAAAGAAAAATGCTTCATATATTTAATGAATCATTTTCATAAAAAAGTTTTCCTTGGGTAAATGAAAATTTTCATTGTCTAAATGGAATTTCATAGGTTTGATGAAGTATTTTCGTTAAAATCGCTTCATTAGATTTCGTAATTACGTTAAAAATTTTCATTGGATATATGAAAACTTAAGGTTGTCCAAGTTAAACAAAAAATTTTAATTGGGAACTTAAAAAAACAATATACAAACATAACTATATTCATAAATTAATACAAAATTATAGTTTCCTTAAAAAAATGTTTAATTGTTATTTAAAAAATGTAAGATTTAATAACTTCATACATCTAATGTTACATGTATGCCATTAAATTTATGAAATCAAAAAATTTTTTTATAAAAGCAACATATTTCAATAATTGCCTTCATAAATTTAAATTTTCATTATGACAATAAAAATGTCATTATAGTAATGAAACAAAAACTTTCAATCCACTTTCAATCAACGTTGTTATTGTTATTATGGACAATTTAATCTCATATTTACGCCCTTAATTGAGAAAAAAACATAGCTTTTTTATACAAAAACTACACTGCCCCGGTAGACAAGCTGGTAGTGAGCTAGTCTATCAGCACCGAGGTTGCATGTTCGAATCCCGCCAGAGACAGAAAAAAAATAAAAAATAAAATAAAGTAAAATAAAATAAGAAAAAAGAAAAAAAAGAATAATTACAAAAAATATAAAAAAAAAAAAATTTTACTTTATTGAAAGTATTCATCCAATGAATAATATTCATGGATCTAATGTAATGTTTCATTAAGTCCTTTTAATGAAACAGGTTTCATTGATCCAACGAAGCGCTGCATAGGTTCCTTTATAATGCAATTTTTCATGGGATTAATGTCAAAATTCGTTAGTATTGCGAAGAAAATTCTTTCAGTGTATAGGAAAACAATATATGAACAGATTAAGGGAATTGTAATTCTTAATTTTTTAAAATTTATTTCAACTAAATTGGGCTAGTGGTTGTCGAGCTATGTCAAACAACAGGGCCTAAAACGTGATAAATTCCCCTATACGATAGTACTAACTTCAAATCGATACTAACTTCAAATCGCAGGTAAGAAGACAAAACGAATGATGCAGAAATTCTTCTTTTTGGGTCTAATTTCACATACAGTTCACAGAATTGAGTTGGCAATCAATTAACTGAAAAATGTTGTACTGTGTAAGCCCACACACAAACATAAAACCACGCAAAAATAAAATTGTGGTAAACAAAAAATCATTCTTTCCATGTTTCTGTTGTTTTTATTACGAATTATAAGTAGTAGTATATATATAGTATCTATAGAGGTGAACATATTAAAAAATGTTTTTTCATTTCTTTACAAAAATATAAAATTAAATTTTTTTTAATTTTGTTGTATAAATGTCACGTCACGTCACAATGGAAATGCCCATATCTAAAATTCTTCAGTACAAATTACTAATTAGCCCTTAACAAAATTAATAAAAAAAAAAATTGCACAAATTCTCATATAATTTTAAAAAATTTATTTATTTCTTTTTATACCCTCCACCACAATTAGTTGTGAAGAGGGTATATTCAGTTTGTCATTCCGTGTGAAACTTTTTTACTATTCATCTCAGACCCTATAAAGTATATATATTCTGGGTCCTTGAGTAATTTTAAGTCGATTTAGCCATGTCCGTCTGTCTGTCCGTCTGTCCGTCTGTTGAAAACACGCTCACTTTCGAAAAACTCAAAAGAAATCAACAAACTTGGTGTCAAATTGCTTGTAGTTATCCTAAGCAGTTTGGGATTGAAATTCAGCAAAATCGGTTCAATAGGATCTGAGCTATGAATCAAAATGTGGAACCACCACCTAAAAAAAATTGATAATTTTGTTACAAAAACTAACATAAATGGTGGAAAAATGCACAGAATGATATAAGATTTCGAAGCCCTACTCCCGGAAAACAGTATATTAAGCCTAAAACCCTAACTAACAATGCTATCATTACAAATTTTGGCAAGTCACAGTTACATAGGACTAGAAATTAAACTGTTAAGTTTCGTGAAGATCGGTCCATAATTTACCATAGGCCCCATATAAAACCTACTTCCGGAAAACAACTTAGTACGCCTAAAAACGTAAAAAATAATGCTATCATAACAAAATTTGGTACATCAAAGTTTTATAGAACTGGGAAAAAGACTGTAAAATTTCGTGAAGATCGGTACATAATTTACCCTAGGCCCCATAGAAACCCTTATACAGGAAAACAGTTTAAGATAATATTAATAAATATACATCATACAGATATTACTCCTTAAACATTCGATCTGTCGGTGGAGGGTATCAAAGATTCGGCACAGCCGAATATAGCACTCTAACTTGTTTTTTTTTGCTTTTATAGAAAATCTAACCTAAAACTACATTTTCGTTCTGAAAATTATACTAATAAAATTTTTTTTTTCTTTTTTGGTTCTCTTACAGACATCGTTTATCCAAAGACTACTCACAAAGGTCAAGAACTGAAAGTTTACGGTATGTATTTTAAACAAACTAATAATAAATAAAAAAAACTTTATATAAAATAAATATGCAGTATATAAAACACAAGAAAACAATACTTTGTCCATTTGTAATTCAAATATATGTAAATATGTACATGTGTGCAAATGTTGATGTAAATAATAATTACTTTTATTCTAGAAAACTTTACTTTAAGTATAACTAACGTCTATTAGTTTTTAAAGCAAACTTTACTCTACTAAACCATCACTTTCCTTATTATTTTACACTTTTATAAAATTTGTTTTCTTTCATTTTAATCACTTCATTTTATTGGTAAACAATGCATGCAAAAACCACAAGAACAACTGCACCAGCGTTGCCACTACGTAGGTAATTCCCAAATTGGGTTAAATGTTAACTGTCGTGAGAAGAGCGTGGCTAATTTCTTTAATTTGGCATTCGATATCGATCGAAATTCATGCTTAGGCCAGATCGTCAGGAAACTTCATCCATAAAGATTTTAGAAAAACTAAAGATATTAAACCAAATAAAACTGTTAAACGTATAAGACTTATAGCAACAGTTCTACTTGTAACAACATCAAAGTTTAAACAAGAACATCAACAATAAACAGTGAGTTTATCTCATCTTACATTCCCATTACAATTGGTTGGAATTCTCCCAACATTAATTGTAGTTGTAAGTAGGTTAAGAAAAACAAAATTAAAAACAACAACAACTTACAAAAGCATGTTGTCAATTAAGTGTTTTTTTAGGCCGTGCACTTGTCTGTTTCCTGAAATGCGCATGGGAATAGCTTATCCCATCAACAACAAATTTCAAGTGTTTATATCAAGAACAAAAACTGGGAATTAAGCACGAATAACAAAATCTTTTAAAATTATTAATTTTTTATAATATAAAAGATTTTGTTATTCCTGCCTAATTTTTATTCTTGATAAAAACACTGAAATTTATTGTGGATGGGATAAGCTATTCCTAACCAGTGAGGGCAGCTTTCGAAGAAAGAGAAAGAAAATGTTTTTTGGTAGTAAAGTGGCAATGTGTAAAAACAGGCCGCTACTATCAACACGAATTGCGTAATCAAAACAAAAATTGCAAAAAGGGCAGCTTTCGAAGAAAAAGACAGAAAAAAACAAAATATTTTCTGTCTCGTGACGTCTCTGTATGCTCTGTGTCGTCAGGAAACTTCATCCATAAAGATTTTAGAAAAACTAAAGATATTAAACCAAATAAAACTGTTAAACGTATAAGAATTATAAGCAACAGTTGTACTTTTAAATAATTTTGATCCTAAAAATAAACAGACGTGAAAAAGACGCAGGTATCTGCGTGGGCCTGCTCCATGGTGGATCTTATCCACAAGTTGAAAAATAATGCGTTTGCCAACCGTCACACCTGGCTACCTGTATTTGAGTACACGCCCTCTTTTTAGGAGCTGGAGCTGTCTAACCTCCGCAGCTGTTGAGCAGCAACAGCACCTAGGGAAAGTCCTGCTCATACCGAATTGTTAAAAAATCAGTCTTAATAGGATATTGCTTTTCCGCGACTTTAGGTTGAAACCACAACCATCACCTCTCTGCATCCCAACTAGGGTTTTTTCCCGGGATTTCCCGTCCTAATTTCAATTATTATATTTCCCGCTTTCCCGGGATTTTTCTTGCGCGATCCCGGGAAATAAAAAATGTCTCATAGTTTAGGAAAACAGCTATTTATATTTTGAAATTTAGTTTTCTATTTTCTTAAAATTAGCATCTGTGGGTGGGCTGTCGATTAGATCAATTACAAGAAGTGAGTACATACGTCTCCTGATCAGAGATCAGCAATGAATCGTTTTTTCCCTACTCATACTGACTCATGCAATTGTAAGTATAAGTGCGTAGAAATCATTTAAACTAAACTACTCCCTGCAAACAATTTCGATCGGAAAATAATCTAAATAGTTTCCCCATTTAGCAAAAGTCTATCGCTTCTTCTATTCAATTCTTATTGATGTAGTGACATCGTTTGGGAAGAAGTGTCCCACTATGGTAATATTTCCATTAAGAATCTACTTAGTGACTATATTTTATGAAGAATTAGAGCGCTTTGGTAGTTGAATATCAATTGAATTTAGTAGTATCGCTTTTGGCTCTAAAAAGTTCTCTTTTGAAGTTAATTTTTTCTTATTGTTCTTAATAATAAACAGTGGGCCATTTTACTGTTTATCCTTCTTTGTTTTTGTTAGACGAGTCTGAGTAAAATAAAAAACAACTGAGCTGGAACTTTTACAAATAATTAAAATTCTACAGTATTACAACAATGTATAACAATTGTTATGGCCAATTTCAGCAATTCTCTGTAAATATAAATTCATTTTTCAATATACATTGTTTTTCATCTACATAATTTGATTTGAAAAACATATTTTAACATAAATTGATATGTTAATAAATTGGTGAAATTGGCCATTAATGTTTTAAAGTTAAAAATCTAACGTGGACAAATTTTTTTTTTAAGAAATTTACAGAAAGTCGCAAATTTGTTCAATCACTAACCTTATAAAATTTTTATCATATAATAACTAGCATATTTTTTTAAAGTTTTGCAAAAATTATTTTATAAATTTTTTTTTCACTAATTTTCAATAAAAATTATCATACCTATTGTCATATTGAATAAACAAACAGTGCAAAATATCACTGCGATCTACCCAAAGAGTGAGTTTGGGCTGTTTTGTGCACTCATTTAATACTTTTGTGTACTAGAACGTGTGGTAACTTTTGGATCCAGCGGGGTCTTAATTTTCAGAACAATATAACAAATTAATTTTTAATTATTTAAAATTTAACTTTATTTTACAGCTTTATACTATTTCACACTCACGCACCACCTATCATAATGCAATTTAAGTAAAAACTGCCATAACTTAGGCATATGCTTTTGTACTTGGTATTTACTTTTTAACTGCAAATCGTTGCGAAGAAGTCAAAATTTGATGGGCAATGTTAATTTTTGCTGTGGTTGCAATTTAATAACTGTTACAATTATCTGAACAACTTTTTAAAGTGACGAAAAAGTATAATTTTAGAACTCATTATTAGATTCTAACGTATTTTGTTGTTGCTAAATTCCGCAAAATCTACTGTTTAACTACCAAATGTGACGAAGTAGTTCAAGTTCCGTTGATAATCGAAAATTACTCTGCCAATTGCTTGGAGGGCTCTGATTCACTCATACTCACAAGAGAAATATTTATGAGTGCGACGTCTACATTATACGCATACTCATAAATGACCTCAGCTTGATTTATAATTTCAAGAAAATACTTACAATACTCACAATGATTCAAATCATTTAGCTCATGCATTTACCGTTTTAACACAATAGATAAAACACACAACTTAATAATCAGCGCTGCCAGATAAATTTGCCGAAAAATCGTCCACTTCATACATGTAACTTTAGTAAACTGAAATTGCCAAATCGTCACTTTGCTATTTCGGGGACAAATCTGGCAGCCTCGCATTTAGCTTCGCCTAAACACATTGAGTTGAGTAGATTCTAAATCAAACACTACAAATGTTGCTAAGTATCAGTACGATGCATAAAATGAAAGTTTTGAGTGAATATGAGTTTGAATAACATTGGAATAAGTATGAGTGCGTATAAGTACAAGAATTTATGAATCATGATTTAGCTCTACTCACTTTTTCACTACACGCAGAGAAAAAACATGTTTTAATATGGTCACCTCCAACAATACTATGTTTAAAATAAATTTTAACCATATTATGTTTAATTTAACCTTATTTTTGTCAACGACAACCATGTTATGGTTAAATTAGTCCCCTATCAAGAAGCCACGACCATATTATGGTTGCCTCTAAACATGTAATGGTTAAATATGACAATAATTTGTTTTTATATTGACAATAGTATTTTCCTCCTTTTCAAGAGCAACATGCAATGGTTGAAAACCAACCATGCTATTATAAGTGTTAAACATGTTTAAGTTATTATTAACCATAATGTGTTCGAAGGCAACCATATTATGGTTGTGGCTTCTTGATGGAGGACTAGTTTTACCATAATATGGTTGTCGTTGGCAATAATATGGTTAAATTAAACATAATATGATTAAAATTTTCTTTAAACATAGTATTATTGGAGGTAACCATATTTAAACATGTCTCTGGGTGTACTCATTGCTGATCTCTGCTCCTGATGCAATAAATCTACTTAAAGCAGAATGGGCAGTGAAACATTTGATCATTAATAAATTTAGTGAAGTGAAAAGTTAATAAACAAGTTTAATTGACCATGGACAAGACTTAAAAATAGCAGATACCTAAACATATCGCTCCTTTATTGCCACATAGTCATATCTTAAAAAATCAAAAATAATTTAGAAAATTTCCCGCTTTCCCGGGAATCGAAAAACTCAGGGAAAAAACTCAAATCCCAACTGCTTCCTTTTTCGCTTCTTCAAATTACTGCTTTACTCTACTGCTGTAAGATAAGGCATGCAATCCTAAAATTTTTAAATGCGGTGCTAAATACTAGAGCATCGATGTTTATTCGATTTTTAAAGATAACGTTTTTCACTGCTTTATTGAAACAGTGAAATATTTTATTCTTTTGATAAAAAATATAAAATTGAACTAAATTTTATAACAATTAAATATAATTGCAAATATAACTATAATCCTCTTATTCCAAAAATAATATTTTTGATTGATAAAAAGTTTTCAAACGCTGAAATAATGCGAGCCAAAGTTGGACAAGCTGTGTGAGCCTTAGTTGGAACTACAATTCTAGATTTTTCTCTACCTCGGTATTGAATGCCATTCACATTAACCGCAACTTCTTCGTCGTTTTCGATAAAATACGGTCCAAAAAAAATATGTGCATCTAAGTGGGTGCAGTTGATGTTCCACAATTATTCTTGTATTTTTTGTACCCCACATTCTGCAAGTTTGTTAATTCACGCGACCTTTTAGGTGCAAATGCGCCTCATCGCTCATTGTTTGATATATTCTTTGTGCCTTACTGTGTCTTTCCATTATAAATTTCTCAGGCTTTTCATAGTTAATTCTAGAAAAGTAAAAAAAAAGAACAAAAATGTGTTCAATTATTAAATCATAACGTTACTTATGTGCCACCCTGTTGGTGTGATTTGATTTAAATCGAGTAGTAATTCTTAATTGCACTCACTTCATTTAGTTTCTTATTCTTACTATTGTCCACTAGCAGACCATCTTGACTATCAATTGTTTTGTGTGCACAAGAATAAAACGTTGGTTAAATATTTTACTTATGCTTATTGATGTGAGGAAACGTATGGCACGATTACCCATATAAAAAGCACAATTAGGATGGCGTTTATTTAAGTATATGGCAATGCTACAGTTATATAATACATCTTTGCGCGAACAAATTTTTGAACAATGTTGTTTAAACAAGAACAAAACATGGATAACAGCAGTCTCCACGATCCAAACGGTGTGTTACACGTACAAAAACATGAGCTCAAACAGTTACAAGAGCCATGTGCGGGTACCACTGTTGCCAGATGTTTTATTTTCAAGTTGCGGATTCCAAAAATTATTTATTTGAATATAAGTAGTACGTAAGAATTTTGGGATTGTTCCAAATCTTTTATAAAGTCTTTAAATTCCTCGAAATCCTAGAAGCTTCATATAAAGGAAAATTTAAAAAAGTATTTATGATTTTGGTTTAATTAGAATTTTTTCAAAGAAGATTTTATTTCAATGGTCATATTACGCGAAGAATTTAAATTAAAAAAAAAAAAAATATCTTTCTCTTGTCGCCTGAAAAGTTTGAATTGCAGTGAAAAATGTGGAAGGGCACATAATAAGATTTCGCCGCCAATTTATTGTCAACACTTGGTATTTTGTTGCATACGAACATGAAATCAAGTTTTTTACTTTTAATTTTCACCAAAGTTTTTATTTTCTGTTTGAAAGTCTCGGTGCACTTTATGAAAGTTTTCTTTCTGACAGTTTTTTATATCTATTTCAAACTTCTCTTCGTCGCTGGATGTAATCCGGCTGATCTACTGGGATTTGTCAGGGAAATAGTGCGGTTGTTTCTGTTGAGGGGACTGTAGAGAGAGTAATAGTTCTACGTGGTACCTACTAACTTTCTAACTTTCCTAATTCTATCCACCTCATACTTCCTTTCTTTACTTTTCTCTTTCTATACCTTTCTTTTTTCATTGAAGGGATTCACAATGGACCGCATTGGTCTCCGGGTGGAAGTTTGCCGTTGGGCACATAACCCTTCTTAACCTAACATAAATTCTCTTCAGCACAATGTTAAGTAATTAATATTTTACAAATTCGCTGATTTTTATCGAACACTTGTGCGACAACCAGCGCTAATATAAGCGAACTACTTCTTGCTAAACAAATAAAACATCAACGTAAAAACTATTTATAGGAAATTTTGCTTAATTTTACTCGTTATTAGGAAATTATGCTTACATTGACTTCTTATAGGTAATATTACAAAAATCTACTTTATATAGCAAATATTGCTAAAATTTACTTTTTGTCACCGCTTTAAAACTGTAGTCAAAGTAGAAAATTTGTCTTTCTTTCTCTTCTTCATTTGACATTGGCAAAAGAAAAAACTGTTGCTTTTGCCTCTGATTCATTTTATGTAAACAGTGACTGTCAAACCAACTCAAAAAGCGAAAAGTTGTACACAATTTTTTTTTTTTACAGTTGTTGGTTTCGACTGCAGTTTTTTAAACCCTGCTTTTTATAGGAAATTTTGCTAAACTTTACTAGCTATAAGAAATTTTGTTTTAATTTACTTGTTGTAGGAAGTTTTGTTTAGAATAACTAGTTATAGGAAATATTGCTAAAATTAACTTTTTATAGTAAATTTTGCTAAAGTAAACGTTGCTAAGATTTACTTTTTATAGAAAATGTTGCTAAACTTTACTAGCTATAAGAAATTTTGTTTATATGTCCTAATTATAGGAAATCTTTGTTAAATTTACGAGTTATAGGAAATTTTGTTTAAATTTAATTGTTATAGGAAATTTTGCTAAGATTGACTATTCTATAGGTAATTTTGCAAAAATTTACTTTTTTGGGAATATTGCTAAAATTTACTTTTTATAGGAAATATTACTAAAATTTACTTTTTATAGGAAATATTGCTAAAATTTACTTTTTATATGAAATTTTGCTAAAATTTACTGTTTTATTAGAAATTTTGCTAAAATTTACTTTTTATAGGAAATTTGACTTAAATTTACTTTTTATAGGAAATGTTGCTTAAATAACTTTTTATGGGAAATTTTACTAAAATCACTTTTTTAAGGAAAGTTTGCTAAAACTTACTTTTTATAGGAAATTTTGCTTAAATTTACTTTTTATAAGAAATTTTGCTTAAATTTACTTTTTATGGGAAATGTTGCTAAAATTTACTTTATAAAGGAAAGTTTGCTAAAACTTAGTTTTTATAGGATATATGTATTGTTAAAATTTACTTTTTCTAGCAAATGTTGCTAAAATTTACTTTTTATACGAAATTTTACTAAAATTTACTTATATTAAAAATATTGCTAAAATTTACTTTTTATAGGAAGTTTTGCTAAATTTACTTTTTATGGGAATTGTTGCTAAAATTTACTTTATAAAGGAGAGTTTGCTTAAACTTAATTTTTATAGGAAATTTTCGTACAATTTCCTTTTTATAGAAAATTTTGCTAAAATTTACTTTTTATAGGAAATTTTGATTTAAGGGAAATTATGTTTAAATTTACTATTTATAGAAAATGTTATTTAATTTACCTTTTTTTGCAAATTTTGCAAACATTTACTTGCTATAAGAAATTTTGCAAAAATTTAAATTATAAAAAATACACAATAGCCAAACGCTTTCTGGCAACACTATAGTAGTTGATAGAAGCATTCTTTACTAGTTCATATATATAATGTTATATAACAGTTACAACTGTATGGAGAAAACTTGTTTATATTTTCCTATTGTTGTTGCTGTTATTTCTTATTGTAAACAAGCAGTTGTTCTTACACTTGTTGTTCGTATTTCCTATTTATTATGTATATGACATTATTTGTTGCTCTTTGTTTATTTTAACAAGCAAGTTTGTGTGTGTTTTGTTTTGTTATTGTATATGTTCGCCATTGTTGTTGCATTGTGTATCCTGTTACAGTTACAGTTGTTTTGGGAAAGTTGCTTTCCTAAAGAAAATGGCAAAATATTTTAAATTATGAATAAAGTTTTGTTGAATGGAAATTTGTTTTTAAAATGAGTTTGTTATACGCTACAGTGAGTATATAACATACATATACATACATACATATGTTTGAATACATTTACAGGTCTGTTCTGCAAATCACTTTTACTCAAATCACATGTGCCTACTAAAATCACACGTCTGTTATTTTAGTGCCCCGTTTTTGTGTGTTTTGGTGTGATCTTCAATTGCCGAAAGCACACCGAGAAACACAAAAATGGTATGGAACACCCCAAAATCACACGTGTGATTTCAAAAGCACGTGATTTTTAGAACAGGCCCGTTAGTTGACTTTTAGGAGTCTTAGATTAGCCGCTTAATCATTATTTGGATTAATCGGGATCATTGGTTAACCGATTAACTGCACATCCCTAGAAATTTACCAATAAAATTAAATTTCATTTATCAGTTAAATGTCTTTTTAAATAATTTACAGCAGTAAATTCCAAACGCACATACATACTTTGATATTTGCATTTTCGATAAAAAGCTTTCAAAGTTCTTACAATTTGTTATTGTTTCTTCGCAAAGTACTAACAATTTGTTGTTCTTTCTTTGCAAAGTAAGCAGCAAGGCGAATTGACTAGAAGGTGAGGTCAACTCTACAACTACAATGCTGCTGTGGTCGGGTTGTCAAAAATATTGCTAGTAAAAAAACAGGTTTGTTTACATAAAAAACTAGTTTGTATACAAACTTTAACAAGTCGACCACCGAAAAAAAACACCATATGTTGACTTGACCCCACCTTCCAGTCAATTCGCCTTGGTAAGCAGCAAGCATTGTTGTCACTACGATCTAATTGGCTGTTGTGCTCTCGTCGATGTGAAAGCACTAAAGCTCTTTTGTAAAAGCTTGCCCATTGGGCATATGATCTGAAAGAAGTTTAAATTTTATTAAGGAAACAGGTAATTTGTTCTCATTTTAGTCTGACTTTAAGAAATGCAATAAAATATTTAATGTTTTTAAAATAGCGCCACTGTATTTTTTTACATGATTAAGTTTCATAAAAAATTACTGTAAAGTTTAATGGTAGAATTTTGTATCTTATAAAATATTCGTTATTGCTGAATCATTTTCTTTTTTTTAAATTTATTATTCAGTTGTTCATTTTTCTTTTTTATAAAAATAAAAAAAACACTGCTCCTGTTTCTTTAGGGTATATAGTATTGCAGAAATAAATACATAAGAGTGGCATCATTAGTATATAAATGTTCATATAATATTTATTAGTTTTTTGTAGTTTTTACTTGACTTTTCTTTTGTGCTAAAAACTAACACTTAATTTGTTAAAGAAAAATGGCACAGGAAAAAATATATACAGTGAAGGAGAAAATTATTTACATAAAAGCACTTCCAACTTCACGATAGATTTAAGAGCCTTCTTAAAGTAATTTTTAATTAACAAACATTTTTACTTATCATTTTATAAATTTCCCACAAAATTCACTTTGCACCTTTTCAAAATTTTGATTATATGACCTTTTGAAAAAAGAAATAAAAAATACAGGGTTTGCTTGACAAAATTATTGACAGTGTGGTTAAGCTCTTCAAATTTATTCTGATCAATCATTAAAAAATAGAAATAACGGTTGTCCTCAAGTTTCGAAGTTTTAACTTGTCAAATTGCAAATATCAGTGTGCCTCAAATTATCAAAATATTTATTGATTTTATATTAAAATTGTTTTTGATTTTATTAAGAATGGATAACAAACAAAATGAAACCACAGAATCTCAGCGAAAATTATTCTAGTTTTGCTCAACGCAAATTTTATGCTGAGATTGGTAATGACCAGGGAAACCAGAAATATGCTCTCAAAAACACGTTTTATGCGCATTAAATATGCAGTAAAAACTTGAAAATAAGCCCTGAAATTTGCTAAAACTATGCCCCAAAAAATTTTAAAATAGCTTGAAACAAAATATTCAACAATTAAATAACTGTTCCATTTAATTTAATCTAAATACCAACATAATTCGATGGTTTACGGACACAAAAAGTCTACTTTGGAAAGAAATTTTTATGTGTAATATGTAAAATTATAGACCGATTCTCACCATTAACATAGAACTCGTCTTTAGTACAATTAAAATATATTTGCCAAATTGGATCAACAAGATTGCAACTTGGCAATCAGCCAGATGGACGGATGGTTGTCGCTATATCATTTTAAAAAGTGATTCTTAATATATAATCTATATATATAAAATAGGATGTGTGTATGTATGTATGTATGTACCCTGCAGGAAATGTCACTAGTGAATCTGTAATGTTTCACTATTGACACAGTTACCAGTACTAGTGACCTTTTATACCCCAGGCAATGCTATTTACTATGAGACATTTAACATTAGCGTGTCATTGGAAATCTACCACTGACGTTGGTACTATTGACTAGGTAGTTCCTTTGGGAACATAAGTAGACATAGGAATCAGAGAATCGCTGGTACATTTTAGTAAAAGTAGTCTACACTTTTTGTAAGAATATGAAATCATAACAATCCTTTTTTATTATTTCTTCAACTTTTATAGGAATTGTACTTCTCAGCTGTTATTGATAAAATCTTTTTCGTATTAAAACCAAATATAGTGGCAAATGTAATGTAGTGTAGACACTTCGTTTACAATGTCACCAATATAGTCGACAAAACTGGCAACTTGGAGACACTTGCACCCAGGTTTCCTTCAGGGTATGTATGTATATATGTATGTATGTAACGTATGAACTCCAAAACGGCTGGGCCGACTTTGATGAAATTTTCAGAGAGTCTTCAGAATAATCAGGCTGGTGACACTGTGAAGTCTGATTTTTGATTTTCGGTCTGCGGTCGAAGGGGCGTAGCAAAATCCAATTTTCATATTGCACCACCAATGACTCCTAAATAATTTGGACGATTTTTTCTTTAAAATAATCGCCATGGTCCAATTTAGATTTATACGAAAAGAAAATTTTTCCCCGCCCACTTTTTTCGAATATCTAAAATCAGAAAACGGCTCTATCGATTTGAAAAATTTTTCTTTCAAATGTTCGTATTAATCCATTTTAAGTTTTCATCGTAAGAAAAATTTACCACGCCTACTTTTACGCCCACTTTTTCTATTAAGCGCATAACTTGAGAACGGCTTGAGCGATTTGGACGATTTTTTCTTAAAAATGATTGCCATGGTCCAACTTATGTTTTTACGGAAAGAAAATTTTGCCCCGCCCACTTATTTCGATTTACCTTAAATCAAAAAACGGATTCATCGATTTGACTTATTTTTCTTTTAAATGTTCGTATTAATCCGTTTTACGTTGTCATCGAAAGAAAAATGTAACACGCCTACTTTTACGCCCACTTTTTCTATTAAGCGCATAACTTGAGAACGGCTTGACCGATTTGGACGATTTTGTCTTTAAAATCATCGCCATGTTCCAACTTAGGTTTTTACGGAAAGAATTTTTTGCCCCGCCCACTTATTTCGATTTACCGAAAATCAAAAAACGGATCCATCGATTTGACTAATTTTTCTTTTAAATGTTTGTTTTAATCCGTTTTACGTTTTCATCGAAAGAAAAATGTAACACGCCTACTTTTACGCCCACTTTTTCTATTAAGCGCATAACTTGAGAACGGCTTGACCGATTTGGACGATTTTGTCTTTAAAATCATCGCCATGTTCCAACTTAGGTTTTTACGGAAAGAAAATTTTGCCCCGCCCACTTTAACGCCAATTTTTTTCGATTTACCTAAAATCAGAAAACGGCTCCATCGATTTGACTAATTTTTCTTTCAAGTGTTCGTATCTTTTTAACGGATTTTAAAAATCGAACGCAAACATTTTTCCTAATTTGGACAGGACAACGTCTGTGGGGTCAGCTAGTCTAATATATAAATGATTTTTCCTTAATTTTTGCTTATATATAAAATTTTAATGACGGCCTACTTTGCATTACAATTTTGGAGTGAGCATTACATGTAGATAGTAAAATTGAAGCAACACGTTGGTTATACAGATAGAAATTAAAAAGAGAAAATAAAAATTTCGCAAAAAAAAATTTTTTCATATGCTGCGAAAACTTTTTTGGGCATCATCAAAATTTAAAATGTATCAAAATATGCCTCAAATATGCAAAATGTGCGCTAAATACTTAAAAAAAATGCTGCAAAAAGGCTCACTTAACTAAATTATGCAAAATAATTCTGCAAACGGTAAAATATTCAAAAATATGCACTAACAAATCGATGCCAAAATTCACAAAAAGCTCTAAAACGGATAAATATATTGTTTCTGCCTTCATTGGTCGCACAAGCAAAAACATGCAATTGCATATTTTTGGTTACCCTGGTAATGACGAGTGGAAATCGCGTGAATTCAGAATAATAAGGCTCTGATATAAATCGTGAAGTTGAAAGTGCCTTTTGTAGCCATAATTTAGTCCGTCCCTGTGTATACATAGACTAAATAGCTTAAGGGATTTAAGAAATGAGGTGGTAAATTTATAAACCACAATTGCGGCCGCCATCAAAAATTATTTGTTTTTGATGAATTTTGAGGAATAATTGTAAGGATTCAAAGTAGACTTTTGTAGTTCTATTTCATCATTTGGTTAACCTCCAACCCCATCGTACTTTCCCAACTCTTTGAAAAATTCCAAATTTCAAAATCCCCAATTTTAAAATCCAGAATCACTAAATAAAACTTCTTTGCATGGCTTTATTGTAATCAGAGGATTACAATAAAGCTTTTCCAAACAGAATTAATTCGTTCGAAAACCGAATTGTCCGAAAAACGCCTGAAATATGCGAACAAACATGAAGCCATATTCTCCATTACCCCATTCTTCAATGGCCTGTGTCGCAGAGTTATTAGAAGCAGACAGTTTATATGTTAGCAGACGGGCATACATCATTAGCTGGCTGTTTAACGATTTCGAACGTTAACGTTCGCATAGAAATTTTAGAATTTTGTTTTTGTGTTTAATATAATTTTCTTTGCGAACGTTAACGTTCGAAATCGATAAACATCCTGTTAATTGACTCACACACACACACATTAGCACACCGCCTATGTCGGCATAGAGTATAAAAAATGCAAACTCCGCTTAAAGTTTGTATTTTTATCTTGAAGTAAATTGCCTTGATATAAATTTGTGTATTTTTTTTTCATAATTGTTGCATGTTTCTTTTTATTATTTCCACACAGAAATTTCATATACAAATTTATTTAAATTTTTTTCTTTTTCTTTGTTTTTTGTCTACTTTTAGATTAACTTCCACAAGTCCTATAACTACTGTACATTTTGAATAAGTGTGATTTCTCATTTAAAATATTACTTTTTAATTTTATGCTTAACAATGTTTTAAATAATTTTTTACAATTACGAAAAAAAAATTTTTTTAATCAGCTCATCATTTTAAAAAATTCGTTGTTTATAATGAATTTTATAACTTTTCATCAGTTTTAATTGAAAAAAAATTGTTTCAAACCAAAAAAAATTTTCAAAAGTAATTAATTTTTATATATTAAAAAAAGATTTGAAATGTATTTTAAGAAAAATTTGTATGAAAATTTTGCCTTAAAACACATTTCAAACTTGTTTCATTTTTTATGAATACGGCAGTAAGAAAAGAAATTTAAAAAAACACTGAGCTGATCTTGTTTTAATTCACCTAACTAGTAAATCGCATCCACCAAAGAATCTCTTATACGTATAAGTGATATTTTAAAAATTGTTTATATGTTGATAATTGCTCATACGTGCAGTAACGTAAAATTACAAAAACAGTGGTTAAAAATATATGTATATAAAACAGTGTTCGAAAATAAACACTAAATGTCGCATCTTAATGTTCGGTAGATTTGTGGAAAACACAAACGCTAATAGTGTTTGTGTAGAAAATCATTAAAAAAAATAACGTTTCCCTGTTAGTCATCTTTCGAACACAAAAATATTACTGTTTTTATCAAACTCCACAAAAGATGTGAACTTTTTATTCCGTTCGGTTTTTTTTTTAAATCCACAAACTTCGGCTCGTTAATGTTCGTCCCTTTTGGCTGGTAAAAAAAACAAAAATTTTTTACAAAAACAAAATACACACAGGAAAAAAACATTATTGAACGTTAAAATATAATGTTTGTCTACAGTATCACTACAATTGTTCTGTTTTTTAATGAAGAACCGAACATTATATAACATACTAGCTTAACCCGGTGTGCTTCGCTTCCCCCATCGTTATAAAATAAAACAGAAAGTATTTACAATATATATAAACAAAAGTTTATTTATTAAATTATTAGCTGCTTCGTAGTAAGAGAATTCCGTGGCATTCAGTAGTTTCGTTTTTTCTTTTAAAATTTACCATAATAGTGGATTTTACCACGTTTGAAGACTCCAGCTGTCATAGGTCTTCAGTAACGCGATAATTAATATTTGCATCTTATGGGAGGTATTGCTCCCCCTGCGCCTACCCGCTTTATTTTTATTTTCAAAAGTGAAGTATACCATTAGAATGACTTCTACAAAGTTTGAATATTCTCACTATAACAGTTCTTAAGATATGCATCATTAAACATTGGCGTCCTATGGGGGATACCACTTCCCCCGCTGCTATTTTATTTCAATTTTGGGGCTCAGAAGATCCAACTACCAAAAGTTCAACAAAATGCTTGCAGCGGCTCTTAAAATATGCGATATTTAATATTGGCATCCACGAAAAAATATTGCACCGCCCCTTTGTCCAATCACACCTTTTTGAACCCAACGACACATTAATTCAGAGCAATAGCCTTCTGTGAAAATTTGATGGCGATCGGTTCAGTAGTTTATTAGATATAAAATTTTTTACTTTTTCTTTAAAGGGGCGGGCCCACGCCCACTTTTTTATTTAAGCTTATTTCTATTCATGCCAACAACATATATACCAAATATTATCGCCGTAGGTCAAAAAATATCATAGATAACACGATTTAAAATTTTGGGTTGTATGGGCGTGGCATCGCCCCTTTGCCCAGTCACAATTTTATATATTCTAATGTCTCTTCCAGTGTCACAGTTAAATGCTGTGAAAATTTCAAGGCCATCGGTCAAGTGGTTTGGCCTCCTATAAGGTACAAATATATATATATATATATATATATATATATATATACAAATATACATACATACATTCACTTTTATATATATAGATAATCACTAAAAAAAATAGATATCGTTCTTGGGTGTGTGAGCCGAACGTTAAATAATGTACTGTTTATTTTCGAACACTGATATAAAACTTCTAAATTTGATTAACTGAGCTACCTAAATAAGAGCGGAAGCCATTTTTGTATGTCAAAACTTCTCATTTGCATACAATTTATACGAAACAAACCATTAAAATGCGAATTAGAAACCACCCGGCTGATAAATATTATTTGACAGATTGGTATGTCGGTTTGTTTTATTGAAATTGTATTTAAATAAAATTTTCATGTTTAAAAAAACGCTTTCCGCTTTTGTTTAGGTTGTTCAGTATGTATTTGCAAGAAATAAATAATAATTTATAACTTTATTGTTATTGAAGACACCCGCATTCCTTTTGGCTTAGAAACATATCTTAAGCGCATTCTAAAGTTGTACTCTTGGGGGAAGTTAGTGCAGCCAAAACCTAAAAATTCTGTATGGCTTAGAATTTTAAAAGTTCACGGCTGATCAGAGACTTAACTGGCAAGACGGAGACAGTATCACTCGGAACCTCAGACTGATTGTTGGTAAGGTCCCTTCTAGAATCTACCACTCTGTAGTTAAAGCCCAAATCGTAAAGATCTCAAAAATGCTGTGAATTGTTATGACGGAAATTTTCCAGCTGAAAGATGACCCTGTGTTATGTTTTTTAAAGCAGAAACTGGCAACCAGTGAATGGTAAATTGCTCTAAGCACCTAAGCAAAGAGTCCTTGCACGATTTTGAAAATTTCAACAGAGGTGTTTACACGCGGGTTCGTGTAAACCCGATGCTAAGAGCAAACTTGGGCTTACTTAGTATACATTCATCATAATTTAAAACATCTTTGTTATTTAAGAAACCAGCATATTTCTACAATATTTTATAAGGAGTGTTTGTTTTGGAGGCATGGAACATTTTTGAAAAATAAAATACAACAAATTCAATGAAATAATCAGAGTTTTGGCTGTATAAGCTCACACATTTAATGTTTAAAAAAAAATTCTATATTGCGTTCATAATTTTTAAATTTTGCACCACCTTTTCGGACATACCCGGTTTTATTTCGTCAATAGTGCTTTAAATGTTATCTTCATAACAATCAAACAATGCTGGTTTATCAGCATAGACCCTACATTTGACGTACTCCCAAAAAAAGGACTTCAAAACACACGAACGAGGTGGCCAATTCAAAGGTCCATTTCTTGAAATAATTCGGTCACCATACGCTTGCTCAATAAAGTGGTGGTTTCACGCGCTGTATGGTATGTTGCGACGTCTTGCCATGAATAAGCATTTACAATTCACGGAAATGTTGGCAGCGGTTTTGGATTTGGATCGCACCAAACAGAGATTTTTTCGGGGTGCAATTGAATCTCATGATGATTGTGCACTTTCTCCAAAAACGAATAATTCTGCAATTCATACCCGTTAAGCCAGAAATGGGCCGATGACGGCCTCGGCATGTAAACCGCGTCAAGCATAGATTTGTTTCGGGATGTAATGGAGTCTCAAGAGTTTTATACGAATTGTGCTCTTTCAAAAACGACAATTGTGTAATTCATATCCGTTAAGCCAAAAATGAGTTTCATCGCTGAAGATGATTTTACGGTAAAAAAATTTGGTTTATTCTTAACGCATTGATCGAACGCACGGCGCCATTAATAGTCCGCTGGCTTTAAATCTTGCACCAGTTGGATCTTGAATGGATGTAGACCAAGAACGGACATAGATCGAGTTGTTAAGAATGGCGTCCAATCGATAAATACGTGTCCACTACCACACTAACGTCTACAGCGACAACGGCTTCTTCAGTACGTACGGTAAGGGGTCGATTTGGATGAATATTATCAATAAGAGTAAATGTGGTCATTAAAGATGTTCGTATTTGTATGGAAACTTACAAGTGATAAGATTCCCATTCGCCAGGCAGATTTTTAAGAAGTAAAATTTGGAGAATATCCGATAACGTTAAGTGTACCCGGAAACGACATCAATAAACATCTGTACGAACAAATAGATTTAAATGAATTAATTACGTTATCTGATTCACTCTAAAATTTACTTCTTTACTTTTTTAATATAAAGAACAAAAATCTGTCCGGTGAACTCGAATCAAAACACTTTAAATTTGGCCATAATAAGGCCCAACCAGAATATCAGGGGTGTACTGGAAATCGAAAACGCAAAACGCTAGAATTCGAAAGTTATTTTTAATACACATTTAATCTAAGTTTTATAATTTTTGCTATAAAATTCTGTTGAATAGAGAAATATTTATGTAACATTTGTCACAAAATTCTTTTATTACAGAAATCTTATTAAAAAACGACATTTAAAATTCTTTCGTTTCGCGTTTTCGATTTCCAGAACACCCCTGTATGCCTAAACAAGCTAAAGCTACTGTCAAAAATTAACGAAAAGCCATTCAAATGCATTAAAAAAAACAAAAACAAAACCAAAAAAAAACATTTTTGGTTCCATACGAAATATGCGATCAGTTTCGCACTTTACTTAAGCAGTAAAGTTTCATAAAATTTAACAATAAGTTTCCTTAAGTTCAGTATGGTTTGGCACCTAAGATTAACACGTATTCGCACATTTGCTTAGGCAACGTTATGCTCATTCTGGTTGGGCCTCTAGTTTTCATTGCGTACAAGCTGCTCAGATGGACGATTATGCGCACAGTAAACTTGACGAAGTGCTCTAAACAAAAGAGCGGGAATCCACTTTTTATTTGCATAATCTATAATTCTTATATACGTATTATAAATAACCAATTTTTTCTAATTTTACACCACTGTCATAGATCATAAGCAATATATGAATATGTATTTGTCTTTGTAAACTAAACCAAATGTCTAGATTTGATAAAAAAAAAATTCAACAATAGAAAAATTTTATGTACATATCGTCGGCTTAATATGTAAACCTGCTAACTCATTTTCAGAGCATTAAACAGGAGAGAAAAAAAACTTTTTATATTTAAGAAGGGTAATCACGATGGTCATTGTGCAAATTTGTAATTTGCAGTGCGTACTATGATTGATCGTGCAAATGGGCTATTTTCCTAAAAATTTATTCTGGCAACACTAAAAACTTTTGGCAGCACTCTAAAAAATCTGCATTTGTTTACAATTATACACAAGCAAATTAAAATAAATTTTTCCTTTATAATTTATTTAAATTTAATTCTCTATTTTATATTCAAACCCGCGAAAATGTTCAATTTATAAGTTTCCTTAAAAACAATATGGCGCTTAATATGTCAAATGTTATTGTTTACGGTTGTTTGCAACGGAGCAAATTTATGTACACTACTTATCTTGCTCATGGTTTTTTTAGTGCAAACGAAGTAAAATAGAGCAAATTGCTAATACATACGTACATGTTGTTGTTTTGTTGTGCAAATGTCGCTCATTTGCTGCAAGACCGGCATAACTCAAAAAATAAAATTTTGAAGTTAAAGATGCAGAATTGCTCGCTTTGTTGTTCTTTAGATTGTGTATTAAATTCACCTTTATATCTTTTATACTTTCCCAGTTTGAAGAGAATGTGCCTTCTTTTTTTCTAAGTAGTTAGAGCAAATCAACAATTTTAAATGCGTTTATCTCGAAATGGATTTTTTTTGAGTTATGCCGGTCTTGCAGCAAATGAACGACGTGTGTATTTTTGCACGCATTTGCATCGTTTGCACACTTTGCACTACCCATCGTGATTTCCCTTTGTATTTGCAGCTTGAGAGGAAAACCAAAAATATACATATGTATGTAGTTGGTTTTATACACTACAAGACTCAAATTGAAGAAAAACGACATGCTGGTGGACGAAGCGTAAATTTACTTATAGAGTGGACTTAGCAGGTTTGCATATTTAGCCGACGATATGTAACATAAAATTTTGCAATAATTTTTTTTAATAAACTTTTGTTTTGTAAATAAATGTAAATTCTTTTAGTTTTTAAGCACGACGAGCTTTTGTAAATTAAATTTCCATATTTATTTTCTTTGTTAAAAATTAAATTAGTTTAAATCAATTTCAAATATAAATTTCATGTAAAAACAAAATTTATTTTAAATTTTACCACACATACACAGAAAAATAAACTGTTTCCGATTTAATTTTACTTGTTTCCTTTTTTCTGGTATTTGGCTCTTTTTTTGTTCGTTTTTCTTCTTCTTCTCCTTTTTTTTTTTTTTGTTTTGTTTTTTTCCTTTTAGCACCGAAGAATATTTCATCTGTGTGCGTCCCTAGCAACGTAGTCGCTGTTCGATACAACGTTCCAGTATAACTCGCACCGATTGGGTTTGATTTTCCAATAAACAAAAAAAGAGAAAACTGCAGCCATAATTGGAGCAACCACAACAAAAAGAAAATTGTATTAGAAAGTTAAAAAAGGGACATAATTAGTAACGACGTAACTTTGACAAGTAATTGCTTTTGTTCTTTGCCATGGCACAACAATACTGAAAACACTTTTTTTATAAGTAAAAAAGGGTGTCCCTTGAAAAAAAATTTGTATTTCAATTAAAAATTATAGATAAAAATCAATTTTATGTTTACTTTTTAAAATTTTAAAGAAGAAATATAAATTTAACTATAAGATAATTTATAATTAAGGGAAACCCTTAATATCTATCACCAATACTATTAAAAATGTTAGCAATAACGTTAAAAAATACAATAAAATTTTATCAATATTTTACATGAACAAAACACACTTATAGACAGCGTTGCCAGAAGATTTGGAAGGAAAATCTTCTTTTGGCGAAAAAAAAAATCTTATTTTGAAGAGAAAAATCTTGAAATTTTTTATAACAAAGGCAAAAAAGTAAGAATTATTAATTTTGGAAAGAAACTTCTTTTTATTATGGAAACTACATATTTAAATTAAAATACGTAATTGCGGTATTTATACAAAATTAAATTGTAGGTTTAAAATTGTGTTTTAGTTATATTTTCCAAAAAAAAATACATTTTAAATGCACTTCATTTCTAATAAATAAGAACGTAAAAAAGTCCATCTATATAAAGAAGTTTCATCGAAAGTAATTAAATTTTTATATGAGTATAAATTTTGGGCAAACATATTTTGGTTTGGGAGCTATGAAGCTCATAGATCATATGAAATCTTGAGGGTTCTCAAGTTAATATTATATTTTTTGATACCGTTATTACTTATATCGAAGGCATTTTGAGAAAACTGCATTTATAAAAAGCTCACTGAAAACTATGGATTTTCCTTAATATATTCCTAATGAATTTTTATTAAAATAATGTTCGTACACGTTTAAAGAGATATTCTTAAGCACTTATGTATAAATACTTTGTTTACAAATTATCATAAACTTGGAATGTGGTATTTTCAAACCAAAAGCTTCATAACCCTTAACTGTAACTTTTTACCACTCCTCTTGGCCTAGCAGCCCACAATTAGAACAGCTAAAAACCCCAATTAAATAAAAAGTTAATAAATATATGTTTTTTTATTGAACCTATGTTATTTGCTACATTATACGAATTAATTATATATTTTTATTATTTTATTTTACATGCAAGTCATCAAATATGGGCATTTCCGTCAAAAGGTCCACCGTGACCGTAAATTTAAAAGTTATTAAAAGCTGATTATTTTACGATATTGTTATAGAGAAATATCGAGATTTTACTTATTTTATAACTTTACCCATAAATTTGTTCACTTAGATGAACAATCAGACTGCAAAGATGTGCAAACGTAATTTCTTATTTGTGAGAATGTTTTATTGTATGTTTTCTTTGATATTTATCTTTCTTAAAAGAGGTGATATTTGATAAAAATTATTCCAAAAAAATTTTCTTACATGGTCTGTAATCTAACGAAAGGTTCAAAGAGAAATATGTTATTCGGATTAACGGTAAATTTTTATTTTATTTTAATCATTATTCAGTTAAATTATTACTGAAAAAATTTCACGTTCGAAATGTCACGTATCGACCCAGATTTTGGCTTAAAAAAAAGAAAACACAGACGATTTTGGAATCAAACCAAGACATTTTAATGTTACATTGCTACGTAAAATTCTGAAAGTAGTTTGACTAAAAAATTGTGTCAGGTTTCGCTGATTTACGCCTTTTTATACATGGCCAAAAAAACTACTTCTGTTTTTTCACGTTCGAACCGCTACTTCTTTTGCCATTATCTTTGATCTAGAATAGCGCCCTCCATAAACTTTAGCATAGATAACAGTGCTTTCTTAGTGCTTTAATTTAAGGGTTAAAAGAACGTAAAAATATTTGTTGTTTAAGATGTTATTGCATATTTGATGCGTACGACTGTCACGTTCAACACTTTGGAATTACCTATATGTAGTCCTTAATTTTGCACATTGCTTTTTCGCATCTACCACACATTTAATTCAAACTTGATTCATTCAATTCAGAACATATAATTTATAGAATTCACGTTTCTGTTTTTTTGATATTTGTTCCTATTTGAAAAATATTGCAAGAAAACAAGAATTCGGTCTGGCCAAAAGGATAATTTCATAGACTTTTATATAAAAATAAAATTAAACCCTACCAGTTTGCTTCAATCGAATCCAAATTAGTTTCATTCGATTCAGCACGTACCATTAATAGAACTCACGCCCCTGTTTTTTTGTTATATTCGAAAAATATTGCAAGGAAAACACAAATTTGGTCTGGCCAGACCAAGACGGTAATCCTAGGGTTTAGTTCCATTAGTTTTAAATGTTGGTACTAAGACATAGTAACTAGATACATGAACTTTTTTGTTCTCTACTAAATTAATCTTTAAATATATACTATACATTTTTTCTTTTCACAAATAATTTTTTTATCAATATTCCCAAAATGAGCAACCGCGAATCTATGATGCTTTTTTAATGTTTTGTATGCCCAGATATAATGATGCATGTTAGTACAAAAGTACAAAAGTGTGCAAAAGCAATAGAAAACAAGCTGATATAAAACCTCATTGTTTTAAAAATTTACTGTTTAAAAAACTGTTAAAGAAAATTATGCATGTTGTACAAACTTAAAGTTAAAAATCTTTATATCTAAAAATAAAAAATCTTAATTTGAGAAAAAAAATCTTTAAATCTTATTTTGTTCAAAAATCTTGAAAAAAAAGATAAAATCTTAATTCTGGCAACGCTGCTTATAGAAACTAAACCAGGGGACGTATTCTGGCAGTCGTGATCGAATACTTTTTCGATTCGAATGCAATTTTTCTTCTAGTTCTTTCGGTTCTTCGGCTAAGCATTACAAATTTTAAATTTTGCTTTTCACTTAAAAATTTAAGATGTTTTGTTTACAAAATTTTTTTTTTTTAAATCTGAAATCTAAAGATATAAAAACATTTAAAGAGACTGAATAAAATCGTCACTTTAAAAAAAAAAAAAAATCAGCATATCGGCAGTTAGCTAATTTTGGTACAAAAAATCGTCAAAATGACGATAAATCGGCAAATTTGGCAGCCCTGTTCACAGCTAATTTCACCAAGTACATTTATAATTTACTTTTACTTAAACTGTCAAATAACCTATTGTTAACCTTGCAGCCACACGTTCAAGTTGTTCTTGTTAGTCTTTAACATATACTGCTTGTCAAAATTTACATAAATTCAAAGCTGTAACGAGTCCATTTCACAAAAGCTTATTTTAGAAAAAAAAGCCTTGATGGAAATGTACATTACATGATATAAGCAATATTTTAGGTAGCTTTGATTTTCTGTAAATTTTTTTGCAAAAAACAAATTTTGTCCGGACGAAAATTCTTTTTAATCGACTGGATAAACTATAAAAAAGTTAATTTTATGCGAATCATTCATTTAATTACGTTTGAAGCTCTTTTTTGGAACTTTTTTGACTTTCGCCACTGTGCAGTAGCTAGCAAAAATTTATTGAAGAAAAAAAAAATAAAAAAAATAAATTTATGTCGAAACTTGTTGTATATACATATATATATTAAAAATTAAATAAAAAAAATATTAAAAATAAAAATTTTTTGAATAAAAAACAATATTAGAGTGAAATTTCATAAGGGTAAGTAGATCTAAAAAATATTTAAAATAAAATATTAGATTTCTTCTAAGTTAAATTAAAATAAGACTTTGAAAAATATCGATAATGTTTAACAAAAAAACCGATGAGCAGCTCTAAAATCAACAATAAGACTGAATGACAACGACATCCTCGCTGTATTTATACACTGCATATACAAAATACAAGAATTTAAAGTCTGGGCAGAGACTAACAACCATTCTTAATAACAGATCTTCTTTCTTTTACGCGGATATGCCATACTTTAACAAGAGCGTCGGCGTTCATGGCGGTCTTAAGTCATTGTTGTGAGTTCACTTTAAAAAACAATATTTTAATGAATAGGCGAAAATACGGAGTTTAATAAGAGAGGCTCATATCTTAACACATTCATGTTAATGGTATTCATGCAGGTCTGCTTGGAATTAAGATATCGCCGCTTTTATTTTTCCCACACTGTACACATATTACACAACGGTTACATTAGTGACATCATACAAAACCAAATTATTGCCAACTATGTATTTAATTATACGGCGAAAAAAGTTTGCTTGCTATCAAAGACAACCACCTATTCGTAATGGCAATGCCAAAAGTGGAGACATAATCCAAAAGTTGTTTTTTAACCATTCAACTTTTGGCTCGGACAATTTTACTGTTAATCTACTTTGTATGTTATGCAGTGTTACCACCAGCAAATTCAAAATTACACTTGAGATGAAGCAAAATTACCCGATTTAAATGAAATTACACCTGATATAAAATTAAAGTTTTATTAAAAAAAAGACATTTACAAAAAAAGCAAAAACGCAACAAACTCATTAAAACAAGATCAATATTAGTCAAGCTGTTAATTTTATTTAAATTAATAAAAATAACATTAAAGACTTGAAAAAAATTAATAAAACATAAAATAAAACTGCTAAAATAATGAGTTTAACTTCCACATTTGGTTGATATATCTTGGGAAGGTTTAAAATTTTCCTTGGCATTGCTTTACAATGGCTGCTTTTTAGCCCCATAGAGCTTACGAAAGGTCAACTGTCAAACGAACTGCCATACTGAACCATTTTTGAACAGGCGCATCATCATGAATAGATTCATGCTTGAACAACGCCACCAAATTATCCAAATATACTTTGAAAATCAGCCATCGATTTTCGCAACTTAAATGTGACTTCATGATTTAAATAACGCAACTTTTTATCACAAATGTAGGCGATGTGTTGATTTAGAGAAAATAAACTGTCACTTAGACTTCAAGGCCGTGCGATGTGACACTTATTGATTGTTTTCCATAGGGCTGTGAAGTCAGTGGTTAATGCTGCTAAACCAGCAACAATCGGTGTCTTGCAGGTCAATATTGTTAATTTTATTCGAAAAAGTGAAACAAGATTGGACGTATTCGTTTCGTCTGTTCTAATCAGTTTCAAATGGTAGTGCCGTGTATCAATCTGCGTTTAAAATTGATTTCTTTTTTGTGTTGCCTACCATTGTAAGTTTCATGGTGTTAAAAAATACCCTTTATACCTTATTTAGTAAACAAAATGCCTGCAGAATTTTATACAACTGTCCCTTTCGTAATTCAGTTTTACAACTGTAAAAGGCGTTAAATATTCTTTAAACTAAAACATTAAAAAGTAGCAAGATAGAAATAAAATTAATTATATGCTGCAATATTGGAAATAAATTCACCCAGGCAAGTTTTTAGTTTGAATAACTTGTTTCAATAAACTTTAGGTTCTAAATCACTATGATAGGCATCTTTATCCAAATCTAAGACTCCATCTTGCGACATTCATTACAAAACATTTGAAAATATATGTATGTTTAATGATTGAAGTCGTTTCTTAAAAAGAAACCAAGACTTTGGTTCAAAAGGCTGTGCATTTCTTAGCAACAATATTAAAAAAGAAATAAATGTCATCACTGAAATCGAATCTTGATTTTATTAGGGCATCTGAAGTAAAAATTTCAAATAACAGCTGAATTACACCTAAGAGAAATTACCCACGCTCTACCCACGACCGTACAAATTATACCAAATTCGGGTAATTACCCACAAAGTGGCAACACTAATGTTATGGATAGATTTCCCGAAAAAAAATCCAGAGAAATTTTTGCGGGAATTGCCAAGAGATATTTATAAGGCTTACCTCGAATGGCTTTGAAATAGGAATGGGCAAAAAATATCGATGTATCAAAATATCAATATTTAAAACAAAATAATCGATATATATTGCCGATATTTGAAATACCGATATATCGATAAATCAGTTTTCATTAAAAACTCAAAATTTTAACCGTTTTTCAATCAATATGTTTTTTTAAGAATTGGCATCACTACATGCATCATATGTTTTTTTAAACTAATATGAAGATCTAAAATGATTGGCATTTGTAAGAAGAAGAATTAAGAATAAAAGTGGGGTTTTCACATTGCAGATTTCTAATAAAAAACAGTAAAGTCAAACGAACTTGAAAATATTTATTTTATGCGATTTTGGAACAATATATGTGCATATATATATTTGGAATAATAATAAGATTTGTGCATATATATTAGACTGGTCGCAACTTTTTTTTTTAAATTTAACTGTTTGCGCTGCTTAAAATATGAGGTTTGGTGTAAGGCCCAGAACAGACGGTGAAACGCAACTGCAACGAAACTTCTAGTTATCTTCGAGTTTCATTTGAGTTTATGCCATAGACTCCTTTGAGGGACCACACACGACGCGACCATTTTGAGATTGGTTTGAAATGCATTGGAAATCAGTTGCATTGAAACCGGCGTGCAGGAAACTCGTGTTTGCGTTTCATCTGTTCTCAAAGAAAATCGAAATGATTGTGATAATTTCATTACATTCTGGTACAGTTTAGGTTGCAGGGTGCGTGGAAAACGATTGAAATTGGTTTCAAAACAATAATTTCTAAAAGGTTTCATTGCAGTTGCGTTTCACCGTCTGTTCTGGGACTAAGAAATCATGATCTAATTTTTCAGGTCAATCCGACGGTGACTTACCGTGCCGGGTGGGGCCCAAAGTTCCCCATATTATAAAAAAACCATATTTTCTATCAGATCTTCCTATGTCATCAGATGGCTTCAGAAAGTTGCGGAAAGAATAGGACATACATGCAAACATCCTGACATACTAAGAAATTATATATTGTATACACAGTAAAAAATATCTCAAAAAATATTTAACACCACAGTTTGTTAAAAATAAAATTTTAGGTCAACAAACTTTTTATTTGATTTAATGAAAAAATTTATCAAGTTTACACTTTGCAAAATAGCACTCAAAAAAAAACATATTTAATAATAAAATTATTAAATATTTTTTCATATTCAATAAAAAAAATATTTTAATCAAAGTAAAGCAGTATTTTTACAACTTTTGTCTATTTTTTAAAGCTCATAATTCTCATTCGCTTTACAGTTATATTTGTATAAATCATTTAGTTTTGCCACAATCTTTGGATAATGATAATCTGGCCTAAGCAATCAGCCAAATGCGCATAGGAACTAGCTTATCCCACCATAATAAATCTTAGTGTATTTATCAAAAAATAAAGCCTGGGAATTAAGCACATCATAGTTAATAAATAAATTAAGATTCGATAAACATTTTGTTTGATTTTTTTCTACATTTCCAACAATTTATTTAAACACATCACGTAAACATTTTGTTGAAAAAAATTATTTTGGGCAACAACTTTTTTTATTGATTCAAAAAACTTTGTTGTTGACTAAAAATTCAATAACTATACCTACAAACTTTATTATCAATACTGCAAAAATCGTCATCGCAGAAAATTCAAAAAAATTTTAATCAAATATGCGATTTTCATATTCAAATATGAAAATGATTTTTTTCTGTGTAGATAGATTAAAGTATTTGCTGTTTAACAGCCTGTTCATGGATTTCGAACGTCATCGTTCGCATAGAAAATTACATTTAAAATATCGATATCGTTAAACAGGCAGTAATATTTTAGTATGATACGAACGAAAGATTTTTAACATAATTCGGGGTCGCTGAATCCAGTGGTGCTAGCCGTTTTTTGGTTTTCGAGATATACCGTTATTTCGAAAATTAAGGATGTTGCACAACATATGTTCGCGCAACTTAAAAACGCTTTAGCTTATTGAAAAACTAAAAAAAACCGAAATTCCGCAATTAAATTTACTTTAAGAAAGTTGAAACTTTTTTCTTAATATTGGCTTTGGTTTTCGAGATATACCGTTATTTCGAAAATTAAGGAGGTTGCACAACATATGTTCGCGTAACTCAAAAACGCTTTAGCTTATTGTTTTTTTAATCGATTAATTAAATTTGTCGAAAATATGCTGTACTGTTTGTACTACGGCACAAATTCGGCTGAATATTATGCCTTAGGAGACAACAGAGTTGTTGATGATTAAAATATCTAAAATTCTGCGGTGGTGCTTGAATATAACACTCCTACTTCAAAAGTTATAAGTGAATGAAGGTCAAAAAACCAAATTTTGTTAATTTTTTCGCCTTTTTTTACATTTTCCTAATTTTCTTGTAAATGATAAATGCGATCGCCACGCACCACCGCAGAATTTTAGATTTTTATGTCATTAACAACTGTGTTGCATGGCAAGCCATAATATTCAGCCCAATTTGTGCCGTTCTAAATGTTAGAAGTCGTATTTTCTTACTTTCAAGTTTTGTTTTTGCCACTTTGTTTTTTTCAGTGTATTATTCCAACAAAACCCAAAAATGAAAGACTGCTACCCAAACTAACTATTCAATACATAAAAACATTGATTTTGTAGCTAACAACATAAATAATGCGTTAAATTCATAAAAAGTAAAAAAATCCAAGTTTTAAGGGCCACCCTAAATATCCGTTTTAGGACAAGTGAGGGGCACTCTAATAAGCAAGTAGGGTACTTGACTCTACCCCCGAAGTATTAAAAATCATTCGGCATTAATAGCTTGAAAACGAAAAAGTTCATTTTTTTGGCATATTGCTAAATATGTTTCAATAATTTCTATTTTGCTTTTGCAAATTTTTTTGTAAAAATTCGTTAATTAGAGTACACAAATTTGCTGTTTGTTCGTAATATAAGGTTCTCAATGGAAAAAATATGACCGTACGTTAAATCGCGAACTCGTTATACTGAGTATACGTTAAACCGGGATACCACTGTAATCACTCTTATCGTTGTTGGCGAATTTAAAATACGCCTGCGACTGTTTGGTAATAGATTAAAGGGATCGTGAACTTATTTCCTTTTAGTCGCAGGCGTATTTTATGTTCATCAACATGAATACGCTTTTAATGTTTTAATAGAAAGCCTTTGCGTACGGTAATTTTTCTTAAAAACGGATTTTTAGAGGGCTGTGTGGTAATGAAAATATAAAAGTGAAATAATTGCTCAGGATTTTCATTACCCCAGGTCTACACTAAAGATAAATATCTCAGCAACTGCAATAATGTCGGCAGAATAACAGAGAAAAATTATGTTAAAGGCATGGGAAACATAGTTTCCATGTTAGCATGGAAATTGTATTTTTTTGTGCATTGTAGACTAAAGGCCTTATTCATAAACAATATTCCATGCTTATAAAAGTTGTATAAGACGAATTTTAATATAACTGAAATATTTTTTAAGAATAAGAGGGTAAATGGAATTTCATAGTAATAATGAAGTATTTTCGTTAAAATCGCTTCATTGGATTTCATAAATACGTTAAAAATTTTCATTGGATATATGAAAATTTAAGTGTGTCAAAGTTAAACAAAAAATTTTAATTTAAAAAACTATATTCATAAATTAATACAAAATTATAGTTTCCTTAAAAAAATGTTTAAATGTTAATTAAACAAGTTAGAGTGATATATTCGGCTGTACCGAATCTTTGATACCCTCCACCGACACTTCGAATGTTTTAGGAGTAATATCTGTATGATGTCTATTTATTATTACTAGTGTTCGCCTAATGGTCAAAATTCGACCATACATTTTCATGTTCATAAGAAGAAAACATAGTACATCTATGCATATATGAATTTACATGTTTCGTTCATTTTTTCCGTCTTATTGGATCGATTAGGCGAGGGACCAACCTCCGTTTCATATTTTAACTTCCACGAGGGTTAATTTTATTTTATAAGTTCAATATCATCAGAATTGATAAAACAAAAAAGTACCAAAAAATATCCTTAATAGATTGCCAATCAGGACATTGCAAGTTTAATTTAATTTGTTAATGTCTAATATTAACGAAAATTAATCAATGTACCAGATGTTGAACGAAAAAGTACTAAAATGCTCCCCTTACATGTTCTTTTTCCCCTAGGACCATGCATTTTTAATTTTATCTTTATAGGTCGAATATTAACCATAATTCAAAACATACCAAAGGAAAAATAAAAAATTACCAACATTAAATTAAATTTTTTATTTCTTCGACCTTTTATTTTTATTAAAAAATAAAAAGTTTTTTCGAGCTCGAGGCCAATTATTTGTAAACAATAAATATTAATTATTAATTAATTTGTTTAATATAGAATATTAAATGTGGAGATAGTAATACGTCTCTTACAAATATACTTGTAACTCATTCCTTGATAATGATATCCGACGGATATCGAAATATTGGAATAAATTAATTAATAAATAATATTTATTGTTTACAAATAATTGGCCTCGAGCTCGAAAAAACTTTTTATTTTTTAATAACCAACATTTTTAATCTCATAGGGTTTCATTCACTCAGGACCATGCACCTATAACATAACGTTTCTAAGATCAATATTATAGAAAATTTAAAAATGATCACATTCCATTTTCCGACTTTATATAGTCGAAATATTCGAAAACCGGTTTCTAAAAAATATCGAATAATCGACATCCCTATTTTTTTTTTTATTATTTGATAATTGAAAAAACAAATTTTTTGAATTTGTGTTAGTAGCAAATTTGAACGGTTATAACACTGAAAATATTGAACAGATTTCAATGAAATATATATTGTGCACTTCTGTAAGTAAATATCTGTCAAATGGTGTATATTTTGTTAAAATCGGTTGACATACAGAGGAGGAAAGTGTTCTTAACTGTTTTGCCTTAGCCGATTTATATATACTTAGATAATCTTTGTAAAAACAGCATAAAAATTTGTTGCGGTTTAGACCTACATATATAAAATTATTGACCGACAATCAGAATCAATTTTAAAAAGCTTGAGTAGAAATCAGTTTAAGCTGAACTTAAATGATTTTCAAGAGAACAAATTATATAAAAGCCATGGTAAGCTATGAATCAATCATCCCAAATTATGCAGAACGATTTCTGGTATTAAAAACATAAATTTCAATACAGCGGTGCAATTAGTTTAAGCGTTTGCAGTGAATTTCAGAAGGCTGCTAAAATGGAATCTAAGGTAAATTATGGACCGTATATCACAAAATTGCATAACATTTATTCTGGCATTATGAAGCTAAACTGGAAGAAAGTTCACCGCGTATTTAATTATTTTACCAGAGTGGGCTTTAAATGAGGCCTATGGTAAGTTATGCACCGATCTTCACCAAATTTCACAGTGTCATTTCAAGTTCTTTAAAACTATGATGTACCAAATTTTGTTATGATAGCATTATTTTTTACGTTTTTAGGCGTACTAAGTAAGCTCTTTTCCGGGAGTAAGGTTTATATGGGGCCTAGGGTAAATTATGAACTGATCTTCACGAAATTTCACGGTCTTATTTCTAGTCCTATAAAACTTTTATGTTCCAAATGTTGCTATGATAGCATTCTTTTTTACGGATTTAGGTGTACTAAACTGTTTTCCGGAAGTAGGGTTTATATGGGGCCTAGGGTAAATTATGGACCGGTCTTCACGAAATTACATAGTTTTATTTCTTGTCCTATAAAACTTTGATGTACCAAATTTTGTTAAGATAGCATTATGTTTTACGGTTTTAGGCGTACTTAACTGTTTTCCGGAAGTAGTTTTTATATGGCGCCTAGGATAAATTATGGACCGATCGTCACGAAATTTCACAGTCTTTTTCCTAGTTGTTTTAAACTTTGATGTACCACATTTTGTTATGATAGCGTTATTTTTTACGGTTTCATGCGTTCTAAATTGTTTTCCGGAAGTAAGGTTTATATGGGGCGTAGGGTAAACTATGGACCGATCTTCACGAAACTTCACAGTATCATTTATACTCCTATAAAACTGTGATGAGCCAAATTTTGTTATGATAACATTATTAATTATGGTCTTAGGCGTGCTAAACTGTTTTCCGGGAGTAGTGTTTATATGGGGCTTAGGGTAAATTATGTACGGATCTTCACGAAATTTCATAGCGTGATTTCCAGTCAAATAAAAAATATGTTTGCAAAATCTTATCTCATTACGTGCCTTGTTCCAGCATTTATATTATTTTTTGTAACAAAATAATCAATTTTTTTAGGTGATGGTTCCACATTTTGATTCATAGCTCTGGTCCTACTAAACCGATTTGCTGGATTTCAATCCCAAACTGCTTAGGATAACTACAAGCAATTTGGCACCAAGTTTGTTCATTTTTTTTGAGTTGTTCGAAAGTGAGCGTGTTTTCAACAGACGGACAGACAGGCGGACATGGCTAAATCGACTTAGAATTACTCAAGGACCCAGAATATATATACTTTATGGGGTCTGAGATGAATAATAAAAAAGTTTCACACGGAATGACAAACTTAATATACCCTATTCACAACTAATTGTGGTGGAGGGTATAAAAATGTAAGATTTAATTATTTCATACATCTAATGTAATCTGCCATTAAATTTATGAAATCAAAAATTTTTTAATCTCATATTGACGCTCTTAATTGAGTAATGGCAAAAAACATAGCTTTTTATTCAAAAACTACACTGCCCCGGTAGGCGCCGAGGTATCCCGCAACGATTCCCGCAAGAGACAGAAAAAAAATAAAATAAAATGAAATAAAAAAATAAAATAAAAAGAAATAAAATAAAATAAAATAAAAAAAATTAAAGAAAAAACAAAATAATAGAAACAAAATTTTTCTTTTACTTTATTGAAAGTATTCATCCAATGAATAATATTCATAAATCGAATGTAATGTTTCATTAAATTCATTTAATGAAAGAAGAACCGGCTTATGAACCGTCTTTTTGTGTCCTCTTAGTGACAATTTACCCCCTCGTAGGACATCGCCTTGTTAAATTGGCCAGTCATATGACTAGCATTCGGACTGGTTGTGTCATAAAGGGGCTAGTATTATAACCAACTCGGAGACATCCACATGAACTACAGGGACAAAACAGATTTGCACATTAAACTGTGTACCCCTACCCCAATCTTCTCACCACTCTTATTCATGTGCCCAAGAATTGCTGGGAAAAAAATTTAATATTTGTAAAACTTTATTTAAATGCTTCTAAAAAAATAGATAGTTTTATATGGTAAATTTTAAGGTTAAATTAAAAGTTTCTGAAATATATTTGGGGTATTCACAAGGTGTGCTATCATGTTATATTGTCATAATGTTCTAACATTTTACAATGGTTTAAAAAAATTGTTGTTGCTTTGTAAACAAAAAGTGTTTTAAATAAATAGAACGTTGCTTGCTATGTTTATTGTGCTGTCGTAATTAATCAGAAGAGACCAGAGCTGAGCGACTGAGCCGTATCGCGTTGGTTCTCTTAGCCGTCGCCGTTGATGGTATAATTTTATCCGGTTAACATCAAAATTTGACCTGCGGCTAGCAATTTTTGCAAGAAATCACTTGCGGCGTCAAATAAGATCGGCGTATGACTCTGCTGCTTGGAAAACAAACAAAATAAAATTTATTTCTTATTTGCGTCTGCAAAATGGAAAATAGTCAGGTAAGATCCAATTTAATTTATTAATTCGTGGAAAAGAATTAAAAAATATTTTGATGTTAGTTAATTATTTATTTTTGATATTTGTTTTAAATCAGCTGATTTAAATTCAAAATAGCATACTAAATAATGAGGGGTTGTTCACAACAGTCGTATTTTTTAATGTTATTATTTTAAGACATATGACTTTATGACACCTTGTGAATACCCCAATTATTGAAATTTTAATATTAAAAAAAAACAGTTTTTACTTTAAAAAAAATATATATCGCAATCATTTAAACTCAATTTTTAAAAACTTAATCATAAAACATATTAAAGAATTTCACTTTTCTTCAACACTCGGTATTAATTCTGCCATTTCCAAGCGTTTAGCCTTCAAGCAATTTAAGTAATCAGTAGCCGAACTATTGGCCATCGTTGCACATTGGGCCCAATCAACTTGGCTGTATGTTTCATTGCGTAGTTTCGATTCAAATGGATATCGGGTTAATTCTTCCTTACCGCTATTGGGCTCATCACGCAATTCATAGTTGTGTAGTTTCTTATAAAATTTCGCAAAATTTTGCGATTCCTCTAAATACAATTCGTATAGATCACTTTCAGCACGATTGTTGTAAATTTCAGTGCAAATATCGGGTAGGAATGGCAATAAATCTTCAATATTATCCAAGTCAAAATCACAGGTCGTATAAAAACTGTCAGATTTTTGTAAAGTTGGAGGGGTCGTCTCAGTTTCAGATGTTGTTGTCGTGGAGTCTTCTGGGCTGATTGTTTGACAAGTCGTCTTAAGTTTTAAAAATATAAATTACTATTAAAGTATAAAAGTTTTTTGAATTAACTAAAAACTTACCATTATTAAAATACTTATTAAAGGAATTAATACTTTTGCGAACGTCATGTTTGCTTACAAATCTTGTTACAACTAACTGAAGAGGTGAAATTTTGCGCAGGACTTTTTGTTTTTTTGCAAAAAAAAATTATTATTTTGTAGTATTTAACCAATTTGATTTAATAATATTTTTTGAAGGAGTGCCATTTAGTATTGGTATCTTGTTATACCTTTCACTATATTAAAATCAGGAGGTATATAAAGTTTGTTCAAAGGTCTGTTTATTTATGTATTAATTAAAACTTTAAAACTTTATAACGCTTTTAAGTTTAAAGAAATAAAAAAAATAGGTAGGTAGGTAGAAAGGCTAGTGTGAAGTTAAAATTTACATCAAAGCAGGTTTGTAAGGGAGAATACTAAAAAATAACTGTATCAAAACATTCAGTGTGTAAAGATGATCGTTACATCCAACAATATTTATGTGCGCTGAATAATGCGCTTTATGTGTCAAAAATGTATTGCTTCAAAGTGGGAACTCGCCATATAAAATTCATGTCTTCCGTAAGCGCAATGGTAAGCGAAACCCTTATGTTTCTCCCTTACAAACCTGCTTCGTTGGAAGCTCTATTTTTTATTGGGAAGAGAATTTAAGTAATTAGCTAATAAGAATAAGGAAAGGGAGAGGGGGAGGGGGAGCATAAGAAATAGTGGAAACTACTCCCAGTAACACCGCTCTCCTGCCTATCATGCAGTGGCCCGTAATAATTCCTAACATGGTTCTAACGCAGGCTTTGCTCCTGCCTATAAGTGAACTAGAACCGGTATTCCTGAGCATCGGCCAAGCTGTCCGTGATACTATGCAGTCCGTTCAATTTCTCCAGATCCGATTAGTCTTGTTCAGAACCCATTTCCTATTCTTTCCCAGATAGCAGCCCAGTAGAGGCCTGACTACCTCTACACTGAAATAAGTCAAACATTTAGAATTAATATACTCTCTACCCATAAAACTAATATTTTGTATGGAACGACTTATTATCATAGTTTTCATTGTGATAGTTGCAAAACAACTATATTAGCCGATGGTATTAAAAATTGGCTTTTAGACGGCTTTTGTTTACTTTAAAATCTTTATACTCTATGCCAGCGCAATGATCATGGGTCCGTGCTACTGTTTGAAAATCGTAAAAATTACTTTTATACCACATTTATGTACACACGGGTTAATCCATTATTTAACTCTAGGTTAAATAATAAATTAAAATTAAATATTTAGTATTGTGGTTATTTTGTTGAACTATTTATGGTTTTTAATCCAAATTTGTAATATTTTTAATTAGGCTTAATTTCATGAAATTTAATTTTTATTGAATTATTTTTATGAAGAAAGGAATTTTACAACATGAAAATCAATTAAAATTGTTATTGATAATCTTTCATTCTTGACGTGGCTCGGGCTCGAACCCTGGCCGGCAGGTTACCATGACATGTTTCGATCGCAACCACTCGATCTCCTCAGATGGATTTGCCGTCTTACACTCGCAGCCATCGACGACTGCTGACGTCACTAGTCAAACATCAATCCTTAAACCAAATTGTATTTTAACATTTGGTAGATCGAAATTTGATTTTCCTGAATGATTATCCATTTTAATTGATTTTTACATGTTTTTTCCTTTACTTCTGTTTTTTCGTACTTTCGTCAAGAATTTTTCTTGAAGTCCAAGTACATTTTTTTGTTTTTTTTCACTTTGTCTTTCTCTTTTCTGTTGACCTTTTTCAGCACAACTTGAAGGACAAATGTACACATAGAGCTCGTGCCTTAGCTTTAACAATATTTAGTATTGTGGTTATTTTGTTGAACTATTTATGGTTTTTAATCCAAATTTTTAATATTTTTAATTAGGCTTAAGTTCATGAAATTTAATTTATATTAAATTATTTTTATGAAGAAAGGAATTTTACAACATGAAAATCAATTAAAATAGTTATTGATAATCTTTCATTCTTGAAAGTACGAAAAAACAGAAGAAAAGGAAAAAACATGTAAAAATCAATTAAAATGGATAATCATTCAGGAAAAGCAAATTTCGATCTACCAAATGTTAAAATACAATTTGGTTTAAGGATTGATGTTTGACTAGTGACGTCAGCAGTCGTCGATGGCTGCGAGTGTAAGACGGCAAATCCATCTGAGGAGATCGAGTGGTTGCGATCGAAACATGTCATGGTAACCTGCCGGCCAGGGTTCGAGCCCGAGCCACGTCAAGAATGAAAGATTATCAATAACAATTTTAATTGATTTTCATGTTGTAAAATTCCTTTCTTCATAAAAATATATTAATAAAAATTAAATTTCATGAACTTAAGCCTAATTAAAAATATTAAAAATTTGGATTAAAAATTAAAATTAAATTTTAAATTTTCGAAGCATCGCTAATACCGTGATATCTTTTGTTGCCGGATACCGAAGAAACCATTAACACTCAATCCCAAAATAACTCAATTCTTTACTTATGGAACGCTACCAGTACCAGGTAACAGTGTCCATCAAAAAGAGGTGTCCTTTTAAGGAAGGCACCCGTTTAGATTAAGTTTATACTATATTCAGTTTTAGATCCTTTACGTTAGGTGTAGGGTGTCATATGGCCGGTCTAATTCAGACTACACTTTCTTACTCGTTTAAAATACATATCGTTGCCTAAAACACAAAAGTCCTTGTTTAACTTATTCAACATTTTACAGAAGAAGCAAGAAACTATCTAAAATGATAAATTGCCTAAAACTGTTTATAATTTATTTTTCTTGTAAAACCTACCAGCTCTTTTGACAATTCGTCAGCTTATTTTTGGTTTGGCTCAATGCCAAAAAGTCGTTCTGGAATAAAACGTCAATGAAGGTTTACATGAAGTTTTCTAAAAATATACCCAGGAATTTGCAGCAGTCGCCAAACGGTGGCGTGTAGAGCAAAACAATACTTAATAAGCTTTAAATAAGTTTTCTGAAGAACCCAGAAATAAAAGGAACTAGGTTGTTATATATGTATATATATATATCTGTCACATATGCTCCGTTAAGTTTTGCTATTGAAATTCAGCCAGATCAGTCAATAAATTACTGAGATTTGAGCTAAAAACCAAGATTGCCTTATTTAATTTTTGTCATAAAATCCCCTGTTGTTGTTGTTTTTCTTTAAAGTGTAGACTTTTTTTATTGTTTTTTACACATAACAAAAACATTAATGAATTTCCGCTTGAATAGTGAAATGTGAATTCCCAACAAACACGAAGTCAAACCTTTGATATGAAATGACTTAACCATTTGACATCAAACACAATTCTCAAACGTGTTTTAATTGTTTGATTTTAACATTTAAATTCAAATTGATAATGATTTGAAAATAAACATTTGACATCAAATGTTTTATCAATTTAATGTCAAATTGGTATCAATTGTTAAATTCAAATCAAAACTAAATTTGGCAATACTAAAGCGAAAAATAAATGTAAACATTAAAGTAAAATTTTTACTTCGTGGTTAAATGTGTTTTACAAGTGAACGATTTATTTCTTGTGAAAAAGAAAAATTATTTGTAAGTAATTGCAATGATTAAGAATACGAATAAAAAAAAAAAAAAAACGGGAAAGTTAAGAAATTATAAGTTTGTTGTATGATCGCGGTGCTACAATCTTAAAAAAAAGGAAGCCAAGTATTTCGTCTTTCCAGGAATTAGAGAACAAAAGAATATTCACCTCCACTGTGTTTGGCGTATTAAAAATACGCCTACGACTGTTTGGTAATAGAATAAAGAGAACGTAAACTTATTTCCTTTAATCTATTACCAAACAGTCGTAGGCGTATTTTAAATACGCCAAACACAATAAGGGTGATTATTTAACCTTTTAACTATGTTATCGAATGTTTATCTCATAGTTTGTTTAAATAAATAATGAATTTAAATTAAAAAAATAAAATATATTTATTTGTGTTCCACATTGTATTATAATCCACATTTGAAAAACATTTGAGAATTACGTTTGAAAGCAAGTTGAAAACAAAGGCATTTTTTATTTCGAAAATAATTTCTCCTTTTTGATGAGAAAGCTATGATTTTTAAATCATTATTAAACGTTTGTCGTTTGAGAAAACGTTTGATTTCAAATCGTTTTCAATTTGAAATCAAACCTCCGTGTTTGTTGGGTTAAGCCTGGTACTCTGTTCAACATTTCACGTGAAATACTGTCAAAACGCATATGAAAAAAACTTGTGCGGAATATCTATGAAATAATGTTGATAGAGTTGTACTCTGTTCATTTTGTGAAAAAGTTCCGAAATGTGTCTGACAACATTTTTTTACAACTGCGAAATAATGTAAGCTGCACTTATTTCACGTGGAATTTTAAGCAAAATCAAAAAAATACGAACTGATTATTTAATAAGAAATAAAAAATTAATATAACACATCCAAGAACAGTTTTTTATCCATATTTACTTTCTTTTTTATTAAAACAAGTTAGAGTGCTATATTCGGCTGTGCCGAATCTTTGATACCCTCCACCGACAGTTCGAATGTTTTAAGAGTAATATCTATATGACGTCTATTAATTTATCTTTATAAAAAACAGATATCTGCATTAAAATTGGTTGCGGTTTTGACATTTATTAAATAATTGACTATCAATCACAAAGTTTTATGACATTTTTTTTTATAAATTTTTCCTAGCTTGAGTAAAATGTCATGATTCGTAACAGTTTAAGCCGAATTTAAATGATTTTCAGGAGAATAATTTATGTTAGAGCCATGGTAGCTTTGAAACAATCATCCCAAAACTCTGCAGTGTGATTTCTGGTACATATTAAAAGACATAAATTTCAATAGAGTGGAGAAATTAGTTTTAGCGTTTGCAGTGAATTTCAGAAGGCTGCTTTGAATGAATTTAAGGGTTATTATGGACTGCATATCACAAAATTGCATAAAATTTTTTCTGGCCATATGAAGCTAAGTGGGAAGAAAGTTTATCGCAATATCTATATCTGCTACGGTTGTAGGCGTATTTAATTATTTTACCAGAGTGGGCTTTATATGAGGACTATAGTAAATTATGGACCGATAATCACGAAATTTATTAGTGTTATTTTTAGTAATATAAAACTGTGAACTATTAAATTTTATTCTGTTAGCATTATTTTGATCGGTTTTGGGCGTACTGGGAGTTTCCGGGAGTAGGGTTTATATGGGGCCTATGGTAAATAATGGACCGATCTTCACAAAATTTAATAGTCTTATTTTTAGTCCTATAAAACTGTAATGTTCCAAATTTTGTAAAGATAGCTTTATTAATTATGATTTAAGGCGTACTAAACTGTTTTCCGATCGTAGGGTTTATATGGGGCATAGGGTAAATTCCGATTTTCACGAAATTTTACAGTCTGGTTTCTAGTCTTAATAAAACGTGATGTACTAAATTTTGTTATGATAGCATTATTAATTATGATTTTAGGCGTACTAAACTGTTTTTTAATAGTGGGTTTATATGGGGCCTAGGGTAAATTATAGACCGATCTTTACGAAATTTTACAGTCTTGTTTGTAGTCCTATAAAACTGTGACTTGCCAAAATTTGTAATGATAGGTTTTAGGCGTACTATACTGATTTACGGGAGTAGGGCTTATATGGGGCCTAGGGTAAATTATTGACGGATCTTCGCTAAATCTTACACGGTGATTTCCAGTCGAATAAAACGAATTTTTGCAAAATCTTATGTCATTCCTTGCATTTTTCCACCATTTATGTTACTTTTTGTAACAAAATTATCAATTTTTTCTAGGTGGTGGTTCCACAGTTTGATTCATAGCTCTGATCCTATCGAACCGATTTTTCTGGATTTCAATCCCAAACTGCTTAGGATAACTACAAGCAATTTCTTTTGAGTTTTTCGAAAGTAAGCGTGTTTTCAACAGACGGACAGACAGACGGACACGGCAAAATCGACTTAGAATTACTCAAGGACTCATAAAATATATACTTTATGGGGTCTGAGATGAATAATAAAAAAGTTTCACACGGAATGACAAACTTAGTATACCCTCTTCACAACTTATTGTGGTGGAGGGTATAAAAAAATAAATTTTAGTAAAATACATGTCGCACACTTTACAGGAATAAAATCGTCAAATTGTATAAACTCGCAAGATAGGTAACATTGATACTTGTCAAAATTTTCGTGTGAAATAATAAATGTTGATCAACATTTTTCACAAATTTGAACAGAGTACTAGGTTTTAAACGAAAAATGTACTCAATAAATGTTTTTAAATTATGTTTGATAACGTGTCAGTGGGTGAGTGGCCTAAGACGTTGCATTACGTTAAGTGAAGAGTATTAAAGATTCGTCTAGCACTCTTGCTTGTTATACCCTCCACCACAATTAGTTGTGAAGAGGGTATATTAAGTTTGTGATTCCGTGTGAAACTTTTTTATTATTCATCTCAGACCCCATAAAGTATATATATTCTGGGTCCCTGAGTAATTCTAAGTCGATTTAGCCATGTCCGTCTGTCTGTCCGTCTGTTGAAAACACGATCACTTTCGAACAACTTAAAAAGAAACTTTGTGCAAAATTGCTTGTAGTTATCCTAAGCAGTTTGGGATTGAAATCCAGCAAAATCGGTTCTGTAGGACCAGAGCTATGAATCAAAATGTGGAACCACCACCTAAAAAAATTTATAATTTTGTTACAAAAAATGAGGTAAGATTTTGCAAAAATTTGTTTTATTTGACTGGAAATCACGCTATTAAATTTCGTGAAGATCCGTCCATAATTTACCCTAAGCCCCATATAAACAATACTCCCGAAAACAGTTTAGTACTCCTAAAACCGTAAAAAATAACGCTAGGGTAACAAAGTTAGGAACATCACAGTTTTTTAGGACTAGAAATAACACTGTGAAATTTCGTGACGATCGGTCCATAATTTACCTTAGGCCCGATATAAACCCTTCTACCGGAAAACAGTTTAGTACGCCTAAAACTGTAAAAAATAATGCAATAATAACAAATTTTGGCTCGTCACAGTTTTATAGGACTATAAATGATACTGTGAAATTTCGTGAAGATCGGTACATAATTTACCCTAGGACCCAAAGAAACCCTACTGCCGGAAAACAGTTTAGTACACCTAAAACCATAATTAATAACAAATAGTCACAGTTTAAGATAATAATAATAATAAATAGACATCATACAGATATTACTCCTTAAATATTCGAACTGTCGGTGGAGGGTATCAAAGATTCGGCATAGCCGAATATAGCACTCTAACTTGTTTTTCTTTAACATTCATTCAAATAATTTACGTTTCCTTTATTTTGTCTCACTTTTGGTTAATTACATGTAAATGTAAATGTAGTAAATATTCAAATAAAATTTTATTATTAGTGCGTGTTTCTAATTCATATTTACTACTTTTATTCAGAACTTGAACCTTTTTCTCTTTGCGGTGTGTTTTTATAAATCGACAACTCTTTATATACTGAATGAAGTGCTTGTGAAAAAAACTTTTTATGAAACAAAAAATAAAATATTTGTTTGAAATGCTTTAACTTTTGTTAAATTTTAAAGCTGAATATTTTCTTATCATTTAAAATTGTTGGAGGTAAAACATAAAAGAATGAGCAATTTTTTTTCACAAGAAAAAAATTGTTAATTTATATTTTATGTGTTTGTACACTTGTATTTTAAATTAAACTGATATTGTAAAGATAAATAAGCAAAGGAGAAAATTCAGACGGCATGGTCGATTATTTGATACTCTACCAGAAAATGTTTTTATGTGTGACACGATGTGCCGTCTGTTGGCTATATCTGAATCCAGATATCCGATCTAAACATCGCACAGACAGGTATTTGGCCCTTAAAGTCGCTCAAAAGTATCTTTTTTTTTCATTTAAATTTTTTTATTAGTATTTTATTGGATTTAAAGGTAGGTAAGGGTATATCAGTGTAGGAAAAGGCAAACAACATTATATTAAATCTTATTTATTCGTCATTTTTTACAGTATCGTATTTATTTTCAACATTAACCAAGGCGAATTCATACAAGGTGGTCTTATTTTGAAAACGTTTTACAACACTGTTAAACATTTTAACGTTGTGTTAAAAATTCAAAGAAATATTTAATTTTGTTTTTATATTAAATTGTGTTTGTTTGAAATTTTATAACTTAAAAAAGTTTTAAATTTCACAATTTTAATCGAAAATTAAAGAATTTAGTTAAGATTCCCCAGCACCAACAGGACGGTATACCAATTTGACACAAGGTTAGTAATCAGCTGTTGCTTACGAAGCAAGATAAGTTCACCTTGTGTAAATTCGCCTTGATATTAACGTTGAAAAAAAATGACATTTTATTGAAATTCTTTCTTGATTAACCTAGTTTTTAAAGCCCATGTATTAAAAAAATCGCTAAAAATTTAGGGGTGGATTGGGGTGGCTGTTTTGTGCTTTTTAAATTTCTGGAGGATCTACTCTACAAAATATTACCAAATTTAAAGCTCAGAAATGAACAGAAATAGTTTGAAACCTCTGTGAAATAAGAAGATGTGTGCGTTCTTTTTTTTTTTGCATTTGAAGAGCTAAACCATTAACTTGAGTTTTAGATAAAGCACATACCTGATTGAACACAATCCGTAATAGAAACTCACACAAAATCTACTTTATCACCATAAAATGAATATTTGAAGACACTAAAGTTTTGAGCGTATCGAACAAATCATACGAACACGTTTTTCGAATGGTAACTTCCGACTGACTTTATGCAGCTGGTGAAAGGTTGAACTGCGCCATGTTGGTTCTATTGTTTCGAGGGGTTACCTGACTTTTAAAAAATAACAGTAAAAAGGGTGTAGTGCTAATAAAAAAAATTAATTTTGAGCGACTTTTAGGGCCAAATACCTGCCTGTGCATCGCCTCTTATAAAATGTTGCTGATTGATCCTGAAATATGCCCTAAAAAAAGTATATTATGCGCATTAGATATGCACTAATAGTTTGAAAATATTCCGTTAAAACTGCAAGGGTAATCACGATGGTCATTGTGGAAATTTGCCATGTGTAAATTTGCCGTGCATATTATGGTTGATCGTGGGCGTATCACTTTTATTTTTTGTGCAAATGTGATATTTTTCTAAAAATTTATTCTAGCAACTCTAAAAACTTTTGCAGCACTTTAAAACATTTGCATTTGTTTACAATTATACGCAAGCAAATTAAAATACATAATTTTTTTTCAATTCATTTATATTTTATTCTATATTTTATATTAAAACACACGAAAATGTTCAATTTATAAGTTTCCTTAAAAACAATATGGCGCTTAATATGTCAAATGTTATATTTTACATTTGTTTGCAACGGATCAAATATGCACTACTTATCTTGCTCATGGTTTTTTTAGTGCAAACGAAGTAAAATAGAGCAAATTGCTAATACATTTTGTTGTTGTGTTGTGCAAATGTGTATTTTTGCACGCATTTGCATACTTTGCACTACTCATCGTGATTTCCCTTTGCCAAAAATTATTCCTGCAACAATTTAATAATATTTGCATGTAATAAACAAGTAAAAAAAAGTGTAGTCGGTCAAACACCGCCGTGTGATACCCTAAACATTATTTACAGACATATTAGCAAATCTTTCATATTTGGGGCCCACGAGCAGTCATAGAGTCATTATCTGGCAGGCGGGGCTTATTACATCGCCGCCAGCCTCAACACTTGCAACGCGAAATGAAAGTAGACTACTAGTAGAGCAAATCTGCCAAAGGGTTTTTATAAGTTAGCTCGGGTTCCCAAAATATGGGGCACTAAACTTTTTGAATTTTTTGAAAAGGCGTTTGGTATAAGTCAAAACAAAAATATACTAACTTCTGAGCCACGGTTGTTAGGTTTTTTTCTTAAAAAATCGTCAAAAGTTTTAACAAAATTCGTCAAAATCGTCACGAACATTTAACAAAATCGTCAACAAATCGTCAAATATTAAAATTTTACAAATCAGAGACAATTTATTGCATTGATTGGTTCAAAAATATAAATTTTTAGCAAGAAATGCTATTTATGATAAAGAAAGTTATATGGTTAAGTTTAATTCTATTTATTTCAGCAAGTGGGCTGAAATATATTTATCATTTAAAAAAATTTATTTATTTAATATATCCATATTCACAAAAATATGAAATAAAAAAGAAAATCTCATTTGCTATTAACTCGAGCTATCTTTAATTGATTAATTTTTAGCGCTATCAGTATTGCAAATGGTTTTTACTGTTGAAGGTGCTTAACCAAGGGTTCTGTCTATATCAACAGCTTTTTCACCCGATTTGAAACGTTTTATTACGTCAAATTATAGTTCCAAGCTAATGCATTATCTTCTCTTTGCACTCATTTTTCTACACGCAACTAATAACCTACCTAACAGAATTAAATGGGATTTAAAAAGCAACGCAAATAGGTCCGACGCAGATCGGGGCTCTAGTGTATATTTTTTGCAGTATCGATGGCATGCATATATGTATGTATGTTATTGTATTCGAATTACTAATGCTTCTAAAGGCCCAAATACATTGATCAAAATACTCATCAAGCATTGTGGTAGTATTAGTGAAAATGTGTTTGTATGTGTCACACCGACGATGCTGGATGGAAAATCAAAAAATTTTGATATGACGGCGAATTTTACGTCAAGCACACGTACACGATGAATTCGCCGGCTGGATAAGCATTTGACAAGTGTATTTGGGCCTTAATGAAAGCCACCTGGTTTGTGATGGGGATTTTTTTTTTTTTTTTTGTTTAATATCCAATAATTTTTGTATTTGATTTGTACGTTTTGAACTGTTCCCAATATAATTGTAAATATTTCTTATAAGTGTTTTATTGATGCCAGAAAATGTTATAAAAATCGTCACTCGTCATTCTACTGTATTTTCTCAAAAAAATCGTCAAAATATCGTCACATCTAACAACCCTGTTCTGAGCTAAAAGACTATTTCAGATGTCTTCAGTAGAATTGTATGACGATTATTTCCTTAGAATATATTAATATTATAGTGTGAATGCAATGCGTTATTAAAATCACAAGTATTACGAAAAAAAATTTGACATCCCATACGACTTCATCGTTTTTGAAATATTTATAAACAATAATACCAAGGCGAATTTAACAAGGTAAACTCGTCGCTACAACAATTACAACTCTAAAGGCCCAAATACACTTGTCCAGCCGGCGAATTCATCGTGTACGTGAGCTTGACGTAATATTCGCCGTCATATCTAAATTTTTTGATTTTCCATCCAGTATCGTCGGTGTAACACATACAAAAACATTTTCACTAATACTACCACAAGGCTTGATGAGTATTTTGATCAAAGTATTTGGGCCTTTAAGGCCACACTTGTCAAATTCTTGTCCAGCCGCCGAATTCATCGTGTACGTGTGCTTGACGTAATATTCGCCGTCATATCTAAATTATTTGATTTTCCATCCAGCATCGTCGGTGTGACACATACAAACACATTTTCACTAATACTACCACAATGCTTGATGAGTATTTTGATCAATCCCAGCGGGAAAACTCAGAAGACCTTCTTACTTCAGGCCTTTTTAAAGGCCTGCTTAAAAAATGTTTTGATTTAATTACTATTCTTACGTAACTGCTAAAGAATGCCTTATAGAAGGCCTCGGCTCTTTGGTATAAAAGAAGCGAGAAAAGAAGGAGTAACATTTTTTGTTTTGTTTTTTTGCACAAGCAAAAGCAAAAGAGTTCAGATCCCTTTACAAAAACAAAGTAACATTGTATGTTGTAAATCATTTTCGTTGAAGTTGAAAAGAGAAAGATTAAAATTTTTTGTTTTGTTTTTTTCGCCAAAGCGAAACAATTCAGATCCCGTTATAAAAACAAAGTAACAAAGTAGGTACATATATAAATACAAAACAAAAACAATAATGTTAATTATTTTAGTTGAGTTTTGTTCATTAAGGAAGATAGGTACTTGTGCTTAAAACCTTTTTTTTTATTATATACATACTTTTATTTACAATCTATTTTACAATATTTAGCAAATTTGATTATTTCAATTAATGGCTCTTCAATATGACCTTTAATGCATTTGTAGAAGGATGGTCTGAAAGGCCTTTTAAGAGCCATTAATTGAAAGGCCTTTTACCATACCTTTCTTAAATACCCTTCAAGATAACCTTTTTGCTAAGGCCTTTTGACAGTCATTCTCCGGAAAGCCTTCTAAAAGCCATTTATTTGAAGGCCTTTAAGAAGCTCTGGGTAAGAAAGGAAAGCGGAAGGCCTTCTCCGCAATGACAACGCGTGTAAAAAAGATATGAGTATGGAATGGAGCAAGAAGGGCTTGTTTATCCAAAAGAAGGGGTACAGATGCCTTCTTTTAATCCTTCTTTTTCCCGCTGGGATGTATTTGGGCCTCAACAAAAATAACAGGCATTTTGTTAGTGAAACATATCCTAGTTGTCAAAATAGTTGTTTACAAAAAGTGTGAATAAAAAGTAAACAATAAAATTTTTTATTTATTTTTTTATATTTAAAGTTGTGTGTTTATGAACCGATCTAAACAAAATTTAATGTATTCTGTGTTTTTGAAGATTTAGTGTTAAGGGGTTACCTGACTTTTAAAAAATAACAGTAAAAAGGGTGTAGTGCTAATAAAAAAAATTAATTTTGAGCGACTTTTAGGGCCAAATACCTGCCTGTGCATCGCCTCTTATAAAATGTTGCTGATTGATCCTGAAATATGCCCTAAAAAAAGTATATTATGCGCATTAGATATGCACTAATAGTTTGAAAATATTCCGTTAAAACTGCAAGGGTAATCACGATGGTCATTGTGGAAATTTGCCATGTGTAAATTTGCCGTGCATATTATGGTTGATCGTGGGCGTATCACTTTTATTTTTTGTGCAAATGTGATATTTTTCTAAAAATTTATTCTAGCAACTCTAAAAACTTTTGCAGCACTTTAAAACATTTGCATTTGTTTACAATTATACGCAAGCAAATTAAAATACATAATTTTTTTTCAATTCATTTATATTTTATTCTATATTTTATATTAAAACACACGAAAATGTTCAATTTATAAGTTTCCTTAAAAACAATATGGCGCTTAATATGTCAAATGTTATATTTTACATTTGTTTGCAACGGATCAAATATGCACTACTTATCTTGCTCATGGTTTTTTTAGTGCAAACGAAGTAAAATAGAGCAAATTGCTAATACATTTTGTTGTTGTGTTGTGCAAATGTGTATTTTTGCACGCATTTGCATACTTTGCACTACTCATCGTGATTTCCCTTTGCCAAAAATTATTCCTGCAACAATTTAATAATATTTGCATGTAATAAACAAGTAAAAAAAAGTGTAGTCGGTCAAACACCGCCGTGTGATACCCTAAACATTATTTACAGACATATTAGCAAATCTTTCATATTTGGGGCCCACGAGCAGTCATAGAGTCATTATCTGGCAGGCGGGGCTTATTACATCGCCGCCAGCCTCAACACTTGCAACGCGAAATGAAAGTAGACTACTAGTAGAGCAAATCTGCCAAAGGGTTTTTATAAGTTAGCTCGGGTTCCCAAAATATGGGGCACTAAACTTTTTGAATTTTTTGAAAAGGCGTTTGGTATAAGTCAAAACAAAAATATACTAACTTCTGAGCCACGGTTGTTAGGTTTTTTTCTTAAAAAATCGTCAAAAGTTTTAACAAAATTCGTCAAAATCGTCACGAACATTTAACAAAATCGTCAACAAATCGTCAAATATTAAAATTTTACAAATCAGAGACAATTTATTGCATTGATTGGTTCAAAAATATAAATTTTTAGCAAGAAATGCTATTTATGATAAAGAAAGTTATATGGTTAAGTTTAATTCTATTTATTTCAGCAAGTGGGCTGAAATATATTTATCATTTAAAAAAATTTATTTATTTAATATATCCATATTCACAAAAATATGAAATAAAAAAGAAAATCTCATTTGCTATTAACTCGAGCTATCTTTAATTGATTAATTTTTAGCGCTATCAGTATTGCAAATGGTTTTTACTGTTGAAGGTGCTTAACCAAGGGTTCTGTCTATATCAACAGCTTTTTCACCCGATTTGAAACGTTTTATTACGTCAAATTATAGTTCCAAGCTAATGCATTATCTTCTCTTTGCACTCATTTTTCTACACGCAACTAATAACCTACATAACAGAATTAAATGGGATTTAAAAAGCAACGCAAATAGGTCCGACGCAGATCGGGGCTCTAGTGTATATTTTTTGCAGTATCGATGGCATGCATATATGTATGTATGTTATTGTATTCGAATTACTAATGCTTCTAAAGGCCCAAATACATTGATCAAAATACTCATCAAGCATTGTGGTAGTATTAGTGAAAATGTGTTTGTATGTGTCACACCGACGATGCTGGATGGAAAATCAAAAAATTTTGATATGACGGCGAATTTTACGTCAAGCACACGTACACGATGAATTCGCCGGCTGGATAAGCATTTGACAAGTGTATTTGGGCCTTAATGAAAGCCACCTGGTTTGTGATGGGGATTTTTTTTTTTTTTTTTGTTTAATATCCAATAATTTTTGTATTTGATTTGTACGTTTTGAACTGTTCCCAATATAATTGTAAATATTTCTTATAAGTGTTTTATTGATGCCAGAAAATGTTATAAAAATCGTCACTCGTCATTCTACTGTATTTTCTCAAAAAAATCGTCAAAATATCGTCACATCTAACAACCCTGTTCTGAGCTAAAAGACTATTTCAGATGTCTTCAGTAGAATTGTATGACGATTATTTCCTTAGAATATATTAATATTATAGTGTGAATGCAATGCGTTATTAAAATCACAAGTATTACGAAAAAAAATTTGACATCCCATACGACTTCATCGTTTTTGAAATATTTATAAACAATAATACCAAGGCGAATTTAACAAGGTAAACTCGTCGCTACAACAATTACAACTCTAAAGGCCCAAATACACTTGTCCAGCCGGCGAATTCATCGTGTACGTGAGCTTGACGTAATATTCGCCGTCATATCTAAATTTTTTGATTTTCCATCCAGTATCGTCGGTGTAACACATACAAAAACATTTTCACTAATACTACCACAAGGCTTGATGAGTATTTTGATCAAAGTATTTGGGCCTTTAAGGCCACACTTGTCAAATTCTTGTCCAGCCGCCGAATTCATCGTGTACGTGTGCTTGACGTAATATTCGCCGTCATATCTAAATTATTTGATTTTCCATCCAGCATCGTCGGTGTGACACATACAAACACATTTTCACTAATACTACCACAATGCTTGATGAGTATTTTGATCAATCCCAGCGGGAAAACTCAGAAGACCTTCTTACTTCAGGCCTTTTTAAAGGCCTGCTTAAAAAATGTTTTGATTTAATTACTATTCTTACGTAACTGCTAAAGAATGCCTTATAGAAGGCCTCGGCTCTTTGGTATAAAAGAAGCGAGAAAAGAAGGAGTAACATTTTTTGTTTTGTTTTTTTGCACAAGCAAAAGCAAAAGAGTTCAGATCCCTTTACAAAAACAAAGTAACATTGTATGTTGTAAATCATTTTCGTTGAAGTTGAAAAGAGAAAGATTAAAATTTTTTGTTTTGTTTTTTTCGCCAAAGCGAAACAATTCAGATCCCGTTATAAAAACAAAGTAACAAAGTAGGTACATATATAAATACAAAACAAAAACAATAATGTTAATTATTTTAGTTGAGTTTTGTTCATTAAGGAAGATAGGTACTTGTGCTTTTATTTACAATCTATTTTACAATATTTAGCAAATTTGATTATTTCAATTAATGGCTCTTCAATATGACCTTTAATGCATTTGTAGAAGGATGGTCTGAAAGGCCTTTTAAGAGCCATTAATTGAAAGGCCTTTTACCATACCTTTCTTAAATACCCTTCAAGATAACCTTTTTGCTAAGGCCTTTTGACAGTCATTCTCCGGAAAGCCTTCTAAAAGCCATTTATTTGAAGGCCTTTAAGAAGCTCTGGGTAAGAAAGGAAAGCGGAAGGCCTTCTCCGCAATGACAACGCGTGTAAAAAAGATATGAGTATGGAATGGAGCAAGAAGGGCTTGTTTATCCAAAAGAAGGGGTACAGATGCCTTCTTTTAATCCTTCTTTTTCCCGCTGGGATGTATTTGGGCCTCAACAAAAATAACAGGCATTTTGTTAGTGAAACATATCCTAGTTGTCAAAATAGTTGTTTACAAAAAGTGTGAATAAAAAGTAAACAATAAAATTTTTTATTTATTTTTTTATATTTAAAGTTGTGTGTTTATGAACCGATCTAAACAAAATTTAATGTATTCTGTGTTTTTGAAGATTTAGTGTTAAGGGTGATTCTGCCATGCATTTATATTAGTTTTTTTTTAATCAAAGTGTGTAAAAATTTTTAAGGCACGATGTTTCACATTGGGTTTTTTGACGCGATTCCAACTAAACCAATTGTGTTCGAGTTCAATTCAGAAATGCTTAGGAGAAGTGGAAAGAATTTTACACCAATATTGTTCTTTTATTTTGAGTTTTTTCGAAAGTGAGAGTGTTTTGAACAGTCGGACATGGCTAAATAGACTAAAAATTGCTCAAGGACCCAGCATATGCATAAAAATTAGAAACAAATTTAGCTTACCAAAGCAGCTCCAACAAAAAAGGACATAGAGGAATAGAAAATTGAAAAATAAGAAGAACAAATTTCATGGTAAAATTCTATAAAACGCAGCTTCGCTTAATAAACCTTCTCCACATAGCCGGCCTTCGGTTGGGCGCAAGGATTTTCTCATCTATGGTATAACAAACACCGACTTTGCAAAATAAAGGTTCTTCGCATAGCAATAGATATGCTTACTATAATATTTTCGCAAACTCATCGCCGCTCCTTTATGGATTAAGAATTTTTAAATAAAAGCTCTTAAATTATACCAATATTAGCTATATACGTTCAGATATGTAGTGGGAAACCGCAAATTTATATGAAGACTTAAGAGATCTATGACTCGGAAACTAAGCGTTTCCGAGAATTGTGCCATTTTATTTTTTCTTGCTATTTTTTAATTTTCTATTCCCCTTTGTTTTTTTTTTACTTGGAACTGCGTTGGTTAACTAGAATTAAGCCACAATTAATTTTTTTGTCATAAAATTTCACAAATTAACACAATCACAATTTTTTCTACATGAAAAACAAAAATAATTAAAAAATACAATTTATTGACAACTCGGATAATACAGCTGGCGAACAGATGTTCTAAATAGTTTACCTTGTTGAATTCGCCTTAAATAATACTTTTCATTTGATCAGGGTTGCATTTTATAAAAAACATGTTCATGTTAGATAGTGTGACTACAAACTGTAATGTAACATTCGGCTTTTTGACAGTCCCAACAAAACTCATTAGATTTCTATCTCACAAAGTATTATGGCATACGTAAAACTTGTGTGATAGTGTAAACTAGCCTTAAATACCTAAAACTGATTGTAATTCTTGCATTTTCTTTTTTTTTTGCATTTCGTATTAAAATTAATACAAAGACATTTTTTTTAAACATTTCAATTTAAATTTTATTTACAATAATATTAATTATTTAAAATAAGAAATTTTAACTAAAACAAACTATTTTTAAAAATCAGTTGCATTTTTTTTTTAATTTTTTTGTAATAATCGTACGTAGGACTAAAAATAATAGTAAGAATTAATAAGAAATAATAAAGTTTACTTTAAAATTATTAAATTTGTTTGTTATAAAATGTTTTCTTTTAACGTTACACTCAGCAAGTTTAGTAGGTTTTGTGTTTAAAACTGAAAGAAGTGGTTTTTTATTTCTCTTCACTCCCCTTTAAACTTAAAAAGACTTGCTTAAAAAAACTTGCTGTGTGTAAATTAAGTTCTACATTTAACTAAAATTATAAAACTTTAATATCAGCATGACAGACTTCTTTTTTTAAATATTTATGCATATAAAAATTAACATATTAATTAAAGATTTTCTTTTTTTGTTTTAGTTTGTTTTTTTTTTTTTTTTTTTCAAATAAGTACAATATATATTTATATAAATATAAAACTCTTAAATAAATATTTATTTTATTTATTACTTAAACGATCTTATAATATAAATATAAACATAAATTTAATTTACGTCTTCATTTTTTTAATTTCTATTTAAAATTATGAAATTGGGAAAAAAACTGAAAACTATTTAATTGAAAAAAAAAAAAAAAATTATTGTTAAAAAAAAAACTTTTTTTTTATTTTTATACCCTTCACCTCAGGTGGAAAAGGGTATATATATGTTTGTCATTCCGTTTGTCATTTCTACAATATTGATCTAAGACCCTATAAAGTATATATATTCTGGGTCCTTATGAGGAGAGAACTTGATTTAACCATGTGATGTCCCTCTACCCCACCCCCTTTCAATTGTTTACATATACTAGCATAATGGCCAATATGATTTTCGTTATCACCCTTCTTTATTATTTCATCTATTTAACGAAATAATTTTTACAAATAGAAACTAGGAATTTTTGTGTTTTTTTTGCTTCTTAAAAACTCGCCAAAAAAGATAAAAGAAAACAAACAAACACACATACATGGCACAAACTATTTTGGTGAATATAATTCCCAACTTTGCTATTGCGGTGAACAAAAACATCAAAAGTAATTACAACTCAACTGTGTTGAATTTGGTGAACAGTAAACGGGCCATATTTCATTTTAATGATATTCGATTAACGTTCCCTCATGGTTCAGTTGTCTAGGGGGTGTGTTAAGTTAGAAACTGAGAGTACCCTGGTTCGAATCTTGGTTTTTTCAAAAGAAAATTTTTTTTTAATATTTTTTTTTTTTTTTATGTTTAAATTTTATTTATAATGAAGTTTTAAGTATTGTAAATATGTATGTACATATATGTAAAAATTATTAAGTTTTTGTCTAGTTGCTCTGTATTCTGCTCGTACAATGGTGAAGGGTATATAAGATTCGGCACAGCCGAATATAGCACTCTTACTTGTTTTTTAATATTTTTTTTTTAACTATTTTTTTAATATTTTGTTAATAATTTTTTTTTTTTTTTTTATTTAAAAAAAAAAACTTTTTTTTTTAATTTAAGACGTTTTTGTTTGAGAGGGAGTGAAATTTTTTTTTATACTAACTATATTTTCTATATATATGGGGACTTAAGAGATATATTCATGTCTTTATTAATATTTATAAAAAAAAATTAATTAATTAAAAAAAAACAATGTAAAAGAAAATTTATCTATAAAAATTTACTATTTTTTGATTTTAAATTTCAGAAAATAAATAAAATTTTAACAAAAACTAATTTGATTTCTTATTTAAACGCTTAAATGCTAGACAAGGTATAAATTTTTGAACTTCTTAAGAAGTAATTTTATTTTAACTTTAAGTTTATTAATGCTTTGCGTTTAAATAAGTTCATCATTTAATATTTAGAAAACTTAATAAAGAAAAATAAAACCTATTTTTATATTTCTTTCTAAGAATTTATAATTTTTACAAAACACCCGCAAAAAAATTGATAATTGTTAAGAAGATAAACTTTTTCTTATAAAAAGTGTTGGCGTCCATTTTTTTTGAATAGGCAAGCATTTTCCACAGAACACTCTAATTTCAATTATGAAACGATTTTTTTTTAAGAACTTATAATTTTAAATTGCTTTTAGAACCAAAGATTATAAAGGAACTATTTTTAATTCTGGGGGGCTGTTCTCTATTGCGATGCGAAAGCTAAATGGCAACTTGGTACTCTCTATCACTTTCGGAAAATTTTTTGAAAATAAACCAATATTGGCAATAAAAATAAAAGATGACTCAGATTGACAGTAATGAAATGTCAAAATATTACATAAAAGACAATTTAAATTGGAATATTTAAAAAAAATAAACCTCGTAACAGAAATATACAATCAAAAATCCTGATAGAACATAGAACATATTCCTGGAAATATGTATTGAAGGAATAAGTGTATTAAAGTATGAAAGCTTTACACAAAATTGTAATTTGACTAAGAATCAGGGCTGCCAGAAGAATTTGTGAGGAAATCGTCAATTTCCTGAGAAAAATAAAATAATCGTCTTTTACGTTTTGAAAAATTGTCAAAAAAGTCGGACAACTTAATAATTAGTTTTTTTAAACAATTTTTGTTCTCTTTTTATAAAAAAAAAAACATTCAAACAAAAACATACATAACTACTTCATACCCAGCTAGCATTTTCAATCGTGTAAGAGATACTGGTAGTCTCATAAAGAGCGCCTGTGGTCGTCGATGACCGCATTTTTTAATCGTTGAAGATTCCTCACACGGAAAAAACTGTAACACGACCGAGATTCTTCCATAGCACAGCGAAAGACGCTTCTTCAATCGTTGTGGGAGTCGTTTTAGACGTGGTTAAAGATTATCTAACGAGTCTTTCATGTCCAAAATCGTATGAGACACATGTTGATGTTATCTTACAACTCGTGAAATATTCGCTGTATGATTATTGAAAACGCAAGAATTTTAAATGTCTTTTTTTTTAATAAGATTTCTGTAATAACAGAGTTTTATGATAAATATTATACAAATATTTCTTTATTAAACAGAATTACATGTATAACAAAAATTACATTCAAAGTGTATTTAAAACAACTTTCAAATTCTTTTGCGTTTTGCGTTTTCGATTTCCAGAACACCTATGATAATCATTTAAAGCTTTTCTTAAGACTTTCAAGTTTTTGAATAGAGCTCCTCAACGCTTTGAAATTGGAAACCCCGATTTTGACAGCTCGTTTAATAGTGAAGTTTGCCGCAATTGTTAATTAATAATGGCAATTTAGCTATTTTTTTATCTCTATTTTTATTTATAATTTGTGGGTTTTATTAAACAAGAAAGCTATCACTACTGTTCGTGACACAATGTTGACGCACTTGCTTAGGTATTGCATATCAGCTTAAATGCTAAGCGAAAGAAAACGTTCCGCCTTCCAATCTTGTTAAGGTACGGCTGTTAAACACTCCAAGATAAAAAAAAAGCGAACGTGTCAGAAAATATAATGTTTTATTCAGACTTTAGAGACTAAAAATAATTGTCACTTTTTAGAAAAAAATCAATTAATCGGCACTTTGCTAATTTCGGAACTAAAAATCGTCAAAAATGACGATAAATCGTCATATCTGGCAGCCCTGCTTAGAATACACATTCGAATTATTATGAAAATTTATACATGTATAATAAATGTTACTCACCATGAGAAATAAATTCCCAGATTCTAAAAAAAATATTGTTTGCGAAAAGAAAAAACTAAAAAGATGCGAAAGACAAATGCGCAAACGCATTAAAGAGCACCCATTACTAGATTTTATACCATTTTCTTCCGCCGCGCAATAGAGAGTAGCCCCCCTGGACTGATTCGAATAGAATTTTATAGCACAATATGTGGCTACACATAAAGGATAATGCACCAATATATGGCTACACATAAAGGATAATGCACGATGTTAATTGTAAGTCACACCTTAACGTAAAGTTTTTTTGTCTTACTTAATTTCTCACTTCTTTGTTTCAGTACATATTTGACAACAAATTAAACCAAGGAGATGTACACAATTGAGCAGCACGTAAAATTGTTGAAGCCTTTTACGAAAATGGGCGTTCAAATCAAAATGCATTTTGTGCACTTTGTGATTTTTTGGTCAACAAAATCGACCATATGTGTCCAAACCGGGTCTGTGGCAAATGCGAAAACACCTGTGCATGCACGCCCAGTTCGTTTCGGAGCCGTTCTTCTTCGAAAATAAGGTCGGCCAAGCAGTTACCGTGAATGGTCTTCGCTATGGAGAGAGGATAACGGACTTCTTGTGGCCAGAAATTGAGAACATGATGATCTGTGACGATATATGGTTCCAACAGGATGGTGCCACTTGCCACACAGCCAACGAAACAATGGCTGTTTAGTGCGAGAAATTTAATTGCCGTGTTGTCCCACGTCGTGGCTATATTTATTGGCCGCCACGATCATGTGATTTGACACCGTTAAACTTCTTTCTTTGGGGATATTTAAAAGGAAAAGTGTACGTCAATAAGCCAAGAACAATTCAAGAGCTTAAGGACAAGATTATTCGGCATATTAACGACGTTGAACCTCAATTATGTCTCAGAGTCATTGAAAATATGGACCATCGGATAGAGGTATGCCACCGAAGCGAGTGGCGAGCATTTGGTCATTTTTTTGTTTCACACATAATTGCCGTAGATCCTTCTTTTATCATAATAAAAACTATTAAGATAATTCTCTGAAACCTTTCTGTTTTATTTACAATTAACATCGTGCATTTTGGTTTGACCACCCTCTTTCAAATGTTGCTTCTTTCAATATTCGAAAGTTTGGAGGTTCATTATTGTTTTCGATATTATTGCAAGTTAATTAACAAAGAAGTTCAAAAATACAACTAAAACTAGAAAATACCATTTTTGTCTTTAAAGCAAAGGTGGCAGACGATACCGCTATTATTTCCTATACAGCTTAAATATCATTCAAACTGAATAACGGTCTCAATATCGCTACCGAAATAACAAATATTTTAATACCGGTATTGATACCGAAATTAGTTTCGGTTAATAACATACATACATATTTTTCATTACCACAGGTGTTTTATTATAATTTTAATTTGTTTCTACTCTGCAAAATTGATACATATTAAAAAAAATAAATAAATAAATTTTGCAAATATGTACATATTATACAAATTTTACAATAGGTGTGTTTAAGTACTTTTACAGTAAAATGCAGTGAATGAGTAATTTCTGAGTGAACTGAAAAATTACTCTCAAAAAAAGCTGTGGCCAAAAAAAGTACGCGAACGGAAAATTTGTAACAATAGGGAACAGCTGATAGCAAATAAATGTAGCGTTGGAAAATGTTTACACTTTTGTCTATTTAGCCTGTTTTCTTATTGGTACTTGATAAAATATTTTTGGTAACACGATCATTTAAGGAAAATACAAAGAGGAGGCTGGCTTTCCCTCAACAATAAATTTCAGTGTATTTATCAAATATAGACAAATTGGGAATTTAGCATGTCATACAAAAATCTTAACAAAGAAATTATTTTATCTTGTATTTCATATTTGTTTTTTTTTTTTTTTTATTTTATTTGAGATTTTCTAATTTGTGCCTGGGTTAATTAATTCAAAATAAACCATTTTTTTTTTGCTATTGATTACTTAAAACACAAGTGCAGTTCTAAAGTACCCAAATGCTTCACAATTTTAAAACTCTAAAAAAAATTAACCTAACGAAAATAAGTTTCAAAAGTTGGCATTTAGCCATATAAATGCTTCACAAACAAGTTGAATTAATTAATATTTATTCACTTTTGTTTTAGCTTAATTTTTATTTCAACTTTTCTTTTATTAAGCAACTAGCTGGCCCGGCAAACGTTGTTTTGCTACATAACTTATTTCTTTCAGATGTAACAGTGTCTGCTAGCCAAATTTAAAAAAAAAATTATAGGCTATAGTTCTTTCCAGATGTTACACTATTTGCCTACCCAATTTCAAGAAAATTAAGATATAAGTTAAGAAGATATAGAGAGGCGGAGCTTTTACCCCTCTTGCCCTATTTAATGCCCTGTCCTCTTTCCGATGTTACAGTGTATGCATGCAAAATTTTAATAAAACCGGTTGATTAGCTAAGAAGATAAAGGGAGGGGGAGCTTTAACCCCTCTTGCTCTATTTCACGCCCTAAATAATATAAACTATAGGCTATAGTTCTTTTCAAGTGTAACACTATTTGCCTGCGTAATTTCAAAAAAATCGGTTGATTAGTTACGAAGATATAGGGAGGGGGAGCTTTTAGCCCTCTTACCCTATTTCACACCCTTTTCCCTATTCTCTTTTAGATGTTACATTGTCTGCATGCAAAATTTTAAGAAAGGAGGGAGGGGGAGCTTTTTGCCCCCTTACCCTATTTCACACCCTATTCCCTATTCTCTTTCAGATATTACATTGTCTGCATGCAAAATTTTAAGAAACCCGGTTGATTAGTTACGAAGAGATAGGGAGGGGGAGCTTTTAGCCCTCTTACCCTATTTCACACCCTATTCCCTATTCTCTTTCAGATGTTACATTGTCAGCATGCAAAATTTTAAGAAAACCGGTTGATTAGTTACGAAGATATAGGGAGGGGGAGCTTTTTGCCCTCTTACCCTATTTTACACCCTATTCCCTATTCTCTTTCAGATATTACATTGTCTGCATGCAAAATTTGAAGAAAACTGGTTGATTAGTTACGAAGATATAGGGAGGGGGAGCTTTTACCCCTATTGCAATATTTTGCGCCCTCTACCGATATAAAATACATATACTCTACGACCTATTTTCATACCTAACAAATACACATACAAAATTTCATAAAAATCGGTCAAGCCGTTTCGAAGGAGTACAAAATGGAGGGCATTTTGTTGATATTTGTATGGGAATATAAATACATGTTTCGGAATGAATGCAGTGTTCACTAAAATGGCTATAACTCATGAACCAATACACATTTGAAGACCGTTGACACACAATAACCTTGGTATTGACGTCACCTTCCACGTGAACTTTACTGAAACAAAATCAGTTCACGCTTTTTAGAGAACAGCAATTACTAACACAATGCAGCTTATTTTTATATATGGGCATTTCCTGGGGTAACGAACGTACGTTCGTACGCTTTTGACGCATTTGGGTAGCTCTTTGTTTAGTACAAAAGATAGATTTCATCGAGTTTAAGTTTTCATAATAAGAGTTACAAACGTGTGGTCACGAATGTACGAAAAATAGAAGTCAACTTCGGCTGACAGTAGTGAAATGTAAAAATCTGCGTAATGAAACGGAATTTTCAAAAGTGATTAATTTATTTTAAAAGTGTATTAATGTAGGTCTCCATCCACTTTTTACAAAATAAAATATCTCTCTTGGTTTTTATTTAATTGGCTTATGTACCGGTCGCGAACGTACGATTTTTCCATATGTTTTTTTATTATTATCACCATGCATTTTACCATAAATGTCTTCAAATTTCCTTAACAAAAAAACTTAATACTCCTTTTACAATTAATTGTAATGGAGAGATTTTGAAGAAATAAGTATATAAAAATGTCTTTAGAAGTAGAAAATACAGGAAATTATAAAATTTTCCAGTTTTCAGCCCAATTTCCTCAAGTAAAACAGCTCAGATATGCTAGGAAACCATTCTTTTAAAAGAACATTGACTTTTTTTCTAATAAAAAACAATAAAAGACGATGATAACACTGGTTTACAGCCAAAAAATACCAAGAACACCACATGCCTAGATAAGTTAATTGGGACCTCCTGAACACGAAAATCGCTGTAATTTTTTTTCCTAAGAACCGTTTTTTAAGATAACGGTACTTTTGCGTTTTTCGGTGTATGGTCCCACTCAAACCCTTGTGGAGCCCAACCAAAAAGTCCGGTCGAAATAAATACGTTAAAACTGATGGATTTAAAAAACACGGAATTTTATACGAGATGAAAATAATGTCGTTCCACAAAATCCTTAATTAAAACTTAATTTTTCATCCGATCAAATTACGCTTAAAATGTTGGTTATTAAATATACTATTTGGTTAAGAAATAAAACATTCCAGATATTTAATATAACGTAGTAAAAAAACGAAATAAAAATGAAAAATTTTGAAAAAAAACGTAAAAAATAGACATTTTTTAAAATTTGAGATGCCGTTACTCAGCCATTTCTTATCAGATAGAAATTTGTAGCATATCGATGGAAAAGGCATTCGATACCTTTCTAACCATATGCCCTTTTTTTCGACCGGACTTTTTGGTTGGGCTCCACAAGGGTTTGAGTGGGACCATACACCGAAAAACGCAAAAGTACCGTTATCTAAAAAACGGTACTTAGGAAAAAAAATTACAGCTATTTTCGTGCTCAGGAGGTCCCAATTAACTTATCTAGGCATGTGGTGTTCTTGGTATTTTTCCAAATTAAAAATTTGTAAAGCAGTGTAATCAACATTTTATTTTTTCATCCTGGTAGACCATTCTGGGAAAATGCCCATATGTATATAGATTTTTTTTTTTGGAATTTGTATGCTTTTTGCTTGTTAACTTTTGTTTGTTTACCTTTTTGAAAAATATGTTTTTTTGTTTTACAAAATTTTACTGCAAAAATTTCTGCAGTAAAAATTAGTAAATACTCAGTCAACAACTGTCACTTTACGCTCTCAATTTTTCTACGGGTATTTAAAAATGATGACGCAAAATTTGTTTTACAAGAATGTTATTTAATTAAAAAAACTTTGACTTTATTAACAAAAAAAAATATTGTATATTTAAATAGTTTCCTATTTTAGTAAAATGTTTTATCATTTGTTTGTTATATCTCTTAATAAATTTTTATTCTTTGAATTTATTTAAGGTCACCTGGTATCACTCAAAAATTAAAATATATAAATATTTATTCTTATGTTTTTTTTTGTTGTTTTTTTCTTTAAACGTTTTTTTTATAAATTTTAAGACTGATCTAAGGCGAATTCATACAGGTGAAGGCATCAAGGAGAATTATGCTAGCTATCTCTTTTTTGCATTTAGGTATGTAAGGTATTCTAAATATCAAACTATATACAAAAAATGTAAAAAAAAAATAATTTGACAGCCTGCATAACTCTCTATCATAAGGTCTGATGCGGTCACCTGTATAAATTCGCCTTGGCCTGATCTTAGCAATAATATTTTGTATACTATTTTACTTTACTTCTTAAAATTCTTATAAAAAAAAATTCTTTATATATTAAGGCAGTTCACAAAGTGTTCTATCGTGTCATATTGGTTGTATTAGCTATTATTTAATGAATGTGACATTCATACAATTTTAGCAAAAACAACCAATATGGCACAGTTGAAAACTTTAGGAATTGCTTAATTTTTTCCCCATTCTTATACACGTAACTTTAATTAGGATATAATTTTAAAAATTATACTAAAGGCCTTATTCATAAAAAATATTTCATGTTAATAACAGGCTTATAACTATATTTTATAAGAAAATTTGTTAAATAAACCTCTTATAAAACTGAATTATTTTTTATGAATAAGGTGGTAAATGTTTTGGTAAAAAAAACTGTATAAGACTACATTTAAACAACTTTATAAAATTTTCTTTTCAAGATGCTTTTCATCCTGTGTTTTAAATAGTAAAATTTAAAAAACAAACTGCTTAAATTTCTTTTTAATTTATAAAAAATTTTAATAATAACACTACGTGACAGTTTTTTGACCAAATGATTTTGACACCTAATATTTATGTAAAATTGTCCGCTGAATCTGAATATGAAGTCAGAATTGTCAAAAGTAGAACAGTTTTTGAGATATTCCAAAATAACCGTTATTTGTGTGTTTAAAAAAGATGCTGTGACTGAAATGCAAATATCCAAAAAATAAAATTTTAGCCTATTTCAATACGAACATTTTGTGTCCAATAGGATCCGGATCGGTGCAACAATAACAAAGTTACAGAAGATTAATTGAACAAACCCACAACAAATTATTGTATATTAAGCCTAGTACTCTGTTCGAACCTGCGAAAAATGTTGAGCAACATTGATTATTTCACACGAAAATTTTGTCATGTATCAATGTTATCTATCCTGCAAGTATGCAACATTATTTTTGAATGTAAGCAAAAACCATAGATGGGGGTAGTACAATAAAGGTTGACTTAAATCAACATTGCACTCTCACTAAATAAAACGGCAATAAATTATTTTTTACAAATTTGTACCTTGCAATCAAAAAGTTGTACGAAAACATAATATCACTAAAATTTAAAAAAATTTAATTTTGTACTTGCATTTTTGATTTTTCCGATGATATGCCTAATCATAGAAAATTAAACTAAATGAAATTCTGTCAATAACGTAATTATTCTTGGATTGAATCATGCAAACACAAGTTTTGTATTTTAAATTGTGTGCAAAATTTTTAGTCAAATAAGTGAAAAAAAAAATTGCAATAAACATATGATTGCTTGATTTTAAATCAAACTATTTTTTTTATCACAAAATGTTTTAACATTATAGTCACTTATGTGTAGTAAGATTGAAAATTTTTAGTTCGTCACTTAACATTAACAAAATTATTACAAAAATTTTAAACAAGTGCACTACCCCCATCTATGACAAAACCATGTGTTTTGAAAAATGTCATAAAAAAAAGTAAAACAATTTTATTTTAATTATTTTCTATAGTAAAAACCAAAAAATTTCATTTGATTGTTAATTTTTGCACTTTTCTACATTTTTATTTCTGAAACGCTTGTTATAAACTCCACTTTACAAAATCAAAATAAAAAATTACAAAAAATTATTAGTTATTGCTTAAAATTCCGTGCGAAATAAAAGGAGCTGCACTTATTTCGCACGAAAAATAAAAATTTTGCTAGAAACATTTCGCATGTTTTTCGTATATGTATAAACAGAGTACAACTCTTTCAACATTTTTTCGTTTGTATTTCACAGAAATTTTTTTTATATTGAGTTTGAAAACATTTCGCACGAAATACTGAACAGAGTACCAGGCTTTAAGCTAAATTTTTAGTAACAAAAATATTAAAAATTGCTTAAAAGTATTGAATTTCTATGTGGGTTAATTTACTAAATCTTCTGTAGCTTTGTAATTTTTGTACCAATCTATGTCTTGTTGGGCGCAAAATGTTCATATTAAAATAATCTAATGTCGCATGCAATAAAACATTAGGATTTTAAAATCATTGGCTTAAAAAAAATAACTTGAATAGAGCAAAATTGAACAAAATCGTAAAATTTTCAATGAAGCTTGAACTTTTGTCCCCTGTAACTCTGTCATTTCTTGGCCAATCTTCACAAGCAATCCATGGTTATTTTAGAAATTTTATAACCTTTTACTAGAAAGAAAGAATTATATACACTGAATCAATTAAGTCTCCGTACAGACATAATCATAATAAAAACTATCATTTTATGGTCACTTTTAATTATATATATTATAACTTTTTGAATTCATTTTATAAAAAAAACTTATAAACTACAAAACAACAAAAAAAAAATTAATAATATTTTAATTAAAAACATAAAATTTTACATAAATTCATTAATTTCACTAAAAATAACACCAAAAAAGTCTCCGTACAGTTAACCATTTTAAGCCACAAATTCCCAATATTAACTAGAAATGAATCTAATATGTGGTAGGTCCTCCTTTCTGAGCAATTACAGCATTTAAACGGCTATGCATGGAATGCACCAGCTTTGTTGTTGTCAGGGAATCTATTTTATTCCACTCTTCCTTAATAACGGATTTGAGCTGATCCTTACTCGTTATACTGTGCTGCCGAATCTTTCGTTCCAAGTGATCCCATAGATGCTCAATTGGGTTGAGATCCGGTGACTGAGCTGGGTGATTTAATTGCTTAGGAACATTATAAATTAGCCATTCCTTTACTAATCTAGAGGTGTGTTTGGGATCGTTGTCTTGTTGGAAGTAATACAAACGTCCCAAGCCCAATTTTTCTGCACTTTGTTTGAGGTTTTCTTTAAATATATTAAGGTATGCATATTTGTCCATCGTGCTTTCAATAAAAATAAGATTGCCCACCCCAGATGAAGCCATGCAACCCCAAACCATAACGTTACCTCCTCCGTGCTTTACGGTTGGAGTCAAATGCTTCGGATCCATTTCAGTATTTGGCTTTCTCCATACCATTTTTCTTCCATCAGAACCAAAAACATTAAATTTACTTTCATCACTGAAAATAACTCGATCCCAAAATAAAAAATCTTTATCAATATGCTCGATAGCGTAATCCAATCTCTTTTTCATATTCACTTTTCGAACAAGGGGCTTCTTACGGCTTACCCGGCCATTGTATCCATTTCGTGTAAGAGCGTTTCTTATAGTTTGGGGATTAACTGTTATCCATCGCTAGTTTTTAAGTTTCCTGCAATTACACAAGGGCTGATTTTTGGATTAGATTCTATAGTTCGTACAATTCTTCTTTCTAGGTGGTGGTTTATTTTTCTTGGTCGGCCAGTTCTCGGTTTGTTTGCGATTGTACCGGTTTTTGTGAATTGTTGGATAACATATTGAATGGAAGAACGTGGTCTTTTCACAATATTACTGATTTCGCTTAGACTTTTTCCTTCATTTTTCAGATTAATAATAATTTTCTTTGTATCCATTGAAATTTGCTTATTTTTGCACTCCATAACTATAAAAATGTTTTTATTTTCACTTTAGTATAGATAAAACAATATGGAATTAAGGTACCAATGACTTTAAACTTACACAAATCCGTTATCAGGCAATTACGATGTAAAGTCAAAAATTGTACGGAAACTTTTTTGAATAAAAAAATAGTGTTTCCACATATAAGTGATTTTTTCATGGCCATCTTTGCAATTTGGCTTGCGAAAATGACGCATTCTTTTCCTTTTTTATCCCTAGATTAAGTTACAAATTTATATTGGTCATATTTTAGTTTTTTAGGGAAATAAGTTTGATAAATTAAAAATTAAGTTACTGTACGGAGACTTAATTGATTCAGTGTACCTCGTTTAAAATTTTTGAAGATATTTGCATTTCAGTCACATCATCTTTTTCAAAAACACAAATAACGGTCATTTTGGAATATCTCAAAAACTGTTCTACTTTTGACAATTATGACTTCATATTCGGATTCAGCGGCAACTTTTACATAATGATTAGCTGTCATATTCATTTGGTCACGACTTTGTTGAAATTTTGTCACGTAGTGTAATTTTTACTTTAACAAAAAAAAAAAAAAAATACGTAAAATTTAAAAAATACTCGTATCATACAATTAACTTTATGAAAAATATTATCGCTTAAATCTAGTCTAAATCTGTTGTATGTATGTATGTATGTATTAGTGACTGTGTATAAGTATGTTTGTATTTATATAAGTATGTGCGTGAAAGAATCAAAAAAATGTATGTATATAAATAATAAAAATAGAGGTATGAGTTGTAATTCTAACTAAAATAAACTATAAATTGATGCTAAAAACAAAATAATATACATATTTTAAACTTAATTTGTAAGGAAAAAACTAAAAAATTTAATTATTAAAGCCAAGTTAAATAAAATTAAAACGAGAGAAAACGAAAATATTTCGTAAATAAAAATTTGTTACTTTCTCTCATTTTTAAAACCAACCTAAATCAGCGCATAAAATGTTTTCTTAATGTCAAAACTGATCATGCTAATTAAAAATGTATGAAGCCAACACAAATATGGCAATGCTTTGCAACTGGAAAGCCGATTGGGATAGTGCTTTATGTAGTTAAGTTGACTGCTATTGTTAAAAAGCATTTTAGCAATTTTTGGCTTAATCTAGTGGTTGTATCTCCATTTATGGGTGCTCCGATAGTTGGTAGTGAGCTTGTCTATCAGTGTGAAGGTAGTGGGTTTGATTTCCGCCTTAGACTCTGGTCTGTTTCACTAAAACGGAGTAAAGATCTAAAGCTCGATTCACCCATGCGTTCCGAACAATATTTTTGACCGGACAATCATTTTTTTACAGAGAGTGTTCTGCAGAACGATTCACCCATCTCGGAAAATTTGTCCGGACAAACAAAGCTACCATATGGTTTACAGATGTAAACGATTATACAAAGTGGCAGCACAGTTAGCAAATTATAAGTTTTTTTTTATAAAAGTGTGTTAAAGAAAATGGACGAAAGAAGAAAATTAATTTTATTATTTTTAATTGAATTGCATAAAACCCATTTACTAGCAAAACAAATTTATCAAAAAAGGTTGTAAGTAAAAAGAAAAGCAATTAGAAAAATATTGCAGAAAAGAAGAACAAACGGTGTTTTCCACACACTTGTTCCTGATATGCGCCTTCATTACGTGGAATCGTTTATAAATTTTCACCGTATAGACCCCAATACGTTCAATAAAATCCTTGCAATTTTAGGGCCTGATTTGCATGGTATACCTGTAATATGTGGCAGCTTAATTCAACTTTTATGTACAAATTGAAAAAAGTGGCATCTCAGTTCATTTTGTTCGGCACAAGAATTAAAATTTAACCAATTCAAGAAAAAACGTGCCGAACAAAATCATCGCATGGGTGAATCGAGCTTAAGTTACTTCTGCGCGGTTAATAAAGTTAGAATATAATTTTTTATTGTATTGGTAACTCTGAGACTGGTTTTTTGAGATCTCAGTTAAACTAAGTTTAGTTAATCTGAAAACAGATTTGCACTGCCATTACCAAGTTTGTATACAAAATTTTGACAGAACAGCATTGATTGGCTTAAAATGTTAGTCTTAAATGAAATAATAAAAGAAATAACACTTCGCCGAAAAAAGCCAAGTTTAAGACTACGTTAAACTAAGTTTAAACTTCTTAAAAACCCGGCCTTAATAAATAAAGAATCTCAACTTTTATTTTTTTTTGTGGATTTTATGAAACAATATAGATTAATGGCTGACGCAGTGTTGCAAACCTTAACTAAAAACAAATGCGTTTAAAAAGCATCACAAACAAGTCAAAAACACAAGTTTCGCAGTGCATACGATTACCATAATGAACTCAAGGTATTTGTCTACGGAAAAGAAGTTGAGTTTTTAAAGCTATTCCTTTTATGAAGTCAGCCAATATTATTACTGTTTAGGATGCAATGTTGACGCCACGGTGGCACCAAAAATACAACAATGCAAAAATCGGTGAATTTTTGCTTTGCTTTGTAAATGTTAACGGCTGAAAATGTCAACCATTTGAAAAAAAAAAATTTAAACTAAAGCAACGCTGCCACTTGATAAAAACTCGCCCTGATTGACGGTCCTATAAAAGTATGTCATTTCATTTGCAAAACTGCTTCAAGGCGAATTCACTACAGGTACAGAGATGTAAATGAATCATTCATTTTTGAATTAATTCGTGAATCATTCATGCACTGAATTAGCAAATTTTGAATTAATTCTTTTCGCACAAAAAATTAATTGAATGAAATTTGAGTCAATTCATTTGAATTGGGCAAAATGAATTGCAATTTATTTTTAATTCAAATGAATTGGTAAAATGAATTGCAATTTATTTCCAATTCATTTGAATTGAATTGACTTTGAACTAATTCAAATGAGTTAAAAAAATTAATTGCAATTCATTTCCAATTCATTTGAATTGATTTTGAATTAATTCAAATGAGTTAATGCTCATTAGGGTGACCGTTATTTTCTTTTCGTATTTTCACTTGGCAAACCCCTTAGAATGATTCCAAATTAGAAAAAAAAATATATATATAAAATTTTAGATCGTTTGCATAGTTATTAGCCGTGCCTTGAGCCCACAAAGTTTGCTATAATGCTATTTTTCTCACTATGGGTCGCTTTAACTGTTGATAACTTCCGTAATATTTATTTTAGAGAAAAACCTTATTTACAAATATTCTAGGGCGATATCTTATGAACAATGTTGCTCTGTATTAGTTTTCTTTAACATGAATATTTTATCCAGAAAAAACCAAATTAAAAAATAACACCGAAATTTTTACATATCTTCGCATTCTTTGCCTGGTGATTACACTACGTGACACATTTTCAACAAAGTCGTGACCAAATGATTCGGACAGCTAATATCTTTATTATTCCCCTGAATCCGAATATGAAGTCAGAATTGTCAAAAGTATAATAGTTTTTGAGATATTTCAAAATTTCAAAATAACCGTTATTTGTGTTTTTAAAAAAGATGATGTGACTGAAATGCAAATATCTTCAACAATTTTGAACGGACTATGTATTTTTTTCTTTTTATTGAGAGGTTATAAAATTTATTAAATAACCATGGGTCGTTTGAAGAGATGAGTCATTAAATGGCAGAGTTATAGTGGACAAAACTTCAAACTTCATTACACTTCATCACATCATCTATTTTAAAAACACAAATAACGGTTATTTTGAAATATCTCAAAAACTGTTATACTTTTGACAATTCTGACTTCATATTCGGATTCAGGGGAAAGTTTAACATAAAGATATGCTGTCAAAATCATTTGGTCACGACTTTGTTGAAAATTTGTCACGTAATGTAATCACCAGGCAAAGAATGCGAAGATATGTGAAAATTTCGGTGTTATTTTTAAATTTGGTTTTTTCTGGATAAAATATTCATGTTAAACAAAACTAATACAGAGCAACATTTTTCATAAGATATAGCCCTAGAATATTTGTAAATAAGGTTTTTCTCTAAAATAAATATAACGAAAGTTATCAACAATTTAAGCGACCCATAGTGAGATAAATAGCATTTTAGCAAACTTTGTGGGCTCAAGGCACGGCTAATAACTATGCAAACGATCTAAAATTTTTTATATATATTTTTTTTCTAATTTGGAATCATTTTAAGGGGTTTGCCAAGTGAAAATACGAAAAAAAAATTGCCCATATAACTTGCGGTCACACTAATGCTCATGCTGATAGGATTTTCACAGCTCCCTGCTAATTCAAGTCATATTCTGCCGTTACCTGCTAATACAGTACATCATTGGAATTTCTATTCTTATTATTTTCTACGCCTTTCGACAATTATCTCGTACTTGGTGATATCCGAAATGATTGTAATGCTGTCTGATATAATAAAATGAGTTGGATAACAAAACGGGAGTAATGCTTCTTTTTCAAAATCACTTCAAATGAATTGGAAATGAATTGCAATTCATTTTTTCTAACTCATTTGAATTAATTCAAAGTCAATTCAATTCAAATGAATTGCAATTCATTTTACCAATTGATTTGAATTAAAAATGAATTGCAATTCATTTTGCTAAATTCAAATGAATTGACTCAAATTTCATTCAATTCTTTTTTTGTGTAAAAAGAATTAATTCAAAAGCTAGCTAATTCGTAATGAATTAAAATCAAAAAAGAATGATTCATTTACATCTCTGCTACAGGTGGAGGCGAAAAGCCTGTTAACTTTGATAGTTTGAACCAATTTGTTTTAGTTTTACAGTGTTTTGTTTATAAATGGCTGACATTTCGAGCCGTTTAATTGTGTAGTAATTTCGATCGATATCGAATGTCATAATTTGGACCCAATTTTGATTACTAGTGGAGGCCATAATGCTCGGGACCGATTCTGGAAGATTTCGGCAAAGGGTAGGACGGCCGAAAACTTTTGGAAGAGGCTCTAATTTGACGTCATGCGAATTACATAAAATAACAACCTGGCATTTAGAGATCAAGAAAGCTCAGCCATTTAACTTAAAGCACAAAAAAAATAAATGTATGTCAATTCAGCTATAAAGCTAAAGTTACGCTTAACGCGCTGATTTAGGTTGGTCTTTTTCAAAGTATATTTATACCAAGTACATGCAAGTCTACAACAAATCAACAATAAAAAAAACAACATTTATTTTGTTTGTGTCAAACTCTTGATACTGTCAAACAGCAATACATTAACAAAACAAAACAAAAAAAAAAAATCATGGCGCACTAAAAATGTAAGCAAATTTTGACACTATTGAGATGAACAGCTGATCACTTGCATGTACTTGGTAGGTATAAATATACTTTGGTCTTTTTGAATTTATACAACTATTTAATCTATATTAAAAATAAAAAAAAATATGTTACTTTTATAGAAAAAAAATATCGATAGGAAACCATTTTCATTTTTGATTAATTAGAATATCTAAAATCTTTAAAAAAAACATGCATAATTTTTGGCTTGTGTTTGTTTTTCAGTTTTTTGCTTTTCTTTGTTGTTTTTTTTTTTTTTTTTTTTGTATAAATTCTAGGATCTTTAAAGGATTCGTTAAAAGAGAAACCTAATAATAGAAAAAAAACTTAAATTAGTAAATAATTTTTAACATTTCATATCGCATATGAAGTCTTTTGAAGTTGTAGTTTTGTGGTTCGCATAACTTGATTGTTGTTAAGAAATGACATTTTAACTGTCATCAATTTAGAATATTTACAAAAAATATCATATACATTCACCAGGATTTTGAGCACAATATTTTGGAAATATGGGTTCAGCCTTAAGGCCTAATTCAACTAGACGATTGCGAAAAACGGACATACGTTTGAAGATTTCTTGTGGTATGGTTTCCATATCATGTTCATCATCGGGATCTGACCATAATCTGAGAAAGAGTAATTTACGTTAGAAATAGTCAAATGTTTGGATAATTTTTACTTTTTTAATTAAACAAAAATAATGAAATTAATTCAAAAAGTTTAGGGGCTAATCATGGCAGTTGTGATCGAATACTTTCTCGATTTGAAAGCAATTTTATTTCTAGTTCTTTGTGTCGTTATGAACGTACAAAGGCAAATTGATTACATGTCTTAAAAGCCCTGCTGATAACTTTATTTTAGCTTTATCATTATTAGATGTCAAAATTTTGTTCATTCTCTTGTTGTAGTACCGAGATTATCTTGAATGAATTCGCTTTGGAAGGAACCGAAATTATTTTTTCAGTGTTGTAAAGCATTTGAGTTTTCACAACACTGGAAAAATAATTTCGATTCGTTCAGTATCGACTTAAATAAAATTACTTTCGAATCCAAAATGCATTCGATCACGACTGCCATAATTAGCCCCCATGTGTTTCATGTTTATGAAAAAAAAAATGTTACGTTTTTTTTTTTTTAAGACCAAAGTAACCCAAAATTACTTACCTTTCTGCCAGAGCAGCTGATCTGGGCCATAACCGATTGTCAAGTTGACCTTCATCAACTTGTTCTGTCCAAAGACAAACTTCACCGCCTAAAACCTGAAATAATTAAAGAAATAAAAAAAACTTAATGAAATCTTCTATTTAAACTATTTACCACAATTCAAAAATATCTATCACAAATTTCAAAAAAGTATGGTTATAAATTTAACCCAGTCTGCCAGCGTTGCCAGAATTAAGATTTTATCTTATTTTTCAAGATTTTTGAACAAAATAAGATTAAAAATTTTTTTTTCTCAAATTTTTATTTTTAGATATAAAGATTTTTAACTTTAAGTTTGAACAACATACATAATTTTCTTTTACAGTTTTTTAAACAGTAAATTTTTAAAACAATGAGGTTTTATATCAGCATGTTGTCTATTGGTTTTTCACACTTTTGTACTAACATGCATCATTATTTCTGGGCATACAAAACATTAAAAAAGCATCATAGATTCGCGGTTGTTCATTGTATGTATAGTATATATTTAGAGATTAATTTATTAAAGAACAAAAAAGTTCATATATTTAGTTACTATGTCTTAGTACCAAAAGGTAAAACTAATGGAACTAAACCCTAGGATTACCGTCTTGGTCGGGCAAGATCAAATTTGTGTTTTCCTTGCAATATTTTTCGAATATAATAAAAAAAACAGGGGCGTGAGTTCTATAATTATACGTGCTGAATCGAATGAAACTAATTTGGATTCGATTGAAGCAAACTAGTGGGGTGAAATTTTATTTTTATATAAAAGTCTATGAAATTACCCTTTTGGCCAGACCGAGTTCTTGTTTTCTTGCAATATTCTATAATTGATATGTTCTGAATTGAATGAATCAAGTTTGAATCAAATGTGAAGAAGAGGTTAAAACATTCCTAGAAGAAAAAGGCTTCAAGGTAAAACATGTAGTAAATATTAAAAATAGAGAAAAAATTGCCCAACCACTTTTTCGAGTGGAGTTTGAACCCGGCGACGTAAAACTTAAAAAAAAACGAAACACATCCTATTTACAATTTAAAATATATTCTCTACAGAAGAATAACTATAGAAGAGCCGCACAAAAAAAATGGACCTGTTCAGTGCTTAAACTGCCAAGAATTTGGCCATACCAAGGCATACTGCTACTTACCCCCTGTCTGCGTAGTATGTTGTGATCTACACGGTACAGTTTCTTGCGATAAGTCTAAAACCGACCCCAACGTAAAAAAATGTAGCAACTGTGGCGGTAATCACACTGCGAATTATAGAGGATGCCCTGTATATAATATCGTCAAGCAAACGGTTGGACCGAAAACAAATACCCCTCAAATGCAGGTTGCAAATCAAGTAAACACAAATGCAATTCAAGAACCCCAGCCTAGTAATAACAGAACCTCTTACGCTAACGTCCTAAAATCAAACCATCCGCCAATGCAAGGTGCCTCGCCAAGTAATGATGAAACTCCGGTTTCTAATTTAAGTCGTTTAGAAAAAACCTTGGAAACATTAGTGCAAACAGTAAATAATTTTACGAACACAATGGGTAATATGATGCAGGAAATGCTTAGAATGCAATCGATGTTATTGCAAGCTGTACTTAACAAACCATGAACTGTTTAAAAATTTGTTTTTGGAACGCAAACGGCATCCGCCAACATAAAAATGAATTAGAATACTTTCTTAAAAATAAACAAATTGATGTCATGATGATTTCTGAAACTCATTTGACCTCAAGAAATACGTTTAAAATAAATGGTTATATACTATATGATACCAAGGACCCACGAGATAGAGCTTGTGGAGGTTCTGCCATTTTAATAAAAACCCGAGTCAAACACTACCTAATGTGTGATCATCGTGAAGATTATCTCCAAGCAACGAACATTTGCGTTGAGGAATTAAATACAAACCTAGTAATTTCATCGTTATACTCACCGCCTAGATTTTCAATATCGGAGGACCAATATTATAAATATTTTAAATCATTAGGACCGTGTTTCCTAGCCGCTGGCGATTATAACGCTAAACATACCTTCTGGGGGTCGCGACTTATAACGCCAAAGGGTCGTGTTTTATTTAACACAATTTCTAAAATGGATTTAAATGTGGTAGCGAGCGGACAACCAACATATTGGCCCACTGATCATCAAAAAATACCAGATGTCATCGATTTCGGCGTGGTTAAAAACATTCCCATAGAAAAGATTCATGTTGAAGCCTCCCTAGAATTATCTTTCGACCATACACCTACAATTGTTACTATAATGAACCCCAATAGAATTGTACCTCCGACTGGGTACATAGCGACGACAGCTACGCAAATTAATTGGTAAAAATATAAAAAATATCTCAGTACCCATTGCACAGAAAATATTCCGCTCAGTACACCGGATTATGTAGATCGCTCTATTGACAATTTTGACAGTTTTCTGAAACTAGCTGTTCAACATTTCAGCGATACCCCCAAAAAAATTAAAAATACTAAAATATATTCTTCAGATGTCGAGCGGCTCTTGACTGAAAAAAGGAGAGTTCGAAGAGAGTGGCAACTTTACAGATCCCCGCAACTTAAGATTTTATTAAAAGAGTGCACAAAAAAGCTAAGAAAGTTACTGCAGAATCAGAAAACGGCTTCTCTAGAAAAATATCTTAAGGAACTTGATGCAACTCCACAATCTGACTACTCATTATGGCGTGCAGCTAGAAATCTAATAAGGCCAGTTATATCTAAGCCACCATTAAGAAACTTGAATGGTAATTGGGCAAGAAACGATATTGAAAAAGGAAATCTGTTTGTTAGTCACTTGAAAAACGTATTTACACCAAATATATTTCACAATATTGCGGTCGAGTTACCACCTGTTGCTGCTAGATCAGCTATTCCCCTCAGATTTGAGTTAAGAGAAATCGAAAAGGCTATTTGTGACTTAAACACTAAGAAGGCACCTGGTATTGATAAAATCAGTAATAAAATGCTTTTGAAGCTACCTCGTATAGCAAAGAAAATTATTCTTTTTATTTTTAATGCTATTTTACGCCTTGAATACTATCCTCAAAAATGGAAGGTTTCCTTAGTTACCATGATACCAAAGCCAGGTAAAGATCATACAAAAGTTGAGTCTTATAGGCCTATTAGCTTATTATCAAATATGTCAAAGTTGTTTGAGAAATTATTAGTTTCAAAATTAACACCGATTTTAAGTGTAAATAGATGTATTCCAAACCATCAGTTCGGATTTAGAAGAAAACACAGCACAATCGAACAGACTCATCGAATAGTAAATGTCATAAGAAAAGCATTTGAAGAAAAAAAATATTGCTCAGCACTCTTCATCGATGTTTCGCAAGCTTTTGATAAAGTCTGGCTTAAAGGCTTATTACATAAATTGAAGCAAAATTTACCAGCAAACACACACAAGCTGCTAGAAAGCTACTTAGTCGGTCGGCAATTTATTATTAAAGAAGGAAATTTCTTAAGTTCACCTCAGCCCATTGCCGCTGGAGTCCCACAAGGCAGCATCCTGGGCCCCATATTATACTTAATTTATACTTCGGACATGCCAACAAGCAACTACACACAAACTTCAACATTTGCAGACGATACAGCTTTTCTAAGCGTCCACGAAAATCGCTATGAAGCATCGCGTTACTTACAGCATCATATATTTCAACTAGAAATATGGTTAAGACAATGGAGGATAATGATCAATGAGCAAAAATGCGTACATATAACATTCACTTTGCGACGGGAATCTTGCCCCCCTATTACAATAAATAATCAAATAATTCCTCAACATTCGCATGTAAAATATCTCGGTATACATCTGGATCGGCGATTAACGTGGAAATGCCATATAGAGGCAAAATTAACTCAAATGAAACTAAAAGCCATTCAAATTCATTGGCTTATTGGAAGAAATTCTGTCCTTAGTCTCGATTGCAAGCTTCTACTTTACAACTCTATCTTAAAGCCTATCTGGTGCTACGGTATTCAACTATGGGGCACTGCCTCGGCCTCTAATGTCGACAAAATTCAAAGGCGCCAAAATAAACTTCTTCGAATAATCACAGCAGCTCCCTGGTATGTTTAAAACTCAAACATTCATAAGGATCTCAATGTGCCATTAGTTAAAACTATGATTACAAAATATGCAATAAAATATTTAAAAAGGCTTGAACAACACCCAAATCCACTAGCTCGAAATATTTTAAATCATGGCGGCCACACTCGCTTAAGAAGAAGAGACACTGCAGCACTTAGCAGCACTATATAGGTGAACAGAACCCGTGATGAAGAAAATTTTGTCTGGTACTGGCAGGACATAAAATAACGTATTAGGTTAAGATTTGATTAATTATTGTTAGTTCATATTTAATATATGAAGATTCAATAAAAAATAATGACAAAACAAAAAAAAAATGTGGGGTAGATGCGAAAAAGCAATGTGCAAAATTAAGGACTACATATTCGATGACTTGCATGTAAAATAAAATAATAAAAATATATAACAAATTCGTATAATCTAGCAAATAACAGACGTTCAATAAAAAAAATGTATTTATTAACTTTTTATTTAATTGGGTTTTTTAGCTGTTCTAATTGTGGTCTGCCTAGACCAAGAGGAGTGGTAAAAAGTTACAGTTAAGGGTTATGAAGCTTTTGGTTTGAATATACCACATTCCATGTTTATGATAAATTTGTAAACAAAGTATTTATACATAAGTGCTTAAGAATATCTCTTTAAACGTGTAGGAACATTATTTTAATAAAAATTCATTAGGAATATATTTAGGAAAATCCATAGTTTTCAGTGAGCTTTTTTTAAATGCAATTTTCTCAAAATGCCTTCAATATAACAACGGTTTAAAAAAATATACTGCCTATTTCACGATGTCACTCGAACGTTTACGTTCGCACAAATAACATATAAAACAAAAACAACGTTCGAGTGACATCGTGAAATAGGCAGATAATATTAAATTGAGAACCCTCAAGATTTCATATGGTGTATGAGCTTCATAGCTCCCAAACCAAAATTATTTTGCCCAAAATTTATACATCTCTAATTTAAGAATTTAATTACTTTCGATGAAACTTCTTTATATAGATGGACTTTTTTACGTTCTTATTTATTAGAAATTAAGTGCATTTAAAATGTATTTTTTGGAAAATAGAACTAAAACACAATTTTAAACCTACAATTTAATTTTTTTTTTCGCCAAAAGAAGATTTTCCTTCCAAAACTTCTGGCAACGCTGCAGTCTGCAATGTTTAAGTCAACGCTTTTTATTATAAAAATTTCAAACTTTTTTGAAAAGTCAATTTTTATCTTTTCATTACATTATTGCCCGTTTCACAACTTACCGAAAGTTAAGAGTTGAATTTTATCGGCCGATTCAAGGAGCACATTTACTTTAACCTTAAGAAAGCGCTTAGTTAAGTGAAGATTCGTCCGACCCGAAAGGTTAAAGTAACGTAAAAATAATAGAACACTTTTTATACAGCCGATAAAATTCAACCTTTAGCTTTCGGTTAGTTGTAAAAATGGGGGTAAGTCTATTCATGTTATTTTCATTTTTTGATTATTTTTTTTCATAGATTATCTCGTCCCGTTGATGCGTTGCAAGTCAGCGTATTTTCCAAAACAATTTTCCAACTTTCAACGAAAAAGTGAATCTATTTATTTTCATTTTCAAGTCTATACTTGTCAATTTCATTATTTGTTTATATTTATTTAAGCCGGTTTTTGAATTTATAAAAAATAAGGATTGCATTAAAAAGTTTTTAAAAAAGTGGTTTTATATTTCTAACCAAAAATCGATATTTCGTCAACTAATAACTGGTTTGACTTACCGACCATTTTTAAAAAAATGGAGTTTGGTATGGGCTATATATATGTATTCTGAATAACCCCTTTCTCAATCCAAACCCTTATTCACGAAATTTATATGGTTACTGATTATTAAGCATTAATTTTTCTCCATTTAAACTATTTTAAAGTGTATTAAGTATTGTTTTGCTTTACACGCCACTGTTTGGAGAAAGCAGCAAATTCCTCATACAAAAATTTAAAAAAATAAATTTCACTCATGCTTTGCTTCATTGCCGTAAGAAAAACAAGTAGTAAAATCAAAATGTCAACAACTCAATACACAGCAGTAAGTAAGCTGCACAAAACGCTAATTTTTAAAAATAAATTTCGAAAAGTGGCGTATTCGGCAAAATTTTTTACTATCAATAAAATACTAAGGGAAACCACGATGGGTAGTGCAAACGATGCAAATGCTTGCAAAAATGCACACATTTGCACAACACAACAACAAAATGTACGTATTTGCAATTTGCTCTTTTTTTTACTTCGTTTGCACTAAAAAAACAATGAGCAAAATTAGTAGTACATATTTGCTCCGTTGCAAACAAATGTAAACAATAACATTTGATATATTTAGCGATATATTGCGTTTAAGAAAACTTATAAATTCAACATTTTCGTGAATTTAAACATAAAATAGAGAATTAAATTGAAATAATTTAAAAAGAAAAAAAAATAATTTTAAGATTTTTAACAGTGCTGCCAGAATAAATTTTTAGAAAAATAACACATTTAAACAAAAAACAAAAGTGGTATGCTCACGATCAATCATAATATGCACTGTAAATTTAAAAAGAAAAAAAAATAATTTTAAGATTTTTAACAGTGCTGCCAGAATAAATTTTTAGAAAAATAACACATTTAAACAAAAAACAAAAGTGGTATGCTCACGATCAATCATAATATGCACTGTAAATTTACAAATTGCAAATTTGCACAAAGACTTACTATTAACTTCTAAGTTTTCTCCAAAAGATATACCAGAAGCAGTGGTAAAAATACAAAAAAAAAATTACATCGGGTATATTTTCAGAAAACTTCATGTTAACCTTCATTGTCGTTTTTTATCGCTACGACTTTTTGGCATATGCGCCAAACCAATAATGAGCTGACGATGTGTCTCACAAATTTGATTATTTTTAAGAAAACATAAAGTCGCATTAATTTCGTAAACTAATAGTTCAAGAGCAAAAAGGATGATAATCCGAAATCTATTACATTTACTATCGAAATCGATGTTTGTCTCGAAAATTCGATTATTCTGTAAACTGAGGATCGTAGAGTCAAAAGAATAAAATTCTGTGATCACCTCATATATTCCACAAAAAATCTATATTTGTCTCGAAAGATCGATTTTTTTATATAAAACATAGAATCGCATTTATTTTGTAAACTAAAGGTCCTACAGCAAAAAGGGTGCAAACCTGTGATCACTCATATTTTCCACGAAAACCCGATATTTTACTTGAAAATTCAATTTTTTACATAAAATCGCATTTATTTTGCAAACTGAGGATCGTAGAGACAAAGGAATGAAAATCTGGGATCACTCATATTTTAAACAAAAAATCGATATTTAGCTCGAAAGTTCGATTTTTTTTTTTATATAAAACATAGAATCGCATTTATTTTGTAAATTAAAGGTCCTACAGCGAAAAGGATGCAAATCTGTGAACACTTATATTTACTACCAAAAATCGATATTTGCCTTGAAAATTCGTTCGGATTTTTAATTTCCTTAACTGATTTTGACTTTAAGTCACAAAGTCCATAACCGATAACAGACAGACAATTTAACTCTAGAAAGTATGTAAATCAAGGGTTTTTTCGAAAAGGCAATAAATAACAACATTATTTAAAGTTAAAATAAAAAAGTCATGTATAAAATTGCCATCGTTTTTGAAAATCAGCGAATTACCTTTAAAAAAAACCCTCAACAAATTAATTAACATTACCTGTTTTATTTTAGTCTTATCTAAACGCATTCGTTCCCAAGGACGGTGTTTATAAACATTTTGCCACGTACGATACGGAGAGCAGGCGCCATCACCTGGATAAGAAAAAAAATATTGAGAACAAGTCTCCTTTAATCTATAAAAATAATCAAACTCACCAGTTGACCGCCAGTTGCCAAAACCGCAATCCAAATACCAGGCATCCACATGAGAAAATATAACATTAAAGCCATTATCCAACAAATCATAGTTTTCCTGCCAAGTACTGCCGCCCCAAATCTGGACAGCAAATTGAGTTTTAGGGAGACAGCGGGTATTGGTTAAGCCACTTGACCATACAGAAACGATTTTTGGTTCCACATTGTTGTTGGCTATTTTTAAACTACAAAAATGTATTTAAAATTAATACTATTCTTTATTTTAGAACAATTAAAATATCGTACCGAGCCATAGCATTTAACATAAAATCACACCACAGGCCCCTTAAATCAGTATCATTGAAGTATTGAGCCCAACATTCTAAATTCACCTCATCGCCGCCCAAGTGAAAATAGTCGGTGGGTCCCGATGCATTTAGCAGCTCTTCGTACAGACGTTGTAAAATTAAAAATGTATTATTATTCTTAGGATTAAGTTGGCCACAAGGAGGTTCACCACAATAAAAACTCCACGGTTGTTGATTTATGCACAAACTCAACTCGCCCATGCCACGCTTGGGACCCCAATCCCAACCATTGCCAGCATGGGCAGGAGCATCGATTTCAGGTACCACTTGCACACCATGTAACTTAGCAAATGCTGATATCTCTCTTACATCTGCATCGGTGTACGTCTCTCGCTCTGAGTAGGCACCATGAGCCGCTAACTCTGGATAGTATTTGGAAATATAGGGAAAACTTTGCGAGTCAGTTATGTGCCAGTGGAAACGATTAAGTTTTGAATACGACATGCCCGCTATGGTGCGCTTGATAGCCTCTACTGAGAAATAATGACGTGAAGTGTCCAACATTACACCACGGTATCTAAATTTAGGGGCATCAATTACTAGAACTTTGGACAAAATGCGCAACTGGTTTTCCTCGTCATCAAACCAGATCAGTTGCTGCAAAGTGCTTAAGCCATGGCGGGCGCCAAAAAACGAATTCGCCGTGATTTCCACATTAAAATGGCGTTTTTCAACTAAAACATATTAAAACATTATTCATTTTAGTTTTCAAATGTTAAAAAGATCTACTTACAACTTGCCGTTAGCTGGTAACTTTCATCCGTATCTAAATTCAAATTCATCTCGGGGAATTTATGTATGGCCACATTCACCGTAAACGTTTCTATATCACTGTGTTTAGGTGAACCAAAGGCATTGGCCAAGATCGAAGCTGCTGCTATATTCTCACCCCTTAAGCGATGTGATTCATGTTGGCCCGCATCGGCAAAACGTTTTTGCTGTTGCCGGCTCTTAGCCTCGTTAGTATTATCGGGACTATTTTCTTCCGTTTTCTCTGCACCCTTAGTGTCCGCCTGAGGCGTATTGTCCCTAAAGTCGAGTCTTTGTATACGCCTTAAATCTTTGAGAAATAATTCAAACGATTGCCGGAAATAAGTTTCAACTTGTGAGTAGGGCGTGTCTAGACGCAATTCTACATCGTCTATGGAAAATGTTAGAGACTTGGAACTAACACCTGTTTTAACGGTTGGACGTGGCCAAATGTTTACGTCACCACATGTCATGGAACAGGTCATAAAAGGCACTCGTTTTTCGCCTTTCGGCATGCTGAGAAAGTGATACCGCACACATTTGTCACCTTCGCATTTGTAGGTCCAGATTTTTTCAACGGGTCTGAAAAAAAGTTTGGGAGAGATTAAGTTAATGAAACAAAATGGAAGAAATATATGTTTAAAAAATTTCCTAGTTAAGTTCGGTCGGTTAATTTTTATATCGCACCTCCAATGCCATATCGACGTAATTGCAATGTTCCTCAATCATCAGTACATTATTGGTTTGGCGCACAGGCCAAAAAGTCGTTATGGAGGAAAACGACAATGAAGGTTTACATGAAGTTTTCTGAAAATATACCCAATAGAATTTTTTTGTGATCCTCCCGTGTTTCTGGCATTAGAAATTGAAGAAAAATGTAAATTTTTCCAAACGTTCATGAACGAAATTAGAAGTTAATAGTATTTTATTGAAAGTGAAAATGAATGTTTTGTGCTGCATACGCCACTTTTCTAAATTTATTTCTAAAAAGTAGCTTTTCGTGCTGCATACGAATACTTACTAGTGTTCGAACATAAACAAACCATTATTTAGCGTTCGGTTCACACACCAAGGAACGGTATCTATTTTTTAGTGTTTGTGTGCACACAACCCTTAAAACCGTTCGTAACTATTTTCAAGAAAGAGCCGAACATTATATAGTGTTATGTTCTTCGTTAAAAAACAGAACAATTGTAGTGATACTGTAGACAAACGTTATATTCTGGCCTTAGCAACCAGTGAAATGCGCATAGGAATAGCTTATCCCATCAACAATAAATTTGAAGTGTTTTTATCAAGAATAAAAACTGGGAATTAAGCACGAATAACAAAATCTTTTGCAATTTATATTTTAATGTTTTATAATGTTTCTTTTTTACATTGATAAAGAAATGAATAAACAACGACCGCAGCACGACCAGCTTGTGTTTGTATTGTGTTTTTGTTTTGTTTGTGTAAAATTATTTTGTTGGCTTTTTGTTTTTTTTTTTTTGTAAGCGTATTTTGTTTTGTAAAAAAATTTGGTTTTTTTACCAGCCAAAAGAGAGCTACACACAACAGAAACGAACGAACATTAATGAGCTGAACCGAACACAATGAAGTGTGGGGTTTTAAAAAAAAATCCGAACAGAATTAAATGTTCTTATCTTTTTGTTGAGTTGGATAAGAACAGTAATATTTTTGTGTTCGAAGGATGATAACAAACAGGGAAAAGTTATTTTATTTAATGAAAACTACATAAACACTCGGCCATGTTCTGACAATCGCAAGATTTGAAATCGCAAAATTTATTTTATGGTGTTCTTGAACTCGTGCGTTCAGCTTGCGATCTGCCATAGCTTTTTGCAAATATTCTAGTTCTCTTTTGCAATTTGAAGTCGCCAATTTTCTTGCTATTGCGATTTACAGAACACCTAATTTGCGATTTTAAGTCAAAGTCGCCAATGTTAAGCGTTTTGCGATGGTGTTTTCCACAAATCTACCGAACCGAACACTAAGGAGCGATATTAAGTGTTTATTTTCGAACACCGATACTTATTGCTGTGTATTGAGTTGTTGACATTTTATTTTGCTTTCGCTTTAACTGCTTGTTTTTCTTACGGCAATGAAGTGTCATTTTATTTTGATTTCGCTCTAACAACTTTTTTTTTTGGGCAATGAAGCGTGGCATGAGTGAAATTTATTTTGTACGTTTTTGCATGAGGAGTTTGCAGCATTCGCCAAAGAGTGGCGTGTAGAGCAAAACTATACTTAAAATTTTAAAATAGTTGATTTAATGCTTAATATTTCAGAAACCATAAAAAATTTCGTGGACCAGGTTTGGATTTAGAAAGGGGCTATTCAAAATGTATTTATACCCCAATTTTTTTAAATGGTCGGTAGGTCAAACCAATAATGAGCTGACGAAATGTTGGGCAACGACGTTTAGATAGCAAAATATAAATAATAATAATAATTATTCTATCTAACAAAATAACCAGTTTTTTTTTGAACTCTTAAAGTCAATTCTGTAGGCCTACTTAAGGGCCTGAATAGTCAAGAACAGTTTGAACGTGATTTACCTACATTAAGGAAAATTGCAATTACGTGGATATTGCATTGGAGGTGCGATATATATCTTTTGACTAGTGTAACGATTGAGAATGATCTTTTATCGATTTTAGTGAAAGGCTGTGTACACTTAAATAAAATAATTTTATGAAATTTGACTGGTAAGAGAGCAAAGATTTCCGATTTTATGAAAATTTAAAGTTCCAGATAAAGTTTTATAGTAAATTGTCCTTAAATTATTTTCACATTACAAATATTCATTCAATTATCCAAAACGAATATTTCATTAAAATTATTGTTAATTAAAAAAAAAAAAGATAATTTTTTTAGATTAGCGTTTTCGTATAATAAATTTAATTTCCTTTTAATTAAATCCCTCTTATAATTTTGATTATTTGATTGCAACTAAAATAAAACATTTTACTACTTACATTGGAAATTCATTTAATTGCTCCTGATTGCCCGCCGACTTTTCGTATGTGTTTATGTATGATTGCGGCTTGATGCTACCCTGATTCCAATACAAGACCATTATGACAAAAATGGTGGTGGTGAGTAGCATGAGTAAAGCTCTACGCAATGAAACGGCCAAAGCCATTTTGAAAATGTAGCGTAACCTAAAAATATAAATATAAAAAGAAGAAATGAAATGAGTTTAAGAAAATTTAGACGCAGAAGAAAAACAATTAAAAAATAAAAATAAATTGAAAAAAAAGGAACAAAACAGTCGTTAATTTAAAAATTATTATTAAACATGCAACAGAAATAAATGGAAACGCCAACCTGTAAACGGAAATCGGCAGCAAATGGACAAAAAAAAAAAAAAAAAAAAAAAAAAACTAGAGGTTCTGTAGGCAGAAGCAGCAACAGAAAAACATCAATGACCACAAAATATTGGTAACAATTTATTATCAAAACTAATGAAATTAAGTTTTTGCGAAAAAAAAGGAAACAAAACGCGGCGAATGGTAAAATTAAGGACTGAGGGTAGGCAAATTGGTAAGTAGTATAATTTTAAAATTCTGTTTAATTTCAGGAAGATTTTTTTTTTAAATAAAGTAAGTACTTTTTATGAAAATTCTTTTGTCATAAAATTCTTTTATATAAAATTCTTTTATGTTTTTTCCCCATAAAAATAGCTTCTTATTATCGTTCGTTGTCTTATAAATTTTGATAAAAAGTACTTTGTAAAAAAGTACCTAAATTAAAAACTTTTTTCATATTAAGTACTTTTTATTTTTCTTAAGAAAAAATTTTTCATAATAAGACTTTTTATAAAAATTCTTTTGTCATAAAATTCTTTTATATTTTTTTTCCATAGAAATAGCTTCTTATTATCGTTCGTTGTCTTATAAAATTTGATAAAAAAGTACCTAAATTAAAAACTTTTTTCATATTAATTACTTTGCCTAAATTTAAAACTTTTTTCATATTAAGAACTTTATATTTTTCTTAAGAAAAAATTTTTTATATTAAGTACTTTTTATAAAAATTCTTTTGTCATAAAATTCTTTTATATTTTGTTTTTCCATAAAAATAGCTTCTTATTATCGTTTGTTGTCTTATAAAATTTGATAAAAAGTATGTACTTTGTAAAAAAAAGTACCTAAATTAAAAACTTTTTTCATTAAAGGTACTTTACCTAAATTAAAAACTTTTTTCATTAAAGGTACTTTACCTAAATTAAAAACTTTTTTCATATTAAGTACTTTTTATTTTTCTGAAGAAAAAATTTTTTATAATAAGTACTTTTTATAAAAATTCTTGTCATAAAATTTTTTTTCCTTTAAAAAAAGCTTCTTATTATCGATTTCTTATAAAATTTGATTAAAAGTACTTTGTTACATGAGTACCTAAATTAAAAACTTTTTTCATACTAATGCTGGGTACACACTATGCAACACGTTTACGCAATCCAGTGAATTAAATTCATTTTCATTCATTTCAGATTGCATACACATCAAAACGCTTTGATATTTTGAGGTTGCATTGAAACAGTTTCCATGTAGGTTGCACTGTGTGTACCCAGCATAAGTACATTTTATTTGACTTTTTTACAGTATTTAAATTAAGAAGTTTTCCAAATTAAAATTATTATTGCGGATAGGAACTAGCTTTCCCTCAACAATAAATTTCAATGTATTTATCAAATATAAAAATTGTGAATTTAGCACGTCATAGAAATATCTTATTAATAAAAAAAGTTTTATTTTTTTATTTCTCAAATACATGAAGGACAAACAAATGTATGGACAAAATTACAGCGGAAGATTTGAAACAGCTTTAACTCCGGCAGGATCAAAAAAAGTTCGCAGAATTTGGTCGAACTTAGGGACGAAACGATTACAAAAGTACCAAGTATTTTTGTAATCGCTACTTAGCAGCCGAGTACCAAGTAGTATCGGCAAAAAAATACTCGGTATCGGTCAAAAGTAATCGTTTTTACTTTGGTATTGAAATAAATCTTACATTTTTGATTATTTTCCAAAGCTGGAGCAGCAGTTACGGTATCAAGAAACCCTTTGACCAGTAAACACCTATAAACCACATCGTCTAGGTCCATTTCCTCAATTTCTCGCTATATGAAGTCCGTTATCATCTCGCGATAGCGAAATCAATTCACGGTAATTGCTTGGTCGACCTCATTTTCGAAGAAGTACGGCCCGATAACGCCGACAGCCGCAGAACTAACTGGGCGAGCATGCACATATGTTTTCCCATTTCCTATAGACTCGGTTTGCTGAAATTTGCGCACAATTCTCCCGATTGTGGAAACATTTGGTAGATTATGCTGAACAAAAAAATCACAATGTGCACGAAATGACTTTTGATTGAATGCCCATTTTCGTAAAAGGCTTTAACAATCTTAATCTTATAGAAGTTGTCAAATACTGAAACAAAGAAAGGTCACTTTAAGTTGAGAAAAAACATTGCCGTTAAGGTCACTCACAATTATCGTGGATTATGGTTATACCATAATCCCTATGCTCCTTGTAGGAGTTTAAAGGAACTAATATATATATATGGTTATACCACCCTTTAATATAATATAATCGATAAATATATTATATTTATCGATTAAAAAATAAAATACATAATGACATTAAAAATATATTCATAGTGACATTGTTGATTTCTGGAATAAAAGGTAAATAAAAGGTTGTTATCCTGAACGTTCTACAAAATTTTGTTTCCTAAGATAAAAAAGATTTTTCAAAAGGAAATTTTTTTGTTTTGCACAAAAATTCTAATGGGGCGTAGTTCTTATTGTATTGTAAAATACCTTAACACTAATAAGAACGTTTTTAAATGCTGCTTTCTATTCTTTTATGATACAAACCGATACAAGTATCGATACAAGTAAGTTTCGATACTAAGTAGGTATCGATACTTTACGAGCGATACTACATCGAGTAAAAGTATCGATACCTTAGAGGTATCGTTTCATCCCTAGTCGAACTAATCCTTTTCTGTATCAAAAATTGGATCGGAAGGTGGCATATAAGCAAGTATCTCAATAGTACGTAGAGAGCCATCATAAGCTGTTAGCACTTGTAGTTCCGAAAATGTAAGAAAAAGCCCCTTTTGAATAAAACAAGGCAGTAAAATCGTATGCAGTTTGCAAGGGAGTATATGAAGTGGAGTGTACAAGAATCATTTCTTTTTTTCTTTCTTTAGTCCTATTTTCATCCATACATGATCTAGAAACTAAATCCGCTATCATATTAGAGTTACTAAAAAATTGCATTTATATATATTCCAGAGCACGGTGTAAAATGCATTTAATTTGCAAAAATCTATATTATTTACATACAAAGATGATGTACTTGGCAAAAGAAAAAGTTTGATACCCATATTGCCCTATTTAAAACGAAAGGTTACCACCCCATTGCATTTTTGGCAAAACGCGAACTAGCAAGAATTTAAAAAAAAGCTGAGACACGTATTTAATTAAATCGGCTAAAGATTAAAATATATTAATTTGGCATTTTTATTACAAACGACCCCGAACAAAAAATTCAAAAACCGTTTTTTTTTTTTTTACAGAAAATCCTTTAAAAAAAGGACATGGATGATAGCCCTTGGACAAATTGCATATACAGTTGGACATACCTGAAAAAAACCTTTCTTATGATAACCAATTTGTATATGTTGGTAGGGAAACATATTCTCAAATTAACAAAACATGCAAAAATAGACCCTTTTTCAAACTGGTCCAGCTCACGAGAGGACAAAGCTGGAGCCGAAATATTTAAAATGTCATCTTAAAAAAGTCCAAGGTTCATTTTTAGGAGGGTACATCGAGTACTTTTTTCGGTGAGTCTCTCTAATGTACATACCTTTTTAAAAAATACTTTTATACCAATTTGGCAAATCTCATTTAGAGAAACCCACTGTTATTATCACTTTAACATTTAACGATTATCAGACATTATCTAACACACAAATACTCACACACAGAGACCAAAAAAAAACACAACTGCCAACATGCAATAAACGAGATTGAAATTGATTTTAGACTCACTGCATGGAGGAAAACATGGGGTAGGTCTGTGCTTTTTGGTAGTTTCGCGTTAAGGCCGGCCATTTAAAGTTTTTTTTTTTTTTTCTTTAAATTTCCAACATGACTAGATCATCATTAAAAAAGTAAAATGACAACAAAGTAAAAGTTTAACTTTTCCTTTTCTTTTTTTTTTTGTTATTTTGGTTTTAAGTATTATTTCAAATTTAGTGGCGTCTTTCTCTAAAACACACCTTCTTATGACCCCACATGTATATAACATGTAACGGATGAATACTGCACAGGAACTATAAATATGTGTGGATGTGTAGATGTGTGTTTGTGTGTTTAATGCCGTAAACAATATTAACGATAAATCATTGTCCTGAAAGTTACTTTCAGTTTTGGTCTTAGTTTTTTTTTTTAAGGTTTAGATTTTTGTGTAAAAATCTAGTTCTGATATGTATAAAATGAACTAGCTTAATAAGGTCGAGGGCCTTTTCTACTAATTCAGCAAAAATAAAAAAATAATAATAATAATATTTATGTACCAAAAAGTCACTTTTTACGAAAAACGTACTTTTATGAAAAGAGTACTTTTATATCCAACACCATCACGGACGTATCTTTTGATTTTTTAAAGATTTTAATACAGAAACTTATTAAAAAAAGGGCTTTAATTTAAAATTGTCTACGTATAAAACAGGTGCATTTATCAACTAATCTATAATTTCTATTAGCAACAAAGTTGCCAGAAGTAGGGGAAAATTCCTACATGTAGGTATTTTTGATACTAAAATAGCAGCGTAGGGAAAATCGGACAGATTTTTTATAATCTCCAAAATGTAGGGATTTTTCGTCATATCGCTTTATTTATGATTTTTTTATGTCAAAAAAGGTTAAAAAATTTTAATTTCCCTAAAATCGCATAAAAATATATTTCCAGAGTTGATTGTCGCTTAAAAGTTAGCGACACTGTACATGTTTTTTCAAAGATATCATTCAATGTTGAAAGATTAAATTGAATTAAATTAAAAGTACATACGTATTATTATACCCTCCACCACAATTAGTTGTGAAGAGGGTATATTAAGTTTGTCATTCCGTGTGAAACTTTTTTATTATTCATCTCAGACCCCATAAAGTATATATATTCTGGGTCCTTGAGTAATTCTAAGTCGATTTAGCCATGTCCGTCTGTCTGTCCGTCTGTCCGCCTGTTGAAAACACGCTCACTTTCGAACAACTCAAAAGAAATGAACAAACTTGGTGCCAAATTGCTTGTAGTTATCCTAAGCAGTTTGGGATTGAAATCCAGCAAAATCGGTTCAGTAGGACCAGAGCTATGAATCAAAATGTGGAACCACCACCTAAAAAAATTGATAATTTTGTTACAAAAAATAAAAAAATTCCTGGAACAAGGCACGGAATGAGATAAGATTTTGCGAAAATTTGTTTTATTTTACTGGAAATTACGCTGTTTAATTTCGTGAAGATCGGTCCATAATTTACCCTAAGCCCCATATAAACACTACTCCCGGAAAACAGTTTAGTACGCCTAAAACCGCAAAAAATAACGCTAACGGAACAAAATTTGGTACGTCACAGTTTTTTAGGACCAGAAATAACACTGTGAAATTTCGTGACGATCGGTCCATAATTTACCTTAGGCCCCATATAAACCCTACTACCGGAAAACAGTTTAGTACGCCTAAAACCGTAAAAAATAATGCAATCATAACAAATTTTGGCTCGTCACAGTTTTATAGGACTATAAATGACGCTGTGAAATTTCTTGATGATCGGTCTATAATTTACTCTAGGCCCCATATAAACCCTACTACCGAAAAACAGTTTAGTCGCCTAAAACCATAATTAATAACAAATCGTCACAGTTTAAGATAATAATAACATCATACAGATATTACTCCTTAAACATTCGAACTGTCGGTGGAGGGTATCAAAGATTCGGCACAGCCGAATATAGCACTCTAACTTGTTTTTTTTTAGTTTTGTACTTATATTTTGTCAAAGCTTTAATATTCATAAAATGTTTTTTAAAACTAATATTTTTTCTTCTATTTTAATAACAATAATGCGTAGGGATTTTTGTAGGGGAAATTTTTTCAACGTGTAGGGAAAAATCGGCTTTTTGTTGGAATGTGTACGTCAGTGTTGGCACTAGGATACGAAAGATAAATTTTTCGTATCTTTTGATGACTTCATGTACCATGTATAATCCTGATTTTTTTCGTATCTTTTGAATCTGTACGCAAAATGTACAGAACTAAAATAATAGAGAATTTTTAGCCAACTAAAACTTATTAAGACTGATCATCGTAACCGACTCAATGGTAATATAAAAGCAGCTTTAATTATGGTGCCTTAATTTGTATATTCGTTTTTAAAAAATTAATTTGTTTTGATTGTTACATATAATTAATTTAAAAGTTTGCTAACTATATTTTTAAAAATTACATAAGTAATATTTATGACCTAAATAAATATAAAAAAAATTAATTTACATGATATGTTTTTCCTTATAATATTCATTGAATATGAAATAAAAGTGTTATGTTAATAAATGTTAAACGTAAAAATGGATTTTTCTTTTTTCTTTTTTTTTTCAAAATGTATCTTTTTGGGAAAAAGTGTATCTTTTTGGAAACCAAAACGTATCTTTCTCGAAATTTCACTGGCAACACTGGTGTAGGTATTTTTTCGTAAAATCCACTGGCAACACTGATTAGCAATGAAAATTTTATCAAAAATATCAATTTTGGGCAAAAATACATTTTTAAGTATGTACTTTTTATCAAAAAAGTATTTTTCATCAAAAAGTATTTTTTATTAAAAAAAAGAAAGATCCTTTACAAAAAAGTATTTTTTATCAAATAATAGTTCTTTATAAAAATTTACTTTTGGAAAAAGTACTTTTAAATAAAAAGTATGTACTTTTAAAAAAGTACTTTTAAAAAAGTACTTTTAAATAAAAAGTAATTTTATTAAAACTGTGTATCAGAAACGCTCTAGTGTTTCCTCTTTGACACATCTGACTTATTAGACTTTTTTTTTTTTGTTTTTACTACATATTTTTAACTTAAAGTAAATATAAAGTTTATTTATTTTTTTATCTTAAACCTAAAAATTAAACAAAACTGATACACACTTTGACCTTTAAATAGTTTATCGATAGGATTTTTTCTATTGATTGTCCTTTTAACTTTTTTTTAAACGTGGTGTGAGTTTTATTTTAATGACATTTTAAACTAAAAAAAGGCACATTTTCATAGACACAGTATGGCTGGCTGTCGTTCCTTTTAATCTCGTAAAAAGGGTCACATAATTATTAAGACATTTAGTTTTCTAAACGTATGAGCAAGTATTGAAATTCTGGAAAAGGGGTTGAGAGGGTATTTGAAAATATTTCTTTTAATTAAGCATTTTATTATTGCTGAAATAGAACCAAAGAATGTATTCAAAAGATATTAACGATAAACTTTAAAATAGTTTACAAAATAATAAATGAGTTGAAATGTTAAATATGTTTTGTACGTTTATTTTAAAAATAAAATAAAGAAATTTATTCAAATTTATGTTTTTAATTCACATATGCAAAAATAGACATGTTGGTTCATTTCAATATTAATATGAATTCGGTGTGAATAAGGCTACACAGTGGCGTAAAATTAAAAAAACTGGATAATTTATTAAGGATTTCAAAACAACTTCGCAGTTTTGTATGGAATAAACTGTAATGCGTAGCTTCTTTTAGTCTTCGTCCACATTAGCGGCAGAAACTTTAATTTGAACATTTTGTTTACCAGCACTTAAGTAGTTTGCATGCATTTTCTCCTTATTCTTCTTCCTCTCAAAAACAAATTCATAAAAATAGTTGTATACGAAACAAAGTACACTTTTAAATTCGTTCTTCCCCTCTCACCATTAAACTTATGGCGATTTCTTTTCTGAGAAATATTTTGCATATGTTGCATATGTATGTTACATGTTATACATTTTTGTACATATTCGTTTATGCAACAAATACAACTGTGGGAATATATTTTCCATTTCTTTTGTGCATATGTTGCATGAAAAAATTGTAAGCATGTTGCATATTTTAGCCTCACTTTAATATAAGTGTGTGTTCATACTGCCCTTTTGACAGTTTTTGTACAACCAAGGATTTATTAAAATTTAAATACGAGTAAATATTATTACGTATATTATGACATTTTTAGTTCTTAACAGGTAAAATTCGTAATGTTTGTTTGTTTCCAATTCATAATGGTGCCAAAAACCCCACTCAAATAGCTTTAAAAATTACTAATGAAGTACATCTTTATATATAAAATTCTGTTCCTGACTGACTAAATTATTCATTATCGCACAACATAAACGCCTGAGGCTTAAAATGAGAATTTGGACCCGAGGTTGGTCTCTCGCTAAATCGATTCACTAAGACGGGATTTTTGGAAATTCGAATGTTAAGGGGATAAAAAAGGGTATAAACGTGTAAATTCGCTGACCTCATATCTCCTAAGCTAAAATATATACAAAAAAAAATTAATACTTATCTTTGTTCAATAAAAAAAATTAACAGACAGGTCTAGTAAAAGCAAAATAAAATTACAATAACCCAATTCACAGCAGTAAGTATATCGAGGCATTACAAAAAAATCTTAAACGACATCATTTTCAATTTTCTTTTTTTTAATGTCATGGTCACATAAAGTACCGTTTCGATTTTACAGCAATAACTATTTTATCGTAAGCGACAACCTTCATACAAAATTTATATGAAAACCTTTTTTTTTTTTTGTTTTTGTTTTTGTTTTTGTCGCTTAAGCTTTTTTGCGGTAATGACTCGATATGTATGCAGCACAAGAAGCTACTTTTTGAAAATAAATTTAGAAAAGTGGTGTATGCGGCACAAGAACTATAATTTGCACTTTCAATAAAATATTACTAACTTCTAAGTTTATGAAAGTTCACAAAAATTTAAATTTTTCTTCAAAACATATGCCGGAATCGGTAGTGAAAATACAAAAATCTATCGGGTATATTTTCAGAAAACTTCATGTAAACCTTTATTGTCGTGTTCTTAACTACGACTTTTTGGCATATGCGTCAAACCAATAATAGACTGAATAAGTGTAACATTTATGTGTATAAAGTAACATATTTTTAAATATTTCGTAGTAAATGTTTCATTATTTGAAGTTCACCTTTGATGTCTCTTATTTTGGGTAATGAAATATTTTTTTCTCGATTGATTCGAAAGCAATTTTATTTATAATTCTTTTAGTCGATACTGAACGAATCGAAATAATTTTTTCAGTATTGTGAAACTCAAATTAATGCTTAACAACACTGAAAAACTAATTCTGAATCGTTCAGTATTGACTGAAATACATAATTAGATATTATATAACTTTCGAATCGCAAAAGTACTCGATCACGACTGCCAGAATCAGGCCCCAGGTGATTTGAAGCAAATTTCTTTTCTGCTTTCTACCACTATTCTAATCTTATTTCTACTAGTAGTTTCATTAAGCACATATTCTTCCCTCAGAATACGGGAATTTTTTAAAGAACTTTTCTTTAAAATTAAGCAAAAATTTCTGTTTTTAACATAACTAAGTAATTATATATTGTTAAATAAAGACTTCTTTATTAACTCAATATTGTTGTTGTTTGAAAAGAAAATGCCGCCAACTGCTATTTACAGCACGTCACGAACTTACTTAAAATACAAACAAATTTATAAATTCCAAAAAAAAATTAGCCAAGTATTTGGTTTCAATCCCTGAAGAACTACCTTGTGATACAACAGGGTGTCTTAAATTACTAGGTCCTTCCTTATCTATGAACTTTAATTTTTATTTAGAAGTCCCATTATTACCTTTTAAACTATTAAATTATATACCACTGTGCTTAATGAAGCTTAAAGGGTTCTTTAAAAGGGGCATACATTTCCGAACACCATTAATTTTTAAGTGCATATTTTCATTTAACAATTTTAAATCCTTAAATTAGCAAAGTTTAACAAAACTGTTCTAAATTTTAAATAAACATTCTTATTCCTTTCAAGTCGTCTTTACAAAAAAAAGAGCAAACTCCAAAGGGGTGACCTGCACTTCCCTGTAGTTTTATTTATTACAAAATAACAACAACCTGCAAAAAAAGCATCACTTTCATTTTGTTTTGTAACCAACATTTCATATTTGTTTGTAATTTAATGAAAACGTGTAATTGTGACAATAAGTATTTTATGACTAACAAACTGACATGTCTGACTAGAAGCCATAGAAAAAGGGGGGTTTCTTTCTTTTTTGTTTTTTTTATTTCTGATCCGTTTTGATGTTGTTGACGGGGAAAATGTTTACAAAAACGCAAAAAAAAACAGACACAACACATGGTCTAAATATAAAAGGCAAATATTTGCAATAAGGACATACTACATAATATTTTACACAAACACGGGCATTAGGATAGTCCCAAGCGAATGGATTTCAAAAAAAGCATTTATTGGAAACTAATAAATCAGAGCGTTTGTCTTTAGCTTTGTAAAAAATTTAATTTTTAATTAGTATTGTGGTAATTTTGTTGAACTATTTATGGTTTTTAATCAAAATTTTTAATATTTTTAATCAGGCTTAAGTTAATCAAATTTAATTTTCATTAAATTATTTTTACGAATAAAGGAATTTTACAACATGAAAATTAATTAAAATTGTTATTGATAATCATTCATTCTTGACTGACCTGAGATTCGAACCCAAGCGGCTGGTTACCCTGACATGTTTCGATCGCTACCACTCGATCTCCTCAGAGGGATTTGCTGTTTTACACTCGCAGCCATCGACAAGTGCTGATGTCAATAGTCAAACATCAATCCTTAAACCAAATTGTATTTTAACCTTTGGTAGATCGAAACAATGAATGATTATCAATAACAATTTTAATTAATTTTCATGTTGTAAAATTCCGATCTTCATAAAAATAATTTAATGAAAATTAAATTTGATGAACTTAAGCCTGATTAAAAATATTAAAAATTTAATTTTTAATAAAAATTGTATTGAAAAATATACATTTTAAAAATAAATTTTTTATAAAAAAATAAAACTTTAAAAAACTTTAATTAAAATTGGTACTTTTTATAAAACCGTTCTTTTTTAAAAAAGGCCTTTTTAATAAAAACGTACCTTTTATTAAAAAATTACTTCTTATTAAATATTATTTCTTATTAAAACATACTTTCTATTAAGAAGAACCTACTTTTTTTGAAAACGTACTTTTTTAAGTCTGGGATCACACTATGAAAGTTTTCTTTCAGAAAGTCTGAGTTTATGGGTGAGAAGGGAAAAAGGAACAGCATGTTATCTTCCCTCTCACCAATAAACTCAGACTTTCTGAAAGAAAAATTTTATAGTGTAAACCTAGACTAAGCAGGCACTTTCTATTAAAAAGCCGCTTTGTATTAAAAAGTTACTTTTAATTATGAAGTACTTTTTATTAAAAATCTAATTTTTATTAAAAAGGTACTCTTTATTAAAAATCTACTTTTATTAAAAAAAAAATTTTTATTAAAAAGGTACTTTTTATTAAAAATGTATGTAGTTTTTATTAAATAGGTACTTTGTATTAAAAGAGGTATTTTTTATTAAAAAGGTACTTTTTATTAAAAAATGTACTTTTTATTAAAAAATGTACTTTTTATTAAAAAGATACTTTTCATTAAGAATGTACTTTTTATTAAAATGGTACTTTTTATTAAATAGGTACTTTTTTTTATTAAAATGGTACTTTTTATTAAAATGGTACTTTTTATTAAAATGGTAATTTTTATTAAAATGTTACTTTTTATTCAAAAGGTACTTTTTATTAAAAATTTACTATTTATTAAAAATGTACTTTTTATTATAAAGGTACTTTTTTTTATTATAAAGGTACTTTTTATTAAAAAGGTTATTTTTATTAAAAGGGTTATTTTCATTAAAAAAATTTTTTTATTAAAAAGGTACTTTTATTAGTAAAGGAACTTTGTATTAAAAATTTTTAAAAAAGATACTTTTATTAATAAAAGAACTTTTTACTAAAAATTTTTAAAAATGTTATTTTTATTAAAAAGGAACTTTAATTAAAATCTGTTTTTTATAAAAAAGGTACTATAATAAAAAAGGTATTTTAAATATAAAAAATACTTTTTATTAAAACAGAACTTTTCATTAACAAAAATGTACTTTTATAAATAATGTACTTTTTATAAAAAAATTTACTTTTTAATAAATAAGGTACTTTTTATTAGAAAAATAATTTTTAAAATTAATTAACCTTTTAAAAAGCTAAGAAGTTTATATAACAAAATTTTATTATAAATTACAGTAATTTTTGTAAAAAAGTTTTAGAATTAAAAGAACTTAATGTCCTTTTTATGGAAATAGTTCGTTTAACGAAAATTTTACGAAGAGGTTATATGTTCCAATTAGTACCATCCTAATTCATCCATATATAATTTATATACATAATACATTTATAAGTACTTTTTTTCATACAGGTTGCACATTATTGTCAAAGTAGAACTGGAAATAAAAATGTACTTGCACTTAAATGAACATTGTACTCGTACAAACTTTTTAGTACATAATAAATTTAGGTCCCTCTTTCTCTTTTCGTTTAAAGACATTTTATGTGTGTCATTTTTTATATATTATTTTTTTCCATTAGGGATTTAGAAATTTAAATAAAGAAATTGAAAAAGGTTATAAAGGAAAATATTGTCGCATTAATCCCGGTTTTTTAACCCAATTTTATTAATACCGTACTTATAATGTAAGACATTACTGTATTTCTTATGGAAGTAAGAAAGTCTGTGTTCATACGGCTCATGTCTTATTGACAAGATTGCTACTTTATAGGCGAGAAGGACGAGCGGAAAAGAAACGAGTACACAGATGCATGTGCTGTCTTTACGTTTTGCTTTTTCATTCGTTGTTTAATTTTGTTATTGTTTTCGATATCAAAAAAGCACATGTAGTCAACATGACATGAATCATTTGAACGCCAATTCATGTTCAAAGAAGAACAAGGAAGAATCTTGTCAATAAGACAAACTTGTAATATTTTTCTAATAGATTTTTATATTTTAAATTTGCAAACGACCTTTCTGCAACTAGAAACTAAGTTGTAATTTGAAATTCGAATACGAATACGAATGTCTGTGTTAAAAACCAAATTTAAGAAAAACATTTTTCTACTACCTTTTTTGTAAAGGGTGTCCAGAACAATTTGAAAATAGTACTCTTTTATTACTATTTTTTTTTTTAAAGAATCGTTATAATTAGCTTGTATAAACTTTTTATGTACAAATGTTACTTATTTATATAGTACTTTTTTCTACTACCTTTAAACAATTTTTAATTGTCCTTTCATAATAAAGCCAACAGTGGTGCCTCTCTTAAAATCCGTCATTGTTTTTTTCTCCCATAATTATTCAATGTCAGTATCATAAAAGGCGTGAGATTTTTTTCCATTTAGTTTGTGTTTAACAAAAATTACAATATTTTTTTTTTGTCGAAGAAGGTGAGCAGTAGAAAGAAAAAAACTTAACAACAATAAATTGTTCGTTGTACAGGCCACCTCATTAAAAGTGCGACTGAAACTGAAAATAAAACTGAAACTTAAAACTTAAACAGATGATGTTCATGATGATGATGATGATGTTGATGATGAGCTGCATGTAAAATTAAACCGACTAATTATGACAAACAATGTACATGAACAAAAAAGTCACATAATGACTTAAAAATAGAAAATCAAGAACATGAAAAATGGCCAACATTTTGAAATTTAATGAGGGTTTTTCGATGTTTTTCTTCTGTTCTGCTCTCTTTTTTTTTTGAAATTATTAAGGAAAATTTGATCTTGTTGAAAAAAAGAAGATAAAATAATAAATAATAAATATTCTGTTTTAAAAGAAATTCCGATCTAATGAACTTTTGGGCGACGTAGTATCCCTTGGAGGGTCCCCTGCACTACACAAAATGCACAGTGGGACAAAAGTTTAACGTTTGCCTTGAAATTTAAATGCATACAGCAAAATCTATTCGTGTTAAATTTTAGACTATAAATTTCACAAATTTTTTTAAAATCCACACTAAGATTATTGCGACTTGGCGCTAGTTAAAGGAAGGATTTTGACCCACGTATATAAAGTTGTTCCCTATTACAACTTTGCTTTAATTTAAAGTGAGCGATATGTTAAAGCCAAGTTCATCCTACCGGTTAGGTTTAAGTAAAAATACTTTTTATACGACAAAATAATGGCGCTTAGCATTCTAAAAGTAGGAAACTTCCTTTAAACTTAAGAAAATAGGACTCTGGCTTTCTACTATTTTCAGAGTTATAACCAAGGAAATCTTAAATATACAAAAACATTTTATTTTTACGTTTTAGAGCTTTTTATGAATTTTGGCATCAATTTGTCAGTGCATATTTTTGCATATTTTTACCATTTGCAGCTTTTTTTTTAGCATATATTAATAAGTCAAAAGAGTTTTGAAAAGTACGTTGATATTTGTTATTTTTTTTTTTTTTTTTTTTTTTTTTTTTTTTAAATACACAAATAACTTTTATATGAATCTTAACCTTAAAATATAACTTTACTCTGATTGGTCCAAAGAGGAGCAATCAAAAATTTGTGTGTAAATACTTTGACGTATGCTTGATCGACTATACTTTTTTAATTATTTTTTATATGCAAATATTATAAAAATGTCTACTAACACATCGAACAAATCATAAAAAATTCAAATTGCTTGTGATTTGTGCGCGCACAGCTCCATTAACAAGACGTCGATCACGAACAAAAAACACGCACAAATCACTCGTGTGTAGGCAGCTTAAGCGAAATGGTAAGCGAAACTGTTACAATTCTCCCTTACAAATCTGCTACGTTTGAATCTCAATTTTTGTTGGGAGGACAATGCTTGGGAAGATAAGAACACTCGTGCTTAATTGGATTAAGATTCATATCAAGCCCTGTATAATCTTGCCAAATCATTAACGCTTATCGCGGAAATGTTCTAGGTTTAAGGGAGTACCTGCCTTTGCGGTATAATCTTACGGTATGAAGTTGACTTCATTTGTTTTCGGCACAAAGATAGAAAATAGCCATAGAAAGAGGCTGGATTTTTATGCATTTATTATTAGAATATACACGCAGAGAAAAAATATGGTTGGGCATGATTACGGCAACAATACTATGTTTATTATAACAATATATTGTTGTCGTACACAAATAATTGTTATTTTTATTTAATATCAACCATATTATAGTTACTGTAAACATATCACTGTTTATCGCAACTATAAGTTTGAGTATTGTTGACCGAAAAATAATTAAAAATAATTATGATAACTTTCAAAACATATTATGTTACTCACAACCATTTAATAGCCATAACATGATAGTTTTCTATACATTTATCAAATTTATGTTTAAGATGCAAACAAACTATTTTTACTCTAACAATATTATGTAGGCGCCATTTGTAAAATAATTTTAAATCAGTTGTGTCGTTTTTTTATATGTGAGCGGTCAAACAATTTAAAGATAAATTCCCATAAGAAATAATAAGTTTAAAGAAATTAAAAAAAAATTACAATATAATTACAGTTGTGAAAGGTGCTGTATCATAATATGATTGCTTCTAAATTTATTATGAATTACATGAAGATAATATGATTACTTCTAAGCTTATTATGATTAACATGACAATAACATGATTAATTTCTTAGCTTATTATGATTAACATGATAATAATATGATTGCTTCTTAACTTATTATGATTGACATGACAATAATATGATTAGTTCTTAACTTATAATGATTAACAGAATAATAATATGATTAAGGGAAAAATATTATGATTTCATTTTACGAATATATTTAGCCATAATATGATTCAATAATAATCTTAATATGATGACTACAATCATGAATCTTATCATAATATGTTGCACTTAGAATATGTTTACCACAACCATGTTCTTTCTTTGCGTGTATGCTCAGAGTGCCCCGGCAGCCTAGTAGTGAGCTAGTCTATCAGCCCCGGTGTTGCGGGTTCTTTTCCAGAGACTCTGGTTTCTTTCCTGCAGACAAGTGTAGAGCTTTGCGGGGATTAGCTTAGGGAATAAAAAAAAATATGCTCCCAATAATTCAAAATATGATCCTACATTTTTTCAATATGAAATTCACTCCGTCTAATGTGTTTCTGTTTTTGTGAAAATTTTTATATTTAAAAAAGTTCTGAAGAATCTATTCTTGTTTACGTTATTTACCGATAGAAATTTTGACACTCGTGAAAATGATCCCAACTGAAAAACGGGCAAACAGGCCACTGTCATTTAACCCTATCCCTGAATAGTTTATGGGGAAAAGCAAAATTTCAAAAAAAGGAAAAACTGTTTACTTAAATGTCGTAAATTATATTGTTTTAGGGCAATTAGGCCTTCCCAGGTTGTCTGACTTTTGTGCGTTTTACGTTTCATTTCGCATTGCCAAATGGTTTGGTTTTGTATAACTGTACCGAGTTACAGATTTTCGGGTTTCAACATTAACCATATGCAATCGTTTTTATCCTACTTTTAAAGCTGTTTATCTTATAGAGAACCAAATTAAGCTAAAATATGACTTTTTGGAGTATTATATAAAATTCAGATGCATTACTGGTGAATTACCATTGAAGGAAGCTCCTATTTTGTGTAATATCCAAGCAATTCAACCATAACCTATAAATTTTATTTTAAGAATGCAAAAAAATAGAAAATAACAAAAATTAACAGATTCATAGTGGACTGCTTTGGTCCCGGTGTGAAGGGGTGCCCTTGGGCGCAAAACCCTTCTTAGCCTAAAATAGGTATGCAAAAATAGCAAAAATTTTGAGTTAAATAAATAACTTTATAATTTAGCATATAATTGTTAAAGTAAAAACTAACATTTACATATTAATCCGTCCCCTAAACAAACATAACACCAAATAAGATTTTTAACGCAATTATAGAAGGCTTAGAGAACATGGGTCCATACTGAGCTGCAAAATATCATGTGGTTTTAACAAATCGGTTTAATAGATTAGAAACAATGTACTGTTTTATTAATTACAAAATACTACTGAGACACCCAAAGGAGTCTACAACTGGCAAGCCCAGTACTTTTGGACTACCACCAATCATTTTAATTAATAATGCAAAAGAAAAAGTGATTTACATAAAGTAAACCTTAATAAAATGACATCATGATGTGAAAATCGACAGTTGTGTTTGGTGTCACAAAAACAAGGACACAGAAAAAGTAATGAAAATTAATGAAAAATAACACACATTTTCAGCGGAATTTAAATTTAAATATAAAATTTAAAAAATGTTTAAATTAAATAATAAAAATAAATAAAACGTAGAAAAAAGTCAACTTACCATGGTGAACTTTGAAACTTGGGTTTTAAATACCACAAATGCAATAAAATATTCATGTTGGAAACACTAATGTTTTATCAAATGTTTGCAATGCACGCAATCAATCTCACACATGAGCACCAATACACACACACACACACACACGCATACACCTACACTTTACTTTTAACTGTAGTATTTGTGTAAGTATTAGTTTCACTTGTTATATGATTTTGTTGTTTTTAGTTTTCGTGCTTTTGTTGGTTTTAATAAGCTTAAACTGGTAAAGCAAAACGTTAGATAAAAATAGATAATTCTACAATAGAATGTCATGCTCAAATCCTTACACAGACACTAATGCCCACAAACACACGTACCCCAGCTCACTAATGGCCACCTTGACTAAACAATCAGTGTCTTTTTAAAAAAAGAAAAAGTGTTTATTACTGAAACTCACAAACTCTCTTACTTTTGTTTACTTTCACACACAGACACACTCTCATAAAATTCCTTTACACTGGTCTTCTTTTTTAATAGTTTTCTCAGGGTCTGGCTGCTTTTTTTTTTTTTTTTTTTTTTTATTACTCTCTTTCCTTAATTTGAAATCACTGAAAACTCTTTTTTAAACACATGTCTAAAAACCAACATCAACAAATTTTATTAGAAAAATTATAGAAAATAAAAACAAAAGAGAAGACACAAGAGTATTAGAAATTTAACTGAACTGAATCGAATTGAACCTAAATCAAATTGATTCGAATGTCGAAAACAACAATTACTTTTGGACAACGCTGGCGATGATGATGATGTCGACGACGACGACAGCAACACGAGGAACACAACTGCTCAACAAGAGTTTCACATTTTTAGAAAATCTTTATTTAAATTAAATTCGTTAAAATCAGAATTGGTGCCGCAAAAGCAATTCGTTAAACAAAAACCCAGTACAAAAAAAAAAAAAAAAACGAAAAGAAGGCAAATGAATGAATATTCACAATATGTTTTCTTTCATTTCTACCTTGTTTTTATTTCGTTATTGTGTCGTCTATGTAAATTTATTAAAAGCACGAATGCACAGTGGATCAGGAGAAATAAATATTTTATCAAATTAAAAAAACAAACTTAAAGAGAAAAAACACAGTTTATAAAAAAAGGCTTACAGCCGAACCTTAACCAGAGCGGAAGGCGGAAAGTTTTCTTCCGCTTAACTTTAACGCTGATATGCCATGCCTAAAGAAGAGCGTCAACGTTGTGTCGCGCACAGTAGTGATAACTTTCTTGTTTAATAAAATCTACAAAACTTTAAACAAAAATTAAGATAAAAACGCTAGATTGACCAAAAAATGGCTTAACAATAGTGGCCAACTTCATTATTAAACGCGCGGTCGAAATCCAATTACAAAGCGTTGATGCCGCGCTATTAAGGGATGCTTCATACAATTTGTATGGAAATGACAAAATTTGACAACTAGAAAACGCGTGCTGCTTTTGTTCAGGTACGGCTGCTATTCAAGTGGACTTTGAAAAAATTATAACCAAGGGGGACGTCATGATAGTGGCGATCATTACTGTTTAAGGGGCCCTGGTGGCATTATACCTACTAATCTTCAGATTGCTTTGCAAAGTTGATTGCTTTGCAAAGCAGCTGCTTTTTGGCTTTGCACTCTAGGCTTTATATTAGTCTTTTAAAGTACTCAAGGACGTAAATTCGCAAATCTCAACAAGAGACCTTTCATTTGTCAAAGACAATAGGATTGTAGGTAGACCGCGCACTAGAAATTGTGTCCCTTGGTTATTACACGATGTCAGTAGTTGCGTATGTTTGACTTGCTGATGATAGTCACTGAGCACTGTTGCTATTCCACACGGTAAAATATCTCCGGATCGAAAGCAAATAGTAAGTGCATGTTTTAGACAAACATGTAAGCAAAGGGACACCTGTGTGTTGGTATCACATACGGGAAGGGACCCGGGGCCAAAGGAAAATTACTCCCCGCGCAAGAGCATCATCCCGCGAAAAACACATCTCATGAGAGTAGTGAAAAACAGTACTCTCCATCCTTTACCAACGCACACATATCTTCAGCCTTGGTAACTCAACTTATCATCCGCTTGTAATTTCAGGTCTTCAGTGCCCATTTTACAGTCCTTCAACCCTACTCTTAACTAACAAAACTACCAGATCTTCACCACAACAGGCATAACCTACCACCTCAAACATTTTACACATCTCCGAAAACATGTATCCACAGAAATTTTATATAGCACAAAGTCACCCTTCCCTAAGAGAATATACCGCCTGGGGCCCGAGCCAACTGTCAATCTACTGCCTGCTCACCGTGGTCTATTAACTCCCGTGGTCCCAGATAGCATTTATAGTCAGACTTCGATGTCAAGAAATCACGAGGCCTATCATTTTTAATCTTTGCAGGATTCCAGGTACGACTATACCTGGCTTGCTCCCTAGGATCAGGGTTACCGTTAGGAATTTTTGAAAAGTCGCACAAAAGGTTGTTTTATAAAAATAAAGTCGCACAAAAAAGTCGTTTCAGAAAATAAAAGTCGCATATCTTTTTTTAACGTTTTTTATTAATAAAAAGCATAACAAAACAATTGAAACAAAAAGCCTATTGCAGAATTCATTTTTATCATATTTCGTAACAATGTACATGTTTGTCCATGTTTTCATGTATAGTGAAAACATTTACTTAAGTTTAATAAATTTGTCGTATGCTGCCAAGGTCAAAGGAGTAGAATTTCTGTTTAAAGCCAAAAAAGTTAAGGTTAATATATTTTTGACAAAATTTAAACTTGTCCAATTAAAGCCGCTTGAAAATTTTACTTTAATTCCGTTCGTTTGATCTTGGCGCAATATTTCTTTTTCTTAACATACCTACATAAATACTACTTTTTTGAAATTTTATTTCTATATTTAGAAATAAGTTCATCACAGGGAATCCAGTCTTCTATATATTTGTCTATTAAATTTAAAGATGACAGCATTGAATTGCATGTTTTTACATTGCATTGCTAGTGTTTACGATTCGAAAACTACAGGTGGTGCTAAGACTACAACAATCCAAAACCAACAGAAACAACAGAGGTTTTTTGCATTGCATTGCTGGTGTTTACGATTCGAAATGTCAACCATTTCTAACAAAACACTGACAAATTAAAACAAATTGGTCCGAACTGTCAAAACTTGCCACAACCTTGAACTGAATTCGCCTCAAATACGTTGTATACATGACAAGGTTGCAAAAATGTAATAAAAGTGTTGCCAAATGAACAATACTTTATGAATTGTTTTTAAATTTTGACGAGGCAATTTTGACGAATTTTTTTTTTTGATACAAATAATAAGAATATTGAATGTTTTGTAAGAATCTTAACAAAAAGGGTAAAAAGTAGCAGAAAAATTAAAATAGTCGCAAAAGTCGGTGATAAAAAAAGTCTCACAAAAAGTCGCAGACCGCTGAAAAAGGGTCAAATTGCGACTTTAGTCGGGCGAACGGTAACACTGCCTAGGATGCAACACTTAAACTGGGGAACAATTAGATGCCGTTTCTTTTTAATATATGTACATAAAATATGAATATCACCGAGAAATTTCAATTTATTATTAAACTCTTTCCATCTATAAGACATTTAACCGGGAATCTCTTTAGCCACATCATGCCAATTTCCTCCTGAATTTTACTGCTAGACCTGGAGTCCACACAGGTGTTTGCAATATTAATATTGATTGCTATTAGCTACCGTATATGCACAAGTCAACTATTTTCCCAACACAATTGTATAAGAGCAATGATGAGTTTGGAGACTTCAGTTGCGATACTCTTTTATAAGCACTTTCATAGTTTGGTTTAATGCCGATTTAAAGATGAAGTTACCGATGCAAAGACAAACAATTTCCGAGGTGGATACTAAAGTTTTTGGATTCGGAAATAGGGGCATTCCGTGATGAAGAATTATAGAGAGTAACACAAACATTAGGATTTTTTCAAAAGAAATTTGAGCGACGACTGTACTTAAAAGAATTGCTGCTTAAGCACTGCAAAAAGTGGAATTTATTGCGTCAGGCTGTGACAATAATTGACTATAACAAGAACCATAATTGACTATAACAAGAATCGAAAAGAAAAATTAGGATCATTGCAATATATCTGCTCTGTATAATGATAAGAATAAAATGTTGTTTCCTATTAAAAGCTGAGGAAACCTACCGGTGAGACTATCACGAAAGAACTATGTCGACAACACTTGCTCATATAAGGAACAATAAAAAGTTTGACCTCACCTTATCTTATAGCCCAGAACTTACCTTTTTTAACTACATTTGAGTCAGAGAAATGAAAAACATACTCAATACGTTTCTGTCTGTTAAAGGTAACGTAAAAACTAATCACTGAGTTTGAATTTTCGCCGCTGTGTGCTATGAAAAATTTTCCAGATACCATCCGATTAGGAAATTTGATTTTCTTATTCTTAAGCAAGTAAGAAAGTATAGTCGGTCAAGCCCGACCATGTGATACCCTACACCACAGTATTAAAAAACACATCATGCTTATATATCGATATAAATATGGATTTATCTATATTTATTAACTTCGTTAAAATCGGTTTAAAAGCTTGTGAGAGGCAGTAATTGCCCCCTACCTCCCCTTGTGGTCCTTTTTTTTTTCAAAAACTGTATAGCGTATGTGTCCATATAGATATGGATCTATCTATGATTTAAATTTCATTAAAATCAGTTTGAGAGGCAAAAATTGCCCCTATCTCCTATCGTGGTTCTTTTTTTAGAAATGCATCCCTTTTGTGTCCAAAAAGATATGGTTCTATCTATGTTTTATATTTCATTGAAATCGGTTTGATAGTTTCTGAGAGGAAGAAATTTCCTCCTATCTTCCCTCGTGGTCCTACGATTTGGTCCATTTTCAATACGCTTGGTCCTTGTACCAATAAGAACCTATGTCCCAAATTTTATCAAATTATCTCCAAAGTTGCGACCTGTACTTTGCGCACAAGGATACATGGACAGCCAGCCAGCCGGACGGACATCGTTAGTTCGACTCAGAAAGCGATTCTGAGTCGATCGGTATACTTTAAGGTGGGTCTAGGGCCATTATTTAAAGGCGTACACACATCAGCACAAATGCATAATACCCTCTCCACTATTGTGGTGTGGGTATAACAACAAAAACTTTTATTATTAATTAAAAATTTCTAATTTCTATTAATTTCTCTATTTAGTTTTACTGTCTTACGTTACAAGTTCCTTTTTTATTTATAAAAAAAAGAAAACAAAAGAAGGAAAACACACGAAACGATACGAATTACGATTATATTTTGCATGCCAGCGTAAACCCACATTGACACACTAACAGTCGTAAATAATAAGTATTACAACAAAACACAAAAAGTTATAAACGAACGACCTTTCTCAATGAGTTGTTGTTGCTGTTACATTATAGATTTTAAATGAGAGTATATTAAGTTTGTTTGTTTATGCATATACATTTACCGTTAAATAAAACATGTGTTTTGTTGTGTTGGGTTAGAAAAACATGCACCCACCCAAAAAATAAAAGAACCGCCAAAAACCCCAAGGCATTTTTTCTTTTTGCATGAGACTTTAGTTTTTTTTTTTTTTTTTTTTTTTTTTTTTTAATAGTTAATAACTTATTTTTGTTAGTGTGGTTAGTTTGCCATGTGTTATTGTTGTTGATTTTAGGAAAGAGTAAATAATTTTTTTTTTTTTTTTTTTTGTATAAAGGTGAGTAAAAGAAATCAATCAATTAAACACATACTAAAACAAGGATGAAAATATAGTCGGTCAAGCTTGACCATTGATACCCTTCACCACAGTATTAAGAAACTAATTTTCGAGAGTGGACCCTATTTGGGATCATTGGGCTCTTTGTGTTGAATATCACAGTGCAACATTTTCAAAGTCATCAAATGTGCACTTCATTTTGATTACGGTTTCTGATGGTGTTTATCGAAACAAGTAAGAACGTATTTGGGGTTTTCTGGCTAAGCTCGGATTTAGATAAGTTAGGAAACGGGAACATACCCAATTGGTAAATACCTGGTTAAATAGGGAAATTGGGTAAAAATTGGTAAATACCCCAGTATTAACCCAAAGGGTGGGTAAAAACCTTTTGTAAAAGTTTCAACAACGAACACATTTTTTTGTTCACTAGAATTAATTTTATAAGTAAAAACGAAAAGCAATTGAAAAGTAAATAGCAACGCAAGATAAACTAACAAGTAAGAAAGTATAGTCGGTCAAGCCCAACCATATGATACCCTACACCACAGTATTTAAAAACACATCATGCTTATGTGTCCATATAAATATGGATTTATCTATGTTTATAAACGTCATGAAAAACGGTTTGAAAGTTTGTGATCCTATTATTGAAAAACTACATTGCTTATGTGTCCATATAAATAAATTTCTATCTATGTATTAAATTTCATTAAAATCGGTTTGAGAGGCAGAAATTGCCCCTATCTCCCCTCGTGGTCCTATTTTTTTAAAAATGCATACCTTTTGTGTCCATATAGATATGGATCTATGTTTTAAATTTCATTTAAATCGGTTTGATAGTTTCTGAAAGGAAGAAATTTTCTTCTATCTTCCCTCGTGGTCCTACGATTCGACCCGTTTTCAATAGGCTTGGTCCTTGTGCCAATAAGAGCCTTTGATCCAAATTTTATTAAATTACATATCTCCAAAATTACGACCTGTACTTTGCGCACAAGGTTACCTGGACAGCCAGCCAGCCTGACGGACATCGTCGGTTCGACTCCGAATTCTAAGTCGATCGGTATATTTTAAGGCCTAACACACAGCAGCACAAATTCATACCACCCTCTCCACTATTCTGGTGTGGGTATAATTATACAAACATACACGAACATGTTCATTAGGGTGTCCCAAAATTTTTTTTTGTCAGAGGCTCAAGCATAATTTGAAAGCTTATAGGTTCCAGTATTTTTGAACTTTTTTTTTTTTTGATTTTTAGGAAGAGGTTTAGAGGTCGCGCAAAAAAATCTTTGTTAAAAATCTGGTTTTTTGGCCTTTTTTCAAACTTGACTCATAACTTTTTCAATAACCACGTTCATTTAATTTTATGACCGAATATTTCTAAAGAAAATTTCCCAAACTTTATTTCCATATTCAAAAACTTTAAGTTCCGGCAATATTTTTGTGCATTAAGATTCCACATATTTATTATTTTTGTAATTTTTTAACAAATTCTGTAAAAAACGGTTTATTACTTTTCCAATATATATATGAAAGGTATTGAAACTCGTGACGCGATTTTGAATACCGATAAGTTCTTAACAATTAAGAAAAACAAAAATGGAATTTTGTCCTACAGTTTCCGAGTTACACTATTTTTATAGTTTGTACCTTAAAAATGGTGATACTTTTTTCGTTATAATTATTGTATATTTCCATTAATTTTTATAGTTACGTTTTAACTGTCATAAACTTCTGACATTTATTGATCTAAACCGTCACACGCTGTCATTTTCACTTTCTATTTTATGTGTGCTCCAGGAGCTATCAATCGGGCTCACTGGATAATGAAAAGTATCTATTCTTTGAAAATATGCATTTTCCGAAACCAGTTGCATTCTTATATAGACAAATCAACAGTTGATGCCTTGCTTGAATTTAGTTCATTTATTTTAAGAATAAATATCAAATATTGGTACCTCTGCCAGTGCCCTCGATACGCTCCTCTCAATGATCTGAGCCTATTAAAGGTATTGGATAGTTATAAAATTATTAATAAAGCAGTTGCAAAAGCCTCGCTTTAACTTTTCTAGGTCATCAGTGGTACTTTACTCCGAAATTGGCTGCCCCAGCGTTTTTTGATGAACGTATCGACACCAAAACTTAGCACTTAATGACAAAAAAAACTTGCAGATACTCCATGCAGCGATTATGAAGTAGCAAATGTAACTTTAACAGAAGAAATAAAGAAATTCAACAATTCATTTCAAAAGCCAGTCTAACATTTTTTGAAGCTTGCAATATTTCAATCTGAAACTAATTCGAAATAGTTTATATCTTCATTAGACACTATAAATAATGGGTCTAAATACTTCAATATATTGAGCTTTTTGTTTTTTATATCAATTCTTGTTATCAATTCTCTACACAATTTTTGATTTTTAATGTCAATTACACAAATTTTAGAAAAATTTTCGGTACACAATAGTTCGGTTTCTGCTTCATGACCAATATATATATATGCGAGATATCTTTACCCCCTTATTCATATTAAATAAAACAGGCTAATAGAAAGTTTATTCAACCGATTTTCAGCTTACCACGCATGACAAAAAAAAATTCTTATAAAAGTGCCTGTTCTAAAGCATTTTGTAGCGGTTGGAAAAGACTTGAACCCACCAAGGACGCTAATTTCTTAGCATATATTACAGCTGGGAGTTATAATAAAACAGAAAGAAAAAAAGTATCTTTTCCTAACGTAAAAAGTATCACAAAAGTGGCAAGAATCACAAAAAGTACCACATTTGGGTGCATTTTGTAAAAGTGGCCAAATAGTATCCAAGCATCCGAAAAAGTGGCAAATTGCCACTTTAGTGGCACCAACGGTAACCAGGGTTGTCAGATCGATTGTGACCTTTTTCGCCAAATTCAATGTCAAAAATCGCCAAAATCGCCAAAGCCTTTATTTTTACCTTTTTGACAATAAAATATAGATAATTTAAATTATTAAAAATATTTTTTATAAATCTTATAAAATAAATTTTATTCCAAGTCGCTAAAATCCGCCAAAAATTAAAAAAAAGTCGCCATAATATATATTCTGTTTAGTTTTTATTTAGAAGCAAGTAAAAATGATTAGTGAAGACAAAAAAGGAAATTGCACTATTAAATATTTAATAGTAGTCAACTAAAAGCAGCAAAGAAAGAATTTTTGTGGTTAGTTTTAAACAAATATTGGATTTATGTATGTATGAAGTTGGAGTTTTACTATATATCTACACTTCAGCGCCAAAACTCTCTTTGATCTTCTTTTTTGAAATACATTGTAAGTGAATCAAATTTTTTCACCGAAGGTACAAAAGAAGTGCATCATGTAGTATTAACATTCATATACAGTAGACGCTCGCTTATATGATTAATTTAGACAGGGCCTGTTCACTAAATGGAAAAGTTCACATAATCGAGACAATATAAAATAAGTATTTCAAATCAATTTTAACATGTGTACATACATAACCTATATTAAGTTTTTATTTTATATTAGTTTGTTAATAATAAATGCACATGCAAGTAGTCGGTTATATTTTTTTTGCTTTAAAAGATTTCTGTAATGCCTTGTCCCTGCATTTTCACAATGCCAAATATCATTATCAGATATATTATTTTCACTCCAAGCAATAACTTTACAAACGCCAACCATCTTATAAATTTTCCTTTGCATTCGTATAAACACATTTACTAGCTTTTTTTTGGGGAAGAACAGATTTATAATAAAGAGTGTTTTTTATAGAGTATCACAAGTTTAAATCATAATAAAAAAAGAAAATATATTTTTAATATCAATTAAACGGGCTTTATTGGAAAGAAAATTTTATGAAATTTAAATATGATTCTATCATGTGGCTGGCGTGTAGAAGGTGCCAATTTTCAACAACTTTTCTCATTTTGATCATCATCGTTTTTGAAGACATGTGGGCCAATGACTCCGCCAGCCCATAAAGCGCACCAAACAGTAATATTTGCGGATTTGATGGTCTTTCGACAAAAGCTTGTAGATTCTACTCACTCCAAATGCGTCAATTCTGCTTATTTACTTACCCATTCAACCAGATATTGGCTTAGTCGGAAAATACAATTTTGAGTGGAGATTCAAAATCAATATCAATTTGTGCTTCAGCCCATTCGCCGAATTATTTGATTAAAAATGTCAAATATTTGCGCGTTGCTCGATAAGTCGATTCATAATGAAATTTCAAAGCAAACTAAACAAAAAGCAACTATCAGCTGTTAAATGGGTGCTCAAATATAGCAGTGATGCCAACTCAAAGTTGTGTTACTTAAAAAAAAACACCCTTTACAACAAATAGTTTCAAAAAATCAACGGTTGCAAGTTGTTCATAAAGCAGAGATAGGTCGTGGGTATTCATATAACCGAGCGTCTACTGTAATTTATAACTCGTAACAACGCGTCAAGAACTGCATTCTACTTAGAAGGAGAGTTTTAGTGAAGTTCATTATTGAAAATACATTTTTAGCACAGTCATTACTAGTTGGATTAAGCACCATATAATGAACAGCCAAAGCAAGTTCTTTAAAATGGTACATACCTGACGTGTCCTAATAGCATAAGCTTTTGGCCAAAACTGATTTAAATAAGATAAAGTATCATCCAATTACAAACGGTCATTTTGTCCATTGTGTTTTATAAACATCCAAAAGTACGTTACGATTCATTAATATCTTTAATAACAACGAATTTGGTTGTGATAATAATTTGCCACATTTTATAATGGAGAAATGTTCGTAAACTTGAAATCGCTATATTCATGCTTTATTAATTCTTTTTTAAATATGAAAAACCATTTTCTCCTGGATTTTCAATATATTCATCAGCCATTTCAACATAACATAATTTAGTTTCAAATACATACTGACCATAAAAGCCTAAAAGGTCATACATAAAAATACTAGAATAACAAGTTAGAGTGCTATATTCGGCTGTGCCGAATCTTTGATACCCTCCACCGACAGTTCGAATGATTAAGGAGTAATATATGTATGATGTTATTATTATCTTAAACTGTGACGATTTGTTATTAATTATGGTTTAAGGCAACCAAACTGTTTTCCGGTAGAAGGGTTTATATGGGGCCTAGGGTAAATTATGGACCGATCATCACGAAATTTCACAGCGTCATTTCTAGTCCTTTAAAACTGTGACGTACCAATTTCTGTTGTGATAGCATTATTAATTAGGGTTTTAGGTGTACTGAACTGTTTTCCGGGAGTAGGGTTTCTATGGGGCCTAGGGTAAATTATGTACCGATCTTCACGAAATTTCACAGTATCATTTATAGTCCTATAAAACTGTGACGAGCCAAAATTTGTTATGATTGCATTATTTTTTACGGTTTTAGGCGTACTAAACTGTTTTCCGATAGTAGGGTTTCTATGGAGCCCAAGGTAAATTATGGACCGATCGTCACGAAATTTCACAGTGTTATTTCTTGTCCTATTAAACTTTGATGTACCAAATTTTGTTATGATAACATTATTTTTTACGGATTTAGGCGCACTAAACTGTTTTCCGGGAGTAAGGTTTATATGGGGCCCAGGGTAAGTTATGGACCGATCTTCACGAAATAACACAATTTTATTTCTTGTCCAATAAAACTTTGATGTACCAAATTTTGTTATGATAGCATTATTTTTTACGTTTTTAGGCGTACTAAGTTGTTTTCCGGAAGTAGGTTTTATATGGGGCCTATGGTAAATTATGGACCGATCTTCACAAAACTTAACAGTTTAATTTCTAGTCCTATATAACTGTGACTTGCCAAAATTTGTAATGATAGCATTGTTAGTTAGGGTTTTAGGCTTAATATACTGTTTTCCGGGAGTAGGGCTTATATGGGGCCTAGGGTAAATTATTGACGGATCTTCACGAAATTTCACAGCGTGATTTCCAGTTGAATAAAACGAATTGTTGCGAAATCTTATATCATTCTGTGCATTTTTTCACCATTTATGTTAGTTTTTGTAACAAAATTATCAATTTTTTTTAGGTGGTGGTTCCACATTTTGATTCATAGCTCAGATCCTATTGAACCGATTTTGCTGGATTTCAATCCCAAACTGCTTAGGATAACTACAAGCAATTTGACACCAAGTTTGTTTATTTCTTTTGAGTTTTTCGAAAGTGATCGTGTTTTCAACAGACGGACATGGCTAAATCGACTTAAAATTACTCAAGGTCCCAGAATATATATACTTTATAGGGTCTGAGATGGATAATAAAAAAGTTTCACACGGAATGACAAACTTAATATACCCTCTTCACAACTAATTGTGGTGGAGGGTATAAAAAGCATATATTTGTTTTTCGTGTGTTGTTTCCCATTCCATTCAAAGCAATATAAAACTCCTTTGCCTTGCGGTTGGTTTTAAGGAAACCCCAAAAACAGGACACAAATCGATGCCTTACTTCCTCAACCTCGTTACTTAAAAAATACGGTTTTGACTTTTTCATATCAAACGACGGCTATTTTTGGGTTCTAATACTGCAACAACTTATTATTTCAATACAATTTACATAGATGTAATCAATTCTTTAATAATTCCATTTTAACTTTAAACGCCGAAGTATACAAAGATGAAACGTTTTTTTTTCTATCCTGAAAAGTTGTATTTTTTTAAGATACAAGGTTGAGAAAGTAAGGCATCGAAATACCAAAATCAAAAATATAATTTCGTCGTCAAGTCACATCATTTTATTTAATTTTGCAAAAAAAAAAAAAAAGATAAAATCAAAGCAACACACAAATACAATACTTCGTGGTCTAGCCCGACTAAGAGGGTAATTTAATAGATGTGTACATAAAAATTAAATTTCACCCCACAAATTTGCTCCTATCGATTCCAAATAAATTTCATTCTATTCAGAACATATCGAGCCCTAATAGCAAAAATGATGTAACCAACAACATTTTAGATGTTTGTTTTTTGTTGAAAATCGATCATTTTTGATCATATGCATCATCTCTAAAAATCTCATATCTCTAGGAAGTACCGTTACGAAAGAAGAGCAAAAGCAATTTCAAACGAAACCCTAGACTTGAAGCAAAAATATTTAAAACAAGTTAGAGTGCTATATTCGGCTGTGCCGAATCTTTGATACCCTCCACCGACAGTTCGAATGTTTAAGGAGTAATATCTATATGATGTTATTATTATCTTAAACTGTGACGATTTGTTATTAATTATGGTTTTAGGCTACTAAACTGTTTTCCGGTAGTAGGGTTTATATGGGGCCTAGGGTAAATTATGGAGCGATCATCACGAAATTTTACAGCGTCATTTCTAGTCCTTTAAAACTGTGACGTACCAATTTCTGTTATGATAGCATTCACCCCTATCGTGAATAACAAGTGGAATTTTTGTTCCCATGAAATTTTCATTCCCCTCGAAGGGAAAAAAGCAATCGTGAATCTCATGTGAAAAAATTTTCACGCTATCAGTTCCAGTGAATGTAAAAAAAGAAGAAAGATTAAGAAAATTTAAAATCAATGAAATTTTTGTTAAAAAATATACAAGTATATATTTTAAAGAAAAGATAAAATTATAACGCAAAATATTTAGTATTGGAGGGATAGTTTGGTTACAACGTTAGTTTTTTGCACTTTTTAAATTTAATGTAGTAAAATATTTTCCAAAATTCTGTCACCAAGTCAATCGAATGCTTTACAAATCCGCAAGCAATCGTCCTGTTGTTTTGCATTTTATTGAGCAATATATCGGTTTATAACTTTTTAACTTTATTAACCCTTAATATTCGATTTATAGTAGGAGCTTCTTACATACATGTTCTGTTCCCTAGCAAAAATAAAGTGAGAAAATCTAAGGGAAATGTGAACAAATTACGAGGGAAAAATTTTTTCACGATAAGGGGAATTTTTTTCCGTGAACATTTTTTCACGTTATTATTCTCCTTTGAATTACATTTTTTCATGGGAGTTGTTCATTATCGCAAATATGTGAAAAGGGGAAAAATTACGAGGGAAAAATTTTTCACGATAGGGGTGATTATTAATTATGGTTTTAGGTGTACTAAACTGTTTTCCGGGAGTAGGGTTTCTGTGGGGCCTAGGGTAAATTATGTACCGATATTCACGAAATTTCACAGTATCATTTATAGTCCTATAAAACTGTGACGAGCCAAAATTTGTAATGATTGCATTATTTTTTACGGTTTTTGGCGTACTAAACTGTTTTCCGGTAGTAGGGTTTATATGGGGCCTAAGGTAAATTATGGACCGATCGTCACGAAATTTCACAGTGTTATTTCTAATCCTAATAAACTGCAACGTACAAAATTTTGTTACGCTAGCATTATTTTTTACGGTTTTAGGCGTACTAAACTGTTTTCCGGGTGAAGTGTTTATATGGGGCTAAGGGTAAATTATGGACCGATCTTCACGAAATAACACAATTTTATTTCTTGTCCAATAAAACTTTGATGTACCAAATTTTGTTATGATAGCATTATTTTTTACGTTTTTAGGCGTACTAAGTTGTTTTCCGGAAGTAGGTTTTATATGGGGCCTATGGTAAATTATGGACCGATCTTCACGAAACTTAACAGTTTAATTTCTAGTCCTATATAACTGTGACTTGCCAAAATTTGTAATGATAGCATTGTTAGTTAGGGTTTTAGGCTTAATATACTGTTTTCCGGGAGTAGGGCTTATATGGGGCCTAGGGTAAATTATTGACGGATCTTCACGAAATTTCACAGCGTGATTTCCAGTTGAATAAAACGAATTGTTGCGAAATCTTATATCATTCTGTGCATTTTTTCACCATTTATGTTAGTTTTTGTAACAAAATTATCAATTTTTTTTAGGTGGTGGTTCCACATTTTGATTCATAGCTCAGATCCTATTGAACCGATTTTGCTGAATTTCAATCCCAAACTGCTTAGGATAACTACAAGCAATTTGACACCAAGTTTGTTGATTTCTTTTGAGTTTTTCGAAAATGAGCGTGTTTTCAACAGACGGACAGACGGACAGACAGACGGACATGGCTAAATCGACTTAAAATTACTCAAGGACCCATAATATATATACTTTATAGGGTCTGAGATGAATAGTAAAAAAGTTTCACACGGAATGACAAACTGAATATATACCCTCTTCACAACTAATTGTGGTGGAGGGTATAAAAATAATATAATTTTTTCGTATTGAATTTAACGAGTTTTAAAACAAATGCATGGCTCACCAAAAATAGCCAACAAAATCGCCAACTATTTTCAAATATCGCCAAAAAATCGCCATGTCGCCAAATCGAAAATTAGGTCGCCAATCAAGTTAAAAAATCGCCACGTTTGGCGAGAAATCGCCACATCTGACAACCCTGACGGTAACGCTGACCACATATGCATTTATTTTAGAATAATTTTAAAAGCTTACCCCCGGAACCAGAGAGAGCGAGAGAGAGAGAGAGGGATAAAGAGAATATTATTATTAATTTTCCTGTTATAACATGCTTCACTTTTGTTGTATTCTCCTCTGTTAACATAAGAACTCACAATTAAACGACACCAGCAGAATGGCCCGGTATTGGTTCAGTCATCAATGAATGAAATGTTATGTAATTTACCAAATAATATAAAGAAAGGATAGGACATTTTTTTTTTCTTTTTATAAATAACTAGCTGTTTGGTCCCGGCGCTGCTCGGTATTTTCCAAATAACAATTAAGTACTGGAGAATTTTTTTAATAACTTGACCCCAGCGATATCTACCGGATCAACATTTTATGTGTTACACTGTAAATTTTATATAGATAAATACATATACATACATTAGACCGGGTCGACCTCCATACAAAAAAAAAAAGTTGTGCCAGTCACCCCCTAGAATGAAAGATATGTCAATGAAGTTTGTAAAACAGGAAAAAATTTTTTTTTGACACGCCCCAAAATACAGCACTTTTGGTTTTTTATATGTAGAGCTGTCATTTAAAGACCGATCTCACCATATCGCATATCGTTGTTCATGGCTTGATAGTGGCTTCATTTTTGTCTTTGGTGACTTTTCAATAAGACCTGAAATTCTGGGCGCCACTTATGCCATTTCGGATCCTTCCCCCAAATGTCCAATTTTTTGACGGTCCAAGAAAGTCCTTATAAAACCACGTATGTATAGATTTTAATATGCTCACTTTGATGCTACGCCTCCAAATTAAGACCCTTTTTTTCTTTTTCACATACATTCTACATTAAACCAAGTAGAAGCCAATACAAACCAAAAAAATTTTTATCAGTCACGCCCTAGAATAAAAGGTATATATATTAAGTTTGAAAAACTTAAAAAAAATTGTTTTGCCACGCCCTAAACTACTGCCCTTTTTGTTTTATATATACAGCATCGTCATTTTAAGTCCAATCTCATCGTATCGTATATCATTGTTAATGGCTGGAATGTGCCTTTATTTTCGTATTTAATGCTTTTTTAAACTAACTTAAAATTCTAGATGGCAATTATGATATCTCGGATCCTTCCCCTCTGATGTCTAATTTTTTCACGTGTTTAAGAAAGTCCCTCTTAAACTTAGTATATCTAGCTTTTAATATACTCGCCATGCTCCAACTTGAGTCACCTTGAGTCTTGCTAAGATTTATATACACCGACTGCCCAATTTTTAATTGTTCGTATATATGTTTTGAAGCATTCATTTTATGCATTTAAATTATTTTGTATTTCTTTATAATTTTTTAATGTTTGTTTTAACTTTGTATCATGGTCTCATATTTAACATTATGTTTGCTTTTTAAGATTTTTAATTTGTAGTATTTAAATAAATAAAAAAATACTAAAAAACAGCGCCAGAAGAGTTTCACAGTCCAGCAAAAAAAAAAATGGCACAAAATATTAAAACTGACAAAAAAACGCTAGTAGTCCAGGTGGAGAAAGCTTGTCAATAAATTCATCCGTCTCACTTTCATTAAAATATGAGTAAAATATGCAAACACCGCTAAGTTAAAAAAAAAAACCAAAGGCTAAGAAACAGTTTTTAAAAATTGAAATGCCAAGCCATAGAGAGTGGTTTTCAGGATTATTGAGTAATTAACCAAAAATTGCACGTAACTTATAGAGTTTTGACCGAGATTGATAACACAGGCCAACACTCAATTTGCTTCTTTGAATTTATCAACTGATTCTAGTTAATTTGGGTGCGCTGAATTCAAAACTGTAATCAGTTTGTCGCTATCAGCTCTAGTTTTCATGATATAACTTTATATACCCTCCACTTATGACCTCCAATTACACCAATTACCCAAATTTTTTTTCCAAAATTTTTTTTTTTTTTATCAAAATTTTTTATTTACTGTTATAGTTATTGCCAAAAAAAAAACTCCCAAATTTTTTTAAGTATTTTTTTTTTTTTTATTTTAATAAATCTGTATGAAACAGTTTTACTTCTTTTTATTTTTTTAAATTCCTATGGAAAAGTTTTACTTTCTAAATACTTAAAAAAATTTGGGAGTTTTTTTTTTGGCAATAACTATAACAGTAAATAAAAAATTTTGACAAAAAAAAAAAAAAATTTGGGTAATTGGTGTAATTAAAGGTCATAAGTGGAGGGTATATAAAATCATGAAAACTAGAGCTGATAGAGACAAACTGATTACAGTTTTGAATTCAGCGCACCCAAATTAACTAGAATCAGTTGATAAATTCAAAGAAGCAAAAATATTTTTTAATTTTGTCGGGCTGTGTAATGGTTTAGGGAGCCATTAAAAAAAATAAAATGCGGTTTTTACAGAATTTTTATTTTGCTATATGTCTAAAACAAAAGGGTCTATAATTTAGGGCGTGGCAAAAATTTTCTTTTAAGTTCTTAAAACTTAATAAATATACCTTTTATTCTAGGGCGTGACTGATGACAATTTTTTTGGTTTGTATTGGCTTCTACTTGTTTTAATGTAGTATGTATGTGAAAAAGAAAAAAGGGGCTTTATTTGGAGGCGTGTCATAAAAATGAGCATATTAAAATCTATACATACTTAGTTTTGTAAGGAGTTTCTTGCACCGTCAAAAAAATTGGACATTTGGGGGAAGGATCCGAGTTGGCATAAGTGGCGCTCATAATTTCAGGTCGGATTGAAAAGTCACCAAAGACAAAAATGAAGCCACTATCAAGCCATGAACAACGATATGCGATATGATGAGATCGGACTTTAAATGGCAGCGCTTTATATAAAAAACGAAAAGTGCTTTATTTTGGGGCGTGGCAAAAAAAAATATATTTTTCCTGTTTTAGAAACTTCATTGACATATCTTTCATTCTAAGGGGTGACTGGCACAACATTTTTTCGACCCACCCCTAATGTACATATGTATGTATATTAGGGCTATAACCAAATTTTTGGCATAGTACCACGGAGTGGCCAAGAATGTTTTGTAATGAAACACATGTCTCCCGTCGTTTTGCGATAAAAAAAACCTCACGCAGGGAAGCAGGGAATTGTAAACCGTAGGAAAATTTTAAATCTAAAGCAGTGGATAAATTTAAAATAGCATTTAAGTGATACGTATATGAATATGTATATACAAATATCAGGTGTATATTTTTTAAAGTTTCCGTGAGATAAAAATGGTTATTTTCAAACTTCAACCCGACCCCTGCGTGAACTTTTCTAACAATCCGAAAAAATTATCATATTTTTCTATTAATAACTTTTAATGTTCTACACGACTATACTATGCCGTTGTTGATATTCGCAAAAAGGAAGATTTTAGGAAGGGGACCTATGGTCAAAAATGAACCTACCAGCACAACATATTGACATGACATACATAGTAGCTAACGTACGGAAGTTATGGCATCTAAAGCATTTTTCGGTAGTGATATTTGTATGGGATCTATCGTCGAATATGGACTTATTCCAATTGAATTTGTAAAGATGATTTATATAAAAATAATATAAGTTTGGACTAAATTTAAATTAAATCTAGATACGAAAATAACTAGATGGGTAATTGTCACAAAGACTTAATTTTGGAAAGAAACTGGTAAGGGGACTATGAGAAATTATGGACCGATTCTCCCCATTTTCGATAGACTTGGCCCTTGTGATAATTATAACCTACACCCGGAGAAAATTTTAAACATATGTTTAATTTAAACGAGTCCTCCACCAAGAGGTCACAGCTATATTTTGGTTGCCTCCGAACATGTTATGGTTAATAATAAACAAAATATTTTTAACATTTATAATAGCATGGTGGGTTTTCAACCATAGCATGTTGCTCTTGGAAATGAGGAAAATACTTTTGTTCATTTAAAAACAAATTATTGTCATATTTAACTATAACATGTTTTGAGGCAACCATAATATGTTTGTGGCCTCTTGATGGAGGACTAATTTAACTATAATATGGTTGTCAGTCGCAATTATATGGTTAAATTAAACATAATATGTTGAAAATTTTCTTTAAAAATGGTTTTGTTGTAAAACATGTTTTTTCTCAGCAAGTACATATGTATGAACTAAATTTCAATTAGTTACCTCTAAAATTGCGACATGTACTCAACGCAAAAGACAAACATAGACAACCAGCCAGCCGGAAAAACGGACGGACATCACTATATCGATTCAAAAAGCGATATTGAGCCAATCGGTACACCTAAAGGTGGGTCTAATTAGGAGCAATATTTTTAAGTGTTACACACATCAGCACAAACGCATAATACCACCTCCATCTATCCAGTTTGGTGGGGGCATAAAAAAATAGTAGAATGTGTTGTTTGGTAGTTATGGAAACTAAAACAAACATTAATTTTTTGTAGTTTTATGTATGTATATTATTTTCTGTTTTTCCGAAAAGAAAAGTCATCAATGTATTTTACAGAGTAACAGAAAATAAATGAAACTCAATACAAAATTCGAACAAAAAGTGAAAGAAAATTTAAAGCAGTTTGTAAATAAAAAGTAAGAAAAGATAAACTCACTGTTTATTGTTGTTGTTTTTGTTTAAGCTTTGATATTGTTGCAAGTAAAACTAGGGCTTATAATTTTTATTCGCTTAACAGTTTTATTTGTATAATAATCTTTAGTTTTTCTAAAACCTTTGGATGAAGTTTCCTGACGATCTGGCCTAAGCAACCAGTGAAATGCGCATAGGAATAGCTTATCCCATCAACAATAAACTTCAGTTTGTCAACAGTATGAAATGGGAATTTAGCACATAATAACGAAACCTTGATAATTATTTTTTGAATCCCAAGAAAAACTTTGATAAAAAGTCTTCGTATTCTTGTTGAACTTGATCAGACACAAAGCTTAAAAATATGAGATTCATAGCTGTGGCATTTTGACAAAACATCGTAAAGCTACGTTCACACTTGTCAAATATTTGACGAAAAAAACGGGACCAACAAGCAAACTAAATAATAATTTCCTTTAGTTCCAATATTTATGATGATTTTAACACCACATTTTACAAAAAACGGGTTTTTGCTATGTCTATTAGTATAATTAGTTAATTTTGTGATATTAACGCCAATTTAAATCTCACTAACTAATAACAAAAGTAGTGGTTATGCTTATTTGGTCAAATATTTAATAAGTGTGACCGTAGCTTAAGGCAAATTTAAAAAGTTGAAAAAAATGTTATTAATCATACGAATTTTCAATAAAAAAAAAACATTTTTGTTTACGTTTTTAAAATATTGTATTACTAGCATAAACCCGCTACTTCGTTACCGTCTCCTTTTTCTTCGTGGACATATTTTTATGCCAAAGTTTATTTTTCTAGGCTTAAACTTATTTAAATTCTAACATTTAACCCGCTACTTTAGTAGGAGCAAATGCTAAAGAAAAATATCAAATTTCCCGTATTTCCTTTTTTGGGTACTATATTTTTCCCCCATTTAAGTGCCAAAAATTTCAGTTTTGTAGTGGTAGCCCATAATTTAGTACGAATATGCCAATGAATGGAAGAAAATGTTTTGTAAAAAAAAGTACCAAAAATAGTTACGATTAAATGTTCGAATTTCGAAAAAGTACAAAATTATTAAACGTATTTTTTTGATAAGTTTCGAATGTGGTATTAACTTTGTTTCTATGTTTATTGGTTCAAAACAGTGAAAGCCACTCCATAGGCTCGCGAGTCAGTCAATAATCGTATTTTTCACACAGACACGGTCGGCAATTCACATGTATACAACAACTTTGTTCGTTTCAAAACATCAGACTATCATCAGTCTCTGTGACCGCACACAAGTATATAATATCTTTGTGTGCGTGCGTTCGGGGCTTGGTTAGTTCAGGGCTTGGTTATCACTGGTTCAAAAGATAGATGGGGTGGCAAAAAAGTACTAAAATTCGGATTTTACCCGTTTACTCCCTAATAGGGCCGAATTTCAAAAAAAGTACCAGACACCTGTCCGCTTATTTTTCTAAAGAACAACGATAAGTATTACATTTATTTTGCATCTCTTTTAGTTTTAGAGATATAAGGTTACCGAATTTTCCCGTGTTTACCCCCTAAACATTCGAATTTTGAAAAATCCCGCCTTAGTGGATTAATTTGGGGAGTGACCAATCGCTAGTCCAAATTTCAAGTTTCTTGGGTCAGCGGTTTGGGCAGGGCGATGATGAATGAGTCAGTCAGTCAGTCAGTCGCTCACTCAACTTTTTTATATATGGGCATATCCGCGACCGAAAACTTAACAGTTATTAAAAGCTGATTATTTTACGATATTATTATAGAGATATATTTAGATTTTACTAATTTTATAAATTTACCCATAAATTTGTCCACTTAGATGAACAATCAGACTGCAAAGTTGTGCAAACGTAATTTCTTATTTGTGAGAATTTGTTATTGTATGTTTTCTTTAATATTATCTTCCTGAAAAGAGGTGATATTTGATGAAAATTATTCCCAAAAAAATTTTCTAACGTGGTCTGTAATCTAAGGAAGAGTTCAAAGAGCAATATGTTATTCGGATTAACGGTAAATTTTTATTTTGTTTTAATCATTATTTAGTTCAATTATTATGGAAAAAATTTCACATTCGAAATGTCACGTATCGACCCAGATTTTGGATTAAAAAAAAAAGAAAATACAGAAGATTTTTGAATCAAATCAAAGACATTTTAATGTAACATTGCTACGTAAAATTCTCAGAGTAGTTTGACTACAAAATTGTGCCAGGTTTCGCTTAATTACGCCTTTTTATACATGGCCACAATAACTACTTCTATATTTTCACGCTCGAACCGCTACTTCTTTTGGCATTATCTTTGGCCTAGAATCGCGCCCTCCATAAACTTTAGCATAGATAACAGTGCTTTCTTAGCACTATAATTTAAGGGTTAAGAGAACGTAAAAATATTTGTTGTTTAAAATGTTATTGCATTTTTGATGCGTACGAATGTCGCGTTCAACACTTTGGATTTGCCCATATGTATATAGATAAACGAAATTTTTCTTTAATTTTGGTTTATTTTATTATTTGCGAAAATTTTTTTTTTTTTGCTAGCTTATCTCGACTTAAGATGTTTTGTCAAAATATCCGGATATAAAAAGCTGTTAGAAAACATGTTTCACCATAATCAGACCAATTATATAACAAGTCCCTGGGGTTTTCGCCGTTCTCCCATTATTCCTATGCAAAATCAATTGTAAAAATTGGAAAAGGGAAAAAAATCCCGGGGTATTTTTATTCATAATTGGGCTTAATTTGTTTCGATCTATTTGGAAAAATCAAATTTGGATTGAATATTTTTTGGTCCAAAATAATTGACGCACTTAATTTTCCAAGCATAATTTTTGCCTAAAATGTAACTCTATCGGGTTTAATCATCCCCATTATTAAAAAGACCGGTGGGCATATCTAGTCGTCCTAGAATTCTATTTGGACTCAGAATGAAGTTATATATCGATATTTTAAAGATCTTCGATGACTTTTTCAACTGGTAACAAACACAGAATTAACATACACACATTCGAAACTTTAAATTGATGGCTCTAAGCATTTGTTTCCATTATTGTTTGTCACATTGTTTATTAATTTTTTATCATAACAATAAAAATCGATTTTTAAGGTTAATTATAATTAATTAAAGGAAAAAATAATAATTTTAATGACTGTTTTAATAAAAAAAAAATGTCGCACAAATAAATCAATAAATGACTGGACTAATCGAAAGTAGTTCAAAACAAAGTTCATGCTAAAGTCCTGACCGCTGGCAGACTAAATTATTTAAAGAAATTATGGCATAAGAAAATAATTTAAAAAATATTTAATTTTAAAAGATTAAAGCCAAAACTTTATACAAGATTTATTATTTTTAAAAATCATATACAAACAACTTCCCAAATGGACAAAAAATAAAGTCATCAACTAACTCTCTTTTCCGATTTATTACTAGAGCAAAACTATTAATTCATGCTATTAAGAATTTTATATTATTCCTCCATTTCGTCCAAAAATTGAAGACAACCAACTTCCCAATTGGACAAAAAATAGAGAAATCAAAACGTTTTGAATGACGAACATAATAAAGGTGTTCTTAGTTGGGGCCTTTGCGTGTCATCAACATTTCGCATAGATAGATTTAAATATAGAATTATTAAAATAGAATTTTTTCTTTAGAGACTGTGAATTTTTAAACTCACTTTTCAAAGTCTCCTTCCTACTCCTATTGTCCCCTTCAAAGTCATCAACTAACTCTCTTTTCCGATTTATAAATAGAGCAAAACTATTAATTCATACAATTAAGAATTTTATATTATTCCTACATTTCGTCCAAATTCATTCTCTTGTAATTAATAAAAAAAAACTATTTATAGAAATTTCCTTTTAAATATTTAAAATAGTTTATATTGTTTATTAACCGAACTTATCCAAATGTTAAGAAATTGTATTAATGACGCAAAGATAAAGGTTATTAGAAGAAGTGGGAACGAGCCACAGTGGCGTAAAATCATAAAAAGCTGTAAAAAAACCTTTGAAATCCAAAGTCGGTTTAAATAAAACAATTTTCAAAAAAAAAAAAAATTTTTGATTAAAATATAAAGTAACCTTCGGAAGGATATAATTCCCAGTTTCTATTTGTTAAAACAATTTCCTTTAACTTTTTTTTTTTTTTAATTAAACCTTTAATAAAAAATAAAATCAGTTTTAAGTAAAATTTATTCAATTGAATATAACGTTTACTTATATCAACAACATTACTCTGCAGAAAATGTTGTTTATATCAAAAAATATTTAATTGATACTATTAATTTGTTAACTAGTGCAAATTTAATTAGTTTTTTTATTAATAACACAAATTTTGTAATTGAACTCAATTTTTATTTTTTCTCTATAACTTTAGATCGTTTTTTTTTTTTTAATTATAGGCTACTCTAGCTTAACCCGGTGCGCTTTGCTACCCCCATCGAAATAAAATTAGTAAACATTTTTTAAAACAGATCTCGTGTATTGATAACGAAGCATCTTGTTCTAAATTTAAATGATATTACAGTTACCGTTCTACAGATATGCAGAAATTTCAAGTGTATTCGTATGGGAGGTCCCATGCGTACTTTTCCCATTGAACCTTCTTTTAAAATATGTTGTGTGTTATTATGCAAGCTATTTATACAAAATTGGAATACTGATTGCAGAAAAATCAGTTCAGTAGTTTAGGAGTCTATAGGGAATAAAATTACATACGCTTATTAATTTATATATTATTTATTGCTCCCCCTGCACCTAGCGCTTTAATTTTTATTTTGAAAGGTGTAGTTAACCATAAGAGTGAGTGATACAAAGCTTGAAGACTTTTGTCTTCAGATATTCGGTATTTAATATTTTCGATCTATGGAGGGTACTGATCCCTCCCGCCCATTTTTGTTAAGAAATTTAAAGTTTAACATAAAAGTGGCTTTAACCACGTTTGAAGATTCTCGCTATAATAGTTCTTCAGTTACACGATTTTTAATATATGCATCCAATGGGAGGTATTGCTTCCCCTACGCCTAACCTCATTATTTTTTTCAAAAGTGTAGTTTATCATAAGAATTACTCCTACCAATATAAGCATTCTTACAATAACAGTTCACAAGATATGCGATGTTTAACGTTGGCGCCCTATGGAGGCCAACATTCCCCTGCTGCTATCTTATTTCAATTTCAGTGCTCAGAAGATCCTACTGCAATTAGTTCAAGAAATTTAGTGCAGCGGCTCTTTAGATATGCCATACTTAATATTGGCTTCCTATGGAGGGTATCACTTCCTCAGCCTAACTGCGCCACTTGCTTGCGAAAACAAGCAAGTTGTTTTGGTTATTTTTTTAATTTTTTCTTAACCTACTTACATTTAATGTTGGGAGAATTCTAACCAATTGTAGTGGGGAATGTCAGAAAAGATAAACTCTCTATTTATTGTTGATGTTTTTGTTTAAACTTTGATATTGTTACAAGTAAAACCGTTGCTTATTGCTCAGTTGAGTTGTAATTTCTTAGCTTTTGTATTATGGTTTACAACTTTGCTAAATTGCGGTGAACAAAAACATAACAAAAATTACAACTGATCACAACCAGTTGTATTTATTACCGCAATAGGGGCCTATAATTCTTATCCGCTTAACAGTTTTACTTGTATATTATCTTAAGGCACTAAATTTGTAAAACGCAAACGCAACGCCAAAAGTTATATTGAAAGCAAAAGCAAAATCGAAAATATTTCATAATTTTGTTGTTGTTTTCTATAGAAATGTATATTTAATTTTTAAATTTTAAACGCTGCATATCTTGTGTCGTTGATAATTTTAAAACGCAACATGTATTTCTGTAGAAAGCAACAACAAAATTTTGACAAATTTTTGACATTGTTTTTGCTTTCATTGTTATCAAGGCGAATTAACTCCAGGTAAGCTCAACTCGTCAGCCGTTCATCAGCTGTATCCACGGCGAATTAAAAAAATGGTGAAACGTCAAAATATTGTTTTGTTTCTATACTGAAATTTGACAACAAGTCAGAAAATTGCAAAAACAAAATACATGGAGTTAATTCGCCTTGTTTTGTAGTTGTAGAGTTGCACTTACCTGTTATAAATTTGCCTTGATTGTTATTTTTGGCATTGCGTTTGCGTTTTACAAATTTAGAGCCTAAGTTTTTCTAAAATCTTTGGATGAAGTTTCCTGATAATCTGAACTAAGTCTGAGTTCATACGGCTCATGTCTTATTGACAAGATTCTTCCTTTTTCTTCTTTTCTTTGAACATGAATTGGCATGCCAATAAGACAAGAGCCGTATGAACACAGACTAAGCAACCAGTGAAATGCGCATAGGAATAGCTTATCCCATCAACATTAAATTTCAGTGTTTTTATCAAGAATAAAAATTGAGAATTAAGCACGACAAACAAAATCTTGTTAATTAACAATTTTGTATTCCCAAAAATTACTTTGTTATTAAATATTATCAGCAGTAAAAATGATATTCAGAAGTTGACCTTAGAGTGCAGTCTGCCAGATAAATTTGTGAAAAAATCGTAAATTTCCTGAGAAAAAATAAAAAAAGTCGTATTTTTCGTCCTGAAAAATCGTAAAAACAAATCGGAAAACTTAAAATTTAGATTTTTTTAACAAGTTTTGTTCGATTTTTACTTTGTCGACTTATAAATGTAAATGCAATAGTAAAAATTGGAAAAGGGAAAAAACTCCCGGGGAATGTGTATTCATAACTGGGCTGAATAACTTCATACCCAGTTTGCATTTTCTCAAAATTTAGTGTAAGCACTTTTGGGAGTCTCATTAATAGCCTATTAACACTTGAGCAGAGCATAGAGGAATGCGTGGAAGATGTTGAAAATGAAAAAAACTTGTTTACATCTGCAACATCTTTCCTCATACAAATATTAATTTTCAAGTGTAAGAGCGAATAAAAACTAAATAAATGATATGGAGGGCTCAGAGCTGAACCGAACCAAGTCATAAGATATATCACGTATATGTATTTCAAATCTGTTGCGAAAATCTCCTCAAAATTTAACTCAATCCAGTTCTGGGGTAAATAAAAAACAGTTTCGTTCCTAAGGTAACGGTAATAAACCCAAGCCAGTGGCTCCAGTAATTAATGGCAATTTACTTACTCAAACTCAATATATTTTCGAATTTTCTTTTTTGACTTGGTTCGCTTCAGCTCTGAGCCCTCCATATAACTGTCCTGCTCTTTTGTATTTTTTTCTTGTGAGGTAACAAATTATTTGTTTTTTCTAGTGATGACACTAAAATAATCGAAAGACGTTGAATGAAACAATATGACGTATTGATGTTTAGCCCTGGGGTCTAATTACCGCATACGATATCGAGCAAAATTGATCGAAATTTTTTATTTTGGTATTATGACTCTCGATATCGAATGAAAAGTATCGTAATTTGTGATGATAGCATTCGATATCGAGTAACCAAAGACATTAAATCTCTCTAGTTTTCATTCGATACATCAGTGTCTATCGTATGCAGAAAAATACGATAGTTTACTCGATACGATAGCTTACTCGATATCGAATGCGGTAATTAGGCCCCTGTACAATTCTTATGGGAAGATGTTAACATCTTTGCGATAAGATGAGAGATGTAAGATGTGAGCAAGTGTAAAAAGCCTATAAGAGCGTTTTTGATAGTCAACGAGCGCACTTTTTAATCGTACAAGATTCCTAACACGGGAGATACTGTAACACGAGCTGATTTGTCAGTGAGATTCTTCCATAACACAACGAAAGACGCTTACTTTAATTATTGTGGGAATCTTTTGAGATGTGTCTTTCAAAAAGCATGTCAAGAATTGTATGAGAATCATTTAGATATTATCTTGCAACTCGTGGAATGCACGACGTATAATTGTTGGAAAAATGATTTATATAGAGAGTCGCAAAAGGTCCATGATGGTTTGATGATGTTTTGACGAAAGACAAACAGAGTGTAACATTGTTGTTTTTGTGCTCTGACTTGCATATTAAACCAGTGATAACCACTCCATAGGCTCGCGAGTAAGTCAATAATCGTATTTTTCACACAGACACGGTCGGCAATTCACATGTATACAACAACTTTGTTCGTTTCAAAACATCAGGCTATCATCAGTCTCTGCGACCGCACCCAAGTACATAATATCTTTGTGTGCGTGCGTTCGGGGCTTGGTTAGTTCGGGGCTTGGTTATCACTGTATTAAACATTCCAAGATTAAAAAACTAACTTGTCAAAAAATTTATACAAAATTAATAATTAAAAAAAGGAAAATGTTTTTGTTATGGTTTATCGTCAGATCATCATCAGAAGATTATTTCAGAAGTTGCAAATAGTCGTTTAACAAATATCCTATGTTGGCTGAGTAGGTACTTGTTTAATTTACATAAGTTTACCGAGAATGGTATATCAAAATAAAAATATATAACTTCGTTTTTACGTAAGTTAAAAATTCCGTTTGTCACTTCTACACTATTAATGATGCACCCTGTGAAGGAAGACTGGACAAAATCGTCATATCGGCAAAATGACGAAAAGTCGTAATTTTCTTCAATATGAAAGTGCATTATTATTTATTAAATACGACAGCGATCAAATTTCCACCGCGGAATCGCCTTTACGAGCTTTTTAACGCCTTTAGAAAAAATTTAATGGCGTTAAATTTCACGAACGAGGCGGCAAATCGCGAGCACGTGGGATAACTTATTCGCCGAACTTGGTCTTGAATAATTCAATTGTATCTGTATGGCACGTTGCGTTGCACAGAGGGATTTGTCCATACAATGTTTGGCAAAAAATATAAGGAGTGCTCGTAGAATGTTGAAATTTTGCTCTGAGCCTTTGGTTAGCTCAATTAAGAAAAATATAAAGTTTCATCAAAATTCGCCACGCCCTCCAACCACCGCCCATAGAACTCAAAATTTTTTTTTGGCCCAAAGTTTTTGAAATTTTGTTCTGAGCCTTTATTTAGCTCAATTAAATAAAAAATAAAGTTTCATCAAAATTGGCCACGCCCTCCACCCACCACCCACAGAACCCAAAATTTTTTTTGGCCCAAAGTTTTTGAAATTTTGCTCTGAGCCTTTATTTAGCTCAATTAAGAAAAATATAAGTTTGAATCAAAATTGGCCACGCCCTCAACCCACCGCCCATAGAACCCAAAATGAAATCAGTTAATAAATCCACATTGTTATTGCAATTTATAAGTTCCTTCACTATATGAAACACAAAAGGGAACCCATTTTAAAAATTAGTTAGGTTTAATAGTTTTCTTAAACTTTTTTGGCAAATATTATTATTTCAAATAATCATATGGTTTTGTTTTTCTTTTTTTGTTATGCACTTTTTCGATATTGCTGTCAATCAGTTATTAAAACGTAAAAGTAAAAGCCTAAAAGTATACAAAACCTTTTACTGTAAATATGCATTGCAATTTATTGTAAATATTCACAAAAAATACGTGAGTTTTATCACAAAATTTATAAGTTTGTTCAGCGATCGCAAAAAGTCGCAGAATTTTTTTACATAAAATGAAAGAAAACATTCCAAACTTTAATTTAGTAGTAGTACTAACACGGAGGTAGACCGAGCTAACTTATTTTTTTTCTAATGAAAACTGCAAATGCTAAATTTTTTGGAGTCATTTTGATTTGCTCAGATCTCTTAAACTATATATGTAATTTAAATAATTTTTCTTTCCTATTAAATTTAAAATACTATATTTTAATAAGAATGCTCTAAAACTATTCGTAGTTAAACCATATTTATTGTATAAACAACTGAAATGTGGTAAAATTTTCATCAGTTTTCGTTTTATAATATTTAAATAAATTTACCACACTCTTTCTTATACAAAATTTTATTTTTTTCGAAAACAAATCATGGTTTTCTACTAATGAAACATTTCTCTACAGAATTGCATCATAAGATTTCTAAAAAATAACTGTAAAAAAATAGACTTTTTGCCAAAAAAAATACCACTGTGCGTTGTCCGGTTGAACCAAATTTGGAAAATACCTTAAGCGAAAATATCGGAAAAGCCAGATGTGATGGAGAAATTATGAGTACGAATTCGGATAAAGCGAAACTCAAACCTTTAGAAAAGTATATTCTGGTCGATGGTTTAAAAATGTGTTGTCCTGTGTAGTTTATTACTTCCTAGTATCCGACCGAACGCACTTTTTGAGACCGAACCCGAACTTCGGTAAATTTTGCCAAGTTCGGCCGAACCCGAACTTTTTGTTAATAAATCTCAACAGTTGTTCTATTCTATTATTGCATTTAAACTTTTAGAAAGATGCTAGAAACTATTTTATAGTTAAAAAATAATAAGTAATTACTTTTTTTTTTTAAGACAAAAAAAATTAAGTTTAATACAGTATACATATTAGTACTCAAACCTCTACATTGTATTTTTTGAATTCGTTGCGGTGTATTTTCTCTAAGTGGCGTTTAATATTGGCGGTAGTTTGTTTGCTTGGCAATGAACGCCCCATTGACATTTGTTTTGCGCAACATTCGCATTCAGCGCTTGCTCCATTTTTTTCAAAAAAACGCAAATTGTCTTGGACGACATTTTTATCTGGAACAATGTATACTGTATACTATAAAGACATTTTTATACACTTAAGCATTTAATTTTTTTCGTACTAATAATCATAGAGAAAAATAGTTGTATTGTTTTCGTATTATTTTCATAAACAATGATCCCAAATTATAATTTGAAATTATAATAATTTTTAATTTCATAAAAAAGTTCGGTGTCCGGTAAAGTTCGGTAAAAATTTCGCCGAACACCGAACTTTGTCCGAACATCATTTTTTGCCGAACTCCGTAACCGAACCCGAACGTTCGGTCGGACACTATTAATTCCTAAAACTTAGACTTAAAATTTAAAGTCCAGCCAGTACCAGACAAAATCACAACTTACAGCATATTTTAAACCACACAAAATGCTTGGCTAACACACACATTGTTTCCGTTTGGGGTTTTCCAATAAACAACACAAATATTGTCCGTATATCCAATAGTGCCGCGGCAATTTTGTTGCTTTTTGCTTAAAACGGAGAAGAAATTATAAAATAAAGGCAAAACATTTAAAGTAAAAAGTGATTTAAACAACGAGCTGTTTTGTGGCAAGCAATACTACTAAAAAAAATTTAATTTAAGATTAAAAATTAATTGAATTGAATACATTTAGCATTAGACGCCACAAAAAGTTTGACAAATATCCAACATGTCTGCCAAATATCAAAAATTTTTAATATTTCTGCAAACATTGCTTCAAATGTTTGTCCAAACAGCAAACACCCCAATTATCAACACAAAATGTTTGTACAAACGTAAAATTTTGACATGTTAGCCAAGCCATTTGTGAGGTTTATTATGCCCTTAACTAACATTAAAAACAAACAAAAAATTTAAAAATTTGTTAGTTTATTGTTTGCCACCATTTTCATATAACGAGATCTGAAGTCTTCTATATTCGTAGGCGTTGATGTGTGCGATTGTTTAGAAAGTTTCGATCTAGAAGGTTCGTTTGAGATTCCAACTGTTCTAAATATTTTGCACTATATCGGATAATTTCCCCTTTTTAAGGGGTACATTCAAATATCTGTGTAACTGTTGGTTTCTTAGACGCCACGAAGAATCTGTAATCACTCGTAAAAGCTTATTTTGGCGTCTTTGCAATTTTTTCTATATTAGAGGCCGACCCAGTATCCCATAATTATATTACGTAGCACCAAATGGGCTTTTAAATAGAGTTGTGTATCAAAAGTTTACAATGAAATTCAAGTTTTGAGTTCGTGCCTATTAACCATGTGAGTTCTCCAGTTTCAATTTTATCTGATTCAATTTTGCAACTATGTGGGTTTTTCCAGCAAGCCCTGCAATTAAGGTGAATACCGAGGTAATTTTTACTTTAGAATGTTGGGCTACATACTGATTATTAATTTGAATTCTGTGGGAAATTTCCTTTCTTAGAGTTAAAGTTACGTGGATACACATTTGTTTATTAACTTTAACCGTCCATACAGAAAGGAAAACACTCGGGATAAATCAAGTTTTTTATGATTACTTTAAGTACTCAAAAATTCAAGTACGAAAAACACTAAAACGTACTTAGCACAATCCTTAATGGGATAACTTTCGAAAATCAATTCCGGACTTTCTGAAAATAACTACAAAAATCTTTAACCAAGTAAAAAAAGATTAAACTTTTCGTTGGTAGTGCCACTCTGAGAGTAAAATTACAAACTGAGCGTCGTTTTTATCTCATTCATCTTATCAAAGTTTGTTGTAGACACTATTAAGACACCACACAAGTAGTTAAAAAACGATTTGCTTGTTGTGTGTAGACACAACAAAAACAACTGAACAAGACGAAAACAAATGTTTAAATTTCATGTTTTAAAAGTAAAATGGAAAACTCTTGCTTCTCATTTAGTTTATATTTTGTGTTATATATGTTCTTTATAATTGAAATTATATAAGGTGTAAAACGGGTAAGTAAATCAATCATAATAACATTCTCCTTCTTTTTCACTTTTGGTTTATTTCAAGTACGAATTCAGAATTGAATCAACTTAATAATACTTGAATTAAGCGCATTTTGAAATTGGTTCAATCTTAGTTTTACTTAAATCAATCTCATTTTCGGATTATTTCAAGTACGAATTCGGAATTGAATATGGATAAGTTTAGTGTTTCGCTATTGAAAATCCGAATTTTAATCAATCTTTCTGTACCTGATTCAAGAAAATCCGTACGCATCGCACTTTCGGATTGATTTGAGTACGGATGAATAAATTTTTCTTTTGAGTGCACAAATTAAACATACTCTTCCAAGCTCTTGGACCAATAATTCTACTTGATGCCTCCTCTACGGTGGTAAAGGGTATAAATAAAGCTTCAAACTGCAGTTTGTATGTTGTAAAATCTGGTTTAATTTTAAGGGCAGTTGTTGAATGTGAACCACACCTAAACGTCATGCTTTTTGCTGCATTTCATTTGACATTTCAGACTAACTCAATTTGAACCATAAGAAAATAGACAATCGAGCAACGCGTTACAGTTATTCAGGCTTATTATGAAAATGGGCGTTCAAATCAAAACGCATATCGTGCACTTCGTTATTTTTTCTGTTAATTTATTCGTCCAAATGTGCGTACAACCGGAAAAATTGTGCAAAAATAAAAAATATTGCTGCTGTTCGCGATAGTGTGGCTAAAGAGCCGTCCACCTCAACTCGTCGTCGTGCCCAACAATTGCACCTCTTACGCTCGTCGTTGATGAACATCCCAGCGGGAAAATGAGGAATTGATTACATAAATAATTAAAAAAATAATGCATTATTTTCGAAAGAATAATAATGCATTCATTGGAATCGAGAAGGTAATTTCATCAGACACAAAATTTAAGCACTGATTACCACGTATATTCCCACATTTGCAGAACAAGGAATGTATTGTTTCTGTTAGTAACAATTATTCGTGTTTTTGCTTTACATACATATTTCCTTAATAAAAATCCGTTATTTTTTTGCTCCCTTTATGTCGCCTACTTATAATTTTTATTTTAGTCGCAGTTTGTGTTTGAAAGCGTACGGTCAAAGCACAAATTATATGTCTGTGGGTCAAAGTTATTTAAAGTAAACAGGTATTAAAAAATGTATTCCAAACGGCATTGGAGAAGACTTTTATTATAAGACTTTTGAATAATATAATTTATTCCAAAGAATGAATTATATTCATTCGCAGGATACATTAAAATAATTTATTACAATCCTAGGACATGGTCTGTGTTAAGAATAATGAATTCTGGAATCAAATATCATACAAGATATGTATTACTTTCTCGATTCCTATTAATTCCATTTTCCCGCTGGGATTATGCATAAAGACTTGCATTTACACGCTTACAAGGTGCAATTGACTCAAGAACTAAAGCCTCTTGACCATTCCAAACGTCGTCAATGTCAGAATGGTGGCAAGATTTGGCAACAGTGGATGATCAATTTTCGAAGAAAATCATCTTCAGTTATGAGCAAGTATGGGCACCACTACATTGCAAGCTTTGCATGTGTGGCATTGTATTGGTTTGTTTACGCCCAGCGGGAAAATGAGGAATTGATTACATAAATAATTAAAAAAATAATGCATTATTTTCGAGAAGGTAATTTCATCAGACACAAAATTTAAGCACTGATTACCACGTATATTCCCACATTTGCAGAACAAGGAATGTATTGTTGCTGTTAGTAACAATTATTCGTGTTTTTGCTTTACATACATATTTCCTTAATAAAAATCCGTTATTTTTTTGCTGCCTTTATGTCGCCTACTTATAATTTTTATTTTAGTCGCAGTTTGTGTTTGAAAGCGTACGGTCAAAGCACAAATTATATGTCTGTGGGTCAAAGTTATTTAAAGTAAACAGGTATTAAAAAATGTATTCCAAACGGCATTGGAGAAGACTTTTATTATAAGACTTTTGCATAATATAATTTATTCCAAAGAATGAATTATTTAATTCATTCGCAGGATACATTAAAATAATTTATTACAATCCTAGGACATGGTCTGTGTTAAGAATAATGAATTCTGAAATCAAATATCATACAAGATATGTATTACTTTCTCGATTCCTATTAATTCCATTTTCCCGCTGGGCGTTTGCATTTGTTGGTTTTATGCTCTTTTGCTCTTTGTTTTTTGTGTATGTATACACATCGTTCGCTCTTTTTGCATTTTCATTTTGCATTTGCCCATAGCTGGTTATCAGGGTTGTCAGATGTGGCGATTTCTCGCCAAACGTGGCGATTTTCAAACTTGATCGGCGACCTAATTTTCGATTTGGCGACATGGCGATTTTTTGGCGATATTTTAAAATAGTTGGCGATTTTGTTGGCTATTTTTGGTGAGCCATGCATTTGTTTTAAAACTCGTTAAATTCAATACGAAAAAATTATATTATTTTTATTCTAGTATTTTTATGTATGACATTTTAGGCTTTTATGGTCAGTATGTATTTGAAACTAAATTATGTTATGTTGAAATGGCTGATGAATATATCGAAAATCCAGGAGAAAATTGTTTTTCATATTTAAAAAAGAATTAATAAAGCATGAATATAGCGATTTCAAGTTTACGAACATTTCTCCATTATAAAATGTGGCAAATTATTATCACAACCAAATTCGTTGTTATTAAAGATATTAATGAATCGTAACGTACTTTTGGATGTTTATAAAACACAATGGACAAAATGACCGTTTGTAATTGGATGATACTTTATCTTATTTAAATCAGTTTTGGCCAAAAGCTTATGCTATTAGGACACGTCAGGTATGTACCATTTTAAAGAACTTGCTTTGGCTGTTCATTATATGGTGCTTAATCCAACTAGTAATGACTGTGCTAAAAATGTATTTTCAATAATGAACTTCACTAAAACTCTCCTTCTAAGTAGAATGCAGTTCTTGACGCGTTGTTACGAGTTATAAATTACAGTAGACGCTCGGTTATATGAATACCCAGTTATATGAACAGCCAGAATAGTGAACAACAACATTTTTACACATGAGGTTCTAAAGAGTGAACACGACCTATCTCTGCTTTTTGAACAACTTGCAACCGTTGATTTTTTTGAAACTATTTGTTGTAAAGGGTGTTTTTTTTTAAGTAACACAACTTTGAGTTGGCATCACTGCTATATTTGAGCACCCATTTAACAGCTGATAGTTGCTTTTTGTTTAGTTTGCTTTGAAATTTCATTATGAATCGACTTATCGAGCAACGCGCAAATATTTGACATTTTAAATCAAACAATTCGGCAAATGGGCTGAAGCACAAATTGATATTGATTTTGAATCTCCACTCAAAATTGTATTTTCCGACTAAGCCAATATCTTGTTGAATGGGTAAGTAAATAAGCAGAATTGACGCATTTGGAGTGAGTAGAATCTACAAGCTTTTGTCGAAAGACCATCAAATCCGCAAATATTACTGTTTGGTGCGCTTTATGGGCTGGCGGAGTCATTGGCCCACATGTCTTCAAAAACGATGATGATCAAAATGAGAAAAGTTGTTGAAAATTGGCACCTTCTACACGCCAGCCACATGATAGAATCATATTTAAATTTCATAAAATTTTCTTTCCAATAAAGCCCGTTTAATTGATATTAAAAATATATTTTCTTTTTTTATTATGATTTAAACTTGTGATACTCTATAAAAAACACTCTTTATTATAAATCTGTTCTCCCCAAAAAAAAGCTAGTAAATGTGTTTATACGAATGCAAAGGAAAATTTATAAGATGGTTGGCGTTTGTAAAGTTATTGCTTGGAGTGAAAATAATATATCTGATAATGATATTTGGCATTGTGAAAATGCAGGGACAAGGCATTACAGAAATCTTTTAAAGCAAAAAAAATATAACCGACTACTTGCATGTGCATTTATTATTAACAAACTAATATGTATAAAATAAAAACTATATATAGGTTATGTATGTACACATATTAAAATTAATTTGAAATACTTATTTTATATTGTCTCGATTATGTGAACTTTTCCATTTAGTGAACAGGCCCTGTCTAAATTAATCATATAAGCGAGCGTCTACTGTATATGAATGTTAATAATACATGATGCACTTCTTTTGTACCTTCGTTGAAAAAATTTAATCCACTTACAATGTATTTCAAAAAAGAAGATCAAAGAGAGTTTTGGCGCTGAAGTGTAGATATATAGTAAAACTCCAACTTCATACATACATAAATCCAATATTTGTTTAAAACTAACCACAAAAATTCTTTCTTTGCTGCTTTGAGTTGACTTCTATTAATTATTTATTAGTGCAATTTCCTTTTTTGTCTTCACTAATCATTTTTACTTGCTTCTAAATAAAAACTAAACAGAATATATATTATGGCGACATTTTTTAAATTTTTGGCGGATTTTAGCGACTTGGAATAAAATTAATTTTATAAGATTTATAAAAAATATTTTTAATAATTTAAATTATCTATATTTAATTGTCAAAAAGGTAAAATAAAGGCTTTGGCGATTTTGGCGATTTTTAACATTGAATTTGGCGAAAAAGGTCAAAATCGATCTGACAACCCTGCTGGTTATGAGGCACATTTTCACCTCAGTGGATTCATCAATAAGCAGAATTGCCGCATTTGGGCGAATGATAATCCAAGAGTGATTGTCGAAAAAACAATGAACCCACAAAGAATGACTGTTTGGTGCGGTTTATGGGCTGACTTCATCATCGGGCCGTATTTTTTCCAAAATTAGGCCGGTCAGGTAGTTACTGTGAATAGTGTTCGCTATCGGGAGATGATAACGAACTTTGTATGGCCCAAATTGGAAAATATGGATGTGGACAATGAGTGGTTTCAACAGGACGTTGCCACTTGCCACGCAGCTAACGAAACAATGGCTCTTATGCGCGACAAATTCAATGGCCGTGTTATCTCACGTGGTGGCGATGTCAATTGGCCGCCAAGATATGTGATTTGACACTGTTGGACTTCTTTCTTTGGGGTTATTTGAAAGAAAATGTGCACTTCGATAAGCCAACAACAATTTAAGAGCTAAAGGATGAGATAATTCGGCACATTAACGGCAAAGAACCTCAATTATGCCTCATCGTCATCGAAACTTTGGTACATCGGATGGAGGTGTACCGCCGCGGCAGCCATTTAGCCGACGTTTTGTTCCATACATAATTGAACCATACCAATATTATCATAATAAAAAGGAATGACAATAATTTCCTAAATAATTTGTGTTTTATTCAAAATCAACATCGGCCCTTAAAATTAAAATTTTTTAATTTTAAGCCACTGTGCTACTTAAATAGATTTTAAAAGAAAATTTACTTACTAACATGAGTATTAAAATATGATTTATTGATATTTTTAAATATAAAAATAGAATATTGATTACCAACACGACAGAAGTTTATTTTAATTAATGCAATTATTTTGAAATAAACCACAAAACTTTTTCTAAACTTGAATTTTATTAAAGGTTATTTAAGAATTTGTTTCTGAAAAAAAGGAAAATTTTTCTATAAAATCCATTTTTTTTTTTTTTGTTTTTTTTAGACAGTTTTAATAAATATTTAATGATGTTAGAGCCCTCTTTTGTTACCGCAAGCAATTGAAGACTTTTACAAAAAAATTTTTGGTTTCAAAAATTCTGGTATAACAAATTTGTTTGTTTTTAATAGTTATAATTATATAACAAGTAAAATTTTCTAAAATACATACATAATAGAAAATGCAATTCATTAAAACTGCTACAATTTTAATGAAACATTTTGATCAATTCTTTGGCTTTAAGCCAAAAGGTATTAAGTCAAAAACTAACTGAATTTGAGTTTTAAATAGGGTCCAACTCAATCGTTTTCTTTGACATAAAATTTTGCCAGAAAACGCGGTCTTGAAATAAAATCAAATTTTAGTTTGAGGACGTGTTTTCTTATGCTCTCACATATAGACACTTATTCTCTTAGCAATGCTACCATACTTTCATTCAATTTCATACATTTTTCAAACAAAGAAAAATAAGAACAAAAGAAAAAGAAAGAAATAAGAGAGAATTTAAAGTTACTGCCGACGTTTTAATTATGGGCTTTAGAATTTTTGCCTGAAGTTGTAGACTTAACTCTGTTTTATCATTAAGTTATAAAAATTTAGCTTCAAACGAAGCATGTTTGTAAGGGAGACATGTAAGACTTTCGCTTACCATCTCGCTTACATACAGTCTACAACTGACATGAAATGCTTAACATTAACACTAAAATGATGTTAGTGTTAAGTATAGACTCATCATGTTAAAGGTTTTCTCATGTTATAACACGGTTGTTAATGCAAATGTTTTAACAACGCTTTTATAACATCATGTTATAACAGCAAATCATGTCAGTTGTAGACGGGGAGTAACGGAAGGCATGAATTTTATATGGTGAGTTTCCACTTTGAAGCAATACATTTTTGACACAAAAAGCGCTTAATTCAAAGCATATAAAAACTGGTGAACGTAGCCATCAGCTTTACAAACTAAATGTTTTTGTACAGTTATTTGTTTGAGTATTCTCCCTTACAAACCTGCTTCGTAGTAAGAGAATGCCGTGGCACTTGAAATGTTCTTTTTTCTTTTATAAAACTTCTTAAGAGTTCTTCACCTACTTTACTGCATCTCCGTATGATTTATTGCGTAGCGCATAATTGGGCGCTTATTTTTTTGAAACAACCATAAGTTAAATTTTTTTTATTGGTTAAAGTCTAGCACAGCTGCCTTCTATCATAATCATTTTCTCTTTAGGAAATAAGTCAATTAAATACACCAATTAATTTTCAATTTAACCTTATGAAAAACTATGGTTTCTGACTTAAGACCTTTTTGCCGAACTTCAAAGAATCCATTCGAGCCTTACAAAAGAAAGAACAAAATTCTCTGTTAGAAGTTTATTAAGTTTTCATAACTGATATTGACAGAATATGAAAATCATAGAATTTTCTTTTATTCTGTCTACAATGAACCAATTTTTTTTAAACAATTTTATTTTTCAATTTTCATTTAGAAAGAAAAGTAGATGAAAAAAAAAGAACGAAAGAAGGTAAGAAAGGGAACAAAACAGAAAAACAATTAACAAGTTTTTTTGTGTACGGCCTAAAACAAGGTAAAAATGATTAAAATTATACTGTCTTTTTAAAACAATATATAAATAAATAAACTGCAGCTTGCATAACAAAAATAGCAGTCAACAACCTTTATAATAATTGAACAAAACCAAAAAAAAAGCTGACTTTGAAAATTTTCAAAAATTTAATTTTAAACCTTCTGAAATTCTAAATATTCCCAACGAAGTAGTTTTTTATAAGCACTGCCATAGCAACTACAATTATGACCACTTCTGTTTAAGTGTTTACGACACATATGCACTAGTCGCATGCATAAGCACCTGAATTCAAAAATCCTTGATACTCTTATAAAAGAAGTCAATTCCAGTTAACAGATCAAAAATAGTTTCAAACAATGCCTGTAGGTGAGGTACCTTAGGGAATCATATGGCGGTTGTTGCTTAAGCCCAAAGTCACGGCAAGGGGGATCTTAAAAAGTGTGCTTCAAGGGCTGATTTTTCACCACTTATAAAAAAGTGCAGCCGGCTGACGGGTCTCTATAGGTGATGTTACTATTCAACACATGCTGCTTGCTTCAAAACTGCAGCAGAGGTTAAATAGCTCCAGCTCCTAAACAATGGTCGAATGTAAATTTTCCTAGATTATATACTCAAATCGCTACCTGTGTGTGTTGGTGGCACTTTTACACAGAAGCGGTTGGTAAACGCATTGTTTGTCACCCGATGTTGAGACCACCGTGAGATATGCCACCATGGCAGGTAATCACATAAACCTTTCGCATCGTTGCCTCTCGTCTCTAAGCTAATCGGTGATTTAAGAGCTATAGGAAAGTTAAAAAAAAAACACATAAAATTCAGAAAAATTCATGAAATCTTTATTTGAATCGATAGTACGGCCCATATAATTTAATGTTTAAAGATTTAGCATTATTACGGTTGTCGTTGTCGTCAACGCCAGTGTAATTTCTTGTAATAGATTAAAGTGACACACAGCCTGTGTTCTTTAATCTTCTACAAAAAACGACACTGTTGATGACGACAACGGCAACCGTAATAAGGCTGATTATTTCATGCAAATGTTGACCGTGACTGCGCCTCAAATGGTCCATCCGCTTAGTCCAATTTTGGCATACTCTTTCCAACATTTCGGCCGGTATCTCATGAAAAAATTTTTCAATGTTGTCTTCCAATGCGTCAATTGAACGGGCATGTGTGTATAGACATGAGCTTTAACATAGCCCCACAAAAAAATAGTCTAAAGGCGTCAAATCGCACGATCTAGGCGGCCAATTGACCGGTCCCAAACGTGAAATAAAATGTTCACCGAACTCGCCTCTCAATAAGTCCATTGTCAAGCGTGCTGTGTGGCATGTGGCACCGTCTTGTTGAAACCACATGTCATGCAAGTCGAGCTCTTGCATTTTGGGCAAACAAAAGTTGGATATCATCTCACGGTAGCGCTCACCATTCACAGTCACGTTAAGATTCGCATCATCTTTGAAGAAGTACGCTCCAGTGATCCCACCAGCCCATAAACCGCACCAAACTGTGACTTTTTCTGGATGCATTGGTATCTCTTGCAATGCTTCTGGCTGATCTTCACTCCAAAATCGACAATTCTGCTTATTAACGTACCGAATAGCCGCTTCAGTGAGTCGATTAAACTGACTATAAAATGGAAGAAGCGCGCGATGAACTTTCTTAACAGAGCACGCATTTTGATAATAAAATTCAATAATTTGCAAGCGTTGTTCGTTTGTCAGACGATTCATGGTTAAGTTATAGACCAAACTGAAGATGTTTGACAGTGAAACAAAACACGAAACGTGCGTCAGCTGTTTAAACCAGTGTTGCCAAAAAGATAATAGCTAAAAAATCACCCGATATAAGTTAAAAATTTATAGACCTAGAATATAATTCTATATCTAGACTATAAGTTTATAGTCTTCAGACCACAAATCTATAATCTAAAAATAATAAAAATCTTAAGAGTATTGAAAAAACCTGCAGTCCCTAGGCTATGTCTATAGTTCGATTGTCTCGAAACCAGCATTCTATAGTCTCTAGAGCAGTTAAGTCCAATTCTGATTTTCCTATACTCGCGACTATAGCGCAAACAATTCGATACACGTACACTAATACTAGCCATGTAAATGCCGATGACGAATATTCGGATGTTGTTTTGTTTACTTTCAACAAAGAAAATCAAATTAGTTGCCATTCAGATATCGCTGAAGCAAGACTTTGCTACGCGAGTTTTTTTTAATATGTTACTCAAAATATTAACTTCGTGTTCTGCGGCTTCTACCGCATGAACATAATTGCGATTGTGTGTTTTTGGGCACCACTGCTCTAGAGTATAGGTCTGTGGTCTTAAGATTATAAATCTAGTCTCTTGATTCTATCGAATATAAATCTAAATTATTCAGACTATAAGTTTCTAGTCTCTAGAGCTAGACTTTAACTCTATAATATCTAGATTATTATGTTATTTTATCTGGTCTATAATTTCATCTATATGTACTGTATCTATAGCCTCTTATTCATAAAAAATATTTTAGATTAATAAAAGATTTATTAAACAACTTTTTATAGAAAATCGTTTTCAATTTTATTTGAAATTTATAGCCCCGTATTCATAAACGATTATTAAATTTAACAGAAAAATTTTTAGGAATACAGGCGAAAGTCTCTAGACAATACATAATTCTATTGTCTCTACACTTAAAGTCTATAGTGTCTAGACCATTAATCTACAGGCAGAGAAAAAACATGTTTGAATATGGCCAACTCCAAAAAACTATTTTTAAACAATTTTAAGCTTTTTATGTTTAATTTAACCATATTATTGTCGCCGTCAACCATATTATGGTTAAATTAGTCCTCCATTAAGAAGCCACATACATGTTATGGTTGCCTCTAAAGATGACAATAATTTGTTTTTTTAATTAAAAATATTATTTTCCTCTTTTCCAAGACCAACATGCTATGGTTGAAAACCAACCATGCAGTTATAAGTGTTAAACAAATTTTAGTTATAATTAATCATACCATGTTTGGAGGCAACCATAATATGGTTGCGGCTTCTTGATGAAGAACTAATTTAACACATAACATGGTTGTCGGTGATAATTATATAGTTAAATTAAACATTATAAGTTTAAAATTTTCTTTAAAAATAGTTTTGTTGGAGGTGACCATAATAAAACTCGTTTTTTCTCCGGGAAAAGTCGCTTGTCTCTAGGCTATCAATCTATACATACTACACAGAAAAAATTCTCCAAAATTGTTCACCAATTAAAGCATTAATCAAAAATAAAATCCGTTTTAATTAAAAATTTAATCAAGTGAATTAAACGTTTAATCAAGTAAATTAAACGTTTAATTAATACTATTAACTAGTTTAATTGATACTATCAGGTATGTGATGAAAATCGTTATCGATTTAAAATCGACTGAAAAACGTTGAAAGTTGTGATGCACACATTTTCTTCGTTTTCATTCCGGTTTGGTTTTAAATCGAAATCGATTTCGTTTCCCACATTGTTCTATGACAATGAAAGAAAAAAAAGATGTGATGAAAAACGGGATTTGTTTTGTTTTTGCGTTTTTAAATCGAGTATGCGGGGGTTCACGATTTAAATTTTTTTGAATACATGTACATATTTGAAAAAAAAAAATATTTGGTGCAATAAGTTGTGTTAAAATGTAAGTAAAATTCTTTAAAATAATTAAGACAGATTTATCTACATACATATGTATATAATAATATTTCCAGGGGAAAACATATAAATACTCAGCAAGAAGATGCAATAATAGAATTTATGGAAAAGCATCCCCAGTTAGCAAAGGGTTTTGCTAAAGGAGATCGGATAGAAATCGAGAAACTTTGGCAAACACTTTCGGATGATTTAAATAGTATTGGTCCACTAATAAAGAAACCAGATGCTTGGAAAAAGGTACTTTTTATTAATTAAATGAAATATTATAACCAATCAATTTCATAGGCATGGAGTGATAAGAAGACGCAAATTAAAAAAAAACTAGCAACAAATAAAAGGGAATCACGTGCTACTGGAGGAGGGCCTTATAATCAGCTTTACATTTCCGGCAGAGATGAAGCTATTGCAAAGATATGTGGCCTATATGATATTGTTGACGGCATAGACAATAGTGTTTCCTTTGGCTTTCAACGTGAAGAAGATATTATAGAGCAGTCATTAGACTCAACAGGTTCAACTGCTTCAGAGGAAGTTCACGAAGAGGAATTTCCAACCACATCTATCACATTAAAAAAAAGAAAAGCTGAAAATTATGCTCTTCAGTACAAATTGAAAAAGTTCATGTCAGATGAAACCAGTTCGTATGCGGCAATATCAAAAACTTTAACAAAGCTCCATAGTACTATGGAAGGAAATACAGAAATTCTTAAAAATTTAGACGTTAATACTAAACGTATGCAAAAAGCATTAGAAAAATTATCAGATCGCTTCAAAGAAAGTATTAAAGCCACCAATGCTCAAACTGAAGAACTGACTAAACAACGATTAGAAAATGAAAGGCATCATAAAGAGTTACAGAAATTAGCATATGAAAAAACATTTTAAAAAAAGAAATGTTGCAAATACAAAAAGACCAGCTAAATCTGTACAAACTTTAAAATTTACTTTTTTATATTTTAAATTTATATATTTACATGTATGTATGTAAATTAATGCTTAAAATAAATTAAAGCGTTAATTGAATTTCAATGAATAAATGAATAACAAAAATTTGTTGTATTTGTTGTATGTATTTAATTTATAAATATTACAAGCTGCGGGCGACATTGTCTCGGTTTCTGCTAGCTTCATCATTTATTAGACTCGTTTCAGCGTAAGTTTCTTCATCAGCCAAAACTGTTACATTGCTGTTCGTCAACACTGGATATGGTTCTATTTTATAGAAATTACACATGTTGTGTAAAGCACAACAAATGTTGACGGTTTATACCATAATGTTCGTGAAAGACATCTGAATCTGCTTTTGACAACTCCTATTGTTCTTTCAATTATGTTTCTTGCAGACGAGTGTACCTTGTTGAACTTATGCTGAAACGAGCCTGCACATGGATTCCTGTAAGGGGTTAACACAAATAGTTCAAGAGCGTAACCAGAATCAGCCAGCAGCCATGATCCTCGTTCTCCATTTTCATACCTAGAACGGTAAAAATCTTTTGCAACGCTTAAATTCCAAACAAAGGAATCATGGCTTGATCCTGGTCGCGTTGCATCTACTGCTATAACATTCATATTGTAGTCGCATACCTTAAATAAATACTACATTATTTAAAAAAACACAAAATTATTTAATGTATAATTACTATCATGGCATTTATGCTGAAGTACCCTTTTCTATTAAAGAATAAGTGGTCCTGAGTACCTGGCTTGACTAATTTGATATGGGTACCATCTATGCAGCCAACAACACCGGGAATGCCATACTTTTCGAAAAAGTGTCTTTTGGATTTTAAAATTTCTGTTGTATCGCATGGTAGCTTAATCCAATGCGCGCACATTACATTCTCCAGATGCACTAGTATTTTACTTAATGTTTTGGAAACAGTGGTTCGATGCATATTAATAAATACGTCGTTACCAACTGATCGTTGAAAGCTGCCTTCAGCAAAAAATCTCAATGTTGCTGCTAGTTCGATGGTCAAAGGAATCGATGAGCATATTATATGTGGACTTAGTTTATTCAATATCCACGAGAAAGCTTCTTTATTAATTTGAAAACATTCAACAAACCTAAAAAAGAAACATACAATTTTTAAAAATAATTCAATCTGATTCAATGGTTTCAACTTATGTACATACATTTCATCAGGTAAATCTAATGGGTTGGATGCGTCCCGCAGCTTTCTCCGCTTAATATTTTCATTTTTACTTTCTTCATTTATAATTAATAATGATGATATCACAACAAAAGCCATTTTAACTTTAATTTTTTTTTCAAACAATATGAATTTTCACAAAACAAAATAAACAACAGAGTTGCTTTTTTTTTTGTAACCAATTGAAAAAGAAACAAAGTTGGAATATGAAATCGATACGTTTTTTGTCACACCTTAAAGAATTTTATACGTTTTGAGCTTGCGATTTCATTTCAAATCGAACCGATTTCCATCACATGCCTGTATTAATTTGTTTACTGGTGAAAATTTAATCAATTTTTTAATTAATATCACAAATTTTTTAATTGAAATCAATTTTTATTTTTTTCTGTGTAGTCTATAATTTTATCGTCCCCGATTTAAGGTTTAGTCTTTAGTCTTTAAGTAGGCTACATATTACAGTCTAGTCTTTACTCTACATAAAAGCCAGTTACTTTTCAATCCATGTATGCGAGTTCTCGTATCTATTAATATAGACAACTAAAGGGTATTTTTTTAAGCCTGATAGAAGTTGAAATTGTTAAACATTAAACAAAAAATTTAATTTAATCATAACATTTTTTCACCAAAATATATCAATGCATGTCATTTACATTTGAAAAGATTTCGGGCATGTGAGCACCGCAGCTGTTCTAGACGAAGCGAATTCTGGATGTCCAACTTTCAGGTACGAACAATGTTGGCCGCCAAGTCTTCAATTGTTGCTGATTTATCAGCATGAACCAGTGACTCCACGTAGCCCTACATAAAACAACCAGAATGTGGCAAATTTGACTCCGAATACGTAAAAAATACGTCGCTAAACGTGACGATCAACGCCACAATTTAAAAATACTAGAGCAAAAATATCGTCATCTGGTGTAGTAAAGCCAAATGTGTATTTCATCATAGTAGCGCCCTACTATTGAAACCACATCTCGGCCAGATCAATGCCATCCATATTTTCAAATCAAAACTACCATTTTACGGTTTACGGTTTCCATTGACCGACAATTCTTAGAAGAAAAAAGGTCCGATGATGCCACCAAGTTTTTTTTTTATAATTTGGAGTCTTTCGGGTGTGTTGTGTGGTCTCATATCCATATGCGCCAATTTGGTTTATCAACAAACCCGTGAGACCAAAAATGAACTGTGCGCCATAAAAATCAAAAAGTCTATAAGTTGCGCGAATCGATGATTGATATTCAAAGTAAATTTAAAAAATTCACAGAAAAAATTCTCGAAGTGTGAGAAGATAAATACGAAAAGTTAAATTTGGTTTTTTTAATATAACATGCAATAAAAAATTTAATCAAAAATATTTCATGCGAATAAAAATATTATAAAGAAAATACGACTATTAACACAAAATTTATAAAGTTTTTTTTTTTATATATCAATCATTTTTAATGATTTTTTTTTTTTTTTTAATATTAAAAACTTATTTGATATTTAATTAGTCTTTTAATATTAAAATTTATGATTTTTGAAAAATATGGCAGACTGAAATTCTTATGAATGAGTTCCTTTAGGGTTATGGCCATTGTGCCCAAATTCTTACGTCTCAAGGAATCAGACCTATTAGAAAATGAAGACTATGGAATAATCTTTAAGCACTTTATCCGAATTGTATTTTTAAAAATTTGTTAGCCTTATTCATAGTCTTTATTTTCTTTATAATATTTTTTATCGCATGCGATATTTTTTTTAATATTTATTTTATCGCATGGGATATTAAAAAAATAAATTTAACACTTTGTATTTATCTTCACACACATAAATTCTCACCAATTTTTTTTTAATCAAGTGAATTAATATTAATTTTTTTTATCGCATGGGATATTTTAAAAAAAAAATTTAGCTTTTTGTATTTATCTTCACACACATAAATTCTCACCAATTTTTTTTTTAATCAAGTGAATTAATATTAATTTTTTTTATCGCATGGGATATTTAAAAAAAAAAATTACGTGTGTGAAGATAAATATGAAAAGTTAAATTCATTTTTAAAAAATATCGCATGCGATAAAAAAAAATATCGCATGCGTATTATAAAGAAAATACGACTATTTAGACACAATTTTACAGTTTTTATTAAAAATCAATCATTTTATTTAAAATGTGGGTAATATCAATAAATATTTAATTGATGCTATTAATTTTTTTACTGAAGCAAATTTAATTAATTTTTTTAATTAATATCACAATTTTTTTTAATTGAAATCAATTTTTATTATTTTTCTGTTTTGGTAGCGTTTTTAAGTGTAAATCTTTTCATGATGATAAATATGATCAGTATACTCTGGTCAAAAAGTAAGTGCAGACAATTCGTTTGACAGCTAATCCTTTTCAAAAGTTCTATCAGGCTTAAAAAACACCCTTTTTATATTGGTTATTCACATTATTTTCAATAAATATCTATTATCGAAATAAAAAAATCTTCAGGGGATTTCGTCATGTTCAAACGACAATAAATGCTGTTGTACAAGTAACAACAACAACAACAGCAAAAAAATGGTCGACTGGTACTTGTATAATGAAAATGTTTTTTAACTCACTTCTAAAGACGAGTACATACGTGTATTATAGACTGCAACAAAACAATATTTACAAAAATAAATTTTATAACAGTCAAAGCAATAAAAAATACAAAAATTCACACAATAAAATGAGCAACAATGGCAGATAAAAAAAAAATGACAAAAATATACTCAAAGGTCCTTGTACTAAACACCTACACAGCACACTCACACATGTTTATGTTTATAAAAAAAAAGTAAAATTATCTGATGTGTCAGGAAATTATTCTGTAGATGGAAGAAATTGTACGTTTTTTTGGGACAATTTCAAATGAACTAAAAAGTTGAAAACAAAGTTTTCAGATGTGTAAAAAACTGCAGTCGAAACCGAAAACTGTCGAAAAAAAAAATTTGTGTACAACTTTTTTACACGTTTTTATATCCTTTATTAAAAAAAATTACCAATTGAAGGACTCATACTAGGGGTTGCTTTAGTTTTGACCGATACTGTACACTAGAGTGGTTCGAAAAAAAATTTTTTTGTCAGACCCCCCCAAGGCGAATTGACCAGAAGGTGGGGTCAGTCAACATATGGTGTTTTTTTTCGGTGGTCGACTTGTCAAAGTTTTGTATACAAACTAGTTTTTTATGTAAACAAACCTGTTTTTTACTAGCAATATTTTTGACAACCCGACCACAGAAGCATTGTAGTTGTAGAGTTGACCTCACCTTCTAGTCAATTCGCCTTGGTCCCCCCGTAGGATTAAAGATAATGTAAAAACATTCCATGCCATCAACACCGATATACAAAATATTATGATCGGACTAAAAATGGCGACACAATGAACAAAAAACTAAAAGGGCGGTATTTCTAGGCGTGGCAAAAAAATAAAAAAATAATTTTTGGAATTGTTTTTACATTATCTTTAATCCTAGGGGGGATTGACAAAAAAAATTTTTTTCGCACCACTCTACTGTACACGTAAGATAATGTAGCATACTCTTAGGTGCAGATTTTCTGAGAATTGTTATTTCTGAATCTTTTACACTTAAACTTATATAAATAATGACAAATCTAAGACATTTTAGCATTTCTATTTTGGTACTATTTTAAAATTACCTTCACATCCCTGCTACATTTTAAACCCTGGTGTATTCGTGTTGAGATGTTTAGATGTGGTGTGTAGTAGTGTACAAGAGTAAAACAATTTATAAGCAACACAACCACTACAACAAAATTACAACAATAAAGAATTATATAGATCATAACAAAATGCAACAAGGTATGTTTATATAGTACCATATGGGCAAATCCCAGAAACAGTCCACCAACCAAAAATTTTTCAAATGATTTTTTTTTTTAATGGAATATAAGACTAGATGTATAATTTCATTTTTATATTAAAAAAATATGTATTTCAATGATCATTAATGCAATAATTTTTACCAAATCCTACCCCACTGCTGATTTCTTAATGTTATACGTGAATTTAGCATTATTTTAGATGATTTTTGTGCTTAAAATAGCACTTACAGCAGACTTATCAAAACAAAAATTTCGTTAAAAAAAAAGTTAATATTTATTAGTTAAGAAATTCGTTTAAGAAATGCAATTCATAAAAATATAATTTGTTTTGTTAAAATAAATAAAATATTATAACAAAATACTACTGAAAAAACTGTAGCGTGCGTCACAGAGGCTTCACGGCTTTTGTCAAAAAAAAAGTTCCTCTGTGGTATATTCATTTACACTACGCTGTTTTCAAAAACAATTTAAATTAAATATGCAAGCAGTTTAGGATTTAAAACAATAAATTTAAATCCTTAATTTTTGTTTAAACTTTATCAAGCTTACGACTTTGTAAACTTAAGTTACTGTCCACAAAATACATCTTATTTAGGGCAATGTCAATTAACTTAAATTCACAATTGTTGAATCCTTTTACTAATCTTTGAATTGGCAAAAGTTTACAGCATAATACATTATTGCTTACACATTAATCCGGATAATTCTTTTATATGCGGCAACACGCGAAGGTGATTTACAAAATGTTTTTCCAATTAGAAATCAATAATAAATATCATCGAAGTGGTCTTTTATCTTTGTACATGGTAATGTCCGACTGACGAAAACAAATATGCATTTGCATAAAAATCCGGGCCTTGGTTATGTGTAAAAAAAGGGCAATCAAAGATGCAATACACATTTAAAAAAAAACAACAACAGGGAATTTTGTTGCAAAAATTAGAGGCAGTCGTGGGTTTTTGCTCATGTCTCAGTTATTAATGGACTAATTTGGCTGAATTTCAATAGCACAATTTTACGTAGCATATGGGCAAATCCCAGGAACAGTCCACCAAACAAAAATGATCATTAATGCAATAATTTTTACTAAATCCTACCCCACTGCTGATTTCTTAATGTTATACGTGAATTAAGCATTATTTTAGGTGATTTTTGTGCTTAAAGTAGCACTTAAGCTTAGTCTACACGATATGTTGAATCAGGAAATTTTCAGCGCCAACATATCGTGTAGACACCAAATTCTTTCCACAAACGTATGCTTACCAACATATGACAGGCATTTGTTAACAAAGTCAACAAACGTTTGTTCACAATTATAGCATATCGTCTATACACAATATTTTTATTTTTCAACAAATTTTCTACGTATGTCTACGTATAAAGGCTTGTAAAGAAAGTTGCATTCGTTTTACCATAAACTTTATTTACGAGGTCAGAGCTAGGCTTCCTAGCAATTTGGCAATTTTACAAAACGTTTACTTTTTAGCGTTGACAACATATTCAGTAATCGTAATAAAGCGATGTATTTGTTTGCGGTAAACATTGTTTTAAAGATGTAGACACTGTTTCAAAAATAGAAAATGGCTTGGAAAATATTAGGAATTGTGAATGGCAAAATAAACAACGATTTTGAGTGATGTAGAAAAAACGTATTGAAAAGTTAAAAAACATGCAGTCGGAAACCATTCAAAAGAACGCAAAGACTTTAAAAACAAAAAAGAGCCGTAACTTGGTATAAGCAAAGTGGTAATTATAAAAAGATGACAGGAAATGCTTTTATAACGAGCGTTGTGTAACCTGCCATTGTTCATGCGTTTTAGTTTTTAAACGCACGACACTCGTCTCCAAATAACCGCGTGTTGTGCACTTCTACCTCTAGAGCTATTGAAAAAAGGTTTGAATAAGTATCAGAATGCAAACATACATGTTTTTTCTATTTTACACCTTATGTGTGTTCTTTATTCAGAAACGTACATATGTTAAAATAATTGGATAATATCACATACTCCAATTGTTTTATTAAACTTTGCACGATTTTAATTTAGATTTATTTAAACGATAAAATATAAGGTTTTTTTTTTATTAAAATATGGGCTGTCATTAAGTTTTATAAAGAATGGTCGGTCACTGCAAATTTTCGGTAATTGCAACTGACCAGATTTTTTCGAGCTACGAAAATCGAGCTCGCACTTTATTACTGTTTTATGGCCAATTCAAACTCAGCTGATGATGATCCAAATGATTTGGTTGATATAATTTTTATTGATGGTTATAATAATAAATTTAAAAATGTTTATATACAAATGTAATTATATTTATTATTTAATTTTAAATGAAAATGGTCAACCATCAACGCTGTCGTCTTTTTCTAAATTTTAGTGGTATAAAATATTCGGTACAGCCGAATGCAACTTGTTTTGTGTTTAATTAAATTGTGAAAATGGCTTAGTGCTTTTTTTACGCTTTTTTTTTTTTTTTTTTTTGTCAAAATAGTGCTTTTTTAAATTTTAAAGTGCTTTTTGCTCTCAAAAAGTTGGCATCACTGTTTAGAAGTGCTTTGAAAATAAAAATGTTGGTCAACGAACTTTGTTTTAGAGATATAGATCATAAAAGTTGAAAAATTCTTAACCAATATCTCATGAAGTATACATTTGATATCAGCAATATGGGTAGCGCTGAAGCGTGTTTCCAAATACCTTTCACGTGCTATATAAAACATGCTGGATTATTAACCCATTAAGAACCAATTTCTAAAAATATTTTTAGTTACTAATGTAATTTGTCAAAATGGCTCTTATCTCAAAATTTTGTCGATATAAGCTATTTTTATTTACATATAATATTTTGTAGAGAAATCTTCAAGCTCTCATATAATATAATGCATGGTACAGTAGCGTATAAAATTCTGAAGCTATTAAAGTGAACCATTGAAATCAGTGATACGCTCGCGAGTCAGTCAATAATCGTATTTTTCACACAGCCACGGACGGCAATTCGCATGTTTACAACAACTTTGTTTGTTTCAAAACATCAGACTATCATCAATCTCTGCGACCGCACACAATTACATAATATCTTTGTGTGCGTGCGTTCGGGGCTGGGTTATCACTGATTTAAATTCTAATAAATATTTTTGTTTAATATATCAGGTTTGAGTACACATGTGGTAATATTTAATATACTTTATGTAATTGCTTCAATATAGGTATGTATTAACTATATGGTATGACAAACATCAGCTTCGCTTAATAAATGTTTTCCTTATTGCCGGTCTTCGACTGGACATAACGTTTCTTAATTTTATGGTATATCAAGCAATGACTTCGCTCAGCTGAGTTAATTTTCTTCTTTTAAACCAGAACCCAAACACCCTTAAAAATTGATATTTCTGTTAAAAAAAACTAACAAAAATTCGCGACAGTATGAACCGATTGCTATTTAATTTTGCAAGAACTTTCTATGACTAGATATTACACCCAGATGATCGCTCCATAATTTACCATAGGCCCCATGTTAAACCCATTCTCGGAAATACTTAAATATGCCTAAGACGTACCGAATAACGCTATTATAGTAAAAGTTAGTCGGTCATATTTTCCTAAAACTAGAAATCACACAACTAAGTTTGGAGAAGATCGGCCCACAATTTACCATAGGCTCCGTATAAAGCCCACTCTGGGAAATCATTTAAATACGCCAAAACCGTAACAAATATTGATATTGTGGAAAAATATAGTCCAATTTAGCTTTAAGTGGCTAGAAATAAAACGATGCAACTTTGTGATAATCGGCAAAAAAAAAACTCACCATAACTCCCGTAGAAAGCGGGTCTTTGAAACGGTTAAAACATACAAGTGTTTTGTATTGAAATTTGGTCTTATTTATGTTTTTAATACTAAAAATGACTCAACCGATCAACATTTTTAAGGACGTTATGGTATTGGTAATATTTTTGGGAGTGGTATTTGTATGGGAACAATAGATTTACAATAAAACTTTTTGACCCAGATTTAGTCTTAATACCAACATAGAACATGGTTTATGAGCGCAAGGACTCTTATTCGGAAAGAAGTTTTCATGGGATCTTTGAGAAATTATGGACCGTTCCTCGTCGTTTAATTACAATAAATAATTAGAACCAATGAACCAAATTTCATCAAATTATTGCGACAAGTACTTTGCGCACTACAAAGTGGACAGCCAGCCAGCCGGCCGGACGGACATCCTTATATCAACTCAGATAGCGATTGAGTCGATCGGTATACTAAACGATGGTTATAGGACCAATATTTTTAGGAGTTGCAGACACTATGGTGGTGTGGGTATCAAATGAATCCATAAAACATTCTGCTGGTCGGCACATAATTAACCATAGGGGTAGAACTGAAATAAATTAATTAACTGTGAGACTTTACTAATAATTTTAAGATCCATCCAGTCCTTAAATATTTTAATTTTTTGCGGATTTGACCAAGCCCAATAAAGCACTCTTACTTTTTAAGTTTTAATTACACTAAAACTATTAATTTATGCAATAAAGGCGATAATTGATAACAAATTTTAAATAAAATAATAAAAAAGAGAATTGTCAAATGAATTTTTAATTTTTAAACAAATGTTCTCTTTACTCAACATACATAACAACACACGAAATTCAACATATCGTGTAGACACAAAAATTGTATGCTAACTTATTTGTTGGAATATCATTTGCAAGGCGAATTTACACCAGGTGAACTTATCTTGCTACGTAGGCAACAGCTGATTACTAACCTTGTGTCAAAATGGTATACCGTCCTGTTGGTTCTGGGGAATCTTAACTAAATTCTATAATTTTTGATTAAAATTGTGAAATTTAAAACTTTTTTTAGTTATAACTAGGGTATTCATTCGGTTAACCGTTAACCGGTTAACCGATTAATTACTACCCGATTAACTGATCGGTTAATTTAAAATTGCGTTTTTTCGATTAACGATTAAACCGGTTAATTTCAGTCGATTAACCGATTAACCGATATAACAAAATTTTGAATTTTTTATAGTATTATAACAAATTTGTTTGTGTTTTTTATTATTTGTTTCGTTTCATATTCAAAAGGTATGTGTTCAGAAAATATTTTTTCATACAATTTATTTTCTTCTAGCAATTCATTCTTAAGATACAGTACAAAAACATAAACTAAGGGATTCGGAAATAAACTTTTTTGCAGAATGTGCGGTGCTGAGCTATGCCAGATGATGACCTGACAACAGAAGAAACTCTCGATAGTAACCGAAACAATTAGAAGTGATCAAAATTGTAAAAAATTAAAACAGTACTATAATGGCATAATGGAAGATTTTATATGTTTAGAGAAATCCAGGAAAAAGACTGAGAAATTAGATATTCTGTATTATGGATTGCTTTGGATTTCTCTAACATCTTCGATAAATGCAAGAATTTTGCACCAAATCAAGATTTAACAAATCTAAAGAAAATAATCGCTTAAATGCTAAACATTTAAACCAAATTATTTTTCGAACGTACGGGGTCGCGAACTTACGATTTTTCCATATGTTTTTTTATTATTATTACCATGAATTTTCCCAAAAATATCTTAAAATTTTCTTAACAAAAACCTAATACTCAATTTACAATTGATTGTAATGGAGAGATTGTGAATAAAAAGTCCAAACATAAAATTTTTTTTTGCATGTAAAATAATTATATAAAAATGTCTTTAGATGTAGCTTTAAAAAATATAAAGTTTTCCAGTTCCCAGCCCAATTTCCTCAAGTTAACAGCTGAGATATGCTATAAAAACCATTCTTTTATAAAAACATACTTTTTTTATAATAAAAAACAATGAAAGACGATGCTTACCAACATTCTATTCTTTCAACCTGGTAGAACATTCTGTGGGAATGCCCATATGTATTAATTAGTATTGAATTTTCTTTGTTTGCTCATTTTAGTCCAAGAATTGTTTTGTTTGTTATGTTATTGTTTTTTTTTTTCACTAATAAACTCCAAATAATAAATAATTTTTGCATTTTTATTTATTGAAATTACTTAATTTATAACAAAACTTTATTAATCGGTTAACCGATCAATAGCAATATTAACCGATTAAACCAAAACCTCGGTTAATTAATCGAGCGATTAACCGATTAAAGCAAAAGCCCGATTAAATGAATACCCTAGTTATAACATTTCAAAAAAAACACAATTTAATATAAAAACAAAATCAAATATTTGTTTGAATTTTTGACACAACGTTAAAATATTTTACAGTGTAGTAAAACGTTTTCAAAATAAGACCACCATGTATGAATTCGCCTTGATCATTTGCTAGCATATGATGAATTTGAAAAATTTAGTATTTTCAGCATATCGTCTAGACACCTAACATATTGAATATGCTGATAGAGGTATTTGTTATAATATTTAAGCATATGAGTGCAAGCATACATTTGCTGATTCAACATATCGTCTAGACTAAGCTTTACAGCAGACTTATCAAAATATAAATATCGTTAGAAATGAAATTCATAAAAATAGAATTTGTTTTGTTAAAATAAATAAAAAATAATAATAAAATACTACTGGAAAAACTGTAGCGTGCGTCACAAAGGGTTCACGGCTTTTGTCAAAAAATCACAACATTTTTTGGCTGCGGATAAGTGCGTTTAGAATTCTCTTATAGTCATCTGTCATTTAGGAATTAGATATTGTATACCTTATCATGCCAAATTCGCTTAAAATTAGGAAAACGCACTTCAACCTTTGAAGTTACTTCCACTTTTTGTAGCGTGCGTCAAAAAACTTTGTGATCAATTATTTCGCAACAAATACTTGCTAAGAAATTATGATATATGGGCACTTCCAAGATTGTAAACGAGACATTCGCACACGTTTATATTGACAAAACTGTAAAAAACAACCTGATTTTAATTTTTTAAATTAATGATTCTTTTAACTCTCAATTAGCTCTTTATTTTCCGCAAATGAAATTTTTCGCTTACTGTCGTGGTTTCCGAGATAATTGCAAAAAACCAGTGATTGTAAACGGGACAAAAAACGGAAGTGGGTTTTAAGGGGTAACCGTTTAAACAGTGATTTCTGCAAAACCTGACACAATATTTTATTGGGATTAATTTTAAAATGTTGCGTACTTATGTGCCCTAAAAATGGTTTCGATTTCAAAATAAAATATGAATTACATTTTTTTAAATAAATTGTTAAAGAAATTGTAAACGGGACAATTTTTCCACCATGATTTAAAATTTTTTTATGTTGCTATTTATAATCCTTTATATAAGAAACTTAATAAAAAATGTTTTTCAGATCATAAATATGCCTTAGATTAGAGTATTGTTGTTCCAAATGCATATTTTCTAATTAGGGCAGCCAGATTTTTAATTCGGAAAAACAGTACATTGAATACAAAAAAACAGTACAATCAAGAAAAAAACAGTACATTTTTTTTGACGAAAACATAACCATTTGTTTTAATTAGTAACCCCCAATTTCACCAAGTTCAGCTATAATTGACTATCAGTTTAAGCTGTCAAAACATATTGTAAGCTGGAAGTTAAAGTAATAGTTAGTTTTAACTGAACTTGGTGAAATTGGGGTAAATATTTTAAACTTTTGATTGAATATGCAACAACAATTATATAAAGGAATACACTTAAAATGTGTAACGTCAACGGAATTATTTCCATTTTATGGCATTTCATAAATATATGAAATTACTCCATTTGCGTTTTAAAAGCAAACACCACAAACGAAGCATTTGGCCAGGAAAACCATAACATTGCTGTAAGCCATATAAGAAAGGAGAAAAGCCTTACTTAGCTCAAAACAATTAACTCCTTGATTGTGTAAGTACGATTTTCTTTAAACATATTCGTGTTTAAAGCAACCCGCTTGTTCGGCAAATAGCAATTGTCGCTTTGCAAATAGTTATATAAGCAGCAACCCTACACTAGTAATTTCACTATCTCTTAGTAATGCATAAAAGCGACAGTTGTCCACACTGTTTTGAAACAGCTGTTGCACGCTCCTCTTTGATATTTTATTTCGTCATTCGTTTTGTGAAAATTTGCGAAAAAGGTCGTCTTTGTGTTAAGTTGTCTCAAAAAAATAAGAAATACCAAATCATTTGTGAAAAATAATATGAATTTTAATAATCTCATTTTACGTTACCCTTAAAATATGTACCTAATTAAATAATAATTTGTAAACTTTCTTTAAATGAACTGATTTTTAATTTAATTTCAATTTAATTTAATAAAATATGAAGTATGTATATAATTTTCAGAAAACATGTTTTTTTCCTTTTTCATTCATATTCCCAATTTCACTAGCTATTTAGCTGGTTAGAAAATACCATTAAATTCATATTGCGGCTTTCACTAGTGAAATAACCCGAGAAAAGTAATGCAATGGGTAGACAATTATACCCCTCGTAGGACAACTCCATGTTAAATTCACCAGTCTAATACATGTAAAGTAGATTGGACAATAACTAGTGCTGGTTCCTAATGTATAGACAAATTGATAGTTCGGCACTAGTAACACGAACAAGCGGGAATTTTCACTACACACACAGTTGCACAAATCATATAGAATTTGAGAAAATGTTTGTTTCCTAAATTAATTTTCCAATTTTAAACAATTTTTAAATTATTTACGGCTAATATTACCAAGTTCAGCTACAATTAACTATTACTAAAACAATAGGTTTTTTGGCTCTTATAATGAAAGTTAATTAAACCTGAACTTAAAAATTGAGATTGGCCATTGATCTATAAAATCCAAAAAAAAAAAAAAAAAAATAGTTTGGTTTATTTTTATTCCACAAAATCTGAAAATATTAAAAATCAAGTGCAATTGAAAACGATGAATATTTTCAATAAATTTTTGTAAAAATTAACTTATCTTTTTCTTATTTCAGTAGTTTAGGTAAAGAAAAATGGCCCTCAAAGGTATTAGGAGAATTTTTCAAATTTGTTTGTTTTCAATTTTACGTGATTTCGATTTCCAGACCAACTTTAAAAAAGTTCTAAAAATTAACGATAATTGTGTTGGAAAAAGTATTTTTTTAGTACTTAAAAAAAATTTAAATTTTATTTTTGTCTTTCTCAGGTGTGGAAAGGGAAAGACTATTGGAAGAGGTAGCCATAAAATCATAACAACATGAAAATATACCACTGCTACGAGCCACCCATTATAATTTGGATTTATACTGTGTATTTATGAGAAAACAATGACCACAGCGTAAAAACTCTTATTATTTAAGAACTTTATTTTTAACACAACATAATTTTTGTAAGCCACAATGTTAAATATAGACTGAGCAAAAAAAAAAAACAGTACAAAGTGTAAAAAACAGTACATTTGCGTACTGTTTTAAGAGTTGTGCATAAAACAGTACAATTACAAAAAATCAGTACATGTACTGCTTAAAACAGTACGTATGGCAACCCTATTTCTAATATACACAAGTATGTGCTAAAAGTTGTAGTACTTCGTTTACCATTTATCTTTTTTTTTCGAAACAATTAATTTATACGCATATAATAAAAAAATATAAGCAATTCTCTAAATAAATCTTGAAAAGAAAAATTTTTTTTTCCATTTTTTGTGGTTGACGTTTTTTTGGAAATAGCCATATGCCATTCGTAAGTACATATTAATGTCACTAAATACTATGTTAAGTTGAAGCTATCTTTTTTGAAAGACCAAAAAATGTTTATATTTCAATCAGAAAACCCGTGCGAAAGTAGCGTTCGTCACGCAGGATTTGCCCATATGTGTCTCTTCTTATGAGAAAATTAAAATAAAATGTTCTATAATTTAAAGAAAAAATTAATCAATATTCTTAAAATTGTATGTATTAATAAAACTTTCTTCCGCGCATGGACTGCCCCATATGTTGCTGTCTGTATTGCCAACGTTGTAAATAAACTACCAAAGTTTTATTTAATTCTTTTAAATATTTTTTTATTCCAAATTATATCAATACCAGGCATACATCATTTGCAGCACCTCGCTCAAAAGTATAAAAATTATTCAAATAAAACAAAGAAAATAAAAATGAATGCGAAATACATTTTAAAAAAGAAAATTATAAACAAAAAGAACAAAAAAACAGAAACAGCAGCAGCAACAACAGGAAACCTTTTTGTTAAAGGTTGTAGTTGCGAAACTGTTGTTAACATTCGAACAGTGGGACAACAAACATGAACTATGAATATAAAACTTAGGCATGCATAAAATTGTGAAAATAAATAAACCAAAAGCTTAGGGACTGATAATTAATATTTAAGTTAAAATCGATTATTTCGCTTTTATTTTCAATTTGGTGCTCTTAATTATCGTATTCACTCCTGTGAATACTGTAAACCCACAACTCAGTAGAGTTGTAATAAAGACAACTGGTTGTAATCAGTTGTAATTTTTGTTATGTTTTTGTTCACCGCAATTTAGCAAAGTTGTAAACCATAATACAAAAATTAAGAAATTACAACTCAACTGAGTTTAGTTGTTAGTCGTAATAGGGGCCTTAGTACTGGGAGCCAGTGATGCCAACTTAGTGCTTTTGGCACTATTTATGGTGCTTTTTGATGCCTCAAAACGCCAAAATTCTATCCATAGTGCCAAACTAAGAAAAATAACTAACTTGGTGCTTTTTCAAGTTTTCGTTAGTGCCTTTAGTGCTTTTCAAAATTTTTATTTTTTTTTCTTCCATTTTGTAAAACTACGATTATATAGAGGATGATTAAGATGAGCTTTGCTATTTGGGGTACAATTTTGAGAAGGCCTGTAAAGATTTTAAGATTTCAAATGATAAAAAAGGGATAAAAGAGACTTGCATTCGTTTTACCAAAAACTTTATTTACGAGGTTAGAGCTAGGCTTTCTAGCAATTTGGAAATTTTACGAAACGTAGCACTTTTTAGCATTGAAAACATATTTAGTAATCGTAATAAAAACAATGTATTTTGGTAAACATTTTTTGAAAGATGTAGATGCTGTTTCAAAAATAGAAAATGGCTTAGAAAATATTAGAAATTGTTTAAAAACATGCTGTCGGAAACCGTACAAAAAAAAAGACTGCAAAGACTTTAAAAACAAAAAACCGTAGTTGGTATTAGCAAAGTGTTTAATAAATTAAAAACAGCTGACAGTAATTGCTTTTATAACGAACGTTGTGTAACCTGCCATTTTCATGCGCTTTTGTATTACTTTAAAACTGTTTTATGGCCAATTTAAACTCAGCTGGTGATAATCCAAATGATTTGGATGATATTATTTTTATTGAAGATTTAAAAATTTTTATATACAAATGTAAATATATTTATGATTTAATCTTAAATGAAAATGATCCACATCAACGCCGTCGACTTTGTTTTAAATTTTGGAGTTATATAATATTCGGCACAGCGGAATGCAACTTGTTTTGTGTTTAATTAAATTGTAAAAATGGCTTTGTGCTTTTTTACGCTTTTTTTTGTTCGAAATAGTGCTTTTTAGTGCTTTTATTAAATTTTAAAGTGCTTTTTGCTCTCAAAAAGTTGGCATCACTGCTGGGAGCAATCAAATCTCTTTAGCAATTTTCTTTATTTGTAAACAAATGTTTACATTTATTTTTCGCTTTAGTGTTGCCAAGTCTATTTTTGATTTGAGAATAACAATTTGATATATCAAATTGATAAAACATTGTTAATCAAATGTTTATATTCAAATCTTTATAAATTTGAATTAAAATGTTAAAAATAAACCATTGAAAAAGGTTTGAGAATTGTGCTTGACATTAAATGATAGTCATTTCACATCAATTATTTGACTTCGTATAATCAAGAATATGTTTTTTTTTTTGAAGTCCAGTTAATTCTTTGCAAACGTTTTAACATGCCTAGTTTTTTTTTTTTTAAGACCCACTGTGCGAAATGGTTTATACTTCAACCGTATTCTATATGAGCTGGCTGGTTAGTTTGTGTTGCAAATTTGTTCGACGTGAATGTATTTAAAAGTGTATGTGTGTGTGTGTGTGCTTGTTTGTTTCTCTGTGCATGATTGTGTTTAATTGTATGGTTGGTTGGAAAAATTCAAAAAATAACGTAAAACTTTGGCGCACGTGTGCATACAACCAATTTCTTCTATACGTTTCATATTGTTTTCAACACAACTTGGTTGGAAAATTCAACGGCGTGGCTTAACCAACAGACGAAGAGTGAAGTATAAACACTCTCTATGTGTGTTAAAAAAAAAAAACACTAAAAATTGTGCAAGTGTGAGTGCGTGTGAGAACTTTATAGTGTGGAATATACTAATAGCCGAGCAGTAGTCATAGCATATTTTAAGGCACACAAAATATAGAAGAAGAAATAGAACATAGAAAAAAGTTGGTAGTTAGACTGTTGTTACTAGTGGAAAAAGATTTCAAAATATTTTTTAACGTTAGCCAGAAAGGACGTGGCCTTTTTGTTGCTCTCCCTTTAACGTGCGGTAGAAATATATTTAGAAAAAAAAAACGTATCAGTTCAAGTAGTTTTTAAGCTTTTTGGCTTTTATTATTTTCTTTTTTATTATTTAGATTTTAGTGTTAAAAAAAAATGTAAAATAATATTTAAAAGCATTACAATAAAAAAAAAAACTAATATGTATGCATCATGGTGTATAATAAAATAATTCTAAATGAATTATTATGTCTAAAAATATTTACACGGAAATATAAAAAAAATTCATATATAATGCATACAAATAAAACTAGAATAACCCTAAAAATCTACAATATTCTAGGAATTAGTAGTTAATTCTAGTCTATTGTTACAAAATGTGTTCATTTTATTTAGTGTACATTGGAGTATTGATCGTTAATAAGTGCAATTACCTGAGGAGTGCCTTTTAGTGTTTGCTTTCAGGCGCAGGTCTTTAATTTAGCCTTAATGTAGGCAAAACTAAAACAACAAAAATTTATTATATAAAATGCTAAAGAAACACACACACACACACAAAACTTCTATTAGCCAAGTGAACTTATTTATACCAACGATTGTTAGTAACAGTATAAAGTTAGTCAGTGAATGTTGCAAAAGTTCGATCAAACATAGTGTGCAAATAAAAAATGTGACATTGCACGCATACACATGCTATTTTTTTTTTTTTTAATGTTAAATAGTAAAATAACAATTAAAATAAAGCCTTGAAAATACAGTGATTGCATAATAGCGAAAAAGCAACAAAATTTGTTAAACAAATTAAAATATGAAAATAAAAAAAGTGCCTTTAATTAATAAAATATCACAGTATTAAAATTAAAAGTAGCCGAAAAATATGCTGCAAAATACAGATGTCTATAATGCCTAAAAGTAGCCAACAAATTTTAATTTAAAAGAATAAAATTTTACAGTTGTCTATAAAATTTTATTGCAAAAAACTAAGATTCAAAAAATTAGATGGAACCTAAAAGTATGAAAACAGATTTTTTTTATATCAAATCTTAAAGTAATAAAACTTAAAATATGCAGAAAACAAATTATAAATTTTATTGAAACCTAAAAGTATGCAATAAAAAAAATGGATTGAAGCCCATGTAAGAGTGCTGCAATGGGCTATGCCGACTCTTATATACCCTTCATCATGGTGGGATAAGAACAGAAAGTTTTATAAATACATACCCTTCTATTGATATAAAAAAAAGCAATTTTGTGCCACGCCTACTTCTTTAAGCCCGCCCACATTTTGTTAGATGTTGTGTATTAATACCTTAGATGTTTGTACCCAATAACAAAAGTAAAAGTCTGTGTTTACACTATTAAATTTTTCTTCCAGAAAGTCCGGACGGAAGGAAAGATAACATGCTTTTCTTCACTCCTCTCTTACCAATAAAGTTTTTTTTTTTTTTTTAATTTCTTAAGCTAATCCCGCGAAGCTCTACGCTTGTCTGCAGGAAAGACACTAGAGTCTCTGACGGGAATCGAACCCGCAACCCCGGCGCTGATAGACAAGCGCTCACTACCAACTAGCCTACCGGCGCACTAAGACTTTCTGAATGAAAACGTTCAAAGTGTGAACCCACCTTTTACTTTTGTTTCAAAAATAGTACCAAAACAAGAAAACAGAATTCTATATATTTTTAACTTAAATAACACTGTGCAACAAAAAAAACCACCCACAACACTTGCAACGCGAAATGAAAGTAGACTTCTAGTAGAGCAAATCTGCCAAAGGGTTTTAAAAAGTTAGGTCGGGCTGCCGATATATGGGCCCCTAAGATTTTTGAATTTTTTATAAAAAGCGTTTGGTATAAGTCAAAAAAAAAATAATAAATGTACTTCTGAGCTAAAAAGTAATTTCAGATGTCTTCATAGAATCCTATGGCAATTCTTTTCTTAGAATTTATTAACCCTCTAACTCTCATTTAAAGGGTCATTTTTGTCCTTTTTTTAACTTCTACATTAAAACGGCACGTAAGAAGGTTAAAATGTTCTACGAATATTTTTTGCATCAAATTTCACTAGGGTTATTCTAAGACCAAAAAATCGTGCAATGTATGTAAAACGGGTTTTCGAAGTTCCGGGCCTTGAATTTTTTTAATTTTTCAAAAACCCGTTTTACATACATTGCACGATTTTTTGGTCTTAGAATACCCCTAGTGAAATTTGATGCAAAAAATATTCGTAAAACATTTTAACCTTCTAACGTGCCGTTTTAATGTAGAAGTTAAAAAAAGGACAAAAATTGCCATTAAAATGAGAATCAGAATTCGAAAATAAACATTTTAGACTATACTTTAGTGTTCTGTACGAAAAAATATAAAAATACCTTAAAAAAAGGTTTCTATATTTATGATCTTCGTACACAATAAAAATATTATACTTATCTAACTCAACTGAAAGATGAGAACATTTCATTGCGTTCTGTTTTTCGTTAAACAACACAAACTTCGTTGTGTTCGGTTTAGCACATTAGTGTTCGTTCGTTTCAGCTCAGCGCACACTTTTGGCTGGTAAAGACAACAAAAACATATTTACAAACACAAAATAAATATCGCTCCTTTATTGCAACATAGTCATATCTCAAAAAGTCAAACATTTTAGGTTTCTTAAGCAAAAGTGTTCCTTAATAGCTTCTTTATATGTAAAACAAAAATCAGAATTATATCTGAAACTGAGCCGAAGTTATAACAAAATATAATTCATTAAATCTGTTTAAAAGAGTACATTTTGAAAACTTTAATCGCATTTTGTCAAGTTTGATTTTTTTTTTTTTTTTTGATAGCGATTTTTTGAGGAGCGATATGTGTTTTTAACGAAAAAATAAATAAAAAGCCAAAAAAAAAATTTACAATCACCAAACATGTACACAATACACACACAGGCTATTCGTGCTCTGGTCATGCAACAACAATACCAGTTGCAAAACTACTAGAAAATACACTACAAAAACTCTACAGAACATTAAAATATAATGAATGTCTACAGAACCACTATATTTGTACTTTTTTGTACATTTTTAAAAATAGTTATGAACGGTATTAAGGGGTGTGTACTAATACATAAACCAGTGTTCGAAAATAAACACTAAATATCGTTCTTTAATGTTCGGTTCGGTAGATTTGTGGAAAACACAAACGCTAATAGTGTTTGTGTAGAAATTCATTAAAAAAAATAACGTTTCCCTGTTTGTCATCTTTCGAACACAAAAATAATGCTGTTTTCATCATACTCAACAAATGATGAGAACATTAAATTCCGTTCGGTTTTTTTTGAAAATCCACGAACTTCAATGTGTTCGGTTCGGCTCGTTAATGTTCGTCGCCTTTTGCTGATAAAAAAACCAAACATTTTTAACAAAAACAAAATACACACACGAAAAAAACATTATAGAACATTAAAATATAATGTTTTTCTACAGTATCACTACAATTGTTCTGTTTTTTAACGAAGAACCGAACATTATATAATGTTCGGTTCTTTCTTGAAAATAGTTACGAACGGTATTAAGGTTTGTGTATATTTACACAAACACTAAAAAAATAGATATCGTTCTTCGGTGTGTGAGCCGAACGCTAAATAATGTACTGTTTATTTTCGAACACTCACATAAACACTAAAAAAAGATATTGTTTCTGGATGTGTGTGTGTGTGTGTGTGTGTGTACCGTACACTAACTAATGTTCAGTTTTTTTTTTTTTTTTTGAACACTGATATTAATTGAACTGCAATAAATAAATTTTTATAAATTAATGTAGTTCAGTAAATTTTTAGAATTTGCAAAAGTGACCATCAAATAAAAAAAAAACAAAAAATTGAAATAAAAACTGCAAAAATTGCAACTTACTTTTGTGCTTAAGTAACTAAAGAAAAGTGAAGAAATTCCGTAATTTAAATAAATTTCAGTACCTACGAAATGAAAAAGAACGTTGCTTTTTTTGTAACCCCTAAAGTATGCATTTCAAGCTGAGTTTGTATTCAACGAAAGAAACATTTGAAATTAAAAAATTTTAACTGAAATTAAAAAAAAACTTGAGAATATAAAATAAACCTTGTTTTCAAAAACACACTTTCAATACTTCCAAGATTCAATTTAAAAAAAATCGTGTTTTTTAATAACGAACATAATTAATTTAATGCGCCTAAAATGTATGCCATAAAAATTCTCCTATTAATACCTTTTAATGGAATACTTTGATATACCTTTACACACACATTCGTAAACATATATTTATTTGATGTGTCATTTTATTGTCTCTCAATAAAGAAAACTTTCAATTTTGATTTGAATTCAAAGGACATGAAAAACGCCAGCTGACAACAAGAGTTTTTAATGATAACCGAGACATAAAATGTAGTTAAGACAACAAAGCAAATATGTATGTAGACAAATTACACTGTAACAAGCAGAAATACAGACAGAAGACCAAACAAACAATTGGTGGAAGAAATATAAAAGGCTTTAAAGGGCAGTAATTGCTTAAACAAACGAAAAGGTTGTTACTTTTTTTTAATTCTTTGAAGCTTGTAAGTCTTTATATTCAAGCGTGCTAGGTTTTCTTTTTAGCAAAATTAACAAATTAACAAGATGAAAAGGAATTTAAACTTTTAATTAGGCAAGAAAAATGTTTTGATTTCAAAAGAATTGATTTAGAGGTAAATTTTTGATCAAGTTTCAAATAATAATTGAAAAATAGCGCTAATTTTGTGAATACCTAAACCGTAAATCATTTTAAACATTACCAAGTAGCCCTTAAGAAGAATTCTAGCATAACCCTGCAGGAAATTTGTGACAATTGTTCTTAAAACACTTGTCCCGTGACCTGTGAACACAATATTATACAGGTAATAAAAAGGAAAGAACTTGTGATAAAGTTTTTTTTTTTTTTTTTTTTTTTAATTCCCTAAGCTAATCCCCGCGAAGCTCTACGCTTGTCAGCAGGAAAGAAACCAGACTCTCGCGCGGGAATCGAACCCGCAACCCCGGCGCTGATAGACTAGCTCTCTGCCAGCTAGCCTACCGGGGCTAAGGTTTAGTTAATCCAGAGGAAAGCTAATTGGCACAACAGTAGACGTGACTGGATTTTGTGCGGGTAGTGGCTGATTCTCTATGGTTTTATTACTTTATATGATGGACATCTATCATATTAACATGGTTCACTCGGGACAGTATCTGCGTCAGACATTTTTTAAATTGAAATTGAATGTGTTCATTTGGGTATCTTTGACCTGTTACAAAGTCTCAAAAAGGTGCCAATTAACCCCCTCCTAGAACATCGCCTTGTAAAAGTGACAAGCCCCCTTAACCCTGCGGCCACTCGTTCAAGTTGTTCTTGATAGTCTTTTACATATACTGCTTGTCAAAATTTACATAAATTGAAAGCTGTGACGTAGGCTGCACTCAAAATGTTTTTTAAATGTTCTTTTTTAAGAAAAGCGTTTCTTAAAAAATTTTTTTTTAAATGTTCTTATTTTGACTTAAGACCTTCTTGCCTAACGGCTAAGATCTAAGTATTTCATGGCATAACTTATTTAAAATTCAAATCAGTGAAGTTGTCATAAAACCGGGAATTTCCGGTTAAATACCCGGGATTTTTTTCCCCGAAAAATGTGCGGGATCCCGGGATTTTTGTACCGGGCAGACCAAATTTTGCAGTTTTGAAGGAATAGAACTATTACAAAAAAGCTTTATAAAATACATAACTGAAATTTAGCTCATAGAATAAACTCGAAAAATGAAAAATGTTGAATATAATAATAATGGGAAATAATTCCCAGTTTCTATTTGATATTTTAGATAATTAATTAGTATTGTGGTTATTTTGTTGAACTATTTATGGTTTTTAATCCAAAAATTTTTAATATTTTTAATTAGGCTTAAGTTCATGAAATTTAATTTTCATTAAATTATTCTTATGAAGAAAGGAATTTTACAACATGAAAATTAATTAAAATTGTTATTGATAATCTTTCATTCTTGACGTGGCTTATTAATTAATATGGGTTAATTAATTAAGCCTAATTAAAAATATTGAAAATTTTTGGATTAAAAACCATAAATAGTTCAACAAAATAACCACAATACTAATTATTGTTAAAGCTAAGGCACGAACTCTATGTGTACATTTGTCCTTCAAGTTGTGCTGAAAAAGGTCAACAGAAAAGAGAAAGACAAAATGAAAAAACAAAAAATGTACTTGGACTTCAAGAAAAATTCTTGACAAAAGTACGAAAAAACAGAAGTAAGGAAAAAACATGTAAAATCAATTAAAATGGATAATCATTCAGGAAAGCAAATTTCGATCTACCAAATGTTAAAATACAATTTGGTTTTAGGATTGATGTTTGACTATTGACGTCAGCAGTCGTCGATGGCTGCGAGTGTAAGACGGCAAATCCATCTGAGGAGATCGAGTGGTTGCGATCGAAACATGTCATGGTAACCTGCCGGCCAGGGTTCGAGCCCGAGCCACGTCAAGAATGAAAGATTATCAATAACAATTTTAATTAATTTTCATGTTGTAAAATTCCATTCTTCATAAGAATAATTTAATGAAAATTAAATTTCATGAACTTAAGCCTAATTTTAGATAATTCTAAAGCATCTTTCAATTTTTTTTTTTTTTTTTAATTTTGTCTTCAAAAAAACTTCGCCTTAGCACCCGAATAATATTAAAAAATAAAGTCAGTTCTTATTCTCAGCAGTTATTTCAATATGTCATTTGAATGAGAGTATAATTTATGCAATTAATTTGTTTTCATAAATACAGCCTTTAAGTATGCAGTATTTATTTATAATAGCAAACAAAATCCTTAAAAGTATGCAATACATTTAACCCTTAAGAAGACACATAATTTGTGTGGCACAAACTGCCACCTGGGCCTGGCTGGGACCACTTGTATTTTGTATGGAGTTTTTTGTGGGTACAGAAAAAACTCACACTAACGAACTCCTGGGCCTGGCTGGGATAACTTTTTTATGTTTGGAGTTTTCTGGCTGTAGCAGGAACATTTTGTTTTCAAATAGAAAAATTTTTCGAAAGAAAGGTAAAGAAAGAATTCTTATGTATTGCGTATGCTTTTCGATACGTTTCGTTTTGATTTTATTTACCACAGTACATATACAATTGAGTAGGGCCTGGCCAGGCCCAGGTGGATATAATATGCACAAAATGTTCATTCGTTTAATTGCCACGCCCACGGTGTTTAAATTTACAATTTTTTCTAATTTTCATGTAAAAAACACTTTGATTGAGGAAAACATTAGGTTGCGTTTTAATATATTTAAAAATTATATGAAAAAAAAACTGGAAAAAAGTCAACAAATGTCTGGCCAGGCCAGGACCTGGTGTTCGCTTAACGGTTAAAAAAATATTTTGTTTTTTTTTTTTTATTATTAAAGAAACCCAAACAAAACTACTGAGTTAACAAAATGAAACAATAAAACAAAAACGAATTGCAAAAAGTACACAAATATTTATTTATACAAAAACAACAAGAAAACATATCAAATCAAACTAAAATCAACAAAATACAATAATAATAATAATAATAAATAAAAAAACAGAAAATTAATTAAAATAAACAAAAAACATAAAAATAAGATGTCTCTTAAGCGTTTTGCAATGTTGGCAGCAACATCGTATCAAAATCAACAAGGTTACAATAACAACAACAATAACAATACCAACAACAAAAACGATAACATTACAAATAACGATACACAAACAACATTTCTAATTACAACTACAACAGAGGCAACAACAAAAATAATAAATAGCAATAAATCAACATTGATACAATTGAAACAACAACAACAGCAGCAGCAGCAACTACAATCACAGCAAGTTAATGCTACAACATTTTTAGGCACAACTACCACAACAACAGCAACTTCAAAATCTCCTCTAATACCCCTGTTTAGTAACAAAACTTCCTCTACCAGCAACCAACTTAAACATGATCATCATAATGACGGTGTTGGAAGTGACAACAGAAACAGAGACATAATCGATTACTCCTCCTCTAGTTATAGCAGTGAAAGTAGTGAATCTTTAGATTCGGGCCAACAAACAACATCTGATCGCCATCCGGCAAACACTTATACCAGCACCACTTACTATGGCAGTGGTTTTGGGGTGTTCCACCAGCAAAATATGCGTTCCAATGGTGGCGGTGGCATTGCCTTAATAACTGGCAGCAGTTCTAGTAATGGACTGGGTGGTGGTTCCTATTCGAATGGCATCAATAATAATGTCAATTTATTATTGGGAGGGTGAGTTTTTTTTTTCGATATACATACATTTTTTCGATATTAATATACCGAGCTCTTACCGCAAAAAAGCTTAAGCGACGAGAACACAATTTTACAGGAGAAGGTTTTTTTTATTTTATTTCTTGAAAATGTTGTATGAAGGTTGTCGCTTAAGCTAAAATTGTTTTTGCTGTGAAATTGTGACGGTACCTTATGTGACCAAGAAATTTTAGGAGATGTTGCCAATAAATTCCTTTATTAAAAAAAAAACGTAACGAAATTGAAAATGATGTCGCTTAAGCTATTTTTGAGGTAAGGGCTCTATATGTTACACTTTACTTGCACAGAAAAAATTATTTTTCCAATTCAAACAAAAAATTTTTAGAATCAAACAATTTTTTGTCTGAAATCGGTCCTATAAACAAATTCGCATATTCAAACAATTTATTTGCATTTTGTTTATTGAAAAAAAAAACACTGATTTTTTCAAACAAATAATTTAACTGAATCAAACAAAAAGTTTACTGAAATTCATATACTAAATTTCAAAATAAAAAAAAAAACAGGTTTTTGCACAAGCAGGCACTGTATTAGAAGATGATGGCAGAGAGAGCAGAGCGGCCGGATGGCTTTGAGACACATTTTTTTGTTGGAATAATTTTTGAACGAAGTTCTTTTTTTATACACACAATGTTTTTCGTCATCACTCACTGTTGCTGTATCCTTTCCTTTGCTAATGAAGAAGAAATGTAACCCAAAAACGGCGACAGACCGACTCGATATGTTTTTCGTCATCATTATATTCTTGTATTTGATGTATTTAAGCAAACAGTTTGAAAAAATTGAATACGGGATTTTGGTTTTTTTAACCAACTTTGAAACCAACCAAAAATTTATTTTGTTTCTTATAATGTTGTTGTTGTTTAAAAAGAGTGAAACGTTTTTTTACCTGCTATTTTTTTTTTTTTTACTTCAAACCTCTTCATCTTTCTTACTGTTGTACTTTTTTAAAGTGTCCAAAAATGGACTGTATGTGTTTTTTGTTGTAGTTCTTATATTTCACATTAGGAAGTGTTGCTTACGATCAAATAAAAAAATGCAAAAAGGCGACAACATTCAAAAGCGTTAAATATTTCATACAAAATAATGAAAACTTGAAACCAATAACGCGTGTATTATATTTTTGAATGGTTGTCAACATTTTTGTTGGTTAAATAAAAATCAAACAAAAATTTTAATTGAATCAGTAAAGAAATTTGTAGAAATTAAAAAAATTTTCAAACAAGCGTTTGTTTGAAAATAATTCGGCAATAATTTTTTCTGTGTGGCTGGGACTAGGATTTATATTTCGAAAAAATTTCCCAAGAATTGCCGGAAAATATGTTTTTTTTTTTTAATTTCCGGAATCTTGGAAATGTGAAATTTCAAAAAAAAATTTTGTAAAGTCGTTGACTTATATTGAAGATTTTTATATTTGAAAATTACCAACTGCTGATGTATCGATGGCGAAAGATAATTTTTTCCAGAAAGAATTTATGAACCAGCGTAGTTGGTAAACAATATTAGTGAGCTTTATCGAGCTGAACTCGAATCATGTATATTTTTGTCAAGATTTAATACCTAGTTTTTCAAAACAGTAGGGCGAAATGGTAAAAAATAATACAACATAATGTTTTTTTGTAAATTTAAGAATAATCATGTTTCTAACCAATTTGTTGAAATTGACAAAACCCATTGTGATTACACTAAAGTTAAAGAATATTTGGCGATAACCTTATCTGAGTTCAATATGAATATTGACATAGCTAATTTAACGGAAAATTTTATAAGTTGTATTAGTAGTGCTACAGTGGAATCCCGATAATTCGTAATCGCAAGGGACTGGCCATTTCTTACGAATTATAGGGGTTTTCGATTTAACGGGGTTAAAATAAAATAAATACGAATTAACGGGGTTTTTTTTATTCATAATTGGGCTGAATAACAATTGTTAAAAATAAAATATATACAAATTATTCATGTAACAAACTGATCTTAAGAAAATAAACACACACACAAGCAAAAACCCACGCAAAAAAAATCAAATCGGTAAACAAAAAAGCATTATTTCCATGTTTCTGTTGTTTTTATTACGAATTATAAGTGGTAGTTAGCAAACAATTACGATTTATAAGAGGTAAAGAAGGTGGTATTTGAAAAAAAATTACGAATTAGCGAGGGAACCAAAATGTAAGGAAATTTTACGAATTAAGAGATTTTTTCAAGGGACCGACAGTTTATTACGAATAATCGGGAATTACGATTTATCGGGGTACAAATTATCGGGATTTGACTGTATTTCCAATTCAACTATAACTAGTAAATATAGGAGGGATTTAAGATTTGAATTAGCTCCCTGGGATAATGAAAATCTTCAAAAATTAATATCGTGCAAGCGTTAGATACTGTTTAAGCGTCGAAAGTCAAAAGATTCTAAATATGAAGGTTTGCTAAAAAGAATAAGTAAAGTCATAAAAGTGGCTTGTAAATCATCAAGAGACAGTTATTACTATGATAATAAAGATAAAATGAATGGTGATGCAAAAAAGTCCTGGAATTTTTTTTAATAATATTTTGGGAAGAGTGTCAGAAAGAGATGTCAAGGTTATAACTCCATCGGGTGTAACTGTTTCTGATGACAAAGTTAAAGCTAAATTGCTAAATCAGCATTTTGTGAATTCTGTTTGTGAGTTGAATCAACAAATACCAGTTATTGCTGGTGATCATTGTAATCAACTTAGGACGTTATGTCAAATTTTACCTCGTTTTTCTCTCCAACTTGTTTCTAATGAAGATCTGGATTTAATTATGGGCAATATAAATCTGAAAAAGTTTGCTGGGTATGATGATATTACACCAAAGGCTATTGTAAGCTGTAAGGATGTTATTTCTCCAATGTTAATTAACATTTTCAATACAATTATTACAACATCGGTTTATCCAGATTGTTTGATTGCTGTAAACTCTTCTTTACTTAATGACTATCGTCCGGTGGCAGTTTTGTCAATTATTGATAAAATGTTTGAAAAACTTATTCACCAGAGGCTCTTTGAATATGTCGACAGTAATAATATAATGTATAAGTATCAATTTGGATTCAAGAAAGGTTGTGGTACAGAGGAAGCTGTTTTAAATGTTGTTAATTACATCTGTCATGGTTTAGATCAAGGGTCAAGAGGAGTTGCAGGATTGTTCTTAGATTTTACAAAAGCTTTTGATCTGGTTGATCACGAAATAATGCTTCAGAAGTTGAAGTATTATGGCATAGTAGGAAGTGAGTGGAAAATGTTCAAAAGTTACTTACAAAACCGTAAGCAATATGTACAAATCAATAATGTTAAAAGTGATGTTATGAATGTTAGGTTTGGTGTTACACAAGGTAGTGGGTTAGGACCTTTGTTGTTTTCTCTTTACATTAACGATTTGAATAACTTAAATCTTACTGGTCGTTTATACATGTTTGCTGATGACTTAGTGCTGAAAACAAGCATGGAAAGGGATGTTTCACTGATTTTTGAATTCGTTAGATTAAATAAATTGATTTTAAACGCAAATAAAACCAAATTAATACGCTTTCGGCCGCATTCGCATGCAATTAATAGTGATTTCAGTATTTTTGTTGATGGTAATTTAATTTATGAAACGCATTCTGTGAAATATTTAGGAACAACATTACAGAGTAATTTATCTTGGGATATGTATATTAGAGCGGGTCGATTTTTTTTTCGAAAAATCGCATATGCGGAAAATGTTCTACGGATCATTTTGAGAAACTTTGCTTAAGAAAGTATGGGTCTAAAACCGATTTGGATGCCGCGATTTTTAAGGGGAAATTTAGTTTTAGGTAGTATAAAAAATTGTATCAAATATGTTTACATAGAAGTAAATTACATGTACAAAACTTATATTTTTAGCTTTTTGACAATAATTGGAAGGTTTAATTTTTTGAAAAGTGGTACAGTGGTTTCCCGGTATTACGAACGATATGACACATTCGATTTTTACGATCGTAACATCAGTGCAATCAGCGAGTAAAAACCTTGAAGAGTGTAAAAAAAAAATTTCCTCTGTATATTAAATTAATGAAATTTTCGCATTTGAAAACGCAAAAATGTAATATTTATCAATTCGCAAACTTTAAGAGTACTTTTATTTTGAAATAAAATTTTACACATGTTTTTTCTTTAAAGAAATTGAAAAACTTTTTTGAAAACTATTCTGAAGTTTTAAAAAAGAAATCGCTTCCAGCGTTAACGAAAAGTAAGACCAGAGTAGAAAAAAATTTAAGAAAAAAGTGTTAATAGATAGGCTCGTTCGTTAAATTAAAAAATCGCTTGAACAAGTGGTGCCTTTTTAACGTTTTTATTTTTATTAAAAACAGTGCAGTTGCAATTTTTTTCTAACAGTCTAGTTTTCGTTGATAAAATTTTTTAATTTTTATTCAGTAAATTTTTAAATTCATAAATAAGTTTTTATAATCAATAAACGTTTGAATCTTTAAATTTATATTCAATAAAAGGAAAACAAAACATTGTGATAAGTACTAAGATTTGTGTGATTTAAGTTCAACTACGCGAGTGAAAAAATAAAACGTTCCGCTGTTCGGCTTTTTTATTGGCTATTCCATTTTGCATTTTAAATTTATAATCTAGTAAAATGGAAAATAATTTTTCATCTTCTTCATATGAATCTACCATATCTCATATGGCTTCCCCAGATATTTGCATTTTTGGACCACCAGCAGATTTTAGTGGCCTTAACTTACCAAGCAAGCGTGATGTATTAAAGTATTATTTCTTCTTGGGTTACCAGGCAAAAAAAGAAGGAAAAAAGTGTGCTTACAAGAACTTCACTGCTGACGTGTTAAATAAATTAACTGAAATATGGAATCGACTTTTTATTGATCTTATGAATGAAAAAAGCATTTTACTAAAACTAAACCAGTTCATTGAAAAGTACCAAAGAGAAATAAAAAGTAAAAGTAAATTAAATCGTTTTGTGGAATCGATTGATGATTTGTTTTTCATTGGAAAATGCAAATGTAATTTAAAAGTACATGAATGCAAATGTGGAGAAATTCCAAAAAGGTTGACATTTTTTATGCTAGATCAACACAATGATAGAAAACTGACTATTCCAGAGAATCATTCTGACCAAGTATCAACAATAGCAACCTTCCTACCAGTGAGTCATGATTCGACATATCAACCAAGCCAGTTAAACATGGAGGTGGAGGAGCTTATAGAGCTAAGTGCACCATCTGAGGATGTATTAATTTCACCGAAACCACGAGCTTATACCAAAAGGTACTCGGCTTTAAATTTCGCGATGATGTGCGACAGATTCGGCATATCTGACAGAGTAGCTTCAGGTTTAGCGACAGCTCTATTTAAGGATATTGACTATAGAGATGAAACTGGAGACCTAATAATTATGGATAAAAATAAAGTCGCCAGAGAAAAGATGAAGGGACGGGAAGCAGTACGCAAGAGTCAAGCAGGAGACACCAACCTATGCTACTTTTCATTTGATGGCAGAAAAGATGACGCATTAACAATGGAAAAAATTGACGGCAAATACCACCAAAGCATGGTTAAAGAAGCACATTTAGTCGTCCTTAAAGAGCCGAACTCGAAACTATTAGGATATGTTACAGTTCAAGCTGAAGATGCTTTAACAAAGCAAAGGCAGCTTAGCGAGTTTTTCAGCAAAAAAGGTTTCAGTTTTAATAATTTAATTGGTATTTGTAGTGATGGAGAAAACACTAACACAGGCGTTTCAAATGGCATAATACGGCGTTTCGAGATCGCATTGGGAAGACCATTGCATTGGTTTATATGTCTCCTACATTTTAATGAATTGCCTTTTCGTCACCTATTCGAATTTCTGGATAATTCGAAAACGAGCGGACCAAGAACTGCCAGCGGCTTAATTAGTAAACAAATTACGTGCTGTGAGAAAATGGTGGGAAAATAATTTTTCCAGAATATTTTTTTTAACATTTATTAAAAAAAGTTTAAAATTTTTTCAGAGGGTTGTTGAATTTACAGCCATTCCGCTAGAGAACATGCCACCTTCTTCATCAGACGAATGGAAGCTTGATTTATCTAATGACGTAAAGTATTTGCTTCAAATGGCTTCAGCAATATCGAATGGTTTTATTTCTGTTGACTTAGCTAACATAAAGCCTGGACCTGTAGCGCACTCCCGTTGGTTAACCAAGGCCAGCAGAATTTTACGATTGTACGTCGCAACAAGTTCACCCACTAGTTACTTAAAAACTCTAGCAGAGTACGTAATAAGAGTTTATGTTCCCATGTACTTTAACATCAAATACTACAATTCTGTTATTTACGGCAGTACGCTTTTATTTAAGTTTATTCGCCTCACACAGTTTCTTCCCTTGAATGTGCGGCAAATTGTTTACTCTGTAGTTCAAAATAACTCATACTTTGCTCATCCAGAAAATGTTATGCTTTCAATGCTTTACGATGATCGTAAATCAATACGCGACCAGGCAATACAAAAAATTTTGTACTACCGTAACAAACTTTGCGATGCAGAAAAACTTAGAGAGTACAAAAAATGTAAAATTAATTTTGACTGCTGCAATTATTTCAATATGATAGATTTAGATGATGACAGTATTTTATCAGAACCACCAATTACAAGAGATATTCCGTATGACTATTTGAAGGAATATTTAGAATTTCAAGATCCACCACTTCCTGACCCACAAGTTCCATGCCACATTCAAGGAACTGAACGATGCGTTAAACTTTTAACCAGTGTTTCTCGGCGCGTAACGGAAAAAAATCGTGAAAGTATTATGGCTGTGACTGATGTTAGTCGAAAAAAAAATCCACGCTTGGAAAGCAGGCAGGACTTAAAAACTTAGTTATTTAGTTCTTTTTTCAAATCTAGAAACTAACTTTGTATTAATAACAATACACTTAAAATTTATTTTATTCTTTCTGATTTTATTGCTAAATTAATAACTGCAAATAAAACAATAAATCGTAGAAAACTTAAAGGATAATTTTAGTTTTATTTCAATATATGGTCAACAAACAAAAGTATACCTTTCCCTCGATTAACACCTTAAAAAAAGTATTGTGTAAATCGAGGGATAAGTGTACTTTAAAAATAAGAAGTAAAAACAAAGGGTTTAGAAGAAAACTTAGCGTTTTTTTAACCTCAGTGGGTCCCTCACACTCATAAATAAGCTATCTGTTTAAGTTTTTCTAACAAAATTTTCTATAACCTGAATATGAAACTTCCCTTTAAAAATCGCGGCATCCGAATCGATTTTACACACATAGTTTCTTAGGCAAATTTTCTTAGAATTGTTCGTAGATTACTTCCCGCATATGCGATTTTTTCATTTTTTCCGTCCCATACAAATTGACCCGCTCTAATGTATATCAGAGAGGTTAAAAGTAAAATTGCTCCAGCTATTGATATTTTATACAAGATGAAATACAAACTAAATGCTAAAACTAAAATGTTGCTATATCAGGCGTTATTGCAAAGCCATTTGAATTATATGGTTGTATTATATGGTTATAATAACACGAATGTTCTACATACCCTGCAAACTATGCAAAACAAGGCTTTAATGGCCTGTTCGTCAATAGCGAATGAAGTCTTCGTTCGCTTAAATTACATTTAAAACAAAAACAAATTATAAAATGTTGTTTTTGTTTTGCATGTTAGTTAAGCGAACGAAGTCTTCATTCGCTATCGACGAACAGGCCATTAAACGAATATATACAGAAAATAAGATGCAAATACTGAAATCGATATTATCGGTTTAAAATCGTTTCGTTTTCAAAATCGATTTCTATCACACACCTGAATGTGCTTCATTTTAACCATTTTTTTTTAAAGAATAAGTAACCGTAGTTTTAACTTAATAAAGAAAAAATGTTTTTATAAAATTATAAATAAAAAATATTACATGTATTTAATCATGTTTATAATGTCCTGATTGTCCTTTCGTGTCACTCACAAACAGCCAACCAGCCAGTCATTTATTTTCTAATTTTTTTTTTTTTTTTTCTTTTAAGTGTTTTATAAAATATTCCATTATATTCAATGTAGTTTTTATTGTTTATTTCTATTTAATTCTATTTTTAGTGCCATGTTAACATTGATTACAACCATTTTGTGTGTTGTCTGTTACTGTTGTCATCGCAACATTAAAAAACGTACCGAAGCCGCGTATCGACAACAACATCAATGGTTGGAAAATGATCCAAATATGGAAATTTATAGTGTGGAACAAGTAAGTACTCATAATTTTAATTATATGTTAACTTAAACAATTTTAAAAGTGTTTAAAAGATTCAGATAAAGGAAAGCTATAATTATATGCAAAAGGGAATTTCGGAGTTTTTAATTTAAAAAACTTCAATTCTGAAATAATGCAACATCAATTTGATACTGAGCGAAAGTTATTGCGTTTAAAAATCTCTTAGACGTACGCGTAAGCAGGAATTTGTCCTTGTAAGGGCTTGTAAGGTTATTTCATATTTTTGGAGATTTGTTTCATTTTGAAAATTTGGGCTTTTCATTTTCAAATTTTTATTAAATTTTACTTCATTCACACTGGGAAATTCCGGCCAAAAATCCATAACTTCTTTATTTCTTTACGTAAATGGCTGATATTTGGTATGCAACTTAAGAATAGCATGTTTGATAGGTAAAATTTTGGACACGTACATACAGGGGTTGGTCAGGTCATCATTGACGACCCAAAAGTATCGAGCCAAATTAAAAAAGGGCTTTAGAGTTGTTATAAAATATGATCAACTGTAGCGATTATATTAATAGTTTGTGGAATATCTATATATGTATCTCATCTCCTGTCCCCATTTTTTTGGCTACCTGAGCAAATAAAAGTAGATATGATCAGATATGGTTATAATCAGGGAAACCATAAATATGCAATTGCATGTTGTTATATTTTTTTAAATGCTTATGGAGCTTTCGCAGAAAATAAATTTTTTTCGAAATTCTGTTACTTCAACTTCGCCATCAACATTTAATTTTAAATCTCAAATTGTAAGGCAAAGCAGGTTGTTATTAAGGATAAACGTTATGCGATGTGTATAATACATAGAAATGTAGACCAATCTTTTAGTATACTGATCGACTTAAAATCAGTTTTTAAAGTGATCTAACAATGTCCATCCGTCCGTCTGGCTGTTTGTCTGTTCCAATTTTATAGAGAATTTGATCAAATATGGACGAGGTCTGTGTAAATGGTGAGAATCGGTCGATAATCTATATATATAAAATTGTAACGTTACTGACTGACTCACTGACTGATTCATCATCGCACAGCCTAAACGCCTGAAGCTAATTACTTGAAATTTGGACCAGAGATTGGTCACACTCCAAATCGATCCACTAAGACGGGATTTTTCATTAAAATGTTTAAGGGGTCAAAAAGGTTAAAAACGGGAAAGTACGGTAACCTTATATCTCGAAAACTAAAAGAGATACAAAAAAAATTTAATACCCATCGTTGTTCTTTAGAAAAATAAGCGGACAGGTGTCTGGTACTTTTTTGAAATTCGGCCCTATTTGGGAGTAAACGGGTAAAATCTTAATTTTAGTACTTTTTTGACACCCCATCTATCTTTTGAACCAATAAACAAAGAAACAAAGTTAATACCACATTCGAAACTTATCAAAAAAATACGAATATGAATTTGGTACTTTTTCGAAATTCGAACATTTAAGGGGTAAAAATCGTAACTATTTTTGGTACTTTTTTTAAAAAACATTTTTCTCCATTCATTGAAATATTCGTACTAATATATATATAATACTGAAATTTTTTATACTTTAATGGGGGGAAAAATAGTACCAAAAAGGGGAAATACAGGAAATTTGATATTTTACTTAACTTTCTGGTATTTTTTAAATTATCGTTTATGTTGGACCTAAAAACATAAGATTCAAGATGCAATGTCCTGAGTGGATAAGAATCTATGACGGAACTTTTTGGTACTTTTTTTGTTCTTTAACTGGTACTTTTTGAATTTCCTTTAGTATTGGACCTAGAAACATAAAATTCAATATGCAATGTTCTGGGTGGATGAGAATCTATAAGAATGAACTTTTTGGTACTTTTTTATTCTTTGATTGGTACTTTTTAAATTTCCGTTGGTATTGGACCTAGAAAGATAAAATTTAACATGCAAGGTCCTGAGTGGATAAGAATCCATAAGAGGGAAGTTTTTGGTACTTTTTTGTTCATTTACTGGTACTTTTTGAATTTCCGTCAGTATTGGACCTAGAAACATAAAATTAAAGATGGAAGGTCTTGAGTGAATGACAATCTGTACGAGAGATTTTTTTGGTACTTTTTCGTTTTTTAACTGGTACTTTTTTTAAATTTTCGCTAATGTTGGTCTAATGAACATAAAATTAAACCTGCATGGTCCTGAGTGAATAAGAATCTCTAAAAGCGCTTATTGGTACTTCTTAGTTATTAAACTGGTACTTTTTGAATATCCGTTATTATTGGACTTAGAAACATAAAATTGAAGATACAATGCCCTAAGTGGATAAGATTCTATAAGAGGGAAGTTTTTGGTACTTTTTTGTTCTTTAACTGGTACTTTTTGAATTCCCTTTAGTATTGGACCTAGAAACATAAAATTAAACATGCAAGGTCCTTAGTGAATAAGAATCTATAAGAGAGAAGATTTTGGTACTATTTTGTTCTTTAACTGGTACCTTTTCAAGTTTCGTATTTATTGGATATAGAAACATAAAATTAAACATGCAAGTTCCTAAGTGAATGAGAATTCTGTAAGAGGGCTTATTGGTATTTTTTAGTTCTTAAACTAGTACTTTTTGAATATCCGTTTCAATTGGATTTAGAAACATAAAATTCAAATTGCAATGCATTGAGTGGATAAGAATCCATAAGGGGAAGTTTTTGGTACTTTTCTGTTTATTAACTGGTAGTTTTTGAATTTCCGTAAGTATTGGACCTGTAAAAATAAAATTAAACATACAATATCCTGAATGGATGAGAATCTATAAGAGGGAACTGTTTGGTACTTTTTTGTTCATTAGCTGGTACTTTTTGAATTTCCGTTAGTATTGGACCTAGAAACATGAAATTAATCATGCAAGGTCTTGAGTGAATGACAATCTGTTAGAAGGATCTTTTTGGTACTTTTTCGTTTTTTAACTGGTACTTTTTTTTTAAATTTTTGCTAATATTGGTCTTATGAACATAAAATTAAACCTGCAAGGTCCTGAGTGAATAAGAATCTATGAAAGGGCTTATTGGTACTTTTTAGTTCTTAAACTGGTACTTTTTGAATATGCGTTATTATTGGACATAGAAACATAAAATTCAAGATGCAATGCCCTGAGTGAATAAGAATGTATAAAAATAAACTTTTTGGTACTTTTTTGTTCTTTAACTGGTCCTTTTTGAATTTCCGTTAGTATTGGACCTAGAAACAAAAAATTAAACATGCAAGGTCCTGAGTGAATGAGAATCTGTAAGAGGGCTTTTTGGTACTTTTTTGTTCTTTAACTGGTACTTTATGAATTTCCGTTAATATTGAACCTAGAATAATAAAATTCAACATTCAATGTCCTGAGTGGACGATACAAATGCATATTTGGTACTTTTTCGAAATACGAACGTTTAAGGGATGAAAATTGTACCTATGTTTGTTACTTTTTCACAAGATGTTTTCGCCATCTATTTATCTTTCATCGCAGAGCCTAAACGTCTAAAGCTAAAAGGTTGACATTTGGACCAGGGGCTGTTCTCTCGCCAAACGATCCTGCTAACCTCATACCTCCTGAAAAACATTAACACTTATTGTTGTTCATTAGAAAAATTCGCTAACTTCATATCTCCTTAACTAAAAGAGATAAAAATATTGAATACTTATTATTGTTCATTAAAAAAAATAAACGGACAGGTTTCTGGTACTTTTGTGAGGTACGGCCTTTTTGGGGTGTTAAAGGGTAAATAAAAATTATATCGCATTCTAGCTTATCTATAAAATACAAAACAGGGGTCTAATCACCGCATACTATCGTATCGAATAAACTATCGAATGTTTTTGCATACGACAGACACTGACGTATCGAATGAAAACTCGATAAATGTAATGTCGAGTTACTTGATAACGAATGCTATTATTTCAATTTCCATAATTTTCATTCGATATCGAGTTTCATGATACCAAAATAAATAATTTCGATCAATTTTGCTCGATATCGTATGCGGTGATTAGACCCCAGATTTGGACCTGTTTTGAAATGCAAAGGTTTAAGGTGTGAAAAGCGTTCATAATTTTGTTACTTTTTTACAAAATTTTTCTCCATCTATCTATATAATATAAAACTGTAAAGTTACTGACTGACACATCCTAAGATCCTGAAGCTAAAAAGCTGACATTTGGACCGGAGGCTGGCCTCTCACCATCTCGATCCCGCTAACCTCAAAAATCCAAAACTAAAAGCGATACAAAAAATTTAACACTTAATGTTGTTCATTAGAAAAATAAGAGGACAGGTGTCTGGTACTTTTTCGAAATTTGGTCCTTTTAGGGAGTAAACGCCTAAAACCTGTACATATTTTGAAACCTTTTTGTCACGCTACCTCTGTATGTACATTAGAGACACAATTTTTCTGGACATCATTGCCCCAAGGGACTATATCTTATGGGCAATATGGGATAATAAAACACATTTTTCAGTTCAATTTAAGCCAAAAATTTTTCATCCTATGACAAAAACGTACTAAACTATAGGCTCCAACTGCAACATTGAAATTTTTAATACATAAATGGGGAGAAAAAAGTATCAAAAAGGATAATACGGGAAACTAACTTTCTTTCATTTGTGTTCTACGAGTACTTAGAAGCACAAAATTATAGGTGCAAAGTCCTGTGTCAATATCAACCTATGAGATGAAAAATGTTGGGACTATTTTGCTAAAACCTATTTACATATTAGATTACAAAGTAGCGGTTAAATGCTAGAATTTAAACAAATTTAAACCTAGAAAAATAAGATTTGGCATACAAATATGTCCACGAGACGCTATCGAAGTAGCGGGTTAAATGCTAGTTTCATATATTCCTCATAAAAGATTCTTTCCAAATATGGTTCTTTGTGTCAGCAAGCCCATTTATTATGATGGTATTTAAATTTAATCCGCCCCAAAAATATTTTACTTCAAATTAAATTATTTTCGAATCGGTTCAAATTTGACCAAAGCTCCCATCCTTAAATATCTTAAATTTCCTTTAAATGTTAACATTTTTTAACAATTTAGCGGCCGTACCTAAAATCCCTTTAAGACAAAAACCCATATGGATGTTAATATCTAAATAATATTTGATTTTTAGCGCATATTTTTAAAATTTTTCAGAGCATATTTTCCAGTTTTTACGGCATATTTAATGCGCATAAAACGTCTTTTTAGAGCATATTTCTGGTTTCCCTGGTTATAATATTATATACATAAACATATGTATATATATCTTTACATAACTCAGACGTAGATCCGACTTGAGCTCCTGTGGTAAGGGTGAGGGGGATTGTTAAGGAACCTTCAACTGAAACATACCATTTTGCAAAATTTCTTTTGGAAAGACCATAGAAATGGTATATATTTGTCCGTTTAAGGTGGGTGGGGGTTGAGGTGGGTTGGAATGATTACCAATTCATTCTTCTTCCCCTGTACTCGCGACTGCATAACTATATATAACAAATATCTGTCTTACATGGCGTCATATAAAATTATTAATTAACATTTATTATTGATTTATTTGGTGAATTTTATTTTTGTATGGAATACACAAATTTTATGATTTTATTTTTAAATTCAAAATTCCAAAAGGTATCAAAATTTGTATGAGAGCTTTTAAAAAGAAGAGAACACTATTTAAATTTTATTTTTATCTTTATCTTTATCTTTATTACAAAGGAAGATGAATTGTTTACCAAAAAAGTACCAAAATTATATTTTTGCCTTTTTTATACCCAAAATGTGCAAATTTCAAAAAAGTACCAAGCACATGACAATTTAATTTTCGATTCAGTTATGGTATTTTTGAATTTTACGTCTACCTTTGTTAGATCACGAGATATAATCAGCCTGTGCCCATGTTCTGTAACTCTCGCGTCGAGAAAGTTTTCGATTGAAATGTGTGAAATGAAACAAAATTGCCATAAATTGAAACAAACAGCTGTTTTTCTCACTTAACTGTGTCTGTAACTTTTTTTTGGCGAGTACAAGCTGACACGTAAGGAAATTACTAGCCAATTTACAGAAAAAGTGAGTCTGTTACATTTTGGTGAGAAAAGTTCCCGCTTTGAACTGTCAAATAAACTCACGAATAAAAATGGGGCGAGAAAAAATTTTAACACTAAAAAAACAATTAAAAATGCAAAATGCAAAGAATGATAATAATAATATTTTATTCTTGGCACATTTTTCATTGTTTAATTATTTTGCTTTTAATATTTTTATAAAATATACGAATGTCTTCAAAGCTCGTTTGCAAACAACAAACATTAAAGTCGCTCTTTACACAATTTGGTATAGTCGACGGTTGTGTTTTCGCCGCCGTCGTTGAAAAATTTTAAATTTTAGTAAATTTTGGTCGCCGTCAACGATATGTGTGACTGGCGTTCTCAACGTCTGCAATTTCACATCGGCTTTGAGTGTAATATTATAACATTTATAACGTAACGACGTAAACTCTTTTGATAGTTTTCGACATGAGTTACAGACACACATTTTTCTCACTTTTCGAGAAACGATGGAATATTTTGTTTCACATCTTTTCGATGCAAGAAGTTCTCACTAAAGTTACAGAACATGGGTAATGATTAAGGTTGGCCTTGGCGTATACGCCTGAATCGTTTTTTGTAGTAGATTAAAGTAACGCACAACCTGTGTTCTTTAATCTACTACAAAAAACGACGCTGGCGTATACGCCAACGCCAACCGTAATCAGGCTGAATGTTACTGATTTTACCCGTTTTTAAACATTTCTAACCCCTTATGAATTTAGTTTCCAAAAGTCTCTACTATTTTTTTATTTTACACATTGGGAGTGGAGTCTACATACAAAATTTCAAGTTGAGGGAAAGCTAATAAATTTATTTCGTGATTTAGTAACAGGCAGTTTGTCAATACATTCAGAAAACGGCCATGAATGGGTTTATAAAGTGTTTTCTATTGTTTACAAACAAAACACAGCTGTTTTTGTTCTTCTTTAAGGCCACAACCAAAACTGATTTCGGTATCTGTAACGGTATCCAAGGTGTTTTTATTTTTAAGGTGTCCTTAAAGAAACAGCTAATAATATTAAGCTTAAATCTGTTTATGTATAAAATCTATTTAAGTTTTGTGTATTATGTGTCTATTAGTGCTGGGAAACTATCGATAGGCTATCGATGATATCGATAGTCTGAAAATATCGAAAATATCGATAGGAAAAAATATAAATATCGATATTTTTAGTATTTAAAATACAGATATGACGATATCTAACAGCAGCTATACATACACAGTTTTTTGCCGCAAATTTTTACTTGCCATTATTAATTCGCGCTGAATTACAGCAATGAATACAAAAAACAAGAATGGCAAGTGGTATGGATTGCTTAGCAGTGCTTTTTACTGCAAATTAAAGGCGTTTAAGTCGAAATTTGTACATTGTTTATATAGGGACTGAAATGTCAAATATTTTTGTAATGTTGTAAAATCCAAAATCCAAATGCAATTGCAGTTGCAAGCATAGGACTAAACAATGAACGACCATTAGAGGATAAGTCCGCTAGATTGATTACCTTTTTGGGTTTAGAATTTAGAAAATGTTTTAAAGTTGCAATGGAATATCTTATAGTCCCTGTTACTTCGGTTCCTTCAGAAAGGTACTTATCAATTTTTAAAAAACTGCCATCTAAAATAACGTGCGTATATACATACATATGTACGTCTATACATTCAATAAAGTGATGAAAACAACGGACTGTAGCCTTATGAAAAAATACTTCAAGTTTTCCTACACAAGTACAAACATTCAGTCGATAGTAATATCGATAGTGAAATCTGAACTATCGATAAATATCGATAGTGGAAAATATGGAAAGTATCCCAGCACTAGTGTCTAATAACCTTTGTCTCCAATTGTTTCAATACTGAGGCAACTTTATCAAGTAAATTCACCATGAAGGTATCGGTATTAAACAATTTATTTCAATATCGGTTACCGTACTTTAATTACATACATCGGTATACCTGTACAGTACATATATATATATATATATATATATATATATATATATATATATATATATATATATATATATATATATATCTACTTTACAATTACCCACACTAAAGAAACAGAAATCATGTTGGTGGAACTTTAGTGATTGGAAAAATACAAATAAATCGAAAATTTCACAATTCCAAAAACGGAATTTATTTCCTTTTTGTCAGTAGTTTACAACTCAACTTTAGTTCGATTGAAATTTGCAGTTTTTGTATTATGGTTTAAACTCTGTTATAGTGCGCTTAACAAAAATATAAATAAAATTGCAACTCATCACTAGCAGTTGTTTCAATTTCCCCTCATCAGAGTTGTGTTTTAAACCGTAATTGGGGCATACATTTGAATCAGGGCTGGGAAAATGCTTTTACAGTATGTTTATAACATAAAGGCATTTCTTAAAACACTTTTTTTCTATAGAAGCTTTGGAATTTAAGAAATTGAGGAAAACCTTAATTTTTTTAATAAATTGGTCGAATTCAAAAAGGTCTAGACTGGGTTGTCCCAAAAAAAAATAGTTTTTGGATTTTCATAGATGATTATAGCCAACATAATTTTGGAGATTTTTTTCACAAGTCGAATTTTACCAAAAATCAGGTTTGCCGGCCGTTTTTTTTTTTTTTTTTTTTTTTTTTTTTTTTGAGTTTTCTTCATAATTTTGTCAAAAACGAAGATCTTTGTTACTTTTGAGGAAGCAATTTAATAGCAAAATCTCCAAGTTAAATTTTGTATGCAAAAACTATAAGTATTGGCAATGAATTTGATCATTTAGGTACCCTACATGCCAATTTTTCGTAATTTTCACATTATTTTTGTAAATAACGCTTTTAACTTTGAAATTTCAATCAATTTTAAATAATTTAAAAATATAATAATTATTGAATTTGCTCTCACCGTTCCTGAGTTATCCCGGTTTTTAGCTTTCTACCCAATTTATACTATGTATTTTAAAGGAGAGTATAGACGACATGTTTTTGTCATCTGACATGTCAAATTTCCCACTGCAAAACACATACATGTCGTCTGTTACCTTTTTAACTTTGCTTCTGTAAAAGTCAGACGCAAAGTCATCTGACAAAATTTCAATTAGAGCGTGCTCTATTTTCTTCTGACAAACCATCTGACATCAGAAATCTATGCCGGGAAGAAACTGGCAGCGGCGTCAACTATTGACGGAATCATTAGCCGGCTGAAGTTAATATTTTACAATACCAAGATATGTATGCTCATCTTACCATTGAATAGAATTTATGTAAATATATACATAAAAACAGTTTCATTTTAAAATTCTAAATTGGTCTCTTTAAAATAAAAGAAAAAAATGTTAGGATGGCTAAATTATTTTACGGCGCAAATAAATATTTTCGTGGCGGCAGCAAGCTATTTTGAAACCGAGAACTACTTTGGTTTCTGCAATAACAATGCGAAAAAAAACAGAGACAATGTCAGAAGCAAATTACATGTACGTTTGTGACCGAATATTATAAACCTTATGTAAAACAGCAATTTTGACAGACATGAACAATTACATGTGACTTGAAAATTTGACATGTCAGATGACAAATACATGTCGTGTACGGGCGCCTTAAGCTGTTTGCTGTTTTTGTTCGAAAAATGAAAGGAAAATATAGGAAATACTTTGGGAAGCAATAAGATAGACGAAAAAACGAAAATGTTGCTGTCATTGTTAACGAAGCTTAGGGGTAAAAACTCGATACTTGTTTACACACTGTACCCATTTTTTTTCCAAAAAAATACGATTTTATGCTCTTCAGTGGTTTCTTTACTTCAAATTGTACTGCTACTCAAGCATTTGATATTGTACGCGATCCCGTAACGCGAAATTATCACGAAATAAAAAGCTAAATAACTGGGCGCTTTTATTTTTACGAAGAGCACAAACATTCCACAAATCAATCGCGATGCAAATATCACACGAAGAGATTTTACGAGTCTAATGGCCGTTTTCTCATTATACGATTATCTCTTTTCCCAACGAAAAACTACACATTAAAGAAATTTGGTTTTCTCAATGTCTAATTTGCTTCTATTCTGCCGCAAAGCTAACCAGTGCCCATGTTCTTTAACTCTCGCGTCGAGAAAGTTTTCGATTGAAATGTGTGAAGTGAAACCAAAATGCCATAAATTGAAACAAACAGCTGTTTTTCTCACTTAACTGGGTCTGTAACTTTTTTGGCGAGTACAAGCTGTCACGTAAGGAAATTACTCGCCAATTTACACAAAAAGTGTGTCTGTATCATTTTGGTGAGAAAAGTTCCCGCTTTGAACTGTCAAATAAACTCACGAATAAAAATGGGGCAAGAAAAAATTTCAACACTAAAAAACAATAAAAAATGCAACATGCAAAGAATAATAATAATAATATTTTGTTCTTGGCACATTTTTCATTGTTTTATTATTTTGCTTTTTAAATTTTAATAAAATATACGAATGTCTTCAAAGCTCGTTTGCAAACAACAAACATTAAAGTCGCTCTTTACACAATTTGGTATAGCCGACGGTTGTATGTTCGCCGCCGTCGTTGAAAAATGTTAAATTTTGGTCGCCGTCAACGATATGTGTTACTGGCGTTCTGAACGTCTGCAATATCACATCGGCTTCGAATGCAATATTTTGACATTTATACAGTCACACAGACACACATTTTTCTCACTTTTCGAGAAACGATGGAATATTTTGTTTCACATCTTTTCGATGCAAAAAGTTCTCACTAAAGTTACAGAACATGGGTAAAGCACTCATCTGCCAATTAGTTATTTTCCTTTTATTTGCCGTACAGATAAATTTAATCAGCTGACTCCCAGCTTTGACATGTATTTTGAGAGGTGTTGCCAGCTGAAAACAATGTTTTTGTCGGTATATTGAGAAACCCAAAATCGTTAATGATAAATGTTTGTTGACATTAAGTAACAGCCAGTTTATCGATTCATTGAGAAAATGGCCATAATACTATTAATTTTGGTTTCTGCAAATGTGTAGGATACACACAGAAAAAAATACCAATGTAAAAAATTAACGTTGCAAAATGTTGATTGAATTTAAATTTATCATTATTTCATATTAATTTTAAATGAAAAATATTAAAATAACCTTAAATCACGTTTATTTAATATTATTCAATGTTAAAATAACATTGTTCAATATTGAATACATAAAAACCTGTTTTATATTAAAATCAAAAGTTTATCTTGTTAAATTAACATGCATACATACTTAAGTATGTACATTTTTTTATTCTAATGTTTAAAATATGTTTTAAAAAAAGACAATTCCCGTCTTCTTTTAATCAAAATTATTTAGGTAAATAGTACATCAAGTTTTCAAAGTAGAATGATGACGAAAACCATATTGGGCGATTCTGCTGATGCTTCTGTTAACAAAGGTTGTCTCTGAAGCTTGTTCACACTGTTATATCACACTCAAACCAATTTGATTACACTTGAAATTCACGTTGTTTCAACTTGAAATAACTTTTATTCAACGTGATTCGGATTGTAATTTCAATATAAATGACATTTTGCTCTAACTTTACTGCAATGTTAAATTAACATGAACTATAGTTATTTTAAAAGAAAAAAATTGTGTTCGCAAGTTATTGAATAATCAGGTTGAATAATCAGGTTGAAACGTGTAAAACAAAATCACCACCGAAAAATTTTAAATCAACCTTGTTTTCGACGGTTTTTAACTTAATTTTTTTGTGTGTGTAGTTTCATAGTTTATATTTCAAAAAAAATTGACTTGTTACAATTATTTCACATACACAAAAACTTTACTTCAACATAACTGCCTAAAAATTTTTGAAAAAAAACAATTGTTTTCTCTCTCACACATCTAAAGTATACTTTACACTTTGTAGTAACCCTGCCGTCAAATGAGTAGCTAACTACAAAAAAGCCAACTTTCAGTTAGCTTGTATAGACTAACTTAAAGCCAACTACTAAGCAACGCAAAATTTACATTAACCAAAGTGTATACAAACACTGTGAATTTTAAGTAGAGAGAGCCAAGTCGATTGACAAACAAACGGCTCCAAGACCCACAAAAGATTTAGTTATTTAGGGCCATTATTACAATATAAGGAGTAGAAATTTGTAATCGATAATGGCCAGGTTATACTATAATTAAAAAATTAAATAAAATAACTAAATACAATTTTAATAAAATAGTTAATTTAAAAAAACCAACTTAAAGTAGTAAGTTTATAGCTAGCTACAAAAAGTTAACTTTTAGTTAACGGCTAGGTAGCTAACTTTAAAGTTAACTGCAAGTAATGCAGAGTCGGAGAATTGACAACTTCCTAGGACATCGCAATGTTAAAATAGTTGGTTAATTCCATATAAAAGTAATACAAGTGTCAACCACCACTACTTGAGAAATAGTTAGCTTTCAGTTAATTTAAAGTTAACTGAATGTCCGATAGGTAAGGTATGTCAAAAACTCAAACAATATGTAAAAGTGTGAGCAATTCAAATTTATGTAGACAGACGGTGGTGGCGATACAAGTACAACACCAAAAACACAACATTGTATTTTATTTGTTGCTTTCGTTGATCGATATGTCAAAAGCACAAGCAACTTTTGACATTCCTCTCTCTAAATAAGAAAAAAAATTTCACAGATGTGCTTTCAACGCCACCTAAAAATGAAAGCGCCTAGAGTGTGATAGTGTGAATGAAAATGACAACTTCTACGAAAAAACAATTTGGCATCCCAAACGAAATCATCGGTTTTTAAAATGTTCCTAAACAAACGCCCAAATCGCAAAACGCCCTAATTCTGGCAGTCGTGATCGAGTAATTTCTCGATTCGAAAGCAATTAAACATCTAATTATTTCAAACACTACTGAACAAATCGGAATTATTTTTTCAGTCTTGTAAAGCATTAATTTGAGTTTTACAATACTTAAAAAATAATTTCGATTTGTTCAGTAGCGACTAAAAAACAAATTAAAAATAAAATTGCTTTTGAATCGAGAAATTACTCGATCACGACTGCCAGAATTAGGCCCCAGATTTATTTTATGGTTTTTGAAAACTCGTAAATTGCGATCTGCCATAGTTTCTTAAAAATATTTTAGTTCCCTTGTTGGGATTGCGATTTACAGAACATCAATTTTGCGATTTCAAGGCAGAATGTCAAATGTTAAGCGTTTTGCGATTGTCAGAACATGAACGAATCAAAGTTTTCATTTGATCAGGGTTGCATATTAACATAAGCAAATAAATTTATTATTCCATGTGTAATAGTTTGAATACACACTGTAATGTAAAATTAGATTTTTTGACTGTCGCAACTCAAGTCATTAGATGAAACGGCTAGTTTACACTATACTTTGTACTTTGTTGTAATACATGTCTAGAAATCAAGTTATATGTAAAAGTGTGATAGTGTGAATTCAATGAGTTATGAAATTGACTTACTACACGACTTCATCGTTTTTTTTTTTAATTTTCCTAAACAATAATAAACAAAAGCATATTCATGTGTGATAGTGTGAATACAGTGAATTCAAGCTGTAATCTTAAGCTAGACGCGACAAAACTCGTTAGATTTCTATCACACAAAGTATTATGGAATACGTAAGATATGCGTGATGGTGTAAACTAGCCTTAACAAAGTACTATGGAAAACGTAAGTCTTGTGTGATAGTGTAAAGTACCCTTTAGTAAAACTGAGATTTAACACCATTTTTATTTATTTTGTTGTAACTCTTATTATTGTCTACATATTTAACCCCAATTTAACGCTTCACTCGTCTAATTGCATACAAGTTGCTTCAAAATCACACAAACTGCGTGCGAAGTTGGCATGAGTTTAAAGAATTGGAGAAGAGGAGAATGTCAACAACAATTACATATTTATTTTACACTTGATTTTCCTGCTGCAGGAAGTTTTTTAAGTGTCTTTACAGTTCCTTCCGCTTGTATTTAAAAACATTTCGTTGACAAAAACAAACGAATAAGCAAATAAAAAAATCTCCTTCACTTGTTTCGTTGTTTGTTTGTTTGTTTGTTTGTTGACTTGATAAGCGGGTAAATTGTGTGAGCGAATAATTCTTGTTAACGTCTTAATGTCACATTTATTATGATTATGGCAACAAGAAAATACTGCTCAAAATTAAATGTCGAAAATGTTAAATTGTTAAGAAATTTATTTCGTTTTTTTTCCTCCACCTTCTCCTCCTCCATTTTGTTGGTCAGTTAAAATACAATTGCTGTGTAAAAAAAATGTCAACAGTTTCTAGGTTTTTAGCACTTGTTGACATTTGCTGGAGAGTTCATAAAACTTTATTAAAGTTGTCAGGTTGCTGAGAATGAGCAGTTAATTAGGGTAGAGAGGGTGAGTTGGGACATTTCAAAAAGATTTAATAAATTAATTATCTGTGTATTAAAACGTTTGCACTTTAAGTGGTTTTATATAAAACGTTTGTTTAATGAGATTTCTAAAAAAGTGTAGTACAGTTGTAGGGTTTTTTAGTGAAATTGTAAATAAAGGTAAAAAGATTATAATAAAGTACAAAGTGCTTTAAATGTGCAGGATGCTTTTAGGAGCAGAAAAAATTATTATATATAGTATAATTCTTTGTATAATGAACTTTTATTTAGGCCTTTACCGTTATTTTGAATATAAAAGAACAAAAATGTAAATACAAATTATGCAAAATGTAATTGATTCATTCATTTGCAAACTAATTACCAAATAAAAAGTGTTCGAAAAAGTTCGGTTACTAATTTGACCAAAAATTTAACACGTTTTTCTTATATTTGAAACGAGCTTCATTAAACAAAATATGTGCAGAATGAATTAATAACCTTTTGCCATTTCTGAAGAAGGGACATTATTTCATCAGTGTAAAACTTCTGGGTTTTCTGAGCGAAAAACTGATCAAACTGCGTGTTGCAAGCCTCTATTTTATTTTAGGGCTCTACAGCTCTAACAATTTCAGCAGATATTCTTTTATAAAACATTTAATAAAATTAAAATTCTTAGTTTGGATATTATAAAAATCAAAAATAGAACTGGCTCTTTCTTTTTATGAGAGCCGTCTTCTTCATAAATTTTATCTTCCATTACAGTTTGAAACACAATGTTGTTTAATTAATAAATTATTTCCATCATTTCAGTGCTATGAAACATCTGGGCTCTTTGTGGGTGACTCCATGGATGGCTTGGCTACCATACCGGCTTTGCATCACGAACCGCCTCCCTCGTACGATGCTGTGGTGGCAATGCAAGAACAACAACAACTACTAATGCAACAGCATCAACAGCAATTACTAATGCAGCAACAACTGTTGCAGCAGCAATTAGCAACAAATAATTCACCACCACCCGGTTATCGTTCATCATTAGATGTTAGCAGAGGAAGTGGCCTAGGAGGCGTCTTAACTGTAGGAGGATCTATAATAAGTGGAATGGAAATAAATTCCCTGGCTTCTTCGACAGCAAATTTAGGAACAGCCAGCAGTATTTCACCCATAGATCCTTTACTCAATTACAATGATGTCAATGGTAATGTCGCATCATCAGCAGTGCCTGTGACATCAGTCACACCTACCAATTCTCGCACAACTGCAAGTTATATGCGCAACAAACAGCCGCATCTGCAGCAACAACAACGACAACGAAATGTTCCCACAAACCAATTGAGCCAATTGAATATGAAAAAGGTTTTACAGGCCCAATCCTGCTGCTCGCTACAAAGAGCGGAAGTGGAAAACATGTGGAATGCTGCAGCAGCTGCTTTAGCAGCCAGAACTGCTCATTTACCCAGCGATTCTAGGGCCTCAACGACAGCCTCAACAAGTTCGCCTACATTGACCACGAATGCACGCAAACAATCGCAGGGCCCCGAAACCTTTGGCACCCGTTATTTAAAACAAAACTACTACAGAAGGGGTTGTCCTCTGTGTGGTAAATTTCGTTATGATCATGACTCTACTCTCTCCTTGTCCCTGGAAAGTAATTTAGATGCATTAGCCGGTGCCTTGGCAGAAGAAAATGTTGCAGCTGAACAAGATACCGATCAGCAGACAACACAAAGTAATTTAAATGATCATGAAACAAATACTTCAGATTATAAAGCGAAAGGCTATGAGGAGGCTGAAGGCCACGACGACAATGAAGTCGACGAGGAGGACGATGAATTAGATGACAATGAAAATGAGATCGAGCAACAATGTTCTTGTTTAAATTCAAAACAAAAAAGAGAATTAAGTTTCAACACCCAAAATTCCTATGAAAGAATTAATATCCAAAACAAAATACCGGAAACAGAAGAACTACGACGCCCCAATGAAAAAAATGAATGGGAATCTAGTACTGATTCTGCAACAGATGCTAATGCCAACTGTGAATTAGCAACTGAAAGACAATCAATAAATCCGGCACCCTCAAATAACAACAATGATATTACGAATACGGAGGACTCCTTAAACTTGCCTTCGACATCTGCAACTACGGCCAGAACGATATCCTGCTGTTCATCTGCCATCACAGCTGCCGCTACTTCCTCGGCGACCTCTACTCCCCCGGTAACCATTAATTTAGATTGCATCAATGAGAATGGCATTATAAGTTTGGATATGAGCAAAATTATAGATAAAACTGGTCTACCCACCTACGATGCAGCCTTAAAATTAGAATCGAGTGGATACGTTTGATCGAAGTCGCTAAGATATTTTTTTTTTTTTTCTTAATTTAGTTTAATTCGAAAATGATTTTTTTATTTCGTTTAATAAACACAAAAGTGCTTTATAGTGTAAATGGAGGGCAATTAAAATTTAAAACAATAAAATTTTTAAAATTATGAAAAAAAAATTGTTTAGAATTTTTAAAAAGAATATCGAAAAGTAATTTCCTACAATAGCAACTAGTCAGTGATTGTAAGGCCGTTTCACACTAAAATACAAGTTTTTTGAGAAAAATACAACTCTGACATGATAAGTTGTTATTGTTTTATGAACATTTTCAAACAATAATTAGATAAGGGAAGCATTTTCGTCAAAATACTTAAGACTTGCTTGATAGTGTAAAACGGCCTTTAATGAAATTTTAGAGTTCAATTCGAATATTATTTAGCTATTTTTTTAGTCATGGGGTTTAGCCCGTATTGCGATTCGAAAGAAATAATTTACGAGTTTGAACAAATTGCACTTAAGGTGGTTCGAAAAAAAAAGTATTTAAGATTAGTTGAAAAAAAATCCAGAGATAATTTTTCTAATTTTTTTCCACGCCTCTGAATACCGCCCTTTTAGTTTGTTGTACACTGCGTCTGAAAACAAAACGTTAAATGTAATATATAAATGTATAGAAAAAATGGGCCTAATTGGGGGGCGTGGCATAAAATTTAGTATATTAAAACCCAAACATATAAAGTTTGTGAAGATCTTTCTTGCAATGGAAAAAAATTTGGACATTAGGGGGAAGGATCCGAGATGCACAAGTGGCGCCCAGAATTTGAAGTCGGATCAAAAAGTCACCAAAGGCGAAAATGAAGCCATGAATAATGATATGCAATATGTTATTATAGGAGTACAAATGGCAATGTAGTGTACAAAAAACTAAAAGGGCGGTAAGCTGGTGGCCTGGCGAAATTAAAAAAAAAAAAATTCTGGATTTTTTTTTAACTAGTCTTTAATCCTAGGGGGTGACGGGCTCCACTTTTTTTTTTTTTTTAATATTGACCAAATCATTTTGTTGTGCATTACGATTTCTGTGATCGTTTTAAACCATTGCAGAGTTGTATTAATAAGCAAATGGAAAATTTGATAAAAAGTTACTGTTCGGTATAGAGTAGGGTATTCATTTAATCGGGCTTTTGCTTTAATCGGTTAATCGCTCGATTAATTAACCGATGTTTTGGTTTAATCCGTTAATAATCGGTTAATCGATTAATAATGTTTTTCTTATAAATTAAGTAATTTCAGTAAATATAAATTAAAATTAAAAAACCTATTTAAAAAACAAGCTTTTATTTGAATGCGCTAAAAAGAAAACAAATAATATTTTGCTTTAACACTTTTACTTTCAGCTTATAACGTCATTACAGAATTTATATTAGAGTTAGCTAAAAACCGTTAAAATGTGAAACCGCGGTTTCGGGTTTAAAATGATTAAAACCGGTCGGTTTCGGTTCGGTTTTCGGTTTTGAAAATATCAAAGTTAAATTCATGCATAAACATATATATTTGTTTGCATGTAAAACAATTGTTAAATTTGTTTCAATTCAGGTACTTTTATTCGCCGTTAAGTGTATACCTGGGCCTGACCAGGAGGCTTATTCTGAATTGTGATGCGAAAATCAATGCGATGCGCAAATGAAATGCGATGCGAAAGAAAATTGGTATTCTGTTAGACTTTCGCAATCGCATTCGCAATTTATTTCAAATCGTGGCAACGCTGCTCAAATATACGTCAGTGTCAATAAGCGTCAAATTAAAAATAAATAAATTGTTTGTGTTTGGCTGTGAAAATTGTTTAAAAAATATATTTAGGACATTCTGTAATAAAAAAAAAATAATAAAAATGGATTTTGTGGCACTGTGGTTCGACGACGAAGACCAAACCTATTAAAATTAAAGTTGAAGTCAAATATTTTTTAACTGATTTATATATTTCATACTTTTTCCATCCTGCAGCTTCTCTAATAGGTGGTTCATTGGGTGGAGTGCAATAATGCCTTACGAAATAAGGCCTTTAAGGCTTTATTTCACTTTCAATTGAGAAATAAGGCCTTTATTTGCAAAAAGGCTTTATTGCACTTTGAAAGTGAAATAAGGCCTTTATTTAAATTTAGCCAATGGTGCAATAAAGCCTTTATTTTATATTTTTTGATTCTTTTGTTACACTGTTACTTTACTTAATACAGTTGTTCTGCGTGGAGGCCTGCGGCCGATCTTAGGGGTTTTCTCCTCCATAGGACGCGGCAGGTGGCTTCGCTGAATACAGTTTTCCTGCTTTCGTCTCATTATCTTTCGTAGTGGGACGCGCGCAGGGAAACTTTATTCAGCGAAGCCACCTGCCGCGTCCCATGGAGGAGAAAACCCCTAAGAGCGGCCGCAGGCCGCAACGCAGAAAAATTTTATGAAGCAAAGATTTTCAATATTGTTGCAGTTAAATTAATATTTGTGTATGCTTTTTTCCAGACATTTCCTTTTATGTACATTTTAATAAAATATAAGAAGAATAAGAAATTTTATTGCTTTATTAAAAAAAAAATTTAAGTGCAATAAGGCCTTTACGGCTTTATTTCACTTTCAAAGTGCAATAAAGCCTTTTTGCAAATAAAGGCCTTATTTCTCAATTGAAAGTGAAATAAAGCCTTAAAGGCCTTATTTCGTAAGGCATTATTGCACTCCACCGGTTCATTGATATTTAGTTCTTCAGTTAACGTTAGCCACAAAGTTTTTGCCGACTGACGTGCATTTGGTGCTTATTCATAAATTCTATTATTATTTCAAATTGACACGGTTTGGTGGTCTTATTGGTTGCTTCCCTGAATTAAATAATAAATATATGGTGAATAAATATATAAAATATTATCTTTCATTAACATGTTTGTACTTTGCGAATGTTTTTTTTGTTGTCGTATAAATTTTGCGAATTTGACATTTGTTTTCTCAATGTAGAATACCGACTTGCCAACTTTTCGCATTTGAAATGCGATTAAAAAAAACTTTGCGAATATCGCAATACAGAATAGCAATTGTTCTCATTTATGCAATTTCGCATCGCATTGATTTTCGCATCGCAATTCAGAATAAGCCTCCAGGCATTTTTTGACTTTTCCAGTTTTTTTTATATAATTATTAAGTATATTAGAACGAAATTTTATGTATTCCTCAATTCCGCAATTGGAAAAATGAAAATGTTGTGCATATTGTGTCCCCCTGGGCCTGGTCAGGAACTTCCCTATAATATATGTACTGCAGTAAATAAAATCAAAATGAAACGCTTAAGAAAGCATACACAACACATAAGAATTCTTTATTTTCTGTTTTTTCTAAAAATTATTTTATTTCCCAACAAAATGTTCCAGTTTAGCCATAAAACTCCATACATATAAAAGTAGTCCCAGCCTTGCCCAGGGGTTCGATAGTGTGAGTTTTTTCTATAGCTACAAGAAACTCCATACAAAATTCAAGTGGCCTAGGTGGCAGTTTATGCCCCACAAATAAGGCATGTACTAAAGAGTTATAAAGATAACACTTGTTCTTCTTAGTACTTATTTGAATTTTAAGAATTTTGAAATACCTTGTCATTGTTGAAAGCTGTTATGTATAAAGTTTTTGTATATGAAGTACGAGTATGAGGTTTAATTTTCAATTTCTTCAAACATAAATACATTGTTAAAGTAGTAGCTAAAACCGAGGTTTTTTTGTGTCGGTTTTCGGTTTCGGTTTTAAGCCATTAAAAACCGCGGTTTCGGTTTCGGTTAACACCGAACAGCAATCCCTAATTTATATGATTTAAAAGCTTGTCGCAAGATTAAAGTACTTGTATTTAATTAGTTTGAAAATTTTAATACAAGTTATTAATTTACTTATTTTTTTGCACTAGTAAATCTCGCGACAAGCTTTTATATCATATAAATTGTGTAATGACGTTATAAGTTAAAAGTAAAAGTTTTAAAGCAAAATATTATTTTTTTTTCTTTTTAGCGCATTCAAATAAAAGCTTGTTTTTTAAAAAGGCTTTTTAATTTTAATTTATTTTTTACTTTTTAGCGCATTTAAATACATACAAGCTACTTTTTAAAAAAGAATTTTTAATTTTAATTTTTTTAAAACTCGCATTCGTATTCTCAGCAATCATTAAAAACTTAGTCAGCCATATTGTATCTAGAGTGACGTCACTTTATTTTTCGAGTTATTCTTAGCTAGCCCTTTAATTTGATACCCATATTGTAAAAGTGCATTAAAAATAGCTAGTCGTTCATCTTGCTTGTGCCGCCATATTGGATTTAGAGTGACCACTTTATTTTTCGAGATATTCTTATCAAGCCCTTTCATTTGATGCCCATATTGTAGAAGTGCATTAAAAATAACTAGTCCGCCAAGTTGTGTGTGCCCGCCAAATTGGATTTAGAGTGACCACTTCATTTTTCGAGATATTCTTATCAAACCCTTTCATTTGATACCCATATTGTAGAAGTGCATTAAAAATTGCTAGTCCGCCACGTTGTGCGTGGCCGCCATATTAGATTTAGGTTGACGTCACACAGTTTGCCATGCATTGTCATCCAAACTAAACGTGTACACAAAATTTCATCTTAATCGGTTGAAGATAACTGCTTAAAAATTGAGTTGCAAGATTCCACCCGAACAAACATACATATGTACATAAGAGCCAAAAAAAGTGCTCGATGTACCCTCCTAAAATGAACCTTGGACTTTTTTAAGATGACATTTTAAATATTTCGGCTCCAGCTTTGACCTCTCGTGAGCTGGACCAGTTTGAAAAAGGGTCTAGTTTTGCATGTTTTGTTAATTTGAGAATCTGTTTCCTTACCAACATATGCAAATTGGGTATCGTAAGAAAGGTTTTTTTAAGGCCCGTCCAACTGTATACAATTTGTCCAAGGACATTTCTTTTTTTCTTTCTTTAGTCCTATTTTCATCCATACATGATCCGCTATCATATTAGAGTTACTACAAAATTGTTTTTATATATATTCCAGAGCACCGTGTAAAATGCGTCTAATTTGCAAAAATCTAAATTATTTACATACAAAGATGATATACTTGCCAAAAGATAAAATTTGATACCCATATTGCCCAATTTAAAACGAAGGGTTACCACCCCATTGCATTTTTGCCAAAACGCGAACTAGCACGAATTTCAAAAAAAGCTGAGACACGTATTTAATTAAATCGACTAAAGATTAAAATATGTTAATTTGGCACTTTTATTACAAACAACCCCGAACAAAAAATTCAAAAACCGTTTTTTTTTACAGAAAATCCTTAAAAATAAGGACATGGATGATCGTCCTTGGACAAATTGTATATACAGTTGGACGCGCCTTAAAAAAACCTCTCTTAAGATATCCAATTTGCATCTGTCGGTAAGGAAACAGATTCTCAAATTAACAAAACATGCTAAAAAAAACCCTTTTTCAAACTGGTCCAGCTCACGAGAGGTCAAAGCTGGAGCCGAAATATTTAAAATGTAATCTTAAAAAAGTCCAAGGTTCATTTTTAGGAGGGTACATCGAGCACGAATTTTGCTTCCATACAACTTGAGTCGCTCTTATGTACATACATTGTAAGTTAAATAAAAGCTTTTAAAAAATGCCAAATTTTTTATTATTTGAAGTTTATTAGTAAAAAAAAACAACAATAACAAAACATAACATTTCTTGAACTAAAACGACCAAACAAATAAATAATCCATAAATATGTAATACATATTTTTTTAATTAATACTGTAAGATAATTTTTTAGTTATTTCAATAGTTTAAGGAGATCTTATAAAATGATCTTTTAGAAAAACAATTTGGCTTTTATGTTAAGGATTTAAGCGATTCTTTTCATTTGTTTCGATTAAACTTCACTTGGAAAGCACTCTTTCATTGAGAAATCGAAAGTAACCCATAATATAAAATAACTAAAAATCTTCCATTATGCCATTAATGTCCTGTTTTAATTTTTTTTAAATTGTAACACTTCTAATGGTTAACGTTGATTCTGTTAAAATATTGTTTGCGTTATATGTCATATGACTCATCCTGGCAAAGCTCAGCACGGAACATTTTGCGAAAAATTTATTTCCGAATTTCTAAGTTTCTTTTTGTACTGTACTTTAAGAATGTCTGAAATATATTGTATGAAAAAATATTTTCTAATCACATAACGTTTGTATATGAGATGAAACAAATAATTAAAAACACAAAAAAAAAATATTATGACACTACAAAAAAATTAAAATTTTATTACATCGGTTAACCGACTGAAATTAACCGGTTTAATCGTTAATCGAAAATAGCCAATTTTAAATTAACCGATCAGTTAATCGGGTAGTAATTAATCGGTTAACCGATTAACGGTTAACCGAATGAATACCCTAGTATAGAGTGAAGCTGTTTTGAAAGTCTGAAAATAACACACAGTTCATAAATTAATTCTTTCGAATTGATAAACACGGTTGCCCCTCCCCCCGCCTTGTTACGTTTCTGTCAAGTTGATAAGCAGCCAGTTCTGCCTCTAGGTCTTAGCATGGATCCTAGAAAAATGTACATGGCCAAATTCCATCTCTACGTCTGTAGTACTAGTCTCTGAATGTCCGATTCTTTGTGGTAAATGTCTGAGGAAAAACTATCTTATACTTTATTAACTTTTAACAAATTGTTTAGTTTAACACTTTTCGTGTTTACTTAAAACATATATTTTAGCCCTTTTTACGCTTTGTTGGCGGGGAAATATTTTTTGATATAAACAACATTTGCTGATACAAGTAAACGTTTAATTCACTTAATTAAATTTTTATTTAATACTGTTTTTATTTTTGATTAATTGTTTAATTGAAAAAAAAAATTAAAAATTGGCTATTATTTTTTTCTGTGCAAGGAACCTAACTTGTTGTCGCTCGCTTAAGGCTGTAAGCCTCCTACAAATGTACAGATGGGTTTGAATCTCGTTTTTTAGTTCGGAAACAATAACATAATCAATTTAAACTTTATTAAATAAAGCCAGTTTTCTTTTCGTTTTAAACCTTTTTTTGACGTCTTACCTTTAAGACAGCTGTAAACGTTTTTTTTTTTCGATTGCTTACCTAGAAATAGAATAAAATATGAAAATGTTAAAAAGATAAGCACACAAAGAACGAAAAAGTTAGTTATTAGAAGTAGTGAGAAAACAAACAACAAGTGTTAAAAAAGCATTGACATAAAGCGATTTGATTAGAGTTATTTTCAGAACTTTTTTATTATTTATTGTGAGGTTTTTTACCTTTTGCTCTTAACCGAAATTTATATGTATGGAAAAATAAACACAGTAAATTCACGAAAACAGCTTTTTATGTGCAAACACAAAATCTTATACAGCTTTTTTCGCGACAACGATCTTTACTATTTAACGTTCAAAAGAACACTAACTCGACGAGCCATCGCTGATCCGTATTTATATGTACCTAAGAAGCCATCGCTGAACCGTTTTTATACATGAACAGCGCTGCCAGCAAGTGGATTAAAAAAAGTACTAAAATGCCAAAAAATACTAAAATGTTCTGTTGAGTCTAAAGAAAATGCAAAATTTTTATATGGCTTGACACCAGGCTTTCAAAATAGAAATACGCCTCTAAATTTAAAAGGTTCCGCAAATAATTAAAGTTCAGGTATCTAAAGACAAGCAATGTAAATCTTCAAATTCCCTTCTATCAGGTTTTGCGAAAGAAGTGAGCCGAGAACTAGAGCTTTAAAGAAAAAAGATAAGGAACTTGCAAGCGACGGAAGGAACTGGCAAGTTCAAATTGATAAACTTGCAAGACACCGCTGTCCTAAAAAGTTTTCAAAAATTTTATTTTGGAATCGTTTACATTTTTAATGAATTTGGTGTAACGTCAAATACATTAGGAACCAATGGTCAGAGCGGCTTCCACGTTGCCATCAGTTCGAAGAGAACGCCATTAAATAAGTTAGGAACCATACACTGAAAGAATTTTCTTCGCAATACCAATGAACTTTGACATTAATCCCATGAAAAATTGCATGAAAAAAGAACCTATGCAGCGCTTCGTTGGATCAATGAAACCTGTAGTTTTTGGATAAAGAACAATGTTTTTACTCAATTAAGAGCGTAAATATGAGATTAAATTGTCCATAACAACAATAACAACGTTGATTGAAAGTTTTTGTTTCATTACTATAATGACATTTTTCATTGTCATAATGAAAATTTAAATTGATGAAAGCATTATTGAAATATGTGGCTTTTATAAAAAAATTTTTGATTTCATACATTTAATGGCATATTACATTATATGTATGAAATAATTAAATCTTACATTTTTTGATTAACAATTAAACATTTTTTTAAGGAAACTATAATTTTGTATTAATTTATGAATATAGTTATGTTTGTATATTGTATTTTTATGCTCCCAATTAAAATTTTTTGTTTAACTTGGACCAACTTAAGTTTTCATATATCCAATGAAAATTTTTTACGTAATTACGAAATCCAATGAAGCGATTTTAACGAAATTACTTCATTATAACTATGAAATTCCATTTAGACAATGAAAATTTTCATTTACCCAAGGAAAATTTTTTATGAAAATGATTCATTAAATATATGAAGCATTTTTCTTTCAGTGTATAAAAAATTCTCCAAAATTGTTCACCAATTAAAATATTAATCAAAAATTAAATCAGTTTTAATTAAAAATTGATTCAAGTTAATTAAAACGTTTAATCTAGTGAATTTAACGTTTAATTGATGCTATTAACTTGTTAACTAGTGCAAATTATTGTTTTAATTATCACAAATTTTTTAATTGAAATCAATTTTTATTATTTTTTTTCTGTGATCTCTCCTCAACTTCTGTGACATAAAAAAGGTATCATTATACAAAGTCTACGCTTCAGTTGTTGCATTTTGTGCAGAAATACAGTGATAAAAGACGACAAGTGTTTAATGAAAAAAGTATTTATTTTAGCTTAGACGTATGATTAACTAGTTGCTTCTTAATATAAAATAGTTACTCACATTGAAACGGAGTTTTTACTAAGAAAGTATCAGGAGAAAACTCAAAGGTTCACAAATTGTTTTTATAATTTAAATGAAAATCGAAAATAAGTTTTCCAAAAAAAAAAAGTTAAGAAACTAAGTTTGGAGTCTACATTTTTATTAAAATTAATACTTTTTAAGACTCTCTAAAATGTGCAGATAAGATTCGATCTCGTTTTATAGTTTGGAAAAAATAAAATTATCAAGTACGAAAAATAACCAAAGTTAGAAAAAAACATGTAAATCTATTAAAGTAGATAATCATTCAAAGCAAATTTCGATCTACCAAAGTTAAAATACCATTTGGTTTAAATATAGATGTTTTACTACTGACTGCTAGCCGTCGTCAAGGCGGTGAACCGCTCTGAGGAGATTGTGTGGTTACAATCGAAACTTAAGGGCAACCTGTCCGTGAAAACCTGGGTTCGGTTCCCAGCTCAGTCCAGAATGAAAAATTATTAATAAATTTTATTTAATTTCATGTTGTAAAATTCCTTTCTTCACAAAATTAATTAAATGAACATTAAAATATTAAAATTTGGATTAAAAACCATAAAACAGTTCATCAAAATAACCATGATACTAATTAATATCAACTTTGTATATTAGAGTGACCACAAAAAATCGATGTTGATCTTAACCCCACAAAATGATTCCCCTTACCAGATATTGAGATATGCAAAATTTGAGCTCGATTAAACAACGCTTACCCAGTGCGCTCGTCGCTCAAAATTTGGAAAAATCGATATTTTGGGCCAAAATCTGACATATGGAGCCATAACTCCAGAACTGTAAATAATAAAAATACGCTTAATATCTCAAAAGAAAGCTAATATTGTTCTTTAAAATTTATATCACATACATAATTGTTGTTATTTTAAGTCAAACCGAGTTACAACAGCTTTTATCCCCAAAAACGTGAACTGGTACCACTAGGAGCCTACTTCGTATACATATTTTGTTATTACGTGATACATTTTTGCATACTTCGTATATTTTTTTTATTAAGTGATACATTTTTGTTTTTTTTTTACATATTTTTGAGTTTAAACTACACCATTTTTCATTGAAAATGAGAAAATTCCAAATGAAAATGAGAATTTCAATTTGAAATTGAAATTGAGAAAATTCCAAATGAAATTGAGAATTTCAATTTGAAATTGAGAAAATTCCAATTGAAATTAAGAAAATCAATTTGAAATTGAGAAAATTCCAATTGAAATTGAGAATTTCAATTTGAAATTGAGAAAATTCCAAATGAAATTGGGAAGTTTAAATTTGAAATTGAAAAAATTCCAAATGAAATTGAGAAATTTTAATTTTTCCTTGATAAAATTGAATTATCTATATAATTTTTATTATATTCATTCAACAAACATACATAACTAACAAGGATCGAAAAAAATTAAACTAAATAAAAATCGCAGTATTATTGACCAACAGGCATCCAGATCCTCGTATTGGTATGTGACAATGCTCAATGCCACAGTCGGCTACAAATTATTTCTGACAACTCTCCAGCTACGCTCCTGCGATTGAGCTTATATTCACCGATGCTTAACCCCATTGAAATTATTTGGTCAAAAATAAAAAGTACGGTAACAACAACGATGAATGTACCGAACGTAATTCCCACCCATGTAGGAGAACAGAGGCTTGTCTTTTTAGAACAGATGATTAATGCTTCTAAGACATGTATAACTACTGGAGATTGCAGTAGAGCCATACAACATACTTCATCGTTTTACCAATCTGCTCTGGATCTGGAAGAAATGCCTATTGGTCAATAATACTGCGATTTTTATTTATTTTCATATTTTTCGATCCTTGTTAGTTATGTATGTCTGTTGAATGAATATAATAAAAATTAAATAGATATTTTTTTTTTTTTAATTAGGCTTAAGTTCATGAAATTTAATTTTTATTAAATTATTTTTATGAAGAAAGGAATTTTACAACATGAAAATTAATTAAAATTGTTATTGATAATCCTTCATTCTTGACGTGGCTCGGGCTCGAACCCTGGCCGGCAGGTTACCATGACATGTTTCGATCGCAACCACTCGATCTCCTCAGATGGATTTGCCGTCTTACACTCGCAGCCATCGACGACTGCTGACGTCACTAGTCAAACATCAATCCTTAAACCAAATTGTATTTTAACATTTGGTAGATCGAAATTTGCTTTCCTGAATGATTATCCATTTTAATTGATTTTACATGTTTTTTCCTTTACTTCTGTTTTTTCGTACTTTCGTCAAGAATTTTTCTTGAAGTCCAAGTACATTTTTTGTTTTTTCACTTTGTCTTTCTCTTTTCCGTTGACCTTTTTCAGCACAACTTGAAGGACAAATGTACACATAGAGCTCGTGCCTTAGCTTTAACAATAATTAGTATTGTGGTTATTTTGTTGAACTATTTATGGTTTTTAATCCAAATTTTTATATTTTTTTTTTTTTTTTAATTAGGCTTAAGTTCATGAAATTTAATTTTTATTAAATTATTTTTAAAAAAAAAAAAAAAAAAGAAAAAACAGAAGTAAAGGAAAAAACATGTAAAATCAATTAAAATGGATAATCATTCAGGAAAGCAAATTTCGATCTACCAAATGTTAAAATACAATTTGGTTTAAGGATTGATGTTTGACTAGTGACGTCAGCAGTCGTCGATGGCTGCGAGTGTAAGACGGCAAATCCATCTGAGGAGATCGAGTGGTTGCGATCGAAACATGTCATGGTAACCTGCCGGCCAGGGTTCGAGCCCGAGCCACGTCAAGAATGAAGGATTATCAATAACAATTTTAATTAATTTTCATGTTGTAAAATTCCTTTCTTCATAAAAATAATTTAATAAAAATTAAATTTCATGAACTTAAGCCTAATTAAAAAAAAAAAAAAAAATATAAAAATTTGGATTAAAAACCATAAATAGTTCAACAAAATAACCACAATACTAATTATTGTTAAAGCTAAGGCACGAGCTCTATGTGTACATTTGTCCTTCAAGTTGTGCTGAAAAAGGTCAACGGAAAAGAGAAAGACAAAGTGAAAAAACAAAAAATGTACTTGGACTTCAAGAAAAATTCTTGACGAAAGTACGAAAAAACAGAAGTAAAGGAAAAAACATGTAAAATCAATTAAAATGGATAATCATTCAGGAAAGCAAATTTCGATCTACCAAATGTTAAAATACAATTTGGTTTAAGGATTGATGTTTGACTAGTGACGTCAGCAGTCGTCGATGGCTGCGAGTGTAAGACGGCAAATCCATCTGAGGAGATCGAGTGGTTGCGATCGAAACATGTCATGGTAACCTGCCGGCCAGGGTTCGAGCCCGAGCCACGTCAAGAATGAAGGATTATCAATAACAATTTTAATTAATTTTCATGTTGTAAAATTCCTTTCTTCATAAAAATAATTTAATAAAAATTAAATTTCATGAACTTAAGCCTAATTAAAAAAAAAAAAATATAAAAATTTGGATTAAAAACCATAAATAGTTCAACAAAATAACCACAATACTAATTATTAATTATATAGATATTTCAATTTTATCAATGGAAAATTAAAATTTCTCAATTTCATTTGGAATTTTCTCAATTTCATCTTGAATTTTTTCATTTTAAATGAAAAATGGTGTAGAAATATGATAGAAAACATTTAATTAAAATTTAAATTTGTAATTTGGACTGTGCAATGGCATCCACATCAGGTGTACAAACCAGGACCAAGGATAAAATATTTCTCTTTGGCTATCCCATTCACGAGATCACCGGTTGTAAACTACCCTCAAATCGTCAGGTTTTTTGTGCTTTTTTTATAATTTACGTGCTGTGAAATTAACTGTAAGAGTATCAGCAAAACTTACCATACGAAAAGTGTTAATTTTTTTGGAAGAAAGCTCGAATCCCGACTAAACAAGAGCAAAATGCCATAACTAAGTTGAAAAAACTTCACGCTGGGTGGACAAGTCTTCAAAAAGACCGAAAGAAAACATCGGAAGCGGTCAAGAACAAATTTAAAGAGTTTGTTTATCCTGCAAGTTGTAAGCAAATACCGAGCATTATATCCTGACGTTGCAAAAACTAATTTAACAAAAGATCTAGAATAGATTACATAACTTTTCTGTGTCTGTTTTGTATGTATCTTATGATACCTGGTTTTTATATTTTAAAACATTACACTTATCAGTATTACTTGTTTTTTTATTATATTTCTAGTTAAAAGTCATAACTCGGTTTGACTTAAAATAACAACAATTATGTATGTGATATAAATTTTAAAGAACAATATTAGCTTTCTTTTGAGATATTAAGCGTGTTTTTATTATTTACAGTTCTGGAGTTATGGCTCCATATGTCAGATTTTGATCCAAAATATCGATTTTTCGAAATTTTGAACGACGAGCGCACTGGGTTAGCGTTGTTTAATCGAGCTCAAATTTCGCTATCTCAATATCTGGAAAGGGGAATCGTTTTGTGGGGTTAAGACCAAAAAAATTCCGACATTTTTATCCCCCCATATAAGATCCGGTGACTCTAATGTATATTAATTAAACTAATTGGCTGGTTTTTTAAAATTTTCGTTTGGGAATTTACATTAAAACAACAATATAAAAACAAAAACAGCGTTTAAAAAAACTGCAGTTTTTCTGGCATTTCTTCCACTCCTTCATTTGTCATTGGCCAAAAAAACTGTAACTTTTACTTCTGATTCATTAAATGTAAACAGTCGCTGTCAAACCAATTTTTTCCAATTTTCGTTTTTTTTTCGACAGTTTTTGGTTTCGACTGCAGTTTTTTAGACACTAAAAAAACTCAAAAATTTTCGTTAAGAAATTTATATTGAAAACAAAAACACATTAAAATTTTTTTTACTGCTGTTACAATATAAATTCCCAAACAAAAATGTTTGTTTTAATTTGAAAATAGGCAGTAGACGTTTTTCTTTTTGTTTTTTTATTTTTATTTTTTATTTGTGATCTTATCTGTAAGACAGTTGTAAACGTGTGTTTTTTTGATTGCTTGCCTAGAATATTTATTCGGCCTTGTTATGAGTGTCATTGTCACAGTCGAAAATTAGCCGTTTTTAAAACTGGCATTTTGATTATCGTAAACGACAAACTTCGTACGTGTTTTACATTGTCGTTGTCGGGAAATTTAAATGATATCGAAAATAATTTCAAACAACAACCGTCTGATTATACCCTTCTTCATGCCGCGATAAGAGCAGAATAAGAAGTTATATAAATAATGTTCTTAAGATATAAATAAATCAATGTTGTGTTCCGCCCACTTCTCTACGTCCGCCCATATTTTGTCGGATGTTGTTTATTAATAACCAAGATGCTTGTACCTAATTGGGAAACGTTGGCTCTTGATATTCTCCAGATATACAGAAATCTGTGTATATTTTTAAGAGAGGTTGTGTATTGATAGCCCAGCTATGTGTGCCAAATTTGGAAAATTTTTTCCCCTTACCTTACCGTTGTTTAGATATAAAAAAATCTTTTTGTGCCACGCCTACTTTTCAATCCCGACCACAGTTCTCCGGATGTTGTCTATGTACCTAAGTAGTATGTTTATGTACCTTCTGCGGCACTTTTTCCATACAAATTTGGGAGCATGGTATAACCCAGCAAACAATCACTTGTTCCATACACATTTGGGAGCATGGTATAACCCAGCAAACAATTTCATGTAAAAACTATCCTCTATATATCCCTATGTATCCCCTTCCTATCTTGGAGGCGATATCGTAGTGAGCATTCGCTATCAAGATTTTATTTTCACCCTACAGTCGGTTGGTTAACTTAATAAGTTCATCGATTTGCAAGCTCCACCACTTTTATTGTCTGTGTATGTTTGTGTGTGCGTAAATGTGACCGTCTGGCAACCCTATGCGGGCTCTTTGTTAGGTGTTCGTAAAGAGTAGGGTGTGTCTGTGTATGTTTGTGTGTGCGTAAATGTGACCGTCTGGCAACCCTATGCGGGCTCTTTGTTAGGTGTTCGTAAAGAGTAGGGTGTGTCTGTGTATGTTTGTGTGTGCGTAAATGTGACCGTCTGGCAACCCTATGCGGGCTCTTTGTTAGGTGTTCGTAAAGAGTAGGGTGTGCATGTGTGTAAATGTAACCATCTGGCAACCCTATGCGGGCTCTTTGTTAGGTGTTCGTAAAGAGTAGGGTGTGTCTGTGTATGTTTGTGTGTGCGTAAATGTGACCGTCTGGCAACCCTATGCGGGCTCTTTGTTAGGTGTTCGTAAAGAGTAGGGTGTGCATGTGTGTAAATGTAACCATCTGGCAACCCTATGCGGGGTCTCTGTCAGATGTTCGTAAAGAGTAGGGTGTGTGTATGTGTGTGTGTAAATGTGACCATCTGGCAACCCTATGCGGGGTCTTTGTTGGATGTTCGTAAAGAGTAGGGTGTGTGTAGATACAACCATGTCGAATGGTCTTTTTTATGTAATATGAAACTTTTTTATTTTTCAAATGAGTTGTACATACGTGACAAATTTAAGTTTCATAGTTCTCAAAATTCTTGGAAATACAAAGAAATTTGAGTATTAGTTGAGCAGATGTGTAGGTGTTTAGAATTCTTAAAAAATCAAAACAAAAAAAAAATAACTTAATAAATATTTTATAGAATCAGCTAATTGCTCCTTTTCACAATTATCTTTTTTATGTAATATAAAACCTTTTTATTTTTTTCAAATGAATTCTACATTTATTCGTAATAAATTTATTTTATGTTTGTAATATGATTTCATAAAAAAAGAAACTATGTTTATGAATTAGAAAATAAAACAAATAGTTTGATATATGTATGTATGTATATGTATTTGTTTACATTTTATTAAAAATACAAGTAGGTGTTTAGAATTCTTAAAAAACTCAGAAAAATAACTTAATAAATATTTTATAAAGTCTGATGATTGTTCCTTTTCATAATTGTCTTGTTTATGTAATATGAAACCTATAAATAAAAACAATATTATGTTATGTTGTGTTATTTTATTTTAAATTTTATTAGGAATTTTTTCAGATTTTACAGATTCAAAATTAAAAATACGTTTATAAAGATTAAAAAGCTTAAGTGTTAACAAATGTTGTTTATAAAGTGTTTGACATCGACAAATGTTAAAGGTTTGTGAATAAACATTTTCACAATAATATCTATGTATGATATTATTTATACATATAAATGGACTATTTACATAATTATAAATTCTTAATTCATCTATAAGTTTCATAAATAAATCCATATGTTCCTTATCAATCTGGTAACTATGTTTTGTCAATAATTCTTCCAATTCAGCTGATGATATCATTTTTGAGTTAAATCGTACTAGAGATGTACTCCGTTTAAAGACTTAAAATCAACTAAAAATAAAATGATCAACTTCAAATGTTTTATTAATTAATTAGGTTTTTCTTTATTTTAAATATAAATTCACATAATTTCTTAATAAAATTACATTCTTTTCAGCACATATTTGATTAAAATTAGTATGTTTCTTACAAATATTAATATTAGGATTATTTTTATATAAAGTCTTGATATTTGGACAATTCAAATAATCTAAATTAATTATATATATGTCGATTTCTCCTCCAAGTAGCTCCTTTAACCATCTAACTTTTTCAAATCCTTTAACATATAAAACAGGGTGTTCTTCTTCTTTTTTTCTTTTTTTTATAGTTAATATTAAATATTCTATTAACTCTTTCAGTGTAGACTCTCCAGTATCCCAGTGTAGTCCATGCAAGTGATTATATAACCATTTATTTGTAAATCTATCCTTATTACTTAATTCAGAATATTTTATTATTGATTCAATGTGAAAAGTTTGTTTTTCGATATCACTGATTGAAACACAGACTTCTTTAGCATGAAATTCATTATTGATGAAAAATCCTTGCACATCAACAACTATAAATTTATATTGTTGTTCCATTGTCACCCCTTATAAAACTAATTTAAAGATAAATAAAACATATTCTATTTATAGTTTTTATTTATTTATTTTCAAATATGAATTTATAATAAGCTCCATCCACAACTTTTTTTAAATAAAAATTTCCAGATGATAAATCGTCCATAACTTCCGCTGGTAGGTTTGTGTATTTCTCCGGTAGGAATATTATATGAGTTTCCAACTCTAACATTGTTTTCGGACCAAACTTTGTAGATTTTTTTAAACATTTTAAAATTTTAATTTTCTTGTTTATGGGGAGTTGCTTTAACGGCATTATTTCCTTTAAATACTTTTTGATGATATTGTTTAGATAATTCAATGTTTTATTCATTTTCTAAACTTTTTTTAGTTGGTTAGAGGAAAAAGTTTACTTATTTAATTAACAATTTTTCAAATACTACTGATGAAACTGTGTTTTTGTATCAGATATTTATACTATAATTTTATAGGTGAAGGGATTTTAGAAAATAATAGATGTAATGGTATAATTCTTTTTTTCATTAAATAGTTGTGGTTCTTGTTTATATAAACATAGAATTCTTGGAAAAACAAAGAAATATGCGACATGCATGTGCAGGTTTTTTCGAATTCTTGGAAAAACAATGAAGTATGAGACATGAATGTGCAGCTGTTTAGAATTCTTGGAAAAATAATGAAATATGAAACATGAATGTGCAGCTGTTTAGAATTCTTGGAAAAATAATTAAATATGAGACAAGAATGTGCAGCTGTTTAGAATTCTTCGAAAAACAAAGACATATGAGACATGCATGTGCAGGTTTTTCGAATTCTTGGAAAAATAATGAAATATGAGACATGCATGTGCAGGTTTTTCGAATTCTTGGAAAAATAATGAAATATGAGACATGAATGTGCAGCTGTTTAAAATTCTTGGAAAAAAACAAAGAAACCGCTGATGCTGCAGTTTTTGATTATATTAAATAAAATACAGTCAAATCCCGATAAATTACCCCCCGAAAAATCATAATTCCCGATAATTCGTAAGAAATGACCGGTCCCTTGCGATTAAGAATTATCGAGATTCTACTGTAATGCAAAACTTTAAAATAAAAAAAAAATAAAAATAACAAAATAAATATTTTAAAGATTCTGCTGATTGCTGCTTTTCATATAATATGAAACCTTTTAATTTTTCGAATGAATTCTAAATATGTACGTGACAAATTTAAATTTCATAAAGTTTTTTTTTTGAATGAGTCCTCATCTCAAAATTCTTGGAAAAAACAATTAAATATGAGTCATGCAAGTGCAGCTGTTTAGAATTCTTAGAAAAACAAAGAAACCGCTCTTGATGCGGTTTTTGATTAGGACTGTAGTCTCAAAATTCTTGGAAAAGACAATGAAATAGGAGTCATGCATGTGCAGATGTTTATAATTCTTGGAAAAACAAAGAAACCGCTGATGTTGCGGTTTTTGATTATATGAACTTATGTGAAACTTGCCCCTTACTAATTACTCCCCTAATTAACAATTTATGATATAAATATGTCTACTTCTGGAACACAGAACCATTCTTGTTCTGATAGTTAAATCATTGTGTTCTTTAATAAAAAAGTGAAATGGCTGGCGGTTTTATTTGTGAGTTTTGTGATAAAGTATTCACTTTGAATAGAAATTTAAGAAGACATGTTCGATTGCATCATGATGGACCATCATCATCGTTTAAATGCCAAACATGTAATTTACATTTTTCGGATCGTAAGGAATGGCACCGACACTCACATTCTAATACAAAAGGTGACGGTAATGATGAAGAAACAAATATTTACTGTAAAGGTTGTGAAAAAGATATAAAAAAAACAAATTGGCATTATCATATAAGGTCAAGTGCACATAAATTTAACTGTGTTGAAAAAGCAGATAATAATAGTGATATTAAATGCATAAAATCATCTTTTAACAATAGAATTGTCACATTTTTAATTGAAAACAACAATAAAAATAATTTAATACCTGAAAAATTTTTAACGGAAATAAGAGAGAAATTAATAAAATTATTAACAGACACCATGCAAAAACACGGAAACATAAAATTTAATATGGAACTGTATGGTGAATATGTGCTGATTAAGGAAGGTGAAGATTCTTGTATGGTGGATATAAAATCCCATCAGACTAAAATGAACATTCTTACTATGCTTTCAACAAGAGATGATATCCTAAATGTTTTCAACGAACAATGTAATATTATAATAAAAAAGATGAGCGAATTTCAGGAGCGTGATAGTGGCTGGGCATTAATTGAAATAACACGTTTGGAGATGAACATAAATCAATATAAGTGTATCAAAGGGTCACAATACCTTCCTTTACCAGCAAAAATAATGCAGAAAAAAGCATGTGTCAACGTACAAAATCGAGACGAGTACTGCTTCAAGTGGGCAATCATATCAGCACTATACCCAGTCGCTCCTGAATATACAAAGAGATGTTCATCGTATAAAATTAATGATATTGAAGATGACATCATTTTGCTGGATAATGGAATCAAATTAAATTTCACCAATTTAAATTTCCCTCTTCCGATTAATCAAATAAGAGATTTCGAGCTTATGAATCCTGAAATAAGTGTGAATGTGTTTGGACTAGAAGATGATGTTGTAGTGGGACCATACTACTTCACCAAAGAAGAAAAGTCCAAACACATCAACTTAATGCTGATAGAGGATGGAGAAAGATTACATTACGTATGGATCAAAAATATTTCAAAGTAGGTTCACAATATTTATATTCTATTTATATATGAATATATTATATTAATTTAAATCATTTTCTTTTTTCCTATTAATTACAGATTGATACGTAGTCAACTGACGAAACGGCAGAATCAAGTATACATCTGCAATACATGCTTAATCCATTTTCGTACAGAGACGTCGATAATTAAACATAAAGAGGAATGTAATAAAATGGTTACAAGGATGCCTAGTATAGATAAAAGTAAGCTTAGTTTTAAAAATTTTAAAAAGCAAATGGATGTGCCTTTTGTTGTATACGCTGATTTTGAATGTATTCTGGAAACAGTAAACATTCAAAATTCTAAGAACGTAAAATCAACACAAAAGCATATTCCATTTGCTTATAGTTATTTTATTAAATGTTCGTATAACTCAGACTTAGATATTTTTAAAATTTATACTGGAACTGATGCGCCACAACATTTTTTTAAAACTTTAGTTGACGACATTTTAGCTATTTACACTAGTCATCTAAGTGTTATTAAACCAATGAATTCCTTAACACCCCTGCAACAGATACAACATTATGAGAGCAAGACTTGTTATATTTGTACGAAATCTTTATCTAATGAAGATAAAGTAGCTGACCATTGTCATCTAACTGGTCAATATAGGGGTGCTGCTCATAATCAATGTAATTTAGAATATCAAATTGCAAATTTCATCCCTATATTCTTTCATAATCTTTCGGCATATGATTGCCACCTGTTTGTTAGAGAGCTTTCAACAATTGAAGGCGATATAAATATTATACCTTTAAATAAGGAGCTTTATGTGTCTATATCAAAAAGAATTTCTGTAAATGAAAAAGATACAATTGAGTTACGTTTTCTCGATTCATTTAGGTTTATGCCATCGAGTATAGCAAAATTAGCAAGTTATTTGTCCGACAGTGATTTAACGGTAGTAAAATCAAGCTATCCAAATGATGAAGAATTTAATTTAATGAAACGTAAGGGTGTCTTTCCGTATGATTATTTAGATTCGATGAATCGTCTTGAAGAAATTCAATTACCACCTCGGTCAATATTTTTCAATAAATTAAATAATGAGTCGTGTAGTGTGGAGGATTATGAACATGCACAAAAAGTATGGAAAACATTTAAATGTAGAACATTAAAAGATTATCTACTTTTATATTTAAAAGTAGATATTCTTTTACTTTGCGATATATTTGAAAATTTCCGTAAAGTTTGTGCAAACATTTATAATTTAGATCCATGTCAATATTATACTACCCCAGGTTTATCCTGGGATGCAATGTTGAAAACAACTGCAATAGAATTGGAGTTGTTGACTGATATTAATATATATAATTTTGTCCTTCGGGGCATTAGGGGAGGTATTGTTCAATGTTCTAATCGACATTCAATTGCTAATAATAAATATATTAGTAATTATGATTCTAACAAAGAATCAAACTACGTAATATATTTAGATGTTAATAACTTGTATGGCTATGCAATGTCACAATACCTCCCCTATAAAAATTTTAAATGGGTTGAAAATTATAACCATTTCAACGTTAATAATATAGCTGAAGATTCTCCATTAGGATATATATTAGAGGTAGATCTAGAATATCCATCTACATTACACGACTATCATAATGATTTACCATTTTGTGCTGAGAATAAAAAAATTGAAACCATGAAACAAAAGAAACTAATAACTGATTTAAATTGTAAAACTAATTACATAATGCATTATCGAAATCTTCAGCAATGTATTCAACATGGTTTAGTTTTAAAGAAAATACATAGAATTCTTCAATTTGACCAATCAAATTGGTTACAAAAATATATTGATTTAAATAACCATCACAGAACACTAGCAAAAAATTCATTTGAACAAAATTTTTTTAAATTGTTGAATAATGCAGTATACGGGAAAACTATGGAAAATGTTGATAAGAGGAAAGACATTAAAATAGTATGTCAATGGGAGAATAGAGGTAAACGTTTAGGAGCCCGTGCTCTTATAGCTAAACCCAATTTCCATAGTTCACTTCAAATTCATGAAGATATGCATGCTATCCAAATGAGTAGAATTAAAACTGAATACAACAAACCTATTTATGTTGGATTTGCAGTATTAGAAATATCCAAATTTAAAATGTACAGTTTTCATTATGATTACATAAAGCCTAAATATCGTGAAAACATTAAACTCAATTATATGGATACTGATTCCTTTATTTACGACATTAAAACAGATGATCTATACAGAGATATTAAAAATGACATAAATACTCATTTTGATACATCTGCATATCCGATAGATAATGTCTACAATATCCCACTTCTTAATAAAAAAGTTTTAGGGATGATGAAGGATGAGTGTAATGGTAAAATTATTAAGGAATTCATTGGGTTAAGAGCTAAAATGTACTCAGTGAAAATTGATAGAGAAGATAAGGAAATTAAAAGAATTAAGGGCGTTAAGCAATGTGTAACTAGTAAATTAAGTATAAATGACTTTAGAAAATGTCTTTTAGATAAAAAATTATATTATAATTCAATGTATATATTTAGATCTAAGATACATCAAATTTATACTCAAAATATAAGAAAACTAACATTAAGTTATTTAGATGATAAGAGATTTATTAGAGATAATGGCGTTGATACTTTTGCATGGGGTCATTATAGAATAAATAACTATTATGAACTTATGGAAGAGGATGATGACATTCTTCTCAATGTAAATATAGATTTTTAATTAATTTTAAGTTTTTATATGATTAGAAAAATTGTAATATAAAAAAAATTATGAAAAAAGAAAACGTTAAAATGTTGTTTTTATTTCAAACCATATTTATTGAATAAAAATTTTAAACATAAATGGCCACAATTAAATGTATTGAATTTTTGTTTTTGTTCGTAATTATATTCGATGGGCAATTTTAAATAGTTGATGATTTCAAGTGGTGGTTGCAAGTTTCCAAAGCTGTCAAAGTATTCTTTATAATTGTGATTTTTATAATATGCTACCCAGTGTGTCCCAGGACCTTTTATATCATCCAGATTAACAATTCCACATTCATTCTTTAAGGCTTTTTTAGGTAAAGAATTACGCATAAAAACACCTCTAAAATGTTTTAGTTTTCTTCCATATTTATTTAAATCTACATCTGTTAACGCTCGACTGGGTAGATTACTTAAAAGTTTTTTGAAGCTGATGTACAATAAAGTCCATAACCAGATTTATATGGTTTAAGATATAAACCTTTTCCCATAGCAATTGATTCCATATATTTATTGTGACGTGTTGCTTCTGCCAATTGTTCTTTTCCATTCTTTATATCATTAACAGCTTTAGCTATTGCTGATCCACCTGTAGCTAAACTTCCAAGAGCTGACAAGGCTGTTAAAACTGGAATCAATGGCAGAAATCCACCAACTTTAGGCACTGGAATAACTCTTGGTATACTTATATCAGCTTTCTTTTTTCTTTTAAAATCAGAGCGAACTGCTTTTTGTGCAATTAAAACAGCATCATTTATATTGGTAGGTTTCTCCTTTCTCAATAGTTTTAGAGTATTTTTAACAGTGCTAGAGAATAATTTCTTACTACACACTCTTTTCTTTCCACCTTTTCCTTTTTTTGATATTCGATCTGTATTATTCTTCATACCTAATCCAAATTTTACTTTTGCCTTCATAGCGTTCGTAACAAACCAAGCGTTAGCTTTTTCTTTTAAATTACTTTCTTTAGATTTAACTCGTTGCCAAGCCTTTTCAGCTAATATCTGATCAGCTTTATGTCTTTTAGTTATATCGTCAGTTTCTGAATATGCAATATCGTGCTCTCTGCAAGCAGCATCTAATAAATTTATTCCTTTATCTCCTCTTGCTAATCGTTCTTTAAGTTTTGTACCCGGTCCGCAAAACTGATATCCAGGTAAATGTAATTCAATTGGTAATTTGTTAATTAAGTTGTTGACTACTCCACGTCCAATTTTAAACTGATTAGTGTTGTGTATATTGTTATATCTTATAACCATTTTATATGTTCAGCGCTTAAAATTGTAATAATTATCTTTTTTGTAAAACATTACTTTTATAGTTAATTATTTTATTACTCGTCAATATGTGAATAGTTAAACAGATCGAAAACAGATATAAAACAGATCAGAAGCAGATATAAAGCAGATCGAAAACAGATATAAAACAGATCAGAAGCAGATATAAAGCAGAGCACAGCAATATGCGAATAGTTAAACAAACGAAACAAATTGTTATTAGAAATGCTGATGTTGAAAAAGAAAAAAAATCTAAAATTGTACATAGCACACTATTACCAAACACAATAAGAGCGTTAATTGTTGGACCATCAAACTGTGGTAAGACTAATGTAATGATTAGTCTTATAGAAAGTCCTAATGGTCTTTGTTTCAAAAACATATACATATATTCTAAATCCTTATATCAACCGAAATATTGTTATTTAAGAAAACTTATTAAACCCATAAAAGATATAAATCTATTTACATTCTCGGAAAATGAAAAAGTTTTAAGTCCAGCTAAAGCAAATCCACACTCTATAATAATATTCGATGATGTTATTTGTGGTAAACAAGACACTGTAAGAGATTACTTTTGTATGGGTAGACATAAACATATAGATTGTTTCTATTTATGTCAAACATATACAAAAATTCCTAAACATTTGATACGTGATAATGCAAATATGATTATAATATTTAAACAAGATGAAATGAATTTAAAGCATATATATAATGATCATGTTATCGGTGATATGTCATTTAAACAGTTTATAACAATTTGTAAGGAATGTTGGAAAGATAATTATGGTTTTGTTGTTGTCAGTAAGGACGATCCAATTAATGGCGGTCGTTATAGGAAGGGATTTAATAATTTTATTCAATTATAAGTAAGATTTTATATAAAACAGATCAAAAGCAGATCAAAAGCTGATCGAAAGCAGATCAAAAGCAGATGTAAAGCAGATCGAAAGCAGATCAAAAGCAGATATAAAGCAGATCAAAAGCAGATATAAAGCAGATCAAAAGCAGATATAAAGCAGATCAAAAGCAGATATAAAGCAGATCAAAAGCAGATCAAAAGCAGATCAAAAGCAGATATAAAGCAGATATAAAGCAGATCAAAAGCAGATATAAAGCAGATCAAAAGCAGATATAAAGCAGATATAAAGCAGATCAAAAGCAGATATAAAGCAGATCAAAAGCAGATATAAAGCAGATCAAAAGCAGATATAAAGCAGATCAAAAGCAGATATAAAGCAGATCAAAAGCAGATATAAAGCAGATCGTTTATAATTTAAAATACAAACACATGCATTCAGCAATCATGAATAAGAATAATGAATTGTTAAAACATATTGTTGAAACCAGAGCGGTATTAAAGGAAAAATTACAAAATATTAAACTTAATGAAATAGATAAAGTTAATATGTTAGAAGATACCTTTAAACCTATAACAAAACCTTTAAAACATATAATAAAAAAACTTGATAAGACAAATAAATCTTCTGGAACAGTACGAGCGCCATCATATCAATCACTATATACACCATCTTCTCTATCACTATATAGACCTAATTTAAATCAGGATAATGCTTCTAGTAATGTTCTTTCTTATATGGATTATGATGATGATGAAATTGATAATAACGAAGCTGGTTTTGCTGTTTTTAATGAAGAAAATAGATCTAACTCCAATATGGATTATGATAATGATATTGATAATGTATCTAGTTTGATGAGGTTAAATGAAGAAAATAAATCCAATTACGACATGGATATTGATGATGATGACCATTACAATGAAGATAATAATGATAACAAAGTCCAATACCTAAACAACTTAAAAAGAATAAGAACATTTAGCAATAACACATCTACTCTACCTAATATAAAGAGAAAGAAAAATAATATGAAAATTTTACAATCAACAGAAACAACGAAATCATCAAAACCTATCAGTACTAAAAAGCACATTTCACTAAAAACAAAAACAACAACATCCACAACACAATTGAAGAATGATAAAAATCAAAAAAATCTAAAAAGAAAGAATTATTCATTGCTTTCAAATTTCGATGAAGATGGTGATAGAAAACGCAACAAAATCACACATTTATTTTCCAAACGTAAAAGTAAAACACAATTAAATACCGATAAGAAACGAATTAAATTAAGTAATTCTAAATTAAATGAATCACCTCTTTATAAGAATATTATGTTGTTAATAAATAATGAAATGATTGATAGAATCTATGGATTTAATATAGATCATGCTGGAAATTGGCGATATGGAACAAACAAACTAAAATTTAATAACGATAACACTTTATATATAGGCGATAAAAAATTGAAATTGACACCAGGATTATTTGAACTATTATTCCACATAAAACCTTTACATTATAATAAAATAGATTTAAAAAAATATAAAGATATTCTTATTAATACAAATGTACACAGACGTAACTATCAGTCAAATAAACAAATTAAAGGAACTAAAGCATTTAAATATGAACGCATTATAAAAAAATTATTCAACACAAAGGGTAATATTCTTACTAAAGGTAGTGGATTATCCTTAAAATTAGTAGAAAAACGTAAACCAAACTATATATATTGGGATGATCCTAATGAATTAGTCGACAGATTACGTTTACTCCTTTCATCGGAAGGTGCTGGTCATAATAATCATAAAAACGAGATAATTTCAATTATTGAGGAACTAAGAGAGGCTAATATAATATATTAAAAACATGAGTTTTATAAATAAATTTGGAGAAAGCTCAACACATAAGTATAAATTTAACGATTCAAAACTAAGATCAAATCTATTAAAAATGCTTGATGTTGAAGTAAACAATCATGTTTTTGATATACATAAAAAAAGAATTACTAATCTAGCCACACCGATCGAACCTAAGGATGCTGTTACAAAAGCCTATTTAAAACGAACAAATGAATTACTAACAAATAAAATAGATAAAACTGTTAAAGATGTTGAAACTAAAATACAACTGCTAACAAATAAAATTAACCATGCTATCGTTAATAACATAGAAAAGCTGTATAAAGATGTTGAAGTCATTACCACTGCTAACAAAGATTTCGAAAAGAAAATATCAGACTTAAAAAATGAAATTAATCAAGCTATCGTTAATAACATTGAAAAGTTCTATAAAGATGTAGAAGCTATTAGTATTGCCATTCCAAATCATATAAAGAAGGAGAAAAATGTTATTGAACAATCAGTTGAGAAACAAATATTAAAAGTAAATAAAGAATATATGAAAAAAGTGGATGAAAGAGTTAATAAAGTAGAAGAATATATTTTAAAATTGGATGGCATAGATGAAAGATTTAACAATATTGAAGATTACCTTTTTAAAAATATTGATAAACGTCCTCCGATAAAGATAACTAAATATCCATAAATATATATTAATTCAGACATAATACAAAAATAAAAGATATGAATCTAAATGCAGATAAAAGAACAATAGTTAATGAACTACATAGACAAGCGAGAAAAAATTTTAAAAGAAGGCGAGTAGTTGTAAAAGGAATTGATGATTTATGGCAAGCGGATTTAGTAGAAATGGGAAGTTATGCAACATTTAACAATGGATATCGTTATCTTTTAACCGTAATAGATACATTTTCGAAAAAAGCTTGGGCTGTTGCAGTAAAAAATAAAAGTGGTGAAAGTGTACTGAACGCTTTTAAAAATATATTTAATATTAATCATAGAAAACCGAAAAACCTACAAACAGATGATGGTAAAGAATTCTTCAATAATCAATTTCATCGATTGATGCAATTAAATCATATTAATCACTATTCAACATATAGCGTTTTAAAAGCTTCCATCATTGAACGATTTAATAGAACATTAAAGGGACTAATGTGGAAAGAATTTAGTTATCAAGGAACATATAAATGGATACACATTTATCAAGAACTTGTTAATAAATATAATAATACTTATCATAGAACAATAAAAATGACACCAAATCAAGTAAATTTATCAAATGAAAAATCACTATTGGATACAGTCTACAACAATTTAAAAGTGTTTAAAAGACCGAAGTTTAAAGTTGGTGATAATGTTCGAATAAGTAAATATAAACATGTGTTTGAAAAAGGTTATACACCGAATTGGACTACAGAAATCTTTAAAGTTAAAACTGTAAGATCCACAAGTCCTACCACTTATATACTAAAAGATTATAAAGGACATGATATTAAAGGTGGTTTTTATGATTTTGAACTAATGAAAACTAAATATCCAGAAACGTATTTGGTTGAAAAGATTTTAAGAAGAAGAGGAAATATGTTATATGTTAAATGGTTGGGATTTACATCAGATCATAACTCTTGGATAAATGTAAACGATTCGTCTCCTATATAAAGAGCATTAAAAAATTTTTAATTTATTAATACACCGAACTTTAAGATGTCAATAACGCTAACATTAAATGGTGATACTTCACTTCTAGTTGCCAACTATTTTCCCCCCATTCAACTTGATGGAAATTACGTTTGCGGATTAATTAGTCTTGATACATATCATTCTATACCAAATGTTGATGTTGAAAACAATAGATTTCATATTGGTGATTATGAAATAGTTATACCTGTTGGATCATATGAATTCTCGGATATAGCTGATTTGATTATAGATAAATATAACACCCTTAATCCAAGAGGAAATCTTATTATTGAAGCTAATTATAATACTTTACAAACGTCTATAAAATGTACAACCGATACAATTTATTTTAACAAGGAGCGATCAATCGGTTCCCTATTGGGCTTTAGTAAGAAAATTTTGGAAAAGAATCAAGAACATTTTTCAGATAAAACTATAGAGATTACAAAAATAAACAATATTATAGTTGAATGTAATATTGTTAACGGATCCTATATAAATAGCACATCTGCGCATACCCTTCATCAGTTTTCGCTTGTTGTCAGTCCCGGCTATAAAATAACAGAGACACCGGCTAATGTTATATATTTACCCGTTAACACTAAAAGTATAAACACTTTAGTTTTAAAAGTAATCGATCAAGACGGAAATTTAATAAATTTTCGTGAGGAGAAAATATCTATACGATTACATATAAAACCAGTATAAAAGAATGATTATATTCAATAATAACAATAGTAATAAAAATACAAGTGATTTGTATAAGGAGTCATCATTCACACATTTACGTTCAAAGGAGCAAGAAGCTGAAAAAACTTTAAGACTTAGTCTAAGCGAGAATAATCAAGAATTTTTAAAAAACTTGGGATTTCGATTAAAACATTTAAAAAAATGAATCATTTTATTGATGTTTTACAAAAACCTAAATTCGACAATTCAATCATCAAAAAGGAGTATCATAGCTACTCATCATATTTACAATCGTTTAAGAATAATGATGAAATTCGTATAGCCATTCAAAATCAGGATTTATACGTATTACCACATGAAAGTCTCTTATATGTTGAAGGGTTAGCATCAAAGGAAGATTCAACAATCTCTTCAAATATACGGCTCTTAAATAATTGTATAGCACATTTGTTTGATGAAATTCGATATGAATTAAACGGTGTAGAGATTGATCGTACACGACATTTGGGTATTGCAACAGAAATAAAAAACTACGCCTCACTTAATAAATCTGAAAGTGATAACCTCTTAAATGCAGGATGGGCACCCTCTAATAATAATGATTTGACACTTGTAAACGGATATTTTAACTTTTGTGTGCCATTAAAGATGTTACTTGGATTTGCTGAAGATTTTAACAAAATAATAGTCAATTCAAAACATGAATTGATTCTTTTACGTTCCAAAGATGATAAACAAGTTTTCAAATCTAGCGTTGCCACAGAAAGAATAAAGTTAACTATACTTAATATTACATGGAAAGTACCGCATGTTCAACTTTCTGATACATATAAATTGTATATATTTAAAACCATCAACAATCGTCATCCATTAAATATATCATTTCGAAGTTGGGATATGTATTATTATCCTTCGCTACCAGAAAGTACAACTGTTTTGTGGAATGTTAAGCTAGCCAACGAAAATGAAAGACCTCGTTTTCTTCTTTTAGGATTTCGAAACACTACTAACAACAAGTTTATACATTGCGATTTGTCAGATATAAAAGTTTATCTAAATTCTGATACTTATCCATATGATGATCTAAATCTCAAATTTGATAGAAATCGTTTTGCTCTACTATACGAAATGTATTTGAAGTTCCAACAAAGCTATTATTTACGATATCCACAACCATTACTAACACGAGAACAATTTAAATCCGATGCTCCTTGAATTGTGTTAGATGTGACTCATCAAAATGAATCAGTCAAAACTGGACCAATCGATATTCGCATTGAGATGAAAACGGTAACAAACATTCCTGCTAATACGGCCGCATATTGTTTAATTATACATGATAAAATGTTCGAATACATACCACTTACAAATGAAATAAAAAAACTAATGTAAAATAGAAATAAAATAAATAAATAAATATATATAATTTTTTCTATTAAAAATCTTTTGTTTTTATTTATTTTATTTGTTTATTAATATTATAAGTAAGTATTTTTATAAATTTCATAATATTGTGAAATTACTCGTCCATTCGAACGAAGTCAAAATTATATAAATAGAAAAGCAATCAATATTAATGATTATTCACAAACATTGCATATACGTATACAGTAACATATTCAACAATGATTATCAAAGAGATTTATACTTTTTTAAAAAAATTTTCTAACGTTATTTCTGATAAACATAAAAATAAAATTATGAAAATTAAATCATATCTGGAGGATAGAAAAAAATTTCAAACAATAACTAATCGATATGGGGAACATTACAATAATTGTGCTTGGTCAGATGAAAATAATACGTGTGGTCCAGATACTTGTTCCTGCTCCCGCTTTAAGAAAACAAAAGATGCTGTTATAGAAGAAGCTAAAGAAATCATGGAATATTATAATAATAATATATATAATTTAACTAAACGTAAAAATTGTATTTTTAATAAAATGTAAACAAATACATATACATATGTACATACATATATCAAACTATTTGTTTTATTTTCTAATTTATAAACATAGTTTCTTTTTTTATGAAATCATATTACAAACATAAAATAAATTTATTACGAACAAATGTAGAATTCATTTGAAAAAAATAAAAAGGTTTCACATTACATAAAAAAGATAATTATGAAAAGGAGCAATTAGCTGATTCTATAAAATATTTATTTAGTTATTTTTTTGTTTTTTTTTTTAAGAATTCTAAACACCTACACATCTGCTCAACTAATACCCTTTGTATTTCCAAGAATTTTGAGACTTTATGAAACTTAAATTTGTCACGTATGTACAATTCATTTGAAAAATAAAAAGGTTTCATATTACATAAAAAAGACCATCCGACATGGTTGTATCTACACACACCCTACTCTTTACGAACATCCAACAAAGACCCCGCATAGGGTTGCCAGACGGTCACATTTACACACACACACACACCCTACTCTTTACGAACACCTTACAAAGAGCCCGCATAGGGTTGCCAGACGGTCACATTTACGCAAACACAAACATACACAGACAATAAAAGTGGTGGAGCTTGCAAATCACAAACCGCAAACCACAACACGATAAAGTCACAACAATATACACACATACACGGCTCAGTGTAGCGTACCAATCGATGAACTTATTAAGTTAACCAACCGACTGTAGGGTGAAAATAAAATCTTGATCGCGAATGCTCACTATGATATCGCCTTCAAGATAAGAAGGGGATAGATTGGGAAGAAAAAATTCCTCCTTATGGGAAAACACGTAGGGAGGAAATTGAAATTTAAAAATTCCTCCTTATGAGAATCACGTAGGGGGGAAAAATAAAATCTTGATCGCCTCCAAGATAAGATGGGGATAGATAGGGGATAGTTTTTAGATGAAATTGTTTGCTGGGTTATACCATGCTCCCAAATTTGTATGGAAAAAGTGCCGCAGAAGGTACATAAACATACTACTTACCTAATTTGAAAACGTTGGATCTTGCCGTTCCCGTTCTCCAGATATACAGAAATCAATAATGTCTTTGTATCCCACCCCGCTCATTTTTTTAGAGAGGTTGTGTATTTGTAGCCCAGCTATGTGTGCGAAATTTAGACAATTTAACTCTTACCGTTGTTTGGATATAAATTAATTTATTTCTTGGCAACTTCTCCAATCCCGCCCAAATTTTGGCGGATGTTATCTATTAACAAAGATGCTTGTACCTAATTTGACTTCTGCCGTTCTTCAGATATATAGATTTGTTTGCAAGGGAAGTGGCACGCCCACATATAAAATCTCGCCCATATTTTGTCGTTTGTTTTGTAATAATAACTAATACCGTGTTCAGATATGCACCTTAATTGAGTTTTACGCAATAAATGCCATTATTGAGCTCAATTATCCATACAAAATTGCAATTTAGTTATTGTTCAATTTATACGAAATTGTTATAAATATTGAGTAAAATAAAAATGCGACACTGTAACAAGTGTGTTTATTAAACAAAACACAACTTACTAAACAGGCCTATCCATTAGATCTTCGCAAAAGCCAGATGTTTATTCCATAAAGATGTCAAAAGTTGTTTACATTTTCTTAGTCTCAATTTACACTATGGACATTGCTTGCCGGACAGAAAAAGTTTGTTGGCGAGAGAGGCAAGAAGTAAAGAGTGTTAAGCATACAGCGTCGCCCCCTTACCAACAAACTTTTTCTGTCCGGTAAATTGAGACTTATAGATGTACATTTTTGTTTACGTTGAATGTTGTATGTAGTAGTAATATTAATTGAGTTAGTTAAATTGTGTATATGTGAACAGAGAGATAATTATGTCAATTAACCGAATATTGACTAAATAAAAAAGGTATATCTGAACACGGTATAAGATGCTTGTTCCCTATTTGGAAACTTTGGCCCCTGCCGTTCTCCTCATATACATAAAACAACAAGTGATTCATGGTTAAAATTAGAAGCAGTCGTGGTTTTTTTGCTCATAACTCAGCTATTTGTGGTTCGATTTTCTAGATTATATGTGATTTAAATGAATAACAACCTCGTCCCCATTATATTTTTGGTCTTCGGAAACACCACTTCAACAGTCACACGGACAGATGCTAAGACGGATATCGTTAAATCAACTTCGCTCCTCATAAGAACCAGGAATATACAACGCGTGCGAAGATAAATATGAAAAGTTAAATTCATTTATTAAAAATATCGCATGCGATAAAAAAATATTATAAAGAAAATACGACTATTTACGCGAAATTTTAAAGTTTTTATTAAAAATCAAACATTTTAATTTAACATTAAAAACTAATTTGATATTTTATTAGTCTTTTTATATTTAAATTTATGATTTTTGAAAAAAATATGACAGAGTTAAATTCTCATGAAAGTGCTCTGTGAGGGATATGGCCACTGTGTCCAAATCATTCGATCTCAGAGAATCAAACCTAATAGAAAATGAAGACTATGGACAAGGCTACAATAACCTATAAAAACTTTCCCCCGTATTTACAAACGATTATTAAATTTAACAAACGTTCATTAAGGAGAATTTTCATACAAAATTTGTTTTGTAAACCTTTATTAAATTTAAAATTTTTTTATAAATACAGGCGTATATCCCTATATATCCTATATCTCTCACAGAGCACTTTCATGAGAATTTCATTCTGTCATATTTTTTCAAAAATCATAAATTTTAATATAAAAAGACTAATAAAAGATCAAGCTAGTTTTGAAAGTTAAATAAAAATGAGTGATTTTTCATAAAAACTTTAAAATTTCATGTAAATAGTCGTATTTTCTTTATAATATTAAATCGCATGCGATATTTTTTAATATATTTTTAATCGCATGCGATATATTAAAAAAATAAATTTAAGTTTTCATATTTATCTTTACACACTTCACTTTAAAGGGACTAAGATCAATGTTGTGAAAATTACAAACCGAATGACAAACTTATATCGTCGACCTAAAATGTAAACCTGCTAAATCCATTTTTAACACTGTATGACAGTGTGATACCGTTCAAAAATAAAGAAACGCTGCATCGAGTAAGAAACCCCTTTACCTTAATTTAGGACTTAATGCAATATTAGACAAGTAAGAAAGTATAGTCGGTCAAACCCTACACCACAGTATGTAAAAACACATCATGCTTATGTGTCCATATAAATATGGATGTATCTATGTTTATAAGCTACATGAAAATCGGTTTGAAAGTTTGTGTGAGGCAGAAATTGCTCCCTACCTCCCCTCGTGGTCCTATTTTTTAAAAATTGCATACATTTTGTGTCCATATAGATATGGTTCTATATATGTTTTCAATTTCACTAAAATCGGTTTGATAGTTTCTGAGAGGAAAAATTTCCCCCCATCTACCCTCACGGTCCTACGATTTTCAATAGGCTTGGTCCTTGTGCCAATAAGAACCTATGACCCAAATTTTATCAAATTATCTCCAAAATTGCGACCTGTACTTTGCGCACAAGGTTACGTGGACAGCCAGCCAGCCATTTAAAACAAAAACAAATTATAAAATAAATATATATGTATATCGAAATCGAAGAACAGACCTTGGTGTTAATCCTATAAATCAAGCAAGGCGAAATTAATGCGAATTTAACCATTTATATACAAATCTGATTTGTGAATATGTGAAATCCTTTGATTTGCTGTTGCAAAAAGTTAACACCAGATTGACAAAATAAAAAAATAATTTCTCGGTCTAATTTTAAAAATTTGGTAATCTGTCTTACCATAATTCGGTCGGTTTGTACAGATGAAATTATAAGCTCCATATTAATTTTTGCCGTTTAGAAAACAACTTAAAAGTATAACAAGTTTTATTCCTGAGCCTTCAGTACACTTCAGTAGTATTTCATATGTTTTAATTTTCTGATGCTCATCGCCCAGCCGCTCACCGCATTACGTGGCCTCGGCCTTAGGCGAAGATATATATCCTTTTATCTTCGGTTAATGGTATAATAATCAGAAAAAAACGATAACATTAGATATTAGAACCCAAAGCCAAAAAAACACGTTAGAGTGCTATATTCGGCTGTGCCGGATCTTTGATACCCTCCACCGACACTTCGAATGTTTTACGAGTAATATCTGTATGATGTCTATTTATTATTATAATCTTTATAAAAACAGACATCTGCATTTAAATTTGTTGCGGTTTAGACTTATATCAGTTTAAGCTGAACTTAAATGATTTTCAGGAGAACAAATTATATAAAAGCCATGGTAAGCTATGAACCAATCATCCCAAATTATGCAGAACGATTTCTGGTATTAAAAACATAAATTTCAATACAGCGGTGCAATTAGTTTAAGCGTTTGCAGTGAATTTCAGAAGGCTGCTAAAATGGAATCTAAGGTAAATTATGGACCGTATATCACAAAATTGCATAACATTTTTTCTGGCCATATGAAAAAAAACCGGAAGAAAGTTTACCGCGTATTTAATTATTTTACCAGAGTGGGCTTTAAATGAGGCCTATGGTAAGTTATGCACCGATCTTCACCAAATTTCACAGTGTCATTTCTAGTTCTATAAAACTGTGATGTACCAAATTTTGTTATGATGGCATTATTTTTTACGTTTTTAGGCGTACTAAGCTGTTTTCCGGGAGTATGGGGCCTAGGTCAAATTATGAACTGATCTTCACGAAATTTCACGGTCTTATTTCTAGTCCTATAAAACTTTTGTGTTCCAAATTTTGTTATGATAGCATTATTTAGGCGTACTTAACTGTTTTCCGGAAGTAGGGTTTATATGGGGCCTAGGGTAAATTATGGACCGATCTTCACGAAATTACATAGTTTTATTTCTTGTCCTATAAAACTTTGACGTACCAAATTTTGTAATGATAGCGTTATTTTTTTACGGTTTTAGGCGTACTTAACTGTTTTCCGGAAGTAGGGTTTATATGGGGCCTAGTGTAAATTATGGACCGATCTTCACGAAATTAGATAGTTTTATTTCTTGTCCTATAAAACTTTGACGTACCAAATTTTGTAATGATAGCGTTATTTTTTTACGGTTTTAGGCGTACTTAACTGTTTTCCGGAAGTAGGGTTTATATGGGGCCTAGGGTAAATTATGGACCGATCTTCACGAAATTACATAGTTTTATTTCTTGTCCTATAAAACTTTGACGTACCAAATTTTGTAATGATAGCGTTATTTTTTTACGGTTTTAGGCGTACTTAACTGTTTTCCGGAAGTAGGGTTTATATGGGGCCTAGTGTAAATTATGGACCGATCTTCACGAAATTAGATAGTTTTATTTCTTGTCCTATAAAACTTTGACGTACCAAATTTTGTAATGATAGCGTTATTTTTTTACGGTTTTAGGCGTACTTAACTGTTTTCCGGAAGTAGGGTTTATATGGGGCCTAGTGTAAATTATGGACCGATCTTAACGAAATTACATAGTTTTATTTCTTGTCCTATAAAACTTTGACGTACCAAGTTTTGTTATGATAGCGTTATTTCTTACGGTTTTAGGCGTACTTAACTGTTTTCCGGAAGTAGGGTTTATATGGGGCCTATGGTAAATTATGAACCGATCTTCACGAAACTTCACAGTATCATTTCTAGTCCTTTAAAACTGTGACGTACCAAATTTTGTTACGATAGCGTTATTGTTTACGGTTTAAGGCGTACTAAGCTATTTTCCGGGAGTAGTGTTTATATGGGGCTTTGGGTAAATTATGGACGGCTCTTCACGAAATTTAACAGCGTGATTTCCAGTCGAATAAAACAAATTTGTGCAAAATCTTATGTCATTCTGTGCATTATTCCACCATTTATTGTAACAAAATTATCAATTTTTTTTAGGTGGTGGTTCCATATTTTGATTCACAGCTCTGATCCTACTGAACGGATTTTGCTGAATTTCTATCCCAAACTGCTTAGGATAACTACAAGCAATTTGACACCCAGTTTGTTTAGTTCTTTAGAGTTTTTCGAAAGTGAGCGTGTTTTCAACAGACGGACAGACAGACGGACATGGCTAAATCGACTTAGAATTACTCAAGAACCCAGAATATATATACTTTATGGGGTCTGAGATGAATAATAAAAAAGTTTCACACGGAATGACAAACTTAATATACCCTCTTCACAACTAATTGTGGTGGAGGGTATAAAAAACAAAAAGGCCAAAATGGAGTTTTAAAAAACCTTGTCAGAGTGATTTGATGGCAGTAATTTTCGGAAGTGTATTATCTGTTGCTCTTAAGTAATCGTGAGTTCAGTATATTGACAAATTAAAAGTAAACACAGAAAATTTACTTAAACAACTTTTAATGTACCAAATTGATAATACGGCTAAATATTTAATATAAACACAAAGTTTATACAGCTTTTTCCGCGAATACGATTCAAGTTTCAAAATATTCAAGGTATAAAATAACTAAGCAACGTCATCGCTTTAAAAAATTTTTAAAAAGTTTTTATATAATATTTATTTTGCCAATACATACTTCAATATTTTACATCCCTGAAGGAAATGTGGGTGCAAGTGTCTCCAGTTCACCAGTTTTGTCGACTATATTGGTGACATTGTCAACGAAGTGTCTACACTACATTACATTTGCCAGTATATTTGGCTTTAATACGAAAAAGATTTTATCAATAACAACTGAGAAGCACAATTCCTATAAAAGTTGAAGAAACAAGTTAGAGTGCTATATTCGGCTGTGCCGAATCTTTGATTCCCTCCACCGACAGTTCGAATGTTTAAGGAGTAATATCTGTATGATGTCTATTTATTATTATTATCTTAAACTGTGACGATTTGTTATTAATTATGGTTTTAGGCGACTAAACTGTTTTCCGGTAGTAGGGTTTATATGGGGCCTAGAGTAAATTATGTACCGATCTTCACAAAATTTCACAGTATCGTGTATAGTCCTATAAAACTGTGACGAGCCAAAATTTGTTATGATTGCATTATTTTTTACGGTTTTAGGCGTACAAAACTGTTTTCCGGTAGTAGGGTTTATATGGGGCCTAATGTAAGTTATGGACCGATCTTCACGAAATTTCACGGTATCATTTATAGTCCTATAAAGCTGTGACGAGCCAAAATTTGTTATGATAGCATTATTAATTATGGTTTTAGGTGTACTAAACTGTTTTCCGGTAGTAGGGTTTATATGGGGCCTAGGGTAAATTATGGACCGATCGTCACGAAATTTCACAATATTATTTCTAGTCCCAAAAACTGTGACGTACCAAATTTTGTTACGCTAGCGTTATTTTTTAGGGTATTAGGCTTTCTAAACTGTTTTCCGGGAGTAGTGTTTATATGGGGCTTAGGGTTAATTATGGACGGATCTTCACGAAATTTAATAGCGTGATTTCCAGTCAAATAAAAGAAATTGTCGCAAAATCTTATCTCATTTATGTTATTTTTTGTATCAAAATTATCACTTTTTTTTAGGTGGTGGTTCCACATTTTGATTCATAGCTCTGGTCCTACAGAACCGATTTTGCTGGATTTCAATCCCAAACTGCTTAGGATAACTACAAGCAATTTGGCACCAAGTTTGTTCATTTCTTTTGAGTTGTTCGAAAGTGAGCGTGTTTTCAACAGACGGACAGACGGACATGGCTTAATCGTCTTAGAATTACTCAAGGACCTAGAATATATATACTTTATGGGGTCTGAGATGAATAATAAAAAATTTTCACACGGAATGACAAACTTAATATACCCTCTTCACAACTAATTGTGGTGGAGGGTATAATAATAAAACAAGTTAGAGTGCTATATTCGGCTGTGCCGAATCTTTGATTCCCTCCACCGACAGTTCGAATGTTTAAGGAGTAATATCTGTATGATGTCTATTTATTATTATTATCTAAAACTGTGACGATTTGTTATTAATTATGGTTTTAGGCGACTAAACTGTTTTCCGGTAGTAGGGTTTATATGGGGCCTAGGGTAAATTATGTACCGATCTTCACGAAATTTCACAGTATCATTTATAGTCCTATAAAACTGTGACGAGCCAAAATTTGTTATGATTGCATTATTTTTTACGGTTTTAGGCGTACTAAACTGTTTTCCGGTAGTAGGGTTTATATGGGGCCTAAGGTAAATTATGGACCGATCGTCACGAAATTTTACAGTGTTATTTCTAGTCCTAAAAAACTGTGCCGTACCAAATTTTGTTACGCTGGCGTTATTTTTTACGGTTTTAGGCGTACTAAACAGTTTTCCAGGAGTAGTGTTTATATCGGGCTTAGGGTAAATTATGGACGGATCTTCACGAAATTTAACAGCTTGATTTCCAGTCAAATAAAACAAATTTTTGCAAAATCGTTCTCATTCCGTGCCTTGTTCCAGCATTTATGTTATTTTTTGTAACAAATTTATCAATTTTTTTAGGTGGTGGTTCCACATTTTGATTCATAGCTCTGGTCCTACAGAAACGATTTTGCTGGATTTCAATCCCAAACTGCACCCAGAGAAAAAACATGTTTAAATATGGTCACCTCCAACAAAACTATTTTTAAAGTAATTTTAAAACATTTTATGTTTAATTTAACAATATTTTTATCACTGACAACCATATTATGGTTAAATTAGTCGTCAATCAAGAAGACACAACCATATTATGGTTGCCTCCGATCACGTTATGGTTGATAATAACTAAAGTATGTTTAACACTTATAATATCATGGTTGTTTTTCAACCATAGCATGTTGCTCTTAGAAAAGAGGAAAACACTATTGTTAATTTGAAAACAAATTATTGTCATATTTAATCATAACATGTTTGGAGGCAACCAAAATATGGTTGTGGCTTTTTGCGGTAGGACTAATTTAACAATAATATGGTTGTCGGGGATAATAATATAGTTATATTAAATATATTATATTTAAAGTTTTCTGTAAAAATAGTTTTGTTGGAGGTGACCATATTTAAACATGTTTTTTCTCTGCGTGTGCTTAGGATAACTACAAGCAATTTGGCACCAAGTTTGTTCAATTCTTTTGAGTTGTTCGAAAGTGAGCGTGTTTTCAACAGACGGACAGACAGACGGACATGGCTAAATCGACTTAGAATTACTCAAGGACCCAGAATATATGTACTTTATGGGGTCTGAGATGAATAATAAAAAAGTTTCACACGGAATGACAAACTATATACCCTCTTCACAACTAATTGTGGTTATGATTTCTTATTCTTACAAAAAGTGTAGACTTCTTTTACTAAAATGTACTAGCGATTCTCTGGTTCCAATGTCTACATATGTTCCCATAGGAACTACCTTGTCAGTAGTACCAAGGTCAATAGTAGATTTCCAATGACATGTACATGTTAAATGTCTATTGTAAATAACATTGCCTGGGGTATAATAAGTCACTAGTACTGGTGACTGTGTCAATAGTGAATCAGTACAGATTCACTAGTGACATTTCCTAAAGGGAAACTTTTGCATAAGACAACCTTTTTTTATAATTTAAAACCAAATTTTCTGAAAATGTCGGGCTTTAAATACTCTTCACTTTATTTATACAGTATTTCTAATTTTTACTTTACTTTGGAACTATTGATATGTTCATACGACGATATAAACCACTCGTTTCGCTCTCTGAATTTCTCTAGATTGCAAAACATGCTGTTCACAATGCTGGGTTACACACTATTCAATGCATTTACGCAATCTAGGAAATTAAAATCATTTTCATTCATTCCAGGGGGTCTACTCTCTATTGCGATGCGAAAACAATTTCGATGAAAAAGCTAATGCCAACTTGGTACTCTCTATCACTTTCGCAAAATTTTCTGAAAAAAAAGCGATAGTGCCAATAAAAATTAAAGATGGAGGGGATTTACAGTATTAAAATACCAAAAAAATTTAAATAAAATAAAGTGATGATTTACAAAAAGAGAAAAAATTAAAAAATGCGAAAGTCACATGCGCAAACGTATTGAAGAGTACCAATCGCTAGATTTGCTTTAATTTTCTTTCGCATCGCAATAGAGAGTAGCCCCCCAGATTGCATCAACATCAAAATGCTTTGATGTTTTGAGATTGCATTGATTGTCTGTACCCAGCATTAGGATCATTCCTGTTTTATTTTGACATTTTTTTTTTTTTGGTTGTTAGTGTGATTTTATTTAAAATAGATAAAAACGTAAATTAAAAATATGTATACTATTTAATACTTGTTTTAATATTATTGTTTTATAATTATCACTGTATTTTATTTGACATCAATTTTTATTTTGTTTTGATTTTTTTTTTTTTTTTTTTTTTTTGAGAGCTTGTTCAGATAAACTAACGATAATTTGTATCAAAATGTGAGATGAAAGAAATTGTATGGCAAAACTGGCAATTTCAATCATGTTTGTGGTGCAAAACAGGAATGGGAGAGCGAAACACGGATATTGCAGTCCGTGTGATTATGGTATAAACGAACATTTTGACAGTGGTGTTACTACAAATATGCATAACACGCTTATACTTAATACAAATTACAATTTAAACTTTATTGGAAAACATTTTGCTATATTTTATGTCATTATTATTACAGCGATTTATGTATAAAAATTTTGATAGCGCTGTGAAGTTGAAGTTTACGGCAGAGAAAGAGATTTTTGGAAATGAGCATTACTTTTGTCCAATTATGGGCCCTAGACTCTAAAATTGTTTAGTATTGTTTGTTTTTATTGTGCATGTTAAGCCGGTTATTCTCTTTCCTATTTAGTCGAATGATTTGTCAAAAGAATAGTGTGTGCTAATAATGATGAACGTGATCACTAGTGCATAAGACGTAACTGCTGGACTCCCGATGAATTATTAAAAATTAAAAAGAAAAGGATTACAACCTTTATAAATGGGGTATGAACCCAGTAGCTTAATTAGTTTATCTTTTTGAGTTGAGTTGAGCAATTCCGCTCAACTCGACAGTTTTTGTCATAAAATGGTTTAGCTACCTAAAGTCAACATGTTGTGCTCAATCGCACAGCGGATCGAAGAGTGCTATTATTAAGTTTAGCTAAACTAATTAATATTAATTATTTATTTTGTCACGCTTTTTTCATTTTCAATTTACATTATTTATGTATTTACAATTTTTAGCTGTTAATTTTGCATTATATTCACCATGCCGTTTCTAAGAGGTAAATTTTGGGCTAAACAGTTGCTAATGGTTTTGTAGCATTTGAGTTGAGTTGAGAAATTGAGCGGCAGATTTTTTGACAAGTCGCACCGACCTTTAATGTTTATGAATTTTTTCATTAAATGATAGATAGTGGTAATGTGGCATTGACAACAGATTTTGCTGACATTTTTTTTATGTCGAACAGAATTCGGTCAGATTTTCGTATGAATAAATCGTACTATGTATTTGGTATGAAAGTGTATCTCGGACTTTAAGGCTAGATTACACTATTATACTTTGTATTAATACATGTCAAAAACTCAAGTAATCCCTGTCGGAAACTGAGTTAACTTAAAATTAACTTTAAGCCATTGATGCCCAAGGTAGTAGTATTGGTGAGAGGGACGAAATGACACTGGAAGAAATCAATTTGCTATTCATTTTATATAGTCGTCAACACAGAATACACAGAACTGTAAAAAGTGACGTGTGAAAAAGGCTCAAATCAGTTGCGAGGGCAGCTTTCCAAGAAAGAGACAGAAAGCTTTTTTTGGAAGTGAAGTGGCAAGGTGTAAAAACAGGCCGCAACAATCAACACAAATGGCGTGATCAAAACAAAAATAACAAAACACAAACCATGTTAAACAAATGCATTAGTTCGGCAATCGTTGTTTTTTTGTGCAAAAAAAATGTATTTAGTAATATTATTTTGTTTTATAATGTTATTTACTTACTTAAATATTATTTACTCGTGTTGTGGTGAACTCAAGAGTAAATTTTTACAACAGTTTTGCAAATAAATCTTTACTAAATAAATTTGTGTTCATTGTATTGCGGCATAGAAGATGATGAAAAGAGAAATGCAAAAGGGCAGCTTTCTTTGAAAGAGACAAAAGAAAACGCAAAGTCTTCCGTCTCGTGACAGTTCTGTGTATTCTGTGTCGTCAACGAGATTGCGAAGAAAGCACATGTGTGGCGGGTGTTGTCATTTTTTTTTTTTTTTTTTTTTTTGTTTCTTTGTTTAACAAAAGGGAAATGTAAAATTAATGAATGTTCATATTTTAGTAATACTCTTGATGAATGTATTTATTTTAGTAATACTTTTGATGAATGTATTGATAGGTATATATATAAAGGGTGGTTAAATTGTAAGGGCCGATGTTGAATGTGAACCACACCTAAACGCCAAGTTTTTTTCCGAATTTTATTTGACATTTCTCTATTTCAGACTTACTCAATTTGAACCATGGAGAGATACACAATCCAACAACGTGTTAAAGTTATCCAGACTTATTATGAAAATTTGCGTTCAAATCAAAATGCATATCGTGCACTTCGTGATTTTTTTTGGTCAATTTGATCGTCCAAATGTGCGTACAATCGCAAAAATCGTGGAAAAATTCGAGAAAACCGGGTCTGTAGAAGATGTGAGAACACCAGTGCATGCTCGTACAGCTCGTACTGCAGGAAATATTGCTGCTGTTCGCGATAGTGTGGCTGAAGAGCCGTCCACCTCAACTCGTCGTCGTGCCCAACAATTGCACCTCTCACGCTCGTCGTTGATGAACATTATGCATAAAGACTTGCATTTACACGCTTACAAGGTGCAATTGGCTCAAGAACTAAAGCCTCTTGACCATTCCAAACGTCGTGAATGGGCAGAATGGTGGCATGAAATGGCAACAGTGGATGATCAATTTTCGAAGAAAATCATCTTCAGTGATGAGGCACATTTTCACCTCAGTGGATTCGTCAATAAACAGAATTGCCGCATTTGGGCGAATGAGAATCCAAGAGTGATTGTCGAAAAACCAATGCACCCACAAAGAGTGACTGTTTGGTGCGGTTTATGGGCTGGCGGCATCATCGGGACGTATTTTTTCCAAAATGAGGCCGGTCAGGCAGTTACTGTGAATGGTGTTCGCTATCGTGAGATGATAACGAACTTTTTATGGCCCGAATTGGAAGATATGGATGTGGACGATATGTGGTTTCAGCAGGACGGTGCCACTTGCCACACAGCTAACGAAACAATGGCTCTTTTGCGCAACAAATTCAACGGCCGTGTTATCTCACGTAATGGCGATGTCAATTGGCCGCCAAGATCATGTGATTTGACACCGTTGGACTTTTTTCTTTGGAGTTATTTGAAAGAAAAGGTGTACGTCGATAAGCCAGCAACAATTCAAGAGCTAAAGGATGAGATAATTCGGCACATTAACGGCATAGAACCTCCATTATGCCTCAGGGTCATCGAAAATTTGGACCATCGGATGGAGGTGTGCCGCCGTGGTCGCGGCGCCCATTTGGCCGATATTTTGTTCCATACATAATTGAGTAATACCAATATATCATAATAAAATAAAATTACAATAATTTCCTAAATAGTTTGTGTTTTATTCAAAATTAACATCGGCCCTTAAATTTAACCACCCTTTATATATATCTATAATACATACATATATAATTTATATATGCGGACATCTGGATAGTAGAAGTATAGAAGTATAGTATAGATAAAAAGATTCTTCGAAGTGTTTATAAATTTTCCCTCAATTAATCAATACAGAATGAAAAAAATTCGCAATTTTTTAATTTTTCCCTTAATACCGATTCCACAATAGCACCCAAATAAAGAGAACGCCGGGTTATACTATTGCGGGACGTCTTCAAAATGTTTTTTAAATTATATTTCTTAGTTTTTTTTAATGTCTTATGACAAATAAGACATTGCATGTCATCAAAAGCATTTTGTAACATAAAATAATTTTCGACTGACATCATTAATATATCGCAATAATTTCCATTTATGCAGTCTCGATGACGATTAACATGTAAAATAAGACACAGAAGTTCTGCAAGTGTAGTTTGTCTCTCCCACTCAACATGCTGATTTCCTATTGGTTGATTGACGATCAAACAAAAGAGCGTAAGTATACGTGTGAGTTTAATTTGCTGATATCAGCCACTACTGGGCATCTTTGCTTTAAGCTAACTATTTCGCAACCAGGGCTAACTGACACTTGGATTACTTTTCAATGTAAACAACTAACTATTTTAACATTGCGATGTCCTAGGAAGTAGTCAATTGTCCGACTCTGCACTACTTTCAGTTAACTTAAAAGTTAACTTTTTGTAGCTACCCAGCAAGTCAATAAAGTAAAATTTTTTTTATTTTTTTTAAATTATTTTTTTTTTTAGTTTTTCTTATTTTATTTTACTTTATTTTATTTTTTATTTTTTTTTCTGTCCCTGGTGGGATTCGATCCGCGCAACCTCGGTGCTGATAGACTAGCTCGCTACCAGCTAGTCTACCGGGGCATTGTAGTTTTTGTATTAAAAAACTATGTTTTGTAGGGCGCTTGTACCGGAGGTTTGGGTGAAATTACGTGTAGGGTATAAACCGATTCTCCTTTTTCCTTATGTGTGTATCTTATAGGCAGCATTATGATTGTTTGGACGGAATAATAATTTTAAGTTAGAATAGTAACATTTTCATGAGATCATTTACTATACTCATCTCATTTATTTGTTAGTTTGAATCATAGCCTCTTAGATTATTACATTTATTCCGACAAAAATGGACTATAATTGAGGGATTATATTTTTAGGTGGACCTGGTGTTAGGGGACATAAGTATCATGACATCATGATACGTAGAATATTGCGAAGGGAAAAATTGAACAACCTTGAAAATCGCTGAGTGTTAGAGGGTAATGCAGTTTTCTAATGGTTGAAAATTTTGGAACATTATTATTTTATATGTGTGGTGCAAATACATATGTAACGAAGTTATAAAGCTATATTGGGGTTGGAAAGAGAAAAGATGGAGTGCGGAATTAACGTTTCTATTCCAGGATAATAGAGTATAAAAGACATATTTTCCCTGAGCCCGGTCTATTTGCCTGAACGCACTACGTAAGTTTACCAAGTTCCCTCTTAACGTGTACCAGCAACTTCACATAAACTTTGAAAGAAGAAAAGTCTGTATCCAGGCCCAGAGTTTTTTTTTTGAAGGATGTAAGTTTAAGTGCTACAATTAAAATTGTTCACTTTATTAAAATAAAGTTAAAAAGGAAAAAAGAAGAAAAAGGGAAAATAATTCAATTTGTGAAACTGAAACCTGTAACTTGCTAATTGTTAGAGAAAATTAAGTTTAATCAAACTAATTTTAACTAAATTTGATTTAAGGAAAATATTTTAATGAAGTGAATTGATTGCTTGGGAATCCGAAATCGAGGAAAAGTAATGTTTTGTATAAACATTAATCTTTTCTTTTCCTAGACCGCCTGTGAACAGAGGTGATAAAGTCGGTGGGCAACTTGCTCTGACCATTTTAATTCCCAGACGCCTTAATAGACTGCCTAGGCTGTCTCCTCTGTATCTACCCTGGGGAAAATACCCAGTATCAGGAAAAAAAGGTACATATATACGAATGAGGAAAATGCAAAATAGAAATATATACATATATTTAATTCTTTTCGATAAAATAATGTTTTCATTTGTTCAACAGCACGCAAAAATCCATTTATCATCGGCTGGAAATACCTTAGCCAAAGATCGATTGTTGAAATTTTCCGGCAGTAGCCCTTCAGTCGCAACAAATAACCTCATAATCGTAGAAAAGGGAGAAAGTGCAGTGATAAATTAGTGTTGTGCTAGAAATTAATGAACACAGGTTTAAATACCTCTCAATAAGTACATTTTAGTGTGTATAGCTTACCAGCCAACTGTGATTCTTACATCGCACGTGGAATTCAATTCAACCTAAGAAATCATCCAGTAAAATTAGTTGAAGTGTCTTTTTGTGGTCTAAAATCCCGGACTTAACGATAAAAACCAAACAACTGTACTGAGGAACGAATATATGTTTACTATAAATTCCTAAAATAACAAAATTTTTAATAAAATTTTGCTTTAAAACACGCTCAAAACAACTAAATGCGAAAAAAAAATTTTTTTTTTTCAAATGTCATGTGAAAAATATATATAACCAAAAACATAAAATACGTACATAGATGTAAAACAAAGTGAAGAAAAAAAAAAATTATAAGAGATAAAATCGAAGTATTAAACTAAAAAAAAAAAAAAAATTATATTATTGATCAATTAATATCTAAAGTGAGAAAAAGAATATAGTCTAAAGAACAAATTAATATAAACGCGTACACCCTAAAATAGGCACCTTTTTTTTGGTTTATTTAGAGTGATCTTTCTATTTTAAAATTTTATAAGAAACTTGTTTGTATCAAATAATTTGGCTGCTTAACAACTCAACAAGGAACCTGCCAAAGATCTTTCACCGGAATCTTGCTAAATTGTAAGTGTTTTATTTTAACGTATGTATATATAATTCTAACCCATATCCAAAAAGATTAACAAAGATACATACCTACCCTAAAAATGTTATCTCAATGGTCTGTGTTATAAATCAGTAACATGAGCGTCCAATGTTAATGATTGGTACTGCTGTTACCATTGAGTGAGAATGTTAACCTGTGCATAAATGTTAACGTTTAAGTATGCTAAATAAATTTTGGGGTATGTATGCTATTTTTGCTAAGTGTGATTTTATCGTGAAAATATAGAAAGAATCATACAAAGTGTCTACAAAAATTTTAATTTGTCTCAAAGAAATTAGAAAAATAGTGTTTAATTATTTTAATCACTAACAAGAAAAGAAATATATAAGCTAACGGTACCACAACTGTTTTGCGAGAGGTTCTTAAAACCCTCATTGGAAAAAAATTCGTTTTATATATTTATTTTATATTTAATTTCAAGTTTTAGTCAGTAATTATAAATTCCTTCTAGAAATCGGATTGTTATTCGATCCTCTGCTCATTTTATTTTCCAGTTAATTAATTTTGACTTGCTTATACTCTCCCCAAATAAAAATAATTAGACCAAAATGTTTAACTTTAAATTTAATTGGCACTTTGTGCAAGCTTAAAATTTTTTTTATGATTATATGTATATTATGAATTTTTCTTTTTTAAAAAAAAAAACGATATTTTTTATTGAATAAATTATTTTTGAATTTATAATGAGCCTATAAAAAAAAATTAATATTTGCCTTTGAATTCTGATTGTCTGTTGAGATAGGTTGAGTACTATATGTGGGGATCATGCCACAAATAGTTGCATTCCTTGGCATGATGATGGTCGGGAGGGGAATCAATGTGTGAACACCTACACACATAAGGTCTATAGTATTCGTCCTTTTTTTTTTCTCTGGATTTTCTGTAACCACGTCTTCTTCTTACTGGTATAAAATTTGTTTTCCCTCTCATTTAGCATGCACAACTAAAGTAATTTAATCTGTAGCTCATATGGTAACACGATTAGTATAGAAAAACCTACCCCATTAGCCGACGAGATGGAAGCCGGAAGTTAATCTGCATGCTATCACTATACCAACTTGTAAAATCTATTGTGACGGTCATTACTAGCTGACCGTTGTTTGCTACAGTTTTTTGTTTGTTTGTTAATCGACTTGGCTCTCTCTACTTAAAATATACAGTGTTTGTATACACTTTGGTTAATGTAAATTTTCCATTGCTTAGTTGTTGGCTTTAAGTTAGTCTATACCATAGTATAATAAGTACCAGGTAGGTTCATTAGAGAGAGTTGTAAATTTTTTTACCCATGTAATGTCAAACAAGAGAAATAGAATAAAAAAAAAATAAAACAAATTACCGAATGACATACAGAAAAATTTTGTTTATTTAAAAAAAAGTAATATTATAAAGGACATACATATGTAGATGTTATTCCTTTTACAGGAATAACAGATGGTTTAGCACAGGGCATCAAACGGGCACGTTTTGATTTTTGGTTCAGATAAAAAATTCTGTGTTTTTAAAATGAAACGTACAGATTTTTTAATGTTTTCTTTATCAACACCGCATGAATCACTCCACAATTTCGATTTATTTTCGGGACATGTATTAAATTGTACTTTTTTTTTTGTTCAAAAGAACAATTGCATATGCAAAATTTTTTAGTCAATTTTTTTGTCGGATTTAAAAAATTATTTTAGTAACTTTTTTATTTTAATTTTAAAATATTTTTTTTAATTTATTTTACTTTTTGGCATTTTCTTTTGTTTGAAATAAATTTGACATTCTATGGGTTTTCTAATTGAGAACAAAATTTCTAATGACTATACCTTGTATTATTCTACCATGGTCTATACAAGCTAACTTAAAGTTGACTTTTTTGTAGTTTGCTACTCATTTGACGGCAGGGATATGACAAAGTGTGATAGTGTGAATGCAATGTGTCACGAAGATGACAAGTATTATGAAAAAAGTTTGACATCCCATACGACTTCATCGTTTTTTGAAAAATTTCTAAACAATAATACTTTTCATTGGATCAGGGTTGCATTTTATTTCATGTGTGAGTGTTTTTAGTTTGTGTGATGGTGAGAACAAGTCGCAACAAAACTCATTAGATATCTATCTTACAAAGTATTATGGAATACGTAAGACTTGTGAGATAGTGTAAAGTAGCTTTTATTGGTTATTTAATGGTTTGATATTATTTTTGCTCCTGGAGCACGGTAATATTTATTCCATTATGCGCCCAAGATTATACTACACTTCATCCTTATTTTTTATATGAGTCCGTGACTTTTTTTTAATTAACCGCCTCTTAACTGAAAGGGTATCTAGCACTGCTTCTGTCAACAAGCATCTGCCAATTGACTCCTGTCAAAATATAAAAAAAGCTGCGTCATTTGGTTTGTGTTTGACAGCCATTGATAGCAGACTACCTTCCTCAGCCGCCTTATTCTTCGTATCATGCCTTGAGTGACTATTTCTTGTTTTCAAACATAAAGAAATGGCTCTCCCAAGGAATTTTTATTCATGATAGGGGTGAATGTGAAATGTTTACATAAATTTCTTTGGACTTTTGTCTGTTCCAAGGCTCAAGTTATTCACCCTTATCGTAGTTGCCGAATTCTAAATTCCTCTGCGACGTTTGATAATAGATTAAAGAGAACGTGAACTTGTTTCCTTTAATCTATTACCAAGCAGTCGCAATCGTATTTTAATTTGCCAACCACGATAAGGGTGTTTAATTATCGAAAGCATTTCCAGACGATCGTACCGATAAAAAAAAAGAATCGGCCTTGAAAAATGTCTTACAGCATGCAAAGATTGACTGACGCCAGAACAAGGTTTACAAATCGAGGACATTTACATATTTCCAAAATTCTCGCTCTGTTCGCCAAACTTATAGAGCACTTCGTCAAGTTTACGGTGCGCATAATCATCCATCTGAGCAGCTTATACACAATACGAAGGATCGATTCATAGCCGTGAGTGCGACAGAGGCCTCGAATTTACCGACCCGACACCGTTCTCAGCAACACGGACTCCTCGTGTCCACTACTTTGAAAATTTTGAGGATAGACCTCGGCCTTCATCCATATAAGACCCAACTGGGGCAATAATTAAAGCTAGTGGACCATCAATTGCTTCGTGTGTTCGGTTAATGGGCTGAGAATCAACTAGATTCAACCAGATTTTTTTCGTCAAATCATCTTCAGCGAGAAGGCTAATTTCTGGCTTTTAACGGGTTCGTAAACAAGCAGAATTGTTGTTTTTGGAGAGCGCACAAGCCTCATGAGACTCTATTACATTTCGAAAAAATTAGTGTTTGGTGCGGTGCAAACACTACCACCATGAATAGCGAACGCTATTGGCAAATGATTCGTGATTTTTTGTATTCCTTATTTAATAGCAAATCATTTGGAGGAGAAATGGTTTCAACAAGGCTACGCAACATGCCAAACAGCGCGTGAAACCAACACTTTGTTGAGCCAAACGTTTGGTTACCGAAGTATCTCAAGAAATGGACCTGTGAATTGGCAAATTCGTTCGTGTGATTTCGTACCTTCGGACCACATTTTGTGAGGGTACGTCAAGTCTCAGCAATTGGTCATCATTAAGAAGCCAACATTCGATGCCCTGTTGACATAATAAAACCGGTTACGCTCGAAAAAGCGTTGCAAAATTGGACCATTTGCCAGAAATTATTTCTTAACATTAAATTCCATGCAATTTGTGAGCCAAAAAAAAACAACATTTTGGTCATTTCATTAAATTTGTTGAGTTCTATGCCTCTAAAAAGAAACCCCCCTTACATATCGTTAGCTAAAATGCAAAAAGACGTAACTAACAAAAATATCATTTTACAGGGAACCAAAAAACTTTGTAAAGTGAAAACTTTAAACATGCCAGAAAAACATGCATTGATAAGTCGTCCATGGAATTCTTCAACCAATTTTCAAAGAAACCCATTTCATTATATTTTCTTAGAAAAAAATGTGTAATTACGTCGTTTTGCATACATCAAACAAAAAAACTTGTAGTTACGTCCCTTTGTTTTTTGTTAATAAAAGCGCATTTTTTAATCGCAGAAGTGTAAAATTTTGTCAAGACATGTAGTTTTATAGCATTCATAATAATCAATCAAAAACTCGATTTTGAATTTTTTTTTAGTTACGTCTTTTTGCATTTTAACTAACGATTTGAATAATGCCCGTAATTTCTACAAACAGATATCTGGTCGTGTTCGTACCTAACAGTTATCTTTACCGATTCGGTAGCACTTTTGGGGTTATTTTAACGTTAATTTTGCCTACGTGAATTATCTAGCAAAAATTATTGGTGTAAAATGCACTACACTTTAACGCGTAGGTAGAAAACAAGTTTTAAAATTATGAAAACTATAGATACATATCTAAACACAGCTAGATATCTATTTGTAGAAATTACGGGTTAATTACAAGTTAAATGTACAATACTTTAGTGAAAAGCTGTATAAATGACACCTAATCGATTGGCCTTGATTAATTTGTTCAGTGCAGTGTACCAAAAACATTGTTACAGTGTTTTGTAAAAACAATTTCCATTTAACATTTAACAAAGACATTGAATTATTTAAATTTAGTCTAAGCTGGCATTTTCTTACCACGCAATTAAAATTTACTTGCTCATTTGTGTGTTGCAACTTGCAACACTCTAGAATAGTTAATGTGTCCATGCATTATTGCCTTCTCAAATGGATTGTTAGCGTTTGTATTTGCCCCACTACGTATTATTGATTTTTTCTTTTAAATCTTGATGGTCTAGAATTAAAAAATTGCCGCATAAGTTGTGTTGTATTGTCGATAAATGTTTTGAGCAAACTAATTTATACACAAGCAACTGTGACACACTGAGGATAATTCGCCCGGGGCCAATGGGCATGTTTTGTAATCTCTCTTCTATTGAATGTTCAAAAAGAAAACTTATTTAACCTTAACCAATATGAATGGGAAAGACGAAAAAAATTTTTTAAGATCGAAAGATTTTTCTTAACTGTGGCATGAATAGTTTGGGCAAAGTAAACTTGTTCAGTTGCTGTAAGATAAATTTCTTTGTTTCGATGTTCCTTAAAAAAAAAAAACAAACAGGGTTCACACTATGAGAGTTTTCTTTCAAAAAGTCTTAGTTTATTGGTGAGAGGGAAAGAGAACATGCTATTATTATCTCCCTTCTCATCAATAAATTCAAACTTTCTGAAAGAAAACTTTCAAAGTGTGAACCCAGACTTTCAGATTCCATATCAATGAAATTAAAAGAAATAAAAATTGTTATCATATTAAAGAGAAATGTTAATAGTTAAACGGAAAAACTTAATTACTTGAAAAAGAAAATACTGGGTGATTTTTTAAGAACTATAAAAAAAAACACATAAAATTCAGAAAAATGCATGAAATCTTTATTTGAATCGATGGTACGGCCCATATAATTTAATGTTTGAAGATTATTTCATGCAAATGTTGACCGTGACTGCGCCTCAAATGGTCCATCCGCTTAGTCCAATTTTGGCATAATCTTTCCAACATTTCGGCCGGTATCTCATGAATAAATGCTTCAATGTTGTCTTCCAATGCGTCAATTGAAGCGGGCATGTGTGTATAGACATGAGCTTTAACATAGCCCCACAAAAAATAGTCTAAAGGCGTTAAATCGCACGATATAGGCGGCCAATCGACCGGTCCCGAACGTGAAAGAAAATGTTCACCGAACTCGCCTCTTAATAAGTCCATTGTTAAGCGTGCTGTGTGGCATGTGGCACCGTCTTGTTGAAGCCACATGTCATGCAAGTCCAGCTCTTGCATTTTGGGTAAAAAAAGTTGAATGTCATCTCACGGTAGCGCTCACCATTCACAATTACGTTACGATTCGCATCATCTTTGAAGAAGTATGGTCCAATGATGCTACCAGCCCATAAACCGCACTAAACTGTGACTTTTTCTGGATGCATTGGTAGCTCTTGCAATGCTTCTGACTGATCTTCACTCCAAAATCGATAATTCTGCTTATTAACGTACCCATTAAGCCAAAAATGAGCTGACCATAAAATGGAAGAAGCGCGCGATGAACTTTCTTAACAGAGCACGCATTTTGATAATAAAATTCAATAATTTGCAAGCGTTGTTCGTTTGTAAGACGATTCATGGTTAAATTATAGACCAAACTGAAGATGTTTGACAGTGAAACAAAACACGAAACGTGCGTCAGCTGTTTAAACCAGTGTTGCCAAAAAGATAATAGCTTAAAAATCACCCGATATAAGAAATAATTAAAGAAAAAAAAATTAAAAAAAAGATCTTATTTTTCATTTTAAAAAGTCGGTACTTTAAATGGTCAATAAACGCTTTTAGCCGGTTTTGCATCGATGTAACCAGTATATGGGTAACACTGGAAGAATAATTGTGAAATTCCGTTTTTAGCGCTTCTTTTTGTGACTTCTTATTTTATTTTCCAATATCAATTGTAGTGGGGAATGTTAGACAAGAAAAACTCACTGTTTATTGTTGGTATTTTATTTAACCTTTGATATCGTTGCACATAAGACTTGAGTATTTGTAATTCTCATTCCCTCTGCAGTTTGATTTGCACAATAAATTTAGCTTTTCTTAAGTCTTTGGAAAAAGGTTTCCTGATGATCTGACTTAAGCAACCAGTGAAGTGCGCATAGGAACTAGATTAGGTTATCAAGCACAGCTCACGTAGGTTCATTAATAGGTTCCCGTTGTGTTACCATGTCACACTGTCTCTCATGGGTCCTTTGTTATCTAACTGCTTGTATTCCCATCCAGCCAGCCGCTCGATGCAAAAAAGGAGTGGATCCTGTTTACATCAACATCAGAAAGACAAGTTTTGTCCCCAAGGGCTCTTCGACCAAACATTTCAAGTCTTAGAATGCCGGACAATTACAGAGATGATGTTCCGTTGACTCTTCCTCCTCCTCGTAGCCGCAACTTCTACATAAGTCATTATAAGAGAGCCGCAGCCTCTGGGCGTGCCTCCCAATTGGCCAATGGCCAGTAATAACCGCTATTAGGTTTCTTAGGTGAAGTCTGGACAGCTCTACTGCATTAATAAACTATAACTAAGCAAGTGAGAGTGATATATTCAGCTGTGCCGAATCTTATATACCCTTCGCCATTGTGCGAGCAGAATACAGAGCAACTAAATATATTTTACATATACATACATACATATTTACAATACTTAAAACTTCAATATAAATGAAATTTAAAAAGCTAAAACTGGTAAATATTTTTTTTAAATCGTTTTTAGAACATAAAAATAAAAAAAAAAATTTATTTGTTAAAAAACCAAGATTCGAACCAGGGAACTCACAGTTTCAAACTTAATACACCCCCAAGACAACTGAACCATGAACGAACGCTGTTTAAATATCATTTAAATGAAATATGGACCGTTTACTGTTTACAACTCAACACAGTGTTTTGTTTTTCTTTTTGTAAAGGCACTGTTGTCATACCGTAGATTTATCTCTTTTGGCGAGTTTTTAAGTAGCAAAAAAACACAAAAATTCCTAGTTTCTATTTGTTGAAATTATTTCGTTAAATATATGAAATAATAAAGAAGGGTGATAACGAAAATCATATTGGGCATTATGCTAGTATATGTAAACAAATGCGAAGGGGGGAGAAGACACGACAACCGGATTTGAACTTCGATTTTCATAAGGACTTTATAGGGTGTAGGACCTTCGGTGAAGGGTATAAAAAACAAACTTAATTATAAAAAAGAGTAATTTTTGGGATTTCAGTATTTTGGTCATAACTCTGCTATTTCTTAACCGATTTGACGGATTTATATACCGACGTGTTAAAGAAGAAATTTGCCAGTTATTTTGGTTATACAACTTGGACTCGGGAAGATCTATGATTCCCGAAAATTAATATTTTTCAAAAATTTTTATATTTTTCTATTAAAAATTTCCGATCTTTTGATATATAAGGCGTAACCATAGGTCATATTACAGTATGATACAACCATATCTTCTAAAGATTTATGGTTGCATAAAAAAAGTATACAAAGTAAAAAATTTTGGTGGTTAACGAATGATTAATATAATCTTCCTTTTTTTTTAACCCTTGACAAAACACCCCCATAATTAAATAAGCAATGTTTTTTTTACCATTTTTCATTGCAAAAAGTAAATTATATACGTTTAATTTGTAAATCTTAAACAAATAACAAATAATTCTTTGAAAAAAACAAATATTATTATGGTTACAATACTAGAGAGCCCTAATAAGAGCCACTGTATATTCTAATCCTTATATTAGTAACTATTGTTTATTGTAGTTATTACTTATATCTTTGCCTTCAAGAAAAAAAAAAATACTTTTTGTACTACTTTGTACTACGCTCACTTCTCAAATCCCGCCCACATTTTGTGGGATTGTGTGTAAATGTTTGTACCTAATTTGAAAACTTTGGCTCTTGCCGTTCTCCAGATATACAGAAAAAAGTAATAAAAATACAACAACCACAAGGGATTTTTTGGAAAAATTAGAGGCAGTCGTGGTTTTTTGGTTATATCTCAGCCATTGTTGGACCGATCTGGCTGAATTTCAATAGCAAGAAATGGTGGACTATATGTGACATAAATGTAAAACAACCTAGCCGCTATCATGTCTGGAGTCTCCGGAAAATACATATCAAACGTAAGACGGACAGACGGACGGACATCGTTAAATCAACTTCTCTCCTCATAGGGACCCAGAATATATATACTTTATATGGTCTAAGATCACTATTGTAGAAATTACAAACGGAATGACAAACTTATATATACCGTTTTCCACCTGTGTAGAAGGGTATAAAAAGGGGTTTCATCAAGCGCTTTTTACCTCAAAGCTTAAATATAAGAAGTATGTGTGAGCTTCATCGATATTTTTTATTCGTTTGAAACACAGAAAAAAAATAAAAATTGATTTCAATTAACCCATTAGAAGTCACTGTACTCAAATAAGTACAGCTGGCTTTTTACAAGTTTCCAAGCAAAAACACAGAATTTTTAATCGTTGAAACGTTATTTATGTTCACAACAATAATACTAACAGCAGCTAAAAAAGAATTTGTGTTTCTTTTTTATTTTTGGGTACAAACAATATTGAATTTTTTTGGATAATTTTAAATTATTATATGTAATTAAAATCGTAAAAGAATAAGAGGCAGTTTACACGGAGTCTTTTCAGACATGTCTGTTTTTGACATTCTCTTTTGAACATGCTTCCAAAAACCTATTGTCTTTTCACGATGTCTTTCCAAACATGTATGTTTTCATGTATAATAGTCTAATATACATATACATACAAATTAAAAACATGGAAATTTATATAAACAAACATGAAAACTCATTTCATGTCTGTTTGGCAACCCCTCTTTCTTCTCTACCCCGATCGCCTACGAACAAAACAGACGTGTTTGTCAGACATGTCTGAAAAGACACCGTGTAAACTCCCTCTAACTCACAGACAAAAAATAAATACTGTGTTGAACTTTTTGTGGCCCAAAGCCTACCAATAGACAAACCTGGTACTATAAAAGTTTTCGTAAACGATATCAGTGACGATAGTGATGTAGGCTTACCACCTTTTAAAATTGCCAAAACGGGACACCACTAAAAAATCATAGAAAAATTCAAACAAATCCGTTTATGTATAATTATTATACTACCCAGTAAAAACTTCGCTTACTTTTTCAAAATGAATAGCTTCTTTAACTCATTATTTAGTAGCTTTCTTCTATAACCACATCTATAACAACTTCTATAACTACTTTTTTCTGGATGTATTAAAGTAAAAAAATAATGACTTACTTTAAAATGCGTTCATTTTGGGACTTCCCTTGTAAAATTCATAGGTTTTTTCAGTAGAATTGTAAGTAGTGCCTTCATGTTTTTCTGATTACTCAACACATTATTTTGTAGGCGAAGTTTTTACTGGGTATTTTACACATCTTATACATAAATACGGGAATAATTTGTTTGTGGTTGATTTTTAAGTATCTTATCGCCCACCGATTTTAATGAAACATATATCGTTTTAAAGGAATTTGTGTGTAGATATGCACAATATATTTTTTTCTAAATTTTTTTGAATTAAAGTGTTTGAAAAGCGTTTTTATTTATCTTGCAGACAAACGTACAAAGTTGGGTGAAAAGTGAATTTTTTCCGTTCTCTTAAAATGTGTACGTTTTTGTTGTATTTATAACGCACAGGTTTTCTCGAAAGTAAATGTCGAGTGGACGAATTTCGGCCACCGGGCGATCCTAGTTAATTTAACTGTGTAAAATCTAGACTTATAAAAACACTACCAAAACATAAACGTAAATAAATATAATATACATACATAGTTGATAGCAATAGTAACATAAAATAGAATTTGACAAAGTGTAATTATTTCACTATTTAGTTTTATATTTATATTTTTTATCAATTTTAGCAGTTTTTATTATTCTCTTTATTTAAAGTAATAAATTCAAAAAACTCAGCACATCTTACCCTGCCTTTACACATGCAAGTAATTACTTGCAAGTAGTATATACGTATTATCAACGAAAAAGTCGAAGAAAAAGCCGAAAGTCTTGCAAGTAGCTTGAGTGTTTACACAGTCAGTTGTAAGTTCATTTTTCAAATGTTCTCGAAGCGAAAACTCCTACAAAAAAAAACTTTGTTTTTCGGTTTAACAGCATTACCATGTTAAAAATATTAACAAAATAAATTTAATAATTCCTTCTTTATTTAATTTTTGGTCGATCTTGATGAAAAAATTATGTTTATTTTATAAAATATCTGACTCCAGTATTGCCGTAGTGCCGATTTCATAATATTACTGAGAAAATATTTTGATTAACAATTTTTTTTTTTTTTTCAAAATGCTTGAAATTTATGATAAAATTACCATTGAGATGGGTTGTTGTATAGTTGTTCTCTTTTTTATGTGTTATTTTTTATAAATACACAGAAAATCCCCTATAAACATAACTTTTATATTACTAAGTAGTAGAAAATTTATACAAAAGTCATCCATGGTAACACTGTTTCTTCATTTGTCATTTTACTTGCTGCAAGTGTCAAAAATTTACTTACAAGCAAATTCTCTTGCAAGTTGGGCTGCAAGTTCGAAAAATGCGATGGTGTTAGTAAAAATGTGTGAGTGTATTGAGTTTTTCGCACTTGCACTTGCAAGTGTAAACCCTAGGTTAAATTGAAATGAACCAACAACTCAGCTAAAGGAACAAGCATCCCAGAGCGCGTATCATGCCTACACAGCAATTACTAGGTGGTACAATAAAAATATATTGCACTATAATAAACAAATTTGGACTTTCCCCATTATCGAAAAATTTTAACCATTTTTGGATTATTTTATTTGAATGGGGGATTTTGGTCATAGAAGTTGATGCACTATATATATAACGACAAAAGGGAATCAAAATGTTCCAGTGTTGCTAATTAAGGCAGAATTATTTACCAGGTAGTCGCAGTTCCATGAAGATGTCAAATTATTAAACACAAGCGAATTTACTTTACCTGTACTTGCCTTGCTCATACACAATATAACTTGTGTATTGTGATTCAAAGTTGGCAGCTACAAAAATAAAAACGGGACAAATGGCGTTCAGTTCAGAGTATCGACGGGACACGGGACATTCCACTCTAAAACTGGACTGTCCCGGCTAAAACTGGCCAGTTGGCAAGTCTATAGTGATGATGAGCCGTTGATACCAAAGAAGACAAACAAATCTTATTTGGCGCAAATCCTTTTTATCGTAGAGGTCAGCCCCTCAGCAGAACTCTGAAGTTTTTAAAAGATGAAAAAGTGTATGTAATCTTTAATCACAATGTCTTTGACCTTATAGCCTTTAATACTTAAATTCAAATCGAACTGGCATTCTTCGAATGAAATGCTTAGCGGTGGCCAAAATATTCCTAAAGACGAGTCAATGGTGAAAAATTTCTGGCTACCATCCCACTAAGCAATTCATACGAGGAAAGCCAGTTCGATTCGGCTTCAAAAACTGGGTTGCGGATATTGCTACAGGCTATTGATCCATTTGATCACGTGTTGTTGAACATTTGTTGGAGTATTTGAATTATACTGCACGAAATTTAGAGTTTGAAACTTTTGAAAATGAATCTCAAGGTGGGGATGCGGTGCATTTTTTGCCATGTAAGAGCTAGTTGGCAGTATAAGAAGTGCTTGAAAACACTTTGTGTTGCAAATCAATGTTCTGAAAATTTTCATACATAAGAGGTCAGTGTGCAAAAACTCAGTTAAAAATTTTTTTTTAATTTTTTCCATTTTATGTTTTTTTTTAATAATTATTTTAATCAATAAATAAAGTTGAACTTAGAATATGTTGGCCAGTTTTTGTTTGACCTCTAATGTTAAAATATTTGTGATATTAATTAAAAAAATTAATTAAATTTGCACAAGTAAACAAATTAAAAGTATCAATTAAATATTTTCTGAAGTAATTTTGTTGATATAAGTAAACGTTTAATTCACTTGACTAAATTTTTAATTAAATCTGATTTTTTTTTTTTTTTTGATTTATAATTTAATTGAAAAAAATTGGCAAGAATTTTTTCTGTGAAAGTCTACTAAAGCCATTATGTAGAGAATAAAACGTCGTGCATATTTACGGCGCGAATTCGCTGGACGGCGCGTATCCGTAATATCCATTTTGGGATGACTCTGGCGCATAAATCAGGCTGAATTTGAGCGATAACCTGGCGATATGTTGGCGTTGAGCGCCGCTGCGGCTTATAATGGCTTATTCGCATAGATCAGCGACCTAAGAAAACCCTACAAGAAAAAGTCAAACGGGGTTAAATTGCAAGATCTTGGGCCCCAGTCCACATCACTTTCACATGAGATTATCTTGCCCTCAAATCGATTGTGTAGAATGAGTTGTGTGGCATATAGCGCCGAAGTGTTAAAACCACACTTCCAATTTAAGCCACAAGAAGTTGGCGATCATCGACCTATAGCGCTTGCCCTTAACGGCCAATATCGTTTAAAAAAAATATGGACCGATGACGCCGCCATCCAACAATCCATACCAAACAGCGACTTTTTTGGGATGCATTAGATGCTCTTGGGCCTCATTCAGACTGGTAAATTGTACCATTTTTTTGTTAGGACCAGCCCTCAGGGGATGGCCCCTATTAATACATTGCTTGTGTTGAAACGAGGAAAATAAGTTATGGGAAGGAGGATAGAGGAAGTAGTGCTTGTGAACATTCGACTTGAATTTATTCATGTTGAAGCTGAGAGGGAAGAGGGCGTAAACAGGAAGGTTATTCTACATAAAAACAGTCCGGCCAAAAAACGAATTTTCCCTGTAATGCGTTGTACGGTGTATCGGCCAATCGTCCACAAAAGGATGGGCTCTTGAGGAAAAAATGTATTAGGAAAAAACGTATGTACGCATCCAATAGCAATAACGATAAAACAGGCAATTATAAAACACATTGCGATGGTGCTCAAGGGAATCAATAGAATTGGACGCCCTACTGATCAATGCGAACCTTCACACTCTCCTGCACGCGCTCGAGAACCTTCAAAATAGACTTTGACGCACCGGCCCATACATAAGAGTTGTATTCCATTCGCGTTCAATTATAGTTGGTGTAAATAGTAAGGAGATCAGATGGAGTGCAGTATATCTTACACCATTTTAAAAAACCGAGGCACTTGAAAGCTTCTTTCGATACCTTAAGTATATGTTTTGTTCATCGGACATCACATTGTATCTTCATGCCCAGAACATCAAGAGATTCTGAATTCTCAATAATTATACCGTCCATTTATATAGATTAGGCACCTTAATCCGCCGCGCGTCTTTGCGTTACCATGCAGCATTGGATCTTTCGGGCGTTAAAATCTACCCTTTTAGCATGACCCCATTTCGAGATTGTGTTCTGTTTGTTGAAGTACATATTCATCCAGAAGATGATTTTTCGATAAATAATACGAGTTACTCAATAACGCACGGGTTTTTAAACGCTGCATCCGTCCATTCTGATTTGGCAAAACAGACTGAATAAATAAATTTAATTCATGTAGCTTAAACAATGAGGCCGCTATTAACTGTTAAAGCTAAATATTGGAAACCCCTTTAATATAATAGGCTAATTAGGCACATGCAAACTAATAAACAATATGCCAGCTATCAGCTGTTAAAGTTCAAGAGTCCCTATTGGAAGACCCTTAACATACGAGTTTAATAATAACAATAATTTTCTTAAAAACTTGCCGAACAAGTTTATTTTTAGAGCACTAATTTTTTATTACCACACAAAATATTAATAAACAAATTTTTATATTTTCATTCTTGCCACCCAACCACACACATACCGTCGTAATTTCAACATTTCAGTTGCTGTTTCAGACTTTTGTTCGGAGCACTCCAGCATTTAAATAAATGTCTCATGATTTTTTCTTTCACATTTCGTAACAATTTGTTACCAAATTATTTTTAGTTAATTCACATTCACATCAACACAAAATTAAAACAAATATTGAAAACAAATTATTGCATTAAAGAACGCTACTTCTGTTGATCATAAATGTATAATTACAACTAAACTAAATTTATTTATTGCAACAAGAAGCGAACGACAAAAAAAAAACTTAAAAAATCAAATAAAAAAAAACAAAAATAAAAAGACAGGCACAAAAAAAACATAGAAACATGTCCAAGTGTGTCGTCGTAGTCATCGTCTAATAAGATAAAACGCCCAATGCCTCTATGTGGGGTAAGTTAGTGCGGCAACTTACAGTGGGTGGTATAATTGTAGGCGAATAAAAGACTTTGAAGAATTTTAAACGAAGAAAATCAAGCAGTGCACGGTGGAAGATTTTGGAAAAAAATTTTAATAATTCTGTAATTTGCAAATTTTACGACCTAGTCTCACATTTACCAAATATACATATCGGTTGAGCCGTTGCGAAGGAGTGGAGTTCCACACAAACATCGTGACACGATATTTTTATAAAGGGTGGTCCAAAAATGATGCACGATGTTAACTGTGAGTCACACCTCAACGTCGAATTTTTTGCCCAACTTAATTTGAAATTTCTTTGTTCCAGTGTTTGGAAAAATCAACCATGGAGAGGTACACAATTGAGCAGCGCGTTAAGATTGTTGAAGCCTTTTACAGAAATGCATTTCGTTCACTTCGTAATTTTTTCTTTCACCTCAGTAGATTCGTTAACAAGCAGAAATTCCGCATTTTTGCAAATGAGAATCCACAAGTGATTGTTGCAAAGCCGATGCATCCACAAAAAGTGAATGTTTGGTTCGGTTTATTGTCGGCGGCATCTTCGAAAATGAGGTCGGAAAAGCAGTTTCCGTTAATGGTGTTCGCTATCGCGAGATAATAACGGTCTTCTTGTTGTCAGAAATTGAGGATATGAAACTACACGATATATGGTTCCAACGGGATAGTGGCACTTGCCACACAGCCAACGAAACAATGGCTCTTTTTCGCGAGAAATTCAATGGACGTGTTATCTCCATCGCGTCGATGTTAATAAGCCGCCACGACTTGTAATTTTACACCATTGGACTTCTTTCTTCGGGGATATTTAAAAGAAAAAGTGTACTTCAACAAACAAGCAATTCAAGTGCTAAAGGATGAGATGTATGTAGAAGGTTATAAACACCACGACGCAGAACATCTTTTGATCATTCAACCTCAATTATGTCTCAGAGTCATTGAAAATATGGACCATCACATAGAGGTATGCCACCGAAGCCGTGGCGAGCATTTGGCCGATATTTTGTTTCACACATAATTGTCATAGATCATTCTATCAAAACAAAAATAATATAAAGTTAATTATCTAAAAACGTTTTGTTTTTTTACAATTAACATAGTTTTATATTAGAATATATATATTTTTTTTTATTTTATTATACCCACACCACAATAGTGGAGAGGGTATTATGCATTTGTGCTGATGTATGCAACGCCTTAAAATATTGGTCCTAGACCCACCTTAAAGTATACCGATCACTTTCTGAGTCTTATTGGCACAAGGACCAAGCCTATTGAAAATGGGCCAAATCGAAGGACCACGAGGGAAGATAGGGGGAAATTTCTTCCTCTCAGAAACTATCAAACCGATTTTATTGAAATTTAAAACATAGATAGAACCATATCTTTTTGGACACAAAAGGGATACATTTTTTAAAAAATAGGACCACGAGGGGCGATAGGGGCAATTTTTGCCTCTGAAACCGATTTTAATGAAATTTAAAACATAGAAAGATCCTTATCTACACTGAAAAAAATTTCTTCACAGATCCAATGAAATTTACATTAAAATTCAACCTATGTAACCTTTCATTGGATTAATGAAATGTTTTATAAAATCAATGAAAATTTTGCATTAGTTTAATGACAAACGTTTATTTTATCCATTTTTTCAATGAGGATTCATAAACTCAATGAAAATTTTGTCATTGATTTTATTAATCCTTCATTAATCCAATGAAAGGTTACATAGGTTGAATTTTAATGTAAATTTCATTGGATCTGTGAAGAAAATTTTTTCAGTGTATATGGACACATAAGCTATACAGGTTTTCCAAAATAGGACCAAAAGGGGAGGTAGGGGGCAATTTCTGCCTCTCACAAACTTTCAAATCGATTTTAATGAAGTTTAAAAACATAGATAGCCATATTTATATGGACATATAAGCATGACGTGTTTTTTAGTACTGTGGTGTAGGGTATCATATGGTCGGGCTTGACCGACTACACTTTCTTATTTGTTTTAAATTAATTACATGAATCTAAAATTATTGCACACAGTATAGTTTTAAATATAAACGTTTAGGGGCAACATTATACGCAAACGTTAAAGGGGGCAACTAAAAGTGCATCCAATTTAGGGGTTCTATTGCAATTAATTGATTTAATGTTTTTTTTTTTTTTTTTTTTTTTTTTTTTTTTTTGTCATAAATAGTTTAAGTATATAATTATATTACATCTTTTGTTTAATGTAATAAGAAAGATGAAAAAGACGGGTTTTAATGTGATCAGGGAACTAGACAATTTTATTTATTAAAGCTAAAATTTTATCACTTTAATTTTAAACTATTAGTCTGCTTGGTTCACTAAATTAATTGTATACATATTCTTCTAATAAAAAAATACATATTGACATAGTAGTATTTTCAGCCGAGAGGTTGAGCGGGTTTAATTTCCGCCAGAGACTCCGGTCTGTTTCACTACAACGGGCTGAAGCAGAGTTGCCAGTTTAGATTACACTTTATCATTATTATTAACTCTAAATTTAAAAATTTTCAAAATAGACAAAACAATTTTGAATTTTACATTAAAGGCATATGAAGAATAATTTTTAAACCAACTGTTGTAATACCAAAAAGTAAAAAATAAAGCACGATATTTTTACAGGGGATAGATATAAATATTACGCGTAGATTCTTTCCAAAAAGTAAAAAATAAAAATGTTGAGTTAATACACTTTTGTTGATCAAGTGCGATATGTAATTGTTGTTTTTAAAATGTTTATAAATGGTTTTTTTATATTTTTTATACGTGTGTGAAGATAAATATGAAAAGTTAAATTCATTTTTAAAAAATTTGTGATTTTTTAAAAAATTCGACTTATAGTGTTTTCACACCTAAAGTTAAAACTATTAACAGCTGATTTTGTGTTCACATTACAAATTTTTTTAAATCCGGTTTTAACTCTCAGTTTTCCTAATAGTTTTGTGCAAAATAAAATTCATTTTCGTAGAAATAATTAAATTTGAATAAGAAATGAATGCAGGAAAATGCATAGAAATCAAACAATTTTATATTAAAAGTGTATTTTAGAATATTTCATCGGTTTGACGTTTTTTTTTTTTTTTTAAATTAATTTATTTTTATTAAGTGCCATCCCAGCTAGCATTTGTGTGATAATTTTTTGCAATTATTATCTAAATGGGTCTTCTAAGATCCCATTTGATGAATTTTCAATTAAGCGATTGAAAAAAGAAATTATCAGCCATGTCACAGAGTACAATTCCGTTCGGAATGATTCCGTTCGGAATTGAAGAAAACATATTTGTTTATTGATAGAAAGTGTATTTTGATAGTTTTTTGGCCTTTCAGATACAGAAAACTCCCATTCCGTGCATGAAAACAAAAATGGTTTCATTCCGAATTTTTTTTTCGTCATTTTCTAAAGCACCAAAATACGGAATGAATTCCGTTTCCGAACGGAATTGTACTCTGTGACATGGCTGTATATACCGTTACCTAAAACGCAAAGGCCCTTACTAACCAAAAATCGCGTTTTTCGTTGGTTCTGATGTATTGCATCAACAGAAATGTCAGCAATATTTTGAGAAACAAAAAAATCTACAAAACATTAAATGATAAAAGCTTAAAGCCAAACTAACCGTGTGCATAATATGCAACATTGTCAATTGTCAAAACAAAACTTGTAGGTTTTTTATAAGAAAACTAAATTATTAACAGTTAAAGGCAATTTATCATCTAGAAAAGTTTTTTGCTTCTCCTGTCTTCTTTTCAAAATGTTAGGTCTCTACCTAACTTTTGCATTTTAGGTAACGATTAGATCCGTCGATTCGTAATGATTTCTAAAAATTTTTAAATATTATGTTTTTTTGCCCGTTCGTCTCGTCAAATTAAAACAGAAAAAAAGTAATTTTCTTGTCTGCCAAACAAATAAAAAGATTTGCTTAAAAATAAGCCCAAAAATTACTGTCAATCAATGAAAATAAGTGTCAGTGCGAATGGTTTTTTTATTTTCTTTACGAGAACCCAATATCGTTTGTTTTGTCCAAAATAAAGTTGGTTCAATTAACCAAAAGCCATAATCGTGCTGCTTTTATCGGGGAAAAAAAGTCAAAACATGACAATTAAAAAATTATTTGAAATATAAAAAAACTATATAATTCACGATTAAAAAATGAGACGATAAATACTAACTAATGATTAGAAAATTTACCATTAAGTTGCTCAAAAACGAATCAGAAAATTGCATCAAAAATGATTCTTTGAGGTGATTCATCGGTAGTGTAGTATTTTCTTACGACAAGAGTATCGTTTATGATCGAAAAATTAGCTCATATGCGGTTATGTGAAGCTGATTCGTAAAGTATTGGATTGTGATATAAAATGCTAGCTGGGATTAAACATTATCAGCTGTTTTCAATCTTTATAACTTGGTAGTACTGAATTTAGTACAACGAAAACATGGTTGTATTTCATAAAATCTACTTAAAACCAAATGAATTGAGGTTTTAAAAAGGTTTTAAAAAATTTATTTTGTATGGTAAAACCAGGTTTTAATGATTGGTTTTATCGTTAAAACCAAACTTTGTATTAAAACCTTAAGGGTCATTATTATAACTTGGCGTTAGCTGTTATCCGACAGTTAACAGACGCTTTTTGACAGATAACACATTATTATCTGTCAATTTAATCTTAACTTTAGCTAACTTCAAGTTATAATAATGGCCCTAAGTGTGAAAACACTATTAGAGTGAAATTCTCATGAAAGTGCTCTGTGAGGGATATGGCCACTGTACCCAAACCCTTCGATCTCAGGGAGCACTTTAATGAGAACTTCACTCTAAGGCCCGTTTTCACAACTAACCGATAGCTAAAGGTAGGATTTTATCGGCCGAAAAATTGTGTTCCATTATTACAACTTTACTTTAAACTTCCAGGTAGGATGAACCTTAATTTATTTTATCGCTCACTTTAGGTTAAAGTTAAGTTTTAATAATGTAACACTTTTTATAAGGCCGGTTAAAGTCTACTTTTAGCTATCGGTAAGTTGTGAAAACGGGCCTAAGTCGTATTTTTTCAAAAATCACAAATTTTTAAATAAAAAGACTAATTATATATCTTATTAGTTTTAAATATTAAATTAAAATTATTGATTTTTCATAAAAACTGTAAAATTTTGTGTAAATAGTCGTATTTTCTTTATAATACGCATGCGATATTTTTTTTAAATATTTTTTATCGCATGCGATATTTTTTAAAAATGAACTTAACTTCTCATATTTATCTTTACACACGTCTTTTTTACTACAGAAAAATATTCAAGAAACTAAAAAAACATTTATTTTAAGGAATTTCAGTATAATGTTTAAAACTGAGTCCAGATCATTTAAATGAAACAAAATTAGTATCTTAACGTTTACATTTATGGGAATTTTTTGGAGAAAGAAAAAAATTACATGGCAACACTGGGCTAAAGTCCTAAGCTACTTTTAATCGGTTAATTAAGTTAGAATATAATTTGTAATTGTATGAACTCTTAATAAGAAAAACCAAATATATAAAAAATATTCAACCGAGAACCCTGACATTAAAAGGGTGAGAAATGTATGCGGTGGCGCTAAGTGAATAAATAAATAAATTAGAGGAGAATTTCATTGAATACTTCTGTTTAAAAATTTTAAAATAATAGCTAATAATAGTGTCCGACCGAACGTATTTTTTTTAGACCGAAGCCGAACCCGAACTAGAGTATTTTTTTAAGGCGGAACCCGAACTTAACCCGAACTTTTTTTTATTGAAATTTTGTGATTTATTTATTTAATAAATACAAAATGAACTAATTCATGGTATTAAAAAGTACTATTTGTAATAAAATAGTCTAAAAAATTGGTTTTTTAGTCGGAGAAAACTTGTTCAGCAACACTTAAAACGCTCATCGGTGGCACTTGTTGGTCACTGCTAGGGAAATCGAATATTCCGAATAGTTGCTATTTTAAAAAACCGGGTTTCGGTTAAGCATTTTTAACTAACCGGTTAACCGATTTTAGTTCAAATACATAAAAATACAAAATGTAATTTAGTTTTTGCAATAAAAAGTTAATTTGAATAAAAACAAAACAATTCACGATGGTAAGGAACCAACAAAATACATCGGGTGATTTTTTAGCTATTATCTTTTTGGCAACACTGGTTTAAACAGCTGACGCACGTTTCGTGTTTTGTTTCACTGTCAAACATCTTCAGTTTGGTCTGAATTTTATTGAATTTTATTAGCAAAATGCGTGCTCTGTTAAGAAAGTTCATCGCGAGCTTCTTCCATTTTATGGTCAGTTTAATCGACCCACTGAAGCGGCTATTCGGGCTATTGTGACTAATTTTCGCACCAAATTTACATTGTTGGACATTAAACCACCAACACGCTTACATAGAGTGCGAAGTGAAGAAAATATCGCAGCTGTATCGGCCAGTGTTAATGATGACCATCAATTATCGATTCGTCGCCGTTCGCAGCAATTGGGCCTCTGTTACTCAACAACGTGAGATGATATCCAACTTTTGTTTGCCCAAAATGCAAGAGCTTGACTTGCATGACATGTGGTTTCAACAAGACGGTACCACATGCCACACAGCACGCTTAACAGTGGACTTATTGAGAGGCGAGTTCGGTGAACATTTTATTTCACGTTCGGGACCGGTCAATTGGCCGCCTAGATCGTGCGATTTAACGCCTTTAGACTATTTTTTGTGGAGCTATGTTAAAGCTCATGTCTAAACACACATGCCCGCTTCAATTGACGCATTGGAAGACAACATTGAAGCATTTATTCACGAGATACCGGCCGAAATGTTGGAAAGAGTATGCCAAAATTGGACTCAGCGGATGGACCATTTGAGGCGCAGTCACGGTCAACATTTCCATGAAATAATCTTGAAACATTAAATTATATAGACCGTACTATCAATTTAAATAAAGATTTCATGCATTTTTCTGAATTTAATGTGTTTTTTTTTTAACTTTCCTATAGCTCTTAAAAAATCACCCATTAGTTTAAAAAATAACAATGTGGCAGCACTACGATAAATGTCAAATTCATATGGTTTGTATTGGTTACTTAAGCGCCTAACTTTATACGTTTAGAGATAGATGGTTTATATGTTAACTGATTTATAGATTTAAAACACATTTTAAACCAAAAAGAGTTTAATTTGCACTGATTTATAAGCTCTAAACGTCTTTGTATCATTTTTTTTTTTTGGGCAAATATTAACCCTATGGCACCTGTAAATAAGAGGACGAAAAAACGTACCCTTAAAGTAAACATGTCACGAATTCACGGAAAGTTTTTTTAAGATTCTCGAGAATTTTTAATAAAATGAAGAAAGTACAATGTGGAAATGACTTACATGAGCACCTGCCATATGGCCTAATCTCTTGGTGGATCCCAACCACTAGATGACAAACAATGCGTTTACCAACCGCCGCGCCCCGCTGTGTGTGCTCGGCTAACGTACACAGAGTTAGCAATTTAAGTGCAGTCAGACAAAAATTATATGCTCGCACCTTGTTAAAGATACGGAGCTTTCTAACCTCCTCTGCTTTAGGAATTACAACAGCACCTAGGGATCATTTGCACTTGCAGCTAGTGCCATCCACGAGTAAAAAGTTCTCCCGACGATTACCATGACACCCTTTCCTGCGGTTTTGGTTTTAAACCACAGCCACCACGTCATTCAAAAAACTTTCTCTTCGTTAAACCCTTCTGTGCGTTCACGCTTTGAAAAAAGCACTCCCCCATTGGACGGATAACAACTTGGGAAAAACAACATTCTATCAGAAAAGTAAAGCTTCATCCTGAAAAACAGGCAGCATTTTCCGCAAGAAGTATCTTAAGAGAGGCCTTATCTACTAGTCAGACCGGTGCCTACTGACTCCCGTGGCACCAGAGCGAAAAAGTATTTTGTTAAAACCTTGGACTCGAGAAATCAAAAGACTTCAAGAGCCCAGTCATTATGGATTTTAGTCGCATCCCAGGTATGCGTGCACCTTATTTGCCCGGGATGATGTAACACCAATAGGTGAGAAATCCTTTAGGTGATCCCTACACCTCCTAGGACGTATTGGAAGTACAGTTAATTACGGAAAGTTAGGACATCCATCAGCAATTTTCAATACAGAACTAAATGCGCTTTCACAGGGCACCGCAGCTTTTCTTGACGCAGCTCATTCTGGACGTCCAATTACGGGCTTCTTTTTCCTATGCCGCAAACAGTGAAAACCGCACTTAACGATGCATTTTTCTGGATGTAATGGATTCTGTAGGGCCTTTTATGGATTGGCCTCACCCCAGCAATTTTTTAAGTCAAAATTAAACCAATGCTTCAAAAAATGCATGAAGTCATCTATAAGTTGCTCAAGCGTGATCTTTTCACAATAATTTGCCAAAGTATACTGATCATAAATGTCAAAAAAAAATGAAGGTAAATTCTATCGGGCTTTGAAAAGCACCCTTTATATTATTACAGTAGCCAACAAGGCTTTGGACTGGGACAACCAAATATCTTTCCTATGGTAATTTGGTAAGCTGAATTCGAATCTGTCATTGGTTTTTCTCTATCACGTCAGGTTTTCGAGCTACTAAAAAATGTTTTTATTCGTTTCTTACACAAAAAATCACTAGTTTATTAAAAAATCAATGAATTTTCAAAAGTAAATGGCGCTATTTGAACGTCGTTTGTATTTTGTTGGTTCGGTTTCACGTATAAGAGTCCAGCAATAGTCTCACAGCATGCTTTTCTCAAAATCCTTAATAAATTATTTCAACTTTCATTAAATTTTGGTGAGCACGCTGCCCTTGCTTGCGCTCACTGCATCTAGTTTTTTTTTTGGAAAAAAATCTAAATGAGAATGAAGAATATGCAAAACATTGTCCATGTCCACGGTTTGTCCAAGTTTCTGACAGCAAAACCAAAATAATGTAAACATGCATATTTTAATAATTCTGATATTGCATATCCTTTTTTCAACCAAATATTCATCAAACACAAAGCAAAAATAGCTTGAATGAATAACACACGATCTCCCTGACATGCTTAAATGCTACTATTATGAAGATTTAAAATGAATGCGGGCTTCTGTCAAATAAATAATTGTGAAATTGTAGTGTCAGTATTGACTGTTTTACAGAATTGCCAGCATGCGATAAAAAAATCAACAAGACGTGATAGCCCAATTGTATGCCAGATTCGAATTCAGCACACCCAGATTTGTTGAAAAAAAATGCTTAATTTCTGCAGTACAATTTTTTCCAAATTTGAAGACCAGTGTTTTCAAAGTTAAAGACGAGTTTTAATTTTAAATTCAAAATCAATGAAAATCAGTTTGTAGACACCACAAAACCTCAGAGTAGAGGATGTAAGGTACAATTAGGCAATTTGCCTAATAAAATACCCTTCATAAGATTGAAAATATGATTATTTTTAAATAAAACTGTAACCAATGAACCTTTAGAGATACCAATTTTGAAGATATAAAAGTTTTTAATTTTTTTTTTTTTTTGCAGTGGCAACGGTCGATTACTAAAAATATTCTTAAAGTCTTTAGCGTTACAAAAATTAGAACAAAACCATAATACACCCTTAACTTGTTTAGCTTTATAGGTATAAATTACTGAAAGTCAATTTGCCGGCAATTGATTTATTTTAAAAAAAAATAAATTTAATTTTTAAACACAATTTAGTATTTTACGGAATTTTAACACTTTTTTTTTTGAAAATTAAAATTATTTTTATTAAATGGTTTATTCAGTTTTGTATGTCTGGCCTAATTCGTACAAGTAGTTGCATTAAATACTTATGTGATAGTATGACGCAGTGGCGAACAGCTGGTCGATTATGTCTCGTTTGAATTTTATTTATAAATAAATATGCTAAAATCGAGGGAGAGACGAAATAATTAATGAATTTAGAGCAGGGATGGAAAATTTAGATTTTTAAATGTTACCGAATCCCTCATAAAGGGGTTCTTTACGAAGAAGAAAAGTACCGGACTTCTGTTTACCTATACAGAAAGAAAAACACTCGGGATAAATTAAGTTTTTTATACTTACTTTTTGTACGAGTCGTACTCAAAAATTCAAGTACGAATAACACTAAAACGTACTCAAAACAATCCTAAATGGGATTACTTTCGTAAATCAATCTAGGAATTTCTTGAAATAAGTATTAAATTCTTAAATCAAGTAAAAAAAGATTAAACTTTTCGTTGTGTTTAACCCTTCGGCTAACGCATGTTTGGATTTTCTATATACAATGAAAAAATATCTTGCTAGTCTCATGTGTACCACGAAGGGTTAAAAACTAAATTTGAGCTCTTGCTTCTCATGTAGTTGATATTTTTGTTTGAATGTGTACATAAGATTTCTAAAGTAAAACATGACAATTAAAAAATTATTTGAAATATAAAAAACTATATAATTCACGATTAAAAAATGAGACGATAAATACTAACTAATGATTAGAAAAACTACCATTAAGTTGCTCAAAAAAGAATCAGAAAATTGCATCAAAAATTATTCATTGAGGTGATTCATCGGTAGTGTAGTATTTTCTCACGACAAGAGTATCGTTTATGATCGAAAAATTAGGTCATATGCGGTTATGTGAAGCTGATTCCTAAAGTATTGGATTGTGATATAAAATGCTAGCTGGGATTAAACATTATCAGCTGTTTTCAATCTTTATAACTTGGTAGTACTGAATTTAGTACAACGAAAACATGGTTGTATTTCATAAAATCTACTTAAAACCAAACCAAAAGAAGTTTTAAAATGGTTTTAAAAAATTTATTTTGTATGGTAAAACCAGGTTTTAATGATTGGTTTTATCGTTAAAACCAAAATTTGTATTAAAACCGTAAGTGTGAAAACACTATTAGAGTGAAATTCTCATGAAAGTGCTCTGTGAGGGATATGGCCACTGTACCCTAACCCTTCGATCTCAGGGAATCAAACCTAATGGAAAACAAGAAAGTATAGTCGGTCAAGCCCGACCATATGATACACTACACCACAGTATTTAAAAACACATCATGCTTATGTGTTCATATTAATATGGATTTATCTAGTTTTATAAATTTCATTAAAATCGGTTTGAAAGTTTCTGAGAGGCAGAAATTGCCCCCTACCTCCCCTTGTGGTCCTATTTTTAAAAAACTACACAGCTTATGTGTCCATATAAATATATTTCTATTTATGATTTAAATTTCATTAAAATCGATTTGATAGTTTCTGAGAGGCAGAAATGGCCCCGTATCTTCCCTCGTGGTCCTACGTTTCGGCCCATTTTCAATAGGCTTGGTCCTTGTGCCAATAAGAACCTATGTCCCAATTTTTGATCGGTGGGTCTAGGGCCAATATTTTAAGGCGTTACACACATCAGCACAAATGCATAATACCCTCTCCACTATTGTGGTGTGGGTATAATGAAGACTATGGACAGGGCTACAATAATCTATAAGCACTATATCCAAATTGTATTTGTGACAATCTTTTTTTCTTTTAAGTTCGACTGTTTTATTTAAAAATGTTGCAAGACACATGTTGCGGCCTTTTGTTGATCGTAACAAATTTGATTGCAGAACTCTACATACTGCAGCTATGATCATTATAAATTATGGTAGCCCTGTCCACTGTCTTCATTTTCCATTAGGTTTGATTCCCTGATATCGAAGGGTTTGGACACAGTGGCCATATCCCTCACAGAGCACTTTAATGAGAATTTCACTCTAAGGCCCGTTTTCACAACTAACCGATAGCTAAAGGTAGGATTTTATCGGCCGAAAAATAGTGTTCCATTATTACAACTTTACTTTAAACTTCCAGGTAGGATGAACCTTTATTTATTTTATCGCTCACTTTAGGTTAAAGTTAAGTTTTAATAATGGAGCACTTTTTATAAGGCCGGTTAAAGTCTACTTTTAGCTATCGGTAAGTTGTGAAAACGGGCCTAAGTCGTATTTTTTCAAAAATCACAAATTTTTATATAAAAAGATATATTATATTTCTTATTAGTTTTAAATATTAAATAAAAATTATTGATTTTTCATAAAAACTGTAAAATTTCGTGTAAATAGTCGTATTTTCTTTATAATACGCATGCGATATTTTTTTTAAATATTTTTTATCGCATGCGATATTTTTTAAAAATGAACTTAACTTTTCATATTTATTTATCTTTACACACGTCTTTTTTACTACATAAAAATATGCAAGAAACTAAAAAAAACATTTATTTTAAGGAATTTCAGTATAATGTTTAAAACTGAGTCCAGATCATTTAAATGAAACAAAATTAGTATCTTAACGTTTACATTTATGGGAATTTTTTCAAAATACGTAAAATTTGGGGGGGGGGGGGTTAAATTTATTTGGAGAAAGAAAAAAATTACATGGCAACACTGGGCTAAAGTCCTAAGCTACTATTAATCGGTTAATTAAGTTAGAATATAATTTGTAATTGTATGAACTCTTAATAAGAAAAACCAAATATATAAAAAATATTCAACCGAGAACCCTGACATTAAAAGGGTGAGAAATGTATGCGGTGGCGCTAAGTGAATAAATAAATAAATTAGAGGAGAATTTCATTGAATACTTCTGCTTAAAAATTTTAAAATAATAGCTAATAATAGTGTCCGACCGAACGTATTTTTTTTAGACCGAAGCCGAACCCGAACTTGAGTATTTTTTTAAGCCGGAACCCGAACTTAACCCGAACTTTTTTTTATTGAAATTTTGTGATTTATTTATTTAATAAATACAAAATGAACTAATTCATGGTACTTAAAACGCTCATCGGTGGCACTTGTTGGTCACTGCTAGGGAAATCGAATATTCCGAATAGTTGCTATTTTAAAAAAACCGGGTTTCGGTTAAGCATTTTAAAAATAACCGATTAACCGATTTTAGTTCAAATACATAAAAATACAAAATTTAATTTAGTTTTTGCAATAAAAGTTAATTTGAATAAAAACAAAACAATTCACGATGGTAAGGAACCAACAAAATACATCGGGTGATTTTTTAGCTATTATCTTTTTGGCAACACTGGTTTAAACAGCTGACGCACGTTTCGTGTTTTGTTTCACTGTCAAACATCTTCAGTTTGGTCTGAATTTTATTGAATTTTATTATCAAAATGCGTGCTCTGTTAAGAAAGTTCATCGCGAGCTTCTTCCATTTTATGGTCAGTTTAATCGACCCACTGAAGCGGCTATTCGGGCTATTGTGACTAAATTTCGCACCAAATTTACATTGTTGGACATTAAACCACCAACACGCTTACATAGAGTGCAAAGTGAAGAAAATATCGCAGCTGTATCGGCCAGTGTTAATGATGACCATCAATTATCGATTCGTCGCCGTTCGCAGCAATTGGGCCTCTGTTACTCAACAACGTGAGATGATATCCAACTTTTGTTTGCCCAAAATGCAAGAGCTTGACTTGCATGACATGTGGTTTCAACAAGACGGTGCCACATGCCACACAGCACGCTTAACAATGGACTTATTGAGAGGCGAGTTCGGTGAACATTTTATTTCACGTTCGGGACCGGTCAATTGGCCGCCTAGATCGTGCGATTTAACGCCTTATAGACTATTTTTTGTGGAGCTATGTTAAAGCTCATGTCTAAACACACATGCCCGCTTCAATTGACGCATTGGAAGACAACATTGAAGCATTTATTCATGAGATACCGGTCGAAATGTTGGAAAGAGTATGCCAAAATTGGACTAAGCGGATGGACCATTTGAGTCGCAGTCACGGTCAACATTTGCATGAAATAATTTTGAAACATTAAATTATATAGACCGTACTATCAATTAAAATAAAGATTTCATACATTTTTCTGAATTTAATGTGTTTTTTTAACTTTCCTATAGCTCTTAAAAAATCACCCAGTGATAGTAGTGGCAGCACTACGATAAATGTTGTCAAATTCATATAGTTTGTATTGGTTACTTAAGCGCCTAACTTTATACGTTTAGAGATGGTTTATATGTTAACTGATTTATAGATTAAAAACACATTTTAAACCAAAAAGAGTTTAATTTGCACTGATTTATAAGCTCTAAACGTCTTTGTATCAATTTTTTTTGGGCAAATATTAACCCTATGGCACCTGTAAATAAGAGGATGAGAAAACGTACCCTTAAAGTAAACATGTCACGAATTCACGGAAAGTTTTTTTTAAGATTCTCGGGAATTTTTAATAAAATGAAGAAAGTACAATGTGGAAATGATTTACATGAGCACCTGCCATATGGCCTAATCTCTTGGTGTATCCCATCCACTAGATGACAAACAATGCGTTTACCAACCGTCGCGCCCCGCTGTGTGTGCTCGGCTAACGTACACAGAGTTAGCAATTTAAGTGCAGTCAGACAAAAATTATATGCTCGCACCTTGTTAAAGATACGGAGCTTTCTAACCTCCTCTGCTTTAGGAATTACAACAGCACCTAGGGATCATTTGCCCTTGCAGCTAGTGCCGTCCACGAGTAAAAAGTTCTCCCGACGATTACCATGACACCCTTTCCTGCGGTTTTGGTTTTAAACCACAGCCACCACGTGAGTCAAAAAACTTTCTCTTCGTTAAACCCTTCTGTGCGTTCACGCTTTGAAAAAAGCACTCCCCCATTGGACGGATAACAACTTGTGAAAAACAACATTCTATCAGAAAAGTAAAGCTTCATCCTGAAAAACAGGCAGCATTTTCCGCAAGAAGCATCCTAAGAGAGGCCTTATCTACTAGTCAGACCGGTGCCTACTGACTCCCGTGGCACCAGAGCGAAAAAGTATTTTGGTAAAACCTTGGACTCGAGAAATCAAAAGACTTCAAGAGCCCAGTCATTATGGATTTTAGTCGCATCCCAGGTATGCGTGCACCTTATTTGCCCGGGATGATGTAACACCAATAGGTGAGAAATCCTTTAGGTGATCCCTACACCTCCTAGGACGTATTGGAAGTACAGTTAATTACGGAAAGTTAGGACATCCATCAGCAATGTACAATACAGAACTAAATGCGCGTTCACAGGGCACCGCAGCTTTTCTTGACGCAGCTCATTCTGGACGTCCAATTACGGGCTTCTTTTTCCTATGCCGCAAACAGTGAAAACCGCACTTAACGATGCATTTTTCTGGATGTAATGGATTCTGTAGGGCCTTTTATGGATTGGCCTCACCCCAGCAATTTTTTAAGTCAAAATTAAACCAATGCTTCAAAAAATGCATGAAGTCATCTATAAGTTGCTCAAGCGTGATCTTTTCATAATAATTTGCCAAAGTATACTGATCATAAATGTCAAAAAAAAATGAAGGTAAATTCTATCAGGCTTTGAAAAGCACCCTTTATATTATTACACTAGCCAACAAGGCTTTGGACTGGGACAACCAAATATCTTTCCTAGCTTACCAAGAATTCGAATCTGTCATTGGTTTTTCTCTATCACGTCACGTATTTTCGAGCTACTAAAAAATGTTTTTATTCGTATCTTACACAAAAAATCACTAGTTTATTAAAAAATCAATGAATTTTCAAAAGTAAATGGCGCTATTTGAATGTCGTTTGTATTTTGTTAGTTCGGTTTCACGTATAAGAGTCCAGCAATAGTCTCCCAGCATGCTTTTGTCTCAAAATCCTTGATAAATTATTTCAACTTTCATTAAATTTTGGTGAGCACGCTGCCCTTGATCGCGCTCAATGCATCTAGTTTTTTTTTTGGAAAAAAATCTAAATGCAAATGAAGAATATGCAAAACATTGTCCATGTCCACGGTTTGTCCAAGTTTCTGACAGCAAAACCAAAATAATGTTAACATGCATATTTTAATAATTCTGATATTGCATATCCTTTTTTCCAACCAAATATTCATCAAACACAAAGCAAAAATAGCTTGAATGAATAACACACGATCTCCCTGCCATGCTTAAATGCTACTATTATGAAGATTTAGAATGAATGCGGGCTTCTGTCAAATAAATAATTGTGAAATTGTAGTGTCAGTGTTGACTGTTTTACAGTATTGCCAGCATGCGATAAAAAATCAACAAGACGTGATAGCCCAATTGTATGCCAGATTCGAATTCGGCACACCCAGATTTGTTAAAAAAAAATGCTTCATTTCTGCAGTACAATTTTTTCCAAATTTGAAGACCAGTGTTTTCAGAGTTAAAGAAGAGTTTTAATTTTAAATTCGAAATCAATAAAAATCAGTTTGTAGACACCACAAAACCTCAGAGTAGAGGATGTAAGGTACAATTAGGCAATTTGCCTAATAAAATACCCTTCATAAGATTGAAAATATGATTATTTTTAAATAAAACTGTAACCAAGGAACCTTTAGAGATACCAATTTTGAAGACATAAAAGTTTTTAATTCTTTTTTTTTTTTGCAGTGGCAACGGTCGATTACTAAAAATATTCTAAAAGTCTTTAGCGTTACAAAAATTAGAACAAAACCATAATACCCCTTGGACTTGTTTAGCTTTATAGGTATAAATTACTGAAAGTCAATTTGCCGGCAATTGATTTATTTAAAAAATAAATTTAATTTTTAAACACAATTTAGTATTTTACGGAATTTTAACACTTTTTATTTTGAAAATTAAAATTATTTTTATTAAATGGTTTATTCAGTTTTGTATGTCTGGCCTAATTCGTACAAGTAGTTGCATTAAATACTTATGTGATAGTATGACGCAGTGGCGAACAGCTGGTCGATTATGTCTCGTTTGAATTTTATTTATAAATAAATATGCTAAAATCGAGGGAGAGACGAAATAATTAATGAATTTAGAGCAGGGATGGAAAATTTAGATTTTAAAATGTTACCGAATCCCTCATAAAGGGGTTCTTTACGAAGAAGAAAAGTACCGGACTTCTGTTTACCTATACAGAAAGAAAAACACTCGGGATAAATTAAGTTTTTTATACTTACTTTTTGTACGAGTCGTACTCAAAAATTCAAGAACGAATAACACTAAAACGTACTCAAAACAATCCTAAATGGGATTACTTTCGTAAATCAATCCAGGAATTTCCTGAAATAAGTATTAATTTATTCAATCATGTAAAAATAAGATCATTTAAAAAAAATTTTTTAAGAAACGCTTTTCTTAAAAGAGAACATTTAAAAAATGTTTGCCTCCCCCTAGATGTTATCCTGGCTACGCCAATGTATTCGTGTATTGTCATCGGGAATATGTATGCCTGCAAAGTTTCATCCATTTGCATTGAGTATAAGGCGGTTAAATTAACGTTACAAGATTTGATTTTCCTATTTAAAAAAAAAAGATTAAACTTTTCGTTGTGTTTAACCCTCCGGCTTACGCATGTTTGGATTTTCAATACACAATAAAAAAAAGGTCTGGCTAGACTCATGTGTACCACGAAGGGTTAAAAACTTAATTTGAGCTCTTGCTTCTCATGTAGTTGATATTTTTGGTTGAATGTGCGCATAAGATTTCTAAAGTAAAAACCATATCGGGCATGGTGTTGGTGTTTTATCATTCTGTAGAGTATAATACGAGTAAGTAAATCAATCATTATAATTTTTCTTTCTAATTAGGGATAAAATCAACTTGATAATACTTGACTCAAGCGCATTTTGAGATTGATTCAATCTTAGTTTTACTTAAATCAATCTCATTTTCGAAATATTTCAAGTACGAAATCGTGATTGAATATGGATAATTTAAGTATTTTTCGATTGAAAATCCGTACTTGAATCAATATTTCTTTACTTGATTCAAGAACATACGTACTCACCGTACTATTAATACCGCTTCGGATTGATTTGATTATGGATGCATTGATTTTTCTTTTGAGTGTATTTGGTGGAAAAAATTCAAACGGTTAAGTGAACAATAGCTTATCAGTTTTTGCCTATCGCTTTATAGAGTTGATCAAATACAACCTTCGCGAAAAGAAAAAATGGGTGGGATTAAAGAAGTGGGCGTGACACCTCCTGTTTAAAGAAATTATAGATTTCTGTACATCTGAACAACGGCAAGAGCCAAAGTTTCCAAATTAGGTACAAGCATCTTGGTTATCAATAAACAACATCCGACAAAATGTGTTGGTGAAGTGGTCGTGGGACAAATAGATTTATTTATATCTAAAAACGGTATTTATTTAACTTTCTGTTCTAACCGTACCATGATAAAGGGTACCCTACAAACACGAAGACAAAACTTTGATATGAAATGACTTTATCATTTGACATCAAACACAATTCTCAAACGTTTTTCAATTGTTTGATTTAACATTTAAATTCAAATTGATAATGATTTGAAAATAAACATTTGATATCAAATGTTTTATCAATTTGATGTTAAATGTTTGTCAAATTTGTAATTCAAATCAAAAATAAACTTGGCAATACTAAAGCGAAAAATAAATTTAATCATTACAAATGGCGATTTAAGTTACATTTTTTACTTTGTGGTTACATGTGTTTAACTATTGAAAATAAATTTTAATATAAAGTGAACAGCTTATTTCTTGTGAAAATTAAAAGTTATTTGTGATTAATTCCAATGATTAAGAATACAAAAAAAAAAAGGAAAATAAAACGGGAAAGTGAAGAAAGTGCTACAATCCTCAAAATAAAGGGAGCAAATGTTGTCTTTGCAAGAATTAGAGGACGGAAAGAACCTCATTTCATCTTTTATCTATGTTGCCGAATGTTTATCTCACAGTTTATTTAAATAAACTGTGGATTTAAATTAAAAAAAAATAAAATATTTTTAGAAACTGGGAATTATTTCCTTCCAAAGGTTACTTTACATTATATTCAACATTTTTTCATTTTTCGAATTTATTCTATGAGCTAAATTTCAGTTATGTATTTTTGTATTTTTTATGCTTTTTTGTAATAGTTCTATTGCTTAAATTTTTAGAAATGACTTTATACACTACCAGACTTTTATATTGTATTTTCTTTTTACATTTTACCTTAGCCTTCCTTTGGAAAGCAATGAGGTATACTGTATGTATAGAAAAATTTACAATTATTAGACACCAGCAGAATGTAATGCATTTTCTGGCCCGCTACGGCCTTCGCTACATAACTGAAATTTAGCTCATAGAATAAATTCGAAAAATGAAAAAATGTTGAATAAAATATTTTTATTTACGTTCCACATTGTATTAATATCCACATTTGAAAAACATTTGAGAATTACATTTGAAAGCAAGTTGAAAATAAAGGCATTTTTCAACTTGATAATAATTTCCCTTTTTTGTTGAAAATGCTATAATTTTCAAATCATTACCAAACGTTTGTCGTTTGAGAAAACGTTTAATTTCAAATCATTTTCAAATTGAAATCAAAGCTCCGTGTTTGTTGGGTATATCAGATTCGGCAAAGACGAATATAGATAGCACGCACTCTTATTAGTTAATAGTATAATAGTATTAAATTTTCCATGCCTGTTATTGAGTGTAAATTACAGAGACAAAACAAAAAAAAAACATAAATAAAAAAACGCAATTATAAAATCAACAAATTTGCACAACAGCAATTTCGCAAGAACAACAACAGCAAAAACGTGCTACAGTTTACAAGTACATCAGGGTTAAACAGTGTTTTAGAGAAATATTTATGCTTTGGATACTAAGACCAAATTTTACATCAACCTGCTAGCAAAAGAATGGAGCGGTCCTTGGAACTACAACCTGCTAGCAAAAGAATTACAATTGTCATTCTCGGCAAACACTTGCAATGATTGTGTATTTGGTTTGTTCAAATATCCTAGAGAATTAAGGATTTTTGACACTTTATTAAGCAGTATTTTGGTTATGTAGTCTTTATCTAAGATTTGTAAGATGTCAAAAATTATCCAAATCGTTTCATTATTTTACTTTAGAGCACACCAATCGTGCACGGACAATTAATTCTATTCAAATTATATAAATGTATCGAATACAACCATAAAAATTCTCAAAAATTGTTTTAATTAAAAATTTAATTAAGTAACCTAAACGTTTAATCAAGTGAAATAAACGTCTAAACAAATGAATTGATACTATTAATTTTTTTACTGGTGCAAATTTAATTAATTTTTTAATTAATATCACAAATTATTTAATTGAAATAAATTTTTTCTGTGTATGCACTTTTTATTGAGTACGAAAAGGCCGTTGAAAAAAAAGAGAATGAAGAGCTTGGGAATACCAAGGGAAATTATCTATAGCAACGACGGCGCTAAAAGCAAAGTTCTGCATAACGGCAAGCTTCCCAGGAAAAACTTTTTGATTTTTAGTAATAGGTGGTAGTTATTTCATACATTACCTGGTAAGTAGTTGTCATTACAATTGTCATTATTCCGAAAACTTCAATAAGTACTTACTAGTAATGACCTCAGCAACTACTTATTACTTCTGTTATTTTCACTACAGAATATTTGCTTACTGGTAACGTAGTCAATAACTACTTATTAGGTCTATTAACTAGTGATTTTTTGGCTTCTGGTAAGTTTATTGTAAGTACTTACAATTCAACTTACTAGTAGTTAAATAATAACTAGGTATTATTTGACTTCTAGTAAGTGTATTTTATAAGTACTGAATTCTTTGGACACCTCGAACAAAACTAAGTAGTTATTCAGCTGAAATATGAGTAGTGTTTATTTTCTACAACATTATTTGCTAACTTACCAGGTAAGTAAAGTTTTTGCTGGGTTAGTGAACTATTCACCTCTGCTGTACGTCTTTGTTGTATCGCGTACAAATAAAACTTACCTAAACACACAAGATAACAAAATGTATAAACAGGCTTAAGTTCATGAAATTTAATTTTTATTAAAATATATTAAAAATTTGGATTAAAAACCTTAAAAACCATAAAAAAATAGTTCAACAAAATAACCACAATACTAAAATGTATAAACTTTAAAAAATTGTTTTATTTTTTACTTAAAAAAAAAGTTTTAATAGCACTGTTCGGCTCTACACATTATTACAGTGACATTTATGAACCGCAAAAAATTATAATAAGAGACTGACTAAACAATCATCAGTATTATCATCGCTATTGTTATTTCATACATATTTCTTTATATTGAAATAATTAAGTATGAAATCGATAATCGTGTAATATGTCAGTCATTTCCCTAATCTGTCTGTATTTTAGAGCACGTGGGTGTGACGGCATGCAATGTGATTGACTGGAAATGATTACAAATGTGTGCTAAATACATACAACATAAAAAAAAAGTAAAATACAAAATGCAAAATATACACAAAATTATTTACATAAAAAAACAGAATGAACAAAAACAAGTTAGAGTGCTATATTAGGCTGTGCCGAATCTTTAATACCCTCCACCGACAGTTCGAATGTTTAAGGAGTAATATCTGTATGAAGTGACGTTTGTTATTAATTATGGTTTTAGGCGACTAAACTGTTTTCCGGGAGTAGGGTTTATATGGGGCCTGGGGTAAATTATGGACCGATCTTCACGAAACTTCACAGTATCATTTCTAGTCCTATAAAACTGTGACGAGCCAAAATTTGTTATGATTGCATTATTTTTTACGGTTCTAGGCGTACTAAACTGTTTTCCGGTAGTAGGGTTTATATGGGGCGTAAGGTAAAATATGGACCGATCGTCACGAAATTTCACAGTGTTATTTCTAGTCCTAAAAAACTGTGATGTACCAAATTTTGTTACGGTAACGTTATTTTTACGGTTTTAGGCGTACTAAACTGTTTTCCGGGAGTACTGTTTATATGGGGCTTAGGGTAAATTATGGATGGATTTTCACGAAATTTAACAGCGTGATTTCCAGTCCAATAAAACAAATTTTTGCAAAATCTGATCTCATTCGGTGCCTTGTTCCAGCATTTACGTTACTTTTTGTAACAAAATTATCAATTTTTTTAGGTGGTGGTTCCATATTTTGATTCATAGCTCTGGTCCTACTGAACCGATTTTGCTGCATTTCAATCCCAAACTGCTTAGGATAACTACAAGCAATTTGGCAGCAAGTTTGTTTATTTCTTTTGAGTTGTTCGAAAGTGAGCTTGTTTTCAACAGACAAACAGACGGACAGACAGACGGACATGGCTAAATCGACTTAGAATTACTCAAGGACCCAGAATATATATACTTTATGGGGTCTGAGATGAATAATAAAAAAATTTCACACGGAATGACAAACTTAATATACCCTCTTCACAACTAATTGTGGTGGAGGGTATAAAAATTGCATTCTCATGATTTATACTAGGGATGTAACGATACGCCTTTTTGCCGATACAATACCGATACTCAAAAAGCAATATTGGTGATACCGATTCCGATACTAATGCACATATGGGTAATTCCAAAGTGTTGAACCTGACAGTCGTACGCATCAAAAATGCAATAACATTTTAAGCAAAAAATATTTGTACGTTTTCTTAACCCTTAAATTATAGCATTAAGAAAACACTGTTATCTATGCTAAAGTTTATGGAGAGCGCGATTCTAGGTCAAAGATAATGGCAAAAGATGTTGCGGTTCGAACGTGAAAAAAAACAGAAGTAGTTTTTTTGGCCATGTATAAAAAGGCGTTATTCAGCGAAACCTGGCACATTTTTTTAGTCAAACTACTTTCAGAATTTTACGTAGCAATGTAACATTAAAATGTCTTTGATTTGATTCCAAAATCTTCTGTATTTTCTTTTTTTTAAGCCAAAATCTGGGTCGATACGTGACATTTTGAACGTTAAATTTTTCCATAATAATTTAACTGAATAATGATCAAAATAAAATTAAAATTTACAGTTAACCCGAGTAACATATTTCTCTTTGAACTCTTCCTTAGATTACAGACCATGTAACGAAACTTTTTTGGAATAATTTTTATCAAATATCACCTCTTTTAAGAAAGATAATATTAAATAAAACATACAATAAAACATTCTCACATATAAGAAATAACGTTTGCACAACTTTGGAGTCTGATTGTTCATCTAAGTGAACAAAGTTATGAGTAAATTTATAAAATTAGTAAAATCTAAATATTTCTCTATAACAATATCGTAAAATAATCAGCTTTTAATAACTTTTAAATTAATTTTTAATTGGAATTCAAGTAAAAATTAAATAAGAAAGAACTTTTTGTTACAATACAAAAATTGTAAAACCTAGTTGACAAGAGTGTAGGCTCCTGGAATAGGACATTTTGGCAACATTTGAATCTTTTGCATATCATAAACTATTGTCAGTCTGTTTTCTGGTCTCTCTTTTATTATCCCGTTAAATGCATGATCTTCAGGTTTGTCATTTTTATTTGGATCCTTTTCGCCAAATTCAATGCCAAAAATCGTCAAAGCATTTTTTTAGTAGTTCATTACACAGTGCAACAAAATTCGGGTCATTGCCTCAAAACTTGCAACGCGAAATGAAACTAGACTATTGTAGAGCAAATCTGCCAAAGGGTTTTGAAAAGTTAGCTCGGGTTCCCGAAATATCGGCACCTAAAGTTTTTGAATTTTAAATCATGCAATTTAGGTAAAACGGGTTTTCGAAAAATTCAAAATTGGAAAGGCCCGAATATTCTAAAATCCGTTTTACATACATTCCACGAGTTTTTGGTCTTGATGCAGAAAATATTCGTCGATCATTTTAACCCTCTAAAGTGCCTTTTTAGTATACTTTTGTGGGGAAGTTAAAATAATGGGACAAGAATTACCCCTTAAAATGAGTGTTAGTGGGTTAATATATTCTAAGTAAAAAATTCCCATACAATTCTACTGAAGACATTTCAAATAGTCTTTTGGCTCAGAAGTACATTCCCAATAAAAAATTTTATCATTTTGCGAAGCACTAATGGTACATTTAAAAAAATAAGCGCACAATTATGCGCTACGCAATAAGACATACAGAAATGCAGTAAAGTAAGTGAAATAACTCTTAACAATTTTTATAAAAAATAAATAAAATTTCAGGTGCTACGGCATTCCCTTACTACGAAGCAGGTTTGTAAGGGACAATACTAAAAAATAACTGTTTATGCGCTGAATAATGCGCTTTATGTGTCAAAAATGTATTGCTTCAAAGTGGGAACTCGCCATATAAAATTCATGTCTTCCGTAAGCGCAATGGTAAGCGAAACTCGTACATTTCTCCCTTACAAACCTGCTTCGCTCGAAGCTCAATTTTTTATTGGGTTAAGTATATTTATTTTTGACTTAGTTCATAAAATTTACTTTTCTTTAAACTATTTTTAGTGAAGAAAGGAATTTACAAAGTAAATCTTATTAAAATATTTTTCATGCTTTTGTTCTTGACTGAACAAATTTATGACTCGTAAAAATAGCCAGTAAAATCGCCGTATATTTTATAAATCGCCATGTCGCCAAATCGAAAATTATGACGCCAAAGAAGTTTTAAAATCGCCACGTTTCGCAAGAAATCAACACATCTGGCCCCTGAAAAACTCCAAAATACACTTTTTGCATTACAGAAGCACTGTTAAACGCAATGTTAACTGCAAACAGTTGCTGTAAAGAATTTGTGGTGAATGTCTCCGCTAGTTAAATACGCACATATTCCCTGCAAATAATAGGACCAGGCCAAACACGCGTGTAAAGAGCAGTCCACAAGGGACCAGGACTAGTCCAAAACTAACCCAAACGTATGGAAAAAACCTGGTCTATTTAACATTACGATGTCCTAGGAGAGGACCATATAACCCACCTTTGGACCACTAAGGAGTAGTTTTAAAACTACTCCATGGTATACTCCAGAGGATAAGTTTTGAAGTCGTTTAAAAACGAAAGCATGTCCTTAAAAAACGAAGACATATCGTCTCACTACAAGCACTTTTTAGCAATGACATGGTCCATGCTTGCATTACATCGGACCAGTCCATGGAGTAGTCCATTTTCTCAAAATGGATCAGGTGGTCCAATTTTATTTGCAGGGTTTATCTTCACACACATTATGAAATGACCAGTGTGACCCTTTTAGCATTTTTACTGCTAAATTTAGCATTATTTATTTTGAATTAGCAGCGAATTTTTCAAATAGCATTTTGCATTATTTTCAGCATTTTTGTAACATTTTTTTAGCATTATTTAGCATTTTTGAATCTTAAAAATTTTATATGTATATTGCTATTTCAGAGTATAACTTATCACTTCAGTCAATCTCTATAAATGAATTTTGTCATTTATATCGCAGCAAAATTTGGTACATCATAGTTTTATAAGACAAGAAATAAGATTATAAAATTTCGTGAAGATCGGTCTATAATTTACCATAGGCCCCATATAAACCCTTCTCCCGGAAAACAGTTTAGTTCTCCTAAAGTCGTAAAAAATAATGCTATCATAACAAAATTAGGTACAACACAGTTTTATAAAACTAGAAATTAGGCTGTCAAATTTCGTGAAGATCGGTTCATTATTTACCATAGGCCCTATATAAACCCTAATACCGGAAAACAGTTTAGTACGCCTAAAACCGTACAAAATAATTAGAATTAAAAAAAAAATACTTCACAGTTTTATAGGACTAGAAATGACACTGTGAAATTTCGTGATGATCGGTCCATAATGTAATATAGGCCCCATATAAAGCCCACTCTGGTTAAAAAATTAAATACGACTAAAACCGTAGCAGATATTGCGGTAAACTTTCTTCCAACTTAGCTTCATATGGCCAGAAAAAATGTTATGCAATTTTGTGATATACGGTCCATAATAAACCTTAGATCCATTTTAAGCAGCCTTCTGAAATTCACTGCAAACGCTAAAACTAATTTCTCCGCTGTATTGAAATTTATGTTTTTTTTTTATTACCAGAAATCACACAGAATTTTGGGATGATTGGTTCATAGTTTACCATGGCTCCAATATAAATTCCCCTCCTGAAAATCATTTAAGTTCGGCTTTAACTATAACGAATCATGATATTTTACTCAAGCTAGTACAAATTTAAAAAAAGTCATAAAACTCTCTGATTGTCAGTCAATTATTTAATACATGTCTAAACCGCAACCAATTTTAATGCAGATGTCTGTTTTTATAAAGATAAACTAATAATAAATAGACATCATATAGAAATTACTCCTTAAACTGTCGGTGGAGGGTATCAACGATTCGGCACAGCCGAATATAGCACTCTAATTTGTTTCTTTTACTTTTCTTGTAAAACCTAAGAGCCCAACCATAATATGCATAGCCTTGCTTTACCTACTGTTAAAAATTAACAAAAAGTCTCTCAAATGTATTTAAAAAACAAAAACAAAATCAAAAAAACATTTGATTCCGTACGGAATGTGCGATCAGTTTCGCACTTTGCTTAAGCAAATGACAGTTTCATAAAACTTAACAAAAATATTATTTAAGTTCAATATGGTTTGCCTCATATGATTTACATGTATTCGCACATTTGCCTAAGCCTGCATTATGGTTGCGCCTTACCAGTTTTTTTTTGACGGTTGACAATGTTGCATATTTTGCAATCTGTAGGTTAGGGCTTTAAGCGTTTATCATGTATTTTTTTGTAGATAGGAACTTTTGTTTTTTTTTTTTTTTTGGTTAAAAACCCGCTAACTTTTGTCAAACTACTGAATAGTTTTTATTAAATAAATCTATGTATGTATATAATTTATTTTTATATAAACTTCATTTTATTTTAAAGAAATATAATATTTTCAGGTAAATTGATGTATAATTCATTCATTAAAATGATACAATTATTTAAGAAAATTTAGCATTTTTTTTAGCATTTTCAAATTTTTTTTTAGCATTGTTTTAATCCCCATTTAGCATCCAATTTTTTTAAAGTTGTGGTCACACTGGAAATGACACACAGTGCAGACGTCTAATACCGATGATGAAAACTCGAAATGTACTGAAATTGCTTGAAAAATTCTGACAAAATAAAGTTAGACTTATGCCCAATTTTTGGGATTGATATTAAAATACATTTATGTTTAATATCGTTTTAAATGCAAAATTCTCTTCTTCACTAAACACTTAAATGTAACTTAATTCACCGATGTGGTACATTTAAGTTCATTTTAAGTTTCCATTGGAAAAACTTAGCAAGGTAGTCTCAATATTAAGCCAATGCAACAACAACAGGCAAAGCAATAGCAAACAACTGTTTTTGGAGGCCACCTTGAAAATAAATACACTTTTTTATAATTTTTTTTTTTGTATTTAGTAGTGCTACCATACTTTTATCTTAATTAAATAAGGCTTTTTAAACAGAACTCAAAAAATTAATCTGTATTTAAATATGATTTAAGTTTAATAATTAGTATTGTGGTTATTTTGTTGAACTATTTATGGTTTTTAATCCAAATTTTTAATATTTTTAATTAGGCTTAAGTTCATGAAATTTAATTTTTATTAAATTATTTTTATGAAGAAAGGAATTTTACAACATGAAAATCAATTAAAATTGTTATTGATAAGAATTAAGTTTATATGAAAATTAACTTTTAAACTAGCATTATTAGCACTGTGCCCATTTTAGCATTTTTAGAGTGAAATTTAGCATTTTTTTTTTTTATAAAGCTGTTTCCAACTATTTATTGAGCATTTTTATACCCTCCACCACAATTAGTTGTGAAGAGGGTATACTAAGTTTGTCATTCCGTGTGAAACTTTTTTATTATTTATTTCAGACCCCATAAATACATATATTCTGGCTGCTTATCCGTCTTTCTGTCCATCTTTTGAAGAAATGAACAAACTTGGTGTCAAATAGCTTGTAGTTATCCTAAGCAGTTTGGGATTGAAACCCAGAAAAATCGGTTCAGTAGGATCAGAGCTATGAATCAAAATGTGCAACCACCACTCTAAAAAATTGATAATTTTGTTACAAAAACTAGCATAAATGGTGGAACAATGCACGGAATGATATAAGATTTTTCAAAAATTCGTTTTATTCGACTGGAAATTAAACTGTGAAATTTCGAAAAGACCGGTCCATAATTCACCCTAAGCCCCATATAAACCCTACTCCCGGAAAACAGTTAAGTACTCCTTAAACCATAATTAATAATGCTATCATAATAGAATTTGGTACGACACAATTTCATAGGACTAGAAATGACACCGCAAAATTTCATGAAGTTCGGTCCATAATTTACCCTGAGCCCAATATAAACCCTACTTCAGAAAAACAGTTTAGTACGCCTAAAACCGTTATTAATGATGTTATTATAACGAAATTTTGTACGTCACAGTTTTTTAGGACTAGAAATGACACCATAAAATTTCGTGAAGTTCGGTCGATAATTTACCCTGAGCCCAATATAAACCCTACTTCAGAAAACCGGTAAGGACGCCTAAAACCGTAATTAATCATGCTATCATAACAAAATTTATTACGTCACAGTTTTTTAGGACTAGAAATGACACTGTGAAATTTCGTGAAGATCGGTCTATAATTTACCCTAGGCCCCATTTAAACTCTACTCCTGGAAAACAGTTTAGTACTCCTAAAACCATAATTAATAATGCTATCATAATAGAATTTGGTACATCACAATTTCATAGGATAAGAAATTACGCTGTGAAATTTTGTGAAGATTGGATCATAATTTTCCCTAGGCCCCATAAAAACCCTACTCCCGGAAAACAGTTTAGTACGCCCAAAACCGTAATAAATAATGCTATCATAACAAAATTTAGCACGTCACAGATTTTTAGGACTAGAAATGACACTGTGAAATTTCGTGAAGATCGGTCCATAATTTACCCTAGGCTCCATATAAACCCTTCTCTCGGAAAAGAGTTTAATACGGCTAAAACCATAATTAAAAATGCTATCATAACAAAATTAAGCACGTCACAGTTTTTTAGGGCTACAAATGACACTGAAAAATTTCATGTAGATCGGTCCATAATTTACCCTAGGCCCCATATAAACCCTACTCCCGGAAACAGTTTAGTACGCCTAAAACCATAATAAATATTTCTATCATAACAAAATTTAGCACGTCACAATCTTTTAGGACTCGAAATGATACTATGAAATTTCGCGAAGATCGGTCCATAATTTACCCTAGGCCACATATAAACCCTACTCTCGGAAAACAGTTTAGTACGCCTAAAATCATAATTAATGATGACATCATTACGAAATTTTGCACGTCACAGTCTTATAAGAAAAGAAATGACACTGTGCAATTTCGTGAAGATCGGTCCATAGTTTACCGTAGGCTCCATTTAACCCTTCTCTCGAAAAACAGTTTAGTACGCCTAAAACCGTAATAGATAATGATATCATAACGAAATTTTGTACGTCACAGTCTTATATGACTAGAAATGACACTGTGAAATTTCGTGAAGATTGGTCTATAATTTACCCTAGGCTCCATATAAACCCTTCTCTCGGAAAACAGTTTAGTACGCCTAAAATCGTAATAGATAATGCTATCAGAATAAAATTGAATACTTCACGGTTTAATAGGACTAGAAAAAGCACTTATAAATTTGGTGATGATCGTTCCATCATTTACTATAGGCCCCATATAAAGCCCACTCTGGTTAATTAATTTAATACGCCTAAAACCGTAGCTTTATTGCGGTAACATTTCTTTCAACTTAGTTTCATATGGCCAGAAAAAATTTTATAAATTTTGTGATATACGGTCCATAATTTACCTTAGATCCCATATTTAGCAGCTGTATTGAAATTTGTTTTTTAACACCAGAAATCACTTTGCAGAAATTTGGGATGATTGGTTCATAGTTTACCATGGCTCCAATATAAATTCCCCTCCTTAAAATCATTGAAGTTCGGCTTAAACTGTTACGAATCATGATATTTTACTCATGCTAGTTAAAATTTGTAAAAAAAGCATAATACTTTCTGATGTCTGTTTTTATAAAGTTGATTAATAATAACGGTATAATTCATAAAAATTTCTTGTTTCAGCTTTAATGAATACAATAGTTATCAAACACTTTTTGTTTTATAAACCATTAATAAAAAATCTAATTTATAAACGCTTAATAGGAGTGGATTAACAATTAAACGTTTATATTACTTTTGTATTATTATGTTGGCAACATCATGATATTTTAATTGTAATTTTTGTAATAGTGATGCATACAACTAGGGATGAAACGATACGAGTAAATAAAAATATCATACAACGAACGAATTTTAAGTGAATTTCTGTTTTGTTTTCAATTTAAAATGAATTTCTCTTTTTTAAAACGGCATATTTGAATTAATTTTATGTTTTTTTTGTTAATAAAATACATACTATTGAAATAGAAGCGAAATATGCAAATCATATTTCAGTGCGTACCAATAACGTTTGGGAAATTTTTAAATGTCTTAAATTCTCTCATTAGGATTGCTTCCTCTATAAGAGATGAAGGCATTTTAATTTTTCTATTGCCCCAGCGAGCTAAGGCACGAGCCACTCTGGCTGAAATTCTACACACTGTTGCTTGAGAGAACCCATGAAGATCGGCTGCATCATCTTAAATCTACGAATTGTTTTTTTAACTTCAATTTAATTTGTTATTATCGTTATTTTGGTAATAGCTAAAATTAGTTTTTAAATTTCTAGCAGACACATTTTTACAAAAATGTAGTTTTAAATCAATTCTATATACTAATAGTGACACCCTTTTTTTAACATTTAATACCTTTTTTGATGTCTCGAATATATTTAGAGATATCTTGCTCTAGCATTTCCTGATATCCTTAATTTTACAGTTCTCATTGGCTTCATTTGTCACTTTTTGTGCTATATTCAAAGCATGTAGGACAAAACATTTTTGTTCCGTGCGGCAAACCAGTAACCAACAGACGATATACTATGTGGTTTCTACTTTGTGTTTACTTTAACAAATACTATCTATACCTATTTGAAAGACATTTTAAAATATAAGTGTAATGAATGGTAAAAAAAAGAGGTTTACATTATTTGAAATAAATCTTAATAGCTTTTTATGCAAAAACTTATAACGACTTTTAGTTTTAACAGAGAACAAACATAAGTATCTCGCGACCCACGTTATTTTTTACAAAAAAAAATCCATCAAGCTGCTTATATTATATAAAACTAATTCAAATATTACCCAGTAAAAAATGTGCTCCAAAAGGAGCAGGTTTTGTATATGAACTCATACCACAAATCGCTTCAAACCTGCTGATGGGATGCCTGATTTTTGTATGGGGTGTTCCCGGTTTAGAGGAATATTTTCTGCTGACGATAAGCGCTTCTTTTAACATGCAAACAAAGCACTCCTAAAGTGCTTTTTAGGGGCTTACTAAATTAACATATTCATTCATGTTTTGCTTTTACTTTTGTTTAAATGCCTTTTTCCAATCATTTTCGCAAATTTTTATTTTTTTCGGTTTGCAACCTTCTTCGTTGTCAGCACTAAAATAGCAGCTTTTTTGTATATTTTATTCTATATCATTTACTGCTTTATAAAAGCTCTTTTATTGAAGCGCTCGATTATGCGCTTTTTCCCTTAAGTGCTTCAAAAAACCCCAATTTTTTTTACTGGGTTAGTATTAAACTTTTTTATTAAAATAAATAAAAAGACAAAAATGTTTAATTTTTCATGCAATTATTAAAATTTTATTTTATATTTTTATTTATTTATGAAACGTTTATTAAACGTTTAATAGGCTATTAAACATTTATAAATACTCTTTTTCGACTTTTGCTTATTAATGACTTATAAAGCTGCAATGAAGTGTTTATGAATTAGACTGTAAATATATATCATATAGATATCACTCCTGAATAACTGTCGGCACAGCCGAATATAGCACTCTAACTCTGTTTATAATAGAATTTTCAACATTTTAAAAAATATAATTTATGCAATTTTTGGCATAATGTGAACGTATATCTGGCAGCACCGTGCCAGATTTTACGTTTGCACAAATTTTTGGTGTAGGTTATTGGAGGTGTATGCTGTTTAGACAAACATTTAAAGCATGTTTGTAGAAATATTAATCCTTTTAAATATTTAGCAGACATGTTGGATATTTGTCAAACTTTTTGTGGCGTCTAGTGCTAAATATAATCAATTTAGGGAAAACTTTGCAGACTGAAGAAGAAGCATCAAAATCATTTTAAGTCGTAAATTCAAATTTTTTAAGCCGCATTGTTTGACGCAAAACACCTCGTTGTTAAAACCATTCTTTACTCAAACGTATTTTCCTTTATTTTATATTTCTCCTCCGTTTTAAACAAATAGCGAGCAAAATTGCAGAACACCAACGTCGTCTGCATTCATTGAAAACAAAATAGAAAATTAAAAGTTTATGTTTGTGCGAAATATGTTTGTGTTGTTTATTGGTGAATACCAAACGGAAACAAAGTGTGTGTGTGTGTGTGTTTGCCAAGCCATTTGTGTGGTTTATTTGGCACTTTATACACATCGACAATTTCATCCGCAAACATACAGCCAAAATATTTTTGGCTTTTCTAAAATCTTTGGAAAAGGTTTCCTGATGCTCTGGCCTAAGCAAACAGTGAATGCGCATAGAAGTTAAATTCCAGTGTATTTATCAATTATGAAAAATTGGGAATTAAGCACGTCATACGGAAATCTTATTAATATAAAAGAATTAATTCGATAGGATTAACAAAATTTAGTTTATTTTGGATTTTAGATTTGGTGATCTTTTTGAATTTTTAAAATCTTTGCATTTGAATAATTTTTAGGTTTTAGTAATTTGGCGATTTTTTTTGAGATATTGATAATGACTTGAATTTGGGAGATTTTAAGATGTTTTTGATTATTTTAGAACATACTAGCTGGCCCGGCAAACGTTGTTTTGCCATATAACTTATTTCTTTCAGATATTACAGTGTCTGCATGCCAAATTTTAAGAAAACTGGTTGATAAGTTAAGAAGATAACACAAATTATAGGCTTTAGTTCTTTCCAGATGTTACACTATTTGCCCGCCAACTTTCAAGAGAATCAGTTGATTAGTTAAGAAGATATAGGAAGGGGGTGCTTTTACTCCTCTTGCCCTATTTCATGCCCTTTCTCTTTCAGATGTGACAGTGTCTGCATGCCAAATTTTAAGAAAACCGGTTGATTAGTTAAGAAGATATAGGGAAGGGAGCTTTTACCCCTTCTGCTTCACGTCCTAAATAATAAAAACTATAGGCTATAGTACTTTCCAGCTGTAACACTATTTGGCTGCGAGTTTTCAAGAAGATATTAGGAGGGGGAGCTTTTACCCTTCATCCCCTATTTCACATCCTATTCCCTATTTCCTTTCAGATGTTACAGTGTCTGCATGCCAAATTTTAAGAAAACACGGCTCATTAGTTTAAAAGATGTAGGGAAGGGGAGGTTATTACAACTATTGCCCTATATCACGCCCTATTCCCTATTTCCTTTCAGATGTTACAGTGTCTGCATTCCAAATTTTAAGAAACCCGGTTGATGCGTTTAAAAGATTGGGGAGGAGGAGCTTTTACCTCTATTGCCCTATTTCACGCCCTAAATAATAAAAATTTGAGGCTATAGTTCTTTCCAGATGTTACACTATTTTCCTGCAAAACTTCAAGAAAATCGGTCGATTTGTTAAGCAGATATAGGGAGGGGGAGCTTTTACTCCTCTTGCCCTATTTCACGCCCTATTCCCTATTTCCTTTCAGATGTTGCAGTGCCTGCATGCCAAATTTTAAGAAAAGAGGTTGATTAGCTAAAAAGATATAGGGAGGGGGAGCTTATGCCCTATGTTGCGCCCTCTAGCGATATAAAATATGCTCTACGACCTATTCTCATACCTAACAAAAACACATACAAAATTTCATAAAAATCAGTCAAGCCGTTTCGAAGAAAATCAAAATGGAGGGCATTTTGTTGATATTTGTATGGGAATATATAGGAAAATCTAAATGCCATATCTCCGGAACCACTGAGCCGATTTCATGCAAACTTTACATAAACCATCTACAGACTATCCCCAACGTACCCAACGTTTTTGTTGAAATCGGTCTTCCCATTTTTGCAGTTAGTGGTGACATCAAAGTGTGCACTTCTTTTTATATTATAGATTAATTAGATTTTGGTGATTTTAAATATTTTTAAACTTTTTTTTTTGTTAAATTCTACAAGTTATTTTCTTCCCTTATTCGTTTTCTTATTAAATTAAAAATGTATTACAGTTCGGTTGCAAACTATTTAGGTATTCAAAATGTTCAAATAAATAATTGCTGGGATAAAAATTTCTCGATGATAACGCATTAGCAACTGTAAAGAGGAAACGACAAAAGCTACAGCGAGAAAAATCGCTCTATGTTCAAGGGCACTTATCTAAACTAAACTTTTAGATTCAGTAATTTTTCAAAAGGGTCTTCAAATATTTTATCAGTTTTCTTGAATTTTAATTCATTCATCATTTACACATAACACAGTTTTAAATTGTATAAAATATTTAGAAAATTTTTTTTTAATACAATTCTGATAACACAATTATTTGAATCGCGACAATTTTGTATTTCAGTGCAATGCATACATTTTTATTTTAAAATTATATTTTTATTTTTGTATTAATAGTAGCCAGTAGGGTGGGGTTAAACTTCCTAATCTTAATTTTATTTTATTTTGTTTGTTTGAATGTTCAACAGATATTGCAGCGGAGTCATGATGAAATAATACGGCTTCCTGTCTGGGCGCATATTTCAATTGTTTTTCGGGTAATGTTTGTTTAAAACAAGTTAAATGTGTTAAGAACACATGTTCATTCCGATCGTTCGGCCGTTTGGATATCAGCACGATCTACTAAATAAATAGAACCCTTCTATTCCAACCAAATACAGATCATTTTCTTTTTCGTTATAGACATTCGCCTATAACTTTTATTTGGCTTTAAGTACGATTTCTTGTGCGTGTTCTTCTCTTCCTCGTATCTCCTTTATCTGCCAGTGGAGCATAGGGCCTTAACGTAACTTTGCCATTCTGCTTTTTCTCGAGCGGTGATTTTTACCCGGATAAAATTGTATCCCCTTTTTTCATATCATCTTCAATAGTTTGTATCCATGCCTTGTTGGCTTCTATCTTGCGGCTTCCATTCGAGAGTTTGTCCGCATATTTCTGTTGGTGATTGCCGCAAAGTGTGTTTAATCCAATTCCATCGTCTCTTTTTAAATTCGTTTTGTACTGCAATTTGGTTGCATTTCTCAAGAATAAATTTGTTGGATATGACATTTGGCCACCAGATTCTCAACATTTTCCTAAGGCATTTGTTTACAATAATTTGAATATTCTTTTCAAGTGCTTTCGTCATTAGTCAGATCTGACATCCGATCGATTTTACGTTTGAAATGAAGGTGCGTGTGTAGATTGATGATGACCTCCAGATATTCCAAAGGTGTGAAAAAGCACCTTGCGCCCTGGATATCGCTCGCAGCTCCGCCATCTAAGGAAATGCCACTTCCGAGATAAGTGAAGGTGTTAACATTATCGATTGCATTCCCACTAGCTTTAAAGTTTGCATCAGAGTTAATCTCTCAGCCAACATTCTAAGATTCGGTAATGAGGACGTCGATTTTGTCCTGCATATCGGCATGCCTTGATGATATCAGGCATATATCATCTGCATATGCCAAATCTTCCAATTGCCTTTGGAATTTCCAGGTGATACCATGGTTTTTTCCGTCTATCACCCGAGTTAAAACACCATCCCGAACAAACAGGAATAGTAAAGGTGACATAAGACAATTCTGTCGAACCCCGGAAATTGTGTTCAACTCCGCGGCACTTAAAGCCATCGTATTGTGCTTTAATCAAGCTTATAAACTTCGGTAAAATACCACTCTGCATTAAACCATTCCAACTCTCTGTTAATGCTGTCGAATGCTGTGCTATAATCGACAAATACAAGTTGGAGAGCGGTTCTAAACTCCACGGACTTTTCTATTATTATTATCAGTGTATTAATGTGTTGCCTGCGAATGGTTGAGTCCAGTTTTTAGTGTACGCGGTTTAGTCGAGTTTTTGTTAATACTTTCGACGGAATTGCCAGCAACATAAGACCCCTGTAGTAGCGGCATTGATTAAGATCACCTTTTTTGGGATCGTGAGCAAAATCCCCTCCAACCATTCTTTTGGTAGTTTTTCTTTTATCTTTGTCTTTCTTCATTAACTCTTTGGCTTTTATAATTTCATCGTATCGCGGTGTTTGCAGCAAAAGTGACATGTTTCGTGTGAGCCTGTTATCTTCTTGTGTGACGGTGGGTGTCGGGAATGGGAGGTTCGAATTATTTAGAATTTCAGAGAAGTTTTGTGTTAAGTGATAAGAGGTTTCTATGCTTGTCCCGAATAGGTCTTGATTGAAGTAATCTTTTCCCCCATATTTCGATTTTTTTTCTCTAGTGATGTCGTATAAGAGTTTCATATCTCGATTTTCCGCCACTACTTCCGCCCTCTCCGCAAGTTTGTCCAACCAATGGGACTTATCTCTTCTACACGAAATTTTTACTTCTTTAACAAGATCTTCGTAAATTTAAGAAGTCTATTTCTTTCAGCTTCTTTCCGAGGTTAAATCTCGGATTTTTTTTATCTTTCTGCGTAGTTCGATGAGATGCCACGTTTCGTGTGTCATCCATACTACATCGGCTTTGGCAGGGGTTCCAGAGCTTTCGCGCTAGCATTAATGAACGTGTAGTATTTGAAATTTGACCACAAGGATTCAACGTCTTGTGTTCCTGCTTGTCGAGGGTCTTGTACTGCTGGAAATAGATAGATAGTGTGCTTCGGGTTGCCCTAATTCATCCTTTTTATGATATTCAATTAGCATTTTGAAGATGAAAAAGTCGTATTTTCAGCTAGTATGGTACCTTGTACGGCTTCAGTTACTGTAATACCCCATTTCATTGTTTTTGGTTAAAACCCGTTCCTTGTAAATATTTGCTGCTTGAGTAACTTTCAATGATTATTACACGTTTTTCTTAAATTTGACAACCATCTTCATTGGAGTGACGATTTTATTTCATCATCTTAAAACCTTTTTTGGCCTTTTTTGGACTTTCGTTTGAAAATCACCAGCTCTGAACCACATAATCAATGGAACATATTTAGGAAACACTCCAACTAGCAATCGATGTATTTCAGATATAATTTTTTCAAAAAAAAATAAATCAATAAAAACTTCCCGCAAGTGAAGCTTTATAGGAAAAAACAAAAAATAGACTAAAGAGCCAAATAAACCACACAAACGGTAACACAAACAAATAAAAAAGTATGTTTGTGTGAATATTAAAAATGTTTGATATTCACACAAACATCTTATTTTTTTGTTGTCAAACTGCTTGTGTCGTTTATTTGGCCCTTAAGTGAAAATAAATGAAAGATGTTGACCCTCCAAATTGCTATGTAAATTAGTCCAGACACAAACACTGTGTAATAGACATGCCATGCCGTCTGTTGCCAATTTTTAAATTATACACCTAAAAAATGCGACTTTTTTAAACTTTAATATTTTAAAATACCCCAATAAAAGATGCAATTTGAAAAACTATGCCGAAAAACGAAACAAAAGCATTTTTCTTAAGAAAAAGTGTAAGTGGTTTTTGAAGTACGATTATACTAATCATCTTAAGAGCCAACGATTTGCTAAGAAATAAAAAACAAATTCCAAGAAAGTCAAAAACAATTTGAATATGTTCTTGTATAAAAAGGCACACATAAAATGTCTTAGCAAGAGAAAGAAAAATGAAAAATGTTCAGAAAAAAAATAGGAAAATGTAACAATAGAACTTATAAGAAAGAAAAAAACCGCACCAAACAATTTCAAGTGGATGTTTAAAAAATTAAAAAAAAAAAGAAATCATGTCTGAATGATTCGTTAGATATTTTGTGTCAATAGACTAAAGAGAAAATCTTTTAAGTTGGAATAAAAACATAGTTTTGTATTAAATTAAAACTTATGCTACAATATTATAATAACAAAGTTAATACTAGTGATGTTACGAATATAAATGTTTAATAAACGTGAATATGAACACGAATATCTACGCCAATATTTGCCGAATACGAATATAAAATTTGAATTTTAGCGTCACCCGATATTTCAAATTAAATTGAAAAAAATCTTCCGCTTGCGTTGATAACAATAAATTGAAAAAAAAAACTGTCAAACGGTCAAAAAACTGTTTACATTATAATGACATTCCGATGATTGAATTTGAAATTATAAATATCGCACTACATATGTGAAGATAAATACGAAAAGTTTAAATCCTTTTTTAAAAATATCACATGCGATAAAAAATATTTTAAAAAAATATCGCATGCGATAAAAAAATATTATAAAGAAAATACGACTATTTACACGAAATTTTAAATTTTTATACAATATCAATTTTTTTTATTTAATATTAAAAACTGATTTGATATTTTATTAGTCTTTTTTATTGAAATTTATCATTTTTGAAAAATAAGACTCATGCCTGGTACTCTGTTCAACATTTCACGTGAAATGCTGTGAAAACGCATATGAAAAAAACTTGTGCGGAATATCTATGAAATAATGTTGATAGAGTTGTACTCTGTTCATTTTATGAAAAAGTTCCGAAATGTTTCTGGCAACATTTTTTTACAACTGCGAAATAATGTAAGCTGCACTTATTTCACGTGGCATTTTAAGCAAAAAAGTATGAACTGTAAGAAAAAAAAAATTAAAACAAGACAAGCGGTAACAGTTTTTTATCCCTATATTTACTTTCTTTTTTATTAAAAAAAATAATTTTTAGTAAAATACATGTGGGGTTTGTTTACATACGCAAAGCAATGTCGCATACTTCGCAGAAATAAAAACGTCAAATTGTACAAACTCGCAAGATAGGTAGCATTGATACATGTTAAAATTTTTATAAGAAAAAATCAATGTTGCTTAATATTTTGCACAAATTTGAACAGTGTACTAGACTTTAGAGTGAAATTCTTATGAATGAGTTCCGTGAGGGAAATGGCCACTGTGTCTACATCCTTCCATCTCAGGGAATCGAACCTAATACAAAATGAAGACTATGGACAAGGCTACCATAATCTATAAGCACTACATCCAAACTGCGTTTGTGAAAATTTTTATACAATTTTGAAAATTTGACTTATTGCCGATTTCATCAATTTATTTAAACATCAATTTATGTTTAAACTTCGTTTTTCATGTCAAATAAGAATAAAATTATATGAAAAACTATATTTAAATATGAATTCATATTTAAATAGAATTGGTCAAATTGGCCATTAGAGTGAAATTCTTGTTCTGGGAGGGATATAGACAACTATGCCCAAATCCTTCCATCTCAGGGAATTTAACCGAAAACAAAATATGTGTGTGAAGATAAATTAATTTTTTTTAATATCGCATGCGATAAATATATTTAAAAAAATATTGCATGCGATAAAAAAATATCATAAAGAAAAAACAATTATTTACACGAAATTTTAAAGTTTTTATGATATATCAATCATTTATAGATTTTTTTTTTAATATTTTTCAAAAAGTCATAAATTTGGATTTTTGAAAAAATATGTCAGACTTACACTCTTATATGAATTCCGTGAGGGATCTGGCCTTCAATCTCAGGGAATCAAGAATGTAAATACAAATGTCATTAAATATCCGAATACTCGTTATTTCGAATTCGAATATTCGTTACATCACTAGTTAGTACGTATTTATTGTACAAAAAATATGATTTGAAATGTATGTATGTATATTTATAATTGTCTTGATAAGAAATGGGACAAAAACACAATATGTTATACGTTTTATTGTTAAGTTATAAATGTACATGTTCATACATACTTATGTTGTTTTAAGAAAACATAAAAACTTTCGTCAAAACTATATGGAACAAAGTTCAAGAAATGCCATACATAACATGTACTTGTGTTTAGCAACAAAGAAAACGTTATAATTTTATGAGAAACCAGCTTTTACCAATGGATTGGTTTATGTAAAATTAGTGTATGATTTAAAGAAAAGGGTTTATCCTGTAAAAAATTTTCAGAAATTTTATGTAGTTTTCTTCATCTATACTTAATTAATGTAAAAATATATCATTAATAATAATAATAATAATTTTTTCTTTATTTTGCATTTTTAATACATTACAATGATATAATAATATAAATATATCATTGCACAACGTTAAAAGGAATTATTATTTTTCGCCAACACAAACATAAGTATAATTTTTGAGCAACCGACATTAAACATTTCATATGAAAAGCAAGGGGTCTTTAAATATATACATATGTATATATTCCGGCCACTGGAGCACCAATTTTACTGTTACATCATAAAAAGTACAGTATATTTGAACTTGGGCCACATGCTATCTCTATACCAAATTTTTCGAAAGGAGTAAAAGTACCAAAGGTAAAAAGGTTCCAAGAGTACCTCATTTTAGGCCTTCAGAAAGTACACTGTACGTTAATGTAGGCTATAATCTGTACATTTATATAGCACATTAATCGAAAAGAGAAAAACTACCAATTTTAACCCGTTTTTACCCCTTAAAAAGTACTAATTTTTTTACTTCTTTACCCTATATGTATTTAAATCCGGACCATATGCAATGTGCATACGAAATTTATCAAAAAGTGAAAAAGTATCAAAGTACCAATATTTTTCCCGCTTTATTTTTCATCCAAATCCATTAAACGGTTTTCGCGTGATTGAGCCACAAACTTACAAACATCCTTGTAAACTGTAACATTTATTTGTATGATTTTAAAGAGGACTCTTTTAATTTTTTTACCGAAAAGATTTGTTTACGTTTCTAAACCGTTTTGATATAAATAAAATTACACCGTATCTTATTATCGTTTTTTCTTATAAAAAAACTTTTACAAATGAAAACAAGTAAAAGTACTAAATTCGGCTCTGCCGAATCTTGAATACCCTCCACTCACGATAAGAAAATTTCAGAATTGAAATTTATATCTAAAAGTTATAAACCAATATTTATTTAAACGACCTCGAAGGATTTTAATTCTTATTGTTTTTTATAAGTCTTTTTTCAAAAGACAGATCCAAATTTAGAAGTGATTTCTTTTCGTTTGATACTATAACAACAAAAAAAAGTTGCATTACTCGTTAGGGTTGTAGGTGTACTAAAGTGTTTTCGGACAACCGGCTTTTTATGGGGCCTATGGTAAATAGCGGACCGATCCTCTAGTATGTTGGCAGTATGAATCGCATGAAACTTTGACATACAAAAATTTACTAAAATAGCAATATTGGTTACAGTTTGAGGTGTAATAAAGTGTTTACCGAGAGTGGGCATTATAACATGGTGCCTATGGTGAACTACGGACCGATCTTCACATAATTCAATTGTTTAATTTCTAGTCACATACAAACTATGTTGGTTTTTGTAACAAAAATATAAATTTTTTAGAGAGATTGTTGTACATTTGGGTTCATAAGTCTTTTCCAAGGCTAGTTAATTCGCCTTGGTCTTTTCCTACCGAACTCAGTGATGCCAGGTTATTTTTTTTAAAATCCCTACACTTATCACAAAAATTCCCTTTTCCCCCTAAAACCACACTTTTCTATCTTAATTTTTCCCTAAACATGAATTATTAGCTATGTATTATCAAAGTTATCGTCTATATGATTACCAAATTTTTAATGGAAGGTGTGGCATTCCATATAAGCTATTTTCGGGAGTAGCATGGGAGCTATGGTCACTCATGGACCGATTGCAGTCAAATTAGGAAACATGATTTGTATTGCAATAAAATAAGTTTGGACCAAATTTAAAATACCAATACAATAAGATAACTTATGGGCACAAAGACTCTATTCCAGAAAGAAGCTTGTATCGGGCGGGGCCTATGTGAAAATATGCACCGATAATCACCATTATCAGCATTCTTGGTCCTTGTCAGAATTATATCCTAAGTAGGAAATTATCTAGTATATTGCGACCTAAGCCCAGGTTTTATATGGACAGTCAGTTAGATATACCTACGAAAGGATATCGTTAGCAGGGTTGCCGTTTGAAAAATTGTTTTCCGACCAAAATTGTCTGCAAAACCTACCAAAATCCTTTGAAACCGACCAAATTTTTGAAATATTATATCATCATAAAAATGCAAAAGGGCCTATCATAATTGTCAAAAATTTTCAGTATCGATACGACTGGGATTACAAAAATAGTTTTTAAGGATAGTGTCAATCATGCGTAGTGTGTTAACGATACTAACCGGAAAACTCCCTTGTTATAATCACAATAGCTGCCTTTTTATCTATCTTTTTCTTAAAATGAACATAGGCCCTTTTGCATTTGATATGACGATTGTATGCATATGTATTTTTGATAAAAAGTATAATTTTTATTGGATAAAGCTATAAATCTACATATTATTTTTTTTTTTTTTTTTTTTGTAATATGCAATTATAGTAAAAACAAAAAAGTAACCCTATGTTCACACCTATTAAATATTTAACGTCCTACACGTAACCCCTAGTTTTATTTTAAGTTTATTTGCTGGTAACGTTAACTTTAACAAAATGTATATGGGCATTTCCTGGGATCACGAACGTACGTTCGTACGCTTTTGATGTACAAAAAATATATAGAAAACAAAACGTTTTTTCGATTCGATAGCATTTGGGTAGCTCTATGTTTAGTGCAAAAAAAAAGGATTTCATCGAGTTTAAGTTTTCATAATAAGAGTTATAAACGTGTGGGCACGAACACACGCAAGATAGAATTAAATTTTGGCTGACAGTAGTGAAATGTAAAAATTTGCGCAATAGAATCAAAGTGATTAATTTATTTTAAAAGTGTATTAATGTAGGTCTCCATCTAGTATTTACAAAATAAAATATCTCTCTTGGTTTTTGTTTAATTGGCTTATTTACCGGTCGCGAACGTACAATTTTTCCATATATTTTTTTATTATTATCACCACGCATTTTCCCACAAATATCTTAAAATTTCCGTAACAATAAAACTTAATACTCCTTTTACAATTGATTGTAATGGAGAGATTATGAAGAAGAAGTGTAAACATAACATATTTCTTGCATGTAAAATAAGTATATAAAAATGTCTTTAGAAGTAGAAAATACAGGAAATTATAAAATTTTCCAGTTTCCAGCCCAATTTCCTTAACTAAAACAGCTGAGATATGCTATGAAACCATTCTTTTATAAGAACAAAACTTTTTTATAATAATAAACAATAAAAGACTATGATAATCAATATTTTATTTTTTTGATCCTGGTAGACCATTCTGGGGAAATGCCCATATACATTTAATAACGCTTATAAACTAAAATAATTCGTTGATCGTATGCAATAACACATATAGACCACTAATAAAATATGAATCAAAATTTATTAACTTAAGTTTTTACAATTTAAAAAAAAAGTATTAAACTTTATAAGACATAGGCTGAGCTCCAATACATCCTAATACCTTGCAGACAGCATAAAAAATGTATCAAAGAGTTTTACAATGCATAGTTGGCTTATTGTATACGCGTTGATAACTTGCTCTGTTTTGGAACTCATCCATACTTGCCTTTATAAAACGTTGTTTCCAAATACAGTATCAAAGCATCCCACTGTTCTACGATTCTTACAACATCTTCCTTTAAGAAGTCCATCGTGTATAAGAAACACCTAATACAGAACAGAATTCCTGAAATTCTTTTATTTGTGTTATTCTTTTAGGACTATGTGAAAAAACTTTAAATATTACCACAAAGAACCTTAATATTTTTTGCATTGCGAAGTAAGATTAACTGCCTGTTCTTCTATTGCTGAACGAAGACTTCATTCGCTTAACTTTCATTTAAAACGAAAACAAATTATACAATATTGTCTTTGTTTTACATGTTATTTAAGCGAACGAACTCTACGCTCGACATCGATGAATAGGCTATAAGCTAACCAACAGTTCCGAACAAATTTTGTATAGGAATATTGTTTGTTCATAAAAAGTTTTTTATAAGAAGAAAAATTTAAACGGCATCTGACTTGGTAAGCTCGAATAAGATGACAAAACTATCCTTTATAAAACTAACATTGTCAAAGTAACTTGCTCCTAACGCCATATCCATAGTTTCATCAACAATCAAAAAAAAATTTTTGTGTTTGGTAAAAAAGCTATGAGATTTGTAATTGTCTGCTATCCGTCCAATTTTCTAAAACCGACCAAAATTAGGTTTGGCCTACCATCCGACCAAACCAAAAATATCCGACCAAATTTGGTCGGAAAAGACCATGTTCGGCAACCCTGATCGTTAGATCGATTCAAAAAGTATCTTAAGGTGTTACACACATCATTACAAACGCGAATTACTCTCACCACTATTGTGGTGTAATAATAAAAAGAAGATAATAAGCTTTAAAAAAATGTTTAGGAATTTTTGTTAAAATTTACCTAAACCTCTGACGTCTGCCATAGGCCGGCTAAAGAACACGTACATTTCATAAATATCCAGCCATTAATAATACCTAAATAGTTTCGCGAGATTTATGGGCAGCCGACAAAAAAAAACATGTCATTATGTTTGGCGTATAAAAATTTAAATATCTCCGTGAATATTTTCATTTTTTTCATTCTCTTCAAGGAATACCTTTCGCTTTTTATGCCCAAACTGATTCATTGTTTTGAACTTACCTTCCGATGATTATAATTATGCTGGCAGAGTACAGTAATTAGCATGACCCGAACTGCCTGTTTAACAAGGAAGTTGTTAACGGCAAAAAGTTCCGGCTTCCAGTTGAGTTAAGGACAGTGTTGACTAACTGATTTGATTGATGGCCCGATAGTGAATTTAAAAAAATAAGGAACACAGTGTCACAATAAACCACAAATATTAAACTTAAGACTTAATTGTTGTTGTTGTCAGGGTAACAGCCACGAAAAAACTTCAATTGTATGTTCCTGTTGTTTACAGAGTAAACATTTTTTTCTTCACTTTATAAAATTTCTTAAGAAAACATAAAAACAATTGTACATAGATACTAATAAGCTAACAACATTTTTGTTTAATATTTAAATTTAAATAAATTTGTATTGCTGTTTTTGTTGTCATCTTTTTTTCGTTTGCGAAATTATTTACTTTTTATTTGCAAAAACACACACGCGCACGCACACTTGTATACAATTCTCAACTTTCACATTTAAACTTTTGGTTTATTTTACCACAAATTCTGTTGAATTAACCGATTATTTTTGAAGACTTAAATCAAGTTGGACATTTTTTTAATATAAAGTGGTTTACTTATTTTATGTTTTTGCAAAATACAATTCTTTAACACTTTTTTTACAAATCCCAGAGAAGTTTTCCTTACATCGATTTTGGGAGACAGAAAAAAACAACTGATGATTTTTTGACAGCTCTTCATGCAATGAGAATATGTCGCTCTTTTGAGTTACCAGACTTAAGCTAACAGCAGTGTTGACATATCGTTAAATTTATCTTATTTTGCAAGTTTTTGAGATGCAAAAAATTTTTTTATTTTTTTTCTAAAAAAAGTTTTTCTGGAATTTGAGTAATTTACATTAGTTTAAGTATTAGACCAATGGTCGATTTAATTTTTATTTATATATTTTATAGAAATTTAGTAAATTTCTAGTAAATTTTTTAACGAATTGTAAATAAAATTTTATTGGACAAAAAGTTTTTTTTTAAATTAAAAGATTTTTAAAAAAATATGACAGCACTGATTAACAGAAAATACCAATTTTGTCTCCGTTTAGACCTTCAATTTTTGTTGCAGCAATTCTTGAACTTGTTTCTTGTTGACTAGATATGTAATACCGTGTTCAGATATACCTTTTTTGAGTCAATGTTCGGTTTATTGACATAATTATCTTTCTGTTCACATATTCACAATTTAGCTAACTCTATTTATATTACTTCTACATACAACCTTCAACGTTAACAAAAATGTACATGTATAAGCAAAATGTAAACAACTTTTGACACCTTTAAGGAACAAACATCTGGTTTTTGCGCAGACCTAATGGAAGGGCATATTGCTCAGTATGTTGTGTTTTGCTCACTAAAGCGGCTCATACACTTGCAATAAAATTGTTCAATTTTACGTATTGTTCAATTATATCGCCAATGTGTATTTGATATTGGAAGGTGGTACAATATATTAAAACAATCAAAAGACTTTTGAATTTTATTGCACAACGAAAAGAAAGTGAAGTGTGTTAGCAACATTGTACTATGCTGTTTATGTTATTCCTATAGGTTATGTTCACCTTTTTATTGAGTGAATAAAACCATTCTGCGATTTATTGCATAATATATAACGAAATTGATATAATATGGCGAATATTATATACAATAATATTGCAAGTGTATGGGCCGCTTAAGCACACTTGTTACAGGGTCGAATTTTAATTTTACTCAATATTTATAACGATTTCTTATTAATTGATCAATAATGTAATTTATTGCGCAAAACTCAATAAAGGTGCATATCTGATTATAGATTATAGATTTTTGAATATCTCGAGAGCGGAAATAGCTTAAGTTTCCATTTAAAAGAAAAAATTCAAAAATGTTGCCTTAATTTCTAATTTACTGAAAGTGACATCTGTGGGCCTTAATAGCCCTGGTTGCACGCTATCGAGTTCAGTTTTCAGATTTTATAAGCTGGCAATTTTTTTCTATAACAACATTTTGCAAAATTTTGGAATTGCTTTAAAATGGAATACCCCCTAAACTTCTAATTTTTCGAAAGTGACATCTGTCGGTCTTAATGCCGGGTCTCCACGTAACAATATTTATTGCGGCAAACGTCAAATTTATAATTTTTCATATAGCAAATCATTTGCATAATTTTTAAATTATTGTGTTCATAAACGAATATTTAATTTAAGAAACGTTTATTAAGTCTGACTTCATACGGCTCATGTCTTATTGACAAGATTCTTCCTTTTTCTTCTTTGAACATGAATTGGCGTTCAAATGATTCATGTCATGTTGACGGCATGTGCTTTTTTGATATTGAAAACAATAACAAAATTAAACAACGAATGAAAAAGCAAAACGTAAAGACAGTACATGCATCTGTGTACTCGTTTCTTCACCCCTCGTCCCTCTCGCCTATAAAGTAGGAAGCATGTCAATAAGACAAGAGCCGTATGAACACAGACTAAGGAAAATTTTATAGAAAATTAGTTTTGTAAACCTTCATTAAATTTAAAATATTTTTATGAGTACAGGCCGTTATACACTATCCCACAAAGTCTTAAGTATTTTACGAAAATTCTTTCCTAATCTAATTATTGTTTTAAATTTTTAAAAAACAATAGGGTTTACTTTACTCGAAATACGTAAGACTTGTGTGATAAGCGGCTAATACACTTGCAATAAAATTGTTACATTTTAAGTATTGTAAAATTAAATCGCCAATGTGTTGGCAACAATCAAAATACTTTTGATTTTTATTGCACAACGAAAATAAAGTGAAATATGTTGGATTTATTGTACAATGCTGTTTATGTTATTCCTATAGGTAATGTTCACCTTTTTATTGAATGAATTAAACCATTGTGCGGCTTATTGCATAATATAGGACATAATCTATATATAAATCGCCTAAGGCAAAATAGTTAAGAACACTTTCCTCCTCTGTATGTCCACCAATTTGAACAAAATATACACCATTTAAGAGGTATTTACTCAAAGAACTGCACAATGTATATTTTATTTAAATCTGTTCAATAATTTCAGAGTTATAAGCGTTCAAAATTGTTACTAACACAAATGCAAAATAAACAAGTAAGAAAGTATAGTCGGTCAAGCCCGACCATATGATACCCTACACCACAGTATTTAAAAACACATCATGCTTATGTGTCCATGTAAATATGGATTTATCTGTGTTTATAAACTTCATGAAAATCGGTTTGAAAGTTTGTGAGAGGCAGAAATTGCCCCCTACCTCCCCTTGTTGTCCTATTTTTGAAAAACTGTATAGCTAATGTTTCCATATAGATATGGATCTATCTATGGTTTAAATTTCATTAAAATCGGGTTGAGAGGCAGAAATTGCCCCTATCTCCCCTCGTGGTCCTATTTTTTAAAAAAATGCATACATTTTGTGTCCATATAGATATGGTTCTATCTATGTTTTAAATTTCATTGAAATCGGTTTGATAGTTTCTGAGAGGAAGAAATTTCCCCATATCTTCCCTCGTGGTCCTACCACAGGCTGGCTGGCTGGCTGTCCATGTAACCTTGTGCGCAAAGTACAGGTCGCAATTTTGGAGATAATTTGATAAAATTAGGGTCATAGGTTCTAATTGGCACAAGGACCAAGCCTATTAAAAATGGGCCGAATCGTAGGAACACGAGGGAAGATAGGGGGATATTTCTTCCTCTCAGAAACTATCAAAACGATTTTAATGAAATTTAAAACATAGATAGAACCATATCTATATGGACACAAAATGTATAAATTTTTTAAAAAATCGGACCACGAGGGGAGATAGGGGCAATTTCTGTCTCTCAAACCGATTTTAATGAAATTTTAAACATAGATAGATCCATATCTATAGGGACACATTAGCTATACAGTTTTAAAAAAATAGGACCACAAGGGGAGCCAGGGGACAATTTCTGCTTCTCACAAACTTTCAAACCGATTTTCATTAAGTTTATAAACATAGATAAATCCATATTTACATGGACACATAAGCATGATGTGTATTTAAATACTGTGGTGTAGGGTATCATATGGTCGGGCTTGACCGACTATACTTTCTTACTTGTTTTTATATTGAACTTACAAAATTAAATTAACTCACGTAGAAGATTAAATATGAACCGGAGGTTGGTCCCTCGCCAAATTGATCCACTTTGAAGGGAAAAATAAATGCTCGAAACAAATAAATTCATACATATGTACTTAAGGCTAGATTACACTATTATACTTTGTATTAATACATGTCAAAAACTCAAGTAATATGACAAAGTGTGATAGTGTGAATGCAATGTGTTACGAAAATGACAAGTATTAAGAAAAAAGTTTGACATCCCGTACGACTTCATCGTTTTCTGAAACATTTCAAAACAATAATACTTTTCATTGGATCAGGGTTGCATTCTATTTCATGTGTGAGTGTTTATACTTTGTGAGATGGTGTGAACACAAACTGTCATGTTACATTAGATTTTTTGACAGTCGCAACAAAACTCATTAGATTTCCATCTCACAAAGTATTATGGAATACGTAAGACTTGTGAGATAGTGTAATCTAGACTTTAGATGAATTATGTTTTCTTCATATTTACAAAAAAAATTATGGTCGAACTAGTTAAAATAATATGGCGAAGGTCGTACACAATAATATTGCAATTGTATAGGCCGCTATAGTGTAAAACAGCCATTAATAATAACAAAATATTTAAAATTTTGTAAAATAAACGGTTTTTCATTTTAAATTAAACGACAGCTTTGAAACACTATAATAATTTTTATGTTATATTTTTGCCTGTATTCATAAAATTTTTTTAAGTTTAATAAAGGTTAAAAGAACAATTTTACTATGAAAATTATCCTTAATAAACGTATGTTAAATTTAATAATCATTTATGAATACCGGGGCTTATTTATAATAACGTTTTGTTTAACTTTTCACGTACTCAGCAATATTGCCATGCATGCGGCTGATTTACATAAACACAAAAAATATTGAATTGCGGCTGAAAGAAGTTATTTTGTTCCCAGGGATATAAAGCAGTTGGTTGTAAAGGGCTACCAGACTTGGGGTTTCAAAACTCAAATTAGGTTAAAAAAAACATTTCGGACTTATATTGAGAATGTGAAAAACTAATTTTGTTTTTGGGGAAATTATTGAAGATTTTTTTCTTTTACAGACCAACATATTCTTTTAAGTTCTGCCAGCTTGTTTTTATGTACTCATGTTAATGAAGAATCATCCATCAAATAAAAAAAATAAAAACTTTTTGATTATCATCGATCATTGCCGACAATACGCATGTGTAGCAAAAAAAAAAAAACCGACTGCGCACGCACAGCTATGTTTTATTGATGTGTTTATTTAAAAGTTTCCAGGGCGCTTTAAATAAAAAATAAAATTTACTAAAAACTAAACTAAATATTATTATTCGCTTTCGCATTTTTAATTGTTTTTTAGTGTTGTAATTTTTTCTAGCCTCATTTTTATTCGTGAGTTTATTTGACAGTTCAAAGCGGGAACTTTCTTACAGAAATTTTACAGACACACTTTTTCTGTAAATTGGCGAGTAATTTTGTTAGTGCTGGTTCACACAGGTCAAGTTTACTTGAACAGTTTTATTTAAATTTTCTTTTGAACTTGCGTTCACGTTCATGCACAAAATTAATTTTTGTTTTCTTTTCCTTCAACTTTGTAGCTTTTTAATATATTACGGATGAAAAAAGAAAAGAAAAATACAAAACTGACTGGTACGGTCAAGTATGTACCCCTTTCCATTCTCTTTACCCCTCTCTCCTAAAAGCTCAAGACTTGAAGAGTCAAACTTGACCTGTGTGAACCAGCACTTATAGGCTTTTTACACTTGCTCACATCTTACATCTTTCATCCTTTCGCAAAGATGATAACATCTTCCCATAAGAATTGTATAGGGCTTAAAATCAACATCTTTCTTCATCTTTAAAAGATGTTCCATCTCATGTTGTTTCATTCAACATCTTTCGATTATTTTAGTGTAATCACTAAAAAAACAAATAATTTGTTTAAAAATATATATCATCACTAGAAAAATATTCAAAAGAGCAGGACAGCAATATCATTTATTTAGTTTATATTCGCTCTTACACGTGAAAATAAATATTTTTATGATGAAAGATGAAAGATGTTGCAAATGTAAACAAGTTTTTTTTCATTTTTAACATCTTCAACGCATTCCTCTAAGATATGATCAAGTGTAAAAAGGCTATAACGTGACAGCTAGTACTCGCCAAAAAAAAATTACAGACACGGTTTATAGAGAAAAGCAGCTGTTTAATTTAATTTAAGGCATTTTTGTTTCGTTTCACTAATTTCAATTGAAAAGTTTCTCGAAGCAAGAGTTACAGAACATGGGTACTGTTCTTAATTTAAATATTATAGTATATTTTTTGGGCAAGCGAAATTTAATTTTTTAAATAAAATAAAAAAAGTTTAACGAAAACCGAACAAAATTGACTTTTGGCGATTTTTGATATCCGGCTTGGCGATGGAGTTCAGATAAATCTGACAGCACTGCATTGTTTGTGTCAAACACAAAAATATAATTTGTGGCAAGGTATATTTACCAAGGTATATTTACACAAGGTAAACTCGTTGGCCCATATGTTTGTCAGCTGATTACCCCTAGTTGGAAGCTTAACGTCAAATTTCGTGTATATGAGAAAAAATTTGTACATGTGTGCGTTAAATTGTTTTTTTTTATATGAAGACAATTTTGACAACTCCGTTCCTTTTATAGAGCAGCATGTATACACTCCCAAATGAGTCTACCTTGTGTAAATATACCTTGGTATATTTACCTTGATTTGTGGTGTCAAAAAAGAAGAAGAGTTTTGTGCGCCTTTCATTTTAATGAAACAATTTTAAGTAAATTTTGTTATTATTTAATTAATATAATAAAGTGTAGTTTTCATTGTAAACTTTTAAAGATTATTTATTAAAACAAAAATTCAATTTATACGGCCAGAAATTTTATTGATCTAAAAATCCCTGCTTGTTAAATTACCGTACATCCAATAGGAATTTCTTTCAAAACTCGTCGATCAACTTGAACCATCGTATAGGAAGGCAAAAACTTCAAGGATCTACTCCCGAGAATAATGGTAATCAAACTTAGTTTTAAAAGTGAAATTGGTCCACCCGCGCATGGTGAAATTTTATTTTTTCATCATGCAACAGTGAATAATGACTTTGAAATGTAAAAAAAATAAAATGCAATAAAATCTAAATTATTTAGTTCATTTAATTTACATAACAAAAAAATAAAAAAAGATAAAATCCACAACAAACTATACGAAAATTTATGACAATGCAAATAGTCAGTCAGCTTGAAATAAATTATATTAAACAAGGTAGTAAAAAACATACATATGTTTATATTTTGTGGGGCTTAAATCTAGTTTACCGACGCAGCTCCAAATAAAAAAAAAGTACCCAGGGAAAATTAAAAAATAAGAAGAAAAAATGAAATAAAAAAGTTGGCGGAAACGCTTAGTTTTCGAGTTATGGACGTTTTAAGTTTTTATATAAAAGTGTGATTTTCCACTACATTTTTATCTTTATATGGTCAATATTGGTATCATTTTAAAGCTTTTGACTTAGAGAAGCCGGTACTTACTATCGCAAAGAGGAGGGAATCCTTGCGCCCGGCCGAAGGCCGGCTATGCATAGAAGCTTTTCTTAGCGAAGCCGGTTTTTGCTATACCATAGAGGAGAAAATCCTTGCGCCCGGCCGAAGGCCGGCTATGCAGAGTAGTTTTACTTAGCGAAGCGGGTTCTTGCTATACCATAGATTAGAAAATCCTTACGACCGGCCGAAGGCCGGCTATGCAGAGAAGCTTTACTTAGCGAAGCCGGTTTTTGCTATACCATAGAGGAGAAAGTCCTTGCGCCCGGCCGAAGGTCGGCTATGCAGGAGTGTTTTCGTTTGCGACGCCCATGTTTATAATTTGATTACGTTTGTATTACACTTTTATTTAAATAAACTACATACTAACCTGGTGCACTTCTGTAATATTTTGATGTAAAATGCAAAAAGAATGTAATGTGAGGTAAAGAGAAAGTAATTTTCAAATAAATTTTGTATATCTAAAAAGATATGGTCAAAAGCTTTGAAATGATACCAACATTGGCCATATACAATAAAAATGTAGTGGAAAATCGGTCCTTTATATAAAAACTTAAAACGTCCATAACTTGAAACCTAAGCGTTTCCTCCAAATTTTTTATTTTATTTTTTCTTCTTATTTTTTATTTTTCCCTGGGTACTTTTTTTTTATTTGGAGCTGCGTCGGTAAACTAGATTTGTTCCTTTTGTGGAATAACCTTTAATAAGAGATTTGAGCCTATATTAAATAGAAGCTACAAGTTTTTATGTGTGTTTTTCGGGCTAATTTTACGCCATTCTTCCATAAGAGGTCTTTTAAGCTCATTTTGGTTTAAAAGCTGATGTTTACCACAAGTTTTCTATTTCTATTAATAAAACCAGAGTATGTTTTGGATCATTGTTATTACTATATATTAAAATTTTGCATTTAGTCAATATTGCCCTCAATAAAGTGAAATTGACTGTCGGACGTAATTTGAGTGCAATCAGCCTTTGTTCCATCTTGCTTTGATTGATTGGGCTATTTATTACTCGGCCCTGACTTTCGTAGTGGGGGTTTTCTTTACAATTTCCTTCTTCCGCTTTGGCCCATTATTAAATTTCTAATTTCAAGCGCTGTAAAGGACCTGTAATACCTCACCTTTCTGACTAATTTTCCATGTACCAAATTAGGTTTTATTTATTAAAAGTTTCGTATTATATTTTATTGAATATCAAAATTCTTTTCTCGTTCATTATGGACAGAAAACTAGAAGCTAATACAAATGTATATAATTGTATAAATTCTTTATGTTTGTTGAGTGTTCTCCGATACCGGTCTCCACAGGACCCATCTTGAAAATAAAAAACAAACCAACAACTATTTCAACTGCCATTGTAGAAATGATTCATTTAATAAGTAGGCCAATTTCATTGTCATATAAATTTTCTTTTAAACAAAACAATCTTTTTTAACTTTCAGAATTAGTTCTCCTCACTCTGCAGCAAATTTAAAACAAACTAAAAAATAATGAATAAATCTGCCGATCAGAAATCAACACTATCTCCAGAAGGTAAGAAAATTACAACTTGAAATTAAAATTAATGTTATGTTATTTTTTAATGACGACTCTTTAAAGATAACAAGGAGCAAAATCCCGAACTTTTGAAAATAAATATATCGTCCTCAGCTTCTGCATCCAAAAACAACTATCAACACTTATTACGCTACATCCATTGTTGCCCATTAACCTATAAAGAATTTTGTAAATACAGTAATATCACTGCATTGGTTAAGAAATTTTGTGAAGAAAAATCTATAGATGCTGACCAATATCGCTTGTTTCTTTATCGTTCGTATATATTATTTTATTTGGCACCTGTGCACAGAAAAATAAATCCAATCAATAAAATACAATTGCTAGATGCCTGCCCGGCACACATAAAGGAAAAATTTTTCAGTATTCCTACACAACTTTATTTAAAAGAGCAGATTCTACCTACACCTGAAAAACTCGTGAATAATAATGAAAATCCCATAAATAATAACATAAAACAGGCTTTAGTTTTTGCGTCCGTTAACACAAATACCGTTTTGCCTTCAAAAGAAGTTGCAAGCCTACCAACTGCAAGTCCTAGTGCTATAAAAAATAATACCGAAAATATATATAATGAAGAGCAACACGAAATCAGTCCAAAAGCCACTTCCAATAAATCTGATTCACCACAAAATCAATGCAACGAAAACAATGTCACCCAAGATCAAAAGACAGCAGCACCTTCTATATCGAAATCTTTTCAGCATATACAATTACCAGTATCTCTTGAAAATTTTAAAAAATATACTCACTATGAAGAAGTTGTTGAAACACTTTTCAAAATTAAAGCCCAAGATAATGAAGAATTATTTTGTAAATATAAAAATTTTCCAGAAGCGTTTGAAAATACTTTAGTAAACTATTTTCGAGCATTTTATCTGACACCGGCTGTCAGAGAAATTATTCCGATACGCTTTAAGCCAGTTCCAAATTTTTTGAAATCTCGTTTACTACAAATACCTGAAGGTATTCAGGCAACTTCGAAGAGCCACTTTGAATTGGAAAAACTTATTTCGCCGAATTTGAATACGCCTGAGGTTGGAGAAAAAGAAACAGAAACAGACTGTTGTGCCAGACATTTGGTTGTGAAAAATAAATTGGAAGAAATAACAACAGAAAATAAAAGTAAGTTGGATAACAAGTCAAAAATTAATCGAAAATTACATTAAAAAAAAAAACATTCATTCGAATTTCCTGCAGAAAATTTTTTGATACAACTTGAATTGTTTTAAAAGAATTCGGAAGTTGCTTTAATTTTCTATAGAAACAGAAAATTTTAACAACTAAAAAATCGTCAGCCCATTAATGTTTTGAGCTACCGACCATTATTAAAGAAATTTAGTAAGCTATGGGGTATTGTAAAACTAAATGATTCACAAGGCAATTTAATATTAAATGAACAAGTAAAAGTAGACTGTTTCAATAATTACTTTATTTCGATAGTAAATCAACTTAAAAGTCGAATAAATATCTTTCCTGGGGACTCAATTAATTCCTTAAGAACACTTACTGCAACAAGTTGCCGTTTTGTTCTCAATGAAATAGATATGGAAGATGTTAGTAATATTGTTTTAAATATGAATGCAAATAAATGCCCTGGCTTTGATAACATTACGGTTAAAATGGTAAAGGAATGTTTAAATGTTATTTTACCTATTTAAGTTGAAATATTTAACAAAATTATAAGAACTTCAGAATACCCTAGGGAATTAAAAATTCATAAGATAGTAGCAATACCGAAAGCTGTCAATGCAACTACTGAGGATAAATATCGGCCGATTGCTGTGCTTTCAACAATAGATAAAATATTTGAAAAAATATTGTATGACAGACTATTGATTTATCTTGAGCATAATAAATTCTTATACAAATATCAATTTGGATTTAGAAAAGGGGACGCAGGACGCTGTATTAAATGTTGTAAGGTATGTTTGCAAAGGCTTACATGACGGTTTTACTGGAGTTGCAGGGATGTTTTTTGATTTTTCAAAGGCATTTGATCTTATCGATCATGAAATTATGCTGCAAAAGTTAGGATGTTATGGAATTCAAGGGCGAGAATTATTATTGTTTAAAAGTTATTTCATGAACAGGCAACAGTTTGTTCAAATTGGACAGCATAGAAGTTTTTTTTGGTTCTGTAGATTATGGCGTACCGCAAGGAAGTGGACTTGGTCCTTTATTATTCTCCATTTACATAAATGATTTGAAAAACTTAAATCTAACCGGTCAATTATTCATGTTTGCAGATGATATTTGCTTGTTTTACCCTTTTAAGTATGATTTGGTTCTGAAAACAAATATTGAAAGAGACACTGCTCTATTAGTGGAATTTGCTCGCTTAAATCGTTTATTGCTTAACTCTGAAAAAACAAAGTTGGTGCGTTTTAGACCCCACTCGGCAAGTTTAAATAACAACTTTTCTGTGTGTGTTGATGGAACATCAATTAGTGAAACTTATTCGATTAAATACTTAGGCATTACGTTGCAGAGTAATCTGTGCTGGGATTTACATATAAATCAGGTGAAGAACAAAATGGCTCCGGCCATTGGCATATTATATAAGTTCAAAAATAAACTAAGTGAAAAATCAAAATTAATGATTTATAACGGTCTGATACAATCACATCTCAATTACTTGACCAGTGTCTATGCATTTAATAAACATAATACAGTTCAAAAATCTCTACAATGTCTGCAAAATAAGGCATTAAAAATTGTATACAATTTGCCAAGAAATTTTTCAACAGTTTTATTATACAAGAATGTAAGCAAAACTATTTTACCAATTTATGGCTTATATCAATACCAGGTTATATTGTATGTTTATAAGAGTTTACATGAAACAGGTGAACATATAATTCCTTTTTTGAAAAACCAGTCATATTTTTATACGAGAAATATATCAAATCTTAGGGTACCAAGGTGCCGATTGGAAAGAACTAAGCAACGTATAGATTATGTAGGTGGTAATCTTTATAATAACTTACCTGCTAATTTGAAATCTATTAAGCGAATATCAAGTTTTAAAAGAGAATGCAAAGAATACTTATATAGCTTATTGGAAATGCTTCTTTTGTAAATATGTACATATGTTACTATAATTATAATTTAATTAATAATTATATGAAGATTTATTTACTTTTTATATTGTACAGCTAAGTAAATGTTGCCAACTTGCCTCAAAAATGCCCTTATGGCGCTGAGGCCCAAATTTTAAAATGTAAATATTTTGTACAACTATAATGTTAACAAATAAATATAATATTATTGAAAAAAAAAAAAAATTCAAAACCGGTTTCACAAAATTAGTATGGCTTCTGAGATATTAGGCATTAATATTGCCACATATCAACTATTTTAAAGTATATAAAGTATTGTTTTGCTCTATACCCTACAGTTTGTCGGATGCTGCAAACTCCTCATTAAAAAGCGTACAAAATAAATTTCACTTTTGCTTTGCTTCATTGCCGTAAGAAAAACAAGTAGTTAAGTAAAATAAAAGTAGCAAGTATACGTAGGCAGCAGAAATGAATTTAGAAAATTGGTGTATGTGGGTGGCACAACGCAATCACTTTCAATAAAAACTATTAACTTCTAAGTTCGTTCATGAATGTTCACAAATATTTACATTTTTTTTTTAAACATATGCCAGAAGCAGTGGTGAATATACAAAAATAATTTTATCGGGTATGTTTTCAGAAAACTTCATATAAACCTTTATTGTCGTTTTTCTCCGCTAGGACTTTTTAGCATATGCGCCAAACCAATATTAAGCTGACAAAATATTTAATAACTGTGCCTCACATTTGAAAGAAAAAATGTTTGAAGTTTCTACAACTCTCTAGAAAACAATAATTCATAGACAAGTTGACACTTAAACGGAATCAAGGCGAATTCATTACAGGTAATCTCGGTTCTACAACTTGTGCAAAAACCACAAGCAATTTGTGTTTGTAAAATCATTGTAAAATGTCAAAAACAGAAACAAATATAAAAAAACAAGGCGAATTCCTTTTAAAGGTAGTGTTGATACAACAACAACTACAACACCAAAAACACAAAATGGTTCGCCTTGATAATAAAAAAAATTTTGACAAAATTTGACTGTTACTGTTAATAAATAAATAAATTATAAATCTTAAGAAAAGTTATCAGCAAGGCTTTTAAGCCCACTAGTAGCGAATTCGCCTTGAACGGAATTTAGTCGGCTCCATATTGGCTGCTTTATAAAAAAAGGGAATTGCGTTTTTACTTTGATTAACATTAAAAATTTCTTAATTTTCGTTAAATAAAATATTTTTAAAAACATATTTTATTTTTTCGAATTTATTCTATGAGTTAAATTTCAGTTGTGTATTTTATAAAAGTCATTCCAAAAAATTGAAGGAATAGGACTATTACAAAAAAGCTTTATAAAATACATAACTGAAATTTAGCTCATAGAATAAATTCGAAAAAATAAAAAAATGTTGAAAATAATAAAGTTGCTTATGAAAAGAAATAATTCCCAGTTTCTATTTATTTTTAAAAACTTTAATTTAAAAATATCATTTTTTTTAAACAACTTTCAGCATTAAGTTCCAGTACACCTCTCATACCAAAAACGTTTCAACCTATAAAAATGCCAGTCTCTTTTAAAATTTTTAAAAAATATACTCACTACGATGAAGTAGTTGAACAACTTTTCAAAATTAAGTCCCAAGATAATGAAGAACTATTTTTTAAATATAAAAATTCTCCAGAAGCGTTTGAAAATACTTTAGAAAACTATTTTCGAGCTTTTTATTTGTCACCGGCTGTAAGGGAAATAATACCGATACGTTTAAAGCCAGTACCGAATCGTCTGAAATCTCGTTTACTACAAATACCTGAAGGTATTGAGGTAAATTCTCCTGGTAATTTGAAAGTCGAAAAACTTGTTTCGCCAGATTTTAATAAACCAGTTGTGGAGGAAAAAGAAATAGCCTGTGCTAGGCATATGGCTGTGGCAACTATAAGAAAACGGAAAGGTATGTTGCAATTAAGTTAAATGGGTCGTTTACGGAAGGCAACTGAATTGAAGTTGAGTTGCCAGCAGCAAAATCAGGCAACGCCGCGCATGGTAAAATATAAAATTAAAATAAAATTTCTATATTTTAACATGATTTCGCTGCTGGCAACTCAACTTCAGTTGTGTAGTCGACCCATATTTTTTTTTTTTGAACATTTTGAATTTTCTGAAGAATATTTAGATCAAGGTACATTTACACAAGGTAGGCTTGTTAGCGGACAGATATAAACCCCAATTGTCAAATTCGTTTGTATGTATGAGTTTATATTTGTACATATGCGTTAAGTTGTTTTTGTTTTATATGGAGACGATTTTGAAAAATCGGGTATTTTTATAGAGCAGCATGTCCTCACTCCCAAATGAGTCTACCTTGTGTTAATGTACCTAGATTTAGATATTACTTGAATTTTTTCTAGAAAATTAGTCAAAAACATTTATTTAGCTTTCAACAAATCGAATATTTCTAAGCCATCAACAAACTCAACTGCTACAACGAATAATAAGGAAAATGATGTTGTACCTTCAGATTCTGACAACAAATCAAGTTCACCTTCAGTTAGTGGTAAAAGAGCAAATAATGACCAAATGCAACAATCACCTTCACCTAAACGTCTAAAATGTAATTGTTTTCATATTGTAGACATAAAATGATAAAAAATTTTAAAAATTGTTTTGAATATTTACAGCTCAGCAAACCGCAGATGATTCGAATTATACTGAGAAAAGAAAAAAATCGTATAAGGATCTGTTGCCCTACGAGCACTGTTGTCCCGTTACATTTTTCGAATTCTGCAAATATACCAATATTTCGAAATTATTAAGCGGTTTTTGTCAAAAGCGTTATAATAGTCTTAGAAAGTTGCCTTATATGTTAAAAATCGCTTACCTTTTCTACTATTTATCGCCAGAAGAGAGAAGCTTTAAACCTTTGAATAAATTACAGATATTAAGCAACTGTCCCTCACATTTAAAAGAAACGATTTTAGAAATTCCTAAAAATCTTTATTTGAAGGGTGAAGAAAAAAATCAGAGACAAATTCAAAATGATGCAGAAACTAAAATTAAAAGGGAAACAGAAAAAGAAAAGCCATTAAACAATTCTAAAGTACTTATAGAAATATTAGAAAATCGTTTATTACCGCCTTTAACTTTACCACTTTCTGGCCATACTCAAAAGAAAAGGTATAAACTCTTCTTCCATTATTAAATATAATTAAATACATTTAAATAGTTTGTCTTAGCCACGGTATAAAAGACTGTTAAATTGCTTTAGATTAAATTACATTATGTACTTTTATTCGTATATATTACTTTATTTTCAGTTCAACTACTAATCAAGCAGAAGGTTTAGCGAGTACCACCACCCAAATGCAACAAGATGATGAGAAAAAACTTCCAAAAGACTTATTTAAATCTCTAAACAATGACAGGTGCGTTTTCTAAAATTATAAAAAAAAGTTTTGAAAATAGTTTTTTATTGTATATTTTTTTTTTTTTAGAATATTTGCAAAGTTTTGCCAAAAACTTTTAGCAAAGCTAAACGAATTATACGATGAAACGATAGAATTTTGCTTGGATACTTATAAAGACTTTATACACTGCAATGAAATTCCTTTAAGGCAAATTCTTAATGATTTTTGTGAACATAATGAAGTAATTGTGCAACGTATTCTGAATGAAAAGGAAGTTTTTGAAGCATTACAACGCTATTATTACTATAAGTGTATGACAAATCGGAATTTTGCTTTAAAATATCCAGTAAAAGAAAAAGTTTTTGAAAAAAATTGTAATGAAGCAAACAAAAATGAATTGGAAAGTTGTAGGAAAAGTGAGAAGACTCAAACAGATACTAAGGTGATAAACGAAAATTCTTCAGGAGCAAATAGAGAGCAAGACAAATACAACACCAGTTTAACACAATTCAGGGAAATATCGCCGACATCTAATCCTTTAGAAAAAGCCAAACGTATATTTTTCCGCAATGTTGACAAGGTATTTGAAACTCTTTTCACAGTATAAAACAATACTTAATTTATTTGAACTGTTTTTTTCCAGACCAGTACCATTTCCTATGTTTTATGCACCTCATTTGGCTTTAAACAATTAATATTATGCAGAATTTTAGATTTAACTTTTAATGAATTCGTTCAACTTACTAATATTTATGAAGGCAACGATTTGTATGATGATAAATATCTTGCCGAATGTATGTATCGTTATGTCTTTCGTACACCTCTGGTATGGCCAACAAATCTTTTTATACCACTTCGAAAATTGCTTGGACTTTTGCATGCAAAAAACATACATTTCGATGACTACTCCACCATGTTAACGTACATTTCACCAAAAGTATTGCATTGGTCTAATCTACTATCGTGTACCAATATTGTGGAATGTGTTCAAATTGATTTTGAAAAACGAACGGGAAAATTATTGGATACTTATGATATCAAAACCCTAAAACAAGAGTGTGTTGATTATTATAATCGTTGTTGGAAAAATGAAAAATGGCTGGGAGAAATTCCTGTGGTATATGAGGATTTTTACAAGGATTATGTGAATGATAATAATCAAGGTACATATGTTTTGTAATGTTAGTTTATGAATTTTAAATGAAAGTTTTAAAGTTACTTAATTTACATACTGCTCGAGTCTTTGACAATCCTTTACAATAGTACATATTCGTTTAGTTGCATTGCAAATGGCGTTTTGGAATTAACCCACTCTGTATTTCTGGTGGGAACTAAAAATGTATCTATAAATGAATATTTAACACATTAAATTTTTTTTGCACGACTGCTAAGAAAGATTGTCAAAGAGTCTAGTAGTTACTTTTTATACTTTGAAACATAGTTAAAATATTTAGGTTAGGTTAGGTTAAGAAGGGTTATGCGCCCAAGGGCACACTTCCACTCGGAGAAAAATATGGTTCATTGTGAATCCCTTCAATTAAAAGAAAAGAAAAAGACTGTAAAGAAAAGAAGTATGAGATGGATAGAAACAAGAAAGATAGAAAGTTAGAAGATTTCGTGTAGAACTATTTCCCTCTCTACAGTCCCCCAACAGAAACAGCCGCAGTATTTCCCTGACAAACCCCAGTAGATCAGCCGGACTACATCTAGCGATGCACCCCAGTTCGTCGTGAAACCTATCTCCTAGCCACTTCTGCCTGAGACCCTGCATCCTGGGACAATGGCACAGTTTATGCTCGATCGTCTCCAGCTAATCTGAATCATCGCACAATCTGCAGAAGTCCGGTATGTCGTTGTCCCATCTTCCCGCAAAAGCCCTGACAGGACAATGACCCGTCAAGAACCCTATAAGAGTTCTAAGACTACCCCTATCCAATCCCAGTAGAACCCTGGTTGCCCCCGCGTCCAATCTGGGCCATAGTGCCCTAGACACCCTGCAATACGTTCTGTCCCTCCAGTATCGGTTAACGTCATCACGGAATTTCTCCCGTATCACCCCATAGTAGTAACATAGGGGGGCTTAACCCCCCCGTCCCTTACCGCTAAGTCCAGATTCGAACCCCCTCTTGCGAGTTCATCAGCCACCTCATTTCCATCAACCATGCAGTGTCCAGGTACCCAACACAGCCTTACATTGAATGCCTCCTTGAGTCCACCAAGAGCATTCCTACACCGAGCGACCAGGCACGATCGCACCGTATAATTTGTCAATGCCCTAAGCGCCGCCTGACTATCGACGTAAATTGTCACAACAGATCTACCCACGATGAGTTCCAGTATCACCTCTGTCGCCCTCCAGATCGCTAGGATCTCAGCCTGGAAGACACTTCACTCATCGGGGAGTCTGAATGACCTTTTCACCTCGGTGTCCGCGATATATGTATACACCGGCACCAGTGCCGGTTTCCATCTTGGATCCTTCCGTAAATACTGCCCACCCCTCAAACAGTCCATTGGATCCACGCCAAATTACCCCTTTCCGGGAACTCCACTGGTGGTGTCGCACCGAAGCCCAGGTCATAGTCTTATGATCCGAAATTCCCTCGAGATAATTTCCCCGAGCGCGGACAGAAATTTTCCCCTGACCAGCAGAACTATGTTGTCCGCATAGGCAACAACTTTCCTGCCCATGGAATGAAATGACTTAAGAATCCCGTTGACCGCAAGCAACCACAGTAGAGGTGATAGAACCCCCTTGTGGTGTCCCCCTGGTAACCCTCCTCCTTATCACATGGTCCCCCAGGCTCGAGTTTATAATCCTTCTGCCAAGCATGCAGACTATCCACTCTACCAGAAAGACCTCAACTCCCAACTACAACAACGAATCTCTAATCGCCTCAATCCTAATGTTATTAAAGGCTCCTTCTATATCCCGAAACGCGGCGAGAGTATATTCCCTATGCCTCAGACCGTGCTCAATACAACCCAACACCTCATGTAACGCGCTCTCAACAGATTTACCCTTCATGTAAGCATGTTGAGTGTTGCTAATAAGGCGGGTCTCAATATTACTCCTGAGATAGAAATCTATTTGCCTTTCAAGAGTCTTCAACAAAAATGAAGACAAACTAATAGGTCTAAAATCCCCCGGTTTCGAGTGGCCTGCTTTACCAGCCTTGGGTATAAAAATCACCCTAACCTCTCTCCACCCCCTAGGCAAATACCTCCTACTGAGCCATTTCTTGAATATATTTACCAGCAGAAATGATGCATCGTCCGGAATGTTGCAGAGCATGGCCGGAAAAATGACATCCGTACCCGAAAGTATTGACCGCCCACGCCAGCTTCTCCCTTGTGACCATTTCCTCGACGCCCATTGACCGTCGTCCATACCTCCGGTTTCCCTGCACCCGGGAGCTACACTCAGTCCATGAGCCGTCATTCCTTTGGATGTAACTAAGGACCTTAGGGTCCCAAGATAAAATCCGTCGGAATCTTCACACTCGTTGGCATTATCAATGGATGCAGAAAATTGTCTCCATGATAGTCGTTTTGCCCTTTTCAGATCCACCTTATACCTGTTGAACTGCACCCTGTGATTGTTCTAATCCTCTGGTGCTCTGATAAGCTTGGCCCTATTAAACAGTCTCCTAACCGTAGACCTTTGGGCTGTTTACGCCTACCCGAAAATGTAACCGGGCAGGACTGCTCATAGCTTTCCCTTAGAAGATGAGTGAACTTAAATATTTAAGTTTAAACAAAGTTCACATTTCATTTTTAAATACATATCGTCGGCTTAATATGCACCTGCTAACTTTCTTTCGGCACATTTTACAGGAGAGACAAAAAACTTCTTATATTTCATATTTGCAGCTTAAAAGGAAAACCAAAAATAAAGTTGGTTTTACACACTTCAAGACTCAAATTGAAGAAAAACTACATGCTTGTCGACGAAGCACATCTTTCTCTAACACACGGCACCAACATCTCGATTTACTTATAAAGTGGATTTAGCGGGTTTGCATATTAAGCCGACGATATTTAAATTTTAAAATACAACACCAAAGTATATTTACACAAGGTATATGTACTATATGGCGGCGTTGTGTAGTGGTTAAAGTACTTGCCTACAAAATCAAGCAACCAGATTTACACTGGCTGCAAACCCCTCCCAAGAAGCCCCCTGACCTCCCCTTCCTTTGAAAAAAGAGGATAGGTTAGGTTAAGAAGGGTTATGTGCCCAAGGACACACTTCCACTCGAAATCCCTTCAATGAAAAAGGTAGAGAAAGAGAAAAGAAAAGAAGAGAAGTATGAGGTGGATAGAATTAAGAAATAGAAAGTTAGTAGGTACCACGTAGAACTATTACCCTCTCTACAGCCCCCTCAACAGAAACAACTACACTATTTCCCTGACAAACCCCAGTAAATCAGCCGGATTACATCCAGCGATGCACCCCAGTTCGTCGTGAAATCTACCTCCTAGCCACTTCTGTCTGAGACCCTGCATTCTAGGACAGTGGCACAGTACATGCTCGATCGTCTCCAGCTCTTCAGAGTCATCGCATAATCTGCAGAAGTCCGGTATGGTGTCTCATTTGCCCGTAAAAGCCCTAACAGGACAATGACGCGTCGAGAACCCTCTAAGTGTTCTAAGACCATTCCTATCCAATCCCTGGCTGCCCCCACGTCCAACCTAGGCCATAGTGCCCTAGACAACCTGCAATCCGTTCTGTCCCTCCAGGATCGGTTAACGCCATCGCGGAATTTTTCCCGTATCACCCCACAGTAGTAACAGGGGGGCTTTGCCCCCTGTCCCTTACCACTTAGTCCAGATTCGAACCCCCTCTCGCGAGTTCGTCCGCCACCCTATTTCCATCAACCATGCAGTGTCCAGGTACCCATCACAGCCTTACATCGAATGCCTCCATGAGTTCCTACACTGAGCGACCAGGCACGATCGCACCGTATGATTTGTCAATGACCTAAGCGTGGAAAAGAGGATAAGATCATGGCAATGGCCACTCCCTGGGAAAAAAGGTATTAATCAAAGATTAGCAAGGTTCCCCACCACAACACCAAATACACTGAGGCCGTTGTTTCTAGGCAACGACAAATGGCATCCCCATTATCCTAGGCAACGACAAATGGCATCCCCATTACCCTAGGACCTGCTACAGCAGACGAATCATCTACTTAGCTGGAACATCAATTGATTAACAAAACTTATACAAGGCAAAATAACAATACTGAATGGATCGATACTCCAAGAATTAGGAAAGTGAAATCTTACATGGGAAGACGCGAAAACAACTGCAACAAATCGTGTAAGATCGAGATGCTTTGTGGAGGCCATAAGCTCCCCAAGGGGACAATGGAGAAAAAAATGGACTAGAAGATGAGTGATGCTAGCTGTCCCTTTTTGTACAATGAACTCAATTTCGCTCGAAAATAGCATTAAAATAATTAAAATCCACTATGAAAATGGTGGTTCTGTTAAAGTCACTTTTCGTAAAATTCGTGTTATTTTCGGACAATGTTTCAGACAAAGCCCATTTTCACCTGTCAGGGTATGCCAACAAGCAAAATTGCCGCTGGAAATTCGTAATACAATAAAAATTTGAATGATCTTCATTAAGTAATAAATAAATGAGATTTTGTTTGTCGTTCTTAATTCCCAATTTTAATTCTTGATAAAAACACTGAAAATTTATTGTTGATGGGATAAGCTATTCCTATGCGCATTTCACTGATTGCTTAGGCCAGATCATCAGGAAATTGCATCCAAAGGTTTTAATAAAATGAAGATATACAAATAAAACTGTTAAGTTCATCAAATTTAATTTTCGTAAAATTATTCTTATAAAGAAAGGAATTTTACAACATGAAATTTATTTAAATTTTATTGATACTTTTTCAATCTTGACTGACCCGGGAATCAAACCCACGTTCACGGACAGGTCCATTTGACATGTTTCGGTAGTTACCACACTATCTATTCAGAAATCTTTACAGTTTAACACTCACAGCCATTGACGACGACTGGCAGTCAAAAGTCAAACATCAATCTTTAAAGCAAATGGTATTTTCAATTAGTGGATCGAAATTCGTTGTGAATGATTATCTATTTTAATTGATGTTCTTCTGTTTCTTCATACTTTTTTTCAAGAATTCATCTTGAAGTCTAAAGTACATTTTTCTCATGTTGTAAAATTCAGTTTATGTGTCCTCTTAATAAAGATGTTAAAGGAAGATTACACTGCATTGAATGTTAAACAAATTTAAAAAATAATAAGGATAATTGCGATGGTCATTGTGCAAATTTTCAATTTGTAAAAAGGTAGTGCATATTATGATTGATCGTGATCAATCCAATTTTGTTTTTTGTGCAAATGTGCTATTTTTCTAAAAATTTATTCTGGCAACACAAAAAACTTCTGGCAGCACTGTAAAAAATCTGCATTTGTTTTTTCAGTGCAAACGAAGTAATATAGAGCAAATTGCAAATACGTACAATTTGTTGTTGTATTGTGCAAATTTGTGTATTTTTGCACCCATTTGCATCGTTTGCATACTTTGCACTACCCATCGTGATTTCCCTTAATAATTTATATAGAATTCACAACTTGTAATTTAATCTTTTAAAGCTTTTCTTAACTTTGTTCCACTATTTTCTTAATTTAAATTGTATTTAAAAATTTAATATTTTATATCTTTTAAGACGATGTAACGATGCTGGATAAAAATGCTTTACAAGAATTATGTAAAGAACCAGCTGTGGCCGCAAGTGAAAAGACAATAGCCCTCAAAGACTTTGGTAAGTATGTTTTTCTTATATCTAGTTATGTCCAGTTGCTATTTCTCTCTATATTTTATTAATAATAAATGATCAACATGTCTATGATGATTCTTTCTTTTTTGCCATTAAAAAGCTCAATAGAACTCTGGTAAATCAATTTTCCAATTTTGTTGCATTTGGAGACAATCTTCAAATCCCATTATAGTGGCGAATTCTTCTTAGCTTTTTAGCATTCAGTTTGTAAATGTTTCCTGCATTTTCTTATTTTGTTGGATTTTTATTTTATTTAATTTACGATTCATTGCATCAGTCGTATCACCGGTGTTTTCCATGGAGCATCTACCAGTGTTTAGTTTAGTTATGATTCAACAAAAGTTACAGAACTTTAGCAAGATCTTAAGAGACATGTTATCATTCTTCTCAGCAGGTTTAAAACATTTTCCGTTTTCTTTAATTTTGATTTAAAATTTTCATAAAAAAAAAAAATTTTTTACAAAAAAAGTTACTAACATTTTCCACCAAAAATGAAAAAAAAGTTTCACAAAACAAATTTAAAACTTTTTTAAAAAATATATTATTTGAAATAAAATTTGGAATAAATTGTTTGCAAACTATTTTTTACCAAAAAATGTTTTTGACCAAATTTTTTTTTCACTAAAAATATTTACCAATTCTTTAGTTTCTTTTTCGAATATTAAAATACAATTTTTTTATTTTTAAGCTAAAACTTCATCTCTTCATAAAGAAGTTTCTGAGCAGTCAGTCTTCAATGAAAACTCATGTGCCCCAGAAGAAAAAGGTTTGAGTGATTTAAACACATAAAACATAAATTAATACTGACAAAACTCTTTGCATTTTTTACTTTTTCGTAGTGCCCGACTTCGTGTCAGAAGTTAATGTAGAAACTACAGAAAAAAATTGTTCTCCCACAAACCCTAACAGCTCTATCAAAGAATTTAGTTGTGTTATAATGCCAAATACACAACAGCAAATTGAAATGTTACCGAACGAAGTAAGAGTGTCAAATGATCCTTTAAATAACAGTATACGCAGCTTAAATAACTCTCCTTCAAGCCATGCAAGTTGTAAGTTTTTTTTGGCACATAAAAAAAGTTTTAAGTTAACCCAAATTTTTTTTTTTTTAATAGATGAAACAATTTCCTTGGGTGAATTAACTCAGCCCGTCATTAAAAAAGAACCTAATGATAACAAACTATTAACCCATTTGTTTTTCTACGAGGATGAAGATAGCAATATGCAATGTAAACCTTGCGAAGAAGAAGTTTTCGATTTAGATAGTATTTTAGAATCACAAGTTATTGAAGAGAATCTACCACCCTCACAAGTGTTCTTCGAAGAAGCAGAACCTGTTCTCTGGGATGTCTTGCCAAATAGCGAAAGTGGCAGTTCTTTAATAAATATGAACCAGCAGATGTTAAGTGCAGCAGAATCTAATGATGGCAATGCTGGTACTCAACAATTTGTGCTGGAAGCACAAACTGTGACTTCAACACAACCAATACAATTACGAGATGTAAGTTTCAAAAGTTTGCAAGTTGATGATGCTGGCCAAGTAAAAAATATATGCCCAGAAAAAGATTTGGGAAAACAATTTGAAATATTACAAAGCTCTTCCGGAGGATCTTCGTTATCTTCACAAAATTTTCCAGAAGCTCAACATTTTCCAAGTACTTTTGAAGAAGTAGCACCGCCAGCGATTTCTTTAAAGCAACAGGAGTTAGCTACGGCAAACGAGCTAAACGAACTTAATCCCAGCACTTCTAAAGCTGTGCAACCTCTTGCGGCCAGTAAAACAAATCAGCAGCTAAATTTACCCAAGGCAACACTACCACTAAGCCGACCAATCACAAAAACGTATGTTGCAGTAAAAGGTACAAAAAATATTGCAAAAGTTAGACCTTTAAAGAATTCTGGCTTAGTGCCACAAATTCAACACAACACACGTCCCTTACAAACAAAACCAGCTTATTCTAACAGCAAAACTAAAGATAACCAGGAACCAAATCAAGAAATTGCAAGTTTGGAACCCCTTGAGAACAGTTCGTCTGGCCCAAACAGTCCAAATTCTTATTCGGAATATCAACTATCACCCTTAGGTACTCACATCTATATTTCCCAGGAATTAAATAAAAATTGTTCTGTCTTCAATAATACTTCGCTATTGAGAAAGGCTGATATTAATTATCAAATGCAAAATACAACTTCAGCATCCCAGAAGAGCAGTCAACAAAAAGCACAAACAGGAGAAAAACAACAGCTTCCTGAAACATGTAATATAAGTCAGCAACCTGCCCGAAGAGTCACACGTAGCACTTCAATGTGCCAAACCAGTCCCACTAATAAAGTTAACAACCAACAACAAGCCAGTACAAGAATAGTTACACGAAGTTATTTATGCAAAGAAATTAACGAGAAGGTAAATAATTTTGCTTTTCAACATACTAATCTAGCAGTCGCCTCTATAGCCCCCACCATTCACCGACCACACTATTCCCAATCCTATAAAATGGTATGCAAATTTTATCTATATCGGGAGCTTAAAAATTTTCATTATTTCAAAGAATTAACAGCCCAACACATAAGCAAATATCTATTGCCCAGTTTGGAAATAGGCAAATCTTATACTGAGGCTTTAGTAGTTAGTGAAAATTTTAAAACTAGAATTTCCAATAGGTCTGTATCGGCCATATTTTCTTTTTGGCCTCAAAGTTTACAACGGGATTTTCTCTTGGTTTTAAGCGATCTTAAAGAATTTCATTATGTTGCCTTTGAAAAAGCCTCCATGCAAAAGCAGGAGGATTTAAGAGCTCGTATTCTTTTTTGGCTTCTAAACACGGCTCCTTCATTTGCTCTTTGTCAATTTGTACACGAAGCGAATAGTACAGAATTTTCACTTTGTGAACCGATCACTAATGGAAACAATCCGAGTTATGGGAGAAAGCCCGTTAAATGTCTTTCAAATGCTTTAAATGGCAAAGTTCTGAAGAAGCTAAAAGATATGAAAATGAATTTAAAAAAAAGTTAAGAAGTTAGTGCAATAGAGAGCTGCTCCCCAATAAGCAATTTTGCTTCGAATTTCAAGGATTGTGATATAGTTTTGTTACTCTTTATTTCAATAGCATTCTTCAGTAAAATGGGAATTTAAAATCAAGTGAATATTATGGCGATTTCTTTTCTGAGAAATATGTTGCATTAATGTTACATGTTCTACATTTTTGTGTTCGTATGTACAAAAAAAATACAATAACTGTGGACAAATTTTCAAGTTCTTTTGTGAATATGTTGGTGAAAAACATTTGCATATTTTACCCTTACTTTTACTTAAGGTGTTCATACTGCCCTGTTTTACATCTTTGGTACTTACCACTTACCAATGTTTTATTTTGTTTGTTATAATTTATACCGCTCATAATTTTGTAAAAAACTGTTTTAAAACAAAATATAAAATTTTTTTTCAAATTAAAATCAAAAAAGGTCTATTTATATTAAAATCTTTTTAATTTTTCTAAGCCATAAGTGATGTCAATATTTGTTTCCAAACCGTAATAGCGTGCAGAAACCGCTCAAATAGCTTTAAAAATCTCTCATGAAGTACATTAATGATGAAAGTGTCATAGTTTTAAATAGTGTTAATAATTGAATTCTATTGAAATTGCACAACATGTAACACTTCGATTGATTATAGGTTACATTAGAAAATGTTACATGTATATACTGTAACATATTTTTCTTAGAAAAGACATCGCCATTAGTAAAATATTTTGAAAATTTAATAGCATTTAAAAATACTTTTGAACTGAAGTTTATTTCGAGTTAAATTTTAAACCAAAATAATAAATTGTTTCAAGTAATTTCTTTAAAAAAAATACTTTTCTAATATAAAGGCATGTTCTGACAATCGCAAAACGCTTAACATTTGCGATTCTGAGTCGAAATCGCATAATAGGTGTTCGATAAATCGAAATTGCAAAAAGTTTGGCGACTTCAAACCGCAAAAGTATGCTCAAGGGTTAAGAAACTAAAAAGAGTATTTTTTGCTCAAAAGAAATACATATTTTACTAAAAAGGAACATTTTAAAAGGTATTTTTAACATACTTGTTTCATCCAATAAAGTTCTGACCAAGGCGAATTAACTACAGATGGTGTCGAAACGGCATCTGATTTTGACAGTTCGGGCTTATTTGTTTTGATTTGTTAGTGTTTTGCTAATAATGGTTGACATTTCGAGCTAATGGCACTAACAATGCAATTCAAAAAACCGTATGTTGTTTCTGTTGTTTTTGGATTGTTGTAGTTCCGACACCACCTGGGGGCTACTCTCTATTGCGATTCGAAAGAAAATTGTAGCAAATCTAGCGATTGGTATTCTTTAAAACGTTTGCGCAAATGTCTTTCGCATCTTTTAATTTTTTTTCTTTTCGTAAATCATCACTTTATTTTATTTAAATTTTCCAATTTCAAATATTTTTACACACTTTGGCTTTTCATTACTCTAAATCCGCGCCATCTTCAATTTTTATTGCCACCATTGCTTCATTTTCAGAAAATTTTGCGAAAGTGATAGAGAGTACCAAGTTGGCATTTAGCTTTCGCATCGAAATTGTATTCGCAACGCAATAGAGAGTAGACCCCCTGTAGTTCAATTCGCCTTGGTTCTGACAAAACAGTTCAAAAATTTATTTATACACACAAAAAAATAATCTAGGTAGTATGACCAAATGGTGCATAGGTAATTTATTTTTATAAAAAAAAAACTAAGTTTAATTTCTAACGACATCAAAATCCGTTAATTTACTTTTAACACTTTTATTGTGCATCTTGAAAAATATAAATTACTTGCAAGAATTATTTGACAATTAAAACATTTTTATACTTTTTATTAAAAAAAAAAAAATGACGTATACATCAATAAAAGTGTAATTTTTCATTTTCTAACCAAAAAAATTTTAAATTAATAAAAAAAAGATCAACCCGGGTTCAAATCCCAGCTCAGCCAAGAAAAATTATCAATAAATTTTAATAAAAATTCCAAGTTGTAAAATTCCTTCCCTCAGTGAAAATAATTTAATGAAAATTAAATTTGATGAACTCAAGCCTAATTAAAGAATATCAAAAATTAAAAATTAACAGTTCGACTAAAAATCAAAAATCGTTCTTAAAAATTGTTTAGTTAACAAGATTTTGTTTGTCGTGCTTAGTTCGCAATTTTATCAAGAATAAAAATTGGGAATGAAGCACGACAAAGAAAATCTTGTTGATTGAAAATTGTGTATTCCCAAAAATTAATTTGATAACAAACCGGCATGTGCACGGCCAAAAAAAACTGAGCTGGCAACTTACTTTATTTTTTAATTTTCTTGCAAAAACAATGAAGCAAGATATTTTTGTTTTTTTCTTAATCTACTTAAAACTACAATTAATGTTTGGAGAATTCCAACCAATTGTAGCGGGGAATGTAAGAAAAGATAAACTCACTGTTTATTGTTGTTGTTTTTGCTTAAGCTTTGATGCTGTTACAAGTAAAACTGGTGCTTATAATTCTTATTCGCTTAACAGTTTTATTTGTATAATATCTTTAGTTTTCTAAAATTTTTGCATGAAGTTTCCTCATGATCTGGCCTAAGCAACCAGTAAAATGCGCATAGGAATAGCTTATCCCATCAACAATACATTTCAGTGATTTTATCAAGAATAAAAATTGGGAATTAAGCACGACATACAAAATCTTATTAATTATAAATTTTGTATACCAAATGATTACACTGCCTGGCCCACGATGTCGACAAGAACATTTCTTTCGTATATTTATATTGAAAGCAAAAACAGTTAATGATTGTCATTTTCTTAAATGTGGCACATGTTGTCAATGACACAGGAATTCAATCATAAATTTAGCTATTCCAGAGGCAAAAAATTTAACTTTTTAACAGATTTAGTTTATGGTGTTCTGAGACTCGTGCGTTTTGCTTGCGATCTGCCATAGTTTGCTAAACAAATAGTCGAGTTCCCTTGAGCATACTTTCGCAACTTGAAGTCACCAAACTTTTTGCGATCGTGATTTATCGAACACCTATTTATGCAATTTCGACTCAGAATCGCAAATGTAAAGCGTTTTGCGGTTGTCAAAACATGTCCGATAAAAAATAATTATAATAAGAAACACCATCTTGTTTTTAGAAACTCTTTTTATCTTTGTTCGGCTTAAAAACGATCTCCTTAAAAAATAACAAAATGTGGTAGAGCGATACACCAAAATTTCGAGCACAACGAAAGCTATTCCGGGTGTGTTCACTGCATACCTTTAATCGTTCCAAATCTTCAAGCAGTTTAGAAAACAAATTAAAATATAAAAGGTATGTGCATATTTAAACTTGATTGTATTTTCCATCAATGATACCTTTTATCTGTTTAAGAACCAGTTGGCGACCTTGAAGTGCAAAGGGTTGGAGATGATGGTGACAATCTTCTCTACCTCTTCTTAGGAACATTCACCAGCAAGCGCACTTGGTCAAATCAATATGGGTCTTTATCAAAACAATGTAATTGTATCGGCGATCAACATCCTTTAATCTGGTAACAACGTTTACCATCAATTTTGGTATAAAATATTGAAACTTCTCTGGGTAATTGGCCATATTTATAAAGAGACCGTTTTTAAGGCAAAACAGATAAGTAGAAGTTTTGAAAATAAACAAAAAAAAAATGTTAAAGGTGTAAAATATGTATATTTTTTAGATTCAACAATTTATCTGCTGAAATTAAGCAAGAAAGGGAAAGTAATAAAAGTAAATTAAAATTAGATAATTTAAGCACCCAAAATTCTATGTAATTGTAAAAGATTTTTTATTAGATGAATTTCCAAAAATAAAATTATAAATTTACTGTTCCCTATCATTTTTAGTATTTCAAAATTTTTAAGTCATTTAAACAAAATTTTTACATATTTTTTTGAACATGGAAATTATTTAAGTAAAGAACGTCGTTACTGCCATTCTGCCCTTGCGCTAAGTTAATGTTATACCATATTTTTAGGTCATTTTGTCTATGGATTTTTTTGAGTGTACGTTATTTAACATATCTTTGTAACACCCTGTTATTTTATCAATTGTACTCTTTATTGCCAAGTTTCAAAAAAAATTTACTCCAATTTGATTTTAAAACCCTCTATGGAAGAAACAAAGTTTTTACATTTAAACATGCCAAATTATGTATCAACCACGTTTTCGAAATCGAATTCAAATGAAATTTTATTCCTCTATTTCTGATGCTTTAAACTTCGTTCACAATGGCAGCAACGTTTGCACTTGTTGTTCTCAATAAAGCAACAAATTTTTTTCGCAACCACAGATATTTTTAATTATTAAAACGCTTGCAAATTTACCCACAATGATATTACGTATTTATTATTATTGTTTTAAATATTTTGTTAAAATTTTCTTCAAAACTAAATTAAATAATAATATACATATGTACGTCATTTACGTATAATTTCTCACTCAAGTCGAATTCATACAGGTGACCGCATCATGAGTTAGAAATGTGATACCATCCCTTTATTTTTGAAAAATACAATGCATTTTGATTTGGTAAAATTAGAGTGAATGTCAAAATTATTCGTTATTTATATAAAAAAGGGAATTTTTGGATTATAAAATAAATGAAGTAAATCTTTTTCCTGTATTTAAAATTTATTATGGCTCCACTTATTCCTTTCGCATTTTCCTTATCCATAATTTCTTATGTTTATATTTTATATTCACTTTTTTTGTTTTATAAAATTTAAATAAATTTTTTTTCCAGTGTTTAGACTTTTATTGAAATTTAACTATTTTTTTCACAAAATGTAAACAAAGCTTGACATTCAGCATACACACAAATAAATAAACTGTTTATTGATGATTCGAAAATTAACCTGTATGAATTCGCCTTGAGTAAACTCAACTTTTACAAAAACTTTAGTTTCATTTTTGTTCGAAAAATAAAAAGGAAATACATGATACTAATAATACTTTGGGAAGAATTAAGATAGAAGAAAAAACGAAATTGTTGCTGCTATTGTGCACGAAGCTTTATTTTTTTTGGGGCCGAACAAAATGTATTACTATTAACTTAAATTCGAACATACAAAGATTTTATATTTATTAAAAAATAACATGTTAAATAAGTTATTTGGATATTTTTATGCAAAGATAATTAAATAATTAAATTTTTGTTATATTTTTAATTTTGAAAAAAAAATCCAAACGGCAATGTTTTCGAAATCGCGATTGAGTGAAATAGGAATCGATGGCAATTTATAGTTTAATACTTGTTCGATTTCAATTGCACTCGAATTCGTTTTTCAAAACATGGCTAACAATAACAACCGCTCTCTGTATTATTTTTTGTATTTAACTTAAAAACAAATTGTTATTATTGTTTATTAACTTTTTTTTTAATTGTTAAATTGATTTATTAATATGTATTACCTATACAATTAAATTTTTGCTATAATAAAAATTGTTGAACTAATGCAAAATTTTTTTGTTTTTTTTATCATTTCAGAATTTTTTTGTACGTAGTAAAAAAGAAAACTAAATATCTTAATTTGTTTGTTTAATTTTATTTTAATATTCAATTGATTATTCAACTGTTAACAATTAATAAAAAAAATTGTAATTATGTATTTAAAAGAGTAATTTTACTTATATTGTGTCCTTGGAGAATGCTAGAAAACAAATAGTTCCATATATAACCGTTATCCAGATATAGAGATATACATATATAGTCTTTGCATGAGAAATGCCACGCCTACTTACCCAATCCAGTCCACTTTTTGACATACATATGTTGTGTATTGACAACAACCAATCTACTTGTACCAAATGTGTACACTTATCGTTTTCCAGATATACATAATATTTTGTTCCACGCCTACTTATCCAATCACGCCCACTTTTGGACAGCTGTTGTGCATGTTTAACCAAGCTATTTGTATAAAATTCTAGTTTGTACCACTCTCACTTCTTCAATCCCGCTTATCATTGAAAAATGCGTTGTGTTGATAACCATTCTCTTTGCACCAGAATTGGACAATTTTACACTTACCGTTCTTTAGAAATATAGAATTCTATTTTGTTACATGCCCATTTATCTTATTCCGCCCACTTGTTGACTGATGTTGGGCATTGATAACTAATTAACAACTTTAAATGTTACCGATCTCTTAATATTCAGAAATCTCTTTTGCCTTTGTATGGGAGGTGCCAAGTCCACTTATCCACTCAAACCCTCTTCGACACATTTTTATTGATAACCTAGCCATTTGTACTTAATTCGGGAACTTAAGCCATTGCCGTTTTCCAGATATACAGAATTTTATATTGTGCCACGCCCACTTCTCCAATTCCACTCACTTTTTGACAGGTAGTATGTATTGATGTCCCAGAAACTTGTACCAATTTTGTAAACTTTATATGGTACCGCTCTCCAATTATACGAAAACCTTTATTGTCATTGTATGGCAGGTGCTACGCCCACCTCTCCGATACTGCCCATTTTAGAGTGACTGAGTATTGATGTCCCACCTATGTGTGCCACATTTGAACAACTTTTCTCGTACCGTTTTTAAGATATAACTAAATATATTTTCTGCCACGCCTACTTCTCCAATCGCGTCAATATTTTCAAAATTTTAAAACTTTAGTTCCTGCAGTTCTCTAGATATACAGAAATATATATTGTCTTTGGATAGGAGTTGTCACGTCCGCTTGCCCAATCCAGCCCACTTTTTGCCAAATCCAGCCCACTTTTGGTGTAACCGTTCACCAGCTATAAGGTGATTGATATTGTCCTTGTATGGAAGGTGCCGCGCCCAGTTGAAAATTTACAAATATTTATATGTTAAGTGGCGGGTAATCAGGAAATTACTGTGATAATTTCAGGAATATCGGTTCAGTAGTTAAGGAGTTTATAGGGAATATACAACACACATTTTTTCATTTTTATTTCGTATATACCTTAAATTTTTAATGAACTTTTGAACAATGTTTTAAAAATGAATAATAAATTTTGATATTGATCTGAACTAAATTTGCAAACATTTTCTTGTTTGAAAATGCGTGTGCTTGTGAAAAAATCTTGCTGTATTGTGAGCACCAAGTGAAAATGTTGCTGTCATTGTGAATCTTGTCTTTAGTATTTGTTCTTTTATTATCCGCAAATTGTGTGTTGGGTATTCATTTGGAACACCCTGTTGTAAATTGCAAACAAAACAGCTGTCAACAAAAGGTCAACATAAACAATTGTTTTTGTTTTGTGTGCATTTCTTATTTTGCTAGCGACCAAAAAGTACTTGTCCGTAAAAAAAAATGAAATAATAAAATTTGTATTTAACAAATTATAAGGAAAAGCATTAATTGAAAATTTAAAGTCCATAAAATCAAACCAGGAAACAACAAAATAATAATTTGGAAAAATATTAATTGAACAGTTTCAAAGAACGATGGAAAGTGGAAATAACATTATACAATTTGCTCCCTTGCAATCGTTTGTTAATCCATCATTTTGGCATAAATTGGCTGAAGTAAAAATAGACTTGGATCGTTTAAGTGATAAACCAAGACCTATTTATGGATTCTATACCAATCGTCATGCTAAATTATGTTTAATGGAAGTTGATTATACCGCTTTTAATAGGTGAGTAGGCAATTTATCTACCTGAATGTTTTTTAAAGTTAATAGACAGGCTGTAACTCCAGTATATTGGGAGTGAGTCTCTAAGGGTTCGGCGTTAAATGAAAACAGAAAAATATATTGCTTTTAGATATTTATTACATTTAAACGGATTTTCAAAATAGAAAAGATAAATAACTTTTTGAGGGTGGGTTTTAAACGAGGGTGAGTTCATCGGTTTATTATGAACATTTCAATAACATTGTGGTTCCAATAATGGTTTAATGCTTAAAATAAACCGCATTGAAGAAACTTACATATCGTCATATGATTTCAAAAAAGCCCTAAGTTACAAAAAAATCAAAATCGACTTTTTGATTGTTGCACCGTATTAAAAATCATGTTTCTTGAAAATTTTGCACTTCTACCATTAAAAATAACTTTTTTATCAACAAACTTCTAAAAGGCCTTATTAGTCCAAGCATAAATTGTTACGATTGCACCTTTGTACAATTATAAGTAAAACGCATAAGAGTTCAATTAACGATGTTTATTATTCAAGGTATAAATAAGAACTAACTAACAAAAAGGAAAACAACATAAAAAGCATGGTGAAATTACTAAAAGGTGGCCTCGGTAATACAACAAACACAATATTACAACATTTACAGGCAATTTGTTTTTGTATGGTGTGTATCTTCAACGTCAAAAAAGTAAACAAAAATATTATAAAACAAAATAAATGGTGAAATTTCACCATGACAAAATATAAACATTTTTAAATATGTAGTTAAAAAAAATTTATAATTTTTGAAAATTATTAACTTCACTTTGGGAAACAAGAAAAAATCGTTGCCGTTTCTCTAAAATGGTTTTTTTACACTGTTTGTTGCAAAACGTTTTAAACATGGTTATTCTCATTGCATTTGGGCAAGAAAACAAAATCGAAGCCGTGTCTTTCCAGAAAATTTCAATTTAATATAACTTTCATATGAGGGGCTTAAAGCACAAGGGGTTCAAGTGACTTATGTTAAATAATGAGACAAAAGCGGTTGTTTCACTTGTGCTCCAAGCGAAGCCGGTGTTTTAATGTCAAGTGCTTGAATTGTTCACCATATCTAGCGTCCGGATAAGAATCCTACATTCACTTCTTGTGCTCTGAACCACTTCTCCGAAATATACCTATAATTCCATATGTTAACTCAATTTTAGAAAAAGGCACATAAACCCCTTGTGCTTTAAGCCCCTCATATGTACATATGTGCATGAGTTTATAGTAACATTGGCTAGCAAAAACCTTAGGGTGCTGCTGCAATGCGATAGTTATTGAAAGTGCAAAATGCAGTATGTATTAGGATCCATATAGCAGAATAGCCCAATTTTATGTGATATATCAATCCATTTAAATGGATCGCGAATAATAATATTTGTACTTATATTGAACGTGTAGCAGTGCCCATATGAATTTTTTATGGTTTAAATTATACATTGGCTGTTTCAGCAAAAATAAAAAGAATAAAGCTATGTACATAGTATCTTCACACCTATTAAATATTTGACGTCCTATAAGTAACGACTAGTTTTATTAAAAAATTCAAATGTATCATGTATCTTCTTACAAATAAAGGTCAGTAAGCCCAAAAACTGTTGATAAATTTACGGGTCAAGGTTTTTTTTGTTGAATTTGTTCGCCAAATATTTATTAGTTTGGAACATACATACTTTTGAAAAGAAACCTAATGCAACAATTACCTCAAAACAGTAAAATATTGTCATAGGCCCTTTTAGCTCCAAGTATAAAAAAGTGTACTTAAGTTTTTTTTCGTTCTTTTTATTGGCTGCAGCCGTTTCCATGATATGAACGTTAAGAAACGAAAACTTAAAGAAAACTTTTTAAATTCCAACCTTATTTTATTGATGAACTAATTTTTTATTTGCTGCTTTTTTATAAGGATAAGATTCATCTTATACTAGTCCTAAAAATAATAAGATTTTTTATTTTTTTCTTAAATGAAAATGAAAATTTGTTTTATTAGTGAATTAATTAAACCATTAGTTTTAATATACTTATTTAACATTAAATCAAACACAGAATTAGAATTAAAATTCATAAAAGATTTTTATTTTAATAAGAGTTTAAAAAACCAATTTTCTATGAAAGTTATACTTAATACGCGTTGTTAAATTTAATCATCGTAAATTAATATGGGGGCAAGCCTTAAATCTTTCATTGGAGTTTATCATGTTGGTTCTGTAAACGAGAAAAGAATATATGTACATATATAAAATTATTTACAATAATATGAAGATAAGATGTAAATATATCATACATTTTTTTTTATAACTTTATTTTTAACATTTTTCTAAAACCAACCATACGCTGTTTGGCTTTTTGGTCTTTTAGGCGTTTATTTAAGTCCCGAATTCGGAAATGAATTCTACATTTAAAAAATAATTTTTTTACGTTTTCCGGCAAGTCAACAGAACTGCTTTCTTCAATCAGGTGCTTTTGGATATTACGCTTATGAGATATGAGATTTCCGTTTATTTTATAAAATATAGATTCCATTTCTTTGACTTTTAATACAAAACTGTTTTTTGGCTTTTTTAAATACCCTTTTGACACCTGATCAACCCACGTATAGGAATCTTGATGACATTCGTATTCCACAAGACTTAGCTTTCGAATAATATAGCCAGCTATATATTCTAGAGCATCCTCTTGCAGAATACCAATGTCATCTAGATTTGAAACGTCTAGGTCATTTATTTCCGGTGAGTTCTCTTTTTCGGAGCCCTGGACACCTTCAGGTTCAACAATTACGCCACTGTCTGGAATTTGCTGTTCTATGGAAACGTTTGGGTTCTCACAATTGAGCCAATCGGTTGTGTCATTTTCTACATTTCCCCTACCATTAAGGTACTCCGTATTTCTTGCTACAATTGGTTTTTTTAAAAATAAAAAGTCAGTTGTTACAATTTATGGACATTTAATAAATACCTAATATATATTTTCGAAGTCTATATTTGAATTCTTGCGGTGAAGGATGGTCATTTAAACCACCTTTGCTACGGATGGCCCCGAAAAAGTGTTCTAATATGTCCTGATTTAATCGGTATGTAACGATGTACGTCATTTCAAACCGATTTACGTAGTTAAAAAGCATATCCAAAGCGGTGTTGGACATAATAATTCCGTTTTGGAAATGTTCCAATGATTTTTTTTGTGGCACTATCGGCTTCGACATTACGTCTGTCATCCGAGACAACGTATCTAGTTGCTTTTGGTAAGATACTCCGTACGGTTCCTAAATAAATGCAAATTAAATAATTTTGTAACAATTCACTTCAATTCAATTTAAAAGAAATACCTTTCCAGGATATGTAAATGTAGATAGTTTGGAGTTATGAACGTCGAACCAGTCGTTTATCAACTGGATAAGTTCAGCCGTTGCAATAGGATTATAAATATCCAACCCAAGGCTGTAACACCGTTTAATGGCATTAGCAGTTGTGTTAGAAAACAACTGAGCAGCCAGTTTGACTTTTTGTCTTCCTAAAAGGATAGTAATCGGGTTATGACACATGTGTTTATGGATAACTATAATTAATAATTACTTACCAGGACCTTTAACGGAAATGTGTTCATACGTTAATTTGAAAGCAATTGATGCATCGGACTTTGATGTATGGCCTAATAAGTCCAAAATGGACCTCGAACTCACAATTGTGTTATTAAAAATAAGGCCTTGGTCTAAAAAATGGTTTCTTACTAATTTCAAAAGATGTGGTACATCAAAAAAAGTAAATACTTTCTCCGTTTGGTTAGTTGGATTAGGAAACCATGGTCTCTCTTGAAGATATAATGATAGACAAATAAACCAATTTTGTTAATTAATTACAAAATAATTTTAAGATTTATTTAATTTTCTTTTTTAATTTAATTCTATTGTTGAATATTATGTACAGTTTATTGTTATTGCGAATTATATTAAATATACATAGGTATGTATCTTATATTTAACTTTACGATTCTTTAACTCTAAACTTAAAGCAAGTCTTACGGCCAATTTCACAAAGTTCAGTTTAAGCTTAATATTACTTTAACTTCCAGTTAACAGTATGTTTTTGACAGTTATTTCTGGCAGTTAATTATAACTTAACTTGGCGAAAATGGCCGTTAATAGTGTTTTTTTTTTATTTACCGATTTAAAGGAGATTCGAAATATAATTCCAAACTCCTTTTGTCCATTTATCTGGTTGCTTAGTGAAAATATTACCCGATTATTTCACTGATGTATGATTGGTCCTCAAATTTTTTATTGTGGGTGTTGTGTTAAATTGTGGGTGGTGTTTCAATATTTAACTTACCTGTTGTCGCACCCAACTCTTTGAACAACTTACGGTTCGTTGGACCCATATCACACACGACAGCGACTACCGGAAACCCTGCATTATTAAGGTCAGCAATTATTTTATATATTATCTCACTCGACATTTTCTGATCGAAATCGTAGAAAACAGGCTGTTTCCATGATTTTTTTAACCCACGCGCCATGACAACCTGGACGTAGTTTGCTGGTTTTCTTACCACGTCTCCTATTGAGTCATACTCATAGGTTTCCACTACCTTCATTTCGTCGAATGCAAGGACACATATTTTGTCATTCAACGGCATATCTGTCGTTTGCCGCATGAATTCGATACAGGAATTAAGAACACCCTCACGCAACTCCACTTTTTGACACCAACGTTGCAATGTTTTAATATGAGGTAGTGGAAACCCTTTTCTATACAAATGGTTGTATGCCCTTGGTCCTGATGCATGTAAGCAAATGGCGCTGGAGATATCGTTCCACCTCCAGTGCACATTGCCAGGAGACATTAATTTTCTTATTTGGCCCTCAGTTAAAAACTTCTTCATGGAATCTATAGCCATGTTTGCTTGGGCAAGTTGACATTTTAAATCTTTGTTTTCTGATTCCAATTGACGAATTTTTTCACGATACGTTTTTTTTGATTCATTGTTAGAAACGAATGGACTAGATTTAAAAAAAAAAAACAAATATTTAATTAAAAAAAATGGAATTTCGGAATAGTAGTACATAAATATATCGTCATCTTAAAGACCTCATAACCTATCTGCAAAAATTTCAAAATTAAGTTTTTTATGGAGTTATATTCCCTATATCATAACGCATGTGTGCAAAATTTTGAACGTGTAATATTACAAATGACAAAGTTTTTGTACCTAGAGGACCGTTACGCGAAAACAAGAGAAAAATAAATCATCAAAAATCACGATAAAAGTTTAATTTCGTTGTATAGTGTAATTTAAAAAAAAAACATTAAGTCCTTTTTTTGCTTAAACCAGTAAAAGAAACTTTAACTGTCATTGTTTAATGTAAATAATATTCATTTATTATTATTATTATGTCCTGTGGTTCCTATAAGGAACAAAGGGCCACTAAAATAATATTCATATGTATAAAGAAATTATTATTTATTCATACTGATTAGTACTGCTGATAGGTTATTTGGTTTCAGATCCAAATAACCTAAGTGACATAACATAAGCTGTGTTTAGAAAAACAAAATTTTCTAAACCTATATATATTACTGGTGTCATTTTAATCAAGATGTGTAATTTTCGTTTCAATATCGTTAATAGTTCCAATTTTATAACGTTTTTTCCCTATCCTGTAAACTTTTGAAAACTACAGATAGGTTATTTCATCTTTAAGGTGACGATATGTATGTTGTTCGGAAAAGCAACGAATACTAATGTTTGCACGTTTAAAAATAAAAAATAACGAACAGATTTTAAGAGAGTAACAAAAAGTACTTGCTCTTTTTAACCACCGTTAATAAATGTATGTACGTGTATTTCCCAGAAAGTTAAAAAAGTTTTTTACCACTTGTATCGTAAGAATTTAAAACCATCTGCATATGTTTCTTTAAAATTGGTGAAAGATAAGATACATATGTACTTAAAATCAAACGATATAAAAATGTTCCCGAATTATTATGTTAAATAAAATAAGACTCGATATATTTAAAATTTTTAACCACTTACTCAGTTTGGGTTTGCTGTTCCATATTGTATTGTTGTTGCAGTTTCGGATCTGCTGTTGAGACTTCTTCCATTGAAAGAGTTCTTCCAATAATTTGGGATTCTATTTGGCGATACCTAAAGTTCAAACAGTAAACATTATTCGCAAAGTTATTTGAAAGTTGTTAAAAAGGATGACTATAGTATGAGTAAAAAATTTGTTGGTATGTGAAACGACGATGCTAGATGGAAATTCAAACCTAATTTGGATATTACACCAAGCACACATACACGAGTTTGACATTAGGCCTTAAGGTTCTAGCTAAATGGATAATACCAAACTTATTAACTTAAAACTGTACTCACTCTGAGACTGTTATATTTTGATGAGCCATGTCTACTTCATTTTCCTCCTTAGGCTGACAATAAGATACGTTACTAGTCTCACATGTTCCAGCTGTGTTACATCTAAATTACAATAGTAACATTAAAAAATTGGTGGTGAATGTTTTAAAACTGAACATATCATGTTTAAATTTAACTTACCTTGTTTCTATCTCGCCCCGATGATGTTGCACAATTGGTACAGCATTGGGCATTAGTAACATTCTCTGTCCTGCAGTTATAACATCACTAATTGCAAAGTGGTCGATGCAAATACGACAATTTGCAGTAAAATCTATTTGGCAAATGTCTTTCCAATTGCTTCTTTTTTTTATGTCCTTAGGAACTTTAAAAAAAGTTCCATTGCCTTTTGCAACTAATTTTTGGCATAAACGACAACGGCGCATTTTAGTTTTTTATATTTTTTTAATATTTAAAAATTCGTTAAAAAATTTTTTATGACAAAACACAAATATTATTAAAAACACAAAATTAAATTTTTTAAATTTAAAATTAAAACGGAGAAATACACAACACAAAATCGAACACACTATGACAATTAAATAACACTTTGACAAGTTAATGACAAAAACTCAACACACTTGACAAGATGCATACACGAACACATACAATCAAACAATGAACGGCTGGCTTACCGAGGCCACCTTTTAGTAATTTCACCATGATAAAAAGCGTTTAATTCAAATTGTCTGGCGTTGCCAGATTAGTGATAGTATATTTTTGGCTATTGCCAACATCTCCCTCTTTTAAGTTGGAGTGTATCGTCTAGGAGCACGATGACTTCGGGTGGATCTACGAGGTGCAGGATCCTCAACAGCTTCATTAAGTTGTTCCGTCCCATGAGTAATTGATGATTCCGTTTCCGTTGTTTCCGAATAAGTTGTGGATAATTCACTCTCGTCTTCTATAGACAAGTCAGAGTTCATATTAACGTCCTCTGATATATCCAAGAATTCTAATGGTTGTGATTCTGAAGCTTCATTCGAATATCGCTTCCGCAGCTGATTTATATGAGATCTAATAAGGGTATTTCGACGTCTTGTCGATATAAGTACGTTGTATATTACGTCCCCAACTCTTTCTATGACTTCTCCGCTAGCCCATGACATATTATTTTTCTTAAAAACTTGAGCATATACTCTATCACCAGGTTTAAAAAAACGTTCCCTAGCTCCGTGTTTCATATTGTAAGCATGTTCCATTGCTGCGTTCCGTTTCTTTTCCGCGGCTGGTGATGGTTTTAACAGGTCCAGAGGTATTTGAAGACGTCGGCCAATAAAACATTCGGAGGGGCTTTTACCATCAGGTGTTGCCATGTTAGGTGTTGCTCTGTATTGGGAGAGAAAATTCATCAAATTCACATTATCATCAGGATAATCGTCACAGTAGGATTTTTCAAGTGCTCGTTTTATTGTATCCACAAAACGCTCAGCTTGGCCGTTGGATTGAGGATAAGGTGGTGTGCATATATGGTGTATCCCCTTTTCTTCACAAAAATGTTTGAAATTCGAGCTCGTAAACTGTGTCCCATTATCAGACACAATGACCTTTGGTTGACCATATCGACTTATAAACTCGTGGACGTGTTTGATAATTTCCTTCGATGATATAGTAGAAGTTTGCACAGCTTCTGGCCACTTAGAAAAAGCATCCACCAAAATAAAATAATATTTACCACGCAATGGCCCGGCAATGTCTATATGTATACGATCAAGTACTTCATTTGGTACTGGCCATGAGCTAAGAACAGACTTTGTTGGAGATTTTGCAGCCATTGCACAGCTATGACAATTCTTTACGTAAACGGAAATATCCGCGTCAATTTTTGGCCAATAAACATACGACCTGGCGAGGCTCTTCATACGTTCAATGCCCTGATGGCCTTTATGAAGTTGTTTCAAAATTCGATTTTGAAAAACTGCTGGTATAACCACACGATCTCCTGACATGACACAACTGTCCAAAATATACAAGGATTCTCTTCGGTTGTAAAAGGGTTGGATATCTGATATTAAATTTCCGTGGCAATGCCATCCTTCCTTTAGACATTTTATTACTTTCTGTAGGGTGGAATCTTTTGTTGTAGCGATACAAACCATTTTCTGTGTAACCGGCATGTGTTTAATGTTGTCCTGCAAAACAAATTCCATATCGCTCTCCGTTTGTATAGCAGCTATGACAAATTCTTCATCTTGTTGTTGATTATCAATGAGTCGAGAAAGTATATCGACATTTCCGAAATCGTTGGTGTTCACATATTGAATTGTAAAATCATAGCTCATCAAAATGAGAGCCCATCTTTGCAGACGATTTGCGGTGTGTGTGGGAATACCTTTTTTGGAACCAAAAAGAGAAAGTAGCGGTTTGTGATCCGTTAATAAGGTAAAATTGCGACCATAAATCATTCGATGAAATTTAGTGCAACCATATACCAGAGCCAGGGCCTCTTTTTCTATTTGGCTGTACTTTTGTTCCGTTGGTGTAAGTGCCCTCGAAACATGATAAATAGCCTTCCGTGTTCCGTCGGGCATTTCGTGAAAAATCTGGGCACCGATTCCCACTGTTGATGCATCCGCCGCCACAAAAATAGGAAGTCTTGAATTGTAGTGTGTTAAAAATAATTCGGTTTGAAGTAGCCTTTTAAATTCATTAAATGATGTTTCACAATCATTCGTCCATTCCCACTTAGTATCGTTCTTCAACATGGTGTCTAAGGGATGGCGGATGTTACGCATGCACTTTATAAACTTACCATAGTAGTTAATAGCGCCCAAAAAGGAACGAAGTTCCGATACGTTGTTTGGACGTGGCATATTTCTAATTGCTTCAACCTTTAAAGGATCTGGGTGGATGCCCCTGCAATCAACTACATGTCCAAGATATTTAATTGATGATTTTAAAATTGCACATTTTTCCCAGCGAACTGTAAGGCCATGTTGCTGAAAACGTTTTATAACCTCCTTTACCTTAACAGAATTTTCGTGCATACTAGGTGATGCAATTATTACGTCGTCTAAATAAGCGAAAACGCCATCGAGTCCAGCAAGGATTGTGTCCATCGCCTTTTGAAACGCACCAGGTGCTGATGTTACCCCAGGAGGTAAACGATTGAATTTATAAAGTCCTTTATGTGTGTTGATAGAAAGCAGCTGCTTAGAGTTTTCGTCAACTTCAAATTGAAGGTATGCATCCGAAAGGTCTATTTTACTAAAATATCTGCAATTGGACATTTTAGCAAAAATTTCGTCTGCATGTGGTAATGGATACAAATTAGGTTCCATACAATGATTCAAGCCCGTTGAGTAGTCGCCACAGATTCGTATTTTGTTGTTTAGCTTACGTACCACTACTATTGGTGCTGCCCACTCAGAATGTGTAATGGAAGTAATAACGCCTTCAGATTCTAATCTATTCAATTCAGCTTCAACCAATTGAAGTGTTGCATAAGGTACTGGTCGTTTTGGTTTAAATACGGCTACCGAATTTTGTTTCACCTGAAGTGTTAATTTAAACTTTGTGCAATGTCCAGTTCTGTCCTCAAGAACTTCGGGAAACTGTTTTTTAATTTCATTAAAAATAACTTGTTTCTCCTCTGATGCCGATATAGAATTACAAATAAAGTTCAAATTTTTGTCCCAATAGTTGAATTTATCAATCAAATCCGTACCGAATACATTTAAGCCATTCAGTTCTGTCACGTATAATGTTCCAATTTGATTTTCATCGTTGTGTCGTATTTCCGTTGTAAATTCGCCGATTATAGGTATTTGATTATTCGAAGCATCTGCTGCCCTCTGCATACATGGCTGTAATTTTGGTCTACCTATAAGAATCCAATTTGATTTTGAAATAATCGTTACATCAGCTGCTGTATCCAATTGGAGTTTTAATTGTTTGTCTGCTATTTTTATTGTCATGAATTTGCGCCGTTCTGCATGGTTATGAATTGCCTTTACTATGTGTGGTTGTGTTGGTGTAGCTGCAACAACATTTGTACGCCATTTGTCACTGTTACGTTTTTCGTTGCCATGCTGTGGTTGTTTGTACGACGCATGCCTTGTTTTGTTGTGTTTCGGTGAATTAAGTGTCCGAAAACACCCGCAATATCCGTTTTTGTGACCTACCTTGCCGCATTCTTCGCATTTGTGTTGTGTATACGAACAATCTTTGACATAGTGCATTGATCCACACTGCCAGCATGGACGTGTTGGTCCATCGTATTTTGTCTTACCAGCATGCTCCCCGGACTGTACGTCGATCCCAATATGTTTGTTTTGCACCTTCTTAAAAGACACCGCATTCACTTGAGGTGTTGGTTTTTCCACAAGGCTTGCATCATTTTTAATTACCATCATTCGTTGCACCTCAGTTGTTAATTTTTCCAACGTAATATCCGCGTTGCTATCCAACATGGATATCAATTTACTACGATTCTCCATGTAAATGGGTGATTGCAAACCGATAATAAACATAAGGCATTTAAATTGTTGTGGGGTCATTTGATTGCTATGAAAACGTTCACATAACCTGTTAACCCTTCCAGCATACGAAATAAAGTCCTCGTTTTCATCCTTAACATTTCTAAGACAATTGTACCGGGCATTAAAAAGAGACTCCTGACGATCAAACAATGAAGTGAGTGTAGTTAGGGTGTCATTAAATTTAAGGTCATGTGGTTTCCTAGGCAATAAGAAGTCAGCATAACAGTCATATACTTCTTGGTTTAGTTTTCTCAGAATAAGACGAACTTTCGATGAATCGTCAAGTGCCTTGGCATCTTCCAAGAAAAGCACCTCATGACGGCTGTACCAATTTGAAAAATATAAATTTGATTCCGGATCATGACGAAATTCATTAATACTTTTGGATAATACATCCATTAGTTGTTCCTGTCCGGCATTTGTGGCTAGTTGTGATGTGTTTGCTCCATTTGATGACTGCAGAATGCCGGCAAGAGATTCGATTAGGCTTTGTTGACGCGCTGCAGCTTCATTTTGTTGAACCAAAATTTTGGTCACAACACTTTCCAGTGTGTTATTCATCTTTTCTTTCAATTAATGTAAGTTCGAAAAAAAACAATCCTCGTCGCCACTGTTACGATTGCACCTTTGTACAATTATAAGTAAAACGCATAAGAGTTCAATTAACGATGTTTATTATTCAAGGTATAAATAAGAACTAACTAACAAAAAGGAAAACAACATAAAAAGCGTTTAATTCAAATTGTCTGGCGTTGCCAGATTAGTGATAGTATATTTTTGGCTATTGCCAACATAAATAATAAAAAACTAATTTTTATATATTTTATTTTTAACAATTGTCTTTTGTGTTTTTTTTTATTGTTTTAGAAAATAAATTGAAAAAACCCGGTAATTCGTATTAATTTTATTTAAACCCCGGTAAATCGAAACCCCGCTAAATTGAAAACCCCTATAATTCGTAAGAAATGGCCGGTCCCTTGCGATTACGAATTATCGGGACTCTACTGTATTATTTATTTTCGCTTATCAACAGTAAGCTTCCTTTGTTGTGTTTTAATGAGAGATCTTCTGTTATGTTTTCGGTTTTTTGTAAAAAAATAGTTGAAAAATGGATGTTATTTTTTAATAAAGGCCGCATTTAGACTATGCAATTAACGCCGAGTTTTTTTTTCTGTTTTCTTTTAAAGAAGTTGCTACGAAACTCTTTTCACATTTACATTTTTTTCAAGCATTTTTTCAACTTTTTTAACCCCGTTTTCTTGCCTACACCTCTTGCTAACAAACAAAAAGTTGCAAGCGAAAGTTGCGGCGTTAATTGCATAATCTAAATATGGTCATAGAGAGTTTTTGCTTCTCCTGTAAAATTTTTTCAATGTAACTTAGGGCTTTTTTGAAATTATATGACGATATAAACATATATATATGTATATGTAAGTACATACATACATTGTAGGTACAGCTGTTTTTAAAATAATAGCACCATTTGCAAAATTTTAGAAAGTCCACTTACATCTACCAAGAGGTTTGGTGTAATTCTAATCAAATCAGAATAAAAAATGCTGTGATGTATTAAGTTTATTATAATAACTTAACTATTCACTTTATTTCAATAGTTAAAAAAAGCCAATTAATTGATTGAAGAACTTAAACAACTTATCAGTCAAAATAATAGCACTTCGTCTCATTATACCCTTCATCACAGGTGGAAAACGATATGTGTATATAAGTTTGTCATTCCGTTTGTATTTTCTACAATATTGATTTTATTTTCTTTCTGTCCTTAGAATTAAAAACTTTTTATAGATGGTGTAAATTAATAAGTTATAGATCTATTGTTTATTTAAACTCGGTGGGTTAAAATTATTAAAAGAAAAATTCAGTTTATTGTTGCCAAATAACCTGATGTGAGATTTTAGATGTTGTTAAGAAAAACTTCATGCATATAGAAGATTCTAATTAGTAGATACAACTTATTAGCACTTGTGATTGAATTAATATTTTGTGCAGTCTATTAATTTTTTTATTTGCATTCTATTAATAAGCATTTCTTAAAAGCTACTTAAAACGTATTTGCAAATAAAATTAGATTAGAAAAGTTATTTCAGCTAAAATTTGACTTAGAAGTTTTCCCATGATTCATAAAAAATATTTTAGATTTATAAAAGGTTTATTAAACAAATTTTAATTTGTTTATAGTTTTTTTTTAATTGGACAATAGAAAATCATATCTAAAAAATTTTAGAAATACATATTGGATTACTTAACTGTATTTAACTTTTTTTTATTGTTAGTTAAAGATATTATGGTTGGTTGGTTGGTTAACGTGGCTGCCTGCAAAGAACACAAGTCCTTGCCGGGTATGTCTAATCTTATGGTGGTGTTAACCACTGGGATACACTCCGGTAGCAATTTGAATTAATAACCCGAAAGAATTATACACTCAGCCCTTGTTTAGGTTGTGGAGTTTTTTAACCTACGTTGCGGCTTTAAAGCAAGCAGTATCTGTGGAATAGCAACAACACTTAGGGTGATCCGCCTTTCTTTCCCACAAGTGGTTAAAAAAAATCAGCTCTTGAAACCGACTTTTTAAGATCCCCCGCCACGTGGTCCCCGAGGAAGCCAATAGTCAGTCCGAAGCCGTGTCTCGAGGTTCTACTTGTTTCCGCGGTACCTGATAGCATTTCTGAAGACCAATGATTTAACCGGATTTAATACGCACCTTACAGTGAATTTTTCTGGATGCAATGGTGTTTTCTCAATTGCGTGAGAATTGAGAAATTGAGAATAACCAAAAGTGTTCTTTATCACTTAAAAAAAAATTAAGTTTCTTAAACTGAAAATTAACATTTTGCAAACATTGCCCTGCCGAATGGATGAAGTGTCCTGCAGGCGGAGATCTCGGCTATAAGCGGGCGGCGAACTGGCGGAGGTATCATCGCATATCGGGAGATATACGTATATTTACTGACAGCAAGGCTGCTCTTGTTTTCCTAGCGTGTGTCTTCACGACATCTAGGTTAACTGTAGAATGTCGGATGTCTTTGAATGAGATTGCGGAGCATTCAAGCGTAACGCTTATATGGATACCGGGGCACTCAGAGTGCCCAGGCAATCAGGTAGCAGATGGGCTGGCCAAACAAGGTGGTCGCATGGATGACGAATTCATTGATCAATTCATTGGCCTTCCAATGGCTCACTGTAAGTCATTTATCAGGCGTGAGTCTTATAGAGTTGCGCAGATGCGGTGGATCTGTGTGCCCACCTAATCGATATCCAGGACCATATGGCCTCGATATGATGAACGGAGAACTAGCTCTCTACTTAGGTTCAGCAGGGATCAGATTAGGACGGTGGTATCGGTTGTGACTGGACACTGGCCGGCGGTGACTCATGCTGCAAGAATGGGTCTGGAATTTAACGACTACTGTAGAAGTTGTCAAAACGAGGAGGAAGAGGAGACTGTGCATCACTTTCTTTGTCATTGCCCTGGGTTGCGGGGCATTAGAGAGAAATACCAGGGCGAACCGGTGTTTGCCTGCTTGGGGGATCTATCCGGGATAGAACTTAAATCGCTCCTTCTCTTTACTAGGAAGACGAAGTGGTTGGACTTTGCAGTGACGCCATCTGAGTAACTGCTCTAAAGGATGGGCATTGGCGCTGGGTATCACAAATGGACTCTCTGGCGAGAGTCTATTCATAATCAAACTAAACTAATACAAAATTTTACAGTTCTTCACCAATTCACAAAGTGTTCTAATGTACTATGATATTTTAGGCTAAATTGCACTGTTGTGAGCAGCCTGTTGTATTATAATATGTACGACAAATTAGCTCAAACGTCAAAATTCAATGACAAAAAATATAAAAACTTAATATTTTTTTACGTTAACAACTAAATAATTAACTAAATAAATAATTAAACCAAAATAATGTATGAAATTATGACTCCTTGTTATGGCCTTTTTAAAACACAAAAGTTTTTATTTTAATTTTCTGTCATAACGTTAATTCTTTTAACAAAATCCATATGTTTTTAAAACTTTCAGTGAATTCACCCCACCAAAGTATTATTTTAAATCCCATGGCACTATTTACAATAAAAACACCATTGAAGAATTTAAAACCTGTGATAAGAATGCCTTATTAAAAGAGGAAGGGATAAAACTTTTGCAACACTTTCAAAATGAAGCCACCATCGATGAACCCAGTTTATTGGCTAGATTTTTTATTCTATCCTTTGCGGTAAGTTGATATCTTTCTAATTATTATAAATATATTATAATTATAAATATATTACTGTGAATGAATATAAATAAATACGAAAATTAAAACTTTTCTACCTTAGGATCTTAAAAATCATAGTTATTACTACTGGTTTGCATTTCCCTGTCCACTTATCACTACACTGACTTTGGAAAAACCAGCTTTAAAACTGGTAGATTGTCGTGAAAATTTTGATAATGTACAAGAAACATTGAAATTATGTCCTGATGGGGTATTGCAAAATTTGTTTATTTTGCAAGCTTCTTCAGCAAATAGAAAGTTTTACACTTTAAAGGAATTCATAAATACTAAAACTTCAATTGAAAATATGCCTTTGCAAGAAATGTATTTTTGTTTCCCAGATAACAGTGAGTTTGTGCAGCCGTCCTGGGTAATGAGAATCTACGCAGCATTTATATATTACAAGTGGTAGGTTTTGTTGTTTTTTTTTTTTTTCGAAAAATTTCATTGAAAAATTATTATTTATTATGTCTGTACAATTTCAAGTCCTTTCCTGTTAGGCCATACCATCAAATTCTTGGGTTTGCGTTATGGCAATCATATGAATATTGGTTTTAGTTTAATATGGCATATAAAACAAACCGATATCTTAGATCTTAATGACATGGAGAATATAAAGTTTGTTGGCTGGGAATTGAATAAGAATCAAAAACCCCAGCCTCGTATGGTTTCAATGAAGGATAGTATGGATTCTAAAGTGTAAGTTTTTTTTGTAATTTAATGGCCTGTTCATCGATTTTAAGAAAGACTTCGTTTGCTTAACTTACATATAAAACGAAAATAATCACCCTTATCGTGTTTGGCGTATTTAAAATACGCTTACTACTGTTTGGCAATAGATTAAAGGAAATAAGTTCACGTTCTCTTTAATCTATTACCAAAACGGCCGTAGGCGTATTTTAAATACGCCAAACACGATAAGGGTGAATACTTTTTAATTTGTTTTTGTTTTACATGTAAGTTAAGCGAACGAAGTCTTCATTCGGAAATAGATGAACAGGCAGTAAAATAATAAAATTTTACATAATTTTTACTTCAATTTAACTAGTTTAACTGAAAACTCCATTAATTTAAATTTAAAACTTATGAAATGGCGTTTATTGCCCGATTTAAATTTGGAAATAATTAAAAATACCAAATGTTTATTATTCGGCGCCGGAACTTTGGGTTGTGCAGTTGCCCGCATGCTATTGGTAAGTTTTCGTTGGCGATTTATATTTGAATTAAAAAGTAAAAAGTAACCACAATATGTTCTATAGGGATGGGGTTTTAAATATATTACATTCGTGGACAATGGCAAAGTTGGCCTAGCCAATCCAGTACGACAATACCTTTACACATTTGAAGATGCTGTTAAGGGCAATGTTATGAAAGCAGATGCAGCTGCCGAATCTCTTAAGAAAATTAATCCCTCAACGGTAAGAAAAACCTTTTTTTCTATTTATGAAATTGCCTTTAATGATCGTTTAAATCTCTTTTAACTAGTTTTATCATGTTTTTTTTACAATTAAGGGTATTCACGTCACAAGTTGCACCCTTGCAAAAACATAACAACAACTACAAAGACAATTATTTACGCACAACTAATTGTCTGTGTGGTTGTTGTTATATGTTTGCACTTTTTCTTTTTTGCAAGGGTGCAACTTGTGACGTGAATACCCTTATTGTGATTTTAATGAACTGTGGGTTTTTAATTAAAAATATTTGATATTATTTACATTAGGCTTAAGTTACGAAAAAACAGAAGTATCTTAGCAAGAAACATGTAAATAAATTTAAAAAAATATATAATCAATTATAGCAGATTTCGATCCACCAATACCATTGGTCAAAAGATTGATATTTTTTTTTTTTTTTTTTTTTTTTTTATTTATTCTTCATTTAATTTAACTGAGCCTTTTAGGCCATATGTATATTTGCCTTTAAACTGGCAGCCGCCGCAGTGGTGTAATTCTGATGATGGAAATGTAGTAATTCTCGAATCATGTAAATTCGACCCGAGTTCAATCCCCCGTTCAGTCAAGAATAAATATTATCAACAACTTTAAATTAATTCCAGCTTTTAAAATTATTTTTTTTTTTTTTTTTTTTGATACCACAGCTTAGCCTTGTGTCGTGGTTTTCTTTCGAATAAAGAAACGCTTAAAGGGGTTATACTATATTAAGAGTTTTATTTCAAACGTATTAAATTAAAAAATTCATCAATTACAAAAAATGTGTGTATCCATCAGTAACGATGAAAGAAGAGTTCAGACGCCGCGAGTACCTAAGTACAGAATAATTAAAATTCGACAATGCTGCCAGATCAACGTCATAACAATTCTCTCACCCTTATTACAAACTTATTCTCTTGCTACTATACATATAAATATTCTACCGTTGTACTAAGTTACATTCTAATCAGAATCTACAATATAATCCGCTAAATGTTTGGGAGTTCTACGTGTTCGGGATGAAACTCTTGTTGACTGTTGTGGTAAAAGTTGCATTAAAGGCGCTGCCGTACTTCCTTTAGAGGTGGATGGTAATGGTTGATTTGATGTCGAAGGTTGTGCAATTCCCATAGATGTGGATGCGGATTGTTGATTCGGTATAGAAGGTTGTTGTACACTTCCCGTAGAATTTAACAATTGTTCATTTGCTGCAAAATGTTGTACATTTCCCGTAGAATTTAACAATTGTTTATTTGACATAAAAATTAGTGGTTCATTTACATCAGTCGTGTTATTGGTTATTTCCACTAGATCTCCTATATTTTGTTCACCAGTATCTTGTTGTGGATTAATACTAGTTGAATTTTCTCCGTCTGTATTACCTGAAAACGGAGTTTGCACTTTAGTGGACCGAAGTTGGTTAATGTGTCTTTTAAACACGAAGCCATCATCTAGCGTCACAATATAGTGGAGATTGCCAAGTTTTTTTGTGATTGTACCAAGTTTCCAATTTGCTTTGTTGTTTGCGTAGTAACGAGCTTGCACTCTCTCCCCTTCACCTAATTGTCTCGCCATACTAGCGGGAATTTGAGTTTTGCTGAATTTTACAGGTTTGAGAGCGTCTAGCCGTATACGAATTTGCCTGCCCAAATATTGCTCAGAGGGTGTTTTGTTATTTATTAAAGGTGTGGCTCGATATCTGAAAAGTATTGCTTGAACCTTTTCTTGAATCGGCATTGCTTCATTTTCCATTGTGGTTAGTTTGTGTTTCAAGGTTTGCACGTTCCTCTCGGCCAACCCGTTTGTAGCTGGGTGCCCCGGAGCAATAAATTTTTGGAAAATTTCACTATTTTTGCAGAATTCCCTAAACTCTTGGCCCGTAAAAATCGTTGCATTATCGGAGACCAATACGTTCGGAAAACCATTTCAAGAGAAAATACTTTGCAGTATCTGTATTGTTGAAACGGATGTTGGTGCCGATTTGCAGATTCCCACTTCTGCCCACTTTGACTTTGCGTCCACTACTACCAAAAAATAGTATCATTGGAATGGACCAGCATAATCAACATGTATTCGCTGCCAATTTTCATCCGGCTCTTCCCATGGATGTATTTTCACTCTTGCTGGGGAGCCTTGAGTTGCTGCACAGGATGGGCAAGATCGTACTAAGTTTTCAATATCTTTATCGATCGACTTCCAATAAACATATCGACGTGCAAGTTGCTTCATCTTAGTCATACCAAGGTGTGTTGCATGAAGTTCTTGTAAGACAAGTTGTTGTAGTGTTGCTGGAATTATGACTCTCTGGCCTCTAAATAAAACATCGCTGTCTATGGTATATTTAGATTCGACACCACTTTGCCCAGCTTTGTTTTTTGTATCACGAAGTTTGGTTAGAATTTCCACTAACTCTTTATCTCTGCAGGTTTCCTGTTTGAGTGATTTAAAATTAATTTTGGAATTACTAATTTGATGTATGCTTGCATTGCATATAAGTCTCACCTCGAGACCCATTGCACTTTCCTTGGGAATTTTCGAAATATCTGGTGCTCGTGATAAGCAATCCGCATTGGCATTTTCAACTCCTTTTTTGCATTCTATTTGGTAGTTGAATCCAGACAAAAATGCAGCATAGCGTTGTAGACGTGAATATGTCATCTGCGGCAATTTTGCCGTTTGGTGAAAAATCCTCATAATTGGCTGATTATCAGTTATAAGCTTAAACTGACGCGCGAACAAATACTCATGAAAATGTTGGACTGAAAAAACGATTGCCAGCGCTTCTCTTTCAAGTTGTGAATAATTTTGCTCCGCTTGAGTCAATGCTCTTGATGCGTAGGCAATTGGTCTTTCATGACCGTCGACAATGTGCGCTAATATACCTGCGATACCCGTTGGACTTGCATCGCAAGCCAATTGTACTTCAAGCCCGGGGTTGTATGGCATTAAAACACGTTCACTTCCCAACTCCTTTTTTAGAATATTAAAAGACTTTTCGCACTCAGTGGTCCATTTGAATTTAATGTCTTTCTTTACAAGTTGTCTTAATGGGGTAGTGACTGAACTGATATTTGGTATAAAACGCGCGTAATAAGTCACCATTCCCAAAAACCGTTTTACATCATCCACATTTGTAGGGGTGGGCATGTTTATAATAGCAGAAATTTTCGATTGTGATTTCTTTATTTTGTTATGCTCTATGACATGACCTAAAAATTCTATACTCTCCTGAAAAAATGAGCATTTTGTACTATTGAGGTGTAGATCAAATTCCCTTAACCGACTCAAGCAAGCCTTCAGATTGTATGTGCACTCCTCCATTGTACTTCCGTGAACAATTATATCGTCAAAATACGATTCTGTTTTCGGTATTTCACGGAGAATTTGATCGATGATTCTGTTGAATTCTGACGGAGCAGTTTTAATACCAAATGATAAACGATTCATCCTGTATGTGCCTCGATGGGTCGAAATTGTCTGTATAATTGAAGATTTCTCATCAACAGGTATATGCAAATAGGCCTTGTAAAGGTCAAGTCTACAAAAAAATTTAGAGTCGCAAAGACTATTAAAAATATCACCAATTCTTCTAATAGGATAGTGTGAATCCATAAGACGTTCATTTACACCCACTTTGTAATCCACACAAAGCCTTACACCCCCATCAGCCTTAGGTATAACGACCAGTGGCGAGGCCCAGTCACTATTTGATGTTTTCGAAATTATGTTAGATTTTTCCAGTTCATCCAGTTCCTTCTCAACACGTTGTATTAACGAGTATGGAATTGTCCGCTCCCTGGTATAACTTGGTGACACATTCTCACGCAATTTCAATGAAATCTTATACTGGGGTGTACACCCTATTTTCTGATCGAAAACCTCCGTAAATTCTCTGACAATATTATCAATTGCACTCACCTGGTTAATAACATGTATCCTAGTCGTATTACTGTCCAAATTATTTAAATTGATTTTCAGTCGCCTGATCCAAGAACGACCTAACAATGCCGAACAGAAATCTCGTACGATGTATATCTCATCGGTTATTTCAACATTATTGTATTTTGCACGTACTATAATTTTACCATCCGGTATAAACGTTGTCTGGGTGTATGAGCGGAAAACAATGTTTGTTGGGAGTAATGGTGTATTAATTTTCAATTGTTTAAATTGACTCCTGGGTAAGAATGTATATCCTGAGCCAGAATCCACTTCGAATTTCACCTGTCTACCTTCGATATTTATTTGGGCATAATATTGCCCCGTATCAGTTTTCTTTTCAGAATTGTTTTGATACACATTTACAATTTTGTATACACCATAGTCCTCATGTCCCACATTCTGCACATGATTTTTTGAACTTCGTCCTGGTGACGTTGTCCCACCAGTCGACATTTTCTTTTGTAATGTGGAAATACATACCTTCACGACATGCCCTTGTTTGTTGCAGCCCGTACATTTGATTTTGTTTCTATCTGATCTGCATTCTTTCGCATAATGGTTATTTCGTCCACATCTCAAGCACAGCCCTTCTATACCCAACTTTTGATAATTGACCGAAGTTTTTCTTTTGTTGATTTTGTCCGTACAGGACTCATTTTTGTGTTTCATCTGATTGCGAGTTGAAACCCTGTTGATTACTGAGCTTGTTGATGTTTTCAAAGTAATTTCCCTCGCATCTGCTTTTGCGGCCTCCAAAGCTATTGCCTTCGACACAATTTCACCAAACTTCGTTGATTCTGACTGTAGCAGTTGTTCTCGCAAAATGTTGTTGTTTATACCCCTTATAAACTGAGCGCGTACTGTACCCACATGCACATGGGTACAAAAATTCACATTCACTTATATCAGCTCTTAATGTTGCTACAAACTCTGAAACGGATTGGCCTTCTTTTTGGTATTTGGACAGAAACTGGTGTTGCGCCACCAACACATTCTTCTTTGGCGATAAATGTCCCTCCAAAAGCGATAACAACTCGTCGTATGCGATTGTATTAAGTGGTTTTGGTGAAGCCAATGCCGCCACCATGTTAAAATTGTTTGCACCGATGGAGTTCAATAAGAGTTTTGCACAATATTCTTTATTGTTGGATATGCCTTTCATTTCAACGTAATTTTTAAACCTTTGTATATAATTCCTGTAGGTTTCCTTGGCTATGTCGAATGTCTCGAAATTAGGCAACAATGCAGTGTTCACTGTATTATTTTGAACCGTATTGCGTGCTGTATTCTGTACCGCATTTTCATCATGGCGTTCCATCAATCGCTGCATCTGTGCCAACATACTTTGTTGTTGCTGTAAAAACTGATTAAATTGTGTAGCATCCATTACGACCGTATATATGTACCAGAGAATGACAACAAGTACCCATAAGAATAATATACAGAGGTACTTACCCACGCTTTTCGTTATTGTGTATACACATATTTATAACGCAAAAAGTATGGTTATTACTTATACTTATGCACGGCAATATCTTCACGCAACCACATTCAGTAAACAAAAATACATGAATATTATGCAGATGTTATTCAATACCCATGAATGTGTTTTGGTTATCTGCCATACAAATAAAATATCCATGTTTAAAAAAATATCTTCAGTATTTTTGGCACTTCTGTGTAAAAATGAAAAAAAAAAAAAATTTACCAAAAATGTGCTTTGTCACTAGGCAGGTATGGGACTATGTACATATTATTTATGATATTTAAAATAAATTTGTCCGTAACATCAGCAGTACCTATGTAAAACTACACATAAGCTATACATTTTTATAAAAAATAGGACCACGAGGGGTGGGAAGGAGCATTTTCTGATCTCCGAAGCTATCTGACAGATTTTAATGAAATTTAAAACATAGATAGATTCATATTTATATAGACACTTGAGCTATGTATTTATTTAAAAAATAGGATAACGAGGGGAGATAGGGAGCAATTTATTCCTCTCCAAAACTAACCAACAGATTTTAATGAAATTTAAAACATAGATAGATCCATATTTACATAGACACATAAGCTATTAATTTTTAAAAAAATATGATTAAAAGGGTTATAGGGGGCAATTTCTGACTCTCCGAAACTATTTAATAGATTTCAATAAAATTTTAAAAATATAAAGGTTTTTATTTATTTGGACACAGTAGCTATGAATTTTTTCAAACTATGACCCCGAGGGGCAAATTACATATACGTTTTTGATCGAATATTAAAAAAAACCAATTTTTTAAACATCAATTGCAACACTCATGCACAATAACATGTGACCTAAAAAGTTGACAAGTCAGATGTAAAAAGATGTCGTGTACATGTATCTTAAGCAAACGCTATAAATACATATGTGGTTGTTTCACTCTTTCTTATTAGCACAACATACAAATAAATACTTACATGCATACATAAAAACCCATATATTCTGTCTCGTGTCACTTATATATGCAATGTGCGTGTGACAGCGACAAGTGGCTCTACAATATTTTTATTTTTGCATGTAAAAAACCTTTACGCATCCGCATAATTTTTTTGCACTTGTCGCTGTCACAAACACATAGCATAGGTAGACGACACGAGATGGAAGATATTGTTTTTTATGTATGCATGTAAGTATTGATTTGTATGTTGTGCTAATAAGAAAGAGTGTAACCGCCACTTAATACATTTAGCGCTTGCTGAGACGCCTTTCTGTAACGATTTAAAATTCAAACATTTCTGTTTAATAAGTTGTAAAGGAGAGTTTTTCTTTAAAAATTTCAATCAGTGTGTGTATGTAGTATATGAAAAATTATAAATTTAAAGTATGGAAAATAATCAAGAAATTTTGGAGAAAATAAATAATGGAGTGTACAAGCCATTGAAAAAATCTGGAAGAAGTATTATATGGTCTTGCTTGTACGAAATCCAAAAGGATGATGGAAGTATTTTAGAGGGGATCGTATATTGCGGTACATGCACCAAACTTTTAAAATTTGTTGCTCGCCAAACGTCAAACTTGATAAAACATAAGTGTGTTCATTCACAGCCACAAGACATTGCTCCAATAAAGGTAAATAGTACAGACAAAAAGCTTTGCTTTGATGTGTTTATGGACTTTACAATAGAAGACTGTCGGCCTTTCAGTACTGTTGAAGGTTCGGGGTTTCGTAAAATGATTGAAACGTGCATAAAAATGGGCGCCAAGTACGGAGAAAACATTGATGTAGACAGTCTTATTCCCAGCGGCAGGACATTGTCCAGAAAATGTAAATTAGTGGCCGAAGAAAAAAAAAAGAACTTAAGCCCCATATACAGAGACTGTTTATCAATGGCGAGGCTGCAGTTACTATTGATATGTGGTCAGATGGCTTTATTAAAAGAAGTTTTTTGTGTGCCACATTGCATTTTCAAGTAGATTTTAAACTTGTAGAGATTACTTTAGGAATGAAGTCAATGGACTTCAAAAGCAATTCATCAATTAATATAAAGACAAAATTAAGCAACCTTTTGGAAGAATTTGGTGTAACTGATTTTTCAAATACGGTATTCGTCACTGATCGTGGAAGCAATATTGTAAGCGCTCTGAAAGATATTACCAGATTAAACTGTTCTGCCCATCTCTTTTCTAATACCTTGCAAGATGCTTTCGAAGCCACAGATGAATTAAAAGGAATAATAAGTGCTTGCAAAAAAATTGTTAGATACTTTAAAAAGGCTAATATGCAGCATATGCTCAATACAACTTTAAAAAACCATTGTCCAACAAGGTGGAATTCGAATTTCACAATGTTCAAGTCGATTTTTGACAATTATGGAAAAATTAATGAAATTATTTCTGGCAATGCTGAGAGACGAAATTTGTTAAACTTCAATATGTCTGTCCTGCAAGGCTTAGTTGAGATATGTAACGACTTTGAAAAAATTTTCAAAAAGCTCCAATCCAGTCAATCTCCTTCGCTTTGTTTTGTTGTTCCTTCGATCACAAAAGTTAAATCTATTTGCTCTATTCAGAATAACGAAGAACCCGATATTGCGGCCTTAAAAACGAATATTTTGACACATTTGGAGAAGTGGAATTCAAATTTGAGTGTCTTGCATAAAGTTGCATTATTTTTATATCCTCCCGCAATACCTTTACAGCTGAACGAACTAAATGATATAAAAGAGTTTTGCATCACAAAATTAACAGAAACAAGCAATACAAGTAGTCTTCAAGACATCGAGCCGTCAACCGTTTATAGTTCACCGAGTAGTTCCCTTTCCCCACAAGCGCACCAACAAATTTCCTCAATATTATTACCAAGTAGCTCATCGATAACTATATCACCGCCAGCCACTGCATATGAAAGTTTCTTTTTCCCCACTTTAACAAGCGAGTCAGAGCCCATTCTGGAAACAGGAAGAAATGAAATCGAACGTTATTGTAATGAAACCGTAAAACTAACAGAAGATTTTAATGTTATGCTATGGTGGGAAAACAATGTCTGCAAATATCCCAAGTTATCCAAATTAGCTATGAAAATCTTGAACATACCTGCCAGCAGCGCAGCGTCCGAACGCGTTTTTTCCCTAGCTGGTAATGTTATATCCGAGAAAAGAAACCGATTAGAACCCAAGACAGTGGACAGCATTTTATTTTTAAATTCTTTGTATAAAAAGAACATTTGGTAAAATGTGTTTTTACTTAATTTATATACCATAAGAAATGATAATGAAGTTTTGTTTGTTTTTTAAATTATTTTTTACTTTGCAAAAAATTAACTTTAGTTTTTAGAAGAATATTGATAACTTTGTGTTTGTTTTTAAAAATTACTTTTATTTTTTATTTTGCAATAAATGTTGCTTAGTTTTAAGAATAATAAATAAATGTTTTACTATCTTCACTACACATTATTGAATTAAAGTTTGATTTACAAAAATAAAAATAGCCGTTTTCCTTATAATGTAACAAAAGTAAGTGTTTTTGCCCTGGTTTGCACATAGCTTCTGTGTCCAAATAAAAATATCTATCTATCTTTTAAATATCATTAAAATCTGTTGGATTAAATCCTACCTTCCTTCTAGTCCTATTTTTTAAAAAAATAAAAAAGCTTAAGTTTATATGGATCTATCTATGTTTTAAATTTCATTAAGATCTGTAAGATAGTTTCGGAGAAGCAGAAATTGCCGCCAACAGGCCCTTGTTGTCCTAATAAAATAAGCTTACCGCCTTAGTCAAATCTTAAAAAGCATTAAAATTATATTGATATTTTTCTGAATAACAACACAAAAAATTTGCTTCTAGTTTCAACATTTTTAAAATTGCATTTGCCATCTCTGCTCTCTCTCGCGCTCTGTATACGTTATACTTACGGTAATACACATACTTATATGGGTATTGCAGATAGCTAACAGAAATTTTATTTATATCTGCATGTACATTCAAAAAGAAGAATGAATATGCAAATACACATTGGCAGCGTATACCTATACATATTCAACTTTAGCTTGTTATGGATATTTGTATGTATGTGTATGGTTTTGAACTTTACCCATGCATGTCCATACATGTTTTCTCACTAATATTGAAAGAGTACTTAAAATGATACTTTTGTCATTCTCTGATATGTACCCGTTTCTTGTATTTGCACCAATAATTTAGTTTCACCTCGTCGCCAATTTGTCGTGGTTTTCTTTCGAATAAAGAAACGCTTAAAGGGGTTATACTATATTAAGAGTTTTATTTCAAACGTATTAAATTAAAAAATTCATCAATTACAAAAAATGTGTGTATCCATCAGTAACGATGAAAGAAGAGTTCAGACGCCGCGAGTACCTAAGTACAGAATAATTAAAATTCGACAATGCTGCCAGATCAACGTCATAACACCTTGTATGACACGTCCATTAAAGAAAGTATTCTACAGACTTATTCTTATCCTCATATTGACGACTTGTTTAAAACAGTCTTTCTAATAAACCAAGCAAAAACTCAAAGGTTGTCGGACTTATACAGAGAAAGTGGTCTATAGACTCTTCCTTATCCTGGTAGAAGAATGTCTTGCCTGTTAACAATTAAGCTTTCATTTGGTTCTACGACATGTCCGTTCGTCCGACCTGATTTTGGAGATAATTTGATGCAATTCGGTAGATAGATTCTAATTGGCTGAAAAACCAAGCCTTTTGAAAATGGTAGATATCGGTCCATAACTTCACCTATACAAACTTCTTTTCGGCTCTTTATGCCCATTAACCATCTTATTATGTTGTAACACAAAACACTTTTACATGAATCTTAACCTCATAACACAATTTTATTTTGGCGAATCCATGATTGCCCATGGGTTGGTTCAAAATAGGGTACACTCTCGAAAATTTAGTTTTAATTACTGTGGTGTAGGGTATCATATAGCCTGTCTTGACCGACTATACTTTCTTACTTTTTTTTTATATACATACATACATACATACGAACAGTGATGTTAACTTTTATTTTTTCATTACAGTACGGTCCTCTAAAAATTACCGTTTTTGAGAAGAAATTACCGTACGCAAAGGTTTTTAATTTAAACATTCACAGCAGTATTCAAAAATAATTTACTTAAATTTTAAATGTGTTTTATGAAAAATTTTAATGAAAATCCTTGTTTTAAAATACATTTTAAATCAAAATTATTGTATTTTTATCAATACAAAAGTAAAAACATCATATATGTAAATAAAATTCTAACGTTACTGTCAGACTGATTCATCATCGCACAGCCTAAACCACTGAAGCTAAAAAGTTTAAATTTGGACCGGAGTTTGGACTCTCGTTTTGGAAAAAAATTACACGAAATATTCATATCTACCCGCTGTAAAATAAAGTGCTATTTTGTCATCTTCTTATGATGAAACGATTGGTTTAAAAGTTCTTTTTCATACGCCTTAAATACAAAATTAATATGTAATAGTTTTGCTTCTACTGAAAAGTTTTAATATTTACTATAGTTAAATGCATCCATCACATTATAGCTATTTTAAATGCCTAAAAAGTTTTTGATTTTGAAACAAACAAAAAGTTTAAAATAAAATTAATTACAGTACTTTTCGTTTATAGTCACTACGCTTATAGTCACATTAGCAATATAGTCCATTTTATCTGTTTATTTTGCCGCTATAAGTTAATTTAATATAAAGTATTAACGTTATAGTCCATTTAGCGATATAAGCACATTTGCCATATATGCCATTTATCAACAGTAGTCAAAGGCAAAAGTAAAGCAAATTAATAGCGTTATAGTCACATTAGCAAAATTTACTAACTTCTTTTTAGTTTTCGAATCAAAAATCTATCCAAAGAAAGAATGAATTAAATCATTTAATGTTTGTCATCAAATCTCTAGTCGTAAAAATTAGTTTTTACCGTTGGTATCAGTTATGAAATATCTTGTTATTATTTTGACTATTTTCTTTACAGTATGCAACTCTGTTTTAAAACCATAAGCCTGATGTCGGTGTTATTTATATAAATTTTTTAATTCCTCTATTCACATGACTTGATTATATTCGAATTCGGTTATATGCGTCATAGTTGCATATATGTGAATTAGCCTTATAGTCACATTAGCGATATAGTCCACGTTATGGTTGCAACTAAAGGATGTGACTATAACCGAAAAGTACTGTATATACAATGAGTTATTTAATTTTTCATATTTTACACTTATCACTGTAACCTTAGAATTTGCAGAAACATAAACATTCTTGATTTTTTGTATAACATTCTATTATTAAAATTGCCGTTGAAAATAACCTCTCAAAAGTTAAAATCATAAAGCCTTCATATGTAAGTCTGTAGGTATGTATGTATATGAATATTAAAAACCCAAATCTTCATATTACCGTATTTTAAATGAAATTACCTTTTGGGGCTCAAAATTACCGTAAAAAAGGGTAATTACCGTACGGTTAACATCACTGCATACGAATATCGTCAGTTCATTATTGGCTTGCCCTACCGACCATTCTTAAAAAATTGGATTAGATAGTGGATATATATATTTTGAATACACCCTTTGCGAATACAAACAATGTTTCAAAAAATTAATAATTAATTAATTAATTTTGCTCTATATCAACTATTTTAAAGTTTTGTTTTTGAATTGTTTTGCTCTACAAGCCACTGTTTGACGGTTGCAGAAAATTACTCATAGAAAAACGTAAAAAATAAATTTCTCTCTTGCTTTGCTTCATTGCCATAAGAAAAAAAAGTAGTTAAAGCGAAAGCAAAACAAAATGAAAAGAAAATAAATTTTACTTTTGCTTTGCTTCATTTCCGTAATAAAAAAAAAAAGGAGTCAATGCAAAAACAAACTTAAATGACAACAACTCAATACACAGCAGCGGCCATATTCGGTAATTCGCTTAGCTAAACCTTAATCTCGATCGCTAAAATGCCTTAGAGAATACAAAAGTTGAAAATTTTAGCGATATCATTAAAAGCTTAAATTGCGGCGAATTAGATTTTTATGGCATTGCAAAACTTAGCAACGCACGTTACAGAATTGCATTCGTAGCCGAAAATCGCTAAATCAACTTTATTGATTTTTAGCGATAGAGATTTAGCTTTAGCGAATTACAGAATACGGCTGCTGGTAGCACAAAAAGCTGCCTTTTACATATAAATTTAGAAAGTGGCATATGCGGCACAAAACAATAATTTCCCTTCCCACAAAATCTATTAACTGTGCCAATTCCTCTACAAATACTTAAAAAATAAATTTCACTCTTGCTTCGCTTCATTGCCGCAAGAAAACAAGTAGTAAAAGCAAAATAAATTGTCAACAACTCAATACACAGCAGGTATGCAGCACAAAAATCATTTTTTTTTTAAATAAATATATAAAAGTGGCGTATAATTTTAATAGAATTCTATAAACTTCCAAGTTTGTTTATGAACGGTCACAAAATTTTAAATTTTTCTTCAAAACAAATGCCAGAAGCAGTAGCGAAAATAAAAACTTTATCTACGGGCCTGTTTTGAAAATCCCGTGTTTTTGAAATCACACGCGTGATTTAGTGGTGTTCTGAAACATACCGTTTTCGTGTTTCTCGGTGTGCATTCGGCAATTGAAGATCATACCAAAACACACAAAAACGGGACACTATAATATCACACGTGTCATTTTAGTTGGCACATGTGATTTGAAATCACGTGATTTGAGTAAAAGTGATTTGCAGAACAGGCCTAGTGACCCCAAGAGTCAGCTATACTCAGTGGAAGAAGCTTCAGAGCTGCCAAAATGCCGCCTTAAGGACCGTAACAGGTTGTGTTCAGATGACGTCAATAGAACACCTGCATGATGAAGCGAAGATGATAACGGTCAAGGAACACAACATAATGCTGACAAAGCAGTTCCTTCTGGGATGTCATCGGAGGGGACATCCGAACCACTGTCTGATGGAGTCAGACCCCCACGAGACATGTTAGAAAATATCTTTGCTGGTATGAGAGTGAAATCCAACAACACCTGGCATCTATGACAGACCACGCCTCATACAGGGCAGCTCTGAATGCAGTTCACAGGGAGTCGGTGGAGAGTGCAATGAACAGCCACCGAGACAACATCGTATTAGGGGTCGTCCACCACCGGGATCGGGATGGTGCGCACGTCTCAACTCGTACTGGTCAAGAATAAATAGCACCATCCCTGACCTTTGCCCTGCATGTAGAATAGGCCCACACGACGTACGACACCTATTCAACTGCAGTTCAAACCCAACCCAGCTAGAAGCAGTGTCCTTATGGACCCGCCCACGTGAGGTAGCACAGCTACTGGGCCTTGATTTAGCTGAGTTGGAAGGACAGAGCGAAGAAGAAGAATATAAAAGTAAATTTTATACATGCTTGTTTTTGAGGTCGAGCTGTTACAACAACAACCTTAATTTTCGGTTTGTATATGGGCAAATTCGCACGCGTTTTCTGATTGAAATATAAACATTTTTTGGTCTTTCAAAAAAGTTAGCTTGAACTTATACATAGTATTTTGTGACATTAATATGTACTTACGAATGGCATATATCATAATTTCGTAGCAAGTATTTGTTGCGAAATAATTGATCACAAAGTTTTTTGACGCACGCTACAAAAAGTGGAAGTAACTTCAAAGGTTGAAGTGCTTTTCCTAATTTTTTAGCGAATTTGGCATGATAAGGAATACAAAATCTAATTCCTAAAAGGAAGATGACTATAAGAGAATTCTAAACGCCATTATTCGCAGCCAACAAATGTTGTGATTTTTTAACAAAAGCCGTGAACCCTTTGGGACGCACGCCTCACAACGCACGCTACAGTATTTCCAGTAGTATTTTATTATTATATTTTATTTATTTTAACAAAACAAATTATATTTTTATGAATTGCATTTCTTAAACTAATTTCTTAACTAATGAATATCAACTTTTTTTTTAACGAAATTTATATTTTGATAAGTCTGCTGTAAGTGCTATTTTAAGCACAAAACTCACCTAAAATTATGCTAAATTCACGTATAACATTAAGAAATCAGCAGTGGGGCAGCATTTGGTAAAAATGATTGCATTAATGATCATTGAAATACATAGTTTTTAATATAAAAATGAAATTATACATCTAGTCTTATATTCCATTAAAATAAATTCATTTGAAAAATTTTTGGTTGGTGGACTGTTTCTGGGATTGCACATATGCGCTAAACCAATATTGAGCTGACGACCACCAAATGAAATACTCCTTATACACCAATTTTAAAAGAAGATAAATAACCATATACATATATCTATTCTAGGTTTCGGCTGGTCATGTTATGCAAATACCTATGCCTGGACACACGGTTGGCGAGTCACTAAAGCAGCAAACCGAAAAGGATATTAATAAACTACAAGAATTAGTTAAAGATCATGATGTTTTATTTCTCTTAACGGATTCAAGGGAAAGTCGTTGGTTGCCAACACTATTGGGAACATCGCATGAAAAGGTAAATTCCTTATAAATTTTAAGCTTTTAACTATAGTTTAACAATCTCCTAAACTTATTTTACAGATTGTCATTAACTCTGCTTTAGGCTTTGACAGTTACCTAGTACAACGTCATGGATCAATCAAAAAGCCAGAAGATAATTCTACAAATGCTCAAATAGAAGTGGATAATTTGAAATGCATTCCGGGACATCAATTGGGTTGTTATTTTTGCAATGATGTTACAGCACCAGGAAATGTAAGTAGTAAATCTTATTTTTATTGTACTAAAATAGCAAAACTATAAGACAGCATAAAATTTAGACAATTATAAAGAAGAAAAAAAAAACTTAAGCACACTCATAAACAAATCTTGAATACTTTTCAAAACTCGTGCACAAAGCATCACCCATTTGTATATGATCGACACCAGTGACATGCATGTGAAGGCCATTTATACAGGCCACCTTAAAACCGACAAGATTTTGTAAGACATTAGGCATGCGGTAAGCATAACTGCAAAAATTATAACCATCAACAGCAGTTAGGAATTCTTTTTCCGTAAAAGCTATAGCAAGCTTAAATTGTTGATTAAAAACAAATGGAAAACCGCCATGCCGTTCCTCTGGACCAAATCTAATAAAAACAAGAAACAAAAATTATGTTTATATCGAATTATTAGACTTTTATAAAACTTACTCGAAATTCTTATTGTGACTATTACGCACCACCACCTTCTGATCGAATCTAACACTAAAATGAAAATCTTCCCGCTTTGTATCCGATTCCATAAATTTGATTATGAATTGTCCTTTTTTATTGTCAAAACAACGCGCTGTTATAACAATTACATGGCCAGGACTATATAAAATGGGTGCATCATTACTGAAGGCCTTAAAATAATCCGATGTATGAATGGCTGGCCAAGGATTTGGAAATACTGTACGATGATCTATCTGTTTTATAACTTGTATTTGATCTTTTAATTCTAGCGATCTCAAAGACTCCAATGGTAAACGATATTTAAATGTACAAAATGGTCGACTGTTAATAGAAATGTGAAACTTCTCTTCACAAGCCAATATATAGATCATAAAGAAATCTCCCGATGTTATGGGATTTGGTAGAGAGTAATTGTCCACATTTTTTATTTCCTCTTCACCCCAAACACCGTTTATACGGGCATTTCGTACTATACAGTCGTCCCGAAAATAGACAGTAAAACGTAAACCAATATCTGCATTGGGATTTATAACGGATTTTGCGGTAGCTAATGTCAAATTAAATCTAAAACCGGGAAGAATAAAAAAAAAAACATTAGTATAATATATAATAAATAAATAAATTAAAAAATAATGAATTAAAATCATCTTAATATCGAGCGCTAACTCCAAAAAGAACGTAAGCGACATCGTTTTCACTAAAGAGTTTATATAGCTTTAATGCAAATAAAAGATTATTTATTTCATTCTTAATAAAATCCGACGTTTCGTTGGTATTCTTTACAACTTCTTCAGGGATTGAGTTTTTATTAAAATTTGGCAACATTGTAAAAATACAAAGTAAAATCAAGGTATATTTACACAAGGTAAACTCGTTGGCCCATATGTTTGTCAGCTGTTTACCCCAGTTGGAACCCAAACGTCAAATTTCGTGTACATGAGCCAAAATTTGTACATGTGTGCATGTGTTTTATATGAAAACAATTTTGACAACTCGGTTCCACTCGCTTATTTTTATAGAGCAGCACGTCTACACTCCCCGATGAGTCTACCTTGTGTTAATGTACCTTGAGTAAAATGTAGTCAATAATAAAAATAAGTGCTGGTTCACACACGTCAAGTTTGACGCGTCAAGTTTGGGTTTTTAGGAAAGAGGGGAACAGAAATGGCATTCTCTTTTCCCTTCTCTCCTAAAAGCTCAAGACTTAATTATAATCTTCATTTTTGACAAATTAACTTACAATAATCTTTTTCGTCAATTAACATCATTTACAATTTATATCACAGTATTTTGCATAGGTGGACTACACAACACAAAACTTAAAATATTAAAAAAATTTAGGTAAATTATCATATAGAAACTGGGAATTATTTCCTTCCGAAGGTTACTTTATATTATATTCAACATTTTTCATTTTTCGAATTTATTCTATGAGCTAAAGTCATATCTGAAAAATTGAAGGAATAGAACTATTACAAAAAAGCTTTATAAAATACATATGTAACTGAAATTTAGCTCATAGAATAAATTCGAAAAATGAAAAATGTTGAATGTAAATTTGTCCTTTTTTGATCACAGTTGTTATTATTACTAAAGTATTGCAATGGTGTAGTTTGCATTTTTATTTTCTTTGTCTTCTTTTGTGTCGATTTTTGTTTTGTATTCTTAAGCTCTCCAACGTGTACCTCTTATTTTCCCTTTATCAAAAATTCTCACTTTTTCAAAGTTTGGCTTGTGTCCGGTTTTCAATGCAGAGTTGTGCAAGGGTAGTTTTTTGTTTTCCTCTTATAATATCAGCTTTATGTTCGTCTATTCTCGCGCCTAAAATCAATTTTGTTTTTTAAATAAATGACTTTATTTGCAAAACTTGCATCATCTCCTAAAATGTCATGGTCACATAAGATACCGTTACGATTTTATAGCAAGAAAAATTTTATCGTAAGCGACAAATTTCTACAATAAAATAAGAAAACTCTCGCCTGTAAAATTTGATTTTTGGTGCTTACGTTATTTTCGCGGTTAGAGGTCGAAATCATCTCAGTTCTGTTTTTTTCTTTTACTTTTTATAATTAACTTAAGCTTATAGCAAACGCAAGAAAATCCTTAAAAAAGTATTTATCGAAACTAACGAAACCACACAATTCTGATAAATAAATTTTTTATCTTTTTGATACATTTTTCATACATACCAGATGTTTTCTGGTTTCCCTTACATGTACAGTTTCATCAATCCACCTCTGTTTGGCAATGATATGAAATTTGTGTACAATAAGTTGCTTACTCCTTGGGAGCGAAACACCTAAGTATATCATGGGTCGAACCTTTATTTCAGATTTTTATTTTTTGATGATCATCTCTAAAAATCTCATATAATACACATTTTTCAGAAAAGAACATAAAGAAATGTAAAAGGCAGAATTAATGCAGACCATTACTGAGAAAATAAAACGCCATCAGTTACTACGTTTGTACGTAGCCTATTCGCAAATAAAAATTATTTGCGGTTAACTAACTAACTGTTTATATGTTACTTTGCTTTCACGAAATTTTGATTTTTATGTGATGCCGGATAGAAAAATTTTATCATTTGGCAGCACTGTTGTTATATAGAAACTTGTTATTAACCTTAGCCCATTAACCTATCTTGCTGGATTTTTCGTTAAAGCACAAACCATACAAAAATGTTTTAATTTCTTATTTGTTTTATCCCAGCTAGCATTTTTTGAAATTTTTAATCATATTCGAGTCTTTTTTGACTCTTCAGCGCGATTAAAATACCAGAATATGCGCTCATTTTCTGATCATAAATGATACTTTTGTCGGGAGAAAATGGTACCCTACCCGCGACTCTTCTTGAAGAGTCATATATGATTAGTTTTTTTTTTTATTAGTTTAGAGACATTTTCGACTCTTTTTTTAATAGTTTTTGTTATTGAATTTTAGCTTTTTTTTTATTGAATTTTAAATGAAACACTTTTAAATCATAAGCGCGAGTCATTATGTGTCGATTTTTAAGCGTGTAAGTGATTAATCAGTAGTGCGATTCACTAACTTTTATAACGATAATCGAATCGTTAAAATAAGTATAACGAAAATTTATCGAATATGCTATTCTGTAAAATTTTTAACGATATTCGCTGTCGTTTAAAGTCAGCTGTTACTTTAAGCAATTTTTTTGTCGTTATCTTAGCGACAATAATTTAGTTTGTGTTTATTTTATCGATAAAATGTTTTTTATGTTTAAAATAGCTTACATACATACAAAGATATATTCATATGTATATGTATGAAAAAAAAAACAAAATAATAAATTTAAAATTTGCAAAAAGAAAGCAAATTAAGAACAAAAATAAAATTCTAAATGTAAAATTCACAAAAAAAAAAATATAAAACCACAAATTAACCCTTCGTCTTACTTATGAGTCTGGCCAGACCTTTTTCAGTGCATTTTAAATGAAAAAATATGTGTAACAGGGGGGGTTAAGAACAATTTCATATGTTTTTATTTTATTCTCTTTTGTGCTTTTCGTTTTTTTTTTTAACATTTTGTAGACAGAGATGTTACAAAAAAAACAGCTGTGTACTATCGTTAAAAAAAATTACAGAATCACACTATCGTTACTGAAAGCGAATATAAATGTCGACAAATATTACGATTGTCGGATCGTTAAAAGTTAGTGAATCGCACCACAGTTTTTAATCACCAAAAGTACAAAACACTTATACCAACGACTTAAAAAAAAACGATCTTCCAAATGCTAGCAGGGATTTTTTTCTTACTAACGACGTATTACGAAGTAAGCTAAACGTCCAATATTTATCGCTTGTGCGAAATAATTGTCTATGTAGTTGTTATGTTTTCGCAATTTAGCTTTTTCGTAGGAGTGCAACTTTTGACGGGAATACCCTTAATATAAATACGTTCTACAGATATAAAAATGTTATTGATATAAAAAAAACCTGTTCCATTTAATGGATAGATAGATAGAATTACTCACTGCAAGTTTAAAAACGATTTCTTATCAATATTTTTAAGGCTTTTAAATCACTCATACCTTGAAGCACCATCGATGGTTTTTGCAACGATTTCCAGGGCATGGCCGAATTCCAAATGATGGGCCAAATTACTAGCAAATTCTGTTAACATTTTATTTGTATATTGTTTTCTTCTTTATGTTATTATTTTCCACCTTTTAATAGTATAATTCAAATTATGTTTTCACTCGATTAACTGTTTGTGATCGATTTTATTTATTTTATCAATATTTATATGTATGTATGTTGGTATATTTTATTAAAGTTTTTCATGCATTTGTTTTTTATTTGACATGAAAATCGAATTTGAAGCATAAATTAATATTTAAACAAAGTTGGTGAAATAGGCCCCTAATATTTTATTCTACACTTTGCTCCCTAATTTATTTTCAAATTAATGTAAACGCGCACTTTATAACGATCCACGAACCGCGAACCGGCGAAATGTAGGTATGTAAATATTTTTAGTTTCACGCTCTTGTTTTCTCTAGCGATTCGATGTCGAAGGTGAATGTCTGGAAGGTGAATGTCTGAAATACATACAACTAAAGTTTTGCTTTCAAAAGAATTAAATACATAGATACATATTAATGTTTTTATTAATAGGTATATTTTTTCTTTAAATGTTGAATGTTGTCTTACTAATTTCGTTTTAAATTACTACGGTCCGTCCGTCCATCTATCAATATTAATTATTTGTTGTTGGTATGCCTTGTTATCAGTTTTAGTAGAATACAGTTTTCAATTTTATCTAATCGCTTTTTGTCCCAAAAAAAAACAAAGGGAAAATCAAAAAGTAAGATACAAGTTGTATATTTTAGTTTGTTTAAGAAAAGAGAACTAGAGAGCGCGTTTTTTTCACAAATTTATTGATTTTATTATATTAGGATTCTTCAAGAAATTTGTAAATTGTATACATATTTTCTTTACGGTTTGTGTTTAATGCAGTTTTATTACTAAAGGCTGGGAAATCAGTTCTGAAACACGGTATTATTAAATAAAACTCTTGCATTCGATAGTTTGCGCTCTCAGTAACAGTTCCCACTTAACACACATTTCCCCTCCAGTAATCAGATCTTTTCACATACCAGAGATGACCAAATTGTTTTTAAAATTGTACCGTTTTTAGCTTAATTGTACCAAAATACAATATGCATCAGAGCGCTGCAAATTAATTTTTAAACGCCCTTAAATACTTTGCTAACATGGGGTCTTCACCTGACAATTTTTTGTCATAATAAACGTCAAACTTTATAAAAAAAAAAACGCCAACAAAAATATTAGAGTTTTTTTTATATAGACTTTGACGTTTGGTATGACAAAAAATTGTTAGGTGGAGGCCCTATGTGAAGTAGATGTAGCACAAAGAAGTATCAAATATAAAAATGGCTCTCCTATAAAAGATCATCAGTAAACTTGCATTGGAAGTGTAAAGCAATGTAATGCTAAAATTTTACGATTGTAAAAACCTTTGTACATATTTGCTCATTGAATTGTTTACACAAAACTATGAAGCATTTGTTAAATTGTATGATGTAAAGCGGTTAATTTTAATAATTTAAGGGAAAATTTTGCAGAATAAAGGGAAACTTAAATAAAACTGACGAGGATAGTTGAATTAATTAAAAAATTAATGTTTATAGGTCTCTATCAGAGAAAGCCAATGGGTATAAAAAAATTAAAGTACTCTAGCACATATCGACAATTTTCAATACGTGTGCGTACTCGTATCTGTTTATTCTCATACTTGTGTATATCCATGCGCATTTGATTTCATTCATGTATGTTATCATACTTATTGTGTTTCATACTCGCACATATTCAGACACACCCATAGTTATAGCATTGACTTCAAACATTTTTTTGTTTGTTAAATTTTTTCATAAATGTTGCCAGAATTTTTTTTTCCAAATTGCTGAATCACAAATAAATACGTTTTTTCAAAATCGTTTGAGTACAATTCAACAAAATTTTATTGAAAAACGATTGTTGACTTTAAAAAAAATTCTGTGATATAAAGATTTGCGTTCTTATTTAAGAAAATCTAAAAAAATGACTAAATGGATGCAAATTAAAATACGTCGTGTTATTTTAATCGTTCTTAATAAAAACAGAAAAAGTTACCGTAATCCAAAAAAAAAAATCGAATATTCATATTGGCAGTTAAGAAATGAGACATCATAGGTAAATACATTCATTTATATTATGAGTTTGAGTAGTTTATTTGCTGCCAGTTGCATTTTTAAGCCGTTAAGAAATGGTTTAAAATTTAATTGCTGAAGTCAATCAGTAAGCCAACGAAAATGTTAGCCTTAAAGAAGACTTCGACATCATGCTATGGTGGAAAAACAACTCCACAAGGTATCCACGGTTGTCTTAATAAGAATCAAGAATTTTAGGAAAAATTTCCTGCCTGCAGCGCAGCTTTAGATTAAGATTTCTCTTTAGCTGGAAACATAAAAAAGAAACGGAAAAGATCCCAAAATAGTTGATAGCCTCCTTTTTTAATTATTTTTATAAAAAACCTCATTCGTAAAATAGATTATAATTTATTATAGCTTTAGAAGCATTATTTTAATTTGATTGCAAATATTTATGTTTTAATATAACTTTAACATAAATTTTTAGGTCGTGGCAACACTGCTTGCTTTAAAATAACCATACAAAATGTTGAAGTTACTTGTCGATACTTACGATACATGCCTTTACTCATACGCTTTCAAAGGATTACCCATAAGCATGCGTGTTTGTTCATACTCATACCGGTCGATATACAAACTTATTTATGCTCATACTTATTGGTAGTCATACCTGCCTGTACTCGTGCTCGGTGGCGTATGAATAGGTTATAAGTATTAAAAATATAACTTTTTGGCTTTCTCTGGTCTCTATGCGGAATATTTTTGTATTTACGGTGTTGCAGCGCATTATTTTACTCTTGTCTATGTTTATTTTCAAACCAGCTTTTACCGCCTCCGTTTCTGAGGTTTTAATTAATAGAACTAGTTGCACCAAAATAAGCTGTAGCCTTTTTCTGAAGCGCAACTCATTGCTTAAAATGATACCAAGACTTTCTTTAGTACTGATTGGCTTTACAGCAAGTTCCATTGCAATAAAGTAATTGGAGTTTACCTTTAAGGGGTCTGCATACGGTCAAGCATTTATCATCAAGTGCTATGGTAGCTTTAGTAAAAATGTGTTTTTATGTGTGAAACCTACGGTGCTGGATGGAGAATCAAAAAATTTAGATATGACGGCCAATATTACGTCCAGTACACGTACACGGGTGAATTCGTCGTGGCGCTAAGCATTTTGACTGTGTACAGACTTTAAATTACATTTGCTCTTATTTATTTTAAATAAATCACTTGAAAACTAAAAAGTACCAAAAAAGTACAACTGCACCAAGACTGCCAACCCTGGCAAATACACAGATGATAATTGAGCAGAGCTGTCCAACCGAAAAATATTGTGCAATGGTAGGTATATTACTTTCGGTTGTGTTTTGTCTTAAGCTTCGTACAGACGATGGTCAGATCTTACAATGTTGTCATTTTTCTGACAATGGTGCCATTGTCAGATGCATTTATTTTACACATCTGCCAAATGAAAATGAGCTTACAATGTTCAGACAGTTGCAAGACATTTTTAGGCAATTTTATTGACAACATTGTAAGATCTGACCAACGTCTGTACGAAGCTTTAGAATAAAATAAAATAGAAAAATAAACAACCAAAGTTTTGAAATTTTAACAAACTACTACTCCATTTTTTCATTTTATATTTTCCTTCTTGCATTCAGGGTTTGATATTTTACAAAATTAATATTGTGCATTAGGATCCAATTTTTAAATGCTCTAAAAACTACGATGAATGTTCTTGCAAACCTTTGCACGTAAGAACATGGTCCGTTGCCTAGAAGCCACTAATATCCAATTGTTGTTCTTAGGCCCGTTTTCACAACTTACCGATAGCTTAAAGTAGACTTTAAATGGACCGTTAAAAAGTGTTCCATTATTAAAACCTTACTTTAACCTTAAGTGAGCGATAAAGTAGATTAAGGTTATTCCTACCTGGTAGGTTAAAGTAAAGTTATAATGGAACACTTTTTATACGGCCGATAAAATCTTACCATTAGCTATCGGTAAGTTGTGAAAACGGGCCTAAGTCTATTTTAAAAATCAGCATAGAAAAGGGGCTATCCTTACAATTTTGGGTTAAACGACAGCCACAACATAATTTACAAACTGACCTCAGCAATAACCAGGAGAGGAACTATTAAGGTCTAGGTGGTTACTGGATCTTGTCTCATAAGTTTTAATACTCGTTTGTCGCGCTTCTTCACCGATATAAAATTTTTAACTGCTATAAAAATTTTCGCTTGCACATTCGCTATTCAATAGGTTGAAGATTAACATTATTGCCTACTATCACGTATGCACTTAATATTCTATTTTATATTCGCGCGTTTTGAGTTTTAATGAAATGTTAAAAATATCAGTCGTTCGTGGTTCTTAGTTTAATTCATTTATCATTCGTACCGATTTTATACCGTTCGCAGGATTTAAGAGTCAGACATAATTTTTTTGAATAAATTAACTTAAAATCAGTTTAAATGTTAACAGTATTTTAAATAACTGAAATTTAGCTCATATAATAAATTCGAAAAATAAAAAAATGTTGAATATAATACAAAGTAACCTTCGAAAGGAAATAATTCCCAGTTTCTATTTGTTAAATCTTTTAAAAGTCATATAAAAACAAGAAGCTGAAAGAATCGTAAACGTTTTTGAAACTAGCGGATACCCAGCGTGTGCTTTTACGTTCGCCCTATCTCGTAGTCCCACTTTTGAAAAAATTCTTAGCATGTGATTCTATTTAAATAGGGAGCAATGTTTAGAATTTCATTGTTATCAGTTTGATTGTTTTGGAGAGGCAGAAATTTCCCCCTAACTCCCCTCGTTCTAGTTATGAAAAAATGTATAGCCTAAAACCATCTTCACAAAATTGTTTTTTTTTTTAATGACATTTTTTTAGCACATCGGTTGGATAGTTTCAGAGTCTATAACGGACAAGTTAGATCCCTTTGTATTTTATATATCGATGGCTTAATATAAAAAAGGCCCAACTCGTTTCTTTTGTTTGTTTACAAGAAGAAAAAAAAAAATAGTAAACTTTTAGATAAACAAAATTTATAATGCAATTTTTAATAAAAATATCCAACAAATGTTGTACTACTACAAAAATTTTAAATCATAATACATGTGGCATTAGCTACCAGAATAAACTAAAAAAGCTTTTTTTTTAAATCGAGTTAGGCCTTTTTTATTTTAAGCCATCGATAAAGATAATTACTTTATTTTCACAAATATTTCTTCATAACTTTTGTAAAAGTTGTTGTTGGTGTAGTAGCGAGACCTGAAGATCAGGTGCTGCTGTGTTGACAATCCTTGGTCGGCGTTCCGGTGCGTAGAACCGATTTTCGATTTCCTGCTCTAAGTAACAATTTAATTAATTTAAAAAAAGATTAAAATTAATTTACTCTCAGAATATGCCTAGGCTTAACAAAATTTTCCTTAGCTGCTTAACAGCTCTCATGTTAATTTTTCTTGATCATCTTTGAGATGGGCTGGATTCGTGTCTGTCCTTCTTTACATCCAGTTATAACACTGTTATTAATGCATATGCTTTAACAACGCTTTTATAACATCATGTTATGACAGAGCAAAAATTGTCTGTTTTAGGCGGAGCATTAAAAGATAAGCAAGGAAGGCCTATTTACCATTAAGATTGGGAAAAGTCAATGCTAGCGATGACATTGGGCATTGAAAAATAAAAAGCCTCAAAAATATTAATTTCTTGTACAACCAAAAGTTCTATAATGTTAACATTTATCGCGAACCAGTTATTGGACATTACGTTTTTTTCCATATGCCTGGAATTTGTTTACACATTGATTTGTTTTATTTTTTTGCTACACAATATACTCATAAAAGAAAGCTGCAATTATTTACACTAAATAAAAGCTTCGAAAAGCTTTATATTGAAAACACTTAACTAGGAAGGTTGCCAAGCTTGAACAATATAAATATAAGTTGGAAATGGTTTTAAATTTGGTAGAATTTTACAAAATTATGAGAAAACAATAGAATTATGTAAATGTGATTGTTGATTTCAAATGATAAATTAAATTTTTAAAGAAGTTTTATAATTTTTTTTGTGGTTTATATTTTGTTTGGCTTGATGTCATTTATTGTTTATTATAAAAAACGCAAATTTTGCTTCTTTTATTTAAGTCTCTTAAAGACCGTACTTTAGATCAACAATGTACTGTCACTCGACCCGGTGTCTCCAACATCGCAGCTAGTTACGCTGTGGAATTATTGGTGTCCATACTACAACATCCTCTTAAAGATCTTGCTCCAGCTTATTATGCCACCAGTAATAGTGTAAAATCTTCTGATAAAACACCAGAGGGAATAATGGGAATTTTACCACATTCCATTAGAGGTATGTTGAGCAGTTTTGAGAATATTTTACCAGCATCGCAGAAGTTTACACAATGTATTGCCTGTTCAGAGGTGAGTTTTCAAAAGATATTAAATTAAACAAATTATAATTTTCTTTTTTCTTAATTTCAGAAAGTTCTTAATGCGTTTCGCTCTCAGGGCAATGAGTTTTTGTTTAAAGTATTTGAATCCGCTAAATATTTGGAGGACTTAACTGGAATTTCAGAATTTGGAGATTTGAATAATGATGTAAGTTTTGCAAATTATTTCACAAATGAAATAATGTTAATGGTTATTTTTCGTTTTCTTTTAGATAATTGATTTTAATGATTCTGATTTAGAATTATCAGATGAATAAATAATTGTTTATGCCCAAACCAAAAACACAGAACATAAACAGCATTTATATATTGAAATGATCATTCTTGATCATACATTTGTATACCTACTAATATTGCCTATATTTTTATTGGCTCTCTCTAAATAGCTTTTTTATGTTAAATGTGACTTAAAATGTCTTAATTAATTAGAATAAACAGCTTTATATTGTATTATTATGCGTCATATAAAAATAAAACACATTTGAAAACGGATTTTACTTGCGATTTTTGAATTTTTCGAAAACCCGTTTTACATATCGTCAGCTCATTACTGGTTTGACCTACCGACCTTTTTTTAAAAAAAAATGAGTTAGGTATGAGGAATATATTTTTTTAATACCCTCTTTCTAAATAAAAAACCTGTTTCGCGAAAATTTTTATGGTTTCTGAGATATAAAGCATTAATTTTGCTGCATATCAACTGTTTCAAAATTTTTTAAGTACTGTTTTGCTCTACAAGCCATTGTTTGGCGATTGCAGCAAATTCTTCATACAAAAACGTACAAAATAAATTTTCTGTCGTTTTGCTGCATTGCCGTAAGAAAAAAAAGTAGTTAAAGCAAAAGCAAAGTAAAATGACAATATGAAAATAAATTTGTGAAAAATTGTTTTATAATGGAGTGGTAACAACATTGCTAGTGCTTAAATTAAAATTTTAAATGAATTAATAAAAGATTGTCCACTTATTAAAACTTTGACATTATGGAGCGATTCTTGCGTACCTCAAAATAAAAATCAACTTAACGCAACCGCAATCAAAATGTTCTTTAAACAAAATAATATTGATGCCGTAATACAAAAGTCTTCAGAACCAGAACATTCTTTAATTCAAGAAGTGGACTGTGTCCATGGTGTTATGAACCGGTACTTAAAGAATATTGAAATTCATAGTCCTCTTCATTTACTAAATTTGCCTAAAACAATGCCAAATAATAAAACAAAACTTAAAGTTATGGAAATGCTTCCGGAAAATTTTCGCACATACTCGTTGGAAGCAAATAAAATGGACTTTCGAAAAGTCCCTTTTGCTAAAATTAAAGTACTTCTATACAGTTAAAATAATGATTTATGTATAAATTATAAAACTTCTACCAGAGAGGAAAAATATAAAAATGCAATTTTGGTTAAGTCTGCATCAAAAAATTGTTTGAAAACTCCTGAGAATTTGTTGACGAATGTTTTGAAAATATCGAAACCATCATTTATTTCCAGCGATAAAAATAGAGACATAAAAGACTTGCTTATATTTACTCAATATTAATAAGTTTTAAATTTTCTTTTTACTTTTGCATTATTTAAGTTATTTAATTTGTGGCTTTTTATGTAACTTTTCATAACAGTAGAACTGTTTTTTCTGTTTTTGTAAAGTAAAATCAAATAAAAAAACTATAAAAAAAAATTCATCTCAACAACAAGTTACTCAATACACAGCAATAAGTATACGTATGCAGCACAAAAAGCTACTTTTTTAATTTTTTTTTTAGAAAAGTGGCGTATGCGGCACAAAACAATATTTTTCATTTTCAAAAAAATACTATTAAATTATAACTTTATTCATGAAAGTGCGCAAAAATTTGCATTTTTCTTCAAATCATATACCGGAAGCAGTGGTAAAAATATAAAAAAATTCTATCGGGTACAATTTGAGAAATCTTCATGTAAATCTTCTTTGTCGTTTTTCTCCACTCCGACTTTTTGGCATATGCGCCAATCCAATTCTGAGCTGACGATATGTGCATTCCACGATTTTTTGGTCTTAGAATATCCCTGGTGAAATTCGACAAATATTTTAACCCTCTAAAGTCCCGTTTTAGTATACTTTTATGAGGAATTAAAAAAAAGAACAAAAATTACCCCTTAAAATGAGTGTTAGAGGCTTCAATTCTACTGAAGACATCTGGTATAGTATTTAAGCTCAGAAGTACATTAAGCATATTTTTTTTGACTTATGCCAAACGTCTTTTCGAAAAATTCAAAAAAACTTTAGGGGCCGATATTTTCAAACCCTTTATCAGATTTGCCCTACCAATAGTCTAGGTTTATTTCGCGTTGCAAGTATTGAGGCTGGTTTTTTTGTTGCACAGTGTTATATAGTACATATCGAGCCCTAATAGCAAAAATGATGTAACCAACAAAAATACAATTTTACAGGAGAAGGTTTTTTTTTAATATTTTTGCTTCAAGTCTAGGGTTTCGTTTGAAATTGCTTTTGCTCTTACTTCATAACGGTACTTCCTAGAGATATACGATTTTTAGAGATGATGCAAATGAATAAAAATTATCGATTTTCATCAAAAAAACAAAAATCTAAAATGTTGTTGGTTACATAATTTTTGCTATTATGGCTCGATATATTTATTCTTGTCACACACTGGGGCAAACAGGTATGTGATGGAAATCGATTTTAAAAACGATACGATTTGAAACCGAAAATATCGTTTTCAGTATCTTTTAAAATGGATTTTCAATGCATATTTTTTATTTTCAGTCTTTATTCTTTCAAATTTTATATTATATACGTTAACTGACGTGTATTCTGAACGAAAATTAAAGACTATAATTCAGAAATAGATTTTAAAATCCTTCGAAATTCATCACACTTTTTAAAAACGTTTTTTGAAATCGATCGATTTTCATCACATACCTGAAAAAGCCCTTTTTCCCCGGATCAATTCATATCTCCTCAGCTACAATAGCGAGGCACACTAAATTTGATGTGCGTAACTCTTAGAACAAACTGCATGTTCCAACAAAATATTAGAGGTATCGAACGGGGGAGACGGATACCCCAATTCAAAGTATTTATTATTTTTTTTTTGTATCTGCATAGCTACATTAGTCTGGCAAACTAAGTTTGATGTGCGTAACTCTAAGAATAAACTGCATGTTCCAACAAATTTTTGGAGGTATTGGACGGGTGAGACGGATACCCCCATACAATGAATTTATTAATTAATTAATAAAATTGATTTTTAAATCACGCACGCTTCCGCTGAATTGCCTCCCATTGTATGAGTTCCGATACGAGTTACTCAAAAATTGATTTTTTAATAAGGTTAAGCTATTTCGTGAGTGCGTGAGAATTTAATTTTTATATACACGCAATCTTGTCTTTAAACCATTATAAAATATATATTTAACCACGGTCAAGCGTGACTCATGTGTGACCCACGCGCGACTTGTGCCTAACAAATCACGACATTTGCACATCTCTAATAAAAACACATAAAATATTGACAACAAGAACAATAGAATTCGTTTCCGCTATACAAAATAACATTAAACAACGTTTTATTACACAGATTTTATAAATTTACTTATTAGGATTATTTCATATTCTGTCAAATGATGTTCACGGTTTTGTTCCTTTTGTAGTCTTTTGTTAACTGAACGTTAATTAGGCTGATTACACTGGTCGGTAAATAAAAGTCGGCAGCAAGAACTTTGTTATGTGATTTAAATTGACTTTACCTTCTGACTTGAAAGCTTAAGACACTTTGTTAGGACCACAGCTTAATGAGGAACCAAAGCTACAAGTAAAATATGTTCAAAATAGCAATCATTTTTGTTGTTTTAGTTTTGAGGAATATTCCCAGGTTTAAAAAAACAAAAAAATCAAACTCAAAAATGGATGAATCTCCTATCCTTTTTTTTCGCAATAGCCAAATAAGAAAATGTGTTAGCTAATCAAGATTTTATTGCGACGGTATCCGTAATAATATATTTTATCTTCTACATTTTTTCTTTTAATTTTAAATTTTATTTAAAAAAAATATTAAATGAACATCTCCCCGACGGGGAATTGAACCCCGGTCTCCCGCGTGACAGGCGGGGATACTGACCACTATACTATCGAGGATGTTGGAAATTTGTAGCATGTTGATAAACTAAAGCTACTAATAATTATGGAGACAAAAATAAAAGCTCTAAAAAAGCAATAAATTTCTAACAGTAAAAGCTTTATAGTGAACGGAATACTGGGTAAGTAAGTGTCTGCTATGAAAAAGTAAACGATTTTACTTGAAAACTTTTAAGTACAAAATTTTAAATAGTTAATTTTGACAATTTTATGAATTTGAATTTTTTTAGTCAAATAAGTTGAATTATTTTCGAGTTATCGTAAAAACTTGGCAGGAAAATTTTTTTCGTAAAATAACGTCCAAGGTGAATTCATTTTTAGGTGGCGTTGAAAGATTTGCTACTTTTTTTCATAATTAGAGAGAGCAATGTCAATGCGAATTTTCAAGGTAAGTGCAACTCTACAACTACAAAAAGCCCCATGTATTTTTTGCAATATAAAAGGCGGCTGTCAAAAATGATGACAAAGCAAAAATTGATTGAAAAACAAAATAAAAATTTTGTTTGGGTACTAAACTTTAATTATTCGCAGTTTTTCTAAGAAATTTTTTAGGATTTTTTGTCGCAAAAAATAAACAAAATTATATTTTGACGTTTCCCTATTTTTTTTAATTCGCCGTGGAAACAGCTGATGAACGGCTAACGAGTTGAGTTTACCTTCTTAAATTCGCCTTGAGCAATGTCAAAAGTTACTTGTGTTTTTGACATATCGACCAACGAAAGCAACAAATTAAATACAATGTTGTGCTTTTGGTGTTGTTAATTGTTGTTGTATCGCCACCACCCTATACATGAATTCGCCTTGATAACGTCGATATTACATACAAAATGTGTCAAAATCTTTATTAAATATTCAGTCTTGTTTTGGAAATCGGATTCGGGTAAAATTTAAATTAAACAAATTTTTAAAACTTTCCTGTGTTTAAACTTTAAAGTTGATAAAAATATTTCCTTTCCTTTCTTTGAAGACCAATTATATTTACCAGTGCCCATTCTGTGTAATTCCCGCTTCGAGAAACTTTTCAATTGGAATGTGTTATATGAAACAAAAATACCACAAATTAAAAACAAACTGGCGTAAGTTTATCTTTTCTTACATTCCCCTACAATTGGTTGGGTTCTTTCCGACTCGAATGTAAGTGTGTCAATTTTCAGAAAGTTTTTTGTTTTAAGTGCTTTTTTTCTTTTGTTAAATAACACATTTGGCTTTTGAAAAATGCGAATTTCTAAGCAGCAAAGAGCAGTTCCATTAATTAAAAAACAATCCTAAAATTATAATCGATAAAGAAAAACACTATAGTAATTACTGACGAATTTTCGAGGCTTAACCCTATTTGAAGCGATGGGCAGTCATGGGCTCACAAAAAAAAGATATGTTATGAGGTTAAAATTCATATATTTATGTAAAAGTTATTTGTGCCAAATTTTTCTAGATATCAACATCCATATGAGATTTTTTGTCTTAAAGGGATTTTAGGGACGGTCGTTAAATTGTTTATTAATGTAAACATTTAACAGGAAGTTAAGGCTGTTTATAGATGGGAGCTTTGGGCAAATGTGAACTGATTCGAAAAGAATTTAATTTGCAGTAAAATATTTTTGGAGCGAATTAATTCTTAATGCCAACATAATAAGATGGTTTACGGACACAAAGAGTCTAATTTGGAAAGAAGTTTTTATGGGAAATATGTGAAATTATAGACCGATTCTCACCATTGACTTAGACTTCGTCTTTAGTACAAATGTATTTACTAAACTTGATCAAATTATCTACAATATTACAACTTGTACTTTGAAAGACTAACATGGACAGACAACCAGCCAGACGGACGGATGGGCATCCATAAATCACTTTAAAAAGTGATTCTGAGTCGATCAGTAAACCATAAGATTGGATAAAATTTATATGTATTACACACATCGCCAAAAACGTATATAATTGATTTTTCCTTATAAATACAATTAACAAATTTGAAAGTTTAAATTAGCAATTTCTTTAAACCAAATTTTTAATATTTTTTTTTTTTTTTTATTTAGGCTTAAGTTCATCAAATTTAATTTTCTTTAAATTATTTTTATGAAGAAAGGTATTTTACAACATGAAAATTAATTAAAATTGTTATTGATAATTTTTCATTCTTGACTGTGGCTGGGGCTCGAACACTGGCCGGCAGGTTACCCTGACATGTTTCGATCGAAACCACTCGATCTCCTCAGAGGGATTTGCCGTCTTACACTCGCAGCCATCGACGACTGCTGGCGTCAATGGTCAAACATCAATGCTTAAACCAAATTGTATTTTAACCTTTGGTAGATCGAAATTTGCTTTTTGAATGATTATCTACTTTAATTGATTTTACATGTTTTTCCATACTTCGGTTTTTTCGTACTTTTTGTCAAGAATTCTTCTTGAAGTCCAAAGTACATTTTTTGTTTTTTAATTTTTGTCTTTGTTTTTCTTGTTGGCATTTTTTAGCACAACTTGAAAGACAAATGTACACATAGAGCTCGTGCCTTAGCAGGGGATGAAAAAAAAACTTAAAAAAATCCGTAAAATTTTAGATAAAAAAATTTAAAATGCAATTTTTAATAAAAATATCCAACAAATGTTGTATTACAGCCTCTTAAAAATTTTAAATCAAAATACATGTGGCATTAGCTTCCAGAATAAACAAAAAAGTTTTTTTTTAAAAATCGAGTTTCGCCTTTTTATATTAAGCCATCGATATGTATGTATATATGAAAAACAAAAAGCGCTGTATTAGCCTTTCATTATAGGACGTGAATGATGCAATTCTTTTGTTCTGTATTGGGTTCAACGTGGTTTAGTGTAACATTAATGTAAAAAGAGGCCCAATTAAAGCCGTAAAATATGTACAGCTATAGGTACAACGTTTTAAAGGACTTTCTTGACACGTGCAAAAAAGCGGACATTAGGAGGAAGGAGAAAGGAAATATTTTGCCTTTTTAAGGCATAGTTTGATACATGTTCACTTTAGAAGCCTACAAGAGCTTTTGCAGAAAATAAAAAAATTTTTTTTTTTCGAAATTCTGGCTTTTCTGTTTTAATTTCAAGTTCCTTTTCAAGGCAGTTTGTGTAGAGTTCACAAAAGTATTCAAATTCAATTCCAAATTAACAAAAAAATATTCTGAAGATAACTAAGCCGTTAAAATATGAATAAATATTGATAATATTGAATAGTTAAATTAGATTCCTAAATATTAAGAATTTATTAATTGGTTGCTTATACCATTTTTAATTTCAAGAGAAGGGCCCCCAAAAACCTTAAGGGTTTAAGCGTTCATTTAAACTTATAATTCTGCTCAAAGAAATTCGTTATGATTTTTTTTCTTCTTCTATTACTATTGAAAAACATTAGAAATTTGTTTATAGTATGATCTGCATAAATGACTGGCATGAGTATAAAAAAAATTAATGAGTTAGTGAATCCATAAGGTTCGTTAACCTACAACAATCAACAAAAGCAATATAAATATAAACAAGTAAAAGTGCCATATTTGCCGAATCTAACATACTCTTCATCATAGTAACAAAAATCTTGACAAATACTAAATGCAGAATTACATAGTTTGTACGTTCTGTTCTATTATTAATCAGCTGTTTTGTTTAATTTTTTGTAATTTTTATCGACTTTTTTTAATTCCTAAGTACATTTGTTTTTACACTGATAGAAAAACTGCTGTCATTAAATTCATTTCACAAAATGTGACATTAAAGTGATGTCACTGCAGTCATAGCATAGATGACGCATAAAATATGACAAAATTTTATGATGACGTTCGTCATTGGATTGAGTGCCCCATTTATTACATTTGTATTGACATTGATATCACAATTCTGGTGTTAGGGCATCATCAATATGAAGATGTATTTTTTTGTAAGTGTATGTTTATCCTTTTTGTCCTTTTCTGTTGACCTTAGATGAACTTGGATTAAAAAAATCACAAACAGTTCAATTAACCAGAAAAAAAACTATTTGTTTTATAGCATTAGAATATAAAATTTTAAGGAACGGTTTGAAATTCACCCTCTCGAAAGTCACTTGAATACGTATATACATATGTCGAATGTATGTTGGTATTTAGAAAACATTAGGCACAAATAACTCTTAAATCAATCTTATTTCACGTAGCTAAATTATGTGATGTTAGATCTATAATTGCATATAAAGGGAGCTTTTTAGAGTGTAACAACTTTGAGTTGGCATCACTGCTTTATTTGAGCACCCATTTAACAGCTGTTAATTGCTGTTTGTTTTGTTTGCTTTGAAATGTCATTATGAATCGACTTACAACAGAGCAACGCGTGCAAATTGTTGAAATTTTTAATCAAAATAATTCGGCGAATGGGCTGAAGCACAAATTGATATTGTTTTTTGAATTTCCATTCAAAATTTTATTTTCCAATGAAGTCCAGAATTGTTGCATTCGGAGTTATTACATCCACAGAAAATGACTGCTTAGTGCGCTTTATGGGCTGGCGGTGTAACGGTGATGTTTTGAATTCGAGAAGTTGTTGAAAATCGGTGTTCCAGATTGCGCCTTCTACGCGCCAGCTTTGGCGGTCACATGGCAGAAATCATATTTAAACATTAATTTCATAAAATGTTCTTTCCAATAAAGCCCGATTCATCGATATTCTAAAATATATTTCCTTGGTTTATTATGATTTCATTTTATTCTGTTTAACTGAAAGTCTGTATCAGGGTTGTCAGATTTTTTTGAGATCCATCGCCAAACCGGATTTCAGAAATAGCCAAAAGTCAATTTTGTTGTTTTCGTAAAAAATTTTTTTTTTCCAAATTTTTAATATTTTTAATTAGGCTTAAGTTCATCAAATTTAATTTTCATTAAATTATTTTTATGAAGTAAGGAATTTTACAACATGAAAATTAATTAAAATTTACTGATAATTTTTCATTCTTGACTCAATCTGGGCTCGAACCCAGGTGTTTTTACGGACAGGTTACCCTGACATGTTTCGATTGCAACCACTCAATCTCCTCAGAGGGCTTGCCGTTTAACACTCGCAGCCATCGACGACTGCTGACGTCATTAGTCAAACATCAATCCTTAAACCAAATTGTATTTAACCTTTGGTAGATCGAAATTTGCTTTGAATGGTTATCTATTTTAATTTATTTTACATGTTCTTCCTTTACTTCTGTTTTATCGTACTTTTGTCAAGAATTCTTCTTGAAGTTCAAAGTACATATTTTGTTTTGTTTTTTTTGTCTTTCTTTTTCTTGCTGACCTTTTCAGCAGAACTTGAAGGACAAATGCAAACATAGAGCTCGTGCCTTAGCTTTAACAATTATTAGTATTGTGGTTATTTTGTTGAACTATTTATGGTTTTTAATCCAAATTTTTAATTTTTTTAGATTTTGCATACAAAAAAGTATATTCCAGTTAGGGGTTTTTCCCGGGATTTCAATAATTATATTTCCCGCTTTCCCGGGATTTTTCATGCGGGATCCCGGGAAATAAAAAATTCCTCATAGTTTAAGAAAACAGCTTTTATACTTTGAAATTTAGTTGTCTATTCTCTTTAAATAAGCATCTGTGGATGGGTTGTCGATTAGATCAATTACAAGAAGTGAGTACATACGTAAATCAATGTCTCCTGATGCAATAAATCTACTTAAAGCAGAATAGGCAGTGCAACAGTTGATAATTAATAAATTTAGTGAAGTGAAAAGTTAATAAAGAACATTAATTCAAAATAAGATGCAGGTAGTAAAGTTTAATTGTCCATGGACAAGTCTTAAAAATAGCAGATACCTAAACATATCGCTCCTTTATTGCAACATAGTCATATCTACAAAAACAAACGAACTTGGCAAAATGCGATTTAAGTTTTCAAAATGTACCGATTTAAAGATATATTTTGCTAACTTCGGTTCAGTTTGTGATAAAATACGAGAAGGCATGAAGGAACTCTTTGCTTAAATAACTTACAATTTTTGATTTTTTGAGATATGACTATGTTGCAATGAAGCGATATGTTTATTAGGTGATAAACACAAATTTTTTTCAATTTGTGTTGGTTTATATACCCTTGAAGTGCGGGGAAACCGAAATAAAAAAAAAATTTGGAAACTCGTGTAAGATACTACAACATACAATTTGAAAAACACATTGTCCTAAAGATTACAGATAGACCTAATGAAGTGAAAAGGTTTGTAAGAGGTTGATGCTATTTTTTGCATGAACTTTGACATACATTTGACTGATATAGACGTTGTTTATAAAAAAATGCTTCTTATTGTGAATCAAAAGCCTTCTACAACGGTGCACTTTTAACTATTTATCCAACCTCGGTAAAAAAAATGAACGAAATTTTTCGGAAACATGGTAATTAGTAAATAAAATAATCAATATACTTTTTGACGACTTACTAAGCGCTTTGAGTGTGTCAGAAACTTATTTCCTAAGCCGTTAAAAAATGTTAACATATTTATTTAAAATATTTTATCTATTTTATGAATTAACTTTTTGATCTCATATCTTGGGTACCTCAATTTGTGTTAAGTTTTATTATTGTTTTATGAATTAAATTGTTTTGTTTATCTTAATTTTTATCTTGTATCTAGAGCATAATAAAATACGGAATTTACATATAAAACCGTAAGGTAATAATAATTCAAGTTCCTCTTTTAATCTTCATTGAATTTTGTAGTATTTAAGGATTTCTTTTACTTACTTTGTAAACAAGTTACCTTACGTTTTTTTATAAAAGTTTTTTTCATTATTTAAAAACAAATTTACTGTGTATTATTTATATGGAGCGGGATCCCGGGATCCCGGGATATTCCAAAAAATTTCCCGTTTTCCCGGGAATCGAAAAACTCCGGGAAAAAAACTCTAATTCCGTCAAAAATCACCAAAAAATGAGAAAAAATGCAAAAAAGTCGCCGAAAGTAAATTTTGTTTAATTTCTGTTTTTTTTTTTTCAATAACATTAAATGGAGATAATTATTTGGTTAAAAAAAAAACTTAAATTCAGGCCCTAAACAAATTCTGTTTTAACTGGACAAATTGTATTTGTCTGATTTAAAAATATATTAGTAACTTTTTATACCCACACCACAATAGTGGAGAGGGTATTATGCATTTATGCTGATGTGTGTAACGCCTTAAAATATTGGTCCTAGACCCACCTTAAAGTATACCGATCGGCTAAGAATCACTTTCTGAGTCGAACTAACGATGTCCGTCCGGCTGGCTGGCTGGCTGTCCATGTAACCTTGTGCGCAAAGTACAGGTCGCAATTTTGAAGATACATAATTTGATAAAATTTGGGTCATAGGTTCTTATTGGCACAAGGATCAAGCCTATTGAAAATGGGCCGAATCGTAGTACCACGAGAGAAGAGAGGGGGAAATTTCTTCCTCTAAGAAACCATCAAACCGATTTTAATAAAATTTAAAACATAGGTAGATCCATATTTGTACGGACACATAAGCTATGCATTTTTAAGAAAATAGGACCATGAGGGGAGATAGGGGCAATTTCTGCCTCTCTAACCGATTTTAATGAAATTTAAAACATAGATAGATCCATATCTATATGGACACATAAGCTATACAGTTTTTCAAAAATAGGACCACAAGGGGAGGTAGGGGGCAATTTCTGCCTCTCACAAACTTTCAAACCGATTTGAATGAAGTTTATAAACATAGATAAATCCATATTAATATGGACACATAAGCATGATGTGTTATTAAGTTCTGTGGTGTAGGGTATCATATGGTCGCGCTTGACCGACTATACTTTCTTACTTGTTTTATTTTAATTTTTAAATTTTGGTTTGAATTCTTTTTTTAATTTATTTTACTTTTTGGCATTCTATGGGTTTTCTAATTGAGAACAAAATTTCTAATGACTATACCTTGTATTATTCTACCATGCTTATGAGTATCTAGAATATAGATATGTATATACAGTACTTTTCGGTTATAGTCACATCCTTTAGTTGCAACCATAACGTGGACAATATCGCTAATGTGACTATAAGGCTTATTCACATATATGCCACTATGACGCATATAACCGAATTCGAATATAATCAAGTTAAGTATGTAAATAAAGGAAATAAAAAATTCATATAAATTACACCGACATCAGCCTTATGGTTTTGTAACACAGTTGCATACTGTATAAAAAAATAGTTAAAATAATAACAAGATATTTCATAACTGATACCAACGGCAAAAACTAATTTTTTACGAGTAGAGAGTTGAGGACAAAAATTAAATGATTTAATTCATTCTTTCTTTGGCTGGATTTTTGATTCGAAAACTGAAAAGAATTTAGTAAATTTTGCTAATGTGACTATAACGCCATTAATTTGCTTTCCTTTTCGCTTTGACTGCTGTTGATAAATGGCATATATGGCAAATGTGCTTATATCTCTAAATGGACTATTATTACGTTAAAACTTTATATTAAATTAAGTTATAGCGGCAAAGTAAACAGATAAAATGGACTATATCGCTAATGTGACTATAAGCATAGTGAATATAAACGAAAAGTACTGTAATACATATTATTAATGTATTTAATTCAAGGTTGGCAATCGGAACAAATTTCGGCATCGGTATTAATACCAGTAATCAAATGTTTAAAGGTATCAGTATTAATAACAGTAAATAACGTAAATAACGGCTGCCAACGTGTAAAAGCATATCCAGGTTAGGATCACAAGATCAATATTGCAGGAATTACAAAGGAAATTTCCAACATACAGAAAACAAATTGGTTGGGAAACGGTTGCAGTAATAAAATATTGATCAAGTAACATGATTTATTATTGCAACTATTAAAAATGTATAGTTCTAACTGATTTTTAATTCTCTTGATTATAAAAATGATGTTCCAACTGAAATATGATTCCTTCAATTCTTTTATTAGTTATGATAACTTATTTAATTAAGTTCTAAAAATTAGTACAAATGGTTAGAATCACAACCGAATTTAATATAGGGCAATACTGAATATTGGTCATTGCAATCAATAATTTGCTTTCGTCAATAAATTTTGTAATATAAATGATTATTCATTTATTGCAGCTAATTATTGATTGTTGGAATAGATTCAATTTGAGTACAACAAATGAAAATATAATTATTCGGAATTCACAACCAAAAAATAGTTAAAAGCCCCAATTGCTTACTAAATTGTCTGTCAAAACATTTGATAGATTAAATTAATTTTTAATATGTATTATATTTAAAAAATATATTTGCGGTCAAAAATGGAAAATGTAAAAAACTTAATAAGGTATGAATATATACACGTACAAACATATGTATGTATGAATGTATGTATTATTTTTTATACCCTGCAAATTATATTGGACTTCTTGATCCATTTTGATCCTGGACTGGTCTAATGTAGTGCAAGTATGGACCATGTCATTATTAAAAAAGTTTGCAGTGAAACGACATGTCTTTGTTTTTTAACGACATGTTTTCGTTTTGAAACGAATTCAAAGCTAATCCTCTGGAGTATACCATGGAGTAGTTTTAAGACTTCCCCTTTGTAATGCAAGCTGGGTTATATGGTCCTGCCCTAGGACATCGTACTGTAAAATAACCAATTTTTTCCATTCATTGAGATTACCTTTGGACAAGTCCTTGCCCCTTATGGGCTTCATTTGACCGGTTAAAAAAAATATATTGATAACGACAATCAAATCTCTTGTTATGAACACCAATTATGTGTTAATTCGGTTGCACCTATCATTTATTCGGGTATAAGCACAATTTGGTTTCTAATAATCATACTAACAACTAACAATATCTGTTGTTATGACTGATAGTGTACTAAAATTCAAATGTTGCTATCAAAAATACAGTCAAATCCCGCTAATTCGTACCCCGATAAATCGTAATTCCCGATAATTCGTAATAAACTGTCGGTCCCTTGAAAAAATCTCGATAATTCGTAAAATTTCCATACATTTTGGTCCCCTCGATAATTCGTAATTTTTTTTTCAAATAAAATCTTCTTTACCTCTTATAAATCGTAATTGTTTGCTAACTACCACTTATAATTCGTAACAAAAACAACAAAAACATGGAAAGAATGCTTTTTTGCTTACCATTTTTTTATTTTTGTGTGGGTTTTTGCTTGTGTGTGGATTTATTTTCTTAAGATCAGTTTGTTACATGCATAATTTTTATGTATAATTTTTATATATTTTATTTTTAACAATTGTTTTTTATGTTTTTTTTATCGTTTTAGTAAATAAATTGAAAAACCCCGTTTATTCGTATTTATTTTATTTTAACCCCGTTAAATCGAAAACCCCTATAATTCGTAAGAAATGGCCGGTCCCTTGCGATTACGAATTATCGGGATTCTACTGTATTATGCTAAGCAACGAAATTTTCAGTAATTGTAACCGAATTGTGTGATAGTACATGCAACCGACAAAATTCGATTGGCGCCAAATTCGGTTGTGATCACGAATCTGTTTTCTCTGTGAACTTATGTGTACATATCGTCATATAATTTCAAAAAAGACCTAAGTTTCATTGATCTTATTATGCAGGAGAAGCAAAAAATATCTTCATTGAAAAAAAACCAAAATTTTTTTTTAGAAAATATAATACATATATAAAACAAAACAGATGATAATCTCATATTAAAACGCAACAAAGGAAAACTAACTGTTGATAAATAAAAATAAAAATACAAAACTTTCTTTAATTGTGTTTTTTATTTATTATTTATCAAAAGAGGTTTGCACTAACAATTTTCTTGATAAGAATGTTATTTTTATTTGTAGGAGTGTAAAATTTTCAAGAAACATGAATTTTGATACGGTGCATCGTAATCTATCAAAAAGTCGGTTTTGATTTTTTTGTAACTCAGGGCTCATTTTAAAACCTTATGGCGATATAAATGTTTGTACCATTTCCAGCTGTGGAGCATGCAAGCAACACCTCCATAGCAAATATAATAAACAATACAAAATTTTCACGATGATATTTTTGTTGTTTGTTGATAAAAGATCCATCCAACAGGCAATAAATATCAAACAACAAAAAACGAATTTAACAAAAAGAAGTACATAGTAAGATAACTTACTTACTCACTCCGTATAATCGTTAAGATAATGACTTGACTGAATATTGAGTTGAAACTGAAAAAATCTCAAACCCGCATAATGAGACAAAAACAGAAGCGCATTTCACAAATTCCACAAATTGGTGAAAGACTTTGTGAAGTAAACAACACAAGCAAGAAGACATTAAATTCCAACGAACCAACGAACCAACCGCTATCATCACCACTCCATCTAGATACCAAACAAACTACCAACAAACAAACCAAATCAAACCAACCTAAAGAAGCTACCAACAACTACAAATATATATGTATTTTTGTTGTGATTTTACTAACAATAATTTAAAACTTACACTGCGCCAAAACAAAAATAAAGGTAAATAGATATTTATTTATTGTAGTAAGATTTATGTGTGATACATAATTAAAACATTAAAATATGTACATAAATTACTGCTTTAAAAACTTATTTCAAGTTTTCCTTTTTTTTAACAAATATTTTCAAAGCCATTTACTAACATTTTATCTCACAAACTTTTTTTTTAATAGGTAAAAAAGAAAATCCAAAAGAGAAAAAGACGAAACACTAAAAATTAAAGCACATTTACAACTTTGAAAACCCCCATCATCATTATCACCGGCCACTTTAAATATTTTCTTTTACTTGCTAATTTCAAAGCTGTCACGGAAAACAACAATTAAATTTTTACAAAATGGTGAGTGTTTTAAAAGATTAATTTTAGTGTTGCATATCATTTTTAAAAATATTAAACCTTGAAAAACGGATTTCTTTTATAAACGATGAAGATGAATTAAAGGAATTAAATTTAAAATCGATTCTAATAAATTATTTAAATTAATGTAGCCAGCGGTATATAACTTTACCAGTAACTTTACCGAGCCAGTGAAAAATATATGTATAACAGCCGAACCTCTTTCAAATGGGGTTTCTACTAAAGGTTGGTTAACATTTAACAAATATTTGACGAAAAATTAAAAAAAAATTAACTTTCGTTTTAATAATTTTCGCTGATTTACAAATCTTTAATTCCAAAAAAGTAATAGAATAATGTTTTCTCATTTTTCGAATTTATTCTATGAGCTGAATTTCAGTTATGTTTTTAATAAAATGTTAAATACTATTTGATCTAGCATCAACAAATGTTTAATAAAATGTTAAATAACAAGTAAGAGTGCTATATTCGGCTGTGCCGAATCTTATATACCCTTCACCATTATGCGAGTAGAATACAGAGCAACTAGACAAAAACTAAATAATTTTACATGTAGATACATACATATTTACAATACTAAAAACTTAATTTTAAATTAAATTTAAAAAGCGAAAACTGGTTAATATTTTTTATACCCATACCCTCATTATGCATTTGTGCTGATGTGTGTAACGCTTTAAAATATTGGTCCTAGACCCACCTTAAAGTATACCGATCGTCTAAGAATCACTTTCTGAGTCGAACTAACGATGTCCGTTCGGCTGGCTGGCTGGCTGTCCATGTAACCTTGTGCGCAAATTTTAGAGATAATTTGATGAAATTTGGGTCATAGGTTCTTATTGGCACAAGGACCAAGCCTATTGAAAATGGGCCGAATCGTAGGACCACGAGGGAAGATAGGGGGAATTTCTTCCTCTCAGAAACTATCAAACCGATTTCAATTAAACTTAAAACATAGAAAGAACCTTATCTATATAGACAAAAAATGTATGCATTTTTAAAAAATAGGACCACGAGGGGAGATAGGGGCAATTTCTGCCTCTCAAACCGATTTTAATGAAACTTAAAACATAGATAGATCCATATCCATAGGGACACATTAGCTATACAGTTTTTAAAAAAAAAGACCACAAGGGGAGGCAGGGGGCAATTTCTGCCTCTCACAATCTTTCAAACCGATTTTCATGAAGTTTATAAACATAGATAAATCTATATTTATATGGACACATAACCATGATGTGTTTTTAAATAATGTGGTGTAGGGTATCATATGGTCGGGCTTGACCGACTATACTTTCTTACTTGTTTTAAATCGTTTTTAGAACATAAAAAAATTAAAAAAAAGTTTTCTTTTTGAAAAACCAAGATTCGAACCAGTGGACTCACAGTTTCTTACCTTAACAAGCCCCCTAGACAACTGAACCATGAAGGAACGTTGTTTGAATATCATTAAAACGAAATATGGCCCGTTTAACGGTGCAACAGTTGAGTTGTAATTATTTTTGATATTTTTGTTCACCGCAATATAGCAAAGTTGTAAACCATAATACAAATAATAATAGGGGCCTTTATTTACCAAAATGGTTGTACCATGTATGTGTTTTCGTTTGTTTGTTTGTTTGTTTGTTTGTTTTCTTTTAGTATAGGCAGTTAAAAACGAAATGATAAAGTTATATATGTATACCCTTTTACCTTCGGTGAAGGGTATAAAAATAATGTTTGTTAAATGTGATCATTACTTTTTTTTATAAATGTACTAGAGAATCAACCCTTGGTGAAAAAACATTGATGTTAGACCAGAATGTAAGCTTGATACAACCAGGCTGCTCTGAAGGCCCAAATATATTTGATTAAAATACTCATCAAGCATTGCGATAGTATGAGTGAAATATGACGGCGAATATTACGTCCAGCACACGCACACGAGTGAATTCGCCTGCTGACCAAGCGTTTTGACCGTGTATAGACATACCCCTTTAAGAGCGTCATCCTTTTTCAAAGGGGTCTGTACACGGTCAAGCATTTCTCATCAAGCTCTATGGTAGTATTAGCGAAAATGTGTTTGTATGTGTGGCACCGACGATTCTGGATGGAAAATCGAAAAATTTTGATATGACGTCCAGCACACGTACACGAGTGAATTCGCCCTTACGTCAAGCATTTTGACCGTGTACAGACCACTTAAGGTGAACCCTGCAAATAATGCGACTAGTCCATACACGCATGTACATAAAATGTAGCCCATAAAGGCACTAGGACTAGTCCAATGGTAACCCAAATGTATGGAAAACATGGTACATATATTTAACATTACGATGTCCTAGGGCTGGACCATATAACCCAGCTTTGCATTACATCGTTTAAAAACGAAAACTTGTCGTTTCACTACAAACTCTTTTAAAAAATGACATGGTCCATACTTGCATTACATTAGACCAGTGAAGATGAAGTGCAGGAAATGCATTTTGATTTAAACGCTCATTTTCGTAAAAGGCTTCAACAATCTTAACGCGCTGCTCAGTTGTGAACCTCTCCATGGTTGAATTTTTCAAACACTGAAACAAAGAAATGTAAAATTAAGTTGGCAAAAAACTTGACGTAAAGGTGGGAAGGAGTAGGCTAGTTGGTAGTGAGCATTGTATAATGTTGCCAACACATTTCACAGTATAATACGCTTTTTTCTGTGTGCAATAAAAATCAAATATCTTTTTATTGTTGCTTATGTATTGTGTCACCTTCGAATATCACATACTCATTGGCGATATAATTGTGCAATACGAAAAAATTTAGCAATTATATTGCAAGTGTATGATCCGCTTAAGATGATTCCTACAAGCCGCCCGGAGGAGCTTTAAAGCACATTATAATCGACGTCATCCGTTAAACTGTTATAAGCGGGGAAGATGCTCGTCCGTCATTGTCGTTATTTCTTATGGTTGTCCGTCTTTGTTTGTCTGCCTTTCGTTCGCTTTGCGTTTCATTTCGCCTGGTCTAATGACTTTGCGTTCAATATGTAACTGTAGCGACCCAGTAAAAACTTCGCCTACAAAATAATGTGTTGAGTAATCAGAAAAACATGAAGGCACTACTTACAATTCTACTGAAAGAACCGATGAATTTAACAAGACATGTCCCAAAATGAACGCATTAAAAAGTAAGTCATTATTTATTTTACCTGCATACATCCAGAAAAAAGTAGTTATAGAAGTTGTTATAGATGTAGTTATAGAACAAAGCTACAAAATAATGAGTTAAAGAAGGTATTTATTTTGAAAAAGTAGGCGAAGTTTTTACTGGGGAGTTTAAATTTTTGCGGTTTTCAACATTAACCATATCAAATAGTTTTTAACCTCACTTTTTTAAATATGTATGTCTGTTAGATTACCATAAATAGATCGATGTGACTTACCGTTGTACCTAACTCCACGCCTACAACAGACATGATTTGCTGTTACACCACGATGTTATAAAAGCGTTGTTAAAACATTTTCATTAACAACTGTGTTAAAACATAAGAAAACCTTTAACATTATAAGTCTATGCTTAACACTAACATCATATTACTGTTAATGTTAAGCATTTCATGTCAGTTGTAGACTGGCAGTTAAAACCCAGACGAATTACTAGTCGAATACTTTTTAAAACTGCCATTTATTACTGGTGGCGACCATAACGCTCTGGAGTGAATTTTAGTTTTCGCCTTCCTATTAGGCTTCAAATTTGAATGATACAATATAAATCTAAATATATAGTAAGCCAAAAATTTTATTTAGAAATAAAAAACTTTATAGCAACTTTCTTCTAGGTAGAAAAGTTTTCTAAAGTTATCGGGCATGTTCTAGAAATCGAAATGAAGTGGAATGAGGTTTAAATTTTAATTATTTACAAAATGACGGTAGTTTTTCTCATTTTAAAGAGTTGTTTTGTAAAGATAATTGGTACTTAATGTATAAACTATATAAAAAAGAATATTTTAATTAATTTCTTTACAGGCTCGGTGTCAAAATTTGGTCGATTTTAAATCCACTTGATTTTGATTTATAGAACATGCCAGTTCTTTTCCATTATAGCAAAAATTCTTACTTGTACAAATCTCTGATTTAAAAATAGAAAGAAAATTTATAAACTATTATATAAATCCCAATCAATAATCAATCTATCGCGTGTTAAAAACATAGATAATCCAAAAAAAGTTAATTCAATTAATAAAAACAATAAGTGATCACATCAAAACAAAATCAAAGGAAATATACCAACACAATTGCGTTGTAAATATAAAGAAAACAATATCACACACTTTTCAAATGATTTTTGTTTATTTTACTTTAGAACACTGATAAGGAAAAAGTTCAGAACTCAAAATCGTGCTTTAACAACTTTAAAAGATTTTTATAGTAAAATGTAAAACAAAATGGGAGTGTATTTATGATATTTCCATAATCAATAATCAAAATATAAAATGTAAAAGTCCAAATAATTACGAATAACGTAATTTCTTTAAATTATTTTTGCCAACGAAAAGAAAAATATTTTCTTGTCGAATTTTAAACATTTACGTATGTTCTAAACTCTTGCAAAATAATACTTGTTTTTTTATACGTATATAAAGGGTGATTTTTAAAGACGCATAGAACATAAAATTGGCATCACTGTCTTCTGTGACAACTGATTTGAGTGTTCGCAAATGTTTTGCGGTTGGCTTGGTTCGGCAATTCGTCATGAATAGACATACCCTGCAAATAATATGACCATTTCAAACACGCGTGTAAAGAGTAGCCCACAAGGGACCAGGACTAGTCCAAAAGTAACCCAAACGTATGGAAAAAACATGGTCTATTTAACATTACGTTGCCCCAGGACAGGACCATATAACTCACCTTTGGACCACTAAGGAGTATTTTTAAAACTTATCCATGGTATACTCAGGGGGATTAGTTTTGAAGTCGTTTAAAAACGAAAGTATATCGTTAAAACGAAGACATGTCGTCTCACTATAAACACTTTTTAACAATGACATTGTCCATGCTTGCATTACAACGGACCAGTCCATGGAGTAGTTCATTTTATCAAAATGGATCAGGCGGTCCAATTTTATTTGCAGGGTACTTTTACGCCAGTACAATGCTTGCCAGATTGTTAAAATTTATTTTTAAAATCATGGTTCAATTCGACAAACTCAATTTTGCTCTGTAATTTAAAACAGTTTTGGTTCAATGACTATGTTAGTTACACTAGTCGGAAATAAACAAAACCAAGAAACAGCAATTTTTATTTTCTTATTCTAATAGGCTTTAGCGTGATGAATCGAAATCTGTTCACAGATTAATTAAGTCACGTCTAGTTTTTCAACTGCTTCGGAGTTATTCAGAAGTTAGTGGCGATACATTTTTGTTTTCAATTTAATTATTCCTAATCATTTGTAAGTGCTTTGATCAAAATCGGACAATGATGAAATATATTTGACATGCCCCCCTTTTTTTTTTGACGAAATATTAGTCTAGACTCGAGACCACAAAAGAAACTACACGTGATGGAAAAAACTGAAAACGCGATTCGAATTTAGCGCCTTAAAATCTTTATTTATTTATTTATTTATTTATTTATTTATTTATTTAATATATATAATTAGGTCTATGGATAAATCCTTACAGCCTAATACAAATGAGTACTTAACTTAAGTATAATATTACGTTTAACAATATTTAAATCCAGAGAAAAATCAATAAATTCAAACATTTCATTGAAGCAACAACACAGTTTTCTAAATGGGTCTGCCATAGCATAGTTAGTTCGGAAAGTTTTTATAAATAAGGGATTATAGTACCGTACCGTACGTCGTGGAATGTTAAATGATAAACTACTTAATAAAAAATTCGAGCATACTTTTCCATTTATTAAGTTAATTACAAATGAGACATTTAGCATAACTCTGCGACTTTTCAGTGTTGGCAAACGTATTAAAGATGATCTTGTAGAATATGAGGGGAGATTATCATATCCTCGATATGTATCTCTCAGGCAAAAAAGCAAGAATTGTTTATATTCCATATATTTTCTTTAAACGATTTTTTTTGCCGACTTTTTGCTATATCGAAAGAACCTTACAACCACAAAAGCACATAAAGGGCCCGTGAAATAAAATTGGTCGAATAAAAGTTGTCGAAAAAGTTAGTCATGGAGGTGGCACAGTCATGTTCTGGGGCTGTATAGCATATAAAGGCTTGGGAGACTTGGCTCCCATCGACGGTTCGATAAACTAAAACCAATATTTGAAAATTTTAAATGAACACGCATTTCCTTCTGGCGATAGCTTGATTGTACCGTCATTTATTTTCCAACAGGACAATGCACCTTGCCACAAGAGTAAAATGATTAAGATATTTTTGACAGAAAATTGCATTGAAACTTTGGAAAAGAAATGGCATTCTCTTTTCCCTCTCTCCTAAAAACTCAAGACTTGACGAGTCAAACTTGACATGTGTGAACCGGCACTTTAGATTGTGTATAAAATTCAATAAAATTTTCCCTCAACAATAAATTTCAGTGTATTTATCAAATATGAAAAATTGGGAATTTATCACAAAAATCGTAATAATAAATTTTGTATTCCCGTAAATAACTTTGATCATATATATATATGTATCTTTTTTAAATTTCCCCGTTTCTTTATCCCCGACATATCTGCCCGCTGTCTCCATTCCTTAAGGAGGCTCCCATAAAAAATATTTATTTTTTAATACAGTTTTTTATGAATTATGCATAATGCACTGGAATGAAGAACAATTTTGGTGAACGCGCAAGGTGGCGGGAGGAAATTTGATCAACTTCTTGTTATAGTCACTTATGATGGCAGCGAGAAACTCTTGGCAGTCACATGCCTGAAATCATAAAATTATCCAATTAATAAAGCCAATTTTAAAAATAATTTTTCTTTTTTTATTTCAAAGTTCTCCTCCTCCTCCTTAAAAAAAACACTCTTTACTAATTATTTTGACTTTTGTTGAAAAATTTTCCAGAAGCAGATAATTAGAACAGGCCTTGAGAAAAATAAAAAAAAAAACATTAAACCAAAAATATTTTGTATAAAAATTAACTGATAACTTAGTCCTAAAATCATAATTTATTGGGTTTTTTTGCGAATTTTTTTTTTTTTTTTGAGAAAACAAAACATTGTTTTTGTTTTTTTTAATTACATTGTTTTTATTGTTTTTTATTATAAGATTTAGTATATTATACTAATTTTTATTTTTCTGAATTAAAATAAGAAGAAAATATAAAGAAGAAAATAAAACCGATTCTAGACTTAAGACAAAAGCTTTAGCCTAGTTTAAGCTCAGATTTTCAAATCAATATTGTTTCAATACTCGTTCAGAACATATCGTTGTCTTTGCGAAAACGTAAACGGGAATTTGTCTTTAGCAAAAACTATTCTAAATTAAATTTTAGAGAAAAAAAACAAAACAAAAGAAATATTTTAAACAATCACTTAAAAGTTTAATTAACTGAGTTAACTTATTGATCTTAAGGAAACATTGGTTCGTAAATAATTTATTGTAATATAAATAATAAAAAACAATATTCCATTAACCTTTGAAAGATTATTGAAAGAGATAATTTCGGAAAATATATTAAAACAGTGGGTGACAAAAGTTTTTTAAAAACGTACTTGGAAATTGTATAAAATAAAAAAGGTGATTTACTAAAATAGTTAAATATATAAAAAAAAAAATTAATTTTAAATAATTCTGGCGCAATATTTTTGAAACCTAGACTTTGTTTCAATTTGTTCAAGTTTTTTTTTTTTTAAAAGAGACCCTTTGTGTCGTTGCAATACTGATTAAGTGCGAAAACTATTGAAATTCTACTTGTGATTTTTTATTTTTTTTTAAGTCAAAAATTTTCAAATCTGATATATCTAAAGTTGATTTGAAATACTTAAGCTTTTGTAACGTTACAAGTACTCACTAGTGTGTGTGTGTAATGCAGGTATTAGACTCAACTACAAAAGTTTTCAAAGTCCGTTTCCGGGTTAAGTTAAATATGTGTAAATCGCGATAAGTTAATCGAAAATTTTTTTTTCTCTGAATCAGAATCGTTGAAAATTTTAGCATCAAAGTTCGAAAATAAACATTATATACTGTACTTTAGTGTCCTGTACGGTAGAAATATGGCTCTGTTATTTACATTTCTACAGTTTTTTGCTTATTCCATCCATCATCAATGTAAAAAAAAAACACTGCACAACATTTGTACTGTTGTATAACGAAAGACAGACTACATAATGTTTATCAATAAAAATTGTCATAATTTTTCGAAGCACTCACTCATCGTACATTTTAAAAAATAAGTGCACATTTATGCAATACGCAATAAGACATAAAAATAAGCAGTTAAGTAGGTGAACCGTTTTTTAACAAGTTTTTTTAAGTGCTACGCTATTCCATTACTAAGAAGCAGGTTTGTAACAAAGAATACTGGACAAAAAAAAAAAAAACTGTAGCAACAAATTCAGTGTGTAAAGCAGGTAGCTACACTCACCAGTTTTTATATGCCTTGAATAAAGCGCTTTTTGTGCCAAAAATGCATTGCTACAAAGTGGGAACTCACCATATTAAATGCAAGTTTTCCGTAAGCGAGATTGAAGCGAAGCTTATACTTACATTTCTCCTGTACAATCCTGTATCAATGGTTGTGTACTAATACACAAACACTAAAAAATAGATATCTATCCTTTCTGGCTGCGTGTGTATCAGTGATGATAGGAGAAATTTCAAAAAATCCCTACGTGTTTTAAAAAAATAAATTTTATTCCTTACAACCAAAAAAAAAATTTCCTACGCTTTTTCCTATGTTAAAAATTAATGGTTTTTAGCAACAGGCAAAAAATACATATTTTGTTAACATTTTGTACATATTTTAAGGGATTAACAAGGTGTCATAAAGTCATATTCTTAAAATAATAACATGAAATAATACGACTGTTGTGAACAAACCCTAATATTTCCCAAAAAAAAAACATTTTTTAATCCTAGTCCATGAATTAATAAATTAAATTAGATCTTTCCTGGCTATTTTCCATTTTTCAGACGCAAATCAGAAATAAATTTTATTTTGTTTGTTGACCAAACAGCACAGTCCCAAGCCGAACTTATTTAATGCCGCCAGTGATTTGTTGCAAAAGTTGCCAACCGCAGGTTAAATTCGGATTTTAGCCGGATAAAATTTTCCCATCAACGGCGACGGCTTACAAAAACTAATGCGGCTCGGCTCAGCCGTTTATCGCAAGCCTCTTCGAATTAATTACGATAGCACAATAAACATAGCAAGCAAAGTTCTATTTATTTAAGACACTTTTTGCTTACAAAGCAACAACAATATTTTTAAACCATTGTAAAATGTTGGAACATTATGACAATATAGCATGATGGCACACCTTGTGAATACCCAAATTTTAATCAAAGCATTGATTAAAGGCCCAAATACACTGATCAAAATATTCATCAAGCATTGTTGTACCCTGCAAATAATATTGTACTACTTGATCCATTTTAATCAAATGGACTACTTACATGGACCATGTCATTGTTAGAAAAGAGTTTGTAGTGAAACGATATGTCTTCGTTTTTTAACGACATGTTTTCGTTTTTAAACGATTTCAATGGTCCTGCCCTAGGACATCGTAATGCTAAATATACCATGCTTTTCCCATACATTGGGGTTACCTTTGGACTAGTTCTAGTCCCTTGTGGGCTAAATTTTACATTCGTGTATGGACTAGTCTCATATTTGCGGGGACGATGCTGGATGGAAAATGTGTATTTCGCCTTTAATAAGAAAAAAATTTGTAAACGCCAAACACACACATATAAAAATTTAATTTCAAAAATAACACTGTGTGCAAATTTAATTTTTTTTTCTTTTTGGCAGCAACGCCTCCTCTATATAAAACACAGTGAAATTTCGTATTTGATTTTTCTTTTCTTTTGTCGTTTTTAAAGAGCTTTTCAAGAAAACTTAATTTAAATATTGCCATACATTTTAGCGAATGTGAGTGCGAATGCAAATAGCAAAAATAAGAGAATAGTTCACAAATGCGAACGCGAATATCCGTTGCCCCCATGGTTTAAGTACATGGATTGCAAGGCTGTTAGGACTCATAGTATATATGAGGTATATTTTATGTACAGAAAAATTTACAATTATTAGACACCAGCAGAATGTAATGCATTTTCTGGCCCGCTACGGCCTTCGTCAGCATTCTTTGTGTCACACTGGATAGTGATACTTTATAAATTGAATGTATTTAACTAAACAATTTTAACAAATAGAAACTGGGAATTATTTCCTTCCGAAGGTTACTTTTATATTATATTCAACATTTTTCATTTTTTCGAATTTATTCTATGAGCTAAATTTCAGTTATGTATTTTATAATGCTGGGTACACACAGTGCAATCTACATGCAATCTGTTTCAATGCAACCTCAAAATATCAAAGCGTTTTGATGTTGATGCAATCTAGAATGATTGAAAATGAATTTAATTCACTAGATTGCGTAAATGCGTTGCATAGTGTGTACCCAGCATAAAGCTTTTTTGTAATAGTTCTATTCCTTCAATTTTTCAGAAATGACTTTATACACTACCAGACTATTATATTAGTGGTATTCACACCGAGATTGTTAGTTTGTTAGTCGTTAATAGTTACTTTTTTTACACGCATTTTGTTTTTGTATATTTAACACGCTACCGCATTAACGTTAAACAAATTAACGACACGGCACCCCTGATAAAATAGTTGTTAGTTGGTAACTCACAATCAGCTGTTGCAGTTTCTAAATAAATATATTAAAAACGTCACTTGTGATACATTTCGAAAAAAATGTTTGTGTTTTGGCAATTTTCGTCTACATTGAGCGTAATTATTAATTAAATGATTTTTTTATTTTAAAGTTACCAGACTAACAAAGTTTTAAAAAGGAGGTCGTTCACAGTTGGTAACTTTAACAAATTAACAAACTACCGAGTAACAATTAACAAGTTCGGTGTGAATACCACTATTGTATTTTCTTGTTACATTTTACCTTAGCTTTCCTTTGGAAAGCAATGAGGTATATTTTATGTACAGAAAAATTTACAATTATTAGACACCAGCAGAATGTAATGCATTTTCTGGCCCGCTACGGGCTTCGTCAGCATTCTTTGTGTCACACTGGATAGCGATACTTTATAAATTGAATGTATTTAGCTCAACAAATAGAAACTGGGAATTATTTTTTTTGATACTATTTAATAAAAAAAACATGTACGACAACAATACATTGTTATAAAAAAATATCTGTTCCTTTTTTCCTACGCTTGAAATTTTCCAAAAAAGTCCCTACTATTGGCATCACTGGTGTGTATACGTGATACTAAAATATCAATTTGACCCTTTTCGACGGTCTTGATATTCTTGACTACCCGTCTCCACCATCCACCAACTTGGTAAGAACAGCATGTCGCACATGAATTCTACACGTGTAGACTGTTCATGTTTCGTCCATTTGCTACCATCGTTGCCTAAACATTCGTTTTAGCATCCATGTGCGCCATGATGTTGGCCATACAATGTATTTTCTGTATACAACCAAACGCACAACAACAAAAATTGTGATCAATCAGAACATGAACATTAAAGGCCCAAATACACTTGTCAAATGCTTGTCCAGCCGGCGAATTCATCGTGTACGTGTGCTTGACGTAATATTCGCCGTCATATCTAAATTAATTGATTTTCCATCCAGCATCGTCGGTGTGACACATACAAACATATTTTCACTAATACTACCACAATGCTTGATGAGTATTTTGATCAATGTATTTGGGCCTTAACACGTATTCGCCACATACAAGAACATGAACAAATTAATACCATTGCTCTGCCGGCGTTATAGTCATGTCATGTTCTAATCGAAAGCGCATGGAGACGTGGGGTTATGACCCTTTTTTTGATATACCCTTTTGTATCATTTTCAACTATTTTGTGCCACTTTTTGACCCTTTTTGGAAATAGTACTCAAATTTTGTTTTTCACAACACTGCTGAACAGTAGTGCTTCTGCTAAGCAAATGTTTTCGAAATAAACTTACAATTCCATGCTTTCTTCTTATAATTTGTTTAAAGCGGAAATGGCCTTCAAGTGAAGATTTAATAACAAAGTATAGAAGGCACAATCCTAAAAAGGAGTTGGAATTCGTTAAAAGTTTGTGTTTAAAAATTGTTAACGACTTCTAAATTAGATTTTCGATAGTAAAACAGAAAATAAAGTACAATTTCCCTTATAGCAAACATTACACATAAACATTCATATTTGTTATTTTTTTTATATCGATACCTTCCCATAAGAATGTATTAAGCGACACTTTTTTCGAAAATGACTTTTTGATGTGGAACTATACTAGAAGTTAAGCGCCACATTTTGGCCTGGGTTTCGCTGCCCTATCATGGATGCAAAGGAAACTAGAGTGAAAATAAAATTGTATCAACCGTCAAGTTTTTTCAGTGGAATAATGTTGCACCCTGTAATTTGTATTATCCGCCAAAGAAATTATGCTAAGCCACATTTTTAAATATGTTTGTATTCTGAAAATCGCTTTCCGAATATGTTCCTTTCCATAAAATCCGAAAAATAAATAACTAAATGAGACGTTTTTTTTCGCTTCCTACACAATTTTAGAAATGTCGCTTAATACATTCTTATGGGAAGGTATCGATATATATTTTTTATTTATTGAATAACTTATGGGTTTTCTTGTAAACATAAAATGAGACATTTTTTTAAAAAAATTAACTGCCTATTTCACGATGTCACTCGAACGTTAACGTTCGCACAAATAACATGTAAACCAAAAACAATACCATGTGAGATAAGGCCATGATGGCTTTATCTCTCATTCAATAGGGAGATAAAGTCTTTTATTTTTTTTTTTCATTTGAATGGGAGATAAAGCCATCTTGGTCTTAGCTCACATTAGCAATATTAGAAAATGGCTTTATCTCTCATTTCAGTTCCGGAGACACTAAAGTTAAGTATTGAAATCTGGCTTCGTATACTAAAGTTTTTTCTGCGTGGCGGCCTGCGGCCGTGCTTAGGGGTTTTTTCCTCCAGTAGGACGCGGCAGGTGGCTTTGCTGAATAAAGTTTTCCTGCGTACGTCACAAGAATAAAAAAATGGTTTTCAATGATAACTAAGGATTTTCCCTTTTACAGAATGTTTACACCATGCATAACAATATTCTGAAAAATATGGCTTTATCTCTCATTTGCGAAAAAAATATGGCTATATCTCTCATTTCGCGAAATTTTAAATATGACCTTACCTCTCAATGATTGGGCAATAAGGCCAAATACAATTGTTCCTTATTAAGCTTGGTTTGATTCTTAATTAATTCTTCAACAGCAAAGCCCTTGAAGAGGAATTATTTATCTGAATTACGGCTTATGCCTGGTGAGCCTCATTCAGAAGCTATCGAACGATCTACATACATATGTATATCTTAATGTAGGAAGCCGAAACTTTCAAAGTCAGTCTTATTTTAAATACTTATTAAAATGAGTTTTTGTTGGTACTCCACCAGCACGATGCAAAATGTTAGGTTAAGAACTAACGGTTAAAGTCGAACATCGAAAAACTAAAACGAAGTTCACTTATTTTATGCGATACCAAACCATTTACCAACCAACCTTCGCGGGCGAAACGTACAAATCGCGAGGGCAAAAAAACAAGGACGCAAAATTGCCCTTAAGAAATAATGAAAATGACGAGCGATCTTCTCCACTCAAAGTAATCTTGCGATTTTTTTATTTATATGTACTTATGTATTTGTGATAACAATAAATAAACATGTGTCCAAATTGAGCACATGTTTATGCAGGGTTCAATTTTAATTTAGGTTGTTATTTAGTGTTAAAATTAGAATCAGACAAATGTGTTAAGCGTCGTGTTTAAAGACAGCAAAATAATCAGCCATGTCACAGAGTACAATTCCGTTCGGAAACGGAATTCATTCCGTATTTTGGTGCTTCAGAAAATGACGAAAAGATGTTTTGGAATGAAACCATTTTTGTTTTCATGAACGGTATGGGAGTTGTCTGTATCTGAAAGGCCAGAAAACTATCAAAATACACTTTCCATCAACAAGCAAATATGTTTTCTTCAATTCCGAACGGAATCATTCCGAACGGAATTGTACTCTGTGACATGGCCCAATATAATAAAATATTTTGTATATAAAAAATCATTAATTTTCTAATATAACCCAGCAAGCTGTTGCTGATCATTTAGATAACTATAATTATTTTTTATACCCTCCACAACTGGTTGTAAAGAGGGTATACTAAGTTTATCATTCCTTTTTTAATATTCATCTAAGACCCCATAAAGTATATAAATTGAGTGTTAACTTCTTCGAGTTTAAAATGGCCCATATATGTACAGCTCTTGCTATCCTTTTTTATATGTAGATAGATAAAAGTTGTGTTTGACACGAAGAAATAATTAATCGAGTTATCCATTATCCGTGAAATCAGTCATCTTTTTTTACTGAAAGCACCGGACGTACAATGGATAAGTGCAAATTACCATCCATATTACATTAATACTGAACGGACACGGCACTGATACGGATCTCTTTATTACACTCATAATATTCTGTACGTAAAATAAATTCAAATTGTAATATAAAATAAATGAAAATTCAATTAAAAACCGGTCTACTTATTTTTCATTTATTTTTAACAAAAACTTCATTTAAGTTTTACTGTCAACAATTCAACACCATATTCCGTAAAATCAAATAAATATTCAGTTATTTTGTAAAATTTTACTGTCAAAAATTCAACACCATATTCAGTAAAAACAATTAAATATTCAGTTATTTTATATTTTTCATTATATTCATATGATATTCAGTAAAAACAATTAAATATTTAGTTATTTTATTAAATTTAGTAATTTTCGTTTACTCCACAAAAGAGCCGAATTTCTAAAAAATACCAGACAGACACCTGTCCGCTTGTTTTTCTTATAAGCGATAGAGGGAGAATATTATTATTTACTTACCCTGTTACACACGTTTGTTTTACTTTTGTTGTACTGACCACGTTGTTTACAGAAGAACTCTCAATTTTAAGACACCAGCAGCATGACCGATATGGCTTCGCAATTATTTTACTTTTAAAATTTGATGTATTTAACTAAATTATATTAGAAAATAGAAAATGGGAACTACTTACACAAAACAAGCAATTCATTTTTTATAGATAAGTAAAAATAAATTTTTGGTAGTTAAATTATATAAAATAACTGAATATTTAATTGTTTTTACTGAATATGGCGTTGAATTTTTGACAGTAAAATTTTATAAAATAACTGCAAATTTATTTGTTTTTATGGAATATGTAGTTAATTTTTTGACACCTAATTTATATAAGATAACTGAATATTTATTTGTTTTTACGGAATTCGCGGTTGAATTTTTGACAGTAAAAATTAAATGAACTTTTCGTTGCTTTAAATTACATTTTTATTTTATTTAACATAAAGAAGAATTTAACTCAATTAACGGACAATATTAACTGCAACTGAAAATCAGAATTAATATGTACTTAGTTTTTTGAATAACTGTTAGAATCAGTTAAAAATAAATTTGCTTGGAATTTTAAATGTTTATTTATTTAAAAATGACTGAACGGAATATTTCCTAAATAAACTACAGTCCGTTACTGTAATAATATTGTGAGTGTATTAATATGGATTTATCTATGTTTATAAAGTTCATTTAAATCGGTTTGAAAGTTTGTGAGAGGCAGAAATTGCCCCCTACCTCCCCTTGTGGTCCTATTTTTGAAAAACTGTATAGCTTATGTGTCCATATAGATATGGATCTATCTATGTTTTAAATTTCATTAAAATCGGTTTGAGAGGCAGAAATTGACCCTATCTCCCCTCATGGTCCTATTTTCTTAAAAATGCATAGCTTATGTGTCCGTATAAATATGGATCTACCTATGTTTTAAATTTTATTAAAATCGGTTTGATGGTTTCTGAGAGGAATAAATTTCCCCCACTGCTACACGTTCAATAAATATCATGATATTTCTAGTATCACGATATTTATTGAACGTGTAGCAGTGCCTTTTGACAGTTAATTTCTATAAAATAACTGAATATTCATTTGTTTTTACGGAATTCGTTGAATTTTTGACAGTAAAAATTGAATGAACTTTTCGTTGCTTTAAATTACATTTTTATTTAATTTAACATAAAGAAGAATTTAACTCAATCAACGTACAATATTATCAAAGTTATTTACGGGAATACAAAATTTACTATTAAGATTTTAACTGCAACTGAAAATCCGTATTAATATGCACTTAGTTTTTTGAATAACTGTTAGAATCAGTTATCATTATCAGTATTATCAGTTATTTAAAAATTAATGAATGGAATATTTCTTAAATAAACTACAGTCCGTTACTGTAATAATATTGTGAGTGTACTTACTAAGTTGGTCACTGGCAACCCGAGGGGACACATTTCTTCAACCGGATCGGTACTTTGCTTTAACTCTCCAGTTGGTAATGCCACGCTTCCTCATGAATACGTACACCTGGCCAAAATATATCATATCAAAAACATATCAAGCTCCTTCATCTCCAATAATTTTTCTGAGATGACCTAGCCAGCGTAATCTTGTTATGTTGATCTACTTAACCGATGTCAATATCGAAATAAAGGTCATGCAGTTCATCGTCCATACATCGTCGATACTCGCCGTTGTTTACTTTAGCACCATATATTTTGCGGAGTATTTTTCTCACTAAGACTCCCAATGCTGTTTCGTCTGCTTGCGATAAGACCCAGGATTCTGCACCATATAGCAAGACAGATCTAATGAGTGTAAAAAGACCTTAATGCAGGTTTTTTGTTTTCTAAAATATGTAGTAGCAAAAGCTGACAGAGTTCTTTAATTCTTGTTGGTGCTTTTTTGGATAGAATTTTTTGGGTACAAAAACTCTTGATTTTACGTACGTATGTGTGTATGTATGCATTTGCCCACCATTTTCTCATATAAAAAGCTACATTTTTGTTAAACCTGCTTCATACTACGCGACATATTGCACATAAATCGAGCCCTATTTGCGATTATATCGTAAGCGACAGTTTTTTGAAATATGTGTTTTTTTTCTTGCAAGTAGATTATAAGTACTCGTGGCAATGATTGTAAAAGAATCCACTGAGGTGAAAGTGTGCCTCGTCAAAGTGCACGAAATGCATTTTGATTTGAATTGGCATTGTTCTAAAATGCTTTAACAATCCTAACGCGCTGCTCAATTGTGTTCCCCTCCATGGTTAAATTTGTGAAACCCTGAAGCAAAGAAATGTCAAATTAAGTTGGGCAAAACCCTTGACGTTAAAGTGTGACTCACAATTAAAATTATAGTTGGACCACCCTATTACATGTTCACGCAAATTATTAGATCCCAAGCGCCAAGAGCGCCTTGTTTTATTGATTTTGTAAGTTTTTTTGATTCTCCTGCTCAACAAAATAAAAATGTAGTTACGTCCGTTTGCATTCAAGGTGACGATATGTATAAAATATTTCGTTTAAAAAAAAACAATTATAAATCGCTAGATTTTTTTATCTTCTGCGTTTCTTTCTGTTCTAGTCGTTGCTATGTTCAAAAGCTGTAATTTGGTTCGAAACTATAAAATTAAAAAAAAGCTCAAACAAATAAATCACCTAAAATATGGAATTTTGCTACTTTTTCGTCAAAGAGATAAATAAATTTTTTTGTCTTTCTTTACCAAAATTATGACTTTCAGCTGATAAGCTTCTGTTTAAATACAAAATTCCCCATAACAATAATCAAAATATTTAAATACAAAATGCAATAAAACTTAATCGATTAATTAAGCTGTCTAAAATAGATCATTTAAAAATTAAAACCAAAATATAACAACGTTATCAGAACAAAAATTTCAAATTTTTGAACAAATAATCGCATGATGCCAACGTAAAGAAGCACTTACGTAAACTAGAATTACGATAATGACGTCTTCTTAATTATGTATGTAAATTGATTTCACTTTCTTTTTATGTTTTGTTAACAGGTTCATCAAAATTTTAAAATGGCCCTATCGAAGATCGATACTGAAATGGATCAGGAGAAGTATTTACGCGAGACAACACAACATTTTCGCGGCATTGAAAAGCCTCTGAAATATGGACCCACAATTGAAAGTCTTAATGACCTAATAGCTGCTTTGCATCAGGAGTTTTCCACGAATTATGTCAATATTGAAATGATTAATCACATAATGTTGTCCTACAAATCGAATGCCAAGGAATGGCAAAAGTTTGCCAAATTCGATCGTTACAAATACACCAGAAATCTGGTGGATTCTGGCAATGGTAAATTTAATCTAATGATTTTGTGCTGGGGTGAAGGTCATGGTTCGAGTATACACGATCATGCCGATAGTCATTGTTTTATGAAAATGCTTAAAGGCGATTTGGTAGAAAGCCGTTATTCTTGGCCCGAAGCCGAAGAAAGTCAACAAGTGGATGATGATGATATGGAAAATCATGATGCTTTACAGGTGTTGGGTAAAAGAACCATGAGTTTGAATGATGTGGCCTATATAAATGGTAAATTGGAAGTAATTCTTTTAAGAAAATTAAATTTAATATTTTTTTTTTTGCAATTGCAGACAATTTGGGCCTTCATCGGGTCGAAAATCCCAGCCATTCAGATACTTCAGTGTCGCTGCATTTGTATTGCCCTCCCTATGAGAAATGTTCCATGTTTGAAAAGACCACCGGCAAACGTTTGCAATGTACTGTTACCTTTTGGAGTAAATACGGTCAAAAGGTTAATCAGGTCTAATAATAATTATTATTGCTTACTATTACTAGACCTGGACTAAAGGCTCAGTTAGCCGGGAGTAATAGTAACGTTGTAAATCAGCTGCTTCATTTTGTTGCATGTAAAGCAATTATAACGATTATGGTTAGCAGTAAGATGTTGCGTCTCAATCTGTATGTAGATTTGTCTTACTTTTTTACGGTAAGGTTAAGTTACTGTTACTTCCGGCTAACTGAGCCTTAATAATAATGGGTCCAGCGCTTTTGATATTTTGCATTATCCGTATAAAGACTAATTAATACTCGTACATATTTAATTGCTTATAAAAAATATTCTTTGAAATATTTTATAAATATTGTCTTTTTAATATTCCTTTTATACCCTTCATCACAGGTGAAATGGTTATATAAATAAACATATCAGTGCCCCTGTTCTGAAACTTTGGTGAGAACTTCTCGCATCGAAAAAATGTGAATCAAAATATTCCATCGTTTCTCGAAAAGTGAGAAAAAAGTGCGTCTGTAACTCATGTCAAAAACTAACAAAAGAGATTACGTCTTTACGTTAAAAATGTCATAACATTGCACTCGCAGCCGATGTGATTTATCATGTAAAAGCAAAATGTATTGAGTAAGACCATATTTACATTATGCAATTAACGCCGCAACTTTCGCATGCAACTTTTTGTGTGTTAGCAAGAGGTGTAGGGAAGAAACCGGGGTTGATAAAGTTGAAAAAAATGTAAAAGTAAATGTGAAAAGAGTTTCGTAGTAACTACTTTAAAAGAAAATAGAAAAAAAAACTCGGCGTTAATTGCATAGTCTAAATGCGGTATAACACTCAATTTACATGATGAATTTTATGACGTCCAATTTTGGACGTCATTTTTTTGTTTGGTAGCAAGCGGTGTAGAGAAGAAAGAAGGGTAGAAAAATAGACATGATTTCTGTTTTCTCTTCCTCTATCTTTTTTACACCGCTTGCTGCCAAACAAAAAATGACGTCTTAAATCGGACGTCATAAAATTCATCATGTAAATTGAGTGTAAGAGAGAATAGGAATACAAAATTTGACAAGCGGTCGTTAAATGGTTTTTTTTTTCTAAGCCATTTTAAAAACTTATGTATTCTCATCATACCAGAGGTGTATTTTAACAGAATATATTGAAGGTGGTAACATTTTTATACAATTACAAAAACAACTAAAATCAACTCAGGAAATTTTCATGTTGTTCTTGTAAAAATTGTAAAACTATAAACGTCTGCTTTTTTGTTATTATTTTTGATTTTACTTATACCATCCGTGTAAACATGACATATACTTACAACAGACTTTTCTTTTTTTTTTTCTTTTAAACACGGAGAGAATTTCATATTATTTTGATTCTACAAAGTCGTAATACATTGTATTACCGTGTAAACTAGCCTTAAGTGAGAAAAACAATTGCTTGTTTTTTTCATTTCTCACATTCCAATCGAAAAGTTTATTGACGCGGGAGTTACAGAACATGGGCACAGTTTGTCATTCCGTTAGTAGTTTATACCGTCAGTCCGTGTGTTGCTTAAAATAAGTTGTTGTAGTTTATTTATTTTACACGGGAATATTTTGCTATTAAACTACAAACAAATCGGTTCAGAAATGACCAAGATATGAGCAAAAGATCAGGGCTGCCTCTAACGTAACTCATTAGCCGTTTCTTTTTGATGTCTCCATTCAACTTATATGCTTGTGCATTCATTTAAGTATTTTAAATATAATAAAGGTTTACAAAACAAAGGTTCTATGAAAGTTTTCCGTAATAAACGTTTGTTAAATTTAATTATTGCTCAAGGGTACTTTACACTATCACACAACTTTAACGTATTCCTTTTGTAACAGCACTTCCTAAATAAGAGCGGAAGGCGGAACGTTTTATTCAGCTTAGCTTTTCATGTCATACCTAAATAAAAGCGTCAACGTTAAAGCTGGATGTCCACAGCACGCGTTTTCGCCTCTACGCATTGTATGATTTTTATACCTTCCATGCGTTCTATGTTTCAAGTTACATGCAAAGCTTTTTATGCGGCATCTTCACAAGTAAAAATTACATTTCATTTGTCAAAACGCTTACAAAAGTAGAAAGTAAACCTACTTTTCGCATTCAACGCCTCAATGCATTCTACGCTTTGGTGCATGTAACTTGTTACATATAACTACACAGATACTACTTTTTTGACATCTGCGTAGACAGCGAAAATGCGTGTCACGAGTGAGGTAGACCTCCAGCTTAAGTCACGAACATTAGTGTTAACACTCTTGTCTAATAAATCCCACATAGATGAAATAAAAACAAGGAAAAGGTTTCCTGATGATCTGGCCTAAGCAACCAGTGAAATGCGCATAGAAGCTAGCTTTCCCTCAACAATAAATTTCAGTGTATTTATCAAATATAAAAAATTGGGAATTTAGCACGTCATACAATAATCTTAATAATAAAACCGCTAGATTGACTTAAAACCAGCAAAATTTCCATTATTTTTGTATAATAGCAGCCAACTTCACTATTAAACGCGCTGTCAAAATCAGATTTTTTAATTTCAAACCGTTGCCTCTGCCTTATATGGGCAGAAGAAAAAATCGGTTTATAAATGCCCGATTTATTAATAAATAACTCCCTATTTCTTACCAAATAATGGTTTTGGCACAATAGCACCTAACAACATATAAGCAAGCAAGGGGGCCAAATTTGGCTTAGTTATATGAAAACGAGCTAAGTCAAGCTAATTAATTTACCTGACCCCCCATACAAGTGTCCTCCCGAATAGGGTTCATACAAAACAACTTAGGTGAAGGGTATTTAAGATTCGGCACAGTCGAATATAACATTTTTTCTAGTTTAATGTCTTTGAATATTTAAGTTAAGTTTATAAGTTCATTTGTTTAAAAAAAAATATTTTAATTGTTAAAGTAAGTAATAAATAAAATTATTCATAAAAATGTTGATTAGATCTATAAAGAGGTTTATTAAACAGATCTTCATAGGAAATTAGGTTTAAAAATCTGGGGGCTAATTCTGGCAGTCGAATACTTTTTCGATTATTTCTACTTCTTTCAGTCGATACTGAACGAATCGAATTAATTTTTTCAGTGTTGAGAAAACTCAAATACAACACTGAAAGAATAATTTTGATTTGTTCAGTATCGACTAAAAGAAATAGAATTGCTTCCAAATCGACTGAGTTGAAAGATTTTTTTTACTAATTTTTTATCTTATGAGGTGCAATAATTGTTTGTATTATTTTTTAAATTCTTATTTAAAGTGGTAGAAAAAACTGGGAATTTTTTTCAGTGAATGAGGGTATACTAATGGCGTTTTCTTTTCTGAGTAAAATTCTGCATTTATTCTGCCTTTTACATTTTTTTATGTTCTTTTCTGAAAAACATGTGTTATTTTAAAAGTGTAAATCGTTCTTTTCTGATGATGTTCCCTTTAAAATTAAAAAAAATGCTACATGTTCAACACTCATATTAAATAAAGGGGCAAGAGTGCAGCACTACATCAAGGCGAATTCAGTACAAGGTGGTGGTAAGTTTCGACCGGTAAACCCTAACAATGCAATGCAAAAAACATCTGTTGTTTCTGTTGGCTGTAATTGAATTTACCTTGCGCTAATACTACATTTACATTAGGCCGAAATCTTGTAGATTTGATTTAAAATCTTCTTCGAAATCTAGTGCGTTTACATTTTTTGACATTAGCGAAATTTTGTTTTATAACAAAACAACTGACTAAAAGTTTTTTCATTACACATACAAACACAAAAAGAAATATACATTTAAAAATTTGCATTACCTTTTATTAATAACACTACGTGACAATTTTTTGACCAAATGAATTTGACACCTAATCTTTATGTAAAATTTTCCGCTGAATCTGAGATATTCCAAAATAACCGTTATTTGTGTTTTTAAAAAAGATGCTGTGACTGAAATGCAAATATCTTCCAAAATTTTCATATTCGGATTCAGCGGAAAATTTTACATAATGATTAGCTGTCAGATTCATTTGGTCACGACTTTTTTGGAATTTTGTCACGTAGTGTAATCAACGATATTTATTTTATCAATATTATTCGTCTTTTTTATATTTTTACAGTTTTTATTAAACTTTTTAATTTTTTTTTTAACAATTTTTGTTTTGTCTTTTTTTAAATGTCATTTTTCTTGTGCATGGAGGTATTTTTTAGTGCTTTATTGAAAAAACCATAGTTGCATCATTAAGTACTATTAGATTTTGAGTAGATTTCGTCGAAATCTAGTCACGAAGTAGATTTTGCTTTGTATGGGAAATCTAGTCAAAAACAACTAGATTTGGCTCGAAATTTCGTAGGTACTAGATTTGGCGTAGGTGTAAATGTAGTATAACTGTACTTTATTGTTTAATGCCGAAATTTGTGTTCTTTTGTAAACGTAAAAATGAAGCACTTCTTAAAAATTAGTGGAGCATTTAAAAATGTTGCCAAGTCACATGTAACACTTATGCAACACTTGTTTTTTAGAAAAGAAAACGCCATAAGTTTTCATTCCATGTGAAACTTTTTTATTATGTACATTTAAGACCCCTAAAGTTTATATATTCTGGCTCCTTGAGTAGTTCTAATTGAATTTAGCCATGTCCGTCTGTTGAAAACACGCTCACTTTCGTAAAACTCATAAGAAAAGGTCTTATATTGATTCTAGTTATCCTAAGCAGTTTCGGATTGAAACCCAGCAAAATCGGTTCAGTTTGATAACTTTGTTACAAAAACTAATATAAACTGTGGTATAATGCTACGATTGACATAAGATTTGGCTCAGATTCTTTCTCAATAACTAGTTGTTAAATTTCGTAAAGATCGGTGCATAATTTACCATAGGCCCCATATAAAGCATGGTCTCGGAAAACAGTTTAGTACACCTTAAACCGTAAGAGACGATGCTATTTGTAATAAAATTGGGTATGTCACAGTTCTAAAGGACTAAAAAACACACTGTTAAACTTCGTAAAGATCGGTCTACAATGTACCCAATGTAGGTCCCAAACAAAGCATAATCTCCGAAACGAGTAATGTGTTTGTAGCAAAATTTGGTCTTTCGTAGTTTCATAAGACTTCAAATCACAGTAAAAAATTTCGTGAAAATGGGTCTATAATTAACCATATTCCCCATAAAACGCCCACTCTGGGATATAATTTAAATACGTAACAAACAAACATAGATGTTGTGGTAAAATTTGGTCCAATTTAGATTCGAATGGCCAGAAACAATACCATACAAATTTGTAATATTAAGCAGCCTCCTGAAAACTTATTGAAAACTATAAGACGCAATAACAAATTTCACTAAACTACCGAAATTTGTTCTAATTTGGATTTTTCAATACCAGGGGCCTGATTCTGGCAGTCGTGATCGAGTACTTTTTCGATTCGAAAGCAATTTGATATCTAATTATTTCAGTCAATACTGAACGAATCGGAATTATTTTTTCAGTATTGTAAAGCATTTATTTGAGTTTCACAATACAAAAAAAAAATTTCGATCCGTTCAGTATCGACTGAAAGAATTAGAAATAAAATTGCTTTCGAATCGAGAAAGTACTCGATCACGACTGCCAGAATTAGGCCCCAGAAAACACTCTTACAAAAAATATCTGTTCAAACTAACTTTTTAAAAACCAGAAATAAAAGCATAAAGCTTTCTAAGTGCCGGTTCACACACGTCAAGTTTGACTCGTCAAGTCTTGAGTTTTTAGGAGAGAGAGGAAAAGAAAAATAAATTTGCATCTGTTGACATGTTAGCTATGGGGTGGTCATCTTATTTCTGAATAAATATTTTTGAAAAAAAAAAAATGTAAGTTGGCAATTGTCTACAACATGCGTTTGTGACATATATAAATAATAATAGACGGTTATGTTTGGTTAGACTGTTTCGTTCAATTCCCCGTAAAATGAACCAGGTAATTTATTTCGACAATTGTTAAACGTCTGTTTCACTAAAGTATTACCAAGGACTCAGGAAATATACTCGTTGGGCGCAATTCGCAGAAATCTGCTTGGAAAGAACTGCAAATTACCTGCCGCAAAAGAATTTATGAAACGGTCTGTTGCACGGGGTTTTTATTTGTTACAAATTATGAAAGTATGGATATCTCTGTGACATGCTGGAAGGACAATAAATAAAATCTGTTACAAATTATTAAAGTATGGATTTCTCTGTGACATGCTGGAAGGACAATAAGCTTGTTACGTAAGCATCAAATTATGTAGGCGCGGAACCAGTTGAAACTGCCAATAGATTTGACAAAATGCAAAAACCACAAATTCAATAACTTGTCCCAAAATAGCCAAATATTATAAAGCCCATATGGGAGGAGTTGACGTTATGGATAGCTTTTTGGGCAGATATAAAATAAGAATGTACAGCCGAAAGTGGTATTTTTGATTATTTTACCATATGACAGATATGAATGTAATAAATTCATGAGTAATCTATAAAAGAACAACCCAAACACTACATTGCTAGATTTTAGATCAGACCTGGCGGAAACATTATGCTTCCACAAAACATATGAAAACAAACTAGGAAGACCTTCAATCAGAAAGGCAGACCCACAAAACCTATACTGACACAAGATATTCAAACCGATGGAATAGGGCGTAATGAAAATAGGTGTTCTAGTAAAAACAGATGCAAACTTCCAGGGTGCAATGGATTTTCACGGACCGAGTGCACTAAATGTAAGATTGCTTTGCGCCAGAACAAAAATCGCAATTGCTTTCTATTGTTTCATAAATAGAAACAATTTTCTAAACACCTGTATGTAATATAAATATGAATATGACAATTATTCATCCCTTAGTAATTTAAGTACCAAACGCATATTGTTGCCAAAAGTCAACATACCGTTTTTTTCGAAATAAACACTCAAAACTATTTTCTTTATTATCTTTAAGCCGTGCTTACATTGCTTTTAAATTTGCCCAGTAGTTTCAGAGATATAGTTACATTTTTGAAAAAAAAACTAATCACCCCTATCGTGAATAACAAGTGGAATTTTTGTTCCCATGAAATTTTCATTTCCCTTGAAGGGAAAAAAGCAATCGTGAATCTCATGTGAAAAATTTTTCACGCTATCAGTTCCAGTGAATGTAAGAAAAAGAAGAAAGATTAAGGCCCTAAATTTGTAAAACGCAAACGCCAAAAATTATATTGAAAGCAAAAACAAAATCGAAAATATTTCATAATTTTGTTGTTGTTTTCTATAGAAATGTATATTGAATTTTTAAATTTTAAACGCTGCATATCTTGTGGCGTTGATAATTTTAAAATGCAATATGTATTTCTATAGAAAGCAACAACAAAATTTTGACAAATTTTTGAAACTGTTTTTGCTTTCAATGTTATTTTAAACATTGCGTTGCGTTTTACAAATTAAGGGCCTAAAAAAATTAAAAATCAATGAAATTTTTGTTCAAAAATATTCAAGTATATATTTTAAAGAAAAGTTAAAATAATTAAACTATTTATTATTGGAGGGGTAGTTTGATTACAACGTTAGTTTTTTGCACTTTTTAAATTTAATGTAGTAAAATATTTTCCAAAATTCTGCCACCAAGTCAATCGAAAGTTTTACAAATCCGCAGGTAATCTACCTGTTGCTTTGCATTTTAATGAGCAAACCGATATGCCTTTTTAACTTTATTAACCCTCAATATTCGATATATAGGAGGAGCTTCTTACATACATGTTCTGTTCCCTAGCAAAAATAAAATGAGAAAATCTAAGGGAAATGCGAACAAATTACGAGGGAAAAATTTTTCACGATAAGGGGAATTTTTTCCCGTGAACACTTTTTCACGTTATTATTCTCCTTTGAATTACATTCTTTCATGGGAGTTGTTCATGATCGCAAATGTGTGAAAAGGGGAAAAATTACGAGGGAAAAGTTTTTCACGATAGGGGTGATTATTTTTTGTTCTTTAAAAATTCACAAAAAATAAAAATGCGACAAAAAAATCGAATGAAATGCGGTGTTTCATTGTAATCGGTGACAGCACAAAAATGTTCAAATTTTCTAACTGACGGTGGAGGGTATCAAAGATTCGGCACAGCCGAATATAGCACTCTTACATGTAAGTAGGTAATTTAAAAAAATTTTTGAACAGAACCAAAGTGAATTTTGTGGGAAATTCTATCATTCTATCTAGTAAAAATATTTGTAATAAAAATCACTTTAACAAGGCTCCTTATTTAATCGTAAAGTTGGTGTTTTCTGTGCCAACAATTTAGTCCAACACTGTAAATAGACATTGTATTTTGCACATATTTTACGGCACATTGGTTGGCAACATTTCGACGAAAATTTGCTGTCTTCAAAACGCTGTAGTTGACCAACATTACCAAGCATTATTTCTTGCGTGGGTGTGGCACAACAGCAAGGTACTTCTTTGAAGAAGGTACGCTTAGACAGTCCTGGACAGTGTCGTCTGTGAGTTCTAAATTCGATCTTGGGGATGTGGGGGTGTAGGGTCATGAAATATAAGAAAGTTTAAAACTAGACGGAAGTTCTTTGCAAAGTTTTACTCTATTCAGTTCTGGAACGGACTTAGTCAAAAAGTGTTTAATCACTAAGATAACGGTTAAAAATCGAAGTTAATGGCTCTCCTTTTCGAAGAAATTAATGGCAGTTTATTTACTCAACCTCAAAATACCTTCGATCTGTCTTTTTCTGACTTGGTTCGCTTCAGCTGTGAGCCTTCTAAGTGCTAATAATTACAAAAAATTTTACAAATAATTTGTGTGTTGATTGTTTATGAAAAGCTTTAGTTGAGTTGCCGGCTTCCGAAAATATATAGTAGAGATGGGCGATTCTATTCTAGACAACTTTTAACATCATTTTTCAAATCACACTATTTGATACTTTTTTGATACCAATTTAAAGTAAAATATCTATATTTTATAATAATATAATTTTTTAGACGTAAGCTTATATATAAATTTGTTGTGCACTTCGAATCATTAAGATTCATAGATTTGGCGCGAACAGAAAATGCATTGCATGTTGCACCCGTCATGGCTTAAAGAGCAAATTTCTTATTCTTGGATTATATTTCTCTACAATGTTTGATTTGATAATCATCGTCTGATATCTCATCTTTCACAATAAAAAAGAATAATACAATAAAAGTTTAAAAACTAACAGAGTTTTGTGTTTTTGTGGTATGATCTTATGAAAGTGGGCCGATTTGGTTGCACCCGTCATGCACTTTAAAGCTCACTCGTGGCTATCTGATCGTTTCATATAAATTCTTGTAAATAGATAACAATAGTATATAAAAAATGTTACCCCTTCTAGAAATAACTTAATTGTAAATGTGTTTCTTTCTTATAGTAAAAGACGTTTAAAGCGTCTAAATGTTGCACCCGTCAGAAAAGAATCGCCCAGATGTCAATTAATGTGAATTTCAGTTGCCAACAAGTATGGGCACCACTACATTGAAAGCTTTGCATGTGTGGCATTGTATTGGTTTGTTTACGTTTGCATTTGTTGGTTTTACGCTCTTTTGCTCTTTGTTTTTTGTGTATGTATACACATCGTCACTGTTGCCAACTTTTTTGGAACATTTCCCGCCAAATCGGACGTCAAAACCGCTAGAAACCGCTAAATATTTAATTTAGCGGGAATTTTTTTAAAAATACCGCTAAAACCTAAACATTTTTTAAGTTTTATATAAATCAAGATATAGGCCGCTTTTTTAAATTTTCTCAAATTACGTTACATACTATGGTTTCCAACTTCCCTAGTTATTTTATTCCTAAAGGAAAATAAGTTAGAGTTATATATCCATCTGTGCGAATCTTTGATACCCTCCACCTACAGTACGAATATTTCCGAAGTGGTCTTTATATGGGACATATGGTAAATTATGAGCCGATCTTCACAAAATTTGAAGAAGTAATTTATAGTCTTATACAACTTTGACTGACCAAATGTTATTATAATAGAAGACAGATTGAACGCTTTACGGTTCTACGCATTCTAAAGCTTTTTGCGAGAGTATGTTTTATATGTGGATAGCTGACAGTGTAAGTGCTACACTCAAAATATTATGTAGTTAAATTTAAACGAAAATTCATTTTAAACAACTTAAAATTCACTTAAAAAACGGATCATTTACATTTCATTTAAAACAAATGATTTTTACATTCATTTTTAAATTTTTTATTTTTTGAACAGAACATTATATTTTAAACGACAAAAATCAAACTACATAAAAAAATAAATACGATAAAACATTATTTTTTGGTAGTTTGTTTTTTGAATATCAAACATAAATGTAAAAAAATAAAATTATTCGAAAAATAACTATATTTTTATTCGAATTTAACAGAACAGAAAACGAATTTAATAACCCACAATCAGTTACTGTAATAATTTTTTAAGTGAACTCATATAAAACTATGACAAACCAAAATTTAAAAAAAGCATTATTTGTTAGGGCTTTAGACGTACTGTTTTCACAGAGTAGGTTTTTTATAGGGCCTATGGTAAAATATGGACTGATAATCACGAAAATTGACAGCGTGATTTCTAGCCATATTAAACTGTGGCGGACCAAATATATTACAATAGCATTATTTGTTACGTTTTTAGGCACACTAAAGGTTTTTTCCGAGAGTGGGCTTTTTATGCGGCTTATCGTTAATTATGGACCGATTAAACAGTATGATTTTTAGTCATATATAACGAATTTGTGCATAATCTTATATCAATATGTGCATTCGCCACTAGTTATGTTAGTTTTTGTACCAAATGATAAACTTTTTAGGGTGGTTGTTCCACATTGTAATTTATAGCACTTTTCCTACTGAACCGATTGTGCTGGACTGCAATCCCAAACTGCTTAGGTGGATTCTAAACAATTTGATGCTAATATTTATATTCCCATTTGAGTCGTTTGAAAGTGACAACAGACGCATATACAGACGGACATGGCTTAATCGACTTAGAATTACTCAAGGACCCAGAATAAATAAACCTTATGGGGTCTTAGATAAATATTAAAACAGTTTCACCCGGGATGACAAACTTAGTACACCCAGAGAAAAAACATGCTTTAATATGTTAACCTCCAACAAAACTATTTTCAAAGAAAATTTTAAACTTTCATTCATGATTCATTTAACAATATTATTGTCCTCCATCAAGAAGCCACAACCATATTATGGTTGCCTCTGAACATTTTATGGTTAATAATAACTTAAATATTTTTACCGCTTATAATAGTATGGTATGATTTCAACCATAGCATGTTGCTCTTGGAAAAGAGGAAAATACTATTGTTTATTGTAAAACAAATTATTGTCATATTTAACCATAACATGTTTAGAGGCAACCATAATATGGTTGTGGCTTCTTGATGGACGACTAATTCAATCATAATATCGTTGTAGGTGACAATAATATGGTTATATTAACCATAATATGGTTACAATTTTCTCAAATAGAAACTGGGAATTATTTCCTTCCGAAGGTAACTTTATATTGGGGGTATTCACGTCACAAGTTGCACCCTTGCAAAAAAGGCAAAGTGCAAAAATATAACAACAACCACAAAGACAATTATTTACGCAAAACTTATTGTCTGTGTGGTTGTTGTTTTATTTTTGTACTTTTGCTTTTATATTCAACATTTTTCATTTTTCGAATTTATTCTATGAGCTAAATTTCAGTTATGTATTTTATAAAGCTTTTTTTTTTTTTTTTTTATAATAGTCTGGTAGTGTATAAAGTCATTTCTGAAAAATTGAAAGAATAGAACTATTACAAAAAAAAAAAAAAAAAAAAAAAAAAAGCTTTATAAAATACATAACTGAAATTTAGCTCACAGAATAAATTCGAAAAATGAAAAATGTTGGTTACAATTTTCTTTAAAAATAGTTTTATTTGAGGTGACCATATTTAAACATGCTTTTTCTCTATGTGTTTGTAAAAGCAAATAAATTTATAACATTTACGCTATTTTTGGTAATTATTTGCCGTTTTAAGGCATTAGATAAAATTAGTTACATTAAAGTCAGTGCTTGGGTTCTGTCAAGACAATTAAGATCAATACCTTACCTTTTGTTTCAAAATTTTAAGCAAGCTTAAAGTTGTGAATTGTTACATATAGCCCTAACAAAATACTAACTGAAAATCGAAAAAAAAATGTCATATACAATCTTCAGTTCTCTAAAACTATAATAGTAATTAAAACCGTGAACCTAAACAAATAGTTTTTAGCCAGAAAAACAAAAAGAAAAAGTAAGAAATATGTAAATTTTAAATTTGAGAAAAGTTTTTGTAGCGAAAATGAGCCGCTGAGAGTTGTTTGAAAATCGCTAGATTTCCCGCTTACCGCTAAAACGTATTTTTTCCCGCGATTGACACTTCAAAAACGCTAGATTTAGCGGGAAAATCTCTAAATTGGCAACAGTGCACATCGTTCGCTCTTTTTGCATTTTCATTTTGCATTTGCCCATAGCTGGTTGCCAATAACAAAAATTCAGGCAACCTTAAAGTTTTGGTTACTGTGTAGATTTAAGAGTTAAACATGCCAAAAGCAAAACTACATAAGTAAGTGTTTTGTTTAATTTTTAAAATTTTATTATGTATATAATTACCGCAGTTGTTCTCCCGTAACATACACTTTATCCATTGCAATAGCATGTGGTCCCTAATTTTTCCTTACAATTTTGGATGAAACCAGATTTCGCTGGAACAGATCAAACGATTTTTAACACGATTCCTTCATTTTGTTCCAAAAAGTATATTTTTTTTAATACAGAACATTAAATTAAATACAGAACTATTAAAGCTTTTTGATTTGAAAATAATTTTCACTGAACAACGTTCTAAAATACAGAACTTTTCTGTAAAATACAGAACGGATGGTCACCATAGCTATAAGAAAGCTTTAAAAAGTTTAAATTCTTTTCGTTAACACAGAATTTCTTATCTGTATAAAATTCCAAGCAAAGAAATCGCCATAATGTATGCTACTTTAAAAATTGTGATTATAAAAAATTCGTTATATTTAACATGGATTAATAAAAGAATTCCCAAATAGGGGTCCACCGACTCAATGGGGTTCGTAATAGTATTCTAGTCCGTTTCGTAATCCTTTTAAAAACCTGTTTTATTTTTTATAAATAAGTGCATAATTATTTCTTGATTCATTATTTCTGGTAAATTTTATTATAAACATGATTGATTTTAAATTAATGCCCCTATTGCGGTTCTACACTTTTGTAACAGTTTGGTTGTCTTTGGTAAATTCACATTGCCATTCTCAACTCAACAGGCAGTTGGCTATTCAGTTGAGTATCGTTTTATTCCGTGGTATTGCCGTTTTCAACTTTGTAAAAGTTTGGTCGACAAAACTGCTAAAAAGTAGTTGTGTTATTGGCAGTTAAAGTTAATTTTTTCTTAAATTTGGTGAAAATCGAAACCAAAATGGGGAAATCGTACCTATACATTTTTGTAATCACTTTTTAGCTATTTTTAAAAACTTTTATTAGTTTGAAAATAAAAACGAAAGCTCAATTTGAGCGTCTTGTCCAGCTTATTGAGAGAAACTTAGAAATTGCTCGCGGAAAACACCAAAATTTGGTATGACGAAAAATTTATGTAAGGAGTTATGTTAGGAGTTTGCATTGGAGTTAAATAGTTTGTGACCACGACAAGAACTTCTCTTAGACACCTATAATCTTCTTAATCTAATTTTAATATTCTTGGCACAGGTTTGGATACACTACAATTCATGTATAAAGAAAAACCTTGTCAACAATATAAGAAACACTCAAGCGAAAGGGGAAGGCCTATCACAAGAAGTTCCATTTAATAGCCTTGAGGATACTGTTTCGCAGCTCTTGTATTGCAAGTCCGGCCAAGTATTTGGTGTTGAAAATATTTCGCCATCAAGTAACAATTTTACTGAGTCAGTTAAACCAATAATACAACCAGCAGATTTGCCAACAGCTGTCCTAACCAGAAGTATGGAATACAACTCTCATGTGTGGGCCGGTGCTTCAAAGTCTATTTTGGAGCTTCTCGACCGCGTGCAGGAGAGGGCGAGGGTTCTCATTGGTGACAGTAGGGTAACCAATTCTATTGACTCCCTTGAGCACCGTCGCAATGTGGGTTGTATTTGCCTGTTTTATCGTTACTACAATGGGATGTGTTCCGACGAAATCAGGGATCTGGTTCCCGAAACCCGTACATTTGTTCGTAATACACGTTTTTCCTCAAGAGCCCATCCTTATGTTGTCGATTGGCAGGTGAATCGTACAACGCATTACAGAGAGAATTCGTTTTTTTTCCCGGACTGTTCGTATGTGGAATAACCTTCCTGCAGAAGTCTTCCCTCTCACTTACAACATGATTAAGTTCAAATCGAATGTTCACAAACACTACTCCCTCTATCCTCCTTCCCATAACCTATTTTCCTAGTTCCAACACAATGCAATGCATTAGTGCTGGTCCTAACAGTAAAAAAAAAAAAAAAAAAAAAGAGGCACAAGAAAGTTTCGTTACTTAAGCCTAGACTATCTCACAAGTCTTACGTATTCCATAATACTTTGTGAGATAGAAATCTAATGAGTTTTGATGCGACTGTCAAAAAAATCTAATGTAACATGACAGTTTGCGTTCACACCATCACACAAAGTATAAACACACACGCATGAAAAAAATGCAACCCTGATCCAATGGCAATACTTCTCAGCAATACGAAAGCGATACTTCTAGATGATTATCTAGTAATATCGCCAGATAACCACTTAATAGAAAATAGGAAGATATCGCCAAAATACCATTGGGATGATAAAAAGAAGATTTTGCGTTTTAAAAAATTGTCATTTACGTACAAAGAAGCACATCTTTTTATTTATTATTAAAAAATAATTAAAACAAAATAATATACATATATACATAAATATTTAGTTTCCACCATATTTTTTAAGAAAAAACTTACCACTTCTTTAAAATAGCATCCAGGGTTGAGAAATATCTTGACTATATTGAAAAGGAAACAGATTTATTGAATTTAAATATTTTCCATTTGCAGATTATTTTGAGAACTAATTTCTTAGATTTTATTATTTGATTAATTTTTATTTTTTAATTTATGACGTACATTATTATTTAATTTTTATTCTGTTTATTTTGCGTAATTTTCTCGAAAATTATAAAAGGAAGAAAATAAAAACTTACTTTGATTATTTTCTTTTAGATGACAATTTGGGGATATTGATAAACTATTGCCTTAGGGGATATCTTCCATTTGTTTGCAGAGACAGTTTAGAAATTTTTCTAAAAACAATGAAGTCGTATGGCATGTCAAACTTTTTTCATAATACTTGTCATTTTCGTGACACATTGCATTCACACTATCACACTTTGCCATATTAAGGCCAGTTTACACGGTAATACATTGTATTACATCATGTAAAAGAAAAATGCATTGAGTAAGAGAGAATACGAATACAAAATCTGACAAGCGGTCGTAAATGGTTTTTTTCTAAACCATTTTAGAAACTTATGTATTCTCATCACACCAGAGGTGTATTTTAACAGAGTATATCGAAGGTGGTAGCATTTTTATACAATTACAAAAACAACTAAAATTAACTCAGGAAATTTTCATGTTGTTTTTGTAAAAATTTAAAGCTGCAACCATCTGCTTTTTTGTTATTATTTTTGATTTTACTTGTACCATCCGTGTAAACATGAATTATACTTAAAAAAGATTTTTATTTTTTTCTTTTAAGCACGGAGAGAATTTCATAATATTTTGATTCTACAAAAAACTCAAGTAAACTGGCCTTTACTTGAGTTTTTGACATGTATTAATACAAAGTATAATAGTGTAATCTAGCCTTTAGGTATAAGAAGTTCTTACATAGCGCCTTCACCTGACAATATTTTGTCATACCAAACGTCAAAGTCTATATAAAAAAAAACTCGAAAATTTTTGTCAGCGTTTTTTTAATATGAAGTTTGACGTTTGGTATGACAAAAAATTGTCAGGTGAAGAAGCTATGTTACTTGGCTCACGAATTTGTCTTCTTGTACGAAGCGCATCTATACAAGAGTTTTTCTTTTCATCATCATAAAATAAATCGACACTTTTATTCGACACAACAGTTAAAAACACTTTTAGTTTAAAAAAATTATTTAATTTTATAAAATTTTCACTTGCCAAACGTGATATTTTAAGTTGGCAACTTTATAGCAAACTCAACTAAAAACATTCAAGTCTACAACAAATCAACAATAAAAAAAACAACATTCATTAGGTCTGTCTGGGTAGTGATGCCAGCTTTTTGAGAGCAAAAAGCACTTTAAAATTTAAAAAAAAGCACTAAAATGCACTATTTCGAGCAAAAAAAGCGTAAAAAAGCACTAAGCCATTTTTACAATTTAATTAAACACAAAACATGTTGCATTCCGCGTGCCGAATATTATATACAGCTATGAACATATAAATGGCACATTTTAACAAGAGTTCTTTCTTCTGCTACAATACCCTAAAAATTATTAACAAATAAAAATTTTTTTATTATTCCTAAGGTTTATTATGCATTTTAAACACTGATATAAACTAAAATTGAAATTCATTTATAAAAATAAAAATATCGTAATTAAGAAAAAATACTACTGAAATGAGCTGGAAACATAAATAGCACAATCTATAGATAAGAGAAAAAAAATTTGAGTAAAGAATTTGTTGGTTTATTTTGGTATGTAAAAACAGTTTACCGTTAATATTTAGTGCTGTAGCCTTTATTTCTTATGACAGCTTCGCACCTGCGACCCATACTTTCCACGAGTTTTTGGCATTTCGTTTTCGGTATGGCATACCAAGCTTCCTGTGCGGCCGACCACAGATCATCCATATTTTTATAATTTTTTTTTGCGATTTCAACCTTGACCTCGTTCCAAAGGTTCTCTATGGGATTTAAGTCAGGGCTCTGGGCTGGCCAATCCAAAACGTCGATCTTTTCTGCACAAAACCAATCTTTTACTAGCTTGGAGGAGTGTTTGGGGTCATTGTCTTGCATGAATTTCCACTTAATCGGCATGGAATCAAAGGCATATGGCTCCATATGGTTTTTTAAAATGTCTAGGTACTGAAACTTGTCCATTTTTCCATTTATTTTTACAAGGGGACCTATGCCATGCCAAGAAAATGCACCCCATACCATAATACTACCTCCTCCGTGTTTAACCGTCCTCTGAGTGAACCGATGATTGTATTCTTGTCCTTTCGGACGATGAACATAGGTTCTGCCATCTGGCCCTATCCTATTTATTTTGGTTTCGTCACTCCATAACACGTTTTTCCAAAAATTAATGGGATTTTCTTTATGGGTTCTGGCAAAGACTAGTCGTTTTGAAATATTTTTTTTTGAAAGCATTGGCTTTTTTCTAGAAATGCGCCCAAATAAATTTGCTTCATTTAATCTTCTTCTAACAAGCCTGCTAGAAATTTCCAGGTCCATTAATTCATTAATTTCGGATGCTATCTGCCTTGATGACTTGAATGGATCAATTTTTGCCATTCTGACAATAGCTCCATCCGTACGCACATCTGTTTTTCGAGGCCTTGGCTTCCGGCTTTTGCCCGTAATCAATACATCGGGATTCTCAATACATGATTTTATTGCATTATACACTTTTTTTCGAGAAATTTTCATAATTTCAGAAATTTCTGCTACTTTCTTTCCATCTTCATAAATTTTCCATATGATCCGCCTTTCCTCAGTTGTAGTATGTTTGCCTGATCCCATTTTTAATAATTTTTCCCTCTTAACACTTACTTTTTAAATACGCAAAGCAGCAACTGATTTAAACAAAATCGACGCGAGAACTGCCTATACTAAATTAATTGTGCCATTTATATGTCCACTTAAAATCAGCATTCTTTATGCAAAACAAAATAACGGTAAATTTATAGCAAAATATAGCGGAACATTTGAGGGTTGTTGAGACAAGAACTCTTACAACACAATCAGATGACATAAAACTTACACTTTTAAAAGTTTTAAGTTGGAAAATACTTAAATTTTTGCTCAATTTGAGTTTGTGCCATTTATGTGTCCATAGCTGTACCTCCAAATTTAAAAAAAAGGCGACGGCGTTGATGGGGACCATTTTCATTTAAGATTAAGTAATAAATATATTTACATTTGTATATAAACATTTTTAAATGTATTATTATTATCTTCAATAAAAATAATAACATCCAAATCATTTGGAGTTTAAATTGGCTATAAAACAGTTTTAAAGTAATACAGTGCGAGCTCGATTTTCGTAACTCGAAAAAATGTTGCAATTACCGAAAATTTGCAATAACCTTCCATTGTTTATAAAACTTAATGACAGCATATATATCAATAAACATACCTAAATTTTATCGTTTAAATAAATCTAAATTAAACTCGTGCAAAGTTTAATAAAACAATTGGCGCATGATATTGTCCAATTATTTAAACATATGTACGCTTCTGAATAAAGAACGCAAATAAGGTGTAAAATAGAAACAACATGTACATATGTTTGATTTCTGATACTTAGTCAAACCTTTTTTCAATAGCACTAGAGGTAGAATGCACAACACGTGGAAAACTACAGCGCATGAAAAATGGCAGGTTACACAATGCTCGTTATAATAGTATTTTCTGTCAGTTTTTTTAATTTATTTAACACTTCGCATATTTAAAGTCTTTGCGTTTTTTTGAACGGTTTCTGACTGCATGTTTTTGTACAATTCCTAATATTTTCCAATCCATATTCTATTTTTGAAACAGTGTCTACAGTATATTACTGAAATACAACGTTTTTATTACGATTACTAAATATGTTGTCAACACTAAAAACTGCAAGGTTTCGTAAAATTTCCAAATTACTATAAAGCCTAGCTCTAACCTCGTAAATAAATTTTTTGGTCAAACGAGTGTAACTTTCTTTTATTACTTTTTTATCATTTGAAATCTTAAAATCTTTACAAGTGTTGAGAGTCCCCTCGTATATAATAAGTATGACATTATTTAGTATTAAGTAATCAAAAAAATAGGCTGACTCAATTATACGAGTCAGCACTTTAGTAGATAGGTAATGGGGATCTTGGACTGTGTCCGGTTCCGATAGTATGAAAAAGAATGTGTGGTGTAATAGATTATCCAAGTTCAGAACCATTTCCGGTATACGAGCAGACGAGGTGAAAATGAATAACAGTTTGTCCACTTATATATAGATGACGCTGATTGTGAAGTTCAGTTTTTTAGACTTAGATGGCGCATACATTTATCTCATTTCCGATAGGATTTTAAAAATTTTGTGAAGAAAATACCAACAAAATGTGTATTTTGAGGGGATTTAAGCGTTGATTTGAATATTTATTTAGGATTTTAAAAATTTTGTGAAGAAAATACCAACAAAATGTGTATTTTGAGGGGATTTAAGCGTTGATTTGAATATTTATTTAGGATTTTAAAAATATTGTGAAGAAAATACCAACAAAATGGGTATTTTGAGGGGATTTAAGCGTTGATTTGAATATTTATTTAGGATTTTAAAAATTTTGTGAAGAAAATACCAACAAAATGGGTATTTTGAGGGGATTTAAGCGTTGATTTGAATATTTATTTAGGATTTTAAAAATATTGTGAAGAAAATACCAACAAAAATGGGTATTTTGATGTAAACTCTATTTTAAGTTTTAATGTCAACTCTATTTTAAGCTCTATTTTATACAAGCTCCGAAACATTTATTTAATTTCCGAACCATTTTATCATGTTGAAATTATTTTTTTACCATTTATCTTAGTTCCGAACCATTTGTATAATTTTGAAATTTATTTTAAGCAAGTTCTGAAGCTTTTTGGTGAGGTGAAGTTTATTTTTTTTTAACCACTAATCCTAGTTCCGAGCCAGTTTGTTGTAAGATTTCATTTCAACAGTGATTCTAAACAGTTTAATTTTATCAAAACTATCGAAGCCAAAATCGACAAAATAGAAAATAAAAGTTCAAAATTATGGTATAACCGATATCTTTTCACATCAATTTTATAATTCTCAAGTAAAAAACAAGTTTGCGATTCTTTTAAAACTGTTTTTAGAATTAACACAATAGTCAAAGAATTTAAATTTAGTTTTGTTTTCTTCTTTGTATTAAGAAATATTTTGTTCCCGTTTATGCTGACATTATGTTATTCTTATTTGCAGTTTGTTTTCTTTCATAATATAACGTCTCCTAAGAAGATTTAAAAAGAATTTGTATTTTGTTATAAAATGCTGACGATGTGTCTGCATGTTTGTTTACATTAATCTGATGAAGAAATCTTTTTGTTATATTTAAGAAGCATAAACATGATTGAGCGTGTTAGAATGTATAATTTGTTTATAAAACAAAACATTAATTGCAGTTTGTTTTCTTGCCCTTCTTAAAAGGCTTAGTGGAGTATACTTCTGAAAACTAGGTTTATTTACATTTGAACATTAAGCAGATTTCCAATTTAATTAAGAAAAGATTATTTTTGTCATTAGTCAGTATACCGCAACATTCCTCAGAGTGACGATATATTTTTCAGCATTAAGAAAAAATAACGTTTTAAGTAAAAAACAAAATTTTTGATAAAGTTGAAAATCAATAAAAATCAAAAAAATAAACCTTTTTTGAAAGTTCAAAAGAAAAGAAAAAAGTTATTTTTATATTTAAATTTAAAAAATTTGTTAATACAGAAAGTGCTAAATAAAATACTTAAAAATGACTCCTGTATATTGCTCAATTTGCTCTTTGAAGCTCAGCTGTCCAAAAATGCTTAAGGTGCATATGGAATTGCATAGAAATACTTTTAAAAGTTTTGATGCTAACGACTATGAAGTATGTTCGATATGCAATACGTCTATTTCCAAAAAAATGCTTAAGGTGCACATTAACCTCCACTGTCCCATTTGCAAGAAACTTTTCATGAGTTCAAGAAAACTCGTTGAACATAAAGAAACTCACGCTACCATCCAATCACCTCCTCTTCAAAGTGCTAATGATAAACATTGCAATGAGTGCAATGAATTAATACCGGTAACATCATTTAATGCGCATATAAGAACAAATCGCCATATAAAAAATTGCCAAACAGTTAATATTAATAAAACATTAACTGTCAGGAAAAGTAATTTTAAAGGAAGAATTGAAACCTATAGATTGGTGAATGAAAACGACGAAATTTTGTTTCCGGAGGAGTTCTTTAGAGATGCTAAGGCAGTTGTAATTGAAGAATTAAAAAGATGTGGCATCAAACACACTACATTTAAATTTAACATGGAGTTGTTATGTGAATATATGAAATTGGTGAATGATGAAATTCAATTGGCATCAATTGTGCATATTTCTAAAATGATGTTAATAACGCTTGCTGAGGATATCAGTAAGTCATATGACAAACATGTAGACGAAATATCCACAAAAATGAGTGAATTTCAGGAAAGGGACAGTGGATGGACACTCACTAAAATAAATTATGTAGAAGTGAATGTAAACAAGGTCAGCATTATAAGAGGATCCCAATTTATACCATTACCAAAGAGAATTAGCAATATTAAAGGTGCATGTATAAATATTGAAAATAAAGATGTTTTTTGCTTTAAATGGTGCTTAATTGCAGCACTTCGTAAAGACTTAAGCAATAAACAAAGAAAAAACTGCAATTCATATAGCATTAACATCTATAGTAATAAAATTGCTCTGGGCGAATGTGATCTTAATTTTAAGGGATTGGAGTTTCCTATGCCTTTGAAGTCAATAAAAAAGTTTGAAAAACAAAACGAGATAAGTGTAAATGTATTTGGGTATAATGGTGAGTCAATCGTTGGACCATATTATATAACGATTGAGGAAAAAACCATCCACATAAATTTACTGCTTTTGCATTCCGATGAAAAGTTTCACTATGTTCTCATAAATGATATTTCCAAGTAAGTTTTTCTTTACATTAATAAATATACATACGAATGTATATACTTATTTGTTTCTAAATCGAATAAAAAATTCTTTTATTTATTGTAGACTAATTCGATCCAGTATTACCTCACATAAAAGCAAAATTTATGTCTGTAATACGTGTTTATACCATACACATGATGAGACAGTTTCCAAAAATCATAAAAATGTGTGTGGAAAGAAGATTTCAAAGATGCCTAATCCCGAAGATGCATATATATCGTTTGTAAACCATCAGAAGCAAGTGGATGTTCCGTTCGTGATCTATGCTGATTTTGAGTCAATTTTGGAAAAATTAGATGAAAGTGTGAGTTACAAAACAACAAATATTCAAAAGCACATTCCATGTGCTTTTAATTATTATATTAAATGTAGTTTTAAGGAGATTAAATCTGACAGATACTATTTAGGGAAAAATGCATCTAAAGTCTTTGTTGACAAAATTGTCAAAGATGCAACAGATATTTACCATCAGTATCTCTCCAAAGTAGAGAAAGTGTTAATGAAAGTAAATGATATTGAGGTTTTTAATAAATCAACATATTGCCACATTTGTAAAAAACTTCTTTATAATGATAAAGTTAGAGACCACTGTCATCTCACTGGTAATTTTCGAGGAGCTGCTCATAATGAGTGTAATTTAAAATACAAAAATCCCAATTTTATACCAGTGATCTTCCATAATCTTTCTGCTTATGACATGCATCTTTTCTTTAAAGAGCTGTCAACAATAAAAAATGCGACAATAAAAGTTATTCCTTTGAATAAAGAGCGTTATATTTCATTATCTGTTTATATTAAAATAGATAAAAATCGGGGATTTGAAATTAGGTTTTTAGATTCAATAAGATTTATGTCTTCTAGCTTAGATTCCTTAGCTAAAAATCTTGACATTAATGATTTTCGAACAGTTCGAGAACGGTTTTCTAATGATAATCAATTTAATCTAATCAGGAGGAAGGGTGTATTCCCATACTCTTACATGGATTCAATGGAAAGGTTTAATGAAAATCAGCTTCCAAGTAGAGATAATTTTTTCAATATTTTAAGTAATGAGGAATGCAGTGTAGTCGATTACGAACATGCCAAACAAGTATGGAGTTATTTCAAGTGTAAGAACCTTCTTGACTATACAGAACTCTACCTTAGATCGGATGTTCTTCTATTAACTGACATTTTTGAAAACTTTAGACAAATATGTAAGAGTATTTATAATTTAGACCCTTGTCAGTACTACACTGCACCTGGTCTCTCTTGGGATGCAATGCTTAAGACAACTGATGTAACGTTAGAGCTATTTACTGATAGTGAAAAATACCTCTTTATGCAAAATGGAATACGAGGTGGATTAGTGCAATGCTCAAAAAGATATTCTAAGGCAAACCATAAATATATGGAAAACTTTGATGAGAAAAAAGCATCAGAGTATTTAATGTATTTAGATGCTAACAATTTATATGGGTGGGCAATGTCAGAATATCTACCTTATGGGGAATTTGATTGGATGAACACTAAAGATATTGAAAATTTTAGAGTACAAAATATATCAGATAACTCAGAATATGGTTATATTTTAGAAGTTGATCTTGAATATCCTGACTCTCTTCATGACCTTCATAATGATCTACCATTTTGTCCACAAAATAAAACTCCAGGGCAGTCTAAATTTAAAAAATTAATTGCAGATTTGACGCCTAAAGAAAATTACACTATACATTATAGAGTTTTAAAACAATGTATTACCAATGGTCTTGTTTTGAAAAAAGTTCATAGAATTTTAAAATTCAAACAGTCTCCATGGTTAAAAAAATATATTGATTTAAATACGCTGCACAGAACAAATGCAAAAAATAATTTTGAAAAAGATTTTTTTAACTGCTTAATAATGCAGTTTATGGAAAAACGATGGAAAGTGTTGATAAAAGAAAAGATATACGTATTGCTACAGAGTGGGAAAATAGTAATAAGAACCATTTAGGTTTACGATCATTAATCTCTAAGCCAAATTTTCTAAGTTTGATAAAGTTTAGTGATGATTTGTATGCAGTAGAGCTGAAGAAAATGGAGCCATGCTACAACAAACCTATATATATTGGATTTTCGGTATTAGAGTTATCCAAATGGAAAATGTATGACTTCCATTACAGATATATGATTCCAAAATTTAAAGAAAATTTGTCCTTAAATTATATGGATACCGATTCATTTATTTATTCAATTATAACAAATGACTTTTATGATGACATTCGTTGCGATGTCAGTATAAATTTCGATACGTCAGAATATCCCAAAGACAATCTTTTTAATTTACCACAGCTAAACAAAAAAGTATTGGGAATGATGAAAGACGAAAATAAGGGAGAAATAATGATTGAATTTGTAGGTTTACGATCAAAAATGTATTCCTTGTCAACTATTAATTCGGAGGACACTAAAAAGTCTAAAGGCGTCAAAAAATGTGTAATTAAAAAACTAACATTAAATGATTATAAGGAGTGTTTATTTGAACAGAAAATAGTTTCTGATGAAATGATTGTATTTAGAACTAAAGCTCATCAATTGTATACACAAAAGTTGCATAAAGTAGTACTTAATCATACGGATGATAAAAGAAATATTATGGAAGATAGAATAAATACTAGAGCTTGGGGTCACTTTAGAGATAGAATTGAAACTCATATGGAAATTGAATAATAATACTTTTGTTTATTACTATTGAGATAGCAGTGGTTAATGAAAATAAAAGGCTTTGTTTTTATACTTACTAAAATAAATTTTATTATTTTATATACATATATAAGATTACATCTAAATACATTTATTCTTATACAATAACCATTAAAATATATATATTTATTAATTAGTTTCTTAAAAATAACGTGTATGTTACTGTTTTTAAATTAATAATAATAATTATCTTTAAAGAAAAAAGTTAAAATATAAAACTTAAAAATTAAAAAATTGTTGTTCTTATTTCAAATTAGATTTTCTCTTTCAAGTAAAATAGCATTTTTTAAAGCGCAAACGCCATAGTTGTGATAACTGCAAAATGTGTTTTCTGGATACTTCTTATTAAGTTCCTTTAAATTTATACATCCAAAATCCTCTATATTTAAAACTTTTTTCTGCAGCATTTTTTCCAACCATTGGCTCTTTTCTGTTCCTTTTACATATATTGTAGAATTTTTTAAATTATTTTTTAAAAAATTACAAACACTCTTAAATGATACTACTCCTGTATTCCACTTAAGATGATGAAAATATTTTATTAACCAATATGCTTCTTTTTGCTCCTTTTGTGATAAACAATTGAAATCAAAAGGCGGTCTTATAATAAAATTGATATATTCCATAGAATTGAAAACAATTGCAACTTCTTTAACGATAAATTTGTTTGATTTTAATTTAAAACCTTGTAAATCAATGAAAACATGTTTACAAGACATCTTCTTTAGGATTTATAAAATTTTTCGAACTTGTCCCTTTAATGGTATATATTCAATAATACGATCGTGAATGAGAATACAATAAGCTGATGTGTTTGCTGGAACATTAGTAGCTGTTTCAAATTCAATTTTTATATCAATTGGTCCGCTGACAATAGATTCATTTTGATAACTAACATCTACTACTATTATTGGAGAATAATTTTTAAACTCTTGAGATGTGAGAAGCGGCTGGGAGTCTCGCATATAGTAGTTTTCTTGAAACCTTAGATACATATCATATAGAATTGCATAACGTTCATTCTGAAACTTTATGTTAAGGTCATCATATGGATAAGACTCTGAATTTAAATGTACTTTTAAATTAGTCAGATCGCAGTGTATAAATTTCTTTTCATGTTGGAATGCAATCAAAACAAAACGAGGGCGTTCTCTATTCGCTGCCAGCTTAACATTCCACACATGATTAGAAGACATATTTAGTTGTGGATTTATATGACAATCCCAACTTCTAAATGCAATTGGTATTGAAGTACCACTGTTTATTATTTTTATCATATTTAATTTACAAAAATCTGATAGTTGTACATGGGGAATTCTCCACGATATACTTGAAATTGTTAATTTAGCCTTTTCGGTAGAAACAGTTGAATAAACAAGATTCTCATCATTTTTATTACGTAATAGAATCAATTCATGTTTTGCATTCAATAATATTTTGTTATAGTCTTCAGTGAATCCCAAAAACAATTTCAGTGGTACATAAAAATTAAAATATCCATTTACGAGATCAATGTCATCAATTTTATTCCATCCAGCATTTTGCATTCCATTACTATCTATTGGTGATAATGAAACCAAATTTTTAATAGTACTTGATGTTCCTAAATGTCTTGTTTGATCAATTTCAACACCATTTACTTCGTAACGGATTTCATCAAATAGATGTGCTACAAAATTATTTTTTAATTTAATGTTGGCTGCAGAAGATACTAATTTTGAATTGCTATCATCTTTAACAAATCCTTCTACATATATAAAACTTTCCGATGGCAAAACATACAAGTCTTGATTTTGTATTGTTATACGAATTTCATCGTTATTATTGTAAGATTGTAAATATGGGGTATACGTATGGTAGGCCTTTTTAATTATATTTTCATCGGACAAAGGTTTATCCAGAACATCTATTATTGAACTCATGGTTTCTTCAATTTTAAATTTAATGATTTTAGAAATTCTTTATTTGAGTGCGTTAAATTTATATTTTTTAATGAATTCTTTGAATTTAATTTATTTTTCAATATTTTGTTAGAAGAAGAGTTTAATACTTTGTTTTTAGATATATTCTTCTTGTAAATTATCATTACTTTGTTGGTCTTAAATGTAATCGAATTGTAATTTCCTCTCCTCGGAAATTAAGTAAACCACCGTCTTGATCAACCACTCGCAGAGTAATGGAGCTTATCTCTCGACAGTTGATTGGTAAATAAATTAGATTCCTAGGAATCTCATCTATTTTATAGCCAGGTGGGACGTTAATGGCAAACTCATGTAAAGTATGTGCTTGGGAGTTATTCATGTATGTGTTGACAGCTATATTACTCTCAATTCGTAAAAGATTTACTTTAAAAATATTAACTGGAAGATCTGAGTAATGCTCTTTATTAGGTAATAGAATATTTTCTTTAAATCCCAAAAGCTTCCCAATTGTATTTTTCTTATTAAAGTATATTGGATCATTAGAGTTTTTTATTTTAACTTGCATCGTATTATTATTAGCTTCAATGTTAATTTTATTTTGAGGACTATATCGTTGATATTGTTCTTTAATATAATCAACTATATCGTTTAGCTCATAAGATCCAATGGGAATTTCAATTACTTGTTCGCCAATATGAAACATATTATTATAAACATCTACATTTGGAATACTATTGTATGAATGAAAATCTGTAAGTGCACACTCATATTTTCCGTCCAACTCAATTGGAGGAAAATAGTTAGCCGTCAACTCAGTTGAATTAGAGCTTAAAGTGAGAGTTATTGACATTTCGACTGTTGAATTGCAAATAAAGTAAAAAACATAATATTATTTATTTAAAAATAATTTATTTACATATATTTTTTTGTTCTTTTCTTATTTAATAATAACAATACATTAACTCTTACATTCTATTATTATAATTATATCTACTCTTACAAACTACAATATATCAATCTTATTAATCCAATAATTGTGTTGATTAGAAAATCCCAACCATTTTACATATGCCATGTCTCCTTTAGTTTTAAGAATTTTTTCAACAAGGTATGTATCAGGAAATCGAGTTTTTGAAAGTTCATCATCATAGAAACCACCTTCAATTGGATTTCCTTGATAGTCATCTAGTATGTATGTTGCAGGATACGTATTTTTTACTGTTTTAATTTTAAAAATTTCTGTAGTCCAATTGGGAGTGTAACCTTTTTCAAAAATGTGTTTATATTTGCTTATGCGTACATAATCTCCAACATTAAATTTAGATTTTTTAAATATTTTTAAATGATTGTAAACGGTTTGCAATAATTTCATTTCGTTTCCAGAATTAACGTCAATTGGTGCCATTTTAATGGTGCGATGAACTTTTCTATTATATTTATTAATTAGATCTTTGTAAATATCAAGCCAATAATATGAACCATTAAAACTAAATTCTTTCCACATCATTCCTTTTAGAGTTCGATTAAATCGTTCTACTATTGAGGCTTTCATTATACTAAATGTTGAGTAGTGATTTATATTATGGTTGTGCATGAGGATATTAAATTGTTTATTGAAAAATTCTTTACCATCATCAGTCTGCAAGTTTTTGGGAACTCGACCTAATTTTAAAACACTTTTCATTGCTTGAAATACTTCAGTTGCTGTTTTTGTTTTAAGTGCAACACCCCATGCAAACTTGGAAAAAGTATCAATGATCGTTAACAAATATCGATATTTTTTATTATATGTAGAATAATTCCCCATTTCAACTAAATCAGCTTGCCAGAGATCATCTATGCCTTTCATTACAACTCTTCGACGTATAAAATTTTTTCGGGCTGGTTTATGAAGTTCATTTACTAAGTCTCTTTTTGTTGAATACATAATTATTAAGTAAGTCCTCTTTACTTAAGGGAATATTGTTATCTCCTGTTCTTTATTTTTAATATCAAGCCTGTTATATAGTTTCTGATTTAAGATTTTGAGTCTTCTTTCAAAATCTTTTTTCATTTTCTCTATTATTTGATAAACTTCATTAATATTCTTGTTTAATTGATCCATTACCTCCTTCTGTGTTTTTTCAATTTGAGATTGCAAAAACATTTTATTGACACCATCGTTTTCTTCCAAAGCATTCGACATATGTTTGATTCTTTTGTTTTGAACATCAATGTTGTTATCTGTATCCATAAAGAACCCAAGCAATTTAGGTGCATTTTTCATAGAAATTATGCCACTTGTATCGTTAATATAGTGACCAAATTTGTCGACAGACATTACTTAATGTTAATTTTATAGTTATTCAATAATGTTAGCTTCGTATAATTCTTCAATAATAGAAACAATTTCGTTATTATGATTGCTGTGGCCTGCAGCTTGTGATGCGAGCAGGAGTCTAAGTCGATCTATCAACTCATTTGGATCATCCCAGTATATATAGTTGGGTTTATTTGGATTTAAATTCATTAACCCACTTCCAATATAATTTTCATTTGTTGTTTTTATTGTATCAGATGAAGTGGGAGATTGAGGTGTTTTGGTAGATGGATTTTTAGGTTTAATCAATTTTCTGATAATGTTCTTGTATTTATATGCTCTTGTACCCCTTATATGACCATCTGAGCTATAACCTATTTTATAGGCATTTGTATTATTTAATATTTTTTTATAAATATCTAACTCAGATTTATCATAGTTTTTTGGTATTTTTTGAAACATTAATGAAAATAAACCTGGAGTGAGTGCCCATATTTGGTTTCCAACTTGAATCTTATCTTCATTAAATTGAATGTTACTATCACCAAATTTCCATTCATTATTTGAATCTTTATGTACTCCATATAGTGTGTCTAACTCATTTCTTTTTTCTAAATATAACAAATCATTAAAATTTATATGATTATTTGGATTTTCTGTTTCTGGTTGAGAATAAAAATCATCATCATCATCATCATCATCATTATAATCTTCAGAGTTACTTGCAGCAGTAGATAATATATTTTTTTCTGGTTTTATAATTGGAATATAAGAATCTGTTTTAAATTGTTCTTGTTGCTTTGATTCATTTTTAATTTTATTCTTTTCAATTTTTAAATTTACTTTGGTATTTTTCGAACTATTAATGAAATTTTTCAGGGGTTCTGTTATGGGTTTAAATGTATCTTTAAGTTGTTCACGAGTATCAGCTTCACCAATTTTTATACTGCGAAATTTCTTTTTTAAAACATTTCTTCTCTTTATCAACTCTTTTAAAACTTTTTCATTAATTTTTTTATCGGACATCAGATCAGCTATTCGTTGGTTAACAATGCGTTTTATTGTTGTAATATCTTTAAAGGTTGATGTTATACTAATAATCGTATAAAATATATTCTATAATTTATATTGCTATAAAATAAACAAACTGCTTTCTATATCTCCCATCATTTAATTCATCATCTTTACTTATAACCAAAAATCCATATTTATCTTTCCAACATTCTCCACAAATTTCATGAAACTTTTCGTAACTCATATCGCTACCAACATGATCAGCATATATATGTTTTATATTAATTTCATCTTGCTTAAACATAATAATCATATTAGCATTATCTCTTATTAAATGTTTGGGAATTCTTGTATATGTTTGACATAAGTAGAATGAATCTACATTTCTATGTCTACCCATACAAAAATATGCACGTATATTGTTTTGTTTTTCACATGCAACATCATCGAAAATCATAACTGAATTGTTTTGTGCTTCATCTGGAGGTATTACAGAATCATTATCAGAAAACGTATGAAACCCCATTCCTTTAATTGGTGTTATCAATTTTCTTAAATATTCATACTTTGGCTGAAATAGTGATTTTGAGTATAAATAGATGTTTTCAAATTTCAGTCCATTAGGACTCTCTAGTAAGCTTATCATAACGTTAGTCTTGCCACAATTTGAAGGACCTACAATAAGCGCACGAATAGAATTCGGTAATATAGAACTATGTCTACATTTTGAATTTAAATTCGTTGAAGAATCCGTATTACGAACAAAAATATTTTTATGTTGTTTTATTAAACGCATCTTTAGAACTAAATGAAATAATTAAATATTCTCTTTTTCTTATAGAATAAAATTAAATAAAATGGTAATACGTTTTAAAAACAAGATTAATTGTAATAAAGTCGTCAGAGGAGAAGGTTTAATTAATAAATTGGTAAATTCACTTCCTTTTGAACTACATCTTCCTGGTTATCAATATTGTGGTCCTGGAACGAAATTACAAAAACGTTTAGAACGAGGTGATAAAGGAATTAATCTATTAGACGGTGCATGTAAAGAACACGATATTGCTTATTCAAAAAGTAGAGATATAAATATAAGACATCAAGCTGATAAAATTCTTGAGAACAGAGCTTGGGAACGAGTACTTTCAAAAGATAGCAGTCTTCCAGAAAAATCGTTGGCATATTTGGTTACTAACGCAATGAAAGCAAAAACTAAACTCGGTATGGGGATGACTAAGCAAAACAAAAGTAATAGGAAATCAAAATCGAATAAAGTTATTGGACGAAAACTGTTCAATTCAACGCTAAAAGCAACAACAAAAATTTTAAGAAAAGAAAAACCAACAGATCTTAACGCTGCTATCAAGATTGCACGTAAAACCATTAACAAATCCTTAAAGGGAAGGAAATCTGAAATTGTAGTACCACGTGTAATACGTGTTCCAAAAGTTGGTGGTGTTTTACCATTAATACCAATATTAACAGCTTTAGGTGTAATTGGTACCCTATCGAGTGGAGGTGCTAACATAGCAAAAGCAGTTAATGCAGCAAAGAATGCTAAACTCCAACTTGATGAAGCGACTAGACACAATAAGAATATGGAAGCAATAGCAATGGGTAAAGGACTTTACCTCAAACCATATAAGAAAGGATATGGATTAACTTATGAAGAAAAAGCAAAAAACTTCTAAACAAGCTACCCAAAAGACCATTGACTGATATTGATATACGAAAATTCTCAAAAAATATTCCACATTTTAGAGGAATTTTCATGTTAGACGCAATACCAAAACATCCCAGAAATATTGAATGTGGAGTAATTAATTTGGATTCTACAATCGGTAGTGGTACACATTGGGTAGCTTACTATAAAAACAATAAACAAATAGAATATTATGATAGTTTTGGAAATTTACAACCACCATTGGAACTAGTTGAGTACCTAGGAGGAAATATAAAATATAACTACAATCAACATCAAAACTATGATTCATTTAATTGTGGTCATTTATGTCTTGAATTTTTATATAAAATAACTGAAAAAGAAATTAATAAATAAAACAATTGAAATTATTTTAAAAAGAAAAACCATGTTTTTTTTTTTTATTTAATTATTTTAAGGTACATATTATTATTATTTTTATCGTTAAAATATAATTTAAAAACTGTTAAAGTTTGCGTATATGGGATATCTAGAATTGGCTTCAAAGATATCACCCTCCTCAAATGGCTTCAATCGCAAGTTTTTCTCCCCTTCCCTGGATATAAGATACGATCCAGATGATAAATTCTTCAAATCTTCGTCAGTTAGCGTATTGTAGCGATATGGCAAAAACAATATATTCTCCTCAAGCTCAACTTTTATTGAGCTCCCATACTTGGTATTCACTCTACTTGCATTCATAATAATGTGTTTAGAAGATATTGCAAGATCCTTAATGTGAATTAAGGATTTGCTGTAGCTCAGAGTATTAAATTTGGTTACTAAGTTTTTCGAGGGTTCCATTTTTCACAACCGATCACGTTAGTTTCTTTTTTTCAACTGAGATTAAAACCACTTCTCTAAATTGAAAAGAGCTTAACTAAATCAAAAATAATCTATTTTATTAATCAAGAAAAAGTTTATTGATATATAATCATGTGAATAAATGAGACGAAGACATACATTTCTTCCCTTTGCTCTAAAGAAAGAAATCGATATAAATAAATATGGAATAACACTACCAAATAAATAGGAACCAATACAGAACAAATTACCGAATAGCATTGAGAAAATTAATATAGTTTTCTCTTTCACTCTAGTTATTAAGTAAACCGAATAGCATTGAGAAATTTAATATAGTTTTCTCTTTCACTCTAGTTATTAATTAAACCGAATAGAATTGAGAAATTTAATATAGTTTTCTCTTTCACTCTAGTTATTAATTAAACCGAATAGAATTGAGAAATTTAATATAGTTTTCTCTTTCACTCTAGTTATTAAGTAAACCGAATAGAAGTGAGAAATTTAATATACTTTTCTCTTTCACTCTAGTTATTAAGTAAAATGTTGTGAAATAATAACTAGAAATTTAAAAACGAGAAACATTAACAAGTAGGACGCCAAGCGGATACAACTCAAAAATGTGTACATTAAAAGAATTTTTAGTAAAATTTTTAACCAAATTTGAGGAAGTTATCCTGCATGAGCACAGGCTGTGCATAGAAAGTTTCATACCAATGCTGGATGAAAATGAAGACTTCGGCGTTGCTGAAAGTGATGATGGGGAGCCACATTTCCAATGCTGCCCATGGTACAGCTCGTATTGTGAAGAAGGGCCTACTCCGTGCAGATGTGCGGTTTATATATTAAGAAAAATTAATGTAATAAATTTAATAAATAATTATCATTTAATATTTAATAAAGACCAATAATAAAAATCAAAACTTTTTCTCTTTTTTTTATTTATTTATTTTCAGTTCTATTTCAGCAAATAAAATGTATTCTAATACAAATAAAATAATAAATAAAATTAATAACAAAAAATGATAAATAAAAAAATATTTTGCTACATTTATTATGGATGATGAAATTTCAGCGTTTTGCATCATTGTATTTGAAGATTCGACAAATGTAATTGGGATTTCAATAACTTGATCATCATAATTAGTAATGTGATTGCTTCTAGCGATATTATCGTTTTTAATTTCAATATTATACTGAGGAATGTTAGAAAAATTATCGTGTCGTATTTTACCTTCTACTTCTCTGAGACCACAGGTATCATAACAGGGTGGTGGTAGTAGTTGATTTGACACATTCCAATTATTAGGTACATTATTGGTACAACATCTTCTCAGTAAAGCACAATTTGGTGACCAACGCAAATGTTCTGTTAAAGGTTGATCAGTAAGCGCCCAATTCCAAATTTCAACTTCGCAAAAATAACATTTTGTTTTGTCGTAATCTCCACTATAAAACATGCCAGTCATAGCTAACTCTCTTTTATCTACCCATTTTAATGGCCAGCATGAAAAAGTTTTTAAACGCTCATCTTCTCTATGGAAAATATCAGTCATGCTATAGCGTGGCGTAAATGAAGATTGTTTTAAATGCTGATCTTCACTGCAATCGAATTTTAGATCTTTAACCATTTTAAATTTTTTTCTTTCATAATTTCAACCGCAAATTTTAAAAATACTATTTGAACTCCACGATAAATCACAATGTACTTGCTGTTGAAATGAATTGTATACGCTATTTATACATGGATATGTTCAGCCATTGAAAATTATTTTCGAAATGTGATGCAATATAAGAAACATTTATTTTACTTTTAAAAGTTTTTTAGTATGTACATATATTTTATTTAATAACTACTTAAAAGTATTTGAATAAAAATAAGAAAAAATTTACATCTATAAACTTAAATCTAGTTCTCTAATGAAGCGATCTCCTTCTTCATCCAAATAAAACCCGTCATTTGCCTTTAAAATGATTTTATCACCCTCTTCGTCTTCCAAAAAATACTCAATTTCCCACAAAAAATCGTAGTAAGCCATTTGGTTGTTAGGGATCTCTTCCATAGAATTTTCATCGACAAATTCAATTTCAAAATCGCTCAAATTCATTGTTCAAATCTTCAATGTTCAAATGTAAATAAACCTAGTTTTCAGAAGTATACTCCACTAAGCCTTTTAAGAAGGGCAAGAAAACAAACTGCAATTAATGTTTTGTTTTATAAACAAATTATACATTCTAACACGCTCAATCATGTTTATGCTTCTTAAATATAACAAAAAGATTTCTTCATCAGATTAATGTAAACAAACATGCAGACACATCGTCAGCATTTTATAACAAAATACAAATTCTTTTTAAATCTTCTTAGGAGACGTTATATTATGAAAGAAAACAAACTGCAAATAAGAATAACATAATGTCAGCATAAACGGGAACAAAATATTTCTTAATACAAAGAAGAAAACAAAACTAAATTTAAATTCTTTGACTATTGTGTTAATTCTAAAAACAGTTTTAAAAGAATCGCAAACTTGTTTTTTACTTGAGAATTATAAAATTGATGTGAAAAGATATCGGTTATACCATAATTTGGAACTTTTATTTTCTATTTTGTCGATTTTGGCTTCGATAGTTTTGATAAAATTAAACTGTTTAGAATCACTGTTGAAATGAAATCTTACAACAAACTGGCTCGGAACTAGGATTAGTGGTTAAAAAAAAATAAACTTCACCTCACCAAAAAGCTTCAGAACTTGCTTAAAATAAATTTCAAAATTATACAAATGGTTCGGAACTAAGATAAATGGTAAAAAAATAATTTCAACATGATAAAATGGTTCGGAAATTAAATAAATGTTTCGGAGCTTGTATAAAATAGAGCTTAAAATAGAGTTGACATTAAAACTTAAAATAGAGTTTACATCAAAATACCCATTTTTGTTGGTATTTTCTTCACAATATTTTTAAAATCCTAAATAAATATTCAAATCAACGCTTAAATCCCCTCAAAATACCCATTTTGTTGGTATTTTCTTCACAAAATTTTTAAAATCCTAAATAAATATTCAAATCAACGCTTAAATCCCCTCAAAATACCCATTTTGTTGGTATTTTCTTCACAATATTTTTAAAATCCTAAATAAATATTCAAATCAACGCTTAAATCCCCTCAAAATACACATTTTGTTGGTATTTTCTTCACAAAATTTTTAAAATCCTAAATAAATATTCAAATCAACGCTTAAATCCCCTCAAAATACACATTTTGTTGGTATTTTCTTCACAAAATTTTTAAAATCCTATCGGAAATGAGATAAATGTATGCGCCATCTAAGTCTAAAAAACTGAACTTCACAATCAGCGTCATCTATATATAAGTGGACAAACTGTTATTCATTTTCACCTCGTCTGCTCGTATACCGGAAATGGTTCTGAACTTGGATAATCTATTACACCACACATTCTTTTTCATATTATCGGAACCGGACACAGTCCAAGATCCCCATTACCTATCTACTCACTTTAGACACTTGCTGACTTTAGTACAGTCAGCGTTTTAATTATAAGAACTAGGTATAAATAGCGGGTAAGAATAATATTAAGTTGAGTTGTAATTAGCAAGCAAATAAACATCTACCTGCGATCTCCACGGAACACTCCAGGTTAGCAAAAAATACAAAAAAGATCTTCTAATTTCAACTACAACAATTGGCGCAGCCGGTAGGATACAACAATGGGAGCGTAGGTAATTTTGCCACTGCCATCCAGTAACTGGTTCATGTCGTGCACATTACGTTTCTTCATTTTGGTTGTAAGATCCTGTTGTTTGACATCTAGATTTTTTTTTTTTTTTAGCATCTAGCCTGGGATTTCTTTTCCTTGTTTTATACGAATTTTGTTTGGCAGGACTTAAATTAAAGTATATATGGGGTTCAGAGTAATGGCCAAATTATTATTAGCATTCTTTGCCACCCCGATACAATTACAATAGCTGCTTTAAGCTTGACATTCTTGTTGCTGGTTATCGAACTGAAACAAGAACATTTATATAATTCAGACTTTTTACCCTTTTTATCATCACATTTTTCCGTCTTATGATCTTGAAGTTCTTTGGACATGTATTCAATCAGAGTTATCGTTTTGCAAAGCTATACTATCCTTCATATCATATACATCAGAGTTAACACAATCCAAGGCATCCGAACGAGAATCACCATTTTCATTTGGCATGTGTAGAGACATCACGGTTATCCCATCGGTTGTTGAGCGAATAAAGGCATAGTGCTTATTGATACTCATAGGAATTGACGCTGTTAGTGGATTAAACACGTCTTTATGGAGACGAACACCAAACGAAGACGCACTTTAGAATGTAAACATTTTTTTCTTTTTTTTAACTATTATGTTGTGCATTCTTAATTCTAATTGTGGTACAATTTACTTTTTTTTTTTTTTTTATTTACTATTATTTTTAATTTTTAAAGATTTCATTCATTTCACAGTTATCTTAATAACTTATTGATGTCATAATATAGTAAATAGTAATAATAATAATAATAATAATAAATTTAAAAAATTTAAAAGTTTAAGCTACAATTTTTAAATATCAACAAATCAGTTAGGGAAAATATGTATATATATTTCTTAATAGCTATGGCAAGAGAAACAAAAAGAAAAGCAAAAGTAAAAACAGCTCAAGATTGTATTGTTTTTAGATTTTCCTTTTTTTCTATTTAAAAAAAAGTTATCGAATAAAAGAATTACAATAGATACAATAATAAAATCTATATTTTTCATTATAATTTTTTTATTAACACATCTCAATGAAATGATTTATTTATTAAATAAATAATAATCAGCATTATTATTCTAAAGTCAAAAAAAAAAAAACTACATTGCAAACATATTTTTTTTTTTTTTCATAAAAATATTTTTTATGTTCCTCTTTTTTTTTTAAATTAGAGGCCAAAAAAGTTATTTTGATTTTGTGGTGGTCTGTCTTTAAAGTGTAAATATTTGAAAAGTATAAAAAATCAATTATATTTTTTTTTTAATAAAATATTTGCAAAGAGTCAAAACTCTTTATACATATTTACAATGCCCAGAATGACATAAATTCTTGTTATTAATACATCTGTTTCTCCCAGTGTATAATTTTATCACTGAATAGCAACAAGTATTTATGTTTATATTTATATTTCTTTTGTCCAGCCAGCAGTTTATTTAGTTCCTATTCATTTTTTTTTTAACCAATGAAAAAGGTAAGTGATCATAGTTTTAAATAGAATGCTTGCTGGGATCTACACAAAAATTAAATAAAAGAAATATAAACCATTCAACGTCTGTGCTATAGTGCTTAGGTATGCACATTCTTAAATGTATATTGCACTAGTGAATTGCACTGGGCGTTGTAAATATGTATTAATTCAGCATTTAAACGATTAACGTTGAGAAGCGCACGTGGAGTACGAAAAGTTTAAATAAAAATAAAAAAAACGGAAGCGAATGAATATAAAAAACATAAATTTATTTATATCAAATGTGGCCTAAATACGAAACAAATATACTTTGAATAATTAACGAAGTAAAGTTATCTATCTATTATTTTGCTTATTGAAATACAATTAAAAAAAAAAACATGAAGAAGAAAAATAAAGAAGTGTTTCATAAAAGATAATTAATTAAAATAACAATTAAAGAAGAAAAAACATAAGTGGAAAAGGTAACGAACTGTTTTAGCCCCCTGTTTATGAACGATGCCAATATTTTGTTTAATAAAAAGGATATTTTATAGAACTTCCGTTGTTTTTTATGTGTTAAAAGATGTCCACGTGAAAGTAAAAAAAAAAAATCAAAGTAAAGTTAAATGTTAGCCACGGTTAAACAAAAAAAAAAAAGAAATATCGAAAATAAAATGTAGTGTTTTTCTTTTCTGTTTATAACTCACAAGAATTAGGTAACCATGCAAAACAAAGTAGTAGGTACAATTTTTACAACAGTTTTATACGGGATTTTCCCGAGCGGCCTACCGTTACCCTATAGGTTTTTCTGTGGGACTCTAGTTATTTGTTCGTTTTGACCAACGTTCTAAAACCTTAGTCAAGAGGTTCCGTGTGATGCCGCATTGGGACATGTCCACCTCGTTTGGTGGGAACTGTATACCCAAGCCCTTGCTAAACCTTTTCATACAGTAGTCTGCGTGCCGTATGGTGTGAATACCGCAATCTACTGTATTGTTCTGTTGAGGGCATTTCGCATAGACTAACGGAACTTCCTTAAGAGGGTGCCCTATGGAGCGGTACAAATTGGAGATATAACGCGCCGGTGTCTCTAGATTGTGGGGTCTGAGGGAGTCGAAAAATATAACCCTTTTGTCGGACACTACGCCCAAGGTCCAGTGGTTTTGCTCAATTACCGGGAAAAACACGAGAGTCTTTTTCGCTAAATCGGCTTTGTGTGTTGCTCTTTGAATCCTGCCGATATTCCTCTCGTTGGAGGGGTCAAGACTCCACAGTTTTAGTGCCATGTAAAATTGTGCATTAAAAACGTGTACCTGTTCTGCCTGCAGAGGTGTGAGGGTTGTATCGAGCACCCATTTTAAAAAAGATGTCGATGTGTTGGTCGCTAAGCCAGCCGTTGTTTTTTATAGTGTTGTAATCCCCATGTATCAGCTCTAGGGCCCTGTTTTTATGTTTGTATTTGCAAAAAGTGTTGGCCATCTTTAGAGACTTTGTTGTGCACCGCCTACTTTCGATTTAATTGTGATTTGGCTTGACCTCACTTTACATATATGTGTATAAAAAAAAAACAAAAAGACAATGACACCATGAATAACTCAAATTACAAAGATGCAATATCAGCGATTAGCAAAAAATTGATGATATGCGTATTCATAAAAAAAAAAAAAAAAATACTTTAGTTGGTTTTGAAAAGAACATACAGGAGGGTTGTTTTAAGAATTTCTTGAGAAACGTACTCTTGTAAGGAAGCACACATTAAACTTCAACTGGTAGGTCCTTGGCCAAATCCCGCCTAATCTGAGAATTCCTAGCTATACCCTTGGTTATTCTATTCTCTGTTATCCTAACACTCACCTGTCTCTGTCGTCTGAATAATATAACCAGTGTAACCGCCATGCCCATTAGCAGGGCGAAAGTTGTAATACCTATCGTTAGTGTCACTACCTTGTTCGTTTATCTCTTTAATATTCTTCTTCTGTGCTAGGACTATGTCCTCAAATAACAGCGGTCTTTCTGGATTGAAACTAGTTTCCCTAGGTGGAATTGCGAAACTTTGCTCGAACTTTGTCCACCTGTTGGTAAACGTTAGGTCACCTAGAGTGATCGTACAATTGTTGAAGTGAATGTAGTAATGGCCCTGCAATCTGAGCCCACGGCTGTCGCATGTGCTTTTAAGGTTAGTCAGGTTGGCGTTGGTGACTATTACCTTGCTGTCGTCTATCCGGGTGATGTCAGGTTTTATATTTTTCACCATCCTGCACGGTTGTCTAATCACGCAGCTTCGCGACTCTTTCAACTCAAAAACCGCGCTGCCCTCCTCGTAGGCGAGTGTTCGTTCTCCTATTTTTATTACGCATTCCATTCCTTCGTCTATCTGTAGCTTTTCCTCATTAGGTACAGGGATGATGACGGTTTTTTTGAGTGAAATCTTTTCTAGCGGTACCTTGATGATTAAATTTATAGTTCTGCTTTGGCTTGTCACTATGCCGATTTTGATGTCCTTTAATTTTTCGACATCGATGTTAAACGTTTCTATTTCCTCCTGGGTTAAGAGAGTAGGTGAAAAAACTCCCAATCTCGCTGATAACACTGTTTGTTGTAGATTTTCGATTTTCCTCTTAAGTATGTTGATCTTGAAAAGTTGTAGGACTGCGAGATTTTCTTTGATGAGGTTTTGGTTCATGTCCTCAACTTGGTTAATCTTTCTTTTAATTGTCTGCCTGTCCGTCAATATGACGTCCTTCAGTGTTTGCATAGACTTGTTGAAATTGTCGTTAATAACTATCTGTTGAATAAAACCTTCGATAAGCTGGTGGTTTTTTTTCTGTCATCACTCTTTGCTGTTCTGCGATATTCTGTCTATCCTCTTCGTCCGTTGTTCCGAAAACAAACTTTAAGAGGGATCCTCCTGCGATTACCAGCCCTCTGGTTTTCCGTCGCGGCAACAGTGTGTGGAGGGAGTCCTCCATTTCATGCAGCTGGGATCTGGCCATGTCGCAGTGTGGTAGTTCCCCAATGATGTCCAAGTTATGATGGAATTGTTTTATCACAGCACCTATGTTTTCTAAATTAATCACGTGGATGATGTAATCATACTTTTTCACAAGTTGGGTGGTGCCCATATAAATTTCCGTAAACCCACTGTGTGACTCCAGCTTCTCAATGAACAGTTCCGCACGAATTCCGGGGCTAGCGAGCAGTACCATTAGTCCTACGAATAGATACTGAAGCAGGGATTTTAGTTAGAAAAGCTACCAAACCACAATCTGTCGGTATTTCAGGGTAAGTCGGGCGTCCTCTGGGTGCCGAATAACTACGTAGTTCCCCTTGTTCTTCTGATATTTATTTTTGTTACTTTCAACAGGAGATTCTTACTTGACCAGAATGCTCCAAAGATGATCGTGAGCCCGGACGGTGCCCCGTTAGGACTAAAGGATGGTCCCTTCGGCCCACACCAGGCCGAATGGCTCCTAGCCGGTACGTTTTGTTTGAATTGAATTTTCTTATTGAATTTATACTAATTCCTTTTCTTCTTTCAGCCATCTGGGACTGTTGCCCTTTCCACTGCAGGACCATCCTCGTGTGAACTGCGAGTTATATTTTAATTTATTTTGAATTATAGAGTAACCTATACTAAAGTCCGGTTTTTATTTCAGGTGGACACGCCGTTTGCGGAAGGGAGTTTCTTGCAATGTCAATGTTGGAAATAATAATTAGTTGACAAGAATGTGTATATGTACATACAGTGAGAAGCATAAGTCAAGGTACCTCTTTTGAAATAAAACAATATCTAAAATTTTTTAAAAAACAAGTAAGAAAGTTTGTGTTATTTTATCCTATATTGTAAAATCATTCATATACTACAGTCTAGCAAAATGATGCACTCTTATTCTAAGAAACAACCATAAAATATCCTTAAGTACCTGGCAACTCCATAATTTTGCACAGCAAAAGTCTTGGTACTCTCTAAACACTCAATTCACATGAGGGCTTTTACGACGTCGTTTTATCTTGATTCCCTTTTAAAGCAACTTCCAAAATCTCTTTGCGTTCATACGATGATTTTATGTTGCATGTCTTTTTTTTATTTACAGTATGGCCTTTATTACCCGTCATTCGATTAACCGGCAGCTTCAATAAAATGGAAAACAAACATTTTTTTGCACTGATTTAAATTGCCTCTATTATCCGAAATTATAAACAAATTATCTTTTTTTCGTTAAATTTTGAACAATCAAAAGAAATTTAAATAAACGAAGAAAGAGAATATCTTAACGGTGTGGAAGCATGTTCTGCCAAATTTACTTTTTTCCTCATGTTTACATAATAAAACGTTATATATTTACATAAAATAAGAAACACACCAAAAAAAAATAAATAATCAAGAATTCTGCCGATCCCGTCTATTATCGATAATCGAGGTCTCACTGTATTTTCAACCGCACACTTCAAAGTAAGAAAAAGAATAAAACGTAAACAGAAAAAGTTAAAAGAGAAATGTAAAAAACGACATGCAAAATACAAAACGAGTCATTTTGTTAACCCCTCTTTCTTTTCTACACCGCTCACCAACAAACCAAAAGAGACGTCGACAAAGCGACGTCGTAAAAGCCCTCATCTAAACTGAGTGAAAGTGATCTATGTTTTAGTATTGGCATAGCTATTATGTTAAATGTTTTTTCTTTCTACATTAATGAGGGTACATTTAGAATGTATTCAGAGTTATTTCTTGTTGATATCAGTAGCAATAAATAAAACGAGTAGAAAATAAGACCAGATCTGGGCGTCATTGCAAGCTTAGTATCCGAGAAGAAAGAAAAATAGTGTCTTTAATTAGGAATGACCCCTTTAAAAGTGCACCAAAGATTGCTGCCGACAGGGTTGTTAGGCTTTTTTCTTTAAAAATCGTCAAAAGTTTCAACAAAATTCGTCAAAATCGTCATGGAAAGTTAACAAAATCGTCAACAAATCGTCAAATATTTAAATTTTACAAATTGGAGACAATTTATTGCATTGAGTGGTTCAAAAATCTAAATTTTTATCAAGAAATTAAATTTATGATAAAGAAAGTGATAAGGTTAAGTTTTATTCTATTTACTTCAGCAAGTGGGCTGAAATATATTTATCATTTGAAAAGAAATACATAAGAAAAAATATATTTTCATAAAAACATAACATACATTTATTTATTTAATTTATCCATATTCAAAAAACATTAAATAAAAAATAAAATCTCATTTGCTGTTAACTCGAGCTATCTTTAAATGATTAATTTTTAGCGCTATCATTAAGTGTTTTTACTGTTGAAGGTGATAAACCAAGGGGTTGTCTAAATCAACAGTCTTTTAGCCGACTTGAAACGATTTATGACGTCCAATTTTAGTTCCAAACTTTGCACTCATTTTTCTACACAACTTCTTATTAAGAACTAACTTCTTACTTCCTAACACTCAACTATACTTACACTTAAATTACATGATGAATTTTATGAATTTGTTTGGAAGCAAGCGGTGTAGAGAAGAAAGAGGGGTAGAAAAATAGACATGATTTCTGTTTTCTCTTCCTCTTTCTTCTCTACACCGCTTGCTACCAAACAAAAAAAAAACGTCTAAAATTGGACGTCATAAAATTCATCATGTAAATAGAGTGTTAGAATAACTTACGTAACAGAATTCAATGGGAATTCGCCTTTTTACACTCAAATAGAAAAATTCTTCACATATGATTATGACTTCAGCGAACAAATGAAATCGTATGTAGCGACGCAAATCGAAATCATTAAAACGCAAAGCGGATTTAACCAATTTTTAAAAAGCGGACCAAATAGGACCGACGCAAATCGGGGCATTCATTTAATTGTAGAATTCGAGTTACTTGTGCTTCTAATGAAAACCACCTGGTTTATGATGGGAGAACAACTATTTTTGTTTAATTTCTAATAATTTTTGTATAATTTTTTATATTCTGTTTTACTGATGCCAGAAAATCGTCATAACACTATTACTTTTAGTTTAAAAATCGTCAATCGTCATTTTACTGTATTTTCACAAAAAAATCGTCAAAATGACGAAAAATCGTCACATCTAACAACCCTGGCTGCCGAGTTAAAAAAGTCCATGGACAAAAGTGTTTCCGCGGATACAGTACGAAGATCAATCAAAAGAGCTGGGTACAACGCTCGTACAGCACCCAAAAAGCCCTATATAAGCGAATTCAAAAAAAAGCGAATTGAATTTGCTTCCTCCATACTAAAGCACGTCCGTCTGAGCCACAAATGTTTTAATTTGACTCATCCGAGAAAATAACCTTATCCCAAAACTCAGTTGGCTTTGTTTTATATTTATTTGCAAAATCAATTCGCTTTTTTTGGTTGACTTCTTTATATAGTTCTTTTTGGGTGCTGTACAAGCGTTGTACCCAGCTCTTTTGATTGATCTTCGTACTGTATCCGCGGAAACACTTTTGTCCATGGACTTTTTTAACTCGGCAGCAATCTTTGGTGCACTTTTAAAGGGGTCATTCCTAATTAAATACACTATTTTTCTTTCTTCTCGGATACTAAGCTCGCAATGACGCCCAGATCTGGTCTTATTTTCTACTAGTTTTTCTTTTTGAAAGCGATTTATTAACTTTCGTATTGTTGACTTACTTCTATTAGTTATTTGCGCAATTTCAGAATATGATTTTCCCAATCTATGATTATTAATAATAATATTGTGCTCCTCAATCCATACCTCCTTGCGAGTCATTTTATTTAACACTTTTTTCAATAAAAAACAATTATTGCTACTGATATCAACAAGAAATAACTTTGTATACATTCTAAATGTACCCTCATTAATGTAGAAAGAAAAAAAAAATTTAGCATAATAGCTATGCCAATACTAAAACATAGATCACTTTAGAGAGTACCAAGACTTTTGCTATGCAAAATTATGGAGTTGCCAGGTACTTAAGGATATTTTATGGTTGTTTCTTAGAATAAGAGTGCATAATTTTGCTAGACTGTAGTATCTATATATAAATCGGCTAAGGCAAAACAGTTAAGAACACTTTCCTCCTCTGTATGTCAACCGATTTGAACAAAATATACACCATTTAAGAGGTATTTACTCAAAGAAGTGCACAATGTATATTTTATTAAAATCTGTTCAATAATTTCAGAGTTATAAGCGTTCAAAATTGTTACTAACACAAATGCAAAATAAATAAATAAAAATTTAATTTCAATTATCAAATAATAAAAAGTTAGGGTGATCGATTATTCGACATTATTCAGAAACCGGTTTTCGAATATTTCGACTACATATATAAATCAGACCAGGCAAAACAGTTAAGAACGCTTTCTTCCTTTGTTTGTCAACCGAACCTCTATGGGGAGAAACAAAGGGGAATTATGGGAAACTAAATTTCTTTTTTTTACTTTTCTGTGCTTCATGTGATAATTTTTAAATTTTCTATAATATAGAACTTAGAAACATAATATTATAGGTGTAAGATCCTGAGTGAGTGATAACCTATAAGATAAAAAATGCTGGTATTTTTTGTTTTTCATCTGGAACTTTTTGAATTTTCGTTAATATTCGACCTATAACGATAAAATTATACATTAAACTGAGTGAATAAGAACATGTAATGGGGGCTTTTTGGTACTTTGATTCATTTTCGTTGATATTAGACATAGAAACATAAAATTAAATGTGCAACGTCCTGAGTGGATGACAATATATAAAGGAGACTTTTTGATAGTTTTTTGTTTTTCAATTGATATTTTTTATACTAAACTTACAAAATTAAATTAACTCACGTAGAAGATAAATTATGAACCGAAGGTTGGTCCCTCGCCAAATCGATCCACTTTGAAGGAAAAAATAAATGCTCGAAACAAATAAATTCATATATACTTAGATGATTTAGGTTTTCTTCATATTTACAAAAAAAGTTATGGTCGAATTTTGACCATAAGGCGAACACTAGTATGAATAATTTTACAATATAGGATGAAATAACACAAACTTTCTTACTTGTTTTTTAAAAAAATTTACATATTGTTTTATTTCAAAAGAGGTACCTTGATTTAGGCTTCTCACTGTATATCTGTAATTTTACTACATATAAGCCAAGAAGCTCCTGTCAAAGTGCTTAAGTGTAGAGTGCGTTTAAAATGGAGAGTTTATTTAGATTTCTACCTTGCGTTTCATCTTCGTTATATGACCCTTCTGGTCATTTCCCCCTGTTTATGTATTTTAGTTTTACTCCCGAGTATCTTGCTTAAACTTTCTTTTTTTTTTCATTTTGTGACCGTCCTGGTCCTGTCTTTATTTCTAACATTCTTTCTGGTTAATTCCTTTATTTCTTAATGACCCGTTTGGTCATATTCCCCCCTTTTTTCCCCTTGGTTTATCACCTTATTTTTACCCACATTTTCTGTTATTTTTCTCGAGTATCGCCCTTACATTCTCTCCTCATCCCGGTTTCGAGCCAAAGTAACTAGGATTAGAGAATGGGTTGACGGATACACTTCCCTTATATTATATGGGCTCAGTTTACTATTATTGGTACTACCACCTTCCTTTGTTATCTTCTTGATACTTTTTTGATCCTTTTTATGTTTACCCCAAATTTTTCCTTTACACCCCCCATAGCGTTTGCCGTCAGTTGAAATCGTATCGAATTTTCGCACTAATTTCCCCTGTTGTAGGCAAACTAACCATGGTGGTGCAGCATAGGAACCTGATCAGTGTTTGCTGAGTATCCTACTTGTATTCCATCTTCGTCCCGTACCTTTGGTTTCGAGCCAAAGTAACTAGAAACGAAAATGGAGTAACTCATACTCTTTAAAACTAAATATACCAGAAGGAAAAAAAAACGAAAACTACCCTTTTTACTTGAAAATATCAAAATCTATTCCCTTGCACTCTACCACTTTTGTCAATACTTATTTCGCTAGCTTTATTAAATTGTTGTGATAAACCTTTTCCGAGTTCTTGTGTCTTATTCTTACATTGACCGGTGTTGGTACTCCCGTAACTTCGTAGGGACCCAGCCATATAGGTGAGAATTTATTTTTTCGCGCCTGATTCTTTAGCCAAACCATTTGTCCTGTCCTAAAATGTCTAGTCCTCGTGCCCTTGTCATAATATTGTTTTGATTTTTCCTTTGCTCGAACCTGGTTTTGCCTCACGACTTCATAACTTCGTTGAATCTGATACCTGAGGATCTTGCTGTAATCATTTATGTTATAGAGAGGCGCTGGCTGTTTTTTGAGCCTCACAGGTATTTCAAATTCGAATCCGTACAGGACCCTATTCGGTGTTTGCTTAGTGGACGAATGTCTGGTATTATTGTGTACATGCATGGCATGATGCAGCCATTCATCCCAGTTAGTTCCGTCAAGTTTCACAAAACTCCTTAAATATTCTGCCAGGGGTCTATGCGTCCTTTCCAAAGATCCATTGGATTGGGGATGATACGGTGTTGTATAAATGTTTTTCACTCCAAGCATTTTGCAAACTTCTTTGAATAATTTCGAAGTAAAATTACTTCCGTTATCCGTCACCAGGATCTTGGGGATGAAGAATCGTGCAATTATTTCCCTGAAGAACTCTCTTGCCACTGTTGTCGCCTCCATGTTGGGGATAGCTGCGCAGGCAAGGTATTTAGAAAAATCGTCTAAGAAAGTTACTATATATTTGTTGCCGCTTGAAGATTCGGGTAAAGGTCCCACAATATCCATGAAAATTCTCTCAAAAGGCAAATTAGGGATTGTGGTCAGGGTAATTGGCATCCTATCTATTCTCGAACTTTTATTTTGTTGACAAAGCTTGCAGGAGGCAACATACTTCTTAATTTGGCCCTGCATACCGGCCCATTTATATTGTGATCTTATGCGGAAATATGTTTTAAGTGCGCCTTGGTGTCCTCCCAACGGGGTGTCGTGAAATGATTTAATCACATTATGTATATCCCTTTCGTCCGTTAAGTACGTCGTATTATCCTCTTGCTTATTGTTTCTATCAGTCTCTGATTCATCCCTCACCCCTCTTGTTTGCCTATTCTGGTTTTCCATCCTCTTGGCTTCCGACCTAGTTATTGCACCTATGTTCACTTCCTCAGTTGGCAGGCGGCTGAGTGGTAGAGTGCAAGGGAGTTCGGAACAATGGACGAAGAGGATAGAAAGTAAATCGAAGAACAGCAAAGAGTGATGACAGAAAACAACCACCAGCTGATCGAAGGTTTTAATCAACAGATAGTTATTAACGACAATTTCAACAAGTCTATGCAAACACTGAAGGACGTCATATTGACGGACAGGCAGGTAATTAAAAGAAAGATTAACTAAGTTGAGGACATGAACCAAAACCTCATCAAAGAAAATCTCGCAGTCCTACAACTTTTCAAGATCAACATACTTAAGAGGAAAATCGAAAATCTACAACAAACAGTGTTATCAGCGAGATTGGGAGTTTTTTCACCTACTCTCTTAACCCAGGAGGAAATAGAAACGTTTAACATAGATGTCGAAAAATTAAAGGACATCAAAATCGGCATAGTGACAAGCCAAAGCAGAACTATAAATTTAATCATCAAGGTACCGCTAGAAAAGATTTCACTCAAAAAAACCGTCATCATCCCTGTACCTAATGAGGAAAAGCTACAGATAGACGAAGGAATGGAATGCGTAATAAAAATAGGAGAACGAACACTCGCCTACGAGGAGGGCAGCGCGGTTTTTGAGTTGAAAGAGTCGCGAAGCTGCGTGATTAGACAACCGTGCAGGATGGTGAAAAATATAAAACCTGACATCACCCGGATAGACGACAGCAAGGTAATAGTCATCAACGCCAACCTGACTAACCTTAAAAGCACATGCGACAGCCGTGGGCTCAGATTGCAGGGCCATTACTACATTCACTTCAACAATTGTACGATCACTCTAGGTGACCTAACGTTTACCAACAGGTGGACAAAGTTCGAGCAAAGTTTCGCAATTCCACCTAGGGAAACTAGTTTCAATCCAGAAAGACCGCTGTTATTTGAGGACATAGTCCTAGCACAGAAGAAGAATATTAAAGAGATAAACGAACTATACGCCCACAAGGTAGTGACACTAACGATAGGTATTACAACTTTCGCCCTGCTAATGGGCATGGCGGTTACACTGGTTATATTATTCAGACGACATAGACAGGTGAGTGTTAGGATAACAGAGAATAGAATAACCAAGGGTATAGCTAGGAATTCTCAGATTAGGCGGGATTTGGCCAAGGACCTACCAGTTGAAGTTTAATGTGTGCTTCCTTACAAGAGTACGTTTCTCAAGAAATTCTTAAAACAACCCTCCTGTATGTTCTTTTCAAAACCAACTAAAGTATTTTTTTTTTTTTTTTTATGAATACGCATATCATCAATTTTTTGCTAATCGCTGATATTGCATCTTTGTAATTTGAGTTATTCATGGTGTCATTGTCTTTTTGTTTTTTTTTATACACATATATGTAAAGTGAGGTCAAGCCAAATCACAATTAAATCGAAAGTAGGCGGTGCACAACAAAGTCTCTAAAGATGGCCAACACTTTTTGCAAATACAAACATAAAAACAGGGCCCTAGAGCTGAAACATGGGGATTACAACACTATAAAAAACAACGGCTGGCTTAGCGACCAACACATCGACATCTTTTTTAAAATGGGTGCTCGATACAACCCTCACACCTCTGCAGGCAGAACAGGTACACGTTTTTAATGCACAATTTTACATGGCACTAAAACTGTGGAGTCTTGACCCCTCCAACGAGAGGAATATCGGCAGGATTCAAAGAGCAACACACAAAGCCGATTTAGCGAAAAAGACTCTCGTGTTTTTCCCGGTAATTGAGCAAAACCACTGGACCTTGGGCGTAGTGTCCGACAAAAGGGTTATATTTTTCGACTCCCTCAGACCCCACAATCTAGAGACACCGGCGCGTTATATCTCCAATTTGTACCGCTCCATAGGGCACCCTCTTAAGGAAGTTCCGTTAGTCTATGCGAAATGCCCTCAACAGAACAATACAGTAGATTGCGGTATTCACACCATACGGCACGCAGACTACTGTATGAAAAGGTTTAGCAAGGGCTTGGGTATACAGTTCCCACCAAACGAGGTGGACATGTCCCAATGCGGCATCACACGGAACCTCTTGACTAAGGTTTTAGAACGTTGGTCAAAACGAACAAATAACTAGAGTCCCACAGAAAAACCTATAGGGTAACGGTAGGCCGCTCGGGAAAATCCCGTATAAAACTGTTGTAAAAATTGTACCTACTACTTTGTTTTGCATGGTTACCTAATTCTTGTGAGTTATAAACAGAAAAGAAAAACACTACATTTTATTTTCGATATTTCTTTTTTTTTTTTTGTTTAACCGTGGCTAACATTTAACTTTACTTTGATTTTTTTTTTACTTTCACGTGGACATCTTTTAACACATAAAAAACAACGGAAGTTCTATAAAATATCCTTTTTATTAAACAAAATATTGGCATCGTTCATAAGCAGGGGGCTTTTTTATATTCATTCGCTTTCGTTTTTTTTTATTTTTATTTAAACTTTTCGTACTCCACGTGCGCTTCTCAACGTTAATCGTTTAAATGCTGAATTAATACACATTTACAACGCCCAGTGCAATTCACTAGTGCAATATACATTTAAGAATGTGCATACCTAAGCACTATAGCACAGACGTTGAATGGTTTATATTTCTTTTATTTAATTTTTGTGTAGATCCCAGCAAGCATTATATTTAAAACTATGATCACTTGCCTTTTTCATTGGTTAAAAAAAAAATGAATAGGAACTAAATAAACTGCTGGCTGGACAAAAGAAATATAAACATAAACATAAATACTTGTTGCTATTCAGTGATAAAATTATACACTGGGAGAAACAGATGTATTAATAACAAGAATTTATGTCATTCTGGGCATTGTAAATATGTATAAAGAGTTTTGACTCTTTGCAAATATTTTATTAAAAAAAAAAAATATATAAATATAAAAAAAAATATAATTGATTTTTTATACTTTTCAAATATTTACACTTTAAAGCAAGGTTGGATACCGAAACGAATTTCGGTATCGGTATCGGTATTAAACTTTTTTTTATTTCGGTATCGGTATTGGTATCGGTTTCTTAATTATAACGGTATCGGTATACCGGTATAAAAACTTTTATATCGGTATTACAGTTAAATGAACAAACCTACGAAAAAAGTTAAATAAAAGAATTATAAATTATATATTATATATTATGAATACATATATACATATGTTTATGCATTCTATTTTATTTTTTCACTTCGACTAAAAATATTAGGCACAATTTTCTACATGCATTTTTCTTTGGCCGAGGCATTTTTTTCGTTGTCACTAGATGTTTTTATTTATTTTAGTTCTTTTAAAATTAGGTTTACTTTGATAATTTATGTAATGCGCGTCACTTTTGATTTTAAGAATAAGTTGTGTACATAGTAAGTAAGATAGTGCAATTATTACAATAACATAACAATACAAACTTTAATAAGTAAAAAAGCTGGCTTACACATGAACGTTTGATTTTCAAATTGTCAAATACCTCACCTAAAAAATTTCCTATACAATGTTGTTGTAGAACTTATGTTACATCCAAGGCGTATTCATGTAAACGGTGGTGTCGATACTACAACAATTAACAACACCAAAAACACAACAATGTATTTTGTTGCTGCTTTCGTTGGCCGATAAGTCAAAAACACAAGTAACTTTTGACATTCCTCTCTCTAATTTAAAAAAAAAAGTAGCACAGCTGTGTTTTCAACGCCACCACGGTAACCAAACAATACCAGTGTTGCAACAGTAGGGCGTCAAGTTAACAAACATATTTTTTATTAGCACAAGTATTGAAGCTTTTAATTTGTTTTCTATTTAAAAAAACATATTATTTTTAAATACCGAAACGAATATACCGGTAGAATACCGGTATTAAGGGAAACGGTATACGTATACCGGTATTTTATGCAAAAAACTAATTTCGGTATCGGTATCAATACCGGTATTCAATTTAAACGGTATTTAAACGGTATTGGTATCGGTATCGGTAGCCAACCTTGCTTTAAAGACAGACCACCACAAAATCAAAATAACTTTTTTGGTCTCTAATTTAAAAAAAAAGAGGAACATAAAAATATTTTTATGAAAAAAAAAAAAAAAAAAAATATGTTTGCAATGTAGTTTTTTTTTTTGACTTTAGAATAATAATGCTGATTATTATTTATTTAATAAATATATCATTTCATTGAGATGTGTTAATAAAAAAATTATAATAAAAAATATAGATTTTATTATTGTATCTATTGTAATTCTTTTATTCGATAACTTTTTTTTAAACAGAAAAAAAGGAAAATCTAAAAACAATACAATCTTGAGCTGTTTTTACTTTTGCTTTTCTTTTTGTTTCTCTTGCCATAGCTATTAAGAAATATATATACATATTTTCCCTAATAGCCTTTTTACACTGATCAACATCTAACATCTACCATCAATTTGCCACCATTTGCGAAGATGTTAACATCTTTCCATAAGAAATACATAGGGCTTAAAACCAACATCTTTCAACATCTTTAAAAGATGTTCCTATCTCATTTTATTCCAATCTACATCTTTCGATTATTTTAGTGTCATCACTAGAAAAGTGGCAATAAGTTCTATTATTATTGTGGCATCACTGACATAAAGAAGTTTGTTTTGAAAGCAGCGTTACCATTTGTCAAGTTTTATATTTTATTGCAATGTTTTTTTTGTTAAGTATTTTTAATATTTTAAAACATTTTGAACTTCAAATACATTTTTGAGTTTTCTTTTTAAATTTTAGCACTTTTGTGAGAAAAAAACCTTTTTAATTTAAAAATTTTTTTTTGTCAAAAATGGTGACATTTTTGTTTGATGGTAGATGTTAGATGTGAGCAATGTAAACGAGTGTTTCACATTTTTTACATCTTTGATGGTAGATGTTAGATGTTGATCAGTGTAAAAAGCCTATAACTGATTTGTTGATATTTAAAAATTGTAGCAGCTTAAACTTTTCAATTTTTTAAATTTATTATTATTATTATTACTATTTACTATATTATGACATCAATAAGTTATTAAGATAACTGAGAAATTAATGAAATCTTTAAAAATTAAAAATAATAGTAAATAAAAAAAAAAAAAGTAAATTGAACCACAATTAGAATTAAGAATGCACAACATAATAGTTAAAAAAAAAAAATGTTTACATTCTAATGTGCGTCTTCGTTTGGTGTTCGTCTCCATTAAGACGCGTTTAATCCACTAACAGCGTCAATTCCTATGAGTATCAATAAGCACTCTGCCTTTATTCGCTCAACAACCGATGGGATAACCGTGATGTCTCCACACATGCCAAATGAAAATGTTGATTCTCGTTCGGATGCCTTGGATTGTGTTAACTCTGATGTATATGATATGAAGGATAGTATAGCTTTGCAAAACGATAACTCTGATTGAATACATGTCCAAAGAACTTCAAGATCATAAGACGGAAAAATGTGATGATAAAAAGGGTAAAAAGTCTGAATTAAAGCAGCTATTGTAATTGTATCGGGGTGGCAAAGAATGCTAAAAATAATTTGGCCATTACTCTGAACCCCATATATACTTTAATTTAAGTCCTGCCAAACAAAATTCGGATAAAACAAGGAAAAGAAATCCCAGGCTAGATGCTAAAAAAAAAAAAAAATCTAGATGTCAAACTAACAGGATCTTCCAACCAAAATGAAGAAACGTAATGTGCACGACATGAACCAGTTACTGGATGGCAGTGGCAAAATTACCTTGGCTCCTTTAAAGAATATTTTTCTGCACCACTGCTCGCCAAATGTGGACCAGAAGGTTCTGAATGCGTGGCTTATCCAAATACACAGGAACACAAATCCACAGAATCCGATACGCGACACCATATCTCAGAATCACCACTTCTTGAAAATAGCTTAGATGGGTCGCAGCAACAACAACATATTGAGAAATTTGTTCACAACGTCAATAAACATCAAAGCGCATCAACACCAAACGAAGGACCGCACTTTTCCATAAAGGGGGGAGGGATGTTGAGAGTCACCCTCGTATATAATAAGTATGACATTATTTAGTATTAAGTAATCAAAAAAAATAGGCTGACTCAATTATACGAGTCAGCACTTTAGACACTTGCTGACTTTAGTACAGTCAGCATTTTAATTATAAGAACTAGGTATAAATAGCGGGTAAGAATAATTTAAAGTTGAGTTGTAATTAGCAAGCAAATAAACATCTACCTGCGATCTCCACGGAGCACTCCAGGTTAGCAAAAAATACAAAAAATATCTTCTAATTTCAACTACAACACAAGCCTTCTCAAAATTGTACTCCAAATAGCAGAGTTCAACTAAATCGTCCTCTATATAATCGTAGTTTTAAAAAATCGAAGAAAAAAAAAATAAAAATTGTAAAAAGCACTAAAGGCACTAACGAAAAATTGAAAAAGCACCAAGTTAGTGCTTTTTTTAGTTTGGCACTATGGATTAAATTTTGGCGTTTTGAGACATCAAAAAGCACCATAAATAGTGTCAAAAGCACTAAATTGGCATCACTGTGTCTGGGTACTTTTCCAGGAACAAATACTCAGTAGTGCTCGCCAGGAACACAATTCCAAATACTCGCCTCTTCAATTGCAAAGTTTGTCCCACAAAGTTCTACTGGTTCTATCGGTTCTGCCATCTCCACTCCATGAAGTAAAATGTTTTGTTTATTATAATTTATTATAAACGTTAAAAATCAACACAATTCTAACTACTTACCTCTGCCATTGTTAAATTTCAATTTTTATTTCTCCAGTAACATTTTGCGAGTTCTCTAACTTCCAACTGTAAAAAAATTCTCTTTTTGGCTCTCTCGCTGCAAGAGATTTGGAGTACGCAGACAACATTTTGCAAGATTTTGCGCAAAATATGTGTATGCAGACAGACCTATTTTTTTGTGTAAAAACTCTTGATACTGTCAAACAGCAAAACACAAACAAAACAAAAAAAAAAAAATCATGGCGCACTAAAAATGTAAGCAAATTTTGACACTATCGAGATGAACAGCTGATCACTTGCATGTACTAGGTATAAATATACTTTGGTTGTGCCAAGGTATATTTACACAAGGTTAACTCGTTGGTCCATATGTTTGTCAGATGTTTACCTCAGTTGGAACCTTCGCGTCAAAAGTTGTTTATGTTTGTACCAAGGTATATTTACACAAGGTATGTTGGGTTTGCTCTCACACGACCAAACTGAGTTGAGTGGAGAACCGCAATAGGGGTATAAAGTGTTACTTTCAGGAACAATTGTTTCTAAAATCGCAGTCTGCTAGTAGTGTTGCCCGATATATATTTAATCCCTATTTTCAAAAAAGAATCTAAAAAATAACGGGCGTACAATGCCATAATAAAAATCCCTGTTATAAAATTTATTAAACCTAACTTTATCTTAAACAAATATTTATGAACTTTGTCCATTTTACGGTCGCCATAATTGTACTATTGCGAGGACTATTCGCAGTGTATTGAATAAACTTGAGTCCACTGGTTCAGGAAACATTCAACCAATACCCATTTTTTGACCAAACACAAGAACAGCGAAAAACATCGCCGCTGGCCGTGAGAGTGTGCAGAAGAGTCCGAGGCAGTCGCTAACAAGTCAGCCTTTTGCAGACCACAACTTGAAAAATTTTGTATCGTGACTTTGGCCTGCAAATAATCGCAGAGATCGACATCTGCTCGCGAAATAAACTCAGGAGCTTATGGAAAGTGACTTTAATTTTAAAAGAAGAATCATCATCAGCGATGGGACTCATTTCCTGATGAATAAGTAGCCTTAATATGGCTTAATTGGCAAAATGATGTGTAATACAAACACCAAAAAACTGACTTTTAAACTCTAACAACATCAACAAGATCTGCAAATCATGTTTTAAAATCGGATTCCCCAATTTGAGTTTGCCACCAACATAATTAGAATGGTTATGGGCGCTTAACCCTTTGCAGCCTTTTCACAACTATGAAAAGGATATATAAATCCTTAATTCTCCGAGAAACACAATTTCTAAAAATGTTGTACCTGAGCCCTTTTCGAAATTTATGATTCAATTATTCTCGTTTTCTTCACACTAGTCAATAAGTTGCGAATATACAAAAATATTTTTATTCAATATAAAGCGTGGTTAATTTCAAGGGCCGATGTTGAATGTGAACCACACCTAAACGACAAGTTTTTTTCTGCGTTTCATTTGACACTTCTCAATTTCGGACTAACTCAATTTGGACCATGGAAAGATACACAATTGAGCAACACGTTAAAGTTATTCTGGCTTATTATGAAAATGGGCGTTCAAATCAAAATGCTTATCGTGCACTTCGTGATTCAGTGATGAGGCACATTTTCACCTCAGTGGATTCGTCAATAAGCAGAATTGCCGCATTTGGGCGAATGATAATCCAAGAGTGATTGTCGAAAAACCAATGCACTCACTAAAAGTGACAATTTGGTGCGGTTTATGGGCTGGCGGCATCATCGGGCCGTATTTTTTCCAAAATGAGGGCGTTCAGGCAGTTACTGTGAATGGTGTTCGCTATCGTTAGATAATAACGAACTTTTTATGGCCCGAATTGAAAGATATGAATTTGGACGATATCTGGTTTCAATAGGACGGTACCACTTGCTACACAGCTAACGAAACAATGGCTCTTTTGCGCGACAAATTCAATGGCCGTGTTATCTCACGTGGTGGCGATGTCAATTGGCCGCCAAGATCATGTGATTTGATACCGTTGGACTTCTTTCTTTGGGGTTTTTGAAAGAAAATGTGTACGTCGATAAGCCAGCAACAATTCAAGAGCTAAAGGGTAAGATAGCTCGGCACATTACCGGAATAGAACCTCAATTATGTTTCAGCGTCATCGAAAATTTGGACCATCGTATGGAGACAAAGGGCAAGTACATATGTTTTAAGAAAATGTTTAGGAAGGAAGACTAATGGAGGTCACTCATACACTTTATCCCCTTAGGGGTGACTCCTATGCAATTATGGGAGTTTTTCTTCAATAATTTCTTATCAGTATTGAACATTTTGTATGGGAGCCCCCTTAAGAAATGTAGATAAAAAATAAAGTGGGGCTGGTCAGAGACCTTAAGAACAGTTGTTGCAGAGTTGACAGTCCTTGGTCGGTGTTTGCTGAACACCGAGTCGCTCCGGTGCGTTACCGCGTATTTCGATTCGAAAGTAATAATTTACGAGTTCGAACAATTTGTACTGTGTATTACGATTTTCGTACTATTTGTTTCGAATGAACGAAAGTTGTTAATAACTTGACGAAAACAAAAAGTCCCTTTCGTTACGGCAACTCTATATTACGAACAATAAAAATCCCTTTCGAAACTCCAACTCCGTATTACGAAAACGAGCGTCAGTTATGTAAAAGCGTTTGGACATTTTTCGAAAGCTATTTTGCTAGTGACAAAGTGCAAATAACAAAGTCCAAGATAAATAATAGTGTAAAACAAATAAATTAAATTTAATAATATTATAATTGATATAATATAAATGTTTACTAACGTTATTATTGAAAATGTTTTAATATTTGTGGTCTTGAAATTTTAAAAAATTTAACATTTACAAACAAAAAGCTGTATAAAGTAATGGCTGTTTTTTTCTGCTGACTCTTCAACCCACAGGGAAACACAATAAATTTTTATTAAAAAACACAATTATTATATCTTTCACACATTGAATAGTATTTATTATTTGCTTTGTTGTGGGATATTTTCGTCCATTTTGGTGTTTTAATAGCAGTGCTAACAACTTTTAATCAAATTTCCCATTTGTTTATAAATACAACTCTGTCATCGTTTCGAACGCGTTACGCAGTACGGTTTAACTTTCGAATTGGAAATTGCTTTCGAAAAATTTAGCTTTTCGATTCGAAATACGCGTTTTTTTTTTATTTTAGTTTAGTTAACGTGTATGGATGCCTGGTGAAATAATGAACCGATTCAGCAATTTTTCGTTATGCTTATTAAAGAAATTACAGCTTATTTACCGAATTACCTCTAATTATTTTCAAAATTATGGCCTGGTTTAAAAGGGGATTTTTTTTTTAACTAAAACAATTAACTTTTTTTAACAATTTGTTTTTAAAGCATTTTTTAATTTTTTTTTCTTTTTTTTTTTAAATTAAAGTATTTTTTAATTCATTTATAATTGAAATAACAAATAACTAAACTTAAAATCTAAATTTTATTATTTATTGTTTGTGTGTAATTTTTGAAACTAACTTAAAAATAATGTTCGAAAATAATAAAGATAATGTTTAAATGAAAACGTATTCATATTTATGTTATTTAAATTAAATTTGTTTAGTATACAAAATTCTTTATGCAGGAATTGATTTTTAACGTTTTTATTTTGAGTATGTAATTTTAAACGACTACTCATTTTATTCTGATAATTACAGTGAGTGACAAAAGTTTGTGATAAGGTTGCTATTGAAAAAGATTTTTAATATATAAGAAAATATTTTTGCTAGGAAATATTAGTTATTAAAGTTTATTTAAGTTAATAATACTTTTTACAGATAAAAAAAAAAAAAACAAAATGTAAACATTTTTTTTTTGTTGCCATCGAAATATTTTTTTAAATTGTATAGTTATTTTACCTTATGAATACGGCTGTTAATCATTATCGAAATTTGGCCAGAGGTTATTGTTATTTATTTTTAGAAAAAAATAAATTTTTACCTAATTCAAATATTTTTGATAAATTAAGTATTTTTTTTTTTGTTTTTTGTTTTTGACAGTTTTCATTTAAGGTTTGTTCCGGTCTTCGAAAGTTATGTAAAAGAGAGCGCTTTTGAGAGAACAATTATATACTTATCCTTCATCTCCTTGCACAAAATATATAAAAATATAAAATAAACAATAATAAAAAAAGATATTAATTTCATTCTAAAGAAAAAAATATTAAATAAAGTCTGTCGTTTTCCCTTGCTCTTTTACTAGGTTTTTACCTCTCAGTGGGTAAACATTTATTTTATTCTCATTTTATCGAACTTTACCAGAAAAATAAAGGAACAAACTTTTTTTTATTTAGCTCTTTAAGTTTAATCTATAAGTCCTCATCCATATTATGATACATTTGCTGCAGAAACTTTCTTTAATTCTCTATTGAAACTGCATTCGTGTCCATGCAATAAACTTTTATTTTTATGCATTAAATCATTTTGTATGCCTTTCTCTTTCTGTCAATAACAAACAAACAAAAACTGCTTGTACATGAAATAAAGAACACTTTTCCACTCGTTTTTCCTCTTTCATCATCAAACTGAAATGTTTCACAGCAAATGTTTCATAATATGGACTAGGACTTAATAGTGGATTTTTTTTTTTCAATAATTTGTTTTACAAAATGTCTTTTTATTCGGTTTATATAGAAAAAAAGTGTTATTATAGAAAAGTTTATTATATTTTTGCTATTCAAAACTGAAAATAAGTTTTTAATAAATTTCTTTATACTATTTTGCTGTATTTTTTTATTTTATTTTGCCGAAACTACCCAGGCAGAAAAAGACAATCACCACGACGCTGTGCCGACGTTGCAGGGGATACTATCAACATCAATACAACGTACTGTTCAAGGCGAATTCATGTAAACGGTGGTGTCGATACTACAACACCAAAAACACAACAATGTATTTTGTTGCTGCTTTCGTTGGCCGATAGGTCAAAAACACAAGTTACTTTTGACATAACTCTCTCTAATTTAAAAAAAAATAGCACAGCTGTGCTTTCAACGCCACCTGAAAAATGAATTCTCCTTGGTACTGTTTACCAAATTTACAATGTTGTCACAATATTAAAATGATAACGCCAAATATGCGCCTTCCAACTCTTCTTTTTAGTGTTGTCACAGTACTGTAAATTTAAATTTACAATGTTGGATTCACGAATTTACAACGTAGTCACAGCCGTCTTCCGACTCTTATTTTCAATATTATTAAACATATAAATTCGCTAAATAAACAAGCAAAAATTTGTATATTTTCTAACCTAAAATAGTTTTTGTGTTTTCATTTTAATACGACACTATTAAATTAATAAGACTAAATTTTTGTATATATAGCGATATAAAATTATTATAAACACGGTATTAGGAAATAAAGGTTAATTCTTTTATATACAGTGTTGTAGCGGTATAGTTTTATGGTAAATACGACTTTAAAAAACTAGAGTCGTATATTTGTATTTAGGGTGTTGTACTGGTGTTGAATCTTATTTAAAAACGGTATTAAGGTTGTAATTTTGTATCTACAGTGTTGTGATGATACCATATTTTTGGTAGTCACAGTTTTGTATTTACAGGGTTGTGGCGGTACATAATATTTAGAAGAGTCGTAATTTCTGCCTGGGTAATTAAATTCTTAAATTTTTTACTCTAATTTGTGGACTCCTCAAGAGTTAAAAAAAAATTAAAATATTCATAAAATGTCTTTAAAGTTGTTTAAAATTTGATTTCGAACATAAAGGGAAATCACGATGGGTAGTGCAAAGTGTGCAAATGGGTGCAAAAATATACACATTTGCACAACACATCAACAAAATGTACATATATGCAATTTGCTCTATTTGACTTCGTTTGCCACAAAAAAAACCGTGAGTCTGTGTTCATACGGCTCATGTCTTATTGACAAGATTCTTCCTTTTTCTTCTTGAACATGAATTGGCGTTCAAATGAATCATGTCATGTTGACGCCATGTTTTTTATTTTGTTTTATTTGATATTGAAAACAAAAACAAAATTAAACAACGAATAAGAAAGCAAAACGTAAAGACAGTACATGCATCTGTGTACTCTTTTCTTTTCCCCTCGTCCCTCTCGCCTATAAAGTAGCAATCTTGTCAATAAGACAAGAGCCGTATGAACACAGACTGAGCAAAATTTGTAGTGCAAAAAATGTATTTTAATTTGTTTGTGTATAATTGTAACACCGGGTCTCCACGTAGCAATATTTATTGCGGCAAACGCCAAATTCGACTGTTCCATTAAATTTGCGACGTATAGACCACATATTGCCATGAGTGGCAATCCAATGCGCAATGATTGCTCTTCATATTGCTTGAGCAATTATTGCTTAGCAATCTGCTTGTAAAATGAGTTGTCATTTATCTGACATTTCATTTCTCTGTACGTTTGTTTATGGCAGAGCAATTTCACGTGTTCTCCAGCAATATAGTCAGCAATTATTGCTCCATTGTTCTGCCGACGTTATTGCTTGTAATTAGCAATAAAAATTGCTACGTGGAAACCCAGCGTAAACAAATGCAGATTTTTGACAATGCTGCCAGAAGTTTTTTGTGTTGCCAGAATAAATTATTAGAAAAATAGCACATTTGCACAAATAATAAAAGTGGCAGGCTCACGATCAATCATAACCCTGCAAATAATAGGACCAGTCCAAACAAGCGTGTAAAGAGTAGCCCACAAGGCACCAGGACTATTCCAAAAGTAACCCAAACGTATGGAAAAACATGGTCTATTTAACATAACGATGTCCTAGGGCAGGACCATATAACCCACCTGCGGACCACTAAGGAGTAGTTTTAAAGCTACTCCATGGTATACGCAAGAGTATAAGTTTTGAAATCGGTTAAAAACGAAAGCATGTCGTTAAAAAACGAAAATGTCGTCTCACTACAAACACTTTTTAACAATGCCATGGTCCATGCTTGCATTACATCGGACCAGTCCATGGAGTAGTCCATTTTATCAAAATGGATCAGGTGGTCCAATTTTATTTGCAGGGAATATGAACTGCCAATTCACAAATTGCAAATTTGCACAATGACCATCGTGATTACCCTTATTTTTAAATTACAATTCTCATATTTCTAAAAATAAATTAAAATATTTCAGAACTTTCTATTTATATTACTGGAAATTATTGCAAAGGATTCTTTAAAAACATTTTATAAATTTTTCATTATTTTTTATTCTTTTTTATCTCTTAAGGAATTTTCAGAAATTAAAAAACAGTGTAAAACTTCGCTTTTCCATATTAATTTCCATTTAAAGCTTTTTCAACAAATTCGAACGTTAATGGTCGCTTATAAAGTAATTTGACATGGAAAAAACATCGTTAAAATACTAACTGCCTATTTCACACAATCGAAAAAATTCTTTCTTTCATGCAACTATATTTAAAACAGAAACAATTAGGGGTATGCTGGAAATCAAAAACGCAATAATTTTACAAGTCGTTTTTTAACAAGATTTCTGTAATAAAAAAAGTGTATGGCAAATATTTGTCTATTAAATAGAATTTAATAACTAAAATAATAAAAATTAGATTAAAAGTGTATTAAAAACAACTTCCAAATTCTTGCGTTTTACGTTTTCGATTTCCAGCACACCCCTGAATGTTTTATATTTTTTGTTTTGTTTTAAATGAAGTTGTGCGAAAGAAATAATTCTTTCGACAGCGGGAAATAGGCAGTAATGGCCTGTTCATCGATTTCGAACGAAGGCTTTGTTTGCTAAAATTACATGTACAACAAAAACAATATTCATATTTGACGTGCTAAATTCCCAATTTTTTTTATTTTTGATAAATACACTGAAATTTATTGTTGAGGGAAAGCTTGCTTCTATGTGCCCGTGCAAAAAACTAAACTGGCAAATTTGTTTTTTAATTTTGTTTTTTCTTTTTAAACACTTACAACTACAATTCGAGGCGGTAAAAACCGAACGAATTGTATGGGAATGTAAGAAAAGATAAACTCACTGTTTATTGTTGGTGTCTTATTTAAGCTTTGATATTGTTATAAGTAAGATTTTGAGGGTTTGTTATTCTTATTCGTTTTAAGGTTTTATTTGTATAATACTTTTAGGTTTTCTAAAATCTTTGAAAAAGGTTTCCTGACGATCTGGCCAAAGCAACCAGTGAAATGTGCATAGAAGCTGGCTTCCCTAAACAATAAATTTCAGTGTATTTTTAAAAAATAAAAAAAATTATTGGGAATTTAGCACGTCATACATTTTCCTACGTCATACATAAATTTTATTAATGATAAATTTTATATGTCCAAAAATAACTTTGATAAAAAACAATATTCATTTACATACCTGTGGCATTTTGACAAAACATCTTAAGTCGAGATAAGATAGCAAAAAAGTTTTTGAAAAAAAAAATTCGGTAAAGGAATCATTTTTATTAAATATAAAATAAACCAAAATTAAAGAAAAGTTTCGTTTATAAGACAAAATTCTAAAAACGTAAACCAAAATGTTTTTGAATGAAAATTCGTATGATTAACAACATTTTCTTTTCAACTTTTAAAATTTGTCTTAAGATGTTTTGTCAAAATGCCACAGATATTTGTTTAAGTTTTTAATGTTAGTTGAGCGAACGAAGTCTTCGTTAGGAAATAGATGAAGAAGGAGGGGGGTTACTGCGTATTTCGATTCGAAAGAAATAATTTAAGAATTCGAACAATTTGTACTGTGTATTACGACTTTCGCAATCGTTCGAAACGATGACAGAGGTTGTATTTTTTAAAAAATGCGAAATTTGATAAAAACTTTTTGTTCGTAATAGATAGTGGCTGTTAATAAAGAAGGGATTTTTTGTTTTGAATAAAGTATAAAAAACGTCTGTTTATTCGAAACAAATGTTACGAAGTAATACACAGTACAAATTGTTCGAATCCGTGAATGATTTCTTTAGAATCGAAATACGCGATAACCCCCTAGTTAGTGTTTTTCATATACATTTTCTAAGCGAACGTGTAAAATGTAACTTGGTTCGAAATCAAATAACTTTACATATTTGTTTTCTTTGTTTTAAATTTTTTTTTTTTGTAAAGATAATTGGGGGATTCACAAGGCGTGCTATTAAGTCATATCGTCGTAATGTCCTAAAAAATATTTTACAATTGTTTAAAAAAATAGTGTTGTGTTTCAAACAAAATAAAAAGTTTAATACTGTGTTCATTGATTCGTCATAACTGTACAGTAAAAATCTAAATTATTAGCGATTGCCCATAGTAGTCATAAACATATATTTCTTGCAATTGACTTTACAACTTTACGACTATATTGTGAATGCCCCAAATGTTTAATAAAACGGCGTAAAATCAGTTCAACATACATATCGCACCTGTTCAACAATACTGTATTAACTCAAAATTTTTAGTTTTTCACTTTTTGGAAATAGTCGACAGCTATTATTCATATCTACCCACTGTAAAAATATCTACCTATTTTTCCACCTTTTTGTAAAGAAATGGTTGGTTTAAAAATATTTTTTCATATGCCTTTCATATTAAATTAAAAATTGTTTTGCTTCTACTGAAAATTTTAAAATTTTGAGTTAATACAGTATTGTTGAACAAGTGCGATATATTTTAAAGAAATATGTAACTATTTAAGAATATAAAAAAAAATGTTATAAAATATAGTTTTAATTAAGAGTTTATTTTTACAAAAAAAAAAAAAAAAAAAAAAAAAAATTTTAAATAAATATAATAAAAAAGATTCACTTTTTTAAAGATAGGTCGAAAATAGTAAGGGTAATCACGAAGGTCATTGTGCAATTTTGCAATTTCTAAATTTGCAGGACAAATTATGATTCGTGAGTATTAAGCTGGAGGTCCACACCACGCCTTACTCGCTTTTTCGCAGCATACGCAGCTGTCAAAAAAGTAGAATCTGTGTAGTTATACGTAGTAAGTTACATGCACAAAAGCGTAGATGCCTTGAGGCGAAAAGTAGGTTTACTTTCTATTTTTGTCAGCGTCACAAGCAGCGTTCGAACAAATCAGCTGATTTTGACAAATTAAATTTTATTTTTACTTGTGCTGCTGCTGCATAAAAAGCGTTGCATGTAACTTGAAACGAAGATCGCAAGTAAGTGCTGGTTCACACAGGTCAAGTTTGACTCTTCAAGTCTTGAGCTTTTAGGAGAGAGGGGTAAAGAGAATGGAAAGGGGTACATACTTGAGCGTACCAGTCAGTTTTTATTTTTCTTTTCTTTTTTCATCCGTAATATAATAAAAAGCTACAAAGTTGAAGGAAAAGAAAACAAAAATTAATTTTGTGCATGAACGTGAACGCAAGTTCAAAAGAAAATTTAAATAAAACTGTTCAAGTAAACCTGTGTGAACCAGCACTAAGGTGAAAAAAGCATGCGCTGCGTGGAGGCGAAAAGTGTGGTATAAACCTACAGCTTTTTATTATTCTGGCAACACAAACAACTTCTGGCAGCACTGTAAAAAATCTGTGTTTGTTTGTTTTCAATTATACGCAAGCATATTAAAATAAATTTTTTCTTTTTAAGTTATTTAAATTAAATTATCTATTTTATATTAAAATCCACGAAAATGTTTAATTTATAAGTTTTCTTAAAACAAATTTGGCGCTTAATATGTCAAATGCTATTGTTTGCAACTGAGCAAATATGCACTTCTAATTAGTGCAAACAAAGTAAAAAAGAGCAAATTGCAAATACGTACATTTTGTTGTTGTGTTGTGCAAATGTGTGTATTTTTGTAGGCATTTGCATCGTTTGCACACTTTGCACAACCCATCGTAATTTCCCTTAGTATTGAGTAAACATTTTGCATACGGAAAAAAATTATGTTCATCCAAACTTTCCAAATAAACTTCTTCTTCTTTTAAATAGAAAACAATGGGGGGGTAATTAATTGGGTTGTTTACGGAAGGCTGGTAAGCAGGTTATATGGTTATTTAGTTATATGTATTCACAACAACAAAATACATTTATTAACATTTTTAAAAATAGACTTTATTGCTTTTAATATAACTACACAACCATATAACCTGATAATCCGCCTTTCGTAAACAACCCAATTGTTTATTTCAATTCCAAAGGAAAATGATTTGAAAATAATTTCCTTTTAAAACCGGCCAAGCTAAAATGCTTTCGAAAGGGGGTGTTTTTTTTTTAAGATTTAGTTTAAATATAATTAACAAACTAAGAACTATTCAACTTTTTTTTTGTTTTTTTCTATGTGTTTTTTTATATACATAAGTTTTAGATATATTAATAAAGAATTGTCTATAACTAATGGGTGATTTATATAATCGACATTGGCTTTTTTTTTTTTTTTTGTTTATGTACTTGTTTTTAACTTATACATATTATTATTAGTTTAACTACAAACTAAAAGGATTTTTTTTTTCATTAAATATTTAGATAATTGTGTGTATCTTTGTTGTTCTTTTTTCTAGCTTTAGAATCTTAATGTTATGAAGTTAATTATTTTTTAATAACGGAAACATCACTATCACTTTCTTTAGGTTTTTTCTCACAGAATTCTATCAGATAAGAGGCGATACCTGATAAAGCTATAAACACTCCAGCAAAATAAAAAGCATTATCCCAACTATAAAAGAAAGAATACAGTTAAAATAAATTTTCATAAAAGTTAGAAAAAGAAAATAGAGTAAACTTACCTTAAAGTCGCTTCATATATAGCACCAGCTATGGGTGGACCGGCTATCATACCGATACCTTGTACCAATAGTACCAGACCATAGGCACAAGTGAAATCATCCAAATCGACTATACTAACCAAAATACTTGGTGTAAAAGAGAATGAACTGGCAAAGGTGAAACCAAATAATATACACAAAGCTAAAAGACCATTATAGCTGGATACCAGCAATGGCATTAACACTACAGAAAGGCCACAAACTATATGAAAAGAAAACAGAAAAATTATTATTTTATATATATTTTTTTTAACTGATGTTGAAATAACAAAAATACTCACGTATCATACATCCTGAATAGCAAACATTTACATTCATCCATGATCTATCGCCCACATAACCTAAACCAATCATGCCAATTGTTTGGGCAATACCAATTGCCGAAATCAATTGAGCACTAGCCGCTGTATCATATTCATGTATTTTCAGATATTCAGGTAAATACAGGTAGGGGATGATGAACCTGTAATGAAAGATCGATATTTAATTTATTTATAAAATAATAATAAAAATAAAAAAGTAACATCTATGTAAATGAGCTTAACCGAGTTGATTATAGCCTACACGAATGGCGAGTATGAACGGATTCGGGACGTTCCAGCACAAATTTTTGTTATGGGTTTTTGATTCAGAGGTATACATATGTATGTGCCGAAACCACCACAATCTATTTTCGTTTCAAATGATTTTCGTGAGGGGGGGGTAGATTTACCATCAGGAAACCTTTTTCGTCAAATTTCATCTTAACAACAATTTTAATTAGGATTTTCGCAAGTTATAAATGAAGTGATTAAGATTTTAATAACATTTTGAAAGTACGAATAAACTGACAGGTTATGGACACTAAAAATGTACTATGTACATATGGGCACTTCCACAGAAAAGATCTCTTTTTTCACGTCACGCCACCTAGCAATTATTCTTGTATTTCAGATCCACGTTGTTCAAATTTTTCCTCTCTTTCACTAAATGTTGCGCTCTACACCCAAATGCAAAAAAGTAAATAATATTTTCATTATTCTTTGAGAAACAATTAAAAATGGTTGGTGACGTTACGTGACAAAAAGTAGACATTTCTGTGGAAATACCAATATGTATGTATTAGGGTATTCATTTAATCGACCTTTTGCTTTAATCGGTTAATCGCTCGATTAATTAACCGAGGTTTTGGTTTAGCCGTTTAATAATCGGTTAATTTAGTTTTTGATCGGTTCACCGATTAATAAAGTTTTTTTTATAAATTAAGTAATTTCAATATATAAAAATGCATTAATTGCTTATTATTTGGAGTTTATAAGCAAAAAAAAAAAAAAAAAACAATAACATACCAAACATAACAATTCTTGAACTAAAACGAGCAAGCAAAAAAAAAAAAACAATTCATAAATAATTATTATGTATGTTTTTTAGACCTTTTTATTTTAACTTCAATAAGTAAACGAATAATCAAGCTCAAGGCCTTAGTTTTTTAATAAATTTTATATATTTATTTTAATATCAAAAAGTACTTACTTACAACTACAATTAATGTTGAGAGAATTTCAACTAATTGTAGTGGGGAAATGTAAGATGAGATGAACCCACTGTTGTTTATTGTTGATGTGTTTTGTTTAAACTTTGATATTGTTACAAGTAGAACTGTTGCTATAATTCTTATACGTTTAACAGTTTTATTTGGTTTAATATCTTTAGTTTGTCTAAAACCTTTATGGATGAAGTTTCCTGATGATCTGGCCTAAGCAACCAGTGAAATGCATAGGAATAGCTTATCCCATCAACAATAAATTTCAAGTGTTTTTATCAATAATAAAAACTGGGAATTAAGCACGAATAACAAAATCTTTTGAAATTAAAATTTTGTATTCCCAAAAATTGAAATTACTTTTTGATAATAAACAGGCGGTGCACGGCCTAAAAAACACTTAATTGACAACATCTTTTGTAAGTTGTTGTTTTTTTCATTTTGTTTTTCTTAACCTACTTACAACTACAATTAATGTTGAGAGAATTTCAACTAATTGTAGTGGGGAAATGTAAGATGAGATGAACCCACTGTTGTTTATTTTTGATGTGTTTTGTTTAAACTTTGATATTGTTACAAGTAGAACTGTTGCTATAATTCTTATACGTTTAACAGTTTTATTTGGTTTAATATCTTTAGTTTGTCTAAAACCTTTATGGATGAAGTTTCCTGATGATCTGGCCTAAGCAACCAGTGAAATGCATAGGAATAGCTTATCCCATCAACAATAAATTTCAAGTGTTTTTATCAATAATAAAAACTGGGAATTAAGCACGAATAACAAAATCTTTTGAAATTAATTTATTTTAATACTCAATATTTCGTTACTTTACGGGAAACATCTTCAGGATAAAAATATAGAAACTTTTTTTTTTTTTTTTTTTTTTTTTTTATTAAAAAGAGTAACAATAGATGTTCATTAAACGACTGCCCGCTAATCCGATCTTTATTGTACGGATTAGCGGGCAGTCGTTTAATGAACATCTATAGTTACTCTTTTTAATAAAAAAAAAAAAAAATTCTATATTTTTATCCTGAAGATGTTTCCCGTAGGGTAACGAAATATTGAGTATTAAAATAAATAAATAAAATTTATTAAAAAACTAAGGCCTTGAGCTTGATTATTAGTTTACTTATTGAAATTCATAAATATGTAATATGCATTTTCCAATTAATGCACAAGGTGTTGTATCAAGTCATATCGTCATAATATCCTAAATAAAATTTAAAATTGTTTAAAGTAAATATTGTTGTGTTTCAAAAAAATCAAAATTGTAATGCTGTGTTCATTGATTCGTCATGACTGTATAGTAGAAATGGAAATTATAAGCTGTAGCTTACAACAGTCATATCGTTGGCTTAATATGCAAACCTGCTAACTCACTTTCAGCACATTTTACAGGAAAGAAAATAAACTTTTTATTTTTCCTATTTGAAGCTTGATAGAAAATAAAAATTACAGTCAGTTTTACACACTTCAAGACTTAAATAGAAGAATAGACGAGGCGTATCTTTCTCTACCACACGGCATCAAAATCTCAATTTACATAAAAAGTGGATTTAGCCGGTTGGCATAGTAAACCGACGATATATATTTCCTGTAATTATTTTAAGACATAAGACTTTATGACTACCTTGTGAATCCCCTTAATATTTACATATTTATACAAAAATAAACTGAGATAATTTTAGTAGTTATTTCAATCGTTAAAGGAGATCTTATAAAATGATCTTTAAGAAAAGTTATTTTTTTTAAATGTTTAGGATTAAAGCGACTCTTTTCTTTAGTTCAACAAAATTTGACTTGCAAAATATTATTTCACTTATCGAAGATAAATGTCCTTTTCCAGGATTTCTCTTAACATGTAAAATACTCCATTATGCCATTAAAGTTGTTTTAAACTTTTAACACCTCTAATTGTTTCGGTTAATTCTGTTAAAAGACTGATATGAGAAGAAACAAATAACTAAACACATCCACATAAAAAGTACGTAAAACAAAAAAAGGTGTTGCCAGTCAAATATTTAACCCATTTTTCGCCACATTCATGTTGATCGATGATGCAGATACAAAAACATTGAAAAATATTGTAATTTTAGTCATCGGTCGGCGAAAAATAGGTTAAAATGAAGATAACTGAACACCTTCTTTGTTAGTATGAAAAAATATTTACTAAACAAATACATTTTGTATATGAGACGAAACAAATAAATAAAAACACAAAAAAAATATGTTATAATACTACAAAATATTGAAAATTTTGTTACTTCGGTTAATCGGTTAATCGACTGAAATTAACCGGTTTAATCGTTAATCGAAAAAAACCAATTTGAAATTAACCGATCAGTTAATCGGGTAGTAATTAATCGGTTAACCGGTCGACGGTTAACCGAATGAATGCCCTAGTATGTATTCAAGAAAGACAAGGGCATGGAAATTTGTCATGGCTATCCCTCGCGGAGGCCACGCAAATTGGCAACGTAAATCGGGCGTATGTATGCGTACAATGCATTTTGCTTATGTAATTTTTCCACTTTCTTCTAATGTTTTGTTTTTTTTTTATTACTATAAGGGTATTCATTCCATATTTTTTTTGGTTGGAAAAATGGAAAAAAGAAAAAATTACACTCTTATTGACGTGAACGAGTTTTTTTTTTTGTAAAAAGTACAACCCAAGGCGAATTCATAAAGGTGCCATTTTCGACTCATCAGTTTATTGTTTATTTTTTTGTGTGTATACTGAATGTCAAGCTTTGTTTACATTTTGCGAAAAAATTAATTCAAATTTAAAATTCAATAAAAATTTTAATAGTTGAAAAAAAACTAATTTTAATTTTATAAAATAAAAAAAGTGAATATAAAATAAAAACACAAGAAATTAAAAATGCGTAAGGAAGAAGTGCCACAATTAATTTGCAATTGAGGACTTTCTTAAGCAGTTGTGTATATTTTGTTAACAAAAAAATTTCCTTTTTTATATTTCCAACAAATATTTTTGACATTCACTCTAACTTTTTACAAAAACAAAATACATAGTATTTTTCAATAAAAAGGGATAGCTAGCATAACTCTATCTCATTAGCATAACGGTCACCTTAATAAATTCGCCTTGGTACAACCTGTCAAAAAAAATTGGCAAATAATTCGTGGAAGTAATTGATATTGTTCAAGATGCCGAATAAAAGTGAATTAATTGATTATTTAATTTAAAAGGAAGTGAATGGTGTTATTTTCATCATAATATTCGACTACAAAAAGTTACCTCAAAATGGAAATTGTCTGCCAAAAAGTCGAGTATTTTATTGACTTCAGCTTCTGTCCATTTTCTTTTTTTAATTCTTTTTTAATAACTTTTTTCAATGAACCATCCTTAAAATGAATTTTTCTTTTTGAAAGATTAAATGAGAAAGAAGTTATCTGTGAAATGTTGTAACCAAGGCGAATTTATTACAGGTGGTCTTAAAAACCCTGCTGATATTAGCTAAAATCACTGTTGGATGTCAAAATTTTGTTTATTCTCTTTTATTATCTTTGTTTCTGTTTTGTTTTATTTCTGTTTTTGACATTGTACAATGATTTTACAAAAACAAATTGCTTGTGGTTTTTGTACGAGTTGTACTTGTTGTAGTACCGAGATTACCTGGGATGAATTCGCCTTGGTTGTAACTATAAAAAATAATTTTTAAAATCAGGGTTGTACAATTGAATAGTTTATAAAAAGAGATGTAATTTTTCGTACTTTGTATTAAAAATTAACAATTTTTTATGAATAGCGACATCATTTTGTTTGAAAATTACATCCTTATATCCTGACTTGGTTATAGTTTGAAAAAAATTTAACTTTTGGTGGAATTTTTATAACCTTCACCACAGTCGGAAAAGGGTATATCGTAATCTTAAAGACCTAATAACCTATCTGCAAAAATTTCAAAATTGAGTTTTTTATGGATTTTTATTCCCTATATCATAACGCATATGTGTGCAAAATTTTGAACATGAAATATTACAAATGACACAGTTTTTGTACCTAGAGGACCGTTACGCACAAAAAAAGAGATAAATAAATCATCAAAAATCACGATAAAGTTTAATTTTGTTTCATAGTGTAATTTAGCCAAACATAAAGTACTTGTTTTTGCTTAAACCAGTAAAAGAAACTACTACTGTAATTATTTAATGCATATAATATTCATGTGTATAAAGAACTTTTTATTTATTAGTACTGCAGATAGGTTATTTGGTTTCAGATTTTTACAATTCCAAAAAACCTAAGTGTCATAACATAAGCTGTGATTAGAAAAACAAAATTTTCTCAACCGATATATATTACTGGTTTAATTTTAATCAAAATGTGTAATTTTCGCTACAATATCGTTAATAGTTCCAATTTTATAACGTTTTTTCCCTCTCCAGTAAAATTTTGAAAACTGCAGATAGGTTATTTCGTCTTTTAGGTGACGATATATAAGTTTGTCATTCCGCTTGTAATTTCTACAATATTGATCTTAGACCCTATAAAGTATATATATTCTGGGTCCTTATGAGGAGAGAAGTTGATTTAACGATATCCGTCCGTCTGGCCGTCTGTCCGTCTTACGTTTGATATGTGTTTTCCGGAGACTCCAGACATGATAGCGGCTAGGTTGTTTTACATTTATGTCACATATAGTCCACCATTTCTTGCTATAATGGCTGAGATATGACCAAAAAACCACGACTGCCTCTAATTTTTCCAAAAATCCCTTGCGGTTGTTGTATTTTTATTACCTTTTTCTGTATATCTGGAGAACGGCAAGAGCCAAAATTTTCAAATTGGGTACAAACATTTAGGTTATAAATACACACCATCCCACAAAATGTGGGCGGGATTGGAGTAGTGGGCGTGGTACCTCCCATACAAAAAGTACTAAAAATTTTATAGAAACCTGAATTTTTTGACTGTAATATGACCTATGGTTACGCCTTATATATCAAAAGATAGGAAATTTTTAATAGAAAATAAAACTCGGAAAATCGGTTCAGATACGAAAAAGTTATGACCAAAATATTAATTTTTTTCCATTTTCGGGAACCATAGTTCTTCCCGAGTCCAAGCTTTATAACCAAAATAAATGGCAAATTTCTTCTTTAACTTCTGGGTCCTTATGAAAAGCGAAGTTCAAATCCGCCCCACCCCCCCCCGCCCCCCTTCGCATTTGATAACATATACTAGCATTTTCGGTATCACCCTTCTTTATTATTTCATATATTTAACGAAATAATTTTAACAAAGAGAAGCTAGGAATTTTTGTGTTGTTTTGCTACTTAAAAACTCGCCAAAAGAGATAAATCTACGGTATGACAACAGTGCCTTTACAAAAAGAAAACAAACAAAAAACTGTGTTTAGTTGTAAACAGTAAACGGTCCATATTTATTTAATGATATTTAAACAACATTCCTTCATGGTTCAGTTGTCTAGGGGGTGTGTTAAGTTAGAAACTTAAGTTCCCTGGTTCGAATCTTGGTTTTTAAAAAATAAATTTTTTTTAAATATTTTTATGTTCTAAAAACGATTTTAAAAAAATATTTACCAGTTTTCGCTTTTTAAATTTCATTTATAATGAAGTTTTAAGTATTGTAAATATGCATGTATATGTAAAAATTATTTAAGGCGCCCGTACACGACATGTATTTGTCATCTGACATGTCAAATTTTCAAGTCACATGTAATTGTTCATGTCTGTCAAAATTGCTGTTTTACATAAGGTTTATAATATTCGGTCACAAACGTACATGTAATTTGCTCCTGACATTGTCTCTGTTTTTTTTTCGCATTGTTATTGCGGAAACCAAAGTAGTTCTCGGTTTCAAAATAGCTTGCTGCCGCCACGAAAATATTTATTTGCGCCGTAAAATAATTTAGCCATCTTAACATTTTTTTCTTTTATGTTAAAGATAATAATTTAGAATTTTAAAATGAAACGGTTTTTATGTATATATTTACATAAATTATATTCAATGGTGAGATGAGCATACATATCTTGGTATTGTAAAATATTAACTACAGCCGGCTAATGATTCCGTCAATAATTGACGCCGCTGCCAGTTTCTTCTCGGCATAGATTTCTGGTGTCAGATGGTTTGTCAGAAGAAAATAGTGCACGCTCTAATTGAAATTTTGTCAGATGACTTTGCGTCTGACTTTTACAGAAGCAAAGTTAAAAAGGTAACACACGACATGTATGTGTTTTGCAGTGGGAAATTTGACATGTCAGATGACAAAAACATGTCGTCTATACGCTCCTTTAGTTCCTTTGTATTCTGCTCGCACAATGGTGAAGGGTATATAAGATTCGGCACAGCCGAATATAGCACTCTTACTTGTTTTTCTTGTGGTTGTTGTAACAAAAATTACATTTTTCCACTTTTCCACTTTTCCATTTTTCCAACAAATAAAAAACTGAAATGAATACCCTTTATATGAGAGAATGACAATAAGTTGTTAAAAGTATGTAAATACTTAAAGGTGGTTTTAGACGACATGTATTTAACAGTTGCTTTGTCAGATGTAAAAAAAAGAGTCAAAACTATAATTATTGTTTCCGCAATCAATTCAATTTGGTAACACTGTTTATGTTTTTGACATTAACTTGCTGCAAGTGTCAAAAATCACTGTCTTCAGAAATGTCTTGCAAGTTTTCTGCAAGTATGAAAGGGTGGTAGTGTTAGTGAAAAAGTGTGAGTGCGTTGAGTTTTTGCACTTGCATGTGTAAATGCCAGGTAATTGAAAATTTTTATACGGAAAATTTGTTTTTTTTTTTGCTTTTACACGACATGTAATTTGATATCCAGTACAATATCTATCAAAACCATTTTCAATTCTTTGATTTTAACATATGAATTCAAATTGATAATGATTTAAATAAAAACATTTGACAAACAATATGTTTTATCAGTTTCTTACCAAATGGGAAAAACAATTTTGTTTTTTCTTTTATCGTATTTCTTCCTAAAGTATTTCATACATATATTTTCCTTTAACTTTTCGAACAAAATTGTAACTAAATTTTTTTAAAAAAGTGGAGTCTACTTCAGCAACAATTTAAACAAATTTCTTGTGGTTTTTGTACGAGTTGTACTTGTTGTAATACCGAGATTACCTGGGATGAATTCGCCTTGGTTTTGAATGTAAATTTTAAAAAATGTTTTGAAAAATAATAATAAATAATTAATATTATCAAAATTTTAATTTAAAAGATTTTGTTATTCGTGCTTAATTCCCAATTTTAATTCTTGATAGAAACACTGAAAATTTATTGTTGATGGGATGGTTGCTTAGGCCAGATCGTCAGGAAACCAAAAAGATTTTAGAAAAACTAAAGATATTAAACCAAATAAAACTGTTAAGCGTATAAGAATTATAAGCTTAAGTTCTACTTGTAACAACATCAAAGTTTAAACAAAAACATCAACAATAAACAGTGAGTTTATCTCTTCTTACGTTCCCCACTAAAATTGATTGGAATTCTTCCAACATTCATTTTCAAACAATTGTAGTGGAGAATGTAAGAAGAGATAACCTCCTTTAGAATTTCAATTTAAAAAAATTTTGCGAATTTAATTACACTGTGTGTAATTTTTTAAGTTATGGAAATATAACCATATCGCGCCATAACCGCAGAAAAAGCTTAAGCGACAAAAACAAAATTTTACATGAGAAGGCTTTTTTTATTATAAAAATAGAAAACATACTAGAAATGGCGCTTAAGCTAAAATTGTTTATGCTATAAAATCGTAACTTCACTGGGGAAAATTTTTCGAATACAACTGATGCTGAGTTAAGTGTGAGACGAGCGAGTAAGACTCTGGACGTTCCGGAGCGAAAGGTTAATTGTCATGTGAACGACTGTATTTACATATATAGAAGAATTGTTTAAAAAAATTGTCGTATTTTGTTTATTTCAACTTTAAACTTTACCCCACATCTCCATGCGCTTTCGATTAGAACATGACATGACCATAACGCCGGCAGAGCAACAGTATTAATTTGTTCACGTTCTTGTATGTGGCGAATACGTGTTGATATTGATGTTCTGATTGACCACAATTTTTGTTGTTGTATGCAGTGATGCCAACTTTTTGAGAGCAAAAAGCACTTTAAAATTTAAAAAAAGCACTAAAAAGCACTATTTTGAACGAAAAATATAATATAATAAAATACAATATAATTAAACACAAAACAAGTTGCATGCCGAATATTCTATACCTCCAAAATTTAAAAAAAGACGACAGCGTTGATGGGTGACCATTTTCATTTAAAATTAAATAATAAATATATTAACATTTGTATATAAACATTTTTACATGTATTATTATTATTATCTTCAATAAAAATAATATCATCCAAATCATTTGAATCATCATCATCTGAGGCTCGATTTTCGTAGCTTGAAAAAATCTGGCCTGTTGCAACTATTAAAAATTTGCAATGACCGACCATTGTTTATAAAACTTAATGACAATCCATATTTAAAAAAAAAACTTTATAGCTTAGCGTTGAAATAAATCAAAATTAACATCGTGCAAAGTTTAATAAAACAATTGGCGTATGATATTATCAAATTATATTAACCTATGTACGCTTCTGAATAAAGAACACACATATGGTGTAAAATAGAAAAACATGTATGTTTGTATTTTGATACTTAGTCAAACCTTTTTACAATAGCACTAGAGGTAGAAGTGCACGACACGCGGTTACGAGGAGACTAGGGTCGTGCGTTTGAAAACTAAAGCGCATTTAAATGGCAGGTTCTGTCAGCTGTTTTTTTGTTTTTAAAGTCTGCATTCTTTTATACGGTTTCCGACTGCATGATTTTTAACTCTTCAAAACGTTTTTTCTACATGACTCAAAATCGTTGTTCATTTTTCAATTCACAATTGCCAATATTTTTCAAGCCATTTTCAATTTTTGAAACAGTGTCTACATCTTTAAAAAAATGTTTACCGAAAACAAATACATTGTTTTTATTACGATTACTAAATATGTTGTCAGCGCTAAAAAGTGCAAGGTTTTGTAAAATTTCCAAATTAATAGGAAGCCTAGCTCTAACCTCGTAAATAAAGTTTTTAGTAAAACCAATGCAACTTTCTTTCATCCTTTGAAATCTTAAAATCTTTACAGGCCTTCTCAAAATTGTACCCCAAATAGCAAATCTCATCTAAATCATCCTCTATATAATCGATATTTTAAAAAATGGTAGAAAAAAAATAAATATTGTAAAAAGCACTAAAGGCACTAACGAAAAATTGAAAAAGCACCAAGTTAGTGCTTTTTCTTAGTTTGGCACTATGGATAAAATTTTGGCGTTTTGAGCCATCAAAAAGCACCATAAATAGTGCCAAAAGCACTAAGTTGGCATCACTGGTTGTATGGCCAACATCATGGCGCACATGGATGCTAAGACGAATGTTTAGGCAACGATGGCAGCACATGAACGAAACATGAACATGAACAGTCTACACGAGTAGAATTCGTGTGCGACATGCTGTTCTTACCAAGTTGATTGATGGCGAAGACGGGTAGTTAGGTACGTTGCATTTGATTTTAGTTTTAAAACATCATTTCAACATCTATTTTTTCATACATATATTTTGCAGAAATATTAAGAGAAAGATTACACAAAGACTTGTTGAAAACTAAAAACCGATTTGTATGATTCTGAAATTAATGGTTTGGCATAACTGTACCGCGTTACAGTTTTTCAGGGTTCGACATTAACCATTCGCTTTAACCTAACTTTTTGTTTCGTGCTGGTGGAGTACCAACAAAATCACAATTTTAATATGTATAAGGGGCTGGCTTTGAAAGTTTAAGCCTTCTTGATGACGGTGTAGATCGTACGATATCTTGTAGAGGAGGTTCATCAAACGTATGCCGTAATATATACTGGGCTTTACTAAGATTTTCCAAGCCAAATTCTCCTTTTCAGTGGCTTTGCTGTGGAAGTGGTTACTTAAAATCAAATCAAACCGAGAATTTGTGTGTTAAATATTATTTTTTTTTTAATAAAAATAAAGTTTTTACTCACCATATAAATAAGAATAGTGTTGATAAATTAAATAAAGTAAATTTAATATCCTTAAATAATGAGAAATCAAAAACCGATTTCATAGTATCGATGAGATTATCATACCAAGTCTGTAAGAAAAAGAAGCAAAATTCACATAAGAATTAATTAATATATAAAAGAAATTAAGTTCTAAAGATAATTTTTAACTAATATTCACCCCTATCGTTAAAAAAATTTCCATCGAAATTTGATCCCTTTTCCCTTAAAAAAAAAATGTATGGAAAAAACCAAATTTTAAAGGGGAAAAAGGTTTACTTCTTTTTCACGATAGACATGAACAATAGTTATACACATATAAAAAATTTAAATATTTATTGTATCATATTTCTGGTTAAAGTTCATTGATTTTTTAATCAAAATAAATCGCATCGTTTCATTGTTTTACACGGGTTTGTATATATTATATTTCAAGAATCTGTAGAAAAAGCCTATCAATAATAATTTGCTCATAGCAACTAATTTAATTACTGATTATTATTTGTTATAGTATCTTTCAGCAACGCATATACATACATACATAAATGTTTTAGTAGGTACAGGGTTATCCATTAAATGGTATCAAAACTGTCGGTCTGTTCAGCTGTTTAATATCTGTCATCTGAAGTGTCATTTATTTAGTGAAAGATTTGCCATTTACGAATATGGATCGTTTAACAACCGAAGAATGCGTAAAAATAGTTAAAACTTTCTGCAAAAGTTGTGGTTCAAACGTGGACACTTTTCGAGCATTACGGGTCAGTCGGCGGCTGGCAAGAATGTAAGAGCTCGCTTAACTGCATAGAAGTTTTACCCATTCTGTTGAAAAAGTATCGTATTTTAAGTTTAGTTTATCAGGTCGGGAGGACAGTTGTTATACATAATCCTCTCAGATTTTACCCTTTGTCATCAGCGGTAACTAAGTTGGACAGAGCCTCAGGGAAAGAGAACAGTGGTACTACCTAATTATCTTGGGCTGCGGTTCGGCTAAGGGACGAACCCGCAGGTTTGAGGGCCTGGAGAGAGGTTGTACCCATCCAGTTGCTAAGCCGTTCGTTCGTATACGGTTTATCCAATCGCCGCGTCCAGTGGTCATAGATCCATCGTGAATGTCGTTTGATTTCCCCGTCGCATGTACGCGTTCAAGTGTGTGTTGTCCGCTTCGTACCGTGAACTGTGACAAATATTGGGAAGTGGCAGAGGAGTGTAACGAACCAATCAATATCAGAAATTTAATGTAAATAAAAGTAAGATTTATAACGTGATTTCAAAAGAAAAAAGACACAGTGTGTGTTTTATTTTATTATCCGCGAGCTCTATCCCAGCATAAGGTAAAAAACACGTCGTTACATTTATATAGGTCGGTATAATCGACCTAATGTACAAGAAATTTACAAGATTATAAATAAATTTTAAGAGACAGGAAGCGCTTCAGATGTATTTAGGCCTGTGCATAATCGCGATGTGCTCAGTGCCGAAAATATCGCTTCTGTTAGTGAAAGTGTTGATTATGAATATGGCCGTATTATAACCGACTTTTTTGGCCTGTTATTAAAGATTACAAACTGGACGGAATGTGGTTTTAACAAGACAATGCTGCAGGCCATACAGCACGACCGATTGTGGCTTTATTGCATGAGAAGTTTCAATGACAAGTAATTTCCAAGTTTTGGCGACGTCAATTGCCCATCAAGATCTAGTAATTTCACGCCTTTAGACTTTTCTGTAGGGCTACGTTAAAGACCGTGTCTACGCCATTAATACCCTAACATTGGAGCATTTAAAACCCAACATTCGTCAAGTTTTCGCGGAGATATCGCCTGAAATGTGCGAAAAAGTTATCGAAAACAAAATCAAAAGGGTCGACTGTTGCCACCAATCAAGAGGCGGTCATTTCAAATGACAATATACTTCGTACGTAATGGCAAGGTTCAAGCATTCTATTGAATTGATTTCAACTTAAACTTTTAAGTTGAAATCATAGCTTTATGTCTGCTTTATTTAACTTTACTTTTGAAACCGAAAAAGGGATAACCCGTTTTGTATAGAAGTGTGCAAAATCACTTACGTCTATACTTTACACATACTCATATTTACACTTTTACTTAAGTCTTTGTTTATAATATCAAAAATTAATTTAATTAAGGCCTAAATCTATTTAGTATTATTCTAACATACATAAAGTTGATTAGAAATATTTACGGAACAGTATAAAGACACAATGATTTACACAGGGAATTTATTATAATTTAAAGTAAAAATAAATGAAATATTAATATAAATTAACTAAAATTTAAAGCAAATAGTTAAATTATAAAACCTCTTAAAATCCTATAAAACAATTTCTTCATGCACAATGGGAAGTAGGGAAAATATAGAGAATTAGTCGGCAGTTTTTTTAAATGGGCGTACTGCACCCATGGTTTATGATAAAAATATACCTTTATCGTAGTTGGCGAATTTAAAATATGCACTTAAAAAAATATGCACTAAAATCTTGAACATTTTCAATAAAAAACCTTTTTTTCAATTTTATTAAAAAAAAAAAATAAATAAAAAAAATTGTATTGTTGTTTATATTCTATTGTTATTCAAAGGCATAATATTTTTTAAAACATGGAGTTTTCTTTTCTACGAAAAATGTAACATTTTATTTAAAAACAAGTTAGAGTGCTATATTCGGCTGTACCGACTCTTTGATACCCTCCACCGACACTTCAAATGTTTTACGAGTAATATCTGTATGATGTCTATTTATTATTATAATCTTTGTAAAAACAGCATAAAAATTTGTTGCGGTTTAGACCTACATATATAAAATTATTGACCGACAATCAGAATCAATTTTAAAAAGCTTGAGTAGAAATCAGTTTAAGCTGAACTTAAATGATTTTCAGGAGAACAAATTATATAAAAGCCACGGTAAGCTATGAACCAATCATCCCAAATTATGCAGAACGATTTCTGGTATTAAAAACATAAATTCAATACAGCGGTGCAATTAGTTTAAGCGTTTGCAGTGAATTTCAGAAGGCTGCTAAAATGGAATCTAAGGAAAATTATGGACCGTACATCACAAAATTGCATAACAGTTTTTCTGGCCATATGAAGCTAAACTGGAAGAAAGTTTACCGCGTATTTAATTATTTTACCAGAGTGGGCTTTAAATGAGGCCTATGGTAAGTTATGCACCGATCTTCACCAAATTTCACATTGTCATTTCAAGTTCTTTAAAACTATGATGTACCAAATTTTGTTATGATAGCATTATTTTTTACGTTTTTAGGCGTACACAGTAAGCTCTATTCCGGGAGTAAGGTTTATATGGGGCCTAGGGTAAATTATGAACTGATCTTCACAAAATTTCACGGTCTTATTTCTAGTCCTATAAAACTTTTATGTTCCAAATGTTGCTATGATAGCATTATTTTTTACGGATTTAGGCGTACTAAACTGTTTTCCGGAAGTAGGGTTAATATGGGGCCTAGGGTAATTTATGGACCGGTCTTCACGAAATTACATAGTTTTATTTCTTGTCCTATAAAACTTTGATGACCCAAATTTTGTAATGATAACATTATTAATTATGGTCTTAGGCGTGCTAAACTGTTTTCCGGAAGTAGTGTTTATATGGGGCTTAGGGTAAATTATGGACGGATCTTCACGAAATTTGACAGCGTGATTTCCAGTCAAATAGAAAAATTTTTTGCAAAATCTTATCTCATTTTGTGCCTTGTTCCAGCATTTATGTTATTTTTTGTAACAAAATTATCAATTTTTTTTAGGTGGTGGTTCCACATTTTGATTCATAGCTCAGATCCTATTGAACCGATTTTGCTGGATTTCAATCCCAAGCTGCTTAGGATAACTACAAGCAATTTGACATGAAGTAAGTTTATTTCTTTTGAGTTTTTCGAAAGTGAGCGTGTTTTCAACAGACGGACAGACAGACCGACATAGCTAAATCTACTAAAAATTACTCAAGGACCCAGAATATATATACTTTATAGGGTCTGAGATGAATAATAAAAAAGTTTCACACGGAATGACAAACTTAATATACCCTCTTCACAACTAATTGTGGTGGAGGGTATAAAAATGCAATTTGGTGTATGTTTCTTAAAAATTTTGTTCCCGTAAAGGGTGGCTTGCTTTATTCTAAAATACTCACCTTTTTCGGGAGTAAAATTTTAATTTCGGCCTTTCTTCCTTCTACATTATTAATTTTACTTTCTGCAATATCAATTAATTTGACTTGTGTATTAAGTGAACTAAATCCCTCCTAATAAGTTATTGTTTCACCAATATATCCGTAATTGAAAAATACACATCTTCAGCTCAGAATTGACTTTTGATGTTATTTAAATTTAATATTTCTTTTTCGATTTTAATTGCATAAGCATCGGTAGCAACAAGTTCTTCAATAACATTCTTAAATTGCTCAAAGTTTTTTGAATAGTATTCTTAAGCATCTAGCCAGGTTCCCCTTCTTGTAAATACTGGCTGCGGTAGTAAGGATACCAAAGGATACATATCATTAAAAATTGCAACTCGTGAAGGAGTCTTTAAACATATTTTTCCCCCGTGTGAAACCAATAAATCAATATAATCGAATTGGCTTCTACAATTCGGTGTAACCCATGTGCCAAGCAAGTAACATGCAACAGTTTTTGATTAATTGCTTTAGGCTAATTGGCAGCCTTAACCATGTTAGTTGCCGCATTGGTTAAAAATTGAAGGATCTTTTGTCGAAATCTTGCAAATCTTGTATTTTCAGCAGAGCTTCAATAAATTCAATTTATTGATTTTTAAAATTTTTTTAGGAAGATTTTTTTTTTTTTTGTATACAGTTTGGAAATTTTTTGAAGAACTTTTTATAATATGAAAATTTAAAAAATATATCACTCAAAAATGGTAAAATATGCAAAAATATGCATTTAAATTCAAAATATGCAAAAATATTCCATTTCACCAAAATATGCAAAAACAAATCGATGCCATTTTAACGCAAATTTAAAGATTCGGAAAGATAAATAGTCGACATCGTCAAAAAACATTGCATTGGCTGAAAATCGCATCCCTAGTGATTTTTTCCCCTTTATTTATTCCTCGAGGGAACATAGGGCTTCAACAAGATATTTCCAATTTAATCTATTGGTCGCAATTAGTTTTGCCTCATCCGCAAGTTCTTTCCTTACAGACCTACGCCAGGTATTTTTGGGTCGATCTCTTTGTCTACTTCCATGTGGATTCCATACAAGTGCCATCCTGGTTACATTATGTACTGGCTTTCTTAAGGTGTGTCCTATCCATTTCCACTTTCTGCGTTTTATCTGTATGTGTATAGGCTCTTCTTTGGCTAAGCTCCAGAGGTTTTCGTTTGTTATTGTGTTGGGCCAGTGTATGCCACATATAATCCGAAGGCTTTTATTTATAAAAACTTGTAGCCGCTGCCTGATCGATTCACTGGCCAGCCATGTTTCACTCCCATATAAAAGGGTCGACTTGACACAAGCGTTGAAAATGCGGATCTTTGTTGTTCTCGTGATTTGTGGTGCTCGCCATATATTTTTTAGTCTTCCAAATGCACTCCTTGCTTTATTGAGCCTATTCGAAATGCCCTCATTAATGCCACCGCTTGTAGACATTCTGCTCCCTAAGTAGCAGAAGCAGTCAACGTATTCTATTCAGTGATAACGAAACCAAAAACGTTACGTATTAATGAAGCAAGATAGGAAAATTCCGTATCAACTATTACGATTTGAAAGAAGTTCACTACTTTTGCTATTTTGGCAGCATTTAACCAAAGACTGGTGGCTCTTAAGATGACATTGAGAACCACGTCATAAAGTTAAGATAGGCATTCGATCGGTTGACATCCATTTGGACGCCACAGGTGTTTGTTAACCAGTGCCTCTGCGGAATATTGCGTATCTTCTGGTCAAATTTAATCACAAATAGAAGCTTTTGCCAATTGCAACTGACATAGAGGCAAAAGTATAACTGAATCGCCCACAATCTTCGCAGACCACCAATGACATCACCAGAAATGCCTCCGTAGAAGATGAGGGAGCACTGCACATATATGGAGTTAAGAAATCGACATCGAAGCTGCAGCCATGAGCATTTAGTTAGGGCGACATAAAATTTCTTGCCCAAGATAAATCACGTTGGAACTAGGGCGATCGACTTTTTTCAATAACCGGTTTTCGAATATTCCGAATAGTTGCTATATTAAAAAAACCGGTTTTCGGTTAAGCATTTTAAAAATAACCGGTTAACCGGTTTTAATTCGAATAAATAAAAACACAAAAATCAAATTAGATTTTGTAATAAAAACTTAATTAAAATAAAAGCAAAGCAATTCACGAAGGTAAGGAACTAACAAAATACATGGATATGACTTAAGGTTTGTTCAGACGTAACAGATATTTGACAATAAAATCCAAAAAAGCGTGACCAGTAAATTGATCAAACTTTGGCTTTATTTTAACTTATTTCTGTTTATTTCAGGGACCGTAACAGTTATTCCTTTTTTCATAAAAGTCAGATGAAAACAGTTAATTTTTTTTTTGAACAAAAATAACAGTTATTTTTTGATTTTTATCTTTTTGAACAAAAATAACTGTTATTTTTTGATTTTTATTTTTTCGATCAAAAATAACAGTTATATATTGATTTTTATTTCTTCGAGCAAAAATAAAAGTTATTCTCTAAATAAATGTACGTGTTTTAATAATTTAGATGACTTTAATAATTACTTTAATGGGCATAAGGAATTCCAATGATAATTACACACTAAAATAAAAATTTAAAGTCAACTAAATTATAAAATCGCGTACATTTCTTTAGAGAATAACTTTTATTTTTGTTCAAAAAAATAAAAATCAAAAAATAACTGTTATTTTTGATCGAAAAAATAAAAATCAAAAAATAACAGTTATTTTTGTTCAAAAAGATAAAAATCAAAAAATAACTGTTATTTTTGTTCAAAAAAAAAATTAACTGTTTTCATCTGACTTTTATGAAAAAAGGAATAACTGTTACGGTCCCTGAAATAAACAGAAATAAGTTAAAATAAAGCCAAAGTTTGATCAATTTACTGGTCACGCTTTTTTGGAGTTTGATCGAAAATATAAAAATCAAAATTATAAAAATCAATATATCGTTACTTTAATATAGAAAAGCCCTAACTAACATTTTCCTTACTTTACACTAGCAGGAAAAAACTTAATAAAAATTATAGTCTTGTAGTCGCGATTTTTTTTAACGCAGTTTTTTATTAAATTCTCTAAACAATTTAATAAAAAACTGCGTTTAAAAAAAATCGGAACTACAATACTACAATTTATATTAAGTTTTTTTCTTCTCCTGTAAAGAAAGGGAAATGTTAGTTAGGGCTTTTCTATATTAAAGTAACGATATGTATACATATTATCATTGACAAGTGCATGAGGAACAATATGGTATACTTGAATAAGTTTTTCGACATTTACTTCTATATGCTTTTTTTGTTTTAAAATTCCAATATAACTGTTATTTTCGGTCCCTGGTTTATTTACTAAACTTTATTCCCAAGATGATAATTGTATAATGTAATTAAAAACAGTTAAATAATGTTTGCACTAGCCTAACGTTTTGCAAAAGCAAACAATTATTTAAGAAAATTAGTGGTGACGTGTAAGACATCAAATATTTAATAGGTGTGAACATAGCTGTAGAAGTTTTGAAACACTTTGGTTTTAAGAAGTTATAGAGGAATTTAATAAATTTATTATTTCAGATATTCCCCCAAATTTATTTTAAATGAGTATTAATTGATGGTGGTTAAGCATGTCTATATAATTCAGTAGACTTCAAACATATTTTGCAAACAAAACCTCTTATCCAGGATTATATATTTTAAGTTATTTTATTTCAGCAGTAAAAAAACGAATAGTAATATGAATATGCTTTTTGTATGAAATATCTGTCAATTCGTCGATCACAATTTTAAGCCTTCCATGAGATTATTTGATTCCTTAAATTTTTCTTTAAGTTCTTGGTATTTTAAAATAAATAATAAATACCAAAAGATATGAACTAGAGGTCGACAAATTTCAATGGCAGAAAACCAAGGAAAAAAAAGAATTAGAGTTAAGGGAAAGAGAACTCGAAATACGGAAAATGCAATTGAATTTATGTCCTTAATGTAATTTTTATTTTTTTTTTTTTCAATAAAATATGATAATTAAAACTTATTTATAAAAAATTAAAACGTGTTATGTCTTGACGAATGCGCTGACCTTCATGTAAATATCCATTATTGTTTTCAAGATTTACAGATTGTTGAGAATCTTCAACATCAGTATACATTGTTTCTGTTTCCAAAATATCTGTCTCATTATAAACATTTGCTTTTCGAAGAATGTTATGTAAAACCACGCAAGCGTTTATAATCCGTCCGGCTTTTGTTGGTTCATAATTTAAAATACTTCCAGAAGAAATACATCGGAATCTGCTTTTTAAAATTTCTATACACCTTTCAACCATACACCGTGTACTTTTATGTGCGATGTTGTATTTCAGTTCAGACTCATTCGATGGGTTACTGTATGGTGTCATTAACCAAGGCTGAAGCGGAAATCCGCTGTCTCCCAAAAGCCAAAAATTCCTTTTGCCTTCAGTGAAAAAAGTCTTTAGGAATTCTTGTAATGCAGAACGACGCCAAATGTATGCATCGTGTGAAGTTCCCGGAAATTTTGCGTTCGCATATCTTATTAAATAATCTGAATCGCAAACAATTAGCACATTGATCGAATGTCCTCCTTTTCTAAAATAATAAGCGTGTTCTATATTGGAAGGTGGAGAAATAATTTTTATATGAGTTCCGTCAATCAAACCTATTATCCCGGGAAATGAAAATTTCCTGAAAAAATTTTCTTTAATTCTTCTTTGTTCACGTTCGTCAGGGAAGTAAACATATTCTAAGCATATATCATTAAGAATGTTTGCTACTTCATGAATGCATCGCTGAACAGATGTTTGAGACATGCACGATAAGAAATCTTGTCCTATAGTACGTTGAAAATTAACAATGGCGAAAATCGAAGCGCACATAAAAATCTAAGGTGTATAGGTATTGCTGTTTGTCTTTCATTAATAAAAAATCTTGATTTTAATTTCTCTAAAAGATCCAAGCATAAATTTCCATTATCCCTTAGATTTCTTCTTATCATTAGTATTTTCCTCCTAATAAAAATTTAAAAAGATATTCAGCCTTATTCCGGTTGTCGTTGTCGTAATCGCTCAAGTCGTTTTTTGTAAGAGATTAAAGTAACACAAAACCAGTGTTCTTTAATCTCTTACAAAAAACGACTTGAGCGATTACGACAACGGCAACCGGAATAAGGCTGATTATTTAAAAGTAGTCTACACTAAGAACACAATGCTTTCCTTCTATAGCGATGTACCCTTATTTCTTTCTTTTATATGTATAAACATTTATTAAAAGTCTTCACAAAATTATTATGTATTTATATTTAAACTTCAATCACATAACTAGGTTAACAGTAGATTTGACAATTCAGCATATCATTCAGCCTGAACTAACACATTCAGCACAATAAAATTCACTGCCACTTGCAGCATCGCTCTTTAATGAGAAGTGACCACTGTGTATGCCGGTGAATTTTATTTGTAGTGTTCACTGGTAAAAAATTCATCGTTGCGGAATCCGGGCCCAGGGCTAGTGAAATTTTATTCACCTCAACAGTGTCAAAATTTTACTTCCATGAGTACTTTGCTACCGTTTCACCCACACCCAGAGATGAAAAAAGTGACGCATGAAAAATGCCTAAATCATTTGCGAGGGGAGCTTTCGAAGAAAGAGAAAGAAAACGTTTTTTGGTGGTGAAGTTGCAATGTATAAAAACAGGCCGCTAATTTCAACACAAATTGCGTAATCAAACAAAAACTGTTTAAAGGGCAGCTTTCGAAGGAAAATACAGAAAAAAACACAATTTTCTGTCTAGTGACGCCTCTGTGGCCGTAACAAGAGAGGAAGGTGGGACGTTTTCATCCGCTTACGCTGATATGCCATACCCAAACAAGAGCATCAACGTTGTGCCCCAAACAGTAGTGTTAACTTTCTTGTTTAATAAAACCCACATTATTGAAATATAAAAAAAAGGGAAAAATCCGATAGATTGACGAAAAAATATCTAAATTGACATTATTTATTAACAAAGCGGCCAACTTCACTATTAAACGCGCTGTCAAAATCGGATTTTCCCATTGTAAAGCGTTGACGCCGCGCTATTTTGGGATGCTTCATACAAATTGTATTGGCATGATAATTTTTGACAGCTAGAATACGCTTTTCGCTCTTGTTTAGGTATGGATGTAAGAGTTTTTCATTCTTTATTGGCAGCATATTTTGGTAAAGTATTATTTGCAGTCTCTTAAAAACTACTTAGAGCAGAGTTAAGTTTTACTTGGCGTTTATTTATGTCAAGCTTGTGGACTAATTAATAAGTCGTGACGTTGAAGAACCTTTGCAACTTATCATTTGATGGCCCTTAAACCACCTTTGTCTTTAAAATAACTTTGATATGTCACTGAGATGATATCTTTATAAATATATATATACATAGTATTTAGAATACTGTCAAATTGCTAATTACTTTGTAAGCTGAATATTTTTTTGTGGTATTTTGAATTGTTTTTTGGTTTTTTACAAGAACACACGCTTTTATGTTTCTTTTTTACTTTTGTTACACTTTGTTTTGACATTCTTTATAAAAAGTTCAAGTTTGCCCAATATTCAAGTAGAAAAACACTTAAATTACGGTAAATTTATAACAAAAGTAAGGAAAATGTTTACAAATTACACATTACAAAAATAACCGGTATATTTTACCAAAATAACCGGTTTATTCGATATTCGAAAAATAGACATTTTAAACTATTCGACTTGGGCAAAACTAAACTAACCGGTTAAAACCGGTGGAATACTATTCGATCGATCTCCCTAGTTGGAACGTGTTTGTTGAGGCCCTATGATCCTTACAGAAACAACAGAGTCAAACAGGGTCACTACTATTTTCATAAGTTTTTTTATGTTTTGGGCAAAAGCTCAAAAGGATGGAGATGACCCTGTTAATTGAAAAAAGTGGCGAAATATGCATTGGTCGGACGAATCTAAAATCAATTTAATTGGAAACCATGGTAAAACATGGGTAAGGCGTCAAAAAAGCGCAGAATTGAACCCACGTTACACTACTAAAACATTAAAGGATGGAGGAGGTAACATAATGGTGTGCGGATGCTTTTCCTGGCATGGTGTTAGGCCATTATTTTGGATGAAAAGGAACATATTTCAATATTTGAATGTTGAAGTCCTTAGTGAAATAATGTTGCCATATGCAAAATGGGAAATGCCACTTAATTGGCTGTTCCAACAGGATAACGATCCGAAACACACATCGAGTCTTACAAAAAAATGGATTTTAGACAACGGAGTTGACTTTATGTCTTGGACTGCGCAATCCCCGGATCTAAATCCCACAGAAAATTTATGGAAGATTGTTAAAGAAGGGATTGGACCAACAAAATCCTAAAATAAAGACGATCTGTGGGAGAACATGTAAAAGGCATGGTTATCTATTCCAAACCAGATTTCTCACTGAAACAAATATCTTTAACATAATTAAAATTTCAAATCATACTCACATCTTCATCTTCCTTGGCAATTGTCGTCATTGAGTTTCTAAAGATATTGGGACACGATGAAGCTCTCAAACGATAACGATGTGTGCTCAACATGGCACCACGATAATGCATTGAATTGCGATGTATTCTCATATCCTTTAGGAAATTTGAATTACGTATCGATATATTGCGTCTAAGATTTGAACGATAGCTAGGCTTTTTCGATTTCGACAGTCTACGCATGCCGGTTATGCTATCGATACGTGTTCGCTTAACCGGCCCCTTTGATTGTTGACCCGTTAAAGGTTCATGTTCGGGTATCGTTATAACAGCAGGACCCCCACTTAAACCGTTGTTATGAATTTCATTGTGCTTCTTCAAATTGGCTTCTATTAAAGCCAGACCATGATCCTTAATGGCTGAAAAGTAGGCATGACTTGCATGATTTAAAACATCCACAGAATTGTGACGATGACCGTTGTGATGACTTAAGTCTTTTTTGGCCGCAAAAAATATATTTTCGTTGAGCGAGTAACGAGAAGTGGCACAATTATCTGCATGATTATTGTGTTCGCGGGAATATTTTTGTGTTAAATAACCCTCATCGGTGGAGGAGCGCAACGAGATAAGTGAGGTATTTAAAGGTGAACGATTGCCCGAGGAACGTTTTTCTGAAGGCGATAAAGTTTCTATGGAGGCTAAAAAGTTTTTCTTTGCTGTTTCGGCCACTTCGCTTGGTATGCCACCCATCATGGTGTCATCGGGAGAACCCACAATGGCGGCCGCAGCATAAGGATTGCCAGTCGAAGACATCGATAGCAAATTCTCCCTTGAAGGAGCTTCAACCCCTTCTTTCAGTCTTAAAGATCTTCTACTTGTGCTCTTCACTTCGTACAATTCTTCTAGTTCTTGAGAGCTCAAGAATGTGGGCAAAAATAACTCACTACGATACTTTTTCATATGGGTCTCATGGAGATCCTCTATCTGTTGGTTTGCCTCGGTATTATTTTTCGTTACCAAAGTATCCAAAACATATTCTTTTGTAGCTCCTGTATCCAGCAATTTCTTGATTTCCTCCAGACAAACACTGGAATTGGAAAACGTAGTAACACTTTGTGATCTACTTTCCAAACGATTTTCTTCTATCAACCAATCGGGATCACGCATTAAAGCACCACAAACACAGGCATTAAGCATCGTGCCCGCTAAAATTAAAGTAGCACCCCTCCAGCCATATGTATCGATCAGCCATTGCGTTAAGGGGGCGTATAAAAATGTACCTATACCCGTACCCGAAGCACCAATGCCGGTGGCAAATGTTCTCTTTTTATCAAACCAAAAGGCTATGGAGACCACGGCAGTGACATAGCCAATACCCAGGCCCAAACCCGATATTATGCCAAAGGTGACCATTAGCATTTCTACTGAATTTACAACGGAAGACAAACCGAAACCAATGGCCGAAACTAAGCCACCAATTATGGTCATTTTACGACATCCATACTTATCCACTAGATTGGACCAAATGGGACCCATTAGCAAAGGCACTGAAAAAAATAGTGATGAAATCCAGGCGGTCTTCGAAGGGCTCTCACCGAAATAGTCCAGCAGTTCGGTGTTTATCAGACCAAACGAAAATGACAAACCATCTGCTATGAGAGACACAACCAAGGAGGCGAACACAACTACCCAACCGTAACCACCGTCTGGCATTTCTGGCTTCTTTTTCTCCGTCGAACCCGAATCTATGGAATCACCCGATTCATTTGATATCAAACGTTTTCTATTCTTTGCATTCCCGTTACTACTGCCCGCCCCATTGGCCACAGATGTCATGGCTGTATTGTCGGCGGAATTTATGGTGATAATGCTGTTCTTTAGCATGCGTGCGTTTTGTTCATGCTCTTCCAAATCTTCGGAAGATAGATTACAAAATGTTACTTCCGGAAACAGGTCATGTTTAATGGATTTATTGAGGGGTGTTGTCTTAACAGATGTAACAACCGACGGCGATAAGTCAGTTTTACTGCTACTTAGTGGCGTTGAAAGGGCCTGATAAATGCTGCCGTTTTGTTTTTGACTACTAATACTAGTATTATTGTTTGCTTTAGAAATCATTTTTCAATTAATTGTAGTTCAAACGGCTTTTAACGAAAGGAAGGGCGTTATAAAAGGTGGGTTATTTATTTTTCGTTTTTGTTTTCTTGGTTTCGTAAAGCGAGGTGTTTTCCAAAGGGATTTTGGTTAATTTGTGTAGATTTTATTTATGTATGTATTTGGTTGATTTGTTTTTATTTTTATTAATAATTTTCTAATTGAACACAATTATTTTCAGCAAAGATTTGTAAAAATTTTGTTGTTTTATTGTACTAGATTCCTTATTTGTTGTAGTTGTTCATTTGTATTAGAATCCTTTCTTCTTTTCTTAAATTTGTTTCTCCTCTTTTCCCTTTTTTGTATTTAAGTCTTTTATATTTATCTCTTTTTGTTTCTCTTTTTATATTCTCTATTATTTATGTTACCGTTTTCTTCTCTTTAAAGTCTTTTAAAGACGCTTCTTTCTTTTCTAAAAAAAATTGAGCATAGAGGGTTTTAAAGGAGATTTTTTGAGACCGGTCCTTCTTTGTCCTTATCTTTCCAGCTTTCTTTTTAACAAACAGCCTTGAACAAAATTCGACTTAATTACCAAAGTCTCTCTTTATTTTCGTGTGATGATTATGATCTTTACAAGATGCTTTCATAAAAACGAAAGAAAGATTTCACGTTCGATATTTTCAATTGTTGATGATTGTAGGCAAAACTGTTGAAAAAAAGAAATAAAAGAAAAAAATTATGTTTGATTTATTTTATGTTTTTTTTTTTTTAAATTAATTTCATATTTGAAGTTCTTAAGTCTAAAAAACATTATAGCCAAGGCGAATTTATTACAGGTAATCAGCACCGAGATTACCTTACAACAAGCACAACACGAACAAAAACCGCAAGTGAAAACAGAAACAAAGATAATAAACAAAATTTTGACATCCAAAAATTAAAAAACCTGTTATGAATTCGCCTTGATTTAAACAATTTATTTAAGTTTATAATTTTATTTCTACTAGTGTTCGCCTAATGGTCAAAATTCGACCATAAATTTTTATGTAAATATGAAGAAAACAAAGTTCATCTAAGTACATATCAAGCTGTAAATGAATCATTAATTTTTGATTTTAATTCATTACGAATTAGCTAAATTTTGAATAAATTATTATTATTACACAAAAATTTAATTGAATGAAATTTGAGTCAATTCAAATGAATTAGGCAGAAATGAATTTTAATTCGTTTTCCAATTCAAATGAATTGCAATTCGTTTCCAATTCAAATGAATTTGTAAAAGTGAATTGCAATTAGTTTTACAGATTCATTTGAATTGAATTGATTTTGAATTAATTCAAATGAATTAGAAAAATGAATTGCAATTTAAATGATGAAATCAAAAATGAGTTGCAGTCAATCAAATGCAAGAGCAGATCTAGGGAGAATTACTAAAATGTACTATTTTTTATTGCAGTTTTACGTTTATATACCAAAGTTAACAAATTTTGCAATTGTAGTGAAAGTAGTAAGAATTTCGAGTAAACGAACACAGCTTTGACCGCAAAACATGTTGTTTAGAATCAGAATTACTAAAATCTTTAAAATTCGATTGAAAAAATGTTAAACAAAAGAAATTTTCCACAATACACAAATATGAGATTATTTAAAAAAAAAATTAATGTTAAACACACTTTTAATAATATTTTACACTATTTCATTAAAATAAAAATTTAAGTTTCTTTTAGCAAATAAACAAAATGTTTTTCTATGGATAGGATTTTCGCTTACACCTTATAATTTAATTCCTATTCTGCCGCTACCTGACAATTCCATTCCAATACAAAATCAATTCAAATTGCAATCATTTCAATTCAAATGATTTAGAAATGAATTGGTAATTCTTTTCCTAATTCGTTTTGAATTAATTCAAAATCAATTCAATTCAAATGAATCTGTAAAATGAATTGTAATTCACTTTAACAAATTCATTTGAATTTGAAACGAATTGCAATTCATTTGAATTGGAAAACGAATTGAAATTCATTTCTGTCTAATTCATTTGAATGCATGAATGATTCACGAATTAAAAAAATCAAAAATGAATGATTCATTTACAGCTCTGGTACATACATATAAGTTAACACAAATTATGTTTAAAATCTATTTTTTTGGAAATAACTAAATAAGACACAAAATAAGTTCACAAGCTGACGTTGCGTATTTTGCAATACAACAACGCAGCTTATTTCACAATAATTCCATTGCACATGCCAATGGTTGATATCCGATACCCACATGGGGTGACTGCCAACAGCCAGGAATACTGCAACTCAACAAATTCCCATCAACAACATTGCACAACGATAGCAACAACATCGCACGCGCCGTCTGCTTATACCAAATACTCGAATGGCGTGATCAACAAAACCTGTTAATAAGTAGGGTAGTTTTTAAGAATATTGTTACTTTTAGTTTTTATACCAAATAAAGAACATTGTTGTGTCGCCATCCGCGCACAACAATTAATTTTTTTATTAAAAAATTCTATCCAGGATTTAATTGGCGCCCGAGCAGGGACCTGAGGATAAAAGGTCCCCCGGTATCGAAAAAAACAAAAGTCAAGCCTTGCCAAGCCCCTCAGTAATCCGTAAACGATAAACAGGAGTGACGTGAAGTCACAGCTTGGTAAGCCCGTGCCCCGCGGATTAACTAGATAATAGAAATTATAAATAAGGAAAAGTGAAACAAAAAAATTTTAAAAAAATTAATAAAAATAAAAATAGTGACATTAAAACAAAATTTTAAAGGAAAAATTTTAAATAAAAAATTAATTCTGAAAAAAACAGTGATGACAAAGTTTAAAGGAAAATTTTTTAATGAAAAAATTATAAAAAAATAGTAACATTAAAACAAAATTTTAAAGGAAAAATTTTAAATAAAAAATTAATTCTGAAAAAAAACAGTGACAACCAAGTTTAAAAGAAAATTTTTAAATGAAAATTAATATAGGAAAAATTATAAAAAAATAGTGACAAATTTTAAATAAAAATTAATGCTGGAAAAAAACAGTGACGACAAAGTTTAAAAGGAAATGTTTAAATGAGAAAAAATTATAAAAAAAATATAGTAACATTAAAACAAAATTTTAAAGGAAAAATTTTAAATAAAAAATTAATTCTGAAAAAAAACAGTGACAACAAAGTTTAAAAGAAAATTTTTAAATGAAAATTAATATAGGAAAAATTATAAAAAAATAGTGACAAATTTTAAATAAAAATTAATGCTGGAAAAAAACAGTGACGACAAAGTTTAAAAGGAAATGTTTAAATGAGAAAAAATTATAAAAAAAATATAGTAACATTAAAACAAAATTTTAAAAATTTTAAATAAAAATTAATATCGAAAATTTTGGGAAAAAAAAACAGTGACATTAAAAGAAGAGTGAAACGAAGGAAAAACAATTCTTTTTTTATATAAAATTATAGAAAATTTTTTTTGGAAACAGTGACACAAGAATTAGAGGGAAAACTAAGGAAGTAAATAGAAAATTAAAAGAAATAACCATTAAGAATACATAAAAATAAGTGCAATTTCGAAAAAAAACTCTTCCTAAAAAGGTGCAAATAGCAAAAGCATTAGAAAATTTGTAATAAATAAAAATTATTAGTATTGTGATTAAATTGTGAACTTGGAAATAACGTCAGCTATAACAAACAATATCAACAACACCAGCTACTCATCAGTCATCAAGTGCCTCAAAATCATCCAGGAGAGCAGTATGGTTCTTAGATTAATGTAAGATTATTCCTTTTTTTTATTATTATTATTTTTTTTTCATATTTAAGTATTCAAGAATCAGATTGTTAAAAGAAAAAAAGTGAAACTTTTATTATTTCATCTGTTAACATAAAATATTTCCGAAAACAATGTCAGAAGACGAGACTATAGATCAACTGACAGACAGATTAAATAGAACATTAAATCTGAGTTTAAATGGATCATCCGTCCATAACAGTGGCTCCTCGGGGCTTAATAACATTCAGAGGGAACAGATAAGGGAGATTCTGAACGAAGTTCTGGGATCACAAAGTCCTCACTTGGAGGAGGAAATAGATCAACCCATCGGAACTGTAACGAAATTAGAGGAATTAGACAAAGTACCGGACATTGTACGGACGCTACGTGAATTTTCTGGGCAACCGGGGGAATTTAACTCCTGGCGTAAATCGGTGGATAGGGTAATGGAACTCTTTAAGTCCCTCCAGGGGACAGGACGATATTATGCAATTTTGCACACCATTAGAACAAAGATAACTGGTGATGCAGATACTGCATTAGAGTCATACAGAACACCTTTGGATTGGCCCAGGATGAAGAAATGTCTGATGATGCACTATTCCGATAAAAGAGATATCGGAACTTTGGAGTATCAAATGACAGTTCTGTGCCAAGGCAATAGGCCTATAACTGAGTTTTATCAAGCTGTTTATCAGCATCTTTCACTGATACTTGACAAAGTGTCATGTTTGAATCTAGATGAGGGAAGCCTTCGATCAATGACGAACACATATAGGGATAAAGCCTTGGACACGTTCGTTAGGGGTCTAAACGGCGATCTTCCACGGTTGTTAAGCGTCCGTGAACCTGCTTCCTTGCCTGAGGCACTACACATCTGCTTAAAGTTAGACAACATGGCATTTCGCATGAACTATGCACATGGACAAATATCAAAGGGGAACATACAGAGGGACAGAATTGGAATTACCAATCCGTTCACGGGAAATAGACAAAAATTCTTTCCCGAGCTTGCTTATGTTGGCGGTACGGTACATAGAAGACCACCATTGCCACCCCGTAATACTCCTGTACCGAACTATAACCCAAATTACAGTCCCAACCAGAACTTTCGACCAATCGGTTACCAACAATTCGGCCCAAGACCACAGTTTAATCAAGGAAACCCAAACGGTTTCCAGAACCATTTGTAACGACTTTGGGAATTATATTGTAGGCAGACTTGGTTTCTTTTCCCGGGTTGGCCAGCACTGTGTGTCAAAAATAATTCTATTACAATTATGATCACCATGAACCAGCTACTTGAGTAATCGGGTATTTAATATATACAAATATCACCTTTTACTTAATCGATTTTACTTCCTTTCTATTTCAAAAAACATCGTGTTCTGAGTAGCTCATTTTTTCTTTGCTCCAATAAATTATCTGGCTATTTTGTAAAAATTTCGTCTTCAAGTTCCATAGTTATATAAATACTTTAATTATTCCAAATAATTGGATTGTGGAATACTTACGTACAATTGTTTGTAAAATAATTCAGGTAAGAAGTCAAAATTTTATTTAATATGAAATAATAAGGGAATCTATACTTAGTTTCTACCAAAGACCAGAGCTCACAATTAAAGTTGGCCCAACACCATTTCATTTATTAAAATCGGGTCTAAATTGGATCTTCGGGTCACCTATCCTTGTGAGGTTTTGCATTTAAACCTCACAACCTGGGCTAAGAATATATTTACGGTAATCCCATAGTACCCGGAAAGTGACTTCTGTATTCTAACGAGGTGAAGTTGTACACGCAAAGGTTTAAGAATATTTCAATCTCATTAACCATTTTGCTTTGGATCTACTTTAAATTCAAATACATATATAATAACACTATCTACAAAAACTAACTTAATAAAAAAACAAATTATAATTAACTTTAGAATTTAATCATTCCCCTAACCTAATATTATACGAACATTATTATATAAGTAGATCTTAATAGATATATTTACAAAATAACTCCTTTCTTATACCCACTAGTTGTATATCACTATCAAATTACTCATATTTCTTATTTTCATTCTTAAAAACATTTTCATTCATTATTAATTTTCATTCATTCTTTAAATTTCACAATAATATTAATTGGTACATTTTGAATTTATCTCTTACTTTATCACTATATTCCTTTATGCCAAATTCTTAATATTGGCACATTACATTGGTCTCTCTTTTTCCTATGTTAATCATATAGTTACCATTTTTTTAAATAAGCAAAAAGAAATAAAAAAAAAAAAAATTGATCATTGTTAGTAATCGTCCGTCCGTGAGTATACCCGTAACTTACCAATTGTAAAAATTAATTTAATTGTGGAATTTTGGGAAAAATTCAAATTATTTTTAAAAGATAATAATTATACAAACAGAAGTCTATTTTTACAGTGGATTTATAGTGATTATAAGAAGACAGGTTGAAATATAATTTTTAACTAGTGAAAGTGGAAAAAAGTAAAGGAAAAAGGAAACTAGCTAATAGTAATGCAAAAATACTAAAAAGAAAATTATAACTAACAGCCCACAGCTATAACGAACGTGTCATCATCAAAGGCCTTTCATGATCAACATCGTTTGGAACTGCAGCCAAGGAAAAAATTAAATTGTAAGTTTTTGAAAAAAAAACCAAACAAATTTAGTTTATTAGCTTGCCTTTTCTTTTCCCTTTTCATTTTGTTTCACATATCATTATAATTATTAGTTCTCTTTTCTATTCTTTTTCTCCGGTGAATTCAGCCAAGATCAAAACCTTTTGAATTTCAATTTTTTTTGTTTTGATTACTTGTTTTTCTTATTCAACTAAAGTTCAATGACTACATAATGATTTTAAAATTGTTATATACTTAGTTTCATTAATAACATCTAATCCTCGACTATCCGCAAAAAAAAAAAATGGAAAAAATCGAATTATTGTTAAAAACTTTTATAGAAAAGTAAATTATATTGTTTTATTTTATTATAAGCCTAAGTTTAGCAATTAATTTAATTAAATATTTTTAAATCATGAATTTCTAAATTAATAAAATATATAGAGAGATGTTATACGAAATGCTATGTGGTTGATCAATTAAAGATTTTTTTTTGTAGGGACAATTTATTTAACTGTCGAGCACGAAATTGTCGTAGGCGTAGTCTTTTTTTTTTTTAGACAATGGGAGGGAACAATGTGCTTCGAGTCAAAACATCTGACTAAATAGGTTCAACAAGTGAGTGTTTTTATAATACCTACTGGCATTTATTTCTATAGGCATGATGAACAAATTTTCTATTTGTTATGCATAATAGTGACTCTAAATTTGAAAACCCACGCCAGACTGAAGATAGCCGGAAGACAAAACCAGCATGCCTTCTAAATTTAGTTTCACAGTATCATTTGATATTATATGCGTAACACATTATAACAGACCCCAATATTCAACCCCGAATTATCCTACACCGGCACCTAAAGTAGAACCTATGGAGGTAGATAGATCCATACAATCCAGACAGGTTAATTACATGAATAGACCACACGATACAGCCTTCAAGAGGGCACCTACTTCATCCATACAGGCCCCTCAGAAAAAGATGCAAAGGAATTTCCACGTTGTAACGAACAACGAAAGTAGAATTCAACAACCATCCCATGATGTCAATAATTACTACCAGGAAGAGGGCGCAGTTGGTGGAATGAATGAAATTGACGAATATTATAGGCAATTTGCCAATAGCGGGCTGGAGATGGCTGAGTATCCGCCTGAAAATTCGGAAATTGGGGAGAATGACCCCAGAACAACTGACTATCCACAGGAAGATTTAATCAATGACCTGAATTTTTTTTGGTTAAATAGTTCCTCGCTCCCATACTTTCGAGTTAGAACGAGGAACGGCCAAACTCTCAAATTCCTTTTAGATACGGGTAGTAATAAGAATTATGTAAAGCCAAGTTTAGTTACTAATCATATACCTAACCAGGAGAAATTTAGCGCAAAATCGATTACGGGAGATGTGGAAATAAAACATCATGCACTTTTGAAAATGTTTGGCATCAATGATGTTCCCATAAAATTCTTCATATTACCAGGGCTACGAACCTTTGATGGAATATTGGGCAACGATAGTTTGAAAGAATTATCAGCCGTGATTTATACATCAAAGAATTATTTTACTGTAAAAGGAGAGATAAAAATCCCGATATTCCAATATATTTCCCAAGACGCACTCTCTAGGCCTCCAGAGACAGGCATAAATTCCCTGTCAGGTACAGTGCACAGTAGTGACAGTTCTCCACAGGACCTTATTCCAAGCATAGAAACACCAATAAACGTGTTCAAAAATCAAATCTTTCTCACCATAGGCGAACCATCCACGTACCAATTTAAAATTATATTTCCAGGGTTTCATCGACATCTGATAAACGAACCTAACTATGACGAACAAAAACTGACAGAAATTCTGAAAAGGTACTTGAATCCGTCCGTTATTAATGGCATAAAAACTCCTGAACCGATAATGGGGAAAATTCAGACAATCTATCCGAATCATTTTTCAAGCTACAAATGTCGATTTACACAACTGGTGGTCGACGATATAACGTCAGAAAACGACCAGGAAAATATAATCGTGGAGACACACAATAGAGCCCATCGTAATGAAAAGGAAAATAGGTTACAAATTATGGAAAAGTTTTACTTTCCGGGAATGGCAAACAAGATTAAAAGGGTCATAAAATTATGTTCCTTGTAAGACTTGTAAGAGAAATAAGTATGAAAGGCATCCCAATACGCCTGAATTAAAAGAGACACCTATACCAACTCATCCTGGTCACACGGTCCACCTTGACATTTTTTCCACAGACAAAAAATTGATACTAACGTCAATTGACAAATTTTCAAAGTATGCCCAGACCAGATTACTAAAAGGGCGATCGATAGAAGATGTTAGGGGACCTCTTAGAGAGATTTTATTTTTTTACGGGGTACCAAAGAATATTGTCATGGATAACGAACCTTCTTTAAATTCAGCCTCAATCCTATTCATGATGAGGGACGATTTGAAAATAAACGTCTTTACCACCCCATCCTATAGAAGCGAAGCGAATGGACAAATAGAACGGTTCCATTCCACTTTAGCGGAGATAATGAGATGTTTGAAGAGTGATGGCACATCTAGGAACTTCGAGGAACTGTTGGAAAGATCTGTGAATGAATACAACCATACCATTCATTCGACGATCAAGAAGAGACCTGTAGATCTCTACTTTGGTCGAACAGTAGACTTCTCACCTCAAGATTTGGAGATAACCAGATTATCCAACGTTGACCGACTGAAGCGCAAACAGGAAAATGACTTGACATTCCATAATAAAAATAGGAAACCAGTAAAGGAATACGTACCGGGTCAATTGGTCTACGTTAAGACAAATAAAAGACTAGGGACAAAACTTTCTGGCCGGTTTAAAGAGGAGATAGTGAAGGAAAACCGTAATACAACTATAGTTACGGAAAGTGGGCGAGTTATCCACAAGAGTCACATCAGAAATTGATAAATTTCTACATCTTATTCCTCACCTTTTTTTTTTCCTTTTTTTTCAGTTTACTAATTACTAGCGTCCTTGCGGATTTTAACATTCTTGACTACTCTAATGCGAGACTGATAACCATCCAGAACGGAATCGCAAGAAAACAGAACGGCACCTTTAAAGTTATACATTCCATTGACCTAGAACAATATCGAGTTTTGTCACAAGATATCGAATCCACATTGAACAGTAATATTACATATAGTCATCCGCTCCGTCCGTTTTTAAGACAACAAGTGTCCGATATTAATGGACTCCTCAAACGATTAAGCCCGAAAATGAGGAAAAGATCTATCGATATTATTGGTAGTGCATGGAAATGGGTTGCTGGAACTCCAGACAGCCACGATTTTGAAATCTTAAATCAGAAAATTAAAAATTTATTGGAGAATAACAATAGACAAATGATTATAAACGAACTGACAACTAGCAGAATACAAGACATTTCAAATATTACAAATGAAATATTAAAAGTAAAACGGGAAGATTTTAATAATGAACTGGCAAATACATTAGAACACAAATTAACGTTAATTGAAAAAGAATTACAAAACATTGAATATGCAATCCAATGGGCTAAAGTAAGCATCGTAAATTCATTTATTTTGTCAAAAACTGAAATTGAAAATTTAAATCATGTTTTAGAAAATTACAATATTCCCATTTTTAATGTAGATGAATTGTTATCTTTTGGAAGTGTAAAAATTGTAACAAATAATAAAGAAATTTTATATATTTTAAGTATTCCCATTGCCCAAAATGATATTTGTAAAATTTTCTTAGCAAAGCCAGTAAAGATTGGAAATACAATTGATAAAATAGAATATGAAAAAATTTTGGATTGTAATAATAATTTATTCGCTATAAAGGATAGCTGCAAAAGCTACAATGAATTAACTATATGTAATAGAGATAAGCTCGTACAATTAAATGATAACTTTTGTATAACTAGTTTATTTAGAAATAAAATAGGAAGCTGCACACAGGTTAACAACGAACACGTACCCGCCATAGAGGAAATTGGAAGCGACTTACTACTACTGAATCAATATATTGGGAAAATTACAGTGAACAAAGAAGAGATAAAATTGAATGGAACTTATTTAGTGAAATACTTTAACACAACAGTCAACATCGATGGTCGAGAATATTACTCGAAAGAAATAAGCGGCAATAAACCTCTTCCAGCCTCTCTACAACCAAAAGCATGGAATAGCAAAACTGAAGAAATTCTCTCATTACAGAGACTACAAAAACTTAATGTGGGAAACATCAGAAGATTGGAAGTATTAGAAAACAAAAATAAATTTCTAATGACATCAAGCATCATTATCGTTATATCCGTTTGTGCCACTATCATTTGGATCGCTAAGAAGAAGAAAACAAAACCAAAAAACGAAACAATAGAAATGGAAGTAACTCAACCGGAATCTCCAATTACTATAAAACCCACAGAAAGGAAAACTGGGAAAAAGAACTCCACCATTTACGACATCCATACATTTTAAGCAATCGGGACGATCGCATTTAAGGAGGGAGGAGTTAACACAAATTATGTTTAAAATCTATTTTTTTGGAAATAACTAAATAAGACACAAAATAAGTTCACAAGCTGACGTTGCGTATTTTGCAATACAACAACGCAGCTTATTTCACAATAATTCCATTGCACATGCCAATGGTTGATATCCGATACCCACATGGGGTGACTGCCAACAGCCAGGAATACTGCAACTCAACAAATTCCCATCAACAACATTGCACAACGATAGCAACAACATCGCACGCGCCGTCTGCTTATACCAAATACTCGAATGGCGTGATCAACAAAACCTGTTAATAAGTAGGGTAGTTTTTAAGAATATTGTTACTTTTAGTTTTTATACCAAATAAAGAACATTGTTGTGTCGCCATCCGCGCACAACAATTAATTTTTTTATTAAAAAATTCTATCCAGGATTTAATTGGCGCCCGAGCAGGGACCTGAGGATAAAAGGTCCCCCGGTATCGAAAAAAACAAAAGTCAAGCCTTGCCAAGCCCCTCAGTAATCCGTAAACGATAAACAGGAGTGACGTGAAGTCACAGCTTGGTAAGCCCGTGCCCCGCGGATTAACTAGATAATAGAAATTATAAATAAGGAAAAGTGAAACAAAAAAATTTTAAAAAAATTAATAAAAATAAAAATAGTGACATTAAAACAAAATTTTAAAGGAAAAATTTTAAATAAAAAATTAATTCTGAAAAAAACAGTGATGACAAAGTTTAAAGGAAAATTTTTTAATGAAAAAATTATAAAAAAATAGTAACATTAAAACAAAATTTTAAAGGAAAAATTTTAAATAAAAAATTAATTCTGAAAAAAAACAGTGACAACCAAGTTTAAAAGAAAATTTTTAAATGAAAATTAATATAGGAAAAATTATAAAAAAATAGTGACAAATTTTAAATAAAAATTAATGCTGGAAAAAAACAGTGACGACAAAGTTTAAAAGGAAATGTTTAAATGAGAAAAAATTATAAAAAAAATATAGTAACATTAAAACAAAATTTTAAAGGAAAAATTTTAAATAAAAAATTAATTCTGAAAAAAAACAGTGACAACAAAGTTTAAAAGAAAATTTTTAAATGAAAATTAATATAGGAAAAATTATAAAAAAATAGTGACAAATTTTAAATAAAAATTAATGCTGGAAAAAAACAGTGACGACAAAGTTTAAAAGGAAATGTTTAAATGAGAAAAAATTATAAAAAAAATATAGTAACATTAAAACAAAATTTTAAAAATTTTAAATAAAAATTAATATCGAAAATTTTGGGAAAAAAAAACAGTGACATTAAAAGAAGAGTGAAACGAAGGAAAAACAATTCTTTTTTTATATAAAATTATAGAAAATTTTTTTTGGAAACAGTGACACAAGAATTAGAGGGAAAACTAAGGAAGTAAATAGAAAATTAAAAGAAATAACCATTAAGAATACATAAAAATAAGTGCAATTTCGAAAAAAAACTCTTCCTAAAAAGGTGCAAATAGCAAAAGCATTAGAAAATTTGTAATAAATAAAAATTATTAGTATTGTGATTAAATTGTGAACTTGGAAATAACGTCAGCTATAACAAACAATATCAACAACACCAGCTACTCATCAGTCATCAAGTGCCTCAAAATCATCCAGGAGAGCAGTATGGTTCTTAGATTAATGTAAGATTATTCCTTTTTTTTATTATTATTATTTTTTTTTCATATTTAAGTATTCAAGAATCAGATTGTTAAAAGAAAAAAAGTGAAACTTTTATTATTTCATCTGTTAACATAAAATATTTCCGAAAACAATGTCAGAAGACGAGACTATAGATCAACTGACAGACAGATTAAATAGAACATTAAATCTGAGTTTAAATGGATCATCCGTCCATAACAGTGGCTCCTCGGGGCTTAATAACATTCAGAGGGAACAGATAAGGGAGATTCTGAACGAAGTTCTGGGATCACAAAGTCCTCACTTGGAGGAGGAAATAGATCAACCCATCGGAACTGTAACGAAATTAGAGGAATTAGACAAAGTACCGGACATTGTACGGACGCTACGTGAATTTTCTGGGCAACCGGGGGAATTTAACTCCTGGCGTAAATCGGTGGATAGGGTAATGGAACTCTTTAAGTCCCTCCAGGGGACAGGACGATATTATGCAATTTTGCACACCATTAGAACAAAGATAACTGGTGATGCAGATACTGCATTAGAGTCATACAGAACACCTTTGGATTGGCCCAGGATGAAGAAATGTCTGATGATGCACTATTCCGATAAAAGAGATATCGGAACTTTGGAGTATCAAATGACAGTTCTGTGCCAAGGCAATAGGCCTATAACTGAGTTTTATCAAGCTGTTTATCAGCATCTTTCACTGATACTTGACAAAGTGTCATGTTTGAATCTAGATGAGGGAAGCCTTCGATCAATGACGAACACATATAGGGATAAAGCCTTGGACACGTTCGTTAGGGGTCTAAACGGCGATCTTCCACGGTTGTTAAGCGTCCGTGAACCTGCTTCCTTGCCTGAGGCACTACACATCTGCTTAAAGTTAGACAACATGGCATTTCGCATGAACTATGCACATGGACAAATATCAAAGGGGAACATACAGAGGGACAGAATTGGAATTACCAATCCGTTCACGGGAAATAGACAAAAATTCTTTCCCGAGCTTGCTTATGTTGGCGGTACGGTACATAGAAGACCACCATTGCCACCCCGTAATACTCCTGTACCGAACTATAACCCAAATTACAGTCCCAACCAGAACTTTCGACCAATCGGTTACCAACAATTCGGCCCAAGACCACAGTTTAATCAAGGAAACCCAAACGGTTTCCAGAACCATTTGTAACGACTTTGGGAATTATATTGTAGGCAGACTTGGTTTCTTTTCCCGGGTTGGCCAGCACTGTGTGTCAAAAATAATTCTATTACAATTATGATCACCATGAACCAGCTACTTGAGTAATCGGGTATTTAATATATACAAATATCACCTTTTACTTAATCGATTTTACTTCCTTTCTATTTCAAAAAACATCGTGTTCTGAGTAGCTCATTTTTTCTTTGCTCCAATAAATTATCTGGCTATTTTGTAAAAATTTCGTCTTCAAGTTCCATAGTTATATAAATACTTTAATTATTCCAAATAATTGGATTGTGGAATACTTACGTACAATTGTTTGTAAAATAATTCAGGTAAGAAGTCAAAATTTTATTTAATATGAAATAATAAGGGAATCTATACTTAGTTTCTACCAAAGACCAGAGCTCACAATTAAAGTTGGCCCAACACCATTTCATTTATTAAAATCGGGTCTAAATTGGATCTTCGGGTCACCTATCCTTGTGAGGTTTTGCATTTAAACCTCACAACCTGGGCTAAGAATATATTTACGGTAATCCCATAGTACCCGGAAAGTGACTTCTGTATTCTAACGAGGTGAAGTTGTACACGCAAAGGTTTAAGAATATTTCAATCTCATTAACCATTTTGCTTTGGATCTACTTTAAATTCAAATACATATATAATAACACTATCTACAAAAACTAACTTAATAAAAAAACAAATTATAATTAACTTTAGAATTTAATCATTCCCCTAACCTAATATTATACGAACATTATTATATAAGTAGATCTTAATAGATATATTTACAAAATAACTCCTTTCTTATACCCACTAGTTGTATATCACTATCAAATTACTCATATTTCTTATTTTCATTCTTAAAAACATTTTCATTCATTATTAATTTTCATTCATTCTTTAAATTTCACAATAATATTAATTGGTACATTTTGAATTTATCTCTTACTTTATCACTATATTCCTTTATGCCAAATTCTTAATATTGGCACATTACATTGGTCTCTCTTTTTCCTATGTTAATCATATAGTTACCATTTTTTTAAATAAGCAAAAAGAAATAAAAAAAAAAAAAATTGATCATTGTTAGTAATCGTCCGTCCGTGAGTATACCCGTAACTTACCAATTGTAAAAATTAATTTAATTGTGGAATTTTGGGAAAAATTCAAATTATTTTTAAAAGATAATAATTATACAAACAGAAGTCTATTTTTACAGTGGATTTATAGTGATTATAAGAAGACAGGTTGAAATATAATTTTTAACTAGTGAAAGTGGAAAAAAGTAAAGGAAAAAGGAAACTAGCTAATAGTAATGCAAAAATACTAAAAAGAAAATTATAACTAACAGCCCACAGCTATAACGAACGTGTCATCATCAAAGGCCTTTCATGATCAACATCGTTTGGAACTGCAGCCAAGGAAAAAATTAAATTGTAAGTTTTTGAAAAAAAAACCAAACAAATTTAGTTTATTAGCTTGCCTTTTCTTTTCCCTTTTCATTTTGTTTCACATATCATTATAATTATTAGTTCTCTTTTCTATTCTTTTTCTCCGGTGAATTCAGCCAAGATCAAAACCTTTTGAATTTCAATTTTTTTTGTTTTGATTACTTGTTTTTTTTATTCAACTAAAGTTCAATGACTACATAATGATTTTAAAATTGTTATATACTTAGTTTCATTAATAACATCTAATCCTCGACTATCCGCAAAAAAAAAAAATGGAAAAAATCGAATTATTGTTAAAAACTTTTATAGAAAAGTAAATTATATTGTTTTATTTTATTATAAGCCTAAGTTTAGCAATTAATTTAATTAAATATTTTTAAATCATGAATTTCTAAATTAATAAAATATATAGAGAGATGTTATACGAAATGCTATGTGGTTGATCAATTAAAGATTTTTTTTTGTAGGGACAATTTATTTAACTGTCGAGCACGAAATTGTCGTAGGCGTAGTCTTTTTTTTTTTTTAGACAATGGGAGGGAACAATGTGCTTCGAGTCAAAACATCTGACTAAATAGGTTCAACAAGTGAGTGTTTTTATAATACCTACTGGCATTTATTTCTATAGGCATGATGAACAAATTTTCTATTTGTTATGCATAATAGTGACTCTAAATTTGAAAACCCACGCCAGACTGAAGATAGCCGGAAGACAAAACCAGCATGCCTTCTAAATTTAGTTTCACAGTATCATTTGATATTATATGCGTAACATAGAATGGCGCCCAACGCAACGTATACTAAACTAATTGAAAAGTCCATCTTAGTAGTTTTGAGGATATCGAAGTCTCAGTTTTAGTAAATTTATTTTTTTTTAATCTGCAAGTGCGATATTTTTCGTATTACTTAATAATGAGTGTACATTTAATATTAATAATTTCGTTTAGTTCATAACTAAAACTTTGAAAATTTTAGTCCATATTTAATATATGCAATAGTTGTTAAATACTGCTGCACAATTTTCGTGTTTTAACTATTTACAGAACTAATCAAGTTTTTAATATATATATATATATGTATTATTTACATACACATATCTTTTTCGATCTTGATCTGTACATATTATCTTAATTTTGTTAAATATGCGATCAAGATCATACGTTTGCCAGACTTACGATATGCATAGATCGTAAACTCTGCACGTTAGATTGTTTACTGATCTTTGATTGATTATACCGCATTGGTTATTTTGTATCAACATTTCTCTATAATTTCTGATAACATTTCATATCTCCTATAGCCCTTATACAAAATACATATACATATGCCAACTCTATTTTTCTCATACATTATTAATTTTAAAAGTATGTTAACTAGATTTTCCAAACAAAATACAAAGTCACCAAACCAAACAACGTCTAGATCTACTTCAGTTCGCGGTCGCGGTAGGACCCCTGTTAAAAAGCCTTTATCAAATACTAGTACTACCCCTTTTCAGCCTAGATCAAGCTTGGCAAGAACACCCCCTAAGGCTTCCAAACATACAACGCCATTAAACGCAGAATCACAAAATCAGTCAGTTTTAGATTCTTCTAATCGTAATTTGTTTGAACTTTCATACACCGATTTGCGCTTTGACAGCGAGTCTATACCTGATTCAATTGATTGTAATTTTAATACCGAAATGAGTTCCAAGGATACTTTAGGTCCATCACATTTACCGCCATCTGATGGTAACAACGTTTCGGGTCAAAGACCCCCAGTTAATATATCCCAGACCATACGACCACAGTCCGCAACAGCGGAAAATTTTGATCAGTCTCAACACCCTATAGGTTATCAACCCCAATCTTCTTCGTATTACACAAGCGGACAGACAGATATTAATCAAATTGTAGACATGCTGCAAAGGACAATTATTGAAACTCAGGAAGAATTTAGGCGAGAACTGACGTCAATAAAGGGCACTATAGATAACATATGTGTTAATCCCAATTCTCCGACACATAATTCTGAACGTGTGAATGTCATGTCATCGGAAGGCAATCATAATAATACCACACAGAATAGTAATAACACTATTCAAAACCCACCTGTTCATTTTAAGGAGTGGAAAGTTATATTCGATGGTGTAGGTAGTGTTTCCGATTTTCTGTTTAAGATTGACACCCTTTGCTTACGGAACAGATGCTCTCATCAGCAGTTATTGGATAATTTCCATATTTTTCTCTCTGGAAGAGCTGAGACGTGGTATTGGGTTTTTATAAAACAAAACCCTACAGCAACCTATCCTTTCTTAAAATTCTCTATTACCAAGGAATTTGGAACGCTTGAAAAAGATCATGATGTTGTAATTAGAATGTCTTTGAAAAAGCAAGGTCATCGGGAATCGTACGATGAATTCCATTCTGCAATTGTTGCCATGAATTCTCGTTTAGGTAACCCTATGGCTGACACCCAACTAATTGATATTTTGAAAAAGAATTTAAATCCCGGATTAAGATATATCCTATTTAACTCCAATCACACAAATTTAGAGGATTTTCGTGAAGCAGCCCGTAAGGCTGAAAAGCTTTTATGGGAAAATAAAAATCAATATCCCTTATTGCCTAGTCAACGGCACGTAAATGAAATCAAGTTAGATGAGGATTTAAATGAAAGCGATAACGACCCTCAAATCGAAGCCCTACAATTAAAACGTAAAACTGACTACTCCAGAATACTTTGCTGGAATTGTACTTCTTATGGACATTCGTATATATATTGTCCAGAAGAAAAGCGTAATTTATTTTGCTTCAAGTGCGGTGAGAAGGGCGTTACAACCCCTAAATGTCCAAATAAGCATATGGGAAACAGCTAACCGAGCGAGTTTACAATCGGGGATACTCGTTCGGGTCATTAAGTCCCGAAATTATACCATCCAATAGTAATAATTTTCAAACCAAGCCAATCTCCAACAGAATCTTAAAATGTAGGCGTCGATTTAAACTTCGTAAACATTTTCGAAAAATAATTGCGTCCGTTAACTTATGCGATAGCGACGACGATAGGCCTTATGCCAATATTAAAATATTTGATGACACTATAATTGGGTTACTAGACTCTGGTGCTAGTGTGTCCGTTTTGGGTAGGAATAGCGTAGAATTTCTTGATAAACATGGAGTCCATATTAAACCTCTAAATTATACTATTTCGACAGCCGACGGATCTCGCCAGAGTATTATAGGATATGTTTGTATACCGGTAACATACAAAAATGTGTGCAAACATTTGAATTTTTATATCGTGCCCTCACTTAAACAAACCGCTTACCTGGGTGTGAATTTTTGGAAGGAGTTTGCCTTGGCACCAGAAGTAATACCATGCGTTAACGAGATACAATTAGATGATACGAATTTTCACAAGCTAAATTATGAAGAGAAATTAGAGCTCGAAAAGGTTATTTTAGAGTTTCCTTCATTTTCGAAACTTGGGCTGGGATGTACTCCGCTACTGGAGCACAATATAGATACTGGCGATGCCACGCCCATAAAGTCCAAGCACTTCCCAATGTCACCACCACGTCAGGCAGAGGCTTATGCCGAAATTGATAGGCTCTTAAGTTTAAACGTAATTGAAGAATCTAACTCCCCATGGTGTAGTCCAGTTGTTTTGGTTAGAAAACCGGGCAACAAGATTCGACTTTGCTTGGATTCACGCAAGGTAAATGCAGTGACTAGAAAGGACTCGTATCCTTTGCCCCATATAGGAGGTTTACTGTCTCGTTTAAAAGATACCCATTTTATAAGTGGAATTGATCTGAAGGATGCATTCCTTCAGATCAAGCTTTCGCAAGATTCAAGGGAAAAAACTGCTTTTGCAGTTCCTGGTAAACCCTTATATCAGTACCGCGTGATGCCCTTCGGTCTTTGCAACGGACCACAGACAATGAGCCGACTGATGGATAAGGTCATTCCATCAAGGTTAAGGGAAAACGTATTTATTTACTTGGACGACCTGTTGGTGTGCAATGCTAATTTCGAAACCCATATTGAGACGTTAAGGCAAGTTGCTAGGTGTTTAAAGCAAGCTAATCTTACGATAAATATCGAGAAAAGCAAATTTTGCCAACGAGAAATTAACTACCTTGGTTATAAAATAGGTCACGGTTGTCTTAAAGTAAATGACGAAAAAGTTGACGCTATTAGGAATTTTCCCCTCCCTAAAACACCAAGGCAAGTAAGGCGGTTTATAGGAATGTGTAATTGGTACCGATGTTTTATTAGAAATTTTGCCGAAATGTCTGGTCCTCTTACGGATTGTTTAAAAAAATCGTTTAAGCCATTTAAATTATCTGATGAAGCAATAGATTCCTTTTGCAAGTTGAAAGAAGCACTTTCTACAGCTCCTGTACTGGCACAACCCGACTTTTCACGGGAATTTATAATTCAGTGTGATGCGTCCAAAATTGGGATAGGAGGTGTTCTTTTCCAAAGGGATGACCATGGTCAAGAACATCCAATCGCTTTTGTGTCACAGAAATTAAATCGCTGTCAAAAAAATTATACTGTGACAGAGCTGGAATGCATGGCAGCAGTTATATGTGTGAAAAAATTTAGGCCATATATCGAAGGACTTCCATTTAGGGTAATAACTGACCATGCAAGCCTTCGCTGGCTTATGAACCAGAAGGACCTAAATGGAAGACTGGCGAGGTGGAGTTTGAAATTACAAGGGTTCGATTTTAAAATCGAGCACCGAAAAGGTTCACTGAATATCGTACCAGATGCCCTCTCTAGGTTTGATATTGACTCTCTGAATATTTCTGAAAATATAGCTGATATAGACCTAAATTGCCCTGATTTTAAATGTGAGGAGTATCGATCTATACTTGAGACTGTTTCTAAAAACAGCGGCTCCTTGCCAGACATTGTTGTAATAGACAATATTATTTACAAACGAGTCAAATTTAGAAATGGCGCAGAAGATGAAGAGGATTCCCTTTGGCGAATTTGGCTACCTAAAAGTCTAATAAAAGTAGCTATAGAGAAATCGCATAATATTGACTCGTGTCATGGTGGATATGCAAAAACTCTTAAACGTGTGCGAGAAAAGTTCTATTGGCCTTCCATGGCAAAAGATGTAAGAACGTTTGTAGATAGTTGCGATATTTGTAAGACAATAAAGCCACCAAATATATCATTAAAACCAATGATGGGTAATGCTTTTAGCACAGCTAGACCTTTTCAAAGAATCTACTGTGATTTTCTTGGTCCCTATCCACGCTCCAAATATCAAAACACAGTTCTTTTTATTTCTCTAGACCATTTAACAAAATTTTTGTTTTTAAAACCTCTTCGTTCTGCTACTTCCGAAAATGTTATAAGGTACCTTCAAAACGATTTGTTTTCAACTTATGGTGTTCCTCAATTTATCCACAGCGATAACGGGAAACAATTTGTGGCAAAAGATTTTCAAGAGTTTTTGCGTAAATATGGCGTTAAGCATATAAAAACAGGCCTTTATTCACCTCAAGCAAACGCAGCGGAGCGTTCTAATAGAGAAATCATATCAAAAATTCGATACTTTTTGAAAAACGATAAAGACCACCGCAACTGGGATCGCCATATACCAACAATTTTGTCAGCTCTTCGCAGCGACTATCATACCTCGATTAAATGTTCCCCATATTACGCTTTATTCGGACAAAATATGATTCAACACGGCTCTTCTTACGCACTGATGGAAAAACTAGGATGTCTCCAAGACGACATAGGTTTTCAGGAAAACTCTGACAAACTTAACAGGATAAGGGCAAGAATATTAAAAAATATGGAACAGGCTCATGAGAAATCATCTCGAACGTACAACTTGCGATCAAGGAATATTAATTACAATCCTGGGGATATCGTCTTTCGAAGAAATCACGCCCAGAGCGCCGCGTCCAAGGCTATAAATGCAAAATTTTTAGAAAAGTTTATAAAGTGCAAAATTAAAAGAAAATTAGGAAATGCTTTATATGAAGTGGAAGACGAGAATGGGAAAAAAGTGGGGAAATACCATGCATCAGATTTACGCCCATGATTGCCCGGCTTGTGGGTCGTGCCACACTTAGAACACTTAGTTTTGTGTTTATTTAAAGTCTCCCTATTCGCTTCTGCGTTATCCTCTTAAAGCGAAGCAGGTTTGTAACGACTTTGGGAATTATATTGTAGGCAGACTTGGTTTCTTTTCCCGGGTTGGCCAGCACTGTGTGTCAAAAATAATTCTATTACAATTATGATCACCATGAACCAGCTACTTGAGTAATCGGGTATTTAATATATACAAATATCACCTTTTACTTAATCGATTTTACTTCCTTTCTATTTCAAAAAACATCGTGTTCTGAGTAGCTCATTTTTTCTTTGCTCCAATAAATTATCTGGCTATTTTGTAAAAATTTCGTCTTCAAGTTCCATAGTTATATAAATACTTTAATTATTCCAAATAATTGGATTGTGGAATACTTACGTACAATTGTTTGTAAAATAATTCAGGTAAGAAGTCAAAATTTTATTTAATATGAAATAATAAGGGAATCTATACTTAGTTTCTACCAAAGACCAGAGCTCACAATTAAAGTTGGCCCAACACCATTTCATTTATTAAAATCGGGTCTAAATTGGATCTTCGGGTCACCTATCCTTGTGAGGTTTTGCATTTAAACCTCACAACCTGGGCTAAGAATATATTTACGGTAATCCCATAGTACCCGGAAAGTGACTTCTGTATTCTAACGAGGTGAAGTTGTACACGCAAAGGTTTAAGAATATTTCAATCTCATTAACCATTTTGCTTTGGATCTACTTTAAATTCAAATACATATATAATAACACTATCTACAAAAACTAACTTAATAAAAAAACAAATTATAATTAACTTTAGAATTTAATCATTCCCCTAACCTAATATTATACGAACATTATTATATAAGTAGATCTTAATAGATATATTTACAAAATAACTCCTTTCTTATACCCACTAGTTGTATATCACTATCAAATTACTCATATTTCTTATTTTCATTCTTAAAAACATTTTCATTCATTATTAATTTTCATTCATTCTTTAAATTTCACAATAATATTAATTGGTACATTTTGAATTTATCTCTTACTTTATCACTATATTCCTTTATGCCAAATTCTTAATATTGGCACATTACATTGGTCTCTCTTTTTCCTATGTTAATCATATAGTTACCATTTTTTTAAATAAGCAAAAAGAAATAAAAAAAAAAAAAATTGATCATTGTTAGTAATCGTCCGTCCGTGAGTATACCCGTAACTTACCAATTGTAAAAATTAATTTAATTGTGGAATTTTGGGAAAAATTCAAATTATTTTTAAAAGATAATAATTATACAAACAGAAGTCTATTTTTACAGTGGATTTATAGTGATTATAAGAAGACAGGTTGAAATATAATTTTTAACTAGTGAAAGTGGAAAAAAGTAAAGGAAAAAGGAAACTAGCTAATAGTAATGCAAAAATACTAAAAAGAAAATTATAACTAACAGCCCACAGCTATAACGAACGTGTCATCATCAAAGGCCTTTCATGATCAACATCGTTTGGAACTGCAGCCAAGGAAAAAATTAAATTGTAAGTTTTTGAAAAAAAAACCAAACAAATTTAGTTTATTAGCTTGCCTTTTCTTTTCCCTTTTCATTTTGTTTCACATATCATTATAATTATTAGTTCTCTTTTCTATTCTTTTTCTCCGGTGAATTCAGCCAAGATCAAAACCTTTTGAATTTCAATTTTTTTTGTTTTGATTACTTGTTTTTTTTATTCAACTAAAGTTCAATGACTACATAATGATTTTAAAATTGTTATATACTTAGTTTCATTAATAACATCTAATCCTCGACTATCCGCAAAAAAAAAAAATGGAAAAAATCGAATTATTGTTAAAAACTTTTATAGAAAAGTAAATTATATTGTTTTATTTTATTATAAGCCTAAGTTTAGCAATTAATTTAATTAAATATTTTTAAATCATGAATTTCTAAATTAATAAAATATATAGAGAGATGTTATACGAAATGCTATGTGGTTGATCAATTAAAGATTTTTTTTTGTAGGGACAATTTATTTAACTGTCGAGCACGAAATTGTCGTAGGCGTAGTCTTTTTTTTTTTTTAGACAATGGGAGGGAACAATGTGCTTCGAGTCAAAACATCTGACTAAATAGGTTCAACAAGTGAGTGTTTTTATAATACCTACTGGCATTTATTTCTATAGGCATGATGAACAAATTTTCTATTTGTTATGCATAATAGTGACTCTAAATTTGAAAACCCACGCCAGACTGAAGATAGCCGGAAGACAAAACCAGCATGCCTTCTAAATTTAGTTTCACAGTATCATTTGATATTATATGCGTAACATAGAATGGCGCCCAACGCAACGTATACTAAACTAATTGAAAAGTCCATCTTAGTAGTTTTGAGGATATCGAAGTCTCAGTTTTAGTAAATTTATTTTTTTTTAATCTGCAAGTGCGATATTTTTCGTATTACTTAATAATGAGTGTACATTTAATATTAATAATTTCGTTTAGTTCATAACTAAAACTTTGAAAATTTTAGTCCATATTTAATATATGCAATAGTTGTTAAATACTGCTGCACAATTTTCGTGTTTTAACTATTTACAGAACTAATCAAGTTTTTAATATATATATATATATGTATTATTTACATACACATATCTTTTTCGATCTTGATCTGTACATATTATCTTAATTTTGTTAAATATGCGATCAAGATCATACGTTTGCCAGACTTACGATATGCATAGATCGTAAACTCTGCACGTTAGATTGTTTACTGATCTTTGATTGATTATACCGCATTGGTTATTTTGTATCAACATTTCTCTATAATTTCTGATAACATTTCATATCTCCTATAGCCCTTATACAAAATACATATACATATGCCAACTCTATTTTTCTCATACATTATTAATTTTAAAAGTATGTTAACTAGATTTTCCAAACAAAATACAAAGTCACCAAACCAAACAACGTCTAGATCTACTTCAGTTCGCGGTCGCGGTAGGACCCCTGTTAAAAAGCCTTTATCAAATACTAGTACTACCCCTTTTCAGCCTAGATCAAGCTTGGCAAGAACACCCCCTAAGGCTTCCAAACATACAACGCCATTAAACGCAGAATCACAAAATCAGTCAGTTTTAGATTCTTCTAATCGTAATTTGTTTGAACTTTCATACACCGATTTGCGCTTTGACAGCGAGTCTATACCTGATTCAATTGATTGTAATTTTAATACCGAAATGAGTTCCAAGGATACTTTAGGTCCATCACATTTACCGCCATCTGATGGTAACAACGTTTCGGGTCAAAGACCCCCAGTTAATATATCCCAGACCATACGACCACAGTCCGCAACAGCGGAAAATTTTGATCAGTCTCAACACCCTATAGGTTATCAACCCCAATCTTCTTCGTATTACACAAGCGGACAGACAGATATTAATCAAATTGTAGACATGCTGCAAAGGACAATTATTGAAACTCAGGAAGAATTTAGGCGAGAACTGACGTCAATAAAGGGCACTATAGATAACATATGTGTTAATCCCAATTCTCCGACACATAATTCTGAACGTGTGAATGTCATGTCATCGGAAGGCAATCATAATAATACCACACAGAATAGTAATAACACTATTCAAAACCCACCTGTTCATTTTAAGGAGTGGAAAGTTATATTCGATGGTGTAGGTAGTGTTTCCGATTTTCTGTTTAAGATTGACACCCTTTGCTTACGGAACAGATGCTCTCATCAGCAGTTATTGGATAATTTCCATATTTTTCTCTCTGGAAGAGCTGAGACGTGGTATTGGGTTTTTATAAAACAAAACCCTACAGCAACCTATCCTTTCTTAAAATTCTCTATTACCAAGGAATTTGGAACGCTTGAAAAAGATCATGATGTTGTAATTAGAATGTCTTTGAAAAAGCAAGGTCATCGGGAATCGTACGATGAATTCCATTCTGCAATTGTTGCCATGAATTCTCGTTTAGGTAACCCTATGGCTGACACCCAACTAATTGATATTTTGAAAAAGAATTTAAATCCCGGATTAAGATATATCCTATTTAACTCCAATCACACAAATTTAGAGGATTTTCGTGAAGCAGCCCGTAAGGCTGAAAAGCTTTTATGGGAAAATAAAAATCAATATCCCTTATTGCCTAGTCAACGGCACGTAAATGAAATCAAGTTAGATGAGGATTTAAATGAAAGCGATAACGACCCTCAAATCGAAGCCCTACAATTAAAACGTAAAACTGACTACTCCAGAATACTTTGCTGGAATTGTACTTCTTATGGACATTCGTATATATATTGTCCAGAAGAAAAGCGTAATTTATTTTGCTTCAAGTGCGGTGAGAAGGGCGTTACAACCCCTAAATGTCCAAATAAGCATATGGGAAACAGCTAACCGAGCGAGTTTACAATCGGGGATACTCGTTCGGGTCATTAAGTCCCGAAATTATACCATCCAATAGTAATAATTTTCAAACCAAGCCAATCTCCAACAGAATCTTAAAATGTAGGCGTCGATTTAAACTTCGTAAACATTTTCGAAAAATAATTGCGTCCGTTAACTTATGCGATAGCGACGACGATAGGCCTTATGCCAATATTAAAATATTTGATGACACTATAATTGGGTTACTAGACTCTGGTGCTAGTGTGTCCGTTTTGGGTAGGAATAGCGTAGAATTTCTTGATAAACATGGAGTCCATATTAAACCTCTAAATTATACTATTTCGACAGCCGACGGATCTCGCCAGAGTATTATAGGATATGTTTGTATACCGGTAACATACAAAAATGTGTGCAAACATTTGAATTTTTATATCGTGCCCTCACTTAAACAAACCGCTTACCTGGGTGTGAATTTTTGGAAGGAGTTTGCCTTGGCACCAGAAGTAATACCATGCGTTAACGAGATACAATTAGATGATACGAATTTTCACAAGCTAAATTATGAAGAGAAATTAGAGCTCGAAAAGGTTATTTTAGAGTTTCCTTCATTTTCGAAACTTGGGCTGGGATGTACTCCGCTACTGGAGCACAATATAGATACTGGCGATGCCACGCCCATAAAGTCCAAGCACTTCCCAATGTCACCACCACGTCAGGCAGAGGCTTATGCCGAAATTGATAGGCTCTTAAGTTTAAACGTAATTGAAGAATCTAACTCCCCATGGTGTAGTCCAGTTGTTTTGGTTAGAAAACCGGGCAACAAGATTCGACTTTGCTTGGATTCACGCAAGGTAAATGCAGTGACTAGAAAGGACTCGTATCCTTTGCCCCATATAGGAGGTTTACTGTCTCGTTTAAAAGATACCCATTTTATAAGTGGAATTGATCTGAAGGATGCATTCCTTCAGATCAAGCTTTCGCAAGATTCAAGGGAAAAAACTGCTTTTGCAGTTCCTGGTAAACCCTTATATCAGTACCGCGTGATGCCCTTCGGTCTTTGCAACGGACCACAGACAATGAGCCGACTGATGGATAAGGTCATTCCATCAAGGTTAAGGGAAAACGTATTTATTTACTTGGACGACCTGTTGGTGTGCAATGCTAATTTCGAAACCCATATTGAGACGTTAAGGCAAGTTGCTAGGTGTTTAAAGCAAGCTAATCTTACGATAAATATCGAGAAAAGCAAATTTTGCCAACGAGAAATTAACTACCTTGGTTATAAAATAGGTCACGGTTGTCTTAAAGTAAATGACGAAAAAGTTGACGCTATTAGGAATTTTCCCCTCCCTAAAACACCAAGGCAAGTAAGGCGGTTTATAGGAATGTGTAATTGGTACCGATGTTTTATTAGAAATTTTGCCGAAATGTCTGGTCCTCTTACGGATTGTTTAAAAAAATCGTTTAAGCCATTTAAATTATCTGATGAAGCAATAGATTCCTTTTGCAAGTTGAAAGAAGCACTTTCTACAGCTCCTGTACTGGCACAACCCGACTTTTCACGGGAATTTATAATTCAGTGTGATGCGTCCAAAATTGGGATAGGAGGTGTTCTTTTCCAAAGGGATGACCATGGTCAAGAACATCCAATCGCTTTTGTGTCACAGAAATTAAATCGCTGTCAAAAAAATTATACTGTGACAGAGCTGGAATGCATGGCAGCAGTTATATGTGTGAAAAAATTTAGGCCATATATCGAAGGACTTCCATTTAGGGTAATAACTGACCATGCAAGCCTTCGCTGGCTTATGAACCAGAAGGACCTAAATGGAAGACTGGCGAGGTGGAGTTTGAAATTACAAGGGTTCGATTTTAAAATCGAGCACCGAAAAGGTTCACTGAATATCGTACCAGATGCCCTCTCTAGGTTTGATATTGACTCTCTGAATATTTCTGAAAATATAGCTGATATAGACCTAAATTGCCCTGATTTTAAATGTGAGGAGTATCGATCTATACTTGAGACTGTTTCTAAAAACAGCGGCTCCTTGCCAGACATTGTTGTAATAGACAATATTATTTACAAACGAGTCAAATTTAGAAATGGCGCAGAAGATGAAGAGGATTCCCTTTGGCGAATTTGGCTACCTAAAAGTCTAATAAAAGTAGCTATAGAGAAATCGCATAATATTGACTCGTGTCATGGTGGATATGCAAAAACTCTTAAACGTGTGCGAGAAAAGTTCTATTGGCCTTCCATGGCAAAAGATGTAAGAACGTTTGTAGATAGTTGCGATATTTGTAAGACAATAAAGCCACCAAATATATCATTAAAACCAATGATGGGTAATGCTTTTAGCACAGCTAGACCTTTTCAAAGAATCTACTGTGATTTTCTTGGTCCCTATCCACGCTCCAAATATCAAAACACAGTTCTTTTTATTTCTCTAGACCATTTAACAAAATTTTTGTTTTTAAAACCTCTTCGTTCTGCTACTTCCGAAAATGTTATAAGGTACCTTCAAAACGATTTGTTTTCAACTTATGGTGTTCCTCAATTTATCCACAGCGATAACGGGAAACAATTTGTGGCAAAAGATTTTCAAGAGTTTTTGCGTAAATATGGCGTTAAGCATATAAAAACAGGCCTTTATTCACCTCAAGCAAACGCAGCGGAGCGTTCTAATAGAGAAATCATATCAAAAATTCGATACTTTTTGAAAAACGATAAAGACCACCGCAACTGGGATCGCCATATACCAACAATTTTGTCAGCTCTTCGCAGCGACTATCATACCTCGATTAAATGTTCCCCATATTACGCTTTATTCGGACAAAATATGATTCAACACGGCTCTTCTTACGCACTGATGGAAAAACTAGGATGTCTCCAAGACGACATAGGTTTTCAGGAAAACTCTGACAAACTTAACAGGATAAGGGCAAGAATATTAAAAAATATGGAACAGGCTCATGAGAAATCATCTCGAACGTACAACTTGCGATCAAGGAATATTAATTACAATCCTGGGGATATCGTCTTTCGAAGAAATCACGCCCAGAGCGCCGCGTCCAAGGCTATAAATGCAAAATTTTTAGAAAAGTTTATAAAGTGCAAAATTAAAAGAAAATTAGGAAATGCTTTATATGAAGTGGAAGACGAGAATGGGAAAAAAGTGGGGAAATACCATGCATCAGATTTACGCCCATGATTGCCCGGCTTGTGGGTCGTGCCACACTTAGAACACTTAGTTTTGTGTTTATTTAAAGTCTCCCTATTCGCTTCTGCGTTATCCTCTTAAAGCGAAGCAGGTTTGTAACGACTTTGGGAATTATATTGTAGGCAGACTTGGTTTCTTTTCCCGGGTTGGCCAGCACTGTGTGTCAAAAATAATTCTATTACAATTATGATCACCATGAACCAGCTACTTGAGTAATCGGGTATTTAATATATACAAATATCACCTTTTACTTAATCGATTTTACTTCCTTTCTATTTCAAAAAACATCGTGTTCTGAGTAGCTCATTTTTTCTTTGCTCCAATAAATTATCTGGCTATTTTGTAAAAATTTCGTCTTCAAGTTCCATAGTTATATAAATACTTTAATTATTCCAAATAATTGGATTGTGGAATACTTACGTACAATTGTTTGTAAAATAATTCAGGTAAGAAGTCAAAATTTTATTTAATATGAAATAATAAGGGAATCTATACTTAGTTTCTACCAAAGACCAGAGCTCACAATTAAAGTTGGCCCAACACCATTTCATTTATTAAAATCGGGTCTAAATTGGATCTTCGGGTCACCTATCCTTGTGAGGTTTTGCATTTAAACCTCACAACCTGGGCTAAGAATATATTTACGGTAATCCCATAGTACCCGGAAAGTGACTTCTGTATTCTAACGAGGTGAAGTTGTACACGCAAAGGTTTAAGAATATTTCAATCTCATTAACCATTTTGCTTTGGATCTACTTTAAATTCAAATACATATATAATAACACTATCTACAAAAACTAACTTAATAAAAAAACAAATTATAATTAACTTTAGAATTTAATCATTCCCCTAACCTAATATTATACGAACATTATTATATAAGTAGATCTTAATAGATATATTTACAAAATAACTCCTTTCTTATACCCACTAGTTGTATATCACTATCAAATTACTCATATTTCTTATTTTCATTCTTAAAAACATTTTCATTCATTATTAATTTTCATTCATTCTTTAAATTTCACAATAATATTAATTGGTACATTTTGAATTTATCTCTTACTTTATCACTATATTCCTTTATGCCAAATTCTTAATATTGGCACATTACATTGGTCTCTCTTTTTCCTATGTTAATCATATAGTTACCATTTTTTTAAATAAGCAAAAAGAAATAAAAAAAAAAAAAATTGATCATTGTTAGTAATCGTCCGTCCGTGAGTATACCCGTAACTTACCAATTGTAAAAATTAATTTAATTGTGGAATTTTGGGAAAAATTCAAATTATTTTTAAAAGATAATAATTATACAAACAGAAGTCTATTTTTACAGTGGATTTATAGTGATTATAAGAAGACAGGTTGAAATATAATTTTTAACTAGTGAAAGTGGAAAAAAGTAAAGGAAAAAGGAAACTAGCTAATAGTAATGCAAAAATACTAAAAAGAAAATTATAACTAACAGCCCACAGCTATAACGAACGTGTCATCATCAAAGGCCTTTCATGATCAACATCGTTTGGAACTGCAGCCAAGGAAAAAATTAAATTGTAAGTTTTTGAAAAAAAAACCAAACAAATTTAGTTTATTAGCTTGCCTTTTCTTTTCCCTTTTCATTTTGTTTCACATATCATTATAATTATTAGTTCTCTTTTCTATTCTTTTTCTCCGGTGAATTCAGCCAAGATCAAAACCTTTTGAATTTCAATTTTTTTTGTTTTGATTACTTGTTTTTCTTATTCAACTAAAGTTCAATGACTACATAATGATTTTAAAATTGTTATATACTTAGTTTCATTAATAACATCTAATCCTCGACTATCCGCAAAAAAAAAAAATGGAAAAAATCGAATTATTGTTAAAAACTTTTATAGAAAAGTAAATTATATTGTTTTATTTTATTATAAGCCTAAGTTTAGCAATTAATTTAATTAAATATTTTTAAATCATGAATTTCTAAATTAATAAAATATATAGAGAGATGTTATACGAAATGCTATGTGGTTGATCAATTAAAGATTTTTTTTTGTAGGGACAATTTATTTAACTGTCGAGCACGAAATTGTCGTAGGCGTAGTCTTTTTTTTTTTTAGACAATGGGAGGGAACAATGTGCTTCGAGTCAAAACATCTGACTAAATAGGTTCAACAAGTGAGTGTTTTTATAATACCTACTGGCATTTATTTCTATAGGCATGATGAACAAATTTTCTATTTGTTATGCATAATAGTGACTCTAAATTTGAAAACCCACGCCAGACTGAAGATAGCCGGAAGACAAAACCAGCATGCCTTCTAAATTTAGTTTCACAGTATCATTTGATATTATATGCGTAACACATTATAACAGACCCCAATATTCAACCCCGAATTATCCTACACCGGCACCTAAAGTAGAACCTATGGAGGTAGATAGATCCATACAATCCAGACAGGTTAATTACATGAATAGACCACACGATACAGCCTTCAAGAGGGCACCTACTTCATCCATACAGGCCCCTCAGAAAAAGATGCAAAGGAATTTCCACGTTGTAACGAACAACGAAAGTAGAATTCAACAACCATCCCATGATGTCAATAATTACTACCAGGAAGAGGGCGCAGTTGGTGGAATGAATGAAATTGACGAATATTATAGGCAATTTGCCAATAGCGGGCTGGAGATGGCTGAGTATCCGCCTGAAAATTCGGAAATTGGGGAGAATGACCCCAGAACAACTGACTATCCACAGGAAGATTTAATCAATGACCTGAATTTTTTTTGGTTAAATAGTTCCTCGCTCCCATACTTTCGAGTTAGAACGAGGAACGGCCAAACTCTCAAATTCCTTTTAGATACGGGTAGTAATAAGAATTATGTAAAGCCAAGTTTAGTTACTAATCATATACCTAACCAGGAGAAATTTAGCGCAAAATCGATTACGGGAGATGTGGAAATAAAACATCATGCACTTTTGAAAATGTTTGGCATCAATGATGTTCCCATAAAATTCTTCATATTACCAGGGCTACGAACCTTTGATGGAATATTGGGCAACGATAGTTTGAAAGAATTATCAGCCGTGATTTATACATCAAAGAATTATTTTACTGTAAAAGGAGAGATAAAAATCCCGATATTCCAATATATTTCCCAAGACGCACTCTCTAGGCCTCCAGAGACAGGCATAAATTCCCTGTCAGGTACAGTGCACAGTAGTGACAGTTCTCCACAGGACCTTATTCCAAGCATAGAAACACCAATAAACGTGTTCAAAAATCAAATCTTTCTCACCATAGGCGAACCATCCACGTACCAATTTAAAATTATATTTCCAGGGTTTCATCGACATCTGATAAACGAACCTAACTATGACGAACAAAAACTGACAGAAATTCTGAAAAGGTACTTGAATCCGTCCGTTATTAATGGCATAAAAACTCCTGAACCGATAATGGGGAAAATTCAGACAATCTATCCGAATCATTTTTCAAGCTACAAATGTCGATTTACACAACTGGTGGTCGACGATATAACGTCAGAAAACGACCAGGAAAATATAATCGTGGAGACACACAATAGAGCCCATCGTAATGAAAAGGAAAATAGGTTACAAATTATGGAAAAGTTTTACTTTCCGGGAATGGCAAACAAGATTAAAAGGGTCATAAAATTATGTTCCTTGTAAGACTTGTAAGAGAAATAAGTATGAAAGGCATCCCAATACGCCTGAATTAAAAGAGACACCTATACCAACTCATCCTGGTCACACGGTCCACCTTGACATTTTTTCCACAGACAAAAAATTGATACTAACGTCAATTGACAAATTTTCAAAGTATGCCCAGACCAGATTACTAAAAGGGCGATCGATAGAAGATGTTAGGGGACCTCTTAGAGAGATTTTATTTTTTTACGGGGTACCAAAGAATATTGTCATGGATAACGAACCTTCTTTAAATTCAGCCTCAATCCTATTCATGATGAGGGACGATTTGAAAATAAACGTCTTTACCACCCCATCCTATAGAAGCGAAGCGAATGGACAAATAGAACGGTTCCATTCCACTTTAGCGGAGATAATGAGATGTTTGAAGAGTGATGGCACATCTAGGAACTTCGAGGAACTGTTGGAAAGATCTGTGAATGAATACAACCATACCATTCATTCGACGATCAAGAAGAGACCTGTAGATCTCTACTTTGGTCGAACAGTAGACTTCTCACCTCAAGATTTGGAGATAACCAGATTATCCAACGTTGACCGACTGAAGCGCAAACAGGAAAATGACTTGACATTCCATAATAAAAATAGGAAACCAGTAAAGGAATACGTACCGGGTCAATTGGTCTACGTTAAGACAAATAAAAGACTAGGGACAAAACTTTCTGGCCGGTTTAAAGAGGAGATAGTGAAGGAAAACCGTAATACAACTATAGTTACGGAAAGTGGGCGAGTTATCCACAAGAGTCACATCAGAAATTGATAAATTTCTACATCTTATTCCTCACCTTTTTTTTTTCCTTTTTTTTCAGTTTACTAATTACTAGCGTCCTTGCGGATTTTAACATTCTTGACTACTCTAATGCGAGACTGATAACCATCCAGAACGGAATCGCAAGAAAACAGAACGGCACCTTTAAAGTTATACATTCCATTGACCTAGAACAATATCGAGTTTTGTCACAAGATATCGAATCCACATTGAACAGTAATATTACATATAGTCATCCGCTCCGTCCGTTTTTAAGACAACAAGTGTCCGATATTAATGGACTCCTCAAACGATTAAGCCCGAAAATGAGGAAAAGATCTATCGATATTATTGGTAGTGCATGGAAATGGGTTGCTGGAACTCCAGACAGCCACGATTTTGAAATCTTAAATCAGAAAATTAAAAATTTATTGGAGAATAACAATAGACAAATGATTATAAACGAACTGACAACTAGCAGAATACAAGACATTTCAAATATTACAAATGAAATATTAAAAGTAAAACGGGAAGATTTTAATAATGAACTGGCAAATACATTAGAACACAAATTAACGTTAATTGAAAAAGAATTACAAAACATTGAATATGCAATCCAATGGGCTAAAGTAAGCATCGTAAATTCATTTATTTTGTCAAAAACTGAAATTGAAAATTTAAATCATGTTTTAGAAAATTACAATATTCCCATTTTTAATGTAGATGAATTGTTATCTTTTGGAAGTGTAAAAATTGTAACAAATAATAAAGAAATTTTATATATTTTAAGTATTCCCATTGCCCAAAATGATATTTGTAAAATTTTCTTAGCAAAGCCAGTAAAGATTGGAAATACAATTGATAAAATAGAATATGAAAAAATTTTGGATTGTAATAATAATTTATTCGCTATAAAGGATAGCTGCAAAAGCTACAATGAATTAACTATATGTAATAGAGATAAGCTCGTACAATTAAATGATAACTTTTGTATAACTAGTTTATTTAGAAATAAAATAGGAAGCTGCACACAGGTTAACAACGAACACGTACCCGCCATAGAGGAAATTGGAAGCGACTTACTACTACTGAATCAATATATTGGGAAAATTACAGTGAACAAAGAAGAGATAAAATTGAATGGAACTTATTTAGTGAAATACTTTAACACAACAGTCAACATCGATGGTCGAGAATATTACTCGAAAGAAATAAGCGGCAATAAACCTCTTCCAGCCTCTCTACAACCAAAAGCATGGAATAGCAAAACTGAAGAAATTCTCTCATTACAGAGACTACAAAAACTTAATGTGGGAAACATCAGAAGATTGGAAGTATTAGAAAACAAAAATAAATTTCTAATGACATCAAGCATCATTATCGTTATATCCGTTTGTGCCACTATCATTTGGATCGCTAAGAAGAAGAAAACAAAACCAAAAAACGAAACAATAGAAATGGAAGTAACTCAACCGGAATCTCCAATTACTATAAAACCCACAGAAAGGAAAACTGGGAAAAAGAACTCCACCATTTACGACATCCATACATTTTAAGCAATCGGGACGATCGCATTTAAGGAGGGAGGAGTTAACACAAATTATGTTTAAAATCTATTTTTTTGGAAATAACTAAATAAGACACAAAATAAGTTCACAAGCTGACGTTGCGTATTTTGCAATACAACAACGCAGCTTATTTCACAATAATTCCATTGCACATGCCAATGGTTGATATCCGATACCCACATGGGGTGACTGCCAACAGCCAGGAATACTGCAACTCAACAAATTCCCATCAACAACATTGCACAACGATAGCAACAACATCGCACGCGCCGTCTGCTGATACCAAATACTCGAATGGCGTGATCAACAAAACCTGTTAATAAGTAGGGTAGTTTTTAAGAATATTGTTACTTTTAGTTTTTATACCAAATAAAGAACATTGTTGTGTCGCCATCCGCGCACAACAATTAATTTTTTTATTAAAAAATTCTATCCAGGATTTAATTTATATATGAATTTACATGTTTCGAGCATTTATTTTTTCCGCATTTATTTTTTCCTCCGGTTCATATTTTATCTTCTACTTGAGTTAATTAAATTTTGTAAGTTCAATATAAAACATAACAATTGAAAAACAAAAACGTATCAAAAAGTATCCTTTATAGATTGTCATCCAATCAGGACATTGCAAGTTTAATTTTATGTTTTTATGTCTAGTATTAACGAAAATTAATCAAAGTACGAGATGTTGAACGAAAAAGTGCCAAAAAGCTCCCCTTACATGTTCTTTTCATCCGGTTCAAAAAGTTCCAGATGATAAACAGAAAGTACCAATATATTTCATCTTATAAGTTTTCATTCACTCATGACCCTGGACCTATAATATTCACCCTTATCGTGGTTGGCGTAGGCGTATTTAGACGAATGTCGTATTTGTAGGCGTATTTAAAATTCAATGGTTTCGTGAAAATTTTTCGAGTACGCCAGCTTTTATAAAAGAGTCATATTGTAACAGATTATCTAATTTTATTTTTATCTGAAGCAGCCTGTTATAAAAACTGTTAACAATGACAGCTGTTTACAAAAAAATTTGTTATTTACGCGGTATAAAAGATAAATTATTTTTTATTATGTTGAGTGTGGGGTTTTATTTATCTTCAGAAGACGAAGAAGATTTAAATGTTTCAGATAAATATTTAAAAAAACATTTAAGACAACAATGTGATATATTTTCTCTGCCTAACAAGAAGTGAGTACATGTTCATACAAATATACATAGTACATATGAAAATTTCAATTAACTTTCTTTCAGATTTGTAAGCTATTTTAGGCTTAACAAAGAGGCATTCAAATTGGTCCTGAGAACAATTTCTCCAAAACTAAAAACCCCTAAAAAGAGGTTTGCTGTATCCAAGCTAGCGAGGCTAACTGCAACGATGAGAATACTTGCCGAAGGAAGTTATCAAAAAGGTACCGGGAATGACATAAATGTTAATCTTTGCCAGTCCTCTGTAAGCGATGCATTTCACGAATGCATCGAAGCAATGTATGCTGAACTTTGTCCCCATTGGATTTCGTTTTTAATGGATGAAGAGGAAAAACAAGAAATTAAAAAACATTTCTTTAAGAAAACAGGATTTCCTGGTGTGATAGGGTGTATTGACGGAACTCATGTGGCAATAACACCCCCATCAGTTGACGAGCGCTTTAAATACCTTAACAGGAAGGGTTTTTATAGATTAAACGCAATGGTGGTATGTATGGAAAGATCCTTCTCTTATTTTAAAAATAGTTTAATTCAATAAATAACAATTGAGAGATAATTATTTGATTTTAAAAGGTGTGTGACCACAAGCTTCAAATAAGGTATATTCAATGTCATTAACTTACGGTTTGTTTTCCTGCATTTTAAATAGATTTTTTGTTCAACTTTATATTTTTTATATTCTGTCCTGGTTATAAAAGTTAACGGCAGTTTTTGCAGCTTTTGACAGGCAAATACGCCAACTACGATAAGGTTTTTTGTAATAGATTTTTAAAAGTGTCGCATTTATTGGCGTTTTTGCTAACCACGATATCATTTTTAAAAAACGCCTAATTTTCGCCTCAAAACGGCCAACCACGATAAGGGTGATTATGTTTATAATTTCAATTTTATAGAAAATTTAAAATTATCACATGCAGCACGGAAAAGTAAAAGATAAAAAAATTAATTTTCCGTATTTCCTCTTTTGATACTTTTTTCTTCCCATAGAGGTTGGGTTGACAAATAAAGGAAGAAAGCGTTCTTAATTGTTCCGATTTTAATATAAGATTATATAGTCGAAATATTCGAAACCCGGTTTCTGAAAAATGTTGAATAATCGACCACCCTAATTTTTTATTATTTGATAATTGAAAAAAACAAAATTTTTATTTATGAGTTCTGCATATGTGTTAGTAGCAAATTTAAACGCTTATAACTCTGAAATTGTTGAACAGATTTTAATAAAATGTGAGTAAATACCTTTCAAATAGTGTATATTATGTTCAAATCGGTTGACATACAGAGGAGGAAAGTGTTCTTAACTGTTTTGCCTTAGCCGATTTATATAAAGATTCTAAACTTTTATAAGAAGAGAACTTGTTGCAACGATGTTCGTCTCTCTGTTTATTAAAATCGACTTTACGAGGCTTTTAAGCCCCTATTACGGGTGAGTTGTAATTTCTTAATTTTTGTATTATGGTTTACAACTTTGCTATATTGCGGTGAACAAAAACATAACAAAAATTACTACTGATCACAACCATTTGTCTTAATTACAACTTAACTGAGTTGAGTTGTAAACCGTAATAGGGGCCTTAGGTATTTCTGTATGAAGGGGAATAGATTTTTACATATTCAATTCAGCAAGATCGATTTGAAAATGGCTGAGATAACGCCGAAAGCACATGGTTGCTTCCTTATTTAATATTCCCACATAATTTACCGATTTTAGTTCTATTTTGTTAATGAAAATAAATTACTTTAAACAAGGAAGTTGAATTCAATTATAAAACACTATTCTTTTTTTTTTTTTATTTTTTAATTCCCTAAGTTAAAAGACTCCGAAGAGTAATTAGAACACATCGAAATTTTCACAAAGCCTTTACAAACTGCGTCTAACGTCTAATGAGCTTCCTCCAGAAGCTATTGAACGACCTACAAATTCGAGTAGAAAAACGAAACTTCCAATGTCAGCCCCTTTCAATATTCGAAATCAATTTTTTTGGTACTCCACCAGTACGATGCAAAAAGTTAGTTTGAAAATGAATTCTTAGTGTCGAACTTCGAAAAACTCTTACGCGGTACAGTTATGCGACGCCATTAACTGATGCGGATGAAACGTAAAAATCGCAAAGGAAGACAAACAACGGCGGCTTATTGCACTTCAAAAATTTAAACAATGACGAGCGATTTAAGCACAAAAATTCTCAAAAAAATCCTTAAAATTGTTTACTATGAATTAAATTATTTAATCGATGATATACATCGATATCGTCAAAGACATCACATAAAAACATTGACCGTCCTTCTTAAGCCTTACAAGATTTATTCTTAAAATCAAGTATCCAAGAAGATTCAGAATCCGAAAGTGACAACGGCTTACGCCGTAAAAAATTTTATATTTCATTATTAAACTTGTTTATTTGTGTTTCATTTAAAACTGATACTGCATGTAGGGTAGCTTTCTAAGACTATTAGTTTGGAAAATATGATTGGCCTTATTTCCCAGTGTGCCCCGTACAAATGTACTTAAGCTAGTAGTGTGGAGTTATAGCGGCTAGAAGAAACAATGTTGGATAATGGAATTCGGCTTTATATATTCTTCCGGAATAAGCATTTATTGATATTGAAAATGGGTTAAATCTGGGACCACGGAAACCTGTAACCCCTTGGGCTGCTGTACTGGTTTGGTTATAGGAACTGGTCCTTAGGAATCACGTGGAGGGGGTGGTTTATACCCACGATCGCGATTGTGAAGATCTTAAAAAATAAACTCAAAGTGCTAATTTTTTTGGGCGGCATGAAATAACCCCGCACAATATAACCCCCCAAAAAAATAATGAAATAACCCCCCAAAAGTTTGTACAGAGAACAACAAAAACGATTTTGGGGGATTATTTCATTTTGTTTGGGGTGTTATTTCATTTTTTTTAATTGGGGTATTATTTCATATGAAATTATCCCCCAAAAAATCATTATGAAATAAAGCCCTAATATATTTTTTGGGGGATTATTTCATTTTCAAATTTGTAATGAAAACGTTTTTGGGCGCAAGAATTTATCCACTTTGGTATACAGAATACCGGCTTCGATAAATAAAGCTGCTCTGCATAGCCGGCCTTAGGCCGCGCGCGGAGAAAATCTTGGCGCTATGCAGAGAAGCTTTAGTTAGCAAAGCTGGTGTTTGGTATACCATAGAGGAAAAAGTCATTGCGCCCGGCCGAAGGCCGGCTATGCAGAAAAGCCTTAGTTGGCGAAGCTTGTGTTTGGTATATCATACCATGATATCTATTGCGTGATTCTCTAAAGCAAAAGTGTATAATTGATTGTATTATATATACTGGGCTCTTATTTCATTTCGGAAATTGGGGTTTTATTTCATATGAAATAAGCCCCCAAAAATTAGGGAATTATTTCATTTATGTTTGGGGCGTTATTTAATTTCGTTGGGGGTTAATTTCATTTTCAAAATTGGGGCTTTATTGCATATGAAATAAGATCCCACGCTTTGGGGGGTTATTTCATTATTATTTTGGGGGTTATATTTTGGGGGGTTATTTCATGCCGCCAATTTTTTAACTATTGCCTTGAAGTGGAACCTGCTGTCGTATTACCCTAGGAGCTGTTACTTATTCAAATAATCTGCTGAATTTCAGGAGCGGAGGTAAGATATATCGAGCTACTAAGGCGAGCGAATAATGCTGCCGAAATTTGCACTCTTATTACCACCTATGAGTATTGTTGCTGAAAGTACAATCACACTTCGGGACGCATTGTGTATTTTTGAATACCGTGGTATTAGGCCGTTACGGAAGATACCCACGAAAATCCTTAACACTATTTTGCTTATTTTTTAATAACAATCTGTCCAATACGCCCAATCTTTCCCCTAGCCAAATTTCTTTCAAATTTTTTTTTTTTAAATAAATTGACTTAAGTGAGTTCCTATATAGCTATGACCCTAGGATACCGGAATTGAAGACATTAAACTTAAAGGGCTTTGCAACTATAGGTTATCCTTCCCCAAAATCAAGGTGTTACGCAAACCTTGCCTATCGGTCTGGATTGCAGTCAGGGGTATCCGACTGTATATTCACGGAGCTTTGCTGATACCTGGGCACCTCAACAAATAGACTGCACCCTTACCACGTCACCGGGGGCTATAACGTGGCGGACCTCCAGTACCTCTCCATTCGTAGGATCCAAAATAAATACAAATATATCAAAAACAACAACCAAATACAAGATTGGACAAGATGACAACAGGACGGATAGTTACCTGAAGACTTGTCCGACGATTGAAGGATCAAGTAATCCGGGCGCAGCTAATATGTCCCAGCCGAAACATCTGAGACCTTTAAAACAAAGACACAACCAAAAAAGGTTATGCCTCAGAATTTTGGAGAGGTTGGGAGCACTCGATCAATCCACTGTTACTGTTCCTCTCTCTAAGTAAGAAAAAATAGTAGCACAGCTGTGCTTTCAACGCCGCCTGAAAAATGAATTCGCCTTGCGCGAATTCTTTAAGCTTTGAAGAGCAGTTTTTAATATTTACGGCCATTTTCACCAAGTTCGGTTAAAACTAACTTTCAATTAAAGTTACGGTTACCAATATGTTTTGACAGCTATAACCGATAGTTAATTATAGCCGAACTTAATGAAAATGGTCGTTAGACAATTAAAGAAGAAACAACACATAGTCGACTCCTTATAATTTGGAATTCAAGTGACCATAGGCAAAGTTCAAGCAACCGAGAGTTCGAAAGCACAAGAGTTGTTGGTTTCAAAAGCACGACCACATTTACATTACAAGTTAAAATTATAGAGTGTAAAAATAACTTGAAGTTATAAAACGTTGGCATATAATTCACATTATTATTACCGATGGGTCAAAATTTTGTAAAGGATGGTCCAACCATAATCACACTTTAACGTCAAGTTTTTTACCCAACTTAATTTGGCATTTCTTTGTTTAAGTGTTTGTTTGACCAATTCAAAAATGTAGAGGTACACAATTGAACAGCGCGTTAAGATTGCTGAAGACATTATCGAAAATGGGCGTTCAAATCAAAATGCATTTCGTGCACTTCGAAATTTTTTTGGCCGCATAATGGACCAAATGTGTCCAGATTTGGGAGAATTGTGCGTAAATTTCCGAAATATGATAATTGTGTTAACAAAAGTTGTGTAGAAGTATTTTTAAAAATTTTTTTAAAATATGTCTCAATTTTGTCTATTTTCAAAATATTCGTGGATATTTAAATATGAATGGTGTTAGTTGGCGTTAGAATATTAATTTGTTAAGAAACTACAGTTTCTAGGCTTTCATATTCAGTAATAACATGTTGCGCGTTTTTCCGCGAATTTTTTTTATTAAATTAATTGTGAAAATAGTCACTCAAGCAAAGAGCATCAGTTCTTGTCTTTTGTTTGCTTTGTCTTCGTTTTCGTTGTTATAATTGTTGTTTTTGTATATAGTTGGCAACTGTGTGTTACAAAAATTTTGTTAGAACAATTAAGAGTATTTGCTCAGAATAAAGCTCGACTTTTTGCTAAGAAGTATCAGTGGTTTAACATGCCTCCAACCTTGCATAAGTTTTTATTACATGGCCCAGAAATCATTTCGCACGCGCTATTACCGATCGGTGAACTGTCTAAGGAAGCCCAGGAAGCCCGAAACAAAGATTTTAAAAACAACAGAGAAACTTTTTCTAGCAAATGTAGTCGGGAGGATTGCAATCCTATCTGGTAAAACAAAATTGCACAAAAAAAAAAAAAAAAAAAAAATTCCACCAACTTCCAAAATCAGTAGTAGATCTACTAGTTTCGCCTTCAGTTTTGACGAACGTGGCACCAGAAGGCACGAATCATGATACAAATGACGACGGGTGTATTTTTTAAAATAGAAGGTCAGAAACACATGTCTTATAATAAATATAGGTTTTTACTCTCAAATTCATACTTTTTCCGTTCAATTTAAATTTTTTAAAAATCAAACTCAATTTTTTTCAAAGCAACTTCAATTTTATTCGAAACAAATTAAATTATTTTCGACACATATTCATTTTTTTTCATTTCAAATTCAATTTTTTTCTTTTTGAATTAAATTTTATTTTTTTCCAATTCAATTTTTTTCACTTCAAATTAATTTTTCCACGAATACAATATGGAAAAATTTAAAAACCTGTTTTTTTCTTCTTTCATTCGTGATTCCTTTTCTATTATTGTGTTATTTATAATACTGGAAAATATTTTCCAGTACAATATTAAAAACACCAAAGTAAATACCGGAGCAATGTTTCCCATATTGCAGCTATGAACATACATGGAATTGTACATAAAAAAGTAATTGCCAATTCCTCGGTAAATACCAATATTTTCACATCTTTCCTTGAAGAATTATTCGATAAATTAACTGAATCCAACATCACAGGTGCTTGGCTGATCCTTGACAATGCAAAATTACACAAAACGCAAGTGGTGAAAGATAAAATTGCTGAGTCCGGTCATATTTTAATTTTTCTTTCTCCATATTTCCCTATGCTTAACCCAATTGAAAAAGTTTTCTCAAAAACTAAACTCTGTGCCCGTAATATGCTAGCTGATCCAGAGAGTAGCATGGACGTGGTCACCATAATTAACCGATCAGTAGAATCCGTAACACCTTCAGATTGCAACTATTATTATTTTGATATGACTATGAATTTGTCTGCAACTGAAGAACCCTATATTGAAAACTTTATATAGCAAGTAATAGAAGCTTATTCTAAATTTAATATTGTAAAAATAAAAATTATTTTTAAGTATTTTGCTTTTAATTAAAAAAAAAAATTAATTTGAAGTTAAAAAAATTTGATTTAAAATGAAAAAAAAATTAATTTGAAATGGAAATTATCAGGCGCGGATCCAGCTTGAGCCTTAGGGGGGGGAAATTTTTTATGATACAAAAAAAATTTGTTTTTAAAAGTTTATTAAAAGCAATTTGTGTATTTTATATTAAAAAAACTCAACAATAAGGTTAAATAAAATATTCAATATAAATTAAAATAAACTAATCTTTTTAAATAAGCAATTTATGATTTCCTTGTGAGGCAAATTTAGATAGTACAGTCTATGTTCAGTTTGTCATTGTTGATCCGAGCCATGTTTTTATTCGACGAAGGGTAGGAAATGACCTCTCGCTCGTAGCATTACTTACGAGCATTGAAACGAAAATTTGAAATATTTTTCTTAGATTTGAGTAGATATCTTCATCACAGTTTATTAAAGCATCTACAACGTTATCTGATAGATTTTCAGATAATTTCCATGTTTGTTGCCAATGCTACAGTTCAGGCTCAAGTTTAGATGTTAGTAAGTGTTTATCTCGAGTTGTGGTTTTAAAAGTTTTATATCTGTATATGACTTGATTACACTTTGAGTAGAAGTTTTGGTATGTTCAATACATTAAAGATATCTATTGGAAAGGTGTTTTGAGATCTTCTAAAATAAATTCAATAAGAGAATGAAACCTACAACTCGGTAGAAATCTTTAACATTTTGGATGTAATTATTTCGTTCAAATCTTGTTTTTTAGGTTGGAACCTCGATTTGAACGCAAATAACTTTTACTTTTTTAAAAATCACTTTAAATTGTTCTTCGGCTTTATTTCTTTTTTCTTCAAGGCACATGATTAAAGTTTTGAGAAGGCTTGATCCTTTTTGAAGATCTATATCGTGCTTTTGTAAAATGATACTAAGCGGCTGTGTTACAATAAGTATCACACTTAATATGTTTATTCCGCAAATAAATTCAAAAGTTCTAAGTGAGTTCCTTAATATAAGGCTCTTGATGAAGTATCTCTACCTTTCCACTCAGATATGTTTTCCAAAGCTTCTACTATATGATGTACACTTGTTGCAAAGTGTAAAGCTGAGTCGTGACGGTCCACCCATCTTGTCTCGCATAATGTAGAGAGTTTGGCTCCCAAATACTTTAGTAAAAACGTGTTTTGCCTGATTTACGGGAAATAGCAAGGCGTTTGTTTCGCATTTGTCGCGGTTTCCAGAATTTTTAAACAGCTCCATTTTCTGCTGACATCAAACGACACCCATCAGTTTCAACTCCTATACAGTTTTTTAGGTCAAGACTAAAATTTGTCAAAGTTTTAAGAACTGTTGATGATAGTGCCATCGCATCAATTGACACATCAGCGTCATAATCAATATCCTGTGAAGGCTCTTCAAATGCTTTTACAACAAAGCCAAAACAATTCTTCCCTAACAACTTTTTGTTGTATGTTGAAATATTTTAAAGATAAGGAAATCTGGCTTTTCCCTGACAAATCCTTGCGTTCGTCAAAAATTATCAAATAGGAATTTTTTTCATATAACTCATATATATGTATGTACATAAATTCAACCGCACGCATTATCAAGTTAAACGTTTACTCTTTGGTTATAAATAGATGGCACCTGCTAGGATTGAATGTAGAATAATAAGTATTTGAATACTTTAAACTAGATGTTTCATTGAAAATATCTAATAAATAACTATTAGGATGAAGATTTGGATACTTATTGAAAATTTGGTTAGAGATTCAATAAAAAAAAACAAAAAAATACTTATTGAAAATTTCGTTAGAGATTCAATAAAAAAAAAAAACCTTGCTGGGATTTCCAAAAATTGTGTACATTAAAAAAAGATAATATTAATGGGTATTCTTGTATTATCGAAATAAACAAAACATATTTTTCTAATTTACGGGGGGGAAATTTCCTTATTTCACCCCCCCTGAATCCGCGCCTGAAATTATTCAATATGATTTGTAAAAAGTTTAATTTGTGTTCAAAATAATTTAATTTGTTTTGAATAAAATTGAAATTACTTTGAAAAAAATTGAGTTTGATTTAAAAAAATTTGAATTTGAATCGAAAAAGCGTTAATTTGAGAATAAAAACCTATATATACAAGCTATTTGTATTTTTGAACAAAACGCTTACTAGGCACATCCGTACACGATCGAACAATTTTAATATCTGCTTTGAGTCCCGAATTTAGTTACATATATGAAACAATAATCCCTCTTTCGTCTACGTAATTATATTAAAAATAAATTGATTACACACAGAAAAAAATACCCATGTAAAATTAACATGGAAAAATGTTGATTGAGAATCATGTTAAATTTCAGAAAAATTATGCCCTTTACACAGAAAAAATTATTTTTCCAATTCAAACAAAAAATTTGTAGAATCAAACAATTTTTTGTCTAAAATCGGTCCTACAAACAAATTCGCATATTCAAACAATTTATTTGCATTTTGTTTATTGAAAAAAAAAACGCCGATTTTTTCAAACAAATAATTTTACAGAATCAAACAAAAAGTTTACTGAAATTCATATAAATTTCAAACAAATAATTTTGCTGAATCAAACAAAAAAGTTTTGGCACAAGCAATGACGCGCACACAAGCAAGCACTGTTGGCAGAGCGGCCCGGCTGGCTTTGAGACACATTTTTTTGTTGGAATAATTTTTGAACGAAGTCATATTTATACTCACAGTGTTTTTCTTTATAACTCACTGTTGCTTTATCCTTTCCTTTGCTAATGAAGAAGAAATGTAACCAAAAACGGCGCCAGACCGACTCGATATGTTTTCCGCCATCATTCTATTTTTGTATTTGATGTATTTAAACAAACTGTTTGAAAAAATTGAATACGGGATTTTGTTTTTTTTAACCAACTTTGAAACCAACCAAAAATTTATTTTGTTTCTTATAATGTGTTTTTTCTGTTGTTTAAAAAAAATGAAACGTGTTTTTTACCTGCTATTGCTTTTGTTGTTTTTTTTTTTACTACAAACCTCGTCACGCTATTTTTATCATTTTTGTTATTGCTGTACTTTTTTAAAGCGTCCAAAAATAGACTGCATGTGTTTTTTGTTGTAGTTGTCATATTTATCATAAAGAAGTGTTGCTTACAATCAATAAAAAAAATGCAAAAGGACGACAACATTAAAGAGCATTAAATATTTCATACAAAATTATGAAAACTTGAAACCAATAGCGCGTTTATTATATTTTTGAAGAGTTGTCCACATTTTTGTTGGTTAAATAAAAATCAAACAAAAATATTTATTGAATCAGTAAAAAAATTTGTAGAAATCAAAAAAATTTTCAAACAAACGTTTGTTTGAAAATAATTCGGCAATAATTTTTTCTGTGTACTTAAATTTATCATTATTTCATATTAATTTTTAATAAAAAATATCAAAATAACCTTAAATTACGTTTATTTAATATTATTCACTGTTAAAAAAATAAAAAAAAAAATATTAAAATATAAATAAATCTGGATTCAATATTGAACCCATAAAAACCTGTTTTGTATTAAAATCAAAAGTTTATCTTGTTAAATTAACATGCATACCTACTTAATTATGTACATTTTTTATTTTCACTTTTAAAATATGTTATAAAAAGAAGACAATTCCCGTATTCTTTTAATTAAAATTGTTTATTTAAATGGTACATCAAGTTTTCAAAGTAGAATGATGACCATATCGGGCGATTCTGCTGATGCTTCTGTTAACAAAGGAGAATACAAAATAAGTGAAACATGTGTTACAGAGTTTTGAATTATTCTTACATAAATGCAAATGTTGTCTGAAGCTTCTTCACACTGTTAAAATACACTCAAACCCATTTGATTCTACATGAAATTCACGTTGTTTCAACTGGAAATAACTTTCATTCAACGTGATTCCGATTGTTATTTCAATATAAATTACATTTTGCTCTAACTTTACTGTAGAGTTGTGTCGGTCATGAACGAACTAGTTCAATTGAACGGGTCAGTCAGATGAACGATGAACGGCCGTTCAGTTTCATCGTTCAATTCCGTTCAATCGGTCACTTGCATGGATCACTTAGGTCTTTTTAGTCAGTCGGTCACTTGTTTACCAAACAACTGGTTGAAAAGAAACAACAATACTATTGTGATGTATATGTGATGCCAGTATAATATTCTTATTTCATTTACTCATTGCCACATTCTTTTACACATTTTCATAATACGATCAGGGTTGTCAAGTTTCTTGGCGACTTAATTTTCAATTTGGCGACATGCGATTTATTTTTGGCTGATTTTAAAATATATGGCGATTTTGTTGTAAATTTGATAATACTTACTGCCTATTTCACGATGTCAATCGAACGTTTACGTTCGCACAAATAACATGTAAACCAAAAACAAATTTTTTAATTTTGTGACATCGTGAAATAGGCAGTTAGTCCCAATTTACACTAGGGACATTTCTTGCCGGATATTTTTTGAATTTTCTTTTTATTTTACCTGAATCGTTTACATATGAAACATTAGAAGTCAGGCGGAAATTAATACTAAAAAACTACAAAAAGTAAGAAAGAGAAATGAAAAAAATGTCCAGTACAGATAGTCATGTACTAAACACTCTACCTTTTCGACCCCTCGCCATTAAACTTCGTCTGTACAGCAAGAAATGTCCCTAGTGTAAATTGGGACTAATGGGTTTTAAAACGCGTTTAAGCTAAATGTTATTACATTAGAGATGATTAAGATGACAGATTATTAAGAAAAAAACCCAACAAACAAATTAATATTTCTTTTAAGTATTAAAAATGGATAAAAAATACTTTATAAAGTTATCAGAAGATTATTTTAAACATATAAATGATAAAATTGTAAAAATTTATGAATTATTTAAGAAAAAAAAAAAAAAAAAAAAAAAACGTTAAGCAGAGTTAAAGAACCCAAGTGTGAGCATAGTATAAGCCATGAATTTGTTTTGAGACTCGTATACAAATTTACCGTTTGTTATTTAGAAATACTATTTCAATGTGGTATTCCATGTAATATAAATTAGTTTTGAAAAAATATATAGCTATAAGGATACGTCCGGTACGTACCATTTTAAAGAACTCTTTATGTGCATGTTATTCCAATTGTTAATGTCTGTGTTGAAAGAGTAATTTTTAATAATTAACTCCACTAAAACTCGCTTTCAAAATTGAGTGCAGTATAAACTTCTTGGCACATTATTACGAGCTATACATTATATGATATGTTGAATAAACTGAATCGTACACATTGTTTTCCAAAAAAACAGTGAGAATGCCTTACCGGTGAAGTGTATAGCATTTTAGATATATATCCAATATTTATTTAATACTAATCACAAGAAATCGTTTTGCTGCTTTAGTTAGACTATTGTAAACTATTGTACCTTTTTTGTGTTCACCAAACATTTTAATTAATAAAATATGTATCAACGCGACTTTTTCCCATTTTTGGCAAATTTTAGCAAATAGGAAAACATTTATTTTTTAGGATTTATAAAAAATATTTTTAAAAAAAGGTTTTGGCGATTTTGAACAATCAATTTGTCAAAAAAGATCAAAATAAATCCGACAACCCTGGCTGCTATTCACAATTTTACATGAGCGTTGCCAGTTGTTCTTAATATAAAACCCGCCAAATGCAAATTTCTTATTTGAGCAGAAAATTGTAAACATATTTATTATTTATTTTTTAAATTAGACCTTAAAATAAATAACCAAATTCAATATTCGACAACTTTATTAATTAAAGCTTAGTCAAGTTTTAGAGCACGAAATTATTCGGGAAAGCCCATTTTAATGTAGATATAACTTAAGCATTCGTGTATGAATGATGCCCGTAATTTTTAAAAAAGAAAGCTGTTCGTGTTCGTACCTAACAGTTATCTTTACCTATTTCAACAATTATTTAGCATAGATGTTTTATCCTTCTGTTTTCATTAAAAAATGACAGCTTTTACACTATTAATTACTATGCACTGCTAGATTTCTTTTTGTAGAAATTACAGGCAAAAGACTGGTAAAATAAAAAAAATATTAGTTTATAAGAAACTACTTATGAATTTTAATAGCTTTTATTTAACTTGCAATGTATGTTTGTGGGTAAAATCTTGCAACTCAAATTTAAAGCAGATTACTCGAACCGATTTAGCTGACATTTTATAACATATGTTCAGTTTGGATGACAATGCATGGTTAACTGTGTAAAGTTATTATACATCCAACATGTAAAACACCCAAGATGGCGGACTTATTATTTTAAATGCATTCCAACAATATGAGTATCAAATGGGAGGGCTTGCTGAGTGACTCTTAATCTTCAATATGGGTATCAACTGAAATGACTTACGGAGAATACGAATGCGAGTTAAAAGTAATCAAATATTTTAAAAAAACATATTTTATTTAAATGCTCTGAAAAGAAAATATAAATAATGTTACTTAAAAACTTTTAATATCAACTTAAAACGTCGTTACATAAATTGTCGCGAGATTCACTTGTGTAGAAGATCAAGTAAATTAAATAACTTGCGACCAATTTAACTTCCAGTTAACAATATGTTTTTGTCAGTTATAGCGGATAGTTAATTATAACTGAACTTGCTGAAAATGACGGTTGATGTGATTGATGTTAACTACTAAAATTCTCAAATGAAGTAAATACGAGTACTTAAATCTCGCGACAAGCTTTTATATTTAAAAAAAAATTGTGTATTTTATATCATATAAATTGATTAATGACATAATAAGTTCGAAAAACAGGCAGTTAAAGTTTTTAAGTAATTATTTCTCTTTAAATAAAGTTACCTAAGCACTTAGAATATGAGATCACCAAACAAGTATGAAAACCGCCACGTTTAGCGAGAAATCACTACATATGGCAGCCCAGATTGTACTATGAAATTTTCTAAACAATGTGGCAAATTGCCACTGGCAATGTGTTAAAAGAAACAAATATAGTATACTGGTACAACATAAACATTTTAATAGTATTGTTTCTTTTCAATCAGTTGTTGGGTAAACGAAAAAACAACTCAGAATTTTTCGTTTATTGTTTTCTATTTTTGGGTACACTCAAAAAGTTGTACAGTAACTGAATGTTATTTACTAAAATCATTTTCCGTAGAGTTAAAACTTAATAAAATTTGTTATTTTATAATTAAACTAATTCTTTAACTATTTCTATATGTTTCTCCAAAAAATATATGTTCAGTTATTTTTTATGCATAAAATAAAACTGAAATACTTAACTGCAAAGATATTTTAAATTATTTTATTATTTACATACTTATAGGAACATGTGCACATAAATTAAAAAACACAAATTTTTCGCTGATTTGGTAGGTAATAATGACAGGTATAAATACTGTTTTAGCTGTTTTAGTATGTAATTTAAATTGAGTTAAAATTAATTGAAAAAACCTTTGAATGTATTTTTTGTAGTTTGTACATTGAAATAACAGAAAAATTTATTAATTTTTAAAGAATTTCTCCGTTTTAAAATTAACATTAAAAAATAGCCACAAAATTCCTTTGTTTTAGATGAAATTTCAGTTTTTCAAACTTAATATTATTTTGAATTTACCTACATAATATTTTGAGTGTAACATCAAACAAATATGCTATACTTGTTTCTTTTAACACATTGCCGTATTCAATCAATTGTGAATGAATGAACGAAATCCACAAAAGACCGACTGACACAAAAGATAAGCTGACCCAAAAGACAAGTGACCCGAAATGAACGACTGAACGAAGTGAACGAACTCGTTCACTGTTTTGAATTGAACGTTAATGACCGGTCACCTAAATGAACGATTAAGCCCAAGACTACTTTACTGCAATGTTAAATTAACATGAATTATAGTTATATCAAAAGAAAAAAATGTTGTTCGCAGTTATTGTAAAATCAGGTTGAATTAACATGAAACCCGTATGAAGCAAAATCACCACCGAAAAAATTTAAATCAACCTTGTTTTCGACGTTTTTAACTTGATTTTTTTCTGTGTGTACTATGTAAAAATTTTATTACTTTAAAAAAATAAATAAATAAATAAAAATCCGACTGAGCCAGAGATATTTTTTAAAAGGGGGCGTGACACCGCCATATTCCACCTTGGATGTAATTCATACTGTACGATCAACATTTATACCAAATCTCATCTTCATACCTCTGATAGGTCATGATATATATCCGTTCTAAGTTTCAGTTTATATGGTCGTGCCACGCCCTTTTATCCAATCATAACCAAGTATATCCAAGGACTATTAGCAGGTCAACAGTACAACATTGGGAAAGTTTCATGACAATCGGTCTATAACTTTGGCCGCTAGGGCGATTTTAAATAGGGGGAGTGGCACCGCCCACTTTTCCAAAAGATGTGTAGCCTATGTCACTCAGTGATAACGTAGCATACTAATCGTGAAAGAATTTTTAAAATTTAATTAATCTCCATTTTTTACGATTTCACCCCTCTGTGCATCCTGGCGATGTTAATTGGCCGCCACGATCATGTGATTTCACACCGCTGGACTTCTTTATTTGGAAATATTTAAAAGACAAGTGTACGTCAGTAAGCCAAGAATAGTTCAAGAGCTAAAGGAGGAGACAATTCGGCACATTAACGACATTGAACCTTAATTATGTTTTAGAGTCATTGCAAATATGAACGGACCATCGGAAAGAGGTAATACCACCGATGCCGTGGCGAGCATTTTGCCGATATTTTGTTTCACACATAATTGTCATAGATCCTTAAATAATAATAAAAAAATATTTAGATAATTTTCAGAAAAATTCTTTGTTTTTTCAATTAACATCGTGCGTTTTGGTTGGACCACCCTTTTTATTTATATATGCATTTTTTAATTTATTAAATGTTTTTCAAGGAACATACAAAACTTTTTTATTTGTCGAGAGATTGAAATTAACAAGTTTAAATTAATCGAGAGTCGACTGTAACGACAATTTTTATGTAAAAAGAAATATTTTGTAATAATAGAATATAAAATAAAAGAAATCAATGTTAAAATTAATTTAAATTTATTTCCCCACTGTCCATTACAGATGGCTGCTTTCGAATAAATTTGGCATTTCCATTACTTGAAACCAAAATCAACAAAAATTAAATTACCAGCACAAACAACGACAAAAACAAATTTAATTGTTCTTTCATTGACGAAACAAGTAGTTAACAAACTTTGCAAGTTAATGAAATATTTTTTAGACGAGAGTACAGAGAGCACAATAATTTTTTTTTTTTTCTATATTTAAATTATTTATTTATAAAATATTTTTTTTTTTTTTTAATTATAAATTAAATTTTGTCACTTTATTTGTTACACAGAACAATTGATTTTTATGGTTTTATAAACCCAACTAAAAACTTTTATTTTAACGGCTTTTGATGCGTCACATTTTGCATAATTTTGTTTTGTTTCACTGCTTTTAATGTAAATTTGTTAGGTATTTTTTTTTTTATTGTTTTGTTTGCAAACAATAAAATCACAATGTTTTTTTTTTTAAATATTTTGCTGTAATTTTTTCTTTTCTTTTGTTTTGTTTTTTTTTTTTTTTTTTTTTGTAGAAAAGCGCGTAAATGGTAAATATCAAAACAAACGAAGAAAATATGTACTACAAATAAACGTATAGAAAGACAGACAGACCGACCGACAGTGCAGTAGTCATCGTATGAAACTAACGATTATAGGAAATAATTAAGCCACTTTTTGGTGGAGGTAAAGTTGGCGGTGCTATTTAATTCACAACAGAATTAGGTGAATTAACAAACTAAAAACAATTTTTGTTACACATTTTTATTTTCCCTTAAGTTTAAGCACATCGAAATCGTCTAGATCAAGGGTTCCCAAATGGGGGTCCGTGACAGATTTAAAGGGACTCCACGAAGGAAAATACAAAAACTTTTCACTTAAAAAAAATTGCAAAAATAGGTACCTATAAGACTTTTGTATGTATCTATCGTTAAATCTTTTTTGGACTGAAAAAACTGCCTACGTTAATTTTGACGAATCTTTCATCATGCTTTTTATAATCAAATTACAGTTAAGAGTCCGAAGGAAAAAAAATAGTTTTTTAAGGGGTAAGCAAAGCCCAAAACGTTGGGAACCCCTGGTCTAGATAATAATTACAACAACATTTTATTTATTTATGTTTGCTGGTGTTTGTTGTTGTTGTTGTTGTTAAAATAATTTTGAAATTTATTTCCTTCAACTTGACCTCAACAAAATAGATTGAGCAAAAAGAGATTTTAAAAGGAAATATTGTGAAACAAAAATAGCAAAATATAAATAAACAATAAGAAGACGAAGACGAAGAGAAAAAAAATTAAAAAAAAAACAAATTAAAATATCAACATTAAAAGAAAATTCAAATTTTATTGATGTATTTTTCTCTTGGCAGACAAAATGAGTTGATGATTACGAAAAAGATCAGAGATGAACAATTGAAATTTAACGATTTGTACTTAATGGAAAAGTACTTTTTGGCCTTTTTTTATTTTTGATAAAATTTGGTATTTCATATAGGTCAAGGCGAATTTATAAAGGTGACCGCATCATGAGATATAGTTATGCTAGCTATCCCTTTTTATTGAAAAATACTATGTATTTTGTTTTTGTAAAAAGTTAGAGTGAATGTCAAAAATATTTGTTGGAAATATAAAAAAGGAAATTTTTTTGTTAACAAAATATACACAATTGCTTAAGAAACTCCTCAATTGCAAATTAATTGTGGCTCCATTTATTCCTTACGCATCTTTAATTTCTTGTGTTTATATTTTTTCACTTTTTTTGTTTTATATAATTTAAATAAGTTTTTTTTTCAACTATTTAAATTTTTATTTTTGAGGTATGTTCAGTGGATTCTACGTGATTTATGAAGTGATTTAGTTGTAATCATGTCAATTTGAATTGATTAACAAATCACTTCAATGTATGGGTAATCATCTCGATTTTTAAGTGATTAGAGCTTAATCACGTTCGAGCTGCTTAAACGCGTTTAAGAACCCAAGTGTGAACATAGTATTACCCTAAAAAAATATTGGTCCGATGGGCACTGGGTTGCCTGAATTACGAAGTTTTCGGGTTTTTAAATTTACTCATCGTGTTTTTTACCAGAGCTGCTACAAATGCAAACATTTTCCTACTTAGATTTTTCTTAAAATCCTCAAAACATACCATACACTTGTTGAATTATAATATTTTTTTTTAGCTTAAAAGAAGTAGGTTTAAAATAGAGAAAATAAATAAAAAACAATTATCTAAACCTTTTCCAGTTGTAATTCAGAAAGCGTCAATTGTAATTCAGATTAGTCAATTGTAATTCAGAAAGCGTAAATTGTAATTTAGATTTGTTAATTGTTATTCAGAAAGCGTCAATTGTAAATCAGAAATTATCAATTGCTATTCCAGAAAGCGTAAATTATAATTCAGAATATAATAAAAATACAAAGAAATATTTGCGAATATCTACCATTTTAGCTTTTCTTATTATAATAAAATAAAAATAAATAGTGGTTAATAAAATTTCTTTGTTTTCTGATTTACAATTGACGCTTTCTAAATTACAATTAACTTATCTGAATTACAATTTACGATTTCTGAATTACAACTGACTAATCTGAATTACAATTGACGTTTTCTGAATTACAATTGGAAAAGGTGTAGAAGTCAAATGAGTTGGGAGATAATTCAATTATTAAATATAAGAAAAAGCCGATTATTCGAGACCAAAAACCGATTTCTCGAAAACCGGCCCTTTTAAAAAAACCGGAAAAATAGAAAAAAATCGATTTTTCGAATACTTCGGAAATCGGGTTTGACAACCCCAAGTTCAGCTAAAACTAACTATTACTTAAACTTCCAGTTAACAATATGTTTTAACAGCTATAGACGATAGTTAATTATAACTGAACTTGGTAAATTAAGGGGTTAGAAGAAAAAAGATTTAAATATGAATTGATGATAAAATAAACAAACAAAAATGAAATTTTTTACAAAAATAGCAGCGTAAGAAATTAACTATTAAGATGTATTCAAAATTGACATTATCAAGATTTTTGATTAAAAAAACGAAGTATTCTCAACTTTTGCGGAGTTAGACGATTTCGCAAGTCCGTTTGAACCAGACCAGCAGTGGAAACTTATTTGAAAAATTAAGAATTTCTGGGCGATTTTTTCAAGTTTGGGTATAAGCATTAGACTGGTCGCAATTTTTTTTTTTTTTTTTTATTTACATGTTTGCGCTGCTTAAAATATGAGGTTTGGTGTAAGAAATCAAGTCCTAATTTTTCAGCTCAATCCGACGGTGCCTAGTCGTGCCAAGTGGGGCCCAAAGTTCCCCATTTTATAAAAAAAAACATCTTTTCTATCAGATCTTTATAGTTATACTAGTTGAAAAGCCGAATATCAAAAATATGACTACGCTACGATCTTCCGCAGAGAAAGTACTTCAAGTGTGCCAAATTTCAGCTTCCTATGTCATCAGATGGCTTCAGAAAGTTGCGGAAAGAATAGGACATACATGCAAACATCCTGACATACTAAGAAATTATATATTGTATAGATAGATTAAAGTATTTGCAGTTTAATATTTTAGTATGATACGAACGAAAGATTTTTAACTAATTTTAACTAATTCGGGGTCGCTGAATCCAGTGGTGCTAGCCGTTTTTTTAGGTTAGCTTTATGTTCGCGCAACTCAAAAACGCTTTAGCTTATTGAAAAACTAAAAAAAACCGAAATTCGGCAATAAAATTTACTTTAAGAAAGTTAAAACTTTTTTCTTCATATTGGCTTTGGTTTTCGAGATATACCGTTATTTCGAAAATTAGGGACGTTGCACAGCATATATTCGCGTAACTCAAAAACGCTTTAGTTTATTGAAAAACAAAAAAAAAACCGAAATTCGGCAATAAAATTTACTTTAAGAAAGTTAAAACTTTTTTCTTCATATTGGCTTTGGTTTTCGAGATATACCGTTATTTCGAAAATTAAGGAGGTTGTACAACATATGTTCGCGTAACTCAAAAACGCTTTAGCTTATTGAAAAACTAAAAAAAACCGAAATTCCGCAATAAAATTTACTTTAAGAAAGTTAAAACTTTTTTCTTCATATTGGCTTTGGTTTTCGAGATATACCGTTATTTCGAAAATTAAGGAGGTTGCACAACATATGTTCGCGTAACTCAAAAACGCTTTAGCTTATTGAAAAACTAAAAAAAACCGAAATTCCGCAATAAAATTTACTTTAAGAAAGGTAAAACGTTTTTCTTATATGCGCAGTCGTTTTAGAAACATAATTTTTTTTTCTGGAAAAAAAAATTATTTTTTTATTAAAATTTCGGAATTTTTGTTTTTAAAAATTCATAAAAAATTGAAAAATGGAGCTATGCTTCTAATTTTATAGAGTCATATTAAAAACAATATTGCAAACAAAACAAGCTATAAATGATTAAAATCTGTTCACAACTTTTGATTTTATGTATTCAAGATGAGACAGATAAGCAGTACCTACTCCAAGTTGTTGAGCACTATCGTCATTTATATCCGTCCCACAACAAATCTTCTCTTTTAAATTTTTCAACTTAATAAAATCAATCAAATAAATTTACACTTTTTTTTTGAAATTTCGAAATTTTCATTAAAAAAATTATTGTAGAAGCATAGCTGCATTTTCCAATTTTAAATGAATTTGTATGAGAGCCCCCCTAAAAAGTAAAGGTAAAGGGCAAGTATGTCTCGAGAAAATGTTTAGGACAAAAAACTAATTGAGGTCGGTCATACATTATATTCCCCTAGGTCTGACTCCTTGGCAGTTATGGAGCTTTTTCTTCAATATATTTCTAGTCTGTAGTTAAAATTTTGAATGGGAGCCCCTTAATGAATGGAGATAGCAGGTAGGTATTTTAGAAACAAATGATGGAGATGAAAAATAAAGTGGAGTTGGTCATACATTTGACCCTTCTTGAAGCATCCTATGCACTACACGGGCCAAATATAAGAATTTCAATTATACAAATATGGCGGTTTAATAAAATTCTTAAATTAATTAAAATTTTTCGTCTTTTGTGAATACATAAAATCAAAAGTTGTGAACAGATTTTAATCATTTATAGCTTGTTTTGTTTGCAATATTGTTTTATATATATATATATATATGTGTTCCTCTAACTCCCATTGGAGCATAGGGCGCCAAATATGACTCTATAAAATTAGAAGCATAGCTCCATTTTTCAATTTTTTATGAATTTTTAAAAACAAAAATTCCGAAATTTTAATAAAAAAATTATTTTTTTTTCCAGAAAAAAAAAATATGTTTCTAAAACGACTGCGCATATAAGAAAAACGTTTTACCTTTCTTAAAGTAAATTTTATTGCGGAATTTCGGTTTTTTTAGTTTTTCAATAAGCTAAAGCGTTTTTGAGTTACGCGAACATATGTTGTGCAACCTCCTTAATTTTCGAAATAACGGTATATCTCGAAAGCCAAAGCCAATATGAAGAAAAAAGTTTTAACTTTCTTAAAGTAAATTTTATTGCCGAATTTCGGTTTTTTTTTGTTTTTCAATAAACTAAAGCGTTTTTGAGTTACGCGAATATATGCTGTGCAACGTCCCTAATTTTCGAAATAACGGTATATCTCGAAAACCAAAGCCAATATGAAGAAAAAAGTTTTAACTTTCTTAAAGTAAATTTTATTGCCGAATTTCGGTTTTTTTTAGTTTTTCAATAAGCTAAAGCGTTTTTGAGTTGCGCGAACATATGTTGTGCAACATCCTTAATTTTCGAAATAACGGTATATCTCGAAAACTAAAGCTAACCTAAAAAAACGGCTAGCACCACTGGATTCAGCGACCCCGAATTAGTTAAAATTAGTTAAAAATTTTTCGTTCGTATCATACTAAAATATTAAACTGCAAATACTTTAATCTATCTATACAATATATAATTTCTTAGTATGTCAGGATGTTTGCATGTATGTCCTATTCTTTCCGCAACTTTCTGAAGCCATCTGATGACATAGGAAGCTGAAATTTGGCACACTTGAAGTACTTTCTCTGCCGAAGATCGTAGCGTAGTCATATTTTTGGCTTTTCAACTAGTATTACTATAAAGATCTGATAGAAAAGATGTTTTTTTTATCATATGGGGAACTTTGGGCCCCACTTGGCACGACTAGGCACCGTCGGATTGAGCTGAAAAATTAGGACTTGATTTCTTACACCAAACCTCATATTTAAAGCAGCGCAAACATTTAAATTTAAAAAAAAAATCCTATACAAGATGCGACCAGTCTAATAAGCATGTTAGTGCTACCTTATACAAACGGATCAACGTCTTTGGAAATAATAGAAGATCTAAGGTATCTTTCGAATTACTCTTTAGCAGAATCACAGCAGAGTGGATTTTCCTATAAATTGTTTACAAACGCTCCAAAGGTCAGTTTTTTAGACTTATCAGAACTTGCACCAGCTATAGGGGTGACCGTGTTTTCAACACTTTCAGAATTCAGAGACATGTTAAGTAGCTCAGTAAGACTTTTTTCGGTATGATTGAAGTCGCCTGTCTGTGAAATATTCGAGCATTGTATCGAGGTTCAAGAATTGTAGGTAAACAAATGGTTTCATTATTTTCTAAAGCCTCAAATCTTTTATTTATATCTAATGCTTAGTCAGCCGCTTAATTTTGGGACTATTCTCCATCTAAGTTAATTCATATGGGTAATTTCAAAATGTTGAACGTGACAGTCGTACGCATCAAAAATGCAATAACATTTTAAGCAAAAAATATTTTTACGTTTTCTTAACCCTTAAATTATAGCACTAAGAAATTACTGTTATCTATGCTAAAGTTTATGGAGGGGCGCGATTCTAGGTCAAAGATAATGGCAAAAGAAGTAGCGGTTCGAACGTGAAAAAACAGAAGTAGTTTTTTGGCCATGTATAAAAATGCGTAGTTTGCGAAACCTGGCACAATTTTTTAGTCAAACTACTTTCAGAATTTTTCGTATTTATATTAAAGAAAATATACAATAAAACATTCTCACAAACAAGAAATTACGTTTGCACAACTTTGCAGTCTGATTGTTCATCTAAGGCCCGTTTTCACAACTTACCGATAGCTAAAAGTAGACTTTAACCCGGCTAACAAAAGGGGTTCTATTATTAAAACTTTACTTTAACCTAAAGTAAACGATAAAGTAAATTAAGGTTCATACTACCTGTGAGGTTAAAGTAAAGTTGTAATAATGGAACACTTTTTATACGGTCAATAACTTCCTACCTTTAGCTATCGGTAAGTTGTGAAAACGGGCCTAAGTGAACAAATTTATGGGTAAATTTATAAAATTAGTAAAATCTAAATATTTCCCTATAACAATATCGTAAAATAATCAGCTTTTAATAACTTTTAAATTTTCGGTAACGGTGGACCTTTTGACGGAAATGACCATTTGCCAAAATTTCGAAATTTTTGTTTTTTAAAAATTCATAAAAAATTAAAAATGCAGCTAGGCTTCAAATTTTTTGCAGACATATAAAAAACGAAGCTGCAAACAAAACAAGCCATAAATGATTAAAATCTGTTACCAACTATTGATTTTATATAAAAAATTAATTTAAGAATTTCATAAAATGCAATATTTGTATGGGAGCTCCCCTAAGGGGTGAAGATATATGGCAAGTATGTTTTAAGAAAATGTTAACAACAAAAAAACTAATTGAGGTCGGTCATACATCTTATCTTACTAGGGGCGACTCCTGGGCATTTATGGGACTTTTTTTAAAATATATTTTTAGTCTGCATTGGACATTTTGTATGGGAGCACCCTTAAAGAATGGAGATAGCGGGTAGGTATGTTAGAAATAAATGATTGAGAGGAAAAATAAAGTGGGGGGTTGGTCATGCTTTTGACTCATCTAGGGGCATCCTAGGCGCTGCAGGGACCAAATTTAAGAATTTCATTAAACGGTCATATTTGTATGGGAGCTCCCCTAAAGCCCTTATGACACTACATTTTTAATGCATTGTTCAAGTTTTGGTGAACAGTGCAAATATAAAGTAATAGAAAAATTTACCAAGTGCGAAGGGTTCAGCTGTATTCAGATCAATGGCAAGCTGTCAAACATTTTACTAAAGTTATCGATAAAAAATGAAGTTATGTCTGTAAAATTGTTCAACTTAAAATTGACATTTCAAGCTTCAAATATTAAAAGTGTTGCTAAATCAGTGGTTTATGGGCAAATTCAGCGATTTACCGCTTTTTGTTTTTAGGTTTCTCATAAACAAAAAGTTGGCAACATTTAATAAAATTAACTGAACAGGGATGGTTAAGTTGTTTCAATTGTACTTTTTTGTTTATACTTTTTAAACTAAGATTTATAATACCTTTTTGTGGTATTTATTAGGAACATAAATACAATTAATTTCAACTAAAAAAATCTTTTCGTACAATTAGGTCAATTTTTAAAGGTTGTTGGTACAATTTTAAAAATTCTCAACGCCATCCCTGAAACGAAACCATAACAAGAGAAAAAAAAACTAAAAAACTTTGTTTACATTTTTTATAGTTTGCTCTTTCTAGCATTTACTGTTTCTTTCTATCAATTCTATATCAATTAATGAATAAAAAATGTAGTGTCATAAGGGCTTAAGGGGCGGAGATATATGGCAAGTATGTTTTAAGAAAATGTTAAGAACAAAAAACTAATTGAGGCCGGTCATACATCTTATCTTACTAGGGGCGACTCCTGGGCATTTATGGGACTTTTTTTTAAATATATTTTTAGTCTGCATTGGACATTTTGTATGGGAGCACCCTTAAAGAATGGAGATAGCGGGTAGGTATGTTAGAAATAAATGATTGAGATGAAAAATATAGTGGGGGGTTGGTCATACATTTGACTCATCTAGGGGCATCCTAGGCGCTGCAGGGGCATAATTTAAAAATTTCATTAAACGGCCATATTTGTATTAAAATTCATTTACACACACAAAAAAAAGAAACAAACTTGCCAACCCGTATTAAGTAACTCTTTTGTCAACTCCCTAATTAAAGGAAGTTTTGAAATGTCGACACAATCATCTTGTGAAGATTTCAACGATCCAAAAAAAATAAACAAATGTACAAAGTATACGCGGCTTCCTTCTTACTTGCATACATACGTTCTACGAATAAAATTCAAAATTTATCAAAAATAAAGTACCATGATTTCCATATCGGATATAAACATTAATAAATAGCAAAACAAATAGATAACTAGCAAACTTAAAGCAAAATTTTCTAAAAATAGAGTAAGTGCTAAAAATATAAAATTTATTGCAAATTTTCTTAAAAAATACATAAAATTTTTAAATTTTAATACAATAAAAAATTATGTACAAGGCGAATTCATGTAAACGGTGGTGTCGATACTACAACAATTAACAACACCAAAAACACAACAATGTATTTTGTTGCTGCTTTCGTTGGCCGATAAGTCAAAAACACAAGTAAATTTTGACATTCCTCTCTCTAATTTAAAAAAAAGTAGCACAGCTGTGCTTTCAATGCCACCAGAAAAATTAATTCGCCTTGATTATGTATTTAAAAAAAATTTTGACGTTACCAAAAAATTGTCGATTAAAAAAATTTTTTTTTCCAACAAAAGTTTTTTTATCTTACAAAATTGTTTATAAAAAGGCAGGTTTCTTAAAAAAAAACCTAAATTTTAAAAAAACATATTCATTTATTTCCTAATAACAAAAACTTTATAAAAAATTTAAAAATAAATTAAATTTTTCAAAAAATTGTCTACAAAAAAAAAAAATTTTTTTTTTTTAAATTTCAAAATTTTTCTGTTAAGTATAACATTTATCTTCTTCTATATAATAAAAATGAAATGTTGTCTGTTGCTGATCGCATAGCTTGAGAACGGCTTGACCGATTTGGACGATTTTTTCTTTAATCGCCATGGTCCAACTTATGTTTTTACGAAAAGAAAATTTTGGCCCGCCCACTTTTACTCCCACTTTTTTCGATTATCCTAAAATCAGAAAACGGCTCCATCGATTTGACTAATTTTTTTTCAAATGTACGTATTAAATCTATTTTAAGTTTTCATCGAAAGAAAAATTTACCACGCCTACTTTTACGCCCACTTTTTCTATTTATTTCACCGATTTGGACGATTTTTTCTTTAAAACGCCATGGTCCATCTTAGGTTTTTACGGAAAGAAAATATTGCCCCGCCCACTTTTTTAGATTTACCTAAAATCAGAAAACGGCTCCATCGATCATAAGTAATCAGCAGGGAAACCATTAATATGCAATTGCATGTTTTTCCTTGTGCGACAAATAAAAGAAGAAACAATATATTTATCCGTTTTAGAGCTTTTTATGAATTTTGGCACCGATTTGTTAGTGCATATTTTTGCATATTTTACCGTTTGCAGCATTTTTTTGCATAATTTAGTTAAAAGAGCTTTTTTGCAGCATATTTTTAAGTTTCTAGCGCATATTTTGCCTTTTTAAAGCATATTTTGATACATTTTAGATTTTTGTTGGTGCCTACAAAAGAGCTTTCGCAATAAATAAATTTTTTTTTTTGCGAAATTCTGTAACCCAACGTGTTGCTTCAATTTCTCCAAGACTTTTTAAAGTGATCTAGCGATGTCCATCCGTCCGTCTGGCTGGTTATCTGTCTATGTTAACCTTGTGCGTTTGAGTAAATTTGGTAAATACAATATAATTTCACATATTCCCCATAAAAACTTGTGTCCGTTAACCATCTTATTATGTTGGTATTTAGATTAATTTCGCCCTGAAAATCTCAAAAATTCGTCTGTAAACACTATGGTGTTTGGGCTTTACCGATTATAATTTTAGGATTGTTTTTATTAAATGGAACTGTTAATAAATTGTTGAGTATTTTGTTTTAAAACTAGCCATATTAAATTTTTTGGGGCGTATTTTCAACAGTTTTCAGGGCGTATTTTCAATTTTGTACTGCATATTTAATGCGCATAAAACGCTTTTTTTAGAGCATATTTCTGGTCAACCTGGTAATCAGCTACCGAGCGAAGCCGGGGCGGCCAGCTAGTAGATAATAAAAGCAAATTTAGATAATAAAAGCAAATTTTTTGAAAAATATAAAATAGCAAACTTAGATCTTCTATAAATAGATGCAATTTTAAAAATTTCCTAAAAAGAGCGAAATAAGAAATTTTGAAAATTTGTTTTTTTTTACACAGCAAAAGTTTTCAATACGAAACATTTTCATTCAAACGAAACCGAAATTATTAAAACAACAAAAAAATTACTATTTCTTCTATTCTCATGTTTTCACCACAATTCCCTAGCATTTTTTTCTTTCGCGAAATAAACAAAACAAGAAAAGCAAAATTAGGAAATAATTTGTGTGTGTTTGCCAAAAACTTAATTTAATTTGTTGTTTGATTGACGTACTTTTAAGATGCGGCCTTTTTTTTGTGCTTTTTTCTTGTCGTTTATGAATTATTGATTCATTATGATCTTGTACGCAAAGTGAAAATATTGCTCTTCTTTTTTATTTTTTTTAAGAAAAATTATTTTAAGATTTTGAAAATTTTTTGTCACAACAGACAGAATACAAACACTTTAGAAAGATTGTGATAAAAACCATATTTTTAATAGGACAGATCTCAATGTTAAGCAAAATTGTTTTTTTTTATTTTTTAAAAGAATAAGAAAAAAAAAAACACGTAAAAAATCATACCAGAAAAAAGTTACAGTTACAAAATAAAACGTATAAAAAAAAAACACAAGTGACTGAGTTCAGCTGTCAATAAAGTATTGTATAATCACGTACCAGACCAGGTACACTGGAAGCTACAATAAATTAACAAAATCAAGTAAGAGTACTATTTTCGTCCGTGCCGAATCTTTGATACCCTCTACCCACACATGACGTCTAAAATTGGACGTCATAAAATTCATCATGTAAATTGAGTGTTAGAACATTTTCGGCAGCGTTTAAAAACTACAGTCAAAGTAGAAAAACTGTAATTTTTTCCACTTCTTCATTGGCAAAAAAAAAAAAAAAAAAAAAAATAAAAAAACTTGCTTTTACTTTTGATTCATTAAATGTAAACGTATGCATACGCTGTCATATCAACTCAAAAAGCGAAAAGTTGTACACACAATTTCGTTTTTTGTTCAACAGTTTTTGGTTTCGACTGCAGTTTTTAAACCCTGGAGGTTTATTCTGAATTGCGATGCGAAAATCAATGCGATGCGAAAATGCATAAATGCGAACAATTGCTGTTCTATATTGCGATATTCGCAAAGTTTTTTTTTAATCGCATGCGAAAAGGTGACAAGTCGGTATTCTACATTGCGAAAACAAATGTCAAATTCCCAAAATTTATTCGACAACAAAATAGCATTCGCAATTTATTTATTTATTCATCATATATTTATTATTTAATTCAGGGAAGCAATGAATAAGACCGCCAAACCGCGTCAATTTGAAATAATGAAATAAAAAATATTTGACTTCAACTTTAATTTTAATAGGTTTGGGCCGATTTTAAAGTTCACACAAAACATTTTCTTCGTCGTCGAACCACAGTGCCACAAAATCCATTTTTTTTATTATTACAGAATGTCCTAAATAAATTATTTAAACTATTTTCACTGCAAAACACAAACCATTTATTTATTTTTAATTTGACGTTTATTGACACTGACGTATATTTGAGCAGCGTTGCCAAGATTTGAAATAAATTGCGAATGCGATTGTGAAAGTCTAACAGAATACTAATTTTCTTTCGCATCGCATTTCATTTGCGCATCGGATTGATTTTCGCATCGCAATTGAGAATAAGCCTCCTGATTTTCGGAGTGGGCTTGATATGGGACCTATGGCAGTGACAATAAGTTTATCTTTTCTCTTTATTGTTGGTTTTTGTTTAAACTTTGATATTTTTGCAAGTAAAACTGGTGCTTATAAATCTTATTTGCTTAACAGTTTTATTTGTACACGCAGAGAAATACATGTTTAAATATGGTCACCTCCAACAAAACTATGTTTAAAGAAAATTTTAAACATAGTATTATTCATTTAGCGATATTATTGTCACCGACAACCATATAATAGTTGAATTAGTCCTCCATCAAGAAGCCACAACAATAGTATGGTTGCCTCCGAACATGTTATGGTTAAATATGAGAATAATTTGTTTTAAGATTATAGTATTTTCCTCTTTTCATAATATGGTTGTAGGTGACAATAATATGTATTGTTAAATGAATCATAATATGTTTAAAATTTTCTTTAAAAATAGTTTTGTTGGAGATGACCATATTTAAACATGTTTTTTTCTCTGCGTGTATAATATATTTACTTTTTCTGAAATCTTTTGATGAAGTTTCTGATGATCTGGCCTAAGCAACCAGTGAAATGCGCGCAGGAATAGGTAATCCCTTCAACAATAAATTTCAGTGTTTTAAATTTTTTATTCCAAAAATTACTTTGATTTTTATTTTTTGTTAGTCTGGGAGAGGGGAGCTCTCTTCCTCTCTTAGTGAGCTACCTAAATAAGGGCGGCAAGCGTTTTTTGTATGTCAAAACTTCTCATTTGCATACAATTTATACGTAACAACCCTTTAGAATGCGAGTTAGACCACCACTTGGCTGAAAATTTTTAATTGACAGATCGATATGTCGGTTTGTTTTATTAAAATTGTATTTGACATAGAATTTTCATGTTTAAAAAAACGCTTGCCGCTCTTGCTTAGGTAGCTCATTTACCTATAAAGTCATACTTTCTGAAAGAAAACTTTCATATTGTACACCCAGACTTAAGTCGTCTGGTAGTGAGCGTGATTTGAACAGACAGACGAAAATGGCTAAATCAACTTAGAACTAATCAGAATTAATCACACGGAATGAGGAACTTAGTATAACCTCATTCACCACTAGTGGTGCAAGGTATACAAAAAAAAAAAGTTCTTATAGGTACATAGTTGATACTTTCTTCGACTCACCTTAAAAAAATTTCAGTAGGTTTTAACAATTCCTTAGTGTATTTACTTAAAACAGCAACAATACAAATGATGATGACACTTAAAATGTTGGCAGAAATTGTTTCGTTGGCAGCACCAGCAGTTGCAACAATTAATCTATCACTTGTTTATTTAAATTATCACAAATTATTAATGTTTTGGTTTGATTTAAATTAGCACTAGTTAATTGTTTAAAAAATGTTTCACGACTAACAACACCACTGTTATGTTCACCACTATTGTGTACACTAAAACTAGCACCACCACCACCGATTAAATCATTTAATACTTTTAATGAACTTTTATTATTTTTATTACTTTTAACACTACAACAAATCGTATTTTTAGTGTTGTTTAATTGAGGATATTTTTCGGGTCTATTAAAAAAGAAATGTTTAGTTTTTGATAAAATCCTTAAACGTGGATCGCGTGGTGTATAATAGAGAAAAACTTTATTCGATTTACTACTATTATTATAAGTACGATGATGATTATTCTTGCTGCTTGTCTGTTTAAACAAAATGACTGACGTTGCAAAAGCTGCTGCACCGGCAGAAGACGTTGTTGCAGAGGAAGCCGATGGAAGTGGGGCTGCCTTCAAGTTCAGTTTTAAAACGGTTAATGGCGTTAAACTCTTACTCTTACTAAATGTTTTACAAGATGATGTCGTTGTTGAGCTTTTCAAAGATTTACTAGATTTTATTAATTTACAGTAGAAAGTTTTTAACCGAAAGTCATTCATTAAGACCGTTAAACGACTAAACCCGTTAAACGAAATATAGATAAAGATAAACTCGTTTAGGAGTAAGACAACTAGGCTTGCAAATGTTGCAAATTTCGTTAAAATTAAGACTATTAATAATTTCTTATTGCTTTTGGTTGATAATTTGTTTGGTTGAAGTGACACTTTCAAACCGTATATAAACGTTTTTGAAACGAATGCTTTAGACACGTTAACCCTCATGCGGTAGATTTGATAAATTGGGGTTTTAAAGGAATTTTTTTATATAACTTTTTTTCTTAGATTTAGCACTTAACACTTTTTATTTTTATAAATCTTTCTTATTTATTAATTTTATTAAACTAATAAAGTGGAACAAAAAAAAAATTGTTTAAAAAAATTATTTTTTTTTTTATTTTTCTGATACTTTGATTGAGATTTGTTACGATCCAGTAGTTGTCAAATGTTTGCTTTACTATTTGCTTTTTGGGCAAACATGTTGTTGGCAAATTTGTAAATATTTTATTTCGAAATTTTGCATGGAAGCTGTTTTTATATTGACAAACTGTTAGAAAAAGAAGGCGTTTGAAGCCTTCTCGAGATTTTTTCTAAGGGAAATAGGTATGTATATTTAGTTTTTTTTTCTTTTCTGATTGTGATTAAAAATTTAAGATTTTTATCGTTTTTCTTTTAAATTGTTGTTTTTTGTTTTGTTTGATGATTTTTCTTTATAGTTTTTATCTTTATTATTATTTGACACACCACGTTGATGGACAAATGAGATTTTTTTACAGTGAGTCAGAAAATATTGTTGCTTTTGTTGAGATGATAACTGTAAATTTTATGGGACATTTCTGTAAGAAAAAGAAGAACAAAACAAAACGAATTAGATCAAAAAATAATTGTGAAATATGGATATAAAAATTAAAAAAAATTACAATATTTTACTATTAAAACAAAAAATATATGTATATTTTGTTTAGTTTAGAAAGTACCTATATTAAAAAAGAAATTATAGAAAATTACACTCCGTTTTGCAATGAACAGTGGAAATGGATGTAAAAACAATATTAATGGTAAACACAAATCGAGGTGAATAAATAACTGCATTATGTCAAGAAAAGACGAAATATCACTAACGATATGCAGGGCTGCCAGATAAATTTGTGAGGAAATCGTCAGTTTCCTGAAAAAAAAAATCGTCTTTATCGTTTCGAAAAATCGTCATAAAAATCGGACAACTTAAAATGCCGTTTTTTTTTAATAAATTTAGTTCGATTTTTATGAAAAAAAACATTCAAACAAAAACATATTTACTCTACACTCAGCTAGCATTTTCAATCGTGTAAGAGCTAATGGGAGTCTCATGAAGAGCGTCGTCGATGACCGCATTTGGTAATCGTAGAAGATTCCTCACACGGGAAAAGCGGTAACACGAGTGAGATTCTTCCATAGCACAGCGAAAGACGCTTCTTCAATCGTTGTGGTAATCGTTTAAGACGTGGGTAAAGATTCAGGTATGTTCTGACAATCGCAAAACGCTTAGCATTGGCTATTTTGACTTGAAATCGCAAAAAAGGTGTTCTGTAAATCACAATAGCAAGAAGTTTGGCGACTTTAAATTGCAAAAGTATGCTCAAAGGAGCTAAAATATTTGTAAGAAACTATACTAGATCGCAAGCTAAACGCAGATTCAGAGATGCAGAAAGAACACAATAAAATAAATCTGGCGTTTTGCGATTTCAAATCGCGCGATTGTCAGAACATGGCCGGTATTCTAAAGGAGCATATAGACGACATGTTTTTGTCATCTGACATGTCAAATTTCCCACTGCAAACAACATACATGTCGTGTGTTACCTTTTTAACTTTGCTTCTGTAAAAGTCAGACGCAAAGTCATCTGACAAAATTTCAATTAGAGCGTGCTCTATTTTCTTCTGACAAACCATCTGACATCAGAAATCTATGCCGGGAAGAAACTGGCAGCGGCGTCAACTATTGACGGAATCATTAGCCGGCTGAAGTTAATATTTTACAATACCAAGATATGTATGCTCATCTCACCATTGAATAGAATTTATGTAAATATAAACATAAAAACCGTTTAATTATAATATTCTAAATTGGTATCTTTAAAATAAAAGAAAAAATGTTAAGATGGCTAAATTATTTTACGGCGCAAATAAATATTTTCGTGGCGGCAGCAAGCTATTTTGAAACCGAGAACTACTTTGGTTTCTGCAATAACAATGCGAAAAAAAAACAGAGACAATGTCAGAAGCAAATTACATGTACGTTTGTGACCGAATATTATAAACCTTATGTAAAACAGCAATTTTGACAGACATGAACAATTACATGTGACTTGAAAATTTGACATGTCAGATGACAAATACATGTCGTGTACGGGCGCCTTAACGAGACTTTCATGTCAAGAATCGTATGAGACTCATGTAGATATTCTCTAACAACTCGTGAACTGCTCTCCGTGTAATTATTGAAAATATGATTTATACAGAGAGTCGTAAAAGGTTCACTCGATGATGGTTTGACGAAAGATAAACAAAGTGTTACATTGTTGTTTTTGTATTCTGAAAATAATCAAAGATATTCCTAAGACTTGCATATTACAGCCCTACCTATACAAAAGCGGCACGCGTTTTCTAGTTTTTGAATAGAGCGGCCTGAACGCTTTGCAATTGGAAAACCCGATACTGACAGCTCGCTTAGTAGTGAAGTTTGCCGCTATTGTTAATTAATAATTTAGCTATTTGTTGGTCAATCTCACGTTTTTTTCTCTTTTTTTTATTTATAATTTGTGGGGTTTATTAAACAAAAAGCTTTCACTACAGTTCGTGACACAACGTTGACGGTCCTGCTTTGGCATGGCATATCAGCGTAAAAGCTAAGTGAAAGAAAATGTTCCGCCTTCTGCTCTTGTTAAGGTACAGCTGTTAAACATTCAAAGATTATAAAACGATATTGTCAGAAAATGTAATGTTTTATTCAGACATTGGAGACTGAAAAAAATCGTCACTTTTTAGAAAAAAAATCAGCAAATCGATACTTTGCTAATTTCGGAACAAAAAATCGACAAAATGACAATTAATCGTCAAATCTGGCAGCCCTGACGATAGGAGAGGCATGTATATCACTGCAAAACAGGATCATTAGCGGCAGAATTGGCATTTTTCTAGACGGATCAACAATTCATTCTTAATAGTTCAGACTTTGTCAGGTAGACTCAAAAAGGGATTCTTCAATGTTGTTCAAAATGCATTGTTAAAGGGTGTTTTTTTTTATAGAGTGACACAAGTTTAAATCATAATAAAACAATTACATATATTTTTAATATCATTGAAACGGTCTATATTGGAAAGAAAATTGTATGAAATTAATGTTTTTGTTTTTGCCATGTGGCCGCCACGGCTGGCGCGTAGAAAGCGCAATCTGGAACACCAATTTTCAACAACTTTTCGCATTCTGACCATCATCGTCGTGGAAAACATATGAGTCAATGACTCCGCCAGTCCATAAGGCGCACCAAACAGTAATTCTGTGGATGTAGCGGTGTTTCGGCAAAAGCTTATGAATTCTCCTCACTCCAAATGCGACAATTCTGCTTATAAACGTACCCATTCAACCAGCAATGGGTGGGCTTCACCGGAAAAAAATTTGAATTTTGAATTGAACAATTATTTTTATTAAAAATTTCAACAATTTGCTCTGGTGTAATCGATTCATAATGAAATTTCAAAGTAAACTAAACAAAAAGCAACCAGGGTTTAAAAAGCTGCAGTTGCAACCAAAAAATGTCGAACAAAAACCGAAAATCTGTGTACAACTTTTCGCTTTATCAGTTGGGTTGACAGCGACTGTTTACATTTAATGATTCAGAATTAAAAGCAACAATTTCTGTTTGGCCAATGACAAATAAAGAAGTGGAAGAAATGGCAGTTTTTTCTACTATGACTGCAGTTTTTTAAACGCTGAAAGCAACTATCAGCTGCTTTCAAAAATAGAGCCGTGATGCCAACTCAAAGTTGTGACACTCTAAAAAAACACTATTTACATATTTTTTAATTTTAAAAATAAGTTAAAAAACTTTTAAACTTCTTAAAAAAAAAAACAACAAAAACTAATAAATAATTTTAATAAATCAAGAAAGTAAATACTATTTTCCAATTGCTGGTATTAAATAAATATAAATACCTATAAGACTTAATTAATAATTCCAAAATATGGCCCTGTCTTATCGTCTTTTGTATTGTTATATACGATTATTATTATTGCTCTACATACAATTGAGTAAACATACAAAAATATAATAATTTCATTATACCAGTATTCATCTATTGAGAACGATTCTGATAAGACACAAACAACAACAACAACATCATTTATTTTCATTTGAAAGCGAATAGAAACGACGTACGACTTTTCATTCATTCAATCATTTATTTATTCAACTTTGAAAAAGTTTTTTTTTTAATACTGAGAAGAACGTGTTTTACACGATAAAATTTTTGTTTTTATACCCACAACACAATTGTCGATAGGCATTATGCTTTAGTGCAGATGTGTGCAATACCTTAACAAATTTGTCCTAGAAGCTAGACCTTTTAGTATACCGATTGACTCAGAATCTCATTTTGAGTGGTTCTTTCAAAGGGGGATTCAGTTTGCGAATTATGGAGCTGGGAACAGATTTGAAAGACCTTAAACTGCTTACCTTGTATATTTTAAATCGAAAATTCCTTTAAAATTTATAATATGTATATCGAGAATGTTTATTTCGAATTAAAAAAAAAAAACAAAATGTTTTAAATCGGTTTCAAATATCTTTTAAACTATCAGCAACAACGATTCTTTTTAATAACTCTGATAAGATTCAGTATTAAATTTATTTAATTAAAAAACTTTTCATCAAAAGTTTAATGTTCTACTCGTGTATCATCAATTTGAAAAACGATTAGATTTAAAAAAAAAAACAATTTTAAAAGAAATAAATGAGATCAGGGATGGAAAATTGAGATTTTAAAATGTCACTAAATCAGCATCTAAAGCCGGCGATTCATTGTCATATTTTGTCGATTTTCCAAAAAGTTTAGAATGCTGACAGATTTTTGTTTACCGTTTACCGGCCTTTAAGTAATACTTTTCAGATTCTAGTACAATAAAGAAAGCAAGGAGATTTTAAAATGTTCACTACCAAAAGAGAAGCTTTTATTAATTTATTTATTTAAAGATTTTCTAATACAAAAACATACATTATCTTATAATTAAAGTATTAGAATCAGAAGTAGGTAACATATGTACGTGTCCTTACCCTGAAGGACAAGTCACCAGTTTTGTCGACTATATTGGTGACATTGTCAACGAAGTGTCTACACTACATTACATTTGCCACTATATTTGGCTTAAATACGAAAAATATTTTATCAATAACAACTGAGAAGTACAATTCATATAAAAGTTGAAGAAAAATTAAAAAAAGATTGTTATGATTTCGTATTCTTACAGAAAGTGAAGACTACTTTTACTAAAATGTGCTAGCGATTCTCTGGTTCCAATGTCTACATATGTTCGCAAAGGAACTACCTAGTCAGTACCTAGTCAGTAGTACCAACGTCAGTAGTAGATTTCCAATGACACGCACATGTTAAATGTCTATTGTAAACAACATTGCCTGGGGTATAATAAGTCACTAGTACTGGTGACTGTGTCAATAGTGAATCAGTACAGATTCACTAGTGACATTTCCTGTAGGGTATATATAAAATAATTCAGTAATAAAGTAATAGTAGATAATTCGATCAATAGTTACATTAACAGAAAACTTAATTAGAATACATAAATATTTGAATTTTACAATTAAGTTATATGTAAACATCAATTTCACAGCCAATGAAGAAAATTTAAACATTTTAGCCAGTTTAAGGCAAAGTATATCATGGTCAACAGGTATCAAGCGCTTTAGAATGATCCAGTAAGACTAAAAACGATATATGTATCTCCATTATCCAAATTACCCCTTATTTCCTCAACAACATCAGTTAGATCAGTTACACAACTGTGCATTGGTCTAAAGCCCGATTGGCGATATGTAAATAGATTTCTTGAGTTCAAATATTCAAAAATTTGTTTCTGTATTAAGACTTATCTGTCTTAGGCACGGGAATGATTTTGGCTATTTTCATTTGGGAAAGTGCTTGTGGTAACAATTGTTTTAAATAAATGTTTTATAAAATGTATTATCCGGTGAAGAATAAGTTTTATAAGCCTCGGATTAATGTTATCCAAGCCAATCGCGTTTGATTTAACCTTTCTAAATCCTTCAGCAATATCTAAGGGTGTAAAACATTGAAAATTAAACTCTCTAGTAGGCATATTCATTGGTTGTTGATCAGTGATAACCACTCCATAGACTCGCGAGCCAGTCAATAATCGTATTTTTCACACAGACACGGTCGGTAGTCGTAGAAGAGGACGTCCGGCCCATACATGGAGAAGGCAAGTCATAGCTGAAGCAACAACTTTTAACACCAGTTGGAACGAAGTGAAGAGAATTGCGATGAATAGATCAAAGTGGAGAGATTTTGTTGGGGCCCTATGCTCCTTATAGGATCGTCGGGAACATATATATATGTATATACGGTCGGCAATTCACATGTATATTACAACTTTGTTCGCTTCAAAACATCAGACATCATCAGTCTCTGCGACCGCACACAAGCACATAATATCTTTGTGTGCGTGCGTTCGAGGCTTTCTTAGTTCGGGGCTTGGTTATCACTGTTGTAGATTGTCATAAAAAGCGGCATTAGCTAAGGTCATGGGTATATTAATGAAAGATTGATTAAGTATGTTAACATCAACATCAGATACACATCTTCTAGTATTAATAATACCAATATTACGTATTATTTGCCAAGTTTTTTTGGTATTGGCTGCATTATTAAATTTGCTTGAATAATACGTGAGTTTCCAAACCTTATTTTATTAACAACAGCTTTTCTAGCCGATCGAAATAGCTCTCGGTATTCTGAGGTTTTGTAGCGTTTCCACAATTTTTATAGAGCGTTGCGGCGTTCTATAAGAATTTGGATTTCTGTTGTAAACCATGGACGTACTCTATTTTTTATTGTTCTAGTTCTCATAGACACATGTTTATCAAATATTTTCGTAATTAGCCCATTGAGTAATACTATTTGTTCGTTAGTTGATGGTAGGTAGTAAATTTGATTCCATGGAGCATTTAAAATGTCTGCTTCTAATGACATAAAGCTCAAATTTTTAAAATCACGAAAGTTGTACATTTGCGGGGTGTTATTAGTACCAATGTCATATGATGCATAAATTAAGTCATGTTTTGAGAAAGCCGAAGCTGCCAGTTGAAGCTTTCGGACAAAGTATTGACCTAAAACGTTTAAAACTACAGCTTCGTACAGACGGTGGTAAAATCTTACAATGTTGTCATAAAAATTGCCTAAAAATGTCTTGCATCTGTGTGAACATTGTAAGCTCATTTTCATTTGGAAGATGTGTAAAATTAATGCATCTGACAATAGCACCATTGTTAGATCTGACCATCGTCTGTACGAAACTTAAGATTCAAACAAAAATTTTCCTTTAAAAAAAAATACTTAATTAAAAAAAAAAAGTTAAAATGTTGGTAACTGTTCATGACCAGGGAAATCGAAAATATGCAACTAAAAAATTATTTTATAATATTTGCATATAAAAAAGTATAGTCGGTAAAGCCTACGCTACAATATTTACAGACAATTTTTTAAGTGTTCCTCTTAGGGCCCCATGGGTAGTAATAGACCAACCAGAATAAAATTATATTAATTTAAAAAAGTTAATTCAAAAGGTGAAATATACACAATAATCTGCAAAAAATGCTTTTTTGACATATATGCAAATAAAAGAAAACTGGAAAGGGTAAAATATGAACTAATAAATCGATGCCAAATTCCTTTAAATCTCTCCAACGGATAAATATATTCACATCTATCATAAATACTTTTTCTCTTGCCCTAAATTTGCAATAACGTGAACAAATTCCCCGTGAATAATTTCATGCTAAAATAAAATTTCCGATATCGTGATAATTTTTCCCGCCAGGTTTTTCACTTTTACCTTTTCCGTTAAAGTTAAACAAAACCTGTAAGTAGTTCTTTTTATAATTTGAATATTAAAGTTTACAAAATTTATTTCAAGGGCACCTTCCGTTTATAAAGCAAAAACAGATTTATTGCCCAACAAAATGGAAAACAACAGGTCGAGTTGCCTGCAGATTTGTGAAGCTTTGAAGACGTGGTAAAAAATAGGTGAATTATTTTACTACATAAAAGTTAAATAGTATAATAAACTAACGTTGCAATCAAACTATAACTTCAACACCAAATATTATACTTTGTTTTTTTTTTAACTGTACTGATGCACTATTAGTAAAAACTATTCAATTTTACGGCTGTTTGATAAATAAAAAATGTTTAAATTAATGTAAAATTAATTTATTTTAAATGAAATGTAAATGATTCGTTTTTTAAATGAATTTTAAGTTGTTTAAAATGAATGTTCTTTTCAATTAAACTACGTAGTATTTTGAGTGTATCTATTAAACTTTTAATTCACTTTATTAAACGTTTAATTGATTTGATTAAACGTTTAATAAACTTGATTAAATTTTTAATAAAACCAGATTTTATTTCTGATTAATTCTTTGATTGGTGAAAAATTTTGGAGACTTTTTCTGTGCATTGAGAATCCACTAGTGTCCTTAGTACTATTGACTAGATGGTTCTTATGGAACCACATAGAGACTTTGGAACCATAGATTCACTTGTACATTTTAATAATTTTACTTTTTTTATATTATTTTCACACTAGTAAATGGGCCCTCAAAACTATCGACTATGTAGAGCATAGTGGGGTCATGTGGACATTGACACCAAAAAGTCAACCAAAACAGTCGACAAAAGTGGTGACTTGGAAACACTTTACCCCAGGCTTCCTTCAGGGTGTTTAAACAAAGATTTCTGTGATTTTAAATTTTTTAATGTTCGTTCTTTTGTAACATTCACTGAAAACTGATAGCTGGAAAAAATTTTCACGGGAGATTCACAAGAGCATTTTTCTTTTCGAGGGGAGTAAAAATTTAATGTGTTTGCCTCCATTGGTTGCATTAAAAACAAACATATACATATTATTGCATATTTACGGTTTCGCTGGTCATGACTTTCTCGTAAATAAAATCTTAATAGCCAAATCTTGGCTAGCTATCCCATATTAATATTTAGTTTTCGAGAGAAGAGTCTTAGAGGGATTTCGGGTTGCACCGATCTCCACCTAAACTCTGAGTGTCAATGATACTCGAAATGACATGGCGAGTCATTAGCGTCATCAATAACCAATAGCTACTGCCATGTGTCACCGATTTGGTACATCTGCAAGCGGGCGTCTGTTCTTGCATCGAGCGGCTCGCTTTATAAATATGTTCGGATGTTCTCCATGCCTGTCTGGTAGGCTTAGCCAGAAGCCCTAGCACCAGACTAGGATGCTTAAGCCCAATCCGCTAATCTTCCGAAGCTTAAATGCCTAATGAAACCGTAATGAATGATTACGGCCCTATGCTCCTTATAGGAACAGTACTGAAAAAAGTACAATAGTACCAAATTGTCCATGCCTGAATGAGAGTGAATAATAATTATTAAATATTTGAGACATAAATTATCTCTTTTTTTTTGAATAAAATTTATTTTTAAATAATTGCTTTTAAAATGTGATCCTTAATTATTCAAGCCGTCAGTCAGCCAAACTCGTGAATTTAATGAAGCTGACGCCTCTGCTGTACGACAAACAAAGTGTCAAACTTTAATTGTATTTGTTGTAATTTGTTGTGAATTGAAAGTAAAATTTGAACATAAAAAGAAATTTAAAATCTAGGAAAACACTTTAAGTACGGAAATTATAACGACTAAAAACGAATGGGTGATTGTAGTGAATTCTTCTGCTGCTGCTGCTCCCTGTTATCAGGGCAAATAAAGAAATGAGGAACAAAGTCAGCAGAAATTTTCAGACAATAAAGATTTAAGAAAAATGTGTTTGTTTTTTTTTTATAATATTTTATAACAATATAATACAAGTAAGTATATTTTAATAAAGATAGATAGTATTGTAGATAGACAGACAATTATTGTGAATTGTACTACACACACACACACACACTTAGAATTTAACAAATTAGAGCAAAAGTACATACAGATTTCTATGAATTCGCAGAATAACAAAAAAGTGTCTGTTTAGAAATATAAAAGATTCTCTGTATTGATTCTATCATTTGTACAAATGTTCATTATTAAAGGTATACAAAAATTCGGCCTAATGTGTCTTGAAAATAAATATTTAGTATAACGATTCGTACAATTTCGGGTTTTAATACAGTGAAAGAATTATGCTTCATAAATCTAATGAATAAATTTTACTAAATTTTTATCTTTAATCCAATATAAAATTTCATTATGGGAATGAAATTTTACAAATGCAATGAAGCAATTTCATTAACACTACGAAATTGAGTTTCGTAATTTCGTTTAAATTTTTCATTAAATTAACAACAATTTAATATCTCTTTCAAAAGAAAAATTAAACTTATTTTTATACATTATTTCAATAAGTTTTTTAAGATTAAAATTTTTTGCAGTTAATGAAAGAATCTTTTGTAACTTCATGTTTTCCATTAAAAATGTTACTTAATTAATGAAAACAAGATAAAGTTCTCTTACTTCAAAACACTTATAACTAAAATATATTTTCTTCAGTTACACTGTTGTAAAAACGTATTTTTAATTCCATTTTTAGCGATAGACATGAAAATATATGAAAAAAATTGTAAATTTTACTGTTACATAACATCAATGGAAAAAATTCATTACGATAACGAAATACTGATTTTAGCTAAATTTTTGTAAAAGGTTCATAAACAAACAGCGAGAAGGAAAAAACACGAGCAAAAATTCTCACATTCTTTTTTCTTTAATTCTTAATTTACATACGCAAAATTTACGTAGTAGAACAAGCCAGTAATATGGAAAGAAGAAACATGAAGGTCGTCGCGGGCTGAAAAATGAATTTAATACAATTTACTAAGAGGTAAGCTTATGAAAGTAGAACATAACATGTTTCAGAAAAATAAAAACGAAATAAAATAAATATAACTTGATGCTTTGAAACAGGAATAAAAAAACAAACAAAAAATCACAACAACTCAAAACGCACATTGAAAAAATGGCTGAAATAAATAAACATAATGAATAATGAAAAAATTTCTTTAAACGTTTGATCAATCGTGATGACAAATAGCTAGAGTCTTAATACAATTTTCTAACATCAAAATAATGCAAAATATTCATCGATCTTATGAAACATTTTATTAACGGGGGGCTAATTCTTCATTAATTCAATGAAGGGTTACATAGGTTGACTTTTAATGAAATTTTTCATTGGATTTATGTCAAAATCCATTGGATCTGTGAAGAAAATTCTTTCAGTGTAGCAAACTTAATTAAACCAAATTGTGCTTCAAAATTTCTAATAATATAAAATTTATTTTAATAACTTGCAAGCTATAAATTAACTATAGACGAACTTTGAAATAACTTTTGCAATCCAAACCTTACAGTGCAAAGTGAAAATTAAACTTTTAAGTTAGCTTTTTATTTAACCCTTGTGTTAATACCCAACTTTATCCACGTTGTTTAGTACCCGGGATACCCGGGTACCCATATACTATAATGCATTAATAATCCATATTTTTATGAAATAAAATTAAATTTTTAAACTTTTTAAAAGCGTATTAAATTAAATTTATGTTAAAATATAACTTTTTGCAGAACGGCTAAAATTTTAAATTTTTTATACAGGACAGTATTTTTTAGTATAACAGTTGAACATTTTTGGTCATACATGATATGTAAATTAGGCTTCCCCGTATTATAATACTAACGCTTTGGAAACTAAACTTACGTAATTGTATGACACAGAATTTAGTTTATTTAATTTGTTGAGCAGTTCAAACGTGTTTTTATTATCCCATAAAGTGTATTGTATTGGGTACCGGGGTACCCGCGTTTCGCTTTATTTTATGTTAAATTGTTAAATTGTTAAATTGTTTTTTAATTTACAATAAATGACCTCAAGCCAAATCAAATATAAAACTCAAATTCAAAAAAGTATACAAATAAATTTCCATCCCTGATATACCATCCTCCTGAGCAAGGCCAATTTAAAAGGTGAAGTTAGCCGATCAGTTTATCAAAATACCAAAAGTTTTTTTTTTATTTTATATGTATGTATCAGCATATGTATGTGTGTGGTTTTTAACTCACACATGCAAGGTCTTTTTATGTTGTAGGTAGCCGTTTGGATTAAAAGTCGAAACTATAATGCTTGTTGTAGGGATTTGACAATCTTGTGTTTATATACCTTGCTCCTGGGGAAGGAAGCAAGGCGAATTTACTTATTACTTTACTGAACTCATGGTACAATTATTAAGGTGGCTGTTGCTCTACAACCAGTCAAAAACAACATGTTTTTTGTGGGTAGAAAAACCTGATAGATTGTCAAAAAATATGAGTATTTTGAGCAACAATAAATTCTCTTATTTGTAAACAAACAAAATTGTAAACCAATTTTGACATTATGTTTGGTTCGTAAACAGCTGGCTATTGGGGTTACCATATTTCTAATTATGCCATGAGCTACTTCTTTTTGTTATTTTGAGAGAAATGTCAAAAGTTTCTTGAGTTTGATGTATCGACCAATTAAAGCAACCGCCCGCCACCAGTACGTAAATTCTTTGCCTTGTGTGGAATTTTATTGCGATCATGGTATGTCTATTCTTCTTAAGGTCCATCTCACTGTCTTTCTCTATGACTCTATTTTCGCAATATATCTTTCTCAGCGTCGACAAAGTTTATAGATTTGCACTTTTTTTGGTACTTATTAGTACAATTAAAAGTACAATGGTAGTACGCTAATGACTAATTTATAACAATCAAGAGAAAAATTTTCCACATTACGATATAGCAGCGTAAAATATTTACATGGATACCTGCCCTTGGGCCTAGTCCTTGGTGGATCTTAATTACTGGGTGACAAACAATGCGTTTACCAACCAGCCTCCAAGTGAAATCAGGCAAGAATAAACACTCTGCTTTTGAAAAGATACTAGCAGAATCTGTTGAGTAACAACAGCACCAGGAGATAATCCTCCATTTGGCCGAACTCTCCCACAATTGTTGATTATCCGCTCTTTAATGGGATTTTCGGGATATCCCTCTCCGCAACTTTGGGTAGTAAACCACAACCAGCCCATTATGCCCGAAAGTAACGAAAAATCAAATTTTTGGCAAAACAATCCTTCTGAACGACAAAAAGCATTTACCGCAAAAAGCATGCCAACAAAACCAATAGTCGGATTGCTGGTGAAGCACCTCTTCCATGGTAGTCAGCCACGATCTCAACAGAATGTGAATTTCTTTTGCGATCTCTGAATTTTGGATTTTTTCCGAATCCCAGTTATTAAACCATCGACAAATATATTGGCATGCATTTGACCAACAGACTGTGCTTGCGAAAAAATGTGGTGAAAAGCCAATAGAATAGACATCTGATTGTCTTAGCTCTACGACAACTTTGTATTTTTAAATGGAGACATATTCGGCAATCCGTCAATGGTGTGTTTTTTTTATCCGGCTGTCCAGTTTGTCCTGCTGACTGGTTGTCCAAGTACCCTTGTGCGCAAAATACAGTTCGCAATTTTAAGAATAATTTTATAAAATTTGGAACATACTTCTTAAGCACAAAGAATCGGTCCATAATTAACATGGTATTAATTTAATTGTTTTCTTTTTTATTTTCAGCATTTGATATCAATCGAAATTCCCGTTAATACACTCATAAAATTATTACAGTAACTGATTGCGGGTTATCAAATTCGTTTTTCGTACCGTTTTTTCCGTACTTATTAGTTATGTAGTTTGATTTTTTGTCGGTTAAAATACATATATTTTTTTAAATTTTTCGAAATATGCTGTTCAATAAATAAAAAATTCAAAAATTAATGTAAAAACCATTTATTTTAAATGTAATGTAAATAATCCGTTTTTTAAATGAATTTTAAGTTTGAATTAAACTACATAATATTTTGAGTGCATGTATTGTAATTTCGATCGATATCGAATGCCGTCATTTCGCCCTAGTTCATGTGCCTGTTTTGTTAATTTCGATAATACAAGAATTCCCAATAATAATATTTTTTTAATGTACAAAATTTTTGGAAATCGCAGCAAGGGTTTTTTTGTTTTTTTTTTTATAGAATCTCTACGAAATTTTCAATAAGTATTTTTTTATTTTTTTTTTTTTATTGAGAAGTATCCATATCTTAATTCTTATAGTTATTTATTAGATATTTCCAATGAAACATCTAGTTTACCGTATTCAAATACTTATTATTCTACATTCAATCCCAGCAGGTGCCATCTATATCCAAAGTCTAAACATTTGACTTGATAATGCGTGCGGTTGAATTATTAATAAGCCTTAATATGTATATGCAATATTTATGTATACATATATGTGTTATATGAATCAAAATTCTATTCGATAATTTTTGACGAAAGCACGAATTTGTCGGGGAAAAGCCAGATTTCCTTATCTTTAAGATATTTCAACATACAACAAAAAGTTGTTAGGGAAGAATTTATTGGCTTTGTTGTAAACGCATTTGAAGAGGCTTTAAAAGATATTGATGACGTTGATGTGTCCATTGATACGAAGGCACTATCATCAATAGTTCTTAAAGCTTTGACAAAAAAAACTGTGTAGGAGATGGAACAGATGGGTGTCCTCTGATGTCAGCAGAAAATGGAGCTGTTCAAAATTTCTGGAAAAGCGACAAATGCCAAACAAACGCCTTGCTATTCCCATAAATCGAACAACTCAATTTCTAAAAGCAATAAAGTGCCATTAATACAAAAAGTTGTATCATTTGTTAAAGAAACGAGAAAAATTTTTAAATATAATCATCGCAAGCGAAAAACAGTTTTAGCAAAGTATTTGGGAGCCAAACTCTCTTCATTATGCTTCTTTGCCACAAGTCATATAGCAGAAGCTTTGGAAAAAATATCTGAGTGGAAAGGTATATCTGTACACAGAAAAAATTATTGCCGAATTATTTTCAAACAAACGCTTGTTTGAAAATTTTTTTGATTTCTATAAATATTTTTACTGATTCAAACAATATTTTTGTTTGATTTTTATTAAACTCTTCAAAAATATAATAACGCGTTATTGGTGTCAAGTTGTCATAATTTTGTATGAAATATTTAACGCTCTTGAATGTTGTCGTCTTTTTGCATTTTTTTATTTGATCGTAAGCAACACTTCTTTATGTGAAATATAAGAACAACAACAAAAAACACACACAGTCTATTTTTGGACGCTTTAAAAAAGTGTAACTATAAGAAAAACAATAGCAGAAACAACATTACAAGAAACAAAATCCCGTATTCAATTTTTTAAAACTGTTTGGTTAAATACATCAAATACAAAAATAGAATGATGACGAAAAACATATCGGGTCGGTCTGCTGCCGTTTTTGGTTACATATCTTCTTTAGCAAAGGAAAGGATACAGCAACAGAGAGTGATAAAGAAAATCATTGTGTTGTTGTGTATAAATAAGACTTCGTTCAAAAATTATTCCAACAAAAACAATGTGTCTCAAAGCCAGCCGGCGGCTCTGCTCTGCCGTCATCTTCTCATACAGTGCTTACCAGGGCTGCCAGGTACTTTTTTTCCTTGTCCCCAAAAAATTAAAAAAATATCCCCAAAAATCCCCAAATTAAGAAAAAAAACCTTAATAAGTAAATATTTTTCTGTTTGTTTTTTTTCTGACCAAATTTAAAATTTTTTTTTTTTAAAAAGTAAAAATAGTAAGAAAAATTTTAATTAGAAATCCCCAAAAATCCCCAAATAAAAATTTTTTGTAAATAAAATTATTTTATTTTGTTTGTACCCTGAAGGAAAAATAACATAAATTGATAAAGTACCTTTAACACTACCTTTTAACTAAAATGATAATCTTAATAAGGACCTTTTACACCGTATAAGTTGTTGATAAGAGTAAGATAAAAGTTTTGCTACTTTTTTTCATATTTTTAATACGAGACAAAGAAAAATAAGCGTAAATAATAAAAGGGAAAATATATTAAAAGAGTGTAAAATCCCCAAAAAATCCCCGAATTTTTTTTTTAAATCCCCAAAAAAATCCCCAATCCCCAAATGACTTCCTTGTCCTTTTTGCTCGCATAAAATCCCCAACTTTGGGGATAAATCCCCAAGTCTGACAGCCCTGGTGCTTACTTGTGTGCGCGTCATTGCTTGTGCAAAAACTTTTTTTTTTTTTTGATTTTGAAATTTTATATATGAATTTCAGTAAACTTTTTGTTTGATTCAGTTAAATTATTTGTTTGAAAAAATCAGTGTTTTTTTTTCAATAAACAAAATGAAAATAAATGGTTTGAATATGCAAATTTCTTTATAGGACCGATTTCAGACAAAAAATTGTTTGATTCTACAAATTTTTTGTTTGAATTGGAAAAATAATTTTTTCTGTGTACCTTCATATTAAGGAATTCACTTAGTACTTTTAAATTTATTTGCGGAATATATGTACATATTAAGTGTGATACCTTTTGTAACACAGCCACTTAGTATCATTTTACAAAAGCAAGATATAGATCTTCAAAAAGGATCAAGCCTTATCAAAATTTTAATCATGTGCCTTGAATAAAACAGAAATAAAGCTAAAGAAAAATTCAAAGCGATTTTTGAAAAGGTTAAAGTTATTTGCTTTTAAATCGAGGTTCCAATCGAAAAGACAAGATTTTAACAAAATAATCACATCCAAAATGTTGAAGATTACTACCGAGTTTTAGGTTACATTCGTCTTAATGAATTTATTTTAGAAAATCTCAAAACACCTTTTCCAATAGATATCCTAAATGTATTGGACATACCTAAGCTTCTACCTCAAAGTGTAATCAAGTCATATACAGATACAAAACTGTTAAAACCACAACTATGTAGCTGATGAGCTGATTATATTTGATAAAAAAAAAAGATAAACACCTACTTAAATCTAAACTTGAGCCTGATCTATCAGACAACGTTGTAGATGCTTTAATAAACTGTGATGAAGATATCAACCCAAATCTAAGAAAAATATTTCAAATTTTCGTTTCAATGCTCGTCAGTAATGCTACGAAAGGGAGGTCATTTCCTACCCTTCTTCGAATAAAACATGGTTTAGATCAACAATGACAGAAGATATACTGTACTGTCTAAATTTGCCTCGCAAGGAAATCATAAATTGCTTATTTAAAAAGATTTATGTATATTAAACTGATCTTATATTTCATTTAACCTTTTTGTTGAGTTTTTTTAATATAATATACGCATATTGTTTTTAATAAACTTTTAAAAACAAATTTTTTACTTTTTTGTATCATACAAAATTTCCCCCCCGTAAGCCTCAAGCTGGATCCGCGCCGGTGTGCCTGTAAATGTGCACATTCATATTTTAATCAGTTAAGCTAAAAAAAAAATTCTTGAAAAATTCCACAAAAATTATTTTCAAACACTTACATTTGTTTTTTTCCAAAAATAATTGAAACACGCAACAAACTTTAAATTAATTTAATTTAAACCCTTTATAAACACCAATTGATTTTTATACAAAATAATTTTCTGCAAACAAACTTTTTTTAAGCAAATTGTTGCTCTTTTAAACCAAACAGAAAAGAAAAATATTTATAATTTCTAAGCACGTTTTTCTCGTGACAATTCACACGCGAACGAACACACTGATATAAATTAAGTTAAAAACCATAGATTCAATAGCCTGTAAATAGGCAATAAAATTTATTCGATAAATTTTGTTTTCTTTTTATTCACTTTCCAAAACAGCTATTTCTTCCCGTTAACCATAATTTTATGTAAAATTATTAACCGTTATTCATTATTGTTTAAGTTTTTTTTTAACCTTTTTTCGCTTTTTTATTGTTTTTTTTTTCTTAAACAACAAGAGCCCGCGATTTAAACGGCGAATTATAACGCCAACTTTTGTCGCGTGCCCATTAACGGTTCCATTACGGTGTATTCTAAAACGACGACTAAAATAAATTTTCATGACAAATTTTTTCTTTTTTTTTTTAATCTTTAACCGACTTCAAATCACACACATGTTTACAAATCAAAATGAGCTTTGTGTGCGTGTCTGGGGGAAAACAGTGTTGCCAGAAAAATATTAATTTTAACCAACCAAAAAGGTTTGACAACAACAACAACATGTTATGGTATATGGTTTAAGTACAAACATAGGGTGCGTTCGTAAATTCATCACTGCGCTGCATCAGTGATTTCAAATCGTTATATATTTATCAGTGAAGTAAATGTGGACCAACAAATTGTGAAATACTCCAAAAAAAATAATAACAATAAAAAAATATTATAATTATTTTTTATCGGCTTTAAAAAAGTTTTCTTTTCTGATGCAGCGCAGTGATGCATTTACGAACGCACCCATACTTTACACGTTTTTCATATATTTGCACAAACCTCTTGTGTAATTTAAATTTCAAAGTCCGAAAATTCCCATACCAAAACTAATGGGCGATTCTATTCTGACGGGTGCAACATTTAGACGCTTCAAACGTCTTTTACTTATAGAAAGAAACACATTTGCAATTAAGTTATTTCTAGAAGGGTTAACATTGTTTTATATACTATTGTTATCTATTTACAAGAATTTATATGAAACGATTAAATAGCCACGAGAGAGCTTTAAAGTGCATGACGGTTTGAACCAAATCGGCCGACTTTCATAAGATCATACCACAAAAACACAAAACTCTGTTAATTTTTAAACTTTTATTGTATTATTCTTTTTAATTGTGAAAGATGAGATATCAGACGATGATTATCAAATCAAACATCGTAGAGAAATATAATCCAATAATAAGAAATTTGCTCTTTAAGCCATGACGGGTGCAAAATGTATGAATCTTAATACTTCGCTGTGCACAACAAATTTATATTTAAGCTAACGTCTAAAAAATTATATTATTATAAAATATAGATATTTTACTTCAAATTGGCATCAAAAAAGTATCAAATAATGGGATTTGAAAATTGATGTTAAAAGTTGTCTAGAATAGAATCGCTCTTAAGTCCTTAATTTTGTCTCTCAATTTTTTAAATTTGTCCTTGCCCACATTTTGAAACATTTCCGCTAAATCATTTTAGTTTCGTAAGTTTGTTGCTAAGCAAAAGCAGAAGAAAGAGGGAAGGCATACAAAATTCTGCAAAACAAACGTTTTATTGTATGAACTCGAATGCAGTTTCATAAGAGAATTAAAGAGAGCGAGGAATTAACCATCAATTCATTAATTTCTTAATTTTATACAAATAAACAATTTGTAAATAATGCTGGTGCCGCTTATAATATTGATACTTTTCGTATTCTTAGCGTCAAGGCCAAAATTTAATAGTTCGCTTGAGCATACTTTTTCAATTTAAAGTCGGAAAACTCCTTGCTATTGCGATTTGCAGAACACCTTTTATAAGATTTCTAGTCAGAATCGCCAATGTTAAGCGTTTTGCGACTGCCAGAACATGCCCGATACTGAAAATATATGTAATCAATTAAACCACTTTTGCAAAGTTTTTTAACAAATGCAAAATTTTTTTTATAAAAATGCTAAAAAAAAGTGCCACACGCTAAATTAAAATTAAAAATACCAAAATGGTCACACTGGTCTTACTCATGTATACGAAACAGAGAACTACTCGTGAGTATTTATTGTTGATCGCACAATATTTACTCTACTCGTGTCTCTGTATTTGTTATTCATCCTTATCGTAAATAAAATTTCCCTCTAAATTTGTTCCTTTTCCCCTAGAAAAAGTGTATGGGGAAAAGCAAAATTTTAAGGAAAAAAGAACTGTTCAGTTTTTATTGACAATAATCGCGATTGCGATTGTGTTTCTATTTTGTTTTAATTTTTTTGGTGTAAATAATACAGTGGAAAAAAGAAGCTAAACGAATTTTGTGTGAGAGTGACAATATTTGCGAGTGTGTGTGTGTAAGAGAAAGTGATACATTTCTCTTAATACGTGTTCTTGTGATGCGTTGTAATCGTCGTGTAACGTTCAAATTTAATATTTAAATTAATAATGGGGGGAATCTTACGCAAATTGTCAAACGAAAATAACATAAAAAAAAAGTAGAATTAAACCGAATTGAAGATACACTTTATTATACAAAAACTTTTATGTATGTATATACAAGTGCTGGGATACTTTTATGTATATACTAGTGTTGGGATACTATCGATATTTATCGAAAGTTCAGATTTCACTATCGATATATCGATATTACTATCGACTGAATGTTTGTACTTAAGTAGAAAAACTTTAACTAAGAAATTGCTTATAAGTGAAAATTGAAAAAATGCAATTTTATTTAGACCGGAAATTAAACTTAACGAAACCTTGTCTCCTGAATATTGTTTTAATTTAAATAACTTTTATTTTAGTTTTAAAAAGCTTTTAAAGTGTTTCTAATTTTCAATACTAGACTCTATTTTGTTAACCTAAAATCTTAAACTGAATCTTGTTGTTACATTTTCTCCTAAAATATTTTAATTTAAAGAAAATAAATTTGACTGACATCTGGGCTAAATGTATTAAATTTGGCAATTTCTAAAAATTAATAAAACTTTGTGTTTAAAACAGTATTAAAAAGAAATATTATGTATTTATAATTTGTTTATTTAAAGAAACTTCTTTTATGTTCCTAAAAGCTATCCAATGTTTGAACAAAATTTTAAACTTAGCGAAACATTATGGTTTAAACCAAAACCCCTTATGAAAGTTTTTGAAACAATTCTTTAGCATAGTATGACTCCATTTTTATTGAAAAAAGAATAAATTTTTAAGATTTAAAAATCTTAACGAAACTTTATTTTCTTAATAAAACAAAATTAACTAAAAATGTTTACTGTAGTCATTTAACGTAAAGAAGATACGTAGTTTTAAAATAAAGAAACAAAAATATTTATTTTAAGAATTTTAAAATCTTAACGAAATAATACATATTTATGAAAAAAATTTTTAAATCATAATAAAACTCTTTTTCGATCGAATTTTTCGAAATACTTCCTTCAAAATTTATGTTTTTTTAAAACTTTTTTTTAAGTTTCAAAAAAAAAATAAGTTTGAGAATTTTAAAAACTTAACGAAACTTTATTTTTCAAACCAAAAGTTGTTTCGTTAAATTTTATGTTTGTTGATTTGACATTGATGTAGCATTTTTAACAACACAGAAAATTGTTTATTTTCGGCAAACTATGAAACTTAACGAAACCCTTTATTCTTACATAAAAATACCTAACTAAACTTTTTTTCGCTATAGCTTATTAATTTTATCAAGGCATTCTTCAAAATAATATAAATTTTCAATATTTGAACTCTTAAAAAAATTTAACGAAACTGTATTATGCAACTGAATTCGTTAAAAAAAACTTCTGTTTCTAACTTTATTTAACTTATAAAAATTGCTTTTAAATGAAAAATAAATAAATTAAAGTTTTAAATATTTTCAAAACTTAACGAAACTTTATTATCTTTATTAAAAAAACCCCCTTTTGTTAAGCTTAGAAAATCAAGAAAAGTTATTTAGTTTTTATAATCTGTTAAATTGAATAAAACTAATTTTTGATAGCTTAAATCGAATTACCTCAACCTTATAGACCAGCTAAACACAACTTAAACTTAAAAAATTTTTAACAGTTAAGTGCATTATTTTTGTTCAACATTTTTAATATGTTTCCGCATTATTACTGGAACTGTTAGTTACTGCATTAGACAGCAAAACAACATTTTAAACCAAATAAATTACGTCTGACTGACTGCCAATTTAAGGAGATTCCCCCAGGTAAAACAGTAATAAAACACAGATTATTTATGACCACAAAATCGTGTAAATGATGAGGGAATTGGTTACAATAACGTTTGATTTATTATTTTACTTGTTAATGTATTGAGAACATTCTTGGGTAATAGATTTAACGCGTGAATTAAGAGCTTCTTTTATTGATATAATGGGTCAGTAGTTTTTTTTTTCTTTTTTAATGCGAAATAAATCATTTAATTGTACGAGTTTGGTAGAGCAGAGAAAAAGGAAAGAGTGGAAGAGAAGGTTTGTGATTCGATCTGGTTGTCTGTTCATGTAAACTTTATGGTCAAAGTAAAAGGGACAAATAGTCGCATTCGTGATTGAATGACTTTTATCGAAATCATACGCATTGATATCGTCCTATTCGAATAGCTGGTACCGAAATTTGAGATCATGGAAGTCAATCGAATATCTTCTCTCGAAATGTTGTTCGATAGGTAAAGTGATGTCATTAACATACTTAAATCTTTTTTAAAAACAAAACAAGAATTGCATTTTGCATTATTGTGACTAAAAAGAATCCTATATGTAGTTTGCAATGAATATATTCATATGAGCTTTCCGATTCCAAGATTATAAATGCCGCGCACAGTTATGGTCCCAATTATTTTATACATTAGTTAACATTCTTAAATATAAGCGGCACATGCTCACCAAAAAATAAATTCCAAATATATGTTTGAAACTTCCGCCAGCTAAAAGTGACAGTGTAGCTCTTACCTGAAGTTTTGGTGGCACTGCTTTTGACATCCCGCTTATTATGTCGAGTTGAGACAACACTAAGTTAAACGGTTCTTTTGTCAACTTAAATCGTTTTTGAAACTTACAAGGACTCATGTACAAACTAAAACGTAATTTATTTGCTTCTTTTTTACGGACTTCTTGTGGCTGGAAATTGAGGATATGGACCTGGACGATATGTGGTTCCAACAAGAAGGTGTCTGTTGCCACACAGCCAACAAAACAATGTCTCTTTTGTACGAGTAATTAAATGGCCGTGCTATCTCAAGTCGTGGCGATGGTAATTGGCCGTCACGATCATGTGATTTTACACCGTTAGACTTCTTTCTTTGGGGATATTTAAAAGATAAAGTGTACGTCAATAAGCCAAGAACAATTCAAGAGCTAAAGAATGAGATAATTCGGCACATTGATGACATGGAACCTCATTTATCAGCCGTGTCACAGAGTGCAATTCCGTTCGGAATCAAAGAAACCATATTTGTTTATTGATAGAAAGTGTATTTTGATAGTTTTTGGCCTTTCAGAAAACAGAAAACTCCTATTCCGTTCATGAAAACAACAATGGTTTCATTCCGAATTTTTTTTTTTGTCATTTTCTGATATACAAAAATACAGAATGAATTCCATTTCCGAACGGAATTGTACTCTGTGAAACGGCTGTATGTCTCAAAGTCATTGAAAATATGTACAATCGGATAGTGTCACCGAAGCCGAGCAGCATTTGGCCGTCATTTTGTTTCACACATAATTGTAAAAAATATTAAGATAATTCTCAGAAAACTTTTTGTTTTATTTACAATTAACATTGTGCGTTTTGGTTGGACGACCCACAAAAATATATAAGAGATCTGTATTTAATTTTGTCCCCCGTACAACAACCTTAATCGAACAAATGCTGTGTGTTAATATGATTAAAATTGTTTAAAATGATAACAAAAAAGTTTTTTTTTTTACTTATATACACTATTATTTACTCTCTATTATTTATTTTTATTCATTTACAAGTGTATTTGCAAAAGAAAAAAACTAAAAATATTTTTATTGTTATAAAATTATTCTATTGTTATTCAATTCCAGGCTGAATATAATTTAAAGTTTACACTCAAAGAAATAATAATTGTAAGAATTAAAAAAAATAAAAAAAAAATTACAATGTTATTTAGAAATTTTTATAATTTTTCTTCTAATAAACCTTTTTTTTTTTTTGTTTAAAATTCCTACATATTTGGCTTATAAATTTGGAAAACGATCTTTTAAGAAAGATTTTTTCTTAATTCTAAAATTTTAATTACATATTCACCCCTATCGTGAATAACAAGTGGAATTTTTGTTCCCATGAAATTTTTATTCCCCTCGAAGGAAAAAAAGCAATCGTGAATCTCATGTGATAAATTGTTCATGCTATCAGTTCCAGTGAATGTAAAAAAAGAGAAAAGATTAAAAAAATTAAAAATCAATGAAATTTTTGTTCAAAAATAAACACGTAAAGAAAAGTTAAAATAATAAAGCAAAATATTTGGTATTGGAGGGACAGTTTGATTACAATGTTAGTTTTTTGCAATTTTTTAAATTTTATGTAGTACACTATTTTCCAAAATTCTGCCACCACGTCTTTTGGAAGCTTTACTAATCAGCAGGCAATCGATCTTTTGTATTGCATTTTGTTGGCCAATATATCTGTCTGTGCCTTATTAACGGAACTAGCCCTTAATATTCGATTTATAGAAGGAACTACTTACATACATGTTCTGTTCCCTAGCAAAAATAAAGTGAGAAAATCTAAGGGAAACGTGAACAAATTACGAGGATAAAAACTTTTCACGATAAGGGGAATTTTTCCCCGTGAACATTTTTTCACGTTATTATTCTCTTTTGAATTACCTTTTTTTATGGTAGTTTTTCATGATCGCAAATATGTGAAAAGGGGAAAAATTACGAGGGAAAAATTATTCACGATAGGGGTGATTGTTATTTTAGTAAACTTCACTACAAGCTATTAGTAAATACATATTTTATGAAAAAAAAAACAGAGGCCTAATTATGGCAGTCGTGATCGAATACTTTCTTGATTCGAAAGCAATTTTATTTCCAATTCTTTCAGTGGATACTGAATGAATCGAAATTATTTTTTCAGTATTGTGAAACACAAATTAATGCATTACAACACTGAAAGCATAATTCCGATTCGTTCAGTATCGACTGAAATAAATAGATATTAAATCAGTGTTCGAGAATAAACAGTACATTATTTAACGTTCGGCTCACACACCCAGGAACGATATCTATTTTTTTAGTGATTGCGTAGACATACACAACCCTTAATACCGTTCGTAACTATTTTTAAGAAAGAACCGAACATTATACAATACAATGTTCGGTTCTTCGTTAAAAAACAGAACAATTGTAGTGATACTGAAGACAAACATTATATTTTAATGTTCTATAATGTTTTTTTCGTGTGTGTATTTTGTTTTTGTAAAAAATGTTTGGTTTTTTTTACCAGCCAAAAGGGACGAACATTAACGAGCCGAACCGAACACATTGTAGCTTGTGGATTTTCAAAAAAAAAAAAAAACCGAACGGAATTAAATGTTCACATCTTTTGTTGAGTTTGATAAAAACAGTAATATTTTTGTGTTCGAAAGATGACTAACAGGGAAATAATATTTTTTTTAATGATTTTCTATACAAATACTATTAGCTTTTGTGTTTTCCACAAATCTACCGAACCGACCATTAAGAAACGATATTTAGTATTTATTTTCGAACAATGTATTAAATTGCTATCGAATCGAGAAAGTACTCGATTACGACTGCCAGAATCGAGCCCCGGCTCAGACAAGAAAATTATCAAATAAGTTTTATAAAATTTCATGTTGTAAAAATTCCTTTCTTCAGTGAAAATAATTAAATCAAGTTTAACTATAAATATCAAAAATTAAAAAAAAAAATATGTTTTGTAAAAATTTCATAACTTATTAGACTCGTTTGTCCTCCGTTTCCAAGCCTAATTCGTTAAACAACAATACACTTTTATAATATGGGATTCCTTTTTAAAAGTACGATTTTAAAAACTATGAAATTTTAAATACACCTTAACCCCTCTGTACTCTATTACAATTAAGACTGCTGTGATAAGAAGTATAATCTATAGGCGGCCTCGAGCAACCCATTGCTGCTTCCAGACCCACCAATAGACCATCAGGCACTTTTTGAATTGATTTTATGATGCCCGACTTGTTGTTTGGGTCATGTAATCTTAGTGCACAAAGTACAGTGTGGAATAATAGAGAAAAGTGGTAAATTTGGTTGGTTTCCCTATTCACAATTGGAGTTTCGCGGGACACCCATGTTACAAAAAAACATTCCGAGTACGGGAACGCTGTTTGGTAACAAAGGGATTCCAATCTTTAAATAAATGAAACTATTTTTTGTTTTTACTTATTTAACGAACATTTTTCCTTGACTGTATTTTGAATTTACATGAAAAGTGTCTGTACAAACATTTGAATAAGACCGTGCCCTGTTTCTCAAAACTACAAGTTACAAATCTACAAGTAAAATACGTTAAAAAAAGCAACAATTTTGAAATGTTTGTTTCAAATGTATTTTACTTGTAGATTTGAAAAAATAAAAAAAAACACGTTAATTACTATAAAATTCTAAAATACATATAAAATTTTTTTCAATCTCACATACAAATAAAATGAGGGGAACATTTTTACTTAAAAAAAAAACAAACAACTTTGTTACCAGAAAAATTTAACAAATTATGGTACAGTAGACGCTCAGTGATTCGAACTCTCAGAAATTCGAATTTCCAGAAATTCGAATCAGTAATTTCATTACATTCGGCGCTCTAAAATTAGAATCCAAAATTCGTATTTCTGAGCGGTTTTTTCTTTTTATTGTAAACACTAAAACTTTTTAAAATTTAGTTTAACCAAATACAAAGTAAAAGGGGGAATCCCAAGGTATATTTAGACAAGGTTAACTCGTTAGCACGAATGTTTGTCAGCCGTTTACCCCAGTTAGAACCTAAACGTCAAATTTCGTGTATATGAGCCAAAATTTGTACAAAAGTTATATGAAGACAATTTTGACAACTCGGTTCTTTTTATAGAGCAGCATGTCTACACTCCCAAATGAGTCTACCTTGTGTTAATGTACCTTGGGAAATCCCATTTTAAAAGATGATTTACAGATCTTGTTGATGTTGTTAGAGTTTAAAAGTCAGTTTTTTGGTGTTTGTATTACACGTACTAAATATGTAAAGTCAAATGAACTGAATTGTTATTTTTTGTTATATTTCGTTAAATTTTTTATAGTTTTTATGTTAAATAGCCTAAAATTAAAAAAAGAATAGTTTTTTATATCTTTATGGTAAAATTTACCTAAATTTTTGTACAAAAAAACCGTCCAGAAATTCGAATCGCCCTAAAAACAAAGTGGTTCGAATTTCCGAGCGTGTACTGTACTAAGAAAAAAAAAACACCTTAAAGTTACTAAAATAAATGTAAACAAAAACATAAACATAACAAGGTTGCCATCGATAACTGTATAATAAATACAAAACAATTTAAGTCCCAAAAACTATTTTAACTATTTAAACTGATAACTAACTATGAAAAAGATTTATAACTATTGCAGACATTTATTAAATAAAGTTAAGCCATAAAATTTGATAAATGTTTTGAGGAAATGCCACAGCGATTTCGTTAGTTTGCTTTAGTAAAAATATTTTGTTTTGAAATATTTTTGGTTGGCTCATCTTGATAAATCTAAAATGCTACCATTAAATCGAATAAGATTAATGGTTGGTTACAAGCAAACATTATTAGCTTAAGTTTATTCTATGTAGGGTTTGCAATACCGAGCCAATATTGAGAAATCGGGTTTTCAAGTTTAAAATATTTTCGGCATTCATTTGAATAGGTATTAATAATGTTCTTAATAAGCATTAAAGTTATATCTTAACATAAAACGATTTATGTGCGTTGAATACTTTTAGTATATCCACTTAGAGGTTGAAAAACCACCTTAAAGCTCGATTCACCCATGCGTTCCGAACAATATTTTTGACCGGACAATAATTTTTTTAGAGGGAGTGTTCTGCAGAACGATTCACCCATCTCGGAAAATTTGTCCGGACAAACAAAGCTACCATATGGTTAACAGATGTAAACGATTATACAAAGTGGCAGCACAGTTAGCAAACTATTAGTTTTTTTTATAAAAGTGTGTGAAAATGGAAGAAAGAAGAAAATTAATTTTATTATTTTTAATTGAATTGCATAAAACCCATTTACTAGCAAAACAAATTTATCAAAAAAGGTTGAAAGTAAAAAGAATATCAGTTAGAGCAGTTAGAAAAATATTACAGAAAAGAAGAACAAACGGTGTTTTCCACACACTTGTTTCAGAGATGCGCTTTCATGACGTGGAATCGTTTATAAATTAATTAACATTCACTTTCTACAATAATTGGTAAACATTATGTTAAAAAATATTTAAACTTACCATTTAAAATTTACTTACGACCAATTCCAATAGAATTTTCTATTTCCGTCCATATATGGGCAATTCCACAAAAAAGCTCTCTTTTTGTCACGTTACGTCACCTAGCAATTATTCTTGTATGTTAGAACCACGTTGTTCAAATTTTTCCTCTCTTTCACTAAATGAAAACCTAGTTGCGCTCTACACCCAAATGCAAAAAAGTAAATAATATTTTCATTATTCTTTGAGAAACAATTAAAAATGGTTGGTGACGTTACGTGACAAAAAGTAGACATTGCTGTGGAAATACCAATATTTTGTTTTAAGTAAGTATTTTTATATGAACGATTTCCCATATGATAAATACATTCTCTTCCCGGTTTTTTATTTTCTCAATAAGTTTCAGGGAAATATTTTCTTTAACATCCATTTTTGTTTAATTTATTTTTTAATTATTCAGCACAAAACGAAAAATTTAATATGTGGCAGCTCAATTCAACTTTTATGTACAAATTGAAAAAAAGTGGCATCTCAGTTCATTTTGTTCGGCACAAGAATTAAAATTAAACCAATTCAAGAAAAACGTTCCGAACAAATTCATTGCTCTCTCTCTCAAAAGTAAAACGTCAAACTCAATATAAAAAAAATTTTGTCCGGACAAAAATTTTGTTCGGAACGCATGGGTGAATCGAGCTTTAAAAGGTTCGACTGCAAGTTGGTTGCAACCAATCTAGAAGCGGTCATTTAAATGACATTTTATCTCGTATGTAATGGCAAGGTCCAAGCATTATAATGACATATAAGTTTCATCGAAATCATAGCTTTATGGGCATTTCATTTTTTTTTACTTTCGAAACCGCAAAATGGATAACTCGCTATTTTTTAATTTTTTTATGAAATATTAAATTAACCATTTTAAAGCTTTAATTCCACTGTTTCATTGAAATTAGCCAACCTATTAATGTATGCGATGATAAAAGATAAAATACCACAATTCCAAATAGATGAATCAATTTCAAAAGCACAAATAATTAAGCTGGAAATCAGCAACCATACAGTAAAATCGCATATTATTGATACTAAGTTGAATAAATTTGTCAAAGCAGCGTGGCAATCCATTGACCTATTAATTTGCTTTCTGAAATGATATTGCCCAAACTTTCGGAGATGAGAAAGATGTGCCCTAAAAAGGATGTTTTGTGATATTTCGCCGCAATGAAGCCGAGTTTTTGCGTTGATTCGTAACCATAGATGAGGCATGGGTGAATCAATTTACACCTGAGGCAAAGAAACAGTTAACGCAGTAGACTGGATTAGGAATATCGATTACAAAGAAGGCGAAGACCATCCCATCAGCGGACATGGTCATGGCGTCTGGCTTTTTGGGATCAACGTGGGGTAGTTTTTATTATCTTCAAAAACGAAAAACAATCGCCGGCGAGTTTAAGTGATAAAATCGGGGAATAAAGGCCGGTTTTAGTCGTTTTTGTAATAGATTAAAGTAACACACACTTTTTAATTTTTAATCTACAACAAAAAATTAAAAAGTTGAAGAAACTCGGATTCTAATAGCTTTCTGCAGGTGTTAGCGGGCCTTCCTCTTCTCCTGCTGTTTTGAGGATTTCAGGCAATTGCCATCTTTGATATACCGTTATAAGGTCTTCTCAAAATATGGCCAACACAGCTCGATTCCCTTTTTGCAATTTATATGGTGATTGGTATTTCGCCTGTTCTTTGCCACAGGTCTTTATTGGAAACTACGTTTGGCCAAAAAATTCACAACATTTTCCGCAAGTCTTATTTATTTAAGATAAAAGTATGGCAGCTCTACCAAATACCAAAGAGAAATATCATAAAAAAGAACATTTATTTACACAGTGGTTCAAAAAAACAGCTGATTGTTATTGCTTTGCCTATTGTTGTTGCATTGTACCGATATTGAGGCCACCTTGCTGAGTTATATACAATGAAAACTTTAATTTAATTTAAATGTTGATCAATTAAGTTTCATTTTAGTGTTTAGTGAAGAACAGAATTTTGTATTTAAAATGATTTTTTATATTAATGTGATTTAATATCAAAACTAAGAATTGGTCGTTAGACTTTATTGTTCCGAATTTTGTTTAAATCAGGGGCCTAATTCTGGCAGTCGTGATCGAGTACTTTCTCGATTCGAAAGCAGCTTTATTTCTAATTCTTTTAGTCGATACTGAATGAAACGAAATTATTTTTTCAGTACATATTGTGAAACTCAAATTAATGCTTTACACACTGAAAAAAATAATTCCGATTCGTGCAGTATTGACTGAAATAATAAGATATTAAATTGCTTTCGAATCGAGAAAGTACTCGAGCACGACTGCCAGAATCAGGCCCCAGTTAAACCTAACCTTAATAGAATTAGTATATATATCTCCTGAAGGTATATCAACAAAATGTTCAATACTTTTTTATGATTTTGTATTTGGGTAACATTCGCTAGTTACGAGAATAAGAAATAGGAGAAATTATTATTTTCTGGTAACACATTTTCTACAAAAATCGCATTTTTCAGTTGCGGTATTCAGTGTTTGATGCGTTTTAGGTTCCAACTGTTTACTATTGCAATAATTTTTTCATTAACAGCGAGCGGTTTTTTAAGAAACTTTGCAATGCTAGATGCAACTTAGGTAACAGCTGATATACAGAATTATTGGTCGCCAAAATTTACAAAAAGCTGTTTGATTATTTTGTGAAACGGTTTTAACGCACTTTTTGCCGCACCAAGTTGCAATGACTACCCTGCAAATAAAATTGGACCACCTGATCAATTTTGATAAAATGGACTTCTCCATGGACTGGTCCGATGTAATGCAAGCATGGACAATGTCATTGTTAAAAATGTTTGTAGTGAGACGACATGTCTTCGTTATTGACGACATGATTTCGTTTTTAAACGACTTCAAAACTAATCCTCTTGAGTATACTATGGAGTAGTTTTAAAACTACTCCTTAGTGGTCCAACACAGAAAAAATTATTGCCGAATTATTTTCAAACAAACGTTTGTTTGAAAATTTTTTTTATTTCTACAAATTTTTTTACTGATTCAATTAAAATTTTTGTTTGATTTTTATTTAACCAACAAAAATGTTGACAACCATTCAAAAATATAATACACGCGTTATTGGTTTCAAGTTTTCATAATTTTGTATGAAATATTTAACGCTTTTTAATGTTGTCGTCTTTTTGCATTTTATTTTATTATTTGATCGTAAGCAACACTTCCTAATGTGAAATATAAGAACTACAACAAAAAACACATACAGTCTATTTTTGGACACTTTAAAAAAGTACAACAGTAAGGAAGATGAAGAGAAGATGATTGAAGTAAAAAAAATAGCAGGTAAAAAAACGTTTCACTCTTTTTAAACAACAGAAACAACAACAACATTATAAGAAACAAAATAAATTTTTGGTTGGTTTCAAAGTTGGTTAAAAAAAACCAAAATCCCGTATTCAATTTTTTCAAACTGTTTGCTTAAATACATCAAATACAAAAATATAATGATGACGAAAAACATATCGAGTCGGTCTGTCGCCGTTTTTGGGTTACATTTCTTCTTCATTAGCAAAGGAAAGGATACAGCAACAGTGAGTGATGACGAAAAACATTGTGTGTATAGACTTTGTTCAAAAATTATTCCAACAAAAAAATGTGTCTCAAAGCCAGCCGGCCGCTCTGCTCTCTTTCTGCCATCATCTTCTAATACAGTGCCTGCTTGTGTGCGCATCATTGCTAGTGCAAAAACCTTTTTTTTTTTTTTGATTTTGAAATTTAGTATATGAAATTCAGTAAACTTTTTGTTTGATTCAGTTAAATTATTTGTTTGAAAAAATCAGTGTTTTTTTTTTCAATAAACAAAATGCAAATAAATTGTTTGAATATGCGAATTTGTTTATAGATGTGTGTGAAGTTAAATTTTAAAATTTATAACCCTAGACACATTCTGTTATGTTAACAGAACAATGTTAACTACTTAACAGACCTAATGTTAATGCTGTAATCATGGATAAGTCCAGATTTCTGGAAAAGGAGTCAACGTGGGCGAAAAAGAATGATTAGGATTTGTGGACAATACTATTCTCCATCGTTCTCCATCCCCAGAATTTTTAACAGAGCGAGTTGGACCGACTTATGGCCAATTTACTCTTTTGAATTCTCTAGGGGATGAACCCAGATTTCTGGAAAAGGAGTCAACGTGGGCGAAAAAAAATGATTAGGATTTGTGGACAATACTATTCTCCATCGTTCTCCATCCCCAGAATTTTTAACAGAGCGAGTTGGACCGACTTATGGCCAATTTACTCTTTTGAATTCTCTAGGGGATGAACCCAGATTTCTGGAAAAGGAGTCAACGTGGGCGAAAAAAAATGATTAGGATTTGTGGACAATACTATTCTCCATCGTTCTCCATCCCCAGAATTTTTAACAGAGCGAGTTGGACCGACTTATGGCCAATTTACTCTTTTGAATTCTCTAGGGGATGAACCCAGATTTCTGGAAAAGGAGTCAACGTGGGCGAAAAAAAATTATAAGGATTTGTGGACAATACTATTCTCCATCGTTCTCCATCCCCAGAATTTTTAACAGAGCGAGTTGGACCGACTTATGGCCAATTTACTCTTTTGAATTCTCTAGGGGATGAACCCAGATTTCTGGAAAAGGAGTCAACGTGGGCGAAAAAAAATTATGAGGATTTGTGGACAATACTATTCTCCATCGTTCTCCATACCCAGAATTTTTAACAGAGCGAGTTGGACCGACTTATGGCCAATTTACTCTTTTGAATTCTCTAGGGGATGAACCCAGATTTCTGGAAAAGGAGTCAACGTGGGCGAAAAAAAATTATGAGGATTTGTGGACAATACTATTCTCCATCGTTCTCCATCCCCAGAATTTTTAACAGAGCGAGTTGGACCGACTTATGGCCAATTTACTCTTTTGAATTCTCTAGGGGATGAACCCAGATTTCTGGAAAAGGAGTCAACGTGGGCGAAAAAAAATTATAAGGATTTGTGGACAATACTATTCTCCATCGTTCTCCATCCCCAGAATTTTTAACAGAGCGAGTTGGACCGACTTATGGCCAATGGACGATGGAGAATAGTATTGTCCACAAATCCTCATAATTTTTTTTCGCCCACGTTGACTCCTTTTCCAGAAATCTGGGTTCATCCCCTAGAGAATTCAAAAGAGTAAATTGGCCATAAGTCGGTCCAACTCGCTCTGTTAAAAATTCTGGGGATGGAGAACGATGGAGAATAGTATTGTCCACAAATCCTCGTAATTTTTTTTCGCCCACGTTGACTCCTTTTCCAGAAATCTGGGTTCATCCCCTAGAGAATTCAAAAGAGTAAATTGGCCATAAGTCGGTCCAACTCGCTCTATTAAAAATTCTGGGGATGGAGAACGATGGAGAATAGTATTGTCCACAAATCCTTATAATTTTTTTTCGCCCACGTTGACTCCTTTTCCAGAAATCTGGGTTCATCCCCTAGAGAATTCAAAAGAGTAAATTGGCCATAAGTCGGTCCAACTCGCTCTATTAAAAATTCTGGGGATGGAGAACGATGGAGAATAGTATTGTCCACAAATCCTCATAATTTTTTTTCGCCCACGTTGACTCCTTTTCCAGAAATCTGGGTTCATCCCCTAGAGAATTCAAAAGAGTAAATTGGCCATAAGTCGGTCCAACTCGCTCTGTTAAAAATTCTGGGGATGGAGAACGATGTAGAATAGTATTGTCCACAAATCCTTATAATTTTTTTTCGCCCACGTTGACTCCTTTTCCAGAAATCTGGGTTCATCCCCTAGAGAATTCAAAAGAGTAAATTGGCCATAAGTCGGTCCAACTCGCTCTGTTAAAAATTCTGGGGATGGAGAACGATGGAGAATAGTATTGTCCACAAATCCTCATAATTTTTTTTCGCCCACGTTGACTCCTTTTCCAGAAATCTGGGTTCATCCCCTAGAGAATTCAAAAGAGTAAATTGGCCATAAGTCGGTCCAACTCGCTCTGTTAAAAATTCTGGGGATGGAGAACGATGGAGAATAGTATTGTCCACAAATCCTTATAATTTTTTTTCGCCCACGTTGACTCCTTTTCCAGAAATCTGGGTTCATCCCCTAGAGAATTCAAAAGAGTAAATTGGCCATAAGTCGGTCCAACTCGCTCTGTTAAAAATTCTGGGGATGGAGAACGATGGAGAATAGTATTGTCCACAAATCCTCATAATTTTTTTTCGCCCACGTTGACTCCTTTTCCAGAAATCTGGGTTCATCCCCTAGAGAATTCAAAAGAGTAAATTGGCCATAAGTCGGTCCAACTCGCTCTGTTAAAAATTCTGGGTATGGAGAACGATGGAGAATAGTATTGTCCACAAATCCTCATAATTTTTTTTCGCCCACGTTGACTCCTTTTCCAGAAATCTGGGTTCATCCCCTAGAGAATTCAAAAGAGTAAATTGGCCATAAGTCGGTCCAACTCGCTCTGTTAAAAATTCTGGGGATGGAGAACGATGGAGAATAGTATTGTCCACAAATCCTTATAATTTTTTTTCGCCCACGTTGACTCCTTTTCCAGAAATCTGGGTTCATCCCCTAGAGAATTCAAAAGAGTAAATTGGCCATAAGTCGGTCCAACTCGCTCTATTAAAAATTCTGGGGATGGAGAACGATGGAGAATAGTATTGTCCACAAATCCTCATAATTTTTTTTCGCCCACGTTGACTCCTTTTCCAGAAATCTGGGTTCATCCCCTAGAGAATTCAAAAGAGTAAATTGGCCATAAGTCGGTCCAACTCGCTCTGTTAAAAATTCTGGGGATGGAGAACGATGGCGAATAGTATTGTCCACAAATCCTCATAATTTTTTTTCGCCCACGTTCACTCCTTTTCCAGAAATCTGGGTTCATCCCCTAGAGAATTCAAAAGAGTAAATTGGCCATAAGTCGGTCCAACTCGCTCTGTTAAAAATTCTGGGGATAAAGAACGATGGAGAATAGTATTGTCCACAAATCCTTATAATTTTTTTTCGCCCACGTTAACTCCTTTTCCAGAAATCTGGGTTCATCCCCTAGAGAATTCAAAAGAGTAAATTGGCCATAAGTCGGTCCAACTCGCTCTGTTAAAAATTCTGGGGATGGAGAACGATGGAGAATAGTATTGTCCACAAATCCTTATAATTTTTTTTCGCCCACGTTGACTCCTTTTCCAGAAATCTGGGTTCATCCCCTAGAGAATTCAAAAGAGTAAATTGGCCATAAGTCGGTCCAACTCGCTCTGTTAAAAATTCTGGGGATGGAGAACGATGGAGAATAGTATTGTCCACAAATCCTTATAATTTTTTTTCGCCCACGTTGACTCCTTTTCCAGAAATCTGGGTTCATCCCCTAGAGAATTCAAAAGAGTAAATTGGCCATAAGTCGGTCCAACTCGCTCTATTAAAAATTCTGGGGATGGAGAACGATGGAGAATAGTATTGTCCACAAATCCTCATAATTTTTTTTCGCCCACGTTGACTCCTTTTCCAGAAATCTGGGTTCATCCCCTAGAGAATTCAAAAGAGTAAATTGGCCATAAGTCGGTCCAACTCGCTCTGTTAAAAATTCTGAGGATGGAGAACGATGGAGAATAGTATTGTCCACAAATCCTCATAATTTTTTTTCGCCCACGTTGACTCCTTTTCCAGAAATCTGGGTTCATCCCCTAGAGAATTCAAAAGAGTAAATTGGCCATAAGTCGGTCCAACTCGCTCTGTTAAAAATTCTGGGGATGGAGAACGATGGAGAATAGTATTGTCCACACATCCTTATAATTTTTTTTCGCCCACGTTGACTCCTTTTCCAGAAATCTGGGTTCATCCCCTAGAGAATTCAAAAGAGTAAATTGGCCATAAGTCGGTCCAACTCGCTCTGTTAAAAATTCTGGGGATGGAGAACGATGGAGAATAGTATTGTCCACAAATCCTTATAATTTTTTTTCGCCCACGTTGACTCCTTTTCCAGAAATCTGGGTTCATCCCCTAGAGAATTCAAAAGAGTAAATTGGCCATAAGTCAGTCCAACTCGCTCTATTAAAAATTCTGGGGATGGAGAACGATGGAGAATAGTATTGTCCACAAATCCTCATAATTTTTTTTCGCCCACGTTGACTCCTTTTCCAGAAATCTGGGTTCATCCCCTAGAGAATTCAAAAGAGTAAATTGGCCATAAGTCGGTCCAACTCGCTCTGTTAAAAATTCTGGGGATGGAGAACGATGGAGAATAGTATTGTCCACAAATCCTTATAATTTTTTTTCGCCCACGTTGACTCCTTTTCCAGAAATCTGGGTTCATCCCCTAGAGAATTCAAAAGAGTAAATTGGCCATAAGTCGGTCCAACTCGCTCTGTTAAAAATTCTGGGGATGGAGAACGATGGAGAATAGTATTGTCCACAAATCCTCATAATTTTTTTTCGCCCACGTTGACTCCTTTTCCAGAAATCTGGGTTCATCCCCTAGAGAATTCAAAAGAGTAAATTGGCCATAAGTCGGTCCAACTCGCTCTGTTAAAAATTCTGGGGATGGAAAACGAAGGAGAATAGTATTGTCCACAAATCCTTATAATTTTTTTTCGCCCACGTTGACTCCTTTTCCAGAAATCTGGGTTCATCCCCTAGAGAATTCAAAAGAGTAAATTGGCCATAAGTCGGTCCAACTCGCTCTGTTAAAAATTCTGGGGATGGAGAACGATGGAGAATAGTATTGTCCACAAATCCTTATCATTTTTTTTCGCCCACGTTGACTCCTTTTCCAGAAATCTGGGTTCATCCCCTAGAGAATTCAAAAGAGTAAATTGGCCATAAGTCGGTCCAACTCGCTCTGTTAAAAATTCTGGGGATGGAGAACGATGGAGAATAGTATTGTCCACAAATCCTTATAATTTTTTTTCGCCCACGTTGACTCCTTTTCCAGAAATCTGGGTTCATCCCCTAGAGAATTCAAAAGAGTAAATTGGCCATAAGTCGGTCCAACTCGCTCTGTTAAAAATTCTGGGGATAAAGAACGATGGAGAATAGTATTGTCCACAAATCCTTATAATTTTTTTTCGCCCACGTTGACTCCTTTTCCAGAAATCTGGGTTCATCCCCTAGAGAATTCAAAAGAGTAAATTGGCCATAAGTCGGTCCAACTCGCTCTGTTAAAAATTCTGGGGATGGAGAACGATGGAGAATAGTATTGTCCACAAATCCTTATAATTTTTTTTCGCCCACGTTGACTCCTTTTCCAGAAATCTGGGTTCATCCCCTAGAGAATTCAAAAGAGTAAATTGGCCATAAGTCGGTCCAACTCGCTCTATTAAAAATTCTGGGGATGGAGAACGATGGAGAATAGTATTGTCCACAAATCCTTATAATTTTTTTTCGCCCACGTTGACTCCTTTTCCAGAAATCTGGGTTCATCCCCTAGAGAATTCAAAAGAGTAAATTGGCCATAAGTCGGTCCAACTCGCTCTGTTAAAAATTCTGGGTATGGAGAACGATGGAGAATAGTATTGTCCACAAATCCTCATAATTTTTTTTCGCCCACGTTGACTCCTTTTCCAGAAATCTGGGTTCATCCCCTAGAGAATTCAAAAGAGTAAATTGGCCATAAGTCGGTCCAACTCGCTCTGTTAAAAATTCTGGGGATGGAAAACGATGGAGAATAGTATTGTCCACAAATCCTAATCATTTTTTTTCGCCCACGTTGACTCCTTTTCCAGAAATCTGGACTTATCCATGATTACAGCATTAACATTAGGTCTGTTAAGTAGTTAACATTGTTCTGTTAACATAACAGAATGTGTCTAGGGTTATAAATTTTAAAATTTAACTTCACACACATTGTTTATAGGACCGATTTCAGACAAAAAATTGTTTGTTTCTACAAATTTTTTGTTTGAATTGGAAAAATAATTTTTTCTGTGAAAGGTGGGTTATATGGTCCTGCCCTAGGACATCGTAATGTTAAATAGACCATGTTTTTTCCATACGTTTGAGTTACTTCTGGACTAGTCCTGGTCCCTTGCGGGCTACTCTTTGCACGCGTGTTTAGACTGGTCCTATTATTTGCAGGGTAGATACCAGAGAACCTCAAAACGCACTATTTTTGTGCATTTATTCATACGCTAAAATTTACAATAACTCTATACATGCAAAACAAAGTTCAACGTTGGTAATTTTTTTTTCCTTTCGTACACATTTGATATTTTCATTTATTCGTTTTTTATTGAAAGTGCTTTATTTGCATTTGTGTTGCTCACGCAATATAACACAACTGAGTAAATTCAAAAGAGCACATTCTCTATACTTTTGTTTACATTAACAACAACAACAATAAACAACGATGAGACGCTTTTTCAAAATTAACAACAATAAAAACAACAATAACAAAAATACATTGTACCTACTACTACTACTACTGTACTTTTTGTTTCTATGGAAATTGTGTGTACCTACATAAGTATGTGTGTTTAGTTTCATTTAAATTTTTTTTTTCTTGTACTACATAGTTATGCTGAATAAATACATGAGTAATAATTGTTTGATTTCTGGCTCTTTCGTTTGTATTTTTTGTTTCTTTACCAAACAATCATTTGCGCTCAGAACACTTAGAATCTTTATAAAAAAAAACGAAGGCAACGATTGTATAAATAACAAAGCACGATGTGCGTTATTTGAATGACTGCAAACCAGCAGCGAATATTTGCGGTTGCGCGAGTTTGACTGTATGACCGTAAGCGTGTGTATTTGTTGTCGTTAATTAAATGCGATTTTTTTCAATTGCAAAAAGCTATTCTCTGGTAGATACCCAGCACAGCCTCACAACATACTCCCCTAAGATTTGTCAGTTATAAACAGTGAGTGCTGGTAATTTAAATAATAGCCGGTCGGCGAAAAATAGGTTAAAATGCCACGAAGCAGTGCAAAATACAAGATTATCGAAGCATTAGTAAATTTGTTTGACGACCCTAAATTATTGTTTACAAATGTCAGCGATGCAAACGCAATACATGTAGCAATAAAAACTAACTATGCAGTTTTAGTATTGCGCAAAAGCAATAATGTGACAATTGCAATTCTGTGTATTTTGTTGTTGGATTGCAAACAAAAGCTACAAAATTTAGCATTTGCACTTTCGCAAGATCATTTGCATAAACCACTTAACTCCGCTAGTGTTTTTAATTGTCAAAAAGGAATCTATAAAACATTTAAAGCGAAATAGGTAAAAATTCGATATTTCGAATTTAGAAAAAATTCTCATATTTTGATGAATTCGGTATTCTCTATTCCGGTATTGCAACCCCTAATGTTATAAATAATATTTGATGATTTGTTCTTCATTTAAAGGACGCTCTATTCAAATGTCCTTGGCCATGAATGTCGATGTCGTTTAAGCATTGAACCGACTCATTTTGCTTGGAATTTTTTTCTTGTTTTTTTTTCCTCATAAATATTAATGATATTTTAGTTTTTTTTAGTTTGTTTTATTCACCCACTTATCATTTATAATCGTTGCAAGTTTGTGCTAATAAGAGTACTAAGATAAGATTTATATCATTATTAACTTTAGAATTAGATAAGAAAATTGTATTAACATACAAAAGGTTATAACGAATTAAAATGATTAAAGCGTTTACACGAAATGAAGCCGTGTATTTGCTTGTACAACGTGGTGCAAAAGCCATCACCCTATCGAAAGACGCTATAATTTTTGTAAATGACGGTAAGTGTCACTTCTGCTTTGATATTTATAAAGTAAAAAGAAACAAAATAAACGGCAATAAGAAATGTAGCGCTATACTTCTCAAGAACATCGATGAATTGTTTCGTTTCTCTGTGGATACGTGAACAGGCAGAATCATCGTTTCTGATACACCGAAAACCCGCTTCCCAGGAAAAATTTTTTGATTTTTAGTAATAGGTGGTAGTTGTTTCATACGTTACCTTGTAAGTAGCTGTCATTACAATTGTCATTATTCTGAAAACTTCATTAAGTATTTCCTAGTAACGACCTCAGCCACTACCTATTTCTTCTACTATTTTCACTATTGAATATTTGCTTACTAATAATCAGCTCAATCAGTTTTAGTTGTGTTGTTTTCAGTACAGAATATTAACTTCCTGGTAAGTACCTACAATTCCACTTACTCGTAGTTAAATAATAACTAGATATTTTTTGACTTCTAGTAAGTGTATTATAAGTACTGAATTCTGTGGACACCTCGAACAAAAATAAGAAGTTATTCAGCCGAAAAATAAGTAGTGTTTATTTTTCTTCAACATGACTTGCTAACTTACCAGGTAAGTAAAGTTTCTGCTCGTTTATAACAAAGAAAAAGTCAAAACTGTATGGTGTGATGTTTACGCTGGAGGTGTCATCGGGCCTAATTTTGTGAAAACGCTACAGACTAATCGACTACTGTGAACGGCGAGCGCCACAGAGCCATGATCAACGACTTTCTGCTACCTTAACTGGACGAACTAGGAATCGAGAACATGTGATTCTAACAGGATGGAGCAATATTGGTGATGCCCTAACATCAGAATTATGACATCAATGTTACTACAAATGGCTTCAATGATGCAAAAAGTAACATCAATCCAATGACTAACGTCTTCGTACAATTTTGTCATTTTTCACGTGTCATCCAGCTACTTTATGACTATAGTGACATCATTTATATATAAAAATGAAAAATGTTTGTTTGTTTGTTTTAATGTTGGCTTATAGACTCCTAAACTACTGAACCGATTTTCCTGACGTAGCATCACGTGAGCCCTAAAAATAAAATAGGCTACTTATTTTTTCGATAGGGGCAGGGGAATTGGTACCCCCATTGGATGCCAATATTAAACATCGGATATCTTAATAGCCGCTTCGCGCATTTTGTTGAACTTTTGGTAGTAGGATCTTCTGAGCCCCAAAATAGAAATAAAGTAGCAGCGGGGGAAGTGTTACCCTCCATAGGACGCCAATGTTAAATATCGCATATCTTAAGAACTGTTATAGTGAGAATGTTCAAAATTTGCAGAAGTCACTCTTATGGTATACTACACTTTTGAAAATAGAAATAAGGCGGGTAGGCGTAGGAGGGGAAATACCTCCCATAGGATCCATATATTAAATATCGCTCAACTGAAGAACAATTAAAGGGATAGTCTTCAAATGTGGTTAAAGCTACTATTATGGTAAACTATAAATTTCAACATAGAAATGGGCGGAGTAGCCAGAGGAGGAGCAGTACCCCTCATAGATAGAAATATCAATAAGAGCCGCTGCAAGCAATTTGTTGAACTTTTGGTAGTAAGATGTTCCGAGCCCCAAAATTGAAATAAAATAGCAGCGGGGGAAGTGTTACCCCCCATAGGACGCCAATGTTTAATATCGGATATCTTAAGAACTGTTATAGTGAGAAAGTTCAAACCTTTGTAGAAGTCACTCTTATGGTATACTTCACTTTTGAAAATAAAAATAAAGCGGGTAGGCGCAGGGGGGAAATACCTTCCATAGGATGCATATATTAAATATCTCTCAACCGATAAAGTGGTTAAAGCAGTGTAGCGAAGCGCACCGGGTTAAGCTAGTTTTGTATATAATTAACACTATTTTCATGAGTACAATGTATTATAAGAAGCAAAAATTCCTATATTCTATTTTTTTAAATGATTCAGTTGAATACATCCAATTTTAAAAGTAGAATGATAACGAAAACCATATGGGGCATGGTGCTGGTGTCTTATTATTGAGAGTTCTGCTGTTAACAAAGGTCATAATTCAACATACGTGAAACAAACATATGTAACGGGTAAGTAAATAATAATATTCTCTCACTTTGACTTAATTCAATTCCAATGACTTTGACTTAATGACAAACTGTCATTAAATTGATGTTTATGTGTCCTTTTCGTCATATTCGTCATTTCTGTGATGCCGATGTGTCATCCCATTGATGACATTATTTCATTTTTACCCTGATGACAATTTTGCCAAGTGATGTTAAGGTTAACATCACCATGATGAAAAGTGTCATGGGGTCAAAAACGAAGACACTTGTCATAGTACTGATGTCAAAATACATCATTGTTATGACGCCTTTTCTATCAGTGTACACGACCTACAATAAAAGTTCTGAGGGCTGCATTTCAGGGAAACTTAATCTCTCGTTCTATACTTCACTTCGTAGAAATTCTATGCCAGCAAGCTTTAGACACTTGAAGTCCACAAAGAGAATATCCGTCAGGTATGAGTCAACAGGTACATCAACAAACAAAATTTGTCAAATTGGGGAAAATAGCAACCTACATGAGATTCAAGAGAGTTAAATTCATCCCGAAAATTTAAATGTTTAGTGTAAATTTTAGGCTGACGGCCGAATCGGTTCATATTTGTTTGGGAACGGCGTTGGCCTGGCCATCAACGTCAACGGCGAGCCCTATATTTCGATTATAACCACCTTCTCTAGGTCTGAATTGGATGATATGGACACCAACAAGATGGGGTTTCCATGTACGGCACTACAAACCTACTCTATCTACATTTTGTAAACAAAGAAAATTAAGAACAAAAGAAATGAGAAAGAATTTGAATTATGGACTTTAGCATTTTTGTCTGCTTAGAACTTGAAACCACATACGTACGTAAGTTAAGTATCAAGAAAGAAATTCCCTCTAGTAATCTATATAATATAAAGGGGGATGGACTGTGACAAGTAAAGGTTGAAAGTTCTTGATTGCCACTCACTTGGGAGTGGCCAAGGAAGATTCCTTTGCGTCACAGTCAAAGCAGCTCACTACCTCCGGTCTTTACCAGGTATTCCCCGGGCAATGGCTTTAGAACACACGTTCAGAGGCTAGCTAGAGTGAGAAGGCGGCTAAGTAACCTGAATGGTTGAAAGACGTCTCAAGTCAGTAGGAAGAACTTCTGAAACTTAGTTTCTGTAAAGTATCCTGATGGCTCGTTAAGGGCGTCTCAGGAAGTAGAAGAAACGCGGATAATCTCTGCCTTTGAAAAACTTTACAAATTGCCTGCCTGGAGATTGCTGGCAGCCCCAGCACCAGGATCGGATGCGTAAGCCTAATAAGCTACCGCATCTTAAATAATACTTATTAATGAAACCTCAACTATATTTAACCAAAAAAGATCTGATTTACTGATGACAACCTTTAGCATGAAAAAACGGACAAGATTTGGAACCTGGAATGTTAGGACGCTGTCTGAACCATCGCGTTTAGAACAACTTAGTAATGAATTTGAAAACTACAAACATATATATATATATATATATATATATATATATATATGTATAATCTATACAATAAAAATGAAATGTTGTATGTTGCTGATCGCATAACTTGAGAACGGCTTGACCGATTTGGACGATTTTTTTTTAAATAATCGCCATGGTCCCACTTTTACGTCCCCTTTTTTCGATTAACCTAAAATCAGAAAACGGCTCCATCGATTTGACAAATTTTTTTTCAAATGTTCGTATTAATCCATTTTAAGTTTTCATCGAAAGAAAAATTTACCACGCCTACTTTTACGCCCACTTATTCTATTTATTTCACCGAATTTTTCTTTAAAACTATCGCCATGGTCCAACTTAGGTTTTTACGGATAGAAAATATTGCCCCGCCCACTTTTTTCGATTTACATAAAATCAGAAAACGCCTCCATCGATCATTAGTAATCAGCTACCGAGCGAAGCCGGGGCGGCTAGCTAGTATTAAATAATCGAACACAATTTGGAACTTCCGGGGATTTATTGAGTTGTGTTTAAATATGCGATCGGCAAAATCAGGGTGACGTTTTTTCTCTTTTATTCCGGCCGTTTGCACAACATTAACAACATATGTATGTTAAATTCATGCAACGCATACAATCGCAAAATGTAATAGTATTGGTTGCCGATCGCTGGTTTAAATTGTAAAAACTTTTAACCAATTGTATATCTTTCTGAAAAAAATAAAGTCACGAGTTAATTTATTTTGTATTTCACTTTTTTTTATTAAATACAAACTTTGAATAATTATAGTACTTATTATCATTAGTATATTACATTATAAACAATTTAAGTGATAATTAGTTAATAAGAGTAATTTATCTTTTGAGACCAATACAACTAAACTAAATTGTAAAAAATACCGGTGTCAACTGGTTTCTGTTCTAAATATAGATGAAAATGGGGTCGGCGTTACTATTAAGCACGAATAACAAAATCTTTTAAAATTGAAATTTTGTATTCCCAAAAATTATTTTGATAATGAACTGGCAGTGCACGGCCTAAAAAAACTTATTGGCAACATGCAATTGAAATTTGTTTTTGTTTTCATTTTGTTTTTCTCAACCTACTTAAAACTACAATTAATGTTGGGAGAATTCCAATCAATTGTAGTGGGAAATGTAAGATGAGATGATAAACTCACTGTTTATTGTTGATGTTTTTGTTTAAACTTTGATATTGTTACAAGTAGAACTGTTGCTTATAAGTCTTATACGTTTAACAGCTTTATTTGGTTTAATATCTTTGGTTTTTCTAAAATCTTTAAGGATGTTGTTTCCTGATGATCTGGCCCATCAACAATAAATTTTCAGTGTTTCTATCAAGAATAAAAATTGGGAATTAAGCACGAATAACAAAATCTTTTAAAAATTTTTTTTTTATCAAAAAGTTATTTATTAGATATCACTACCTGACAAAATTTCAACAAAGTCGTGACCAAATGAATCTGACAGCTAATCTTTATGTAAAATTGTCCGCTGAATCCGAATATGAAGTCAGAATTGTCAAAATAACCGTTATTTGTGTTTTTAAAAAAGATGATGTGACTGAAATCCAAATATCTTCAAAAATTGTAATTCTTTCTTTTTAGTGAAAGGTTATAAATTTCTGAAATAACCATGGATTGCTTGTGAAGATTGGTCAAGAGATGACAGAGTTACAGGGGACAAAAGTTCAAGCTTCATTGAAAATTTTATGATTTTGTTCTTTTTAAGTTATTTTTTTTAAACCAATGATTTAAAAATCCTAATGTTTTATTGCATGCGACATTAGATTATTTTAATATGAACATTTTGAGCCCAACAAGACATAGATTGGTAAAAAAATGACAAAGCTACAGAAGATTTAGTAAGTTAACCCACATAGAAATTCAATATTTTCAAGCAATTTTTAATATTTATTAGTGTCCGACCGAACGCACTTTTTGAGACCGAACCCGAACTTCGGTAAATTTTGACAAGTTCGGCCGAACCCGAACCCGAACTTTTTGTTAATAAATCTGAACAATTTTCCTACGGTTTACAATTCATCGCGGTTCAAAATTTCTTAGAAGGTTTTATAAATTTGCTTCCCTGCGTGAGGTTATTTTCGCAAAACGGCGGGAGACAGGTGTTTTCATTACTAAAACATTCTTGGCCACTCCGTCGTACTATGCCAATAATTTGGTTATCGCCCTAGTATACATATTAGTACTCAAACCTCAACAATGTATTTTTTGAATTCGTTGGGTTGTATTTTCTCTAAGTGGCGTTTAATATTGGCGGTAGTTTGTTTGCTTGGCAATGAACTCCCCATTGACATTTGTTTGGCGCAACATTTGCGATGAGCGCTTGCTCAATTTTTAAAAAAAAAAATCCAAAATGGTTTGGATGACATTTTTATCCGGAAATATGTATAGTATAAAGTTTGGTTTGTGGTTCACCCAAAACTATAGATTATCTTACCATTCGCAGAATATAAATAGAGAGTATTTTTTTGGCCAAATAAAATTTAACCGTTTTTTTTTGTTGTATTTTTTACCGTCTTCTAAAAATTACACATATAAAGACATTTTTGTACACTTAAGCATTTTACTAAGTCATCGCTGTATTTTATCGAACTAATAATCATAGAGAAAAATAGGTGTATTGATTTCGTATTATTTTCAAAAACAATGATGCCAAATTATAATTTGAAATTATAATAAATATGTTATTTCATAAACAAGTTCGGTGTTCGGTAAAGTTCGGTAAAAATTTCGCCGAACACCGAACTTTGAACGAACGTCATTTTTGCCGAACTCCGTAACCGAACCCGAACGTTCGGTCGGACACTAATATTTATTGTTACTAAAAATTAAGCTTTGTATATTTATTTGTTGTGGGTTAATGAAATTAATCTTCTGTAACTTTGTCATTTTTGCACCGATCTGGTTCCTATTGGGCACAAAATGTTCGTATTGAAATACGCTAAAATTTTATTTTTTGGATGTTTGCATTTCAGTCACAGCATCTTTTTTAAAAACACAAATAACGGTTATTTTGGAATATCTGGAAAACTGTTCTACTTTTGACAATTCTGACATATTCGGATTCAGCGGACAATTTTACATAAAGATTAGGTGTCAAATTCATTTGGTCAAAAAATTGTCACTACGTACACTACGTATTTTGTGTTTTAACAAAAAAAAAAAACAACAAGAATTGATTTCGTATTAAAAATGATTTGAAATCCAACCATTTCTTAAACTACAAACATTTGAAAATGATTCGATCATGATTTTAAAAAAATAAAATTCTCAACAAATAGGGTAACTTACATATTTTAAATTTGAGAAATTTAAAAATAAAAAAGGGTCGAAGGAATAAAAAAAAAAATTTTTATTTGAGAAATTCATTTATTTTCAAATCGCTTTCATTCGTTATTCTCAAAATTTTTAAAATGGGGATTGTAGAACAACATGGAACATACATAAGTAGAAAATAATTTTTATTTTTTTTTAATTTAAATTTTTGTTATTTCATAAAACAAACTGTCAGATAAACATTCGGCACCACTGCTGCAGCTGAAAGATAAAAAAGCGTGCTTTTTATTTTCAGGGTTGAATTCCACTTTACGTAAAATTTATAATTTCTTTACTTTCACCCGTTTTATCCTTTTCTTATTCGCATTATTCCTTTAATAAATACCTTTTTTGCTTAGTCTGGGTTCACACTACACAGAAAATAATAAAAAATTGAGTTCAATTAAAAAATTTGTGATAGTGGTGGCTGTTCTTGAAAACACATCAAAGGAGTGCGAGTTTTCATGAAAACAAAAACAAATTCACAAAAATGTTCTGTGTATGAAAGTTTACTTTAAGAAAGTCTCAGTTTATTGGTGAGTGTGGAAAAGAACATGCTATCGTTCACTCCCCACACTACAATAAACTCAGATTTTCTGAAAGAAATCTTTCATAGTGTGAGCCCAGACTTACAGATTATACATTTTTATTCAAATGCAAATCGTTTGTATGTATGAATTCCACTTTACGTAAAATTTATAATTTCTTTACTTTCACCCGTTTTATCATTTTCTTATTCGCATTATTCCTTTAATAAATACCTTTTTTGCTTAGTCTGGGTTCACACTACACAGAAAATAATAAAAAATTGAGTTCAATTAAAAAATTTGTGATAGTGGTGGCTGTTCTTGAAAACACATCAAAGGAGTGCGAGTTTTCATGAAAACAAAAACAAATTCACAAAAATGTTCTGTGTATGAAAGTTTACTTTAAGAAAGTCTCAGTTTATTGGTGAGTGTGGAAAAGAACATGCTATCGTTCACTCCCCACACTACAATAAACTCAGATTTTCTGAAAGAAATCTTTCATAGTGTGAGCCCAGACTTACAGATTATACATTTTTATTCACATGCAAATCGTTTGTATGTAACTTGACTTTAATTGCTAGACGACGCGTTCAATGCGTTTATGCTTCTGTCAAAAAATCATGATCCGTGTAAAATTGTATTGGCAAGTTACACACCACACGCGAAGAATGCATATACGCATTGATCGCATAAAATAAGATTATTTGCATCGCATGCGTCTTGATTTCTCATTTATCCTGAGAAGCTTCAGGATAAATGAAAAATAAAAAGATGAATTGAAGCCAGTACGATGTATGTTTGTATGTGAAATAGTTGCGTTTTAATCCGCTTCAAAGTAAAAAAATTCGTTAAAACAATGACAAAAGGGATTTGAGTATGTGCAATATTATTCAGAGACAAAAAAAAAAACAATAGTGGTATTCACACCAAACTTGTTAATTTGTAACTCGGTAGTTTGTTAATTTGTTAAAGTTACCAACTGTGAACGACCCCCATTTTAAAACTTTGTTAAGGCTCAGTTAGTCTTTACTTTCTGTTTCTGTTCTGTTCCGCGCCGTTCTGTTACGAAATTGTAATAGTTTATTTTTCTGTCGTAACTTATCAGCCGTTTATGACAAATTTATTAGTTTTGCACCGTCCATTGTTTATTTCAATAACTTTAATGCACATGAATTTGAAGAAATTAAATTTTATGAATTCTTAAAATCAAAAAACAGTTTATTTTAATAAAAATATGTATTTTTTATTATTTATTTTGCTGTCACTTACAATTACTTAACAAGTTTTTGATTTTAACATACTGAACCGCAACAGAACAGAAAAACTAATCAATTTCATAGGTTTTTTAATAACAAAAACCAATCAGCTGATTCGTATCAGAACAGAAAGTAAAGACTAATTCTGCCTTAAGTCTGGTAACTTTCGTAGTAAAACAACTGATTTATTGCTCTGACACAATTTATTATTCTGGAAAAAATAAAACATGCAACGAGAAACTGTAAAAAAACAATTGTAAACCATTTAATTACTCATGCTTTGACACAAATAACGTTTGCTGACGGTAAGTAGTGAGTTACCAACTAACAACTATTTTATCAAGGGTGCCGTGTCGTTAATTTGTTAAATGTTAATCCGGTAGCGCGTTTAATATACAAAAACAAAATGCGTGTAAAAAAGTAACAATTAACGACTAACAAACTAACAAGCTCGGTGTGAATACAGCTAATAAATTTAAAAAGTGGAATTATTAATTTTATGGTCCTCCTCATTTATTTTTCGTGTTTAGTGTTGCCCAGTTTATTTTTTCGTTCGAGAATCAAACTATAACAAATTAATATCAAGTTAATTAAGCCAGGGCTGTGGAGTCCTGCTCATTTATTGGTCCTCCTCATTTATTTTTCGTGTTTAGTGTTGCCCAGTTTATTTTTTCGTTCGAAAATCAAACTTTATAACAAATTAATATCAAGTTAATTAAGCCAGGGCTGTGGAGTCGGAGTTGAGGCTTTTCTACCAGAGTCGGAGTCAAGGTACCCAAAAAAACTCGCAACGCCGACTTCAAAAAATTTCTAATATTTTCCAAAATAATAATTTTTCGAAATTGGCTATGCAATATTCAAAATATGGATATGAAATTTTTACAGATTTATTTTCTTGCTATATTTATTTAACCATTTAAAAGGTACTGAATAAAACAAAAATTTCAGCTGTTGGAGTCGGAGTCAGAGTTAGAACCATTGTTTGACGACTCCACAGCCCTGAATAAAACAGTGTTTGTCTAATATTTTATTTACATTATTATCAATTAGCATACAAATGTTTTAATCAAAACTATTGAAAGCTTTTTGAGAATTGTGCTTGATATCAAATGATAAATTTTTTTATCAAATGTTTGACTTTGTCTGTAATGGGAAGATTAGATAAGATTTTCTTTATCGATTTCCAGTATTTGTAAAAAAATCTCATTTTAACGATTTTCTTACCGTCTCTCAATAAAAAAAAAAAAACAGATTTCCTATAGGGTTTTTTAATTTTTTTGTAGACGATTTAAAAAACGTGTTTTTCATTCTCTAGACAATTTTTTGTCATGCTTTTTTTCTCAAGTTTAAAACTAAAATGTATTTTATTAAATAATTTGAATTAATTAGCCAGTAATTGCTTTAATAAACTGTTGCATGCGAAATTGGCAAACTGTTTCAGATTTAAGTGAATTAAATAATAAAATTTAGATTGTGTTTTTTGTAAAGAAAGTCAAGGCAGTTTTCAATGTCTAGTTGTCGGGAGCGCAGTTAAAAAAAAAAGTTCCATTCTTTGAAAGAACGAATACTTTTAACGAAAAAAATCTATGAACTGATTTTTTATAATTTACATATTCTAAAATGGTTTGATTTGTTTATAAATACTTAATTAAAAATAAATCAGATTGAATTGCGGGTGTTCTGGTGGGTTAATTGGTTGTGAGCCGATCTATAAATGTCAGGGCTGCGGGTACGATTCCTGCAACGGGTTGAAGGCCGGCGTTACTACTGCTCTATAAACTAAGTAAAAATATATAATGTCTTATTGTATTTGTAACATTTATTAAATAATAAATAAATAGATTTACATTAAATAAAATTGTATTAACCCCATAGTATTCCCAACTGTTGCCAATAAGTATGTCTCTACTATCTCTTGTTTTGAAAGTAAAAAAAAACAGGTGGAAAGGTAAAAAAAAAAATTATCATCATTAAGAATATATCGAACCCTAACCGCGAAAATAACGTAAGCGACATTATTTTCAATTTTCGTTTTTTTTTTTTAATAAATTACTTAATTGGCAACACTTCCATCATCTCCAAAAATGTCATGGTCAAATAAGGTACCGTTACGATTTTATAGCAAGAACAATTTTATTGTAAGCGACAAATTTCATACAAAATTTATATTAAATAAAATAAAAAAGCTCTATCCTGTAAAATTTGATTTTTGGCGCTTACGTTATTTTCGCGGTTAGGGGTCGATATGTATATGGTGGGTTCTTAGAAGTGGCGAAGTTAAGTTTACGTTGTCCTTCTGACCGCCTGTCTGCTGTTATAAGTTTTTTGAAGACCCCAGACATTATCGGAACTAGCTTTTTATATATTTCAGTCACATAAGCTCCGTTGCTATTGAAATTCTGTTGGATAATGTGTTTTAGTGGTTGAGTGGTCTAAAACGCTGCAGTGCATTAGGTGAAGGGTATTAAAGATTCGGGCGAATAAAGCTCTCATTTCAATTCTTCGAAATTAAAAAAAAAAACTTAAGAAAATGTTAATAACTTTAGGTAACACAAGTTTATGATGATTTCTAAATTTCGTTATCTTCGATTTAAACAACCGATAAATCTGTGGGGGAATTAAGAAATAAAAGGTGAACAAAAAACATTTGTACAAATAAGTGATGGGCAAAACTTTTAATTTCTTGTGAGCTGTTTCGAGACACGTACAAGGTTGTCAAAAGATTTGTCACCAAAATTCTTAAAATTTCACCAAAAATCGTTAAATGTGATTTTTATATAAGAAAAAGGTAATTTAGGCTTCTTAAAACTTAAATACAGGGTGGCCCATAAGTCACTGAACATTGTATTTTTGATAAAAATTTTTATTTTTTTTTTATTTGATATTTTCTTTTTTTTATTATTTACAATATTAGAAATAAAGTGTGTTTTTTATGGAGTGACACAAGTTTAAATCATAATAAAATAAGGAAATATTTTATTTTTAATATCAATGAAACGGGCTTTATTGCAAAAAACATTTTATGAAATTAATGTTTTAAAATAATGTTTGCCATGTGGCCGCCACGGCTGGCGCGTTGAAGGCGCAATTTGGAATACCAATTTTCAACAACTTTTTGCATTCTGACCATCATCGTTTTGGAAAACATATGGGCCAATGACTCCGCCAGCCCATAAGGCGCACCAAACAGTAATTTTCTGTGGATGTAACAGTGTTTCGACAAAAGCTTATTTATGTACCCATTAGGGCTTCCAATCGGGATTGGTTTTTCTGAATCCCGGGATTCGGGATTGAAGACAATATTTCGGGATCCCGGGATTTTCGGGATATTTTGAATCCTGGGATTCACAGGATTTTTAAAAAATTTTCGGGATATTTCGGGATTTTTAATTTGTTGTATACCCAATATAAAAAAAAATTTTTTTGAACTTTATAAAAAACAACTTAATTTTCGAGTTAAAAATATGATAAAAACAAACTTAAATTATTAATTGAACAAAATTCATAAAGACAATGTAAAGCGGCTCATACACTTGCAATAAAATTGTTCTATTTTACGTATTGTACAATTATGGTGCCGTGCAATAAAGCCATAGGATATAAAACCATATGGTCTTATTTCTCAATGGAGCGAGATATAAGACCATATGACTTTATTTCCATGTAAAGCCTGGTACCCTGTTCAGTATTTCGTGCGAAATGTTTTCAAACTCAATATAAAAAAAATTTCTGTGAAATACAAACGAAAAAATGTTGATAGAGTTGTACTCTGTTTATATACGCAAAAACATGCGAAATGTTTCTAGCAACATTTTTATTTTTCGTGCGAAACAATTGCAGCTCCTTTTATTTCGCACGGAATTTTAAGCAATAACTAATCATTTTTTGTAATTTCCAAGCGTTTCAGAAATAAAAATGTAGAAAAGTGCAAAAATTAGAAAATAATTAAAATAAAATTGTTTTACTTTTTTTAATGACATTTTTCAAAACACATGGTTTTGTCATAGATGGGGGTAGTGCACTTGTTTAAAATTATTGTAATAATTTTGTTAATGTTAAGTGATGAACTAAAAATTTTCAAACTACATAAGTGACTATAATGTTAAAACATTTTGTAATAAAAAAATAGTTTGATTTAAAATCAAGCAATCATCAGTTTATTGCAATTTTTTTTTCTTCACTTATTTGACTAAAAATTTTGCACACAATTTAAAATACAAAACTTGTGTTTGCATGATTCAATCCAAGAATTATTCCGTTATTGACAGAATTTCATTTAGTTTAATTTTCTATGATTAGGCATATCATCGGAAAAATCAAAAATGCAAGTACAAAATTAAATTTTTTTAAATTTTAGTGATATCATGTTTTCGTACAGCTTTTTGATTGCAAGGTACAAATTTGTAAAAAATAATTTATTGCCGTTTTATTTAGTGAGAGTGCAATGTTGATTCAAGTCAACCTTTATTGTACTACCCCCATCTATGGTTTTTGCTTACATTCAAAAATAATGTTGCATACTTGCAGGATAGATAACATTGATACATGACAAAATTTTCGTGTGAAATAATCAATGTTGCTCAACATTTTTCGCAGGTTCGAACAGAGTACTAGGCTTAAGGAGTGAAATAAAGCCATACATGGCCTTATTTCCCATTTCAATTTTTTTTCTTTTAATATTATTCTAATTTATTTAAACATTTTTTTGTTGTTTTTTCTCTGGGTGTATATATTAAAAATATAATGAAAACACTTTTGGCCGCAAGGATTTTCTCCTCTATTGTATAACAAAAACCGGATTCGCTAACTAAAGCTTATCTGCATAGCCGGCCTTTGGCCGTGCGTAAGGAGTTTCTCTTGTATGGTATAACAAGCACCGGCTTCGCTAACTAAAGCTTCTCTGCGTATTCGGCGTTTGTTCGGAAACAAGGTAGATTTTAGAAGCTTTACTTAGCGAAATCGGTACTTGTTATACCATAAAGGAGAAAATACAGAGAAGCTTTAGTAAGCAAAGCCGGTGTTTGTTATACCATGGAGGAGAAAATTCTTGCGCCCGGCCGAAGGCCGGCTCTACAGAGAAGCTTTAGTTAGCGTAGCCGGTCTTCGTTATACCATACTTGCGCCCTGTCGAAGGTCGGCTATGCTTTGGAATTTGTAAACATGTTGTGACGGGCCCGCCGCACGCCTCACGATCGCCCGCCGGACGCGCCCCCCCCCCCCCCTTCCACCTACTGTACCATATATTTTCAACACTTGACAGTGGCAACGCATTCTTTTGCCAATTTGTAACCATAACAATTAAACTGTTATGGCGTTATTTCCATTTTGGTTACTAAACGATAATAGCGTTATTTCACTTGGTTGGTGGTAATAAAGCCATATGGCTTTATTTCCTATGGCTTTATTGCACGGGACCTACAACAACAAAATTTTGTAGATTTTATTTAACAAGAAAGTTATCACTACTGTGCGCGACACAACGTTGACGCTCTTGTTTAGGCATGGCATATCAGCGTTAAAGTTAAGCGGAAGAAAACTTTCCGCCTCCCGCTCTTGTTAAGGTTCGGCTGTAAGCCTTTTTTATAAACTGTGTTTTTCTCTTTAAGTTTGTTTTATTAATTTGATAAAATATTTATTTCTCCTGATCCACTGTGCATTCGTGCTTTTAATAAATTTACATAGACGACACAATAACGAAATAAAAACAAGGTAGAAATGAAAGAAAACATATTGTGAATATTCATTCATTTGCCTTCTTTTCGTTTTTTTTTTTGAACTGGGTTTTTGTTTAACGAATTGCTTTTGCGGCACCAATTCTGATTTTAACGAATTTAATTTAAATAAAGATTTTCTAAAAATGTTAAAATGTGAAACTCTTGCTGAGCAGTTGTGTTCCTCGTGTTGCTGTCGTCGTCGTCGACATCATCATCATCGCCAGCGTTGTCCAAAAGTAATTGTTGTTTTCGACATTCGAATCAATTTGATTTAGGTTCAATTCGATTCAGTTCATTTAAATTTCTAATACTCTTGCAACAATCAAAAGACTCTTGATTTTCATTGCACAACAATAAAAGTGAAATGTGTTGGCAACATTGTACAATGCTGTTTATGTTATTCCTATAGGTTAGTTCACCTTTTTATTGAATGAATGAAACCATTGTGCGACTTATTGCATAAAGCCTTGTACTCTGTTCAACATTTCACGTGAAATGCTGTCAAAACGCATATGAAAAAAACTTGTGCGGAATATCAATGAAATAATGTTTTCGTTAACTGCACTAACACAGAGTTGTATGCCATAATACAAAAACTGCAAAATTTCAACTGAACTAGAGTTGAGTTGTATTTAAGACAAACATTTTAAGAAAAACTAAGCTGTTCCGGCAAAATTGTGTATACCAACTTTGTTATGGCGGCACATATATATTCTCAGATTAACTAAACCTAGTTTAACTGACATCCTAATATTTTAAATTTGTCAAATATATTTTAAAATTGTTCAAATATATTAAAAATGTTCAAATACAATTTAAAATTGTCCATATGTATCTATCCAAATGTATTTTAAACACAAATACACGTATCTTCATAAAAGTTATTAAAAAAATTTAAAAAATAAACAATATAAAAAAATCGGGATCCCGAAAATCCCGGGATTAGAAATCAGAAATCCCGAGATTCGGGATTCACCTAATCCCGAAAATCCCTGGATTTCCGGGATCGGGATTTCCCGATTGGAAGCCCTATTACCCATTCAATCAGAAATACTAGGCTTCATTGCAAAATAAAATTTTGAATTTTGAATTGAACAATTATGTTGATTAAAAATTTCAACAATTTGCACGCATTGCTCTCAGTGATGCCAACTTAGTGCTTTTGACACTATTTATGGTGCTTTTTGATACCTCAAAACGCCAAAATTTTATCCATAGTGCCAAACTAAAAAAAAGCACCAACTTGGTGCTTTTTAAATTTTTCGTTAGAGCCTTTAGTGCTTTTTACAATTTTTATTTTTTTCTACCATTTTTAAAAAATACGATTATATAGAGGATGATTTAGTTGAACTTTGCTATTTGCGGTACAATTTTCAGAAGGCTTGTAAAGATTTTAAGAATGATAAAAAAGTGATAAATGAAAGTTACATTCGTTTTACCAAAAACTATATTAACGAGGTTAGAGCTAGGCTTCCTAGCAATTTAGATATTTTACGAAACGTTAGCGTTGACAACATATTTGGTAATCGTAATAAAAAAGATTTATTTCGGTAAACATTTTGTTAAAGATGAAGACACTGTTTCAAAAATAGAATATGGATTGAAAAATATTAGGAATTGTTAAATAAATTGTTAAAAACGCAAAGACTTAAAAAAAGAGCCGTAGCTTGGTATATGCAAAGTGTTAAATAAATTAAAAACAGCGCTTTAGTTTTCCAAGTGTTGTGCACTTCTACCTCTAGTGCTATTGAAAAAAGGTTTGACTAAGTATCAGATTGCAAACATACATGTTATTTCAATTTTGCCCCTTATGTGTGTTCTTTATTCAAAAGCGTACATATGTTAAAATAATTGGACAATATCATGCGCCAATTGTTTTATTAAACTTTGCACGAGTTTAATTTTTATTTATTAAAACGATAAAATATAAGTTTTTTTGATCAAATATGGGCTGCCGTTAAGTTTAATGCATTAGGCCATATTTTTTCGAGTTACCAAAATCGAGCTCGCACTGTATTACTTTAAAACTGTTATATGGCCAATTTAAACTCTAAATGAATTGGATGATATTATTTTTATTGAAGATAATAATAATACATGTAAAAATGTTTATATACAAATGTAAATATATTTATTATTTAATCTTAAATGAAAATGGTCCCCATCAACGCCGTCGCCTTTTTTTAAATTTTGGAGGTATACAATATTCGGCACTGCCGAATGCAACTTGTTTTGTGTTTAATTAAATTGTAAAAATAGCTAAGTGCTTTTTTACGCTTTTTTTTTTTTTGGCTCGAAATAGTGCTTTTTAGTGCTTTTTTAAATTTGAAAGTGCTTTTTTCTCTCAAAAAGTTGGCATCACTGATTGCTCTGGTGTAAGTCGATGCCAACAACTCCAAATTGTTACAGTACTTTTCGCTTATAGTCCACTTCTATTATTGCACAACTTTTGTGGACTATAAGCGAATTTAGACTATAACCGATTTTTTTTATAAGCCATTTTATGGATAATAAGTAGTGTTTGGGGTCCGGGATTTCCCGGGTCTGATTTCCCGGGAATTCCCGGAAAATTTCTGACGGTAATTCCCGGGAAATTTTTTTATTTTTCCCGGGAAATCCGGGAATTTCATAAAAGCAATTTTACATAAAAAACGTTAATTTTAATTTAATTTTGTTTTTTTTTTTATTTATAGAAAATATTTTAAACAAAACTTCAGTTGCTCAAAGTGATTTGTTTTATTTTTTTTACTCGCAGAAATTGATTTTTGCTTTGAATTTAAATTGTTGACATTACTGTAAAAAGACAAAAAAAAAACATCAGTTTACAAACATCAAATATTTTTAAATGTAATTCCAAGGCGAAATTAAATTATTTGAAAACAAATAATTACATTTTGGATTCGGCTATATCGAAAAGTTGTATAAAAATATATGCAGAAAATATATATAGACGACTTTTTATGAGCTGTTCTTCAGATGCTGAAGAATCTAGTAGTGATGGTGATATCACAGAAATTCGAGTTGATGCTACTATCAAAAAAAAAAAAATTGGAAAATGCTATCACTAATGCGAAAGCAACGCCAAAATATCGGAAAATTAATAATATAAACTGCTTTAACAAAGAGTTTAATATGTATGAAGTAAGCAATAATTGAACAAGGAATATGTATTGAAAACCTGTATAATGCTCTTTTAACTATAAAACCAACTTCGGTGGAAAGTGAAAGGGTTTTTTCTCTTGCTGTTCACTTTGGAACGAAGTAGAGGAATAAAATGTCCAGTGACTTTCTCAACGCATTAGTAGTTTTAAAAACCACATTTTTAAAAACTAAAAACTAATATAATCTATATATATAAAATTGGATGTGTGTATGTATGTATGTAACGTATGGACTCCAAAACGGCTGGGCCGATTTTGATGAAATTTTCAGGGAATCTTCAGAATATTCAGGCGGGTGACATAGGGAAGTCTGATTTTTGATTTTCGGTCTGGGGGCGGAGGGGCGTGGCAAAAACCATAACTTGAGAACGGCTTGACCGATTTGAACGATTTTTTCTTTAAAATGATCGCCATGGTCTAACTTAGATCTACACGGAAAGAAAATTTTGCCCCGCCCACTTTTACGCCCACTTTTTTCGATTTACCTAAAATCAGAAAACGGCTCCATCGAGTTGACTAATTTTTCTTTCAAATGTTCGTATTAATCAACTTTAAGTTTTCATCGAAAAAAATTTACCACGCCTACTTTTACACCCACTTTTTCCATTAAGCGCATAACTGGAGAACGGCTTGACCGATTTGGACGATTTTTTCTTTAAAATGATCGCCATGGTCGCACTTAGATTTAAGCGAAAATAACATTTTGCCCCGCCCACTTTCACGCCCACTTTTTTTGAATTACCTAAAATCAGAAAACGGCTACCATCAATTTGACATATTTTTCTTTCAAATGTTCCTATTTATCCATTTTAAGTTTAAATCGAAAGAAAAATTTACCACGCCTACTTTTACGCCCACTTTTTCTATTAAGCGCATAAGTTGAGAACGGCTTGACCGATTCAAACGATTTTTGCTTTAAAATGATTGCCATGGTCCAACTTAGGTTTTTACGGAAAGAAAATTTTGCCACGCCCACATTTTTCGATTTACCTAAAAAAAAAGGGCTTCATCGATTTGACTAATTTTTCTTTTAAATGTTCGTATTAATCCATTTTACGTTTTCATCGAAAGAAAAATGTATCACGCCTACTTTTACGCCCTCTTTTTCTATTAAGCGCATAACTTGAGAACGGCTGGGCCGATTTGGACGATTTTTTCTTTAAAATCATCGCCATGGTCCAACTTAGGTTTTTACAGAAGGAACATTTTAAAGGCCGTAAATTTCGTTTAAAGCTCAATTTAAATCGTTTGGTAATACAACAATATTTGCTTAGGGCCAGCAACGCGGACCGGGTCAGCTAGTTATACATATATATATATGTATGTTATTTTTTTAAATTTGGTTATGTAGTTTGATTTTTGTCGGTTAAAATGTATTTTTTAAAAGTAAAAACATTAAATTTTACGGAATGTGCTGTTTAATAAATAAAAAATTTTAAAATTAATGTAAAAATCATTTGTTTTAAATAAAATGTAAGTGATCCGTTTTTTAAATGAATTTTAAGTTGTTTAAAATGAATTTTAGTTTGAATTTAACTACATAATATTTTGAGTGTAGTTTTTTTAATTGTGTCTTTTGTGTTTTGTATATTTAATTAGTTTTACACAAGCAAATTTGTGATACACATATTGTTCATTTTTAATAAAACTGTTTTAAATATAAATTTTGTTACATTTTAATGACTTTTTTATGATTTTTTTTGATAATAAAAATTTCCCGGGATTCCCGGTATTCCCGGGAAATAAAAATTTTTTTTCCCGTTTCCCGGGAAATGAAAAAGTCCGGGAATTCCCAAACACTAATAATAAGTGAAACATAGTATAATCCACATTTTGGACTATATTTAAATTTTTTTCTTCAATAAAACCACTTGAAACAAAAAAAAAAGTTTATTTAGAACATAACCAAATATTGATTTAATTTAATTAATTAGTTAAAACAAAAATCTTTTTTATTAATTAATTCAAATTCTTTAAAAGCTTACAATAAAAAAAAAATGTAAATAACTTCAATGTTTCATAAGCCTTAAGTGTGAGATTCATTTTAATTCTTTGGATGACGAAATCAAACACAACATAAATATCAATGTCATTGTTTTTTTAGATGACAATTTTTTGTTATACCAAACGTCAAAGTCTTTATAAAAGTATGAAGTTTGTCGTTTATTATGACAAAAAATTGCCAGAAAGGTTAATAAAAACATGTTGCCAGTTAATTAAAAAATATAAAAAACATAGTGGACTATAAGCGAACATTTTTGCATAAAGAATTATAAACGCATGCTAAGAAAATGTGGCTTTTAAAAGAAAATGGACTACACTGAAAGAAAAATGCTTCATATATTTAATGAATCATTTTCATAAAAAAGTTTTCCTTGGGTAAATGAAAATTTTCATTGTCTTAATGGAATTTCATAGGTTTGATGAAGTATTTTCGTTAAAATCGCTTCATTAGATTTCGTAATTACGTTAAAAATTTTCATTGGATATATGAAAACTTAAGTTTGTCCAAGTTAAAAAAAAAATTTTAATTGGGAACATAAAAAAGCAATATACAAACATAACTATATTCATAAATTAATACAAAATTATAGTTTCCTTAAAAAAATGTTTAATTGTTAATTAAAAAAATGTAAGATTTAATAATTTCATACATCGAATGTTACATGCATGCCATTAAATTTATGAAATCAAAAAATTTTTTTATAAAAGCAACATATTTCAATAATTGCCTTCATAAATTTAAATTTTCATTATGACAATAAAAATGTCATTATAGTAATGAAACAAAAACTTTCAATCCACTTTCAATCAACGTTGTTATTGTTATTACGGACAATTTAATCTCATATTTACGCCCTTAATTGAGAAAAAAACATAGTTTTTTTATACAAAAACTACACTGCCCCGGTAGACTAGCTGGTAGTGAGCTAGTCTATCAGCACCGAGGTTGCATGTTCGAATCCCGCCAGAGACAGAAAAAAAAAAAAAAATAAGAAATAAAATAAAGTAAAATAAAATAAGAAAAAAGAAAAAAAAAATAATTAAAAAAAAAAAAAAAAAAATTTTTACTTTATTGAAAGTATTCATCCAATGAATAATATTCATGGATCTAATGTAATGTTTCATTAAGTCCTTTTAATGAAACAGGTTTCATTGATCCAACGAAGCGCTGCATAGGTTCCTTTATAATGCAATTTTTCATGGGATTAATGTCAAAATTCGTTAGTATTGCGAAGAAAATTCTTTCAGTGTACAAGCGAAATGGACCTTCACACAGAAAAAAATCAATGTAAATTCGTTCAAAACAAGGTTGATTTTAAATTTTTCAGTAGTGATTTTGCTTCATTGTTGTTTCATGTTAATTGAACATGATTTTACAATAACTTGCAAACAACATTTTAAAATAACTATAATTCATGTTAATTTAACATTGCAGTAAAGTTAAAACAAAAAGTCATTTATATTGAAATAACTATCCGAATCACGTTGAATGAAACAAATTAGAACAAATAATTTGTATGCAGTTCGAAAAAATATGACAATGTTGGCTTAAATCCGTTTTAGGCCTTTAAGCGAAATGTACTGTTCACTCTAAAAAAAAACACCCATTAAAAACAATGTTTGGGAGTTCCAGTAGACATGTATACGATCAAGGAACGAGTAAAAATTGTTGAGTTTATTTTGCTAGTCAAAATTCAATGATTTAAATGCCATAAGAAAACTTCACGCGTTGATTTAGGTTGGTCTGTAAGTCGTTGATTACACGCTTCAACTTTTGCTGCTCAGTTATGGTCACACGCAGCAATCTGTTTTAACTTTTTCCTGTTATAAATATTTCAAAACAACAACAATTTTATTTACAGCGGATCAAAAAGAATAAGAAAATGATTAAATTTACTTGCGGTCATCTTCGTGCATTTACCTACGAATAAAAACACAAAGCGTGCGGACAAGTACAAGCATCTGTGTACCAGCCCTGTTTTTTCGCTCTTCTAAAAACTCAAAAGTTGAGCATCAAAAGTTGAAGCATGTAAACCTAGACTAAGCATTTGTAATCCAAATTTTTAATATTTTTAATCAGGCTAAAGTTCATCAAATTAAATTTTCTTTAAATTGTTTTTATGAAGAAAGGATTTTTACAACATCAAATTAATTAAAATTTATTAATAACTTTTGATTCTTGATTGAACTAGGAATCGATCTCAGGTTTTAACGGACAGGTTGCCCTGACATTTTTCAATTTTTAACGACACAATCTCTTTAGATGTGTTAAATTTTTTATTTCATAAAAACAAAAAAATAAGGCTATTTTTTATTCAAAAGAATAAAACCAAACCAAAAATTTCGTAAACTCATCACAAATTCTCAATAAATAAAACGACCCTTTTCAATTTTTTTTTATTTATTAAACATCTTATTGTTACGAATATTATTCATACAATAGGCAATTTTTTTAAAGGTACTTTTTGGAAAATAAATTTGTGTCTTGTGAATATGATTTGCTTCGCCATTTGATTAACGACGCCTCAGTTACTTTCAAATTACATAATTTTTGAGAACCAATCACGACGTAAATCAAGGTAATACTGCAATCGTCCTTGGTCTACTTATTTATATGTGCTTTATAGAATTTTTGTTATAATATTAATTGAACTTAAGCTAGGAACTCAATTGGAGCATACGTCGTTAGAACGTAAGGCGTAATGCCGTAAATTTCTAAAAAAAAGTTTTATTTTATCTTGAAAAAGAAAATACATATATACAATTTTACTTTCTATGTATATTAAGTTATTTTTCTTTTGGCAATACGATAGCAACCTTTCACCCGACGGTTGCGTATGAAAGTCGACGTAAGATGCTGATACGTTTTTACGTTTGCGCCAGCTATTGTGTGCCTTTGTATAAAATATTTTACGTTTTAATTTGACAACGTCTTACGTATACGTATACAGAGGCGTCACGAGACAGAAAATATTTTGTGTTTTTCTGTCTTTTTCTTCGAAAGCTGCCCTTTTTGCGTTTTTTGTTTTGATTATGCAATTTGTGTAGATAGTAGCGGCCTGTTTTTACGCATTGTCACTTCACTAACAAAAAACGTTTTCTTTCTCTTTCTTCGAAATCTGCCCTCGCAAATGATTTAGGCATTTTTCACACGTCACTTTTTTCATCTCTGTATACTTTGTGGCTACTACGTTCATACAGTGCAGTTGTATTTCAACGGCTGTAGGAAAAATCGCCCAAAGAAAAATGGCCCAAAAGAAATAATGAAAAATCGCCCAAAAAAATTCCATGTAAAATTGGGCCTGAATTCATATGAAAAGTGACCCAAAATTTGTGGGCTATTTTTCGTTATTATTGGGTGATTTTTCGTTTTTTAAATTTGGTGATTTTTCATAATGAAAATATTGTAAAAAATATTATATGAAAACTAGCCCATTTTTTCGGGCCATCTTTAATTTTTAAAATTTCTTCCAAATCTTACATACTATTTGTCTAAATCATTCATTATCATTATACGTCGAATTCCTGCATGTTATTTGTAAAAATAACTATGACACTCCAAAAAGTGTCACAGTGTCCATGGACTTTATGACACTTTTAAGTGTCATAATGCCCATCAGAGCAGTGTCATAAAGTCCGTGGACGTTATGTCACTTTGTAGTGTCATAATGTCCACAACATGCTTACAAACTCGAAAGCATAGCCGGCCTTCGGCCGGGCGCAAGGACTTTCTCCTTTTTGATAAAACAAGTGCCGGCTTCGCTAACTAAAGCTTCTGTGCACAGCCGGCCTTCGGCCGGGAGCAAGGATTCTCTCCTCTATGGTATAACAAAGACCGGCTTCGCTAACTAAAGCTACTCTGCGAAGTCGGCCTTCGTTCGGAAACAAAGCAGATTTTAGAAGCTTTACTTAGAGAAACCGGTACTTGGTATACCATTAAGGAAAAAATTCTTGCGCCCGCCCAAGGCCGTCTGTGCAGAGAAGCTTTAGTTAGCGAAGCCGGTCTTTGTTATACCATAGAGTAGAAAATCCTTTGGCCCGGCCGAAGGCCGGCTATGCAGAGAAGCTTAAGTTAGCGAAGACTGTTTTTGTTTTGGTAAAATAAGTTTCTTTAAAAATAGTTTTGTTGGTTTTTTTGCAAATTGGGTAATTTTTATTTTTTTTTTTTTTTTTTGGAAAAAATTCGTTTTTGCTTTTTGGGTAATTTTTCATTTTTTTTTTTTTTGGGTCCTTTTTCGTTTTGTTTGGGCAAAATTTCATATATAACTGTTTGGGTAATTTTTCATGTTCTTTTGGGCGATTTTTCATTTTTTTTTTGCCATTTTTCTTTGGGCGATATTTCCTACAGCCTATTTCAACGTTAACTCGTTTATTGTAAAAATCGCAGAAAAATTCCTCCTTGTCAATCATCCGTTGGAAAACTTTTTTTTTTTTTTTTTTTTTTTTGGTCCACTTATCATAATCTTCATCAAGTGGTTAAATTGAATTGCGACAAATCAAAATTTTTGTTGTCTCAGCAATTTTATTATTTTAAATTTCCTATTCCTCTTGTTTTTAGAATTATTGTTTTATTAGGTTATTTTTTTTTTTTTTTTTTGTATTCACGCTCCTCCGTTTTAATGCAATCAAATCAATTTAAAACTCAAGTTGTAGTAACAGAAAGAAAAATTGTTCTCATTTTTGTCTCGAGTTCAGTCATTATTGTGTGTTTTTTATTTGTTTGTTTGTTTGTTTGTTTGTTTTGATTGTTTTAAACAAATATTAATTATAATTTCTACATTACAAGTATAATTTTAATCAAGCAAGACAATAACGAACTTTTCAATTGTACAAATATTGAAATTAAAAGCAAATATGTTTTGAAGAGTCAATAAGTTTTTGCTGACAGCAGCGAGAAAATAAATTGTGTAAACTAATGAAAATGGCCCTTCATCATAGTCAAACAATAAAGTCGGTTCTTTTTAAAAACAACTTTGAATTAAAAATCTGTTTTTAATTTGTAATCTACTAAAGTCAAAAGTAGGTTTTAAATTGAAACAGCTTGAAGCGGGTACTTCATCAAATGTAAAAATTATTTTCATAAAATCTGTAACAAAAACAAACATTGTGGCATCTCTAATCAGCAGCCTTCAAATACGTTTACAAAAAATAAAACAATAACAAAGCGAGATAATTTTTGGTGTAAACGTAAAAGAAAAGAGCAAGGGAAAAAGGAATAAACAATTTTGTTTCTTTATTTAATATTTTTTTTATACCCTCCACCACAATTAGTTGTGAAGAGGGTATATTAAGTTTGTCATTCCGTGTGAAACTTTTTTATTATTCATCTCAGACCCCATATAAAGTATATATATTCTGGGTCCTTGAGTAATTCTAAGTCGATTTAGCCATGTCCGTCTGTCTGTACGCCTGTTGAAAACACGCTCACTTTCGAAAAACTCAAAAGAACTAAACAAACTGGGTGTCAAATTGCTTGTAGTTATCCTAAGCAGTTTGGGATTGAAATTCAGCAAAATCCGTTTAGTAGGATCAGAGCTATGAATCAAAATGTGGAACCACCACCTAAAAAAAATTTATAATTTTGTTACAAAAACTAACATAAATGGTGGAATAATGCACAGAATGACATAATATTTTGCAAGAATTCGTCTTATTCAACTGGAAATCACGCTGTAAAATATCGTGAAGATCGGTCCATAATTTACCCTAGGCCCCATATAAACCCTACTCCCGGAAAACAATTTAGTACGCCTAAGACCATAATTAATAATGTTATCATAACAAAATTTGGTACATCAAAGTTTTATAGGACAGAAGTAAAACTATGTAATTTCGTGAAGATGGGTTCATAATTTACCCTAGGCCCCATATAAACCTTACTCCCGGAAAACAGCTTAGTACGCCTAAAAAAGAGAAAAATAATGCTATCAAAATTTGGTACATCACAGTTTTATAGAACTATAAATGACACTGTGAAATTTGGTGAAGATCGGTGCATAACTTACTCCATTTAAAGCCCACTCTGGTAAAATAATTAAATACGCGCTAAACTTAAATTTATTTTTTTTAATACCAGAAATCGTTCTGCAGAATTTGGGATGAATGGTTCATAGCTTACCATGGCTTTTATATAATTTGTTCTCCTGAGAATCATTTAAGTTCAGCTTAAACGGATATTTTACTCAAGCTTTTTAAAATTGATTCTGATTGTCTGTCAATAATTTTATATATGTAGGTCTAAACCGCAACAAATTTAATGCAGATGTCTGTTTCTACAAAGATTATAATAACAAATAGACATCATAAATATATTATTCCTAAAACATTCGACCGACACGGAGGGTATCAAAAATTCGGCACAGCCGAATATAGCACTCTATTTTGTTTTTATTTATGTTGTTGGGGTATGATTGGGGCTGGTTACCTGTAGCTTGGGTACGTTGTCCGGAATTACAAAGTGGCCAGAAATCTCACTGAAGTGGTTTGTTGAGACAGGTCAGTTAGCGGCTGGCGCACACACACTCACTCACTTCACGCACTAGAAAAACCCACCCTTATTTTTTGTGGCTCAATGGCACTTTAGCTTGTGGCTCTTTTATATTAAATAACAAAGCACTTTCTTTTAATTTTCCAATTATTTAAATTTAATTCTTTATTTTATTTTTACTTTGGCCCAGTTCACAATTTATTTAATAATTTGTATTTATGTATTTTCTGCCGGCGTCTGGCTGGTTGAAGTTTTATTTTGCAATTAAAAAAAGCGAATTGATTCTACAGGTGACGTTAAAGCACAGCTGAGCCACATATCACATGAGGTGTTGCCAGATGTCACCACCACATGTAGTCCCGTTGCACACGGTCAAAATAGTGGGAAACATAACGCCCGGTTTACACCAGCCAGACGCCAACATACACCCCGCCTTGCAACGGTGGTGCAACATAGAAGAATGAAAATAAAATACATAAAAAAAAAGATTAAAAACTCAAGAAAAAAGTTAAAATTAACAATAAATTAAATTTAGCAAATCAACAAAAAAAGGAAAAATTAATTGAAATAGAATTAAAAAAAACTTAAAAATAAACGGCGATAAAAATAGGCAGCTTCCCGTCTTCAGCACCACTCCTTCTTCAAAACACGGTGTCTTGGACGTGGATCGTCTTAGGCTTCCTCATCGCTGGCCTTATCAAACGTCGGGTCCAGAAATCATGTTGTAGGCTGTGCGGAAGTCCCACCAATGAAGATACTGTTTATTCGAAAGGGCAACCGTAAGAAGAGGGATTTTAAGTGTCATTTTTGGGCAGAGCTACTAGTTTGTGTATCGGCCGAGTGATTACGCCACTTTGCGTTTTTAATTCGGCTACTCGCACCTTGGCGTCACTTCCGCGATTGACTCGAACAATACGGCCTAGTCGCCACTCAGTTGGACAACCTGGTTCACTTTTTAGAGCCACGAGATCGCCTTCTTTTAGGTCTAGCTGAGGGTGTTGCCACTTGTTGCGTTTATTAAGCTCTTTCAGATACTCCTGCTTCCATTGGCGACAGAACTCTTGCTGTAGGGCCTTTACTTTACGCCATCGATTTACAATACTTAGGGGTGAAGACAGCTCTTCGGTCTCCGCAGGGGTAAGCATAGCTGTGCCTATCAGAAAGTGCCCTGGGGTAAGGGCAGACAAATCTTCAGCGTTTTCCGACATAGAGCCTAGCGGACGCGAATTGAGACACGCTTCTATTTTTGCCAAAACTGTTGAGAACTCCTCGAACGTAAATTTGAGTTGACCAGCTGACTTTTTAAGGTGCATTTTCATACTTTTTACCCCTGCTTTCCAAAGTCCTCCCATATGAGGTGCTGCAGCAGGGATAAAGTGCCACGACAAGCGCTGGTGACCATAATTTTCGACAGCCGTGTCACGAAGCTCTTTCACGTGCTTGGCGAAGTCTGCGTCGATTTCTCTAGCGGCGCCAACAAAGTTTCTCCCGTTGTCCGAATACATGCAGCTTGGGCAACCACGACGGGCGACGAAGCGGGCCAAGGCTGCTAGAAAGGCAGGGGTAGACAAATCGCTAACAGCTTCAAGGTGAATCGCCTTTGTAGAGAAACATACAAAAAGACACACATAGCCTTTTGTGATTCTGCAGTATCTGCCAGTAAAACTTTTAATCTCGAACGGGCCAGCAAAATCAACGCCAGTATTCGTAAAGGGGCGACAAAAGGTAGCTCTTTCTTCCGGCAAAGCAGCCATTATCTGATTTTGCATCTTTTTTCGATAGAGCACACAGGCTTTGCAATTACGCACAACGGTTTTGATCAGATTTTTCGCTCTAATGATCCAGCACTCCTGCCGGACTATATTCAAAACGAGCCGAGGGCCTCCGTGAAGTACTAAAGTGTGAACGAATTCCACATACAGCCGAGCCAATCTACTGCCATACGCCAAAATAATAGGGTGCCTTTCGTTGTAGGACAGGCAAGTGCTAGAGCTAAGTCGACTATTAGATCGAATAATGTCGTCTTTATCAACAAAAGGGGTAAGTGTTAACAGGGGGCTACGTGAATCGATTTTCTTATTCGCTTTCAGACAGCTGAACTCCCCTGAGAAGTAGATTTGCTGAGAAAGATAAAATAAGCGATTTCTTACGAACTTTAACTCATTTGCCGATACCTTTAAAGAACCATAAGCGACCTTTTCGCGCCTTTTTGTACTTGCCAGGGCAACAAATCGAAACATGTAGGCGATTACGTGATACGCTCGCGATAAACTAGAGAAACGGTCTAGTATATCTTCTTGATCAGTCGATCTAGCAACAAAAACTTGAGCTCCTTTCGACTCTTCTGCCGTTTCGAACTCCGTCGCTCCTACGGGCCACAAAGACTGCTCTAAGTTGAGCCACTCAGGTCCGTGCCACCAGAGTCTATTTTCTATCAAATCCGCAGGGATCAGCCCCCGGGTTGCTAGATCGGCAGGATTATCACCTGAAGCCACGTGACACCAGTTTTTATTCCCCACTTTTTCTAATATTGTAGCTACTCTATTTGCCACGAATGTTTTCCAGCTACAAGGTGGTTTTCTTAGCCACGCTAAGACTATTGTGGAATCGGACCACAAATAAAGGGGGGATTTGTTCACGTTAAAAGTAGGTACCACATTATCGACTAAGTTTGCCAAAAGAACTGCTCCACATAATTCCAAACGAGGCAAAGATGGCTTTTTTATTGGGGCCACTTTTGTTTTACATGTGAGCAAACTTGACAAAACTTTATTTTCGAGCTGTACCCTTATATATATTGTAGCTGCATACGCCAACTCAGACGAGTCACAGAACCCGTGAAATTGAATAGTACAGCCAGGCGAATATTGAACCCAACGTGGCAACTTAATTTTTTCAATATCCGCATAATTCGCAACAAAAGTCTGCCATTTCTGCAGAGCTACTGGTTTGATTGCCTCGTCCCACTCGATCTTATCAAGCCACATTTGCTGCATTATAATTTTTGCTGCAACTACCACCGGAGCCAACCACCCTGCAGGATCGTATAGCCGAGCAATGGTAGAAAGAACCTCTCTTTTAGTATATGAGGCTTTTAGTGTTATCTTTTCACCAACAAAGAAAAATACATCTTCTGCCGCATTCCAGCGAATCCCTAACGTTTTTGTTGTGCTTTTTTCATCGAGCGACAAAAATGAAGAATTAAGCAGGTGATCATGGGGCAAATTTTTCAAAATTTCTTCAGAATTCGAGGTCCATTTTCTGAGCTCAAATCCCCCCATATCCAAAATGGCAATTAATTCCTCACGTGCCACCAAAGCATCAGCAACTGAATGGGCACCAACTAGGGCATCGTCCACGTACATATTTTCTCGCAGGATTCTAGCGCCTAACGGAAAACGTCGCTCTTCATCACTCGCCAACTGTAGAATGGTTCTAAGGGCTAAATATGGGGCACAATTTACACCAAAAGTCACCGTTTTCAGTTGGTAATCAGTAAGTTCTGCACTATCACTGCTACGAAACACCATTTTCTGGAATGGCCTATGTGTGGGAGTCACAAAAATCTGCCGGTACATTTTTGAAATGTCCGCATTAAATATAAACTGAAAAAATCGCCATCTCAAAATCAGATTTACTATTTCAGCTTGCAAAATAGGGCCAGTGTACAACAAATCATTTAAACTTCTGCCATTTGCCGAAGGACTTGAGGCATTAAAAACTACCCTCAATTTCGTAGTTGTACTTTCAGGCTTAAAAACGCCATGATGGGGTAAATAATAACCAGGGTCACCTCTAGCATTTTCTGCTTTTTCCATATGCCCTAGGGTTAAATATTCTTTTAGGACCTCATCGTACTGGGCCTTACGCTCAGCGTTGCGCATCAAAGATTTTTCATTTCTCAGAAATTGACAAACAGCTGTATGCCTATTGGGACCTAGCGACAGCAAACTATTTTTAAAGGGCAGACTCACAGTATATCTCCCTTCAGAGTTTCTAGTGGTAGTAGAATTGTAGATCTCCTCACATTTTTTATCCTCTTCTGATAAAATACGTCTCTGAGACACCTCTTCTAACTCCCAAAACTTCGATAATTGGTCATCAATTGCAACTTTTGTCATATGAGACACTCTAAGTATTCGAGGGGAAACTCTAGCATGCGTTGGACCTGTAACTATCCAACCAAAAATGGTTTCTTGAGCCACTAACGATTCAAAAACACCATGCTTTACTCCACCACGAAGAATAGAAGGATAAAGGTCACCTCCTAACAATAAATCAATCTCACTGCTTTCATAAAACTTCGGATCAGCATAACACAATTTGGGCAGCTCAATCTCTTTTTGAGGCAAAAATGAATGTGTTGGAATACTACCCGTTACTCGAGGGACAACAAGGGCCTGAATATTTAGAGCCACGTTCTGATCGAAAAGAGAAACAATAGTAAAAACTGCCATTTTCGAAGACGAACTAATTATCTCTCCGCCTAAACCTGAGACTTCTGCAGAAACTGGATTAGTTGGCAACTTTAATAATTTTTGTATCTTTTCTGAAACAAAACTTTCATCCGAACATGGATCTATCAGGGCACGAACCTTGTAACAGGAACCAAAACTTATAATGTTAACCCAGGCTGTGGCTAACATAACCTTTTTTGCAACAGAGGTATGATGCGATTGAACTACGCTAGAAGGGCCGGCAACATTAGTGGACTGTATTTGACTTTGCGTATTTTGACTCTGAGCTTGAGAATTAGTGTTTGCTTGGCTTTGATTATTATTGTTATTTCTTACTATTTCTTTATGTATTAGCGTATGGTGTTTTCTATTGCATTTAGAACAACCATTAGGACTACTGCAATCTCCATACAAATGCCCCATAGTAAGACAATTAAAACAAAAACGAAATCTTTTTAACGTTGAAACACGATTTTTGTAATCCATGCTCAAAAATTTATTACAAACACTAATCTTATAATTTTCCTTACATAATTTACATGTGCTAGAGTCAACTTTTGTGTGATGAGACTTAAACTGCTTAGCTTTTGTAGAACCATTGTTATTATTTGAAGGGCCTGCTTGGGAACCACTGGCAGCTATATTGTTCGCTACTATTATGTCAGAAACACTTTCCAGGGCATGAAATCTATCGGTCAGAAAATTATTTAATTCTTCCCATTTGGGAACCTCTGTTTTATTTTTTACCGATTGCTCCCACAGATGCAAAGTATTTTCTGAGAGCCGAGACGAACATTGAAAAACAAAAATTGGATCCCATGAGGCAATATCTACTTTATATAATTTTACCACCGAAATACAATTATTAATCTCCCTTTGGAGCCTTTTTATTTCCGCAGCCGTTTCTCGTTGACATGGAGCCAAATAAAACAAAGTCTTAAGCTGACTATTTATTAAAACTCTTTTATTCTCATATTGAGATTTTAAATTTCCCCACGCAATTTCAAAATTTTCAGCTGTCAATGAAATATTTCTATTAATATCCCGGGCCTCACTGTCTGTCTTTTGAAATAAATAAAATAATTTTTCTACAGGGCTAAGTCTAGAATTGTTTATGTAGATTGCCGTAAACATGTCCCTGAAGGTGGGCCAAGAAACGTAATCGCCATGAAAAACGCCAGTATCACAAGGGGGTACAGGTATTGAACAAAGATTGGGAGCCACTGCTTCCTTACTTTTTTGTTTCTCATCGTCTTCTACCTGTTTTGCATTCGCCAAAATATTTAAACATTTTATATATGTTTTTCGCACTAGAGGAAATTTTGTCTTGACCGCTAATAATTCCTTTTTTTCCTCTATAGTGTCCCCGGAACACTCGCCATAAATTTTCTTAAATTTCTCCCAACTTTTATCTAACTCGTTTTTCTCGAACTCGAACGCAATATTGGTATACGTTGAAAAATCTTCTTCTTTCAACATAACCTCCATGTTCGTTATCTCATCTGCAGCCTCAATAAATTTTTCAAATGTAGACATTTTTTATTTTAAAAATCGAACAAAATAGTCGAGTTGTCTTAAGAGCAACAAAAAATTAATTCCCAGCAAAAATTTAATTGAAAAAAAATTTACGCGCTGGCAACACTTTTCCTTTTATTTATGAAAATAAAACAAATTAAGGCAAAAAAAAATTTTTGTTGTACTTTTTCCTTTTATTTTATAAATTAACACCAATTGCTGCTAATATTTATTGGGCTACAAAATAAATAACAACAATTCGACGAGTAACGGGTAGAACCGGCGCACAGTGGCGCCATTTGAGTTTTTTCGTTGCAAAAATCATATCTTTTGAACCGAATAAGATAATTGAACAGTTTAAACAGCATATGATAGATAACTGTTCAGCCTATGAAATGAGCGTTTGGAAAGGGTGCTACGCTCTGTAGGGGCCTAATTATGGGTTATCAAAGTTAAAATTAGTAGAAAAATCAATTTTATGGTAACTAAAAAAAATTATTTTTACATTTTTAGATTGTTTTTATTTTTTTTCTTTAGGTTTTTATGTTTTAAATTATTACCCAACAAATTAAAAAAAAAATTATTTTTTTTTAAATTTATTTTTTCAATTTTCTGTAAAATATTCATCACAGTTCGTAAGAGAAGGTATATCTAAAAGACTAACCATTTCTAAACTATAATTATTTTCTAACTCTATTCGTGACTTCACATGCCGCAGGGAAGATATAAGTGGATCGGAAGATGCTGCCAACATGTTGAAGAGGTCCTCATTTTGCCTTACCCTTGATGCTTTGAATGTGTTCTGCAATCTATATTTTTTATAAAATTTGTTAAGAGACTCCTGTGCTTCTTCAGAAAGCTCTCCAATTGGCAAAGACTGGTACTCAATTATATCTTTGCCATGCGCCAATATTTTATGGACGGTCGGGGTCAACTTCTTCTGTGGATACATTTCTGCTAAAAGAGATGCAGTTTTCGACGCATATTCTCCATATTTTGTAGAATTGACATTTTCTTTGCAGTTTAAAACATCCAAGATCGTTCCCAATCTTTTCACGATTTGATTGTCAATTCCAGTGATTCTAGTTACTGCCTCATCATTTTCAAAAAATCTCCTAGAAGTGTTTCCATCGTTTGAGTTACCGTATCCGTGCTTGGGACAGTCTACTTTTAGTCCAACTTGTTTAAAAAAAGCATCCTGTATTTGCTTCTTTCTGATCTTTTCCTTATCCTTTATTGATGTATTTTCATCGAAGTTTTCCTCCTCTTGTGGTAGGGTATACGCCAGTTTTAGCAAGAATTCCATACACCTTATCCTTGCGTGCAATGGTGACATTCCATATTCGTAATTCTCCTCATTTGTAGAATCGTTTAAATTACCAAAGTTCTTCTGACTCTTTTTGCAAATCGGGCATGACATTGTTGAGGTTGTTCCTGTCAGTTCGTTTACGACTTTTCCGTCAACCATGGTCAGATGGAACTCGTAATTGCATTCAATATATTTTCCTTCTCCAATTTGCAGCTTTGTAGGCTTAATCTTGCTTATTTGTTCTTCAATGTCCTTCACCGTGGTCCTTATGAGTTCTGCCGATTCCCTTGCAAACTGAAACATTATTGGTCGGCAATAATGCACTGATGACGGACGTGGATTTTTCCAGTGAAGGGAAACATCCGATTTAAGCCGCAAAGGAACAACAGATGCCATAAACATATTTCCGTCCGATATTGTAGCGTCATCGGAAGATATCCTTTGCTTATAAACGCTTTGTCCGGATGATCCATCGCAGCCCCATTTGCTGATCAATGTCAACTTCTCAGGAAGAATTTTCACCTCATTTTCAGGAAGACTCTCCAACAACCGTTTTGCTGTATGGCCCATGAGATCCTGCAGATTGGCTTTCGCAGAGACTTCCGTAAATTCCGTATGCAGTGGTCGTGAATTTATTTTGGCTTGCGTAATATGCTTGTATCCGGGTAAAACGTCAGCGCCGTGTCGCGTTAAAGATGCCCGTAGTTTCTCATATTTCTCTTTGGAAAGTTCTAAGTCCATAAACAAGGCCAAGGCTTCTTCGGAACCATACTTTTTAATGTGTGCGTTTGTGGGCGTGGGAATGCTTTCCTTAATCCTTTTTAGTCGCAGTGGGCTTGCATCAGCAACAGATTTGGTTATGTGCGACCTAACTCTTTCACTATCCTTTGTAAATTTAATAGACAGCGCTTCCGATAATTGCTTCGTGGTCAAGTCATTGGTGGCATCGGCAAGTTTCCTCTTTCTTGTGAAAATTGAACACTCCTCAATACTTTTTTTTGGCCTTCCTTTTGCTCCTCTGGTTGATGTGGTGGGTTTATCTACTGCCAATATATCCAGGATGGTATCTTCATTAAGCCAGTCCTCGTATTTGGAGTTGAAGTTCTGAATGGTTCGATTAGATTTCACCCATTTTGCCTTAATATTTGCATATATCAGATAAAAATTATTTTTTATAATTTCGCTTCTCTCAATATTTCCGTATAAGCTATCAAGTTCTTCTAAAGCAGCTTCCGTGAAAAAATTTGGTGTGGTTGACTTTCTAAACAGTTCAAATAATTTAAAATTGTTCAACGCCATGTTTTCAGTACTTAAATTGTTTAATGGTTTCAGTAATTGTTGCGCCAACTTTCAGTCGTAGACTAATCCAGGCATTATGCTTATTTTGCAATATATAGGCTTATGCTACCATGCCGAAAAATGTACCTGTTCCCTACATACATATGGATTTAGGCTGAATAATGCATTTTTATATTATGCACGTGTCCAAATAAGATTTGTGCCTACCTGTAGTCAATATTGTTCTTGACCATTTGCAATATATAGGCTTATGCTACCATGCCGAAAAATTTACCTGTTCCCTGCATACAAATGGAATTAGGCTGAATAATGCAATTTTGATATTATGCACGTGTCCAAATAAGATTTGTGCCTACCTGTAGTCAATATTGTTCTTGACCATTTGTACGCCAAAGTATTGTTTAAGTGAGGTACGTACCTGCTAATTTCAATGAGTAGTTTTTTTAGATTTTAGATCAAACTACTGTCATACAATTTCTGCAACCATGTCTTTTTAACCTTTTTTACCTCTAGAAGCCAAACGGGCACGTACGGGCAGATAAAATTTTTGAATTATGTAAAGAAATAATCAAAGAACAGATTTTGCAAATATAGAAAAATATAGATTTTTGTTATTTTCCGTCAAAGTTGAAAAATAGTGAAAAAACGGATAGTTTTTAAATAGTGATTTACCAGGAGAAACACAAAGCAAACAGTTCATTTTTTTTTTATCATTACACATTTAATAAATGCATCAATCAATACAAACAAAAAATAAGGCGATTCGTTACCTATTTTTCGTGATATTACACCTGAAATCGCAACAAATTTACTAAAAATTGTGTGTTTTTTTGAAAACCGAAAGTCGGACAACTTTGAACGGCTATATCTTCTAAACTAAAAATGTGATATTATTAAGAGTGGCAGATTTGAAATCGTTGAAAAGTTTCCTATAACATGAGTTTATTCAAAACTTCGTCGGTGCTCATGAAAATTTTGATTTTTGCAACCTCGTTTGCTCTACGGGCGCTACTGTGCGGCGAGTAAAAAAAGATGGCTCTTAAAATTTTATGGTCTTATTTTTGGCGCGACGTAACCTCAATTTCTCGCGACACAATATATATATAATTTCCAAATTCCACAGAGTACGTACCTTATTATTCTCTTCCCGGGAGAAGGACCAAAATGTTGGGGTATGATTGGGGCTGGTTACCTGTAGCTTGGGTACGTTGTCCGGAATTACAAAGTGGCCAGAAATCTCACTGAAGTGGTTTGTTGAGAGAGGTCAGTTAGCGGCTGGCGCACACACACTCACTCACTTCACGCACTAGAAAAACCCACCCTTATTTTTTGTGGCTCAATGGCACTTTAGCTTGTGGCTCTTTTATATTAAATAACAAAGCACTTTCTTTTAATTTTCCAATTATTTAAATTTAATTCTTTATTTTATTTTTACTTTGGCCCAGTTCACAATTTATTTAATAATTTGTATTTATGTATTTTCTGCCGGCGTCTGGCTGGTTGAAGTTTTATTTTGCAATTAAAAAAAGCGAATTGATTCTACAGGTGACGTTAAAGCACAGCTGAGCCACATATCGCATGAGGTGTTGCCAGATGTCACCACCACATGTAGTCCCGTTGCACACGGTCAAAATAGTGGGAAACATAACGCCCGGTTTACACCAGCCAGACGCCAACATATGTTTTTATTTTATATTTTATTTTGTGAAGTGTTATTAAATTAGTTTAAAACAACTTATAGTAGAATCAGAAGCATAGTCTGGGTTCACACCAGGGATGATAAATGAGAAAACCAATAGCGTACCAACGAACTTTTTTATTTTTAAAAACAAAACTTTAATACAACAAAAACAAAAGGTACTTAAAATTCATTTGTACATGTAAAGAATAGATAGCAAAAAATACATGATTATTATATCGTTAGCTAAAATGCAAAAAGGCGTAACTAACAAAAAATTCAAAATCGTGTTTTTGATTGGTTATTATGAATGGGACTGAAATTACATGTATTGACAAAATTTTACACTTTTGCGACCAAAAATTACGCTTCTATTACCAAAAAAACAAAAGGAACTTAACTACAAGAGTGTTTGTGTTATAAATGCAAAATTACTACTACTTATCAATGAAGGTTTTCTGACATTGTTATACATAGTTTTCATTTTATAAAGTTTTTTGCTTCTCCTGTAAAATTATATTTTTGTTAGTTACTATAAGTCGTTGTTCTATAAGTCATTCAAAGAAACTTTGCCAAAAAAACCATAGGTCAAAAAATAATTTCGAGCCCCGGATTTTTCGAAATAGTTAGTTTTCCAAAATATTCATGAAAAGAATAGCCAAACCTGTATCATGCGGTTTTAAGTGTCGATAAATCCATTTATGTTTGATTGCCGCCAAAGAGCGTTTTCATAAAATTTTTAGAATTTATCGTATTTTGTGGAAAATTGACGAATATGTATTTCTCAAAATGCAATCTCGAATTTTAAACGAAAATAAAATTTTTAAGCGTTCTAAAAATATGTACATTCGAGCATCTTCCGATTGCATTTCCAAATTTATTGTGTTTACAATTTTCAATATGTACTGCAGAAACAGGAAAGGAGTAGAAAGTCCGAATAAAATAAAATTTAATTTAGCGCTTGTAAAATCTCCTTCAAAATAATACGCAGTAAAATAATAATGGAGTGACTCCCACGGTTCCAAAATTCAGTTGTTTACTTCTCGACGTGACAACCATCTTGCTGACGAATATTTAAAAATATTATGAATTCGTTCCAAATAATCTTGAATTGAGTCGTATGTTCTACTATATAGAACTTTTGCAGAAGTGGTTTCTTATATCTTTTAAAAACTTGTCAATACCATCAGAAAATGCACGCTTATATGCTGCCGCTGATACTTAATTTAGAATATGGCATAAGCAATCGTTCAATGAACAACTGCAAAAATCTATTCACAATAGCGGAGTTCATTTGTTGGTACAAATGGTCTTGCAAAAGAGCACATGCAAAATATCATAGCTGTTTTGTTAAATCCAACAACAAAAAATAGAGCTTCCCTTAGATTTCATAAAAAAGCAAGACTATTTGCACCAAACACTAAACTCCGCTTATATTCATTGGACAGTAAATACGAGTTGCAATTTTATATCAATTATAAATATGTAGGTTTGAAAAATTTGGAAATACAGTCAAATCCCGATAATTCCCGGTAATTCGTAATAAACTGTCGGTCCCTTGAAAAAATCTCGTTAATTCGTAAATTTTCCCCTCGCTAATTCGTAGTTTTTTTTCATATAAAATCTTCTTTACCTCTTAGGGCACTGCTACACGTTTAATAAATATCGTGATATTTGGATCACGATCCATTTTAAAATATTGATGGATCACGAGCGTATGCTACATGTTAAATATTTATCGCGTCAGTATTTATGTTATTTTTGTGTTGTGCGGGTCGTTTATCAATGTCGCTAGAAAACCAAAAGAAAGCCTGTTTAGCTATTTTGCTTGCTTTTTTAAAAACCTTTAATAATTTTTGCAGTGCAGTCGTTCTTTTTATTTTGTCGGAATAAGCTTTAGCCGACGAGTCCCACAATTCCGGCAATGCCTCCAAATTAAAAATGAAATCTTTTAAAATAATTTTTTCACTGCTTAATTCCGATTCCACCGGCAGAACCCACTCGATTTCACTGTCTTCTGCCATTACCCTTTATTTCAATAAACTTTACACAAATTTTGTCAATTGTTTAACTCTTTATTTGTTTAATTTTTTCCAATGCGTATTTTATTTCTTTTATTTTGACACTTTTTACCGACGTATCATGAAGATGCTACACGTTCAATATTTATCACGCGATCCACGATCCGCGATCTGGATTTCTGGATTTCATATTTTAGGCCATTCTGCGATATGGATCGCGATCTATCAATATTGCATGCTACACGTTCAATAAATATCGTGATACTAGAAATATCACGATATTTATTGTAATTCTTTTCTAACTACCACTTATAATTCGTAATAAAAACAACAGAAACATAGAAAGAATGATTTTTTGTTTACCACTATTTTTTGCGTGGATTTTTGCTTTTGCTTGTGTGTGTGTTTATTTTCTTAAGATCAGTTTGTTACATGAATAATTTTTATATATCGCTGGCTTAACATGTAAAGGCTCTAAGTCCATATTTGAAAATTTTACAGGAGAGACAAAAAACAATCATTTATTTACCACGTTGGCATTAAAAAAAATTAGCGCACATTAATTATTATAAAACAGTTAGTGAATTTTTTTAATACATGTGATGGAACAATTTGAGAGAAATGGTTAAACTGTACTTTTAAATGGGACTTAGAGCTTTTTCTATTGATAAATTGGACTTAGCGCTTTTACTCATCACTACAAAAAAACAACAAAAAATTAGATAAATGTAATTTTTTCTTTGTAAACAATGTATTTTTACTTATTGCACATTACTGCATTAAAATCTCAATTTCTTAAAAAAGTGGACTTAGAGCCTTTACATGTTAAGCCAGCGATACTTTGTTTTTAACAATTGTTTTTTGTTTTTTTTATTGTTTTAGTAAATAAATTGAAAACCCCCGTTTATTCGTATTTTTTTTTATTTAAGCCCCGTTGAATCGAAACCCCGCTAAATCGAAAACCCCTATAATTCGTAAGAAATGGCCGGGGTCTTGCGATTACGAATTATCGGGATTCTACTGTAGTACCAAATGAGTCACGGGCGTACCACCGTACTTTTTAGTTTTGGTTCACACTATGAAAATTTTCTTTCAGAAAATCTGTGAGTTTTTTAATGAGAGCAGTGTTACCATATATTAAAAAAAAAATCTTGTTATCTCGGAAAAAAACTTGTTTTCGCAAGAAAAAACTTTTTTTTTCAAAAGTGCCAAATTTTTAAAAGAATATACCAAAATTTATTAGGAATTCATTTTATTTACAGATATAAAAAATTTAATATAAATTAGCCATTTCTTTTGATTGCTTAAAGTTCTTACAATCACTGTTATTTGTTTCAAAAAGTCTTTTGTTCGTTAAATACCACATAAAGTTGGTATTTCTAATTTGTTTCTAGCACTTTTTTTGTTTAAATTAATTTTTTAAGGAAATATGTTCTACATTTGCTGTAGATATTGGTAACGACAAATTGAATAAACTTATTTTTTAAAAATTTAAGTTTACTTTATCTTACTTTAAATACATCCTCCCAAAAACTCTCAATATTTTGCTCTTTTTGTAAATTATGTTCCGAAAAATTAAATTGAATATCACTTACATCTACAACATTTTGGAAAATAGCATATAATTGAGCAATACTTTTTTGGTAACTCTTTATTACATTAAAAGATTACAATCAAAATCTAATTTTTTTTTAACAATCCACTGCAAAGTTCAACATAAAATTTTAAACAATGAACTCTAAAGTCTGTTTCATCATCTTCAGATAATTTATGTGAAGCTAGTGCTGAAATTACTTCAGCACCAAAATAAATATCTTTGGGATTTTTAAGGTAGGTATTATTGTTTAGATTAATTTTTTAAAACATCCAAAACTTACATACTAAAAACTTGAAAAACTTTAAATAAATGAAAAACTTTTTGGCATCTCAAAAAACTTGCAAAAAAAGGGAAATCTTGACAAATGGCAACGCTGGATGAGAGGGAAGTGATTAATACAGTATGTTCTCTTCCTCTCTCACTAATAAACTCAGGCTTTCTGAAAGAAAAATTTCATAGTGTGAACCCAGACCTAGTTTTAATAAAAGTTTACTTTAGAACACTAAAAGTACCTTTTAGCACTCTACTAGAGAACTAGTACTTGAAATAATCCGAAAGTGGGTTGATTGATTCTCACCTAAACACTTACCACAAAGAGCTAGAGAGGGAAAATATTATTATTTTTTTTTTACTTAGCCGTCCGTTCGTTGAACATGTTTGTTTCACCATTACTGTATCCCCCCATTTTCTTTAACAGAAGAACTTACAATTATAAAACACCAGCAGCATGGCCGATTTGGTTTTCGTAATCTTTCTACTTTGAAAATTTGGTGTATTTAACTAGACTAGTGTTTGCCTAGTAGTCGAAATTCGGCCATAATTATTTATGCAAATATGAAGAAAACATTCACTTATTTGAATATATAAATTTACATGTTGCGATCATTTGTTTTTTTTCGTCTTAGTGTATTGATTTGTCGAGGGATCAACTTCCAGTCCAAATATTACCTTCACTTAAGTCCGTGATTAGTTTTGTATCTTTAATAACACTATGGACCATTTTTGGGATTATTGTCTGGGGGGTGAGAAATTCCAAGTCAGGGTGATGGTACTAGGTCAGTATAGTAAAACCCTCAAAGGGTTTGGCGTTCGTATGTGTCAGTTTTTTTTTATGACATTTTAAATTTTTTCCTTATCTTGATGTTTTTTTGTTTAACCACTTGTCCGATTTTGCTAAAACAAACTCAAAAAAAATTAGAATTACAATTTCTTTAATCCGTTCATATAACGTTTTTCTTTATAATCAACAGTTTTGCCGGTAAAAATAAATTTGTTGAGAATTATAATTGATAAGTGCAAAAAAATGTTCAAGCCTGGATGTATGCTGCAGATTTTATCACAAACCTGCACTGCAATTTTTGTGACTTTTTTTAAGCGATCGGTGAAAATCGTCGGACTTTTGTTTGTTATTTGAAAGAATACACCCACATTCAGTGATGCCAACAGTAGGGGATTTCCCCTTTTCTAGAGATTTTTTTTTCGGAAAATTTCAACCGTAGGGAAAAGAGGACACAATTTTTTATTTTAGGGCATATTTATTTATTTATTTTTTATATTATAAAGAAAAACGTTATATGAACGGATTAAAGAAATTGTAATTCTAAATTTTTTTGAGTTTGTTTTAGCAAAATCGGACAAGTGGTTCTCGAGTTATGTTAAACAAAAAAACATCAAGATAAGGAAACAATTTAAAATGTCATAAAAAAAACTGACACATACGAACGCCAAACCCTTTGAGGGTTTTACTATACTGACCTAGTACCATCACCCTGACTTGGAATTTCTCACCCCCCAGATTGGCTGTTGTACTGTGTAATAAGAAGCAAACAGTTCCCTTTTATAAATTCTCAACCACTCAGGACATTGCATGTTTAATTTTATATTTCTAGTCCCAATATTAACGAAAATTCAAAAAGTACCAGTTGAAGGACAAAAAAGTGCCAACATCTAATAGGTTTTCTTTCACTTAGGACCCAGCACCTATAATTTTTTATTTCTAATTTAAATATTATACAAAATTCAAAATTCATGCAGAATCACAGAATTAAAAGAAATAACATTGAAGTTTTAAAAATTTCAATATTGTAGTTGGAGCCCATAATTTAATACTACGTATATGTCAATAAATGGAGAAAAAGGTTTTGAAAAAAGTACCAAAATAGGTACGATTTTCTCTAAACGTTCGAATTTGCCCATTTCTTTCTTTCAGGAGAAAAGTGTTCTTAACTGTTTTGCATTTGCCGGTTTTTATAAAGAAAATTTTTACAAATACAATTCGCGAATTTTTGCATTTTATTTTACTTTTTAAAAATTAAAATGATATATGTTTTCCTTCTTGTAGTGTAATTGTTGTTTTTTCTACGCAAAACAAGCAAACAGTTTTGTACCTACTTTTGTAAAGTTTTTGTTGTTGTTTCTACAACAAACTCACGTGTATGCACGCATATAGAATAAAGAGTGGCACTACCAACGATAAGTTCAAGCTTTTATTAACTTGATTTATAAATTTAATACTTCTTTGAAGAAATTTCGGGATTGCTGTTCGACAGTAGTCCCATTTTGGACTGTTTTAAGTACTACTTCGGTACTTATATTTTTAAGTACGAGTTGTACCTAAAGAAAGTTTTAAAAACTTAAATTTAGTACGAGTTTATATCTTCTATTTAGGAACTAGCTGACCCGACAGACGTTGTCCTTCCAAATTAGAAAAAAATTTTGCGTTCGATTTTTAAAATCCGTTTAAAAGAGGAAAAAAGTATTTTAAATTAAAATGTTGTTCATATACATATGTTTGATTTACATTTGATTTGAAAAAACATCAGTATGTTTGTATATACATTAGCGTGGCCGTTAGTTGTATGGAGAACTTTTTTTTTTGATTTCTTATATTCTCCCCCCCCCCCCCCCCCCCAAATCGGTTCAGTTTTATGTAAAAAAAATATACAAAAAAATTTCGTAGCGATAAGTTTGCCTTCAAGCCATTTATTCAAATGTAATTTGTTTGCATATGACTATCTCTTAAAAACAACATTTTACAAGAATATGATATATGACAATATTTTAGCTCTTCTAGTCAACAACATTAGCCTCGAAGAAAGTTTTTTGCTAAAATTAATATTTAAGAAAATAATTAAAAAAATACCAATAAAATACCAAACATTTTATATACGTTTTATAGCTATAAAAGGGGGATTTAATGTCAAGTGACCCAATTTTGAAATCGATGTCTTCCGACATCAAAAAGTTTCAGAGTTAGAGGGGGACAAGGTTTGCCATACAGGTGTTCTTTCTCATCCATGTAACTTATTACCTATTGGTTTTAGCAAAATTTGGTCCCAAGTAGCTAAGATAGCTATTTAATCAATCTTTTTAAAAAAAATTTTTTTTTTACCCTTCACCCACAGGTGGAAGAGGGTATATATAAGTTTGTCATTCGTTTTGTAATTTCTACAATATTGATCTTAGACCCTATAAAGTATATATACTCTGGGTCCTTATGAGGAGAGAAGTTGATTTAACGATATCTGTCCGTCTGTCCGTCTTACGTTTGATATGTGTTTTCCGGAGACTCCGACATGATAGCGGCTACGTTGTTTTACATTTATACCACATATAGTCCACCATTTCTTGCTATTGAAATTCAGCCAGATCGGTCAAACAATGGCTGAGATATGACCAAAAAACCACGACTGCCTCTAATTTTTCCAAAAAATCCCTTGTGGTTGTTGTATTTGTATTACTTTTTTCTGTATATCTGGAGAACGGCAAGAGCCAAAGCTTTAAAATTAGGTACAAACATTTAGGTTATAAATACACACCATCCTACAAAATGTGGGCGGGATTGGAGAAGTAGGCGTGGTACCTCTCATACCAAAAGTATTAAAAATTTTATAAAAACCTGAATTTTTTGACTGTAATATGACCTATGGTTACGCCTTATATATCAGAAGATCGGAAATTTTTAATAGCAAATATTTTCTGAAAAACTCGGGAAAATCGGTTCAGATACGAAAAAGTTATGACCAAAATATTATTATTTTTAAATACCCATTTTCAGGAACCATAAATCTTGCAAATTTCTTTTTTAACACGTCGGTATATAAATCTGTCAAATCGGTTAAGAAATAGCAGAGTTATGACCAAAATACTGAAATCCCAAAAATTACTCTTTTTTATAATTAAGTTTGTTTTTTATACCCTTCACCGAAGGTCCTACACCCTATAAAGTATATATATTCTGGGTCCTTTTGCAAAGCGAAGTTCAAATCCGGTTGTCGTCTCTTCTTCCAAGTTGCTCTCTATTCTACTCGCACAATGGTGAAGGGTATATAAGATTCGGCACAGCGGAATATAGCACTCTTACTTGTTTTTTTTTTTTTAATTTAAAACATTTTTTTTATTTTTTTTTTCCAAGTTTTAAATTTAAAAAAAAATTTTTTTTTAAAAGATTGATCAAATAGCTATCTAAGCTGCTTGGGACAAATAAAAAGATATAAGAAATCAAAAAAAAAAAAATAACGGCCACCCACATATATGCTGTAAATCTTATAGTGTTCTATCGGGTGATTTTTTAGCTATTATCTTTTTGGCAACACTGGTTTAAACAGCTGACGCACGTTTCGTTTCACTGTCAAACATCTTCAGTTTGGACTATAATTTAACCATGAATCGTCTTACAAACGAACAACGCTTGCAAATTATTAAATTTTATTATCAAAATGCGTGCTCTGTTAAGAAAGTTCATCGCGCGCTTCTTCCGTTTTATAGTCAGTTTAATCGACCCACTGAAACGGCTATTGTGACTAAATTTCGCCCCAAATTTACATTGTTGGACATTAAACCACCAACACGCTTACGTAGAGTATGAAGTGAAGAAAACATCGCAGCTGTATCGGCCAGTGTTAATGATGACCATCAATTATCGATTCGTCGCCGTTCGCAGCAATTGGGCCTCTGTTACTCAACAACGTGAGATGATATCCAACTTTGTTTGCCCAAAATGCAAGAGCTTGACTTGCATAATACTCATACTCCTCTGTCGTCCAGGAGTGTAGGGACTCGATAGATAGACTCTGTGTCAAAAGGAGAGTGCATATCTACTGGGTTCGCGGTCACCAGGGCATAGAGGGCAACGAAGAGGTGGACGAATTGGCGAAACGGGGGCCCGTTTACCACACGATAGGATGGTAGTCATCCCGGCTCCAATTCAGAATATAAGGAGAGATACGGACCCTGCTATACGGAGGAGATCAGAGGCGTTTTGGGAAAACACAAGAACGTGCAGGGTTTCCAAGGCAATGTGGGGATCCTACGATCCGGAGTCGTCGAGAATTCTTCTGTCGCTATCGAGAAGGGACTGTAGACTTCTGATAGGTTTTATAACGGGTCATTGATGGACTGCGGTACACGCCTGTAGGGCGGGACGGTTAAATAGTGACAATTGTAGATTTTGTGGGGTACCAGGGGTAAAGGAGACGGTCGAGCACTTGCTATGCTACTGTCCGGCACACGTGCGCTCCAAGGCGAACTGTCTGGGAGATCACTATCTCCAAGATCTCGGGGAAGTCTCTGGAATTGGGTTAATGAGACTCCTGGCATTCGTCAAGAGAGTGTGGGGTACTCTGGATACCATCACATCTGACTGACCTTTTTACTTTCTTCTGTGGGTATTCGTCAATGTGGTAACGCTAGGGACCTATTTGGTCTATGCGGGGTCTTTGTGAGCGGCCACTCTAACATAACCTAACCTTGACTTGCATGACATGTGGTTTCAACAAGACGGTGCCACATGCCACACAGTACGCTTAACAATGGACTTATTGAGAGACGAGTTCGGTGAACATGCCCGCTTCAATTGCCGCATTGGAAGACAACATTGAAGCATTTATTCATGAGATACCGGCCGAAATGTTGGAAAGAGTATGCCAAAATTGGACTTAGCGGATGGACCATTTGAGGCGCAGTCACGGTCAACATTTGCATGAAATAATCTTCAAACATTAAATTATATGGACCGTACTATTAATTCAAATAAAGATTTCATGCATTTTTCTGAATTTCATGTGTTTTTTTTAAACTTTCCTATAGCTCTTAAAAAATCAAATCAAAATTTAACAAAATTGAAGGTCCAAGCGCGGGCTGTTACACTAACAATAAATTAATAATATTTTACAGGGGACTACATAGTGCAGACAAAAATACAACATATTTACGCTATTAGAAGTCGATAAGAGAATAAAAATATTTTCGACCCACCCTCTAATATATGCTGTGAATCTTATAGTGTTCTATTTACATTTTAGTTGGTCAGATGAATATTCAGGTAACCGGTAAAAAAAAATAAAACTTATTCGATTGCTTTGCTAGGATAACATAATTTTGTTCATTGCAATGCTTTGTAACATACGACATTTTTTGTTTGGTTGTCTGGTGCATAAACAAAAAATGCTAATGGACTTCCGACTCGGGAACAGGCGACATATAATTGACCATGCGAGAAGCATGAATTCTCAAGGTTAATGCCGCAAACACGCAATGACTGCCCTTGAGATTTGTTGATTGTCATTGCATATGCGAGCCTTACTGGAAACTCAAGCGTTTAACTCGAATGCCATGTCAGTTGGAATCATTAGGATCCGAGGTATTAAAACATTTTCTCCTTTGTACTTTCCTTTGGGTATTGTTGCTTCGATGACGTTATTCATCATTTTTTAACCGTAAGTCGGGTGCCATTACAAAGATTGGATAGTTGACGACATCGTTCTGAGAATTAACGGAATCTGCCGATTTGTACGTCTTTAATTCGCCAGCGATTTCCCTTTGAATCTTAAAATTCAGTTTGTTGACATCAAGATTTTTCGCAGCTTATAGCACGTTTGCTCAACCAATCATGATTTCAGTAATTTTGAAATATTTGGAAACACCTTTCGGATGAGTTCGGACTTTGATTCGGTGAACTGGTAGAAATTGAAATATCCACCGGGATTTTGCCGTTTCCTACATCCAGCAATTGTTTGGAAAATACGTCTCGAGATTGATTGTTCTGCAGCTCGACCTGCATGTTCAGAGTCAATTTGAGCTTCCTAACGTGTTTTCGGCGATGATCGTGGTATCACTGGCACCTGACATCAAATCATCGTACCTCCAAATCGGCTTTGATTGTTTCGTAAATCTTGCAACGTTTTGTCTAATGCCTCCAAAGATTTTTTATGTGCCATTGTACATTCATCCCAAACGAACAGTTTGCTTTGCTGCAAATGGCCCTCGCACTGTTCTTCGATATGTTGGATTTTCATTGGTTAGATTATTTAATGGCAACTTAAGTGCTGAATGAGCAGTTCGACCGCCTTCCAACGATGTAGATGCAATTCCTGACGATGCGAGTGCAAGTACAGTATCATTCTGCGAGCGTATCGTTGACAAAATTAACGCGATTAAAAAAGTTTTCCCAGTTCCACCGGGAGCGTTTAGAAAAAAATCCCTCCAGCTTCATCTTTCACAGCTTTCATGAGGTTGTGATATGCATATTTTTGTTATCGATTCAACAGTGGAAAATTTGTTCAAACTGATTCCCTTAGGGATTCGCAAAATCGGTGCAACTGTTTTCCGATATTAGATACATAGAAAAAGTGGGCGTAAAAGAAGGCGTGGTAAATTTTTCTTACGATGAAAACTTAAAATGGATTAATACGAACATTTGAAAGAAAAATTAGTCAAATCGATGGAGCCGTTTTCTGATTTTAGGTAAATCGAAAAAGTGGGCGGGGCACAATGTTGTTTCCGTAAAAACCTAAGTTGGAGCATAGCGATGATTTTAAAGAAAAAATCGTCCAAATCGGTCAAGTTATGCTCTTAATTAAAAAAAGTGGGCGTAAAAGTAGGCGTGGTAAATTTTTCTTTCGATGAAAACTTAAAATGGATTAATACGAACATTTAAAAGAAAAATTTTACAAATCGATGGAGCCGTTTTCTGATTTTAGGTAAATTGAAAAAAGTGGGCGGGGCACAATGTTCTTTCCGTAAAAACCTAAGTTGGACCATGGCGATAATTTTAAAGAAAAAATCGGTCAAGCCGTTCTCAAGTTATGCGATCAGCAACACACACCATTTCATTTTTATTATATAGATGTCATTAGTGGTGCAATGTGAAAATTGGATTTTGCCACGCCCCTCCGCCCGCAGACCGAAAATCACAGTGTCACCCGCCTGAATATTCTGAAGATTCCCTGAAAATTTCATCAAAATCGGCCCAGCCGTTTTGGAGTCCATACGTTACATACATACACACATCCTGTTTTATATTTATAGATTAAATAATTGGCCTAATGCCTTCATCTGAAATCTGATCTTCAATTAAAAAAATAGTGGATATTTTGAGTGTAATGAGTTACAACAACTTTGAGAAATGTTAAAAATACTTCATACAATGTTGCTCAAATTGATCAATTTCAAAACAAAGCTTTAAGATAGTTTTGTTGGAGGTGACCAATTAGATAAAAAAAATGTATATTCTCTGTTTGTACGTTTAATTACAGTCCATCAAAAGTTTCTATGAGTAAATAAACTAAGTACGCTGTCTGGCATGTGGCTCAGTCCTGTTGGAACCTCGTGTCATCAATGTTAATGCGAGCTAATAAAGGTACAAAAAGATTTTAAGCATGTCTCTATGCCGTTCACCGTAAAGTGTAACGTTCTGACCATCGTTATTTGTAGAGACACCAGCCCATTAACTGAACTAAACAGCAAGTTTACTTGGATGTAGTGATAATTCATCACTTTAAATTCGGCGATTCCGTTTATTGGCATGGCCATTAAACCAATAAGTAAGCTTAATCTCTGAACAATATTTTTCAATGGATTTCAAACTTCTTCAGCCCCTTAACCAAGCGAAATTTGGGAACCTCTTGCAAATTTACAAACGAAACCTAAAATAATTTGCAATTTTGCAAAATATCCATGTATATGTCTTTGAGACAACTGATAATGCCAATTATATTCCTCATACATTTTTATTTCCAAACAGCAATCAAAACGTATAATTTTCTTGAAAACCTGTCATCACTCCGAAAAGCAAAATGACAGGAAATGCAAACTGTTGGTTTGCTATTTAAAAGAGAGAAAGGGAGAGATGAAAAAACGTGAGTGTATTTGTATACACACAAACTTATACCCAAGATTGCAATGGTAATTTTGAAACAACATCCGGTGGTTTATACCAGCCTTAAGTTATGCTTTACAAAATCATCTAGCACATTTAACTCTTAAGAAGAGACGACGACAGGTTTCAGGCAAAAAAGATTTGTTATTTTTTAAGAATAAAAAAAAAACAAAAAAGCAATTTAAAAGAAAAAAAAAATAGCACACAACCAATAATAACACCGACAGACAGTACTAACACAAAGGAAATAAAACAGAATGGACAGACAAACGAATAAATGTAGAAAGACAGATTAAAACTGATGATATAAGAAATGAATATTTAAAATGTTACCTGTCATGACTGGTGGTGAATAAGGAAATCCTTTTAAATTTTGAACAAAAATGTAATTAAAAAACATGTCTTTTGAAATAATATTTAAGATATATTTCTACAAGGACTTAATCCGTCACCTCGTTAGCATCTCCATTTCTTTCGCGGACATATTTTTGTGCCTTAGTTTATCGGGCATGTTCTAAAAATCGCAAATTAACATTCTGATATGAAATCGCATAAAAGGCGTTTTGTAAATCGCAAGAAGCTTGGCTGCTTAAGATCGCAAAAGTCTGCTTAAGGGAACTAGAGAATTTTTAAGAAACTATAGCAGATCACAAGCACAACGCTAAAGTTTAAGAACATCGAAAATTAAATCTGGCGTTTTGCGATTTTTACATCGAAACATGTCCATATATTTCAAGATGTAAACAACATGTACCAACAGTTTTCACCTTATACGTTCTCATTTATTCAGAACCCTGCGCCCTAGTTTTAGGTTTCTAATGGCTACTAAATAAGTAGATGTTTAAACGCTGGTTTACTTAAGCTAAACTTACATTTATATTTTATTAAAACTCAACAGCTGTAAATCAGTGTCCCATATATTTTATGCAGTTTAAAATATAATATTGTGGCAACACTTCGGATATATGTTGTCAAGTTCATAAGGTAGTTTAAACGCACAGTTTTTTTCGTTTAGAGATGTTTTATATGTTAACTGATTTATATATTTGCTGGTTTACACACATTTTTAACCAAAAAGAAAGTTTAACTTCCCTAGATTTATTGACAATAAGTTCAATATTAAAGAAAAATTCAAAAAGTACCTGTAGAATAGAAGAGATAATTAATTCCCGTAATTTCCCTTTTTAATACTTTTTTCTCCCCATTGAAGTATCAACAACTTCAAAATGGTAGTGGGAGCCCATAATTTAATACGTCAATGAATGGAGAAAAATTTGTTGTAAAAAAATACCAAAATAGGTATGATTTTTAGCCCTTAAACGTTTGTAGAAGTACCAAATTTATATTTGTACTTTTTAGATAAGTTCCGAATATGTTATAATTTCTTTTCTATGTTAATTGGTTTAAAAGATAGATGGGGTGACAAAAAAGTTCCAACATACAGATTTAACCCGTTTTTTTTTAATGAACAACGTTAATTATTGTTTTTTGTATCTCTTTTAGTTAAGAAGGTATGAGATTAGCGAATTTACACGTTTTACGCCTTTTTATCCCCTAAACATTTGAATTTCCAAAAATCCTGTCTTAATTGATCGATTTGGCAAGAGACCATGTCCAGTTTACATTTCAACTTTTTAGCTTCAGGCGTTTAGGCTGTACAAATTTGAATCAAATTTGAGTTGTAAACCGTAATAGGCGCCTATAACCACTGAGAAGGAATATTAGAAAAACTAAAAAACTAGACTTAAGCACTTTTTCCCTATAACCACAGATATATATGGGGTATTCACAAGGTGTGCTATCATGTTATATTGTCATAATGTTCTAACATTTTACAATGGTTTAAAAATATTGTTGTTGCTTTGTAAACAAAAAGTGTCTAAAATTAAAACAACTTTGCTTGCTATGTTTATTGTGCTGTTGTAATTAATCAGAAGAGACCAGCGCTGGGCGGCTGAACCGTGACGCGTTAGTTTTTGTAGCTGTCGCCGTTGGTGGTATAGTTTTATCCGGCTAACATCCGTATTAAACCTGCGGCTAGCAATTTTTGCAACAAATCACTTGCGGCATCAAATTAGATCGGATAAGGACTTTAATGTTTGGTAAGCAAACAAAATAAAATTTATTTTTGATATTTAATAAAATAATTAAACAATATTTTTATTTTAGGTAAATATTTATTTTTTTTATGGCCCCTATTACAGTTCACAACTCAACTCATGGTTTACAACTTTGCTTAATTGCGGTGTACAAGAAGATAACAAAAATTACAACTGATCACAACCAGTTGTATTTATTACCACTCAACTGAGTTGAGTTGTAAACCGTAATAGGGGCCTATATTTGATTTAAATCAGCTGATTTAAATTCAAAATAGCACACTAAATAATGAGGGGTTGTTCACAACAGTCGTATTTTTTCATGTTATTATTTTAAGACATATGACTTGTGGATTCCCCAATAGAAAATTATTTATCATAGTTAATACTCAGAACTTCATTATGTTAAAATTTGTGAGATTGATGCTATTATGAATATACATGTAAAACAGTGACGTCCAAAATTTTAATCGTGGTTGTATTGCTTTTTATTAGTATTAGTGAATAAAGAGACAAATATTCTTAATAAAAATACAAAAAGTATGTAAGCATCCGCCGCATGTGCACTCGTCGCTTGGTAATCGACGACTGAATTGTGTACTCTCGTGGACTAAATGAAAGAGCGAAAGAATGCGTGTGAAAAATGTGTGTGAATTGATTTCCACAATTGTGGTATGGGCTGGACACCAATGATGTAAAAGCAAATACACCTCAAGCCAACCTCATGTTAGAGAATAACAAAACAAAACATCCCAGCGGGAAAATAAGGAATTGATTACATAAATAACTAAAAAAATAATGTGTTTTTTTCGAAAGAATAATAATGCATTCATGGGAATCGAGAAGGTAATTCTATTGACACAATAATTATGGTTTGATTACCACGTATTTTCTCACATTTGCAGAAAAAGGAATGTATTGTTTCTGTTCGTAAAAATGTTTCGTGCTTTTTCTTCTCTTCGTGACAATTATCTCTTTTTTTTAGAATTATTTAAGTCATTCCCAGTATACATTAAAATAATTTATTACAATCCTAGGACATGGTCTGTGTTAAGAATAATGAATTCTGGAATCAAATATTATACAAGATATGTATTACTTTCTCGATTCCTATTAATTCCATTTTCCCGCTGGGATAAATGCAGAGTACATGAAACTGAGTACATTGCCCAATCTTCTCACCTCTCTCACCAATAAACTCCAGAATTGCAACAAGTCTGGATGACGAAATTCCTTACTTAATTTGTGAATACAAGATTAAACGGTTAATTTCCAAAAATTTAAACGTTGAAATTTTTTGTTGAAAATATCAGGAACGTCTTATAATACCATTTTTAACATTTTCTGAAAAAAAATTTTTTTTCCGACGAGTAGTTTTTCCGAAAATTGCCGTGTGTTTGACCACACGCTGGTACTGTTAAGTGTTTTGCAATCTTTTGTTGTGTACAAATTTGTTTATTTATTTATGTTTTTTATGGTACTTATTCCTTGAACGTGTGGAACGGTGTTGTAAATAAAATTGTTTGACTTTGTGGAACAATTTTATAGGTGTATGTGGACGTTGCACTTCTCACACTAAAATATGGTAACTTTTGCTGTACACATAACGCAACGGCGACGACTGGTGCTTTTGAAAGGAACGAGCAAGCTGTCTACCATCGAAAAGTTTTGTTGCTAACAATTAGTGAATGAATCCTCTGTAGGCGAAGGTTCGATTCCGTCTATTGCATCCTCCGACGAAAGCAGCAGAGACTTGGACACCGAGTTATTGAAGTCAAACTGTAAGATAGGATTCGCGTTTTGCGAAGCTACTATGAAGAAATGCAGTTTCCACGAATTGACCACAGCGCTACAAATGCATAAGACTTAGAACGGCTACTATCACTTTTTGCTACGAATGACGATAGAGTAATTGGCAACCGCATTGCAATCCACGCCACCCATATGCCCGTTGTAATTTTTGATAACGAGGGGCTGTTAAACACGAACACGAACTGCTACTACTGGATCGATTGCGTAATAATTATTTGCGAGTGTAGCTTTAGAATTGTCCGTGCAACGAATTACCAGAACGTTATTTCGTATATCGAATGCAAAGTCGGGAATTGTACTTTTTCAAGGCTTTTTTTTTTACCAATTTTGAAGAGGCGCCGGTACCCTGGTTGGGTCGAACAGTGCCGCTTGCGCGGAATCCTCTCCCTTTCAACAAGTACAGCAAGTAATGGGAGGTAAACAAAAAATGACAAACTAGAATTGCTTTGCATTTTATGTTCACAATGTGAAAATAGTTCTATTATGGAGGATGCGTCGAGTCTAAAACTTTTATTGAAAAAAACGGATACACGAGTATGGAACAAAAGTAAACATGTAGCCAATGTTCAAGCAAATCGCCCACAGTTTATATCCGAAACGGATTGTTTTTCACGTATCCCAATCACCGACAGTAATATCGGGGGACAAATAAAAAGCAGTTTCAAACGCGAACGCTCTTTCACCTTATTGTTCATGTTCATCATCGCTCCAGTAGGGTACTCTTCGCGTGACATTTTAGCCAATCTGACTCTTAATTACAAAACAAATTAAATAATTTTAATTGCTGTAGTTGTTTCTTTGGCCAGAGTGATGAATTTAAGAATGTTATTTTTGTCAAGCTAATAACGCCTTAATTTCTTCAATGGAAATAAAATAAAATTTTTAATTACAATATTTTGTTCCCTTCAATTTCAAATTAAAAGAATAAGTATTAAGGACAATTGGAAAAAAAAACAACATAAAATGCAGTCACACAAAGAAAATATAAGAAAATCTTTGTCGAATCAATCTCACTTTCAGTACCAACGTGTGGGGAAACACACGCTGGTATTTACGTCCGCCTAGCGGCACATATATTAACCAGTTTGATGGGCAAATGGCCTTAGGTTGCTTTTTGGAGATATCGTAACACACGGCAATACATATATAATAATTCAGATTATTTTATATATATAATATAATTGATTTAAAAAGAGCCTATTGTTAGACACTTTTTAAACCCCCTCTTGTGAAAGGGGGGAAGCTTGCAAAAATTTTCAAAAATATTTTTTTTGTTGGTAAGACACCAAACTTTAATATACACGCCATACACATTAAGTTTTTTATTCTTATCTGTGATTTATAATTCCTCAAAGTTAAGAAATTATAAACGTGTGTTCAAACACACGGCGGTAAGAAATGGGTTAAATAAAAAGCCGACGTTGACACACTTTTACGCTCAAATTATGTATAAACAGTCACTTACAGACCCGAGACCACGAGATTGCGCTCAATTTTAACTTTTCATTTGTTTGGCAATTTAACGTTCAATTCAACAGCTGATTACGTTTGTCTTTTTTGATAACAACTTGTAAGCAAATTGCCTAAAAATTGGGTGCAGCCTACGTCGCAGCTTTAAATTTTTGGAAATTTTGACAAACAGTATAATGTAAAAGAGACTGTTTTCCTAAACGCCTATTGAATTGTAGTAATACATGGCAACGTGTTCTTAAATGCAACCATAAACATTTTGACAATGCATTTAGTTCCAGAATACAATTTTGTAGTTGTCACTGCGCACAGAAAAGCAAATAAAGCAGTTAAAATAATGTAAATGCAAAACATATTGATATAAAATACAATGTAGGTAAAAATTTAAGTACACAATGCATCAACACGGTATTGATACATTGTGAACACACGTTAAGGAAAACAGCCAGACTATCAAGAAAAACTTGATCGTGTGACTGCAGGGTAAAAGCGCTTTTAAAATCCGTTGTTCCATGCTCAAAGCGTTGACTTTGAGATATTTGGGTTTTTGCTTCATAGATTTTGTATCAGCATGAGAATTCTTTACAAAAAGAAAACGCTTGACGCGCTGAATGTGTTTGAGCTGTTAGAGAAAAGAACATCAGAACAGCTGGGAATTTAACTGTTTAGTAAGTCTAGGTTTAGACTATTAGCCCAATTATGAATACAAATTCCCCGGGAGTTTTTTCTCTTTTCCCATTTTTACAACTGAATTAACATAGGAAAAATGGGAGAAGGGAGAAAACTCCCGGGGAATTTTTATTCATAATTGGGCTGTATGAAATTTTTTCTTTTTGAAAATGTGAGTTTATTGGTGAGAGGGGTGAGAATAACAGCATGTTCTCTTCCCCTCTCACCAATAAATTAAGACTTTCTGAAAGACTAATGGCCATTTTCTCAATGTATCGACAAACTGTCTGTTACTTAATGTCAACATAAATTTATTGGACCGATAAACTGTCCGTTAACGATTTTGGGTTTCTCAATATAACGACAAAAAACAAAGTTTTCAGCTGGCAACGCCACTCAAAATACATGTAAAAGATGGGAGTCAGCTGATTGAATTTATCTGTACGGCAAATAAAAGGAAAATAAATAATTGGCAGATGAGTGCCGGTTAGCTTTCCGATTAAATCGAAGCAAATGAGACATTGTGAAAACCAAGTTTCTTTAATGTGCAGTTTTTCGTTGGGAAAAAAGATAATCGCCTAATGAGAAAATGGCCATAAGCAAAATTTCTTAAAAAAATAACACACTTTTTATAATTATGAAAAATATTTCAATTGACAGCTGTTAAATAACAAAATTAACCAGAAATTTTTTTAAATGTTGTTAGTTTTATAACATCAGTACCAGAACACAGTTTCCTTTTATAATCACACTGTTTAACTGTTTTATGTGACTGACAATATTTGTCGCCTTGAATGTTCGCAACAACTGTTTTGATCGGAAATAAACAGTTAAAACTTATTTGATAAAGAATTTTCCATTGTTTTTACTTGTAAGTTCATTTGTTTAAAAACAACATAAAAATTCTGTTTTTCCTACTGCTTTATGGTTTTTTGTATTTAATAAATTTTTAAAAAGTCCTTGAATTTGTATTCCTTCTCCTTTTCAAAAGGATGTTGGCATGCCATTGAAAATTATTTAACTCTCACCAAACAACCAACTAACTCGTTGTCTAATTTACTGTCTTAAAAACAAAGTGTCTGTCTGTCTGTCCGTCTGTCTTTCCATCCTTGTCACATTTTCTTAAGGATGCCTGCGTTTGTGTTCGAAAAGTGAAAAAGTTTTTTTTAAGAAATTTTAACTGGAAAAATAAATTCTTTTACATTTTTTTTTTTTTTTTTAGTTTGTATTTTCTTGTATTCCATTTTTAACAGTTTAAATCCTCACGGGATATTTGCGTCAACAACAGAGCACAGCCAACATGTTCGTCAAGTTTCTATCTCAACCTTAAAATATTTAATTGAATTGTTTGTGTTTGTAACTGAAAGTTAAAATCAATTATAGAATATTCACATTTAATCCTTTTTAAGCGAGAGAGAGCGAAAAACAATGTTTTAAAGAATATTTTCTAAGTTTTGTTATAAAGTTATAAAATTTATTAGTGTTTTTTTTTTAAGTTTAAAAGAATAGTTGTGTGTGTGTGTGTGTGTTGAACAATAATTTATAAAAGTTTTTAAGTTATTTTTGGTTAATAATTCTTATTATTCTTAACAAATATTTACAAATTTATTTAAAATTATTGATAAAATATGCTTTAAAATAAAAATTAGAAAATCATATAAAAATATTTGCTATAACCGATTTTCAGAAACTTCAGATAAAATACGAATCGAATGGGTGATTTTTTAAGAGCTATAGGAAAGTTTTCAAAAAAAAAACACATAAAATTCAGAAAAATGCGTGAAATCTTTTTTTTGAATCGATAGTACGGTCCATTTTATTTAATGTTTGAATATTATTTTGTTAAAAATATTTATGAACTAATATACACATTATTGCATCACTGTCTCTACTGCGTTCTAATACAACTATGTATGTATGTAATATGAATTTAAATGTACGTATACTATTTTTGTTATTCTCAATAAAACCTCATTTTTAACAACAGGTTATGGGCCCAGTCCCGCGTGTTTTTTTATACATATAAAGGAAAGAAAGAAAGTTTTTTTTGCTGAGGTAAAATGAATGTAACAAATGCACAATTTCCTAAATTGTCTAACAATAATTACCATTTGTGGAAATTCAACATGGAATTGCTTCTGTTGGAAAGGGAGTTGTGGGACGTTTTTGTCGGCGATAATTCTCAAGCACATGATGCGAAATGGTTGTTACGAGATGGAAAGGCTAGAGCTGCTATAGGTCTTGCTGTAGAGTAGTCGCAGAAGATCTTAATCAAACATTCGAAAACAGCAAAAGAATTTTGAGAAACTTTAAGGAAACACCACGAAAAAGCAAACATTACCAATAAAGTGAGCCTACTTAGGTTAATGTCATCGAAGAGATTGGTGAAAGGCCAAATTATGGATGATCACATTAACGAATTCTTATCAATTGTGGACCGTTTGCGAGATTTGGGTGAAAATTTAGAGGAGCGTAAAACTGTTGCGTTTTTGCTTGGCACACTGCCCGACGACTACAACAATTTGATTTCTTCATTAGAAATGCGTCTGGAAGCTGATCTGACAATAGATTTTGTTAAAGAGAAATTAATCCAGGAATATAAAAGGAAGTCTGGGTGTGAACAGGATAATGATTTTGCGTTTAAAGTTCAAAAGAAGGGAAAATTTGTTCCAAAATGTTACTCGTGTGGCAAGCCAGGGCATTTGAGAAAAGACTGCACAAATAAAAGAAAAGCTAACAACCGTGAAAATGTAGTAAAATATGAAAGTGATGTCTGTTTTTGTGTAATGCAACAAAAACTAAATTCGGAATGGTATGTGGATTCTGCAGCAACAAACCACATGTGCTGTGATGAAAAATATTTTACGAATTTGACTGAGATGCCAGATACGGTTTATATGGCGAATGGTACTGAGGTTAAAGTATGTGGTGTGGGTGATTGCAAATTATTTTGCGAAAACAAGGAAATTCGTGTTAAAAACGTTCTCTTCATTCCTGAATTAGATGGAAGTCTCTTATCTGTTCGTCGGTTAACTGATACAGGCCTTGAGGTTAAGTTTGATGGCAATGGTTGCAAAATTTCTAAAAAATGGAGAAATTCATGCCACAGGTTATCTGAATAATAATTTATTTGTGTTAAACCACCAGAAGGAAAAAATCTTTGACGTATCAGAATGTAAGAACGACTGTATACACGTTTGGCATCGTAGATTAGGTCACAGAAATATTCAGGACATAGCTGTAACTGTTTCTAAGGAATTAGTGCAGGGGATAAAAATAATGAAATGCAAATGTTCATCTGATTGTGAAGTTTGCTTGAAAGGAAAGCTCACACGCAATAAATTTCCAAAGGCGTCAACATCTAAGTCTAAGGAAATTTTAGATCTGATACACTGCGACTTATGTGGCCCCATGCAAAATACAACACCTGGTGGTAATAAATATTTCTTAACGCTCATTGACGATTACAGTCGTTACTGTACTGTTTTCTTTCTTGCATCAGAAGATATGGCTTATGAAAAAATAAAACAATTTATTGAGCAATCAGAGAATCAACTTGGAAAACGACTAAAAATACTTAGAACCGATCGCGGTGGCGAATTTGTTAATAAACAAATCAGCAATATTTTAAGGAAAAAGGAATCATTCACCAGCTTACAGCACCCTACACTCCTGAGCAGAATGGCGTAGCAGAGCGGAAAAATAGAAGCTTAATGGAAATGGCCAGGTGTATGCTGTTTGATGCGGATATGAATTTAAAATTTTGAGCTGAGGCTGTTAACAATGCAAATTATATTCAAAACCGTATTTTGTCTGCTGCGGTAAATGTAACACCGTTCGATTTATGGAATGGAAAACCACCAAATTTAAAACATATTCGAATTTTTGGCGCTGTGGCATACGCTCAAATTAATAAACAAAAACGCAGAAAACTAGACGAGGTATCTATCAAATGCAAATTAGTTGGGTATGTGGAGGAGTCTAAAGCGTTTCGTTATTGAACATCGGAACAGAAAAAATCATCATAAGCCGAGATGTGAAGTTTTTGGAGTTAAATGATGATACTGGAGGAGCTAATTATTCTAGTGGAAATGCTGTTGTTAATGGTGGAAGTGGCGCTGTTGGTGGCAGAAATGTCGTTATTGGTAGTGGTGATAGTGGCAACGAATACGTATGTTCTAATAATGTAATGGCTGAAATAGCAGATGAAGATGGCGTCAATGATATAAGTACTGATGATTTTTATGGTTTTGAGCCTGAAGAAGAAGTTGCATCATCATCCAATTTGCAAACGTCTTCACAAGTTACTTTTAGATCGTCTTCGAGGAACAACAAGGGCGTACCTCCCAAAAAGTATGCATATAAAGTTTGCTATGGGAATGATCCAGTAAGTTATGAAGATGCTTTATCTAGACCGGACAACAAATTTTGGGCGGAAGCCATGAAAGAGGAAATAAAAGCACTACAGGACAACAACACGTGGGAATTGGTAGAGGTTTCAAAGGAAAGGAAAAACTGTAAGTTAATAGATTGCAAATGGGTATTTAAGATTAAACACTTAGTAAACGGCGAGAAGAGGTACAAGGCTAGGCTGGTCGCGAGAGGTTTTTCTCAAAAATACGGTGAAAGCTATGACGAGGTATTTGCGCCAGTTGTAAAACCAGCTACATTTAGATGTCTATTGGCAATTGCTAGCTATGATAATATGAAAGTAAGGCACGTTGACATTAAAACTGCATTCCTTTATGGCGATATAGATGCCGAAATATTTATGAAGCAGCCAAAGGGCTACATTACGCCCGGAAAGGAAAATTTCGTTTGCAAACTAAATCATAGCTTATACGGACTCAAACAATCCGCTCGTTGTTGGAATATCCGCATCAATAAAGTATTAATTGATGCGGGATTCAGAAGGGGGAAAACGGAACCTTGTTTGTACGTAAGGGGTAGTGAAGATTCAATCGTTTACGTTCTCATATACGTTGATGATGTTGTCATCGTATCGAAAAATGATGAAGAAGTTGAAGATATTATTCAAATTTTAAAATCGCAATTTGAAATCACGGATTTAGGTGATTTAAGGCTCTTTTTGGGCATTGAGGTGACATTTGAAAGTGGAATTTATTATTTATCACAAGAAGAATACATTGATAAAATCTTGGAAATCTATAATCTTCAGGATGCAAAGATTTCATCCATACCAATGTACCCTGGATATCTGAAATTAAATTCTAATGATATGATTAACAATAATAACATATATCGCAAAGCTATTGGTTCGATGTTATACATTTCAAACAACACACGTCCGGATATTGCTGTTGCCATATCAATTTTGTCAAGAAAAATTAACAATCCTAACAACGACGATTGGACAGAATTGAAACGCGTTATGAAATACCTTAAGGGTACTAAGGACCTGAAGTTAAGTGTAGGTTCTAAATCAGAATTGCATTTAAAAGGCTTCGCTGATGCTGACTGGGCAGGAGACCTCAATGACCGCAAATCAACAAGCGGTTTTATTTTTAAGCTTGGTGATGCTGTAATAAGTTATGCCAGCAGAAAACAACAAAATGTAACTTTGTCATCTACCGAGGCTGAATTCATTTCTCTTGCGGAGGCGTCTCAAGAGTTTTTATGGCTTTCTCAACTGATGAAAGGATTTGAAATTAATATTCAAAACCCAATAATATTTGAGGATAATCAGAGTTGCTTGAAAATCATACAAGATGAAAAAATATGACCAAGAAGTAAGCACATAGATGTAAAATATTATTTTGTACGTGATTTATTGAAAACTGGAAAAGTATTGTATAAATATTGCCCTACTGATTCTATGTTGGCTGATATTCTGACCAAACCTTTGCAGAAGACTAAGATATATAAAATTAGGGAACTAATTGGTTTGCATAAATAATCTTTGTACTATATTTTTTTATATATAATCTTTTAACTTGTATAATATCTTTATGGTAATATTTTTTAATTTTGAGAAGGGGTGTTAATAATATTTATGAACTAATATACACATTATTGCATCACTGTCTCTACTGCGTTCTAATACAACTATGTATGTATGTAATATGAATTTAAATGAACGTATACTATTTTTGTTATTCTCAATAAAACCTCATTTTAAACAACATATTTCATGCATATGTTGACCGTGACTGCGCCTCAAATGGTCCATCCGCTAAGTCCAATTTTGGCATACTCTTTCCAACATTTCGGCCGGTATCTCATGAATAAATGCTTCAATGTTGTCTCCCAATGCGTCAATTGAAGCGGGCATGTGTGTATAGACATGAGCTTTAACATAGCCCCACAAAAAATAGTCTAAAGGCGTTAAATCGCACGATCTAGGCGGCCAATTGACCGGTCCCGAACGTGAAATAAAATGTTCACAGAACTCGCCTCTCAATAAGTCCATTGTTCAGCGTGCTGTGTGGCATGTGGCACCGTCTTGTTGAAACCTCATGTCATGCTAGTCAAGCTATTGTATTTGGGCAACAAAAAAAGTTGAATATCATCTCACGGTACCGCTCACCATTCACAGTTACGTTACGATTCGCCTCATCTTTGAAGAAGTACGGTCCAATGATGCCACCAGCCCATAAACCGCACCAAACTGTGACTTTTTCTGGATGCATTGGTAGCTCTTGCAATGCTTCTGCTGATCTCCACTCCAAAATCGACCATTTTGCTTGTTTACGTACCGAATAGCCGCTTCAGTGGGTCGATTAAACTGACCATAAAATGGAAGAAGCGCGATGAACTTTCTTAACAGAGCACGCATTTTGATAATAAAATTCAATAATTTGCAAGCGTTGTTCGTTTGTAAGCCGATTCATGGTAAAATTATAGACCAAACTGAAGATGTTTGACAGTGAAACAAAACACAAAACGTGCGTCAGCTGTTTAAACCAGTGTTGCCAAAAAGATAATAGCTAAAAAATCACCCGATATTTCTGTGGCAAAAAAAAGTTCTTGAGTTGACTTTAATTTAATGTCGCCTCTGAGGTTTTCATGTTCAAAAATTACCTTCAGATTAAAAATGCTCTCCTACAAAGTGGAAAAACTTAGACTAAAGTCTTTTTTCCTTATTTCCACAGATATATAGTAAAACCTCCCATAACGCACACATACCATAGCCGTCCGGCTTTCCACAACTGGACATATTTTTTTCTATTCCATGTGCATTAAAATAACTGGACACTCTCATAACCTGGTGCGGATACTAAATTAAAAAAAAACGGACGGTAGCGTTGAAATTCACCAACTAGACTTGTATTTCATTAGTACACTAAAAGAATTTTCTTCACAGATCCAATGGATTTTGACATTAATCCAATGAAAAAGTACATTAAAATTCGACCTATGTAAACCTTCATTGTATTAATGAAGAATGTTACATTAGCCCCCCGTTAATGAAATGTTTCATAAAGTCAATGAAAATGTTGCATTATTTTAATGTCAAACGTTTAAAGAAATTTTCTTATTATTTAAAAATAAATGTTTTTATGTTTGAATGAAATTTTTAATTTATTTTATCCATTTTTTCAATGTGCGTTTTGGGTTGTGATTTTTATTTTTTTTTTTTTTTTATTCCTGTTTCAAATTATCAAGTTTTATTTCGTTTACATCATGTTATCTTCTACTTGCATAATCTTACCTTTAAGTAAATTTTAGCCCCATGTATTTCACTGTGTGTAATTTTTTAAGTCATGGAAAAATAACCATATACGGACACCACTACGTGATAAAAGACCAAAAAATAAGACCCGTGTCTCCCAGTTTTGCCCAACGTCATGCACTTTTTTTGTTATGGGCCCCCAAAGATTTGGAGCGTCGGTGTCATTTTTGCAAAAAGTGATCATTTTCTCAGGCTCATATCTTGCAAAACGTTCGGAATTTTGATTTACCCTCTGAAACAAAGTTGTAGCTCTTCAGAAAAACTTCATCTTCAAGATAAAAATCGCAAAAAACTTTATAAAATTCGAATTGCAATGTTATGACATTTATATCGTATCGACGTAATTTCTTTTGATAGTTTTCGACATGAGTTACAGACACATTTTTTTCTCACTTTTCGAGAAACGATGGAATATTTTGTTTCAAATTTGTTCGATGCGAGAAGTTATCACCAAAGTTATTGAACATGGGTACAGGTTTTCACGGACAGGTTGTCCAGACATTTTTCGATTGTACTAAAATGTATTAATACATTTCTAGTGATGACACTAAAATAATCGGAAGATGTAGAATGGAATACAATGGAATAGGAACTTTTTGTAAATATGTTTTTGTTTAGCTCTATGTATTTTTATACCCTTTGTACACTTGCATACATTTCGGAGGAACGCAGATGTTGAAAATGTGAAATTCACGTTGACACTTGAAACATCTAAATTATACTATCGATGATAGCGAATAGTCTGTAAGGATATTTTGTAAATCCAATAGACTTTAAGAAAATATAAAAAAATAAATAAATAAAAAATTTCACCATTTCTGCAAAAAAAACGTTTATTTTTTTAAATACTTTTTTTCTACAAAAGTGCCAAAATTTTAAAAGATAACACCAAAATGTATTTAGAATTCATTTTGTTCAATAATTTAAAAAAAAAAAATTTAAACAAAAAAAGATTACAAAAAAGCAAAAACTTGACAAGTGGTAACGCTGCTTTAAAAACAAGACATTTTGTCATTGATGACACAATAATAATAAAATTTATTGCCACTTTTCTAGTGATGACATTAAAAGAATCGTAAAATCTAAAAGGGAACAAAATAAGATAGTAACATTCTGTAAAGATGTTGAAAAATTTTGATTTTTAGCCCCATGTATTTCACTGTGTGTAATTTTTTAAGTCATGGAAAAATAACCATATACGGACACCACTACGTGATAAAAGACCAAAAAATAAGACCCGCGCCTCCCAGTTTTGCCCAACGTCATGCACTTTTTTTGTTATGGGCCTCGTTGTCATTTTTGCAAAAAGTGATAATTTTCTCAGGCTCATATCTTGCAAAACGTTCGGAATTTTGATTTACCCTCTGAAAGATCAAAATCGCAAAAAACTTTATAAAATTCGAATTTTTTTAACTTTTTTCCCCTGTTCAGGTCTATAGGTAGCTAACCGTTAAAAATTCAAGGAAACAATCAACCACAAAAATGTACCTTAGATCTCAATAAACAACTTTCTAGAATATATAAACTTCTTAGGAATGATTCTTTACACCGTTTAGGTAGCCGCATAAGTGAAAAATTTCCCGAAATTTTTTTAAATTTTATTTGTTTTTTCTTTACTTCAGTGATAACCACTCCATAGGCTCGCGAGTAAGTCAATAATCGTATTTTTCACACAGACACGGTCGGCAATTCACATGTATACAACAACTTTGTTCGTTTCAAAACATCAGGCTATCATCAGCCTCTGCGACCGCACCCAAGTACATAATATCTTTGTGTGCGTGCGTTCGGGGCTTGGTTAGTTCGGGCCTTGGTTATCACTGCTTTACTTCAACATTGAGATACTATGCTATCTATAACCATATAAAAACACCACTACGTGATAAAGTACCAAAAAAAAAACCTGTGTCTCCCAGTTTTGCCCAAAGTCATGAACTTTTTTTTTATGGGCCACGGTGCCATTTTTGCAAAAAAGTGATCATTTTCTCAGGCTCTATCTTGCAAACCGTTCGGAATTTTGATTTATCATCTGAGACAAATTTGTAGATCTTGCCATAAAAACGTATAAAATCAAAAAACTTCATCTTCAAGATAAAAATCGCAAAAAACTTAAAAAATTCGATTTGTTTTACCTTTTTCCCCCTGTTCAAGTCCATAGGTAGCAAACTGTTCAAAATTCAAGGAAACAATAAACTACAAAAATTTACCTAAGATCTCAATAAACAACTTTCTAGCACATATGAACTTCCTAGGAATGATTCTTGGCACCGTTTACGTAGCCGCAAAAGTGAAATTTTTCCGAAAATTCGGTTCGAGAAAAAACAAATGAAATTCAAAAATTTTCGGGAAATTTTTCACTTATGCGGCTACCTTACCGCTACCTAAACGGTGTTAAGAATCATTCCTAGGAAATTCATATGCTCCAGAAAGTTGTTTATTGAGATCTAAGGCACATTTTTGTCGCTAATTGTTTCCTTGAATTTTGAAAGGTTTGCTACCTATGGGCCTGAACATGGAAAAAAAGGTAAAAAAAAAGAATTTTCGGGAAATTTTCACTTTTGCGGCTACCTAACGGTGCTAAGAATAATTTCTAGGAAGTTCATAATTTCTAGAAAGTTGTTTATTGAGACCTTAGGTACAATTTAGTAATGGATTGTTTCCTTTAATTTGGACCAGAAAAGGGGGAAAAAGGTAAAACAATCGAGTTTTTTTAAGTTCTTTGCGATTTTGATCTTGAATATGAGGTTTTTCTGATTTTATATGTTCGCAATTTTTGCACTTTATGACAAGAGCTACAATTTTGTCTCAGAGGGTAAATCAAAATTCCCAAAAGGTTTGCAAGATATGAGCCTGAGAAAATTATCACCTTTTGCAAAAATTACACCCAGGCCCAAAATCTTTGGGGGCCGATAACAAAAAAAGTGCATGACTTTGGGCAAAACTGGGAGACACGGGTCTTTTATTTTTTGGTCTTTTATCACGTAGTGGTGTCCGTATATGATTATTTTTTTTCGTGTTGCACTGTGTTTCTTATGGGAAAATTTCAACATCTTCGCAAATAAATGAAAGGTGTTAAATTGTTTTCAAGTGTGAAAAGGCTATAACACTTTTATCCATACCAAATGGTGCAATTATTGTTTGCTTTAATACAATTTTTATATGTGTATTGCTTTAAAAAAAATTCTTTAAAAAGTATCGTTTGAAACGTGAGTCAACAATGAAATGAAAAAAAAAATCGAAGTCGCAGGCACTTGACGTACAACCCACGTTATTTCTTTATTGGAAATATTTTGAAGAAACCCCACTTCAATTAACGTTTATTTAAACATTCGATGGAAATGATGAACAGTCGATGGAGATGATGAACATTCTCTGCATTCACTTCTTAGAATTGCCAATAAACTATAGAAAAAGTTTAATTGACTGCCAGACAGACAGACAAATATTCGAGAGTGTAACTTGAGTATGTAACTGATACTTTTTAGACACTCTTAAAACCTCAATAGTACGAGTGAGTGTGTTAAATTTCACTAATGTGCACTCTATAGAAGAGTGTCTGGAAAACGAAATGGTTTGTTAATTAATCTTTTATTTCTAAGGAAGATTTTTTTGGAAAACTTATGGTGTTTTATTTTCTACAAAAAATGTGACATTTTATTTAAAGAAAATGCAATTTTGTGTCTGTTTCTTAAAAATTTTGCTCCCGAAAAGGGTGAGTTTTTCAGAATAAAACAACCAAAATTTTTAAGAAACAGACACCAAATTGCATTTTTTTAAATAAAATGTCACATTTTTTTTGTAGAAAAGAAAACTCCATTAGTTAAGGTTTAGAAATCTCTGGGCGAACGGTATAAATTGTTTTTAAACCTAAAACATATCAAAAGTAGGGAGTTGAAGTGTAAGTTTTTTTTTTTTTTTTTTTTTTTTTAATTCCCTACGCTAATCCCGCGAAGCTCTACGCTTGTCTGCAGGAAAGAAACCAGAGTCTCTGGCGGGAATCGAACCCGCAACCCCGGCGCTGATAGACAAGCTCTCTACCAGCTAGTCTACCGGGGCACTCCAAGTTGAATTCGTAGTAAACAATTTTATACTTCATATATTCTACTATTACAAATCGATTTTATATGTTCTCCCCCTAAACTTTCTTGAATCAGGAACACGGCATAGTGTTCTTATTGACCGACTTCTATGGTTGAAATTTGTATATCTACTTTATGTTCTCCCCCCTTTGTTTTATCGTGTCTTTTTGTTAATATTTTTTTTTTTTTATTATTTTTTGCTGAAACCAGGGATGATAAATGAGAAAACCAAAAACGTACTAACGAACTTTTAAAATCGTACTTTTTCGGCCCCAATAGTACTAAATCATTTTTTTTTATAAATTTTTTTATTTTATTTTTAAAAACCAAAATTCAATACAACAAAAACAAAAGGTACCTAAAATTCATTTGTATATATAAAGTATAGATAGCAAAAAATACATGATCATTAATTATACAAAATAAAAGGGTGGGTAAATTTGTTTTTGCGTCACAAGCACGTCGCGATTCTTGTTCTAGAAGTCATTCCAAGAAACTTTGCCAAAGAAACCATAGGTCAAAAATGAATTTCGAGCCCGGGTTTTTCAAAATAGTTAGTTTTCCAACATATTCAAGAATAGAGGCAAACAAATTGTGTATGGTCTAGCCAGACTTGTATCATGCGGTTTTTAGGGTCCATTTGTTTTTATTTTTGACAGCCGCCAGAGAGCGTTTTCATACACTTTTTAGAATTTATCTTCTTTTTTGTGAAAAATTTACGAATATTTCTCAACACGCAATCTCGAATTTTAAACGAAAATAAAATTTTTAAGCGTTCTAAAAATATGTGCATGCGAGCATCTTCGGATTGCATCTCTAAATTTATTGTGCTTACAATGTTCAATATGTACTGCAGAAGCAGGAAAGGAGTAGAAAGTCCGAATATAATAAAATTTAATTTAGCGCTTGTAAAATCTCGTTCAAAATAATTGGGAGTAAAATAATAATGGAGTGAGCTTCCACTGTTTCAAAATTCTGTTGATTACTTTTTGACGTGACAACCATCTTGTTGACGAATATTTGCAAATATTACACTCAAAAAAAAAATCAATCCAAACGTACTCAAATCAATCCGAAGCGGTATTGATAGTACGGTGAGTACGGATTTTCTTGAATCAAGTACAGAAAGATTGATTCAAGTACGGATTTTCAATCCCAAAATACTTATATTATCCATATTCAATCCCGATTTCGTACTTAAAGTAATCCGAAAATGAGATTGATTTAAGTAAAACTAAGATTGAATCAATCTCAAAATGCGCTTGATTCAAGAATTATAAAATTGTTTTAATCCGAACTTGTACTTAATATAATCCGAAAATGAGATAGATTTAAGTCAGTGATGTTAACCGTACGGTAATTACCCTTTTTTACGGTAATTTTGAGCCCCAAAAGGTAGCAAGGTAATTTCATTTAAAATACGGTAATATCAAGATTTGGGTTTTTTGATATTTATATACATACTTACATATGAAGGCTTTATGATTTTAACTTTTAAGAGGTGATTTTCAACCAGTTTTATAAATAGATGAATGTTATACAAAAAAGTAAGAATGTTATGTTTCTGCAAATGCTTAGGTTACAGTTATAAGTGTAAAATATGAAAAATTAAATAACTCATTTTAGTTATATTATTAATTTTATTTTAAACTTTTTGTTTGTTTCAAAATCAACAATTTTTTAAGCATTTAAAGTAGCCGTAATGTGATGCATTTAACTATAGTAAAGCTTCGTAAAGATGGTGGTCAGATCTTACAATGTAGTCCTTTTTCTCACAATGGAACCATTGTCAGATGCATTAATTTTACACATCTGCCAAATGAAAATGAGCTTACAATGTTAACACAGTTGCAATACTTTTTAGGCAAATTTAGTGACAACATTGTAAGATCTGACCACCGTCTGTACGAAGCTTAATTATTAAAACTTTTCAGTTGAAGCAAAACTATTATGTTTTAATTTTGTATTAAAGGCATATGAAAAAGAACTTTTAAACCAATCGTTTCATCATAAGAAGATGACAAAATTGCACTATATTTTACAGCGGGTAGATATGGATATTGCGTGTAAATCCAAAACGTAAAAGAAAAAAATTTTGAGTTAATATTCTCTAGCGATATTCGAATTTTATTTTCTTAGTTAAACGATTCCAACTCCGATTCAAATTTAAACTTTTTAGCTTCAGTCGTTTAGTCTGTGCGATGATGAATAAGTCTGTCAGTAACGTTTAAATTTTAGTTATATGATGCTTTTACTTTCGTATTGATGAAAAATAATTTTGGTTTAAAATATGTTTTAAACAAAGATTTTCATTAAAATGTTTTCATAAAACACATTTAAAATTTAAATAAATTGTTTTTGAATACTGCTGTGCATGGCCCAATTAGTAGGTCTGCGCGCAACTACAACAATCCAACAACAGAAAAAACAACACGCATTTTGTTTGTGTAAAAAATGATAAAGATGTCAAGAACAAAAGCAATTGTTTGTGTAAGAAATGGTGAAAATGTCAAAAGCAATTGTTACAAAAACAATTGCACGTATAAAACACAACTCTGCAAAAAATCAGCAGGCGTTTCAAGCAGACCTACTAATTGGACCATGCTGCTGTGAATGTTTAAATTAAAAAACCTTTGCGTACGGTAATTTCTTCTCAAAAACGGTAATTTTTAGAGGGCCGTACGGTAATGAAAAAATAAAAGTTAACATCACTGATTTAAGTAAAAGTAAGATTGAATTAATCTCAAAATGCGCTTGATTCAAGTATTATAAAGTTGATTTTATCTCTAATTTGTTCTTGAAAAAACCAAAAAGAGATTAGACAGAAAAAATTATTATGATTGATTTACTTACCCGTTTTACACATTAAAGAATGATAAAACACCAACATCATGCCCGATATGGTTTTTACTTTAAAAATCTTATGTACATATTTAACTAAAAATATAAACTAAATGAGACGCAAATTTCAAATTTACTTTTTAACCGTTCGTGGTACACATGAGTCTGGCCGGGCCTTTGTTTAATGTGTATAGATAATCAAAGCATGCGTAAGCCGGAGGGTTAAACATAAAAATAATGCATACATATATATGTTTATGTTTTTCTTCTTGTTCTGTTGTTTTTGTTTGTACAAAATAATTGTACAACAAATTTTGAAAAACACACACTTAAGCACGCATAAAAAATGCAATGCTGAGAGATGAGACTAATAAGTTTTATGAGATAAAACCCTCATTTTGTAATTTTACTCTCAGAGTGGCACTTTCGACAAAAAGTTTAATCTTTTTTGTACTTGATTTAAGCATTTTATACTTATTTCAATAAATATCGGGATTGATTTTTTAAAGTAATCCCATTTAGGATTGATTTAAGTACGTTTTAGTGTTAATCGTACTTGAATTTTTAAGTACGATTCGTGATTGAAGTAAGTATAAAAAGATTAATTTATCCGTAGTGTTTTTCTTTCTGTGTATGAATTCGTTCCAAAATAATCTTGAATTGAGAGGAAGTCGTCTTTTCTACTATGAAGAACTTTTGCAGAAGTGGTTTCTTATATCTTTTAAAATCTTGTTAATATCATCAGAAAACGCACGCGTATATGCTGCCGCTGATACTAAATTTAGAATGTGGCATAAGCAATCATTCAATGAACAAGTGCAAAAATCTATTCACAAAAGCGGAGTTCAGTGTTTGGTACAAATGGCCTTGCAAAAGAGCAAATGCAAAATAGCATAGCTTTTGTTAAATCCAACAACAAAAAATAGAGTTTCCCTTAGGTTTCCAAACCAAACACTTAACTCCGTTTATATTCATTGGACAGTAAATACGAGTTGCCATTTTATATCAATTATAAATATGTAGGTTTGAAAATTTGGAAATACTACCAAATGAGTCACGGGGGTACCAGCGTACTTTTTAGTTTTGAATTGTACCAAAAAAAAGTACAATTGTACCAACTTTATCAACCCTGGCTGAAACGCTTTGTATCGCTTGGTTTAATCGGTGTTTGGTTTAATCATTTGGAATTGAGTTGTACAAAAAAACACAAACACACAAACAACAGCAAAAATACTTGAAAAAATGTTTCCACTTGAATTGCCTTTTTTTTTTTTTTGCTAGTAGAGTATTAAGAGCAAAAAAATTTAAGGTCTTGAATGGGTTAAAAGGTCACAAGCCCCATGTTTTTTTTTTTATTATAAGCCAGTGTTCGAAAATAAACACTAAATATCGCTCCTTAATGTTCAGTTCGGTAGATTTGGGGAAAACACAAACGCTTAAGGTCGAAGTACATAACACGCGTTAGTTCGTCGACGAGTATCGTGCGTTTAAAAACTTTAGCGCGTAAAAAATTGCAAGTTACACAACACGCGTTACAAAAGCTATTCCTGTCAGCTGGTTTTTATTTATTTACTTATCTGTGGATTTAAAACGGGTTCGAAAGTATATCAAGATTTTTTTATTTTATTGAATTTATTCTTTTTATATTAATATTGTATGTTTTTTAAGCTCTTTAATAAATTTTTCTTTCATGATTCACAAATTTGTTAAATTATTCTTTGTATTGTCAGCTGATTACTTGTCAAAAATACACAACGCGTTAAAAAGTTCAAAGTTAACCAACTTTCTGGCGCAAACGCGTCAAAATATTTAGCATGTAGCTTGTTCTATGAAAATACACTAGTTTAACTTTTTTTGACAGAAGACGACAGAGCGCGCGCGCACTAACGCGTGTTATGTACTTCCACCTTTAGAGTTTGTGACTAAAAAGATAACGTTTCCCTGTTTGTCATCTTTCCTACACAAAGGAAAGGTAGTTTCTATGCGCATTTCACTGGTTGCTTAGGCCAGATCATCAGGAAATCTTTTTTCAAAGATTTTAGAAAAGCTAGAAATATTATACAAATAAAACTGTAAAGCATATAAGAATTATAAACGGTCAAAGTTTTACTTGTAACAACATCAAAGCTCGCAGGGTAATCTTATTAATAATAAATTTTGTATTCCCAAAAATAACTCTGATCAAATATTAAAGTTGTTATGATTTAATTTTTAGAATAATCTTTATAGTGTCTTTAAAGTGTTATAAAGCACTAAATAAAGGACGCCAGCTTTTAATTGAATAGAGACTTTGATTTTAGCCTAAATATTTAAATGTTACAGTGTTTATCACTGCTTGCGAAGACGGTGCGTTCATCGTCGTCTAAGTTTTCTTAAATAATTTTTATAAACTGCAGGCGCTGCTAACTAAAAAAGTTTTTAGATTCTTTGATTTTAAGCCGCTCCTAAGTATTTAAAAAACGCCGGCACGTGTTAAAAGTTCTCAACAAGTTCTATTTCAATCGCTCGGGGCCAATCTCTGACTTTGAGGTACAATATTTTGTACACAGAAAAAATTATTTTTCCAATTCAAACAAAAAATTTGTAGAATCAAAAATTTTTTTGTCTGAAATCGGTCCTATAAACAAATTCGCATATTCAAACAATTTATTTGCATTTTGTTTATCGAAAAAAACACTGATTTTTTCAAACAAATAATTTAACTGAATCAAACAAAAAGTTTACTGAAATTCATATACTAAATTTCAAAATCAAAAAAAAGGTTTTTGCACAAGCAATGATGCGCACACAAGCAGGCACTGTATTAAAAGATGATGGCAGAGAGAGCAGAGCGGCCGGCTGGCTTTGAGACAAATTTTTTTGTTGGAATAATTTTTGAACGAAGTCTTTTTTAAAACACACAATGTTTTTCGTCATCACTCACTGTTGCTGTATCCTTTCCTTTGCTAATGAAGAAGAAATGTAACCCAAAAACGGCGACAGACCGACTCGATATGTTTTTCGTCATCATTATATTTTTGTATTTGATGTATTTAAGCAAACAGTTTGAAAAAATTTAATACGGGATTATGTTTTTTTTTTAACCAACCAAAAATTTATTTTGTTTCTAATAATGTTGTTGTTGTTTCTGTTGGTTAAAAAGAATGAAACGTTTTTTTACCTGCTATTTTTTAGTTTTTTTTTTTTACTTCAAACCTCTTCATCTTTCTTACTGTTGTACTTTTATAAAGCGTCCAAAAATAGACTGCATGTGTTTTTTGTTGTAGTTCTTATATTTCACATTAGGAAGTGTTGCTTACGATCAAATAAAAAATGCAAAAAGACGACAACATTAAAAAGCGTTAAATATTTCATACAAAATTATGAAAACTTGAAACCAATAACGCGTGTATTATATTTTTGAATGGTTGTCAACATTTTTGTTGGTTAAATAAAAATCAAACTAAAATTTTAATTGAATCAGTAAACAAATTTGTAGAAATTAAAAAAAATTTCAAACAAGCGTTTGTTTGAAATTAATTCGGCAATAATTTTTTCTGTGTATATTCTCGTAAAACTTTTCAAATTTCACGGTCCCAGTTTAGATAGCCTTGAAACAGCGGTCACAGCTCAAAAACGTCTAAAAGTCACCCAAGGACACGGTTTAAAGAGTTTATCGGCGGCTAGGATTTCAAACCTTTTGGTGAAAGTTTGACCTTAAGCCCTTTTTCACTTAGGCTATTGCAAAAAAAAAAGATGTTGCGGTTGTTTTAAAGATTTTAAACCAATAAATAAAAAGCGCAATTAATAAAGGTTAATAACACACAACAAAACAATATTTTAATTAGATTGTTGATCAGTAACATTTCATTAAATTAAAACTTAAATTATTAATTAATATAAAACAATTAATTGTAAACTTACTTAATATTTGTTGATGAAAAATAAATGGAGAAACTGTAAAGAAAAAGACAACAAAAATAAGATTAAAATGAATTAACTTAATAGAATTTGAATATTTTATTTAATTAACAGCAAATGCACTTTAATCAAACAACGTTTAAACTTCAAAGAGCCCTCTTTTCGGAACTAACTAGATTTGAGTTGTGTCAGAAATTTAATAATTGTTTCTTAAAATAACACTTAAATATTGTTATAAACTTAAAATCGATCTGGTGCCTTCTTTAATCAAAAAATTATGACTGCGCATTAGACTGGTCTTTTCTTGTATGGGATTTTTTTTTTTTTTTTAATTTAACTGTTTGCGCTGCTTAAAATATGAGGTTTGGTGTAAGAAATCATGGCCTAATTTTTCAGGTCAATCCGACGGTGCCTAGCCGTGCCAAGTGGGGTATATCTCGAAAACCAAAGCCAATATGAAGAAAAAAGTTTTAACTTTCTTAAAGTAAATTTTATTGCCGAATTTCGATTTTTTTAGTTTTTCAATAAGCTAAAGCGTTTTTGAGTTGCGCGAACATATGTTGTGCAACATCCTTAATTTTTGAAATAACGGTATATCTCGAAAACTAAAGCTAACCTAAAAAAACGGCTAGCACCACTGGATTAGTTAAAAATCTTTCGTTCGTATCATACTAAAATATTAAACTGCAAATACTTTAATCTATCTATACAATATATAATTTCTTAGTATGTCAGGATGTTTGCATGTATGTCCTATTCTTTCCGCAACTTTCTGAAGCCATCTGATGACATTGGAAGCTGAAATTTGGCACACTTGAAGAACTTTCTCTGCGGAAGATCGTAGCGTAGTCATATTTTTGATATTCGGCTTTTCAACTAGTATAACTATAAAGATCTGATAGAAAAGATGTTTTTTTTTATAAAATGGGAAACTTTGGGCCCCACTTGGCACGGCTAGGCACCGTCGGATTGACCTGAAAAATTAGGCCATGATTTCTTACACCAAACCTCATATTTTAAGCAGCGCAAACATGTAAATTTAAAAAAAAAAAAATTGCGACCAGTCTACTGCGCATAAATAAATGCTAAAAAAAAAAGAAAAATATGTACAAAAGATCACATATCTAATAGAGGATTGATTGTTTAGTACACAGAAAAAATTCACGAATTTTTTTTTTTTTAATTTAACCATTAATCAAAAATAAAATCAGTTTTAATTAAACATTTAATCAAGTGAATTAAACGTTTACTTATATCAGTGATAACCAAGCCCCGAACTTACCAAGCCCCGAACGCACGCACACAAAGATATTATGTACTTGGGTGCGGTCGCAGAGACTGATGATAGCCTGATGTTTTGAAACGAACAATGTTGTTGTATACATGTGAATTGCCGACCGTGTTCGTGGGAAAAATACGATTATTGACTTACTCGCGAGCCTATGGAGTGGTTATCACTGACTTATATCAACAACATTAAAGCAGAAAATATTAAACTGATACTATTAATTTATTTAATGGTGCAAATTTAATTATTATACCCACACCACAATAGTGGAGAGGGTATTATGCATTTGTGCTGATGTGTGTAACGCCTTAAAATATTGGTCCTAGACCCACCTTAAAGTATACCGATCGACTTAGAATCACTTTCTGAGTCGAACTAACGATGTCCGTCCGGCTGGCAGGCAGGCAGGCTGGCTGGCTGGCTGGCTGGCTGGCTGTCCATGTAACCTTGTGCGCAAAGTACAGGTCGCAATTTTGAAGATAATTTGATAAAATTTGGGTCATAGGTTCTTATTGGCACTAGGACCAAGCCTATTGAAAATGGGCCGAATCGTAGGACCACGAGAGCAGAGAGGGCGAAATTTCTTCCTCTCAGAAACCATTAAACCGATTTTAATAAAATGAAAAACATAGATAGATCCATATTTGTACGGACACATAAGCTATGCATTTTTAAGAAAATAGGACCATGAGGGGAGATAGGTCCAATTTCTGCATCTCAAACCGATTTTAATGAAATTCAAAACATAGATAGATCCATATCTATATAGAAACATAAGCTATACAGTTTTTCAAAAATAGGACCACAAGGGGAGGTAGGGGGCAATTTCCGCCTCTCACAAACTTTCAAACCGATTTGAATGAAGTTTATAAACATAGATAAATCCATATTAATATGGACACCTAAGCATGATGTGTTATTAAATTCTGTGGTGTAGGGTATCATATGGTCGGGCTTGACCGACTATACTTTCTTACTTGTTTTTTTTTTTCATTTATATCACGAATTTTTTATTGATATCAATTTTTATTTTTCTTAATTTAAATGAATTTTTATTTATTTCTCTGAAGCGCGAGGGGATCAGTTCTATAACCATTACCTTACGTAATGCAGCGTCTTAGACCACTCACCCACTAACACACATTATCAAAAGGAATTAAAAAATATTCAGTACATGTTTTCAATTAAAACTAATTTCTATATTTAAGCGGCAAATCATTTAATTTTTTTTTTAAGTGCAGGGCCCGAACTTTTATGCAGTTAAAATCCCGTTTTATGCGCACAAAAAATGCACTCAAAATAGAAATATATGCGCTAAAAATTTCAAAAATATATAAAGAAACAGCAAGACAATCATGTAAATTAAGTCACTTGTAAAGGCCCAACTATATTATGTATAAGTAGGCTTGAGCAACTGTGCGACTACATGTTAAAAATAAGTTTCAAACCATATTGAAACTGCGAAACTGATCGCAATTACATACGAATAAAACGCCTTTAGAGATATATTTGACCCTATATTTTTTTTAAAAAATAAAAGTTAACTGCCTGTTTTTCAAAACAAAATAAAACGGATGTGATAGCCGCATGATTAAATGCTGATAGTTCCTCTGTGGTATATGGGCATTTCCGTCAAAAGGTCCACCGTGACCGAAAATTTAAAAGTTATTAAAAGCTGATTATTTTACGATATTGTTATAGAGAAATGTTCAGATTTTACTAATTTTATAAATTCACCCATAAATTTGTTCACTTAGATGAACAATCAGACTGCAAAGTTGTGCAAACGTAATTTCTTATTTGTGAGTATGTTTTATTGTATGTTTTCTTTAATATTTATCTTTCTTAAAAGAGGTGATATTTGATAAAAATTATTCCAAACAAATATTCTTACATGGTCTGTAATCTAAGGAAGAGTTCAAAGAGAAATATGTTAGTCGGATTAACGGTAAATTTTTATTTTATTTTGATCATTATTCAGTTTTATTATTATGGAAAAAATGGCCACAAAAACTACTTCTGTTTTTTTCACGTTCAAACCGCTACTTCTTTTGCCATTATCTTTGACCTAGAATCGCGCCCTCCATAAACTTTAGCATAGATAACAGTGCTTCCTTAGTGCTATAATTTACGGGTTAATAGAACGTAAAAATATTTTTTGCTTAAAATGTTATTGCATTTTTGATGCGTACGACTGTCACGTTCAACACTTTGGAATTACCCATATTCATTTTCACTACGCTGTTTTCAAAAACAATTTAAATTAAATATGCAAGCAGCTTAGGATTCAAAACAATAAATTTAAATCCTTAATTTTTGTTTAAACTTTATCAAGCTTGCTACGACTTTGTTAACTTAAGTTACCGTCCACAAAATACATCTTATTTATGGCAATGTCAATTAACTTAAATTCACAATTGTTGAATCCTTTTACTAATCTTTGAATTGGCAAAAGTTTTCAGCATAATACATTATTGCTTACACATTAATCCGGATAATTCTTTTATATGCGGCAACACGCGAAGGTGATTTACAAAATATTTTTCCAATTAAAAATCGATAAATAAATATCATCGAAGTTGCCTTTTATCTCTGCTGCGGAAGGGTGCATGGCAAAATAAAACAATTAAAACAAGTTTTTTCAAAATATGCAACAAAAATATGCATTCAAAGCAAAAAATGCAAAAATATGCACTAACAAATCGATGCCATTTTACAGCAAATATCTTGATTCGCAAAGATATTTTGTACATGGTAATCCCATACTGACGAGAACAAATATGCATTTGCATAAAAATCCGGGCCTTGGTTATGTGTAAAAAAGGCGCAAACAAAGATGCAATACACATTTAAAAACAAGTTAGAGTGCTATATTCGGCTGTGCCGAATCTTTGATACCCTCCACCGACAGTTCGAATATCTTTATGATGTTATTATTATCTTAAACTGTGACGATTTGTTATTAATTATGGTTTTAGCTGTACTAAACCGTTTTCCGGGAGTAGGGTTATATGGGGCCTAGGGTAAATTATGGACCGATCATTTCGAAATTTCACAGCGTCATTTCTAGTCCTTTAAAACTGTGACGCACCAATCTCTGTTATGATAGCATTATTAATTATGGTTTAAGGTGTACTAAACTGTTTTCCGGGAGTAGGGTTTCTATGGGGCTTAAGGTAAATTATGTACCGATCTTCACGAAATTTCACAGTATCATTTATAGTCCTATAAAACTGTGACGAGCCAAAATTTGTTATGATTTCATTATTTTTTACGGTTTTAGGCGTACTAAACTGTTTTCCGGTAGTAGGGTTTATATGGGGCCTAAGGTAAATTATGGACCGATCGTCACGAAATTTCACAGTGTTATTTCTATTCCTAAAAAACTGTGACGAACCAAATTTTGTTACGCTAGCGTTATTTTTTACGGTTTTAGACGTACTAAACTGTTTTCCGGAAGTAGTGTTTATATGGGGCTTAGGGTAAATTATGGACGGATCTTCACGAAATTTAACAGCGTGATTTCCAGTCAAATAAAACAAATTTTTGCAAAATCTTATCTCATTCCGTGCCTTGTTCCAGCATTTATGTTATATTTTGTAACAAAATTATCAATTTTTTTAGGTGGTGGTTCCACAATTTGATTCATAGCTCTGGTCCTACTGAACCGATTTTGCTGGATTTCAATCCCAAACTGCTTAGGATAACTACAAGCAATTTGGCACCAAGTTTTTATTTCTTTTGAGTTGTTCGAAAGTGAGCGTGTTTTCAACAGACAGACAGACAGACGGACATGGCTAAATCGACTTAGAATTACTCAAGGACCCAGAATATATACACTTTATGAGGTCTGAGATGAAAAATAAAAAAGTTTCACACGAAATGACAAACTTAATATACCCTCTTCACAACTAATTGTGGTGGAGGGTATAAAAACAACAACAGGGAATTTCATTGCAAAAGTTAGAGGCAGTCGTGGGTTTTTGCTCATGTCTCAGTTATTAATGGACTAATTTGGCTGAATTTCAATAGCAAAATTTAACGCAGCATATGTGATTGACGTATGTAACAACCTAATTCCCATCCTTTCTGGGGTTTTCGAAAAACCCATTTCGACAGACAAACGGACAGACGGATATTGTCAAATCAATTTTACTACTCATAAGGACCCAGTATAGATGTATATACTTTATGGGATCTAAGATCAATATTGTAGAATTTACAAACGGAACGACAAACTCATAAATGTATACCCTTTTCATCTGTTATGAAGAGTCTAAACTCTTCGTTACAGTTTTTATGACGTTGGTGTCATCGGTCTATCGCTAAGTGCCAATTTACATTATACGATTTGTTAGTTGCGATTCTTACCTTAAATGCGAGAGGAATTAAAAGGGGTACAAAATCTTCGAATCGTTTTCTCCGCTCATTCGTTCTCTCATTTGACGAAAAATGTATGTAAGTTTGGTGGGACTGAAAAAGTTGTTACGACAAAAATCGAACAGTGCTCTTACATATAAGAACGCATCCAAAGTAGAAACGAAAATAATCGCAACGACAAAAGTCGTATAATGTAATTGGGGACTAACAACTGCTAACGGCAATCGCTAGAGGGTCGTTATAACGAAGTATTTTCGGGATCCGCTCTACGCTATTAACTTGGGCCATATGTATGTGAGTCCAACAGGATGACGCAATGTGCCGAAAGGCGTTTGATATAATCGAATATTGAAAGACCAAATATTCGGTGCCCGCGAATGGCATCTTATTTGTGCGATGTTGTCCTTTTAAGCTTTTTATTTACGGGTTACATGCAATCGCTGGTCTTTACCAACAAGCCAACAACGTTAGAAAAGCTGCAGACCAAGATCCTGGTATTTCGTCCAATTTGTGTGCTTATGGCATGGAAAAATTGGTTAACGGAATTCACTTGTGCCAGCGCTTTCGCGATTGACATTTTAACGATGTCGTTTTTAATAAATATTGGCATCGATTGTACTTCCATTAGAAATAAAAATCATTTCCATAACTAATCTACACAGAAAAAATTATTTTTCCAATTCAAACAAAAAATTTGTAGAATCAAACAATTTTTTGTCTGAAATCGGTCCTATAAACAAATTCGCATATTCAAACAATTTATTTGCATTTGGTTTATTGAAAAAAAAACACTGATTTTTTCAAACAAATAATTTAACTGAATCAAACAAAAAGTTTACTGAAATTCATATACTAAATTTCAAAATCAAAAAAAAACAGGTTTTTGCACAAGCAATGATGCGCACACAAGCAGGCACTGTATTAGAAGATGATGGCAGAGAGAGCAGAGCGGCCGGCTGGCTTTGAGACACATTTTTTTGTTGGAATAATTTTTGAACGTAGTTCTTTTTTTATACACACAATATTTTTCGTCATCACTCACTGTTGCTGTATCCTTTCCTTTGCTAATGAAGAAGAAATGTAACCCAAAAACGGCGACAGACCGACTCGATATGTTTTTCGTCACCATTATATTTTTGTATTTGATGTATTTAAGCAAACAGTTTGAAAAAATTTAATACGGGATTTTGGTTTTTTTTTAACCAACTTTGAAACCAACCAAAAATTTATTTTGTTTCTTATAATGTTGTTGTTGTTTCTGTTGTTTAAAAAGAGTGAAACGTTTTTTACCTGTTATTTTTTTTTACTTCAAACCTCTTCATCTTTCTTACTGTTGTACTTTTTTAAAGTGTCCAAAAATAGACTGTATGTGTTTTTTGTTGTAGTTCTTATATTTCACATTAGGGAGTGTTGCTTACGATCAAATAAAAAAATTCAAAAAGGCGACAACATTAAAAAGCGTTAAATATTTCATACAAAATTATGAAAACTTGAAACCAATAACGCGTGTATTATATTTTTGAATGGTTGTCAACATTTTTGTTGGTTAAATAAAAATCAAACAAAAATTTTAATTGAATCAGTAAAAAAATTTGTAGAAATTAAAAAAATTATCAAACAAGCGTTTGTTTGAAAATAATTCGGCAATAATATTTTCTGTGTACAAGTCTTTAAATTGTTAAAACAAAATGCAACGCTCTTAATGAAAAATAAATTGTTAAAACAACCTATTCCAAGGCACATTCATAGGTGAACTCGTCGCCCTTTAAATGGTTTTTGTTTGGGAAAAATTCCAAATTATCAAAATAGTTTCCATTGAACGCACACACGCAAATTTTTTGATACATACATACGAAATAAAAACAACTTTTGACAATTTGAAATTACGAATGCGCTTCGCTCTCTCTCTCTCTCTCTCTCTATGATGCATATATCTAATCAGTGATGCCAACTTAGTGCTTTTGGCACTATTTATGGTGCTTTTTGATGCCTCAAAATGCCAAAATTTTATCCATAGTGCCAAACTAAAAAAAAGCACTAACTTGGTGCTTTTTCAATTTTTCGTTAGTGCCTTTAGTGCTTTTTAAAATTTTTATTTTTCTATTTTTATTTTTTTTCTATCATTTTTTAAAACTACGATTATATAGAGTTGAACTTTGCTACTTGGAGTACAATTTTGAGAAGGCTTGTAAAGATTTTAAGATTTCAAATGATAAAAGAAAGTTACAGTCGTTTTACCTAAACCTTTATTTACGAGGTTAGAGCTAGGCTTCCTAGCAATTTGGAAATTTTACGAAACGTTGCATTTTTTAGCGTTGACAACATTTTTAGTAATCGTAATAAAAACGATGTATTTTGGTAAACATTTTTTTAAAGACTTAGACACTGTTTCCAAAATAGAATATGGATTGGAAAATATTAGGAATTGTTAAAACAAAAATGCAGTCGGAAACCGTACAAAAAACGCAAAGATTTCAACAACAAAAAAAGAGCCGTAGCTTGGTATATGCAAAGTGTTAAATAAGTTAAAAACAGCTGACAGAAAATAAATACGAGCGTTGTGTAACCTGCCATTTTTCACGCGCTTTAGTTTTCCACGTGTTTTGCACCTCTACTGCTATTGAAAAAAGGTTTAACTAAGTGTCAGAATGCAAACATACATGTTTTTTCTGTTTTACACCTAATGCGTGTTCTTTATTCAGAAGCGTACATATGCTCAAATAATTGGATAATATCATAAGCCAACAGTTTTATTAAACTTTGCACGATTTTAATTAAGATTTATTTAAACGATAAAATATAAGGATGTTATTTAAATAAATACTGTCATAAAGTTTTATAAACAATGGTCGGTCAAATTATCAGTAATTGCAACAGGCCAGATTTTTTCGAGTTACGAAAATCGTGCTCGCACTGTATTACTTTAAAACTGTTTAATGGCCAATTTAAACTCTAAATGATTTGGATGATATTATTTTAATTGAAGATAATAATAATTCATTTAAAAATGTTTATATACAAATGTAAATATGTTTATTATTTAATCTTAAATGAAAATGGTTCCCATCAACGTCGTCGCCTTTTTTTTTAATTTTGGAGGTATATAATATTCGGCATAGCCGAGTGCAACTTGTTTTGTGTTTAATTAAATTGTAAAAATCGCTTAGTGCTTTTTACGCTTTTTTCTTGCTCGAAATAGTGCTTTTTAGTGCTTTTTTTAATTTTAAAGTGTTTTTTGCTTTCAAAAAGTTGGCATCACTGTATCTAATGAATCTGTCTTGACCTATTACTTAAAATGAAACCCATTTTAAACATTTTACAATGAAAATTTATAATTAATTTAATTTTTTAGTATTTGTTAAAAAACTTAAGGCCAGGCTAAAAATCTACAAGTACAGTACATTTGAAACAAAAGCAAAAATTGTAAAAATTGTAAAACTGTTGCTTTTTTAATGTATTTTACTTGTAGATTTGTAACTTGTAGTTTTGAGAAACAGGGCTCGGGAACATAATAAATTAGTTGCAGTAATAGCTGAAGCTGACGAATGGTCTGTAGCGGAATAAAGTTAAAAATTTCAAATTTTGCGCTTCAACTTCAACTGCAACGACTACTACAACTACAAACGTATTCTGTAGACACTACGTTGAAACTGCCGTTTTTTACGTTTGAGAGCTTGGAGCGTTATTCGTAACGTTGTACTACAGCGACTATTCTGTTCCTCACTTAACTTTATTTAAATTTTTCCTCATCTTCAATTATCAAGTTTTATTGTATTTTCTTAAAAGCATAACCTTTTTACTTCCAATTTGTTAAAGTAATTTCAAAAAGCACCAATAAATATTTTTTTAATTTACAAGTGAATATACCTATTCACATTTCGAATATTTAGAGAATTATTACTATTCTTGATAAAAGTTTTTTAATTATTTTTCAATTTGCTTTAATTAACAAATCATTTTACATTACAATTCACATATTTATGCCTGTTTTTTTTTATAACAATTTGTTTGTCAAATTAATGTTTAGCACATCTGTGTTAATTGAAAGGTCTGCTAATTAATTCGACATGTCGATGATGAATGATCCACAGCTGGTAGATAATGATGTCGGTACGAATGACTGTTTGTTGGTCTGAGTGAGATGGAGAAAAGGTTCACATTAAGAGAATTAATACTTCGTCATTAAAAAGACTGTACACGAAGGAAGTTGCATCAGTATTGTATATCTTTGTAACAGGCGTGCACAGCGTCTAGGAATATGATACTAATGGCTAATAAATAGGTGAATGTTTAAGCGCTGGTTTAGTTGAACTAAACTTAAATTTATATGTAGTTTAAACTTAACAACTATAAATCTGTGTCACATGAATTATGTGTACATATCGAGCCTTTGGTGCAATACCGTAGTAATTCAAAAAATCGTGAACTGAGAAAAATGCATTTGAAGTTTTCAGCCATCTTTTTAATAGTAGTTCCGTTTACTTAAGTTATTTTTTTACAAGTTTTTTAAAAAAGAGGAATGTTTTGTAATTAAAAAAAGGTGAAAAATTTTTAATAATATTAAATATTTTTTTTTATTAATATAAAAGGCTCGATATGTAGTTACAAAACCCAGCTAGCATTTTGCATCATAATCTAATCATTTAGGAATCAGCTCATTTTTCAATCATAAGTGATTCTCTCGTTGTGAGAAAATGGTACCCTACCGATGAATCACCTGATTACTTTTTGATCATTTTAATCTTAGTTTTTTTAATCATTATTGAATCGTTTTTGTCTCAATTTTAATTGTTATTTTTTTTTTTAATTTTTCTCCGATAAATCAGCACCATTATGGCTTTTGAACCAAATAAAAGTAATTGGTTTTTCGCAAAGATGATAAGAAACATTTAAGTTTATAAACATTTAAGTTTATAAACATTTAAGTTTATACATAAATTGTCAATAATTTTTGGGTTTCTTTTTTAGCTTTTTATTTGTTTGGCTGACATGAAAGTTTATATTTTTATATTTTTTCATTTGGCAAAAAAAAAAAATTCAAATTATTTAAAAATCATTATTTAAACATATAAAAGAATCATATATGAATCCTTTTTTAATCACCTGAGTATAAATCAGTTTTTAATCAACAAAACTGATCTGAAAATAATCATTTGGGTGATTTTTACAAAAAATAATCAGCCAAATGCCAGCTGGGAAATAACATGTGGCTACGAGAAATCTTGTCACATTGGTTGTTATTGGTTGTTTAAACGCCCAATTTTATGCGTTTAAAGATGGTTTAGATTTTTACTGATTTATAGATTTGTTGGTTTAAACACATTTTAAACCAAAAAGAGAGTTTAACTTGCTCTATTTTATTAGCCCTAAGAATACTACCGCAGCTACTAAGATGGCTCCCGGAGGTTTTTAGGGACAATATGAAGAATATTTCACCTTTGGGAAATTATGTGCCGTCAGTAAGTGAGATTCGAAAAAAAATCCAAAATTTACAGATTTCAAGAGATCTTCGCGATTTCGCGACTGACCAGAGATCGTAGTTGGTAGAGTCAGAAGCCTCGGTGGCACAACACTGAACGGGCGGACGGACTATTGGTTGAAAACTCCGTTAGTATTCTTCTTGTTTGACTTAGCGAAAGCTTTACTTTTCTGTTAATTAGTACTTCTAAGGTTAAGCTTTCATACAGCCTTATGAACGGAGTGCTAAGAATAAATGCTTTTTTGACAAAGGGATACCTTCGGGAATTACGTGGTGTTAACCCAAAGTGACGGTAAGGAGATCCAGAAAAACCTACTTAAGGTTGCTATCCAGCATAGACCATGCTAGCGGCATTTTTTACCTTTAAAAATAATCCACAATTCAAGCAGCTTTTGATAATATTTGGGTTTTTTTACGGAAGGCAGACTATCAGGTTACATGGTTATGTAGTGGTTTTAACAGCAACAAAATTTTTAAAAAAAATTTAAAAAAATATTTATAATTTATATGTAACTATATAACCTGATAGCCAGCCTTCCGTGAACAACCCAACTTTTTTTTTTCTACTGATAGCTTCCGTTTTATGAATTTTAATTAAATTTAATTTGTGTACAATCTTTACGACGGAATGTTCTGGTTAAAATAAATAAAATTAACTTGAATGTTGTGAGAAAGCGGCATTTTGTTTGTTCGGTTATTGAAACAAATTATGTGGAACACACCTAACCTTTGGCTAACGTGAAAATTATATACGAGTACTATTTTTAATTAAAACTAATAATATAAATAAGTACACAGTTGGAATATATGGAGGTCAATGTGGCAAGTGGCCATGATAAGTCATGGATTATTTCCTATAAAAGAATATAGGCAATTAATGTCAGATATTAATTAATGGGATATTTCTAAATAAAATAAGGTTGTTGCGTTACCCAAGTTTTATAAATCAATTAATCTGTTGTGGTTTCCTCAGATCGGATGGATCGTCTACACTTCGAACGACTGAAGTACAAACTAAAAAGCTTTGAGGCCTCACGCTGGCGAAAACAATTGTTGCCTCTGATCGACTACGCTTTGGATCCAGAAGAGTATAACTTGGACGTTGATTGTTAAATCCCCCGGGAATGTGCTACGACTGTCAGAAGCCGTAGTTAAACCATCTTGGGGATCTTTACCTTTTGATGTTATATCCACTTTTGATGTTATATCCACTTTTGATGTTATATCCACTTTTGATGTTATATCCACTTTTGATGTTATATCCACTGTAGAAAACAGGTGCAACCAATACCTGGGACTCGACCGTAGTTCTAACTTGGCGGGGTTCTTTAAATCTTGATCTCTGGAATACGTGTGTAACCAGAAATTATAGCTGGTAACACGGGAGTGAGTAGCCTCCGGCACTTCGGTATTGGACTCACTATTCGTTGAGGCCCCAGTGAGTAGCCCTCTTGCGGCAAGGGAAGTATTTCCTGTCTTTCAGGGCGATTGCCTTTGCGAAGATTTCCTGCCTGAAAAAAGATGCTTTTTACACGCTAGGGATGCTTTTGCGCAGGGTTTTCATTAGACGAAATAGTCAAATGGGTGATGATGATGAGATGATGTAGAAGAAGATGAAGACTGAGATGGAAGATGGTGTAATTGTTGATGAGATGATGTAGGAGAAGATAAAGAATGATATGGACGATTGTCAAATGGTTGATGATGATGAGATGATGTAGAAAATAAGATGGTGGTAGAAGAAAATAAAGCACCATGCATGATTGGGGACTCTTGCCCGGTCCATGTAAGATGTATAATGTTGAATGATCTGTAAAGTGTGTATGCTGAATGAAAACAAAGATTAAGTAATTGCAATACCACAGTCATGTATAAATAAGAACTCCCGCCCGGTCCATGTATGATGTATTAATGTTGAATGATGTTTGAATGCTGAATCAAAATGAAAAGCGAATGATTAGATGATATGTAATTTATGAAGGAAGGAGGACTCCCGACGGTTCAACATTTGATGTATAAATGTTGTATGAATAATCATCAGAAGCTAATGATGAGCGGATTATCGAATGCACCATTGATAGTAGGTCTGGTTAATGAGTGAAGAATGCTTGTGGAGATGATTAAGAGGAAGCTAATAAGGTGATAAATATTGATAATGAGGAGGATGGTATGCTTTTGACAAGGGTATGCACTCCTTAAAAAGGTATTTTATTTATGATGGGGTACTCTCGGGGATGACGTGGTGGTTGCGGTTTAAACCAAAAATTGCAGGGAGGGAGTTGCTAAACTACATGACAGCTTTCACCTGTAAAAGTTCGAATTATGGGAACAGATCTTCCTAGGTGCTGTTGTTATTCAACAGATGCTACCGACCATTCTAATGAAGCGAAAGTTAAAAAGCTCCAGCTCCAAAACAAGGGGCGAAAGTATAATTCTGCCGGATTATAAAACTCAAATTGCTATTTGTGTGCGCTGGTGGTTCTTAAAGTCAGGAGCGTTTGCAAGGCCGCAAGGCAGGTACTCATGTAAATCTTTTTCACAACTTAAGCAAATTTAAGTTCTAACCCATAACATAATGGTTTTTTGTATAGGTTATGTAGAAAACTTTAAGTCTTATTTTTAAGTTAAAGGAAATAGAATGTGGGAATTATTCTTTTTTATTTTATTTTATTATTTAAAAATTTTTAACAAAAGCTGACTTTAGTTATTGAAAATTGGTGTTGTTTACGTTTATTGGATTTAAAGAAAATTTAATGTTGAAAATTGCTACAACCGGGTGAATATCACTTATTAGTACAAACTTTGCATTCAATATTTAACACGCTAAATACTAGGGTATTCATTTAATCGACTTTTTCCTTTATTCGGTTAATCGCTCGATTAATTAACCGAGGTTTTGGTTTAATCGGTTAATAATCGGTTAGTTTTGTTTTTGATCGGTTAACCGATTAATCAAGTTTTTTTTTATAAATATGGTTATTTCAGTATATAAAAATGCATTATTTGTTTATTATTTGGAGTTTATTACTAAAAAAAACAATAACATACGAAACATAACAATTCTTGAACTAAAACGAGCAAACAAAAAAACAATTCATAAATATGTAATATGCATTTTTTCAATTAATACCTTGTGCTATCAAGTCATATCGTCATAGTATCCTAAATAATATTTTACAATTGTATAAATAAAAATAAAAATTTTAATGCTGTGTTCATTGATTCGTCCTAACTGTACAGTAGTGCACAGCAGTCATATCGTCGGCTTATTATGCAAACCTGTTAACTCACTTTCAGCATATTTTACAGGAAAGACGAAAAACTTTTTATTTTCCCTATTTGCAGCTTGATAGAAAATTAAAAATACATTTAGTCTTACACACTTCAAGACTTAAATAGGAGAAAAACTACATGCGACGAGGCTTATCTTTCTCTTCCACACGGCATCAACATCTCAATTTACATAAAAAGTGGATTTAGCCGGTTTGCATATTAAGCCGACGATATATATTTCTTGTTATTATTTTAAGACTTTATGACTTCCTTGCGAATCCCCCAAATAGGTATTTAAAAAAAAAAATAAACTGAGATAATTTTTTTAGTTATTTCAATAGTTGAAGGAGATCTTATAAAATAATCTTTTACAAAAGTAATTTGGTTTAAATGGTTAGGATTAAAGCGATTCTTTCCTTTAGTTTTGACAAAACTTGACTTGCAAAAAAATTCTTTTACCTATCGTAGATCTAATTTCTCAGTCCTTTTCCAGGATTTTTCTTAACATATAACATACTCCATTATGCCATTAGAGTTTTTTTTTTAAATTTTTAACACTTCTAATTGTTTCGGATAATTCTGTTAAAATATGTACTGATATGAGAAGGTATATATGAAAAGCGTTAAACAAAAAAAGGTGTTGACAATCCAAAATTTAATCCATTTTTCGCCACATTCCTGCTGATCGATGATGAACATAAAAAAATTAAAAACATTGTAATTTTAGTCACCGGTCGGCGGAAAATTGGTTTAAATGAAGGTCACTGAACACCGTCTTTGTTTGTATAAAATATACGTTTTGTATATGAGACGAAACAAATAATTAAAAACACAAAAAAATTTATTATAATACTACAAAATATTGAAATTTTTGTTACATCGGTTAATCGGTTAATCGACCAAAATTAACCGGTTTAATCGTTAATCGAAAAAAGCCAATTTGAAATTAACCGATCAGTTAATCGGGTAGTAATTAATCGGTTAACCGATTGGCGGTTAACCGAATGAATACCCTACTAAATACACATTAGTGTCACAAAGCATACAGAGATGAAAAAAGTGACGTATGAAAAATGCCCAAATCATTTGCGAGGGCAGCTTTCAAAGAAAGAGAAAGAAAATGTTTTTGGTAGTAAAGTGGCAATGTGTAAAAACATTCCGCTACTATCAACACGAATTGCGTAATCAAAACAAAAAATGCAAAAAGGGCAGCTTTAGAAGAAAGAGACGGAAAAGAACGCAAAATCTTCCGTCTCGTGACGTCTCTGTATGCTCTGTGTTAGTGTTAAGTGTAAAACGTAGCTATTATTTTGTTCCGTTGTAATTTAGAAAAATGTAACACTTTGTAAGGGCGCGTGTAAAATATATTACACAATTATTATTTTTTAGAAAAGAAAACTTCTTTAAACTTTAACCTTTAAATTAAAAGTTAAATCTCTGCTAAATTGAGCCTAATTAACAATTTTAGGTCCACACAAGCAATTTTTTGCTTTTCCAATATAAACATTTAAAACAAAAGAAATTCCACCAAATAATTTGTTTAACAAATTTAAACTAAACATTTTAATAAATAGCTTTACTTGATGGCTGCAAGGTTGGATTTATTATTTTTTTCAAGACTACTTGAGGTAAATTGGATTTGCTTATGCAAAGTTTTTTTCTTCCTATTTTTTTATTTTCTATTACAAATGTTTTATTTAAACGCGGCACTTCAAAAACACTGTTACATATTTGGCATTTATAGATAATGTTTTTGCTTAGTGATACGTGTGTGAAGATAAATATGAAAAGTTAAATTCGTTTTTAAGAAATATAGCATGCGATAAAAAATATTTAAAAAAAAAATATCGTATGCGTATTATAAAGAAAATACGACTATTTATACGAAATTTTACAGTTTTTGTGAAAAATTAATCATTTTTATTTAATATTTAAAACTAATTAGTAGAGTGAAATTCTCATGAAAGTGCACACAGAAAAAAATACCAATGTTAAAATAACATGGCGAAATGTTGATTGAGAATCATGGTAAATTTCTGCAAAAGTATGCCCTTTATTTAAATTGATTATTATTTCATATTAATGTTAAATGAAAAATATTAAAATAACCTTAAATCACGTTTATTTAATATTATTCACCGTTAAAATAACATTGTTCAATATTGAATCCATGAAAACCTGTTTTATATTAAAATCAAAAGTTTATCTTGTTAAATTAACATGCATACACACTTAAGTATGAAAATTTTTTTTTATTTTCATGTTTAAAATATGTTATAAAAAGAAGATAATTCCCGTATTCTTTTAATTAAAATTATTTAGTTAAATAGTACATAAAGTTTTCAAAGTAGAATGATGACCAAAACCATATCGGGCCATTCTGCTGATGCTTCTGTTAACAAAGGAGATACACAATAAGTGAAACATGTGTTACAGGGGTAAGTGTTTTGAATTATTCTTAAATAAATGCATATGTTGTCTTCACACTGCATATGTTGTCTTCACACTCCAACCAATTTGATTCTACATGAAATTCACGTTGTTTCAACTTTAAATAACTTTCATTCAACATGATTTGGATTGTTATTTCAATATAAATGACATTTTGCTCTAACTTTACTGCAATGTTAAATTAACATGAATTATAGTTATTTTAAAAGAAAAAAATGTTGTTGGCAAGTTATTGTATAATCATGTTAAATTAACATGAAACAACAATGAAGCAAAATCACAACTGAAAAATTTAAAATCAACCTTGTTTTGAACGAATTTACATTGATTTTTTTCTGTGTGTGCTGTGTGAGGGATATGGCCACTGTTTCAAAACCCTTCGATCTCAGGCAATCAAACCTAATGGAAAATGAAGACTATGGACAGGGCTACAATAACCTATAAGCACTTTATCCACAAATTGTATTTGTGAAAATTTTTATATATTTTTGAAAATTTTACTAAGAGTGAAATTCTCATGAAAGTGCTGTGTGAGGGATATGGCCATTGTGTCCAAGCCTTTCGATCTCAGGGAATCAAACCTAATGGATAAAGTGCTTATAGGTTATTGTAGAAATAATATGAAATATTGGAGGAATGGGACTATTACAAAAAAAAATTTCAATTGAAATTTGACTCAAAGAATTAAAAACAAAATTAAATAATAAGTTTAAATAAATATTAAGTAGAAAGCTGGAGTCCCCTGCAGAAATGTTAACCCCACTTCAAAGTAAGAACCGACCTTGCCAAGTTGTTTCGACAATAATTCGCATTCATTTTATCTCCACAAACTGACATCATATTTTCCTTTTTTTTTTAATTTTTGTTTTTGTTTAAACTTACATTTGAAACATCGTTAACATCTCCAAATGTTTTAACAAAAAGTAAATGGTAGAAAAAAAACCTATTAAAGAAATGTCCTTGTAATATGAGACGTTTACATGGATAATTCAAAGTGAAACTTTTGTAGCTCACAATAATTTTGTGTGTGTGTGTGTTAATTTTTTTATTTAATAATGGACTTTTTCCCCATTTCGCTATGTGGAATATTTAATTCTCTAGGCTGGCTACAATGGGGAGATATAAAAGTTTTATATTTTTAATTTTTTTTTTTTTTGTAGTTTGACTTTAAACCCTAAAGACATACTTATGCCGCCATTCCCTAGAATCCATATTGATTTTTTGTTAGTTTTTTTTTTTTTGTTGACTTTAAATAACAAAGAACATGGAAAAAAATACGCATGTATGCCTAAAGGACATTTGGTTTAATTTAAGAATATTCTTTGGTATAAACAAACAGTTTTATCTGCTGTTGGAAAAATGAAAAAAGAAATTCATTCAAAAACTTTTAAAAACTGAAAAAATTAAAAAGCAAAGTGGTTTAATTCAATTAAATTTAAAAACGCCTTTTTATATCCTGTGGTTCCTAAGAGGAGCAAAGGGCCACATATCGATATTGGTTGTGGTTTCAGCAATAAAAAGTTTTTAAGACAAAGCGATCGTAGTTTGGGGCTACCAACAGCCTCTAAGTAGGCTAACCATAAAACGGCAAAAGGCTACTCAACTGTTCGCCTCCTTATTTTAGCAACAGTCAGACCACATTACCAGTATGTTTTTGGTGTAAGCCGGAAGTAGTGAACTGCTTGAGATTAAGAACAAAGAAATCGGTTTTTGTCATCAAGTGGATTACAGACAGATAGCTTTCCGCACAAGTGCACCACTGTGAAAGACCCTATTCCTCCGTCTTTTTCGATAACATTTTTCTGTTAAGCCTGGTACTCCTCTGTTCAACATTTCACGTGAAATGCTGTCAAAACGCATATGAAAAAAACTTGTGCTATGAAAAAATGTTGATAGAGTTTTACTCTGTTCATTTTGTAAAAAAGTTCTGAAATGTTTCTGGCAACATTTTTTTACAACTGCGAAATAATGTTACCTGTGGCCGTATTCTGTAATTCGCTTAACCTAAATCTCTATCGCTAAAAATCTACAAAGTTGATTTAACGATTTTTGGCTACGAATACAATACTGTAACGTGCATTGCTAGATTTAACAATGCCATACAAATTTCATTCTTGGCCGTGGCCGGGGCTCGAATCCTGGCCGGCAGGTTACCCTGACATGTTTCGATCGCAACCACTTGATCTCCTCAGATGGATTTGCCGTCTCACACTCGCAGCCATCGACGACTGCTGACGTCAATAGTCAAACATCAATCCTTAAACCAAATTGTAACCTTTGGTAGATCGAAATTTGCTTTCCTTAATGATTATCAATTTTACATGTTTTTTCCTTACTTCTGTTTTCTCGTACTTTTGTCAAGAATTCTTCTGAAGTCCAAAGTACATTTTTAGTTTTTTAATTTTTTGTCTTTCTTTTTTCTGTTGACCTTTTTCAGCACAACTTGAAGGACAAATGTACACATAGATCTCGTGTCTTAGCTTTAACAATAATCAGTATCGTGGTTATTTACTTTCTTTTTAATTAAATTTTTTATGAAAAAAAAATATTTTTAGTAAAATACATGTGGGGTTTGTTTACATACGCAAAACAATGTCGCATACTTCGAAGGAATAAAAACGTCAAATTGTACAAACTCGCATGATTAACATTGATACTTGTCAAAATTTTCGTGTGAAATAATTAATGTTGCTCAACATTTTTCGCACATTTGAACAGAGTACTTGGCTTTATTCGCGTAAAGAATTAGATGGAAAAATATATATGGGCATTTCCGTCAAAAGGTCCACCGTGACCGAAAATTTAAAAGTTATTAAAAGCTGATTATTTTACGATATTGTTATAGAGAAATATTTAGATTTTACTTATTTTATAATTTTAATCATAAATTTGTTCACTTACGTAATTTCTAAGTTGTGAGAATGTTTTATTGTATATTTTCTTTAATATTATCTTCCTAAAAAGAGGTGATATTTGATAAAAATTATTCCAAAAAAATTTTCTTCCATGCTCTATAATCTAAGGAAGAGTTCAAAGAGAAATATGTTATTCGGATTAACGAAAAATTTAAAGTTCAATTGTTACGGAAAAAATTTCACGTTCGAAATGTCAGTATCGACCCAGATTTTGGCTTAAAAAAAGAAAAGACAGAAGATTTTGGAATCAAACCAAAGACATTTTAATGTTACATTGCTACGTAAAATTCTGAAAGTAGTTGGACTAAAAAATTGTGCCAGGTTTCGCGAACTACGCATTTTTATACATGGCCAAAAAAACTACTTCTGTTTTTTTCACGTTCGAACCGCTACTTCCTTTGCCATTATCATTGACCTAGAATCGCGCCCTCCATAGACTTTAGCATAGATAAGAGTGCTTTCTTAATGCTATTATTTAAGGGTTAAGAAAACGTACAAATATTTTTTGCTTAAAATGTAATTGCATTTTTGATGCGTACGACTGTCACGTTTAACACTTTGGAATTACCCATATACATAAGATGTAATGAATTGCTAACAATCGGAAAAAAACTAAAACCTTAGTATTGTTTAAGGCCCTTTTACACTATAATACATACTAAAAACTTAAATTAATTCAAAATGTATAAAAGTCGGCGGAAGAATTGCAATTTTCACCGTGAGGAATTGTATAAAGTTTTCGGTTACCGCCTCAAAATAAAGTAAGTATTGTATAGTATTGTTCGTCTTTATAAGTTTTGACTCGCCTAGGCTTGGAATTACCGATGTTTATCTCTCTTTTTTCTTAAGGAAAAAATCATCCCTACCGATAATAAAATTTCTCGCGAAATTTTTTGCTTTTTCACTAAAAAAAATTTTGGAATAAAAGCAAACTAACGAGCGAAAAAACTGTTGATTTTTTATTTACGAAAGGGGTTAATATGATAATAAATATTTATTTATAAGCAATAGTCGAATTATAATTCCCGATTTGTTTATATCTTTTAAGAACAATTGCGAGGGTAATTTGCATTAAGCTTAGATTTGACAAAATTGTATGTGTACCGGAATATTAATGCCTTCAGACTAGTACTCTGTACAAATTTATGAAAAATGTTGAGCAACATTGATTATTTCACACGAAAATTTTGGCATGTATCAATGTTACCTCTCTTGCGAAGTTCCACAATTTTACGTTTTTCCCCCTCAAAGTATGCGACATTTGGGTTATTCACAAGGTAGTCATAAAGTTGTATGTATGAGGCATATGTCTTTAAATAATGGCTCCACGAAAAGCCCCCCAATTAAATAACGCCCAGAAAATAGCCCCCAATGAAATAAACCCCAAAAAATAGGAAATAACACCCAAAAGCAGTGAATGAAATAACATCGAAAAATAAATGAAATAAGCCCCAAAACGAAAACGAAACAACCCCCAATATTTGGAAGTTATTTCATATGAAATAACACCCATTGATGAAAATGAAATAACCTCCAATGAAATAAACTTCATCAGCAACAAAAATGAAATTATGCCCAAAATTCATAAAAGAGTCAGTTTCACCAAGGATTTCATTAAGTCAATATGGACCAACAGCAGTCGCAAAATTGTTGAAATTAATCGTGTGGAGGCCCGCAGGCGTCTTCTTCATAATAAGGATATATTCGGTTCAAAAATATTGCTGCAGTTATTTTACCCACCCGTAGATCCTTGTAGCCCTGCTCTATTTTTGCATTTTACGTTTGGCCTTTACACAACTACCTCCACTGTTTAAATATAATTGTTTTTTACTTAAAGAATATAGCAAATTGCTATTTCTTCGTCTTCCACCAACAATTTCGAATTCCATTTTTTTTTTAATATTAACACGAGATGATGTAAAGCGTTCGAACTTCATTGCACAACTGAAAATATTTTATGTTTTACAACAACTCAACTCAACATGCAAGGCAGATTGTACTCATATGTTGACACTGTTATTCCAAAAAACAGTTACTTGAATTCTCAAAAAAAAAAGGAAAAAGATCAAACTAAGCAAATGAAATAAACCCCAAATAAAATGAAATAACCCCCAAAAACCAACAGCTTTAAAAATGAAATAACCCCCGAATAAAAAATGAAATAACACCCAAATTAAACGGCTGTAGGAAAAATCGCCCAAAGAAAAATGGCCCAATAAAAAAAATGAAAAATCGCCCAAATGAAGAATCGCCCAAAAGAACATGAAAAATGGCCCAAAAAGTTAAATATGAAATTTTGCCCAAAAGAAACGAAAAAGGGCCCAAAATAAAAATGAAAAATGACCCAAAAAAAAACGAATTTTTTTACCAAAAAAAAAACTTTTAAAATTACCCAATTTGCAAAAAAGTGTTCATATAAATTTAGTAACATACAAATGTAAGTTTTATGTACAAAATTGCATTGTATCTTCAACAGCTGTTCGGCAGTATGGACGGTAATACTTATTTGAGCCCTTCGCCAAACTTTGTGCACTCTTCAATAGTTAAATATTAAATAATCACTGCATAGTTATTATCTATTACTCAAAACAGAATATAGCTTTTTGCAAAGTGGCATGTCATAAAGTCCAGTGTCGTAATGTCCATGGACACTGTGACACTTTTGAAAATGTCATAACGTCCGTGGGCATTAAGACACTTTGCAAATTGCGTTATGCCATTTTAAAAAATGTCATAAGGTCCATAATTACTACAGATGTTAAATACAAAAAAAGATCTACATACACGCAGAGAAAAACATGTTTTATTATAGTCACAACCAACGAAACTTATTTTACCATAATATGGTTGTCGGTGACAATGATTTGGTTACCGATTTCGCTAAGTAAAACTACTTAATTCTGCCTTGTTTCCGAACGAAGGCCGACTTCGCAGATAAGCTTTATTTAGCGAAGCCAGTATTTGTTATACCAGAGGAGAAAATCCTTAACCCCGGCCAAATGCCGGTTATGCAGAGAAGCTTTAGTTAGCGAAGCCGGTTTTTGTTATACCATAGAGGAGAAAATCCTTGCCCCCGGCCGAAGGCCTGCTGTGCATAGAAGCTTTAGTTAGCGAAGCCGGTACTTGTTTTATCAAAGAGAAGAAAATCCTTGCGCCCAGCCAAAGGCCGGCTATGCTTTCGAGTTTGTCCACGGACACTATGACACTGGACGTTATGACATGCCACCTTTTTCAATATGTCCCGTTATTTTTATAAATAACATTTAGGAATTCGACGTATAGTAATAATGAATGATTTAGACAAATAGTATGTTAGATTTGGAAGAAATTTTAAAAATTAAAGATGGCCCGAAAAAATGGGCTATTTTTCATACAAATTTAAGACCGAAAAATCACCCAATAATAACGAAAAATAGCCCAAAAATTTTGGGTCACTTTTCATATGAATTCAGGCCCAATTTTACATGGAATTTTTTTGGGCGATTTTTCATTTATTTTTTTGGGCCATTTTTCTTTGGGCGATTTTTCCTACAGCCAAATTAAACACGCTATGAAAGAAGCCCCGAATTTTTAAAATTTGTTGGGTGTTATTTCATTGGAGATTATTTCATAATTTGAAAAAACCAAATGAGGAATGAAATAATTCCCAAAAAAAAATGAAAAACGGCCCAAAAAATTGGGAGTTATTTCATATGAAATAACACCCAAAAATGTATGAAAAAAAATTGGGGAATATTTCATTTCTCGTTTGGGCGTGATTTCATTGGGGGGCTTTTCGTGGAGCCAAAATAATCACAAGAAATATATAAGACTGCTGTGGGCAACCGCTTATAATTTAGATTTCTACTGTAAAGTTATGACGAATTAATGAACATAGCATTCAAATTTTTATTATTTTTTTAAGCAATTGTAAAATATTATTTAGGATATTATGACGATACGACTTGATAGCACACCTTATGAATCCCCTAATTGTTTTGCGTATTTAAACAAATCCCATACGTATTTTACTAAAAGTTATTATTTTAATAAAAAATTAAATAAAAAAGAAAGAAAATATGGATGAAAAACTGTTACCGGTTGTGTTATTTAAATAACTTTTTTCTTTTGCATAAAATTCCACGCGAGATAAGTGCAGCTTATACTATTTCACAGTTATAAAAAAATGTTGCCAGAAACATTTCGGAACTTTTTTACAAAATTAACAGAGTACAACTCTACCAACATTATTTCATAGATATTCCGCACAAGTTTTTTTCATATGCGTTTTGACAGCATTTCACGTGAAATGTCGAACAGAGTACAAGTAGCCATGTTCTATAACTATAGTGAGAAGTTATCGCATCGAAAAGATGTAAATCAAAATATTCCACCGTTTCTCGAAAAGTGAGAAAAAAGTGTGTCTGTAACGCATATCGAAAACTATCAAAAGAGATTATCTCGTTACTTTATAAATGTCATAACATTGTACTCGAAGCCGAAGTGACATTGCAGACGTTGAGAACGTCAGTAACACATATCGTTGACGGCGACAAAAATTTACCGACATTGAAAATTTTTCAACGACGGCGGCATAAATACAACCGTCGGCTCTACCAAATAATGTAAAGTGCGACTTTAATGTGAGTTGTTAGAAAACGAGCTTTGAAAACATTCGTATACAAAAATTTGAAAAGCAAAATAGTTAAGCAATAAAAAAAATGTGCCAAGAACAAAATATTATTTTTATTATTCTTTGTATGTTGCGGTTTAATTGTTGTTTAGTGTTAAAATTTTTTCTCGCCCCATTTTTATTCGTGAGTTTATTTGACAGTTTCAAAGCGGGAACTTTTCTCACAAAAATGTTACAGACACACACCTTTTCTGTAAACTAGCGAGTAATTTCCTTATGTGGCAGCTAGTACTCGCCAAAAATAGTTACAGACATAGTTTAGTGAGAAAAACAGCTGTTTGTCTCATTTCACACATTTCAATCGAAAAGTTTTTCGACGCGAGAGTTACAGAACACGGGCACAGTCTTTAATAAAGACTCTTTATATTTAAATGGCTTAAAGTTTCAGACTTCATATATCAAAATTATATTCTTAAATATTTTTTGAATCCAAATTTTAATATTTTTAATCAGGTTTAAGTTCATCAAATTTAATTTTCATTTAATTATTTTTTTGAAGAAAGATATTTTACAACATGAAAATTAATTAAAATTGTTATTGATAATTTTTCATTCTTGACTGACCAAGGAATCGAACATAGGTTTTCACGGACAGCTTGCCCTGACTTGGATTGTTAAAGAGGTGTGCACTGAAAGAATTTTCTTCGCAATACCAATGAATTTTGACATTAATCCCATGAAAAATTACATTAAGAAGGAACCTATGCGGCGCTTCGTTGGATCAATGAAACCTGTTTCATTAAAAGGATTTAATGAAACATTACATTAGATCTATGAATATTATTCATTGGATGAATACTTTCAATAAAGGGAAAAAGAAGTTTTTTTTTTATTTTTTTTAATTATTTTTTTTTTTTTCTTATTTCATTTTACTTTATTTTAAATTTTTTTTTCTGTCGCTGGCGGGATTCGATCGCGCAACCTCGGTGCTGATTAGGGCTTCCAATCGGGAAATCCCGGGATTTTCGGAATTGGGCGAATACCGAATCTCGGGATTTCAGATTTCTAATCCCGGGATTCACGGGATTCGTGGCGTGCGCTGTGTGGCATGTAGCGCCGTCTTGTTGGAACCACAACTCATCCACATTCATGCCATCCAATTCGGGAACAAAATAGTCGGTTATCATGGCTCTATACCGGTCTCCATTAACGGTAACTGCCTCTCCAGCATTATTTCGGAAGAAGTATGGCCCAATGACTCCACCAGCCCATAGAGCACACCAAACAGTCAGTTTTTGTGGATGTAATGGCGTCTCAAGGGTCTCATGTGGATTCTCTTCACTCCAAATGCGGCAATTTTGCTTGTTGACGTAGCCATTCAACCAAAAATGAGCCTCATCACTAAACAAAATTTTGCGATGAAAATCAGCATCGAGATCAATCTCATTTTCGGCCCATACACCAAAATCACGACGCATTGCATGGTCTCGCGGCTTTAATTCTTGCACAAGCTGGATCTTGTAAGGTCACAAGCCAAGATCTTTGCGCAAAATCTTCCATAAAGTTGATGGACAAACCTCCAATTGCTGTGCACGGTGGCGAATTGATTCATTCGGGTCCTCTTCAACACTTTGCTCTACAGCGGCAATTGTTTCTTCGGTGCGCACTGTTCGACGTCTCTGCGGATGCGTATTATTACATAGAGTAAACGTAGTGCGAAAACGATCCATGGTTAACCGAATTAATTGCTCTGATGGACGATTATGTCGACCATAAAATGGACGGAGCTTGCGGTAAACTTCGCGAACTGAACCGTTATTTTCGAAATAAATTTGCACGATTTGCAAGCGTTGTTCTTTTGTCAACCTGTTCATGATGAAATGGCAAACCAAACTGAACATAAATGACATTAGAGTTGCCAGATTTGACCACAAAATGCCAGTTTTATCTCTATTCGAAAAACAAACCTGTAAAAAAACACCCTGTATTACTTCTTTTTATCATTTGAAATCTTAAAATCTTTACAGGCCTTCTCAAAATTGTACTTAAAATAGCAAATCTCATCTTAATCATCCTCTTTATAATCAAAGTTTTAAAAAATGTTAGTAAAAAAAATACAAAATTGTAAAAAGCACTAAAGGCACTAACGAAAAATTGAAAAAGCACCAAGTTAGTGATTTTTCTTAGTTTGGCACTATGGTTAAAATTTTGGCGTTTTGAGGCATCAAAAAGCTCCATAAATAGTGCCAAAAGCACTAAGTTGGCATCACTGCTCACTGCCAGCTAGTCTACCGGGGCACTGTAGTTTTTGGATAAAAAAAAACTGGTTTTTTACTCAATTAAGAGCGTAAATATGAGATTAAATTGTCAATAATAACAATAACAACGTTGATTGAAAGTGGATTGAAAGTTTTTGTTTCATTACTATAATGACATTTTTATTGTCATAATGAAAATTAAAATTTATGAAGGCAATTATTGAAATATGTTGCTTTTATAAAAAAATTTATTGATTTCATAAATTTAATGGCATGCATGTAAAATTTGATGTATGAAATTATTAAATCTTACATTTTTTAATTAACAATTAAACATTTTTTTAAGGAAACTATAATTTTGTATTAATTTATGAATATAGTTATGTTTGTATATTGTTTTTTTATGTTCCCAATTAAAATTTTTTGTTTAACATGGACAAACTTAAGTTTTCATATATCCAATGAAAATTTTTAACGTAATTACGAAATCCAATGAAGCGATTTAACGAAAATATTTCATTATGACCAGGGCAAGGAAGTTCATGCACTTAAAATCGCAAAATATGCGCATAAAACATGCACTAAAAATCGTAAAATATGCAAAAATAAAAGTAAAAAGTATGCATTAAAAATATATTTATTTAACCATATTTAACAAAAAAAAAAAAAAAAAAAAAAATTTCATTCAGTTTTAAAAACTTAAAACATAGTTTAAAAAGTAGTAGTTGATAAAGATATATTTACATATATAAATAAATAAGTTTTTTTTTAAGTTATCAAATGAGTTATTCTATTTGGTCTTAAAACAGTTTTAAGCATTGAAAATGTTCGTTCGACATCAACGGATGTAATAGGTGGATATTTAAAAGTGGTCAACTCCTTTGTAGAATATTCATTGTCTACAATTTTTTTCTTTACTGGAAGGTAAATGAAAAATATTACCAATTTTTTTTTACTTTTTTAAATCCGGCATTCTTTTTTAAAACTGCATAAATTTTGGTTTTTATTTTTTCGCAGATTTGACCTTCTACTTTTCTTATTTTGATGACAGCGTCATCAACGAGTATAACCGAGGTTTTCAATGATTTAAACCCCTGAAGTTCGGGTATTGTCTCGACTAGAAACCCATTGTTTGAGTGTATAAATTCTAATTGAGACTTTATATTAGGTACATTTAAAATATTGTTTACATTTTTATCGCGACTGCATTATTTTCGTTAAAATTATTTACCACATCTTTAAATTCTTCAAAATTTTTGGCATATTACTCAACTGTCTGCAACCAGGTACCCCATCTTGTTATACATGGTTGAAACGCAAAAATGACTTTAAAAACTTTCATGCATTCAAGCTTAGCATGTGTCATGTAAAATGTTTGAGTAATACTATGTTCTTACTTGGGTTCCTAAACGAGTTTAAGCAGCTCGAACGTCATTAAGCTCTAATCACTTCAAAATCGAGATGATTACCCATACATTGAAGTGATTTGTTAATCACTTCAAATTGACATGATTACAACTAAATCACTTCATAAACCACATAGAATCCACTGAACATACCTCAAATGTAGAATCGCCAACAACCGTGTACAACCGGCCAAGATTTCTGCTTAATGTTTTTATTTTTTTTTTTTTTTCTTAAATAATTCATAAATTTTCACAATTACATCATTAAAATTGTTAAAATAATCTTCCGATAACTTTATAAAGTGTTTTTATCCATTTTTAATACTTTAAAGAAATTTAAATTTGTTTGTTGTTTTTTTGTGTGTTTGTGTGTGTGTTTTATCTTAATCATTTGTCATCTTAATCATCTCAAATGTAATGTGAACGGCTTTGATTAGCTAAATCAACATTTTGCTTAAACGCGTTTAAAAACCCAAGTGTGAACTTAGCATTAGATATCTTAAAAAAAAGGGTAAGTAGAGCAAAATTTTATTTATATTAAAGGATTCTAAAAGAGAAATTGAATCTTTGAAAGTTCGAGCTATTGAAGCATGATCCACCTTTTCCAACTTTACAATATTTAACAAAAATTTGTGTTTACTCTGTTCTTCTTCTTCAATCAAGATCTTCTGCATTCAAGATCCCAATTACGTAGACAACGAAACGTCCTTCAGTGTCCATTGCTTCGTCAATAGACAGCCACAAATTATGTCACATAATTCTTTCAACAATGTCACATAGTTGTATAGTGTACAACTAAAAAAAACCGCGAACAAAATGAAATGTCAAAAACTGTTTTATTGTTACTTCTACAATTATGTGCACAATTATACACATTGTATAATTTTTGTATGTGCTACTTTTTAAAAGTAAAAGAAACATTTATAATAAAATGTAGGTAATTCAGTACCAAACACCAACATGTTGTTTTTGCTCCTTGAAAATGTCGAAGTTAGCAAATTTTCCCATACTAATTTGACTGTTTGACAGCTTCAGGGCTGAAACAACTATAAACAGCTGATTCACTGACTACACCTTATAATGAATTCGCCTTGAACAGAAAGATATTTCTAAACAAAAAACTAAGAAAAGAGCAATTTTTTTTTATAAATATTACAAAATATGACGAAAAATGTGAATATATAACAAAATATGACGAAAAATATGCATTTATATCAAAATATGCAAAAACATGCATTTAAAGCAAAATATGCAAAAATATGCACTAACAAATTGATGCCATTTTACTGGAAATATTGTGATTCGCAAAGATATTAACTTTAGGTGGGTCTCAGAGTACAGCAAACAAACATGCATTTGCATGAAGTCCCTTGCCCTGATTATGACTATGAAATTCGATTTAGACAATGAAAATTTTTTTATGAAAATGATTCATTAAATATATGAAGCATTTTTCTTTCAGTGTGGTTATTTGAAAAGGAATCTATTTAATATTTTTTTACGAAATTCCACAAATCCAACTTCTTGTTTAATCTGCCTGATTTTCGAAAATGAAAACAAAAAGAAATTATGTATATGGAAAACAAAAACATATTTTCGTATTCTATTGTTGTTTCAATATAATTTCTCACACAAAATTTGATTTCCTTTTGCTTAAAACAGAGTGTTAGTTAGTTTAGTAACAAAACACGATAATCGAGATTTCAAAGATCCTTTTCAAAGTCAAATGTTTTAATAAATGGCTTTTGGAATGCTAATGTTTTTCTTGGCTCTACAACGTATCTTTTACCCAACATTAAACGCGTCATTATCTTCACTGCCATCATTGCCAGCATTAAACCATTTTTGCCAACTCTTTACGACCAAATTTTAGGCAAAAAAATTAATGAACAAGAATCGCATTAATATGAATAAAATATCTAAAAATATAATTTTTTTGTTTATGTGGTTTAATTTTTTCATGGCTAAATTAAGCAACAAAATGGCTAAATAGGCAACACTGCATAAAACCATCATTGATGGCTTGTCAGTTATTTTTGTTTTAACAATTTATACAAATGGATTTTTGTCTTGTTTTGCGAATAAAATTATTGTATTATGTATAATAAACCTTCTTCCCGCCCCCTCCCCCTCCCTGGTTTCAAGAGTGTTATGAGGAGGTAAAAGAATTTTTTTTTTCTTTATTTTCCTTTAAAAGTACTGAAATCACGTAATAAAAAAGCAACAAAAACAATAACAACAAGCACAATATATTTGAATATGAAAAGCGTCATAGTTACACATATTAAACGTTCAAAAACATCATACTTACGAAAAGATTTTGTTATTTTCTATGTACTTTGTTGGTTGTCATTTATGAACGTATAAATATTTTTTTTTTTCATTTCTTTATTTGTTTCTGTCGCAAAATATTCAAGGTTATGATTACGACGATAAAGGACCAACTAACTAACGCTCATGCCATCATTCGCAACACAATTTCTAACAACAACAGTGTGTAACAATTTTTATTATTTTATCATACCTAATACATACATTAGAAATGAATGTGTAAATATTTGTTTTCTATCGCTGGAGAAAGGTCGAAATTGTTTTTATTAACGTTAAGATTTTTATGATAAAATTTAATAATTTGCAAACTTCTGTAGGAAAAATCGGATGCTGGCTCTAAACAACTTTTCGTTCAGTATAATTTTCTTTAGAAAACCTTTCGCTTTATTTATCTAAAGAACATTTTTCTTCGGTGCAATTATTTAAAAAAAAAAATTCTGCAGAAAACTTTTCGTGCGATATAATTTTTTATAGAAAACTTTTCGTTCGTTAAATTTTTTTATAGAAAACTTTTCGTTCGATATAATTTTTTATAGCAAATCTTTTAAACCTGTTTTTTCTATAAAAAAAACACCTTTTGCTCGTCCAGTTGTCACTTAAAAAATTATTGCTCTTCGGGTTTTTCTGTACAAAACTAATCGATCGATAAGTTTATCTTAAAAAAAAAGTTTTGTTCGATAAGTGTTTCGCTCGTCGAGCTTTCTAAAGATGTGATTTCTATACCCTTCACACAGGTGAAAAGGGAATATATAAGTTTGTCATTCCGTCTGTAATTTCTACAATATTGATTTTAGACCTTTTAAAGCATATCGATGGTTTTCTTCCGCAACCACGTAATTCGATTTTTTCCGATTTTTTGATTTAACCGGAAAAGTTATCAGTAAATACCGCCTTACAATTTTTTTGTTTCGCAGAATATCGGAATTTTTCCTAATTCTTTTAAGAACAATTGCGAGTATAAAAGAGTATATAGCAAAAAGTTTTAAATATTTGGTAAAAAAAATTTTTTTTGTCTCTCTTGAAAAGTAGTTGTTTTTGAGTTACGAGGTTGCGGAAGAAAGGCATCGATATATATTCTAGATCCTTATGAGTAGCGAAGTTGATACAAAGATGTCCATCTGACCGTGAGTATGTTGAAATAAGTTTTGCAAAGACTCCAGAAATTATGGGGATTAGATTGTTATACATTTCTGACACATATACTCCGTTAAAGTTTGCTATTGACAGATCAGGCCACAAATGGCCGAGATATGAGCCAAAAAACACAACTTCTTTTAATTTTACCCATAACTCCCTTGTTGTTGTTGTTTTTTTTAATATTTCCTGCATATCTGGAGAACGGCAAAGCCAACGTTTCCAAATTAGGTACAAGCATATTGTTTATCATTACACAACATCCGATAAAATGTGGGTGGGATTGGAGAAATAGGCGTGGCACAAAATAGATTTATTTGTATCTAAAGAACTGTAATGCTGGGTACACACAATGCAACCTACATGCAATCTGTTTCAATGCAACCTCAAAATATCAAAGCGTTTTGATGTTGATGCAATCTAGAATGAATGAAAATGAATTTAATTCACTAGATTGCGTAAACGCGTTGCATTGTGTGTACCCAGCATAAGAGAAAAGCAGTCCAAATTTGGTACACATAGCTTGGTTATCAATTAACAACCTGTCTAAATGGGCGGGATTGGAGAAGTGCGGGAGGCAGCTCCCATGCAAACAAAATATAGATTTCTGTATATCTGGAGAATCGAAGCAGTTAAAGTTGACAAATTTGATACACATAGCTTTGACGTCGATGCATGAGATCTGGCTTATAATGGGCGGGATTGCAGAAGTGGGCGTGGCGCTAAATAAATTTCTTTATATCGTAGTACGGTTAGAAAAAAATCGCCCAAATTTGGTACACATAGTCGGATTGTCAATACACAAAATCCGTCAAAAAGTAGGTGTTATTGGATAAGTGGTCGTGACACATCCCATACGAATACAAAATAGATCAGCTGCCGTATTCTGTAATTCGCTTAGCTAAAGCTAAATCTCGATCGCTAAAATTCCTTAGAGAAAACAAAATTTAAAATTTTAAGCGATGACACTCAAAGCTAAAATTGCGGCAAATTTAATTTGTATTTGATTGGCAAATTTAGCAATGCACGTTACTGAATTACATTTGTAGCCAAAAATTGCTAAATCAACTTTATAGATTTTTTGCGATAGAGATTTAGCATTAGCGAATTACAGAATACGGCTGCAGAAGCGGTAAAAGATAGCAAGGAGCACCGTGTTTTTATTTATATAACTGCACCCTGATGAAGAATGTTGAAGATTTAGCATATCCGAATATAGCACTATTACTTATTTCTAATAAAATATTCTTTAAAGCCCAAATACACTTATCAAAATACTCATTAAGAATTGGAAAATCAAAAAAAAATTAGATTTAACGTCGAATTTCACGTCCAACACACGTACACGAGTGAATTTGCCTGCATGACAAGCATTTGACAAGTGTATTTGGGCCTTTATTTTATTGAGCTATTTTTCGCTGTATAGAATTGGCAATACCAGTTTTACGCAGGCAATGATGGTAGTGAAGATAAAGACGCGTTAAGGGCTCCACAAGCAAAATGCCTAACAAGTAAACCTGCTAATATGATTAAAAAATTGTTAGTTTTGAGACACTGACGATGCTTGATGGAAAACTCAACCAATTAAGATATTACATTAAGCACACGTACACTAGTTTGACATTAAGCATTTTGATCGTGTGTAGACCCCTTTAGATGTTGGCTAAGGAAGTGTAGAGAACATTTTTAAGGCTCAACCATAATATGCATAGTCTTGCTTAACCTATTGTCAAAAATTATCAAAAAGTCTCTCAAATGTATTAAAGAAAACAAAAACAAAATAAAAAAACATTTGATTGCGTACGGAATGTGCGATTAGATTCGCACCTTGCTTGAGCAAATGAAAGTTTCATTAAACTTAGCAAAAAGTTTCCTTAAGTTCAATATGGTTTGCCTCATATAATTACAGTATTCGCTCATTCGCTTAAGCCAACTTAAGCACATTTTGGTTAGGCCTTTAGTTTGACAATATGTTCTATAGAAAACTGTTTGCTTATCTAATTTCCGAAAAAAACCCTTTGCTTATCGAACATTTCCCAATTTATTGCTTAAAACTGCAATTGTGTCTTCACATATTGAAACATAAAAAAAGTACCCTGAAGGAAACCTGGGTGCAAGTGTCTCCAGGTCACCAGTTTTGTCGACTATATTGGTGACATTGTTAACGAAGTGTCTACACTACATTACATTTGCCACTACATTTGGTTTAATACGAAAAAGATTTTATCACTAACAACTGAGAAGTACAATTCCTATAAAAGCTGAAGAAATAATACAAAAAGATTGTTATGATTTCGTATTTTTACAAAAAGTGTAGACTACTTTTACTAAAATGTAATAGTGATTCTCTGGTTCCATTGTCTACATAAATTCCCAAAGGAACTACCTAGTCAGTAGTACCAATGTCGAAGTACGATTTCCAATGACACGCACTTGTTAAATGTCTATTGTAAATAACATTGCCTGGGGAATAATAAGTCACTAGTACTGGTGACTGTGTCAATAGTGAATCAGTACAGATTCACTAGTGACATTTCCTGCAGGGTAGTTTAACGACAAAATATGTACATATGTATGTATGTATGCATATGTGTCAGAGTATTTTGTCATCAATCTTTGACGATTAATCGTTAGGACAATAAATGAATTGCTAACGGATAGACATGCAGACCGCACATAAATTATTGCTTACATCACACAATACATTATTTCAATTTATTTCATTTTTATTGCTGAGTTTTCGTTTTTTGATCAGTTTAAGGACAGTTGGCTTATTAAACCAACTATGACTAAACACCAGCAGCAACAGCGAAAAAATATAAACAAATATCAAATAACATTAAAAGGAATCCGCATATGCAAGTGTAAATGAAAATGTGCAAAAGACATTAAAGATGGCTGCTGGTACCGGTGCGCTGGTGTTGATGCTGTTTGTTGTTGACTGACTTAACACATTTCGCAAAGAAAATTCTAGCGGCGCAATTAAATTTAGTGTAAATAAAAATAAATCACAGAAACGTTTTATGAAATTAAGTCAAATGTATGTATGTATTTGATAAGGATAAATATTTTTTTATAAAAATATAACCAGACAATGAATTATACTGTTTTTTTATCTTTTCTATTTTGCTTCTTCTTCTTCAAAATCAAACGGTGGTACCAGATGATATAAAATGTTAATAAACCAAACAACGTGTAGTTCGTGTTTATTAACGTAGGTATTTTAATTAGATGTTTATAAATCTATAGATAAATCGGCTAAGGCAAAACAGTTAAGAACACTTTCCTCCTCTGTATGTCAACCGATTTGAACAAAATATACACCATTTGAAAGATATTTACTTACGGAAGTGCACAATATATATTTTATTAAAATCTGTTCAATAATTTCAGAGTTTATAAGCGTTCAAATTTGCTACTAACACAAACACAAAATAGGGTTGTCGATTATTCGACATTTTTTGGAAACCGGTTTTCGAATATTTCGACTATATACTTTTTGTTTTTCCTTTGGTATGTTTTGAATTTTTGTAAATATTCGACCTATAAAGATAAAATTAAAAATGCGTGGTCCTGGGGGAATAACGACATGTAAGGGGAGCTTTTTGTTACTTTTTCGTTCAACATCTGGTACATTGATTAATTTTCGTTAAAATTAGATATAGAAAAATAAAATTAAACATCCAATGTCCTGAGTGACAATCTATTAAGGAGATTTTTTTCATACTTTTTGTTTAATCAATTCTGATTATATTGAAATTATAAAATGAAATTAACTCACGTGGGAGTTAAAATATGAACCGGAGGTTGGTTCCTCGCCAAATCGATCCACTAAGACGGAAAAAAATGTCGAAACATGTAAATTCATATACACAGTGTATTACACATAGATGTAATATGTTTTCTTCTTATGAACATGAAAATGTATGGTCGAATTTTGACCATTAGGTAAACACTAGTTTAAATAAATATGTATAGACAGAAAAAATCTGTAATGTTTTAACTGATAATATTTGTATGTATGTGTGTAATTAATGCCAAAGTCTATAAAATTAAATGTTACAGATACAGTTTGAATAGGAAGAAATTAAAGTTGGACGAGAGGAAAATAAAATTTAAACACAAATTTATTAACAATTTAAAACTCTAGATCACGAAATTGCTATTGATAAAAGTTTGGATTTCACTCAAAAGGTCGATGAGTTCATTGAAAAGTTTTCGCTCTAAATTATTTTTTATAAAAATGGTTTCGAAGCCACGAACTTGAATTTTTATTTTTTTTTATTTTTTTATTTTTGAATTATACATTTATTTAAATTTTGAACAAGTAAGAAAGTATAGTCGGTCAAGCCCGACCATATGATACCCTATACCACAGTATTTAAAAACATATTATGTTTTTATGTCCATATTAATATGAATTTATCTACACAGAGAAAACAGATTCGTGATCACAACCGAATTTGGCGCCAATCGAATTTCGTCGGTTGCATGTACTATCACACAATTCGGTTCCAATAACTGAAAATTTCGTAGCTTAGCATAAAAGGTTTGATAGCAACATTTGAATTTTAGTACACTATCAGTCATAATAACAGATATTGTTAGTTGTTAGTATGATTATTAGAAGACATATCGTTTCACTGCAAACTCTTTTTAATAATGACATGGTCCATACTTGCACTACATTGGACCAGTCCAGGATCAAAATGGATCAAGAAGTCCAATATAATTTGCAGGGTATAAAAAATAGTACATACATTCATACATACATATGTTTGTACGTGTATATGTTCATACCTAAATATAAGAATACGTAAATTACTTACCCCTATTTATTAAGTTTTTTACATTTTCCATTTTTGACCGCAAATATATTTTTTAAATATAATATTAAAAATTAATTTAATCTATCAAATGTTTTGACAGAAATTGGGGCTTTTAACTATTTTTTGGTTGTGAATTCCGAATAATTATATTTGCATTTGTTGTACTCGAATTGAATCTATTCCAACAATCAATAATTAGCTGCAATAAATGAATAATCATTTATATTACAAAATTTATGACGAAAAGCCCCCCAATGAAATAACGCCCAAACGAGAAATGAAATATTCCCCAATTTTTTTTCATACATTTTTGGGTGTTATTTCATATGAAAAAACTCCCAATTTTTTTGGGCCGTTTTTAATTTTTTTTGGGAATTATTGCATTCTTCATTTGGGGTTTTCAAATTATGAAATAATCTACAATGAAATAACACCCAACAAATTTTTAAAATTCGGGGCTTGTTTCATAACGTGTTTAATTTGGGTGTTATTTCATTTTTAATTCGGAGGTTATTTCATTTTTAACACTAAAGTTAAGTATTGAAATCTGGCTTCGCATACTAAAGTTTTTCTGCGTGACGGCCTGCGGCCGTGCTTAGGGATTTTTTCTTCCAGTAGGACGCGGCAGGTGGCTTCGCTGAATGAAGTTTTCCTGCGTGCGTCACAAGAATAAAAAAATGTTTTTCAATGATAACTAAGGTTTTTCCCTTTTACAGAATGTTGACACCATGCGTAACACTATTCTGGAAAAGAATGGCTTTGTCTCTCATTTGTGAAAAAAATATGGCTATATCTCTCATTTCGCAAAATTTTAAATATGACCTTACCTCTCAATGATTGGGCGATAAGACCATAACGGCTTTATCTCCCATTCAATTGAGCAATAAAGCCATTATGGCCTTACCTCCCATGGTTATTTCAGTTGGAACATAATTTTTATAATCAAGAGAATTAAAAATCAGTTAGAACTATACATTTTTAATAGTTGCAATAATAAATCATGTTACTTGATCAATATTTTATTACTGCAACCGTTTCCCAACCAATTTGTTTTCTGTGTGTATGTTTATAAACTCCATTCAAATAGGTTTGAAAGTATGTGTGAAGCAGAAATTGTCCCCTACCTCCCCTTGTGGTCCTATTTTTGAAAAACTACATAGCTTATGTGTCCATAAAAATATGTTTCTATATATGTTTTAAATTTCATTAAAATCGGTTTGATAGTTTCTGAGAGGCAGAAATTTCCCCCTATCTTCCCGCATTGTCCTACGATTCGGCCCATTTTCAATAGGCTTCGTCCTTGTGCCAAATTTTATCAAATTATCTCCAAAACTGCGACCTGTACTTTGCGCACAAGGTTACATGGACAGCCAGCCGGACAGACATCGTTAGTTCGACTCAGAAAGTGATTCTAAGACGATCGGTACACTTTACGGTACATTTTAAGGCGTTACACATCAGCACAAATGCATAATACCCTCTCCACTATTGTGGTCTGGGTATAAATATACACAATTTTTAATAATAAATACATACATAAATATTAATATATTTATTATATCAATAAACAAATGTTCTTTTTAAGTCCCACCTGTGCCACTGTATAGTCTTGGGGGTTTACCAAATGCAAAGCACCCCATAGGCTTTTTTTTTAATAATTGCGTAAACACATATGCAGTACGTTTCGCCAGGCAGAGAATTTATAGTTGCTGGGTATAAATCATTCATTAAGAAGACTTATTTATGTTTATTTTTATTTTTTATTTTCTTTTTTTCATAATACATACTCAACAATTTTTAATGGTAGACTTTTTACACAAAGAATTTATTTAGATTTTCATTTGAATAAGAAAAAAGATTATTTAAAATACACATTTGACAAACATTCCAATATTTGCAAGAGAATAAAAGATATAAAAAAATTCTATTTAATTTTAAGAATATTTTTACTTTTAATTTTGCGACTAGACACTTTTGAAAAGGATCTTTTTAATTAAAAAATTCAAAAGATTAAAAAATTTTAAAGAACAAAGACAAAATATTCTTAACACTTTTGGGGTGTATGCAAAGGTACGTTTTTGAAGAATTTTATAAAAGAAAAATTCAGAACTTTGAATTTGTACGATTTTAATTTTTTTTAATAACCTTTTGTTTTGGTTTAATTTGTTTATTATTATGAAAAGTAGAAAAAGTATTTTTTATAAAACTTTATTTGCATTTTACCTCAGTTTGTTTTTGGTCAACTTAAAGTTCCAATACAATTTTAACAAGTAAGAAAGTATAGTCGGTCAAGGCCGACCATATGATACCCTACACCACCGAATTTAATAACACATCATGCTTATGTGTCCATATTAATATGGATTTATCTATGTTTATAAACTTCATTCAGATCGGTTTGAAAGTTTGTGAGAGGCAGAAATTGCCCTCTTCCTCCCCTTGTGGTCCTATTTTTGAAAAACTGTATAGCTTATGTATCCATATAGATATGGATCTATCTATTGTTTAAATTTCATTAAAATCGGTTTGAGAGGCAGAAATTGCCCCTATCTCCCCTCGTGGTCCTATTTTCTTAAAAATGCATAGCTTATGTGTCCGTACAAATATGGATCTATCTATGTTTTAAATTTTATTAAAATCGGTTTGATGGTTTCTGAGAGGAAGAAATTTCCCCATCACTGCTCTCGTGATCCTACGGTTCGGCCCATTTTCAATAGGCTTGGTCCTTGTGCCAATAAGAACCTATGACCCAAATTTTATCAAATTATCTTCAAAATTGCGACCTGTACTTTGCGCACAAGGTTACATGGACAGCCAGCCTGCCAGCCAGCCGGACGGACATCGTTAGTTCGACTCAGAAAGTAATTTTAAGTCGATCGGTATACTTTAAGGTGGGTCTAGGACCAATATTTTAAGGCGTTACACACATCAGCACAAATGCATAATACCCTCTCCACTATGTGGTGTGGGTATAAAAATAAAAATAAGTGGAATTTTTTTAATTAACTACCTGATGAAACGTTCAAATGAGAAAGCAAATGAGAATAAAGTATAAACAATATAAAAAAATTTGTAGGCTAAAGAAAGGGAATGCAACAGGGATGGAATTGTCGTTACATACAAACGTACAGTTAAATAGTACATTTAAATTTAAAAAAACCTTTTATAGTGGATTTAAAATAAAACCTATCCAAAGGGCCCCATACACGACTAAAGTATGCATGCGCAATCAAGTAATTGTGCCAGCCGAAGGACCGTGTATGATCTTGTGGTGTGTTTGTACGCTTTGCTGTAGCGATTTCAAACAGGTTTTAATATTGCTAATGGTACCAGTTTGTGTTGTTGTGTATGTTGCAATTTGCTCAGTGAGAAAAGTTTCCGAAAAGTTAACTTGAGGAAAAAAACCCAATTAAGAAAGTATAGACGGTCAAGCCCGACCATATGATACCCTACACCACAGTATTTAAAAACACATCATGCTTATATGTCCATATAAATATAGATTTATCTATGCTTATAAACTTCATGAAAATCGGTTTGAATGTTTGTGAGAGGCAGAAATTGCCCCCTACCTCCCCTTGTGGTCCTATTTTTGAAAAACTGTATAGCTAATGTGCCCATATGGATATGGATCTATCTATGTTTAAAATTTCATTAAAATCGATTTGAGAGGCAGAAATTGCCCCTATCTCCCCTCGTGGTCCTATTTTTTAAAAAATGCATACATTTTGTGTCCATATAGATATGGTTCTATCTATGTTTAAAATTTCATTGAAATCGGTTTGATAGTTTCTGAGAGGAAGAAATTTCCCCCTATCTTCCCTCGTGGTCCTACGATTCGGCCCATTTTCAATAGGCTTAGTCCTTGTCCAATAAGAACCTATGACCCAAATTTTATCAAATTATCTTCAAAACTGCGACCTGTACTTTGCGCACAAGGTTACATGGACAGCCAGCCGGACGGACATCGTTAGTTCGACTCAGAAAGTGATTTTAAGTCGATCGGTATACTTTAAGGTGGGTCTAGGACCAATATTTTAAAGCGTTACACATATCAGCACAAATGCATAATACCCTCTCCACTATTGTGGTGTGGGTATAAAAACAAGTGAGAAAGCATAGTCGGTCAAGCCCCCCTCACCACAGTATTTAAAAACAAATTTTCGAGAAGGTTCTTTCTTTGTTTTAAATTTCATTATAATCTGTTAGAAAGTTTTCGCAAGGCAGAAATTGCCCCCTATCTCCCCTCGTGATCCTATTTTTTTAAAAATGAATAGCTTGTGTGTCCACAAATATATAGATCGATCTATGTTTTAAATTTCATTAAAAGTGGTTCGATAGTAGACACAAAGACCCTATTCCGATATATATATGTATATATATGAAATTTATGGACCGATTCGCCCCATTTTCAATAGGTTTGGTCCTTGTGCATTAGAACCTATGTACCAAATTTCATAAAATTATCTTCAAAATTGCGATCTGTACTTTGCGCACAAGGTTACATGGACAGCCAGCCATCCGGACGTACATTGTTAGTTCAACTCAGAAAGTGATCCTGAGTTTATCAGTATACTTTTAGGTGGGTCTAGGACCAATCTTTTAAGGTGTTAAACACTTCAGCACAAATGCATAACACCCTCTCCACTATTGTGGTGTGGTTATAATTATTAATTACTAGCTGACCTGGCAAACGTTGTTTTGCCGTATAACTTATTTCTTTCAGATGTTGCAGTATCTGCATTGCAAATTTAAGAAAACCGGTTCAATCGTTAAGAAGATATAGGAAGGGGGAGCTTTCACCCCTCTTGCCCTATTATACCCCCTAAATAATACACATTATAGGCTCAAGTTCCTTCCAGACGTTACACTTTTTGCCTGCCAAATTTCAAGAAAGTCGGTTGATTAGTTAAGATATAGGCAGGGGGAGCTTTTACCCTCTTGGCCTATTTCACCCCCTAAATAATAAAAATAATAGGCTTTATTTCCTGCCAGATGGTTCGCTATTTACCTGCCAAATTTCAAGAAAATCGATTGATTAGTAAAAAAGATATAGGGAGGGGGAGCTTTCAACCCTCTTGCCCTATTTCACACTCTAAATAATAAAAATTATAGGATTTAGTTCCTCCCAGATGTTACACTGTTTGCCTGCCGAATTTCAAGAAAATCGGTTGATTAGTTAAGAAGATATAGGGAGGGGGAGCTTTTACCCTTATTGGCCCATTTCACGCCCCATTCCCTATTTCCTTTCAGCTGTTACAGTGCCTACGTGCAAAATTTTAAGAAAACCGGTTGATTAGTTTATTAGATATAGGGAGAGAGAGGAGTAATGTATGAGCCCTGCTTAATATTATACGTTCTAAGATATTATTTTAATCAAATAAAGATTGAATTCAATTATTTTTAAAAATCCTCTAATATTACATATTCAATTATTCAACAACTTTGTTGACATAACTAATTAATATTTCCCATTATACAAACATAAATATACCCATCGGTATATTTAGCCGCAAGTAGCAGGCTTTTTAAAGGACTCTAAACTTATTTCTAAACAATTCGTTTCTTATGATATTCCAATTTAAGAAGTATGCCCTCTAGAAGTGAAAAATTTCTTTAAAAAATACCTTCCAAAATATACATTACACATTCGCTACTCCCTTCTTTAAGCGGGAAGAAACGAAGTTGTTAGGTTTTAATTTTTTTAAGAACATTCCTTGCTCCTTCCTCTTTTTTTAAGAAAGGGAAAGAAGTTGATTAAGTTTTGTATATTTTTTTTTTGTCATTACTGTTACGTAAACTTATATGTTGCGGATCAGGTGTAATGATTTCTTTACCAAGCTTATGTATAAATAGGTACTCTTACGTAATCGTGACGTTGCGTAGCAGATGAACCTAAAAAAGTTAGGATTTTTTACCTATCAGCTGGCAAAAAACTTTTTGTTTTTTTTATATTTATCGATAAAGCAAACATTCCATCGACATACACTTTGTTTTTTATTTTTTTTTATATACAAAACGCACAAATAACAAAAGCTAAAAGACATTCTTCGTATTCCCTTTTAAAAGTCCTTGATCAGAAATGCTTTAAGAATGCCTTTAAAAAAAGGGAGTGTGGAAGGGCTTGCTTCCATTTGAAACCTGTGTAAAAAATAAATGAGTATGGAATGGGGTGAGGATTCCTTTTGTACTCTTTTTTTTACCTCTAGATATTTAAGTTTGTACAAGTATTGAGTTGTTTCAATTAAGCGGTGTTCCAAAACTAACACGAACAGGTATGTGATGAAATTCAATAGAATTTAAAACCATTTCGAGAGATTTTTAAATCTATTTTTTATTTTATAGTCTTAATTTTGTGTTAAAAAAATATTTTATTACAATAAATAAAACAAAGTCAAACAATTTACAAAAATGTTTAATTTAGCCACTTTTGGACCGTTTTTCAAATGTCTTCACGCGTTTAGTTTCCCAAGAGTTGGCATTACTGGGTTTTATGTTGGAAAAGGAACATCGCAATTTCAATTCAACTACAGGTGATGGCGATACTACAAAAATCCAAAAACAACAGAAACAGCATAAGGCTTTTGCCTTGCATTGTTAGTGTGTACAACATGTCACCCATTCACAAATCAAAACAAATTTGTGCGTCAAGGTGTACATTCATATTAAAGGTATTCACGTCAAAAGTTGCAGCTCTTGCAAAAAAGCTAAAGTGCAAAGACAGAACAACAACCACATAGACAATTATTTTATGGCATTGCAAAATTAAAAAAAAAAATGCTTAAAAAGTACTCATAAAATCAACTCTACGATAAACAACAATGCAGAAATACCTTTTAAGCGTAAATTTTTTTCTTTAAATTTAAAAATTTTATAAATTGTAATGTTTAAAGATTAATAACTTTGTAAAAAATAATAGAATTAAAAAAAGAAAATGCGTTTAATAAAATAGAAGAAGCTGAGATAATAAAAATACTGGAATACTTGTGTGAAAAAAATTTTGCGGTAGAAAAGTTATAAATTCGAATTGTAAATTAAAGAATTTATAATTTTTTGTATATTTGAAGAAACTTACGGATGAAATTTATTAAGAACATTTTTTTTAAAGTAATCGCAGAAAGTACATGCATCTTATCAAAGAAGATGCGTTGTTTATTTAATTGTTTCGGAAAAGCAGAAAATTGATGGGGAACAAAATGGGTGGCTCACGTCAAATAAGTGCAACTATGCTATTTTACACAGTTGCAAGGGTAAAAAAAATTGACGTGAATACCTTTTATATAATTTAGAATCCTTTTTTCGTCATCAAAGAAAAGTCTGGATTTCCCAAGCAGCTCACTACTTCCGCTCCTTTGGCTAAGTATCCCCTGGTAATGACGTTCAGACACCCGTCTGATGTCAGCTAGAGTGAGAAGGCGTACAGCTATGAGTAACCTGAATGGCATGCTAACACCGGTGCGTCTCAGGTAATTAGGTGGTAATCCAGACTACATTTTACCTCTGAAACTCAGCTGTATTTTTTTTGCCTGCCTAGAGGTAGTTGGCAGCCCCAACACTAGGATCGGAGTGCAGTGGTCCAATCAGCCCTCACTCTTAAACTCACTCTTAAACAATAAATTGTTTGACGCCATATGTTCACACTGAACTTTATTTAAGTATTTATGGTGTTCAGATATGTAATTCTATTTATATTTAGATAAATAAAGGACATCTATATACATAAATATATATAAAGAAAAGGCAAACAACCCCTTAATTGTGGGAAAGTAACGTAAGAAAACGGGTTCGAGAATCTGGACAAGCTCACGATTCTGTAAATAAGAAAGAATCACTAGAAAAACTATGAAACCACCATGTAATAAATATCATAAATGTCGGCTTTTTGTTCCAGTGTAAATTTTAAAAAGTGGCGTATGCGGCAAAAACAATATTTTTCCCTTTCAATTAAATAATAAGGGTATTCACGTCACAAGTTGCACCAAAAAAGCAAAAGTGCAAAAATAAAACAACAACCACACAGACAATTAGTTGTGCGTAAATAATTGTCTTTGTGGTTGTTGTCATATTTTTGCACTTTTCCTTTTTTGCAAGGAATTGCTAACTTCATTTATGAAAGTTCACTAAAAAATTACCTTTTCTTCAAAACATATGCCAGAAACAGGGGTGAAAATACAACAAAAACATCTATTGCTTTCATTTTTAGAAAACTTCATGCAAACTTTTTTTGTGGTTTTTCTCCCCTCCGACTTTTTGGCATATGCGTAAAAAACCAATAATGAGGCAACGATATGTAGCTTGCTCTTTCTCGTAAAATTAGTTAAATTTTATAAATAAATTGTAAAAGAATAAATAAAAAAATTCTTACCGTATTCTCCACAAAGTAAATTAAGTACACAGATTTCTGATAATTTACTACTGAGCTGAAAAAATAGAAAAAAAAAATAAAATTACAGAAATGTAACAATTATAATATTTGTTTTAAATAATATTGAATAAGTAAACATAATTTTCAGCTGAAGCTTTATCTCCATAATAATTGCCGTCATTTTTCAATTCAGTCCCTATAAATGTAAACTTTACAATGGCGTTTTAATTTTACCATGTAATGAACGATTTAATTTCAAAGAAAAATTAGTTTTCATTTTATCAACATTAATATTTATTTGTGTCAAGAGAATGAACTTTATTGTGAAAAATTAACAAAGTTATTAACATATGTACATACATACTTGCATACTTATGTATGTTCGTAGTTTATTTTTTTACACTACTATACTTTTGTTTTGCTTTTGTGATTAGAAACATTACAACTAGGGTTTCTGATTTCCCAAACGTTTTCCTTCTAAGAAATGAAGCAAATTTACACCTAAAATAGGGCATAATCTCCCCATAAGCAAGTTAAAAACGAAATTACTTTTTTTATAATTCTGTTGATAGAAATCTCGTCTCTTAGTGCGAGGGTTGCGGGTCCGGTTCCCGCCAGGGACTCTCGTCTGTTTTACTAAGCCTGGGGTCTAATCAACGCATACGGTATCGAGCAAACTTGATCAAAATTTTTTATTTTGGTATCATAACGCTCGATATTGTATGAAATGTATCATATTCCAAAATTTTTCACCAATTAAAGCATTAATCAAAAATAAAATCAGTTTTAATTAAAAATTTAATCAAGTGAATTAAACGTTTAATCAAGTAAATTAAACGTTTAATTGATACTATTAACTGGTTTAATTGATACTATTAATTTGTGTACTGGTGCAAATTTAATTAATTTTTTAATTAATATCACAAATTTTTTTAACTGATATCAATTTTTATTTTTTTTTTTTGTGTTTAATTTGAGATGAAAGCATTCGATATCGTGTTACCAAAGACATTACATTTTTCGAGTTTTCATTCGATAAGTCAGTGTCTGCAGAAAAATACGATAGTTTACTTGATAGGATAGTTTATTGGATATCGAATGCGGAGATTAGAACATGGCACAGAAAAAATTGTTGACCTATTAAAGCATTAATCAGAAACAAAATCAGTTTTAATTAAAAATTTAATCAAGTGAATTAAACGTTCATTTACGTAAATTAAACGTTTAATCAAGTGAATTAAACTTTTAGAATGGGTTTTTAACATCGAGTTTAATCTTAGCGGCAAACTAAAATTAATTAATCTAAGAATAAATTGAATTGAGTACTAATTGTGTTTGTCGTTTTTAAAGGGTAGTTTAAAACTCGCAGCATTGCCACACTGAGTAGCAACAAATGGCAACTTTTTATCAATGCACTTTACATTTTATACAGAAGAAGAAGAAATTTCGCCCTTTTAATTCTTGTTTCAGAATCACTAAAGGCTTCCTGCATCTTTACTAAAATAATCCTATTTTCTGTTTTCTAAAAAAAAATTTCTTTCATGTAGGTACATTCTTTCTATGTATGTATTTTAACAGCTGCTTTTGTTATACATGTGTATGTGTTGACATTTGTTCATTAAGTTTAAGTTTGCCGCTTAAACTGGCAAATAAAAGTTATTAATCCTCATCTTAAAAACTAAAAACACAGATTAAAGATGACTAAATCTTTAATCTCCATGTTAAAAACCCACCCTAAGGCTAATCCTTATTAATACAATTTTTTGACTCCGAAGAAAACCTTTGATAACTTTTTTTTTTGTTTAATAGGTATATGTAAATAATTCTATGTATAACTATTCGCTAAGAAAAGCTTTTGTAAAGTATCGGATAAAATATTCGATTAATTCAATATATTTTTGTTTTTTTTTTGTTTTTCCAAATGGGTATACATTTTCTGTTTTACCATAAAAAAAACGCTACTACTGCATTACTGCTTTTTCAAGATTTTGTTTATACATTTATTGTTGTTGTCGTTTTCGAGTAATTAGTTTTGTTTGCTTGTTCATTTTGCTTTTTGTTCTTGTATTCTTCTCTTATTCTTTGAGTGGAAAATTACCAGCATGCATGAGCTCATTTTAGTTGTAGTATATTTTTGTGTACGCTTTAACACGAGTAGTGAAGATGGTATACTAAGTTAGTAATTCGATGTGAAACTTTTCAAAATTTTAATCTCAGATCCCATTTGTGCGTATGTTTAAATACCGCTCACTTCCAAATGTCTAAACATCAATTTTTTCTAGTTCTTTTAAAGACTAGATTACACTATCTCACAAGTCTTACGTATTCCATAATAATTTGTGAGATAGAAATCTAATGAGTTTTGTTGCGACTGTCAAAAAATCTAATTTAACATGACAGTTTGTGTTTACACCATCACACAAAGTATAAACACTCACACATGAAATAAAATGCAACCCTAATCCAATGAAAAGTATTATTGTTTAGAAATTTTTCAAAAAACGTTGAAGTCGTATGGAATGTCAAACATTTTTCATAGTACTTGTCATTTTCATCACACATGCATTCACACTAACAGCCTTTTTCATATTACTTGAGATTTTGACATGTATAATAGTGTAAACTAGCCTTAAGCAGTTTGGGATTGATGTTCAGCAAAATCAGTTCAGTAGAATCAGAGTTATAAATCAAATCAAACCATCTTAAAAAAATTGGTAATTTTGTTACAAAAACTAACATGAATAGTGGCTGAATGAACTGTTATGACTTTTTTCAAAAAAGTCAAAAAATAGCCATTATTTTTTGACCAGTATTTTTTTGGTAAAAAAAAATAACTGTTATTTTTTTACTGAAATTTGTTCAGTTTCCCTATTGGAAAACGCTATAACTTCTGTAAATGGCGCCAAATGTCAATTTGGTTTCAACATTTGTGAAGTAAGCAAACGCAGAATTCAAATCGACAAGCCATGAATCGGTTTACGCAAGAACGCAGAATTCTAAGGAAGCATTAACGGGTCGCTTAATCTCTTGTTGTGGTGATTTGCACTTGCTGGCCAGATAACCCGTTTTAACCGTTCCAAACTATTTTTTAAGGGGGTTTTTGAAGTCGCGGGCTAACATTTTCAAGCTTCAGACTGTTGAAGATCGTTAGGAGAATATTCGCCAGAAATGCGAGAACCGCCCGAAGTTCTGTCAAGAGTGATCGAAAATGCCATAAAACAAGCCCGTATAGTCATCAACTCTGGCGGTCGATATAATTTTCTCAACTTGATGGAGTACATTCTAATGAATTAAATAAACAAATTTCACAAGCAGAACCAAAGTTTTTCATTACAAAAAATAACAGCAAAGGAACATTGGGTGATTGCTTCTGCCCCACATTGTATGTACTTACTAGATTTCGTAAGTCTGGGTTCACACTATGAAAGTTTTCCTTCAGAAAGTTTGAGTTTATGGGTGAGAGGGGAGAGAAGAATAGACTGTTCTCTTCCCCTCTCACTTATAAAACTCTCAAACTTTCATTGCGTAAACCCAGACTAAAGAGCGGTTAATTATCTACCATAGAAATATTGCATTTGTGCTGAAATTTGGCCTGTTTTAGTTTCATAAGACATCTTTTTAAATGTTCCAATGACCGTTCCAGAATTTACCATAGGTCCAATATAAAATCCCTTCTTGAAAATCTGTTTAATGCGCTTAAAACCGAAACGAACCGTTCTATTTTATTAAATAAAGTCCAATTAAGGTTTTTATGACTAGAAATAAAATCGGAAGACTGTGATGATCGACCCATAAAAATCAATAAAAAAAATTGTGACTCAACTCAAAAAACTTAATTTCTCAGAAATCGGAAAAAACTGTGTTTGGCATAAAACAAAATAGTTAAAAACAAATCTTTAAATCATTTAGTAGAAAATCTATACAGATTATGATCTAAAAAGTTTTTTTTTAATATTTATTTAATTTAACGAATTATTTATGTTAAAGAATTATTTTAAGTTATGGCACTTTAGCTGAATTCTTTTCAAGTTTTGACACTTTTGCCAAATTCTAAACTGACACAAGTCTAATAAACAAATATAAGCTCTAACAAAGATTTATTTTATCAAAAGTGTCACAATTCGAGTTATTACAACATATTTTATTTTCTGACACAACTAAAAATAAATCACTTTTATAAATTGCAACATTATACCAATTGAAACATACAGAAAGACAAAACTGTTTTTTGGCAATAGTTAATAGGATGTGTGTATGTATGTATGTAACGTATGGACTCCAAAACGGCTGGGTCGATTTGGATGAAATTTTCAGGGAATCTTCAGAATATTCAGGCGGGTGACACTGTGAAGTCTGATTTTTGATTTTCGGTCTGCTGGCGGAGGGGCAAAATCCAATCTTCATATTGCACCACCAATGTCATCTATATAATTTGGACGATTTTTTCTTTGAAATGATCGCCATGGTCCACCTTAGATTTATACGATAAGATTTATAAGAAACTTTTGCCACACCCACTTTTACGCCCACTTTTTTAGAATTACCTAAAATCAGAAAACGGATCCATCGATTTGACAAATTTTTCTTTCAAATGTTCGTAATAATCTAGTTTAAGTTTTCATCGAAAGAAAAATTTAGCACGCCTACTTTTACGCCCACTTTTTCTATTAAACGCATAACTTGAGAACGACTTCACCGATTTGGACGATTTTTTAATTAAAATCATCGCCATGGCCCATTTTACCCAGCCCACTTTAACGCCCACTTTTTTTGATTAACCCGAAATCAGAAAACGGCTCCATCGATTTGACTAATTTTTCTTTCAAATGTTCGTATCTTTTTAAAGGATTCTAAAAATCGAACGTAAACATTTTTCTGTCGGGTCAGCTAGTTTTTTATAGATAAACAAGTGTATTGTGCATTATTTTAGTATATAAACTGGAAGGATAATAATTTTGAGTTGAGCCACTTTTGAACAAGGTGTGCGATATGTGCATTTGTGTAAGTCTTATATAAATCGACTTCTCTCTACAAAACCTTTAATACGCCTAAAACCGCAACGAATTAAAATAATGTAAGCCTAATTTAGCATAAATCCCATATAAAGCCCACTTTTAAAATATTCTAACTTTCGGTGGAGGGCATCAAAGGTTCGGCACAGCCGAATGTATCACTTTTTACTTGTTTTTATATCATAACTTTTTTTTGTATATATTTAAAAAAATTTGTTTTTATAAATGTTTGTTGCTGTTGTTGTTGTTACGTCATACAAGTTAATAACTGCAAGAAATCAACGTTTATAAAGATCTTTTAGCTGTTTTAGAAAATGTTCTGTTGTTAGCTAATGAAGGAAAATTAAGAAGAAGAACTGGAAATGAAGACAATCATTCATTCATACAAATTTGAAATTAAGTATTTTAGGTAGGTACTTAATTCGTTAGAGCGCACATAATCGTCATTAACATAAACCTGAGGGCAATTGAAAACAATTCGGTAACATTAAATTAGAATCTTGTATGTAGTAAATTTAAAGGAATAACATTTTAAATATGCACCCACTTTAAAAATAAATTTGTACATACATATAAAGGTATTTATTTAAATTATTTTTTATACAATAAATTACAAAGAATTTGCTGGATTGTTGAAACACTGTTTTTATTTGCTGACAACTAGTTTTGTGCCTTTTTTAACCATACCAACTTGCTGCTTAATTAATGCAGATAAGAAGTTTGTTATTAGCAACATGTTTACAGTTGCTAGTGTCCGACCGAACGCAATTTTTGAGACCGAACCCGAACCCGAACTTCGGTAAATTTTGACAAGTTCGGCCGAACCCGAACCCGAAATTTTTGTTAATAAATCTGAACAATTTTACTTTTTTTAATGTATTTATTTAAAACAAAATAAAATTTCGGGAAATTATTACATTAACACTTTTGGAAGGATGCAACATGAAAGATAAATAAAATTAAAAAATAATTAGTTATTGCTTTTTTTGTCAGACAAAAAATAAAAACTAAATTTCAAGTTGAATGCAGTATATGTACATTAGGGCTATAACTTTTTCACACTTTTTGCGAAAATCAAAAACGGCATGGTATAGTCGTGTAGAACATTAAAAGTTATTAATAAAAAATATGATAATTTTTTCGGATTGTTAAGAAAGTTCACGCAGGGATCGGGTTGAAGTTTGAAAACAACCATTTAATCTCACGGAAATTTTTAAAAATATACACCTGATATTTGTATATATTCCCAAACGTATCACTTAAACGCTATTTTGGAACTTATCCACTGCTTTAGATTTAAAAATTTGCATACGGCTTACAATTCATCACGGTTCTAAATTTCTTGGAAGGTTTTAGAAATTTGCTTCCCTGCGTGACGTTTTTTTTCGCAAAACGACGGGAGACTAAAACATTCTTGGCCACTCCGTCGTACTATGCCAATAATTTGGTTATAGCCCTAGTATACATATTGGTACTCAAACCTCTGCAATGTATTTATTGAATTCGTTGGGGTGTATTTTCTCTTAGTGGCGTTAAATATTTGCGGTAGTTTGTTTGCTTGGCAATGAACTCCCCATTGACATTTGTTTGGCGCAACATTTGCATTGAGCGCTTGCTCAATTTTTTTAAAAAAAAAACTCCAAAATGGATTGGGTGACATTTTTATCTGGAAATATGTATACTATAAAGTTTGGTTTGTGGTTCACCCAAAACTATAGATTATCTTTCCATTACCAGAATACAAATAGAGTATTTTTTTGCCAAATAAATTTTAACGGTTTTTTTTTTGTTGTATTTTTTACCGTCTTCTAAAAATTACACATAAAAAGACATTTTTATACACTTAAGCATTTTATTTAGTCAGCGCTGTATTTTTCGAACTAATAATCATAGAGAAAAATGGGTGTATTGATTTCGTATTATTTTCATAAACAATGATACCAAATTATAATTTTAAATTGTAATAAATATGACGTGTGTGAAGATAAATATGAAAAGTTAAATATGTTTTTAAAAAATATCGCATGCGATAAAAAATATTTTAAAAAAATATCGCATGCGTATTATAAAGAAAATACGACTATTTATACGAAATTTTACAGTTTTTATGAAAATTTTTGAAAATTTGACTTAGAATGAAATGTATAAAAATTTTCACAAATACAATTTGGATAAAGTGCTTTTAGGTTATTGTAGCCCTGTCCATAGTCTTCATTTTCCATTAGGTTTGATTCCCTGAGATCGAAGGGTTTGGACACAGTGGCCATATCCCTCACACAGCACTTTCATGAGAATTTCTTTCTAAGTCGTATTTTTTCAAAAATCATAAATTTTAATATAAAAAGACTAACTAAATATCTAATTAGTTTTAAATATTAAATAAAAATTATTAATTTTTCATAAAAACTGTAAAATTTCGTATAAATAGTCGTATTTTCTTTATTATACGCATGCGATATTTTTTTAAAATATTTTTTATCGCGTGCGATATTTTTTAAAAACATATTTAACTTTTCATATTTATCTTCATACACGTATAAATATGTTATTTCATACAAAAGTTCGGTGTTCGGTAAAAATTTCGCCGAACACTGAACTTTGACCGAACATCATTTTTTTCCGAACTCCGTAACCGAACCCGAACGTTCGGTCGGACACTAACAGTTGCTGTAGTTGCCACTTTAATGTTTAAAATAAAAAAAGGTTACTAGCGGTTTTATATTATTTTAAAAGATAGTTTAAAAGATAGATGTACATTTGTGATTTCTATACACATTTTATCCTTTTTCGGATAGTTCAGACATCTTCCAACAATATTTAGTACACAGCGAATTCTAATGGGCATAACTGTAAAGGTCAATGAACACTTTTAAACTAAAATATTTATTGAAATGTTAAATAAATGGCAAACATTATTATCAAACACCCGAACGTCAAATCGAAGTAAGAGAACCCAACTCTTTTCGAACTTGAACTTGCGCAGATCAAGTAAAAGTTTTATTTGGTCTAGAAAATCATGACCATTGCCAACATCGTATGTCGCAATTTCGTTTTTTCTTCTTCCTTATTTCTTCCCAAAGTATTTCATAAGTATTTTTTTAAATATTGAGTTTCCTTCTACTTCACCAACAATTTGTGTGAAATTGTAAATGATGTTTTTAGAATAATTTATTTTCGTTTTGAATGAAAATTTGAACAAAACGTTTAAAAAATAATAAGATATACGTTATAAAAACTTATCATGTATTTTCCTAGTGACATTAAATCGCACGAAGTTCACCATGTAAGGTACTTTACAGTATCTATATTCGAAAATAAGCCGAACCTTATTGAGCGTACGGATAAGACACCCAGAAACGATATCTTAATACCGTTCATAACTATTTTCAAAAAAGTAGCGAACATTATATAGTGTTCTGTTCTTCGTTATAAAATAGAACAATTGTAGTATGTAGTTCTGTAGACCTACATTATATTTTAATGTTCCATAGTGTTTTTTTGTTTACATTGATGAAGGAATGAGCAAACAAAAATTTTTTGGGAATGAATTCCCAAACTTATAAAATTTGGCATCGCCAATGTTTACTCCCGCGAATTTTTTTTTAATAAATAAATTCCCAACAAGTGTTGATGTGAACGAGAAGGGAACATGTAAATTTTAATTTGTATTCTAAAGTATGACTAAATTAAATTACTTTTTCCTTTTACTGAAGAAGTGTACATAAAGAAAATGAAGATAAGCATTATTCATTTATTTGGTATATTTTTTTTTTTTTTTTGTATATTTTTCTTTCACAATACAAGCACTAACAAGTTACTCACAATAGAGACTTTTGTTTACAAAGCACTGACAAATAATTCACAATAGAAATGTTTACTCCCAAAATATTTGCGATACCAATTTGTTGGGGATGGGAATTTAGGTTTGATCCCATATATCATATTCCCATAACATTCGCGATAGGGGTGATAATGTTTGTCTACAGTATCACTGCAATTGTTCTGTTTTTTAACGAAGAACTGAACATGTTCATAGGCTTTTTTGAATATGATGTTCTATGATAGTAAACCATAAGCTAACAATACCTCAAAAGTTAACATAATACAGATCATCGACAATCAAATCTAGCCGAATCCGAAGTGTGTGAAAATTAAATTCATCTTTAAAAAAATATCGCATGCGATAGAAAATATTACATGCATGTTATAAAGAGCATACTACTATTCACGCGAAATTTTACAGTTTTTATTTTTATTTCGTGTAAATAGTCGTATTTTCTTTATAGCATGCATGCGATATTGTTTTAAAATGTTTTTTATCGTATGCGATATTTTTTAAAAATAAATTTTCATATTTATCTTCCCACACGTCCGAATCTGTATCCAAAAAATTAATGAAATTGAACTTAGCGAATTTAACGATGCCGTATTCTTAGCCCATATTCTTAAATTCACGATTTCTTTCAAGTCGTTAGTGTGTATATTAAGCGATAAATCTTTTCTGTTTTTATACCCTCCACCACAATTAGTTGTGAAGAAGGTAGTTTGTGTGAAACTTTTTTATTATTCATCTCAGACCCCATAAAGTATATATATTCTGTGTTCTTGAGTAATTCTAAGTCGATTTAGCCATGTCCGTCTGTTGAAAGCACGCTCTCTTTCGAACAACTCAAAAGAAATGAACAAACTTGGTGCCAAATTGCTTGTTGTTATCCTAAGCAGTTTGGGATTGAAATCCAGCAAAATCGGTTCAGTAGGACCAGAGCTATGAATCAAAATGTGGAACCACCACCTAAAAAAATTGATAATTTTGTTACAAAAAATAACATAAATGCTGGAACAAGGCACGGAATGAGAAAAGATTTTGCAAAAATTTGTTTTATTTGACTGAAAATCACGCTGTTAAATTTCGTGAAGATCCGTCCATAATTTACCGTAAGCCCCATATAAACACTACTCCCGGAAAACAGTTTAGTACGCCTAAAACCGTAAAAAATAATGCTAGCGTAACAAAATTTGGTACGTCACATTTTTAAAGGACTAAAAATGACGCTGTGAAATTTCGTGATGATTGGTCCATAATTTACCCTAGGCCCAATATAAACCCTACTAGCGGAAAACAGTTTAGTCGCCTAAAACCATAATTAATAACAAATCGTCACAGTTAAAGATAATAATAACATCATATAGATATTACTCCTTAAACATTCGAACTGTCGGTGGAGGGTATCAAAGATTCGGCACAGCCGAATATAGCACTCTAACTTGTTTTTTTCACATCGTTTAAGTGTTTAAAAAACTATTCATAAGAATTATTTAAAAGCAACGATTTTCCTTAGATTAAATAACCCATTTAATTTGATGACGCTTTAAAAAGAATAAACTCGATTTAAATATAGAGCAAGATTAAAATCATTGCCAAAGTTTTAAAAGAAAATGATAAATATTTTTATTTCCCATACCATGTGATTATTATTCAGTTTAAGCACACAAAAAAATTTGTGACTTTCTTATCGTAAAAAAGCAATCAAACACATACAAAATTCTTATTTCAACTGATAAAATTTGTTCATATAAATTAAAAAAAAATAAAAGATAACGTTAATTTCTTATTAAAGCAAATCTTAATAAATTTTATTTAAATTTGCTTAATGAAAAAGAATAAAAAATAACTGAGTTAATACTTTTACATCATCGATGCGATAAATATAATGATAAGTTCGCCAATCCCGTAAAATACTTGAAATGACAGTCAAGCAAAATTTTTTTTTAAATTGTACACTACAATTGGCAAAGAGGTGTATTCGGAGTTTGTCCTAACGTGTCTACAACATACAAATGTTAGTTCTTGCTAGACCCACCTTTTAGTGATTTAAAACCCATCCGCCTGGCTGGTAGTCTGTCCTTGTGAATCTTATGTGCAAAGTACAGAATGCAATTTAAGAGATAATTTGATATTTGTTGGTACAAAAGTTCTACTGAAAATAGTGAGAATCGGTTTATAATACAAAAATATTTTCGAAATAATCACCTTAGCAAAATTTTATTTAAAGAGGCCTTTATTTGACCAAAGCTTCCTTGTATTTTATAATTAGTTCATTAAATAAAAAAACAAATTGAACTGAAAAGTATTGCTTCGCTATTTATACCCACACCACAATAGTGGAGAGGGTATTATGCATTTGTGCTGATGTGTGTAACACCTTAAAATATTGGTCCTAGACCTTAAAGTATACCGATCGACTTAGAATCACTTTCTGAGTCGAACTAACGATGTCCGTCCGGCTGGCTGGCAGGCTGGCAGGCTGGCTGGCTGCCTGGCTGGCTGCCTGTCCATGTAACCTTGTGCGCAAAGTACAGGTCGCAATTTTGAAGATAATTTGATAAATAGGTCATAGGTTCTTATTGGCACAAGGACCATGCCTATTGAAAATGGGCCGAATCGTAGGGCCACGAGAGAAGAGAGGGGGAAATTTCTTCCTCTCAGAAACCATCAAACCGATTTTAATAAAATTTAAAACATAGATAGATCCATATTTTGAAGAAAATAGGACCACGAGGGGAGATAGGGGCAATTTCTGCCTCTCAAACCGATTTTAATGAAATTTAAACCATAGATAGATCCATATCTATATGGACACATAAGCTATACAGTTTTTCAAAAATAGGACCACAAGGGGAGGAAGAGGGCAATTTCTGCCTCTCACAAACTTTCAAACCGATTTGAATGAAGTTTATAAACATAGATAAATCCATATTAATATGGACACATAAGCATGATGTGTTATTAAATTCGGTGGTGTAGGGTATCATATGGTCGGGCTTGACCGACTATACTTTCTTACTTGTTTTTACATTGTTAAAGTTTTCAAATAAATAATAAAATAAATAATACAGATAACGAAGGTTTGACAGTTAAGGGTTAAAAAGAAAGATGACTGACGACACCTTTTATTTTAATTTATATTATTTAAATTTGTCTTTTAAAATGTGAAAATCATAATAGTATCAAAAGTTAGGAGCTTCTTCTAACTTCAGAACGCACTAGGTACCCGGTTGCCCTGTCAGCCTCATAAGGGTTAAGTCGAAAAAATCCAATAGATATAGGTGTCTACACATCTCTTGATAATATCCCGCACAAACAAGTCTTATTGAATAATTTTCTTTTGGCGAGTCCATTATTGCGCATGGGTCGCAATGAGGGGATAATTTCGAAAATGTTTTTGTAAATAGTACTATGGTGTAGAGTATGATATGGTCGGGCTTGACTGACTGTACTTATTTATATTAGTTTTACAAACTTTAATTTATTAATAAAAGATATAAATTCGAAAAAAGATAAAAAAGTATGTAAATTAGATTTAAAATGTCACTAACATGGCATAAATAATTTTATCGCTGTCTAGTTTTAAAACACTCGAGTGGTTATGCTTTATGATACTCGCCTTAAAACGAGTTGCGGTGTAGTTAATACAGCCTATTGCTTTTATATGTGCTCGCCAGGCTCGTAAGAAATTGTGTTTGCAACATACGAGCCTTTAGTAAACTCAATGAAATTTACATGAGTTCTGTTTTGATTTTAATATAAAAAACAAAAAACAATAACAAAATTATGAAAAAAAATTTTTGACAAATAATTTTACAAAAAACACACAATTATATTCTATGATGCTAAAGATGCACATAAGAACATTTTTTTAAATGGCTGAGTGCGCTCTTTATTAACGGTAACAATCAAACTCATTCCAAGAATCCATAAATAATGAAGTAGAAAAAGATAGTAGAGAAGCTGTAATTATGACTGATGACTTTGATTTATTGCAGTGGTGGCGCAAAAATTAAAAATATTATCCTCGGTTATGCAAATTCGCTCAGCATGTACACTCAATACCGGCAAACAGTGCTGCATCGAGACGTGCCTATTCATACGCGGGAAATATTCTAACTGAAAAGCGAAGCAGGTTAAGGCCGAAGTCATTGGATTCATTTTTAAATCCATTTTTTTTTTTTAATTTTCCACAAAATATTACCTTAAATGATTTTTGTTATTTTATAAAAAATAAGTTTGAATTAAATTTGGTTTCTTTTTTCATAAGCTTGAAATGTAATTTTTAATTTAATGTATGTAAAAATGTAATTTTATAAATAATAATAAATAAAATACTTTAAAAAAGCATTACTAGTTTACATACATAAAATAAATAGCAAAACATACATTAAATCATTTAAACGCCTAAAATCATCTAACCTACGAGAAATTATAAAATCTGGCAGCCATGTTTTCACTTAATGATAAATTTTAAATACACGAGCATATACTAAATGAATATGCCGTGAATGTTCGTAACACCTAAGTCGTGTAAGTTAAATACAAAGAAGTTACCGAATATGAAAATAGAAAAAACAAGAAACTTTGCTTTGAGTGGTTGTGACCAGTGATGCCAACTTTTTGAGAGCAAAAAGCACTTTAAAATTTATAAAAAGCACTATTTCTAACAAAAAAAAGTGTTTAAAAGCACTAAGCCATTTTAACAATTTAATTAAACACAAAACAAGTTGCATTCGGCTGTGCAAAATATAACATACCTCCAAAATTTAAAAAAAGGCGACGGCTTTGATTGGGGATTTTCATTTAAAATTTAATAAAAAAAATATATAATACATAAAATATATATATATATATATATATATATATATATGTGTGAAGATAAATATGAAAAGTTAAATATTTTTTTTTTTTTTTTTTTTTTTTTTAATAATTTATTTTTATTATTGAATCTTTCTTATCGAAATTTACAATATGTATTCAAATCTTAATTCTACTTGTTGTTTATTAGTTGTTACCTGTGTAACCACTAACTGCTGTATTCAAATTTTTAAGACTGTCTTCTAGTAAGGCTCAAAGTATCGGTTCTTTTTAGCCTCTGGTGACCTTCAAACTGAAGCAAACCCCGAGCGAGGTAGTTAGGGTGAACCATTAGTTTATCGATGTAGCTTATTGAATATTTTTTAATTTCCTCCTGGATAGTGGGGACGTTGAGATCTCTGTGGATAATATCATTACGTATATACCATGGGGCGCAGACAATTTGTCGTAATATTCTAGACTGTCTTCTTTGAAGCTTTTGGATGTTAGATGCGCATGCAGTACCCCATAATTGGATGCCATATGTCCATATTGGTTTTATGATGGACTTGTATAGAAGAACTTTGTTGTCTAAAGACAAGTTTGAGTTTCTACCGAGAAGCCAATGTAGTTGAGCTGCTTTAAGTTTCATAGCCGTTATTTTCGCTTCGATATGACGAGACCAGGTCAAACGTCAATCTATATGAACTCCCAAGTACTTTACATGGTTTTCTACCGGAACAGTGATGTTATTTATTTTTACTGCTGGGCACGTTTGTCTTCTGAGCGTGAAAGTTAAGTGAGCACATTTAGCCGGGTTAACCTTTATTCTCCATTTTTCTAGCCATGCCTCTAGTTCATTGATGTGGGACTGCAGATTTTGCGATGCGACTTTTGGGTCATGGTTAACGCTAATAAATGCTGTGTCGTCTGCAAATGTAGAGGTATGCGTGCTCAGGTTTGTTGGCATATCCGCTGTGTATATTATATATAGAAGCGGTCCTAATATGCTGCCTTGGGGAACACCAGCAGTAATTTTCTTGAGGGGGGAGTATTTATCTTGCGACCTTACTATGAATGTTCTGCCTGTTAGATAGCTCTCCAGAAGCTTGTGAGTGTTTTGAGGAAGCATTCGTGTTATTTTGATGAGTAGCCCATCATGCCAAACTTTGTCAAATGCTTGGGAAATGTCTATAAACAGGGCTGAGCAGTATTGCTTTTTCTCAAACGCCGATCTAATAAGGGTGACAATTCTATGCACTTGCTCTATTGTACCATGTTTCGCTCTGAATCCGAACTGGTGATCCGGGATGATGTCGTGTTCATTTAGATGAGGAGTTATACTTAAAATGAATATTTTTTCGAAAAGCTTTGATAGGATTGATAATAAGCTTATCGGTCTGTACGACGCAACCTGTCTAGCATCTTTTCCTGGCTTGGGAATCATAACAATTATAGACTTCTTCCATGAGGATGGGAAGTATCCGACTCTTAATATAGCGTTAAAAATGAACAGCAAGATTCTGGAAGCAGACGAAGGTAAGTTTCTTATCATTGACCCTGTGATACGGTCAAGTCCGGGAGATTTTCTAATATTCACTTTTTCTATTGCAGATTTTACTTGAGTAATGTTAAATTTTAATGGATGGTTTACCTTATCAGGAATGGTTGGACGACAGGAACAAGTATGTGTATCATGTGGCGTGAAAACTTTCTCAAGATGGCCCGCGAAAGCGTTTAATTTTTCATCTGTGTTTTTCGCCCAAGTGCGGTTTTCCAGTCTTAATGGAGATTCTTGGGTTATAGGGCATTTCATATGCCGTACAGCCTTCCATAAGCTATAATTGGAGTTTTTTGTGGCATCTAGGCTGTTTAGATAGCCTTCTATTGCAGACTCGTGGTTCTGTCTCAATTTGTTGCGAAGAGTTGTCAGGCATAATTGTAGTTGGGCCTTAGTGGTTGGGGAACGACTGTTTTGCCATTGTCTTCTTAACTTCCTTTTTTCTCTGATAAGGGTCTCTATATCCGTCGATGTATTGTAAGGAGCACGTTTAATTGTCCGCTTGATTGGGGTTGCATTTCTTGCTGCAGCATCCAAGACTTCTGTAAATCGGTCGACAGCTATTTGGATGTCAGATGAATTTTTTAGGGGAATGCACTGTGATAGGTGAGAGCTCACATACATTTTATACTTTAACCAATTTGTGTTTCTGTTTGGATAGGAAAACCAGTTTGCAGCTGCGGCGTCAGAGTTACATTTTAAAATGAGGATTGAAGGTGAATGATCAGACGAAAGATCATAGGAGGAACTAACTAGTACCTGATCGCGCTTGATGTTTTTGATTACAGCAAAGTCAATAAGGTCTGGTAGCTTGTTGAAGTCGGTTGGCCAATAGGTAGGCTCACCACTCGATACCACATCAAAGTTATTTGCAGTTACGGTATTATATAGCTGATTACCTCTAGGACTAATAAGTCTGGAGCCCCAATATGTATGTTTAGCGTTGTAGTCGCCAGCAGCAATGAATTTCTGGCCCAATGTGGAGAAGAAGTTGAGAAATTTATCGTGTAGAATTTTGTGCCTCGGGGGACAATAAACGGATGTTAACGTTAGTTTGAAATCAGTCAGATTTATAGATGTGGCCTGGATACAATCTTCTTCGAACTCTGGCAATGGTAAGTGTCTGATGTGTTTGTGCACAATTATGGCTGTGCCACCACAAGCTCGTCCGCTGGGATGTTTTGTGTCATACGTAAGGTAACCATTTACCCTAAAGCAGTTTTTATGAGTAAAGTGTGTTTCAGAGACAAGAAGTACGTCGATTTCATGCCTATGAAGAAAGTTTGCAACTTCGTGTTTATGTTGGGATAACCCGTTTGCATTCCAGAAACATATTTTTAACTGGTTCATTTTTTGTTGAGTAGAACTTTAAATTGTTGTTGAGTAGAAAGTTAAATATGTTTTCAAAAAATTAGGTTTGATTCCCTGAGATCGAAGGGTTTGGACACAGTGGCCATATCCCTCACACAGCACTTTCATGAGAATTTCACTCTAAGTCAAATTTTCAAAAATGTATAAAAATTTTCACAAATACAATTTGGATAAAGTGCTTATAGGTTATTGTAGCCCTGTCTATAGTCTTCAATTTCCATTAGGTTTAATTCCCTGAGATCGAAGGGTTTGGACACAGTGGCCATATCCCTCACACAGCACTTTCATGAGAATTTCACTCTAAGTCGTATTTTTTCAAAAATCATAAATTTCAATACAAAAAGACTAACTAAATATCTAAATAGTTTTAAATATTAAATAAAAATTATTAATTTTTCATAAAAACTGTAAAATTACGTATAAATAGTGGTATTTTCTTTATAATACGCATGCGATATTTTTTTAAAATATTTTTTATCGCATGCGATATTTTTTAAAAACATTTTTAACTTTTCATATTTATCTTCACACACGTTAATTATTAAGTATATTAGAACGAAATTTTATGTGTTCCTCAATTTCGCAATTGGCCAAATGAAAAATTTGTGCATATTGTATCCACCTGGGCCTGGTCACCCCTTCCCTATAATATATATGTACTGCAGTAAATAAATCAAAATGAAACGTTTAAGAAAGCATACACAACACATAAGAGTTCTTTCTTTTCTGTTTTTTCTAAAAATTATTTTATTTCCCAACAAAATGGTCCTGCTATAGCCATAAAACTCCATACATATAAAAGTAGTCCCAGCCTTGCCCAGGGGTTCGATAGTGTGAGTTTTTTCTATAGCCACAAGAAACTCCATACAAGGCTGTTATGTATAAAGTTTTTGTATATGAAGTACGAGTATGAGGTTTAATTTGCAATTTCTTCAAGCATAAATACTAGAGTTGTCAACCGATTAAGAATAATTCGATTAATCGATCAAACAAAACCAAACTCTTGTTCGAATAATTTTAAAATGGCGATTTTCGAATAACGAATAAATCGATTATTTAATGTCGATTAATCGAACAATTTTGTTTTTTTTTTTTTTTAAATAAATTAAATAAAAGCATAGAAATTGATTTCTTCTCATACGTTTTTAGTGATTTTATACAAAATGTACGAGAGCTAAAAAATATTGTAGCCATAGCCCGGACTGTAATTAATCTTAATGTTTATTAAGCAAAAATCCTGTTGAGTACTCATAGGCCCGTTTTCACAACTTACCGATAGCTTAAAGTAGACTTTAAACGGCCTTATAAAAAGTGTTCCATTATTAAAACTTAACTTTAACTTAAAGTGAACGATAATGTAGATTAAGGTTCATCCTACCTGGTAGGTTAAAATAAAGTTGTAAAAATGGAACACTTTTTACACGGCCGATAAAATCCTACCTTTAGCTATCGGTAAGTTGTGAAAACGGGCCATAGTGTTTCAAAAATGTATTTTATGTTCTTATTGAACATATCTTTGACAAAAATTTGTATCAACTGTTTTCTTTTTAAATCAAACGTTAAAAAATTTCATGAAAGGAAGTTTTTCAATTTTGGGTGAAAAACTTAGAAATAAACAAAAAGCTAAAAAATAAAGAATTGATTTACATAAACAAATCATATCATGAAAGTAGAAAAGGTTGTTATTGTATTATTCTTTTTTTAAATTATATATATTTTTATAATTTGCGTAAGTGTCACAATATTACATTGAAAATGATGTAGTGGAAGATAATCAAACGACATCAAAAAATTTCGAACTTGGTCCAATTGAAAAATACATTAAGAAAGACAGCGGTTGCTTTATGGAAGAAACTGTATGCAAAAGTTTAGCTGAAGATGGCAGGTCTGCAAACGCCAAACTAATATCGGATTATAATGGAATTAATTGTTTTACAATGCCTTTAAGTAATACAACCATATGGAGTTAAGATGAAAAGTTGTACGTTTAAAAAAAAGAATAGCTCATAGCAGATTTTAATAAAAATAAAGAAGAAAATGGAAGACTTTCTATATTTATAGATGAATAGTACATTCGTCCATTCTTAAAAATACTTTATTTTTTTGTAAAACTAATTTTTAATATTTTTTTATTCGTTATTCTCATCGATTAATCGAATAATTTGATAGATTTAATCGTTTGATCGAACGAACAAAAACAATTATTTGAATTATTCGAACAAAGTTGAAATGCGAATAATTGACAACTCTAATAAATACATTGTTAAAGCAAAAGCTAAAACCGAGGTTTCGGTTAAAACCGAGGTTTCGGTTAAAACCGAGGTTTCGGTTAAAACCGAACAGCAATCCCTATTAGTAAATATTAAATTTTTACTTTTCTAGTAAGTCTGGGTTCACACTATGAAAGTTTTCTTTCAGAAAGTGGAAGTATATTGGTGAGAGGGGAGAGAATAACAGCATGTTCTCTTCCTCTCTCACCCATAAGCTCAGACTTTCCGAAAGAAAACTTTCATAGTGTGAACCCAGACTAAGCAGTATTTCTAGAATAATTTTTTCTAACTTAATATCGAAAAATACTTTTAATTATCATTAAAACTGTTTAATAAATTTTGCAAAACAAATCGTTAACATTCCAGAAAATCTTTGAAACGGTATTTTAAGTCGGAAGGCGCTCTACATATTCGAACAGACCTGAGTCTGAAGAAAACCCTACAAGAAAAAACAGTACGTTTTCAGTCGCCAGTTTACTTCACCTCTACGTGAGATAACCATGACCGCAAATCGCTCGTGCAGAATGGCAAATGTGGCATTCTGTAGTAAAACCACATGTCGTTAGTGTCCATATCGTCCAATTAAGACCAAAAGAAAAAGCGCTCGCCATTGACGTTAATGGAATGTGCGATTAGATTCGCACCTTGCTTAAGCAAATGACAGTTTCATTAAACTAAGCAAAAAGTTTCCTTAAGTTCAATATGGTTTGCCTCATATAATTTACATGTATTCGCTCATTCGCTTAAGCCAACTTAAGCACATTGTGGTTGGGCCTTAACTTTATCGATGAAGAAATGGGCCTTATCGCTGAAAGTGATCAGTTTAGAACAGCTTTTCTAAAATCTTTGGAAAAGGTTTCCTGATGAGCTTGCCTAAGCAACCAGTGAAATGCGCATAGAAGCTAGCTTTCCCCCAACAATAAATTTCAGTGTATTTATCAAATATGAACAATTGGGAATTTAGCACGTCATACGGAAATCGTATTAATAATAAACTTTGTATTCCCGAAAATAACTTTGCTAATAAACAGTACACTATTTAGCGTTCGGCTCACACACCCAAGAACGATATATATTTCTTTAGTGATTGTGTAGAAGAACTTTTATACCGTTCGTAACTATTTTCAAGAAAAAGCTGAACATGATATAGTGTTCTGTTTGTCGTTAAAAAACAGAACACTTGTAGTGATACTGCAGACAAACCTTATATTTTAATGTTCTATAATGTTTCTTTTTTACGTTAATAAAGAAATAAACAAACAAAAAATTTTAGCAACGACTGAACCACGAACAGCTTGTGTCTGTATTTTGTATATGTTTTGTTGTCTAAAATTATTTTGCTTGCTTGTTTTTTTTCGTATTTGTATTTTGCTTTTGTAAAAAATTGTTGGTTTTTTTTATCAGCCAAAAGGGACGAACATTAATAAGCCGAACCGAACAAAATGAAGTTTTGGATTTAAAAAAAGCCGACCGGAATTAAATGTTCTCATCTTTTGTTAAGTTGATAAAAACAGTATTATTTCTGTGTTCGAAAGATGACTAACAGGGAAACGTTATTTATTTAAATGATTTTCTACACGAACACTATAAGCGTTTGTGCAAGGCGAATTTATACAAGGTGGTCTTATTTTGAAAACGTTTTACAACACTGTTAAACATTTTAACGTTGTGTCAAAAATTCAAAGAAATATTTAATTTTGTTTTTATATTAAATTGTGTTTGTTTGAAATTTTATAACTTAAAAAAGTTTTAAATTTCACAATTTTAATCGAAAATTAAAGAATTTAGTTAAGATTCCCCAGAACCAACAGGACGGTATACCATTTTGACACAAGGTTAGTAATCAGCTGTTGCTTACGAAGCAAAATAAGTTCACCTTGTGTAAATTCGCCTTGCGTTTGTTTTTTCCACAAATCTACCGAACCGAACACTAAGGAGCGCTATTTATTGTTTATTTTCGAACACTGTTACCAACTGATTTGTCACTTAATTATTTTCCACTTTTTTTTAATTTAAGGCTGGAATTTTCGTCTCATTGATTTCAATTCATTTTACATTTTAAGCGTAAAAAAATGTGTATTTCTCTATGAAAACTGTTGTATTAAATTATTGATTGATCAGCAATTTAATTAAAATGTAAATTGATCTGCCACCAATATTTATAGAAATTTATTAGCCAGCCAGCCGTTCCTACTGCCATATGTACAAACAGGGTTTTCCAATTAGTGGTTTCAAAACTGCAGGTCTGGCAAGGGTGCCAGCTGTTAAATATCTGTCATGTAGAGTGTCATTTATTTAGTGAAAGTTTTGCCATTTACGAATATTTACGAAGCGACGAACACATGAAAATTTTTTGAACTTACTTAGAAAAGTTGTGGTTCAAACGTGGACACTTTTCGAGCATTACGGGGTGATTTTGGTCGACATAATCGACCTAATGTGCAAGAATTATAAAGAAATTTTAAGAGTCTGGAAGCGCTACAGATGTATTTAGGCCTGTGCATAATCGTAATGTGCGCAGTGCCGAAAATATCGCTTCTGTTAGTGTAAGTGCGACGGATAATCCGAATATGTCGATTATGGATATGGGCGTATGATAGCCGACTTTTTTTGCCTGCAATTGAAGATTATGAACTGGACGACGATATGAGGTTTCAACAAGACGGTGACACAAGCCACACAGCACGAAAGATTTTGACTTTATTACATTAGAAGTTTCTAGAACGTGCAACTTTAAATTTTGGCAACGTCAATTGGCCACTAAGATCATGCAATTTTACGTCGTTAGATTTTTTGTGGTGCTACGCGTCAAATGCCGTGTCCACACGGATAATCCTTTAACGTTGGACCAATTTTAAACCAATATTCGTCAAGTGACCGCCGAGACACCGCCCGAAATGTACGAAAAATTGGCCAAAAACTACCTCAAAAGGATCGACTGCTGCAACCAATCTAGAGGCGATCATTTAAATGATATTTTATTTCGCACGGAATGGCAACGTCCAAGAATAAGACAAGTTTCATCGAAATGATGTGGTTTTTATTTAACTTTACTTTTGAAACCAAAAAATGTATAACCCGTTATTAGATTGAATTTTTTATTTGTATATTTAAAAAAAAAAAAATATTGCGGTCATAAATACTTAAACTCAATCTTCTCATTTACAGATACATTTAACATACACATTGTATCTAAGTATCCAGAGAATGTTAATTTCAAATTAAGGTTTATTTATTTATTTATTGTAAATTGATCATGTGATAAATTATTGAGTAGGTGATTTGTAATGAATGAACAAACAATTGAACAAAATATTAACAAATTACACTTTGTTTGATATTAAAAGATTACAAAATAATTTAGCATCGGATAAATAAATAAGATTTGAATTGCAAAATATGATTTAAGTCGTTAAAGAGGACTAGAAATAAATAATTAAAACTATAAGCACGTGTTAATATAAAAGTAGAAAGACGTTCAAACATGGAAATATAGAACTAGTGGAACGGAAAAAAACCAGAGAATAACTAGTAACGAGTTTAAATCTTACAGGGGTGTGCTGGAAATCGTAAACGTAAAACGCCAGAATTTGGAATTTGTTTTTAATACACTTTTAATCTAATTTTTATAATTTTTGTTATAAAATTCTGTTTAATAGAGAAATATTTGTATAATATTTTTCACGAAAATCTTTTATTACAGAAATCTTATTAAAAAGCAACTTTCAAAATTCTTGCGTTTTACGTTTCCGATTTCCAGCACACCCTTTTAAATATTCTAACTAAGCAAAAGTAACATTGGACTTCATCTTGTTATAGTGAAACATACTAGCGTTTTTGTCAGGTATCGAACCTTTAACACTCGCACTGATAGCCTATCGCTGCACGCGAGCTAAAATCCATTCACATTGCAGTTCTCAATGAGTCCTGCAGCTCATTCGATGATGAACAGGTCTGATAACCACACCTTCAACGCTTTCAGTCTTTTCAAATATCTTTATAATCTTGCCAATTCATTGCACACTAAGTCGATAATGACGAGCATAATCACCACGAAATTCTCGAAGAGTGGTCACGTTTGAACCACCACTTTCTTAAGGTGTGTGAGGATAAATATGAAAAGTTAAATTATCGCATGCTATAAAAAATATCGCATGCGATAAAAAAAATATTATAAAGCTAACCCGACTATTTACACCAAATTTTAAAGTTTTTATGAAAAATCAATCATTTTTATTTAACATTAAAAACTAATTTGATATTTTATTAGTCTTTTTATATTAAAACTAGCTTAACCCGGTACGCTTCGCTACACTGCTTAAACCACTTCTTTAGTTGAGAGATATTTAATATATGCATCCTATGGAAGGTTTTTCCCCCTGCGCCTTCCCGCTTTATTTTTATTTTCAAAAGTGTAGTATACCATAAGAGTGACTTCTACTAAGTTTGAACATTCTTACTATAACAGTTCTTAAGATATGTGATATTAAACATTGGCGTCCTATGGGGGGTAACATTTCCCCGCTGCTATTTTATTTCAATTTTGGGGTTCAGAAGATCATACTACAAAAAGTTTAATAAAATGAGTGCAGCGGCCCTAAATTATATTACTATCTATGAGGGGTACTGCTCCTCCTCTGTCTACGCCGCCCATTTCTATATTGAAATTTAAAGTTTGCCATAATAGTAGCTTTAACCACGTTTGAAGACTCTCCCTTTAATAGTTCTTCAGTTGAGAGATATTTAATATATGCATCCTATGGAAGGTATTTCCCCCTGCGCCTTCCCGCTTTATTTTTATTTTCAAAAGTGTAGTATACCATAAGTGTGACTTCTGCAAATTTTGAACATTCTAACTTTAATAGAAGATATCCGATATTAAACATTGGCGTCCTATGGGGGGTAACACTTCCCCCGCTGCTATTTTGTTTAAATTTTGGGGCTCAGAAGATCCTACTACCAAAAGTTCAACAAAATGCGTGCAGCGACTCTTATTAATATTTCTATCTATGAGGGGTACTGCTCCTCCACTGTCTACCACGCCCATTTTTATATTGAACTTTATAGTTTACCATAGTAGTAGCTGTAACCACGTTTGAAGACTCCCCCTTTAATAGTTCTTCTGTTGAACGATATTTAATTTATGCATCCTATGGAAGGTATTTCCCCCCTGCGCCTACCGCTTTATTTTTATTCTCAATAGAGTAGTATACCATAAGAGTGACTTCTACAAAGTTTGAACATTCTCACTATAACAGTTCTTAAGATATGCTATATTAAACACTTCTGCAAATTTTGGGAACCACTTCCCCCGCTACTATTTTATTTAAATTTTGGGGCTTAGAAGATCCTACTACCAAAAGTTCCAACAAAATGCGTGCAGCGGCTCTTAAGATATGCGATATTTAATATTGGCATCCAATGGGGGTACCAATTCCCCTGCCCCTATCGAAAAAATAAGTAGCCTATTTTATTTTTAGGGCTCACATGATGTTACTGTAAAAATTTCAGGAAAATCTGTTCAGTAGTTTAGGAGTCTATAAGCCAACAAACAAACAGACAAACAAACATACAAACATTTTTCATTTTTATATATGAGCCGTTTATTTTGAAAGTGGCATAAGTCATTTCGGTTTTTAAGTCGAGATATTTAAGGGTTTGCGTTTTAACACGTTTAAAAATATGGATGCTAACTTTCGAGAAGATTCACTTGTATTTGATACATCATGATAATGATATTTTTCTCAGTATTATTATTATTATTATTATTTATTATTATGTATTATTTATTATTAACTCGATTTTTTTTGAAAAAGTGACTAATGCCACTTTCAAAATAAACGGCTCATATATAGATGTATGATTTTTAAAAAATATGACAGACTGAAATTCTTTTTCAAAAATGTAAAAAAATTTTCACAAATACAATTTCGTTAGACTATGGTAGCCTTGTCCATAGTTCTAAAAGTTCTATTATGTTCGATTCCCTGAGATGGAATGACCATTACCCCTAACGGAACTCATTCATAAGAATTTCAGTCTGTCAAATTTTTTCAAATATCATAAATTTTAATATAAAAAGACTAAAAATATATCAAATTAGTTTTTTATGTTAAATAAAAATGATTGATTTTTAAAAAAAAAACTATAAAATTTCGAGTAAATACATACATAGTCGTATTTTATTTATAATATTTTTTATCGCATGCGATATTTGTTTACTATATTTCTTATCGCATGCGATATTTTTAAAAAATTATTTAACTTTTCCTATTTATCTTCACACACGTCTTTTGTATGTAAATTTTCACTATTTTTACGAGCTTCTTCGTCTGTTAAACGATCCATATTCGTAAATAGCAAACCTTTCACTCAAGGCGAATTTATAAAGGTGGCCGCATCATGAGATAGAGTTATGCTAGCTATCCCTTTTTATTGAAAAATACTATGTATTTTGTTTTTGTAAAAAGGTAGAATGAATGTCAAAAATATTTGTTGAAAATAAAAAAAAGGAAATTTTTTTGTTAATAAAATATACACGATTGCTTAAGAAACTCCTCAATTGCAAATTAATTGTGGCTCCACTCATTCCTTACGCATTTTTATTTCTTGTTTTTATATTTTTCCACTTTTTTTTTGTTTTATACAATTTAAATAAGTTTTTTTTTTCAACTATTTAAATTTTTATTGAATTTTAAATTTTAATTAATTTTTTCACAAAATGTAAACAAAGCTTGACATTCAGTATACACACAAAAAAATAAACAATAAACAGATGATTGGAAAATGTCACCTTTATGAATTCGCCTTGCTTTCACTCAATAAATGACACTTACAGACATTTAGCAGCCTTGCCAGACCGGCGGTTTTGAAACCACAACAATTAAGACGGCCTCGGTAAGAAAAATGCTTTTACATAGAAATAAGAAAAAAACCAGTTTGCAAAGCAAAACAAAAAATAATAAAGACAGCTGATTTTAACTTACAGCTCAACTTCTGCGTGTATGACTTGAAACAACAATAAGATAAAGTACAATACAAAAACATGTGTATCCGTAACATACAAAAACTAGCAAATCCATATAAAACCAACCAAGAGAACTCCATTCTACAAAGTTTCTTAATAAAACAGCACGACAAGAAACAAACACTAAACTAAACTTTAACAACATGATTTAACAACCAAAACCAAAAAAAATGTATCTTATCATAAAATGTTGTCTATGGAAAATTTTCCAAATAAATATGTGAGTGGTAAACCGACAGACAGACAGACAGACCCATAAAAGATGATTATTTAACAAACATTTGAAAGTCACGAAAAATCTACACAGGCTCATAAAAATAGCAGAAAACTGCTGGTCGTGTAATCAGACATTCGAACAGACAAATAGTTACAATATAATCCAAAGAAAAAAATTTTTGTCTATCATTTACATTTATTGTGATAGTAAAACCCAGTATTGAGGATTTTTTTTCTTTGTTTTTGGCCAAACAAACACCATAATACCATAATGACGATAATGATTTTATAAACCCAAGCAGTGATGGAAAATTGAAAAATTTAGATAGTACCGATCACCAATTCAATATTTTGGTACTTTTTTTAAAACAAAAGTACATAAAACTAAAAAGTTAATTCATTGCAATTAATAAGATTTTGTTTGTCGTGCTTAATTCCCAATTTTAAGTCTTAATAAAAACACTGAAATAAGTGAAATGCGCACAGAAACTAGGTTATCCCCCAACAATAAATTTTAGTGGTTTTATCAAAAATAAAAATTGGGAATTAAGCACGACAATCAAAATCTTATTAAATAAAAATTTTGTATTCCCAAAATATTGTGATATAAAAATATCGGGTGTTTTTAAGCGGTATAAGAACTATCGATATCGAACTACGGTGTGACAGCTGAGGATGTCAGTCAAACTGTGTTGACATTTCTGTAGTCAGGTTTGAACAACGCTTCCAAATTGTAGAAATTTACTTTGAAAAATAAATCTGATCGGAAAGTTCACGTAGCTCATTTATTGTTAAATGGCTATGCAAAGCAAAATTGCCGTATTTAGATCGAAGACAATGGCCCATATTCTAGGGATGGGCAAATTGAAAAAAATATATCGATATATATCGAATCGATATTTTTTAAGAGTATCGATATTTATTATTTCAAAAATATCGATGTATCGATATATAACTTTTTTATTATAATTTTTTTTTTCCTTTCTATATTTTGTAAAGAAGACTTGAGGAATTTAAAATGGAGCAGTACTCAATTGAACAACGTGCCCAAATTGTTGAGCTTTATTTTTCAAATCAACAATCATAATTTTATTCATAATTTAATTATGAGGTACGCTCATTTCTAATTAAGTGGGTTGTGAAACAGAAAGCGGCCAATGAACCCAACTAAATGGGTTCGTTAATACGAAAAATCCGAGAGTAGTTCAACAGCTAGAATCACACCCACCTAAGTGTACGGTTAGGTGCGGTGTTTCATCGGAAAGGATAATTGGCCCCAGGGCTAGTGAAATTTTATTCACCTTAACAATGTCAAAATTTTACTTCCATGAGTACTTTGCTACCGTTTCACACACACCCTTGGTTTAAAAAAACATATGATGGATGCAGTGATGCCAAAACTAAAAAACATATTGTTTGAAAAACGGCTAAAATTTTTAGTTTTTAATGAAGACTGACTTTAAAATATATTGAATTCGATAGTCGTATTTCAATATCGATATATCGGTATTTTAAATATCGGCGATATATATCGATTATTTTTTTTAAATATCGATATTTTAATACATCGATATTTTTTGCCCATTCCTACCATATTCATAGTCAAAAATAAAGTCGACTTTTTCTAAAGTATACTTTAGAACAATTGTGTTGTCATCCATTTAAAGCCGGTTTTAACTTAAAGTCTACTTTATTTTGACTATGAATATGGGCAAATCAATCCTCAAGCCGTTAACGGATCACTATTACATCAATTAAAATTAACTGTTTGGTGCGGTTTACAACACTCTTTCTAAATTAGCAAGGAGCTGCGGTAAATGACGAGCGCTATCGAGCTGACTGATTTTTTTTTTTGTTTCCAAAAATTAGTGCTAGAAACACAACTGGGACGAACGAAGAATTATTCGCAACGAATATTAGTCACCAGAAATAGAACGCATTGGTGTATATGAAAGAACACATTATTATTACGTAGACCGAAATTCGTCGGGCGTAACGAACTCTACGATAGGTTTTTTTCTATTTGTTACGCAGGCAAACGACTAATAAATTGGGAAAGGGACAGCGCAGCATGATAGCAAAGTCAAATATTTATTACAAATCGTGAAATCTGTAAAGAATTACAGGGACAATTCGCTTCTATTGTGAACTTGGCTAAAATTCGCGAAAAATTGCAAAATTTGAAACAAACCCAAAAACTTATTTGAGATCGCAAAAAAATCAAATGTCGGAAAATAACAAAAAAAAAAAATTGCAAAAATTCGCAAATAATTTTCATATTTCAAAAAAGCCATAAAATTGATTAAAAATTACTAAAACTAAAGGAATGGCAAAAATTCAGTAAAAATTGCAAAATTAGCGGAAATTCGCAAAAATTTGCTAACAGCGGCATGATAGCAAAGTCCAATATTTATTATAAATCGTTAAAGCTGTTAAGAATCAAAAAACTTACAAGAACATGGCGGAAATTCGCGAAAAATTGCAAAATTTGAAACAAACCAAAAAACTAATTTGAGATCGCAAAATCGAAATGCAGAACACCAATAATGCTGAAGTAATCCATTTCGAGTGGATTCAGATTCTAGAAAACACCCGATTTATAGTTTTTTATAAATTAAAAAAAATTTAGGTTCACGCAGTTATTGCGTCTCATTTGACGAATTTACACAACGAATTCTTGCGGACGAATTCGTCGTACCATGCGAAGTTCGTCGTTCGTCCCAGTTGTGTTTATACCATAAATCAGATAAGCATCAACGATAGTTGGTGCCAGCGCGCTAAACAATCGATTTATTGCAAAATCAAATTGGTGACAATTTTATTTCCTGAAGAGTTCTGGTGCACTGGCCCCATGTTCGTGCGATGTTACGCCTGTGGATTACTTTTTATAGGGCTTTATATTACAGATATTTAAGCATTGGAAGCCAATATTCAAGCCAGCATTGAAGCAATACGGCCAGATTTATGAAAAAAAGTAGGACAAAATGTTTAAGTCCCCGTAAGATACCGTAAACCTTTTCGCAGGTATAAGCAAAAAACAATGATTTTTTAAACGGCAGATTCTCAAAACTCGACTTCAAATTTTTAAAAATTTTAGAATTTTCTGATCAACACATTGCGAATTAAGGATATAATGTAGCGGAATTTATTTATTAAAACATTTCCGTAAGAATATTTTTTCCTTTTCTGAAAAAAGTTTTTCAAATTTATTTTTCTTTTTAATAACAATTTTTTGACAACAATGTTAAAAATTCAAAACTTATTTGATTTATCATTAACTCTAAAGTAGTTACACTACATAGCTCCCCTCTGAATTTAAACTATCCCAATCCAAAAACGCCGGTTTCAGTCTCTAGAACCAGCTTAGCATTTCAATCTCTGTTAAACGCCCGGGAGACTATCAAATAAATACATCAATCACATAGTTGTGTGCGTGCAGTCGTTCTTTTTCGGGTACGCATACGCGTTGTCGGCAATGCTTGATGAAAATCAAAAAGTTTTGATTTTTTTATTTGATGGCTGATTATTTGATAGTCTCCAGTTGTGATTGACAAAAAAAATTTTATTTGCTTTGTGTATGTTGTCATGTACGGAAGAAAAAAAAATATAAATACTTGACATTGTTTGAAACGAACCCTATGAAATCAAAATTACAAATGTTGATTGACGTGTTTATTTGTACGTCTCCAAAAAAGCCTCAAATAAACGACACTAACACATATGCACTGATTGACGGGTTTATTTGAAAGTCTCCAGAGCCCTTAAAAAGATGAGACGGGTTCTGATCGCCAAGTTCTAGTCCAATCAATCATTTTTTAAGTTGACCTTCACCTGATTCAGCAAAATGTTTAATAGTTCTTGATTTAATAGTAAAGTATTTATTTTCAGACGGAAGATTCATAATAATATCCTTCACAACAAATAAAACGGATTGATCAAGATGACTTTTATTAAAAAGTCATTTGTTGACCAATTTTGACGAACGACCTGTGATTGTTTTAGTAATTTCATTGTCTTTGAATGAAAATAAAGGAATAACAAATCCGTCGAATCTTGAATGAAATTTTGTTATGTTTTCTGTCTTTTGCTTCGAAAGCTGCCCCTTTTGCCACGCCATTGTAGCGACTTTCTTTTCTTTCTTCGAAAGCTGCCCTCGCAAATGATTTTGCATTTTTCTTACGTCACTTTTTTCATCTCTGCATGATATGTGCCCATAACATGAAAAGAGTACTGAAACTGAAGTGGGGCTACAGTGGTATTTAAAAAAAGTGTTGAAAATAGTACAAAAGTAATGAATTTTCCAACACTGACCCCAAGTTAAAATTTACTCAACAAACTACTGAACTTCCCGCACACACATTTGTTCATTCTTTTGTTCATTCATTTATTTACTCACTGTTTCCTTTTATCAGTTTTTGTAAGTTCATAAGTTCGTAAGTTTCTTGTACATACTAACAGTTGTATTTGTCGAGCGAGTATTACAAGTATTTGTTGAATACTTCTTGTTGTTATTGCCCATGACCAGGGTTACCACTTGTCGAATAAAGTCGAAATTTGACCACTGCGACTTTTGGAGAGATTTTTAAAACTCATCTGATTTTGCGAATTTTTTTTATTTTTTGGCCAACTTTTTCCCTTTGTTTAACAAAAAAAAAATACAAAATAAAAAACAACGATTTAGTTTTGCTAAAAGTGTTTTAAAAGCTTCAAAATGTTAAGTAACAAACCTTTTAAATGAAGCGGAAAATGACAGCAACGCTACATTTTTTTTTTTTTTTTTTTTTTGTTTGATTTAAGTTTGTTATGTTTTGTACACATAAAAGTCTTTACAAATGGTTTGCGACTTTTATTTTCTTAAACGAATTTTTTGTGCGACTTTTTTTTATAAAAAGACTGACGAGTGCTTATATGTAATTCTTATTCACTTAACAGTTTTATTTGTATAGTATTTTTAGCTTTTCCAAAATCTTTGTAAAAAGTTTTGCTGATGATCTGTTCGAACCAACCAGTGAAATGTGCCTAAAAACTAGCTTTCCCCCACAATAAATTTCAGTGTATTTATTAAAAAAAAAAAAAAAATGGGAATTTAGCATTTCATAGAGAAACCTTTTTAATAATAAATTTTGTATTCCCGAAAATAACTTTGATGACCACTTGTGCCATTTCTATAAAATTTCGAATGGTAACCCCGCTCATGACTTTGTTTTTGTACATTGAAGCTTAAAATAAACTTTTGTGTAGTTTAAAACAAATAAACCGTAAAACTGTTTAAAAAAATACATTGTAATCTTAATCGTCAAAATGTTTGTGTTAGAAAAGTATTAGGAAAAACCTCAGTTTTAGATGATTTTTGCCTACTTCAACAACTTGAAGAGAAAATAATTTAGTAAAAAAATCATCTTCAATGAACCAATCGATTTATTTAAGAAGTTGAATTGTTTAGTAGATGACCGGCCAAATGGAATTAAAAAATAGTTTTAAGTGTAAGAAATTTTTTGATACATATCTAAATTTTTTATTTATATACTAAAAGAATAAATAGGAATGACTTTGTTGCGCAAGAGGAGTCTGGCGACTGGGCACATGCAGGGCAGTTTTCTGTTTGGTAAGATTGTTTTTACTTGTGCTGTCCGATTTTTTTAGCTACTTTTTTTTTAAATAAACTTCTTTCCGTGTTCTCTTCCCTACTCTCACCTGTTTTTGAGTTGCCTATCCCTAAGCTAATCCCCACGAAGCTCTACGCTTGTCTGCAGAAAAGAAACCAGAGTCTCTGGCGGGAATCGAACCCGCGCTGATTGACTAGCTCACTACCAGTTAGCCTACCGGGGCACTCTCCTATTCTTTCATAACGGAATTATTTCACTATCTAAGGCGTCACAATGGACAATATTGGTCTCTGGGTGAGGGTGTGAAGTTTACTTCGCACCAGCCTTTCTAACCTAACCTGCCAAAAGAATATTTTAGAATTACTTTATAATTCGATCCAACGTTGTCCGTCCAGCTGGCTGCCTGTCCATGTAAGACATATGCATAAAGTACAGGTAGGCTTGCCAGACGTAATGTTTTTAGCAGTACGCGTACGTTTTTTTACTATTTGTACTGCTTTCTGCATAATCATTAACCCTTTCATGCCCATTGTTGCATATATGTTTTTTTTAATTTAGAACGTCCCTATTTATCTTTATTTAAACTTAAATTTTTGCATTGTTTCAAATTTTATTCTTTATTATATATTCTTTCCTTTCGTATATTATATTAGCAAATTAACTGCTATAAAGTTTTTTAAGCAAATTTAAAAAAGACATATAATGGATAGATTTTTTTTTTTAAAAGTAAGTTATAAAAAAAGATATTTCAAAAGTTTTCATAAAGTTTTATTTTAAAAGTGTGGCCCTAAACGATAAAATATAAATTGAATAACATATACGTGATTTAAAATATTTAAAGAAAAGTGTAGTTTTTCGGGCATATTTTTTTAATTTCTTATGTTGCATACATGCAACATTGGGCTCGAGTGGGTATGTTTTTTGGAATATTCAGATACATAAGCAAGTATGAATTTGTTATTTAAAAGTTTAGCCTTCTCAGATAAAAATGGCCAATAAGGGACTTACTAAGGATTAAATTGCGTTGGTTTTAAATTATGATTGGGATGATTCCGATCAAGATGAAGAATTCGAAGATGATGAGGATATAGCGAAAAATTTGGTGGGCAATAGATTTTTAGGGGAAATTATTGAAGTTGATGAAGATGTGTATAATCAAGAGCTTATTTTAGAAGCGAGTGCCGATAATCGGAATCAATAGCAACAAAAAGGTAGCAAGTGAGTTTAAGTGGCGTCAAAAAGATATGGAAATTTTAAACTCTTTTTTTTTACAACTGGTTCACGTCACTTAGCCTTATAGTTGCTCTATAAGAGTATGGAACTTTATCTGTCGCCACGACTCGCAGCAACAGATGAGGAAAATGTGACCTTCATACTGAACAACAGTTGAAAAAGAAAGGGAGAGGAACTTTCGATTATAGAGTTGACACCACCCATAATATTGCCACGGTTCGTTGGTATGATGCTCGAGCGGTTCCATTAGTCTCCAATTATGTTTCTGTTAACCCAATAGATATATGTCGCCGGTGGAACGGCAAAAGCAAACAAGCAATTCAAAGAAATATCTCGAACTGCTATCGTTTCTGAATACAATAAATTCATGGGAGTAGTTCACTTGGCAGCCATGTTGCTGGAGTTATTTAGCATAAACCACAAGTATAAGAAATATTACACTCGAATTGTATATGGGAAATTGAAACTGCCGTTTTTAATAGCTGTCTCCTCTAAAGGAGCAATATTAAAGTGGTAACTTCAGAAATTAAGCCAATTTATTTATTTATTTAGCGTATGGAATTATATAAAAGAAAGAACATATACATACATCAAAGGTATTAGAACGATTCTAAATTGTCTACAAATTCAATGAGTTTAACCATGAAACTGCGTCTGTCGTCAAAGTGTGGATATCGCTCAATGGTCCTATGTAGGATAAGCATGGTATAAAAAAAAGGTTTGCCAAAACGATCAACATCTTGGTATATAGTAACTCCAGCACCGGATAATAATATCAAGCTTGATGGCGCAGGACATTGGGTCACTTGGGAAGGACGAGGACGTTGCCGAAAATATAAAAGTCATTTTCCATGCTCGAAGTGTTTTAAGTGTAAAGTTTGTTTATGTTGCAATGCAACCCGAAACTGTTTTTAGCTTATCACACAATAATTTCTATTTATTTGTTAGCTTATTTATTAGAACTCACTAAAATAATTTTAAACAAAGTTAAAACAAATACTGCATTTTTACGTCGGTTGATGCCCAATGTTGCATACATGCAACGTTAAAAAAAATCGGTCTATATAATTTCTATCACCCAAAACTTAGCATATGTATCAAATTAGAGCGTAACAGCAAAGAAAACAATAATTTTAAATTTTTACAACGGATTAAAAAAAGTTGGGTATCAAAGGGTTAAAGAAGTAGTACGCAATTGTACTTTATTTTAGCTTTTGTACACAAATAAAACACGTTTCCTGCATATATGTATGTATATAAAGTACAACTAATTTTCGACATCAACTAAACAGACTGCGATTATCGGGCATTTTCTGACAATCGCAAAACGCTAAACATTGGCGATTCTGACTTAAAATCGCAAATTAGGTGTCCTGTAAATCGCAATAGCAAGAAGTTTGGCGACTTAAAATTGCAAAAGAGAACTAAAATATTTGTAAAAAAAAACTATGGCAGATCGTGAGCTAAACGCACGAGTTCAAGAACACCATAAAATTAATCTTGCGTTTTGCGATTTCAAATCGTGCGATTGTCAGAACATGGCCGTATGAATGGGGTGAAATGCTGTCATGTACCAACTCGATGACGCCTAAAGTTAAAATATTTTTAAAAATCTATCCAGCCGTAAAAGCTTTCTTGTCGTTCTAAAGCTGTTGTTCACCTGTTTTGAGCCAATTTTTTTTTAAATTAACTTGATTCAGCAAACCTTATTATTATGCATTTAAAAAATAGTGGATAATGACAATCTAAAATTAAGTCCCAATTCACACGTTGCATGTCTTATTGATCAGCTTGCTACTTTATAACGAGAGTGAAGAGAGGAAAATAAACGTTTCTCTCTCACTCTCTCTCGCCTATAAGGTAGCAAGCTGATCAATAAGACTTGCAACGTGTGAATTGGCACTAATTGACATGTTCTAAGTAAAGCAACTCTGCGAAAAATTAAAACAACAAAATAATCAAAAATGAATGGTTTCATAGACGAATTTGCAAATAAGCCACAGCTTTGATAATGAACAGGAGAATTGCCTTTTTAAAAAGCATGTAGATAAGTTTCTATCGAAAACGAAACTTAATTTCCGAAAACGTTTCAGCCTAAACCATAATAAATTTAAAAAACTTTCCAATTTAAGCCTTAATTCATACATTTCAATTACTTTCTGTAAATAATTTGTTCGTTTCATTGAAAGCCATGTAAATAAATTGAAAAGTTCTGATTACAGCAGATTTCGAACTACCAGTACAACTGGTTAAAGATTGATGTTTGACTGTTGGCTGGCAGGCACCGCACAGTGTATAAAAATCATTGGCCAAAAGTCCAATTTTTGTATTAACCAGTTTTATTTTTTATAAATAAGATCGTTAGTTTTTATGAATTATATTCTTCATACAGGTATATTGAAGAAAAAGTCCCATAACGGCCTAGGAGTCGCCCTTGATGGGATAAAATGTATGACCGACCTACATTAGTTTTTCGTCCTTAACAGTTTCTCAAACATACTTGTTGGCCTTTATCTCGACACCTTAGGAGGGCTCCCATACAAAAATGGCGTTTTATGAAATTCTTAAAATTCAAAAGTTGTAAACAGTTTTAATCATTAATGGCTTTTTTTGTTTTCTACACGTGTAGAAATATACATAAATAGATACATTTTCCAATTTTTTTATGCCGTTTTAAAAAACAAAAATTTCGAAATTGTTAGTTTTTTCAACTAACACAGTGGTATTAATGAACTATTTAAATAACTAATACATTTGTTTTTATTTTCTAAAATTTAAAATTAATAGAATTTAAGATATTAATAAACACTATCTACCGTATTTATAAAAATTCATTTGAACTTGAAATATGTTTATAAAAAAATTCTGTTTTACTGCCTGTTTTTATACCCTTCACCGAAGGTAAGAGGGTATATCGATGGTTTTCTTCCGAAACCACGTAACTAAATTTTTCTGATTTTTTGTTTTAACTGGAAAAGTAAACAGTTAATACCGCCTTACAATTTTGTAATTTTTTTGTTTGACAAAATATCGGAATTTTTCCTAATTCTTGGATTATAAAAGAATATATAGCAAAAAGTTTCAAATATTTGGTAATAAAAAGAGTATTTTGTCTCTTTTGAAAAGAAGTTGTTTTTGAGTTACGAGGTTGCGGAAGAAAACCATCGATATATAACTTTGTCATTCCGTTTGTATATTCCACAATATTGATCCTACACCCTATAAAGTATATATATTCTGGGTCCTTATGAAAAGCGAAGTTCAAATCCGATAGTCCGTCTGTCCTTCTGTCCGTGTGTATGTTGAAATGGGTTTTCCGAAAACCCCAGAAATGGTGTGGACTAGGATGATGTATATTTATGTCACATATACTCCGTTTAAGTTTGCTATTGAAATTCAGCCAGATCGGTCCAAAAATGACGGAGATATGAGCAAAAAACCTCGACTACCTCTAAATTTTTCCAAAAATCCCTTGTTGTTGTTGTATTTTTTTTATTTCTGTATATCTTGAGAACGGTAAGAGCCAAAGTTTCCAAATTAGGTGTACACATTTAGGTTGCCAATACACACCATCCTACAAAATGTGGGCGGGATTGGAGAAGTGGGCGTGGTACCTCCCGTACAAAAAAAATTAAAAATTGTATAAAAACCTAAATTTTAGGGCTGCCATATGTCCTATGGATATGACTTATATATCAAAATATCGGAAATTTTTAGTAGAACATATTTTATAAAAACTCGGGAAAATCGGTTCAGATACAAAAAAGTAATGACCAAAATTTTTTTTTAAATACCCACTTTCGGGAACCATAGATCCCCCAGTCCGAGCTTTATAACTAAAGTAAATGGTAAATTTCTTCTTCAACACGTCGGTATATAAATCTGCCAAATCGGTTAAAAAATAACCGAAATACTGAATCCCCAAAAATTACTCTTTTTATACCCTTCACCGAAGGTAAGAGGGTATATATAACTTTGCCATTCCGTTTGTATGTTCCACAATATTGATCCTACACCCTACAAAGTATATATATTCTGGGTCCTTATGAAAAGCGAAGTTCAAATCCGGTTGTCCATCTCCCCCCCCCCCCTTCCCCCAAACTGTGAGTTCTCTGGTTCAATTCTTGTTTTTTTTTAAAAGAACATTTTTTTTTTAAATTTTTATTTTTTTATGTTCTAAAAACGATTTAAAAAAAATATTTACCAGTTTTCGCTTTTTAAATTTAATTTATAATCAAGTTTAAAGTATTATAAATATGTATGTATACATATGTAAGAATTATTTAGTTTTTGTCTAGTTGCTCTGTATTCTGCTCCCACAATGGTGAAGGGTATCTTACTTGTTCAAACTAAAATAAAAATTTTTCGTTAAGAATCTTAACGCCCCGAATTTAATTGCCCCGAAGTTACACTGCACTGTGTCGTCACTTTATCTTGTGGTAATGACATCACAACTAAAGGTAGCATAATGCCTAAGAGCTATTGATATTTAAGCTTTGGTTTATTAATTGTATAAGTATGTATGTAATATAATCTCATGTTTAAAAACAAATATGTACATTAGGGCGGGTCGATTTTTTTTTTCAAAAAATCGTATAGAAAAACGTAGTCTACATAAAATTCTAAGAAAATTCTTCGAAGAAACCATGGGTCTAAAATAAAATCCTAATCCGCGCCTCTCGACTTGAAAATTTATATGCCCGCCTTTGCAAAAAAAAAATTTTTTTCAAAAAATAGCTTTTTCCAAAAAGAAAACGAATTTTTTGAATAAAATTCTTTAGTAAGGTAGTTCTTTGGCACTTTATATTTTTAACACTCAAAATTTTTTTTACATTAAAAAAAATTTTCAGCCAAGTAAAAAAATGTTCAAGTCGAGAGGCGCGGATTAGGATTTTATTTTAGACCCATGGTTTCTTCGGAGAATTTTCTTAGAATTTTATGTATATTACGTTTTTGCTATACGATTTTTAATATTTTTTTTTTTTCATCCATACAAATTTACCCGCCCTAATGTACATACTTTTATTGAAATCTTTGCATACAATTTTTGAACATAAGACTATAATAAAAAAAAATTTAAAAACAAATATTATTAATCAATTTAAAATTGATATGATAACACATTTTTATGTTTTGCTTACATATTTTACAAAATGAATTGTTTTGTTCATAAATAAATAAACTGTTGTTTATTTAAAAAAAAAAGTTGTATAGGTAAGTAGTAGGGATGCCAAAGGGTAAATTCGGAATCCCGGGATTTTTTTTAATTAATTTTAATTAAATTGTTATACTCTATACAAGAAAAATTATATTTGAGTTATATTTTTTATTGCAAGTAATTCTTATTTTTAAGTTTTATTTTTTTTTTTTTTTTTTGCCACGCAACGAATATTTAAAATTTTTTTTTTTATTGCTGTAGGTTTGACGATTTTTCTGGATTTTTGCATTTTGCTTAATAATAATAACTAGGGATGCGAAATCAATGTAAATGCATGTTTTTTGTCGAAAGTCTAAAAACGATGTCGACCAATTATCTTTCCGAATCATTAAATTTGCGTTAAAATGGCATCGATTTGTTTTTGATGATGTTTGCATATTTAGGTTTTAAATGCATTTAGGTTTTAAATGAATCTCGCAGTTAATGTATGCATATCAGTTCCCTAGAGGTGTATATAATATTTCGACACAGTGTTGCAGTTTTTAACTCAGCTACCGAGATCGGAAAACACTTTGCCGTGTTTTAATGTCGTCACAATTTTAGGTAGGACTATACCTCCGAAGCATCGATATTTATGTTATGGTTAAATAATTGTATATGTGTAATATCCAGTATTTACAAACAAAAAGTAAGCATTAAAAAATTTTAACCATACATAGGATTAATCAATTTTAAATTTATATGAATAACATTATGTATCATTGTTGGGATCTGACAATTCCTAAATTGTTCCAATTCAATGGCAAAATTGTACCAAATTGACATAAATTGTACCAAATTTTGGCTACAAAATAAAAAAGTATACATAATAAGAAGTTATAACAGCTTTTTATTTAAGAGAAAGTATAGTCGGTCAAGCCCGACCATTTGATACCCATGGGCAACCATGAACCCGCTAGAACAAAATTATGTTATGAGGTTAAGATTCATGTAAAATTATTTGTGCAGAATATTATTTAGGTATCATCATCATATATATTATTTCTAAAGCACTTTTTTTTGTCGGTTGCAAATATCTCCCATACCACCGCATCAAATATAATGAATGATATCTCATTTTAAAGCTTATTTCTAACACTAATGACGAAAAATAATTAGAAATTGAAAAATTAATATTTTCATTGCTAAAAATTATGGTGCGAAATATTCGCACGGGTCATCTAGTCTTCATTTATATGACATATGTTTCCCCTTACTTGATTTTAGAAAAGGGAACCTATGGTTAATTTTGGACCTACCAACAGGTTTATAGGTTCATAAACTATTCCGAAAAGAAGTTTTTATTGAGGCCGTGTGAAATTATGGACCGAATCTCTATTTCTCGTTTTTTGTCATAGGCAGACAAAAGTGAAGACGCTTCGTTAACAGTGTCGCCAAAACAATCGACAAAAGTGGCAATTTGTAGAGACTTGATCGCAGGCTTCCTACAGGGATACGAGTACAAATACTTATGTATGTGTGTCCTGAATTTCTAGTATAACTTGAACATAAATAATGCAAATTTTTGGTAGAACTGGTCAGGGCTGGAGATAAGTAATTAGAAGTTTAAATTTTAAAAAGAAAAGTGAGTTAATACACTTTAAAGAAGTTATAATTTTCGTTGGTACCTACCTATATGTTTTTTCTTAAATTGTACCAAAAAGGATGAATTGTACCAGTGTACTAATAAAGTTTAAATTGTACCAAATTTGGTACAATTGTACAAATTCCATCCGTGTTATGAATTACATTTTGATCCCAGGATCCAGATCCCAAAAAACCCGCTATTTCGGGATTGGGATTTTCAAAATCCCAAATCAAGGGTTTTTTTTTAAATCAATAGTACGTACCTATAATTATTTCTATTAATAGTTTTAACATACAGTCAAAGCCCGGTATAACGAATACGCAGTTTAACGAATACCCGATATAACGAATGGCCAAATTTGTACATTAACTACCTTATATAGCGAATGGCAAAAAAAAAATAATCCCGAATTAACGAATGACAAAGCAAAATAAAAAACTCGTAATGGAACCGTTAGATTTTTGTGTGTGTTTTTGTCTTCTTTGCTTTGTATTGAAAGAACACGTGTGATGCGTTGCATTTTTCTTTAAAGTTTTTTTTGGTTCATTGTCAAATCGAAAAAGAATCTCTTTTTTGAAAAAATTTAAGATTTTAGAAGAGTGTAAGAAATGTGTAAATCTTTCAGTAAGGGCCCGTTCACACACGTCAAGTTTGATTCGTCAAGTCTTGAGTTTTTAGGAGAGTGTGGAAAAGATATGGCATTCTCTTTTCTCTTCCCCTTAAAGTTCAAGACTTGACGAGTTAAACTTGAAATGTGTGAACCGCACTTAATATCCCAAAAGTATGGAATACAAAAATCTTATAAAAGTTGTATGTCTACACTAAATTATAAAGACAATTAATTTTGATGTTTTTCAAATTGTGTACCACCGTTTTTTATAAAATTTTAAGGTAAAATTACTGATCGATATAACGAATATCTCGGTATAACGAAAGGTCTGAACATTATATCATTCGGGCTTTGATGTATTTGCAGAGGACACAACAAAACTGTAAGTATCTTTAATTTAATTAATATACCTATAGGTACACTTGTTACATATTTGTTACAATTATATTTATGAAAAAAACTTACTCGTATTTATTGGAACAAATTAAAAACTGGAACTGATGAATTTGAAAAATGTAGCGAGTTAAAAAAAAAATTCTTAACAAAAACTTATCACAACAGCACAAATTAAGTTAAATGTAATAAATTATTAACAACCTTATTGTTATGTTGCTATTCATTATTTTTAGTTATGTTTATTATGGAATTTACATACATACATATTCATTATTTAAATACCTAACTTGTTTTGGTGAAGTTTTTTGTCTGTTTCAAATTTTGTGGCAGCTTTGTTTGAGGGAAACTAACAGTGGGGATTTTACTGTTTTGCTTTGTTTTTATATTTAATTGCTGATATAAAAAGTTAAAATGAATTATAAACACAAACAGGTTTTTATTTATAGAAACTTTTTCCTTGTTTAATCATAATTTGTTTAGATTTTGGAGTAACTCGTTTTATTTATCAGAAATTTAATTGTGTTAGTGAATTTTACTATCGTTTTTTAAGAGGGGAGCACGAAATATAGATTTATATGATTTAATTGTTTGTTGGGAAAAAGTTTATGTCGCAAATACAGATGATTGTAGTTTTGTTTAACAAAGTAAAACAAAGAGTGTAGGAAGCTTATTTTTTTATTAAAAAATTTTTATAGGTAGGTATTTTACCAAAAATTAAAAATTTTTTTTATAGAGTTAACTAAATTTTTTTTTATTTGTTGTTATGAATTAACTCATACAATTTACATTGTAATAAATTGTTTTTGTGGAAACTATTAGGTTTTTTTTATCTTGAATTTTCTTTATGTTTTACTAAAATTTGTTAACCAAATAACATTATTTGCCTTTAACATTTTGTTTTAATTTGTTTTTGTTAATATTTTTAACGAATTTAACATTTGTCAGGGCAAACAAAATGCAATTGTTTTGGTTTTTTATTCTATTTTGTTGTTTATTTGAAATGTGTATTTTTCAGCTGTTTTGCTAATAAACGACTACTTCTGTTTTATCGTATTTTCTTCTTTCTTACAAACACATACGCATACATATGTTTTTCATGTACACGTTTCTCCTTCTTGGTAACACTTTATTAGTCAGTATTTTTTTGTTTTTTTTTATTTCTTTTCCTTTTGCGAAAAATCCAAACCCAATGACTTGTTAGATTTTTGTAGTTGTAAAATTCATTGAACTATAATTTATTTTAAGAAAATTGATTATTTAAATTAAATTGTGCGTTTTGTTACATTTTTAAAACTTAAAATGTGTGCACTCTTTTATTTCTTATTTTACTCTCTAAAAAATTTAGTACATTCACTGTAAAACTCCCTGTTCAAATGTCTACTTCTTTTATTTAACGTTTAGTAGCGTGGTTGAAAATGGGGAGGTGGGGTATATTCTTTTAATAAAAAGCCCTTTAAACTCGGTTCAAATTTTGCACTTTTTATTGAAACTTATTCAATTCTTTTATTTATATCTTTTGCTTATCAATTTTATCTTTTTTTTTATTTATTTTTGTATAATATTTCTTAGGTTAACCCGCTGCTTTGCAACGTTTCCTATACTTCTGTTTTGTTCGCGTCCAAGGTATATTTACACAAGGTAGACTCATTTGGGAGTGTATACATGCTGCTCTATAAAAGGAACGGAGTTGTCAAAATTGTCTTCATATAAAAAAAAAACAATTTAACGCACACATGTACAAATTTTTTCTCATATACACGAAATTTGACGTTAAGCTTCCAACTAGGGGTAATCAGCTGACAAACATATGGGCCAACGAGTTTACCTTGTGTAAATATACCTTGTTCGCGTCTGTATTACTGCAAGTGAGAATTACAACTGATTCTTGAGAATGCGTTTACTCCAACAAAAGCAAGGCGAATTCACTAATAGCAGTGTTACCATTAGCAAAATAAAAATCTATTTAATTATTAAAATGAATTTACACCTGATATTGAATTAACGTTTTGTTCAATAAAAAACTTTTACATAAAAGAAAAACACGAACAATTTATTTAAAATAGATCAGTATAATTCATACTATTAATACTAATAAAGTAATTGACTATAATTAAGTAAAAACAACATAAAAAACCAATTGATAAAATATATAAAACTTAAATATATTAGTCCACATTTGTTTGTACATATCTAGGGAGGGTTAGAAATGTCCATTAATATTCATTTGTGTACCTTCTTTAATAAATAAAATAAACATATGTAAATAGCAAAATATACATAAAATTTATTACTTTTTATAATATTGGAAAAAAATCTTTGCCCAGGCTATTTTATAGTTTGAAAGTCTATTTAAACGTTGCAAGTTTTTTTCTTAAAAATGAAACAGTGTCCTTGGTTAGGAACGCTGAACATTTTTTGGATATACATAAGACTTGATTTTTTATTGCACAACGAAAAGAAAGTGAAATGTGTTGGCAACATTGTACAATGCTGTTAATGTTATGCCTATACTGCCCGTCTATACCAGAGATAATTATTGCGACATATATTGCAGTAAATGTCAAAGTTATGTTATCTTTAATGTAGACAGCAATTTCTCGTACATATTTATTGCCGACAATTTATGTTGCAATAATTGTTAGTCCATTTTCGTTGACAATTATTGCTTACATAAAACGTCAAATTTGGTTATCAATTGAGAAAAAAGAAGCAAAAACGAAAAATATAAAAGCAAATTGTGTGAGAAAGAAATTAAATTTGTGAAATGGTAGCAAATTATAATTGTTGTAAAAGAATTAAATTAATGAATTTAATAAACACTAAAATAAAATTACAAAAATTATTTTTAATAATATAATTTTTTTTTATTCGACTTTTATTATTTAAATTTATATTAATTTGTTTAAGTTTGAGTTCTTTTTTATATAAAAATATTATTTTAATAATTTTTTTTTTTTTTTTTTTTTTTTTTGTTAAAGTAAATTAATATTTTTATATAAAAAAAGGTCAAGCTTAAACAAATTAATATATATTTTATTAATAAAGTCGAATAAGAAAGAATTTATATCAATAAAAATAATTTTTGCAAGAAAGCGCCAGTTTGTACACTGCACCTTCTTCCGTGATGTTTTTCAAATTATGATTTAACATAAATACGTTTTCCCATGCCTTTAACATAAGCTGAACAATAAGCAATATTGCTTTGTTATTCTGCCGACGTTATTGCCAACTGGCTGAGATATTTAAGCAAAAACAAAGTCAAAATAAGAATTTAATTTTGTTGTTGCTTTTTACAGAAATTCATATTGAATTTGTAAATTTCAAACGCTGCATATATTGTGGCGTTGAAAATTTTAAAACGCAATATGAATTTTTGTAGAAAGCGAAAACAAAATTATAACCTATTTTTTACTATGCTTTTGTTTTCAATGCAGTTTTTGGCATTGCGTTGTGTTTAACACAACAAGGGCTTTTATGTTGCTGTTTAAAAAAATATATAATTATAAAAAGAAGAAAGTAATCAAAAATATAATTAAATTTTTTAACGAAATACCTCTGTCGACAACCACAACACAAGTGACTGATTTTGACATATATGGCCCAACGGTAGTCAAAACAATAACACAAGTCACGTTTTTTTAGAAAAAATACTACCCTGTTATTATAAGTTGTTATGGTTTTTTTGAAAATTATCAAATAAAAATTAGATCAGGAAAGCATTTTCGTTGAAATACGTACGAGTGGGGAGCAAATTTTTCATAAAAACTATTACGTTGTCGTTTGCTTGAATTTTCGATCGACTTGTCGTGCTAAAAAACTGTTAGTGGGGCGCAAATCAGCTGTTTGTCATTAAAAATACTAACAAACGAAAAGAGTTGATATCGTGGGTCAGGCGGTAAATAAAACGGTATAAATTTCGTAACCATAATAAAACATTGATTTTATTTGAGTAACTACAGCTGTGTGCGATCACAGCAAAAATTGTTCATTAAGTTTAACGATGCATGGATTTGCTTGTTGTGTACAGATCGATAACTTCTTTGAAGCACATTCGGACAGATAACATTGTAAAATTCAACACGGTTGAATTGTAGAATGGATTTAAAAAAGCGAGTTGCTTTACAAACGACGTTTTGCAACTCAGCCTTCTCCAACATACATATTCATGTATGTAGTATGTTTCATTTACGCTCGGAAAAAAATTAATTAAAAGTGGAAAGATAGTTCATATTCTAAAACGAAAGAGTTCCGAATTCCACCCGACCTATTTCTAAAAAAAAATTACGCAAGCTCTAATCACGATAGTGGAATATACACCCAATTTGGACAATTACACACGAAATGGCAGTACTGCTAAGTAAATTCGCCCGGAACCTTGAATTCGCCTTGCCTTGAACAAAAGCTTTTGTTCAAAATGTTGTGCTGCCAGGCAAGGAGATTTGTCACAATATTTGGGATTTGAACATATACTTGGTGATAGATTGTGGTAGGGAGAGTTTTGGAATCTTTATGGTTTATTTGTTTACATTATTTTTAAAAACCAAAAATTTAGTTATCCCAGATATTTATATGTCAAGAAAAATATGAAATTCACATTGAAACGAGAGAAACTTTTTATAAAGCAAAATTTTGACATTAATAACGGTGTTATCGGGTTTATGATAACGTTAAAAAATATGGGAAGAAATTGATACACAAAGTTTGGCAAAATAATAGATAGTGATGAACTTTTAAAAGCTTTTAGTTTTATACCTTTGCGGTGGCAAAAAGTACAAAAAATGCTGTATATTCGAAAATAGGGGATGAATGTGCTGTTTCAAGATAAAAAGAAAATAAAAACGTTATTATAATTATTATTTAAAATCCAAGAATAAAAGACAAAAAAATACGCTACATTTTTTTATGGACATGAATTTTCGTTTAAATGAGAGAGAAAATTAATGTTTACCGATTCTCCAAAATATCTTTTAAATTTCCGTTAATATAAGTATGTACATACAAAAAAGAGCCGCTTTGAACCAAACATGTTCTTCAATTTCTTTAAAAGCTTTTTTGTTTGGGCCAACACTAATCTTAAATTATGAAAGTCTTCGTTCTTAAGCCAATAATAGCATATGTACCAACTTTCTTTAGAATTGCGACCAAATTGCGATATAGACTTGTATACAAAGCTTACATGGACACACAACTAAAACCCCACGTTAATCGTCAAAGTGTAGAATAAAATATGCGTACATAATTGGCCACAAACACATTTTTACAGCCAATTTCATCAAGTTCAATTACCTATAATGAATTATCAGTTATAACTGTCAAAACATATTGTAAACTGGAAGTCAAAGTAAAAGTATATAGTTAGTTTTATCTGAACTTGGTGAAATTGGCCGTTAGTTATTAAAATAGTTTTTTAGTTTTATGATAACTAAACGTTTTTGGTTAGCTATTCGTAGTTATATTGCCAGCACACAAACTTAGAACTTCATCCAAAAGTCATCGGTCCTTTGTATAGGAAGAGAGAACTTCCAAAATCCGCTCCAGAGTTGTTTGGTCTCCCTCAGTAAATAATCTGAATTTTAAATGTTTCTCCACCAGTACATCGTACGATTTAAAAAAAATCAAACTTGGCAAAATGCGACTAAAAATGAACCTTTAATGAAATATATTTTGCTATAACTTCGATCAATAGGCTATATGAATAATTGTCTGAAATTTTTGGTGGGCGTGGCACCTCCTTTACAAAGTTAACACTTATTTTCGTCGGTTTTAAAAATCTTATCAGCTAGAGCTTTCAAACTTTGTATATAGTTAAAGAACTCTTACAAGTAAAACTCAATAAGTCTTGCTGTGTTGTTATGGTATCAAAGTGCAAAATTGAGCTAAATTATGCGGTAGAACTTTTAAATTTATGTAAATGCTTTTTGTCCGGTGGAAATAGAATCATATTAAACCGGATGGGGTCGGTAGAGCCTTTGATTTTATCGTGCATCTAGAAAAGTGTTTCAGTTAGACCGGAGAAAAATCAATAGTAGCAGAGGTGGGGTGTCACAAAGCCATAAAACATAACGCCATATGGCGCCAAGTCCCATTCCATTGAGACATAAGGGCATATGCCATTAAGTCTCAATATAATGGGACTTAACGCCATAAATTTTTTCCGTAAAATGAGACATAAAGCCATATTTTTGATAATGATTGTATTTCCCCCTATTTCATGTAGAAAATGCTTTGTTGTTTCATGTCGCCCTGTTTTATGTCAAAAATGGCGGTATGAACTAAGTCCCCAATGAATTAACTCCCCAAACCCAAAATGAACTAAGCCCCTAAATTTGGGGACGTCGTTCATTAATGGAAAAACCCCGAAAAAGCTACGCTATCTAGAGCTTCTCTGCATAGCCGGCCTTCGGCCGGACGCAATGATTTTCTCCTCTATGGTATAACAAAGACGCTAACTAAAGCTTCACTGCATAGCCGGCCTTCGGCCGGGCGCAAGGATTTTCTCCTCTATGGTATAACAAACACCGGCTTCGCTAACTAAAGCTTCTCTGCGTAAACGGCCTTCGTTGGGAAACAAGACAGATTTTAGAAGCTTTACTTAGCGAAATCGGTACTTGTTATACCATAAAGGAGAAAATGCTTGCGTCCGCCAAAAGGCCGGCTATACAGAGAAGCTTTAGTAAGCGAAGCCGGTGTTTGTTATACCATGGAGGAGAAAATCCTAGCGAAGCAGGTCTTTGTTATACCATATAAGCATTTGTCACGCAACACATCAAATGGGACATAACACCATAATGGCTTTATGTCCCATTCCACTAAAATTGATATGAGACTTAAGGCCATATCAAAATTATGGCTTTATGTCCGTTTGGATTGAGACATAAATCCATTATGGCTTTATGTCCTATGGCTTTGTGACACCCCACCAGTAGCAGATAATGACCATCTACACACTAAAGTATATACCTTATACAGTTTTTTTCGCTTATAGTCACATCCTTTAGTTGCAACCATAACGTGGACTATATCGCTAATGTGACTATAAGGCTAATTCACATATATGCCACTATGACGCATATAACTGAATTCGAATATAATCAAGTTTTGTGAATAAAGGAAATTAAAAATGCATATAAATTACACCGACATCAGGCTTATGGTTTAACAAAAGATTTGCATGCTGTAAAAAAATAGTTAAAATAATAACAAGTTATTTCATAACTGATACACATTGGAAAAAACTAACCAATTTTGGTTAAAAGTTACCAAAACGGCAACGCTGATGGTAGTGTTGAAAGCCGCAAAAACTGTAACCCTGAAACTCCAAAGATCGCAATTAATCTTAGGCGATTTTTATAAGTTTTGGATGGAACTAATTTTTAAGCTGAAAAATGTTAACACGGAGCATTCCAAAAAGCTTTTAGCTAATATAGAGTCGCGTCAGTCAATTCTATTGGAGAATGACACAATGTATGCAGCATTATTTTTGGATCCCAGATTTAGACGTTTACTATCGTCCACAAAAAAAGAAGCTGCAAAGAGGCATTGGAAAAACCTTTTTCAGCAAACGCAATATATTGAAAAGGTAAGCAAGCTTAATAAAAAGTTGGATTTAGCACAGTATTCGTCAAATTTTGCTTATGCTTATTTTTTAGGAAATTACTACAACAGAACTCAACACTAATACCGCGGATGAAGTTTTTGTCGATGAATCCAGTATGCAGAGCTCTTCATCATCATTATTGAGAAGTGGATTTCGTGAATTGGAAATTTTAAATTCGTCTTCTGATGATGACGATGTTGGGTATGAATTTTCTGAAAATACCCGCAAGCTTTTCACGAAATTGACTATTATAAAGTAAAAGGAATAGATATTGACGATGACTTAATGGAGTACTGGAGGAACAAAAAATTTGTTCTCGCCAGTCTGCGGAAACTTGTCTTAATTTTGCACTCGGTGCCAGTTACGCAAGTTAGTGTAGAAAGGTCGTTTTCGGCATTAAGGCTGATTTTGGGAGACTTGAGATACAATTTATCGGAAGAAAATTTGGAGGCAATTATGATTGCAAAACTCAACTCCATTCATTTTGAGCATATGCAAATTATTTTCACTGAAAAATTATCTTTGTTTGAAAAAGTTTTTTAATAAATATAATGAATTTATCACAAAATAACTTTTATTTCTGTTCAAAAAAATTAAAGTCAAAAAATAACTTTTATTCATGCTCAAAATAATAAAAGTCAAAAATAACTGTTATTTTTGCTAGAAAAAATAAAAGTTAAAAAATAACTTTTATTTCTGCTCGAAAAAATAAAAGTCAAAAATAACTATTATTTTTGCTCAAAAAAATAAAAGTCAAAAAATAACTTTTATTTTTGTTTGAAAAAATAAAAGTCAAAAATAACTTTTATTTTTTATCGAAAAAATAAAAGTCAAAATATAACTTTTATTTTCTGACTTTTAAGATAAAAGTTATAACAGTTACGGTCCCTGAATTAAATACATAATTTAAAATATAAAGTAATACCCTATTATCGTATCAAAACTAAAAATAAATATTACATACATATCGTCAGGTGATTATTGTTTTAGCCTACACGCCATTTTTGAAAAAATTAGTTAGGAATGGATTATATATGGCTTCAATGTTCTCTTTCATATTCCAAAATCCATTTTTTGATATCTCGTGTAGAGTCTGAGATATTTAGTATCGACTTTGGTCTACATCCACATTTTTAAGTTTTATTGAATATTAAATTGCTACATATTACAATTTTTTGCATATGGAGCAAATTTTGCATGCAAACATAACAAAATTATACTTTACTATAGCTTTGCTCCATTCGAATAATGAACAACGTAGGTCAAAATAAAACGTCACAATAGTTAAAATTTATTGGACACAATGTGAAACTTGAGGTAAATATGGAGCCCACGACAAAACTAATTGTTGAATATTGTCTTGCGCTATCTAACATATATTTTCTTTCCATATTATGTTGGATCTGTAGTTCGGGGCTTATAGGAATGAGTTAAGCAATTATCACCATTCTAAAACATACCAGCCTTTCCTTGTCAATCTCTATTAACTATCAAATGCATTGTTTTTGCCATTGACTTACTTTGCTCCACGTCAAAGAAAACGTCATAATACGAAATAAAATTTGATATGGAGCACAAAACGACAAAATGTTATTTTAGAAAAACCATTAAAACTTTGGATTTATTGCATGTAAATTCATGAAAATGTAAAGTTTTGTTAAAAACATACGTAGCAATCAATTAGGAGCGTTTAAAAAAAATCTATCGGGTAGTTTTTGAGAAAATTTACTATAAACCTATTTTATCGTTTTTCTCAAAACCGACTTGATGGCTTATAGGCTAAAACAATAATCACCTGACGATATGTAAATAAATAATTTCTTTTCAATTGTGAAATTGCATTATATTTAAGTCGGGTTCGCCTTGCTTTAGAGCATTATTCATTTTGTGTCATTTATTTAAAAACCTTCATACTTATGTATTGAAAAGACTTTTCCATCATGGCCCGAAAACTGACGCATTTAAATCCCAAGAAGACATTATTTTTATTGTGTGACGTTCAAGAAAAATTTCGTCCTGCCATGCCGTTGTTCACTAATTTAATAGAAAATGCAAAGCGACTGGTTAGTTGAAAGAATCTTAAGGCTTGCTTTAATTATTTATTTTCCTCCAGACTCAAGCGGGAAATATTTTAGATGTTCCTTTATTGGTTACCGAACAAAATCCCGAAAAATTGGGCCGAACTGTAGAAGAATTGGACATTTGTCATGCCAAATCGGTGGTCGGTAAAACCCGCTTTAGTATGCTCGTTCCCGAGATAGAAGAAAGTATGAAGAAGCTTTTTAATGGTGACAAGCCCAGTGATGTGGTTTTGTATGGTATGGAGGTAAGAAACTATAAGGGATTTAAAAAATCCTTAGAAGCTAACCTAAAATCAATTTTCCAAAATCTCTTCTTAAAAAACAAAATTATTAAAATCGTCAAAATAAAAATTTGTTAATTTAGCTAAAAAGATTTGCTGTCACGGGTAAAAACGGGATATAATTGGTACCTTTTCTCTTTTGGATCAACTTCGCGACCTTAGTCCCAATTTACACTAGGGACATTTCTTGCCGGTCATTTTTTGAATTCTCTTTTAATCTTACCTGAAGCGTTTACATATGAAACGTTAGAAGTCAGACAGAAATTAATACTTGTATGTAAACTACGAAAAGTAAGAAAGAGATATGAAAAAATGTCCAGTACAGATAGTCATGTACTACACACTTTACCTTTTCGACCCCTCGCCATCAAACTACGTCTATCCGGCAAGAAATGTCCCTAGTGTAAATTAGGACTTAGGAAAACCAGGTTCTATTTGCACCTAAACTACATGTAAGATAGTACCTTGTTGTTCTAAGGTCACAATTAAAAAATACTCTATTTAATTCTATTTAATAGATAGTACTTTTTGTGGCGTAAAAAGGAAACAAATTTGTACTTTTGGTACATTTTCTCTTTTTCGTAAATTTGGTATACAATACCCATGTTCAGTAACTTTAGTGAGAACTTCTCGCATCGAAAAGTTGTGAAACTAAATATTCCACTCGTAAGACTGCTCTGAGTGGAGAAGCAGCTCGCGCTTTTTGTCATTATTTCTTAAGGGCAAACAGGTCGTTTTTGTTTGTCTGCTTTTGTTGCGTTTTGCGTTGTCACCCCGCATTGGTTAGTGTTTCGGCGTCGTATAACTGTACCGAGTCACAGTTTTTGCGGTATCTGCATTAACTATATGCAATCGTTTTTAACCTCAATTTGAGGTTTTGTCTGGTGGAGAACCATTAATAACTCAATGTGACTGGTGGAGAACCAAATATAACTCAGACGTTTTACTGGTGGAGAAATAACTCAGAAGATTACTGGTGGAGACCAATATACTCTGGAGCGAATTCTGGAAGCTCTCGCCTTCCTATACGAAGGTTTAGGTCGAACGAGGACTTTGCGGTTGAGGCTCCTAAAATTTGTGTGATACCCTGGCAATATAACTATAAATAGTTCGCCAAAAAAATTTTAGTTTAAGAAAGCCAAAAAAAAAACAAGTTAGAGTTCTATATTCGGCTGTGCCGAATCTTTGATACCCTCCACCGACAGTTCGAATGTTTAAGGAGTAATATCTGTATGATGTCTATTTATTGTTATTATCTTAAACTGAGACGAGTTGTTATTAATTATGGTTTTAGGTGTACTAAACTGTTTTCCGGGAGTAGGGTTTCTATGGGGCCTAGTGTAAATTATGTTCCGATCTTCACGAAATTTCACAGTATCATTTATAGTCCTATAAAACTGTCACGAGCCAAAATTTGTATGATTGCATTATTTTTTACGGTTTTAGGCGTACTAAACTGTTTTCCGGTGGTAGGGTTTATATGGGGCCTAAGGTAAATTATGGACCGATCGTCACGAAATTTCACAGTGTTATTTCTAGTCCTTTAAAACTGTGACGTACCAATTTCTGTTAGCATTATTAATTATGGTTTTAGGTGTACTAAACCGGTTGTACGGGAGTAGGGTTTCTATGGGGCCTAGGGTTAATTATGTACCGATCTTCACAAAATTTCGCAGTATCATTTATAGTCCCATAAAACTGTGACGAGCCAAATTTGTTATGATTGCATTATTTTTTACGGTTTTAGGCGTACAAAACTGTTTTCCGGTAGTAGGGTTTATATGGGGCCTAAGGTAAATTATGGACCGATCGTCACGAAATTTCACAGTGTTATTTCTAGTCCTAAAAAACTGTGACGTAACAAATTTTGTTACGCTAGCGTTATTTTTTACGGTTTAAGGCGTACTAAACTGTTTTCCGGTAGTAGGGGTTATATGGGGCCTAGGGTAAATTATGTACCGATCTTTACGAAATTTCACAGTATTATTTATAGTCCTATAAAACTGTGACGAGCCAAAATTTGTTATGATTGCATTATTTTTTACGGTTTTAGGCGTACTAAACTATTTTCCGGTAGTAGGGTTTATATGGGGCCTAAGGTAAATTATGGACCGATCGTCACGAAATTTCACAGTGTTATTTCTAGTCCTAAAAAACTGTGACGTTCCAAATTTTGTTACGCTAGCGTTATTTTTTACGGTTTTAGACGTACTAAACTGTTTTCCGGGAGTATTGTTTATATGGGTCTTAGGGTAAATTATGGATGGATCTTCAGGAAATTTAACAGCATGATTTCCAGGCAAATAAAACAAATTTTTGCAAAATCTTATCTCATTCCGTGCCTTGTTCCAGCATTTATGTTATTTTTTGTAACAAAATTATCAATTTTTTTAGGTGGTGGTTCCACATTTTGATTCATAACTCTGGTCCTACTGAACTGATTTTGCTGGATTTCAATCCCAAACTGCTTAGGACAACTACAAGCGATTTGGCACCAAGTTTGTTCATTTGTTTTGAGTTGTTCGAAAGTGAGCGTGTTTGCAACTGACGGACAGACAGACGGACATGGCTAAATCGACTTAGAATTACTCAAGGACCCAGAATATATATACTTTATGTGGTCTGAGATGAATAATAAAAAAAGTTTCACACGGAATGACAAACTTAATATACCCTCTTCACAACTAATTGTGGTGGAGGGTATAAAAATGAAAAATGTTTGTAGGTATGTTTGTTTGTTGGCTTATAGACTCCTAAACTACTGAACCGATTTTGAAATTTTTACAGTAACATCAGGTGAGCCCTTAAAATAAAATAGGCTACTTATTTTTTCGATAGGGGCAGGGGAATTGGTATCCCCCATAGGATGCCAATATTAATTATCGCATATCTTAAGAGCCGCTGCACGCATTTTGCTGAACTTTTGGTAGTAGGATCTTCTGAGCCCCAAAATTGAAATAAAATAGCAGCGGGGGAAGTGGAATCCCCCATAGGACGCCAATGTTTAACATTGCATATCTTAAGAACCAAAGTATACTAAGCAAAGTATAAGTTCAAACTTTGTGGAAGTCACTCTTATGGTATACATTATACCGTATACTACACTTTTGAAAATAAAAATAAAGCGGGTAGGCGCATGGGGGAAACACCTCCCATAGTATGCATATATTAAATATCGCTCAACTGAAGAACTATTAAAGAGAAAGTCTTCAAACGTGGTTAGAGCTTCTATTAGGGTAAACTATAAATTTCAATATAAAAAAAGGCGGGGTAGACAGGGGAAGAGCAGTACCCCTCATAGATAGAAATATTAATAAGAGCCACTGCACGCATTTTGTTGAACTTTTGGTAGTTGGATCTTCTGAGCCCCAAAATTGAAATAAAACAGAAGCGGGGGAAGTGGTACCCACCATAGGACGCCAATGTTTAATATCGCATATCTTAAGAACTGTTGTAGTGAGAATGTTCAAACTTTGTAGAAGTCACTCTTATGGTATACAGTACTTTTCGCTTATAGTCACATCCTTTAGTTTCAACCATAACGTGGACTATATCGCTAATGTGACTATAAGGCTAATTCACAGATATGCCACTATGACGCATATAACCGAAATCGAATATAATCAAATTGTGTGAATAAAGGTAATACAAAATTCATATAAATTACACCGACATCAGGCTTATGGTTGTATAACAGAGTTGCATACTGTATAAAAAATAGCTAAAGTAATAACAAGATATTTCATTACTGATACCAACGGCAAAAACTAATTGTTTACGAGTAGATTCATTCTTTCTTTGGATGGATTTTTGATTCGAAAACTAAAATGAACTTAGTAAATTTTGCTAATGTGGCTATAACGCCATTAATTTGCTTTACTTTTTCCTTTGCCTACTGTTGTAAATGGCATATATGGTAAATGTGCTTATATCGCTAAATGGTCTATAACGTTAATACTTTATATTAAATTAACTTATAGCGGCAAAATAAACAGATAAAATTGACTATATCGCTAATGTGACTATAAGCGTAGTGACTTTAAACGAAAAGTACTGTACTACACTTTTGAAAATAAAAATAAAGCGGGTAGGCGCAGGGGGCGAAATACCTCCCATAGGATGCATATATTAAATATCGCTCAACTGAAAAACTATTAAAGAGAAAGTCTTCAAACGTGGTTAGAGCTACTATTAGGTTAAACTATAAATTTAAATATAAAAATGGGCGGGGTAGACAGGGGAGGAGCAGTACCCCTCATAGATAGAAATATTAATAAGAGCCACTGCACGCATTTTGTTGAAATTTTGGTAGTAGGATCTTCTAAGCCCCAAAGTTGAAATAAAATAGAAGCGGGGGAAGTGGTACCCACCATAGGACACCAATGTTTAATATCGCACATCTTAAGAACTGTTGTAGTGAGAATGTTCAAACTTTGTGGAAGTCACTCTTATGGTGTACTTCACTTTTGAAAATAAAAATAAAGCGGGAAGGCGCAGGGGGAAACACCTCCTGTAGGATGAATGTATTAAATATTGCTCAACGGAAGAAATATTAAAGGGAGAGTCTTCAAACGTGGTTAAAGCTTCTATTATGGTAAACTATAAATTTCAATATAAAAATGGGCGGGGTAGACAGAGTAGGAGCAGTACCCCTCATATCGGGTGTTTTTTTCAGTGGTATAGAACTTCGAATTGAAATAAATCACAAGAAAATCGTTTTAATGACCATCAATTTGGCTTTATTGGAAGGATAATTTTATGCCATTAATGTTTAAATATGATTTCAGGCATGTGGCCGCCGCGGCTGGCTCGAATAAAGCCAATTCTACAGGTCCAATTTTCAACCAGTTTTTCGAGCATATGGGGCCGTATGTCGGCAATAACGCCACGAATGTTGGCTTACAATTCCCCTGACGTTTCTGGTTTGTTGGCGTAGACGAGCGACTTCACATATCCCCAAAGAAAATAATCCAATGGTGTCAAATCACACGATCTTGGTGGCCAATTGACAGGTCCATTCCGCGAAATTATGCGCTCATCGAATGTTTCCTTCAATAAATCGATTGTGGCGTGCGCTGGGTGGCATGTAGCGCCGTCTTGTTGGAACCACAACTCATCCACATTCATGCCATCCAATTCGGGAACAAAATAGTCGGTTATCATGGCTCTATACCGGTCTCCATTAACGGTAACTGCCTCTCCAGCATTATTTCGGAAGAAGTATGGCCCAATGACTCCACCAGCCCATAGAGCACACCAAACAGTCAGTTTTTGTGGATGTAATGGCGTCTCAAGGGTCTCATGTGGATTCTCTTCACTCCAAATGCGACAATTTTGCTTGTTGACGTAGCCATTCAACCAAAAATGAGCCTCATCACTGAACAAAATTTTGCGATGAAAATCAGTTAACTTCGCGAACTGAACCGTTATTTTCGAAATAAATTTGCACGATTTGCAAGCGTTGTTCTTTTGTCAACCTGTTCATGATGAAATGGCAACCCAAACTGAACATAAATGACATTAGAGTTGCCAGATTTGACCACAAAATGCCAGTTTTATCTCTATTCGAAAAACAAACCTGTAAAAAAAACACCCGATATATAGAAATATTAATAAGAGCCACTGCACGCATTTTGTTGAACTTTTGGTAGTAGGATCTTCTGAGCGCCAAAATTCAAATAATATAGCAGCGGGAGAAGTGGTACCCCCCATAGAACGACGATGTTTAATATCTCTTATCTCAAGAACTGTTATAGTAAGAATGTTCAAACTTTGTAGAAGTCACTCTTATAGTATACTACACTTTTGAAAATAAAAATAAATATCTCTCTACTGAAGAACTATTAAAGGGAGAGTCTTCAAAGGTGGTTAAAGCAGTGTAGCGAAGCGCAACGGGTTAAGCTAGTATTTTATAAAGATGCTGAAAGCAAAAGAATTAAACAATAAAACATGTGCCAAGAACAAAATATTATTATTATTACTCTTTGTATTTTTAATTATTTTTAGTGTTAACATTTTTTCTCGCGCCATTTTCGTGAGTTTATTTGACAGTTCAAAGCGGGAACTTTTCTCACAAAAATGTTACAGACACACTTTTTCTGTAAATTGGCGAGTAAGTTCTTTACGTCATAGCTAGTACTCGCCAAAAAAAGTTACAGGCACAGTTTAGTGAGGAAAACAGCTGTTTGTTTTAATATATGGCATTTTTGTTTGATTTTACACATTTCAATCGAAAAGTTTCTCGACGCGAGAGTTACAGAACATGGGCACAGATTGCAGTGGACGGAATCATGGTCCAATTAGTAGGTCTGCTCGAAACGCCTGTTGATTTTTTGCAGACTTGTGTTTCTTACGTGAAATTGTTTTTGTAGCAATTGTTTTTGACATTTCTACCATTTTTTACACAAACAATTGCTTTTGTTTTTGACATCTTTATAATTTGTTACACAAACAAAATGCGTGTTGTTTATTCCCTGCAAATACCCGTCCAAACACGCGTGTAATATGTAGCCCACAAGAGACTAGGACTAGTCCAAAAGTAACCCAAACGTATCGATCGAAATTCCCATTTAAATTGTATTGTAATTTCGATCGATATCGAATGACGTAATTTGGCGCCAGAACTAAAAAAAATAAAATTTCGCCATTTAAGATTCCAAAAATAAGAAAAAACTATTACATTTAACGAAAAGATCTTGGATTTTTGATCAGCGACTAATCTACTTATAAAATTTACACCCGCTAAAGGCAAAAAAACTTTCTAACTAGATTTTTCTTATATTTCTTTCTTTCTTCAAGTCTCATGTTTGCATTGAACAAACCGCCATCGATTTATTGAGCCAAAATATAAATATTTTTGTGGTAGCCGATTGTGTGGCCTCCCGTGTCCATCAAGATCGTGATATGGCTTTAGAACGCTTGCGTACGGCCGGTTGTATTGTCACAACGAGTGAATCCGTTATATACGATCTATTGCGTGATAAAACACATACGAAATTTAATGATTTAAAAAAAATATTGCTAATGAAATCTCTCGATATGGAAATAAATCAAACAAAGGCCACACTATAAAAGCAAAATTTCTTAATGTGCATTTGTTTGTTAAACAAAAAATTTAATTAAATTAATAAAACAATAAATAATTATTTTTGGATAGGATTTGAAAATTAATGATGTTTTTTGTCCGTATTATGTTTTTCTGCCTTAGGATGCGAATTAATATATTCCAAAGCTTTTAAAATGGCCGCTGGTGTAGGTGGTGGTGTGGGTATAACATCACCTTGGGGATGAAAACCATTTGCATCGGCTGTATAGCTAACCTTGACGGGGACACCCTCTTTTGTGATGAAATGGTATTCACCATGAACTTCCGATTGGTCGCCAGCTTCATCGGCTCCAATGCCATTGGTAATATCGTAGCCATACGAAAAATGTCCGTGGCCATCATCCTTCTTGAATTCTTTTTCCACATGAGCATGTGCATCATCATCCATAGCTGTGGCCCAGGCAATTAAGGAGAGAACTAATAACTTTTGGAAAATATTAAGGTAAGAATTAAAATTATTAATTTTTTAATGTCTTGTATAATCTTAATTTTTTTTCTTACATATTTCAACATTTTGTTTTAAATTTTTTTTAACTTTGTACTTAAAAGTTTAATATTAAACTGAATATTTTCAAATTTTTTTAGACTTATTTATATAAATTGCATTTTACATTTACTGCCTGTTTTTAGAAAACGTAAGCAAGTGAGTGAGTGAGAAATTATATTGAAAACAAAAACAAATTTTCGTTTTTTATTGTTGTTTTCAATATAATTTCTCACTCACTCACTTGCTTACGTTTTCTAAAAACAGGCAGTTAATCCAGTTTTTTCTTCGTTTGTTTTTATTAAAACGTGAAGCAATTTTACCCTACACCTACACAGACATGCCTTTAGACCCACCTTTTGGTACACCTATCGACTTAAAACAATTTTCTGCCTCGACTTAAGAATAGAAATCGGTTCGTCTGTCTACATACTGTATGTAAAACTAGTTAGAATCGGTTTTCGATTTTACTTAGCCTACATAAGAATAATCTTGTAAAAATAGTTTTAACCCATATAACATATTTAATATTTTACTTAAGAAATTTGTTTATAAACGACCCACAATAGATCTTAGACGCTTATCTGAACAAATCAGCAAAAAGTAACTGATCTATAAACACAAATAACCGCTTCAAATTTCTTTAGGATTTATTATGTACATCTAGCTCTTATACAGAACAATTTCTCGAACATTTTATAGTAACTGATCTATAACTGACCGGAGTTCATATAACCGAATTTTCCACAAAACCACTAAAAAGTGGTATAGGGTTTTATGTGGTCGGGCAAGATAAGCTTTAATTTCTAACTTGCTTTTTTTAAATACAATTTTAAAAGAATTAAAACTTGTTGTCGGTAAAATTTCAATCACTTTCATAAAATTGTTTTTATTTAACCTTTTAAAAAACAATTGCTTCATTTGAAATTACATACATATCTACATACATACATATATGTATGTATTACTAAATGTATTCCAAAAATTTGTCAAAATCTGGAAAATCCACGAATATTAAATTGCACCCACCACAACGGATACATTTTTTATTTTCTAATTTAAACTGTTAAGAGTTAACCTAAACTATAGAGAAAAGACTAGAGTAAAATCTCTCTCAAAACAAAATAAAGCAAGTAAAAGATATTTGCTGAATCTTATATTCCCTTCACCTTAATCTTGAAAAACCAATTGTTCCCTGTCTCAATACTCCGATTAGGCTGATTTTCAATACGATTTATAAACATATGAGAAATATCTAAGCCTATCTCATATGGTATGGGCGCTATTGCACCAAGCCCATTTACTTCTTTTTTAAAAATTTCAAAATAACTGTTATTTTCGGCCCCGGGGCAAATCAGCAGCCTTATTCTGTAATTCCCTTAGCTAAAGCTTAATCTTGATCCCTAAGTGCTGGTTCACACATGTCAAGTCTTTAGCTTTCTGGAGAGAAGAGAAAAGAGAACTCCATTTCGTTTCCCCTCTTTCCTAAAAACTCAAGACTTGACGAGTCAAACTTGATGTGTGTGACCCGGCACTAAAAAGTCGATAAAGGCCGTTACACACTATCCCACAAAGTCTTTCGTATTTTATGAAAATGCTTCCCTGATCTTATTATGGTTTATAAATTTTCAAAAACCAATAACAACTTATCATGAAAGGGTTGCATTTTCATATTTTCATAAACATATACATGCACACGTAAGCAAAATGTAAACAACTTTTGACAGATCAAAAGAATATAAGCAATGATCATCAGGCTTCTTGCGTAGACCTTTACAAAAAAAAAATCTTAGATTATTTTAATGATCTGTGGCCATGTTCTGTAAAATTTTCCATCTGTAAAAGTTGTACACATCGTGTGATACATATGAAACTTTGCATGTGTAAATACATATGTAACTTTTTCGATTAGAACACGCTCTACGTTCCTATGGCAAACATAAACAAAACAGCTGGTTTGTTTTGAAACGTAAACAAAAGTCAGCTTTTGTTTACATTTATAGGTTATGTCATAAGGAAAAACATAAGCAGGTGTGATAGCAAAAATTATGAATCGTATGTAAAATGGAAACTTTGACATACAGGCATGTTCTGAAATCACGGTGATTTCAAATCACGAACGAATTTGAAATCACCCGAGAAATATTTTGGTGTTCTGAAAATCATGAGATTTTTAATTTTTAGTCGTGATTTTCATTGTTCTAAACCACGAGAAACAAACTGTGCGCTTCTTTTTAAAATGTTGCCATTCATTTAGGATGTATGGCTGCCATTTTCATTTATTTTTTACCTTCGTATATTTAAATTTAACCAATCAAACTTCATAATTATCATTTACTTTTAGTTTTTTTTTTTAACAAATTAATTTAATTTTTATTTTTAATGTTTAATTTAATTGAAGAAATTAGTCATATGCTCAACGACTTTAAGAATTCTTTGCTTTGGCAACCATTGACAAAAAGTAAATCACGAACAATATAAACAAAACTAAAAAAGCGTTTGCAAAAAATACAGCGGCTTCCTAAATTTGTAAATTTAAAGGTTCTTGCGTTTTTTACATAATTAATTTTAATGCAAAAACAAATCAAGGACAGATTATTTAATGTGTATGTGATAATTTTATTATAGATTTCAAAAAAAAAGAAATGCTTAAAAAACTTCAAGAGATTTGAAATCGTCATGCTGTAAGCTAACCGGTTTTAAATCACGAGATTTCAAAAATTTTTGTCGGCAGAACACCTTTTTTGTGATTACAAATCACTTTACGAAAAAGTGATTTTCAGAACATGCCTGATACATACGGAAAACTCTTGCGTCGAGAAAGTTTTCGACTGAAATTTGTGAAATGAAACAAAAATTCCATAAATTGAAACAAACAGCTGTTTTTCTCACTTAACTGTGTCTGTAACTTTTTTGGCGAGTTCAAGCTGTCACGTAAGGAAATTACTCGCCAATTTACAGAAAAAGTGTGTCTGTAACATTTTGGTGAGAAAAGTTCCCGCTTTCAACTGTCAAATAAACTCACGAATAAAAATTGGACGAAAAAAAAATGTAAACGCTAAAAAACAATCAAAATTTAAAATGCAAAGAATAATAATAATAATATTTTGTTCTTGGCACATTTTTCATTGTTTTATTATTTTGCTTTTAAAATTTTAATAAAATATACGAATGTCTTCAAAGGTCGTTTGCAAACAACAAACATTAAAGTCGCTCTTTACACAATTTGGTATAGCCGACGTTTGTATTTTCGCCGTCGTCGTTGAAAAATTTTAAATTTTTGGTAAATTTTGGTCGCCGTCAACGATATGTGTTACTGGCGTTCTGAACGTCTGCAGTGCCGCGTCGGCTTCGAGTGCAATATTATGACATTTATAACGTAACGACGTAATCTCTTTTGATAGTTTTCGACATGAGTTACAGACACACATTTCTCTCATTTTTCGAGAAACGATGGAATATTTTGTTTCACGTCCTTTCGATGCAAAAAGTTCTCACTAAAGTTACAGAACATGGGTACTGAATTGCATATTCAAGCTGTTTTCTGAATTTAAAACTGGTATCATACGTTATTAATGCATTTTTAAATGCCCCTTGCTAGAATTTTAAAATTGAAGTACCTATTCTCCTTGCTTTCCTGTTTTTTTTTTTTTTTAATTCATGTGACAGTTTTGTGTTAAAGACATGAGTTTTAAATTTAATACAGGTAATAATACATTAATTATTTATTTTGTTTTTTTTAATTAAAATTAATGATCATTCTATTCTGCTGTTAAAAAAAGACTGACATTAATGATCATTTTGGGGTGTAATAAAACGACTCATTTTTAAATTTGGTGCAGATTCTTCTTTCTTGCCAAATCTAATCGAGTTTAAAATATAGAATTTATTAAAAAATATTTCATAGTATCGAGTTTTTTGTTATTAATGCTGCGAAATATTGGAGTTTGATGGTGTAATGGGAAAGATGAATGGAAAAGGGTACTTTGTTCCATAAGGGAAGGCATTCATAATACTTAAAACATCATTTTTGTTACAAAAAAGTTACTTTTTAAATTTCTTTTAAAGTGTTAACTTTTAGCCAAATTTTGAAGAGAAATAAAAGTCAGCAAATTTTTTTATATAAAGCTAATTTTCAGATAGCCCTCTTATACATATATGTATATCTAAATACATATATATCTATATTTACCCTGTAGGAAATGTCACCAGGTACTACTGACAAGGTAGTTCCTTTGGGAATTTATGTAGACATTGGAACCAGAGAATCACTAGTACATTTAAGTAAATGTAGTCTACACTTTTAGTACGAATTCGAAATCATAACAATCTTTTTTTATTATTTCCTCAACTTTTATAGAAATTTTACTTCTCAGTTTTTATTGATAAACATTTGTTTGTATTAAAGCCAAGTATAGTGGCAAATGTAGTGTAGACATTTTGTTGACAATGTCACCAAAAAAGTCGACAAAACTGGTGACTTGGAGACACTTGCACCCATGTTTTCTTCAGGGTATGTGTGAAAAATGTCTGTTTGTTTGTTGGCTTATAGACTCCTAAACCACTGAACCGATTTTCTTGAAATTTTTATAGTAACATCACGTGAGCCCTAAAAATAAAAAATAAAAGGATGCCAATAATAAGTATCACATATCTTAAGAGCCGCTGCACCCATTTTCTTGAACGTTTTGCAGTAGGATCTTTTGAGACCCGAAATTGAAATAAGATAGCAGCAGGGGAAGTGGTACTCCCCATAGGACGCCAATGTTAAATATCGCATATCTCAAGAACTGTTGTAGTAAGAATGTTCAAACTTGATAGGAGTTACTCTTATGGTGAAATACACCATAATACCCCCCATAGGATGAATATATAAAATTACGCGTAACTGAAGTACTATTATAGCGAGTGTCTTCAAACTTGGATAAGGCCAATATTATGGTTAACAATAAATTTCAAAATAAAAATGGACGGGGAAGACGGAGGAGGAGGTGTACCTTCCAAATAAAAAATATACTAAATGTCAATGCCCGAAATTTCGAAAATCCGTTTTAAATACGTTACACGAACTTTTGACCTTAGAAGACCCCTAGTGAAATTTGATGCAGAAAATATCCGTACAACATTTTAACCCTTAATAGTGCCGTTTTAGTATACTTTTGTGTAATATTGGAAAATGGACAAAAATTACTCCTTGAAATGAGAGTTAGAGGGTTAATATATTCTAAGAAAAGAATCGCCATACGATTCTACTGAAGATATCTGAAATTATTTTTTAGCTCAGAAGTATATTTAGCATATTTTTTTTGGCTTATACCAAACGCCTTTTCAAAAACTTTAGGGGCCCAAATTTCGGGAACCCGAGCTAACTTTTCAAAACCTTTCGGCATATTTGCTCTACTAGTAGTCTACTTTCATTTCGCGTTGCAAGTATTGCGTTTTTTGTTGCACAGTGTTATAGGTAGCAAAAGTTCGAACAACTTGGTGGCCACACGATCAAGTTTTGCCTTTCAATTCCTTTCAATTTGCAATACACTCTCAGTTTTTTACTAACACACTCACACTTTTTAAATTGATCACGAGATGGCTTTCAATTTCACCTTTCCATTTGTTTGGCAATTTACTTTCAATTTAACAGCTGACTACAAGTTTGTATCTGTTGTTGTTGCATTTTGGAAGTAAATTGCTTACAAATTGAGTGCAGCCTACGTCACAGCTTTCAATTTATGTACATTTTGACAAGCAGTATATGTAAAAGACTATCAAGAACAACTTGAACGTGTGGCCGCAGGGTTAGTTCCCATAAACAGCATTGAAAAATTGCATATACATACATAAATGTTAATTTGAAAAAAAAATTTCTATAAATCGGAAATTTTGGAAAATTTTTGTGTAAATATCTAATTTTGATAATAACTTCCAAATAATGGAAAGAACATAATCGAAAATGTTTGATTTTACAATATTGCACTGAACGCTGGTCAATTCCGGCCAAAAATCCATAACTTCTTCATTTCTTTAATTAAATAGCTAAGATTGTGTACGCAACTTAAGAATAGCATATGTATTTGATCCCTCGCTGAAATTTTAGACATGTACGTACAGGGGTTGCCCAAGTAAACATTGACGACAAAAAGCATTGAACAAAATGAAAAAACGGTTATTTATGGTTATATTCAAGGTATATTTACACAAGGTAAACTCGTTGGCCCATATGTTTGTCAGCTGTTTACCCCATTTGGAACCCTAGTGTCAAAAGTTATTTATGTTGGTTCCGTTGGTTCCTTGTGTTTGTTTACATACTTATGGTTAGTGCGCGCCATTTTGAATTAAAAAAGTGTAAAATTGTGAAAAACATTTTTTTTTGTGAAATTTTAATTCTTGTTATTACTAAGCAAACAAAATACATTTAAATGCATTATTTTTTGCAATAATACTTTATTTTTATGCTTGAGAATGCACAATATATTAAAAATTGTTTCAGCTTATTATTCTGAACTGCACGTGTTGTTTTTTTTTCAATTTGTGTTTTTATTTCAAAGGCACATTAGGTCTGTCTGCGTACACATATTTTGCGCAAAATGTTACAAAATCTTGCAAAATGTTGTCTGCGTACTCCAAATCTCTTGCAGCGAGAGAGCCAAAAAGAGAATGTTTTGATAGTTGGAAGTAAGAGAACTTGCAAAATGTTACTGGAGAAATTTCCGCTTGCAAGATTTTGCAATTAGTTTGAACAGCTGTTTGAATGAAATAGTTTTTGTGAAATGAAAATAAAAATTGAAATTTAACAATGGCAGAGGTAAGTAGTTAGAATTGTGTTGATTGTTAACGTTTATAATAAATTATAATAAACAAAACATTTTACTTCATGCTAGAAACGTCCAAATATACAGTGCGACCGTGGCGTAAGTGGAGTAGATATGGCAGAACCGATAGAACCAGCAGAACTTTGTGGGACAAACTTTGCAATTGAAGAGGCGAGTATTTGGAATTGTGTTCCTGGCGAGCACTTCACATCCAAATTATTTTTCTTTTTTTCCATTGTAAGCCGGCACTATGTTTGGCAATGTGAGCAAAAGAAATTTTATAAAAAACCCAACAAATAAAACTAAAAACTAAGAAGAAATTGAATTTACCAAACTAATAACAGTGTAATAAGCAAGTTTTTTAATTTATAACACTTTTTAAGCTTACTTTAATTAATAATTTTTTTAATTTACCCCGAGAATTAAATTTTGCGTACACATACATATGATAAAATTCTTTTGCTTTGTTATTTCAATTGTTTACACACCGATCAGCTGTTTTCTTGCAAAATTTCACTGGATACTGTCTGCGTACTTTTTGAGATTTTTTTCAGCCAATAGAGTAATATTGGTCTTACTCTCCCAAAAAAATTTACTGAGTATTTGCTACTGGAAAAGTACCCAGACAGACCTATTGTTGCGTTTTTTTTTTTGACACCATGGTTCCAAATACAAAAACAATTTGGCGTGTTGTTTTTGTCTTGTTGTAGCAACGAGTTTACCTTGTGTAAATATACCTTGGTTATATTTACTGCCGGGCTCACAATGTCGGCAAGAACATTTATTTCGTATATTTATATTGAAAACAATAATAAAAACTAAGAATTTGTTTTTGTTTTCAATGTACATATGTAAATATGCTAAAGAAAGTTTCTTTCGACATCGTGTGTCAGGCAGTTAATATAATATATAAACATACTATGAGCGAGTTTGTGAATATATAGATACATTACATATCGCTCATTTGCTGCAAGACCGGCATAACTCAAAAAAAATCATTTCGAGATAAACGCATTTAAAGTTTTTGATTTGCTCTAACTACTTAGGAAAAAAGAAGTCTCATTCTCTTCAAACTGGGAAAGTTTAAAAGATATCAAGATGAATTTAATACACAATATAAGAAAAACAAAGCGAACAATTCTGCATCTCTAACTCCAAAATTTCATTTTTTGAGTTATGCCGGTCTTGCAGCAAATGAGAGATATGTATATACATCGTTGCATAACTCAGGCGCGAATCCAGCTTGACCTTAGGTGGAGGAGTAAAAAACCTTTAACTTAAACATCCTATTTTGCATTATTTCTTTTATAAACTCCATAAAAATAGTAAATTTTTTGGTTTGAGGGGTGTGGGCTATTAAAACTTGTAAAATGTTATTTGAATCTCGAGGTCCAATGTCTCCATATGGTCCCACAAGAACTACCTAGTCAAAAGTTCTCAGCTTAGTATTGGATTTTCAATGACAAGCACATAAAAAATGTCTATAGCAGAAAGCATTGACTGGTCTGCAGTTCGTCAATAGCACTGCCGACAATAGTGATTTAGCACAGTTTCACTATCGATATGTCCTACAGGGAATGCACATACATACATACATCGTTACCAAAAACACAAAAGGTCCTAACTAACATTTTGAAAATTATGCAGGAGAAGCAAAAAACCATTTGAAATGATAAATTGCCTTAAATTGCTTTCAATTTATTTTTCTTCTATTTTTTGTAGCGCCTACGAGATGTTTGTCTTTGGTAAAAAATACCGTTATATTTTGTTCGAATGATTATAAAATATTCTGTGGACATTTGTGTTGATGCAATACATGAGAATCAATAAAGAAGTCGTTTTTTCTTTTTTGGTTAGTAAGGGCTTTTTGCGTTTTAGGTACACTACATATCGCACTTGATTATAAAAGTGTATTAACTCAAAATTTAAAAACTTTCAGTAGAAGCAAAACCGTTTTTTATTTGACATTAAAGAATTTTTAAACCAACCGTTTTATTACCAAAAAGTAGACAAAATAGGACATTATTTTTACAGCGGGTAGATATGAATATTACGTGTCGGGTTTTTCAAAAAGTTTAAAAAATAAAAGATTTGAGTTAATACCCTCTTTATGATCTAGTGTGATATGGGGCATTTCCATTTTGACGTGTCGTGATATTTGTACCACAAAATGTAAAAAAATTTAATGAAGACGTCCAATTTATAAAAAGGGTTTTAATATATGCAAAGTAATGAAGTAGAACTACATTCAGAAAAAATTACAACAATCGACGCTAAGGACTTGGAGATATAAGCAAAAAATATGCGCTGGCGTGACGTCAAAAAAACGGAAGTGGATTTTGATTTGCTTTACAAAACAGATTAAGACTGCGAATTGAGCAAGACGTTTTGTATAAAACATTTTTAAGTAAACTTTGGGCTTATTTATATAGATTTATCTTTCAAGCTTTGAAATTTAAAAATCTTTGCTCGTTTTATGGTACTTATAGGCATTTTTGGCGAAACGTCTACTTTTTTTAAGAAACTTTTTGAGAAACAATTTAAATTATTTCTGGCGTTACGTTACAAAAAGTAGACTTTTCGCTGGAACTGCCCATATGTATTTGTATTATAATTAAACATATATAAACATTTATTTGCATTTCAATATAACACATATTTTTAATATTCGCATATGCTTTTGTATTCCCAAAAATTGTATTTATATAACTCGCTATTGCATTCGCTAAAGGGTAGTTTACACGATCACACACGTATTTTCAGGAAAATACAATCCTATAATGATACGTTGTTATTGTTTTTGGAAAATTCTTAAACAATAATTAGATCCGAGATACATTTTCGTCTAAATACGTACGACTTGTATGATCGTGTTAGCTACCCTTAAGCACATATAAGCCGCAAACTAGTAGTTTAGGTTAGGTAGAAAGGCTGGTGTTTAGTCAACTTCACACCCTTACCCAGACCCTAGTAAATTTTTTAAAATTTGCTAATTTTCTAAAATTTTCCTATAAATCACAAATTTTAAATAAGAAAAGTTTATTTTCGAACTTCGTATAATTAGCAAATTTTTAAAACACTTCGTACAAACGGCAAGTTTTAAAAATTATAACTAAAATAGCAACCTCTTGAAATTTTTCTGTAAATAGCAAAATGTTTGAAAATTTACCTATTAATAGCAAAAAAAATGTACAACAAATTTTCGCCAATGAAAATTCGATTGAAATGTGATTTCATTTCATTTTTATAGGTATGCAATTAACAATTATTTATTGTATAAATTAACTCTAGTTGTTTTTTTTTCATTTAATGTAAAACAAAATTGCACTTTACATGTTACATGTATGCACTAACCAATTTTTGAAACTAACCATATGTAATTACTACACACAAAAAAATAAATAAATTACTAGGTTATTCGATTCGAATCTCTGCAAATTTCATACATATTACTATTCGAAAACTTTTTCTTTCAAATTAAATTGCTCGATACCCACTAAGATCTTCTTATAAAATATAAAAAACGTACTTAATTAATATGTACCTTAAAACTAAATTATGCTTTACTATATACAAACATACATACTTTTCTATATTCAAAATTAATTTTAGATTTAATGTTTTATTTTAATATTTATTATGTTGGGCCAGCAACTGCATGTCTGTTAAGTATTTAATTATGTGAACTTTAGCCTCAGCTTTTTGTCGAACACCCAGCGTATTCAACATGTCGGTGACGACAACGCCAAACGATTGATCTTCTGGATTGATTCCTTGTGAAATAGAATTCTGAAAGATCTTTATGGTATTCAACATGTTGTCATTGTGTTGTTGCAATTGCTGCTGTTGTTGTTGTAGTTGTTGCTGCTGCTGCTGTTGTTGTTGCTGCTGCTGCTGCTGTTGTTGTTGTTGTTGTTGTTGATCCTCCTCAATACGTTCGCGTTTTAATGGTGGTTCATAGTAAAACGTTTTTGTTTCTTTTGTTGCTGTAGTGGTGGTATTGGCCAGTTGGCTATCGCCTGTAACTGTAATATTAACTATTTGAATAAATCAGTATAAAAAGAATTTATTTAAAGCGATTTTTTGTTCAGTTTAAAATGGGATTTTTGAAAACTGTTAAGTTTTTGTTTTTCTTATAACTTACCATGAGGATGGTGTATAGTTTGTGTTGAAGAAGCGGCACCTCCATTAAAGGGAAATATATCGACAACAGCATGTTGTTGTGTTTGTTGTTGCTGCTGTTGATTTGCATCTACCTGTGTTACTTGGGTCGTAGTGGTGGTCTGAGTAGAGGGTAAAGGACCACATTTACCCAACAAGGATTCACGATATTGCCTTAAAAAAATAAAATAGACAACGATTTAATTACTGTTATAAGTTTATGTTTAAATAAAATATAAAATTTACCTTATGGACTCTACCAGAAAGCTCATTTGTTTAAAATAACGCCAACGTGATTCTGTGCTTAATTTCATTTCACGGGCAAATTTATCACGCAAACTCTTCCAGCGTTTAGTACATTTTTGCTCTGAGATTAAAAAGAAAAAGACAAAATAAATTTATTATTTCGTAAAGAAAACTTCCAAACAATAAGTTTTCTATAAAGTTAACTTTAATAAGTAAGAGTATTATATTCGGCTATCTTAAATACCCTTCACCATGGTGTGATATGAACAGCAAGTTATGTAAATACCAATCTTAAGAAAGGTATAAATAAAACTATTTTGTGCCACCCATTTTTAATTTTGTTTCCCGGTGTTACAACCAGTGTTCGAAAATAAACACTAAATATCGCTCCTTAGTGTTCGGTACGGTAGATTTGTGGAAAACACAAACGCTAACAGGTGTTTGTGTAGTAAATCATTAAAAAAATAACGTTTTCCTGTTTGTCATCTTTCGAACACAAAAATAATACTGTTTTTATCTAACTGAACAAAAGATGAATGAGAACATTTAATTCCGTTCGGTTTTTCGGTTCAGCTCATTAATGTTCATCCGTTTTGGCTCGTAAAAAAAAACCATAATACACATAGGTACGAAAAAAAACAAAAAACCAGGGGGGCTACTCTCTATTGCGATGCGAAAGGAATTTGTAACACATCTAGCGATTGGTACTCTTCAATACGTTTGCGCATGTGTCTTTCGCATCTTTTAGTTTTTTTCTTTTCATAAATCATCACTTTATTTTATTAAAGTTTTCCAATTTCAAATATTTTTACACACTTTGGCATTTCATTACTGTAAATCCGCGCCATCTATATTTTATTTTGATTGCCACTATCGCTTCATTTTCAGAAAATTTTGCGAAAGTGATAGAGAGTACCAAGTTGGCATTTAAGTAGCTTTCGCATCGAAATTGTTTTCGCATCGCAATAGAGAGTAGACCTCCAGCAAAATAATTTTACACAATTCACAACAAAATTTTTTTGTTTGTTCATTTCTTTATCAATGTTAAAAAAGAAATATTATACTTATAGAACATTAAAATATAATGTTTGTGTACAGTATCACTACAATTGTTCCGTTTTTTAACGAAGAACAGAAGACTATACACTTTAGAAAATTAAACTTTATTTTTGACTATGATTATAGGTCATTCCTTTTAAATAATGCCAATATTTAAAAAAACTAGTGTGTGATCGACTAGGAATTGGAAAAACACAAAGCAATTTATCCAAAGACGAATTGCTAGGAAATAGTTCTGCATCCTTGCGATATCAGTGCCGTGTGAAAGTTTGTTTTCTAAAGCTTAATTTATAGTTACTCAGAAAAGAAGCAAAAAAAAAGTTTATTTTTTACAAAAATCCGAATCAAATTTATTAAAAAAGATTATAAGGTGCGATTTTTGAATCAATTTACCATTCCCTATTTTGAACGTAAAGATTTTAAAGGTGTCTTCAATTCAAATAAAGCTTAAGCACCTTTTCCTCTTTGCCATAGAATCCTCACCTTTTTATTGCTTACAATTAAAAACGGACGGGGTATACTAAAAGATGGGTCTATGACACCAAGATTTTAAAGTGTTACAAACATCAGCACAGATGTACCTATAATACCTTATCCGCAATTGTGATGTGGGTATAAAAATCTGAAATGGATTTGTGCGAGGTACATACATATTTCCATAAGTATGTTTTTCATACAAGAGTTGTAGTTTCGTCTTATAAATGCAATCGAAGAAGTCTAAAATGTTGCATGAACATGTAGTTTAATAAAAGGAACCATAATTAATCAAAATATCAATTTCGAATTTATGTGTACGTAATTACGTTCGTTTACATTTAAGGTGACGATATGTAAATGTGTCTGTTTGCGAAAAATCTAATAAAAAGAAACAAATTTAACTAAAGAGAAATAAATTAAAACAATGTACGCGATCAGGGTTGTCAGATGTTTTTCAAATTCCATCCCCAAATTGTAAATTTTTATCCCCAAATCTACGTTTTACAAAACATGTTTATTTTTGCAAATTACTCTTAACATTACTCTCTTACATTGCTTAAACATCAAATCACCCGAAACTATGCACGTTTACGCCGCCAAAATTATATGCAAAGACTCAGTGGAAGAACGTTGTAAGTTACTAAAGGCCCAAATACACTTGTCAAATGCTTGACATCAAGCTCGTGTACGTGTGCTTGACATTAGAACAAACATTTGCTGGGTCAGCTGTCAAGCATTAATTTTGCATTTTATTTTACCATAGAATTTTAAATAATGATGATTTTTGCAGTTAGGTGACTATAGCGGATCAAAAAATATAGTGGTTATTCACGAAAAAAAAACTTCCCATTTGTTGCATAATGTAATTTATTTGGGTACACAATCAAACAAATAAATTTGAAAAATAGATTTGATTTGTCCGCGCACATCCCCTTTAACAAGTAACAAGACGTCGAGCTCGAACAAATTACATGCACAAATCACTAGTGTGTGGCCAGCTTTATAGAATAGAATAAACATAAAAATGCAATAAAAAAATAAGAATAAATTCCCAAAAAATCCCTAAATCAAACTTTTTATTCCCGTTTTTCAAAAAAAAAACCCTTATCTGACATCACTGTACGCGATTGACGTAGGCAGCGAATAAAAAAACAAAGCTGACGTTGGCAACAACAATGGGAAAAAGTAGAAGAACAATAATAACACACTGGCGAATACAGCAGAACTAGAAATATAAATAAGTCGATGCTGAACAGAACACGACAGCCACAGTAAAAACAAACAAGCACCCATGCGACCGAATATAAATTGAATGTTGTAGCGACTGCCAACTCTGACGTCGCCACTGTCGCTACGACAATCGAGGTTGAACTCGAAAGTCTTTAGCAAAAAGCAAGGTTGCCATCCGAAACGATTTTTGGTCAAACGTGGCGGTTTTTAAAACGGTTTGGCGATGGCTATTTACGTTTGGAGTTATTTTCTAGTTTGTATATAAATTTTATTAAAACAAGTAAAATAGTTCTCCTATCCTTTTTTTAATTTTTATATGTTTGTTAACCATATAAGTTTTAATGTTACCGCGAAAAATCAGACATAAGAGTACAAAAAAAGTTCGTCAGGTTTCCTTTTGTTTAAAAACTATTGGCATTATCTTCAAATCTATTCGTCGCATCACAAAAGATTTTAGAAAACAATTTGGGATTTAAGTTATTGTTGATACTTTCCAGCATTTTAAAGACTATGTGGGTCAACAAGTCGGATATTAATTTTTTGCCCCAAAGGTGTAAAATAGTTCTTAGATTTTCTTTTCAAGATTACTCGTTTTTCTTTTCTGCGTCTAAATATTCCTGATTAACTAATTCAACTTTGAGAACTTTTCAAATTCTGTTTATATCATATAACTGGCTGTTTGGTCCCGGCGCTGCTAGGGATAAAGGATAAATAAAAATAAAAAGGAAATACTGTTGAATTTTGTTAATAACTTGACCCCAGCGCTATCTGCCATCAACAAATTTTAAATATAACGACAACAGCGCCACCTATCGGGAGTTTATAAACCATCAGTAAAAGTAGACCTTTACATGCGTTGGAACTGTTTCAAAATCGGTTAAGTGGTTCTCGAGTTATAAAATTACGAACATAGGACAACTGATTTTTATAAGTATATATGTATGTATGTATATGTTCAGCTGCTAAAATTGCAGAAATCATTTTCTCTGGTCAAGAAATGTTCTTTTGTTTTTTTGTCACATAAACTTTAGATTAAGTTGAAATGTTTGAAAGAAAATTCACGCCTAAAAATTTCCGCGAATTGAAAATATTTTCCTCCACAAATTCTTAAAAAAAAAGTGCAATTTAACCATTGCAGAAAAACTAGTAAGTACTGCTGCCAGATTTGACGATTTTAGGGTCCAAAAATGGCCCATTGACGATTAAAGGATTTATACCCTAAATTTTAAGATTTTTCATATGAAATTTTTTTTCCCAATTTACATACTAAGTTTTTGATATTATTTCGTATTCTCGAATTAATTTTTGGATACTTTCGTTTATTAAGTTGACAGCAATTGTCCCGTGTAAGCAGTTTATAATACAAATATAAAAACATACAATTGTTTACGATTGGAATTCTGGTAATTTTTCAACCATTTTCCTAAGCACTGAAGCAGAGTTTTTGATCAGTAAAATCGGTGTTCGATATCAGTTCATGTGGCCCCAATTTTCGTATTATCTTATTCGAGTGATGTCGCTTATTCTATATGCTTAAACTTTTGTAGTATATTCAGATATATGACATCCTGAACAATACAAGATAAGTAAAGTCATCTGTTGACAAGCTTCTAAAACAACCTTTGGTTTTTCAAAAACCGAAATCTTCATATTTAAAAAATGGCTCCCTCTCTTATTTTAGTTAGCATATAAAAGAAGTTTAACCTTGCATTTATGGCCAATTGGAGTCAGAATCGGATTCTATTTTTAGAGAATTTTTGAAAAAAGTAATAAATCTTTTATTTTTTTTTTTTTTAAACTAACAAAATTTACTGTTGTTTTACAATGAGGATTAAATTAAGTAAATTTTACGATTTTGACGATTTTTATTTTTGCAACATTTGCCGATTTTTGAAACATTTTATATGGCAGTTATGCAAGCAAGAGTGCTTTATTCTTTAATACCCTTTACCTAACCTTATGTAGCGTCGTAACCCTGCAAACACGCGTGTAAAGAGTAGCCTACAAAGGACCAGGACTAGTCCAAGAGTAACCCAAACGTATGGAAAAAACATGGTCTATTTAACATTACGATGTCCTAGGGCAGGACCATATAACCCACCTTTGGACTACTAAGGAGTAGTTTTGAAACTACTCCTTGGTATACACAAGAGACTTAGTTTTGAAGTCGTTTTAAAACGAAAGCACGTCGTTAAAAAACGAAGACATGTCGTCTCACTACAAACACTTTTTATCAATGACATGGTCCATGCTTGCATTACATCGGATCAGTCCATGGAGTAGTCCATTTTATCAAAATGGATCAGGTGGTCCAATTTTATTTGCTGGGCACTCACCCACTAACACACCTAATCAAACAGAATTTCAAAGAAAATAAAACATGTTGAGTTAAGGTTTTTCGTTAAGAACACATTTCTCTATTTAACCGGCGAATCATGTAAGTATGTATGTACATATATATTTATCTGTGTAAGAGATACTTAATTCAGTCTGATCTTCTTGCTATTTATAGGTACCACCTTTATTCGACCAAGAATTGAATACCTAGAACTCTAATTTCTGAGCTGGAGCTTCAAAGTCTATTTTGGAGCTTCTCGACCGCGTGCAGGAGAGGAATAAGGTTCTTATTGGTGACAGTGGGTGTCCAATTCGATTGATTCATCCCAAAGTGTGTTGGATTTCCATGTTTTGTCGTTACTAGAATAGGATTTGTTCTGATGATATCGAGCCCTAATAGCAAAAATGATGTAACCAACAACATTTTATACCATGTTCACACGGACAGCAATATTCGTGTTTCGCTCTCTTATTCCTGTTTCGCGCCCCAAACATGATTGAAACGACTTGTTTCCCCATACAAAATTTTGTGAGCGAAACAGGTCGTTTCATTTTGAAACAGGCTGCGAAACAGGAAAAATGTACTATCATCTCCAATTTAGATAACATTTATCGTTAGTTTATCTGAACTAGCTCTCAAAAAAAAGCAAAACAAAGAAAAAAACAAAATAAAAATTGATGTCTAATAAAATAAAGTGATAATTATAACATAATAATATCAATAAAAGTGTTAAATAATATACTTATGTTGAAGTTTTATTTATTTAAAAAAAATCACACTAACAACACAAAAAAAATGTCAAAATGAAACAGGAATGAAACGAGTGGTTTATAACGTCGTATGAACATAGCATTATACCATGTTCACACGGACAGCAATATTCGTGTTTCGCTCTCTTATTCCTGTTTCGCGCCCCAAACATGATTGAAACGACTTGTTTCCCCATACAAAATTTTGAGAGCGAAACAGGTCGTTTCATTTTGAAACAGGCTGCGAAACAGGAAAACTGTCATCTCCAATTTTGATAACATTTATCGTTAGTTTATCTGATCTAGCTCTCAAAAAAAAAATCAAAACAAAGAAAAAACAAAATAAAAAGTGTTGTTTAATAAAATAAAGTGATAATTATAACATAATAATATTAATAAAAGTATTAAATAATATATGCTTAAGTTTTATTTACTTTTTTATCTATTTTAAAAAAAATCACACTAACAACACAAAAAAATTGTCAAATTGAAACAAGAATGAATCGTATGAACAGCATGTTTGGCAAACTAGTTTCAAAGAGCGAAACGAGTGGTTTATAACGTCGTATGAACATAGCATTATACCATGTTCACACGGACACCAATATTCGTGTTTCGCTCTCTTATTCCTGTTTCGCGCCCCAAACATGATTGAAACGACTTGTTTCCCCATACAAAATTTTGAGAGCGAAACAGGTCGTTTCATTTTGAAACAGGCTGCGAAACAGATAAAATCTACTATCATCTCCAATTTTGATAACAGTTATCGTTAGTTTATCTGAACTAGCTCTCAAAAAAAATCAAGACAAAGAAAAAAACAAAATAAAAATTGATGTTTAATAAAATAAAGTGATAATAATAACATAATAATATTAATAAAACTATTAAATAATATATTTTTAAGTTTTATTTACTTTTTTATCTATTTTAAAAAGAATCACACTAACAACACAAAAAAAATGTCAAAATGAAACAAGAACGAATCGTATGAACAGCATGTTTGGCAATCTAGTTACAGAGAGCGAAACCAGTGGTTTATATCGTCGTATGAACATAGCATTAGATTTTTGTTTTTTGATGAAAATCGATAATTTTTGATAATTTGCATCATCTCTAAAAATCTCATATCTCTGGAAAGTACCATTACAAAATAAGAGCAAAAGCAATTTCAAACGAAACCCTAGACTTGAAGCAAAAATATTTAAAAAAAAACCTTCTGTAAAATTTGATTTTTATTGGTTACATCATTTTTGATTTAAGGTATCAGGTTCCCGAAACTCGTATGTTCGTTATCACGTTTTTCCTTAAGAGCCCATCATTTTGTGGTCAATTGTCCGGTGCACAGTATAATCCAATACAGTTAAAATTCGTTCTTTGGCCAGACTATTCGCTTTCCACATAATCCTCCTTCTCATTACCTATTTTCGTAGTTCTAGTCATACCCTGAGTGTTCGTCCTAAAAAAAGTATGGGTTCACACTAAGAAAGTTTTCCTTCAGAAAGTCTCATGGTGGAATTACATTGGAATTGCATTGTTTGTCTAGGTTTATGTCAAAGTTTTGTATACATACGGGTAACAGTTTTGTTTATGTTTACAAAAAGTCCACGTTTTGTGCTGTGATTATTGTATTTTATTAAAGTTTTTGATAATTTTAAATTAAAATAAATAAGATATTGACCATAATTAAATAAAATTTGCTAAGAATGTATTTATTTCATCACGTTTAGCGGAACGCTTTGATTTTTGTTTAAACTATTTTTTGACGTAAACGGTGATATAATTTCCATTTTTGTTCTAATGTTGTATTTGTTGCCGTTACGATGCCACCTGCTTATTCCACCATGGAAAGTCTGAGTTAATTGGTGAGAGAAGAAGAAAACATGCTGTTATTCTCTCCCCTCTCATCAATAAACTCAGGCAACAGGAGGAAGAGTATAATCCAAACTAAAATATTCGATTTTTTTACAAAAAATATAATTAGGGAATTCACATGGTGGCTCAGAGTCATTAGTCGTAAAGTCATATGTATTTGAAAAAAGTGTACCTATTGTATTTTCTAAATCATAAGTCATAAAAATGTCAAATCAACGTCAGAGCAAAAAATAAAAATATATAAAAATGCCGGCAAGAAGCGAAAAAGATAACATTTTTAAGGTTTTGTGTGAAAAGTTTGCATCCGACATACTAATGGTTGAAACAAGAATTTAATTGTTTGTTTTTTTTTTAAATAAAAAAGTTTATTTCTAGGCGATGAAGAAGAGGAAGACGATACATATGAAAATTTTAGTATTTACTAATTAAATTAATATTATCAAAACAGAAGAATAAAAAAATACAAAATGGTAAAAACAGCTGACACTGAACATACTACATAGTACACATGAAAAACAGACCTCAGTTTGTATTGTCGTAAAATATATAAACATGAAAGATACCAACAACATATTTACAACTGTGGTAAAGTTTTAGCACATACGATAAATACAACACAACAGTACACCATGTGAATTCACTAAATTTCTTTTTAAAAATATAATTTCTTTATAATAAAATGTCTATATGTATAATAGTGATTTTCTGTGCCCATGCAGGTCTATTATAGGGAGGTTTGACTGCAGTAAATACCTAGGCATATTTAATAGATAACCAGCTAGCATTTGGCTGATTTTTTTTTGTAAAAACCACCCAAATGATTCTTTTCAGATCAGTTTTGCTGATTAAAAACTGATTTAACGCCTGAGCGATTAAAAAAGGATTCATATACATATGATTCATTTATATGTTTAGATAATGATTTTTAAATATTTTGAATTTTTGTTTTTGCCAAACGAAAAAATATATAAATAGAAACTTTCATGTCAGCCAAACAAAAAAAAAGCTTGGCTAAAAAAGAAGCCCAAAAATTATTGACAATTTATAAACTTAAATGTTAGTGCAAATTGTTTCTTCTCTTCTTTGCGAAAAACCAATTACTTTTGTTTGGTTTAAAATCCATAACGGTGCTGATTTTTCGGAGAAAAATTAAAAAAACATGACAATTAAAAAGTGATATGAAATACATACATACATATGTATAATCAAAAACTATATAATTTACGATTAAAAAATGAGACAAAAACGATTCAATAATGATTAGAAAAACTAACATTAAAATGATCAAAAAGGAATCAGAAAATTGAATCACAAATGATTCTTTCAGGTGATTCATCGGTAGGGTACATACCATTTTCTTACAACGAGAGTATCATTTATGATTAAAAAATGAGCTCATTTTGCCCTTGAAGCTGATTCCTAAATGATAAGATTATGATAGAAAATGCTAGCTGGGTAAGAACGAAATAGGTGTATATTACATACATACGTATGAAAATATGTACAGTGAGCGTCAAAATAAACTAACAGCTTGTTTTCCAATATAAAAAGTGTTATGTTAGTTACAAAAAGTTATATATGCATCTACTTTGCCAAATTTGATTAGACTTCAAGCTTGCTGTCATTTGTGAAAAATACGTTTCTCCAAAATTTGACGAAACCATGTTGGCTTTTGATATACGTCCTCAAACAGCTGGATCAGCCCAATAGTCGCTCGATATCAACTCAACTAAACATCTGGGAGCATTTGGACAGACAAACAAAAAAAACATAAGCAGCATGCACTCTCTGAAAATTCTGCAGGAAGAGTGGGTAAAAATGTCTAACTTTAAAATGCGTGGAATCGATGCCAAAGCGACTAGAAGAAGTCCTAAAAGCAAAAAGAAATCAAACAAAGTATTAGCCACTTCACTTTTCGTACTACATATTTTAAAACTGTACACTTTTTTTTTACGCGTTAAAAACAGAGTAAATTTGTTTTTTATTGCACTGATTTTGTTGTTTCTGAAGTATTTCAAATTTTTAATTTTATATTGTAATAACATTGTCCAAAGTTTAGTAAATGATAATAAACTTCTAAAAATTTAAATTCTTTTTTAACTAAAATACCTAACACTTTTTATATTGGAAAACAAACAAACTGTTTACTTTATTTTGATGCTCACAGTATGTACCTATGTATGTATATACATACGCACATACCTATCTGCAATATAATAATTTTCTAGTAATTGTAAAGATCCCTATCAAGTTGTATTTTTACGAAAGGGTGGAAAAAAGGGAGATACCTACCTATTGAAAGATATTACTTACCAGGCATACCAAGTTGTTCGGAAATTTGTTTCCAAACTTGTGCTTTACGCACAAAATGTTTGTAATTATAATGGGAACGATCGTAAATGACAGCATTTACTTTAACAGCCTCAATTAAATTCAAATCGAATTGCTGTTCTGAATTTGCATCCAATTTTTCCACCATTGTTGTTGTGACGATTGCGGTTCGCTTTTACTTTATTGTGTTTTATTTGTTGTTGTTGCAGTAAAATGAATATGTACAGCAGAAATATTTTACCAAACACAACCTTTAACTTCTCTGCCAACTTTAGCGCCTTTTTCACACTTGTCGTCTCTTCCTATTAAATCACCAATTTAACAGTGGCGACCCTGTATTTTTATTTTTATAATTTTTGTTAAAGCAGAATTGTTTTTGTAGTTTTCTAAAAAAAAAATCATACCTACAAAGTGTATTGTGACAAATTTGTTCTTTTATTTCCACAGGGCAAAAGAAAAACCATATTTTTTGTTAAATTTTCTCAGAATTACAAATGTAACTTTTTCAAGTCCACCCTTAATAAATGTTAACATTGCACGAATAAAATACACGTTCATGCATACATACATATGTATGTATACTCCCATAAAAAAACAGGAATTTTCTTTACATAAAATGGGTTTTTTTATAAAAAAAATCGCACAGTTAAAAAACTACAAAAAGCTTTTCATATATTTTCACACTACCGCGCGGTTTTAGTCTGAACAACGTTAACGACGACGTGTACGCAAAGCAACTGAATTTGAAGAAACATCGTTGTTGGTTGAAATTCAAAGCAAATGCAAACGTTTGTTCGTTCGGCTACAGCATTCACGAACGACAGTGTTGACGTCGTTCGGCAAAGCAACAAAAAGTTTTTTCCATAAATACAAAGCTTATGTACTATATACAAACACACGTACTAAATGTGACTACAAATATGACCGACGTATGTACATATTTACATGTCCATACGACATACATATGTATGCACGTACATATGTAATCAAATGTAAAGGGTGTGATTTTTAAAGACGGAAAACTTGAAACTTGCATCACTGACATTATTGGACTTGTTATTTTGAGCTCAGTTTGGTATGGCAATTCATCAAATCATTGTCTCAACACCATTAACTTTCCTGACTATTTTCATTTTTGTGCGACACATTCACATTTCTCGGTCTCTCAGACCGATTTCAAGTATTTCTCGGTATCTCAAAACTTTTCTAAAATTTTCAAAACCTGTGCAATGGACATATTTAACAAACTAATCTGAAATGACTGAAGTAAGAAAAAAAACAAAATTTAGTTTTTTTTTAGCTCAAAGCATCAATTTATATTTCGTCACAATATTTTGGCATTTTTGATCTTAGACCTAATACCTATAAAAAAAAAAAAAAAAAAATTCATTCACAAAACACAACATTTATAAAATGTGGTTTTTCTATTAACATATATCAATGCTGTGCTTTTCACTCTAGGGAGCTTTGTTATTAACTTTTTCGAACGTGTTTTTATTGAAGATTTTAGGAAGGAATTCATCATCTTTGTAGTTTTGTCTTTTTCAAAAAAAAGTGATTGTAACTCGATTCAGCGACCTGTAAATCTTCAACATTACTTTCCTCGGAGTTTTCTTGTTCAGTATCTGCGTTTGCTTCATACATATCAATATAATCTTCGTATTCAGAACCACTTTCCACATCAGAATCTGGATCTAAATCGATTTCATTCAGAATAGCTCTTGTGCGCTCAATATCTGCCATATCTAGAGAAAATTTCACGATAATTTATTTTGAACATAATTCTTTTATTAAATCATATAAACTGATCGTTATTTGTCCATTTTCATCTATAAATTTCTAATTTGGCAAAACAAACTTACCTGACGACAATGTTACACTTTACTATAAGTCGGTCTCATAGACCGTCTGATTAGCAATCACAGGTACAACACTTCAACTCAAACGCACTTGTTACACTAAACGTTGTACAAGAGAAATAATGAAGATACTGAGAGAATGACGGAGTTCCCATTTTTTGTTTTCGTGAAATTAACACAAAAGTGATTCATTGGTCTCACAGACCGACGAAATGGTCAGGAAGGTTAAGTGCATCCAGTAAAGCTTACTGTTTAGTACGCTTTATGTGCCAGTGGAATCATTTGTCCATACATACATACATATGTCTTCAAGAATTAACGCCAGCCCAATAATCAGAAATCATATTAAAACATTAATGCCACCAAATGTTCTTATATGTAAAGACAATTGGACTATGTATTAAAATAAGGTGACCATACGTACTCTTTTTTAGAGGACAATCATCTATTTGAACTGGCTGTCCTCTATAAAATTTGTGTCCTCTTTTATCATATTTTTTTCATAATCTGTCATCTTTGTCCTCTTTTTGTTAAAGCATGACCAATATTTGATTTTATTTTTATAAATTAAAATAAATTTTATTTCACGACGATCTCTGGTCTTTTCTGTCAAATACTTGTTCTGTTCATATTCCTACTGAACTCTTATACACTTGCAGTATAAAATTTTGAATAAGTAACTCCAATGCATTTTTAAGTTTCGTTATTTTTTTAAACTAATTTTACTTAAGTTAATGTAAATTTTTATATATCGTCTGCTTAATATCCAAACCTGCTAACTCCCTTTCAACAAATGCTTGAGAGGAAACAAAAAATATAGTTGATTTGACACACTTCAATACTCAAATGGCTGGTCCACGAGGCATATTTTTCTCTACCCAACGGAATCAAAATCTCAATTTACTTAAAAAGAGGATTTAGCAGGTTTGCATATTAAGCCGACAATATGCTATTTTTTTTAATTTACTATAAGTATATAAATATGGGGATGTAAATTTGTCTGTAACACTACGTGACAAAATTTCAACAAAGTCGTGACCAAATGAATCTGACAGCAAATCTTTGTGTAAAATTTTCCGCTGAATCCGAATATGAAGTCAGAATTGTCAAAAACAACGGTAATTTTGGAAAATCTCAAAAGCTGTTCTACGTTTGACAATTTTTGATTTCATATTCGGATTCAGCGGAAAATTTTACACAAAGATTAGGTGTCAAATTAATTTGGTCAAAAAATTGTCACGTAAAAAATCTTGAAGTCAAAAATATTTTTTACTTTTTTTCTTTATGTCCTCTATTTTTATTTTCAAAATCTGGTCGCCTTAATTAAAAACGCTTTACTCTGTTTTGTTTCAATTTAAAGCCTCTGAAAATAACACCCTTTATAAATGCAGCGCTAAGCTACTTTTGGCACGGGATAAATTAAAGCTTTTTTTTATCGAAAGACACAGAAAAGGGCACAATATCAATTTCTCAGCACGCGTAACCACAGACGGTGATTTTTTCATGATTTTTGGTGTATGTAAGCGAAAGGTGTTGCGAAAAAATTCACATTTTCTGTTCTCTGCGTCTTTTTATAGGTAGTTTCCTTTGCACTCATTCGTTGCTTTATTTAATTTTTTTATTTTTATGATGCACCATCTCTTCACAATACAAAACACGGAGCGCATTTAAATTGCTTGTCTTTACAAATAAGCAAGTAAAGAATAATTAACGATAACGGCGAAAAAATCAACCCTTAATTCATGGGGAAAACATCATCGTTTGAATCTGTCGTGTTTTTGGAAGTAACTGCCAGAGTTAAGTTTTTTAAGCCGTGCATTGCCAGTTTGTTATCAAAGCAATTTTTGAGAATACAAAATTTTGTTGTTGCTTTGACATGGTTACAAGTAATAATTTTGCTTAAGGTAATTCTTATTCGCTTAACAGCTTTACTTAATATCTTTAGCTTTTCTAAAATCTTTGGATGAAGTTTCCTGGCGATCTGGCATGAGCAACCAGTGAAATTCGCATAAGAATAGCTAATCCCATCAACAATAAATTTTAGTGTTTTTATCAATAATAAAAATTGGGAATTCCCAAAAATTACTTTGATAATAAACAGGCAAGTGCACGGCTTAAAAAACTAAACTCTGGCAGCATACTTTATTTTTGCGAGAGCAATAAAGCAAGTTGTTTTTTTTTCATTTTGTTTTTTCTTAACCAGGGTTGTGAACTATTTCTAATTAAAAAGCGCCGTGGCCCCAATCAAAAAGCGCTAAATAAAATTTAAATAAAAAACTTAATGAAATGTTTAAGAAACAAGTTTAATTAATTACACTGGCCGTCAAAAAATATCGTTTGAAATAAAAATATATAAAATAAGATTTGTGCGATTTTGATTTTTTACAATGATTATTTTTGACCATATGGCGACCATTTTTTCATGCAAATTAGTATGTACACTTCTTTTTATCAATTATCAGAAATCTAGGTATATGATGAATACAATAAGGCGAGAAATCATGAAGATCAGTAAAATCAGCACGCTAAATTCAATTAAAATCGCATAATCAAGTTCTCTACCCCGACTTTTTTTGTTTTTTGCAGTGCAGTGTTAATAAAACATTAACATTTTTAAAAAGGCTTTTCTGATATTTCAGGAAGAGTAAAGTAATATAATTTCAAATATACCCTAAAAAAATTATTTACTAAATCACCAGAAAATATATCTTGAACCAAGAAAATTTTTCACCATTCTCGTCAAGCCAAAAATTTCTTATTGTAAGCCTGAAATTTTTTCATAAAAAAGTGTAGTTTAAGAAAACTTAATAAAAAAATGAGAAAATTTTTTGATTGATATGTTAACATGTCGATCTAAATAAAAATTAATTAAATCAAACCAAGTTTTCTTGAGCGTTTACTGAAAAGTTTAAAGAAATCGGTAGCATTTGTTTCTTGATGCAAGAAATTCGATCCTATTAAAGTATCAAGAAAATGAGACTAATATTAAATAAATTCTGAATGCAGTTTTTGATCATATACCAAAAACATGAACTTTTGAGCATGACAAAATGTTTCTTTATTAAAGAAATTTTTACTTAATACAAACAAAAAAAGTTAATGGATTACTTTAGAAAATAAACTTCTTTCCTTGTATAGTATGCATTTCAGAGTAAAGTATATGTATTTAAAAAACGGAAACAAATTTTGGTTTTTTGTGTCTTGATTTAAATGTTTGCAAATAAAAGTACAAACATTTTGGGTATCAATAAAAGCGCTAATTTAGCGCTCTTTTTTAAAAAAGCGCTAAGGAAAAAATATGCGCCTTTTCGACAGTTAAAAAGCGCTAAATCTAGCGCCAAAGGCGCTAAATTGGCAAATCTGTTCTTAACCTACCCAGCAAATAATAGGACCAGTCCAAACACGCGTGTAAAGAGTAGTCGACAAGGGACCAGGACTAGTCCAAAACTAACCCAAACGTATGGAAAAAACCTGGTCTATTTAACATTGCGATGTCCTAGGAGAGGACCATATAACCCACCTTTGGACCACTAAGGAGTAGTTTTAAGACTACTCCATGGTAAACTCAAGAGGATTAGTTTTGAAGTCGTTTAAAAACGAAAGCATGTCGTTAAAAAGCGAAGACATGTCGTCTCACTACAAACACTTTTTAACAATGACATGGTCCATGCTTGCATTACATCGGACCAGTCCATGGAGTAGTCCATTTTATCAAAATGGATCAGGTGGTCCAATTTTATTTGCAGGGTACTTACAACCAGGGTTCCCAGTTTTATTTTAAGGCTTATCCCCAATCTTCGATTTTTCATCCCCAAAAATCCCCAAAATAGTTATTTTCTTATCCCAAAAATCTCCACATTTTCTTAAAAATAAAATACATAATTTTATGTCAATGGAATGGAAAAATATTCATGCATCAATTTATTTAAATAAACCCATTTGTGTAATATTATTAAAACTAATTTAAAACTGGCCAACTAAAATAATAACATAATGTTATTTATTGTTTGAGTTCTACGTATATATAGGTAGAGTATGTAACAAGGGTAACGTTTAAACGCAAAAGAAAAATAATTATGCGTCAATATCTATCATTTCAAAAACTAGGGAATCAAAATCCTCTGATTCATCAGCCAGTGCAATTTTGTTTTACATGTTGTTTGTTTAAAAAGTGCATTTGAGATGATTGAATAAATTTTTCACAGCAAGCTGCACTATTTTAAAGTGTGTATTTCTTCTTATTAATTCTAATAACTTATATTGCATTCTGTTACAAATATTGATTTTGGTTGTATTCATTACAGAAAAAGACTAGTTCAACAGAAGTAAAGCTAGTTGGTACAAAACCATATTTAAAACTATTTCAACAAGTTCTTGAAAAAGTTTAAACTTGATATGTTAACATGTCGATCTAAATAAAAATTAATTAAATCAAACCAAGTTTTCTTGAGCGTTTACTGAAAAGTTTAAAGAAATCGGTAGCATTTGTTTCTTGATGCAAGAAATTCGATCCTATTAAAGTATCAAGAAAATGAGACTAATATTAAATAAATTCTGAATGCAGTTTTTGATCATATACCAAAAACATGAACTTTTGAGCATGACAAAATGTTTCTTTATTAAAGAAATTTTTACTTAATACAAACAAAAAAAGTTAATGGATTACTTTAGAAAATAAACTTCTTTCCTTGTATAGTATGCATTTCAGAGTAAAGTATATGTATTTAAAAAACGGAAACAAATTTTGGTTTTTTGTGTCTTGATTTAAATGTTTGCAAATAAAAGTACAAACATTTTGGGTATCAATAAAAGCGCTAATTTAGCGCTCTTTTTTAAAAAAGCGCTAAGGAAAAAATATGCGCCTTTTCGACAGTTAAAAAGCGCTAAATCTAGCGCCAAAGGCGCTAAATTGGCAAATCTGTTCTTAACCTACCCAGCAAATAATAGGACCAGTCCAAACACGCGTGTAAAGAGTAGTCGACAAGGGACCAGGACTAGTCCAAAACTAACCCAAACGTATGGAAAAAACCTGGTCTATTTAACATTGCGATGTCCTAGGAGAGGACCATATAACCCACCTTTGGACCACTAAGGAGTAGTTTTAAGACTACTCCATGGTAAACTCAAGAGGATTAGTTTTGAAGTCGTTTAAAAACGAAAGCATGTCGTTAAAAAGCGAAGACATGTCGTCTCACTACAAACACTTTTTAACAATGACATGGTCCATGCTTGCATTACATCGGACCAGTCCATGGAGTAGTCCATTTTATCAAAATGGATCAGGTGGTCCAATTTTATTTGCAGGGTACTTACAACCAGGGTTCCCAGTTTTATTTTAAGGCTTATCCCCAATCTTCGATTTTTCATCCCCAAAAATCCCCAAAATAGTTATTTTCTTATCCCAAAAATCCCCACATTTTCTTAAAAATAAAATACATAATTTTATGTCAATGGAATGGAAAAATATTCATGCATCAATTTATTTAAATAAACCCATTTGTGTAATATTATTAAAACTAATTTAAAACTGGCCAACTAAAATAATAACATAATGTTATTTATTGTTTGAGTTCTACGTATATATAGGTATAGTATGTAACAAGGGTAACGTTTAAACGCAAAAGAAAAATAATTATGCGTCAATATCTATCATTTCAAAAACTAGGGAATCAAAATCCTCTGATTCATCAGCCAGTGCAATTTTGTTTTACATGTTGTTTGTTTAAAAAGTGCATTTGAGATGATTGAATAAATTTTTCACAGCAAGCTGCACTATTTTAAAGTGTGTATTTCTTCTTATTAATTCTAATAACTTATATTGCATTCTGTTACAAATATTGATTTTGGTTGTATTCATTACAGAAAAAGACTAGTTCAACAGAAGTAAAGCTAGTTGGTACAAAACCATATTTAAAACTATTTCAACAAGTTCTTGAAAAAGTTTAAACCGCAAAAAAGTCTAAAATTTGAGCCCAAATCTTGACCAAATCGGTCTTGCCATTGCAAAAAAGGAATTTATAATAATATATTATCCCCAAAAATCCCCAGCGCAAAAAGTGCTTTTCCCCAAAAAATCCCCTGGGGATTTTTACAAAATTTTTATCCCCAATTACAAAAAAAAAAATCGCCAATTTGGGGATAAATCCCCAAAACTGGGAACACTGCTTGCAACCAAGAATGATAGAAATAAAGCTTACGACATCAGGCAGATATAAAAATTTTTTACTGCGCATGTAGGAACTGTGACGTCACACAACCTTCATTCTCATTGGCTAATATTTTTTAATTTTCAAAGTTATATGTTTATGTGTAAGCATGACAATGGAACAATTTACAATTTTTCTATTTAAATTATTTAAAAACATCCTTTTTTCCTTTTTTTCATCAAATTTTAATTTTTGACTTACAAAAATATATATTATCTCTATATTAGCTATACATACATAGTTTAAAATAAAGACATTTAATAACAAGTAAGAGTGCTATATTCGGCTGTGCCGAATCTTATATACCCTTCACCATTGTGCGAGCTGGGGTCTAATCACCGCATACGATATCGAGCAAAATTGATCGAAATTATTTATTTTGGTATCTTGAAACTCGATATCGAATGAAATGTATTAAATTTGAAATAATAGCATTCGACATCGAGAAACTCGACATTACATTTATCGAGTTTTCATTCGATACGCCAGTGTCTATCGTATGCAAAAAAATTCAATAGTTAATTCGATACGACAGTATCGAATGCGGTGATTAGACCCCAGAATACAGAGCAACTAGACAAAAACTAAATAAAACTGGTAAATATTTTTTTTTTAAATAAGAGACAACCGGTTTTGAACTTCGCTCATCATAAGGGCCCAGAATATATGTACTTTATAGGGTGTAGGATCAATATTGTATATACCTTTTTACCTTCGGTGAAGGGTATAAAAAGAGTAATTTTCGGGAATTCAGGGTTCTAATCACTGCATTCGATACTATCGTATCGAATGAAAACTCGATAAATGTAATGTCGAGTTACTCGATGTCGAATGCTATTATTTCAAATTCAATACATTTCATTCGATATCGAGTTTCAAGATACCAAAATAAATAATTTCGATGAATTTTGCTCGATATCGTATGCAGTGATTAGACCCCAGTATTTCTGTTATAACTCATAAAAATTTCCGACATTTTGATATATAAGTCATATCCATAGGACGTATAGCAGCCCTAAAATTTAGGTTTTTATAAAAATTTTGATGTTTTTAGCCCATTTTTCGAGTATTTTGCTCATAAATTACCCATTGTCTAACCAATTTGATAGTTTTATATACCGACGTGTTAAGGATGAATTTTCCCATTTACTTAAGTTATATTTATATATAAACATTTATATAAACTTGTAAATATATATTTTAACAAAGTTAATTATAAAAAAAGAGTAATTTTTGTGGATTCAGTATTTCGGTTATAACTCTGCCATTTTTTAACCGATTTGGCAAATTTATATACCGACGTGTTGAAGAAGAAATTTACCATTTACTTTAGTTATAAAGCTTGGACTCGGGGAGGTCATAACTTTTTTGTATCTGAACCGATTTTCCCGAGTTTTTTATAAAATATGTTCTACTAAAAATTTCCTATATTTTGATATATAAGTCATATCCATAGGACATATGGCAGCCCTTAAATTTAGGTTTTTATAAAATTTTTAATTTTTTTTTGTACGGGAGGTACCACGCCCACTTCTCCAATCCCGCCCACATTTTGTAGGATGGTGTGTATTGGCAACCTAAATGTGTGTACCTAATTTGGAAACTTTGGCTCTTGCCGTTCTCAAGATATACAGAAATAAAAAAAAATACAACAAGGGATTTTTGGAAAAATTTAGAGGCAGTCGTGGTTTTTTGCTCATATCTACGTTATTTTTGGACCGATCTGGCTGAATTTCAATAGCAAGAAGTGGTGGACTGTATGTAACATAAATGTAAAACAACCTAGCCGCTATCATGTCTGGATTATCCGGAAAACACATATCAAACGTAAGACGGACAGACGGACATCGTTAAATCAACTTCTCTTCTCATATGGACCCAGAATATATATACTTTATGGGGTCTAAAATCAATATTGTGGAAATTACAAACGTTATGACAAACTTATATATACCCTTTTACACCTGTGGTGAAGGGTATAAAAATAAGGGTATAAAAAGGGTAAATTAAAAGGCGTAAATATGTATAAAATATACGTATATGAAGTTCATAAATATATTTTAAAAATTTTAAAAAGTTAAAAACTGACCAATTTCTTTTTAGATCAAAAGAATTTATAAAAAACAAAAAATAAAAAAAAACAAGTTAGAGTGCTATATTCGGCTGTGCCGAATCTCTGATACCCTCCACCGACAGTTCGAATGTTTAAGAAGTAATATCTGTATGATGTTATTATTATCTTAAACTGTGACGATTTGTTATTAATTATGGTTTTAGACGACTAAACTGTTTTCCGGTAGTAGGGTTTATATGGGGCCTAGGGTAAATTATGGACCGATCATCACGAAATTTCACAGCGTCATTTCTAGTCCTTTAAAACTGTGACGTACCCATTTCTGTTATGCTAGCATTATTAATTATGGTTTTAGGTGTACTAAACTGTTTTCCGGGAGTAGGGTTTCTATGGGGTCTTGGGTAAATTATGTACCGATCTTCACGAAATTTCACAGTATCATTTGTAGTCCTATAAAACTGTGACGAGCCAAAATTTGTTATGATTGCATTATTTTTACGGTTTTAGGCGTACTAAACTGTTTTCCGGGAGTAGGGTTTCTATGGGGTCTAGGGTAAATTATGTACCGATCTTTACGAAATTTCCCAGGAGGCTTATTCTGAATTGCGATGCGAAAATCAATGCGATGCGCAAATGAAATGCGATGCGAAAGAAAATTGGTATTCTGTTAGACTTTCGCAATCGCTTTCGCAATTTATTTCAAATTGTGGCAACGCTGCTCAAATATACGTCAGTGTCAATAAAAGTAAAATTAAAAAAAATTAATTTGTTTGTGTTTGGCTGTGAAAATTGTTTAAAAATTTATTTTAGACATTCTGTAATAAAAAAAAAATAATAAAAATGGTTTTTGTGGAACTGTGGTTCGACTAAGAAGAAAATGAAAATGTTTTGTGTGTACTTTAAAATCGGCCCAAACCTATTAAAATTAAAGTTGAAGTCAAATATTTTTGAACTGGTTTATATATTTCATACTTTTTTCATCCTGCAGCTTCTCTAATAGGTGGTCCATTGATATTTAGTTCTTCAGTTAACGTTTGCCATAAAGTATTTGCCGACTGACGTGCATTTAGTGTTTTCAAATAGCCTCTTGCCAATTGGCTGTGCTTATTCACAAGTTCCATCATTATATCAAATTGACGCGGTTTGGTGGTCTTATTGCTTGCTTCCCTGAATTAAATAATAAATATATGAATGAATAAATAAATAAAATATTATCTCTCACTAACATGTTTGTACTTTGCGAATGCTATTTTGTTGTCGAATAAATTTTGCGAATTTGACATTTGTTTTCGCAATGTAGAATACCGACTTGTCACCTTTTCGCATTTGAAATGCGATTAAAAAAAAAACTTTGCGATTATCGCAATACAGAATAGCAACTGTTCGCATTTATGAATTTTCGCATCGCATTGATTTTCGCATCGCAATTCAGAATAAGCCTCCAGTATCATTTGTAGTCCTATAAAACTGTGACGAGCCAAAATTTGTTATGATTGCATTATTTTTTACGGTTTTAGGCGTACTAAGTTGTTTTCCGGAAGTATGTTTTATATGAGGCCTATGGTAAATTATGGACCGATCTTCACGAAACTTAACAGTTTAATTTCTAGTCCTATATAACTGTGACTTGCCAAAATTTGTAATGATAGCATTGTTAGTTAGGTTTAATATACTGTTTTTCGGGAGTAGGGCTTATATGGGGCCTAGGGTAAATTATTGACGGATCTTTACGAAATTTTACAGCGTGATTTCCAGTTGAATAAAACGAATTGTTGCGAAATCTTATATCATTCTGTGCATTTTTCCACCATTTATGTTAGTTTTTGTAACAAAATTATAAATTTTTTTTAGGTGGTGGTTCCACATTTTGATTCATAGCTCAGATCCTATTAAACCGATTTTGCTGAATTTCAATCCCAAACTGCTTAGGATAACTACAAGCAATTTGACACCAAGTTTGTTGATTTCTTTTGAGTTTTTCGAAAGTGAGCGTGTTTTCAACAGACGGACAGACAGACGGACATGGCTAAATCGACTTAAAATTACTCAAGGACTCAGAATATATATACTTTATAGGGTCTCAGATGAATAGTAAAAAAGTTTCACACGGAATGACAAACTGAATATACCCTCTTCACAACTAATTGTGGTGGAGGGTATAAAAAAAAAATGGAATGAATGGGATTCGAACCAGTAAACCAATAAGAAATTGTTAGGAGGCAGACCGTTTAGACCGTTCGACCATCGAACCGCATGTAAAGCCGTTGTTGATTTGAGTATGTGATATCAATAATTATTAATAGTAAATTAAAGTATGTATGTGTTTGTTGTTTGTGTATAATACAGAAGGTAATATTAAATAAAAAAAAGAAGTTTACCGCAAGTATTTTAAATGAAAAAAAAACACAAAAAAAACAACACACAACTATTTTACAGGGTTACCATTAACCGTTTTGAAACGTAAACTGTCGTTTTGGTTAATAAAAGTCGCAAACCAATTTAAATGTTTTTTATTTATCAATAAACATACCAAGAAATTGCTTAAATTGTGTATGCTTTTAAATCGCTTTTGTGCAGAAGATATTATCAGGCCTGTTCTGAAAATCACTTTAACTCAAATCACGTGATTTGAAATCACATGTGCCTACTAAAATCACACGTGTGATATTTTAGCGTCCCGTTTTTGTGTGATCTTCAATTGCAGAAAGCACACCAAGAAACACAACAACGGTATGACTTTCAAAACACCACAAAGTCACAGGTGTGATTTCAGAACAGGCCCGTATATATGAATATATTTTTGTATAAATTGTCTAAAAAAGTGACTAATATGTTATCAATGTCAGCAATAAAAAGGCAAAGATTGCTTTTAATATTTTGACGACACTAGATCACTGTTCGTTATGTTAGCGGTTTTTTGTAGTTTTGTAGCTTGTTTGTATGGTTTTTAAGAAGAGTGACCATTTTGGCAATTTTGCAGCTTAACTTAGATTAAAAATTTTAATTTAGCTAAAATACTTTCATTAAGCGCTTCGCATTTTTTTAAGCATTTTAATTAAATGTTTCTAGCTTTTTAGAATTATTTTAAAAATTGAAGAATAGGTATTGATATAACTTAAGTTTTTTATGTATTATAATAAATTATAATAAATTTTGACAAAAAAAAAAAATAGTTGTAGTCAAAATTAAATTTCGTATGGAAATGGATAATTCTTATTTTATTGTAAAAAAATTTCATTTTATTTTTTTACAAGACGATAACCCTGCATGTTTGGGCGATTTTTAATGAAGACTTTTAAGTAGTGTGGGAATTTTTTATTTTTGAAAGTAAATTCAGCACCAAAAACTTAGATTTAGCTGTAAAATTTCCATTTGGCATTTTATTAGCTTTTTAGAAAAATGTTTTAAGCTTCTTTTGATTAATTTTGATACACTAACTTTTACGCAATTAATGATGACTGTTTTTTTAAAATATAAAAAAATGATTCTGGTCTAAATATGTCTGTAAATTCTTTTAAATCGAAATAGCTATAAAACCGTTTGTATTTTGTTTTTATTAGAGGGCCTTCCAATTTCAAGGTTAACCTATTGTGGTATTTATATCTGATGCTATAACAAATCTACCTAAATACTTGTTTAAATATTACCATTTATTTTAATTTTGTTTAAAATGAGTCACTTAAATGTATAAGGCCCGTTTTCACAACTTACCGATAGCTAAAAGTAGACTTTAACCGGCCTTATAAAAAGCGTTCCATTATTAAAACTTTTCTTTAACATAAAGTGAGCGATAAAGTAGATTAAGGCTCATCCTACCTGGTAGGTTAAAGTAAAGTTGTAATAATGGAACACTTTTTATACTGCCGATAAAATCCTACCTTTAGCTATCGGTTAGTTGTGAAAACGGGCCTAAGGATTTAAAACAATATAATGAACAACTTTAAGAATTATTTGTAGCGTTTTCAAAATAATTTTTAGCATTTCTTTGCCTTGCCTAATGTCAGAGTAAGCTGTGAACAAATTTTAAGATCTGTTTCTATGTCATTGGTTTCGTCAATAAAATTATCCAAACTTAAATGTTTCTAGCTTTTTGATTAAATTAAACATTTACGTACGCAAATACTTATTGTTGAATGTTTTGTTTTCAAATAACAAATGGAATTTTTTTTAGAAATAATAAGATTTTTTTAAAATAATATGGCAGCACGTGTAAGATTTTTGAATTGAAATGTAAGAAGAGATTATCAAAACATAGCAACTGAATAATTTTAAAATCGTTTATAGAAATATTTATAAAAAAAGTTGAAAAATTTTCTGTTTGGAAAAGGTGGAGATGTCGAGATTTGAACCCCGGCAATATAACAAACAAACCTTCTTGGGCAACCGCCCAGACCATTGAGCTATTAACGTTGTTTAAAATAAAGAATTATAGTATAATATACTCCGTCAAATTATTAGTTTAATATGTAGGTTTTTTTTTTCAATTAAAGCGAACAATCATGTACAAGCATGTGTTTCTTATGCTTAACATTCAACTCGTTCAAATAAAAAAAAAAAACAAAAAAAAAACAACAACCACAAGGGATTTTTTTGGAAAAATTAGAGGCAGTCGTGGTTTTTTGGTCATATCTAAGCCATTTGTGGACCGATCTTGCTGAATTTCAATAGCAAGAAATGGTGGACTGTATGTAACATAAATGTAAAACAACCTAGCCGCTATCATGTCTGGATTATCCGGAAAACACATATCAAACGTAAGACGGACAGACGGTCAGACGGACATCGTTAAATCAACTTCTCTTCTCATATGGACCCAGAATATATATACTTTATGGGGTCTAAAATCAATATTGTGGAAATTACAAACGTTATGACAAACTTATATAGGTATACCCTTTTACACCTGTGGTGAAGGGTATAAAAAGAGTAATTTTTGTGGATTCAGTATTTCGGTTATAACTCTGCCATTTTTTAACCGATTTGGCAGATTTATATACCGACGTGTTGAAGAAGAAATTTACCATTTACTTTAGTTATAAAGCTTGGACTCGGGGAGATCTATGGTTTCCGAAAGTGGGTATTTAAAAAAAAAAAATTTAATTTTGGTCATAACTTTTTTGTATCTGAACCGATTTTTCCGAGTTTTTTATAAAATATGTTCTACAAGAAAATAAAAATCGGATATTTTGGTATATAAGTCATATCCATAGGACGTATATCAGCCCTAAAATTTTTATAAAAATTTTGATGTTTTTTAGCCCATTTTTGTAGTATTTTGCTCATAAATTACCCATTGTCTAACCGATTTGATAGTTTTATATACCGACGTGTTAAGGAAGAATTTTACCATTTACTTAAGTTATATTTATATATAAACATTTATATAAACTTGTAAATATATATTTTAACAAAGTTAATTATAACAAGTTAGAGTGTTATATTCGGCTGTGCCGAATCTTTGATACCCTCCACCGACAGTTCGAATATCTTTATGATGTTATTATTATCTTAAACTGTGACGATTTGTTATTAATTATGGTTTTAGGCGACTAAACTGTTTTCCGGTAGTAGGGTTTATATGGGGCCTAGGGTAAATTATGACCGATTATCACGAAATTTCACAGCGTCATTTCTAGTCCTTTAAAACTGTGACGTACCAATTTCTGTTATGATAGCATTATTAATTATGGTTTTAGGTGTACTAAACTGTTTTCCGGGAGTAGGGTTTCTATGGGACCTAGGGTAAATTAGGTACCGATCTTCACGAAATTTCACAGTATCAGTTATAGTCCTATAACTGTGACGGGCCAAAATTTGTTATGATTGCATTTTTTTTACAGTTTTAGGCGTACTAAACTGTTTTCCGGTAGTAGTGTTTATATGGGGCCTAAGGTAAATTATGGAACGTTCGTCACGAAATTTCACAGTGTTATTTCTAGTCCTAAAAAACTGGGACGTACCAAATTTTGTTACGCTAGCGTTTTTTTTACGGTTTTAGGCGTACTAAACTGTTTTCCGGGAGTAGTGTTTACATGGGACTTAGGGTAAATTATGGACGGATCTTCATGAAATTTAACAGCGTGAATAAAACAAATTTTAGCAAAATCTTATCTCATTCCGTGTCTTGTTCCAGCATTTATGTTATTTTTTGTAACAAAATTATCAATTTTTTTAGGTGGTGGTTCCACATTTTGATTCATAGCTCTGGTCCTACTGAACCGATTTTGCTGGATTTCAATCCCAAACTACTTAGGATAACTACAAGCGATTTGGCACCAAAAGTTTTTTCATTTCTTTTGAGTTGTTCGAAAGTGAGCGTGTTTTCAACAGATGGACAGACAGACGGACATGGCTAAATCGACTTAGAATTACTCAAGGACCCAGAATATATATACTTTATGGGGTCTGAGATGATTAATAAAAAAGTTTCACACGGAATGACAAACTTAATATACCCTCTTCACAACTAATTGTGGTGGAGGGTATAAAAACTATTAAAAAAAAGAGTCGAAAATGTCTCTAAACTAATAAAAAACGGATTATTTATGACCCTTCAAGAGGAGTCGCGGGTAGGGTACCATTTTCTCCCGACAAAAGTACCATTTATGATCAGAAAATGAGCGCATATTCTGGTATTTTAATTGCTCTGAAGAGTCAAAAAATACTCAATATGATTAAAAATTTCAGAAAATGCTAGCTGGGCTATTTAGAACGATTGTAATGAAAAATTCGAACATTTCATAAATAGGGACCATCCTTATATACAGGGACCGAAAATAACAGTTATATTGGAATTTTAAAACAAAAATTTATTCAAATGTACCATATTGATTCCTATGAACTTGTATATGATAAAATATATTGATTTTTATTTTTTCGATCAAAATTAACAGTAATTTTTTGATTTTTATTTTTTTTGAACAAAAATAACAGTTGTTTTATGATTTTTATCTTTTGAACAAAAATAACAGTTATTTTTTGATTTTTATTTTTTCGAGCAAAAATAAAAGTTATTCTCTAAAGAAATGTACGTGGAATAATAATTAAGTTTACTTTAAATGTTTATTTGATTGTGTAATCTTTATTGGGATTTCTTATGCACATTAAAATAAACAAAGACAACAAAATTATTAAAACACGTACATTTCATTAGAGAATAACTTTTATTTTTGCTCGAAAAAAATAAAAATCCAAGAATAACTGTTATTTTTGTTCAAAAAAATAAAAATAAAAAAATAACTGTTATTTTTGATCAAAAAAATAAAAATCAAAAAATAAGTTGTTTTTGTTCAAAAAAATAAAAATCAAAAAATAACTGTTATCATCTGTCTTTTATAAAAAAAAAAGGATAACTGTTTCGGACCCTGCTTATATATGTATACTAGGGTGGCCGTTATTTTCTTTTTTTTGATTTCTTATATTCTCCCCCCCCAAATCGGTTCAGTTTTATGTAAAAAAAAATACAAAAAAATTTCGTAGCGATAAGTTTTTTTTTTTTTTTTTTTTTACTGTTAGGACCAGCACTCAGGGGATGACCCCTACTAATGCATTGCATTGTGTTGGAACTAGGAAAATAGGTTGTGGGAAGGAGGATAGAGGGAGTAGTGTTTGTGAACATTCGATTTGAACTTAATCATGTTGTAAGTGAGAGGGAAGACTTCTGCAGGAAGGTTATTCCACATACGAACTGTGCGGGAAAAAAATGAATTCTCTCTGTAATGCGTTGTACGATTCACCTGCCAATCGACCACATAAGGATGGGCTCTTGAGGAAAAACGTGTATTACGAACAAACGTACGGGTTTCGGGAACCAGATCCCTAATTTCGTCAGAACACATCCCATTGTAGTAACGATAAAACAGACAAATACAACCCACATTGCGACGGTGCTCGAGGGAGTCAATAGAATTGATACCCTACTGTCACCAATGAGAACCTTCGCCCTCTCCTGCACGCGGTCGAGAAGCTCCAAAATAGACTTTGAAGCACCGGCCCACACATGAGAGTTGTATTCCATACGCGGTCGGATATAGGTGGTATAAATAGTAAGGAGATCAGATGGAGTGAAGTATATCTTACACCGTCTTAGAAAACCGAGGCACTTGAATGCTTCTTTCGACACCTTGAATATATGTTCTGTCCATCGGACATCACATTGTATCCTCATGCCCAGAACATCAAGAGATTCTGATTCCTCAATAATTATACCACCCATATATACAGATGAGGCACCTTGATTTGTCGCGCGTTTATGCGTCAGCACGCAACATTGGGTTTTTCGGGCATTAAAATCGACCCTATTCGCACGACCCCATTCCGAGATTATGTCAAGGTCTCGGCCAAGCGTATCATTCATATTCTGCCTCATAGCAGCGACATCGGATACGCTTGGTCTACATTCGAATGAGAACGAGTTGCAAAGGTTGCTGTCATCTGCAAAAGAGTAGATAGGATTGTAAGTTTGACAAAGGAGGTCGTTTAGAAAGATAAGAAATAGAGTAGGAGAAAGAACGGAGCCTTGCGGCACCCCTGAATGAATCTTGAACTCGTTTGACGAAACCCCATCTATAACAACTCGTATAGTGCGATCTCTGAGAAAACTCGATATAAATCGAGAGAAATTATCACCGACACCAAATGCAGCAAGTTTTGACAAGAGTGCGCCATGCCAGACTCTGTCAAACGCCTTAGAAATATCCAAAGCAATTACCTTACTTTCGACAAAATGGTGAATGGAATGGCACCATTTTTCCGATAACAGAGCTAGTAAGTCTCCAGTAGAGCGACCTCTACGAAAGCCATACTGGCGGTCGCTTAGTAGGTAGTTTGATTCTAAATATTTGACAAGATGGTAATTTACCATACTCTCCATAACTTTGGAAAGTGCCGAACAAATTGCAATTGGGCGGTCATTTTCAGGGTTATTAGCGGTTCCCTTTTTAGGAATTGGCGTTACGTTAGCAACTTTCCAGCAGACTGGAAATTCCGCGGCACGGTATAAAGTGCTGAAAAGATTTGCTAAGGGACGAGCTAGCGTCGAAGAGCACTGCTTCAAGACCAGTGCAGGTATACCATCCGGCCCAGGAGACTTGTTTATGTCGAGATCCGCAAGAACCCTTTTAACAGCTCGACCCCGAAAAAATATTCTAGGCATAGTTACGGATACTTTTTCGAGTTCGGGTAGTGGTTGATTGCTATCTGGTAGGTAAGAATTATTAGCAAATAATTCGGCAAAACAATTAGCCTTATCAACCGGGTCCGTGAATGATCGGCCATCCTTTAAAAGAGTTGGTATTGAAGAACTAGCATTAACCCTTACTCTTTTAACGAATGACCAGAAGCTTTTACTACCCCGGGGAGCAGCAAGAACTTCAGCACGAAGACGTTGCTCGTGAAGAGTTTTTTCCCGTCTAAGTACTTTGGCACACGAAGACCTTGCCATTTTGCATAGCAATTCAGTATCAACGTTTTTATTTTTACGCCAATTTCTGAATGCTTCCTCTCTGGATCTGACTGCGGATTTGCACGACTGATTAAACCAAGATTTGGATCGAGGTTTATTCGAAGCTTTTTTAACTGGGATGAAGATTTTCATTCCCAGCATTATTACGTTTTCAACCATTTTCGCCATGGCATTGACGTCATTGTCCAGGAAACAGAGTTTCCAATTGAAATGCCGAAAAAAGTCATTGAGCTCAGCCCAACGTGCTTTTCCGTAAACAAATATTGATCGTTTCGTAGCCCGTCGTGAAACGTTCCGAAGTTCGGAGAACGGAAAAGAGGCGGAAATGGTGCAATGATCCGAGTTGCCGAGAGGTGCTAGAACCTCAACTTCGTACTTTTGAGGGTGCGAAGAGAGGAAGAGGTCAAGGGTATTGTGTTGGTGCCCGTCAACACACGGAATATGTGTTGGTTCATTCACCAGTTGCACGAGGTGGTTGTGCGCAGCAAAAAGCTCAACATATTGGCCTTCATAAGTTGTACGGCCCGAGTGGTGAAGCCAAGAAGAATTGTGGACATTAAAATCACCAGCAACAACGATTTCACTGTCGGGACAATTCTCAAGAATCTTCGCTATTGAGTCGGAAAGGGAGTCGAAGCCCGATAAGGTAATATCCCTTCCCGCATTTGGACTTCTGTAAAGAAATCCGAAATGCAAATAGTGTGCATCGATTTTGAATTTAACCCAAAGACAGTTAAATTCCGCATCAAGCATGCCCATTGATTGCTGGCATTGATACACAACTGCATTGCGTATGTATATAGCAAGACCCCGATGAAGATTAAAGAGGGATTGAAGGTGATACCCAGGAATCTGAAAATCAAGTGGATCGGAATTTTCAGATACCTGAGTTTCACATAAGGCGAAAACATCCGGCCGGTGGAGACAAACGTGAGCATACACAGAGAAAAAAATTTGCTCTCAGCCCACGTATCTTTAAAAAAAAATTTTTTTTGTTTTTTTTTGAATTTTTTAAAATTTTTTTTTTAAATTTACAACTTGGCAAAAAAAAAAAAAAAAAAGTTTTAAATATAAAAAAAATATGTTAAAAAATTTTTTAAAAAAACCAAAAAATTTTTTTTAAAAAGATTGATTAAATAGCTATCTAAGCTGCTTGAGACAAATTTTGCTAACCCCAATTGGTAATAAGTTACATGGATGTGAAAGAACACCTGTATGGCCAAAATTTCAAACTTTGACCCTCCCAAACTCAGAAACTTTTTGACCGATCTTGTTGAAAATTTGTGTCTGAACTACTATTCAATGGGACTAACGGTGGTGCAAATTTCATCCAAATCGAAAGATTTCGATTTCAAAATTAGTTCACTTGACATTAAATCCCTCTTTTATATATATAAAACGTATATAAAATGTTTGGAATTTTGTTGTTATTTTCTTAATTATTTTCTTAAATATTAATTGTAGCAAAAAACTTTCTTCGAGGCTAATGTTGTTGACTAGAAGAGCTAAAATATTGCCATATATCATGTTCTTGTAAAATGTTGTTTTTAAGAGATAGTCATATGCAAACAAATTACATTTGAATAAATGGCTTGATGGCAAACTTTGAGGGGCGGACGCCCCCCCTAAAACACAACTTATCGCTACGAAATTTTTTTGTATTTTTTTTTACATAAAACTGAACCGATTTGGGGGGGGGGGGGGAGAATATAAGAAATCAAAAAAAAAAAAGTTCTCCATACAACTAACGGCCACGCTAATGTATACATATATACATAGAATACTCCATTTCCGACCGGAATACAATTTTATATATTTTATCAAAATTTATAATTTTAAAACTTGTCCACAGATAAAAAAAAAACATGATTTATTAGTTATTATTGCGTTTATATTTATATTGAATTAAAAAAAATTACTTACATTATGCTAGGAACACAACTGGGACGAACGACGATTATTCTACGCCAAAAATAAAATATTATATTATAAAATCTATGAAAATACACACAACAATCATGTCGTCGGCGTTAACTTTTCATACGCGATAACTTTATAATAGGTTTTGGTTTTAGTTTTTAAGTATTTTAGTAAATAAAGTTACTTTAATAAATGCTTTTTTTACTAGTTAAACAAATATACAAAGTAACAAGAAATTAAAATTGATTTAAGTTGTGTTTTTTTTTTTTGAAATGATCACACCATTTCTCTCTCTTAATACAAACAACTTTCTCAATTCGCGACCCTGGAACAAGAAGGGTCTATTTGCAATACAACTACATCTGTGTTAGAGCCTTGTTGTCCAAAGGTCGCAAATTATAAAAGCTGTTAGTTATTCCTCGTAATTGTGCTTCTGAAGAATTCGTCGTGTTGAATATGAAGAATTCGTCGTGTTGAATAAATTAGTAGTTTATCACAGTTCTGTTCCTAGCATAAATTAGAGTTTAAGGAAATAATAAAAAACAAACAATTCATTTATATAAAGCCGATATAAATGGTTTAATAAACTATGATTTAGTAAACGTAAAAACAAAAATAATTCAATCATGTTTCGAACTTACGACAATACGGCGCACAACAATATTTGAATTAGTACAAGATTGCTTGACGATACTATTGCTGTTTATTTTTCCAGACTTAGAATTTGCTTCAAGTTGTTTGTTTGTAGTACTTGATGGTAATGGGGTGTTAGGATGTAAATTGTGTAATATATCTCCGCCTGAAGAAAATGTCACAGTTTTATCAACACCCTTAAAAATCAAATCATTTTGTTTGCATAATATAGAACAAGCTGGCGGTGGGACAGAGGTTTTTACAGTTGGCTTTTCCAATGATCGTTTTGAGGGACGCATGGGAGTTGGAGGTTTAGCTTTTATTTTAACAAAATTACTCAACCTTGGGCTATCAACTATGCAAATAATGTTGTTGTCGTTATTTTCTTTATCTTCATTGCTATTTTGTTGTGGCTTTGACAGTTGTAAACTTTCATTTAATTCAATGTTATTAACTTCATTGCAAGCGGCATCTTTTTGTATTTCTTTATTCGATAACTCTTGCTCATATAATTGCACTTTGTTTTCGCCCGCAGTGTTGGTAATTGTTTTAATACTTTTATGTAATTTCTGTTCAGTCTTTAAATTAGGAGTATTTGCAGTTGAACCGAGATCATTGGAGTGTTGCATAGGGCTCGCTATTTCTTGTTTTATGGGCATCTTTGAAGGCGTCAATGATCTACGTTCACTTATGTTATCTAAAATACTACTTCTACGATTGCTTACTATACGTGGCTTGGCTTGTTCCTGCTCTTGTTTACTAATATTAAATTCCACAGCATGTGCAGGCCTAAAGCTTATCTTATTTTCGCTCAAAAGTTGTTCACGATCAATAAGAATACAACGAGATTTAAGGGATTCAAAGCGCCATCTAATAAAGCATAGAATTAAATACATAAATCTGGGTATAATTATCAAAATTACCTAGCAATATCTTGCTGAGCATTTCGAAGTTGTTCATCTACGCTGGCCTTTTTTATGCAAAGACTATGCAACTGACTCTTGAGATCATCCGTTTCTTTTCTACACACAAATATAACAATTGGTTGGTTATCGTGTCGGTTAAACAACTTTAAGGTACATAATTGAAAAATATTTACAACTAAACTACAAGTTTCTATATATGAGTATTTCTTTCTTAATTAGGTAAAAAAAAAAATAAAATATTTTTTTAAGATGGCTTATGGGAAAAGGAAAATGTTAAAAATTTAAAAAATACAATTAGAATGTATTTCTGACTATAATTTAAAAGATTATAAGACAAGCTTGTAGTGGGAAATAAAGAGACATTTTAAATTAGGAAGCGCCTAAATTGTAGGGACTTTCTGATAAAGCTTCCTATATACTCTATACAGATTGCAACGCGTTTTGTTAACTCATACTTGCAAAAACTGAGCATAGAATCAAGAAATAAAACGCCTTTTTCACTGGCCAATTCCTCAAGACGCTTTTGGGTCCATTTCAGTTTAAGCTCAAGATCTTCATTTTGATTAAGCAGATTATGGATTCGTATATTTAGTTTTTCTATATAATTAAAAAAAAAAAAAATTATATATTTATTTCGGCAAAAAAAAAATATATATTTTTTACCTTGATATACTTTGTCGGCATTGCAAAATATTGAACTACAAGCTTCCAACTCTGTATGCATTGCAATATTTTCACGTTGCAAACGTCTTATTTCATGTTGACTTTCGTTGTAGATTTTTTTCATTTGAACATAATTTTTCTTTTGTGTTGCCAGCAAGTTCTTCATAGCTTGACGTTGATCATCTACTTCAGCAAATAATGAATTACCTTTGCGATCTAAAAAAAATAAAATTTTTTTTTTTTTAGATTTCTTTTTTTCCAAAATACACCAATACGTTGGTCATATACGTACATCATTATGTATTTACGTACATATCGACAGCTCAACTCCAAAATATGTAAAGTCGAAAAAGTGAGTTTTGCAGGAGAAGCTCTTAAAGTTTACGATCGATACAGCTGTATGCTAAGTACTTTTTTGGGCATAACTTCGGATTGGATAAACCGATTAACACCAAAATATGACAGAGTTTAAGTTAAACAATACTTTTGGAATTGAGCTATCGGTCGGTATGTTTTAAAAATTTTAGTCGATTTGTATGTAAGCTCAAAAAATGAAACGTTTTTTAGTTAAAAATGGACTAATTTCACAAAGTTTTGAAAAAAAAAAAAATTTAACAAAATTTTATAGTGAATGGTAAAATTTCCTAAAAAAAATATCACACTGTAAATTTTCATTTAACGAAGTAGAATTTAAATAATAATAATAAAATCGAATTAAGCTTAACGTGTTAAAAATGAGGCCTGTTCTAAAAATCACGTCATTTAAATTTTTTTTTTTTTTTTGAATTTTTCGGTGTGATTTCCAATTGCCGAAAGTGCCGCGTTGCTGGCCCTAAGCAAACATAAGTGTTGTATTACCACACGATTTAAATTGAGCTTTTAACGAATTTTAAGGCCTTTAAATAAAAATTCATGGAATACCTATCAAAGTTTTTTTTTACAGAATAACTTACATATGGTGTAGATATGGGCTCAATCAAAAAAGAAACGCATGTATTTAAGGCGAATTGAAAATTATATTTATTTATTACTTCATCTTAAGGCCAGCCGATAGACAATGTTTTTTTTTTTTTTTTATTTGGTGTAAGAACGTATAAATTTTTTGGCGTGCCAACTCGGGAGCAAGCCACATACAACTGGCCGTTTAAGCCAGCAATAGTCAATGATTGGCCTGCTTGAATTGGAATGGTAAATCGTTGGAAATCATCGAAAAATCTCAGTTCAATTTCTGTAGTAGTTTGCCAAAAAATGCTGGTGTATCCCCCTTTGTGATATAAGGTATAAGTTTGCAAATAAATCTTTATCGATTTTTGAATCCATTTACCATTCCCTAGTACAAACGATATAACTATTGAATGCTTGATGTTTTATGATGTCAGCAGGTAGTAAAAGTTAAAAAATGTGAAAGTGAAATTTTGCTTATAATCGTATATATATATTTTCTTATTTATATTGAAAATTTTAAAATTTTCCGAAAATAATGAAATTTTACAAAATTATCTAATTAATTAAAAATATTAAAAATTTTGATTAAAAACCATAAATAGTTCAACAAAATAACCACAATACTAATTATTATCTACATATTTAAAAAAGTCCTAAACTTTTTTTTTATGAAAAATAATGGAAATTTTGCAAAAAATTGTGAAAATTAATTAAAGAAATCTAAAAAAATTAAAAATAATTGTTTTTAAAATTTCATAAAAATAGCATTAATTCATACCCCCGTATTCATAAACGATTATTTATTTAACAAACGTTTATTAAGGATAATTTTCATAGTAAATTTTTTCTTTAAAACTTAATTAAGTTAAAATTTTTTTTTTGTGAATACAGGCAATCGAATTTTACAAAAGTAGAATTTGGGAATTATTTTTTATTCGAAATGCTTCTATGAGTCAAATTTCAATTTAAAAAGCTTTCTTATGGCCATTTTCTCATTAGGCGATTATCTTTTATCCCAACGAAAAACTGCACATTAAAGAAATTTGGTTTTCTCAATGTCTCATTTGCTTTGATTTAATCGCAAAGCTAACCGGCACTCATCTACCAATTATTTATTTTCCTTTTATTTGCCGTTCAGATAAATTCAATCAGCTGACTCCCATCTTTTACATGTATTTTGAGTGGCGTTGCCAGCTGAAAACTTTGTTTTTTGTCGGTATATTGAGAAACCCAAAATCGTTAACGGACAGTTTATCGGTCCAATAAATTTATGTTGACATTAAGTAGCAGACAGTTTGTCGATACATTGAGAAAATGGCCATTAGAATAGTCCTAATTTCTCAATGCTGCACATACTTTTTGCTTAAGCCAGTTAGATTTTTGTAAAAAAAAACATTCAAACACAAACATAATTACTTCATACTAAGCAAGCAGGGAGTCTCTTGAAGAGAGTCTTTGATTGTTGATGACCGCATTTTTTAACCGCGCACAGCGAAAGGCGCTTTTTCAACCGTTTAAGACGTGGGTAAAGATTATCTAACGAGTCTTTCATGTCAAGAACCGTATGAGACTCATGTAGATATTATCTAAAAATTTTCGCCGTATAATTGTCAAAATATGATTTATACAGAGAGTCGTAAAAGGATCATTCGATCATGGTTTGACGAAAGATATACAAAGTGTAACATTGTTGTGTTTGTACTCTGAAAATAATCATTTAAAGATTTTCTTAAGACTTGCAATTGGAAAACCGATTTTGAAAGCACGTTTAATAGTAAGTTTGCCGCTATTGTTAATTAATAAGGGCAATTTAGTTTTTTTTTGGGTCAACGAAAAAAAAAAACGTTCCGCCTTCCGCTCTTGTTAATGTACGGCTGTTAAACATTCCAAGATTAAAAAATGATCGTCAAATCTGGCAGCCCTGGCTACACACCATATCTTAAAAACAAAAACAGTTATTTATGGTTTTGCATTGAGTACGGGTGCGTTCGTAAATGCATCACTGAGCTGCACCAGTGATTTCAAGTGGTAATATATTTATCAGTGAAGTGAATGTGGACCGGAAAATTGTGAAATACTCCACAAAAAAAATTGTCACACAATATTATAAGTTATTATTATTCTTTTATCGCCATTAAAAAAAGTTTGCTTTTCTGATGCAGCGCAGTGATGTAATTACGAACGTACCCTACCTATGTCAGATCTATGCATAAGCTTTAACCAAAGTCTATAAATTTATAAAGATGTTGCACTTAGTACATTTGAAATTTTCAAAAATTTTGTGCTTCTTATTGAGGAGGGGGGGAAGTAACAAGAAAGCAAAAACTTCGTGCTCACATTCAGAGAACTAAAGAGAGCAAGAAACCACATGCATTAATACATACCAGAGCTGTAAATGAATCATTCATTTTTGATTTTAATTCATTAATGAATTAGCAAATTTTGAATTAATTCTTTTCACACAAATTAATGAATTTAATGAAATTTGAGTCAATTCAAATGAATAAGACAGAAATGAATTTCAATTCGTTTTCCAATTCAAATGAATTTGTAACATGAATTGCAATTCGTTTCTATACAAACGAATCTCTTAAAGTGAATTGCAATTAATTTTACAGATTCATGTGAATTGAATTGATTTTGAATTTAATTAAATGAATTAGAAAAATGAATTGCAATCAATGAAACTCAAGAGCAGATCTAGGGGGAATTATTAAAATTTACTATATTATTGCAGTTTGAAGTTTTTAATACAAAAAGTAAACAAATTTTCCAATTGTAGTAAAAGTAGTAAGAATTTCGAGTAAACGAACAAAGCTTTGACAGCAAAAAATGTTGTTGAGATTCAAAATTGCTAAAATCTTTAAAATTCGATTGAATTAAAAAAAAAATAAATTTTCCACAATAAACAAATATGAGATTTTTTAAACAAAAAATTATTGGTAAACACACTTTTAATAATATTTTACACTATTTAATAAAAATAAAAATTTAAGTTTCTTTTAGCAAATAAACAAAATTTTTCCATTTTGATAGGATTTTCGCCTATAGCTAATAATTTAATTCCTATTTTGTCGCTATCTGACAATTCCATTCCAATGCAAAATAAATTCAAATTTCAATCAATTCAGTTCAAATGAGTTGGAAATGAATTGCTAATTCTTTTTTCTAATTCAGTTTGAATTAATTCAAAATCAATTCAATTCAAATGAATCTGTAAAATGAATTGCAATTCACTTTAAGAAATTCGTTTGAATTGGAAACGAATTGCAATTCATTTTACAAATTCATTTGAATTAGAAAACGAATTGTAATTCATTTCTGTCTAATTCATTTGAATTGACTCAAAATTCATTCAATTCATTTAATTGTGAAAAGAATTAATTCAAAATTTGCTAATTCAATGCATGAATGATTCACGAATTAATTCAAAAATGAATGATTCATTTACAGCTCTGATACATACACATGTTTGCTGTTTTTGCCAGCCAAAGTGTGTGTGTTTGTGTTTTTTTTTCGTTGAAACCGGTTTTGGTATTTTTTTAAATTAATTTCGTTTTGTTTTCAAACAATTTATGTGCAAATAACCTACGTAAGAGCGAATGCGACCGATTGCGTAATTGTAGGGCAGCAGTATGTGTTTTATTTTTGTAAAAACTAAACTATATCGATTTGCACCGAATTATAATTCCATTTTTTAGCTTATTTAATTATGTACTTACCATGTGTGTATGTACATATACATATCGAGCCTTTGGTGCAAGACCGTAGTAACTCAAAATTTTAATTTTTTGAGCTGGGTATGCAGAAATGATCTTTAGGAAAAAAGATTATGGTCCTATCTCTAACTGTTCAGATTTTATAGCTAAAAATGTCTTTATTACCTTTAGCTATTTTCAACCATATTTATATTAATATAAAAAAAATATTTAATATTATTAATAATTTTTCACCTTTTTTTAATTACAAAACATTCCTCTTTATTAAAAATCTTATAAAAAAATAACTTTAGTAAACGGAACTACTATTAAAAAGATGGCTGAAAACTTCAAATGCATTTTTCTCAGTTCACAATTTTTTGAATTACTACGGTATTGCACCAAATTTTGTGTTACTACGATCTTGCACCAAAGGCTCGATATGATTAAACCATCTCAAATTTTAACATACCCATCAGAAATGTATGTCCATACGAAAAACTATGAAAATTAATCTGATTTTGGAAGTTTATGTTCACCCTCTGATTTGTTTTTTGAAATATGCAAAATTAACATAAGTTTTCGAAAATTTATTTTAAAAGAATAGAGCAATGAAAGTTATGAAAGCTATTATGGAGCAGTGCGTATAATGTACTAATAATACCATTTATTCGTTTTGGTTTGACGAGAAAAATGATTGTTACAACCATAGATTGGAATTTTTAAATTTGCTTATACTGGTATTACTAAGAAAGCATTCCTCTTGGGAGACATATAAATACAAAACTTCGAATGCTGAAAAAGCTAAAATTTTAAAACATTAATAGGTATCTACTTGTCGTATTACTCGTCATTATAATCCTATCGTTAATAATTTTGTAGATCTAATTATGCTTTTGCTGATCCGTGTACGAGGCTATGTCATCAATATAATTATTTGTCTGAATATGTTGATTATTATTTAATTTGTTTAAGTTGCTGTAATATATAACACTTTTTACATAAATAAATACAAATAAAAGTATAATATGCGAACAATTTTAATAATATGGCTTTGATTTTATATATTGTAAGTAGTGAAATCCACATATTTTTTTTGTCCTATCCTAATCCCGCGAAGCTCTTCGCTTGTCTGCAGGAAAGAAACCAGAGTATCTAACGGGAATCGAACCCGCAACCCCAGCGCTGATCGACTAGCTCACTACCAACTAGCCTTCCGGGGCTAGTTGGTGGTGCTTATTGCTTTATCTTGTAAAAACATTCTTGCAGACCTTTAAAAGAATTTTACAAACTTCAAAAAGTAAGACGGAAGGAGCACACAAACTTCCAAAGCCTGAATCTGTTGCATAATTTGTGATAATAATTTGTTGTAATAATAAATAAAGTTGGGTTTTTCGGCGGAAACGATTTAATAATTTTTCAAATAATACAATTTTAATAAAAATAAATTTGAAAGAAATTACGTTCATACACATCAAACTGGTGGCAAATTTTTATGAAAATTAAAAGTATTTTGATTATCATCAAATTCACATTGAACCATACTTGTGAGTTTTTTATTACTAACAAAATTACAAAATTGTGAGTTTGATGAGGCATGTTAATGTGTGGCCATGTCGCTTTAGAAAATATAAAATATCTTTTATGAACAAAGCAGTTTATTCTTTCAGAAAAATTATTTTTTATATGCCTACAATTGTATAAATTTAGACAATAACAGCATTTGAACTTCGGTCCGAATCGATATAATTTCATCTGTACAACAATAAAACACATATTATTGCCCTACAATTAAAATCTGTCACATTTGGTTTAACGTAGGTTATTTGCACAGAAATGGAATGCAAACAAAACATCTTTTATTATTTAAATGTGTTTTCAACGAGAAAACCAGACTTAAGTCTGGTACACATACAAACACACACACTCGTGTGCACATACATATACGCTGATAAGTGAGAATAGTTCTCTGAGAGTACCCTGCAAATAAAATTGGACCACCTTATCCATTTTGATAAAATGGACTACTCCATGGACTGGTCCGATGTAATGCAAGCATGGACCATGTCATTGTTAAAAAGTGTTTGTAGTGAGATGACATGTCTTCGTTTTTTAACGACATGCTTTCGTTTTTAAACGACTTCAAAACTAATCCTTTGGAGTATACCATGGAGTAGTTTTAAAACTACTCCTTAGTGGTCCAATGGTGGGTTATATGGTCCTCTCCTAGGACATCGTAATGCTAAATAGACCAGGTTTTTTCCATACGTTTGGGTTACTCTTGGACTAGTCCTGGTCCCTTGTGGACTACTCTTTACACGCGTGTTTGGACTGGTCCTATTATTTTCAGGGTAATAATAAAGACTGTAATTTACTCTCACAAGTGGATTTAGCGGCTAAATCCACCAGCAAAATTAATATAGAGAGAAAAATTTATGAACTTTGTATGGTCGTGCAATATCTTTATAAATCTATAGTCTTTGCTTTAACATTATACCAATATGGAGCGTATACTTAGTATGTTCAAAAATGTAGTGGAAAATCGCATATATAACTTGAAAACTATGCGTTTTCGACACTTTTTTACTTTATATATAGAGCTTATTTGCTGCACGACGGGAATTGTTCGCATTCAATTCATCTTTATATCTTTTATATTTTCCCAGTTTGAAGAGAATGTGTCTTCTTTTTTTCTAAGTAGTTAGAACAAATCAAAAACTTTAAAGGCGTTTATCTAGAAATTGATTTTTTTGAGTTATGCCAGTCTTGCAGCAAATGAGCGATATATTCTTCTTATTTTTAAATTTGCTATCACCCTTTTATTTAAAGCAGCGTCAGTAAATTAAATTTAAAATTATGTTTAATTACCAACGCAGCTCTAAATAAAAAAAAAAGTACATAGGGTGATAGAAAATTGAAAAATAAGAAAAAATTAAATGGCAAAATTCTCGGAAACGCATAGTTTCCGAGTTATGGACCTCTGAAGTTTTCATATAAACTTGCGATTTCCCTCTACATTTCTAAACGTATATAGCCAATATTGGTATTATTTGAAAGCATTTGAACATATCTTTCTGGAAATACAAAATTTATTTAAAACTTTTTAAATCTTTAGCTCCTAATACTGTTTTTACAAAATGTAGGGTAAGTGTTCCTAAAGTCGGCATGTCCCAGTAGTCGGCATATTTTGCATTTAAACGTTAATAAATAAGAAATGCGGTTTTAACATTAATAAATAGCATCAAGTTTGTCAAGAAAATTTACTCATTTTTCCATTAGTAATAATTAAATTGGAGTAAGATGAGTATTTTTGCCAAATTTTGAAGTCTTGAGTAACAAGCTCTTGAACTTGTGCGGTGACCCTTGTTTTTCAAAAAAAAAATTAGTGTTACAGCTAACTTTAAAAGGCAAATAGACATATTTTTTATGGGAAGTGTATTACTTATAAAGTTTAAAAAGGTAAAAAGTCTATTCAATTTTGTCGTAAAAGTAAAAAAATTTACAAAAAGTAAATATTTTATTAATTTTGTTGGGTGCCGACATTAGGAACAAAAATTTTCAAAATTTCCTTTGGTCGGCATTTGGTGCCGACTACTGGCAAATCAGTATTTTTCTCTGATTACACTCAAATTTGAGTAAATTGTTCATCAATCGTGCCTCTTGCCTCTGAGATAACAGAAAATGAGTTTAAAACGAGTTTACCCAGTAGTCGGCATGATTTCTTTTGAGTATCTCATGACCTGCCGACTATAGGATAAGTGTTGTCCTAAATTCGGCAGCAATTTTATTTCTAGTTTAACTGTATATGGGGTCCCAAAACAGTATATTTTTTAAAATTTGTAAGGACTATTAGATACTTGCATTTCATTAACATACTTATTTCAGTAAAGTTAAATATGAAAAGTAAGAAAATGTTAATGTTTAAATTTACTGAAGTGGCCCTACAAATAAATGGTTTGATATCTTTACTAGGTGCCAGCCAGAAATGAAGCTTTCCAAGCTTCACTTCACATGACAGAATACAAGTTTAGTCAAATGCTAAACAGGATAAGTTAGTAAAATAGTCCTCTCCAAATGCAAACTTTCGGTAAAAATTGATTACATTCTGAACACAGTTTAAGCGATTATAAAGGAAGATGGACGCACCATACTATTTAAAAATTATCGTCCTTGAATCTGCATTTAAGCTTAGCTGTTAAGAAATCAGAGGCAATTAGTAAAGGACGAGCTAAAGTCCCTGAAGAAAAACCATCTCATCGAACAAATTGTTGTTGATATTTTGGATGATCCGTCCAAAATATGTAATGGCGATAAGATGTTGAAAGTAAAAATTTTTTAATTCAATTTATATTTTAATTGATTCCAATAAAATATAACATTCAAATTCACTTATTGCAATAAAAATGAAATCAGAATCAAAATCTTTGTTTCCTTCAAATGACTCTCCTTACAAATTTAAAATCATTTCGAAATCAAAGAATCAAATCAGTTTGATTGAAATCATTTTGATTTCAGATTTTTATAGCTCTGCCTCCAACAAAACTTATTTAAAAGAAAAAATCTTACATCATATGGTTAATTTAACAATAATTTTGTCACCGGTGATTTTGGTTAAAATAGTCCTTCATCAAGAAGAAACAACCACATTATTGTTGCCTTCAAACATGTTTTGGGTAATAACAAAAATTTATTTATCACCTATCAAAGCATGGTTAGCCATAGCATGTTGCTCTTGGAAAAGAGGAAAATTCTATTAGTAAATAGAACTATTAGTGGTAAACAAGTTATTGTCATATTTAGCAATAACATCAAAATATGGTTGTGACTACAACAATATGGTTAAACTAACCATAATATGTATTAAATTTCTCGTTAAAAATAGTTTTGTTGGAGGTGAAACCTTTTTTTCTACGTCCAACAAAACTATTTTTAAAGAAAATTTTGAACTTATTATGTTTAATTTAACCATATTGTTGTCTCCGACAATCATATTATGGTTAAATAAGTCGTCCATCAAGAAGCCACAACCATTTTATGGTTGCCTCCGAACATGTTACGGTTAATAAATAAAATATGTTTAACACTTTTATTAGCATGTTTTTTTTCAACCATAGCATGTTGCTCTTGCAAAAGAGGAAAAACTATTGTTAATTTGAAAACAAATTATTGTCATATTTAACCACAACATGTTTTGAGGCAACCATAATACGGGTATGGCGTCTTGATGGAGGACTAATTTAACCATAATATGGTTGTCGGAGACAATAATATGGGTAAACTAAACATAATATGTTCAAAATTAGCTTTAAAAATGGTTTTCTTGGAGGTGACCATATTAAAACATTTTTGTCTTTGCGTGTAATGCCTACTTAAACGTACAAATGTACATTTTAAGCATTTTAGAAAGTAAAAAGCTTAAATTTTCAATAAAATATCAATTAAATTCGTGAACAAATTGGTTTGTTTCTTTAAAAAATGACCATGCCGACAATAGGATCATTACATCATTGTGTACGTTATGGCACCAGTTTAAAAAAGAAAAAAAAGTTAAAGTGCCGACTACTGGTACACTTACCCTATATCAAAATGTTACGGAAGTGCACTAGGTAATAAAAATGTAATCAAATAAACCCCAGCTTCTCTAAATAAAGCGCAAGGATTTTATCCTCTATGTTATAACAAACACCGGCTTCGCTAAATTAAGCTTCTCTGCATAGCCGGCCTTTGGCCGGGCGCAAGAATTTTCTCTTCTATGGTATAAAAAACACCGGCTTCGCTAACTAAAGCTTCTCTGCATAGACGGCCTTCGGCCGGGCGCAAGGATTTTCTCCTTTATGATATAACACCGGCTTCGCTAAATAAAGCTTCTCTCCATAGCCGCAAGGATTTTCTCCTCTATGGTATAACAAACACCGGCTTCACTAAATAAAGCTTCTCCGCATAGCCGGCTCCTTAATCCTTAATGGAATAATAATATTTAAATAAAATGTCTATATCTAGAAAAATGTTTTCAAAAGCTTTTAAATGATACCAATATTAGCTATATATGTTCAAAAATGTAGTGGGACATCGCAAACTTATATGAAAACTTCAAAGGTCCATAACTCTGAAACTATGCGTTTCCAAGAATTTTGTCATTTTATTTTTCTACTTATTTTTCAATTTTCTATAACCCTATGCACTTTTTTTTATTTGGAGCTGCGTTGGTTAACTAGACTTAAGCCAAAATTTTTTATAAAACACTAAAAAGGGAAGAAATTAAAAATTTAAGATATTTGAAGTGCAAAGGGCGAAACTGCATAAATTTAACATCCCAATTTACAATAAAAATTTAAATGTAAAAAAATACTTGCCGATATTATCAGGGGCTGCAGACAACAAAGCAATTTTTGCATTTGCCTCGAGAAGTTGCTCTTGAGTACTTTCAAGAATTTGAAGTTTTTCATCCAAATCCAAACGTTTTGATTGTAAATTTTCTTCCAGGCACATAATTTGATCACGTAAAATTTCCATATTTTTCTAATAAGGAAAAAATTTCTTAAATTAATTGCAGAACAGTACTTTTGACCCTCACCTCACACTCTGCTATTGCAAGGGTATAGCAAACCGAACGTTCCTCAAAATCTTCAATTCTCTGCAGCATATCTATGTTTTCATTTTCGAGTATTTGTATACGCAAAACATAATCGTCAACAATTTTAGGATCAACTTCATTTGATGACTCTTCTTTGCGCCTAAGAGATGACTCTTCTAAATTTTGTATTAACTTTGAATTTTCGTCCAGCAGGAAATTGTAATCCTGTTGCAGGCCTGTGAAAGAAACTTCCAATTTACCGTATTTCTTTTTCATTTCCATCAATTCCGCTTGGGATTTTTGTAACTTCGTTTCGATTTCAATGCTATCAGAATTCGTATACTGTTCTAACTCCTGGGACAGGTATGCCTGGGCAGCATTGGCTGTATCAAGAGATCTTTTAAGTTCATGAATTTTTTGCGTTTCTGCTTCATTAGATTCACGCAAATCTTGAAATCGATCAAAAAGTTTACAATACTCTTCGAGAAGTTCATCACGCGAAAAATTAGTTATATCAGGATAGTCAACCATTTTAATGAATTATTTTCTACCACAAATCGTTTTGAATTTGTTCGCGCATTGAAATTGTTAAAAAAACTCGGTCGATTAGTTACTCAAAGCGGTTACTTATGATAGTTAAACAGAGTCGGCAAATACACAGAGTTATTTTAATGTGTATATTTTAATACTAATGCAATGTTGTATATTTAAGGCGTAAAACAAATTTTGCGCTGTGATGCCACTTTGTTTCCATATTTGCATTAACATTGTTTAAAAAAGACGACTGCCAAATTATGAATAAATTCACAAATAAAAGATAACTTTATTAATAAATTAGGCTGATTTTATGTTTAAATTCAATTTTTTTTTTTAGTGGCAAATACGTACTCATATTAGTGTTGTAACATTTAACTTTTTTTGCTTCATGGCGTCATATACTACTGAATTTTTAACATCAGCATAAATTATTTCAGATTATATTATTTTTTGGACAACTTAAAAAAAAAGTTAGAGGCTACTGTAATTTCTGCTCTATATGATTTAGTGATGGTGGTTATAGGTACCTTACTTACTGTTATAACATGATATTATAAAAGCGTTGTTAGCACATTTGCATTAACAACTGTGTTATAACATGAGAAAACTTCTAACAGCTGAAGTTGTTTTTAACTCATTTAACGACAGCATCAGCTGTTTTCGCCAAATAAAAAAGTTCTTGCAAGAAGCTAAAAATGTTTATGTTACAAGATATTGGTCGATATTTTGCAATTATTATTGATTTGGTGGAAATATTTTATCTTTTAACACAAAATACATATGTATAGGCCCTAATTGTGTAAAACGCAATGCCAAAAATTACAAAGAAAAGCGCTTATAATTGGAAGAAAAGAGATAGGAATATACAGTTATTTTAATTTTATTACAAAAAAAAAAAAAACATAAGCAAATATCAAAAAAACTATCTTTAATGCACCTAATTAAGGGGTTTGAACTATGTATAGGTACTTTTTGATTTCTTTTTTTAGCAAATTTTTTTGGTTTTTTTTATATTTAGCTAAAAAATCTTTATACATAAAAATATGAACTAACAAAGAATAATGATATGTATTTTAAATTGTTGTTTAGCGCTTTTCTATTAGGATAAATCCTGTTGGATCTCTATGGTGTGATAGCTTTACATGCAGTCTACAACTAACATGAAATGCTTAACATTATCACTAAAATGATGTTAGTGTTAAGTATAGACTCATCCTGTTAGAGGCATGGTGGAATAAGCAGGTGGCGTCGTTACGGCAACAAATACAACATTACAACAAAAATGGAAATTATATCACCGTTTACGTCAAAAAGTACTTTCAACAAAAATCAAAGCGTGTCGCTGAACGTGTTGAAATAAATACATTTTTAGCCAATTTTAATTTAAATTTAACCAATATCTTATTTATTTTAAATTAAAATTATCAAAAACTTTAATAAAATACAATAATCACAGCACAAAACGTGGACTTTTTGTAAACATAAAAAAAACTTTGACATAAACCTAGACAAACAATGCAAGAGCAAAAAATCGTCATCTGGCGTAGTGCTGCCACCTGTTTATTTCACCATGGTTAGAGGTTATCTCATGTTATAACACAGTTTTTAATGCAAATGTTTCAACAACGCTTTTATGTATAACATCATGTTATAACAGCAAATCATGTCAGTTGTAGACGGGGAGTAAAAGAATCGAAAAATGTAAAAGGGAACAACATGAGATAGTAACATTCTGTAAAAATGTTGATTTTTAGCCCTATGTATTTCTTATGGGAAAATTCCAACATCTTCGCAAATTGATGTTAAATGTTGACAAGTGTGAAAAGGCTATAATGCAAAATTGTTGCAAGTGTGTTAGTACAATTTTTTTTTTTGTAGTTTTGGTTAGTCCCCTTTTACAATGTGGCAAGTGGAAGGCAGACAGACGAAGTTTGTTGGTGAGGGGTTGTAGAGTGTGTAGTACATGACTATCTGTAATGGACATTTGTAGACATTTTTTTGCTTCTCTTTTACATTTTTCGGCATTTTCATGTTGTTGCTTCATATCATTTTTCTCAGAACAATGTAATTGTAGTCAGCGTTACCGTTATGCGACTAAAGTCGCATTTTTGCCCCTTTTTTAATGCCTTGCCACTTTCTTTGCCCCTTTATTTTAAATCCCCTTTTGTATCATTTTATATGTTTTTGTGCCCCTTTTGCCTGTTTTTGAACTTCCAGCTTTTATATGATTGTATGTTTTTACTTAACCGCATAGAAGTGCATCCGATTAACGGACTTTTTTAAATTAGCATTATAAAACAATAAGTGGTCCAATAGACTGAAGGTAGATACCTGGCAGTCCATGTTGAACTTATTAATAAATATACATAGATGCATATTTTCGAAAATTAGATACTTATATAACATCTAAAGAAACAGCATAGCACTGTAATGCATTAATAAAAAATCGTACCACTACTAACTTCTTCTAATAGGAAATTTCAGCACTAAATTTGGCCCACCTATCACTCATAATAAAGGCTTATTTTGGGAATTATAACGTGGTTATAAGTATATTACTAAGTCAATTAGTAACCGATTTTGTTAAATTAAAAATGGAACGACAAACTACATATATAAAAACGAACTTACATATATATTTCCAGCTTTGGTGAAGAGTAAAATTATATGCAACAGTTCATACACGTTACCTTGCAAACAAGACGTATGTTTTCACTGTGTATATATGTATATGTACATTCGAACATCTCTATAGTGAAGTTCTATAAAATCAATAAAATAAAATAAAAACATAGGTAAAATAACCTTAAAATATGATATTAAATTAACTAAGCGCAAAGGTAGCATGGCAGTATCTTAGTTTCTTGATAACGATTTTAACAACAGTCGCACGTTTTAGTGGACAAAAATGTAGCAGCATTTCTTTTAAAATAAATTTGATAATTAAAAGTTAAATAAGCAGCACAAAAGGTTTTGTAGCCTAGCAGATTATTTTCCAGCACTTTATTTCGTACAAGCAATTAAACACTTAACGCAAAAGTCTTCAAACTTTTCCTTATAAGGATATTATTGAAGCAAATGTTAATCGATAATCGAACTAAAATGCCAGTTTCTATTAACAAAAGAAGAATAAATTTTAGTTCTGTATAATAAAGTGAAGTTCGACTATATATGGATGTGTCAAAAGCTAAAAGACCTCCACAAAATAAAAAGTAGAGAAAATTAGTATTGTTTGAAAAATGGATTTACAAAATTTAAAATGCTACAAAAAGAAATTTGCCAAACACGCGAAGCTTAGTAATCCATATTTAAGCAATATATAATGGCCTAATTTTGTTATGTATATTTTCCTTTTATCTGGCTGGTAGCTTCTGAAAACATCAAATAAGATTAAAACCCTATACCAATTTTTCATATTTTTTAATGGAAAATATTTAAATTATAAAAGAACAAAATCATTTTCAAAGAGTTCACAGCTAATTAGATAGTAATATAACAAAATTGAAAAATTTTCGAAAAGTGGAGTTAGGCCTTTTATTTATACATAAGAAGAGGCTTACTTTTTTGTAACGTTTATGTTTTAAGTGAAAACAACTTAATAAAAATGAAAATGGTCTTATTTTTAAAGTTGCCCCTTTTTTTCTCAGAATTCCCCTTTTTGTGCCACTTTTATTTTGAAAATCCACTTTTTGTGCCCCTTTTTGAAAATTTTGAACGGTAACGCTGATTGTAGTATCAATGCCTGTTAATTGTTCATCTTCGTCAACAGCGAAAAGAACGAAAAAAGGAAAACAATAATTTCTGTCTGTCTATTAATTTCGCGATTGTAAAAGGTTTAGGCAAGTTCAAAAAAGAGTAAGTGCTGGTTCACACTCTTCAAGTTTTAGCCGTCAAGTCTTGAGTTTTTAGGAGAGAAGGGAAAAGAGAATGCCATTTCTTTTCCCCTCTCTCCTAAAAACTCGAAACTTGACGAGTCAAACTTGACGTGTGTGAACCGGCACTAAGAAAAATGTCTGCCTTTCAATTTCAACGTTGTAAATTGGGACTTACGCATTTCTTGAAGGGTATGCTTTTCAGCGAAGAATATGAAAAATAAATCTGACCACCTCTTCATAAACTAAACACAACTCGAGTAGCCAGACTGTTTTTCGTACAGAACCCGTTATATTTAAACATGAAGTTTTTTAGAATTCGTTACCATGGGAATATAAAATATGTAAACACAAAATGTTTTTGTTTTACATTCACCAGGAACTAAGTGGAATTCTTAAACCTTTATATTTTACAAATAAATAAAAAAAAAACTATGGAAGATTTGCAAAATAATTCAACAACGAATCTTTTGCCAGTAATAAATTTTCAATCGGATGACTTTTTAGAAAAGTTAAAACTTTTAAATTATGAGAAAACCTTATTGAGTGATTTAAAAATGAAACCTCTATCACGTTTTTACTTTGTGAAATCTACAAATCCGGGTGAACAGTTTTACATGTTCACTTTGACTTGTTGGTGGTTGTGCCAAAAGTTGGGTAAACAAATGGAACGTCCACAGGAATATGATGACCCAAATGATATTATTTCCAAAATTATAAAAATACTACAAGAAATGGTGAGATTAAAGTCTATTTCCACTTTAAATCATTAAGTGTATTCACGTCACAAGTTGCACCCTTGCAAAAAAGCAAAAGTGCAAAAACATAACAACAACCACAATGACAATTATTTACGCACAACTGACTGTCTGTGTGGTTGTTGTTATATTTTTGCACTTGCTTTTTTGCAAGGGTGCAACTTGTGACGTGAATACCCTTATTATATTTATGTACCTTTGTAAAACTTTTATATTGCAGGATGTTACTATCGATTTTACTCCAAATAAACTTATACGCGGTGCTGGCCCAAACTGTATTTTTGTACTAGACGCTTTAGCTACGCAGGCTTTAAAGATAATGAGATTGTCATGTCAGCGTTTGCACATAGCTCAAGAAGATGAAATTGCCAATGATTATCTGGAAGATAATGCTGAAATTATACTTGAAAAAATAGAAGATGAACAGAACGATGCTTTAAGCGATGATAGTAGTGAATTGGACTTGAATCAAAATTCTTTAAGGCAGTGGGGTCATAAGAAACCTCATCATTTGGCAGATAATGAAAATGTCAATGCAGGAGGTAACAGCTTACAAGCAACCGACAAATTGACAGATCAACAAACCTGGCGCTTGGAATTTGAAGAAGTTATGCCTCAACTTAAAGTGTACGTAAGAAGTGATGTTAGGGACTGGCGAGCCCATATAAATCAAATGAATACATTAAAGGACAATATAACAGAGGTATGATATTTTTTTTTTTTTTTACTAAAACTATGGCGAAAGTTGTTTAAATAGTATATGTTTTGTAGTTTACCGAGGGAACCCAAACCGAACTTAAGAAACTACACAATGAATTTACTTTTAGCTTGGAAAAGATCGAAAGCCGTGAGAAGCATTTAAACAATGAATTAAACAATCTTATTGTTCAATTTAAAGATGTTTCTATAGAATTGTCGAACATACAATACGCCCATTCTCAAGTGCTAGAAGAAACCGAACGTTCAATGGATCAATTGAAATTGGTTATTGCTGAAAATGAAAATAAAAAAGCTGAAATGGAACGTAGGGGACAAATGATGTCCGATAGCAGTAAGCAATTATTTAAAAGGAAAATGATTTTCCTTAATATATTTTCTTATATTATTTTCTTGCAGGTTTTGTTTTGCAGATAAAAAAGGCTGTGGCTAAAATTAAAGACGATGTTGCACATTTAAATTTGGAAGTGTCTCTGTTGATAAATGGCATAGATCGTGATATTTTGAAAAGAACCGGCCCAGGAATGGAATTAGAAAAGTTTATATAAGATCAAAAGTTTTATATATGCATTAAAATTAGGGCTGCCAGACGTCCTGGGTTGTCCAGTTTTTTTTTTTTTTTTTTTTTTTGGGTATAGTCCAGTTATCATCTCCAATTTGTCCACTTAAAAAATTTCTTTAATTTTAAAAAGTAATTTCTTTTTATTAATTATTTACTAAATATAAAGAAAAAATGTATAGGTTGTCCAAAGATATTCCAATTTATAATCAAAATTGCGATAAAAATAACGCCGAATATCTAATGGGTGGTTTTTTTAAGAGCTATAGGAAAGTTAAAAAAACGCATAAAATTCAGAAAAATTCCTGAAATCTTTATTTGAATCGATAGTACGGTCTATATAATTTAGTCCATCCGCTTAGTCCAATTTTGGCATACTCTTTCCAACATTTCGGCCGGTATCTCATGAATAAATGCTTCAATGTTGTCTTCCAATGCGTCAATTGAAGCGGGCATGTGTGTATAGACATGAACTTTAACATAGCCCCACATAAATAGTCTAACGGCCATTTTCTCAATGTATCGATAAAGTGGCTGTTACTTAATGTCAACAAAAATTTATTAGAGCGATAAACTGTCCGTTAACAATTTTTGGTTTACCGACAAAAAACATTGTTTTCAGCTGGCAGCACCTCTCAAAATACATGTTAAAGACAGGAGTCAGCTGATTGAATTTAAATAAAATGTTCATCGAACTCGCCACTCAATAAGTCCATTGTTAAGCGTGCTGTGTGGCATGTGGCACCGTCTTGTTGAAACCTCATGTCATGCTAGTCAAGCTATTGTATTTGGGCAAAAAAAAGTTGGATATCATCTCACGGTAGCGCCCACCATTTACAGTTACGTTACGATTTCTAACATCTTTGAATAAGTACGGTCCAATGATGCCACCAGCCCATAAACCGCACCAAACTGTGACTTTCTTAACAATAATTTGCAAGCGTTGTTCGTTTGTAAGACGATTTATGGTAAAATTATAGACCAAACTGAAGATGTTTGACAGTGAAACAAAACACGAAACGTGCGTCAGCTGTTTAAACCAGTGTTGCCAAAAAGATAATAGCTAAAAAATCACTCGATATAAACATAAATTGATCTTGTTTGTTTTTCTTCCATTACAATTAACAAGGCCTTCTGTAAAAGTTCTTTAAATAATCTAAACTTACAAGAAAGAAATAGAATATCATTTGAAAAATTTTTAAAGACTACATTTTTGCTTACAACTAGAACAAGAGTTGTCAAATATTCGCATATTTCCAAAAATAATTCTTTTGTACCGATTTTCTTCAAACAAAGCTTAGATCGCAACCTAAACTTACAAGAAAGAAATAGCATAGAGGCTTGCTTTCCCTCAACAATAAATTTCAGTGTATTTATCAAATATGAAAAACTGGGAATTTAGCACGTCATACGAAGATCGTATTAATAATAAACTTTGTATTCCCGAAAATAACTTTGATAATATAATTGCATGTGCCCGTGCATAAAACTGAATTGGCGAATGGGTTTAGTTCGTTGTTTTCTTACGAAGACAATAGAATGAAGCGGTTTGTTTTTTAATTTTGTTTTTTCTTTTAACCCACTTACAACTACAATTCGAGTCGGAAAGAACCCAACCAATTGTAGGGGGATGTAAGAAAAGATAAACTCACTGTTTATGGTTGGTGTTTTGTTTAAGCTTTGATATTGTTACAGGTAAGACTTAGAGTGTTTATAACTCTTATTCGCTTAAGGTTTTATTTGTTTAATATTTTTGGCTTTTCTAAAATCTTTAGAAAAGGTTTCCTGATAAGCTGGTGTAAGCAACCGGCGAAATGCGCATAGAGGCTTGCTTTCCCTCAACAATAAATTTCAGTGTATTTATCAAATATGAAAAACTGGGAATTTAGCACGTCATACGAAGATCGTATTAGAAATAGAATATCATTTGAAAAATTTTTAAAGACTACATTTTTGCTTACAACTAAAACAAGAGTTGTCAAATATTCGCATATTTCCAAAAATAATTCTGTTGTACCGATTTTCTTCAAACAAAGCTTAGATCGCAACCTAAACTTACAAGAAAGAAATAGCATAGAGGCTTGCTTTCCCTCAACAATAAATTTCAGTGTATTTATCAAATATGAAAAACTGGGAATTTAGCACGTCATACGAAGATCGTATTAATAATAAACTTTGTATTCCCGAAAATAACTTTGATAATATAATTGCATGTGCCCGTGCATAAAACTGAATTGGCAAATTGGTTTAGTTCGTTGTTTTCTTACGAAGACAATAGAATGAAGCGGTTTGTTTTTTAATTTTGTTTTTTCTTTTAACCCACTTACAACTACAATTCGAGTCGGAAAGAACCCAACCAATTGTAGGGGGATGTAAGAAAAGATAAACTCACTGTTTATTGTTGGTGTTTTGTTTAAGCTTTGATATTGTTACAGGTAAGACTTAGAGTGTTTATAACTCTTATTCGCTTAAGGTTTTATTTGTTTAATATTTTTGGCTTTTCTAAAATCTTTGGAAAAGGTTTCCTGATAAGCTGGTGTAAGCAACCGGCGAAATGCGCATAGAGGCTTGCTTTCCCTCAACAATAAATTTCAGTGTATTTATCAAATATGAAAAACTGGGAATTTAGCACGTCATACGAAGATCGTATTAATAATAACCTTTGTATTCCCGAAAATAACTTTGATAAAATTCGTAACATCTGCTTACATAAACGTAGTCGTCATTTCCTTCGTTTACAAGCTGGCATGACTTCTCGGTAACTGCTTGAGAACAATACTGAGAAGATACTTTATTAGTGGTTCGTCTTAAGATTCTCTTTCAGGCCCATATACATAATCAACATTAAGGCGCGGTTTGGTTTTCATGAAAGCAAAATCCAAGGTGCAGACCACAAAATGATTGTATACTTCAAGATCACAGAAACAGCTTAAGCTCTTCATTGTCAATTTATTGGGGCATCCAGTAATTTGTTGGACCTTCATAGTGGCTGAGAAGCTTTTAGAACTTTTTTATTAAGTCCCTCTTATTTCTTTAAAATGTCTTCGTCATCAATTACATTTGGACAGCGATGAATTGTCATTCCCAGCTCCAACAAGTCTATCAGTAGTCCTTTTGCACGTCGCACCTACTCCATCAGGCGCGCCCTTGCCGTGACCGGCTTCGTGGTAATTCCACGTGAATTTTACTTAATTTAGGTAAAGTTCTTGCAATTTGGTTGCCAGTGCATAAAACATAAAAAACGAATATTGGATTTAATTAAAAAGTTGGTTAGCACGATTTTGTATAAATCTTGAATGTCAGAACGTTAATATGGCAACTAAAGAAAGAACTTGACTACCTTCTATTATTGTATAATGCAACATATGTATGTTAGTAGTATAAAACTAACTTAAACCAAAATTCACATTAAATAAGGCATACATACATTTTTGAAGCGTTAAAACACGTATAACGTATATAGTGGAAATGTGTTGGTTTAACGTTAAATACTAAGAAAGAATTAATTTCTCAATTCCTTATCTACCCTGGACGCAGTATCTTTACCCTGGCATCTGATGAAGCAGGGGAAATACGGCAGGAGAGAGATGTTTTCCTTAAAAAACTAGCATAATCGGAAAAATATGTATTGTAACGAAAAATCAAACTAACACAGTAAATTATACTGAAATTAAAATAAATCAATATTATAAACAAACTTTTACCACAAATAACAAGTGAATAAAACTCTCCAGTGGATATACATTAATCACTGACACGTGCGAGTAATCCGAGTGTTTTGGTCGAATTATTAGCCCAAAGGAACACGCTAGTGGCTCGCGCGACTTTTATTGTTAAATACACTTCAAAACAAATATTCTGCTATTTAAATTTGCAGCGTCAACGCATTTTAGCGGAAGAGACTTAAAATACGAGGGACAAAAAATATGTAATTTTTTTCAATAAAATTTGAAAGTATTTTGAAAGTTTTTTTAAATGATTACCATTGTTATTTAAACTTCTTTATGTAATAACTAACGATTAAATATTTTATGAATTAGTAATGTGGTAAATTTCAAATATTTTGTTACAGAATACTAAAGGGACAGGCCAGGGTAGATACTTTTTTCTAGGTAAACATGAAGTTATGACTAAACTAAAGTAATTTAGGTATTGCAATTTATTGGTAAAAAAGTATACTGTATTTATTATTAAACGCGTTTGATATTTCCGCAAATTTAAAAATTATATATGATTTTTTAATGCAGCCGTCGATAGTACCTATTAACGTAGAAACACCCATATACATGTAACATTTTCTAATGTTACATATAATCACTCGAAGTGTTACATGTTATTTACAACTATTACACTTTCATCATTAATGTACTTAATGAGCGATTTTTAAAGCTATTTAAGAGGTTTCTGCACGCTATTACGGGTTGGAAACAAATATTAACATCACTAATGGCTTATAAAAATTAAAACGATTATAATTTAAATAGACTTTTTTGATTTTATTATGTAAATATTTTTATATTTTGTTTTAAAACAAATTTTTTACAAAATTATGAGCGGTATGAATTATGACAAGCAAAATAAATCATTTGTTGTACAAACAAAGCAGTAAGTACCAAAGTTGTAGAACAGGGCAGTATGAACACCTTAAGTTAAAGCAAAGGCTATAAATATATAAAGATATTGCACTTAGTACATTTGAAATTTTCAAAAATGTTGTGCTTCTTAATGATGAGGGGGGGAAGTAACAAGAAAGCAAAAACTTCGTGCTCACATTCAGAGAACTAGAGAGCAAGAAACCATATGCATTAATACTAGAGTTGTCAACCGATTAAGAATAATTCGATTAATCGATCAAACAAAACACACTCTTGTTCGAATAATTTTACAATGGCGATTTTCGAATAACGAATAAATCGATTAAATTATGTCGATTAATCGAACAATTTTTTTTTTATTAAAAAATAAATTAATAAAAGACTAAAGATGATTTAGATGACAGATGATAAACAAAAAAAAAAAAAAATGCAACACACAAATTAAAATTTCTTTAAATTATTAAAAATGGATAAAAAATACTTTAATAAAGTGATCAGAACATCATTTTAAACATATTAATTATGGAATTGTGAAAATTTACGAATTATTTAAAGTCAAATAAAAACATTAAGAAGAAAACGCGTTTAAAGTGTGAACATAGCATAAGTGTCACAATATTACAATAGAAAACGATGCAGTAGAAGATAATCCAACGATATCAAAATATGCCGAACTTTTTAGAATGGAAAAATAAATACAGAGAGACTGCGGTTGTTTTATAGAAGAAGTTGTACGCAGAAGTTTGGCTGAAGATGGAAGGGCTGCAAACGCCTTTCGAAAATCCAAAGTTGTATCGGATTATTTAAGAATTAAGGATTTTACGATTCCTTTAAGTAATACAACGATATGGAGCTTAGATGAAAAGTTGTACGCATCAAAAAAAGAAGTCATAGTGGATTTAAGAAAAAATAAAGAAGAAAATGGAAGATTTTCCATAGTTGTAAATTAACGGACGGATGTATCTTATTTAAAATATGTAATTTTTTTATTCGTTATTCTCATCGATTAATCGAATAATTTTTCAGATTTAATCGTTAGATCGAACGAACAAAAACAATTATTTGAATTATTCGAACAAAGCTGAAAGGCGAATAATTGACAACTCTAATTAATACATACACATGTTTGCTGTTTCCCTGAAGTAAACCTGGGTGCAAGTGTCTCCAAGTCACCAGTTTTGTCGACTATATTGGTGACATTGTCAACGAAGTGTCTACATTACATTTGCCACTATATTTGCCTTTAATACGAAAAAGATTTTATCAATAACAACTGAGATGTATTATTCCTATTAAGTTGAAGAAATAATAAAAAAAAATTGTTATTATTTCGTATTCTTACAAAAAGGGTAGACTACTTTAACTAAAATGTGCTAGCGATTCTCTGGATCCAATGTCTACATATGTTCCCAAAGGAAGTGCCTAGTCAGTAGTACCAACGTCAGTAGTAGATTTCCAATGACACGCACATGTTAAATGTCAATTGTAAATAACATTGTCTGGGGTATATCAAGTCACTAGTACTGGTGACTATGTCAATAGTGAATCAGTACAGATTCACTAGTGACATTTCCTGCAGGGTTTTGCCAGCCAAAGTGTGTGAGTGTTTGTGTTTTTTATTCGTTGAAACCGGTTTTTGGTATTTTTTTAAATTGATTTCGTTTTGTTTTCAAACAATTTATGTGCAAATAACCTACATAAGAGGGAATGCGACCAATTGCGTAATTGTAGGGCAGCAGTATGTGTTTTATTTTTGTAAAAATTAAACTATATCGATTTGCACCGAATTATAATTCCATTTTTTAGATTATTTAAAAATCGTGTAGCAAAAACATAATATACATAAAATTCTAAGAAAATTCTCCGAAGAAACCATGGGTCTAAAATAAAATCCTAATCCGCGCCTCTCGACTTGAACATTTTTTTACTTGGCTGAAAATTTTTTTTAATGTAAAAAAAATTTTGAGTGTAAAAAAATAAAAAGTGCAAAAGAACTACGTTACTAAACAATTTTATTTAAAAAATTCGATTTCTTTTTTGAAAAAGCTATTTTTTAAAAAAAATTTTTTTTTGCAAAGGCGGGCATATAAATTTTCAAGTCAAGAGGCGCGGATTAGGATTTTATTTTAGACCCATGGTTTCTTCGGAGAATTTTCTTAAAATTTTATGTAGATTACGTTTTTGCTATACGATTTAAAAAAAATCGACCCGCCCTAGTATACATACATATATCAAACGAATTTAAAAATAAAAAGATAGTTTTTTTTTTACTATTTACTATGAGTATTTATTAATTTTACGTATGAGCTCTTTACAAGTTTAATGTGGCCAAGCTTTTATTTTAAAAATAATGCAATTTAGTTCCTCAAAAATTTGTGCAGAAGACGACGCAATATTTTTTCCACTTGACTTTCAAAATATTTTAGAAGTTAATGACAGTGTATCACCTAATAATCCAACCCCCTTAATAGATATCGCAGATATATACCAGGAAAATTAAGCATATTTTGATGAAAGTGCCGACAGCTTTAACTCTGTGAATGTGTCAATAGAACTTACTTCTAGTCGATATTTCATTGGCTACATAGCGCAATGAGTATCCTGCACTAAAAGCCGAATGGATATGATTAAACCATCTCAAATTTTAACATACCCATCAGAAATGTATATCCATACGAAAAACTATGAATATTAATCTGATTTTGGAAGTTTATGTTCACCCTCTGATTTGTTTTTCGAAATATGCAAAATTAACATAAAAGTTTTCGAAAATTTATTTTAAAAGAACAGAGCAATGAAACACAAAAAAAAGTTATTATGGAGCAGTGCGTAGAATGTACTAATAATACCATTTATTCGTTTTGGTTTGACGAGAAAAATGATTGTTACAACCATAGATTGGAATTTTTAAATTTGCTTATACTGGTATTACTAAGAAAGCATTCCTCTTGGGAGACATATAAAATACAAAACTTCGAATGCTGAAAAAGCTAAAATTTTAAAACATTAATAGGTATGTACTTGTCGTATTACTCGTCATTATAATCCTATCGTTAATAATTTTGTAGATCTAATTATGCTTTTGCTGATCCGTGTACGAGGCTATGTCATCAATATAATTATTTGTCTGAATTTGTTGATTATTATTTAAGTTGCTGTAAAATATAACAATTTTTACATAAATAAATAAAAATAAAAGTATAATATGCGAACAACTTTAATAATATGGCTTTGATTTTATTGGATTTCATTCTATATATTGTAAGTAGCGAAATCCACATATTTTTTTTTGTCCTATCCTAATCCCGCGAAGCTCTTCGCTTGTCTGCAGAAAAGAAACCAGAGTATCTAACGGGAATCGAACCCGCAACCGCAGCGCTGATCGACTAGCTCACTACCAACTAGCCTACCGGGGCTAGTTGGTGGTGCTTATTGCTTTATCTTGTAAAAACATTTTTGCAGACCCTTAAAAGAATTTTACAAACTTCAAAAAGTAAGACTTCCAAAGCCTGAACCTGTTGCATAATTTGTGATAATAATTTGTTGTAATAATAAATAAAATTGGAATTTTCGGCGGAAACGATTTAATAATTTTTTAAATAATACAATTTTAATAAAAATAAAATTGAAAGAAATTACGTTCATACACATCAAACTGGTGGCAAATTTTTATGAAAATTAAAAGTATTTTGATTATCATCAAATTCACATTGAACCATACTTGTGAGTTTTTTATTACTAACACAATTACAAAATTGTGAGTTTGATGAGGCATGTTAATGTATGGCCATGTCGCTTTAGAAAATATAAAATATCTTTTATGAACAAAGCAGTTTATTCTTTCAGAAAAATTATTTTTTATATGCCTACAATTGTTTATATTTAGACAATAACAACATTTGAACTTCGGTGCGAATCGATATAATTTCATTTGTACAACAATAAAACACATATTATTGCCCTACAATTAAAATCTGTCACATTTGGATTAACGTAGGTTATTTGCACAGAAATGGAATGCAAACAAAACATCTTTTATTATTTAAATGTGTTTTCAACGAGAAAACCTGGGGCCTAATTACCGCATTCGATATCGAGTAAACTATCGTATCGAGTAAACTATCGTATTTTTCTGCATTCGATAGACACTGATGTATCGAATGAAAACTAGAGAGTTGTAATGGCTTTGGTTACTCGATATCGAATGATATCATCTCAAATTACGATACATTTCATTCGATATCGAGAGTCATAATACCAAAATAAAAAATTTCGATAAATTTTGCTCGATATCGAATGCGGTAATTAGACCCCAGACTTCTTTTAGTTTGTTTTTATTCTTTTAATGCAATGTATACACATACAAACACACACACTCGTGTGCACAAACATATACGCTGATAAGTGAGAAAAGTTCTCTGAATAATAAAGACTGTAATTTACTCTCACAAGTGGATTTAGCGGCTAAATCCACCAGAAAAATTAATATAGAGAGAAAAATGTATGAACTTTGTATGGTCGTGCAATATCTTTATAAATCTATAGTCTTTGGTTAAAGTAAGGGTAAAATATGCAACATGTTTTGCATGTTTTTCATTAACACATTCACAAAAGAACTTGAAAATTTTCCCACAGTTGTATTTTTTGTATAAACGAACACAAAAATGTAGAACATGTAACATAAATGCAACATTTTTCTCAGAAAAGAAATCGCCATTATATTGATTTTTTTTTTAAATCTAGATACAAAACTTGCCCTTCCACACAGTGATGCCAAAATAAATTTCAAAAAATCCCTACGTGTTTAAAAAACCCCTTTTTTCCCTACAACAAAAAAAAGTTTCCTCCCCACGTTGAAAATTTATTGTTTTTAGCAACAGACAAGCAAGTACATATTTTGTTAACATTTTGTAAATATTATTATTAAAGCATCTATTGACAACAAGAAGAAAAAAAAACAAAATAAATATGTAGTTGCTTTACACACACATTAAAGTCCGATCTCATCATATCGCACAACTTTTTTTCGACCCACCTTAATGTACATTAGGGGTACAACCAAAATAAGGCCCTATCACCACGCTGTAGCCGATATTGTGCTGAAATCGAAAAATGTTTCCTCAGGTCACTTCGGAACAAAAACTTACCGCGTCGAAGGCGATTTCTGAAAGACCTATAAAATTTTTTTTTTTTAAATTTTTTATTTTATAATTCTTTAACTATTTACATTTCTTAATGTAATTATATGATTATAATCAAAATTACAATCTAAAAACTATCTTTGTTAAGTGAAATTAACTTTAGATTAAGAGTTCGTGTTGATTTGCATTGGGGGAATATATCTTCCCAGTAAAAAAATTTGGATTTTTTGAAGCACTACAGAGAAAAAGCGCATAATGAAGCGCTTTTATTAGAGAGCTCTTATAAAGCAGTAAATGATAAAGAATAAAACAGACAAAAAAGCTGCTATTTTAGTGCTGACAACGAAAAAGGTTTTAAAGCGAAAAAAATAAAAATATATTATGGTTTACGAAAATGATTGAAAAAAGGCATATAAACAAGTAAAACCAAAACATTAATGAATATGTTAATATAGTTAGCCCTTAAAAAAGCACTTTAGGAGCGCTTTGTTTGCATGGTAAAAGAAGCGCTTATTGTCAGCAGAAAATAGTCCTCCAAACCGGGAACACCCCATTCAAATATCAGGCATCCCATCAGCAGGTTTGAAGCGATTTGAGGTATGAATTCATACAAAAAACCTGCTCCTTTTGGAGCACATTTTTTACTGGGATTGTACGACTTTGATGGCGCGTTCCGCACAAATGTTGTGTTTTTGGAATTCTTAGAAAGCATATCTGAGCATTAGGATAGCCCGATAATGATTTGTTTCAGGCTCCGATGTCATTTTTATTGTAACAATGATCTGAAAACCAAATGTTGTACCACGTGCCACATATAAGATTTTGAAAAAACAGAGTTGCCTTAGCAAAAATCGGTTGTTTGTAACTAGTTTATCTCAAAAGCTAGTTACAAACCTGTTTATGGTTTGTATGGATAAATAAGTTTCACAAGCTAGTTTATTACCATAAACAACTTATAAACTGTTTATGGTGTAGGTGTAAATGCATTATTACTGATCCCAAACTTAATTGCATTTGACGCGGAACCTTTTGTAACGATATCGAAAATCTAAAGATGCAGTTCTTTTTGTATTTTCAAAAATTAACAATTAAAGCTAAATTGTTATTGGGTGTGCACAATGTAAAACCATTTTTTTACGAACACGCACACTTTCAGTAGAAACAAAAAAGTGCTATATTCGCATGTGCTGAATCTTTAATACCCTTCGCCGAGAGTCAGAATATTTTAAAAGTAGGATTTATATAGTGTCTATGAGTTTTGAATCAATCTTAATACAAAATAACCTCAAGGTATAAAAATTCGTTGCGGTTTTATGAGTATTACACAAGTACGTTTTCGAAAATTGGCTGTATATAAGGCATGTGTACGGTTAAATAACATCTGTTCTGGATTATACAGAACAGTACTGGGGCCTAATTACCGCATTCGATATCGAGTAAGCTATCGTATCGAGTAAACTATCGTATTTTTCTGCATTCGATAGACACTGATGTATCGAATGAAAACTAGAGAGTTGTAATGGCTTTGGTTACTCGATATCGAATGATATCATCTCAAATTACGATACATTTCATTCGATATCGAGAGTCATAATACCAAAATAAAAAATTTCGATCAATTTTGCTCGATATCGAATGCGGTAATTAGACCCCTGTATTTAAAAGGTTATTTGTTGTCAGAAACCTTTAGTTGTTCTGTATGTATTTAAATGTTTTGTACATTCCCAATTTATCTTACTTTTTTCACTATTAAAAGCTTGCAAAATTTTTCTATTTTTTGGAAATTTAAAAAGCGTAGTAACTTAAAAAAGTGCAAAAATATGATCTGGGCCATGTTTCTCATAACTACAAGTTACAAATCTACAAGTTATGCTAGAAACACAACTGGGACGAACGACGAACTTCGCATAGTACGACGAATTCGACGGCAAGAATTCGTTGCGTAAATTCGTCAAATGAGACACAATAAGTGCGTGAACCTTACATTTTTTTTAATTTTTAAAAAACTATTAATCGGGTATGTCCTAAAATCCGTATCGACTCGAAATGGATTTCTTCAGCATTTTTGGTTTTCTGCATTTCGATTTTGCGATCTCAAATTAGTTTTTGGGTTTGTTTCAAATTTTGCAATTTTTCGCGAATTTCAGCCATGTTCGCGATTTGTTCCTGTAAGTTTTTTAATTCTTTACAGCTTTCACGATTTATAATAAATAGTAGACTTTGGTATCATGCCGCTGTTAGCAAATTTTTGCGACTTTCCGCTAATTTTGCAATTTTTACCGAATTTTTGCCATTCCTTTTAGTTTTAGGGAGTTTTTATCAATTTTGTGGCTTTTTTGAAATAATAAAATGTTTTGCGAATTTTTGCCATTTTTGCAAATTTTTTTTTTGTTATTTTCCGACATTTTGTATTCTTTTTTCACTCATTAAACGATATCTAATAAATTTTAGTGTTTGTTTAAAAGTTCGCAATAGATGCGAATTGTCCCTGTAATTCTTTACAGATTTCTGTTCATTTCCCAATTTATTCGTCGTTCGCCTGCGTAAGAAATAGAAATAAACCTATCGCAGAGTTCGTTACACACGACGAATTTCGGTCTACGCAATGACTGTGTGTACTTTCATATATAACAATGTGTTCTATATCTGGTGACAAATATTCGTTGTGAATAATTCGTCGTTCGTCCCAGTTTGTTTGAAACAAAAACAAAAATTGTAAAATTGTGGCTTTTTTAATGTATTTTCCTTGTAGATTTGTAACTTGTAGTTTTGAGAAACAGGATAAAATTTTTGTGTCTTTAGGCATTAGGGATGCCAATCGGAATTTTTAGAAAAATTCCGGGATTTCTGGATCCCGGGATTTTTTTTAAATTAACAACCCTTTATATTTATTTATGAATTTTCAAAAATATAACATATATTTTTAAAAAAGAAAAATAAGAATTATACAAATAAAAAATACAACTGAAATATAATTTTTAATATTTTTTTTTTGTATAGAGTATAAAAATTCAATAAAAACGAACATTTTTGTACACAAAAGTTGATATATTGATATATGTATATGTATATGTTTAACATGAATTTTCTTTTGAATTTAACATACTTAATACATACATAATGTACATATGTAATATTTTGAGTGCATTCGTTACGGCTTCAGGTATACTAAAGTTTTTCCGAAATTGGGCCTTGTATGTGCGGATCAGGGTGGCCAGGTACTTTTTTCTTGTCCCCAAAAAATGAATCCCCAAATTAAAAAACAAAACCTTAAAAAGTTAATATTGTTTTTTGTTTTTTATACCCTTCACCACAGGTGGAAAAGGGTATATATAAGTTTGTCATTCCGTTTGTAATTTCTACAATATTGATTATAGACCCTATAAAGTATATATATTCTGGTTCCTTATGAGGAGAGAAGTTGATTTAACGATATCCGTCCGTCCGTCCGTCTGTCCGTCTTACGTTTGATATGTGTTTTCCGGAGACTCCAGACATGATAGCGGCTACGTTGTTTTACATTTATGTCGCATATAGTCCACCATTTCTTGCTATTGAAATTCAGCCAGATCGGTCCAACAATGGCTGAGATATGACCAAAAAACCACGACTGCCTCTAATTTTTCAAAAAATCCCTTGTGGATGTTGTATTTTTATTACTTTTTTCTGTATATCTCGAGAACGGCAAGAGCCAAGGCTTTAAAATTAGGTACAAACATTTAGGTTATAAATATACACCATCCTTCTAAATGTGGGCGGGATTGGAGAAGTAGGCGTGGTACCTCTCATACAAAAAGTATTAAAAATTGTATAAAAACCTGAATTTTTTGACTGTAATATGACCTATGGTTACGCCTTATATATCAGAAGATCGGAAATTTTTAATAGAAAATATTTTCTGAAAAACTCGGGAAAATCGGTTCAGATACGAAAAAGTTATGACCAAAATACTAATTTTTTTTTGAAAAATACCCATTTTCAGGACCCATAGATCTTCCCGAGTCTACGTTTTATAGCCAAAATAACTGGCAAATTTCTTCTTTAACACGTCGGTATATAAATCTGTCAAATCGGTTAAGAAATAGCAGAGTTATGATCAAAATACTGAAATCCCAAAAATTACTCTTTTTTTATAATTAAGATTGTTTTTTATATCCTTCACCGAAGGTCCTACACCCTATAAAGTATATATATTCTGGGTCCTTATGCAAAGCGAAGATCAAATCCGGTTGTCGTCTCTTCTTCCTATCCCCTCACCATCCCTTCGTATTTGTTTACATATACTAGCATAATGCCCAATATGATTTTCGTTATTACCCTTCTTAAATAATCATTCAGGAAAGCAAATTTCGATCTACCAAATGTTAAAAAATACAATTTAGTTTAAGGATTGATGTTTGACTATTGACGTCAGCAGTCGTCGATGGCTGCGAGTGTAAGACGGCAAATCCATCTGAGGAGATCGAGTGGTTGCGATCGAAACATGTCATGGTAACCTGCCGGCCAGGGTTCGAGCCCGAGCCACGTCAAGAATGAAAGATTATCAATAACAATTTTAATTAATTTTCATGTTGTAAAAATTCCTTTCTTCATAAAAATAATTTAATGAAAATTAAATTTCATGAACTTAAGCCTAATTAAAAATATTAAAAATTTGGATTAAAACCATAAATAGTTCAACAAAATAACCACAATACTAATTATTGTTAAAGCTAAGGCACGAGCTCTATGTGTACATTTGTCCTTCAAGTTGTGCTGAAAAAGGTCAACAGAAAAGAGAAAGACAAAATGAAAAAACAAAAAAAATGTACTTGGACTTCAAGAAAAATTCTTGACAAAAGTACGAAAAAACAGAAGTAAGGAAAAACATGTAAAATCAATTAAAATGGATAATCATTCAGGAAAGCAAATTTCGATCTACCAAATGTTAAAAAATACAATTAAATTAATGGGTAAAAAAAAAGTGCACCCATCCACTCACATCTATGTGTAGGTACTCAAATTAAAGATAGTTTGCTCACGTTTGTAAATTATTTGTTTTATTTTGTATTTTTTAATGTTTTATGTTCGATTTAAAAAAAAAAAAATTTTATTTTTTGTTGTAACTAATAGCCTATTTCCGATGTGCTAAGGAATTCTTTTCTGCGTAGCCGGCCTTCGGCCGGGCGCATGGATTTTCTCCTCTATGGAATAAAAAAACCGGATTCGCTAACTAAAGCTTCTCTGCATAGCCGGCCTTCGGCCGGGTGCAAGGATTTTCTGCTCTATGGTATAACAAAGACCGGCTTCGCTAACTTAAGCTTCTCTGCATAGCCGGCCTTCGGCCGGGCGCAAGGATTTTACCCTCTATGGTATAACAAATACCGGCTTCGCTAACTAAAGCTTCTCTGTATAGCCGGCCTTTGGCCGGTCGCAAGGATTTTCTCCTCTATGGTATAACAAACACCGGCTTCGCTAACTAAAGCTTTTCTGCACCTAAAAGATACTTAAATTAACCTAGAGAGGAAAATAATATGCGAACACAAAAACAAAATACATATTTGCAATCGTGAGCAAATTACCTTTAATTTGAGTACCCACACATATCACAAAGTGGGCGGGGCAGTTTTTTGGGTCCAGAGGGCACCACGGGCCTCAGCCCCCTTAGATTTTAATTATGGTTTTTTTATTCTGAATCGGGTTGCATATTTTTTTTATTTTTTTTTCGTACGCCCCGTAAAGTGCACTTCAGCCAAAACTTTTATTTATTGTTATAATATTTTTTATATAAAATAGGTATTAAGCAAAATTCTAAGTTTTTTTACAATTGATATAATATTTTTAAATTTAAACTCTCTGAGTAATTTAATTGCTGGGTTGCCCACTATCACTTACATACATTTTTTGTAAGAAATTGCGATGTTCACATATAAAAGAGACTTGTTAATCTTTACAATGGAACTACTACGTCATCAAACGGTAAAACATGCGCAAGGCGTAATCTTTATTTGTCGCAATTTACACTATAGACATTTCTTGCCGGACAGAAAAAGTTTGTTGGCAAGAGAGGCAAGAAATAAAGTGTGTCAAGCCAAAGACTATAGATTTATAAAGATACTAGCTGACCCGGTCCGCGTTGCTGGCCCTAAGCAAACATTAGTGTTGTATTTCCAGACGATTTTAGTTGGTAAGAAAAATATTCAGCTAACTTAAAAAGTTTTCCCAGTTCCACCGGGAGCGTTTAGAAAAAAATCCCTCCAGTTTTATCTTTCACAGCTTTCATAAGGGTTTCGTATGCCTATTTTTGTTGTCGAATCAACAGTGGAAATTTTGTTCGAACTGATTCCCTTAGGGCTCCGCAAAATCGATGCAACTTTTTTCCGATTTTAGATAAATAGAAAAAGTAGCGTGGTATATTTTTCTTTCGATGAAAACTTAAAATGGATTAATACAAACATTTAAAAGAAAAATTAGTGAAATCGATGGAGCCGTTTTCTGATTTTGGGTAATTCAAAAAAGTGGGCGTAAAAGTGGGCAGGGCAACATCTTCTTTCCGCAAAACCTAAGTTAGACCATGGCGATCATTTTAAAGAAAATTCGTCCAAATCGGTCAAGCCGTTCTCCAGTTATGCGCTTAATAGAAAAAGTGGGCGTAAAAGTAGGCGTGGTAAATTTTTTTTTCGTTGAAAACTTAAAGTTGATTAATACGAACATTTGAAAGAAAAATTAGTCAACTCGATGGAAGAACCGTTTTCTGATTTTAGGTAAATCGAAAAAAGTGGGCGGAGCAAAATTTTCTTTCCGTAAAAACCTAAGTTGGACCATTGCGATCATTTTAAAGAAAAACTCGTTCAAATCGGTCAAGCCGTTCTCAAGTTATGGATTTTGTCACGCCCCTCCGCCCCCAGACCGAAAATCTTCACGACTTCACGGTGTCACCCGCCTTAATATTCTGAAGATTCCCTGAAAATTTCATCAAAATCGGCCCAGCCGTTTTGGAGTCCATACGTTACATACACACATACATACATACACACACATCCTATTTTATATATATAGATTTATGAGGAGGTTATCCGGGTAATCCCAGGGAGATCTGAGAAGTAATGGAATCTACCGATTTGTTCGTCTCCAACTTGCCAGCGATTTCACTTTGAATCTTAAAATTCAGTTCGTCGACATCAACGTAGCTAGTATAGCACGTTCGCTCAACAAATCATGATTTCTGTAATTTTGTATAATGTTTGAAAACACCTTTCGGATGAGTTCGGACTTGATTCGGTGAACCGGCAGAAATTGCAATATCCACCGGGATTTTGTCGTTTCCTATGTCCAGCAATTGTTTGGAAAATACGTCTCGAGATTGATTGTTTTGCAGCACGACCCGCATTTTCAGAGTCATTTTGAGCTTCCAAACGTGTTTCCACAAAGCAGACGACTTCAAACTTGCATTTAATTCATCGGCGGGCGTTGATCGTGGTATCACTGGCAGTGTTTGCCAAAAATCACCTGCCAACAAATCATCGTACCTGCAAATCGGCTTTGATTGTTTCGTAGTAGGCGTAAAAGTAGGCTTGGTAAATTTTTCTTTCGATGAAAACTTAAAATGGAATAATACGAACATTTGAAAGAAAAATTAGTCAAATCTATGGAGCCGTTTTCGGATTTTAGGTAAATCGTACAAAGTGGGCGTAAAAGTGGGCGCGATAAAATTTTCTTGCCGTATAAACCTAAGTTGGACCATGGCGATCACTTTAAAGAAGAAATCGTCCAAATCGGTCAAGCCATCCTCAAGTTATGTGCTTAATAGAAAAAATGGGCGTAAAAGTAGGCGTGGTAAATTTTTCTTTCGATGGAATCTTAAAATGCATTGATACGAACATTTGAAAGAAAAATTAGTCAAATCGATGGAGCCGTTTTCTGATTTTAGGTAAATCGTACAAAGTGGGCGGGACAAAATTTTCTTGCCGTATAAACCTAAGTTGGACCATGGCGACCACTTTAAAGAAGAAGTCGTCCAAATCGGTCAAGCCATCCTCAAGTTATGTGCTTAATAGAAAAAGTGGGCGTAAAAGTAGGCATGGTAAATTTTTCTTTCGATGGAAACTTAAAATGCATTGATACGAACATTTGAAAGAAAAATTAGTCAAATCGATGGAGCCGTTTTCTGATTTTAGGTAAATCGAAAAAAGTGGGCGGGGAACAATTTTCTTTCCGTATAAACCTAAGTTGGACCATGGCGATCACTTTAAAGAAAAAATCGTCCAAATCGGTCAAGCCATCCTCAAGTTATGTGCTTAATAGAAAAAGTGGGCGTAAAAGTAGGCGTGGTAAATTTTTCTTTCGAAGGAAACTTAAAATGCATTGATACGAACATTTGAAAGAAAAATTAGTCAAATCGATGGAGCCGTTTTCTGATTTTAGGTAAATCGAAAGAAGTGGGCGTAAAAGTGGGCGGGGAACAATTTTCTTTCCGTATAAACCTAAGTTGGACCATGGCGATTACTTTAAAGAAAAAATTGTCCAAATCGGTCAAGCCATCCTCAAGTTATGTGCTTAATAGAAAAAGTGGGCGTAAAAGTAGGCGTGGTAAATTTTTCTTTCGATGGAAACTTAAAATGCATTGATACGAACATTTGAAAGAAAAATTAGTCAAATCGAGGGAGCCGTTTTCTGATTTTAGAAAAATCGGGCAAAGTGGGCGTGGCAAAATTTTCTTTCCGTAAAAACCTAAGTTGGACCATGACGATCATTAGAAAAAAAAAACTGTCCAAATCGGTCCAGCCGTTCTCAACTGATGCAATTACCAACGAACAACATTGATTTTTGTTTATATAGATAGATAGATTGCACGACCATACAAAGTTCATACATTTTTCTCTCTATATTAATTTTTCTGGTGGATTTAGCCGCTAAATCCACTTGTGAGAGTAAATTACAGTCTTTATTATTCAGAGAACTTTTCTCACTTATCAGCGTATATGTTTGTGCACACGAGTGTGTGTGTTTGTATGTGTATACATTGCATTAAAAGAATAAAAACAAACTAAAAGAAGTCTGGTTTTCTCGTTGAAAACACATTTAAATAATAAAAGATGTTTTGTTTGCATTCCATTTCTGTGCAAATAACCTACGTTAAACCAAATGTGACAGATTTTAATTGTAGGGCAATAATATGTGTTTTATTGTTGTACAAATGAAATTATATCGATTCGCACCGAAGTTCAAATGCTGTTATTGTCTAAATATAAACAATTGTAGGCATATCAAAAATAATTTTTCTGAAAGAATAAACTGCTTTGTTCATAAAAGATATTTTATATTTTCTAAAGCGACATGGCCACACATTAACATGCCTCATCAAACTCACAATTTTGTAATTGTGTTAGTAATAAAAAACTCACAAGTATGGTTCAATGTGAATTTGATGATACTCAAAATACTTTTAATTTTCATAAAAATTTGCCACCAGTTTGATGTGTATGAACGTAATTTCTTTAAATTTTATTTTTATTAAAATTGTATTATTTGAAAAATTATTAAATCGTTTCCGCAGAAAAATCCAATTTTATTTATTATCACAACAAATTATTATCACAAATTATGCAACAGGTTCAGGCTTTGGAAGTTTGTGTGCTCCTTCCGTCTTACTTTTTGAAGTTTGTAAAATTCTTTAAAGGGTCTGCAAAAATGTTTTTACAAGATAAAGCAATAAGCACCACCAACTAGCCCCGGTAGGCTAGTTGGTAGTGAGCTAGTCGATCAGCGCTGCGGTTGCGGGTTCGATTCCCGTTAGATACTCTGGTTTCTTTCCTGCAGACAAGCGAAGAGCTTCGCGGGATTAGGATAGGACAAAAAAAATATGTGGATTTCGCTACTTACAATATATAGAATGAAATCCAATAAAATCAAAGCCATATTATTAAAGTTGTTCGCATATTATACTTTTATTTTTATTTATTTATGTAAAAATTGTTATATTTTACAGCAACTTAAATAATAATCAACAAATTCAGACAAATAATTATATTGATGACATAGCCTCGTACACGGATCAGCAAAAGCATAATTAGATCTACAAAATTATTAACGATAGGATTATAATGACGAGTAATACGACAAGTACATACCTATTAATGTTTTAAAATTTTAGCTTTTTCAGCATTCGAAGTTTTGTATTTTATATGTCTCCCAAGAGGAATGCTTTCTTAGTAATACCAGTATAAGCAAATTTAAAAATTCCAATCTATGGTTGTAACAATCATTTTTCTCGTCAAACCAAAACGAATAAATGGTATTATTAGTACATTCTACGCACTGCTCCATAATAACTTTTTTTTGTGTTTCATTGCTCTGTTCTTTTAAAATAAATTTTCGAAAACTTTTATGTTAATTTTGCATATTTCGAAAAACAAATCAGAGGGTGAACATAAACTTCCAAAATCAGATTAATATTCATAGTTTTTCGTATGGATATACATTTCTGATGGGTATGTTAAAATTTGAGATGGTTTAATCATATCCATTCGGCTTTTAGTGCAGGATACTCATTGCGCTATGTAGCCAATGAAATATCGACTAGAAGTAAGTTCTATTGACACATTCACAGAGTTAAAGCTGTCGGCACTTTCATCAAAATATGCTTAATTTTCCTGGTATATATCTGCGATATCTATCAAGGGGGTTGGATTATTAGGTGATACACTGTCATTAACTTCTAAAATATTTTGAAAGTCAAGTGGAAAAAATATTGCGTCGTCTTCTGCACAATTTTTTGAGGAACTAAATTGCATTATTTTTAAAATAAAAGCTTGGCCACATTAAACTTGTAAAGAGCTCATACGTAAAATTAATAAATACTCATAGTAAATAGTAAAAAAAAACTATCTTTTTATTTTTAAATTCGTTGGATATATGTATGTATACTAGGGCGGGTCGATTTTTTTTAAATCGTATAGCAAAAACGTAATCTACATAAAATTGACAGACGGACAGACGGACAGCCGGATTTGAACTTCGCTTTTCATAAGAACCCAGAATATATATACTTTATAGGGTGTAGGATCAATATTGTAGAAATTACAAACGGAATGACAAAGTTTATATTTATATTTTACCTTCGGTGAAGGGTATAAAAAAAATAATTTTTGGGATTGCAGTATTTTGATCATAACTTAGCCATTTTTAAGCCGATTTGAAAGATTTAAATACCGACGTGCTAAGGAAGAAATTTACCATTTACTTGACTTAAAAAGTTTGGACTCGGGAAGATCTATGATTCCCGAAAATGGGTATTTTAATAAAAAAAAATTTTATTTTGGCCATAACTTTTTTGCATCTGAACCGATTTTTCCAAAATTTTCAGAAAATATTTTCTACTAAAGATTTCCGGTCTTTTGATATATAAGGTGTAACCATCGGTCATAAAGCAGTGCACAAATTCAGGTTTTTATGAAGTTTTTGATATTTTTTCTACGGGAGGTACCACGCCCACTTCTCCAATTGTGCGTCAAGTCATCACTTATGATTGCATAAGAATATGATTTCAGGGCCAATTCAGTTTTCACCCAAGCACAGGCTGTAAACACAGTTGCTTGAGCTTGGTTCCAGTGTGCGCTTTGCACTTCGTCCTGCGAAATCAACGTGAAATTTTCAGCGAAATCTATCTGAACGACCGCTTCATTTGATTCAATCCGCTCCTTAGCCTCGCGAAATTGATCGCTCTGTGTTCGGTGCACATAAAAATGTTGCTTAAATCTTTGGAGTTTGCTTTCGAATGTTTGAAGTAAAACTTGAAAAGTGCCTTCCTCCTCGCTTATTTGAGTATGATGTTCATTTTTGGTCCATTGTTTCCAACGCACAGTTGCATCTGAACTATAATTCAATGGCAATATATCAAAAATTGTGTCGCAGTTCTTGCAACTGCTAGTCATGCAAGCCTCATTTGTTGTCACAGCAAAGTTCATTCATCAAATCCTTAGCAGATTTAGGCACTGTAGAGACCACTTCAGAAACTGATTGAAGCAAAAATTCAAAGTTGGCGTGGTAAATACAGACGCACATGTTTGATGGAGTTTGTGAATTGAGGCGTACATGTTTTGGCCGACTTGCGTAAAACAAAGACTTCCCAGTTTTTATTTGTGCATTTTCTTCCTTAAAAAGCTGATAACATTCTCCAACCGTCATCACCATATACTTCAATTGCATTTGTACTCCGTTTATTAGTTTTGTGTCCTTTCGTCCTGGTGTTTGGTAGCTTACATCGTCCCTCAAAAATAAGTTTTTGACTTTTTCTAACTCGGCATCAGATAGGCGATTAATTTTTCCGCTACGTCGCTTGGTGAAAATCAAATCCATTTCAGGACCAACTAGCTCAGAAGCAAGTCTCTTCACAACTGCAATTTTCTTCGAGGGGCTGCTCGGTAGTTTGACCTTAACTTTTGTTACTGCCTTTTTAAGTGAACGATCGGACTTAAAGCTTCCTATATTTGATGATGAGGCTGCAGCTTCAACAACTTTCTCCTTCCCTATGTTCTTTTTTTCACGACACTTCCTTTGACGTTCGCGATCAGTATTCCGATTGTGAGCAAGCATTTCTTCACTCAATGACTCTTTTGCAGCCAGCCGCCGTTTTTTATTTCTTTCTCTTGCTTTTTTCAAATGAGCTTTGTATTTTACTGGATCTTCCTTCAATCTCTTCCGATATCTTTGCATCTTGCTTTGGGAGTCCATGGTTTGTTAAGCTATAGTTAGTAAGAAAAAGTTGAACACCATTTTCAATAAGGTAACGGTCGTGACATTCTCAATAAATTAAAAAAAAATTGAAATGACTTCCGAGCGCTTATTTTGCTACATGAAACTCTTTAACTTACTTACCTTGTCACCCTTAGCAACTGTGTTTTTTTATAGCTTTAACAGTTTTCACAAAATTTAAACTTTTTTTATTTGCGTGGTCACGGTCGTGACACAAATTAGTGATTTTGAAAAATTTCTCAAAATTATAATTTGAAAGCTACACGTGCAAATTTTCTGCTGAACGTAGACAAAAGTAACAACTGTCAGCTGGTAATTGTTTTGATTGCTAACTACCGTTATAAAAGTGTTGTCAAGTGATTTAAAAAAAGACTCAGTATAAAGGGGGAAAAAGTGTATGATGCACCAAGTTAAAGTAGATTTTTTTACAAAAAAAAAAAAAAAAAAAAATAATCATACACCCCAGGATGTAATGGATACGTATATTTTCTATAACAAAAGAGCTAAAATGGGTCAAAGTTGATAATTTTATTTTTTGCTTGCAAGGGGTCAACTTTCGTGGAATCACCCATATACCCTTTTACCTTCGGTGAAGGGTATAAAAATACCAAAAACACAAACACTCACACACTTTGGCTGGCAAAACCCTGCAGGAAATGTCACTAGTGAATCTGTACTGATTCACTATTGACATAGTCACCAGTACTAGTGACTTGATATACCCCAGACAATGTTATTTACAATAGACATTTAACATGTGCGTGTCATTGGAAATCTACTACTGACGTTGGTACTACTGGCTAGGCACTTCCTTTGGGAACATATGTAGACATTGGATCCAGAGAATCGCTAGCACATTTTTGTAAGAATACGAAATAATAACAATTTTTTTTTATTATTTCTTCAACTTAATAGGAATAATACATCTCATCTTTTTCGTATTAAAGGCAAATATAGTGGCAAATGTAATGTAGACAATTCGTTGACAATGTCACCAATATAGTCGACAAAACTGGTGACTTGGAGACACTTGCACCCAGGTTTACTTCAGGGAAACAGCAAACATGTGTATGTATTAATTAGAGTTGTCAATTATTCGCCTTTCAGCTTTGTTCGAATAATTCAAATAATTGTTTTTGTTCGTCCGATCTAACGATTAAATCTGAAAAATTATTCGATTAATCGATGAGAATAACGAATAAAAAAATTACATATTTTAAATAAGATACATCCGTCCGTTAATTTACAACTATGGAAAATCTTCCATTTTCTACTTTATTTTTTCTCAAATCCACTATGACTTCTTTTTTTGATGCGTACAACTTTTCATCTAAGCTCCATATCGTTGTATTACTTAAAGGAATCGTAAAATCCTTAATTCTTAAATAATCCGATACAACTTTGGATTTTCGAAAGGCGTTTGCAGCCCTTCCATCTTCAGCCAAACTTCTGCGTACAACTTCTTCTATAAAACAACCGCAGTCTCTCTGTATTTATTTTTCCATTCTAAAAAGTTCGGCATATTTTGATATCGTTGGATTATCTTCTACTGCATCGTTTTCTATTGTAATATTGTGACACTTATGCTATGTTCACACTTTAAACGCGTTTTCTTCTTAATGTTTTTATTTGACTTTAAATAATTCGTAAATTTTCACAATTCCATAATTAATATGTTTAAAATGATGTTCTGATCACTTTATTAAAGTATTTTTTATCCATTTTTAATAATTTAAAGAAATTTTAATTTGTGTGTTGCATTTTTTTTTTTTTTTTGTTTATCATCTGTCATCTAAATCATCTGAAATGTAATGTGAACGGCTCTGATTAACTTAATCAACATTTCATGAAAATTGTTTAACGTTTGATTTAAAAAGAAAACAGCTGTTACAATTGTTTATCAAAGATTTGTTTAATACGAACATAAGATATATTTTTGAAATACAATGAATACTTAACATGGTTTTTGCCTAGTAAACATTGGGATTAATTACAATGAATGCAATAGCAACAATATTTTTTACTTTTTCTACATTTTGTATAAAATCGCTTAAAACGTATGAGAATAAATCAAATTCTAAGCTTTTATTTCTTATTAGTCTTTTATTAATTTATTTTTTAATAAAAAAAAATTGTTCGATTAATCGACATAATTTAATCGATTTATTCGTTATTCGTTATTCGAAAATCGCCATTGTAAAATTATTCGAACAAGAGTGTGTTTTTGTTTGATCGATTAATCGAATTATTCTTAATCGGTTGACAACTCTAGTATTAATGCATGTGGTTTCTTGCTCTCTAGTTCTCTGAATGTGAGCACGAAGTTTTTGCTTTCTTGTTACTTCCCCCCCTCATCATTAAGAAGCACAACATTTTTGAAAATTTCAAATGTACTAAGTGCAACATCTTTATATATTTATAGTCTTTGGTCAAGCATACAGCGTCGCCCCTTACCTACAAACTTTTTCTGTCCGGCAAGAAATGTCCATAGTGTAAATTACGACTTTCTATCATTCTTGCTTACAACTACAATTAATATTTAAAGAATTCCAACCAATTGCAGTGAGGAATGTAAGAAAACATAAACTCACTGTTTATTGTTGTTGTTTTTGTTAAAGCTTTGATATGGTTACAAGTAATGGCGATTTCTTTTCTGAGAAAAATATGTTACAGTATATACAGGTAACATTTTCTAATGTTACCTATAATCACTCGAAGTGTTACATGTTGTGCAATTACAATAGAACACAATTAGTGCTTTTAGTTACAACTATTACACTTTCATTTTTAATATACTTAATGAGCGATTTTTAAAGCTATTTAAGCGGTCTCCGCACGCTATTACGGGTTGGAAACAAATATTAGCATCACTAATGGCTTATAAAAATTAAAACGATTATATACAAATAGACTTTTTTTGATTTTAATGTGTAAATATTTTTATATTTTGTTTTAAAACAAATTTTTTACAAAATTATGAGCGGTATGAATTATGACAAACAAAATAAAGCATTTGTTGCACAAAGAACAGGGCAGTATGAACACGTTTTTCATCAACATATTCACAAAAGAGCTTGAACATTTTTCCCACAGTTGTATTTTATGTACAATCGAACACAAAAATGTAGAACATGTAACAATAATGCAACATTTTTCTCAGAAAAGAAATCGCCATAAGACTTTTGCTTAAGGTAACTTTTATTCGCTTAACAGTTTTACTTGTTTAATATCTTTAGCTTTTCTAAAATCTTTGGACGAAGTTTCCCGACGACCTGGCCTAAGCAACCAGTGAAATGCGCATAAGAATAGCTTATCCCTTCAACAATAAATTTCAGTGTATTTATCAATAACAAAAATTGGGAATAAAGCACGACTAACAAAATCTTGTGTATCTTATCTTGAAAACGAAAGAGCCGATGCCTTTTATGAGGCATTATTTAAGGCTGTTTACCACTATCACACAAGTCTTACGTATTTTGGGGAAAATACAAACCTGTCATGATAAGTTGTTATTGTTTTTTGTAATTTTAAAAACAATAATTAGACGCAGTATTGCAGAGGGTAGAACTGCAAAGAATTCTAACGTATATTCAGCCCGAATTCGAGCCCCAGCTCAGCCAAGTATACAAAGTATCCATAAATTTAAATAAACTTTTAAACACACCCTTTTTTTAGAAAACTTATTAGACATTTATTACAAAGAATCCCCTGTATGAATATTTTTTGTATAAGAAGGCGTTTTCATAAAGGTCTTTTCTATAAAAGACTTTTTCCATAGAAAAATATTCTATGAACGAACACCCCTGTATGTAAAATGAAAATGTATAAATTCAAAAAATTTACTAAAAAAAAAAATATTTAATTTTCGGGATATTATTTAAGTTATAATAACAATACAGTTTCAAAAGTAAAAACATAGGTGAGTTATTAAAAAAAAAAAATTGCCGCCACACAAAAGATTAAAGTCAGATGGTTTCTCAATACATAATAGAACACCATTTAATAAAAATTTTAACACTACTAATTCGAGCTGACATTTACAGAAACAAATTTTTTTTTTGGTTTTACACGACATATATGCATTTTGCACTAATAAAGTTTACAAGTACGCTGCATTAAACATGTCGTGTAAAAGTATCTTTACATTTAGTACGAAGGTGGTTGTCATAGTGTTAACAACAAGGCCTATCCAATAGGTCTGCTTACTACTACAACAATACAACAATACAAAAAACAACAGGCATTTTGTTTGTGTAAAATTCCTCGCGGTTGTCAAAATCTTACTACTGCATAGGCAAAACAAAAGGAAAAATGTGTTTTGTGTGCATGTATGTGTGGCAAAAAACCAAAACAGTAAACAAAAATATACACGTATAAGGAAAATGTAAACAACTCTTGATATTGTTGAGGAAAAAACCAAATAAACATCTGGCTTCTTAAGCAGACCTATTGGATAGACCTTGGTTAACAAAAAGCAACTCTATTTTTTAAAGCTGACAACTTGTTGACATTTCAATATGTTTGTTGTCATCGCCCCTTTCGCTAGTAAATACAGTAAATTGCAGATTTTGCAGAGAAAACTACAACAAATGGTAATTATCCGACTTTAAATAGTTAAAATATTAATTTGCATATGTATGTATTTTATTAAAAAAAAACTACAAATGTAAATAATAACATTATTGAACAATAAAGTGGTGATAGTGTTCGTTGTGATAAAACTTCTTATCTAATGGAAAATGCCAACAAAGCAGCTAGAACTTCATTTAAACAAAGGGAAATTTAGCATTATATGTATGTATGTATTTCAAATAAAATAATTAAATTTTTATGCAATTTTATTAAGTTCTTTCTTGTTGATAATAACAATACAAATATGTAACTTAAGTGTTATCTCTTTTATGAATCACTTATAAAATATGCATATTAAGAAACTCATCAGAGGAAGTTATACTAGTAGTTGTGCACTTTTGTTGTTTATTTAAGATAAAATATGTTTTGTATTAGATAATAAAACATTCGGCTGATAATAAAATGCACTACTACTGTCTGTTGAAGATCAATAGTTTTGTGGCCACGTGTGTTTGCATGCGTGTAGAAATTCCATATGGTAGTGGAAGACGCGGCACTATGTTCTTTAAAATTGACAAATACATAGTTGGAAGTACAAAATTGTAAAATTGCGCATAATAGAATCCTGCTCATTTGTGAAGTGAATGATATGAATATCAAATTGAAGCTTTGAAGAATACCTATTAAACACAATTTTTGCAATTCAATCTTCTTAAATCCAGTATGTTTGTTATAGGTACATATTTTTCAAAAATATACGACTTACTTTACTCAGTGTAGTTTTTGATGCTCTAACAAAAATTTAATTAAACAATTGATGATGATGATATTCAAATAATATCAAAATATTGGCTACAAATAAAGTAATTTCACATACAAAAGATCTCCAGCTTTACCATTTTCATTTAATATTATCACATAATTTTACAATACTCTCGTTTTTAACACACTTAATTTCGTTTTTAACAATTACAGATATCAAAAACAAAGTTATCCGTGCCATTGCGTCCAAAAACAAGACAGTGAAATAAAAAACTTGATGTTTCAGGCGTCATAGTATTAAACTTTTGGTATGTAAACTTATAGTTATTTAATTAATGTTCATATTCAATTACAACATAACTTTTTTTTAGATCTTCGTACACTAAACAACTTTTGTCAGTGCAGTGCAAAGGAAGACCATTCGAAGACAGCAGATATAAGTATTTTAAGGCCGGTATTTGAAGCTGGCATTTTTGTTATCTTCATTTTCTTTTAAGCTCATGAGCTCCCAGCGCGGGCGCAGAATGAGTCACAGTTACAATGACATACCAGTGGGAGTGCTGGCAATACAGAAATTGGCCAGAAACTGCTGTCCACGAGTGAGATGTAAAAAAGAGACAATGTAAGTAAGGTTACATTAAATTGTATTGTAGTAAAAATTGTTCTTGTTATTAAAAATGAAGATAGATTGAAAAGTTTTTATTTCGGAAAAACTGAAGTACGTTTTTAAAATCAAAATCTACTTTTAGATTTTTAACTTATGTCTTTTTAGTAAGGACAGCTTATAATAAAAAAAAATCTAATTAGTATTAGGGAATGGTAAATAGACTCCAAAATCGATTTTCGATTTTTCGATCGACTTTTTTATTTCGGTTTTTGAAATCGATTTATCGAACCTCAAAATCGATTTCAAAATCGTTTAAGATTAGATTGGAAACTGATTACTTACATCACAAAGGGGGATACAACAGCATTTTTTTTTTGCAAACTAGAGAAATTCAACTAAGTTTTTTACAGTGGAAAATGAGTAAATTTTGAAACGGCCTTTAAAGGAACAAGTGCAACATGTATGTATGTAAATTTCACATATCAAAATTGTGTTCTTGTGTAGTCAGTCAGGCCTGTCACATAAATCAATTCCGATCGAAAAAGATTTCGTATCTGGCTTCACATAAAAGGAAATCACTTTTGATCGAAATTGATTTCTCTGATAAACCTCTGATGACAAAGGTTACTGTTTCTTTACTAAGTTATTATAAGTTAGTTTTAGACAACAAAGTTTGCATGTCATTGATGTCGGAAAGACCCAGATTTATTTCCTTGTGCGATATGTTTGGACTGTTTTGCTCACTGTCCATTGATGACTTTAATTTCTGAAGAACAAAAGCCCCTATATTTAAGTTGAAAGTATACCAAAGGTACTAATACGTAAAACTACAACTTTAAACTTGGAAAACTGCGAAAACATACATACCAACTACACAAGTATGTACGCACAAACAAATCTCAAGTTTTATTGTGCATGCCCATAATTTATTGATTTAATTAAGATTAAAATTAAAAATTTCCTAAATTTTAAAAAAATAAAAAAATCGATTTTAAAGTCCAATAATCAACCGATTTCAGTATAAAATCGCATACGTAAATTCGATTGCAAAAAATCGATTTTTCTTAACACAAAATCGATTTTCGATTGGAATCGAAATCGATTTACAATTCCCTAATTAGTATTAGTATTTTGTTGAACTGTTAATAGGTTTTAATCCAAATTTTAATATTTTAATTAGGCTAAAGTTCATAAAATTTAATTTTTATGCAGAAAGGAATTTAAAATTCATTGATCGTTTTTCATTGTTGACTGAGCTGGGAACCGAACCCAGGTCTTCATGGACAGGTTACCCTTACATATTCCGATAGCAATCACTCAAATTCTTCAAAGGGGTTTGCCGTTTCACACTTTAATTATTGTTAAAAGCTGTTTTTGTATAGTTAGTACAGTGATGTCAGGAGAAATTTAAAAAACTTCCTACGTGTTCAGAAAAAAATCCCTTTTTTCCTCCTACAACCAAAAAAAAAAAAGTTTCCCTACACTTTTCCCTACGTTAAAAATTTATTGTTTTTATCAACAGGCAAAAATTCTTATTTTGTTAACATTTTGTAAATATAATATTTAAAGCATTTATTAAGGAATAATTTACAACAAGAAAAAATAACCAAATTAATAACAACATGCTATACGCACATATAAAAATTCAATTTAAAATATAACGCTGACAAATTTTAATTTTTATTTTTGTCAGAAACGCCATTATATATCCTTTAATCTAGAGACAAACATAAGTCAAACTGCATGGTTGATTTTTTATTTCTTCACCTTTTGTCCCTTTTTAAGGACTTTTTTTCAAGTAATTAAAAGTAATTATAAAATAAAGGTCAAATAAGAAATAATTTTTTTAAACTCGGTGCCAAATAAAAGGAAAGGATCTTTCGAATTTAAAAAAATATTTACTTCAGTTCCCCTGAACAAAACTATAAAAAAACAAGTAAGAACGTATAGTCGGTCAAACCCGACCATATGATACCCTACACCACAGTATTTAAAAACACATCATGCTTATGTATCCATATAAATATAGATTTATCTATGTTTATAAACTTCATGAAAATCGGTTTGAAAGTTTGTGAGAGGCAGAAATTGCCCTCTACCTCCCGTTGTGGTCCTATTTTTGAAAAACTGTATAGCTAATGTGTCCATACAGATATGGATCTATCTATGTTTTAAATTTCATTAAAATCGGTTTGAGATGCAGAAATTGCCCCTATCTCCCCTCGTGGTCCTATTTTTTAAAAAAATGCATACATTTTATGTCCATATAGATATGGTTCTATCTATGTTTTAAATTTCATTGAAATCGGTTTGATAGTTTCTGAGAGGAATAAATTTCCCCCTATCTTCCCTCGTGGTCCTACGATTCGGCCCATTTTCAATAGACTTGGTCCTTGTGCCAATAAAAACCTATGACCGAAATTTCATCAAATTATCTTCAAAATTCCGACCTATACTTTGCGCACAAGGTTACATGGACAGCCAGCCAGCCAGCCGGACGGACATCGTTAGTTCGACTCAGAAAGTGATTCTAAAGCTAAGATCCCACTATCGGCTCAAATAGCACAATCTGTGACGATTTTTATCGTGCTATATCGGCGCACATTTAAAAACATTGCACAATTTATTCATGGGTGGTCCCATTATCGTCGCACATTGTGACAATTTTTTTCGGTTCATATCGGCCAAAACTCAATTGCGATAATAATCGGTACAATGCGGTCACACTATCGTGCTATTTGGGCAAATTAAATCAAATGTTTTTGTTTATTTACTTGTTGGCAGACATAATTTTACTTACGAAATTCGCAAAATTCTCCGGCCGAATATTAAATTATGTTTCTTAACAATTTTAAATAATATATTAAAATATATATGTATAATAAAAAATATATTCAATTTCATTCAAACTTACTGCACTTGTTCTTTTTTTTTTTTTTTTTTTTTTAATTGTTGTTTTGTAAAAAGATGTTTACAAACCAGGGATGGCAACATCGATACAACTGCAATGTTTCGGTTAAAACGAATTGTTTTTTTTTCAGTTAGTAGTACAAATGTACTTTTTAACGTTTCAATACATCAATAATAGATAAAACAAATGTAATTTTGGTACAATTAAGCTCAAAAAAGTAAAATTTTAGTAGCCAGTTTGTGCAATTTAAAAATTTCGTTTTGCCATCCCTTGTATCGGCGCTGATTGGCGACTGTGATCGGCACACAAGTGGCCGATAAAAATCGGTACATATTAAACAATTTGATTGCTCCACATTGTGCAAAATAGTGTTCACATTATCGGCGCATCTAGGTTAATTTTGATTGCCCACAGTCAGCACGATTTCGGCACAGATTGTCGCATATTAAAACATTTTGACCGTTCACACTATCGGCACATGAAATACGCCAAAAATTGGTACATTGCGCCGATAGTGGGATCTTAGCTTAAGACATCAGCACAAATGCATAATACCCTCCACTATTGTGGTGTGGGTATAATTATTGTTTTTTTCTAGGTAAAAAATTAATTTCTATGTAGAAATTTCTTTCATTAGATATTCGCTTTTAATATTCGCATACATTTTAGTGAATGTGAGTGCCAACGCAAATAGCAAAAATACGCGAATCCGATTATTCGCCGCACACCTAAAGCAAACTTACATGGTTTTGGCACTTTTTGGTTTGTTTGGAACTTGCCAGGCTGTAAGGTCTCATAGTATATGGTTTCAGTTAAAAAATACCATACTAATATGAAAAATTTTAATTTTTAAATAAAAAGAATACGAATATTTACGTATTTTTACAGAACATATTGAAAATGAGATAACATTTTGAAAATTCCCAACATTTGCCTTAAAATAAAAAATCTGTCCTTTTCCCCTACGCTTGAAATTCACCGTAAAAAATCCCTACAAAAAGGGAAAACTCCCTACTCTTGGCATCACTGAGTAAGAATGTATCTCCTGACCCAAACTTACCGTACAACTCAAAGGTTTTGCTAATTTTTAACTTTTTGAAACATATCGCTCATTTACTTTATTCAATAGATAAACCCGTTTAACTACTTCAAAAAAATAAAGACACATTCTCTTCAAATGGGGAAAGTATAAAAGATTTAATAAAGTTGGATTTTATACACAATATTAAGAAAAACTCAGCGAACAATTTTGCATCACTAACACCAAATTGAAATTTTTTCAGATATGCAACTATTGAAGTAAATGAGCGATATGTAGTTTAAAACGCCTTTTTAATTTTTAAGCTTTTTAAAAGGGATTTATAAATTTCCAAGCTTAAAGGTTAATTTCACCAAGTTCAGTTAAAGCCAGGGTTTAAAAAACTGCGGTCGAAACCAAAACACTATCAAACAAATAACAAAAATTTGTGTATAACTTTTCGCTTTTTGAGTTGGTTTGACAGCGATTGTTTACATTTAATGAATCTGAAGCAAAAGCAACAGTTTTTTTTTTTGGACAATGACAAATGAAGAAGTGGAGGAAATTGCAGTTTTACTTTGACTGCAGCTTTTTTTAACTATTACAGTTAACAATATGTTTTTGACAGTTAGTTTTAACCTGAACTTTGTGAAGTCGGCCATTTTCGAATATAGTTTTATTATGAGATTGATTTTGTAGACTTTTTTTCAAAAAGAATATTTTTTTATAAACGGCAGAAAACGTTGTTTAATTCCTAAAAATAGTTTCCTTGGAATTTTAAATCAAATTTTACTTCACAGTTTTAAAGCTTCCATTTTTGGTCTCACTTATTTGGCCTACACATGCTATCACATGTCGCGCAAACCCATATCCGTGGTAAAGTCAGTATTACATGTTAATTGTTCTGCAGATATCAACCCCAATACCTCCTCAAATGGTTGTGGCTACGCGCCATTTGGTAAGTTAATTCTTATTCTGTGAAAATATTTATTTGCCCGATTTTGTTTTATTGAAAAAAAAAAAAAAAATAATAAAATTCATTTCAGATGATTCAAGTGCTCCAGCCAAATTTGCCGCTTTAGATTCATCTTTTCTTTTTGCCTACGCTGCTGCCATGTTTGTTTCAGGTTTTGTAGCTGAACGTGTTTCCATTAGATATTTCCTAGCGTTTGGTATGATTTTTTCGGGGGTATTTTCATATCTCTTTGGTATAGCAAAAACTTGGGGCATACACAGCATGGCTTATTTTGTAATAGTACAGGTATGTGCGGGCATTTGCCAAACTTCTGGCTGGCCGGGTGTGGTGACATTAATTGGTCGTTGGTTTGGTAAATCAAAACGAGGCTTGGTGTTTGGTATTTGGAATAGTCACACATCGATAGGTAATATTTTGGGAACTCTTATAGCTGCTCAATATGTGGAAAGCGACTGGGCTCTATCGTTTATAGTGCCGGGTATTATAATTGCTGGCAGTGGTTTTTTGCTATTTTTATTTTTGGTTGATAGTCCTGAAATAGTAAGTTGTCACCCACAACAAGCAGCCACTAGCGAAAGAATGCCAACCAATGATTCCGATGTAGAAGAAAATAATGCGACTGCCAATAATTATGATGCTGTAAGTTAGTTGTTAAATGAGGTAGACTTAACTTCTAAATTAATTATACATTTTTAGGAGATTAATTATCGACCCTCTGAACGAACTCAATTATTAGATCGTGCACATGCTCATGGTCATCTAGTTCGACGTCCCATTAGCTTAATAGATGCTTTATATATACCGGGCGTTGTGGAATTTTCTTTATGCCTCTTCTTTTCCAAATTGGTCAGCTATACATTCCTTTATTGGCTGCCTCTGTATATACAATCGTCCAGTACATTAGGTCCAAGTTTATCGGCTGATGTTTCAACACTTTTTGATGTTGGTGGTATTTTTGGAGCTATTGTTGCTGGTATGGTATCAGATATGTCTGGGATGTCGGCAACAACATGTTCTGCTATGCTGCTCTTGGCAGCACCTGTGGTAAGTTGAATTTTTAATTGAATTTCTTCTAATTTTAAATTTTTTTCTTCGACAAGGCGAATTCATTACATATAACCTCGGTACTACAGCAAGTACAACTCTTCCAAAAACCACAAGTAATTTATTTTTGTAAAATCATTGTACAATGTCAAAAACAGGGACAAAGAAAATAAACAAAATTTCAACAATTATAAAGCTTAAAAAAGTTAGTGCTGCTTTACACACATCAAGTTTGACTCGTCAAGTCTTGAGTTTTAAGAAGAGATTGGAAAAGAGAATGAAAACGGGTATAAACTTGACCGTACTGGTCCATTTCTTCCGCTTTGTTTTTGTATTCGTAGTATACTAGGTGAATCAGTTTAAGGTAAAGAATAAAGAAAATTTGCGACACAAACTGATTGTGTACACGCAGGTTCAAAAGAGTATTAAAGAAAATCTGTGCAGCTAAACCTGGCTTGCCTGCACCAGCACTTATAGGCAGGGATGTTAAGTTCACCTGTAATGAATTCGCCCTAGTTTTCCGATTAAATTTTTGAAAAGAATAGTTCAAAGAATCGGATTGAACATTTCATTAAAACTAATTCCAACGAACATTTAATTTGTCAAAAACTTTTAATTGTTTTACAATGACATTCATCAGAAATTTGAAGAGATTTATCTCTTAAAAGTTTAATTTCACATTTTAAAAAATACAAGTACATAATTGTATATTTATTAAAAATTATGATATGATATGGAAATATTTGTCTCGTCCGGTTTTTCTAAAATAAATTATTTTATGAAAAAAAATTCTCTTTAAAATTTAAAAAAAAAAAAAAAAATTGTTCGAAAATCTTTTTTGAAAAAGAATTTTTCGTTTCTGGCTGTAAATGTTTAATTAATTAGATTTATTTTGTCGTGCTTTTACTTTGATAATAAATTTGTAAGTGCACGGCATAAAAATTCTTATTAGCTATGTAGTGTTTACTACCATCGCACAAAGGGGTGAAATCGCTAAAAATGGAGATTAATTAAACTACTTATCCAATTTTAAAAATTCTTTCCCCCCTATTAAAAATCGCTCTAGCGGCCATAGTAATGGACCGATTGTCATGAAACTTTCCCAATGTTGTACTGTTGACCTGCTAATAGTCCTTGGATATACTTGGCTATGATTGGATAAATGGGCGTGGCACCGCCCATATAACCTGAAACTTAGAACGGATATATATCATGAACTATCAGAGGTATGAAGATGAGATTTGGTATAAATGTTGATCGTACAGTATGAATTACATCCAAGGTGGAATATGGCGGTGTCACGCCCCCTTTTAAAAAAAAACTCTGGCTCAGTCGGATTTTTTTCTATTTTTTTTTTTCAAGTAATAAAATTTTTACATAGTAATCAATTTATTTTTAATATAATTACGTAGACGAAAGAGGGATTATTGTATCATATATGTAACTAAATTCGGCACTCAAAGCAGTTATTAAAATTGTTCGATCGTGTACGGATGTGTCTGGTGAGCGTTTTGTTTAAAAATATAAATAGCTTGTATATATTTATTATAAGACATTTGTTCCCGACCTGCTATTTTAAAATATATGCCCGCCGTCGTCTGTATCATAATTTGTGCCTTCTGGTGCCACGTTCGTCAAAACTGAAGGCGAAACTGGTAGATCTACTACTGATTTTGGAAGTTGGTGGAATTTTGTTTTGGGCAATTTTGTTTTACCAGATAGGATTGGATCTGAACTTAGTAGGAACCTATTTAATATGTCTCGATTGCAATCCTCCCGACTACATTTTCCAGAAAAATGTTCTCTGTAGTTTTTAAAATCTTTGTTTCGGGCTTCCTGGGCTTCCTCAGACAGTTCACCGATCGGTAATAGCGCGTGCGAAATGATTTCTGGGCCATGTATTAAATACTTATGCAAGGTTGGAGGCATGTTAAACCACTGATACTTCTTAACAAAAAGTCGAGCTGTATTCTGAGCAAATACTCTTAATTTTTCTAAAAAAATTTTGTAACACACAGTTGCCAACTATATACAAAAACAACAATTATAACAACGAAAACGAAGACAAAGCAAACAAAAGACAAGAACTGGTGTTCTTTGCTTGAGTGACTATTTTCACAATTAATTTAATAAAAAAAATTTCGCTCAAAAACGCGCAACATATTATTACTGAATATGAAAGCCTAGGAACTGTAGTTTCTTAACAAATTAATATTCTAACGCCAACTAACACCATTCATATTTAAATATGCACGAATATTTTGAAAATAGCCAAAATTGAGACATATTTTAAAAAAAATTTTAAAAATACTTCTACACAACTTTTTTTAACACAATTATTTTTAGAACAACGCTAAAATACCTGAGGTTGAAGATTTCATATTAAAAATATTACTATATATTAAGCGTCGAAATATACCGAATTTCAATTAACACTATTGTGCGCGAATAGCTCAATAATTACTTAACTTTAATACAATGCAGCTTGACAAGTAAACAACATATGACATTGAAATTTTCAGTAGTGATGTAGAATTTTATATACTGTAATCGGTTCCTAAATATGTTTCAAAAAAACAAATTTTAATTTTTCAATTAATATCCATTTTTTGCGATTTCACCCCTCTGTGCATCGTCATGATTGTACGAGTACGAAATTTAACTATACCTGATGATAATATTCAAGGAATATCGAAATATTGGAGAAATTTAAATAAATAAAATATTAAAAAAACATTTATTAAAAAAACCTATGACCTCGAGCTTGAGTATTTATTTCCTTAAGATTCCATTAAGAAAGGGTCGAATAAAAAATCAACTTTTATTTATTCAAAATGTTTGATAGTTTCCTATGTTCGAATGATTTTGATTTATAAAAAAATTGGCTTACAAATAATTTGTTTCATCAATTATAAACCAAAAAAGTTTCGTTTCAAGTTTCATTTTCAACATTTTTTTTTTATAAAAAATGGTGAATAAATGAAACTGTTTCAGACTATGCGATATTCGTATAACCTGTTTCAGACTTTGGGACAGTTCCCTGCAACAATATTCGCTGTTGTAACAGCAACACCAACAATACTTGTATATTCTCCCGAAAACTCGTATACGTTCAGAACAAGGACCGAAAATTACGAACGGAAAACACAAAATTAAATTTTATTTTTTAAATAAAAAATTTTTGTGTGTGAAGAAAGGCATATTTTTTTCTTTGTTTAAAAAGAAACGGAAAAAAGAAAAAAAAATTTCTTTGTAACCACAATTTTTAGTTTAAAAAAAAGCAAAAATTTTTAAAAAAAAAAAAACATAAAATTATTTTTTTTTTTTTTTTTTTTTGAAAAATATTTCTTAAACCGTTTTTTTTAAAGTATTTAAAAAAAATTTAGTATCCCAGCCAGCCAAGGCCCTTCTATCAGGTCTGCTTACTTGTACACAAGGCGAATTCATCCCAGGTAATCTCGGTACTACAACAAGTACAACTCGTACAAAAACCACAAGCAATTTGTTTTTGTAAAACCATTGTACAATATCAAAAACAGAAATAAAACAAAACAGAAACAAAGATAATAAAAGAGAATAAACTTAATTTTGACATTCAACAGTGATTTTAGCTAATATCAGCAGGGCTTTTAAGACCACCTGTAATAAATTCGCCTTGCTTGTACAAAAACAAAAAACTTTTTCTTTTAAGCTGTCAAAAACTTACTACCACATATACAAAGCAAAAGGAAATAACAATTTTTGAAAGCTCAAAAGAACGAAAACAATGATCATCAGGCTTCTTGCGCAGACCCAAGGCGAATTTATTTCAGGTGGTCTAAAAAACCCTGCTGATATTAGCTAAAATCACTGTTGGATGTCAAAATTTTGTTTATTCTCTTTTATTATCTTTGTTTCTGTTTTGTTTTATTTCTGATTTTGACATTGTACAATGATATTACAAAAACAAATTGCTTGTGGTTTTTGTACGAGTTGTACTTGTTGTAGTACCGAGATTACCTGGGATGAATTCGCCTTGCGCAGACCTTTTCAATGGGCCTTGCAGCCAGCAAAATACTTCGACATTGTCCAAGGCGAATTCATAAAGGTGACATTTTCGAGTCATCTGTTTATTGTATATTTTTGTGTGTGTATACTGAATGTCAAGGTTAGGTTAGGTTAGGTTAAATGGGTAGCCGTCACGAAGACGACTCACTTGGGTCCTTATAGCGGTCCCTTTGTGATACCCCTAGCCAGTGACAAGGGCCAGCCAGTATCCACCAGACTATTCCCCAGAGGTCACCGCAGTCTCGAACCACCCCGATTCCCTGCAGAACAGGGAGATCGATTTCAGTCCCGCATTGGACAAATCGTCCAGACATGGCAATTCCGGTCTCCCAAAATGCCTCAACCTAACGCCCGCCAGACCGGGGCATTGACAGAGGAAGTGAAACACCGTCTCCTCCTCCTCCTCATCATGACAACTCCTGCAGTAGTCATTATACTCAAGACCCATCCTCCTAGCATGAGTCCCTATCACCCAGTGACCCGTGATAACCGATATCACTGTCCTTATCCGGTCCCTGCCGAGACCGAGTAGTACGCGCGTTTTCGCCGCGTCATAGCCAGGCCATAGAGTCCTGGCCATCAAACAGGTATGCTCGCCCTGCCATCTCCCCTGAGCCCTTCTGTACGACTCCCGTCTGATGAGAGTCCTGCAGCGGGCCATTGAAGTGCCAATTAGGCCGTCGACGAACATGTCGTCCAAGAGACAGCCTTGTTTGGCCAGACTGTCCGCAGTATGGTTGCCCAGGAGCCCACTGTGTCCTGGTACCCATGTCAGCGTTACACTGGAATGTTTCGCGATCTCATTTAGAGACATCCAGCATTCCACTGTCAACATAGATGTCGTAAAGACACCAGCCAGAGCTGCAATGGCAGCCTTGCTGTCCGTAAATATACATATATCCCTCGATATACGATAGTACTTGAGCCAGTTTGCCGCCCGCTTTATGGCAGAGATTTCCGCCTGCAGCACACTACTGCCATCTGGCAGCCTAAAAGAGACCCTGATGTCCAATTCTTCGATGAAGAAACCTCCACCCACTCTGTCGCCCATCCTGGAACCATCGGTGTAGACCCGCAGGGTCGGCTCCAGAGATCGCGTATTATCGAGCAGCTCATCATAGCTACCATGATGAACCGTGAACAAAGCACCGAAAAAGGGTTCCGGAGTGCAATAGTCCAGCCCCGCCAGGTCGTATGACGCGTGAAGCGTGACCCTGGCATGACCATAGTTCCGCGTAGACCACAGGCCCACCGCCCCCAGTCTCATAGCGGAAGTCAAGGCCTGTTGTTCGGCCATGATATCAATCGGCAACCAGTCTAGCATAGTAAACAGTGCCTTCGTCGGTGTCGAGCGGAGTGATCCCGTGATCATCAGCGCAGCCAACCTATATACTTTCTCAAGCATCCTGCAGTACCGTCCCCTTTCCACGGCAGGCCACCACACTATGACCCCATAGAAGAGAATCGGTTTTACCACCGCTTCAAAGATCCATTCGACACCCCTGGGGCCCAGGCCCCAGCTCCTGCCCAAGGATCTCTTGCAGGTGTATAAGGCCACAATAGCCCTATCAACCCTCGTCCGAACGTTGAGTTCCCATGATAGTTTGCTATCGAGAATTACGCCCAAATATTTGGCACTGTTCGAGAGCCTCAGCTCCGTGCCGTTTAGCCTAGGAAGCCTAAAGTTGCCAACCTTGTACTTCCTGGTAAAGAGTACCAACTCAGTTTTCTGTGGATTGACACCAAGTCCACAGGAAATGCTCCAAGAGCTTAGAATCTGCAATGCAGATTCCATACAATGGGACAGTGTGTCCAGGTGTTTACCCGCGACCGCCACCGCCACGTCATCCGCATACGCGACGGTTTTTATCCCTAATCTGTCGAACCGACCCAGCAAAGTGTTCACCGTCAGGTTCCACAGTAGAGGGGAGAGAACCCCACCTTGCGGGGTGCCCCTGTGCACAAATCTGCAAACATTAGTAGCACCCATTGTGGATTCAATGATCCTATTATCGAGTAGATTACCAATAAATCTACAAATTACATCGTCAACCCCAACCTCCCTCATCGACTCCAAGATGGAGTTGGGTTTGACATTATTGAAAGCTCCCTCAATGTCCAGAAAGGCCACAAGTGAGTATTCCCGAAATTCAAGGGATTTCTCAATGTAGCCGACCAGTGAGTGGAGCGCCGTCTCTACAGACTTGCCCTTGGTGTAGGCATGCTGCGATGAAGAGAGCAAATGTGTAGGAATAGACATCCTCAGATGAATATCAATGACCCTTTCAAGGGTCTTGAGAAGAAATGACGACAGGCTAATTGGCCTGTAGTCCTTAGGTCTGGTGTGGGATGCTTTACCTCCCTTTGGGATGAAAACAACCCTACATCTAGTCCATCGGATGGGAACGTACGAGAATCTAATACATTCCGTATAAATAGCGGACAGCCAAGGAACCAGAAGCCCCGCGTTCTTTTGAAGGTCGGCCGGAATAATACCGTCCGGACCAGGAGCCTTAAAGGAGTCGAAGCTCCTTATCGCCCAATTGAGCCTATCATAGCACAGAGAAATGGACACGGGTCCAGGCTCTGATAGGCAGTTGATCTTCCGTGGTGTTGGAAGGGAATTGCCAGGAAAGTGCGTGTCAATTAACACCTCCAGCGTCTCCTGACTATTCGTAGTCCAGCTACCATCAGCTTTCTGAATGTAGCTAGGGACAGTCGGGCAAGAAGCCATTATTTTGCGCAACCGGTTTGTCTCAGAGGAGCCTTCCACGCCGCTGCAGAAGTTCCTCCAGGCATTCCGTTTCGCCGATCTAACTAAATTCTTGAACCTATTCAATGCCGACTTATAATCCGCCCAGTTTCCCAGTCGTTTAGCCATATTGAATAACCTACGACAGTCTCTGCGAGACTGTGCAATCTCAGGGCTGTGCAATCTGGTGGCTTGCCCCCCTTTTTCCTAACCACTGGACTACAGGCCAGTGCCGTTGCCTGACGCAGTGCCCCCGATAGGAATTCCACTGCCATTTCAGTCTCCGTAATGCCACTAATGACAGGGACTGAGCCCAGAGAATCAGCGAGTAGACTAGCCTGATAGTCCCACCTCGTTCTCCTCCTATTCACAAAAGTACACACCCCCAAGGGGGGTGGACCTAATTGAAACTCAACATACCTGTGGTCCGAAAAAGAACAGTCATTTGAGACCGCCCAGTTACTTATTAAGTCGGAGTGTTCCGAGCTGACCAATGTCACATCAAGAACCTCCTGCCTATTAGCTACAATGAACGTAGGTTCCGCGCCTATGTTTGCTATTTCCAAATTACTGCTACAGGTAAAAGAAAATAGCGACTCACCTCTAGAGTTGGTGTTGGTGCTGCCCCACGTGATGTGGTGCGCATTAGCGTCAGCACAGATAACCACCGGGGTACCCATGGAGCCGGCTTTGGCTACCAAGCCACGAACAAGCCCATTAGGTGGCTCATTGTCCTGGTCATGCGCCATATAGCCCGAGACGATCCAGATCGGCATGTCGCCCATCTCTAGGGCCGCTGAAGTTGTGTCTTCATCACTGAAATCAGAAAGAATGAAGATATCCAGCGTGTTTTTAGCCAAAATACAAGATCTAATTTTACCTGTTGCTTTGGCATATAGGAGCTTATAGCCCTTGAGGTTAAATCCGCAAACCCGATCCTTGTGGATCCATGGCTCTTGGATCATTATTAGCTCCTTCTCTCTCTCTACCACCCGGAGGAGCAGTGCAGCGGATGCTGCCTTAGAGTGGTGAAGGTTTATCTGTGTCACCTTCACCATGTCCAGTATTAACGACCGTGACATTGGCGTCCTCCTGATCTGATTCCAGGAGGGCGTCCTCATCAGCCAATTCACCCATGCGTTCAAAGAGGTCACCCAGCATGTCAGAGACGGACGGGGTGTCTTCTTTGTCACATGAATGAACGGAAGCGTCATTCGTGCAGTCCGCAGACTGCGTAGGCTCCACAACCTTCGGAGCGGGATCGCCCTTGTCATCACCTCGGTAGACACGGAGCAAGATGGTACTGAAACCATAGTAAATCTTGCCCTGTTTCTCCCTCAGTGGCTTCAAGGAGTCCTGATTCAGGACTAATCGCCGTTCTTGAGGATCCTTCAGCTGCTGAAACCTTGACAACTTTCCAGTTATGAGTGGGAAGTTGGGGGTTGCAGCACTGAATAATCTTCAAGATTTCCTCCGGTGCAGAGGGTTCCGCTGGGATGGTGACGATGGATCTAGGTCTCCGTGGTATCTCACTCATCAAAACCACGTCGAGCCTAGCACCTTCCCATATTTCGCCAATCGCTCCAATGGCAAGCTTCAGCAGAAGTGCAGAGCGCTCGTCCACACACGCCATCAGCTTAACGTGACCCTGGTACCAGCCAGCATCATCGCATTGCGGGGGTGCTCCTGGATTCTCACTAAGGATCTTCCAAAAGACACCCATCATTTGCTGCTTCACCAAGTCCCACCTAGAGTGGGAGATGGATCCATCAGCAGCACTTCTGTCTATAATAGCCCTAACAAGATGGTCTTTCGCCACCTCGCTGTAGGACCTATTAGTCGACTTTGGTGCGTACTTGGGACGTTTTGTCCCTGGTTGCTGTCTAACGGCTGTCGCTTCTTCCTCCGAACGTTGCCGTTTAGGCATTGCCTTTGCAGGGGCGGGAGGTGAAACGCTTTGAAGCCCAGCAGTAAGGGCCTTAGCCCATGCCAATGAAGCTTCCTGTTCTGCAGAAAGCTCATTGGCATCTTTGGAGCCGAATAGCTCGATAACACGCAAGGCAGCACGCCTTGAGTTAGATGCCCTCTTGGAAGGATTTTTATGCCGAGGTGTCTTCTTAGTGACGCCGGACTTGGCGGGGGGAGGTGCAGAAGTGGGACAGGATGTAATCATCTCCGTCCCTCTTTGCACAATAGGCATATGGGAGGCTGCTTTGTTGGACGACTTTGTCATTTCCAACTTTGCAGTACCCGAAGCATGGGCTTTATCCGCTCTGGCGGAAAGGGCTGATGCGGCTTTTGATGTACTTGGCGCGAAAGACAGAGGTACATCGCCGCTGTTAGGTGTCGAGGCTGTTACAGCCACCGACGGGATCGTCTTCGTCTCATTGTCCTTATCATTGGTCCTTTTCGTGTCCTGTTCCGTGCCATTGTTAGTTTGTTGTTTGTTTTGTTTTTGATTTGTTTTAAAAAGAGTTGTCATTTTGTTTTTGGTCCCACGAGTGTAGGGGATCTGGAGGTCCGCCACGTCATAGCCCCCGATAACGCGGTAAGGGCGTAGTCTATTTGCTGAGGTGCCCAGGTATCAGCAAAGCTCCGTGATAATACAGTCGGTTACCCCTGACTGCAAACCAACCGATAGGCACGGGTCGCATAACACCTCGGTTTAGGGGATGGATAACCTTTCGTTGCCAAGGCCTTTAAGTTCACTGCCCTCATCTCGGGAATCACCAGATGCTGGCAAAATGCCCGGATCAAGACACGAACCACAGCCAAGACGTAAGCCACCACATCGCTTCAAGATTGTTATCCATAATAGTGGTGGATACTGAATGTCAAGCTTTGTTTACATTTTGTGAAAAAATTAATTCAAATTTAGTTGAAAAAAAAAAACTTATTTAAATTATATAAAATAAAAAAAAAGTGAATATAAAATATAAACACAAGAAATTAAAAATGCGTCTTGACATTGTCTGAATCAGTCATTTCGTGCAAATGTCTGACTTCATTCTTAGAGACTTCGTTCAGATTCAGATATTTTTTTAAAATAATGACAATTGTCATTCAGTCGAAAATAATTTTAATTTTATTTTATTTGTTCAAGATAAAAAGCATAAAAAGGTACGTACGTGCAAGGCGAATTCATCCCAGGTAATCTCGGTACCACAACAAGTACAAACCAAGGCGAATTCATTTTTCAGGTGATGTTGAAAGCACAGCCGTGCTACTTTTTTTTTTAAATTAGAGAGAGGAATGTCAAAAGTTGCTTGTGTTTTTGACATATCGGCCAACGAAAGCAGCAACAAAATTCTCAACAAAAAGGGGAAATTATTTTCAAATTTAAAAATTCCTTTATTTTCAACTTGCTTTCAAACGTAATTCTCAAATGTTTTTCAAATGTGGATTATAATAAAATGTGGAACATAAATAAAAAAATATTTTATTTTTTAATTTAAATTCATTATTTATTTAAATAAACTGTGAGTTAAACATTCGGCACCATAGCTAAAAGATGAAATAATGTTATTTACGTTCTCTAATTCTTGGAAAGACGAAATACTTGGCTCCCTTTTATTTTAAGGATTGTAAGGTTCATACAACAAACTTATAATTTCTTCACTATCCCGTTTAATCGTTGGAATTACTCACAAATAATTTTTATTTTTCTTAAGAAATAAAACTCTTCACTAGTAAAACACATTTAACCACGAAGTAAAAATTTAACTTTAATCGCCATTTTTAATGTTTACATTTATTTTTCGCTTACGTATTGCCAAGTTTAGTTTTGATTTTAATTTAACATTTGACATCAAATTGATAAAACATTTGATGTCAAATATTTATTTTCAAATCATTATGAATTTAAATGTTAAAGTCAAACAATTGAAAAACGTTTGCGAATTGTGTTTGATGTCAAATGATTAAGTCACTTTATATCAAAGGTTTGACTTCGTGTTTGTTAGGAAGATACATGCTGATACCTTCAGTTTGACGTTTGAGTTATCGTCCAAACTTGCAATTAATTTTTTTTTAATTCTGCTTTGAAATTGTAATAGTGTCCATAATATAAAATTCTAGTCTTGCATTTTTTGTATTTTTATCCTCCCTTCCTCTTCTCTACTTTTATATTAATCAGGTACATACATATTATTTATTTTAAAAAACATGTCTTAAATAATTTCCAATTTTCGATATTCTTTAATTAGGCTCGAGTTCATCAATATTATTTTCACTGAGGGAAGGAATTTTACAACTTGGAATTTTTATTAAAATTTATTGATAATTTTTCCTGGCTGAGCTGGGATTTGAACCCGGGTTGATCTATACATGTTGCAAGAATCACCACATTCTATCGTCGGAAGATCTTTGAGTTCTACCCACTGCACCACTGCGGTGCCCGTTAGCCAACAGTCAAACATCAATCTTTAACCAGTAGTACTGGTGGTTCGAAATTTGCTGTTATTATCACTTAAATTTCAAATTACATGTTGCTTCCTTTCCTCTGTTTTTTTCGTATTCTTTCTTTCAAGACTTTGTCTTGAAAATCTGAAAACATTTGTTTATTATGTTTTTTTGTCAACTTTCGTCGTCATTTTATTTGTACAAATTAAAGTACAAATGTAAAGATTAGAGCTTGTGCCATAGCTATTTTAAGAACAATTTTGATTTTAGTTGAACTGTTAATTTTCGATATTCTTTAATAAGGCTCGAGTTCATCAAATTTAATTTTTATTAAATTATTTTTACTGAGGGAAGGAATTTTACAACTTGGAATATTTATTAAAATTTATTGATAATTTTTCCTGGCTGAGTTGGGATTTGAACCCGGGTTGATCTTTACACGTTTCAAGAATCCCACATTCTATCGTCGGAAGATCTTTGAGTTCTTATTAATTAAAGAATATCGAAAATTAAAAATAAACAGTTCAACTAAAATCAAAATTGTTCTTAAAAAATTTCCATTACAAAAAAAAGAGAATTTTTTTGTGGAAAATTTTTTCGCAACTGATTTGTGGCTTAAAAAATGTTTCAAAAATATTTGTCTCATCTAACATTCAATCATACTTATGCACATGATACATTAAGATAATTCATTGTCTTTTAGTCGTACTGCATTAAAAATATTGAAAACAAAAACCTCACTTTTTTTATTGTTTCCATGTTTCCATGTTTTTTTTTAATTTTTTTATTTTTTCTTTCAATATTTTTAAGCATCCATTAAAATTCTTTCTCCTTCTTATTAAATTATAGCTTTTAATGTACCAGCAATATGGCCACACCTCCGTTTTCTTAATTATATTTCTACTGATTCTCGCTGGCTTTCTGGTGAATGGCCCTTATGCTCTTATAACTACTTCTGTTAGTGCTGAATTAGGACAGCACAGTTCATTAGAAGGCAATTCCCAAGCCTTAGCCACCGTTACAGCCATCATAGATGGCACTGGATCCATAGGTAAACCAAATAAATGGAAATTTTTTTGTTTTTTAATAAACCAAAAAAAAATATTATCGATTCTAGGTGCAGCTGTTGGTCCTTTAATGGCGGGTATGGTATCAGGTTTTGGTTGGGAAAATGTCTTTTATATTTTAATATTATCCGATATTATAGCTATGTTAATGTTGGTTAAGTTGGTTAAAAAAGAATGGTTACATTTAAGAAGATCTTCACGAACACGTATAGAATAGTTAAAAAAATATTTTAAAAGAAAATCACAATACTTTTTGTATTGCCTTCTCATATCATTTAATGTTAGTTTTAGATTAGATTCAATTTTTAATAATCGTCTTGCATTATAAGTTTATTAATATGTATTTTTTTTTTCTTTTTTTTATTTTACAAAGTTTTTTTTTATGTTATGTTTATTATTCATACTGATGTGTATTTAGAGCTGAGGCTGTTTTACTATTTAAAGGTATTTTTTTATTATTTAAGACTAATAAAACTTAACGTCTATACTTATATGTATTTGTAAAGTAATAAAAAAAACTACAATTTTAAAATGTTAAGCATTTAATAATATTAAAAACAAGCACAACTACTTTTTGTAAAATATTTAAAACGTGGATTTTTTTAAAATGCAAGTTAGAAGTACATACTTCTTCGGAGTATACTTTAGGGAGCTCAACCTCGCTATATCGCACAGACTTCCAGATTACTGAAGTTTTTTTTAGACAGAAATACCTGTGACTAAAGCTACGGTCACACTTGTCAAATATTTGACGGATATTCATCTTGATTATAATACCACATCTTAAAAAAAATTGTTTTTGCTGTGTTTAGCAGTAAAATTAGTTTTATTTTGTGATATTAAGACTTTGTTAAATCTCAATAACTATGTATTATCAAAAGTAGTAGCTAAGCTTATTTGGTCAAATGTTTAATAAGTGTGACCGTACCTTAAGGAAGCTGTCCCACATAAACTACTGTGAATATTATTTTTCTGATAGCCGTTATGGCCTTAAATTACTCACATATGGGGACTTAAACAGCCGTCTACTGTTGCTCTCTTCTAAATGAGATGGCTGGTTTGACTTACATTAGGATCAAAAGGGTCCGAGGGCAAAGGAATATACAAGAGCAGATAAAGCTGGATTGAGCTAACTAGGGTCGCCACTACTTTACGATTTTCATTGGACTTGGAAGGCTTGACAATCATTCGATATTGCTAATGAAAGATGGGCCGCAAAAACTGATTGTACGGTAGCCAGTTGGGCTACTCTCTATTGCGGTGCGAAAGAAAATGGTAGAAAATCTTTTTACATACTTTGACACATCATTACTGTCAATCTGCGCCATCTTTAATTTCTATTGCCAGTGATATAGAGTACCAAGTTTTAAGCTTTCGCATTGAAAATGTCACATTACAATAGAGAGTAGCCACCCAGGCAATTGTGGCCCCGTATAGATGACAAGCGCATCGGTGGACATCGTCTTTTATGTAGGCTTCGGAGTCAGATACAATGATTACTGCCGAATTTTGGAACACCTCCTCTGTCATGCATTGGCAAGAAGTCGACTGGCAAAAATGTGACATGCCACTTTCGATTAATTCTTTAGGAGTTCGGGTTGGTTCTACCGTGGCAAGTCTGTTTAGTAGAATTCCATGGTAGCACAACGGATCAATGGGGTAAGTGCATCTGTTGAGAACTGACTTCAATTTCTTACTTACCTAATCTAGAATGTATAGTCGGGTAAGCACGGCCATATAAAAACCTACGTAATTGTCAATGTTAATAAACTCAAAACACCCTACTCAGATATGGTGACGTTGGCTTTAATGACGGTAACGAATGAAAATTTAAAGAAAATAAATTATACTTACTACATCTTGTTTTCCATTTAGTAGTGTCAATTTAAATCTAATTTATCTATAAATTGATAACCGGGGGAAACTTTCCAACTTATAATTCTTTAAAGTTCGGCAAAAAGGTCTTCAGTCAAAAAAATGAATTTTGAGTTTTTTATTGGATTTAACTTCATATTTTGTTCTCTTTTGTTTGAAATCAACAACATTAGTCTAGCACAGCTGCTTCCAATCGTAACCACTTGATTTTTAGGAAATAAATCAATTTAACATTAAAGAAACTACAATTTCTGACTTAAGACATTTTTACCAAACTTAAAGAATTAAAAAAAAATAATCAGCACAATTCCCCGGAGTTTTCACCCTTCTCCCCTTTTTCCTATGTAAATAGTTTCGATGTGACAACAATTTCGATGCGAAAGCTAAATGCCAACTTGGTACTCTCTGTCACTACCGCAAAAGTGTTGATTTGATTTGCGAAAAGAAAAAAAATAAAAAGATGCGAAAGACGAATACGCAACTGCATTAAAGAGTACCAATCACCGTTTCCTTTCGCATTGCAATAAAGAGTAACTCCTTAGGGCATGTTTAAATAAGGGATGTAACGATACGCTATTTGCCGATACGATGCCGACACCGATATTAATAAGGTAATATCGGCGATACCGATACGAATATAAAATTTAAATTCAAGGTAAAATTAACAAAACTCAATTAAAGTTATTTTTTATACCGTAACAAAATTTGGTACGTCACAGTTTTTTAGGACTAGAAATAACACTGTGAAATTTCGTGACGATCGGTCCATAATTTACCTTAGGCCCCATATAAACCCTACTACCGGAAAACAGTTTAGTACGCCTAAAACCGTAAAAAATTATGCAATCATAACAAATTTTGGCTCGTCACAGTTTTATAGGACTATAAATGATACTGTGAAATTTCGTGAAGATCGGTACATAATTTACCCTTGGCCCCAAAGAAACCCTACTCCCTGAAAACAGTTTAGTACACCTAAAACCATAATTAATAATGCTATCATAACAGAAATTGGTACGTCACAGTTTTAAAGGACTAGAAATGACGCTGTGAAATTTCGAAATGATCGGTCCATAATTTACCCTAGGCCCCATATAAACCCTACTACCGGAAAACAGTTTAGTCGCCTAAAACCATAATTAATAACAAATCGTCACAGTTTAAGATAATAATAACATCATACAGATATTACTCCTTAAACATTCGAACTGTCGGTGGAGGGTATCAAAGATTCGGCACAGCCGAATATAGCACTCTAACTTGTTATTATACAAAATTACTGCGTAAGAGATTATTAAAATTTAAAATTGATGTTAATAAGATTTTAACGAATTGTATTTGAATTCCTGGTAAAATTAACAAAAGTTAAATTACTCTTTAAAAAAAAAAAGTGTAAGATATTATTATTTAAAATTTATATTAATAAGATTGTTGGTTTTGTATTTTGCAAGTCCGTTTAAAGCAGACCTGTAGTGCAAAATAGTCTCTCAGATGCGACAGAACTAATTTCTGCGCCATGTTCTTAAATTTTGGATATAACATTTCATTCCGTCAGTAAACAAGCGGAATGCCTCTCTAGAAAAATAAGAAAATCTTAGGTATCTTTAGACTTCTTTAGCTGAACCTCAGCGTAGGATGGATGGAGCATAATCCTTCTCGAAATTTTCTTATAACATTTTCATAAACGCTTTAAAGGTAAGCTCTTGTGAACTTATCAGAACTTTTACTGCAGAGTCATGTTAAGTATCTTTATTATTTTTAAAATTTTCGAGGTTTATGTATCAAATCGTCATTCCTTGAAATTGGCGACTAAGAAAACCGCCAATTTTTGGGACTCTGAACTATTCTACATCTCAGTGTATTCATTTATTGTATTTTCTAATAATGTTCGATGATTGTTAACTTGCGGAATAGTTTTGGACAATCACCCTTATCGTGGTTGGCAAATTTAAAATACGCCTGCAACAGTTTGGTAATAGATTAAAGGAAATACGTTTGCGTTCTCTTTAATATATCACCAAATAGTCGCAGGCATGTTTAAAATTCGCAAACCACGAATTTCAGTCAGTGACGTTGCTTATGCATTTTGTGGTCTCTTCAAAGTTATCAAATGATTTTTATTCTCACAAAAATTAACAAAAGTAAGCAAAAAATCTTAAAACGTACAAATACATACCCAATAAAAAATGGAGCTTCCAACAAATTCTAATTCTGTCAGTCGTGATCGAGTACTTTCTCGATTCGAAAGCAATTTTATTTCAGTCGATACTGAACGAATCGAAATTATTTTTTCAGTATTGTGAACTCAAATTAATGCTTTATAACACTGAAAAAATAATTCCGATTCGTTCAGTATTGACTGAAATTGACTGAAAGTACTCGATTACGACTGCAACAATCGGGCCCCAGGTTTGTAAGGGAGAAATGTAAAAGTTTCGCTTACCATCTCGCTTACGGAAACCCTAAATTTTATATGGTGAGTTCCCTCTTTGAAGTAAGCGCATCAATTTACGCTTATTTGTTTAAATTTACCTTAAGGACGATTCTATTCTAGACAACTTTTAACATCAATTTTCAAATCACACTATTTGATACTTTTTGATGCCAATTTAAAGTAAAAATCTATATTTTATAGTAATATAATTTTTTTAGACGTTAGCTTAAATATAAATTTGTTGTGCATTTCGAAGCATTAAGATTCATAGATTTGGCGCGAACAGAAAATTCATTGCATGTTGCGCCCGTCATGGCTTAAAGAGGAAATATCTTATTATTGGATTATATTACTCTACGATGTTTGATTTGATAATCATCGTCTGATATATCATCTTTCACAATAAAAAAGAATAGTACAATAAAAGTTTAAAAATTTACAGTGTTTTGTGTTTTTGTGTTATGATCTTATGAAGTGGGTTGGTTGCACCCGTCATGCACTTTAAAGCTCTCTCGTGGCTATTTGATCGTTTCATATAAATTCTTGTAAATAGATAACAATAGTATATAAAAAAATGTTATCCCTTCTAGAAATAACTTAATTGCAAATGTGTTTCTTTCTATTAGTAAGACGTTTAAAGCGTCTAAATGTTGCACCCGTCAGAATAGAATCGCCCAAAAGACGTTTAAAGCGTCTAAATGTTGCACCCGTCAGAATAGAATAGCCCTTAAGTGCTTCGCAAAATGATAAAATGTTTTATTAGGTACAGGACTTGTCAATGCGAGAACATTTAACTACTTATTATAGTGCAAAGCAAAACGGCTACAGCTACTGGTCCACACCAAGCGTTCAATGCGTTTATGCATTTGCAAAAAAAAAAAAAAAAAAAAAAAGAAACCATTTATTTTTCCGTTCGATGTTATGTTCTGCTTTTAAATGTTTGTTCAAAAAATCTATAAAAAAAAAGTATCATCGTATCGACAGCAAAATATCGCCGATACCGATATATCGGCAAATCCGAAGTAACGCCGATATATTGGTATTCGCATTCAAATATTCTCAAAAAAAAAAAAAAAAAAATCAAAAAATATTAAAAATATGCTCGCGAAAAAACACAAACTAATAATTTTTAATTAGTTTTATTTAAACAAATGTTTATTTCAAAATATATTTAAAAACTATAAGAAAAAAATAAGTATTTTTGTTAAATTTTTTCGTACTTTCTTCCCTTTAAAAATGTGGCCTCGATGAGGAATAAAATGGATCAGTCTTGTTTTTATTCTTAACTTACCTTTATTTACGAGTAATAAATAGAAAATAGGTGTTAGAAGCTGAGTAATCAAATTTGATATTTATTAAATTTAAACTTTTATCTTAGAGAAAAATTTACATATACATACATACAAACATAAATGTACATATTGCACAGAATCCTCTAAAGGTGAGTTTTTTTTGCGAAAGAGTAGAATACATGATGTAAAATTTATACAGTGGGTGGATATAACCATATACATATATCCTTTTCTTGTAAAAAGGGAAAATTTATAAATATTGAGAGAGAAGAAATTTATTAAATATTAATAGAGAGGAACCAAACTGGTGCGGTATGTACATATATATTTTTTTTAAATTCTTTAAAGCATTTCACAATTTAGTTATTCGATTTACAATCTACCAAATATTTATAGTTACAAGTTGACATTCTCAAATCGAAGTTCAAAGCTGATGGACAAACAAAACCATATATTTCTCCATTATCACAAAAATAGAATTTTCCGCAATTTTCGGGATCACGTACATAACCATTTTTACCTTGACACATGCTATCCGCATTTAAGGTTTGGGTTGAGTTAATAACATTAACATCATTAATGCTTGTTAATACCTGTTGCTGGGAAACTTCTGGTCCTCTATTAAATAAATCGGATTGTATAGTTTCGTGAAGCATTTCATTTATAAGCGTTAATAAGGGATAACGTTTTTGGCCGCAGACACCTTTAAAATCATCAGATTCTATGGACCAAATCATAATGCCGCCTAAATCTTCCTTCTTTATATAGTCTACTTTAAGGGCAATACTTTTCTCATTTTCATAGCCCACCCATTGGCGTCCATAATAGGCAAAAGGAACCATTTGATAAGATTCCCATTCTTGGTTCCAGAGAGATGGTTGATTTTGGAATGTTTCACACAATTCATTGTAACCAATAATTCCGGGTTCTACTGAATATTGACCGGCCATTCCACGGCCAATGTGAGGAGCACCAACGCCATGATTATTAGGATCGGCCAGAGTGAAGGATCGTCCATAAAAGGGTACACCCATAATTAGTTTCTCGCGAGGAGCGCCTTTTAAATATTATGATTATAAATATATTATTTTGTAAGTGTACAAATGATTTACCTTGATTTATCCAATATTTGACTATAGCATCAAAATTCAGTTGTCTTGCTCGTTCTGAAGTGTCTAATGGTCCGGCGTATAAAGGAGCATTTATGCCCACCACTGAATCCCAAGGACCATGGAGATCATAAGCCATAACATTGATTAAATCCAAGTATTTTGCAATTTCTGGTATATCATAAGAAAGTTCGGCCGAAAACTCAGCCGAACCCACGGCTGCACTCAATAAATACCCAAATGGTTCTAGTCTACAAATTTAAATAATAAAAACATTCAAGTTAATATATTAAAAAGTCTAGTCTTTTACTAGTTACCCATCTTTCAACTCCTTTAACCAAATCAAATAATTTTCGCGATCATTGTTTGTTAACTTATGTCGCTGATTGGGATATTCCCAATCCAAATCTAAACCATCAAAACCATGTCTTTGTATAAATTGAACCACAGACTGTACAAATTTCGCTCTTTTAAATGGATCGGCTGCAACCATGGAGAAGATCATTGATCCCTCATTCCAGCCACCCACAGCAACCATTGTCTTTAATGTGGGATTTTTCAATTTTAAAGCGTTAAATTTTCTTATATTTCCACGACCATAATTATCTTCTAAGTCCAAATAGGGATCTATCACTCTAAGTTCACCGGTTTCCTGAATACCAAAAAAGGCATACATTAAATGTGTACATAGGAAGGGGTCAATATCTTTTGCGACATCAAATTTTCCATTAGATTGACGATATGTTGACCAGGTACCATGATAGCAAACCACATTTTCTGAAAAAAAGTATTAATGTAAACTTGCTTTATTGTTTGAACTTAAGATTGATTTTTTTTAATTTTGTATAATTTTTCAATATTTATTTACTTCATTGGGTACAATTGCCATTTAGTTTAAGTTCGCTTGGGCTAATTGGAAAATGTATTAACAATTTGACACCCAGTTTTTTTAAGTAACCTGGGGACAGGGTTGGAAAAAATACAAGCATTAATGTATTTGAAATACAAGATACATATATATATATATAAGTCGTGTATTTCAAAAACATAATACATTCAAGTTATGTATTTAAAATACAAACTACAAAATGCTCTTCTTTTTTTATTAATGTACAACAAGGTGGAGATTCACAACTTTTTTGCTTATTTTAAATAGCACTAAAATTGTGCATTTAATTCTCAGGAACATGAGAAAAATAATGGAAAATTTGAGACCTACTTTTAGCCCTCTACGAAATCAAATCGATAAATTTGTGAAACATTCACCCTTATTCTATTTGGCGTCGGCAATAACAACGGCAATTTTAAGGCAACAGCAATTCTTTTAAAGACAACATCAATTCTATGTTAAAATGGTATTTTGTAAGAGTATTATGACGCCGTTGACTATTTATCGATAATGTTAATAAAATACAGCACACATCTCTAATATTAAAATCACCTGATTCATTTTGTTTACTGTTTTTTTATAAGAAAAAAAAAAAATAAATACAAACATACATATGTGCTGTTTGTGCAAATTTTAAGTTAAATTAAAATTTTTTTGTAAAAAAATTATGTTTAAATGAAAATTTTTTTGTTATACATATTAAATTTTCCCAAGTGCCTAATGGATTTTTTTAACCTTTTTAAGATTTGAAAGTTTTTTTCGGCCGAATAAATTTTCTTTTAAACATGTGTTGGAAATAATAGAGCCTCATTTAAAAAAGGGAACGTTTTTTCCAAACACAATATATTAGCAGCAACATTGCGTTTTTTGGCCCAGGAATCGTACCAGCTCAGCGTTGGAAATTATTTCAACTTTTGACTGTCCCAACCACTAGTTTAAAAATTTTGTCTGAGACTCTGGTAGTCATGAAGAGAGAACTTTGTCCACAATGGATAAATTAAAGTTGCATTTCTTTGAAAAGCAGCATTTCCAGGTGTAATTGGCTGTGTGGACGGAACCCACATCAAAATTTTAGCGCAAAAAAAAAACACCATCTCTTCTTTAATCGCAAGGGATATTTAATTTATTAGGAAAAGAGACGCTGCATAATCCTCTGGCTAGTGATGGATTTTTTACAAGCTCTTCCACAAGCTTCTCGAACTGGCACTTAGTTGTTATTTTAATTTTTTCAATTAAGTATATCTACAAAAAATATATCAAAACTAGTGTTTTTTCCCGGGAATTCCCGGGACGCTTTCCCGGGATTTTTTATGCGGGATCCCGAGAAATAAAAAAATCCTCATAGTTTAAGAAAACAGCTATTTATACTTTGAAATATAGATTTCTATTCTCTTAAAATTAGCATCTGTGGATGGGTTGTCGTTTAGATCAATTACAAGAAGTGAGTACATACGTAAATCAATGTCTCCTGATGCAATAAATCTACTTAAAGCAGAATAAGCAGTGCAACAGTTGATAATTAATAAATTTAGTGAAGTGAAAAGTTAATAAAGAACATTAATTCAAAATAAGATGCAGGTAGTAAAGTTTAATTGTCCATGGACAAGTCTTAAAAATAGCAGATACCTAAACATATCGCTCCTTTATTGTAACATAGTCATATCTACAAAAACAAATGAACTTGGCAAAATGCGATTAAAGTTTTCAAAATGTACCGATTTAAAGATATATTTTGCTATAACTTCGGTTCAGTTTGAGATAAATTACGAGAAGGCATGAAGGAACACTTTGCTTACATTACTTAAAATTTTTGATTTTTTGAGATATGACTATGTTGCAATGAAGGAGCGATATGTTTATTAGGTGATAAACACAAATTTTTTTCAATTTGTGTTGGTTTATATACCCTTGAAGTGCGGGGAAACCGAAATAAAAAAAAATTTGGAAACTCGTGTAAGATACTACAACATACAATTTGAAAACCACATTGTCCTAAAGATTACAGATAGACCTAATGAAATGAAAAGGTTTGTAAGAGGCTGATGCTATTTTTTGCATGAACCTTGACATACATTTGACTGATATAGACGTTGTTTATAAAAAAAAAAATGCTTCTTATTGTGAATCAAAAGTCTTCTACAACGGTGCACTTTTAACTATTTATCCAACCTCGGTAAAAAAATGAACGAAACATGGTAATTAGTAAATAAAATAATCAATATACTTTTTGACGTCTTACTAAGCGCTTTGAGTGTGTCAGAAAGTTATTTCCTAAGCCGTTAAAAAATGTTAATATATTTATTTAAAATATTGTATCTATTTTATGAATTAACTTTTTTATCTCATATCTTGAGTACCTCAATTTGTGTTTATGAATTAAATTGTTATGTTTATCTTAATTTTTTATCTTGTATCTAGAGCATAATAATAATACGGAATTTACATATAAAACCGTAAGGTAATAATAATTCAAGTTCCTCTTTTAATCTTCATTTAATTTTGTAGTATTTAAGGATTTCTTTTACTTACTTTGTAAACAAGTTACCTTACGTTTTTTTAAAAAAGTTTTTTTTCATTATTTGAAACAAATTTACTGTGTATTATTTATATGGAGCGGGATCCCGGGATCCCGGGAAATTCAAAAAAATTTCCCGCTTTCCCGGGAATCGAAAAACTCCGGGAAAAAAAAACTCTAATCAAAACACAACACAAATGAAGAAAAATATCAAAACCGCCGTAGAAATCAAAATTGCAGCCAACCATAACGTAAAATTTTTAAAACACGACAAAAGCAGCACAAGACAACACTAAAAATGCCGACGACAAAATCAAGGGCAATTTAAGGCAACAGCAACGCCAATTTTTCTTAGAAAATACCAAACAGTTAACAGTCATCGAAATATGGCAATATTGCCAACGGGAATACGAAATTGAAACAAAACATAAAAAACGGCGTTGTTTACTGTTGACGACGCCAAATAGAATAAGGGTGATTATATGATGCAACATTTAACACTTTTTAAAGTTGATAACTCATTACATTCAAAATATCCACAATTTTCATACATAAATGGTCAGATTTAAGATGACCCTTTTTTACTTCCTGAATAATTGTTATATCTTAAATAAAATCGTTTTCTAAAGCGGCTCATACACTTGCAATAAATTTGTTAAATTTTACGTATTGTACAATTATATCGCCAATGTCTATGTGATATTTGAAGGTAGCACAATATATTGGCAACAATCAAAAGACTTTTAATTTTTATTGCCATAACGAAAAGAAAGTGAAATGTGTTGGGAGCATTTTGCAATGCTGTTTATGTTATTCCTTTAGATTATGTTCACCTTTTTATTTAATGAAATTTGAGCAATATTAAGTTGAAACCATTATGCGACTTATATTATAGGACAAAATGGAAATAATATGGCGAATATCATATACAATAATATTGCAAGTGTATGGGCCGCTTAAGCTAATGCTGTGAGGTTGCTGAACACGAATATAAAATTTGGCGATATTCGCGAAAAATAAGCTTTTTTGATGGCTTTTTTTTGTTTATTGTAGGACTGTGGAGTCATCAAGAAATATGTAGTTCTAACTCCGATTGCGACTCTGTCCCCTGAAATTTTTTTTAATACGACTCCGACTCTAACCCTGATGTTAAATATATATGAGGCTGTCCATTAAACTCTTTCTTTAATGCTGTACCTTTTAAATTGTTAATATAGCAAGAAAATGATTCTGTGTCGCGTTGAGCTTTAATATAGTTATTTACATATGTATTTAATAAGCGATGCTAGAGGGATGAAACGGATCGCAGGGAGTCAAGAGCATTATGGCCCGGTTTAGACGCAGGGGCAACCAGGGCTCTGTTAGGATTGGATAGGAGCGGTCTCAGGACGCTTATAAGGTTCTTACGGGTCATTGATCTGTTAGGGGTTTTACGAGTAAATGGGACAATACCATACCGGACTTCTGCAGATTATGCGAGGATTCTGAGGAGCTAGAGACGATTAAGCGTGTACTGTGCCACTGTCCTAGGATGCTGGATCTCAGGGAGAAATGGCTAGGAGATAGATTTCACGACGAACTGGGGTCCATTGCTGGATGTAATCCAGTCGATCTACTGGGGTTTGTCAGGGAAATAGGTCGGTTGTTTCTGAGGAGGGGACTGTAGAGGGAGTTTTTTTCTATGTGGTATCTATTATATGTATAAAAATTATCTTAAATCCATTTTTCAACTTCTTTCTTCTTATTTCTCTTTCTTCATCCTCTATATTGAAGGAATTTTCAATGGGCCGCATGGGTCTCCGAGTGGAAGTGTGCCCTTGGTCGCATAACCCTTCCTAACCTAACCTACATATGTAAAGCAGACTGGTCCTTACTTCCTGACTTCAAAATTTTTAAGGCACACCCTACTAAAATTTTATTTTGTTTTAGTCGCGAGTTTTTGTGGGTATTATAACTCCGACTCCGGTACAAAAACCTCAACACTGACTCCACAGCCCTGGATTGAACGATGTCCATCATTCTGTATAAATGGGTTGTACGAAGACCCTAAATATGATGGGGGGATAGGTTGTTATATATTAATACCACAAATAACCCAAAATAGATTGCTATCGAAATTCAGTCAGATCGCCACGAATGGCCGATATATTAGCAGAAATCCACGACTGCCTCTTATTGACAATTTAATCTCTAATTTTAAGCCATAAAACTTTATTTAAATTCTACTTAAAACTTTATAACAATTAACATTTTGGCCCGATGGCGCCCATAAATATAAATATGAGAAAGGAGAACCAAATTCAGACCAGATATTTCTAAAATATATAAAGCGAACTAAATATTAAAATCAGCGAAATTTAGCCATTATTTCACTTGGCCCCCATAGAAGTGTCCCATCGAATTAAGGGTTTGGTACGATAGGGTCTATACAAAACAAGCTGGGTTGATAGAAATGAACTCCAATATTTTCTATACATGAGATTTGTTTGTTTTTAAAAATCAGCGAAACCGACCTACTATTGCACCTAGCGCTCATAAAAATATGCTCACGGAATGAGGATTCAGTACAATTGCGCCCATACCATTTTATTTAGGGAACAATTGTCCTCGCAATACTATGGTTATGGGTAAATAATATTACTTTTACTTGTTTTTTACTATACTAAGGCCTGTTCTGAAAATCACCTGATCTCAAATCACGTGCTTTTAAAATCACACGTGTCATTTTGTGGAAATAGCACCGTTTTTGTGTTTTTCGGTGTGCTTTCGGCAATTGAAAAACACACCGGACAACACACAAAAGGAACACCACAATATCACACATGTGATTTTTTAAGTGATTTGAAATCAAGTGGTTTCAGGACTTGCCTGATTGTTTAATTTTTTATTTTACACTTTTTTTATCACTGACGTACTTCTTTCATTTGCCTCTGTATGCTTTAACCAAATTGAACAAAATATAGTCAATATAAAACATTTTATAAACATTATTTAAAACTGGGTGCAGGATATAAAAATCCTTAATTATTTATCTAAATATTTTTTTTTTTTTATTATTTATATCGATTTCAATTATACCGTTTCAAACGTGACAATGACTTTAACTAAATAACTTTAAGTGAAAATACTTGTATTTATAGGTCCATCTTAGAAGTTCCCTCCACTCCCTTTAAATGTTTTCTTATGTAGTGCGTATATAAATAAAGTAGAAAAAATATTTCAACTTCAAGTTATCAAATGAAAAAACAAAGATACTAAGAAATTTTTAAAGATAAGAGAATTCGAAAACAAAAAACTTCTGCAAAAGGTGATTTTATAAGATGATGCATCATGGAATCTATCTATTTTGTTCCATTAAAATTTATTCAATTAAAAAAGAAGTATAAAAAAATAATTATATATAAATTTTTTTTTTTTAAATTAACATCTTTTTCAAAATTTTATTGAAATAAAGACTATTTCTTTCTTGACCAATGCCATTAACACATCTTGTATTGGCATTGTCGCGGCACTTTTTTCTGATAAGATAAAATTTTTTTCATTATTGCAATATTTTTTTAATTTTTTCTTTTTTTATTTTATTTCAATAATATTTACAGAAAATATATAATCAGAATTTTATATTATTGAGAAATTTAATTTTCCATTACCATTAATGATTAAATAAAATATATATATCGACACCTTATATGCAAACGGGCGGCATTTTAATTTTTTTACAGGAGAAGCAAAAAAAAAACATTACAAAATCAATGATAAGAAAGTGTTTTTGGAGTTTGATTTCCTTAATAAAATCGCCATTTTTTATAGCAGGTGTCTAAAAATTTGCCTCAGCATGAAGTTTGATAAGACGAACCACAAACTCCATTTTGAATTTTTGTGTTGTTACGTCCGTTTCTATTAAAGGTGACGATATGTATTGAAAATTGGCCCTAAACTTCTTAAAAGAGCCACGGGAACTAATATGTATATGTATGTATAAATATAAACATATATGTATGTATGTTGATACTTATGTAGTTAAACAAATTAGAAAAAATTTAAGGTTTTTGTTACTTTAAATCAACAAAATTCGTTTACATTACTGTTTAAATGCTCATTTATAGACGCCAAAAGAGGATAACGTCTTGCACCGCATACGCCTCTGAAATCGTCCAATTCTATGGTCCATATCATAATGCCACTCAAATTATTTTCCTGAACATAGTCCACTTTTAGCTCAATACTAGTTTCATTATCGTAAGTGATCCATTGACGATTGTTGTGAACAAAGGGAACTTTTTGTAAGAAATCCCATTCAAAGTGCCAATATTTTCTCTCCATTTGGAGTTTTTCACAGAATTCATTATAACCGAGAATACCAGTTTGTTTGGTGAATTTGCCTGCTATACCGGGACCAATATGCGGTGCTCCAACCTCATAATTACTAGGATCGTTAAGGGTAAAAGAACGGGCATAAAAAGGTATGCCCATAACAAGTTTCCTTGAAGGCGCACCTGAAACAAAACATAAAATTAGAGAAATTTTCTGAAGTTGGGTTAAAAGGTCTTAAGTCAGAATTTGCAGTTTTTCGTGATGTTAAAATAAAAATTATTAAATTGACTTTTAAAGATCAAATGTTTACGACTGGAAGCAGTTGTGCCAGACTTATGTTATTGATACCAAATGGAAGAGCACAAAATATTTAGTTTAATCCAATCAAAAGCCAAAAAAGCATTTTTTTCTGTTTTGACTTAAAATACGCCTACGACTGTTTGGTAATAGATTAAAGAGAACATGAACTTTTTTCCATTAATCTATTACCAAACTGTCGCAGGCGTATTTTAAATACGCCAAACACAATAAGAGTGAATACCTTTTTGCCTAACGTCAAAGAATTGGGATTTTAAGAAATATCTACCTTGCCTTATCCAATACTTGGCTAGAGCATCAAAACTATGCTGCTTGGCACGTTCTGTAGTGTCTAATGGTCCCGCATATAAAGGAGCATTATGACCAACTACCGTCTCCCAGGGACCATGTAGATCATATGCCATAACATTTATTAAGTCCAAATATTTAACCATTTCCGGTATATTATAGGATAATTGTGGTGTATACTCGGCAGGACCAACGGCAGCCGTTAAAATATAACCATAGGGCTGGAATCTGTCATAAAGCAAAAAAATCAAAACATACAATTTCTGTAATTTTATAATCAAACTTACCCCTCTTTTAATTCCTTTAACAAACTTTTGTATTGTATTTTAACTCATGACGTTGATTTGGATATTCCCAATCCAAGTCCAAACCATTAAAATCCATCTGTTGTATAAAGTCTAAAGCTGACTCGAGAAAATTAACTCTTTTAACAGGATCTGCAGCTGTTATAGAGAAATTTTTTGAACTCTTTGACCCACCAACACTTAATAGAGTTTTTACGTGGGGATTTTTTAATTTTAAAGCGTTAAATTTTCTCAAATTTCCTCGACCTTTATTCGAGGACAAATCTAAGTTAGGATTTTTAATAAGTATTTTTCCAGTTGCGTCTATGCCAACATACGCGTAGATAAGATGAGTACATAGTAGAGGATCTAAATCCGTTGTAATATCAAATTTTCCTAAACCATTTCGATAGAATGACCAGGATCCATGATAACAGACAATATTTTCTGAAATTCACAAAGTTATAATTTGGATTTTAGTAGTTTTTTTTTATTTAGTTCTAGTAATAATTTTGATATAATTTTTTAAAAACATACTTTTGTACGCCTTCACTGCACAAGATTGCAGGAGCGATTTTATAAGTATTGTAAAAATAAAGTACTTAAATATCGTTATCGTTTTTTTATAAATTAAAAAAAAATTAAACTCGCATGTGTTGTAAAATAAAAATGATTATGATTTTTACTACAGAAATTAGTGACACAGAAAAAAACGGAGTTTTGACAATGGATTGCGGTTGGGGAGACTCAAAAAAAGAAAGACGTGTGCCGGTGTTTTGGAAGATCACATCGTAATTTTATTTTAGATGGGGTTAAAGTTTTACCCTTTTTTCCTGTTCGTGTGGCTTATCGGTATATAAAACAACCAGTTCTTTACAACTGAGATACATATGTACAAGGTATATTACGGCTAAAATTATTTTGGGATATAATAACCCTCTAACTCCGCCAACATGTTGGAAAAAGTTTGAAATTATTGTACAGTGCTATTTAAGCCTAGATAACACTATCTCACAAGTCTTACGTATTCCATAATACTTTGTGAGATAGAAATCTAATGAGTTTTGTTGCGACTGTCAAAAAATCTAATGTAAAATGACAGTTTGTGTCACAGAATACACAGAACTGTCACGAGACGGAAGATTTTGCGTTTTTTTTTTGTCTCTTTCAAAGAAAGCTGCCCTTTTGCATTTCTCTTTTCATCATCTTCTATGCCTCAATACAATGAACACAAATTTATTAAGTTAAGATTTATTTACAAAACTGTTGTAAAAAATTAACTTTTAAGTTCACCACAACACGAGTAAATAATATTTAAGTAAGTAAATAACATTATAAAACAAAACAATATTACTAAATACATTTTTTTTTTTGCACAAAAAACAACGTTTGTTGAACTAATGCATTTGTTTAACGGGGTTTGTGTTTTGTTATTTTTGTTTTGATCACGCCATTTGTGTGGATTGTTGCGGCCTGTTTTTAAACCTTGCCACTTCACTATCAAAAAAAGCTTTCTGTCTCTTTCTTCGAAAGCTACCCTCGCAACTGATTTGGGCTTTTTTCGCACGTCACTTTTTACAGTTCTGTGTATTCTGTGGTTTGTGTTCACACCATCACACAAAGTATAAACACTCACACATGAAATAAAATGCAACCCTAATCCAATGAAAAGTATTATTGTTTAGAAATTTTTCAAAAAACGATAAAGTCGTATGGGATGTCAAACTTTTTTCATATAACTTGTCATTTTCGTGACACATTGCATTCACACTAACACTCTTTGTCATATTACTTGAGTTTTTGACATGTATTAATACAAAGTATAATAGTGTGAGTATTTTTGAGAGAAATTTAAGAACTTTAAGAACCGAAAAATATAATGAAGAAATTTTTTACGAACATTTATTCCCAAGTGAATTTTTTTTGAATTGTTGCGTAAACATTTTCAATTTAAGTACTTAAGTCGTTTAAATTGTCGTTGTTTTCCTTGAAATATTTTCTCGAAAATAATAAAAGGAGAAAAATACGGGATTTATTTTTTGGGTTTTAAAAATTATGGGTTTTTATTTATTTGTAAGTTTAGGGTTTTTTCACTCAGTACGTACCGTTCGCTTTGGGGTTTACAGAGTATGTAACGTATACTCGTTAAATAAATAATAATAATAATAAATAATAATAACATTGACACAAATACTTTTATATGGTCATTCGTCAGAGGATGTTTAGGGCATAATGTATTTTATAGTTGCAGCAGATATTTATGTCGTCTTTTTTATTCTATTGGCAATATCTGCACCCGAACCACATGATGTTGGGATGACAGCTCCGAGGTAGCAGAAAAAATAATCCTCCTCCAGAGTCACATTATCAAGTGTAAATGTGTTGATCTTTTTGTGTTTTTGCTTCACTTTAGTTTTTCCAATATTATTCTTAAGACCCGGGGGTCTACTCTCTATTGCGATGCGAGGGCAATTTCGATACGAAAGTTAAATGTTAACTTGGTACTCTCTATCACTTTCGCAAAATTTTTTGAAAATGAAGCAATACTGGCAATAAAAATTAAAGATAGCGCAGATTGACAGTAATGAAATGCCAAAATATGTAAAAATATTTGAATTTGGAAAATTTTAGTAAAATAAATAGTGATGATTTGCGAAAAGAAAAAAAATAATAGATGCGAAAGACAAATACCAATCGCTAGATTTGCTACCATTTTCTTTCGCATCACAATAGAGAGTAGCCCCCCCAGCGTTCTTAGTCAGCTCCGTAAGACGTTTTAATTGCATGTTCATATCGGAGTGCCGGTGAGAGAGAAGCAAATATCATCACCATATTAAAAATCATTTAACCGATTTAGAAGTCCCCAACCCGACATAGCAACAGCGTTGTGTAGCAATCTGTCTATTTCTCTATTTTATAACATAATTTCTTAACATCATTTAATTGGTAGTAAATACTTAGGGTATAGAATAAGGCTGAAGTCGTCTTTGTGATGCTCTGTGTTAATGGTAAAAATGCTTGGAATACAATTGACTTCTGTAAGTTTTAAGAGGCTTTGTACCTTTTTAGCATAAAATAACACCTCTTGGCAAACATTGGGTATTCCACTGTTATTTTTTGATAAAGCATTTGTTGAACTAAGGCCGAATTTTTGACATGCGGATTAAGTTTTAATTTAGGTTAACGTAGTCTGAAACTCGGGTTTGTAATGTGATTTTTTATTATTTCATTAAAGGCCAATATTTTAGGCAAAACTAAGCTGTTACGTCAAAATTTTATATACAAACTTGGTATTGGCGGCACAAATCTGTCTTCAGATTAACTAAACCAAGTTTAACTGAGATCTCAAAAACACAGCCTAAGACTGTTTGTACAAGTTAAAACTTTTGAATTTTTGCCGTTTACATCTTCGATTACGGCTTTAACGGCAGCTAGTTCTTCTTAAAGGATACGAAGGGCGATTCTATTCTAGACAACTTTTAACATCAATTTTCAAATCACACTATTTGATACTTTTTTGATGCCAATTTAAACTCAAAAATCTATATTTTATAATAATATTTAGGAGTCTATAAGCCAACAAACAAACATACAAACATTTTTCATTTTTATATACATACATATATAGATAATTCTTTTAGACGTAAGCTTAAATATAAATTTGTTGTGCACTGCGAAGCATTAAGATTCATAGATTTGGCTCGAACAGAAAATTCATTGCATGTTGCACCCGTCATGGCTTAAAGAGCAAATTTCTTATTATTGGAATTTATTTCTCTACGATGTTTGATTTGATAATCATCGTCGAATATCTCATCTTTCACAATAAAAAAGAATAGTACAATAAAAGTTTAAAAATTAACAAATTTGTGTTTTTGTGGTATGATCTTATAAAGTGGGTTGGTTGCACCCGTCATGCACTTTAAAGCTCTCTCGTGGCTATTTGATCGTTTCATATAAATTTTTGTAAATAGATAACAATAGTATATAAAAAAATGTTACCCCTTCTAGAAATAACTTAATTGCAAATGTGTTTCTTTCTATAAGTAAAAGACGTTTAAAGCGTCTAAATGTTGCACCCGAACATTTTATAGAATTTGAGACATGACAATTTGAAAAAGAACTGAACCAAAAATTAAATAATTCCATTAGAATGAACGCATATTTGTCAAAAAACTATCATAGAGTTTTCAGCAAAATATTCAAAAATTTCTTAATAAAAATTCTAGAAAATAAAGTTTTATGTTTTTTTTTTACATTTCAATAAAAACGGTTCACTGGGTATCTTTACACAATATTTGAGTACATCTTACACACAATTGAAAAAATAAGAACTGAAAGTAACCTTTTGTGCGATAAGAGCTGGGGATTTCTTATACTAAAAATACATGTTTATAAAAAATTTTATGGGATTGTAGGAATTTCCACTTTAAATAAAATCTTACCTACCCTGCAAATAATAGGACCAGTCCAAACACGCGTGTAAAGAGTAGTCCACAAGGGACCAGGACTAGTCCAAAACTAACCCAAACGTATGGAAAAAACCTGGTCTATTTAACATTACGATGTCCTAGGAGAGGACCATATAACCCACCTTTGGACCACTAAGGAGTAGTTTTAAAACTACTCCATGGTACACTCAAAAGGGTTAGTTTTGAAATCGTTTAAAAACGAAAGCATGTCGTTAAAAAACGAAGACATGTCGTCTCACTACAAACAGTTTTTAACAATGACATGGTCCAGGCTTGCATTACATCGGACCAGTCCATGGAGTAGTCCATTTTATCAAAATGGACCAGGTGGTCCAATTTTATTTGCAGGGTACATATGCCTGTATGTATATTCGGACAAAACGCATTAAATATACAGTGACTTTCATAATTATTTTGCTTATAAGAAAAATAAGCTTTTTAGAAGAAACTTGGTTAACATCCATTTATTTATTATATTAAACAGGAATTTCCTTTTATTAACGTGTTAGGAGAAAGACAAAGAATTAAATTATAAAAAAAAAATTTTGAACATCTTAATTATTATACTCTTTATACGAGATTTTAGAAGAATATAGTGAATTTTTAAGGTCACAAAAGTATTTTACTTTCAAAAAATACCACGTATTTTAACCGTATAACAATGGATATGTCACAGTTAATACTTTGTGGCAAATCCGTTGTTTTTAGAAAATGAAGCTCATCGTCGTGGTATATATTCCACCAATTTTTGGCACTTTTTTCGAGGTATTTTTCCGCATTCTTTTAGCAAAACTTGTTTCAAAAAAGTTTTCGAAGATATGTGGCGTTGACGAACCTTTTTCTCCAAATGCACCCATAAATTTTCTATTGGGTTCAAGCCCGGGTTTTGAGGAGTCGTTGGAAAATGTTTGGTGTTATAAATAATCCACAGTTTAACGTCTAAGGCTGTTTGTTTGGGATCGTTTTCCTGTTGGAAATAAAAACCACTTGCTGGAAGTCCCATTTTATCAACACTCGCGTTAATGTTTTCTTTAACAATTGAAGCACAGCCGCGAATAACGTTTTAAGTTACAAAATAATAATTTTTCAGGAGAGCAAAAAATCGTTTTTTGACAGGCAGCATTATTTGTGTTAAAAATTTTTTTTTTTTATTATTAAAAATAATGATAATAAAAACTCTAATGCAAAAGGCTTTTAAAACATTATTCCACACTGCAAAGCCATTTCGGTTTCATAATTTTGTTAGTAACTTGCAATGTTCTTCCAGTGGCTGACACTTTGTACGCCATTTTGAAGGCGTTAAGGTGCATAGTTTTTGTTGATTTGATGTTTAAACTGTGTAAGAGAGTAAGGTTAACGGTTATCTGCAAAAAAACAGTTTTTGCAAAATGTGGCGTTTACAACGTTATTCGCGGCTGTGCTTCAATTGACAGATGACACATGTCTGTCCATAATTCCAGCCACAAAGATTAGATTTCCAACTCCAAAGGCGGACATACAGCCCCAAACCATAACAGAACCTCAACCATGTTTTACTGTCGGCTTGATATTTTTTATATGAAGGGACTCATTCGGCTTTCTCCAAACCATGCGTCGTCCAGCAGACCCAAAAATATTATATTATTTTCATCGCTAAATATTACAGATTTCCAAAAGTCAAAACCTTTGGTTATATGTTGATTAGCGAAGGATTAGCGCTTATTTCTCTTTGTTTCAGAAACTAGCAATTTTTATTTCTTGCTACTCGAGCATTAAAGTTGTTTGATCGTAGTACTCTACGAAATGTTTCGTTGCTAACATTGTTTCATAGAGTTCCTCTCAGCTTATCATTCAGTTTTGGAGCAGATAAATGCCAGTTTTCACGAATTTCTTTAAGTATTTTTCTTTCGTTTCTGTCTGATAACAATTTTGGACGGTCATGTCGTGCCAAATTTTTAATATTTCCACGTTGTTTTGCACGCTTAACTATATTTTCTATTGTTTGACGATACCTCTTAAACATTTGCTATATAAAAAAAACTTTTTTACCTTGGTCATGAAGGTGCAAGATGATTTTCCTCTCGGCAGAACATAGTTCCTTTTCTTTCGGCATTTAAATTGGATAAATAATAGCAAAATACCTTAAAAATATTATCTTATTCGTACGAAAATATGATTGATACCTATAAACGAAGCAAGCCCATATAAAATGTAAAAATTTATAACAATTTTTAATATTTTTAATTAGGCTTAAGTTCATGAAATTTAATTTTTATTAAATTATTTTTGTAAAGAAAGGAATTTTACAACATGAAAATTAATTAAAATTGTTATTGATAATCTTTTCATTCTTGACGTGGCTCGGGCTCGAACCCTGGCCGGCAGGTTACCATGACATGTTTCGATCGCAACCACTCGATCTCCTCAGATGGATTTGCCGTCTTACACTCGCAGCCATCGACGACTGCTGACGTCACTAGTCAAACATCAATCCTTAAACCAAATTGTATTTTAACATTTGGTAGATCGAAATTTGCTTTCCTGAATGATTATCTATTTTAATTGATTTTACATGTTTTTTCCTTTACTTCTGTTTTTTCGTACTTTCGTCAAGAATTTTTCTTGAAGTCCAAGTACATTTTTTGTTTTTTCACTTTGTCTTTCTCTTTTTCTGTTGACCTTTTTCAGCACAACTTGAAGGACAAATGTACACATAGAGCTCGTGCCTTAGCTTTAACAATAATTAGTATTGTGGTTATTTTGTTGAACTATTTATGGTTTTTAATCCAAATTTTTAATATTTTTAATTAGGCTTAAGTTCATGAAATTTAATTTTTACAAAAATAATTTAATAAAAATTAAATTTCATGAACTTAAGCCTAATTAAAAATATTAAAAATTTGGATTAAAAACCATAAATAGTTCAACAAAATAACCACAATACTAATTATTGTTAAAGCTAAGGCACGAGCTCTATGTGTACATTTGTCCTTCAAGTTGTGCTGAAAAAGGTCAACAGAAAAAGAGAAAGACAAAGTGAAAAAACAAAAAATGTACTTGGACTTCAAGAAAAATTCTTGACGAAAGTACGAAAAAACAGAAGTAAAGGAAAAAACATGTAAAATCAATTAAAATAGATAATCATTCAGGAAAGCAAATTTCGATCTACCAAATGTTAAAATACAATTTGGTTTAAGGATTGATGTTTGACTAGTGACGTCAGCAGTCGTCGATGGCTGCGAGTGTAAGACGGCAAATCCATCTGAGGAGATCGAGTGGTTGCGATCGAAACATGTCATGGTAACCTGCCGGCCAGGGTTCGAGCCCGAGCCACGTCAAGAATGAAAAGATTATCAATAACAATTTTAATTAATTTTCATGTTGTAAAATTCCTTTCTTTACAAAAATAATTTAATAAAAATTAAATTTCATGAACTTAAGCCTAATTAAAAATATTAAAAATTTGGATTAAAAACCAAAAATAGTTCAACAAAATAACCACAATACTAATTATTGTTAAAGCTAAGGCACGAGCTCTATGTGTACATTTGTCCTTCAAGTTGTGCTGAAAAAGGTCAACAGAAAAAGAGAAAGACAAAGTGAAAAAACAAAAAATGTACTTGGACTTCAAGAAAAATTCTTGACGAAAGTACGAAAAAACAGAAGTAAAGGAAAAAACATGTAAAATCAATTAAAATAGATAATCATTCAGGAAAGCAAATTTCGATCTACCAAATGTTAAAATACAATTTGGTTTAAGGATTGATGTTTGACTAGTGACGTCAGCAGTCGTCGATGGCTGCGAGTGTAAGACGGCAAATCCATCTGAGGAGATCGAGTGGTTGCGATCGAAACATGTCATGGTAACCTGCCGGCCAGGGTTCGAGCCCGAGCCACGTCAAGAATGAAAAGATTATCAATAACAATTTTAATTAATTTTCATGTTGTAAAATTCCTTTCTTTACAAAAATAATTTAATAAAAATTAAATTTCATGAACTTAAGCCTAATTAAAAATATTAAAAATTTGGATTAAAAACCATAAATAGTTCAACAAAATAACCACAATACTAATTAATTTATAACAATATTTGCAAGGATAAGATGATTTTTTTAAAAAGCAAAATACTTTTGTGAGTATTAATTTAGGGTCAAAATAGTTTTAATGTCTGAAAAAAGCCATGAAATTACAAGTTTTTGTAATTTTATTATCATATTTACGTTGTAACACACATCACCTACGTAATAAATGACCTATTTTCTCAAAAATTAAACAACTTGTACTTCATTTTGAGGAATGTTTTTAATCTTTATGGAGTAAAAAATATGCAAAATATTTCTGAGACTCACTGTAGCTACATAGAATAAATACGAACTAAGAATAAACAAGTAAGAGTGCTATATTCCGCTGTGCCGAATCTTATATACCCTTCATAAATGAAATTTAAAAAGCGATAACTGGTAAATATTTTTTATTATGAAATAATAAAGAAGGGTGATAACGAAAATCATATTGGGCATTATGCTAGTATATGTAAACAAATACGAAGGGGGGTGAGGGGATAGGAAGAAGAGGCGACAACCGGATTTGAACTTCGCTTTGCATAATGACCCAGAATATATATACTTTATAGGGTGTAGGACCTTCGGTGAAGGGTATAAAAAACAATCTTAATTATAAAAAAGAGTAATTTTTGGAATTTCAGAATTTGGTCATAACTCTGCTATTTCTTAACCGATTTGACAGATTTATATACCGACGTGTTAAAGAAGAAATTTGCCAGTTATTTTGGCTATAAAACGTGGACTCGGGAAGATCTATGGTTCCTGAAAATGGGTATTTTTCAAAAAAAAATTAATATTTTGGTCATAACTTTTTCGTATCTGAACCGATATTCCCGAGTTTTTCAGAAAATATTTTCTATTAAAAATGTCCGATCTTCTGATATATAAGGCGTAACCATAGGTCATATTACAGTTAAAAAATTCAGGTTTTTATACAATTTTTAATACTTTTTGTATGAGAGGTACCACGCCTACTTCTCCTATCCCGCCCACATTTTGTAGGATGGTGTATATTTATAACCTAAATGTTTGTACCTAATTTTAAGGCTTTGGCCTTAAGGCTTTACAAAAAAAAGTAATACAAATACAACAACCACAAGGGATTTTTTGGAAAAATTAGAGGCAGTCGTGGTTTTTTGGTCATATCTCAGCCATTGTTGGACCGATCTGGCTGAATTTCAATAGCAAGAAATGGTGGACTATATGTGACATAAATGTAAAACAACGTAGCCGCTATCATGTCTGGAGTCTCCGGAAAAAACATAACAAACTTAAGACGGACAGACGGACGGACGGATGGACGGACGGACGGATATCGTTAAATCCACTTCTCTCCTCATAAGGACCCAGAACATATATACTCTATAGGGTATATATGTTATATATAAAAAAATATTTGTTTGGGATTAAAATCAGTATAACATTTGGGTAATTCCATGTCAAATTGACCAAGAGTGAGACCCGGCCCCTTTCGATTTGAATGACATTTGGTGAGAAGGTTTCTTTTATCCTATAAGGAACATATAGGATGAACGAAAAAGTTTTGACCCTTATCACCAATTCTTAGGGGGGCTCCCAAACAAATATTGGGTTTTATGAAATTCTTAAATTCATTAAAATTTTTCGTCTTTTGTGAATAAAATCAAAATACTAAGTGTGAGTTCATACGGCTCATGTCTTATTGACAAGATTCTTCCTCTTTCTTCTTTGAACATGAATTGGCGTCCAAATGATTCATGTCATGTTGACGACATGTGCTTTTTTTTTTAGTTATTATTATTTTTTTTTTTTTTAAAGACAGCTATTCTTTTTTTTTTTTTTTTTTAATCCCTATGCTAATCCCCGCGAAGCTTGAAGCTTGTCTGCAGGAAAGAAACCAGAGTCTCTGGCGGGAATCGAACCCGCAACCCCAGGGTTGATAGACTAGCTCACTACTAGCTAGCCTACCCCCCGGTACAAAATTAAACAACGAATGAAAAAGCAAAACGTAAAGACAGTACATGCATCTGTGTACTCGTTTCTTTTCCCCTCGTCCCTCTCGCCTTTAAAGTAGCAATCTTGTCAATAAGACATGAGCCGTATGAACTCAGACTAACAGATTTTAATAATTTATGGCTAAAATGGCTGCATTTTTAGATTTTTTATAAATTTTTAACAAACAAAAATTTCGAAATGTTGCTAAAAAACTATTTTTTTTTTGCCAAAAAATAAAATTTTGTTTCTTTGTTTCGATTTAACATTGAATACCCATTTAATATAACCCTAATATGAATTGCCTTCCAGCGTATGGCTGAGATTTTCATGCACTAAAAAATCGAAAATATGCGCATAAAATATGCACTAAAAACTCCAAAATATGCATTAAGCGTTTTTGTTTTAAATATTATTTAAAACAAAAAAAAAATAAAATTTTTGTCAATTGCTATTCAAAGATACAATATTTTTTTAAAACTTTATTTAAATTACTAATTGAAACGTGTTTGCATAAACAAATAAATACTTTTTATACCCACACCAGAATAGTGGAGAGGGTATTATGTATTTGTGCTGATGTGTGTAACGCCTTAAAATATTGGTCCTAGACCCACCTTAAAGTATACCGATCGTCTTAGAATCACTTTCTGAGTCGAACCAACGATGTCCGTTCGGCTGGCTGGCTGGCATGCTGGCTGTCCATGTAACCTTGTGCGCAAAGTACAGGTCGCAATTTTGGAAATAGTTTGATGAAATTTGGGTCCTAGGTTCTTCTTGGCACAAGGACCAAGCCTATTGAAAATGGGCCGAATCGTAGGACCACGAGGGAAGATAGGGGGAAATTTCTTCCTCTCAGAAACTATCAAACCGATTTCAATGAAATTTAAAACATAGATAGAACCATATCTATATGGACACAAAATGCATGCATTTTTTTAAAAATAGGTCCACGAGGGGAGATAGGGGCTATTTCTGCCTCTTAAACCGATTTTAATGAAATTTAAAACATAGATAGATCCATATCTATATGGACACATTAGCTATACAGTTTTCCAAAAATAGGACCACAAGGGGAGGTAGGGGGCAATTTCTGCCTCTCACCAACTTTCAAACCGATTTTCATGTAGGGTATCATATGGTCGGGCTTGACCGACTATACTTTCTTACTTGTTTATATTATCAAAAGTAACCTTTTCGGACGCAAAAAACTTTTGTACATGAAAATAATCTCTCAATGTCAACCTAAGTTATAGGAGCATACTTGAAGGATGCCAATTCATTTGGAGAATATATATTTTCAAATTCAGATCCAACATATGATATCAGATCTAAAATGGTTGAAATTTGTTTTTTTTAACCTATAGTTTTTTTTTGGAAAACATTTTCTATTCTTCCTTTCACATTGTTAATATTACTTTCTGCAATATCAATTAAGCTGATTTTTAAGTGAACTAAATCCCTTTAATTTAGTTGTTGGAAAATACAAATGCTAATTAATCTTCTACTTTTTTAATTGCATAAGCACCGGCAGGCCAAGTTCTTTAATAACTTTCTTAAATTGCTCAAATTTTTCTAGCCAGTTTCCCCATCTTGTTAATACTGGATGGGGTGGTAAGGGCACCAAACGATACTTTTCATTAAAAATTGCAACTCGTGAAGGAGCCTTTAAAAATATTTTTTCCCGTATGAAGCCAATAAATCAATATTATCGAATTAGATTCTTATTTCCTCTGCTAATTTCCATTGGAATCCTTAGCCATGTAAGAGCCTAAATTGGTTAAAAATGGAAAGATCTTTTGTCAAAACCTTGAAAATCTTGTATTTTAAGCAGAGCTCCAAAAAAAAATTTTTTTACATGGAAATTTTTTGAAGAACTTTTTTTATGTAAATTAAAAAATATATCACTCAAAAATCTTAAAATATGCAAAAATATGCTTTTAAAACCAAAATATGCAAAAATATGCATTTTAACCAAAATATGCAACAATATGCAAAAACAAATCGATGCCATTTTAATGATTCGGAAAGATAATTGGTCGAAATCGTTCTTAGACTGTCGACAAAAATCACATCCCTAGTAATAACTAAACTTTAACAATATGTATTTATATTTTTTAAGTATTTTTTTATTTTATTTTAACTCCGAAATTGTAAAATTTTTAGTTTCGGTTCCAAAAAGACCTTCATTAATTATTGTTAACAATGGAAAACGCTGTTCACCACATTCACCACGGAAATCATCCAACTCTATAGTCCATATCATTATACCTCCCAAATTTTCCCTGTTCACATAATCAACTTTTAATGCAATACTTCTTTTATCGTCGTAACTAATCCACTGCTGGCCATAATAGGCATAAGGTACCATTTGCATTGATTCCCATTCCAGATGCCAGAAAGATTTTTCCATTAGAAATTTTTCACACAACTCATTGTAGCCAAGTATGCCGGGTTGCATAGTATATGGACCACTAATACCCTTTCCAATGTGTTGTGACCCGATGCTATGATTATTGGGATTTTTTAAAATATACGAACGGCCATAGAAAGGTACCCCCATTACGATTTTATCACGAGGAGCTCCTAAAGGAAAATATTAAAACATATAATTTAGTTGTCTGTAATTTATTGCGGTAGTAAATTAACAAATCCATTAGTTTATTACAGAATACATTTTTGGACACAGTGTTTTTTCTTTTTACCTTTTTGTATCCAATACTTGACTATAGCATTGAAATTACGCTGTTTTTCTCGATCCGTTAGATCTGTAGGCCCTGCATATAAAGGTGCGTTCATGCCGACTCCCGAACCCCAAACACCATTCAGAGCGTAAGACATGACATTAATGAAGTCCAAATATTTAATAATTTCAGTAATATTATACGATTTTTCTGCCCCATATCCTACAGCAGTAACAGCGGCCGTTAGAAGCAGGCCATGCGGTTTAAATCTAAACAACAAAAAAAAAACTTTATTTTTGAAACACAAGGTTTATTATTTAATTCAGTTTACTCACCCCTCCTTAAGCTCCCTTAACCAGTCTCCAAAATTATCACGATCATTATTCTGTAACGTATGACGTTGATTCGGATATTCCCAATCTATATCGAGACCATCAAAATTGTGTCTTTGCAAAAAATCTATTACTGAGTACATAAACTTCTCTCTCTTAAGAGGATCTGCTGCAACTATTGAAAAATTGGTTGATCCTTCATTCCAGCCACCAACAGAAAGTAAGGTTTTTAAAGTTGGGTTTTTTAACTTTAAATCATTAAATTTTTTCAAATTTCCTCGCCCATTATTTTCTTCTAAATCGAGTTTAGGGTCTCTTATTTTCAATTCTCCAGTCATTTTGATACCATAGAAGGCATAAATGAGATGAGTACAAAGAGAAGGATTCATATTAGAGGCTATATCAAATTTACCTAAGGATTTCCGATTAGTTGACCAACTGCCATGATAACAAACAACTTTTTCTAAATAATAATTAAAAAGGAAAAATAAAAAATGGTACGGGTTCAAATCAAAGATAAAATTTGTATCCCAGGTAACCGCTTTGATACCAAAACTATTATTTAAGGCGGGCACTATATACATATATACAAATGTAGGACCGAAATCTGTATTAATCGTTATTCACTACGTTAATTTTTTTTACTTATTTTACGATGTTTTTAAATAGAGTGTAGGATAGGCAAATTATTCTGTTGTCTAATAATGTCGGTCCATTTTCATCTCGGTATGTTCTTATGTGACACCTCTATATGCAGTGTTCTTTTTTATCTATGTTACTTATTACCTATTGGTGTTAGCAAAATTTGTCCCAAGTAGCTTGAATTTTTTTTTTTAAATTTAAAACTTTTTTTTATTTATTTATTATTATTTTTTTTTTTTTTTTTTTGTTGCTCAAAAGAAAGATTATGTATTTTCCTTTAAAAATTGGGTCACTTGACATGAAACCCCTTCATATGTAAGTATGTATATTAGGGTGGTTATTAGCTATATCGAACAATTTTTTTCCTGATTTGTTCATACTCTCGTACCCCAAATCGACTGGCATAAGGGAAAACTATCCTAAAAAAAATTTTAGACGAATCAGTTCAGATTAAGGCGAGTCGCCACGCCCTCCAATGTTTGAAAAAATGTTTTTTTTACATATGTCTCATTATTTAATAAATATTAATTTTATTACAACATATGTAGCTCTAAACGACTTTTCTGTAAATCGTATATTTAGAAAATAAACTAGAAATTATCGAAAAAAACCCTATATGTACTTCATATTAAAATGTTCATAAAAAGCCCATTTGTTTCACAAACAGTGTTCTTTAAATTTTCATAAGGCCAAGCGACAGAAAAGCAGTGCATATTCTTATTGCGACAGTTGAAGCGTTAGAACTAGATCCACAAAATTATATTATAAATAGAAGTTCCATCCGAAATGCAAGACAAAGACTGCGAAAAGAGCACGTTCTAGTTCTGAAAGAACAATTCAAAGCCATGACACTAGATGCTCTATGCTTGCATTGGGATGGAAAGCTATTACCCGCTTTAATTGGAAACGATAAAATTAACATGCTGCCTATAATTATTTCAAGCGGATGCAATATCTATGAAATTATTTTGCGAAGTATTTTTGAAGAGAAATTTGTAAAAAAAAAAGGAAGTCCGAATGTGGCCATTTTCGAACAATTTTAGACTGCATGGCCAAAATTTATTTACAAAACTTTCGTTCTGGGATTGAAGACAAAACGGCATTCCGACATTTAAAAAATTCCAGCAGTCGTGTTGTAAGTTTTGTTGAGACAATGCTCATTCAGTGTCAACCACTTGAAAATTCTGAAGATTCCCTGAAAGTTTCATCAAAATCAGTCCAGCTGTTTTGGAGTCCATACGTTACATACATCATCTTAAAGACCTAATAACCTATCTGCAAAAATTTCAAAATTGAGTTTTTAATTAAGTTTTATTCCCTATATCATAACGCATATGTGTGCAAAATTTTGAACATGTAAAATTACAAATTTCTGGTTTCATTTTAATCAAAATGTGTAATTATCGTTTCAATATTGCAAATAGTTTCAATTTTATAACGTTTTTTCCCTTTCCTGTAAACTTTTGAAAACTGCAGATAGGTTATTTCGTCTTTAAGGTGACGATATATAGATGTTATCTGACAAATTGTTTAGTAATGTAGTGTAAAACTATTTAAACCCAAACATTTTATACAATTTTCGTTCTAAATTATTTTAAAGTTAACATAAAAAATGTAATCATACTTCCTTTATTAGCCATTACAATATATTGCAGGCCTATATTACACATTAAATAAACTATTAAAATTTTTAAAAACATTTTATTTATAATGCGAAAAAATCTGCGACTTTATCAAATGAGTTTCAGTATTGACTAAACGAGAAATATAAAACTACATAAAACCACATTTTAAAAATAACATATTTCAATAATTTTACAAACATTTAATCAACTTTTAGCTCAAAACCCCAATATCGAATTTATTTATTTTTAGATTTAAAAAAGTTATTCACTAACCACAAAAAGCTTTCATTCCCTTAAAAATTATAATACAAATTATGTAGTTAAGGAATTTATAACATTAACTATAGTTGTTCTTTAACAAATTATTTTTATTTAACGACATTTGAATTGCAATATACAATTTAAAATTTCTTAATTTTAGCTAATTGATTATTACGTTTTAAAGCCGTTTTTCTTAAACGTCTCCAGTACTGTTTTGTGTTGGGATCCATTTCTTCTAGAGGTATAATACGATCAACGTTTAAAGTCCATAACCAATCGGGATATTCAGAGTCGGGTTTTATCTGAAAGACATAAATTCAGAATTACATAAAATTCAGAATTACATACAATATACAAAAGAAGTAAGAATAAACAGTTTATAGACAAGTTTTCGACAGTGTACCCTATTTAAGACCCATGAGTGATCAAGGACCCGCCAAAACAAAATTATGTTTTAAGCTTGAGGTTTATATACGAGTTCTTTGTATTGAATACTATTACACAACAGAGAGCACAAATGCTTACTTACTAACATTAAGTGTATTCATTAAAGTTGATACAATCAAACCTGTTCAGCCACACAAATTCGCTGTTGGTTTTAAATCAGTCAAACACAATTGAACACAGATTGACATTGAAAAAAGAAGCTAACTAAAGGCAATGATATTTAATGGAAATGGTATTAATGTGCCCAGTATTTTATTGCATAATGAGGAAATTAAATTTATTATTTATTCTAAAATATTGGGTATTTTTCATTGATAACAATTTTACATTTGATTATCATATTAATTACATTTTTTCCTGTCTAACAGTAAGGCTGCGAAGGCTCTACAATTTCCACTGCCATTTTCCGTTGAGAATTAAAAAACTAGTTGCACAAGCTACTCTAATGAAGGTGATTTTGTATGGGCTTGAATTGTGTTCATGTACAAGTGAGATAAATCTGTATCGTTTAAGGAGGCATTTTAATAGAATTGTTCGTTTTGTATATGGACTGCAAGTACGTGATCATTTCTCTTTGTATGGTAAGGACTCTTTAGTTCTATCCTGAGTTTGTCAAAGTAAGAGCAATGCTGCTTTTTTATAAAGGTTAAAAGTTTGCCACAAATGCCTAAATTACCTCACGATTTGTGTTTGGAAGATCATCTAGATCTTACAAACACAAAATCATTTCGCACGGCAGCAAATTTACACATTCCTCAAACAAATAAGAAGATCACGAATCCAATAAAAATCAAAAAAGTCCCATGGTGGAACACATCATTATCTATTCTTCGTCACCAAGCTTAAATAATCTTATCATATCGTCGTTCCGGAGTTATCTTGTCGTATATCACAAAATCGAAAAAATGAGATGTGACCGTTTCCTTTGGTAAATTTAACAGATCAATCGATCTGCGCAATCCTCACGTCTCCATCTCTTATTGTTAATGAGATATTACGAAGCTATGTTGTTGTATATCCACTTTTGCGAAAAATTTAATGCGTTATAATATCGTATGTAGCATAATTGTGGATATACGACAAAAAACGTATGAAAATTTTCAATTAAAAAATCTTGCATTATCTTGTTGTATGTGAACAAATTGTTAATATTACTGTTATTTTAACATTTTTCTTTTTATATGTAAAGATATTTTACACAACGGCTATTTATATTAATGAATTATTGCCTAAATTCACTTAATTGTTAAGCAGTTAAAGGTTAAATATTCAGGATGGTCCAACCATAGTGCACAATGTTAATTGTGAATAAAACCAAAAGTTTTTAGAGAATTATTAAAATTTTTTTATATTATGTGTGACACATTTTTTTGGAACTAGGTACTTATCGTCCAGGTCCATATCCTCAATTTCTGGCAAAAAGAAATCCGTTATCAGCTCTCGATAGCGAACACCATTCACAGTAACTGCTTGGCATACCTCATTTTCGAAGAAGTAAGGCCCGATGATGCCGCCTGGAGGCTACTCTCTATTGCGATTCGAAAGAAAGTTTAAGCAAATCTAGCGATTGGTACTCTTTAATACGTTTGCGCATGTGACTTTCGCATCTTTTAATTTTTTTTTTTTTTCGTAAATCATCACTTTATTTTATTTAAATTTTCCAATTTCAAATATTTTTACACACTTTGGCATTCCATTACTGTAAATCCGCGCCATCTTTAATTTTTATTGCCACTATCGCTTCTTTTTCAGAAAATTTTGCGAAAGTGATAGAGAGTACCAAGTTGGCTTTTAGCTTTCGCATCGAAATTGTTTTCGCATCGCAATAGCGAGTAGACCCCCTGGCCATAAACCGCACCAAGCATGCATGCACAGGCGTTTTCACATTTCCTACAGAGCCGGTTTGCTGAAATTTGCCCACAATTATCCCGATTGTGGACACATTTGATCGATTATGTTGACCAAAAAAGTCAAGATGTGCACAAAATGTATTTGTGATTTGAACGCCCATTTTCGTAAAGGGTTTCAGCAATCTTAACGCGCTGCTCAATGCTGCACCGCTCCATGGTTGAATTTGGCACTGATACCAAGAAATGTCAAATTAAGTTGGACAAAAATTAAACGTTACGGTGTGACTCACAGTTTTCATCGTGCAATATGGTTAGACCACCCTTAAGTAGTAATAAACCTTAAAATTATTCATACATAAGGAAATTCGATAATATAAAAACTATAACTATACGTAAATATATTTGTCACTTGCATAAATTTTCGTTTCGAAAATTATTATAACTTAATTTTCAATATTGGTAAAACACGTGAATGTAGGTTTTTAATACCTTATTTTGACTTATATCCCACAAACTAAAAAATATATCGCAAAAAGTGGCGTATACGACAAAATTGAAAAATTATTTCGGACGTGATAATGGCTATAACTTAAAATTTTTTTTCCATGACTTTGGATATTTTTACATAAATCGATAAAGAACTTCAAACACAATATCCGACAAAAATATTGGACGACTTTTTTCACGTACATTTTTGTGTATAACAATTTGAACCTTAAGATTCGATTTCCTAAAAAAAATTTTTGTGATATACGGCAAGATAACTTCGGCACGACGATATATAAGCAATCCAATGCGAAATTTCGTAAAGAAATTAAGACTACAAAAAAAATCATGTTTTGAAAAATACACAAAAACGATTAATAGAAACACGGCAATCTCAAACATTTGGAACAAAATAAATCATATAACACAAAGAAATTTTTCAGTCAGTATTAAGGCAGTCACTGCTAATAATGAAACCCTAATTGGTCCGGTCAAAATTTATACAACACCATCTTTAAAGGCGGAATTATCCCTCACTCTTGGAAACTGGCCATCATAGTACCAATCGCAAAAAGCAAAAACTGCTCCTCTGTCTCAGATCATCGCCCCATATCGTTGTTGCCATGTTTTTCTAAAATTATTGAAAGAATAATTGCCACAAGACTCGCCTGGCTCATAGAAAAGAAAAAATTTGTCGATAAAAGGCAAGTAGCCTTTAAGGCTAATAGGGGTTGTGACGATGCTCTCCTTCACCTTGATCGCTATATTTGCAATGCGCTCTCCGCGAAGAACCGTGTCACTGTATTATCAGTCGACTTCGAAAAAGCTTTTGACAGGATAGGATTCCACGTCACACTGAATGTTTTAAAATCATGGTGCATCGGCCCAAAAATCTACAATTTTATTCGGTCTTTCTTATCTAACAGACGATTCAAAGTAAGAGTTAATGGATACACGTCAGAAACATTTCCTCTGAAAAATGGCATCCCACAGGGATAGCAACTTTCAGTAGTGCTATTTCAAATAGCCTTCAACGAAGTAAGTAAAATCCTGAACACAAATCTGTCCATTGATCACTGCTTGTATGCAGACGAGTTATATATATACTTTGTAAGAGGAACAAAAGTGATGAAACAACGACTATTCTGGATTATACAGTAAGAGACATCAGTGAATGGTCGGAATATTCAGGCAGCAAAATATCTATTAAAAAAACGAAAAACTGCACATTTGTAGGAAACACAACTGTGATGCTGATAACTATTCGATTCAGTTTAATAACCTTAAAATACAATATGTTAAACAGCTTAAAATCTTAGGGATCAATTTCTCGCACCGATATAACTGGAGAGAACACTGCACTTACTTAAAGAGGTCGATTTTACTAAGAGGCAACATTATACGTTATCTGGCAATAAAAAGTTTCGTCCATATTAACACACTCACATATTTAACCAAAACACTCGTTTTGAGCAAAATAGATTATCGATTGTACTTACATATATGGCAATAGCAGTCAATCAACAATCAACATATTAAAGTCAGCTTATCACAAGGCTGCTAGAGCGTCAGTTTACGGCTACAGAACTACCCACGTCGGGAATATTCTTACCGAGGCCGACCTCCCAGCCATAGAAAACAGAGTGCAAGAAATCAACGCAAGAATCATCCCAAAACTGTTGACCAGCACTAATTCCATAATAGACAAAGATATATCATCGCAGTTTACGGCCAGAATACGTATTAACGTATTTAGTCTACAAAAGCCCAATCCTTAGAGTTAGCACAATCAATAGGAATCTCCTTACAACACTCTAAGAATACTACCGGCAAGCCTCCCTGGAAATTCAACACTATCTCCGCCGACTCATCCTTATCCAAACTAAAAAAAGATCGCACTTCCAAAGAAGAATTTTTAAGTCTTGTAGCAGAAATGAAAACGTCTTATAAAAACATTGGTGGAATTTCATTTATACCGACGGAACCAAGTCCACTTGTAATCTACCAGCTTATGCGGTGGTGGATGATAACGGCAATAACCTAATTCTCCGAACCCTCAATGACTATTCATCCATTTTTACTGCCGAATCTAGCGCTCTTCTTAGGGCTGTACAGTTAGCTATTTCATCTAAAAAGAAAACCGTCATCTGCTCCGATAGTCTTTCAGTGCTGAAAGCTATCTGCAGCCCATTCAACAAAAACTGGACTACAATCATCAAAATCCGGGACGCTATTATTGGTAATGAAGAAAAAGTCAGAATACATTGGGTGCCTAGCCACATTGGCATCTCCGGAAACGAATAAGCCGACGTCGCAGCAAAATACGCATCCTATGCACCTTTTTTTATGGAACCAACTTTTGAAAAAATTGATCTTCGACGACTTATTACCAATTATATGAAAGCTAAGTTCAAGGAAACTATGTATAACCAAACATTATCATTACTCTTCCATTAATCCGAACAGCACCAGCCCTATATATCCTACAACTATAAATAAAGATAAAATAAGGGTATTTTCAAGTTATATTGTGATGGACATAAAAACTCTTTTAATAATTATATTTCTTTTGGCGCAAAATTTTTAACAACAGATGGAAAACGCTTATGGAATTCAAAGAAAATTTTATGTTGAAAATTGCTGCAAGCGTGGTGAATATCTCTTTTAGTACAAACTTTGAATTCAATATTTAACACGCTAAATACACATTAGTGTTGAGTGTAAAAGGTAGCTATTATTTTGTTCCATTGTAATTTAGAAAAATGTATCACTTTGTAAGGGTACGAGTAACCTGTTAAATATATTATACAAATATAATGCATTATTATTTTTTAGAAAAGAAAACACCATTACTGTTTATATGTCTATTTCTTAATGAAAATTCTTATTCTTAAGTGATGCCAGATGGAAAATTTATTCATTAAATTAAAAAGATCAAAACTTATTATGTATGTATTTTTAAATTTATTTGCACATTTTTGATTTAACTAGGATCGCCCGGTGGCCGAAATTCGACCACGTCACATTTACTTTTAAGAGAACCTGTGCGTTGTACAATAAAATCGTACACATTTTAAAAGAACGGCTAAATTCACTATTCACCTATCTTTGTACGTGTGTCTATAGGATAAATTAAAATGCTTTTTAAACACTTTTATTCCAAAAATTTAGAAAAAAAAAATATATTGTGCATATCCCCGTAATTTATTTATAAGATTTTCATGAAATGTTACAAATTAAAAAATATAAACACAGATCTTCGTTAAAAGTCATTAAAAAAGTTTCCGACTTTCATTTTTCTAAACGACGTTTTTGCGCGACTTCATTTTTTAAAATGTCTAAGTGCTGGTTCACACAGGTCAAGTTTGACTCTTCAAGTCTCGAGCTTTTAGGAGAGAGGGGTAAAGAGAATGGAAAGTGGTACATACTTGACCGTACCAGTCAGTTTTGTATTTTTCTTTTCTTTTTTCATCCGTAATATAATAAAAAGCTACAAAGTTGAAGGAAAAGAAAACAAAAATTAATTTTGTGCATGAACGTGAACGCAAGTTCAAAAGAAAATTTAAATAAAACTGTTCAAGTAAACTTGACCTGTGTGAACCAGCACTAAGGTAACCCTGCTTAATACGTTTATACATGTGTGTTTGCAAGTGCAAAATGAAAACAAAAACATTTTGGAAGAACAACATAGAGCATAACCGTGGTTTATACATTTGTGTACATGTGTGTTTGCAAGTATAATAACAACATAGAGCACACCGTCTTTTATACATGTGTGCACATGTGTGTTTGCCAGTATAATGCAAGAAAAAAACACATTTTGGGAGAATAACAAAACACACAACTTCTTTTTATACATGTATGTGCGTGTGTTTGCAAACAAATTTAAAACGCTTTTAAAACCATTTAATTCTCAAAATTTAGAAAAAAAATGTATACAGTATTTATCGGATATAAGAAACTTAAAAAATCCACGAAAAAAGTTTCTTATAAGCGTTTCTTTCTTATATACAATTATTTTATATAAGAAACTTATTTCTTATATATGTAAGTAGCTATAGCCATAAGACTTTCATATTTTGGTTTTCTGTCTCTTTTTTGTTAACATTTCTAACTTTTAAATAATTATTTTCTATGTCTTTTGAGTTTTTCACTATTTTAGATGTTTTTGCAATTTCGCTTCTTTTTATACCGTTTTGTATTTCTTTAAAAATGTTTACTTTTGTTTTTATTGGCAAAAAACACAAAGCTTCTCATGAGTACCAGCTCGCTCATCTAAAACTAAAAGTAAAAAAACTATGTTCTTGTTGTAAAACTGTCAGAAAACAGCGTGGTCCAAGCAAACTACATAAAGTCTGTGTAACCGTTGGAAGTTTCTTATATAAATTCTTTTTCTATACATTTTGTGGTTTTGGTGTTTAAGAAAAATGTTCTTTAATCAGTTTTTTTCTTATAAGCGTTTTTCTTATATGAAACCTTTTTTGTTAGAAAAATCACTAAAAAGACATGGTGTTTTTGAAAATGTTTCTTAAAAGCGTTTTGTTCTTATATGAGATGTTCTTATATCCGATAAATACTGTATTGTGCATTTCTACACAAAAATACCTTTAAAACGATATATGTTTCATTAAAATCGGTGGACGTTAAGATACTTAAAAATCAACGATAAAAAAATTGCTTCCGTATTTATATATAAGATTTTCCTTTTGTTGTCATATGAATGTGCCACATCGAAATAAAAACGTAAAACGGTTAAAAGTGTGCCAATGCTTAAAATCTTATTTGCAAATAGTGTCGTTAATCAGGAATTGTTTTCATGAGTTACATACATAGCTATTCGCAAATAAAAATTTGATTCACTGTTTATGCGGCAATATTCTCTACTTGCGATATATTTATTTGCGAATAAGTGGTGCATATAAACGTAGTAATAAACACCATCTATAACTTCATTTAACAAACCAGACTTCGGGTTTAAACTTTAAAGCCGATAGCCTTTGTAGTTAGTGCTTTTTATGTCTTCTTTAGTCTTAGGATTTATTCCTCAGACTAAATAAATAAATAATAATAATAATCCCATAAAGGTTAAAAGTTTGCCACAAATGCCTAAATTACCTCACGATTTTTTTTTTTTTTTTAATTTCTTAAGCTAATCCCGCGAAGCTCTATGCTTGTCTGCAGGAAAGAAACCAGAGTCTCTGGCGGGAATCGAACCCGCAACCTCGGCGCTGATAGACTAGCTCGCTACTAGGTAGATCTTAAACACGTATGTATATATGCCAACTTTTAATTCTCTGATTACGAATCGATCGTTTGTTGTAAGAGTTTGTAGTATATCCCAGCTAGCATTTTTTGAAATTTTTAATCGTATTCGAGTCTTTTTTGACTCTTCAGAGCGATTAAAATACCGGAATATGCGCTCATTGTCTGATCATAAATGACACTTTTGTCGGGAGAAAATGGGACCCTACCCTGGAGTCTTCTTGAAGAGTCATATATGATTCGCTTTTTTATTAGATTAGAGCAGCGGTCATCACAAAGAGAGGCAGTTAAAAATGTGTATGTAGTGGTGAGTGCAAAGAGAGGAAAATAAATTAACTCGTTTGCAGGGTTGCCGAACATGGTCTTTTCCGACCAAATTTGGTCGGTTTTAGAAAATTGGACGGATATCAGACAATTACAAATCTCATAGTTTTTATTACCAAACACAAACATTTTTTTTTAATTGTTGATGAAACTATGGATATGGCATTAATATTACGTTCGGAGCAAGTTACTTTGACGGTATTAGTTTTATAAAGGATAGCTTTGTCATCTTATTCGAGCTTACCAAGTCAGATGCCGTTTAAATTTTTCTTCTTATAAAAAAAACTTTTTATCAACAAACAATATTCCTATACAACATTTGATCGGATTGGCAAAAAACGGCGCTCACGCCATGACTGGAACTGTTGGTAAGCTTATAGCTGTAAGTTAAGCGAACGAAGTCTTCGTTCAGAAATAGATGAACAGGCAGTTAATCTTACTTAGTAATGCACAAAATATTAAGGTTCTTTGTGGTAATATTTAAAGTTTTTTCACATAGTCCTAAAAGAATAACATAAATAAAAGAATTTCAGGAATTCTGTTCTGTATTAGGTGTTTCTTCCCTCGCCTGGGTAACAATCTTGTCGAGATGCGAGGGCTTAAGTGCACTCTACGGTTCTGATCTCTTGGGATGATGTATGTGATGAATGCGTCTTCGCGGGAGGTCGTGAACACTGAAGGGGTGTGCAACTAAAGGTTACTCATCTTGTCAAGATAGTGAGGCGGTGGTGAATGGTACACTTCCGGTCCATTATCAGTACATATAGCATGGCGTGCCAACCCATGGGTTCGCTCCTTGCAAGGTGGGGGCTTTACCAGTGGTTGGGGCGCGAAATATGCACTTTTAAGGACAACGTGGTTGGTAGCAGTGCCGAGGTCCTGTGTGGCTAGTTAGTGCGTAAAGAAACTAGTCGTTAACAGCTCCCCTCAGCGTCAGGGCAAAGCGCTGTTGTATGTTAGTTGCCTAGTCCACGCACGCCGTCACTGCGTGGTACGGTCCGTCTGAACGAGCCTACTCGTGGGAACAAAAATGAAGCCAATTTTAAAAACAAAAACAAAAACTATAACAAGCACAAATAAAACGGAAAATGAGGACACGACGGACGAGATTGACCAGGGTCAGTCGGACGTCACGGTCTCTGAGTCGGAGAGTACCCTCTTGACTGTTCATGAGAACATAATTGAGCAGGAGAGACAGGTACTGACCGACCTATATGTGGATAGTCTTCTGGTACTATCGGGTGACTCCTGTGGTGAAACCGGGGCTACTCAGGGGTTAGAGAGGTTGACTCTGCTCTCTGACACGGAGCTTGATATTGATATATCAGCTCACAGTCAGACTGCAGAGCCTGCCACTCTTATCTGTGAGGCCTGGGGACATCAGAGGGGCACTCGGGAGAAGATTGTCCACAAATTGTTCGGCAGGACGCCGTGGATGACGAGCCAAGCGCCCCTCCACGAGATATTAAGAACTCCAGCCGAACGAAGGAGGAGAAGGCGCAGAACGGAACAAGGAGCTCTCTTGCATATCTGGACAAGATGGCGAAGAGAGATCCTTCAACGTTCTCCGCGAGGGATAGGCACCTTCTGAGAAGGCACCGACAAAGCGTCGCTAAATTCGAAAGAATTTACGGCCCTGTCAGTACCGTGCTCGGTTGGCCCTATCCTTGGAGAAAGCAGGTGAACGAGGTCGCCGACCCGGAAACTACTCAAAAGAGTACAGGGCCGGTGGCGTCGTCAACCTGCCGTGGAGAGATAGAGGAAGGAGGGGTTGCCCCGGTGACCAAAGCGCTCATGTCTTCGGAACGAGCTGCGGAGGATAAGGGGGCGATACCCAAGAAAGGAAGCAAAGTGGCTAAGGCAGCGAACACGGGGAAGAAGGCTGGTAATCCTCCGTCCGACTTCTCTAGTGGCTCTCGTAAGGGGGTCACTAGGGGAAAAGGTGCGGGCAGGAACGGGCCTTCAAAACCAGTCGTACCGAAGTCACCGAGCACAGTGAAGAGGGCTGGCACATCTCCGGCTGAAGCTCCTAAGGGCTCCAATAAGGAAACCATTAAGAGGGTCAGATCTGGGGACGATCAGCCTTCCTCATTGAATAAAAGAATGAAGAAGTCGACGAGCCTGGAAGGTCATCTGCAGGTGGCTGTCATAGATCGGAATGATCCGGATGGGAGGATCAGTGCCGAGCTATGGCAGCTAGTAGAGGCTAGGCTTATCGACGAGCTGGCAGTTTTTAAAGGCAAGGAGGAGGACGTATCCTTCAATGGTGCGGACTGGGTTAAAGGAGTCAAGGTTGTCAACTGTGGTAACAAGAATTCATTGGAATTCTTAAGAACCACAATTGGCAAATGCGGCGATATTAACCCGGGGGCAAGGTTTGAAGTCATACAAGCCTCCGACTTGCCAATTAGGTCCATAGTGACAGTGTGGATTCCACCTCCCGTACGCAAGGTGGAAACTATACTGGCAGTATTGGGCAACCAAAATAGTAGGCTTCTTACTGACCAATGGAGGCTAGTGACCTCACTGGTGTGTAAGGAGAATACCGGCAAGGACTTCCGTTTCGCAATCGATCGGAAGTCCATGGAATTCTTGGAGGAGGTGGGGGGGGTTGTTAGGTTCGGTTTAGGTAACGTTAGGTTTCTGTCCGAAGCATGACAGGACCAAAGAGGCTGTTAGTGGTGCAGATAAACCTGCACCATTGTGAATCAGCCTCGGCCGAACTTGTAACCTTCCTCTCCAATACTCGGACGGACGTAGCCCTTATCCAAGAACCTTGGATAAATAAAAATAAGGTTTGCAGTTTAAGGGTTGCGGGATACACTCTGTTTGTCCCGTCCACAGAGGACAAGGTAAGAACGTGTATACTAGCGAGAAGTGAATTGAATTTTCTCATATCTCACTCTTACAGGTGCGGTGACTTGACCGTTATAAATGGAGAGGCCAAAGGGAAGCGTACGCTTACACTGGCCTCGGTGTATATGCCATATAAGGGGTTGGACCCTCCGGGTACAGAGGTGCGGCAACTCACGGCATATGCAAGGAGGAGAGGTGCAATCCTTGTGTTGGGCTGCGATGCCAATGCTCATCACAGACAATGGGGGAGTGCCGATATTAATAAAAGAGGTGAGTTAATGTTTGATTTTATAACTACTAACAATCTTATTATCTGTAATATGGGTAACACGCCGACGTTCAGAAATAAAGATAGGCAGGCAGTGATAGATCTGACATTAGTAAACCGTGACGAGCAAATTGTTGCTGATTGGAGGGTGGCAACGGACTGTACTTTTTCAGACCATAGTCGTATTACCTTCACACTGAATTTTGACCTACCTAGGGCTCCTCCATTCAGGGGGACAAAATGGGACTCCTTCAAGGAAGGGGTCCGAACTGGGTTGGCGCATCAGGCTTTGGGCGACTTGCTGCCGACGGATCTGGAGGGGGTGGTGAATAGGTTCACTCATCTTCTAAGGGAAAGCTATGAGCAGTCCTGCCCGGTTACGTTTCCGGGTAGGCGAAAACAGCCTAAATGGTGGACCAGGGAACTTCATGTTCAAAGGTCTACGGTGAGGGGACTGTTTAATAGGGCCAAGCTTACGAGAGCACCAGAGGATTGGAACAATCACAGGGTGCAGTTCAACAGGTATAAGGCGGATCTGAAGAGAGCAAAGCGACTATCGTGGAGGCAATTTTGTGCGTCCATCGATAATGTCAACGAGCTGTCAAGATTCCGACGGATTTTATCTAAGGACCCTAAGGCCCTGGGTTACATCCAAAGAAAAGGCTCATGGACTGAGTCTAGCTCTGAGACCCTAACCTTACTTATGGAGACGCACTTTCCCGGGTGCAGGGAAACCGGTGGTATGGAGGACGGTCAGTGGGACGTCATGTCCGTGACATCGGATCATACTTCCGCTTGCGTCGATGAAATGGTCACAAGGGAGAAGCTGGCGTGGGCGGTCAATACTTTCGACCCATATAAATCACCGGGTCCGGATGGTATTTTTCCGGCTATGCTTTGCAACATCCCGGACGATGCATCATTTCTGCTGGTGGATATATTTAGGAAATGCCTCAGTAGGAGGTATCTGCCTAGGGGGTGGAGAGAGGTCAGGGTGATTTTCATACCCAAGGCTGGTAAAGCAGGCCACTCGAAACCGGGGGATTTTAGACCTATTAGTTTGTCTTAATTTTTGTTGAAGACTCTTGAGAGGCTAATAGATTTCTATCTCAGGAGTAATATTGAGACCCGCCTTATTAGCAGCGCTCAACATGCTTACCTGAAGGGTAAATCTGTTGAGAGCGCGTTACATGAGGTGGTGGGTTGTATTGAGCACGGTCTGAGGCATAAGGAGTATACTCCCGCCGCGTTTCTGGATATAGAGGGAGCCTTTAATAACATTAGGATAGAGGCGATTAGGGATTCCTTGTTGGAGTTGGGAGTTGAGGACTTTCTGGTGGAGTGGATAATCTGCATGCTTGGCAGTAGGATTATAAACTCGAGCCTGGGGGATCATGTGATAAGGAGGAGGGTTACCAAGGGGACACCACAAGGGGGGGTATTATCGCCTCTACTGTGGTTGCTTGCGGTTAACGGGATTCTTAGGTCATTTGATTCCATGGGCAGGAAAGTTGTTGCCTATGCGGACGACATAGTTTTGCTGGTCAGGGGAAAATTTCTGTCCACGATCGGGGAAATTATGCAGGTGATGCTAGGTGAACTCTCGGCATGGGCAAAGGATAGGGGACTGGGTGTTAACCCTGCGAATACTGAGCTGGTGCTATTCACCAGAAGGTATAGGATAGAGGGATTTAGGGGGCCAGTGCTAGATGGCGTCGAGTTGCCTCTATCGGACGGAGCAAAGTACTTGGGTAACTTTCTGGACTGCAAACTGTCTTGGAAGAGAAATACTCAGGAGAGGATGAGAAGGGGACTCAATGCATACTACACATGCAGGAACTCCATTGGTAAGAACTGGGGTCTTAGGCCTGATATGGTAAACTGGATTTACACATCGGTTGTTAGGCCTATACTTACCTATGGATGCACTGTTTGGTGGGGTGCGTTGGGAGTGGATAGCTATAGGAAGATGCTCAGCAAGGTTCAAAGAAGTGCATCTCTTGGTATCACAGGCGCAAGGAGAAGCACTCCGCAGGCAGCGCTGGACATCCTACTATATCTATCCCCTATCGAGCATTATGTGAGGAGTGTGGCGGCTAGGAACCTACTTAGACTTTACGAGTCTTCTTTAGTTAGACCTAGGCGGGACGATCACACGAGAATTTTGTACGAGATGGGTCTGCTTGATCAGGGTATTATTCTCGAGGGAATTTCGGATCACAAGACTATGACCCTGGACTTCGGTGCAACACCACCAGTAGAGTTCCCGGATAGGGAAAATTGGAGTGGATCCAATGGACTGTTTGAGGGGTGGGCAGTATTTACGGATGGATCCAAGATGGAAACCGGCACTGGTGCCGGTGTTTATATCGCGGACACCGCGGTAAAAAGGTCATTCAGACTCCCTGATGAGTGCAGTGTCTTCCAGGCTGAGATCCTAGCGATCTGGAGGGCGACGGAGGTGATACTGGATCACATCGTGGGTGGATCTGAGGTGACAATTTACGTCGATAGTCAGGCGGCGCTTCGGGCATTGAGCAGCCATACGGTGCGATCATGCCTGGTTGCGCGGTGTAGGAGCGCTCTTAGGGAACTCATGGGGTCATTCAACGTGCGGCTGTGTTGGGTACCAGGACACTGCATGGTTGATGGGAATGAGGTGGCGGACGAACTCGCGAGGGGGTTCGGGTCTCGACTTAGTGGTGGGGGACAGGGGGTAAAACCCCCCTATGCTACTACTATGGGGTGATACGGGAGAAATTCCGTGATGACGTTAACCGATCCTGGAGGGGCAGAATGGATTGCAGGGTGTCTAGGGCACTATGGCCCAAATTGGACGCGGGGGCAACCAGGGTTCTACTGGGATTGGATAGGGGTAGTCTCAGAACACTTATAGGGTTCTTGACGGGTCATTGTCCTGTCAGGGCTTTTGCGGGCAGATGGGACAACGCCATACCGGACTTCTGCAGGTTATGCGAGGATTCGGAAGAGCTAGAGACGATCGAGCATGTACTGTGCCATTGTCCTAGGATGCAGGGTCTCAGACTGAAGTGGCTAGGAGATAGGTTTCACGACGAACTGGGGTGCATAGCTGGATGTAATCCGGCCAATATACTGGGGTTTGTCAGGGAAATAACGCGGCTGTTTCTGTTGAGGGGACTGTAAGGGGGGTATTGTTCCTACTTTCTAATTTTCTGCCTATATCTTACTTCCTTTTCTCTATTTTTCACTTCCTCTTATCTCTATCTCTTACTTCATATTTTCATTGAAGGGAGTCACAATGGATCGTATTCGGTCTCCGAGTGGAGGTGTGCCTGTGGGCGCACAACCCTTCTTAACCTAACCTAACCCATTAGGTGTTTCTTATACAAGATGGACTTCTTAAAGGAAGATGTTGTAAGAATCGTAGAACAGCGGGATGCTTTGATACTGTATTTTTAAACATAGTTTTATTAAGGCAATGGTATAAGAACTGCAGAACTTGCAGAAAGTATAGATGAGTTCCAAAACAGAGCAAGTTATCAACGCGTATACAATAAGCCAACTATGCATTGTTAAACTCTTTGATACATTTTTACGTTCTCTGCAAGGTATTAGGATGTATTGGAGCTCAGCCTATGTCTTATAAAGTTTAATACTTTTTTTTTTAAATTGTGCAAACTTAAGTTAATAAATTTTGATTCATATTTTACTAGTGGTTATTATGTGTTATTGCATACTATCAATGAATTGTTCTAGTTTATAAGCGTTATTAAATGAATTTGTATACATACATTTTGTTAAAGTTAAACATTACCAGCAAAAAAACTCTTAATAAAACTAGGAGTTACGTGTAGGACGTTAAATATTTAATAGGTGGGAACATAGGCCTACTTTTTTGTTTTTACTATAACTGCAAATTACAAAAAAAAAAAAAAAATAATATGTAGATTTATAGCTTTATCCAATAAAAATTATACTTTTTTTCAAAAATACATACACATACATATCGTCATATAAAATGCAAAAGGGCCTATGTTCATTTTAAGAAAAAGAGAGATAACTTAATAAAAAGGCAGCTATTGTGATTATAACAACGGGGTTTTCTGGTTAATATCGTTACAACATTACGCATGATTAACACTATTTTGAAAAACTGTTTTTTGTAATCTCAGTCGTATCGCAACTGAAAATTTTTTAAAAATGATAGCCCCTTTTGCATTTTAATGACGATATAATTGTTTTTAAATATTTCAAAAATTTGGTCGGTTTCAAAGGATTTTGGTAGGTTTTGCTGACAATTTTGGTCGGATAAAAATTTTTCAAATTCACCCCTATCGCAAACAACTACTCCCATGAAAATATTCGCATATTTTGTATTGTGAATGTTTCCCATAACAAATTTTTTGGGAATGAATTCCCAAACTTAAAAAATTAGGCATCGCCAATGTTTACTCCCACGAGTATGTTTACTAAATAAATTCCCAACAAGTGTTAATGTGAACGAGAAGGGAACATGTAAATTTCAATTTGTATTCTAAAGTTGGACTTAATTAAATTACTTTTTCCTTTTATTGAAGGAGTGTAAATAAAGAAAATGAAGATAAACAGTATTCATTATTAATTTTATTATATTTTTATTAGTATTTTATATTGTATATTTTTCTTTCACAGTATAAGCACTGGCAAGTTATTCACAATAGAGAATTTTGTTTACAAAGCACTGACATATATTTCACAATATAAATTTTTACTCCCAAAATATTTGCGATACCGATTTGTTGGGGATGGGAATTTAGGTTTGCTCCCATATATCATATTCCCATAACATTCGCGATAGGGGTGATTATCTATGTGCAGAGTTCCCAGTTTTTTTTAAGCCTTATTTTTTTCATCCCCAAAAATCCCCAAAATGGCCATTTTCTTATCCCCAAAAATCCCCACATTTTCTTAAAAATAAAATACATAATCACCCCTATCGTGAAAAATTTTTCCTTCGTAATTTTTCCCCTTTTCACATATTTGCGATCATGAACAACTCCCATGAAAAAATGTAATTCAAAGGAGAATAATAACGTAAAAAAATGTTCACGGGAAAAATTTCCCCTTATCGTGAAAAACTTTTTCCCTCGTAATTTCGTCGGTTGATTATTTAATTGTCGTATGTCGTATGTAATTTGTATCCACTTACGACAATTAAATAATCAACCGACGATTTGTTCACATTTCCCTTAGATTTGCTCACTTTATTTTTGCTAGGGAACAGAACATGTATGTAAGTAGCTCCTCCTATAAATCGAATATTAAGGGTTAATAAAGTTAAAAAGGCACAAGCCAATATATGGCTCAACAAAATGCAAAGCAACAGGTAGATTGCCTGCGGATTTGTGAAACTTTCGTTTGACCTGGTAACAGAATTTTGGAAAATTTTGTACTACATTAAATTTAAAAAGTGCAAAAAACTAACGTTGTAATCAAACTATCCCTCCAATACTAAATATTTTGCTTTATTATTTTAACTTTTCTTTAAAATATATACTTGAATATTTTTGAACAAAAATTTCATTGATTTTTAATTTTTTTAATCTTTCTTCTTTTTTTACATTCACTGGAACTGATAGCGTGAACAATTTTTCACATGAGATTCACGATTGCTTTTTTCCCTTCGAGGGGAATGAAAATTTCATGGGAATAAAAATTCCACTTGTTATTCACGATAGGGGTGAATATTATGTCTATGAAAAATATGCATACATCGATTTATTTAAATAAATCCATTTGTGTAATATAATTAAAACTAATGTTATTTATTCTTTGAGTTCTACATGTATAGTATGTAACAAGGGTAACGTAAAAACGCAAAAGAAAAATTATTATGCTTCAATACATATTTATCATTTTCAAAACTAGGGAATCCACAATCTTCTTATTCATAAGCCAATGCAATTTTGTTTTACATGTCGTTTGTTTAAAAAGTGCATTTAAGATTATTAAATAAATTTGTCACAGCAAGCTGCATTATTTTAAAGTTTGTATTTATTTTAAGAAGAGCTCCTAATAACTCATATTGTATTCTGTTGCAAATATTGGTTTTGGTTGTATTAATTACAAAAAAGCTAGTTCAACAGAAGAAACGCTAGTTGGTACAAAAAGCATATTTAAACCTATTTCAACATGTTCTTGAAATAGTTTAAAAAAGCAAAAAAGACTAAAATTTGTACCCACATCTTGATCAAATCGGTCTTGCCATTGCAAAAATTAAATTTATAATAATATATTATCCCCAAAAATCCCCAGCGAAAAAAGTGATTTACCCCAAAAAATCCCCTGGGGATTTTTACGAAATTTGTATCCCCAATTACAAAAAAAATCGCCAATTTGGGGATGTGTTTTGTTCTTGTTTTTTAAAATTATGGCTTTTTACAATTGTTTTGTTAACCTTCATGTTGTGTGTGTGTGAAATTCAAAAAAAGTACTCGGCCCCCGGGAGATAGCGTGATGATCGTTGGATTAGAGATATTTTCGACCATTTTTTAATAGTTTTTGTTATTGAATTTTAAATCAAACACATAAAAATCATAAGCGGGAGTCATTTTTGTGTCGATTTTTAAGCGTGGAAGTGATTAATCAGTTTTCTTCACCAAAAGTACTCGAAAAAGACTCATGCCAATGATTTTTGAAAAAAAAAACGATCTTTAAAATGCTAGCAGGGATTTTGCGCATTCGATAAAGAAATTTAAAAAAATGTTAAATATTTACTTACTGTAGAGTATTGCATGTAATAATGTTAATAATGGTTTAACTTTGTGTTTATAGGGAAACAGTCCATATCCATTACCAAATTATAATATTAAGTTATTTAAGAAACTATTATTTATGAACATAACTTTATAATCAACTTGGCCAAGTATGCTATAGACAGCCTTCGGCTGAGCACAGAGTATTACGCCTTTATGATATAACAAACATTAAAGTGTATGTATGTCATTGTGAAATAAGTTGCCAATAATGGGGTTTTAGTTCCTTTTTTGTTTTGGGGGTTATTTCAAATTATTGGGGATTTGTTTCATTTTCAAATTGGAGTTTTAAAGTTCAAAATGGTACCCTACCGATGATTCACCTCAAAGAATCATTTGTGATACAATTTCCTGATATCTTTTTGAGCATATGAATCCTTCTTCAATCACTCAAGTGATAAATCAGTTGTTAATCATCAAAAGTGATCTGAGAACACTTATTTAAGTGATTTTTACAAATGGTAGCTGAGTAAATACTTGTTAATACTTGTAAATAATAAAGTTTTTCGTTTGTTTTTTTTTTTTTTTTTGTTTTATTTACGTTTTTCTTTATTCAAAAATTTTACTTATGCATATTTAATTGTTATAAAAATGTTAAGGTAAACAGGCCTGTTCTGAAAATCACTTTAACTCAACTTAACTCACGTGATCTCAAATCTTATGTGCCTTTAAAACAGTGACGGGAACATTTGCAAATCCTATCTACGCGTGCATAGGAATAAAAATGATGCTTGTGTGACGTCGACACATATACACTATAAACTGCTGTTGCTTTGTTGTTATTTCGTCAACACAATCATAAATGTGATATGTAGTATGTGTGTGCCTTCCCCAGCGGGAAAACTCAGAAGACCTTCTGACTTCAGGCCTTTTAAAAGGCCTGCTTAAAAAATTTTTTGATTTAATTACTATTCTTACGTAACTGCAAAAGAAACCCTCAAAGAAGGCCTCCACACTCGCTTCTATGAGAAGCGAGAAAAGAAGGAGTAACATTTTCTGTTTTATTTTTTTGCACAAGCAAAAGCAAAAGAATTCAGATCCCTTTACAAAAACAAAGTAACAAAGTAGGTGCATATTAAAATACAAAATAAAAACAATAATGTAAATCATTTTAGTTGAGTTTTGTTCATTAAGGAAGATAGGTACTTGTGCTTAAAAGTTTTACAGCCAGTCCCACGATGTCACACGTTAACGTTCGCATAGAAAATAACATTTAAAACAAAAACAAATTTTTGAAATTGTTTTTGTTTTAAATGTAATTTTCTATGCGAACGTTAACGTGTGACATTGTGGGATTGGCTGTTATTTTATTATAAACTTTTATTTGCAACCTATTTTACAATATTTAGCAAATTTAATTATTTCAATAAAAAAATAGGTATCACATGTTTTATTAAACTACAATAAGTTTAATAAAATATATAAACATACGTTTGTAAAATAGGCATACATACTAATATAAAAAGTTAAGTGTTGTTTCATTTTCTATATTGGAAATCTAATATGTACATGAAACCTTTTCCGTCTTCTTATTTCATTTGTAAGGAAATATTCCTTAATGTTTTAGACTGATAGCCCTTCAATATAACCTTTAATCAAGGCATTTGTAGAAGACTGGTCTGAAAGGCCTTTTAAGAGCCATTAATTGAAAGGCCTTTTAACATACCTTTCTTAAAAACCCTTCAAGATAACCATTTTTCTAAGGCCTTTTGACAGTCATTCTCTGGAAAGCATCCTAAGAGCCATTTATTTCAATGCCTTTAAGAAGCCCCGGCGAAAGAAAGGAAAGCGTAAGGCCTTCTCCGCAATGGCAACGCGTGTAAAAAAGATATGAGTATGGTGTTTCGTTTTTGTTTGTTTCGGTGTGATTTTTAACGTAATGATTTTCAGAACAGGCTCTCTTATATGAAATTTTATTGTTAAAAATTAATTTTTTTAATTATTTTTTGTAATAAAACTTTGTTTAGTCATTTTTTTGATTATTATTAAAACCTTTTCTTTAGCTTCACTTCGGAAAATCAAATCTTGGCAAAATGTTTTTTTTTTGGTAAAATGCTTTTTTGTCCGCTTTTTACTCAATGCAAATGGATGAAACTTTGCAGGCATGCATATTCCCGATGACAATACACGAATACATGGGCGTAGCCAGGATAAAATCTAGGGCGGCAAAATTTTTAAAACCTTTTCTTTAACTTCACTTCGGAAAATCAAATCTTGTAACGTTAATTTAACCGCCTTATACTCAATGCAAATGGATGAAACTTTGCAGGCATGCATATTCCCGATGACAATACACGAATACATGGGCGTAGCCAGAATAAAATATAGGGGGGGACAAAAATTTTTTTTTGGTCAAATGCTTTTTTTACCGCCTTTTAGTCAATGCAAACTTTACAGGCATATATATTCCCGATGACAATACACGAATACATGGGCGTAGCCAGGATAAAATCTAGGGGGGGGGGGCAAAATTGTTTTTAAATGTTCTTTTTTAAGAAAAGCGTTTCTTAAAAAATTTTTTTTTAAATGTTCTTATTTTAAAAAGCTTTATTTTAACAAATTTCACTTTATTTTGTAAAAAAAAGTCAAGATTTTTAGAATATTTTACCTAAAGGGTTACTGGCTGTTTTTAGATGACGAGCGAAAAATTCGTTCGTTTAACTTTTTTTACATTTAAAACAAAAAAAAGTTGGAATTTTTTTTTACATATGCAACAGAACATTACCTTTTATGAGGCAACCCACACCAAGCAAAACAACCGCAGCAATTGGGGTACGTACCGGAACGACTCGGAGCATCAATTGCTTCTACTAAAGATTGTCAAACCAGCAACACCAATACAAGCCGAGCTGTTACAACAACAACAACATTATCATTAAACATAAGTGCCCAGCTAGCATTTGGCTGATTATTTTTTGTAAAAATCACCCAAATGATTCTTTTCAAATCAGTTTTGATGATTAAAAACTGATTTATCACCTGAGCGATTAAAAAAGGGTTCATATATGATTCAATAATCAGGTATGTGATGGAAAACGATTTTGAAAACAAAACGATTTGAAAACGATATCGTTTTCAGTATCTTTAAAAATTGATTTCTAATATATTTTCCTCCGTTTTCATTTATATAATCTGTTAAATTCTTTATTAAATATATTAATTGAAATGTATTTTGAACAAATAATAAAGACTTTACTTCAGAAATGGATTTAAAAATCGGTCGAAATTCATCACCTGCTAAAAACTATCATTTTGAAAACGATCGTTTTTCATCACATACCTGAATATGTTTAAATAATGATTTTTAAATATTTTGAATTTTTGTTTTTGCCAAATAAAAAAATAGAAACTTTCATGTCAGCCAAACAAAAAAAAAGCTTGGCTAAAAGGAAGCCCAAAAATTATTGACAATTTATAAACTTAAATGTTAGTGCAAATTGTTTTTTACAGTGTTTAAAAAACTACATTACCTAAACATTTTTTTACTTTTACTAAAACTAGAACTCTAAACAATTACAAGTAGCGGCAAAAGAGCAGTTGTCTTGTTTTGAAGCATTATCTTTTTTAAAACTATTGCTACGTGCAAAATATTAAACCAGAAAATGGAGTAGCAGCAATAAAAACAATAATGAAGTAGCAGTCAAAAAAACTATATAGTTTTCTATTGGTTTGATTGTTTTTTATTTTATAACTGCTACTATATTTGGAGTTTTGTTTTTTATGACTTGAAAATATTGAGGGAGTAAATTATTAACATTGAGGTAGTTGTAGAATAACATTGAAGTAGTATGTTAATAACATTGAAGTAGTATTATAATAACATTGAGGTAGTCAAAAACGAAAATAATCAGCAAAACTAGAAACCAAAAATAAGTATGTATGTGATATTGTTTAAAGGATATATAAGCAGTGTTGCCAGTTCGTCGCTTTTAGCACAGTTCTTAGTGCTTCTTAAAATTTTTAGTACAGAAAATTTTCGATGGTTAAATATATATGTACTCATATTCATTTTATGAGCACTCATTCCGCAAAGCAGTGGAAATATTTTGAATGCAATATTTTATACCAAAATTTTGTTTTTAAATACCGTAAATTTCCCTATTTCTAACGCACTTTTAAAGTAATTTTAAAAAATAACGTCCATATTCATAATATATAAATTAAGAAAAGAAAATTTTTAAATAAAACCATAATACTAAAAAATTTAATTCTATTGGTTTGCGAAATTTAAAAGTTGACTAGAACTACTATTGACAAACAAATAAGCGTTGTTTAAAAACAATAATGTTAAATAATCTTAATATTAAATTTATTCTTCTGCTAAGGTTTATACCCAGCTTTAAGCAATATGACTTTAGAATTATTAAAATATTAATTAAAATTATTTATTATTAATTTGAAATTTTGATATTTAGTTAGGCTTTAGTTTATTAAATTTAATTTTCATTAGATTATGTTATTGTAGGAAGCAATTTTGCAGCATTAAATTAATTACAATTTATTGATAATTTTAATTCTTGGCTGATTAACTCAAGCCTAACTAAAAATCAAAATTTCAAATTAAAAATCGACGGTTCAACTAAAAACCACAATTATTTAATATTCATAGAATATACAAATTGTAAATTATTGGCAATATTGGCAACAGATTGAAAGAAATGTTTTTTATGTATACGGACAACATCGGTTTTTCATATTATTTGAAATCGTCTATTTTAAAAGTAAACTGAAAGCTTTCATATTTAAATAATTTAAAATATTTTTTTTTTAATATGTCAAAAAAAAAGAATACAATTAATATTGAGGTTCATTTTGAAAAATTTAATGATGTTTTCGTGTGCAAACATTGTAAAAAAGATTTTAAGACAGATAGAGCATATAATTTAAAGAAACACATTGAACAAGTTCATAAAATAAGTTTGGAAAATAAAACAGACAAACAACACGTAAATAATATACATAGCCCAATTTTCAAATATAAGACAAAAATCATTAAATTTGAAATTAGTAAAAAACTGTTAACGAAATCATATATTGAATTAGTAACCGAGGAAGCTGCATCATTTAATTTTTTAAATTCAGTAAGCATGCGAAATATAATTGATCCCATTTGCAAGGGAATTGAAAAGGATACTGGAAAAAAATTTAGCATGAATGCAGCTAATTGTAAAAAGACCTTGGCAGAAGTTGCAGTAAATGTAGTAAAAACAATATCAAAGGAATGTGAAAATCGTTTAATTTCTTTGAAAATTGATACTGGTTCACGTCTTTCTCGCAACATTTTCGGCATTTCTGCACAATATATGAGAAATGACATTATCCATTCTACAATGTTGGGCATGGTGGAACTAAAAGGGCAACATTGTAGTACATCCAGAAATTTATCTATGGAAATTTTAAATGTGCTCAATAAATACAAAATAAATTTACAGCAGATTGTAACAATTACCAGCGACAATGGGAGTAATATGATAAAGTCAACAAAAATTTTATCACATTGTTTATGTGAGGAAGAAAATAGTGAGGATATTCTTGACAACAGTATATATTTTGAAACTATAAATTCAATGGACTTTAATTGTGAAATGCATGTGGGAGATATTGAAATATGCCGTTGTGCTGCTCATACCTCACAACTGTGTGCCCTTGATACCATAAAAAATGCAAAAGTTAAACATGAAATACAAAATTGTCGAAATATTGTCAAGTTTTTAAGAAAAAATTCAAACGGGTTCAAAGACGTTTTTGAATTAAAATCTACAAAATTGCCCCAGCTAGATTGTCCAACCCGTTGGGGTTCAACATACAACATGGTTAATAATTTAAAAAATGCAAAAGATATAATAGAATCTGTTGAACCAGTACAAGACAAATCAAGTGAGGAGAATTTCTACATAAATGCGGACTTTTGGGAGTTTATTGAATCATTTTGTTTAGCACTTAGTCCACTGCAAAAATCAATTATAAAGTTTCAGCAAGAGCAATTGCATTATGGAGATTTTTACGCTCAATGGCTTAAATGTAAATTACTTACAACAAAACTAATTAACGATAATAATGGGAACAAAGATTCGGTTTTATATAAAATCAGCACAGTTTTATTAAATAGTATTGAAAACAGATCAACAAAACTTCTTCTTAATAATGGTTTCATAGCTTGTTTATATCTTGATCCACGGTTTCATCATACTTTGCAGGAATCTCAGAAGATGGAAGCAATCCAATACTTGAAAAAGTTGTGGGAGAAGCTAATTGCAACTTGCCAAGTTCAGATTACCAACAACTCGATAAGTGATTCAATTACAACTGAAACGAGTATTACCGATGAAGAAGAAGATATTCTCGATATTTTCCTAAATGAAGTATTTGAAATTAACAACGCAGACGTTGTTGATGTGACCTCCAAAATTGAAAGACTTAATCTTCCTTGTGCTAAAAGCGCTACAAATGTGCTCTATTTTTGGAAGGAAAGAAAACATAGTGACCCGGAACTTTACGCCCTCAGCAACATCTGTTTCGCGATTCCGCCCACTCAAGTGCGTAGTTTTAAGAATTTTATTAATTATGCGTTGAATTTGATATCCCTTTCTAGGTGTCCGTTGAGCGAGCATTTTCATCTTTAAAATTAGTTTTAACAGAAAACCGAAATCGGTTAAACAAAGATACGCTTGAAAACATTTTGCTGGTAAAATTAAATCCCTCCTTTTTAGATGAAGCAATTGATGAACTAAATCTCTTTGAAGAAAATGATTCAAATTACGGTTAATAACACTGTCATATTTATTGAAAATTATCTTAAAAACTAGTTGTATAGACCATTTTACTATTTTAAATAAAAACCATTTTTGTTTAACAAAATTTTATTTAATAAATTTAATTAAAGCTTACAATTTTTGCCCCCAGACTGTTATAAACTTAAAAAGTTGGAGACTTATGGGAATTTTATAGGAACATGAGCCAACAGATTTCTGGCAACCCTGATTTTAACACACGTAATGTTCTTTTGTTTTTATTTTGCTGAAGATTTTAAGTTTTGATTACTTCTGCTGCTACCAAAATGTTATTTTATGACTGCTTCAATGTTATTTACATACTACTTCAATGTTATTCTAAAACTGCTTCAATGTTATTAAACAACTACCTAAATGTTATTATTCTGCTACATCAAATACTAGGTTGTCTTCTCCTTCTATAACTACTAAAGTAGGTAGTAGTAAAAATTTTAAAAATAAAACTACTTCAGCAGTAAAAGGTAGCGAGATCAGTAATAATTTTTTTACTATGCTGCTCCAATTATTTTCTTTTTTCGCTACTACTACAACTACCGCTACAAAAATGTGAAGGTAGCGGTAGAAATAGTTATTGAACGACTACAAGTTTTTTACATTTTTTAACTAGACTATTTTGTGTATTTTCGTTACTACAGCTACTTGGAGTCTAGTTTTTTAAACACTGGTTTTTTATCTTCTTTGCGAAAAACCAATTACTTTTGTTTGGTTCATAACGTCGCTGATTTTTCGGAGCAAAATTAAAAAAAAAACATGACAATTAAAAAATGATATGAAATACATATTATGTACATTTAATCAAAAACTATAGGTAATTTACGATTAAAAAATGAGACAAAAACGATTCAATGATTAGAAAAACTTACATTAAAATGATCAAAAAGGAATCAGAAAATTGATTCATCGGTAGGGTACCATTTTGTCACAACGAGAGTATCATTTATGATTGAAAAATGAGCCCTTGAAGCTGATTTCTAAATTATTAGATTATGATACAAAATGCTAGCTGGGATTTGACTTAAAAGGCAAACACGTTTTGTCTTTTGTTGGTGTGTGTTCAGACTAAAGGCCCAAGCACAATGTGCTTAAGTTGGCTTAAGCGAATGAGCGAATACATGAAAATTATATGAGGCAAACCATATTGAGCTTAAGGAAACTTTTTGCTAAGTTTAATGAAACTGTCATTTGCTTAAGCAAGGTGGGAATCTAATCGCACATTCCGTACGCAATCAAATGTTTTTTTATTTTGTTTTTGTTTGCTTAAATACATTTGAGAGACTTTTTGTTAATTTTTGACAGTAGGTTAAGCAAGGCTATGCATATTTTGGTTGAGCCTTAAGTTAAATGAAAGAATTTTAAGGTCATCTTAAAACAGGCAGTTAATGTACTAAAAAATTTTAGAAAGTACCTAGCCACTACTTTTTTAAAAATGGGATATCATCCTTAAATAAATCTTACAAATGTACATCTAGTTTATAAGTACATACATATGTACATACATCTCTAGATGTTTTATCATGTTAATTGAATTGAGTTTTTTTTTTGCTATGCGCCTACAAATTTCGTATGCATTAATTTTTCTATTTGTAAGGACTTAAAACATCTATCATGCAACGGATTTTCATATAAATTTTCTATGGAAAACTTAATTCTTGGATTTGTCAAATCAATTGCTTTTAGTTATGATTTATTTTGGCGCAGTGCTGTAAGAGTAATGCTGTCATTCCTCTTAAAACTAACATGGTCCTAAATACAGAATGTCTTTCATATTTACCTTTATATCTTCACCAGTTTTCATTATATTACTTCCGCAGACAAAATTCACCAATTTGTTGGTATCTGTTTCAACAGGGATTTCTTTCTTTTCCATAATAGGACCCAATTTCCCTAATTTCTTAAGTTTTTTCGCAGCGGGAGCTGAAAGAATAGTCATTTAATTCACTTCCAGATCGCAACAAATTGCAAAACCTACCAGCCGCATAGCAACGCGTAATCAAAGAGGGTTGTAAACATTTTTGTTTTACTAAATACAAAGAAATATTTAAGGTTTGCAATAAGCTCATATTTAAATTATTTGTTTAAAAAAATACTCTTTTACAATTATGCATACAAATTTACAAATTAACCTTAAATTCAATGAAATGTCATATTTCGAGACTCGAACAGCTGAAATATTTTTTTTTTGCTGTTCGATACGACAACAAAACAAACATCAAACAGCTGCTTAATGTTCTTATTTTTGTTGAGGTTAGAAGTAGGGAAGGTAAATGGATTCAAAAATCGATTTTCGATTTTTCGATCGACTTATTTTATTTCGGTTTTTGAAATCGATTAATCGAGCCTTAAAATCGATTTCAAAATCGTTTAAGATAAATTTGCACCCTTTTATCACAAAGGGGGATACGCCTGAATTTTTTTTTTTTTTGCAAAATACTAGAGAAATTGAATTAAGATTTTTACAGTGGATTGATATGACTACTGTTTATAATTTTCTTGCAAAAAGTGAAAATGTGTTAATTTTTAGATGACGTTTACAGGAACAAGTGCAATATTTCGCATATTAAAATTGTTGTCTTGTGTCGTGAGTCAGGCCTGTCACAGAAATCAATTCCGATCGAGAGTATCTTGCTTCTCATTAAACGAAATCACTTTCGAGAATTGATTTCTGTTACAGGCCTGAGTGTATGGATAGTATTTCAAATGAGGTCTGTCTGCGTACACATATTTTGCGAAAAATTTTGCAAAATCTTGCAAAATGTTGTCTGCGTACTCCAAATCTCTTGCAGCGAGAGAGCCAAAAAGAGAATTTTTTGACAGTTGGAAGTTAGAGAACTTGCAAAATGTTACTGGAGAAATTTCCGCTTGCAAGATTTTGCAAATAGTTTGAACAGCTGTTTGAATGAAATAGTTTTTGTGAAATGAAAATAAAAATAGAAATTTAACAATGGCAGAGGTAAGTAGTTAGAATTGTGTTGATTTTTAACGTTTATAATAAACAAAACATTTTACTTCATGATAGAAAAATCCAAATATACAGTGCGACCGTGGCGTAAGTGGAGTGGAGATGGCAGAACCGATAGAACCAGCAGAACTTTGTGGGACAAACTTTGCAATTGAAGAGGCAAGTATTTGGAATTGTGTTCCTGGCGAGCACTTCACATCCAAATTATTTTTCTCCGTTGTCAAGCTGTTGGAGGGCACTCTATTGGGTATTTCATTCTTTTTTTACATTGTAAGCCGGCACTATGTTGGGCAATGTAAGCAAAAGAATTTTATAAAAAACCCGACAAATAAAACTAAAAACTAAGAAGAAATTGAATTTACCAAACTAATAACAGTGTAATAAACAAGTTTTTTAATTTACAACAGTTTTTAAGCTTCACTTTAATTAATAATTTTTTAATTTACCCCGAGAATTGTATTTTGCGTAAACATATGCTAAAATTCTTTTGCTTTGTTATTTCAATTGTTTACACACCGATCTGCTGTTTTCTTGCAAAATTTCACTGGATACTGTCTGCGTACTTTTTGAGATTTTTTCAGCCGATAGAGTAATATTGGTCTTACTCTCCCAAAAAAATTTACTGAGTATTTGCTACTGGAAAAGTACCCAGACAGACCTATGATTATGACAATAGTTCTTGTTCGTTAAAGTTTAAAAAGTTTTTAATATTAAAATAAATTAAGTAAAAGATAGTTAATTAAAAAAAACAGTTATTTAAAAAAAACCAACAAAATTGTTTGACATTAAATGGCTGTTTTTCACAAGTTGGCAAACGTTTGGCATCTCGTTAACAAGAGTTTAGTAAATCGTTAGCCAGAGTTTGGTAAGTGTATTATGAATAAACTTTTTGCTAACTTCATGCCAAATTTTCATTATGAATACGGCTGTAAGTTATTAAATAAACGTCAATATCAACAAAAGCAAACGACGAATTTGTTTTTTTTTTTTTTTTTTGTATATTTTTATTTTTTCAATAGAACAATACAAGTTTTAGATTTTTTTTTTTTATACGCAAATAAACAAAAAAGTAATACAAACACAGCTACGTCAATTATTTTATTAATTTAAAAAAGATAATTTAACAATGACTTCAAAACACAACATAAAACATTTGTTATAAGTACAGCCACAAAACTTTATACAACTTCTCGCGGTGAAAATTGCAAAGTTATGGCAAAGCATTTTCAAGTGTTCTCCAGCAATATAATCAGCAATTATTGCTCCATTGTTCTGTCTTTGTTCTGCCGACGTTGTTGCTTGTACTTGCCAATTAAAATTGCTACGTGGAGACCCAGCGTAAGTTACTATTAAGTTAGTTTTAGAAAACAAACGTTTGCATGTAATTGATGTCGGAAAGATGCAGATTTATTTCCTTATAATTTTGTATTTGTTAGGATCAATTACATACTTTTTGTTTTTTCACTCTGCTGATAACTAGATTTTAATATCGCTCACACACTGGTCTGTTTGAATATTAGCGTATTTCCACAGGAATACCATAGTTTAATTCTGCTGTTGTGTTTCTATATGTTGATTTTCACAAAGCTGACTTTCAGTGTTTGGTTTGGTGCGATAAGTTTAGGACTGTTTTGTTCAATGTCCATTGATGACTTCAATTTCTGAAGAACAAGAAGACCTATATGAAAGTTGGAAGTATACCAAGGGTACTAATAGGTAAATACGTTAAACTACAACGGTTTTTTACTTTATATGCGGGAACAAATTTCAAGTTTTATTGTGCATGCCCATAATTTATCGAATTTATTAAGATTAAAATTTACAAAATTTTGCTAAGAAATAAAAAAATCGATTTTAAAAGCACAATAATCGATTTCAGTATAAAATCGCATACAAAAATTCGATTGCAAAAAATCGATTTTTTTTTACCACAAAATCGATTTTCGATTGGAATCGAAATCGATTTACCATTCCCTAGTTAGAAGAAAGAAAAAATAAACAAGTGAAATAATTCCTGGGGTTTTAAAAACTTAACTTTTAAATCAAATTTATAACAAAAATGGGCTTTCCTTCTAATACCACTTTGGTAAAGGTTGCTATATACGTTGGTGTAGCGGGCATATCAAGTGTCATGTATATGCGCTGGAAAATTGAGGAACGAATACGTAACGCTGACTATTTTCGTGCAGCCTTCCAAACTTTAAGGCAACACAAAGGTAAGAAAAAAATGTTTATACCTAAATAAATATTAAATTCTTAAGTACATAATATGTTATTTCAGGTGCTATTGGCTTATTAGGTGAACCCATTAAGGATATGGGTTTTGACATTAGCGATCCCCAGAATAGCTGTGATGGACAAATAGCCCATTTTGAAGTTTCAATTAAGGGCTCCAAAGAACGTGGCAAAATTTTATTTTCTGCCACTCGAAATGAAGAAATTGGTTGGCTTATAGACTCCTTAGAGTTAGAGTTAAAATCCCAACCTGATAAAATATATTTACTTAAAAAACACAATAACCAAACGAACGATAAATAAGGGCGACTAATTTTATTCTCTATTGTTTTTTTTTTTTTTATTTGGACTAAGTTCGTTACCTGAGAGTAAACAAAAAATGGAAGGTTTACTTGTCTAGTCCAATTAGAAAACAGTTTTTATCTAAAGCTTAACATTTGTCAACTTTAGAAAGTTATTTAAATTATGAAAGTTATCAAGATTCTCATTCATAAAATCGTACGAGAAATTATAGCTTTTGTGCCAGTGATACCTGAATCCCAGGTGTTGCCGAGTCATTCGTTCGTTGTCTTTGTAACGTAACCAACGTGTGATTATGATATGTATTACTTACTGATTGGATATCTAAAGCGGATATAAACCTTTAAATTCATTAAACAAATAACATTAAATGTAATTCACAATCTCTAGATTGTATTACTGATTGGATGTCTGGAGCGGATCTAAACCTTTAAATTCATTAAACGTAATGCACAATTTCAAGATTTTTAGTCAGAGAACCAATGTTTCCGGCATACACAGTGTTGAGAAGTATTTCTGTTGTAAGGTAAAACTGTCAAATAAAAAAAGAAAATTTTGTGTACAACTTTTCGCTTTTTGAGTTGGTTTTACACCGACTGTTTACGTTTAATGAATCAGAAGTAAAAGCAACAGTTTAGTTTTTGCTAAAATGCAAAAGGCGTAACTAACAAAAATAAAATTTTACAGAAGCAAAAAGCTTTGTAAAAAGAAAACTATGTATAAACATGTAATAAAAACATGCATTGATAAGTTGTCCATGAAATTCTTCAAACAATTTTCAAAGAAATCCATTTTTTTGTTTGTTACGCCTTTTGCATTTTAGCTAACGATATGTAATAAATTTTAATTCATTTTTTTAGGTCATTGAAGTTTGTTTTCTTAATTTGAAGCAGAATATCATTTTATTGTCCATCTTGTGCAGCAACTTTATTACCAGTAATTGCTCCTTATGAGGGATAATTATGATAATTCTTTAAATCTGAAGATTTTAGAGACCAACTCAGTTGAGTTGTAATTTCTTAATTTTTGTATTATGGTTTACAACTTTGCTAAATTGCGATGAACAAAAACATGACAAAAATTACAACTGATCACAACCAGTTGTCTTTATTAAACCGTAATAGGGGCCATAATGAAAAGTTCTCTAAAAAGGTTTTTCTTTACAGAATTATTACGTCAGCTCATTATTGGTTTGTGGCATATGCACCAAAACTCGTAGTGGAAGAAAACGACAATCAATGTTTACATGAAGTTTTCTGAAAATATGTACATATGTATATCCGATAGAATTTTTTTGTATTTGAAAATTTTTGTGAACGTTCATGAACTAACTTATAAGCAAAAAGTATTTTATTGAAATTTAAAATTATTGTTTATGGTGCATACGCCACTTTTCTAAATATATTTCTAAAAATTAGGTTTTGTGCTGCATACGCAGATATACATACTGCTGTGTATTGAGTTGTTGACATTTTATTTTGCTTTTACTACTTTTTTTTCTTACAGCAATGAAGCGAAGAAAGAGTAATAAGTAGTTTCTTGTCATTTTATTTTGATTTCGCTTCAACTTATTTTTTTCCTTACGACAATGAAGCAAAGCAAGAGTGAAATTTATTTTATACGTTTTTATATGAGCAATTCGCCAAACAGTGGTATGTAGAGCAAAACAATACTTAACATTTAATGCTTAATATCTCAGAAACCTTAAAAAATTTAGTGAAACAGGTATTGGATTCAGAAAGGTAAGGGATTTAAAGCTATTTTTAATTAAAAAATGTATGTACATACATATGTACAAAATTTAACCTTTTTAGCAGATTTTTGAAAATTTTAAACTTTTAGTTAAATAATTATTTTTCATTGTTTAAGCATGAGGTCTTTTTATTTATAAAACATTATATTTATTTATTTCTATCGATATTTCGCTAACCTTTGGTAAGCATCGTCAGGAAATTAAATTTACAGTTATAATATGAATAATAAAAAACCATAACAAAATTATGAACAATTTTTTTGCCATAAATTAAATTCACAAACCTTTTTGTCATAAAATAATTTCAAAAACCATAACAAAAATAAAAACAAGTATGAAAGTATAGTCGGTTAAGCCCAACCATATGATACCCTACACCACAGTATTTAAAAACACATCATGCTTATATGTCCATATAAATATAGATTTATCTATGTTTATAGACTTCATAAAAATTGGTTTTAAAGTTTGTGAGAGGCAGAAATTGCCCATATCTCCCCTCGTTGTCCTATTTTTAAAAAATGCATCCCTTTCGTGTTCATAAAGATATGGTTCTATATATGTTTTAAATTTCATTAAAATCGGTTGGATAGTTTCTGAGAGGAAGAAATTTCCCCCTATCTTCCCTCGTGTTTCTACGATTTGGCCCATTTTCAATAGGATTGGTCCTTGTGCCAATAAGAACCTATGTCCCAAATTTTATTAAATTATCTCCAAAATTGCGACCTGTATTTTGCGCACAAGGTTACATGGACAGCCTGCCAGCCAGCCGGACGGACATCGTAAGTTCGACTCAGAAAGTGTTGCCAAAACTTTGTGACCAAAAATGGCTAAATTTACCGAAAAATGGGTTAAAAAATGGCTAAAAGTTTTTTTTAAATAAAAACTCATTAAAATTCAATAACAAAACAGAAATAATTCATTTAAAGTTGTTTACGATGTTACTGTAAGTTAAGATCAATTTGTTAAATAAGAATAAACGTAAACTAATATTTTGATAGATATGAAAATTAATTAAAATTTATTGATAATTTTTCATTCTTGACTCAATCTGGGCTCGAACCCAGGTGTTTACGGAAAAAACAGAAGTAAAGGAATAACATGTTAAAATGAATTAAAAATAGATAATCATTCAAAGCAAATTTCGATCTACCAAAGGTTGAATACAATTTGGTTTAAGGATTGATGTTTGACTAATGACGTCAGCAGTCGTCGATGGCTGCGAGTGTTAAACGGCAAGCCCTCTGAGGAGATTGAGTGGTTGCAATCGAAACATGTCAGGGTAACCTGTCCGTAAACACCTGGGTTCGAGCCCAGATTGAGTCAAGAATGAAAAATTATCAATAAATTTTAATTAATTTTCATGTTGTAAAATTCCTTTCTTCATAAAAATAATTTAATGAAAATTAAATTTAATGAACTTAAGCCTAATTAAAAATATTAAAAATTTGGATTAAAAACCATAAATAGTTCAATAAAATAACCACAATACTAATAATTGTTAAAGCTAAGGCACGAGCTCTATGTTTGCATTTGTCCTTCAAGTTGTGCTGAAAAGGTCAACAAGAATAAGAAAGACAAAAAAATGAAAAAAAAAACAAAAAATATGTACTTTGAACTTCAAGAAGAATTCTTGACAAAAGTACGAAAAAACAGAAGTAAAGGAATAACATGTTAAAATGAATTAAAAATAGATAATCATTCAAAGCAAATTTCGATCTACCAAAGGTTGAATACAATTTGGTTTAAGGATTGATGTTTGACTAATGACGTCAGCAGTCGTCGATGGCTGCGAGTGTTAAACGGCAAGCCCTCTGAGGAGATTGAGTGGTTGCAATCGAAACATGTCAGGGTAACCTGTCCGTAAACACCTGGGTTCGAGCCCAGATTGAGTCAAGAATGAAAAATTATCAATAAATTTTAATTAATTTTCATGTTGTAAAATTCCTTTCTTCATAAAAATAATTTAATGAAAATTAAATTTAATGAACTTAAGCCTAATTAAAAATATTAAAAATTTGGATTAAAAACCATAAATAGTTCAATAAAATAACCACAATACTAATAATTTTGATAGATATTTAAAAAATTAAGTGATCGATAAATTCGTTGTCGTTATTGTTCATCTCATAGGAATCACTCGTGCCTATTAGTTTTAAATAATTTGAAGGTAAAACATAATCACGACAACATTTACCCAACACCTTTTGAGTCCGGATCTTCAATAAAAAAACAAGTAAGAACCTATGTACCACATATATTAAATTATCTGCAAATTTGCGACCTGTACTTTGGCACAATGTTAACATGGACAGCCAGCCAACCGGACCAACATCGTTAAATTGACTATCGGTATACGTAAAGGTGGGCTTAGGACCAATATTTTAAGGTGTTACAAACATCAGCACAAACGCATAGTACCCTCTCCAATATTGTGGTGTTGGTATAAATATGTTATTGTTATGGTAAAAATATTTACCTAATTGATAAAATCGAATTTACGGTTGCTAAATGTAACCTTTTTTCTCAAATTACTTGTAACGGTTACTTCAGCATTAGACCATGGAAGTGAGAAAAACCTTATAGTCAATTCTGAAATTTCTAAAAAAATTTTGTTGCCGCCTTCATCTCTTTATTGAAATACTTGCAACCAGAAAGAAACACCGATGTTTGTGTTAATCCATTTTATAAATTTAATATTGGAATACAGTTCCTTTATTTTGAAAGATGTTTCATGATCATAGTTTGTAGCGATTTTCAACATTTGTAAAAGTTGTGATTTAAATTAAAGGCGTTTTACAGGCCTGTTCTGCAAATCACTTTTACTCAACTCACATGTGCCTACTAAAATCACACGTGTGATATTTTAGTGTCCCGTTCTTGTATGTTTTGGTGTGATCTTCAATTGCAGAAAGCACACCGAGAAATACAAAAAAGGTATGACTATCAGAACACCAGAAAATCTCACGTGTGATTTCAAAAACACGTGATTTGAAATCACGTGATTTTCAAAACAGGCCCGTTAATTGTTAAAAATGTTTATTTTACTTTTATAAATTTTTATAATAAATTAAAAATTATTCTTTTAAAAGAAAAAGGGCAAACAAATTTTTATGGCTTAACAAGTTGAAAAAAGGCTAAAAAATGGCTAAATCTAGCCACTAAATGGCTAAATTGGCAACAATGGTCTAGGACCAATATTTTAAGGCGTTACACACATCAGCACAAATGAATAATACCCTGTTTATTTTACTTTTATAAATTATCAAAAAGTAATTTAAATTTTTGGGAATACAAAATTTAATTTCAAAAGATTTTGTTATTCGTGCTTAATTCCCAGTGTTTATCATTGATAAAAACACTTGAAATTTATTGTTGATGGGATAAGCTATTCCTATGCGCATTTCACTGGTTGCTTAGGCCAGATCATCAGGAAACTTCATCCATAAAGATTATAGAAAAACTAAAGATATTAAACCAAATAAAACTGTTAAACGTATAAGACTTATAGCAACAGTTCTACTTGTAACAATATCAAAGCTTAAACAAAACACATCAACAATAAAAAGTGGGTTTATCTCATCTTACATTCCCCACTACAATTAGTTGAAATTCTCTCAACATTAATTGTAGTTGTAAGTAGGTTAAGAAAAACAAAATAAAAACAACAACAACTTACAAAAGATGCTGTCAATTAAGTGTTTTTTTAGGCCGTGCACTTGCCTGTTTATTATCAAAAAGTAATTTCACCAGTGAAATGCGCATAGGAATAGCTTATCCCATCAACAATAAATTTCAAGTGTTTTTATCAATGATAAAGACTGGGAATTAAGCACGAATAACAAAATCTTTTGAAATTAAATTTTGTATTCCCAAAAATTGAAATTACTTTTTGATAATAAACAGGCAAGTGCACGGCCTAAAAAAACACTTAATTGACAGCATCTTTTGTAAGTTGTTGTTGTTGTTGTTTTTATTTTGTTTTTCTTAACCTACTTACAACCAGGGCTGTCAGATATGGCGATTTCTCGCCAAACGTGGCGATTTTTAAATGTGTTTGGCGATGGTATTTCCCATTTGGCGACTGGCGACTTTTGTGGCGATTTCTGATATAACTGGCGATTAACTTGGCTATTTTTACCATTTATATTATTTCGGCGATTTTGTTTAACAGCTTGTCATTTTTTGTTATCATTTCTAGTATAAAAAAAATTTGCAACTTTTTTCACATGATTTTTGGTTTTGTTATCATTTTAAGTGAATTCTATATTCAGATTTAATTCGAAAAGTATGTATGCAGGTCAAAACTCCAGTAATGAAATCGGTGAGGCTGAAGTGTACGATCTTATAGGCTTGTATACTTAATTTAAGTTTTTTAACTGAATACATAAATGATCCCCATTTTATGTTATTTAAAAAAATTAAGGAAGCAAAACAAAATTTACTCTCGGCGAATTTTTTGTATTATTTCTCAGTTTTTGACGATTTTTGATTGAAATAATAGCGTTTTTTGTATGCAAAATTAAATAAAAAAAAAAAAATTACAAAAACTGAACCAAATTGACGTTTGGCGATTTATGACATCCTGTTTGGCGATGGAGCTCAAAAAAATCTGACAGCCCTGCTTACAACTACAATTAATATTGAGAGAATTTCAACTAATTGTAGTGGGGAATGTAACAGGTAGCCGCGAGATTACAACAATTGTACAATAAAACAAACAAAAGGGCTTTTTATTGTTGTTTTGTGATACGAACTGTCAAATAGCAAAGCGGTTGAAAAGAGACAAAAAACTTTGTTTACTTGTTTACTATACAACATTTGACAGTTTGTATCGCAAAACAAGCAAATAAAAAATAACCAGCTGGCTTTCCGAGACTACCTGCTATAAATATACCTTGGATGAGATAAACCCACTTTTTATTGTTGATGTGTTTTGTTTAAGCTTTGATATTATTACAAGTAGAACTGTTGCTATAAGTCTTATACGTTTAACAGTTTTATTTGGTTTAATATCTTTAGTTTTTCTAAAATCTTTATGGATGAAGTTTCCTGATGATCTGGCCTAAGCAACCAGTGAAATGCGCATAGGAATAGCTTATCCCATCAACAATAAGTTTCAAGTATTTTTATCAATGATAAAGACTGGGAATTAAGCACGAATAACAAAATCTTTTGAAATTAGACTTTTATAAATTTTTATAATAAATTAAAAATTATTCTTTTAAAAGAAAAAGGGCAAACAAATTTTTATGGCTAAACAAGTTGAAAAAAGGCTAAAAAATGGCTAAATCTAGCCACTAAATGGCTAAATTGGCAACACTGGACCAATATTTTAAGGCGTTACACACATCAGCACAAATGCATAATACCCTCTCCACTATTGTGGTGTGGGTATAAAAAGAAAGGTCAAATAATAAAAAAATAACTTTAAGTCAAATGTTTTAATGTTAAGAAAAAAAAACTGTCCTTAAATAATCAATAAAAAACAAAGCTGAAAAATTAATTATTTTTTATAAAAATAAATACATATTCGCCTGCAGCCAACCAAATTAGATTAGAATAAAATTAGTTTTATTACGTTTACGAAAATACCAAGAAAACAAAAAGAACTTTTTATACATTTTTTATATATAACATTATTTTTCGTTTTTTATTGTAAACGTTTTATTTTTATTTATTTATAATTATTTATTTTCAAATTGTTAAATTTTTAGTACATTTTTTGTATTGTTTGCTTTTAATTTATTTAATTTTAAATTTCATTAAGTTAAGTTTTTCGTTTCGATAAGAGAAGGTTTTACGACAAGGGGAAGAGGAGGGAGTTCTTGTTTTGTTTTTTATGTATTTTAATTTAAGAGCAGGGAGGTTTTATAGTTTTAAAAACTTATTGTTTTTTTTAGTTTTTACTTTAGTTTTTAACATTTTTTCATTTAAACAAAACTAAGATGATTTCGTACGCACACAATTACAAAAATTAAAAAAAAAATAATATGTATAAAGAAATTAAGAACTAAAACCATTTTAATTTGTTTCAGTTATTTATACCTTAATATTTTTAATCATTATATTGATAAATTGTATACTATTTAAGTTGAAATAAAAATAAAAAATTATTTTATTAAAAAATGCTTTCATACTGATTTTTTTTCTTAAAAAACATTTATCATTATACATTACTTAACGTTATTATTTATATAATTAAAAAAAAAAAAAACCGAAAGTTTTTGTTTGTTTTTTCTTTAAAAAAGATTTTCCTTGTTGTTGGGCAATTGTTTGTTGAACAGACAGAAAGTTTAAATAAAAAATATAAAATAAAAAATTACAATCAAGGCGACAGACAGTACTTGCTTTGTTGTGTGTTTGAACATTTAGAACGATATACCATCAAATGTATGTTTGTAGATGAAGAAGTTCCTTTTTGAGTTATTATATTGTTTTACGTGGTTTGCGGGTGTTTGAATGTTTAATTCTCACAAGAAAGGAACAATAAAACAATAATAATATCGTTGTTAATTTAGTTAATTTGTTTTAAGTTGCGTTTTCCTTATGATGGCTGGTTGTTTCTGTTTTTGTTGTTATATTACTTTCCAAGAGGAAGGCTAGTCGGCCTCTTAATAAACGTGGTTTTTGTTAGTAAATTATTTGACGTTACTGTTGCTTCTGCTGATAAAAATAATGAATGCGGCTGCAATTCAGCTTCCGCTATTTGTAGTTCTTATTGTGTTTTCAGTTCTTTACCGATACTGTATGAAACAATTTTTGTCCAATCAATTTTAGTTCTTGTTATAGGCAATTGGCGTCTCATAGCTTTGAAGGTTGTATCAGACATGGTTTGATAATTTTCTGAAATGGCCAATTGATATTCATTCTCGGCATCTTCTATAAGGCGTATAATTTCTTTTGCCATTTGCTGTTCGTTGGTAACAATCACCGTTTCGCGGCACTCCTTTGAAGATACTAATTGTACATTGCCATCTTCGTAGTAATGAACCTAAAGAGAAAAAAAAAATTATCAAAGTAATTTTTCGGAATACAAAATTTTAATTTAAAATATTTTTTTATTCGTGCTTATTATTGATAAAAACACTGACATTTATTGTCGATGGGATATGCTATTCCTATGCGCATTTCAATGGTTGCTTAGGCCAGATCGTCAGGAAACGCCATCCAAAGATTTTAGAAAAACTAAAGATATTAAACCAAATAAAACTGAATGGCTTTGAATGGCTTTTAGTTTCATTTGAGTTAATTTTGCCTCTATATGGCATTTCCACGTTAATCGCCGATCCAGATGTATACCGAGATATTTTACATGCGAATGTTGAGGAATTATTTGATTATTGATTGTAATAGGGTGGCAAGTTTCCCGGCGCAAAGTGAATGTTATATGTACGCATTTTTGCTCATTGACCATTATCCTCCATTGTCGTAACCATATTTCTAGTTGAAATATATGATGCTGTAAGTAACGCGATTCTTCATAACGATTTTCGTGGACGCTTAGAAAAGCTGTATCGTCTGCAAATGTTGAAGTTTGTGTATAGTTGCTTTTTGGCAAGTCCGAAGTATAAATTAAGTATAATAGGGGGCCCAGGATGCTGCCTTGTGGGACTCCAGCGGCAATGGGCTGAGGTGAACTTAAGAAATTTCCCTCTTTAATAATACATTGACGACCGACTAAGTAGCTTTCTAGCAGCTTGTGTGTGTTTGCTGGTAAATTTTGCTTCAATTTATGTAATAAGCCTTCATGCCAGACTTTATCAAAAGCTTGCGAAACATCGATGAAGAGTGCTGAGCAATATTTCTTTTCTTCAAATGCTTTTCTTATGACATTTACTATTCGATGAGTCTGTTCGATTGTGCTGTGTTTTCTTCTAAATCCGAACTGATGGTTTGGAATACATCTATTTACACTTAAAATCGGTGTTAATTTTGAAACTAATAATTTCTCAAACAGCTTTGACATATTTGATAATAAGCTAGTAGGCCTATAAGACTCAACTTTTGTATGATCTTTACCTGGCTTTGGTATCATGGTAACTAAGGAAACCTTCCATTTTTGAGGATAGTATTCAAGGCGTAAAATAGCATTAAAAATAAAAAGAATTTTCTTTGCTTTGCGAGGTAGCTCCAAAAGCATTTTATTACTGATTTTATCAATACCAGGTGCCTTCTTAGTGTTTAAGTCACAAATAGCCTTTTCGATTTCTCTTAACTCAAATCTGAGGGAATAGCTGCTCTAGCAGCAACAGGTGGTAACTCGACCGCAATATTGTGAAATATATTTGGTGTAAATACGTTTTTCAAGTGACTAACAAACAGATTTCCTTTTTCAATATCGTTTCTTGCCCAATTACCATTCAAGTTTCTTAATGGTGGCTTAGATATAACTGGCCTTTTTAGATTTCTAGCTGCACGCCATAATGAGTAGTCAGATTGTGGAGTTGCATCAAGTTCCTTAAGATATTTTTCTAGAGAAGCCGTTTTCTGATTCTGCAGTAACTTTCTTAGCTTTTTTGTGCACTCTTTTAATAAAATCTTAAGTTGCGGGGATCTGTAAAGTTGCCACCTTCTTCGAACTCTCCTTTTTTCAGTCAAGAGCCGCTCGACATCTGAAGAATATATTTTATTATTTTTAATTTTTTTGGGGGTATCGCTGGAATGTTGAACAGCTAGTTTCAGAAAACTGTCAAAATTGTCAATAGAGCGATCTACATAATCCGGTGTACTGAGCGGAATATTTTCTGTGCAATGGGTACTGAGATATTTTTTATATTTTAACCAATTAATTTGCGTAGCTGTCGTCGCTATGTAACCAGTTGGAGGTACAATTCTATTGGGGTTCATTATAGTAACAATTGTAGGTGTGTGGTCGGAAGATAATTCTAGGGAGGCTTCAACATGAATCGTTTCTATGGGAATGTTTTTAACCACGCCGAAATCGATGACATCTGGAATATTTTGATGATCAGTGGGCCAATATGTTGGTTGTCCACTCGCTACCATATTTAAATCCATTTTAGAAATTGTGTTAAATAAAACACGACCCTTTGGTGTTATAAGTCGTGACCCCCAGAAGGTATGTTTAGCGTTATAATCGCCAGCGGCTAGGAAACACGGTCCTAATGATTTAAAATATTTATAATATTGGTCCTCCGATATTGAAAATCTAGGCGGGGAGTATAACGATGAAATTACTAGGTTTCTATTTAATTCCTCAACGCAAATGTTCGTTGCTTGGAGATAATCTTCACGATGATCACACATTAGGTAGTGTTTGACTCGGGTTTTTATTAAAAAGGCAGAACCTCCACAAGCTCTATCTCGTGGGTCCTTGTTATCATATTTTAAACGTATTCTTGAGGTCAAATGAGTTTCAGAAATCATCATGACATCAATTTGTTTATTTTTAAGAAAGTATTCTAATTCATTTTTATGTTGGCGGATGCCGTTTGCGTTCCAAAAACAAATTTTTAAACAGTTCATGGTTTGTTAAGTACAGCTTGCAATAACATCGATTGCATTCTAAGCATTTCCTGCATCATATTACCCATTGTGTTCGTAAAATTATTTACTGTTTGCACTAATGTTTCCATGGTTTGATTTTAGGACGTTAGCGTAAGAGGTTCTGTTATTACTAGGCTGGGGGGCTTGAATTGCATTTGTGTTTACTTGATTTGCAACCTGCATTTGAAGGGTATTTGTTTTCGGTCTGCTTGACGATATTATATACAGGGCATCCTCTATAATTGGCAGTGTGATTACCGGCACAGTTGCTACATTTTTTTACGTTGGGGTCGGTTTTAGACTTATCGCAAGAAACTGTACCGTGTAGTTCACCACATACTACGCAGACAGGGGATAAGTAGCAGTATGCTTTGGTATAGCCAAATTCTTGGCAGTTTAAGCACTGAACAGGTCCATTTTTTTTGTGCGGCTCTTCTATAGTTATTCTTCTGTAGAGAATATATTTTAAATTGTAAATAGGATGTGTTTCGTTTTTTTTTAAGTTTTACGTCGCCGGGTTCAAACTCCACTCGAAAAAGTGGTTGGGGAATTTTTTCTCTATTTTTTATATTTACTACATGTTTTACCTTGAAGCCTTTTTCTTCTAGGAATGTTTTAACATCTTCTGGGTCCACACATGAGCCAATACACTTAATCACTATCTGTAGACCTTTACTGCTTTTCAGTTGGTAGGTATAAAAGTTTTTTTTAAGTGTTTCAAAGTTGTTTACTATTTTGCGAAAATCATTCTCATGATTGACTTGTATTTTTGTCTCGTTTATACTTCCACGCTTGATAGCCGCTACGTAAAACGAATTTTCAGCTATCACCGATACCAAACTCTTTATGAGCTCATTTGAATTTTGCTCCCTAAGATATATCGGGGGAGGCTTGGATGGTTTAATGACGTTTGGTGCTTCAGAGGATTCATCCTCCAGAATTGCAAAACGATTTTGAGTATTTATTTTATCAAAAGATGGTACTTTTGAGGCCGAAGAAACTGCTGCAGAGGTAGGGCTGCGTCCCCGTTTAAGCACTGTTATGCACCTGTCCATACCAACTTGTACTGTAGGCTTTTGACAACTTTTTACAGGGGGGTTTTCCATTGCATTTGTGTTTGAGTTCATGGTATCATTTCCCACTAAATTTGTTTTTGACGTCACGGCAATACTTGCTGGCCTGGCAACACTTGTCACCAAATCTAGTTGTAGTTTTTTTAATGAGTCACTATCCACTGTTTTTGTAAACACCGAGGGTGATAGGGAACGTGTTCGAGTAATTGGCTTAGCCGTTAAATAGTTTATATTGTTTTGTTTAATTTATTTCTACATTATTTTCATTTGCATTAACTAAAACGTAAACGTTTCTTTCATTTTGTCTTAGTGTTGTTTCACTGTTCGTACTCATGCTAAGAGTTGTTTTTGTTTTTCACCGTTTTGCTTTGCTTTTAATATTTTTATTATTTATTGTATTACAACAACACAAAAAATAAGAAATTTAAGCTTAAATGTTTTGTTCAGAATATGTATACATACATACATGTATGAACATTAGGGTTATAACTTTTTTTGAGTGCAAAATACCACTCCAGCACCATGTGGGGAATTATGTTCTGATCGTTTTTTTTTTTTTGACTGATGATTTTTTGCATTCAGGAACTATCTTGCTAGTATATAGACATCCATATTTGTACTTATGCTTATGTAGGGATATATACGAGTGTGGGTATGCGCTAAGACTTGTCATATTTTCTGTACTGAATTGCACCGTTACTTTACTTTTCTTTAATTAAATTTTAATTTATTCTATGTATTGGCTGGGGAGCTAATGTTTAATATGGTAGGGATGTTTTTATTTTTAGTAGATTGGCATTTATTTGAAAATAAGTTTTTTGTATTATATAGAATGTTATGTAGTTTTTAAATCTTAGGTGTTTTTTAATGGTATGTAATATTTTTATATTGGCCATGGAGGCTTTATATTACATGTTTTTCAAAATAAATAAATAAATAAATAAAAATAATAAAAAACTGTTTTTTAAGCCGATTCGGTGAAAAAAGTTTCCGCACCGTAAGCGATTCCTAAAACTCCATATTATGTGTGAATTTTATTTTTGAAAATTGAAACCCATTTGATTTTGCATTAGACTTATCAAAAATGGTTTAATGTTGAAGGTTATATATGAAAAACGAACTTATCTAAGACAAGAGTAACTGATTTAATGATGAAAATAAATAAATAAAAACAAAACTTCAACGCTTTCGGTGCGGAAACTTTTTTCACGAAAGACGAAAAGTGACACCATATTTTTTTATATTTTTCTATGCCCCACACGGATATGAGGTGGTATTTTTGATATTTGCAAAAATTGCAAAAAGTTATATCCCTAATGAACATTCATACGTATGTATATATTTTTACTTTATTATTTTATTTAATTTTATCGTTTTAATTGTTCACTATTATGTTAAATAATTTAAATAACAAAATATATTATTTATTTTAAGCGTCCATTCGCTGCTGATATATGTCAAAATCAGATATGATTAATTAATAGTTCAAATCGTATGCGGGGTTAAAAATCCACGTCTGTATCACAACAAAGCACAAACTAATAAGTGGTGTTATTTTTTCACGCATTGTTTCAAAAAATTCATAAAAAATTATAAGGACAAAAATGTAACATTTTTCCATTTAAAAGAAAACAAGGTATATTATAAATACAAAAAGCTATAAATCGTGAAAATCGGAGGACAAATGTTGATTTTATTCACAACTAAGCGAAGACACCTATGTTTATTGTTAAGACAGTACTTAATCGCTTAAGATGAGACACAATGTTTGGTAAGAAATTCTACACACATATCGCACTTGATCGCAAGACAAGAGGATATTAACTCGAAAGTTTTTATTTTTTCACTTTTTGAAAGACTCCGTCACGTAATAATGTTATCTACACGAAGTAAAAATTTCACGATATTTTGTCTACTTTTGGTAATGAAACGGTTGGTTTAAAAATTATTTTTCATAATGTAAAATTTAAAATTATTTTGCTTGTACTGAAAATTCCGAGTTAATACACTCTTGTTGATTAAGTGCAAAATTTTAAATACCCACTTTAAATTGCGAATAAAAACAACATTTGTCAACCGATTTTCATGTTTATTTTATTCTTAATATACCTAGCTTTCCGATAAATTATCAAAATGATGAATGATGATTGTGATTTTTTATGAATTTTTGAAAACAAAAAAAGCAATCAAGGTTTCGTTTAAATGTGCTAAATTCCCATTTCATACTATTGATAAACTGAAATTTATTGTTGAAGGGATAAGCTATTCCTATGCGCATTTCACTGGTTGCTTAGGCCAGATCTTGATTTTGCATTAAAAAAATTTACCGCCACTTATTTCTGAATATATATGAAAAATAAGTCTGCGACTGTTTGGTCATATATTAAAGGAAATAAGTTTACGTTCTCTTTAATATATGTATAACCAAACAGTCGCAGGCGCATTTTAAATTCGCCAACACCGAAAGTGATGATGAAATATAGTAACCTAATTGCTTTTTTCGGGCACCAGATTAGTCACGCCCATACAAATCTATGCCTGATAGAAAAATATTGAAAACGGATTTCTTTTAAGTGGTTTAAACTCTATAGAGCAAATATTTTTGTTTAAAGGCGTGAAAATAGTTTTCTTTTTTACAGACCAGTCATATACATATATTACATACTTGAACTTTTAAATTTCCTTTCAGTTCGGCACTTCCCGAGCCAGCTTGAAACGTTACATGCCATTGCGAACGCCATCTACCATTCCAATAGTTTTTAGGTTGAAATTGGTGGTCTTCAATGCAAATCGTTAATGTTATTTGACCATTTTGAGTTTTACCAAAAACGGAACAAACCTAAAATATATTTTGAAATAGAATGTGGAAATTAATGCTTTTTGAAAAATTATTTTATTATTTTAAAAATTTTTGAGTAATTTTTAATTTATAAAGCATTCCTGCATAAGTCCTATTTCTTAATATTTCACATACTTTTTGCTAAAGTCACCCTTTAGTTAACATTCAAGCTTTAGATAGTATGTACATTTAAAATAAATAAATAAATGCACAAAAGATACGGTCAATCTATCCGAGTAAAGGACTAGTAATATATCGTTACCTTAAACGCAAACCACCCGCCCTAACTATCCAAAAAATAAATCGACTTTTTCATTAATTCTGATGTATTGCATCAACACAAATGTCCACAACTTGGAATCTTCCGACCAAAATTAGCGATTTTAATAACAAAAAACAAACTGCCCTAACTGTTTTAAAAGACCTTACTAACATTATATCCAAGATTGTCAAATTTAAAAACAACTATCACTGAAACTACCTACCTATTATTTATTTTAAATAGATTTTTGCTTCTGCTGTAAAATTTTCCAAATGTTAAAAAGGGAAGTTTGCGTTTTAGGTAACGATATGTACCAATATTCAAAGTCAATGATGAAAATGATTTTTAACCGATAAGGTCAATATTTCATTTAACAATAATATAAAATTATAATAAATGTCTAGTTGATTAAACTTTTTAAGAAGTTTTTTTTAATAAATTTCTTGAAAAATTTGTTTAAAAAGTTTTGTACTTACACCATGCCTATAATGACTGGCAGTATAGGCTAACGTTTCGATATCTAAGGCAGCCCTCCATGGCTCAGCTAATGCATCAGTGTCGGCATCCTGGTAATCGCTAGCCTCCTTACGAAGGTGATCGTATTTAAATGATTGTTTAGTGCGAGGATCATAGAAACGGCCACCACCTTAAAAACCAATTGATAGTTTAATATTTCGTAATAAAATAACGATAACATGTTAAAATATATGTACATTTTTTTTTCAATTTACGATTAAGATATACTTAGCGGGGATTTGTGTACATTTGACTCATAACAACAAAAAAAACACTTGCCTTCCCTCTGTCAGCCCGTTTTTAAAAACACCCGCTTTTATTTACAATAACATTACACTACACATACAAAATAATACATACACTTTGTTATACATGTACGTAGGATATTTTTAGAACTTATCGAGTTTATGGACATTACAGGCCTTTGTAGGCACACTTACCCAAATCGTTAAATTCTGAGATCACGGCATTATGTTCACTACCCTCTATGCGTACCGGTGTCAATTGATCTTTGTTATATTGGGCAAAGGCGTGGCTGGCACCTTCTTTTAACAGAGCATCATTTTTCAACAATTCACGAACATCATTAAAAACTTCATTGAATTCACCCGGTGGAGCGTGCAATATGAAATCGGATACAATGCGGACTTTTTCCGTATCACTGATTTGTATTTGATCCATACTACTTCACGGTGTAAAAGCTTTCTTTATATTTTTTGTGGTCGGTTGACTCGTTTTGATTTGCGGTGGTGTACCCAGAGAATCTTGGCAGTGAAGTGCAACTTTTTAAGACCTATTCAAGTGTTTTTTTAATTAAATGCGGCCCAATATATAGTTTAATTTGTATACAAATCTTGAAATAGATTATATTTAGGATGTTTTGAAACTTTTTAAATGAATTTATCAACAGAATTTCTTACTTTTTATACTAAAAAAACTTGCATTTGCTTAATGGATGACAAATCTATAGCAAGAAAAAATACAACAACAATTGTAGCAAGTGCATTTAAAGTGCCATTAATTTGGCAGCACCTTTTAGTGGTCGTTTCTACATATCAACCAATTTACAGAGTTGTATTTGACAGTAACAAATGGAAGATAATGCAGTTAAATGTAATGCAGGCAGTGCTACCATATTTTTGTTTTACAAAAACCGACAATTTCCAAAAAAAAAAAAATTTATGGAAAATAAACTGCCCTTATAAAATATAAAAACATGTATCTAATTCATTGCAGCGCAAAAATTATTAAAAAAATAAGTACAAGTTATTACATTGTAGCATTAGAATAAATGTACATTGTTGTTTTCAATACTGCAGTTACACGTTTACATAAAGATAGTTTTCTTCCGCAACCACGTAACTTGATTTTTTCCGATTTTTTGTTTTAACCGGAAAAGTAATCAGTAAATACCGCCTTACAATTTTGCAATTTTTTGTTTGGCGGAATATCGGAGTTTTTCCTAATTCTGTTTCAAATATTTGGTAAAAAAAAGTATTTTGTCTCCTGAAAAATATTGTTTTTGAGTTACGTGGTTGCGGAAGAAAACTATCGATATATTGTTTGGCAAAATTTATAAAAATTTAAAGCTGTGACGTACAGGGGTGTGCTGGAAATCGAAAACGCAAGAATTTGAATGTAGTTTTTAATACTCATTTCATCTAATTTTTATACTTTTTGTTATAAAATTCTGTTAAATGAAGATATATTTGTATAATAATTATCTTAAATTCGTTTAAAACAGAAATCTTATAAAAAAACTACTTCTTAAATTCTTGCGTTTTACGTTTTCTATTTCCAGCACACCCCTGGTAGGCTTCACGCAATTTTAAAGCAATATCGAGCCCTAACCGCCAAAGACTAAAATTAACAGGAGAAGCTTTTTTTAAATATCTTTGGACCATGTCTAAGGATTACGGTGAAATTTAGTTTGTAAACATTGCTACTTCTGTGCAATATATTGCATTTGATTGATTTTGCATATCTCCAAGATAACGACTATTTATGGCGCTAAAGTCTTTTTTGCTGACTCGCTGGATAGGTCTTTACCAATGTTAAGGCGGTTAAGCCCTTGTCATTTTATTAAAACACATCTGTCAGATTTAATTTTTTTTATTTTTTCCAATTATTTTTGTGTATAAAATTAAACATAACGTTAAATTAAACTTAAATCCAGTTTTTTTTTTTTATAAAAAATTTAATGGTTTTTGTTTTCAAAATTAATAGAAATTACTTCAGAATTCGAAATGAAAGTATATGTAAATAAGTTTAAAAAAAGATATAACTTTAAAGTAAATATTATATGCCTTCCTGATTAGTTTCAGGTAGGGAATATTTAACAGTTTCATCTTATTTCAAATTTAAAAATTCGTTGTGAAATTTTGCAGGAATTGTTTTATCACAAAATGTTTTTAAATCTTTGAATTTTTTTGAAGAAATTCTGAAAAAGTTATCATATAAACGAATAGGTTCATTTTGTATCAAAGCAGCGTTATGTCTTGATCGAGCAATATAGTTGAGATCATATTCTTTAATTTCGGAGTCATCGCAATATCCATATTTAAGTGAATTCATTGAAGTGAGAAACATAGCTTGGGAAAATGTTTGCCAATCTTTAAAATCTGAATTATTCATTAAAATGCATTTATAATTTTTATGATTGACTTTGCATTTGAAATCATGGTATACCATTCCTTAGAAGCCCAAATAGTTTTGTAAATGACTCAATTGTGCTGTGTTTCATTACCATTTATAGAAATTCTATATATTTTTTAAAATAAAACACCACTTGTTTCCATAACTCCATTTTAAAAAAACACTGATATAAAATGTAATATTTTTCTATTTTGCCACTAATACGAATTAATTTATAAACACGAATAAAGACGCAAGCGACAGTCGTGGTAACAAAATTTGTAAACAAACAGCGAATTGTACTTAAGTCTTTATTGTTTTTGCTGTAAAATCGTAACGGTAAATTCTACAGCCCTGATATTTTGTGAGATGATGCAGATGATCATGAATAATAAAAAGAAAAACTTGATCGTGTGGCCGCAGGCTAAGGACAAATGAAAAATTTGCTCACTAAACTTGTAATCAGCTTTTTTCTTAAACTAAAATTGGAACACTGAACTTTAAAAAGAATTTTAAAGGCAAGTTCGATTCAATTTTTTAAAGTATATGTATTGGTAAAAAAGTCAGTGCCCAACAAAAGTTAATTTTCAAATTGAGAAATGCATTTTTTTCAACTTGCTTTCAAATGTTATTCTCAAATGTTTTTAAATGTTGATTTTAATACAATGTGGAACTAAATAATAGTTTTTTTTTTATTTAAATTCATTATTTATTTAAATAATCTGTGGAATAAACATTCGCCACCATAGCCAAAATATTAAATAACGTTCTTTCCGTCCTCTAATTCTTGGCATGACAAAATACTTGGCTCCTTTTTGTTTTGAGGGTTGTCATGACGTTGGACCGCGATCGTACAAACTTATATTTTCTTCACTTTCCCGCTTTACTTAATTTTTTACTCTCAAATAACACTGTACAGCGTTTAAAAGGTTTACATCTGAAACTCATTTTACGGTTTATTTAAAGTTGCACCCTTGTGCTGTAAAAAACGTAGAAAATCGTGTGATACTTAGGTTTTTACTATATAGTGTCTTCAGAGGATTTATTCAGAACATTACAAGCCACATTTTGTTGGTATACATAAAACCTTAAATTTCAAAAGATTTTGTTATTCGTGCTTAATTCCCAGTTTTTATTCTTGATAAAAACACTTGAAATTTATTGTTGATGGGATAAGCTATTCTTATAAGCATTTCACTGGTTGCTTAGGCCAGATCATCAGGAAACTTCATCCATAAAGATTTTAGAAAAACTAAAGATATTAAACCAAATAAAACTGTTAAACGTATAAGACTTACATATAAGCAACAGTTCATTAAGCACATGTGGATTTTCAACATCTCCAGAGCCCAAAGAGAAACGTTGTTCGTTCGTGTACTTGACCATGATGAAAATGTTGAGTTTACTGGAAAAAGGAAAGTAACAGTTACATGATCAGTGGAATAGTGCGTTTACAAATTAAATTGAAGGTTGTCAAAAACCTATTGCAAAACCATATAGTTTAAATATTCTGCGAAAATATTTGTCATGAAATTCTACTATAGGTCAAATTAATCAATGTCAAATCATAAATTCATTTCATTTCAAGTAAGATGGTGTACAAGTTATAACATGATTGAATTAGAATCAATTTTTCTTAATCATGTTGTAATTATAGCTTCTTTGTATTATTTGAATAAAACTTAAAAAACTGTAAAAAAAAACAGATAAATCTGTATATTTGGAAGCGCCAAGTGCAGGGTATGTAGTCACTCATCGCTGTTAATAACATGTACACTAGGGTGATAACCAACTTTTTGGCATAGTACCACGGGGTGGCCAAGGATGTTTTAGTAATGAAAACAACAGTCTCCAGTCGTTTTGCGAAAAAACCTCACGCAGGGAAGCAAATTTCTAAAACCTTCCAAGAAGTTTTTAACCGCGATGAATTGTAAACCGTAGGAAAATTTTTAAATCTAAAGCAGTGGATAAATTCCAAAATAGCATTTAAGTTATATGTTTTCTAACTTCAACCCGATCCCTGAGTGAACTTTTTTAACAATCCTAAAAAAATATCATTTTTTTTTATTAATACCTTTTAATGTTCTACACAACTATACTATGCCGTTTTTGATATTCGCAAAAAGTGTGAAAAAGTTATGGCCCTAATGTACACTATTTTTCTATTCATATCCGAGTTCACTCAAAGTACATACTTTAAGATGATATGTATTTTGCAGTGACTTTGTCAGATGTAAAATTCATATCACAGAATGTACAGAGGAGAAAAAAAGTAACGTATGAAAAATTCCAAAATTAGTTGCGAGGGCAGCTTTCGAAGAGACAGAAAGGGTTTTTTGGAAGTAAAGAACTAATGTGTAAAAACAAGCCGCTACATTTAACCAAATTTTTATGATCAATACAAAAATAACAAACCACGTTAAACTTAAGCATTAGTTCAACAAACGTTTTGTTTTGTGCAAAGAATAGGTACATATATCCCTGGATATACGATGCAAAAGCCTGTGGTCCCTGGAATAAATCAGTAATTTTATTTTTGATTAACCCAGATTTATTTAGAACGGTTCAGCCTATTTCTGGCACGATTTTCTCATTATGTTTATTTTTATTAAAAATAACATTAGTTATGTATTTTATAAAGCTTTTTGTAATAGTTCTATTCCTTCAATTTTTCAGAAATGACTTTATACACTTTATAATATAAAGTAACCTTCGGAAGGAAATAATTCAGTTTCTATTTTATTAAAAATATTTAATATTTTTACTTTCCCTTTTTAAATTCCGAAAGTCGACGCTTACTTTTTTTTCTTATTCAGCGAATCCCCATTATTTGGGTACTTTGGTATCAAGGTTTTTGTATTCCAAAATCGACGCTATTTCGTTGACGCTATATTTTAGGCCTCTATTACGGAAGGTACATTTACACAAGACTCATTTGAGAGTGTAGACATTCTTTCTTCTGCTCTATAAAAGGAACCGAGTTTTCAAAATTGTCTTCATATAAAACAAAAACAATTTAACGCCCACATGTACAAATTTTGGCTCATATACACGAAATTTTACGTTTGGGTTCCAACTAGGGGTAATCAGCTGACTGTGTACATACATACCTTGCTATTACGGTTAAATAATTAATTAAGACAACTGGTTGTGAACAGTTGTAATTTTTGTTCACCGCAATATAGAAAAGTTGTAAACCATAATACAAAAATTAAGAAATTACAACTTAACTGAGTTAAGTTGTAAACCGTAATAGGGGCCTTAGGTTATACATATTTGCCACCAGAAACAAATAATTTGCAAAACAGCTGATGTTAGATGATTTGTCAAGGGCAAAATAAACAAGTAAAGCTGGGATCACACGATTGCCGCAATACACCAATTTTCACACTTTTAAATACACCAATCGTGTGACTGCACAACCAATTGGCTCATGTACCAATCGAGGACAATATTGTGCTTACTTTTACCAATCAAATGCAACCCTGGTGCGGCAATCGTGTGACTGTTTGCTATGCAACCGCGCGTCAATAAAAATAACAAAAATATGCCCATTTCGCTTTGTACCAACTAGCGGCAATTTAATTTGTATAAAACAGGGCAATCGTGTGATTTCAGAATATTTGATTGGTGCAATTTCTTTATTGTGCGTCAATAAAGCACAATCAAAATTGTCCCATATTGGCGCATTTGCGGCAATCGTGTGATCCCAGCTTAAGAAAGTATAGTCGGTCAAGCCCGACCATATGATACCCTACACCACAGTATTTAAAAACACATCATGCTTATGTGTCCATATAAATATAGATTTATCTATGCTTATAAACTTCATGAAAATCGGTTTGAAAGTATGTAAGAGGCAGAAATGCCCCCTACCTCCCCTTGTGGTCCTATTTTTGAAAAACTGTATAGCTAATGTGTCCATATAGATATGGATCTATCTATGTTTTAAATTTCATTAAAATCGGTTTGAGAGGAAGAAATTGCCCCTATCTCCCCTCGTGGTAATAAATTAAAGTACCACACAACATGCCTTCTTTAATATACTACAAAAAAAAGTTTTCGGTTTTCAGATAAGGATTAAGTTTAAACTTAGTTTAGCTTGGTCTGAAACTCGGGGTTTTCCGGCGAAATGTGATTTTTTTTTTATTATTTCATTAAAGACCAACAGCCGTATTCATAATGAAAATTTGGCATAAAGTTAGCAAAAAGTTTATTCATAATACTCCAACCAAACTCTGGCTAAAGATTTGCTAAACTCTTGTTAACGAGCTGCCAAACGTTTGCCAACTTGTGAAAAACAGCCGTTTAATGTCAAACAATTTTGTTGGTTTTTTTAATTAACTGTCTTTTTACTTAATTTATTTTAATTTAAAAAACTTTTTAAAATTTTTATACATAGTATGTAAAGGAAAAAAAAAAAAATGAAAAAATTACAAATTCAGCGATGATTAATGCAAAACGTGTTGCATTTTCGAGTAATACGATATGGCATCATAAAAATTCAGATTTGATTTATTAAAAGTTGGCAGATGGAGAAAAGTTCGTTATGAATTAACTCTGTGCCAACAAGCTGCTAAGCTTAATCGGCATTCTAGTTGGCAGCTCGTTGTACGTAGTGTACAAACTGTGGCTAACTTTTTGTTATGAATACGGCTGCAAAATTTTAAGCCAATCCAAGCTGTTCCGTCGAAATTTGTATAAAAACATGGTAATGGGGGCACAAATCTATTTTCCGATTAACTAAACCTAGTTTAACCGAGACTCCAAAAACCTAGCCTTACGGCAATTTTCACCAAGTTCGGTTATAATTAACTATCGGTTATAGCTGTCAAAACATATTGCTAACCGGAACTTTAATTGAAAGTTAGTTTTAACCGAACTTGGTGAAAATGGCCATTATTAGTCGTTTACGTGCTATTGCAACGGAATGTTCCCAGAAATCTAAATGAAGTAGATTTCAAATCAAATTTAAAAAATAACCGGTTTGAATACTAATTATTTCTTCAAGATAAACTCTTAAAACCAGGAAAAACAACGGTCATTTTGTAAAAAATTTAACTAAAAATTTTGTTTAGATTTCTGAAACATGCCCGATTATAGTAAAATTATTAGATTAAGGACCAATATTACAACTTGGCGTAAGTTTACCGCAGTATTTAATCGATGTATAAAAAGTTATTTATTATAATTATTTTATTTTAAACTAAATTGCGCGATAAATTAAAGGAAATTTCATCCTATCTGGTAGGTTAGTCAATTTGTATTTATAAAAACCTTTTTATACGTTCGATAAAATCTAATCTTTAACTACCGCCAAATAGACATAAGTATGATTCAGGGCTCAGTACTTGTAATATAAATTAAATTACCTAATCCGGCTTGTTATATTAATATGTACATATGTATGTATATTGAAAAAAATTTGTAATTGTAAGTTTACATTTTCTCATATGTCTCCGTAAAAGAACAAGTTTTGCAAGAGTGTGTGTAGGTGTCATCTTCTTCATTATAGGTATCTTCCCCATACAAATGCACATGCGAGGACTTTGTTTCTTTGGTGTATAAACTACTTCGTACTTCCATACGCAATTGCTTCATTTGTTTATTATATTTACGTATTTTACCAACTTCTCTTTTATCTACGCGGTTTTCATGTTGGCGCATTAACTCTTCTTCATTACCCCATACTTCCATTGCCCGTTTTTGTACTTGGGAATGCAAATAAAGTTTCATTTCTCCCCAGCGTATATTATGAGGATTTTTGCGACTAATATAGCGCAAAGGTGGATTTCGTTTATCAAAGTCACAATCCTTTAACAAGTATTCAGCCTTGGCTTCAGTACGCGTTATCAATGAATGTTCACCATCTGGATCCCTACATTTGTCACAGATAGCATAATTGAAATTATCAAAAAGAAATGAATCTACAAAGGCATCACCACACTCTAAACATTCTTCATATTGAATCGGTATAGCAATTGCTTCATTGACAATATTCGGCACATTCGCCGCGACGGAAAATTCGGTATTTTGAGAAGCTTGTACGGGTTGCTCAATTAAAAATCCCCCACCACTATCAATGTATTTAGTTCCTTGTACTTTTATTATAGAGGCAGTACCTTCTCCTGAATTCAGATCCCTGCGAAGTTTAACATTAAATAAAAAAAAAATTACAGATACATACATGTTTTGTGAAAATGTACTTACGTTTTGGCTGAAGCATATGGATGACTTACTAATTTGGCTTGTTTAAGACACAAGGCCTTTGCACGATTGCGTTCAATGCGAGCCTTTTGTGCGTCTGTTAAAGTTACAGATTTTTCATCGGACATTTAATAATTTATTTGTAAAATAACTGTTAAATAAATTTACACGCCAATTTTGATTTTAGTATAAACAAATAAATCTGCTTCTTGCTGTGTATTCATTCATGAGAAACGATAACAACAGCATTACAACAGTGAAAACAAAGACAATTTCGTACGTTTTTAACCCACCGACCATACGGACAACTTGTGATGGCTTAACATAATCACTCAATTTACATGATGAATTTGGACGTAATTTTTTTGTTTGCGAGCAAGCGTGCAGAGAAGAAAGAAGGGTAGAAAAATAGACATGATTTCTCTTCCTCTTTCTTCTCTACACCGCTTGCTCACAAACAAAAAATGACGTCTAAAATTGGACGTCAAAAAATTTAGTGACGCATATGTTAAATGTCTATTGTAAATAACAGTACAGATTCACTACCCTGCAAATAATAGGACCAGTCCAAACACGCGTGTAAAGAGTAGTCCAAAAGGGACCAGGACTAGTCCAAAAGTAACCCAAACGTATGGAAAAATCTGGTCTATTTAACATTACGATGTCCTAGGAGAGGACCATATAACCCACCTTTAAACCACTAAGGAGTAGTTTTAAAACTACTAAATGGTATACTCCAGAGGATTAGTTTTTAATTCGTTTAAAAACGAAAGCATGTCATTAAAAAAAACGAAGACATGTCGTCTCACTACAAACGCTTTTTAACAATGGCATGGTCCATGCTTGCATTACATCGGACCAGTCCATGGAATAGTCCATTTTATTAAAATGGATCAGGTGGTCCAATTTTATTTGCAGGGTAGTGACATTTCCTGCAGGGTTACTACCGCATATACACAGCAAAAGGAAAAAACGTGTATGTGTGGTATACCATAAACGTATGTATGTGTGGGAAAAAACAATAAACGCCCTGCAAATAACAGGACCAGTCCAAACACGCGTGTAAAGAGTAGTCCACAAGGGACCAGGACTAGTCCAAAAGTAACCCAATCGTATGGAAAAAACCTGGTCTATTTAACATTACGATGTCCTAGGAGAGGACCATATAACCCACCTTTGGACCACTAAGGAGTAGTTTTAAAACTACTCCATGGTATACTCAAGAGGACTAGTTTTGAAGTCGTTTTTAAAACGAAAGCATGTCGTAAAAAACGAAGACATGTCGTCTCACTACAAATACTTTTCAACAATGACATGGTCCATGCTTGCATTACATCGGACCAGTCCATGGAGTAGTCCATTTTATCAAAATGGATTAGGTGGTCCAATTTTATTTGCAGGGCGTAAACAAACATATACATGCACATGTAAGCAAAATGTAAACGGCTTTTGACAGCTAAAAAAAATATTAACAATGATCATCAGGCTTCTTGCACAGACCTTTTCAATGGGCCTTGGCGAAAAGAAAATTATTGAAATTGTGAAAAAAAAACTTTTTGTAAAAATTTATATTTTATGTCAAAATATATCAATTTTTTATAAAACATTAATTACAGTATTTTTCGTTTAGCTGCATTTCACTTAGCTGCATTTTTTGCCTATCTGCACAAAATACAAAGCATTGTGTATGATGGCTAAATTTTGTTAGAAAAAAAATCGTATACGTGCATTTTGCTTAAGTGCATTTTTGGATAACAGCATTCGATTTTTGGTCAACAATTTTTATTTTTAATATAAAATATTATTTTTAAGTACCTCATAAAAAAATGTATCATATCGCTATTTTATGAAAAAGATAGGCAAAAAAAATTAATTTTGATTTCGAAAGATGTGTTTGTGTGTGCAAACTCCATCACCAAAAGTGAAGAATGAGCGTGTACTTAGTTTGTAATTCCGTGTGAAACTTTTTTATTAGCGATCTCAGACCCCATAAAGTATATATGTTCTGGCTCCTTGAGTAATTCTAAGTCGATTTAGCCATGTCCTTCTGTCTGTTCGTCTGTTGGAAACACGCTCACTTTCGAAAAACTCAATAGAAAAGGACAAATTTGGTGTCAAATTGCTTGAAGTTATCCTATACAGAAAAAATCAAGCAAACAATTTGTTGAGCTTGTACCTATTACAAAAATTATTGATGTAAAAATTTAAAATTGTGATTTTTTTCAATAAATTATTTTTTTAATTTTAATTAAAAAATTATCAAAAAACTTTGCAGTTTCAAACAGTGTGTTAATTGATTTAATATATCTATCTATCTATATATATATATATATATATATATATATGTATGTATATAAAACAGGATGTGTGTATGTATGTATTCAACGTATGGACTCCAAAACGGCTGGGACGATTTTGATGAAATTTTCAGGGAATCTTTAGAATATTCAGGCGGGTGACACTGTGAAGTCTGATTTTTGATTTTCGGTCTGCGGGCGGAGGGGCGTGGCAAAATCCAATTTTCATATTGCACCATCAATGAGATCTATATAATTTGGACGATTTTTTCTTTAAAATGATCGCCATGGTCCAACTTAGATTTATACGAAAATAAAATTTGACCCCGCCCACTTTTTTCGAATTACCTAAAATTAGAAAACGGCTCCATCGATTTGACAAATTTTTCTTTCAAATGTTCGTATTAATCCATTTTAAGTTTTCATCGAAAGAAATTATAGCTCGTGCTTTGATAATTCCCAACAACACATCTACAAGTTTAAATTATTTTAAACGAAAAAAAAAAACTAAAATGTTATGTGGTGTTTATAGAACACGAGCGCCTTACTCGTCCGTTCAACTTACATTTAAAACAAAAACAAATTTCGAAAGGCGCTCGTGTTCTATAAACTACACATTAATTAAATCAAAATTATATTTTTAATTTTCTTTCAACAAAAAAATAATTGATTCATTTGTCACATTATTTAAATTGAAATACTTTTTAAACAATTTTTTTTAATTGATTTTGGGATTGAAAGCCAGCAAAATCGGTGTTGTAGGATCAGAGCTGAGAATCAAGATGTGGAACCACCACCTTAAAAAGATGATTAATTCGTTACAAAAACTAACATAAATGGTGGCATAATGCACGCAATTATATAAGATTGTGCACAAATTCGTTTAATACGATTCGAAATTTTGCAGTTAAATTTCGTGAAGATCGGTCCATAATTTACCATAGGCCCCATATACAGCCTACTCTGGGAAATTAATTAAATGCGCTTAAAACCGTAGCAGATATAGATATTGCGGTAAAATTTCTTCCTACTTAGCTTCATATGGCCAGAAAAATGTCATGCAATTTTGTGATATACGGTCCATAATTTATCTCAGATCCCATACTAAGTAGCTCTCTGTATTCACTGTAAACTCGAAAACTAATTTCACTATGTTTTTTATTCCCTGCAATCACTCTACAGAATTTTGGGATGATTGGTTCATAATTTACCATGGGTCCTGAATATAATTTTAAATCGGTTAAAACTGTTGTTACTTTTTAAATTCGCCTTAGAACATAAATTGAAAAATATGCTGAAGAGAGGTTGTGTAGTATGCACATTTATGCAGGGCGCAGGTTAATATCTTGTGTTAGCAATAGAATTTGACAGTTGCTGCAGCAATAATTGCCAAGCTGTACAAAGATGTACAATAGCTTTTTTCATGAATAACCCCTATTGGCAATTCACATGCAATTTTTGTTGCAGCAATTCTTAGACGTTACGTTTTTTGCTGCAAGGCACAAGCTACAGTTTGCCGCTTAACTATTAATTTCAAATTTAATTTATAGCATATTAACATAAAATTGTTTCTTGTTTTAACAAATCGTTCTACATTTTTTATTCCACACGCATCTCTACATCCTTCGTCTCATTCTTGTTTCATGAAATATTTCTGTACGACAAGTAAGAGTCGCGGCGTCAAAAATGGCTCAATTTAAACACACAACTTGGTCAAAGTAAATTTACTTGTACAGTAGTAGATTTAAAATCAACCTCGGTTATTCGGGCTTCTATTAACCGGTTACATCTATTACCCGCCATACTGCTTGCTTTCTTTTACAACTTTTATTATCCGTGCTTTTTTTAAACCTGTATTAACTGTGCTTTACCTCTATTATCCGTGCAACAATCATTCCAATTTGTTGTTATGCATGCACTCATGTTAACATTACATTCAAATATGTACATACATAGTACATATGTAGAACGTACTAACTTAAAATAACTTTGTAACCTAACATTTTAAATAAAAAAATCATTTTTTTTTGTGTTTTCATACAAGGTTTATCGATTAACCGTGTTTTTTAGGTTATCCGTACATAGTCCATTCCCGTGCGAGCCGGATAATCGAGGTTCAGCTGCACATGCCTACATAGTATGTACTTCCCTGCAAATAAAGTTGGACCACCTGATCCATTTTGATAAAATGAACTACTCCATGGACTGGTCCGATGTAATGCAAGCATGGACCATGCCATTGTTAAAAAGTGTTTGTAGTGAGACAACATGTCTTCGTTTTTTGACGACATGCTTTCGTTTTTAAACGACTTCAAAACTAATCCTCTTGAGTATACCATGGAGTAGTTTTAAAACTACTCCATAGTAGTTCAAAGGTGGGTTATATGGTCCTACCCTAGGACATCGTAATGTTAAATAGACCATGTTTTTTCCATACGTTTGGGTTACTTTTGGAATAGTCCTGGTCCCTTGTGTACTACTCTTTACACGCGTGTTAGGACTGGTTCTATGATTTGCAGGGTTTGTCAAAGTAAACTTTTCGTGCGAGAAAGGCGCAACATATCTGTACATACCTACATATGTAAATATATATTTTGCCGGTGCATACATACATACATATGTGTGCATATGCACTGTATTTCATGAATTAACGTCAAATGCACACATGGTTATCCATTCCTTGCATGCTTTTCGAACAAATTGAAATTGATGTTGTTCTTATAAAAATATTAGAAACATCTAAAGCGGCACATCCATTTACAATATTATTGTAGGTATATGTTATTTGCCATATGACATATTTCTATATTGCCCTATATTACTCAATAAGTAGCACAATTCTTTCAAGTGCATGAGCCGCTTAAAACACATGGGTCACTTTGGTAAAAAAATATAGAGGGTGTCATAATATTGCCCCCCCCCCCAAAAGGACCACCCCTGATGAAAAGAAAAGTTAAAAATATATGTATTTTTGTGTGCGATAGAGAAAAAGAGTTTAAACGCGGTTATATGTGTGCTATTGTTTATTCAATTGGTGAGTGCATTTTATATTGTGTTTTGTGTATGTATGCGAGACGTCAACTGTAGCCGAACGGCAAAGCTACACAAATTTAACAGCCTGTTCGTTTTCTACACTATACAACATTATTCAGTTACTTCGCATCCACGTCGGCGTTTACGTCTTTACCAACCAAAACGGTTTTTCTGTGTAGATGAAGTTTACTACTTGAAACAAAAATTAAAAAAAAAGAGATTTTTTGCAATTGGATTTCTTTGAAAAACAAAATACAAAAAAAGAAACATCAAGAAGAGTTTACAGTGCAGTAGCGGTGCCAACATCTAATTTTTTTTGTTTTGAAAAAAATAAAAACAAGACAAAAAAAAACATTTTTCATTGACGTTAGCATAAAAATTGCATTGCTGGAAATTTTTTAGGCGCTCATCTTGCGTCGAACATAAAAAAGCATACATTTCTTATCAGAAAAAAGTTTTTAGACATTTTTAACTGATAAAAATCAAAACAAAAATAACACCTACAACATGGATAAAATGGATCCAGCTATAGAACAGCAATTTGACTTAAATCTAATAGAGGCAGTAAAAATGAATCCCGTGATTTATGACCGTTCACATTTCAATTATAAACATTTTGTAAGAAAAGCTCAAACTTGGAAAACAATTGCTGATTCTTTAGGCGTACCAGGTAAGTTCAATGAAAAGTAGGAGTTAAGACGATTTTTCTTCATAACCATAGACAATTTTATAAAAAAAGTGTTGTAAATTTAAACGCTAATGTTTTACACATGATGATTACAATTTAGTAATTTTTATAATTTTCTACATATGTATGTATGTATGTACCTACCTACCTATTTTAATTATACATACCTAGTACATATGTATCTTAGATTATAATTTTATATACATATCTATGTATGTAGGTACATTTGTAGTTTGAGGCTGAATATTTTGACAACCCTATATGTAAAAGTGTGTGGTTTTGTATATTTTACTGTATATGTACACACATGTAAATACATACATATTTAATCGTTTTATTACGACAATAATTGAATTGAAAAATAGGGAATTCAACAACACATTTAATTTATATTAAAAAGCAACAAAAATAACGTATGTACAATAATCGCCATTAAAACCATACGCACACACATGCTCTATTATCAATATCGTATGAAATCTTTTTATATTAATTTTTACAAATTTTTTAAATAAAAAGAAAGAATCTAGTCCTCCGCTCGTTAAGATTGAGCACAGTTTTCGGTTTGTGTTAAAAAATAAATACCTATGTATGTATGAATTTTGTTGTATGTATGTAAGTATGTAGATATTATATTTTTTTAAAATCCAACTTCAACAAAATTCAGTCCCAATAAAAAACTATGCTGCCATGTTTGACATCATACTAATGATGGTTTTTTTGGTGGAGGAAGCAGAGACGTAAAGAAAACAAAACTAACTGAAAACCATCGTCATCTGTCCCGTCAGAACAAAACGTTTAAAAAAAGTTGTATGTATGTATATAGTCAGTGATGCCAACTCTTGGCACACTAAACGCGTGAAGGCATTTGAAAACGAACTACATAATTTGAAAACAGGGTTTTAGTACATTTTGGTGCCATATTTTTTTTTCAAAAAGTGCTACAATATACATATTTTTTATTTAAACACATAAAATTTTAAACAAAACGATATATGTATGTACATACCTACCTACAAATTAAAAAATAGTACCTATTGGGAATGGACTCATTTTAAATTCAATTCAATTAAGGTACTCGTACAACTCAAGCGCTCTTGTAAAATTGGTCATTGTTCAAAATATTTGCAGATCTTGGTTAGTCGAAATTTACACTGGAAATTTCTTGCCGTGAAGAAAGTTTGTTGGTAAGAGGCAACGCTGTATGCGCGACACACTTTACTTCTTGCCTCTCGCCAACAAACATTCTGGCCGGCAAGAAATGACCACAGTGTAAATTGCGACATCCTCTTCTTTCCATAAATCACTATTTAAATGATATTTTTGGCTTTTTGTATGTTTCGTTGGAACACTTCTACTATGTTTATGCATTTAACGAAATGATGTAACTTTATTTTAAAATACATTTCTGACACTTAACTGGGGTACACTCTATCAAACTTGAATGAAAAAACAAAATTATTTGCGGTTGACTGGTCTGATGAAAATTAGCGGCCACACTATCGAGCAAGCGAAAATGTAAGCAAAACTTAATTATATCCGATAGTGTATACTCCGCTTTAAAGTCCTCTCAACTTTAGCGTTTAGTGAGGGACATATCTATTACCCCTATTATGAAAGTCGACGGCAGCGGAACAATATTTGTATTTTCTCAGTCGTTATTGACAGCAATCGATTACTGTTGACAGTAACTTTGTTTTTCTGCAGCGCTTTTTATTCGACGTCGAATAGAATTGACTGTTTGATATATACAGAAGATATCGGATATAAGAAACTTATTTGTAAAATAAAACAACATTGTTTCTTAGTGCCGCCAAGTCTTGAGTTTTTAGGAGAGAAGGGAAAAGAGAATGCCATTTCTTTTCCCCTCTCTCCTAAAAGATCCAGACTTGAAGAGTCAAACTTGACGTGTGTGAACCAGAACTTATATGCAATTTTTCTTATAAGCAATTTTTGTTTATAAGAAAGTAATTTGTATAAACCTATGTCGCACTTGTTCAACAATATTGTATTTATTCAAAATTTAAGTTTTGAGTAGAAGAAAAACAATATTAAATTATAGACATAAGAAACAGTTTTTAAACCAACCGTTTCATTACCAAAAGTAAACAAAATATCACGATATTTTTACAGCATAAATATATATTAATTTTGTGTCGATTTTTTTTTCAAATGTGAAAAATAAAAATTTTAAGCAAATACACTATAGTTGAACAAGTGCGATATATGGATATAAGAATCTTTTCCGGCTAGAGGAATCCTAACTTTAAGTTTTACTTACTGAGTTTTCCAAAAACACTTCTTAAGTTAATTTTTGTTAATCAGGTATATGATGGAAAACGGTATTGAAAACAAAACGATTTGAACTCGATAATACGTTCTCAATATCTTTAAAAACTGCTTAATAATAAATTTTACGCTTTTTCCTGGTTATATTCTTTTGAATTTTATCTATGTATATATAAAACGTTTGTGCCGTGTATGTGCTCCTAAAACTCAAGAAAAGCTGGACCGATTGACACCAAACTTGGAAAATATATTATTTTAGTCGGGAGTCAGGATTCCATTAAGTTTAATTACGATAGGTGGCGCTGTTGTGATATTTTTATTTTTTATTAATGGTACGATTTGGCTGAAATTCACAAAATATATTTACTAAATAAAAATAAGTTTCCTGATAACATGTTGTAGGTAGCGCTGGTATCAAGTTATTAACAAAAATCTCTGGTATTTAATTTTTTTTTTTAGAAAATCCCGAGCAAATAGTTTGTATTCAAGGGAGTTCTGGAAATCGAAAACGTAAAACACAAGAATTTTAAACGTCAATTTTTAATAAAATTTATGTAATAAAAGAATTTTATGATACATACATATATACAAATATTTGTCTATCAAACAGAATTTTATAACAATATTATACAAATTAGATTAAATGTGTATTAAAACAACTTCCAAATTCTTCGTTTTCGATTTCCAGAACACGCCTGATTATATTTGTTAATTAAACTGTATTTTGAAGAAAAAATTAAGACCTCTATTCAGAAATGGATTTTAAAATCGGTCGAAATTCATCACACCTGCTAAAAACGATAGTTTTTTATCACATACCTGAATAAGAGACGGAATTTTTTTTGTCAATCTTTTAAAATAACCAAAAATAAATCCAGAACTTGTCCATTTTCTCGATGTTTTCTTTCGGACAGTTTTCACAATTCCATATAACTAAAAAAACAAAAATGTAAAAATACCGTAACAAAAGCAAAAAAGGCCTTGCGTTTCAAATCTAACCCGAAAAGGGCTTAGTTGGCATCACTGCACATAGTAATTTATTCTGCTGTCGTTGCCGAACGAACCTACTTGCTTGTTTTTGCTGTATTGTAGTCAACTAATCACATCAGCCTCGTCGTGCTGCCTTTGAATTTGTGTTGTTGCTATTTATTTATTTTACTTTATTATCGCAGCTGTACTTTTTTCATAAAACGACGTCGTTTTCATTTATTGTTTTTTATTTTGCTGTATCTCTACTGTTACATTTGTTTTTTCTTCGTTTTAAAGTACACATGCACAAACTCTGGCATTGTCAAGTCAACTTATTGGCGCATGTGAGTTTGTATGATAAAACAGATGCTTAATGTTTTGTTTTTACAAAGAGGGGTTAAATTTACTGAGTGTTAAAATTAACTTAAATGTATGATTGTATCTAACGATAAGAAATAAAAAGGTACTTTATGAAATGTATATTATATTAAAAAATTTTTTTAAGAAAAGGATAGGTATTATTTTCTGAAAATTTTCAAGCAATTATTAGATCAGTAACCAAGGCGAATTCATTAAGGTGACATTTTCGAGTCATCTGTTTATTGTTTATTTTTTTGCGTGTATACTGAATGTCAAGTTTTATTTACATTTTGTGAAAAAATTAATTCAAATTTAAAATTCAATAAAAATGTAAAAATTTGAAAAAAAAACTTATTTAAATTTTATAAAATAAAAAAAGTGAATATAAAACATAAATACAAGAAATTAAAAATCCGTAAGGAATAAGTGGGGCCACAATTAATTTGCAATAGAGGACTTTCTAAAGCAATTGCGTATATTTTATTAACAAACAAATTTCCTTTTTGGTATTTTCAACAAATATTTTTGACATTCACTCTAACTTTTTACAAAAACAAAATACATAGTATTTTTCAATAGAAAGGGATAGCTAGCATAACTCTATCTCATGATGCGGTCACCTTTATAAATTCGCCTTGTCAGTAACCATGTTCAGTAATGTGAGAAATTAAACAAAAATGCCATAAATTGAAACAAACAACTGTTTTTCTCACTTAACTGCGACTGTAAGATTTTTGGTGAGTGATAGCTGCCACGTAAGGAAATTACACGCCAATTTACAGAAAAAGTGTCTAAAATTGTTGTGAGAAAGTTCCCGCTTCTAATTGTCAAAACTCACGAATAAAAACAGGGTGAGAAGAAATTTGAACACTAATAAAATATATACTATATGTATAACCATATTAAAAATGCAATTAATAATAACACGAAAGATGTGTTTTGTTCTTGTCAGATTTTTTCCTTTTAAATTTTTGTTTTTAAAACATACTAATGTTTTCTAAGCTATTTTGTAAACAACAAGCATTAAAGCTGCAATTACATTATTTTCGCCATCGTCGTTGAAAAGTTTTCAATTTTAATAAATATTGGTCGCCATCAACGACATGTGTGACTAGCGTTCTCAACGTACATATGCGATTTTACATCGGCTTCGAGTGGAATATTATGCCATTTATGACGTATCTTATCGCAAAGAAGTTTACATCTTCCCATAAGAATTGTACAAGGCTTGTAATCAGCTGTTTTCTTAAACGTATATTGAAACACTTGAAAGAAAATTTTTAAGATAAGTTCGTTTAAATTTTTAAAACTATGAGTGTATTGGTAAAAAAAGTGTGTATTAGAACTTGAAAGACAACTTGATTGTTTAAAGGGCCAAATACACTAGTCAAATGCTTGTCCAACAGGCGAATTCACTAGTGTTCGTGTGTTGGACGTAATATTCGCCGTAATATCTAAATTTTTGATTTTCCATCCAGCATAGTCGGTGTGACACATACAAACGCATTTTTACGTCTACTACCACAATGATTGATGAGTATTTTGATCAGTGTTTTTGGGCCCTAGGCCTGAAGTATGGTAATATGTAATGGTGGAATATTACAGGTGGCATCGCTACGGCAACAAATGTAATATAAGAAAAAAACGCTTATATGAAATTTTGTGGCATGTTTTTAATTTCCTTTATTCGTTACCTTCTGTATACGCTGTCGTGATTAAAAACCTTGACAGTTTTGCAACAAAAAAGCCAACCACGATAACATTTTTTTTTAATAGACTTGTAATTTTAAAAATAGCACTGCAACTACTTAAATGTCATCACCGTATTAGTTTAAAGCGCCCCATCCATTAACAATACTGTATGTACATTATCACCCCTATCGTGAATAACAAGTGGAATTTTTGTTCCCATGATATTTTCATTCCCCTCGAAGGGAAAAAAGCAATCGTGAATCTCGTGAAAAATTTTTCACGCTATCAGTTCCAGTGAATGTAAAAAAAGAAGAAAGACCAAAAAAAATTAAAAATCAATGAAATTTTTGTTCAAAAATATACAAGTATATAGTTTAAAGAAAAGTTTAAACAATAAAGCAAAATATTTAGTTTTGGAGGGATAGTTTGATAACAATGTTAGTTTTTTGCACTTTTTAAATTTTATGTAGTAAAATATTTTCCAAAATTCTGCAACCAAGTCTATCGAAAGCTTCACAAATCCGCAGGCAATCGACCTATTGTTTTGCATTTTGTTGAGCAATATATGTATCGGTTTGTGCCTTTTTAACTTTATTAGCCGTTAATATTCGATTTATAGGAGGAGCTTCTTACATACATGTTCTGTTCCCTAGCAAAAATAAAGTGAGAAAATCTAAGGGAACTGTGAACAAATTACGAGGGAAAAAATTGTTCACGATAAGGGGAATTTTATTCCCGTGAACATTTTTCACGTTATTATTCTTCTTTGAATTACATTTTTTCATGGGAGTTGTTCATGATCGCAAATATGTGAAAAGGGGAAAAATTACGAGGGAAAAATTATTCACGATAGGGGTGAATGTATATGTTATTCGCCATATTATTTTTATGTTGCCCTATATTATTCAACAAGTGCCACAACAAAACATAAGCTTTAAAGCAAACAACATTGTACTTTGTTGCTAAAGCTAAGATCCCACTATCGGCGCAATGTACCAATTTTTGTCATATTTTATGTGCCGATAGTGTGAACGGTCAAAATTTTTTAATATCCGACAATCTGTGCCGAAATTGTGCTGACTGTGGACAATCAAAATAAATCTTGATGCGCCGACAATGTGAACACTCTTTAACACAGTTTACTGCACTTCTTTTCGTTGTGAAATAAAAATCGGAAGGATTTTGATTCTTGCCAATATATTCACCCCTATCGTGAATAACAAGTGGAATTTTTGTTCCCATGAAATTTTCATTCCCCTCGAAGGGAAAAAAGCAATCGTGAATCTCGTGTGAAAAATTTTTCACGCTATCAGTTCCAGTGAATGTAAAAAAAGAAGAAAGATTAAAAAATATTAAAAATCCATGAAATTTTTGTTCAAAAATATACAAGTATATATTTTAAAGAAAAGTTAAAGAAAAGGAGGGATATTTTGATTACAACGTTAGTTTTTTGCACATTTTAAATTTTATGTAGTAAAATATTTTGCAAAATTCTGCCACCAAGTCAATTGAAAGCTTCACAGATCCGCAGGCAATCGACCTGTTGTTTTGCATTTTGTTGAACAATATATCGGTTTGTGTCTTATTAACTTATTAACCCTTAATATTCGATATATAGGAGGAGCTTCTTCCATACATGATCTGTTCCCTAGCAAAAATAAAGTGAGAAAATTTAAGGGAAATGTGAACAAATTACGAGGGAAAACATTTTTCACGATAAGGGGAATTTCTTCCCGTAAACAATTTTTCACGTTATTATTCTCCTTTGAATTACAATTTTTCGTGGGAGTTGTTCATGATCGCAAATATGTGAAAAGGGGAAAAATTACGAGGGAAAAATTATTCACGATAGGGGTGATTGTGTCACCTTCCCTGCAAATAAAATTGGACCACCTGATCCATTTTGATAAAATGGACTACGCCATGGACTGGTCCGATGTAATGCAAGCATGGACCATGTCATTGTTAAAAAGTGTTTGTAGTGAGACGACATTTCTTTGTTTTTTAACGACATGCTTTCGTTTTTAAACGACTTTAAAACTAATCCTCTTGAGTATACCATGGAATAGTTTTAAAACTACTCCTTAGTAGTCCAAAGGTGGGTTATATGGTCCTCCCCTAGGACATCGTAATGTTAAATAGACCATGTTTTTCCATTACGTAGTCCTGGTCCCTTTAGGCTACTCTTTACACGCGTGTTTGGGCTGGTCCTATTATTTATAGGGTTTAAATATCACATTCGCAATATAATTGTACAATTAGAAAAATTGAACAATCCCAGTTGACCAGATTGCCGTTGACGAGATCGTCGTCAATGATGTATGCACGACTTGTCCCCCGTTGTTTAGGTTTTCTAGAAGACAATTTACAGGAAATCGTCGTGCACGACAGTTTGAGCGACGTTGTCTTGTAAGTTGTCTTCTATTTAGTTTTATGTGGGACAGTATGAGCGACTTTGTCTTATAAGTTGTCGCCTATTAAACTCTATGTGGGACATTATGAGCGACACTGTCTTATAAGTTGTCTTGATTTAAATACCTACAAAAAATTTACAAATTAGTTCTAAACTTTCCCGCTGGCGGGAAAATGGATTACATTTAGTTGCGTATAGGAGTTGAATATAAAACATATAACAGAAATTAAAATTTAAACTATACTAAAAAACTGTCTGAATTAGATAACCATATAATAAGTTTTGTCGTGGACGTCAAAATAGACGACATTGTCATGCAGGTAGTCGTTAATGATAAAGTAGGCGACATTGTCTTTCTTTGTGTCGTGCACGATTTTCGCGACACTTGTTCGAAAATGTCGTTGACGATTTGTTCCCGCTGTCCCTCACATGTCGTGCAGAAATTAACATTGTCGTGCATCCGTCTTCGAGGATGTCTTAAAGACGGGACCAACTGGGATTATGTATGTGTATTGCAAGTGTATGAGCCGATTAAAGGTAAAATCCATGCATTTCCTACTCAACACTGTGATATACTTATAGCAGCGCTGTCAGGTTTTTGGGGATTTATCCCCAAAAAAATCCCCAAAATCTACTTTAACTCCTTATAACTTCTTTGATAAAAGTCGAATATTCGCAAATTTAGTCAATTTCAAATTCTGAACATTTTCTTTATTAGATTGTCTTACAAAACTTAAAGCAGAGTTAGACTTTTGTGGTAGGTATAGAGAGTTACTTGTGTCACCTTTCTGCTAAAAAAAAATCTGTTCGATATAACAATAGAATTTATGATGCAAAAATTTTAATTTAAAAAAAAAAATAGGTTTCTGGAATATTTTTGTAAAACAGATGTTAAAGAATTAAAAAAGTCCAAAATTGAAAATATTCAAATATTAGAACAGAAGTTATGGTAAGTCAAAGTCGATTTGGGGATTTTTTGGGGATAAATCCCCAAAAACCTGACAGCGCTGACTTATAGTGACAAAAGAAAAGAATCCCATTAAAAAATAAATTGCTGCCTCCTCTTTGTGCTTACATCAGCTACGGAGATGTTTAGTGTTGGCAGAGACTTGTGTTAACTGAAAAAGAAAAAATTGTCGTCGTCAGCTACATATCTCATAAAAAATACACAACAAAAAAAAATGACTACGTTACTGTGCTGTCGTTCGCAACCTATTTAGTTTTTCTTTTTTGTAGCTTCGTCGTGCAGTATGTGTGATGTTTTTATTTTTGTATTCGTCCATTGACGTCCATTTTACGCAGCTGTACTTTTTTTGGGTAAACGACGTTGTCGTACTCGTTTCTTATTTGTTGTTTGCATTTTTTTCATATTCCTCTGTTTCTTTGCTGTTTTGTGTTACACGTGCTGTTTTTCTTTTTTGTTTGAATTAAACAAACACATACGCACTCTGTTTTTGTAAAAGTCGCTTATTGGCGCATGTGTGCTTGCATCAGTGTTACCGCTTGTGTCTAATCGGATTTAATTTTATTAAGTCTAGCACGCATTTTTAAAGGAATTTTATGGTGTTTTCTTTTCTACAAAAAAATGGGACATTTTATTTAAAAAAAAATGCAATTTGGTGTGTTTCTTAAAAATTTTGCTCCCGTATTTTTAGAAACAAACATTAAAATGCATTTTTTTAAATAAAATGTCACATTTTTTTGTAGAAAAGAAAACACCATTAGATTTAAGTGTTTGGAAAAGTAATCACAGAAGTAAAAAAAAAAATATTTTGTACCTATGTTTTGTAGGTATGTATTATTTATTTACTTTTAAAATTTATATTTATTCAATTAATTTTTGCTGATGTCAATTAGTCACTTGAAAATAGAACTCGTTCAAGGCGAATTTATTACAGGTGGTCTTAAAAGCCCTGCTGATATTAAGTAAAATCACTTTTGTACAATATTCTTCTTTTATTATCTTTGTTTCTGTTTTGTTTTATTTCAGTTTTTGACATTGTGCAATGATTTTACAAAAACAAATTGCTTGTGGTTTTTGTACAAGTTGTACTTGTTGTAGTACCGAGATTACCTGGGATGAATTCGCGTTGAACTCGTTGTAAATCAAAAATGTCATATTTAAGCTATGTTCACATTGTGCGTAGGTATTTGTTATGTGGATTGTAAAAAACTAAACTCTAATGCAAAAATATTTAAATTTTTTGATTTATTCTGGGTTCACACTATGAAAGTTTTCTTTCAGAAAGTGTAAGTTTATTGGTGAGAGGGGAGAGAATAGCAGCATGTTATCTTCCTCTCTCACCCATAAGCTCAGTCTTTCTGAAAGAAAACTTCCATAGTGTGAACCAGAGTTCCCAGTTTTATTTTAGTCCTAATCCCCAATTTGCGATTGCCCCAAAAATCCCCAAAATAGCCATTTTCTTATCCCCAAAAATCCACACATTTTCTTAAAAAAAAAAATATGTCAATGAAAAAATATGCATAGGTACATCGATTTATTTTAATAAGTTCATTTGTGTAATATAATTAAAACTAATGCTATTTATTCTTTGGAGTTCTACGTATCCATGTACATACATATGTATAGTATGTAACAAGGAAACGTAAAAACTCAAAAGAAAAATAATTACGCTTCAAAACATATTTATCATTTCCAAAACTAGGGAATCATAATCTTCTAATTATAAGCCAATGCAATTTTGTTTTGAATGTTGTTTGTTTAAAAAGTTTATTTGAGAGTATTGAATAAATTTGTCACAGCAAGCTTCATTATTTTAGTGTGTTTTTATTCTAAGAAGAGCTCCTAATATGTAACTCATATTGCATTCTGTTGCAAATATTGATTTTGGTTGTATTCACTACAGAAAAAGCTAGTTTTACAGAAGTAACGCTAGTTGGTACAAAAAGCATATTTAAAACTATTTCAACAAGTTCTTGAAATAGTTTTAAACCACAAAAAGACTTAAATTTGTACCCACATCTTGACCAAATCGGTCTTGCCATTGCAAAAATGATATTAATAATAATAAATTATCCCCAAAAATCCCCAGCGAAAAAAAAGCTTTGCCCCAAAAAATCCCCTGGGGATTTTCACGAAATTTGTATCCCCAATTTCAAAAAAAAATCCCCAGATTGGGGATAAATCCCCAAAACTGGGAACACTGGTGTGAACCCAGACTTACCATCCAGTATCGTCGCTGTCACACAAATAAACACACATTTTCACTAATACTACCATAGCTCTTGATAAAAAAAATGTTTGACGGTGTACAGACTCCTTAAGTTTTACCCTTTGTACACTTGCATACATTTCGGAGGAACGTATGGAAGATGTTGAAAATGTAAAATACGCGTTTACACTTCAAACATCCTAACCAGGGCTGCCAGATAAATTTGTGAGGAAATCGGCAGTTTCCTGAGAAAAAAATAAAAAAATCGTCTTTATCGTTTCGAAAAATCGCCAAAAAAAATCTGACAACTTAAAATTTAGTTTTTTAAACAATTTTGGTTCGATTTAAAAAAAAAAAAAAAAAACATTAAAACAAAAACATAAACGTCAAATTTGATTGCTCCATTAAATTTGCGACGTATAGACCGCAAATTGTCATGAGTAGCAATCCATTGCGCAATGATTGCTCATCTGATTGCTTGAGCAATTATTGCTTAGCAATCTGCTGTCAAATCAGTTGTAATTTATCTGACATTTCATTTCTCTGTACGGTTAGTGTGTTCATTTATTAAAAAAGCAATCAAGAAAAAGCCGCCAAGTGAAAAAATACTTCAACAGACTACAGAAAAAGTTTTTATATGTATATTATTTTTTTAAATAAACGTCAATATCAGCAAAAGCAAACGACGAATTGGTTTTTTGTATATTTTTATTTTTTCAATAGAACAATACAAGTTTTAGTTTTTTTTTTCATACGCAAATAAACAAAAAAGTAATACAAAACACAGCTACGACAATTACAATTAATTATTTTATTAATTTAATTTAATAATTTAAAAAAGAAAATTAAACAACAACTTCAAAACACAACATAAAACATTTGTTACAAATACAGCCACAAAACTTTATACAACTTCTCGAGGTGAAAATTGCAAATTTATGGCAAAGCAATTTCAAGTGTTCTCCAGCAATATAATCAGCAATTATTGATCCATTGTTCTGCCGACGTTATTGCTTGTACTTAGCAATAAAAATTGCTACGTGGAGACCCAACGTTACTACCACTAATAAATATTGCTACGTGGAGACCCGGGGTGAACTTGGTGGCCACACGATCAAGTTTTGCCTTTCAATTCCTTTCAATTTGCAATACACTCACAGTTTTTTACTAACCCACTCATACTTTTTAAATTGAACACGAGATGGCTTTCAATTTTACCTTTCATTTGTTTGGCAATTTACTTTAAATTTAACAGCTGAGTACAAGTTTGTCTCTGTTGTTGTTGACATCTTGGAAGTAAATTGCTTACAAATTGAGTGCAGCCTACGTCACAGCTTTCAATTTATGTAAATTTTGACAAGCAGTATATGTAAAAGACTATCAAGAACAACTTGAACGTGTGGCCGCAGGGTAAAGGCTCAACCATAATATGCATAGCCTTGCTTAACCTACTGTCAAAAATTAACAAAAAGTCTCTTAAATGCATTTAAGAAAAAAAAAACGAAATAAAAAAACATTTGATTCCATACGGAATGTGCGATTAGATTCGCACCTTGCTTAAGCAAATGACAGTTTCATTAAACTTAGCAAAAAGTTTCCTTAAGTTCAATATGGTTTGCCTCATATAACTTATATGTATTCGCCCATTCGCTTAAGCCAACTTAAGCACATTGTGGTTGGGCCTTAAGACTTGCATTATACAGCCGTACCCAAGGCGAATTCAACAAGGTAAACTCTTTAGAGCAGCTGTTCATCAGCTGTTAAAGATAATTTGTCAAACAATATTAATTTTCATTTTAATTATTTCGTTTTTAATTTATGTACATACATATGAAAGTTGTCAAAAAAAAAAAAAAAATTAAATTTAATGATTTTATGGAAAAAAAAAGAAACATTAAACAAAGTTTTACTGATTTATGCATACACTCTGGTCGTGTATGGGCAACCCAAATAAAATTGAGCAAAAACAAACTTATCCTGAAAATTTTTTTGTAGTGATTCTATAATTGTCCATGGAATCAAATCTCGGTTAGCAAACCTTCTCCTGAAATAAACTCTGACACATCTGTCGTATTTAGGCTTGCCAACCGTACTTTATAATAAAGTATTGTACGTTATTTCAAGTAATTGTACTCTATACTTTATGTGAATAATAAAGTACGCGAAAATACTTTATTTCGCATGATTAGATTTATCTAGAATTCAAAATAGTTTCAGATTATATTAGTCAGGGTTTTATTAGTCATCTATATATATAAAAAGCAGAGTACACTTTGATGTCACCACTTACTGCAAAAACGGGTAGACTGATTACAACAAAAACTTTGGGGTACGTTGGAGATAGTCTGTAGATGGTTTATGTAAAGTTTGCATGAAATCGGCCCAGTGGTTCCGGAGATATGGCATTTAGATTTTCCTATCTATTACCATACAAATATCAACAAATTGCCCTCCATTTTGAACTCCTTCGGAACGGCTTGACTGATTTGTATGAAATTTTGTATGGGTTTTTGTTAGGTATGAGAATAGGTCGTAGAGTATTTTTTTTTATCGCTAGAGGGCGCAAAATATGGCATAAGCTCCCCCACCCTATATCTCATTAGCTAAACAACCTGTTTTCTTAAAATTTGGCATGCAGGCACTGTAACATTTTAAAGAAAAAAGGGAATAGGGCAAGAGGAGTAAAAGCTCCCCCTCCCTTTATATGCTTAACCAATCGACCGATTTTCTTAAAATTTTGCATGAAAATAGTGTAACATCTGGAAAGAACTAAAGCCTAAAATTTTTATAATTTATGGCGTGAAATAGGGCAATAGAGGTAAAAGCTCCCCCTCCAATATATTTTAAACTAATCAACCGGGTTTCTTAAAATTTGGCATGCAGACACTGTAACATCTGAAAGGAAATAGGGAATAGGATGTGAAATAGGGCAAGAAGGGTAAGAGCTTCCCCTCCCAATATCTTTTTGAAATTTCGCAGGAAAATAGTGTTACAGCTGGGAAGTACTACAGGCTATAGTTTTTATTTTTTAGGGGGTGAAGCAGGAGCGGTAAAAGCTCCCTTTCCTGTATCTTCTTAACTAATCAACCGGTTTTCTAAAAATTTGGCATGCAGACACTGTATTCTTAACTAATCAACCGTTTTTCTTAAAATTTGGCATGCAAAACAACGTTTGCCGGGCCAGCTAGTAAAATAATAATACTTATTGTACAAGTTTTTTTTTAAGAAAAACTAAAGAACAACTAATTAATAGTAGTCAGGGCCATTTGTTGATGTTTTTTATATTGGCAGGACGATTTTTCGAAAAAAATAATCTGACAGCACAATTTCACTTATTTGTTTTGTTTGAGTACAATAGCTGCCTATTTTTAAAACACGAGTGAAAAATTCTTTCAAATTACTGCCTGCCATTCCTTAAGGGGGCTCCCATACAAAAATTTTAATACAGACTAGAAATATATTGAAGAAAACGTACCATAACAGCCAAGGAGTGACCTTAACAATTTCTGGAGACATAATTGCCCCTTATCACCTCTTCTTAAGGGGGCTTCCATACAAATATTGCGTTTTATGAAATTTGTAAATTAATTAAAATTTTTCGATTTTTGTGTATAAAATCAAAAGTTAACAGATTTTAATCATTTTAGCTTGTTTTGTTTGAAGCTTTGTTTTTTATATGTCTGGAATATTTTATACATTTTTAAAAAACAAAAATTTCGAAATGTTGCAAAAAATTATTTTTGATGCCAAAAAAAATTATGTTTCTAAAACGACTGCGCAAGTTAGAAAAAAATTTAACGTTTTAAGGAAATTTTATTGCGGATTTACGTTTTTTCTTTAGTTATTTCAATAAACTGAACCGTTTTTAAACCGGTATTGGATTCAGCGTACCCGAATTGGGTAAAATCGCCAGTTGCCCGGCTTGTCTCAAGAAAAGTGTCAAATTCTAGCACAGTGTAATTGTTTGATAAAACTCGCGAAAAGCAGTAAAAAACGTTTTTAAATAAAACACTTTTGATTAACGTTTTTTCTGGTTTCAAAAAATCTATGCACTATATGTACGAAAACTGCCACAGTTTTATAAGACAAGAAATTAATCCATGAAAAATGGATATACATATACCGATTTCTCAAAAACTGGAGCCAATTTGACACTTTCAAATGTACTTTCGCACTCAGGGGACTCCCCCCTAATTGTTCGAAAAGGATTCATCGAAGTTCATTTTTTCGGGTCAAAAACTATCACAGTGATATCGGCCAACAATTTCACACAGATCTTAACCGCCACCAATACTGACATTAGTTTTTATAAAGATTGGTTAATAATTTATGGATCCTACATATCGGGTGATTTATTAGCTATTATCTTTTTGGCAACACTGTTTGGTCTATAATTTAACCATGAATCGTCTTAAAAACGAACAACGCTTGCAAATTATTGAATTTTATTATCAAAATGCGTGCTCTGTTAAGAAAGTTCATCGCGCGCTTCTTGTGTCAGCGACGAAGCTCATTTTTGGCTCAATGGGTACGGTAAAAAGCCGAATTGTCGATTTTGCATCCAGAAAAAGTCACAGTTTGGTGCGGTTTATGGGCTGGTGGCATCATTGGACCGTACTTCTTCAAAGATGATGCGAATCGTAACGTAACTGTGAATGGTGGGCGCTACCGTGAGATGATATCCAACTTTTTTTTTGCCCAAAATGCAAGAGCTTGACTTGCATGACATGTGCTTTCAACAAGACGGTGCCACATGCCACACAGCACGCTTAACAATGGACTTATTGAGAGGCGAGTTCGGTGAACACATTATTTCACGTTCGGGACCGGTCAATTGGCCGCATAGATCGTGCGATTTAACGCCTTTAGACTATTTTTTGTGGGACTATGTTAAAGCTCATGTCTATACACACATGCCCGCTTCAATTGACGCATTGGATGACAACATTGAAGCATTTATTCATGAGATACCGGCTGAAATGTTGGAAAGAGTATGCCAAAATTGGACTAAGCGGATGGACTATTTGAGGCGCAGTCACGGTCAACATTTGCATGAAATAATCTTCAAACATTAAATTATATGGACCGTACTATCGATTCAAAAAAAGATTTCATGAATTTTTCTGAATTGTGTGTTTTTTTTTAAACTTTCCTAAAGCTCTTAAAAAATCACCCATTATATAAAGGCCACACCTGAAATATTGCAAGTGTCAGTAGAGAATATTAAATATTTATCACAGCCGAATAAATCACTCTAACTTGTTTGATGATTAAAAGAGGCTTCTTTATATCCCAGTCTTCCAAAGCTGGGTTATTCACTAGAAAAAAAAACCATATTTTGTGTGAAACTTTGATTCAAATTAATTAAATATTATACTCACAGTGGCTCTCATTAATATTCGGTTTTATATTCCGAGTTATTAAAAGTCAACAAAATAAATAGAAAATAATAAAAAAACTGGGATATTATTTTTTGTATTCTTAAGATATATCTGAATATTGAACAAGCAATAGTAATAAAAACAAAAAAACTTAAGTAATTGGCACCTCATTAATATTCGGTATTTTAGTTTTACCACAAAATGAAACACTATAGGTCTGCATGTTTTCATAAATTATTTATAAAATGGAGAAACACCCATTAATTAACATCAAACAAATAAAGTAAGCTGAATAAACATGCCATTCTCAAGTTTTTTTTTTATAAAATGCGCGATTGGTCGTAAGGGAAAAAAATTCGATAAAGTAAAGAAAATTAGTGAATTTTTCATTTCTAAAAAGGAAAAAAATATAAAAATATTGCTGAAATATTGAATATGAGGATGTTAACACGGTCTCTTTCCAGACATATCTGTTTTTGACATTCTCTTTTGAACATGCTAACAAAAACCTTTTGTCTTTTCACGATGTCTTTCCAAACGTGTCTAATACACATATACATACAAATTGAGAACATGAAAATGCATATAAACAAACATGAAAACTCATTTCATGTCTGTTTGGCAACCCCTCTTTCTTCTCTACCCGATCGCCAACAAACAAAACAGACGTGTTTGTGAGACATGTCTGAAAAGACACCGTGTAAACTCCTTCTATGAAGCCAAAAACTGTCGGTGACATTATCCGAACGACAATCGAATTGATTTTAAAAAACAAATTGCGATGCCAAAAAAGCTTACCGAGATGGAAGATCGCAGCATTGTTAGAAAAATCAAGGCTAATTAACGCTTAAGTGCCCCCAAAATCGTTACTGAAGTTGCTGCGGAATTTGAAAAGACAGTTTCAGAAGCAACCATACATCGCACAGCTAAAAAAGAAACTGTTCACGAAGGGTTCACGGCCGTATTGCCCGAAGAAAGCCTTTCGTGAATTTGAAAAACAGAAATCATCGGTCAAAATTTGCTAAGGACCATATAAAAAAAGTTGCAAATTGATGGGATGACGTAATTTTTCTGGTAAAAGCTAATTTAACTTATTTAGAAGTAATGGAAAAACTATGGTGTGGCGGAAGCCAAATAAAGAGTTAAAAGGAAAAAATATTACTCCAACAGTTAAGCATAGAGGAACGAGGGTAATGGTGTGAGGCTGCATATCAGGGAAAGGGGTTGGGAAACAGGTATTTACCGAAGGCATTATGAACAACGATGTTTATTTGGACATTTACAGTGAAAATTCGAAACAATCTGCAGAAAAAATGGGAATTGCAAGATTTTTTAAATTGTATCGTGACAACGACCCAAACCTAAAGCCAACGTTGTTCGAGAGTGGTTGCCTTATAATTGCGAAGTTATTAAGACATCTGCTCAGTCCCCAGGCATGAATCCTATAGAAAAGTTATGGGACCATTTAGATCGCCGAGTCCGCGAAAATCCCGTTTCTTCGAGAAACGAACTCAAAAAACCGCTGCAGGAAGAATGAGATAAAATTAGTATGGATTACTTGCAAAAAATTATTTTTAAAAAGCCAAATCGTCTTTCTGAAGTTATAAAAAATAATAGTTATCCAACCAGATATTAGTTTATTTCTTTTTTATTTTTATTTAAACAATAATGTTATATGTGCTAAAAAAAACCGAATATTAATGAAATGTCAATTACTTTAGTTTTTTTGTTTTTATTATTATTGTTGTTCAATATTCAGAATTCTGATATGTTTTTTTAATTTTGTTGACTTTTAATAACTCGGAATAAAAAACCGAATATCACTGAGAGCCACTGTATGTACTTGTTTCTCAGCAGCTAATATTTTAGTGATCTTCTTTAAATTAATCTAATGTTATATTACATCTTTAAAACACAAAAAATTTTATTTAAAAAAGAACTAATAAAATTTTTTATGGTTTACGTTTTCATCAAAATTTTTGTAAACAACATTTTGACATATTGGATTTGTTACACAAACAAAATAAATATTATTTTTGTTAAAGTTGTAATTGTCGAGTTTACCTTGTTGAATTCGCCTTGGCCGTACCTTAACAAAACCAGCACGCTTTGCAATTGTAAAAACCGATTTGGACAGCTCGTTTGATAGTGAAGTTTGCCGCTATTGTTAATTAATATGTGCGTTCGTTTACTTTTCCAGTAAAATTCAGAAGGTGAGTTATATCAATATTTGTGTACGCGAACGCATTTCAGTAAAATCCAGTACAAATTTTGGGCAATTTAGTTATTTTTTGGTCAATCTAGGGTTTTTATCTCTATTTTTATTTATAATTTGTGAGTTTTATTAAACAAGAAAGCTATCACTACTGTTCGTGACACAACGTTGACGCTCTTGCTTTGGTATGGCATATCAGCGTAAAAGCTAAGCGAAAGAAAACGTTCCACCTTTCGCTCTTGTTAAGGTACGGCTGTTAAGCATTCCTAGATTAAAAAACGAAATTGTCACTTTTTAGAAAAATATCAGCAAATCGGCACTTTGCTAATTTCGAAACAAAAAATCGTCAAAATGAAGATTAATCGTCAAATCTGGCAGCCCTGATCCTAACATCTACTACTAGGGATGCCAAAAGGGAAATCCCGAATCCCGAAATTAAAAAAAATTAAAAAAAAATTAAAACAAAAATTTAATTAAAAATATCAGTTGTATTTTTTATTTTTATAATTCTTATTTTTCTTTTTTTTAAATATATGTTACATATATAATGGGGGGTGCTTTAAAATGGTAGATAATGCCATGATGGCATTATTGCTCATTTGAATGGGAGATAAAGCCATAAGGTTTTATTGCCCATTCATTGAGAGGTAAGGTCATATTTAAAATTTTGCGAAATGAGAGATATAGCCATATTTTTTTTTTCGCAAATGAGAGATAAAGCCATATCAGAAAATTGTTATGCATGGTGTAAACATTCTGCAGAAGGGAAAATTCTTTGTTATCTTTGAACAACATTTTTTTATTCTTGTGACGCACGCAGGAAACCTTTATTCAGCGAAGCCACCTGCCGCGTCCTACTGGAGGACAAAACCCCTAAGCGCGGCCGCAGGGCGCCACGCAGAAAAACTTTAGTATGCGAAGCCAGATTTCAATACTTAACTTAGTGTCTCCGGAACTGAAATGAGAGATAAAGCCATATTGTAATATTGCTAATGTGACCTAAGGCCATGATGGCTTTATCTCCCATTCAAATGAAAAAAAACCAAAAAAGGATTATCTCCCTATTGAATGAGAGATAAAGCCATCATGGCCTTATCTACCATGGTATTAAAGCACTCCAACCCCCCCCCCCCCCCTTTATAATACCTTTTGAAAATTCATAAATAAATACAAAGTGTCGTTTATTTAAAAAAAATCCCGAAATTCCGGGATTTTCTAAAATCAGTCCCGATTGGCATCCCAGTAGACTACTACCAATAAGAAATGTTACCATTTCTGAAAAAAAAATTTTTTTTTTAAATACATACTTTTTTTCTACAAAAGTGACAATATTTAAAACGATAACACCAAAATGTATTTAGAGCAACTGTGTAACATTGAAACACATGATGGTGAGATGTTGAAAAGTATTTCTTATGGGAAAATTTTGACATCTTCACAAATTAATGTGAAATGTTGACAAGTGTGAAAAGGCATTCAGTTAAAGCTAATTTTAAGGTTTGATTGTAAATCACATTTATATGTTAACGGCCAATTTCACCAAGCTCAGTTATAATTAACTACTAGTTACAACTGTCAAAACATATTGTTAACTAGAAGGAAAAAGTAAATGAGTGAATCCATGTCAAACCGTTAAGTCGTTCGGCATCATCACCTCCGATTTGAATGAAATTCAACACAAATGTTGAATGTTATTGGACTTTAACAAAACATAAATTTTCAGACCCCAGATTCTTTCGGCTTCCGAAATATGACGTCATAAAAGATGAGAAAAATGTGAAAAAACCTCAAAAGTCTCCTTACAAAAGGGGATAGAACTCTTGAACTACGCAAGATAATTTAGTTTTATTGGTATCGTTTTAAAGGTGAAAGTGCACCCTTTAAAATGATATGCATATTGTGTTTTTCTTATTGGGGTCTTGAGTTCAAAGCTCCATATCTAGAAAAGTATATTTTTTAAAATTCTTAAAAAAATATATGTTAAGTATTATACCCTCTTCAACATTTGCAGACAATTTAAAGGTGGAGACTCGATTGGTGTTAGAGTTATATACCAGAACGTGATTCTAAGTATGTTTTGTGTTCAAAAATCCCTTGTTGTTGTATTTTAATTATTTTTTTCAGTATATCTGGAGAACGGCAAGAGCCAAAGTTTCCAAATTTTGTACACAAATTTTAGTTATCAATACACACCATCCCACGAAATGTGGTCAGGATTGGAGAAGTGGGCGTGGTACCTCCCGTACAAGAAATATCAAAAATTTTATAAAAACCTGAATCTTTGGACTGTCATATGATCTATGGTTACGCCGTATATATCAAAAGATCGGAAATCTTTAGTAGGAAATATTCTCTGAAAAACTCGGTTCAGATACAAAAAATTTTTGATATTTTTTGTACGGGAGGTACCACGCCCACTTCTCCAGTCCCGCCCACATTTTGTGGGATGGTGTGTATTGATAACTAAAATTTGTGTACTAAATTTGGAAACTTTGTCTCTTGCCGTTCTCCAGATATACTGAAAAAAATAATTAAAATACAACAACAACAAGGGATTTTTGAACACAAAACATACTTAGAATCACGTTCTGGTATATAACTCTGACACCAATCGAGTCTCCACCATTAAATTTTCTGCAAATGTTGAAGAGGGTATAATACTTAACATATATTTTTTTAAGAATTTTAAAAAATATACTTTTCTAGATATGGAGCTTTGAACTCAAGACCCCAATAATTGAGCTTTGACCTTTTCTTAGAAAAACACAATATGCATATCATTTTAAAGGGTGCACTTTCACCTTTAAAACGATACCAAAAAAACTAAATTATCTTGCGTAGTTCAAGAGTTCTATCCCCTTTTGTAAGGAGACTTTTTTGTTTTTTTAAACATTTTTCACATTTTTATGACGTCATATTTCGGATGCCGAAAGAATGTGGGGTCTGAAATTTATGTTTTGTTTAAGTCCAATTACATATAACATTTGTGTTGAATTTCATTCAAATCGGAGGTGCTGATGCCGAAAATGCCATTTTTTCGTGATGGTTTGACGTGTTTTAACTCAAATTTGTTATAACTTCCTAAAAATCATACAAATTAATTGAAACTTTGCCCATGTGCGCTTTTGAACGTGAAGATCTCACAGGAGACATTAACTCAAATTAAGCTTAAGTGAACATAAGCAATTTTTCCTTTTTGCTACAGAAATAATATTTTTTTTTTTGCATATGTATAAATTTTGCACATATTAGCGGCGTTCAGTATTAGGCTTGCAAAAGAGCAATTGCAAAATATCGTTGCAATTCGAAGAAATCTAACGGAAACTGTATATTTTGTTGTTGGATTTAACAAAAGAGCACTTTTGAAAGTCTAATACTGTACTCCGCTGTTGTAAGTGTTCGCATTCGCAAAAATTTAATTTGCCCATTCGTTTTCGCATTCGCTAAACCTACAAACATCGCACTCTATTATGTATAAACAAAAAAATTGTATACTTTTTTTTGGACTTTTTTACTGCATGAAATAATAACAATTTTTCAAGAGTTTTGGGAATTTAAACATTTTCAATTCTAAAATTTTAATTTTTGTAAAAAACACTTCTCGGGATTCCCGCATTTAGTTCCCAGGAAGCGGGAATTGCAGACAATTGAAATTTCGCGATAAGAATTCTGTCTACAAACATGGAATAAATCTATCTTTTTCTATCTATCTTCTATCTATCTATCTATCTATCTATCTATCTATATATGTATATAAAAAAGGATGTGTGTATGTATGTATGTATGTATGTATGTATGTATGTATGTATGTATGTATGTAACGGATGGACTCCAAAACGGCTGGGCCGATTTTGATGAAATTTTCAGGGAATATTCAGAATATTCGGGCGGATGACATTGTGAAGTCTGATTTTCGGTCTGCGGGCGGAGGGGCGTGGCAAAATCTAATTTTCATATTGCACCACCAATGACATCTATATAATTTGGACGATTTTTTCTTTAAAATGATCGCCATGGTCCAACTTAGATTTATACGAAAAAAAATTTTGCGCCGCCCACTTTTACGCCCACTTTTTTTGAATTACCTAAAACCAGAAAACGGCTCCATCGATTTGACAAATGTTTCTTTCAAATGTTCGTATTAATCCAATATTAATTTACCACGCCTACTTTTACGCCCACCTTTTCTATTAAGCGCATAACTTGAGAACGGCTTCACCAATTTGGACGATTTATTCTTTAAAATGATTGTCATGGTCTAGCTTAGGTTTTTACGGAAAGAAAATTTTGCCCCGCCCACTTTAACGCCCACTTTTTTCGATTTACCTAAAGTCAGAAAACGGCTCCATCAATTTGACTAATTTTTCTTTCAAATGTTCGTATCTTTTTAACGGATTTTAAAAATCGAACGTAAACATTTTTCCTAATTTGGACAGGACAACGTCTGTCGGGTCAGCTAGTTTTTTATAAAAAAAGTAAGAAAGTGTATGTACATAGCAACTTTTAAAAAAAACGTTTTTTAAAACTTAAAGATATTTATACCAAATTAATTCTATTTATTGTGGGACACATTCGGCTACTTTAAATGGACATTAGGGTCGCCCTCATTTGCCGACGCCGTAGTTTTTAACTTTGAGATACTTAGTTGGAATAGTAATCTTTCGTTTAAAACAACAAATTTATTAGTACACTAAAAAAATTGGTGAAAGAATTTTGTGAAAATGGAAAAATCCTAACTTTATATTTCAAATGACGTAAAAATAACTAAAGGCTTTCTTTTATGCACAACAAACTGGTTCTGGGTTGGAACTTTAATATCTAAAATGCCGCCGTGTAGATTGACGATAGAATGTTTTGTTTGGACACAAATTAAAAAAAATCTAAAAAAAAACCGAAAAAATTCAAAATTCTTTTTTTTTTTTTTTACATTTCGCTATGTATACATATCTCAGAAACTAAGCATTCTATCGCCAATTGGCAAAGTTTCGAGCAAAACTCATTAGCCGTTTTTGTGCATTTTATGCTTTTCCAAAGAAATTTATGAATTCATGACACAATGAACGGTAAATTTTCAGAAAGGCCAAATATGAAAAAGGCGAAGAACAACTATTGTTTTCGAGGCCCAAAGGAACTATTTTCGGCAATAAAAAAGTTATTTTTCGCGAAAAGTCGATTTTGATATATTGCTAAGTATTTGTATACTAATTTATGTTTGTTATTTTTAGAAAAAACACATGTACTGTTTTTTTGCAGTTTTAAAATTATTATCAATTGCGCAACCTCTCATTTCAGAACAAAAATGTACAAAACGTTGGAAAAGTTTGCGTGATAAATTCGCCCGTGAGTTGAAAATAAGCCAAGACTCAAGATGGCGTTACTTCAAACAGATGTCATTTCTAATGGAGTCCATACGACAATATCGCGAATCATTGTTGGGGAAAGTAACAGCAGCTGGTTTACCGACAGCCACAACCACAAATACGGTGACAGCCCAAGTTGAAGCTCCACAACAGACCCATCAACACCAACAGACAACTCAACAGCAGGTAGTTGATTTATTTACAACGCCATTTAATGGCAGTGCTACTATAACAACACAAGCTTTAGCAGGACATCAGCATGGTGAGTTTTGGGGTGATGATTAATTGACATTGACACCAATAAAAAAAGCAAAAGATAATTAATAGTGTTTCTTGTTTTTGTTTTTAGCTATTGTTGTCACTGGTGATGCGGCGCAACTGGCGGCAGCCAATAATGCTGTTAAAGAACAAAAGACCTATTATTATGAACCGGCTATGAAACGTGAACGTATTGTTGATGATGAGCAACAGCAGCAGCAACAACAACAGCAACAGCAGCAAACCCAACTTCAACAACAACAGCAGCAACATCATGATATGTTAAGTTCTATTAAGATATTTCAAAATAGCATTAACCAAGGTGTCAGTGCTGAAGATCAATCCTTTGGCATGGTCGTAACGGATATGTTGAATACGCTGGGCGTACGACAGAAAGCCGAAGCTAAAGTTCATATAATAAAATATCTCACAGATATGCAGTTGCTGGCTCAACACAACAAATACTGAGATACGGTGATAACAACTGATAAAACATCATGCATAATTCAATTTGAACAACAACCACAGCAGAATCCGCAGGAGGATCAGCAACTACAACAGGACATTATTATAAACACAGCAGGAATAGATGAAGAAGATGAGTTGGAGGAAGAAGACGATGATAATGAGGATGAAGAAGAGGAAGATGAAGAAGTTTCGGAAGGGATTGGCAATGGTTCAACTAGTCAACAGTCTTTAAAAGATGACTAGGTCAAGTTGGTTATGCAGTTGCTGTTTTTTTTCTACCTAGTTGTAGTGTCATTTTGCTAAGCAAATAAGGAGAGAGAGTCTTAATTACTGCCATGAAGGAATAAAGTTTTATTTTTTGTGCTTCTATCATTTTGGTTTCCTTTTAAATTATATTTTTCTGCAGCAAAATCTCACTTACATGTGTTATAATGTAAATATTTTATTAGCTTTAAGGATATATTATGGACTATCCATATTTAATTTAAGTCTTATAGTATTTAGCAATCCAACTAAACAAAATGTATAAAAAGACAGATGGAGAAGACGTACTGATCTAACATTTCTTATTTTATATACTTACATACAAAAGAAAAGAAAAATAAATAAAAATTGAATAGAGTTTAAAATGATGTGTATATAATTTTTTAATGAGGAAATATCCCAGCTAGCAATAGAATTTTCATATTTCAAAACGCTCTTATTTAGTAATTGTTATATGACTCTTACAGAGAGTCGCAAAAGGTTCATTCCAAGATTAAAAGACGAGCGTGTCAAAAAACTTGTAAAAAAGAGTAATAAATAAATAAAATTCGATTTTTTTGTTTTTGTTAATCGTCAAATAATCATCAGAAGATTCTTTTATGATTTGTATATTAAACATAATCGTCTAACAATCAATAAAACAAACCGACCTAAGGATCTGTAAATAAAGGATTTTCCGACAGGATAGTTTTGCTTTCGCAACCTTAAAGGTTTGTTTCATGTAAATTGTATGAAAACTAGAAGTTTTAACATGAAAACGACGCGTGATGCACCATTTTAGGTAGCTCAGTTATACGGCTGAGCATTGCACGAGTTGTAAAATAATCCCTACATGAGTCTCATACGACTCTTGGCATGTTTTTTAAAAGACTCGTTAGATAACGTTGACGATCAAAAACAGTGAGATTCCCAATAGACTCCTAGACGATTGAAAATGCTAGCTGGGATAAATCTTTTGAATATTGTTTGTATAAGTATGTAAATTTAACTTAATTTGTACAAGAAACTAAACAAATTTCTTACCAACAAAATCATTGAGTTAGGTTTTTTTTTGAAATCCGAGGTTTTTTCTGTTCTAGTTGTCTACTTTGCGCAAGTTACAATTTGATAGTAGGAGAAAAAAATCAAAAGTAAAAACTATTTACGATAAGAAATATAATTAAAATATAAATTATTAATAACAGGGACAGTAACAGTTATTCCTTTTTTTCATAAAAGTCAGGTGAAAACGGTTATTTTTTGATTTTTATTTTTTTGAACATAAAAGTTATTCTCTAAATATTTTATTTATTTATTTACTTGAGTTAACTTTAAATATTTAGTTTAATGTGCATAAGAAATCCCAATTAAAGTCAACTAAATTATTAAAAATGGTACATTTCTTTATGCTCGAAAAAATAAAAATAAAAAAATAACTTATTTTTGTTCAAAAAAATAAGAATTTGAAAATAAGGGTGCGTTCGTAAATGCATCACTGCGCTGCATCAGAAAAGCAAACTTTTTTCAACGGCGATAAAAGAGTAATTTTAATTTTTTTTATTGTGTGACTATTATTTTTGTGGAGTATTTCACAATTTTTTGGTCCACATTTACTTCACTGATAAATATATAACCATTTAAAATCACTGATGCAGCGCAGTGATGCATTTACGAACGCACCCTAACTGTTATTTTTGTTTAAAAACAAAATCAAAAAATAACTTATTTCTGATCAAAAAAATAAAAAAAACAAATTTAAAAAATCAATATATTTTATCATAGAAAAGTTCATAAGGATCAATATGGTATACTTGAATTAGTTTTTCGACATTTATCAATCCCGAAAAATCCCAGGGTTTCCCGTTTTTATAGGTATAGGTTGCCTATCTCTGGTCTAGAATTAACACATAAAAATATTGAGTACATATCTACTTTTGAGTATTGAGCACTCAAAAAAAGTGAAAATACTCGATACCCACAACTCAATACTTTCACAGCACTACAATTCTAGATTTTCAAATTGGTCGTTATATTATGCTTGAGGCACCTCCTGATAAAATAAATAATGATATCGCACTTGATCATAAAAAAGGTATTAACTCAATATTTTTATTTTTACCGCTGTAAAAATTTCATGCTATTTTTCTACTTTTTGGTAATGAAACGGTTAGTTAAAAAATACTTTTTCATATGCCTTTAATCAGCGTAGCCATAAGATTTGGAAGGAAAATCTTCTTTTGGCGAACAAAAAATCTTATTTTGAAGAGAAAAATCTTAAAATTTTCTATAAAGTAAAACTTATTATTTTTTTAAAAGAAACTACTTTTTATTATGGAAACTATTTACAATGAAAAACGTAATTGCAGTATTTATACAAAATTAGATTGTAGGCTTAAAATTGTGTTTTTAGTTATATTTTCCAAAAAAATACATTTTAAATTAATTTAATTTATAATAAATAAGAACGTAAAAAAGTTCATCTATATAAAGAAGTTTCATCGAAAGTAAATATATTCTAATATAAGAGATGTATAGATTATGGGCAAACAAATTTTGGTTTGGGAGCCATGAAGCTCATACATCATATGAAATCTTAAGGGTTCTTAATTTAATATTATGTATATATTTTGATACCGTTGTTATATCGAAGGCATTTTGAGAAAATCGCATTTAAAAAAAGCTCATTGAAAGATATTGATTTTCCTAAATATATTCCGAATGGAATTTTTATTAAAATAATGTTGGTATACTTTTTAAAATATATTCGCAAGTACTTTGTTTAAAAATTATCATTAACATGGAATGTAGAATTTTAAAACCAAAAGCTTCTTAACCCTAGGATTCTCGGTAACTTTTTACAACTAAGTTCTCCTCTTGGTCTAGGCAGACCACAATTAGAACAGCTAAAAACCCAATTAAATAAAAAGTAAATAAATATATTTTTTATTGACCGTATGCTTATTATGCTAGATTATACGAATTTATCATATAGTTTTATTATTTTATTTAACATGCAAGTTATCGAATATCTAGTCCTTAATTTTGCACATTGCTTTTTCGCATCTACCACACTTTTTATTCAAACTTGATTTATTCAATTCAGAACATATCATTTATAGAATTCACGGTTCTGTTTTTTCGATATTTTGTCCTATTTGAAAAACATTACAAGAAAACAAGAATTTTGCTTGGCCAAGATGGTAATTTCATAGACTTTTACATAAAAATAGAATTTCACACCACTAGTTTGCTCCAATCGAATCCAAATTAGTTTCATTCGATTCAGCACGTATCATTCGCAATTTGGTCTGGCCAGACCAAGACGGTAATCCTAGGGTTAAGTTCCATTAGTTTTACCTTTTGGTACTAAATACATGAACATTTTTTTTGTTCTTTAATAAATTAATCTTTATAAACATACATTTTTTCTTTTCACAAATAATTTTTTTCAACAATATTGCCAAAATAAACAACCACGAATCTATGATGCTCTTTTAATGTTTTGTATGCCCAGAAATAATAATGCATTTTAGTACAAAAGTGTGCAAAACCAATAGACAACAAGCTGATATAAAATTTACTGTTAAAAAACCGTTAAAAAAATTATGTACGTTGTACAAACTTAAAGTTAAAAATCTTTATTTCTAAAAATAAAAAATCTTAATTTGAGAAAAAAAATCTTCAAATCTTATTTTGTTCAAAAAATCTTCAAAAATAAGATAAAATCTTAATTCTGGCAACGCTGCCTTTAATATTTAATTAAGCTAATGTCGTTTTACTATTTTTTTTGCTGAGGCATTTTAACAGTAAGGCCAACAACCGTTTTCGTAAACTACTGTATTATCTTTTACTGGGACAGTACTTAGGTTGGTGTATTTGCTAAGATTTAAGTAACATTATGTTGACACCAGCGTTCCCATATATTTAAAATCACTTTTTTCTTTCAAAAGTGCAAAAAAAAAGAAATACAAAAAATTTAATTGGAATTAATTTGATTTAAAAAAAAAACCATAATACATATAATAAGTACAAGGTATGTACATTAGGGAGAGTTGTAATTATGTATATACCCATGGAAAATGTCAAATTAATTTATTTTATTTTTGACGCTTGCTTTAATTTGTTTCCTTATTTTCTTTTGTTTGACGTTATATGTATTTAAAAATTGAGAACAATATTTCTAATGACTATACCTAGTGGATAATTCCATGTCAATTCGACCAAGAGTGGGACCCGACCTCTATCGATTTTAATGCAATTGTATCCTAAAAGAGGTGTTTTTTTCTCTTTAAAGATATGATTTTTTTCATTCGCAACCTTTAAAAAATAATTTTAATATTGTAATTTTGAGCAACTGTGCTAGTTGAAAAAAAAAACAGACAAGCCGGACACCTGGCGTGTTAATCTTTTTCGGGCACGCTGAATCCAGTGATGCTAACCGTTAGTTGATTGACATAAGTAAATAAGCAATTTAACTCTTTTTATATAAGAATTTAATTTCCTATTTTTCTTATTTATGTACCCGAAACATTGGCGTAGAAAGGGGGAGAGTGAAACTTGCCTAGAAAACTTCTGCGCACCCCGTTCTTTTTAATTGCTGTTTTCGTTTGACATTTTTTGCAAGTGTAATGATATTTTCCATAGCCTATTTAAGTTTCCTTACTACATTTCTTTTACAGAAGATAAAATACAAAATTGGCAAGAATATCTACATATAAACAAACTTTAACAAGTGATAATAAAACTTTCTATTAGTTTTAATAGTTGCGGAAGAATTTTCTTATCTATGCGCAGAATAAAAACAGTAATATTGAAAATAAAATAGTCAAATACAAAATAACTTCAGAAGAGGTATAAAACATATTAAAAAAAAAGAAAATAGAGAAATAACTTTAGAATAACTTTTTCAATTATATATTTATATTAATATAATGATTATGTATATCTGTGGCGAAAAGTAAAAAGTGGTAAAGTTGAGTTTAGCTATATTTGAGTTAAGTATACATGGGCAATGCTTTTGGATAAAAACTTAAGTTTACTTCCAATCTGTGACTGTTGGAATATTTAAGAATAAAAACTTAAAAAATCTTTAGCCGCAGATAAGTGATGAATATATTAGAACAAGGGTAAAGTTAAAAAAATCATCTTTATATTTAGTTTAAAAATCCATTTCTAAAAAAGTTTACTTAAGCACTTGTCCTTATTGCCACAAATAAATTTTCAAATTGAAAACACCTTTAATTTTTTAATACTTTGTTTTTGGTATATTCATTGCAAACTAAGTTATTGTAATATATTTTTTAATTTTGTTGTAATAAAAAAGAAAATATTTTTTTCCTTAATAAACTTAAATTTAATTTATTTCGTTAATATTTCATAATAGCTGCTCAAAATACTAATTTACTGCTATATTTTTCTAAATAGGATGATTACTAAAATAAATAGCTATATCGTCAGCTCAGAATTTGTTTGACCTACCGACCATTTTTAAAAAATTTAGTTAGGTATGGGGTATATATATTTTGAATACCCCCTTTTTGAATCCAAAATCTGTTTCGTGAAACTTTTTGTGGTTTCTGAGATATAAAGCATTCATTTAGGACATTGCATGTTGAATTTTATGTTTTGAGGTCAAATATTAACGATAATTAAAAAATACCAGTTGTAGAACCAAAAAGCTGAAGAAAGATATTAAATTTCCCATTTTTGTACTTTTTTTCCCCCATTATAGTTTCAAAAATTGCAAAATGTTTTGTAAAAAAGTACCAAAAATAGTTACGATTTTCAGCCCTCAAACGTTCGAATTTCGAAAAAGTACCAACCTTGTACATATTCGTATTTTTTTTTGATAATTTTCGAATGTGGTATAAACTTTATTTCTAGGTTTATTGGATCAAAAGGTTTTACCCGTTTTCACTCTAAAAGAGCCGAATTTCAAAAAAGTACCACACACCTGTCCACTTATTTTTCAAAAGAACAACGATATGTATTACAGTTTTTTTGGGTCTCTTTTAGTTTTGGAGATAAAATGTTTCCGAATTTACCCTTTTTTACCCCCTAAACATTCGAGTTTTTAAAAGTCCCGTCAAAATAGTAGGAAAATATTTTTTTTTGATATTTTTGTATTTTTATTTAATACTTTTTATTGAAATTGAAAAATAAAATTTTTTGATTGGTACACCCAGTGAATTCTGATAGGCCAGAAAGCAAACATGCCTTTCAAGATTTTTATTTTACGAAAAAAAGTCACTTTGTAATTTTGTAAATATTGTTACGAAAATAATCTTATTTTATAACTTTCAATAAGGTTTTAAGCAGATTATCATTGCCTTAATTAGTGGAGAAAAAGTAAGATCCCAAGTGTTGTTCAAAGAAGGTGTCCGATTTTTTTAAAAACATACTATGCCATTTGGCATAGATTTTATTCAGAGGAAAAATTTAATTATATAGAAATATACATATGTACATACATATAAAATAAATGAACGTTTTTTTAATTCATTTGTCTTTCTGACTGTAAAATAATAGCTTTATTTTATAAAGAAAACGCATTTGAATATTTTTTTTTTTGATATGCATTAAAAAATTTTAATTAAAATTATTTCTTTTTTTCCTTTAAATACATTCTATGCCATATGGCATGATGCTCAAAAACCAATTTTGCAACAAAATTTAAAAAAAAATGATGATTTTTGATAGTTACTGCCATAAGGTTTAATAGTTATAAAATCGAGCAAAAAATGTTTTTAATCAAAAACAAAAAAGAAGTACTGAAAGGGTTAAGCGGTTCTTGTATAAAATAATTTGATATAATTTTTAATATATACGGCAACTCTATGATTTTCCATCCATTTGTCGATACAACCGTTACAATTTTCATACTTTATCTCACTTCTCTTTCCACAACTTCACTTCTCTTACAAAATTTTTTAGCACAAAAACATGATACTGGTTTATTCAAGGTCTATCCAATAGGTCTGCTTAAGAAGCCAGATGTTTATTTGGTTTTTTCCTCAACAATATCAAGAGTTGCTTACATTTTCCTTATACGTGTATATTTTTGTTTACTGTTTTGGTTTTTTGCCACACATACATGCACACAAAACACATTTTTCCTTTTGTTTTGCTTATGTAGTAGTAAGATTTTGACAACCGCGAGGAATTTTACACAAACAAAATGCCTGTTGTTTTTTGTATTGTTGTATTGTTGTAGTAGTAAGCAGACCTATTGGATAGGCCTTGGGTTTATTGAATCCATCTAAAAAGTAGAAGAGTAGAAGAGATATAATTTATTTTCATCTATTTCTTTTAGTTTGAGTTTAGTGCTTGGTGTTGTTGGATGTTTTGGCGGACGAAATTAATTTAAAAAAAATTAACGAGACGGAAAAACAAGATCGTGATCATATACAAGTTACAAAAATACATAAAAAAAGAAAACTTGTTGCCGGGAATGAAAAAGGCAAACAAAAACCCACAAACAAGTTTATATAAAAAGTTTTTTAACTGAAATTAAATATGTATTGAATTTGATGTTCTTTCTATAAATGTGTATTCTTAAGTCTAATTTAAAGCTAAAGTGATTTTTTGTATTTTTTTTTTGGTAACCAATGCCAAAATGCATTTTCTAAATACATAAAATTTGTTAACAAAAGAGGTACAACACTACTACCATTGCAGTTTTACTACCAACTTCGTGTTTGTATGTTTTTAACACAGAAAACCACTATTTTTACCTGGATTTACCTGTTTTAACAAAAAAAAAACAACGACAATAAAACGAATAATTTTATAAAACAAACACGTTGAAAAACAACAACTCTACAGAAAAAGTAATACAAAGAGAGCTGGAAAAATGTGTTAAAAAAAAGGTTAACAAGAAAAAAATATTTATTAGACGTGGAATATTATAGAATTTTTTAATTCAAAATTGTAAATACATACCTATTTAAAAAAAAAAAATAAAGGAAAATAGTGAATAGTTGTAAAAATTGGAGTGAAGAGTGGCACTGTGTTTTTTTTTGTTTATAACGGTTGCCATGAAACTGAGTTTACGTTAACGTCATTATTTCATGAAACGTAAACAAATTAAAATAAATTGGCATACAAATAAAGCAATTACTAAAAAGGCAAACAACAACAAATAAATGTAAAAAAATATACAAAATGAAATTATTGATCATTGCAAAAGTCTTGTATTAAAAAAAATCTCATAAAATCTGGTAACTTTAACTCTTATCTATTCCCATCTCAAATACTGGGTGATTCATTAAAATTTAGCAAGAAACTGTTGTAAAAAAAAAAATTAAACACAAAATGCAAAACTTAAAAATTTTTGTAAAATTTTTTAAATAAAGAAACAAATTGTGCCTATTATATCGAAAATAATTACACTTTCTTTAACTCTAAGTAAAAGAAGTGTAATTCACTAAAAATGGTTTCCTCAACAAACTCGGTACTACAGCCACGCCTACAGCCCACCACTGTCACTACCACTACAGAAACGTCAAACAACACAACAATAACATCTATATCAAAAAAGTTTGATGCACATCCTGAACAGTTTTACAAACACTATAGCAGAAGGAAATACCTGCCGTTTGTGTTAAGTTTAGTGATAATCGTCAGCTCTTTACTACCCGCCACATCGTTATCAACTGTATTATCTATAAATCCAAATCATTCCTCTTATGAAGCCTCAAAATATTTTCAAGATTTATTAGCATTACCAAACGCCCTCGACAATAATCAACCACAAACGTTACGTTTAAAACGGGACTCTGTATCGGCTTTATATTCTGGACTACCTTCAACGCGTAGCGGTAATTCTGCGGTTTTTTTAAGCCATTCTTCAAATAACGTTAATTCCAATGAAATTCTCTACTCGGTGGATAATCGCAAGCCAGCGTTTAAAAATTGTGCTGGTTACAAACCCTCCGTAAAAGAGGAACAGCCAGAAAATACATATGTTATTATGGTGGAGGCAGAAGATCCAGATCCAGATCAAGAAATCAAATACAGTTTAGTACAATCAGCTGCGGAACGCCCTAAATTTCGCATAAATCCTTCAACAGGTGTTATTGTCACCGAACATACATTCGATCGCGATGAACCTATTCATGAAAAAGCTGTCTATGTCACTGTCCAGGCAACTGATAATGGTCGACCCCCTTTGGATGATGTTTGTACGTTTAAAGTGACCATTGAGGATATAAACGATAATCCACCGGTTTTCAATAAGGCTCGATACGAAGAATCCATGTCGGAAGATAAACAGGTAAGTTTTTTTTTTAATTAAATTTTATTTTTAAATATTCACCTATCTTTTTGACGAATACTTTATTCTTTTATTGCCAAGTCAGCGGACCCCGGATTACTGCTATTTGGTAATAGAAAGAATAAAGAAATTACCTACAATAACAGTAGGACTGCTTTTTTTAGTATTCTTGCAATACCTTGTCGATCTAAAGTCCTAACCAGAATGTGAATACCGTGGCTTTAGCAACTGAGCAAATACATGTCAATCATATGTGTAAAACCAAGTTGAACTTTAAGGAACTTTTTGTTAAATTTTATGAAACTGTAATTTGCTTAAGCAAAGTGCGAAACTAATCGCACATTCCGTACGGAATCAAATGTTTTTTATTTTGTTTTTTTTTTAAATGTATTTGAGAGGCTTTTTCGTTTATTTTTGACAGTAGCTTAAGTTAAGTAGTTAAGTGCACATTCTGGTTGGGCCTTAAGGCCCGTTTTCACAACTTACCGATAGCTAAAGGGAGGATTTTATCTGCCGTATAAAAAGTGTTCCATTAGTACAACTTTACTTTAACCTACCAGGTAGGATGAACCTTAATTTACTTTATCGCTCACTTTTTATAAGGCCGGTTAAAGTCTACTTTTAGCTATCGGAAAGTTGTGAAAACGGGCCTAAGAGTTTGATTCAAGTTTTTCTTAATAAATAGGGGGCTTTAGTTTAGTTAAATTTTTTTTGATGTTTCAATATTTTTACCAAGGTATATTTATTTATATGTGTAAATACCTATACCTTGATTTTTAGGTTAAAATTTTATTCTCTTGCTTGTAAATCAGGGGAAAATCGTTTTTTCTGGTTTTTATTTTTTGAACGAAATAAAAATTTAAGTTATTTTTGCTTTTTTATTTTATTCCACAAATTTAAAAGTTATTAATTTTTATTTTTTCTAGCAGGCAAAATACAACTTATGTATGTATGTATGTATGTATGTATGTATGTATGTATGTATGTATGTATATTCAAAAAATATCTGTTGCAAAATAACAATTAATTCAGTATAAAAAATAAAAGTTAAAAAACAAAAATTATCAAAAAGTAATTTCAATTTTTGGGAATACAAAATTTTAATTTCAAAAGATTTTGTTATTCGTGCTTAATTCCCAGTTTTTATTCTTGACAAAAACACTTGAAATTTATTGTTGATGGGATAAGCTATTCCTATGCGCATTTCACTGGTTGCTTAGGCCAGATCATCAGGAAACTTCATCCATAAAGATTTTAGAAAAACTAAAGATATTAAACCAAATAAAACTGTTAAACGTATAAGAATTATAGCAACAGTTCTACTTGTAATAATATCAAAGTTTAAATAAAACACATCAACAATAAACAACAGTGGGTTTATCTCATCTTACATTCCCCACTATAATTAGTTGAAATTCTCTCAACACTAAAATTTTTTAAATTTATTAAAAAATCTTGGATTTTATAAAGTCGTTTTTTATTAAAAATAAGCGGACAGGTTTCTGGCACTTTTTTGAAATTATAAAAATTTGGAAGTTTTTCGAAACTCGAACGTTTTTAAGTGATGAAAATCTTTAATATGTTTGGTACTTTTTTCACATCACATTTTTCTCCATTAATTGACACATAGTTTAAATAATGGGCTCCCACTACAATATAGAAATTGTTGGTCCATCAATGGAGAGAAAAAAACATATCAAAACGGGAAATACTTGAAATTAAATTTTATTCTTATACTTTTTTTCTGTTCTTAATTTGGTACTTTTAAAATTTTCTTTAATATTGAACTTAGAACATAAAATTAAAGGGGCAGGGTCCTGAGTGAATGAGAACCTTTAAGATGAAAAAAGTTGGTACATTTTTGTTACAGCCAAGAAACATAAACTTTGGTATGTAAATATGTCCACGAAAGAAGGGAAGACGCCAACGAAGTAGCGGTTTTAATGCTAGTGTAACATAAAATTAAAATACAAATGCCTGTATTCATAAAAATATTTTCAATTTAAAACAGGTTTAAAAAAATTTCTATACAAATTTTCCTAAATACGGGGGAAAATCTGTAAAGTTTCTAAAAAAGAACACTTTGCATGCAAATTTACTGCTTAAAGATTTAAAAATATTTGTCACTTCTAATGAAGGTGCAATTATTTATGTTTTAAACAAAATACAGAATAAATGAAAATACAAAGATTAAAAAAAGTTTTCTGTGCTCTGCATTGACCGATACAATTGATAGATAAAAAGGCAAATGTTTTGCCTTAAGGTTTTAAGGTAAATTTTCCCATGATTATGCGAAAAGTACTTATTTTTTACATGCATCATGTATTTTTCGCTATTTCTCATTCCAAATTTCAGTTATTTCCCTCAACTTTTCGAATAAATAAGCAAAACGCTTCATATTTTATTTACGTAACAAAATGAAATTATGCTTTTTGCTCTGCATAACATACCTTTTTTGCAAAATATTGTTAATGTAAAAGATTAATAAAATGAATTTTCTGTAAAAATTCATTTTAGCAACCTTTTAATTGTGTAATATTTTTTTAGGAATACGGGTGTTCTTTACGTAGGCTAGAAAACATACCGATTGCATTTTCATCTTGACAACTTTTTATGAAAAAAAAACCTCCAAGAGAGTTAATTTCTAAGACCGACTCAAATTATTTTTTATATACTTATATTTCTTGGATTCAAAACTCTATCTCTGCTCGTTATAGTAGCTCCCGTACAAAATGTAAAATTAATGGAAAAAACATGAAATTTGTCGAATATGAGTTTTATATGATTTTTTTTTTAATTTTCGAAAACGAAAACATAATTTTTTTGAAGTTTAGAGTCTTTTTGAGATAGAGAAATTCAGGTAACTGGCAAGGCGAACTAATTTTTCAGGTGGCGTTGAAAGCACAGCTGTGCTACTTTTTTTTTAACCTAGCATTTACACATGCCACTGCCAGTTCGAAAAACGAGTGGAAATTTGGCACTTGCATGCCACTAAATGTCAAAACGATAAGCAATGTTACCCTGTTAAAAATTTAATTCACATTTACTGGATTGTTGTCAAATTGTTTTTGAAGTTTTAACTTAATAAAGAATTATTATGATTAATTTTTTAAAAACGCGCATAAATAAAAGCAAGTTTGTTAATAATAGAGCATTAATATCGTTAAAATAATGCTAATATAAATAAATGAAAAAATGTCCCCAAAAATGTGCCACTATGATTAACTCGGTAACTCTTCTTCGTTTTCTGGTACTTTTTTTTAATTTGAGAAGTAAACAAATTTGCTCAACTTCTCCGACAGTGGCATGCCACTACTTGCATGTGTAAAGGCAGGGTTAATTAGAGAGAGGAATGTCAAAAGTTACTTCTGTTTTTGACATATCGGCCAACGAAAGCAGCAACAAAATACATTGTTGTGTTTTTGGTGTTGTTACTTGTTGTAGTATCGACACCACCGTTTACATGAATTCGCATTGGTAACTGGTTTAATTTTTTAACAAAAATAATAAAAATAAAAATATTTTAAAACTTTAGTTTAATTTGCAAATAGTAGTTTGCGGCGTAACAACACTTTTTATAATTTTTTTTTTTAATTTTATAGGAACATGTAATTTAGTCTAGTGCATAATAATCAATCAAAAACTCGATTTTGATTTTTTTTTGTTGTTACGCCCTTATACATTTTAGGTGACGATATAATTAAAATTTGTTTTCCAATTTTTTCTACACCGTTCAAAATATCGCAAAGACATGTTTTGTAAAAAAACGTTTGTTCTAAAAACCATATCTTTTTAAAAAAGCTATTTTTTTTGTTTTCTGAAAAATTATTAATTGGCGCTTACGTGGTCAAAGAAGAAACTCGACGATATGTATGTATGTAGTTAAAATTGTTTATTTTCATGCGATAACTATTAACTTTTTTTAAATGCAGCATATGTATGTATATACATAGATTTGTGACGAAAACAGATCGATTTGAAAACGATATTTTTTAAATGTTGTGATAAATTTCAAGAGTACTGTTTAAATAACATATGGCTATTTCCAAAAAAACGTCAACCACAAAAAACGGGAAAAAAATTTTTCTATTCAAGATTTATTTAGAGAATTGCTTATATTTTTTTTATATATGCGTATAAATTAGTTGATTCGAAAAAAAAAGATAAATGGTAAATGAAGTACTAAAACTTTTAGCACATACTTGTGTATATTAGAAAATATGCATTTGGAACAACAATACTCTAATCTAAGGCATATTTATGATCTGAAAAACATTTTTTATTAAGTTTCTTATATAAAGGATTATAAATAGCAACATAAAAAAGTTTTAAATCATGGTGGAAAAATTGTCCCGTTTACAATGTCCCGTTAACAATTTATTTAAAAAAATGTAATTCATATTTTATTTTGAAATAGAAACTATTTTTAGGGCGCATTAGTACGCAACATTTTAAAATTAATCCCAATAAAATATTGTGTCAGGTTTCGCAGAAATCACTGTTTAAACGGTTACCCCTTAAAACCCACTTCCGTTTTTTGTCCCGTTTACAATCACTGGTTTTTTGCAATTATCTCGGAAACCACGACAGTAAGCGAACAATTTCATTTGCGGAAATTAAAGAGCTAATTGAGAGTTAAAAGAATCATTTATTTAAAAAATGAAAATCAGGTTGTTTTTTACAGTTTTGTCAATATAAACGTGTGCGAATGTCCCGTTTACAATCTTGGAAGTGCCCATATTCTATATAAAATTTTAAAAGTATAATATGTATTATTAAACAATTTTAAAGATACTGAAAACAATATTTTCCGTTAAAACTTTTTGTTTCGAAAATCGATTTCCATCATATGCCTTATTATTTAAATTTGTTTTAAATCCAAATTTTTAATATTTTTAATTTGGCTTAAGTTCATGAAATTTAATTTTCATTAAATTATTTTTATGAAGAAAGGAATTTTTACAGCATGAAAATCAATTAAAATTGTTATTGATAATCTTTCATTCTTGACGTGGCTCGGGCTCGAACCCTGGCCGGCAGGTTACCATGACATGTTTCGATCGCAACCACTCGATCTCCTCAGATGGATTTGCCGTCTTACACTCGCAGCCATCGACGACTGCTGACGTCAATAGTCAAACATCAATCCTTAAACCAAATTGTATTTTAACATTTGGTAGATCGAAATTTGCCTTCCTGAATGATTATCCATTTTAATTGATTTTACATGTTTTTTTTTCCTTACTTCTGTTTTTTCGTACTTTTGTCAAGAATTTTTCTTGAAGTCCAAGTACATTTTTTGTTTTTTCATTTTGTCTTTCTCTTTTCTGTTGACCTTTTTCAGCACAACTTGAAGGACAAATGTACACATAGAGCTCGTGCCTTAGCTTTAACAATAATTAGTATTGTGGTTATTTTGTTGAACTATTTATGGTTTTAAATCCAAATTTTTAATATTTTTAATTAGGCTTAAGTTCATGAAATTTAATTTTCATTAAATTATTTTTATGAAGAAAGGAATTTTTACAGCATGAAAATCAATTAAAATTGTTATTGATAATCTTTCATTCTTGACGTGGCTCGGGCTCGAACCCTGGCCGGCAGGTTACCATGACATGTTTCGATTTGTTTTTGTTATCTTTGAAAATTGATATTATGTAAGTGGTGGCCATTTTCGGCATCGCACAACGTCCTTTTTTTAGTTATATTTTCCATAATTTTATCAAAATTTCGTTAATGGCCATTATTTTATTTCGAAAGTTGGTTTTTAGTTGGAGGATGGTATTTGGATTATTAAAATACACTTTCGTCTTTGTTATGAGTGTTGTTGTAGTAGTTGAAAACCAGTCGCTTTTTAAAATTTGTCTTATGATTGTTGCAAATGAAATAAAACAACAAACTTTTTATGTGTTTAAGATTGCTGTTGTCACAAATTTAAATGATACGGTTTAAAATTTCAAACGACTACGATTGCGTTACGACAACAACTCTCGCAATTAAGGCTCTTTGTCTTTTAAATATTGACAAAAAAAAAAGGCCTAGAGCTGTTAAATCCGTTGAATGACAGTTAAACTTGCTAATTCGTTCGCCGTTACCAAAGCCATTCTGACAACTGTAGTATGCGCTTTGACTTCATTTTGGTAAAACCACAAGGTTGGATGGTATTCCATAGCTGACCAAACGAATTTCCTAACACCGTCCGATATGCCGATATGGGTCAATTATTCCTTCGGACGATACACCGCACCAGACAGTACACTAAAGTAGGTGTAACTGTCTCCGACGAACTGATCATGGATTCTCAGTATCCATATCTTGCAGTTTTGCTTGTTGAAGTAGAAATTTAGAAGGAAATGATGGGCTTTCATGGCTATTGTGAATAAAGTACGTATTATTTGGTAAAATAAAATATAATTATTTTAATACGTTGTTCGATTGGTAAGGTATTGAATTCTCTGATTCTTGCTTAGAAAAAACAAAGAACTAAGGAAGAGTAATTAAAAAAAGTTATAAATAATTTAAACCTTTTAAGTAAAGAATTTCTGCAACTGTTTCTTTTAACTTTAATTGGGATAATAAATATTGTAATTTTGAAATATATGTATATAAATATTTTATAAAACCTCCCCCATTATGTAAGTCGTTGTGACGACTACATTACTTCGACGGTAATTTGGTATTTTATAAGAATGTTGTGTCGACGTCGACTAGTTATGGAAAATCTGGCAAAAAACTAATTAAAATTAGGTTTCAAATAAAGTTTCCAATTTTTTTTTGCTTTAGAGATTTCAAATACATTTTAGGGGTTTGTTTCCAATTTTGCAACTTTTTGCGAATTTTTACCATGTTCTGTAATTTTTCTGATTTCTGTAAAGATTTAACGATTTTTAATAAATATTAGTATTTTTTATTATGTCGCTCTTAGCAAGTTTTTGCGAATTTCCGCTGATTTAGCAATTTTTACCAAATATTTGCCATTAATTATGTTTGAATGGAGTTTCAATAAATTTTTAAAAAATGTAAAAAAAATTTAAATTATCAGGAATTTTCGCTATTTTAGCAAACTTTTCCAAAGTTTTGCAATAATCGCGTAGTTTTGTTGCTCTTTGCGGCAATCGTCGTAAAGTATTCAACCTGACAATGCTTTAGTTATTTAAGTGCTACTTCATAGTGCGCATTTGACTGAAGTCTTAAATTACTTTCTTCCATAACTTATTTTAAATTTGCATTTTTTATTTTAAATGTAGGTATTTAATAAATAACGGTATTCACGTCCAAAATTGCTAAGAAAACACCATTATTTTTCCGTTGCATAACTATGTATTACATAGTTATAAAAATATTTCATTATTATAAATCTTATATTTTGTTTTAATCGACCTTTAAAATGTATTAATAAAATAACTTTTTTTCCTTTTTTTCAATATTATACCTAGCCTAGAAGATGTTTTTCAGAGAAAAACGAAATATTGGCAAAATAAAATATTGTTAAATTAAAATAATTAATAATAAAAACCAGGACCTCGAGCTCAAAGGAAAAAAAGTTATTTTATTTATATTTCATTATTAATTAAACTACGTGACAGTTTTTTGACCAAATGAATTTGGCACCTAATCTTTATATAAAATTTTCCGCTGAATCCGAATATGAAGTAATTTTTTTTATTTTAGAAATTTTATAACCTTTCACTAAAAAGAAAGAAATACATAATCCGTTTAAAATTTTTGAAGATATTTGCATTTCAGTCACATCATCTTAGTCTAGGTTCACACTATGAAAGTTTTCTTTCAGAAAGTCTGAGTTTATGGGTGAGAGAGGAGAGATGAAAAGCATGTTCTCTTCCTCTCTCTCCAATAAACTCAAAATTTCTGAAAGAAAACTTTCATAGTGTGATCCCAGACTTAGTTAAAAACACAAATAACGGTTATTTTGGAATATGTATCTCAAAAACTGTTCTACTTTTGACAATTCTGACTTCATATTCGGATTCAGCGGAATTTTATTAAAAAGATTAGCTGTCAGATTCATTTGGTCACGACTTTTTTGAAATTTTGTCACGTAGTGTTATTTAAAAAAATATTCCGAAATATTAAATTTTCAAACAATTATAGGTAACGTGTTCCACAGTTCACACGGTCCTATTAAAAATGATCTTTCAAATGTAGAATTATTGAAATAAAGCGGCCTAAGCAACTAGTGAAATGCGCATAGGAATAGCTTATCCTATCAACAATAAATTTCAAGTGTTTTTATCAAGAATAAAAACTGGGAATTAAGCACGAATAACAAAATCTTTTAAAATTAAAATTTTGTATTCCCAAAAATTATTTTGATAATAAAGCGGCTATGTTTTAAGAGCCTGACAAAATATAAACATTTGGTCCTGTCAATTGCCTAAAACTAGATTTAATACAACAATCTTGAAAGTATCAAAGTTATTTCCGGGAATACAAAATTTATTATTAAGATTTTTGTATGACGTGCTAAATTCCCAATTTTTCATATTTGATAAATACACTGAAATTTATTGTTGAAGGAAAGCTAGCTTCTATGCGCATTTCACTGGTTGCTTAGGCCAGATCATCAGGAAACCTTTTCCAAAGATTTTAGAAAAGCTAAAAATATTATACAAATAAAACCCTAAAGCGAATAAGAATTTTAAACACCCAAAGTATTTTTTTGCCAACTTTAACTTTTACTTTTCTATTCTAATTCTCCATTTAGTCATTCTATACAGGGCTGCCAGCTTTGGGGTTTTGACCCCAAATTAGGGGTTTTCTTGTTGCTAAAAGGGACAAAAAATTTGATTTGGGGTTTGGGGTTTTCATTGGGGATTGAAAAAAAAAATTAGGATTTTTTGGGGAAATACACGGCTTGAACTAAAAATATTTTGCACCATTCTCGTCCAAGCCAAAATTTTCTTATTTTAAATTTCTGTGTGGCTTAGTTTAAGCAAAAAGTTATGACTCAAAGCGAACTATATTTAAATACAGCTAAAAAATTTAAGTATTCGTTGTTTATGGCTAATTTCAACAATTCAATTTAAATATCAATTCATATTTACTAAATATAGTTGTTCCTATAATTTTATTTTTATTTGACATGAAAAGCTAACTAACAAAATAGGAAGATAAGCCTGAATTTTAAAAAAACGTATAGCACAAGGCCCATTGAAAAGGTCTGCGCAAGAAGCCTGATGATCATTGTTTTCGTTCTTTTTAGCTTTCAAAAGTTGTTTACATACACGTTTTTTCCTTTTGCTTTGTATATGTGGTGGTAGTAAGTTTTTGACAGCTTAAAAGAAAAAGTTTTTTGTTTTTGTACAAGTAAGCAGACCTGATAGATGGGCCTTGGTATAGCATTAGTTAGTTTGAGGAAAACTTAATATAAAAAAAAAAACTTTTTATTGATTTGCCTAACATGTCGATTCAAATAAAAATTAATTGAATTAAACCAAGTTTTCTTGAACATTTTCTGAAAAATTAAAAAAATCCCTAGTATTTGTTTCTTGAGGCAAGAAATTCGATTATTTTAATTAATCAAGATAACCAGATTAATATTAAAATAATGCAGCTTGATTTAAGCAAAATCTTTCTTATTTTTAATAAAAACAAGCTTCTTTTGTATTTCTTGTCTTAAGAAATTTTTAATCATATACCAAAAACATGAATTTTTTGATTATGAGAAAATTTTTGTTTATTCAAGAAAATTTTACTAAATACGAACAAAATATGTTAAAATCATTAAACCATTATTGGATTTTCTGTGTTAAGAAAGGAAATTGGTTACTTTAGAAAATAAACTTATTTCCGTGTAAAAAATATGAGTTTAATTTTTCTATAGGAGATAACTAAGTTTTATGCACACATAAACATTAGGGTGGCTATTTTTGCAATATCAATAAACACCGGGTAAAAACAGTGTTTTTTTTTATCAAAAAAAAAAAAAAAAAAAAATATCTGAAAAGTTTGAAGCTAATTTGTCAATAATATGATTATGTATAATAAGAACAAAATTTGTATTTTCCTAGTGAAGTTCATGTAGGTACAATGTACATATACTTATTAGAGGTGATAAAAAAATTAAAATAAACTCTTAAGTCAATGAATGGGCTAATTTTGTCTTTTTGTATATAAAAACAAAAATAATGAAGTTTGGTGACGATAGGTTAAAAAAAGTCGAATGATAAGTTGAAAAGTGAATACAAGGCGAAAAAATCGCTTATTTTAGTTTTTGTCAATTATTTAAATGTCGTAAACTTTTCTTCTTGATCAGTGATAACCAAGCCCCAAACTAACCAAGACCCGAACGCACGCACACAAAGATATAATGTACTTGTGTGCGGTCGCAGAGACTGAGGATAGTCTGATGTTTTGAAACGAACAAAGTTGTTGTATACATACATGTGAATTGCCGACCGTGTCTGTGTGAAAAATACGATTATTGACTGACTCGCGAGCCTATGGAGTGGCTATCACTGTTCTAGATGATAAAGTAAGCAAAGTGTAGATACAATTATGATTTCAATGCAGATTCATTATAGGGAAGCTCGACTGTATATACATATATGTATATAAACTATATATGATTTTAATACAACTACATATTTCCCCACAATAAAAATGATCTCTTGTAGAACATAGTACAAGTAAAACTCAAATAAATATTAAAATTATCCGTTAAAAATTGTGTATTTTTTAAAGGGGTTTATTTTGGGGGATTTTCTCTTTTATTGGGGGATTTTTGGGGAAATTTTTTTTTAAGTTTGGGGAGGACAAGAAAAGTACCTGGCAGCCCTGATTCTATATCTCTTTAGTACAGTCATAACCACTCCATAGACTCGCGAGCAGTCAATAATTGTATTTTTCACACAGATACGGTCGGCAATTCACATGTATACAACAACTTTGTTCGGGCCACTCCATAGTCTCGCGAGGCAGTCAATAATCGTATTTTTTACACAGACACGGTCGGCAATTCATATGTATACAACAACTATGTTTGTTGCTTGGTTATCACTGCTTTAGTACAATATTCTTCCGCGAAATTGATTACAAAAGTGGGCGTAATTATCTTTAAAATGAGGTATGTCCTATCCTCTTAAGTTTTCCAGTTTGTCCCCAATTTCCAAAAATCCCTCAGAGAATCTGTATTTTAAACACAATTCTTAAGTTCTTTCAAATTTCTTTAAATTTGTGACATTAACGAACACATATTTAATAGTTTGTCATAAATTTTAAAACATTTGGAAAAATGTCCCAAACACGAAAACATATTTTAAATATGTGAAGATGTTACGTCGAAACATATTTCGACATATTTATCTGCACCCATATGTCAAAATCGCAAATGTTAAGCATTTTTCGATTATAAGAACGTGCCCGTAAGGGTTTTTAACGAAGCCAATTCAAATTAAATTTTTTATTTTCTTGTACCCCTTTTTGTAGTTTTTTATAGGTACAATAATGCAATTTTGACAGATATTTTTCGAATCTTTTTTTTTAAACTTATATTTTACGATAAGAAAATTTGAAAGTTTTTTTTCTAAAACAGCATAGGGCGTAAAAATTTAAGTTAACAATAAAGAACAAAAGTTTCTCGAGAAAATTTTCAAGATAAAAACAAGTAAGAAAGTATAGTCGGTCAAGCCCGACCATATGATACCCTACACCACAGTATTAAAAAAACAAATCATGCTTATGTGTCCATATAACTATAGATTTATCTATGTTTATAAACTTCATTAAAATCTGTTTGAAATTTTGTGAGGGGCAGAAATTTCCCCATATCTCCCCTCGTGGTCCTACGATTCGGCCCATTTTCAATAGGCTTGTTCCTTGTGTCAAATGGGCACCTATGTCCCAAATTTTATCAAATTATCTATAAAATTGCGACCTGTACCTTACGAACAAGGTTGCATGGACAGCCAGCCAGCCAGCCAGCCACCCGGACGGAGAGTGATTCTGAGTCGACCGGTATACTTTAAGGTGGGTCTAGGATATTTTAAGGTGTTACACACATCAGCACAAATTCATAATACCCTCTCCACTATTGAGGTGTGGGTATATTACAGAATTTGATAAATAATATTGATAGTTAATATTTTAATGAAAACTGCTAAATTCCTATTGAAATAAATTAATAAAAAAAAACCTAAACTTATATGTCAATCTCAAACTCAAACCCTCGTTATTATTCTCATGTTGGCTGGCTGACTGCTTTTTTTGTTCGTCCATTAGGAGGTGACCATATCATTTATTTCTGGATACAATTAGTACATAAATTTTCCTCTTTTTGAAGCAATTTCTTGTAAAATTAAAGTAGTATAGTTAGTTTTGCAATGTTGTTAAGGCCGTTAAAAAAATATAACAACTTTTAATGATAAGGTTGTATTTTCTTTAAAGTACGTTAAACTTGTGTGAAAGTGTAAAGAACCCTTAACAAAAACATCAGTACAAACACTTAAGAACCCATAATAAATGCAACATTTATTTATTTTCATTATACTTTCTGTCTTGGGTGTTTGCAAATGTATGGCGTAAATTACAATTGAGTTCACTGCTCTTAAAAAAAAATTATGTACTACAAAAAAACCTTGAAAGCTTTAAACGGCAGCGGCAGCAAAACACAAAAAAGTCAACAGTTTAAAAATGCAATGGTCTATATATAAAACGTAGTTAAGAATAGAAGAAGAATGTAGGTTGTTACCTTTTTACCAAAGTGCTGGCCCATAAACAATTTTTTACAAAGTTTTTGTATTTAGTTGCCATTTTTCAAGCCTAGACAAGAAGAGGTCTTGCTTGCTGTAATAAACAAAAATAAAAAACCGAATTAAAGAAATCAATATTGTTTAATTGTTTAACTAAAACTATAAAAAAAGAAACTAATTGAAGGAAAAAATGTGTTTATGGCTAATGTTGACAGTAAGTAGTGAAATGAAGTTTTTAGATAAAGTCAAAATGGTATTTAATAAAGGCCGTATTTATAAAAAAAATATCTCAGGCTTATAAAACGAATTTTCTATGAAAATTTGTTTTAAACCTTTTACATGCAAAGCCATATTATTGCCTTTTCAAAATTGAACAATGAAAATTTTGTTTGTGAACATTTTTTCAACGAGTTTTGTTCTGCTTTGTTTTTGAAATTTCCGGAATGAGGACTAAATTAACGTCCTGGGGGCTAATTCTGGCAGTCGGGATCGAATAAATTGTCGATTCGAAAGCAATTTTATTTCTTAATCTTTCAGTCGATACTGAAGGCATTAAAACTATTTTTGCGTATTGTAGAGCATTTATTTAAGTTTTCACAACACAGAAAAGCAATTTCGATTTGTTCAGTATCGACTGTAAAAATGAGAAATAAAATTGATTTCGAATCGAAGCGAAAAATTATCACGACTATCAGAATTAGACCTCTAGCGTAATTTTGATTTCTTAAATGAAAAATATTTTTATCCTCATAAAGTGTTGTATATTGAAAGGATAAGAGATTTGGTAATATATTACACAGAAAAAATTATTGCCGAATTATTTTCAAGCAAACGCTTGTTTGAAAATTTTTTTGATTTCTACAAATTTTTTTACTAATTCAATCAATATTTTTGTTTGATTTTTATTTAACCAACAAAAATGTGGACAACTATTCAAAAATTTAATAAACGCGCTATTGGTTTGAAGTTTTCATTATTTTTGTATGAAATATTTAACGCTCTTTAATTTTGTCGTCTTTTTGCATTTTTTTTATTGATTGTAAGCAACACTTCTTTATGATAAATATAAGAACTACAACAAAAAAGAATTATATCAACTTTATTTTCCTATCTACAATTCGATTTTTTTTCTTTTCTTTTCCCTTTTTTCCTTTTAGCCGAATGCTGTGGTTATGCGTATCACTGCTAGTGATTTGGATGATGGTAACAATAGTATTATAGCCTATGAAATATTAGCTGAACGTGATCATTCCTACTTTACAATCGATAAGGATGCCGGTATTATACATCTAAATAGACCAATAGACAAAAGACCTGGACAATACTATACAATAACAGTACGTGCATATAACATTGTACCCGAACCACCGCAAGATGCTCAAATTGAAGTACGCATACGCGTAGTCGAATCTAATAAACGGCCACCCTCCTTTTTAGATCCCATTGATGGCCCTATATACCTTAAAGAAAACTTAAGTGATTATTCTACACCAATAGTAACGCTAAAGGCCGTTTCGAATGTCCCTAATAAACCGGAAGTGATATTCGAATTGATAACCGGTCGAACCGAACAAACGAATAGTAAGAAAACTTTTGTTTTCGATCAAATCGATGATAGTGTAGTCATTAGTTTGGGTAAATCGTTGGATTATGAAGCTGTTACAGATTATACTTTAACAATGAGTGCTCGTAATACGTATGATTTGTCGGCCGAACATGTTTTGAAGATTAAAATCGAAGATGTTAATGATAATATACCGTATTTCACGGAGGTGAAAACGGGAACTATTTTAGAAAATGAATCATCAGGAACTCCAGTGATGCAGGTTCGAGCTTTTGATATGGATGGTACAGAGGCAAATAATATTGTTTCATTTGAATTGGCTGATAATCGAGAATTTTTTGCCATCGATCCCCATACGGGAAATATTACCGCTCTCACCACCTTCGATCGTGAAGAAAGAGATTTTTACAATGTTAAAGTTATAGCCAGTGACAATTCACCGTCCTCCCTCATCAAAAACGGCGAACCGAATAGAGGTCAACAAGTATTCCGCATTGAAATTGCTGATAAAAACGACCACAAGCCTCATTTCCAGATGTCCAAGTATGTGGCCGATAAATTGCCCGAAGATGCCAACATAAATTTCATAGTTATTGAAGTCACAGCTGAAGATGAAGACAATGCCTCGCAAATCAAATATACCATTGAAAGCGGTAATGTGGGTGACGCTTTTAAAATCGAAGAACAAACTGGCAAAATTACTGTCCATTCCAGACTGGATTATGAAAATATAACCGAATATATGCTGAAAATAAGAGCCTTTGATGGCATATTTGATGACCATGCCACTGTGATAATAAAAATTGAAGATGTCAACGATAATCCGCCAGTGTTTAAGGAAAAATATTCAATAACTATAAGAGAAGAACAAGTATTTGATTACTGCATTTTGAATATTGAAGCCTATGATCCGGATATTAAAGATCGTACTGCGGATCAACATATCAGATATTTCGTAGTGAAAGAAGATCATAAAAAAATGTTGTCTATTGACGACACTGGTTGTTTGAAATTAATACAACCTTTAGATCGAGATTTACCCAATGGCCACAAGACATGGGGAGTTTTAATAGCGGCAGTAGATGAAGATGGCACCGGCTTAAAAAGTGTAGTTCCAGTAGATATTAATTTGCAAGATATTAATGACAATGCCCCCTATTTGATTAATAAAATGCCTGTTATTTGGCAGGAAAATCGCAATCCCGGCCAAGTAGTACAATTACAGGCCAATGATTATGATGAACCACAAAATGGCCCCCCTTACACGTTTGCCATTGACAGTGAAGCCTCGCTAGATATAAAAACGAAATTTAGCACAGACAACGACTTTCTTTTTGCAAATGTGCAGTTTGATCGGGAGGAACAAAAGGACTATTTTATACCAATACGCATTACTGATTCCGGGCAGCCAAAAATGAGTTCAGTCAGCATTTTACACTTGATAATAGGCGACGTAAATGATAATGCCATGTCTGAAGGGTCATCGCGCATTACTGTATACAGTTACAAAGGAGAAGCTCCTGATACCGAGATTGGTCGAGTGTTTGTAGATGACTTGGATGATTGGGATTTAGATGACAAATTGTTCGAATGGTCGCAGGGTATAGGTCATGATTATTTCCGTTTAAACCCTTCTTCTGGCATGATTACCGTACTCGAGGGTACCCCCGAAGGCCAATACAATTTACAATTTGTTGTCACCGAGGAATCAACATTCATACCGAGACACTCTGTAGACGCTGACGTTACGGTAATCGTGCGCGAGTTACCCGAAGAGGCCGTAGACAAAAGCGGCAGTATACGTTTCTACAATATAACCAAAGAAGAATTTATTAGTGTTCCTAGAGATGCTCAAGCCGATGATAGTTTGTCGCTTAAGGATCGTTTGCAATTCTATTTGGCTAAATTGTTTAATACCTCAGTAACCAACGTGGATGTATTTACTGTTCTACAAACCTCTGATAACAACAACAACCTAGATGTGCGCTACTCGGCTCATGGTTCCCCGTATTATGCTCCTGAAAAACTTAATGGTATAGTGGCCCAACATCAGGAGGAATTAGAAAATGAACTGGATTTACAAATACTTATGGTCAATATTGACGAGTGTTTGGTGGAAAAACTTAAATGTGAATCTTCCTGCACAAATACTCTTCATAAATCCTCAGTGCCTTATATGATTTACTCCAATACTACCTCATTTGTGGGCGTTACAGCTTTCATAGAGGCCCAATGTGTTTGTGAAGCCAAAACAAGAAATTATTGCCTAAATGGTGGTACACCTAAGGTGGGAGAAGATGATGTTTGCGATTGCATAGATGGTTTTACCGGACCCCATTGTGAGTTGGTTTCGGTGGGTTTCTATGGCAATGGTTATGCTTTCTATGAGCCTATTGCAGCCTGTGATAATACAAAAATTAGTTTGGAAATTGCTCCACAAACCGACCATGGTTTAATTATGTATTTGGGCCCATTAAACTACAATCACTTGTTGCCTCTAACAGATTTTTTGGCCTTGGAATTGGTTAAAGGTTATCCTGTATTAACAGTGGACTATGGTTCTGGTACCATTAGAATAGATCACAGACACATACAATTGCAAGCTGGTAAATCGTATCAACTGGATATTGTATTACAAAAGTCAAGCATAGAAATGACTGTCGACAATTGCAGACTCTCAACCTGCATGAGTTTGGGAGCTCCCCAAGGTCCAAATGAATTTTTGAACGTTAATGCTCCACTGCAGTTAGGAGGTACGCCCGTAGACTTGGTTAATTTGGGTCATCAACTTAACTGGACATATGTGCCAAGCCAACAAGGATTCTTCGGCTGCATACGAAATCTAACAATTAACGATCATACCTATAATTTAGGAGCACCCTCAGTATCCCGCAACATTGACTCAGGCTGCCAAAGAGCTGTAGCTGTGGCTGTGAGTTTTGGCATAGATCGTAACTTTATTATAGCCATTATATCCTGCATAGTTTTGCTGTTAATAATACTCTTGGCCGTGGTAGTGCAGAAGAAACAAAAAAATGGCTGGCACGAAAAGGATATTGATGATATTAGAGAAACCATTATCAATTATGAAGATGAGGGTGGCGGCGAACGTGATACCGACTATGATTTAAATGTTTTAAGAACTTCACAACCATTTTATGGTGAGACTCTTTACAAAGATCCCCACACATTACACGCACCGATTCCTCCACAAGAAATACCAGATATTGGTGGATTTTTGGGTGATAAAAAGGAGAATTGTGATCGCGAAATAGGAGCTTTCCCCATAGACGATGTACGCCATTATGCCTATGAGGGTGATGGCAATTCAGACGGCTCTCTCTCCTCTTTAGCCTCCTGTACCGACGACGGTGATCTCAATTTTGATTATCTCTCAAATTTCGGCCCACGTTTCCGCAAATTGGCCGATATGTATGGTGAAGAACCCTCCGACACCGACTCAAATGTGGACGATGATCAAGGTTGGCGTATTTAAGTAACTCTAAACTTAGACTTATTTTTAAAAAGAAAAAGTATAAAAAAGACAAAAAAGCAAACAGACAAATTTTAATTGATCTTCCAAAACCAAGAGAGCTACTTCTTCGTAAGAAAAAGCAGCATTCTAAGAACAGTAAGACCATGTTGTGAATATTTAGTAAGTAAATGGTAGTAAAAAAGTAACAACTTAGTTTCTCTGTTAATACGAAAAGACTTATATTTGAAACAAAATAAAGGGGCTTGCTCTCTTATAAAACTTCTCTAATGTAAATGTACGTATCGATGTATGTATGTAACAAATAAAATAAAAAAAAAACAATAAGAATTTGTAGAAACTTATTAAAAAAAGAGAAAAAATGCGATCTTATTTTTTTTTAAGAATTTATTATAAAATTAAATATTATTTTTAATTAAAAGAAATTCAAAATTACATTAACATTAAAACGATTTCTTAATTTAATTACCAAGAATGAAAGTATGTAAAGTAAAGAAAGAGTAGAGAAATTAATGAAAGAAATTAAATATCAATGAATTAACTTAAAATTGTTAACTATATTTTTTGAAAAAATATAGTCATAATAAAATAAACACTTGAAAAATACAAAACGAAACAAAGTAACTGCTTTTTTTCAATTGAATTATTTTTATTTGTTAATTTTTTTTTTATTTAACAAATACAAAGAAGCATTTATTATTTATCTAAAACCCCATTAAACATTTTTCCATTTTAAATTTAAATTGTTTAAAGAAAAAAAAAACATACCCACAAAAACTTGTCCATTTAAATTAATATTAAATAAAACAAAACACTTAATTATATCTGTAAATGTATTTAATGTAAAACAAAACTATAATTGTTATTTAAGGTCTCTTTAATTTATAATTATTTTAGTTTAAACAAAAAATGAAATAAAATAAATAATAAAAAATTCATAAACTATCAATTAAGAACGTTTCATTTTCAAGCGTTTTGCCGTGCTAGCGGGTGGAAAAAAGGGATATAAAATAAAAAAAAAAAGGTAAAAAGGTTTTAACACATGAAATATTTGGAACGGTTACTTTAAATTACATTTTTTTTTTATTATTTCCTTATTTGATCTATCGTATATTAGGCGAAAGAACTAATCGATTATTCACCAAACGAAAGAAGAAATTTCAATTAAAGATTTCGATAAGATACAATTTTGAGCACTACGTTGATTATATTTCCCTACAAATTAATCGATAAACGATAAAAAATCAGTAGGAAATTATTGTTAAGCGAAAAGTCTTTTTAGATAATATCTACAAACAAAAATGTCTATAGAAATTTAAGAGTGAACGAAAAATTTATAAAAAAAATGTAACTATAAACCAACAATTTTTATAGAAATACATATAACAAAAAAAACATTTTTTAGAAATTTCTATAGAAACCCAACAGAATAACTTCTATAGAAATTAATCGATAAACACAAGGTGTTTTAGAAATTAATCGTTACATTAAAAAAAAAAGGAAATTTATCAATAAATTTAATTTTTTTTATCAAAATTTATCGATAAACGAGGAGTTTGTATAAAAATTAATCGATATACAAAAAAATTTCTTTTAAAATTAATCGAAAAACAAAATATTTCTTTAGAAAATAATCGACTACAAATTAATTTCTATAAAAATAAATGAATAAGAAAAAAGTTCTTATAGAAATAAAGCGGAAAACGAAAAATGCCTATAGAAATTATTAGACAAATGCAAAAATTTATATAAAAAGTTATCGATTAATCTAACTTAATTATCGAAATATTATTGCCTGTTGCAATGTTCCAGAAAATCTTACTTTTTTTTATTTTGTATCTCTTCAAACCCGCCCTATAAAAGTACAAGTAATTATTTTTCTTATTTAAAAAATCCCAATAAAACAACTTTGAATTTGATTATTATTTTTTTTTTTATTAAAAAGAAAAGCGAATATTAAATTAACTATAAGGCATTTAGAAAAAATGGTATGAAAAGAAACATATGTAAATTTATCCACAAAAAAACTAGTTTTATTTTAATTTACTTACACAGTTTTGTATAAGAACAATTTAAATTTAATTAAATTTAAATTAAACCAAGTTTTAAGAAATTAACCTGTAAGTTTAAGAATAAAATAAAAATAAATTAATATAGATTTATTTTTACATGCCAATTAAAAATTTGAAAACAAACAATTATTTTAATATAAATAATTACAGAAAAAAAACTAAAAATTCAAAAACCTTGCAAAAAAATCAATAAATGAAAATTTTTAAAATTAAAAAAAAAAAACATAAAAAAAATATTAAAAGATAAAGCGTTTTTATTTTCAAATAAAGTTTAAAGAAGAAAATAACAGGTGGGTAAATTCAAAAATACATATCGTTAACTAAAACTCAAAAAGCCCCAACTTACAAAAATTTAAAATTCGACTTTTCCATTGATTTTGATGTATTGCATCAACACAAATCTTTTGAATAAAATAAGCGATTTTATAAAAAAAACTAAAAGGCGCCATCTAAAAAGATTATTTGACGCTAACGCTAAGAGCTACATTTTGGGTGAGAGATTAGCGATTAAATTAACTTTAATCTCCGTATTTACTTTTTGAGTTTTATTTTTTTTTTAACTTGTCTTGCTAGTTTGATCGGCCAATGGTGTTGGTTTAAACCTAAACTTAAACTGTCACCACACACATGTTTAACATAAACAATAGAAGCACAGCCGCGAATAATGTTTTAAGTTACAAAATAATAATTTTTCAGGAGAGCAAAAAAACGTTTTTTGACAGGCAGCATTATTTGTTTAAAAAATTTTTTTTTCTATTATTAAAAATAATGATAATAAAAACTTTTATGCAAAAAGCTTTTAAAACATTATTCCGCACTGCAAAACCATTTCGGTTTCATAACTTTGTTAGTAACTTGCAATGTTCTTCCACTGGCGAACACTTTGTATGCCATTTTGAAGGCGTTAAGGTGCATAGTTTTGGTTGATTTGATGTTTAAACTGTGTAAGAGAGTAAGGCCAACGGTTATCTAAAAAAAAAAAAAACAGTTTTTGCAAAATGTGTCTTTTACAACGTTATTCGCGGCTGTGCTTCAATTGTTGCACAAATATAAACAAAAAATAATTTTTAAAAAATGATATATTGCTATATAATTTTTCCTTTCTATATTTTTTCTTTAATATATTTTTTCTTTACCCTACGTTTCCACATGCAAGTAATTACTTGCAAGTAATGTATACGTATTATCTAGAGTTTGCTTAAAACCGTTAAAATGTGAAACCGCGGTTTCGGTTTTAAAATGATTAAAACCGTTCGTTTTCGGTTCGGTTTTCGGTTTTGAAAATATCAAAGATAATTTATACATAAACATATATTTAAAAGATTTATTTATTTATTTAATAGTAAGTTACACAATTTTTTACATTCTAAGGAAACAAATATTGCACAGAAATGGCTTTGCCTTATATCTTAAATATTAACAGGTTAATTACAAAAATTCAAATATATTTATAAATAATTTATGATTTTGAAGGAAAACTATTAGCAAAAACCTTCAATATGAAGAAAACAAGGAGATGATATAAATAACATAGAATATTACAGACATTGCATTATAACAATTATAAGCGTGATTGCAACAAGTAATAAATTTTAGTATAGTGCACAAATAAGTGGATTTTCGGAAAATCCACATTTTGTTTCAAAACGAGACTTAAAGATCTCAATACCTTCTGAAACGGTGTTGGTTTTACTGATCAGATGTAATCTTACGGTAGAGAAATGCCATGGTAATTTTAGAGCCATTTTCAATATTTTGTTTTGCGCTATTTGAAGACGTTTAATGTGGGTTTTAGCACAGTTACCCCAAACAGGACAACCATAAAATATAATAGCCTGGAATATTGTTTTAATTATCAACATTTTATTGCAGTTACTTAGAATGGAATTTCTGCTAATAAGTCGATATAATATTCTTTTATATATGTTAACTTTATCAAGAATATGACATATATGGGAGTTGAAAGTTAGTTTAGTATCTAAACAAATTCCTAGATATTTAATATTGTTAGACCAATTAATGCTGCAGCCAGAAAGAGTGAGATTACTACTAGGTAGATAACAAGGGTTTCTTTTCCTTGTAAAAAAGATGGCTTGTGTCTTATTTGGATTGATTTTTATCCTCCATTTAGTATAATACTCCTCCAATCGGTTTAATGAGCATTGAATTTCAATCAAAATATTCTGACTGAGTTCATGAGTATAGTAAATTGCCATGTCATCTGCGTAAGCAGCGAATTTACATGGTCTAATTGTTTAAAAAAGCATACACAACACATACGAATTCTTTCTTTTCTGTTTTTTCGAAAAATTATTTTATTTCCCAACAAAATGGTCCTGCTATATCCATAAAACTCCATACATGTTAAAGTAGTCCCAGCCTTGGCCAGGGGTTCGTTAGTGTGAGTTTTTTCTATAGCCACAAGAAACTCCATACAAAATGCAAGTGGCCCAGGTGGCAGTTTCTGCCTCACAAATAAGGTTTGTACTTAAGAGTTATAAAGATAACAATTGTTCTTCTCAGTACTTGTTTTGAATTTTAAGAATTTTGAAATACCTTGTCATTGTTGAAGGCCGTTATGTATAAAGTTTTTGTATATGAAGTACGAGTATGAGGTTTTATTTGCAATTTCTTCAAGAATAAATACATTGTTAAAGTGAAAGCTAAAACCGAGGGTTTTTGGGTTTTCGGTTTCGGTTTTTAGGCATTAAAAACCGCGGTTTCGGTTTCGGTTAAAACCAAACAGCAATCCCTAGTATTATCAACGAAAAATCCAGGAAACAGCCGATTGGTTTAAAGCAGTGTTCGAAAATAAACAGTACATTATTTAACGTTCGGCTCACACACCCAGGAACGATATCTATTTTTTTTAGTGATTGTGTAGACATACACAACACTTAATACCGTTCGTAACTATTTTATTATATAATGTTCGGTTCTTCGTTAAAAAACAGAACAATTGTAGTGATACTGTAGACAAACATTTTATTTTAATGTTATATAATGTTTTTTTTCGTGTGTGTATTTTGTTTTTGTAAAATATGTTTGTTTTTTTTTTACCAGCAAAAAGGGACGAACATTAATGAGCCGAACCGAACACATTGAAGTTTGTGGATTTAAAAAAAAAACCGAACGGAATTAAATGTTCACATCTTTTCTTGAGTTTGATAAAAACAGTTATATTTTTGTGTTCGAAAGATGACTTACAGGGAAACGTTATTTTTTTTAATGATCTTTTACACAAACACTATTAGCGTTTGTGTTTTCCACAAATCTACCGAACCGAACATTAAGAAACGATATTTAGTTTTTATTTTTGAACACTGGTTTAAAGTACAAAAATTGTATGAATGTTGGTGAAAAAACTAATACATTTTTCGTAACTGATAAGTTACTACAGAAAAAGTAACTATTACAGTTTTGTAACAGAACGGCACGGAACAGAACAGAAACAGAAAGTAAAGACTAACTGAGCCTTAACTAAAAATATATATATATAAAAAAAATAAAATATTTTTAAATACATTTTTGATTTTATTCGAATGTGTATTCTAAGTCAAATTACAAAGAATGCTGACGAACTCCGTAGCGGGCCAGAAAATGCATTACATTCTGCTGGTATTTAACAGTTGTATAAGTTTTCTTTACAATTTACTTTATTGCTAACCAAAGGATAGCTAAAGTAAGCCTCGTAACAGAAATATACAAACGAAAATTCTGTTAGTGTATAGAAAATATTCCTAGAATGTATTGAAGGAATAGGACTTTTAAACTATAAAATCTTTTGAGGATTGTAATTTGACTTAGAATACAAATTCGAATAATATCAAAAATTTATAATAAATGTTACTAACCATGAGAAATAAATTCCTAGATTCTATTTGTTAATATTTTTAAATAATTTTAACATTTTTATAGAACAAGATTTTGTTTGTCGTGCTTAATTCCCAATTTTTATTCTTGATAGTGACAAACAAAATCTTGTTAAAATAAAAATTTTGTTTTCCCAAGAATTACTTTGTTAATTTCTATAGAACTTTATGGACAATTTTAAAATTTCAACAGAAATTTATCGGGAAATTTATTAGCATTCGTAAAATGTCTATAAATTCGATAACACAACGAAACAAAATTCAATTTTTTTCTGTTGCAAAAAATAGCTGTTGTTTACTTATTTTAGCTCGCTGATTTTATTTCTTAACCCAATTTTTTCCATCATCTTACGTTTCTATCAAGATGTTCGTAATATACAGGAGCGATAACAGGATCACTGGGATGCCCATGTGATGTCGGACTATTGAAAATAAACCCTGTAACAAGGTACGAGTAAATTAAGAAAATTTTATAAAATAAACTATTTCGATGAATAATATTTATAATAATTACTAGTAATAACTAGTAATAACTAAATCGAAAATATGCGCATTAAATATGCACTCAAAACTCGAAAATATGCATTAAAAAACAAAAAATTTGCACTAAAAATTTTACCGTTTTCAATAAAAAAAGCGTTTGCTTTTATTAAAAACAAAACAAATAATTCTATTGTTGTTTTTATTCTATTGTTATTCAAAGGTATAATATTTTTTAAAACTTTATTTCAATACATACATCATTTAAATTTTTGTTTGCATAATCAAGTAAATACGTTTTTATTTAATTATCAAAAGTAAGACTTTGTCCGTAAAAAGCTTTTGTATGTATGTTCATGGAAAATAATCTCTCAACGTCAACCGAAGTTGAGGCATACTTGAAGGATGCCAATTCATTTGAAGCATATTAATTTTCTAATTCAGATCCCATTCAGATTCCAGATCAAAAATAGTTGAAATTTCTTTAACTTTTTGAAATCCTGAATTTTTCGGCAACACATTTTGGATTTTTTTTTTAATTTGTCGGGCTATTTTTCCTTCCACATGTTAATTTTACTTCCTGCCGTATCAATTAATTTGAGTTGACTATTTAGAGCTACTTTTTGGGTTAGAGATTAGCGAGTAAATTAACTTTAATCTCCGTATTTACTTTTTGAGTTGTATTTTTTAAACTTTTTTTTGCTAGTTTAAGCGGCCAACGGTGGTGGTTTAAACCTAAACTTAAACTGTCAACATACATATGTTTAACATAAAGAACTTGCAGAAATATAAACAAAAAATACATTTTAAAGCATTGCTTAGCACTTTTATATAATTTTTCCATTCTATATTTTTTCTGTAACATATTTTTTCTTCAAACGCAAAAAATTTCTACCTTGTAAACAATATTAAATTCGCGCATTTTCTTCTTCTTCTTCTTTGAAAACATCCATATTGCTTGATAAAAAGATGATATTTGCAAAAAATGTTGCCATTTATTTGTGCTCAGTATGGTAGCGCTACATGGTTTAAGCCACCACCCAAAAATATAAAATTCAATTGATACTAGATTAACTTAATTCTCAGATTAGCTAATTATAGAATAAAATTAACTTTAATCTCAAACCCAAAAAGTGGCTCTAAGTAAACTAAATCCTTCCAATTAAGTTATTGTTGCACCAATATATCCGAAGTTAGAAAATACAAATCGTCAGCTCAGAATTTGTTTGGCGCATATGCCAAAAAGACGAAGTGGAGAAAAACGACAAAGAAGATTTGCATGAAGATTTCTCAAAATGTACCCGATAGAATTTTTTTATATTTTTACCACTGCTTCCAGTATATGTTTTGAAGAAAAATGTAAATTTTTGCCCACTTTCATGAATTTAATAGATTTAATAATAGAATTTAATATATTTTTTTGAAAATAAAAAATATAGTTTTGTGCCGCATACGCCACTTTTCTAAAAAAAATTTAAAAACTGGCTTTTTGTGCTGCATACGTATACTTATTGCGTGAGTGACTGACTCATTCATCATCGTACAGCCTAAACGCCTGAAGCTAAAGACTTGAAATTTGGACCGGAGGTGGATCTCTCCCCAAACCGATCCACTAAGTCGGGATTTTTAAAAATTCGAATGTTTAGGGGGTAAAAAGGGTATATTCGGAAACCTTTTATCTCTAAAACTAAAAGAGATACAAAAAAACTGTAATACATATCGTTGTTATTTTGAAAAATAAGTGGACAGGTGTGTGGTACTTTTTTGAAATTCGGCTCTTTTAGGGCGAAAACGGGTAAAACCTGAATTTTGGTACGTTTTTGTTAGCCGATCTATCTTTTGATCCATTAAACCTAGAAATAAAGTTTATACCACATTTGAAACTTATCAAAAAAATACGAATACCAGTTTGGTACTTTTTCGAAGTTCGAATGTTTAAGGGGTAAAAATCTCAACTATTTTTGGTACTTTTTTTTACAAAACAAAAAAAAAAAAAAAATACGAATACAAGTTTGGTACTTTTTCGAAGTTCGAATGTTTAAGGGGTAAAAATCTCAACTATTTTTGGTACTTTTTTTACAAAACATTTTGAAATTTTTGGTACTATAATGGGGGGGAAAAAGTACCAAAATGGGAAATACGGGAAATTTAATATCTTTCTTCAGCTTTTTGGTTCTACAACTGGTATTTTTTAATTATCGTTAATATTTGACCTCAAAACATAAAATTCAACATGCAATGTCCTGAATGAATGCTTTATATCTCAGAAACCACAAAAAATTTCGCGAAACAGATTTTGGATTCAAAAAGGGGGTATTCAAAATATATATACTCAATTTTTTTAAAATTGGTCGGTATGTCAAACCAATTCTGAGCTGACGAAATGCTAATTGACTTTTGATGTTATTTAAGTTTAATATTTCTTTTACTTTTTTTATTGCATAAGAATCGGTAGCAACAAGTTCTTCAATAATATTCTTAAATTGCTCAAGTTTTTTTTAATAGAATTTTGAAGCATCTATCCTGGTTCCCCTTCTTGTTGATACTGGCTTCGGTGGTGAAGGTACCAAGAGATACATTTCTTTAAAAATTGCAACTCGTGAAGGAGCCTTTAAAAATATTTTTTCCCATATGAAACCAATACATAACTTTTATCAAATTGGCTTCTAATTTCCTCTGCAACTCGGTGTAACCCATTTGCCAAGCAAGTAACATGTAACAGTTTTTGATAAATTGTTTTAGGACAATTGGTAGCCTTAACAATGTTAGGTGCTGCATCGGATAAAAATTGAAGGATCTTTTGTCGAAATCTTGTATTTTAAGCAGAGCTCGAAAAAAATTATTAATTGATTTAAAAAACATTTTTTTAATAGTTTTTTTTTTTTTGTATACAATTTGGAAATTTTTTGAAGAACTTTTTTTATAATATGTAAATTTAAAAAACATATCACTCAAAAATGATAAAATATGCAAAAATATGCATTTAAAACCAAAATATGCAACAATATGCAAAAACAAATCGATGTCATTTTAACGCAAATTTAATGATTCGGAAAGATAATTGGTCGACATCACTTTTAGACTATCGACAAAAACATGCATTTGCATGGAAATCCCATCCCTAGTAAAAACATTCTAATATTTTTGTATTTAATATTTACATTTTTCTTAAAAATCCTCCTATCGTTGTGTCACTAAATTCTAAAAAATTAAAAGTTGTGCAACAATTTTAATGTAAAAAAACCATTCATTTGAAATATATTTAGTTACATGCTACATTTTGTATGAATTTTTAAAAACAAAAATTTTAAATTATTTTTATTAAATTACTTTTTTTGTTTCAAAAATTCAACGATATCCCTGAAACTACTAGACAGATTTGACTGATGTAAACATCATAAACTGAATATAGCAAACCGTTCTCAAGTTATGTTTATATATTGCCTTTATTTTTGACATAACGGTATATCTCGCATATGAGAGCTGAATTAGGCAAACAGATTCCAATTTGGAATCTTAAATAATCTATAAAACCACTTTTGGTCCTTGAAAAAAAGTGCGTTTCCTTGTGGAATCTTTAAAGTTCTATACGAATTTATCTCTAATAATACGACCATTTTCTGGAAAATGCTGACTTTTCAAATTGCTTATAATTAAAAAAAAAAAAAAGCAAAAATGCATCTCAGCATGTTCTGAAAACCGCGTGATTTGCTACATTTCAGTATACACGAATGACTTGAAATCCCAAAATTTCTATAGTTTTAGTTTGAACATTTTTTCAACAGGTAGAAATTTACAATTAAATTCGGACTTTGACCAAGATTAAACAACGTTTTATCATAAAAATGTTGGCGAAATTTCACAGTTTGTATATTTTTAAATTCTATTCTCGTTCCCGTGAGTAAATACGATTAATTACACTTCATAGAATTTGGTTCGTGTATTTTGAAACTTTACAACAACAACAAATAGTCCTTACTTTCGTGATGTTGTCCCACTTAATTTCTAGTCAAAATAACTAAAAACATTTTATTTTATACATTATGACGTTTACTTTTTTATTAGAAGAATAACGTTTAAATAATAAAATAAAGTATGTATTTGTTACATATGTACATACATACTAAACAAATACATATATACAATTTTTATTAGCTCATCAATAAATTATTTGAGAATTCTATATTTGTTTTCTACGACTAAAGCTACGGTCACACTTATCAAATATTTGACAGAAAAGACGTTACCAACAGGCAAACTGACATACAGCCCAATTATAAATACAAATTCCCCGGGAGTTTTTTTTCCCTTTTCCCATTTTTACAATTGAATTTACAGAGGAAAAATGGGAGAGGGGAGAAAACTCCCGGGGAATTTTTATTCTTAATTGGGCTGATAATTTCCTTTAATTGCATTTATTTGTTTTGATTATAATACTACATCATACGAAAAACAGTTTTTTGCTGAGGTGGCATCAAAATAAGTTTTATTTTTTGACATTAAGACCATGTTAAATCTCATTAACTATTAACAAAAGTAGTGGTTATGCTTATTTGGTCAAATATTTAATAAGTGTGACCGTAACTTAAATGATGAACCTACAAACAATTCAAGTTAAAACAATTGATAACACTGATGCACACACGCACACAAACACAAATAAACGTTATCTTTTTTAAAGACTTTAACAACAATGAAAGCCGAAAGATAAAAACAGTTAGCCCATCAATAGTGTTTGTTGCATCGTTTCCTTGAACATTTGAACAAAAATAATTACAACAACAAAAACAGAACATCGGCAGTTAAGCAATAAAATTGCAAAAAACAAGTAAGAGGGCTATATTCGGCTATGCCGAATTGTATTACCCTTCACCCTGAAGCGATTAGAGCGGTTAGAAAATAATTATTTTGTCTGGGCTTCTATTGTGAAATTGGACATACGGGAATTGATGGGCCAAGAAGCACAACCAAATTAATGTTCCTACTGACTACATTGCCATATCGTCGTTCCGGAGTTATCTTGTCGTATATCACAAAATCGAAAAAAATGAGATAAAACCGTTTCCTGTGGTAAATTTAACAGATCTATCGATCTGCGCAATCCTCACGTCTTTATCTCTTATAGTTAATGAGATATTACGAAGCCATTTTGTTGTATATACACTTTTGCGAAAAATTTAATACGTTATATCGTATGTAGCATAATTGTGGATATACGACAAAAAACGCAGAGTTGCCAATTTAGCGCCTTTGGCGCTAGATTTAGCGCTTTTTAACTGTCGAAAATGCGCATATTTTTTCCTTAGCGCTTTTTTGAAAAAGAGCGCTAAATTAGCGCTTTTATTGATACCCAAAATTTTTGCACTTTTATTTGCAAACATTTAAATCATGACACAAAAAACAAAAATTTGTTTCCGTTTTTTAAATACATAATAGACCGCATTTGCAATTACTATGCAATTAACGCCGAGTTTTTTTTCTATTTTCTTTTAAAGTAGTTGCTATGAAACTCTTTTCACATTTACATTTACATTTTTTTCAAGCATTTTTTCAACTTTTTCAACCCCGTTTTCTTCCCTACACCTCTTGCTAACAAACAAAAAGTTGCAAGCGAAAGTTGCGGCGTTAATTGCATAATGTAAATATGGTCATACTTTACTCTGAAATGCATACTATACAAGGAAAGAAGTTTATTTTCTAAAGTAATCCATTAACTTTTTTTGTTTGTATTAAGTAAAACTTTCTTAAATAAAGAAACATTTTGTCATGATCAAAAGTTAATTTTTTTTGGTATATGATCAAAAACTGCATTCAGCATTTATTTAATATTAGTCTCATTTTCTTGATATTTTAATAGGATCGAATTTCTTGCATCAAGAAACAAATGCTACCGATTTCTTTAAACTTTTCAGAAAATGCTCAAGAAAACTTGGTTTGATTCAATTAATTTTTATTTAGATCGACATGTTAACATATCAATCAAAAGTTTCTCATTTTTTTATTAAGTTTTCTTGAACTACACTTTTTTATGAAAAAAATTCAGGCTTACAATAAGAAATTTTTGGCTTGACGAGAATGGTGATTTAGTAAATAATTTTTTCCGGGTATATTTGAAATTATATTACTTTACTTTTCCTGAAATATCAGAAAAGCCTTTTTTAAAATGTTAATGTTTTATTAACACTGCACTGCAAAAAACAAAACAAGTCGGGGTAGAGAACTTGATTATGCGATTTTAATTGACTTTAGCGTGCTGATTTTACTGATCTTCATGATTTTTCGCCTTATTGTATTCATAATATACCTAGATTTCTGATAATTGATAAAAAAAAAAGTGTACATACTAATTTGCATGAAAAAATGGTCAAAAATAATCATTGTAAAGATCAAAATCGCACAAATCTTATTTTATATATTTTTATTTCAAACGATATTTTTTGACGGCCAGTGTAATTAATTAAACTTGTTTCTTAAACATTTCATTAAGTTTTTTATTTAAATTTTATTTAGCGCTTTTGAGCGCTTTTTGATTGGGGCCACGGCGCTTTTTAATTAGAAATACTTCACAACCCTGAAAAAACGTATGAAAACTTTCAATTAAAAAAATCTTGCGTTATCTTGCTGTATGTGAACAAGTATATCAGGCATGTTCCATAAAAAAAACTATCTTATTAAGATAACTGTTATTTTAACGTATTTCGTTGTATATGTAAAGATATTTTTCGGACGTAGTACACAACGCTTTCTATATTGATGGAATTATTGCTATATTGCCTAAATTCACTTTATTGTTAAGCAATTAAAGACTTAATATTTAGGGCAATGCACAATGTTAATTGTGAATAAAACAAAAAGTTTTTAGAGAAATATCTGAATATTTTTTATTATTATAGAAGGATCTTTGACAACTATGTGTGAGACAACATATTGACCAAATGCTCGTCATGGCTTCGGTAGTATACCTCTGTCCTATGGTCCATATTTTCAATGACTCTGAGACATAATTGAGGTTCAATGTAATTAATGTGTCAAATTATCTAATCCTTTGAATTGTTCTTGGATTATTGACGTATACTTTTTATTTCAAATATTTCCAAAGAAAGAAGGCCAACGGTGTCAAATCATATGATCGTGATGGCAAGTTAACATGGCCATTGAATTTCTCGTGCAGAAGAACCATTGTTTCTTTGGCCGTGTGACACATTCTTTTGGAACAACATATCGTCCACGTCCATATTCTTAATTTCTGACAAAGAGAAATCCGTTATCAGTTTGCGATAGCGAACACCATTCACAGTAACTGCTTGGCATACCTCATTTTCGAAGAAGTAAGGCCCGATGATGCCGCCTGGCCATAAACCGCATCAAGCATGCATGCACAGGCGTTTTCACATTTCCTACATCGTGCATTATGGTTAGACCACCCTTAAGTGATAATAAACCTTAAAATTATTCATACATAAGGAAATTCGATAATATAAAAACTATAACTATACGTAAATAAATTTGTCACTTGCATAAATTTTCGTTTCGAAAATTATTACAACTTAATTTTCAATATTGGTAATACACGTGAATGTAGGTTTTTAATACCTTATTTTGACTTATATCCCACAAACTAAAAAATATATCGCAAAAAGTGGCGTATACGACAAAATGGAAAATTTTTTCGGACGTGATAATGGCTATAACTTAAAAATGTTTTTCCATGACTTTGGATATTTTTACATACATCGATAAAGAACTTCAAACACAATATCTGACAAAAATATTGGACGACTTTTTCACGTACATTTTTGTGTATACAAATTTGAAGCTTAAGATTCGATTTCCAAAAAAAAAATTTTTTGTGATATACGGCAAGATAACGATATGTAAAGTTCAGAACCCATTTCCACTTTAACCAAAAGCCTATAGAAGGTCTGACTGTCTCCACACAGCCATTATCCCCTATTTGCGAGCCCAGTCTCCCAAAGTCATCAGCCATTTAATTAGCGGTGATGTTGCAGTGACCAGGTACCTAGCATATACTCACTTCATACTCTTCTACTATTTCTCTTAGAGCCTTCTACAATCATTTACTAGTTCGGAATAAACTTGTTGGAATTCACAGACCATCAAGGCCCTAAGAACTGTCCACATATACAGTGACCGTCGAGCACCAGCTCGACCAATTTTACGACCTTCAAATCCTTAGAACCTCCGCCAAAAATATACTGCAGTCGTCAGGAAGACTATTTGACCTTTTAGTATCTAAATCCCGTTCCGATATATCGGTATCGTTATTCTAAACTTCCCTAATAGTTACTTACCTATCGGAGACTGAACTATTAAGGTAATGTCGCTAATCGGGCATTAAAGACTTTATGAGAAAAAACTCGTTTATATAGTCGCCAATGACAACTTTAACCACATTGTTACCCATATGATCATTAACGAAAATGTGCATGATAATGTCGCTCACATTGTCGTGTACGACTTAAGTGCCCTTAGTTCGAAAAAGGCGTCGACGATTTGCATGGGCTGTCGCCAACATGTCGTCAGGGATTTACCATGGGTCTTGTACGCTTCGTCGACATTGTCTTGAAGACTTGGCCAATTGGGTTTATTCTGGGTCCTTGACTAAGCCATGTCCGCCTGTCTTTTCGTCTGTTTAAAACACGCTCACTTTCGAAAAACTCCACAGAAAAGACAAAATTTGTGTCAAATTGTTTCTAGTTATTATAAACATTTTAGAATTGTAATCCAGCAAAATCGGTTCAGTAGGATAAAGCTACGTTCACAATCAAAAAAACATTTTCATTTGGTGTTCATAATAGAGCAACAATTTCTTTTGCAACCACACACATTTTGCATCAAGAAACCGTTTGCAAATTTTAGCCACAGCAATATTATGCATTTATTTTTATACCCTTCACCACAGGTGGAAAAGGGTATATATAAGTTTGTCATTCCGTTTGTAATTTCTACAATATTGATCTTAGACCCTATAAAGTATATATATTCTGGGTCCTTATGAGGAGAGAAGTTGATTTAACGATATCCGTCCGTCTGTCCGTCTGTCCGTCTTACGCTTGATATGTGTTTTCCTATGGATATGACTTATATACCAAAATATCGGAAATTTTTAGTAGAACATATTTTATAAAGAACTCGGGAAAATCGGTTCAGATACAAAAAAGTTATGACCAAAATTAATTTTTTTTTTTTAAATACCCATTTTCGGTAACCATGGATCTTCCCGAGTCCAAGTTTTATAACACAAATAAATGGTAAATTTCTTGCTAAACACGTCGGTATATAAATCTGTCAAATCGGTTAAAAAATGGCTGAGTTATAATCAAAATACTGAAATCCCAAAAGTTACTCTTTTTTATAATTAAGTTTGTTTTTTTTTGTAATTAAGTTTGCTTTAATATATGGCATATATTATATGTACACATATGTAGGTATATATCGAGGGTTATTTTTCAAATAGTGCTATCTGAAATTTTTCAAAATTTTTTTTTTTACAGAAACGTGTTCACTTACGGAAGGGTCATCTGTCATTTAAATTTGAAAAAAAAAAAATTTTCCCAAAACGTTTTGTTTCATAAATATTTTTTGTGCTATCTAACACACACGTTTTTTTTTTTGGTAAAAAAGTGCTATCTACATAAAAAATATTACTTCATATAATAAAATGATAAAAAGTGTTATTACAAAGTAGACATATTATACATCAAATGGTTAGGAATTGTGTCTAGATTTAATAAACTAATATAATTTTAAAATTCGTTGTAGAAATTTTGCAAAAAAAAAACTGCAAAAAATTTGTCGATGAGTTTTTGTCTATAGTAAATATTTTTTTATTTATGGAGTTTTTATAGCAACGTGTTCACTGACTGAATAAAAAATCGTGGAACTTAATTAATTAAAGTCTAAAAAGTATTCATTGCAGCTCATTTTATTTTTGTTCAAATAGTGCTATCTGCTTATTTCAATGTTCAAGTCGATAAAATTTTAATTTGTAAATAGTGCTATCAGACATATAAGCGCGAATATCATGAATTAAAAAAACATTAATATATGTATGATTTAGACGTTCATTTTTAATAACATTGTAAAATAAAGTTTAGTTATTACTCCTAGAGTTATCGAATAAATCAGTTTTTTCGCTCTCCTGTAAAGTTGTGATTTTTCAGATAGCACTATTTGAAAAATAACCCTCGATATATATATGCCTAAAAGCCAATTTAATGGAAATATTATTTTTAAGCACGTTGGTATATAAATCTGCCAAATCGGTTAAAAATGGTTAAGTTATGTGCAAAATACTCCAAAAAAGGACTAAAAACATTAACATTTTTATAAAAGCTAAAATTTTAGAGCTGTATTATGACCTATTCATACGTTTTAGATATCAAAATATCGGAAATCTTTAGAAAAACTCGGAAACTTAGAAAAAAAGTAATGTCAAAAATATAGTTTTTTTTTTAATACCTATTTTCGTGAACCATAGAACTTCCCGACTACAAGTTTTATCACCAAAGTAAATGGTAATTTTATACTTTAAGATGTCGGTATGACCAAATACTGAAATTCGATCAAAACTTAACGTGCTATATATTAATTAAACTTTTAATACATATATTTAATAGCACGCAATCATGTGCAAATAATTAAATAAAACTAAACTATATATATTTTATAAATATACATATATATATTAGACTGGTCCTTATTTTTTGACTTAAAAATTTTTAATGCAGCACCCTCTTAAAATTTTATTTTTAGCAAAAAAAAATCGTTATGTAAAAGTTTAAAGTTGATATTTTGATATTAACACGTGCCGCATTAGGATTTAAAGGTCGTGCATATGTAAGTCCAACTAGCACATGCATTTGGCATATTTTTGTACCAAGACTAATATTTTTGCCTGTTTATATAAAAAAAAACTCAAATTATAAATTCATACGTCCATACAAAGGTACGTGTACATTTATTTATTTATGACAATTCTTATTACTACCATAGAAGAACATACAATTTTTTACACATGCATATGTAAATAAATGTTTTAAAGCTCAATGCGGCGGCACGTGTTTGTTTTAAGATATTGACTTGAAATTTTTACAGAATCATATTTTTGCTATAATTAACAATTTAAAAGAGCGCTGCATTAAATATATTACAAAAAAAATCTATGGTCATTAGACTGGTCCTTATTTTTTGACATAATTAGGATTTAAAGGTCGTGCATATGAGTTGGACTTACATATGCACGACCTTTAAATCCTAATGCGGCACGTGTTAATATCAAATATCAACTTTAAACTTTTACATAACGATTTTTTTTGCTAAAAATAAAATTTGAAGAGGGTGCTGCATTAAAAATTTTGATGTCAAAAAATAAGGACCAGTCTAATATATATACATATATTTAAATATATATATAAACTTCTGTTCTTTCCAAACCATGGTGAAGGGTATATAAGATTCGGCATAGCCGAATATAGCACTCTTACTTGTTATTTTTGTAAACATTTTGTTTTAAATTTTCATTCAAAACTAAATAAAATTATTTTAAACGTCGGAAACAATTTCATACAAATTGTTGCTGAATCTACTAGGACTCAACTTTAGTTACATTTTTAAAAAAATTTTAGTTACATTTTTGTTCTAAAAATGAAAGGAAAATATATGAAATACTTTGGGAAGAATAAAAATAGAAGAAAAAACGAAATTGTTTTTTTGATTGTGAACGTAGCTTAAGAGTTATGAATCAAAATTAAAAACCACCACCCTAAACAATTCATAATTTTATTACAAAAACTAACATAAATAGTGGCTGAATGCACATAACTAGAAATCATACCACAACATTTGTTGAAGTTAATAATTTACCTAATGCTCCATATAAAGCCCACTCTCGGAAAATACTTTACTACACTTTAGGCTCAGTAAGCCGTGAGTAACAGTAACGTTGCAAATCAGCTTCTTCATTTTGTTGTATGTAAAGCAATAAGAACGATTATAGTTACCAGTAAGATGTTACGTCTCAATTTGTAAGAAATAGATTAGTCTTACTTTTTTGCTGTAAGGTTAAGTTACTGTCAATCCCGGCTAATTGAGCCCTAACGCTATTATAATAATATTATTATTATTATTATAATACTAGCTGACCTGACACACGTTGTTTTGCCATATAACTTATTTCTTTCAGATGTTATAGTGTCTGCATGCCAAATTTTAGGAAAACCGGTTGATTATCTAAGAAGATAATGAAAATTAAAGGCTATAGTTCTTTCCAGATGTTACACTGTTTGCCCGCCAAATTTCAAGAAAATCAGTTCATTAGTTAAGAAGATATAGGGAGGGGGAGCTTTTACTCCTCTTGCTTCACGCCCTAAATAATAAAACTATAGGCTAAAAAACTTTCCAGCATTAACACTATTTGCCTGCGAAATTTCAAGAAATTCGGTCAAATAGTTAAGAAGATATTGGGAGAGGGAGCTTTTACCCTTCTTACCCTTTCAGATGTTACAGTGTCTGCATGCCAAATTTAAAGAAAATCCGTTCATTAGTTTAAAAGATATAGGGAAGGGGAGCTTTTGTCGCTATTGCGCTATCTCACGCCCTTTTTCCTTTCAGATTTTACAGTGTCAGCATGCCAAATTTTAGGAAACCCGCTGGATTAGCTTAAAACATTGGGGAAGGGGAGCTTTTACCCCTATTGTCCTATTTCACGCTCTAAATATTTTAAAATTAAAATTTTAGGCTATAGTTCTTTCCAGATGTTACACTATTTTCCTGCAAAATTTCAAGATAATCGGTCGATTTGTTAATCAGATATAGGGAGGGGGAGCTTTTGCCCCTCTTGCCCTATTTCACGCTCTATTTTTTTTTAGATGTTACAGCGCTTGCATGCCAAATTTTAAGAAAACAGGTTGATTAGCTAAGAAGATATAGGAGCTTATGCCCTATTTTGCGCCCTCTAGCGATATAAAATATACTCTACGACCTATTCTCATACCTAACAAAAATTCATAAAAATCCGTCAAGCTGTTTCGGAGTAGTTCAAAATGGAGGCCATTTTGTTGATATTTGTATGGGAATATATAGGAAAATCTAAATGCCATATCTGCGGAACCCCTAAGTCGATTTCGTGCAAACGTAACTTAAACCATCTATAGACTATCCCCAACGTACCGTGAAATTGAAAGTTAGTGGTGACATCAAAGTGTACACTTCTTTTTATATACATATATTACATACATATATCGAAGATTTATAGATTTTAAAAAAGTTTGAATAAATCTGGGTATATAAATAAGTTACATTTTCTTTTTTGGTTTTCTCTCTATATTTTAAAGGATTGAATCAACGAACTCAAGAATACTTTTCTAATCTTTTTTTTTTAAACTATTTCAACACATGTAATACATTTTTATTCACTTTAAATGTTAATTCAACCTGTCAAATGTAACAATAATGAACCTTTTCTGTTGCACTTTTACCAATCACTTTAGTTTTTAATGAAAGAAATATGTTTGAATAATTTCCAATTGAAAATCAATTTCCGGAATTTATGCGTTTTGTTTATCTTCGCAACACATGTCAGTGTTCGATTGAATTAAAGTGAGCGCAATGGAAAAAGACATACGAATACGAAACTAATAATAAAAAGTTTCAATACAATAACTGAATTAAAAAAAAAAAAAAAAAAAACACTTGACTTAAATTTCACTTAAAGTATGTACTTAAGAAATAAAAAGATGCTCGTAGTCATATATTAAAGTGGGCTTGCAGTCATATGTCCAGAAAAAATGCATGTGGCGATGGACTGTTTTAATCATTCAATACAATACAATGTGCAATTCGAAGCTACACTTGGGGCTTAATGAATAAATGCACACAGAAAAAATCAAAACTGATTTAAAATAAAAAATTTTTGATCTTAATTAAAAAATTAATTAAATTTGCACCAGTAATTAATTAATAGTATCAACAAAATATTTTTTGATATTAACAACATTTTCTGCAGTTATCTTGTTGATGTAAGTAAACGTTTAATTCACTTGATTAAATTTTTAATTAAAACTGAGTTTATTTTCTATTCATTAATTATGTGTACTAAATTCCCAATATTCATTGATAATCGAATCGAGAAAATACTCGATCACGACCGCAAGAATTAGGCCCCAGATCATCACGAAACCGTAAAGCGAATTTTTTCTGTGCAATTGTTTGATCACTAGATTGCTCTAGAAGAAATCTTGAGCTATCGATTTCTCTATATTTAGAAAATCTTGAACACTTGATTGATCAATTTTTGTATAGAACATTTTTAGTTTTTCCGCGATCACTTTTCCATAGAAAATATGGATCACTTGATCGATTGAAATCTCTGTAGGAAACTTTGAGCTCTTGATCATTCGATTTCTCTATAGAAAATGTTGAGCTTTTGATCGATCGATTTGTCTATGGTAAATTTTCCGCTCTTAAGCAATCCATTACTTTATATAAAATGTTAAGCTCTTAAGCGATCGATTTCTCTATAAGAAATCTTGAACTTTTTAGCGAATGCTTTCTTTATATAAAATCTTGGGCTGATGATGATTCTGAGATCATATGTGATTGATCTTTTACCTTTAGCAGTTGGTTTCTCTACAGGAAGTCTTAGATAAAAAAAATGTAGTTAAAGCACTTAAACTATAAAAAATAAATTAAAATTTGTAATTGCTTGTTTGATCCTATTCTTATGTACATAACTGTACCTACATACATACATATTTATATATTAATTCCAATAAGAGATACATCCAACAAATGCACTCAAACATGGCAATGGCATACAACCTTAAGACGAGCACTTGTACTTTAAGTAAACTGATGGTGATCGAACCCCAAAAGACCCGGGTGGTGTGTGTACGTACGATGCAAGTGGGAAAAAATAATATTTAAACGCGTGCTCTTATTACAAATTGATGACCAGACAAACTGAACTGAAACGTCCAAGTAAAAGTAACGAGAGAATTTAGCGAACAAGCAAACAACAAGTGCATTTTAACAACAACAACAGCATCAACTTAGAAATACATAAAGGAGACTGAATTTAAAATGAAAACAAGATCGCACAGCTGTGTTACTAAAAGATCGGCAAAAAATATATATACATAAATATGATCAGACTTGTTAAATATTTGAATCACAAATGCAGTTGTACACTTACACTCGTATTTATGCTATTCTACAGTAACGAATTATACGAGGGGAGGAAACTTTAAGATTTCTAAATTTTGTTTTTAGAAAATGAAAAACTTAGAGATCGATTCTAAAGCGATGCTTTTTCCTTATTTGTAGGAATTCCTAGAGTTGAACTAAATACATTTTATCTGGAATCCTAAGGTTAAAGCAAGCGGCAACCTTAAGCTAAAATTGATTGATTGGGTTTCTTTAATAAAAGTGTAGAAACTACAGCGATAATCTTAATTATTTAATGCCTTTCTAGCCCACCTTCCACCTAATATCCATACATCCCAGCTAACTTAATGTCGTACAAATGTAAACATTTGAAAATTACATTTTATTGAGTTTAAAATGTTGAAAAAAAAACAAAAAATACTTAAAAATGGGGAAAAAATTACAGCTGCTGCAGAGTTTGCTGCAATTGTGATCGCCGATACTGATACGCACGTCCCAGTCATTTAGCCAACCAGCCACTCAGCGAGTCAGCCGGTAGCAAAGACAATCTTTTTTATTTTATTTTTTTAATTTTCATTGCTGCCGCTTTTAAAAAAGATACAAAGATTAAAGTCGTCGTTGTTGTATTCGTAGTATGTAGAAATAAATAACGAGGAGTTAGAAATGTATGCCCCATGAATAAAATTCAATTGTTTAGAGAAGACTGTTGCAGTCGTTGTTGTCGGGTTTTTTCCTACTAAAAGTGACATAAATTACAGTGGCAAGATATCAACAAATTAATTAAACAGTAGTACTCAACTCGAATGTTTTTTTTTTAATGAAAATGCTGCGTGGAATTTGTTTTAAAAATCTTCTAATGAATGGCAACAAATACTTGCATTTTTAGATAAAGTTCGTCTTTCTTTCTAGAATTAGATTTAAATTTATGGTTGCCATAGTTGACATAAAAAGGTAAAATAATTGTTTAAAAATTTTTTATTAAAAAAAAAAAAAAAATTGAAAACCCAAAGATTTAGGTTCGTAGGCATATTTATTTAAAATCTTATATGTATATCTGAACCTAGGGACATCATATGGTTCTGAAACAGCCGTTTAGAGAATATTGACTTCCCAGACGACATGTGCCTACTAGCACATACGTTTGCCGATATGGGCTCCAAGTTAAAGATGTTGAGGGCTCAAAAAATCTTCCTAAAACAAAGCTAATGAAGATCAACACTGTATGCAATATAAAACTCACAATTCGCAGCCATGAATAAGAAGAAGTTAATTCGTTTTGCTACTTAGGTAGCATAATTACAGCAAATGGAGGTTCTAGTGACGATGTTACTAGCCGAATTAATAAACCCGAACTAAACTTAAACTGCTAAAATGCTATGTCAAATTCGTTCTTTTATACGGCTGCGAATACCGGAACACACTTCCCATAATGTAAATGTTCTCCAGGTATTCTCTAACCATTGTCTACGCAGAGTTATGCGCATCTTTTGGCCTAATACAATTAGCAATGTATGCTTTTGGGAGATATCTAAAAAAACAACCAATCGCTCTGGAAATCAAAAGGCGTAAATGGCGGTGGATTGGCCACGCCTTTCGTAGACCAAGCGAGGATGTTACTAGACTGCCTCCTGACTGGATACCCCAGGGAAGTCGATGGACCCTTAGATGTAACTTAGACCGAACTAAAGAACACTAAATCAGATAAATCTGTATGGAATGTATGGAATGCATAGGGCCTCAATTTCCTATGCTCTTTATAGGAGCAAAAGGAACTATTATATACAACTTTACGCTCAAAAGTACACATGGGCAAATTCAATTATAGCAAAATGTCTTATGATATATCACCTTTGAAGTAAAAAAAAATGCTCTTCTACAACACTCAAAAAATAGACTTGGACCTTTCTGCCACAGATGTGTTTTTTAAGACGTGTAGATCTTCCGATAGGGATAAATGTAAAACAAGCTGTCATACAATAATGTATTTATTTCCAACGCCGTTCTCAGCAACTCGGCCTCTGCCCATCCACTACTTAGAAAATTTTGGGGAAAGATCATGACATATAAGATTCAACTGGTGCAAGAATTAAAGCCAAGTGACTAGCAATTTTGTCGTGTGTTCGATGAATGGCGTGAGAATCAAGTGGAAATTGAACCAGATTTTAGTCTTCAAATCATCTTTAGCGATTAGGCTCTGGCCTGACTTAACGGTTAAACAGACAAGCAGAATTGTAATTTGTGGAGAGAGCACAAGCCTCATGAGACTCTTGAGCCTCCATTACACCCAAAAAAAATCACTGTTTGATGCGGTTAACATGTCGAAGACGTCATCGGCCCATTTGTCTTAAAATCCGAAACCGGTGCAAATGATTCAAATGTTTCCTGACTTACTTTTTCACATGTTATTGTAAATAATTTGGAGGAGAAATGGTTCCAACAAGAATTCAAACCATACAGCTCATTCTGCACCACCCTGTGTGTACTACAAAGCGTGCACCAGCTAATTTTTTGGTGCTTGTCAGTTTGAATGCAAAACAATTAACTTTTTTAATTTCGTAAATGCGATTACTACAGATTTTTGTATGATTTTTTAATGCCAGCGTAGTAAATTACAGTTTAATAAATTTTGTTGTTGCGGTGTTGTAAATATTAACAACACTTTATTAACATCAACTAACATGAGCGAAACCCGCTACTATTTAAAGTTAACACAATCACGAGGGATCACGTTCCTACAACAATTGGATCGTCGCTCCGGAACGACCCGAGTGCCACTCGGCCAAAGATTATCGACCCAGCAACAGCTGTATCAATCGGAAGTTTTTTCCCGGAAAAGATTTGGCAGCAAATCTTTTACAACAACAACATCGAGGTATTCATGCATAAATCATGCTTGCCTCAAATGATTCACTTCATGTGCACACCACTACTTTTATGAAGAAGTTTCAAAAACTAGAGCACTCTGTGCTGGATAAACACACACCTCTGTAGGTATTCCAAAATATGTATGTAGTACATACTTACACTGTTTTTAGTTCTGCATTTTGCTTCCTTCTGGGAATAACAAAATCTCAATTTTATGAGGCAAACACGTTCGAGTTTAATTTCGAAACTCATTCATTTTATTTTAAAGGAACCGTTACAATTTTTTTTTGAATAAAATGTTTCATATTTCAAAAAATTGCCGTTTTTATTTTTTAAATAAAATTATTTGTTTATTTGTTTTTTCTTTTGAGATCATAATGATGTGAAACAAAAAATATTTTTAATGATCATTTGCATTAAGAAAGATCATCAACAGGTAGTAAAACAACAAAACGTGCTTAATGCAACAATTTACACCGTACGAGTGCGTGACAATCGTGAGTTTCTTCTTATTTTTTTTTTTATGGAATAAAAGAACTAAAACTCTATATTTAACAAAAGAATACAAAAAGCGGACAGACTTAAATTAAAGACAAAAAAGAAGTACTAAAGAAAGCAAAGCATAAGATTAAAAATACGTGGAAAAATAACGAAAGAAAAAAATAAACAAACGGATACCAACTATGGCGACACTACTTAGGCAACATGAAACCAAATTAATCTTAAAGAAAACGAATAAAAAAATTTTTAAAAGGAATTGGAAAAAATCCACAAGATACAAATTTTTAAGAAATCGAAAAAAAATTAAGTAGTAGTAGAAAGAAGCAGAGGAAAGCAAGCAACAGCAACAATAAACAAAGAAAATTTCAACAAAAATACCGGTTTTTGTATCTCCAAGTTTCGGAATAACCAATACACAAGACACTTCGAATACTAATACTAATAGCACAGATACTGGTATTTGTTTCAATAAAAAAAAAAAAAAACAACACAAACAAACTGTGTACCTGTATTTTAATGGAGAAACACCGGAGTTTTAAGCCAAACGACCAAACGATAGACATTAAGACGGACACAGAAACAAACAAAAAACACACAAAGAAATCTCTTTGTATCCGTTGAAATGCAGCTTAAAGTATCTGTGTTTGATTTTCTGTATCTCGTTCTCTTAAATTGTGTTTCTGTAGTTGTTTAAGTAACAACAACTCAAATAAAGTTTTTGTTGTTGCACTACTAGAATTTCCTTTCTTAAGAATTTTTTTATGTTCACACATACAAAAATACATACATGTGCATTTTTTTTATAATTTTTACTTTTTTTTTTATTTATTTTTTTCATATAAAAGTACTTAAGCGAATATAAGAAATATTTCAAAATTCTGAATTTTTAAACAACAGATGGTCAAGTTTTTGTTGAGTTGCAGAAAAAAGAGTTTTTTTTTTGAAGAACAAACAAAAAGTTTTGAACAAATACTTTTATTTAACAAAAATATGCATTAAACCTTATTTGAGAAGATGGACTTTTAGGAACTGTAAACCAAACTAAAAGCAGCGGTAGCAGCTAAAATTTACTTAATAGTCTAGTTAAAAACAAGGAAGATTTTTAATTTATATAAGTTTTACAAGGACTTTCTTGGCACGTGAAAAAAATTGGACATTTTAGGGAAGGATCCGATATCGCATTAGTGGCGCCCAGGGGGCTAATTCTGGTAGCCGTGATCGAACAATTTTCAATTCGAAAGCAATTTTATTTCTTATTCTATCAGCCGATACTGAACGAATTGAAATTATTTTTTCAGGGTTGTAAAGCAATTATTTCACAACACTCAAAAAAGTACTCGATTGACTGAAATAATAAGACTGCCAGAATTAGCCCCAAGAATTCGATGTCAGATTTAAAAGTCACCAAGGGAAAAAATGAAGCCACTGTCTTGCCATGAACAACGATATGCGATACGATGAGATCGGACTTTAAATTACAGCGCTATATAAAAAAAAGGGCTGTATTTTGAGGCGTGGCAAAACACTTTCTAAGGGGTTACTGGCACAACTTTTTTTTGACCCACGTTAATGGACAGCTAACCAACCAACCAGACGGACGGACATCGTTCTAAAAGGTGGGTGTAGGACCAATATTTTCAGGTGTTACAAGCATCAGCACAAGCGCATAATACCTTCTCCACTATTGTTGTGTTGGTATAAACACAAAGAATTTGAAGCCACTACTGCTACTACCTTCACAGTTTCTTGGCAATAGTTGTAGTCGTAGCAGAAAAAACAAACTTTAAAAATTGTAGAGTTTTATATTTCATTTGCTATAGAAATAGTCTCAAAAATAAGAAATAAAAGAAACAGCATTAGTGATAGCAAAAGATGCAGCAATGAAGTAGTATGTGATGTAACATTATAAATAGCATTTAAGTGGTTTAAACTGTAACAATTAAGTAGTACATGGAAAAATTTTAAAACTTAAGAGCCTATTGTTTTTAATGCAATTTAACGAAAGAAAGAATTATTTCGCACATCGGAAATAGGCAGTAAAAAATATATTCTCAACGCTTTCGTATTAGAAAACACGATTATTAAAAGAACGGCACTTTTTTACATTTAGGCTGGCTTTTTGAGATCTCAGTTAAACTAGGTTTATTTACTCTGAAAACAGATACCAAGTTTGTATACAACATTTTTACGGAACAGTTTAGTTTTGCTTAAAATGTTGGTCTCTGATGAAATAAATAACAAAAATACATTTCGCCGCAAAAATCCGAGTTTCAGAATAAGTTAAACTTAGTTTTAACTTAATCCACATCTCAAAAACACGGCTTTCAAAGTCAAATTGAACAACTAAAACAACAAATTTTTTATGATAAATTAGCGCTGATGAAGTTTTTGTTTTTTGACCACTGAACTGCTTTACTTATTTCAAAGTAAAACGGTCTACAAATGAAGAAGTAGCAACTAATTTAATTTTAATTGGCAGTTGATGATATATTATTAGCGACGTTAATTTTTCAATGTTCGACAAAAGTTTAAATATTAAATAGCTGCAAAACATGTCAGTACTATTGCTACTGCTACAATATATTTCTAAAAGCAGTAGTTATAGGTAGCAAAATGAAAATAGTCGGTAGCATTTTAAACATGGATGTAAACTTTTTAAAACTATGGAAAAAGAGGTCGGCCATACAGTAAGCGTGAATGGTGTTCGCTATCGCGAGATTATAACGGACTTCTTGTGGCCAGAAATATGGACCTGGATGATATGTGGCACCTACAGGATGGTGCCACACAGCCAACGAAACAATGGCTCTTTTGCGCGGGAAATTCAAAGGCCGTTTTATCTTACGTCGCACAGAGGGATTTGTCCATACAATGTTTGGCAAAAAATATAAGGAGTGCTCGTAGAATGTTGAAATTTTGCTCCGAGCCTTTGGTTAACTCAATTAAGAAAAATATAAAGTTTCATCAAAATTCGCCACGCCCTCCACCCACCGCCCATAGAACCCAAAATTTTTTTTTGTCCCAAAGTTTTTGAAATTTTGCTCTGAGCCTTTATTTAGCTCAATTCAATAAAAAATAAAGTTTCATCAAAATTGGCCACGCCCTCCAAACACCACCCATAGAACCCAAAATTTTTTTTGGCCCAAAGTTTTTGAAATTTTGCTCTGAGCCTTCATTTAGCTCAATTAAGAAAAAATATAAGGTTTAATCAAAATTGGCCACGCCCGCCACACACCGCCCATAGAACCCAAAATGAAATCAGTTAATAAATCCACATTATTATTGCAATTTATAAGTTCCTTGCACAATTCACTATATGAAACACAAAGGGAGCCCATTTCATAAATTAGTTAGATTTAATAGTTTTCTTAAACTTTTTTTGGCAAATATTATTATTTCAAATAATCATTTGGTTTTGTTTTTCTTTTTTTGTTATGCACTTTTTCGATATTGCTGTCAATCAGTTATTAAAAAGTAAAAGTAAAAGCCTAAAAGTATACAAAACCTTTTACTGTAAATATGCATTGCAATTTATTGGAAATATTCACAAAAAATACGTGAGTTTTATCACAAAATTTATAAGTTTGTTCAGCGATTGCAAAAAGTCGCAGAATTTTTTTACATAAAATGAAAGAAAACATTCCAAACTTTAATTCAGTAGTAGTACTAACACGGAGGTAGACCGAGCTAACTTATTTTTTTTCTAATGAAAACTGCAAATGCTAATTTTTTTGGAGTCATTTTGATTTGCTCAGATCTCTTAAACTATATATGTAATTTAAATAATTTTTCTTTCCTATTAAATTTAAAATACTATATTTTAATAAGAATGCTCTAAAACTATTCATAGTTTAAGCATATTTATTGTATAAACAACTGAAATGTAGTAAAATTTTCATCAGTTTTGTTGTATAATATTTAGATAACTTTACCACACTCTTTTTTATACAAAATTTTATTTTTTTCGAAACCAAATCATGGTTTTCTACTAATGAAACACTTCTCTACAGAATTGCATCATAAAATTTCTAAAAAATAACTGTAAAAAATAGACTTTTTGCCAAAAAAATACCACTGTGCGTCGTGGCGATGATAATTAGCCGCCACGGTAATGTAATATGACACCGTTGGACTTCTTTCTTTGTGAATATTTAAAAGAAAAAGGATAATTCGGCACATTATCGACATTGAACCTCAATTATGTCTCAGGGACAATCGGATAGAGGCATGCCAACGAAGCCGTGGCGAGCGTTTGGCCGATATTTTGCTTCAAACATAATTGTCATAATAAAAAAAATTCTCTGAAAACTTTTTTCTTTATTTACAATGAACATCGTGCGATTTGGTTGGACCACCCATTTGTTTCCGAAAGACAACATATGTTAATTAAAGGTTTCCCATTCGCAAATTACTAGAGTTCGCTTAAAAATTTAAAACCGTTGGTATTTTACTTTTAGAACTCAAATCCAGTTTTATTTTTAACTAAAATTTTTAAAATTACAAAAAGAGTTTTCCCCTAAAGGGTTAATAAATTTCAAAAACTGTTAAAAACTGACAGGATCGAAAAAGGAATGAGAAGAAAAGAAGTAGGTATTTCTTAAAGCGAAATAATTTAATATGTTAATCTCAAGTTTTTCCCAAAAAATAAAATACACCTGAGTGGAATTGAAAACAAAATTCAAAAATAAAAGCAGCTGCTTTTCTGCAGGTAGTAAAAAAGCCAACGGAAATTTCAAACAACAATACAACAACTACAAAAAAAGAACCTTTTTTTGTTTTATAAAATTTCAAAGATTTTTTGTTGATTTTTCGAAACCATGTGTGTTTTTTCCTAAACAAAAAGAAACTGTTTTTTTGAAATTCTTTGAAAACCATAAAAAATGTGGCCACACTTTTGCTGTCTCCTGAACAATAAAAAAACAACAGATAAAGAAGAACCCCTTTTTTTTAGGAATTTATGGATTTATTATGAACGTATCTCTTTTCGTTTAAAAGAAATATCAATCCTATAATGATCTCTTCAAGAGCTATTGAATTTATTTAACGAGTGTTTTTTTGGTTGTTGCCAAGATCAATCTTTCAAACAAAACAACAACAAAAAAATAATTTATGATGTCGATTTTTAATTTAATTTTATTTAAACATTTTTCTAGTTAATTCTTTCTGTTGGAAAAGGAAGGGACGGCTTTAGGAGTAAATGATCAATAGTTGAATATTGTATTTTTGTAGGTATCTAATACGTTATATTTTTATATTTTTCCATTATTTTATATTTTTTCCAGTTTTTATTTGTCTCTTTTTAAATAAAAAAATAAAAAATTGTAATGTGTTTATATGCACAATAAAAATTATAAAATCATACGATTAAAAATGTGCATAACCCAGCAAAAAATGTTCTTACCATTTAAGGAATAGGGGGTATTGAGCGTGTGTGATGATGTTTGTTACACCTTTAAATATGTGTCTAAGTATATCGATCGATTCAAAAAAACTTTTTGAATCGATCCATGTGAACCGTGTGCGCAAAGAACAGGTCGCAATTAAGCATATAAGTGCCGGTTCACACACGTCAAGTTTGACTCGTCAAGTCTTGAGTTTTTAGGAGAGAGGGGAAAAGAAATGGCATTCTCTTTTCCCTTCTCTCCTAAATGCTCAAGACTTGACGAGTTAAACTTGACGTGTGTGAACCTGCACTAACATACAAAGACGAAGCCTATCGAAAATTGTGAGAATCGGTTCATAATTTCACATAGCCCCCATATAAGCATCATTCCGGAATAGAGTCTTTGTGTCCATAAACCAGTCCAAACTTATTGTATTGCAACCTTAATCATCTAGCCAAATTTTTTCGAAATCGTTCCAAATTTCACCATAGCACCTATATAATGCTAGAAACACAACTAGGACGAACGACGAATTATTCGCAACGAATATTCGTCACCAAAAATAGAACACATTGGTGTATATGAAAGTACACACGATCATTGCGTAGACCGAAATTCATCGTGCGTAACGAACTCTGTGATAGGTTTATTTCTATTCTTACGCAGACGAACGACGAACAAATTGGGAAAGGGACAGCGCAGCATGATAGCAAAGTAGTCCAATATTTATTAAAAATTTTGAAATCTGTAAAGAATTACAGGGGGAAAAAATTGCAAACTTTTAAACAAACACAAAAATTTATTAGAAATCGCTAAATGAGTGAAAAAAATTTCGGACAATAACAAAAAAAAAATAAAAAAAAATTGCAAAAATTGCAAAAATTCGCAAAAAAAAAAAAAAAATAAATTAATAAAAAGCCATAAAATTGATTAAAAGTCCCTAACACTATAAGGAATAAAATAAAAATTGTCAAAATTAGCGGAAATTCGCAAAAATTTGCTTACAGCGACATGAAAGAAAAGGGTACTTTTTATTATAAATCGTTAAAGCTGTTAAGAATTAGTTAACTTATAGGAACAAATCGCAAACATGGCTGAAATTCGCGAATTTTTTTACTTAGAGTGTTTTGCAGAACGATTCACCCATTTCGGAAAAGTTGTCCGGAAAAACAAAGATACCATATGGTTTACATATGGCAACACAGCTTGAAAACTACTTATTTTGAAATGTTTTATTAAAGTGTGTTAAAGAAAATAGACAAAAAAAAAAGTGATTTATTATTTTTAATTGAAATGCATTTTTCATTTATAAATGTAATAACACTATTTGATGTGGCAGCTCAATCCAATTCTTATGTACAAATTGAAAAAAGTGGCATCTCAATTCGACTCTTTCTCAACGAGAATTAAAATTTCCCTACAAGAAAAAAAGTTTTCGGTCATTTCTTTCAATCATTTTCTTAACACCAAAATGAAAAATGTGACTACTCGCTCATTCATTTCTTGTAGGGTTCTTTCTGCCCATACTGAGCGGATCGAAGTTTTTTTTTTTAGTGTTGTAAAGCATTTATTTTAGTTTTCACAACACTGAAAAAGTAATTACGATTCGTTCAGAATCTACTGAAATAACATTTCTTTCGGATCTAAAAAGTATTCGATCACGACTGCCATAATTTGCCCAATGTTTCCATTCTTGGTCTCAGTTTATTGGTAGTTGTAAGTAAAGTTTTTGCTGGGAAATGCTAGATTTTTTTTTTAAATTATATCATGAATCATTTCTTAAAAATTTTTTTCTAGTTATTCAAGCAAATCTTAAAGGTGCAACATGTTAAAGTGATTTAAACGATTACTTTGTTAATTAAATTAATGAAGTTTAAAAAAAACTGTTGTTTTCAAGGTTTTAATTTTGAAGTCATACAATCTACTTTGTAGATTATGGAGAATAATTAAATTTTTTTATTTAAATTCAAAATTAAAGCAGAATTGCAGTAAAAAAAAAAAGGAAAAAATCTCGGTTTATTTTGGATATATTTGGATAACCGCGAAAATAACTTAAACGCCAAAAATCAAATTTTACAGGAAAATTTTTTTTATTTCATAAAAATTTTGTACGAAATTTGTCGCTTACGATAAAATCGTAACGGTAACTTATTTGACCATCACATTTTAAAAGATGATACAAGTGTTGAAAACAATGTCATTTAAAAGAAAAACGAAAAGTTTCCCAATCGGCCTAAATTAGAGAATGTTCAAGAAACTCGGTGATTTGGAGTATGCTGACGATGCGGTTCTTCTAACATTCACCCTACTATGGGAAGAGTCCTTCAAAATTGTCTTACAAATAAACAGTGGCAAAACAAACACGATTAACGCGAACAACGATCATCATTTTTAAATCCACAATAGCGAAATAGACAATGTTAAGCATTTTGAATATTTTGTCTGCATCCTGTCAACGACTGGTGAAAACCCGAATAAGGAAAGCGCGTGGTGCTTTTGCGTCTCTTATAAATAATTGGTCATCAGAAATTGTAGCCCTAAATACAAATAGCAAAATCTTCAATGCAGGTGTGAAACCTATTTTAACTATTATACACTCAAAATATTATGTAGTTAAATTCAAACTAAAATTAATTTTAAACAAATTAAAAAAATATATTTTAACCGACAAAAATCAAACTACATATCAAACTAAAAAAAAAACATTATGTTTTGGTAGTTTGTTTTTTGAATAACAAACATAAATTCGGAGATTTTTCAAATTGGAGACTTCAATCCAAAAGTCATTAATTAGTTCTTTCTTATCTTTACATTTTTGCAATTTTAGATTCTTAAGAGAAATATCTATTTAATATATTAGAGACGAATCGTTAATAATATTTTGTATGAAATCACTAATAGCTTTTTCGTTGTTTTTTAGATATTATCCACAATAAATAGCGAGTTATAGCAAGTTTATCTTTTAGTTCGAGTACGGGATGTGTTGGTGGAAAAAAGAACTTAAATTGCAAAAAACCAAATTCACACGGTTGTTACAAAAAGCACTAAGAATCCAATATAAATTGAAAAAGCACGAAGAAAAACCCTTTTTTAAAAAATGTATTTGGCCAAAATTAAAGGGTAACGAGACCAAAAAAGCGTCATAAAATACCCGAAAAGCGTCAAAATGGCAATACAAACTTAATATGTACCGATCCTCGAAATTGATCATATACATATGTCGGGGAATTTGAGTGCCCCGGTAGGCTAACTGGTTACGAGCTAGTCTATCAGCGCCGGGGTTGCGAGTTCGATTCCCGCCAAAGACTCTGAACTCAAAATATTATGTAGTTAAATTCAAACGAAAATTCATTTTAAACAAATTAAAATTCAGTTAGAAAACGGATCATTTACATTTCATTTAAAACAAATGATTTTTACATTAATTTTTAAATTTTTTATTTATTGAACAGCATATTCGTAAAAATTGCATAGATTTTACTTTCAAAAAATATATTTTAGCCGACAAAAATCAAACATAAATGTTAAGAAAAAAAAAAATTATTCGTAAAATAACAATATTTTTATTAAATTTCAACAGTGGTTTCTTTCCTGCAGACAAGCATGGAGCTTCGCGGGATTAGCTTAGGAAATTAATTTTTTCTCACCATTATTAATAAGTTTCGTTTAAAAATTAGCCAGGTATTTTTCGCACAAGATTCAAATGGATAGAAAACTAGCAATTCAACCGGGATACAAAACGGTGGATGTAGATTCTACAATCAAGTAAAACAATATTTCTGTATGTTAAAATACCAACATAAACGTATTTTATACTCTACATCAAGATATAATAAGTAATAAAAACTCAATTTAAATTTGGATTAAAATTTTTGTTAACTTATTATGCATTTCCTATAAAAACATTTAACTTTCTTTTCTCGCTGAGTTGCAAATTATCAATCCACTTCTCTTTTAACATTCTAGTGTTCCTGGATACAAGTACGTGCTAAAATTTTCCTTCCTTAAGTTGCTACAAAGAAAGAAAGATTATATTTATCCATTCTTTCATTAAAAATAACTCCAAAGCCATTTGTTTAAACTTCATTATGGTTGCGATAAATGCAATCTTTTTTCTGGGATTATTTATGAATCGCTATTTAGAATCGCATCGTTCTGCTACAGTTTCATTTTGTATCTTTATAACTAACCACATCACAATAGTGGAGATGGTATTATGCGTTTGCGCTGACGTGTGTAACACATACAAATATTAGTTCTAGAATCACTTTTCGAATCGATTTAATGATGTCCGTCCATCCAGCTGGCTGGCTGTCCATGTAAACCTTATGTGCAAAAACTACAGACCGCAATTTTATCTTTGTTCTGTTTGCCGATTATTATCTAGATATCTACATCTACGCATATGATACTTTTTCGTCTTAGGGAGGGGGCTTATGTGGGAACAATGCTCAATTTAAAACCTGCCAGAACAAAATTTTTTAAGACATAGTAGCATGAATCTTTAACTCATAACATAATTTTGCTTTCAAAAATTTAAAGATATCTCTGAAACTATAAACATATTTAAAAACAATGTAACCACGGCTTAAAGATAATATTGTTTCCGAGTTCGGATTTTTTTTAAACTGAATATGGTACACCGTTTTCAAGTTATTCCAATATATGTAGTGAAAGTTCCTTAATTTTGGACATAACGGTATATCTCGCAAACTAGAGCTGATAGAGAAAAATGGAGATTAGATTTGAAATCAGCGACCTTAAATTATTAAAAATTTGCAATCAAATTGCAGAGCGCAAACTAACTGTTTCGCAGTGTTATCCAATATCAAAATTTTAAAACTTTCGAAATCTACGAATTCCGATGGTTTCCAACGATTTACCATTCCATTTCAAGCGATTCCCATTCCCTTTGCGTCTTGCCATTGCTATTACCATCAGCAAAGCACAAGGCCTACCATTGACTATTGCTGGCTTAAACGGCCAGTTGTATGTGGCTTGCTCCCGAGTTGGCACGCCAAAAAATTTATACGTTTTTACACCAAATAAAAAACCAAAAAACATTGTCTATCGGCTGGCCTTAAGACGAAGTAAGAAACACATATAATTTCCAATTTGCCTTAAATACATGCGTTTCTTTTTTGATTGAGCCCATATCTACTCCATATGTAAGTTATTCTGTAAAAAAAACTTTATGATAGGTATTCCATGGATTTTTATTTAAAGGCCGTAAAACTTTAGAAAAATTTTCTCTGCATATTTTTACGTCTAAAAGCGATTTTAGAAAGGGGGTTTATATGAGACCCATGTTTAATTCTGAACCTGCAAAAACAAAATTTTGCCATGACATAGTAATTAATATGCATTTTTACCTCATAACATAATTTTGTTTTACCGGGTTCATGATTGCCCATTTACCTGAAATAAGATATACTATAGAAAATATTTCTTTGCATATGTTTACGTCTAAAAGCGATTTTAGAGAGGGGTCTTATTTGAGTCCTATGTTCAATTATGAACCTGCAAGAACAAAATTTTGTCATGACATAGTAGTAGGAATCTTAATCCAGTATCATGTATATTAATCTTATTTGACCGTATCAATTATTGCCCATGGGTCTCAAATAGCGTAGACTCTCGAAAGTTTTTCTGTCTGCACTGTAGTGTACGGTATCAAATGGTAAGGATTGGCCGACTTTCTTACTTGTTTTTGTATGCGTATTTTTTTTTTCTTGTTAAAAGAGAATGTTTAATGTTTTTGTCCAAAAACTCTGACTAATTTAGTGGGTGTGTTTGCAATTTAGTTTACTTTAGATATTTTTTAGCTACGCCTTTCTCTAAGCTATTTTGCAAGGTTTTTTCTTATGCATTTTATGATATTTATTTATAGTTCTTTGTGGTTTTTTCTAAGGAGGATGCATTTTTAACTAAAGACATATTTATAAACGATAAAAAATGGTTTAAAATTTAAATTTATTGAAAGAGTTAGAAAGGGTTTGAGCAAATTAATCACGCCTATCGTTAATAAAGTGAACAGTTTTTTTTGCTTAGAAGTTTTTCTTTTCACTTATAAATTTTTTTGGTGAAAAGATAAAGTTTTTAGGGACATTTTAGTCAAGATGGGGGTGATTATCATTTTGTTAAAATACATACGAATATACGTGAAGTTTAAAGATAAGGTGAAATTAATGAAGGTCTTACAGAAAAAATTAAATAATTAGTTTTTAAAAGAATAATCAGATTTAAATGAAAAAATTTTCTAGTAAAGCCTAGTACTCTGTTCAAATTTGTGAAAAATGTTGAGCAACATTTATTATTTCACACGAAAATTTTGTCATGTATCAATGTTACCAATCTTGCGAGTTTGACAGCATTTCACGTGAAATGTTGAACAGAGTACCAGGCTTAAGCCTTTGAAAATTCCCAAAAAGGAATATATTATTTTTCTCAGTTTTTGTAAAAAATTTTGGCCATTAATTAATTAGCTTTGCAATTAAGTGTGAGCGAATCAAAATGTGTACGTAATTATCGTTCTAATGAGATATAAAAGGCAACATTTAGTCAAAAATTTTAAGGTTATCAAGCCCAGGGGAAACCAAGCCCATTGCCCACAGGCCACTTGAACAAGAAATGTAGGACACAATTAACATAGTTTGAGAAATATTTGAAAAAGAGCTAATTTTTGTTTAAAATATACCCGTATTTACTTGAATATGAGTTTTTGTCTTTTTAGAAGACCGTTAACCTTTTCGTTGGAATGATGAAAAAAAAATTTTTAACGGCAACGGCAGTTTCTAAACTCCATTTTAAAATTTTTAAAAATTTTGTTAAACAAATTTAAGAATTGTTTGGTCATCACAATGGGATTTATTGTGGATATAATAGGCAATAAAAATATGAAAAAAATTATGTCAATACCCGAAATAGTTTTTCCGAATCTGACATATAAATTTGGCGATTTTCGGGAAAAACTCTTTTTTGGCCATATTTTGGCGAATGAGCCCAATTGCCTTACTGTTATGAATTTTTCAGTAAAACTTATTTAGAATATGATAGTCCAGATAATTTTAAAGATATTCTGAAGGTTTTATTAAAATCGGAAAACATTAACCCTAAAATCGTGAAATGTCAAATATTGACATATTTGGAATTTCTAAAGGAAAGATAGCGAAATATTGTATATTTTTGTGAGTTTGTGATTTTCATGAAACAGGAGAAAAATACACCCTTAAGTCATACGAAGACAAAACATTGCAAGAATTAAGATTAACCCTGAAATGCGCTTGGGGCCTAAGCGACCCCGAATTTTTTAAACTTTGAAAAATCTGTCAATTTGAATGGCGCTACAACTAATTTGGTGTATGTGGATGCCGATTATTTCGGAGTTTTACACTGAACCATAAATATTTCTAAAAGTTTTATCAAATGGAATCTTTATCCCCCTTTTGGGACCACCACAACCAAATTGTGTTAGACGATTGATTGACGTTTATGTTAAACTTATTTATTTATTTAGTATGGATAGTAAGCCCTGCCGGTTAAATTAATCCAGCTTAATCGTATGGCAAATATAAATTTTTTTTCTTATATCTTAAAATAATGTGTAACTATTTTTAATACCCCCCTATTGCACAAATGTTGAAAACGATATAAGGACACAGAACTTGTGGCAACTTATACAGTCAACTTCTTACTTGCTTAATTACAGATTTTCTAATAACATTTTCTTAAACATTGATAAAGAATTAGAGAATGTGCGATCACTACAAGGTATGACGGAATTCCACACTCTTGAGACCCTGACAGTGAACGACCTACTCATAATTTGAGTGGAGTGTCTAGGTATGATCATTAAACTAGTTCTAGTGGAATGACCGAAATTAAATTTTTCTTTAAGGTAAGAAGGGTTCCCGAATTTAACAATCTTGTAAAATTGTAATAGTATTCTCACATTAATGAAACTTTCAAAATCACATTTCAATAATTTTCTAGTATAAGAAGTCATATAAGTGTGTGATGTATAAGTTATTCCAAATATATATCGTGCAACTCTATTAAAACACTGTTTAAGTCTATTGATACTAGTTTGCGATACCCCCGAATAGACTTCCAGTCCATATACTGATATAGGAAGACTTAATGCCATAGCAATGTTCCTCTTTACATTACTTGGCAAACACAGGGCTAAAGCATATAACCTTCTCAAAACAAAATTAATTTTTGAAGCAACATGATTGATATGAAACTCAAAGTTTAGATGATTAACTATATACAATCCTAAGACTTTATAATATGAAACACATTCTATATTCTCCTCACCTAATACCAAATTCGGGTTTGTATAAGACTGCGAAAACCACATGCATCGAGTTTTAAAGGGATTCATACAAAGATTATTTGCTTTAGACCACTCCATAACAAACTTTAAATCTTCATTAACTTTATGTGCCAAAAAATTAATACCACGACCATTGTCATCCGCTAGCAACTGAACATCATAAGCATATGTATAACACGTACATAAATTTATGTGATGATATGAGTCATTCATATAAATCATAAATAATTAGGGCCCCAAAATGGAACCTTGGGGCACCCCCCTATAGGTTTTAGCGATTGATGAACAGGCAAATTTGTATTGTTCACATTGGTATCTATTAGTGATAAAAGACTCGATTAATTTGAAAATCCTATTACCTATTAAGCCCGATGTTTTACGAATATCTTAAAATTTTGTAGACTATTTAGCTTTATAGTATCATTTTAGAGGATCGTTTGTATGCTATTATTTCAAGATCGTAAACCCATTTTTTTTTTAACAATTTTAATAGACTTTGTTTAAAAGGGTATGTGTTAGAGTTGTCAACCGGTTAAGAATAATTCGATTAATCGATCAAACAAAACCAAACTCTTGTTCGAATAATTTCAAAAAGACGATTTTCGAATAAATCGATTAATTAATGTCGATTAATCGAACAATTTTTTTTTATTAAAAAATAAAATAAATAAAAGGTTAGAACTTTATTTATTCTCATATGTTTTAAGTGATTTTATACAAAATATAGGAAATTTAAAAATATTGTTGCCATAGCCCTGCAGTATAAAAATAAAATAATAAAAAAATGCAAAAAACGACAACATTAAGGAGCGTTAAATATTTCATACAAAATTATGAAAACTTGAAACCAATAACGCGTATATTATATTTTTGAATAGTTGTCAACATTTTTGCTGGTTAAATAAAAATCAAACTAAAATATTAATTTGTTTGAAAATAATTCGGCAATAATTTTTTCTGTGTGGTTGTAATTAATCTCAATGTTTAGTAGGCAAAAACCGTGTTGAGTACTCATTGTATTTCAAAAATGTATTTCATGTTCTTATTAAACAAATCTTAACAAACAATTGAATAGATGAGTTGCAAAACTCGTTCGTTACAAAGTTAAAAATTCAAGTTGACAATTGAAGCACAGCCGCGAATAACGTTTTAAGTTACAAAATAATTTTTCAGGAGAGCAAAAAAACGTTTTTGACAGGCATCATTATTTGTTTTAAAAAATTTTTTTTTTATTATTAAAAATAATGATAATAAAAACTTTAATGCAAAAGAATTTTAAAACATTATTCCGCACTGCAAAACCATTTCGGTTTCATCATTTTGTTAGTAACTTGTTATGTTCTTCCACTGGCTGACACTTTGTACGCCTTTTTGAAGGCGTTAAGGTGCATAGTTTTGGTTGATTTGATGTTTAAACTGTGTAAGAGAGTAAGGTCAACGGTTATATGCAAAAAAACACTTATTGCAAAATGTGGCGTTTACAACGTTATTCGCGGCTGTGCTTCAATTGATTCTAACAGTTCTTTTGGCGCTTTGTGAGAAGAAATATACTAATTGTATCAATGCATGTACTCTTCCAAGATTTTAGCACGGATATGCATTGACGCAATCAGAATCAGTACCACCTTCTCAATTGTATCAGCTGTTTTATTTTTAAATCAAACGTTAAAACCTTTTCAAGAAAGAGGATTTTTCAATTTCGGGTGAAAAATTTAGAGATAAACAAAAAGCTTAAAAATAAAGAATTGATTTATATAAATCATATCTTGAAATGTTTTTCTTGTATTAATATTTTTTTTTTTTTTAATTATATATGTATGTTCTTATATCTTTACTATTTGCGTAAGTGTTACAATATTACCATTGAAAACGATGTAGTGAAAGATAATCTAACGACATCAAGAAATGCCAAACTTGGTTCAATGGAAAAATACATCAAGAGAGACAGCGGCTGCTCTATAGAAGAAATAGTAGACAGAAGTTTGGCTAAAGATTGAGGTCTGCCAACGCCTTTCGAAAGCCGAGAGTACTATCGGATTATTAAGGTATTAAAGGTTTTACGATGCCTTTAAGTAATACAACGATATGGAGTTAAGATGAAACATTTTATGCATCAAAAAAAAAAGAAGTCATAGCGGATGGAATGGAAGATTTATTTAGTAATTTTTTTATTTGTTATTCTCATCGATTAATCGAATAATTTTTTGATTTAATCGTTTATTTGAATTATTCGAACAAAGTCGAAAGGCGAATAACTGACAACTCTAGTAAGTGTCCCAAAATCAATTTAATTATTTTAAAAATTCTAACGTATATTTTGATAACGAGGTATAAATGGTGGCATTACAAAGATCAATAGAGTATAGAAACAAATTTATTATTGATAAAAGTACAATGATCCAATTATTTGAGCACTTTTCATTAATATTTCAATGTACAAATGTATCTTATCAGTGTAATTAAATAGGGAACTGTTTTTTTGAAATATTTTAATTGCTATATGTAAATGAATATTGAAAATCTTTTTGAATTTGTGTCATAAAAATACTTTAGATTTGTTATAATCTTATTAGTAAAAACCAATACATGTATTATTTTTCACTTCAACTAATTTACATAATTTCCCAATGCCTTTAAGTTAAATTGAAAGAAAGTGCATAGAAGATTGCTTAGAGTCGAGACTCTTTTAAAACAAAAATAGTCCCTCTAAAACTTCCGTGCGTGTGAAGTGCACCAACAAAGGAAGAACTTTTCTTAGTGCCGGTTTACACACGTCAAGTCTTAAGTTTTTAGGATAGAGGGGAAAAGAAATGGCATCTCTTTTCCTAAAAGCTCAAGACTTGACTAGTCAAACTTGACGTGTGTGAACCGGCACTTACTAACACAATCATAGAGTAACTGAACTTTACCTAAATAAGAGCGGCAAGCACCTTTTTTATGTCAAAACTTTTTATTTTCACACAGTTTATACAAAACAAACCTTTAGAACCCGAATTCAACACCACCCGGTTGAAAAATCTTATTTGATAAATCGCTTGGTCGTTTTATTTTATTGAAAATGTATTGGCAATAGAATTTTCATGTTTAAAAAAACGCTTGACGCTCTTGTTTAGGTAGCTTACTAAGGTATTTTTGACAGCTGAGTTAGGTTGTTTTCTCTCTCTTTCCATTCTAGTCAATATTCTATGCAAAAGAATTTTCATTTGAAATTACATACAAATAAATATTAAAACACCCCAATATGAGAGAACAAAAATATTAAGTTTCCTAAAACTATAATACAGTTTTAACCCCTATAATTTGAAATTTATTTTGTCATATCAAAAATTGAGAAAGAAAAAATTGCACCAAACTGCCTGCAATTTTGGACCCAAAAACAAAATTTTAACAATACCCTGCAAATAATAGGACCAGTCCAAACACGCGTGTCCAAAAGTAACCCAAACGTATGGCAAAAACCTGGTCTATTTAACATTACGATGTCCTAGGAGAGGACCGTATAACCCACCTTCGGACCACTAAGGAGTAGTTTGAAAACTACTCCGTGGTATACTCAAGAGGATTAGTTTTGAAGTCGTTTAAAAACGAAAACATGTCGTTAAAAAACGAAGACATGTCGTCTCACTACAAACACTTTCAACAATGACATGGTCCATGCTTGCATTACATCGGACAAGTCCATGGAGTAGACCATTTTATCAAAATGGATCAGGTGGTCCAATTTTATTTGCAGGGTAGGTACACACGCACACACACACACATTGCAAATTGTGTCATAAATTATAAGAAATTTAATGAATCCAAAAAAAAGATATTTTTATGAAACATTATCTGATTAAGAAACATATTGTAATTTTTTTGCCGTCACTACAAGCATTTTTTTTCCAACATAAATAACAAGAAGTTACTAAATGAGAATAAAAAATAAAATTAATATGAATGAAATTTGGTAGCCCTTGTTATTACGAATACGAAAATGCCAAACAAAGGAAACAACAGTTTAACGAACCAGAAAGAATAATAAAGAAACTGAAAAGGGTTGTTTTGTGGGGAAACGGTTTTGGCGAAGAATCTGCTTAGAGGAAAAAAAAAAAATATAAAAAATCCTTACAAAACGGCCAGCGCATAGTATCTAAACGACAATGGCGCTTTGTCAAATTGAAAAACCAAAAGTATTCAATTCAATAGCACGTTGTAACTAGGACAAACCGTTGTTAGATTAAGTACGAAAGGATAAAAAGCGTTTTCAGATCAACAACACTATGCTCCTAATTTAAAAAAAACATCTTGTTGTTAAATCAAGAACAATATGTGGTTAGTGCGCAGTGTTGCCAGTAGATTTTTCGAAAAAATACCTACACTACTAAAAAAATTCGATTTTTCCCTACACGTGGAAATAATTTCTCCTACAAAAATTATTGTCACTAAAATAGAAGAAAAAACATTAGGTTTAAAAAATTAATTTTATTCGAATAAGTACAAGGCAAAAAAAATTATACGTATGTTCTTTTAATAAATTCAATTAAATCTTTCAACAGTGAATGATATCGCAGTGTTATAAGAAAGAACCATTGCCATTAGTGACTAGCGAAATAGTTGGCATTTTCACTTAACACACCAATATCTTAAGTGGTAGTGTATACCACAGTGTACACACATATCTTTTTCTCCAGACACTTGTACCCAGCTAGCATTCGGAAGATTATTTGACGAGCGCGATCATTCCGCGACTCTTATTTTAATCGTGCATACGATTGTTGGTGCTAAAATATATTTGACTCGTCCAAATGATGCTTTTGCGATTCATTTTGAAGATTGTTAAACGAGTTAATCGTCGTTTACAAATTTTGGCGACCTTTGAACGATTGTTATTTCTCCGTTATCGTATATAACTCTTGTAAATTATGTTTTTGCGATCATTATGATGATTGTTGGATTGCTGTTTTTTTATGTTATTCCACAATCGTTGGTTTATTATTCTGACGATCATTTAACGATTTTTATTTTACCGTAATCACATATAACTCTTTTTTTTGCAAATCTTTTTGTTGTTTATGTTTCTTTAAAATCGTCTTATACGCATTCTGACGATATTTAGGCGAATTTAACCGTTATATTTTTTAAAATTTTGGCAAAAATAAGTTATTTACTCATTTAAAATAAGTTTTTGATATAAGCAGACGTGAAGAGTGAGAAAAAAGTGTTTTTTAATAAAAGTGTTTTCTTGTAAATAAAAGTGTAAACTAAAGTGAATTTATCAAAGTTATTTTCGGGAATACAAAGTTTATTATTAATACGATTTCCGTATGACGTGCTAAATTCCCAGTTTTTCATATTTGATAAATACACTGAAATTTATTGTTGAGGGAAAGCTAGCTTCTGAATTTAATATTAATATACAATAACATAATAATAACTTAATAATTAAAATATATTTATAATGCAATCGACTAAAGCAATACGATTTAGAAGCAAGCGAGATCCAAAAAAAAAAAAAAAATGGTGGAATCTGCTTACAATGAAATAGAATGCAGATCGTCCAAAAAAAAGTCAGTGAAACGTTATCTAATTGTGATGCTGTCCCAGTTGAATATGTGGAAGAAAATTTAATAGATCCCGAAGAAATTTTTAAACATCCCAACAGTGACAATTTTCCAGTGTAATATATGGAAGGAGTGAATTGGCCGAATAATAGTAGTATGAAAGAAAAAGTTAGACTTTGGGCGGTAAAACATGGGTTAACTACAACTGCAGTGAACAAATTATTGGTAATTCTCAGAGAAACTTAAATAAAAGTTCCGAAAGTTAGAAGAATTAAATGAACAATTACAACAGAACCAGGATCTTGTTGTCCAGTTGGTATGTCTATTTGTTTATACATATACATGTATCTATCTATTTCAATAACTATATCCATATATTTATCTATCTAACTGTCTATCTATATAATTCTATCTTTATTTATTTATCTATATCTTTCCTTACAGAAATACATTATTGCTAAAGTTGGTGGCGACTGATCCAACTCATTTATCAGGAATGCCATAAAAAAATCCTGAGCGATGATGTGGCTGCAAAATTAAGCAGGCGGGGAATGAACAGTAAACCCAGCATTCAACAATTTTGTATAAAACAAATTATAACAAGTAAGTGCTTATTCTGGCATGCTCTTACAGCATTCAAAAAAATTTTTTTCTTTCTTTTCAAAGATGTCTGTCATTCGAAATTCCCCAAAGCTGATGATGCAAGGATGAATAAAGTGTTACAGCAACACTTTGTACATGCTGCTGACCGACTACGGAAGGGTAACCGAACCAAAAAGGGTGAAGAACTTTAATATGCTATTAAAATTAATTTAACTTTTACAAATATGTGGATCTCAACATTGATTTTTTTTTAATTTATTATTAAAGAATATAAAACTTAAAAAATGCTTTTTATTTTATATCTCACTGTTATGCATTTTCGAATCAATTAAAGGTATTTTTGGCGATTGTTTCAAGATTCTTTTAAAGAAGGACTAATAGAATATTACACGATTGTTTTTGGCGCATCGTAGAAGACACATTACGGCGATTTATTTAAGGCTCGTTTAAAGTAGGAATGAAAGAATCTAACACGATTATTTAAGGTGCATCGTAGACGACTCATATGGAAGAGTCGCCGTAAGGACACAGTTTCTTCAGTTGTACTGAACTTGCGCGATCGGAGTACGATATCGCGGACGATTAATTTAATCTCCCGCTCCGGTCGCGAAAGATTCTTCTACGATCGAAAATGCTAGCTGGGTAGCTGTAAGGCGGCTCATACACTTGCAATAAAATTGTTAAATTTTACGTGATATGTGTATGTGATATTCGATGATGGCACAATATATTGGAAACAATCAACAAACTTTTGATTTTTATTGCACAACGAAAATAAAGTAGAATGTGTTGGCAACATTGTACAATGCTGTTCATTTTATTCCTATAGGTTATGTTCACCTTTTTATTGAATGAATGAAAACAATGTGAGACTTACTGCGTAATATAGGACAAAATGGAAATAATATGGCGAATACCATATACAATAATATTGCAAGTGTATGGACAATTGGTATCCACTATTCGTTAGCTTCTTGGTTAACCCTAAGTAATGTAGGAAACATATTTTTTCTAGGGTAAATTTTTTATTTTTAGTTTTGGACAAAAAAATATTACTAAAAATACGTTTCTTTCTGCATTTTTTCATAAATAATGCGATATAACGAAAAATCCCTACATAATGGAGACTATACAAAATCTGTCTGATTTTCCCTACTCTTCTATTTTAGTATCAAAAAAACCTACATGTAGGGATTTGCCTCTTTTCTTCGATTTAAAAATCGATACTAAAATCTGATTTTTTAAAATAAGTAAAACCAAATAATTTAATTTAATATAATTTATTTAAAAAAAAAAATATTTTTTCATAAACTTGTTTTTTTTTTATGAAAATGTTTGGTTTGTCATTTTTATTTAAAGTTTTTTAATCGTGACCTGATTCCGAAACATCTTTTATATCGTGTTCTGGGCCTTATTTCTGGAGGTTTGGCTTGTTTTCAAGCTTTTGTACTGGGATGGCTCTTGACTTGCAAAGATTAAGTACATTTTTTTTCATTTCGGTACTTATGGGAAGGTTGCTTTTTGATGTTATATTCTTGTCATGTTAGTTTCGATAAATACTTTGAGAAATTCCACACGGGAAGGAGTTTGTATATTATGTGTTGCATTGTGTATTCTTATTCTATCGGTTGATTTTTTAAGAGCTATAGGAAAGTTTAAAAAAACACATAAAATTCAGAAAAATGCATTAAATCTTTATTTGAATCGATAGTACGGTCCATATAATTTAAAGTTTGAAGATTATTTCACGCAAATGTAGACCGTGACTGTGCCCCAAATGGTCCATCCGCTTAGTCCAATTTTGGCATACTCTTTCCAACATTTCGGCCGGTATCTCATGAATAAATGCTTCAATGTTGTCTTCCAATGCGTCAATTGAAGCGGGCATGTGTGTATAACATGAGCTTTAACATAGCCAATTGACCGGTCCCGTGAAATAAAATGTTCCCCGAACTCACCTCTCAATAAGTCCATTGTTAAGCGTGCTGTGTTTCACGTGGCACCGTCCTGTTGAAACCACATGTCATGCAAGTCAAGCTCTTGCATTTTGGGCAAAAAAAAGTTGGATATCATCTCACGGTAGCGCTCACCATTCCCAGTTACGTTACGATTCGCATCATCTTTGAAGAAGTACGGTCCAATGATGCCCCCAGCCCATAAACCGCACCAAACTGTGACTTTTTCTGGATGCATTGGTAGGCTCTTGCAATGCTTCTGGCTGATCTTCACTCCAAAATCGACAATTCTGCTTATTAACGTACCCATTGAGCCAAAAATGAGTTTCGTCGCTGAACACAAGAAGCGCGCGATGAACTTTCTTAACAGAGCACGCATTTTGATAATAAAATTCAATAATTTGCAAGCGTTGTTCGTTTGTAAGACGATTCATGGTTAAATTAAAGACAAAACTGAAGATGTTTGACTGTGAAACAAAACACGAAACGTGAGTCAGCTGCTTAAGCCAGTGTTGCCAAAAAGATAATAGCTAAAAAATCACCCGATATATTTGAAAATTTGAATCAAACTTTTTTTTTGTATTTGTGTGAAATTAAAGAATATTTTCAAAAAGTTTTTAATGATATTTTAATTATCTGTCAAGGATATATTAAGTTCATGTTAATAAATTTGCGGTTTTGCAGAAAGTTTTTAGTATTATTAAATTTTTTTTCGCTTATAACTTAAACGTTCATCACGTTCTCATCCAATTTTTTTTTTAAAGGTTAATTTTAGAACTAATGTAGAAAAACTTGTGCGCAAACTTGAAAAAGAAATTGCAGAATCGCATTTAGCACCTCCAATTACGCAACGGGTTAAAATCATTTCACAAAATATTCCAAGAAATATCTTAAACGACCCCTTTTTTAAAAAACTATGTAAAATTCCACTGACAACAACCCCTATTGTAATCAATTAAATAACAAAAACGTATACAAGGAATGTGATATTTATGTTAGTAACTGTACTTGAACACCATTTAATCACAAACGCAAACATATTTTTATTCAAAAACTAATTTACTCAACCGAAAATTTCAAATTAATGACACCAAAACATTCAAAAATAAATGCAATAAATTATGTTTATATAAAAACAATAGAATAACAGCAACAACTGTAACTATAATCATTCCAAAATCAATAGCAAAACCGCAAAATTTTGTACTTAACTGAAAACCAAAAATAAGTAATAACTGGTGGAAAATGTAGAAAAATGAGTTTTTATGTCAATTTCTTTAATTTCTGGATTGAAGATTTTCTTTTTATTTATTTTTTGTGTTCATTTGTCGTTACATTTTAACTCAAGTTGCCGCCACGGCTGAATGGTCCCATGACCAGATAACAAATTGTATACAACTGACTCTAAATTGTTAATTCCAAACACAAACATTTTATGCGTACTTTTGTTATTTAGTTTGAAAAATGTTTTAAAATGGAATACAATGTATTGGGATTGACTGCGTTTTGGGCTTTGGACTGTCGTCTCCCTTAGGGAACATTTGTCATTACACAAGTACGCGTCAGTACGAGTACTTGCCGTTTGTTTGTGTAAATGTACCAGTATTTGTTTTAAGTATTTTAGGTAAACAAACAAATGCAGTTTAAGCAGTGGGAGGCAAACGGAAAAGGTTTTTAACAGATGCCTAATACCATGTTCACACGGACACCAATATTCGTGTTTCGCTCTCTTATTCCTGTTTCGCGCCCCAAACATGACTGAAACGACTTGTTTCCCCATACAAAATTTTGTGAGCGAAACAGGTCGTTTCATTTTGAAACAGGCTGCGAAACAGGAAAAATGTACTATCATCTCTAATTTTGATAACAATTATCGTTAGTTTATCTGAACTAGCTCTCAAAAAAATCAAAACAAAATAAAATACAAAATAAAAATTGATGTTTAATAAAATAAAGTGATAATTATTAAATAATAATATTAATAAAAGTATTAAATAATATATTTTTAACATTTAATTCCTTTTTTATCTGTTTTAAATAAAATCACACTAACAACACAAAAAAAAATGTCGAAATGAAACCAGAATGAATCGTATGAACAGCATGTTTGACAATCTAGTTTCAGAGAGCGAAACGAGTGGTTTTTGTCGTCGTATGAACATAGCATAAAACCAGAAAACTTTTACTTTATCATAAATTTCTTCAGAAATTTTTTAATTAATGATAAATTTCCATAGAAATTTTTACTTGACGAATATAACTATAAACATTGTTCAGTTTTCGATAAATTTTTATAGATAACGATATATTACTATAGAAATTTCGACCTATCGATTAATTCCTATAATAATTTTTTAATTAACAATAATTTTCTATAAAATTTTACACTTATCGATAAAGTTTTACAGGAATTTTACCCTTTCCATAATGATTACCCTATAATAAATTAATTTTTATTAAAATGTTTTGCAAATCGATATGTTGTTTTAGAAATTGTTTACTAATCGATAAGGTTAGGAAGGGTTATGCGTCCAAAGGGCACACTTCCAATCGGAGACCCATGTGGTCCATTGTGAATACCTTCTATTGAAACTTTTAACTAATCGATAAATTTCTATAGACATTTTTCACTAATCGATAAATTTCGATAAAAACACTTCACTAATAGAAAAATTTTAATAGGAAAATTTTACTAATCGATAAATTTCTATAGAAAAATTTTACTAAGTGCCGGTTCACACATGTCAAGTTTGACTCGTCAAGTCTTGAGTTTTTAGGAGAGAGGGGAAAAGAAATGACATTCTCTTTTCCCTTCTCTCCTAAAAGATCAAGACTTGAAGAGTCAAACTTGACTTGTGTGAACCAGCACTAACCGACTAATTTCTATAACATTTTTTCACATATCGATAAATTTCTATTAAATTTTTTCACTAACCGATACATTTCTATAAAAATTTTTTGCTAATCGATAAATTTCTATAAGTTTTTCACTGATAAATAAACATCTGTAGACATTTTTTGTTTATCGATAAATATCTAAAGATATTTTTTACTAATCGATGGATTTAAATAAATATTCTTCATTAATCGTTACATTTTTATAAACATTTTTTAATTATTGATGAATTTCTAAGAAATTTTTCACTTATGGAAAAATTTCAAAGGAAATTTTTACTATTAAGATTTTTGTATGACGTGCCAAATTCCCAATTTTTCATATTTGATAAATATACTGAAATTTATTGTTGAGGGAAAGCTACCCTGTAGTAAATAAAAAAGTCAGTTGCAAAAAACACTAACTATAAATTAACTTTTTTTAAATGACTACAAATTGGTTTAAATCTCATGCAGATATCAACAAAAAAGGCACACGTAAAACACAAACAAAATCAAAATAAGTAAAACAAGCATGCCATGAAGTCAAATGAAAAAAATATATACAAACATTTTAAAATAATTAAAAAATGAATCAATACAAATCTGTTTATGTACTAGCAATTATGTGACGTATTTATTTCAGGACTATTATACATCATCATTTAGGGCACCCTATTGGCGCCCTATGCTCCAATGGGAGTTAGAGGAACACATATATATATATTTAGGGCAGTTTAATGCAAAATTTTCATAAATAATTATTTCTATAACAAAATATATAAAGATATACATACATATGTATGCAGGTTCATATGTACATATATTATTTTGACAAAAATTATTTAAAATTTAAATAATTTATTATAAACTGACAATATTTTGAATTAATTACAAATAGGTTGAAAAATAAGTAGTTAGTAGTCAGTTAAAAGTTATGCAAAGATGGCCAATTGACTACTGCCTATGACATGCCCATGTTAAAATAATGAGTCGTCGACAAGGAAAAAAGTCACTTAATCAACTAGATGTGGTTATAAAAAAACCAGTTTGAAGTTAGTTATAAATGTGTTTGACTTCCTACAGGGTAGCTTCTATGCGCATTTCACTGGTTGCTTAGGCCAGATCATCAGGAAACCTTTTCCAAAGATTTTAAAAAAGCTAAAAATATTATACAAATAAAACCCTAAAGCGAATAAGAGTTTCAAACACTCAAAGTCTTACTTGTAACAATATCAAAGCTTAAACAAAACACCAACAATAAACAGTGAGTTTATCTTTTCTTACATCGCCCTACAATTGGTTTTTTTAACTTTTTGCTGAAATTCTTTATAAATTTTTAACTTTTTAATAAATTTTTATGAACATGTTTTTAACTTACTGATACATTTTAATGTGCATCGATAACTTAAAAAACAACACTTATTAAAAATTTCTTTCGACATTTTTTTCTCAAAAGATTTCTTATTTATCGATAGAAGATTGTTTTTTTTTTTAGAAATTGTATACCTTATTGACAAATTTTTATTAAAAGTTTTAACTAATCGATAAATTTTTGTGGACATCTTTAACTAATCGATTAATTTTTACAGACATTTTTCACTAATCGATAAATTTCGATAAAAACACTTCACTAATAGAAAAATTTTTATAGGAAAATTTTACTAATCAATAAATTTCTATAGAAAAATTTTACTAACCGACTAATTTCTATAACATTTTTTCACATATCGATAAATTTCTATAAAAATTTTTTGCTAATCGATAAATTTCTATAAAAAATTTCCACTAATCGATAAATTTCTACAGAAAATTTTTACCAACCGATAAATTTTTACAAAAAAAATTCCATACCAAAGTAAATTTTGGGAATAAAAAATTTTAAATTAACAAGATTTTGTTTGCCGTGCTTATGATAAAGTTTCCAGATGATCTCGCCTAAGCAACCGATGAAATACGCATAGGAATAGTCTATTCCATCAACAATAAATTTCATTGTTTTTTATCGAGAATAAAAATTGGGAATTAAGCACGACAAACAAAATCTTATATTTCTCTGTTTCATAAAATTTTAAAGAAATTTTTGATAAGTCGATACATTTCTATAGAAATTTTTCACTTATTATATCTTTCGTCAATAAATTGCTGAAGACAATTATTCTTTTGCATATAAATTGCTAAAGTTATTTTCTACTTATCGAAAAATTGCTACCAGAATTTTTTTTCAGTTATCTTATGCTAAATTTCAAAAAAGAAATTCCATTTATCGAAAATTTCTATAAACATTTTTTATTTATCGAAAAATTTCTAAAGAGATTTTTTAATTATCGTTAAATTCCTATAGACATGTTCAGGTTTTTGATAAATTTCTATGAAAATTTTATACTTATCGAAAAAAGTTTATGGAAATTTTTCACTTATCGATAAATTTGTATCGAAAATTTTCAGCTATCTATAAATTTTTTAAGAAATTTATTGCATTATTGATACATTTCTTTAGAAAAATTTTCAATTATCGATAAATTTGTATAAAAAATTATATAAATAGTAAACTTTTTTGTAATCGCTCATAGCAATTTCGTAAATTCTCTTCGCTGGTGATTTTTGGATAAAATATATTATTTAAATCTTGTTATTTAGTTTTTTCTGAAGAAATTTATTGCCTCATTGATACATATCTTTAGAAAACTTTTCACTTATCAATAATACTTATCGAAAAAATTATATAAATAGTCGATTTTTTTTTGTAATTGCTTATAACAATTTCGTAAATATCCCCTCGCTGGCGATTTTTGGGTAAAATATATTATTTTAATCTTGTTATTTAGTTTTTTTTTCTTATAATTAAATACATGTATTGACATATGTATCATATTTTTTTTCTTGCTGGTGGTAACATTAAAAAATCCTGTGATAAAAGCCTGTGTTAAATGCCAATAATCCAAAAAACGTATATGAACAACAGTGGAGAAAAACGCCATTTGTGCAATGTCAAGACCGATTTGTTCAAGATGTAGTTCGAAACATTTTCAATAGCTTGCTGAAATAGTATCAAATACACATACTTTCTGTATCAACATGTAACGCTTCTGGTGAACGAGTTTTTTATAAAGTTAATGAAAATACAATCAACACCAAAATTTGCAACAGAATGCGGTAAGAGTTATTAGAAGCTCTTCTTAGAATAAACACACACTTTAAAAATAATTCATTTTGCTGTGACAAATTTATTCCGTCTTCTCAAATTTTTTATTTTTTTTTTTTTTCATTATTTATTTATTGAATCTTCATATATTAAATATGAACTAACAATAATTAATCAAATCTTAACCTAATACGTTATTTTTTGTCCTGCCAGTGCCAGACAAAAATTTTCTTCATCGCGGGTTCTGTTCACTTTTATAGGTGTTTATCGCTCATCTAATTGGATAAGTGCTGCAGTGTCTCTTCTTCTTAAGCGAGTGTGGCCGCATTTAAAATATTTCGTGCTAGTGGGTTCGGGTGCAATTCGAGCCTTTTTAAGTATTTTACTGCATATTTCTTAATCATAGTTTTAACTAATGGAACATTAAGATCCTTGTGAATATTTGAGTTTTTAACATACCAAGGGGCAGCTGTGATTATTCGAAGTAGTTTATTTTGGCGCCTTTGAATTTTTTCGATATAAGAGGCCGAGGCAGTGCCCCATAACTGAATACCATAGCACCTTCTTTAATAATAAACTTTCGACCGACTAAGTAGCTTTCTAACAGCTTGTGTGTGTTTACTGGTAAGTTTAGCTTCAATTTATGTAATAAGCATTCATGCCAGACTTTATCAAAAGCTTGAGAAACATCGATGAAGAGAGCGGAACAATATTTTTTTTCTTCAAAGGCTTTTCTTATTGCGTTTACTATACGATGAGTTTGCTCAATCGTGCTGTGTTCTCTTCTAAAGCCGAATTGGTGGTTAGGAATACAACTATTTTCATTTAAAATTGGGGTTAATTTTGACGCTAACAGCTTCTCAAACAGTTTTGATATATGAGAAAGTAAGCTTATAGGCCTATATGACTCAACTTTTGTGTGATCCTTTCCAGGTTTAGGTATCATGGTGACTAAGGAGACCTTCCACTTTTGAGGATAGTATTCAAGGCGTAAAATAGCATTAACAATTAAAAGAATAATTTTCTTTGCTATGCTGGGTAGCTCCAAAAGCATTTTGTTGCTGATCTTATCAAAACCAGGAGCCTTCTTGGGGTTTAAATCACAAATAGCCTTTTCGATTTCTCTTATCTCAAATCAAATGCTCTAGCAGCAACAGGTGGTAACTCGACCGCAATATCGTGAGATATATTTGGGGTAAATACGTTTTTTAAATGATTGACAAACAGATTTCCTTTTTCAACATCATTTCTTGCCCAACTTCCATTCAAGTTTCTTAATGGTGGTTTAGAGACAACTGGCCTTTTCAGATTTCTAGCTGCACGCCATAATGAGTAGTTTGATTGTGGGGTTGCATCAAGTTCCTCAAGATATTTTTCCAGAGAAGCCGTTTTCTTAGTCTGCAGTAACTTTCTTAGTCTTTTTGTACACTCTTTAAGTAAGTTCTTAAGTTGAGGGGATCTGTGCAATTGCCACTCTCTTCGAGCCCTCCTTTTTTCAGACAAAAGATGACATCTGTGGAATATATTTTAATAGTTTTTGTTTTTTTGGGGGCAATATTGGAATGTTGAACAGCTAGTTTCAGAAAACTGTCAAAATTGTCAATAGAGCGATCTACATAATCCGGTGTACTGAGCGCAATATTTTCTGTGCAATGGGTACTGAGATATTTTTTATATTTTAACCAATTAATTTGCGTAGCTGTCGTCGGAGGTACAATTCTATTGGGGTTCATTATAGTAACAATTGTAGGTGTGTGGTCGGAAGATAAATCTAGGGAGGCTTCAACATCAATCGTTTCTATGGGAATGTTTTTAACCACGCCGAAATCGATGACATCTGGAATTTTTTGATGATCAGTGGGCCAATATGTCGGTTGTCCGCTCGCTACCACATTTAAATCAATTTAAGAAATTGTGTTAAATAAAACACGAACCTTTGGTGTTATAAGTAGCGTTATAATCGCCAGCGGCTAGGAAACACGGTCCTAATGATTTAAAATATTTATAATATTGGTCCTCCGATATTGAAAATCTAGGCGGGGAGTATAACGATGAAATTACTAGGTTTCTATTTAATTCCTCAACGCAAATGTTCGTTGCTTGGAGATAATCTTCACGATGATCACACATTAGGTAGTGTTTGACTCGGGTTTTTATTAAAATGGCAGAACCTCCACAAGCTCTATCTCGTGGGTCCTTGGTATCATATAGTATATAACCATTTATTTTAAACGTATTTCTTGAGGTCAAATGAGTTTCAGAAATCATCATGACATCAATTTGTTTATTTTTAAGAAAGTATTCTAATTCATTTTTATGTTGGCGGATGCCGTTTGCGTTCCAAAAACAAATTTTTAAACAGTTCATGGTTTGTTAAGTACAGCTTGCAATAACATCGATTGCATTCTAAGCATTTCCTGCATCATATTACCCATTGTGTTCTCAAATGCCAACACTTTTTGTCAAACAACAACAAAATTGCATCGGCTCATGAATCAGAAGATATTGATTCAGAAATTTCTTGGAATGATAAACATTGATACATAATTATTTTTTTTTCTTGTGCGTTTTTTATGTTACTTTTTTTATTTTGGCTTTTTTGGGGATAGAAAATCAAAAATTGGCGATAAGTTATAAAATAAAACTGGTAGCCATGGCTTCTACAGAAATTTTTTGCTTATCGATAGCTTTCTTTAAAACTGACAACCTTTACATGCTTGTCCTCGTATACTCATATTTCAATTTAGTTAACCTGAATAGAAAAAAAAATTAAGAAACAAAAGAGACATTTATATGTGTCACCGTAGATTTGAAATATGTAAACAAGAATCAAACACTAACAACAGCAAAATATGTAAAAGATAAACAAAAATAAGGTAAATAAAGACAAAGTAATAAATATTAATTAATGTACATCTAAAACTATATACACACACTACGATGGTGGTTTGTGGATAATTTGTTTAATTTTCGATTTCTATAGAAACCAAATTTAACACGACACTTTTCCTTATCACTCCACTGTACAAAGAAATAAAGGTATTCGAGAGATCGGATCGATGTTGCACTCATAAACTGGGGTGATGGCATATTTATTGTATGTAGTAGTGTGAATTTAAAAAGGGAATTATTGAATGGTGACATATTTACAAGAGTTTTCAAAGATAAATACTTAAAGACATACATATGTACATATAACGGGGGTATGAGTTTCCATTTGATTTCAAAATTCTAAATGTTGAGTTATTTAAAAATCAATTATGATTTAAAGCTGCTTTAATTCCTTTTTTTTCTTTATTTGAAAATTAAAAATAAATCTTTCTTCTGTTATATACATTTAAACGGAAAATTATTTTTCATATGTTTTGACTTAAATACATTTCAAAAAATGCAAAAATTAATGGTAAATATATGCGATAAAATAAAAAAATCTAGTGCCAGGTCAAAAAGGTACAAGTACTTTTAAAATATTTTCTTTAAATTGTCTAAAATTCATCAAAGTAATATGTGTGCGAAGCTTTCCTTAAAGAAAAAAATCAAATCAGAGGCAGGACGTAAATTATTATTGAAAAGGTTCAAAAAATTAAGTTATAAAGTGCACTTATATCTGCAAAAATGTAGAGATACGTGAAAAATGCTAACAGAAAATTTTCGCTTAATGAAAAAATAAAAGTAGTAGATTATCGTTTTGTATTGAAATTTATCAATAAGCTAAAAAATGTTTATCATAATTTATCGCGTAGTGCAACAAATATAGAAATTTATCGCTTGTTGAAAAATGATAAAAGGAAATTTTCGCTTACTGAAAAAATAAAAATAGTAGATTATCGATTTCTATTGAAATTTTTCGTAAAGTAAAAAATGTTTATCATAATTTATCGCGTAGTGCAATAAATATATAAATTTATCGCTGTTTGAAAAAAATTCTCAAGTAATTTATTTTATCGCGAATCATGTTAATATTGTTTTCGTTATGTAGATCGTTAGTGGAAAATGCCAGGGTAAATTCAACATCATTTTAAGTAATTTGTTTTGACAAATTTGCAATTTTTTAATGTGGGATTTTGCACATACCCCCCAAACAGGACAAGCATACAGAATAATGGATTGGAAAACTACTTTAGCTAATATTATTTTATTCTCGCGACTTAAAAAAGATTTTCGCCCTATTAGCGCATATAACATATTCTTTGCTAAGTTAAATTTTTCTATTTGCTTTTGAATATGCAAGTCAAAAATTAATTTTCTGTCGAAGAAAACTCCTCAATATTTTACATTGTTGCTCCACTTCACTGCAGAGCCAGTGATTATCAATTGGTTTGTGGGATATTAATGAGAATTTCTTCTACGACTAAAATTTAACCATATTTAACAAAAAAAAAAAAACATAAATACATTTCATTCAGTTTTAAAAACTTAAAACATAGTTTAAAAAGTAGTAGTAGATAAAGATATATTTACATATATAAACTAGCGGGCCCGTTGCCTGCTTCGCACGGCAGAACAAAATAAGAAAAGAAACACACTTGTTTTTAATAAAGTTGGGTTTCCTGCGGCAACCAAACTTCATATAAACCATATATGGGCCACTGCCTACGTAGTGTATTGAAATCGCACGACGCGTTTATGAGTAGTTCGCCGACGTACATATACGGACTTATTTTTATATTTACATATATAAATAAATAAGTTTTTTTTTTTAAGTTATCGAATGTAAAACTCGTTCTATTTGGTCTTAAAACAGTTTTAAGCATTGAAAGTGTTCGTTCGACATCAACGGATATAATAGGTGGATATTTAAAAGTGGTCAACTCCTTTGTAGAATATTCATTGTCTACAATTTTTTCTTTACTGGAAGGTAACTTAAAAATATTACCAATTTCTTTATCTTTTTTAAATCCGGCATTCTTTTTTAAAACTGCATAAATTTTGGCTTTTATTTTTTCGCCGATTTGACCTTCTACTTTTCTTATTTTAATGACAGCGTCATCAACGAGTTTAACCGAGGTGTTCAATGATTTAAACCCCTGAAGTTCGGTTATTGTCTCGACTAGAAACCCATTGTTTAAGTGTATAAATTCTAATTGAGCCTTTATATTAGGTACATTTAAAATATTGTTTACTTTTGTATCGCGACTGCATTATTTTCGTTAAAATTATTTACCACATCTTTAAATTCTTCAAAATTTTTGGCATAATACTCAACTGCCTGCAACCAGGTACCCCATCTTGTTATACATGGTTGAAACGCAAAGGTGACTTTAAAAACTTTCATGCATGGCATTAGCTTAGCATGTGACATGTAACATTTTTGAGTATGATATCTTAAAAAAAGGTCAAGTAGAGCAAAATTTTATTTTTATTAAAGGATTCTAAAAGAGAAATTGAATAATTAGTATTGTGGTTATTTTGTTGAACTATTTATGGGTTTTAATCCAAATTTTTAATATTTTTAATTAGGCTTAAGTTCATGAAATTTAATTTTTCATTAAATTATTTTTATGAAGAAAGGAATTTTACAACATGAAAATTAATCAAAATTGTTATTGATAATCTTTCATTCTTGACGTGGCTGGGGCTCGAACCCCGGCCGGCAGGTTACCATGACATGTTTCGATTGCAACCACTCAATCTCCTCAGATGGATTTGCCGTCTTACACTCGCAGCCATCGACGACTGCTGACGTCAATAGTCAAACATCAATCCTTAAACCAAATTGTATTCTAACATTTGGTAGATCGAAATTTGCTTGAAATTGAATCTTTGAAAGTTCGAGCTGTTTCCAACTTTACAATATGTATTTAACAAAAATTTGTGTTTACTCTGCTCTTCTTCTGCACTCAAGATCCCAACAATTACGTAGACAACGAAACGTCCTTCAGTGTCCATTGCTCCGTCAATAGACAGCCACAAATTATGTCACTTAATTCTTTCAACAATGTCGCATAGTTGTATAGTGTACAACTTGGCGATATAAGTTTTTATAAGGGTTGTTTCCGTAGGAATGGTTTCATTGTTATATTTTAGATCATACTTCTTACACCGTAAATCAAAAATATTATGTTGAGTTCTATTTTTTCTTCGCCGAACATTATTTTTTTTTTGCTGCTTCTTCAAGTAAAAAAAAACCACGAACAAAATGAAATGTCAAAAACTGTTTTATTGTTACTTCTACAATTATGTGTATTGTATGATTTTTGTATGTGCTACTTTTTAAAAGTAAAAGAAACAAGGTGAATTTATAATAAAATGTAGGTAATTCAGTACGTAACACCAACATGTTGTTTTTGCTCCTTGAAAATGTCGAAGTTAGCAGATTTTCCCATACTATTTTGACTGTTTGACTGCTTCAGGGCTGAAACAACTATAACCAGCTGATTCACTGACTACATCTTATAATGAATTCGCCTTGAACAGAAAGATATTTCTAAACAAAAATCTAATAAAAGAGCAATTATTTTTTATAAATATTACAAAATATGACGAAAAATGTGAATTTATAACAAAATATGACGAAAAATATGCATTTATAGCAAAAACATGCATTTAAAGCAAAATATGCAAAAATATGCACTTACAAATTGATGCCATTTTACTGGAAATATTGCGATTCGCAACGATATTAACTTTAGGTGGGTCTCAGAGTACCGACAACAAACATGCATTTGCATGAAGTTCCCTTGCCCTGTTCATGAATAAATAATTCTAGATGTAAATCAAAGCTAATTTATCAAAAACTTTTCTTTCTTTGGCAACACTCTTACGACTTTAGCAAAAAATACAAAAAATGTCATCTTGAATTTGAGCGAAAACGGTAATTTTTTATTCTTTGTGAAGAAAGTTAATATTGTGCATCGAAAAAATAATATTTCAAAGCTTTAGATCGAGCCGAAAAAATCACTGGTGGGTATCTAAACGTTTAATTGAAATAAATATAAACTTTTTATTAAAAAAAAAATAATAGCTGCTGAGTATGGACCCGTCTGAACACGTCTGGAGGCAGACTGGGGAATAACACGGAAAATGCCGGGATGTTAGTCAAAAACGTATCTAAAATTATTACGATAATGCCCAACTCCGCCTCAAGGCGGACTTTACAGTTTGACCCCTTACAGGTCAACGAGTACTCAAAGGAAAAAACTGAATTCAGAATCATATTTCTCACACTAAAATTAGCTTAGTATGATATTTTTAAGGCAAACAAAAAATGTGGCATTAGAGGGTTAACAAACACTTATGAAATTTATCGCAAAGTAAGAATTTCTACAAAAAATTATTGCAAAGTATAAAAATCCTACAGAAATGTATCGATTAGTAAACAATTTCTATAGAAATCTATCGAATTATATTTTTAGTCTATCGAAAAAATTCTTTTGAAAGTTTTCACATGTGAACAATTTCCCATTAATGTGTCGCTTATTAAACATTTTTTGGAGAAACTAATCACAAAGTAAAAATTTCGAAAGAAATTCCTGAGAAGTAGTACCGCATGAATAGAAAATTATCGCAAAGTTAAAAATTTCTACAGAAATTTATCGCAAAGTAAAAATTCCTATGGAAAGCTTTCGCAGTTAAAGAATTTCTGCAGAAAAGTATCACTAAGTAAAAAGTTTCTATGGATATTAATCGCTATACAGAAAATTGCTGTAGAAATGTATTGCAAAGTAAGAAATTTCTATAATAATTTATCGCATAATGTATAGAATTTAATTACAAATTTTTTAATAATTTTATCGCTTAGTAAAGTATTTCTATGGATATTTATCGCAAAGTTAATAATGTCTATAAAACAATATCGCAAAGTGAACATTTTCTATAAAAATTTATTGATTTGCAAGTCTAAACTGGGGCCTAATTCTAGCAGTTGTGATCGAGTACTTTCTCGATTCGAATGCAACTTTATTTCAGTCGATACTGAACGAATCGAAATTATTTTTTCGGCATTGGAAACTCAAATTAATGCTTTACAACACCGAAAAAATAATTCTGATTCGTTCAGTATTGACTGAAATAATTAGATATTAAATTGATTTTGAATCGAGAAAGTACCCAATCACGACTGCCAGAATTAGGCCCCTGATTATTTATTTATTATTTATTAATAAATTCAATGTTACACAAAGACCGAGCCCAGAGGGCCATATTTTAAACATTTCCAAAGAAATTTGTCTTGATTTGTTCTTGAGCAATTTTATCAGATAAAAAAATAAAAGTTTTGCATAGTGAAAAATGTTTATAGAAATTCATTGTACAGTTAAAAATTTTTATAGAAAGTTTTCGCAAGTAAAAAATTTCTAAAGCAAATAATCTCTAAGTTCTTTAAAAAGTTTCTATAGAAATTATCGCTAAATGAAAGATTGCTTTAGAAATTTATTGCTAAGTCATCGTCCACACTTGCAATTTTTAAAATTCCTGCTTTGAAATTGCATTAGTGTCTAAATTATGAAATTAAAGTTTTTAAATTTTTGTATTTTTATCTTATCTTTATCAAATACAACTGCAGCCAACTTCAAGTTAAAAATTGTGAGAATAATAAAACAAAACAGAATTGCAGAATACATGCAACTGAGAACCCCTTCCTAATCTTCTCACCCCTCTCACCAATAAACTCAAGAATTGCTGCAATAAAAATTGTAAGTCTGGACGATGACTAAGTAAAAACATTTTATAGAAATTCATCGCTAAGCAAAAAATTTCTATACAAATTTACGCTAATTGAAAAAATGTTTAAAAAATTTATAACCCGTTTGAAATTGTTTGCCCCCACTCTATTTACCTTATCATTTACTACTCATCTGCTATATTTTAGACTTTGTACGTTCTGTAAAACTTGCAACCTAGCACCACCTTTTTATAGCCACAACGTTATAAATGCATGCAAAAAAAAAGGTGAAAAACTTCACACTTAAAAAGAAATTAAAGCAACAATAACAAAAAATCTTTAGTAAAAAATATTCTTGTACAAGACATAAACCCATGTTCATTATTATTAAAAACCTTTAAGTAAAACAAGAAAGTATAAATTTAAATTTCTTTTTCTTCAAATGCATTTGATGTTGAAAATGACGCTCAGTGAAAAAAATATGGTTTCACCGCGACACACTTGTTTCAAATGAGAAAACACGACACTCGCTCACCTGGGGAATGGAGCGAAAAATGGCAAAAACTATTTTCGAATAAAAGAAAAAAACAAAGGCTGACCCAAAGTAACGAGAAAAGAAGACCGCAATTTTTCCCTACAAGTAGTAACATGAATAGTCAATCAATAGGAAAAAAACAATTAACAAAGGTTTTTTATTTTTTAGGTTAAAAATTTTAATCAAAATTACAACAAGACTTTTCTATTTTTTTGTTTTTAAGTTTTAACAATAATTAAAAAAAATTTAATATTTATCTTTTATAAACGATATGGCAAATGTTATAGGTATGAAATGGAAAGTTGATTAATGGATTGTAAAAGGTCAAGTTGAATGTGTCTACACTGGCAATGGAAATTTTTACCAGATGCTCAAAACTTTTACTTTCTAAAATGTCAAATGCCCAACCATAATTTTTAATTTTTAAAATTTATTAAAAAAGATAATCATTCAAAGCAAATTTCGATCTACCAAAGGTTGAATACAATTTGGTTTAAAGATTGATGTTTGAAAGATTGTTATTGACTGCCAGCAGTCGTCGATGGCTGTGAGTGTTAAACGGCAAATCCCTCTGAAGAGATTGAGTGGTTGCGATCGAAACATGTACGGGTAACCTGTCCGTAAAAGCCTGGGTTCGAGCTCCAGCTGCAGTCAAGAATTAAAAATTATCAATAACAATTTTAATTAATTTTCATGTTGTAAAATTCCTTTCTTCATAAAAAATAATTTAATGAAAATTAAATTTGAAGAACTTTAGCCTAATTAAATATATTAAAATTTGCTTCGGACTATGAACGTTTTCTACAGAAAGTCTGAGGTCATATTTGAGGGTGGCAAAATTACGGCATTCGATATCGATTAAAATTACAATACAATTTAAATGGAAATTTCGATCGATATCGAATGCCGTGATTTGGCCCGCGATAACTTTCATAGAGTGAGCCTGGACTAAACATATACAAAATGTGTAGCCACCAATAAAAGTTTAAAAGAAAATTAGGGAAAATTTAAGAATAAAAATTCTCATAATGTGAACCGAGAATTAGTTGTTAAGAAGCAAATCGTCGGCTTAGAGTGTAAACCTGCTAACTCCCTTTTAAAAAATTTTACAGGAGAGACAAAAAACTTTTTATTTTTCCTATTCGCTGCTTGAGAGGAAAACCAAAAATATTGTTGATTTGATACACTTCAGGACTCAAATTGAAGAAAAACTAAATGCTGGTCGAAGAGGCATATCTTTCTCTACCATACGGCATTAAAATCTCAATTTAGTAAAAAAGTAGATTTAGCAGGTTTACACTCTAAGCCGACGAAATTGACTTTCCATAGACAATCATGGCTTATTTTTGTAAAGTTGTTCCTTCGGCTCTTATTAAAAAAGCATTGAAAGATTAACAGAAATTTGTCCACCCACAAAATTTCTACGGTAGTGTAGCCCAAGTTCTTTCACAACTTTTCAATAATCACCATCAGTTTGAACGAAGAACAGCTGTCATTCAAATGAAAATTAACAGTTTTTCAGTTTTGTTAAAAAATCAGAAGTATGATAACCAATTTTTTTTTTGAATATTCACATTGCAAAAAAAGTGATTTTGTAAAAAAGGAGGCAGTAAAAAAGTACAATGCACTGATCACGATCCATTTGAATTGTACGTGATTTGCATTGAAATTATCGGCAGTGTTGCTTAACGATACAAACAATACAAAACGAAACACAAATTGGAAAAAAATATGAAAAAGAGAAAAACGTGTACGAACAACAGCAATTCAGGTAAAATTATGGAGTTGGACTTTGTAAAAGGAAATACTTAATACATTGCACACTTAAATATTTCTAAACGATAATTAATGACACTGGGTAACAGGGAACACATTTTTGCCAAAAGTAAGTTTTGTTAAATTTATTTTTGTTTTATTTCGTAAGAGTTACAAATACAATAACAAATTATATTCAAACTTAATTAATCGAGCAATTGTAACTTAGATCTTCAGCCCATTTTAGAAAAACAGACTAGTCTCTGATGGAAATGGAACCCGAAACCCTTAAACTAATAGGCAAGATTACTACAAACGAGCCTAGTGGGACACTCTTTTTTTAATTTATAAGTTTTTTTAAATTAAAAAGGTAAAATCGAAATATATTCATTAATTTATTTCGCCAATGAAACTGCTAAGTCTGGGATCACGATATGTAAGTTTTCTTTCAGAAAGGCTGACTTCCAAAACGTACTAATACAAAGTTTGTATACAGTTTTACTACTGTATATTAACCATGCACATGTACAAAGTACCGAAACGTTTTGAAATGTAAGTGATGCAATGCATAGTATTAATATAAATCTGTATTACTGGCAAATTAAATGTCAAATATCACAAAGCATCAACTTTAAAACCGATGCTCTGATTGCTTTTTTGCTGCGTTACTAATACTTACCATTGATGTTTTGGAAGGATTTGCATTGCATATATATTGTACTGTGGCGTAATGAAACATTATACTTTGTTCTTATACAAAGCATTTGACGTTTTGGAAGTCAGCCAAACAGTGAGTTTATTGGTGAGAGCGAAAGACAACATGTTATTATTATCTCCCCTCTCACCAATAAGCTCACACTTTCTGAAAGGAAACTTTCATAGTGTGAACCGAGACTAATAGGATCACAGAAATCGATATACGAATAAAATTGGATGCCTTTTAAAACGTCTTTATACAATGTCAAATCAAATATGGGCATATCCGTCAAAAGGTCCACCGTGACCGAAAATTTAAAAGTTATTAAAAGCTGATTATTTAACGATAATGTTATAGAGAAATATTAAGATTTTACTAATTTTATAAATTTACCCATAAATTTGTCCACTTAGATTAACAATCAGACTGCAAAGTTTTGCAAACGTAATTTCATATTTGTGAGAATTTTATATTGTATGTTTTCTTTAATATTATCTTCCTGAAAAAAGGTGATATTTGATGAAAATTATTCCAAAAAAATTTTCTTATATGGTCTGTAATCTAAAGAAGAGTTTCAAGAGCAATATGTTATTCGGATTAACGGTAAATTTTTATTTTGTTTTAATCATTATTCAGTTAAATTATTATGGAAAAAATTTCACGTTCGAAATATCACGTATCGACCCAGATTTTGGATTAAAAAAAAGAAAATACAGAAGATTTTGGATACATTGCTACGTAAAATTCTCAAAGTAGTTTGACTAAAAAATTGTGCAAGATTTCGCTTAATTACGCCTTTTAAAATTTTAAAACATGGCCACAAAAACTACTTCTATTTTTTCACGTTCGAACCGCTGCTTCTTTTGCCATTATCTTTGACCTAAGATCGCGCCCTCCATACACTTAAGAACAGATAACAGTGCTTTCTTAGTGCTATTATTTAAGGGTAAAGAGAACGTAAAAATATTTGTTGTTTAAAATGTTATTGCATTTTTGATAGGTACGACTGTCACGTTCAACACTTTCGATTTACCCATATACAAGCCCTATTCACAATCTTGGGCAAATGGTATTGTAGCGTTTCCGGAGCTCTACACCAATTTAATATAGAGCAATGCACTTTTTACTCTTTTGTTAATATGCAACACTAAAAATCAAAAATTTATATTTACTCGACGTATGCAACACTTATTGGATGCCGATAGCTGAAACTCAGTCAATCAATTATCCCTTTCAGACCTGTACCTTATATTGCGTATAATTTTCTTTAAATCAGCAATATCAACAAAATTCTTTTACATTTAAGCCAAAAATTTCCTACTAAACTATTTAAAAAGGTCCTTTTTATGAACAGGACATCGCACAATTGTGTGGTATCGGTCATAACAAGTCAAATAGTTTCCCAAAAAACCAAGTAATTTTATATTTGTTTTAAATGTTATATTTTATATTTTTTATTTATTAAAAAAAAGAGAAAACAATTCAATATAATTATAAAGGAACAAAAAAAAATAAGTTTATATTAAAAGATATCAACCTTTTGTATGGTATTTCTCAAAACAGTCTTTGTTTTTTTGTTAAGCAAAGCGTTATATTGCACTTTTTGCATCTTGCTCTGGATCGACTACCACAACTATTGCGGCATACTCTTGGTGGATCATCGGAAAATTCAGGCCAATGGTCGGACCGGTTAAATCTAATATCATCCGGTGCGTCATGTGGACGATATTTCGTACCATAAAAATCTTTGGATACCTCAAATTTCTTAGTATGCGCAGGAACTTCAAAAAAAGCTGCTAACACTTTCCAGAATGTGGAAAAATACTCTGACGGTCCATTTCTTAGTTTTCATTTTAATTTTATAATATTCCAGCATTTGGTCAAATAAACCCCACCCATAAATGCGTTCTAGTTCTTAATAACTGCGGGCACTTGAACAGGACAACGACGCTTAAAATTTTTGTTCCATCTTTCGATTACACCTTCGGGATCTTTGCCACACATATTAGAGGCATTTTTAACAGTTCTTGTGTCCTTCCACTTAATAACGGCTACGTTTTCATTGACAAATTGGCAAATATCACCACGGTTCATATCTTTGTCTAATGGAAATTTAACACTTTTTGGTATTCTGTTGGCCATAATTGTGTCTGTTGCTGCACATTTGATGTAATGAATCTAAAAGCGGAATGGAAAAACCTATCGAAATATATATGGCTGTTCTTTTGCAAATTTTTTATTAGTCTTATTACTATAGACGATTCATGTCCAAGACCGCAATCTTTAAATGTCCCAGCTCCCTGAAAGACTTCAAAGTCAACTACCATACCATCAGAAGTGGCGCAAACCAGATTTTTCAATCCAACAGCTCGTGGCTTTGACCTGATTACTTGTCGTGCAGGGCATCTACCCGTAAATGGAATTATCTGTTCGTCAATTGAATAATTTGTCACCTCTGTTGCCAATTTGTTGCACCGTTCTTTAACCATATCGATGACTGATTGCATTCTCCATAGCTTTTTTGTAGAGTCTGGTGCGGAATATTCTGAAAAGTGTATGTCCGATTGAAGTTCCAGAAATTTATCACGGGACATGGAAGTGAATATATCCGGAATTTTACATTCATGAGACCAGTACATCCTTATAGCCAGGTAACCAAGACATCCCCTTACGATCGCACCGTAAAACTGTTTAATGTCTGAGGGTACGTAGCGCACTTCTTGACCACGCTTACTCATAACATACATTTTGGTAAACTTCACAACGTCTTCATAATGGCTTTCTGGAAAATATCACTTAAAATTTTCCAATGGTGTTTTGATGACGATATCTTGCTGACAGGCGCGGATTCAGGGGGGGGGGGGGGGGGGGGTGGAAATAAGGAAATTTCCCCCCCGTCAATTATAAAAATATGTTTTGTTAATTTCGATAATACAAGAATTCCCAATAATAATATTTTTTTTAATGTAAAAAATTTTTGGAAATCCCAGCAAGGTTTTTTTTGTTTTTTTTTATGGAATCTCTAACGAAATTTTCAATAAGTATTTTTTTATTGAATCTCTAACGATTTTCAATAAGTATCCATACCTAAATCCTAATAGTTATTTATTAGATATATCCAAAGAAACATCTAGTTTACTGTCTTCAAATACTTATTAGTCTACATTCAATCCCAGCAGGTGCCATCTATATCCAAAGAGTAAACGTTTGACTTGATAATGCGTGCGGTTGAATTATTAAAAAGCCTTAGTATTTGCAATATTTATGTATATATTTATGTGTTATATGAATCAAAATTCTATTCGATAATTTTTGACGAAAGCACGGATTTGTCGGGGCAAAGCCAGATTTCCTTATCTTTAAGATATTTCAACATACAACAAAAAGTTTTTAGGGAAGAATTTATTGGCTTTATTGTAAACGCATTTGAGGCGGCTTCAAAGGATATTGATGACATTGATGTGTGAATTGATGCGAAGGCACTATCAGCAATAGTTCTTACAGTTTTGACAAATTTTGGTCTTGACCTAAAAAATTGTGTAGGAGATGGAACAGGTGGGTGTCCTCTGATGTCAGCAGAAAATGGAGCTGTTCAAAATTTCTGGAAAAGCGACAAATGCGAAACAAACGCCTTGCTATTCCCATAAATCGAACAACTCAATTTCTAAAAGCAATAAAGTACCATTAATACAAAAAGTTGTATTATTTGTTAAAGAAATGACAAAAATCCCATGCGAAAGACAGTTTTAGCGAAGTATTTGGGAGCCAAACTCTCTTCATTATGCGTCTTTGCAACAAGTGTACATCGTATAGTAGAAGCTTTGGAAAAAATATCTGAGTGAAAAGGTAGTATCTCTACCTTTATATTAAGGAACTCACTTAGTACTTTTAGGCCCGTTTTCACAACTTACCGATAGCTAAAGGTAGCATTTTATTGGCCTTGTAAAAAGTGTTCCATTATTACAACTTTATTTTAACCTACCAGGTAGGATGAACCTTAATCTACATTATCGTTCACTGTAGGTTAAAGTTAAGTTTTAATAATTGAACACTTTTTATAAGGCCGTTTAAAGTCTACTTTTAGCTATCGGTGAGTTGTGAAAACGGGCCTTAAATTTATTTGCGGAAACTTCAACCTCAAAGTGTAATCAAGACATATACAGATACAAAACTGTTAAAACCACAACTAGCTAATGAGCTGTTTATATATTTGATAAAAGATATAAACACCTACTAAGATCTAAACTTAAGCCTGATGTATCAGATAACGTTGTAGATGTTTTAATAAACTGTGATGAAGATATCTACCCAAATCTAAGAAAAATATTTCAAACTTTCGTTTCAATGCTCGTCAGTAAAGCTACGTGTGGGAGGTCATTTCCTACCCTTCGTCGAATAAAAACATGGCTCGGGTCAACAATGACAGAAGATAGACTGTACTGTCAAAATTTACCTCGCAAGGAAATCATAAATTGCTTATTTAAAAAGATTAATGTATATAGAACTGATCTTATATTTTATTTATCCTTTTTGTTGAGTTTTTTTAATTAGGGCAATGACTTTTTTTGGACAAAATTTCTTCATCGCAAAACGCGATGGGCAATTTAGTATTGATAATGAAAATAATTTTTTTGGCCATTTGATCAAAAAAGTTTCCCCACCAAATGCAAAAAAATTTTTTGAGGAGCTTAATTTCTATACACATTATATATGGTACATTTATTGTTTATATATGCTATATATTTTAGCCCCCATATTCATAAATGATTATAAAATTTAATAAACGTTTATTAAGGAACATTTTCATAGAAAATTTGGTTTACAAGCCTTTATTAAATTTAAAATATTTTTATGAATACAGGCATAAATACATAAAATAAGCAACTGTATAACAAAAATGAAAAGTTTTTTTTTTTGGGTGTAATGAAATAAATTTTAAGTTTAAAGTGCGAGTTGATTTACATAATGGAAAAATATCTTGTGCAACTTTAATATCTCGTTCCGCGCATATATTATATATATATGTAAGTGTTAATTTTTTATTGTTTACATATGTTGTCTAATATTATAGTGATATTGAAATATGATTTATGTTTGATTGTATTTATTTTAAGATTCCTGAAGATAACATCCAAAGGATGTCGAAATATTGAAAAATTAAGAATTAAAAAGGAGGAAAAAAACTGACCTCGAGCTTGAATATTATTCATTTTTTTGTAATTAAATGTTAATTTTGTATAGTAAGGAGAAAAATTGAAATTCAAAATTTTATCGCGTTTGGTGCGGAAACTTTCTTCACGATCGCGAAAAAGTAATACTTCATTTCTTAATATTTTTTCACGGTCTATACGGCTATGCGATGACGAATTTGATATTCGTAAAAATTGCAAAAAGTACTAACCCTAACACACATATTGTTTTTAATAAACTTTCAAAAACAAATTTTTTACTTTTTTGTATCATACAAAATCCCCCCCCCCCCCCCCCCCCCCTAAGGTTCAAGCTGGATCCGCGCCTGCTTGCTGACAACCCAATGTTGTAGGAAGTTCGATATATGGAAACGAAATACTTTTCCAAATGTCCCGTCTAATGCGTTCTTTATTTTGGTAATTCGATAATTGCTGTGTTGTATCTAGTGATCCTGTGGAGTTTGATTGTTCAATCGCTCTAATTGGCTGGTCATTAGTGGACTCAAAAATATCAGTATTTTCAATGCCCTCATTGCTTTCTTCTCCTGAATTTAATGGTGTTTTCTTTTCTACAAAAAATGTGACATTTTGTTTAAAAAAATGCAATTTGGTGTCTGTTTCTTAAAAATTTTGCTTGTTTTATTCTAAAAAACTCACCCTTTTCGGGAGCAAAATTTTTAAGAAACCGAGACCAAATCGCATTTTTTTAAATAAAATGTCACATTTTTTTGTAGAAAAGAAAACACCATTAAATTCAGGAAAAGAAAGCAATGAGGGCATTTCAATAGAAAGTTGAAACATGCTCTTCAAAAACTTATCGATAAATCAAGATAAATCAATATCAAAAAAAGTTACCAACCGAAAAGTTTCTGTTTACAAATGTTCCACCTTTTGATGCCCAGTGTTGTCAAAGCCTTCTTTCTTTTTATAATGCCTGCATGATAATGATTTTTGCTGCTTTTTTTATTCGTATTTGGACGTGCCAATATAAAATATTGCCTTTTTCAATTAAACTCCTAAAAGGGTGGCATCTCTATTTAATAGCCATAATTAATGTTTTTATTCGATTCTTTGTTTTATTCTGTTGTAGTTGTTGCGGTTGTTCTTATCAACAATTCAAAATTTATGTTTTTTATGAAATGAAAATGTTGCGTTTGTGTTGTTGTTTCTGGACATATTTTATAAATGCTAGTCACAGATAATTACTGTGGCAACATTATATAAAATGTACGTTTCAGAATGTTTCGTCACCATTATTGGAAAATGAATATCTGTTGAATAGTTGGTCGAACATGATAATCTTTGGCTGTCAGTCATGGGAGACATAATGAAAGTATTCTTTGCATTTTTCCCATTTCTATTTTTATTATTTTGATTGTTTTGGCTTTTATTTGTATCCAAAGTATCGGTTAAAAGGTGTGGTTTTGAATATTAAAATACTAGTTTTAAAACTTTTTATTAAAAAGCGTTTCTCATTGTTAATAAACAACAATTAAACAATTGAGATTTTTGTGTATAAAAAAGACTTAAATAATACAAGGAATTCTTTTTAAAAAATACAAAACTATTTGAATTCATAATTTGTTGTTTAATTGTTAAATGTTTAATTAATAATATTTATGATTTTGACAAGTAGTAGTTAACAATTAAATTTGAAATTACCTAACTTGGTGTTTAAGTTTTAAGTATAATTTATTCTAAAAAATCTTTAAAAAACAAAAATAATAATAATTTCTAATAAGTTCATTTTACCACAGAGAATTCAAATGCTTGAATAAGTTTTCCAGGGAAGGAACTCTTATTGTGAAAAACATTTTAAATATTTCGTACTAATCATTTTTAAAATTATCTTATTCTGAGGCGGCATGAAATAACCCCCCAAAGCGTGGGCCTTATTTCATATGTAATAAAGCCCCAATTTTGAAAATGAAGTTAGCCCCCAACGAAATGAAATAACGCCCCAAACATAAATGAAATAATTCCCTAATTTTTGGGGGCTTATTTCATATGAAATAATTCCCTAATTTTTGGGGGCTTATTTCATATGAAATAAAACCCCAATTTCTGAAATGAAATAGGAGACCAATATATGTAATACAATTAATAATACAGTTTTGCTTTAAAGTATCACGTGATAGATATCATGATATGATATACCAAACACAAGCTTCGCCAAATAAGGCTTTTCTGCATAGCCGGCCTTTGGCCGGGCGCAATTACTTTTTCCTCTATGGTATACATAACACCGGCTTCGCTAACTAAAGCTTCTCTGCATAGCGCAAGGATTTTCTCCTCTATAGTATAAAAATACCGACTCGACCCGACTACGCAGGGAAGCTTTAGTTAGCGAAGCCGGTGTTTGGTATACCATAGAAGAAAAAGTCATTGCGCCCGGCCGAAGGCTGGTTATGCAGGGTAGCTTTATTTATCGAAGCCGGTGTTCTGCATACCAAAGTGGAGAAATCCTTGCGCCCAAAAACGTTTTCATTATAAATTTGAAAATGTTATAATAACCCAAAAAATATATTGGACCTTTATTTCAAAATGATTTTTTGGGGGATAATTTCATATGAAATAATACCCTAATTAAAAAAATGAAATAACACCCCAAACAAAATTAAATAACGCCCAAAAAATCGATTTTGTTGTTCTCTATACAAACTTTTGGGGGGTTATTTCATTATTTTTTTGGGGGGTTATTTCATTATTTTTTTGGGGGGTTATTTCATGCCGCCTAATTCTGAATTTCCGCTAAAAAAATACTTTTTTTTACTTAGTGCTGATTAACACGCTTTAGTTTTACGGCGTCAAGTCTTGAGTTTTTAGAAGAGAAGAAAGAAGAGAATGCCATCTCTTTTCCTATTTCTCCATAAAACTCACGACATTGGGACTAAAGGCCCAACCGTAATATGCATAGCATTGCTTTACCTACTGTCAAAAATTAACAAAAAGTCTCTCTAATGTATTTAAAAAACAAAAAACAAACATTTGATTCCGTACGGAATGTGCGATCAGTTTCGCACTTTGCTTAAGCAAATGACAGTTTCATAAAATTTAACAAAAAGTTTTCTTAAGTTCAATATGGTTTGCGTCATATGATTTACATGTATTCGTACATTTGCTTAAACCAACTTAAGCACATTATGGTTGGGCTTTAAAACCTAAAGCGTGTACGTCAGCACTAACCGAAAACATTGAAATTTTCTAAAAAACATTATCGATAAATGTTAAAATTTGATACAAATTTAGTAAGGAAGAACATGTAAAATCAATTAAAATGGCTAATCTTTCAAAAAAGAAAATTTCGATCTACCAAAGGTTAAAATACAATTTGATTTAAGGATTGATGTTTGACTATTGACGTCAGCAGTCATCGATGGCTGCGAGTGTAAGACGGCAAATCTCTCTGAACAGATCAAGTGGTTGTGATCGAAACATGTCAGGGTAACCAGCCGCTTGGGTTCGAATCTCAGGTCAGTCAGGAATGAAGGATTATCAATAACAATTTTAATTAATTTTCATGTTGTAAAATTCCTTTCTTCATAAGAATAATTAAATGAAAAATTAAGTTTGAAGAACTTAAGCCTGATTGAACATATTAAAAATTTGGATTAAAAAAACATAAATAGTTCGACAAAATAACCACAATACTAATTATTTATCGCTAAGTCAAAAATTTCTATATAAATTTATCGATAATACAAAAATTTTTATTAAAATTTATCAAAATCTATAAAAATTTATAAAAAAACTAAAACAATCTAAAATTAAATTATCGATAAAAAAAATTTCTATCGAAGTTTATCGATAAATCACAACAGTTTTTTTTAAATTAAAATGAAAACGTTCTATAGAAATGTAATCGATAAATAAAAATTTTCTATAGAAATTTTTCGATAAATGAAACATCTCTATAAAAGTTTATTAAAAAAGCTTTTAATTTCCAATCACTTGCAAAACTGCTCTGAGTAGAGAAGCAGCTCGCGCTTTTTGTCATTATTTATTAAGGACAAACAGGTTGTTCTTGTTTGTCTGCTTTTCGTGTTTTTTGCGTTGCCACCCCGCATTGGTTAGTGTTTCGGCGTCGTATAACTGTACCGAGTTAAGGCTCAGTTAGCCGGGAGTAACAGTAACTGGTGGAGACCAAAATACTTTGGAGCGGATTCTGGAAGCTCTCGCCTTCCTATACAAAGGTTTAGGGTGAACGAGTTTTTGTGGTTGAAGCTCCAAAAATTGTGTGATACCCTGGCATTATAACTTAAATAGTTCGCCAAAAACTTTTAGTTTTAAGCAAAATAAAAAAAAAAATAAAATTATTCCAATATTTCGCTAAGGGCATGCCTCCCATTCTACTGTGCGATTTAGTTGCCGAGTGTCTTGTAGCGATTTTATTTTTTATTGCTTTTTGGTGTTCAGTTGTTTTTGCACTCATGGACAATTGCAATAAAAGCAAAAAGGCATTGACACAAAAGCCTCAATTGGAAATGTAAAAGTGCCTCTGAAATACAAGTATCGACAATGCACCGAGAAATATTGTATGCTCGTAGCAAAGGTTAAAAAGATATTAGAAACTTATTAAGGTAAGAAAAAATAAAACTAGCAACAAATAAAAAATAAAATAAAACTTAAAATACTTGTATTTAACATTCAGTTGAAAAGACAAACGAAAAAAAATCTCGTATTTTAACTGGCAAAAGACGCAAACTGTGATTTGGTTGTTGTATGTCTGCCGCTGCTCTCAGCAGCAGATACAAACATTTTACCACGAGAATCGTAAATCAAACTGTATTTTATTATGTTGCTGCTGCAGCAACAAGAAAAGCATACAAATTTAATGAACTAATTACAACATACTAATTTATTTAATTTTTAGTATTTTGAAATGACTGGTTTGTTTTTATTGCTCTTAAATGATTCTAATTAAAATGAGTGGTTTCGTTTGCCCATAGTGCCAGCGAGCGAGTTCTTTTTTTTTCAAACTCATACCAAATAAAAATGCAACCATGTCTCAATTGCATTTAATTTAATACGAGTTAGTAAGATTGTTTTGTGCTCTGCCCAACTGTTGCCTATATGCTGCACAACGGCTGATATTGCTGTTCTTTTTCGTGCTGACAGCAGTTGCTGTTTATTAATTGGATTTTACGCAAATTAAACAACATTTAATTGCACTACATTCATATTCTTTCGTTCATTCAAGTCATTCAGTGACTAAAAGTGACTGCAAACTACAGTTCTGTTACTGAATTTTGATGACAGTTTAACTATTCAAATGACAAAGAGTTGCCAATGAAAAAAATCTTAAACAGCCTAAAACTTCAACAATCAACGTAAATTTATATAAGATGGCCTCGGTAAGAAACAAGCGAATTAAATCGGCCCGACAGTGTCAAAATAAAGTAAAAAATGTAAATAAATATACATCACTTCAAAAAAAGAAACGTAGACACAGTTACAAAAATAGACAGCTGGGCTATTACAGTCACGTTTTAATAAATTCGCTTTGGAACCGATATTGGAGTCTTCTGCGAAAGTTAATTAAGAGCGTTGAAAAGTATCTCAGTCTACTGATACTAAACAATCTACTTAACTAGACTAAAGACTCGACTTAATAGTAGTCTATTCTCTAGACTATAATATAGTCGGCTAGAAGCAACTATTAACTTAAGATACGCCAATAGATTTACTGAAGTTTGTGCTTTAGCCATAACTATTGAATTTTCATTTGTTTTTCCCTACAGTAAACCCTCGGGTAAAGATCAAATTATAGACTAGAATATAGCCTCTACCTTAAAGAAAGTACACTATAGACTTGGCTATAGGGTCAAGGACTTGCCTTTAGAAATTTAAATAGATTATCCTATAGAAGAAACCATTAAAATGTATATGGGTATTCTAGGATCTAAAACCGCCGGTCTGGCAAGGGGTCCATCTATTTAATATATGTCATCTGAAGTATCATTTCTTTAGTGAAAGGCTTACCATTTGCGAATATGGATCGCTTAACAACTGAAAAAGAGTAGAAAAAGTTAAAACTTACTACAAAAAAGTGGTGGTTAAGCATAACGGTGTGATTATGGTCGTCATAATCGACCTACTGTGCAACGAATTAGCAAAATTATAAGGAAATTTTAAGATACTGGAAGCGTTACAGATGTGGTCAGGCCTTTGCATCATCCAATGTGTGCACTGCCAAAAATATTGCTTCTTCTTTTAGTGAAAGTGTGGCAGATAATGTGAATTTGTCGATTACACGACTCAGAGCGCTATGTCCTTATGATAAGCAACTTTTTTATTTGACCTGCATTAAAGATTTTGAATTGGACGATATGTGGTTTCAACAAAACGGTGCTATGAGCCACACAACATTTTTTTTTCGATTTTGGCTTTATTGCTTTTGTGGAGCTACGTTGGAGCAATTGAAAACCAACATTCGTCAAATTTTGGTCGAAAAAGTGGTCAAAAACCACCTCAAAAGGATTGACTGCTGCATCCAATCTAGAGGCGGTTATTTAAATGACATTGTATTTCGCACTTAATGGCAAGGTTCACGAATTTAAAAAATTAAAAGTTTCATCGATATCATAGCTTTCTGTGTCTTTTATTTTACTTTACTTTTGAAACTAAAAAAATGTATAACCCGTTTCTTCTCTTTAGATTTAACTATACTTTCCTCCATTAACCTGCTATAGTCACGACTATGGAGCCGATGCTAGTCACGACTATTGCCGAGACTATAAACGATACTATAGTCGATAATACACATTCATTAATACATACTTTATAGACCAAAAGAGTTCTTTCCGTTTTAAAAACCCATTTCTCAATTTTAATTTTCTTAGTATTGGTAACTCTATTGTCGGTCACGAATTGACTGGAGAGTGGGTCTTTTTAGATCTTTCAAAGTGTAAAAAAACATACGCATTAAATTACAATTTTAAATCATTGCATCGGACATGTTGTTTTCTCCACAATGATTTGCGCTCGTACGAATGTAATACCAGTAGTTCTGATTTTTGTGACCTTTTTTGCTGTTGTTTTTGTTGGTGTATTGTTGAAACTATTGGATAAAAAAAAGTAACAACAAATAAAAGATACTTAACGCATACCTTAAGCACTAACTAAAAAAGAGAGAGAAGTAAACTATTGTAAGTATTTGCTATTTGAAGTTAAAATCTGAAATGAGAAAGATTTTTAGAAGCGATAAATGGTTAGGATCTCGCAAAACGATTCGTGAATAGTCCGGACCACATAATCGACTTTAAACTTGACTAGAAATTCGACTTTAAGTTCCATTTAAGATGCAACTATAGATAGCACTATATAAAGGATTAAAGACTCCGCTATGGTGTGGGCTATAGGCTCGGCTATATACTCTCCTATATACTCCAATAAAAGCTAAATGATAGATTTGACGATGGACTCGACCGTAGACTTGGCTCAACCACAGACTCCGCTATAGACTCGACTAAAGGCACACTTTAGTCTGGATTGTAGACTTTACTAAAGATTAAACGATATACTTAACGAAGAACTCGACAACAGGCTTGACTAAAGATTTAACTATAAACTCGAATAAAGACTCGACTATCCACTCGACTATATACTCAACTAAAGACTCGTCTATATACTCTACTAAGGACTAAATTATAGACTTGGTGTCGGACTCTACCGTTAACTTGACTCTTTATAGACTCGACTACAGATACACTTCAGACTCTATTGTAGACTTTACTATAGATTAAACGATAGAGTTTGCAATGGACTCGACAATAGCCTTTACTAAAGATTCAACTATAAAATCAATCACAGGTTTGGCTCAAGAAAAGTGTCAAATTCTTGCACACTGTTATTATCAATTTATTGAACTGATCATTGGCGTATGGGCAAAACCACCCCAGACCCAATTTTGCCCACCCCAGAATTATTCCTTTTTTACTTTTAATTCCTGTTTTTGTGCGACATTTGTTGTTAGTGCATTGATATTTTAAAGAGCCGATTAAATATTCCTTAATACATTTCTTTTGTATATGTAAGTCTGGGTGCACACTATGAAAGTTTTTTTTCAGAAAGTCTAAGGGATAGCAAATATTAAACATAGAATAGAAAAATAACGTTAGAATAACCTTCTCAATAATAAATTGATTTTAACAGGATTTTTATTTATATATTTTAAACTCGAAAACACTAATTACCTTTAATTTGGAAATACTTTGTTTTTTGTTACATTCATTGCAGACTGAATTTTTGTGATATATTTTTTAATTTTGTTTTAATAAGAAATTATTTTGTTTTAATAAAAAATTATTTTGTATATATTTTTTATTTTTGAGAAGGGCACTTTTCCACCCGGAATAAAACTCTAGCTACGCTTATGTCGTTAGTACTAAAGCGAATTCACACCAGTACCCATGTTCTGTAACTTTAGTGAGAATTTCTCGCATCGAACACTATCTCATGTCAAAAACTATCAAAAGAGATTGTGTCGTAACGTTATAAATGTCATAACATTGCATTCGAAGCCAATGTGACATTGCAGATGTTGAGAAAGCAAGTAACACATATCGTTGACGGCGACTAAAATTTACTAAATTTGAAAAATTTTCAATGTCGGTGGCAAAAATACAACCATCGGCTATACCAAATAATGTAAAGTGCGACTTTAATGTTTGTTGTTTGCAAACGAGCTTTGAAAAAATTCGTATATTTTATAAAAATGTTAAAAGCAAAATAATTAAACAATAAATAAATGTGCCAAGAAAAAATATTATTATTATTTTTCTTTGTATTTTGCATTTTTAATTGTTTTTTAGTGTTAGCATTTTTTCTCGCCTCATCTTTATTCGTGAGTTTATATGAAAGTTCAAAGCGGGAACTTTTCTCACAGAAATGTTACAGACACACTTTTTCTGTAAATTGGCGAGTAATTTCCTGACGTGACAGGTAGTACTCGCCAAAAAAAGTTAAAGTAGAAAGTAAACCTACTTTCATGCGTTGATGCGTCTATGCATTCTCTGCATTTTGTTGTGTAACTTTTCATATACAACTACACTGATTCAACTTGTTTGTCAAATGCATAAAAAGGACAGACGCATAAACGCATGGTGTGGACCTTCAGCTTTACAGACACAGTTTAGCGAGAAAAACAGCTGTTTGTTGCAATATATGGCATGTTTTTTTCATTTCACACATTTCAATGGAAAAGTTTCTCGAAGCGAGAGTTACAGAACATGAGCACAGGTGACCTTAACATGCTACGTAAGCAACAGCTGGGGAATCTTTCAAAAATTCTATAATTTTCAATTGGAATTATGTAATTTAGAACGTTTTTAAATTATTACATTTTAAAACACACAATTTAAAATTAAAAACAAAATGTTTTAGCTTGTTTGAATTGCTTACTACAGTGTTGATTATTTTGAAACTACGTTAAAGTATTTTACAGTGTTGTATCCGTGTTCAAAATAAGATCACCTTATAAGAATTCTCCTTGGTTAGTACCGCAAATTTTTTAATATTTTTTTTAAATCAGTCCATATTTCATTCTGCATACGTTATACTTAACAATAGACTCGACTGGTCAATAGGCTCTGCTGGGGCCTTATTCTGGCAGTCGTGATCGAGAACTTTCTCGATTCGAAAGCAATTTTATTTCTAATTCTTTCAGTCAATAACTCAAATTAATGCTTTACAGCACTGAAAATATAATTCCGATTCGTTCAGTATTGACGGAAATAATTAGATATTACATTTCTTTCGAATCGAGAAAGTACTCGATCACTACTGCCAGAATCAGGACTCTGGTCTCAATAGGCTCGACTATATCGAGACCTAATAGCAAAAATGATGTAACCAACAAAAATAAAATTTTACAGGAGAGTGTTTTTTTTATTTCATTTCATATACATTTTGTATGAAATTTGTCGGTTACCTCAAAATTGTTCTTGTTATAAAATCGTAACGGTGCCTTATGTGACCAAAACATTTTAGGAGATGATGCAAGTGTTGCCAATAAAGTCATTTATTAAAAAAAATTAAAATTGAAAATGATGTCGGTTACATCATTTTTGCTATTAGGGCTACTACTCTTAATTTCAGCTTTAGGAAATTGCCTTTTAAAAAAAAGTATATTTCAGGATTCCTTCCCTTTACTTAACAACACTTAAATGTTGCCATAAAGTCAACGACCACTTAAAGTACTAAAATAAATAAATAAATAGAAAAACGCATTTTTCAAACAATGTACGAGTTTTGTTGCATTATGTATGACTTTGAGTTCTATGTCCATGTCGAATAGATCATCATTAATTAGGGTCACGTGTTGGAAATGAACAGAAAATTTTAAGGAAAAAAAAAAAACAGCTACAACAAATACTTGAAAGTATGTATTTGGTTCAAATGGATGCATTCACAACAACAAAGAAAAATTCCCGAAATAGAAAAAAATACAAAACACCGGAAATGTTACTAAAAAACTTATTATTTTTTTTTGAAGTTTATGAGTTCTGAAAATGAATCTTAAACTTTTACTTTACAAATTCGAATTTTGTATTTTGTTTATAAAATCATTTAAATTTTCGCCGTTTTTTCTTGTTCTTAATCTTAAGTCTTACAAATAAAATTCTTAAGAAGAATATAATTTCAACAGATAAAATATACAAATTTGAAATTTTAAACCCATATTAAATATTTTGTTGAAGTTTTTCATTGAAAAAAGGAAAGAAAAGAAACCTGAAACTTCAATGAAACTTTATAAACAAATGAAAAAAGAAAAAAATAGTGCTTAAGCATGCGATTGTTAAAATTATGGGAATGTTTTTGAAATTTTTATGTCAATTAGTCAAAAATTAGAGCTCGTAATGGTAAACAAATTCTTTGTAAACAAGTAAATATTTTTTGCTTGTTTCTTTTATTTTATTTCAATTAAAATATCAGAATTTGGATTAAAAACTATAAACAGTTCAACAAAGTAACCACAATACTAATTATAATTTTATTTTATTTAAAATTTGCTTAATTCACTACAAAATTTCTCAACACTTGCACAAAGTTTGGGAAACGAATTTTGTTATTTTTTGAATATTGAATTTTAAATTTTCTTCACAGGTCCAAAGGATGTTGACAATAATCCAATGAAAAATTACATTCAAACTATGAAACACTTCATTAGATTAAAAAATTCCCCAGTTAATGAAATATGTATTTAAAAAAATAAATTTTGCAATTACCTAATGCAAGCAATTTTATTAATAATTAGTCATCACATTAATGAAACATTTCATAAACATTATGATAAAGAGTCCAACGTTTAAAGATTTTTTTTTTTCATTATTTTTAATGAAATTTTTAATTTGTTCAATGATATAAATTTATTAAATAAAGTACTACATTTCGTTATTTTTATTACTTTCTTTTATTAGTTTAATGACCTAAATTCGTTTAATTAATAACTAAATTTCGTAATTTTTATGACCGTGTTTTATTAGTTTATTAATATTTATACTAGGGATGCCAATCGGGATTAATTTCAGAAATACCCGGGATTCGGTATTTTGAAATCCCGAAATTCCGGGATTTCTGGATAAATAAACAACACTTTTTTTTATTTATTTATGAATTTTCTAAAGGTATTATATATATAACATATATTTAAAAAAAAGAAAAATAAAAATTATAAAAATAAAAAATACAACTGAAATATAATTTTTAATAATTTTTTTTTGTATAGAGAATTAAAATTCAATAAAAACGAACATTTTTGTACACAAAAGTTGATATATTAAAAATCCTGGGATTAATAAAAATAAATACCGGGATTTGGGATTAATCAATCCCGAAAAATCCCGGGATATTCCGTTTGGCATCCCTTATTTATACTATTACTATCTGACCTGGCAAATGTTGCTTTGCCGTATAACTTATTTCTTTCAGATGTTGCAGTATCTGCAGGCAAATTTAAAGAAACCGGTTTAGTTAAGAAGATATAGGGAGGGGGAGCTTTTACCCCTCTTGCCCTACTTCCTATTTCCTTCCAGATGTTACACAATTTGTCTGCCAAATTTCAAGAAAATAGGTTGATTAGTTAATAAGATATAGGGAGGGGAAGCTTTTACCCCACTTGCCCTATTCCACGCTCTATTTCCTATTTCTTTCCAGATGTTACACTATTTGCCTGCCAAATTTCTAGACAATAGGTTGATTATTTAAGAAGATATAGGGAGGGGGAGCTTTAACCCTTACTGCCCTACTTCACGTCATACTCCCTATTTCCTTTCAGATATTACAGTGTCGGCGGGCCAAATTTTAAGAAAACCGGTTGATTAGTTAATAAGATATAAGGAGGAGGAGCTTTTACACAGCGTTAAAAGAGCTGCTGTCAAAGTAGAAAGACTGCCATTTCTTCCACTTCTTCATTTGTCATTGGCCAAAAGAAAATGGTTGCTTTTACTTCTGATTCATTAAATGTAAACATTCGTTGTCAGACTAACTCAAAAAGCTAAAAGTTGTTCACAAATTTTACTGCCAGGCCCACGATGTCGACAAGAACATTTCTTTAGCATATTTATATTAAAAACAATAATAAAAAACTAAAATTGGTTTTTGTTTTCAATACAAATATACGAAAGAAATGTTCTTGTCGACATCGTGGGTCTGGGCCATAGTTATTTGTTCGACAGTTTTTGGTTTCGACAGCAATTTTTAAATCCTGCTTTTACCCCTCTTGCCCTATTTTACGCCTTTTAGCGATATAAAATATACCTAACAAATACACATACAAAATTTCATAAAAATCGGTCAAGTCGTTCCGGAGGAGTTCAATTACAAACACCTTGACACGAGCATTTTATTTATATGTACGTATAGATTTATACTATTAACTTTTAAGTTCGGTAATGAAGGTTCACATAAGCAGTGGTGAAAATACAAAAAAAAAAATTTGTCTGGAAAATTTTTAGAAAACATTTGGCATATGCGCCAAACCAATAATGAGTTGACGAACTGCACTTTTTCAGGGCCTGTTTGCAATAGTTTTTTGTCTGAAGTCCGTGTAATCATAATATAATCGCTTAGTAAAAGTTTATTGTCTCAATAAAAATATTTCTTATATCAAACTGTATAGAAGATCTTAAAATTAAATTGAATTTGACATAATAAAATTTAAATTTTATTAAAAAAATTGTTCTCCCCTATTTTAATATTAATAATGTATTGTCGAAAAATTTTAATTTTTTTCCCCTTAAATTCAATACAAATTAATTATGTTTTCTTCAAAATCCTATAAGACGTTTCTTTTACTTTCTAAATGTAGCATAAAAACATAAACGATTTAATAATTTTTCTGGTTGATTGTAATTTCGCTGTTAATTAAAGTACCAATAAATTTTTTCGGAAACGCCTTTTTCTAAATCAAATTTTTGAAAAAAATTTATTACTTCTTATGACATGTGAAAGATATATGAGTGTTTCTTTGTTGGTAAATTCATGTTAATGTTTTCCTTGTTGGGTTTCTGCAAAAGAAACACAGCACAATAAATGTTTATTACGAAATCATCTCAAGGAAATGGGCTTCTATATTCATTTTAAAATGGTCTTATTAAAATTATGAGATTGATATTGAAGATGAACCACCCCATTTTAAAGTTAAAAGAAAAAGTATCAATAACATTTTCTAATAAATAATTTAAATGCAACAATAAAGAAAGAACAAAATAATAAAATTAATAAAAATGATATTCATAGAGTTCACACTCCCTTAATAAATATTCAAGAACAGTGGGTAACAAAATTTGTTTCTTAAGACAATTTTGCAGCGAAAAATATGCAATTTGGTTTCACACTATAAGAGTTTTCTTTCAGAAAGCCTGACTTTATTAATGAGAAGGGAGAGAATAATAGCATGTTCTCTCCCTCTCTCCTAATAAACTCAGACTTTCTGAAGGAAACTCTCATAGTATTAACTTAAGCGACCCATACACTTGCAATATTATTGAATATGATATCCGCCATATTATTTCCATTTTGTCCTCTATTATGCAATAAGTCGCAAAATGTTTTCATTTATTCAATAAAAAGGTGAACATAACCTATAGGAATAACATTAACAGCATTGTACAATGCTGCCAACACATATTACATTCTTTTCGTTGTGCAATAAAAATCAAAAGTCTTTTGATTGCTGCCTATATATTGTGTCACCTTCAAATATCACATACACATTGTACAATACGAAAAATGGAACAATTTTATTGCAAGTGTATGAGCCGCTTTAGACTTAAAAAGATTTTCTATTATTCATTTTGTGTTCTTTTTTTGAGAAAATTTTGCGTAAAATAAATTTTAAAAGAAAATTTGGTGGAAATTCAATTTTTAGAGAGCATTTTCTATATAGAAAAATTTTAAAGAGAAAATTTTGTGTATATAGTCAATTAATATTGAAGATTTAGCTTATAAAACAATTTTCTATTAAACATTTCGCACATAAGACAATTTTGTCCAGAAAATTTTGCATATAAAATAATTTATTCTAGAAAAATTTGCGGTTAAACAATTTTCTATAGATAATTTTGCGAATAAATTAATTTTGTATAGAAAATTGTCTATTTTCTAATAAACACTTTGCGTATAAGACAATTTTCTAAAGGATATTTTGTGTATAAGACAACATTCTTTAGAGAATTTTGCACGCCAAACAAATTTTTACAGAAAATTTTTCCATATTAAAAAATTTTCTATAGAACATTTTACATTTAAGATAGTTTTGTTTAGAAAATGTTCCATGTAAGAAAATTTCTAACAGAAAAATTTGCGTTCAAGACAATATTTGAGTACAAAACTATTTTGAAATAATTTTCTTTAGAAAATTGTCTTGTACGTCAAGTTGTCTTTAGACATTTTGAGTTAAGAGTAATTTTCTAATAAGTATAGAATTTCTACGTGGGAAAGAATTTCAGGAAATCCCGGGACATTTTTTCTAAATTAATCCCGGGAAATTTTTTCGGGGAGTTTCGGGAATTTCAAATTAAATTTTAATTTCTTAGCATCGTTAAAATCAAAAACGAGCAATAATTACTAAAAGCTACCTTCAAATTGAACTATTTTTCCTACGCCAATAAATCAACGGTCTTTTTAATTGCTGATGAAATGTCTAAAAAGTAGAAAATTAAAATGTACACGATACACCATCACCAACACCAGATGATGAACCATCTACAAATTCTAAAAAAATAAATGTAAAGAAAATACAAAAGCCTGAAAATATCTTAAAAAAGAATTTGACGTCTATGAAGTCACGGGTAACAGGCCAACAAATTTATAATGTTTGTATGATGCGCTTCTTACTATAAAACCAACGGCTGTAGAAGCGAGAGCACGTTTTCGGTAGCAGGCAATATACATTTCAACAAGGAATAGAAATGGAATCTCTGACGAGCTTTTAAATTCTTTGATTAAACTAAAATAGTTTTTCTTAAAAGAAAATTTATTTTACCAGTTTGCAATAGGAATGGGCAAAAATATCGATATATCAAAATATCGATATTTTAAAAAAAATAATCGATATATATCGCCGATATTTAAAATACCGATATATCGATATTGAAATACGACTATCGAATTCGATATTTTTAAGTCAGTCTTCATTAAAAACTCAAAATTTTAGCCGTTTTTCAAACAATATGTTTTTTAGTATTGGCATCACTGCATGCATCATATGTTTTTTTAAACTAATATGAAGATCTATAATTAATTCCCCGTCTACAACCGACATGATTTGTTGTTATAACGTGATGTTATAAAAGCGTTGTTAAAATATTTGCATTAACAACCGTGTTATAACATGAGAAAACCTCTAACATGATGAGTCTATACTTAAAGGTCCCATTAGCCGAACGTAAATGTAGAAATGTAAATGTAATGAAAACAGCTGATCGTTTCTGTTATATGGAAAGCAATGCAAATGCTTAACTGACTGTAATGTCACTTAACCGTAACGTGCCAACCTGTAGAAAATAGAATTTCATTACGAGGTTACGTGACAAATGTAGATAGTGATGGGCTGCTTATATTTTAAATGCAATGCGGGTAAAATCACTCTTTTTGTTTGGTACTTTTTCAGTTATAATATCTGTGGACTTTTGGCAAAATAAGTTACAATCCATACATATTTTCATTTATACAAATACATATATGCTTAGATGTATAAAATTAACAAATGTCGACATATCCACAAACAAACAAAGTCTGGTTTTTAGTGGTATCAAAACCTTGTTTAGGTGTATGCACATTTTGAAATTAATGTAAGAACATGTGTACACGTAGAGAAAAAACATGTTTAAATATGGTCACCTCCAACCAAACTATTTTAAAAGAAAATTTTAAACATATTATGGTTAATATAACCATATAATTGTCAGCGACAACCATATTATGGTTTATTTAGTCCTCCATCAAGAACCCACAATCATATTATGGTTGTCTATAAAAATGTTTTGGTTAAATATAATAATAATTTGTTTTGAAATTTACAATAGTATTTTCCCCTTTTCCAAGAGCAACATACTATGGTTGAAAACCAACCATGCTATTGTAAGTGTTTAAAAAATTTTAGTTATTATTGATCATAGCATGTTTGGAGACAACAATAATATGGTTGGGGCTTCTTGATGGAGGCCTTATTTAGCCATAATATGGTTATCACTGACAATAATATGCTTATATTAAACAAAATATGTTTAAAATGTTCTTTTAAAATAGTTTGGTTGGAGGTGACCATATTTAAACATGTTTTTCCTCTGGGTGTACGAATATGATATAATACATATTTGTTTTTTGTAAATCTGTAATATTAGTATCAAATATTAAATTATTTATTTATTTATACATGCAAGAAATACAGTTTTAATACTATTTAAATCACTTGGTACTTTTTCTGCAAAGCGGTCACCATTTTAACATTTTTAATTCTCATCACTGTGTGTGTTGTTTTATGTATACTAATGCTTTTTTGTTTTTGGTTGTGAAAAACAGCTGACACGTTATTACATGTTCTATAAGTGCACAAACGAGCTTACAGTACGTTACGGTACTTTACATTGCATTTAATTACATTTACGGTCGGCTAAAGCGGCCTTAAGTCTTTACTTAACATTTCATGTCAGCTGTAGACTGCACCCTGCCGGCAAATGAGTAGCTAACTACAAAAAAAGCCAACTTTAAGTAAGCTTGTATAGACTAACTTAAAGCCAACAACTAAGCAATGGAAAATTTACATTAACCAAAGTGTATACAAACACTGTATATTTTAAGTAGAGAGAGCCATGTCGATTGGCAAACAAAATGTCATTATAGTCAAAAAACATAGTTTTTTAATACAAAAACTACACTGCCCCGGTAGACTAGCTGGTAGCGAGCTAGTCTATCAGCACCGAGGTTGCGGGATCGAATCCCACCAGAGACAGAAAAAAAATAAAAAAATAAAATAAAGTAAAATAAAATAAAATAAAATAAGAAAAAATAAAACAAAAAAATTATTAAAAAAAATAAAAAAAAAAAATTAAAATAAATTTACTTTATTGACTTTGTGTAACTATATATTTTTATAAAGTTTTTGCTGGGTAGCTACAAAAAGTTAACTTTTAAGTTAACTGAAAGTAATGCAGAGTCGGACAATTGACTACTTCCTAGGACATCGCAATGTTAAAAAAGTTAGTTAATTACATATAAAAGTAATCCAATTGTCAACCACCACTACTTGAGAAATAGTTAGCTTTAAATTAATTGAAAGTTAACTGAATTGCCTGCAGGGCATGTACAGTAGACTGGTCGCAATTTTTTTTTTTTTTTAATTTCATTGTTTGCGCTGTTTAAAATATGAGGTTTGGTGTAAGAAATCATGATCTAATTTTTCAGGTCAATCCGACGGTGCCTAGCCGTGCCGGGTGGGGCCCAAAGTTCCCCATATTATAAAAAAACATCTTTTCTATCAGATCTTTATAGTTATACTAGTTGAAAAGCCGAAAATCAAAAATATGGCTTCGTTACGATCTTCCGCAGAGAAAGTTCTTCAAGTGTGCCAAATTTCAGCTTCCTATGTCATCAGATGGCTTCAGAAAGTTGCGGAAAGAATAGGACATACATGCAAACATCCTGACATACTAAGAAATTATATATTGTATAGATAGATTAACATATGTTCGCGCAACTCAAAAACGCTTTAGCTTACTGAAAAACTAAAAAAAACCGAAATTCCGCAATAAAATTTACTTTAAGAAAGTTGAAACTTTTTTTTTAATGTTGGCTTTCGTTTTCGAGATATACCGTTATTTTGAAAATTAAGGAGGTTGCACAACATATGTTCGCGTAACTCAAAAACGCTTTAGTTTATTGAAAAACTAAAAAAAAAAAAAAAAACGAAATTCCGCAATAAAATTTACTTTAAGAAAGGTAAAACGTTTTTCTTATATGCGCAGTCGTTTTAGAAACATAATTTTTTTTCTGGAAAAAAAAATAATTTTTTTATTAAAATTTCGGAATTTTTGTTTTTAAAAATTCATAAAAAATTTAAAAATGCATCTGTGCTTCTAATTTTATGCAGACATAAAAAAAACAACATTGCAAACAAAATAAGCTATAAATGATTAAAATCTGTTAACAACTTTTGATTTTATGTATTCACAAAAGACGAAAAATTTTAATAAATAATGTTCTTCAAAAAATTGAGGCGATGCTTGCAAAACAAATTGAATTAACTAATACGCTAATGAATATGATGTCAATGTTAATGACAAAACTATGCAAGTAAACCTAGTAATTGCAGAATCGAATGCTAATGGCATTTTGAATCATATAAATGAAATAGAAATTTTCCTGAAAAATAATTTTATTGATATTTTACTAATTTCCGAAACACACCTTACCAGTAAATCCCTTTTTCGAATAAGAGGATTTGATATAATAACAGCTAATCAACCTTATGATAGAGCACATGCCGGTGCGGCTATCGTCATCAAATCTACTATTAAGTATGAAATATTAGAACCAATAAGTGAATTATACATGCAAGCTGCCGGAGTTAAAATAGTGTGCAATAATTGTAGCGTATCGATTTACTCTGTGTATTCCCCTCCTAGATATAGTATCAAATGTGATCAATATGAACACTTTTTCAATAAACTTGGCAATAGATTCTTAGTTGGTGGCGACTTCAATGCTAAACATACCTGGTGGGGATCACGTTTAATAAACCCAAAAGGCAGAGAACTTTTTAAATGCATCTCTAAAAACAATTACAGTTCGTTATCGACAGGAGCGCCCACTTACTGGCCAGCTGATATTTGCAAAATACCAGATCTTTTAGACTTTTTTGTTGTTAAAGGAATTCCTGCTAACTGTCTTGATATAAAATCTAGTGATGACTTAAGTTCTGACCACAGTCCAATTATTGTAAACTATACCACCATTTGTAAAGAACGACACAAAACTCCAAATTTAATTGCAACAAACACTGACCTCGATTATTTCCAACAAATCATTGAAGCAGAACTTGATTTAAATTTTTCGCTGAAAACTGGATACGAGATTGACTTGGCTATTGAAAATTTTTCAAAACTAATACATAAAGCTGCATTTATATCAACTCCACAAGTAAATAATCGCACCTCTAGTTTTCAGTTGTCCTTTGAAATAAGGCAACTAATCGCATTGAAAAGGAGGCTTCGACAAATTTGGAAAAGAACCCGGTTACCCCTAGATAAAACGAACTTCAATCATGCAGCTAATAATTTAAAGAGAAGATTAAAAGATCTTAAGAATGAGTCTATAAGCAGATATTTGGGTAAACTACGCCCGTGTAATAGAAATGAGCATAATCTTTGGAAAGCTACGAAGTATCTAAAACATGCTCAAAAGCGAAATGTTCCAATCAAGGACTTAAATGGCGATTGGCGTAGATCTGACGTAAGTAAAGCTGCTGCTTTTAAGTCACACCTTGAAAACATCTTTACTCCTTTTTCTTTTTGCACATCACAAGAAGACGCAGAAGTATATAATTTTTTAGATGTTGCGTGCCAAATGAGTAAACCAATTAAGCCCTTCAAAAATCATGAAATTGAAGCTGAAATTAGCAAGCTTAACCCTAAAAAGTCTCCTGGTTATGACAACATAGATGCAAAAGTTCTTAAAAATTTACCAAAAAAAGCTATGATCTTTCTCACGGTTTTGTTTAATGCTGTATTGCGTCTATCACATTTCCCAACACAATGGAAACATGCAAAAATTATCATGATTCAAAAGCCTAAAAAGCCTGAAAATGCAATTGAATCATACAGACCGATTAGTCTGCTACCAGCTCTATCGAAATTATTCGAAAGACTTTTTCAAAAAAGGTTAATGCCGATATTAGAATCTTTACAAGTTATACCCGATCATCAATTTGGGTTTCGAAACAAACACGGGACTCCTGAGCAATGTCACAGAGTGGTTAAAGCAATACGAGATTCCCTAGAAAACAAACAATACTGCTCATCGGTATTTCTCGATGTAATACAAGCTTTCGACAGAGTGTGGCATAATGGCCTTCTATTTAAGTTAAAACATTTGCTTCCAGCTCCATTTTACCTCCTGCTTAAGTCTTATCTCAGTGAACGCAGTTTCTATGTTAATATCAACGAGGAATATTCGGAAATTGGTGATATAAAGGCTGGCGTACCGCAAGGAAGCGTATTGGGTCCAACTCTTTACACTTTATTTACATCAGATATGCCTACAAATAACGACGTAGTTATTGCGACTTATGCTGATGATACTGCTATACTAGCAGTCAACGAATCTGCAACAATAGCATCTAACCTTATCCAAACGCAGCTTGACTCAGTAAATAACTGGTTTAAAAGATGGAACACTAAAGTCAATGCAGACAAATCAACACATGTAACTTTCACACTCAAAAAGGGTGATTGTCCTTCTGTCAACCTAAACAATGTAGAAATACCTAAGTCAAATGAAGCAAAATATTTAGGGCTTACAATTGATCGGCGCTTAACTTGGAAAACACATTTAAAAATAAAGAGAAAACAACTGAAAACTAAAACAAGTAGGATGTACTGGCTTCTTGGCCCAAGGTCTGGATTAAGTATTAATAATAAATTATTATTGTATAAAACAGTATTAAAACCTATATGGACCTATGGTATTCAATTATGGGGAACCTCTTCTTACTCCAACGTTGATATCATTCAAAAATATCAGTACAAAACTCTACGGCTTATAATAGGCGCTCCTTGGTACGTTAGAAACACTACAATTCACAATGATCTCAAAGTTCCATATGAAAGGGATGAAATCAAAAAGTACAGCACAAATTACATGAAAAGGCTTAGTGAACACCAAAACATTCTTGCGATAACACTTTTAGATGACGATGATGAAGTTAGACGATTAAAAAGGCTGCACATATTAGATCTTCCTTTTATTTCTTAAGTCTTATTAAATTGTTTTTGTTTTTTATATAATATTATTTTTTTTTATTTTTGCTTTATTATATAATAGTAAAATTATTTAAATTACAAATTTTAACTTGTTAAATTCAATGGAATTTAACGCTACTGTTATTTTATTGTTAATGTAGTTAGTAGATTTGCTTATTATTTTCTTGGTAAATAGATTGCAAATAAAATAGATTATAAAAAAAAAAAAGAGTTACGCGAACATATGTTGTGCAACTTCCTTAATTTTCGAAATAACGGTATATCTCGAAAACCAAAGCCAACATAAAGAAAAAAGTTTTAACTTTCTTAAAGAAAATTTTATTGCGTAATTTCGGTTTTTTTTAGTTTTTCAATAAGCTAAAGCGTTTTTGAGTTGCGCGAACATATGTTAATCTATCTATACAATATATAATTTCTTAGTATGTCAGGATGTTTGCATGTATGTCCTATTCTTTCCGCAACTTTCTGAAGCCATCTGATGACATAGGAAGCTGAAATTTGGCACACTTGAAGTACTTTCTCTGCGGAATTTTTGATTTTCGGCTTTTCAACTAGTATAACTATAAAGATCTGATAGAAAAGATGTTTTTTTATAATATGGGGAACTTTGGGCTCCACCCGGCACGGCTAGGCACCGTCGGATTGACCTGAAAAATTAGATCATGATTTCTTACACCAAACCTCATATTTTAAGCAGCGCAAACAATTAAATTTAAAAAAAAAAATCCCATACAAGATTCGACCAGTCTAATGTACAGGGTGGCCCAAAATTAGCGAAGGGGTTTGAAGACGTTATAACTTTTTATTTAAGAAATAATTATTAACGTTTTTTTCTTTTTAATACAGTATATAAATGGGGAATATTTTTAGTTAAGTTATAAAAAATAATATCTCGCAAGTGCTCATTTTCTGCTTCGCAAGCTAATTTTTTTTAGACTGTTGTATATGTGTATATTCTTTTAAAAAAGTAAAAACTTTTGTCTTGAACTCATTTAATGAAATCATTGTTTTATTCAAAAATCCCGGGATTCCCGGGAATAAGATTTTTTTGTCTCGTTTCCCGGGAATAGAAATAGTCCGGGAAATTAGAAACCATAAATAAGTATTGTGCGTATAAGACAATTTTCAAAGGGAAATTTTGTGTATAAGACAACTTTCTTTAGAGAATTTTATACGTTAGACAAATTGTCACAGAAATTTCTTTCATATAAGAATGCTAGATAATTTCGTGTAGAAAATTTTGCATATAAGAAAATTTCTTTTAGAACAATTTGCATATAAAAAAAATTTTCTATAGATTAATTTGTGTATTAAATATTTTCCTATAGAAAATGTGACTTACAAGACAATTTTATAGTAAAAATTATGTACAGAAAATTTTGCATAGAAGATAATTTTTTGTAGAAAACTTTGCGTATAAAACAATATTCTATAGAAAATTGTCATGTACATCAAGTTGTCTATAGAAAATTTTGAGTAAAGGTAAATTTTCTAAAAAACATGTTGCATAAAAGACAATTTTCTATAGGAAATTTTGTGTATAAGACAACTTTCTATAGAGAATTTTGCACGTTAGTAAATTTTTACAGAAAGTTTTTGATAATAGAAAATTTTTTATAGAAAATATTACATGCACTCATAAAATTATTACAGTAACTGATTGTGGGTTATTAAATTCGTTTTCCGTACTGTTAAAATTGAATAAAAATATGGTTATTTTACGAATAATTTTCTATTTTAACATTTATGTTTGTTATTCAAAAAACAAACTACCAAAAAATAATGTTGTTCCGTATTTATTTTGTTATGTAGTTTGAAATTAATGAAAAAATCATTTGTTTTAAATGAAATGTAAATGATCCGTTTTTTAAATGAATTTTAATTTGTTTAAAATGAATTTTCGTTTGAATTTAACTACATAATATTTTGAGTGTGTAAGATAATTTCTTCTAGAAAAATTTTCGTATAAAACAATTTTATATAGATGATTTCGCGTATAAAATTATATATTTTAAAGAAAATTGTCTTGTACGTCAAGTTTTCCATAGAAAATTATGAGTAAAGTACAATTTTCTAATAAACATTTTGTGTATAAGACATTTTCTTCTTAAAAAATTTGGGTATAACACTAATTTCTATAGATAATTTTGTATATTAAATATTTTTTTATAGAAAATATTTTATACTAGACAATTTTATACTTAAAATTTTACATATAAGACAATTTTCTTGAGGAAATTTTGTGTATAAGACTTCGTTCTATAGAGAATTTTGTGTGTTAGACAATTTTTATAAAAAATCTTTAGATAATTTTCTTTAGGTAACTTTGCATTTAACACAATTTTTAATTGAAAATTTTGCATAAAAGGCATTTTCAATAGAAAATTTTGAGTATGAAACAATTTTCTATACAAAAATTTTACAATTTTCTATAGATAATTTTGCGTAAAAGAAAATTGCTTATAGAAATTTAAATTTGAAATTTTTTTATGTATAAGTTAATGTTTTTGGTAAAACTTTGTGACAGAGCAATAAATATTCTATTAAGAATTTTCCGTATGGTACAACTTTCTTTTGAACGTTTTACGTATAAGACAATTGTTCTTTGAATATTGTTTGTATAAGACAATTCCCTCTTGAATTTTGTTTTGTATATGACAATTTTCTTTTTATTTAATCAAGTTTTATGTTTACACTCTTACGTAAACGTACGTTGCGTTGCGAATGAAGCTGATAAAATTAAAACTTTTCTCCGTTTTCACGTATCAGCTGTTAGAGAGTTTTGTGTTTGTTTATGTTTATTCATAAAGCGAACATTCTATCGGCGCACAACAAAAGCCTAAATTAATAAATCATTTAAATTTTTGGCCAACTTTTCTGTTTTCTTTTTAACAAATTTCAACACGTTTACGTATTAAATTCGGCCGCAACGTTTACGTTTCCTTCACATTTACGCATGAGTAACGAGGCATTATTCAGAATTTTTTAGCTAAATGTATTTTTAAATTTGTTTTTAAAATATTTTAATTTAATTAAAAGCAAATCACAATTTCCTAGAAGAAAAAAGGGAGGGAAACAGAAACATTTATAGAAGATCAACTGATTGATGTTTTTCTAAAAGGCCATTTGAATGCCATGTCAGTTCGGCTACCTAACATTTGCCCGTTCATTAATTCATATTTACCACCACTTCATTTTTAGTTCACTTCACTCTAGTTCCCTCACTTACTCACTCACTCTTTCAATATCAATTAATGAAACATGAAATGCCTGTCAATCATTTTTAATGAAATCTCTGGTCTTGTTTAGAAAAATTCATGTAAAATAAAGGCGTGTTTTTAAATAAACATCAACCAAAACAACAACAATAAAACAATTTTTGAAACATTTTTTTTTTTTTTTTTTGGAATTATTATTCCAGATGCTTAGAGGTATTATATAGACGACCCTTGTAATTCTTTGTTGCTTAATTTTATTAGTTTTAAGTTTTTTTTCTTTTTCTTTCAAAGTGCTAAACGCACGAATTTTATTATTGACTGGTGTTGACAGTTCCATGTCTGTTGGCTACGATTTTTCCAACTGTCAAAATGTCGAATATGTTTTTCTTTATTCGAGTTTGAAGTGTCTGTTCTTTTTATTAAAACAAATCAGTTAAGAAAAATGAACATTATGAATGGACATACATTGATGACAATTGGGATTAATGTTATTTTAACAGGATTTTCAATGTTTCAATACTGCTGGTATTGAGTTTTAGTGATGGAGAAGTTTGCAATTAAATCTCTAAGTAAAAGGGTGGAAAATTTCAGATGAACGTTAAAACTTTAGAGATGCTTAAAGGGCGTTAAACTTAATCAAAGATTTTGTTAGATTTATGTTAAAAGTCATAATAAGCAAGTTAAAAAAAAAAAACAAAAATTTAAAGATTGCAAATCTCTACTGGAAATGCAATTATTGTTGAGATACCCATTACAAGGATGAACTCCATATAGTGATGAGATACCCATTAAAAGGATGAGCACCATATAGTGATGTTGGGTTTTTATTCATTTTTTTATTCCCCGCTATTAGGGACTTGAACCATTACCACTACAGGATTGTTAAATAGTTTACAGCAAACTCCAAACCTGAGGCCTAAAATTACGTCCTACTGGACTATAGTTACAATCTGGTACCATGAGTTTCATATACATATATATTCCTATTTTAAGTTCTTTTGAGTCTTCTACTTTAGATCTATAATTATAAACAAAAGTTTTATTCAGCGATGCTACAGACATTTTCGTATCTACAAAGTCAGCCAAGTACGAATAGATCCCTATTTTATAGGTTTTTTATAAACTTTCTCCAAATTTTGCTTAGATTTCGGTGGGATATCAGACGACGCTGACAAGGTTTAATATATATGCGTATAGTAATCTTCTTTCCAATCCCATAAGCAATATAGATCTGCTTCGCACAATCACTCAACATCCAATACGACATTCTCAGAAGAAAGTTTGGATGGATTGGACATACACTGAGATCCAACAACCAGATAGCACAGGCGGCATTGCAATATAACCCCTAAGCTCTCCGACGATGACGCCCAAAAAAATCACGGTGCACTGCAAGAATTTACTGCTGCAGGGCTTACATTCAACGACCCCGTAACTACGGAGTCCGATAGAAGTAAATAATGGAGACCCTTAGCTTCTCAGCTGGAGAATAGCTGAACATCATCCTTAAAAATAAAGTAAATTGTATATGACAATTAAAAAGAAGTATTTTTAAATTTATTTTTACGCGAGGTGTCCTACGTTGGAGCTTCTAGATTCATACATATTATACCTATAGGTTTTTAATTTGAAAGTTAGACGCGAATTTAACGCTGATATGGAGCTGCAGACAAACTGTATCGTTTGTATGTGAAATATATTTTAGACATTAGAGCCCAACAGAATTCACTCAAATTGTCTTTTGTTCTAAATTCCTTGGCATTGTCGTCAAACGTCGTCATCATATTACAAATAATTTACAGGAAAAAAGCGTGATAGAAATAACGGCGAATTTATTTAGAGAAACATCGAGTTGATATCTTCCTGCGTTTGCTTAGTTCTGTTGGATTTCGCTTTAATGAATATTATTTCCTCGACCAAAAGTCGTTAATCAATGTCTTAAACCGTGGGAAAACGAACACAAAGTTCAGTTCATTAATTGTGTCATGAAGCGTTATCATTTGATCTGGTCAAAGAAGGTACCTCCTTATTTTTTTTTAATTTTAAGTACCATTTACTGTCACAAGAACCTTCATTTAGGTCGAAAAACTTGAAAAGAAATTTCCGAAAATTTCTTTCTAAAAATGGTCGGGAATTTCATAAACAATTTTCCGGTTACGGCTATTTAAACTATTTGTTTACGGAAAATTTTCACACACATTATGGTAACTTCAACCATATTATGGTTATATCGATTCACAATAAAAAAAAACTTCCACCATATTTAGTCATGTTATGATCTGGGAAACCAGAAATATGCTCTAAAAAACGCGTTTTATGCGCGTTAAATATTTAGTAAAAACTTGAAAATATGCCCTGCAAACTGTTAAAAATATGCCCCAAAAAATTTAAAATTGCTAACAAAACATACCTAAAATTATAGTCGGTAAAGTCCAAACACCACAGTATTTACAGACGAATTTTCGAGATATTTAGGGCGAATTCAATCTTAATACCAACAAAATAAGATGGTTTACGGACACAAAGAGTTTTTTTGGAAAAAAGTTTTTATGGGAATATGTGAAATTATAGACCGTTTCTCACCATTTACATAGACTTCGTCCTTACACAGAAAAAATTATTTTTCCAATTCAAACAAAAAATTTGTAGAATCAAACAATGTTTTGTCTAAAATCGGTCCTACAAACAAAGTCGCATATTCAAACAATTTATTTGCATTTTGTTTATTGAAAAAAAAACGCCGATTTTTTCAAACAAATAATTTTACAGAATCAAACAAAAAGTTTACTGAAATTCATATAAATTTCAAACAAATAATTTTGCTGAATCAAACAAAAAAGTTTTGGCACAAGCAATGACGCGCACACAAGCAAGCACTGTTGGCGAAGATGAAGCAGAGCAGAGCGGCCGGCTGGCTTTGAGACACATTTTTTTGTTGGAATAATTTTTGAACGAAGTCATATTTATACTCACAGTGTTTTTCTTCATCACTCACTGTTGCTTTATCCTTTCCTTTGCTAATGAAAAAGAAATGTAACCAAAAACGGCGGCAGACCGACTCGATATGTTTTCCGCCATCATTCTATTTTTTTATTTGATGTATTTAAACAAACTTTTTGAAAAAAATTTAATACGGGATTTTGTTTTTTTTTTACCAACTTTGAAACCAACCAAAAATTTATTTTGTTTCTTATAATGTGTTTTTTCTGTTGTTTAAAAAAAATGAAACGTTTTTTTTACCTGCTATTGTTTTTGTTGTTTTTTTTTACTACAAACCTCGTCACGCTATTTTATCATTTTTCTTATTGCTGTACTTTTTTAAAGCGGCCAAAAATTGACTGCATGTGTTTTTTGTTGTAGTTCTTATATTTCACATAAAGAAGTGTTGCTTACAATCAATAAAAAAAATGCAAAAAGACGACAACATTAAAGAGCGTTAAATATTTCATACAAAATTATGAAAACTTCAAACCAATAGCGCGCTTATTAAATTTTTGAAGAGTTGTCCACATTTTTGTTGGTTAAATAAAAATCAAACAAAAATATTGATTGAATCAGTAAAAAAATTTGTAGAAATCAAAAAAATTTTCAAACAAAAGTTTGTTTGAAAATAATTCGGCAATAATTTTTTCTGTGTACCTCCTTAATTTTTTTTTAATTTTAAGTACCATTTACTGTCACAAGAACCTGCATTTAGGTCGAAAAACTTGAAAAGTAATTTCCGAAAATGTCTTTCTAAAAATGGTCGGGAATTTCATAAACAATTTTCCGGTTACGGCTATTTAAGCTATTTGTTTACGGAAAACTTTCACACACATTATGGTAACTTCAACCATATTATGGTTAAATCGATTCACAATAAAAAAAAACTTCAACCATATTTTGGTGCTTATAGTCATGTTATGATCAGGGAAACCAGAAATATGCTCTGAAAACGCGTTTTATGCGCTTTAAATATCTGTAAAAACTTGAAAATATGCCCCGAAAACTGTTAAAAATATGCCCCAAAAAATTTAAAAATGCTAACAAAACAAACCTAAAATTATAATTGGTAAAGTCCAAACACCACAGTATTTACAGACGAATTTTCGAGATATTTAGGGCGAATTCAATCTTAATACCAACAAAATAAGATGGTTTACGGACACAAAGAGTCTTTCTGAAAAAAAAGTTTTTATGGGAATATGTGAAATTATATACCGTTTCTCACCATTTACATAGACTTCGTCTCTACACAGAAAAAATTATTTTTCCAATTCAAACAAAAAATTTGTAGAATCAATCAACTTTTTGTCTGAAATCGGTCCTATAAACAAATCCGCATATTCAAACAATTAATTTGCATTTTGTTTATTGAAAAAAACACCGATTTTTTCAAACAAATAATTTAACTGAATCAAACAAAAAGCTTACTGAAATTCATATAAATTTCAAACAAATAATTTTGGTGAATCAAACAAAAAAGTTTTTGCACAAGCAATGACGTGTGCTTGTGTGCAAGCACTGTTGGAGAAGATGAAGCAGAACAGAGTGGCCGGCTGGCTTTGAGACACATTTTCTTGTTGGAATAATTTTTGAACCAAGTCTTATTTATACACACAATGTTTTCCTTCATCACTCTGTTGCTGCATCCTTTCCTTTGCTAATGAAGAAGAAATGTAACCAAAAACGGCGGCAGACCGACTCTATATGTTTTTCGTCATCATTCTATTTTCGTATTTGATGTATTTAAATCTGAGTTCATACGGCTCATGTCTTATTGACAAGATTCTTCCTTTTTCTTCTTTGGTCCAGATTTCTATGTATTACACACATCCCCAAAAATGTATATAATTGCTTTTTCCTTAATTTTTGCTTATATATACAATTTAAAAGCTTAAAATAGCATATATCTTTAATAGAAACCTGCTTTGTCTTTCAATTTTAGAGTTAAAATTAAATGTAGAAGGCAGCACGTTGGGTAACAGATAGATACTTCAAATAGAATTTCGCAAAAAAAAAAAATTGTTTTTATTTGTTGCTAAAGCTCTTGTAGGTACCAAACAAATTCTAACATGTATCAAAATATGCTTTAAAAATGGGAAAATATGCCCTTTAAACTTAAGAAATGCTTCAAAAAAGCTCTTTTAACTAAATTATGCTGCAAACGGTAAAATATGCACTAACAAATCGATGCCAAAATTCATAAAAAGCTCTAAAACGGATAAATATATTGTTTCTGGCTTCATCGGTCGCACAAGGAAAAACATGCAATTGCATATTTATGGTTTCCCTGGTTATGATTATTAACAGCATCTTCACAACATATACATAATTGTATGTAAAAATAGCAAAATGTTATTGTATTGTATTTTAAACCAATTAAGGACCATTCTAATTATACAATTCCTGATAGTTGCAGCTGACGTGAACGATAAACTGACCATTAAGTTTTCTCTAGCATTACAACTGTCCGATTAAATGAAAATTGTAATTTATACACTGTGGCAACATTGCGGCAAATAGCGACTACGATGTACTTTTGTTTATTTCTTTACATAGCAGCCACACGATCAAGTTTGCCTTTCAATTCCTTTCAATTTGCAATACACTCTTAGTGCCGGTTCATACACGTCAAGTTTGACTCGTCAAGTTTGATCTTTTAGGAGAGAAGGGAAAAGAGAATGCCATTTCTTTTCCCCTCTCTCCTAAAAACTCAAGACTTGACGAGTCAAACTTGACGTGTATGAACCGGCACTTACTTTTTTACTAACACACTCACACTTTTTAAATTGACCACGAGATGGCTTTCAATTTCACCTTTCCTTTTGTTTGGCAATTTTACTTCCAATTTAACAGCTGATTACATGTTTGTCTTTATAAATTTTTTTTAATGACATCTCGAAAGTAAATTGCTTTCAACTTGCGTGCAGCCTACGTCACAGGTGCCAATTTTTGCATATTTTGACAAACAGTATATGAAAAGGACTATCAAGAAAATCTTGATCGTGTTGCTGCAATGTTAATTGAAAGCGTAAATCAATTTTTGTGCTTTTTTTTTGTTTTTTATGGTTAATTGTTTTGTTTTTTTTGTGTTAAATTGTGTTTTTTTTTTTGAAAAAAGAAATTCCAAAAGTAAATAATGAAAATAATTCAATGACATAAAACTGTCATTGAAGTTAACATACTTTCAGCAGCAATTCTTAAAGTCCACTTGTAAAGTTACTATGAGAATTGACCTGATGTAAGCTTATTAGACACTTTTAAGGTAAATAAAAACTTGTAATAACCAAAAAACCATTTACTATGTATCTGTCAGATAGCATTTTAAAAATAAATATTAGTAAGTTTTAATAATGGCCCTAAGGGTTGTAGAAAACCATAATATGATTGTGGGCAAATATAGTATGATTAAAAAAATATATCATAATATTTTTGAATTTTCAGCAACTATACTGAAAACGTTCTCCATGACCATATCGAATTACATACTAATAACCGTTTGATCAATTTGTTAATCCTTAAAACATAAAAAAATATTTTTTTTAGATTCATCTTGTTCTTCTCTTTCTAATCTGCTTGTGAATTAAGGAAAAACCCATTTATAATTATAAAAAAATTATTATAAATAAACACTTCTTGACTAAAAGGCAAAAAATAGATTTTTATTAAAGAAGAAAAAAAAATACTTTTCGGACTTGTAATCGTCATTCAGCCTAGAAATAGAGCATATTAAAAAATCATTAAAAATACCAGCCAAATGAAACGGCAAAAACAAAATTAACAAAAAAAATTATAAAAAAAGTATTGAAGACGCCAGTCTGAGTACTTGAGATCTATTTTTGGAATGGAATCTACTTATGGAAGGATTATCACAAAAGTATTAAAAAAAAAAAAAAATTAAACACAATTTTACAATGATGATCGTACGTACTCACATTTATTGTGGTACTTACTTTTTTATCAGGCCTGCAGCTTAAAAAACAAAAAAAAAAAACAGCAACAAGAATAAAGTGAATGAATGGGTCGACTGGTTAAATGGACGGACTGGCACAGACTCTACTTTGCACCATATTCAAATAAATGCAATTATTCTTTTTATTTACATTTTACATTAACAGAATCAGTTTTTAGCATATTTGCAAAAAAAAAAAATATATGAGAGTAGGGTTTGCCGTAAAGGATTTCTATTGAAGAATAGTTCTTCGCTGTAGTCCAAGTTTAGAGACCAGTGAAACTCTTATAGCCGTTTTCTCAATGTATCGACAAACTGCCTGTTATTTAATCTCGACATAAATTTATAATGGCCATTTTCTCAATAGGCGATTATCTTTTTTCCCAACGAAAAACTGCGCATTACAGAAATTTGGTTTTCTCAATGTCTCATTTGCTTCGATTTTATCGCAAAGCTAACCGGCACTCATCTGCCAATTATTTATTTTCCTTTTATTTGCCGTACAGATAAATTCTTTTACATGTATTTTGAGTCGTTGCCAGCTGAAAACTTTGTTTTTTGTCGGTATATTGAGAAACCCAAAATCGTTAACGGACAGTTTATCGGTCCAATAAATTTATGTTGACATAAGGTAACAGACAGTTTGTCGATACATTGAGAAAATGGCCATAAGACTGATAAACTGCCAATTTTATCTGATTTTGATAGATCGAACCAATTTGTTTTGCATTGTTACATGGGGTCTTCACCGGACAATTTTTTGTTATACCAAACGGCAAAGTCTATATAAAAAAAAACTCCAATATTTTTGACAGCTTTTTTGATATGAAGTTTGATGTTTATTATGAGAAAAATTGTCAGGAGACAGGAGAGATGGTCTACATTTCGAACGGGTAACACTAACAATGCAATGCAAAAAACTCTATGTTGTTTCTTTTGTTTTTGGATTATTGTGCCATCGGAACCACCTGTAATTGAATTCGCTTTGGTTTTCTCAATATACCGACAACAACATTCTTTTCAGTTGGCAATGACTCTCAAAAAAGATGTCAAAGTTGGTAGAGCCCTGTCTTCAACTGGCAACTTGTTGACTTAAAGCAGCTGTTTTCCAAATGTAAAATTTATCTTTACCGCAAATAAAAAATTTCCAGATGAGGTCGGGTCAGCTTTGCGATAGAATAGAAGCATATGAGGTATTGAGAAAAGCAAAAAAAGATAATCGTCTATTGAGAAAGCGGCCATTACTCTTTTGAAGTACAATGGAATCAATAGGATGGCATCAAGTCTCGCAAGCACATTTGCGCTTATGTTCACATGTATGCATATCCTAGTGCTTTAGGAACCAAATTATACCGACACTGAATTGCTCAGCCATCTTGGGTAGAGATTAGCGGTGGTTAAAATTTTTTAAATTTTGTTATTCTATTACATGTTATCAAAATTCACAGAAAAAAATTCGACGCTAAAACGGTGGTACGAAAACCTTACCTAGACTACGAACATTTAGATCGCAAGATTTTTTGTTTTTTTGTTTGCTAACTTGGGTCCTTTTTGTCATACCCAGCGCCAATGCATATCCTATAGAGCAGTTCCTCGGTAAGCGTCACCGAAGAATTCAACCAATTTGTCCCAGATAGATCCTCCAAACAGTCAAACAACTGCCTTCCGATTTATTTTTTCCTAATGTCCTGAATAGCAGGACATTGATATAGAAAATAAAACACAGTTTAATCTTCCTCCTCGTAATCAAAACTTCGGCAGCATGACATTGATATAGAAAATGAAACACAGTTTAATCTTCCTCCTCGTCATGAAAACTTCGGCAGTAGTCATTTAATCCCAGACCCATACTCGTCGCGCAACTTCTAAGCTGGTGCTTATTGAGCCTAAGTAGAGAGGAAGTTGTCCGTTAATCATAGCCAGACCATAATGGCCTAGATATTTAACAGATGTATTTGCATATCCATCTCTGCAAGTCTAAAAGACTCGCGCTTGAAAAGTGACTTACAGTGAGCCATTGGAAAGCCAAAGAATTTATAAAAAATGTATCCTCCAATCAACCACCTTGTTTGTTAAGCTTATGTGCTATCAGCAGTGATTCAAAAGTCTCCACGATTTATTAAGAGTACACTCTGAAACCAACATCAAATTGGGATTTAGAACAATCCGGATAAAAAATTAACGGGCCGTTTCCTTCCAGCTGAACACCTCACTAGTTGGAGATTGCCGTATCTATTACCTTGCAGTATTTACAGATGTCTCCACTCCACTGTAGAGTACATTTTCACTCTAATTGCCTAGGTTTCTGTAATCTTTTTAACTCTCCGGTCCAATGATGGTAGGTTAAGGGTAATATCCATGCCAGGATTTCCCGCAAGTTTTAGCTCATTCAGACAATAATTATAAAAGATTTACATGAGCAACTGTCTTGTTGGACTAATCTGATGATGGTATTGACCACTGGCCGATAAGCAATGAGTTTACCAATCGCCCTGCACGTACCGGTAGCAATTTGAGTGCATAATTTGGCAGCGTTAGACACTCTCCGCTTGTTTAGGAACTGGAGCTATCTAACCTCCGCTACATTTATATAGTCGGCAGCGTCAGTTAAAAAGCAACAGCAGTAAGGGAGATCTGTCGGCTTGCTGAACTTCTCCACAAGTAGTCGAAAATCAGCCCTTTAAACTGAATTTTAAAGAGATCCCTTTCCGTAATTTTGGTTCCAAACCACAACCTCCACGTGATCCCCGAAGGAGACTGAACCAATAGTCAGCTGGGAGCAACGTGTTAGAGGCTTTTGACTTCCGTGATGCCAGATAGAATCTCTGGTTAGCCGCCGGATTCCAGGTATTGACTGCACATGATTTTCCCAGATTATGTTACACCAAAAGATGGCATTTTTCTTAAATTTTTCCTTCATTTGGACAGGTACTTCAGACAGCGTGTGACTATATATACACCTAAGGTTCACCTTACTCTAAGAAGATTTCTGACTCTAAATGCTCACCGCTTTCTACACTTAAAATTAAATATGCTGCATTTATCGCGTATTAAAAGCTTTACCTAACGATAGAGACTTAATAAGAAATAGTTTCAGTTTAAAAATAGAATTTTGATTTTAATGGGTGGGGTCTGGTAACCGACATCTAGAGATTTCCGCTTATATGACGGGCTAGTTGGTGGGCTGGCTACATATCCATATAACTTTTGTGCACAAAATTCAATTTTAAATAATTTAATAAAACTTGGCACAAACTCTTTTGTCCAAAGACTAAGTAGACTTAAGTCTATTGAAAATAGTAAGAACCCTTATTATTACACGCAAAGAAAAAACATGGTTGTGGTAAACATATTCTAAGAGCAACATATTATGATAAGAATTATGATTGTAGTCACCATATTAAGATTATTATTGAATTACATTATGACTAAATATACTCGTACTATTACATCATAATATTTTTCCCTTAATCATATTATTATTCTGTTAATCATACTAAGTTAAGAAGTAATCAAATTATTGTCATGTTAATCATAATAAGCTAAGAAAATAATCATATTATTGTCATGTTAATCATAATAAGCTAAGAAGTAATCATTTTATCATCATGTTAATCATAATAAATTTAGAAGCAATCATATTATGATACCTTTCATAGCTGTCATAAAAATACAAAATAAATTTAAATATTTTTGAATCGATTTTTTATTTTGTGGCTTTTTACAATTTTTCTTAATGTTACTCAAATAGTGGAGTTCAATATATGGCTTGCAAAAGAGCAAATGCAAAATCTGTGGTTTTCATGGGCAACAGCGTGTGTCCATTCTTTCGATTTTAAGATGTTGATGCCATATTGCCTAATTGTGAACGCTCTTTACATTTTTTTGTAAAAAGATGGATCAATTCCGATTTTTTAACGTAATGACAAAGTTTAAAATGTGCAATACCTAGCCCATAGTTTGATCTAGAATGATTTTTCGGCTTTCCTGAACAATTTGTTTTAAGACATACGCGATTGCCCACGAAAACCACAGAAATATCGTAGCACTTTTAAAAAATATAAGGAAATCTCTGTGTTTTGTTGTTGGATTTTACAAAAAAACTATGATATTTTGTATTTGCACTATTACATCACTAATACTTGAATGAACTCCGCTAATATTTTAATTTTTTAATATCTTTACACTTATTTTTTTTATGGAATTTTATCTTTTAATTGTTTAACCGCTCACAAATAAAAAAACGACACAACTTCTTCAAAATAATTTTACAAATGGCGCTAACATAATATGATTAGGGTAAAAATAGTTTGATTGCATCTTTAACATAATATGATAAATGTATAGAAAGTTATCATGTTATGGCTATTAAATATCATGATATGGTTGTGAGAAATATAATATGTTTAGAAAGTTATCATAATTAAGTTGTTAGAAAAATAATTATTTTTCGGTCAACAATACTCAAATTCATAATTGCGATAAACATTGATATGTTTACAGTAACTATAATATTGTTGATATTAAATAAAAATAACAATTATTTGTGTACGACAACAATATATTGTCACATTAAACATAGTGTTGTTGCCGTAACCATGCCCAACCATATTTTTTCTCTGCGTGTAGGGATGCGATTTCCATGCAAATGTATGTTTTTTGTGTAGAGTCTAAGATCAATGTTGACCAATTATCTTTCCGAATCATTAAATTTGGGTTAAAATGACATCGATTTGTTTTTGCATATTGTTGCATATTTTGGTTAAAAAGCATATTTATGCATATTTTGGTTTTAAATGCATATTGTTGCATATTTTAACATTTTGAGTATATTTTATTAGTTTACATATTATGAAAAAAGTTCTTCAAAAAATATCCATGTAAAAAAAAAAAAAATCTTACAAAAAAAAGTTTTCAAATCAATAAATAATTTTTTTTGGAGCTCTGCTTAAAATACAAAATTTTCAAGATTTCGACAAAAGATTCTTATATTTTTAACCAATGCAGCCACATGGCTAAGTCTGCCAATGGGCCTGAAATATTTTATCCAAACTTGTTACATGTTTCTTGCTTGGCACTTGAGTTACATCTGGTTGCCCAGGAAATTAGAGTCAAATTCGATAATACATATTGATTTGTTGGTTTCATTTGGGAAAAAAATATTTTTAAAGGCTCCTTCACGATTTGCAATTTTTAATAAAATGTATCTTTTGGCACCGTTATCACCGCAGCAGTATTAACAAGATGGGGAACCTGGCTAGATGCTGTAAAATACTTTTCAAAAAAACTTTGAGCGATTTAAGAATGTTATTAAAGAACTTATTGCTACCGATGCTTATGCAATAAAAAAAGAAAAAGATCAATTAGCATTTGTATTTTCCAACTACGGATATATTGGTGAAACAATAACTAAATTGGAGGGATTTACTTCACCTAATAGTCAGCTTAAATTAATTAACTGATTGAAAGATAGTAAAATTAACAATGTGGAAGGAAGAATAACCCAACAAATTTGAAAAAAATCCAAAAAGTTTTGCAAAAAAATATAGGTTTTCAAAAAATAAAACAAATTTCAACCGTTTTAGATCTGAAATCAAATGTGGAATATGAATAAGAAAATATATTTCTATAAATGAATTGACATTCTTCAAGTATGCTCCTATAACTTCGGTTGACGTTGAGAGATTATTTTCCATGTACAAAAATCTTTTGCGTGCGAATAGGTTTACTTTTGATAATATAACAAAGTATTTTTTTGTTTATGCAAACACGTTTAAATAAGTTATTTGAATTAAATTTAAACAAATATTTTATCTTAATAAAATAAATAAAATTAAGAAAAAATGCTTTTTTATTGAAAATGTTTAAGTTTTAAGTGCATATTTTTTATTTTTTCACTGCATATTTTGGACTTTTTAGTTCATATTTTATGCGTATATTTTCGGGTTTTTAATGCATGAAAATCTCATCCCTACATCAGTGTTGCCATTAGGATACGAAAGATAAATTTTTCGTATCTTTTGATGGCTTCACGTACCATGTATAATCCTGACATTTTCATATATTTTGAATCTGTATGCAAAATGTACTAAAACTTATTAAGACTGATCATCGTAACCGACTCAATACTTATACAATAGCAGCTTTCATAATAGTGAAAGAAAACATTAAGGAAGTTTCAACATACGATTCACCTAAATCGAGGATTACAAGTAGTGTGACGTTGTTCGGAGGACATATGAACATCTTTTATTTTCAGGAAATTTATATGAACTTTTTGATATAATCGCCTTGGTATAAACGCCTTAACTCGTATATTGATTTTTACAAAAATTAATTGGTTTTGATAACATCCAAATATAGTTGCATATAATTAATTTTAATGTTTGCTTATTGTATTTTTAAAAATTATATACCTACAGTCTAATTCATAAAAATGTCTTATTTAAGGTATAATGTTTACTTTAGTTATTTCTCTTTTTTTGTCTTATAAACCAGTAATAAGAAATATGATTTCACAAATCTAAAATAACTATTAAACGATTTTTGTAATATTGTAGTAAAATGTTAGCAACACTGCATTATTTGAATTGGCATATTTATTTAAGTGTTGCAAACAATAAAATACCTGGCTACCAAAGTAGTCCCTTTGAGCTGGAAGGAAAAGTCTAATCAACTTAAGTTTTTGTAAAAAAAAAATCATAGGACAAATAAATAGTTTAATTTATTTTGTTATCGTTTGTGTAACATAAAAAAATGTAAATTTATAAAAATATGTTGTAATGTTTTTTTTTAAAACAACAAAGTGCACCGGAAGTAGTCGAGTACCAAATTCATTGTAATTGTTTTACATCACTATGATGTTATACTTATTTATTTATGAAAATTTGGAAAAGTTGACTCCTTAAATATCCGACAGTCATGCGTGCTACCTCTCCATCTTGCCAACACATCCCTTATTATCAGTTTTTCATCGCAAATTACCTTAGAATAATAAACTTTATTATAATCTTCTTATTAAAAGGAGTAAAACGATAACCAACCTGCACGTTCAGAGCAGATCGCCTCCGGTCTTCTTTATTTCAACATGGGCCCCATCAATAGCCCCAATAACTCCCGGAAAATTTCTTAATGCCTTGAAGTCCCTCATCAAAGCTTCTTCTTCCATCAGAGACCCGGGCATTTTGATTATGTGTTTTCCTAAGCGGGCTAATGCTTTAGCAACTCTGGTGCAGATTCTGCACCCCGTGGATTAACTAAGGCCATGAAGATCGGCCGAATCATCCTGAACCTTTATATTATTATTAATGAGCAAAAACTATTGCGATTGTCTGTTATACTTACCTCTCTTTGTCCCCAACAACGCAAAGCAACCAAAACTTGTAATGCAACAGAAGTTCCACAGCCTCTTTTATCCAACTCAATCTCTGGTTTTACCATGCTTATAATTTTTCGCACTGTTGCTTTTTCGAACCGGTACCTCAATTTAAATTGGTCGTTAGGCATCAAAAATGGGTCACGTTGCTTCCTAAAGGTTTTAGGCCGTCTTGTCATCCGAGCAATAGTATCTGAAATATCCATTTGGTTTAACAAAATATTGTCATAGTCATTTTATACAAACTTACCGATTGTTTAAATTACATTTATTACATTCAATACATTCATTTTTTCATTTAATTAGTGTATTTTTTTTTTTAATTTAAATAATAAAATTTTTTGATTAAAAATTTAGACTTATAAAACCTTTAAAGTAGGGGGAAAGCTACAATAAATTTTTGACATTTATAAATGGTTTATAAGGCCTTATAAGTGCTATTAAACGTTTATGAATAACATTTTTTGGATTTTTTCTTATAACTCTCTTATAAAGTGTTTATGAATAAGACTGCTAGTATTTATGACTTAAATAAATATAAAAATGAATTTATATGATATAAATTTCTTAACAATATTCATTAAATATGAAATAAAAATGTTATGTTAATAAATGTTAAACGTTAAAAATGGACTTAAATTTGTTTATCAAAATGTATCTTTTTGGGAAAAAGTGTATCTTTTTGGAAACTAAAATGTATCTTTCTCGAAATTTCACTGGCAACATTTCCCTACTTTTTATTAATCCTAATTGCTGAATTTTTTGTCCGATTGTAATTAGAATACACGATTCCATTTAAATTTACTGGCAAACCCTAGACGAAAGTATGCAAAAATAGCTAAAGCAATAATAAATCTGTATAGCAAAAATATGTAGCGAAAAAATAATATAAAAACATGATGTTGTTCTGGAGTACAAAGTAAAAGAAAATAAATAATTTTTTTTTTAAAAGAACGCATTTTTTAGATTTTTCACAATTTCAACCTATAAAATATTCAAGATTTTGCCTTGAGGGGAGGGAGGTCCAGGTAACGTTGAATAAAATAAAAAAAACATAACAACAATAAAAGAAAAAAAAATTCTTAAATGTTTTTGTTGTGTTGGACTTTAATCAAATTAACCATAAAGGAAACAACATATGAAAATGTATTTACAACATGACGCACATAAATGCCTTCCATGATCAACGCTTGGGAAGGTATCCCTTTAAAATTTTGTACAAAATTTAGAAAAACTAGGTTAGCTCAAATTGAGTTTGGTTTATTGGTCAAAATAATGTATATAAATAAAAATATCGGTCATTGCTCTACGATAGCCTACGGTTTTGAATGTATTGTACACAGCTTTGCTTTTTATTGTATGGGATAGAACAAATTTCATTCAAACCCCAAAAAACCTCTTAAAAAGGAAGTTTTATAAATTGAATTAATAACTTTTTGGGAACTTCGAAACTATTGCTCAAAGTAAAAATACCAAAGTATGTGTAGCATCAGCTCATTATTGGTTTGGCGCATATGCCAAAAAGCCGTATTGGAGAAAAACGACAATAAAGGTTTACATTAAGTTTTCTAAAAATAGCCGATAGAACTTTGTTTCATCACTGCTTCTAGCATATGTTTTAAAGAAAATGTTAATTTTTGTGAACGTTCAGGAACTAACTTAGAAGTAAATAGCCCTTTGTTAAAAGTGAAAATTATTGTTTTGTGCTGCATACGCCACTTTTCTAAATTTATGTTTAAAAATTTGATTTTTGTGCTGCATACGTATACTTAATGCGGTGTATTGTTGCTGTGTATTTTGCATTTTGCTTTAACTACTTTAACTTTAACTACTTTCACACGGCAATGCGAGTGAAATTTTCTTTCTTGTTGACATTTTATTTTGCTTTTGCTTTAACGACTTTTTTTTCTTACGCTAATGAAGCAAAGCAAGAGTAAAATTTATTATTGAAGTTTTTGTTTAAGGAATTTTCTGCATTCGCCAAATAGTGTCGTGTAGAGAAAACCAATACTAAATAAACTTTAGTATTGTACCTAACGAAATTTTTTTTTAAATGGTCGGTAGGGAAAACCAATAACGAGCTGACGATGAATTAAAGAAAATTTGAATGCAGAGTTTCTGATTGTTACACAGAAAAAAGTAAAAAACGGTTTTGATCACTAAAATAATTGAAACAAGCAAAAAATTTTTTAATTTTGCACCTATCATGGGTTTGATAGTTTCTGAGAGGAAGAAATTTCCCCCTATCTTCCCTCGTGGTCCTACGATTCGGCCCATTTTCAATAGGCTTGGTCCTTGTGCCAATAAGAACCTATGACCCCAATTTTATCAAATTATCTCCAAAATTGCGATCTGTACTTTGCGCACAAGGTTACATGGACAGCCAGCCAGCCAGCCAGCCAGCCAACCAGCCTGCCAGCCAGCCGGACGGACATCGTTAGTTCGACTCAGAAAGTGATTCTAAGACGATCAGTATACTTAAAGGTGGGTCTAGGACCAATATTTTAAGGCGTTACATACATCAGCACAAATGCATAATACCCTCTCCACTATTGTGGTGTGGGTATAAATATTAGAGTTTCTTTTATAACTAAGACTTTGACGTTTGGTATAACAAGAATTCGTCAGGCAAAATCCTATGAAATTGATATTTATGTTGTGTTTGATTTCTTCATCCACAGAATTAAAATGAATCTCATACTCATTTGATTTTATTAAAATCTATTAAAGCATTTTAATTATTAATAAAAAAGATTTTTGTTTTAACTATTTATTTAAAATAAATCAATATTTGGTTACGTTTTAAATAAACTTTTCTTTTGTTTAAAAAGAATGGTTTTATTGAAGAAAATCATGTTTCTATTGTCCAAAATGTGGATTATACAAGGTTTCACTTAGTATCCATAAAATGGCTTGTAAAAAAAAGGTTATAGTCCAAATTCGCTTGTAGTCCACAAAAGTTGTGCAACTATGGTAGTGGACTATAAGCGAAAAGTACTGTAGTCATTTAAAACTTAAAGCTTCGTTCACAAACAAAAAACATTTTCACTTGGTGTTCAAAATAGAGCAACCATTTCTTTTGCAACCACACACATTTTCCATTAAGAAACCGTTTGGAAATTTTAACCACAACAATTTTATGCATTTATTATTATTTTTTACAACATTATGTTAAAATTTTCATTCGAAACTAAATAATTTCATACAAATTGTTGTTGAAAAATCGAACGTTGCTTTAAGCTTTGTTCACAATTTTTGTTTCAAAGTAAAGCCTGGTACTCTGCTCAGTATTTCGTGCGAAATGTTTTCAAACTCAATATAAAAAAAATTTCTGTGAAATACAAACGAAAAAATGTTGATAGAGTTGTACTCTGTTTATATTACGAAAAACATGCGAAATGTTTCTAGCAACATTTTTATTTTCCGTGCGAAACAAGTGCAGCTCATATTATTTCGCACGGAATTTAAGCAACAGCTAATAATTTTTTATTTTGCATAGTGAGGTGGGGTTTATAACAAGCATTTCAAAAAGAAAAATGTAGAAAAGTCCAAAAATTAATAATAAAATTAAATTTTTTTGTTTTTTACTCTAGAAAATTTTTTAAATAAAATTGTTTTACTTTTTCTGATGGCAATTATCAAAACACATGGGGGGGTGTGCTGGAAATCGCAAACGCAAAACGCAAGAACTTGGAGGCTGTTTATAATACACTTTTTATCAAATTTTTATAATTTTTGTTATAAAATTCAGTTTAATAGAGAAATGTTTGTATAATAATTGTCATAAAATTCTTTTATTACAGAAATCTTACTAAAAAACGACTTTTAAAATTCTTGCGTTTTGCGTTTGCGATTTCCAGCACACCCCTGATGGTTTTTGTCGTAGATGGGGATAGTGCACTAGTTGAAAATGATTGCAATAATTTTGTAATGTTGAGTGATGAATTGAAAGTTAGCAATCTCACTACACATGAGTGATTGTAATCTTAAAACATGTTTCGTTAAAAAAATTGTTCGATTAAAAAAGCAATAATCAGTAAGTCTGAGTTCATACGGCTCATGTCTTAGTTCCAATTTACACTAGGGAAATTTCTTGCCGGACATTTTTTTAATTCTCTTTTAATCTTACATGAAGCGTTTAAATATGAAACATTAGAAGTCAGACAGAGATTAATACTGCAATAATGTAAACTACGAAAAGTAAGAAAGAGAAATGAAAAAATGTCCAGTACAGATAGTCATGTACTACACACTCTACCTTTTTTACCCCTCGCCATCAAACTTCGTCTGTCCAGCAAGAAATTTCCGTAGTGTAAATTGGGACTTATTGACAAGATTCTTCCTTTTTCTTCTTTGAATATGAATAGGCGTTCAAATGATTCATGTCATGTTGACGACATGTGCTTTTTTGATATTGAAAACAATAACAAAATTAAACAACGAATGAAAAAGCAAAACGTAACGACAGTACATGCATCTGTGTACTCGTTTCTTTTCCCCTCGCCCCGCTCGCCTATAAAGTAGCAATCTTGTCAATAAAAAATGAGCCGTATGAACTCTGACTAATTGCAATTTTTTTTTCACTTTTTTGACTAAAAATTGTGCACACAATTTAAAATAGAAAACTTGTGTTTTCATGATTAAATCCAAGAATTATTCCGTTATTGACAGAATTTCATTTAGTTTAATTATCTTTGCTTATGCATATCATCAGAAGACCATGCACACAGCGTTACCGTTGGTGCCACTAAAGTGGCAATTTGCCACTTTTTCGACTGCTTGGATACTATTTGGCCACTTTTACAAAATGCAACTAAATGTGGTACTTTTTGTGATTCTTGCCACTATTTTGATACTTTTTACGTTAGGAAAAGATACTTTTTTTCTTTCTGTTTTGTTATAACTCCCAGCTTTAATATAAGTAAAACTGTTTTAATATATGTATACGTAAGCAAGTTTATATGAAATTTATTTTCTTGTCATGCGTGGTTAGCTGAAAATCGGTTGAATAAACTTTCTATTAACCTGTTTTATTTACTATATACATATATTGGTCGTGAAGCACAAACCGAACTGTTGTGTACCGAAAACTTTTCTAAAATTTGTGTTATTGATATTAAAAGTAAAATCTAAGTTTTTACCAAAAATTGTGTAAAGAATTGATATAAAAAACCAAAAGCTCAATATATTGAAGTATTTAGACCCATTATTTATAGTGCCTAATGAAGATATAAACTATTTCGAATTAGTTTCAGAGTTTAAAGATATTATAACTGACCCAGATGCATTTATACGTGAATTTAAACTTCTAGAGAGTAAAGTAAGTGACACGAATTATGAACACATATTTAAAATTCCGAATACTGTGAAGATTTTTGGCGTGAAATTGGAACATTGAAAAATAGATTTGATGAGAATACTGTATATATATTCAAACTTTTACAAATTGATCTTTCATAGTAGGTCTTCTGAGTGTGTTTTTACTACGTTAGCTTTAATTAAAAATAAAGTAACAAATAGGTTAAAAGTAAGAACTTGCGAATCCATGCTTTAAATTTGTTACATACTAGCCTTGAAGATTGGGTTCCACGTGAAAACATTTTACGAAAGTATAGAAGTCGTTTTAAGAACAATCAATTGTAAAAAAATTTGTATGAAACTCACCATTAATAAATAACACAGGACTACATTGAAAAAGTTTGTTTAACCATTCCAACTGATTCCTATATTTTTGGAATGCTAAAGACGAGTATCAGCGCAGTTTTCTCCCATCACGTCACATTTATCAGATACACCAATTATTGTAATTTCGGAAGATGTTTTGTACCACAATTTATAACTAAATCCAGTTTTATAGTTTTGGTTTATAAACCTGATTACAAAAATTTTAAGCAATAATAGACGAAATTGGATAAAAACTAAATATGCTTTAGTATAGAAATTTAAACACTCGCACTTAAATTCAGTAGCATGTATGCATTTATTTGTATTAAATTGCGGAACTGATTAAATATAAAGTATTTGAAAAAGTGATATTTTCGTTTTTTTGTTATAGGATTAGCATACTAGCATTAATTTCTTTCACATATTTATAAAAAACTATACAAATATACCAAAGAAATGTTCTTGTCGACATCGTGGGCCTGGGCCTAAACTTTTTTAATTAGGTTGACTGTAGAATAAAATTATAAAACTATGGATTTTGTTATTAATTGTGGTACAAATCATCTTCCGAAATTACAGTAATTGGTGTATCTGACTAATTAGACGTGATGGGAGAATCTGGGGGAATGGGCAAATAAATTTCTAAAAAGTTTTTAAATAACTACCTGTGTAATACAATGCCTTTAATAAATCAAAGAAAATGTATTCAGAAGGAAAAGTACAAAAAATATATTAATAAATGTATATATAAAACACATTACATTAATATTTTCTATTTGCAGCAACAATGTCATAATCAAAAAACATGTTTGGAGAAAACAAGTTGAACGTTTTTGAATTACCAAAACATTAAAGACAATATTTTATAAAAATTACTTCTCGAGAGAAATATTTCCAAAATATTTATTTTAGTTTTTTCAACAAATGAGACGTTTGTAAGTAAGTATGTATGTCTATTGTAATACGATCAATTTTTTTTAGTGTATAAAATTACTATACATTGTTTTTTGTTATGTTTTAATACCATTTAATTTTATAATAAATAGAAAAAGACGTAAAAACTGCATAACGTGGTGTACTTATTTTTTAAAAATCCCCTTTTTGGTGCCACTTTTTTTGTAGATATTCCCTTTTTTTGGTACTTTTTTAAAATATCCGACGGTAACACTGCATGCACATACAAAATTAACTTTTTTTAAAATGTTAGTGATATTATGTTTTTGTACAGCTTTTTGTTTGCAAGTTTAAATTTTGAACTACATATTTGAATTGAGTGCAAATTTTATGCATTCAATCACAGTTAGTTATAGGGAATAAATAAGCAATACCATTTAATTTTTTTAGTGTTAGTGAAAAAAATACCAATCATCACTAAAGCTGGTTAAAAATAGTAAAAACAAATTTTTGGCAGTTTTATTTAGTGAGATTGCAATGTTGGTTGAAATCAATATTTAGTGCACTACCCCCAACTATGGGTTTGGTTTACCTTCGCAAAATAATGTTGTATACTTATAACCAGGGAAACCAGAAATATGCAATTGCATGTTTTTCGTTGTGCGACTAATGAAGGCAGAAACAATATATTTATCCGTTTTAGAGCTTTTTATGAATTTTGGCATCGATTTGTTAGTGCATATTTTTGCATATTTTACCGTTTGCAGCATATTTTAGTTAAAAGAGCCTTTTTGCAGCATTTTTTAGGTTTATAGCGCATATTTAGCCTTTTTAATGCATATTTTGATACATATTAAATTTTTTAGATGCCTACAATAGCTTTTGCAGCTATTCGAAAATCTGTTACTTCAATTTCGACATCTACATTTCATTTTTACTGTAAAATTTTAAGTCAAAGCAGGTTGTCATTAAGGATAAATGTTATGCGATTTCTATCTAGACCAATCTTTTAGTATGCCGATCGACTCAGAATCACTTTTTAAAGTGATCTAACGATGTCTATCCATCCGCCTGGCCGGTTGTCTGTCCATGTTAGCCTTGTGCGCAGAGTACAAGTTCCAATTTTGTAGATAATTTGATCAAATATGGGCGAAGTCTATGCAAATGGTGAGAATCGGTCTATAATTTCACATCCAAATTAGACTCTTTTTGTCCGCAAGCTATCTAATTACGATGGTATTTAAATTAAATTCGTGCCAAAAATATTTTACTTCAAATTAAATTATTTTCGAATCGGTTCACATTTGCTTAAAGCTCCCATCCTTAACTAGCCTTAAATTTCTTTTAAATGTTAACATTTGTTAACAATTTAGCGACCGTACCTAAAATCCCTTTAACACAAAAACCCATATGGATGTTAATATCTAGATAATATTCGGCACAAACATCTCTTATATGAATTTTATATTTTTTTAGGTTTTTTTTTAGATTTTGTTATTAAATTGTTGAATATTGTGTCTTCAAATTAGCAATTTTTAATTTTTAGGGCATATTTTTTACATTTTTCAGGGCATATTTTCCAGTTTTTACTGCATATTTAATGCGCATAAAACGGGTTTTTTAGAGCATATTTCTGGTTTCCCTGCTTATAACTAATAAAAACGTTAAGTTTTGAAAAACCGCAAGATAGACAATATTGGTACATGACAAAATTTTCGTGTGAAATAATCAATGTTGCTCAACATTTTTCGCAAGTTCGAACAGAGTACTAGGCTTAATTCGTATATTTTCCTTTCATTTTTAGACCAAAAATGTAACTAAAAATTTTTTTAAAAATGTAACTAAAGTTGAGTCAACTAGAACTTCAGCAACAATTTGTATGAAATTGTTTCTGACGTTTAAAATAATTTTATTTATGTGTAGTTTATAGAACACGAGCGCCTTAAGGCTCAATTAGTCTTTACTTTCTGTTTCTGTTCTGTTCCGTGCCGTTCTGTTACGAAATTGTAATAGTTACTTTTTCTGTATCAACTTACCACAATTTTTGAAAAATTTATTAGTTTTGTTTTATTTCAATAACTTTAATGTACATAAGTTTAAAGAAATTAAATTTAATGAATTCTTAAAATCAAAAATCAGTTTATTTTAATATAAATATGTATTTTTTATTATCTATTTTGCTGTCCCTTACAATTACTTAACAAGTTTTTGATTTTAACAAACTGAACCGCAACAGAACAGAAAAACTAATCAATTTCACAGGTTTTTTAACAAGAAAAACCAATCAGCTGATTCGTAACAGAACAGAAAGTAAAGACCAAAGGCTCAGTTAGCCGGGAGTAACAGTAACGTTGAAAATCAGCTGATTCATTTTGTTGTATGTAAAGCAATTAGAGCCCAGTAAAAAATGGAGCTTCCAACGAAGCAGGTTTGTAAGGGAGCAACATAAGAGTTGCGCTTACCATTGCGCATACGGAAGACATGACTTTTATATGGCGAGTTCCCACTTTGAAGCAATAAATTTTTGACACATGAAGCGCATTATTCAGCTCATAAAAAAATTGTTAGAATTAACGATCAGCTTTACACACTGAATGTTTTGATACAATTATTTTTTAGTATTCTCCCTTACAAACCTGCTTCGTAGTAAGGGAATGCCGTAGCACTTGAAATGTTATTTTTTTTTTTAATAAAAGTTGTTGAGAGTTTTTTCACTTACTTTACTGCATTTCTGTATGTCTTATTGCGTAGCGCATAATTGTGCACTTATTTTGTTAAATGTACCATTAGTGCTTCGCAAAATGATAAAATTTTTTATTGGGAGCGATTACAGTAAGCAGTAAGATGTTACGTCTCAATCTGTAAGAAATAGATTGGTCTTACTTTTTTACGGTAAGGTTACTGTTACTATTACTCCCGGCTAACTGAGCCTTAATTCTGCCTTTGCTCGTCCGTTCAACTTACATTTAAAACAAATTTCGAAATTTTGTTTTTGTTTTAAATGTTAGTTGAACGGACGAGTAAGGCGCTCGTGTTCTATAGACCACACATTAGTTTTTAATGAAAATTTTAACAAAATGTTTACAAAAATAAAAATAAATGCTTAATATTGTGGTGGCTAAAGTTTGCAAACGGTTTCTTGGTGCAAAATGTGTGTAGTTACAAAAGAAATTGTTGCTCTATTATGAACACCAAGTGAACATGTTTTTTTGATTGTGAACGAAGCTTAAAACTTACTATGAAATTTTTAAACATTTTAAACAAAAAGTACGAAAAACAATAGTAAGGAGGAAACATGTAAATAAAATTGATAATCAATTACAGCAAACTTCGATTCACCAATATTATTGGTTAAAGATTGATGTTTGACTATAGACTGGCAGGCGCTGCAAGGCCGCAAACGGTAAAACGGCAAAGAATTCTGATGATGGGAATGGTTATTTTCGAAACATGTATATTCGACCTGAGTTCAATCCCGTGTCCAGTCAAGAATAAAAATTTAAAAAAAATTTTTTTTATTCATTTCATGTTGTAAACTCCTTCCTTCACTAAAAGTAATTTAATGAAAATTAAATGTGATGAGCTTAAGCCTAATTTTAATATCAAAAATTGCAATTAATAATTAACAGTTCAATGAAAAATCGCAATTGTTAGGAAGTTTTTAATTTTAACAAAATATCAGTGTTACCACCAGCAAAATTCAAAATTACACTTGAGATAAAGCAAAATTACCCGATTTAAATGAAATTACACCTGATATAAAATTTAAGTTTTATTTAATAAAAGACATTTACAAAGAAGCAAAAACACAACAAACTCATTGAAAGAAGATCAATATTAGTCAAACTGTTAACATTCTTATTGTAATTTACAATAAATTAACATTAAAATAAATAATATTAAAGACTTAAAAGCAATTAATAAAACATAAAATAAACTCCTAAAATAATGAGTTTAACTTCCACATTTGGTTGCAAAAATTCTAGGTAGTTTCAATATGCTCATTGCCATTCCTTTATAAAGGGTGTTTTTTAAGCCCGAAAGAGCTTACGAAAGTTAGCTGTGAAACAAACTGTCATACTGCTCTTACTTTTACATCAGGCACATCATCATGTATAGATAAATTTATGCTTCAACAACGCCACCAAATTATACAAATTTACTTTGAAAATCAGCCATATCGGTTTTCGCAACAGGCGACTTTATGATTTAAATTACGCAATTTTTTCACAAATGAAGGTGATGTGTTGAACAGAGAAAGTAATCTGTCAATTAGACTTCAAGGCCGTACGATGTGACACCTCTTGATGGTTTTCCGTAGGCCTCTGAAGTCACTGGCTTATGCTGATAAGCCAGCAACAATTGACATATTGGAAGCCAACATTGTTAATTTATTCGTGACATGCAGCCAGCAATGCTCGAAAAAGAGGAACAAAATTGAACGTCTGCGATGCCTTTTGTCAAGGACAGGCGCAGTGATGCCTATTTGTTTAAATCAGTTTCAAATGGTGGCGTCGTGTATAAATTTGCAATTAAAATTCATTTGTTTTGTGTTTTCTATAATTTTAAGTTGCATGGTCTTAAAAAATACCCTTTATACTTTATAGTTAACTAAATGCCTGCAGGGTGTTGTACAACTGTTCCTTTCGTAATTAGTTTTACAACTGTTTAGGACGTTAAATATTCATCAAACTAAAGCATTTGAAAGTTTCCAGACACAAATAAAATAAATTATATGTTGGAATATTAGAAATAATTCTACCCCCAGGCTAGTTTGTAGTTTGAATAACTTTTTTGAATAAACACCAAGTTCTAAATCACTATGAAAGACATTTATTACCAAACTTTTGAAAATATATATTTAATGATTGAAGTCTTTTCCTTAAAAGAACCCGAGACTTTAGTTCAGAAGACTGTACATTTCTTATCAACAATATTTAAAAAGAAATAAATGTCATCACTGAAATCGAATCTTGATTTTATTTGGGTATCTGAAGTAAGAATTTCAAATAACACCTGAATTACACCTAAGAGAAATTACCCACGCTCTACCCACGACAGTAAAAATTATACCAAATTCGGGTAATTACCCACAAAGTGGCAACACTGCAAAATATAGAAAAAGTCGATTTGGATCACGTTGTTCGCTGTGCGATACATAGTTGTATTTGGTATTTACTTTTAAATGAGTGGCACAATTTTAAAAAAATTTTAACCTGCCTTCTCAAAATATGGTCTTTAGTGCGACGTTTTTTTTTATTAAATTGTAAAAAAAAATTAGGACATATGGACACATGTACATTAGGGATATAACTTTTTAACAATTTTTTAAAATATCAAAATTGGCATAGCACAGTCCGATAGAGCATAAACAAACAACTATAAGGGAACGTATATTTATTTTTTCGCTAAGGTCAAAAAAGTTCACGCACCAACCGCGATTATGTTTTGAAAATTTTTAATTTTCTTTTTGGTTAACAAAAATTAATAATATGTTTATTTAAAACAAAAATTAGCTCAAGTTTGAAATTTCATTAATATTTAGAGATGGTAAGAGATTTTTCCGCAAACTAAAACGTATTTTTAACCTTTAATAACAAAAAAAAATTTTTAAATAATAAAAAAAAACCGTATAAAATTATGAATATTCAATATTGCATTGGTTTAGAAAAACCAATTGGTGCGTGAACTTTTTTGAGAAAAATTACAAAATTTTCGTAGTTACTAGGACATGGTTGACCTCATGGTACTATGCCAAAAAATTGGTTATACCCCTAATGTATTTGGTGTAGTGGTGGAGAACCTTGCCCATCTTTAATTCCTACCTTTTCCCCAGATGTGGCAGCTGCTTGACATTTGCCATGATGCTATACAGGAGGAGGGGAGGCCAGGGGGCTTCTTGGATGGATTGTTTTTGGTGTATTTGGTGTAGTGGTGGATAACCTGGCTAATCTTTGATTCCAACCTTTTCTCCAAAGGGTGGCGGTTGCTTGACCTTTGCCATGAGGTTTTTCCTCTTTTCCGGGGAAGGGATGGTCAGGGGGCTTCTTGGATGGATAATTTTAGAGTGGGGTTGAAGCCACGTATATTTTTAAAACCTGAAAACCATGATGAAAATTATTCGTACACTGCTAGGGATCGAACCTGGGGTGCTTGGTTTTTAATCTCTTTCAAGCTTGTAATAAATCTCACTTTGTGATCCTTGGCCTTTGGAAGTAAAATAAATTATATTTTATAGTGCATTTACACTTGTAATTTTTAAACTAGTTTACGATCGTAAACTACTTTCATAAACTATACCGTTTACATCAGCATTTTTGACAGTTAAGTTGTTTATCTTTGACAAGTTCTTAGCCCCAATAATAAAAAAAAAACGTTGATGCACATACATACGAACATATAAACAAACCTTTTATTTCCGTTGTCCATCTAAAAGAAAATATGTAAAAAAACTAACATTTCTTATAAATTTGGAATTTTTTTAAAAATTTTCTTTGTTTATTTTATTTTTCTTACTATTGTTTTAGCTTTTTTTACAGATAAAAGTAAATTTTTTTTACTTGATTTTTTTTAATTTTGAGGAAATGTCAAATATCACTATCATTGCCAGAACAAAATTTGAAAAACAGAGTTGCATTAACAAAAACTGGTTGTTTGTAATTATAGTTTATCTCAAAAGCTAGTTACAAACGTGTTTATAATTTGTATGGATCAGAGATCAGCAATGAATCGCTTTTTCGCTACTCATACTGACTCATGCAATTGTATGTATAAGTGCGTATAAATCATTTTAACTAAACTACTCTGATTCACTCATACTCACAAGAGAAATATTTATGAGTGCGACGTCGACATTATACGCATACTCATAAATGACGTCAGCTTGATTTATAATTTCAAGAAAATACTTACAATACTCACAATGATTCAAATCATTAAGCTTATCCATTTACCGTTTTAACGCAACAGAGAAAATACACAACTTAATAATCAGCGCTGCCAGATAAATTGGCCGAAAAATCGTCCACTTCATACATGTAACTTTAGTAAACTGTAATTGCCAAATCGTCACTTTGCTATTTCGGGGACAAATCTGGCAGCCTCGCATTTTGCTTCGCCTATACACATTGAGTTGAGTAGATTCTAAATCAAACACTACAAATGTTGCTAAGTATGAGTACGATGAATAAAATGAAACTTTTGAGTGAATATGCCCAATAAGCACAAAAGTTTTGTGAATTCCAATGTTGGAATTCCAGTGTGAATCCAAGCTTGAATTACATTTGAAATCCATCCTCTTTCCGGTCTGTTTGAAGTTTGTTAAAAAAAACAACAAAAAAACAAATTTTTTTGAAGCATATGTTATATATGGTACAGAGTTGTTGCAAAATTATTGTTCAAATAATGTTATAACACTATTTAAATACTGTTGTAATATTGCTTGAATAACACTGAAATTCCATGCTTGAATTCAACGGTAAAAACAGGTTCGGTTCGACTTGAATTCCACTGCAATTCCATGCTTGAATTCAAGTGTAAAAACAGGTTCGGTTCAACTTGAATCACACTGTTATTCAAGGCTGGAATTACACTGTTAAGGTACTGTTTTGTTCGACTGTAATTCAATGGTTAATTTTGCTGGATTCGCTATTGAATTCAACTGTGTTTCAACTGTAATTCAACACTGGAAATTGGAAATTGTGACTGGATTTCAAATGTAATTCCACTTGAATTCCAGCCTAAATGCTTATTGGGTGAGTTTGAATAACATTGGAATAAGTATGAGTGCGTATAAGTACAAGAATTTATGAGTCATGATTTAGCTCTACTCACTTTTTCACTACTTATTGCTGATCTCTGGTATGGATAAACAAGTTTCTCAAACTAGTTTATCATCATAAACAAGTTATAACCTGTTTATGGCGTAGGTGTAAATGCACTACAGTTATTTCCGCTTAATTGAGTTTCTAAAAATGCACGACTTTTGACGCAATTAAACGGGAACTCAATTAAACAGTACTCGGTTTATTGAATCGCCGACGCAATTAAAACGAAAATCGCTTAATTGAGTAAGATGTGCAATAAAGCGAAACACCTATGTGTAGATCGAAAATAAAACTCATTTCTTTATTTATTTAGTTAAAAAATACTTTAGGTTTTTTAAAACAAAATAAAAATCAGGTACTTTCATAGTACAATCTTTCTTGTCGCAAAATAATATTTTTACGTTTGTGGATGCAAAAACACTTAAGTAGGCGGAAACAATTAACCGAAACATTTGCTCTTGTTTTTCGCAATGCGGTCTTATTTTGCGAAATAATTAAGCGGGTGACGCAATTAAGCGGAACTAAACTAAACGGGTATTTTTATATAGACAGTTATACTGAATGATTTCGTTCCATGATTTTTAATGCAATAAAACGGGAAACTCAATTAAGCGGGGCTCAATTAACCGAAAACAACTGTATTACATAAAGAAGACTTTTTTAAAAAACTTTGCCATATTAAGAAATATTTTTTTAGGATTTTCTATGAAAATTAGTTTAATAAACCTTTTATAAAAATTATTTTATGAATATGGGGGCGAGTGTTTAAAAATTTCTTTGAAATAAATTTTACTTCATTTCTTGGGAGACCTTCTCCTTTAAAAAACATTTCATATAAAGTTTTGTGCTTTTTGTGACTAAAGTTGATTTGCTGTAAATCCCCTCATGTACACATACTTCTAAGATTACTTATTTCGTTTTTTTTTCTATCTAAAATTTTGAATTAATGCCTATTTGTTACAAAGAAAGGTGCCCCCTCCTCTCCTTTTGTAATTAGTGGTTTTATGTATCAAAAAAAAAAAAAAAAAATAGCTTTTCATATTTTTCGTATGTTGAAGAAACTAAAACACACTTTTTCTACAATTTCAAAAAGTACTTATTGACTTTAGGTGAACTTGGTTTCTTTTACTTTAAATTCATGACATCATTCTACAATATTGTCTAAACAATTTTCATATTCAATCATTTCTAAAAAAAATTTGTATTTTGAAAAACATGACAAGTACTTCAATAGTCGTGTAAAACTGCAGTTGACGACTCCCTCTTAAAATTTAAAATGAAAAAATCAAAATTTCACTGGGCAATTTTTAACATTTTGTAACATTTTGTTTTGTTCTTTTCTAAATCATTTGTAGCTGTCATCATGTGGATTTAATGGAAACAAAGATTCTCGAGTGTGTTAAAAATATCGAAACGTGCTCGTGTTAGACAAATAAATACAAGTTTGGAGTACGGATTTTATATTTTTTTATATTAAACAAAAAATGGAAAAACAAACAAAAAATATGTACTTTGAACTTCAAGAAGAATTCTTGACAAAAGTTCGAAAAAACAGAAGTAAAGGAATAACATGTTAAAATGAATTAAAATAGATAATCATTCAAAGCAAATTTGGATCTACCAAAGGTTGAATACAATTTGGTTTAAGGATTGATGTTTGACTAATGACGTCAGCAGTCGTCGGAAGGCTGCGAGTGTTAAACGGCAAGCCCTCTGAGGAGATTGAGTGGTTGCAATCGAAACATGTCAGGGCAACCTGTCCGTAAACACCTGGGTTCGAGCCCAGATTTCATGTTGTAAAATTCCTTTCTTCATAAAAATAATTTAATGAAAATTAAATTTAATGAACTTAAGCCTAATTAAAAATATTAAAAATTTGGATTAAAAACCATAAATAGTTCAATAAAATAACCACAATACTAATAATTTTTAAAAAAGCAAATATTATTTTTGAAAATATTAGTTTTATTTTAAGTTGCTTGACTTGTTGTTGTGTGACAGAAATACATATCGTTACTTTAATTTAGAAAAGGCATATCTAACACATCACATTTTTTTAAGCTTGAGACATAAAACTTGATAAACATAATAATGAGCATAATTTTAGAACTATAAGAACTGTAGATTTCCTTTTAATCTAAAACTAAGTATAAGCTTTTTATATATCCTTTTGTTTTTATCAAGTTTTATGTCTCAAACTTAAAAAATTTTTATATCGTCAGCTCAGTATTGGTTTGACCTAGCGACCATATTTAAAAAAAATCGAGTTTGGTATCTATATATGTCACGCGAAAAATAGAAAGGGTCCTAAGGGTTTTGTTCAGGAGAGCCATTTTAACTTTGTATGTTTGGTGTACCATCATTGAGCGTGTTGGTATTGGTCTCATTTGAAAGCGACACATCTCAACCTTGAAAACGCGCGTAGGTCGTCCTTACCTCTTGTTTTGTGTAGTTGGTTTTTACTGTTCCCTTTACCTAACTGGTCCCTTTCTCTATGCGCTGTCACATATATAAAATTTCCATAATTGTGTGTTCCTTTTTTTGTCTATCCAAAGATTTTTGAAGCCTACTGATGGGCTAGAAAGCTGAAGATATTCACCCCTATCGCGAATGTTATGGGAATATGTAATATGGGAGCATCCCCAACAAATCGGTATCGCAAATATTTTGTTAGTAAAAATTTCTATTGTGAATTATTTGTCAGTGCTTTATAAACAAAAGTCTCTATTGTGAATAACTTGTCAATGCTTGTATTGTGAAAGAAAAATATACAAAATAAAATACTAATAAAAATATAATAAAATAAATAATGAATAGTGTTTATCTTCATTTTCTTAATTAAAACTCCTTCAATAAAAGAAAAAATAAATTTAATTGAGTCCTACCTTAGAATACAAATTAAAATTTACATGTTCCCTTCTCGTTCACATTGACACTTGTTGGGAATTTATTTAGTAAAAATACTCGCGGGAGTAAATATTGGCGATGCCAAATTTTTTAAGTTTGGGAATTCATTCCCAAAAACTTTGTCATGGGAAGCATTCACAATAGTGCTGGGAAACTATCGATAGACTATCGATATTATCGATAGTCTTAAAATACCGAAAATATCGATAGGAAAAATATAAATATCGATATTATTATTATTTTAAATACAGCTATGAAGACATCTAACATCAGCTATACACACACAGTTTTTTGCCGCAAATTTTTACTTGCTATCATTAATTCGCGCTGATTTGCAGCAATGAATACAAACAACAAGAATGGCAAGTGGTATGGATTTCTTAGCTGTGCTTTTTACTGCTAATTATTGGCATTTATGTGGAAATTTATATATGTTGAATAGGGCCTGAAATGTCAAATATTTTTGTAATGTTTAAAAAAAAATGCAAATCCAAATGCAATTGCAAGCATAGGACAAAACAATGAACGACCATTGACCTTTTTGGGTTTAGAATTTAGAAAATTTTTAAAAGTTGCAATGGAATATCTTATAGTCCCTGTTACTACGGTTCCTTCAGAAAGGTACTTATCAATTTTTAAAAAACTGCCATCTAAAATAACGTGCGTATATACACACGTCTCATATTCAATAAAGTGATAAAAACAACGGACTGTAGCCTTATAAAAAAATAATTAAAGTTTTCCAAACAAGTACAAACATTCAGTCGATAGTAATATCGATATATCGATAGTGAAATCTGAACTATCGATAAATATCGATAGTAGAAAATATCGATAGTATCCCAGTACTAATTCACAATAAAAAATAAAAAAACATGGGAATATTTTCATGGGAGTAGTTGTTTGCGATAGGGGGTGATTCTCAGGCATATATTTAAACAGCTAGGTCAAATCCTTACGCTGCCGGATTTTTGGTTATAGACCTGTGGGCGGAGATATAAGAGGAAAAAGGGGCGTGCCAAAATTATTTTTTTTTACATTTTAGCATATTTTAAAGCCCTCTAATGATAGGAAGCTGAAAATTGCCTACCATATAGTCCATATACTGGAGCATAGTCAGTTCTAAGATTTTGTATTTTTTACATGAAGCCTCTTTAAGACCAAAACAGATTAGAATTGCCCTGCTTTGGGAGTGACTTGGGGCTTACCTTAAAGTAGTTTCTCTTCCTGCCTGGCATGGACAAGCTAGTGGGATAAAGATATTCTGAATATTCTCTTTCTGAAGCCAAAACCTGTTTTGCGAAATTTTTTACGGTTTCTGAGATATAAAGCATTAGTTTTGCTCCGTATCAACTATTTTAAAGCTTATTAAGTATTGTTTGCTTTACCCACCACTGTTTGGCGTATGCTGCAATATCCTCATACAAAAACTTCAAATTAATTATCACTCTTGCTTTGCTTCATTGCCGTATGATAAAAATAAGTAAAAGCAAAATAAAATACACAGCAGTAAGTATACGTATGCAGAACAAAAAGCTATTTTTTTAGAAATAAATTAAGAAAAGTGCCGTATGCGGCACAAAACAATAATTTTCACTTTCAAACAAATACTATTATAACTTCTAAGTTCGTTCATGCACGTTCACAAAAATTAACATTTTTCTTTAACACATATGCCAGAAGCAGTGGTATATTTTCAGAAAACTTCATGTAAGCCTCTATTGAGTTTTTGGCATATGCGCCAAACCAATAATGAGCTGACGATTTGTTAGATACGCCTTTTCTAAGTTAAATCAGCAGCTACATAATTGTTTCTTTAAAAAATCAAGAGCTCGATTTGATTAAAAATACAATGTTTAAGGTGCAAAGGTAAACAATAATTTTAAAAAATTTTAAGCAAGTTTTAAAATTTTTATCAACATTTTCCGAACTTTAAACATCCTTAATAACTGGGAGGCAGTTTTGCAAAAAAAAAAAAAAAAAAATTCTCAAACCCCCCTTAAACTCGAATTTCCTAAAAATGTGCACTCTATAAGTCTATATATCGGGTGACTTTTTAAGACCTATAGGAAAGTTTAGAAAAAAAACACATAAAATTCAGAAAAATGCATAAAATGTTTATTTGAATCGATAGTACGGTCCATATAATTTAATGTTTGAAGATTATTTCATGCAAATGTTGACCGTGGCTGCGCCTCAAATGGTCCATCCGCTTAGTCCAATTTTGGCATACTCTTGCCAACATTTCGGCCGGTATCTCATGAATAAATGCTTCAATGTTGACTTCCAATGCGTCAATTGAAGCGGGCATGTGTGTATAGACATGAGCTTTAACATAGCCCCGCAAAAAATAGTCTAAAGGCGTTAAATCGCACGATCTAGGGGGCTAATTGAACGGTCCCGAACGTGAAATAAAATGTTCACCTAACTCGCCTCTCAATAAGTCCATTGTTAAGCGTGCTGTGTTTCATGTGGCACCGTTTTGTTGAAACCACATGTCACGCAAGTCAAGCTCTTGCAAGTTGGATATCATCTAACGGTAGCGCTCACCATAAACAGTTACGTTAAAATTCGCATCATCTTTGAACAAGTACGGTCCAATGATGCCACCAGCCCATAAACCGCACCAAATTGTGACTTTTTCTGGATGCATTTGTAGCTCTTGCAATGCTTCTGGCTGATCTTCACTCCAAAATCGACAATTCTGCTTATTAACGTACCCATTGAGCCAAAAATGAGTTTCGTCGCTGAACACAAGAAGCGCGCGTTGAAATTTCTTAACAGATCACGCATTTTGATAATAAAATTCGTTAATTTGCAAGCGTTGTTCGTTTGTAAGACGATTCATGGTTAAATTGCAGACCAAACTGAAGATGTTTGACAGTGAAACAAAACACAAAACGTGCGTCAGCTGTTTAAACCAGTGTTGCCAAAAAGTTAATAGATAAAAAATCACCCGATAAAACGGCTATCACAATTCTCAATCGCGTTCCTGGTTATTCGAAAACTAAAATCAACTACCAGCCATCCAGCTCTACCGCCATTTTAAGATCAATTCGAAAATGTTAGGGCTTAACAGAGATCCCATCTATCGTAGTGTATGGTGAAATTAGAATTTTCACAAAGTTGGTAAAGAATTCCTTAAAAAAATGTATTGGTTGTAAAAATAAGTTCTTGCTGTTTTGCAACAGATAGAATTGTTAAAGATGCCATTCATGTATCTATTTTTCTTTGGCACATAACAAGCACTTTACGGATTGGGTTTTAAGAACATCATTGTTTAAAGAAAACGAAACTTCGATAAATTCTGGGGGCTAATTCTGGAGGTCGTGATCGAACACTATTTCGATTCGAAAGCAATTTTATTTCTAATTTTTTTTTTTTTTTTTGATACTGAACGAATAGAAATAATTTTTTCAGCGTTATAAAGCGTTTATTTAAATTTTCACAACACTGAAAAAATTATTTCGATTCGTTAAGTATCAACTGAAATAAAATTGCTTTCGAATCGAAAAAGTATTCGATCACGACTTCCAGCATTATTTCGAAAAACGCTTGAATTTCGATGATTCCCGTATTGCACACCCTAACGGAATAAATATATTTCGAAATGACTTAATTAGATTCTGACCTCAAAAGTAAAGAAGTTCTTTTGACGCGGAATTCACCTTAAAGAAAAAGATCGGAAACAGACACAGTTAGTGAAGGAATCTTTTGAATCTTTTGAAGTAGTAAAGTGTAAAAAACAGTAAGAACTTATTTATACTACCAATATTTATAATATCTGTGTGTTTCTCGTACAACTCAATAATGAAAAAATCTCTATTATCTTTTATTTATTTTTTTTTTTTTTTTTTTGTTATCATTTCCATTTCATTCCAATAACTTCATCCACATTTGAATTAGATCTACTTAAAATATTCCTTATCTAAATTCAATTTGACCAACAAGTTATTCATTCTCTCTTTCATTGTTTCGCCCAACACGATCGAACTTATCAGATGAAATTATGTAAATCCGTATGTTAATTTTTTTATTTACTCGTATGACCTTAGGAAAACATTAATCATTCCATATTTAAATTGAAACAAATAAAAATAAAAAATACTTGACTAGCGTGGGAATTTCTTTAATAAATAATAGAAATCAATTAAAATGGCATAAAGAAGAATGAAATGTAATTTCAGGAATGCTAATAATAAAAGCAAAAACTCTCAAAGGAAACCCATTAAAGTAAAAGAAAAGCCAAAATAACAAAGAAAATATAAGTAATAACCATTAGCATGCACCCAACATTTAGACTTTGTTTAGGTCAAAATAAAACCAACAGACGGACTTACAAAAAGAGCCAAACTCAGTTGCAAAAAAACATTATTAACTAGATAACCCAGCCACACACACACACACAAGCACACGAACCAAACCAACAGGAAGTGAGAAACAAAAAATGTTTGAATCGCATAGGAAACATCAAAAATCCAAAATTAAAAAACAAATAGGAACATTTAAGTTGCATCAACACCCCATTAAAACAAAGTGTACACACAAAAAAAGATGTGAACCCAACTAACGATTCCTTCATTTACGAATTCCGCCGTCAGTGTTTTGAATAAAACACCTGCTTCAGTTTTTCTTTTTTTTTACACTGATCATTAAAATATGCACTAACAGAGGAACCTGTTTAAAAAAATGGTTACAACCCAACACAAAGTATAATTATACCATACAAAATTTTTAGTTTGAATATATTTATAATAAGAAGAACAAAAATATAATTTATACCATAGATTTGCTTGATAATATAAGTTAAGGGTAAAAGTTATTTCTAGGGGACATTATTTTATTATATTATGACTTCAAATTCCCCGGGAGTTTTTCCCCTTTCCCATTTAAACAGTTAAATTAACATAGGAAAAATGGTAGAAGGCGGAAAACTCCTGGTGAATTTTTATTCATGATTGGGCTGAAGAACTTATTCTAGTTCTATATCAAGTTGCTAGAAGTCCTATTGAATTTCTTTTTAAATATCCAGTCTACAATTGATATATTTGATTTGTTTTTGTATGCAAAATATTAGACGGTTGCGCAACAGTTACGTCTTATGATTGTGCCCAATGTGTACACCCTATGAAGTAAATATATTCTGGGTCCTTATGAAAACCGAAGTTCAAATCCGATTGTCCGTCTGTCTGTTAATATACCTTGGTCGGTTCCTTTTATAGAGCAGCATGTCTACACTCCCAAATGAGTCCACCTTGTGTAAATATACCTTGTTTAATACCACAAAGCATACAGAGATGAAAAAAGTGACGTATGAAAATTGCCTAAATCATTTGCGAGGGCAGCTTTCGAAGAAAGAGAAAGAAAACGTTTTTTGGTAGTGAAGTGGCAATGTGTTAAAACAGGCCGCTACTATCAACACAAATTGCGTGATCAAAACAAAAAAATGCAAAAAGGGCAGCTTTCGAAGAAAAAGACAGAAAAAACACACTATTTTCTGTCTCGTGAAGCCTCTGTGTGCTCTGTGTTTAATACTATCCGCAAAAAATTTTTTTTTGTTGCTTTAAGTAGACTACTTTAAACTAGTGCTGGGAAACTATCGGTAGTACTATCGATAGTCATAAACTATCGAAAATATCGATAGGAAATATATCAATATCGATATTATTATTATTTAAAATACAGCTAAGAAGACATGTTACAGCAGCTATACACACACAGTTTTTTGCCGCAAGTTTTTACTTGCAATTACAATTAATTCGCGCAGAATTACAGCAATGAATACAAACAACAAGAATAGCAGGTGTTATGGATTGCTTAGCTGTGCATTTTTTACTGCTAACTTAACCGCTTTATGCCGAAATTCTTATAAATTATATAATTTTTATAAAAACTAGTTACAGTTTTCCTACTTAAGTACAAACATTCAGTCGATAGTAATATCGATAGTGAAATCTGAACTATCGATAAAAATCGAAAGTAGAAAATATCGATAGTATCCCATCACTACTTTATACTATTTTACAGCCAGGGCTGTCAGATAAATTTGTGAGGAAATCGTCAATTTCCTGAAAAAAATTAAAAAAATCGTCTTTCACGTTTCGAAAAATCGTAAAAAATCGGACAACAATTTAGTTTTTTTTCAAACTATTTTTGATCGATTTTTATAAAAAAAAAAACATTCAAACAAAAACATAATTACTTCCCAGCCCAGAATTTTTAATCGTGTAAGAGATGCTGGGACGTCTTTGATCGTCGATGACCGCATTTTTTAATCGTAAAAGATTCCGCACACGGGAAAAACTATAACACGAGTGAGATTCTTCCATAGCACAGCGAAAGACGATTCTTCAATTGTTGTGGGGATAGTTTAAGACGTGAGTAAAGGTTATCTAACGAGACTTTCATTTCAAGAATCGTATGAGGCTCATGTGGATATTCTCTTACAATTCGTGAAATTCTTGTTGAAAATATGATTTATACAGAGAGTCGTAAAAGGTTTATTCAATGATGGTTTGACGAAAGATAAAAAAATGTCACATTGTTGTTTTTGTACTCTAAAAATAATCATTTAATCATTACTGTTCGTGACACAACGTTGACGCTCTTGCTTTGGTATGGCATATCAGCGTAAAAGCTAAGCGAACGAATATGTTTCGCCTTCCGCTCTTGTTAAGGTACGGCTTTTAAACATTCCAAGATTAAAAAACGAAATTGTCAGAAAATTTAAATATTTTATTCAGACTTTGGAGACTGAAAAACTCGTCACTTTTTTTTTTTAAAAATCAGCACTTTGCTAATTTCGGAACAAAAAATCGTCAAAATGACGATAAATCGTCAAACCTGGCAGCCCTGTTTACAGTAAAAAATTTTGTGTTCACTTGCCATTTTTACTTTTTTCTAAATAAAAATTAAGCAAAATATTATATCATGGCAACTTGTTTTTGAATTTTTTGCGTATTTTAGCGATACGAAACAAATTAATTTTGTAGGATTTATAAAAAATAGGTATTTTTAATAAATAAAAAATATGCATTTTACTGCCAAAAACTTGAAAATAAACGATTTGGCGAAAAAGGTCAAAATCAATCTGACAACCACTGTTGCCAATTTAGAGATTTTCCCGCTAAATCCAGCGTTTTTGAAACTTCAATCGCGGGAAAAATAAGTTTTAGCGGTAAGCAAGAAATCTAGCGATTTTAAAACAACTCTCAGCGGCTTATTTTCGCTAAAAAAAACCTTTCTCAAATTTAAAATTTACAGATTTTTTGCTTTTTTTTCTGGCTAAAAACTACTTGTTTATGTTCACGGTTTTAATTACTTTTATAGTTTTATTGAACTGAAGATTGTATACGACATTTTTTTTTCGATTTTCAGTTAGTATTTTGTTAGGGCTGTATGTAACAATTCACAACTTTAAGCTTGCCTAAAATTTTGAAACAAAAGGTAAGGTATTGATTTAAATTGTTTCGATAGAACCCAAGCAATATGATTCACTTACTTTCATGTAGCTAAATTTATCTAATTGCTTAAAACGGCAAATAATTACCAAAAATAGCGTAAATGTTATACATTTTTTTGCGTTTACGTACTTACGTACTTAGTTTGTCATTCCGGGTGAAACTGTTTTAATATTCATCTAAGACCCCATAAGGAATATTTATTCTGGGTCCTTGAGAAATTCTAAGTCGATTAAGCAATGCCCGTCTGTTCTTCTTCAAATTTTGTGAAGATCGGCCCATAACTTACCATATGTCCCATATAAAGATCACTTCGGATATATTCTAACTAGGAGGGTATCAAAGAATGGCACAGATGAATATATAACTCTATTATTTAGCTTAATTTCTTCGACCTTTTTAATAATTTATAATTTTTATTAATTTTCATAATTGACAATTTTGTTGTTTCATTTAATTTTGTTTATTAAAAATTGTTTGAAATATAAAAAACCAAAAAATCCCTGAAGAAGCTATCCATTGAGATAGCGAAATATTGGATAAATTTTAAATAAATATTTTTTATATAAAACGGACCTTGAGCTTGAGAAATTATTGAAAGGAAATTATATTACTCTATTGTTTTAGGAATAAAATAACTAGGGAAGTTGGAAACCATAATATGTAACGTAGTTTACAGTCATATACCTCTGAAAAAGCAGCTCATATCCAGCGTTGCCACGAACAAAAAAAAAAATTGTAACCAAAATGAAAAAATAAAGTAACCAAAAGCGAAAAAAGTAACCAAAATTATTTGTATCAAAAGTGCTATTTGATACGCACTTAAGTTTAAAAATATGTATGTATGTCTAAAGAAGAAATAGTGTTTGTCTGTATCTTGTAGGCTCATAAACTGCTGGACCGATTTTTTTAAAGTTTTGACAGTATATTACCTATAGTCTTTGAAAGGACAATAGGCTATACATTTTTTTGAAATTTTAAGTGGAAGTGGCACCTCCTATACAAAGTTAACACACTTATTTTCGTAAATTTTAAAAACTTTTTGAGCTAGAGCTTTCAACCTTTGTATAAAGAGCTCTTAAAAGTAAAACTTTTAAAGTCTTGCTGCGCGATATGGTATCAAAGTGAAAAATGTAGCTAAACTTTTTGCCCGGTGAAAATATAATCATATTAAACGGGATGGGATCGGAAGGGCCTTTGACCTTATCGTTTATCTAGAAAAGTATTTCAGTTAGTCTTATGAAGCATTAAGATTAGCAGATAACGCCCATCTTCACTTCAAAGTATATACTTTATATGGTTAAGTTGATAGTCTGTTAAAGTTTAAGCTTCTACAAAAATAATGTTTTAGTAGATGAAAAAAGTATTGGCTTTAGATGTACAAATAACGCACACAATTTTAAGGGGCAAAAAAGCGGAGCGGGTAGTTCTTGTTCCAAAACAAAAAATTGGTAATTTTTGTGTTGAGAAAAAGTAGCCAATATGGAAAAAAAGTACTCAAGTACACATTGAAAAAAACGTCACCAATTTTGGTTTAAAGTAACCAAAACGGCAACGCTGCTAATATATAGATTTATATAAAACTTTTAAAAATGTTAAGGTTTTAGCGGTATTTTAAAAAAAATTCCCGCTAAATTAAATTTTTAGCGATTTCTAGCGGATTTGACGTCCGATTTGGCGGAAAAGGTTTAAAAAAATTTGACAACGGCGCTGACAACCTTGCTGAGCACTGCATAAGTTTTTTTTTTGGTAGAAAACTTCTGGAGTTGTGTCGTTTCGGAACGACCGAGTTCCATTGAACGATTCCCTAAAAGGAACGGTGCGGACTTTTTAATAGTTCCTTTTTTGTCGTTCCTCGTTCCGCAATTGCAATCCGTTGGATGATCGCATGTATTTTTGTAGTTTCATATTTTGTGTATTGATAAGTGTTGCCGTCTTTTATGCATTGTTATCGTGAACTAAAAAATTACTTATGAAATCAATTACTAATGTGACCAGTCTGACCACAATTAAAAAAAAATTGGATGCTAAATGGGACTTAAAACAACTAAAAATGCTAAAATTAAAATTTGAAAATGGTAAAAAATGCTAAATTTTCTTAAATAATTGTATCATTTTAATGAATGAATTATACATTAATTTACCTGAAAATATTATATTTCTTTAAAATAAAATGAAGTTTATATAAAAAAATTGTATGCATACATACATTTATTTAATAAAAACAATTCAGTAGGTTGACAAAAGTTAGCGATTTTTTAACCAAAAAAACAAAAGGCAGCATTGTCAACTGTCAAAAAAAACTGTTAAGGCGCAACAATAATGTGCTTAAGTTGGCTTAAGCAAATGTGCGAATACATGTAAATCATATGAGGCAAACCATATTGCTGGGCTGGGCCTTTAGGTTTTACAAGAAAAGTAATAGAAAAATAAATTATAAACAGTTTAAGGCGATTAATAAATTTATCATTTTAAATAGTTTTTTGTAAAATGTTCAAAATGTTACATAGATAGGGTGGCAATAAATAATAATGACTTTTTTCTTAACACAGCGTTTACATTTACCAGTACTGGCAAGACAGTAAGCATATTAGTTGGCAAAACAATGCAAAAACAAAATAGCTGTAAAAGTGTTTATGTATTAGTGAAAAAGTTTGAATGAATTTCTACTGCCTTGCCAGTACTGGCAAATGTAAACGCTATGTAAATGACACAATTCATTTGTTGTATTGTGAAAGTTAAAAAATTAATGCGTATAGTTTTATTAATAATGACATTTTAACTTGAAATTTAGCTGCATCATAGATCTTGAAGAAGATAATAAGAATATCTAATAAAATTAAAAAGCACTTTAGTCAACTTAAGCCATTATTATTTATTGCCACAGATATTTTTACATATATTATTAAATACAAAATAGGTATAAGTAAAAACAAAAATTATCATTGAAAAAATAAAAGGCTATTCAACAGCATTTTCAGTAGATTTAATTACACATTTAACACATCATTATATGAATAGTTTTCCTTAATTTCCAAAGTGTTGGTCAAAATACCAATAGAATATGATCTGTTTTCATCATATTCTAAACACCTAACCAGAATTCAATAGTTGAACTTTGGTTCATCAACTCGTATGCATTCAGCTTTTGCCATTGCTGTTCCAAACCCGTTATTTCTTCTGTAGTAAAATCTACCATTTCTTCTTTATTTTTTTTTTTGTGTTTACAGGGCATTTGTATAAACGTATAAATGAAAAAATACAATTATATGGGGGGTTCACAAGGTGTCATAAGTCATAAAATAATTACATGAAAAAAAGACTCTTGTGAACAACCCCTCTTAATTTAGTGTTCTATTTTGAATTTAAATCAGCTGACTTAACACAAATATAAAAAATTAAATATTTACGTCACATCATAATATTTTTTATTCTAATCCATTAATAAATAAATTAAATTAGATCTTACCTGACTATTTTCCATTTTTTAGACGCAAATCACAAATTAATTATATTTTGTTTGTTTACCAAACATCAGAGTCCTAAGCCGATATAATTTGACGCCGCAAGTGTTTTGTTGCAAAAATTGCTAGCCGCAGGTCAAATTCGGATATTATCCGGATAAAACTATACCATAAACGGCGACGGCTACAAAAACTAAAGCGGTTCGGCTCAGCCGCTAAGCGCAGGTCTCTTCTGATTAATTACGACCAGTGATGCCAACTTTTTGAGAGCAAAAAGCACTTTAAAATTTAAAAAAGCACTATTTTGAACAATAAAAAGCGTAAAAAAGCACTAAGCCATTTTAACAATTTAATTAAACACAAAACAAGTTGTATTCGGCTGTGCCGAATATTACATACCTCCAAAATTTAAAAAAAGGCGACGGCGTTGATGGGTGACCATTTTCATTTAAAATTAAATATGGTAGTGTATAAAGTCATTTCTGAAAAATTGAAGGAATAGAACTATTACAAAAAAGCTTTATAAAACACATAACTGAAATTTAGCTCATAGAATAAATTCGAAAAATGAAAAATGTTGAATATAATATAAAGTAACCTTCGGAAGGAAATAATTCCCAGTTTCTATTTGTTAAAATAGTTGAGTTAAGTACATTCAATTTATAAAGTAACACTATCCAGTGAGACACAAAGAATGCTGACGAAGGCCGTAGCGGGCCAGAAAATGCATTACATTCTGCTGGTGTCTAATAATTGTAAATTTTTCTGAACATTCAATATACCTCATTGCTTTCCAAAGGAAGGCTAAGGTAAAATGTAAAAAGAAAATACAATATAATAGTCTGGTAGTGTATAAAGTCATTTCTGAAAAATTGAAGGAATAGAACTACAGTCAAATCCCGATAATTCGTACCCCGATAAATCGTAATTCCCGATAATTCGTAATAAACTGTCGGTCCCTTGAAAAAATCTCGTTAATTCGTAAAATTTCCATACATTTTGGTCCCCTCGATAATTCGTAATTTTTTTTTCAATCAAAGTCTTCTTTACCTCTTATAAATCGTAATTGTTTGCTAACTACCACTTATAATTCGTAATAAAAACAACAAAAACATGGAAAGAATGATTTTTTGTTTACCACTATTTTATTTTTGCGTGGGTTTTTGCTTGTGTGTGGATTTATTTTCTTAAGATCAGTTTGCTACATGAATATATTTTAGTATAATTTTTATAGGTTTTATTTTTAACAATTGTTTTTTATGTTTTTTTTTATCGTTTTAGTAAATAAATTGGAAAACCCCGCTTATTCGTATTTATTTTATTTTAACCCCGTTAAATCGAAACCCCGCTAAATCGAAAACCCCTATAATTCGTAAGAAATGGCCGGACCCTTGCGATTACGAATTATCGGGATTCTACTGTATTACAAAAAAGCTTTATAAAATACATAACTGAAATTTAGCTCATAGAATAAATTCGAAAAATGAAAAATGTTGAACATTTGTATATAAACATTTTTAAATTTACTATTATTACCTTCAATAAATTATATCAATCAAATCGTTTGGATCATCATCAGCTGAGTTTGAACTGGACATAAAACAGTAATAAAGTGCGAGCTAGATTTTCGTAGTTGGAAAAATTCTGGCCAACCAGTCTTTATAAAACTTAATGACAGCCCAAATTTTAATAAAAAAAAATATGTTGTCAACGCTAAAAAGTAAACGTTTTGTAAAATTTCCAAATTGCTAGGAAGCCTAGCTCTAACCTCGTAAATAAAGTTTTTGGTAAAACGAATGCAACTTTCTTTTATCACTTTTTTTTTATCATTTGAAACCTTCAAATCTTTACAGGCCTTCCCAAAATTGTACCCCAAATAGCAAATCTCATCTTAATCATCCTCAATATAATCGAAGTTTTAAAAAATGGTAAAAAACAAATATATAAAATAAAAAAGCACCAAAAAATACCCGAAAGGCACCAAAATGGCAACGCTGATTACGACAGCACAATAAACATAGCAAGCAAAGTTCCATAAATTTAAGACCCTTTTTTTACAAAGCAACAACAATATTTTTAAACCATTGTAAAATGTTAAAACATTATGACAATATAACATGAAAGCACACCTTGTGAACACCCCCATGGAGATTGACAGAAGTAATAAGTTACATATATTGTGAAATAGCAATATATAAAATTTTTAAGATTAACAAGTAAGAGTGCTATATTCGGCTGTGCCGAATCTTTGATACCCTCCACCGACAGTTCGAATGTTTAAGGAGTAATATCTGTATGATGTTATTATAATCTTAAACTGTGACGATTTGTTATTAATTATGGTTTAAGGCAACCAAACTGTTTTCCAGTAGAAGGGTTTATATTGGGCCTAGGGTAAATTATGGACCGATCATCACGAAATTTCACAGCGTCATTTCTAGTCCTTTAAAAATGTGACGTACCAATTTCTGTTATGATAGCATTATTAATTATGGTTTTAGGTGTACTGAACTGTTTTCCGGGAGTAGGGTTTCTATGGGGCCTAGGGTAAATTATGTACCGATCTTCACGAAATTTCACAGTATCATTTATAGTCCTATAAAACTGCGACGAGCCAAAATTTGTTATGATTGCATTATTTTTTACGGTTTTAGGCGTACTAAACTGTTTTCCGGTAGTAGGGTTTATATGGGGCCTAGGGTAAATTATTGACGGATCTTCACGAAATTTCACAGCATGATTTCCAGTTGAATAAAACGAATTGTTGCGAAATCTTATATCATTCTGTGCATTTTTCCACCATTTATGTTAGTTTTTGTAACAAAATTATCAATTTTTTTTAGGTGGTGGTTCCACATTTTGATTCATAGCTCAGATCCTATTGAACCGATTTTGCTGAATTTCAATCCCAAACTGCTTAGGATAACTACAAGCAATTTGACACCAAGTTTGTTGATTTCTTTTGAGTTTTTCGAAAGTGAGCGTGTTTTCAACAGACGGACAGACAGACGGACATGGCTAAATCGACTTAAAATTACTCAAGGACCCAGAATATATATACTTTATAGGGTCTGAGATGAATAGTAAAAAAGTTTCACACGGAATGACAAACTGAATATACCCTCTTCACAACTAATTGTGGTGGAGGGTATAAAAAATGCTACAAAAATGCTACAAAAATGATAAAAATAATGCTTTTTGAAAAATTCGCTGCTAAATCAAAATAAATAATGCTAAAAGGGTCACACTGAATGTGACCCAAAGCAATATACCCAGTGATGCCAACTTTTTGAGAGCAAAAAGCACTTTAAATTTCAAAAAAAAGCACTAAAAAGCACTATTTTGAGCAAAAAAAAAGCGTAAACAAGCACTAAGCCATTTTTACAGTTTAATTAAACACAAAACAAGTTGTATTCGGCTGTGCCGAATACCATATACAGTGCAACTTCGACAATCCGGACACATATAGTTTTAGGCTCGTTCGGATTAACGAGTTATCCGGACTATAGTAGGTGAAAATAGTAAAACGATCTAAGTGAATTAAATTGTATGTAAGTACATGCATTGTACTACGATTTATTCAAAAAACATTAAATTATTATAATAAATTATTAAAGTAATCTAAGTGAATAAAATACATACATACATTTTTACATAAGTACATACATACTATGGTTTATTAAAAAACTAAGTTATTTTGTGCTGTCTAACTTTGTTGAGGTGGTCGATTTGTACTTTTTACTCTAGTCTCTTTAAAAATAGAATATCCTGCATATCCAAATTATTCTTCTCAGCCCACTGAACGCAAATTGAAAATGATTTCCTTGCATCTGCATTAGAGATCTTTGTTTTTGCATCCATAACTACAAAGTCGTCTTCAGAGTCCGTTAGTAGCACTGACGACTCATTTCGTTTAGCATGTTGTATTATTTCTTCATCGGAAAAATCTAATGAAAATTCATTTGCACCAGTTGCCCAATTATTGATATCTTCTTCAGTTATGTCGTTACTAAGATTCATACCTCCAATCATATTTTGGATGGATTTCATGTCATCATACATACCATCAGACTGTAGTTCATGGCGCAGAACCTGAAGCGGTATCATATCTTCATCTTCCGAGCACGATGCAGTCCTTGGCCACAATGCAGACCAGCTTTTCTGAATATTTTTTTCAGTAATGCCTTGCCATGCTAAGTCCAATAAATAAACAGCATTTTTAAGGTTAAACATTTTTAAAACTTAAACCACGTCGACATCATCATCATCAACTGCTGATAAAATATGTTCCAGCAATTGTTTTCTGTAAGTAACCTTTACGTTTTGTATTAAATTTTGATCCATAGGCTGTAAGATTGCCGTACAATTTGGTGGTAAAAAAAGAACTTTAAAATTTGGGTCAAAATTTGTTTCATCCGCTTTAGGATGTGAAGAAGCATTATCTAATATCAATAATGCTTTGAGTGGTCTGTTAACCTGTGTTAGAAACCCTTTGACTTCTGGAATAAAATGATTTTTGAACCAGTCGAAGAAAAGAGACGTTGACATCCATCCTTTATTAGTTGCTTTATATACCACTGGAATCTTATAACCTTTAAAGGCTCTTGGATTAGTAGATTTGCCAATAACCAAAAGAGGCAGTTTATGTGTTCCTGCAGCATTTGAGCATGGCATAAATGTCACACGATCTTTGGAAATTTTTCTCCCTGGGGCTGACTTTTCCTTTGTGTGCACCCATGTGTTACCAGGCAACACTCTCCAGAAAACAGCAGATTCGCCTGCATTATAAACTTGCTCTTCACTCAAATCCATCTCAGCAACAATGTCAGCAAACTTTTTTTTAAAAGGCTCTACGACGCTTTCATCGCTAGAAACTTTTTCACCACAAATTTTTAGATAGCGAATACCATGCCGTAACTTAAATTTATCTAACCAGCCTGAGCTCGCTGAAAAATCGTCCTTCCCTGTCATCTTTACATAAAAGAATTTGGCCTTTGGTTTTAAAATTTCTGCGGAAATCGGGATATGATTGTTTCTTTGCTGCAAAAACCATGTGTAAAGCGCTTCCTCTAACTGTGGATTTTCTGCTTTTTTCATAACTTTTTTATTTCCTAAAAAAATCATTATATTACAAAAATGGTATATTACATTATTTTGGTTCAAATGTTACCGGGTCCATTATAGGTATTCGAGACAAATTATTTTATCTTCTCCTTATTTTTTTTAATATCGCAAATCGTTGATTTAGGAACATGAAATTTTTCGGCAACCTGCCTAATAGTTTTGCCCTCATCAAGACTTTGTAAAATATCACACTTTTCCTTTAAGGTTAGAGTTTTATGTTTGCGTTTATTATTTAAAGACATTGCACTTGGAATGAAATAAGACAAACACGCTTGCGAAAGAATGAACCGAAACTGAAGTAATGATAGTGCAAAATGTAAATCAAAGTATGAATAACAAAACATGCGAGTTAAAAACGGGAAATCCCCGGATTTTAAAAAATTTGTCCGGATTGTAGAGGTAAAAATTTTAAATTGTCCGAAATGTAGAAGCGTCCGAATTATTGGAGTGACCGGACTGGCGCATGTCCGGACTGTCGAAGTTGTACTGTACCTCCAAAATTTAAAAAAAGGCGACGGCGTTGATGGGGACTATTTTCATTAAAGATAAAATAATAAACATATTTACATTTGTATATAAACATTTTTAAATGTCATTATTATTTTCAATAAAAATAATATCATCCAAATCATTTGGAGTTTAAATTGGCCATAAAACAGGTAATTGCCAAAAATTTGCAATGACCGACCATTGTTTATAAAACTTAATAACAGCATATATTTAAATAAACATCCTTATATTTTATCGTTTAAATAAATCTAAATTAAAAGCGTGCAAAGTTTAACAAAACAATTGGCTTATGATATTATCCAATTATTTTTACATGAGTACTAGACTGGTCGCATCTTGTATGGGATTTTTTTTTTAAATTTAATTGTTTGCGCTGCTTAAAATATGAGGTTTGGTGTAAGAAATCATGATCTAATTTTTCAGGTCACTCCGCCGTGCCTAGCCGTGCCGGGTGGGGCCCAAAGTTCCCCATATTATAAAAAAAACATCTTTTCTATCAGATCTTTATAGTTATACTAGTTGAATAGCCGATAATCAAAAATATGGCTTCGTTACGATCTTCCGCAGAGAAAGTACTTCAAGTGTGCCAAATTTCAGCTTCCTATATCATCAGATGGCTTCAGAAAGTTGCGGAAAGAATAGGACATACGTGCAAACATCCTGACATACTAAGAAATTATATATTGTATAGATAGATTAAAGTATTTGCTGTTTAATATTTAAGTATGATACGAACGAAAAATTTTTAACCGCTCGCAATACCAAAGTCAACTAAATCAGCCTCTATTTAATTGTAGTTTTAAAAAATGTTAGAAAAAAAATAAAAATTGTAAAAAGCACTAAAGACACTAACGAAAAATTGAAAAAGCACCAAGCTAGTGCTTTTTTTCGTTTGGCACTATGAATAAAATTTTGGCGTTTTGAGGCATCAAAAAGCACCATAAATAGTGCCAAAAGCACTAAGTTGGCATCGCTGAATATACCACTTATTATTTTTTTTTACAAACATTCTAAAAATACATAATTCTTAAGGCTCAGGTAGGCGAACGTTGCTGTACCCGTAATGTACCGCACCGTACTGTAAGCACGTTGGTGCACTTATAGAACGTCAAGAGGGATCCTTAGAATTGGATAAAGGTGCCTATCATAGTGATTTAGAACCTAGAGTTTATTTAAAAAGTTATTCAAACTAAAAACTGGCCTGGGGGAAGACATGTTTCCAATATTTCAACATATAATTAATTTTATTTTTATCTGGCAATTTTCAAATGCTTTAGTTTAAAGATTATTTAGGGGTTTAACAGTTGTAAAACTGAATTGCGAAAGGGGCAGTTGTATAATACCCTGCAGGCATTTTGTTTACTAAATAAGGTATAAAGGGTATTTTTAAGACCATGAAACTTAAAATAGTAGACAACAAAACAAATTAATTTTAATCGCAGATATACACAGCATTACCAATTGAAACTGGTTTAAAAAAAATAGGCACCCTGTCACGAGTAAAATAAACAATTTGGCCTTTAAGATGTTAATTGATGCTGGTTTATCAGCACAATCCAGTAACTTCACAGCCCTTCGGAAAACAATCAACAGGTGTCACATCGCACGGCCTTGAAGTATAATTGACAGTTTATTTTCTCTTAATCAACACATCGCCTTCATTTGTAAAAAATTAAGTTGCGTTATTTAAATCATGAAGTCGCCTATAAGTTCCGAAAATCGTAGGCTGATTTTTAAAGTCAGTGTGGATGATTTGGTAGTGTTGTTTAAGCATTAATCTTTGCATGATGTTGTGCCTGAGCAAAAAGTTAGGGCAGTTTGACATTATAAAGGAAAGACAATGAGCATTTTGAACCTTCCCTAGATATATGCAACCAAATGTGGAAGTTGAACTCATTATCTTAGGAGTTTTATTTTATGACTTATTAATTGTTTTTAAGTTTTTAATGTTATTTTTCTTAATTTATTTTTAAATTACAACAAGAATCTTAACATAGCGTCTTCACCTGACAATTTTTTGTCATACCAAACGTCAAAGTCTATATAAAAAAACTTCGAAAATTTTTGTCAGCGTTTTTTTAATATGAAGTTTGACGTTTGGTATGACAAAAAATTGTCAGGTGAAGACGCTATGTAAGGAGCATATAGACGACATGTTTTTGTCATCTGACATGTCAAATTTCCCACTGCAAAACACATACATGTCGTGTGTTACCTTTTTAACTTTGCTTCTGTAAAAGTCAGACGCAAAGTCATCTGACAAAATTTCAATTAGAGCGTGCTCTAATTTCTTCTGACAAACCATCTGACATCAGAAATCTATGCCGGGAAGAAACTGGCAGCGGCGTCAACTATTGACGGAATCATTAGCCGGCTGAAGTTTATATTTTACAATACCAAGATATGTATGCTGTAAATATAAACACAAAAACCGTTTAATTATAAAATTCTAAATTGGTATCTTTAAAATAAAAGAAAAAATGTTAAGATGGCTAAATTATTTTACGGCGCAAATAAATATTTTCGTGGCGGCAGCAAGCTATTTTGAAACCGAGAACTACTTTGGTTTCTGCAATAACAATGCGAAAAAAAACAGAGACAATGTCAAAAGCAAATTACATGTACGTTTGTGACCGAATATTATAAACCTTATGTAAAACAGCAATTTTGACAGACATGAACAATTACATGTGACTTGAAAATTTGACATGTCAGATGACAAATACATGTCGTGTACGGGCGCCTTTAACAGTTTGACTAAAATTGTTATTCTTTCAATGAGTTTGTTGTGTTTTTGCTTCTTTGTCTTTTTATTAAATAAAACTTCAATTTTATATATGGGGTAATTTCACTAAAATCGGGTAATTTTGCTTCATCTCAAGTGTAATTTTGAATTTTTCTGGTGGTAACCAGGGTTGTCAGATGTGGCGATTTCTCGCCAAACGTGGCGATTTTCAAACTAGTTTGGCGACCTAATTTTTGATTTGGCGACATGGCGATTTTTTGGCGATTTAACAAAAAAGTTGGCGATTTTGTTGGCTATTTTTGATGAGCTATGCATTTGTTTTGAAAATCGTTAAATTCAATACTGAGAAATAACAGGGACCGTAACAGTTATACCTTTTTTCATAAAAGTCAGATGAAAACAGTTATTTTTTGATTTTTTTTTTTTGAACAAAAATAACTGTTATATTTTTATTTTTATTTTTTCGATCAAAAATAACAGTTATTTTTTGATTTATATTTTTTTGAACAAAAAAACCTGTTATTTTTTTATTTTTTCGATCAAAAGTAACAGTTATTTTTTGATTTTTATTTTTTCGAGCAAAAATAAAAGTTATTCTCTAAAGAAATGTACGTGTTTTAATAATTTAGATGACTTTTAATAATTATTTTAATGTGCATAAGAAATTGTAATGATAATTACACATTAAAATAAAAATTTTAATTCAACTAAATTATTAAATCACGTACATTTCTTTTTGCTCGAAAAAATAATAATCAAAAAATAACTGTTACTTTTGATCAAAATATAACTCTTATTTTTGTTCAAAAAAATAAAAATCAAAATATAACTGTTATTTTTATTCAAAAAAATAAAAATCAAAAAATAACTGTTATTTTTGATTGAAAAAATAAAAATCAAAATTTTAAAAATCATTATATTTTATCATTGACAAGTGCATAAGGAACAATATGGTATACTTGAATCAGTTTTTCGACGTTTACTTCTATGTGCTTTTTTTGTTTTAAAATTCCAATATAATTGTTGTTTTCGGTCCCTGAGAAATAATATTAATTTTATTATATTTATATTATTTTTATGTATGAAGTTTGAGGCATTCATATGTATGGTCAGTATTTGAAAGTTCAAATGGCTGATGAAGATAATGAATATCTTCGAGAAAATAGTTTTTCATATTTAAAAGTGCTCTTGAAAGAATCAATAAATAGAAATTAACATAAATATATTTAAAGTCTATGAACATTTTTTCATTATATGTATGTGGCAATTTTTTATCCCAGAAACAATACGTTGTTGTCAGTGACATTTTAAAGATTTTTATGAAATCTTACATACCTTTAGACATTTTTGAAACCCAATGAAAAAATTAGCGTTGGTTAATTGCAAAGATAAATAAGTTTATGCCAAAACTTTAAAGTTGCAACGAAACGGCAGGTACGTACAATTTCAAGGAACTTACTTTGACTGTTCTTTATATGTTTTTATACCCTCCACCACAATTAGTTGTGAAGAGGGTATATTAAGTTTGTCATTCTGTGTGAAACTATTTTATTATTCATCTCAGACCCTATAAAGTATATATATTCTGGGTCCTTGAGTAATTTTAAGTCGATTTAGCCATGTCCGTCTGTCTGTCTGTCCGTCTGTTGAAAACACGCTCACTTTCGAAAAACTCAAAAGAAATAAACAAACTTGGTGTCAAATTGCTTGTAGTTATCCTAAGTAGTTTGGGATTGAAATCCAGCAAAATCGGTTCAATAGGATCTGAGCTATGAATCAAAATGTGGAACCACCACCTAAAAAAAATTGATAATTTTGTTACAAAAACTAACATAAATGGTGGAAAAATGCACAGAATGATATAAGATTTCGCAACAGTTCGTTTTTTTTTAACTGGAAATCACGCTGTAAAATATCTTGAAGAGCCGTCCATGATTTACCCTAGGCCCCATATAAGCCCTACTCCCGGAAAACAGTATAGTAGCCTAAAACCCTAACTAACAATGCTATCATAACAAATTTTGGCACGTCACAGTTAAATAGGACTAGAAATGAAACTGTTAAGTTTCGTGAAGATCGGTCCATAATTTACCATAGGCCCCATATAAAACCTACTTCCAGAAAACAGTTTAGTACACCTAAATCCGTAAAAAATAATGCTATCATAACAAAATTTGGTACATCACAGTTTTATTGAACGAGAAATAAGACTTTAAAATTTTGTGAAGAACGGTCCATCTTTTACCATAGGCCCCATATAAACCTTACTCCCGGAAAACAGCTTAGTAAACCTAAATACGTAAAAAATACTGCTATCATAACAAAATTTGGAACATATAAGTTTTACAAGACTAGAAATAAGACTGTGAAATTTCGTGAAGATCAGTTCATAATTTACCCTAGGCCCCATATAAACCTTACTCCCGGAAAACAGCTTAGTACGCCTAAAAACGTAAAAAATAACGCTATCATAACAAAATTTGATACATCACAGTTTTATAGAACTAGAAATGACACTGTGCAATTTGGTGAAGATCGGTGCATAACTTACCATAGGCCTCATATAAAGCCCACTCTGGTAAAATAATTAAATACGCGGTAAACTTTCTTCCAGTTTAGCTTCATATGGCCAGAAAAAATGTTATGCAATTTTGTGATATACGGTCCATAATTTTCCTTAGATTCCATTTTAGCAGCCTTTTGAAATTTACTGCAAACGCTTCAACTAATTGCACCGCTGTATTGAAATTTATGTTTTTTAATACCAGAAATCGTTCTGCAGAATTTGGGATGATTGGTTCATAGTTTACCATGGCTTTTATATAATTTGTTCTCTTGAAAATCATTTAAGTTCATCTTAAACTGATATTCTACTCAAACTTTTTAGAATTGATTCTGATTGTCGATCAATAATTTTATATATGTAGGTCTAAACCGCAACAAATTTTAATGCAGATGTCTGTTTTTACAAAGATTATAATAATAAATAGACATCATACAGATATTAGTCCTAAAACATTCGAAGTGTCGGTGGAGGGTATCAAAGATTCGGCACAGCCGAATATAGCACCCTAACTTGTTTATATTATTATAAGTAATGCCTGTGTTTAAGCTATGAACTCCACTACAACTCGCCTTTGAAGTAGAATGCAATACGAACTTCTAGACGCGTTGTTACGAGTTATAAGTTGTACTTCTTTTGTACCATCGTTGAATAAATGAAAAACCCTTACAATGTATTCCAAAAAAAAAGACAAATAGGTAGCTTTGCCGGTGAAGCGTTATAGATATATAATAAAACTGCAACTACATACATATATAAAAATGTAAATATATCCAATATTTGTTTAATACTAGCCGCAAAAAACTTTTTTTGTAGTAAACATCGTACCATTTTTGTGTTCACTAGCTATTTTTACTTTTTTCTAAATAAAAATTAAGCAAAATATATACCATGGCGACTTTTTTGAGATTTTGGCGTATTTTAGCGATACGGAACAAATTAATTTTTTTAGAATTTATAAAGAATATTTTTAATAAATTAAAAAATATGTATTTTACTGCCAAAAACTTGAAAATAAAGACTTTGGCGATTTTGGACATTGAATTTGGCGAAAAAGGTCAAAATCAATCTGACAACCCTGGTGGTAACACTGAAACCAGTGATGTTAACCGTACGGTAATTACCCTTTTTTACGGTTATTTTGAGCCCCAAAAGGTAGCAAGGTAATTTCATTTAAAAAACGGTAATATCAAGATTTGGGTTTTTGATATTCATATACATTCATACATATGAAGGCTTTATGATCCTAACTTTTGAGATGCGATTTTCAAGAATGTAATACAAAAAGTTAAGAATGTTATGTTTCTGCAAATGCTTAGGTTACAGTGATAAGCAGTGTGACCCTTTTGGCATTTTCACTGCTAAATTTAGCATTATTTATTTTGATTTAGCAGCGAATTTTTCAAATAGCATTTAGCATTATTTTCAGCATTTTTGTTATATTTTTTTTTTAGCATTATTTAGCATTGTTTAATCTTAAAAATTTTATATACATATTGCTATTTCACAATATAATTTATCACTTCTAGCAATCTCTGTCAATGTATTTTGTCATTTATACGTTCATACAAATGTATAATAACAGCAACCCTGTAAAAAAACAAGGCTGTTGAATTCGCCTAGAACTTAAGTCTGGCAATGTTGCGGTGCACACCACGTTAAGGTCCGCCGATCACTTAGTTTGTTTACAAAAAATATATTTAGTGACAGCAAGACAGCTGTTGACATGACTTTGTGTAGAACAAAGTGTACTCGAATCATTACAACAGTTCTAGCTCCTCATTTTCAACAGTTATTGTCTGAAGATATCAGTGACAGATACTTTAGTCTAATTATAGACGAGTCTACTGATATAACTGTTGAAAAATACTTGGGTATTGTAATTCGTTATTACAGCAAGTTTCTCAAAAAAATCGTAAATACATTTCTACATCTTAGTGCATTAGACGACGCATCAGCTAGTGGTATAACTACTACTATTTTAAAAACTCTTAATGAATTTAATTTGAAAATATCAAACATGGTAGGTTTAGGCACTGATAACGCCAAAGTAATGACGGGAGTTAACCGGGGAGTAATAGCAAAATTAAGAGAAAAAAAAAACAAAAATATAATATTAGTTCCTTGTGTATGCCACTCAATCCAGTTAGCGGTATCCTCAGCATCAAAAACGTTGCCTAACGAAATTGAGTATCTGGTTTCGGAAACATACAATTGGTTTTCTAAATCCTCGTTAAGACAACAAAATTACAAAAGTATTTACGCTGCAATTAACGATGATGTGCAACCATTAAAATTAGTTAGGGCTTGCGACACCAGGTGGTTGTCAATTGAGTCGGCTGTTAGTCGCATCGAAACACAATGGATAGAGTTAAAAACTCATTTTGATATTGCCGCAATAAGAGAATCATGTCAAAATTTTAAAAAGTTTATACAATGATAAAAATTTATTATATTTAAAGTTTTTAAAACCTTTACTGTCAGATGTGCAAAAAATTAATAAAATGTTTGAAAGCAATGATGCTGACCCTACTTTGCTGTTATCAGAGCTGTACGTTCTTCTAAAAGACCTTTCCTACCAGATCGTTTTAAGGTCGGACTGTTTTGATCCTTTAAATTCTATGTTAGAAGATTTTTTTGTTCAAACACCGTATTTCAATTACAACTTTGAGAGTTTTTTGAAATTAAAAAAAGACGTTATCAATCCAGAAATAGAAAAAGAAATTAGACTCACGTGAAGAAATTTTATCGCACAATTAATATATCAAATACGGCAAAGATTACCAACAAATTATTTAAATTTAAAAAACACAAATTTTTTTCTTTAGAAAATAGTTTAAAAACAAATAAATGTAAGTTAAGAGAAAATTTAAAGAGGAAATGGCAGATTTTTCTACAGAAGAAATTTCGGTTTTGGAACAGCAATGGCAAAAGCTGAATTCATACGAATGGATGAACCAAAGTTCAACTATTGAATTCTGTATAGGTGTTTATGAGTACAAAAACGCTTTAAAAGAAAATCCTTTCAACGAGCTAGCTTCCTTTGTTATGAAGTTTTTGGTTTTACCATTTAGTAACGCAGAAGTTGAAAGAATTTTTAGCGGTATGAACCTTATAAAAACCAAGATAAGAAATAGGATGGTATTGGATACTATGAATTCATTGCTTTATGTTAGATGTGGACTAAAAAGGCAAAATAAATGTTGCAAAGATTTTGTCATTACTGATGATCTTATAAAAATGTGTAATAAAAACAAATCATATTCTAATGATATTTTGACCAACACTCTGGCAGTTGAGGAAAACTATTCTTATGATGATGTGTTTAATGTTTGATAAGATTTACTATAAATGCTTATGAATAGCCTTTTTTGTTTTCAATGACAATTTTTCTTTTAACTTATATTTTGTATTTTATAATATATACGTATGTATATGTTCGTATGTGATATTGAATTTAAAAATACTTTTTTTATGTACCTATACATTTATATAAAAGACTGAGAAATATTTGCATATTTTATGCAAATGCAATTTACATGTATGCAAATATGTATTTAATTTACTTTGTTTATGGTTCTGAATTATTTTTATTAAATAAATCTTTGTATGTTTATACATTTCTTTATACCAAATTAGTTTTAATTAAAAGAAATATAATATTTCCAGGTAAATTGATACATAATTAATTCATTGTAATTATACAATTATTTAAAAAGATTTAGCATTTTTTTAAACATTTTCAAAAATTTTTTTTAGCATTTTAAGAGTTGATTTTTGCCCCATTTAGCATCCAATTTTTTTTCAATTGTGGTCACACTGGTGATAAGTGTAAAATATGAAAAATTAAATTACTCATTGTATACAATTAATTGCATTTTTAACTTTTTGGTTGTTTCAAAATCAACAATTGTTTAAGCATTTAAAATAGCCGTAATGTGATGCATTTAACTATAGTAATTATTAAAAATTTTCAATATTTTGGTTTCAAATGTATTTCAAAACAAAGCTTTTCATGAAAATTTTTCATAAAACATATTTAAAATTTTAATAAATTAAAAAAACCTTTGCGTACGGTAATTTCTTCCCAGAAAAGGTAATTTTAAGAGGGCCGTACGGTAATGAAAAAATAAGTTAACATCACTGACTGAAACATCTAGAATCTGGATTCCAGATCTAGTTTGGGATTTTTTTTTATAAAATAGTGAAATTTATTATTTATGACCCTCCTTTCGGAAGGTTTTGACAAAAATTATTTTTAGACTCATTAGAGTGCTCCTCTCCACGGAAATCTTTAGTAAAAGGCGAAAGATTTATTCGACAACTGAAGAGAAGCCAGAGTGAATAAAACGTTATTTTTCTAATCTATATAGCTGAAATTTTATGTGAACTTAATGAGAATTATAAACAATAAAAGATAAAACAAAACAAAAAATGTATGAACCAGTGATGAAAGATTCAGTACTAAATATTGTACTATTTTCAGTACTTTACTTTAAAAAAAAGTACCATCAGTTTTAAGTACTCCTTTATCGTTACGCTACCTCGTTTAAAAATCCTGCGTTGTATCTTTTTTTAAACATTAACAACATTTCCTACGTGCATATAACATACAGTATATACATACAATTTGTTGTTCCTTTTTCCTTCATGTTTTTTGTTGCTAAACAGGTTGATATGTTTTAAGCACCACTGTAATTTTTAAAGCGTTTTAACTACAGGGCTTCGATAACAGTAAAACATAGTATGTATTAACTATTTTTACTCATCACTAGTTTACAAACATATTTTAAACACCACTAAAAAATATATTAAAAACTTTTTGTTCGGGAATTAAAAACGAAAACAAAAAACGACTTTAATCTTTGAAAAAAAAGAAGGCTGCTTCCAATGATAAATATAATTTTAAGTTATGTGAACTTCATAGTCTTGCAATTTTAGAAAGAAACAAGTTAGAGTGCCGAATCTTTGATACCCTCCACCGACAGTTCGAATGCTTAAGGAGTAATATATGTATGATGTCTATTTATTATAATTATCTTAAACTGTGACGATTTGTTATTAATTATGGTTTTAGGCGACTAAACTGTTTTCCGGTAGTATGGGTTATTATCCGGCTTAGGGTAAATTATGGACCGATCATCACGAAATTTCACAGCGTCATTTCTAGTCCTAAAAAACTGTGACGTACCAAATTTTGTTACGATAGCGTTATTTTTTACGGTTTTAGGCGTACTAAACTGTTTTCCGGGAGTAGTGTTTATATGGGGCTTAGGGTAAATTATGGACGGATCATCACGAAATTTAACAGCGTGCGTTCCAGTCAAATAAAACATATTTTTGCGAAATCTTATCTCATTCCGTGTCTTGTTCCAACAAAATTAAATGTAACAAAATTATCAATTTTTTTAGGTGGTGGTTCCACATTTTGATTCATAGCTCTGGTCCTTCTAAACCGATTTTGCTGGATTTCAATCCCAAACTGCTTAGGATAACTACAAGCAATTTGGCACCAAGTTTGTTCATTTCTTTTGAGTTGTTCGAAAGTGTGCGTGTTTTCAACAGACGGACAGATAGACAGACAGACGGACATGACTAAATCGACTTAGAATTATTCAAGGACCCAGAATATATATACTTTATGGGGTCTGAGATGAATAATAAAAAAGTTTCACACGGAATGACGAACTTAATATACCCTCTTCACAACTAATTGTGGTGGAGGGTATAAAAAGTTTATGTTGTTCGTTTTTAGGACGAATGGAGTAAAAAGTTCCAAGGAAAATTCGAATTTCAAAAAATGCGCCATAATAATTGTTGTAGTTGGTGGATTGAGCTATCTATATACAACGGCATGTTTGCCGAGAATATCACATTAAGAGTGCGTACAGAGTGGCCGCTTGTTGCCGAGCCGAGCCGACTGACGCTTATTGCGAGAACCAATGCGAGAAAACTGGTACTATACAAGTTAGTACAAATAAGCGCGAACAGGTCATAGTGGGCGCCGAGCTGGTCAGAACGCAAAGCTGATTGAATGCGAGAAAACAGTTCCAAAGCGTATTTCAGCGCCTAAAACATTGTTTATGTTATGTAGTTATAATTTCAATTTGTTTGGAAAACATTTAAAAAAATTAAAAACAAAAATTTTAGAAAAAGTAATTAAAACATGCAATCAAAATATTAAAAAAATAAAAAAAATAATTATAAAAAAATTAAAAAATTTGTACAAACATACATAAAACACAAATAAAAGATAAAATATCAGCGCTGATTCTCGCATCCACTATGCACACTCAAACTCGTTTCTCGCATGAACAAGTTCTCGCCATAAGCGTAAGTCGGCTCGGCTCGGCAACAAGCGGGCACTCTGTACGCACCCTAAGAAGTTGCAAAAGACAGGGAACACCCCCACTTTTAAAACATTTCTAGAAAGTATATGCACATGTGCATCTACATACATATGAACATTTTTTAACGAAATTTGTTTATTTTTATATTCAAAAAATAAATTACTGTTTATTTTCGATGTACAAAATATTTAATTTTTTCGTACAACTACCCTTAAAACAAAAACAAATTCCAAAAACTTTGTTCTTGTTTTAAATGTAATTGATCGAAAGAAAGAATTCTTTCGCACAACGAAAATAGCCTATCAGTATTTTTGTTTCTTTTTTAAATTTATTTTTCAATAAAAAAAAAAATGTTTTATAAAAGGACCAAAATATTGAACTAAGTACTCTTTTGTTTGGTGGTCAGTTTCATCTCAATTTTTAAATTTTCCAACACTGGTATAAAGTTTATACTATAAACACAAATAAGGGATGTTGGCCGGGCTGCCAGATAAATTTATGAAAAAATCGTCAATTTCCAGGGAACAAATAAAAAAATCGTCTTTCTCGTTTTTTTAACAACTTCTGTTTGATTTTTACTTTGTCGATTTTTAGACAAAAAAAAAAATAAAACAATCAAATAAAAACATAATTACTTGCTACCTAGCTAACATTTTCAATTGTGTAAAAGTTACTAATGAAGAGCGTTTTTTTTATCGTAAAAACACAGCGACAGACTTACTTTAGTCGTTGTGCGAATCGTTTGTGATGTGGGTAAAGATAATTTAACGAGTCTCTCAAAACGCATGTCAAGAATCGTATGAGACTCATGTAGATATTATCTTTCATTAGATGATGGTTTGACGAAAGATAAACAAGGTGTTACATTGATGTTTCTGTAATCTAGAAATAATCATATAAAGATTTTCTTAAGACTTGCATGTTAAACATGCCAAGGTTAAAAAAACGTACTAACCTAAGGCGACCAGACTTTGAAAATAAAAATAGAAGACATAAAGAAAAATAGTAAAAAATATTTTTGACTTCAAGATTTTTTACTCATATTACAGATAAATTTACATCCCCATATTTATATACGTATAGTAAATTAAAAAAAAATAGTATATTGTCGGCTTAATATGCAAACCTGCTAAATCCACTTTTTAAGTAAATTGAGATTTGATGCCGTTGGGTAGAGAAATTTTTGCCTCGTGCACCAGCAATTTGTGTATTGAAGTGTGTCAAATCAACTATATTTTTTGTTTCCTCTGAAGCAGCAAATAGGAAAAATAAAAACTTTTTCCTGTAAAATTTGTTGAAAGGGAGTAAGCAGATTTGCATATTAAGCAGACGATATATAAAAAAATTACTGAAATGGGTTTTCCGAAGACCTAATATACGATGGTAACTAAGTTCTTAAATTTTCGTATCACATATAGCCCGAAATAGCTTGATATTAAAACTTAATAAGATTGCATCACAAGTGGCTGAATTATTAGCAAATTACCACTATTGCTTTTAATTTTTACCCATAAATTTCTAAGTTTTACCTATTAACCTTAACTTTTCTAATGTCTTCTTATAATCTTCGAACTTTTTTCTTCATTTACATGAAATAATAATAGTAGAAAACTGAAATTTAGCAAAATCGGTTCATAAATAACCAATTTATAGACAAAAAACTAGTTTGTTCCTCCAGAATTTGGCACAAAATCGCCCATATGAGCTAGAGGAATTGAATTTGGCCCACATTTCTTCTATATAAGGATTATTATATGTTAAAAAAAAGAGCCAAGTTGGTTAATTATTTCACTTGGTATACTCGAGTTTAAGGTTTTAGTAAAAATTTTAAAGTAATTGTGAATGGAAAAAACTACATCCAAAGATTTTAGAAAAACTAAAGATATACAAATAAAACTGCATGTTAAGCGAATAAGAATATCTTTAGTTTTTCCAAAATCTTTGGATATAGTTTCCTGATGATCTGGCCTAAGCATCCAGTGAAATGCGCATAGAAATAGCTTATTACATCAAAAATAATTAACAGTGTTTTTATTAAGAATTAAAATTGGGATTTAAGCACGACAAACAAAATTTTATTAATTAAAAATTTGTATTCCCAAAAACTGCTTTCATTTAAAGTTAAGTTTTCTTTTCTGGGAGGTTGAATAAAATCGTAATTTTTAAGAAAGTAAAAAAAAATAGCAAATCAACACTCTGTTTATTTCGGAACAGAAAATCGTCATAATGACGATAAATCGTCAAATCTGGCAGCCCAGGATGTTGGTTTTTTTAAATAATCTAGACAGCAACAAATTTCAGATACTAATGAACAGGGCTGCCAGATAAATTTGTGAGGAAATCGTCAGTTTGCTTAGAAAAATTAAAAAAATCGTCTTTATCGTTTCGAAAAATCGTCAAAAAATTCGGACAACTTAAAATTTAATTTTTTCTAAACAAATCTTGTTCGATACTTCATACCCAGCTAGCATTTTTAATCGTGTAAGAGCTACTGGGAGTCTCATGAAGAGCGTCTTTGATCGTCGATGACCGAATTTTTTAATCGTAGAAGATACCTCACACGGGAAAAACTGTAACACGAGTGAGATTCTTCCATAGCACAACGAAAGACGCTTCCTCAATCGTTGGGCTAATCGCTTAAGACGTGGGTAAAAATATAATCAAACGAGACTTTCATGTCAAGAATCGTTTGAGGCTCGTGTGGATATTCTCTTACAATTCGTGAAATTCTTTTCGTATAATTGTTGAAAATATGATTTATACAGCGAGCCGTAAAAGGTTTATTCGATGATGGTTTGACGAGAGATAAACAAAGTGTAACATTGCTGCTTTTGTGCTCTGAAAATAATCAAAGTTTTTCTTAAGACTTGCATATTACAGCCGTACCTAAACAAAAGCGGCACACGTTTTCTAGTTTTTGAATAGAGCGGCCTGAACGCTTTGCAAGAACTGCAATTTAGCTATTTTTTGGTCAATCTAGCGTTTTTATTTCTATTTTTATTTATAATTTGTGGGTTTTATTAAACAAGAAAGCTATCACTACTATTCGTGTCACAACGTTGACGCTCTTGCTTTGGTACCTATGGCATAACAGCGTAAAAGCTACGCGAAATTAAACGTTCCGCTTTCCGCTCTTGTTAAGGTACGGCTGTTAAACATTCCAAGATTAAAAAAACGATATTGTCAGAAAATGTAATGTAAAAAAATCGTCACTGTTTATAAGAAAATCAGCAAATTGTCACTTTGGTAATTTCGTAACAAAAAATCGTCAAAATGACGATAAATCGTCAAATCTGGCAGCCCTGCTTATGAAGGTAAAAAGATAAAGAGATGAATAAATAAAGAATTCTTATACCTATTGTGATTTTCTACTCATTGTCTAAAAATATTTATTTATAACAAATTTAATGATTTTTAAAAACTATTTTAGGAAGCTATTTTAATCGCACTAACCTATTAGTTATATATGGGTAAATACAAAGCGTTGAACGTGACAGTCGTACGCATCAAAAATGCAATAACATTTTAAACAACAAATATTTTTACGTTCTCTTAACCATTAAATAATAGCACCTCTCGTAAAACTGCTCTAAGTGGAGAAGCAGCTCGCGCTGTTTGTCATTATTTCTTAAGGGCAAACAGGTCGTTTTTGTTTGTCTGCTTTTGTTGCGTTTTGCGGTGTCACCCCGCATTGGTTAGTGTTTCGGCGTCGTATAACTGTACCGAGTTACAGTTTTTGCGGTATCTGCATTAACTATATGCAATCGTTTTTAACCTCAATTAGAGGTTTGGTGGAGAACCATTTATATCTCATGTGACTGGTGGAGAACCAATATAACTCAGACGTTTTACTGGTGGAGTACCAAGAAAAAAACTCAGAAGATTACTGGTGGAGACCAATATACTCTGGAGCGGATTCTGGAAGCTCTCGCCTTCCTATTCGAAGGTTTAGGTCGAACGAGGACTTTGCGGTTGAGGCTCCTAAAATTTGTGTGATACCCTGGCAATATAACTATGATTAGTTCGCCAAAAAAATTTTAGTTTTAAGAAAGCCAAAAAAAAAAAAAAAAAAAATAATAGCACTAAGAAAGCACTGTCATCTATGCTAAAGTTTATGGAGGGCGCGATTCTAGGCCAAAGATAATGGCAAAAGAAGCAGCGGTTCGAGCATAAAAAAATAGAAGTTGTTTTTGTGGCCATGTATAAAAAGGCGTAATTCAGCGAAACCTGGCACAATTTTTAGTCAAACTACTTTGAGAATTTTACGTAGCAATGTAACATTAAAATGTCTTGGTTTGATTCCAAAATCTTCTGTATTTTCTTTTTTTTAAGTCAAAATCTGGGTCGATACGTGACATTTCGAACGTGAAATTTTTTCCATAATAAGTAAACTGAATAATGACTAAAACAAAAAAAAATTTACCCTTAATCCGAATAACATACATATGTATGTATTTCTGTTTGAACTCTTCCATAGATTACAGACCATGTAAGAAAATTTTTTTGGAATAATTTTTATCAGATACCACCTCTTTTCAGGAAGATAATATTAAAGAAAACATACAATAAAACATTCTCACAAATAAGAAATTACGTTCGCACAATTTTGCAGTCTGATTGTTCATCTAAGTGAACAAATTTATGGGTAAATTTATAATATTAGTAAAATCTAAATATTTCTCTATAATAATATCGTAAAATAATCAGCTTTTAATAACTTTTAAATTTTCGGTCACAGTGGACCTTTTGGCGGATATGCCCATATAGACAATTCTAGCTAAATCCCTTTAAGAAATTTCCACAAGAAACAACTTTTTCTACCCACTAATACACTGAATGGGCCTTTACATTATAATAAAAATGTATCAAAAAGGCAGCAGCAACAATAAGCGACCGAACATTCTCTGTCCACAGAGTCGGGGTGCTAAAGCCCAGCTTGTTGTCCATTTTAGGTGAAAGAAATGTCAGAATTAAAGTTGTTAAGGTTGGTGTTTTGGAATTCGTTTGAAAAAATATAAAACATAAAACTCTATCGTTCAATCTACTCTGGTCTACTCTGGTTATTTGTTTCAAGTTTTACTTTACGCCCTCTTCTTTGTAATACCCTTTACCACAGGCGAAAAGGGTATATATTAGTTTGTCATTCCGTTTGTAATTTCTACAATATTGATTATAGGGTTATGAAGTAAATACATATTTAAGTATATTTTGGGACCTTATGAGTAGCGAAGTTGGTTTAATAATGTCCGACTGTCCGTGTATCCGTTGAAACGGGTTTTCCGAAGACTCCATTTATGTGGACTATGTTGTTATACATTTACATCACTTATAGTCCTCAAATGGCTGAAATGGCAAAAAATGGGCGGGATTGGGCTTTTCACGAAACGGATTTATTGAGTGTGGGTTCACACTATGAAAGTTTTCTTACAGAAAGTCTCAGTTTCTTGATGAGAGGGGATAGAATAACATCATGTTCTCTTCCCTTCTCACCCATAAACTCAGACTCTGAATGAAAACTTTCATAGTGTGAACCCAGACTTATATCTAAAGAACGGTATTTTTATAACTTTCTATTCCTTCACCATGGTGAAGGGCATATAAGATTCGTCATAGCCGAATATAACACTCTTACTTGTTCTTCTTTCCTTTATTTCTATTTTTTCCATAATTTGTTAATACTAATAGACAAGGGAATATTACAAAACAAAAAAGAAATAACATGTTACCGCTTGCATGCGAGAAGTGGGAGGAGGGGAAGGTGAATTAGTTTTCAACCAACACTTTATGCCTGAATGCGTTTGTGGGAAATTTACTCCGTCCTTCTGTACGGGCCATTTAAATATTTTCTTTTTTTCATTATTTAAACATTTTTGTCGCTTACAATTTTTATTATACAATTTTTTTAGTTTATTTTTTTTTAAACTAAAAAAGGTTTGGTCGCGACAAGTACATGTTGCTAAATTTGTGTGTTACTATTGTACAGTTGGTGTCAAATATGTTCGTTTATTTAGATTCTTTAGTTTAAATAAGACATAGAAAATTTAGTTAATTTGTATTTCTTTAAGTACTTTTTTTAAATTGAAAATACTGCAGTACCCTCACGAAGTTAAAACGACGTTTTAAAACCACAATTTTTTAAAAGAGAAGAAATTTTAACTTAATTAGTTATGGCCTGAATGGAGTTCCCAGCTGTGTATTTATAAAATGTTGATCCTAATACTTATTACAGTACTTTTCGTTTATAGTCACAACGCTTAAGGTCACATTAGCGATATAGTCCATTTTATCTGTTTATTTTGCCGCTGTAAGTTAATTTAATATAAAGTATTAACGTTATAGTCCATTTAGCGATATAAGCACATTTGCCATATATGCCATCCATCAACAGTCATCAAAGGGATAAGAAAAGCAAATTAATGGCGTTATAGTCACATCAGCAAAATTAACTAAGTTCTTTTAAGTTTTCGAATCCAAAAAGGATGAATGAATTAAATCATTTAATTTTTGTCATCAACTCTCTACTCGTAAAACATTAGTTTTTGCCGTTGGTATCAGTTATGAAATATATTGTTATTATTTTAACTATTTTTTATACAGTATGTAACTCTGTTGTAAAACCATAAGCCTGATGTCGGTGTAATATATATGCATTTTTAATTTCCTTTATTTACATAGCTTGATTTTATTGGAATTCGGTTATATGCGTCATAGTGGCATATATGTGAATTAGCCTTATAGTCACATTAGCGATATAGTCCACGTTATGGTTGCAACTAAAGGATGTGACTATAAGCGAAAAGTACTGTAAACGGTTCCCTTTTGAATTGCTATTTTTATACCCTCCACCACAACTAGCTGTGAAGAGGGTATACTAAGTTTGTCATTCCGTGTGAAACTTTTTTGTTATTCATCTCAGACCCCATAAAGTATATATGCATATTCTGGGTCCTTGAGTAATTCTAAGTCGATTAAGCCATGTCCGTCTGTCTGTCCGTCTGTTGAAAACACTCTCACTTTCGAAAAACTCAAAGGAAATAAGCAGTTTGGGATTAAAATCCAGCAAAATCGGCTCAGTAGGATCAGAGCAATGAATCAAAATGTGGAACCACCACCTAAAAAAATTATAGTTTTGTTACAAAAACTAACATAAATGGTGGAAAAATGCACAGAATGATATAAGATTTTGCAAAAATTTGTTTTATTTAATTTTATTTCACGCTGTAAAATTTCGTGAAGATCCGTCTATAATTTACCCTAGGCCCCATATAAGCCCTACTCCCGGAAAACAGTATAGAACGCCTTAAACCCTTATTAACAATGCTATCATAACAAACTTTGTTACGTCAAAGTTTTATAGGAATAGAAATAAGACTGTAAAATTTCGTAAAATTTTGTGCTTTAAACCCCTCAATTAGGCTTAAGTTCGTCAAATTTAATTTTCATTAAATTATTTTTAGTGAAGGAAGGAATTTAAAACTTAAAGTTATAAAATTTCTTTTTTTGATAATTTTATTCTTGACCGAGCATGGGATTGAACTCGGGCAGAATTTATATGTTTCGAGAATAAAAAGTTGTTATTATTTTATTTTTTTTTTTTGATGATAAACCCTTTATTTAACGTGACCATACGTACTCTTTTTAGAGGACATTCATCTATTTTAACTGGGTGTCATCTTTAAAATTTGTGTCCTCTTTCTGTCATCTTTTTTCATAATCTGTCATCTTTATAAAAAAAAAAAAAAAAATAAAAAATAAATTTTATTTTTTTTCTGTTTGTTCATACTCCTAGTGCAATGAATTTTTAAGTTTCGTTTTTTTTGTAACTAAATTAACTTATATATACATAAGTAAATGTAAATTTTTATAGATGTAATTATAGAAAGTTAAAGTCAAATAAATGTTTTATTTTTTTACTGTATGTCCTTTTTTACTGTACGTCCTCTATTTTTATTTTCAAAATCTGGTCGCCTTGTCTATATATTGAAACAAACAGCTGTTTTTCTCACTAAACTGTGCCTGTAACTTTTTTTTTTGCGAGAACTAGCTGTCACGTTATTACAGAAAAAGTGTGTCTGTAAAATTTCTGTGAGAAAGTTCACGCTTTGAACTGTCAAGGAAACTCACGAATAAAAATGGGGCAAAAAAAAATTTTAACACTAAAAAACATGTTCAGGGGTGTGCTGGAAATCGTAAACGTAAAACCCCAGAATTTGGAAGTTGTTTTTAATACACTTTTAATCAAATTTTTGCTATATAAAATTCTGTTTAATAGAGAAATATTTGTATAATATTTGACATAAAAATCTTTTATTACAGAAATCTTATAAAAAAACCACTTTTAAAATTCTTTCGTTTTACGTTTCCGATTTCAAGCACACCCCTGATTAAACATGCAAATGCAAAGAGTAATAATAATACATAATAATAGTTTTGCTTTTAACATTTTTATAATTAATACGAATGTTAAATGTTGAAATTTGCGTTACAGACACACTTTTTTCGCTTTTCGAGAAACGATGGATTATTTTATTTCACGTATTTTCAATGAGAAAAGTTCTCACTTAAGTTACAGATCATTCGCACTGGATGCAAATCAAATTTAGAATAGAGGTTAGTGCTAAGAAATCGTGATGTATAATTTGGATAAAATCAGGCTTTCTCCAATATTTTTTAAATGGATGTTGGAATATCTTAAGGGTAGGTATCAGGGGTCTAATCACCGCATACGATATCGAGCAAAATTGATCGAAATTATTTATTTTGGTGTCATGAAACTCGATATCTAATGAAATGTATTGAATTTGAAAGAATAGCATTCGATATCGAGTAACTCAACATTACATTTATCGAGTTTTCTTCCGATACGTCAGTGTCTATCGTATGCAAAAAAAATTCGAAATTCGGCTGTGCAGAGAAGCTTTAGTTAGCGAAGCCGGTCTTTGTTATACCACAGAGTAGAAAATCCATGCGCCCGGCCGAAGGCCGGCTATGCCGGTATTATACCCCTTTTCTTATGTGGCATCACTACGAGCAAAAACCTTGTTTCGCAACTGTAACTCTAATTCTTTACTTGTTCCATTCGATGTTCCCCCAGGTAGCTACTTGGGTCCAGGATAGGGTTGCCAGAAACCAGAATTTAAATACCTAGATAATGTTTAAAATTCACCAGGATTTTAGAAGAATAACTGGACAATTTTTAAATAAATTTATGAGATAGTTCAGAAAATAAACATTTTATTTAACAATTAAGCAAAAATTGTTGAAGCTTTTATCAACATTTAGTCGTATGGATATTCTTTACTTTGGTTTGTGAGTATTGATTATTTGAAGTAATTTCATAAAAAGATATCGAAAAAACAAACGAAATCAATTTATCTATAGTTATTTTGTACATTTTTTATTTTTAGTGTATATTTAATAAAAAAAGTATCTAAAATTCAAGAAATTTTTTGAACTGGACAAATTGTATTTGAGCTGGTAACTGAACAATACCCAAAAAAAAACTGGACAATCCAGGCCATCTGGCAGCCCTAGTCCAGGATAATTCCCATTATAAATTAATTATTTACCATCTTGTATTAAGTAAGACTCCAAATCATTTAATACTTTTATTCTCCAAATCACAGTTGTCCATTTGGCGAGGGGGGCTTTAGAGAAAAAAATGGATTAATTTAAATAATATTTCATAGACTTCCTACAACAGTTTGATAGATTCGGACTGAAAACTGAATTTGTACATTCAAAACCTCCGATAGTTTACAAAATATTCGAATTTAAATATTCAAATTTGGATTATTTTTATTAGGAATTTTGGTCCTTCTTTTTGTTGAAAATTTACTTTCTACCAAAAATCTTTAAACGTGCGAATTTTATTATCAGCTACTGTACGATTTTATACAAATAATTAGAAACTTTTGTTTAAATATTCTAACGTAATTGATATCAGAACATTGAAACCAAAAAATAGAAAATATGTTTGTCGCTTTTATAGTTTTTTTTCTATTAAACTTTATTTAACGGAAATTTGAATGAATAATTTCTCTTATTTTGTTATAATAGTACCTATTTCAAAGTTTTTATTTAATAAAATTAACTAACTCATTTTGTTTTGAATAATCGCATTATCATGTCATTCATTAAATCGAGTTAATGAAAGGAAATTATGACAAATAAAATAAAAACTCGTTAAAGTGATGGCAGTAATAAAAAAAATGCATTGTAAATTTTAATTAAAATGTAATAAGTCAACTGTTTATTGCATTTAAAATAAAAAAGGAAATATTAAAATAGGGTTTTAATAATAAAGGTTAAAAACGGGTAAAGTTTTAGAAGTGTATTTATACATCGTTTGGAAGTCGAAAGAATTCTCAACGATGACTCCAAAGTATATATATTTATTATAATGAAGGCGTTAACTCTGTCTTGCTGTACGGTTTAAGGCATGGCTTGTCACCACAAAAATGAGACTTAAGCTTCAAATCTTTACTTGCAAAACATCTTAGAAACATGGTGGCCTAGAATAATCACATACGATAAACTGCTCCAACTTGCACATCAAGATAATATTAATACCCAAACACGACGTCGTAAACTAACATGGCTGCACGCAAAGAAAAAACATGGTTGTGGTAAACATATTCTAAGAGCAACTTATTATGATAAGATTCATCATTGTAGTCATCATAATAAGATTATTATTGAATCATATTATGGCTAAATATATTCGTAATATTACATCATAATATTTTTCCCTTTATCATATTATTATTCTGTTAATCATAATAAGTTAAGAATTAATCATATTATTGTCATGTTAATCATAATAAGTTAAGAAGCAATAATAAATGTTAATCATAATTAGCTAAGAAATTAATCATGTTATTGTCATGTTAATCATAACAAGCTTAGAAGTAATCCTATTATCTTCATGTTAATCATAATAAATTAAGAAGCAAACATATTATGATACAGCACCTTTCATAACTGTCATAACAACACAAAATAAATTAAAATTAATTTGCATCGATTTTTTATTTTTTGGCTTTTTACAATTTTTCTTAATGAAAATGTTCAATATTAGGCTTACAAACTTTTATAAAATAACACAAAATCTCTGTCTGTTTTGTTGTTGGATTTTAATAAGATATTTAAAAAAATAAAACGAAATCTCTGTGTGTTTTGTTGTTGGATTTTACTACGATATTTTGCATTTGCATTACATTACATCACTAATACTGAACTCCGCTTATATTGAAATTTTTTTTTTTAATTTCTTTAAACTTATTATTTCTTATGGGAATTTATCTTTTAATTGTTTAACCGCTCACATATAAAAAAACGACACAATTGATTTAAAATTATTTTACAAATGGCGCCTACATAATATTGTTAGAGTAAAAATAGTTTGATTGCATCTTAAACATAAATATGATAAATGTATAGAAAGTTATCATGTTATGGCTATTAAATATCATGATATGGTTGTGAGAAACATAGTAGGTTTTTAAAGTTATCATAATTTAGTTGTTAGAAAAATAATTATTTTTCGGTCAACAATACTAAAACTAATGCAATAAACATTGATATGTTTACAGTAACTATAATATTGTTGATATTAAATAAAAATAACAATTATTTGTGTACTACAACAATATATTGTTACAATAAACATAGTATTGTTGCCGTAATCATGCCCAACCATATTTTTTCTCTGCGTGTGGGTTAGAAGCTGGAAACCCCCTACAACGAAAGCTGCGTTTCAACAACAGAGTAGTAGCCACAAGCCATCCGACGAGGCGGACGAGTGAGAGCTGCATGTAGGCGGAAGGTTCAACGCGAAACATCTTAACCTTCTATATCTGCAGTTTACCATACGTTTCTAAAAATAGACCAATATTTCTTTTTTTTAGTACCGAATAACGTATGCCCTATAAATTTAATTTAACTACTTCAGCGTTGAAAAAAAACGCCAATTTAGAAAAAAACGAAAAATCATCTTAAATTGTTGCTGTCTTTCAAACATTGAATGACTTTCCAAAAGACACTAGAACTTTATGGCCATCGATTCTAATACACCAGCAGCAAACATTAGAAAAGAAGTACCATTAAAAGTACTTTAGAGAAGATCTACTCTCGTGGTACGTGTCAAATGATGCTTAAAAGACATTTTACAAAGTGGTTGTTGCATGTAATTTTTTTTCGACAATTTTCATCACACACACACACACAGACGAACTTCATCTATTGATTCGAACAAACTAACTGAAAATTTAAAAGATTCAATGTCAACAAGAATAAGAAAAACTATTGAGAATTTACACTGTTTCTAGGGGAAACCTTGAAGAACGGATTTAATTATTAAAAAAATTTATAAACAGAATGAAACTTTTGCGAGCCATAAATGTTTAAATAAATAAATAAAAAAAAGCGGAAAACTCAAAAGAAAAGAATCCTTATATTGAAAAAAAAAATCTTTTATTAATCCAACAAATTTATTGAACATTTCAAACCAAAATAAATTTTGACACCATTTCTCGTAGTCTTGAAAACGGAATTTAATCAATTAAGATGTAGAAAGTCAATAAAATATTCGCAAGCAGTTGAGCCAAAGATCCAGTAATGACTTTTAGGTAGAGTTCGCAAAAGATCTGTGAGGGGATTAAGTAAAAAAAAAAGTTTAACCATATGTCCCATATGAACCCTTTCCTAAAGGTGCATGCATGTTTTTTACATCTGACTTGTCAACTTTTCAAGTCACATATAATTGTGCATGTCTGTCAAAATTTCTGTTTTACAGAAGGTTTATAATATTCGGTCACAAACGTACATGTACATTAGACTGGTCGCAATTTTTTTTTTTTTATTTATTTGTTTGCGCTGCTTAAAATATGAGGTTTGGTGTAAGAAATCATGATCTAATTTTTCAGGTCAATCCGACGGTGCCTAGCCGTGCCGGGTGGGGCCCAAAGTTCCCCATATTATAAAAAAACATATTTTCTATCAGATCTTTATAGTTATACTAGTTGAAAAGCCGAAAATCAAAAATATGGCTTCGTTACGATCTTCCGCAGAGAAAGTACTTCAAGTGTGCCAAATTTCAGCTTCCTATGTCATCAGATGGCTTCAGAAAGTTGCGGAAAGAATAGGACATACATGCAAACATCCTGACATACTAAGAAATTATATATTGTATAGATAGATTAACATATGTTCGCGCAACTCAAAAACGCTTTAGCTTATTGAAAAACTAAAAAAAACCAAAATTACGCAATAAAATTTACTTTAAGAAAGGTAAAACGTTTTTCTTATATGCGCAGTCGTTTTAGAAATATAATTTTTTTTTTGGAAAAAAAATAATTTTTTTATTAAAATTTCGGAATTTTTGTTTTCAAAAATTCATAAAAAATTGAAAAATGCAGCTATGCTTTTATGCAGACATATAAAAAACAACATTGCAAACAAAACAAGCTATAAATGATTAAAATCTGTTAACAACTTTTGATTTTATGTATTCACAAAAGACGAAAAATTTTAATTAATTTAAAAATTTTATTAATCCGCCACATCTTTTGTGAATACATAAAATCAAAAGTTGTTTACAGATTTTAATCATTTATAGCTTGTTTTGTTTGCAGTGTTGTTTTTTATATGTCTGCATAAAAGTAAAAGCATAGCTGCATTTTTAAATTTTTTATGAATTTTTAAAAACAAAAATTCCGAAATTTTAATAAAAAAAATTATTTTTTTTTCTGGAATTGTGTTTCTAAAACGACTGCACATATAAGAATAACGTTTTACCTTTCTTAAAGTAAATTTTATTGCGGAATATCGGTTTTTTTTTAGTTTTTCAATAAACTAAAGCGTTTTTGAGTTACGCGAACCTATGTTGTGCAACCTCCCTAATTTTCGAAATAACGGTATATCTCGAAAACCAAAGCCAATATGAAGAAAAAATTTTAACTTTCTTAAAGTAAATTTTATTGACGAATTTCGGTTTTTTTTAGTTTTTCAATAAGCTAAAGCGTTTTTGAGTTGCGCGAACATATGTTGTGCAACATCCTTAATTTTCAAAATAACGGTATATCTCGAAAACCAAAGCTAACCTAAAAAAAACGGCTAGCACCACTGGATTCAGCGACCCCGAATTAGTTAAAATTAGTTAAAAATCTTTCGTTCGTATCATACTAAAATATTAAACTGCAAATACTTTAATCTATCTATACAATATATAATTTCTTAGTATGTCAGGATGTTTGCATGTATGTCCTATTCTTTCCGCAACTTTCTGAAGCCATCTGATGACATAGGAAGCTGAAATTTGGCACACTTGAGGTACTTTCTCTGCGGAAGATCGTAACGAAGCCATATTTTTGATTTTCGGCTTCTCAACTAGTATAACTATAAAGATCTGATAGAAAATATGTTTTTTTTATAATATGGGGAACTTTGGGCCCCACCCGGCACGGCTAGGCACCGTCGGATTGACCTGAAAAATTAGATCATGATTTCTTACACCAAACCTCATATTTTAAGCAGCGCAAACAAACAATTAAATTAAAAAAAAAATCCCATATAAGATGCGACCAGTCTAATGTACATGTCTCTGTTTTTTTCCCATAGTTGTTGCAAAAACCAAAACAAAAATGCCGCTACGAAAATTTTTCTTTACGCCGTAAAATAGTTTAACCATCTTAACATATTTTTCCTTTAATTCAAAGATACCAATTTAGGATATTATAACGAAACGGCTTATATATATAATGGGTGATTTTTTAAGAGCTATAGAAAAGCTTAAAAAAACACATAAAATTCAGAAAAATGCAATCTTTATTTGAATCGATAGTACGGTCCATATAATTTAATGTTTGAAGATTATATGCAAATGTTGACCGTGACTGCGCCTCAAATGGTCCATCCGCTTAGTCCAATTTTGGCATACTCTTTCCAACATTTCGGCCGGTATCTCATGAATAAATGCTTCAATGTTGTCTTCCAATGCGTCAATTGAAGCGGGCATGTGTGTAAAGACATGAGCTTTAACATAGCCCCACAAAAAATAGTCTAAAGGAGTTAAATCGCACGATCTAGGCGGTCAATTGACCGGTCCCGAACGTGTAATAAAATGTTCACCGAACTCGCCTCTCAATAAGTCCATTGTTGGCACCGTCTTGTTGAAACCACATGTCATGCAAGTCAAGCTCTTGATTTTGGGCAAAAAAAAGTTGAATATCATCTCACGGTAGCGCTCACCATTCACAGTTACGTTACGATTCGCATCATCTTTGAAGAAGTACGGTCCAATGATGCCACCAGCCCATAATCCGCACCAAACTGTGACTTTTTCTGGATGCATTGTTAGCTCTTGCAATGCTTCTGGCTGATCTTCACTCCAAAATCGACAATTCTGCTTATTAACGTACCCATTGAGCCAAAAATGAGCTTCGTCACTGAACTTAAGAAGCGCGCGTTGAACTTTCTTAACAGAGCACGCATTTTGATAATAAAATTCAATAATTTGCAAGCGTTGTTCGTTTGTAAGACGATTCATGGTTAAATTATAGACCAAACTGGAGATGTTTGACAGTGAAACAAAACACGAAACGTGCGTCAGCTGTTTAAACCATTGTTGCCAAAAAGATAATAGCTAAAAAATCACCCGATATATTTACATAAATGCTAAAAATTAACTTCAGCCGGCTAATGATTCCGTCAATAGTGGACGCCGCAGCCGGTTTCTTCTCGGCATAGATTTCTGATGTCAGATGGTTTGTCAGGAGAAAATAGAGCACGCTCTAATTGAAATTTTGTCAGATGACCTTGCATCTGACTTTTACAGAATCAAAGTTTAAAAGGTAACACACGACATGTATGTATTTTGCAGTGTGAAATTTTACATGTCAGATGACAAAAACATGTCGTGTACTTAAAGTGCCTTAAACATGTAAAAATCTATATATGTACATATATATACAAAGAAGTGTACACGTTGATGTCACCACTAACTGCGAAAACGGGTCGCCGGTCTGTAGATGATTTATGTGAAGTTTGGACGAAATCGGTCCAGTGGTCCGGAGATATGGCATTTAGATTTTACTATATATTATTATATCCACAAAATGCCCTCCATTTTCCATATTATGATTTTATATTGTCACTTGAAAAGTTACCAAACCTTACGATACATGGTAATTTATGTGTTCAATGGCATTCGGAAAAGGTTGTTAAGTATATTTCATATCGCTAAGGGGCGTAAAACGGGCAAACGGGTAAAAGCTCAGATTTTCTTGAAATGATTTTTGTTATTTAGGGGGTAAAATAACTAATCAACCGGTTTTCTTAAAATGTTGCATTAAGATATACATTTTTTGGAAACTTCACCATTTAGGGCGTTAAATAGGTAAAAATGGGTAAAAGCTCCCTCTACCAATGTCTTCTTAATTAATTTTCCGATGAAAGTTTCAAGTCTTGAAGGAACTAAAGGCTAACTATGTAACATTTTTTAACATTAATGCGTAAAATTAAAGGGTAAAACCACCCCTCATATATCATCTTAATTAATTAACCGATTCTTTTGAAAAGTTATGTATTTTTTTGACAATTTCTTTTTCCGGTAATTCTACTTTGGAATTTCAATCGACCACGGCTGTGCCATGGTACATGAGTTGTCGCTAATTATTATTGATATTAAACGTTATCGACGCTGCCATTTTGAATGGCAAATTCCGCGACGAAAATTTTTTGCTGCCGCGAACTCCGATAATTGCCACAGACGTCCAGTCGCAAGATCAAAATATGTCTGTTTGAGGCTTAGATTTGGGCACACCATGTTTTTCACACGGACAATTATACGTGGCATGTTCTCGACTTCATGACTGACAAAAAAAATATCGTACACGCAATTGCTCTTTGTAATGAAAATTGATTATCTCTGTTTATTTGTTTCATACATCAATTTTTTAGGTTTAACTTTTGAATATGTAACGAAAAGAAATAAAGAAATAAATGGCTATTGTTTTTTTTTCATCGCTGATCATGGTATAAAGCGCTTCATTCCTCCTTCTTTCACTAGAAATAAGTCAGCTAGTCTTTTACAAATGTAGGTAACTAAATAATATTCGGCCCAAAGAACTCTTATATGGAAAGTACCCTCATAAAATAATTTTATTTTGGCGGGTAGATGACTGCCCATGGATCCTAACACTCATAAAAATTATATGGTTGGGCTTGACCGACTATACTTTCTTACTTGTATTTAACATTTTTAAATCTTTCTGCTTGCCATTTTTACTTCATAGCAATTTATATAAAAAAAATTGCTTTGGAAACAGTGTAAACAAAGACTTCATACTGAGAAGAATACCCGTTTCTTAGGTATCAAAAGATCATTAATATTTGTGAATTATGAAGGTATTTTTTTTTTTAGATATTTCTTATAAATTTTTATATTTGTTTTCTTTATTTTTGGAAAAAAGCTTTGAAAAAAATAAGACTAAATAAAAACCAACCATTATAAATATTCCAATAGGACCTAGACACGTTTTGTGGCAACTTTTTAGTTGCTGCAACATCAATTTACAATACAAAACTTTAGTGGCACACAAAAAACGAAACGAACTAGAGGGTAATAACTTTTGATGGCTCTTATGAGTCTCTTCAAGTGAAAAAAAATTTTCGGTATTGAATATTTTCTGATTTCGATGGAAAACATAAAAATTCTTTGTCATCTCACATAATGCGCGAAAAGGCAACACTAGTTTGATTGGCTCTGTCTGGATCGTAGAACGTTGTCATGATATTTTCTGTTTTCAGATTTAAGAATTCGTAGGAATTCGAAATTTATGTTTGACAATCCTTGAACTTCTTAAAGTTTTGTGAGTATTTTTAAGGGGGAGAAAGCAGATGATTTTTTGGCTGGTTTTTTTCTTTTAAATTATAAAATATTTTTAAAGAAATTTTACATTTTTATGTTGAAAAATTAATTTTAGTTGCTTAATATTTCTATTGTAAAATTTATTGTTATTGAGATTTTGTAAAAGCATTTTTAATCTTTTATTTCTTTAAGGGTTTAGTTTAAAACAAAAATGTTTACTATGGATAAATTTTTATTTCTTTAATGAACTATTAAAAAAGTTCTTCAAAGATATATTTTTGGCTTGTAAAGAATATTTTTGGCTTGTAAAGCTTTTCGTTAAAAACTTGTCCAAATGAAAGACCCTTTAAAAGAAAAAAAAAAAAATTATAATTATGTTTGAAATAACTTTCATTTGTTGCTAAATAAAAGTCATAAACCTACATCTGATTGGAGCTGAAATGTGACCAAACCCGCTTGCCGCTTAAAAACAGCTGGAAATTATTTTCTGCATGCAATTTGCATGGCTTAAGGGCTTTTTTTTGCTGATGCAACAGCCTTTTTTTGTTTGAACAACTGTATTGTTTGCAACAAACCAATTTCTGCATCAATACATACATGCAGACATTAACATTAAAAAACAAAACAAAAAAAATTTGGCCTTGTTGCCTTTTAAGGTGAATCATCATCACGGGTTCATGTATTTTAGTGTTTGCATGTCTACCTCAAACAATGATCAGCAATAAAGGAAATGGTATGTACTTATTAGGGTGGGTCTCAAAAGATTTAAATGATTTTATTATCTTTCAAAACATTTGTTGGTACCCCAATTTGTTAATAACATACTTTAAGGCCATGGGTGGGACCCCTTCCCTATATCAGATCTAAATTATAAAGTTAAGCTCAATTAAATCTCTGGTTTAATTCTAAAGTTAAGCTCGATTAAATCTCTGCTTTAAAAGATAAAGTTTTTATCATAGTTATGGCCATTTTCTCAATGTATCGACAAACTGCCTGTTACTTAATGTCAACATAAATTTATTGGACCGATAAACTGTCTGTTAACGATTTTGGGTTTCTCAATATACCGACAAAAAACATTGTTTTCAGCTGGCAACGCCACTCAAAATACATGTAAAAGTTGGGAGTCAGCTGATTGAATTTATCTGTACGGCAAATAAAAGGAAAATAAATAATTGGCAGATGAGTGCCGGTTAGCTTTGCGATAAAATCGAAGCAAATGAGACATTGAGAAAACCAAATTTCTTTAATGTGCAGTTTTTCGTTGGGAAAAAAGATAATTGCCTAATGAGAAAATGGCCACTAGATTAATTGTTTGGAAAATGCAAATATATTTTCCTTGATTTTTTCATAAGGCGCCCACTGTGTAGCGAAAAATTTTAATACAAAATTTAAAAAAGAATACTCGATTAAATCTCTACTTTAAAAGATAAAGTTTGTATCAAATTTATTTTCCTTGTTTTTTTTCTAAAATCCCCCACTGTGTAACAGAAAATTTCGTTGCTAATTCTGAAAAAGAATACTCTGCTTTAAAAGATACAATTTTTATCAAAATCAGTCCAATCGTTTGTAAAATTTGAATTTATTTTCCTTGTTTTTTCTAAAATCGCCCACTGTGTAACAGAAAGTACATTTCAAAATCTGAAAAAGAATACCCGATTAAATCTCTGCTTTAAAAGATAACATTTTTATTGAAATCAGTCCAATCGTTTGTAAAATATAAATTTATTTTTCTTGTTTTTGTTTAAAATCCCCAACTGTGTAGCGGAAAATTTCGAAACACAATTTTAAAAAGAATTCTCGATTAAATCTCTGCTTTAAAAGATAAAGTTTTTTATCAAAGTCAGTCTAATCGTTTGGAAAATGCAAATTTATTTTCAATATTTTTTCTAAAATCCCCCACTGTGTAACGGAAAATTTCGTTACAAAATCTCAAAAAGGTCTACTTCAATAAACATCACTTCATTTTTTAATTCATACAAAAGACACCACCCTACTAGTCATACCTTAATATGTATTTCGAAATTAATCAGAAATAAATAACAGTAATATTTCCTCTCTAACCGAATCTCCTTTGTTTTCTGTTTTTGTACCATTGTGCAAAAGGTAAGTCTGTTAGACTGAGTGATTTGGTAAAAAAAAAGAACTGACCCCTTCTAGATATTCATATAAATTTGTTTTTGCTTTTTGTTCAAGTTAATTTGTGTTTGTCTAATGGCCATTTTCTCATTAGGCAATTATCTTTTTTCCCAACGAAAAACTGCACATTAAAGAAATTTGGTTTTCTCAATGTCTCATTTGCTTCGATTTTATTGCAAAGCTAACCGGCACTCATCTGCCAATTATTTATTTTCCTTTTATTTGCCGTACAGATAAATTCAATCAGCTGACTCCCAACTTTTACATTTATTTTGAGTGGCGTTGCCAGCTTAAAACAATGTTTTTTGTCGGTATATTGAGAAACCCAAAATCGTTAACGGACAGTTTATCGGTCCAATAAATTTATGTTGACATTAAGTAACAGGCAGTTTGTCGATACATTGAGAAAATGGCCATAAGTGTTTAAAGTTCAGCTGAGACTTTTTTTTATTTAAACAAAATATTTTTAAGTTCAAATTTAGAGTTGAAATTTATTTCTATTCGGACTGCACCCAAAATTCTGTGACCATTGAATGACTGTTTTAAATCTTTTTTTGTTTTTATGATTTCAATGAAATAAGTTGGGGGTTATAAGTTAAAAATACAATTTTATTTCTTTAGGAGTATATTAAATCAGCCTTATTACGAGAGTCGTTAACGTGGTCAAAACCGTTGTCTTTTTTTTAAATCATTAAAATTTTACAACAACGACGCTAATAATTGGGCCGAATATGTTTTTAAAAGAAATCTTGTCGAACTATTTTTAAATTCAGAAAATCTCTAAAAAAATTTTTTTAGAAGATAATTTAGATAGAATGTTTTTTCTCGATAACTGTTAAAACTTGACAAAATCTTCGGCAATAATGTTTTTCTATAGAAACCGTACTTAAATAGACTTAAACCTTTCGTCGAATGCGATTTTTTTTAGAGTTTTCTATAGAAAAGTATTCGTCGAAATTGGTGTTATATAGAAAACTTTTCGTCGAAATTGGTTTTATTTAGAAAACTTTTCGTCGAAATTTGTTTTTTATAAAAATCTTTTCGTCGAAAGTGGTTTTATACAGAAAACTTTTTATTAAAAGTGGACATTTATAAAGATCTTTCCGTAAACAGCAGGGATTTTTAGAAAACATTTCATTAAAGTGGTTTTCTTAAAGTGGTTTTTTAAATGATATTTCATCGAAAGTGGTCGCAGCAGAAAACTTTTCGTTGAAAGTCGGAAGTGGCTTCCTAAAAAACACTGATTTACTATAAAACACTTTGTGTCAAAATTAATTTTCAATAGAAAACATTTGGTCGAAATTGGCTTTATGTGGAAAAGTTTTCGTCGAAAGTAAGTTTTCAATAGAAAAGTTTTCGTCGAAAATTGGATTTCTATAATTTTTAGTCGAAAATTGATTTTCTATAAAATACAATTTTTCGTCGAAAATTGGTTTTCCATAAAATAAAATATTTCGTCGAAAATTGGTTTTATATAAAAAAAATTTTTCTTCGAAAATTGGTTTTCTATAAAATAAAATAAAAATAATAATAAAAACTTTTCGTCGAAAATTGGTTTTCCATAAAAGAACATTTTTCGTCAAAAATTGGTTTCCTATCAAATAATATTTTCGTCGAAATTGGTTTTCTATAAAATAAAATTTTTCGACGAAAATTGGTTTTCTATAAAATAAAATTTTTCGTCGAAAATTGGTTTTCTATTAAATAAAGTTTTTCGGCGAAAATTGGTTTTCTATAAAATAAAATTTTTCGTCGAAAATTGGTCTTCTATAAAATAAAATTTTTCGACGAAAATTGGTTTTCTTTAAAATAACATTTTTCGTCTATTAAATAAATTTTTTCGCAGAAAATTGGTTTTCTATAGAAAATTTTTCGTCAAAAATTGATTTTCTATCGAAAATTGTTTGTCGAAAATTGATTTTCTATCGAAAATTGTTTGTCGAAAATTGGTTTTCTATAGAAAACATTTCGTCGAAATTGGCTTTATGTAGAAAAGTTTTCTTCGAAAGTAAGTTTTCAATAGAAAACTTTTCGTCGAAAATTGGTTTTCTATAGAAAACTTTTCCTCGAAAGTGGTTTAACATTTCGTCGAATATTTTATTCATTAACAAAATAACAGAAAGTTCGTTCCGCCACCCTCTAGCAAAATATGTTTAGATTTCATGCTGCGCATTCTTTTAGACGTTTGACAAACGTTCATTCATTGATTTAGAATTGAATTGTAAAACTCTATTATTTTACCCCTCATCGTTTGAACTTCATTCTTGTAATTCCAGACTTTGTTTTGCTAAATGATTTTGCTGTTTTAAACATTTTATTTGATTGTGACGTTTCAAAACAATTTGAAATTAAATTGAACGTCTGCAGCGGAAGATGAAAGAGTGCTAATGTTATTTCGAATTTAGTTCCTGTTTGCGTTTCAAATGGGTGTGTGTTATTGCATTGTGTGTGTGTGTGTGGTTGCCGCATGTAAAAGTGTGTGTGTGTTCGGATGTGTTATTCATTTGCGTATTTGCGCAGCTGCAACTTGTCGGTCTTTTGTTGTAAAAATTCTTATTTTTCATTTTGTCAAAAGGTGTATTTAATTTGAGTTGTTCATGAGTATACAATATTTTTTTGTATGTTATTTTTTGTTGTTGTTGTAGTTGCTGTTGCTTTTGTTTGTTTTGTGTAATTTTTAATTACTGTGTCCTATTGTTTGATTTGAAGTTGAATTGTGGAATGAATGTGTCAGAGAATGTGCGAATTCGTTAGAAGTTTATGGGTCACAATTAAGAGCGAATAACTTGAATTCTATAGAATTTGGCGAGACCATAAACTGTCAATAATAATTAGAATAGAAATAGAAAACATATGTCTGTTAAGTAATTTGTGCGTGTATATACATAAATGCACTGAAAGAAAATTAGGAAAATTTAAAGGTTTAACTAGTTTTTTTAAAATAACGTTTATTTCAAGATTCATTTTTTGGTACCACATAATTTTAGCTTGGTGGTGGGACTGTGTTCATACGGCTCATGTCTTATTGACAAGATTTCTACTTTATAGGCGAGAGGGACGAGGGGAAAAGAAACGAGTACACAGATGCATGTACTGCCTTTACGTTTTGCTTTTTCATTCGTTTTTTAATTTTGTTTTTGTTTTCAATATCAAAAAGCACACATGCATACGCACGTCGTCAACATGACATGAATCATTTCAACGACAACTCATGTTCAAAAAAGAAAAAGGAAGAATCTTGTCAATAAGACATGAGCCGTATGAACTCAGACTGGGAAAACGCATTGCTTGTCACCCAGTAGATAAAATCCACCATGGAGTGCGCCTATGCGTCGGGTATCCATGGTAATATTTTTCAAATCTGTTGTGCATTATAAAAATAGTTGTGTTTTAATTCTTTCAGACACACTCCTTTACATTCATTTTATTTCAATCGTTCAAGCACAAAATTGTTTTTATTTGAACTCAGATTAGCTTTCGTTTTATCTTCAATAAATAAATTGTAGTTCAGATAAGATAAATTCACTTTTGCCGTTGAAAGATAAAAAATGCAATTTCCCACAAAGAACATTGACTCATAAGAAAAAGAAGAAATACAAAAATTCTTAAAAAAAATTTTTCGTCATAAAAAAATTCAAATAAACAAATCTGTACTGAAATTCTGTAACTTTTTAACGACAAAAAATTGTCGTTAATTAGTCAAAATTCGTAAGCTAACGAAAGTTGTCGTTAAGAGCCATTCTGTAATGAAATTTTAACAATTTTTATCGGCAAAAAATGTCGGTAGCTAACGACACAAAAAAAGTTCTTGTTTAATAATAACGACAATAAATGTACTGTTACCAGATTAAAAATATAGAGTAAAGTAGCCAATTTCTAACACAAAAAAAGTAAGAAAGTATAGTCGATCAAGTCCGACTCTACATTGCAGTATTTGGGCGATCATGTTTCCGCCAAAATCGTGAGGTTATTATTCACATAATACATTTTTGTGCCAAATATTATCTAAGTATCTACCATTATTAGTGTATTCGTATGGGAGCTGTGGTCAAATATGGACCGATTCTAAAAAAATTTGTTCTGGTGATTAATGTAGGTTGCGACAAAATATTTTTGGATCTTATTCAACTCAAATGTCTATAAAACAAGATGGCTATTAATAGGCACAAAACCCTATTCCGGAAAGAAGTTTTCATGTGGGCTATAAAAATTAAATATGTAACTGCTTCTCAGCATTATAAAAATGCTTCGACCTTGTGACAATAAACGCATATGTGCCAAATTTTATAAAATTATTTTTAAAACTGCGACCTGTAATTTGCACACAAGGTTATCTTGGACAGACAACCAGCCATCCTGATAGAAGGACGCACTTCGTTAAATGGATTCTGACATTGATTCTGAGTCAATCGGTATACTTAAAGGCAGGCCCAGAACCTTTATTTAAATGTGTTACACACATTCGTACAAACACATAATACCCTTTTCACATACAGTAGTGCTGGTATGAAAAGTAAGAGCAGAATGTTGTGCTAGAGTGGCTCAGTCATCTGGAAATTTTTCCCTATGTATAAAAGAATTTAAAACCAACATATTTGTTTAGAAATATAATCAATATTTACACGTTTTCATTCATGTTTTGTTAAAATAAATGCAATAAAGCAAATTATTTTGTATTTTTTATTAATTTTAAAAAATTTTCACTTTGACGTTCTTATATTTTTACCGATATTTGTCGTCAATATTTCTAAACAAAAATATTTGTTTATTTAAAATACAGAATAACAAATTCGTTAAAGTAACCGAGATTTCTCGTTAATTAACGATATCGGTAGTTAAATTCAAAAAGTTACAGAATTGAGGTACTGGTGTCATAAGTAGAGAACAAATAAAACAACATAAAGTCCAGTGCCCATGTTCTGTAACTCTCGCTTCAGTAAACTTTTCGATTGAAATGTGTGAAATGAAACAGAAATGCCATAAATTGAAACAAACAACTGTTTTTCTCACTAAACTGTATCTGCAACTTATTTTGGCGAGTACTAGCTGTTACGTAAGGAAATTACTCGCCAAATTTCAGAAAAAGTGTGTCTGTAACATTTTTGTGCGAAAAGTTTCCGCTTTGAACTGTCAAATAAACTCACGTATAAAAACGGGGCGAGAAAAACTTGTAACACCAAAAAACACTTAAAAATGCAAAATACAAAGAATAATAATAATAATATTTTGTTCTTGGCACATTTTTTTTATTGTTTAATTATTTTGCTTTTAACATTTATATAAAATATACGAATGTTTTTAAATCGTTTGCAAACAACAAACATTAAAGTCGCACTTTACATTATTTGGTAAAGCCGACGGTTCTAATTTCGCCGCCGTCGTTGAAAAATTTTCAATTTTAGTAAATTTTGGTCGCCGTCAACGTTATTTGTTACTGGCGTTTTCAATGTCTGCAATGTCACATCGGCTTCGAGTGCAATGTTATGACATTTATAACGTAACGACGTAATCTCTTTTGATAGTTTTCGACATGAGTTACAGACACACTTTTTTCTCACTTTTCGAGAAACGATGGAATATTTTGTGTCACATCTTTTCGACGCGAGAAGTTCTCACTATAGTTACAGAACATGGGTACAGGTCAAAAACCTTTTAAAGGGCCCCAATACTCTTCTTGTTTTGCATAAAAAACATGATTAATTTTTAAATAAATATTTATTAAATATTTTTAAGAAATGAAAAGTTGGCATTAAATTTTCAAAATGTCAAATAGGTACTCTTTTTTTAAAAAAAATTTATGTGAATTTCGAATTCAAACAAAGAAGTTAATTCATGTTAAAAACGAATGACGAAAACAGTCATTACAAGACTGTTAGTAATTGAATGGAAATGAAATGAATGAATGAAGATTTAAACATTAAACTTGAGCTAAAAGAAAAAAAAACTTCATTATGAAAAGTTATCGTTTTACAAAACTTGAAATGAAAAAGCGACTAAGTAAGTGCGCTCTATTGTTTGCAATTTCACTTAAATATTTTAGTTTATTTTAGTTTTTTTCTTCTCTTTTCCTTATTAACCATGTGTTAATTAATTGTTACTTTTTTTCTTTAGTATTTTTATCTTTTTATAACAAGCTGTGTTACCAGCTTTAGTGAAAAATAATAATAAAAAAAAAAAAAAAAAAAAATGATTTGCAAATACCATTTACTTACGTGAATGAATAAAATTATTTTCCATTGTGCAGTGCAGCTGTTTCAAAACGAACGGTTCAGTTAAAATCTAAAAAATTTTAAAAAGATACTTTTTAGAAACTATAACGCTTATTTCGAAAAATTGGATGGGGGCGGGGGCGGTGTTGAAATTGTGTTTATACAGCTTTTACATTTATTCAGAAAAGTTGTAATGTTTGATTAAAAAAAATAACTGCAATAATAAAAAAACGCAAAAACATGTTGTTAAACTTGACAAAAAACTTCTTAGAGAAAAGAAAAATCGCTTACATGAAATAGATCGCAAGAACTTAGAACCCTTAAAAAAATCTAAAAAATAAAAAAAAGTAATTAGTATTGTGGTTATTTTGTTGAACTATTTATGGTTTTTAATCCAAATTTTTAATATTTTTAATTAGGCTTAAGTTCATGAAATTTAATTTTTATTAAATTATTTTTGTGAAGAAAGGAATTTTACAACATGAAAATCAATTAAAATTGTTATTGATAATCTTTCATTCTTGACGTGGCTCGGGCTCGAACCCTGGCCGGCAGGTTACCATGACATGTTTCGATCGCAACCACTCGATCTCCTCAGATGGATTTGCCGTCTTACACTCGCAGCCATCGACGACTGCTGACGTCACTAGTCAAACATCAATCCTTAAACCAAATTGTATTTTAACATTTGGTAGATCGAAATTTGCTTTCCTGAATGATTATCAATTTTAATTGATTTTACATGTTTTTTCCTTTACTTCTGTTTTTTCGTACTTTCGTCAAGAATTTTTCTTGAAGTCCAAGTACATTTTTTTGTTTTTTCACTATGTCTTTCTCTTTTCTGTTGACCTTTTTCAGCACAACTTGAAGGACAAATGTACACATAGAGCTCGTGCCTTAGCTTTAACAATAATTAGTATTGTGGTTATTTTGTTGAACTATTTATGGTTTTTAATCCAAATTTTTAATATTTTTAATTAGGCTTAAGTTCATGAAATTTAATTTTTATTAAATTATTTTTGTGAAGAAAGGAATTTTACAACATGAAAATCAATTAAAATTGTTATTGATAATCTTTCATTCTTGACGTGGCTCGGGCTCGAACCCTGGCCGGCAGGTTACCATGACATGTTTCGATCGCAACCACTCGATCTCCTCAGATGGATTTGCCGTCTTACACTCGCAGCCATCGACGACTGCTGACGTCACTAGTCAAACATCAATCCTTAAACCAAATTGTATTTTAACATTTGGTAGATCGAAATTTGCTTTCCTGAATGATTATCAATTTTAATTGATTTTACATGTTTTTTCCTTTACTTCTGTTTTTTCGTACTTTCGTCAAGAATTTTTCTTGAAGTCCAAGTACATTTTTTTGTTTTTTCACTATGTCTTTCTCTTTTCTGTTGACCTTTTTCAGCACAACTTGAAGGACAAATGTACACATAGAGCTCGTGCCTTAGCTTTAACAATAATTAGTATTGTGGTTATTTTGTTGAACTATTTATGGTTTTTAATCCAAATTTTTAATATTTTTAATTAGGCTTAAGTTCATGAAATTTAATTTTTATTAAATTATTTTTGTGAAGAAAGGAATTTTACAACATGAAAATCAAAACAAAAAAATGTACTTGGACTTCAAGAAAAATTCTTGACGAAAGTACGAAAAAACAGAAGTAAAGGAAAAAACATGTAAAATCAATTAAAATTGATAATCATTCAGGAAAGCAAATTTCGATCTACCAAATGTTAAAATACAATTTGGTTTAAGGATTGATGTTTGACTAGTGACGTCAGCAGTCGTCGATGGCTGCGAGTGTAAGACGGCAAATCCATCTGAGGAGATCGAGTGGTTGCGATCGAAACATGTCATGGTAACCTGCCGGCCAGGGTTCGAGCCCGAGCCACGTCAAGAATGAAAGATTATCAATAACAATTTTAATTGATTTTCATGTTGTAAAATTCCTTTCTTCACAAAAATAATTTAATAAAAATTAAATTTCATGAACTTAAGCCTAATTAAAAATATTAAAAATTTGGATTAAAAACCATAAATAGTTCAACAAAATAACCACAATACTAATTATTGTTAAAGCTAAGGCACGAGCTCTATGTGTACATTTGTCCTTCAAGTTGTGCTGAAAAAGGTCAACAGAAAAGAGAAAGACATAGTGAAAAAACAAAAAAATGTACTTGGACTTCAAGAAAAATTCTTGACGAAAGTACGAAAAAACAGAAGTAAAGGAAAAAACATGTAAAATCAATTAAAATTGATAATCATTCAGGAAAGCAAATTTCGATCTACCAAATGTTAAAATACAATTTGGTTTAAGGATTGATGTTTGACTAGTGACGTCAGCAGTCGTCGATGGCTGCGAGTGTAAGACGGCAAATCCATCTGAGGAGATCGAGTGGTTGCGATCGAAACATGTCATGGTAACCTGCCGGCCAGGGTTCGAGCCCGAGCCACGTCAAGAATGAAAGATTATCAATAACAATTTTAATTGATTTTCATGTTGTAAAATTCCTTTCTTCACAAAAATAATTTAATAAAAATTAAATTTCATGAACTTAAGCCTAATTAAAAATATTAAAAATAAAAAAAAGTTTAAATAAAACAGTTAAAAATCGTCTTTTGCCTACAGAGAAAAATCGCAGAAAAGAAAATATTTTTCAAAAAGTCGCTAGATTGCATTGAGCATCGGGAAAAAATTTTTTTATTCAAAATAATGTTTAAAAAGTCGATCATATATATGGGCATTTCCGTCAAAAGGTCCACCGTGGCCGAAAAATTAAAAGTTATTAAAAGCTGGGGTCTAATCACCGCATTCGATACTATCGTATCGAATAAAGTATCGAATGTTTTTGCATACGACAGACACTGACGTATCGAATGAAAACTCGATAAATGTAATGTCGAGTTACTCGATAACGAATGCTATTATTTCAAATTCCATAATTTTCATTCGATATCGAGTTTCATGATACCAAAATAAATAATTTCGATCAATTTTGCTCGATATCGTATGCGGTGATTAGACCCCTGATTATTTTACGATATTTTTATAGAGAAATATTTGGATTTTACTAATTTTATAAATTTACCCATAAATTTGTTCACTTAGATAAACAATCAGACTGCAAAGTTATGCAAACGTTATTTCTTATTTGTGAGAATTTTTTGTTCTATATTTTCTTTAATTTTATCTTCCTTAAAAGATGTGATATTTCGTCAGCTCATTACTGGTTTGACCTACCGACCATTTTTAAAAAAAATGAGTTAGCTATGAGGAATATATTTTTTTAATACCCTCTTTCTAAATCAAAAACCTGTTTCGCGAAAATTTTTATGGTTTCTGAGATATAAAGCATTAATTTTGCTGCATATCAACTGTTTCAAAATTTTTTAAGTACTGTTTTGCTCTACAAGCCATTGTTTGGCGATTGCAGCAAATTCTTCATACAAAAACGTACAAAATATATTTTACTGTTGCTTTGCTGCATTGCCGTAGGAAAAAAAGTAGTTAAAGCAAAAGCAAAGTAAAATGACAACAAGAAAATAAATTTGTGAAAAATAGTTTTATAATGGACCCAACCAAGTGTACGGTTTGCTATGATATGCAAAGTGTTTTTAGCCTACCTAAGGGAAATGCTTCAACATTTTACTACAAACGAAAATTAAATATGTACAATCTTACATCAACCATTATTATGCTAAATATACACACTTTTACTTATTGTGCCTTGTGGACGAAAGCTCATAGCGGTCGGAGTGGTAACGACATTGCTAGTGCTTTAATTAAAATTTTAAATGAATTAATAAAAGATTATCCACTAATTAAAACTTTGACATTATGGAGCGATTCTTGCGTACCTCAAAATAAAAATCAAATTAACGCAACCGCAATCAAAATGTTCTTTAAACAAAATAATATTGATGCCGTAATACAAAAGTCTTCACAACCAGAACATTCTTTAATTCAAGAAGTGGACTGTGTCCATGGTGTTATTGACCGGTACTTAAAGAATATTGAAATTCATAGTCCTCTTCATTTACTAAATTTGCTTAAAACAATGCCAAATAATAAAACAAAACTTAAAGCTATGGAAATCCTTCCGGGAAATTTTCGCACATACTCGTTGGAAGCAAATAAAATGGACTTTCGAAAAGTCCCTTTTGCTAAAATTAAATTACTTCTATACAGTTAAAATAATGATTTATGTATACATTATAAAACTTCTACCAGAGAGGAAAAAATATAAAAATGCAATTTTGGTTAAGTCTGCATCAAAAAATTGTTTGAAAACTCCTGAGAATTTGTTGACGAATGTTTTGAAAATATCGAAACCATCATTTATTTCCAGCGATAAAAATAGAGACATAAAAGACTTGCTTATATTTCTTCCACGTGTTGAAAAAGCTTATTATAAAAATTTACTCAATATTAAAAGTTTTAAAATTTCTTTTTACTTTTGCATTATTTAAGTTGTTTAATTTGTGGCTTTTTATGTTACTTTTCATAACAGTAGAACTGTTTTTTTCTGTTTTTGTAAAGTAAAATCAAATAAAAAAACTATAAAAAAAAATTCATCTCAACAACAAGTTACACAGTAATAAGTAAACGTATGCAGCACAAAAAGCCACTTTTTTAATTTTTTTTTAGAAAAGTGGCGTATGCGGCACAAAACAATATTTTTCATTTTCAAAAAAATACTATTAAATTCTAACTTTATTCATGAAAGTGCGCAAAAATTTACATCTTTCTTCAAAACATATACCGGAAGCAGTGGTAAAAATATAAAAAATTCTATCGGGTACATTTTGAGAAATCTTCATGTAAATCTTCTTTGTCGTTTTTCTCCACTCCGACTTTTTGGCATATGCGCCAAACCAATTCTGAGCTGAAGATTTGACAAAAATTATTCCAAAAAAATTTTCTTACATGGTCTGTCATCTAAGGAAGAGTTCAAAGAGAAATATGCTATTCGGATTAAGGGTTAATTTTTATTTTGTTTTATTCATTATTCAGTTAAATTATTATGGACAAAATTTCACGTTCGAAATGTCACGTATCGACCCAGATTTTGGCTTTAAAAAGGAAAATACAGAAGATTTTGGAATCAAATCAAAGACATTTTAATGTTACATTGCTACGTAAAATTCTCAAAGTAGTTTGACTAAAAAATTGTGCCAGGTTTCGCTGAACTACGCCTTTTTATACATGGCCACAAAAACTACTTTTTTTTCACGTTCGAACCGCTACTTCTTTTGCCATTATCTTTGGCATAGAATCGCGCCCTCCATAAGCTTTAGCAATGATAACAGTGCTTTCTTAGTGCTTTAATGTAAGGGTTAAGAGAACATAAAAATATTTGTTGTTTAAAATGTTATTGCATTGTTGATGCGTACGACTGTCACGTTCAACACTTTGGATTTAACCATATTAAAAAAAAAACGTTAAAACAGAAAGTCGTTATATTTACAGCCTGGCCCACAAAGTCGAAAAGAACATTTCTTTCGTATTCATTTTTATATATTGAAAACAAAAAAAAAAAAAATAAAAATTACTGCCTGTTTTTAGAACGCGAACACAAAAGTGACAAATTTTGAAATTTTGTGTTAAATGTTAGTTAGACGAGTCACTTTTTTACTCGCGTTCTAAAAACAAGCAGTTAGTTTTTTATTATTGTTAATAATATACAAATACGAATAAAATGTTCTTGTCGATCAACGAAATTGTGTTTAAAACCCCTTGCAAGAAAAAACGTCGAATAATCGCCAAAAATACTTTTACAAAAAATATCGCAAATAAAACCAACATTTCGTTTAGTTTGACAAAAATCTACTTAGATAAAAGGAAATATTATAAATTGTAAAAACTAAAAATTAAAAAAAAAACTAAAAAAAAAAATAATTTAAACAAAAAATTTGTTAAAAAAACGCATTAAAAATTAAAAATTTGCTTAGAGAGTAAAATCGCAAAAGAGAACCCGTATAATAAAAATCTCTTTAGATTTAACCTAAATTGCTTTAAATAAAAGCACGCTAGCATCGAAAAAATTTTGTTTTTTGTAAATTAAGTTTGAAAAACTTTTCGAGAAACTTTCAAATTATCGCCAAAAAATTATTAATGCAAAAAAGTTGAAAAATTGTGATTTAAAATTAAAAGTCAGCTAAAAAAGAAAACAAAAATATAAAAACAAACTTGTCTTTAAATTTTACAAGAATCTATTAAGAAAATGTAAAAAACGCTTGCATAAAATCGCAAAAACTTAAAAAATCGCCTTTAATTACCTTGAATAGAAAATAAACTTGCTTAAATAGAAAAAATGGCAAACAACAAGCCGTTAAATTTGATTAAAATTAAAGAAAATTAAAAAAATTGTGTACACCAAACAATTGGAAGAATATAAAAGAAAAAATAATAGCAAAAAAAAAAAAAAAAAACGATTTATAAAAAAGTTGCTTATGGTGTTTTCTTTTCTGACAATAGTGTTCCATATATGCTACTATTCGTGCGGGTTTTTGTTCTATTCTAAAAATATATGCAAAAATGTGAGAAGTTGTCGTTTTCCTTTCTAAACATGTTGCAACAATAAATGCAAATTTGTTCCATTAATTACCCGAAGTTATAACTGAGTGTGAGATAATACCCTTTTTTGCATCTGCGTAAAGTACTTATTTATGCAAGCAAGTATTTTTTTTCTTGTGTTTGCGGACAATTTGCGTTATATTGTGATTTTTAGTTCTATTGTGATGGATATAAAAACTTTTTGTTTTTCGTTTGTTCTTTTATTATATTTTTTTGTCGCAAAATTTTTAACAACAGCTGACATTAATTATTGAAAATCAGTGCTGTTAACGCTTATGTAATTCAAAGAAAATTTAATGTTGAAAATTGCTACAAGCGTGATGAATATCGCTTTTAGTACAAACTTTGTATTCAATATTTAACACGCTAAATACACATTATTGTTGATTGTAAAACGTAGCTATTATTTTGTTCCATTGTAATTTAGAAAAATGTATCAGTTTGTAAGGGTTTGTGTAACCTGATAAATATATTACACAACTATAATGCATCATTAATTTTTAGAAAAGAAAACACCATTAGATTATAATATTAAAAAAAAAAGTTTTTACCAAGAAATTTTTTCAATTTAACAAAAATCTATTTAATTAAACAGAAAAAAATCGCCATAACTAAAAGAATGTTGGGCAATTGCATTAAAAAACTAAAAAAAATCTCCAAAATGAATAGATTTGTACAAATTATACAAAAAAGTCATTAAACTTTTCCAAAACTTCGTTAAATAAAGCAAAACACTCAACTCACCAAAAGAATATAATACAAAGAAAATATCCCTAACACCTAACTTGTCACGTGACAGTTCTAAAGTGGTAGGGACCGGTTCTAGTTTTAACACTTTATATGAAGGGGACTTGTCACTTTAACATGGCGATTTCCTAGGAGGGGGCTAATTGACAAATTTTTGACATTTTGTAACAAGTCATTGAAATAACAGAGCACACAGAGGCGTCACGAGACAGAAAATATTGTGTTTTTTCTGTTTTTTTTCTTCGAAAGCTGCCCTTTTTGCATTTTTTGTTTTGATTACGCAATTTGTGTTGATTTGTCGCCGAATTTTGGTTTTAAATAACGCCTGTCGCAGATATTGTCCCGAGTAACCCATGTTAATATGATAGATTCTCTTTATATAAAGTAATAGAACCAGATAGAATCAGCCACAACCCACATAAAATTCGAATACAATACTGTTTCTTTGTCGACTACCTGTCGCAGATATTGTCCCGAGCGAACCGTGTTGATATGATAGATCCCCTTCATATAAAGTAATAGAAACAGATAGAATCAGCCAAAACCTACACAAAATTCATTTACATGACTAGTTGTTTGTCAAATACCTATCAGAGATATTGTCCCGAGCAAACCATGTTAATACGATAGATTCCCTTTATATAAAGCAATAGAACCAGATAGAATCAGCCACTACCTACACAAAATTCAGTTACATGACTAGTTGTTCGCAGATATTGTCCCGAGCGAACCATGCAGAATCCGCCACTACCCACACAAAATTCAGTAACATGACTAGTTTTTTGTCAATTACCTTTCTCCTGGAGTAACTATTCTGTATCACCAGTTAAGTGGTATGTTCTGTTTTCACCTATCACAATTCGTTCCTTTTTATTATAATTTATTATAAAAAACAAAATAGCTGACTTTAAAATACGATAAAAAAATCTCTGCTCAAACACCGAAAAATTCTGAATTGAAGTAAATAAAAAATATAAGGAATTAACAAAAAATTGTAAAGAAGATTCCTAAAAATTAAATCATGAAGAACGACAGATATTTCCAATGAATTAGAAAATAAAACAAAAATCGCTAAACTGGAAAATAGAAAAATATAAAAACTTTTGATATAAAATCGCTTAAATAGAATTTTCTAAAGAATTTATTTAATTTAACGAAATAAATTTTTAAAAATTTAATTTTTGTAAAAAAAATTAACAAAATTATTATAAAAATCGCCAAAATCATTTGAAAATTTAGCTTTTTCTCAAAAGATTTCAAACTGATTCCAAATATTTGCATGAACCGTTTAAATTAAATTTTCCAAGCCGTGTGAAATAAAACGCCCAAATGACGCGATCTCATGGTATTTCACTTTTTTGTAAAGTTTTTTCAATTGTTTATAACAAAACAACAATATAGATAGAAAAAAAAATAATTAACATAAACATACGATTACATTTTTATTATAAAGTTTTGTGTTTTAATTTTTTATTTGTCAGATAAAAACTAGACCACAAAATTAACGTGTTTTTCAAAACAAAAAGCTGAAAAAAAACGTTTGTAATAAAGTCTGCTTTAAGTGTAACTCGTATAGATTTCAAAATATGTGTTTGAAAAAAGTATTTGTAAGTAAAACTGATTGACTGACTGACTTTTTGTCGGTTTGTCTTTACAAAATGAATGTCTTGAAACGGTAGCGAACATATTTCGTTTTTTTTTTAAATCTGGTTAAAAAACTAGACATTTGCATGCATAAGTTTGCATAAGCTTGTCAGAATTGATTAAGTGGATTAGTCAGGAAATGAAAGTTATTCAATTGAACTTATGCAGACAAGCATATTTAACCCTAAAGTGTTTATCCCGCTTTTACCCCATAAATCCAGTAAATTTCAAAATTAAATTTAATTTTTTATTTTTTTTTAATAATTTTTATATTTGTTAGACATCTAAGCATCCAAAGATCGAGTCAAAAATGACTATGCGTCGATCGGACTCATAAGCAACTTTTTTAATCGATCTGAAGATGTCCGTCCGTCCAGCTGGAGAAGCAATATTTTTGCACGCTTTCCCGGGAAACAGATTTACAAAACATTTTTGTTACATTGAGGCCTTAGGTCTCACATAGTTGGCCAATTTACCCCGAATAAATCTGGTAATAAAGAGTAATTTCGTATACTTTAAATAGTCTATTTTAAACAGACTTTTTCTTGAATTGCCAGATAAGATCCTGTATTGCCGTATTTAAATAATACGTTTGTATAAAGTAGTGAGTTCCTTAAGTAAAAATTCGAGAATTAAGTCCAATAGGAGAGGGAAACAGAAGGAATTCCATTTTCTTTTGTCTTTATTTGCGGATTTTAAGACTCCGGCAAGCTTAACAAGGCTGTAAAACTTTAACGCTGGGTCTCCACGTAGCAATTTTTATTGCCAAGTACAAGCAAAAACGTCGGCAGAACAGTGGAGCAATAATTGCTGGAGAACACTTGAAATTGCTTTGCCATAAATTTGCAATTTTCTCCGCGAGTAGTTTGTCGTAGCTGTGTTTTGTATTACTTTTTTGTTTATTTGCGTATGAAAAAAACCTTAAACTTGTATTTTTCTATTGAAAAAATAAATATATACAAAAAAACAAATTCGTAGTTTGCTTTTATTGATATTGACGTACATTTTTAAAAACATAATATGTACTATATTAAAACCTTTTTTTGTATTTTGTTGAAGTATTTTTAATAAATAAACACACAATTAAATAAACAACCGTACAGAGAAATGAAATGTCAGATAAATGACAACTGATTTGACAGCAGATTGCTAAGCAATAATTGCTCAAGCAATCAGATGAGCAATCATTGCGCATTGGATTGCCACTCATGGCAATTTGCGGTCTATACGTCGCAAATTTTAAAGGAGCAATCAAATTTGACGTTTACCGCAATAAATATTGCTGCGTGGAGACCCGGGGTAAGAGAACAGATCAAGCGAGAGAATCATTTTTTACTGCATAAATCTTATATTCATAAATGTTGTATAAACTCCTAAAAACCTTAACCACAATTCAAAATTTTGATACAGTACATCCATAATTCCACATATAGGACCGAATTATTAAAATCATGCTGTTTGTTATTGGGCGGGCTTTTTGCCAAATTTATAGCTTTTATTGTGAAACAGTTAGGAAATATCAATTCAATGTACATTGTCAATTCACTTTAAGTAAACTATTGAAGATTTATAAATTTCTTTTTACCAAATAATAAAAAAAAATATAAAATATTTAACTAAAAATTAAAAAATTACAATTTAATTTTAGTTATAATTTTTTTACTTCACTCTTGATTTTTATTTCTGTCTTCTTCTTTTTTAATAAAATTTGCCATTCACAGTGGTTGATATCATGATATTGTGAAACAGTTAGGAAATATCAATTCAATGTACATACATTGTCAATTCACTTTAAGTAAACTATTGAAGATTTATAACTTTCTTTTTACCAAATAATAAAAAAATATAAAATATTAAACTAAAAAAGCCAATTACAATTTAATTTTAGTTATAATTTTTTAACTTCACTCTTGATTTTTATTTCTGTCTTCTTCTTTTTTAATAAAATTTGCCATTCACAGTGGTTGATATCATGAAATTAAACCAGGTATGGGAGTCATAATTTTAGATGATATGGTAATAAATATTAATTAATAGGAAATTTTGATTAAAAACAGCTTAGAAAATAAATTCAAATAAATCAAACATATATTAATCATTCTGAAGACTTAAATTTGTGGATTTGTAGGTACCACATTCTAAAAAGAATTTTACAAATTCATCAAACAAAGCGAACAGTTCCAGCCCTGGCATATATTAGAAGCTTAGAAGGATACCCTCTTCTTATTTTAAGTGTATTTAAGTGAAAGCGTTCAAGGGCGAATTACGGCTTTCGATATCGATCGAAATTTCCATTAAAATTGTATTGTTATTTCGATCGGTATTGAATACCTAAATTTTCCTTACGTATTGATCGAAACAAATGGAAGTCGAACGGGACAAGGTGTGCACAAGGACGGTAAGTTTTGCTTTACTTGCCATATAGTGAAGCAAAATTTTCCGATCACTATATTCAAAATAATTTTAAATTGGTCCTGCATAATGTGATCGAGCGCTGTCATAATGTAGTATTACGGCTTTATCTCTGGTAACATACGAATCAATTGGGTCTGGTAAAGGTACGCAGGAATTGTGTTGCTCGATTTTTACAGATCATAATATATGAGACCCTTTTGGTCCCAAAACGTATAGAGAATTTCCTTGGAGCAATAGATATTCGGCTGGTTGGCTGGGCTTCACATACGATTTCTCGCCAGTATGATTTGATGTAAAAAATTATTTCTATTAATGGCATTAAGCGGCATTTGGATATACAAAGTCTTTCGACATCAGCTCGGTTGGTACCTGATTTCCTTGCTTTTTAATGAATCCTGCTTGATTTGTTCCTAATGATTTTGTAAGTTCGTTAAAAAAAAGTTTATGATCTCAAAGTGTATAGAATACAGATTCCAGGACTCTATTACTTAACAAATGGAAAAAGTTTTAGGACAACTTTTTAAAAAAATTTGTGTAATGTTTTGAATAGATCAGTCTAAATCTTTGAAAAAATTTTATAGGGCTTCAAATTTATGTCATTTGTACCAGACTCTAAAGAAATGCAGAATAAATTTTAAAACATTTTGATTCTTATTCTAAAAATAACCTTAGAAACACTTTCTGAGTTAAAGATGTTTTATTGGTAATGCCTTTTGAAAACCCATCTTTGGCCACAAATTTTTTTCTTAAGTGTATTTAACATACAAATTACTTTTAATTTGTTATTTTTTTCCTATTTTTCATTTCAATTGAAAAGTTGCTCTAGTTTCTATACCATTTAAAGTTTAGATTTCTTCTTAAATTTTTTTTCCACTGCAATGCAACAAAAAAAGCTGGTAATTTAGCTGTTGTTCGAATTGCAGTTTCTTAGAAATCGTGCTGCTGCTGCTGCTGTGTGGGTCTGTTGCAACAAAATGGCAACAATTTGAAGTGTCTTTTAAGTAGACGTAACGATCGATGGTGGTTAAAATTTGCTAAAAACCCCAATAAAATAAAAATAAAACACAAGTCAATAGTGAAAAACAATAAAGTTTTGTAAATAAAACCAAACTGAACTATCAGATATCTAGAAGAAGTAATTTATATATTTTACATTTAATATGGACAGACTTTTTTTCTAGAGTATTTTTATTTTTGTTGGATTGGTGGCGGTTTTAACAACAATTTTAACGTAAAGTTTGTTAATTTTTTGTTTGATTTTTTTTTTTTTATTTTAATTCTTAACAATTGGCGCGTGCTTTCGAAACGAGTTTTGTTTTTTTTTTGTTTGGAGGTTGGTCGGGTGGCGTGCAGTTAATTTTGCAAATAACTTTAAAATTTATAAGGAAAGTTTCAAATAAATTGTTTAAAATAAATTATCGCTTAAATTATTTAATCCATAAAACAGGATTTATTGTAACAAATTTATTTCGAAATTAATTGAAGGGTAGTGAGTTTAGCTGGTAAAATAAAAAAAGTGGGGTCGTTCGGAATTTTGCTTGTAACCGCTGGCTCAGCTTTTAGATTTTGCATAACGCTGGCTTAATATGTAAAAGAGCTAAGATGCGAAGACCGCCAAGTTTTTAAATTATTATTTCTATTGTAAAATTTCCAAATAAATTTATGCAACAAAACTTAATAAAACAGGGTCACCAAGGACGTGCTTCCGTCCCTGGATTAAACCCAAAGGGTATCAATTATCTTTACTGCAATGATATGTGTTCTGATGAAATTAAGGATTTGGTTTTTTAACCCGTGCGTTTGTTCGCAATACACGTTTTTCCGCATGAGCACATCCTTTTGTGGTCGATTGGCCGGTGAATCGAACAACGTATTACACTCGTTTTTAGCCGTACTGTTGTATGTGGAATAAGCTTCCCTCTCACTTTCAACATGAAAAAGTTCAAGTCGAATGTTCACAAACACTACTTCCTCTAGCCAAACATATTTTCCTAGTTTCAACAAAATGAATTAGTTGCTATTATACCTTGAGTGCTGGTCCTAACAAAACATTCCCGTTCCCTGGCCGCTGCCGATTTTAACGCAAAACATACCTTCTGAAGGTCACGACTTCTAACAAAGGGTCGTGTTTCGTTTAATAAAAATTCTTAAATGGATTCAAATGTGGTCGCGAGCAGACAACCAACATATTGGCTTACCGATCTGCAAAAAATTCCAGATGTCATCGATTTTGGCGTGGTTAAAAACATCCCCATAGAAACGATTCATGTTGAAGCTTCTTTAAAATTATCTTCCGATGAAACACCTAAAATTGCTACTTTGCCTGGTTACCTACTGGCGTCGCAGCCACACAAATAAATTGGTTAAAATATAAATTTCAGTACCCACTGCACTGAAAGTATTCCGGTTAGACCACTGAAGAATATGGATCTCTTTATTGTTAATTTTGACAGTTATTTGAAACAAGCAGTTCAATATTCCAGCATAGCCCAAAAAAATCAAAAATAATAAAATATATTCTAAAGACGTCAAGCGTCTCTTGATTGAAAAACAGGAGAATTCGAAGATAGTGGCAATTGCACACATTCCCTCAACTTAAGAACTTATTACTTATAACTTATTGAGTGCCCCGGTAGGCTGGCTGGTAGCGAGCTAGTCTATCAGCGCCGGGGTTGCGAGTTCGATTCCCGCCAGAGATTCTGGTTTCTTTCCTGCAGACAAGCATAGAGGTTCGCGGGATTAGCTTAGGAAATTTAAAAAAAGAGAAAAAATTTATTAAGGAACTTTATGGAACTCCACAATCAGACTACTCATAATGGCGTGCAGCAAGAAGTCTCAATAGACCCGTTATTTCTAAGCCACCATTAAGAAGCTTGAATCGAAGAAAGAAAGTTTATTAAAAAAGGAAATCTGTTTTTTAATCATTTGAAAAACGTATATACCCCAAATATAAAGGTTGGTTTAACCATTTTTGAAGTTTTTTACGAAAATGGACGTTTAAATCAAAAAAGCATTTCGTGCACTTCGAGATTAGATTCGTGGATTCGTATACAAGCTGAATTACCGCATTTGGGCAAATGGGAATCCACGGGACTCCACAACAACAATTGTAATTCATGACCTAGCGGCGTCATCGGGCCATACTTTTTCAAAAATGATGCCGGCCAAGTAGTTACCGAGAATGGTGTTCGCTATCGCGAGATAATAAGGGACTTCTTGTAGCCAGAAATTGAGGATATGGACCTGGACGATATATGAATCCAGCATGATGGTGCCACTTGCTCTTTTGCGCGAGAAATTCAACGACTGTGTTATCTCACGTCGCAAACAGGGACAAACAACCGAATTGTGACAACAAAAATGGAATTTTTTATTTTGTTAAATGTAACCATTATTGCGCTTAATATGTTCTATATACCAGTACGCAATCAACCTATAAATATTTTTTTTTAACGCATCACATTAGTCTGTTCGTGCGTGAAAAGTTTTGTTATCTGTTATATGCACTTATACCTGTCAGCAGCATCTATAGCGTTTATCGTTGCTACACTCGACAATTTTTTGTAAATTTACCGTTTAAAGTTTTTTAAATATAAGTATTTTTAAGCATCAGGTATCTAATTTAATTTGCAGTTATTATTTAAATAACAATTACACTACGTGACAACAACAAAGTCGTGACCAAATGAATTTGACACCTATTCTTTATGTAAAATTGTCCGCTGAATCCGAATATGAAGTCAGAATTGTCAAAAGTAGAACAGTTTTCGAGATATGCCAAAATAACCGTTATTTGTGTTTTTAAAAAAGATGATGTGACTGAAATGCAAATATCTTTAAAAATTGTAAACGGATTATGTAATTCTTTCTTTTTGGTGAAAAGTTATAAAATTTCTAAAATAACCATTGATTGCTTGTGAAGATTGGTCAATAAATGACAGAGTTACAGGCGACAAAAGTTCAAGCTTCATTGAAAATGTTATGATTTTGTTCAATTTTGCTCTTTTCAAGTTATTTTTTTTAAACCAATGATTTAAAAATCCTAATGTTTTATTGCATGCGACATTAGATTATTTTAATATGAACATTTTGCGCTCAACAAGACATATATTGGTACAAAATGACAAAGCTACAGAAGATTTAGTAAATTAACCCACATAGAAATTCAATAGTTTTACGCAGTTTTTAATATTTATTGTTACTAAAAATTTAGCTTTGTATATTTATTTGTCGTGGGTTAATTCAATTAATCTTCTGTAACTTTGTCATTTTTGCACGGATCTAAAATTTTATTTTTTGGGTATTTGCATTTCAGTCACAGCATCTTTTTTAAAAACACAAATAACGGTTATTTTGGATTCAGCGGACAATTTTACATAAAGAATAGGTGTCAAATTCATTTGGTCACGACTTTGTTGAAATTTTGTCACGTAGTGTAATTGTTATTTAAATAATAACTGCAAATTAAATTAGATACCTGATGCTTAAAAACATAGGTGTCAAATTCATTTGGTCAAAAAATTGTCACGTAGTGTCAAATTCATTTGGTCAAAAAATTGTCACGTAGTGTTTATGTAGTGTAGGTATAGTGTACTGTTTTTATTATGAAATATTGAAAAATTTACTTTACTTGAGGGTTACACGATCAAGTTTTGCCTATCAAGTTTTAATACACTCACACTTTTTTACCAACACACTCATACTTTTAAAAATTGATACGAACTTGCCTTTAAAATTCTCTTGCCAGTGAGTGTTTCAATTTACGTTCAAGAAAACAGCTGAGTTCAAGGTTTGTGAGCAAATTTTTCGTTTATATCTATAAATTGTTTTCTTGATGACATCTTTTAAGTATATTGCTCAAAAATTGAATGCAGCCTACGTCACAGCTTTCAATTTATGTAAATTTTGACAAGCAGTATATGTTAAAGACTATCAAGAACAACTTGACCGTGTGGCCGCAGGGTTAACTAAAGCTACAAAAAAAATTTCAAACTGTTCCAAGACTTTTCCTTATAAGTTAAAGAAAAAAACAACTGCTAGTAAGTGTAAAAAAGTCAAGTGGAGATCCACCTCTTTCCACTTTCAAGAAATAGAGCCTTCTTTTCTTAGGTACCTAGTACACATAATTCGGAAAATCCCACATGCAAATGACATTTTTCTTAAATCGCTAATTATTACATTCTGTGCTGTCTTCTCACAAAATACTTGTGTCCACCACTGATGTAAACTAGACTGCTACGAAAAAATATAAAAAGGAGAATTCCGTAACTAAATTGTAATTAACAGAACCGCAATAGCAAAATTTTTCATTCAGTGCCGTCTTCTTACAAAATATTTGTGTGAACGAAAATATATTAGAAAGTGTTAAATTTTAAAGAATAATACAATTAAATAATTTACTTGTTTTAAATTGCATGTAGATACTGACATTTGTTTTATTTGCAATTACAATTAATATCGTGGTTTGAACAACCTTTATTTTAGGATATAGCAGCCGAGTTACCGCCTGTTAATGTTAGAGCAGCTATTCTCCTAAGATTTGAGTTAGGCGAATCGAAAATGCTATTTGTGATTTTAACGCCACGAAGGTACCTGCTGTTGAAAAGATCAGTAACAAAATGCTTTTGGGGATTCGATTCCCGCACAAGACTCTAGTCTGTTTCACTACAACGCGTTGAAACGGGCTTAAGGAGTAAGTTATTATCTATATTAGCTTTAGACCCACTGTTTAGTCTACGATGTCCGTCCGTCTAGCTGACTGGTTGTCTGCTCATTTAACTTTGTAACTAAAGTACAGATCGCAAATTTTAAAATAATTGGATAATTGCCATAAGGACGAAGCCTATTTAAAATGGTGAAAATCGGTCCATAATTTCACTTGGCCCCCAAAAATTGACCAAAGCTCCCACATAAATACTTCTCCCGAAAATAGCTTAAAATACCATTACTTCCTTATAAACGTTAGTATTAACATTGAAATTGGCGATAATAACTTTTACGATATTCACTATGTCATGACAAAATGTTATGCTGGTAGGTCCATGATTGCCCATGGGTCCCAAGCAGGGTAGACTTTAAAAAATTGTATTTTTTGGCACAGTGGTAGGGTATTAAATAGTCGGTTAAGTGTGTTTGTAACATTTAATAAATAAATATACCAATTTTATCTAACAAAAATGGTCTGGTTGGTACTGATTGTGGCTTTTCGTAGATATATGAACCTTAATCTTTTGCTCAGATATAAAATTGGTTTTTGCAAAATTTCAATAAGTGAATCATTTCTGCATTCGTTTGGAAGGGTGAATTTTAATGGCTGGTAAAAGGTTTTTCGACCTTTTTCTTGATAATTTTTTCCCCTTCCTCTAAATCCAATAAAGTTGTTCCACGCTTTTAATATTTATGGACATTCCCTTTTTGACAAAAAAATAATGAAAAACTTTACTTGAAACAACGGAAAAAACATTCACACTTAATGAGTCACCCATTAAAGTCACTCGACTGACCTTTGACTTGATAAATGGCAAATATCAAATCTTGACGTTTGCTACGTTTGCTTGTCAAGTTGGTTTTTTTGTATTATAAAAACAATTACTAATTTACAGTTCATAAACACTAAAAAAATGTGGCAGAAATTATTCAAAAACTTTAAACAAAAGGGAAACTGGAAATTGCAAACCTATTAAAACAACATTTTTGGTGTCATGCAATTCCTTTTACCACATCCCCAGCGGATACTCCGATACAAATAAAGTCGTTTGAAATTCACATTTGAACAAAATTCAAATACAAAAGGACACGTGTCGATTAGAGAAAGAGAGAGAGAGAGTTGATTGTTTTTGAATCCGAATGCAGGATTAATGGCAGTTAATGTTGATTATTCAAGGAGAACATGGATAGGAAAACAAAGGAGTCAAAATAAAGAGGGTCTTAATCCAACAATAAAACGATTTTTATTTAGACAAAAACATATGCTGGCAATTGTCAATAGACACGCGACCTCCCGAATTTCTTTTTTCCCCCCAAAAAGTTGCATTCCTTAATTTTGGCTTTTAAATATTTTTTTTTTTTAATTTAGCGCGTGTGTAAAAAAAAACTTTGATAAAGTTTAAGAAGCTTTTCAAAAGGGGGAAATGAAATTTCAAAGAGTCCATGAAAGGGACTTAAGCATAAACACCAACTGACACTCTTCTTATTGTTTATGAGTTTTGAAGAATTTTAAAATAATCGCAAACAAGTTCTTAGTTTTTTTCAAGGAGTTTGTCGTAGAATATTTAAAATAGTTGTTTTCAAAAAAAAAATTTAAATACTTGTTTCTCAAGTCAACATAAGTTTTTATAGAAAAAAAACCGTGTAGGAAAAAATGAACGTAAGAATGTAAAATTTATGCAAATTTCTTCAAGCCCCCGCAATGTCATGACTGTTTTTCTGCCGTATTTTTATATTTTGCGTGGGATCGTTCAAACTGCTGGTGATAAATTTCTCATATATAATGAGAATAAACAATGAAATTTTTAATATGGTTAATAAATTTAAACAAACATGAAGTCGTTTTAATGCTGATGAACAAAAAAAAAAAAAGAAGTTTTTTGTTGTCTTAAAACTTTTAACAGAAAATAATGACATTTTCTTTTGGATATACTCATGAGTGTTTTTTTTCTTTTTCTCCTTTTGAAATATGTATGCAACACTGTTGCAGTTGGCAACGCAAATATGTAAAGAAGATAAAAGATAAGTGGGTTGTTACAAAAATTTCTCCTAAATATTATTTAAGTAGGTATTCTACTTGGAAAAAATCAATGGTATTAAGTCAGATATGCATGTAGTTAAAAAATCTCAATATCAATTAAGTTACATCTTAGTGGGCTAAAATCAAAATATTTGTAAATAAAGGGTGGTCCAACCAAAACGCACGATGTCAATTGTAAATAAAACAAAAAGTTTTCAGAGAATTATTCCAATATTTTTTATTATAATGGAAGGATCTCTGACAGTTATGTGTAAAGAAAATAACGGCCAAATGCTTGCTACGGCTTCGGTCCACATTTTCAATGACTCTAAAACATATCTGAGGTTCAATGTCGTTAATGTGCCAATTATCTAATCCTTAAGCTCCTGAATTGTTCTTGGCATACACTAGAAATACACTTTTTCTTTTAAATATTCACAAAGAAAGAAGTCCAACGGTGTCAAATCATATGATCGGGACGGTCAATTAACATCGCCACGACGTGAGAAAACACGGCCATTGAATTTCACAATCCTGCTGGAACCACATATCGTTCAGGTCCGTATCCTCAATTCCTGGCCACAAGAAGTCCGTTACATCTCGCGATAGCGAACACCATTAACGTTAACTGCTTGGCCGACCTCATTTTCAAAGATGTACAGGCCGATGACGCCGCCAGCCCATAAACCGCACCAAACATTTCCTACAGACCCGGTGTGCTGAAATTTGCGCACAATTCTTCCGATTGTGGACACTTTTGGTCGATTATGCTGACCAAAAAAATCACGAAGTTCACGTCTATTTTTGTAAAAGGCTTCAACAATCATAATACGCTGCTCAATTGTGTACCTCTCAGTGGTTGAATTTGTCAAACACTGAAACAAAGAAATGTCAAATTAAGTTGGGCATGTTTTTCATACCTTACTTGCGTTCTACGTTTCAACTTACATGCAATGCTTTTAATACGCCATTACCACAAGTAAAAATAAAATTTTAGTTGTCAAAATCAGCTGATTTATTCGAACGCTGCTTGTGCCGCTTGCAAAAGTATAAAGTAAACCTACTTTTTGCATGCAATGCATCAATGAATTCTACACTTTTGTGCATGTAACGTAAAACAACACAGATTCTTCATTCTTGACATTTGCGTTAGATGCGAAAAAGCTTAGAATTCTTGGTGTGGCCGGTGTGTTGTATACAGAAAGTGTAGGGAAATAGTGAGCATTTTAGGAAGTAAATTGACAGATCAACTTCGGGTAACATTGTCTTATTATGGCTAATAAATCAATGAATGTTTAAACGCTAATTCAGTTGAACTAAACCTAAATTTATATGTAGTTTAAACTCAACAATGTTTATATACAAGTGTAAAGTTCCCATTTGCCAGCCTGAAGTATTTGGACAAAAAGGATATTAAGGAGGCAATTTCTCCCATAGGAGTCCTTGCTAAGTTTTGCAGCAAGCTCTTTGAACGAAGAAAGAAAAAAGTGGCTTTTGCTTTCTATCTACTTCAGCGATTTTGAAGAAAAAAATGGCTTTCTTATTTATAATTAGTTAAAGTTTGAAATTGAAGATTACACAGACTCCTTCAAGTCTGAAATAAGAAGATAGTTGCAAGAAAGCAGCTTAAATAGCAAACCTTCAAGGACATCCCGTGTAACCTGATATTAATAGCGTGCATTTTAAATTTCAGAATGCTTTAATGTTAAAAGTTAAATCAAAAAATTTTATTTTTACATTTTAATAAAAGCTTGGATTTTATTTAATATAAATGCTATCATTACAAACTGGCTTATGGTCACAAAGACTCTATTCCGGAAATGGGGGCTACGTGAAATTATAGACCTTTTTATAAGAAGTATTGGTATTTGCTGCAATTACAACCAAATTTCATCGAACTATTTTCAAAACTGCGAAGCAGCTAGCCGGACGAACGGACATCGTTAGATCAATTCAAAAACTGATTCTGATTCGGTCGGTATACTTAAAAATCTAGAACCAATATTTAAAGGCTTTACACACATAAGCACAAACTTATAATTATTCCATCTCCGCTGTTGTGATGTGGGTATAAACACATTAATATCCCTTATTTATTCTATTTAATTATGCTGCTGGGAAAATCATAAAAATTTTTAAAAATTACAAATGCCAAGAAATAATATTTACCTTAAAGATTAATAAGGTACAAAATTAAATCCGGCATCTCTGCTATAAATTAAAAATCCTTGACATTATTTACATTTTTAATGACAATTTAAATATTCCACTTTTAATAAAGTTTCCCTTTTCCTTTTTAGTTCCAAATACTGTGGAGGATGCTGACTTTAATGACGGTTAATAACGGTTATTAAAAGTAATATTTTCTTAAATTTTGACATTTCTAATGCCAGACAAAACAAACAAATAATAAAATTTTATTGTATAAACACAACATAAGAGAGGACTTAAATTTGAATGGAGATTTTTGAAGGCATTTATTGATCAAGTAGTGGTGCATACATACATAGAAAATGTATTACAGAGTGGTAGAAAACTATTCAAACGAATTGTGAGACATAAGAGCAATAGTTAAAATCTCTCTGGCAATAGAAAGAGCTTCTAGGCCAAGGATGTGCAAAATTTATACTGTGGTTGTTTTGCTGAATATTAGTATTAGTGAAGAGAGCGGTTCTACTCAGCAAGCATAAAGTGAAGCGTTTGAAATATGATGCAGCATGGTATTTCCTTAAGGCTCAACCATAATATGCATAGCATTGCTTAACCTACTGTCAAAAATTAACAAAAAGTCTCTCAAATGTATTTAAGAAAACAAAAGCAAAATAAAAAAACATTTGATTCCGTACGGAATGTGCGATTAGATTCGCACCTTGCTTAAGCAAATGTCAGTTTCATTAAGCTTAGCAAAAAGTTTCCTTAAGTTTAATATGGTTTGCTTGATATAATTTATATGTATTCGCTCATTCGCTAGGGCCAACTTAAGAACATTGTGGTTGGGCCTTTAGGAAATGCTTTAAGCCTTCAAACTAAAAACCCCTTTTTTAAATAGTTTTAATCAGGTACCATAACTATTACGAACTAGCATTTAACCCGCTACTTCGTTAGCGTCGCCTTTTTCTTCGTGAACATATTTTTATGCCAAAGTTTATTTTTATTATTTTTTTTAACGAACAACAATAAGTGTTAAATTTGTTGGGTCTCTTTAATTTTGGATTTTTAAGGTTAGCGGAATCGATTTGGCGAGAGGCTAACCTTCGGTCCAAAAGTCAGCTTTTTAGCTTCAAGAGTTTAGGATGTGCGATGACGAATCCGTCAGTTACTTTACAAATTTATATTATACTAGCATTTAACCCGCTACTTCGTTAGCGTCTCCTTTTTCTTCGTGGACATATTTTTATGCCAAAGTTTATTTTCAAAAAAGTACCAGGCACCTGTCCCCTTATTTTTTTTAACGAACAACAATAAGTGTTAAATTTTTTGGATCTCTTTAATTTTGGATTTTTTTGGTTAGCGGAATCGATTTGGCGAGAGGACAACCTTCGGTCCAAAAGTCAGCTTTTTAGCTTCAAGAGTTTAGGATGTGCGATGATGAATCCGTCAGTTACTTTACAAATTTATATTATATAGAGATGGAGAAAAATGTTGAGAAAACAGTAACAAAATTAGGAACGATTTTCACACCTTAAACGTTTGAATTTCAAAAAAGGGGCAAACCTGTTTTGTATTTTTTAGATAAGCTAAAAATGTGATACAATATTTATTTACCCTTTTACACCCCAAAAAGGTCTTCCTTCAAAAAAGTACCAGACACCTCTCCGTTTATTTTTTTTAATGAACAATAAATAGTTTTAAATTTTTTGTATCTCTTTTTGTTTAGGAAATATACGGTTAGCGAATTGCTGATGTTTTTTATCTCTTTTAGTTTAGGAGGTATGAGGTTCGCGGGATCGATATACATAGTTACAATTTTCACCCCTGAAACGGTAGAATTTCGAAAAAGTACCAAATTCGCATTTGTATTTTTTAGATAAGTAACAAATGTTATTTAATTTTTATTTCTATACGTATTGGCTTAAAAGCTAGATTTACTACCTAAAACGACCGAATTTCGTCAAAGTACCAGACACCAATTTGCTTTTTTATTTAATGCACAAAAATAAATATTGAATTAAAAAAATTACCAGTTTATTTAAAAAAAAATCCCTCTTACAGATTCTCATTCACTCAGGAGCTTGCATGTTTAATTTTATGTTTCTAGATCCAATAAATACGGATATATAAAAGGTACCAGTTAAAGAACAAAATAGTACCAAAAGCCCTCTTACAGATTTTCATTCACTCAGGACCTTGCATGTTTAATTTTATGTTTCTAGGTCCAATACTAACGGAAATTCAAAAAGTACCAGTTAAAGAACAAAGAAGTACCAAAAACTTCCCTCTTATATATTCTTATCCACTTAGGGCATTGCATCTTGAATTTTATGTTTCTAAGTCCAATAATAACAGATATTCAAAAAGTACCAGTTTAATAACTAAAAAGTACCTATAAGCGCTTTTAGAGATTCTCATTCACTCAGGACCATGCACGTTTAATTTTATTTTCATTAGACCAACATTAGCGAAAATTTAAAAAAAGGACCAGTTAAAAAACGAAAAAGCACCAAAAAGATCTCTCTAACAGATTGTCATTCACTCAAGACCTTCCATGTTTAATTGCATGTTTCTGGGTCCAATACTAACGGAAATTCAAAAAGTACCAGCTAACGAATAAAAAAGTACCAATAAGATCCCACTTAAAGATTCTCATTTACACAGTATCGTGCATGTTTAATTTTATGTTTCTAGGTCCAATACTGACGGAAATTCAAAAAGTACCAGTAAATGAACAAAAAAGTACCAAAAACTTTCCTCTTAGATTCTTATCCACCCAGGACCTTGCATGTTTAATTTTATCTGTCTATGTCCAATACCAACGGAAATTCAAAAAGTACCAGTCCAAGACTAAAAAAGTACCAAAAAGTTCACTCTTATAGATTCTCATCCATCCAGGGCATTGCATATTGAATTGTATGTTTCTAGGTCCAATACTAACAGAAATTCAAAAAGTACCAGTTAATGAACAAAAAAGTACCAAAAAGTTCCCTCTTATAGATTTTCATCCATTCAGGACATTGCATGTTTAATTTTATTTTTATAGGTCCAATACTAACGGAAATTCAAAAAGTACCATTTTATGAACAGAAAAGTACCAAAAACTTCCCCTTATGGATTCTTAACCACTCAGGACATTTCATTTTGAATCCCTCGCGAATGGGTAGTCATCTTGCCGCGATGCGAGGGCTTAAGTACAAGGACGTTTAAAGTCATGCTGGCGGTAGTGACGTCAGTCAAGACCGGTAGGGCCTCCCATGCCAGAAGGGTCTAAACCGAGTACGAACCAAGAACTACCCCCCCCTGTCTATTAGCGTCTGTTTTCTCCTAGTTGGAGCGGCTAATGACTATGCGTCCGCTGGCCTTTTACGGTCAACTGTTAGGCCTCCTGAAGGCCGTCGGTCCGCAATAAAATCCATCAGCGTCTGTTCTCATATTGAGCGGCTGATGGTCTGCGTCTGTCTCCAGAGGAGCGGCAGGTATTCTTTCGCCTGGCAGTTAGGCATAAAATGCAACCCCAATTCACCCCCCCCGAAATGTCCGAAAATTCATGCCCTAAGTATCCGGCAAAGGGCTTCATAATCCCCGGAGACCCTACTACTACAGCGTCGGTATCAGGCTGTAGTATGTTGAATGCTACTGAGACCTCGTCTAGCAAGGTGGTTGCGCCAGGCTCTGCTAGACGGTTAGCTACTAGTGCGCAAAAACACACGACTAAGCCGTCAGGCGGTCGTAAACCAAGCTTGGTGCAGGGTTCTTCGAAACCAGGTACCTCTAAGGCTTCTCAGGTCCGGACGGGAGAAAAACCTGTCAAAACCCCTTCCTCGGGTGCTGGCTTGACGGTACAGACTCAGTCTGCCAGAAATCCAGTTTCCCATGTGCCGAAACCTGTGCAAAGAGAGCACACGAAGAATGATTCGATGCTCTCTGATGCACCTCCCTTAGCCTCTACGGCACCTACCAAAAAACCCCAAAGGCACATAAATGCATCTAAACGGGCCTTCACAACCAGGCGCTCCGCCTACAAAATCATTAGCCGACTTGGTGAAAAACCGGTTGGTGAGCTCACTGAGCAGGAGAAAACTTCTCTTCAGTGGGCAAAAACCCATATTGAGGGTTTAAAACGTGGACCTCCCTCTGCAGAGGAAGGCAATCCTGAACGGAAGCCAACCGAAGCAGCGCCTAAGCGGCAACGGTCAGGGGAGGACACACTTCCTGGGACTAAACGGTCCAAATATACGCCTCAACGGCCGCAAAACAGGTCGTACAAAGATGTGGCTAAAGACCACCTCATTTGGGCGATCATTGACCGCAACGCCAGTGACGGCACCATTTCATCCAAGAACTGGAAGCTGGTTGTCGTCGCACTTAGTAGGGCGTTCCTTAATGTCTTAAGGGGTAACCCTGGACCACCACCACAATGTGAAGATGCCGGCTGGTATCAAGGTCACATTAAACTGATAGCGTGTGCAGATGAGCGTTCAGCGCTGCTGTACAAGGCTGCCGTGGAGTCCCTGGGGGAAGTTTGGCAGGGCGCTAAGATTGAGGCAATACCTCTGGCCGATGTACCGCAAAGGCCCAGATCTATTGCCAAGATCCCCGCTGAGCCATCCGACCCCAAGGAGATCCTGGAAATTATACAGATCAGTAACCCCCAGCTACCCACACAGGACTGGAAAGTAGTGAGGGTTTCTGAATCTGTTGAAGAGTCCAGGAAGGCCACTGTTATAATAAACAGTGACTCTCTGCCGTCACTTCGGAAGACACAGGGGAAGATATTCTATGGATTTGGAACTATCTTCCTCCGAGTCTACAAAGGTGATGACAAAGGGAAGCCTCAAGCTCCGGTGACTACCACAACAGCAACAGCATCAACGGAGCATATGGAAGACGATTCCGCTACGTCATCGGCCAATGAAGACACTCAATCGGTCAGTGGACTTGTGGGTGACTTCTTTGGCAAGATGGAAGTGGCGGACGATGAGGACATCCTTCTGGAATCGGACGACGACCCAGAGGATGCCAACGTCACAGTCGTCCATAGCGATGAACTATGATGAAGGTTACACATATCAACCTTCATCACTCTAAAGCGGCGTCAGCTGCCCTTCTCCTCCGATTGGCTGAAGGCACGGAGGAGCTTATATGTATCCAAGAACCATTGTTGTATAGAGACAGGGTTTGCGGACTCAGTTTAGACGGCTATAGTACTCTGTACGCAGCCGATCAAGGTAAGACCAGGGCTTGCGTTATGGTCAAAAACATCCTTAAAGCTTTCATTCTTTCTGATTTTAGCGATAAGGACACCTGCACTGTCGCAGTAGAATGCAGAACCAGAACAGTTTGGTTCATGAGCTGCTACATGGCACACGATCAGGGTGCTAATCCACCAAACTCCACAACCAGGAAGGCGATGTCGTATGCCAGCAGGCGCAACATCCCCCTAATAATATGTGCTGATGCTAATGCACATCATACCATCTGGGGAAGCTCGGATGTCAATCCACGAGGTGAGTCGCTTTTGGACTTCATAGTAGAAAATGAACTAACAGTAGTTAATAGGGGTAGTGAGCCCACCTTTATTGTAACTAACAGAAGGGAGGTTCTTGATGTTACGCTTATTAGTGATAAGTTCGCGGATATGATTAGCGATTGGAATGTGTCAAAGGACTGTTCCCTCTCTGATCACATGTATATTGATTTCAATTTCTCCTTTAGAGTTGATTCAGCTAAACCCTACACAAATAGAAGAAGAACCAACTGGTCTATCTATGCGAGTGTACTCGAGGACAAGCTGCCTATGGGCCCGGTTCTCATAGACAGTGTGTCCATGCTCGACTCCGCAGTGGAGTCTTTGACTGGTGTCTTAATTGAGGCAACGAACGAATCCTGTAAAAGAATCGACAGGAAGGGCAAAGCTAAGACCATATGGTGGAATGCGGAGATTGCTGAAAAACGCAAAGAAAGCAGGAAACTCTTTAATGAGGCAAAACGTAATGGTGTTTGGAACAGTTACAAGTCCTCAGTAAATGGATTCAAAAATCTTATAAGGAAGGCCAAGAGACAGTCATGGAGGAATTTCTGCAGCGACTGAAAACTCCTCGGAGACAAGTCGGCTACGTAAGATTTTATCCTCTAAACCAGCTATTCCATCGTATATACGGAAGATGGACGGATCCTGGACCACAAACAGTCGGGACTCCCTTGAGGTCCTGATGAATACACACTTCCCAGGTTGCACTGATGATGTGCCTAGGGAGGTAACATTTACTGGCACTCGGGATATCTCTAATATTCCGATAACTCGCCATCGTGTGGAATGGGCGGTCAAAAGCTTCCATCCCTTTAAATCTCCAGGTCCGGATGGCATTATCCCAGCGGATCTACAAAAGAACCTGGGAATATTGATGCCATGGCTCTTGGCAATTTTTAGAGCCTGCCTGAGTCTCTCATATGTCCCATTAACTTGGACAACATATAAGATCGTCTTCATCCCCAAGAGTGGGAAGACATCTCACACTATGGCTAAGGACTTTAGACCAATTAGTCTATCCTCCTTTCTACTGAAAACACTGGAGAGGATTTTGGATAGTCATATTAGATCATCGTTAGGACACAATTCCTTGTCACTGGCTCAACACGCCTACACGAAGGGAAGGTCCACGGAAACTGCGCTTCACTCATTGGTGGGCCACATAGAGAGATCCCTGCACTACAAGGAATTTGCCTTAGTTGCATTCCTAGATATTGAGGGCGCTTTCAACAACGTTGAACCTGAATCGGTTATAAACGCAATGAGACATTTGGAAATCGACCCGGCGATTATTCAATTTGTCAGCAGTATCCTGCACTTCAGGCGTATTGAATCCAACTTGGGCGCCTCGAACATCTCCAAGGTTGCGACTAGGGGCACCCCGCAAGGCGGTGTACTCTCACCATTACTTTGGAATCTGAATATGAATACCCTACTCAGGGCCATGGAAAGGACGTGCTGCAGAACGGTTGCTTATGCGGATGACGTTGCAGTTGTGGCTCTGGGTAAAGATCCCAGACTATTGTCTGAACTAATGGAGTCCGCATTGGACGTCCTAACAAAATGGTGCCAGGGATGTGGACTGGATGTAAATCCTTCCAAAACGGAACTGGTACTTTTCACAAGGAGATACAAAATTCCCAAATTTGATACCCCGAGGATAAAGGGGATCTCGCTGGAACTGTCTGACAGCGCCAAGTATCTTGGGCTAATATTGGACAGCAAACTGAACTGGAGGATGAACACCATTTCCAGGACTAATAAGGCGGCAACTGCATTATATTGCTGCAAAGGGGCCATTGGCCTAAACTGGGGAATTAACCCGAGAAATGTATATTGGCTATACGAATGTGTCATTAAACCCATTCTATTCTACGGGGCAGCTGTTTGGTGGCCGGCACTCGAGGTGAAGAGTCATCAAATTAGGTTTGAACGTACAATGAGAATGGTGGCGATAGCGGTAACAGGTGCCATTAGAACAACCCCCTCTAAGGCACTGTTTACGATTTTAAACTGGTTACCACCAGACATTTTGGCAAAAAGTTTAGCTGCGAACGCGGCGGTAAGACTAAGGGCCACCGGAGCATGGAGGGATTACAATATCGGACATGCTAATATTCTGAACGAAATTAATTGGAACATGGATGTTGATTATGTCACACCCGAGCCAATCTTTGATCCTGGCTTCACGGTAAGCATTTTGGATAATGTGGTTCACTATGATGACCTACAAATTCCCGCGAACGCGATTTAAATTTTCACGGACGGGTCTAAAACACTGTGTGGTGTCGGTTCTGGCATATACTCCGAGCAGCTAAACTGGAGCATTCCTATGAGGCTGCCGGACCACTGCAGTGTCATCCAGGCCGAGATAATGGCCATCTACACAGCCGCGAGACGCATCCGGTACGGTGATATATCTGGAAGGGATATTCACATTATTACCGACAGCAAGGCGGCCATAAGATCCCTGGAGAATGTGTTCATCACATCGAGAATTGTCCGAGAATGCCGGATGTCTCTGGAGGAGATAGCGAGACATTCACTGGTCACCCTTAATTGGGTCCCCGGACACAGGGACATACCGGGGAACTGCATGGCGGATTCGTTGGCGTATGCAGGTACCACCTTGAATCGAGACGGCTCGACATATAATGTAGGTGTTTCACTCCCAAGGAGTAAGCAACTCATTGCGCACAAGTTTCATATCATCGCCAGTCAGAGGTGGCTCGTTGAAACTACCTGTGGGGAAACCAGGAAAATCTGGCCCATCATAGATGAAAAAAGGACACGGCGGGCATTACAGCTGTCCAGACATCATCTTAGAAACCTGATTGCGGTTATAACCGGCCATTGGCCCATTGGGAGGCACGCCCAGAGGCTGGGGCTCCCTTACAATGACTTATGTAGAAGTTGCGGCGAGGAGGAGGAGGAAGAGTCAACGGAACATCTTCTCTGTAATTGCCCGGCATTCGGAGATCTAAGACTCAAAATGTTTGGTCGAAGAGCCCTTGGGGACAAAACTTGTCTCTCTGATGTTGATGTAAACAGGATCCACTCCTTTACTGAATCGACCGGATGGCTGCGTGGGAGCACTAGCAGCCAGACAACATAGGACCCATGGGAGACGGTGTGACATGGTAACACAACGGGAACTAATTAATGGACCCACGTGAGCTGTGCCTGATCACGGCTGCCAATGGAACCTAACCTAACCTAACCTAAGTCCAATATTAACGTAAATTCAAAAAGTACCAGTTAATGAACAAAAAAGTACCAAAAAGTTCCCTCTTATAGATTCTCATCCATTCGGGACATTGCATGTTTAATTTTATTTTTATAGGTCCAATACTAACGGAAATTCAAAAAGTACCAGTTAATTAACAGAAAAGTACCAAAAACTGCCCCTTATGGATTCTTATCCATTCCGGACATTGCATGATGAATCTTATGTTTTTAGGTCCAACATAAACGATAATTTAAAAAATACCAGTTGTAGAACCAAAAAGTTAAGTAAAATATCAAATTTCTCGTATTTCCCCTTTTTGGTACTATTTTCCCCCCATTGAAGTATAAAAAATTTCAGTATAATAGTGGCAGCCCATAATTTAGTACGAATATTTCAATAAATGGAGAAAAATGTTTTTTAAAAAAGTACCAAAAATAGTTACGATTTTTACCCCTTAAATGTTCGAATTTCGAAAAAGTACCAAATTTAAATTCGTATATTTTTGTTAGGTTTCGAATGTGGTATTAACTTTGTTTCTATGTTTATTGGTTCAAAAGATAGATGGGGTGTCAAAAAAGTACTAAAATTCAGATATTACCCGTTTACTCCCAAATAGGGCCGATTTTCAAAAAAGTACCAGACACCTGTCCGCTTATTTTTCTAAAGAACAACGATAGGTATTAAATTTTTTTTGTATCTCTTTTAGTTTTGGAGATATAAGGTTACCGAATTTTCCCGTTTTTACACTTTTTTTCCCCCTAAACATTCGAATTTCCAAAAATCCCGTCTTAGTGGATCGATTTGGGGAGTGACCAATCTCTGGTCCAAATTTCAAGTGTCTAGCTTCAGGCGTTTAGGCTGTGCGATGATGAATCAGTGAGTCAGTCAGTCAGTCAGTCAGTAACGTTACAATTTTATATATATAGATAGAGATGGAGAAAAATGTTGAGAAAACAGTAACAAAATTAGGAACGATTTTCACACCTTAAACGTTTGAATTCCAAAAAAGGTCCAAACCTGTTTTGTATTTTTTAGATAAGCTAAAAATGTGATACAATATTTATTTACCCTTTTACACCCCAAAAAGGCATTCCTTCAAAAAAGTACCAGACACCTCTCCGTTTATTTTTTTTTAATGAACAATAATTAGTATTCAATTTTTTGTATCTCTTTTTGTTTAGGAGATTTACGGTTAGCGAATTTTTCTAATAAACAAGAATAAGTGCTGATGTTTTTTATCTGTTTTAGTTTAGGAGGTATGAGGTTCGCGGGATCGATATACTTAGGTACAATTTTCACCCCTGAAACGTTCGAATTTCGAAAAAGTACCAAATTCGCATTTGTATTTTTTAGATAAGTAACAAATGTTAATTAATTTTTATTTCTATACGTATTGGCTTAAAAGCTAGATTTACTACCTAAAACGACCGAATTTCGTTAAAGTACCAGACACCAATTTGCTTTTTTATTTAATGCACAAAAATAAATATTGAATTAAAAAAATTACCAGTTTATTTTAAAAAAATACCAGTTAGAGGACGAAAAAGTAGCAAAAAATCCCTCTTACAGATTCTCATTCACTCAGGAGCTTGCATGTTAAATTTTATGTTTCTAGATCCAATAAATACGGATATATAAAAGGTGCCAGTTAAAGAACAAAATAGTACCAAAAGCCCTCTTACAGATTTTCATTCAGTCAGGACCTTGCATGTTTAATTTTATGTTTCTAGGTCCAATACTAACGGAAATTCAAAAAGTACCAGTTAAAGAACAAAGAAGTACCAAAAACTTCCCTCTTATATATTCTTATCCACTAAGGGCATTGCATCTTGAATTTAATGTTTCTAAGTCCAATAATAACGGATATTCAAAAAGTACCAGTTTAATAACTAAAAAGTACCTATAAGCGCTTTTAAAGATTATCATTCACTCAGGACCATGCAGGTTTAATTTTATTTTCATTAGACCAACATTAGCGAAAATTTAAAAAAAGGACCAGTTAAAAAACGAAAAAGTACCAAAAAGATCTCTCTAACAGATTGTCATTCACTCAAGACCTTCCATGTTTAATTGCATGTTTCTGGGTCCAATACTAACGGAAATTCAAAAAGTACCAGCTAACGAATAAAAAAGTACCAATAAGATCCCACTTAAAGATTCTCATTTACACAGGATCGTGTATGTTTAATTTTATGTTTCTAGGTCCAGTACTGACGGAAATTCAAAAAGTACCAGTTAATGAACAAAAAAAGTACCAAAAACTTTCCTCTTATAGATTCTTATCCACCCAGGACCTTGAATGTTTAATTTTATCTTTCTAGGTCCAATACCAATGGAAATTCAAAAAGTACTAGTCAAAGATTAAAAAAGTACCAAAAAGTTCACTCTTATAGATTCTCATCCATCTAGGGCATTGCATATTGAATTGTATGTTTCTAGGTCCAATACTAACGCAAACTCAAAAAGTACCAGTTAATGAACAAAAAAGTACCAAAAAGTTCCCTCATAGATTCTTATCCACACAGGACATTGCATCTTGAATTTTATGTTTCTAGGTCCAATATTAACGATAATTTAAAAAATGCCAGTTTTAGAACCAAAAAGCCAATGAAAAATATCAAATTTCCCGTATTTCCTTTTTTTGGTACTATTTTTCCCCCCACTAAATTATCAAACAATTCAGTATTGTAGTGGGGGCTCATTATTAAGTACGAGTATGTTAATGAATGGACAAAAATTTTTTGTAAAAAAAGTACCAAAAATAGCGACGATTTTCACCCCTTAAATATTAGAATTTCGAAAAAGTACCAAACTTATATTCGTATTTTTTTCATAGGTTTCGAATGTGGTATAAACTTTGTTTCTATGTTTATGGGTTCAAAAGATAGATGGGGTGTCAAAAAAGTACCAAAATTCAGGTTTTACCCGTTTTATATATATAGATAATATCATATCATAAATTTCAATTGGTATTTTTAAATTTAATTTTTGCTAAGCAATTTATTTAGTGACATATTTCACAAATTCCACTTAAATATCAATTCATATTCAAAAATAGCTTTTAATATAAAAACGAATTTTTTAAACATAAATTAATACTTAAATAGAATTAGTGAAACAGGCCCTTAATGAAAGTTATAAAAATGATTTTTTAGGACATCTTCCCTCTTTCTAAATACGAAAAAAGTCTGTGTGTTTATAAAAAAGTATTGTACGTTATTTCGAGTAATTGTACTCTATACTTTATGAGAATAATAAAGTACGCGAAAATACTTAATTTCGCATGATTAGATTTATCTAGAATTCAAAATAGGTTCAGGTTATATTAGTCAGGGTTTTATAAGTCATAAAATTATAATACTTATTGTACAAGTTTTTTTTTAGAAAAACTAAAGACCAACGAATTAATATTAGTCAGGACCATTTGTTGATGTTTTTTATATTGGCAGGACGATATTTAAAAAATAATCTGACAAAACTATTTAACTTGTTTGTTTTGTTTGAGTAAAATAACTGCCTGTTTTTAAAACACGAGTGCAAAACTCTTTCAAATTACTGCCTTCTTTTAGATCGCGAGCACAAAAGTGACTCGTTTAACTAACACTTAAAACAAAATTTCAAAATTTCTATTCCTTAAAGGGGCTCACATACAAAATGTTTAATACAGACTAGAAATATATTGAGGAAAACGCCCATATCTGCCAAGGAGTCGCCCCTAGTTGGATATAATGTGTGACCGACCTCAATTAGTTTTTGTCCTTTACAATTTTTCGAGACATACTTGCCCCTTATCACCACTTCTTAGGGGGCTTAACCAAATATTGCGTTTTATGAAATTTTAAAATTAATTAATATTTTTCGACTTTTGTGAATAAAATCAAAAGTTGCTAACAGATTTTAATCATTTATAGCTTGTTTTGTTTGAAGCTTTGTTTTTTATATGTTTAACAAACAAAAATTTTCGAAATGTTGCTGAAAAATTCTTTTTGCTGCCAAAAAAAAAATATGTTTCTAAAACGACTGCGCATGTTAGAAAACAATTTAACGTTTAAAGAAAATTTTATTGCGGATTTTCGTTTTTTTTTTTGGAATGTCAAAACTGAACCGTTTTTGAACAGGAATTGGATTTAGCGTACCCGAATAAGGTTAAAGCGCCAGTTGCCCGGCTTGTCTCAAAAAAAGTGTCAAATTCTAGCACAGTGTAATTGTTTGATAAAACCTGCGAAAAGCAATAAAAAACGTTTTTAAATATAACAATAAAAAGAAATTCATTGTACTTTATATTTATACTGTGTACTTTTTTTCTTACCCTTTAATAATCAATGTACTTTAATTGCAACAAAAAAAGTTGGGAACCCTAATAGTATTCCTGAAAAACTATAAAAAAATTTATAGGCATCCGCCGTGTGTGCAGTCTTCGCATAAGAAAAATGTGTGAATTAATTTCCACAATTGTGGTATGGGCTCTGCATAGGGATAAAATGGCATTAAGTCAATTTATAATTTGATAAAATCATTCTAGAATCCACCGAACAAAGGCTAGACTATAGGCTTTAAGGCGGAAAAGGTAAATCTTTCAACTCACCTTTTTCGAGCAATTTTTTACCTTAACGGTAAAATTTGAAAGATTATTGCTTTCTTTCTCTCTGCTTCCCTTTAGACGGATTAATTGTTATCGATTCAATTTACCCTTTATAGTCCGACTTATTGAAAAGCCTAAAAACATAATAGATAGTTTTATCTTTTCCATGATTTTGGTAGTAGCTTCTGTTTTGCGCTTCGTGTTTTTATAATAGATGCAATTTTCTTCCCAATCCTTTAAAACAAACACACCTTCTTTAAATGCATATTAAAAGACAAAATCGCCGCTTGGTGAAGGGCAGCTTAAGTTTAAGGTGCTCCGAATTGTTTTGCTTTTGAATAAATTCCAAAGGCAATTTATTATGCCCTGCCCTGGGGATTGTGCGTACATGCAGAGAAAAAACCGCAGTCGGAACCAAAACCTGTCAGAATAAAAAACGAAAATTTGTGTACAACAATTAACTTTTTGTGTTGGTTTGACAGTGAATTTTTAAATTTAATGAATCAGAAGTAAAAGCAACAGTTTTTATTTGGCCAATGACAAATGAAGAAGGGAAAGAAATGGCAGTTTTTCTATTTTGACTGCAGTCTTTTAAAAGCTGGTTCCAACGAACATCACATTGGATTAAGAGTGTCTGATTCCTCAATAGCTGTACCACCCATGGATACAGATGACTCCACAAGACGTCAACAAGGGTCAACACACAGCATTGGCTCTTACGAGAATATTTAAGTGAATTTAAATTTAAGTTATAATTTTGAAATAAAGTAAAGAAATATAAAACCATAATTTCTTAATTCATTTAAGAAACATTCAATAAAAATAAAATACTTAAATTTATCAAGAAATTGTGTTTTGTCTGAACTCTTTTCTACCACACTGTCTAACCAAAAACATTTTGTTGAATTTAAAGTAAAGAGCAGCCTGTATTTATTTAGATGAACTCTTAACAGACAAAGTACAAATAAACAAATAATCCAAGAAAATCAAGGCAATAAATATTATGATGACTTTTCAAGTTAAATACAAAAGTAAACTGATCAAAACTGAAGCAACTGAAGCAAAAAATTACAGACTCAAAACTACCAAAGAGGGTTGTTTCCATACATCAACGTTTGGAGGGCAGAAAAAACCCCCGGCAAACTGACGACCGGCAGCAGTTTAAAGTTTATTTAAGAGCTTAATTGTAGATAAATGTGAACTTTACAAGACCACGAACACAGTGAAGGACTAGAGGCAAAATTTATATATTTTGTTTTTAACAGCAGGAATCGTTAAATGTAATCAACACACACTCCCTGTAACAAAAAAAAAAAAAACTGAACTCATTACAATGAAACGTTGCATATCTGCTTTAATACTTTTCAGTTTTCCAACATGCAAGAAAACAATTCTGAAATGGGATGAATGTTAGAGAGCTTTTGTTTTGAAAGTATAAACAAATCAACAAACGCAATCAAAAGTTTGAATTTCCTTTTTTTGTCAATAACAGAGGAGGGGTATCAAAATCAAATCTTCATTATTTAAACAAGAACAACAACAACAAAAAGGTTTCATCTGGTCCGTAAATAAATATTCGCTCGTATTACTAACTAAATTACATTAACTGCCACTTGCCGGTCACAAAAAACAAATGCTTTTGTTGTCATGACTGCGATTACAACAAGTACGACAAGGAATAAATCCATTGATGCCGTAACATTCATCCCATTTTACATCCTCTGAATGCCAGTCTGCTTTTCTACCAGCCATCATCGTTATCCCGTTGGGCATAAAAGAGTGTTGAGCGGGTTTTGTTGTTGTTAAAAAAGGGGTCGTTTTAGACATGGTTGCATGGATACTAACACGCTCTGGTTAAAAACGCATATGTTTAAAAGAGTTTTGAAAGAATCTAATCATAGTTTTTATATATATTTATCTTCATTCATGGACTAACTATTTAAAAAGAATACCGCAAGTTTTTTTTTAAGATGACATGTGAAATAAAACACCGATTTGGGACATTTTTAACCCATTCATGCAACAAACTCCATTAGGCACAGTTGTATTTTTTCAAAGGTTAAATTTGAAACACTCACAGCCTTAACTTACATATGTGCAAGTTGGAAGCACAGTAGTGCGATTCACTAACTTCTATAACGATAATCGAATCGTTAAAATAAATATAACGAAAATTTATCGAATATGTTATTCAGTAAAATTTTTAACAATATTCGCTGTCGTTTAAAGTCAGCTGTTACCTTAAGCAATTTTTTTGTCGTTGTTTTAGCGACAAAAATTTAGGTTGTGTTTATTTAATCGATGAAATGTATTTTCCCTGAAGGAAACCTGGGTGCAAGAGTCTTCAAGTCACCAGTTTTGTCGGCTATATTGGTAATATTGCCAACGAAATGTCTACATTACATTTGCCACTATATTTGGCTTTAATACGAAAAAGATTTTATCAATAACAACTGAGAAGTACAATTCAAAGTTGAAGAAATAATAAAAAAAGATTGTTATGATTTCGTATTCTTACAAAAAGTGTAGACTACTTTTACTAAAATGTACTAGCGATTCTCTGGTTTCAATGTCTACATATACCTAGTCAGTGGTACCAACGTCAGTAGTAGATTTCCAATGACACGCACATGTTAAATGACTATTGTAAAAAAAATTGCCTGCAGATTCACTAGTGACATTTCCTGCAGGGTTATGTTTAGAATAGCTTACATACATACAAAGATATTTTTATATGTACATATATGTATTAGAGTAAAAAAAAAAATTTAAATACTGATATGCGATACAATTATATTGGACTTAAAACTGCGGCGGTATATTTAAAAAACAAAAAGTTCAATGTTATATATATAGGTAAAGAAAAGTGGGTATTATTTTGGGGCGTGGTATAAAAGTGAGTACATTAAAAGCTAGAAGTACAAAGTTTTAGAAGGGCTTTCTTGCCACGTGAAAAAAATGGACATTAGGGTGGTACGTTCCGAGATGGCATAAGTGGCGCTCAGAATTTGATGTCGGATTAAAATGTAACCAAAGGCAAAAATAAAGCCATAGAGGAGCCATGAATAACGATATGCAATACGTTCTAATCGGACTTTAAATGGCGACGGGCGCTGCGAAATATGGCCCCAAAAAATAAATGAAAATTTACCCCAAATTTCGGGCTATTTTTCATAATGCAATATGGCCCCATTTTTTTAATGAAAAATTACCCTAAAAATATTAAAAATAACCCTAAAAATAAAATGAAATATAACCCTAAATTTGGGGTAAATCTTCATTATGCAAAGAAACCTCAAAATTTGTAATGAATTTTAACCCCAAAAAGAGCATAAAAAAAGTTATATTAAAAATGTTGGGTGGAGTTCATATGCCCGAAACTAAAAATCCCAAATTTAGAATCCCAATTTCAAAATCCGGAAAGTTAAACAGTTTTGGTTTTAAAAATCGTACGATTGATAGCATGGTTGGGCTTTCGAACATGCGCAAGGATTTTTTTCTCTATGGTATAACGAACACTGGCTTTGCTTACAAAAGCTTCACGTTATAGACGGCCTTTGGCCGGGTGAAAGAATTTTCTTCTTTATGGTATAACGAACACTGGCTTCGCTAACTAAAGCTTCTATGTATAGCAGGCCTTCGGCCGGGTGAAAGGATTTTCTTCTCTTTGGTATAACGAACACTGGCTTCGCTAGGCTGTAGGAAAAATCGCCCAAAGAAAAATGGCCCAAAAAAATAAATGAAAAATCGCCCAAAAAAATTCCATGTAAAATTGGGCCTGAATTCATATGAAAGGTGACCCAAAATTGTTGGGCTATTTTTCGTTACTATTGGGTGATTTTTCGTTTTTTAAATTTAAAATATTATATGAAAAATAGCCCATTTTTTCGGGCATACTATTTGTCTATATCATTCAGTATTACTATACGACGAATTTCTAAATGTTATTTATAAAAATAACGGGACATATTGCAAAAAGGTGGCATGTCATAACTTCCAGTGTCATAGTGTCCGTGGACAAACTCGAAAGCATAGCTTACAAACTTGAAAGCATAGCCGGCCTATAGCCGGGCGGGATAAGAACAAGTACCGGCTTCGCTAACTAAAGCTTCTCTGCACAGCCGGCCTATGGTATAACAAAAACCGGCTTCGCTAACTAACTTCGGCCAGGCGCAAGGATTTTCTCCTCTATGGTATAACAAATACTGGCTTCGATAACTAAAGCTTATCTGCGAAGTCGGTCTTCGTTCGGAAATAAGGCAGATTTTAGAAGCTTTACTTAGCGAAACCGGTACTTGTAATACCATAAAGGCCGTCTGCGCAGAGAAGCTTAAGTTATCGAAGCCGGTCTTTGTTATATCATAGAGGAGAAAATCCTTGCGCCCGGCCGAAGGCCGGCTATGCCGAGTCGCTTAGGTAAGCGCTGCCGGTATTTGTTACAACATAGGGGAGAAAATCCTTGCACCCAAAAGTGTTTTCGTTATATGTTTAATATATGCACCCAGAGGAAAAACAACAAAACCATTTTTTAAAAAATTTTTTTAATTTAACCAAATCCTTGTCATCGACAACCACATTATGGTAAAATAAGTTTCTTTAAAAATAGTTTTGTTAGTTGTAACCATAATAAAACATGTTTTTCTCTTACATTTGTAAGTTACTAAATTTATATGAATAATGTTTTGCAAATTGGGTAATTTTTTTTTTTTTTTTTGGGAAAAATTCGTTTTTTCTTTTTGGGTCATTTTTCATTTTTATTTTGGGCTCTTTTTCGTTTCTTTTGGGCAAAATTTCATATTTAACTTTTTGGATAATTTTTCATGTTCTTTTGGGCGATTCTTCATTTGGGCGATTTTTCATTTTTTTTGGGCCATTTTTCTTTGGGCGATATTTCCTACAGCCGCTTCGCTAACTAAAGCTTCACTGCATAGCCGGCCTTCGGCCGGGCGCAAGGATTTTCTTTTCTATGGTATAACGAACTCTGGCTTCGCTCAGGAAAGCTTCTCTTAATAGCCGGCCTTCGGCCGGGCTCAAGGATTTTTTCCTCTGTAGTATAAAAAACACCGGCATCGCTAACGAAAGCATCTCTGCATAACCGGCAAGGATTTTCTCTACTTTGGTATAAGAATTCGGGTTTTTTATACTATCCCTAGAAACTTTTACATAGAATTTTATAAAATTTGTGTAAAAATGTTTGGGGTGATTTTTCATTTCTTAAAATTTTCATTTTTTATTAGTAGACGAAAAATAGCTTCAAAGTAAAAATTGTGATTTTATTTGGGGCCATTTTTCATTCCACTTAAAATGCAAAAACACCCTAACGAAAAAATGAAATATAACCCCACAAAAAAAAAAAAAAAAAAATTGCGCCAAAATTGCGTGTTGTTGTGTCTCATGTAAAATTTTGAGGCGATTTTTCATTTTCCTTTTGGGGCCATATTTCCTGGGGTCATTTTGCGCACCGCCTGGCGACGCAGTATACAAATAACTAAAAGGTCGGTATCCAGAGGCGTGGCAAAAAATTAAAAAAAATTTTTTGGAATACTTTTCAACTAATCTTTAATCCTAGGGGGTTACTGGCTCAACTTTCTTTTTTTGAACACCTTAATATATATGAACAAAAACAAAATCCTAAATTTAAAATTTAAAATTTACAAAAAAAAAAAAAAAAAATATATAAAAAACAACAAGTTAACCCTTCGTCTTACTCATGAGTCTGGCCAGACCTTTTTTAATGCATTATGAACTTGGGTTAAGAACAATTTCATTTGTTTTTATTTTATTCCCTTTTCTGCTTTTCGGTTTTTTTTTAACATTTTTAAGACAAAGAATACAGCTGTTTACTATCGTTAAAAAAAAGTTACAGAATCACACTATCGTTACTGCAAGCGAATTTATATGTCGATTAATATAACGATTGTCGGGTCGTTAAAAGTTAGTGAATCGGACCACAACTCCAGTAAAAAACTTGTTTTTTTTGTAATATTTTGTTGGCAAAAATTTTACGCAAAAATTTACCGTTAGAAATGAGAAATTTTCATTAAAAACCTTATTCTACACATATAATAAGATCATGAGAGGGTTAATAATAAAATATTTTTTTGTAAAAAGTATTCTTAGGTTAAATTTAAATAATTCGACTTGTTTCGAATTTCAATACCCATCAAACTTTCAAATAGAAATGTTTTAAGTCATATTTCGTCAATCTAGTGCATCCCGTGTAGTGGCCATGCGTAAAAATTTAAAAAGGTAAAGGTCCAATTTGGGGACATGCTTAGCATTTATTTGGGTTAATATATCGATGCCTTACCTTCTCAACCTCGTAACTTAAAATATACGATTTTGACATATCACGACTGCTATTTTTGTGTTCTAATACTGCAACAACTTATTATTTCAAGACAATATACATAGATGTAATCAATTCTTTAATAATTCCATTTTATCTTTAACCCAAACACTGAAGTATACAACGATTAAACGTTTTTTTTTCTATCCTGAAAAGTTGTATTTTTTGGAAATTATTTTGTCAACCCAAAAAATATTTAAAAAAAATATGACTTGATCAAAAAAAAAAAAAAAAAAAAAAATCTGAAATCTGTAAAGTTAAGCTTTCTTAAATTTTCCTATTTCCGCAAAACAGCAAAAGAATCAATTAATTCCTTTAAAATCTGTATATTTGCAATACATTAATAGACCTCCGATGTTTTAATATTGTTTTCTTTTTTCTTTAATCAAACTCTGCATGTTGCAAAATCAAATTTACGACCAAAAACATGAAATCAAAGGAAAAATTTAAACAAAACTTTGCTTTTCAGTTCCTGTTATGAGAAAAAAATAAAATAAAAACTCAAAAAATGGGGAGAGCAAACACATAAAAAATTAGATTAAACGAAAGTGTTTTTTTTTTAGGTTTTTGGCAAACTAAACATTAAATTACAATAAAAAAACTTCATTGACTGTTGGTAACCATCTAAAATGCAACATATGGATTCTTTATTACATGCATTACCAACTGATGATCTGTTTGCTTTCTTCGGTGCCACACAGCTGTCAGGCAAGAACGTGTTACAGTTTTTTTTTATTTTTGTTTCTCAAAATGTTCTTTGGGTTAATTTGTTTGATTAACAAACTGAACAAAAGTTTACTTTTACTTTTTTGTTCTAGAAATAATTTTTTTTTACAAATTAGTTTTTTTTATTTGGAAATTTGAAACTTTATTTGTAGATTGTTTACTTCTAACTATACTGTAAAGTGTACATACTTTAATGTAAAAGAGAATCAACAAATGAGAGTGAATTTTAGAATATGTTGGAAAAAGAAACTCAACGGTTGTCTATAATACTCCTGGGTGTTTCCACAGATATTATTTTAGGCAAAAAAAAAAACATATTTTTATAATATAAATAAAATAAAAAATTAGCCAATTTGTTAAAACTTTAACAAAGAATAAAACAGATTGTAGATTTGTTTTCGCAAATTTCTGACAATTGTACGTAGAGTAACCCCACCAAACTTTTCTCAAAGAATTTGAAATCAAAGTACCACTCCACGTAAGTAAACTGGTGTTTAAGTTTTCAAATCAAAAATAATTTTGTAAAACATTTCCATATGTTTATAACTTTACTGCTGGTAGAAAACAAGATTGCCTTTGTCTTAAGCTAAAAGTTTCCTACAAAACTTAATTTTTAATAACCCCGAATGAAAAATCGGCGTTATTCTGAGTCTCGTATTCGTAGTCGAAAACCAGTCGTTTTAAGAAATTGGTATTATGATTGTCGTTAATGACACAAATGCGACAAACTTTCTACCGGGTGATTTTTTAGCTATTATCTTTTTGGCAACACTGGCTTAAACAGCTGACGCACGTTTCGTGTTTTGTTTCACTATCAAACATCTTCAGTTTGATCTATAATTTAACCATGAATCGTCTTACAAACGAACAACGCTTGCAAATTATTGAATTTTATTATCAAAATGCGTGCTCTGTTAAGAAAGTTCATCGCGCGCTTCTTCCATTTTATGGTCAGTTTAATCGACCCACTGAAGCGGCTATTCGGGTACGTTAATAAGCAGAATTGTCGAGTTTGAAGTGAAGATCACTCAGAAGCATTGCAAGAGCTACCAATGCATCCAGAATAAGTCACATTTTGGTGCGGTTTATGGGCTGGTGGCATCATTGGACCGTACTTCTTCAAAGATGATGGGAATCGTAACGTAACTGTGAATGGTGAGCGCTACCGTGAGATGATATCCAACTTTTTTTTGCCCAAATGCAAGAGCTTGACTTGCATGACATGTGGTTTCAACAAGACGGTGCCACATACCACACAGCACGCTTAACAATGGACTTATTGAGAGGCGAGTTCGGTGAACATTTTATTACACGTTCGGGACCGGTCAACTGGCCGCCTAGATCGTGCGATTTAACGCCTTTAGACTATTTTTTGTGGGGCTATGTTAAATCTCATGTCTATACACACATGCCCGCTTCAATTGACGCATTTGACTAAGCGGATGGACCATTTGAGGCGCAGTCACGGTCAACATTTGCATGAAATAATCTTCAAACATTAAATTTTATGGACCGTACTATCGATTCAAATAAAGATTTCATGCATTTTTCTGAATTTTATGTGTTTTTTTTAACTTTCCTATAGCTCTTAAAAAATCACCCATTATTAGTTTTAAATTTTAATTTTGTACATCGAAAAGTTTTAAAATGACTTTGACCACGTTAACGACTCTCAGCATAAGGCCGAATAAAAACCATTAATTGAGAGAAATAAGTTTTTTATATAAAATTAACAAAAAAAAAAAAGACACTACCGAATTTTAAGAAAATAAAGCCATAAGGCGGGCGGGGCGGCAAACTGGCTGAGGTACTATCGTATATCGAGAGATATATGTATATTAACGGACAGCAAGGCAGCTCTGGCTGATGTCTTCACGACATCTGTGTTAACAGTGGAATGCCGGATGTCTCAAAATGAGATCGCGGAACATTCCAGGGTAACGCTAACATGGGTACCAGGACACAGCGAATGCCTGGGTAACCAAACTGCGGACAGTCTGGCCAAATAGGGCTGTCTCTTGGACGACGTGTTCGACAATGGCCTGATCGGCATTTCGATGGCCCGCTGCAAGACTCTCATCAGACGAGAGTCGTACAGAAGGGCTCAGGGAAGATGGCAGGGGGAGCATAGCTGCCTGATGCCCAGGACTTTATGGCCTGGCTATGACACGGCGAGAACGCGCGTGCAACTTGGTCTCGCCAGGGACCGGATAATAACAGTGATATCGGTCATTACGGGTCACTGGGTGATAGGGACTCATGCTAGGAGGATGGGTCTTAATTATAACGACTACTGTAGGAGTTGTCATGATGAGGAGGAGACGGTGTTTCACTTTCTCTGCCAATGCCCCGGTCTGGGGGGCATTAGGCTTAGGCATTTTGGGAGACCAGAATTGCCATGAATGGACGATATGTCCAATGTGGAACTGAAATCGATTTCTCTGTTCTGCAGGGAGTCGGGGTGGTTCGAGGCTGCAATGACCTCTGGGGAATAGTCTGGCGGACTGACTCTTGTCACTGGCTATAAGGACCCAAGTGAGTCGTCGTCGAACCGAACCGAACCTAACACATAAGGTCTACATCAAACACATTTACTTATATGAAACCGAAAAAGAATTTATGACTCTGACATGCTAATGACTATTAAGAAAATTGTTTGAAAGCACAGTACTGTTTCATCCCACGGTAACGATCTTTCTACACAAAGACTCAAATAAATAGCAAAATAAACCACTCAAATGGCTTGGTGCTTGGCAAACACACACTTTGTTTCTGTTTTGTGTTTGCCAATAAACAACATAAACACATTTTTTGTACAAACACTAATGGCCATTTTCTCAATGTATCGACAAACTGGCTGTTACCTAATGTCAACATAAATTTATTGGACCGATAAACTGTCCGTTAACGATTTTGGGTTTCTCAATATACCGACAAAAAACACTGTTTTCAGCTGGCAACGCCACTCAAAATACATGTAAAAGTTGGGAGTCATCTGATTGAATTTATCTGTACGGCAAATAAAAGAAAATAAATAATTGGCAGATGAGTGCCGGTTAGCTTTACGATAAAAACGAAGCAAATGAGACATTGAGAAAACCAAATTTCTTTATTGTGCAGTTTTTCCTTGGGAAAAAAGATAATTGCCTAATGAGAAAATGGCCATAAGTTTGTATTTTTGTTGCGTTTTCAACGAATGCAGACGACGATAGTGGTGCAGCAATTTTGATCGCTATTTGCTTAAAATTGAGGAGAAATATAAGATAAAGAAAAAGAACTTGAAGAAAAGAGTGGTTTAAACAATGGTTTGCTTAAAAAATTAGAATTTACAACTGAAAGTTATTTTATTGCTTTTTCTTTAACGCCTTTGCTCTAGAAAGTGTTCGCACTAGACACTACAAAAAGTTTGTCAGTCTAATTTCTGTTGTTTTTTTTTCTCTTAAAACATAACTTTACCAACCTTATGACATTAAAACTTTAACACATTCAAATTGAACGATTTTTTTAAGGGCATAACGAATATTTTGTCATAACATTACTTTTGAACGTTCTAGATAACTTGGAATTAAACAAAGTTCTTCAGTCCTCATTATTGTTCTACTAACAAACTAAGTTGCATGCCTTAAAAAATGTAGCTAAGGAGTTTTGGAAAGGTCAGTCCGTAACTCTTTAGTCTGAAAAAAGTTGCTTTGACTGAAACGATCATTTAAATCTATCGAATTTGTTAAACATCGATTTATAATTAATCATAAATTTTAAATCGAGTATTTTCCCAAAAACATTTAACCCTTTAAAATTTGTTTAGAGTTTTACCGATTAACAGAAGAAGAGAATTGCCTTCTAAAGGGCCAAATAAACCACACAAACGGTTCCGCAAACATATGAAAAAAGTATGGAGCATGTATGCGTGAATATCAAAAATTTTTAATATTCAGACAAACATCTTGTTGTTGTTGTTGCCAAACTGCTTGTATAGTTTACTTGGCCCTTAATGTGTTTGTTTTGCTAAAACACTATAAAGGCAGTACAATTACAAAGAAACAAACATTTTAAGCTTTAAAAATAAGAAAAAAAACTTCAATTTGAAAATTGTATTTTATTTTGTCCGTAATCTTCATCTAAAACTTCATGTTAAATTTCTCTTAATGTCTAATTGTCAAAATAAATTGTAAATAAATAAATAATTATAAAGATTAACAAAAAAATTAAAACGTTTAACCAACATTCAAGATGTAGAACAACCAAAAACAAAAACTACCCCTGCAATAACTGCAAATTTTCTACCCTGCCCTTTTCCTGCCTCTTTCCATCAAAATAGCGTGACCATATAAAATATTGAACTAACCATTTACAACAACCATTACTGAGAATAAATTACATTTTAACATGTCCCATGAAAAGGGTGCTTCAAAAGAAGTAAAAAGTTTTGAATTTAAAAATTCTTCTACAAGTTTTTGGTCCTAATTTAAAACTTAAAAATTTAAAAGGGTTTAAAAGACCCTTGAGCTTTAGAAGAAATGTAGAGAATAATCTAAACTAAAAATGTCAAAACAACTGCACCCCTAATAAGGACCCATAAAATACATATTTACTTAGATCAATATTGTAGTAATTACAGACGGAAAGACAAACTTGTATATAAGTACATATCGTCGGATGATAATTTAATTGTCGACAAACTCGACGCTCCATATCTCGAAAACGGTATCGAAAAACTGTTTACGCCAAATGAAAGATCGGAAAACCTAAGGAATCGATCTTAACTCAAAACCGCAAAAAATCCACATACGACAATTATATTACACTGTGCAACAGAAAAAAAAAAACAAAAAAACCAGCCTCATTATTTGCAACGCGCTAAAGGGTTTTGAAAAGTTAGCTCGGGCTCCCGGAATATGGGCCCCTAAAGTTTTGAACTTCTTGAAAAGGAGTTTGGTACAATTAAAAATAAAACATACTAAATGTACTTCTGAGCTAAAAAATAATTTCAGATGTCTTCAGTAGAATCGTATGACGATTCTTTTCTTAGAATTTATTAACCCTCTAACACAATTTTTTTTCTTTTTTTAATTTCTACACTAAAACGGCACGTTAAAGGGTTAAAATTCTCTACGAATATTTTCTAGGACCCCTAGTGAAATTTGATGCAAAAAATATTCCTGGAACATTTTAACCCTTAAAAGTGCCCTCTTAGTATACTTTTGTGAAAGAGTTGGGAAAAAGGAAAAAATTACCCCTCAAAATCTAAGAAAAGAATCGCCATACGATTCTACTGAAGACATCTGAAATTATTTTTTAGCGCAGAAGTACATTTAGTATATTTTTTTTTACTTATACCAAACGCCTTTTCAAAAAATTAAAAATTTTAGGGGCCTATATTCCGGGAGCCCGAGCTAACTTTTCAAAACCCTTTGGCAGATTTGCTCTACTAGTAGTCTACTTTCATTTTGCGCTGCAAGTGTTGAGGCTGGCGGCGATGACCCGAATTTTGTTGCACAGTGTTATTAACCGACGATATGTAGCCTTTCCACCTGTGGTAAAGGGTATAAAAAAGACCAAAACAAGACTATAACCCAGACAAAGCATTTTGAAAGTCATATCGAGAAACAGAAATACATACAATAAAAAAAAACGCAAATCGGCAAAAAACTTCAATAAATATAAAATGTTTTTGTTTCTATTCAATAACGAGCCGATAGTGATACAGTAGTTTCATCTAGCGCCACGGGATTCAGTGGCCCCCGGTGTGTCCAAGCTTTCAGTCTGACTGTTTAGTGAGGCCCCCGTAAGTATTATTCTTGCTCGGAATGCTTTCTGTCTTTCAGGATGATTGTCTTTGCGGAAGCTTTACTTTTCTGATAGAAAATCGCTTTTCATCAAATTGTTCTACGTTCGACGGGGAGTGCCTTTTTCAAGCAAGAACTCTCAAAAGGGTTCAACGAAGGACAGCAGTTTTAACAAAGAGATTCTTTCGGAGATCACGTGGTGGCTGTAGTTTGAACCCAAAGCCGCGGATAAGGATAGTGCGGATAATCTTACTAAATGTTTGGGTTTTTCACCACTTGTGAGATAGTTCGACCTGAAGGAGTACTATACCTAGGTGCTATTTCCATTCAACAGAAGCTGCTGGTTTTCTAACAGCAGTGGAGGTAAAATAGCTCCCGCTCCTTAACAAGAGGTGATTTTATAATTTGACCCACTTACTAAGTGAGCTACCTTAATAAGAGCGAATAAAATGCGAATTAAACACCACCCGGCTGAAAAATTTTATTTGACAGATCGATATGTCGGTTTGTTTTATTGAAATTGTATTTAAAATCGAATTTTTATGTTTAAATAACGCTTACCGCTCTTGTTTAGGTTGCTCAGTTACTTATGGTGTTTTCTTTTCTACAAAAAAACTGTAAAATTTTTAAGAAACACACCAAATTAAATTTTTTTTTAAATAAAATGTCACATTTTTTTGTAGAAAAGAAAACATCATTACTTACTTTGGCTCTATAGCCTAGTATTGTCCTCCAGTTTATAAAACCAAGGCTCTGCTTTGTCCTTCAAAGACCGTGACTCCGTCTTCCCTGTCTACGGCTTTCATGGCACACATGTCCAGGCCAGGGCAATCACTGAATTTCGTTGCACTTGGTTCTTGTCGCGATATAGCTCATACTGTTCACGATTTATTCAACGTCTATACTCCTCGTTAAGGCCAAGGCAACGCAATGAACGGTAAAGCGGCGAGCTGCGTCATTTCTGAGCGGTTAGTTGTTAATATACCATTGTCAAGAGAAGTTTGTTTAATGTTATTACGCGAAAATCGCATCCATATTTATAAAAAGTTAATGCGTTTAAATACAAAAATTAAAATTTGGTATTCATCCTATAAATCAAGCAGATTTTCAGACAGATTTTGGCAATACTGCCAAAATGTAATTCATTTGTTTTAATTTTTTGCCGCTTACCGCTCATTGCGTGGCCTCGGCCTAACCCATTTTATCTATCTATCGGGTGATTTTTTAGCTATTATCTTTTTGGCAACACTGGTTTAAACAGCTGAAGCACGTTTCGTGTTTTGTTTCATTGTCAAACATCTTCAGTTTGGTCTATAATTTAACCATGAATCGTCTTACAAACGAACAAATTATTGCAAATTATTGAATTTTATTATCAAAATGCGTGCTCTGTTAAGAAAGTTCAACGCGCGCTTCTTGTGTTCAGCGACGAAGCTCATTTTTGGCTCAATGGGTACGTTAATAAGCAGAACTGTCGATTTTGGAGTGAAGATCAGCCAGAAGCATTGCAAGAGCAACCAATGCATCCAGAAAAAGTCACAGTTTGGTGCGGTTTTAGGCTGGTGGCATCATTGGAACGTACTTCTTCAAAGATGATGCGAATCTTAACGTAACTGTGAATGGTGAGCGCAACCGTGAGATGATATCCAACTTTTTTTTGCCCAAAATGCAAGAGCTTGACTTGCATGACATGTGGTTTCAACAAGACGGTGCCACATGCCACACAGCACGCTTAACAATGGACTTATTGAGAGGCGAGTTCGGTGAATATTTTATTTCACGTTCGGGACCGGTCAATTGGCCGCCTAGATCGTGCGATTTAACGCCTTTAGACTATTGGGGGGCTATGTTAAAGCTCATGTCTATACACACATGCCCGCTTCAATTGACGCATTGGAAGACAACATTGAAGCATTTATTCATGAGATACCGGCAGAAATGTTGGAAAAAGTATGCCAAAATTGGACAAAGCGCATCGACCATTTGAGGCGCACTCACGGTCAACATTTGCATGAAATAATCTTCAAACATTAAATTATATGGACCGTACTATCGATTAAAATAAAGATTTAATGCATTTTTCTGAATTTTATGTGTTTTTTTTTTAACTTTTCTATAGCTCTTAAAAATCACCCATTACTTTTTCTGTAACTCCTAAACTTCTAAATATCAATATGTTTATTTATTTTTGCATTTAAAATTATCTTTTGTTCCTCTTATTAACGCACCCTGTAGCAAATATTATGACACCGCTTTGTCTCCCTGGCCGAATTATTTCCTGCCACAAAAATTCCATAAAATTAATTTTTTTTCTTCGAAATTTCAAATTATTATTTTGAAATGTTTTGCAAGGCGTGCATTACAAATTGCTTAAGTGCGATTGGAAAATTTTGATATCGAATCATATCACAATGTAAATATCAATTGGTTTAAATAAAAAAAAATTATTTTTTAACTGTGCAAAAGGAAGGGGAAGGATGAAAAGGAAAAAGAGAGGGGGTGAATTAATGCCTAAATTTGACTTTAGCAAAAAGGGCGTGAGTAATTTAACAGATGTTGATAATGTATGATATTTACACATGATAACACTTTAAAAAGGATATAAAATAAATATTGACAACAAAACAACAAAAAAAGAATTTGAAATTTAACCATAAATTAAAGCGAATTCAACACGTTTTTCGACACATGTGCATGCAGTCGCATATTTTTAGGGCAATTGCATATTTTTCAATTTCTAAAGAGACTAACAAAATTTCAAATTATTTTACAATTTTCATTTAAAATGAAATATTATTGACACAGATTTTGAAATTAAAAACAACCCACTTAAAAAAAATGCCGCCTTATGTGTTTTATATTTTAAAATGCGTTCGTTATGTTTGCATAAATATTGCTCTCACACACGAAAGTGTCAACTGTCAACTTCAAACAGAAAAAAACACAATAACACTCCACTTTTTTTTATTGAATTAAAGAAAAAAAAGCCGAAAATATTTTTATTTTAAATTACATGTAACTTTTATTACGTGTTAACAGCTACAACAACTACAGTTATAATGAGAAACTTCCGTTTTGGACTTAAATAAATAATAAATTTATTTTAACACATGATTACTTTTTTTTGGGACTGGGTTACGCACATGATGTTGCACTTTTTTTATAAAACTTTGAACAGTTTCTTTTCATAATATAAATAATTATGTCATAAATCATCACGAAAATAATGAAATTGTTTTTAGAGTAGTTTTAAAAGATGATGACCAGTGATGCCAACTTAGTGCTTTTGGCACTATTTATGGTGCTTTTTGATGCCTCAAAACGCCAAAATTTTATCCATAGTGCCAAACTAAAAAAAAGCACTAACTTGGTGCTTTTTCAATTTTTCGTTAGTGCCTTTAGTGCTTTTTACAACTTTTACTTTTTTTCTACCATTTTTTAAAACTACAATTATATAGAGGATGATTAAGTTGAACTTTACTATTTGGGGTATAATTTTGAGAAGGCTTGTAAAGATTTAAAGATTTCAAATGATAAAAAAGTGATAAAAGAAAGTTACATTAGTTTAACTAAACACTTTATTTATGAGGTTAGAGCTAGGCTTCCTAGCAATTTGGAAATTTTACGAAACGTTGCACTTTTTAGCGTTGACAACATGTTTAGTAATCGTAATTAAAACGATGTATTTCGGTAAACATTTTGTAGACACATGTAGATATTGTTTCAAAAATATTATACGGCTTGGAAAATATTAGCAATTGCTAAAAACATGCAGTCGGAAACCGTACAAAACAACGCAAAGACTTTAAAAACAAAAAAAGAATCGTAGCTTGGTATATGCAAAGTGTTAAATAAATTAAAAACAGCTGACAGAAAATACTTTTATAACGAGCGTTGTGTAACCTGCCATTTTTCATGCGCTTTAGTTTTCCATGTGTTGTGCACTGCTACCTCTAGTGCTATTGAAAAAAGGTTTGACTAAGCATCAGAATGCAAACATACAGGTTTTTTCTATTTTACACCTTATGTGTGTTCTTTATTCAGAAGCTTACATATGTCAAAAGTTGTTTTATTAAATTTAAACGAGAAGATATATGTAAGTATGTTTATTGAAATATATGCTGTCCTTAAGTTTTATAAACAATGGTCGGTCATTGCAAATTTTTGGTAATTGCAACAGGCCCGATTTTTTCGAGTTACGAAAATCGAGCTCGCACTATAATACTTTAAAACTATTTTATGGCCAATTTAAACTCCAAATGATTTGGATGATGTTTTTTTTTTGAAGATAATAATAATACATTTAAAAATGTTTATATACAAATGTAAATATATTTAGGCCCTAATTTGTAAAACGCAAACGCAACGCCAAAAATTATATTGAAAGCAAAAGCAAAATCGAAAATATTTCATAATTTTGTTGTTGTTTTCTGTAGAAATTTATTTTGAATTTTTAAATTTTAAACGTTGCATATCTTGTGGCGTTGATAATTTTAAAACGCAATTTGTATTTCTGTAGAAAGTCAGGGTTCACATTATGAAAGTTTTCTTTCAGAAGGTCTGAGTTTATTGGTGAGAGGGGAGAGAAGAAAAGCATGTTCTCTTCCCCTCTCACCAATCAACTCTGACTTTCTGAAAGAAAACTTTCATAGTGTGAACCCAGACAAAGCAACAACAAAATTTTGACAAATTTTAAACATTGTTTTTGCTTTCTATGTTATTTTTGTCATTGCGTTGCGTTTTACAAATTTAGGGCCTAAATCACCCCTATCGTGAATAAAAATTCCTTGGGAGTTTTTTCCCTTTTCTCATTTTTACAATTGAATTGAACTCCCAAGGAATTTTTATTCACGCTAGAGGTGATTATGCAATCTAAAATGAAAATATTCCCAATCAACGCCGTCGCCTTTTTTCTAAATTTTGGAGGTATATAATATTCGGCACAGCCGAATGCAACTTGTTTCGTGTTTAATTAAATTGTAAAAATGGCTTAGTGCTTTTTTACGCTTTTTTTTTGCTCGAAATAGTGCTTTTTAGTGCTTTTTTTAATTTTAAAGTGCTTTTTGCTTTAAAAAAGTTGGCATCACTGATGATGACCACAATTAAGGTGACAATTATATTCTACATAACTAATATTCTGGAGGCTTATTCTGAATTGCGATGCGAAAATCAATGCGATGCGAAAATGCATAAATGCGAACAATTGCTATTCTGTAATGCGATATTCGCAAAGTTTTTTTTTTAATCGCATTTCAAATGCGAAAAGGTGACAAGTCGGTATTCTACATTGCGAAAACAAATGTCAAATTCGCAAAATTTATTCGACAACAAAATAGCATTCGCAAAGTACAAACATGCTAGTGAAAGATAATATTTTATTTATTTATTCATCATATATTTATTATTTAATTCAGCGAAGCAAGCAATAAGACCACCAAACCGCGTCAATTTGAAATAATGATAGAATTTATGAATAAGCACAGCCAATTGGCAAGAGGCCATTTGAAAACACCAAATGCACGTCAGTCGGCAAATAATTTGTGGCAAACGTTAACTGAAGGGCTAAATATCAATGGACCGCCTATTAGAGAAGCTGCAGGATGAAAAAAGTATGAAATATAAAAACAAGTTCAAAACTATTTGGCTTCAACTTTAATTTTAATAGGTTTGGGCCGATTTGAAAGTACACACAAAACATTTTCATTTTCTTCGTCGTCGAACCACAGTGCCACAAAATCCATTTTTATTATTTTTTTTTTATTACAGAATGTCCTAAATAAATTATTTAAACAATTTTCACAGCCAAACAAACAATTTTTTTATTTTTAATTTGACGTTTATTGACACTGACGTATATTTGAGCAGCGTTGCCACGATTTGAAATAAATTGCGAATGCGATTGCGAAAGTCTTACAGAATACCAATTTTCTTTCGCATCGCATTTCATTTGCGCATCGCATTGATTTTCGCATCGCAATTCAGAATAAGCCTCCTGGTATGCCCTGATGATCATAGTCTTACCTTTTTAATTATAAATCTCAGAGTGGGCTTTAAGCAATTTCCGATAACCAAATGTTAAGTAGAACAATGGCGAGTATATACAATTTTTAGGTGTCCAAATTTGAAACCAAAAAGTACGGTTCCAGAATCGGTCGTGCCATTAAGAAATATTTTCGAAAGGTTTTGATTCTGCCCCACTGCGCAATTTTATCATGGCTCTGCAGATGACATTACAGCTGTAATTTTAGTCAGGTCCACGGGAGATGAACAATGTAGGCTTAGCCAGGTCATGATACGTACGAGGAGTTGGATGCAATCACATGAACTAGAGACTACACATAAAATATGTCACAGGGAAGGCATGCGATATAACAGCCCACCGCATAAAGGAACAAATTGGCAATGGAGGCGTGTAATAGTATCATCCTCTATGGCTGCGAGATTTGGGCTACGACTTCGCAAGCACAGCAGATTGCACAAAAACTAATATCTGTGCAGAAAAAAGCAGCACTAACAGCCGTACCTAAACAAAAGCGCCACGCGTTTTCTAGTTGTCAAAAACGGTCATGCCCATACAGTTTGTAAGAGGAATCCCTAAATAACGCGGCATCAACGTTTTGCAATTGGAAAATCCAATTTTGACGGCACGTTTAATAATTTTTTTTATTAACGCTTTTGTTAATAAATAATGACGATTTAGCTATTTTTGTCAATCTTAAGGTTTTATCTCCATTTTTTATTTCTATTATGTGGGTTTTTTAAACAGGATAGTTAACAAGACTGTTCGTGACCACCGTTGACGCTCTTGTTTAGGTATGGCATATCAGCGTAAAAGCTAAGCGGAAGAAAAAGTTCCTCCTTCCGCTCTTGTATAGGTACGGATGTAAGAGTAACATCGACAAACTGTACGGTGTGAGTATCGGCAGAGCAAGTTACAGCATGGATGATATCCATAGAACTTACAGCTAGTAGAACTCAAGGCAGTTTTCATGGCTAGGCAGACCGGACACGAGGGCCCAATTTACTATGAAGAGTTGAAGGTAAGTAGATACGGAAGTGGGACAGCGAGAGCAAGGGAAGAGGGACGGCAAAGCTTATCCCCAATAAAGAGAGGTGGATAAGCGGGAGGCATGGTGTCATAAATTATAACGTGACACAGTTGCTCTCAGATCACGGTTAGTTCAGAAAGTATCTTTACAAAATTAATAAATGCAGTCTATCATATTGCGTCTACGAAATAGACAGATACATTGGCAATGCGGAGCATACGTTCTTCCAGTGTAAACGATGGCCAAACGAGCGGGAGGACGTCTTTTTAATAGTAAAACCTTCAACGCCGAAAAAACATCATAGAGAACACAATGTAGAAGGAATAGAACTGGCACTGTGTGGCAAATTTTTAAGAGAAGGTTTTAAGGGCAAAGAAAAATTCAAAAGCGGTCCCAGGTTGGTGTAACTCCCTAAGGTAACCAGTACCCATGTTCCAGTAACGTTTGTCAGAACTTCTCGCATCGAAAAGATGTGAAACAACATATTCCATCGTTTCTCGAAAAGTGAGAAAAAAATGTGTCTGAAACTTATTTCGAACACTATCAAAAGAGCTTACGTCATTACGTTATAAATTTCATAATATTCTACTCGAAGCCGATGTGAAATTCTAGACGTTCAGTACGCCAGTCGCACATATCGTTGACGGAGACCAAAATATACTTAAATTTTAAAATGTTCGACAACGGCGGCGAAAAAACAACCTTAGCTTAGGCTTACCAAATAAGGTAAAGTGCGACTTTAATGTTTGTTGTTTACAAAATGGCTTTGAAAACATTGCATATTTTTGAAAAATTTTAAAAGAAAATAATGAAACAATGAAAAAATCAACCAAGAACAAAATACTTACAGCTTCCCCTGTTATTATTTATTGCATTTTTAATATATTTTTTTTGACAGTTTAAAGCGAAAATTTTTTAACAAATTTTTTTTGTATATTGGCGAGTAAATTCCTTTCTTGCCAACTTTTACTCGCTAAAAATGTTACAGACGCAGTTTAGTGAGAAATACAGTTGATTTTTTCAATTTATTTCATTTTTGTTTCATTTCTCACGTTTCAATCGAAATGTTTCTCAACGCGGGAGTTATGCATTAAACACATTCACCACAGCAGGATACACGAACACAAGACTACAAATGCTGCTAGGTGCAATTATAGTCGTGTAGTCAGCTGCTGAATTATATTAAAGGAGCATATAGACGACATGTTTTTGTCATCTGACATGTCAAATTTCCCACTGCAAAACACATACATGTCGTGTGTTACCTTTTTAACTTTGCTTCTGTAAAAGTCAGACGCATAGTCATCTGACAAAATTTCAATTAGAGCGTGCTCTATTTTCTTCTGACAAACCATCTGACATCAGAAATCTATGCCGGGAAGAAACTGGCAGCGGCGTCAACTATTGACGGAATCATTAGCCGGCTGAAGTTAATATTTTACAATACGAAGATATGTATGCTCATCTCACCATTGAATATAAGTTATGTAAATATATACATAAAAACCGTTTCATTTTAAAATTCTAAATTGGTATCTTTAACATAAAAGAAAAAAATATTAAGATGGCTAAATTATTTTACGGCGCAAATAAATATTTTCGTGGCGGCAGCAAGCTATTTTGAAACCGAGAACTACTTTGGTTTCTGCAATAACAATGCGAAAAAAAAACAGAGACAATGTCAGAAGCAAATTACATGTACGTTTGTGACCGAATATTATAAACCTTATGTATAACAGCAATTTTGACAGACATGAGCAATTACATGTGACTTGAAAATTTGACATGTCAGATGACAAATACATGTCGTGTACGGGTGCCTTAAAGACGGCAGCTACAGTTGAAAAAATATAAACAGCTGTTTTTTTTACTGTCTGTTTATATTTCAGTGGTGCCACTATCACTTTTTTTACTTTTATAATATGAAAAACATGCATTATTGCAGACTTTTATACAAACTTAATTTAAGATAATAAATATATAAATACTTATTTATAATACATTTTATAACGTAAAAACAGTTGAATTTATTATAAAACATAATAAATAGTATAATTATGATGTTTTTGGAAGCAATAAACAATATAATCTTAACGGCAGATTAAATAAAAAAATACATATATACTACATTAAAAATAAAACAAAAATTTCCGTCAACGAGCGTGGTATAGGTCGTAAAAGTATCGGAACACTTTGGGTACGTACGTTAACGCATGAAAACTATTCATCAATGCTGCAGTGATGCAAAATGTTATTGCTGATGCGTAATTACCAGTTGCAGTTGTGATACTGATACTTTTTAACTGCACAACAGCTGTACAAAGTTTGAATTGCAAAAGTTTAATAAGCAAACATAAAATAATAATAAAGAGGATATCAACAATAACGATGTCAAATTTTATTAAAAATATTGAACCAACAACTGACAGTTTTCTTATAAATGACAAGAAAAAGCATCACAAAAAAAAAAATAAAACGATTTCTTTTATGCCAAAAGCTACTGCTTCAGAAAATTAACTGCAGCAATAATCGCCTGCATAAAAAAAACACATAAAAGTCATGCCAAGTTTCTTAAAAGTCATATTTTTCGAACATTAAACTTTACTTCTGCGCAAGTGATACCCAACAACTGCATTTAAGGTAAAAACTGGATCAAAGAAGTACTGGTATTATTAGAAACTACTTCGAAATATCTTTCACATGATGTATTAAAAAATCCGTTAAGAGCAAATTTCAACAAGTAAGAGTGCTATATTCGGCTGTGCAGAATCTTATATACCCTTCACCATTGTGCGAGCAGAATACAGAGCAACTAGACAAAAACTAAATAAAACTGGTAAATATTTTTTTTTTAATAAGAGACAACCGGTTTTGAACTTCGCTTTTCATAAGGGCCCAGAATATATGTACTTTATAGGGTGTAGGATCAATATTGTATATACCTTTTTACCTTCGGTGAAGGGTATAAAAAGAGTAATTTTCGGGAATTCTGGGTTCTAATCACTGCATTCGATACTTTCGTATCGAATAAACTATTGAATTTTTTTGCATTCGATAGACACTGGCGTATCGAATGAAAACTCGATAAATGTAATGTCGAGTTACTCGATGTCGAATGCTATTATTTCAAATTCAATACATTTCATTCGATATCGAGTTTCAAGATACCAAAATAAATTATTTCGATGAATTTTGCTCGATATCGTTGCGGTGATTAGACCCCAGTATTTCGGTTATAACTCATACAAATTTCCGACATTTTGGTATATAAGTCATGTACATAGGACATATGGCAGCCCTAAAATTCAGGTTTTTATAAAAATTTTGATGTTTTTTAGCCCATTTTTGGAGTATTTTGCTCATAAATTACCCATTGTCTAACCGATTTGATAGTTTTATATACCGACGTGTTAAGGAAGAATTTTACCATTTACTTAAGTTATATTTATATATAAACATTTATATTAACTTGTAAATGTATATTTTAACAAAGTTAATTATAACAAAGTTAATTATAAAAAAGAGTAATTTTTGGGGATTCAGTATTTCGGTTATAACTCAGCAATTTTTTAACCGATTTGGCAGATTTATATACCGACGTGTTGAAGAAGAAATTTACCATTTACTTTAGTTATAAAGCTTGGACTCGGGGAGATCTATGGTTCCCGAAAGTTGGTATTTAAAAAAAAAAAATTTAATTTTGGTCATAACTTTTTTGTATCTGAACCGATTTTCCCGAGTTTTTTATAAAATATGTTCTACTAAAAATTTTGATATATAAGTCATATGCATAGGACATATGGCAGCCCTTAAATTTAGGTTTCTATAAAATTTTTCATTTTTTTTGTACGGGAGGTACCACGCCCACTTCTCCAATCCCGCCCACATTTTGTAGGATGGTGTGTATTGGCAACCTAAATGTGTGTACCTAATTTGGAAACTTTGGCTCTTGCCGTTCTCAAGATATACAGAAATAAAAAAAATACAACAACAAGGGATTTTTGGAAAAATTTAGAGGTATTCGTGGTTTTTTGCTCATATCTCCGTCATTTTTGGACTGATCTGGCTGAATTTCAATAGCAAACTTAAACGGAGTATATGTGACATAAATATACATCAACCTAGTCCACATCATTTCTGGGGTTTTCGGAAAACCCATTTCAACATACACACGGACAGACGGACAGACGGACAGACGGACAACCGGATTTGAACTTCGCTTTTCATAAGGACCCAGAATATATATACTTTATAGGGTGTAGGATCAATATTGTGGAACATACAAACGGAATGACAAAGTTATATATACCCTCTTACCTTCGGTGAAGGGTATAAATAAGTATTGCTTGAAAGATTTTCTACAAAACTTAAAATTTTGTAAATATATTTATTAAAACATAATCTGCCGTATTCATAAAAAATAAAATAAGTTTGAAATGTGTTTTGATGCAAAATTTTCATACAAATTTTTCTTAAAATATAATTTAAAAGACTATGTATAGGGAAGAATACTTCAAGCTTTTATAAACCATATTTTTAGTAACTCTTTATAAGAATTTTATATTTATAAAGATTTAAAAAATGTTATTTTGGAAAATTTCTCAAATTATTTATAAGTTTGAGTAAAAATATGTATGTATGTAGTAATTATTTATGTACATGTTACATATTTAATTATTGTAATATGTACATAATTAATTAAGTGTTCCGCAAGGCCGAAAACCCGCAATAAAGAAAGTTTATTAAGCAAATATCTAGGGTTAAATAAATAAATATCGACATAATTTAAAGATAAAGCCAATTTTGTAAAAAAAATGTCAGCCACGGAGTATGAATGATAAATCGATTTTGATTCCAATCGAAAATCGATTTTTTGGTAAAAAAATCGATTTTTTGCAATCGAATTTACGTATGCGATTTTATACTGAAATCGATTATTGGTCTTTTAAAATCGATTTTTTTATTTTTATCAAAATTTTGACAATTTTTAACTTTAATCTGAATTAAATCGATAAATTATGGGCATGCACAATAGAACGTATTTTTTGTGCGTACATACGTCTGTAGGTATGCTTATGCAGTTTTCCCAGTTTAAAGTTGTAATTTTAGTTATTTACCTATTAGTATCCTTGATATACTTCCAAGTTTTATATAAGGGCTCTGTGAGCGATATTAAAATCTAGTTATAAGCAGAGTGAAAAAACAAAAGGTATGTAATTTATCCTAACAAGCACGAAATTACAAGGAAATGTCTCTGCATCTTTCTGGCATCAATGACATGCAAACGTGTTTTTTTTAACGAACTAAATATAACTTAGCAAAGAAACAGTCGCCACCGATCAGGAACTACTGTCATAATCCTTTGAAATACTATCCATACATTCAGGCTTGCCACAGAATTAAATCCGATCAAAAGTGATTTCGTTTAATGTGAAGCAAGATACGAAATCACTTCCACTTTGGATCAGAATTAATTTATGTGACAGGCCTGATTGTCTACAGAAGAATATGTAAAATGTACACACAGAAAAAATTAAAAATTTTCTCTAATCACCAATTTTATTTCAAATTCATAGAATCAAGCAACCCATTTGTTGATTTTACACCTATTACCAAAATTATTATATTAATTACTAAAAATTGTAAAAATTTTATATTTTAAATATTTTATTTTCAATAAATGATATTTTCATATTTAATTAAAAAAATTATCAATAAACTTGGCCGTTTCAAACAATGTGTTGGTTGATTTTGACAATTTCCAACAACAATTTCAAAAGTTTAAATTATTATATTTTGAAAGATATAATTTTTTGTTATTTGATTATTATTTTAATTCAAAATTTATTTCAAAACAACTAAAATGTTAATTAAACCAAAATTATATTTTTAATTTTCGTTCAATAAACAAAATAATTGATTCAATTATTACGTTAATTAAGTTTAAGTACTTTTTTAATAATTTTTTTAATTGATAAAAAACTACTAATAATTTTTTCTGTGCATGTATTTGTTCCTCTAAAGGCGATCTCAAAATTGACACATTTTCAGTTTTTGCAGGAAAATTAGAAAAAGTAGTCATATCTACACACTGTAAAAATCTCAGTTGAATTTATCTAGTAGTTTTCCGAAAAAAATACTGGTGTATACCTCTTTGTGATAAAAGGTATGAGTTTGCAAATTTATCTTAAACGATTTTGAAATCGATTTTAAGGTTCGATTAATCGATTTCAAAAACCGTAATAAAAAAGTCGATCGAAAAATCGAAAATCGATTTTGGTATCCATTTACCATTCCCTATTTCCAATGATTCCCATATTTTATAGATTCATTTTTTACCTCAATAGATATGGATAAAGTATTTTGCAATTTTTACGACCTATAACTCCTTAACTAGGAGCGTTGGCGCGAACAACATGTTCCTATAGAACTTCTTTCAAGAATACTAAAAAATTATATAAATATCAATTTGGTGCTGAGCCGAATTAATATTCTTGTTTCAAGCCGATTCTTTTCTGTTAAACAAAAAAAAAATTTTTAAGCACTCTTTCTTTAAATATTTTTTTTTTTTATTAGCAACACTTTTTCTGTTTTGTAGTGCACAAAAATAGAAATTAGTTTAATTTGACTACAACGACAAAATAAGCACAGACAACAACTTGCACCCATGTAGCCGTGTCGTCGTGAAAATAATCATTGCCATATACACACATGTATTCTATTTTTGACATATTGAAGTCGGTAGCTTGCTGTCTCGAATGTGTTTAAAGCATTACAGAAGATGGGCACAGGATAGTTTTTAGACGGTATACTCCGAGTGAGAGATGTCGGGCTCTCTCGCTAGAGCGTTTGCTCTTAGTGAATTCGTAAAGCATTCTTTTCCTGAACAGCAAAAACAAATATCAATGCAAGTAACAAAAATAGTGTTGCAGCCTTAATTAACAAGTATTATTATTACAATAATTAGAAAATTTTTTAATAAATATCAAAACGCTAGTCTCGTATCAATACCCACAGACAGAATTATTTACTAAATAAGGCTTGAACCAAGAAAATTTTGCATGATTCCCGTCCGAGCGAAAAATTACTTATTATAAATATATTTTGGCTTGGTTTAAGCAAAATGTTCTTTATTTAAGAAAATTTCACTAAATGCGAACAAAATAAGTTTAAATCAACAAATTATTTTGGATTTTCTTTTAAGAAACGAAATTGATAAGTTACTTTAGAAAATAAACTTCTTTCAGTGTCGGTATTCAATTTATATTCGGCAGCCAAACTTGCTAGCGAAATTTTCCCTCAGCCTTATCAAAATTCACTTGTGGAACACTCACCGATTTCTATTAAAATTGTGTTAAAATGCTTGTTTTTGTTTTCCAATTTCTCTACTTTGAATTATTTTTTTTTCTCTTGTTCAATAAAAAGAATTGAATTCACACGTCTTTTTTCAATAAAATAGTTCAAATGAAAGTTCTCCCAAGTAATCGAAAATCTTGAATACAGTGAAACGAAATAAATACAAACCAAAATGTGCGAGTAATAAATAAATGCGTGTTTTTTTTACTATTTAAGAGATTGAGGAGGAGGAGGAGAAGAAGTACCGTTCGTTTAAACCATCATAGAATTTTCGCTTGAGGTATGAGTAAAAACAGTATTAATGAATGAATTGCGGTTAAATTGTGGCATTTTGAACTTCAATCAATTGAATATTTATTTCTATGACGATTTTTTTTTTTTTGTTAATTATAATTTGTACTCGTATTTTTTGTAAGTGAAAACTAAACAACAATAAAGCGAGCACAAATTTATTTCTTTTGTTTAGAGAAAATATAAAGGAAAACTTTCTATATTAAGAAATTTAAATTTGTGTTTAAAATTTTGTACTAAAAATATATCAAAGAATATTCGTTAGAGGTTTCTTTAAATCCAACCTTTTTCTAAGAAATGTCATTATTTGTCTGAATTTCTATCACAATTTAAAATCTGTTTTAATTTCCTTTACTTTTACGCCTGTTTGCATTACGCTTTTGATTTTTTTCTTATATTTATTGTTACAAGAAAACATAAGTACAATTTCTTACCGTTATCAAAAATTTTGTAAAAAAATCATTAACAATTATAATATCTAAAGTATGTGTACGAAATGTTTTGGTTGCAAACAATTTTCTATGTAAAATTAAGCGGCCCCTACACGTTGCAACTGATCGTACAAATGAGTTGATCACTACACAGCGATGACACCTAAAATTTTATAGATATTTTGAAACGATTTTTTTTAATTTTAACTAACGATTTGAAAAATTTCCTATAAAAAGTAAATTTGAAAATAAATTTTATAAAAAGTAAATTTTAAAAAAATTTCCTATAAAAAGTAAATTTGAAAAAAAATTTGTATAAAAAGTAAATGTTAAAAAAATTTCCAATAAAAAGTAAATTTTAAAAAAATTTTTATAAAAAGTACATTTTAAAAAAATTTCCTATAAAAAGTAAATTTAAAAAAAAAATTTTATAAAAAGTAAACTTTAAAAAAATTTCCTATAAAAAGTAAATTTTAAACAACAAATTTATAAAAAGTAAATTTTAAAAAAATTTCCTATAAAAAGTAAATTTGAAAAAAAATTTTATAAAAAAAGTCAATTTTAAAAAAAATTTCTATTATATTATTTATAAAAAGTAAATTTTTACAAAATTTCCTATGAAAATAAATTTTTGCAAAATTTCCTATAAAGGGTAAATTTTGGCAAAATTTTCTATAAAAAGTAAATTAAAAAAAAAAAAAATTATAAAAAGTAAATTTTAAAAAAATTTCCATAAAAAGTAAATTTTTACAAAATTTCCTATGAAAATAAATTTTTGCAAAATTTTCTATAAAGTTTAATTTTTGGCAAAATTTTCTATAAAAAGTAAATTTTCTATTAAAAGTAAATTTCAATAGAATTTCCTATAAAAATTATTTGTTTTAAATTTCCTATAAAAAGTAAATTTTTGCAGAAATTCCTATGAAAATAAATTTTTGCAAAACTTACTATAAAGTGTAATTTTCTACAAAAAGTAAATTTTGGAAAAATTTTTTTGAAAAAAAGTAAATTTAAAGTTTCTATAAAAAGTAAATTTGTAGCAGAATTTTATTTCAAAAGTAAATTTTTAACATAATTTTCTACAAAAAGTAAATTTTTCACGGAATTTCATATAAAAAATAAATTATTGAAAAATTTCATATAAAACCTAAATTTTTAAAAAATTTCCTATAATATATACATTTTAGAAAATTTTCCTATAAAAAGTAAATTAAGCCCAAATTTGCTCTTAATAGTAAATTTTAGCAACATCTATCTATATATATATAAAATAGGATGTGTGTATGTATGTTCATATGTATGTATGTAACGTATGGACTGCAAAACGGCTTGGCCGATTTTGATGAAATTTTCAGGGAATCTTCAGAATATTCAGGCGGGTGACACTGTGAAGTCTGATTTTCACTTTTTCTATTAAGCGCATAACTTGAAAACGGCTTGACCAATTTCGAGGATTTTTTCTATAAAATCATCGCCATGGTCCAACTTAAATTTATACGAAAATAAAATTTTGCCCCGCCCACTTTTAAGCCCACTTTTTTCGAATTACCTAAAATCAGAAAACGGCTACAGCGATTTGACCAATTTTTCTTTCAAATGTTCGTATTAATCCATTTTAAGTTTTTATCGAAAGAAAAACTTACCACGCCTACTTGTACGCCCACTTTTTCTATTAAGCGCATAACTTGAGAACGGCTTGACCGATTTGGACGGTTTTTTCTATAAAATCATCGCTATGGTCCAACTTAGGTTTTTACGGAAAGAAAATTTTGCCCCGCCCACTTTTTTTCGATTTACCTAAAATCAGAAAACAGCTCCATCGATTTGACTAATTTTTCTTTTAAATGTTTGTATATTTTTAACGGAATTTAAAAATCGAACGCATACAGTTTTCCTAATTTGGACAGGACAACGTCTGTCAGGTCAGCTAGTTTCCTATAAAAAATAAATTTTTACATTATTTCCTATTAATAAAATTTTTTAGCAATATTTCCTAAAAATTGTTAATTTTAATTATAAGTAAATTTTGACCAAAACTCCTATAAAAAGTATTCACGTTGATGTTTTTATTTGTTTAGCAAACAAAAACGTACACGCAGAGAAAAAATATGATTGGGCAAGGTTACGGAAACGACACTATGTTAATTGTAACAATATATTATTGTCGTAGGCAAAAAACAAATGTTATTTTTATTAATTTTAAGCAATATTATAGTTACTGTAAACATATCAATGTTTATCGCAATTTTAAATTTAAGTATTGTTGACTGAAAAATAATTATTATTCTAACAACTAAAAAATGGTGACTTTGAAAACATATTTAAATTCTTACAACCATAACATGATGACTTTCTATACGTGTAGTCATAGTATGCTTAAGAAGCAAACAAAATATCTTTAGCAGTGATGGAAAATTGAAAAATTTAGATGGTACTGACCACCAAGCAAAAGAGTACTTTTTCAACATTTTCTACTTTTTCAAACATATTTTTTTGGAAAATATATTTAAAAATAAAAAAATTAAAACATTTTTCGGAATAAAAAATTTAGACAAACATTCTAATAATTTACAAAATGAAAATACTTCGAAATTGGCGATGCAATATTTAAAATATTGATTAGAAATTTTTACTGAATCTTTTACTTGCTGTATTTAGCCATTTAAATGGTACTGCATTAAAAAAAAAAGTTTAAAGTCAAATAAGGAACAGTCTCATACACATTTAGCGTTAAGGTTAGATTAGGAGTCGGAGTTGGAATTTCAGCGGTTGGAGTCGGAGTTAGTACTTTTTGTTGACGTCTCCACAGCCCTGGTAGTCAATGTTAAAAAAATATCTACGCTAATTTCTAAGCAAAGAAGCATAACAAGAAAAGAGTACTAAAACGGACGTGGGGGTACCGTGGTATTATTGAAAGGAAAAAGTACTGAAAATAGTACCATAGTATTGAATTTTCCATCACTGATCTTTACTCTAATAATATTATGTTAGCGTCATTTGTAAAATAATTTTGAATCAATTGTGTAGTTTGTTTTTAATATCTCTATGGAATTATTTGTCAGTTGTTGAACCACAATTTAAAGAAAAAGCTTAAAGAAATAAAAAAAAAAGAATTAAAAAAAATTTAAGGTGCCACAAAATAAAAAATCGATGCACGAAAATTTTAATTTATTTTTTATTGTTGTGAAAGTGGTGCTGTACAGAGACCTGCGCCGAAGCGGCTTAGCCGGCTGTTAGCCAGCCGCCGTTGAAAATATTTGTAGCCACCGCCGCCGAAAATTCTTCGGCTAAAAATCGGCTGCAGCTTAGCCACCGATTACTTTGTAAATAATTTTTATTCTCTTTTTTTAACACCTTGCTACATTCTTTTTTGTTTGTCTATCCTTATCTTCTTGTTTATAAAGCATCAAAATTTCATCCACATACCTATAGGAAAATGAGTGAACACTGGTGCAATCGTTGATTATTTTTTGTGATGGTTATCTCTTTATTTTCCCGCCGAAAAGTTTTAACTCTGTAAAAATTTGACCAAATCACTTTTGTTAAACAGCCTTTAGCTGCGTTCACAATCAAAAAAACATGTTCACTTGGTGTTCATAATAGAGCAACAATTTCTTTTGTAACTACACACATTTTGCATTAAGAAACCGTTTGCATTTTGTTAAAATTTTCATTAAAAACTAAATAAAATTATTTTAAACGTCAGAAACAATTTCATACAAATTGTTGCTGAAGTTCTAGTTGAGTCAACTTTAGTTACATTATTAAAAAAATTTTAGTTACATTTTTTTAATAATGTAACTAAAGTTGAATCAACTAGAACTTCAGTAACAATTTGTATGAAATTGTTTGGCTAAAATTTGCAAAAGGTTTCTTGATGCAAAATGTGTTTAGTTACAAAAGAAATTGTTGCTCTATTATGAAAACCAAGTGAAAATGTTTTTTTGATTGTGAACGCAGCTTAAGTGTTGACTGTTTTTAAAACTATATACATATTTGGCTGCAATTCAAAATTAAATAAATATGTGTGAGAATTAAGTGGTATCAATCGAAACATGTAAGGGTAACCTGCCCGTAATAACGCCTGGGTTCGAGTCCAGATTCAGTCAAGAATGTCAAATTATCAATAAATTTTAATTAATTTCATGTTGTAAAATTCCTTTCTTCATAAAAATAATTTAATGAAAATTAAATTTGATCAACTTTAGCCTAATTGAAATATTAAAATTTGGATTAAAAACCATAAATAGTTCAACAAAACAACCACAATACTAATTATTTTTTAAAACCTCAAAAGTAATCGAGGATGAAACTGATTCCAGCGATACGGTTGCCGAGTTCAATTCAGATTTCGTGCACAACGAAAATATGCTTAACAAGAAAAGTGAATGAAAGAGTAAAACGAAAATATGTTTGTTTGCGTCACTACTGAGGTATTCGTGTACGCGGTCAACACACCAAGACTACCCTTCAACGTGATCGAAATTTTGGTGTGTCACTGTACCACAGTTTGTCCTTTTTTAAGATACCGTTTTCAAGCCGAACAAAGATAAATAGAAGTTCTTAAAAAAAGATGGTGTGTTTCATTATAATTGTTTTATATGTAAAAATGTTAAATTTTGTACCTCTGGAATAGCTTATTATTTTTATGGCCCACGTAATCAAACGATCAAAAGATAGCGTCGACGAAATAGCGTCGAATTTGGGAATTTAAAAACCGTGAAAACAAAATACCTAAATTATGGTGTTTTTCAGAATAAGAACAAAAAGTTAGCGTCGAATTTAGGAATTTATGGGGATTTCCGAAGTAAAAAAAAAGTTAGCGTCGAATTTAGGAATTTAAAAAGGGGAAGTTAAAATAACTAATATTTTTAATAAAAATACAAAAAATATTTAACACTAATTAAAAAATACACATTTAGGAACAAAATAAGCGATGCGTGCACAAAATCGTTCGGTTAGTTCCCGAGATATTTGCGTGCATCCAAAATGGTCAGTAAAAAGCGTTGCTGATTTATCCCATGGAACACAGGCTTTTGCACGCTATAAACTGTATATATTCTGAAAGTAAATCATTTTCCGCACAAAAAAGCGTGCTAAAGCCTGTGTTCCATGGGATAAATCAGCAACGCTTTTTACTGACCATTTTGGATGCACCCAAATATCTCTGGAACTAACCGAACGATTTTTTGCACGCATCGCATATTTTGTGCGGTAAACGATTAACTTTCAGAATATATACAGTTTATAGCGTGCAAAAGCCTGTGTTCCATGGGATAAATCAGCAATAGTATGAAAAATGGCTTAAATTGTTTGTTATAATATAAACACATACAAATATGTTTACACAAATGTACATACATATAATTTTAATATACATATCCCATCGGCTGACAGCCACATCGGCTAACAGCCGGAGCGAGCCGCCGCCGAGCATTTTTTTGCATCAGCCGCCGCCGCCGATGAAATTCCACGGCGCAGGTCTCTGGTGCTGTATCAAAATATGACAACTTCTAAATTTATTATGATTAACATGATACTAATTTGATTGCTTCTTAACTTATTATGATTAACATGACAATAACATGATTACATCTTAACTTATAATGATCAACATGATAAGAATATGATTAAGGGAAAAATATTATGATGTAATATTACGAATATATTTCGTCATAATATGATTCAATAATAATCGTATTATGGTCACTACAATCATGAATCTTATCATATGTTGCTCTTAGAATATGTTAACTGCAACCATGTTTTTTCTTTGCGTGTTTGTACTAAATCGACTCGGAAAGTGATTCTGATTCGATCGGTATACTAAAAAGTGGTTCTAAGATTAAAATTTTTAAGTGCTTCACACATTAGAACAAAAACATAATACCTTATCCAGTATTTTGGTTTGGGTATAAAAACAGTTAAATGACTGAAAAAACGGGCCTCTAAATTAATTTGTAAATTTCGAACCCGAACAGACTTTTTTAAGCAAAAAGCCGGTCGTGGATTTTAAAATAAAAAAAATTGGTTAACCATTTTTAAGTTTTGAAAACTCTACACTGAAAATGAGTTGTATCATACCCCGTTGTAGGGTAAATTAAAAGCACATAAACCTGTTTAAAAATCCCCTATTTTATAATTTATTTTGGTGATTGATTGCTTTCCCTGCAAATAATAGGACCAGTCCAAACACGCGTGTAAAGAGTAGTCCACAAGGTACCAGGACTAGTCCAAAACTAACCCAAACGTATGGAAAAAAGCTGGTCTATTTAACATTACGATGTCCTAGGAGAGGACCATATAACCCAAAAAATGGATCAGGTGGTCCAATTTTATTTGCAGGGTTGTTAGTTCTTACCAAGCATGGACCATGTCATTGTTATAAAGTGCTTGTAGTGATACGACATGTCTTCGTTTTTTAACGACGTGCTTTCGTATTTAAACGACTTCAAAACTAATCCTCTTGAGTATACCATGGAGTAGTTTTAAAACTACTCCTTAGTAGTCCAAAGGTGGGTTATATGGTCCTCTCCTAGGACATCGTAATGTTAAATAGACCATGTTTTTTACATACGTTTGGGTTACTTTTGGACTAGTCCTGGTCCCTTGTGGGCTACTCTTTACACGCGTGTTTGGACTGGTCCTATTATTTGAAGGGTACCAACTCATTTTGTATACATACTTCAGTAGTTAATACAAACTTTTATCTTTAATAACAAATGACAAATTTACACGCACTTCTAATTTCTTTCTTTTTAGCTTTTTAATGTTTCTTGCAGCGTACTGTTTCGCTTCTATACAAATATGCCAAGAGTTATGTGAAATCATATAAGAATTACAACAAATTAGTAACTTTTGTTCTCTATTCGTTCTAATTCTAGTAATAAAAAAATAACAACTTATGAATTTTAAACAAAGTAGAACGTTCAAACGCAACTTCGGTTCAATGGCCTAAATAAATTGTTTATAAAAAAAAAAAAAATACAAGCCAAAAATAAGCAGAAATCCCAACTACAAACGATTTTAACAATGACAAATATACACAAAATTAATTCGCCATTACAAACAATAAAATCTAGCCAAGTTGTGGTATAAGTTATCGTCGCACTAGTAAATCTTGAGTGACTGTCTTCTTCGTTCAGAGTTTTATGTGTAAAACACGGTTCTTTAATGACAGACTTTTGTAGTATTTTCGAGGATTTCAAAATAATTCAACCGTTAATGTTGTTGACATTTTGGTTGACAGAAAACGCAAAGTACCGAAAACACACACTTTTGCTAATGAGGTTTTAAATGAAATGAAAACAACCATAAAAAACTTAAGAATCGTGTCACTTTGTTGAAAAATAACAAGATTTCTTTTTATTATTCATTTTTTATTTTTTTTTTGGAATATTAAAAAAACTTGTCATTAAAATTTTTAATAACAATATGTGGATAATTTTATGTATTGTGTTTTATAATTTAAAAAAAAAAAAACATGTTAATTTGAAACAATAAAATGAATTAGATCATATCACTGAAATAAAAGCTTAGAGGGACTTCTTTCTTATATTAAAAACTGGTGATCATAAATAAATAGAATGATAATGATGTATTGGTTGTATAACACTTCAGTTGTATCTGTCTTAATTAATTTTTCTATCTTTCTCCAGCGCTAATAAAATCCGTTCTAAAAAGTTCGGTTGCAAATTTGAAAAAAAAAAATTAAAAACCTTTTCTTATACTTTATTTGGAACTTTATTAAACCAAACTTGCATGGTTTAAAAACTTCAGTCGGAAACACAAACTGTCGAACAAAAATCGAAAATTTGTGTACTACAACTTTTCGCTTTTTGAGTTGATTTGACAACGACTGTTCACCTTTAATGAATGAGATGTAAAAGCAACAGTTTTTTTTGCCAATCACAAATGAAGAAGTGTTAGGAAGGAATGGCAGTTTTTCTTTTTTGACTGCAGTTTTTTAAAAACTGCAAACATGTGCCGTTTTGATCGATAAGATTTTGCAATTTTTGAATTAAAGCCATTATTCCATTAGTATACACTAAAAATTACTGTGGAAAATCTTCCATTCCATCCGCTATGACTTCTTCTTTTTTTGATGCATAAAATTTTCATCTTAACTCCATGTCGTTGTATTACTTAAAGGCATTGTAAAATAGTGCTGGGAAACTATCGATAGATTATCGATATTATCGATAGTCTTAAAATATCGAAAATATCGATAGGAAAAATATAAATATCGATATTTTTATTATTTAAAATACAGATATGAAGACATCTAACAGCAGCTATACACACACAGTTTTTTGCCGCAAATTTTGAATTGCTATTATTAATTCGCGCTGATTTACAGCAATGAATACAAACAACAAGAATGGCAAGTGGTATGGATTGCTTAGCAGTGCTTTTTACTGCTAATTAAAGGCCTTTAAATCGAAATTTGTAAATGTTTATAAAGGTACTTAAATCTCAAATATTTTTGTAATATTGTAAAAAAAATTGCAAATCCAAATGCAATTGCAAGCACAGGAAAAAACAATGAACGACCATTAGAGGATAAGTCCGCTAGATTGATTACCTTTTTGGGTTTAGAATTTAGAAAATTTTTTTAAGTTGCAATGGAATATCTTATAGTCCCTGTTACTTCGGTTCCTTCAGAAAGGTACTTATCAATTTTTAAAAAAACTGCCATCTAAAATATCGTGCGTATATACGCTAGGGGTACAACCAAAATAAGGCCCTATCACCACGCTGTAGCCGATGTTGTGTTGAAATCCGCGTAGAAGACGATTTCTGAAAGCCCTTTAAAATTTTTATTTTTTCAAAATTTTTTATTTTATAATTACATATTTAACCATTTACTAATCAAAATTACAATCTAAAAACTATCTTTGTTAATTGAAATTAACTTTTGATTAAGAGTTCTTGGTGATTTGCATTGGGGGAATATATCTTGTACGACTTTGATGGCGCGTTCCGCACAAATGTTGCTGCGTTGTTTTTGGAATTCTTGATTCATCTTTCACCCAATGTCTTAGAAAGCATATCTGAGCATAAGTAAAGCCCGATAATGATTTGTTTCAGGCTTCGAAGTCATTTTTATTGTAACAATGATCTGAAAACCAAATGTTGTACCAAGGGCCACATATAAAATTTTGAAAAAACAGAGTTGCATTAGCAAAAATCGGTTGTTTGTAATAGTTTATCTCAAAAGCTAGTTACAAACCTGTTTATGGTTTGTATGGATAAATAAGTTTCACAAACTAGTTTATTACCATAAAGAACTTATAAACTGTTTATGGTGTAGGTGTAAATGCATTATTACTGATCCAAACTTAATTGCATTTGACGCGGAACTTTTTTAACGATATCGAAAATCTAAAGATGCAGTTCTTATTGTTTTTTTATGCACTACATGGTATGAATATCAAAGTGATGAAAACAACGGAATGTAGCCTTATAAAAAAAATAATTAAAGTTTTCCTGCACAAGTACAAACATTCAGTCGATAGTAATATCGATATATCGATAGTGAAATCTGAACTATCGATAAATATCGATAGTAGAAAATATCGATAGTATCCCAGCACTATTGTAAAACCCTTAATTGCTTAATACTCCGATATTACTCTGGATTTTCGAAAGGCGCTGGCAGAACTACCATCTTCAGCAAAACTTCTGTCTACAATTTCTTCTATAGAACAGCCGCTGTCTCTCTTAATGTAATTTTGCGCTGGACCAAGTTCGCATTTCTTGATGTCGTTGGATTATCTTCCACTACATCATTTTCAATGGTAATATTGTGACACTTACGCAAATGGTAAAGATATACATACATATATAATTTAAAAAAAGATAAAAAAGATATGATTTATATAAATTAATTCATTAATTTTAAGCTTTTTGTTTATTTATAAATTTTTCACCCGAAATTGAAAAATCCCCTGTCTTGAAAATTTATTAACGTTTGATTTAAAAATAAAACAGCTGATACAATTGATAAGGTGAGTTGCAAAACTCACTTGTTGCAAAATTAAAAATACGAGATGGCAAATGATTCTTACATTTCTTTTGGCGCTTTATCAGACGAAATATTCGGATTGCATCAATGCATGTCCTTGCTAAAATCATGGAAGAGGACATGCATTGATACAATTAGTATACATACATACATATGTATGTATACTAAGAACTGTTAGAATCAATTGTCATCTCGTATTTTTAATATTGTAACGACCGAGATTTGCAACTCACCTACTCAATTATTCCCTGTAGTTCATGTGGCTGTCTCCGAGCTCGTTATAATACTAGCCCCTTTATGACACACCCAGTCCGAATGCAAGCCATATGACTGGCCACTTTACCAAGGGGATGTCCTACGAGGGGATAAATTGTCGCTAAGAGCCCACAAAAAGACAGTTCATAAGCCGGTTCTTCTTGGCTTACCCTTAACTGTCTCCTTATACCAACCATAAATCTGCTTTTCTGATTGTGTTGTCATGCGTTCTTTTTCTCTCTCTCTCATAAAATGAACGAAATGCTCAATGACATACATTTTTTACTTTCCACTATCTGCGACACAAAAAGACAGCTAAGTGCCAGCACAAAGTGACAGTAAAATTTTTCACAGTTTAAGAACCAATCTTCCGATATAGGATCAATGTGGATAGTTTTATAACCAGTCTTCAGAGTATACGATCAATGTGGATAACCAGTCTACTGTGTACAGTACTGCCACTTTTGTGGTAAATTGTCACGATAAAACTACAGGGTTTGTTAAGATTTGTTTAATAAGAACATAAAATACATTTTTGAAATCCAATGACTATTCAACACGGTTTTTGCTAACTATACATTGAGATCAACTACAACCAGGGCTATGGCAACAATATTTTTTAACTTTCCTACATTTTGTATAAAATCACTAAAAACGTATGAGAATAAATCAAATTCTAAGCTTTTATTTAATTTATTTTTTAATAAAAAAAAAAAAAAAAATTTGTTCGATTAATCGACTTTAATTAATCGATTATTCGTTATTCGAAAATCGTCGAATTATTCTTAATCGGTTGACAACTCTAGTATACACAGAAAGAAAAATCTCGTACTGAATTAAAGTTTTTCCACTTACTTTTAAAACAAGTCGTACTTAAAAATTTAAGTAAAAAAAATACTTAAAACAATCCAACATGGGAATTCTTTCGAAAACCGTTGCACATGGTGGATATGCGTGTGTTTGTAAAACCTTGTTGTAGAAACAACAACATTAAAAAATATGCAAAAAACGATTTGCTTGCTTTGTAGAAATAACAACACTACAAGAAGAAAAGCATACATTATTTCCATTTTTAAAAATTAAAATAATGAAAAGCAAAAATTCCCGAATTATATTTCTTAAAATTATTTAGTTAAACACATCAAAATTTCAAATTAGAATGATTACGGAAATCATAACGGGTTCTCTGGTATAAGTGTTTCTCACTTTCTTATTATTTCAAGTAAGAATTTAGGATCAAAACTAATTTAAAAATTCTTGAATCAAGCACAGTTTGAGATTAATTTTTATAATACTTTTAATTAAGTCAATTCCCTTTTCGGATAACTTTAAGTACGGGGCACTGAAATAATTCGTACTTGAATCAAGCATTCTGTACTTGTTTTAAGGAAATTAGTACTTACCGTACCGTATTAACAACGCTTCGGTTTGATTTATGTACGGATGGATTGGTTTTTCTTTTCAGTGTAGAACTTCTGGGTTTTCTAAGCGAAAAACTGATTTAATTGCGTTCTGCAGTCTTAAGGCTCAGTTAGGCGAACGTTGCTGTACCGTATCTGTACTGTATCCATCAGCTGTTTGCTTTTTGTTATATGAAAACCAAAACAAAAGCTTACCGAAATGCAATGTACCGTAGTTGCAACGTACCAATCTGTATAAAATAGAATTTCATGCCGTTGTTACGTGACATTTGTAAGACAGTGATGGGCGGCTTGTATGTTACATTGAATGCGGGTAATTTTGCTCCTTTTGTTGGTACTTTTTTCAGTATATCTGTGTATTTACATATGTTTAGATGTTTAAAGTAAACAAATGCATATACACATACAATGGAAACGTGAAACATATAAAAGACTTTAAATGGTATCAAAACCTTGTTTGGTGCATGCACATTTACAATATATGCATGCTAAAAATTTATATATGCTAAAATACAAATTTATTTATTGTAAATCTATAATATAAATATTAAATTATTAACATTTTTTACATACACAAAATACTGTTTTAATACCATTTAAATAACGTGGTACCTTTTCTGCACAACGGTCACCATTTGAACATTTTTGATTCCCATCACTGTGTTTTTTGTTTTATGTATACTATTGCTTTTTGTTTATGTATGGGAAAACATATGACACGTTTTTAAACGTTCTATTAGTGCACCAACGTGCTTACAGTACGGTGCGGTACATTACGGGTACAACAACGTTCGCCTAACTGAGCCTTTATACGGAATTAAAATTTCTGTAGATAGCGAAGAAAATGATAATCTGAAGGTGCAAGCAAAACTTCCCAGTCAAGCTCCGTTTTAGCAGAGAACCACAAATAGAATTTTGAACTATAAAATTTTTTACTGTTAATTCTTTGGCATTAGGCAAAAAGGTCCTAAGTCAGAGACTGTAGTTTTTCGTAATGTTAAATTGAAAAATATTAATTTGGTGTATTTCATAGCCCTTTTTTTCTCAAGATTACGATTAGAAGCGGTTGTGCTAGACTTACTGCCTGTTCGTCGATTTGCGAACGAAGACTTCGATCACTTAAGTTGCGTTTCAAATGAAAACAAATAATAATGTATTGTTTTTGTAAGTAAAGCGAACGAAGTCTTTTTTGCCTAACTACTAGTTCACACTCTTCAAGTTTTAGCCGTCAAGTCTTGTGTTTTTAGGAGAGTGAGGAAAGGAAATGGCATTCTCTTTTTCCTTCCCTCCTAAATGCTCAAGACTTGACGGCTAAAACTTGAAGAGTTTGTACCAGCACTAACATTTGCCGATTGTATCGCTACCTGATCTTTGCTAACTAACTAAACTAAATACAAAAAAATGTTACAGAAATAAAATCACTTTCAAAAAACACCAGAGTATGATGTACTGTGAAACCTTTTCTTAATTGAGACAAATTTGTTGTTCACATATTAAGCATTTGATGCAACACGAAAAGATTTTAAAGTTTAACCCTTGTGTTTTATTTTTTGTTCGAAAGAAAATCTTCTCTCGTAAATGTATCTAACGATTTTGTTGAACATGACCTCAATTACCAGCATTTTCAACAAAGACGGTTTCGGGCACTTAGTCAAACAGTCATACCGACATGCATAATCCATTAACATTAGACACCAGACCGAATCCAATGGCAATGTGTTGAATTTGAAACCAGTTGTATAGATTTTTTTCTTTTTTTTTTTATTCAAATTTCAACTTGAAGGGTTTGTTTAACATAAGCGACAATTAGGAAATTGTATTCGTAATAACAAAAGATTGAATTTAACTGTTTTTCGTTTGTAGAATTTAATGTGGTGTTGTTGCTTTTTACACTCATATTACGTACGTTTCGTAATAACAATGAAATTGTTAATATAAGAGGATTATTAGCTTAATAAAATCCATGAAAATAATAAACGTTTTATACAAAATAATAAAAACAAATATTAATAGGTTCCAGAAAATTTTAAAAACGATTAAGGTCATTCTAAAGAAAACTTTTATTTGTTTATTTAGGGCTTTGTTTGTAAAGTTAAAAATTTTTATTAATAAAATTGTATTAACAAAAGGTGTCCAAATTTGAGGTATCATCGGTCAACGGAAATCGCTACAGGAAGAGAAAAGAGAAGAGAAGAAAAGAAAAACGAAAAAAACAAAAGAGAAGACAAGTGAAGAAAAAAAATGATAGGAGAAGAACAGAAGAAAAGAAAAGAAAAGAAAAGGGAAGAGAAGAGAAGAGAAGAAGAGAAAATAAAAGAAAAGAAAGGAAAAAAGGAAGGAAGAGAAAAGAGAATGGAAGAGAAGAAAAGAAAGGAAAGGAAAAACGAAAAAAAAAATAAAAGAGAAGACAAGTGAAGAAAAGAAATGATAGGAGAAGAACAGAAGAAAAGAAAAGAAAAGGGAAGAGAAGAGAAGAGAAGAAGAGAAAATAAAAGAAAAGAAAGGAAAAAAGGAAGGAAGGGAAAGGAATAGAATACAATACAATACAATACAATACAATACAATACAATACAATACAATACAATACAATACAATACAATACAATACAATACAATACAATACAATACAATACAATACAATACAATACAATACAATACAATACAATACAATACAATACAATACAATACAATACAATACAATACAATACAATACAATACAATACAATACAATACAATACAATACAATACAATACAATACAATACAATACAATACAATACAATACAATACAATACAATACAATACAATACAATACAATACAATACAATACAATACAATACAATACAATACAATACAATACAATACAATACAATACAATACAATACAATACAATACAATACAATACAATACAATACAATACAATACAATACAATACAATACAATACAATACAATACAATACAATACAATACAATACAATACAATACAATACAATACAATACAATACAATACAATACAATACAATACAATACAATACAATACAATACAATACAATACAATACAATACAATACAATACAATACAATACAATACAATACAATACAATACAATACAATACAATACAATACAATACAATACAATACAATACAATACAATACAATACAATACAATACAATACAATACAATACAATACAATACAATACAATACAATACAATACAATACAATACAATACAATACAATACAATACAATACAATACAATACAATACAATACAATACAATACAATACAATACAATACAATACAATACAATACAATACAATACAATACAATACAATACAATACAATACAATACAATACAATACAATACAATACAATACAATACAATACAATACAATACAATACAATACAATACAATACAATACAATACAATACAATACAATACAATACAATACAATACAATACAATACAATACAATACAATACAATACAATACAATACAATACAATACAATACAATACAATACAATACAATACAATACAATACAATACAATACAATACAATACAATACAATACAATACAATACAATACAATACAATACAATACAATACAATACAATACAATACAATACAATACAATACAATACAATACAATACAATACAATACAATACAATACAATACAATACAATACAATACAATACAATACAATACAATACAATACAATACAATACAATACAATACAATACAATACAATACAATACAATACAATACAATACAATACAATACAATACAATACAATAGAATAGAATAGAATAGAATAGAATAGAATAGAATAGAATAGAATAGAATAGAATAGAATAGAATAGAATAGAATAGAATAGAATAGAATAGAATAGAATAGAATAGAATAGAATAGAATAGAATAGAATAGAATAGAATAGAATAGAATAGAATAAAATAAAATAAAATAAAATAAAATAAAATAAAATAGAAGAGAAGAGAAGAGAAGAGAAGAGAAGAAATGAAATGAAAAGAGAAGAAAATGAAAGAGAGGAGAGGAGAAGATAATAGAAGAGAAGAAAAGAAAAGAAAAGATAAGATAAGAAAAGAAAAGAAAAGAAAAGGAAAGAAAAGAGAACAGAAGAGAAGAGAGTAGAAGAGAAGTGACTATATCGTTTATGCTGTCCAGAATTTTGGTATTTTTAATAGGCCAAATCGGTTAATCAATGCAAAGAAATGAGTATAAAGGTCCAAAAATTAACAAACAAACACCACGATCTGCTTCAAAATTTAATTTTTAGAGCTTCAGGTAGAGCCATGGATAAGTTTTATATAAGAAGATAAGAAAAAATTACCCATTTTCGGGAACCAAATATTTGTGGTGAAGGGTGCAAAAGATTCCGTATAGCCGAACATAATATTTTCACTTGTAACATATTTATGAAATTAGTTACTTAAAATGTCAAAATTCGGATGCACATTCCACTGAGATGCTACGACCCAAAATAAAGTTCACGTGTCTCGGCGTTTTGATGTGTCAATTTTGCATAGTGCTGATTCACACGCTTCAGGTTTGAGTCGCCAAGTCTTCATTTTTTAGGAAGGCGAGGAAAGGAGATGGCATTTCCCGTTTTTTCCTAAAAACTAAAGAGTTGACGGCTAAAGCCTGAAGTGTGTGAATCAGCACAAACTCACAGTGCTATTTTTAACATTAAAATACAATTCTTTTACAATTAATTAACGAAAAAGCATTAATAATTTCTTTGTTCACAAGTTAAAATAATCTTTAATTTAAAAAAAACAAAATAATTTCTTTATGTTGGGGTTTGTTTTTTAATTGAATTATTTAAACAAGAATAATAAAAACTTGAACCAAAGAAATCGAAATTCCAAATAAAAATTAATTAAATTGAATTATGCCACTCTAAAGAATCAAGCTCTAAATTTAAAATAAAAACATATTGAAGTGATTTTTTTCTTTATTTACCATTTGAGTAAATGCCTAAAGAGCCCGCATAAATAGAAATTTGACTTCAAATACAAAAAAATCATTCAATTTAAATCAGAACTAGAATCAAAACATAAAAAATATTCTTAAATAAAAAAAAATTATGTTTAATGAAAGACTTGTTGTGTCATGTCAAAAACTTCTGTAAACTCTAAATCTTAAGAAGAAGGCGCATTGTGGCCGGAGAAAAAAATGCTTCTGTTTAATGACCCATACTTGAGATCATAATTGCGCGAACATTTTTGTTATACATACATAAAAAAATCTGAACTTTCTCCCCATGTCGTTGCAAACTTTAAAATTGTTTTTTTTAATGTTTTAAGTTTTTATTTTGCCGCAGACAGAAGATCACAAATTTAAATATTTATGGTTTTTGTTTGTTTTTTTTTTACATAAAAATTCTAAGCTGTGAAAATGAAAATAATCTTTGAAAGACTTAAGTGTAAAATGCATAAAATGTTTGTATTTAACATAAAAAGAGTTGCCAAGAGATTATTTAACATAAAAAGAGTTGCCAAGAGATCCACGAAAGAAAGCGGCATTAAAGTTGCCAAATGATAAAAAAAAAATGAAATCTGGTGCGACGAATATTCGGATTCGCATTTGCGAACTATTCGCTTATTTTTGCTATTTGCATTCGCTAAAATGTATGCGAATATTTTAAGCGAATATCTAATGATGGCAAATTTAAAAAAAAATGGATTGTAACAAGCGTTAAAAATACGAAAAAATATATAAGCAAGCATGAAATATCAAATTTAATTAACTATTCTTAACGCACTTAATTTCATTAATTGAAGTCGCATTCACTAAACCTATATTCGCCGCACCTAAATTTAGGATGACAAATAGAGGCTGATCATATTTGAACAAAGAGACCCTTGATCTTTATGACAATATGGCTTATCTAAGATGTAAGATACGACAACATATATGTATGCTCTTCTATTCAAATTGCATTGCATTTTTTACGATTATCCATTAAGTCATTTCAAAATCGCAGGTCTGGCAAGGCTGTCAGCTGTTAAGGGGTCTGTACACGGTCAATCATTTTTCACCAAGCGCTATGGTAGTATAAGTGAAAATGTGTTTGTATGTGTGACACCGACGATACTGGATGGAAAGTCAAATAACTTAGATATGACGGCGAATATTGCGTCCGGCACACGTACACAAATGAATTCGCTGTGACGTCAAGCATTTTGACCATGCACAGACCTTTTAAGATATCTGTCATCTGAAGTGTCATTTATTTAGTGAAGGGTTTGTCATTTACGAATGTGGATCGTTTAATAACCGAAGAACGCGTAAAAATATTTAAAACTTACTACAAAAGTGGTGGTTCAAATGCGTTCACTTTACGATGATTAAGGGCACCATACACTTTTCAAAATTACTCAGCAAACGTGACTGAATGTTTAACAGCGCTACCGCTTGATGAAAAAATCAAAACAATTTAGATTTTAAGGCGAATTCACGAGCGCGAGTTGATTCGCCTTGATATCAACCATTTGCAGGGTAATTATGATCGTCATAATAAACCTACTGTGCAAGGAACTGGCAATATGAAAAATAAATTTGAATAGACTGGAAGCTTAAAGGGGCATGTACACGCCAAGCATGCTTGGCCAGCAAGCGAATTCACCCGTGTACGTGTGATGGACGTAATATTCGCCGTCATATCTAAATTTTTGATTTTCCATCCACCATCGTCGGTGTGACACATACAAAACCAATTTTCACTTATACTAACATAGCGTTTGATAAAAAAAAGCTTGAAGTGTACAGACCCCTTAACAGATGTGGTCGGGCCTCTGCGTCATCGCAATGTGCGCACTGCCGAAAATATCGCCGTTACCGTAAATTCAGAGTGCAAAACGACTCATAATAAGGCCGAAACTTTAACGCAATTATTTACAAATTCGGTTAAGCATTGTGGTAGCATTTGTGAAAATGTGTTTGTATGTGTGACACCGACGATGGTGAATGGAAAATCAAAAAATTCAGTTATGACGGCGAGTCCAGTACACGTACACAAGTGAATTTGACTGCTGGACAAGCATTTCACTAGTGTATTTAGCCCTTATGGCCGGAGTCTTTAAATCAATATAAATTCTACTTTTTTAATCAAAAAAATGGCAACCCTGTTAAATTTTACACATAAATTTACATTAACTTTACAAGTCAAGATCATTAAAATCAATAACAAACGAATAATGGATTCAACGCACAGATTCCACAAATGAACATTGAAAAAATTCTTCCAGCAACCAAGAACAATGCTCAAGCATTCAAAATAACATTAAAACGTGAATTACAATTGTCATTTATTATTTTAGTTATTTTTTTTTAATGTTCCTCAAGAGTGTAAATGTATGTTTATTCATTTGTCACAATGAAGAGAACATTTGGAGACATAAACAACACCAACGCCTCTGCGACACCAGCACGATCAACACAAACTTAAGGAACAGAGTCACGGGCGAGTCAACAGTCTCGTTCGAGTCATAAAAACTTGAATGAAAAGAATGAAAGAATTTTTTTTTTTTGTTTCTATTTTCATTATTATTTTTGGTATAAATATTTAATTCTTTTTTTTGTATATTTTTTCTTTATTATTCGGAGGCATTAAAAATTATTTGAATGTGCTTTAACGATTATTTATCAATAAATACTTTTAATTTATGTCTAAATAAAATTCGTTTTTGTATTTATTAAAAAAAAAAAACAATTATGATTATTAGTTTTTTATTTCTTTCTTAAAGACAACAAGGCAAATCATTTAAAAGCCGTTAAAAATGCGATCCATAATTTATGGTCAGTTGGAATTTTTTTTTGAGAAATTAAATATTAAAATTTGAACAACTAAAAAAGGAAGCGCAAAAACTTATTTTAGCATAAACTTGCCAAAATTGTACTTTAAAAATGCCGCCTGATCTTTTTATAAGGCGACATAAAATTAAGCAGTCCGATCAAGGAAATCTTATAGTATTCACACCGACCGGTATAACGACAAAGCAAATAGTTAAAATAATCTTAATGCACTCATTTTTGTTTCAATCTTTTTTCACACTAAACGAATCGAGAAACCTTATAATGGGTGATTTTTTAAGAGCTATAGGAAAGTTAAAAAAAAACACATAAAATTCATGAAATCTTTATTTGAATCGATAGTGCGGTCCATATAATTTAATGTTTCAAGATTATTTCATGCAAATGTTGACCGTGACTGCGACTGAAATGGTCCATCCGCTTAGTCCAATTTTGGCATACTCTTTCCAACATTTCGGCCGGTATCTCATGAATAAATGATTCAATGTTGTCTTCCAATGCGTCAACCGAAGCGGGCATGTGTGTATAGATATGAGCTTTAATATAACCCCACAAAAAATAGTCTAAAGGCGTTAAATCGCACGATCTAGGCGGCCAATTGACCGGTCCCGAACGTGAAATAAAATGTTCACCGAACTCGCCTCTCAATAAGTCCATTGTTAAGCGTGCTGTGTGGCATGTGTCACCGTTTTGTTGAAACCACATGTCATGCAAGTCAAGCTCTTGCATTTTGGGCAAAAAAAATTTGGATATCATCTCACGGTAGCGCTCACCATTAACAGTTACGTTACGATTCGCATCATCTTTGAAGAAGTACGGTCCAATGATGCCAACAGCCAATAAACCGCACCAAACTGTGACTTTTTCTGGATGCATTGGTAGCTCTTGCAATGCTTCTGGCTGATCTTCACTCCAAAATCGATAATTCTGCTTATTATCGTACCCATTGAGCCAAAAATGAGCTTCGTCGCTGAACACAAGAAGCGCGCGATGAACTTTTTAACATAGCACGCATTTTGATAATAAAATTCAATAATTTGCAAGCGTTGTTCGTTTGTTAAATTATAGACCAAACTGAAGATGTTTGACAGTGAAACAAAACACGAAACGTGCGTCAGCTGTTTAAACCAGTGTTGCCAAAAAGATAACAGCTAAAAAATCACCCATATTTTGAATATACACACAGAAAAAAACATGTTTAAACTTCCTCCAACAAAACTATTTTTAAAGACAATTTTATACACATTATGTTTAATTAAACCATATTTTTGTCGCCGACAATAATATTATGGTAAAATTTGTCCTCCATCAAGAGGCCGCAACCATATATGGTTGCCATATGGTTTAAACTTTTTTTTTCTTGGATGTAAAACCAACTTTTCGCAATTAAACTGCAGAAAATAAAAAGGCGATTTAAATATTGTAAGTGTTAATTGCGGTCAACTACCTCAAAATAGGCCCCAAGTCAAGACCAAAGACTTGCCAAAATGAAATTAAAACAATGAAGCCACATAAAATTCACTAAACAAAAGGTAACCCTCCCTATTAAAAAAAAAATTAAAATGTAAGAAAGTAAAGTCAGTCAATACTAACTTACTTATTCCGGACCTCTTTCTACCTTGCAGTGTAGAGGTTTTTGCAAAGACTCCATTTCGGTCTATCCTCTGCCGCTGTTTTGGCAGTTCAAGGCTCGATTCCTTGTTCTTTCAGAATGTTTTTAATAGTGTCCTGCCACGTTATTCTTATTCTTCCTCTGCTTCTAGTACCCCTCGGTCTTGCTGCTGACACTCGTTTCGGCAGACGGTTCTCTGGCATTCTGGCTACATGTCCGAATCACCTTAGCTTATTGCGTACGATTTTGTTGTTTAGCGGTTCTCTATTAAAGCTGGCTCGTATAGTGTCGTTTCGTATTCTGTCTCGTCTTGTTTTACCGGCCACACGTCTTAAGAACTTCATTTCTGACGCCTGAATTCTGCTCCGATTTTTTGTGGTTAGCGCCCATGCTTCGCAGCCATATGTAAGGGTTGGTATATACGTGGAGTTGTATACAGCAAGTTTTGTACCCGTTGGAACTTCCCTCTTACTGATGAAATTTTTGTTTAAAGCAAAATATAAATTAGCAGTTGTTGCTATCCTGCGATTTAAATCCCTGTCCGCTTTTCCGTCTTCGCTGATTGTGACTCCCGAATAGCAGAAGTGTTGAACTTGCTTTAATGCTTCGGATCCAATGTAAATTTTATGATGAATCCTATCTCGTCTTATTATCATGGTTTCCGTTCGTTGTAGAGATTCCGTGGATTTTGCAACTATGGTCACATCATCTGCATATGCCAACATGGAAACTTTCACTGGTTGCATGTTTCAATGTCCTACCGTCTTTGAAATAAGTGAGTCCCTACAAGATTTGATTACGTCATCCATCAGTATTATAAACAGATATGGACTTATTATGTCGCCTTCACTCCCTGTGTTGTCATAAATTCTTTGAATGTTATGTTCCCGGTTCTTACACAATTTCGGCACGTTTCGTAAAAGCATTTGATTCGTCTGATCAATATGTTGCCAATATTCCGTTTCTGAAGCACCTCCAATATTTGGTGCCATTTTACTGTATCGAAAGCTTTCTCCAGGTCTATAAAGCAGCAATGAGTTTTCCTATGAAATTTGTCTCATCGTGAATATTAAATCTTGGGTTCCACGATTTTGTCTAAATCCACATTGTTCCTCTTCAAGTTGATGTTCTATCTTGCTCTTCAGTCTTGCAGTGAGTATTCTCGAGTATATTTTTTCCGCTACAGTTAGAAGTGCTATGCCGCGGTGATTTTGGCATAGCTGGTTATCACCCTTCTTAAAAATAGGGTTGATTATAGCTACTTGCCAGTCGCTGGGAATTGTTGCCTGCGTCCATACTGCTTTGATCACGTTGTGTAGCAAAATCTTTCCATCATCACCCACATTTTTCAGAAGTTCAGGAGATATATCATCATGTCCAGCAGCTTCTTCTTTTTGCGAAGTACATTGAGGAGTTCGTCCATTGTGATTTGGCCAAGATCTTTTTCGTCCTTTGGAAGTTTAAAGTTATCTGCTGAAACTGAGGTGCCTTCGCCATTCAATAGATGTATAAAAAACTTACGCCATCGCTCCATTATCTTATTGTCATCTCTCAAGAGTTCTCCTTCTTTACTTCGTATAAATTTAATTGGACAATCTTTGGATATCCTAAGGCTGTTAAGGGTTATGTAGAAAAGTTTCAGGTTTTCACTATACTTTTCTTCAAAAAAAAAGTCCAAATTCTTCCCATGCTTCTGCCTTTGACAACCGGACTAATTTTTCCACTTTTATACGTTGTTCTTTATAGTAGTTGTATTTCTCTGTGGTTTTGTCGCTTAAATAGTCCTTCCATCTCATTATCTTTTCATTTACTTCCTCTTTAAGAGCATCGTTCCACCATCATGGCTTTTACATGTCGTCCACCACATTTTGCTTCACCGCAAACTTCTTCCTAAGAATCAAGTTTAATGTTTTTAAATTCGTACCATATGGTGTCTACGTTATCGGTTGTGATATGTAGTCTTGACCTCAGACACTTTGTTATGGCACTGCTCTTGAACTGCACTGGACTTAAGTTTTGCTATCTTAATCTTTGTTTTCATGTTCCGTCGTCGGCTTTTCCTATTTGACGACTTTTCAACTACTTTACGTAGCACCAGTAGATAATGATCGCTCCCTATCTCTGGTCAGCGTTTTCCTCGGCATCTCGATAGTTGGTTCCTGCTTACGACAATATAGTCTATTACAGACTTTTCATTTCTCGAGGGTTCTTCTCTTGTATATCTGTGGATATTTTTATGCGGGAACATTGTATTAGCTACAACAAGGTTGTTAGCGATGCAAAGTTGCAGCAGACGGGTGCCGTTGTTATTTAATTCATTTTCTCCATATCTGCCAATAACGTTTTCAAATTTTTCGGGATTGTTGCCGACTCTTCCGTTGATGTTTCCTAGCATTATAATATCTGTTGTTATATCACCAATTACGTTATAGAGTGTGTCAAAGAATCTATACTTTTCTTCCGCGTTTTCATCTTCCGTTGGTGCTGCATAGGCCACAACCATGGTCAGAAACCTATTTCCCTTCTTGATTTTAAGAGACATAATTCGTTCATTTATGAATTTCCATTCGCAGATGGAAATGGAAGACCATTTCTTTATGGATTAAAAATCCAACTCCAGCTCTGTCATTCATTGCTACTCCTGACTACAGTAGGATGAAACCATCTTTAATAATCTCACATCCTTGTCCCTTTTTCTTTGTCTCGGCTATGGCAAGGTTCAACGAGTTCAGCTTCCTTGCCATTAATACTTCTTACATTCCATGTTGCGTAATCAATAGTCCTATTTCGTCGCCAGGTCGGTAATCTGTTTTTCGGGCCATTTTCATTTATTTTTTTTGCGTGTTTTGTTTAATTGTTGTTTGAATTCAGTTGATAGTCAGTCAATATACCGCAAAAATTTTGAGACTGTACTCTATCTGTGACCCATGTTCAATCACAAGAATAAGAGCTTTTCGTGCCAATATTATCTAGATAACAACATCTAAATGAAATTTAGTGGTTTCAAAGCAGCTTAAGAGAGAAGGTTTTTATGAGACATTATGAACAGACCTTTCAGTACAAAATTTTGTCATGACATTATAAAAGTTTTCGTCGCCAAAATTTATATCAATACCAACATAGAAATTCCATAGAAAGTTATGGCGTTTACAGTTCTTTTCGGGAGTGGTAATTATATGGGAATTGTGATCAAATATGAACCGATATAAAAACTATTTTAAAAATAGGCGGCAATAGGTTTTTTTGGACCAAATTTAATATTAATCAAGAAGCTTATGAACTACAATAATGAAGAAAAAACAATATTTTTTAAAAAAGTTTTGCTATTTTTACTGAAAATATCAAAATTTTATTCAGTTTAACCACAATACTGCCTCCGGAGTTAAACTGTTGATCTTGCTAAAGGTTACTCTACACTACCACATAAGTCTTATATATTTTGAGAAAAATGCAGCCCTGTCATGATAACTTGTTATGGTTTTTTGAAAATGTTAAAACAATAATTAGAACAGGGAAGCATTTTCGTCAAAATACTTAAGACTTGTGTGATAGTGTAAAACGGACTAAGGTGGAACTGTAATTAAAGAGTTGTAGTCGAGTTTTATTTTTAGATTTGGGTTTATAGACTTAGTTGGAGAGGCTTAAACACGAGGTTCCCTACTTCAAATTCAAAACTTAAGCTCGAATTAAAGTCCTTAATTGCCACCTGAGCTTTAATTGCAATCGGACTAACAACCGTTTAAAACATCCAGAATTATTGGTATTTTTTTTAAATCTGCCTTTGTGCGTCATAAAGCTTTATATCACATTAAGAATGATTTAAATTAGAAAATGGTTTCAAACAAATAAGAACGTGTATGAGGAACTTATTTTAAAATGTTCTTAAAAAACATTAAAATAATATTTCAAGATCATTTGCTTTCACTTGATATCTGTTAAAATTGTAAACATACATACATATTTCCCAATAAATTTAATCAGACTTGCTTACTCACTTGCTTTCTCTTCACCAAGTGAAGAAGGAACCCATTCACTTAAAATGAGAGCTACCGTGAAGTAGCACAAATATGTTGATACGATCGTTTTGGGTAGGTAAAATACAGTGTTGCCATATGAAAGGATTTTTTTCCAAAATGGAGCTATTTAAAATTATTTGGGGGGAGGTTTTCGCGGGGAGATTTAGAAATTTTTGCCAAAAGTTGGAATACGATATTTATTCATGTTAATTATTTTAAAATACAAAAATTTTTAATGTTTTTTACTCTCTAAGTTCCCATGAGTATTATGCAAAGAAAAATGTAAAAGTATATAAAGGGTGGTTAAATTTTAGGAGCCGATGTTGATTTTAAATAAAACACAAAAGGAAATTACTGTCATTTATTTTTATCATGATAATATTTGTTTGTGCTTTATTGTGATACAGACGTGGATTTTTAACCCCGCATACGATTTGAACTATTAATTAATCATATCTGATTTTGACATATATCAGCAGCGAATGGACGCTTAAAATAAATAATATATTTTGTTATTTAAATTATTTAGCATAAAAGTGAACAATTAAAACGATAAAAAATGTTCATACATGTATGTATTTTTAATTTTTTTTTTTTTATAATTTCCTAAGCTAATCCCGCGAAGCTTTATGCTTGTCTGCAGGAAAGAAACCAGAGTCTCTGGCGGGAATCGAACCCGCAACCTCGGCGCTGATAGACTGTCTCGCTACTAGCTAGCCTACCGGGGCATGTATACATATTCTGAACAAAAACATTCCCAGCGGTAAATATTGAAAGGACCGCAAGTGGCAGGCCTTTTTGAAGGTCTCTATACTCCTTTCTAAAAGATTCGCTTCGCATGATATCCTGCCTTCAGAAGTATGCCTTCTAGAAGGCATAAACTTCTTTTTAAAAGACCTTCTGAAATATTCGGTACACATTCGCTACTCCCTTCTTTGAGAAGGGAGAAAGGAAAGTGTTCCGTTTTATTTACTTTTTATTTTTAGTGACCTTCCCTACTCCCTTCTTTGGGAAGGGATCGAAGTTGTTTTTAAAGGAAGTGTGGAAGGCCTTGAGCCCAATGACAACCTGTGTAAAAAATAAATAAGTATGGAATGCGGCGAGAAGGGCTTCTGACTGCTTGTGACTGCTAAATAAGGCCTTCTATTAGTTTAAGCTTAAATTTCTTATTTTTTGTGTTGTTGTTATACAATAAATAATAAAAATATTAAAAGCAAAGCAAAACGGTGAAAAACAAAAACAACTCTTTGCATGAGTACGAACAGTGAAACAACACTAAGACAAAATGAAAGAAACGTTTACGTTTTAGTTAATGCAAATGAAAATAATGCAGAAATAAATAAAACAAAACAATCAGCCATATCACAGAGTACAATTCCGTTCGGAAACGGAATTCATTCTGTATTTTGGTGCTTCAGAAAATGACGAAAAAAAAATTCGGAATGAAACCATTTTTGTTTTCATGCACGGAATGGGAGTTTTCTGTATCTGAAAGGCCAAAAAACTATCAAAATACACTTTCTATCAATAAACAAATATGTTTTATTCAATTCCGAACGGAATTGTACTCTGTGACATGGCTGAATATAAATTATTTAACGGCTAAGCCAATTACTCGAACACGTTCCCTATCACCCTCGGTGTTTACAAAAACAGTGGATAGTGACTCGTTAAAAAAACTACAACTAGATTTGGTGACAAGTGTTGCCAGGCCAGCAAATATTGCCGTGACGTCAAAAACAAATTTAGTAAGAAATGATACCATGAACTCAAACACAAATGCAATGGAAAACCCCCCTGTAAAAAGTTGTCAAAAGCCTACAGTGCAAGTTTGTATGGACAGGTACATAACAGTGCTTAAACGGGGACGCAGCCCTACCTCTGCAGCAGTTGCTTCGGCCTCAAAAGTACCATCTTTTGATAAAATAAATACTCAAAATCGTTTTGCAATTCTGGAGGATGAATCGTCTGAAGCACCAAACGCCATTAAACCATCCAAGCCTCCCCCGATATATCTTAGGGAGCAAAATTCAAATGAGCTCATAAAGAGTTTGATATCGGTGATAGGTGAAAATTCGTTTTACGTAGCGGCTATCAAGCGTGGAAGAATCAACGAGACAAAAATACAAGTCAATCATGAGAATGATTTTCGCAAAATAGCAAACAACTTTGAAACACTTAAAAAAAACTTTTATACCTACCAACTGAAAAGCAGTAAAGGTCTACAGGTAGTGATTAAGGGTATTGACTCATGTGTGGACCCAGAAGAGGTTAAAACAGTCCTAGAAGAAAAAGGCTTCAAGGCAAAGCATGTAGTAAATATTAAAAATAGAGAAAAAATTCCCCAACCACTTTTTCGAGTGGAGTTTGAACCCGGCGACGTAAAACTTAAAAAAAACGAAACACATCCTATTTACAATTTAAAATATATTCTCTACAGAAGAATAACTATAGAAGAGCCGCACAAAAAAAAATGGACCTGTTCAGTGCTTATACTGCCAAGAATTTGGCTATACCAAGGCATACTGCTACTTACCCCCTGTCTGCGTAGTATGTGGTGAACTACACGGTACGGTCTAAAACCGACCCCAACGTAAAAAAATGTAGCAACTGTGGCGGTGGCGGTAATCACACTGCCAATTATAGAGGATGCCCTGTATATATTATCGTCAAGCAGACGGTTGGACCGAAAACAAATACCCCCCCTCAAATGCAGGTTGCAAATCAAGTAAACACAAATGCAATTCAAGCCCCCCAGCCTAGTAATAACAGAACCTCTTACGCTAACGTCCTAAAATCAAACCATCAGCCAATGCAAGGTGCCTCGCCAAGAAATGATGAAACTCCGGTTTCTAATTTAAGTCGTTTAGAAAAAACCATGGAAACATTGGTGCAAACAGTAAATAATTTTACGAACACAATGGGTAATATGATGCAGGAAATGCTTAGAATGCAATCGATGTTATTGCAAGCTGTACTTAACAAACCATGAACTGTTTAAAAATTTGTTTTTGGAACGCAAACGGCATCCGCCAACATAAAAATGAGTTAGAATACTTTCTTAAAAATAAACAAATTGATGTCATGATGATTTCTGAAACTCATTTGACCTCAAGAAATACGTTTAAAATAAATGGTTGTATACTATATGATACCAAGGACCCACGAGATAGAGCTTGTGGAGGTTCTGCCATTTTAATAAAAACCCGAGTCAAACACTACCTAATGTGGGATCATCGTAAAGATTATCTCCAAGCAACGAACATTTGCGTTGAAGAATTAAATAGAAACCTAGTAATTTCATCGTTATACTCCCCGCCTAGATTTTCAATATCGGAGGACCAATATTTTAAATCATTAGGACCGTGTTTCCTAGCCGCTGGCGATTATAACGCTAAACATACCTTCTGGGGGTCGCGACTTATAACACCAAAGGGTCGTGTTTTATTTAACACAATTTCTAAAATGGATTTAAATGTGGTAGCGAGCGGACAACCAACATATTGGCCCACTGATCATCAAAAAATACCAGATGTCATCGATTTCGGCGTGGTTAAAAACATTCCCATAGAAACGATTCATGTTGAAGCCTCCCTAGAATTATCTTCCGACCACACACCTACAATTGTTACTATAATGAACCCCAATATAATTGTACCTCCGACTGGTTACATAGCGACGACAGCTACGCAAATTAATTGGTTTAAATATAAAAAATATCTCAGTACCCATTGCACAGAAAATATTCCGCTCAGTACACCAGATTTTGTAGATCGCTCTATTGGAGCGAAGAGAGTGGCAACTTTACAGATCCCCGCAACTTAAGATTTTATTAAAAGAGTGCACAAAAAAGCTATGAAAGTTACTGCAGAATCAGAAAACGGCTTCTCTAGAAAAATATCTTAAGGAACTTGATGCAACTCCACAATCTGACTACTCATTATGGCGTGCAGCTAGAAATCTAAAAAGGCCAGTTATATCTAAGCCACCATTAAGAAACTTGAATGGTAATTGGGCAAGAAACGATATTGAAAAAGGAAATCTGTTTGTTAGTCACTTGAAAAACGTATTTACACCAAATATATTTCACAATATTGCGGTCGAGTTACCACCTGTTGCTGCTAGAGCAGCTATTCCCCTCAGATTTGAGTTAAGAGAAATCGAAAAGGCTATTTGCGACTTAAACACTAAGAAGGCACCTGGTATTGATAAAATCAGTAATAAAATGCTTTTGGAGCTACCTCGCATAGCAAAGAAAATTATTCTTTTTATTTTAAATGCTATTTTACGCCTTGAATACTATCCTCACAAATGGAAGGTTTCCTTAGTTACCATGATACCAAAGCCAGGTAAAGATCATACAAAAGTTGAGTCTTATAGGCCTATTAGCTTATTATCAAATATGTCAAAGCTGTTTGAGAAATTATTAGTTTCAAAATTAACACCGATTTTAAGTGTAAATAGATGTATTCCAAACCATCAGTTCGGATTTAGAAGAAAACACAGCACAATCGAACAGACTCATCGAATAGTAAATGTCATAAGAAAAGCATTTAAAGAAAAGAAATATTGCTCAGCACTCTTCATCGATGTTTCGCAAGCTTTTGATAAAGTCTGGCATTAAGGCTTATTACATAAATTGAAGCAAAATTTACCAGCAAACACACACAAGCTGTTAGAAAGCTACTTAGTCGGTCGTCAAGTTATTATTAAAGAAGGAAATTTCTTAAGTTCACCTCAGCCAATTGGCGCTGGAATCTCACAAGGCAGCATCCTGGGCCCTCTTTTATACTTGATTTATACTTCGGACATGCCAACAAACAACTACACCCAAACTTTAACATTTGCAGACGATACAGCTTTTCTAAGCGTCCACGAAAACCGTTATAAAGCATCTCGTTACCCTGCGGTAAATTTGTGTTAATTGGTCCCACAGACTGGTCCTGGGAGTTGTGAAAAAAGAACAGGTACAAAAAGAAAGAACTCATGACCAGTGAAAGGAGAACCAATCATGTAACTGGTTTATGGAGAACAAAAAGGTAGAAAAAGTAATGAATTACAGAACAGTTTTCACCGGTGGTGTGACAAATTTTTTTGGGACTTTCTAAAATTTGGCTCTTGAATTTAATTCTAGGGCTTGTTCTATTGAAATAATACTACATCGTATTGAAATAATACTACATTTTAGTAACTATCACTAAACACGTCCAATGAGAATAGATTTGTGACTGGTCAAATGGTGTCAATTGACCCCCTCCAATGACAGCCCCATGTAAAAGTGATAGGTCTCATTCATAGAAAGTGTTAAAACTAGAACCGGTCTCTATCACCAAGGACCTATCACAGGACTACTTTGGTGTCAGTTCGCTTCCCTCTAGGGTACTTACAGCATCATATATTTCAACTAGAAATATGGTTAAGACAATGGAGGATAATGGTCAAGGAGCAAAAATGCGTACATATAACATTCACCTTGCGCCGGGAATCTTTCCCCCCTATTACAATCAATAATCAAATAATTCCTCAACATTCGCATGTAAAATATCTCGGTATACATCTGGATCCGCGATTAACGTGGAAATGCCATATAGAGGCAAAATTAACTCAAATGAAACTAAAAGCCATTCAAATTCATTGGCTTATTGGAAGAAATTCTGTCCTTAGTCTCGATTGCAAGCTTCTACTTTACAACTCTATCTTCAAGCCTATCTGGTGCTACGGTATTCAACTATGGGGCACTGCCTTGGCTTCTAATATCGACAAAATTCAAAGGCGCCAAAAAAAACTTCTTCGAATAATCACAGCCGCTCCCTGGTATGTTAAAAACTCAAACATTCATAAGGATCTCAATGTGCCATTAGTTAAAACTATGATTACAAAATATGCAATAAAATATTTAAAAAGCTTGAACAACACCCAAATCCACTAGCTCGAAATATTTTAAATCATGGCGGCCACACTCGCTTAAGAAGAAGAGACACTGCAGCACTTACCCAATTAGATGAGCGATAAACTCCTATAAAAGTGAACAGAACCCGTGATGAAGAAAATTTTGTCTGGCACTGGCAGGACATAAAATAACGTATTAGGTTAAGATTTGATTAATTATTGTTAGTTCATATTTAATATATGAAGATTCAATAAAAAATAATGACAAAAAAAAAAATGATAATATTGATATGGTTCAATTATGTATGGAACAAAATATCGGGCAAACGACCGCCGCGACCTCAGCGGCACACCGCCATCCGATTGTCCAAATTTGCGATGACGCTGAGGCATAATTGAGGTTCTATGCCATTAATGTGTCGCATTATCTCATCCTTTAGCTTTTGAATTGTTGCTGGCTTATCGACGTACACCTTTTCTTTCAATAACCCCAAAGAAAGAAGTCCAACGGTGTCAAAACACATGACCTTGGCGGCCAATTGACATCGCCACCACGTGAAATTTGCCATTGAATTTGTCGCGCAAAATAGCCATTGTTTCGTTAACTGTGTGGCACCGTCCAAACCATATATTGTCCACATCCATATCTTCCAATTCGGGCCATAAAAAGTTCGTTATCATCTCACTATAGCAAACACCATTCACAGTAACTGCCTGACCGGCCTCTTTTTGGAAAAAATACGGCCTGATGATGCCGCCAGCCCATTAACTTTGTGGGTGCATTGGTTTTTCGACAGTCAGTCTTGGATTATAATTCGCCCAAATGCGGCAATTCTGCTTATTGACGAATCCACTGAGGTGAAAGTGCGAGTCACGAAGTGCACGATATGCACTTTGTTGTGAACGCCCATTTTCATAATAAGCCTGAATAACTTAAACGCGTTGCTCGATTGTGTATCTTTCCATAGTTCAAATTGAGTTAGTCTGAAAATAATTTTCTATAAAAAAAAATCAAATCAAGAAAGTATAGACAGTCAAGACCCAGCATATGATCGATTAAGAAAGTGAGTCTAAGTCGAAAGGTATTGTGAATTAAAATTTTTAAATATTGACTTTTGTGGACATAAAAATAAATTGGAGACCTGAGCTAAACGTCTTTTGGCAACACTGGCAAAAGGATGCATGAAGATGCATTCGCAAAAAAAGGTGAATATGCAGCATAAAGAGAAGGAATGCAAAATGTTAGAAATATGCCAAGTCATATGAATGATGGCAAGTAGCTGCCTGCTGCTTATGTCTTCTGTATACATGAGAAATCTATTTAGCAAAAAACAAAAAAACATATTTCACATATTTTTTACAGACAATTTCAACAAATTGTAATTGTAAAATAAATGATTAGTGGAAGTGGTGTGTCTAAATGCCTGGTTGATATTAAAAATAAAACCAACGAGGTATCTCAGTTTTAGTTACTTAGGATGTCACTAATTTGTTGCAAATGTAGCATGACAAGACAACAAATATTTGCTCATAAGTCTCGCTATAAACAGGCAGAAAATAACACAGCAGACATTTTAGTTTAAAGGCAAAAGAACAAAATTACACTTACTAATTAATAGAAAAGTATTAAACTCAAAAATCTTAGTTACTTCAAGAGTCTTTTTGTCTTAGAATTTTGCCACAAGAATGTTCTCTTAAATATTTTGAATTAATCTTTAAAAAAAAATCCATCATCCCAAATTAATTGTATTTGTAACGCATCTCAGGCGTCGCATGATTTCATAAGACACTGCCCAAAAGAATATAATTTTCAAATTATTATTCTAAAAACTCAGGCGATAAAATCCATGGAAATCGCATATAAAGTCTTAAATTTATTTGCCGACAGCTGTGACCTCAAACATTTTCTTGTTTAGAAATAAGTTTTGTTTCTTAATGTGTACATAATCGCATTTAGTTCCATTTGTTTAAATAATAGTCCCAATATTATGGATTCTGTTAAGGATGAGAGGGATTTAAAATACTATTTCACCAAATGAATAATAAAGTCAGCCCTCTTGGTCTATAAAAATTTTAAAAAAGAAAAAACTTCAAAAGAAAAGTTTAATTGTTTTGAAGAAAGATGACATCAGCAAAGAGTGTCATTAATTTTAAAATAATTAAAAAAAATAACAAAAAAAAATTATTATTTAAATAAAAATAAAAATTTAAAAATATCTTTAGCAAAATATTCCTTGAATAAATAAAAATACTCATTTCTAAAAATATAAAAAGCATTTTGATTATGCTATTTTGCGTGTAACACCTCAAAATACGTAACCACTTAGTGGTCTTAAAACCGCCGTGGTGGCAAGGCTGTCAGCTGTTAATTATTTGTGATTTGAAGTGCCATTTATTAAGTCTGAGTTCATACGGCTCATGTCTTATTGACAAGATTCTTCCTTTTTCTTCTTTGAACATGAATTGGCGTTCAAATGATTCATGTCATGTTGACGACATGTGCTGTTTTGATATTGAAAACAATAACAAAATTAAGCAACGAATGAAAAAGCAAAACGTGAAGACAGTACATGCATCCGTGTACTCGTTTCTTTTCACCTCGCCCTTCTCGCCAATAAAGTAGCAATCTTGTCAATAAGATATGAGCCGTATGAACACAGACTAAGTGCTGGGGGGCTATTCTCTATTGCGATGCGAAAGAAAATGGTAGCAATTCTAGCGGATGGTACTCTTTAATGCGTTTGCGCATTTGTCTTTCGCATCTATTAATTTTTCATTTAAATTTTCCAATTTCAAATATTTTTACATATTTTATCATTTCATGCTTCATTTTCAAAAAATTTTGCGAAAGTGATAGAGAGTACCAAGTTGGCATTTAGCTTTCGCATCGCAATAGAGAGTAGCCGCCCTGGTTCACACTCTTCAATTTTAAGGCCTAACCAGAATGTGAATAACGTGGCTTAAGCAACTGAGCGAATAAATGTAAATCATATTTGTAAAACCATGTTGAACTTAAGGGAACTTTTTGTTATATTTTATGAAACTGTAATTTGCCTTAGCAAAGTGCGAAACTAATCGCACATTCCGTATGGAATCAAAAGTTTTTTATTTTGTTTTTGTTTTTTTTTTTAATGTATTTGAGAGGCTTTTTCGTTTATTTTTGACAGTAGCTTAAGTTTGTTTATGCACATTCTGGTTGGGCCTTTAGCCGTCAAGTCTTGAGTTTTTCGGAGAGAGATGAAAATAAATGGCATTCTTTTTTCCCTTCTCTCCTAAAAGGTTAAGACATGACGGCTAAAACTTGAAGAGCGTGAACCAGCACTAAGCGAAGTGTTTGCCCAAGGCGAATTAATTTTTCAGGTGGGGTTGAAAGTATAGCTGTGGGAATTTTTTTTTTTCTTACTTAGAGAGAGGAATGTCAAAAATTGCTTGTGTTTTCGACATAACGACCAACGAAAGCAACAAATAAAAAACAATGTTGTGTTTTTGATGTTTTACTTGTTTTAGTTTCGTCACCAACGTTTACATGAATTCGCCTTGGGTTTGCCATTTACGAATATGGATCGTTTTACAACCTAAGAACGCAAAAAAATAGTTAAAACTTATTACAAACAAGTGGTGGTTCAAACGGTGCCACTTTTAAAGCGTTACGGGGTGACAATGGACGTCATAATCGACCTGCTATGCAAGATTATAAAGAACTGCGAAGAGACTGGAGACTGGAGCGAGAGTGTGGGGGATAATACGAATTTGTCGATCCCACGGCGTTCTTAGTAATTGAGCCTATCTTACGGCTAATTATGACCTATTTTGCATTTGGCTTTAAGCCTTCATCCATATAAAGGTCAACAATTAAAGCTGGCGGACGATTAACAACGCCTTAGATATGCTGATTGGGTGCTGAAACAACAGGCTTTCAATGCTGATTTTTCGAACAAAATGTTCTTCAACGATGAATCTCATTTCTCACCCGGTGTTAACGTCAGCAAATAAAATTATCGCATATGAAGCTCGAAGAACCCACAAGAGATTGTGGAACAGCCATTGCACCAGAAAAAAGATATTGGAGATTTGGAGGTGTAATTTCCAAGTATTTGTTTGATAATAAAGCTGGATGAAACGTTACCGTCAATTCAGAGTGATATTGTCGTATGATAACCGACCTTTTCTGGCATGCATTTGAAACTTGTGAACTGGATGATATGTATGTGGTTTCAGCAAAACGCAAAAGAAGTTTCCAGAACGTGTAATTTCAAGTTTTGGCGACGTCAATTGGTCACCAATATTATGCGATTCGGCGCCGTTAGACATTTTTGTAGGGCTAATATATTTAATCAGGCTAGAGTTTATCAAATTTAATTTTCATTAAATTATTTGTATGAAAAAACGAATTTTACAACACGAAATTAACTAAAATTTACTCATAATTTTTCATTCTTGACTTAACTGGGAATAGAACCCAGGTGTTCACGGACAAGTTGCTCTGACATGACTCGATAGTAACCACACTATCTCTTCAGAGGGGTTTGCCGTTTAACACTCAAGGCCATTGACGACGGCTGGCAGTCAATAGTCAAACATCAATCTTTAATGTTGTAAATTCCATTCTTCATTAAATTAATTTAATGAAAATTAAATTTAAGAAACTTTAGTTGGCTGATTAAAAATATAAAAATTTGGATTAAAAATCTGGTTTAACTTTCAGTTGATTCCCAGCCCATTCACGGAACACACAAAGCAATTGATGGTCCGCTGGCTTTAACTTCTGCACCAGTCTTATAGAGATCGGCTAGAAATCGAGTTGCTGAGAACGGCGTCGGATCGATAAATTCAAGTCCTCAGTCAGACTCACGTCTACAGCGGCGATGGCTTCTTTTGTATGCACGGTATTGTCTCGATTTAAATGAATATTTTCCAACAGATGAAATGTGGTCATGAATCGATTTATAGTATTGCGAATTTGGTGGCATGTCATAACATCCAGTGTCCAGTGTATGACACTCCAAAAAGTGTCACAGTGTCCATGGTCTTTAGGACACTTTTAAAAGTGTCATAATGTCCATCAGAGCAGTGTCATAAAGTCCGTGGACGTTATAACACTTTGAAGAGTGTCATAATGCCCACAACATACTTACAAACTCGCAAGCATATGGTATAACAAACACCGGCTTCGCTAACTAAAGCTTCTCTGCGAAATCGGCCTTCGTTCGGAAACAAGGCAGATTTTAGAAGCTCTACTTAGCGAAACCGGTACTTGTCATACCATAAAGGTAAAAATACTGGTGCCCGCCCAAAGGCCGCCTATGCAGAAAAGCTTTAGTTAGCGAAGCCGGTCTTTGTTATACCATAGAGCAGAAAATTCTTGCGCTCGGCCGAAGGCCGGCTATGCAGGGAGCTTTAGTTAGCGAAGCCGGTGTTTGTTATACCATAGAGTAGAAAATCCTTGCGCCCGGCCGAAGGCCGTCTATGCCGGTATTTGTTACACCATAGGGGAAAAAATCCTTGCGCCCAAAGGTGTTTCAGTTATATATTTAATATATGCACCCAGAGAAAAAACAACAAATCCATTTTCAAAAATTTTTTTAACCATATTTTGTTTAATTTAACCAAATCATTGTAACCATATTATGGTTAATTAGTATTGTTGTTATTTTGTTGAAATATTTCTGGCAGGGACCGAAAATAACAGTTATATTGGAATTTTAAAACAAAAAAAGCACATAGAAAACGTCGAAAAACTGAACAGTTATTTTTTGATTTTTATTTTTTTGAACAAAAATAACTGTTATTTTTTGATTTTTATTTTTTCGAGCAAAAATAAAAGTTATTCTCTAAAGAAATTTACGTGTTTTAATAATTTAGATGACTTTTAATAATTATTGTAATGTGCATAAGAAATTCCAATGATAATTACACACTAAAATAAAGATTTTAATTCAACTAAATTATTAAATCACGTACATTTCTTTAGAGAATAACTTTTATTTTTGCTCGAAAAAATAAAAATCAAAAAATAACTGTTACTTTTCATCGAAAAAATAAAAATCAAAAAATAACAGTTATTTTTGTTCACAAAAATAAAAATCAAAAAATAACTGTTACTTTTGATCGAAAAAATAAAAATCAAAAAATAACAGTTATTTTTGTTCAAAAAATAACTGTTTTCATCTGACTTTTATGAAAAAAGGTATAACTGTTACGGTCCCTGATTTCTGGTTTTTAATCCAAATTTTTAATTAGACTTAAGTTCATCAAATTTAATTTTCATTAAATTATTTTTATGAAGAAAGGAATTTTACAACATAAAATTAATTAAAATTTACTGATAATTTTTCATTCTTGACTGAAGCTGGGCTCGAACCAAGACGTTTTTACGGGCAGGTTACCCTTACATGTTTCGATTGCAACCACTCAATCTCTTCAGAGGGCTTGCCGTTTAACACTCGCAGCCATCGACGACTGCTGACGTCAATAGTCAAACATCAATTCTTAAACCAAATTGTATTTAACCTTTGGTAGATCGAAATTTGCTTTGAATGATTTTAATTTATTCTACATGTTTTTCCTTACTTCTGTTTTTTCGTACTTTTGTCAAGAATTCTTCTTGAAGTCCAAAGTACAGACATATTTCGTTTTGTTTTTCATTTTTTGTCCTTCTTTTTCTTGTTGACCTTTTTCAGCACAACTTGAAGGACAAATGCAAACATAGAGCTCGTGCCTTAGCTTTAACAATAATTAGTATTGTGTTTATTTTGTTGAACTATTTCTGGGTTTTAATCCAAATTTTTAATTAGGCTTAAGTTCATCAAATTTAATTTTCATTAAATTATTTATATCAGTCAAGAATGAAAAATTATCAGTAAATTTTAATTAATTTCATGTTGTAAAATTCTTTTCTTCATAAAAATAATTTAATGAAAATTAAATTTGATAAACTTAAGCCTAATTAAAAATTTCCATCATATTATGGTTAAATAAGTTTCTTTAAAAATAGTTTTGTTGGTGGACATTGTCACACTCCAAAAAGTGTCACAGTGTCCATGGGCGTTAAGACACTTTGCAAATGGACATTGTCATTTTAAAAAATGTCATAAGTGTCCATGGACACTATGACACTGGACGTTATGACATGCCACCACTATGCACACCGTAAACTTGACGAAGTGCTTTGTAAGTTTGGCGAACAGAGCGCGAATTTTGAAAATAAAATTTCCACAATTTGTAAACGTTGTTATAGTTCAAGTCTGTGCATGGTGATTTGCCAAAGTATACCGAATAAAAGTCAAATATTATATGATCATTATGAATTGTTTACACGACCACACAACTCGTATGATCTTATAAATGTTTGAAAACTTTCAAATAACAACTTATCAAGACAGGGTTGTATTTTCCTCAAAATACGTACGACTTGTGAGATCAAGTAAACTACCCTTCAGTATGACAGCTAGTGTTACAGTTATTTCTATCGTAAGTTCATTCGTCTGAAAAAAAAACACTCTTATTATTCAAAACTTTTTAAGAAACCCCGGTCCAGAAAATTTAGATATGATAAAAAACCACTGCTTTGGTGGGCTTCCGCTTTAGTGCACTGCGAGCAAACAGTCAAGTACAGTCGAAAGGATTCCGTTTTTTAAAGACAGAACTACAGCTTTATGATGTTTATTATTTCAAAATGTTTCAGCTGGCCATTATTTCGAAAATTACTACAGATTTAGAAAATAAAAATATATTGTAAATATAATAACGAACGTGCTTAATTTTATTATTTAACTTTCAATTAAATCAAAAATAGCGAAAAGTTTAAACGAAATAAGAAAGATCACTCTTCATTCGATTCAAAAATTTCATTATGATAAACGTGTCGCACTGTCTTCATCATCATATTATGCCGCAATGAATTTGCAACAAGAGTCTTGATTGAAGACTCATCAAGTTCAAGACGAGACGACGACATCAGAACACAAGTTAAAAGAAAACAAGTAAGAGTACATATGTATATTGAGCAGTGCCGAATCTTTGATACCCTCCACTTAGAGCTAGAATATGTTAACCCTTAAATGCGCATTGTATCTTTAAAGACACAAACAATAAAACTGCTGCTATTTGCACAATTATTAAAAAAAAAACTAAAAAAAAATTGTTGATTACCACTAACAACACTTTTTTCTTTTATGCTGGATTAATTTATTTATCAAAAATGGATCGTTTCTGAAAAACACAGAGCTGTAGATTAAAAATTTCAAAATTCGTACTTTTATAAATGAAGCTAAGTTTTACCCAATTTTATTTGCATTATTTTTTCACGAATTTACTCCAGAAAAATATATGTTGATTCAAATAGTGTTCTTAAGACGTACAGAAATTTTCAATGCGGTCTGATTTATACTTTCGTCAAAAAATCGTATATAGTGGTTGTATCTTAAAAGACACATTGCGCATTCAACACAAATTAGGAATGTTGGCTGTTATTGTTTTATGTAGACTGTTTGTATTGTGAGTTCTTCTTGTTTAGTCATTTTACATAAGTTCTTTTCGCTCGCTACTTAAATTTTTTTTGTTCTAATTATAATTACAAATAGCGTCACCTTAAATGCAAAAGGCCCTATCTAACATTTTGAAAATTTTACAGGATAAGTATTGCCTTAAACTATTTATAATTTATTTGTCTTCTACTTTTCTTGTAAAACCTACCAGTTGCTTTGACAATTGACAATGATGAACATTATTGAAATTCTTAGTTAGGCCTTTTAGTGTTTACCATATAATCTTTTGTAATTAGGGCCTTTTGTTTTTTGCTAATACAATTGCAAATTTTGGTCGAAAGATACTTAAATGTTTTGTAGACATTTGTGTTGATGCAATACATCAGAATCAATGAAAAAGTTGATCTTTAATTTATGGTTAGTTAGGGCCTTTTGCGTTTTAGGTAACGATATGAATATGAATGCGTTCAGACGTATTGGTAGATCCAAAATGACATAGGAATATAGGAAAATGTTGATAGAGGAATTCAATTTTTGAAATGATAAAATATGTTTAATTTCTTGAAACAGCGCAGAATTTCCTTATGACTGCACTGTTAAAAAGAGTGACGATGAAATTTAATTTCCAAAAATAGTTTCCTCTAAAAATTAAAATATTGTCCTGATTGATAATGACTTTGATCCGGAGAAAGGATCGGAAAATATCGTTAGAGTCAGTTAGTTTATGACTCGTTTATTGCATTTATGAACGATGATAATCTGTTCTCAAGCCCAATACATTTTCCTGCAGCTGCACGCTAAGTACCTGCTAAGGCTAGTACCCTTCTGTATCCTGGCCACGTATAATTTTGTACCTCAAATACCCTAGTACCAAATTTGTGAACGGATACCTTCGTCCTATCCCGCGTTTCCAGAAATAGTTTATTATCAAATCCTACTGCATCCAGTTCCTTAACTGCTCAATTCACTCACAGGACTTACCATCAAGTCCAACGTCATTTGATTTACTTTCCTCAAAATTTCAAAATGTTTTCCTCGATCCAAAAGCTTCTGTAATTGAAAAAAATATCTAAAAAAAAACAGGGCAATATGCAATTCGTCAGTCAGGAAGTAGAGTTAAAGGGCGATAGCTCTCTGCCTGATGATATCAAATCATTAGTTACTCCGTATCAGGCTTGTCGATTCTAATTACCTGAGAGATTGGAAAATTATATAATTGAGGAAACTTTGCGATTTGCTATGAAAAATGTTCCTTCGATGTTTTAGAATTGCGAAAGATAATTGGTATTTTACATAATATGAGATATTTCAACCTACATAACTCGAGAGAATATTGGTCAAATAATTATGATAGGTCAGTGGCATTATTATAATCTTTAAGATATTAGATGTATTTAGAACTAGCGGATACCCGGCGTCTGCTACTACGTTTCCCCTTCTTGTAGTCCCATTTTTTTAAACATTCATAGCTTATGTGCCTATCTAAATAGGGATCTATTTGATTTAAATTTCATTCGAATCTGTTAGATAGTTTTGGAGAGGCAGATTTTACCCCCTACCTACCTCGTGATCCTATTTCTTACAAAATGTATACCTAATTTATACATATAAGTAGGGATCTATCTATGTTTTAAATTTGATTAAATTCTGTTGGATAGTTTCGGAGAGGCAGAAATTGCCCCCTAACTCCCCTCGTGGTCCTAGTTTTGTTAATTTAAATTTAACTAAATGAATTTGAATTAAATTTAATACTATCACAGTAATTTTTAATTTTATTTATATTTAAAATAAACTGCACTTAAAAAATCCTTTCATTGTTTATGCGTTTCTCTTTGTGTGTGGAGTGCGCAGTGTTTCTCATAAGATACAACCAGTTTTTCATTAATAAAACTACAACAAAACAAAAAATTGAAAAAATAAAAACGCAGTTTTTATTTTTTTTATTTTTTACGTTCAATATATTTTTTTCATTAAGATACAAGACGTTGCGCATTTAAGGGTTAAGAGTGGACATTTAATATGGGGCCTACGGAAAATTATAGACCCATCTTTACGAAATGTGGCATTGTAATTTCTAGTCTTATGAAACTTTGACCGACCAAATTTTACTACTAAAGCGTTATTCGTTAAAATTTAAGGCGTACTAAAGTGTTTCCAAGAATAGGGTTTATATGGGTCGTATAGTAAACTATGGAGCAATCTTTACAAAATTTGTCAGTATGATGTCTAGTCTTTTGAAACTATGACAGAACGAATTTTATTATTTTTTCCGAGAGTGGGCTTTGTGCTAAATTATTATCACGAAACTTAGTAGTATTATTTCTAGTCATATAAAACGAATTTCTGTAAAATTTTACATCAGTCCGTGCAAAATTATCAATTTTTTTAAGAGGTTGTGCCAAATTTGGAGTCAGTTCTATTTTCTTACTGAAATTATTGTAATGGATTTCAATCCCAAACTGTTTAGGACAACTAGAAACATTTTGATGCCTCAATATTTATTTTCTATTGAGTCGAAAGTGAGCGTGTTTTTAACAAACAGACAGATGGACATGGCTTAATGTACGTAGAATTACTCTGGGACCTAGAATATAAATACTTCATGGGTCCTTAGATGAAAATTAAAAGAGATTCAGACGGAAGGACAAACTTATTATACTCTCTTCACAACTAGTTGTGGAGGGTATAGTTAAGATATAGAAATGTAATGTAGGGACTGTAAGTTAGATCGCTGTAGTTGAGGCCATGAATGATTGTAATGGAAATGAGAAGATTTTAAAAGAAATGATACAACAATGTATTTAGTTCGATGTTCGGAAAAGGGGTCATTCATTAAAAATATTTTATTTATTGTTCTTGTAGAATCTTTGTTTTTATCATACTTTTTGTTTTTGTCATTTAACTTGTACATTTTTTTTCTTTGATATTTTTTGTTTTTGCAATGCATTTTAATTATTCTAGAAGCTGGTATGAAACGGAACATTGTTTTAAACGATTTAACCCATTTGGGACAGGTTTAGAAGACAAATGACAGGTAATAACGTTTAAACCAAAATTTCATTAAGACATGCACTTCCTTCCATCAGCGATGCAAGATATGGCACAACTGGGTCATTTGTAGCACTTTTGAATGTTTGATGGCCCTGTGGTACTTGCCAATCTATTTTGGCCCGTTCAGTACATTCTTCAATCTAATTTTCCTACTGTTTCCAACATTACTTTTATAAACAACATTGTTTTATTTGTTAAAGGGCAAATAAACCACATAAGCGGTTTGATCAAGGATATGAAAAACGTATGAAAAATCAAAAAAAAATTTTGTATTCACACAAACATCTTGTTGTTGTTATCGAATCGCCTGTGTTGTTTTTTTTTTTTGCCCTTTAAAGAATAAACTCCTTATGGCGTTTTCTTTTCTAAAAAAAAGTGTTGCATAAGTGTTACATGTGATTTGGCAACATTTTTAAATGCTCCCCTAATTTTTAAGAAGTGCTTCGTATTTTACGTTTACAAAAGAACACAAACTTCGCCATTAAACAATAAAGTACAATTAGCTCAAGGTAAATTCAATTACAGGTGGTGGCAAGACTTTAGTTGTATACAACAATCCCAAGCCAACAGAAGCAACAGATGTTTTTTGTATTGCATTGTTTGCGTTTACGGCTCGAAACTTGCCACCACCTTGTACTGAATTCGCCTTGATCTAGTGCTGCACTCATGCCCCTTTATTTAAAATGAGTGTTGAACATGTAACCTTTTTTTAATTTTAAAGGGAACATCATCAGAAAAGAACACTTTACACTTTTAAAATTACACATGTTTTTCAGAAAAGAACATAAAAAAATGTAAAAGGCAAAATGAATGCAGAATTTTACTCAGAAAAGAAAACGCCATAAGTTGTTCTTGCAAATCTGTATTGTTTTCCATGTTTTTACTCAAATAAGTATATTCCAAAATGAAGAATCACTCTATTAAAGTCATTATTGAAGCCGTAAATTTGGCCCAAAACAAAAAAAACCCAAAAAGCATCACTGACTTCTATCAAATTCTTTCGCCTACATCTCTTAACATAACTGCGTCGACACCACACTTTAAATTAAATTTAACATAAAAATTTGCCATATAAAGCAGTCGTGAAATAGTTCTATTTTATTTTGAGAACGTTTTTTCTTATGCTCTCACATATACTTAGACACTCATTCTCTCAACAAAGCTACCATACTTTCATTTAATTTCATAGGTTTTGTATATATAAAACTAAAGGCTCAACCATAACACTAGGTCTCCACGTAGCATTTTTTATTGCTAAGCACAAGCAAAAACGTCGGCAGAACAATGGCTGAAAATGCTGATTATATTGCTGGAGAACACGTGAAATTGCTTTACCATAAACAAACGTACAAAGAAATGAAATGTAAGATAAATGACAACTGATTTAACAGCAGATTGCTAAGCAATAATTGCTCAAGCAATCAGAACCCCGGGTCTCCACGTAGCAATATTTATTGCGGCAAACATCAAATTTGATTGCTCCATAAAATTTGCGACGTATAGACCGCAAATTGCCATGAGTGGCAATCCATTGCGCAATGATTGCTCTTCTGATTGCTTGAGCAATTATTGCTTAGCAATCTGCTGTAGTTTATATGACATTTCATTTCTCTGCACGGTTGGTTATTTATTAGTGTGTTTATTTATTAAAAAAGCAAGTGAAAAAATACTTCAACAAAATACAGAAAAAGTTTTTATATATTATATTTTTAAATAAACGTCAATATCAACAAAAACAAACGACGGATTTGTTTTTTTTTTTGTGTACATTTTTATTTTTTCAATAGAACAATACAAGTTTTAGGTTTTTTTTCATACGAAAATAAACAAAAAAAAAAGCAATACAAAACACAGCAACGACAATTACAATTAATTGTTTTATTAATTTTATTAATTAATTAAAAAAAAAAATAACAATCACTTCAAAACACAACATAAAACATTTGTTATAAATACAACCACAAAACTTTATACAACTACTCGAGGTGAAAATTGCAAATTTATGGCAAGTGTTCTCCAGCAATATAATCAGCAATTATTGCTCCATAGTTCTGTCATTGTTCTGCCGACGTTATTGCTTGTACTTAGCAATAAAAATTGCTACGTGGAGACCCAGCGTAAGAGAAATCATTGCGCTCATGGCAATATGCGATCTATACGTCGCCAATTTAATTGAGCAATCAAATTTGACGTTTGCCGCAATAAATATATATGGCTATGTATTTAAGAAAACAAAAACAAAATAAAAAAACATTTGATTCCGTACGGAAGGTGCGATTAGATTCGCACCTTGCTTAAGCAAATGACAGTTTCATTAAACTTAGCAAAAAGTTTCCTTAAGTTCAATATGGTTTGCCTCACATAATTTAAATGTATTCGCTCATTCGCTTAAGCCAACTTAAGCACATTGTAGTTGGGCCTTAAGAAAAAAAAATAAACATTTTAAACAATAACAGTAGAGAGAATTTGAAGTAACAGTCGACGATTTTTTTAAAGACTCTGTGGCCGAATTTCAAAACAGTACCAGACACCACTCCGCTTATTCTTTTAATAAGCAACGATTAGTGTTTACTTTTTTTGTATCCTTTTTTAGTTTAGGAGGTATGAGGTTAGCAAATCTACACGTTTTTACTCTTTTTATCCCTTAAACATTCGACTTTCCAAAACCCCCGTCTCAGGCGATCGATTTGGCAAGAGACTTCAGGTGATTAGGCTGGGCGATGATAAATCAATCGGCCAGTAACTTTACAATTTTTTCTATGTACATATATAGAAGATGAATAAAATTGGTTTAATACTGAAAACCAATTCGGTTCTTCGAAACTGTTTAAAAAAACGATCAGAAATTTTCGAAATTATTTGTCATGTGGAGTCGGCTCAAAAGGCGACGAGTTCTTTTTCTTCAACCTTTAAAAGGGTTAAAGCATCTCAAGAAAAAAAAATCCAGTGGAAGCAAAGAAGATCTTGCATTCAAATTATTCACAGCTAAAACGAGATGATGTTGCCTCCACTATCTCTTACTCCATCTATCCATCCATCCATCCATTCATCCATCCTCATACATATAAATATTGTTTTATTCATTGTCTCTTAAGCCCTCTAGCAGATGCAATACAACTTTGCAACACACGATCATCATGATCATAATGACAATACTTGCGGATGATGATCATCATGATGATGTTGAAAAAGATGAAGAAAAATATCTTGAGTTGGAAAATGAAATGTATTGGTGTTAAATATTGTATTGTATGCACAAATATTATAAATAAGATGCATGATGCATGCCTCCATTAATTACATTGTACGTGTTGTGTTTGTGCAACATGTTTGCATGCATCGTGCATGCCATCATCTTCAAGCAGTTGCTGTTATTTATTTTTGTTTATTTGTTTTTTATTTTTCTTTTGGTGTTGTTGGCGTATTTGTGCATGTGAGTGAGTCTGTTGCATATTGTCATCTTGTCTTTTTTTTTTTTTCATCTGTTATGGTCTTAAAATCGTTGAGCGAACAATATTCAACCCATCTATTCCAATTGGTTTCGTTTCATCGTTTTTATTTTAAATATAAGTGAAGGAATTGAGTGATTAATTGACAGTACTTGGTGTCACCCAAGTACGTTTAAAATTTCCAACGACAATAATCAAGGCATATAAATAAGCATAAATTAATGTTTTTTTAAAAGCGACTTTTAGGTTCGCTACATCAAGTTTAAGATATGTACAAGTTGAGACCTTCGCGAGCTGGTATCACACTAGTTTTAAGCAAAAAAATTTGGATACATAGATAGAAAGAGAATTTATTATAAGGAACATTTTAGCTCATATCTGTCAGTATTTGTTAAAAATATTGTTTTGAACATTCTGAAAAACATCAGTGCAGAACATTTTTAACAAATTACAGCTGCTTTTTTACCTCTTGGTTAGGGGCACAGAGCACACAGAGGCGTTACGAGACAGATAATCACCCCTATTATGTACACTGAAAAAATTTACTTCACAGATCCAATGAAGTTTACATTCAAATTTAACCTATGTAACCTTTCATTGGATTAATGAAGGATTAATAAAATCAATCAAAATGAATCCTCATTAAAAAAATGGATAAAATAAACGTTTGTCATTAAACTAATGCAAAATGTTCATTGATTTTATGAAACATTTCATTAATCCAATGAAAGGTTACATAGGTTGAATTCTAATGTAAATTTCATTGGATCTGTGAAGAAATTTTTTTCAGTGTAAGGCGTTGTCGACGTCGACATTAATTTTTAATTGTTGTCACATCAAGGCGACGCTTACATCACTTCGACGTTAGTTTGGTATTTTATAAGAATGTTGTGTCTACGTCGACTAGTTTTCGAAAATTTGACAAAAAAAATCCCATCTGCAATTATTTTTTTTTTTTTTTTTTTGTTCTTCACTTACTTTTTAACGCTATTTATGCTATTTTCCGACATGGTTTTTTAACCGATTTAGCTTTTTAAAATAAAGTGTAGAGTTTGTTTCCAAATTTGTATTTTTTCGCGAATTTTTGGCATGTTTTTGATAAAAGATATTTTTACTGTAAGTTTTCTGATTCTTTATAGCTTTAAGGTTTTTAATAAATATAAGACTTTTCTTTCATGCCGCTGTTAGCAAATTTTTGCGAATTTCCGTTAATTGAGCAATTTTCACCGAATTTTTGCCATTCGTTACAGTTTAAGGGACTTTAATCAATTTTATGGCTTTTTTTTATATATTAAAAATGTTCGAGAATTTTCGCTATTTTTGCAAATGTTTCAGAATTTTCGCAATTTTGGCTCTTTGAGGCGTTCGCCTTAAATTGGACTTTTTCGCGAATTTTCGCTATTTTAGGAAACTTTTCCGAGCTTTCGCAATTTTCGCGTTAAGTTTACTAATAAAATTTGTGCCCATAACTTCTTTTAAATTTGCATTTTTTTTTTATTTTAAGCGTTTTCAATAAATATGTTAACATTTCATTTAAAACTTCTTTAACTTTCATTTGAGTCGTCGCAAAATTTCCTGTCGACTAAAACGGGGATAATACTACTCGACGTCGACTTAAAAGCGCCTTAGAAAATATCAATTGACTGTCAATAGTCATCGATTATTGTCAACAACGACTCAGAAAATACCATTACTGTTCAGGTGCCGTCGACTTGTGTCGACGTCGACTTTCATAATAGGGGTGATTATTGTATTTTTTTCTGTCTTTTTCTTCGAAAGCTGGCCTTTTTGCGTTTTTTGTTTTGATTATGCAATTTGTGTTGATAGTAGCGGCCTGTTTTTACACATTGCTACTTCACAAACAAAAATCGTTTTCTTTCTTTTTCTTCGAAATCTGCCCTCGCAAATGATTTAGGTATTTTTCACACGTCACTTTTTCATCTCTGTATGCTTTGTGGTTAACACTATCACACAAGTCTTACGTATTTTAAGGAAAATACAAACCTGTCATGATAACTTGTTATTGTTTTTTGAAAATTTTCAAACAATAATTAGATCAGGAAAGCATATTCGCCAAAAAAAATCAATAAAAAATCTTGTGTAATAGTGTGAAACGGCCTTAAGCGGTAAAGATCCATGATCTCAAATTCATTATGGACTCAATTGAATGAATGTGTAATAAAAATATTTTTTAAAGGCGTTTTTGACGAAATGAAACGGTAAAGTAAGCCGCCAAGATCGAGTTATGCAACTCTCGGGTTTCACGGGAAGTCATTTATTTTTGCATATAAACGAGCAACTTTGAATTATTACTGAGATGCAGTTTTAATCCCTTGAAAAAGTGGTTAAAATCGGACTTTCAATATATGGTACATTCAAGCTTACTACATGCACAAAATCATATTCAAATCTTAATGGCAATCGTCCCTCAAATTAAGCCAATTACTCCAATTCAAGTTAGTACCCCTTAACATTTGATCCGAGTGGTATTTAATTAAACATTTAATAGGAATAGCAGTAGAAGAATCTGAAGTGCAATTTTATTTATTCCTAAAATCCTACAAGAAAAAGAGGGCCACTACAAAGTCATTACACACAATTCTATCGTTAGCCAATCGTTAATTTTCAGCCCAGCTACGTCCGGTCGATCCAATGTGTTTTTCGAATTGCCTTCTCTATGTATGTATAGGTCTACCAGCACGTTTCTGGTCTTTAGGGTTTCAGTCTTAGGCAGTTCTGGTGGCTTTTTTAGGGAATGGCCTAACCAGCGCCATTTACGTTTGTGGATTTTGGTTTTGATAGGCGTTTGGTTATAAGCCGACCGCAGCACCTCGTTTCGAATGCGCTCAGGCCAAAATATTCTTTATATTCTACGTAGGCAACGGTTGACGAATGTCTGTAGGACCCAACGTTCTCAACAGGGCGTTCCAAAAGAACAAAAGGTAGGCACTTGGTTGGGTTTGCCCGCATTGCCTTCTTCCTGCATTTTGGTAAAAGTGTGGGCAAGTAGGAAATGTCACCCGCGTAATCCAGATCTACTAAATGGCTCTGTAGGCCCCATCTAATGGCTTTGTTCGAGTGCGCTGCCCTTGTCATAATACTGTCGAGGACGATGTTGAATAATGGCGGCGAGTGAAAACTCACTATAGCGCCGTGTTGGGTTTCGTAAAAGAGACGACAGTTTATATTAAATTTGTCATTATTTTTCGGTCCTTTTTCATTCCTTTTCGATCGATTTTTGATTTGGGAATTATTTCATTTTTTTGGGTTTTATTTCTTTAGGTTTTATTTCTTTTTTTTTATTGCACTGAGACTTACTGCACCTGGGCATGTTATCGCGGTGCCTAAATTGGCTAATAAAAACAATTTTTATAAAATTGTGCCCTGAAGTTTTTGAAAATCCTGATTTCATATGGAATCAAAAACAATCACAAAAAAAAAATAGATTTCAATTAAAAAATTTGTGATACTAATTAAATTTGAACCAGTAAACAAATTAATAGTATCAATTAAACGTTTAATTAAATTGATTTAAGTTTTAATTCACTTGATTAAACGTTTAATTTTTAATTAAAACTAATTTTATTTTTGATTAATGCTTTAATTAGTGAAATATTTTGCAAAATTTTTTCTGTGAATTCAGTTCTAAAGAATTAAAAATTATTCAGTTCTCGAAACAAGGAATTCTGAGAATTCAATTATTGATAATTTCAGAACCTATAGAATTTTGAACAGACAGTTTTTGTACAAACGTACTTTCCTAACACCCTACATGTGATGTAGAGTGCACAAACGAGACATTATTAAAAAGGATTAACAAAAAAGAACTATGCTCTAGAACTACACAACAGAACACACTTATTCACTCTCTTCTATCCCCTTTTTTCATTCAAAATAGTACCAGCCTTTTACTGTTAATATGTATGTAAGTATGTGTATGATCGTAGTTTGTAAGAAGATTAATTATTAAGAGGCGTTAGTTTTCAAGGCATTGAATTTGTATTATTTATTTTGTATTCCTCTATATTTTTTTCAAGAGAACAGAAGGGAGGAGGGTGTTAAAAGGAATGGAATATTGAGTAGAGAAGAAAAAAGTGTGGTTATAAAACTGGTTTTTCATTCCAAAACTAAAAGAAAAAAATGCAAATTTCAATTGTTCAAAATTAAAAGGGGATAAAAGAAGTACTTGAGTAGTAGTAAATTTTGAAATTACAACTGTAAATGTAAAAGTCATTGTTTTATTTTTATTCTTTTAATTACATTTTCAATTATTTATTACTTTATATGAAATTGTGATTTGGGTTTCTTTTATTTTCGCTTGATTTCATAAGTGATTATTTATGCCCTTGTTAAGTGTTTAAGGCGGCTTTTTATTAATTGTTTTTTCTTTTTCTTTAACGTCTGTGACTTCACTTTCATTTTAATTGAAATTACTTTAAATGAGAAAAAAAATTGTAGTCTTTGATTTGGCTTTTGAGAGAAAACAAGAAAGAAGTACTTGAAATGGCATTTCTTTGAATAAAACGAATTAAATATTTTTATAATAAAAAGTCAAAATATTTATGTACTTGACTTAAAGCTTTAAAAAGCGAAAAAACAATGGGATTTATTAACCCTTTTGAAAGAAGTTGGTTTTGAAAAATTTAATTAAATTTATTTTAGGGCCAGTTTTTTGACTTCATATTTATAACCGCACCAGCATTATGAAGAGGGAATTATGCGTTTCTGCTGATTTGAGTAACAATTAAAAAATATTGGTCCTACTAGACCGACCTTTTAGTATACCGATCGATTCAGAATCTCTGTTTGAGTCGATCTTACAATATCCGTCCGTCCGGCTGGCTTTACATGTAAACCTTGTGTGCAAAGTACAGAACGCAATTTTAGAGATAATTTGATACAACTTGGTATGCGCGTTTTCATTGTCATAAGGACCATGCCTAATAAAATTGCTGAAAATCGGTCCATAATATACATATTCCACATACAAGCTTTATCCAGGAATAGAGTCTTTGTGCCCATAAGCCATCTTATTATGTTGGTATTAAGATTTAATTTGGCCCAAATATAATTTTTGCAATACATATATGTATATCACATCTTACAATATTTTTTTTAGTATTTGCCCTTATTTGACTAAAGCTCCCTTTCAAATTCAACTCCCCGAAATTGCTTTTAATGCCATATCTTAATGCTGGTATTCGGCGACAATAACTTTTGCGATTGCACTGATAGAAATGGCGTCATAAGGCTGATGTATTTTGACATCAGTACTATGACAAGTGTCTTCGTTTTTGACCCCATGACACTTTTCATCATGGTGATGTCAACCTTAACATCACTTGGCCAAAGTGTCATCAGGTTAAAAATAAAATTATGTCATCAATGGGATGACACATCGGCATCACAGAAATGACGAACATGTCCTCAGTGCGATGACGCAGTAACATCGGAGAAAGGACACATTAACATCTATTTAATGATAGTTTGTCATAAAGTCAAAGTCATTGGAATTGACTTAAGTCAAAGTGAGAGAATATTATTATTTACTTACCCGTTACATATGTTTGTTTCACGTTTGTTGAATTACGACGTTTGTTTACTGCAGAACTCTCAATAATATGACACCAGCACCATGCCCCATATGGTTTTTGTAATTATTCTACTTTAAAAATTGGATGTATTAAACTAAATAATTTAAAAAAAAGAATATAGGAATTGTTGCTTCTTATAATACATTATAATCATGTAATAATGTTAATAATATACAAAATGTGGCATCGAATTGATGTCACTATAGTCATAAAAAAGATGACACGTAAAAACTGACAAAATTGTACGAAGACGTTAGTCATTGGATTGATGTTACTTTTTGCATCATTGATGCCATTTGTAGTAATATTGATGTCACAATTCTGATGTTAGCGCATCATCAATATGATGATGCATTTTTTATCAGTGTGCTACCATATCATGTAAAATTGTTGTGCTGGTAGGTCTGAAATTTACCATGGGTCCAATACAAGTCCCCTTCCTAAAAACACCTACACAGAAAGAAAAAACTAGTACTAAATTTAAGTTTGCTTTTTATAACTTTAGTACGAGTCGTACTCCAAAATTTTAGTACGGATAACACTTAAAAGTACTTAAAACAATCAAAAAATGGGATAACTTTCGAAAACCAATATTCAAGCATACGCGTGTGTTTGTAAACGTTTGTTGTAAAACCAATAACAATACTACAATAAGAAAAATATGAATTATTTTCATGTTAAAAAAGTAAAAAAGAAGCAATAATTCCCATATTCTTGTTTTAAATTATTTAGTTAAAAACTTCAAAGAAGAGTGATAACGGAAACCATGTTGGGAAATGCCAGCTGATGTCTTATAATTGAGAATTCTTCCATAAGCAACGGCCGAATACAACAAAAGTGAAACAAACATGTGTAACGAGTAAGTAAATAAATAATATTCTCTCTGGTTCTGTGGGGTAAGTGTTTACGGTAAAATCAATATAATCTCACTTCCGGATTATTTCTAGTACGAATCGAGATTAACCCGTCTTAAAAATTCTTAAATCAAGCTCAGTTTGAGATTAATTTTATCTCACTTTTAATTAACTGCCTGTTTAACGATGACGTTCGAAATCCATGAACAGGCTCTTAGTCAATCCTGTTTTCAGATTATTTTAAGTACTTTGCACTTGAATAATCCGTACTTGAATCAAGCGTTCTGCACTTGATTTAAAGAAATCCGAACTTACCGTACTTTTGACACCGCTTTGTCTTGATTTAATTGTCTTGATGAATTGATTTGTTTTTCAGTGTAAAGTCGAAAAAATCTCATAAGATGGGAACTGACTGTTATTCACTTGGAAGTGACCAGAAGTCCTCTATCTGACTACCCAAGCAGTTCACTTCTCGTCATACAATGGTATTCCAGCTTCCGCTGAAAGCCAGCTAGATTGAGAAGGCGAACAGTCATGTAGCTTGAATGGTCAAAGTACATCACGACGCCTCAGGCAAGTAGGTAAACGACTTATAAATGTTTGCTGAAGCATGACTGCAACACGAGATTGGTCACACAAATAGCAGCCCTATCACCAATCTAAGAAAAGAGGGACAGCAACCCTCTTAACCCTCAACAAGTACTTTAAACAATCCAAAATAGGATTCGATTACTTTCAGAAACCAATATGCGCAACAACAACAACACTGCAAAAATACTAAAAAACGATTTGCTTGTTTTGTGTAGAAACACTACAAGAAGAAAAGCATGCATTATTTGTTTAAAAAGTAAAATAAGAATCAAAAATTCCCGATTTCTATTTGTTAAAATTTTTTAGTTAAATAAATCAAATTTTCAAAGTAGAGTGATAAAGAAAAATAATATTCTCTCTATCTCTGGTTCTTTAACATAGAATCAAGCTCACTTTGGGATTATTTAAAAATCGAATTAGGGATAAAACCTACTTATAAATTCTTGAATCAAGCACAGTTTGAGACTAACTTTACTTGCTAACTTTAACTTAAGTCAATCCCGTTTTCGGATTATTTAAGTACGGGGAACTTGATTAATCCCTACTTGATTCAAGCATTCTGGGCTTGATTTAAGAAAATCCAATCTGTGTTCTATTGATTGATTTTTCTTTTCAGTCTGTTATCTAAGAACTGTTAATAGATAAAACCAGTTGATTCGCTTTATTTTTTCTGAGAATATTACAATTTAAGCGGTATCCAAATAAGCTTTACGTCAAAATATCCACAACAAATATTTTATGTCATTTCAACTTGTTTAAAGCCTGTTTTATATCTAAAATCTGAGCTGGGACATTAATCAAGGCTCCCAAAATAATGTTTGTGTATTCCTAAAAGTTGTACTAGACCTTAAGTTGTTTAAAGCGGTTCCTCTCCTTTGAATAATACATACTTCTAGATCTTAATTGTCCACCCCCGAAAAGTTCTTTGTTAAAAATAAATGCAAAAAAAATTCAATTGTTTCGAAAATTACAATTCGCCGTATATAGATTTTTCTCCCGTATGAAAATTTGTTTAACATTTGCCAACTTTTATAAGTTAAAGTTAATCCAAAAACTTAATGGATTTATAATTTTTCTTTCAAACGTAAATTTTTGTACGATTAATTCAAATTTTTTTAACTAAAAATTGTATGCATCAAAGTAAAGTAAATTTAGAGTCACGCTTTCTGTTTATAAGTTAATTGATTGATTGAAAATTAATCGAATTGTGATCATGATGATGACATTGATGATGTCATTTTATGTTGTGCTACCAACTAAAACGCTTTAAATATTTTTTTTTTTTGTTTGATTTATCGCTAAAAAAATCGAATAATATCTCAGATAAATAAAATCTTATGTATTCATACATATGTATGTACATATTTTTATGTTGGTACATAACGAGTCCATAAGAGTTGCAAAAACTCAGCACAACTACAAAAGTTTAATTTGTTGAAAAAAAAAAAAAAAAATGATAATTTAGCAGCTGTTAGCTCAAGTTTAAAACAGCTTTCAATAAGCATTAAGTTGGATTAAATTGCAGTTTTTTTTTTTTTCTGTTTGATCAAAACATAACGACTTAAAGAATACCTTAAATAAAGAAGTGACATCGAGAAAATCCCAATATTAAATCATTTAAGAAAAATATTATAGAATATTTGGTATACAGTTAGGAGCTATTTCCAGAAACTCTTCATTTAAGGGTTCTAACTAGTGCTGGAATACTATCGATATTTATCGATAGTTCAGATTTCACTATTGATAGTATCGATATTACTATCGACTTCAGGTTTGCTCTTGAGTAGGAAAAAATTGATGTTTGTAAAACCACAAGCATGCCCACCTTATTGGCTTAAGGCAGTTTCTCCGGCTATTTAATATTTCACCGCCAGCTGAAAAGCATCTTTCTGAAAGAACTACTTTAGATAATGAAATAGCTCCGCCCAAAAGGTAAGATATCTAGAGGACTTTTCCATTATAAAAACCTTTGACATTTCAGTCCCCATCTAAACATTTACAAATTTTGACATAAGGACCTCTAATTAGTACACAGAAGCACAGCTGAGCTATCAATACCACCAGCTATTCTTCTTGCTTGTATTAATTACTGTTATTTAAGGAGCGTATATACGACATGTTTTTGTCATCTGACATGTCAAATTTCCCACTGCAAAACACATACATGTCGTGTGTTACCTTTTTAACTTTGCTTCTGTAAAAGTCAGACGCAAAGTCATCTGACAAAATTTCAATTAGAGCGTGCTCTATTTTCTTCTGACAAACCATCTGACATCAGAAATCTATGCCGGGAAGAAACTGGCAGCGGCGTCAACTATTGACATAAAAACCGTTTCTAAATTGGTATCTTTAAAATAAAAGAAAAAATGTTAAGATGGCTAAATTATTTTACGGCGCAAATAAATATTTTCGTGGCGGCAGCAAGCTATTTTGAAACCGAGAACTACTTTGGTTTCTGCAATAACAATGCGAATAAAAACAGAGACAATGTCAGAAGCAAATTACATGTACGTTTGTGACCGAATATTATAAACCTTATGTAAAACAGCAATTTTGACAGACATGAACAATTACATGTGACTTGAAAATTTGACATGTCAGATGACAAATACATGTCGTGTACGGGCGCCTTTAGCGCGAATTATTAGCAAGTAAACTTCAAACGAAAACTGTGATTATATCTGCTTTTACATGTTTTCATAGTTGTTTTTTTTTTTTAAATAATAATATCGATTTTGATTTTTTCCTATCGATATTTTCGATATTTTAAGACTATCGATAGTTTTATTGATTGAAAATTTAACATGGAAGTTCAGATTTTCTATACAATTTGACATAAAAATGTGTCGTAGAAATCTGTCGTAAAATAAAATCTATTTTATTTTAAGAACATTTTTTTGTTATGCTCTCACATTTAGACACTTATTATCTTAACAATGCTACCATACTTTCATTAAATTTCATAAATATTCTAAACAAAGAAAAATAAGAACAAAAGAAAAGTTATCAATTGAGAGAGAATGTAAAGTCACTGTCAACGATTTAATTGTGGTCTTTAGGATACTTGCCTTAAGTTGAAGACTCAATTCTGTTTGCACTTAGGCAGGGGTTTTGAGATGTGAATTAAGTTTAAACTTAGTTTAACGTAGTCTAAAACTCGGATTTTTAAATTAAGTTTAAACTTAGTTTAACGTAGTCTAAAACTCGGATTTTTAAATTTTTATCAAAACTAAGCTGTTCCGTTATAATGTTGTATGAATCTAGGTAATGGCGGCACAAATCTGTTGTAAGATTAACTAAACCTAGTTTAACTCAAATTTCAAAAACCCAGCCTAAGGATGATAAATGAAAATTTGACAAATCGCATACACAACGTCTATTCAATTCTAAATCAAAACACTCGTTAAGAAATTGGTGATTTACTTCTTAAATATATAAATTATGTCCCATTGTGTTATCCTTAGACCAAAATACCTTCTTTGGGTTTCGGATAACGAACATAAAAGAATGACAGAGGGGATTAGTTATTTGGCACAAACCAATCTCGATAGTTACTTTAAAATTAAGTGATGTAGGGGATCGATCGCAATCTTCTGCCCTCAGTCGGTTTTGTTGAGGAATTCATAGCCAAACCCATCTAAATTTACGAACACATATTGCAGCTTTTAAGACTTATCTATTCTTTCCATGGTAAAACGAATTCGGGTTGGGAATAATTGATGTTTCAAAACATTAAGTTTTTAATATGGGGTTAACCATTTTCCGGTTTCAAAAGTAAAGTTAAATAAAACACACATAAAGCTTTAATTTATATGAAACTTTTAATTCATTATGATGCTTGGACCTTGCCTTTCCGTGCGAAACAAAATAAAATTTAAATGAACGCCTCTAGATCTTTTGATATAGTTTTCGACTAATTTTTCGCACATTTTAGGCGATATTTCGGCGATAACTTGACAAACGTTGGTTTTAAATTCTCCAAAGTAAGGCGATTATCCACGTAGGCACGGTCTTTGACGTAGCCCCACAAAAATAAAAAATGGAATGAAGTAAAATCTCATGAAACGTGAAATTACGCGCTCGGTCGTGTTTTGTGTCTCGTGGCACCGTCTTGTTGAAACCACCTTTCGTCCAATTCATAATCTTCAATAATCTTCTGAGCCGCATTATCGGAAAATTCGAATTATCCGCCACACTTACATTAACAGAAGCAATATTTTGGCAGTGCGCACATTGCGATGATGCACAGGCATCTGTAACACATCTGTAATGCTTCCTGTCTCTTAAAATTTCTTTATAATCTTGACCATTGCTTTCACAGTAGGTCGATTATAACGATATTCTTTAATTGCAAACCTTTCACTATATAAATGATACTTCAGATGACAGATATTTAACAGCTGACAGTCTTGCCAGACCGGCGCACAGACAGGTATTTGGCCCTAAAAGCCGCTCAAAAATATTTTTTCTTTCATTTAAAATTTTATATTAGTATTTTTTTTTTGATTTAAAGGTAGGTTAGGGTATTTCAGTGTAGAAAAAGGCAAAAAACATTATTATAAATCGTATTTATTCGTCATTTTCTACAGTATCGTATTCATTTTCAATATTAACGTTGCAAATGCCGTTTTCTTCAAATAAATTTAAGACTTTAATCAAAAAGTGTTTCTTCTTTTTCGATTTGGTTTTCCTTATTCCTGTCAGAAGAGAGACGGACGTCAAAAGCAATCTGTTTAGCACATATTGGTTGCATTCAATGCTTGAAAATTTTCTAGAATAATCCAGCCTGTATGTGTAAACATGTTTATTACGGGCTTCTGCCGCTTCTTCAGAGAGTTCACCGATTGTCAGAATCGCCTCCCTTTTTACGGCTGCTCCATGGCGCAACACCTTGTGAAATGTCGGTGACACAGGGTGAAATTGATAAAGGGAACCATACAATTCAGCAGTATCCTTAATTTTAATACCAAAGCACATGACATCATGTATTATTTTTAAACGGTATATTAAATTTTTGTCAATCCCAGATACATATCTCTGCTGATCTTTCGTGTTCTTCAAAATAGCGGCTACCGGTATTCCCATCCTTATTGTTGCCTAAGGTATGTCCAACAATAAGCCCAGTTGGTCTCGCAAAAAATGAAATTTATTGAAATTCTTCTTATTGAATTCAAAACCCATGTACTAAAAAAATCGCTAAAAATTTAGGGGTGGATTGAGATGGCTGTTTTTTGCTTTTTAAATTTCTGGAGGATCTATTCTACAAAATACTACCAAATTTAAAGCTCAGAAATGAACAGAAATAGTTTGAAACCTCTGTGATATAAGAAGATTTGTGTTTTTTTTTTTTTGCATTTGTAGAGCTTAACCATTAAGGGCAAAAAAAACTAGTTAATAATTAGAATCAATGTAAAACTTAAGTTTTAGATAAAGCACATACCTGATTGAACACAATCCATAATAGAAACTAACACAAAATCTACTTCATCACCATAAAATGAATATTTGAAGACACTAAAGTTTTGAGCGTACCGAACAAATCATACGAACACGTTTTTCGAATGGTAACTTCAGACTGACTTTATGCGGCTGGTGAACGGTTGAAGCGCGCCATGTTGGTTCTATTGTTTCGAGTAGTTACTTGACTTTTAAAAAATTACAGTAAAAAGGGTGTAGTGCTAATATAAAAAAAGTCGTTCAACTTTTAAGGCCAAATACCTGTCTGTGCTGCGGTTTTGAAATCATTAAATGGATAACCCTGTATGATCGAGATGAACAATACAAGTTAGCTCGGAATCAGTGATAATAGATGCCATTTAATAATTTTGTGAGCGTTAAAGCAGGTGACACATAGATGGACCACTCGCAAAATTTCTACGATATAAGTGTATTTTTGCCGCAAAAATAAATGACTTGCAAAACAGCAGAAGCTTTGTTAGTTTAAAATAAAACACGCTCTAATTAAAAAACTTTCAACTTAGGTGACATTTACGGAAGTATTTTTTTTTTTTTTTGCTTTTACACGACATTTTGCAGTGGGAAATATTACAAGCACACAGTTTTATTAAAGAAAACTTGGTAAACCATCTAGAAAGCATAATTATATGTCACGACTTTTTCGGAACTACAATATGGATTATGTGGGGGAGAAAGTACAGCACCTTTTTGTGACACTGCAGTATCATAGACATTAATTTAAAGGAAAGCTTTCTTTTATAGTTGGAATTTTCTTCTAGTTCTCAAAAGCTGGGACCTTATAAATAAGAGTTAGACCTAAAAAAATCAAAACATTTAAGCCTTCTAATGATTATTTAAGGTTTTCATTCATTTTTTTTTTTAGATCTATTGGCAGTTAGTGTGACTTTTCGCTTAAAACTTTAAATATTTATGTATGTAAAAAAACTGACTTTAGAAACAATCGCAATGTGTTTAAAAAAAGCAAACAATTGTAGAGGAATGTAAGAAATGAAAAACTTACTGTTTATTATTCGTGTTTTGTTTAAACTTTGATATCGTGGCAAATAAGATTTAAGTGTTTGTAATTCTCATTCGCTTTACCATTTTATTTGTATAATATCTTTAGCTTTTCCACTCGTTTTAAAAAAATTATATGAAATATAAAGATTTTAAAGCGCTAAATTCAAATCCTTTTTCCGAACGATTCGTCCGATTGGCCTGTAGGGCGCAAATAATCATCAATGAAGAAGAAGATTTGTAAATATTGTTCAATATCAAGAAATTAAGAGAAACAAATACACAGACAGTTTTGAGATGTTTGAACACATGTGTATCGTATGTAAATGTTATTTGTTGTTTTTGTGGTTTTTATTAAAGATCAAGGTGAGTAGAGCATGGAAAGCTCATTCAGTTCAGAAAACAACTACAACAACTAAAATATTTAAAACTGTAGACGCACTCAAAGTCAAATATAATTTGAAATCCAGCTGTGCCTCAGATTACCACAAAGATTGCAACAAATACACAGTTTAGGCGGTTAAGAAAAAGTTCAGCGATTAAAGAAAAACTGAAAAAGAAAAACATTAAAAACCCAAATAAAAAAAAAACGAATAAATTTATTAACATTCACCGGTATAAAAAAAAAAATAATTTTTTACCTCTTAACACATGTACAGATTGCTACTAAATAGCACTCATATTAATGGTTACAACTTCCGAAAAAAATTATGCTGAATTTATGATTAATTTCCCTAAGAGTTGGAAACAAATTTCACTTTAATCTGGCAATGGGATAAAAGATTTTCGAGTGAAATTGAAATAATATGCTAATATTATTTCCGGATGGAGAGTTGATTTTTAAGTTAATCATTTGTCATGGTTGAGTGATAGAGATGGGGAGAGTAAACGGAAATAGGTAAACATTTTTTAATTAAATTAACAATTTTTTTTTTATTAAAAAGTTGCACTTTTACTACCAAAATGCACTTGTTATCCACATACATTAGACTGGTCGCATCTTGTATGGGATTTTTTTTTTTAATTTAATTGTTTGCGCTGCTTAAAATATAAGGTTTGGTGTAAGAAATCATTATCTAATTTTTCAGGTCAATCCGACGCTGCCTAGCCGTGCCAGGTGGGGCCCAAAGTGCCCCATATTATAAAAAAAACATATTTTCTATCAGATCTTTATAGTTATACTAGTTGAAAAGCCGAATATCAAAAATATGGCTTCGTTACGATCTTCCGCAGAGAATGTACTTCAAGTGTGCCAAATTTCAGCTTCCTATATCATCAGATGGCTTCAGAAAGTTGCGGAAAGAATAGGACATACATGCAAACATCCTGACATACTAAGAAATTATATATTGTATAGATAGATTAACATACATATGTTCGCGCAACTCAAAAACGCTTTAGCATATTGAAAAACTAAAAAAAACCGAAATTCCGCAATAAAATTTACTTTAAGAAAGTTAAGACTTGTTTCTTTATGTTGGCTTTGGTTTTCCAGATATACCGTTATTTCGAAAATTAAGGAGGTTGCAAAACATATGTTCGCGCAACTCAAAAACGCTTTAGTTTATTGAAAAACTAAATAAACCCGAAATTCCGCAATAAAATTTACTTTAAGAAAGTTAAAAGTGTTTTCTTTATGTTGGCTTTGGTTTTCGAGATATACCGTTATTTCGAAAATTAAGGAGGTTGCAAAACATATGTTCGCGTAACTCAAAAACGCTTTAGTTTATTGAAAAACTAAAAAAAAACCGAAATTCCGCAATAAAATTTACTTTAAGAAAGTTAAAAGTGTTTTCTTTATGTTGGCTTTGGTTTTAGAGATATACCGTTATTTCGAAGATTAAGGATGTTGCACAACATATGTTCGCGCAACTCAAAAACGCTTTAGCTTATTGAAACACTAAAAAAACCGAAATTCCGCAATAAAATTTACTTTAAGAAAGTTAAAACTTGTTTCTTTATGTTGGCTTTGGTTTTCCAGATATACCGTTATTTCGAAAATTAAGGATGTTGCAAAACATATGTTCGCGCAACTCAAAAACGCTTTAGTTTATTGAAAAACTAAAAAAACCCGAAATTCCGCAATAAAATTTACTTTAAGAAAGTTAAAAGTGTTTTCTTTATGTTGGCTTTGGTTTTCGAGATATACCGTTATTTCGAAAATTAAGGAGGTTGCAAAACATATGTTCGCGTAACTCAAAAACGCTTTAGTTTATTGAAAAACTAAAAAAAAACCGAAATTCCGCAATAAAATTTACTTTAAGAAAGTTAAAAGTGTTTTCTTTATGTTGGCTTTGGTTTTAGAGATATACCGTTATTTCGAAGATTAAGGAGGTCGCACAACATATGTTCGCGTAACTCAAAAACGCTTTAGTTTATTGAAAAACTAAAAAAATCCGGAATTCCGCAATAAAATTTACTTTAAGAAAGTTGAAACTTTTTTTTATGTTGGCTTTGGTTTTCGAGATATACCGTTATTTCGAAAATTAAGGAGGTTGCACAACATATGTTCGCGTAACTCAAAAACGCTTAACCTTATTGAAAAACTGAAAAAACCGAAATTCCGCAATAAAATTTACTTTAAGAAAGTTAAAAGTGTTTTCTATATGTTGGCTTTGGTTTTCGAGATATACCGTTATTTCGAAGATTAAGGAGGTTGCACAACATATATTCGCGTAACTCAACAACGCTGAAGCCATCTGATGATATAGGAAGCTGAAATTTGGCACACTTGAAGTACTTTCTCTGCGGAAGATCGTAACGAAGCCATATTTTTGATATTCGGCTTTTCAACTAGTATAAAAAATTGCGACCAGTCTAATATACATATACACTTTTGAATCAAATATATAGCACTTTCAATTAAAATGTTGCACTTTTAATTAAAAGTTGAATTTTTAAGAAATTTTATAGTAATTAATCTTTAAGGTTGCAATTTTTTTTTAATATTTTTGAATAATAATTAGGGTTTCTAATTTCCCGGACTGTTTCTATTCCCGGGAAACGAAACAAAAAAAAATCTTAATCCCGGGAATACCGGGATTCTTTGAATAAAACAATGTTTTCATTAAATGTGTTCAAGACAAAATGTTTTACTTTTTAAAAAGAATATACACATATACAACAGTCAAAAAATCACGAAATTATTAAAACTAATTAATATTTAGTAGTTATTATTAATAGTAACTTGAAAATTAATTTTCTTTTAAACAAAAAACTTTTAGTATTATTAAAGCATTTAAAAGCTAATCAGAGATTATATTTCTAATCCTTGTTGACATGTATATTGCCTGCTACCGAAAAAGGGCTCTTGCTTTCTAAAGACGTTGGTTTTATATTAAGAAGCGCATCATACAAAGATTATAAATATGTTGGCCTGTTACCCGTGACTTCACAGAAAAAATTATTGCCGAATTATTTTCAAACAAACTGTTGTTTGAAAATTTTTTTGATTTCTACAAATTTTTTTACTGATTCAATCAATATTTTTGTTTGATTTTTATTTAACCAACAAAAATGTGGACAACTCTTCAAAAATTTAATAAACGCGCTATTGGTTTGAAGTTTTCATAATTTTGTATGAAATATTTAACGCTTTTTAATGTTGTCGTCTTTTTTAATTTTTTTATTGATTGTAAGCAACACTTCTTTATGTGAAATATAAGAACTACAACAGAAAACACATGTAGTCTATTTTTGGACGCTTTAAAAAAGTACAGCAGTAAGAAAAATGATAAAATAGCGTGACGAGGTTTGTAGTAAAAAAAAACAACAAAAACAATAGCAGGTAAAAAAAACGTTTCATTTTTTTTTTTAAACAACAGAAAAAACACATTATAAGAAACAAAAACGTATTTGGTTGGTTTCAAAGTTGGTAAAAAAAAAAACAAAATCCCGTATTCAACTTTTTCAAACAGTTTGCTTAAATACATCAAATACAAAAAAAAAAAAATGGTGGTGGAAAACATATCGAGTCGGTCTGCCGCCGTTTTTGGTTTCATTTCTTCTTCATTAGCAAAGGAAAGGATAAAGCAACAGTTGAGTGATGAAGAAAAACACTGTGAGTATAAATAAGACTTCGTTTAAAAATTATTCCAAAAAAAAATATGTCTCAAAAGCCAGCCGGCCGCTCTGCTCTGCTTCATCTTCGCCAACAGCGCTTGCTTGTGTGCGCGTCATTGCTTGTGCCAAAACTTTTTTGTTTGATTCAGCAAAATTATTTGTTTGAAATTTATATGAATTTCAGTAAACTTTTTGTTTGATTCTGTAAAATTATTTGTTTGAAAAAATCGGCGTTTTTTTTCAATAAACAAAATGCAAATAAATTGTTTGAATATGCGAATTTGTTTGTAGGACCGATTTTAGACAAAAAATTGTTTGATTCTACAAATTTTTTGTTTGAATTGGAAAAATAATTTTTTCTGTGTTCATAGACGTCAAATTCTTTTTTTTAAGATATTTTCAGGCTTCTGTATCCCTGCGGGAAATTTGTGTCAATTGGTCCAACATACTGGTCCTGGGAGTTGTGAAAATAGATCAGGAACAAAAAGAAAGAACTCATGACCAGTGAAAGAAGAACCAATCGTATAACCGGTTTATGAAGAACAAAAAGGTAAAAAAAAGTAATGAATAACAGTACAATCTTCACCGGTAGTGACACCTTTTTTGGATTTTCTAAAATTTGGCTCTTGAATTTTCTTCTACACAGAAAAAATTATTGCCGAATTATTTTCAAACAAACGCTTGTTTGAAAATTTTTTTGATTTCTACAAATTTTTTTACTGATTCAATCAATATTTTTGTTTGATTTTTATTTAACCAACAAAAATGTGGACAACTCTTCAAAAATTTAATAAACGCGCTATTGGTTTGAAGTTTTCATAATTTTGTATGAAATATTTAACGCTCTTTAATGTTGTCGTCTTTTTGCATTTTTTTATTGATTGTAAGCAACACTTCTTTATGTGAAATATAAGAACTACAACAAAAAACACATGCAGTCTATTTTTGGACGCTTTAGAAAAGTACAGCAATAAGAAAAATGATAAAATAGCGTGACGAGGTTTGTAGTAAAAAACAACAAAAACAATAGCAGGTAAAAAAAACGTTTAATTTTTTTTTAAACAACAGACTTCAAAGTTGGTAAAAAAAACAAAATCCCGTATTCAATTTTTTCAAATAGTTTGTTTAAATACATCAAATACAAAAAAAGAATGATGGCGGAAAACATATCGAGTCGGTCTGCCGCCGTTTTTGGTTACATTTCTTCTTCATTAGCAAAGGAAAGGATGAAGCAACAGTGAGTGATGAAGAAAAACACTGTGAGTATAAATATGACTTCGTTCAAAAATTATTCCAACAAAAAAATGTGTCTCAAAGCCAGCCGGCCGGTCTGCTCTGCTTCATCTTCGCCAACAGTGCTTGCTTGTGTGCGCGTCATTGCTTGTGCCAAAACTTTTTTGTTTGATTCAGCAAAATTATTTGTTTAAAATTTATATGAATTTCAGTAAACTTTTTGTTTGATTCTGTAAAATTATTTGTTTGAAAAAATCGGCGTTTTTTTTTCAATAAACAAAATGCAAATAAATTGTTTGAATATGCGAATTTGTTTGTAGGACCGATTTTAGACAAAAAATTGTTCGATTCTACAAATTTTTTGTTTGAATTGGAAAAATAATTTTTTCTGTGTAGGACTTGTTTTATTGAAATAATACTTCATTGTATTGAAATAATACTACATTGTAGTAACTGTCAATAAACACGTCGATTAAGAATTGATGTGTGACTGGTAAAATGGTGTCAATTGACCCCCTCCAATGACAACGCTATGTAAAAGTGATAGGTCTTATTCATAGAAAGTGTTAAAACTAGAACCGGTCTCTACCACCAAAGACCTATCACGAGACTACTTTGGTGTCAGTTCGCTTCCCTCTAGGGGTTTTTTTTACATTTATTTTTTTAGAATTTGTAGAAGGTTCACCATCTAGTGTTGATGATGGTGTATCGTGTCCATTTTCATTTTCTACTTCAAGAAGCTTTTTAGACGTTTCATCAGCAATTAAAAAGACCGTTGTTTTAATGGGATAGGAAAAATAATTCGTTTTGTAGGTAGTTTTTAGTAATTTTATTACAGAATATATTTTTATTGATCGTTTTTGATTTTAGTGATGCTTAAAAATTAAAATTTCAAAAAATTTAATTTGAAATTCCTGAAAATTCCCGGAAAAAAATTCCCGGGATTAATTTAAAAAGAATGTCCCGGGATTCCCGGGAATTCTTTCACGCGTAGAAACTCTAATAATAATAAAAATTTTATTCAAAATTTGACTTTTTAACTGAAAAGATTCACTTGTTCCCTAAAAACATATGGAAAAGCTTCACTGCTTACAAAACGATGCACCTTTTTATACAAACTTATACAAAAATTTAATAAAAGTGTAACAAAGCTACTAAAAAGTTACACTTTTTACAGAAAAAATTTTACAATTTTTACTAAAAATTAACTTTTTTTTAGTCAAAAGTGTAAAATTTTTAGTAAAAAGTTTAACTTTTTTTAGTAAAAAGTGTAGTTTAACTTAACTTTTTACTTAGAAAATTTTACACTTTTAACTAAAAAAAGTTAAACTTTAAACTAAGAAAAGTTAAACTTTTTACTAAAAATAAAGTTAAACTTTTTACTAAAAAAAATGTTGCACTTTTTACCTAAAAAAAACTACACTTTTTACTAAAAAAATAAACTTTTTCCTTAAAAAAGTTACTAATTCATTGAATACATAAAGGTTAAACTTTTTACTAAAAAAATGTAAACAGGGTGGTTCTGGAAATCGAAAACGCAAATCGCAAGAATTTGGAAGTTGTTTTTAATACACTTTTAATCAAATTTTTATCATTTTTGCAATGAAATGTTTAATAAAGAAATATTTGTAAAATATTTGTCATAAAATTCATTTATTACAGAAATCTTATAAAAAACGACGTTGGAAATTCTTGCGTTTTCGATTTCTAGAACACCCCTGTTTACCTATTTTTAGTAAAAAGATTTACCTTTATGTAGTCAATGAATTAGTTACTTTTTTTTACTAAAAAAAGGTAAAATTTATTACTTACAAAGTTAAGCTTTTAACTAAAAAAGGTTAAACTTTTTACTAAAAAAAAGGTAAAACTTTTTACTAAAAAAAAGTCAATCTTTTTACTAAAAAAAAAGGTAAAACTTTTTACTAAAAACAATTAAACTTTTTACTGAAAAAATTTACACTTTTTCCCAAAAAGGTACTAATTCATTGACTACAAAAAGGTTTTTACTAAAAAAAAAGGTAAAACTTTTTACTAAAAAAAAATTAAGCTTTTTACTTAAAAAAAGATTAACCTTTTTTAAAAAGTTTAATCTTTTTACTAAAAAAAGGTAAAACTTTTTACTAAAAAAAAAGGTTAAACTTTGTACTAAAAAAAAATTTATAACCGTTTTACCTAAAAACTGTTTAACTTTTTACTAAAAAAATTTACTCTTTATTTATTTATTAATTTAAAGTTAAAAATTTAAAAAAAAATAAAAAAATTTGTCCTCAAAAACAAATTATGATTCAGTGTGCATAAAAAACTTATTTGTATACACTCAGATTATTTCACAAAATTTTTGATTATATCTGCGGATTTTTGTCGCCTTTAAAACCCAAAAAGTTTTGAATGACAAGAAGACAAATTTAAACTTAATATAAAGGAAACATTTTCAAAAGTCAACAAAAAATCCAACAACGTACAAAGACACTGCAAATTTTTAACAGAAAAAGCAACCTAAACAGAAATCGAATTAATATTACAATCTCTTTTTTAGACAAGCATAAAACCTGAAAGTTAAATACTAAAGGTATTTTCACACTTAACAAATATTTGACGAAGAAATTAAAAGTAAGCAAGAGTGCTACATTCGGCTGCATGTCCTTCACCATGGTTGAATAAGAACAGAAATTTATAAAAATACCGTTCTTTAGATACAAATAAGTTTTCCAATCCTGCCCACATTTTGTGTGTTAATAAGCACCAGATTATACTGATAGAAAACTGCATCTTCATATTGATGATGCCCTAACATCAGAATTGTGACATCAATGTTACTACAAATGGCATCAATGATGCAAAAAGTAACATCAATCCAATGACTAACGTCTTCGTACAATTTTGTCATTTTTTACGTGTGATCTATTTTATGACTATAGTGACATCAATACGATGGCACATTTTGTATATTATTAACATCATTTTCATGATTACAATGTATTATAAGAAGCAAAAATTCCTACATTCTATTTTTTTAAATTATTAAGTTAAATATATCAAATTTTTAAAGTAGAATGATTACGAAAACTATATGGGGCATGGTGCTGGTTTCTTATTATTGAGAGTTCTACTGTAAACAAAGATCGTAATTCAACAAACGTGAAAGAAACATGTGTAGCGGGTAAGTAAATAATAATATTCTCTCACTTTGACTTAAGTCAATTCCAATGACTTTGACTTAATGACAAACTGTCATTAAATTGATGTTAATGTGTCCTTTCTCCGATGTTACTGCGTCATCGCGCTGAGGACATGTTCGTCATTTCTGTGATGCCGATGTGTCATGCCATTGATGACATAATTTCATTTTTACCCTGATAACGCTTTGGCCAAGTGATGTTAAGGTTGACATCACCATGATGAAAAGTGTCATGGGGTCAAAAACGAAGTCACTTGTCATAGTACTGATTTCAAAATATCAAATTCAAAATTTCTATCAGTGTAGGAGCGGAAAGCATCTAAGATTTTTAATAAAATGTACTCGTAAAAAATTTGGAAATTGACTTATAGTATGTTCCAAGAGGCAACATCAGACCCGAAATTAATAAATATTTATTATGACGCAACTAAATTCTATATTTGCCTAATCCGATTGGCTTGGAATCAATCTAGAAATTAAAAAAATAGAACTTCAGAACATATTCATACTTTTTCCCAAGCAATTTAATAGTTAATTAAAAAAATCTTTTTAAAACATTAAACAAATCTCTACAAATGATTAATTGAGCTTATTTTTTATTTATTATTATATTTAATTTTTATCAATTAAATTGTTTTTTTATTACATGTGTTTAATTTTAGTTTAAGATCTTTTGTTAATCGAAGTCACATGGCCTCCGTGGCGCAATTGGCTAGCGCGTTCGGCTGTTAACCGAAAGGTTGGTGGTTCGAGCCCACCCGGGTGCGTATTTTTTTTTTTTTTATATATATTTTTAATAATAATGCACTTTAATGGTAATAATTAAAACATTTTTTCAAACATCCTTCTTTGATTTAAACTTCAATTTCTTTTGAGTTCTTTGCCCTCAATATTTCACATACTTTTTGCGGAACAAGTCCAGTTTACCAAATAAAAAAAAAGTACATAGGACAATAGAAAATCGAAAAATAAGAAGAAAAAATAAAATGGCATAGGTATAGTTAGTTTCCGAGTTATGGACCTCTGAAGTTTTCATATAAATTTGCGATTTCCCTCTACATTTCTGAACGTGTATGGCCAATATTGGTATTATTTGAAAGCCTTTGAACAGATCTTTCTGGAAATGCAAAATTTATTTAAAACTTTTTAACTCTTTAGCTCCTAATACAGGGGGGTACTGCGTATTTCGATTCGAAAGAATAAATTTTCGAGTTCGAACAATTTGTACTGTGTATTACGATGTTCGCAATCGTTCGAAAAGATGAAAGAGGTTGTATTTTTTAAAAAATGGGAAATTTGATGAACACTTTTTGTTCGTAATATAGAGTGGCTTTTAAGAAAGTGATTTTTTGTTTTCAATAAGTTATGAAAAACGTCAGTTTATTCGAAACAAATATTACGAAAATCGTAATACACAGTACAAATTGTTCGAATCCGTAAATGATTTCTTTCGAATCGAAATACGCGGTAACCCCCCAGTTTTTACAAAATTTATATCAAAATGTTACGGAAGTACACTAGATAATAAAAATGTAATCAAATAAACCCCAGCTTCTCTAAATAAAGCTTCTCTGCATAGACGGCCTTCGGCCAGGCGCAAGGATTTTATCGTCTATGGTATATCAAACAGCGGCTTCGCTAAATAAAGCCTCTTCGCATAGGCGGCCTTCGGCCGGGCGCATGGATTTTCTCCTCTATGGTATAACAAACAGCGGCTTCGCATAGCCGGCTCCTTAATCCTTAATGGATTAATAATTTTCAAATAAAATGTTTATATCTACATTCCACATTCTATTTGGAAAATAATTAAATAAATAAACAAGTTTAAAACATTTTCGAAGCTAATTTATTTAAAGTTAAAGTTTAAGGAAAATTTAAATTCTTAACTTATAATAAAGATCATTTGATTATGTATTCTTAATTTTTAAACGTAAAGGTGGGCTAAGGACCAATATTTTAAGGTGTTACGTACATCAGCACAAACGCATAGTACCCTCTCCACTATTGTGGTGGTGGTATAAATATTGTAAATAAGGAAAAATATGTAAAATAAATTAAAATAGACTAGATGACCCGTGCGAATATTTCGCACCGTAATTTTTATCAATGAAAATATTATTTTTTCAATTTCTAATTATTTTTCGTCATTAGTGTTAGTAATAAGCTTTAAAATGAGATATCATTCATTAAATTTGTTGCGGTGGTATGGGAGATATTTGCAACCGACAAAAAAAAGTGCTTTAGAAATAATATATATGATAATCATTCAAAGCAAATTTCGATCTACCAAAGGTTAAATACAATTTGGTTTAAGGATTGATGTTTGACTATTGACGTCAGCAGTCGTCGATGGCTGCGAGTGTTAAACGGCAAGCCCTCTGAAGAGATTGAGTGGTTGCAATCGAAACATGTAAGGGCAACCTGTCCGTAAAAACGCCTGGGTTCGAGCCCTGCTTCAGTCAAAAATGAAAAATTATCAATAAATTTTAATTAATTTCATGTAAAATTCCTTTCTTCATAAAAATAATTTAATGATAATTAAATTTGATGAACTTTAACCTTATTAAAAATATTAAAAAATTTGGATTAAACACCATAAATAGTTCAACAAAATAACCACAATACTGATTATTGTATTGTTATGGTAAAAATATTTACCCAATTGATAAAATCGAATTAACGGTTGCTTAATGTAACCTATTTCTCAAATTACTTTTAACGATGTTTACTTGGCTAAACACCCTCTCTACTTCAGTATTAGACCATTGAAGTGATAGCAACTTTATAGTCTATTCTAAAATTTCTAAAACAATTGTTACCGCCTGCATTCCTTTATTGAAATACTTGCAACCAGAAAGAAACAGCGATGTTTGTGTTGATCCATTTTATAAATTTAATAGTGGAACACTGTTCCTTTATTTTGAAAGATGTTTCAGCGTCATAGTTTATAGCGATTTTCAACTTGTGTAAAAGTTGTGATTTAAATTAAAGGCATTTTAATTGTTCAAAATGTTTATTTTACTTTTATACATTTTTATAATAAAATAAAAATTATTCTTTTAAAAGAAAAACGGCAAAAAAAAAATTATGTCTAAACAAGTTGAAAAATGGCTAAACCCATTTTTTAATGGCTAAACAGGGTGAAAAATGGCTAAATCTAGCCACTAAATGGCTAAATTGGCAACACTGGCCAACACTTGCAATAAAATTGTTCAATTTTACGTATTGTACAATTATATCGCTAATGTGTATGTAATGTTCGATGGTAGCACAATATATTGGAAACAATCAATAGACGTTTGATTTTTATTGCGCAACGAAATTATGTGTATTGGCAACATTGTGCAATGCTGTTCATGTTATTCCTATAGGTTATGTTTACCTTTTTATTGAATGATTGAAACCATTGTGCGACTTATTGCATAATATAGGACAAAGTGGAAATAATATGGCGAATATCATATACAATAATATGGCAGGTATATGGGCAGCTTAAGACTCCTGTCCTTTTTTTATTCCCAGAAATGCACGGAAATCATTTTTTTATTGCCGGGAAATTCCGGGTACTTTTTTATATGATAAAAGGCCTGTTTTCAAAACTTACCGATAGCTAAAAATAGACTTTAACCGGCCTTTTAAAAAGTGTTCCATTATTAAAAATATACTTTAACCTAAAGTGAGCGATAAAGTAAATTAAGGTTTATCCTACCTGGCAGGTTAAAGTAAAGTTGTAAAAATGGAACACTTTTTCTACGGCCGATAATATCCTACCTTTAGCTATCGGTAAGTTGTGAAAACGGGCCTAAGTGTAAAGACTTTGGTAGGAATAAATTTATTTCAAAGAAAAGATTATTTTCAATAGACATTTTTTGCTATTAACAATCGATTCAGTTAAAACTATCTAAATGAAATGAAGAGAAGTTGAACCGCATCGTTTGTTTTTCTTGGAGACCTGATAAAATATTAGCTTGACAAAAGAAAACCAGACCAGAATTATATCGCAAGCAAACCTCTGTATTTTAAACAAGAACACTAATCGAATACAATTTGATATATAATACTGTACGACACGATTTTTCATTTATGACCAAGCTGACCAGATCCTGAAAATATAGCTTAAAAAAATATTTGTATCTCTGTTTTTCTAGATTAATTCATTTAGCGTTATATCGCGCAATTAAATTTTTAATGTGAAGCCAGCTGTCTATCACTTGGGGTCACTTGCGGGTTCTTTCAGGCTGTGTGCATACGCAGATGACTTACTCATTCTTGTCGAGGGTCAGTCTAGGCTTGATCTTGAGACGAAAGGTGGGCAGGCCATGAGTGTTGTTGAGGAATGGGGTCGTAAAGTAGGTGTAGCTGTGTCTAGGGAGAAAACTGTGATGATGCTTCTTAAGGGAAAATTATCACATAGTAGGCCTCCGATAGTTCGTAGTGGTAGTATAAATCTCAAATATGTGACTCGTGTCAAATATCTGGGATTGGTGATGTCTGAGAGGATGAACTTTCTAGCTCATCTTGCTCATATTAAGGAAAAGTTGTTTTCTGTGGCAGGTGTGCTTAGGCGTGCGCTTAGGGGCCTTAGCAGGTGGGCGGTGCATACTATATATGAGGGCTTATTTGTTGCTTGTGCAACATTTGGTTCTCCTGTATGGTATGGTACTGTCATGACTGTTTTGGGCAGAAATAAGATATTATCGTGTCAGAGGGTGGCGTTGTTGGCATCTTTGCCAGTTTGTAGAACGGTCTCCACTGACGCATTGCAGGTGTTGCTGGGCGTAGTACCTCTTGACTTGGAATTGATTCGTAGGGCCATTCTTTTCAAGCTAAGAAGGGGATTGCCTCTTCTTGGCTCTGATTGGATTACTGCGGATCAGGTTGCTGGTTTGGATAGGGCTCGTGTTAAGGATTTGTTGATGAGTTGTGTTATTGATAGATGGCAAAGGAGGTGGGATGTTTCTGATAAGGGTCGTGTGACATACGCTTTTGTGCGTAATGTCACCTTTGTTAGGGACAATCCTCGCTTCAGCTTTGGACTTGGCCTAGGTTTCTTTTTGACTGGACATGGTTCCTTCAATGGATTTTTGGATTGTAGGGGCTTGTCCGAGTCGTCTGGGTGTTCGTGTGGAGCTGATGTTGAGGATTGGTCACATGCGTTGACGGTGTGTCCACTTTACGATGGTTTTAGGGATTTGAGTGGTATGGGAATCGTACGTACTGATGATTCGTACGATTTCAGCGGCGTATTGGCCGATCCTCGAACCTTGCATTTGCTTGGTGATTTTACGAGGACCGTGCTTAATATGAGGAGGTATGGTGGGCCTTAGGCCTTAGGTTTGTTTGTAGGTGTCATTGTATGTTCTCACCCGTAGTTTGGTTTTTGCGCATAGCCTGGGTTTTTATCGACTGGACATGACTCTTGTGATGCATTTTGCATGGCGGGGGCTTGTCTGAGTCGTCTAGGTTTGTGTGCGGGACTTATTCTGCGGTTGGGGGCATATTTTGAAGGGAAGTATATTCTAGACGGGTGGGTGTGTGGTATAGTGGGCATTAGGCCCTAGGTCTGTTCGGGTGGTCATAGCGTGTGGCTTCTCTGTACTTCGGCTTCGGACTTAATCTGGTTTTTACCGACTGGACATGTTTCTTCTATGCATATTGCATGGTGGCTGCTTGTCTGAGTCGTCCAGGTTTTTGTTCGGGGTTATTGCTGCAGATGGGTTACATGTTTTTGGTGGGAAGGTATATTCGGGGGTTCATCAACACCTCTTCGATGCTTTGCATTATTGGTGTGTTGATGCTTTTTATAAACAGCGTCCACTTAGGTGGAACGGTCACCAGTCCGGAACTATTTTGGAGTTCAACTGGTAGTAGTCTTTGGCTACGAAGCTGACCGGAGTCTTTATCTGGTACCACGGGAACCAGGACGCCCTTGGAATTACGATTCCAACCTGGTTAATGGTGAGGCCCCTTCGGGGGAGTAACGTGGTGGCTGTGGTTTAATGCCCAAATCGCGGGTAGAGTAATTTATTGCTCGATGTGGAGTTGCATTGCAACCATTTTATGCTGTTATTCAAAGAACAGTAGGAGTTTTAGATAGGCTCCACACCTCACCAAGGTGGAAGCACAATGTCCAAAATACATTGCCTTCATTATGGTACCTTTACTCCAATAGCCACGGCTTTGTGGCGGGAGGTTTAAAGGGAACGGTGGTAAACGTTTTTACCCAGTGGCTAAGACCCACCATGCAATTAAGTCATAGTGCAGATATGCATGTAAAACTCGGAGTTCTGTCTATCACTTGGAAAAGTTTCGATAACACCCACACCAATTGATCAAGGATGCCAGATTATTTGCTTAAAAACTTTATACTGATGTAAAGTGTAAAAAATAAGCAAAATCGGTCCAAAACTTATTAAAAGTTAGTGGATTTATAAAATGACGATTTAGGTTTGTCAATTTGACGATTTTGACGATTTCTTTCTTGAAATTTGACGATTTTCGACCAGTTTTATCTAGCAGCTCATGGAGTCGTCAAAAAATAGTTCTAACACCGACTTCAACCGCTGAAATTTTTTAAATGCGACTCCAACTCCGACTTTTTATTCTCGAAATTGGAAAAAAGGTTTGGAAAACTATGAATCTTTCGCTTAAGCAAATTAAACTTCAGACAAAAAATCCTTCCAAAATATCGATTTTAACTTTGTCTTAAAGTTTTACTTACTTGGTCTGATAAGGAGCAAAATGCTAAACTAACTGGAATATTATTTTAAGAGCGAAATTTTTAAGATGATTAGATCACTAACAAATATAGGTCCACTGTTAAGAAAAAAAAACTTTAAAAAAACCTTGCCAAAAGTCAAAAATGTATGTCAAGAACGATAACTTTTTGGGAATTTGGTAAAAACTTACGAAAAGTATTTCATGAAGTATATTCTAAGTCTATTTTGTAACTAAATACAGTTATAAAGCCAATATATAACCTAATTTTCCTCCAACTAAAAAAGCTATCGATCAAACACTGCTTATCTATCCAAAACCAAATTAAAAATATAGAACTCTAATGTGAAGCCGGTCCTTCTGTATGGATGCGAAACCTGGACTTTGATACTAGTCCCAACTAGAAGACTACAAACTATCACTAACCGCTGTCTCCGAAAAATTTTAGAAAGCATTGCTGCCACAAATCATCTCAAACCATTAACTAACTTCTTGCTGGAACATATGAAATCCCTATCGATCTCGGAATAAAAGGGAGGAAACAGCGCTGGACAGACCATACACTCGGAAAAGACGTAAAGGAAACGTGCAGAACGACATTATGTTGGAACGCTCAGGGGTCCACAATGCAGGGAAGACCAAAATCAACACGGCAATGCAGCACAAAGCAAACCAGATGAATAAGTCGTGAAACGATCTAAAACAACTATCCAAAAGCCCTACGCTCCACATGGAGGTAAAGAAAAATTTTTAATATGCAAAACTGATAACTCCCTTTCAGCACATTTTGCAGGAGATACAAAAAACTTTTTATACATCATATTTGCAGCTTGAGAGGAAAACCAAAAATATAGTTGATTTTACACACTTCAAGACTCAAATTGAAGAAACATGCTGGTCGACAAAGCGTATCTTTCTCTACCACACGGCATCAAAATCTCGACTTACTTAAAAAGTGGATTTAGCAGGTTTGCATATCAAGCCGACGATATATGAATATAACCTACACAGAAAAACTTCTCGCCAATTTTTTTTTTTTTTTTCGATTAAACCATTAATCAAAATTAGTATCAGTTTTTAATAAAAATATAATTGTAGAAAATGTTTAATTGATACTACATATTAATTTGTTAAGATGCAATTTTAATTAATCTTTTAATTGATATCACAATTTTTTCTTTGTAATAAAATTAAGTCTTTTTATAAAAGATGCATTCAGCCCCAAACAGCTTAGAAAATGTTTGACATAAATATCTGCTTCAGGGGTATTAAATAATAGTTCCCCAATTGTCCCCGAGTTGGAGCGCAAACAACACACCCAGGTATTAGTTTGAGTGCATAATCCGTCAAGAGTAAATACTCGCCCCTTTTTTAGAATCTATGTAGTGCTATCCAGCATCCGCTTCTTTTATTTAAATACTAGCAGCTTCCCTCAGGACGAACTCTCCCACAAGTGGTGAAACATCAGCCCTTTAGTGAGATTTTCTGGATATTTCTCCCAGCGACTTTGGTTAGTAACCCACAACCTCCACGTGATCGCCGAAAGTATATTTTTAACTGAAAAGCGAAACTTCCGCAAAGATAACCTTCCTGAAACACAGCAAGCATTTCCCGCAAGAAGCATACTAACGAAGGTCTCAACCAATAGTCAGCTTGGTAACGAAGCACCAAGAGCTACTGACTCCCGGGGTAGCAGATATAATCTCTGGTCAGCCACTTTCTTAAGAGATACTTTGTCAAATTTTAATTTTTGCAGAATTCCAGGTATTGACTGCACCTAATTTCCGCGCAGGCTGTAACACAAAAAATTTAAATATACTTAAGCTGATCCCTAGAAACCCCCAGGGCGATTTAGCCTCAACACCGGCCTGCTTTAATTTAACTCTAAATTGAAGTTTAAAATTCTGTCAGTTTAATTCAGAATACCGACATGACAAAAAGAAAAACCGGCGTTGCACGTGATCTGGGTGTTGGTACCACTATAATATAGAAAACTGTTTCTACCGCTACAATTTGTAATTTCTGATGTTGACTGACTTCTTGTATGCAGACTTGTGTTGTAAAATCAGTCAAACTATAAAGTTGGCCCAGTTGTTTTGGCCACTTCAACTGTGAAAAGACAATCAGTTTTTAAGGCTTTAATTTTTTTTTATTGTACATACATATTTTTTTATCTTGTTGCTTTTAACAACTTTTATACTTTTTTAATTTTTATTTTTTTATTGTTAACTTACATAGTTTGCTCTGTCGCCGTTTAACATTTTTTTATTTTTATTTTTTTATGGTGGTTTAAGCCATGTTGTAGCTGAATTGGAAATTCTTTTATGTTTTCTGTGTATGTCGCTTAAGAATGATTCATTCTTAATGGAATGCCGGTTCCAACAACAGCCAAGAAATGATTAATGCCCAGTAAATTAAACAAATAAAAAAACAGGAAATTTTACATGGAAATTAAAGAAAAAGATAAAAGAGGCCATTTATGAAAGACACATTACATAAAATATGTAGTCGAAATCATAAAATGGGTTTTCGATTAGTGATTTGTAGGAATGAGACACCCGCACTAAGACGAGAGAGCGTTTTAAAACAAGTAAGAAAGTATAGTCGGTCAAGCCCGACAATATGATATCCTACACCACAGCCTTTACAGACAAACTTTCTGCTAGGGTACACTAGCAGAAACATAATTAGGTTAAAAGGTTAATTTCCATTTAAAATTTTATTGTGCCGAATGTTATCTACATGAGATTTTTTTCGTCTTAAAAGGCTTTTAGGCAGGGCTTATAATGTGATCTATCAGCCCAATTATGAATAAAAATATCTAATTTGGACCGAAGTGCAGCCGGAAAGCTTAATGTTCAATTCAACCAGAGGTAGTCATGAGGACTAGCAATGTCTTAGTGTGAAATTATAGCTTCGTGTGTAGGATCATAGGTAAGGTAAGGTTCCATGGGCAGCTATCGAGACAGCTCAATTGGGTCTATCAGTGGTGCTTTTGTGATACCCAGCACCAATGCCCATTTTTCAGAGCAGTTACTCAGATGATGTCACTGCAGAGTTAAACCAATTCGTCTCCCTAATGAAGAGAAGAAGCGACCTAAGTTCTATCCCAGATAGATCCTCCAAGCAGGCAAATACTGGTTCTCCCAGGTATTTGTCCCTAATGCCCCGGATTCCAGGACATTGGCAAAGAAAGTGAAGCATAGTTTCCTCTAGTCTAGTATCATATATAGTCTGGACGTTTTCCATAATCGTTGTGTTAAAGGGATCTATTGTTTGCTTTACAGCTCTTCCCTTAAAATCAGACCATTAGCTGATAAAACAAAGTACCATTTTACTACCACCAAATCAAAAATATTATCTGAGCGTAACGTGTATTTTGCTAGAGCGTTGGTTAAGCTCATTACTTGTTGCAAGAAACTCTGTTTCCTTTTGTGGTTCAGATTCCGCCCCTGGGGTATGTAGATATATTTTGGGGATTTTTACATCTCGGTTGAACATTTTCGGGGAATATAGGTGCAGCCAATTCCCGCCAATTAAATTGCTTTCGAATCGAGGAAGTACTTGATCATGACCGCCAGAATCAGGCTCCTCGATACGAGTGAGACTCCTTCGGAAATCACGTAATGGCTGTGGTTTACACCCAAAATTGCAGGGAGGTTGATCTTGAAGTGTCGGGTTACCTTTCTACCCTCTAAAAGGAAGTTCGGTATGTTCACGAATCTCTTTAGATGCAGTTGCTAATCAAAAGAAGCTGCTTTATTTCTGCAGCGGTGTGTAGATAGCTTTAGCTTCTAAGCAAGGGGAGGGAGTATGATTCTGCCGCATAATTGGCTCAAAGTGTTAACTGTGTGTCTGGGGAGGAGTGCACTTACACATTAGAGTGTTGGTAGACGCCTTGAGTTTACCCGGTGTTAAAACCACCTTGAGATTATGGCGTCAAGAGCATCAAGAGCACATGTGTAGTGCAGATGAAGGCTTTTCCACATACAAAATCGCCATTTAATTCCTTTCGACTTTTGTTTATGAGGCACTTAATTTTCTAGCTTTCCAACATTTCAAATGATTAACAAAGCTTTTAAACAGAAGAAATAAGTCAGTTCTTGCGTCTAGTAAGACCCCATATGCAAAGTTTACATTTCAAAATGTTATGTTTGTTAGAGAGAAGGGAAAAAAGTACAGACTTTGATGTACTTGCAAAGTTGCTTTGTTCTTTGTTCATCGTTTATACGTAGTTTTATATGGCTGCATGCCACTTTAAACTGCGATAAGATTACGATTACTTTCTGCAGCACTTGTCTCGATAAAAAATAAAGCTGAGAAATACCAGGGTATGAAAGTAGAACTTTATTTGATTTTAAAATAGTAATGCCGTGGCCCATAGAATCCATTGTACTTTGTATGTCGCTTTTTTAATTGGCATTAATGTAACGACGGAGGAGCTTGACACAATGAATACTTTGTTAAAGGATATTAAATCAGGGCGGCTACTCTCTATTGCGATGCGACAGAAAATTGTAGCAAATCTATCGATTGGTACTCTTCAATACGTTTGCGCATGTGTCTTTCGCATCTTTAAATTTTTTTTCTTTTCGTAAATCATCCCTTTATTTTATTTACATTTTCCAATTTCATATATTTTTACACACTTTGGCATTTCATTACTGTAAATCCGCGCCATCTTTAATTTTTATTGCCACTATCACTTCATTTTTCAGAAAATTTTGCGAAAGTGTTAGAGAGTACCAAGTTGGCATTTAGCTTTCGCATCTAAATTGTTTTCGCATCGCAATAGAGAGTAGACCCCCAGTAATCTTTGAAACCAAATTTAATAAAAAAAAATAATTTTCAATGAAATTCGAGAATATTTCTCTGGTTTCTTTCCCGCAGACAAGCGTAGAGCTTCGCTGGATTAGCTAAGGGAATTAAATAAAAACTAAAATTTGCAGTAGCTAAAGAAGTCCACGCATTTTACTTCCGTTTCGGTACTCTTGCTAAAGCCTAGATTACACTATCTCACAAGTCTTACGTATTCCATAATACTTTGTGTGATAGAAATCTAATGAGTTTTGTTGCGACTGTCAAAAAATCTAATGTAACATGACAGTTTGTGTTCACACCATCACACAAAGTATAAACACTCACACATGAAAAAAAATGCAACCCTGATCCAATGAAAAGTATTATTGTTTAGAAATTTTTCAAAAAACGATGAAGTCGTATGGGATGTCAAAATTTTTTCATAATACTTGTCATTTTCGTGACACATTGCATTCACACTATCACACTTTGTCATATTACTTGAGATTTTGACATGTATTAATACAAAGTATAATAGTGTAATCTAGACTTTAGTGCCCGTTTGCCAAGGCGAATTGACTAGAAGGTGGGGTCAAGTCAACATATGGTGTTTTTTTTCGGTGGTCGACTTGTCAAAGTTTGTTTGTATACAAACTAGTTTTTTATGTAAGCAAACCTGTTTTTTTTACTAGCAATATTTTTGACAACCCGACCACAGAAGCATTGTAGTTGTAGAGTTGACCTCACCTTCTAGTCAATTCGCCTTGCCGTTTGCGAGGGGAGAGAGAAAATAATTCCTTTTACCTCTCTCATCAAACGTACGTTAAAAGTTGCCCAACTTTAGTACTTTGCATTGACAGAAAACCAGGGGCCTAATTACCGCATTCGATATCGTGTAAGCTATCGTTTCGAGTAAACTAGACACTGACGTGTCGAATGAAAACTAGAGAGTTGTAATGGCTTTGGTTACTCGATATCGAATGCTATCATCTCAAATTACGATACATTGCATTCGATATCGAGAGTCATAATACCAAAATAAAAAATTTCGATCAATTTTTCTCGATATCGTATGCGGTAATTAGACCCAGTAAGTTGTTGAAAAAAGCAATCCTAAGTGCCTCGGCCTCAAGGGTTAAACCAGATTCAGTTTTCAGGGTCAAATCCGTTAAAAAGTTAATGTAAAATAAAGTCTGGGTCTTAAAAACAAAAGCCATGAAATATTTAAATTTAACATCACTTCAAACTTCCTATTGTCAATTTAAAAATTAATAAACTTTTTATTCAAAATTAGGTAAAGTACAAAAGTGCGAATTTATTTCCATAAGCTAAAATGATTTTGTTTGCTTCAAAATTTCTTAATCCAAAGCCCGTCATATAATTGACATAAAGCAAATCGACAGTTGGTTTGGATTCATTTTAAAAAACACAGGAAATGCCATTGAACTACGACATTTGCATGTTGAGCGAATAAGTGAATCTACAAGATGAGTAAGTTTGAAAAAATAAAACTTGTGGAAAAAAAACTATAACCAGAAAACCTTTAACATCTTTTATTTGCAATTCTTTTATTTTTTTGCAAGTTTTTTATGTGTATGAAAAAATAAAAGAAAAAGAAAAAAAGGTTATAAACACTTCAAAAACCACAGCTGCCGTAACTTCTACTTGTATTTTATAGTTGTTGGTATTTGCGGTAATAATGACTTCTTTAAAAAAGCTTTGAAGAAGCTAAGAAACTTAAGGAAGCAGCAGCTGAGAAATTTCAACATCAGAAAATACGAATTCGAGGAGCATTCTTCTTTTGCAATAACATTTTGTTTGGTAACCATGTGGTTAAGATTATCTTTAATATACACACTACATATGAAGATAATTGTTATCTTAGTATAGATAGTTTTTTAGATCTTAAACTTTCTAATTGTCTAAATATCTTATTTATAAAGGATGGTCCAACCATATTTACGAAAATAGGCGTTCAAATCAAACTGCATATCGTGCAGTTCGTGATTTTATTTTTTGGTCAGCATAATTGACCAAGAGTGTCCACATTCGGGAGAATTGTGCACAAATTTCAGCAAACCGGGTCTGAAGGAAATGTGAAAATACCTGCGATCGCCCAATCCGTTCTGCGTCATCGGGCCCGTATTTCTTCAAAAACGAGGTCGAGCAGGCAGTTAGCGTGAATGGTGTTCGCTACCCCAGAATATGATAACGTACTTCTTGTGGTCAGAAATTGAGAATATGGACCTAGACGATATGTGGTTTTAACAGGATCACTTGCCACTTTCTCTTACAATACATTTTTATTCATGCATTGACACATCGTCAGCTCATTATTGGTTTGACCTACCCCAATTTTTAAAACAATTTAGTTAGGTATGGGAAATTTATATTTTGAATACTCCGTTTCTGAATCCAAAACCTGTTTCTCGAAAGTTTTTTTGATTTCGAAGATATTAAGCAGTAATTTTGCTCCATATCAACTATTTTAAAGTTTATTTATTTGTTAGCGTCTCCTTTTTCTTCGTGGACATATTTTTATGCCAAAGTTTATTTTTCTAGGTTTAAACTTGTTTAAATTCTAGCATTTAACCCGATACTTTAGAAGAACCAAAAAGCTAAAGAAAAATATCAAATTTCCCGTATTTCCTTTTTTGGGTACCATATTTTTCCCCCATTAAAGTATCGAAAATTTCAGTATTGTAGTGGCAGCCCATAATTTAGTACGGATATGTCAATGAATGAAGGAAAATGTTTTGTAAAAAAAAGTACCAAAAATAGTTACGATTTTCACCCCTTAAATGTTCGAATTTCGAAATAGTACCAAATTTGTGTTCGTATTTTTTGATGAGTATCGAATGTGGTAATAACTTTGTTTCTATGTTTATTGGTTCAAAAGATAAATGGGGTGTCAAAAAAGTTCCAAAATTCAGGTTTTACCCGTTAACTCCCTAAAAGGGCCGAATATCAAAAAAATACCAGATACCTGTCCGTTTATTTTCTCTAAAGAACAACAATAAGTATTAAATTTTTTTGTATCTCTTTTAGTTTTGAAGATATAAGGTTACCGAATTTTCCCGTTTTTACCCCCTGAACATTCGAATTTCCGAAAATCCAGTCTTAGCGGATCGATTTGGGGAGTGACCAATATCTGGTCTACATTTCAAGTTTCTAGGGTCAGCGGTTTGGGCTGGGCGTTGATGAATGAGTCAGTCAGTCACTCATGCAACTCTTTTATAAATATAGATTGTTTTGCTGCACAGGCTGTTTGGCGAATGCTTCAAATTCTTCATACAAAAACGTACAAAATTATTTTCCCTCTAGCTCTGCTTTATTGCCGTAAGAAAAAAAAGGAGTAAGAAAAAAAGCAAAATAAAAAGACAACAAATCAATATAAAGCAGTAGGAATACGTATGCAGCACAAAAAGCTACGTTTTACAAATAAATTTAGAAAAGTGGCGTATCGGAGCAAACACTAATTTTCACTTTCAATAAAATACTATTAACTTCTAAGTTCGTTCATGAACGTTAAAAAAATTTGGCTCCACGAAAAGCCCCCAATGAAATAACGCCCAGGAAATAGCCCCCAATGAAATAATCCCCAAAAAATAGGAAATAACACCCAAAAGCATTTCATTCACAACATCGAAAAATAAATCAAATAAACCCCAAAACAAAAACGAAACAACCCCCAATATTTTGATGTTATTTCATATGAAATAACACCCAATGATGAAAATGAAATAACCCCCAATGAAATTAACCCCATCAGCAACAAAAATGAAATTATGCCCAAAATTCATAAAAGAGTCCGTTTCACCAAGGATTTCATGAAGTCAATATGGACCAACAGCAAAGTCGCAAAATTATTGAAATTAATCGTGTGGAGGCCCGCAGGCGTCTTCTTAATAATAAGGATATATTCGGTTCAAAAATATTGCTGTAGTTATTTTACCCGCCCGTAGATCCTTGTAGCCCTGCTCTATTTTTGCAGTTCGGAAGACAATTTGCCTTCTACGTTTGGCCTTTACACGGGGGGTGCTTTTTAACCATGGGAGGTAAGGCCATAATGGCTTTATTGCTCAATTGAATGGGAGATAAAGCCGTTATGGTCTTATCGCCCAATCAGTGAGAGGTAAGGTCATATTTAAAATTTTGCGAAATGAGAGATATAGCCATATTTTTTTTCACAAATGAGAGACAAAGCCATACTTTTCCAGAATAGTGTTACGCATGGTGTCAACATTCTGTAAAAGGGAAAATCCTTAGTTATCATTGAAAAACATTTTTTTTATTCTTGTGACGCACGCAGGAAAACTTCATTCAGCGAAGCCACCTGCCGCGTTCTACTGGAGGAAAAAATCCCTAAGCACGGCCGCAGGCCGTCACGCAGAAAAACTTTAGTATGCGAAGCCAGATTTCAATACTTTACTTTAGTGTTAAAAATGAAATAACCTCCGAATTAAAAATGAAATAACACCCAAATTAAACACGCTATGAAACAAGCCCCGAATTTTAAAAATTTGTTGGGTGTTATTTCATTGGAGATTATTTCATAATTTGAAAATCCCAAATGAAGAATGAAATAATTCCCAAAAAAAAATGAAAAACGGCCCAAAAAAATTGGGAGTTTTTTCATATGAAATAACACCCAAAAATGTATGAAAAAAAAATTGGGGAATATTTCATTTCTCGTTTGGGCGTTATTTCATTGGGGGGCTTTTCGTGGAGCCAAAAATTTCGTTTTTCTTCACTACGACTTTTTGGTATATGCGCCAATACCAATAATGAGCTGACGATATATATACGTCAAGGCGAATTAACTAGAAGGTGAGTTCAACTCTACAACAAGACTGTTTCTATGGTCGGTTTGTCAAAAATATTGCTAGCAAGGCGAATTTATAACAGGTAAGTACAACTCTACAACTACAAAACAAGGCGAATTAACTCCATGTATTTTGTTTTTGCAACTTTCTGACTTCAAATTCAAATATCAGTATAGAAACAAAACACCATTTTTTTAATTCGCCGTGGATACAGCTGATGAACGGCTGACGAGTTGAGCTTACCTGGAGTTAATTCGCCTTGATTGCTAGTAAAAAAATAGGTTTGTTAACATAAAAAACAAGATTGTATACAAACTTTGACGAGTCGACCACCGAAAAAAAACACCATAAGTTGACTTGACCGCACCTTCAGTGAATTCGCCTTGTACATACGTATTAAATTATTGTCTCTCACTATAATATTGCAATTGTTTTTCCATCAATAGGCAGAAAAAAGTATCAGAAATGGGAAGAACGGATAATTAGATTTCTTTCTTTTATTTTTCTGTTCTACATGTATTTTTTTTTTTTTTTTTTTTAATTTTCTATCATATTAACTTAGAAACATAAAATTATACATATACATATGCAGGGGCAAACGAGAACCTATAAGATGAAAAATGTTGGTACTTTATTGTTCAAATATGTCCACAAAAGGAAGGAAGACACTAGCGAAGTAGCGGATTAAAAGCTGGTGTACTTAAAGATTTTTGAGGAGATGGTGTGGTTGGTTACTATCGAAATATGTCAAATCGACCTATCCGTGAGTTCTAGCCCAGGAGGCTTATTCTGAATTGCGATGCGAAAATCAATGCGATGCGCAAATGAAATGCGTTGCGAAAGAAAATTAGTATTCTGTTCAAGGTTGTCAGATTTTTTTGAGCTCCATCGCCAAACCGGATGTGAGAAATCACCGATTTTGTTCAGTTTTTGTAATTTTTTTTTTTTTTTTTTATTAAATTTTGCATACAAAAAACGCAAGTATAATTTTTCAGTCAAAAATCGCCAAAAACTGAGAAAAAATAAAAAAAAGTCGCCGAAGTAAATTTTGTTTTGTTTCTGTAATTTTTTTTTAAATAACATAAAATGGAAATCATATATGTATTCAGTTAAAAACTTAAATTAAGTACACGAGTCTATAAAATCGTACACTTCAGCCTCACCGATTTCATTACTGGAGTTTTGACCTACGCACTATTAGAATTACATACATACTATTAGAATTAAAAAGTGACTGAATATAAAATTCACTTAATATGTTTTTTTTTATATTAGAAATGATAACAAAAAATGTCAAGTTGTTAAACAAAATCGCCGAAATAATATAAATGGTAAAAATAGCCAAGTTAATCGCCAGTTATATCAGAAATCGCCATAAAAGTCGCCAGTCGCCAAATGGGAAATCCCATCCCCAATCACGTTTCAAAATCGCCACGTTTGGCGAGAAATCGCCATATCTGACAGCCCTGAATCTGTTAGATTTTCGCAATCGCATTCGCAATTTCCTTCAAATCGTGGCAACGCTGCTTAAATAACCGTCAGTGTCAACAAACGTCAAATTAAAAATAAATAAATTGTTTGTGTTTGGCTGTGAAAATTGTTTAAAAAATTTATTTAGGACATTCTGTAATAAAAAAAAATAACAAAAATGGATTTTGTGGCACTGTGGTTCGACGACGAAGAAAATTAAAATGATTTGTGTGTACTTTCAAATCGGCCCAAACCTATTAAAATTAAAGTTGAAGCCAAATATTTTTGAACTTGTTTTTATATTTCATACTTTTTTCATCCTGCAGCTTCTCTAATAGGTGGTCCATTGATATTTAGGTCTTCAGTTAACGTTTGCCACAAATTATTTGCCGACTGACGTGCATTTGGTGTTTTCAAATGGCCTCTTGCCAATTGGCTGTGCTTATTCATAAATTCTATCATTATTTCAAATTGACGCGGTTTGGTGGTTTTATTGATTGCTTCGCTGAATTAAATAATAAATATATGATGAATAAATAAATAAAATATTATCTTTCACTAGCATGTTTGTACTTTGCGAATGCTATTTTGTTGTCGAATTAATTTTGCGAATTTTACATTTGTTTTCGCATTCAGAAATTGGCGTAAAAATAAAAACGCTGATACTGAATCGCTACGTGTGCCAAAGTACTTAGACGGGAAAAAACTCTTCACGAGCAACGTCTTCGTGCTGAAGTTCTTGCTGCTCCCCGGGGTAGTAAAAGCTTCTGGTCATTCGTTAAAAGAGTAAGGGTTAATGCTAGTTCTTCAATACCATCTCTTTTAAAGGATGGCCGATCATTCACGGACCCGGTTGATAAGGCTAATTGTTTTGCTGAATTATTTGCTAATAATTCTTACCTTCCAGCTAGCAGTCAACCACTACCCCAACTCGAAAAAGTATCCGTAATTATGCCTAGAATATTTTTTCGGGGTCGAGCTGTTAAAAGGGTTCTTGCGGATCTCGACGTAAACAAGTCTCCTGGGCCGGATGGTATACCTGCACTGGTCTTGAAGCAGTGCTCTTCGACGCTAGCTCGTCCCTTAGCAAATCTTTTCAGCACTTTATACCGTGCCGCGGAATTTTCAGTCTGCTGGAAAGTTGCTAATGTAACGCCAATTCCTAAAAAGGGAACCGCTAATAACCCTGAAAATTACCGCCCAATTGCAATTTGTTCGGCACTTTCCAAAGTTATGGAGAGTATGGTAAATTACCATCTTGTCAAATATTTAGAGTCAAACTACCTACTAAGCGACCGCCAGTATGGCTTTCGTAGAGGTCGCTCTACTGGAGACTTACTAGCTCTGTTATCGGAAAAATGGTGCCGTTCCATTCACCATTTTGGCGAAAGTAAGGTAATTGCTTTGGATATTTCCAAGGCGTTTGACAGAGTCTGGCATGGTGCACTCTTGTCAAAACTTGCTGCGTTTGGTGTCGGTGATAATTTCTCTCGATTTATATCGAGTTTTCTCAGAGATCGCACTATACGAGTTGTTATAGATGGGGTTTCGTCAAACGAGTTCAAGATTCATTCAGGTGTACCGCAAGGCTCCGTTCTTTCTCCTACTCTATTTCTTATCTTTCTAAATGACCTCCTTTGTCAATCTTCTAACCCTATCTACTCTTTTGCAGATGACAGCAACCTTTGCCATTCGTACTCATTCGAGTGCAGACCAAGCGTATCCGACGTCGTTGCTATGAGGCAGAATATGAATGATACGCTTGGCCGAGACCTTGACACAGTCTCGGAATGGGGTCGTGCAAATAGGGTCGATTTTAATGCCCGAAAAACCCAATGTTGCGTGCTGACGCATAAACGCGCGACAAACCAAGGTGCCTCATCTGTATATATGGGTGGTATAATTATTGAGGAATCAGAATCTCTTGATGTTCTGGGCATGAGGATACAATGTGATGTCCGATGGACTGAACATATATTCAAGGTGTCGAAAGAAGCATTCAAGTGCCTCGGTTTTCTAAGACGGTGTAGGATATACTTCACTCCATCTGATCTCTTTACTATTTATACAACCTATATCCGACCGCGTATGGAATACAACTCTCATGTGTGGGCCGGTGCTTCAAAGTCTATTTTGGAGCTTCTCGACCGCGTGCAGGAGAGGGCGAGGGTTCTCATTGGTGACAGTAGGGTATCCAATTCTATTGACTCCCTTGAGCACCGTCGCAATGTGGGTTGTATTTGCCAGTTTTATCGTTACTACAATGGGATGTGTTCCGACGAAATCAGGAATCTGGTTCCCGAAACCCGTACATTTGTTCGTAATACACGTTTTTCCTCAAGAGCCCATCCTTATGTGGTCGATTGGCAGGTGAATCGTACAACGCATTACAGAGAGAATTCGTTTTTTTCCCGGACTGTTCGTATGTGGAATAACCTTCCTGCAGAAGTCTTCCCTCTCACTTACAACATGATTAAGTTCAAATCGAATGTTCACAAACACTACTCCCTCTATCCTCCTTCCCATAACCTATTTTCCTAGTTCCAACACAATGCAATGCATTAGTAGGGCTCATCCCCTGAGTGCTGGTCCTAACAGTAAAAAAAAAAAAATGTAGAATACCGACTTGTCACCTTTTCGCATTTGAAATGCAATTAAAAAAAAAAACTTTGCGAATATCGGTATACAGAATAGCAATTGTTCGCATTTATGCATTTTTTTTTTATTTATTTAGTCCTTTAAAATTCCCAGTTGGAACATAGGGCATTTTCGCATCGCATTAATTTTCGCATCGCAATTCAGAATAAGACTCCAGGTTCAGCCAAGAATGAAAAATTATCAATAAATTGTAATTCATTTCATGTTGTAAAGTTCCTTTCTTCATTAAAAATAATTTAATTAAAATTAAATTTGATGAACTTGTCAAGTGACCCAATTTTTAAATCGATGGATGAAATTTAAACTACCTTAAAGGAAAAGACATAAGCTTTCTTTTAAGCCAACAAAAAAAAAACATTCCGGATAAAAAAAATAAAAAAAAAGTTTTAAATTTAAAAAAAACATTTTTTAAAGGAACAAAAAATTTCAAAAGTTTGATCAAATAGTTATCGAACCTACTTGATAATTTGTGTCTAAACTACTATTCAATAGGACTAACCTTGGTGCAAATTTCATCCAAATCGGAAGACATCGATTTAAAAATTGGGTCACTTGACATGAAATCCCCCATATATACAAATTTAGATTAAAATTTAATAAAACAGTTCAATAAAATAACCACAATAGTAATTATGGAGTACTTAGAAATTAATAAATATTGCAGAATTTTATAACATTGAAATTGTAATTAGAGCACTAAACCTGATTAATTTTAACAAACTTGTCCATAATTTTTGATGATAATGAACATTTTTCAATTCACTACAAACGATCTAACAATTTAATTTAACAAGATAATAAAAAATCGATTTTCTTACAAATGAGTTTTACATCAATTGTTGAAGCTCTCATAAACATTTCTCCAGTTTTTTTAAATTTCGTTTTTTTTTTTTTTTTGCTAAAAATAAAATAGCTTGTCGTTTTAAAACCGCTTATTTTTCCAAAAATGTTCTGAAATTGCTAATTTTACAAAAAGATTGTTTTCAAAAGATGTAATCAAATTTGACAAAAATTTTATTCTGGTTGGTAATAGCTTAAAGGAAAAAAGTTTAAGTTCTCAAACAGTCGCAGGCGTATTTTAAATTTGCCATTCATAATAAGGGTGATTATTTCACAAATATATGTGATCAATGCAGTTTTTTTTATAGAAATGTTGATCTAAAAAAAATCGCATCTTTCACTAAAATATGTGAAATTGTTGCTGTATGATCCGATTCAAAGTAATTTAATTCGTTTAAACAATGACTATAAAGATTTTATTCACCCTTATTGTGTTTGGCGAATTTAAAATACGCCTACGACTGTTTGGTAATAGATTAAAGGAAAAAAGTTCACGTTCTCTTTAATCTATTATTAAACCGTCGCACATAGGGGTTTTTTGCCAATCTAGCCGGACATTAAGCAAAAAATTAAATTTAAGAAATGGAAAAATTAAAGTACGCAGCTCGACAGACAACAAAGTTCTGTATCGTATAGTGAATTTTCAAGTCTTTTGCTTGGAATTTCTGGTTTTGGGACACTGTTAAAACCAGGAAAGTTGATTAAACTGCATGCGTATTCATTGACTTTTTACGGTTTTGGGAGGCTTACAATATATTTTTTTGTAGATAAACGAATAAAGATTTTACATTGATTTTTTTTCTGTGAAAGACTTTATAAACAGCTAATTATGAAAATTTTTAGAAAAATTTTATTAGAAGTTTTTATGGTAAAAAAATTTGTTCGAAATTAAAAAAAACGATTTTTTTTTCACTTTTTTGTAAAAAAAAAAATTTAAAAGGTTTTTGAAGGTGAAGCCCGCTGAGTTCTTAAAAATGTTATACATCACGATAAAATTTGAAATCTCTACTTTTAAATTAAAAAAAAAAACGTTGCGCGTTGTTGCGCCATTTTTTTATGATTTTTTGAAAATGTCACCTTTTTTCTGTTTTTGCTCATCTTGCATAGGTACATATGATAGAAACCCTTTCATCAGTCATAAAATGTTTTGATTGTACGTAGATGTTTTTTATTTAAATTATTACATCTAAGACTAATATTACCTGTGTAAAAAAGGGATGTGCGAAACAGTAAGTAACGGGTTTTAACCAGCTGTGCGGCCGCTAAATTACGTTATTTTATGGAGCAAAATAAATTTACCTGTTTTGCATAACTTTTAAAATCATTGAGCCAATTTAGACTAGACTAATTTTTAGTCGGATTAACTTTTGTTCTTTCCAAACTACACTGGATTAATTATTCTGGCATAAAATTGTATACGTACACGCAGCTTTGTATGTGTTAGTATTTTTTTATATTCATGTTTACACGACGGCGAACAACTAACGATTAAAATCGCTCTGCAAAAAAGAAAACACTGAACCTTTTTTTTTTATAAGTGTGTATGTATTGGTTTTGTTCTCCTAATGCAGGGTTGAAGCTGGATTAAAAATTATGCCAACCAAAAACGACTCTCTTCACCTCTTTCGCCTACAAACTGTCGTTTTCTGCCAGAACAATTAGTCTAGTCTAAATTGGCTCATTAACAACAAAAATAATATATAATAAAAAATCAAATCTGGGCTCTAGTTTTTAGTTTTTTTTTAATATATATTGTGGTTATAGCATAAAATTGTTATCAGAACCATTTTGAAGCTTTGAGAGTAAAATGGAAAAGTGTACATGGCGCAACTGTAATGAGTGAGGCATTGTTGCCTATCGGGCTATTATCAGAAGAAGCGTCTCAGGCACGAAATAAACATTTTCGGCTTTACAGGCAGAATTTTGCTAGAAAGTTTTCGAAGGTTCAGTGTAACAAAGATATTATAAATAGACTTTTGCTCAGTTCTGACCCACTGATTTCTAGTAAAAGACCAACTCCAAAAAAAAAAGTCATTACCCTTTACGAAAGAAGCAATTTCTTTTATGCTTCCAATTGTACTTGGCTCTGAAGAGAATTCAGATTCAGAAGCGGATTTTGAAGAAGCAGACGAAGAAGAACCGTGACAGTCATCATCATTTTAGTGCAAAAGAGAAGTTATTTTAAATAAAATTTCCTGTTACTATTATAAATAAGTTATAATTACGAATATATTAATTATTTTCAGATAAATTAAATACTATAAAATACATAAATTTTAAAAATTAATGTTTTGGAAATTAGCAAAAAAAAATTTTTTTTACAGGGTCGTTCCGGGGGAGGGGGAGTTGGAGGTATACCTCCCCCTACCCATAAAAATTCAAAAATTTAATTTTTATAGTATTAAGGCGTTAGTAATATATTTCTTTTAATATTTAAATTTTTTTTTTAATATTATTTTATGTAACCGCCCTCAAAAGGGGGCGGGGGCGAAAAGTGTAATTTTACGATCTCATGGGTCTAATTTTAGGTTTTTTAACTTTTGCCGACGTTAAAAGTTGCATTTGCCAAACAAAAGTATGGGAAAACTTAAAAAAAAAATAGCATTTTTCAGAGGTTGGATTAGTTCTTCAAGGGGGAACCTTTTCCTCCTTGGTCCAATTTATTTATTTTTGAGGTTTACCTGCCTATGACAATATCACATATTTCTGCCAAGTTTCATCGATCTAGGAGCACTCAATAACTTTTAAGAAGCAATATAAGCTAAAGCAAAAAGTAATGTCCGGCTAGATTGGCAAAAAAACCCCCTATGTGCGTCGTAGGCGTATTTTAAATACGCCAAACACAATTAGGGTGATTATTTACAATATTATTCAGTAAAAAAGCATGAAATTTAAAAAGTGGAATTGTTGCGTTTTGTTATGGAACTCCTCATATTATGAATATCTTTAATAAAGTCGCTATTTTTAATCGCAGTATTCTAAAATTTTTGTAAATTTTTGTGTACATGTAGTTTAATAAAACGAACCATAATCAATCAAAAACGCGATTTCGAATTTTTATTAGTTACGCCCGTTTGCATATAGTGACCATATACGCTTTCCACCTGTAGTGAAAGGTATAAAAATATTAAAAGATGCATGATTATATTCAAAAAAATATTTTAACTTTAATAAAGATATACCAAACAAATGTTCTCTGATATTTTCATTAATAAACGTTTGTTAAATTAAATAATCGTTTATTAATAAAAAAAATAACATTCTTAAAATGCAAAAACGTTTTAAAAAAAGTTGCAATTGTACGAAAAAATTTATGATTTCCTATTTGAAATAAAACGGTGGTGTTTCGTCCATATTATCAAACATTTGCTGCAGAAACTTTCTTCAATTCTCTTATGAAATTGCATTAGTGTCCATAAAATAAAAGTTTTGTTTTGCTACATTAAGGCATTTCGTATGACTTCTCTCTTTATTTTTCTTTCTCTCAATAACAATATCACAAAAACTGCTTGTACACGAAATAAAGTATTCTTTTCCGTTCGGCTTTTCCCTTTCATCGACAAACTCAAATGTTTCGCCGCAAATGTTCATAATATGGACGAGGACTTAGTGATGTAGGATGTACAAACTTTTTTTTCAAAGAGTTGCATTTTGCAAACAGCTCGGATTGGAAAAATATAATAATAATAATCCTTAATATAAGTTTTTATCTAATAAAAACACACCGCTTTTATATAAAAAAAAACGTTGTTTCCTAAAAAGAAATGTTTTTTTGGGAAAAAATAAACAAAATTCTAGCCATCCACTAAACTCTTAGACAATCTTAGTAGAAAACATTTGACAAAAATTCTAAACTACTTAAAAAATTTGAAAAAAAATTTACCTTAATATCTTGATATGGGTTCTTGAATAAAATTCCTGATAATTTTCAAAGATTTCTTGATTGTTGAAAAATGATGATCTTGATGGTAAAATCAATAATTAAAATAAAAATTTAAACTGAATGTTGTTTTGGTCGGCTTCTTGATTAATTTAAATAAAGATTTATAACGTCGAATAACACTTTCTGAACGGGTCTTGAAATCGTTGTTTACGAACTGCAATTTCACTAGAAATTTGTTTTGAATTTTTGATTTTTCTTTTTAATTCCTGTTTAAAATGTTATTTTTTAATTGATAATTTTTTTTTTTATATATTCTTTTGTCTTATTTATTTCAAATTCCATTTAATTTTACTTGAATTTGTTGGCTGTTTTAAGAATTATTTACGCTGGCTTTGTAAAACCAAATATATACACATATTTTTTTAAAATACGGACTAAAACACAGATTTACTAAAACTTTCTCTCTAAGAACTGTCCTTGCCGGTAGTCCAATTTTTAGGACGCTCAGCCATTAAAGTGTAATCGTTACTTTTAACGCCCATAAAACCGTGATAATTAAGTTCGGGGAAGAATTCCCAACCTTCTTCACGGGAAATTTTCTTAATAACACCAGCAATACCTAAAAATTAAAAATAATTATGATTTCAAAATTATATATAAACCTATTAATACAAAATAATACCAACCAAATGCTATACCCATAACGAGACCAGCTACATGATTGCGTCTCCAAGCACCAAAAACACTACCAGCTGCCATGCCGCCCAAGAAATAGTTAAGTCTGTTTATAGAAATTAAAAAACCTGTATGTAGGTATTTTTTTTATAAAAAAAAAGAACAGAACTTACCTATCATCTTTGCCTCTAGCATTTGTGGCAAGGTAAGTGGTTAATGTAAAAGCGGAAGCCATACCCATCATGGGGCCAATGTTATAGGCAAAACGTGCCATTGTGGGTACATAGCCTCTGGTGTGAGACAACATCAATACATCAATGGTAGACCAAGCTAAGCCGGTGACAGCAGCATATGAATTTGTGGCCATCATTTTGCCAAAACAGTCTTGCCCTTCAGGCTTGTTGTAATAGCCGCCCTTAACTAATGACATCTTGACTGGAATTAGTTTAAAACACAATATTAACCACAAAAAAATTATTTAAAACAAATCGGTTTTCCATGTTGGATTTTTTGTTGTTTTCTTAATTTATTTAACTTTTTTGTATCTTTAAGAATTTCCTTTTTTTCAATTCTTTTGGTTTTTAAAAGGCATCATAATTTTATTTAATTTACTTGTGATTTATTTAAAAAAATTTAAACAAAAATTCACTTACCTGAGTCAAATTTTACGTAATTTTCAGAAAAACACCAAACTCAATCAACTAAATGTCCACTTTGACATTTTGACTAACAGCTGGTGGAAACAATTAGAACCAGGGTGACTCTTAATATATTATATTGTTATTACCTAACAACAGGGTGTGTATAACAATTATTATTTTTTATAACAGTTATATGGGTAGAGTCAACTAAAAATCGTTATGTTTAAATGGCTGCAACGTGTTTTTTGATTAAAAGTTTTGCTAAATAACTTTTACAAAATATTTCCTGTAGTTAAATGATCTGTTAACAAAAAAAAAAACAAAAAAATTCTCTAGAAAATAAAAAATATGTTAACAAATAAATTTACAAAAAAAAAACGATAATGTTAAAATCATAATACACCAATACCCCGTTTTGCGTCCTGTTTCACCGTTCCAAATTAGCGAAGCACGATATTCAATACATTTGTAATAATTTTAGCTGAACAAATAAATTTTGACTTAATAATGGATCATTTCTTTCAGATCTTCAAATAAAATTCAAGCTTTATTTGAATTAAAATTTAACTTAAGGGCATTGTTCGCTGCTTTTGATCTTCAATCCAAATGCTAATAAGATTTTTTTCATTAAAGGACTTCCCATTTTTGTACCCTGTTTATGTTGGAACGATGTTGCGTTTTTAAAAAAATTTTCATCGCCTATGGAACAACAAATGGATTTTATTGTAGAACGGGCTAGCCCAAGGTTTCTTCCAATATCAACGGCCTTTTCCTCTGATTTAGAACGTTTCAAAATACAGTGTAAATTCGATAATCCGGACTTCACTAATCCGGAATATTCAGTAATCCGGACAGAATTTTGCAGCTCATTGCGTATTCTATAATCCGGATTGATTGCAACTCTATAGTCCGGATTGAATAACACCCGTTTTTATATATTTTTTTTATTCAAATCATAGCATGCTTTGAAAAATACAGTCTTTGCGTATTCTATAATCCGGATTGGTTGCAACTCTATAGTCCGGATTGAATAACACTTTGTCAAACGAAATCAATATTATTTATTTTTAAGTATGTATTTATGTATGCAAATGTGTATTTTTTTTTATTTTAACTGAACTGTACAATTTATATTTATGTTTTTATGTTTAATTTTGCTATGAATTATTATAATTTTAATAAATACATACTAGGGCTTCCAATCGGGATTGGTTTTTCTGAATCTCGGGATTCGGGATTGAATAAAATATTTAGGGATTTCGATTTCGGGATCCCGGGATTTTCGGGATATTTTGAGTCCCGGGATTCACGGGATTTTACAAAAAAAATTTGGGAAATTTCGGGTTTTTAAAATTTTTGTTATACCCAATATAAAAAAAAAAAATTTTAAACTGTATAAAAAACCACTTAATTTTCGAGTTTAAATACAAATTTCATGAATGTATATTACAAAGTATATTTTTAACAAGTACATGCAAGTGATCAGCTGTTCAGTTGTTTGTATTCTCGATAGTGTCAAAATTTGATTACATTTTTAGTGCGCCATGATTTTTTTTTTGTTTTGTTTATGTTTGGCTGTTTGACAGTATCAAGAGTTTTTACACAAACAAAATAAATGTTTTTTTTTTGTTGTTGATTTGTTGTAGACTTGCATGTACTTGGTATAAATATACTTTGGTACATATGTATATTATTTATTTGTTAAAATATAATTTAAAAAAAATTTAACTATTAATTGATAAAAATTTATAAAGACAATGTAAAGCGGCTCATACACTTCCAATAAAATTGTTAAATTTTACGTATTGTAGAACGACTACCAATGTGTATGTGCTATTCGAAGGTGGCACAATATGTTGGCCAGGGTTTAAAATGCTATCGCCATATTAGCAAAAGCAGCCAAATTTTGACTTTTTCCTATTAAAAAAAAAAATCAAAATTAAAAAGCCGACAAGTTCCACTGCTAAAAAAGCCCACACTTTTCAAAAGCAGCAGCAAAATAAACACACAAAATAATTGGCACTGGCTTTTTTCAGCTTTTGCTTTTTTAACAATTTGATGGAACTCAAAAAGCAACGGCAATTACTTTTATGTTGTAGGAAAAAATAGGTAGGAAAAAGAATGAAATAAACAGCTTCTGTCAAACAGCCGCCAAATCAAAAACCAATGCATGCTAACATGCAGTCTACAACTGACATGAAATGCTTAACTTTAACACTAATATGATGTTAGTGTTAGGTATAGACTCATCATGTTAGTAGTTTTCTCATGTTATAACACGGTTGTTAATGCAAATGTTTTAACAACGTTTTTATAACTTCAAGTTATAACAGCAAATCATGTCAGTTGTAGACGGGCAGTAATAGCCGCAAAATAGGAGATAAAAGCAGCAAAAAAGGTTGCAAAGGCACATGATTGCGAAAAAAAATACTCGACGACGACAAGTGATATTTTTCATGCAAAACAAACACAACAAGAATTTTTTATTTGTTTGGCGAGCAACAACAACATTACTACAACATTACTGAAGAAAGGCAAAAATTTATTTTTCCTCATCACCATAAAAAAACCATGTTGCTTGTACACTGATCAGTATTTTTTCGTTGTAATCTGCCTTTTTGCAGAGCTAATAGCTCTGCTCAGACTGCTTTTAGCACACACTTCCGCTGCTTTTCATTTTATTGAATCGGCTTTTTGTTATTACCAGCCAGAGAAGAATTTTTGTTCTTTGAATTTTAGATTTTTTTTTTGGTTTGTCTTTTTTAACTAGCTCTTCTTTCAGGAAAAAGTAAAAAAGCAAAAGGCGAAATAATTTTTTTTAGCTTTTGCTTTTTATGTGGTTGTCCATTTTTGTCGCTGGCTGGTAAAAAAGCAGTTGTCAGAAAATAAAAATATACAAAATAGGAGATTTGCTTTTTTGCACAAACGAAAAACAAAACATTGGCTGTTGGAAAAAAATTACAAATTTCAATAGCAGTGGCAAAAGCAAAAATAAAAAGCATTCAGCTGATGGATGCTTTTAAACACTGATGTTGGCAACATTGTACAATGCTGTTTGTGTTATTCCTATAGGTTAGTTCATCTTTTTATTGAATGAATGAAACCATTGTGTTTGTGCGACTTATTGCTTAAAGCCTGGTACTCTGTTCAACATTTCACGTGAAATTCTGACAAAAGGCATGTGAAAAAAACTTGTGCGGAATTTCTATGAAATACTGTTTTTGTTAACCGAACTAACACAGAGTTGTAAATCATAATACAAAAACTGCAAAATTTCAACTGAACTAGAATTGAGTTGTATTAAAGACCAACATTTTAAGCAAAACTAAGCTGTTCCGTCAAAATTCTGAATACAAACTTTGTTATGGCGGCACAAATATGTTCTCAGATTAACTAAACCTAGTTTAACTGACATTTCAAAAACCTAAATGTATTTTGAAATTATCCAAATATTTTAAATTTTTTAAATATATTTTAAAATTGTTCGAATATACCTATTAAAAATTTTCAAATACAATTTAACATTGTCCATATGTATTTCAAATCTATCCAAATGTATTTTAAACTTTTTTTTGTCAACAAATACACGTAATTTTATACAAGTTATTAAAAAAAATTTAAAAACAAGTTAGAGTGCTATATTCGGCTGTGCCGAATCTTTGATACCCTCCACTGACATTTCGAATGTTTTAGGACTAATATCTGTATGATGTCTATTTATTATTATAATCTTTGTTAAAACAGACATCTGCATTAAAATTTGTTGCGGTTTAGACCTATATAAAATTATTGATCGACAATCAGAATCAATTTTAAAAAGTTTGAGTAGAATATCAGTTTAAGATGAACTTAAATGATTTTCAAGAGAACAAATTATATAAAAGCCATGGTAAGCTATGAACCAATCATCCCAAATTCTGCAGAACGATTTCTGGTATTAAAAAACATAAATTTCAATACAGCGGTGCAATTAGTTTAAGCGTTTGCAGTAAATTTCAAAAGGCTGCTAAAATGGAATCTAAGGAAAATTATGGACCGTATATCACAAAATTGCATAACATTTTTTCTGGCCATATGAAGCTAAACTGGAAGAAAGTTTACCGCGTATTTAATTATTTTACCAGAGTGGGCTTTATATGAGGCCTATGGTAAGTTATGCACCGATCTTCACCAAATTGCACAGTGTCATTTCTAGTTCTATAAAACTGTGATGTATCAAATTTTGTTATGATAGCGTTATTTTTTACGTTTTTAGGCGTACTAAGCTGTTTTCCGGGAGTAAGGTTTATATGGGGCCTAGGGTAAATTATGAACTGATCTTCACGAAATTTCACAGTCTTATTTCTAGTCCTGTTAAACTTATATGTTCCAAATTTTGTTATGATAGCATTATTTTTTACGTATTTAGGTTTACTAAGCTGTTTTCCGGGAGTAAGGTTTATGTGGGGCCTATGGTAAATGATGGACCGTTCTTCACAAAATTTTAAAGTCTTATTTCTCATTCAATAAAACTGTGATGCACCAAATTTTGTTACGATAGCATTCTTTTTTACGTTTTTAAGCGTACTAAGCTGTTTTCCGGGAGTAAGGTTTATATGGGGCCTATGGTAAATTATAGACCGATCTTCACGAAATTTCACAGTCTTATTTTTAGTTCCAAAAAATTTTGATGTACCAAATTTTGTTATGATAGCATTATTTTTTACGGATTTAGGCGTACTAAACTGTTTTCTGGAAGTAGGTTTTATATGGGGCCTATGGTAAATTATGGACCGATCTTCACAAAACTTAAAAATTTCATTTCTAGTCCTATTTAACTGTGACGTGCCAAAATTTGTTATGATAGCATTGTTAGTTAGGGTTTTAGGCTTACTATACTGTTTTCCGGGAGTAGGGCTTATATGGGGCCTAGGGTAAATCATGGACGGATCTTCAAGATATTTTACAGCGTGATTTCCAGTTAAATAAAACGAACTGTAGCGAAATCTTATATCATTCTGTGCATTTTTCCACCATTTATGTTAGTTTTTGTAACAAAATTATTAATTTTTTTTAGGTGGTGGCTCCACATTTTGATTCATAGCTCAGATCCTATTGAACCGATTTTGCTGGATTTCAATCCCAAACTGCTTAGGATAGCTACAAGCAATTTGACACCAAGTTTGTTTATTTCTTTTGAGTTTTTCGAAAGTGAGCGTGTTTTCAACAGACGGACAGACAGACGGACATGGCTAAATCGACTTAAAATTACTCAAGGACCCAGAATATATATACTATATAGGGTCTGAGATGAATAATAAAAAAGTTTCACACGGAATGACAAACTTAATATACCCTCTTCACAACTAATTGTGGTGGATGGTATAATAATAAAGAATATAAAAAAATCGGGGTCCCGAAAATCCCGGAATTAGAAATCAGAAATCCCGAAAATCGGTATTCGCCTAATCGGGATTTCCAGATTGGAAGCCCAAATACATACATGCGGTAATCCGGATAATTCGCTACTCCGGATTGGGGTCTGCAATCAATTATCCGGATTATTGAATTTTTACTGTATTCAGTTTTTATTCTAAGCTTATTTGCTTTCTTTTTTGATTTATTGCTGCAAAATATTTAGCTGGATGACCCGGACTGAGGGACATCGTTAAATGTACTCAGACAGTGATATTTAGTCGATCGGTATACTTAAAGGTGGGTCTAGGTCCAATTTTTTTTGAGTGTTCACCCATAAGCACAAACGCTAAATACCCACTCCACTGTTGTGGTGGGCGAATTCAAAATAAAAACGAATAAACATTTCTCTTTTCTTGTCGAAGGCAGACAAAAGTGTAGACACTTGATCCCAGGCTTCCTACAGGGATATACTTATGTATGTATGTGCTTAATATGTTAGTATAACATCACATGCAGTCTACAACTGACATGAAATGCTTAACTTTAACACTAATATAATGTTAGTGTTAGGTATAGACTCATCATGTTAGAAGTTTTCTCATGTTATAACACGGTTGTTAATGCAAATGCTTTAACAACGCTTTTATAACATCAAGTTATAACAACAAATCATGTCAGTTGTAGACGGGCAGTCATGACCCCAAATAACCAATAATGCAATTTTCGGTAGTTCTGGTCAGGGCTGGAGGTATGTTAAACAAATTTTACTATTGAAAAGAAAAGTGAGTTAATCCACCTAAAAGAAATTATAAAAATACGTTTTTAAATTTTTAATTGTACCAAAAAAAGATGAATTGTACCAGTGTACCAATTAAGTTTCGATTGTACCGAATTTGGTACAATTGTACCACAAATCCCATGAGTGGTGAAAAGCGAGTTTGAGCGGCAAGTGGCTTATTACTAAGCGTAATTTCTGAGCGGTTAGTTGTTAAAATTCCATTGTCCAGAGAGGGGTTTGTTAAATGTTATAACGCGAAAATCGTATTAATATTTATAAGAATTAAATGCCCTTAAGAAAAAAAAGATTTGGTGTTCATCCTATAAATCAAGCAAATTTTCAGACAAATTTTGGCAATACTGCCGTATATATGTGAAATCCTTTGATTTTCTGTTGCAAAAAGTTAACAGCAGATTTGGTTAAAAGTTAACAGAAAATTTGGTAATCTGTCTTGCCATAATAGCGGCCGGCTTTGTACAGATGATATTATAAGCTCCACATTCACTTTTCCATGTTTATTCATTGCCGTTCAGAAAACAACTAAAAATATGAACAAGGGTTATTTCTGAGTGGTGCCGCTAAGCCGCTCAGAAATGCGGCTCATTGCGTGGCCGCTTTTATAATTTTTTGTCGCTCACTGCTGTGCGTCTAGCCGCTCATTGCGTGGCCTCGGCCTAACAATCGTTTACAAGTCTTCCCCTTTCATCTTTCGGAGCTTCGAATTCTTTCATTAGAACTCTGCTGCCCAAATTTAAAAAGTCATAATTTTTTAATTATTTTCTTTAATTTCAATTTTATTAAAATCTTTATGTTTTTTTTATAAATTTTCTTGCTACACACAAGATTACATGTATAATTTTTATTTTTTTTTTTGCAAATTTTTTATTATTTGCGATATTTTCTTTTATTTTAAATTATTTATTTTGTTAATTTAAAATTCATACAACACCATTTAATTAAGCAAATTACAATATAATTTTTTAAACTATTTCAGTTTTTATTTTCATGATTTAAATGTGAATAAAAAATACAAGATTTGGCTTAAAGTTTTAAGTAAATATTTTGCAATAAGGACTAGAATAAAATGTTGAGTTTAACTTTTAAATATTTTCAAAAAAAACTATATATTTCTTTAAGCTTGGCAGATCATTTTCAAATTTTAAACAAATTATGAGCAAATGTTTTAAAAAATATTATAAATTTTGAGCATGCAAAAGTGATTAATTTAGAAATTTTAAAATTAAATAAATAAAATACTAACAGCTTAAAAAAAAAAGTTTATTGCCTGCCTGGTTTTTTAAATAAAATAAAAATACTAATTATAAAATAAAAATGATCGTTTGGGAATTATAAATTGGAGCAACAATAAAAAATTTAAATTTGTTTTTGTTTTCAATATAAATTTCTAAGCGAAAATTTTTATTTTAGTTTGAAAAACAGGCAGTTAAAAACAAATAACAAAATAACAAATTTATAATAACAAAAATAAAAATAAATGATTTTGGCAACGGTTTTAAACAAAATTGTTTTGTAACAAAACTTTTGTTAAATTTATTAAAGGGGGTTTTCCTTACAACGGAAGTACTGGATTTTGTTCTTAAGCTTTTTGTTTTCCATCATCTTTTTGTGTGTAGTTGTTTTCTTTTCTCTTTTAAAGTTATTTTGGTTAATTATTTAAATAATTTGGATAAAATTTCAATACAAAAAAATTAACACACAGACGTAAATTTAAAACAAATCAGTCAATATTTTTAAAATTTCGTTTTTGTTTTTTTTTTTTTATACAGATATAAATTTTGTTTGTTTTTCTCTTTTCCTTTCTAGTCGTTATTTCGTTTTCTATTAGTTTTTCCATTAGCGTTCCTTCTTAATGTTCATCATGACTTATTATTTCAATATCGTCGGCTAAAGGACTCTCCATGTCTGGTTGTTTTGTTGGCGATTTCTTATCCAATATATTATCCAAATTGATTAGAGACAAAGTCATTTTACTACTTAAAATAACCTGAAAATAAAAGTTTTTTTTTTTAAATTATTTCAGCTGTTTTACACAGCGAATTTTTAACGAGAAATATCAGTTGACTCAGACCATATCGTGCCCTAACAGCGAAAATAACGTAAGCGACATGATTTTCAATTTTCGTTTTTTTTAATAAATGACTTTATTGGCAACACTTGCATCATCTCCTTAAATATCATGGTCACATAATGTACCGTTACGATTTTATAGCAAAAACAATTTTAGTGTAAGCGACAAATTTCATACAAAATTAATATGAAATAAAACGAAAAAGCTCTCTCCTGTAAAATTTGATTTTTGGCGATTACATTATTTTCGCGGGGACGGGTCGATATAATACACGGCTACCAGCAATATTGTTCAAAGAAAAATCGCCCAAAGTAATAAATGAAAAATCGCTATTTTTCATATTTATTAGTTAATAGTCAGTGTTCGAAAATAAACACTAAATATCGCTCCTAAATGTTCGGTTCGGTAGAAAACACAATGCTAATAAAATAACGTTTCCCTGTTTGTCATCTTTCGAACACCAAAATAATACTGTTCTTATCCAACTCAACAAAATGATGAGAACATTTAATTCCGTTCGATTTGTTTTAAACTACAAACCTCATTATGTTCGGTTCAGCTTATTAATGTTCGTTCGCTTCTGTTGTGCTTAGCGCCCTTTTGGCTGGTAAAAAAAAACAAAAATTTTTTGCAAAATACACATACGGAAAAAAACAAAAAGCTAGCAAAATAATTTTACATAAACAAAACATATGGGCATTTCCATTTTGACGTGTCGTGATATTTGTACCCCAAAATGTAAAAAAATTAAACGAAGAAGTCAAATTTGTAAAAAGGGTTTTTATATATACAAAGCAGAGTTAAGGGTAGTGCATTAAATATTTAGTGCACTTCAGGCGCGCATTCAGGGGGGAATTTCCTTCCCCCGCCCCCCGTAAATTATAAAAATACGTCTTGTTTATTTCGATAATACAAGAATTCCCAATAAAAATATTTTTTTTAAATGTACAAAATGTTTAAAAAGTATTCAAATACTTTTTATTCTACATTCAATCCCAGCAGGTACCATCTATATCCAAAGACTAAACGTTTAACTTGATAATGCGTGCGGTGCGGTTGAATTATTAATATGCCTTAGTATATGCAATATTTGTGTATAAATGTGTTATATGAATCAAAATTCTATTCGATAATTTTTGACGAAAGCACGGATTTGTCGGGGAAAAGCCAGATTTCCTTATCTTTAAAATATATCAACATACAACCAAAAGTTGTTAGGGAAGAATTTATTGACTTTGTTGTAAACTCATTTGAAGAGGCTTCAAAGGATATTGAAGACGTTGATGAGTCAAATAATGCGAAGGCGCTATCATCAATAGTTCTTAAAGCTTTGACAAATTTTGGTCTTGACCTAAAAAATTGTGTAGGAGTTAACAGATTAGTGTCCTCTGATGTCAGCAGAAAACGGAGCTGTTTAATAACTCTGGAAACCGCGACAAATTCGAAACAAACGCGTTGCTTTTCCCATAAGTCAAATAACTCATTTTCTAAAAGCAATAAAGTGCCATTAATACAAAAAGTTGTATCATTTGTGAAAGAAATGACAAAATTTTTTAAAAATAAATATCCCAAGCGAAACACAGTTTTAGCAAAGTATTTGGGAGCCAAACTCTCTACATTATGCGAGACAAGATGGGTGGACCGTCACGACTCAATTTTACACTTTGCAACAAGTGTACATATAGTAGAAGCTTTGGAAAAAATATCTGAGTGGAAAGGTAGTATCTCTACCTTTATATTAAGGAACTCACTTGGTACTTTTGAATTTATTTGCGGAATATACATTTTGATACTCATTGTAACACAGCCACTTAGTATCATTTTATAAAAGAAAGATATAGATCTGCAAAAAGGATCAAGCCTTATCAAAACAATTCAAAGCCATTTTTGAAAAAGTTAAAGTTATTTGCGTTAAAATCGAGGTTCCAATCGAAAATACAAGATTTGAACGAAATAATCCAATCCAAAATGTTGAAGATTACTACCGAGTTGTAGGTAACATTCCTCTTAATGAATTTATTTTAGAAGATCTCAAAACACCTTTTCCAATAGATATCCTAAATGTATTGAACATACTTAAACTTCAACCTCAAAGTGTAATCAAGTCATATACAGATACAAAACTTTTAAAACCACAACTAACTGATGAGCTGATTATGTTTGATAAAAGTGATAAACACCTACTAAGATCTAAACTTGAGCCTGATTTATCAGATAACATTGTAGATGCTTTAATAAACTGTGATGAAGATATCTACCTAAATCTAGGAAAAAAATTTCAAATTTTCGTTTTAGTGCTTGTCAGTAATGCTATGAGCCGGAGGTCATTTCCTACCCTTCGTCGAATAAAAACAAAGCTCAGATCAACAATGACCTAAATTTTCCTCACAAGGACATCATAAATTGCTTATTTAAAAAGATTAATGTATATTGAACTGATCTTATATTTTATTTAACCTTTTTGTTATGAAAGTGTATGCTATAGAAATATCAGCTGATTAATGTAGGAAAGGACTTACAGCTGGTTCTTCTTGAGATCCATTGAGCTCAGCATCATAAACTTGTTCCTGTTTAGTTTCAGATTCGGCTACTAAAATTTGAGAATCATGAGCCAATGAACCTTCTAAATAGATTTCTTGGGGTTCTGGCATTTCATCATCTTCATTATGTTTGGACTGAAAAATAAATGAAAAGATATAGTCAAAACAGTGCATACATATGAAAAGGAAGTTTTTTTTTAGCTGCATGAGAGCTTTTAATAGCAATACAAGACAGGTTTATTTTATTGTTGGAATGAAGTTTTTTTTATAGTCTGCGAAACTTCTGGAAATAAAGTTGTGTCCAATTTTGCAATAAGTTGATTGCTTAGCACGCTGTTTGGCAAGTTGCGCCAGTCTTCTTGGAAACAAATGTTGATGCTTGTCTGATTGATTTTCGGAAACGAGAATTTAGTCAGCATGGCTCAGTAGCGCTCGTTATTTACCGTAACGTCAGCTCCTTGCTCATTTGGAAAGAGCGTGTAAACTGCACCAAACAACCAATTTAAGTGGATGTAATTGTTACTCGTTAGCGGCTTGCGGATTGTCATCGTTTTAAATAAGGCTTTTTTGCTTATTGACGTAGCCATAAGCAAAAAAGTAAATTTCCACAATTTTTACCCGGCGCCGGGGGGGATGGGTCAAAATTACCCGTCACTTTTCGAATGGATTGTGGTTTTAAAAATGTACTTCTCTTCTCTACGCTCTTCTCAGTAGCTGGTGATATTGAATATCTCTGAATGTTATAAATTTCAAATCAGTTGCATGACGATTGTACTTCGAGTAACACGTGCTCAAAGTTAAAAAAGGTAAATATGACCCATCCCCACAGTCAACGTAGCTATTTTGCGCCATTTGTATTTTATGTATCTTGCATATCAAATTAACGATGATCCTTCAAAATGATTTTTTCTTATTTTTTTATAAGCATTAATAAGTCATAAAGGCATAAAAATGTCAATTTAATTTAAAGACTAATAAAAAAATAAGTGTTTAATATATTTAAGCTAGAAGAAGCCTCCTTTGTTAACTTTTTTAATATGAAATGTTTTTTGTTTAAAAATAAAAGTAAATATGTTATTTTTTAACAAAGTCATGTTATATTTCCTTAATAAGGTTAGATTCAATCTAAATTGTATATATTTTTTCGTAAATATAGCAAAAAACCTCGAGTTTAATAAGTGGGTCATTATGACCCAACCCCTATGTCCTTGTAGCTAAAATCCACCCCCCCGGCGCCGGGTTAAAGCGTTGCCAAAGACTTGCCAAACCTAATACTATGTTCACACTTGAGTTCTTAAACGCGTTTAAGCAGCTCGAACGTGATTAAGCTCTAATCACTTCAAAATCGAGATGATTACCCATACATTGAAGTGATTTGTTAATCACTTCAAATCGACATGATTACAACTAAATACTTCATAAACCACATAGAATCCACTGAACATACCTAATAATGTTGAATCGCCAACATGTCGTGTACAACCAAGATTTCTGCTTAATGTTTTTATTTTTTTCCTTAAATAATTCATAAATTTTCACATTTTTATCATTAAAATGATTAAAATAATCTTCTGATAACTTTATAAAAGTGTTTTTATCCATTTTTAATACTTTAAAGAAATATAAATTTGTTTGATTTTTTTTTGTGTGTTTTTTTTTTCTTAATCATCTGTCATCTTAATCATCTCAAATGTAATGTGAACGGCTTTGATTAGCTAAATTAACATTTTGCTTAAACGCGTTTAAAAACCCAAATGTGAACTTAGCATAACTCAACAGAAATGTCAACACAGTTTGAAATTGTCAGCTGTCACACCATATCTATCGTTATCGAAAATTCTCATGCAGCTAAACATACACCCGATAGTTTATACGAAATTCGTTCCAAGCTCGAAATTAGTAAAGATTTAATTTAAAAAAAATTTTGTTCCATATATATTTTTATTTTAATTTGTATATATTTTTTATGCTTTTAGAATTTCTAAAGAAAAAGGAAAAAAAGTTGAAAAACATTAAGAAAAAACTCAAGACTTACATGTTCATGGTGAGATAATAACACTGGAGTTGGAGGACGACCAGACCATTTATGGCCACCCTCGCAACTGGCGGTTATTTCCATTCCAAGAACCTTTAAATAAAAATTTTTTAAAAAATTATAATAAATGAATAAATAATGAATTAAAAATTTTAAAGTGAAAAAATGTCAATATGTACAAGAGTGGCAACCGCATTAAAATGCCAAAACTATTAATTTTTATAACAGGGTTGGCAATAGTAACATCAATGTATTAAAATTGGTACTAAAGTAATATCAATGTACTTTTTGTGGTACTATTTGTGACAAATTCGGTACAATTTAAAAAAAAATTCGTTTTATTTTTTAGTTAAGGTTATATTGGCACGAAATTTATATGAATTTTTTTTTTTAAAGCTTTGTCAAAATTTGCGTGAATCGCTGATAATTGTAAACTTTCAAAATTAATGACGCATAAAAGGCTCGATACTCATACGGAAATGTGTTAAAGAAAAAACAAAAAAATTACTTAATTTATACATCTTAGCCCAACTAAATTTCGCATTTCTTTGTTTTAGTGTTTGACAAATTCAACGCTGGAGAGGTACACAATTGACCAGCGCGTTAGGACTGTTGAAGCCTTGTATGAAAATGGGCGTTCAAATCAAAATGTATTTCGTGCACTTCGTCAGTTTCACCTCAGTGAATTCATTAACAAAGCAAAAGCGAATCCACGAGTGATTGTTGAAAAGTCAAAGCATCCACAAAGAGTGACCATCGAATAGAGTTAGGCCACCGAAGGCGTGGCGAGCATTTGGCCGATATTTTGTTTCACACATAATTGTCATAGATATTTCTAATTTAATAAAAAAAAAATACTAGCTTGCCCGGCAAACGTTGTTTTGCCACATAACTCATTTCTTTCAGATGTAACAGTGTCTGCTAGCCAAATTTTAAGAAAAAAATTACTGGCTATAGTTCTTTTTAGATGTTACACTATTTGCCTACCTAATTTCAAGAAAATTTATTGATTAGTTAAGAAGATATAGAGAGGCGGAGCTTTTACCCTTCTTGCCCTATTTAATGACCTGCCCTCTTTCCGATGTTACAGTGTATGCATGCCAAATTTTAAGAAAACCGGTTGATTAGTTAAGAAGAAAGAGGAAAGGGGAGCTTTTGCCCCTCTTACTCTATTTCACGCCCTAAATAATAAAAACTATAGGCTATAGTTCTTTCCAACTGTTACACTATTTGCCTACGAAATTTTAAAAACATCGGTTGATTAGTTATAAAGATATAGGGAGGGGGAGCTTTTAGCCCTCTTACCCTATTTCACACCCTGTTCCCTATTCTTTATCAGATGTTGCATTGTCTGCATGCCAAATTTTAAGAAACCCGGTTGATTAGTTTAGAAGATTGGGGATTGACGACCTATTCTCATACCTAACAAATACACATACCAAGGTATATTTATAGCAGGTAGTCTCGGAAAGCCAGCTGGTTATTTTTTATTTGCTTGTTTTGCGATACAAACTGTCAAATGTTGTATAGTAAACAAGTAAACAAAGTTTTTTGTCTCTTTTCAACCGCTTTGCTATTTGACAGTTCGTATCACAAAACAACAATAAAAAGCCCTGTTGTTTGTGTTATTGTATAATTGTTGTAATCTCGCGGCTACCTGCTATAAATATACCTTGCACATACAAAGTTTCATAAAAATCGGTCAAACCGTTTCGGAGGAATTCAAAATGGACGGCATTTTGTTGATATTTGTATGGGCATATAAATACATGTTTCGGAATGAATGCAGTGTTCACTAAAATGGCTATAACGCATGAACCAATACACATTTAAAGACCGTTGATACATAATAACCTTGGTATTGACGTCACCGTTCACGCATTTCAGAGAACATCAATTACTAACACAATGCAACTTATTTTTATATATGTATATACATAGCTTAAGGTAATTCTCTAAAAACTTTTTGCTTGTAAGATTGTCCAAATTTTAAGAGTTGGTTAAGAAAAATATTTATAAAAACAGTAATCAGTATTGTGGTTATTTTGTTGAACTATTTATGGTTTTTAATCCAAATTTTTTAATATTTTTAATTAGGGTAAAGTTCATCAAATTTAATTTTCATTAAATTATTTTTATGAAGAAAGGAATTTTACATGAAATTGATTAAAATTTATTGATAATTTTTCATTCTTGACTGAAGCTGGGCTCGAACCCAGGCGTTTTTACGGACAGGTTACCCTTACATGTTTCGATTGCAACCACTCAATCTCTTCAGAGGGCTTGCCGCTTAACACTCGCAGCCATCGACGACTGCTGACGTCAATAGTCAAACATCAATCCTTAAACCAAATTGTATTTAACCTTTGGTAGATCGAAATTTGCTTTGAATGATTATCTATTTTAATTTATTTTACATGTTTTTCCTTACTTCTGTTTTTTCGTACTTTTGTCAAGAATTCATCTTGAAGTTCAAAGTACATTTTTTGTTTTTCATTTTTTTGTTTATTAAATTTGATGAACTTAAGCCTAATTAAAAATATTAAAAAAATTGGATTATTTATAAAAACTTAATTAAGACATGAAACTCTAAAAAAAAATGATTCGTAATTAGGTGCGTTTGAGTACTTTTACAGTAAAATACAGTAAATGAGTAAACTGAAAAAGTTCCTCTCACAAAAAGCTGTTGTCCAAAAAAGTACGCGAACACAAAATAGGTCTGTCTGCGTACACATATTTTTCGCAAAATGTTGCAAAATTTTGCAAAATGTTGTATGCGTACTCCAAATCTCTTGCAGCGAGAGAGCCAAAAAGAGAATTTTTTGACAGTTGGAAGTTAAAGAACTTGCAAAATGTTACTGGAGAAATTTCCGCTTGCAAGATTTTGCAAATAGTTTGAACAGCTGTTTGAATGAAATAGTTTTTGTGAAATGAAAATAAAAATTGAAATTTAACAAAGGCAGAGGTAAGTAGTTAGAATTGTGTTGATTTTTAACGTTTATAATAAATTATAATAAACAAAACATTTTACTTCATGCTAGAAACGTCCAAATATACAGTGCGACCGTGGCGTAAGTGGAGTGGAGATGGCAGAACCGATAGAACCAGCAGAACTTTGTGGGGCAAACTTTGCAATTGAAGAAGCGAGTATTTGGAATTGTGTTCCTGGCGAGCACTTCACATCCAAATTATTTTTCTCCGTTGTCAAGCTGTTGGTGGGCACTGTATTGGGCATTTCATTCTTTTTTTCCATTGTTGGGCAATGTAAGCAAAATAAGTTTTATACAAAACCCGACAAATAAAACTAAAAACTAAGAAGAAATTGAATTTACCAAATTAATAACAGTGTAATAAACAAGTTTTTTTTATTTATAACACTTTTTAAGATTCACTTTAATTAATAATTTTTTAATTTACCTCGAGAATTCAATTTTGCGTACACATATGCTAAAATTCTTTTGCTTTTTTATTTCAATTGTTTGCACACCGATCAGCTGTTTTCTTGCAAAATTTCACTGGATACTGTCTGCGTACTTTTTGAGATTTTTTTCAGCCGATAGAGTAATATTGGTCTTACTCTCCCAAAAAAATTTTCTGAGTATTTGCTACTGGAAAAGTACACAGACAAACCTAATGTGTAAAATAAAGGCAACAGCTGATGGCAAATAATTGAAGTGTTGAAAAATATTGACACTTTTGACTACTTAACTCGTTTTCTTATCGGTACTCCATTAAATACTTTTTATAACACGAACATTTTAGGAAAATACAAACAAACTATTTTATGTAATCTTTCATATTTGTTTGTTTTTTATTTTGTTTGATTTTTCTAATTTGTAGCGGGTTAATTTATTTAAAAGAACATGAATAATTTTTTTGCTATTGATTACTTAACCCATTTCCGGCCGCGAAACATAAAAGTAGTCCGATTTCAATGAAATTTGAGTTCTTATCTAATTTGGGGTTCCTGAATTCAAATCCGTTCACAAAATTCAGGTAGCCCCACTGGGGCCGTCAGAACACGGTGTTCGTAAGTGCGAACATTGGCCGCTATTCAACATTATTTTTTTTGCTTTGTAAGTTTTAAAAAAATTTTGTTTTAATTGCATAAAACATATTTTTACACAAGTTTCTTTCAATTTCATAAAATATGAGTATTGAAAATATAAAAAATTATAGTTTTTGTATTTTATAAAAAATTACTTTTTATGGCACGCTTCAAAACTTTTTGGATTTCAATATACATTGCATTTTTTGCACATCCTTTTGATTGGCTTTCTAAAGGGTTTAACCTGCAACGTCTAGTTTTTCCATCTTCCTGTTCAGTAGGAATGTTTTTGCAATCTCGGCTATCCGTCAGTTGAGATGTAAAATCATAGATCATAGCAAACGTTATTTTGCTGAATTATGAAAGTTTTTTTATGGCATAGGTTTTTCGGTTTTTTTTCTATTAATACGAAGAAGTTTAACCTCTATGCGTTGACAACAGAATGTCCTTGTCATGCAAATTAAAAGAAGCACATTTCTTGGATATAATAAAACATATTTGTGGCTGCTGAAATTTTTCTCCGTTTTTTGCCATCATTTGACAGCGTGCATTGGTTGAATTTAGTCAAAATTAGTAACCGTTGTGACTTCTAATTATCGAATTGAAGTCAGAATCACTCAATTTTGCAAAGAAATGTCTATAATTTTTTTTTGCATAGTTATTGGATCCTTTTGGTAAAAAACACCGCAGTGATCACAATCCTTTAATTTCAGATAATAACGAGCTCATCTGAATTTGGTTGTAAAATAATTAAAATCCGCAGTCCGCTGTGTCCACTTAGGATCTTTCATGTCCGTATGGAACTGTTTGTTATTTTGACACGTTTTGTTTTTCTCATGGCTTCCAAAGCATCCTCTTGATTTCAAATATATTTCTTGCAAAACATTTTGATAATTTAAAAATGAGGTAAGACATAAGTACATACAAGCATACATGTAAGTTTGTATTGGAAATGATAAAACTTAGATAAACATACGATATAATTTAGGGGAATTTCATTTTCGTTTTTGGATTCCTAACTTGTTGGCCCATCCATACAATCTGGTGAAAGCACACAAACGGTGTCCACACCATCATCTTATTCCACAATTTTACCAATTATTTCTTCAATAAAAAAAATTTTACGCGTCATATTTTATTCAAAATACGATTCCCAACTTTTAAGATACTAAAAACACAACTAAATTCACAACAAGGAGGCGAAAATCTAAAGACACAGCTCTTCGTCAATCCACTAAATATCTTTCAACATGCAGCCAAAAGTAAATTTTATATGTTGAATAGTAGCCAACGTTCGCGCTTGCGAACACCAATATTTACCTCTGCCTGAATCAACTTTTTTGGAATTTTTTTGTAGTTTTTTGTTTTGATTTAACTATTTTCATTCTTTGCTGTAAAAACTGCATAGTTACAATTTTAATTTTTGGACAATTTATACATATGACAGGCTGAATGAAATCCCTCTAAAAAATGTGGTGTAGAAAAACCATGTATAGCTTAAAAAATATACTATTAATAAAATCGTTAATTGTTTTTTATTAAAGCTAAGAATACATATGGTACGTATTCTACAAAAATTTAGGCATAACAGTTTAAAAAAGCAGAAAAAAATACCGATTAAAAAGAATAAGTTTTCTGTTCGCAAGTGCGAACAGAGGATGGAAATGGGTTAAGTACCCAAATACTTCACACTTTTACAACTCTAAAAAATTAACATAACAAAAAAAAAATTCAAAAGTTTGTATTTAGCCAAATAAATGCTTCACAAACAAGTTTAATTAATTAATATTTTTTCACTTTTTGTTTTGGTTTAATTATACCCACACCACAATAGTGGAGAGGGTATTATGCATTTGTGCTGATGTGTGTAACGCCTTAATATATTGGTCCTAGACCCACCTTAAAGCATACCGATCGTCTTAGAATCACTTTCTGAGTCGAACTAACGATGTCCGTCCGGCTGGCAGGCAGGCTGGCTGGCTGTCCATTAGGGTAGCAGCTAAATTTCAACTTTGGATTTTCAACATCTCCCGGCTGTTGAAAAAATTTCAGGCAAATCGGATAACTTTTACCCCTGCCCCTTTGAGGTCAAAGTTCAAATGATAAAAAAAAAATTTCCATACTTCCAAGCTTATTAACAACAAAAAATTTCATTTCGATCGGACAAGATTGTCAGTTTCAAAAGTGACTCTGAAAAAAAAATTTGAGGCTTGTTACGGGCTTACTCTAAAAAATTTTCAAAAAAAAATTATTTTTAGTTTTGATAAGCACACATTAAAGATTTTTTATTGCTCTTAATACCAGGTTTTTTAAATTTTTTTTAAAAAATTTTTTTCGACATCGCATTTTTGTTCTAAATTGGGGTAAAAAACTGGAAAAATGCAGTTTTTGGCCCTATTTAAGAGCATGATTACTAGGGTGGCAGCTTAATTTCAACTTTGGATTTTTAACATCTCCCGGGCGGAATAAATTTAAATTTCTTTTTTTTTGTTGTTGTAAAATACAATAAATAATAAAAATATTAAAGCAAAGCAAAACGGTGAAAAACAAAAACAACTCTTTGCATGAGTACGAACAGTGAAACTACACTAAGACAAAATGAAAGAAACGTTTACGTTTTAGTTCAGGCAAACGAAAATAATGTAGAAATAAATAAAACTAAACAAAATAATATAAACTATTTAACGGCTAAGCCAATTATTCGAACACGTTCCCTATCACCCTCGGTGTTTACGAAAACAGTGGATAGTGACTCATTTAAAAAACTACAACTAGATTTGGTGACAAGTGTTGCCAGCCCAGCAAGTATTGCCGTGACGTCAAAAACAAATTTAGTGGGAAATGATACCATGAACTCAAACACAAATGCAATGGAAAACCCCCCTGTAAAAAGTTGTCAAAAGCCTACAGTACAAGTTGGTATGGACAGGTACATAACAGTGCTTAAACGGGGACGAAGCCCTACCTCTGCAGCAGTTGCTTCGGCCTCAAAAGTACCATCTTTTGATAAAATAAATACTCAAAATCGTTTTGCAATTCTGGAGGATGAATCCTCTGAAGCACCAAACGTCATTAAACCATCCAAGCCTCCCCCGATATATCTAAGGGAGCAAAATTCAAATGAGCTCATAAAGAGTTTGATATCGGTGATAGGTGAAAATTCGTTTTACGTAGCGGCTATAAAGCGTGGAAGTATAAACGAGACAAAAATACAAGTCAATAATGAGAATGATTTTCGCAAAATAGTAAACAACTTTGAAACGCTTAAAAAAAACTTTTATACCTACCAACTGAAAAGCAGTAAAGGTCTACAGGTAGTGATTGAGGGTATTGACTCATGTGTGGACCCAGAAGAGGTTAAAACATTCCTAGAAGAAAAAGGCTTCAAGGTAAAACATGTAGTAAATATTAAAAATAGAGAAAAAATTCCCCAACCATTTTTTCGAGTGGAGTTTGAACCCGGCGACGTAAAACTTAAAAAAAACGAAACACATCCTATTTACAATTTAAAATATATTCTCTACAGAAGAATAACTATAGAAGAGCCGCACAAAAAAAATGGACCTGTTCAGTGCTTAAACTGCCAAGAATTTGGCCATACCAAGGCATACTGCTGCTTACCCCCTGTCTGCGTAGTATGTGTTGAACTACACGGTACAGTTTCTTGCGATAAGGCTAAAACCGACCCCAACGTAAAAAAATGTAGCAACTGTGGCGGTAATCACACTGCCAATTATAGAGGATGCCCTGTATATATTATCGTCAAGCAGACGGTTGGACCGAAAACAAATACCCCTCAAATGCAGGTTGCAAATCAAGTAAACACAAATGCAATTCAAGCCCCCCAGCCTAGTAATAACAGAACCTCTTACGCTAACGTCCTAAAATCAAACCATCAGCCAATGCAAGGTGCCTCGCAAAGTAATGATGAAACTCCGGTTTCTAATTTAAGTCGTTTAGAAAAAACCATGGAAACATTGGTGCAAACAGTAAATAATTTTACGAGCACAATGGGTAATATGATGCAGGAAATGCTTAGAATGCAATCGATGTTATTGCAAGCTGTACTTAACAAACCATGAACTGTTTAAAAATTTGTTTTTGGAACGCAAACGGCATCCGCCAACATAAAAATGAGTTAGAATACTTTCTTAAAAATAAACAAATTGATGTCATGATGATTTCTGAAACTCATTTGACCTCAAGAAATACGTTTAAAATCAATGGTTATATACTATATGATACCAAGGACCCTCGAGATAGAGCTTGTGGAGGTTCTGCCATCTTAATAAAAACTCGAGTCAAACACTACATTATGTGTGATCACCGTGAAGACTATCTGCAAGCAACGACTATTTGTGTTGAGGAGCTAAATCGAAACATAGTAATTTCTTCTTTATACTCTCCACCTAGATTTTCCATATCAGAAGGCCAATATTATAAATATTATAAATCATTAGGACCCTGTTTTCTGGCCGCAGGCGATTATAACGCTAAACATACCTTCTGGGGGTCACGACTTATAACACCAAAAGGTCGTGTTTTGTTTAACACAATCTCTAAAATGGGTTTAAATGTGGTCGCGAGCGGGCAACCAACATATTGGCCTACTGATCAGCAAAAAATTCCAGATGTTATCGACTTTGGCGTGGTTAAAAACATCCCCACAGAAACGATTCATGTTGAAGCTTCCTTAGAATTATCATCCGACCACACACCTACAATTGTTACTATATCGAACCCAAATAGAATTGTATTTCCGTCAGGTTACTTAGCGACGCCAGCCACACAAATAAATTGGTTAAAATATAAAAAATTTCTCAGTGCCCATTGCACAGAAAATATTCCGCTTAGTACACCGGAGAATGTGGATCTCTCTCTTGTTAACTTTGACAGTTATCTTAAACTAGCTGTTCAACACTCCAGCGTTACCCCCAAAAAAATTAAAAATAATAAAATATGTTCTTCAGATGTCGAGCGGCTCTTGACTGAAAAAAGGAGAGTTCGAAGAGAGTGGCAACTTTACAGATCCCCGCAACTTAAGATTTTATTAAAAGAATGCACAAAAAGGCTAAGAAAGTTACTACAGAATCAGAAAACGGCTTCTCTAGAAAAATATCTTAAGGAACTTGATGCAACTCCACAATCTGACTACTCATTATGGCGTGCAGCTAGAAATCTAAAAAGGCCAGTTATATCTAAGCCACCATTAAGAAACTTGAATGGTAGTTGGGCAAGAAATGATAATGAAAAAGGAAACCTGTTTGTAAATCATTTGAAAAACGTATTTACACCAAATATATCTCACAATATTGCGGTCGAGTTACCACCTGTTGATGCTAGAGCAGCTATTCCCCTCAGATTTGAAATAAGAGAAATCGAAAAGGCTATTTGTGACTTAAACACTAAGAAGGCACCTGGTATTGATAAAATCAGTAATAAAATGCTTTTGGAGCTACCTCGCATAGCAAAAAAAATTATTCTTTTTATTTTTAATGCTATTTTACGCCTTGAATACTATCCTGAAAAATGGAAGGTTTCCTTAGTTACCATGATACCAAAGCCAGGTAAAGATCATACAAAAGTTGAGTCTTATAGACCTATTAGCTTATTATCGAATATGTCAAAGCTGTGTGAGAAATTATTAGTTTCAAAATTAACACCAATTTTAAGTGAAAATAGATGTATTCCAAACCATCAGTTCGGATTTAGAAGAAAACACAGCACAATCGAGCAGACTCATCGAATAGTAAATGTCATAAGAAAAGCATTTGAAGAAAAGAAATATTGCTCAGCACTCTTCATCGATGTTTCGCAAGCTTTTGACAAAGTCTGGCATGAAGGCTTATTACATAAATTGAAGCAAAATTTACCAGCAAACACACACAAGCTGCTAGAAAGCTACTTAGTCGGTCGTCAATTTATTATTAAAGAAGGAAATTTCTTAAGTTCACCTCAGCCCATTGCCGCTGGAGTCCCACAAGGCAGCATCCTGGGCCCCCTATTATACTTAATTTATACTTCGGACATGCCAACAAGCAACTACACACAAACTTCAACATTTGCAGACGATACAGCTTTTCTAAGCGTCCACGAAAATCGCTATGAAGCATCGTGTTACTTACAGCATCATATATTTCAACTAGAAATATGGTTAAGACAATGGAGGATAATGGTCAATGAGCAAAAATGTGAACATATAACATTCACTTTGCGCCGGGAATCTTGCCCCCCTATTACAATCAATAATCAAATAATTCCTCAACATTCGCATGTTAAATATCTCGGTATACATCTGGATCGGCGATTAACGTGGAAATGCCATATAGAGGCAAAATTAACTCAAATGAAACTAAAAGCCATTCAAATTCATTGGCTTATTGGAAGAAATTCTGTCCTTAGTCTCGATTGCAAGCTTCTACTTTACAACTCTATCTTAAAGCCTATCTGGTGCTACGGTATTCAACTATGGGGCACTGCCTCGGCCTCTAATATCGACAAAATTCAAAGGCGCCAAAATAAACTTCTTCGAATAATCACAGCCGCTCCCTGGTATGTTAAAAACTCAAACATTCATAAGGATCTCAATGTGCCATTAGTGAAATCTATGATTACAAAATATGCAGTAAAATATTTAAAAAGGCTTGAACAACACCCAAATCCACTAGCTCGAAATATTTTAAATCATGGCGGCCACACTCGCTTAAGAAGAAGAGACACTGCAGCACTTACCCAATTAGATGAGCGATAAACACCTATAAAAGTGAACATAACCCGTGATGAAGAAAATTTTGTCTGGCACTGGCAGGAGATAAAATAACGTATTAGGTTAAGATTTGATTAATTATTGTTAGTTCATATTTAATATATGAAGATTCAATAAAAAATAATGACAAAAAAAAAAAAAAAAAAAAAAAAAAAAAAAACTTTTCTTTTATTTAACAATTTTTTCACAATTTGTATGCTTTTTATTTGTTACTTTTGTTTATTTACCTTTTGAAACATATGTTTTTTTGATTTACTAAATTTTACTGCAAAAATTTATGCAGTAAAAATTTGTAAATACTCAGACAAGAACTGTCACTTTTCGCTCTCAATTTATGTTCTCATTTACTGCATTTTGTGCACTCGAGTTTTGTAAAAATAGTAAAAACTTTTGTGTTCTCGAACGCAACTATTGTAAGAATATGGAAATGATAAGTAAGTGAACATGTATGATAATATTTTGTGTGTGTACGTGCGTTATCGTGAGAATTCAAATTTTTTTGGACGTGATTACAAGCAAACCTCTGATTTTAAATTTAATCTATATAAAATCGTATAAACTTACCGACACTGAACGATCAGTACTGCCTTCTCTCTTTTTGCGTTTATCTTCCGTTGCCTTAAAGTCATCTACTCTCGAATTATGATAATCACCCGATGTCTCGTTAATGTCTGCATGCCCATTGGATATAATTTGTTGGTGTTGCTCTTCTTCTTGATTTCTGGTGTTTGAATTTTCGTTGGATGTTTTCTAAATTCCGAAGAAAATGTTTTGAATTCAAAAAATGTTTAATATAAAAATAAAACAGCAACAAACAAAAAACAAAAACAATTCAACAAAAATTACTATTTTAATAAAATTTAACAAAACGAACAAAGACGATCACAAAACTTATAAGAAAACAAACATATTTTTTTAAATTACAGAGTTGTACATTTTCAATACTACCAGTATTGAAAAAAAATTAAAGTTAGTTAATAAGTATTAAGTATTTGAAAAGAATAAACAACAAAATCTTGTTTTATTTTAGTTTGATTTTAAAAAGTTGGATAAAGAAGTTGTTTTTACAAGGTGGATCTAATCGCTAACCTTTGTGGGATCGGTTGTCGAAGTCTCTCGTAATTTTAATTCTTCATCAGCAGCATCAATTAAACCTTGTATCGCTGTTACAACTACGATAAATTTGTTATAAATTTTGTTTTTTTTTATAACAGAAACACAAGAAAAAAATATACACAATATATTTAAAAAAAATTAAAAATATAATTTCTAAACCTTTTTTGAAAATAAAAAAGTGTAAGAAAATTAAACAAAAAAAAAATATGCTAGGAAAACAACTGGGACGAAGAACAAATTTTCGGCTTGTGTGAAAGTACACACAATAATGGCGTCGGCCAAAATTCGCCATAACCCGGGGTCTCCACGTAGTAATATTTATTGCGGCAAACGTCAAATTTGATTGCTCCATTAAATTTGCGACGTATAGACCGCAAATTGCCATGAGTGGCAATCCATTGCGCAATAATTGCTCTTCTTGAGCAATTAGTGCTTAGCAATCTGCTGTAAAATCAGTTGTCATTTATCTGACATTTCATTTCTCTGTACGTTTGTTTATGGTAAAGCAATTTCACGTGTTCTCGAACAATATAATCGACAATTATTGCGCTATTGTTCTGCCGACGTTTTTAGTGCTTAGCAATAAAAATTGCTACGTGGAGACCCAGTGTAAGCGGCGTACTCTGAAATGTCTAAAGGCCCAAATACACTGGTCAAATTCCCATCCAGCATTAAGGTTGTATTAGTAAAAATGAGTTTGTATGTGTGACACCGACGATGCTTGATGTAAAATCAAAAAATTTAGATATTTAGTATGCTTGACGAGTGATTTTGATGAATGTATTGGCGTTACTCTTCAAGTACCCACACACTTTAAACGTGATTTCAAACCGAACAGACGCTAAAAATGTCGGATGAAAAAAAATGCTTTGGATGAAAAAAAAATGTTATTTAATAATTTTCTAGTTCTTTTCTTGAAATTTTTTTTATTTATTAAAAAGCAACACAGTTAAAAGTATGTAATCACAATTAAACACTTTTTATCTACATATATTTTAATATTTTTTGCTCCTGCTGTTGTCTCTTTAAAATAAAATGCAAAATGAATGCTTGACAGCTGATCCAGCAAATGTATGTTCTAATGTCAAGCACACGTACACCAGCTTGATGGTGTGAATAAAATACTCATCAAGCATTGTGGTAGTATTAGTAAAAATGTTTTTGTATAAAAAAATTTAGATATTACTGCGAATATTATGATAAGCATTTTGGCTTGTACTGACCCCTTTACACCGGCGAACCATGTTTTGGGTTGAGTTTTTAAGTGTTTTTGTAAACAAGCAAAAATACTATATTCGTATAGGAATGGTTTCCAAGAGTGGTCGTATGTGGGACCTGTGGTAAATTATAGACTGACCTTCAGGAATTTTGCGGAGTGGTGATACTGTGACAGACCAAATTTTGCTGCAATAGCATGACTCGTTACGGTATTAGGCGTTCTAAAGTGTTTTCCGAGATTGGGCTTTATATTGGGTTTATGGTTAATTATGGACCGATCTTCACAACATTTTTTAGTATGATTTCTAATCATATTAATCGAATTTGTGCAATATACAATGAGCTTCGGTGCATTCTGTCACCATTGTATGTTTGTTTTTGTATCAAAAATATCAGTTTTTAAGGATTCCGATTGTGCTGGGTTTCAGTCACAAACTGTTTAGGAGAACTTGAAAGAATTTGACACCAATGTTGCTATTTTTCTTAAGTCTTTCGAAAGTGAGCGTGTTTTCAGCAGACGGATAGACGAACGGACATGGCTAAATCGGCTTATAACTACATATGTACTTATAGATCCAGAATATATATACTTTTGGTCTTAGAAGAATATTAATAAAGTTTCACACGGAAAGACAAACTTAGTAAACCATCATGCACCACTAGTGGAGAAGGTTACATTCAGGTTATTTTTTACTTTAATAATTGTTTTGTTTTTATTTTACAGCAATGTGATTTGTGAGCTGTGACTTTTTCATCTGATGACGAATGAGCACGGTGAATTTTTACCGACGAATTCGTTGTATTAAGCGAAATTCGTTGTTCATCCCAGTTGGCTTCCCAGCAAAAATTTTAGCTTACAATAAAAAAAATATATATAAAATAAAATGATGAATTAATAAAAAATTAAGGAGTTTGTTTAATTTAAAATTAATTTTATGGTTTAAATTTTAATTATAAAAAAGAACAGATTTTTTCTTAACAAAAAACAAATCATTTTTAAAATTATGTCCCCTTTTATTCTAAATTTCAAAACAAAAACTAATTTTGAAACTTTATTTGCGAAAAAAAATTATTAAATTGAGTGAAAAATGCTGCTGTTAGTTTTAAAAGAGAGTCTAAGAGTAAAACTATTATCACATTTAAGAGAAATGTTTACTTGAAAAGACAAAGAGAGTGTGAGCAAAAGTTGTAATAGTTTTAAACGTGTGATAATTGCTGCAAACATGCCACATTACAACAGAAACAAACTTGTACTTTACGAGAGATTTTTTAATAAAAAGGATCTTGATTGAAAAAGTTGTTAGTTATTTAAAAAAAATTGGTTCACTTTCATGCCATTATTTAGGTTTGGGACTTAATCATTCCTTATTAGATCAAAATACTTAATTAAGTTTGAAATAAAGTAATAAAAATAACTGTACTTATGGTTTTATTAAATTTTTTTTTATTGATATTTAAGATTATAAAGATGATTTTTTTTTTTTTTGAAAATATTTGGTTTTTATGGATGTAACTGTTGGCGTTTTAGAAAATTAATTGCGACCATCTTAAAATTAAGAAAAAATTAAAAATAATAAAATAAATTTAATATTTTTATAAAAAAAAAGTAACTAAAACAGATAAAAAGTTAAATAAAAAACAATTAAGTTGATATACTCAAGTTAGTATGGAAAATTTGGGAAAGTTTTTATTAATTTGGTTCTCGATCAAAAATATCTACCATTTTGCAACAATTTTATATTCTAAACTTTAGAATCTAAAGCCTGGATTCACACTATGAGAGAAAAGAAGAGAATATGCCACTTTTTTCTCCAATCTCTTCAACAAACTCAGACTTTCTGAAAGAAAACTTTTATAGTGTAAACCCGGACAGAGTAAACAAATCGTCGTGCCGATGTTATCTTGCCGTATATCACAAACATATTTTTTTTGGGAAATTGAATCTTAAGGTTAAAATTTTTGTACACAAAAATGTACGTGAAAAAAGTCGTCCAATATTTTTGTCAGATATTGTGTTTGAAGTACTTTATCGATTTATGTAAAAATATCCAAAGTCATGGAAAAAAATTTAAAGTTATAGCCACTGTCACATCCGAAAAATTTTTCAATTTTGTCATAAACGCCACTTTTTGCGATATATTTTTTAGTTTGTGGGATATTGGTCAAAATAAGGTATTAAAAACCTACATTCACGTGTTTTACCAATATTGAAAATTAAGTTATAATAATTTTCGAAACGAAAATTTATGCAAGTGACAAATATATTTACGTATAGTTATAGTTATACCCACACCACAATAGTGGAGAGGGTGTTATGCATTTGTGCTGATGTGTGATAATTTGATAAAATTTGGTACATATATTCTTATTGGTACAAGTACCAAGCCTATTGAAGGACCACGAGGGAAGATAAGGGGGAAATTTCTTCCTCTCAGAAACTATCAAACCGATTTTAATGAAATTAAAAACATAGTTAGAACCATATCTAAATGGACACAAAAGGTATGCATTTGTTAAAAAATAGGACCTCGAGGGGAATTAGGGGCAATTTCTGCCTCTCAAACCGATATAATTGAAATGAAAAACATAGGTAGATCTATATCTATTTGGACACATAAGCTATACAGTTTTTCAAAAATATGACCACAAGGGGAGGTAGGGGTCAATTTCTGCCTCTCACAAACTTTCAAACCGATTTTAATGAACTTTATAAACATAGTTAAATCCATATTTATATGGACACATAAGCATAATGTGTTTTTAAATACTGTCGTGCTGGGTATCATATGGTCGGGCTTGACCGACTATACTTTCTTACTTGTTTTTATATTATCGAATTTCCTTATGTATGAATAATTTTAAGGTTTATTATTGCTTAAGAGTGGTCTAACCATAATGCACGACGTAAATTGTGATTCACACCGTAACGTCAAATTTTTGTCCAACTTAATTTGACATTTCTTGGTATCAGTGCCAAATGCAACCTTGGAGATGTACAGCATTGAGCAGCGCGTTAAGTTTGCTGAAGCCATTTAATAAAAATGGGCGTTCAAATCAAAAATAAATTTTGTGCATCTCTTCGAAAATGAGGTATGCCAAGCAGTTCCCGTGTATGATTTTCGCTATCGCAAGCTGATAACGGATTTCTTTTTGCCAGAAATTGAGGATATGGCATGGACGATAAGTAGGTCCACAAGAATGGGTCACACGGCCAACGAAACCATTGCTCTTCTGCACGAGAAATTCAATGGCCATGTTAATTGGCCGTCACGATCATATGATTTGACACCGTTGGCCTTCTTTCTTTGGTAATATATAAAATAAAAAGTGTACGTCAATAAGCCAAGAACAATTCAAGAGCTAAAAGATTAAATAATTTGACACATTAAGGACATTGAACCTCAATTATGTCTCAGAGCCATTGTAAATATGGAGTCATCGGACAGAGGTATGCTACCGAAGCCGCGACGAGCATTTGGCCGATATTTTGTCTCACACATAGTTGTCATAGATCCTTCTTTAATAATAAAAAATATTCAGATAATTCTCTAAAAAAATTTTGTTTTATTTACAATTAACATTCTGCATTATGGTTGGACCACCCTGAAAATTTAATCTTTAATTGCTTAACAATAAAATGAATTTAGGCAATATAGCAAGCAATAATTCCATCAATATAAACAGTTGTTGTGTACTACATCCGAAAAATCTCTTTACATATAAAACGAAAAATGTTAAAATAACAGTAATATTAATAAGAAAGTCTCTTTTTTGTAACATGCCTAATAAACTTTGTTCAAGTTTTTTGAAAGTTTTCATACGTTTTTTGTCGTATATCCACAATCATGCTACATACGATATTATAACGTATTAAATTTTTCGCAAAAGTGGATATACAACCAAATGGCTTCGTAATATCTCATTCACCATAAGAGATTGAGACGTAAGGATTGCGCAGATCGATAGATCTGTTAAATTTACCACAGGAAACGGTCTTATCTCATTTTTTTCGATTTTGTGATATACGACAAGATAACTCCGGAACGACGAAATATGTAAAATTTTTCACGATCTGGCAACGTCGTAATGTCTGTTTGAAACCATGAAGCAACAAACAAAGACTCGTAAAACTGCTCTGAGTGGAGAAGCAGCTCGCGCTTTTTGTCATTATTTCTTAAGGACAAACAGGTCGTTCTTGTTTGTCTACTTTTCGTGCGTTTTGCGTTGTCACCTCGCATTGGTTAATGGTTCGGCGTCGCATAACTGTACCGAGTTACAGTTTTTGCGGTTTCAACATTACCTATGCAATCGTTTTTATCCTCAAATTTCTAATGTGACTGGTGGAGAACCATATATAACTCAGACGTTTTACTGGTGGAGTACCAAGGAAATAACGCAGAAGTTTACTGTTTGAGACCAAAATACTTTGGAGCGGATTCAGGAATCTCTCGCCTTCCTATACGAAGGTTTAGGTCGAACGAGGACTTTGCGGTTGAGGCTCCAAAAAAATTATGTGATACCCTGGCATTATAACTTAAATAGTTGGCCAAAAATTTTTAATTTTAAGCAAAATCCAAAAAAAAAAACAAACAAAGATGGCGCATTCTTTTTTTCAAAAATTAAATCCATATGAGACAATTTACTTTAAGGGTAATGTCGCTGAGAGAATGCCTACGTTCTCTTTTGGAGCCCCATCTTCCACGAGCGTTAACAAAAAGCTGTAAATGGCATAAACTCAAAGGATACTCTACAATATCTAGAAGTTGCAGTTGCGTTTCACCGTCTGTTCTAGGCCTAACTGGACTTGTTGTCGAATCTTTAGATTTAAGCTATGTTCACATTATGTGTATTTGTCATGTGGATTGTCACTTTTTTAGATGTTAAATTTGTACTGTAAATTGTGTACAGTGCATATGACATTTTTGATTTAGAACGAGTTCTATTTTCAAGTGACAAAGCATCTGACATCAGCTGTTTTTTTTAACATAATTGTTTGTGACGGCAAAAATTAATTAAAATTTTAATAAAAATAAATTATAGGTATAATAGTAAATAAATAATACAAAAGATAAAAAATGCACAAATTTATTATTGAAAATGTACTATTAAGATTTTTGTATGACGTGCTAAATTCCCAATTTTCCATATTTGATAAATACACCGAAATTTATTGTTGAGGGAAAGCTAGCCTCTATGCGCATTTCACTGGTTGCTTAGGCCAGATCATCAGGAAACCTTTTCCAAAGATTTTAGAAAAGCTAAAAATATTATACAAATAAAACCCTAAAGCGAATAAGAACCTTAAACACTCAAAGTCTTACTTGTAACAATATCAAAGCTTAAACAAAACACCAACAATAAACAGTGAGTTTATCTTTTCTTACATCCCCCTACAATTGGTTGGGTTCTTTGTCTGGGTTCACACATTGAAATTTTTCTTTCAGAAAGTCTGAGTTTATAGGTGAGAGAGGAGAAAAGAAAAGCGTGTTCTCTTCCCCTCTCACCAATAAACTCAGACTTTCTGAAAGAAAACTTTCATAGTGTGATCCCAGACTTTCCGACGAAAATGTATTCCTTTTTTTTTGATAAGTTATGTCAAATGTACGTTACATATCAACATGTGAACATGTAAATTATAAACCTTATGTAAAACTCAAATTTTGACATACACATGTGAGTAGAAAATTGACATTCCACATGACAAAAACACATAATGTAGACATAGCTATTGATGATGCTGAAAATATACTAACACCGCTCATACATAATAGAACAAAAATACGAAAGAAAGAAATATGTTAAATAGAAGTGTCAAAATTGTCGCTTTAATTCTTATTGCCATGATACATTTACACAAAGTAGACAAGGTATGTCTGTCCGCTTATGAGTCTTGTGTAAATGCTTATTACATGCGCTTTTAAGGCTCAGTTAGCTGACAGTAACAGTAACGTTGCAAATCAGCTGCTTCATTTTGTTGTATGTAAAGCAATTAGACCGATTACAGTTAGCCGTAAGATGTTACGTCTCAATCTATAAGAAATATATTGGTCTTACTTTTTTACGGTAAGGTTAAGTTAATCTTACTCTCAGCTAAAGCTTAAATTAGGGGTGACATAAACATAATGCCACAGCCGTAACGGCGAATTTAGAAAGCAAAATTGAATTGGTTTGTATGGTATGTTTATGTTGTTTTGGTAGTGCAGTGGCTATGGTAATACAGTTTTGGTATGGTTATGTCACGTCTAATTGAACCTTAACTGAGCCTTAACGGCGTTCAATAACACTGGCTCAGAGCCAAAAAATACCAAGAACGCCACATGCCCAGATAAGTTAATTGAGACCTGCTGAACACGAAAAACGCTGTATTTTTTTTTTTCCTAAGTACAGTTTTTTAGATAACGGTACTTTTGTGTTTTTCGGTGTATGGTCCCACTCAAACCCTTGTGGAGCCCAACCAAAAAGTCCAATCGAAATAAATGGCATATCGTTGGAAATTGAAACCATCAGTTTTAACGTATTTAAAAAAACGGAATTTTATATGAGATGAAAATATTGTCGTTCCACAAAATCCTTAATTAAAACTTTATTTTTCATCCGATTTTACTATTATAATATTATAATTATAATTACGCTTAAAATGTTAGTAATTAAATATACTATATGGTTAAAAAATAAAACATTCCAGATATTTAATATAACGTAGAAAAAACGAAATAAAAATGAAAAATTTTGAAAAAAAAAACGTAAAAAATAGGCAAATTTTGAACTTTGAGGTGCCATTACTCAGCCATTTCTTATCAGATAGAAATTTTCAGCATATCGACGGAAAAGGCATTCAATTAACAATTAACGATATGCCATTTATTTCGATCGATTTATTATTTAATTGGGCTCCAGAAGGGTTTGAGTTGGACCATACACCGAAAAACACAAAAGTACCGTTATCTAAAAAACGGTACTTAGGAAAAAAATTACAGCGTTTTTCGTGTTCAGGAGGTGCCAATTAACTTATCTAGGCATGTGGCGTTCTTGGTACTTTTCCAAACTTGAAATTTGTAAAGCAGTGTAATTGTACCGTGTTACAGTTTTATGAGGTTCGACATTAAACCTACGTTTTTGAACTAACATTCTGCATCGTGCTACATAAACATAACCTCACATGCAAAAAAGGGACAGCTTGCATAACTCCCTCTCTCTCTCCCCCTAATTCGGTCAACTATATAAATTCGCCTTGTTCATTAAGATCTAATGATTTCATTGTTAAATCGGGTTTTCTTCCTTTCAAGTTTCGGGTTAAGTTGAACATGAAGAAATGTGTGTGTGTGTGTGTGTGGGCATTTTGTGATTTAAGGGATAGTGAAATATAAAAAACTATATACAAAATTATAGGAATGCAACAAAAAAAAAGGAGTATATTAACTCTGTTCCAATACTAGAAATATTAAAAGGTTTTGTGGAAAATCTTAATTTCTTTTAAATGGATACTTTTTACAAAAACCTTAGAATATGACTTGTACTGCCACAGATTAGACAGATAATAAATTAAATGAAAAAAAAGAACAGATAGAAAAAACCTTTTGCCATAATCTCTAACCTTCGCTTCATATTGATCGGAATTCATTTCGGCAATCAATTTGGCCATGGCCTTTTCAGTGTCCTCCAACTTTTTGCGCAACTTTTCGATTTCCATCAACTGATCGGTTTCCTTTGTCAAAAGTTTCGAAGTCGACTGTTGGGTCTGCTGTTGTTTTAGAGAAGAGGACAGATTTGTAGCCGCCGTTTGGGCCGATAAACTGGCATTATATAAATCGCTGCCACGTACAGTTTGCTGGTGTGGTACGATATCTGCAGAAGGTTTTTGTAGATTAGTTCCTAGAAATTTGTTATTTAGTTGGTTGATTTGTTTTTTGTTCTATTTAATTATGTATTTTTATTATTATTTTTAATTGAAATTGTGAAGGAATATTTTTGGAATTTTTTTTGTTTTTTAATTTTTACATATTTACGTTACAACATCCATATAAAATTAATTATAAAATATTAAATTATTTTTGTTACTAGTGTTTAGAAATTGAAATAAAAATAAATTAAAAACATCAACTAAATTGCTACAAGGATTTTATTTACAATGTTGGGGTTTAAAAAAAAATACAATTTACGTTGAGAAAAAAAAAAGACATTTAAAGCAGCTTCAATTTTCCTTATTTTCGTTATTAGAGGACATAGTTTTTAAAAATGATTGGCCAAAAAAAATATATATTCACTTTAACTGAAACCAAAATAAATCACACACTGATTTTCAAATTATAACTTTAAATATCAACTCAAAATCGTTTATTATTTAAGATAAATCAGAAGAATATTATTTAGAAATAGAAGAACTTAAAAACAATTGAAAGGCTTCATTCATCTTACTTGTTTGATGTTCCCGCCAACCTGTTGCAAACAGGATTTGATCAATTCGTTTGTGAAGGAATTTTTTTTTTTTTTTTGATGTATTTTACAATTGAGAGCATTTTTACGTTTTTTTTTTAATTAATACGTATAGTAATAATTGTATAAAAGGGATTTTAAATAAACATTTTTTTTTAATTTATATAACTACTTCAAATAAAAACTTAACTACTTAAATATTTAACGTACTAGGTATATTTTTAACATAATTGTTTTTAAAAACTTACCCAATTTTGATCCATTTAGGTCCTCAACATGTCGACCATTTTCTTGACCAAAAACTTCTTTACGGAAATTGGGATCTCCAGGTGCAGGCCCATAGGGGGCATTTGGTATTTGCTTCTTGAAAACTATCTAAAATTTGTAGTGAAAATGAAAAACAAATAAAAATATATAAATAATTTTAAAATCTATCTATCTATCTATATATCGTTAGCTAAAATGCAAAAAGACGTAACTAACAAAAATATAATTTTACAGGAGAAGCAAAAAACTTTGTAAAGTGAAAACTATGAACATATCAGAAAAACATGCATTGATAAGTCGTCCATGGAATTCATCAACCAATTTTCAAAGAAACCGATTTTATTATATTTTCTTAGAAAAAAAAAAATGTGTAATTACGTCGTTTTGCATACTTCAAACAAAAAAACTTGTAGTTACGTCCCTTGGTTTTTGTTAATAAAAACGCAATTTTTGATCGCAGAAGTGTAAAATTTTGTCAAGACATGTAGTTTTATAGCATTCATAATAAACAATCAAAAACTCGACTTGGAATTTTTTGTTAGTTACGTCTTTTTGCATTTTAGCTAACGATATATAAAATAGGATGTATGTATGTATGTGTGTATGTAACGTATGGACTCCAAAACGGCTGGTCCGATTTTGATGAAATTTTCAGGGAATTATCAGAATATTCAGGCGTGTGACACTGTGAAGTCTTTTTGATTTTCGGTCTGCGGGCGGAGGGGCGTGGCAAAATCCAATTTTCATATTTCACCACCAATGACTTCTAAATAATTTGGACGATTTTTTCTTTAAAATGATCGCCATGGTCCAACTTATATTTATACGAAAAGAAAATTTTGCACCGCCCACTTTTTTCGAATTACCTAAAATCAGAAAACGGCTCCAGCGATTTGACAAATTTTTCTTTCAAATGTTCGTATTAATCCATTTTAAGTTTTCATCGAAAGACAAATTTACCACGCCTACTTTTACGCCCACTTTTTCTATTAAGCGCATAACTTGAGAACGGCTTGACCGATTCAAACGATTTTTTTTAAATGATTGCCATGGTCCAACTTAGGTTTTTACGGAAAGAAAATTTTTCCCCGCCCACTTTTTTCGATTTACCTAAAATCAAAAAACGGCTCCATCGATTTGACTAATTTTTCTTTTAAATGTTCGTATTAATCCATTTTACGTTTTCATCGAAAGAAAAATGAATCACGCTTACTTTTACGCCCACTTTTTCTATTAAGCGCATAACTTGAGAACGGCTTGACCGTTTTGGACGATTTTTTTTTTAAATCATCGCCATGGTCCAACTTAGGTTTTTACGGAAGGAAAATTTTAAAGGCCGTAAATTTCGTTTAAAGCTCAATTTAAATCGTCTGGTAATACAACACTAATGTTTGCTTAGGGCCAGCAACGCGGACCGGGTCAGCTAGTATAATATAAAAATGTAATATTCGTAACCCCTCAAGATGGATTCATCCATGCGTTCCGAACAATATTTTTGTCCGGAAAAATACTTTTTACTGAGAGTGTTCTGTAAAATGATTCACCCATTTGTCCAAAAAAACAAAGCTACCATATGGTTTAAAGATGTAAACAATTAAACAAAATGGCAGCACAACTAGCAAACCAATTATTTCGAACTAGCATATATATACCCGCTACTTCGTTAGCGTCTCCTTTTTCTGCGTGGACATTTTTTTATGCCAAAGTTTTTTTTCTAGTTTTAAACTTGTTTAAATTCTAGCATTTAACCCGATACTTTAGTAGAACCAAAAAGCTAAAGAAAAATATCAAATTTCCCGTATTTCCTTTTTTGGGTACTATATTTTTCCCCCATATCAAAAATTTTAGTATTGTAGTGGCAGCCCATAATTTAGTACGAATATGTCAATGAATGGAGGAAAATGTTTTGTAAAAAAAGAACCAAAATAGTTACGATTTTCACCCCTTAAATGTTCGAATTTCGAAATAGTACCAAATTTGTGTTCGTATTTTTTTGAAAAGTATCGAATGTGGTATAAGCTTTGTTTATATGTTTATTGGTTCAAAAGATAAATGAGGTGTAAAAAAAGTTTCAAAATTCAGGTTTTACTCGTTTACTCCCTAAAAGGGCCGAATTTCAAAAAAGTACCAGACACCTGTCCGCTTATTTTTCTAAAGAACAACAATAAGTATTAAATTTTTTTGTATCTCTTTTAGCTTTGAAGATATAAGGTTACCGAATTTTCCCGTTTCTACCCCCTAAACATTCGAATTTCCAAAAATCCCGTCTTAGTGGATCAATTTGGGGAGTGACCAATCTCTGGTCCCAATTTCAAGTTTCAAGGGTCAGCGGTTTGGGCTACGCGATGATGAATGAGTCAGTCAGTCAGTTCTAAAGGTGGAAGTACATAGCACGCGTTAAATCGTCGACGTTTGTCGTGCGTTTAAAAACTTAAGCGCATGAAAAATTGCAAGTTACACAACGCGCGTTACAAAAACCATTCCTGTCAGCTGTTTTTTATTTGTTTACTTATTTTTGCATTGAAAACGGATTCGAAAGTATATCAAGATTTTATTATTTTATTGAATTTATTCTTTTTATATAAATATTGTATGTTTTTTAAGCTCTTCAATAAGTTTTGCTTTCATGATTCACAAATTTGTTAAATTATTCTTTTAATTGTCAGCTGATTACTTGTCAAAAATACACAACGCGTTAAAAAGTTCAAAGTTAACCAACTTTCTGGCGCAAACGCGTCAAAATATTTCGCATGTAGCTTGTTCTATGAAAATATACTAGTGTAACGCGCGCACTAACGCGTGTTATGTACTTCTACATTAAATAATATAATATAATTCAGGAACGGTAGTAGCAAATTCAAAACTATTTCTTTATAAATTATTAAGAATTATTTGATCTTTCTAACTGCTTTGTTAGTTTGTTTTATTTGTATGAAAATTTTAAAAGTTAAAAGGCGTTATTTACAAAATTTATGAAAAAAATTGCGAGAAATTGTAATGTAGGGTGCCTAAATAAGCAAATGCATTGCAAAAACTTATGGTCTTTTTACACCAAAATAAAGCTTGGACATTATTCTTTTAAGTTATTTCCTTAAAAGTAAAGAAAATTGTGAATTTGACAAAGTTATGAAGAAAACTAGAAAAAGGCAAACACGATTTTTGGCAAAAATCGCGTACACTAAACCTCTTCCGAAAAATCTGAATAAATCTCAAAAATACTTAACCCTATAAGCTTTTAAATTGTGCTTGAGCCCCAAAAAATGTTCATCCCTCTAGCAGCCGTACCTAAACAAGAGTGGAAGGCGGAACCTTTTCTTCCGCCTAGCTTTTACGCTGATATGCCATACCTTACCCCCTTTTCCACATGCAAGTGCAAGTTCGAAAAACTCAATACACTCACACTTTTTCACTAACATTCACACAATTTTTTTACCAATCGGCTGTTTCCTCGATTTTTCGTTGACAATACGTATACACAACTTGCATGTGGAAACGTGGGGTAAACAAGAGCGTCAACGTTGTGTCCCAAACAGTAGTGTTAACTTTCGTGTTTAATAAACCCCACATATTTAATAACAATAGCGGCCAACTTCACTATTAAACGTGCTGTCAAAGCCGGATTTTCCAATATCAAAGCGTTGACGCCGCGCTAATTAGGGGCGCTTCATACAAATTGTATGGGCATGAGAATTTTTGACAGCTAGAAAACGCTTTCCGCTCTTGTTTAGGTACGGCTGCTAGAGGGATGAACTCATATGGTTATTTAAAATATTGAGATAACTTAGCTGTAGGGGTAGTTTCAATATGTACAAAAAAATTATAAAAAAGATCTACAAACCTTCATGATAGTATAACCGAAGAATACAACAATACCAATGGTATATAGTGGCATTATAATACCCATGCTATTTTGTCCTTTTCCCTGAGGCTGATGCAGGGCCCCGGCACCCATAGGGGGACGCATGCCGGGTATGGGTCCTGGCTGTAAGGCAAAAAAGGAATTAAATAACTAGGTTTATTTAATTTACATGCATACATATCGTCTCCTTAAATGCAAACGGACGTTACAACATTTTTATTTTTTTTTTTTTACAGGAGAAGCAAAAAACGTTACAAAATCAATAATAAGAAGGTGTTCATATATATTTGTTCGTTTTACTCCTTTGGGGTGCATAGTGCCGCAATGAAATGAACAAAAATCAATCAAAAACTCAATTCCGAAATTTTGTGTAGTTACGTGCGTTTGAATTTAAAGTGACGATATGTCAATTCAATTATTTATTTTGATTCTTTACTTTTCATAAAAGTGGGCTATCAAAGTTAACAAGGCGAATTTATTACAGGTGGTCTTAAAAGCCCTGCTGATATTAGCTAAAATCACTGTTGGATGTCAAAATTTTGTTTATTCTCTTTTATTATCTTTGTTTCTGTTTTGTTTTATTTCTGTTTTTGACATTGTACAATGATTTTACAAAAACAAATTGCTTGTGGTTTTTGTACGAGTTGTACTTGTTGTAGTACCGAGATTACCTGGGATGAATTCGCCTTGAAAGGTAATTAAGATTGTAATTTTTTATAAATATTTTTCAACACCATTGATTTTCTTTTTGTTGTATAATTTATTAGTTCTCTTTATAGATTAAAAATTTTGCAAATAAGACCTTAGGAATATAATTAAAAAAAAAACTGAATCATCAAAATAAGAATTTATTTGTGGAAAGTTACAGTGAGTGCCATAAATTAAGGCAAAACAAAAAAATATTATTTATTTGAAGTTTCATTTAAAGTCTTTAGTACATAATTCATTTTAAAGATTCGATATTGGTTTAAAATATCCGTAGGGATATAAGTCTATACTTCTTTATACAAATAAGAAAATTTCCCTCAACTTTTAACTAAGTGTTTGTATATTTATTTCATCTAGTGTAGTTCATCTTCACAAATATTAATTATGAAAGACTTTTGAAAAATGGTTTTCTTGATCATGAAAATTTATTTTTTATTTTCATAATGAGTTTTGTGTTTTCAATTTTGTTTTGAAAATTTGTACATATTAAAGAAGAATAAAGTGGGTGGGCAGCAATTAGTAAGCCAAAAAAAAACACATTTTGATTTTTTGTTCTTTTGAATTTTTGAATTATACTAGGTTTTGATAAAATAAACTTATTTATGAATGTTATTTTTGTCAAGCCAATAGGGCTTTTATTTCCTCAATTTAAATAAAATTTAATTTTTAATTATAATATTACGTTCCCTTATTTTTAGTTATCGATATCTTTAAAAAAAAAAACATTTTAAACAGGGACCGTAAAAGTTATTCCTTTTTTCGTAAAAGTCAGATGATAACAGTTATTTTTTTTGAACAAAAATAACAGTTACTTGTGATCTTTATTTTTTCGATCAAATATAACAGTTATTTTTTGTTTTTTATTTTTTTGAACAAAAAAAACAGTAATTTTTCGAACAAAAATAAAATTTTTTTTGTTTTTAATTTTTTTTTTTTTTTGAGCAAAATTTTTGATCAAAAAAATAAAAACCACTACATAACTGTTATTTTTGTTAAAAAAATCAAAAAATAACTGTTATTTATGTTCAAAAAAATAAAAATTAAAAAATAACTGTTAATTTCGAAGGAAAAAATAAAAATCAATTTTTAATAGACAAGTTCATAACCAAGGCGGATTCATGTAAACGGTACAACAAGTAACAACACCAAAAACACAACAATGTATTTTTTTGCTGCTTTCGTTGATCGATATGTCAAAAACATAAGCAACTTTTGACATTTCTCTCTCTCTAATTATGAAAAAAAGTAGCACAGCTGTGCTTTCAACGCAACCTGAAAAATGAATTCGCCTTGTTCATAACGATACTTGAATCAATTTTCCGACATTTATTTCTATGTGCTTTTTTTGTTTTAAAATTTCCATATATAACTGTTATTTTCGGTCCCTGCTTTTAAACCTTCATCAGTTATCTCTTACTTTCTAATTTAGTATAAGAGATTTCTTAAGTTATCGAAAACTGTAAAATTTTTTTACTGAAATGTTCTTCATTTTCTACAAAAAATATCTTCAGTTATCGCTAACTATCGAATTTTCTTTAGGCATCGATAACTATTAAGTTTCTGTAAAAAAATTACAGTTATCGATATGGTTTTCTAAAGAATATTATTCAGTTATCGATAACTATAAATTTTCTATCAAAAATTTCTTCAGTTATCAACAACTATCAAATTTTCTTCAAAAAAATTTTTTAAATTTTCTATTGAAAATCTATTCACTAATCGTTAACTGTAAAATTTTCTATAAAAATTTTTTAAATTTATCGATATTTATCAAGTTTTCTGTAGAAATGTTTTTCTTAGTTTTAAAAGGTTTGACAGCTATCTAAAAACAAAACTTGCAATTATCGAAAACGAAAAACAATTTTTACCATAAGTTTTTTGTAGAATTTTTTTTAAACTTTAAAAGCTATTTTCTGTTGAAAATTTCTTTTATTATCTCAACAATTAAATTTTCCATAACTAAAGAATTTTTCTATAAAAATTTTGATACTTATCGATAACTGAGAGAACTTTCTATACAAATGTATGTAACAATTGTCAATAACTGACTAAATTTTCTAAGTTATCGATAAGTATAAAAATTTTTATAGAAAATCTCTTCAGTTATAGAAAATTTGATGGTTAGAAAAAAATTTATAAATATCGATAACAAAAAAAATTTTTACAGAGAATTTTATTTTTAGTTATTGGAGGAGAAAATATGCGTAGACTACGATAGCTGAAGAAATGTTTTATTAAAAATTTTATAAATTTATTAATTTCCAAAAAAAATTATTTTACCGATTTCTTTAAAAGCTACTCGATCAATTTTTTCGAAAATTGTAAATACTCACTCTTCCCTCCACGATGCGAGGTGGGGGATTACTTGGCGATGCTTTACGCTCCACAATTGGTATCGTCGGTGTGGCCGGTATGGCACGTCCACGTTCTCTCATCGCCTGATAGACCGAGTCCGGATGGAGATGAGCTGGTCGCTCCTGGCGGATACCTGTACAAAAATCTTTATTTAATATTCAAAAGAAAATAAATTTGAATTATGATTTAAAATTTTTTCAAAATTCACGCCGATCAACAACAGCAATTGCATTATCGGCATTAATTTTTTTTTTACAATTAATTAAAGCATTTAAGACAAATATTAAACAAAAGAAACGTAATGAAAGAAAAATTAAATTAAAAGTGAAATTAACACAAGTTAGAAAAAAAAGATGAAAAAATAAAAAAAAACAGTTTGCAAACGTTATTACAATTTGTTAATGACGTACATACAACAAAAATATTTTGTTGGCAGACATTAAAATGCATTTTTATTGTTGTTTATTTTATTTTTTGCATTCGAAACCAAGACCGTAACGAATTTTATAACGGGCTGAAAGATTTATGGTTATGTATTTTATGTAAAAGTTGAAAAGGCTTTGAGAGTAAGTTAATGGAAAGATTTGTGAGAATTTGCCATGTACAAAAAAAAAACATTTTGTTAAACCTTTGAAATTTGTGATATAAAACCCTGCGCTGAAAATTTTTCATATAAATTTTTTTTAGTTTGCAAAACTTTGTATGAAAATTTTTTTATAATTTTATATATCTTAAGATATACGCAAGGCGAATTTATTACTGGTAGTCTTAAAAGCCTTGATGATATTAGCTATAATCATTGTTGGTTGTCAAAATTTTGTTTATTCTCTTTTATTATCTTTGTTTCTGTTTTGTTTTATTTCTGTTTTTGACAAATTGCTTGTGGTTTTTGTACGAGTTCTACTTGTTGTAGTACCGAGATTACCTGGGATGAATTCGCCTTGGATATACGGGCATGTTCTGGAAATCGAAATGAAGTGGAATTGAAATCGAACGAGATTTTTATTTCAATTATTTACAAAATGACTGTAGTTTTTTTCCTGTTTTCAAGAGTTGTTCTTGTAAATATAATTGGTACTCAAAGTATGATGTACATAACAAGGAATATTTTTATTAACTTTCCTTACAGGCTCGTTTTCAAAATTTGTTGGATTGTAAATCCACTTCATTTCGACTTATAGAACATGCCCGATAATTTTTTACAAAAGTTATCCCGGAGAAGCCCCCTTTTACACATGCCATTACTTGCTTGAAAGTGGAGGGCACGTATTATCAACGTAATTGAAGAATAATAAGTCGAATGTCATGCAAGCTTAGTGAAGCCATCGTCCAGACTTGCAATTTCTGTTGCTGCAACTTTTTAAAATTATGCTTTGAAATTGCACTAATGTCCAGATTATGAAATTCTAGGGTGCCAATTTTTTTATTTTTATCTTGTCCTTTTTATATATTTCATATAAATACAAATACATCTACACCTACAGCCAACTTTTAGTTAAATAGTGTGAAATTTACAAAACAAAACAGAATTGCAGAGTACATGAAACTGACTACCCCTCCCCAATCTGCTTACCTCTCTCATCTATAAACTCAGTAATTGCTGCAACAAAAATTGCAAGTCTGGACGATGACATAGTGAAGTCGAAGTTCATTTTTTAATCAGAGCTACCAAATAAATTGTATACTTTATTTATATTTGCAATAAAAAACTTTTATAGCCCTTTTAAATTACAACGAAATCTAGTAGATTTAGAACATAAACAGCCGACTAAAAGTTTATTGTGTAACGCACACATACATTAAAAAATTTGCATTTCCTTTTGTTTAAATCAACTGCATTTATTATATCAATAATATTTATCTGTTGCATTTTTTTTTTTTATTTTCTTAAAATTCTTGAATATTTTTAACAAGCCGCCCGCCATTTATGTTTTTTTTTTTTTTTTTTTTTTTTTTTTTTTTTTTTTTTTTTTTTTTGTTAAAATGGTTTATGTATCAAAAACTCACTGTCTGCTAAAATGTCAGGTTAGCTTAGGCCTGCCATACGTCCTGGTTTTCCAGGATTGTCCTGGTTTTTGACTACTTGTCCTAGTGTCCTGGTCCACTATGAAATTGTCCTGGTTTTTTTACAGGTCAAGATAGAAAATTTGCTTTTTGCTGGTTTTAGTTGTTAGCAAAGGTTAAGATTTCTGTTATAACACTGCTAACATAAGGCAATTGTATAAACAACTTTAATTTAATTCAACTGTTATCTGGTGTTAACGTCGTTTAACTAAAAGTTTTCAATAAAATTAGATGAGAGTCAATTCTCTTCCAAATTTTGTTTCAACTAGTTGCTTTAAAAAGTTATACCGTGTTAACAACTTGTATAAGGAATCGAAAACCGATAACAAATTACTTTCTTTAAAATAGCCAATACACGTTTCAATTCAATTGCCAACTGAGTCGGTTATTGTCCAAATCAAAGCGTGTATGGCTTTGTCAATTGATTAGTTTGACAGTTGTCAAGTTGGTTGAAGAAAAATCAAAAGATTTTGATTTTTTCAAGTCTGCTCAATGGACTAAAGAAAGAAACTCGTTAAAGACTGAAACACTGGAGAGTAATATTCAATGTAAGTAACTATATCAAAGGCTGAAATGAAGTTCTAGAAAAAGTGCAATCTTCTGAAAAGTATTAAAGTTTAGAACATTTTAAGCTCAACTTTTCATTATTTTTAATCGTTTTTATGTAAATGAATTACAAGTTAATTTTTTTTATATATGAGAAGTGATGTAACCCCAGACTTATTATTATGAGATGATGAGGAGTTAACACTACTCTTGCACTATAGTACTTGGTTGCAACGGCCCATCCAAAAACTATGTTTCTAGCGCCATCTGTTTTGGATACAAACAGTTGACTTACTCGACTATTGCACTGTTAAGAACAGTGCAAAGAACATATCTTTCACCAGAACCGTAACCAAGTAACCACTCAGCGCTGATAGCCTCATATATTGTTGGATTTAAAAATAAAAACTGGATGGTTTTTACATATTGTTTATACATATGCATTAAAAAATTTTTTTTTGTTGGCGTAATTTTTTATCCATTTTTTCTATGTGTCCTGGTTGATAGGTTCAAACTTCTGGCAGCCCTAGGTTAGCTGCAACTACAAAAGTGGAATTGTATCGGCTATAACAAAACGATATTGCTAAAGGCTGGATTACACTATTATACTTTGTATACATGAAAAAACTCAAGTAATATGACAAAGTGTGATAGTGTGAATGGAATGTGTCACGACAATTAAGAGTATTATGAAAAAAGTTTGACATCCCATACGACTTCATTGTTTTTTGAAAAATATCTAAACAATAATACTTTTCATTGGATCAGGGTTGCATTTTATTTCATGTGTAAGTGTTTATACTTTGTGTGATGGTGTAAACACAAACTGTCATGTTACATTAGATTTTTTGACAGTCTCATCAAAACTTATTAGATTTCTATCTCACAAAGTATTATGTCAAAGCTAGCTTACAAACCAAAGCTGAGCTATCCCGTATACGTCTACACTGGAATGAATTAAGTGCCGGTTCCACATTTTAAGTTTAACTCGTCAAGTCTTGAGTTTTTAGGAGAGAAGGGAAAAGAAAACGCTATTTATTTTCCCCTCTCTCCTAAAAACGCAAGACTTGACGAGTCGAACTTGACGAGTGTAAACCGGCACTAAAACATCCCGCATCCGTTCGAGTGTACTGGAAAGGTCTTATTAATATTGTCACCTCCAACAATACTATTCGTGAAGAAAATTGTAAACATATTATTTTTAACACAACAATATTATTGTCAGCAACAACCACATTATTAGTCCTCTATTAAAAAGCCACAACCATATTATGGTTGCCTCTAAATATATTATGGTTTAATATGACAATAGTTTGTTTTTAAATTAACAATAGTATTTTCCTCTTTTCCAAGAGCAACATGCTATGGTTGAAAACTAACCATATTATAAGTGTAAAACATATTTAAATTGTTACTAGCCATAACATGTTCGGAGGCAAACATAATATGATTGGGGCTTCTTTATGTAGGACTAATTTAACCATAATATGGTTGTCGCTGACAATAATCTGGTTAAATTAAACATGATATGTTTAAAATTTTCTTTAAAAATAGTTTTGTTGGAGGTGACCATATTTAAACATGTTTTTGCTCTAGGCTTACCACCTTTTAAAATTGCAGAAACGGGACACCACTAAAAAATCATAGAAAAATTCATACAATTCCATTTATGTAAAATTACATTGTGCTAAAAATTTACACTTTTTTAGACAAGCTGAGAACTTGTAGTTTTTACCTAATTCGGGTACGCTGAACCCAGTGGTGCTAACCGATTTTTTAGGTTATGTATTAAAAAAATCCAGTTCTGTTGAAAAAAAAATTTTAGTACTAAAATAAGTGCTAAAGCTCTCGATTTTTTTGATTTGTTGTGCCAGGTAATGAAAAAGTTATTCAAAAAACGGGACAAATGGCGTCCAGTTCAGAGTTTCGACGGGACACGGGACATTCCACTCTTAAACTGGACTGTCCCGGCGAAAACTGGCCAGTTGGCAAGTCTATTTTGCTCTGGGTGCAGGAGTAAAAGAAATATTAAATATTTAAATATCAAATTACACCACCGTCCTAAAACTTCAAAATTATTATACTGTTTCTTATATATTATCTTCGTTTTAATGATAACTTTGCTTGTTCATTGGAATATTTATACTCCCTGACAACCTCTTAATATGCTCTAAAAATTTTTTGTAATACATATTTGCATATATTAAACAAGCATAAAGTTATAGTCGGTCAAGCCTACGTCACAGCATTTACAGACAAATTTTCGACAGTTCCTCTTTCAGGAACCGCTTTTGGGCCAAACAGAAAAAATTATGTTTTGAGGTTGAGATTCGTACAAGAGTTATTTGTGCATTTAAAAAAATTATAAGTATCAACATATACTTTAAAAAGGTGGAATCCCACTATAAACAAAACAAAATGCTCTTTTGACTAATATATTAAAAAAATGTGCAAAAATATGCACAAACAAATCGATGCCAAAATTCGTAAAAAGCTCTAAAACGGTTAAATATATTCAGCCGTAATGATTAGGGTGGTTCAAAAATTTTTTTTCGATTTTCCAAAAAAGTCGACTATTTTTGTGTAAAGTTAGGGTAAAAAAAAAATTTGGTAGAAATATGAGCTCGAACGGTTGAAAATTGCCGTGCCGCACGCGCATTGAAATCTGTGAGAATGAAATTCGGGCTAAATGTAGAGAAAAACGCCCGTAACGACTGAGGAGTCACCTCTAGAAACGTAAAATGTATGAACAACCCTCATTATTTTTACATCCCCAATATTTCTCTAGAACAAACTTATCCTCCATCTCCAACCCTTTCATATGGTCCCCATACGAAAAATTTAATTTTTTCGAAAACCGACTCTAGAACAGACGGACGGACAGCCAGACGGACTAGAAGTCCAAGATTAAAACAACGGAATTGAAATGGATTACATCCTAATTGGTCTACTTTTTTGAAACAGATAACTTTTTAAATTTTCTCTTCATTGATGGTCCACTCTAGTATTCATAGCAAAAAGTTAGCTACAGTTTGAACACTACGTACAACGAGCTGCTAACTAGAACTCCGGTTAAGCTTAGCAGCTTGTTAGCCCAGAGTTAATTTATAACAAACTTTTCTCCTTCTGCTAACTTTTAATAAATCAACACTGAATTTTAATGATGCCACATTATATTACTCAAAAATGCTCCGCATACATATTAAAATTTTAAAAAGTTTTAATAATTTAATTTAAAAAAGAAAATAAAAAAAAACAAACAAAATTGTTTAACATTAGACGACTGTTTTTTTTTTAAGTTGGAAAACGTTTGGCAGCTCGTTAACAAGAGTTTAGCAAATCGTTAGCCAGAGTTTGGTAAGTGTATTATGAATAAACTTTCTGCTAACTTCAAGCCTAATTTTCATAATGAATACGGTGTTGCCTCCATTGGTTGCGCAAGGAAAAACATAGAATTGCATATTAACTGTTATTATGATTTTAAATATAAAGTTTTAAATCGAATAACCTTGAATTATTTAATTACGAGAAGAGTTAAGAATGATTTCGTTGTTAGTTTGAACTAAGTATTAAAAGAAATTCCATCATGCTTTTTTCCAAAAATGAATAATGATATTTAACCCTTTAACACTTCAAAACAAAACGTACTTATTTCACCAGTATAAATATTTAAGCTTTTGCGATATAATTGTGGCCCATAGGGTTCTATGGGAGGTTCCAAGCTTTTAGGCTTTTTGAAAGAAGATGAATTGAAAAATTCCTCTCGATTAAGCACGACATCACAACAACCTAAACCATAAATAAATTAAACGTAACACAGACGAACAAAAAATACAAAATTACAACAAATTTACAATAAATATTATTACGAATAATTATTAAATTGCCAAATAAACCACACAAACAAACGGTTACACAAACATGTGAAAAAAGTAAAAAGCATGTTTGCGTTAATAATAAAAATTTTAGATATTCACACAAACATCTTGTTGTTGTCGGTGTAAAACTGCTTGTGTTGTTTATAAGGCCCTTAACTCAATAAAGAAATATCTACTTACCACCTGGTCCCCGTTGGCCTTCTTTAATATTTGATTTTGTTGTAGCCCCTGTTGGAGCCGACGCAAACATCATGGGATAGAAAACTTTCGGCCACAAGATGGCAATGCAGCCAACCACTGTTACAATTATTAAAGCTGTCTTTTTGGGACTCAAACCTTCGGTTGCATAAATCGGCAGAGAAGGTTGTTGTTGTCGATTTGTAGACTGGCTTTGAGCTTGTGCATGCATCTTGACTTTGTTTTTATTAAGACTTGAATCGTTTTCAAATTATTTTATTTACTACTTACGATTTATAAATAATAAATTAGTATTTAATTTAATTTCTCTTTTTAGTTATTAATTTTTTAATTATTTGTAGTATTTGTTTGTTATAACTTTTTAATTATTTGGTTAATGTGTTATCACTTTCATTGTTACTTTATTATCTGGTATTTTGGTTGGTTAATTGGTTATTTAGTATCTAAAAGAAACAAAAAAAACTTGTATTAATTTAAGATATCTTGTTGTCAAATGATCGAGTGTTACAAATTTTTGGAAAAAATATTTTATCAGAAAATTAGATAGGAAAAAATATAAGCCATTAGGAAAGAATAGTCGAGAGAGGCCCGTCCAAATAATGGCCTACTAAAAATATCCTACAATATGTCTTAACCTCACAAACACAGAGGTTTGATTTCAAATTGAAAATGATTTAAAATTAATCCTTTTTAAAACGTTTGATAGTGATTTGATGATAATTTGAAAACTAAAGCATTCTCAACAAAAAGGGGAAATTAGAGTGAAGAGAGGAAAATAAACGTTTCTCTCTCACTCTCTCTCGCCTATAAGGTAGCAAGCTGATCAATAAGACTTGCAACGTGTGAATTGGCACTTAGTTTCAAATTGTGAAATGCATTTATTTTCAACATGCTTTCAAACGTTATTCTTAAATGTTTTTAAAATGTAGATTTTAACACAATGTGGAACATAAATGAAAAATATTATTTTTTTAATTTAAATTCATTATTTATTTAAAAAACTGCCAGCTTAACATTCGGTGCCATAGCTATAAGATTAAGTAGTGTTCCTTCCGTCCTCTTGGAAACACGAAATATTTGGCTCCTTTTTTTTTTTTTTTTGTTTTAAAAAGTGTCATGGCTTGGCACCGATCATACAACAAACTTATATATTTTTCACTTTATCTTTCTACTTTTATTCCCTTTTTACCCCTTTTAATTATTTTTTTACTCACAAATAATTGTGAGTTTTCTTAGGGCGAATTCACTGAACTTTATATGCACTTTTTTTTCATTAATTGTAAAAAAACATTTAACTTTAAAGTTTACAATTATTTTTCGCTTGAGTCTTGTGAAGTTTATTTTTGGTTTGGTTTAATGACAATTTGATATCAAATTGATAAAATCTTATAAGTATGTCGATTCTTTATATTAAAATAATTATCAATTTGAGTTTTAATGTTAAAATCAAACATTAGAAAAAGGTTTGAGAAGTGTGTTTGATCTTAAATGATAAAGTTATTTCATATCAAAGGTTTGACTTCATGTTTGTTGAGAAAGTACAAAAAGTCATGGTGGAATAAACAGGCAGCACTACGCCAGGTGACGATTTTTTGCTCTTGCATTGTTTGTCTAGTCTTATGTCAAAGTTTTGTTTATTTTTACAAAAAGTTCACGTTTTTTGCTGTGATTATTGTATTTTATTAAAGTTTTTGATAATTTTTTTTTTTTTAATTAAAATAAATAAGATATTGACCATAATTAAATAAAAATTGGCTAAAAATTTATTTATTTCATCCCGTTCAGCGGCACGCTTTGATTTTTGTTTAAAGTATTTTTTGACGTAAACGGTGATATAATTTCCATTTTTGTTGTAATGTTGCATTCGTTGCCGTAACGATGCCACCTGCTTATTTCACCATGCGAAAAGTGTGTGTATGTTATTACCCTGCAAATAATAGGACCAGTCCAAACACGCGTGTAAAGAGTAGCCCACAAGGGACCAGGACTAGTCCAAAAGTAACCCAAACGTATGGAAAAAACATGGTCTATTTAACATTACGATGTCCTAGGGCAGGACCATATAACCCACCTTTGGACTACTAAGGAGTAATTTTAGAACTACTCCATGGTATACTCCAGAGGATTAGTTTTGAAGTCGTTTAAAAACGAAAGCATGTCGTTAAAAAACGAAGACATGTCGTCTCACTACAAACACTTTTGAAATTGCATTACATCGGAGCAGTCCATGGAGTAGTCCATTTTATCAAAATGGATCAGGTGGTCCAATATAATATGCAGGGTACACTGGATTCACACGGGGGCTTTCACGACGTCTCTTTTTGTTTTTGGTGAACGGTATAGGGAATAAAGAGGGGTAAGCAAAAAGACTCGGTTTGTGTCAAGGTATATTTACACAAGGTAGACTCATTTGTGCTGCTCTATAAAAAGAACCGAATTGTCAAAATTGTCTTCATATAAAACAAAAACAATTTAACGTACACATGTACAAATTTTGGCCCATATACACGAAATTTGGCGTTTGGGTTCCAACTAGGGTTAAACAGCTGACAAACATATGGGCCAACGAGTTTACCTTGTGTAAATATATGTACCTTGGTTTGTGTTTTTCATGTCGTTTTTTATATTTATCTTTAACTTCTTCCTGACACTTTGAAGTGTCAGGTTGAAAACACAGTGAGACCTGGATTATCGATAAGAGACGGGAACGACAGCATTCTGGATTATACATTTTTTTTGTGTGTTTCTCATTTTATTATTATTATTATGTAAATATTTAAATATGAGAAAAAAAACTTATTTCGGCAGAACATGCTTCCAGTACGTTGAGAAATTCTCTTTTATTTAATTTTTTTTTTTTTTAACGAAAAAAGGATGTGTTTATAATTTCGTATAACAGAGGTAATGCCGGATAACAGAGGTAATCGTTTCTAAAAACATAGATCAATGCAAAAAAATTGTTTTTATTTTCCGGTAAATTGATGCTGCCGGTTAATCGATGCAACCAAAAATCATCGTATGAAGACAAAGGGATTTTTGAAATTGCTTCAAAAGGGAATGAAGAAAAAACGACGTCGTAAAAGATCTGATATGAATTGAGTGTTAGTGAAAAAAATGCGAGCGTATGAAGTTTTCCAACTTGCACTTGAATGTGATAATCCCAGATTAGGTTGACTTTCTTATACATAAATGTTCAATAATATTTCGAAAAATGTATGTATATTTGCTTTTTGTTTAAATTGTTACAAATGGCTTTTTTTGTTTTCAATTTTTATTATTTTCGAAACTGCGGACAGTCCAGCCAACACAAATACGACAAATAAGTTTATTTATCATTTAAAAATTTCAACACATTTCAATTCAAATTTTTTTTTAATTTTATTTCTTCATCACTATCTTATTGTTGTTTTTCAAATTTGTTACACTTTTATTTTGAAATGTTTTGAACAAATGTTTCGCTATTTTTTTATAGGAAAATTGCCGCGTTTTTAAAATGTTAAACCAAAATATACTGAAATACTAAAATGAAGAAAAACATTTTTAAATTGAAAAAAAAATTATAATATTTTTACACAAACCGCAGACATAATTATTTAACATGAATTAATGGACACAATTATTAGCAAGAGAAAACAAATCAAGAAAAAAAAATTATTTTCATTTAAAAATATGTACATTTCACTGCCTGATATCCGTCCATTTTCCTTTATTAATAATAAACAAATATTTTCTATGTAAAATATTTGAACAATTTTTTTTTAATTTTGCCGACATTCACTTGATTTTTTCAAATTATTTGAAAACGCACAAAACTTAAAAATTATTAAGAACGATCACAAAAAAGACAAAAAAAAAAATACAAAATATTTGTAGAAATTAGCAAAAGAAACAAAAAACACAAACTCAAAAATATAAATAAAATTATTACATAAAAATAGATGTATCGTCCCGTATGGATTTATTTTTAGTGCTTGATTTTGAATATTTTCTAAAAACTTTTTTAAAACATAACAGAAAAGTATTGAAATTTTTGATTTCGATTTTTTTGTTTAAATGTATCGTGCTAAGATTGATTTCTATTAGTTATTTATTTATGTTCCACGATTGTTTCTTTTAACAATTTGTAATATTTATTTTCAATAATTCTTGTTACAAAAAAATTAAACTCTTACGCAAACATTTTTGCAGTTTTAATCGTATTTTCACAAACAAATTAAAATAAAATTAAAGAAAAAAAACCGTTCGAAGTGACCAAGTCAAGCGAATTTTTGCAACTACAGTCATATCTCTCTGGTGTACATTGTCAAAACTTGCGTCCGTCCATTCATCTGTCCATACACACCATTCAACATTCAGCGTTCATATCAAACATCATCAGCGGCGTTGGGGTAATTTGGAGAGCCCATAAAACCATGAAATATACAATGATGCACAGTGATTTTAATAATATAAAAATGTTGGCTTATACATTTAATGGAAAAATAAAACCTTAAAAATAGGCTTAAAACTCTATTAGACCTTTAACAAAACTTCAGTTCAAAATAAGACTTAAGCTGGAGGTCCATACCTCGCGTTTTCGCCTCCACGCAGCGCATGCTTTTCTAACCTAACTTGCGTTCTTCGTTTCAGCAGCAGCAGAACAATTAAAAATAGAATTTCATTTGTCAAAATCAGCCGATTTGTTCGAACGCTGCTTGTGACGCTTACAAAAGTAGAAAGTTAACCTACTTTTCGCCTCAAGGCATCTACGCTTTTGTACATGTAACTTACTACGTATAACTACACAGATTCTACTTTTTTGACAGCTGCGTATGCTGCGAAAAAGCGAGTAACGCGTGGTGTGGACCTCCAGCTTTAAACGAAGACTTTTAATTCGAATTCAAATAAAAACAAGTAAGAAATTCTAGTCGGTCAAGCTTGACTATATGATAGCCTACACCACACTACTAAAAAACAAAATTTCAAGGGTATACCGTTTTAAGCCCCATGGACAATCATAGATCCGCCATAGCAAAATTATGTCATGGGGTTAAAGTTCGTGTAAAAGTTCTTTGTGTCGAATATTATTTAAGTTGTATCTTCGTCTATATGAGATTTATTAGCCTTTAAGGCCCACATTTACAGTCATAAGCTAATAACAATTGTTTAACCAATACAATATTATTTCCAGCTTTTTGTTAACCATTAGGAAAACCATCAAAAATAATTTGTTAACTACGTAAAAGGCACCCTCTTTAATATTATGGTGTGGGTATTTGCAAAATTTCCTAAACATAGTGAAATTTGCAACAAAAAAAATCCTAACAAGTAGTGAAATTTGCAAAATTTCCTTAAGAATAGTGAAAATTGCAATATGTCCTAAAAAATGTAATTTCAAAATTTCTTAAAATAATATATAAAAAAAATTTCCTAAAAAAAAAGTATTTTTATGAAGAAAGGAATTTTACAACATGAAAACTAATTAAAATTTTTATTGATAATTTTTCATTCTTGACTGACCTGAGATTCGAATACAGGAGGCTGACTTGAGATTCGAACCCAGGCGGCTGGTTACCCTGACATGTATCGATCACAACCACTTGATCTCTTCAGAGGGATTTGCCGTCTTATACTCGCAGCCATCGATGACTGCTGACGTCAATAGTCAAACATCAATCCTTAAACCAAATTGTATTTTAACCTTTCGTAGATCGAATTTGATGAACTTAAGCCTGATTAAAAATATTAAAATTTGGATTAAAAAACCATAAATAGTTCGACAAAATAACCACAATACTAATTACCACAAAAAAAATATTCCAAAAATTTTCTAAAAAAAAAAACGATGAAATTTTCGAAATTTCCCTTAAAAATAGTAAAATTTGCTAAATTTCCTAAAATATATAGTAAAATTTGTGAAATTACCTAAGAAATAATGAAATTTACAAAATTTTCTAAAAAAAAGTGAATTTTGCAAAAATTCCTTTAAAAAATTCAATTTGCTAAATGTCATAAAAAAGTGAATTTTGAGAAATTTTCTAAAAAAAAGTGAATTTTGCAAAGTTTCCTTTAAAAATTTAAATTTGCAAATTGTCCTAAAAATATTGAAATTTGGAAAATTTGCCAAAAAAAATTGAATTTTAAAAAGTTTCATTAAAAAAGTCAAATTTCTTAAAATCTTTAGTAAAATTTTTAAAATAACCTAAAAATAGTGAAATTTGCAAAATTTTCTAAAAAAAAAAAGTGAATTTTGCAAAGTTTTCTTTAAAAACTAAATTTGCTAATGTCCTTTCCTAAAAAAAAGTGAACTTTGCAAAGTTTCCTTAAAAAAGTGAAATTCGCAAAATGTCCTACGAAAATTTCCTAAAAAATAGTGAAAGTTCCTAAGGAAGAGTAAAATTTGGGAAGTTTTTACAGAATAAAAAAAATTATAAAGCAAAGAAATTTAAAAATTTCGAAATTTTACAATACCCGCTTAAAGGTACTTTACACTTGTATACTTTGTATTAAAACATGTCAAAAACTCAAGTAATGGCTGATTTTTTAAGAGCTATAGGAAAGTTTAAAAAAAAAACACATAAAATTCAGAAAAATGCATGAAAAATGCATGAAATCTTTATTTGAATCGATAGTGCGGTCCATATAATTTAATGTTTGAAGATTATTTCATGCAAATGTTGACCGTGACTGCGCCTCAAATGGTCCACCCGCTTAGTCTAATTTTGGCATACTCTTTCCAACATTTCAGCCGGTATCTCATGAATAAATGCTTCAATGTTGTCTTCCAATGCGTCAATTGAAGCGGGCATGTGTGTATAGACATGAGCTTTAACATAGCCCTACAAAAAATAGTCTAAAGGCGTTAAATCGCACGATCTAGGCGGCCAATTGACCGGTCCCGAACGTGAAATAAAATGTTCACCGAACTCGCCTCTCAATAAGTCTATTGTTAAGCGTGCTGTGTGGCATGTGGCACCGTCTTGTTGAAACCACATGTCATGCAAGTCAAGCTCTTGAATTTTGGGCAAAAAAAAGTTGGATATCATCTCACGGTAGCGCTCACCATTCACAGTTACGTTACGAATCGCATCATCTTTGAAGAAGTACGGTACAAGGATGCCACCTTTTTTTCTGGATGCATTGGTAGCTCTTGCAATGCTTCTGGCTGATCTTCACATCAAAATCGACAATTCTGCTTAGTCTGTGTTCATACGGCTCATGTCTTATTGACAAGATTTCTTCTTTAAAGGCGAGAGGGACGAGGGGAAAAGAAACGAGTACACAGAATCATGTACTGTCTTTACGTTTAGCTTTCTTATTCGTTGTTTAATTTTGTTTTTGTTTTCAATATCAAATAAAACAAAATAAAAAACATGTCGTCAACATGACATGAATCATTTGAACGCCAATTCATGTTCAAAGGAGAAAAATGAAGAATCTTGTCAATAAGACATGAGCCGTATGAACTCAGACTTATTAACGTACCCATTGAGCCAAAAATGAGCTTCGTCGCTGAACACAAGAAGCGCGCGATGAACTTTCTTAACAGAGCACGCATTTTGATAATAAAATTCAATAATTTGCAAGCGTTGTTCGTTTGTAAGCCGATTCATGATTAAATTATAGACCAAACTGAAGATGTTTGACAGTGTTGCCAAAAAGATAATAGCTAAAAAATCCCCCTTTAATATGTACAGTGTAAATACAATTGGGGAATTCACAAGGTGTGCTATAAAGTCGTATCGTCATAATGTCCTAAATAATATTTTACAATTGTTTTGAAAAAAAAAAATATTGTTGTTTTGAAAGAAAATAAAAATTTTAATGCTGTGTTCATTAATTCGCCTTAAATGTACAGTAGAAATCTTAATTATAAGCGGCTGCCCACAGCAGTCATAAATATTTCTTGTAATTATTTTAAGACATATGACTTTACAACTTTATGACTACCTTGTGAATACCCCAAATGTGTTTTAAAATTGAAAAATATTATGGAAAAAAATATTAACATCCCATACGACTTCATGATTTTTTGAAATTTTTCTGTACAATAATACTTTTAATTTGATTAGTGTTGCATTTTAACAAAAGCATGTTCGTGTGTGAATATAAACTGTAATGTTAAGGGCATAATAAACCACACAAAATGCTTGGCAAAAACACACATTGTTTCCGTTTGGGGTTTGCCAATAAACAACACAAATATTGTCCGTACAAACATTAAGGGCATAATAAACCACACAAAATGCTTGGCAAACACACACATTATTTCCGTTTGGGGTTTGCCAATAAACAACACAAATATTCTCCGTTCAAACATTAATTTTCATTTTTGTTTTGTTTTCAATGAATGCAGATGCCAATAGTGCTGCGGCAATTTTATTGCTTCTAGCTTAAAACGAAGAAGAAATTATAAAATAGAGGCAAAAAATTTAAAATAAACAGTTTTAAAACAACGAGCTGTTTTGTGGCAAGCAATACTACTAAAAAAATTTAGTTTAATATTAAAAATTAATTGAATTGAATACATTTAGCATTAGACGCCACAAAAAGTTTGACAAATATCCAACATGTCTACCAAATATTAAAAGTTTTTAATATTTCTGCAAACATTGCTTCAAATGTTTGTCCAAACAGCAAACACCCCAATTAACAACACAAAATGTTTGTACAAACGTAAAATTTTGACATGTTTGCCAAGCCTTTTTTGAGGTTTATTATGCCCTTTAATTTTCATTTTTGTTTTGTTTTTAATGAATGCAGACGCCAATAGTGCTGCGGCAATTTTGTTGCGGCGATTTTTGCTTAAAACGGAGAAGAAATTATAAAATAAAGGCAAAACATTTAAAGTAAAAAGTGATTTAAACAACGAGCTGTTTTGTGGCAAGCAATACCACTAAAAAAATTTAATTTAAGATTAAAAATTAATTGAATTGAATACATTTAGCATTAGACGCCACAAAAAGTTTGACAAATATCCAACATGTCTGCCAAATATCAAAAATTTTTAATATTTCTGCAAACATTGCTTCAAATGTTTGTCCAAACAGCAAACACCCCAATTAACAGCACAAAATGTTTGTACAAACGTAACATTTTGACATGTTTGCCAAGCCATTTGTGAGGTTTATTATGCCCTTTAGATAAGATTTTCTGAACGAAACTCATTAGATTTCTTTCTCACAAAGTATTATTATCAAGGCGAATTTATTACAGGTGGTCTTAAAAGCCCTGCTGATATTAGCTAAAATCACTGTTGGATGTCAAAATTTTGTTTATTGTCTTTTATTTTCTTTGTTTCTGTTTTGTTTTATTTCTGTTTTTGACATTGTACAATGATTTTACAAAAACAAATTGCTTGTGGTTTTTGTACGAGTTGTACTTGTTGTAGTACCGAGATTACCTGGGATGAATTCGCCTTGGGAATACGTAAGACTTGTGTGATAGTGCTGATCATGACTCGTATCATGTTTTAGCCAATCAGTTTTTGTTAAATTTTCTTTTTAACCTGCATATGAGTTTATACGCAAACAGTTTGCTTCGTCAGTTTTCTGCTTTGACCATATTTACATTATGCAATTAATGCCGCAACTTTCGCATGCAACTTTTTGTTTGTTAGGTGTAAGGAAGAAATCGGGGTTGAAAAAGTTGGAAAAATGCATGAAAAAAATGTAAATGTAAATGTGAAAAGAGTTTCGTAGCAACTTCTTTAAAAGAAAATAAAAATAAAAACTCGGCGTTAATTGCATAGTCTAAATGCGGTCTTTCTTTACCTTAAACTTAAATTCATAAAAAATACAACAAATACAAAAATAAAGGAAAACAAGAAATATGACTAGTATGATGAAGCCTGTACCTCTTTCATTCTCCTAACCTAAACTTGAAATTTAGATCATAGATTGATCACTCCCCAAATCGATCCACTAAGACGGTATTTTTGGAAATTCGAATGTTTAGGGGGTAAAAACGGGAAAATTCGGTAACTTCAAAAATAAAAGAGATACAAAAAAAATTTAATACTTATTGTTGTTCTCTAGAAAAATAAGCGGACAGGTGTCTGGTACTTTTTTGAAATTCGGCCCTTTTAGGGAGTAAAGGGGTAAAACCTGAATTTTGTAACTTTTTTGACACCCCATTTATCTTTTGAACCAATAAACATAGAAACAAAGTTTATACCACATACGATACTTGTCAAAAAAATACGAACACAAATTTGGTACTTTTTCGAAATTCGAGCACTTAAGGGGTAAAAATCGTAACTATTTTAAGTACTTTTTTTACAAAATATTTTCCTCCATTCACCCTGCGGCCACACGATCAAGTTGTTCTTGATAGTCTTTTACATATACTGCTTGTCAAAATGTACATAAATTGAAAGCTGCGACGTAGGCTACACTCAATTTGTAAGCAATTTACTTCCAAGATATCAACAACAACACAATTGATAAAGACAAACTTGTACTCAGCTGTTAAATTGAGAGTAATATTGCCAAACAAATGGAAAGGTGAAATTGAAAGCCATCTCGTGGTCAATTTAAAAATTGTGAGTGTGTTAGGAAAAAAACTGAGAGTGTATTGCAAATTGAAAGGAATTGAAAGGCAAAACTTGATCGTGTGGCCACCAAGCCATTGACATATTTGTACTAAATTATGGGCTGCCACTACAATACTGAAATTTTTGATACTTTAATGGGGGAAAAATGTAGTACCCAAAAAACGAAATACGGGAAATTTGATAGTTTTCTTTAGCTTTTTGGTAATACTAAAGCATCGGGTTGAATGCTAGAACTTAAACAAGTTTAAACCTAGAAAAATAAACTTTGGCATAAAAATATGTTCACGAAGAAAAAGGAGACGCTAACGAAGTAGCAGGTTAAATGCTAGTAAAATAATAAAATTTAAACAATTTCCAATGAATTACAGATTATCACACGAAGAAAAAGCACAATATGGTCACCTTCAACAAAACTATATTTAATGAAAAATGTTAAAAAAATATGTTACAAAAACCATATTATTGCCACCGGCAACCATATTTTCGTTACATTATTTTTTTATTTAATTTTCATTTCTTCAAGTAGTCCTCCATTAAAAAGACACAACCAGATTATAGTTGCCTCCATTATTTTATGGTTAATAATCACAATAATATGCTAATTTCAAATAATTTGACGGTTAAAGTAACCATAATATGTTTAAATATTTTGTCCAGAAAAAAATTTTTGTAGAAGGTGACCATATTGAAAAATATGTATGTTTTATACGGTTTAAATATTTTATGCATAAATTTTGTTTTTTTTTTTTTACATAAAATCATTAGGTTGAGACACTGTGCGAATATATATTTTTTGTTAACTATTGTCGTGTGTGGTTTTTTCTGCGAGTTTTCGCGGTCTCGTCACACTCATCATAGATATAATGAAATGCAACAACAACAACAACATACAATAATAACAGAAATTTAAACAACAAATAAACATTAAAACCCCACAGATTTTCCTTAAAAATATTTATTTTGCATGTTTGTATGTCTTTTAATACTTTATTACTAATAAACATTTTGGCTTTATGTTTTTTTATAATTTTCTTTTATTTATTATAAACTAAATGGTTGTATATTCAAAATAAATGTGGTTTGCAATATGTCCTAAAAAATGTAATTTCAAAATTTCTTAAAATAATATATAAAAAAAATTTCCTAAAAAAAAAGTATTTTTATGAAGAAAGGAATTTTACAACATGAAAACTAATTAAAATTTTTATTGATAATTTTTCATTCTTGACTGACCTGAGATTCGAATACAGGAGGCTGACTTGAGATTCGAACCCAGGCGGCTGGTTACCCTGACATGTATCGATCACAACCACTTGATCTCTTCAGAGGGATTTGCCGTCTTATACTCGCAGCCATCGATGACTGCTGACGTCAATAGTCAAACATCAATCCTTAAACCAAATTGTATTTTAACCTTTCGTAGATCGAATTTGATGAACTTAAGCCTGATTAAAAATATTAAAATTTGGATTAAAAAACCATAAATAGTTCGACAAAATAACCACAATACTAATTACCACAAAAAAAATATTCCAAAAATTTTCTAAAAAAAAAAACGATGAAATGTTCGAAATTTCCCTTAAAAATAGTAAAATTTGCTAAATTTCCTAAAATATATAGTAAAATTTGTGAAATTACCTAAGAAATAATGAAATTTACAAAATTTTCTAAAAAAAAGTGAATTTTGCAAAAATTCCTTTAAAAAATTCAATTTGCTAAATGTCATAAAAAAGTGAATTTTGAGAAATTTTCTAAAAAAAAGTGAATTTTGCAAAGTTTCCTTTAAAAATTTAAATTTGCAAATTGTCCTAAAAATATTGAAATTTGGAAAATTTGCCAAAAAAAATTGAATTTTAAAAAGTTTCATTAAAAAAGTCAAATTTCTTAAAATCTTTAGTAAAATTTTTAAAATAACCTAAAAATAGTGAAATTTGCAAAATTTTCTAAAAAAAAAAAGTGAATTTTGCAAAGTTTTCTTTAAAAACTAAATTTGCTAATGTCCTTTCCTAAAAAAAAGTGAACTTTGCAAAGTTTCCTTAAAAAAGTGAAATTCGCAAAATGTCCTACGAAAATTTCCTAAAAAATAGTGAAAGTTCCTAAGGAAGAGTAAAATTTGGGAAGTTTTTACAGAATAAAAAAAATTATAAAGCAAAGAAATTTAAAAATTTCGAAATTTTACAATACCCGCTTAAAGGTACTTTACACTTGTATACTTTGTATTAAAACATGTCAAAAACTCAAGTAATGGCTGATTTTTTAAGAGCTATAGGAAAGTTTAAAAAAAAAACACATAAAATTCAGAAAAATGCATGAAAAATGCATGAAATCTTTATTTGAATCGATAGTGCGGTCCATATAATTTAATGTTTGAAGATTATTTCATGCAAATGTTGACCGTGACTGCGCCTCAAATGGTCCACCCGCTTAGTCTAATTTTGGCATACTCTTTCCAACATTTCAGCCGGTATCTCATGAATAAATGCTTCAATGTTGTCTTCCAATGCGTCAATTGAAGCGGGCATGTGTGTATAGACATGAGCTTTAACATAGCCCTACAAAAAATAGTCTAAAGGCGTTAAATCGCACGATCTAGGCGGCCAATTGACCGGTCCCGAACGTGAAATAAAATGTTCACCGAACTCGCCTCTCAATAAGTCTATTGTTAAGCGTGCTGTGTGGCATGTGGCACCGTCTTGTTGAAACCACATGTCATGCAAGTCAAGCTCTTGAATTTTGGGCAAAAAAAAGTTGGATATCATCTCACGGTAGCGCTCACCATTCACAGTTACGTTACGAATCGCATCATCTTTGAAGAAGTACGGTACAAGGATGCCACCTTTTTTTCTGGATGCATTGGTAGCTCTTGCAATGCTTCTGGCTGATCTTCACATCAAAATCGACAATTCTGCTTAGTCTGTGTTCATACGGCTCATGTCTTATTGACAAGATTTCTTCTTTAAAGGCGAGAGGGACGAGGGGAAAAGAAACGAGTACACAGAATCATGTACTGTCTTTACGTTTAGCTTTCTTATTCGTTGTTTAATTTTGTTTTTGTTTTCAATATCAAATAAAACAAAATAAAAAACATGTCGTCAACATGACATGAATCATTTGAACGCCAATTCATGTTCAAAGGAGAAAAATGAAGAATCTTGTCAATAAGACATGAGCCGTATGAACTCAGACTTATTAACGTACCCATTGAGCCAAAAATGAGCTTCGTCGCTGAACACAAGAAGCGCGCGATGAACTTTCTTAACAGAGCACGCATTTTGATAATAAAATTCAATAATTTGCAAGCGTTGTTCGTTTGTAAGCCGATTCATGATTAAATTATAGACCAAACTGAAGATGTTTGACAGTGTTGCCAAAAAGATAATAGCTAAAAAATCCCCCTTTAATATGTACAGTGTAAATACAATTGGGGAATTCACAAGGTGTGCTATAAAGTCGTATCGTCATAATGTCCTAAATAATATTTTACAATTGTTTTGAAAAAAAAAAATATTGTTGTTTTGAAAGAAAATAAAAATTTTAATGCTGTGTTCATTAATTCGCCTTAAATGTACAGTAGAAATCTTAATTATAAGCGGCTGCCCACAGCAGTCATAAATATTTCTTGTAATTATTTTAAGACATATGACTTTACAACTTTATGACTACCTTGTGAATACCCCAAATGTGTTTTAAAATTGAAAAATATTATGGAAAAAAATATTAACATCCCATACGACTTCATGATTTTTTGAAATTTTTCTGTACAATAATACTTTTAATTTGATTAGTGTTGCATTTTAACAAAAGCATGTTCGTGTGTGAATATAAACTGTAATGTTAAGGGCATAATAAACCACACAAAATGCTTGGCAAAAACACACATTGTTTCCGTTTGGGGTTTGCCAATAAACAACACAAATATTGTCCGTACAAACATTAAGGGCATAATAAACCACACAAAATGCTTGGCAAACACACACATTATTTCCGTTTGGGGTTTGCCAATAAACAACACAAATATTCTCCGTTCAAACATTAATTTTCATTTTTGTTTTGTTTTCAATGAATGCAGATGCCAATAGTGCTGCGGCAATTTTATTGCTTCTAGCTTAAAACGAAGAAGAAATTATAAAATAGAGGCAAAAAATTTAAAATAAACAGTTTTAAAACAACGAGCTGTTTTGTGGCAAGCAATACTACTAAAAAAATTTAGTTTAATATTAAAAATTAATTGAATTGAATACATTTAGCATTAGACGCCACAAAAAGTTTGACAAATATCCAACATGTCTACCAAATATTAAAAGTTTTTAATATTTCTGCAAACATTGCTTCAAATGTTTGTCCAAACAGCAAACACCCCAATTAACAACACAAAATGTTTGTACAAACGTAAAATTTCGACATGTTTGCCAAGCCTTTTTTGAGGTTTATTATGCCCTTTAATTTTCATTTTTGTTTTGTTTTTAATGAATGCAGACGCCAATAGTGCTGCGGCAATTTTGTTGCGGCGATTTTTGCTTAAAACGGAGAAGAAATTATAAAATAAAGGCAAAACATTTAAAGTAAAAAGTGATTTAAACAACGAGCTGTTTTGTGGCAAGCAATACCACTAAAAAAATTTAATTTAAGATTAAAAATTAATTGAATTGAATACATTTAGCATTAGACGCCACAAAAAGTTTGACAAATATCCAACATGTCTGCCAAATATCAAAAATTTTTAATATTTCTGCAAACATTGCTTCAAATGTTTGTCCAAACAGCAAACACCCCAATTAACAGCACAAAATGTTTGTACAAACGTAACATTTTGACATGTTTGCCAAGCCATTTGTGAGGTTTATTATGCCCTTTAGATAAGATTTTCTGAACGAAACTCATTAGATTTCTTTCTCACAAAGTATTATTATCAAGGCGAATTTATTACAGGTGGTCTTAAAAGCCCTGCTGATATTAGCTAAAATCACTGTTGGATGTCAAAATTTTGTTTATTGTCTTTTATTTTCTTTGTTTCTGTTTTGTTTTATTTCTGTTTTTGACATTGTACAATGATTTTACAAAAACAAATTGCTTGTGGTTTTTGTACGAGTTGTACTTGTTGTAGTACCGAGATTACCTGGGATGAATTCGCCTTGGGAATACGTAAGACTTGTGTGATAGTGCTGATCATGACTCGTATCATGTTTTAGCCAATCAGTTTTTGTTAAATTTTCTTTTTAACCTGCATATGAGTTTATACGCAAACAGTTTGCTTCGTCAGTTTTCTGCTTTGACCATATTTACATTATGCAATTAATGCCGCAACTTTCGCATGCAACTTTTTGTTTGTTAGGTGTAAGGAAGAAATCGGGGTTGAAAAAGTTGGAAAAATGCATGAAAAAAATGTAAATGTAAATGTGAAAAGAGTTTCGTAGCAACTTCTTTAAAAGAAAATAAAAATAAAAACTCGGCGTTAATTGCATAGTCTAAATGCGGTCTTTCTTTACCTTAAACTTAAATTCATAAAAAATACAACAAATACAAAAATAAAGGAAAACAAGAAATATGACTAGTATGATGAAGCCTGTACCTCTTTCATTCTCCTAACCTAAACTTGAAATTTAGATCATAGATTGATCACTCCCCAAATCGATCCACTAAGACGGTATTTTTGGAAATTCGAATGTTTAGGGGGTAAAAACGGGAAAATTCGGTAACTTCAAAAATAAAAGAGATACAAAAAAAATTTAATACTTATTGTTGTTCTCTAGAAAAATAAGCGGACAGGTGTCTGGTACTTTTTTGAAATTCGGCCCTTTTAGGGAGTAAAGGGGTAAAACCTGAATTTTGTAACTTTTTTGACACCCCATTTATCTTTTGAACCAATAAACATAGAAACAAAGTTTATACCACATACGATACTTGTCAAAAAAATACGAACACAAATTTGGTACTTTTTCGAAATTCGAGCACTTAAGGGGTAAAAATCGTAACTATTTTAAGTACTTTTTTTACAAAATATTTTCCTCCATTCACCCTGCGGCCACACGATCAAGTTGTTCTTGATAGTCTTTTACATATACTGCTTGTCAAAATGTACATAAATTGAAAGCTGCGACGTAGGCTACACTCAATTTGTAAGCAATTTACTTCCAAGATATCAACAACAACACAATTGATAAAGACAAACTTGTACTCAGCTGTTAAATTGAGAGTAATATTGCCAAACAAATGGAAAGGTGAAATTGAAAGCCATCTCGTGGTCAATTTAAAAATTGTGAGTGTGTTAGGAAAAAAACTGAGAGTGTATTGCAAATTGAAAGGAATTGAAAGGCAAAACTTGATCGTGTGGCCACCAAGCCATTGACATATTTGTACTAAATTATGGGCTGCCACTACAATACTGAAATTTTTGATACTTTAATGGGGGAAAAATGTAGTACCCAAAAAACGAAATACGGGAAATTTGATAGTTTTCTTTAGCTTTTTGGTAATACTAAAGCATCGGGTTGAATGCTAGAACTTAAACAAGTTTAAACCTAGAAAAATAAACTTTGGCATAAAAATATGTTCACGAAGAAAAAGGAGACGCTAACGAAGTAGCAGGTTAAATGCTAGTAAAATAATAAAATTTAAACAATTTCCAATGAATTACAGATTATCACACGAAGAAAAAGCACAATATGGTCACCTTCAACAAAACTATATTTAATGAAAAATGTTAAAAAAATATGTTACAAAAACCATATTATTGCCACCGGCAACCATATTTTCGTTACATTATTTTTTTATTTAATTTTCATTTCTTCAAGTAGTCCTCCATTAAAAAGACACAACCAGATTATAGTTGCCTCCATTATTTTATGGTTAATAATCACAATAATATGCTAATTTCAAATAATTTGACGGTTAAAGTAACCATAATATGTTTAAATATTTTGTCCAGAAAAAAATTTTTGTAGAAGGTGACCATATTGAAAAATATGTATGTTTTATACGGTTTAAATATTTTATGCATAAATTTTGTTTTTTTTTTTTTACATAAAATCATTAGGTTGAGACACTGTGCGAATATATATTTTTTGTTAACTATTGTCGTGTGTGGTTTTTTCTGCGAGTTTTCGCGGTCTCGTCACACTCATCATAGATATAATGAAATGCAACAACAACAACAACATACAATAATAACAGAAATTTAAACAACAAATAAACATTAAAACCCCACAGATTTTCCTTAAAAATATTTATTTTGCATGTTTGTATGTCTTTTAATACTTTATTACTAATAAACATTTTGGCTTTATGTTTTTTTATAATTTTCTTTTATTTATTATAAACTAAATGGTTGTATATTCAAAATAAATGTGGTTTTTAAGATGTTTTTCTTATTGCAAAGAAACAAACACCAAATTTATTTCAGAAATAGAAAATAAATTAATCAATAGAAATTAAAATATATCTATTGAAAGTTTATTACGTATATTTATGGATAATTATTTTATTCGATTTAATATTGTTTATTTTCCCGAAAACAATAAAAAACATTTTTTGTAATTAGGTTAGTACAGTATTTTTCGTTTAGCTGCATTTCACTTACCCTGCCTTTAAACATGCAAGTAATTACTTGCAAGTAGTATATACGTATTATCAACGAAAAAGTCGAAGAAAAAGCCGAAAGTCTTGCAAGTAGCTTGAGTGTTTACACAGTCAGTTGTAAGTTCATTTTTCAAATGTTCTCGAAGCGAAAACATCCTATAAAATAACTTTGTTTTTCGGTTTAACAGCATTACCATGTTAAAAATATTAACAAGTTCTTACAAAATAAATTTAATAATTCCTTCTTTATTTAATTTTTGGTCGATCTTGATGAAAAAATTATGTTTATTTTATAAAATATCTGACTCCAGTATTGCCGTAGTGCCGATTTCATAATATTACTGAGAAAATATTTTGATTAACAATTTTTTTTTTTTCAAAATGCTTGAAATTTATGATAAAATTACCATTGAGATGGGTTGTTGTATAGTTGTTCTCTTTTTTATGTGTTATTTTTTATAAATACACAGAAAATCCGCTATAAACATAACTTTTATATTACTAAGTAGTAGAAAATGTATACAAAAGTCATCCATGGTAACACTGTTTCTTCATTTGTCATTTTACTTGCTGCAAGTGTCAAAAATTTACTTACAAGCAAATTCTCTTGCAAGTTGGGCTGCAAGTTCGAAAAATGCGATGGTGTTAGTAAAAATGTGTGAGTGTATTGAGTTTTTCGCACTTGCACTTGCAAGTGTAAACCCTAGGTTAACTGCATTTTTTGCCTATCTGCACGAAATACAAATAATTGTGTATAAACGCTAAATATTGCTAGAAAAAAAATCTTGTACGTGCATTTTGCTTAAGTGCATATTTTGGATAACAGCATTCGATTTTTGGTCAACAATTTTTATTTTAAATACAAAATATTATTTTTAAGTGCCTCATAAAATAATTTTTTTAAGTGCCTCATAAAAACAAAAAAAAAACATTATTTTATAAATCGCTATTTTATGAAAAAGAAAGGCAAACAAATTAAGTTGGCTGATATGGAACAACAATTGGCTGAATTAAAAAATCATTTCATCTAGCAGCTGTGATTGTGTGTGCACATATAAACATTCAAAACATACATGTTCTGCTAAAAGCAGAACCACTAGTGGTGAATGAGGGTAAAATAAGTTTGTCATTCCGTGTGAATCTTTTTTATTATACATTTAAGGCCCTTTAAAGTACATATATTCTGGCTCCTAGAGTTATTCTAAGGCCCGTTTTCACAACTTACGATAGCTAAACGTAGGATTTTATCAGCCGTATAAAAAGTGCTCAATTATTACAACTTTACTTTAGCCTTCCAGGTGGGGTGAACCTTAATTAACTTTATCGCTGACTTAAAGTAAAGATTTTCAATCAATTAAGATTATTTGTTATTTAAATTATATTTTAATCCAAATTTTTAATATTTTTAATTAGGCTTAAGTTCATCAAATTTAATTTTCATTAAATTATTTTTATGAAGAAAGGAATTTTACAACATGAAAATTAATTAAAATTTAGAAAAAGAAAGACAAAAAAATGAAAAAACAAAACAAAATATGTACTTTGAACTTCAAGAAGAATTCTTGACAAAAGTACGAAAAAACAGAAGTAAAGGAAGAACATGTAAAATAAATTAAAATAGATAATCATTCAAAGCAAATTTCGATCTACCAAAGGTTAAATACAATTTGGTTTAAGGATTGATGTTTGACTAATGACGTCAGCAGTCATCGATGGCTGCGAGTGTTAAACGGCAAGCCCTCTGGGGAGATTGAGTGGTTGCAATCGAAACATGTCAGGGTGACCTGTCCGTAAAAACGCCTGGGTTCGAGCCCAGATTGAGTCAAGAATGAAAAATTATCAGTAAATTTTAATTAATTTTCATGTTGTAAAATTCCTTTCTTCATAAAAATAATTTAATGAAAATTAAATTTGATGAACTTAAGCCTAATTAAAAATATTAAAAATTTGGATTAAAAACCATAAATAGTTCAACAAAATAACCACAATACTAATTATATTTTGATTAAAAATTTATTTCCAAACAACTAAAATGTTAGTTAAATCAAAATTATATTTTTAATTTTCTTTCAAGATAAAAATAAATTAATTCAATTATCATATTAATTAAAATTAAATACATTTTAAACCATTTTTTTTTTAATTGATAAAAAAAACTACTGATATTTTTTTCAGTGTAATCAGTTTGGGATTGAAATCCAGAAAAATCGGTTCAGTAGGATTAGAGCTGTGAATCAAAATGTGAAACCACCATCCTAAAAATATGATAATTTTGTTACAAAAACAAACATAAATGGTGGAATAATGCATGGAATAATATAAAATCTTGCACAAATTCGTTTAATACGACTGGAAATTTTGCTGTTAAATTTCGGGAAGGTCGGTCCATAATTTACAATAGGCCGCATATAAAGCCCACTCTGGGAAATTAATTAAATGCGCCTAAAACATTAGCAGATATAGATATTTGTTTCAACTTAGCTTAATATGGCCTGAAAAATGTGATATATGGTCCCATACTAAGTAGCTTTCTAAAATTCACTGTAAGCTCGCAAACTAATTTCACTGCTGTATTGAAATTTATTCTAATTTAAGTTTTTTATCCCCAGAAATCACACTACAGAATTTTGGGATGATTGGTTCATAATTTATATGCTGATGCCGTTATTCTTTCTAAATTAAACTAAATTTTAAATTAATATTATCTAGATATCATATAGGACGCACTCCTGAAATATTAGAACTGTCGGTGGAGGGTATCAATGATTTAGCACTTTACTTTCATTTAAAACTGTATAAAAATCTATTTTTGTAATAAGAATAAAATTTTACATAAGGGCACATTTATTCAGGTATGTGAATTCTCTTAGCAGCATTATTTATGATGCTAAGTGAATACTGCATAACAGAATACTTTGCGTACCTGCACAAATTTTCGTGCAAAATTGAATGTGCAGCTAAACGAAAAGTACTGTAATAAAAAAAACTCACACGTATGGTTCAATGTGAATTTGATGAAAATCAAAATACTTTTGATTTGCTTTAGAATTTGACGCCAGTTTGATGTGTGTGCACGTAATTTCTTTAAATTTAATATACTAGATACAATTAGACCGACTCAAAAAAAAATTTTTTTGTTAATGTAGACCCCTCAAAACTAACTTTCACATGTTTTATGAAGATTCCCAAAATAATTTGGCTCTAGCAATAATCTTCCGTGAGCTACACCGCGTCAAAAAAAAGGTCCGGAATGTTATTTTTCAAGAATTAAAAGTTCGGTAATTTTTTTTTTTTTTTGTCCAATGAACCGATATTAATGAATTCTTCGAATCTGCATTAAAACATTTTTAAAATCTAACCACAGACTCGAGATAGCGAGATGTTTATGGCAGTTGTTTTAAGCTTTTCAATTCGATTTTAATGAAAATATAAATAACTTAACCAGTTTTTGTCCGACGTCGGTAGAAAGGTGTTGACCACCGCTTGGGAATTTAGTCAAAAATTAACCTTTAACTGCACAGTCTTACTTTTTGTAACATTCACAAAGCCATCATAAAAACCCCCATTTAAAACCCGTTCATGACTAACATGTTTAAGAGGACATTTAAAAAAAAAATTGTAAAAAGTTTCAGTCCAGCAGGGGGGCTACTCTGTATTGCGATGCGAAAGAAAATTGTAGCAAATCTATCGATTGGTACTCTTCAATACGTTTGCGCATGTGTCTTTCTCATCTTTTAAATATTTTTCTTTTCGTAAATCATCACTTTATTTTATTTAAATTTTCCAATTTTAAATATTTTTACACACTTTGGCATTTCATTACTTTAAATCCGCGCCATCTTTAATTTTAATTGCCACTATCGCTTCATTTTCATTTTCAGAAAATTTTGCAAAAGTACTAGAGAGTACCAAGTTGGTATTTAGCATTCGCATCGAAATTGCTTTCGCATCGCAATAGAGTAAATCCCCAGTTGTATACTTATAGGGTTTAAAAAACTGCAGTCGAAACCAAAAACTGTCGAGCAAAACACGAAAATGTGTGTACAACTTTTTGCTTTTTGAGTTGGTTTGACTTCGACTGTTTAAATTTAATGAATCAAAAGTAAAAAAACAAATGAAGAAGCGGAAGAAATGACAAATTTTCAACTTTGACTGCAGTTTTTTAAACGCTGCATTTAACAAAGTATATGGGTAATTCCAAAGTGTTGAACGTGACAGTCGTACGCATCAAAAATGCAATAACATTTTAAACAACAAATATGTTTACGTTCTCTTAACGCTTAAATTATAGCACTAAGAAAGCACTATTATCTATGCTAAAGTTTATGAAGGGCGCGATTCTAGGCCAAAGATAATGGCAAAAGAAGTAGCGATTCGAACGTGAAAAATACAGAAGTAGTTTTTGTGGCCATGTTTAAAAAGGCGTAATTCAGCGAAACCTGGCACAGTTTTTTAGTTAAACTACTTTCAGAATTTTACGTAGCAATGTAATTAAATTAAAATGTCTTGGTTCGATTCCAAATCTTCTGCATTTTCTTATTTTTATGCCAAAATCTGGGTCGATACGTGACATTTCGAACGTGAAATATTTTCCGCAAAAATTTAACTGAATAATGATCAAAATAAAATAAAAATTTACCGTTAATCCGAATAACATATTTCTCTTTGAAAGAAAATTTTTTTGGAATAATTTTTATTTAATATCAACTCTTTTAAGGAAGATAATATTAAAGAAAACATACAATAAAACATTCTCACAAATAAGAAATTACGTTTGCACAACTTTGCAGTCTGATTGTTTATCTAAGTGAACAAATTTATGAGCAGGGCAAGGGACTTCATGCAAATGCATGTTTGTTGTCGTTACTCTGAGACCCACCTAAAGTTAATATCTTTGCGAATCACAATGTTTCCAGTAAAATGGCATCAATTTGTTAGTGCATATTTTTGCATATTTTTCTTTAAATGCATGTTTTTGCATATTTTGTTATAAATGCATATTTTTCGTCTTATTTTGGGATATTTTGTTACAAATTCACATTTTTCGTCATATTTTGTAATATTTATAAAAAAAATTGCTCTTTTCTTAGTTTTTTGTTTAGAAATATCTTTCTGTTCAAGGCGAATTCATTATAAAGTGTAGTCAGTGGATCAGCTAGTTATAGTTGTTTCAGCCCTGAAGCTTTCAAACAGTCAAAAAAGTATGGGAAAATCTGCTAACTTTGACATTTTCAAGGAGCAAAAGCAACAACATGTTGGTGTTTGGTACTGAATTACCTACATTTTATTATAATTTCACCTTGTTTCTTTTACTTTTAAAAAGTAGCACATATTTGTAGCCATGTTTAACAAATTTTAAAAATTTTACAATTTATATAATTGTGTACATAATTGTTGAAGTAACAATAAAATTTTTTTGACATTTCATTTTGTTTACGGTTTTTTTTTTACTTGAAGAAGCCTCAAATAAAAATAACGTTCGGCGAAGAAAAAATAGAATTAAACAGGATATTTTGGATTTACGCTGTAAGTATGACCTAAAATCCAAAAAGTATTGATAAAACAAATTGTTTTTAAGGAAAAAAATGCCAAAAGAAAAAATATCAAAAATTAATATTTTAAATAAGTGTGTTTTTAAGTCTTCAAAATAGATGGAAAAGTACATTTTTGCAAAGTTTACTATAATAAAGGTGCTCCATTTAAAAATTTGTAGTACATCAGCACCTTCAAAGCCAGAAACACAAAGATTTATGATTTATGAAAAGGTTTCGCAAACTTTAATTTCAAGAAAATCAACTTTTGAGGATAAAACTAGTAAAATTAGTTTGGAATTGTGTGATGCTCTGGTGTCTGCAGATACAGTACTTTTCGTTTATAGTCACTACGCTTATAGTCACATTAGCGATATAGTCCATTTTATCTGTTTATTTTGCCGCTACAAGTTAATTTAATATAAAGTATTAATGATATAGTCCATTTAGCGATATATGCACATTTACCATATATGCCATTTACCAACAGTAGTCAAAGAGAAAATTAAAGCAAATTAATGGCGTTATAGTCACATTAGCAAAATTTACTAAGTTCTTTTTAGTTTTCGAATCAAAAATCCATCCAAAGAAAGAATGAATTAAATCATTTAATTTTTGTCATCAACTCTCTACTTGTAAAAACTTAGTTTTTGCTGTTGGTATCAGTTATGAAATATCTTGTTATTATTTTAGTTATTTTTTATAAAGTGTACAACTCTGTTGTAAAGCCATAAGCCTGATGTCGGTGAAATGTATATGAATTTTTTATTTTCTTTATTAACATAACTTGATTATATTCGAATTCGGTTATATGCGTCATAGTGGCATATATGTGAATTAGCCTTATAGTCACATTAGCGATATAGTCCACGTTATGGTTGCAACTAAAGGATGTGACTATAAGCGAAAAGTACTGTACACCTTTATATAAGCTAATCAACCAAAATTTTAGAATTTTTAAAAAAAATATACCAACGAAACCAATCCTACGGAAAGAACCCTTAGAAAAACTTATCTCGATAAGTTGTACACTATACAACTATGTGACATTGTTGAAAGAATTAAGCCACATAATTTGTGGCTGTCTACGAAACAATGGACACTGAAGGACGTTGCGTGGTCTACGTAATTGTTGGGATCTTGAATGCAGAAGAAGAACAGAGTAAACACAAATTTTTGTTTAGTATTGTTAAGTTAGAAAAGGTGGATCATGCTTCATTAGCTCGAACTTTCCAAGACTTAATTTCCCTTTTAGAAGACGTTAATAAAAATAAAATGTTGCTCTATTTGACATTTTTTAAAGGTATCTTACCCAAAAATGTAGCATGTCACATGCTGGGCTCATGCCATACATGAAAGTTTTTAAAGTCACCTTCGCGTTTCAACCACGTATAACCAGATGGGGACCTGGTTGCAGGCAGTTGAGTATTATGCCAAAAATTTTGAAGAATTTAAAGATGTGGTAAATAATTTTAACGAAAAAAAATGCAGTCGCTATAAAAAAGTAAACAATATTTTAAACGTACCTAATATAAAGCCTCAATTAGAATTTATACACTCAAACAATGGGTTTCTAGTCGAGACAATAACCGAACTTCAGGGGTTTAAAGGCCTGTTCGTCGATAGCGAATGAAGTCTTCGTTCGCTTAAATTACATTTAAAACAAAAACAAATTATAAAACATTGTTTTTGTTTTGCATGTAAGTTAAGCGAACGAAGTCTTCATTCGCTATCGACGAACAGGCCATAAATCATTGAACACCTCGGTTAAACACGGTGATGATTAAAATAAGAAAAGTAGAAGGTCAAATCGGCGAAAAATAAAAGCCAAACTTTATGCAGTTTTAAAAAAGTTAAAGAAATTGGTAATATTTTTAATTTAGCTTCCAGTAAAGAAAATATTGCAGAAAATGAATACATATTCTACAAAGGAGTTGACCACTTTTAAATATGCACCTATTATATCCGTTGATGTCGAACGAACATTTTTAATGTTTAAAACTGTTTTAAGACCAAATAGAATGAGTTTTACATTTGAAAACTTAACAAAAAAAAAATTATTTATTTATATAAACAAAACTTTAACTTTATAAATATGGTTAAATAAATATATTTTTAATGCATATTTTTGGGAATACAAAATTTGAATTTCAAAAGTTTTTTTTATTCGTGCTTAATTCCCAGTTTTTACTCTTGATAAAAACACTTGAAATTTATTGTTGATGGGATAAGCTATTCCTATGCGTATTTCACTGGTTACTTAGGCCAGATCATCAGGAAACTTCATCCATAAAGATTTTAGAAAAACTAAAGATATTAAACCAAATAAAACTGTTAAACGTATAAGACTTATAGCAACAGTTCTACTTGTAATAATATAAAAGTTTAAACAAAACACATCAACAATAAACAGTGGGTTTATCTCATCTTACATTCACCGCTACAATTAGTTGAAATTCTCTCAACATTAATTGTAGTTGTAAGTAGGTTAAGAAAAACCCACTGTTTACTGTTGATGTGTTTTGTTTAAACTTTGATATTATTACAAGTAGAACTGTTGCTATAAGTCTTATACGTTTAACAGTTTTATTTGGTTTAATATCTTTAGTTTTTCTAAAATCTTTATGGATGAAGTTTCCTGATGATCTGGCCTAAGCAACCAGTGAAATGCGCATAGGAATAGCTTATCCCAGCAACAATAAATTTCAAGTGTTTTTATCAAGAATAAAAACTGGGAATTAAGCACGAATAACAAAAACTTTTGAAGAAAAAAAATGCATATTTTTTAATTTTATTTTTGCATATTTTGCCTTTTTAATGCATATTTTGATACATATTAAATTTTTTTATATGCCTACAATAGCTTTCGCAACATATAAAAAAAAATTTTTTTTTTTTCGAAAATCTGTTACTTCTATTTCGACATCTACATTTAATTTTTTTTACTCTTAAATTGTAAGACAAAGCAGGTTGTCATTAAGGATAAATGTTATGCGATTTGTATCTAGACTAGGGATGAAACGATACCTCTAAGGTATCGATACTTTTACTCGATGTGGTATCGCTCGTAAAGTATCGATACCTACTTAGAATCGAAAAAAAAGTACCGATACTTAGTTACTTGTATGGGTACTTGCATCGGTTTGCATGATAAAAGAATAGAAAGCAGCATTTAAAAACGCTCTTGTTAGTGTTTTATTACTATACAATAAAATAAGAACTTCGACCTATTAGAATTTTTGTGCAAAACGATAAGTGTAAAGATTGAGACCACTTTTAGTTACCACCTAGTACCAATTTCCTTTCGAAAAATCTTTTTTATCTTAGGAAACAAAATTTTATAGAACGTTCAGGATAACAACCTTCATTCACCTTTTATTCCAGAAATCAACAATGTCACTATGAATTTATCTTAAATGTAAATATGTATTTTATTTTCTTTTAATAATTTCTCAAGCTCAAAGTCCGTTTTATATAAAGAATATTTATTTAAAATTTATTCAATATTTCTCAATGGATAGCTTCTTCAGGGATTTTTTGGTTTTTTTATATTTCAAACAAATTTTTAAAAAAAAGGAAATAATATTAAGAAGGTCGAAGAAATTAAGCTAAATAATGTATGTATTTTATTTTAAATTGATAAATATATAATAAAGGGTGGTAAAACCATAATCCCTTAACGTCAAGGTTTTTGCGCAACTTAAGTTGACCTATTTTTGGTTCAGTATTTGACAACTTCGACCATTGAGAGGTACACAATTGAGCAGCGCGGTAAGATTAATAAAGCCTTTTACGAAAATGGGCGTTCATTCAAAATGCATTTAATGCGCATCCACAATCGGGAGAATTGCGCGTTAATTTCAGCGAACCGGGTCTGTAGGAAATGAGAAAATATATGTGCATGCTCCCCAGTTAGTTCTGCGGCTGGCGGCGTCTTCGAAAATGAGGTCGGCCAAGCAATTATCGTGAATTGTGTTCGCTATCGCGAACATTAATATTGAATTTTTACTAAGCCCAAAATCTCGGGATTTTTATATCAAACCCCGGACTACGGGACTTAAATTTTTAGAATAATCAGGTTTTCGGTATTCGGGATTGGCATCTCTAGTGTTTACTGGTCAAACGGTTTCTTGATACCGTTACTGCTGCTCCAGCTTTGGAAAATAATCAAAAATTTAAGATTAATTTCAATACCAAAGTTAAACGATTACTTTTGACCGATACCGAGTATTTTTTACCGATACTACTTGGTACTCGATTGCTAAGTATCGATTACAAAAATACTTGGTACTTATATAAAAGTATCGAATATGTACTTGTATTTACTCGTATCGTTTCATCCCTAATCTAGACCAATCTTTTAGTATTCTGATCGACTCAGAATCACTTTTTAAAGTGATCTAATGATGTCCATCCATTAGCCTGGCTGGTTGTCTGTCCATGTTAGCCTTTTGCGCAGATAACAAGTTCCAATATTGTAGATAATTTGATCAAATATGGACGAAGTCTATGCAAATGGTGAGAATCGGTTTCTAATTTCACATCCAAATTAGACTCTTTGTGTCCGCAAGCTATCTAATTACGATGGTATTTAAATTAAATTCGTGCCAAAAATATTTTACTTCAAACTATTTTCGAATCGGTTCATATTTGCTCAAAGCTTCCATCCTTAATTTGCTTTAAATTCCTTTTAAATGTTAACATTTGTTAACAATTTAGCGACCGTACCTAATATCCCTTTAAGACAAAAGCCCATATGGATGTTAAAATCTATTGAATATTCGGTGCAAACATCTCTTATATGAATTTTTACCTTGTTTAAGATTTTTTTTTTTTAATTTTGTTATTAAATTGTTGAATATTGTGTCTTCAAATGAGCAATTTTTAATTTTTAGGGCATATTTTTAACATTTTTCAGGGCATATTTTCCAGTTTTTATGTAGTGAACTTGTTGGGCTGTATTAGGTGATTTTTCGCATCAGCATATGACACTGACCTGTAGTTATGTTCCCCGGTAATTACCATTTTTTACTCGCCTAATAACTCAGGTTTGGTGTTAATTCTTGTACTTGTTGTTAACCCTATTATTATTAGTACACACTTATATTTTAATTTGGCAATGCTATGATGTGGATCTTCTGTTTTTGACATTTAACTTTATTTTTTTCCAATTTGAAAGAGGGAAAACAATTTATAACGGATTTTTTCTGTTTTTTTATGCATTTTTTTTTACGTATAAAAGACAAAAAGACGGCGTGATTCGGGAGTCTGTAACTAATCGGCCCGGGGAAAGCATTAACAATATATAAAAAACAACACAATCCGAACAGAAAAAATAGTGTAAAGTACAGTTTTGACTGTGAATTAAATTTATTCTCCAATTATATTGCAGTGTAATACAGCCGTGGTTAAATTTATGCTTTTGTAAAAACAGGGCAACAAGTAAAGAAAAAAACCTAAAAGACCCTAAACCCCAAAAGAAAAATTATTTTTATAAAAAGTGTCGGGGAAGAAAAAAACCAAAAAAACCTCCGTTTGTTCTTTATGTATTAACGATGCCACTTGGCTAAACCATAACCTCAAAGTGCCGGTTGTTAATAAGCGTGAAACTAATTCGGCAGTACAGCTGAAAGTTCAATTGGCGAATAAGAACGGGAACCGCATAAAGCAAAAGTTCGCCTAAAACTGCACACAAAAATTTGTGATAAAAACAAAACCAAAAAACTGTCCAGTCACGTAGAGGAAAACCCCGTTCGTTGTTTTGTGCTTAACCAGGTCAATTGCCTAAGGGTTAGAAGACCAGAATCTAACATAACAGTGCTGGGAATCCAGCAGAAACCGGGTCTAACATACGGAACAGCCGATTGGAAAAATAACCTTGCCAATTACCAGTTTATGCAACATCGTTGTAACTGCATTTGACAACTAACTTTATTTTCATACCAGCATAGCCGAGACGTGGATTTCAGATTGCCGGTATTGCATGGTGTTGCAACTAATTCAGCCACTAACTTCTGTTACCCCACTCAATGCTCGAAAGGTTCTACAAGTGATGAGCAATAATCCAGCCTGTCCTAAACCCCAGATTGTCAACCTGACTTCCCCGTAGTCACACTCGTGTACACCGCATGCGCTATTTAAACTTGATTTGTCGTGCAACCTTTTAATAAATATTCCTTCGGGTTAAAATAGTTATTTGGGTTCTGTTCAATATATATAATAAAGTGAAGTTTTTGTTGTTAAATTTATTATACAGTTTTTCAATTGTTGATAAAATTTCTAGTGATTTTTGCAAATGCCCAAAGGAAAAAAAAAACAAACCTATGTATGTTAAAAATACATTGTCATTTCTGAATTTATGTAATTAAATTTTTCAAATTCGTTGCGGTTGAAAGTATTGTGTTAGTGGGAGCATTAATTTAAGGTAAAACAAAAAAAACAGCAAGTTTACATCCCCTACAGATAATATTGGACTACGTGGTCCATTGTGGCTCAAATGGACTACTTACAACATGGTCCAATGTACTGTAGTATGGACCATGTTATAAGAAATAAACACATAGTGCTGCCATCAACTGCATGATGTATAATTTTCTATAGTTTACAGTATTACACATTGGTAGCCCTGATGTTGTCCATTATTAATTGTTCATTTAAAAGTGAAAGTTTGTGAAATTTGTGGAAAAAAGGTAAACAAATTAAAAATACCAAGTAAATATATTTAATAATAGCAATAATAGACTACCGTACACACCATAAAAGGCGATTAGTAAAAAATGAAAAAGAAAAATGCTTAAACTACCCCTTAAGTGTACTCCATACTGTAGTAATATGGAGTACTTTTAAAACTAACCCACTTTAGTACTCCTTGGAGTAGTTTAGGGACTACTTCGGTGGGTTACATGGTCCCCTCCTAGGACATCGTAATGTTAAATGGACCACCTTCTACCCATATATTTGGAGTAGTTTTGGAGTACTCCTACTCCTTTATGGACTACTCTTTACATGCATGTATGGACTAGTCTCGTTATCTGCAGGGTCCACAACAAAACTCGTTAGAAGAAATAATCCATGTAAATAACCTCTCTTTACAGCAACAACATCCAAAAATGTTCATCAAGATCCGGAGGCCTTCGCGAACTTCGAAACAACATTATTGGTGAGTCCAATTTTTTTTATATTTTTATTCAGTTCTTTTTTGCTTTTACATTATATATATTTTTTTTTTAATTTCTCTAACTTGTTTTATTGGTTAAATTAACCTACCCTACATATTTTTTTTGCTAATTAAAGGCAGAATTTGTTCCATAACAATAACCAAAAATTACTTAATGCTTTCACTATCATTTTGCTACAACGTATAGAACGTACGTATCGTCAACAAACAAAAAAGAAAACTCTTGCTAAATATGTCCTAAATTAGAATTAATCTTTCATTATTAAGAAAAAAAAAATACTTATGTCTTTTGGTTAAATAAAATATGTTGGAATTAATTTATAATGAACTGAACATTTAAGTGTTTCTTTCCACTGTTGGTGATGTAGGTCTTTGCTTTTGGGGTCCTAGATAAAAAGAAAAGAGCGGTCGCTAGGACAATGGTTGAGGTAGGGTAAAGAGACGGATCTCGTCAATGCCATCTGACGAGGATTTATGTTGATAGATACGACAAATAAAGTAGATTGATTTTTAAAGTAAGTTTACACACATGATCATATGGTCATTCAGTCCTTGTACAGTATTATCATATCATCTTAAAAAAAAACAGGGAGTCTAAAACAAAATTTTACTTTACGAATTGAGTAGGTTAGAGTGTGGACCGAACCCCCCCACCACCGACTGTTAGTTAGTCTATTCAATGGCTCCCATAGTCCTCATTTTATCCCACTTTGCTACTATGAATTTTTTTATAGTAATACCAGTCGTATCAATATTTTTACTTATATTTCGATATTTATATTTATGTTGTTATACGTGTTCATAACAGTAAATAAAAATGGCGCCCAACGTGGGGCACGAAAGTAGATTTTCTTAAATCTGCTTCCGGCTCTCTAAAACATTATTTTTTTATTAATTATAAGTAAATTTCAAGAATACTTCGTTTTAGAAAATATGTGCCAATATATAGGTTTTGTTTATGAATAACTTACAGTCTTCTTATCTGAACCATTCGCGTACTTGAGCGAATAATCGAGTAGAGCGACCAATAAGAGCTGTTTGTCCTTTCCCCTGAACAATGGTATGGTTGGTATAAGTTTTCTAATGACGCCAGATTATTGTGAGAATGAAATTGGAATTGTAGTGTACATGGTTTTTCTTCTTTAGTGGATAAATTTCGGAAAATAGAATATTTGTGTTAACGCGAAGGTCTATCCAATGTTGTCCTCTAATACGATAAATATATTATTGTATGAAATCCATATGTATATTGTAGCTTCGATTTTATTACTGCATATATCTACATATCCCGGTTATTGTAACCCTACTATTTTTTTTTTGTTAGTATCTATCTAGAATCAGTAGTTAGTTACTTATTCACCAACAGTTGGAACGAAATAAATCGCAAGAAAACCCCTTGTATAGACTTTTTATTCATACATATATTAATTTTTTTTTAAAAAAATTAAAATTTTTGCACTACATTCGAAAAAAAATTTTTTCATACAGTTATTAATTTTTTTTTGGGAAAAAGTTTTGCTCTACTTTCGGAAAAAAAAATCATAAGGTCATTAATTTTTTTTATTTTTTTTTTGTAAAAAATTTTGCACTACATTTGGAAAAAAAAAACATTTTACGTTTAGTTTTGCTAAATTAAATAAGGCTTTCGGCTAAAAATGTCCCTTTCGCGTACTCCACCCAATGAAGCGGAGGCTTCTTCAATATCCTCGGTTGGAGAGAATATTTGTAATGTTTGTTCTACTAGTATGGCGGAAACAGATAATTGTCTTAGAATTGGCCGATGTAACCACTCGTTTCATCGAACTTGTATTGAAAATTTTTTATCCAATACTGCTGAATGCCCTATTTGTAAGAAACCATGCGAGCTAGGTGATCTGCAGAGAACCAATGTCCCCAGTCAAGCGAACACTCAACCTAAACCAAACGTTCGAGGTCGTGGCCGAGGAGCGGCAACGATGCCTTATAATACCCGAAGCCAAAGCAGATCCTTATTTCAGGACAACCAGCGTCCCTTAACTGAAACTGACAATGAATTGCCAGACGCGAAAGACTGGGGGCACGTCCAAACTTCTCGTCTCATTCCGGAAAATGTCGGCAATCAAAATACACCACAACCTACCCGGAGTGATCATAGTTCAAGAATAAATGTTGACTCTACTCAGTTAAATCAAATGATTGAGGCCACGATGGCTAGACTTTTAACGAATTTTAATCTAGTCCCAAATGCACAACCTTCTAATTTAGTTGGCCGAGATCACAATTGTAACCTAGGTCACCGCGCTAACTTATCTTCCAACTCTGGTGCCCAGCTAAATAATAATTCTAGGGCACATGCCAATAATAATCCCAACACATTTTCTAATCGTTCGTATACTCCAGTTACATTAAATTCGAATACTTCTAGTTTTCATCCCGATAAATTGACAACGATAGTACAGAGCTGGAATATAAAGTTCGATGGCTCTCCGTTAGGTCTTACGGTTGAGGAATTTTTATACCGAATTAATTCGTTGACAGTCGATAATTTCAACGGTGATTTTACCCCCATTGTAAAGAATTTAAATGTACTTTTGAGTGGAAAAGTTAAAGATTGGTACTGGCGATACAGGAAACAGGTAAATACTGTTAGCTGGGAAGACTTTTGTGAAGCTATGAAGTGCCAATATCGCGACTTTAAATCGACTTTCGATATTAAAGAAGAGTTGCGTAATAGGAAACAAAAAATCGGTGAAACGTTTGATGTATTTTTCGATGCTATTACCTCAATTATGGATCGTTTACCCTCTCCAGTTTCAGAAATGGAACTTATTGAAATTTTAACGCGAAATCTTAGGCCGGAAATTCGTCAAGACATTCTATATGTTCCTGTGCATTCAATACCTCACCTAAGAAAATTAGTACAAATGAGGGAATAATTTTGGAATGAAGAGCATGTACGAAAAAATTTAGCCTACCGCGCCTCTAGTTTTTCAGGAGCAAGACGTCAAATTTCGGAATTAGAAGTCGTGGAAACGCCGGATTTATATGTTTTTCCAAATAATGAGGTTAATGCGGTGGTAGCCCCTGAGAAAATACTTCATTGTTGGAATTGCGGGGAACGGGATCACTTTTGGGAGAATTGTCTTAGAGAACGTACTATATTTTGCTACGGTTGCGGGGCGAAGAACACGTATAAGCCACAATGCCCAAAATGTTCCGTTAAAAGAATTGCCCTTTCAAAAAACTTTCAAATGAACTCAAAAAACTAGATATTTCCGAATGTTTAATTAATAACCAAAATTCCCTGATCTCCGACGTTAACAATAATTCTTCTAAGTCTGCTTTTACATTAAACGATTTTTGTCGTTGCGATTCTTACCTTATAGGCGAGAGGGGAGAGAGGAATTAAAAGGGATACACAAGCGAGTGTACTCTTCGATTCATTTTGTTCGCTCATTCGTTCTCTAATTGTGCTCTCATTTGACGAAAAATGTATTGAAGTTCGGTTGCACAGAAAAAGTTTTAACGACAAAAATCGTACAATGTAAATATCAGACCGACTTCAAAGAAGAAACGACAATAATCGCAACGACAAAAATCGTATAATGTAAATTGGGACTTAGTCTGAAATAATAAACAAAGTTACCATATTAGCCAAACCTAATCTTGTAATATCTGGAGAAAAGGATAATGTGTCAAAAATAAATTTTCCTACTTTACCATATCATATCCGCTGGCAAAACTATATGGCTAAGCGAAACACCATTTTTAATACCGATTCTGTTGTAATGGAAAATAATTCCAAACCCAAAAGGTCAACTATTCGAATGCGTTTATATTATAAGCGACGGAAACGGTGTAGGAAATTGTTGCTCGCTGCCATCGTTAGTAATAGTAAGGATGATCGTTTTTATGCTAGAGTTTCTTTCCTAAGTTTTACTGAGTTCGGTCTTTTAGACACTGGGGCAAATATATCATGTATTGGTGGAGAATTAGCACAAACAAACTTTTCGAATCTTCCTTCATTTAACAAATGTCGTTCGCAAGTAAAGACAGCTGATGGTCAATCACAAATTGTAACTGGATGGTTATCGGTGGAAATCGAATTCAAGGGTCTAAAACGTCCAATCAATCTTTTTATAATTCCGTCCATTACACAAAGTCTCTTTCTAGGCATTGACTTTTGGAAGGCATTTCACCTGATGCCAAATATTGTCGAATCGGTTGATTTAGTAGATAAAAATTTCTTGAAACATATTACTGAAAAGGGTTTTAAAAATACTCTGTACGAAGTCGAATCGCTCGATCTGAATAATTTCCGTAACTCCATAGAACCTAAATTCCCTTTAACTTCTGGCCAACTGCAACAATTAAATGCTATAATAGCTTTGTTTCAAAACGATGAACAGCAAGGCTTAGGACGAACCGGATTAATTCAACACCATATTGACGTAGGAGATTCCAAACCAATAAAACAAAGGTTTTATCCTGTTTCTCCCGCGGTGGAAAAACTAATATTTGATGAAATTGATCGAATGTTATCGTTAGGCGTAATTGAGAAGTCTCAATCCCCTTGGAGCTCTCCCATGCGATTGGTTATAAAGCTTAATAAAGTTCGTCTTTGCCTAGATGCAAGAAAACTGAACTCCGTCACGAAAAAGGATGCCTACCCACTTCCCTCGATAGAAGGTATTTTTTCCAGATTGCCCAAGGCCAACATTATATCGAAGTTGGATTTAAAAGATGCCTACTGGCAAATTGGTTTAGACGATTCGGCGAAACCTTTGACAGCTTTTACGGTTCCGGGCCGTCCTCTTTATCAATTCACTGTAATGCCATTCGGGCTTTGTAATGCCCCTTCGACAATGTGCCGCTTGATTGACGAAATTATACCCCCAGACCTGCGAAATTGTGTTTTTGGTTATTTAGACGACTTGATAATAGTCTCAGAGGATTTTTCATCACATTTATCGGTCTTAGTTCGTGTAGCGGAAGAGTTTCGAAAAGCCAATCTTACACTAAACATTTCCAAAAGCAAGTTTTGTGTTGCTCGCGTTCCTTACTTAGGATATGTAATCGGTAACGGCGGTATTTCTGTAGACCCGGAAAAAGTCAGCGCTATCGTCAATTGGCTCATCCCAAAAACTATTAAGCAAGTACGTGGATTTCTAGGACTTGCCGGATGGTATCGTAGATTTGTCGAAAACTTTGCAAGTGTTGTGTTTCCCATCACTGAAGTTCTTACAAAAAAGAAAAAATTTCACTGGACGCAGGAGGCGAATGAAGCCTTCGAGAAAATAAAAAAACTTTTGACAACCACACCCGTTCTAATAAACCCTGATTTTACAAAAAAATTATTTTTGCAATGCGACGCAAGCGATTTGGGTATTGGGGCAGTACTAGTACAACTTGACGAACAAGGAAACGAGAGACCAGTTGCTTTTATGAGCAAAAAACTAAACAGTGCGCAAAGAAACTATAGCGTAACTGAGAAAGAGTGTTTAGCGGCTGTTGAAGCTATAAAGCGTTTCAGATGTTATTTAGAACTGCAGGAATTCGAAATCATAACCGATCACGCGAGCCTTGTCTGGCTCATGAGGCAGCCGGATTTAACTGGACGCCTTGCTCGTTGGGTATTTAAACTCCAGTCATTTAATTTCACTATTAAGCACAGGAAAGGAAAGGAACATGTAGTTCCAGATGCACTATCCCGATGTTTTAATGAAGAAGTATCCGAACTAACCTTAACCACACCAGAAATCGACCTCAACTCTTCTCATTTTAGGGATTTGGAATATGAAAATTTGAAGGACAAGATAAATGCTGCACCTTGTAAATATCCTGACATCAAAGTCAGTGACAAATATGTTTATATACGAACTGAACCTTACACTGGTAATAGTGATGAAGAAGCATTAAGTTGGAAATTATGGGTACCTGAGAAATTAAGATTAAGCGTAATAAAAAGAGCTCACGACGACCCTATAACGTCGCACGGTGGTATGGTAAAAACTATTCACCTATTAAGACGAAACTTTTATTGGCCTGGTTTCGTAAAAGATGTCCGAGAGTACATAGGAAATTGTGATGTGTGTAAAACAACTAAAGCACCAAATGTTATTCTTAAACCGGAAATGGGTAAACAAGCTGTATCCTTTCGTCCTTTTCAAAGGCTATATATAGACCTTTTAGGGCCATACCCTCGAAGCAAATTAGGTAATATTGGAATTTTGATCATATTGGATCACATGTCGAAATTTCATTGGTTGTTTCCTCTAAAAAAATTTACATCAGGTGTAATTATAGAACGTTTACAAAAGGAAATTTTTCATATATATGGGGTCCCTGAAACCATTATCAGTGATAACGGCTCTCATTTTCGGGCTAACGATTTTAACGCCTTTTTGACCAGTTTTGGAATTCAACATATATATACCGCGGTTTATTCCCCACAAAGTAATGCCTCAGAACGCGTAAACCGATCCATTATTGCGGGAATAAGGGCTTACTTAACCAACGATCATCGTTATTGGGACGAAAAGTTATCACAAATTAGTTGCGCTTTAAGAAATTCCTATCATCAGACTATTCAGTGTTCTCCATATCGTGCTCTTTTTGGATTTGAAATGATCACTCATGCAAATTCGTATTCCCTTTTAAAAAATCTGAAATTGCTTGATGAACCTTTGTATCCCTTGTCTCGCGACGATAACCTCCAACTCATTCGCACTGATTTGCGTAAGCATATTCGTAATGCATATGAAGTTAGTCGACAACAGTACAATCTTCGTTCACGCCCTGTGAGTTTTCGCATTGGGCAAGAAGTTTACCGAAGGAGTTTTGTCCAAAGTAATGCGGCCAAGGCATTTAATGCAAAATTGTCCCCATTATTTGTAAAATGCCGAATAAGAGAAAAATTAGGATCACACTACTATTTAATAGAGGATTTACAAGGTCGTTTAGTTGGCACATACCACTCCAAGGACATTCGTCAGTGAACCGTCCTTTCTCTATCCAATAAGTTAATGAAATCATAATTATTGTCTAGTTTGTAGTGAACTTGTTGGGCTGTATTAGGTGATTTTTCGCATCAGCATATGACACTGACCTGTAGTTATGTTCCCCGGTAATTACCATTTTTTACTCGCCTAATAACTCAGGTTTGGTGTTAATTCTTGTACTTGTTGTTAACCCTATTATTATTAGTACACACTTATATTTTAATTTGGCAATGCTATGATGTGGATCTTCTGTTTTTGACATTTAACTTTATTTTTTTCCAATTTGAAAGAGGGAAAACAATTTATAACGGATTTTTTCTGTTTTTTTATGCATTTTTTTTACGTATAAAAGACAAAAAGACGGCGTGATTCGGGAGTCTGTAACTAATCGGCCCGGGGAAAGCATTAACAATATATAAAAAACAACACAATCCGAACAGAAAAAATAGTGTAAAGTACAGTTTTGACTGTGAATTAAATTTATTCTCCAATTATATTGCAGTGTAATACAGCCGTGGTTAAATTTATGCTTTTGTAAAAACAGGGCAACAAGTAAAGAAAAAAACCTAAAAGACCCTAAACCCCAAAAGAAAAATTATTTTTATAAAAAGTGTCGGGGAAGAAAAAAAACCAAAAAAACCTCCGTTTGTTCTTTATGTATTAACGATGCCACTTGGCTAAACCATAACCTCAAAGTGCCGGTTGTTAATAAGCGTGAAACTAATTCGGCAGTACAGCTGAAAGTTCAATTGGCGAATAAGAACGGGAACCGCATAAAGCAAAAGTTCGCCTAAAACTGCACACAAAAATTTGTGATAAAAACAAAACCAAAAAACTGTCCAGTCACGTAGAGGAAAACCCCGTTCGTTGTTTTGTGCTTAACCAGGTCAATTGCCTAAGGGTTAGAAGACCAGAATCTAACATAACAGTGCTGGGAATCCAGCAGAAACCGGGTCTAACATACGGAACAGCCGATTGGAAAAATAACCTTGCCAATTACCAGTTTATGCAACATCGTTGTAACTGCATTTGACAACTAACTTTATTTTCATACCAGCATAGCCGAGACGTGGATTTCAGATTGCCGGAATTGCATGGTGTTGCAACTAATTCAGCCACTAACTTCTGTTACCCCACTCAATGCTCGAAAGGTTCTACAAGTGATGAGCAATAATCCAGCCTGTCCTAAACCCCAGATTGTCAACCTGACTTCCCCGTAGTCACACTCGTGTACACCGCATGCGCTATTTAAACTTGATTTGTCGTGCAACCTTTTAATAAATATTCCTTCGGGTTAAAATAGTTATTTGGGTTCTGTTCAATATATATAATAAAGTGAAGTTTTTGTTGTTAAATTTCTTATACAGTTTTTCAATTGTTGATAAAATTTCTAGTGATTTTTGCAAATGCCCAAAGGAAAAAAAAAAACAAACCTATGTATGTTAAAAATACATTGTCATTTCTGAATTTATGTAATTAAATTTTTCAAATTCGTTGCGGTTGAAAGTATTGTGTTAGTGGGAGCATTAATTTAAGGTAAAACAAAAAAAAACAGCAAGTTTACATCCACAACAAAACTCGTTAGAAGAAATAATCCATGTAAATAACCTCTCTTAACAGCAACAACATCCAAAAATGTTCATCAAGATCCGGAGGCCTTCGCGAACTTCGAAACAACATTATTGGTGAGTCCAATTTTTTTTATATTTTTATTCAGTTCTTTTTTGCTTTTACATTATATATATTTTTTTTTTAATTTCTCTAACTTCGTTAGTAATAGTAAGGATGATCGTTTTTATGCTAGAGTTTCTTTCCTAAGTTTTACTGAGTTCGGTCTTTTAGACACTGGGGCAAATATATCATGTATTGGTGGAGAATTAGCACAAACAAACTTTTCGAATCTTCCTTCATTTAACAAATGTCGTTCGCAAGTAAAGACAGCTGATGGTCAATCACAAATTGTAACTGGATGGTTATCGGTGGAAATCGAATTCAAGGGTCTAAAACGTCCAATCAATCTTTTTATAATTCCGTCCATTACACAAAGTCTCTTTCTAGGCATTGACTTTTGGAAGGCATTTCACCTGATGCCAAATATTGTCGAATCGGTTGATTTAGTAGATAAAAATTTCTTGAAACATATTACTGAAAAGGGTTTTAAAAATACTCTGTACGAAGTCGAATCGCTCGATCTGAATAATTTCCGTAACTCCATAGAACCTAAATTCCCTTTAACTTCTGGCCAACTGCAACAATTAAATGCTATAATAGCTTTGTTTCAAAACGATGAACAGCAAGGCTTAGGACGAACCGGATTAATTCAACACCATATTGACGTAGGAGATTCCAAACCAATAAAACAAAGGTTTTATCCTGTTTCTCCCGCGGTGGAAAAACTAATATTTGATGAAATTGATCGAATGTTATCGTTAGGCGTAATTGAGAAGTCTCAATCCCCTTGGAGCTCTCCCATGCGATTGGTTATAAAGCTTAATAAAGTCTTTGCCTAGATGCAAGAAAACTGAACTCCGTCACGAAAAAGGATGCCTACCCACTTCCCTCGATAGAAGGTATTTTTTCCAGATTGCCCAAGGCCAACATTATATCGAAGTTGGATTTAAAAGATGCCTACTGGCAAATTGGTTTAGACGATTCGGCGAAACCTTTGACAGCTTTTACGGTTCCGGGCCGTCCTCTTTATCAATTCACTGTAATGCCATTCGGGCTTTGTAATGCCCCTTCGACAATGTGCCGCTTGATTGACGAAATTATACCCCCAGACCTGCGAAATTGTGTTTTTGGTTATTTAGACGACTTGATAATAGTCTCAGAGGATTTTTCATCACATTTATCGGTCTTAGTTCGTGTAGCGGAAGAGTTTCGAAAAGCCAATCTTACACTAAACATTTCCAAAAGCAAGTTTTGTGTTGCTCGCGTTCCTTACTTAGGATATGTAATCGGTAACGGCGGTATTTCTGTAGACCCGGAAAAAGTCAGCGCTATCGTCAATTGGCCCATCCCAAAAACTATTAAGCAAGTACGTGGATTTCTAGGACTTGCCGGATGGTATCGTAGATTTGTCGAAAACTTTGCAAGTGTTGTGTTTCCCATCACTGAAGTTCTTACAAAAAAGAAAAAATTTCACTGGACGCAGGAGGCGAATGAAGCCTTCGAGAAAATAAAAAAACTTTTGACAACCACACCCGTTCTAATAAACCCTGATTTTACAAAAAAATTATTTTTGCAATGCGACGCAAGCGATTTGGGTATTGGGGCAGTACTAGTACAACTTGACGAACAAGGAAACGAGAGACCAGTTGCTTTTATGAGCAAAAAACTAAACAGTGCGCAAAGAAACTATAGCGTAACTGAGAAAGAGTGTTTAGCGGCTGTTGAAGCTATAAAGCGTTTCAGATGTTATTTAGAACTGCAGGAATTCGAAATCATAACCGATCACGCGAGCCTTGTCTGGCTCATGAGGCAGCCGGATTTAACTGGACGCCTTGCTCGTTGGGTATTTAAACTCCAGTCATTTAATTTCACTATTAAGCACAGGAAAGGAAAGGAACATGTAGTTCCAGATGCACTATCCCGATGTTTTAATGAAGAAGTATCCGAACTAACCTTAACCACACCAGAAATCGACCTCAACTCTTCTCATTTTAGGGATTTGGAATATGAAAATTTGAAGGACAAGATAAATGCTGCACCTTGTAAATATCCTGACATCAAAGTCAGTGACAAATATGTTTATATACGAACTGAACCTTACACTGGTAACAGTGATGAAGAAGCATTAAGTTGGAAATTATGGGTACCTGAGAAATTAAGATTAGCCGTAATAAAAAGAGCTCACGACGACCCTAAAACGTCGCACGGTGGTATGGTAAAAACTATTCACCTATTAAGACGAAACTTTTATTGGCCTGGTTTCGTAAAAGATGTCCGAGAGTACATAGGAAATTGTGATGTGTGTAAAACAACTAAAGCACCAAATGTTATTCTTAAACCGGAAATGGGTAAACAAGCTGTATCCTTTCGTCCTTTTCAAAGGCTATATATAGACCTTTTAGGGCCATACCCTCGAAGCAAATTAGGTAATATTGGAATTTTGATCATATTGGATCACATGTCGAAATTTCATTGGTTGTTTCCTCTAAAAAAATTTACATCAGGTGTAATTATAGAACGTTTACAAAAGGAAATTTTTCATATATATGGGGTCCCTGAAACCATTATCAGTGATAACGGCTCTCATTTTCGGGCTAACGATTTTAACGCCTTTTTGACCAGTTTTGGAATTCAACATATATATACCGCGGTTTATTCCCCACAAAGTAATGCCTCAGAACGCGTAAACCGATCCATTATTGCGGGAATAAGGGCTTACTTAACCAACGATCATCGTTATTGGGACGAAAAGTTATCACAAATTAGTTGCGCTTTAAGAAATTCCTATCATCAGACTATTCAGTGTTCTCCATATCGTGCTCTTTTTGGATTTGAAATGATCACTCATGCAAATTCGTATTCCCTTTTAAAAAATCTGAAATTGCTTGATGAACCTTTGTATCCCTTGTCTCGCGACGATAACCTCCAACTCATTCGCACTGATTTGCGTAAGCATATTCGTAATGCATATGAAGTTAGTCGACAACAGTACAATCTTCGTTCACGCCCTGTGAGTTTTCGCATTGGGCAAGAAGTTTACCGAAGGAGTTTTGTCCAAAGTAATGCGGCCAAGGCATTTAATGCAAAATTGTCCCCATTATTTGTAAAATGCCGAATAAGAGAAAAATTAGGATCACACTACTATTTAATAGAGGATTTACAAGGTCGTTTAGTTGGCACATACCACTCCAAGGACATTCGTCAGTGAACCGTCCTTTCTCTATCCAATAAGTTAATGAAATCATAATTATTGTCTAGTTTGTAGTGAACTTGTTGGGCTGTATTAGGTGATTTTTCGCATCAGCATATGACACTGACCTGTAGTTATGTTCCCCGGTAATTACCATTTTTTACTCGCCTAATAACTCAGGTTTGGTGTTAATTCTTGTACTTGTTGTTAACCCTATTATTATTAGTACACACTTATATTTTAATTTGGCAATGCTATGATGTGGATCTTCTGTTTTTGACATTTAACTTTATTTTTTTCCAATTTGAAAGAGGGAAAACAATTTATAACGGATTTTTTCTGTTTTTTTATGCATTTTTTTTACGTATAAAAGACAAAAAGACGGCGTGATTCGGGAGTCTGTAACTAATCGGCCCGGGGAAAGCATTAACAATATATAAAAAACAACACAATCCGAACAGAAAAAATAGTGTAAAGTACAGTTTTGACTGTGAATTAAATTTATTCTCCAATTATATTGCAGTGTAATACAGCCGTGGTTAAATTTATGCTTTTGTAAAAACAGGGCAACAAGTAAAGAAAAAAACCTAAAAGACCCTAAACCCCAAAAGAAAAATTATTTTTATAAAAAGTGTCGGGGAAGAAAAAAACCAAAAAAACCTCCGTTTGTTCTTTATGTATTAACGATGCCACTTGGCTAAACCATAACCTCAAAGTGCCGGTTGTTAATAAGCGTGAAACTAATTCGGCAGTACAGCTGAAAGTTCAATTGGCGAATAAGAACGGGAACCGCATAAAGCAAAAGTTCGCCTAAAACTGCACACAAAAATTTGTGATAAAAACAAAACCAAAAAACTGTCCAGTCACGTAGAGGAAAACCCCGTTCGTTGTTTTGTGCTTAACCAGGTCAATTGCCTAAGGGTTAGAAGACCAGAATCTAACATAACAGTGCTGGGAATCCAGCAGAAACCGGGTCTAACATACGGAACAGCCGATTGGAAAAATAACCTTGCCAATTACCAGTTTATGCAACATCGTTGTAACTGCATTTGACAACTAACTTTATTTTCATACCAGCATAGCCGAGACGTGGATTTCAGATTGCCGGAATTGCATGGTGTTGCAACTAATTCAGCCACTAACTTCTGTTACCCCACTCAATGCTCGAAAGGTTCTACAAGTGATGAGCAATAATCCAGCCTGTCCTAAACCCCAGATTGTCAACCTGACTTCCCCGTAGTCACACTCGTGTACACCGCATGCGCTATTTAAACTTGATTTGTCGTGCAACCTTTTAATAAATATTCCTTCGGGTTAAAATAGTTATTTGGGTTCTGTTCAATATATATAATAAAGTGAAGTTTTTGTTGTTAAATTTCTTATACAGTTTTTCAATTGTTGATAAAATTTCTAGTGATTTTTGCAAATGCCCAAAGGAAAAAAAAAAACAAACCTATGTATGTTAAAAATACATTGTCATTTCTGAATTTATGTAATTAAATTTTTCAAATTCGTTGCGGTTGAAAGTATTGTGTTAGTGGGAGCATTAATTTAAGGTAAAACAAAAAAAACAGCAAGTTTACATCCACAACAAAACTCGTTAGAAGAAATAATCCATGTAAATAACCTCTCTTAACAGCAACAACATCCAAAAATGTTCATCAAGATCCGGAGGCCTTCGCGAACTTCGAAACAACATTATTGGTGAGTCCAATTTTTTTTATATTTTTATTCAGTTCTTTTTTGCTTTTACATTATATATATTTTTTTTTTAATTTCTCTAACTTGTTTTATTGGTTAAATTAACCTACCCTACATATTTTGTTTGCTAATTAAAGGCAGAATTTGTTCCATAACAATAACCAAAAACTACTTAATGCTTTCACTATCATTTTGCTACAACGTATAGAACGTACGTATCGTAAACAAACAAAAAAGAAAACTCTTGCTAAATATGTCCTAAATTAGAATTAATCTTTTATTATTAAGAAAAAAAAAATACTTATGTCTTTTGGTTAAATAAAATATGTTGGAATTAATTTATAATGAACTGAACATTTAAGTGTTTCTTTCCACTGTTGGTGATGTAGGTCTTTGCTTTTGGGGTCCTAGATAAAAAGAAAAGAGCGGTCGCTAGGACAATGGTTGAGGTAGGGTAAAGAGACGGATCTCGTCAATGCCATCTGACGAGGATTTATGTTGATAGATACGACAAATAAAGTAGATTGATTTTTAAAGTAAGTTTACACACATGATCATATGGTCATTCAGTCCTTGTACAGTATTATCATATCATCTTAAAAAAAAAACAGGGAGTCTAAAACAAAATTTTACTTTACGAATTGAGTAGGTTAGAGTGTGGACCGAACCCCCCCACCACCGACTGTTAGTTAGTCTATTCAATGGCTCCCATAGTCCTCATTTTATCCCACTTTGCTACTATGAATTTTTTTATAGTAAGTAATACCAGTCGTATCAATATTTTTATTTATATTTCGATATTTATATTTATGTTGTTATACGTGTTCATAACATTTACTGCATATTTAATGCGCATAAAACGTGTTTTTAAGAGCATATTTCTGGTTTCCCTGCTTATTACCTATTGGTGTTAGCAAAGTAGCTTCGATAGCTATTTGATCAAACTTTTGAAAAAAACTTTTTTGTTTTTTTTTTTAATTTAAAACTTTTTATTTTTATTTATTTTTTTTTTTTTTATCCGGAATGTTTTTTTTTTTTTTTTTTTTTTTGCTTAAAAGAAAGCTTAGGTCTTTTCCTTTAAGGTAGTTTTGGTCGCTTTTTGGGATGCGAGTGGGATAAGTATAAAAAAAAAAATAATTTCTAAATCAAGACGGGGGTTTTTCATCGATTTAAAAATTGGATCACTTGACATGAAATCCTCTATATGTAAACCCTGTGTGTTTAATTTACGCTGATCTATCTATGACTCATATTTCATCAAAATTGATTAGATATTTTCGAAGGGGCAGTAATTCTCCCTATTTCCCCCTCCTGATCCTGATCACACCGACGGTGCTGAATGAAAAATCAAAAAATTTTGATATGACGGCAAATATTACGTCCAGCACACGTACACGAGTGAATTCGACAGCTGGACAAGCATTTGACAAGTGTATTTGGCCCTTAAGGGTTTATTACATTTTTACAATATTTTAGAAAAAAATTACTTTTATAATTGCTGAAATGAAGAATTTTATTCATACAGACCCCTTTCAGTCTTTTATTTTTTTAAGCTTAGTTAATTTAATTGTAAAACCAACCGAAAACGGTTTTAAAATTTATGTACATGGGAGCCAAATTACGACATCGATTATCCAAATGGTTTTGTAATTTCGCCGTAATTTTGCCCCTGTACACACAATATTTATAAAATACCATTCCCGATATGACTACAACACCGTTACCAATCGGTGGCCCGCCTTGCTTTAACTACAAGAAATGTCTTTGATATTTTTTAATTCTCTCTTAAAATCCTTTTCTCTGTTTGTTTAATTGTCCATCAAAAGAAACTTAAACGAAAATCTGTTTCCATATGTAAAAGTTCAGGGTCATTTCCAGTTTATATTTATATTTTGTATTTACAAAAATATACCTACCTACAAATTTTATTTATTTCAGAAAATGATGAGTTTATTTTTAAATTTGCTGATTCTTTTTGTGCACTAAAAAAACGTCATACAACTTTTCATATTCTAATAAATAAGTATGTATGGATGTATATATGAATATACATACATACTGTATGTCGTTTTATTTACAAATTTGTTTTCTGTATATTTGCTTAATTAGTAAATGCACAACTTACTTTATTGTTGTTATTGTTATTGTTTCCTTTGTAAGATTTGTTTATTAGTTAATTTCTTCTTATTATTTTTAATATTTATTTAGAAATTGTTAGAAAAATGTTCTCATTATTGTTATTTGTGGTTCCTTTGTGTTATGCGAAAAAAGTATAACAACTTTTTAGTTTAAAGAAAAATCAATAAATGTTGGTTGGCTAACAGTAAACTTGTTATTGTTGACTTTTTTGTTGTCCCCACACGTAAAATACAACACTTCCTCCATTTAGCGGTATCAACATCCTGTTCTAAATACTGCCATACTGCATAAATTTCTTGGTAATTTCAGTTATCGATAACTTAGATAATGAATGGTAAATTAACTTATGGCGATTTCTTTTCTGAGAAAAATGTTGCATTAATGTTACATGTTCTATATTTTTGTGTTCGTTTGTACAAAAAATACAACTGTGGGAAAAATTTTAAAGTTCTTTTGTGAATACTTTAACTTAGGGCCATTATTATAACTTGGCGTTAGCTGTTATCCGACAGTTAACAGACGCTTTTTGACAGATAACACATTATTATCTGTCAATTTAATCTTAACTTTAGCTAACTTCAAGTTGTAATAATGGCCCTTACTGCCCGTCTACAACTGACATGATTTGCTGTTATAACTTGAAGTTATAAAAGCGTTGTTAAAACATTTGCGTTAACAACCGTGTTATAACATGAGAAAACTTCTAACATGATGAGTCTATACGTAACACTAACATCATATTAGTGTTAAAGTTAAGCATTTCATGTCAGTTGTAGACTGCATGTTAAGGTGTTCATACTGCCCTGTCTTACAATTTTGGTACTTACTACTTTGTTTGTACAACCAATGTTTTATTTTGTTTGTCATAATTCATACAGCTCATAATTTTGTAAAAAAATTATTTTAAAACAAAATATAAATATATTTACACATTAAAATAAAAAAAAAGTCTATTTATATGATAATCATTTAAATTTTTTTAAGCCATTAGTGATGTCAATATTTGTTTCCAAGCCATAATTGCGTGCAGAAACCGCTTAAATAGCTTTAAAAATCGCTCATGAAGTACATTAATGATGAAAGTGTAATAGTTGTAAATAAAAGCAGCTAATTGTGTTCTATTGAAATTGCACAACATGTAACACTTCCATTGATTATAGGTAACATTAGAAAATGTTACATGTACATACTGTAACATATTTTTTTCAGAAAAGAAATCGCCATTAATTTTTAATGTGTAGGTGTTAACTTTCTAAGTTTGTTAATAAAAATCAGGCACTTAATTAAAAAAATATATGTAAATATACTTCTTTAGTCTCATACACATTGTCTTATTTACATATATACCCACACCACAATAGTGGAGGGGGTATAATGCATTTGTGCTGATGTAGGTAACACCACAACGATGTCCGTCCGGCTGGCTGGCTGTCCATGTAACCTTGTGCGCAAAGTACAGGTCGCAAGACCCAGCCGGTTTGAAAATGGGTTGAAACGGTCCATAGTTGTATATAGCCCTCATACAAGCTGCTTTCCGGAATAGGGCCTTTGTGCCGATTACAAACCAAATATAATGAAATTTAAAACCTAGATAGAGCCATATTTATATGTACACATAAGCTATGCCTTTTTTAAAACATAGGACCACGAGGAGAGATAGCGGGTGATTTCCGCCTCTTATAAGCTATTTAAGGGCACTGCTACACGTTCAATAAATATCGTGATATTTGGATCGCGATCCATTTTAAAATATCGATGGATCACGAGCGTATGCTACATGTTCAATATTTATCGCGTCGGTATTTATGTTATTTTTGTGTTGTGCGGGTCGTTTATCAATGTCGCGAGAAAACCAAAAGAAAGCCTGTTTAGCTATTTTGCTTGCTTTTTTAAAAACCTTTAATAATTTTTGCAGTGCAGTCGCTCTTTTTCTTTTGTCGGAATAAGCTTTAACCGATGAGTCCCACAATTCCGGCAATGCCTTCAAATTAAAAATTAAATCTTTTAAAATAATTTTTTTCACTGCTTAGTTCCGATTCCACCGGCAGAACCCACTCGATTTCACTGTTTTACATTACCATTTATTTCAATAAACTTTACACAAATTTTGTCAATTGTTTTACTTTTTATTTGTTTAATTTTTTCACAGCGTATTTTATTTTTTTTATTTTGACACTTTTTACTGCCGTATCATGACTATTTAATATCATGAAAATGCTACACGTTCAATATTTATCACGCGATCCACGATCCGCGATCTGGATTTCTGGATTTCATATTTTAGGCCATTCTGCGATATGGATCGCGATCCATCAATATTGCATGCTACACGTTCAATAAATATCGTGATACTAGAAATATCACGATATTTATTGAACATGTAGCAGTGCCCTAACAGATTTTAATGAAATTTTAAAGCTAGATAGATCCATATTCGTATTGACACATAAGCTATACATTTTTTTAAAATTAGGGATTGAACGACTACACTTTCTTGCTTGTTTTTATTGTTTTCCTCTTTTGCCTATTAAGAGACTTCTAAATGCAAAAACATTTGGATAAAAAAATGAAACAGAAATTACCGTTATCCTAACATGTTTAAACCTTATCGATTATTACTAATTCCAATAGTATGGCATCTCTAAATACTAACTTAAAATCACCCCTGCTGTATATTAAAAAAATTGCTGGCGGTATATAAACAAAACAACCCTGCATCAACTATTCCATTCATCTCGTGCATTTAGTTTAATAAATTGCAATTTAAAGAAACACAAGTTTATTTTGGTTTTATATATACTATATCTCTAAACAAACAAGAATATTTAAAAAAGATTGAATGTTAAACTTGATTTTATTCTGTTTAACTGAATTAAAACACTTCGAATTTTGATTTTAAAATAAAGAACACTATGTGACCGAATAAAATACATAAGTAAGTATGTTTAATTTGATCAATATCATGAATTCGTGTCTGGTCAAGTGAAATTATACCTCTGTTTTTATTTTTTTTTTTTTTTTTTTTTTTTAAATGATTAAATGATTAAAATCCTGTTATTATAATTTATAGTTGATCTTTTTCAAACTTGGATTGTTTCTTAAAAGAGACTTTAACAAAAACCTCCACGTGTAACTCTGTGACGTGTATCGAACTTTCTCTACTTCTGGCTAAAGCACCTACAAAAAGTTCAAAAAAAAAATATAGTCTGATATTCCGGATACGTCTGCAAGGAATACCAACATGAAAAACATTGTTGATGTGTTGTCTTTGCAAAATCGGGCTCAAGAGAATAAATTACTAAAAGTTAAACCGACAGACTACAGGTATGTAAATATCGTCACCTTTACTGCAAAGGTACGTAAGTACACAAAAATCCGTAATCCGTGGTTTTTATTGATTATTTTCCTTTTGTCAAACTACATGTTTACGCAAATTTGTAAACTCTGCTTTTAATAATGTCGACGTAAGTTTTAACACCAAGAATACTTTATTAAAAGCGTTGCCAACTAGAGCTATGTCGTTCCGGCACGACCTAGTTCCATTGAACGATTCCCTAATTGGAACGGTGCGGACTTTTTAAAAGTTCCTTATTTAACGTTCCTCGTTCCGCAATTTTAATCCGTAGGATCATCACATGTGTTCCGTTTACATATTTCCGCACAATTTCAACACTAATCTTATTATGTTTAGCACCATTCAAATTGGCAGATTTTTCAAAATTTAAAAAGTTTGGGGTCATTTAATCCACCTAGGAGTCGCCCCTAGGGGGACTTATGACTAGCCTCCCTTAGTTTTTCTGTCCTAAACATTTTCTCAAAACCTACTTGCCTTTTTTCTCGACCCTTTAGGGTGGCTCCCATACAAATATTGTGGTTTAATGAAATTCTTAAGTTTGAGACCTAGGATGTCCCTAAACGGGTCAAATATATGACCAACCCTACTTTTTGCATACAAAATTTTCAATATAGGCTAGAAATATATTGAAGAATAACTCCCATGGCTGCCCAGAAGTCGCGCCTAGGGGAAAAATGTATGACAGGCCTCCATTAGTTTATCGTCCTAAACATTTTCTCAAAACATATATACTTGCCCTTTGTCTCCACTCCTTAGGGGGAATCCCATATAAGTATGGCGTTTAATGCAGTTCTTAATTTTAATTAAAATTTGTTTATCTTTTGTGAATAAAATCAAAAATTATGTTTCTTAAACGACTGCGCAGATCAGAAAAATGTTTAGCTTTACTTTTTTTAAGAACAGTTTTTGATTTTTAGTTGAACTGTTAATTTTTAATTTTTGATATTCTTTAATTAGGCTTGAGTTCATCAAATTAAATTCATTAAATTATGACAGGCAGAAGGAATTTTACAACTTGGAATTTTTATTAAAATTTATTGATAAATTTTCTTGGCTGAGCTGGGATTTGAACCCGGGTTGATCTTTACATGTTTCAAGAAACACCACTTTCTATCGTCAGAAGATCTTTGTGTTCTACCCACTTCCTTTCCTCAGTGAAAATAATTTAATGAAATTTAATTTGATGAACTCAAGCCTAATTAAAGAATATCAAAAATTAAAAATTAACAGTTCAACTAAAAATCTAAAATTGTTCTTAGAAATAGCTATGGCACAAGCTCTAATGTTTACATTTGTACTTTAATTTGTACAAATAAAAATGTCGACGAAAGTGAACAAAAAAACATAATAAACAAATGTATTCAGGTTTTCAAGACAAAGTACGAAAAAACAGTGGAAAAAGGAGGCAACATGTAATTTGAAATTTAAGTGATAATAACAGCAAATTTCGAACCACCAGTACTACTGGTTAAAGATTGATGTTTGACTGTTGGCTAACGGGCACCGCAGTGGTGCAGTGGGTAGAACACAAAGATCTTCTGACGATAGAAAGTGGTGTTTTTTGAAACATGTAAAGATCAACCCGGGTTCAAATCCCAGCTTATCCAAGAAAAATTATCAATAAATTTTAATAAAAATTCCAAGTTGTAAAATTCCTTCCCTCACTGAAAATAATTTAATGAAATTTAATTTGATGAACTCAAGCCTAATTAAAGAATATCAAAAATTACTTTTTTTAGTTTATTCAATAATCGAAACCGTTTTTGAACTACGCGAATTGCAACCTCTTTTCAAAATACGGGTATATGTACATTTCTCAAAAAAAGAGCTAATCTAAAATAAAAATCGATGGCACGAATGGATTCAGCATAACCGAATCAGGTTAACCCGACAGCTGCCCCGCTTGACAGAAAAATAGTGTCAAATTCTTGAACAGTGTAATAAGCAACTGCTTAAAAAAGTTTAAAATATAAATGTTTTAATTTTAAAAAATAGAAACTGGGAATTATTTCCTTCCGAAGGTTACTTTATATTATATTCAACATTTCTTCATTTTTCGAATTTGTTCTATGAGCTAAAATTCAGTTATGTATTTTATAAAGCTTTTTTGTAATAGTTCTATTCCTTCAATTTTTCAGAAATGACTTTATACACTACCAGACTATTATATTGTATTTTCTTTTTACATTTTACCTCAGCCTCATTGCTTTCCAAAGGAAGGCAAATGTGGAATGTTTTAATTTTATATAATTTGATTTTTTAAAAAGCAGTAAAAAGTATTAAAAATAACCGTTTTTCCAAATGTGTATTTATATACGGCTTCGAATATTAGCGAAGGAAAAAAGCACCAAAAAAATACCCGAAAGGGACCAAAATAGCAACGCTGTTTATTGTTATTGATTTTTTAAAGTTTTTCCTTGTGTTACGTCCGCTTACATTTAAGGTTACGATATATTCTACTTAATATAGGGTGGTAATTGGAATCAGTTGTTTCATTATTTTTACATTTCTATTAAAGAAAAAATGATAAACCTGGAGTTGTGGCCCGTTTTTTATTTGAATGTGCTATTAAATTACAAATTAAACCATTGACATCAGCCAGTGCAGCTATTTTTTATCATCGGTTCTTTAGAGAAGTCGAAACAACCGATTATGATGAATATGTAAGTATATATTGAAAATATTGATCCTTAAAAAATAGGGGCATGTTCTCAAAATCGCATAACAGAAATTCTGTAAATCGAAACCCCAAGAAGTTTGACGACTTCAAATTCAAAAAAATAATCTGGCATTTTACGATTTCAAATCGTGCGATTCTCAGAACATGGCCGATAGGTTTTTTCGCGAAATAGTACGCTCAAGAAATTTTAAACAGTCTTATCGAAGTTTCCCCTATTCCGTAGGCGGACATCTCCGGTCAGCGGACAAAATTGCTTTAACTGTATGTTCCAGTTCACACACGTCAAGTCTTGAGTTTTTAGGAGAGAGGGGAAAAGAAATTGCATTCTCTCGTCAAGTCTTGAGTTTTTTGGAGAGAGTGGAAAAGAAATGGCATTCTCTTCCGTTCTTTCCTAAAAGCTTAAGACTTGACGAGTCAAACTAGACGTGTGTGAACCGGCACTTTATGTACGAGTATCTAAAAACCTTTTTTATTTCGAAAATTTGAGAACAAATTGGGAAAACTACAAATTTACATGAATAGTACTACCACCTTTATAGGACCCTGACAAAAAAAAAAAAATTTATTTAAATATTGTAAACTTAATCCAACAACAGATGCTATTAGAATTTTAATTAGAGTTGCTTGTGTTGAATATTATTGTTAAACATGAATTATTTCTTGATTAGCAGAGAATACGTGTATTTTAGTAGAGACTTCATATAACCAAATATATTCTTAAAAAACTATGGGCGTTTACATATGCTATGAAAAAAGTACAAATGTTTATTATGATAATTAAAAAAAAATTATAATACAAAAAGATCTAAAATGTTATTTCTTTTGAAATTTTATTTCTGAAGTTAATTGCGGCATCATCTTTATATTTGGCTGGTAAAATAAAAGATGATCCGGTTAAAATCCGTGATGTTATAAATGTAGCTCACAGTACACTTAATCGTGGAGCAGCACCCCTAGAGTTAGGCGATGAATATTGGTCAATGCGTGATGCTATTGTTCAGGCTGAATTACTAATAGCTCGAACATTGAAATTTGATTTGAATATTGAGCATCCTCATAAGGTAAGTACAATTGAAATTTATTAAAATTTTTTCTGAAGCTTAGGTAAAGAAAATACATAACTCAAAAAATTTAGTTTAAAATAATAAAAATTTTCTTTATAGAAATTTTTTCGAAAGGTTTGGGAATTTTTTCTCCTTATGGAGTTTTTTTCTCGTTTTATAAATTTTTTTTTTTTTTTTAATTCTGAAACTTTTTTCTGGTATGTGATGAAATACGATCGTTTTCAAAACGATTGTTTTAAGCAGGTGTGATGAATTTCGACCTATTTTAACACCCAATCCAAAATTAAATTTTCATAGGAAATAAAAAAATTACTTTGGGAAATTTGTTCCATAAACCTTTTATAAATCAAAAATATTTTTTTATGAATATGACGGTTAACTTTTTGTTCAAAATACATTCTTTTTTACATATCGAGTCATTGCCGCAATAAAAATTTAAGCGACATCATTTTAAATTTTCGTTTTTTGTGGCTTTATTGGCAACGCTTGCATCATCTCCTAAAATGTCATAGTCACATAGGTCCCGTTACGATTTTAAAACAAAAACCATTTTATTGTAAGCAAGAACCTTTATACAACATGTATATGAAATAAAATAAGAAAACCTTCTCTTGTAAAATTTTGCTTGTGCCGTTTAAAGGCTAGTTTCCACTATCTCACAAGTCTTACGTATTCGATAATACTTTTTGTGAGATAGAAATCGATTAGTTTTGTTGTGACTGTCAAAAAATCTAATTTAACATGAGAGTTTGTGTTCACACCATCACACAAAGTATAAATACTTACACATAAAATAAAATGCAACCCTGATCCAATGAAAAGTATAATTGTTTAGAAATTTTTCAAAAAACGATGAAGTCGTATGGGATGTCAAACTTTTTTTCATAATACTTGTCATTTTCATCACACATGCATTCACACTATCAGACTTTTGCATATTACTTGAATTGTTGATATGAATTAATTCAATGTATAATAGTGTAAACTAGCCTTAAGCTTTCTTACGGTTATGACTTGATATATAAAATAAAAATTAAAATAATAAAGACAGGAAAAAAGTTGAAAATGTAGTAGAAATCAATTTTAAAGGATACTGAAAACGTCATTATCGAGTTCAAATCGTTTTGTTTTCAACATCGTTTTCCATCATATACCTGATTGCAAGGCGAATTAATTTTTCAGGTGGTGTTGAAAGCACAGCTGTGCTAATTTTTTTATAAATTAGAGCGAGAAATGTCAAAAGTTACTTGTGTTTTTGACACATCGACCAACGAAAGGAACAAATAAAATTCAATGATGTGTTTTTAGTGTTGTTACTTGTTGAAGTACCGCCACCACCCTTTACATGAATTCGCCTTGGCTGATTGTATTATGTTGTCCAAGGCCCATTGAATAGGTCTGCGCAAGAAGCCTGATGATCATTGTTTATGTTCTTTTTAGTTGTCAAAGTTGTTTACATTTTGTTTACATGTGCATGTATATGTTTGTTTACGTTTATTCCCTGCAAATAAAATTGAACCACCTGATCCATTTTGATAAAATGGACTACTCCATGGACTGGTCCGATGTAATGCAAGCATGGACCATGTCATTGTTAAAAAGTGTTTGTAGTGAGACGACATGTCTTCGTTTTTTAACGACATGCTTTCGCTTTTAAACGACTTCAAAACTAATCCTCTTGAGTATACCATATAAGGACCATATAACCCACCTTTGGACCACTAAGGAGTAGTTTTAAAACTACTCCATGGTATACTCAAGAGGATTAGTTTTGAAGTCGTTTAAAAACGAAAGCATGTCGTTAAAAAACGAAGACATGTCTCACTACAAAAAGTTTTTAACAATGACATGGTCCATGCTTGCATTACATCGGACCAGTCCATGGACTCCTTAGTGGTCCAAAGGTGGGTTATATGGTCCTCTCCTAGGACATCGTAATGTTAAATAGACCAGGTTTTTTTTATACATTTGGGTTAGTTTTAGACTAGTCCTGGTCCCTTGTGGACTACTCTTTACACACGTGTTTGGACTGGTCCTATTATTTGCAGGGTTGTTTTATATGTTTTTCCCCCACACATACGTTTATGTTATGCCACACATACACGTTTTATTTTCCTTTTGCTTTGTATATGTGGTAGTAAGTTTTTGCCAACTAAAAAACTAAAAATACATCTCGTTTTTTGTTTTTGTTCAAGTAAGCAGACCTGATAGATGGGCCTTGATGTTGTCAATACAAAAATTCTTTGCTTAAAGAAAATTGGCAAAAATATTCTATGTGTTGGAATTTTTGAAATAGTTCCGAAAATTATCTCTAGAATTTTTTTAGGAAACTTTATTATAAATTACGAAAATTTTTGTCTGTAGTAAAATTTATTTATTTTTCACAGAAATTTTCAACTTTTTAACTAGATTAAATTCACATTGAAAAAATAGCATCTATGTTTGTACAACAGAAAATAATTGACTTTTTTCCCCTCTCTAGTTTTTACTCTACTACATGAAAACATTACAGGACTGGTTGGGCAGTAATGTGTGGTCATCGGTGCCCATAGCTAAAACGGCTGCATCTTTTTTACAAGATTTCCATCATTCATACAAAATACTCAATCACAAACCCACACACATTGCCATTTGCTGTCTATCGTTGGCTCTACAAACATACGGTGTGCAAGTACCACTCACAGATGAATCAGACGATCAATCCATGTGGTATACAGTAAGTTAAAAAATCATAAAATTATTCATAGCAATTAAATAGTTTAGGCATTAAACTTTCCAATTTCAGCCCTTTGTTTCTGATATAAGCAAGGATAAACACTGGGAAATAATAGAAGACATTATTGAAGTCTATAAACAGGAAACCGAAATTAATAATTGATTTAAAAAAATAGACTTGTTGTTTCACAAGTTTTCTAATTTATCGAATGCAGTTGATGTGGTACATATGTTAAAAACTGAGGGCGAACTCTTTAGAGAAGAAGGAAGGCAAATTTTTGTTTTAAACCTTAAGTATCCCTTTAAAGAATTTCTTTAATATTATTGGTTATACACCCTGTTACATCTTTTAAGAGTATTACTTAAAAGTCTACAATAACAGAATTTGTTTATTATTATGATCAGCATAAAACTTCAATTTTTAATTTTTGATAAAAAGCAGATAAATATAAAGTATGATTTTAATTTTTTAAATAATTTTTTTTTTTTAATATTACCCGTAGTGCGATTCACTGACTTTTATAACGATAGTCGTATCGTTAAAATAAATATAATGAAAATTTATCTAATATGCTTTTCAGTAAAATTTTGTTAAAAATAGCTGAGGCCCGACTTTTTACATATGTACATGCATACAAACATATATTCATATGTATGTACATATATGTATGAACAAAAACAAAATTCTAAATTCAAAATTTACAAAAAAAAAAAAAAAAAATAAGAACAAAATTCTAAATTCTTTTTCGTCACAAACCTGGGGCCTAATTCTGGCAGTCGTGATCGAGTACTTTCTCGATTCGAAAGCAATTTTATTTCTAATTCTTTCAGTCAATACTGAACGAATCGAAATTATTTCTTCAGTGTTGTGAAACTCAAATAAATGCTTTACAACACTGAAACAATAATTTCGATTCGTTCAGTATTGATTGAAAGGATAAGCTATTTAAATGCTTTCGAATCGAGAAAGTACTCGATCATGACTGCCAGAATTAGGCCCCAGTACGTTTTGATGATATTTTTTTAAATTTTTGCTTAAAAAATTAATTTTTAATTTTTTTATTAATTTCAGTGTAGCAAATAAAATTTACAAGTGAACCCGATACGCAAAACGCAAAACGCAAGAATTTTAAAAGTCGTTTTTTAGTAAGATTTCTGTAATAAAAGAATAAAATGACAATTATTATACAAACATTTCTCTATTAAACTGAATTTTATAACAAAAATTATAAAAATTTGATAAAAAGTGTATTATAAACAGCCTCCAAGTTCTTGCGTTTTGCGTTTGCGATTTCCAGCACACCCCCCATAATATTTGGTTAATATTATGGGTTGATTACAAAAGCCAACTGAACTGAAGTTGAGTTGCCATCAGTGAAATTAGCCAACGCTGCACATGTTAAAATATAAAATAAAGAACATTTTGTATATTTTAACATGGGCGGCGTTTCATGATTTCGCTGCTGGCAACTCAACTACAATTGCATTGCCATCCGTTATCGACCCATTAGTTTTAGGACAGAAAATATTGGGGGTATTCACGTCACAAGTTGCACCCTTGCAAAAAAGGAAAAGTGCAAGAATATAACAACAACCACAAAGACAATTATTTGCGCACAACTTATTGTCTGTGTGGTTGTTGTTTTATTTTTGCACTTTTGCTTTTTTGCAAGGGTGCAACTTGTGACGTGAATACCCTTATTATTTCTATGTTGCATTCTTGCATTACTTGATTTTAATCTTATAAGTTAAAAAATAAAACTTTTGTTTTAAGCAGTAAATAAAATTCAAAAAATAATTTTAAAAGTTATTTTAATAAAACTGCCTGTTTTTTTAAAGTAAAATCAAAATCAAGGCGAATTCATGTAGACAGACGCACAGTGGCTGAAAATTTTATTTCATTGGCCAAAAGTCCAATTTTTGTTTGTCACCGATTTCAAAAATTTTAATTTTATTTAATAGTAAACATATTAAAACTAAGGTAGCCAAAAAATTAGATCAAAATATTGGTAATTGTGGTTGTGGCATGTTGTTAAACACAACTTTTTTTTTTTAATTCAGAAAAAATTGTTTTTTTTTTAATATTTAATCCGAAAGAAATAATCATTGCACAAAAACTATCAGCGATAATGACCTGCTTGCTTTTTTGCTAGGTTGGTAGTTTTGTTATCTTGAAAAAGGTAATATTTGCGACTATGGTCTTATTTATATTTGAGATGTTAGGACATATTTTCTAAACTACTATATTTTTGTCAAATTTCAACTTAATAGAACTTTTGCGGATCAAAAGGGATTAAGAAAGTAAAACCACTGATAGAAAGGTGAAAGTGTTTTCTTTAACCCTATATATTCTCTTGTACCCGTTCTTTGGACCCGTCTCAAAAAAAAATTCTAAACTACTATATTTTTGTCAAATTTCAACTTTAGTAGAATAGAACTTATGCGGATCAGAAGGGATTAAGAAGGTTAAACCACTGATAGAAAGGTAATTTTAATGAAATTACTCAAAAAAATATTTTTTTTTTTTGAAATTGTTTTTTTACAATTTTTTTTTTATTCCGCGAAAATGATTGCAGAAGTAACAGAAATCATGTGCTATTGTCTTCAAAAAAAATTTTATGATATAGGGTAAATTGATCGTGATCGAACATAATACAGGTAGTACATATAAAAAGCCGAAACAAGGGTCAGGCAATACAAATGATGGCAATACCGCAAGATGATTCTTTTCAGATCCAGAAACAGCATCTGAAATAACAGGTGTTGATTTTAACCTCATTTTTAGATTTAAAAAATTCCAAGAAATACTTGCATGCAATGAAGAAATTGACTCTAGAAAATTCGGGAATTTTGCTAAGTAAACTGCAAAAATATATACAACCAAGTACCCATGGACAGTGATATCGGTTATCACGGGTCACTGGGTGATAGGGACTCATGCTAGGAGGATGGGTCTTGAGTATAATGACTACTGCAGGAGTTGTCATGATGAGGAGGAGGAGGAGACGGTGTTTCACTTCCTCTGTCAATGCCCCGGTCTGGCGGGCGTTAGGTTGAGGCATTTTGGGAGACCGGAATTGCCATGTCTGGACGATTTGTCCAATGCGGGACTGAAATCGATCTCCCTGTTCTGCAGGGAATCGGGGTGGTTCGAGACTGCGGTGACCTCTGGGGAATAGTCTGGTGGATACTGGCTGGCCCTTGTCACTGGCTAGGGGTATCACAAAGGGACCGCTATAAGGACCCAAGTGAGTCGTCTTCGTGACGGCTACCCATTTAACCTAACCTAACCTAAGTACCCATGGAGAAATATGTCTGCTACAGTTCACAAAATCCTTTATCATGGAGAAGATGTCATTAAATATCAGTTGGTGCCACTTGGAGATTTATCAGAGGAAGCTGAGGAAAAAAGGAATAAGGATTACAGATTTTATAGAGAGCACAATACTAGAAAAATTTCACGAAATTCCACTAATGAAGATCTATTTCATATATTATTGGCAACGTCAGATCCGTTCATCTCCATTATTCGAAATCAATGGAAAGTGGAACATCGGGATTTAGATGAAGAAGTCAAAAAACTACTAAAGAACACAAATAACACAGAACAGAATATGGAATATTTGCAATCAATCTTTCAATTAAATGAACAATAATTATAATCATTAGATCTAAGACAGACATTGTGTTAGTAAAAAATAATAATAAACAGAAAGTCACATTGTTACAAAAGCTATTAAAATCTATTGCTATTTTCAAAATGTTTTTTTTTATCCACATATGTATGAAATGTTTTAATAAATAAGTGTAAACAAATTTAAAAGCAAAAATTTTTTTTATTTTTCAGCAATAATAGCAAAATTTCCAGTGGATTTTTTACTATTTGTTTTTTATGTTGAAATTTTTTTTATGGTGTAAACTTTTAATTTTTTGAGTGTCCCATTATTACAAAAAATGTTAATGATTTTTATTTAAATCTAAAAATTACATTTTTAAATAATTAAAAGAAATAAAAAAACCATATTGCACGCTAAAGTAAAAAAAAAAAAAATCTAAGTTCCACTTTGCCCTTAAATTCCGCAACAACTACTCAACCGATTTTAATGAAATTTAAAGTGGAGAAAGTTTAAGAATCTATCTGTCGATTAAATTCGCTAAAATATCTCCTTCGGTTCAAAAGTTACAGATTTTTGGCCAATGAAAAACGATTTTCAGCCACTGTGAGACGGTGGAGGCGATACTACAACAAGTACAGCACCAAAAACACAACAATGTATTTTATTTGTTGTTTCGTTGATAGGTATGTCAAAAACACAAGCAACTTTTGACATTCTTCTTCTAAATAAGAAAAAAAGTAGCACAGCTGAGCTTTTGACGCCACCTGAAAAATTAATTCGTCTGGGGGCAAATCATGGCAGTCGTGATCGAATACTTTTTCGATTCGAAAGCAATTTTATTTCAGTCAATACTGAACGAATCGGTATTATTTTTTCAGTGTTTGAAAACTCAAATAAATGCTTTACAACACCAAAAAAATAATACCGATTCGTTCAGTATGGACAGAAAGAATTAGAAATTGAATTGCTTTCGAATCAAAAAAAGTATTCGATCACGACTGCCATAATTTGGCCCCTGGATAAAAATTTTCTTATGGGAATTTATATTGAAAACAAAAAATTTTATTTTTTTTTTCTTGCGGGAATGTTATTTCCCAAATGAAAATTTTTATTTGAAAAACAGGAAGTAAAAATAATAAAATTCAATATGCTAGAGATAATCCATGGAAATAGGAATAGATTATCGGGCATGTTCTACAAATTGAAATGAAGTGGATTTGCAATGGAGCAAATTTTAAAAACGATCCAGTACTGAAAGTTCATGCAAATATTCCATTTTATCAATTTCATTTTGTGAGTACCAATTAAGCCTAGATTACACTTTCTCACAAGTCTTACGTATTCCATAATACTTTGTGAGATAGAAATCTAATGAGTTTTGTTGCGACTGTCAAAAAATCTAATTTAACATGACAGTTTGTGTTCACACCATCACACAAAGTATAAACACTCACGCATGAAAAAAAAAATGCAACCCGGATTTACTTGAGTTTTTGACATGTATTAATACAAAGTATAATAGTGTAATCTAGCCTTTAGCTATACACAAAAAAAACTTTTAAAGGCAGAAAAAACTACGGTAATTTTGTAAATAATTGAACTTAGAATCTCTTTCGATTTCCATTTTATCTCATTTCGATTTCTAGAACATACCCGTGTAGTTAGTGTACTTTTTATGCATGCAGTAGTTTATATTCACTGATTGTTTTAGTTAAATAATAAAAAATTTTTTTTAGGTTCCTTTTTAAAACACAATTTGTGTTTTTTATTCAAATTATACTTTTGTTTCAGGAAGTTTATCTATGTTATGGTCTTTTAATGTTATTATAATTTAATGTTTATGTTTGTGTTTATGTTTTTCACTGCGTCCACTACTGCTGGAATAAGAATCACGTTCTAAATCACGTTTAGAAGAACGTGAATAGCCAGGCGAAGGTGATCTAAATAAAAATAAATGAAATTTCTATCAGTAAAGTGTAAACATATATAATTTTATAGAAAGAAACCTTTTCAATCTTGAAGAAGAATGTGGACTATCATAACGTGTTGATTTTGACACATACTGTGTTCTCTCTAGTGGATGCGGTGGTGAGGGCGATATACTACGGGATCGATGCCTTTTGCTATATTTGCTACTGTCACGACTACTTGAAGTGGGTGAACGTTCACGACGACTGTTGCTACTGCTACTTTTATATGGTGATAAAGAACGTTTTCGAGTACTGCGTGCTGGACTGGAACGTGAACTGCTACTAAAATGTTGTATAGGCGATGGCGATTTTTTCGATCGATGACGTGATTTTTTGGGACTATCGGGGCTATTTTCTTTATTGTGCATATAACTTAGGGGAGAATCAACAACTTCCGAAAGGGACTCCTTAAAAGAGAAATAAGTACATAATAAGAAAAGAGAGATTCAACACTGATCGATATATAATTTAAAAATTCCACAAAATTTCTGTAGACAATGCCTTGAGTTTATTATTGCAAGGTAACCGTATTCATCGCATGACGGTTGCGAAAACTGTGCACTGCGTTTGTGAAGTGAGCCGTAAATGTCCAAATTTAATTTTTCAACAAAAGAACTTAAGTTAAAGAAGGATTAAACAAAAAGAATTTAAAAAAAAAAAAAACATTCACCCCTATCGCGAATAAAATTTATTTCGAAATTGTTTTGACTTATTAAAAAATGTATGGGGAAAAGCAACATTTGAAGTAAAAAACTGTTTACTTTTTATTTACAATTGGCGTGATCCAAGGCGAATTTACACCAGGTGAACTTATCTTGCTACGTAAGCAACAGCTGATTACTAACCTTGTGTCAAAATGGTATACCGTCCTGTTGGTTCTGGGAAATCTTAACTAAATTCTATAATTTTCGATTAAAATTTTGAAATTTATAACTTTTTAAAGTTATAAACATTTCAAAAAAACACAATTTAATATAAAAACATAATCAAATATTTGTTTGAATATTTGACACAACGTTAAAATATTTTACAGTGTTTCAAAATAAGACCACCTTGTATGAATTCGCCTTGGGCGTGATTTTATAAAAAGTACTCTTTTAAAAAAAAATTTCAAAAAAATTTATTTGCCAGCAGTCGAAAATTAAAATGTACACGATACACCATCACCAACACCAGATGATATACCATCTACAACCATCTACAAATTCTAAAAAAATAAATGTAAAGAAAATACAAAAGAATTTGACGTCTATGAAGTCACGGGTAACAGGCCAAAAAATGTATAATCGTTGTATGATGATCAGTGTTACCGTCGAATATTTTAAAAAAGTACCAAAAAAAGGGGATATCTACAAAAAAAAGTGGCACCCTTTTTTGAGATTTCATTAATCAGAAGGTCTCTCTAGAAGTAATTTTTATAAAAAATTTACTTTAATGTTTTGTCGACAAGAACATTTCTTTCGTATATTTGTATTGAAAACAAAAACAAAAAAATTTTCTAAGCTATAATCGGATAATAACAAGAAATCCTATGACAAAAAAACGAATATATCACGTTTTCAAATACTTTCTATTTAATCAGTTCCGCACTTTATTTGTATTATGCAATCATGCTGTTGAATTTAAGTGCTAGTGTTTAATTAATTAATTTCGTCTTTTATTGCTTCAAATTTTTGTTATCAGGCTTATAGACCAAAACAATTAAACTGGAGTTTGTTATTAATTTTGATACAAAACATCTTCCGAAATTACAATAATTGGTGTACCTAATAAATGTGACGTGATGGGAGCTTTCCAATAAATATAAGCATCAGTTGGAATGGTTAAACAAACTTTTTCAATGTCGTCCTGTGTTATTTATTAATGGTCAGTTTCATACAAATTTTTTTTAATATTAATTGTTCTTTAAACGACTTCTATACTTCCGTAAAATGTCTTCACTTTGAACCCAATCTTCAAAGCTAGTATCTAACAAATTTAAAGATAAAAGCATGGATTCGCAAGTATTTACTTTTAACCTATTTGTTACTTTATTTTTGAGTAAAGCTAACTTAGTAAAAACACGCTCAGCAGAAGCACTATTGTGTGATAATGTAAAAATATGAGGGATCAATTTGCACAAGTTTGAATATACATATACTCATCAAATCAATTTTTCAATGTTCGAATTTCACGCCAAAATTCTTCAGCATTCGAAATTTTAAATATGTGTTCATAATTCGTGTCATTTACTTTACTCTCTTGAAGTTTAAATGCATCTGGGTCAGTTATAATCACCCCTATCGTGAATAATTTTTCCCTCGTAATTTTTCCCCTTTTCGCATATTTGCGATCATGAACAACTCCCATGAAAAATTGTAATTCAAAGGAGAATAATAACGTGACAAAATGTTCACGGGAAAAAATTCCCCTTATCGTGAAAAATGTTTCCCTCGTAATTTATTCACATTTCCCTTAGATTTTCTCACTTTATTTTTGCTAGGGAACAGAACATGTATGTAAGAAGCTCCTCCTATAAATCGAATATAAAGGGTTAATAAGGCACAAAACGATATATTGCTCAACAAAATGCAAAACAACAGGTCAGTTGCCTGCGGATTTGTGAAGCTTTCGATTGACTTGGTGGCAGAATTTTGGAAAACATTTTACTACATTAAATTAAAAAAGTGCAAAAAACTAACATTGTAATCAAACTATCCCTCCAGTACTAAATATTTTGCTTTATTATTTTAACTTTTCTTTAAAAGATTTTCTTGTATATTTTTGAACAAAAATGTCATTGATTTTTAATTTTTTTAATCTTTCTGCTTTTTTTACATTCACTGGAACTGATAGCGTGGAAAATTTTTCACATGAGATTCACGATTGCTTTTTTCCCTTCGAGGGGAATGAAAATTTCATGGGAACAAAAATTCCACTTGTTATTCACGATAGGGGTGAATATCTTTAAACTCTGAAACTAATTCGAAATAGTTTACATCTTCATTAGACACTATAAATAATGGGTCTAAGTATTTCAATATATTGAGCTTTTTGTTTTTTATATCAATTCTTTACAACATTTTTGGTAAAAACTTAGATTTTACTTTTAATATCAATTACACAATTTTTAGAAAAGTTTTCTGTACAGTTCGGTTTCTGCTTCACGACCAATATACATATATATGCGAGATACCTTTACCCCCTTATTCATAATAAATAAAACAGGTTAATAGGAAGTTTATTCAACCGATTTTCAGCTAACCACGCATGACAAGAAAAAAAATTCATATATGTAAAAGTTTCTTTTCTAAAGGATTTTTTGGCAGTTGCGAAAGACTTGAGCACACCAAGGACGCTAATTTCATAGCATATTTTAATAAAACAGAAAGAAAAAAAGTATATTTTCCTAACGTAAAAAGTATCACAAAAGTGGCAAGAATCACAAAAAGTACCACATTTGGGTGCATTTTGTAAAAGTGGCCAAGTAGTATCCAAGCAGCCGAAAAAATGGCAAAATGCCACTTTAGTGGCACCAACGGTAACGCTGATGATGATGCGTTTCTTACTATAAAACCAAAGTATGTAGAAAGCGAGATCATTTCGGTAGCAGGCAATATACATATCAACAAGGATTAGAAATAGAATCTCTGATGAGCTTTTAAATGCTTTAATAATACTAAAAATTTTTTGCTTAAAAGAATATCAATTTTACAAAGTTTCTATTTTTTTTTTCTTTATTTTTTTTTATTGCGGCTGGGGAGCCATTAACCATTACTATTATATCCACCACCATGGATAACTATCTTGCCGCGATGTGGTGGCTTAAATGCTGGCTGTAGTGAATGTCTTGTAACTTGAGTCGGCAAATTCTAGCCGGGACAAGTTGGAAGGTATTTGCTTTAAGGCCAGCACGACTAAGGGTTATCCATCCTCCCATCCCCCATCCCATTACCTATGATCCTATCAATCCCCCTTTATTTCCCATTTCCCCCACTTTTAAGGTCAAGGTGGTTGATAGCAGTGCCGAGGACCTGAATGGCTGGTTAGTGGGTAAAGAAACTGGTCGCGAACAGCTTCCCTCTGGCGCCGATGGCAAGGGTCAGTTGTAACTTGGCCTAGTCCGTGCAAGCCGTCACTGCGCGAGACGGTCCTTTTCTTTACGGCTTACTCGTGGGACCAAAAAAAAACTGGACAAATTTACAGAAAAAATCAAGGACGCGACTCTAAGAGTCGATGCAGGGAATATCTCTGACAACTCGGCAGTTTCGGTGTCAGATCCAGACGCCGATTGGCTGAGTATCTACAGAGATATTCTTGAGCAAGAAGGTCAGTTATTGACAGAACTGACAGAGACAAGCGGGACGAGCGACCCCCCAGTCGGTTCCCCGTCTCGAACAGGGGTCTCGGAAAGACTCGATGGTCTAGCTCTGGGATCTGATGATGAGCATGAAATAACAATGATTTCGGCTCATGATCAGGACCATAGGGCCGGGCCATCGGCTCCTGAGGTGACACTCGAGATAGGGAGCGGAGTAGTGGGTGGATCAAAACCCATTGTTCGGCAGGATGCGACAGAACAGGTCGCATCAGAAGGCCGAACGAGTCTTGAAAAAGCCAAGAGTGGTGTAAGGGCCTCCTTAGCCTTTCTAGAAAAGATAGCTAAGAAAGACTCCTCACTACACGATGGGCGGGATAGGCACTTGCTGAGGAAGCACCGGAAGAACGTTGCCAGATTCGAACGAATCCACGGATCTGTAGGTGATATCCTAGGCATTCCCTATCCTGCGGGATACACAGCAAGGGCTGCTGAGGGCTCAAATGTCAGTATGGACAAGAAACCCTCAGTAACCCCTGCTGATGAGTCCTCCAATAATGGAACGGGAAGTAAGAAGGGGGGTGCAGAATCAACACCTGGTTCTCTAAACCGAGACAGTACGGTCACGGATAAGGGAACCAAGCCTGATGAAGTACCACCCTCTACTAGCTGCGCGATGAGGACTGGTAAAGTCTTGATAATCTCCGACCCCCCCCCCCTAAGGGAGGTCACAAAGGGGATTACTGAGAAAGGCCAGCCAACATCTGCAGGGAAATCGGGTGATCGCCGACAGAGCTCTACTAAGGCCCCCAAAAAGGGGGCTTTTAAGAGAGTTAGGTCTGGTGATGACCAGAAATCCCCAGCGGCCAAAAGGAAGGATCCCCGAAAGGAGATCACTAAGAGGGCTGGTTCCAGAGAGGAACAACCCTCTACGTCAAAGAAGCTAAGGGAGTCGTTAAGTAAGGACGGTATTCTAGCAGCTGTCATTGATCGTATGGATCCCGATGGAAGGATCAGTGTCGAGAAATGGCAGGTGCTAGAAAACAAACTACTCGACGAAATCTTTAGCGTCAAAGGAAGGCCGGACGAAGTATCGTTCAAAGGGGCTGACTGGATAAGAGGTGTCAAAACTGTCAGTTGCGGCAATCAAAAAACCTTTGAGTTTTTAAAGGCTGCAATCGGCAGGTGTGGCAGCGCTTATCCTGAAGCCAGATTGGACGTCATACTCGCGTCTGAGTTGCCATTGAGGCCGGTGGTCACTGTATGGATTCCTCCACCTATAAAACCGGTGGAGGTCATACTGGGGTTACTGGCCAATCAGAACAATGGACTCTTTACAGGCCAGTGGAAGATGATAGCTTCACTGGGTTGCAAGGATAACCAAGGAAGAGATTTCAGGTTCGCAGTAGACCGGGAATCTCTGAAAAAACTGAAGTCAATGGGAGGGGTTGCTATATTCGGGTTAGGGTCTATCAGATTTAGGTTTCCTAAAAATGATAAACCCTAAGAGGCTGAGAGTGGTGCAGATAAACTTGCACCACTGTGAAGCGGCCTCAACCGAATTGGTAACCCACCTCATTGACAACAATGTGGACGTGGCTTTAATCCAAGAGCCCTGGATTAACAAAAACCGGGTAGTTGGATTAAAGATCACGGGGTATACCTTGTTCGTATCCCGCTCTGATGAGAAGGTACGGACTTGTATACTGGCGAAGACTGAACATAAATTCATGATTTCTAATTCTTTCAGTAATGGAGACCTCACGGTTGTGACAGGAGAAGCCAAGGACAAAACGGTCCTGGCACTGGCATCGGCATACTTACCATATGAAGCTGCCGATCCACCTGGTGAGGGAGTGCGAGAGTTGGTGGAGCACTCGGGCAGAAGCGGCTCGAGGCTGGTACTAGGATGTGACGCCAATGCACACCATTCCCAATGGGGTAGTGCCGACATCAACAAAAGAGGTGAGTCTATGTTTGATTTTATTGTTGCCAGCAATCTTTTTATCTGTAATAGGGGGAATACGCCAACGTTCAGAACTAGGGATAGAGAGGCAGTGATAGATATGACATTGACGAACTGTAGGGAATTAGTGGAGGACTGGAGGGTGGCTTTGGATTTTTCCTTCTCTGATCATAGTCGCCTGTCCTTTAGTCTAATGTTTGAGAGGTCGAAAAGGTGTCCATATAGGAATCCGAGAAGGACGGATTGGGATTCGTTTTCGGGACTAGTGCAACGGAACCTTAGGGTTACACGGAACTGGGGGTCGACTCCGGCCGGTGTGGAGCAACTGGTAAACACCTTCACGGGGGTATTGACCAGTAGCTATGAGCGATCTTGTCCGTTAAATTTTCCGGGCAGGCGTACACAGCCAAGATGGTGGACAGACGAGTTGAAAACTCAAAGGTCCACCGTCAGAAGGCTGTTCAATAGGGCGAAGTATACGCGCAGGGATGAGGATTGGAGTAACTTCAGGTTGAGTTACGGGAGGTATAAGGGAGATATTAGAAGGGCGAAAAGGGACTCGTGGATTAAGTTTAGCGAGTCAGTTGAATCCGTGAATGAGATGTCTAGGTTCAGGAGAATTTTATCTAAGGACCCTGTAGTCCCTGGATTTATTCAGAGATCGGACGACTCATGGACGGAATCTGGCTCTGAATCTCTCTGTCTGCTTATGGAGACTCACTTTCCGGGGTGTGTTGATCCTGGGTCGGGGGAACAGGCTGTATGTGGTGACCCCTTCTCTGGTTCGGGCTCAGGCGGTGAGGAAAGGGAGACGGTGGGGGATATGATTACCTTGGATAAGGTAACATGGGCGGTAAATACCTTTGGGTCCTACAAATCGGCGGGGCCAGATGGTATATTTCCGGCGATGTTACAGAATATCGGGAAATCGTCACTCCGGTTGTTGGTGGAACTGTTTAGGGTATGTGTGCTGAACGGGTACATTCCTAGGAGGTGGAGGGAGGTTAGGGTAGTTTTTATTCCCAAAGCGGGTAGAACCGGTCACTCTAAACCCAAGGATTTTAGACCAATCAGCTTGTCGTCTTTTCTCTTGAAGACGTTGGAAAGACTGATTGATCTACATCTGAGGACGAAGATTGACGCCGGCATCGTCAGCGGCGCTCAACACGCCTACCTTAAAGGTAGATCTGTTGAGAGTGCGTTGCATGATGTGGTTGGTTATGTGGAGCGGGGTTTGCGAACCAGGGAATACACCCTGGCGGCATTCCTTGACATAGAGGGCGCCTTTAACAATTTGAGGATAGAGGCCATAAGACAGGCACTGATTGACCTAAGGGTTCCGTTGTTCTTGGTCGAATGGATAACTATGATGCTTAGCAGCAGAGTTATTCACTCGGACTGGGGAAACGAACGCTTAAGGAAATCGGTGACTAGAGGGACCCCACAGGGGGGAGTTCTCTCTCCCTTATTGTGGCTCTTGGCCGTCAATGTCGTTCTGAGACGTTTTGACAGAATGGGTCAGAAGGTCGTAGCCTACGCGGATGATGTGGTGATATTGGTGTCGGGCAAGTTTCTGCCGACAATTAGCGACATCATGCAAGGGGCGCTGGGCGAACTGGCGGCATGGGCAAGTGACAAGGGACTGGGAATAAACCCGGAGAAGACGGAGTTGGTTCTTTTCACTAGGAGGTACAAGGTGGAGGAGTTTAGACTGCCGGTACTGGGAGGAGTGGAGCTTGGACTATCTGATAGTGCTAAGTATCTGGGGGTTTTTCTGGACAGCAAGCTGTCATGGGGTAGGAATACTCAAGAGAGACTCAAAAGGGGTCTCAATGCTTACTATGCGTGCAGATCATCGATAGGTAGGAGCTGGGGACTCCGGCCGTCAGTGGTGGGATGGCTGTACACTTCGGTGGTTAGACCCATTCTTACGTATGGATGCTGTGTTTGGTGGGAATCATTGAGATTGGCAAGTCGTAGAAAACTTCTTTCTAAGGCTCAGAGGTGTGCTTCAATTGGCATGACAGGTGCCATGAGAAGTACTCCTCAGGCTGCCCTGGATGTCATTCTACATCTTCTGCCTATTGAGCAGTATGTGATGGGAATGGCGGCCAGGAGCATCCTTAGACTGAGGGAGTTAGGACTTACGAGGAATGACACTCAGGGTCACTCACGGATCCTGGGTGAGATTGAGGCTGGTGGCTATTGCCTGGGACCGCCGGGATCCACTGATTATGTTGGCACCAGTTTGGATTTTGGTCGGTTGCCAGAGGTAATAATGCCCTCTAGGGAGAGCTGGTCGGGCAGGAGCAGATTATTTGGTGGATTTGCTATTTTCACTGATGGCTCAAAGATGAGGGGCACGGGTGCAGGGGTCTACATTGAGGATCTGAACATAAGAAGGTCATATAGGCTTCCTGGCGACTGCAGTGTTTTTCAGGCGGAGGTTCTGGGGGTCTGGAGGGCCGTGGAACTGATGAGGGACAACATTGATAGGGGCTCGGAGGTCACTATATACGTGGACAGCCAGGCGGCTCTTATGGCCGTAAGGGGCTGTTATGTGAACTCCAAGCTGGTTGATGAGTGTAGGAGGGCTCTGAGGGGAGCCTTAGGGGAGTATCTGCTAAGGTTATGCTGGGTGCCGGGTCATTGCGATATAGGCGGCAACGAGATTGCTGATGAGTTGGCAAGACAGGGCTCAGAGTTGGAGGATCCTGACTGTGTGGAGGCGGTTAGGCCTCCATTGGGCTTCTATTTTAGTAGAATTAGGGAATGGATAACGAGCGTGACCAATCGGGCCTGGGGGAGCCGAACGGACTGTCGGGTATCGCGGACACTGTGGCCGGTGCTTAGGAAGTCCGATTCGGTGTCGCTGTTGGGCAGGAGCAGGGTCTGCGTTAGGACCATGATAGGAATTATCACGGGCCACTGTATGATAGGCAGGATGGCGGTGAGGATGGGATCCGACTTGTCGGATATATGCAGGTTGTGCGAGGACCCTGAGGAGTTGGAGTCAGTTGAGCACCTTCTGTGCCACTGTCCCAGGCTGCAGGGTAGCAGGTTGAGGTGGCTGGGCAGTAGATTCCTGGGCGAATTAGGGGATGTCTCGGGTTGCGGACTCGAGAATCTGATAGGATTCGTAATGGGGATGGCCTGGCTGCGCGAGGGGAGACTGGGTGCTAACCGCTCGTAGGGCGGATTTGGTTTAAGGGATTTCTCTCGGGGTTGGTCCTTTACCTTCTTTTCCTTCCTTTCTTTTCTACCCATCTTTCGGATCTGTCTTATGCTTCTGCTGCTTATTTCACCTACTTATGCCTTCTTGGCTACCTCTAATTAAGGCGTCACAATGGACCATATTGGTCTCTGGGTGAAGGTGTGAAGGAAACTTCACACCGGCCTTTCTACCTACCTACCTTACTATTATATGTTGTTTTTTGATAATAGCTTTATTATTTTTTATTATTTTTTATTATTATTATTATTAGGTTATTAGTGTACAAATATATAATTTGTTGTTAATTTCTCAGGATATATGAACATGTAATATTGTTATTTTGGCCTCTAAGGCTTGATATTGCATAATTGAATGAAATAAATAAATAAATAAATAAATAATAACTACTAAATATTAATAATTTTTATTAATTCGTGATCTCCCAAAAAAAAAAAAAAATATACATGCATACATACATTAAATATGCACGTACATACATATGAATGTAACAATTTATTTGGTTTTGTTTTGGTTTTCTGTGGAATTAATAAAGCAAATTTTTTTGGACTGTTGTATATTTGCATATTTTTTTTAAAAAAGTAAAAGCTTTTGCCTTAAACTCATTTAATGAAATCATTGTTTTATCCAAAGAATCGCGAGATACCCGGGAATAAGAGTTTTTAGTTTCGTTTCCCGGGAATGGAAAAAGTCCGGGAAATTAGAAACCCTAATTAAAAAAAAAACTACCATGATTAAAAATTTCTTGGGAGTTTTTCTCTTTTCCCATTTATATACCCTTCACCACAGGTGGGAAGGGTGTAAATCAATATTAACCTAAGACAATATAAATTAAATATATATATATATAACTATGTCCGTCTGTGCGTCTGTCTGTGTATGTTTAAATAGTATTTCCGAAGAGACCAGAAATGATAGAGACTAGGTTGTTATATATTTATTTATTTTTCACATTTACTTTAAGCCATAATCGGTTACAAATTTCTACTAACAATTCCGTTAAAGTTTGCTATTGAAATTCAACCAAATCGGTCCATAAATTACTGATACATATATGTATAAGCAAAAAACGGCGACTGCCTCTAATTTTACCAAAAAATTAATTTTTTTCTGTTTATCTGAAAAGCGGTAAAAGTCAAAGTTTCTAAATTATTTACAGCAAACATTTTGGTTACCAATACACAACTTCAGACAAAATGTGGACCTGATTGGAGAAGTGGCGTTACACAAAGTATGTAGATTTATATCTAAAGAACGGATTTATTATGGCGCTATGATACTTAAAGGATTGACAGGAACCATATATATATATATATATATATATATATATATATATATATATAAAGTACAGTATTTATCTATAAAACTATCGATTCTTATCGGACAAGGGTATATAAACTCGGCACAGCCGAATATAGCACTCTTACCTGTTACAATTGAAAAAATATTTTTTATAATTCAATGTTAATTTCAAACTATGCAAAAAAATATTTTTAACCCATATCATCCTAGTGTTCCATTTTTGGAACAGTTAGTTTTATAATTCATATTTTTTTGTGTGTGAAGGCAGTTTAAATTCTTTTTATGATATGGTAACTCTGAGGTGGTCAGCTAACAAACTTAAGTGCCGTTATTTTTTTTTAGTACTAAATTTTTATTTTGTTGCGTGTTGTTTTCTGAGATTTTTTGGAAAAAAATGTCTCGACGCAAATTGTAAGTTATTTTGTGTTTGGTCAAAATGTTAACAAATATTTTTCATAAAACTCATAAATTAATAGTTGATATATAAAATAATTATAAAACAAAACAAAATTTCAAGTTTTTTGTGTGTCGTATTTTCATATAAATTAACCGTTCCATTATTGGAACAGTAGGACAATATACCTATGTAAAGTAAAGTAAAACTTTACTAGGTAAAATTGTGTATTTGTACTTGTTTTGCTCAACAGTTTTATCGTTTTTGTTACAGATTATCTGTAAATGATATTATTTCGCAACTCGAAGAAGATGACGATTTACTTTCTGCTGATATATATATAACACCTCCGGAAAATTTCGATAAAAGTGATGAAGATAGTGGTGATGAGGAGTCTTATGATATAAATAATTTGTCAAAACACCAACTCTTGTCGGAGGCAGAAGTGCAGGCGACATTATCAACCCAGAGTGGAATCAATGTAGTTGAATACAACTCAAATGACTTGCCTTTAGATAATTCTAATGAAGCAACTTGTTCATCTGTGTTATTTCTGCCTCCACAGAAGAAAAGATGCTCAATTACAAGAAAATGGAAACGTTTAGATATACCTGAAAAGCCCGACAAAGTTGCAGGCCCACCTAACTTTTTAGAGGACATCGACAATCCTATTAAGTTTTTCGAGCTTTTCTTTGATGCAGAAGTTTTTGAGCTTATTCGCTCCGAAACTGAAAAAAATTCTATTCAAAAAGGAAATCACAATTTCAGGGTTACTATTGAGGAAATAAAGCGTTTTATTGGTATTTTGTTATTGTCAGGATATAATAGTGTTGCAAGATATCGAATGTACTGGGAGCAAAGCGTCGACTGTAATTTTCAGGGTGTCGCTTCTGCTATGCCAAGAAACAAGTTTGAAGAACTGTTGCGCTATTTTCACGTTGCAGACAATAATAATCTAGATCCCCATGACAGATTTGCCAAAGTGCGTCCCTTGTGGAACTTATGCAATGAAAGATGGCTAAAATACTATCCTGGTGATAAAGACCTAAGCATTGACGAGTCTATGATTCCATATTATGGAAAGCATGGAGCAAAACAGCATATTCATGGAAAACCCATAAGATTTGGGTATAAAGCTTGGTCGATTTGTACTCGCCTGGGCTACTTGATTTATGGAGAGCTTTATCAAGGAGCAAGTACAGGAAATACTCATCCAGAGCTAGGTGTTGGCGGCTCCGTGGTTTTAGATCTAATATCAAAACTGCCGCAAGGAAATTACAGTATTTATATGGATAACTATTTCACTTCTTTACGTTTACTAGATGAAATAAAGAAATTAGGCCATGATGCAACAGGAACTATAAGAGCAAACAGGGTAGAAAAAGCACCTTTGAAAGAGCCAAAAGATATGAAGAAGACTCCATACGATCAGTGCACAGACATATTGTCCGGTATTACTCTTGTGCGATACAATGATAATAATATTGTTACTGTTGCATCAACCCAATGTGGTGCGGAGCCTATAGGAAAGGTAAAACGTTATTGCGATAAGCAATACAAGTTTGTTGATCAACCTAGATGTATTGTAAACTACAATAGATTTATGGGTGGAGTGGATCGTTTGGACCAAAATGTAGGTTGTTATCGGATTGCAATTCGTTTGAAAAGGTGGTACTGGCAGCTGATAATGTTTCCAATTAATGTGGCTATAAACAACGCTTTTCAACTATATCAAATATCCCCACTTGCGCAAATCGATTCCTACGATTTTTTATCTTTTACAAGATACATTGTAACAACATATCTTTTGACAAAATCTTTAACTCCTAACTCGGCTTCCGCTACCAATAATGCTATTCCTAGATCTTCTTTAGCAGTCATCAAAAGGGTTCCTACGAGTATAAGATTAGATGGTAAAATGCATCATATAATAAAAAACAATAGCCAAAGTCGCTGTGGAATGTGTCATAAAAATACTACAATGAAATGTGAAAAGTGCAATGTTGCTTTGCACCAGAAATGCTCTGCAATCTTTCACACTAAGTAAAAAATTATTTTTTGTTTACCTGAATTAATTTTATTTAACTTTATTATAAAAAACTGTAGTACTTGGAATTACATATAATTTTTAATAAACATTTCTAAATAAAACTCGTTTTTATTATTTTTTTTTTTAATAAAATTGTTAAGAAGGGACAGTGGCACATTGTCCTACTGTTCCATTTTTGGAACGGTTCTATAACTTAAATTTTGGAAGACCAAATTTTTTTTTTCAATTAATATTATTGTTAAGGAGGGTATTAACATATCATCTGAAAGTTTTTATTTAAATCTGATGACTAGAAGATCGCTTGGGATAATATGGGTTAAACAAAAAGTCCAAACGGCTTTCTCCACTTTTATCAACATAAAAAATGTGTTTTTAACAAAACAAAAAAAAAAAAAAAAAAAAAACGATTTTGCTACTCCCTTATTATGTATTCCTTTTTTTGTCTAAATTATATTTTTATTCCCTGCTCCAACAATTATGAATAACGTTTTTTATACTCACTTTTTTCCTTAAACGTTTGCGATAATGTTCCACTTGTTCGGCCAACGTTAAACCCGATTTAACCTCAATCTCTCCTGATTCTAAAGCATCTTGATATTGCATAGTTTTTACTTCAATTTCTCGTAATTTCTTACGTTTGATTTCATCAAAACTGAGACTATTATCATTATCTTCGTCATCATCGTCGCTAGATTGATTGTAAAATCTAGGTGCTTCAGGAGCATCTAAAGTGTCCCATTTGCTAGTGGTGACAGCTTGGGCTTCAACCTGCTCCGGATCAACTGTTTCCCATTTTGATGGTATAAAAGCGCGAGGTTTTAAAGAGCTTTTACCACTTATATCCATAAATTCTTGTGGATTCTTTTCCAAAGGCACACCATCAATGTCATCATCCACTAGTTTTGATATAAAAAAAACGATAGCAGTTAAATTGAATTTGAAATAAATGTTTAGAAAACCTACATGGTATTCCATCTATATCATCATTATATTCAGCATCACGACTAACATCTTGACTTCGTCGGGGTGTATTCTTTTGGGTTTCGGGTAAACCTCGCATAAGAACACCTTTCAATAAGGCAGCACCATCCAAAGGTATGCCATCTAAATCCTCATCATCTTTCTCTTCGGCAGACAATGGTGCCCCATCTATATCCTCTTCTTCTTCTTCATCGACTTCTTTTACCTCTTCTGGAGGTGGTGGTGTTGGAGGAGCTTGATACTGAAAACTTACTGTTATTGCATTGTAAAAAATTACGAGACATTTTTGTATTCACCTGTTTTCCTAAAAATTTTGCTCGCGATTGACCTAAAAATTCTTTGGAATACACCGCCCAATCATCCCAGGTTTTTAAAACATTTAAAACTCTAGTCTTAAAACCCTCCGCTTTCAGACGACTCTCAATGTTATTGTAAAAAGTGTGTAGATTTTCAAAAATTTCCAATAAATGCTTTTCAATACTAAAGTGAAAGAGACACTTAATGAGCTGCAAAGATTGTTATTTGATTTGAACTTACGCTTTTCTGAAGTAGGAAACATTAGAGACTTTAACAGTACAATTGTGCAAAATATCTGATATCAGATATAAACGTGCAATTTTTCTTGAAGCTAAGGTTGTTGGATTTGCTAATGATTCTGCTAAACATTCGCAAATTTCATCAGCAGCATCAGCATGTTCGATGCAAAAGATCATGGCGTCGCCAATTTTGGTGCGTTCGGGTGTTAAGTAATGGATTAGATCTTCTAAGCGATCACGTTGTCTGTAAAAGAAATAGAAGAATAATTATTGCGATTGTTTTATAAACTTCTCAATTAACTTACGCCGTTGATAGCGCTCCTTTATGAGCCTCGGGAGCATCTGGATCTATAACCAATTCGTCTGGCATTCCCTGAGTATAAAAATTAGCCACTGGTGGTTTCCATATTGGACCATCTTTAAACATTCTAAACTCTTTTTCATTCCATTCATAAGGCGTATCGCCCTGGAGCAATGAAAACAATTTCCAGCGATAATATATATGAGCGGGACTCTCATTGTCAAACAGAAATGAAAAAAGAGGATTTTCTATTCCACGACTCATTATTAAAGCCTCAAAAATGGGTCCCTCGCGTATAACAAATTCGATCACCCGATTTATATTATGAAGTACAGATCTAAAATATTTCAATATCATTTTGAAATTAACAAATTTGGAAATCGTTTAAAAATCGACTTACTTCTCTGTGGGTACTATAACTTTAACTACACAGTTCTTTAAAATCTGTAGATAAAAAATTTTAGTTTAAAGTATAATGATGATATCTAGGGTGTGGAATTTCATGCATTTGTTATTGGAAAATATTCGCATAAAACTTGCTTAACATCGTGTTGTACCATCCTTAACATAATTTAACTGCCTGGCCCATGATGTCGAATGGCAACTTTCTTTCGCATATTAACATTAAAAACAAATTTTTAGTTTTTATTATTGTTTTCAATATAATATATATTTTCGAAAGAAATGTTTTGTCGAAATTGTGGGCCAGGCAGTTAAATTTGTACAGTCATTATTTTTATAATTTTAAAGGGCTCTGGAGACTTTCAAATAAACCCGTCAATCAGTGCATATGTGTTAGTGTCGTTAATTTGAGGCTTTTTTGGAGACGTACAAATAAACCCGTCAATCAACATTTGTAATTTTGATTTCATAGGGCTCGTTTCGTTTTTTCTTCCGTACATGACAACAAACACAAAGCAAATAAAATTTTTTTTGTCAATCACAACTGGAGACTATCAAATAATCAGCCATCAAATAAAAAAATCAAAACTTTTTGATTTTCATCAAGCATTGCCGACAACGCGTTTGTGTACCCGAAAAAGAACGACTGCACGCACACAACTATGTGATTAATGTATTTATTTGATAGTCTCCCGGGCGTTTAAAATTTTTGTTTTTGTCAGTGATAAAACCTTTTTGCTATTGATAAAAACAAAATTTTTTTTAATAATAAAAAAAACCTATTTCAGCAAAAATTAACATAATATGCGATTTTATATGCATTTTTAATATATGATTAACAATTTTATATAATCGATGTTATTTCTCAGCCAAAAAATTGATTCGGATAAATAACTTTTTCACTTAGTTTTTAAATGTTCTTAAAAAAATAATTACATGCCTTAATGATTGGAGAACAAACCATACATTTAAAGGTCTAATTAAACGTGACATAACCAAACCAAAACGACATACACATACCATACAAACCAATTCAATTTTGGCTTCTAAATTCGCCGTTACGGCTGTGGCATTATGTTTATGTCACGTCTAATTTGAGCTTAACTCCACGCCCTAATGACAACAAATGAATACTTTATTACATACCTTTTCCATGTTCTCTTTTTCTTCTTCTGTTGTGTACTCTTTATAATTCTTTTTGGGGAGATTTGCTAATTCAGATGGCGGTGGTTGAGCATTAAATGGTAAACCCGATGGTGGTGGCGGCATTATTAGTTCCAATAGAGGTGGTGGTATAAATATGGGTTGATTCATTATTGGTACTGCTTTACCCCAACCTAAACGCATGACGTAGCCCATTATGAAACACCCATTAAGGGCTTTTAAAGCTCTCTCAGCATCTTTGCGGCTCATGTAAGCAACAAAGCCACAATTACGTTCACGCATTTTTTCTTCCTCTGAACGTGGCCACATGATCTTAATACTGGCCAAAGGACCATAGCGTCCAAAAATTTCCATTAATTGTTGCTCCGACAGCTTGAAAAAATATGAAAAATTATTTAATAAATATCGTTTTCCTGGTATCTAAAAAAAAGCGGATTTGTATCAAAATAGATAGTTGGAAACTTTGATTTAGATCAATATTGTATGAAAAACCAGATAAATATAAATTTCCTGGAACAATTAACTACATAAACCCGGGTAAGAAACAATTTTATATAAAAATCCGGTATTAAATAATTTTCTCTTTTTGAAGCCCTATTTATAGAAACCCTTTTTATTTATATATTAATTTGGTTTAGATCCAATTTTCTATAGAAAAATGTTTTCGTGTCAAATTTCTATTAAAAACTTGGTTCGGAGCACTTTTCTAAAGACAATCGGTAAAAAGAAGTTTGTAAACCGTCGAATTTAAATACAGTTTGTTGAAAATCGATTTCCTATACTATAGAAACCTGTTTTCTATCGATAAGCTGTGATTTACTTTTGGACACAAATTGGCCAAATACAAATTTGTCGTATTTGGATCTCCTGTATCGTGTGATCCTGTACGTTCTTCTGGAGGATGATTTTGTTGTTGATTTTGCGTTGACGTTGTTTGTGTTGGTTGAGGACTGGGCTGTACCACAGCTGTTTGCACCATATGTTTATATTTATGTCGTTCTTCACGTTCCTCTTGGATTTGTCTAAGCTCTTCTTTAAAAAGTTCCAAGTTACTTTTCTTTTTATCTTGACTTTTCTTTTTTGAGCTGAGCGAATCCTTTTTCAAATCGGAAGCCAACATTTTGGCGTATTCTTGGGCTTTTTCAGCGGCAGTTTTATCTTCCAATTTTGAAGAGGGTTTGTATAATTTACCCTTTTCGCGACTGTCCTCCTCTATAATAATTTTAAATTAATAAATGAACACCTATAGCGATGAAAATAGTTCTTACTTCTTGAGCCAGCATCATAGGTTCCGGCTTTAACCCAAGTTTTCGAGAAATTCGAAGGAGTGTCTTGAAATGTTTCCACAAACTCTTTAAATACCTATAAAAACAATTTTTAATAATAAATTGGTTCATCTTGCGAATATACATAAATATTGACTTACATGTGCGGCAGCCGCTTCATCATCTTTTTTCTTTTGCTCTTCTAACTCTTTCTTTGACAATTGGCGTTTACCCATGGTACCCACGGCGAAGGCTTCCAATTTTTTATCACTAATGCGCTAAAATTAAGATTCGTAAGTTAAAAAGGACTTATACTTATATTATCAATATATACACCTTCATATTTTATTATTTCGTTGCAATTTTTTTCATATTTTGGTATATTTTTTTAATTATTTTGTCTACACTCCTCGACAAGAAAAAATCGGCTACAAACAAATGATGCAAAACTGTGTTGGTAATTTGATTATTTAAAAAAAAAAACGTAAAAAGAAAAATTGCATCTTCTGCTGTCCATACACGAGGCAACAGTAGAAAAAACATTGTCATTAGACTTGAGCAATTTACTTCCAAGATGTCATCAAGAAAGCAATTTATATAAAGACAGACTAAAAATTTGCTCACTAACCTTGTAATTAGCTGTTTTCTTGAATGTAAATTGAAATACTCAACTTTAACATTGCACCCACACGATCAAGATTTTCTTTATAGTCTTTTACATATACTGTTTGTTAAAATATGCAAAAATTGGTAGCTGTGACGTAGACTGCACGCAAGTTGAAAGCAATTTACTTTCGAGATGTCATTAAAAAAAAAAAAAATTATAAAGACAAACATGTAATCAGCTGTTAAATTGAAAGTAAAATTGCCAAGCAAATGGAAAGGTCAAATTGAAATCCATCTCGTGGTCAATTAAAAAAGTGTGAGTGTGTTGGTCTGGGTTTACACAGTGAAAGTTTTCTTTTAGAAAGTCTTACTTTATAGGTGAGAGGGGAAGAGAACAGGCTATTCTTCTCTCCCCTCTCACCCATAAACTCAAACTTTCTGAAAGAAAACTTTCATAGTGTGAACCCAGACTTAGTGAAAAAGTGAGAAGGCATAGCAAATTGAAAGGAACTGAAGGCAAAACTTTATCGTGTAGCTGCTATGTAAAAAGAATTTCAATGGCAAGTTCGTTTCAATTTTTAAAAGTATGTGTGTATTGGTAAAAAAAAGTGTGAGTATTTTGAAACTTGATGGTATAACCCTTAAGTTGTATATTGTTATACCCTTCACCAAAGGTAAAAAGTTATGTATAAGTTTGTCATTACGTTTGTAATTTCTACATTATTGATCTTAGACCCTATAAAGTATATATATTCTGGATCCTTATCACGAGCGAAGTTGATTAATCGATGTCTTTCTGTCCGTTGAAATGGGTTTTCCGAAGACCTTTTGTATTTATATATTTTGCACATATGATCCGGAATTGTTTGCTATTGAAATTCAGACTGATCGGTCCACAAATGGATGAGATATAAGCAAAAAACCATTGCTGCCTCTAATTCTACCCAAAAATCACTTGTTGTTATTGTTTTTTTATTTTATTTTTATGAATATCTGGAGGACGGTAAGAGCCAAAGTTTCCAATTTAGGTAGAAACATCTCGGTTATCAATTAATAGTTCTATTATATAGTTTCTTAATAACATTATACATACAAAAATGTTCTTACAAATAAAGTTTAGAAAGTCAATAGAAATTGTTAAAAATAAAGCAAAAGTTTGATCAATTTACAAAAAAATTTCAAGCGAAAAACTAAACAGCTGATCGCCGCCCGCAGCCGCATGCCGCTTACATTGGCCTTCCACTATAATGCTTTTTTTGGTTTTTTTCGTGAAACATTTGATAAACAAAAATACAAAACTTTCTTTTTTTGTGTTTGTTATTTATTATTTATCGAAAGGCCGTTTATTTCATCATGCTTAGGCCTTTAAAAATGTTGTTGTTTATTTTTAGTTGTAGGAGAGTAACATTTTTCAAGCCCCTTTATTAATATTAAACCACAGGAAAACTTAACATTTAAAAGGCCAAAATTCTGCAGAAATTATACGTGGGCACAGTCATGTCCCAATTAGTACTAATTTGACCATGGGCACAGTATATAATGCTTGCCCGTCTTAAGCTGGAGGTCCACACCATGCATTTTCGCCTATACGCATTGTATGATTTTTATACCTTCCATGCGTTTTATGTTTCAAGTTACATGCAAAGCTTTTTATGCGGCATCACCACAAGTAAAAATTATATTTCAGTTGTCAAAACCAGGGGGGTTACCGCGTATTTCGATTCGAAAGAAATCATTTACGGATTCGAACAATTTGTACTGTGTATTACGATTTTCGTAATCGTTCGAAACGATGACAGAGTTTGTATTTTTTAAAAAATGGGAAATTTGATGAACAATTTTTGTTTGTAATAGAGAGTGGCTTCTAAGAAAGTGATTTTTTGTTTTCAATAAAGTATAAAAAAAGTCCGTTTATTCGAAACAAATATTACGAAAATCGTAATACACAGTACAAATTGTTCGAATCCGTAAATGATTTCTTTCGAACCGAAATACGCGGTAGCCCCCCAGCTGATTTGTTCGAACGCTGCTTGAGACGCTTACAAAAATAGAAAGTAAACTTTTCGCAATCAACGCCTCAATGCATCCTACGCTTTTGTGCATGTAACTTGTTACATATAACTACACAGATTCTACTTTTTTGACAGCTACGTAGAAAGCGAAAATGCGTGTAACGCGAGGTGTGGACCTCCAGCACTCTTTAACTCAAAATACTACCAAGAGAAAACAGAACCTCAAAAAGGCAGCTTTTGTGAAGTCATACTTACCATCCCTTATATATGTACATGCTTATTGTCCTTGTTCTAAAATGGACACAAAAAGTGAAATAGTCATGTTTTGCAAAGCGCCTCTTTACATAGCGTTTACATTTGCCAGTACTGGCAAGACAGTAGCAATTCATTCAAACTTTTTCACTAATACATAAACACTTTTACAGCTATTTTGTTTTTGCATTGTTTTGCCAACTAATATGTATATGCTTACTGTCTTGCCAGTACTGGCAAATGTAAACGCTGTGTAAGTTAGTCTGAGTGCATACGGCTCATGTCTTATTGACAAGATTGCTACTTTATAGGCGAGAGGGACGAGGGGAAAAGAAACGAGTACACAGATGCATGAACTGTCTTTACGTTTTGCTTTTTCAATCGTTGTTTAATTTTGTTATTGTTTTTAATATCAAAAAAGCACATGTGGTCAACATGACATGAATTATTTGAACGCCAATTCATGTTCAAAGAAAAAAGGAAGAATCTTGTCAATAGACATGAGCCGTATGAACTCAGACTTATTAATTGATGCAACTAAATATTGAACCCGAACTTTTGTTGCATTATTAAAGACGAAATGATAAGTAATTGAACAAGATTCAAAAATGTTTAAAAAAAATATACATATTTTAAATAAATCCAATATGGAATAATCTGAATTATTTTTATCAAGTTAATAGGGCCTAAATTTCTTCAATGTAAATAAAATTAAATTTTTTATTAAAATTTTTTTTCCCAAAAAAAATGGGGTCTTCACGAGACAATTTTTTGTAATAATAAACGTCAAACTTCATATAAAAAAACGTTGACAAAAATTTAAAGTTTTTTTTTATATAGACTTTGACGTTTGGTATGGCAAAAAATTAGCGGTGATCATTTACTAAAACTTGTTACAAATTTGTAACAATTGTTACTAGTAGACTTTTTTAACATGTACTTGTAACAATTTTTAGTAAACTAACACAGCTATTGTCAGGTGAAGACCCCATGTAATTTTGAAAAGTTATAAATTGACATTGAAGTTTGTTTATTATTAGTGGTTTTTACAAAAGTAATTCGTTTAACATTCTTTATACCTACATACGTGTAATGCTTTTTTTCGTTTCAAAAATGTATTTTTAAAATGGGTAATGCCATTTTGAAGTGGAATAATTCCCTTTTGACGAAACCATGCCTTTTACGCTTTTTCTAGTGTAATGATAGAGTTTTTTCCTCAATATTATTTTCGCAGAGTTTTCATTTTAGTATTACCAAATAAACAAAAATTTAAAAACCATTTCTGTCGAAAATGGTATAATCAAGTTTTGAAAAGAACCTGATAGACGAGCGGCGCTTTTTCACTTATATTTTGCAATCCCTAGGCATGAATCCTATAGAAAATTTATGGGACCATTTAGATCGCCGAGTCCGCGAAAATCCCGTTTCTACGAAAAACGAACTCCAAAAACCCGCTGCAGGAAGAATGGGATAAAATCAGTATGGATTACTTGCAAAAAATTATGTTTAAAAAGCCAAATCGTCTTTCTGAAGTTATAAAAAATAATGGTTATCCAACCAGATATTAGTTTATTTAATTTTTTGAATACAAAAAAATAATATCGCCGTTTTTTATTATTTTCTATTAATTTTGTTGACTTTTAATAACTCGGAATAAAAAACCGAATATTAATGAGAGCCACTGTAGATATGGTCCTATCTATGTTTTAAATGTTATTAAAATCGGTTTGATAGTTTCTGAGAGGAAGAAATTTCCCCCTATCTTCCCTCGTCGTCCTACGATTCGGCCCATTTTCAATAGGCTTGGTCCTTGTACCAATAACCATGTAACCTTGTGCGCAAAGTACAGGTCGCAATTTGGATATAATTTGATAAAATTTTGGTCATAAGTTCTTATTGGCACAAGGACCAAGCCTATTGAAAATGGGCCGAATCGTAGGACCACGAGGGAAGATAGGGGGAAATTTCTTCCTCTCAGAAACTATCAAACCGATTTTAATGAAATTTAAAACATAGATAGAACCATATCTTTATGGACACAAAATGTATACATTTTAAAAAAATTTCATTAAAATCTCAAACCGACACATTAGCTATACAGTTTTTAAAAAATATGACCACAAGGGGAGGCAGGCGGCAATTTCTGCCTCTCACAAACTTTCAAACCGATTTTCATGAAGCTTATAAACATAGATAAAGCCATATTTACATGGACACATAAACATGATGTGTTTTTAAATACTGTGGTGTAGGGTATCATATGGTCGGACTTGACCGACTATACTTTCTTACTTGTTATTTAGATACAAAATAAATTATAATGATGAACTCAAGGTATATTACACAAGTTAGACTCATTTGGGAGTGTAGACATGCTGCTCTAGAAAAATACCCGACTTGTCAAAATTGTCTTCATATAAAACAAAAACAATTTAACGCACACATGAACACATTTTGGCTCATACACACGAATTTGACAATTGGGGCTTGTGTCTGTCCGCTAACGAGTCTACCTTATGTTAATGTACCTTAGATGAACTCGGTTTTCTTTCCGAATTTTCGCTGCAATGAACGAATTCAAAAGCAATCTAAAAGTTTGTCTACTTTCTCTACGTGCTGCTGCCATTTTGATGTAATTTTATTTTTTTCTTTATCTTATATGTGCCGCTAAAAAAGTTACGTAGGGTCAAAGGTCAAGAAAAACGGGATTTCGTAAAAATCTCGCTATCGGCAATATTTATCGAAAAAATACTGATTTTCAAAACACAACTTATCGCTATGAAACTTTTTTGAATTTTTTCTAAATAAAACTGAACCGATTTGGGGGGAGAGAATATAAGAAATAAAAAATAACAGCCACGCTACTTTGCACACTTTTAATTTTTTTTTAACTTGGTGAAAACTTTAATAAAAAAGTACTGTGAATATCTGTTCAAAACGTTTTAAAATCCCCAGTATAACTGCTCTTGAAAACTAAGTATTGTTAGCTACACATTTGATAGATAAAGGTTACTATTAGCGAAATTTTTACGAAACCACGGTTTTCTTGGATCGATGGGGATTTATGGAACGTTGTTTAGAACCACAAAAGGAAGCTTTGTGCAAAAATTCAGCTTTCCAATAATTTTTCGAAGTTAAATGTCTTTATTCCCCGAATTATTAATGCTCTAGTAATTGTATACTAGTTTGTTTGGTTATTTTTTTCAGTAACTTGAATGGATTTAGTTCAATGAGCTTTAAATTTAAGATAATTTCGCGCATTCCTTTTTTTGAGAGTTAAAATAAAACAGTTTTAGCATACTATTGCGATTTCGATTATTTTTTTTTTTTTTTTTTTTTTTACTTTGCTTAAACACTTAAAGTTTTTGGCTAACTATCTAGAGTTATATTGCAAGGGTATCACACGGTTTGTTGGAGCCTCATCCACAAGTCCTCGATCGACCTAGACCTTCGTATAGGAAGGCGAAGAGCTTCCAGAATAAGCTCCAGAGTATATCTTGTCTCCACAGTAAAACGTCTGAGTTATATTGGTTCTCCACCAGTCACATGAGTTATTAATGGTTTTCCACCAGACAAAACCTCAAATTGAGGTTAAAAACGATTGCATATAGTTAATGCAGATACCGCAAAAACTGTAACTCGGTACAGTTATACGACGCCGAAACACTAACCAATGCGGGCTGACAACGCAAAACGCAACAAAAGCAGACAAACAAAACGACCTGTTTGCCCTTAAGAAATAATGACAAAAAGCGCGAGCTGCTTCTCCACTCAGAGCAGTTTTACGAGTGCGATTTCGATTATAATTAATATATATATCGAGCTCTTCCCAACAAACACGGAGGTTTGATTTCAAATTGAAAATGATTTGAAATCAAACGTTTTCTCAAACGACAAACGTTTGATAATGATTTGAAAATCATAGCGTTCTCAACAAAAAGGGGAAATTTTTTTCAAATTGAAAAATGCCTTTATTTTCAACTTGCTTTCAAACGTAATTCTCAAATGTGGATTATAAAACAATGTGGAATATAAATAAAAATATTTTAATTTTTTAAATGTAAATTTATTATTTATTTAAATAAACTGTGAGATAAACATTCGGCACCATAGCTAAAATATGAAATAATGTTCTTTCTGTCCTCTTGTTCTTGGAAAGACAAACTACTTGGCTCCCTTTTATTTTGAGGATTGTAGCACCGCGATCGTTCAACAAACTGTCTTCACTTTCCCATTTTATTTTTCTTTTTTTCTGTTCACTTTATATTAAAATTTATTTTTAATAGTAAAACACATGTAACAACAAAGTAAAATGTGTAACTTTAATCGCCATTTTTAATGATTACATTTATTTTTCGCATTAGTATTGCCAAGTTTATTTTTGATTTGAATTTAACATTTGACAAACATTTGACATTAAATTGATAAAACATTTGATATAAAATGTTTATTTTCAAATCATTATCAATTTGAATTTAAATGTTAAATCAAACAATTGAAAAACATTTGAGAATTGTGTTTGATGTCAAATGATAAAGTCATTTCATATCAATGGTTTGACTTCGTGTTTGTTGGGATTATAGCAAAAATGATGTAACCAACAAAAATAAAATTTTACAGGAGAAGGTTTTTTTTAAATAATTTTGCTTCAAGTCTAGGGTTTCGTATGAAATTGCTTTTGCTCTTATTTCGTAACGGTACTTCCCACAGATATGAGATTTTTAGAGATAATACAAATGATCAAAAATTATCGATTTTCATCAAAAAAACAAAAATCTAAAATTTTGTTGGTTACATCATTTTTGCTATTAGGGCTCGATATGATACTTGTGAGTTGTATACATACTATGCTTTTAAAAAAACATGCATATAAAAATTTATTATTCAAGTAATGCACTAAAGAACTTTTAATATTTACATATGTATCTACCAAGGTATAGACCTTGGTATCTACCTATATTATATGTATATAATGTATGTATATATGGATATACTTATGTATATATAAGTATGTTTAGTTTACACTTCCAGTGTCATGGATAAGATCAAACTATGACACAATGGACAAGTGCGGTGTCGTGTTATTTCCATGGGGGATGCACAATGTTGGCAAGTGCCACAAATCCAAATATTAGCAGTCGGTTGTGTTATAGGTTTTCCTGATGAAATGCAAGGTGGAAAACGTGCTCCACAGATATTACAGGCAGGTAAGCTATAATATACAAAAATATTTTATAATGGGGGTATTCACGTCACAAAATACACCCTTGCAAAAAAGGAAAAGTGCAAAAATATAACAACAACCACAAAGACAATTATTTACGCACAACTAATTGTCTGTGTGGTTGTTGTTTTATTTTTGCACTTTTGCTTTTTTGCAAGGGTGCAACTTGTGACGTGAATACCCTTAATATGTATACAAAGGTTAATATTTTAAAACAAAAAGTTAGAACAGAGACGTTCTCAGAAGCTAAGTCAAAGAAATAAAATGTTTGTTGGTGTAGCAGCGAGACCGAATGAACAGGTTTTGCTGATTTGACGATCCTGGTCAGTGTTCATTAAACTCAGAGTCGTTCCGGTGTGTAAAACCGTTTTTTGCATAGTGGGGCCAATTGCAAAAAAGTGATAATAAATCTGAATGTCCTAAGCTACTGGTCGGTTTGCAAAATGATGTATGAACGATTCGCAGAGGAGGACGGACATATGCTTTAAAAATACTAGACGAGATACAGGGTGTCGAAATTTACCACATCGAGTTAGGTAAAGTTTATAAAGCTTGAAACTTGCGCAAATATTGACAGATTTCAATGAATGACGATAAACAAATTCTAGTTTATTGCACTTAGTTATCTCTTCTTGTTTTAAAAATATTTCAGTTCGAATTTTTTACCGTTTTTTTCTTTACTTAATTTTGTTTTTCGCATATATATTCTAATAAATTCAGAAATGAAATACAAATTTTTTTTTGCAATATCTCAATCCGCCTAGTCGTGAAAAATAATCAAAGTATAAATTTGAAATGAGTTTGAAAAATGGCTTGCTTCATTTTGTCAAAAATGGAGTAGGTATGTATATTTATATTTTATACAAGAGATTTCGATTTTGTCTAAAAAAAGCTATCGATTATTTTGATTCTGTTATCGATTACTTTGAATTTTTGTCAGAGTTTATAGTAACTTTGATTTGTTTGGTAAGCCCTCTATCTAAGTTCTAAATAACTTTGATCTTGTATCAAAGTATCGAAAGCTAATCTATTAATAGGAATTTTAGTTCTCGTTATACTAAATTTCTTATTAGAATTACTACAATTGCAACTTACCAATCTGCTACAGCATTTGTGCAAGAGTAACATGTTATAAAATCGACTTTATCGTCGATAGGTTCGTTTTTAGAAAATATATTAACTGCCAATTCTTCATATTCTCTTTGATTTTTTTCCGGCAAATTGTCTAAAGATTCCAGCTTAATAAAAGCTTTGGAACAAGTTCCAAAAGATCTGTCAGCGCAACTGGCCAAAGCTAGGAGGCTGTAAATATCTTCAGCCGTCAAAACATCTTCATATTCTCTCAATCTTAAAGAAGTTATGACAGCACTGTGAACGATACCAAAGCGTAACTGTCTTTGGGCTAATAACATAAAGTGAAAAGCTTCTGCACAATGCCAAATACGTTCAACAGTAGCCGAATCTTCTGGAGTCATTGTATCCATTATACTTATGCGATCAATATTATAGGCAGGTGATTCAGCTGAACTTGTTGCTAAACTTTTCAAATGTTGCTCAGCTAAAAGCCCTGCTAGAACATAAAGCTTTTTTATGCGCAATAAACTGCAACGCTTTTCTATTTCTCGTTCAGCTAATTTGGTCATAAGACGAGCAGCATCTAAATAACGGCCTGCCTTCTTTTGTAACTCAATAGCTTCTGGCAAGCGCCCGTCCTTTAAAAGCTGTGCCGCATGTTTACTTAGCAAAACACTAACTTGAGGCATTTTATACTTCTGGGCCAATTCAACAGCCTGACCCCATTGTCTTAGATTGACACAAGTGTTTACAGCAGACTTAGGATCACCAATCTTTAAATAGGCATTAACAGCTTCGGAACACATGCCTGTGAAATAAGATGTTTTAAATAAATTTTTGATCCATATCCTTAACTATTTACCAACTGAAGCCAACATTTCAGCTATTTTTGACAGTAAGGGACTTTTTTCTGGCAATTTATCTATGCATTTCTCTAATTCCTCAAATTGTTCCAAATGATACAAAGACGTCATAAGACCTTCTATATCATGAGATTTTTCATAATATTCTTTGGCACTTTCCCAAGATCTAAGACTGGCAAAGTGATGACCTATTTGACGCCAAGCTGTTTCCATTTGTTGATCTGATATACCAGAACCCATTCTATATAGCTGCACTACACGAAACCAATCGCACAAGGTTATACGTAAATTTATTGCTAAATCCCTCCTATCGCCATCAATATATAATTTTTCCGCCTCCTCATATTCACCATAAAAAGCAGCTATTTCTGCTTTCTGTAACATCTCTGATGGTATATTCCGCAAACGTTTTACCAATTGTATACCCTGATAATTTGAACATCTTACAAAAGCATTTTCAGCCGTGTCGAGATCTAACTTTTTCAAAGCAGCTTCTGCCAAAAGACGCCATAAGCGAGGATGTGGGTTATCTTCAATAAATTGTTTAGCATCTTCCAGGCCAACATGTTGCAAAAGATCATCGGTATCCCTTAAGGACTTAACTTTTAATTGTAATATATGACTCAGAGGATTTGGAGATTCCTCGCCACTTATAATATCATCTAACAAAACACTAGTAATTTCTAAATCTTCAAATATACAAATATAGCCAGAGCAAGCAATCGGTTCTTCTGGATCATTGCCCCTAAATATATACATGCGTGTTTTTTCCATTAGAGCCAATAGCAGAGGGTTGTCCTTAGCCCAACAAATGGCCCAAACATCTTTACGTTCAACACGACTAAAGTTTAGCTGAGTTTCGCGATTATCTTCCAAATCTAAGAGAGTCATAACACCCATATAGTCAATTAAAGCGGCGCGTCTGGTATTTAAAGACAGAAAAATAATTCAACTTTATCTATAAATATGTATGTATGTATGTCTGCAAATATTTTAAATCCTAAAGATTATTTTTTAATGAAACTTACGTTGAATTACTATTTATTGACATTTTGATTATTTTACAACCAACTTTATGACGATTTCTAATCGCCACATTCGGTACGCTATACTCATTTATAATGCCCGATTCTCTAGCCACCAGTAATATTTTCTCTGATACAGCTAGACTGCATATAAAGTCAGTATTAGTCTCGTTACGATCTTGACTTGTTCTGGAAACTACCAAATCCTTGGATAATTCAATTCCAGTGGGTGTATCATCAATGTGAAAACGTTTCTCTTTGCGTGATTTAACATTATGAAGCTGAGAGGCACTCTGGAAGTTGAAAACATTAAAGTAAGTAAAGGAAAAATAAAAATACAAAAAATTTCAAGAAATTCAGCTTTTTTACAATTGTCGTAACGACTGTGTCGTCTTTTGTAATAGATTAAAGTAACACACAACCTGTGTTCTTTAATCTACTACAAAAACGACTGCCTACTTCCGATGTAGGAAATAATTCTTTCTTTCGTACAACTACATTAAAAACAAATACAAAGTTTCTAGAATTTGTTTTTGCTTTACCCCACGTTTCCACATGCAAGTGCAAGTTCGAAAAACTCAAAACACTCACACTTTTTCACTAACATTCACACAATTTTTGTACTTTCAGAAAATCGGCTGTTTTCTCGATTTTTCGTCGATAATACGTATACACTACTTGCAAGTAATTATGTACTTGCATGTGGAAACGTAGGGTTAAATGTTATTGTTCGAAAGAAAAAATTCTTTCGCACATCGGAAATAGGCTATTAGTCATTTACGATTACGACAACCGTAATAAGGCAGATTACCTTGGGTGTATGATAATGCCACAATAAAATTTCATCTTTAGAAGCAATAGCCACGTAATTAGAATTAATGCCAATATAGTTGGGACATACTTCGGTATATTTTGCTAGATAAAAAAAAGAAAAAAAAAACATAGTATTATAACAACATAGCCGTATTTCAATAAACTAACAATCCACCGTAGTGCCTATTGAATTACACAATAGCAATTGAAATAACTTGTCATCATCATTTTTACGTTCTAGAGCTGTTAAAGCCAAGTCCTTAATGTTGCCAGTAACACACTCCACAGCTAAAACACAATGTTCATTACAGGCTGCCATGGCCAAACAAGGCTCAACTTCTTTAAGGAAACTCTAAAGAAAATAACACACAGTTTTTTTTTTTTTTGTTCAAATAAATATTAAAATTACAACTACCTGATTTGAGATAGTATTCCAAAAGGTTATAACATTTAGATTGTTTGTTTTACCATTCGTTTTGGTACTTAAATATATCACTGTCTTTTCGAAGTAACACCAACAATAATCAGGCCGTATATTGGCAAAATATATAAATGAATCTACTGCCATGGCTATACGCAAAGACTTTCCCTCCCATGAAATTGAAGTTATTTGATTGCCCGGCACTTTAAGAGTTCGATAGAGCTGTCCATACGGTGAATAGAAACTAACTTGGTTCAATTCCTTTGAATTTGATATTTCAGCTAGACGTCCGCATATGGCTATAACAGAACCATCATGATTCCATTTGGCATCCGTTATATGCATGTGGGTATTTAAAATTGTTGGTGCTGAAAAAAATTTTATATGGAAAAAATGTTATAAAATTTCTTTTTTTTTTTTAATTGCTCTTTATTATACGAAATGTTTTTATTCTATAGGAAAATTTGCGAAAACAAAAGTTCTATCGAAAATTTTTCAAAGTTCTTCGTTTTTTATAAAAATTATTAATATTTTCTAAAACTTTTTACAAAGAAATTAAATTTTTATTAAATTATTTTTGTGAAGAAAGGAATTTTACAACATGAAAATTAATTAAAATTGTTATTGATAACACAGCCCGACAAAATTAAAAAAAATTTTTGCTTCTTTGAATTTATCAACTGATTCTAGTTAATTTTGGTGCGCTGAATTCAAATCTGTAATCAGTTTGTCTCTATCAGCTCTAGTTTTCATGATATAGCTTATTTGTGTTTTTAAAAAAGATGATGTGACTGAAATGCAAATATCTTCAAAAATTGTAAACAGATTATGCATTTCTTTCTTTTTAGTAAAAGGTTATAAAATTTCTAAAATAACCATGGATTGCTTGTGAAGATTGGTTAAGAAATGACAGAATTACAGGGGACAAAAGTTCAAGCTTCATTGAAAATTTTATGATTTTGTTCAATTTTGTTCTTTTCAATTTATTTTTTTTTAACCAATGATTTAAAAATCCTAATGTTTTATCGCATACGACATTAGATTATTTTAATATGAACATTTTGAGCCCAACAAGACATAGATTGGTACAAAAATGACAAAGCTACAGAAGATTTAGTAAGTTAACCCACAGAGAAATTCAATAATTTCAAGCAATTTTTAATATTTATTGTTACTAAAAATTTAGCTTTGGATATTTATTTGTTGAGGGTTAATTCAATTAATCTTCTGTAGCTTTGTCATTTTTGCACAGAAATTAGTCTCGTTGGGCGCAAAATGTTCGTAGCAAAATAAACTAATGTCCCATGTAATAAAACAATAAACTTTTCAGTTGTTTTATTTTAAAAAAATAACTTCAAAAGAACAAAATTGCAAAAAATCATAAAATTTTTCATACATTTTCAGATTTTGTCCACTGTAACTCTGTCATTTCTTGACCAATGTTTACAAGCGACCCATGGTTATCTTAAAAATTGTATAACCTTTCACTAGAAAAAAAGAATTACATAATCCCTTAAAATTCTTGAAGATATTTGCATTTCAGTCACATCATCTTTTTTAAAAACACAGATAAGCTATATCATGAAAACTAGAGCTGATAGAGACAAACTGATTACAGATTTGAATTCAGCGCACCAAAATTAACTAGAATCAGTTGATAAATTCAAAGAAGCAAATTGAGTGTTGGCCTGTGTAATCTTTCATTCTTGACGTGGCTCGGGCTCGAACCCTGGCCGGCAGGTTACCATGACATGTTTCGATCGCAACCACTCGATCTCCTCAGATGGATTTGCCGTCTTACACTCGCAGCCATCGACGACTGCTGACGTCACTAGTCAAACATCAATCCTTCAACCAAATTGTATTTTAACATTTGGTAGATCGAAATTTGCTTTCCTGAATGATTATCCACTTTAATTGATTTTACATGTTTTTCCTTTACTTCTGTTTTTTCGTACTTTCGTCAAGAATTTTTTCTTCACAAAAATAATTTAATAAAAATTTAATTTCATGAACTTAAGCCTAATTAAAAATATTAAAAAATTTGGATTAAAAACCATAAATAGTTCAACAAAATAACCACAATACTAATTACTTTTTACAAAGTTTTACAATTCTCAAGAAAATTTTACAAAATTTCATAGTTCTGTTGGAAATACATATGTACATATCGCTCATTTGCTGCAAGACCGGCATAACTCAAAAAATGAAATTTTGGAGTTAGAGATGCAGAATTGTTCGCTTTGTTTTTCTTTATATTGTGTATTAAATTCATCTTTTTATCTTTTATACTTTCCCAGTTTCCCAGTAGGTAAAGCAAATCAAAAACTTTAAATGCGTTTATCTCGAAATGGATTTTTTTGAGTTGTGCCGGTCTTGCAGCAAATGAGCGATATGTACATTAGGGCAATAACCAAATTTTGGCCCTATCACTACGCGATAGCGAATATTGTGTTATTTACGAAAACAATTTGTTTGGGTCGTTTGAAAATAAAAACCTCACCCACAAAAGCGATTTTCTAAAATCCCTAAAGAAAAAAATTTATTAAAAAATTTTAAATATAGCTGATTACTAATGATCGATGGAGCCGTTTTCTGATTTTAGGCAAATCGAAAAAAGTGGGCGTAAAAGTAGGCGGGCCATATTTTCTTTCAGTAAAAACCTAAGTTGGACCATGGCAATTATTTTAAAGAAAAAATCGTCCAAATCGGTCAAGCCGTTCTCAAGTTATGCGATCAGCAACAGACAACATTTCATTTTAATTATATAGAAGATGAAAATAAGGTTAACAAGTTTTATTAAAGGACATGAATTTCAAATTCAATGTGCGCGTTGTTTTGCTTAAATTTTTCGCTTAATGTATAAGTACAAATAAAAAAATAAATAATTTTCCAACTTTACCGCGTTTTTGAAAACCGCGAAAAATTAATATAATTTTTTTTAAAATAGTTTTCTATGGACTATTCGATTATGCTAGGGCTATTTTGATATTAACAAAAAATGGGAATAAGTTGTACCGCTAATGTACATACATACATATGTTTACATATCGCCGCTCATTTGCTGCAACGTCGTCATAACTCCAAAAAATACATTTGAAAACAGAGTTATTATTTGTGCATGCATTATGCACTCATGAGCATGAGCCAAAAATATAGTGCCGGTTCAGTTTGACTCGTCAAGTCTTGAGTTTTTAGGAGAGAGAGGGGGAAAAGTAATGACATTCTGTTTGCACTTCTCTCCTAAAAGCTCAAGGCTTGAAGAGTCAACCTTGACGTGTGTGAACAGGCACATACTAACATAAAAATCTGCGCATGCACATGTGCAAGCGCGATCTTTTATATTTGTCTATTAAGCACTCATGAATACGAGCATTCTGTTGGTGCGCATTTCGTGAGTGGCATATGAAATGAGCAAAGCATCAATGCTCATGTGTATGCACACAGGCATACAATTTATTAACGTTGCCAAATTTAAATTTTGCTGTGACAAAAATTCCCAAACTACAAAAATAGGAAACAAATGCAACATAAAGGCTGAGTTCCAAAACATCATACTACTTTGCAGTCAAAGTCAAAAAAGTATCAAAGAGATTAACGATGCAATGTTTGCTTATTTTGTACGCTTCGACAACTTTTTGGGTGCACTTGGTGCATTGTGGAATGCATTTAAAAAAGCGAGTTGCTTTGCAACTGCCATTTTGGAACTCACACAAAATTTTGTTATTTTAATAACTGTATGTTGGAATGGCCAATACAACCAAATACTTTAATTTTTGACTAGAATTTATTTCATAATAACATTTTACAGGATAAACTGCATCCCTGGCAACATTGTTTGAAATTAAGATAAAAAAAAACAAACATGTCTTCTAATGAGTATGCATGCGTGCGCTTTAATTTTTTGCTCATGAGCAAATGTGGATGAGCATGTGTATTGATATAAAAAAATTTTGTATATGCATTTTGCATGTCCATGAGCACAACTCTGTTTGGAAATAAACGTGTTTAAAATGATTGATTTGCTTGTACCACTTAGAAAAAACAATGACACATTCTCTTCAAACGGGGAAAGTATAAAGGATATTATTATTTTTTTTTTAATTTGCTTAAAACTAAAAGTTTTTTGGCGAACTATTTAAGTTATAATGCCAGGGTATCACACAATTTTTGGAGCTTTAACCGCAAAACCTCGTTCGACCTAAACCTTCGTATAGGAAGGCGAGAGCTTCCAGAATCCGCTCCAGAGTATTTTGGTATCCAGCAGTAAACGTCTGAGTTATTTCCTTGGTACTCCACCAGTAAAACGTCTGAGTTATAAATGGTTCTCCACCAGTCACATTGAGTTTTTTCTTTGGTTCTCCACCAGACAACACACATTAAAACATTTAGGTTAAAAACGATTGCATATGTGTATGTAGTTAATGTAGAAACCGCAAAAACTGTAACTCGGTACAGTTATACGACGCCGAAACACTAACCAATGCGGGTTGGCAACGCAAAACGCAACAAAAGCAGACAAACAAAAACGACCTGTTTGTCCTTAAGAAATAATGACAAAAAGCGCGAGCTGCTTCTCCACTCAGAGCAGTTTTGCGAGTGTGTAAAGGATATTAAGATGAATTTTATGCACAATATAAAGAAAAACACAGCGAACAATTCTGCATCCCTAACTCCACAATTTCATTTTTTGAGTAATGACGACGTTGCAGTGATGAGCGATATTAAAAAATTTTAGTATCCTACAAGAACTTTTGTAAAATTTTAAAAAGTTTATGAATAAATGAACCTAACATTTTTTTTTGTTTTATTTTAGTTGTTAAATAAAAAACCTTTAAAATACTGAAAACACTTCTTTTTTAGTTTACCTTCATCATTTTCATCCACCATAATTTGAACTCTTCCCGGTTCATAGCATATAGCTAAGACTGGGCGATTTGCGGGGGTTTTGCCACTAAACCAATTTAAAGCAGCAACACTACTATGACTATGAACACTCAAGCCCACACATTGTATGTTTAATTTCATCTAAAAAAATGTAATTGATATCATAATTATTTAAAAAATTTGTTTTAAACTACATACATTTTTAAATAAAAACAAGTTAGAGTGCTATATTGGGCTGTGCCGAATCTTTGATACCCTCCACCGACAGTTCGAATGTTAAAGGGGTAATATCTGTATGATGTTATTATTATCTTAAACTGTGACGATTTGTTATTAATTATGGTTTAAGGCGACTAAACTGTTTTCCGGTAGTAGGGTTTATATGGGGCCTAAGGTAAATTATGGACCGATCATCACGAAATTTTACAGCGTCATTTCTAGTCCTTTAAAACTGTGACGTACCAATTTCTGTTATGCTAGCTTTATTAATTATGGTTTTTGGTGTACTAAACTGTTTTCCGGGAGTAGGGTTTCTATGGGGCCTAAGGTAAATTATGGACTGATCGTCACGAAATTTCACAGTGTTATTTCTAGTCTTAAAAAACTGTTACGTTCCAAATTTTGTTACGCTAGCGTTATTTTTTACGGTTTTAGGCGTACTCAACTGTTTTCCGGGAGTATTGTTTATATGGGGCTTAGGGTAAATTATGGACGGATCTTCACGAAATTTAACAGCGTGATCTCCAGTCAAAAAAAAACAAATTTTTGCAAAATTTTATCTCATTCCGTGCCTTGTTCCAGCATTTATGTTATTTTTTGTAACAAAATTATCAATTTTTTAGGTGGTGGTTCCACATTTTGATTCATAGCTCTGGTCCTAGTGCACCGATTTTGCTGGATTTTAATCCCAAACTGCTTAGGATAACTACAAGCAATTTGGCACCAAGTTTGTTCATTTCTTTTGAGTTGTTCGAAAGTGAGCGTGTTTTCAACAGACGGACAGACAGACGGACATGGCTAAATCGACTTAGAATTACTCAAGGACCCAGAATATATATACTTTATGGGGTCTGAGATGAATAATAAAAAAGTTTCACACGGAATGACAAACTTAATATACCCTCTTCACAACTAATTGTAGTGGAGGGTATAAAAATAAGACGTAAAAACTCCAATTTATAATCACCTTTATCGTGGTTGGCGAATTTAAAATAGGTTTGATAATAGATGTTCTCTTTAATATATTACCAAACGGCTCCACGAAAAGCCCCCCAATGAAATAACGCCCAAACGAGAAATAAATATTCCCCAATTTTTTTCATTATTTTTGGGTGTTATTTCATATGAAATAACTCCCAATTTTTTGGGCCTTTTTTAATTTTTTTTTTTGGGAATTATTTCATTCCTCATTTGGGGTTTTCAAATTATGAAATAATATCCAATGAAATAACACCCAACCAATTTTTAAAATTCGGGGTTTGTTTCATAGCGTGTTTAATTTGGGTGTTATTTCATTTTTTATTCGGGGGCAATATTTTTGAACCGAATATATCCTTTTTATGAAGAAGACGCCTGCGGGCCTCCTAACGATTCATTTCAATAATGTTGCGACTTTGCTGTTGGTCCATATTGACTTCATGAAATCCTTGGTGAAACAGACTCTTTTCTGAATTTTGGGCATAATTTCATTTTGGTTGCTGATTCATATGATATAACTTCCAAATATTGGGGGTTGTTTCGTTTTTGTTTTGGGGTTTATTTCATTTATTTTTCGATGTTATTTCATTCACTGCTTTTGGGTGTTATTTCCTATTTTTTGGGGTTTATTTCATTGGGGGTTATTTCCTGGGCGTTATTTCATTGGGGGCTTTTCGTGGAGCCTTACCAAACAGGCGTAAAAACCGTGCACCAGAACTTGTAAAAGTACTATCATATATGGGCATTTCCTGGGGTCACGAACGTACGTTCGTACGCTTTTGATGTACAAATAATATAGAAAACAAAACTTTTCCTAGCATTTTTTTTTTTGCAATTCGATAGCATTTGGGTAGCTCTATGTTTAGTACAAAAGATGGATTTCATCGAGTTAAAGTTTTCATAATAAGAGTTAAAAACGTGTGGTCACGAACGTACGCAAAATAGAAGTCAACTTCGGCTGACAGTAGTGAAATGTAAAAAATCTGCGCAATGGAACGGAATATTCAAAAGTGATTAATTTATTTTGAAAGTGTATTGATGTAGGGCTCCATCCAGTATTTATAAAATAAAATATCTCTCTTGGTTTTTATTTAATTGGCTTATGTACCGTTCGCGAACGTACGGATCGCGAAAGTACGATTTTTCCATATGTTTTTTTATTATTATCACCACGCATTTTCCCATAAATGTCGTCAAATTTCCTTAACAAAAAACTTAACACTCCTTTAACAATTGATTGTAATTGAGAGATTATGAAGAAAGAGTGTAAACATAACATATTTCTTGCATGTAAAATAAGTATATAAAAATGTCTTTAGAAGGAAATTATAAAAGTTTCTAGTTTCCAGCCCAATTTCCTCAAGTAAAACAGCTCAGATATGCTAGGAAACCATTCTTTTATAAGAACATAGATTTTTTTTAACCCTAGAAAGATAAGGTACGAATGCGAGACGTACGTCTTTTCAATTTTGTGCTCTTACTTTCACATTTGTTAACATACAACTTTCTCACGTTCAATTATCTCAGTTGTTAGCAGCACCTAGTTGGCGTTGGCAGTTTTAATGTTGTAAGTTAGGTATCTTTTGAGAAATAAACACAAACACAACATATGTATGTCTGAGAGACGTATCGTTATCTTTGGTGTTACTTTTGTACCGAAGATAACTTTTTGGTTTGTTTTGGTTGAATTTTAAGGTATTGTTTTCAAAATGTGTTGTAAGCGCGGCTTGGACGACGCAGAAATTGGTGCTATTTTGCAAAGCGTGTTGGAGGGTTCGGTTTTACTGGAAAATGTGAGTGAATCGGAAGATGAATTATTAGAGGATAGTCTTCAAAGTGATGTGGAAGAAATGCTTTTGATATCGTTGAGCCTGACGAGAAATCCTCAAGAACCTGAACATTTTGCTACTTCTTCCGATAGCTGCGTTATTACGATATCTCCACCCACTTTAAGAAGTAAAAGTATGTGGGCTACATCGAAGGGTCAAAGTGATGGCCGAGTTTCTTCAGTGAATATGTGTAGCTCGTAGGGCAAGAGGACCAACTCGGGAATGCAAATCGCTATACGACCCAATTTTATGCTTCGATATTTTTTACTACCTAAATAATTTCGGAAATTGTTCAATGGACCAGTGGCGAAATTTCCATAAATTGTTCAATTTTAAGTCAGGAAATTCCTATTTTATCGAAAACTTAGATCGACAACATTGAAAAAATTTTACCAGATGCAGTAACCTATGAATGATGTTGTAGTGGATAACAGCGTAAATCAAAAAAGAGATAATACGGTGGCTTCTATCAATCAGAAATTAAACTTCTGTCCAAAATGGTATGTGTCAAATGCGGTGTATGTGGCGACCACAAAACTTAAATTTGTAAATCTTGCACATAACGTTATTCAAATTATTTTTTTTGTTTTTTTGTTTATATATGTTAATACAGATATCATTATCTACACAAAGTACAAAGAAAATATTTATTTAAGTTTTTAGAACCGAACTGAAGTCGTTTATTTAAACTCTTTAATTTTTGATAATGCTAATTGAATTTTATTTTTATTATAATTTTCTGTTTAAAAATTATATTTTTTAAAAGAAAAAGAATTAATAAATGTTTTCAACAATAACATTGATCAATGTTATTTTCGGTGATATCCTTTAAATGATAGAAGCAAGCATACGTCTTTCAGACGTGTCGTTATCTTTTCAGTAAAAAAAAAAAACGTTATCTTTCTAGGGTTAATAATAAACAATAAAAGACGATGATAATCAACATTTTATTTTTTCATCCTGGTAGACCATCCTGGGGAAACGCCCATATACAAAATTTCGTCAAATACACAAATTTGTATTCGTAGATTATAAAAACTTATTTATTATTTTACTAAAGTCTTTCCTACATTTAACGCAAGAATTTCGTGATGCGAAATAACAAGCGTTTTTGTACATATAAAGGCTTACATTTTTTAAGCGAAGTTAAACTTTTTAAGAGTTGTGAAATAATTAGGCAATTCCTTCTTAAAGGCCTGCTTAAAATATTTTGTAATTCAACTACTATATTTGTCTTGCTGTTAAAGAAGGCCTAGGCTCTTTCGTATAAAAGATAAGATACACATTCCACATTCGCTTCTTAAGCAAAATAATTATTTTTTTTTTTTTATCCCGTTACCATTCTTTAGGACCTGCTAAAGAAGCGAGAGCGGAAGGCCTACTCCGCAATGACAACGTGTGTAAAAAAATATATGTATATGGAATGGAGCGAGCAGGCCTTTTGCATCCAAAATAAGGAGTACAGCGGCCTTCTAGATGGTACTTTAAACACACATATACACACCTGTATAGCGCACTCTCAAAATATATTCAACCTTATTGTGTTTGACGTATTTAAAATACGCCTACGACTGTTTGGTAATAGATTAAAGAGATCGTGAACTTTTTTCTTTAATCTATTACAAAACAGTCGTAGGCGTATTTTAAATACGCCAAACACAATAAGGGTGATTGTGTTGCCGCACTTATTTTTAATAATTTTTGATGAATTACAATTTTTTAAGATTTTCAAGTGGTCGAATTTCGGACACCGTTGTGTATATCGACCCCTAACAGCGAAAATAATGTAAGCGCAAAAAATCAAATTTTACAGGAGACAGCTTTTTTGTTTTATTTTATATTAATTTTGTATGAAATTTGTCGCTTACACTAAAATTGTTTTTGCTATAAAATCGTAACGGTACATTATGTGACCATGATATTTTAGGAGATGATGCAAGTGTTGCCAATAAAGTCATTTATTAAAAAAAACGAAAATTGAAAATCATGTCGCTTACGTTATTTTCGCTGTTAGGGCTCGATATGTTACATAAAAAATCAACTTGATAAACTTAAAAAAATTGTTCCCGTACACTTATAAAATTATTATAGTAACTGATCTAGGTTTTTAGTTATTAGTTGAATAAAAATATAGTTATTTTACGAATAATTTTATTTTTCAACCTTTATGTTTGTTATTAAAAAAACAAACTACCAAAAAATAATGTTTTTTTTTTTTTTGTTAATTTGTTTAATTTTTGTCGGTTGAAATATAATTTTTAAAAGTAAAAACTATTAAATTTTAACGAATATGCTGTTCAATAAATAAAAAATTTAAAAATTAATGTAAAATTCATTTGTTTTAAATGAATTGTTAAATGATCCGTTTTTTAAATGAATTTTAATTTGTTTAAAAGGAATTTTCGTTTGAATTTAACTACATAATATTTTGAGTGTATTTATTTATAAGATATAATATTTCATGACATTCCGATGACTAAATTGGAAATTATAAACTTCGCACCTAAATAAAACTGCTGAATATTTTTAACCCTTCTGCATTCTTGGGTCAATATGGCCCAATTCAACTTTTTAAATCGCTTTGTTTTATTTATATAAATATATGTAAATATACACACATACATTTGTAGTCTTGTGACCCAGCTTTATTTCTGGCCTGCATTAAATTGTTTGCCGTTTATATTTTATTTTGCATTTAAAACAAATTTAAAAATATTTCACAATTTTGTTGTTGCTTGCTACAGAAATTCATATTGCGTTTTGAAATTTTCAGCGCCAAAAGAAATGCAGCGTTTGAAATTAAAAAACAAGGTGAGATAATCAGCCTGATTACGGTTGGCGTTGGCGTATACGCCTGAGCCGTTTTTTGTAGTAGATTAAAATAGCACACAACCTATCTTCTTTAATCTACTACAAAAAAAGACTCAGGCGTATACGCCAACGCCAACCGTAATCAGGCTGATTGTAGACTTCATCTGAAGTCATTAAGATAACTCCAAGAAACATCATTCTGCTTGGATAATTATACTTTCCGATTAAATTTTTCTCTCTTCTTGCGCTTTATTCAGTTTTGTTTGTGAGAACACAATTTCGCAGACGCTGCAGCCACCTATGTCGTCGCTTTTTTCTTTATTTTTCTTAACTTTATTTTGCAAAATATTCGCAAAATATTCACGAAATATTCGCTTGGATTTTGCAAACACGAATGTCACGAAATAGACAAATATTCGGCGAAACGAATATTCGTAACATCACTACATATTATATAAAATACAAATCGGACTTGTTCAACAAAAGTATATCCACCCTTATTGTGTTTGGCGTATTTAAAATACGCCTACGACTGTTTGGTAATAGATTAAAGAGAAAGTGAACTTTACGCCAAACACAATAAGGATGATTCACTCGAAATTTTTGGAAAAATTTGACACGAAATATTCATATCTAACCGCTGTAAAAATATCGGGCGCTTTTGTCTACTTTTTGGTAGTGTAACGGTTTTTTTAATAATTCTTTTTCATTGTTTTGCTTCTACTAAAAATTGATTCCTGCCTGGTCCACAATATCGACAATAACATTTCTTTTAAATATTTATATTGAAATCAAAAACAAATTATTGATTTCAATATAAGAAATGTTCTGGTCGACATTGTGGGCGTTGTCAAAATTTATTTAGGAAAAAATGCTAGATTTTGTTAAAAAAAACATGCTGAAAAATGCTAAATAAATGCTAAAAATAATAAAATAAATAAATGTATATAAAAAAATAGAAAAGTCTTCAGTAAAGTAAGCACATTTCTAGTTTACATATTAAAATTTACCGCAAAATTTCCTTGATTATCATACAAATGGCATTCTCCATTAGCCAAACTAAACAAAAGCAAACGATTGTCTGGACTCCATTGAACACCACTGAGATGTGTATTTTTTAGTTCTTTGCCCCAAATACGATTGCCATCTACAGATCCTAAAAATCAATTAAACTTTAATTAAATTAAATAAATCGAAAGCAGTTTTAATAAAACTAACCAACTATAATAGCGCCATCTTCATAAACAATACATATTTTAGAACCATCTGAAGTCCAGTGCATTCCATTTACTGTAGACTTTTTACGATCATTTGTCATTTCTTCATACCAAGAGCCCTTGTACAGCATCCAAACCATTATAACACCATCAACATCAGATGAAGTCAATTTTTGTTGAGCATCATTCCATACCACAACCTTGACGGCATCTTTATGGCCCTCCAAAGTTTGATTCATGGATAGATTCGAGACTGCAGCTAAGCCACCTTTATTTTGGCCAATTGTAGCTAAAGAATCAAACGATAAATAAAATTTGTACAATTTATGTAGGTAGTTTATTTCTTCTTTACCTTGTTCAAGTTTTAATACTTTAAGTAAACCATCTGTACCCGCTACAGCTATATAACCCTGTTCTTTATTCCAGGATATACAATTTAATTTAACATTATTTGGTATAGCAATCTGTAATATAAAAAAGTTTTTGGTTTGTTTTACATGTTAAATACAATTTTTGTAAACACCTTAATTACCTTTTTACTTAAATACACAAACATTTTATTGGAAACAAATTTTATTTTACAAAATTTCTTAAAAATTGTTCTTCAATGCAGCTGGTTTTATGATTTGTTAGACATATTTATGTTTTTTTTTTTATTTACTACTCGTAGGTACTTCTTTAAAAAAAACCTGTTTCCATGGTAGCTTTTTGTTTTGGCTATCTTATAGGCCATTTTTATTTTAACAACAAATGTTTTTTTTTTTTGTTTACATTTCTTTTTATTTGTTGTTTGTTGTTAAAGCGGTGTTTTAAAACCGGTTGTGGGTTTTGACCAAAACTCCATGCATACACAAATGTATGGTTGTGTTTTAATCATAACAAGGGCATGGAATTTCATGCATTTTTTTATTGGAAAATATGCGCAAAATCATGCTTAAAAAATCATTAAAAATTAATAAAATATGCATTTATTATTTTAAGAAAAACTGACAGTGTACAAATTTTATTTGTTTTTTTTTTTTTTTTAATTTTGACATATCGCTCATTTACTTCAATAGTGACATAACTTAAAAAAATACATTTTGAGATAAGCAAGTTTAAAGTTTGTAATTTGCTCTAACCACTTTGAAAAAAATAACGACACATTGAAGTAGGGAATGGTAAATCGATTTCGATTCCAATCGAAAATCGATTTTTTGCAATCGAAATAACGTATGCGATTTTATACTGAAATCGATTATTGGGCTTTTAAAATCGATTTTTTTGTTTTTATCAAAATTTTGACAATTTTTCTTTTAAATTTTAATTAAATCGATCAATTATGAGCATTAAAACTTTTTTTTTTGTGCTTACATACGTCTGTAGTTATGCTTATGCAGTTTTCGAAGTCTAAAGTTGCAGTTATACGTATTTATCTATAAGTACCCTTGGTATGCTTCCAACTTTAATATAAGGGCTCTTGTTCTTCAGAAATTAAAGTCATCACTGGAAAATGAACAAAACAGTCCTAAACATATCGTACCGAACCAAAATAATCAACATATTATAGAAACACAACAGGTGAATTAAGCCATGGCATTCCTGTGGAAATACGCTAATATTTAAATCTAGTTATAAGCAGAGTGAAAAAACAAAAAGTATGTAACTTATCCTATCAAATACGAAATTACAAGGAAATACCCCTGCATCTTTCTGACATCAATGGCATGCAAACGTCTGTTTTCTAAAACTAACTTAATAGTAACTTAGCAAAGAAACAGTCGACTTCGATAAGGAACTATTGTCATAACCCTTTGAAATACTATCCATACATTCAGACTTGTCACAGAAATCAATTCCGATCAAAAGTGATTTCGTTTTATGTGAAGCATGATACGAAATCGTGGAAGTGATTTTAATTGGAATTAATTTATGTGACAGGCCTGATTGAATAGAAATGAACATGCACTTGTTCCTCTAAAGGCCATCTCAAAATTTACACATTTTCACTTTTTACAGGAAAATTATAAAAAGTAGTCATATCTACCTACTGTAAAAATCACAGTTTAATTTCCCTAGTTGTTTGCCAACAAAATGCTGGTGTATCCCCCTTTGTGATATAAGGTATACGTTTGCAAATTAATCTTAAACGATTTTGAAATCGATTTTAAAATCGATTTCGAGGTTTGATTAATCGATTTCAAAAACCGAAATAAAAAAAGTCGATCGAAAAATCGAAAATCGATTTTGGAATCCATTTACCATTCCCTACATTGAAGATTCTCACCATTTACATAGAATTCGTCATTAGTACAATTAAAATGTAGTAACCAAATTTGATCAAATTATCTATAAGATTTCAACTTTTACTTTGCGCACAAAATTAACATGGACAAGCAAACGGCCAGACGGATCGATCGATAAACTAAAAAACGGACAACCTGCTTTATCTTACAATTTTCGAGTTAAAATAAAATGCAGTTTAACTAGAAATTCAAGCAACACGTTGGGTATACAGATACATAGATATTTTAAAAAGAAATGCCAAAATTTCGCAAAAAAAATTTTTTTTATTTGCTGCATCTAAAAGGCAGCTAAAAAAATGAATATGTATCAAAATATGCTTCAAAAAGGCAAAATATGCGCTGAAAACAAAAAAAATGCTGGTGTATCCCCCTTTGTGAACTTAGGTTTTTACGGAAAGAAAATTTTGCCCCGTCCACTTTTTTCGATTTACCTAAAATCAAAAAACGGCTCCATCAATTTGACTAATTATACCCACACCATAATAGTGGAGAGGGTATTTTGCATTTGTGCTGGTGTGTGTAACGCCTTAAAATGTTGGTCCTAGACCCACCTTTAAGTATACCGATCGACTCAGAATCACTGTCTGAGTCGAACTAACGATGTCCGTCCGGCTGGCAGGCTGGCTGTCCATGTAACCTTGTGCGCAAAGTACAGGTCGCAATTTTGAAGATAATTTGATAAATTTTGGTATATAGGTTCTTATTGATACAAGGACCAAGCCTATTGAAATGGGCCGAATCGTAGGACCACGAGGGAAGATAGAGGGAAATTTCTTCCTCTCAGAAACTATCACACCGATTTTAATGAAATTTAAAACAGAGATAGATCCATATCTATATGGACACATAACCTATACAGTTTAAAAAAAAATAGGACCACAAGGGGAGGTAGGGTGCAATTTCTGCCTCTCACAAACTTTCAAACCGATTTTAATAAAGTTTATAAGCATATAATTCAGTTTTAATTGACCTTTTTCAATAATATTTTGATTGTTTTTAATTTTAAGCTCCAGGTCTTTTTTTTTATATAAAAAATATTAATTTATTTAATTAAATTAATAATTATGGAAAAAAATTATTTTATTTTTGAAATTATTTTATTTTTGAAATAATTTTTACATAATTATTTTTGTTTGTGTTATTAAAAATATTGTTAATTTAATTTCCTGAGGATGCTAACCAAAGGTTAGCGAAATATCGAAATAATAATTAAATAAATTAATATTTTTTATATAAAAAAAGACCTGGAGCTTAAAATTAAAAACAATCAAAAGTTTATAAACATAGTTAAATCCATATTTATATGGACACATAAGTATGATGTGTTTTTAAATACTGTGGTGTAGGGTATCATATGGTCGGGCTTGACCGACCATACTTTCTTATTTGTTTTTCTTTTAAATGTTCGTTTAAATCCATTTTACGTTTTCATGTACCACGCCTACTTTTACGCCCACTTTTTCTATTAAGCGCATGACTTGAGTACGGCTTGGCCGATTTTGACGATTTTTTCTTTAAAATCATCTCCATGGTCCAACTTAGGTTTTTACGAAAATAAACTTTTGCCCCGCCTACTTTAACGCCTACTTTTTTCGATTTAACTAAAATCAGAAAACGGCTCCATCGATTGGACTAAATGCTCGTATCTTTTTAACGGATTTTAAAAATCGAACGCAAACATTTTTCCTAATTTGGACAGGACAACGTCTGTCGGGTCAGCTAGTACATAAATAAAATTAATCGTTTACATATGGATGTATGTAAGTGAATTGTTTTAAAAAATGCCCAGCGGTAAATATTGAAAGGACTGCAAGTGGAAGGGCTTTTTGAAGGCCTCTATACTCCTTTCTAAAAGATTCGATTCGTATGATATTTTGCCTTCAGAAGAATGCCTTCTAGAAGGTGTACGTACATTTTTTTTAAAGGCCTTTCAAAATATTCAGTTCACATTCGATACTTCCTTCTTTAAGAAGGGAGAAAGGAAGTTGTTCATTTTTATTTTTTAGAGACCTTCCTTACTCCCTTCTTTGGGAAGGGAAATAAGTTATTATTAAAAGAAGTGTGGAAGGTGTTGCTCCCAATGACAACCTGTGTAAAAAATAAATAAGTATGGAATGCGGCGAGAAGGGCTTGTGCCTGCTTAATAAGGCCTCTTTACTCATTCTATTTACAGCTGGGTGTGTATTTAATATATTTTTTTAATCTTAAATCGTCAAAAATGTTCAGGAATTTTCCGAAATTTCACTATTCCATTAAAAAAAATTTCGAAGTTTAATCTAATTTCAGTTTTTTTTAAAGTATTTTTTTGTTTTTTTTTTATTTCTGCAATTTTTTTTTTGTAATTTTAAATATTGCTTTTTAAGGATTTTAGACTTTCTTTTGGGGTTTACTAATTCCGTTATTTTTTAGGGTTCCTTATTTTGTTAATTTTTCTCAAATGATGGAAATTTAAATATTGTAGTAGTAGTTTAAGCAATTTCATGTAAAATTTAAATTTACGATACGTAACACTACGTGACAAAATTTCAACGCAGTGTAATAGAATTATAAATAAATTTTACTGGTTTCTAAACAACAACTGACCAATGTTTTTAATAAAAAATTTTCGACATTTCAGAAGTCAGGGGGGCTAATCCCTATCGCCATGCGAAAGAAAATTGTAGCAAATCTAGCGATTGGTACTATTTAATAAGTTTGCGCATATCGCTCATTTGCTGCAAGACCGGCATAACTCAAAAAATGAAATTTTGGAGTTAATTATGCAGAATTGTTCGCATTGTTTCTTTATATTGTGTATTAAATTCATCTTTATATCTTTTATACTTTCCCAGTTTGAAGAGAATGTGTCTTCTTTTTTTTCTAAGTAGTTAGAACAAATCAAAAACTTTAAATGCGTTTATCTCGAAATGGATTTTTTTGAGTTATGCCAGTCTTGCAGCAAATAAGCGATATGTCTTTCGCATCTTTTAATTTCTGTTCGTAAATCATCACTTTCAAATATTTTTACGCACTTTGGCATTTCATTACTGTAAATCCGTGCCATCTTTAATTTTTATTGCCACTATTGCTTAATTTTTTTAAGAAAATTTTGCGAAAGTGATAGAGAGTATCAAGTTGGCATTTAGCTTTCGCATCAAAATTGTTTTCGCATCGCAATAGAGAGTAGACCCCCAGTACTTTATAGACAAGTGGCTCCTCCAATGCAATATTGATGTAACTGCAATTTTCCTAAATGTTTGGGCATCAATTTTAAACTGAAAAATATAAATAATAATTCTGTGGCATTTTGACAAAACATCTCGAGATAAAATAGCAAAAAAGTTTTTTAAAAAAACTCTGTGAAAAAAATAATTTTTATTAAATTTCGTTTATAATACAACATTTTAAAAACGTAAACAAAAATGTTTTTTGAATGAAAATTCGTATGATTAGCAACATTTTTTTCAACTTTTTAAATTTGACTTAAGATGTTTTATGAAAATGCCACAGAATTATATCGTCCCCTCAATATAACAATAGCGTATAATTTTTTGGGGTTTTGAGATATTCGTGTTTAAAGTTTTTGTTAAATCGGATGTCTATTAAAACCTCAATATCGCGGTAAATAAAAATCCTTCATATTGGATTTTTCGACGAATACATAATACCGTTTCTTGTCTTTAAATTGGCCAATTTTTTTTATTCTACGCATCCTTTAAGACCATAATTATGTCATTCAAAGTGCAAGTCCTCCATATAGGCTATTTTAGTTTTTAAGGAATTCGTATGATGTATCTGATACACTATTTTATTTTGTATGGTATACGCAGTTTTATTCAATAATTTTACGGCATTTTTATTAAAATACTAGCTGGCCCGGCAAACGTTGTTTTGCCATATAACTTATTTCTTTCAGATGTTACAGTGTCTGCATGCCAAATTTTAAGAAAACCGTTTGATTAGTTAAGAAGATATAGGAAAGGGAGCTTTTACCCCTCCTGCTTCACGCCCTTAATAATAAAAACTATAGGCTATAGTACTTTCCAGCTGTAGCACTATTTGGCTGCGAAATTTCAAGAAGATATTGAGAGGGGGAGCTTTTACCCTTCTTGCCCTATTTCCTTTCAGATGTTACAGTTTCTGCATGCCAAATATAAAGAAAACCCGCTCATTAGCTTAAAAGATAAAGGCAAGGGGAGCTTATACCCCTATTGCCCTATCTCACGCCTTATTTCATTTCAGATGTTACAGTATCTGCATGCCAAATTTTAAGAAACCCGGTTGATTAGTTTAAAAGATTGGGAAGGGGGAGCTTTTACCTCTATTGCCCTATTTCACGCCCTAAATGATAAAAATTTGAGACTATAGTTCTTTCTAGACGTTACACTATTTTCCTGCAAAATTTCAAGAAAATCGGTGGATTTGTTAAGCAGATATAGGGAGGGGGAGCTTTTACTCCTCTTGCCTTATTTCACGCCCTATTCCCCTTTTTTTTCAGATGTTAAAGTGCCTGCATGCCAAATTTTAAGAGAACAGGTTGATTAGCTAAAAAGATATAGGGAGGGGGAGCTTATGCCATATTTCACGCCTTCAAGCAATATAAAATATACTCTACGACCTATTCTCATACCTAACAAAAACACATAAAAAATTTCATAGAAATCAGTCAAGCCGTTTCGAAGGAGTTCAAAATATATAGAAAAATCTAAATGCCATATCTGCGGAACCACTGGGCAAACTTTACATGAACCATCTACAGACTATCCCTAACGTACCCGAACGTTTTTGTTGAAATCGGTCTACCCGTTATCGCAGTTAGTGGTGACATCAAAGTGTACACTTCTTTATATATATCGTTAGCTAAAATGCAAAAGGACGTAACTAACAAAAATATAATTTTACAGGAGAAGCAAAAAACTTTATTAAATGAAAACTATAAACATGTCAGAAAACATGCGTTAATAAGTCATCCATGGAATTCTTTCAACAGTTTTCAAAGGAAACCATTTCATTATATTTTGTTGAAAAAAAAATTAGTAATTACGTAGTTTTTCATTTATAAAATTAACACACTTGTAGTTACGTCCCTTTGTTTTTTGTTAATAAAAACGCAATTTTTGATCCCAGAAGTGTAAAATTTTGTGAAGATATGTAGTTCAATAGCATTTATAATAATCAATCAAAAACACGATTTTGAATTTTTTGTTAGTTACGTCTTTTTGCATTTTAGCTAACGATATATAGATTTGATCTCAAAAATATAATTTTGTAACATTATAAAACAGTGATTAATTCATAGTTTTGTTAATTCAGTGGCACATATTCATTACTTTCCAATTTGGGTTATTATAAACAAAAAATTATGACAAATTAAGGTATACATTGCGTAAATCAAAAATAACTAGAAGTTCATTCGTCTTCTTTCTCTTCCTCCGCTACATCTGGCTCATCTAAACAATTTCGTTTCTTTTCACCTTGTAAGTTAATGAAAAATGACTGCCAGCCACGAGGAATAACATTCTTCTTGCACAAATTTTGGAGATCATGCAGCTTTCGATGGTCGGAATGAAACTATTTCTCAAACAATAGTGTATATTATTATAAGCTATTTTATGAGTTAAAGATTTCATAAACTGTATTTTTTTCTACAGGCTAAAATGGGGTATAATGCGCTTACACTATTATTCTTTTAACAATTTTGGAGTGGCAATTTCAAGTAAAATAGCGCATATGAGCTTACACACTTATTGAAGGAAAATTTTGAACAAGAAATGATGCACTATTTTTTCCAACGACATTTTGACCCACTTTTTGGAAGTAGAATTTGACGAAATTTCGACCAGACATAAAATCAATGATGGAGATTCTAAATATGCAATAAAAAAATAATAGCGTATGAGCACATACGCTATTGTTATATTTATTAAGGGGACGATATCGAGCCCTTATAGCAAAAATGATGTAATCAACAAAAATAAAATTTTACAGGTTTTTTTAAATATCTTTGCTTCCAGGTCTAGTTTTTCGTTTACTCTTATATCGTAACGGTACTTTCCAGAGATATGAGATTTTTAGAGATGATGAAAAATGATTGATTTTCATCAAAAAACAAAAATCTAAAATGTTGTTGGCTACATAATATTCGCTATTAGGGCTCGATATTATAAAAGTAATTTTTGGGAATTCAATTTTTTTTTTTAATTAACAAGATTTTGTTTGTCGTGCTTAATTCGCAATTTTTATTCTTGATAAAAGCACTGAAATTTATTGTTGATGGGAGAAGCTATTTCTTTCAGAAAAACTAAAGTTATTATACAAATAAAACTGTCAAGCGAATAAGAATTATAAGCAACAGTTTTACTTGTAAAAATATCAAAGCTTAAACAAAAACAACAAAAATAAACAGTGAGTTTATATATTCTTACATTCCCCACTTCAATATTTATTCTAACTAACAGAATAGTCAGCTATTTTTATGACATTTAAAATCAATGTAGGCTTATTTAAGGGCGGAATTGTATTTTGAATAAGCAAGAAATCTTTGAACGTAGTTTCTCAACATTTATGAAAATTGCAATTATGTCGATATTGCATTGGGAAAGCGAAATATTCCAAATAAAAAGTGTTTGAGATAAAATACATACATACATAAATAAACAATAAAAAATTTGTTTTAATTAAATATATTTTTTATTATACATTTCATTTATGTATATCATTTAAGTCGCTTTAAGAATCATCAATTTGATTTAAAGGATTATTACTATTTATTAATTTTTGAGCACTACCACGTTTATTTTTACGCCAATCTTCCCACTCCACAGGATGTTGTTTCTTTTTATGAGAATGCATATTGGCATTTGAATTAAAGGTTCTCGTACAAAAAGGGCACTTATACAATGTTTCTCCAGTGTGTTGAGTCAAATGTTCCTTAAATATATAAAAACAAATCTTTTAAATCGAAAAATATATTTTCAACTTAATGAATACATACCCTTAAAGAAATTGCTTTCTTAAATGTTTTGTCACACTGATCGCACTGAAAAGTCTGATTCGAATGTGCATAACGCTTATGATTCGTTACAGATCGACGATTTTTACACACCTTATCGCATTCATCACATTTGTATACTATTCCTTTGGGATTGTGTCTTGATAAATGTTGTTTTAAGTTATCCTCATCTTTTAACCAGCTATCACAGTCAGGATAAGGACATTTCACACGTGGACCACTGTCTTCATAGTGTAAACGTACATGTTTTTCAAATGATCTTTTATCTTTAATCTTTTTAGCACATACCGGACAAACGTTCACTTCTCTTTTATGCCTCATACTAGTGTGAACATTTAATAAGTAAAGACTTGCAAAGCTAAAAAGTAATTTAAAATGATTTTATTAAATAAAATATTATTTAGCACAAATCTTACGTGTTATTACATGTACTACAGACAAATTGCCATTGTTCTCTTGGAATATGTGAAGCTCTGTGTAAATCTAACAATTTTCTACGTGCAAACTTTTTTGGACAATCATCACAAGTATAAATTAAATCTTCGTTTTCAGCATGATGTCTAATGTTGTGCGTTCGCAGGCCGTTAATGGTTGCAAATGACTTGTTGCATTCTTCGCATCTAGTAAATAAACAGTCCAAAAATACAAAGTAAAAAACAAATAACTAAAACGGCTGTAGGAAAAATCGCCCAAAGAAAAATGGCCCAAAAACCAAAATGAAAAATCGCTCAAATGAAGAATCACCCAAAAGAACATTAAAAATTACCCAAAAAGTTATATGTATATGAAATTTTGCCCAAAAAAAACGAAAAAGGGCCCAAAAACAAAAATGAAAAATGACCCAAAAAGCAAAAACGAATTTTTTCCCGAAAAAAAATTTAAAATTACCCAATTTGCAAAAAAGTGTTTATTATTCATATAAATTTAGTAACATAAAAATTTATGTTTTATGTTAAAAATTGCATTGTATCTTCAACAGCTGCTCGGCAGTATGGACAGTAATACTTATTAGAGCCCTCCGCCAAACTTGGTGCACTCTTCAATAGTTAAATATTAATTAATCACTGCATAGTTACTCAAAACAGCAAGATGGCATGTCATAACGTCCAGTGTCGTAGTGTCCATGGACACTGTGACACTTTTGAAAATGTCATAACGTTGCAAATTGACATTATGTCATTTTTAAAAATGTCATAAGGTCCATAATTACTAAAGATGTTAAATACAAAAAAAGATCTACATACACAACCAACAAAACTATTTTTAAGGAAACTTATTTTACCATAATATGGTTGTCGGTGTCAATGATTTGGTTAAATTAAACATATGGTCAACATTTTTTTAAAAATGGTTTTGTTGTTTTTTCTCTAGGTGCATATATTAAACATATAACGAAAACACATTTTTGTTCGCATGGATTCTTTACTCTATGTTTCTGAACGAAGGCCGACTTCGCAGATAAGCTTTAGTTAACGAAGCCAGTATTTGTTATACCATAGAGAAGAAAATCCTTGGACCCGGCCAAAGGCCGGCTATGCAGAGTAGCTTTAGTTAGCGAAGTCGGTTTTTGTTATACCATAGAGGAGAAAATCCTTGCGCACGGTCGAAGGCCGGCTGTGCATAGAAGCTTGTTTTATCAAAGAGGAGAAAATGCTTGCGCCCGGCCAAAGGCCGGCTTTGCTTTCGAGTTTTTAATCTATGCTTTCGAGTTTGTCCACGGACACTATGACACTGGATGTTATGACATGCCACCTTTTTGCAAAATGTCCCGTTATTTTTAGGAATTCGACGTATAGTAATAATGAATGATTTAGACTAATAGTATGTAAGATTATGACGAAATTTTAAAAATGAAAAATGGCCCTAAAAATGGGCTACAGCCAACTAAAACTCATTAATATTTAAAAAAAAAAAGTTAGTTTCCAAATCAAAAACAAAAATCCTTAAACTTTAATATCACCCCTATTATGTAAGTCGTCGTCGACATTAATTTTTAATTGTTGTCATATCAAGTCGACGAATACATCACTTCGACGTTAATTTGGTAGTTAATAAGAATGTTGTGTCAACGTCGACTAGTTATCGAAAATTTGACAAAAAAAAAAAAAAAAAATACCATTTCCAATTTTTTTTTTTATTTTTTATCATTATATCTCTCTCTTTTTAACGCTATTTATTTTATTTTCCGACATATTTTTTAACCGATTTAGCTTTTTCAAATAAAGTGTAGAGTTTTTCTCTAATTTTGAATTTTTTCGCAAAATTTTGCCATGTTTTCGATAAGAGATATTCTGATTATTTATACATAGCTTTAACGTTTATTAATAAATATAAGACTTTTTCTATCAAATTAAAAATTGCATAATTTTTTTTTTTTTTTTTTTTTTTTTGTTTTAGTATTTTCCGACATTTTGTTTTTTTTTAGCCGATTTTAAATCAATTTAAGTGTTTGTTTCCGAATTTGGAACTTTTAGCCATATTCGCGATCGAAGCGATTTTTTCCTATAAGTTTTCTAATTCTTTACAGCTTTAACGATTTTTAATAATATGTATAAGACTTTGCTATCATGTCGCTGTAAGCAAATTTTCGCTATTTTTGCAAACTTTTCCGAATTTTGGCTAAATTTGTGCTCATAACTTCTTTTAAATTTGCATTTTTTATTTAAAACGTATTCAATAAATATGTTTACATTTCATTTAAAATTTCATTTGAGTCGTTGCAAAATTTCCTGTCGACTAAAACATGGACAATTCTACTCGTCGTCGACTTAAAAGCGTCTTAGAAAATATCAATTGACTGTCAATAGTAATCGATTATTGTCAATAACAACTCAGAAAATACCATTACTGTTCAGGTGCCGTCGACTATCATATTAGGGGTGATTAACTTAAATTGAAAAAATTTAAGCAAAAAACGCAGAATCGGTTAAAATGTAGAAGTTTTTACTAACTTACCTAAAACAATTCGGATTTTCATGTTTCAAAGCATGTTGAGCAACAAAGAATCGCTTAGTTAGTTTTTTATCACAACACATAATGTAAGGCCTTAGTTTTGGATGAGAGCTTCTAAAATGTTGCACTATATCGGAAAAAGTTATTCCAACATAAACACATAAGTTACAGCCCATTGGAATGTGCTTCTTGATCATTTCTTCCGTGTGTATGGGATCTAAACGTTGAACATTCCTTTTCTTTTTTGTATTATCTTTTTCTGTATCCATTTTTGATTGGCATTTTTCTCTTACTTTCTTTTTTGCTCTGCTTTTAGGCATCTTCTTTTTATTATTTATAAACTGCTCTTCCATTGATGAATCTTGTTGACTTGTTAAAGACGGTTCATAATCATCTGAAGAAATTATATCTTCATCGTCAGTTTCGATTTGAAAAAATTGCTCAGGGCAATTTTCTTCCAAAGGATTTGTCACGGTTAACTCAGGTTCAATTTCAACTCCCGCATTAACATTATTACTAAGAAGTTCTTCTCCATAATCTTGCTCTAGTTTTATGGGACTTGCGCATGATAATTCTATTTTAATATCAGTTGAAGTATTTTGCGTATATTGCTTGTGAGCGTTCTCCACAGTTTGATAGAAAATATGAAAATCATCTATTTTGTGCCAGCAAATTGTACAAATTTGTTTTGTTAATGTGTTATCAGGTTCTGGCTAATTTTTTTTTATTTCAATTATGTTGTACATATTAATAAAAAAATGTTTAGGGGAACTCATCAAGAATTCTAACTCAGCGGTGAAATTATTGAAAAACTTTTTTTTTTTTGCGTGAGCACCTAGTTTGGGAGAACCATAAAAGTTTCGAATACTTAATATCTCTTTAATTTTAAATTGAACAATATGGGTTTCATTGGAAAGTGGTTCGAATAACCTTTCACATTAAATATACAACATGCTGTATTGAAAACACCCAATTCAAAAAATATTTTTTGTTTTCAGATTTTGTTTATAAAAATGCCGTTCTACTAAATTTATATCAATATAAAAATATTTATTTATAAATTAACTGTTTGTAATATAAAGCTAACAAGGCCAAAATAATCGGCCTTATTGTGTAAGGCGTTGTCGTTAACGAGTGAGTCGTTTTATACTTTGTATTAATTAATACATATCAAAAACTCAAGTAACATGTAAAAGTGTGAATGCATTGTATCATAAAAATTACAATGATGAAAAACAATGTGACATCCCATTCAAATCCCATTTCATTTGATCAGGGTTGCATTTTAACAAGAGCATGTTCATGTGTAATAGTGTGAACAGAAACTGTAATGTTAAATTAGATTTTTTGACAGTCGCAACAAAACTCATTAGATTTCTATCTTACAAAGTATTATGGAATACGTAAGACTTGTGTGATAGTGTAAACTAGCCTTTACTAGTAACAATCATTGAAAATATGCAGTAATTTTCTGTAAATGAACACACCTTGTGTCTATGTATTCTGTTAGTACAAAAAATTTGTTTCCAATTGTAAATTTTTGTATTTTTAAAAACTTTGTTAATTTGTTTGTAAATATTTTTTCAATATCCTGGGAACGTAACACAAAGGAATAACAAAAATTTCGATAGTTAATAAAAATTTACATATACATATCGCTGGCTTAATATAAAAAAGGCGTAACTCGATTTTTTGTAAGTTCAAAGGGGAAGATAAAAATACTTAAATTTTAGATATAAAAAAGTTTAAATCTATTTTTAATAAAAATATGCAAAAAATTTTATTCTATAGCACCCTAAAATTTTAAAGCAAGATGCATTTCGCATTTGTCTACCATAATATACAAAAAAAAAACATTTTTAAGAAAAATTGAGTTACGCCTTTTTTATATTAAGCCATCGATATACATACATATATACAAAAAAGAATTATGGATGGTCGAATAATTTAAATCTATATACATACATAAATAAAAATAAGTTGTGCTACGTTCGTCATTTTATAACTCGAGAACCAATCAACCAATTTTCAAACCTTGGAAAGGTCTACTTTCACTGATGGTTTATAAAAAAAAAAACATCGAACAATTTCTACGAATATGCGTTATACGCGATGGTGTGTTTTCCCTATATAAAATGTATTTCTTTCCTTATGAGAATAACATTTTGTCGGTATAAGGCTCAGCTTGCTCGCGTCATTTGACTAATTTTGTATTGTTCAGCAACGCCGGCAGGGTTACTCTAGTAACATACATATTTATAAAGAATACATTTTAAAAGATTAGGTTTTATAATTTATTCTTAATTTATAGAATTTTTTTTTCAAAACTTGTAAATTTTTGTATCTTAACATGAAAACTCATTTCATGTTTGTTTGGCAACCCCTCTTTCTTCTCTACCCCGATCGCCTACAAACAAAACAAACGTGTTTGTTAGACATGTCTGAGTAGACACCGTGTAAACTCCCTCTTACATTTTGTAAATGTTTGCTAATAACACAAAGTATTTATGAAAATTTGATAAAAACTAAAAACTACGTCAGCGCTGAGGAATTTTGTTTTAAACTAGTTTTTAATAGTTATTCATATACATACATACATGATGCCTGCATCCAAATAAAAGAAAATCCCTTTCTAGTCATTGCTTCAAAAGTTTCTTTTGATTTCCATACGTGATAACTAGGACAACCAAAAAAGCACTAAAAAACCAGGTTTAAGCTCTTAAAAAAGCATTTAAAAATATGAAAATAAGCTGTTAAAATTAAAAAAAAAAAAACAATTTTAATTTGTTTTTTATTTTCCACTTTATTCGTTTAATACGTTGTTACAGTAAATTATAAGTTGATGCAATAAATTTTCGAAACGAAAACTATGTTTATTTGGAGTCAGCAAGGTCTTTGTCCAAAAAAAAAGTTCTTCCTACGTCTACAGATGTTAAGGGAGCATATTTAAAATTGAGTATTTGCTCTGAAGTATTTTTTATACGATGAACTCACAATTCCGCTTGCCTCCCAAAATATCCCCAATATCTTAAGTGCTGAAAATCCTTATTTTTTTAATAAAACTGATTTAATTATTTTATTAATTTTGTCTCCTATATCCCATGGAACACCGGAAATTTTTCTTACAGTGTCTATAACTTTATTCACTTGGAAAACCAATGAAAGATTTTTGTTTCCAATTTTGTTACAACTTCGTTCAAAAACCCAAAATTTGCAGAAATTAACAATATTTGGTTCCGCAAATCACTTTCATTCCAATATATACAGAGAAATTCTTAATAGCTAAAACAATATAAAAAAAAAAAAAAAAAATAAACGTTACTTTACCAAAAACAGAGAGCAGGGGAACTAACAGACATTACTTTATTCAAAAGATATATTTAAAAAGAAATGAGACGTTACAATCTGTGATGGTAAAAAAACGTTACATAAAGAGTATTATTGTATGTATGAAGTGACTGATCGTTAGAAACAGCTATGAAAAAGTCAAGAGAAAATAACTTAAACAAGCAAATAACAAAATACGTTGCTAAAAAGGCTTAATACTAAAAACTTAAACACATAAAAATTATATACAACACTATAAAAAGTACGTTACAGTACCTCTAAAGTAAAGTATAGTCGGTCAAGCCCGACCTTGTAAACCCCAATACCACAGTATTTAAAACAAATTTTCGAGAGTGTACGGCTATATGAAAATTTCATTCAAATCGGTTTAATAGTTTCTGATAGGCAGAAATTGCCCCATATCTCCCCTCGTGGATCTATTTTTTAAAAAATGTATACCTTACGTGTCCATATAAATATGGATCTATCTACATATGTATGTTTTAAATTTCATTAAAATTGGTTTGATAGTGGGCACAAAGACCCTATTGCGGAAAGCAGCTTGTATGGGGGTTATATGAAATTATGGACCGATCCGCCCTTGTGCCAATTAGAACATATGTATGTACCAAATTTCATTAAACTATCTTCAAAATTGCGACCTTTACTTTGCGTACAAGGTTACGTGGACAGCCAGCCGGACGGACATCGTAAGATCGACTCAGAAAGTGATTCTGAGTTAATCGGTATACTTAAGGACCAGTATTTTAAGGTGTTTCACACATCTGCACAAATGCATAATACCCTCTCCACTAGGGTGGTTACAAGGTATATAGTTTTGGGGCGCCCCTCTTAAATGTGCCAATAGCCTAGAAAATCCAATTGACAAAGTTTAAGCCTAATCGGATAACGCCAACACGTGTCTCATTGAGCATAAATTCCCAATAAACCATAGAACGATATGATAGCGAAAACGATATTATATTTTACGGCGTGTATAATAGTATATACTAATATTTAAAACGATATCGTTACGACATCATTTTATCAAAATATTTTTTCCAATTTAAAAACAAACATTTGAAAAAAAACTCAAATATTTTTAAACATAAACAAAAAACATAAAACAAAGTTTTTATTAAAATATGTATGCACATTGTGATCGAATTATCCTATAAATATTACATAAAACTGTAAGTATTAGCTATTATATTTCAAGAATTTTTCTTTCATTTAAAAAAAAATGAATTTTACCTTGTTATTATATACATATAATATCATTATCAGTTTAATAAAACGATAGTTTTTCGAAAAATTTAAAAATGCGATTTCACTATCGTTATTATTGGAAATTATGATATCGAAAACGATATCATAATTTTCTGGAAAAACGATATTACAAGGAAAGGTACAATTTAGTCCGTAAAAACTATCGTTTTCGATTCGTAAACGATTATCACTTGTGATACTTTCTATCACCTATATGATATCATTTCGATATCGTTACAATATCGCTTGGTTTACTGGTTTAGGGAACTCGTATTTCTTTGTCCTTAATTAATGCTAAATATCTCTTTATCTATTGGTATAAGGAACAAACCTATCAAGATCAAAATTAATAAGAATAAAATTTCTTATAAAACCAGACTCGACTCATGTTCCTAGAACGATTGGTTTCGGTTATAAAGACAAAGAAATACGAATTTTAGTGAAAAATCGCTGTTTCCTTAATTTATGCTCAATGAGACACGTGTTAGCGTTATCCAATTGGGCTGAAACTCGCATTTTCTATCCTATTGGCACATATTACATGGGGTCTTCACCTAAGATAATATCTGATATAATATGTGAGAGAACGTCGGCAGAATGAGAGAACAAATTTCTTCATGTTAATCTTAATCTTAAGCAAGGGGAACACGTATCTTATAAGATTTCATAATCGAATGATTCTCGTGCAGTAAACTTGTGTCGGTTTTACTCTTTTTTTTAGTTTTTTCTTGTTTTTTAGTTAAAAATATTGTTTTTTTAAACACTTATCCAAGGTATATTTATAGCCAGCTGGTTATTTTTTATTTGCTTGTTTTGTGATACAAACTGTCAAATTTTCCATAGTAAACAAGTAAACAAGTTTTTTGTCTTTATCTTTTGTCTCTTTTCAACCCCTTTGTTGTTTGACAGGTCGTATCACATAACAACAATAAAAAGCCCTGTTGTTTGTTTTATTGTACAATTGTTGTAATCTCGCGGCTACCTGCTATAAATATACCTTGCACTTATCACAAGAGTTTCACTATTTGCACAAAAAAATTAAACATTTTAATGAATGCGTCTTTTTATTGTTTTATATGTTTGTGTGTATGTGTATTCTTGACAGCTCATCTAATAAGATAGTTGTTATAAGATTTCTTATAACAACTGTTATAATACTAACACTATTTGAGAGTCAAGATAATACTCTCTGCGATTGAATTTGACGTTTGCTGATATAAAAATCTTATATCTTATCTCAGGTGGAGACGCTGTGTTAGGGGGCTGTCCCGATGGAAAATTTAACATTGATTTCTTTTAACCACCCTATAAGGGTTGTTACCATAGCTGTAAGATATGAATTAAATACAAAATTAAAAAACTTTTTTTTTATTTCTATTTTATAAAATAAAATAAAAACAATTTTAGTTTAAGATTTTTTGTTAAAATATTTGTGGTATTAATTTTTATAAAATCGAATAAAATTCCGATATGTTTAGATATTTTTAATTAAAATGTACTATAAAAAAAATTATTTGAACTTCTTAATATTAAATAAGTTGGATTTTCAAAAACTTTCTATAATTCTTTTTATATTCAAACATTCTAAGCTGAATTTATTCAAATCAATTTAATTTAAATAAAAAAAAATTGATTTTTAGTTTTAGAATTTTTATTCAACAAAATTGGTAGAAAATAAAAATATTCAAACAAAAAAATTTTAAATACAGTAGAATCCCGATAATTCGTAATCGCAAGGGGCCGGCCATTTCTTACGAATAATAGGGGTTTTCGATTTAGCGGGGTTTCGATTTAACGGGGTTAAAATAAAATAAATACGATTTAACGGGGTTTTTCAATTTATTTACAAAAACGGTAAAAAAAACATAAAAAACAATTGTAAAAAAAAAATATTTAAAAATTATTCATCTAACAAACTGATCTTAAGAAAATAAACACACACACAACCAGAAGCAAAAACACACCCAAAAAAAAAATAGCGGTAAAAAAATCATTCTTTCCATGTTTCTGTTGTTTTTATTACGAATTATAAGTGGTCATTAGCAAATAGTAACGATTTATAAGAGGTAAAGATTATTTTATTTGAAAAAAAAAATTACGAATTAGCGAGGGGACCAAAATGTATAGAAATTTTACGAATAAACGAGATTTTTTCAAGAGACCGACAGTTTATAACGAATTATCGGGAATTACGATTTATCGGGGTACGAATTATCGGGATTTGACTGTACCTACAAAAATTTCTATAAATTTTTTTTCTTTTCCTGTCTGTCTTTTGTTCTTTAATTTTTTTTTTTTTTTTTTATCCATTGATTTTAATCTAATCGTACAAGAAAGCCTTGTTTGAACAAATAAATATTCCTTAACTAAAGCTATGTTCACACCTATTAAATATTTGACGTCCTACACGTAACCCTTAGTATTATTAAAAATGTATTTCCTTTTGCAAAACCTTAGCTAGAACAAACATCATTGACAAGTTTCTAAATACATTATTATAAATAATAATTTTTCAGGAGAGCAAAAAAACGTTTTTTACAGGCAGGATTATTTGTTTCAAAAAATTTTTTTTTCTATTATCAAAAATAATGATAATAAAAACTTTTATGCAAAAGTCTTTTAAAACATTATTCCGCACTGCAAAACCATTTCGGTTTCATCATTTTGTTAGTAACTTGCAATGTTCTTCCACTGGCTCTCTTTGCATGCCATTTTGAAGGCGTTAATGTGCATAATTTTGGTTGATTTGATGTTTTAACTGTGTAAGAGAGTAAAGCCTATAGTACACGGAATGCAAAAAGTCACATGTGCTTGTCATTCTGGCGTAATTTTGTCGTCATCACACACCACGAACTTGCTATTGTGGCTTTGTAGTGACGTCAAAATTACGTCAGAGCCACATGCGCCTGTGGCTTTTTACATTCCGTGTACTATTGGCTTAAGGCTAACGGTTATATGCTAAAAAATCAGTTTTTGAAAAATGTGGCTTTTACAACGTTATTCGCGGCTGTGCTTCAATTATCTTCTTAGAAAATAAGAAATTGTTTAAAAGAAAGCTAAATTTTGATCAATTTACTGGCCACGCTTTTTTGGATCTTTTCGTCATATACCTATTTGTTATGTTTGAACATAAGTACTTTGTCTTTAAACCGTACGATACTAGAAAAACCACATATTTCTAACTTTAAGGCTCTGTCGCTCAGGGGAAGCATGGACGTAGGGTATTAAAAGTACACATGAGTTACAATTATGGCAAATAGAAGAAAATTAGCGGGTACCATGTCAACATTTAAAAAATAACAGACACTTTAATATAGATACGTATGCAACTTTTGGAACTGTTAATAATTCGGAGTTTTGTACATTTTGTAAAAGACATTTCACAGCGCTCTCCAAAGATACCAATATTGTTGAGATCCAGTTTATACCTTAAGTGATATTTTTAAAGTATTCTGATGGTTTATTAACTGTAACTCCTAAACTATGTAGGTGATAGCGCAAAAAAACTTGTTTAATGGTACAAAAAAAGTGAATTAAATATGAATTTCGTGTTCAGCTGAGTTTATATTCTTGATTTAAGCCAAATAAAAAAAACTTGTTACTTACTTTAAACCAAAGATACTTTTGAATGATTTCAGCAATTTGAAGTTGATGACCCATATCATCAAATATGTCCATATTGTTTGGATTTTCTATTAGGCATACACAACACAACATTTTCTCTTTGTTGTAATTAAATTATACTACCTAATAATTATATTTAAAAAAAATTACGTACAATGCTTTTTTGGTTTATTATATTTAAAGTAAATAGGTATATATTAGATAATATTTTTATGTTTTTAAGCTCGTATTAATTATCAATGTTAGCTTACCTTGTATAAATATACTTTAGACTATTATTAACAAATAAAATACGGCATTCATTGTGAATTATCAACAGTCAGCTGTGCTAAAGCGAATTCACTAGAATGTGAATTCGCCTTGCGCTAGACATCATCCAAACTTGCAATTTTTTAAAATTCTGCTTTGAAATTGCATTAGTGTCCAGATTATAAAATTCTAGGGTTGCAATTTTATATTTTTATCTTATCTTTTCTCATTTTTATAAAACTTATATAAATACAAATACACCTAGAGACAACTTCCAGTAGTAAAGTTTTACAGAGCTACCTAAACAAGAGCGGCATGCGTTTTTTTAAACATGCAAATTCTATTGCCACTACATTTTCAATAAAATAAAACTACCAAGCGAACTATCAAATAAGATTTTCCAGCCGGGTGTTGTTAAATTCGCGTTCTAAAGGTTTGTTTCGTATAAACTGCATGAAAATGATAAGTTTTGACATAAAACAGACGCTTGCCGCTCTTATTTACACAGCGTTTACATTTGCCAGTACTGGCAAGACAGTAAGCATATACATATTAGTTGGCAAAACAATGCAAAAACAAAATAGCTGTAAAAGTGTTTATGTATTAGTGAAAAAGTTTGAATGAATTGCTACTGTCTTGCCAGTACTGGCAAATGTAAACGCTATGTTAGGTAGCTCAGTAAGAATTACAAAACAAAATAGAATTGCAGAGTACATGAAACTGAGTACCCCTCCCCAATCTTCTGATCACTCTCACCAATAAACTAAGAAATTGCTGCAAAAGACAAAACTTGATCGTGTGGCCGCCAAGTTGCTGCACTTCGCAGAATATTGCTTACCCCCTGACTAGACGAGCAATTTGTGTTGTCTAAGCAAAAGTAATAACCCAATCACAAGAAATAAGTAAGGTTATTATTGCTGTGGCAACTGTCCAATTCTAGTGCTAAGACCCAATTTACAATGTGGACATTTCTTACCATACAGACTAAGTTTGTTGGCAAGAGAGGAAAGAAGTAAAGTGTCACGAATGTCTACATTGTAAATTGGGTCTAACACACAAGATTGATAGTTTAACACAGGGTCTCCACCTGAGATAAGATATAAGATTTTTATATCAGCAAACGTCAAATTCAATCGCAGAGAGTATTATCTTACGTGTGGACTCTCAAATAGTGTTAGTATTAATATTATAATAAATGTTATGAGACAGTTGTTATAAGAAATCTTATAACAACTATCTTATAAGATGAGCTGTCAAAAATACACATACATACACACATATAAAACAATAAAAAGACGCATTCATTAAAATGTTTAATTTTTTTGTGCAAATAGTGAAAATCTTGTGATAAGTGTTTAAAAAAACAATATTTTTAACTAAAAAACAAGAAAAAACTAAAAAAAAGAGTAAAAACGACACAAGTTTACTGCACGAGAATCATTCGATTATGAAATCTTATAAGATACGTGTTCCCCTTGTTTAAGATTAAGATTAACATGAAGAAATTTGTTCTCTCATTCTGCCGACGTTCTCTCACATATTATATCAGATATTATCTTAGGTGAAGACCCCATGTAATACAGCAAAAGATAAAGGAAATTATGTTATGAAGATGAGAAGGAAATTTCTGCTCAATTATTTAATTTATATACAAAACTACAAATCACACAAACTAGAAATTGGAGATGAACCAAAATTTGGAAAAGCATGCTGATAGACTTACAAAATACCTGACCATATTGTAAATCAAAGAAAATCTAAAAAAATATGAAAATATATCAGAAATACAAGAATCGACTATAAAAATATAAAATTTTTAAGAATAATATTGTATTCTTATATGGACCCCTTTGCGCGAATTTATCGTATATGCCATTTTTTTTTTGAAATTGAGTTTTTGATGCAATCTTGTTCTACATTCAAAAAGACGTCACCAGACAAAATATTGTAGGCGAATTCCACTTCGTTGCTCCAAAAATTTAATGTATATTTCCATTTTGATATTGAAAGTAATAGCAGAGAAGAGTAGAAAAATTGCTCTCCTGTAAAATTTGGTTTTTGTAACATACGATAATTTCGTGCAAAGGTGTCGATATGTTAGCTTTTGTGTATGTATGTATATGTAAACTAAAATTTAAATATACTAATGAAGAGTTTGTACAAAATTATTTAAAAAAAGTCTGTAGAACGTTTAATTGTACAAAAAGATAAAACATAAAAAATGATGAAAAGAAAACTTAATTATGTTATTTTAAGACACTACAAATAAATAACACGGAATAATTACTTGCTTTTAAAGCGTGTAAATATTCAATTATTTTTTATTTTTATATGAAAATAACACACACACACTCTCTTCAGCATATTTTTTAATTTGGTCTAAGATATGTTCGTGTTCACCACCTCAAGATATGAGCTTGAACATTGGCAATTTGAAGACGCAAGCGTTAAGTGCTGGTTCACACTCTTCAAGTTTTAGCCGTCAAGTCTTTAGCTTTTGGGAAAGAAGGGCAAAGAGAATGCCATTTCTTTTCCTCTCTCTCCTAAAAATTTAAGACGACGGCCAAAACTTGAAGAGTGTGAACCAGCACTAAGATATCACAAATTGCTCGTATGGGCGTAGAGTAAATATACACGTGTTCTGCAATATGTACTGCTATGTTTAACCCATTGCGCATCGCTACACTGCTTTAACCACTTCTTCAGTTGAGAGATATTTAATATATGCATCCTATGGAAGGTTTTTCCCCCCTGCGCCTTCCCGCTTTATTTTTATTTTCAAAAGTGTAGTATACCATAAGAATGACTTCTACAAAGTTTGCACATTCTCACTATAACAGTTCTTAGGATATGCGATATTAAACAATGGCGTCCTATGGGGGGTAACATTTCCCCGCTGCTTTTTTATTTCCATTTTGGATTTCAGAAGATCATACTACAAAAAGTTCACAAAATGAGTGCAGCGGCTCTAAATTATATTTCTATCTATGAGGGGTACTGCTCCTCCTCTGTCCACCCCGCCCATTACTATATTGAAATTTAAAGTTTGCTATAATAGTAGCTTTAACCACGTTTGAAGGCTCTCGCTTTAATAGTTGAGCGATATTTAATATATGCATCCTATGAGAGGTATTTCCCCCCCTGCGCCTACCCGCTTTATTTTTATTTTCAATAGTGTAGTATACCATAAGAGGGACTTCTACAAAGTTTGAACATTCTCACTCTAACAGTTCTTAAGATATGCGATATAAAGCATTGGCGTCCTATGGGGGAAACCACTTACCCCGCTGCTACTTTATTTCAATTTTGGAGCTCAGAAGATTTTACTACTAAAAGTTCAACAAAATGCGAGAAGCGGCTCTTAAGATATGCGATATTTAATATTGGCATCCAATGAGTGGTACCAATTCCCCTGCCCCTATTGAAAAAATAAGAAGCCTATTTTATTTTTAGGGCTCATGTGATGCTACTGTAGGGCTGCCAGATGTTTGAACCTATCAACCAGGACACATGGAAAAATTGGATAAAAAATTATACCAACAGAAAAGTTTTTTCTTAATACATATGTATGTAGTATATCCCACCCTAAATACTAAAGGGTCACTGCTCAAAATTTTTCAAAAATGACTTTTTTTCATAAATTAATTCTCATTTCACATCTCTAGCTACTTACAAAATTGAAAAAGGCATAGCAAAACTTTCTTCTAATTTTTTTTTTTTTTTGATTTTTCTTCAACCAACTGTACAATCAATTGACTAAGCCATACACGCTTTGATTTGGACCACGACCGACTTAGTTGACAATTGAATTGAAACGTGTATGGGCTGCCTTAGAGAAAGCAATTTGTTATTGGTTTTCGATTAGTCCCAATTCACACGTTGCAAGTCTTATTGATCAGCTTGCTACTTTATAACGAGAGTGAAGAGAGGAAAATAAACGTTTCTCTCTCACTCTCTCTCGCCTATAAGGTAGCAAGCTGATCAATAAGACTTGCAACGTGTGAATTGGCACTTACTTATAAAAGTTGTTTACACGGTATTGCTATGTTCATAGGACCAAGGTATATTTACACAAGGTAAACTCGTTGCTACAACAAGTACAACAAGACAAAAACAACACGCCAAATTGATTTTGTATTTGGAACCATGGTGTCAAAAAAAACGCAACAATGTGCCTTTAAAATAAAAACACAAATTGAAAAAAAAAAATAACACGTGCAGTTCAGAATAATAAGCTGAAACAATTTTTAATATATTGTGCATTCTCAAGCATAAAAATAAAGTATTATTGCAAAAAATAATGCATTTAAATGTATTTTGTTTGCTTAGTAATCACAAGAATTAAAATTTCACAAAAATAAAATGTTTTTCACAATTTTACACTTTTTTAATTCAAAATGGCGCGCACTAACCATAAGTATGTAAACAAACACAAGGAACCGGAACCAACATAAATAACTTTTGACACTAGGGTTCCAAATGGGGTAAACAGCTGACAAACATATGGGCCAACGAGTTTACCTTGTGTAAATATACCTTGCATAGGACGATATAAACCACTGGTTTCGCTCTCTGAAACACAGAGTATACAGAGGCGTCACGAGACAGAATATATTGTGTTTTTTTTTTGTCTTTTTCTTCGAAAGCTGCCGTTTTTGCGTTTTTTGTTTTGATTATGCAATTTGTGTAGATAGTAGCGGCCTGTTTTTACGCATTGTCACTTCACTAACAAAAAACGTTTTTTTTCTCTTTCTTCGAAAGCTGCCCTCGCAAATGATTTAGGCATTTTTCATACGTCACTTTTTTCATCTCTGTATACTTTCCCTGCAAATAATAGGACCAGTCCAAACACGCGTGTAAAGAGTAGTCCACAAGGGACCAGGACTAGTCCACAAGTAACCCAAACGTATGGAAAAAACCTGGTCTATTTAACATTACGATGTCCTAGGAGAGGACCATATAACCCACCTTTGGACCACTAAGGAGTAGTTTTAAAACTACTCCATGGTATATAACCCACCTTTGGACCAGTAAGGAGTAGTTTTAAAACTACTCCATGGTATACTCAAGAGGATTAGTTTTGAAGTCGTTTAAACACGAAAGCATGTCGTTAAAAAACGAAGACATGTCGTCTCACTACAAACACTTTTTAACAATGGCATGGTCCATGCTTGCATTACATCGGACTAGTCCATGGAGTAGTCCATTTTATCAAAATGGGTCAGGTGGTCCAATTTTATTTGCAGGGTTGTGCTCTGAAACTAGATTGCCAAACATGCTGTCACAAAGTATACAGAGATGAAAAAAGTGACGTATGAAAAATGCCTAAATCATTTGCGAGGGCAGCTTTCGAAGAAAGAGAAAAAAAAACGTTTTTTGTTAGTGAAGTGACAATGCGTAAAAACAGGCCGCTACTATCTACACAAATTGCATAATCAAAACAAAAAACGCAAAAAGGGCAGCTTTCGAAGAAAAAGACAAAATAAAACACAATATATTCTGTCTCGTGACGCCTCTGTATACTCTGTGATGCTGTTCGTACGATTCATTCTTGTTTCATTTTGACATTTTTTTTTTGTGTTGTTAGTGTGATTTTTTGTTAAAAAGATAAAAAAGTAAATAAAACTTAAAAATAAATTATTTAATACTTTTATTAATATTATAATGTTAATTTTATAACTTTATTTTATTAAACATCAATTTTTATTTTGTTTTTTTCTTTGTTTGGATTTTTTTGAGAGCTAGTTCAGATAAAATAATGAAAAATGTTATCGAAATTATAGATGATAGTATTCTTCCTGTTTCGCAGCCTGTTTCAAAATGAAACGACCTGTTTCGCTCTTAAAATTTTGTATGGGGAAACAAGTCGTTTCAATCATGTTTGGGGCTCGAAACAGAAATAAGAGAGCGAAACACGAATATTGCTGTCCGTGAACATGGTATATAACTTTTTACAGCCACTAGTTGAAACAAAATTTGAAAGAGGATTGACTATCATCTAATATTAATGAAAGCTTTTACCAGCTTTACACCAGATAACAGTTGCAGTGTTTTAACAGAAATCTTAACCTTTGTTAACAATTTAAACCAGCAAAAAACTAATTTGTTTGTCTTGACCTGTACAAAAAACCAGGACAATTTAATAGTGGACCAGGACAAGCAGTCTAAGATCAGGACAATCCTGGAAAACCAGGACGTATGGCAGGCCTATGTTACTGTAAAAATTTCAGGAAAATCGGTTGAGTAGTTTAGGAGTCTATAAGCCAACATACAAACAAACAAACATACAAACATTTTTCATTTTTATATACATATATGGATAAATTTTGTATGAAATTTGTCGCTTACAATAAAATTGTTCTTGCTATAAAATCGTAACGGTACCTTTTTTGACCATGACATTTGAGGAGATGATGGAAGTGTTGCCAATTAAGTCATTTATTAAAAAAAAACGATCATTGAAAATCATGTCGCTTACGTTATTTTCGCGGTTAGGGCTCGATATGTGTGTGGAAAAAACGTTATATCTAATTTAAATTTAATTTATACAAGTAAGAAAGTATAGTCGGTCAAGCACGACCATATGATACCCTACACCACAGAATTTAATAACATATTATGCTTATGTGTCCATATTAATATGGATTTATCTATGTTTATAAACTTCATTCAAATCGGTTTGAAAGTTTGTGAGAGGCAGAAACTGCCCCCTACCTCCCCTTATGGTCCTATTTTTGAAAAACTGTATAGCTTATGTGTCCATATAGATATGGATCTATCTATGTTTTAAGTTTCATTAAAATCGGTTTGAGAGGAAGAAATTGCCCCTATCTCCCCTCGTGGTCCTATTTTCTTAAAAATGCATAGCTTATGTGTCCGTAAAAATATGGATCTATCAATGTTTTAAATTTTATTAAAATCGGTTTGATGGTTTCTGATAGGAAGAAATTTCCCCCTCTCTTCTCTCGTGGTCCTACGATTCGGCCCATTTTCAATAGGCATGGTCCTTGTGCCAATAAGAACCTATGAACCAAATTTTATCAAATTATCTTCAAAATTGTGACCTGTACTTTGCGCACAAGTTTACATGGACAGCCAGCCAGCCTGCTAGCCAGCCGGACGGATATCGTTAGTTCGACTCAGAAAGTGATTCTTAGTCGATCGGTATACTTTAAGGTGGGTCTAGGACCAATATTTTAAGGCGTTACACACATCAGCACAAATGCATAATACCCTCTCCACTATTGTGGTGTGGGTATAAAAAAATAACAAAAATATTAAAAACAAACTTTAAATTTTTTTGGGTACATTTTTGATACAGATAAGGTAAGAAAATTTAACTTAGTTTTGATACGTTTTCTAAACCAATATTTGTAATTTCTTAACTTCTAAAAATCTCAACGTCCCCACTATCCAGGAGGAAATCAAAAAATATTCAATAAGCTACATCGATAAACTAATGGTCCACCCTAACTACCTCGCTCGGGGTTTGCTTCAGTTCGAAGGTCACCAGAGGCTAAAAAGGACCGATACTTTGAGCCTAACTAGAAGACAGTCTTAAAATTTTAATACAGCAGTTAGTGGTTACACTGGTAACAACTAATAAACAACAAGTAGAATTAAGATTTGCATACATATTGTAAATTTCGATAAGATTCAATAATAAAAAATAAATTAAAAAAAAAAAAAAAATTCTAAAGATGTAGGATTAAAAATAAAAATTTTAAAACGAAAATCACGAGCTTTTACTTTTTATTTATTTACTTTGACCTGCAGCCAAACAAAAACAGCTAACAATTAATTAGGAATAAATTTAATAAATCTTTTTTTTTAAATAACTAGGTCTCATTCCTGGGAAAATCAGTTTTCGCGTTTTCGAAATTTTACAAATCTGTATACATACATATCACTTACTGACTCATCAACGCCCAGCCTAACCGACTAAAGCTAGAGACTTGAAATTCGATACACAGGTACCTCTTTCCGGAAAGAAGCTTGTTTGGGGGCTAAGTGAAAATATGGATCGATTCCCCCATTTTCAATAGGCTTGGTCCTTGTGCAAGTTATAACCTATGTATGTACCAAGTTTTATCAAATTATCTCTAGCCAGAAAGCTTGACGCACATCGTTAGATCGTTTCAGAAAGAGATTCATGCATAATACTCTTTCCACTCATAATACAAAATAATAACTCTTGAAGCACTTATGTGAGTACCTATTTTCTATAGCATCCATTTAATTTTAATGATAAAACTGGGGTCTAATTACCGCATTCGATATCGAGCAAAATTGATCGAAATTTTTTATTTTGGTATTATGACTCTCGATATCGAATGAAATGTATCGTAATTTGAGATGATATCATTCGATATCGAGTAACCAAAGCCATTACAACTCTCTAGTTTTCATTCGACACATCAGTGTCTATCGAATGCAGAAAAATACGATAGTTTACTCGATACGATAGCTTACTCGATATCGAATGCGGTAATTAGGCCCCTGTTTATGTAGATTTCTTAGTTCCTTTAACTTTTTATACTTAGTTATTTCTTTTCAAATTCACCTTAAGAGTTTCAAATGGTGCCCATTCAAGACTCCAATCTAAAGTAGCTCCAATCATCCATGATACAATTCATGGCGAGCCTGCAGCAAAAATATTTTTTGTAACAAAACCCGTATTAGATGATATATGATAACTGATTATTTTCTGCGACAGCTGGGACGGGTTTCTTTGAACACATTATAAATTTATTGAACTGATCTCAAGCCAAGTAATTTTATTTATTTATTTATTTCATTCATTTATGCAATATCAAGCCTTAGAGGCCAAAATAACAATATTACTATTGTTTATATTATCAAAATTACAAAAATTACATTATCAAAAAACAACATATCATAGTTAATGGTTAATAGCTCCCCAGCCGCAAAAAAAAAATAACAAAGAGAAAAAAAAGAAATGAAAAATATCCTAAAAAAGGTCCAGACAGTAACAAACTAAGAGGGAAATAGCACAACCAAATAAGCTAAAATGGAAATACAATTTACAAAGTGCTTAAATATATTTAGTTGAGATATAGAAAATCATTAAAAAGTAGAATTAGCGAAGAATTCCAATAGTTTTAAACGAAATACAGGGATAGGGATAGTAACGTTACTTTTTGTTTTTAGAAAATCGGTACATATTTTATACCGCATCAAATTTAAAAATTAGGTTCTTTAAAAGTTTTTCTTGAATAAATTGCCATAGAAATTCGGTTCCATGCTTATGTTTTAAGCCAATAATCTAATAATGATCATAAAATAAGTTCTATAATAATTAAAGTCCAAGTTATAATTCATAAACATACACATAAAATTTGCTTAAATTTGGTTTTTAATGCTTGCTTATATGTATTCTCGTATTTTTGTCGTAAATTAAAATTTATTTTCTTAAAAATTGTCATTAGATATTCGCATACAATTTAGCAAATGTAAATAGCAAAAATTAGCAAATAGTTCGCAAATGCGAATCCAAATATTCGCCGCATCCCCAGTGAAAACATAGTATTATTAGTGAATCCAGATATATACTTTTTATTAAACATTATTTAGACAAAATAAATTTATTTATGGACAAAATTACGCTATTAATTATTTTTAGATTTAGTACATCGTATTCATATCCGATATAGCGTTCTTGGGATTTATACCCATCTTCTGTCTTCTTAATGCCTCCCATTCAACAGGATGCTGTTTCTTTTTGTGTGAATGCATATTAGCATTTGAATTAAAAGTTTTAGTGCAAAAAGGACAATTATATAAAACTTCACCAGTATGTTGAGTCATATGTTCCTTAAAAATATATAAAATAAATATAGTTTAAAAATTAGTATACATAAGTATGTATACGAATAAAATACATCGCACTTGATCAACCAGAGGGTATCAACTCGAATTTGAAAACTGTTCAGTTAAAGCAAGACAATTTTTATATACATAATATTAAAGGCATACGAAAAAGAATTTTTAAACCAACAGTTTCACTACCAAAAAGTAGACAAAAAAAATATTTTTAAATAAAACTTTTGAGTTAATACCCTTTTTTTGATTAAGTTCGACATGTAAATAGGGTTTTAATGCTTACTCTCAAAGTTATAGCCCTCTTAAACGACTTATCACAATGTTCACATTTAAAAACTTCTTTCGAATGTACATAAACCTTATGACTGGATAAGGCCCTACGATTGGGGCATACTTTATCACACAGCGGGCATTTGTACGTTTCACCATCTGTATTGTGCCTTCGCAAATGCAACTTTAAGTTATCTTCATCTTTAAGCCAACTATCGCAATTGGAAAATGGACATTTCAATCTGGGGCCACAGCCTTCATAATGTTCCTTTACATGCTTCTCAAAAGATTTTTTATCTTTAATTTCTTTGGCGCATACATTGCAAATATTTTTTTCTCTCTTGTGTAACTTATTATCGTGTATATTAAGCAAATATGCACTTGCAAAACTGTGAAAAATGTTTTTTTATTAATAAATATTTAATTTAAATAGAAATCTTACGCTTTTGAAGTAGGACATTTGATGCAAAAGAACTTCCATTCTTCTCGTGGTATATGCGAGGGTTTATGTAGTTGAAGTAAATGCTGTCGTGCAAATTTTTGTGGGCACAATTCGCATGCAAAAGTAAGTTCCTCATCGGGGGCATGATATTTTAAATTATGTTTTTGCAAGCCACCGGTTGTAGTAAATGACTTATTACATAGTTCACAGCTTTAAAATATAATTTGAACATAAAATTAAGGAATTTATTAAAATACTTGCAATTCAAATTGTACAAATCTCCTAACTCTATTCGAAAAAATCACTTAAAATGTATGTATGTGCATCTCACAGGACTATTAAAAATGTTTTCTTTTGAATTGAATTAAAAGATTACCCTATAAAATGTTAGATTTGTGTCCGAAAATCAATTTAAATGTTTTAATCTAGTAGGGTATTTACCTAAAACAATCAGGATTTTCATGTGTCATAGCATGTTGGGCCACATAAAAACGTTTAGTAAATGTTTTGTCACAACAGGTTATATAAGCCCTTATATTCGGATGTTCGTCTTTAAAATGGGTTACAATGTCACCAAAAGTTTTGCCAACAAAAACACATAAATTACAGCCCATGGGTATGTGTTTCTTAATCATTTCCTCGGTGTGAAAAGGGTCTAAACGATTAAAGATAACTTTTTTCCTTTTAGGCCCAACATCATTATCTATTTTTTCAGCGTTTTTTCTTTTGGGTCTTTTTGGTTTATCGCTTATTTTGAATTTATTAGTAGTTGCATCCTTTTTATTTTTAATGTTCGTTTTACTAGTTAGTTCCTCATGTGAGGAAGAACTATTATTGTCATTACCATCATTAGAGTCAACATCCGTGTCATCACATTGTGGTTCATTATCCGCCAAAGGGTTCTTAGTAGTATCTGAATCAATTTCGATTTCTAATTGCAATTCTTTATTTATACTTATATACTCCTCATCATCAACTTCTTCTTGTTTTATACTGTTTATATTTAAATAGCTTTCTTCCGTCTTAATTATGTCCAGATCTTGCTGCACTTTTTGAAATTCTCTATGGGATTTTTCAACCGTTTTATAATATACATGGAAATCATCAATTTTACGCCAACATTTGGTGCAAATATGTGAAGATAAAATATCGTTGTGCTACAAGGCCAAAGAAAAAAATTAATGCAAATAATTAATTTGATCGGATTTTTGTGTTTACTACCTTAAACCAAAAGTGTTTGGAAACTATTTCGGCAATTTTAAGTTGTTTACCCTCTTCTTCTGAAACTCCTATTGTATTGTAAGCTTCCAAAAGGCAAACGCAGCATAACATTTTTATTGAATATAAAATAGATTGTACTCTGTAAACTAGATTTTACAGAAAACTAAATTTATTTAAAAAAATTCACTTGTAAACAAAAACAGTTGTTGTGTAATTCACCAGTCATTGATAGCAATTACAAAACAAATCATTTTCAATTCATCAATTCGTTTGTAACATATTGATATATCACTTCCGCTATACATATCGCACCTGTTCATCAAAAGTAACACAACTCAAAAAATTCTATTTTCCACTTTTTTGAAGGAAACAGTGTATGATTACCATATCTAACGACTGTAAAATTTTTGGTATTCTATTTGTAATATTTCATGAGAGAAATGCCTTTATGTCTTTCTTTGCGTACTCATATTGTTTGTTTTGATTCAATTAAAGAGTTGTAATTTTAGTTGCGTTGAAGTGTTCAAGGGTTATGGTGCTCAAATGAATCAGCGAAACTGTATTAATTCGAGTTGTGATTGTCTTCATGTTAAAAATCTGTTTATCAATAGCTGTTGATTTTGGGTTGTGATAAGCATAACTTGAAATAATATTGACATGTAGATCAAAAAATTTCATGAAAACTGTATTAAATCAAAAATCCGTAATAATTTCGGAAAAAGGAAGAAGAGAAATAAATTTTGTGATTTTATTGAAATATTAGTGAGTTTCCTTTATAACATTATATTTGTTTATAACAATAATTCCATCATATTGGCGGAATTAGTTTTTTGCCTCTACTGAAAACTTGTAAATTTTGAGTTGTGTTACTTTTGATGAACAGGTGCGATATGTACCCTACAATAAATGCATAACCAAAACCAGTGTTCCCAGTTTGGGGGATTTATCCCCAAATTGGGGATTTTTTTTGCAATTTTTGCGGTTTAAACTATTTCAACAAGTTCTTGAAAAAGTTAAAAAGACAAAAATTTGAGCCCAAATCTTGACCAAATCGGTCTTGTGATTGCAAAAAATATGGTTTTGTACCAACTAGCGTTACTTCTGTTGAACTGGTCTTTTTCTGTAATGAATACAACCAAAATCAATATTTGTAACAGAATGCAATATAAGCTATTAGAATTAATAAGAATAAATACACACTTTAAAATAATGCAGCTTTCTGTGACAAATTTCTTCAATCATCTCAAATGCACTTTTTAAACAAGACAGAGGATTTTGATTCCCTAGTTTTGGAAATGATAAATATGTACTGCTGCATCATTATTTTTCTTTTCCGCTTTTACGTTACCCTTGTTACATACTATACATGTGTACATAGATACGTAGAACTCAAAGAATAAATAACATTAGTTTTAATTATATTACACGAATGGATTTATTTATATAAATCGATGTATGCATATTTTCCATTGATAAAATATTATGTATTTTATTTTTAAGAAAATGTGGGGATTTTTGGGGATAAGAAAATAGCTATTTTGGGGGTGAAAAATCGAAAATTGGGGATTAGGCTTAAAAAAAACTGGGAGCCCTGACCAAAACAAAAAAAAAAATTATTTTACTAACACACTCAGTGATGTTAGATGTTTTTTTTTCGAAATATCGTCAAAATTAAAAAAAAAAATCGTCAAAATCGTCAGTAGTTTTGAAAAAAACCGTCAAAAAATCGTCATATAAAAAATCGTTTTTTTATAAACACGGATATATCACTCTATTAAAACATAAAAAAATATTAAGTATAAAATCATACAAAACCAAAATATATAGAATTTTTAATACTTAAGACGATTTGGTGCGGCTTTGATATTGCTCTCCGGAGATTTTCGTCAAACAATTCCCGTCATACCCAAATCTTCTGCTGCAGATGAACTTAACGCCTGCCTGAAATCGTCGTCTTTGTGGAGGCATGTCCAGAAGTTGCAATTGACCGCAAACATTAGAGTCGTGTTGCAGAACGACCCATCGGCTGCTGAATTCTCGAGACAACTGCTGGAGCTTGGCAACGGCCAAATTCCTATTGATGTTTCGAATGGATTGAAAATTTTTGTGAATTCACATCATCCAAGGAGGAGCTCATCAGCAAAGTGTTCCCCGACATTGCACAAAACTACAAAAATCTCGATTGGATTGGTGAACGGGCAATAATAGCAGCGAAGAATAAGGACGTCGATAACTTAAACTTAATTATTCAAAGTTAAATCGCAGGACAACTACATATAGGGTTCCCAACTTTTTTTGTTGCAATTAAAGCACATTGATTATTAAAGGTTAAGAAAAAAAGTACACAGTATAAATATAAAGTCCAATTAATTTCTTTTTATTGTTATATTTAAAAATGTTTTTTATTGCTTTTCGCAAGTTTTATCAAACAATTACACTGTGCTAGAATTTGGCAACTGGCGCTTAAACCTTTTTCGGGTACGCTGAATCCAATACCGGTTCAAAAACGGTTCAGTTTATTGAAATTACATAAAAAAAAAAACGAAAATCCGCAATAAAATTTCCTTTAAACGTTAAATTTTTTTCTAACATGCGCTGTCGTTTTAGAAACATATTTTTTTTTTTTTTTTTTTTTTGGCAACAAATAATTTTTAATCAACATTTCGAAATTTTTGTTTGTTAAAAATATATTAAAAATTACAGCTATAAATGATTAAAATCTGTTAACAACTTTTGATTTTATTCACAAAAGTCAAAAAATTTTAATTAATTTAAAAATTTCATAAATCGCAATATTTGTATGGGAGCCCCCTTAAGAAGTGGTGATAAGGGGCAAGTATGTCTCGAAAAATTGTTTAGGAGACTACTTGGCTGTTATGGTACGTTTTCTTCAATATATTTCTAGTCTGTATTAAACTTTTTGTATGGGAACCCCTTAAGGAATGGACAGTTTTAAATTTTGTTTTAAATATTAGTTAAACGAGACACTTTTGTGCTCGCGATCTAAAGGCAGGCAGTAATTTGAAGGAGTTTTGCACTCGTGTTTTAAAAGCAGGCAGTTATTGTACTCAAATAAAACAAACAAGTGAAATAGTGCTGTCAGATTATTTTTTTTTCGAAAAATCGTCCTGCCAATATAAAAAAACATCAAAAAATGGCCCTGACTAATATTAACTAGTTGTTTTTTAGTTTTTCTAAAAAAAAACTTGTACAATAATGGCTAATAAACCACTGATGGTTTAAACACTGGTTTAGTTGAACTAAATTTGAATTTATATGTAGTTTAAACTCAGAAACTATAAATCATTCTCCCATGTGTTATATGTGGTAAAAAAATAACATGTGACAGCACTACGATAAATCTTATCAAATTCACATGGTCTGTGTTGGTAGTTTAAACGCCGAATTTTATGCGTTTAAAGATGGTTTATATATTTAGTGATTTATAGATTTTTGTACATCAAATCGCTCTCTACTGATTCCATTCAAATAAATCATATTAAAAATTTTAATATTTCTGTTGTATTATTACTCTAAAGTTTGTCTGAAGGCTTAAAATTGGGACGAGGCGAAGTTCGTCGAGTCCGCTAGTAGATATAAATATATATTCGCCCATATATACATATATTAACTAACCCCCCGTTTCCACATGCAAGTGCAAGTTCGAAAAACTCAATACACTGACACTCTTTCACTAACATTCACACAATTTTTGTTCATTCAGCCAATCGGCAAGTAATTACTTGCATGTGGAAACGTTCGGTAAGAAAAAAACTTTGACAGATTAAAGTGTTAAAAATTTGATGAAAGATTAAAGTTTAAACTAAATTTATTGACGGGATTAAATCGTCAACACCTAAGTGACTCTACATTCAAAATCGTCAATCGTCATTTTGGTAAATTCAGCGAAAAAAATCGTCAAAATGACGTAAAATCGTCACATCTGACATCTCTGAACACACTTGCAAAAATTTTTCATTAGTTGCACCCAGTGTTGCAAAATTGAAATTTTGAAATGGTACTGAACTTCAACTAAGAGTATTTTCCCACCAAATGGTACTTTATGTTAAAAACAAAACAATAATTTATGAAAATAAGAGGAACAAAAAATATTTCATTAGAATTCTGTGGCATTTTGAGAAAACATCTTAATTCGAGATAAGACAGCAAAAAAGTTTTTAAAAAAATCTCGGGGGAAAAAAAGATTTTAATCCAAAAACAAAATAAACCAAAATTAAAGAAAAATAATACAAAAAATAATACAAAATTTAAAACGTAAACAAAAATATTTTTTAAATGAAAATTCGCATGATTAACAACATTTTTTTCAACTTTTAAATTTGACTTAAGATGTTTTGTCAAAATGCCACAAAATTCATTTATCTAAGTATTTAATAGCAAACAGTATTTATATTTGAGGTATACCATTGGCTATATTTTTCCAGGAAATTTAAAAATATTTTGCCAAAAACACTACTAGCCAAGGCGAATTTATTTGGATAATTGTTTAAAGTATTTTTTGACGTAAACGGTGATATAATTTCCATTTTTGTTGTAATGTTGTATTTGTTGCCGTAACGATGCCACCTGCTTATTCCACCATGACTTAGGGTGTGTGTGAAACGGTAGCAAAGTACTCATGGAAGCACTGTTGCCAACTTTTTTTGAACATTTCCCGCTAAATCGGACGTCAAAACCGGTAGAAACCGCTAGAAACCGCTAAATATTTAATTCAGCGAGATTTTTTTCAAAAATACCGCTAAAACCTAAACATTTTTAAAAGTTTCATATAAATCTAGATATAGGCTGCTTTTTCAAAGGTATACGACTTTCAAATTAAGTTACATACTAAGGTTTCGAACTTCCCTAGTTATTTTATTCATCTGTGCGAATCTTTGATACCCTCCACGAACCGTTAGAATATTTCCGAAGTGGTCTTTATATGGGTCATATGGTAAATTATGGGCCGATCTTCAAAAAACAAGTAATTTAAAGTCTTATAAAACTTTGGCTGACGAAATATTATTATAATAGAACACAGATTGAACACTTTACGGTTCTACGCTTTATAAAGCTTTTTCCGAGAGTATGCTTTATATGGGGCCTATGGTAAGTTATGGTTTGATCTGCACGATAGTTGACAGTGTAATTTCTGGTTGTTTTGTATGACTAGAAACCAAAATTTATAAAAATAGCATGATTTGTTAGGTCTTTAGACGTTCTGTTTTTTAAGACTAGGTTTTATATGGGCCTATGGTAAAATATGGGCTGAAAATCACGAACATTGACAGTGTGATTTCTAGTCATATAAAACTGTGGCGGACCAAATGTATTGTAAAAACATTATTTGTTACGTTTTTAGGCATACTATATAAGGCCTATCGTTAATTATGGACCGATTTAACAGTATAATTTTTAGTCATATTGAACGAATCTGTGCATAATCTTATATCAATATGTGCATTCCGCCTCTAGTTATGCTTGTTTTTGTACCAAATGATAAATTTTTTAGGGTGGTTGTTCCAAAATTTAATTTATAACTCTTTTCCTACAGAACCGATTGTGCTGGACTTCAATCCCAAACTGCTTAGGTGAATTCTAAACAATTTGATGCCAATATTTATATTCCCTTTTGAGTCGTTTGAAAGTGACAACAGACGGATAGACAGATGGACATTGCTTAATCGACTTAGAATTACTCAAGGACTCAGAATAAATGTACTTTATGGGCTCTTAGATGAATATTAAAACAGTTTCACCTGCAAAGACAAACTTAATACGTAAACGCCAAAAAAATGTATAACATTTACGTTATTTTTGGTAATTATTTGCCGTTTTAAGCAATTAGATAAAATTAATTACATGAAAGTAAGTGCATTATGTACATTGCTTAGGTTTTATCGAGGCAATTCTTATCAATACCTTAACTTTTGTTTCAAAATTTTAAGCAAGCTTAAAGTTGTTGTTACATACAGCCCTTACAAAATACTAACTGAAAATCGAAAAAAAAAATTTTTTATACAATCTTCAGTTCACTAAACCTATAAAAGTAATTAAAATCGTGAACATGAACAAGTAGTTTTAGCCAGAAAAACAAAAAGAAAAAGCAAAAAATCTATTAATTTTAAATTTTAGAAAGGTTTTCAAAATTTTAAGCAAGCTTAAAGTTGTTAATTGTTACATACAGCCCTTACAAAATACTAACTGAAAATCGAAAAAAAAAAATTTTTTATGCAATCTTCAGTTCACTAAAACTATAAAAGTAATTAAAATCGTGAACATGAACAAGTAGTTTTAGCCAGAAAAACAAAAAGAAAAATCAAAAAATCTATTAATTTTAAATTTTAGAAAGGTTTTCATAGCGAAAATGAGCCGCTAAAAATGGAAGTTTAATTTTGACACTGTTGAGGTGAATAAAATTTCACTAGCCCTGGGGGCTAGTATAAATTTTGACATTAGCTTAGAAATTTCAATTCACCATAGAACTTTACTGCCGTTTCACACACACCCTTATTGCATAATGCTGGGTATACACAGTGCAATCTACATGCAATCTTTTTCAATGCAACCTCAAAATATCAAAGCGTTTTGATGTTGATGCAATCTGGAATGAATGAAAATGAATTTAATTCACTAGATTGCGTAAATGTGTTGCATAGTGTGTACCCAGCATAATATACGACAAAATGGAAATAATTTGGCGAATCAGTAATATTGCAAGTGTATGGGCCACTTAACGTGTAATTATAGTTACAATTGGCTGAAGGTTTCTCAATTTTGTCTTCCCAAGAAAAATCTTGTACCCAATTTTAATATTTAGGCCAAAATACAGCCAAAAATATTCAGACAGAAATTAAGCAGAGTGCAATTTATTATTGCAAAATAACATTATTTTACACCGAAACGGTTGAAGGTCATCACACAATAATCGTATTTCTTTAACGAAAATGTATTTTTTATATACGAACCGGAACTATTGTTAGCCGGTTAGGTTAGCCGTAACTGCAGCGGATTAGGGGCTCCACGAAAATGGAGTCAGTAACAATCGTCATATGCAACAACAACAGCAGACACAACGCCAGCACATGCTCACACCACAAATTAAAGCAAATATTCCTGAAGATATTAATGCAGTTTAATTGCAACGGCCTCCTAAATAAGATCACTGAGGTAACAAGATTTATGCAGCTACACAAAGACGAAATTAACACCCAACTGCCGACTACAGAGTTGTAATAATAACAACATTCTGAGGGTGGATCGCATACGAAGCGGCTGTGGAGGCATCGAGTTTATATTCCACAACTCTGTGCAAAACAGTTATATTTCGCCTGACCAGAGTATACCGGATCCATATATGAAATTACAGGGGATATCGGTCAGGACAATGCACAGTGTAAGATTTTAAGATTTGGTACAAGATGTTTAGGGTAGCCAGATTTTAAATTCGGAAAAACAGTACATTGAACACAAAAAAACAGTACAATAAAGAAAAAAACAGTACATTTTTTTGCCGAAAAAAATTACTCCATTTGCGTTTAAAAAGCAAACACCACAAACGAAGCATTTGGCCAGGCAAACCATAACATTGCTGTGAGCCATATAAGAAAGGAGAAAAGCCGAACTTAGCTTGAAACAATTAACTCATTGATTGTGATACATAGTACGATTTCCTTTAAACATATTCGTATTTGAAGCAATTTTCACCACACACATAGTTGCCCAAATCATATAGAATTTGAGAAAATGTTTGTTTCCTAAATTAATTTTCCAATTTCAAAATATTGGCCATTAATCTATAACAAAATCTGAAAATATTAAAATAGTAAATACAAGTTTCAATAAAATTTAAAACAATTATTTTTGTCTGTAAAACAATCAAGTGCAATTGAAAACGATGAATATTTTCAATAAAATTTTTGTAAAAATTTATTTATCTTTTTCTTATTTCAGTAGTTTAGGTAAAGAAAAGTGGTCCTCAAAGGTATTAGCTATTTTAATAAATTTTGAACACGGAGAATTTTCCAAATTTGTTCGTTTTCAATTTCACGTGAGTTCCATATCCAGAACATGGCCGAAAATTAAAAAAGTTCTAAAAATTTAATATAATTGTGTTGGAATAAGTATGTATTTATTTATGCCTGTATTCATAAAAAATTTTAAACGTTTGTTAAATTTAATAATCGTTTATGAATTCGAGGGTTAGTATTTAAAATTTTTTTTTTTTGATTTTGTTTTTCTCAGGCAGCCATAAAATCATACATATGTAGTACATATGTCTTAAAAATAACAATATGAAAATATACTACTGCTACGAGCCACTCATTATAATTTAGATTTCTACTGTGTATTTATGAGAAAACAATGACTGACCACAGCGTAAAAACTCGTATTATTTTAGAACTTTTTTGTTTGGAACACAAAAAAATTTTTTAAGCTATGTACTGTTAAATATTAGGATATCATAAAAATGTGTTTTTAGTAGGGTTTTTCTTAATAAAGATGCCTTCCCATAAGAATGTATTAAGCGACACTTTTTTCGAAAATGACTTTTTGATGCGGATTTATATTAGAAGTTAAGCGCCACATTTTGGCCTGGGTTTCGCTGCCCTATTGTGATGTGAGGGGTGTGTGAAAAAAATGATTTTGCGAGATTTTGACGTAACTCAAAATCTCAACTTTCGCTTCGCGATGGACAGTGGCACGCTGGTGTTTGGGCTGAAGCTCGCCGGAAATGGGGGGTTCGCGTCCATCTACTCACACATACACAACTTAATTCGTGCCAAAAACGAAAGATGTAGATGAAAAACCGAAGCGATATACAACAAAGAACATTAACAAAAACGACCGTCGATTGATGATAAGGAAAATTTTCGCTGATTTTGACATGACCGAACTCGTGTCTTCAGGACCAGATGTTCACGTCCTGGACAGGCTGCCCACCCCATATGACAACGTATTGTCATCCATGGCACTACTCATTGCCTGTAAAAAAAATGTTTGGAGTAACGCCCCAAAACGTAACTTACCATTTCGCCATATGCCTGTTACCTTTCAACCAATTCTAGATTAAATTAAAACATTATTATTTGTTTTACATCTTTTCAAAAAAAAGTATCCAATAAATATTTATTTCCGTAAACATTCTACTTAAGTTTAACAATTATCACAAGATCAATATAATTAGTAATATATAGGGAATAAATTCATAAATACACGTTTATTTAACCGAATCCTTGATTGCTTGAAGATTCAAATCTGATATTTGATAATTTTGATCAATAAAAATTTTTCGTTTAGTTTTACCAATGAAAAAAAATATGTAAAAAATGCAAAAAAAAAAAAAACTAATCATTAACAATTTACATTCTCTTTATTTATCTTTTTTTTCTTTTATCAAATTTGGAAAATCAAGCTTTTGGACGGTCAATTATTATTATATAATTAGCAAGTTTTCTTTTATAGAAGAAATGGCAACTTCGTATAGATAATTTAGGATTAAAAAAAAAATAACAAAAAAAAAGGATTATAAGAAAAAAGTAATAAATGGCAGCTTTACAAAAAAAATAATTATACCAAGAAGTTAAATGGCAACTTTGTATAAATAATTTAAGAGTTTAAAAAAAAATATTAAAAAAACAGCAATAAAACAAATTTATTAAAAGAACCATATTTTAAATGGCAATTCTGAAAAAAAAATAATAACTATATCAAGAGATTCAAAGAAAAAAAATGGCAACTTTGTTTAATTATTTAGGAATTAAAAAAAATTAAAAAAAAAGGATTATAAAAAAATAAATAGCAAAAATCAAAAAAACAAATGGTAACTTTGTTTCTCTAATTTAAAGAACTAAAAAAAAAATGAGAAAAAAAACCATAAAAAAGTATTAAAAGAATTTAAATGGCAACTCTGACCCATATTCTGGTTCTATTACATTTTTCTTTAACACAAAATTGTTTGATGGGACACCCTATCATTTTTCGGTTGTCAAATACAAATAGTTGTTTACCTTTTTATTTAGTCTTGAGAATTTTTTTTTTTTTTTTTGGTAAATAACTAAATAATCTGATCTTTGTGTCAGAAAACTTTCTGGCTTGTTGGGCATTAATAAAGGCAAATGGAATCGGGGTAAGTTTAAATTGATAAATAGCTAAAATTAAAATTTATTGTTTTTTTTTCTTTTCTAGATTTAAATCATTCCCAGAGTTGGCCGTACTACGAAGTTATGCTGGGTTAAGCTACCAAAACAAATACTTGGATTATTTAGTTATTAAAAAAAAAAATTTTTCATGCTACTGCCGGTTACACTATGTATTCGACTACGGGTTATATTGTCCAGTCAATGTTTGTCCTTTTGTTATGTATCTTATGTTTCCCTATTTACATATTCTCCGGCCCTTAAGTACTTGATTATAAATTAAGCTAATCATTTACTTAATTACGATTCATTTAGATTTTGAAGTTGTTGGTTGTTTTTTTTTCTTTTTTTTTTTTTAATGTATTCATTAAGTTATTTCATCTGCTAAATTATTTAGGTATGTATCAAGTTTTTTTATTTATTAAGTTATCTATTCGTTAAACTATTTATGTATTAAGTTACTTATTCATAAAGTTATTTCTATATAAAGTTATTTATATACAAGGTTATTTATTTGTTAAACTATTTATGTATTAGGTTATTTATTCATAAAGTAACTGATATATAAAGTTAATTTATTGTTAACTTATTTATCAATTAGGGTATTTATTCATAAAGATCTTTATATATAAAGTTATTTATGTACTAAGTTAATGATTTATAAAGCTATTTATGCACTAAAATCTTCATTTAAGTATAGGTTTATTAAATTAGGTATTCATGCTACTAATTACTCAGTTAATCTAAGTATTTGAGGTTTCATTCAATTCAGTCTTTAGCTACAACGATGGGTGTTTGTGCTATTATTAATTAATCAGTGAATCTAAATATTTGAGTATTCATTCCAGTCTATAGCCATAAAGATGGGTATTTGAGTTTCGATTCATTAAGTTAGGTATTCAAGTCCCTACCCACTTTAGGTCCTATGTTCTAATTGAAGTTACCATTCATTCAAGGTATTTAAGAATTCGTTGGCTTAGACAGTGAAGTATTATATTTCAATTTAGGTTGTTAAGTATTAATGTGGTCTAGGCAATAAGTCAACTTAGCTTGGAATTCCAAATGCAAATTTAGTTTAATTATTTGAATTTAGTCTAAGCGTTCAAACTCTGTTTAAAATTGAAATTCGATTATGGCTTAGGTTTTAAATTGCAGATTCAAACTTAGAATCTAAATGCTAAATCCAGAATTTTTATTTGGGTTTATATATCAAAGTTATTTCAAGAATTTAAACTCGAATTTGTTTCGGTAAGTAATATTCGGTAGTAAAGGTTTTTCTTTTTTTTTTAAGAACCTATTTGATTTGAAAATTAAATTCAAATTTGTTTTAGGACGAAAAGACTTAGTAATTACGACTTTTAATACTTATCACGTAATTGAATAGACTCGTTCACCAAACAATTATTTAGCTAAGAGGTGCTATCATGATTTCATTTACTCGATTATTATCCGATTCATAAAATCCTATAATTTCTAATTCCGCCATTTATTTTCTAAATTGAATTTTACTTTTCATGTATGAAAGGGTTGTTTATTTCTTTTCTATTTCTCTTTAATTTCTAGCCTTATTTAATGTAAATTAAATTTTTTGTATAAACGTAAAGTAAAATAATTAAAAACTGTTTTTTCAATAATCTAATTATTTCTGAGTGCAGGGTCTAATAGGGAGTTATATAATACATAGGCACGTAAATCAAGTAAGGATACGACAAAGTTATATTAGATTTTAAGTCATAGAGTGTGTTAAGGTTATGATACTTATAGTAGTCGTAGTTGGTGTACCACTGGCTAACAATACTTATAGGACGTAATAATAGATTTAAGTATAATCGTTATTAGAATCCTATAGAAATTAAGATTATGACCATAAATCCTTTTAATAGTAACCCAAGGGTGATATTAATTTAGTATTAACAATAATTATAAATTTCAGTATAATCGTGCCAATAATAATAATTTTGAAAATAACCGGGTCTCAAAAAAAACAAAAGGATCACACGTATATAAAAGGAAACGACTGGTTGGTATCACGGACAGTTAGGGACTCTCCGGGCTATTGTCATACGTTTTTTTTCTTTTTTTGGATATAGTCACTTTTTACCTGTGGATTTTTTCCTCGGTTTGAATCCAGGTACATCTCCAGGGATTTTTGTTTGAATCTTCCCTCGACTGTGTTGTTAGACGTCTGGTTGGTTTGATGATGAGTTTTGGTCGTTGTTGTATGAATGCCAGTTTGTTGCTCTGTTGAGACAGCTACTGTTGTTTTTGTAGTGAATTTGGCTTGGTGGTCTGTTGGGGCCGGTACTATTGTTTTGGTATGGATGTTGATTTTATTATCTGTTGATTCAGTGTCTGTGGTAATAATGTTAGATCCTCTAAACTTGTGGCATGAGGTGGCGCTTAACGTTTTGCGTTGGTGGTATTGAAAAATTCTTTCCACAGATTACTTCATGGTGGATTTTTTTTTTTTTTGCTGGTTACAAATTGAAACACGCGGTGACGGTGGTGTTAGGTAGTGGTTCCAGGTAAACACGTGGAGACGGTGGTAGGGTGGTGGTTCCAGGTAAACACGTGGTGACGGTGGTAGGTTGGTGGTTCCAGGTAAACACGTGGTGACGGTGGTAGGGTGGTGGTTCCAGGTAAACACGTGGTGACGGTGGTAGGGAAGCTAGTTTACCGTACTGAAGATTCCCCGTACTTTTTGAGTTACCATCACACCCGCTTCGATTTTAATTTTATTTCCTGGCCAGCCAAACTATTTTTCCAATTTTCTTAAGAGTTTTATTTGCAGTTTTACAAACTGCACACTACCTCGTACACCTACGTATTTCCAGTATAAGTTGTTGGACACTGGGCGAATATTTTTTCTAGAAATTTTGTAATTTTAAATTAATTTTTCTTTTTTTTTTTTTTACAATTTTGAGTTTGTGTCAAACTCTATTCCACGAGGTTTCACCAAAAAAACTCTGTTTCATTTTGTTTTTTTGGTTTTTTTTATTTCTATTTACCTAGTGCGTTTTTCGGAGTTTTTCCTTTTGTATTTGTTTTAACCTCTGCCACTTACTGACTGCTCCTTTTAGAGTGTGATCACGCCATTTTAAACCGCCTGCGATTCATTTTCGGCGTCCCGTAGTTGTTGCTAGTGTGGAGTAAATGTTCGAGTTGTATTTCTTTTGGACCTAAATTTCAACTCCACATTTGCGCCAGTGTTGGTCGTCAGAGATGGGAGTTTGGCGAAAGAAAAATAAACTTTTACAAGATAATGCTGAAAGAAAAACGTCTAAACTGCCACACAGGCTACCAACACTCTTTTAAATCTGTAGGTTTCGTCACAAAGCCAGCTCTTTTCTCATTGCCTGCGATGCGAAAAGAGTTGGGAAAACCAGTTGGCCTGGCAACTTCCATTCTTTTTGGCCATGACAAACGGAAGTGTACCAACGCCCTTAAATTTCCGTCATGTTCGGCCATGTCACTACTTCTTATCCGGTCTTGCTTTCTTTTCAATTTGTCGCTTCGCAAGTGTACACCATATTATCGGGGACCGGTTTAGTAACAATTTTCTTAATTGAAAAAAAAAACATTTTTCTTTTTGGCTTGGGCCCTGATTTAACTCCACACATTGTTTTATCCAAAACAAACGGGCGTGGCATTTAATTTGCCTAAGTTTAATGTTTTGCCATCACTTAAGGTAGGTACCCAGTTGAAAAAAATATTAACAACGAAAGGATGAAATCCAATTATGTCCGGTACATCGTGACCAATTTTTCTTGTATTTCCTTAGGCCGTCAGACTAGCGTCAAACTTCTCAGAGTGTCACCAAACGTGTTTCCACAAACAGCAAAAGAGCCTCATATCGTTACGATGCAGTGACGTCAGTTTCACGATAAACACGACCCAAAAGAGTTGGAACTGCTTCCACGGGTGGTTATCACCAGGACTTAAATCCCAAATATCGACACGGAGCACGAACCATCATCCCAACAGAATCAAAGTTTTCCCTATCCCTAATTGTGAGTGACTTTCCCAATATTCCCAATTTCGTATAAAGAAACAATAAGGCGAGAAAAAAAATGTTTTTCTTTTGCGTGTACCTTTCCTCAATATCAATAATATTAACCCACTTATAATGGTATGAAAAGTATGTAATTAAAGCAGCGGCTTTTGGAGTGTAACGTTTTTTTTATTAGTAAGAAGTGTAGGGTAGAAAACGGGTTCGGAATCAGTGAGACGCCAACGTACGGATGGGCAATTTATTCGTTTCATTTTCACTCTTTCCAATGTGATGATATTAAAATGTTGTCAACTTTTTGTGATACACAAAAACTGTATTATATATTCTGTATTCGGTTGTTTAATGGTATGTATTTTAAGACGGTAAATGGACAGATAGTAACTCTTTCCCAGTAGGAAGAGCTTCCCTGTATATCAGTTCGTTGAAGCGAAGTCAGGCTATATTGATTTTAAATTTTTACCGTCTAAAAAAAACAAACCAAAATACAGGCATGTTCTGAAAATCACTTTTTCGTAAAGTGATTTGAAATCACTAAGAAGGTGTTCTGCCCACAAAAATTTTTGAAATCTCGTGTTTTAAAACCGGTTAGATTACAGCATGACGATTTCAAATCACTTGAAGTTTTTTTAAACATTTTGTTTTTAGATCTGTAATAAAATTATCACAAACTCTTTAAATGATTTGTCCTTTATTTGTTTTTGCATTAAAATTAATTATTTGGCACGGGAGAACCTTAAAATTTACAAATTTAGGAATCCGCTGTATTTTTTGCAGTTTTGTTTACATTTTTCGTGATTTACTTTTTAGTAGTCTGTGGTTGCCAGAGCAAAAAAAGTCTTAAAGTCGTGTAGCATATGACTATTTTCTTCAATTAAATTAAACATTAAAAATAAAAATTAAGTTTATTTGTTACAAAAAACTAAAAGTAAACCATAATTATGAAGTTTGATTGGTTAAATTTTAACTTATGACGGTAAAAAAAATAAATGGAAAAGGCAACCAAACGTACTAAATGAATGGCAATATTTTAAAAAGAAGCGCACAGTTGTTTTCTCGTGGTCTAGAACAATGAAAGTCACGACTAAAATTTAAAAATCTCGTGATTTTCAGAACACCAAAATATTTTTAGCCCTTCTCAAAAATGTACGTTTAGAGATGTCATATTTTTTTTAAGAATCACTTCCTCTTGTCTTTAAATTCATATCTCAAAGAAAACTAAATATAGAGATTATCTATAATCTGAATACTATCCAAAGCTCATGTGCATTCATTTGTATGAGTATAATAACAGATGTTACTTATTAAAAGATTTGTCCTTGCCACTATTTTCTGTTTTACTTGTTCCTGAACAATTTTTTTTTTTTTTTTTTTTTTTATCGCCCAGTAATGATAGGAGATGCCCGGTTGACGATATAGCTATTTTGTTTATAATTTCTTGAATTAAGACGCTAATAAAACATATTTAAATGTAAAGATGGAAAAATTTTCGAAGTAACTTTAAAAGAGGATAAGAAAAATCGACATTAATTGCAACACGTAAATGCAGCCTAAAGACAGAATTAGTCTTTACTTTCTGTTCCGTGCCGTTCTGTTTCGAAATTGTAATAGTTACTCTTTCTGCAGCAACTTATCAGCCAGTTATGACAAATTTATTAGTTTTGCACCGTCCATCGTTTCATTTCAATCATTTTAATGCACATAAATTTGAAGAAATTAAATTTTATGAATTCTTTAAATCAAAAAAAATAGTTTATTTCAATATAAATATTCATCTTTTATTATTTATTTTGCCGTCACTTACAATTACTTAACAATTTTTTTGATTTTAACAAACTGAACCGCAACAGAACAGAACAACTAATCAATTTCACAGGTTTTTTAATAACAAAAATAAATCAGCTGATTCGTAACAGAACAGAAAGTAAATACTAACTGAGCCTTAAGTATAATCTCAACTTATGACAACAAATTAATAAACCGAAGCCTAACGCAATTTACCCGAAGTTTGCCAACAATACTTCACGGACTGACACTACCCTCTTAATTTTACAGGTGTAAATTAAAATCATTCGGCAATACTACGATCCCTCCGAATCACAAGTATTCTATTGTTTCAAGTGCTGGGCGTGTATTACACCTATCAATTGTCCCTTAAGATTTTCAACTTCGTACTGACTATTACCTATCGCTCTCCTAATTCTGCACTTCAGCCAGGGTCTACAAAGCTTAGCATTTATTCCCTTTGCAAATTTGCTCTGTATAAAGTTTTTTCTATAGACCTGTATTTTTTGCAGTTTTGTTTACATTTTTCGTGATTTACTTTTTAGTAGTCTGTGGTTGCCAGAGCAAAAAAAGTCTTAAAGTCGTGTAGCATATGACTATTTTCTTCAATTAAATTAAACATTAAAAATAAAAATTAAGTTTATTTGTTACAAAAAACTAAAAGTAAACCATAATTATGAAGTTTGATTGGTTAAATTTTAACTTATGACGGTAAAAAAAATAAATGGAAAAGGCAACCAAACGTACTAAATGAATGGCAATATTTTAAAAAGAAGCGCACAGTTGTTTTCTCGTGGTCTAGAACAATGAAAGTCACGACTAAAATTTAAAAATCTCGTGATTTTCAGAACACCAAAATATTTTTAGCCCTTCTCAAAAATGTACGTTTAGAGATGTCATATTTTTTTTAAGAATCACTTCCTCTTGTCTTTAAATTCATATCTCAAAGAAAACTAAATATAGAGATTATCTATAATCTGAATACTATCCAAAGCTCATGTGCATTCATTTGTATGAGTATAATAACAGATGTTACTTATTAAAAGATTTGTCCTTGCCACTATTTTCTGTTTTACTTGTTCCTGAACAATTTTTTTTTTTTTTTTTTTTTTTATCGCCCAGTAATGATAGGAGATGCCCGGTTGACGATATAGCTATTTTGTTTATAATTTCTTGAATTAAGACGCTAATAAAACATATTTAAATGTAAAGATGGAAAAATTTTCGAAGTAACTTTAAAAGAGGATAAGAAAAATCGACATTAATTGCAACACGTAAATGCAGCCTAAAGACAGAATTAGTCTTTACTTTCTGTTCCGTGCCGTTCTGTTTCGAAATTGTAATAGTTACTCTTTCTGCAGCAACTTATCAGCCAGTTATGACAAATTTATTAGTTTTGCACCGTCCATCGTTTCATTTCAATCATTTTAATGCACATAAATTTGAAGAAATTAAATTTTATGAATTCTTTAAATCAAAAAAAATAGTTTATTTCAATATAAATATTCATCTTTTATTATTTATTTTGCCGTCACTTACAATTACTTAACAATTTTTTTGATTTTAACAAACTGAACCGCAACAGAACAGAACAACTAATCAATTTCACAGGTTTTTTAATAACAAAAATAAATCAGCTGATTCGTAACAGAACAGAAAGTAAATACTAACTGAGCCTTAAGTATAATCTCAACTTATGACAACAAATTAATAAACCGAAGCCTAACGCAATTTACCCGAAGTTTGCCAACAATACTTCACGGACTGACACTACCCTCTTAATTTTACAGGTGTAAATTAAAATCATTCGGCAATACTACGATCCCTCCGAATCACAAGTATTCTATTGTTTCAAGTGCTGGGCGTGTATTACACCTATCAATTGTCCCTTAAGATTTTCAACTTCGTACTGACTATTACCTATCGCTCTCCTAATTCTGCACTTCAGCCAGGGTCTACAAAGCTTAGCATTTATTCCCTTTGCAAATTTGCTCTGTATAAAGTTTTTTCTATAGACCTCTTGGCCAGGCGTATATTGTATGATTCTACTTTTTAGGTTGTAAGATCTCACATTTCGCAAATAGGCGTCATGTAACTTTTCGCTCACTTTTTGGTGGATCAGTTGCATTTGTGAGGACTTGGGTAATATTAACATTTCTCCCTCTTCAGTAGATTTTAGTTTTCTCAGAATTACATAGGCGTCGGCGTGAGTAATCATGTTGTACCCAGTTAACGAAAAATAGGGGGTAACACCCGTAGAAGAGTGAATAGTCGATCTTAGGGAACATTCAATTCTGGATAAATTCTCGTCCCACTTAGTTTGATCATGGTCCAAGAAACTTCGAATAGAGCTAAGTATAGTCTGGTTGACCCTCTCACTAGCGTTCGATTGAGGCGAGTATATGGGAGTGCGAATATGTCTTACACCAAATATTTCCAAGAAATCTTTGAACGATTCAGAGGTAAACTGTTTACCGTTATCCGAGTGTAGGGATTCAGGCACTCCAAATTTATAAAATACTTCGTCTCGTAAAAACTTAATAACCGCTTTGGTAGTGGCTTTTGACAGGGCTTTCAATAAAACGAATTTTGTTTTATGGTCGAGGACTATGAAGATAAATGTGTTACCGGATTTTGTTCTTGTATAGGGTCCTAAGAAGTCAATGTATATCTTCTGAAACGGCCTTTGAGTCCTGACTTCATAGCCCATGGGTGGTCTTAAAATTTGTTTTGGGTGTTTAATCTCCTTACACGTACTACAATCGCTCACAAAATCCCTAATCTGTTTCACCATAGAAGGCCAATAAAAATACTCACGAATATTATATAAAGTTTTCGCTATGCCTCCATGCGAGGTGTTATCAACATGAGATTTACAAATTAGACTGTGCGTTAATTCACCCGGCACCCATATTTTCCAGCATTCTGCTTCATTGTCTAGGTCGTTTCGGTTAAATTTGACTTTCTTGTATACAATGCCTTCTTCCACTTTCAAATCAGGCAATCGGTCCCCATTTTGCTCTACCGTGTCTATTAAGGCCAGATAATCTTTATCTTTGAAAGCTTCAGAGTTAAAATCTATCAATGGGCCACTATTTAAAATCAATTCCTCCATGTCCTGACGCGAAAGCATGTCGGGGACAACATTTTTAGTTCCTTTCCTGTGCTCTATGTTGAATTTAAAGCCTTGAAGCTTTAAACTCCACCGAGCAAGTCTCCCGTTTAAGTCCTGCTGGCGCATCAGCCACTTCAGACTAGAATGGTCTGTAATAACCGTAAAGTCCATTAACTCGATATACTGGCGAAATTTTTCTATGGCTAGAACTACTGCGAGACATTCTTTTTCGGTCGTTGAATAGTTTTTCTGGGCCTGGTTGAGTTTTTTGGAAAAATATTCAATAGGGTGTTCGCCTTCTTCATCGTCCCTTTGAAATAAAACCGCCCCAATTCCTACGTTTGACGCGTCGCATTGGACAAAGAATGGCCTTTCGAAGTCCGGGCTGGACAAAACTGGGCTTGTCACTAACCGACGCTTGAGCTCTTCAAAGGATTTGGTAGCCTCAGGGGTAAAATGAAATTTCGGAGACTTTTTAAGGGTATCTGTTAAAGGTGCTGTAAGAGTGGAAAAATCGTTAATGAAACGACGATACCACCCTACTGTGCCTAAAAATCTTCGCACGTCTTTTTGGTTTTTCGGTGGACCTATATCTAAAATAGCCCTAACTTTTTCCTCATCCGGTTTTAGTTTTCCCCCGCCAACTATGTATCCCAAGTATTTCAACTCGCGGTAACAAAATCTTGATTTATGCATGTTGATTGTTAGCCCAGCGTTCGTTAATTTCTGTCCCACGACACGAAGCATGTCCATATGATCTTCGAAGTTTGATGACACTACCAACAAATCGTCCAGGTAGATAAACACTCTGTCCTTTAACTCAGATGGCACCACTTTATCCATCAACCGACAAAGCCTCTGGGCAGCGTTGCACAGTCCAAAAGGCATCATTTTGAATTGATACTGAGGCCTGCCGGGAACTGTGAACGCTGTCTTTGGTCTGCTTGCCTCATCCAGGGGGATTTGCCAGAAGGCGTCCTTGAGGTCGATTGATGAGATAAAGTGGGTATCTCCCAACCTCGACAATAAACCATCTATATTGGGTAGAGGATATGCATCCTTCCTCGTTACCTTATTGAGCTCCCGCGCATCGAGGCAAAGCCTGTTTTTGTTGGGCTTAATGACCAAGGTCATACGGTTGTTCCATTCTGCTCCAGTGGCTACTTCGATTACGTCCAGTTCGATCATCCGGTCGAGTTCAGCGTAGATTAGTTTTTGCACTGCTGGACTCACGGGGTAGTGTCTCAGCTTTTTGGCCGGTGCATCTCCAGTGTCTATTATGTGTTTTTCGATTTGAGTTCTTCCCAAGCCAAACAGTGTGTAACACCGAAACGATTGTTTTACATTTTCCAAAACTTTTCGTTGACGTGACGTTAATGAGTGCATTTTGGACTCCTCCGAATCTGTGAGAGAAATTTCATCGACTATACTATTTTCAAGTGAAATCTTTAGACCTATTTTTTTCCAAAAATCATACCCTAAAATCAGTTCCTGACTTAAGTTTGGTACTAGATATAACATCATTTCTACAAATCTATTCCCATATTTAATTTTTACGAAAATTTTGCCAATAATTAAATGTTGTTTCCCATCCGCGGTACGCACCGAAGATTTAAAATCGAGTATTTTTGCATCCATTTGTTTAACGTTTTCTATACAATTACGGCCTAGGCAACTCACTGAAGCTCCACTATCTAACAGGCCTTGATATTGAGAATCATTAACCTCGACTGTCATATAGGGTCTAATGTCGTCCTCGCTACCTATCACCGTGGATGCTATTACTTTTCTCTCTTCTTTTCTCAATGCATATCTTTCTCGGGTTTTTCGGATTCTATTGCTAACTATGGGTACATAATCTGTAAAAATTTCGGAACGAATTCGGTTGTAGTTTTCGAGACGCTCTTCATACGATAGGCCTGGATTTAGACCGTGTGGCTTTAAGGTATAATTTGGTTTCAAACAATAATTTTTTTCTTCAGTTTCTTCATCCGGTTGTTTGACTTTGTCTGGGGTTGGGTTGGCATTTATCGTTACGTTGGGTTGGTCTTGATCAGTTAACATAAAATTTAAAAAATTGTCTTTTACTGGGAGGGTGTTTGGTTTGAACATGTCGGCCCAGTTTTCCGCATGTTCGATTTGCTGTTTCCCGCACATCTAGGACAATTCGGGCTAGTTACATCCTCGAACCCACATTTGTAGCAAAAGACATTGCGTTGTACCACAGGACATTCAATAAAAGAGTGGCCAGGTGCTTTACAGTTCCAACACGTGAGCTGTTTTGCTGGCAAACTATCCCTCTGAAGTGCCTCAACCTGCTGTGCCTGCTCATCTATCTCCTCGGGGTTAAACAAATCCATTTCATATACGCGTCGAGACTGACCTAAAGGCATACGGTTTGGAGTTCGCTTGGCGATATTCCTTTCCGCCCTTTTGCACTCCTCCAGTAGCTGATCCAGACTGTCAATCCTAATGGGGAAAACCAGTTGAGCCAATCCATCTTTCAGGTTGTCTTTAACAATTTTTACCAGTTCGCTCTCTAGTACGCTCACCCTCATTTGGTTTTTAAGCTTGACAATTTCTGTAATGAAAGCATCCGCAGACTCATTTGGCGCTTGCCTACGCTCCATAATTTTCCTTTGAATTTCGAAGTCGCTTTCGAAATTCCTGAATTTTTTTATGATATGGTGTTTAAAAGTCTGCCAGTCGCATATCGGATGCTTCATTCTAAAGGACCAGAACCAGTTGCTTGCCTCCCCCGTTACTAAGTGATGAAAACCTTTCATTAAAACTTCCCATGAACAGTTGTAATCGTGTTTCAATGCCTCCACCCGAAATACAAAATCCTCAACCGTTAATGACTTATTTGTACCATCGTACCTTATTCCCCATTTTTCCAATTGGTTTGGAGTCATTGGTTTAAAACCATGAAACGAAGGTGAATTTCCAAAACCTGGGAATTGTTCAGCAAAATGCTGAGGAATATTTTCCAATACTGGTTGGGCTAAGTTGGGTTGACGCGGGCGTTGTTGTCTGAACATTTGAGGGTAATTTTGTGCAAAATGTTGTGCTTGCGGTGGTCTGTTATTATTGTTATTAAAAGGGGTTTGATATGCTCGCTGCTGGTCATAGGGTCCATTGTTACGGAAAGTTTGGTTCTCCGAAGAGATTCCACGTTCGGAACGCAAAGACTCCCTTATCAATTGTGGTAGCATAAGTTGCATATTTTGAACCTCATTCATAATTGCAGCCTGCGCCGCTCCCACCGAAGCACTAACATAGTCCCTCAGCGTCAATCCATCCTCAGTAACAACTATTTCAGGGTCGACTTCCTCGCCAACAGGGGGTAAATTATCCCTATTCATGTTGCCTAAATCAAGATCACGAGTACGTTGGCTACCTGTCTGTCCAGTTATTTCCCTGGCAGTTAAGCTGCTGTAGGTCGGTGTACGAATTGTACTAAAACTATCAGGTGAAGAATGGGTTTGTGGTCCAAATCCGGGTGGGAATCTAATTGACATTAAAGGGGTTACCGCGTTTGTAGAAATAATAGGTGCTGTGTTTGGATTATTGACTGTTGCCGTCGTCGTGGTTGGATTGGTAACGGTGGCTGTAGTAGCCGTTGAAATGCCGTCGTTATTATTGGCCTGGTTTCTACTAGCCGATCGAAGTTGTCTATTACTCATCCTTAGCCAAGAACGTTCGCAGATAAAAAACTTTCAACTACCACGATATAGCACCGAAGGCAAAAAAAACTACTCAACGAATTACCCGCGGATAAACTTATACCCTTAAGTCAATAAACCAATTTACTTCAATTATAAAAATCCAATAAAAAAATTCAAATGTATAGGTAATTAGAAATTAACGTATAATTTCCCCAATCCCAATATCCCGAAACAAATAGAATTTAAGAAAATGTTATTCCCTTAAATTATAATTTCTTAGTAAAATCCCATGAAAATGTAATTCCAAAAAAAAAATTGCAATAACCAAAATGTATGTGACAAAAGATTTTCACAAATTTATTTGCATGCGAAACATCAATTGTCATTAGAGAAAAATCCGAATGTACATGAAATTGTAATTATTATACAACCTTAAAATCTCATTATCGAGAAACACAGCAGGATTAAAAAAAAAATTATTAATGCCTGAATAATTTAAATTTAACAAAAGTTTACAAAACAAAAATTTTTAGGTAAATTTTCCTCAATAAACGTTTGTTAAATTCAATAATCCTTTATGAATACGGAGTTAATCCTTAAATTTAAATGAATTAGGTCAATGTCAAAAACAAAATCAATATCAAGAGTGTTTAATAATCGACAATTATAATCATATATCCGAAAGTGTAAAAGTCAAGATATTCCCTTAAATTTGTTTATAAAAGAAATGTTAATTGTAATAAAAAAAAATTCAAATGTCTGTAAATTCTGATTATCTTATAACTTTACAAACCAATTATTGAGTAAGGAATAAGCTTTTAGAAAATCTTGTACCTTCAATTTCGAGATAATCAAAAATGTAAATGCAAAAATGTCATAGAAATAATTATTGATTATCATATGTCAAAAAAAAATTAAATTTCAAAAAAAAGTTTTATGGTAATAATTATCAATATGAATGTGTTCATAAATAAATTTATTCAAAATGTAATGGTAGTAAAGAAAAAAGTATGTAAAAAGCATATAATACTGTATAAGATAAATTGAAAAACTATTTTCTAGATGCAAATAAGTTTAAGCAATGTTAGTAGAATATAAGTCTAGTATAAGAATTCAAATATGACCAAAATATTGTTAATCTACTATATTATCAACTACAAATAATTAAGGTTAATAAGTTTTCAAATATTTATTTCAATATATACAAAATATGTTCTGGTTGAAATTTGGTAACAAACGTGTAGTGGCGAAATGTGTGATATTTTTACTCGAGTCTATATTTATTGAATATTTTGTCCTCATAATCGAAAACTTCAAATTCATACGATGTTCAGGTATGATAAAAATATATAAAAATCAATCATGTCAAAAAAAAATTTTCAAGTATAATGCGTTAAGTGTTGTAACCAACAAGTTTTCCATCATCAATCAACTGCAAACGAAACCACAAGACAAAACGACATAGAGTGAATCTCCTGGACTTTCCTCTCCTCTCATCCAATAATGAAAACATACGATCACCTAGCTATATAGCCGCCGCATCAAGTTTTTCATTATGGATTCGATTCGACTCAATCCATTCGACTCCCTCAGTCTCGTCTCTTATGTCGGAAGCCATTGCAACTCAGGCTTGGTGTTTACTTGACACCTTCCAGGACATAGGTCGTCAGTCATAAGGTCAGAAGACCGAGATCCCAATACCTAACTTCTCCATACGATGCCGTCGCAACGCAGGAATGGTGTGTATTTAACACCTTCCGGGACAATCGTCAAAAATATGAAAAAAAAAGTAATTGGATTAAACATTTTATCCTGAAATGTTCAAAGGTGTGGAAACCAGCAAAGATAACTTAAAACACCTTCAGGCTAAATTGCTTTAACCCAAAGGGTTAACTAACTTTCGGGCCCCACGTTGGGCGCCATTTTGTGTGATGTGAGGGGTGTGTGAAAAAAATGATTTTGCGAGATTTTGACGTAACTCAAAATCTCAACTTTCGCTTCGCGATGGACAGTGGCACGCTGGTGTTTGGGCTGAAGCTCGCCGGAAATGGGGGGTTCGCGTCCATCTACTCACACATACACAACTTAATTCGTGCCAAAAACGAAAGATGTAGATGAAAAACCGAAGCGATATACAACAAAGAACATTAACAAAAACGACCGTCGATTGATGATAAGGAAAATTTTCGCTGATTTTGACATGACCGAACTCGTGTCTTCAGGACCAGATGTTCACGTCCTGGACAGGCTGCCCACCCCATATGACAACGTATTGTCATCCATGGCACTACTCATTGCCTGTAAAAAAAATGTTTGGAGTAACGCCCCAAAACGTAACTTACCATTTCGCCATATGCCTGTTACCTTTCAACCAATTCTAGATTAAATTAAAACATTATTATTTGTTTTACATCTTTTCAAAAAAAAGTATCCAATAAATATTTATTTCCGTAAACATTCTACTTAAGTTTAACAATTATCACAAGATCAATATAATTAGTAATATATAGGGAATAAATTCATAAATACACGTTTATTTAACCGAATCCTTGATTGCTTGAAGATTCAAATCTGATATTGGATAATTTTGATCAATAAAAATTTTTCGTTTAGTTTTACCAATGAAAAAAAATATGTAAAAAATGCAAAAAAAAAAAAAAACTAATCATTAACAATTTACATTCTCTTTATTTATCTTTTTTTTCTTTTATCAAATTTGGAAAATCAAGCTTTTGGACGGTCAATTATTATTATATAATTAGCAAGTTTTCTTTTATAGAAGAAATGGCAACTTCGTATAGATAATTTAGGATTAAAAAAAAAATAACAAAAAAAAAGGATTATAAGAAAAAAGTAATAAATGGCAGCTTTACAAAAAAAATAATTATACCAAGAAGTTAAATGGCAACTTTGTATAAATAATTTAAGAGTTTAAAAAAAAATATTAAAAAAACAGCAATAAAACAAATTTATTAAAAGAACCATATTTTAAATGGCAATTCTGAAAAAAAAATAATAACTATATCAAGAGATTCAAAGAAAAAAAATGGCAACTTTGTTTAATTATTTAGGAATTAAAAAAAATTAAAAAAAAAGGATTATAAAAAAATAAATAGCAAAAATCAAAAAAACAAATGGTAACTTTGTTTCTCTAATTTAAAGAACTAAAAAAAAAAATGAGAAAAAAAACCATAAAAAAGTATTAAAAGAATTTAAATGGCAACTCTGACCCATATTCTGGTTCTATTACATTTTTCTTTAACACAAAATTGTTTGATGGGACACCCTATCATTTTTCGGTTGTCAAATACAAATAGTTGTTTACCTTTTTATTTAGTCTTGAGAATTTTTTTTTTTTTTTTTGGTAAATAACTAAATAATCTGATCTTTGTGTCAGAAAACTTTCTGGCTTGTTGGGCATTAATAAAGGCAAATGGAATCGGGGTAAGTTTAAATTGATAAATAGCTAAAATTAAAATTTATTGTTTTTTTTTCTTTTCTAGATTTAAATCATTCCCAGAGTTGGCCGTACTACGAAGTTATGCTGGGTTAAGCTACCAAAACAAATACTTGGATTATTTAGTTATTAAAAAAAAAATTTTTTCATGCTACTGCCGGTTACACTATGTATTCGACTACGGGTTATATTGTCCAGTCAATGTTTGTCCTTTTGTTATGTATCTTATGTTTCCCTATTTACATATTCTCCGGCCCTTAAGTACTTGATTATAAATTAAGCTAATCATTTACTTAATTACGATTCATTTAGATTTTGAAGTTGTTGGTTGTTTTTTTTTCTTTTTTTTTTTTTTAATGTATTCATTAAGTTATTTCATCTGCTAAATTATTTAGGTATGTATCAAGTTTTTTTATTTATTAAGTTATCTATTCGTTAAACTATTTATGTATTAAGTTACTTATTCATAAAGTTATTTCTATATAAAGTTATTTATATACAAGGTTATTTATTTGTTAAACTATTTATGTATTAGGTTATTTATTCATAAAGTAACTGATATATAAAGTTAATTTATTGTTAACTTATTTATCAATTAGGGTATTTATTCATAAAGATCTTTATATATAAAGTTATTTATGTACTAAGTTAATGATTTATAAAGCTATTTATGCACTAAAATCTTCATTTAAGTATAGGTTTATTAAATTAGGTATTCATGCTACTAATTACTCAGTTAATCTAAGTATTTGAGGTTTCATTCAATTCAGTCTTTAGCTACAACGATGGGTGTTTGTGCTATTATTAATTAATCAGTGAATCTAAATATTTGAGTATTCATTCCAGTCTATAGCCATAAAGATGGGTATTTGAGTTTCGATTCATTAAGTTAGGTATTCAAGTCCCTACCCACTTTAGGTCCTATGTTCTAATTGAAGTTACCATTCATTCAAGGTATTTAAGAATTCGTTGGCTTAGACAGTGAAGTATTATATTTCAATTTAGGTTGTTAAGTATTAATGTGGTCTAGGCAATAAGTCAACTTAGCTTGGAATTCCAAATGCAAATTTAGTTTAATTATTTGAATTTAGTCTAAGCGTTCAAACTCTGTTTAAAATTGAAATTCGATTATGGCTTAGGTTTTAAATTGCAGATTCAAACTTAGAATCTAAATGCTAAATCCAGAATTTTTATTTGGGTTTATATATCAAAGTTATTTCAAGAATTTAAACTCGAATTTGTTTCGGTAAGTAATATTCGGTAGTAAAGGTTTTTCTTTTTTTTTTAAGAACCTATTTGATTTGAAAATTAAATTCAAATTTGTTTTAGGACGAAAAGACTTAGTAATTACGACTTTTAATACTTATCACGTAATTGAATAGACTCGTTCACCAAACAATTATTTAGCTAAGAGGTGCTATCATGATTTCATTTACTCGATTATTATCCGATTCATAAAATCCTATAATTTCTAATTCCGCCATTTATTTTCTAAATTGAATTTTACTTTTCATGTATGAAAGGGTTGTTTATTTCTTTTCTATTTCTCTTTAATTTCTAGCCTTATTTAATGTAAATTAAATTTTTTGTATAAACGTAAAGTAAAATAATTAAAAACTGTTTTTTCAATAATCTAATTATTTCTGAGTGCAGGGTCTAATAGGGAGTTATATAATACATAGGCACGTAAATCAAGTAAGGATACGACAAAGTTATATTAGATTTTAAGTCATAGAGTGTGTTAAGGTTATGATACTTATACTAGTCGTAGTTGGTGTACCACTGGCTAACAATACTTATAGGACGTAATAATAGATTTAAGTATAATCGTTATTAGAATCCTATAGAAATTAAGATTATGACCATAAATCCTTTTAATAGTAACCCAAGGGTGATATTAATTTAGTATTAACAATAATTATAAATTTCAGTATAATCGTGCAAATAATAATAATTTTGAAAATAACCGGGTCTCAAAAAAAACAAAAGGATCACACGTATATAAAAGGAAACGACTGGTTGGTATCACGGACAGTTAGGGACTCTCCGGGCTATTGTCATACGTTTTTTTTCTTTTTTTGGATATAGTCACTTTTTACCTGTGGATTTTTTCCTCGGTTTGAATCCAGGTACATCTCCAGGGATTTTTGTTTGAATCTTCCCTCGACTGTGTTGTTAGACGTCTGGTTGGTTTGATGATGAGTTTTGGTCGTTGTTGTATGAATGCCAGTTTGTTGCTCTGTTGAGACAGCTACTGTTGTTTTTGTAGTGAATTTGGCTTGGTGGTCTGTTGGGGCCGGTACTATTGTTTTGGTATGGATGTTGATTTTATTATCTGTTGATTCAGTGTCTGTGGTAATAATGTTAGATCCTCTAAACTTGTGGCATGAGGTGGCGCTTAAGTTACCATCACACCCGCTTCGATTTTAATTTTATTTCCTGGCCAGCCAAACTATTTTTCCAATTTTCTTAAGAGTTTTATTTGCAGTTTTACAAACTGCACACTACCTCGTACACCTACGTATTTCCAGTATAAGTTGTTGGACACTGGGCGAATATTTTTTCTAGAAATTTTGTAATTTTAAATTAATTTTTCTTTTTTTTTTTTTTACAATTTTGAGTTTGTGTCAAACTCTATTCCACGAGGTTTCACCAAAAAAACTCTGTTTCATTTTGTTTTTTTGGTTTTTTTTATTTCTATTTACCTAGTGCGTTTTTCGGAGTTTTTCCTTTTGTATTTGTTTTAACCTCTGCCACTTACTGACTGCTCCTTTTAGAGTGTGATCACGCCATTTTAAACCGCCTGCGATTCATTTTCGGCGTCCCGTAGTTGTTGCTAGTGTGGAGTAAATGTTCGAGTTGTATTTCTTTTGGACCTAAATTTCAACTCCACATTTGCGCCAGTGTTGGTCGTCAGAGATGGGAGTTTGGCGAAAGAAAAATAAACTTTTACAAGATAATGCTGAAAGAAAAACGTCTAAACTGCCACACAGGCTACCAACACTCTTTTAAATCTGTAGGTTTCGTCACACTATCATGGATGCAAAGAAAACTAGAGTGAAAATAAAATTGTATCAACCGTCAAGTTTTCTCACTGGAATAATGTTGCATCCTGTAATTTGTATTATCCGCCAAAGAAATTATGCTAAGCCACATTTTTAAATATGTTTTGTATTCTGAAAATCGCTTTCCAAATATGTTCCTTTCAATAAAATCCGAAAAATAAATAACTAAATGAGACTTTTTTTTCGTTTCCTACACAATTTTAGAAATGTCGCTTAATACATTCTTATGGGAAGGTATCGATATCTTGGTTTTTTGTACACTGAACAAAAAAAAAGTACAAAAAACTGTACAAAGTGTTAAAAACAGTACATTTGCGTACTGTTTTAGGAGTTGCGCATAAAACAGTACAATTGCAAAAAATCAGTACATGTACTGCTTAAAACAGTACGTATGGCAACCCTAAAGATGTTACAAGGTCAATTGGTACCAAAAATGGGCGAAATTGGACAACTACCAAGCCCACCTCCCATACAACTGCATAAATGTATATCTGATATTATATTCGCGTTGGATAATCAAAAAGTAAAAAAGCGGCGAGTTTGCATGAGAATGTTTAAAATAAATAATAATGAGGAAGAAGTAACAATAACCCCCGTATTTATAAACGATTATTAAATTTAACAAACGTTTATTAAGGAGAATTTTCATACAAAATTTGTTTTGTAAACCTTTTTTAAATTTAAAATTTTTTTATAAATACAGGCGTAAGTGTTTAATTTTTATTAATTTGAAAATAAGAATAGATTTCATATGTACATATAAATTAAAGTAAGAATCAAATGTTTAAGTTCATAGTTTTCTTCTGGTATTTCTGAAGAATATGAGAGTTAGTACAGCTGCTTATTTTTCCACAAATATGGTTTACGGAACGGTCAAAACTTTTATTTTCGGGTGTTTTTAGCCATATATCAAAAATTTCGTGATATGTGGTATTTCACTCATTATTAGTTTCTTTTTTTTGATCGGAAAATCTCAGCAGATAATTTTATATGTGCCTTAAAGTAGGTTCTTTTTAAACTAATTGGTGTTGAAGCGTTATGAAGAAAATAATTTATCGATTTTGGAATTTAGGTTTTTTTTCACTTAACGAAAAGAGTGATTGCTTAATTGAAATAGCAGTAAAAGAATTTTCCATATTTTAAAAATAAATTCTCATGATATTATCATCGAATAAGTTGAGTTTCAAAACAAAAGATATCGTTGAAAAATTCCATTCCGATAAAAGCTACACGCTTTTAAAAATTAGCAATTTCATGTAAGCGTTTTTGTGGTTTTTAAATTACTCAAAAATATTCAAGTTTAAAGTACCGTTATATTGTTATTGTTGACAAATTAAGCAAAGTTTTTGCATTTTCTTATTTTATAACACTTGGTCTTTCATATTTGATAAAAACATTTGCTCAAATTGAAACTCAAAAAAACGTCCAGCTAGATTAGCAAAATCTTACACTGTGCAATGTGTCCATTTCGTCGGTGATCAGCTTTCTTGCAGAATATCACCCGGACATCAGATTTCTTCTGAAGACTGATAACCGCATCGTGATGGGAGATTTAAATGCTCACCACGAACTCTGGCACTCGAATCACGGGGATGATCTGAGTGGTACGCGTTAGTGGAACAGATTGACGACGCTACATTTTTCACGGTAAACGATGATGCCCCCAGCAGAATTATGGGTAATTGCACCAGTTCACCAGACATTCCATTTGTGTTTCAGGTCTGATAAACTATGCGACTTGACAACACAAAGTTTCTCTGGCATCAGATTACTTTTCCACTATTATCAAGTTTGACAATCCGACAGACTTTGTGGTCTCTCAACGCCGAACCTATATTGGTTAGTTGGTTAACGTAGTAGCACACACAGAACAAGGCGTGCTGCAAGTATTGTCGACAGTGACTCCGTTTTGACACCACACACCTCGCCAAGAATTGGAACCCCTAATCAAACTTGACCTAGGGGCAACACTGAGGTGGCTAGAGCCAGCCCGTTGCGTGGGCCAATTTTTTTTTGGTAGCCCTGCAGCCATCTAGTTTCTTCCATTTATCGTCAGCTATATCCAGAAAGTGTCTGAAGATTTCGCTTCTGATAGTTCCAAGGTGTGTTGCGACTGGCACATCCTGTGAAATAAGAAGACCGGCTCCTGTCTTGGTCAGCCCATTCGCCTGTTTATTACCGTGATGGTTTCTATGCGCAGGGACCCAAATTAAGGCAATGTCAGATAGGCTGCCCAGTCTGGATAGTTCCTCCTTACACTGGTTGACGAGAATGGACGTTGTTTTTAAGACTAGTGACATCAGAGCCACCTGGCTATTAACGAAAATACCAATTTTGCCGCTGATTTCCCTACTGTACAGTGTTATACATGCCTCTCTTATCGCCAGTATTTCAGCCTGAAATACGCTGGCCCAATCTGGCAGGCGGGAGAGATTCACGTGCAGTTCCTCCGATAAACCCCCAGAGCTAACACCAAAGGTCATCTTTGAGCCATCTGTGTAAATCCTCGTGCAGTATTCAGCGGCCATGATTCCCCTGCTCCATTCCCGCCTTGACGAAAATATGACTTTGAATTTCTTATCAAAGTCTGTTCGGGGTATCATATAGTCCGTAGGTCGTTTCAGAGATGAGAGTTGCTTCTGTAAGATTCCTGCGTGACTGTACGTCCTCGCCTTCCAACATCCCGATGCAGAGAGGTTATCCGCACTGCTGACGGATATGGCCATAAGGTGTAATTCTATTGGAATAAGGTGCAGTATACAGGCATGTTCTGTAAATCACAAGACTTCAAATCACTTAATTTTGAAATCGCAATTGTGATTAATGGGTGTTTTGAAAACCACAAAAGTTTTAACTTAGTTAAAAATAGTGGAAACAAATAAGCAAGTAATTTTAAATCGGCGGCCACTTAGCTGACTGGTTTAAAATCACAATTGTGATTTCAAATCACTTTCACAAAAAGTGATTTTCAGAACATGCCTGATAGTATCCAGATATGCTGAAGGACTAGGGCGTAGAGCGCCTGTTATTCCAATACAGGCTGATCTTTGTACTCTGCCTAGCAGGTCCACGACGTATTTCCTGCCCGTCGCGGTCCACCATGCCAGAGCTCATATGTAAGAATCGGCCGTACTATTGCCGTGTATAGCCATTTGACCAGTCTAAGATAAAGGCATCACCTGGCGCCAAACATTCTACGGCAGGCATAGTAAGCCACCGTAGCCTTCCCGACCCTGTATTGAGTTTTCAATTTCCATGATAATTTTGAGTTTAGGATAATTTCCAGATATTTCGCGTGATCCGACAGGGGAAGTTCGTAACCTACCAGCCGTGGTGGCCTTAAAACCGGAATTTTCGTCCTTCTGGTGAACAGTAACAGTTCCGTTTTGCAGCTGAGCGCCCCTAAAGCACTGGACATAATGTCACTCATCACATCCAGAAACGCACCCGATACTAATAACACCACGTCATCCGCGTAGGCTACCGTCTTGATGCCCCTTTTATCCAGGCCAGTAAGAATCGAGTTAACAACAATGAGCCAGAGTAGAGAAGAGATCACCCCACCTTGCGGTGTACCCCTTCTAACATTCTTTGACCTCACGCTGTTACCAAGACATGATATAACGGTCCTAGTCCTCAACATGCTCAATAACCATATTACGATGTACTCCTGAACATCCAAATCAGTTAGTGCTTGTTCAATCGCAGTGATCGTGACGTTGTTAAAAGCGCCCTCAATGTCCAGGAAGGCAGCCATGGTGTATTGTTATATTCCAGTGATCACTCTATGACCCTTACTACTTCGTCTAGCGCCGTTTCCATAGATCGACCCTTAAGGTAGGCATGTTGACTGCATGAAAGTCGAGATGCATCATCCAGTCGATGCCTTATATGTGAATCTAAAAGTCTTTTTTCTTCATTATTAATTGATTGAATCTTCATATATAAAATATGAACTAACAATAATTAATAAAATCTTATCCTTAAGCTTTATTTTATGTCCTGCCAGTGCCAGACAAAAATTTTCTTCATCGCGGGTTCTGTTCACATATATAGGTGTTTATCGCTCATCTTAACGGGTAAGTGCTGCAGTGTCTCTTCTCCTTAAGCGAGACTGGGCGCTATCATTTAAAATATTTCGAGCTAGTGGATTTGGGTGCAACTCTAGCCTTTTCAAATATTTTACCGCATACTTCGTAATAATAGTCCTTACCAGTGGCACATTGAGATCCTTGTGGATATTTGAGTTTTTAACATACAAAGGGGAAGCTGTAATTCTTCGAAGAAGTTTATTTTGGCGCCTTTGAATTTTTTTGATATTTGAGGCCGAGGCAGTGCCCATAGTTGAATACCGTAGCACCATATTGGCTTTAAAATAGCGTTGTAAAGTAGTAGTTTGCAAACGAGACTAAGAACAGAATTTCTTCCAATAAGCCAGTTAATTTGAATTGCTTTTAGTTTCATTTGGGTTAATTTTGCTTCTATATGGCATTTCCATGTTAAACGCCGACCTAAATAAATACTGAGATATTTGATATGCGATTGTTGAGGCACTAGTTGATTATTGATTTTAATATGGGGGCATGTTTCCCGACGCAAGGTGAATGTTATCAGCCCAATTATGAATAAAAACTCCCCTTCTCCCATTTTCCTATGTAAATTCAATTGTTAAAATGGGAAAAGGGAAAAAACTCCCGGGGAATTTGTATTCATATTTGGGCTGTATATGTACGCATTTTTGCTCATTGACCTTTATTCTCCATTGTTTTAACCACAGTTCTAGTTGAAATATATGATCATGCAGGTATCGAGATGCTTCACGACTGTTCTCGTGAACGCTTAGAAAAGCTGTATCATCAACAAAAGTTTTGGTTAGGGTGTAATTGTTTGTTGGCATGTCCGAGGTATATATAAGGTAAAAAAGTGGGCCCAGGATGCTTCCCTGAGGGACTCCAGCTTCAATTCACCTTCTTTAATAATCAATTTTCGACCGACCAGGTAGCTTTCTAACAGCTTGTGTATTAACCGTTAGGTTTAGCTTCAATTTATGTAACAAGCCTACATGCCAGATTTGTAAAAAGCTTGAGAAACATCTATGAAGAGAGCGGAGCAATATTTTCTTTCTTCAAAGGCTTTTCTTATGGCGTTTACTATCCGATGGGTTTGTTCAATTGTGCTATGCTCTCTTCTGAAGCCGAATTGATGATTAGGTATACACCCATTGTCATTTAAAATTGGGGTTAATTTTGACTCTAAGAGCTTCTCAAACAGCTTTGATATATTAGATAATAAGCTAATAGGCCTATATGACTCAACTTTTGTGTGATATTTTCTTGGTTTTTGGTATCATCGTTATTAAGGAGAGTTTTAAGCAGAAACGATGATAAGCTGATTGGACGGAAGTCCCCTGCAGTCGCATAACTATTCCTGCCGATTTTGGGTATGAACACCACCTTCACTCTCCTCCAATTAGACGGTACGTAATTGAGGGATAGGCAGAGTCTGTACATTATCCTCAACCAGGGAGTGAAATAATTCCTTGCGCTCTGCAGCATCTTAGGAAAAATGCCACCAGGTCCTGGGGATTTTTACGGGGCAAAACTTTCGACCGCTCTAGGATTCTTTCCTCAGAAATGATATATCCGTCAATCTCGAAAAACGAATCATCGTATGTTGGTGCCTTAACAGTTGCGTCCGAGCACCCAGGGAAGAGTGTGTTTAGTAAAATGTCAAGTGTTTCCGCCTAGGATTCTGACCATGTATCATCCGCTCTCTTGACATAGGTTGGGTTCGAGTGTTCTTTGGCCAGAACTCTACTAAGTCTGGCAGAGTCTTTGGTATTTTCAATAGAATCGCAGAAGTTCTTCCATGATCTTCTCTTTGCGACTGCTATTGCTTTCTTATATTCCTTCTGTTTTTCGCGGTACTCCTGCCACGACTTACTGGCATAACCACTGTTGGAAGCCCTACGGACTTCTTTCCTTAGAGCCGAGAGTTCCGAGTGCCACCAGGGAGGGAAGCTCTTCCTGGCCTTTGTAATGGGGCAGGAGATTTCAAATGGCCTAGGTTCGAGTCATTGATACGCCACAGGCTTTTTCATCGAGCGAGGTTGCACGGGTCATCAGGGCAGCTAAATCATCCAAAGCTGTTGGACCCGATAGAATATCCACGAGTAGAGTACTTAAGAAACGTTCCAATTTATCGATAGACACCCTTATAACACTCGAAGCCTGGAAAGTGGGTAGGGTGTTTCCCCTTCTAAAGTCGGGGAAAAATGCGACCCAAGGAGACTCAGGCGGCAAGGATGCCGCAAGCAGTATAGCAAAACAACTGCTCGTACAAATCAGTGATGGCCTTAGCCAAGCCCGACCATGTAAAACAACGGTCCTAGTGACTCCTTCTCTTCAAAGACATTGCGACTTCTAGTCTCTCGAAAAACACGTAAAGTTTAAAAATAAGAAATCGAAGTGTCGTAGAAATAAACAGGGAGTTCCCCAGGCTGGAGTTTTATCCCCGATCCTGTTGTATTTATACATGTCTAAACTCCCAATACCTCCCCAAGGCGTCCAAATGATATCGTTCGCAGACTTTGTATTTTGGTAAACGGTTGTCTTCATGATCTGGCAATATTTTTCCACACGAGAAATTTGAACATCTCTATCTCAAAATCCTCGACGAACTTTTGACAGTCTGTTCATGTCAATGCGCATGCCACTGCAACAGTGTTGCCAAAACTTGGTGACCAAAAATGGCTAAATTTACGGAAAAAATGGCTAAAAATGGGCTAAAAAATGGCTAAAAGCATTAAAAAAAAAACACATTAACATTCAATAACAAAACAGAAATAATTCATTTAAAGTTGTTTACGATTAAATTGTGAGTTAAGATCAATTTGTTAAATAAGAATAAACGTAAATTAATACTAAAATAAATTAATATTAAAAAATTAAATCATCGAAAAATTCGATGTCGTTATTGTTCATCTCATAGGAATCACTCATTAGTTTCAAATAATCATAAGTTTTAAATAATTTGAAGGTAAATCATAATCACGACAACATTTACCCAACCTTTTGAGTCCAGATCTACAATAAAAAACAAGTAAGAAAGTATAGACAGTTAAGCCCGACTTTATGATACTCTACACCACATTAGAACCTTTGTACCAAATTTTTCAAATAATCTCTAAATTGCGACCTGTACTTTGCGCACAAGGTTTATATGGACAGCCAGCCAGCCGGACAAACATCGTGATTCTGAGTTAATCGGTATACGTAAAGGTGAGCTAAGGACTAATGTTTTAAGGTGTTACAGACATCAGCACAAACGCATAGTACCCTCCCCACTATTGTGGTGGTGGAATAAATATTGTGGTAAAACTATTTACCTAATTGATAAAATTAGGTACTCTACTTCATCATTAGACCATGGAAGTTAGAGCAACTTTATAGTCAATTCTGAAATTTCTTAAACAATTTTGTTACCGCCTGCATCCCTTTATTGAAATACTTGCTACCAGAAAGAAACAGCGATGTTTGTGTTGATCCATTTTATAAATTTAATAGTGCGTCATAGTTCATAGCGATTTTCAACATTTGTAAAAGTTGTAATTTAAATTAAAGGCGTTTTAATTGTTCAAAATGTTTATTTTTCTTTTATAAATTTTTATAATAAAACTAGCGGGCCCGTTGCCTGCTTCGCACGGCAAAACAAAATAAGAAAAGAAAAGAAACACACTTGTTTTTAATAAAGTTGGTTTTCCTGCGGCAAAAACACACTCACTTCACATACGCACCGCACACACATGCGTTATCGGATTTCAACCAAACTTCATATAAACCATATATGGGCCATTGCCTACGTAGTGTATACGTTTGGTTGAAATCACACGACGCGTTTATGAGTACTTCGGCGACGTACATATACGGACTTATTTTTATATATATAGATAAAAATTATAATTTTAAAAGAAAAACGGCAAAAAAATTTTATTGCTAAACAAGTTGAAAAATGGCTAAAAAAAATGGCTAATGGCTAAATTCATTTTTAATGGCTAAACAGGGTGAAAAATGGCTAAATCTAGCCACTAAATGGCTAAATTGGCAACACTGATTACAACCAAAGTATATAATGCTACTTTTCAGCTCTAACCCTAGGTTTCCACATGCAAGTAATTACTTGCAAGTAGCGTATACGTATTATCAACGAAAAATCTCGGAAACAGCCGATTGGCTTACAGTACAAAAATTGTGTGAATGTTAGTGAAAAAGTGGGAGTGTATTGAGTTTTTGGAACTTGCACTTGCATGTGGAAACTGGGGGTAAAGAAGTAGTTTTGAAGTACCAATATTAAATAATTGTATAGAATGTAGTTGGCCCGGAAATTTTTAAAAAGGATTGAACAAGGTACATTAAATATACCTTGGGATTGAATTTCTAAAAAATATTTGTTTGTTCGGGAAAATAATTGAATTTTTTATTTGAGTTTCATTTTTAGTTAAGTGATGCTTTTTAATTAATTAAAGGGGTTTTAAATGTTTAAAAGCGATATAGACGCATTTTAAAATCACTGCATTAATATCACTTCTTAAATTGACAATTACATTACTATTGCAGAACTACTTTTGTTTAGCATCTTAAAAGTTATTTTAGTATACATTTTTTCCCCTACTTATAATTGACATTCAAATATCAGAACTCTAAAAGTACTAGAAACTTGGAATATATGCAGCTAAAAGTAGTAGAAAATGAACAACATTTTTCCAATGAAATGCTCATGTTAAATTCATAGCTTCTTCACCCGAATTCGAAGTACTTTTTTTGCTGGGTACTTAAGCCAAAAACTAATTTTTTTCATGATGAAAAAAATAAACGATTTAATTCTTAGTTCTTTTAATGGTTTGAGTCTTCGAAAATTAAAAAGAACGTAGAACGTTTTGCTTGATGCCTGCTTATAGATGAAATAAGTATGTGGCAAATATGCTTTGAGGCCCTATGCTCCTTATAGGAACGACGGGAATATATATATATATAAATATGCTTTCATACGTGGACTAAATCACGTAAATCCTTAATATTAAATTTACTTACAACGGCAGAAAAAACAGATAAATTGTAATATATCGCTAAAGTGGCTAAAACTGTAGTGACTTTAAACGAAATTTACTGTTTATTCAAGAAATTTTTCGAAGTGTAACTTTTGACAAATTTGTTTTTTTGGAAAATAGCGTAATTTTTGTATTCTTCCCCTCGCAGCACTGTTATGTATGTACGTAAATCAAATCTGCAACAGCGATTTCTTCTGCTCTGCCAGACTATTATCCTTTTAACTAAATCACACATAAGTTTATTCGGATAAACTGTTTTATTTATTTTAAAATAAAAATAAACACGAAAGTGAAATTAAAAAAAGGCTAGGAAAAGCTAAATGCATCATTGAAAAAAGCTGAAAAAAAGCTTAAAGCTAAATGAAATTTCTCAAGCTAAAAAGGAAAAAATAAAGCTAAATTTAGCTCGAAAAGCTAATATGGTCACACTGTCTATATGTGAGAGCATTAGAAAAAACGTCCTCAAGATAAAATTGATTTTATTTCACGACCGCTTTCTCTGGCGAAATTGTATGTCAAATTGTATGGAAAACATCGTTCAGCCCCAGTTCTGTTTCATCATTTAAGCACATTGTGGTTGGGCCTTATGACACGTAGCGGTATGTGTTCAGATTACATCAATAGAACACCTGCATGTCGAAGTGAAGATCATGACGGTCAAAGAACACAACGTAATGCTTGCAAATCAGTTCCTTCTGGTATATTATCGGAAGGGCATCCTAATTACCATCTAACGGAATAAGTCCCCCTTCGAGACATGTCAGAAAATATCTTCTCTGGTATGAGAAAAATCCTACAACACCTAGACTCTATGACAGACCACACCTCATACAGGGCAGCTCTGAATGAAATTCATAGGGAGTCGGTAGATATTTCTATGAATAGTCGCCGAGATATTGTTTTAGGAGGTCGCCCACCATTCGTTGCAATCGTAGAAAGGACCAGAGTGGTATTGGCACAATTGACGTCAGGAGGGCTACTCTCTATTGCGATGCGAATATCATTTCAATGCGAAAGCTAAATTTCAAATTGATACTCTCTATAACTTTCGCAAAATTTTTTTGAAAATGAAGGTATACTGGCAATAGAAATTAAAGATGGCTCACATTAACAGTAATAAAAGGTCAAAATATTTAAACAATAATACTTTATAAGTATGTGCATTAGCGTGGCCGTTAGTTGTATGGAGAACTTTTTTTTTTTGATTTCTTATATTCTCCCCCCCCAAATCGGATCAGTTTTATGTAAAAAAAAATACAAAAAAATTTCGTAGCGATAAGTTGTGTTTTAGGGGGGGCGTCGGCCCCTCAAAGTTTGCCATCAAGCCATTTATTCAAATGTAATTTGTTTGCATATGACTATCTCTTAAAAACAACATTTTACAAGAACATGGTATATGGCAATATTTTAGCTCTTCTAGTCAACAACATTAGCCTCGAAGAAAGTTTTTTGCTAAAATTAATATTTAAGAAAATAATTAAGAAAATAACAACAAAATTCCAAACATTTTATATACGTTTTATATATATAAAAGAGGGATTTAATGTCAAGTGAACTAATTTTGAAATCGAAATCTTTCGATTTGGATGAAATTTGCACCACCGTTAGTCCCATTGAATAGTAGTTCAGACACAAATTTTCAACAAGATCGGTCAAAAAGTTTCTGAGTTTGGGAGGGTCAAAGTTTGAAATTTTGGCCATACAGGTGTTCTTTCACATCCATGTAACTTATTACCAATTGGGGTTAGCAAAATTTGTCTCAAGCAGCTTAGATAGCTATTTAATCAATCTTTTTAAAAAAAATTTTTTGGTTTTTTTAAAAAATTTTTTAACATATTTTTTTTTATATTTAAAACTTTTTTTTTTTTTTTTTTTTGCCAAGTTGTAAATTTAAAAAAAAAATTTAAAAAAATTCAAAAAAAAACAAAAAAATTTTTTTTTTAAAGATTGATCAAATAGCTATCTAAGCTGCTTGGGACAAATTTTGCTAACCCCAATTGGTAATAAGTAACATGGATGTGAAAGAACACCTATATGGCCAAAATTTCAAACTTTGACCCTCCCAAACTCAGAAACTTTATGACCGATCTTGTTGAAAATTTGTGTCTGAACTACTATTCAATGGGACTAACGGTGGTGCAAATTTCATCCAAATCGAAAGACATCGATTTCAAAATTAGTTCACTTGACATTAAATCCCTCTTTTATATATATAAAACGTATATAAAATGTTTGGAATTTTGTTGTTATTTTCTTAATTATTTTCTTAAATATTAATTTTAGCAAAAAACTTTCTTCGAGGCTAATGTTGTTGACTAGAAGAGCTAAAATATTGCCATATATCATGTTCTTGTAAAATGTTGTTTTTAAGAGATAGTCATATGCAAACAAATTACATTTGAATAAATGGCTTGATTTCAAACTTTGAGGGGCGGACGCCCCCCCTAAAACACAACTTATCGCTACGAAATTTTTTTGTATTTTTTTTTACATAAAACTGAACCGATTTGGGGGGGGAGAATATAAGAAATCAAAAAAAAGAAAATAACGGCCACCCTAATGTGCATACATACATTTGCAGGTCGCACTGCTACAACAACAACAGCAACAATAATGTGTTAGTATGTTTCAGAGAACAGCTTTATGCGATTGAAAAAAATCGCATTTAATCAACAACAACAAATACACTCGCTTGCGGTCATACAATCAAACTTGCGCAACCGCAAATATTCGCTGTGGTTTGCAGTCATTCAAATATTGCACATCGTGCTTTGTTATTTATACAATCGTTAGCTTCGTTTTTTAATAAAGATGTTTGTGTGTTCTTTGCGACAATGATTGTTTTGGTAAAGAAAAAAAAATTAAAACAAAAAAGCCAGAAATTATGCAATTATTACTCATGTATTCATTCAGCATTAACTATATATGTAGTACAAGAAAAAAACATTTAAATGAAACTAAACGCACATACATATGTAGGTACATACATACATACAAACAATTTCCATAGACACATACTTTTTTTATCTTAAAAAAAGTACAGTAGTTCTGTATGTAGGTACAATGTATTCTTGTTATTGTTGTTTTTATTGTTGTTAATTTTAACAAAGCATGAGAGTGGTTTATTGTTGTTAATGTTACCAAGCGTCTCATCGAGTGGACAATGACTACTTGACTGCAAAAGTATAAATATGTGTTCTTTTGAATTTACACAGTTATGTTATATTGCGTGAGCAACAAAAATGCAAATAAAGCACTTTCAATAAAAAACGAATAAATGCAAAAATCAAATGTGTACGAAACGATGTAAAAATTACCAACGTTGAACTTTGTTTTGCAAGCAAAGAGTGAATGTAAATTTTAGCGTATGAATAAATCAAGAAAAATTGTGATTTTGCAGTTCTCTGGTATGTTTAAACAAGCAAGTTTTTATATATACATTTCGTTCATTTAAGCGATAAATACTGTATAAAAAATCTTTTTTAAATTTCAGACATTTCAAAGCCACTTTTCCCATTTGTCACAGAGAGAGACAGAGTAAACTACATACAAAAAATTGTATTCAAAACAAATTAATGAAAACGCCTTCTGCCCCTTCAAAAACATATTTTTAATTAATTTTAATTATTAATTTATATTTACTATATATAACTAAACAAATCTATAACTAATAAGGTGATGTTGTATACAACTTTAATTAGGTAAAGGGCCTAGTTTTTTTCTTCTCAATTCCTCCCATTCTACAGGATGTTGTTTCTTTTTATGTGCATGCATATTAGCATTTGAGTTAAACGTTCTAGTACAAAACGGACAATTATATAAAGTTTCTCCAGTATGTTGGGTCATGTGTTCCTAAAAATAGAAATATCTAAAATAAAAAAGTTTTAAATATTTTTCGTAACCTACTTTCAACGTTAATGCTTTCTTAAACGTTTTATCGCACTGCTCGCAGCGAAAAACTTCCTTCGAATGAAAATAATGCTTGTGACTTGATAGCGATCTTCGATTTGGACACACTTTCTCACAGTCGGGACATTTATAGGTTTTGTCATCAAGATGATATCTTTGAATGTGAGTTTTTAAATTATCTTCATCTTTAAGCCAACTTTCACAATTCTCAATAGGGCATTTTAGACGCGGTCCACTATCTTCAAAATGAGAACGTACATGCTTTTCAAATGATTTTTTATCTTTAATTTCTTTAGCACATACTTGACAAATGTTTATTTCCCGTCTATGATACATGCTAGTGTGTATATTAAGAAGATATTGTGTAGCAAATCTGAAAAAAGATATTAATGTTAGTAAAAAATTATGTATGTATATGCGATATCGTTTAGAAACTAACTTGGCTGTACGTGTTGTACATTTGGTGCATACAATAGTCCATTGCTCCTTTGGTATATGAGTTTGTTTATGTAATTCGAGTAAATTCCGCCTTCCAAATTTACGTGGGCAATGTTCACAGGCATGAGTTCTTTCTTCTTCAGAAGCATGATAGGATATATTGTGTATTCGCAGACCATAACTTGTTGTAAATGATTTATTGCATTGTGTACAGCTTAAATACAAATTTTTTATTTCGAGATTAAAAGGCAATATTTAAGCAATGCATTCTCAAAAAGAGTTCAAATTATTTAAGATTTTAACTTTAAAAAATTGGTAAATCTCTTTGGGATTTTGTTTCTCTTCCCTTTTTTCAATAAAGATAAGATAGATTCACGCAATAATCTATACTAATATAATAATGAGGTAAGTATGTTTTTGCTGATTTAACTGATGGTCTGTGAGGTGCTATAGGCAATATACACCTCCCATACAAAGAAAATATAGATTTATGTATATCTAGAGAACAGCAAGATCTAGTTTCAAAATTGGGTACAAATATCTTGGTTATCAATACGCAACATCTGTCTAAATCTGGGGAGAACTGGAGAAGTGACCGTGACATTATAGATTTTTGTATGTTTGCAGAATGCCAAGAGACAAAGTTTTGAAATTAGGTACAAGCCTCTTAGTAATCAGTACGCAGAGTAAAAAAAAAAAATGTGGGCGAGATCGGAGAAGTGGGCGTGGCCCGAAATTGATTTGTTTATATCTGGAGAATATCGTTTCGAAATTTGGTGCACATAGTTTGGTTATCAATACGCTGTGTTCTAGAGAATCTGAAGTGATTAGTAATGGGCATGAGCTAGCTGTATAACAGACGGCTGGGGACTTAGTATATGTAGGGCTATAGTGTTAAGTTGGGTTGTTTTCAGGGGCCGTTACAGTTATTCCTTTTTTCATAAAAGTCAGGTGAAAACAGTTATTTTTTGATTTTTATTTTTTTGAACAAAAATATCCTTTATTTTTTGAACAAAAATAACAGTTATTTTTTTGATTTTTATTTTTTGAACAATTATAACATTAAATTTCTGATTTTTATTTTTTTGAACAAAAATAACTTATTTTATTAATTTTTATTTTTTCGATCAAAAATAACAGTTATTTTTTGATTTTTTGAACAGAAATAACAGTAATTTTTGACTTTTATTTTTTTGAACAAAAATAACAGTTATTTTTTTATTTTATTTCGAGCAATGATAAAAGTTATTCTCTAAAGAAAGTACGTGTTTTGATAATTTAGTTGACTTTAAATATTTATTTCAACTTGCATAAGAAACCCCAATGATGATTACCAGGTAAACCAAAAATATGTAATCGCATATTTTTCCTTGTGCAACCAATGAAGGCAGAAACAGTATATTTATACATTTTAGAGCTTCTTATGAATTTTGGAATCGATTCGTTAGTGCATATTTTTGCATATTTAACCGTTTGGAGATGTTTTTGCATAATTTGGTTGAAAGAGCCTTTTTGCAGCATTTTTTAAGTTTTTAGTACATATTTGCCCTTTTTGAGGCATATTTTGATACATCGTCAGCTCATTACTGGTTTGACCTACCGACCATTAAAAAAAAAATGAGTTAGGTATGAGGAATATATTTTTTTAATACCCTCTTTCTAAATCAAAAACCTGTTTCGCGAAAATTTTTATGGTTTTAATTTTGCTGCATACCAACTGTTTCAAAATTTTTTAAGTACTGTTTTGCTCTACAAGCCATTGTTTGGCGATTGCAGCAAATTCTTCATACAAAAACGCACAAAATAAATTTTACTGTTGCTTTGCTGCATTGCCGTAAGAAAAAAAAGTTGTTAAAGCAAAAGCAAAGTAAAATGACAACAAGAAAATAAATTTGTGAAAAATAGTTTTATAATGGACCCAACCAAGTGTACGGTTTGCTATTATTTGTGTTTATAGCCTACCTAAGGGAAATGCTTCCAATTTTTGCTAGTGCTTAAATTAAAATTTTAAATGAATTAATAAAAGATTGGTCACTTATTAAAACTTTGACATTATGGAGCGATTCTTGCGTACCTCAAAATAAAAATCAAATTAACGCAACCGCAATCAAAATGTTCTTTAAACAAAATAATATTGATGCCGTAATACAAAAGTCTTCAGAACCAGAACATTCTTTAATTCAAGAAGTGGACTATGTCCATGGTGTTATAGACCGGTACTTAAAGAATATTGAAATTCATAGTCCTCTTCATTTACTAAATTTGCTTAAAACAATGCCAAAAATAAAACAAAACTTAAAGTTATGGAAATGCTTCCGGAAAATTTTCGCACATACTCGTTGGAAGCAAATAAAATGGACTTTCGAAAAGTCCCTTTTGCTAAAATTAAAGTACTTCTATACAGTTAAAATAATGATTTATGTATATATTATAAAACTTCTACCAGAGAGGAAAAATATAAAAATGCAATTTTGGTTAAGTCTGCATCAAAAAATTTTTTGAAAACTCCTGAGAATTTGTTGACGAATGTTTTGAAAATATCGAAACCACCATTTATTTCCAGCGATAAAAATAGAAACATAAAAGACTTGCTTATATTTCTTCCACGTGTTGATAAAGCTTATTATAAAAATTTACTCAATATTAAGAGGGAGTTTACACGGTGTCTTTCCAGACATGTCTGTTTTTGACATTCTCTTTTGAACATGCTTTCAAAATCTTAATGTCTTTTCACGATGTCTTTCCAAACATGTCTGTTTTCATGTATAATAGTCTAATATACATATACATACAAATTAAAATCATGGAAATTCATATAAACAAACATGAAAACTAATTTCATGTCTGTTTGGCAACCCATCTTTCTTCTCTACCCCGATCACCTACAAACAAAACAAACGTGTTTGTTAGACATGTCTGAAAAGACACCGTGTAAACTCCCTCTAAGTTTTAAATTTTCTTTTTACTTTTGCATTATTTAAGTTGTTTAATTTGTGGCTTTTTATGTAACTTTTCATAACAGTAGAACTGTTTTTTCTGTTTTTGTAAAGTAAAATCAAATAAAAAAAATATAAAAAAAATTCATCTCAACAACAAGTTACTCAATACACAGCAATAAGTATACGTATGCAGCACAAAAAGCCACTTTTTTAATTTTTTTATAGAAAAGTGGCGTATGCGGCACAAAAATTTAAAAAAATTCTATCGGGTACAATTTGAGAAATCTTCATGTAAATCTTCTTTGTCGTTTTTCTCCACTCCGACTTTTTGGCATATGCGCCAAACCAATTCTGAGCTGACGACATGTTAAATCTTTAGATGCCTACAAGAGCTTTCGCCACATATAAAAAAAAATTTGTTTTTTTTTTAAATACATATTTTGACTTTTCTTTTTTAAATATTCATCTGTATACCTAACGTCTTGCTTTAATTTCACCATCAACATTTAATTTTTACTAGAAAATTGTAACACAAAGCTGGTTGTCGTTAAAAATTAATGTTATTTTAAACTTTAAAATTTTATATCGGGTGATTTTTTAGCTATTATCTTATTGGCAACACTGGTTTAAACAGCTGACGCACTTCACTGTCAAACATCTTCAGTTTGGTCTATAATTTAACCCAAGGCAAGGCGAATTACAACTACAATGCTTCTGTCAAGGCGAATTAACTCCAGGTAAGCTCAACTCGTCAGCCGTTCATCAGCTGTATCCACGGCGAATTAAAAAAATGGTGAAACGTCAAAATATTGTTTTGTTTCTATACTGAAGTTTGACAACAACTCACAAAATTGCAAAAACAAAATACATGGAGTTAATTCGCCTTGTTTTGTAGTTGTAGAGTTGCACTTACCTGTTATAAATTCGCCTTGGCTTCTGTGGTCGGGTTGTCAAAAATATTGCTAGTAAAAAAAACAGGTTTGTTTACATAAAAAACAAGTTTGTATACAAACTTTGACAAGTCGACCACCGAAAAAAAACACCATATGTTGACTTGACCCCACCTTCTAGTCAATTCGCCTTGAATTTAACCATGAATCGTCTTATGCGCCCCATACACGGTTCAATTCAGTTGTCAACTGAGTCTTTCAACTCAGTTGACAACTTCATCAACTGAATTGAAAGATTTTAAATTTATTTTAAAATTTAATGAAATAAAAGACAATTTTTAAAATACTTAACTACAAAAATTAATTTTAACAGCTGATCAAGAGACTTGACCACACACAGTACAATCGAATTGGAAGACTTAGTAGTCAACTTGAAAAAATCAAAATCTTTTGATTTTTCTTCAACCAACTCGACAACCGTCAAACTAATCAACTGACAAGGCCATACACGCTTTGATTTGGACAACAACCGACTCAGTTGGCAATTGAATTGAATCGTGTATGGTCTGCTTTACAAACGAACAACGCTTGCAAATTATTGAATTTTATTATCAAAATGCGTGCTTTGTTAAGAAAGTTCATCGCGCGCTTCTTGTGTTCAGCGACGAAGCTCATTTTTGGCTCAATGGGTACGTTAATAAGTAGAATTGTCGATTTTGGAGTGAAGATCAGCCAGAAGCATTGCAAGAGCTACCAATGCATCCAGAAAAAGTCACAGTTTGGTGCGGTTTATGGGCTGGTGGCATCATTGGACCGTACTTCTTCAAAGATGATGCGAATCGTAACGTAACTTTGAATGGTGAGCGCTACCGTGAGATGATATCCAACTTTCTTTTTGCCCAAAATGCAAGAGCTTGACTTGCATGACATGTGGTTTCAACAAGACGGTGCCACATGCAACACAGCACGCTTAACAATGGACTTATTGAGAGGCGTGTTCGGTGAACATTTTATTTCACGTTCGGGACCGGTCAATTGGACGCCTAGATTGTGCGATTTAACGCCTTTAGACTATTTTTTGTGGGGCTATGTTAAAGCTCATGTCTATACACACATGCCCGATTCAATTGACGCATTGGAAGACAACATTGAAGCATTTATTCATGAGATACCGGCCGAAATGTTGGAAAGAGTATGCCACAATTGGTCTAAGCGGATGGACCATTTGAGGCGCAGTCACGGTCAACATTTAAATGACATTAAATTATATGGACCGTACTATCGATTCAAATAAAGATTTCATACATTTTTCTGAATTTTATGTGTTTTTTTTTAAATTTTCCTATAGCTCTTAAAAAATCACCCATTATATAAGAAAAAATGAAGGATAAAGCAATTATTTACCTTTTTGGCGATGTGTGTAATACATAGAAATCTGGACCAATATTTTAGTACATATATCGACCCAGAATCACTTTTTAAAGGGATATAACGATGTCCTTCCGGTCGTCTGGCTAGTTGTCTGTCCATGTTAACCTTGTGCGCAAAGTACAAGTTGCAATCATGTATATAATTTGATTAAATTCGGTAAATACTCTCTTTAATTGTACTAAGAATGACTTTCTTTGCAAATGGCGAGTATCGGTCTACAATTTCACATATTCCCCATAAAAACCTATTTTATAATTAAAGTCTTTGTGTCCATAAACCATTTAATTATGTTGGTATTTAGATTAAATTCGCCCCAAAATATTATACTGCAAATTAAATTCTTTTAGAATCGGGTTACATTTTCCCAAAGCTCCCATCTATAAAAACAAAACGCCATCACACCAGGGCACTAAAGGAAATTTTTGGAAAATAAACATCTGTGTGTGTTTTTTCTAGAATGTGGATTTATCGTTACTTTATAAATACAAACTTATGTGATTTGATACGGAGTTAAAATAAATTATTGAGTGCAGTAAAATAAGTTATTTTTAATAAAAGTTTTGATCATAGATAACATTTTGATACAAATAATTTATGACAAGGCCCATCTATCAGGTCTGCTTACTTGTACAAAAACAAAAAACGATTCTTTTTAGTTGTCAAAAATTTACTACCACATATACAAAGCAAAAGGAAAAAACGTGTATGTGTGGCATACCATAAACGTAAACAAACGTATACATGCACATGTAAGCAAAATGTAAACAACTTTTGACAACTAATAGCCACTTTTTGGGTTAGAGAATCTCCGTATTTACTTTTTGAGTTGTAGTTTTTTAACTTTTTTTTGCTAGTTTAAGCGGCCAACGGTGGTGGTTTAAACCTAAACTTAAACTGTCAACATAGTGCTGGTTCACACACGTCAAGTTTGACTCTTCAAGTCTTGATCTTTTAGGAGAGAAGGGAAAAGAGAATGCCATTTCTTTTCCCCTCTCTCCTAAAAACTCAAGACTTGACGAGTCAAACTTGACGTGTGTGAACCGGCACATACACATGTTTAACATAAAGAACTTGCAAAAATATAAAGAAAGACAAAGTGAAAAAACAAAAAATGTACTTGGACGTCAAGAAAAATTCTTGACGAAAGTACGAAAAAACAGAAGTAAAGGAAAAAACATGTAAAATCAATTAAAATGGATAATCATTCAGGAAAGCAAATTTCGATCTACCAAATGTTAAAAAAAAAAAATACAATTTGGTTTAAGGATTGATGTTTGACTAGTGACGTCAGCAGTCGTGGATGGCTGCGAGTGTAAGACGGCAAATCCATCTGAGGAGATCGAGCGGTTGCGATCGAAACATGTCATGGTAACCTGCCGGCCAGGGTTCGAGCCCGAGCCACGTCAAGAATGAAAGATTATCAATAACAATTTTAATTAATTTTCATGTTGTAAAATTCCTTTCTTCATAAAAATAATTTAATAAAAATTAAATTTCATGAACTTAAGCCTAATTAAAAATATTAAAAATTTAAAATATTAAAAGAAAAAATACATTTTAAAACATTGCTTAGCACTTTTATATAATTTTTCCATTCTATATTTGTTCTTTAATATATTTTTTCTTTAAACGCAAAGAATGTCTAGCTTGTAAACAATATTAAATTCGCGCATTTTCTTCTTCTTCTTTGAAAACATCCATATTGCTTGATAAAAAGTTGATATTTGCAAAAAAATGTTGCCATTTATTTGTGCTCAGTATGGTAGCGCTACATGGTTTAAGCCACCACCCAAAAATATCAAATTCAATTGATACTAGATTAACTTAATTCTCAGATTAGCTAATTATAGAATAAAATTAACTTTAATCTCAAACCCAAAAAGTGGCTCTAAAAAGAACATAAGCAATGATCATCACGCTTCTTGCGCAGACCTTTTCAATGGGCCTTGGGCCCATCTATCAGGTCTGCTTACTTGAACAAAAACAAAAAACGACATGTATTTTGTTTGTGTAAAATTTCTTTTTAGTTGTCAAAAACTTACTACCACATATACAAAGCAAAAGGAAAAAATGTGTATGTGTGGCATACCATCCCAACAAACACGAAGGTTTGATTTCAAATTGAAAATGATTTGAAATCAAACGTTTGTCGTTTGAGAAAAAAATGATTTGAAAATCATTTGAAAATCATAGCGTTCTCAACAAAAAGGGGAAATTATTTTCAAATTGAAAAATGCCTTTATTTTCAACTTGCTTTCAAATGTAATTCTCAAATGTTTTTCAAATGTGGATTATAATAGATTCCACATTGTATTAAAAAATATTTTATTTTTTTTAATATAAATTTATTATTTATTTAAATAAACTGTGAGATAAACATTCGGCTTAAAGATTAATGGCGATTTCTTTTCTGAGAAAAATATGTTACAGTATATACATGTTACATTTTCTAATGTTACCTATAATCACTCGAAGTGTTACATGTTGTGCAATTTCAATAGAACACAATTAGTGCTTTTATTTACAACTATTACACTTTCATCATTAATGTACTTAATGAGCGATTTTTAAAGCTATTTAAGCGGTTTCTGCACGCTATTACGGGTTGGAAACAAATATTAACATCACTAATGGCTTATAAAAATTAAAACGTTTATAATATAAATAAATTTTTTTGATTTTAATGTGAAATTATTTTTATATTTTGTTTTAAAACTAATTGTTTACAAAATTATGAGCGGTATGAATTTTGACAAACAAAATAAAGCATTCGTTCTACAAAGAAAGTAGTAAGTACCAAAGTTGTAAAACAGGGCAGTATGAACACCTTAAGTAAAAGTAAGGGTAAAATATGCAACATGTTTTGCACGTTTTTTATAAACATATTCACAAAAGAACTTGAAAATTTTTCCCACAGTTGTATTTTTTGTACAAACGAACACAAAAATGTAGAACATGTTACATTAATGCAACATTTTTCTCAGAAAAGAAATCGCCATAAATAATGTCCTCTAATTCTTGGAAAGACAAACTACTTGGCTCCCTTTTATTTTGAGGATGGTAGCACCGCGATCGTTCAACAAACTTTCTTCACTTTCCCGTTTTATTTTCCTTTTTTTCGTATTCTTAATCATTGTTATTACTCACAAATAATTTTTATTTTTCACAAGAAATAAGCTGTTCACTTTATATTAAAATTTATTTTTAATAGTAAAACACATGTAATCGCAAAGTAAAAAATATCAAATGTTTATTTTCAAATCATTATCAATTTGAATTTAAATGTTAAATCAAACGATTGAAAAACGTTTGAGAATTGTGTTTGATGTCAAATGACAAAGTCATTTCATATCAAAGGTTTGACTTCGTGTTTGTTGGGATAAACACCCTGTCGGACATTCAGTTAACTTTAAATTAACTGAAAGCTAACTATCTCTCAAGTAGTGGTGGTTGACACTGGCATTGCTTTTATATGAAATTAACTAACTATTTTAACATTGCGATGTCCTAGGAAGTAGTCAATTGTCCGACTCTGCACTACTTTCAGTTAACTTAAAAGTTAACTTTTTGTAGCTACCCAGCAAAAACTTTATAAAAATATATAGTTACACAAAGTCAATAAAGTAAAAATTTATTTATTTTTTTTAATTATTTTTTTTTTAATTATTTCTTTTTATTATTATACCCTTCACCAGAGGTGTAAAAGGGTATATGTATATAAGTTTGTCATTACGTTTGTAATTTCCACAATATTGATTTTAGACCCCATAAAGTATATATATTCTGGGTCCATATGAGAAGAGAAGTTGATTTAACGATGTCCGTCTGTCCGTCTGTCCGTCTTACGCTTGATATGTGTTTTCCGGGAAAACCAGACATGATAGCGGCTAGGTTGTTTTACATTTATGTCACATATAGTCCACCATTTCGTGCTATTGAAATTCAGCAAGATCGGTCCACAAATGGCTGAGATATGATCAAAAACCACGACTGCCTCTAATTTTTTCCAAAAATCCCTTGTTGTTGTTGTATTTTTATTGCTTTTTTCTGTATATCTGGAGAACGGTAAGAGCCAAAGTTTCCAAATTAGGTACACACATTTAGGTTGTCAATACACACCACCCTACAAAGTGTGGGCGGGATTGGAGAAGTGGGCGTGGTACCTCCCGTACAAAAAAAATTAAAAATTGCATAAAAACCTAAATTTTAGGGCTGTCATATGTCCTATGGATATGACTTATATATAAAATATCGGAAATTTTTAGTAGAACATATTTTATAAAGAATCCGGGAAAATCGGTTCAGATACAAAAAAATTATGACCAAAATTTTTTTTTAAATACCCATTTTCGGTAACCATGGATCTTCCCGAGTCCAAGTTTTATAACACAAATAAATGGTAAATTTCTTGCTTAACACGTCGGTATATAAATCTGTCAAATCGGTTAAATAATGGCTGAGTTATAATCAAAATACTGAAATCCCAAAAGTTACTCTTTTTTATACCCTTCACCAGAGGTGTAAAAGGGTATATATAAGTTTGTCATTACGTTTGTAATTTCCACAACATTGATTTTAGACCCCATAAAGTATATATATTCTGGGTCCTTATGAGGAGAGAAGTTGATTTAACCATGTGATGTTGAATTAATTCAAAATCAATTCAAATGAATTGCAATTTTTTTGTGTGAAAAGAATTAATAAAAAATTTGCTAATTCAGTGCATGAATGATTCACGAATTAATTCAAAAATGAATGATTCATTTACATCTCTGGTATCTAGATAATATTCGGCTTGTTTACACAGGGTCTCCACCTGAGATAAGATATAAGATTTTTATATCAGCAAACGTAAAATTCAATCGCAGAGAGTATTATCTTACGTGTGGACTCTCAAATAGTGTTAGTATTAATATTATAATAAATGTTATGAGACAGTTGTAATAAGAAATCTTATAACAACAATGTTATAAGATGAGCTGTCAAAAATACACATACATACACATATGTATATAAAACAATAATAGGACGCATTCATTAAAATGTTTATTTTTTTGTGGAAATCTTGTGATAAGTGTTTAAAAAACCATTTTTTTAATTAAAAAACAAGAAAAAACTAAAAAAAAAGAGTAAAAACTACACAAGTTTACTGCACGAGAATCATTCGATTATGAAATCTTATAAGATACGTGTTCACCTTGTTTAAGATTAAGATTAACATGAAGAAATTTGTTCTCTCATTCTGCCGACGTTCTCTCACATATTATATCAGATATTCAGCCTTATTCCGGTTGTCGTTGTCGTAATCGCTCAAGTCGTTTTTTGTAAGAGATTAAAGAACACTGGTTGTGTGTTACTTTAATCTCTTACAAAAAACGACTTGAGTGATTACAACAACGACAACCGGAATAAGGCTGATTATCTTAGGTGAAGAACCCATGTTAAAACTGTTATTAAGTTGTTGAATATGTATTAGGGCTTCCAATCGGGAAATACCGATTTTCGGGATTAGGCGAATCCCGTATCTTGGGGTTCTGATACATTTGTATAGATTTAAAATACATATGGACAATTTTCAATTATATTAGTTTTATAATATATTTGACAAATTTAAAATGTTTGCATAATTTAAAAATACATTTAGGCTGGGTTTTTGAGATGTCAGTTAAACTAGGTTTAGTTAATCAGAAAACATATTTGTGCCGCCATTACAAAGTTTGTATACATAATTTTGACGGAACAGCTTAGTTTTGCTTAATTAAAATGTAATAATAACAACTGTGATCTAAAAAGGACAAATTTTCTGTGATAATTTTAAATTTACATATATTTATTTTAATATTTTAAGTATTGTGTTGTGTTGTCCACCTATACAAAATACTGTGATATATTTTATAAATGATGTAAACTGACGAAAAAGATTATTATTTTAATAAAACTCAATCCCTGAAGAAGTTGGAAAGAATACCAACGAAACGTCGGATTTTATTGATAATGAAATAAATAATCTTTTATTTACATTAAATTAATGACCTTGAAAGCCTGTGTATAGAAAACTATAAAAACTATTTAAAATGTTGGTCTTTAATACAACTCAACCATAGTTCAGTTGAAATTTTGCAGTTTTTGTATTATGGCTTACAACTTTATGTTAGTGCGGTTAACAAAACCATCAAAAATTTACAACTCATCACTAGCAGTTGTTCAATTTCAGATCAACTGAGTTGAGTTGTAAACTATAATAGGGGCAAAAAAAATAAAAAAAAAAAATACTTTTCGCCGGAAAAATCTGAGTTTTATACAACGTTAAACTACGGCCTGAGAAAACTTAAAAATATATTTGGAGAATTTAAAATTCATTTGCAAAATTTTAAAAAACAATTGGAAATGGTGTTATTTTTTTTATCAATAATTAAAAATGGATACAAATTAGTTTAGTAAATGCCGTGAATCCCGGGATTCAAAATATCCCGCAAGCCCCGGAATCCCGAAATATTTTCTTCAATCCCGAATACCGGGATTCAGAAAAACTATCCCGATTGGAAGCCCTAATATGTATGTATGTACATTAGCTTGGCCGTTAGTTTTATGGAGAACTGTTTTTTTTTTTTGATTGCATATATTCTCGCCCCCCAAATCGTTTCAGTTTTTTGTAAAATTTTGTTTCATATGAATATCTCTTAAAAACAACATTTTACAAGATATGATATATGACAATATTTTAGCTCTTCTAGTCGACAACATTAGCCTTGAAGTACGGAATGGTAAATGGATTCCAAAATCGATTTTCGATTTTTCGATCGACTTTTTTTATTTCGGTTTTTGAAATCGATTAATCGAACCTCAAAATCGATTTTAAAATCGATTTCAAAATCGTTTAAGATTAATTTGCAAACTTATACCTAATATCGCAAAGGGGGATACACCAGCATTTTTTTTGGCAAACTACAAGAGATATTGAACTGAGATTTTTACGGTGGGTAGATTATGACTACTTTTTATATAAATATTTCGTGTAAAAAAAGAAAATGTGTAAATTTTGAAATGGCCTTTAGAGGAACAAGTGCATGTACATTTCACATATTAAAATTGTATTCTTGTATAGTCAGTCAGGCCTGTCACATAAATTAATTCCGATCGAAAGTGGAAGTGATTTCGTATCTTGCTTCACATAAAACGAAATCAATTTTGATCGGAATTGATTTCTGTGACAAGTCTGAATGTATGGATAGTATTTCAAAGGATTATGACAATAGTTCCTGATCGGTGCCGACTGTTTATTTGCTAAGTTACTATTAAGTTAGTTTTAGAACACAAATGTTTGCATGTCGTTGATGTCAGAAAGATGCAGAGATATTTCCTTTAAAGTTCGTTTTTGATAGGATAAATTACATACTTTTTGTTTTTTCACTCTACTTATAACTAGATTTAAATATCGCTCACACACTGGTCTGTTTGAATATTAGCATATTTCCACAGGAATGCCATGGCTTAATTCACCTGTTGTGTTTCTATAATATGTTGATGTTCACGAAGCTGACTTTCAGTGTTTGGTTCGGTACGTTATGTTTAGGACTGTTTTGTTCACTGTCCATTGATGACTTTAATTTCTGAAGAACAAGAGCCCTTATATTAAAGTTGGCAGTATACCAAGGGTGCTAATAGATAAATACGTAAAACTACAACGTTACCTTGGAAAACTGCATAAGCATACCTACAGACGTATGTACGCACAAAAGATAAAGTTTTATGGTGTATGCCCATAATTTATCGATTTAATTAAGATTAAAATTAAAAATTGCCAAAATTTTGATAAAAATAAAAAAATCGATTTTAAAAGCCCAATAATTGATTTCAGTATAAAATCGCATGCGTAAATTCGATTGCAAAAAGTCGATTTTTTTTTTACCACAAAATCGATTTTCGATTGGAATCGAAATCGATTTACCATTCCCTACCTTGAAGAAAGTTTTTTGCTAAAATTAATATTTTAGAAAATAATTAAGAAAATAACAACAAACTACCAAACATTTTATATACGTTTTATATATATAAAAGGGGAATTTAATGTCAAGTGACCCAATTTTTAAATCGATGTCTTCCGATGTGGATGAAATTTGCACCAACGTTAGTCCTATTGGATAGTAGTTTAGACACAAATTTTGAACAAGATCGGTCAAAAAGTTTTAAATTTAAAAAAAAAAAAATTTAAAAATTTTTTAAAAAAACAAAACAAATTTTTTTAAAAAGATTAATCAAATAGCTACTTAAGCTACTTGGGACAAATTTTGCTAACACCAATAAGTTACATGGATGAGAAGAACACCTGTATGGCTAAAATTTAAAACTTTGACCCCCTCTAACTCAGAAACTTTTTGACCGATCTTGTTGAAAATTTGTGTCTAAACTACTATCCAATAGGACTAACGTTGGTGCAAATTTCATCCAAATCGAAAGACATCGATTTCAAAATTGGGTCACTTGACATTAAACTCCCATTTTATATATATAAAACGTATATAAAATGTTTGGTATTTTGTTGTTATTTTCTTAATTATTTTCTAAAATATTAATTTTAGCAAACAGCTAAAATATTGTCATATATCAAATTCTTGTAAAATGTTGTTTTTAAGAGATAGTCATGTGAAAATTAATTACATTTGAATTATTGGCTAGAAGGCAAACTTTGAGCGGACGCCCCCCCCCCCCCCCTCCCCTAAAACACAACTTATCGCTACGAAATTTTTTTATATTTTTTTTACACAAAACTGAACCGATTTGGGGGGGAGAATATAAGAAATCAAAAAAAGAAAATAACGGCCACCTTAATGTACATATGTATATTGTTTTCAAATTAGCAATTTTTGAATTTTTTGTGGCATATTTTTAACAATTTTCAGTGCATATTTTCAAGTTTTTACCGCATATTTAATGCGCATAAAACGTGTTTTTTAGAGGATATTTTTGGTTTTCCGGATGATTACGCATTTAAATAAACATTAAAAGTTAACTAAATTATTATTACACGTACATTGCTTTAGTGAATAACTTTTATTTTTGCTCGTAAAAATAGAAATCAAAAAATAACTGTTATGTTGTTTCAAAAAAATAAAACTCAAAAAATAACTGTTATTTTAGATAAAAAAAAAAATAAAAACCAAAAAATAACTTATTTTTGTTCAAAAAAATAAAAATAAAAAAATTACTGTTAATTTTGATCGAAAAAAATAAAAATTAATATATCTGTGGCATTTTGACAAAACATCTTAAGTCGAGATAAGATAGCAATAAAGATTTTTAAAAAATTATCAAAAATTACTTTTTGGGAATAAAAAATTTTAATTTAAAAGATTTTGTTATTCGTGCTTAATTCCCAATTTTTATTCTTGATAAAAACACTGCAATTTATTGTTGATGGGATAAGCTATACCTATGTGCACTTCACTGGTTGCTTAGACCAGATCGTCAGGAAACTTCATCCATAAAGATTTTAGAAAAACTAAAGATATTAAACCAAATCAAGCTGTTAAACGTATAAGAATTATAAGCAACAGTTCTACTTGTAACAATATCAAAGTTTAAACAAAAACATCAACAATAAACAGTGAATTTATTTCTTCTTACATTCCCCACTACAATTGATTGAAATTCTTCCAACATTAATTGTAGTCAAGGGTGGTTAAGAAAAAACAAAATGAAAACAACTTGCAAAATCAAGTTTTTTTAGGCCATGCACTTGTCCGTTTATTATCAAAAAGTACTTTTTGGAAATACAAAATTTTAATTTAAAAGATTTTGTTATTCGTGCCTGGCTATCTACATATTTAGTTACCTCCGAGGCTTTTCCCACATTACCGTGTATGAATTCTGAAGATTCCAATATTCAAGAATTTGGCCTGAAACACGCTGCAGTGGGAGATTTTGGAAAAAAGGAAATAATTCTGTCATTTATAAACGGTCAGATTGGAATAAAATATCACGTGGCAATAAAGAGCTTTAAATCAAAATTTCGGCTCTTAAAACATATCAGAAAGTATTGCAAAAATTAAAAACGATGCAGAATTCTTTATTTTAGCCCGACTTGAAAAAAAAATTGATTCTTGCTTTGCGATTGGAGAAAATATGGTATAAAGCGAAAATATATATAAAAAATGTCTATCTATCTATTGCTTAAGCAAACGCCAGTTGCATAAAATGTACCAAAAAGTTGTCTTAAGTTCACTTTAGTTCGACACATATGAATCACATGTATTCGCACAATTGCTTAAGTCAACTTAAGCATATTACAGTTAGGCCTTAGATTAATTATTAATCATAATCATTATTCGATTAGTCTTAAAAAAATGTTTCTTGCCCATTCCTATTAAGACTCATCTGAAGAGTGCTTCTCTTTAGAAAGATTCTACAATTTTAGTTTTATCTGCAGCCATGTAAGTATGAGTCTCACTGGTTTAAATCTCCAATAGTAAGAACATTTTTAGCTCCAATTTGTTGTCCAGGAGAACGGCTAGATTTTAAGCTGGCTAAAAAATTTTAGTTCAGTTCTCCCTTATTTTGGTAGACGGTGATTATCTACGTTGTACCTTTTGGTAAATACATAGAACTAATTGTAACTTTTATGGATTTATAGTTAACTTTTTGCCCAAAAATGTTTTCAATATTAAATATATTTAATGCTTGGACCCACCTGAATGAATTTGGATTTTCATGTATGTATGCATGCTGAGCTATACAGTAGCTTCGCGTAAATTTTTTATCGCAGCACATTATATAGGGTTTAACATTTTCATGATGATCTTTAAAATGTTCAACAATATCTGCAAATGTTTTGCCAACGTAAATACATAAATTGCAAGCCATATGTATATACTTCTTTATTATCTCGTCCGTTAGAATGGGATCCAAACGATGAGAGACTCTTTTTTTCTTCAATGTATCCACATTTGTTTTTCTTTTAGTTTCCGTTGTTCCTTTGGTTCTCTTTTTAATGGCTTTTTTATTTATTAAACTATAAGTTTTATTATATTTACTATTTCTTTCTTCTGGTTCATAATCTTCATCGCTTCTTTCAGAAAATTCATAATATTCCGAATTAGCTTCATTCTCGGTTTCACTTACACCACCATCATCTAGTGGATTTTTTGAATCACTCGAGACTTCTCCGTTTTCTTGAATTTTAGTATTATCAATTTCAACTTCAACTTGCATTAGATTATCCTCAAATATATCATCCTCATTTTCTTGTTTTATTTTGCTAGAAGATGGTTTATCTTCTTCCTTTATAGAGGCTTGTTGTTGTTCCTTTAATTGTTTATGGGCCTTTTCTACGGTCACATAAAATTGATGAAAGTCATAGATTTTATTCCAACATTCTTTACATATTTGTGAAGTTAATGCATCATTTAATAACGGCTTGAAAAGTAATAATTATATGTATGATATTAAAAATTATTATTATTACATACAGTGTACATTTGTCCAGAATTACCTTGAACCACAAATGTTTATTTATTATTTCGGCCACATCTAATTGTATCTCCATATTATTAAAAATATCCATGATTTGAGGATTTTCTAATAAACAGACACAACAAAACATAATTTTTTTTTTTATTGAAAATATTAATTTGTAAATATAAACATTAAAATATTTTTACTTGACTTTAGAGGATTTTAATAATTTGTGTACATTTCGCTATAAATTATAATTGTGGCGACGGACTACAAACTACATACCAAGGCAAATTTAAATTCGCCTTGCTACATACCATAGATGGGCATTTTTCAGTACCAGTACTTTTTCAGTATTTTCTTTTTTACTGATTACTGAAAAAAAAAATCAGTATTCAGTAAATATATATATATATATATATATTTAATATATATACTTGTAAAAATGTACATATTTAATTTTTATACCCTTCACCGAAGGTAAGAGGGTATATATAACTTTGTCATTCCGTTTGTATGTTCCACAATATTGATCCTACACCCTATAAAGTATATATATTCTGGGTCCTTATGAAAAGCGAAGTTCAAATCCGGTTGTCCGTCTGTCCGTGTGTATGTTGAAATGGGGTTTCCGAAAACCCCAGAAATGATGTGGACTAGGTTGATGTATATTTATGTCAAATATACTCCGTTTAAGTTTGCTATTGAAATTCAGCCAGATCGGTCCAAAAATGACGGAGATATGAGCAAAAAACCACGACTACCTCTAAATTTTTCCAAAAATCCCTTGTTGTTGTTGTATTTTTTTTTATTTCTGTATATCTTGAGAACGGCAAGAGCCAAAGTTTCCAAATTAGGTACACACATTTAGATTGCCAATACACACCATCCTACAAAATGTGGGCGGGATTGGAGAGGTGGGCGTGGTACCTCCCGTCCAAAATAAATTAAAAATAGTATAAAAACCTAAATTTTAGGGCTGCCATATGTCCTATGGATATGACTTATATATCAAAATATCGGAAATTTTTAGTAGAACAAAATCGGTTCAGATACAAAAAAGTTATGACCAAAATTAATTTTTTTTTTTTAAATACCCACTTTCGGGAACCATAGATCTCCCCGAGTCCAAGTTTTATAACTAAAGTAAATGGTAAATTTCTTCTTCAACACGTCAGTATATAAATCTGCCAAATCGGTTATAAAATGGAGTTATAACCGAAATACTAAATCCCCAAAAATTACTCTTTTTATAATTAACTTTCTTAAAATATATATTTACAAGTTTATATAAATGTTTATATATAAATATAACTTAAGTAAATGGTAAAATTCTTCCTTAACACGTCGGTATATAAAACTATCAAATCGGTTAGACAATGGGTAATTTATGAGCAAAATACTCCAAAAATGGGCTAAAAAACATCAAAATTTTTATAAAAACCTAAATTTTAGGGCTGCCATACGTCCTATGTATATGACTTATATACCAAAATGTCGGAAATTTGTATGAGTTATAACCGAAATACTAGACCCCAGTATCACCGCATACGATATCGAGCAAAATTCATCGAAATTATTTATTTTGGTATCTTGAAACTCGATATCGAATGAAATGTATTAAATTTGAAATAATAGCATTCGACATAGAGAAACTCGACATTACATTTATCGAGTTTTCATTTGATACGCCAGTGTCTATCGTATGCAAAAAAATCCAATAGTTTATTCGATACGATAGTATCGAATGCAGTGATTAGACCCCTGAATTCCCGAAAATTACTTTTTTTATACCCTTCACCGAAGGTAAAAGGGTATATACAATATTGATCCTACACCCTATAAAGTATATATATTCTGGGCCCTTATGAAAAGCGAAGTTCAAAACCGGTTGTCTCTTATTTAAAAAAAAAAATATTTACCAGTTTTAAATTTAGTTTTTGTCTAGTTGCTCTGTATTCTGCTCGCACATTGTTGAAGGGTATATAAGATTCGGCACAGCCGAATATAGCACTCTTACTTGTTTTCTCTTGAATTGTTTGTCTAGGTTTATGTCAAAGTTTTGTTTATGTTTACAAAAAGTCTACGTTTTGTGCTGTGATTATTGTATTTTATTAAAGTTTTTGATAATTTTAAATTAAAATAAATAAGATATTGACCATAATTAAATAAAAATTGGCTAAAAATGTATTTATTTCATCACGTTCAGCGGCACGCTTTGATTTTTGTTTAAAGTATTTTTTGACGTAAACGGTGATATAATTTCCATTTTTGTTGTAATTATCAAAAACTTTAATAAAATTCAATAATCACAGCACAAAACGTGGACTTGTTGTAAACCAGTGATGTCAATTATGATTGTGTTGGTGAGATTACTCTTTTATCTCTTACATGCCCAGCGGGCGAAATATGCGGTTGCGAGGCCTATTGCGAGGCCTTATTAAAGACCTTTTCTAAGGATCATCTATGTTCGATTAAATTGTTGGGATTCAGGTAAGGTATTAAAACTTACAAAACATTTTCATGAAAGGGCGATGCAAACACCAGGGCCAGCATTATGCGAGGAAATATAGTTCATGCTTTCCATTCATTTTTCATCAGACCATTTAAAGTTAACTTACATTTATTGCTATGAAGACTTAAAAGCAATAAATAATAATACAATTATCGAAAAATGTTGAGTTATGGACAGACACAATCAGTTATTATTTAAATAAATTTAATTTGGAACCTCAGAAACTTTGCTTATTTTTTGGAAAAATTGCGCAGTTCACAATATTTGAAGTCTTTTTACAACCTAATACAATTCTTTCCAATATTTTTCGTTTTTTGCTCAACATACCTTTGCGAATTCTAACAATGAAAATTCATTTGCTCATACTAATGCAAATATTAAGTTTAAAAATATTCTGTAAGTATTTACCACCATTATAAAAAGAGAAGATTTTACTAGCCTATAATAAATACTTTTATTTACCAATAATATCTTCTAAATTTATATTGCAGTTTCGTAACAACAAAACATTTTTTAGGTTTGCGGATGTTAATTTATTGCGTTGTTTTGAGCAAATGTATTTCAAATCGGAAAATATCAAAGTTACGTTAAATAAATACCATAAAGTAGTAAGGTTTACTCCTTAGACTCGGTCATATAATTGTAGCATAAAAAAGTAAGCAATAAAAATAGTGCGAAACAATAAAGTTTCATTAATACATCAATAAAACACATCTTCTTACCCAAAAATTTTACCTGCTGTCACATTTGCTTTTATGTGTATAGGTTTACACATAAATTGTAGCAAAACAAGACTTTTTTAACTTGTTTTTTAAATATTTTTACCTACTTAAGAAAAGAGTTTCAAAAAAAAACCCACCGACGCGATTGGTACAGAAACAAAAATATTTTTACAATCACAAAATACCAACAAATTCTTGTGGCTTTTTCTTTTCTTAATAATTTCTGCATTTAGGTACGTCTTTTTAACGAAAGAAAAAGGGACCCTGTTACAGGCATCAACGAATTTTTTTCACGAACAAAACACATATCGTTAGCTTTAATGCAAAACAATTATTTTGAAAATTTGAAATTTTTGTTGATTAGGATTCACTTTACATATATAAATATTTTTATAAAATTTTAAAATTCTATCTTAAAAAATAACCACAATTGCACAATTGTGCAAAGAAATGGAAATCCCTGTTTTAAAATCATTGTACAATGTCAAAAACAGAAATAAAACAAAACAAAAACATAGATAATAAATAAAATAAAAAAGATAATAAAACAACAAAAAAGATGTACCTACATACAGTTATTGTATACTTATTTATATACATAAATATATTTAGAGGCCTCAAAACAGGCCTTGCAATATTTGCGATATTTCCCGCTGAATGAGAGTGTTTCTCAGTAAACAATTATATTTTACGCTCGCAAAATAAAAGAGCGTAAGCGTACATGTGAATTAATTTGCACAATTGTGCAAGGCGCTGACATCCCTGTTGTAAACATAAACAAATCTTTGACATAAGCCTAGACAAACAATGCAAGAGCAAAAAATCGTCATTTGCCGTAGTGCTGCCACCTGTTTATTTCACCATGGTAGTATTACTTGTTTTTCTTTTACATCATATTTCCCAAGGCGAATTAACTCCTATTGTGAATCCCGTTCTTGAGCGTCTTTATAGATTCACGAATATCTTTGACGTATTCGGTATGCGTGCAGCCATATTTTTTACTGCTTCTATGCAAACTAAATAAAGATGAAACTAAAGTACATTTTTAATATAAATTTGAGGTTACTCACTAAAAAGACTTATATTCTGAAAAGACTTTCTTTCCGTTCATACCATCGTAATTGTACGAAAACTTAATATTCATGTCAAGGAGCCGTTGACAATTCTTGCGTAATCCTTCAGGATTCAAAATTCGTTTTATAACAAAAATATGGATATTAGAAGGCAGCAATGATATAAAAAATCAAAGGGTATAAATATACAGCACAATTTGTTAAAAACGAGAACCTACGATTTCTTTTTTATTTTCTTCTGAGAGACACCCCAGTTTGTATTTGCTTTCAAAATAAAACACGAATGGGATTCTAGTTTATCTTTCTTAATTGCCACTTTGATGCGTTTGTTCAACATTCTTTAATGTTTAGTTTTAAATGCTTGGAAAACAATTTTTAAATTTTATTATCTGAAAAATAAATTAACGTTTTCCAAAAAAAAATTGAACTGTTTCTATTTTTACAAAAATTTCAAATAAAATTTCTCTGCCTGTAGTAGTGTATCATGTACATTGTACAATATGTACCCTGCAAATAATAGGACCAGTCCAAACACGCGTGTAAAGAGTAGTCCACAAGGGACCAGGACTAGTCCACAAGTAACCCAAACGTATGGAAAAAACCTGGTCTATTTAACATTACGATGTCCTAGGAGAGGACCATATAACCCACCTTTGGACCACTAAGGAGTAGTTTTAAAACTACTCCATGGTATATAACCCACCTTTGGACCAGTAAGGAGTAGTTTTAAAACTACTCCATGGTATACTCAAGAGGATTAGTTTTGAAGTCGTTTAAACACGAAAGCATGTCGTTAAAAAACGAAGACATGTCGTCTCACTACAAACACTTTTTAACAATGGCATGGTCCATGCTTGCATTACATCGGACTAGTCCATGGAGTAGTCCATTTTATCAAAATGGGTCAGGTGGTCCAATTTTATTTGCAGGGTAGTAAGCGATGGCAAACTTAATAGCACCAGTCCAAACACGCGTGTAAAGAGAAGCCCACAAGGGACCAGGACTAGTCCAAAAGTAACCCAAACGTATGGAAAAAACATGGCCTATTTAACATTACGATGTCCGAGGGGAGGACCATATAACCCACCTTTGGACTACTAAGGAGTAGTTTTAAAACTACTCCATGCTATACACAAGAGGACTAGTTTTGAAGTCCTTTAAAAACGAAAGAATGTCGTTTAAAAACGAAGACATGTCGTCTCACTACAAACACTTTTTAACAATGACATGGTCCATGCTTGCATTACATCGGACCAGTCCATGGAGTAGTCCATTTTATCAAAATGGATCAGGTGGTCCAATTTTATTTGCAGGGTATTTGGCTTAAGGGGATAATAAACCACAAAAAATGCTTGGCAAACATCAAACGGGAACAATGAGTGTGTTTGCAACAACACAAATATACTTCGTCAAACATAAATTTTTTATGTTTGTTTTTAATGAATGCAGACGCCGATAGTGCTGCGGCAATTTTGTTGCTTTTTGCTTTAAAAGGAGAAAAAATATAAAATAAAGGTAAGGAATTAAAAGTGATTTAAACAACGAGCTGTTTTGTGGCAAGAAATATTGCACTGCAGGTTCACGCTCAAGTTTTTCTTGATAGTCTTTTACATATACAGTTTGTCAAAACTTCCAAAAATTGATAGTTGTGACGTAGTCTGCATTTAATTTTTTTTGAGCAATTTACTTTCAAGATGCCATCAAGAAAAAACTTTATAAAGAGAAACGAAAAATTTGCTCACTAACCTTGAAATCAGCTGTTTTCTCGAACGTAAATTGAAACACTCACTGGCAAGAGAATTTTAAAGGCAAGTTCGTATCAATTTTTAAAAGTATGAGTGTATTGGTAAAAAAGTGTAACTGTATTAAAACTTGATAGGCAAAACTTGATCGTGTAACCCTCAAGTTACTGTATTTTTAAAAAATTACATATTGTTACGAAAGTAACTTTAGTTAGTTGTAATTATTGTTTAAGAATTAGTTGTAATTATTATTTATCTTGTATGACTTAGTTATTAAGTATTTGTTAGTTATTTTATTAGTTTACATTGTTATTAAAAATTTTTATAATTGAGTACACTTCAATCCCAATGTGCAGAAGGAACTAGAAATGACCGTTAAAAAAGCTTTAGTATAAGTGGTGAAATTATGTAAACATAAGTGCCGCCACCAATCATAATTGACTATAGAGTGGTAAATAGGTAAAGCCTCGAACCTTCGAGAAACATTTCGAATGTTCTAGATACAGTATAAATACTTGCGGCGGCTAGCATCAAAAAACAGTATTAGTTCAGACTTTTATTAGTATTTAATTTTTATTAAAAATTTGGACAAAATATAAGAATAATCTTTTATATATATATATATTTACTGAATACTGATTTTTTTTTCAGTAATCAGTAAAAAAAGAAAATACTGAAAAAGTACTGGAGGCTTATTCTGAATTGCGATGCGAAACTCAATGCGATGCAAAAATGCATAAATGCGAACAATTGCTATTCTGTATTGCGATATTCGCAAAGTTTTTTTTAATCGCATTTCAAATGCGAAAAGGTGACAAGTTTGTATTCTACATTGCGAAAACATATCAAATTCGCAAAATTTATTCTACAACAAAATAGCATTCGCAAAGTACAAACATGTTAGTGAAAGATAATATTTTATTTATTTATTCATCATATATTTATTATTTAATTCAGAGAAGCAAGCAATAAGACCACCAAACCGCGTCAATTTGAAATAATGATAGAATATATGAATAAGCACAGCCAATTGGCAAGAGGCCATTTGAAAACACCAAATGCACGTCAGTCGGCAAATACTTTGTGGCAAACGTTAACTGAAGAACTGAATATCAATGGACCACCTATTAGAGAAGCTGCAGGATGAAAAAAGTATGAAATATACATATAAACCAGTTAAAAAATATTTGACTTCAATTTAAATTTTAATAGGTTTAAGGCGATTTTAAAGTACACACAAAACATTTTCATTTTCTTCGTCGTCGAACCACAATGCCACAAAACCCATTTTTATTATTTTTTTTATTACAGAATGTCCTAAATATATTTTTTAAAAAATTTTCACATCCAAACACAAACAATTTATTTAATTTTAATTTGACGTTTATTGACACTGACGTATATTTTAGCAGCGTTGCCACGATTTGAAATACATTGCGAATGCGATTGCGAAAGTCTAACAGAATACCAATTTTCTTTCGCATCGCATTTCATTTGCGCATCCCATTGATTTTCGCATCGCAATTCAGAATAAGCCTCCTGGTACTGAAAAATGCACATCTATGCTTACAGGTGGTCTTAAAAGCCCTGCTGATATTAGCTAAAATCACTGTTGGATGTCAAAATATTGTTTATTATCTTTTATTATCTTTGTTTCTGTTTTGTTTTATTTCTGTTTTTGACATTGTACAATGATTTTACAAAAACAAATTGCTTGTGGTTTTTTTTACGAGTTGTACTTGTTGTAGTACCGAGATTACCTGGGATGAATTCGCCTTGCACAAGCAAAAGAATTCAGATCCCTTTACAAAAACAAAGTAACATATCGTCAGCTCATTACTGGTTTGACCTACCGACCATTTTAAAAATGAGTTAGGTATGAGGAATATATTTTTTTAATACCCTCTTTCTAAATCAAAAACCTGTTTCGCGAAAATTTTTATGGTTTCTGAGATATAAAGCATTAATTTTGCTGCATATCAACTATTTCCAAATTTTTTAAGTACTGTTTTGCTCTAAATGCCATTGCTTGGCGATTGTAGCAAATTCTTCATACAAAAACGTACAAAATAAATTTTACTGTTGCTTTGCTGCATTGACGTAAGAAAAAATATAGTTAAAGCAAAATAAAATGACAACAAGAAAATTAATTTGTGAAGAATAGTTTTATAAAATAATGGACCCAACCAAGTGTACGGTTTGCTATGATATGCAAAGTGTTTTTAGCCTACCTAAGGGAAATGCTTCAACATTTTACTACAAACGAAAATTGAATATGAACAATCTTACAGCAACCATTATTATGCCAAATATACCAACTTTTACTTATTGTGCCTTGTGGACGGAAGCTCATAGCGGTCGGAGTGGTAATGCTAGTGCTTTAATTAAAATTTTAAATGAATTAATAAAAGATTATCCACTAATTAAAACTTTGACATTATGGAGCGATTCTTGCGTACCTCAAAATAAAAATCAAATTAACGCAACCGCAATCAAAATGTTCTTTAAACAAAATAATATTGATGCCGTAATACAAAAGTCTTCAGACCCAGAACATTCTTTAATTCAAGAAGTGGACTGTGTCCATGGTGTTATTGACCGGTACTTAAAGAATATTGAAATTCATAGTCCTCTTCATTTACTAAATTTGCTTAAAACAATGCCAAAAATAAAACAAAACTTAAAGTTATGGAAATGGACTTTCGAAAAGTCCCTTTTGCTAAAATCAAAGTACTTCTATACAGTTAAAATAATGCTTACTTGTACAAAAACAAAAACTTTTTCTTTTAAGCTGTCAAAAGCTTACTACCACATATACAAAGCAAAAGGAAAAAACGTGTATGTAAACAACTTTTGAAAGCTCAAAAGAACGAAAACAATGATCATCAGGCTTCTTGCGCAGACCTTTTCAATGGGCCTTGTACAAAATAAAAACAATAATGTAAATCACTTTAGTTGAGTTTTGTCCATTAAGGAAGATAGCACAAAGCATACAGAGATGAAGAAAGTGACGTATGAAAAATGCCTAAATCATTTGCGAGGGCAGCTTTCGAAGAAAGAGAAAGAAAACGTTTTTTGGTAGTGATGTGGCAATGTGTAAAAACAGGCCGCTACTATCAACACAAATTGCGTAATCAAAACAAAAAATGCAAAAAGGGCAGCTTTCGAAGAAAAAGACAGAAAAAATACAATATTTTCTGTCTCGTGACGCCTCTGTATGCTCTGTGCTTAAAAGTTTTTTTTTATTATACATAGGCACAAAGTATAACATAGGTATACTTTTATTTACAATCTATTTTACAATATTTATCAATTTGATTATTTCAATAAAAAAATAGGTATCACATGTGTTATTAAACCACAATAAGTTTAATAAAATATATAAACATAAGTACGTTTGTAAAATAGGTAAACATATATAAAAAGTTAAGTGTTGTTTCATTTCCTATATTGGAGATCTGATATGTACATGAAGCCTATTCAGTCTTCTAATTTTATTTGTAAGGAAATATTTCTTAATGTTTTAGACTGATAGCCCTTCAATATGACCTTTAATGCATTTGTAGAAGGATGGTCTGAAAGGCCTTTTAAGAGCCATTAATTGAAAGGCCTTTTAGCATACCTTTCTTAAAAACCCTTCAAGATAACCTTTTTGCTAAGGCCTTTTGAAAGTCATTCTCTGGAAAGCCTTCTAAGAGCCATTTATTTGAAGGCCTTTAAGAAGCTTTGGGGAAGAAAGGAAAGCGGAAGGCCTTCTCCACAATGACAACGCGTGTAAAAAAGATATGAGTATGGAATGGAGCGAGAAGGCCTCCGTACTCCTTCTTTTTCCCGCTGGGTGGTTGCGTGAAGATATTGCCGTGCATTAGTATAAGTAATAACCATACTTTTTGCGTTATAAATACCCTGCAAATAAAATTGGACCACCTGATCCATTTGCAAGCATAGACCATGTTATTGTTAAAAAGTGTTTGTAATGAGATGACATGTCTTCGTTTTTTAACGACATTCTTTCGTTTTTAAACGACTTCAAAACTAATCCTCTTGAGTATACCATGGAGTAGTTTTAAAACTACTCCTTAGTGCTCCAAAGGTGGGTTATATGGTCCTCTCCTAGGACATCGTAATGTTAAATAGACCAGGTTTTTTCCATACGTTTGGGTTAGTTTTGGACTAGTCCTGGTCCCTTGTGGACTACTCTTTACACGCGTGTTTGGACTGGTCCTATTATATGCAGGGTATGTGTATACACAATAACGAAAAGCGTGGGTAAATACCTCTGTATATTATTCTTACGGGCATGGTGGTGTTTATTCCACCATGCTTATGGGTACTTGTTGTCATTCTCTGATACATACTTATCTTATTAAACCCTGCAAACAATTTCGATCGAAAAATGATCTAAATAGTCTCCCCATTTAGCAAAAATCTATCGCTTCTGCTATTCAATTCTTATTGATGTAGTGACATCGTTCGCCGTTTTACTCTTTTGGCCATTTTCTCATTAGGCGATTATCTTTTTTCCAAACGAAAAACTGCACATTAAAGAAATTTGGTTTTCTCAATGTCTCATTTGCTTCAATTTTATAGCAAAGTTAACCGGCACTCATCTACCAATTATTTATTTTCCTTTTATTTGCCGTACAGATACATTCAATCAGCTGTCTCCCAACTTTTACATGTATTTTGAGTGGCGTTGCCAGCTGAAAACTTTGTTTTTTGTCGGTATATTGAGAAAACCAAAATCGTTAACAGACAGTTTATCGGTCCAATAAATTTATGTTGACATTAAGTAACAGACAGTTTGTCGATACATTGAGAAAATGTCCATTTATCTTTCTTTGTTTTTGTTAGACTAGTCTGAGTAGAATAAAACACAACTGAGCTGAAACTTTTACAAATAATTAAAAATCTACAGTCTATAACAATTGTTATGGCCAATTTCACCAATTCTTTTTATACCCTCCACCACAATTAGTTGTGAAGAGGGTATATTAAGTTTGTCATTCCGTGTGAAACTTTTTTATTATTCATCTCAGACCCTATAAAGTATATATATTCTGGGTCCTTGAGTAATTTTAAGTCGATTTAGCCATGTCCGTCTGTCTGTCCGTCTGTCTGTCCGTCTGTTGAAAACACGCTCACTTTCGAAAAACTCAAAAGAAATAAAAAAAACTTGGTGTCAAATTGCTTGTAGTTATCCTAAGCAGTTTGGGATTAAAATCCAGCAAAATCGGTTCAATAGGATCTGAGCTATGAATCAAAATGTGGTGGTTCCACCTAAAAAATTGATAATTTTGTTACAAAAACTAACATAAATGGTGAAAAAATCCACAGAATGATATAAGATTTCGCAACAGTTCGTTTTATTTAACTGGAAATCACGCTGTAAAATTTCTTGAAGATCCGTCCATGATTTACCCTAGGCCCCATATAAGCCCTACTCCCGTAAAACAGTATAGTAAGCCTAAAACCCTAACTAACAATGCTATCATAACAAATTTTGGTACGTCACAGCTAAAAAGGACTAAAAATGAAACTATTAATTTTCGTGAAGATCGGTCCATAATTTACCATAGGCCCCATATAAAACCTACTTCCAGAAAACAGTTTAGTACGCCTAAATCCGTAAAAAATAATGCTGTCATAACAAAATTTGGTACATCAAAATTTTTTAGAACTAAAAATAAGACTGTGAAATTTCCTGAGGATCGGTCCATAATTTACCATAGGCCCCATATAAACCTTACTCCCGGAAAACAGCTTAGTACGCCTAAAAACGTAAAAAAGAATGCTATCATAACAGAATTTGGTACATCACAGTTTTATTGAACGAGAAATAAGACTTTAAAATTTTGTGAAGAACGGTCCATCATTTTCCATAGGCCCCATATAAACCTTACTCCCGGAAAACAGCTTAGTAAACCTAAATACGTAAAAAATAATGCTATCATAACAAAATTTGGAACATATAAGTTTTACAGGACTAGAAATAAGACTGTGAAATTTCGTGAAGATCAGTTCATAATTTACCCTAGGCCCCATATAAACCTTACTCCTGGAAAACAGCTTAGTGCGCCTAAAAACGTAAAAAATAACGCTATCATAACAAAATTTGATACATCACAGTTTTGTAGAACTAGAAATGACACTGTGAAATTTGGTGAAGATCGGTGCATAACTTACCATAGGCCTCATATAAAGCTTACTCTGGTAAAATAATTAAATACGCGGTAAACTTTCTTCCAGTTTAGCTTCATATGGCCAGAAAAAATGTTATGCAATTTTGTGATATACGGTCCATAATTTTCCTAAGATTCCATTTTAGCAGCCTTCTGAAAATTACTGCAAACGCTTAAACTAGTTGCGCCGCTGTATTGAAATTTATGTTTTTTAATTCCAGAAATCGTTGTGCAGAATTTGGGATGATTGGTTCATAGCTTACCATGGCTTTTATATAATTTGTTCTCTTGGAAATCATTTAAGTTCATCTTAAACTGATATTCTACTCAAACTTTTTAAAATTGATTTTGATTGTCGATCAATAATTTTATATAGGTCTAAACCGCAACAAATTTTAATGCAGATGTCTGCTTTTACAAAGATTATAATAATAAATAGACATCATACAGATATTACTCCTAAAACATTCAAAGTGTCGGTGGAGGGTATCAAAGATTCGACACAGCCGAATATAGCACTCTAACTTGTTAAATATAATTTCATTTTTAAATATACATACATAGTTTTTCATATAATTTTGTTTAATTTGATTTGAAAAACATATTTTAACATAAATTGATATGTAAATATATTGGTGAAATTGGGCATTAATGTTTTAAAGTTAAAAACCTATGTTTAAATAATTAAAATTTAACTTTATTTTACAGCTTTATACTATTTTACACTCACGCACCACCTATCATAATGCAATTTATGTAAAAACTGCCATGACTTAGGCAAATTGCTTTTGTACTTGGTATTCACTTTTTTACTGCAAAGCGTTGCGAAGAAGTAATAATTTCATGTGCAATGCTAATTTTTGCTGTTGTTGCAATTTAATAACTGTTACAATTATCTGAACAACTTTTTAAAGTGACGAAAAAGTATAATGTTAAAACTCATTATTCGATTCTAATGTATTTTATTGTTGCTAAATTCCGCAAAATCTACTGTTTAACTACCAAATGTGACGAAGTAGTTCAAATTTCGTTGATAATCGAAAATTACTCTGTCAATTGCTTGGAAGGAACACACATATGTTTGTTACAAATACATACAGTTATATTTATTTTCAAAATTAGAACTTAATAATTTCCCAGCGGTAACTAGAATGAGTAAAGGGGCCTAATATAAGGCCTTATTTAGCAGTCACAAGCAGTCAGAAGCCCTTCTCGCCGCATTCCATACTTATTTATTTGTTACACAGGCTGTCATTGGGCGCAAGGCCTTCCACACTTCCTTAAAAAACAACTTCGATCCCTTCATAAAGAAGGGAGTAAGGAAGGTCACTAAAAATAAAAAGTAAATAAAACTGAACACCTTCCTTTCTCCCTTCTCAAAGAAGGGAGTAGCGAATGTGTTCTGAATATTTTAGAAGGTCTTTTAAAAAGAAGTTTATACCTTCTATAAGGCATACTTCTGAAGGCAGGATATCATGCGAAGCGAATCTTTTAGAAAGAAGTATAGAGGCCTTCAAAAAGGCCTGCCACTTGCGGTCCTTTCAATATTTACCGCTTGGTTGGAATTAAATTTAGTTTCTATTTGTTTTCCTTTATTTTTGGCCACTTACTTTTATTTATTTTTGTATATTTGCTAATATATACTTAGCTGGTGAGGCCTGACTCTATTTGTGAAAATAAAAGCAAAACTTTTTTATTTCATTTTTCCCGACGTTTCGTGAATTTTATGTTCACTTCTTCAGGGGATTCGTCTATTAATATAAAATAAAAACATATATATATATATATATATATATATATATATATATATATAAAGGTGCTATCAGACGGGATGTATTTTACATATGTACTGTCAAATTTTCCATCTGTAAAAGTTGTACACATCGTGTGATACATATGAAACTTTGCATGTGTAAAATACATGTGGAAATACATATGTAACTTTTTCGATTAGAACACGCTCTATTTTCCTGTGGCAAACATAAATAAAACAGCTGGTTTGTTTTGAAACGTAAACAAAAGTCAGCTTTTGTTTACATTTATAGGTTATGTCATAAGGAAAAACATAAGCAGGTGTGATAGCAAAAATTATGAATCGTATGTAAACTGGAAATTTTGACATACATAAGGAATTACATATGGGTAAGAAAAGTGACAGTACATACATATGTAAAACACATCCCGTCTGATAGCACCTTAACTTTGTCATTCCGTTTGTAATTTCTACAATATTGATCCTACACCCTATAAAGTATATATATTCTGGGTCCTTATGAAAAGCGAAGTTCAAATCCGGTTGTCCGTAAAAAAAATAAATTTTTTTTTTTTAATTAAGAAAAAACCAGTTTTTATAAAATAAACTTAAGAAAATTTTGTGAGCATTAAATTGCAAATTCGGTTCAATTGAATAATCTAAACAGTTTTTTTCTGCGTTTAGCTTTAGCATTTTAATATAAAAACTTCACATAAACATAAAAATATCTTTAAGATATAATGATAAAGGTTAAAATTAGTTTTAGTAATCTAAAAACGATTTGTACTTAATTTTTATACAGTTTCATTAATCATCTCTTTATTATTTTATTTTTTCATTCATAAAATTTAAAACAAAATGTTTATTAAAAAACACAATTTAAAAAGCACATGTAAACAAAACTTTTGACATGGCATGACAAAAAAAAAAATAATCAGCTGTCTTTAATTCGTTAAGGTGCTATCAGACGGGATGTATTTTGCATATGTACTGTCAAATTTTCCATCTGTAAAAGTTGTACACATCGTGTGATACATATGAAACTTTGCATGTGTAAAAAACATGTGGAAATACATATGTAAATTTTTCGATTAGAACACGCTCTATTTTCCTGTGGCAAACATAAACAAAACAGCTGGTTTGTTTTGAAACGTAAACAAAAATCAGCTTTTGTTTACATTTATAGGTTATGTCATAAGGAAAAACATAAGCAGGTATGATAGCAAAAATTATGAATCGTATGTAAAATGGTAATTTTGACATACATACGGAATTACATATGGGAAAGAAAAGTGACAGTACATATGTAAAATACATCCCGTCTGATAGCACCTTTAATTCGCCTTGGAAAACACCATATTGTTTTTTTGTTGTTGACTTGTTCAAGGCGAATTTACTTCAGGTGGTGTCGAAAAGACAGCCGGTTTTTTTTTTTTGTTCAGGCCAGATGTGTCAAAAGTTTGTTTACATGTGCTTTTTAAAATTGAATTTTTAAATTAAGATTTTGCTTTACAACTTATAAATGAAAAAATTAAACAATAAAGAAATGATAAATTAAACTATGTATAAAAATTAAGTTAAAATCTTTTTTATATCACCAAAACTAATTTTTACCGTTATAACTATAGCTTAAAGCTATTTCTATGATTATGTGCAGTTTAATATTTAAATGTATAAAATGAACACAGAAAAGAAACGGCTTAGATTATTTTAAATACAACATTAAATTCAACCGAATTTGGGAATTAATGCTCACAAAAATTGCACAAGTTTATGTTAGAAAAACTATTATTTTCTTAATTCCAAAAATAATTTTATTTTTTTTTTTCATTTTTTTTTCTCAATTATTTTTGTTAATTTTAGTTTAGGGATGCCAGATAAATTTTTTCTTCAATCCCAAATTTAAAATAAAAATTACTTAAAATATCCCCTCTAAAAATAAAAAGCCACTAAATAATTCTTTAAAAAAAAAATTATTTAGTTTAGCATAGATAAGCACACTACAACAATACATAATAGTGGTATTCACACCGAACTTGTTAATTTGTTACTCGGTAGTTTGTTAATTTGTTAAAGTTACCAACTGTGAACGACCCCCTTTTTAAAACTTTGTTAGTCTGGTAACTTTCGTAGTAAAACAACTGATTTATTGTTCTGACACAATTTATTATTCTGGAAAAAATAAAACATGCCATGAGAAAGTGTAAAAAAACAATTGTCAACCATTTAATTACTCATGCTTTGACACAAATAACGTTTACTGACGGTAAGTAGTGAGTTACCAACTAACAACTATTTTATCAGGGGTGCCGTGTCGTTAATTTGTTAAATGTTAATGCGGTAGCCCGTTAAATATACAAAAACAAAATGCGTGTAAAAAAGTAACGATTAACGACTAACAAACTAACAAGCTCGGTGTGAATTCAGCTAATGTCATGTAACCAATTTTACAATTTGGTAATTATCTTACAAATTCTGACCAAAAATCTACTTTATTAAAAGAAGTGGAAGTTGTGATCAGTTAATCTAAGATATAATTAATAGATTTTAAATTTCTTGTTCCTATGACTAGTGGTAAAAATATAAACCTTAAAGCATCATGAGAACATTGGCAAACATGCTTCTAGCATTAATGGAGTCTGCCTGGAAATCCATGTTACACCATTTTATATCGTTTAAGAACTTGAAATGTTCACAACTTCAGAAAATTCCAAATGTGGAGAATTAGGGCTATAATAACGACCCACAAACTCATCCATTTAACGCGTAAAATATTAATTGGCTTAGCCATTCAAGAGTGTTCTTTAAATCGAAAAAGCAAAACAATAAAATTGTTCAGTTGTTTGTAATACTCTTTTAAACTAATTTGTATAATTTTTATTATAAAATTCAGTTTAACAAAGAAATAATTGTTTAATATTTGTCGTAAAATTCTTTTATCACGGAAATCTTATTTAAAAATTACATATACAATTTTTGGGTTTTTTGTTTTCGATTTTCAGAACACCCCTGAATACGTTTAAAAGTATTTTTACTTCATAGAGTTTTAACAGGTCAACCTAAACAAATAGGGCAAACGTTTTTTAGATGAGAAAAATATGCTGCTGATTAATTTTAAATAAAAAACTGATATTTACTGATCAGCAAATCAGATTTTTCAGCCGTCCGATATTGTATTTGCGCTATAATTTGTTTCATATATATTGTATTAAAATGAGTTTTGTACATAAAAAGTCTTACAGATTTTATATATGTATGACGGCTTGTAACAGAAACAAATCTATCAATAATTTCCCTAAAAAGAAAAATGTTTTTTTTACATTCTCAATATAAGCCCGAAATTAATTGTTTTTAACTAATTTGAGATAAGAACCAGTGATGCCAACTTTTTGAGAGCAAAAAGCACTTTCAAATTTAAAAAAAGCACTAAAAAGCACTATTTGGAACAAAAAAAAGCGTTAAAAAGCACTAAGCCATTTTTACAATTTAATTAAACACAAAACAAGTTGCATTCGGCTGTGCCGAATATTATATACCTCCAAAATTTAAAAAAAGGCGTCGGCGTTGATGGGGACCATTTTCATTTAAGATTAAATAATAAAATAAATATATTTACATTTGTATATAAATATTTTTACATGTATTATTATTATCTTCAATAAAAATAATATCATCCAAATCATTTAGAGTTTAAATTGGCCATAAAACAGTTTTAAAGTAATACAGTGCGAGCTCGACTTTGGTAACTCGAAAAATATGGCCTGTTGCATTAAACTTAATGGCAGCCCATATTTAATAAAAAAAAACTTATAATTTATCGTTTAAATAAATCTAAATTAAAATCGTGCAAAGTTTAATAAGACAATTGGCATATGATATTAAACAATTATTTTAACATATGTACGCTTCTGAATAAAGAACACACATAAGGTGTAAAATAGAAAAAACATGTATGTTTGCAATCTGATACTTAGTCAAACCTTTTTTCAATAGCACTAGAGGTGCACAACACTTGGAAAACTAAAGCGCTGTTTTTAATTTAGGTAACACTTTGCATATACCAAGCTACGGCTCTATTTTTGTTGTTGAAGTCTTTGCGTTTTTTGTACGGTTTCCGACTGCATTTTTTTTTAACAATTCTTAATATTTTTCAATTCATATTCTCTTTTTGAAACAGTGTCTACATCTTTAACAAAATGTTTACCGAAATAAATCTTTTTTATTTCGATTACTAAATATGTTGTCAACGCTAAAATGTGCAACGTTTCGTAAAATATCCAAATTGCTAGGAAGCCTAGCTCTAACCTCGTAAATAAAGTTTTTGGTAAAACGAATGTAACTTTCATTTATCACTTTTTTATCATTTGAAATCTTAAAATCTTTACAAACCTTCTGAAAATTGTACCGCAAATAGCAAAGTTCAACTAAATCATCCTCTATATAATCGTATTTTTTAAAAATGGTAGAAAAAAAAAATTGTAAAAAGCACTAAAGGCACTAACGAAAAATTTAAAAAGCACCAAGTTAGTGCTTTTTTTTAGTTTGGCACTATGGATAAAATTTTGGCGTTTTGAGGTATCAAAAAGCACCATAAATAGTGCCAAAAGCACTAAGTTGGCATCACTGATAAGAACCCCAAATCTGGTAGCCCTGCTTTATTCAACTGTTTTATACAAAGCGAATTCATATATATATTAATTCGCCTTGTTTTTGACATTACATGACCGAAAAATAAAAACAAAATACATGTTGTTTTTTGTGTTGTTGACTTGTTGTAGTCTCGCCGCCACCTGAAGTAAATTCGCCTTGGACTTGTTGTAGCCTCGCCGCCATCTGTAGTAAATTCGCCTTAGTGTGAATATAAAGCCTCAGTTAGCTGACAGTTACAGTAATGTAACCGTACAGTAAAAAAGTAAGTAAATCAATTTTCTACAGATTTAGACGTTACGGTTAAGTTACATCTTACTGCTAACTAATGAGTGGTCCAACCAAAAAGTACGATTTTATTGTAAATAAAACAAAAAGTTTTCACAGAATTATCTTAATATTTTTTATTACATACTAGCTTAACCCGGTGCGCTTCGCTACACTGCTTTAACCACTTCTTCAGTTGAGAGATATTTAATATATGCGTCCTATGGAATGTTTTTTCCCCTGCGCATTCCCGCTTTATTTTTATTTTCAAAAGTGTAGTATACCATAGGAGTGATTTCTACTAAGTTTGAACATTCTTACTTTAACAGTTCTTAAGATATGCGATATTTAACATTGGCGTCCTATGGGGGTTTCGATTTTGGGGCTCAGATGATCCTACTACCAAAAGTTCAACAAATTGCTTGCAGCGGCTCTTATTAATAATGCTATCTATGAGTGGTACTGCTCCTCCTCTGGCTACCCCGCCCATTTCTATATTGACATTTATAGTTTACCATAATAGAAGCTTTAACCACGTTTGAAGACTCTGCCTTCAATAGTTCTTAAGTTGAGCGATATTGAATATATGCATCCTATGGAAGATATTTCCCCCTGCGCATACCCGCTTTATTTCTGTTTTCAAAAGTGTAGTATACCATAACTGTGACTTCTACAAAGTTTGAACATTCTTACTATAACAGTTTTTAAGATATCCGATATTAAACATTGGCATCCTATGGGGGGTAACACTTCCCCCGCTGCTATTTTGCTTCAATTTTGGGGCTCAGAAGATCCTACTACCAAAAGTTCAACAAATTGCTTGCAGCGGCTCTTCATTACATTTCTATCTATGAGGGGAACTGCTCCTCCTCTGTCTACCCCGCCCATTACTATATTGAAATTTAAAGTTTGCCATAATAGTAGTTTTAACTACGTTTGAAGACCCTCCCTTTAATAGTTCTTCAGTTGAGCGATATTTAATGTATGGATCCTATGGGAGGTATTTCCCCCCTGCGCCTATCCGCTTTATTTTTATTTTCAATAGTGTAGTATACCATATGAGTGACTTCTACAAAGTTTGAACATTCTCACTATAACAGTTCTTAAGATATGCGATATTAAACATTGGCGTCCTATGGGGAAAACCACTTCCCCCGCTGCTACTTTATTTCAATTTTGGGACTCAGAAGATCCTACTACCAAAATTTCAACAAAATGCGTGCAGTGGCTCTTATTAATATTTCTATCTATGAGGGGTGCTGCTCCTCCCCTGTCTCTCCCGCCCATTTTTATATTGAAAATTTATAGTTTACTATAATAGTAGCTTAACCCACGTTTGAAGACTCTCCCTTTATTAGTTCTTCAGTTGAGCGATATTTAATATATGCATCCTATGGGAGGTATTTCCCCCCCTGCGCCTACCCGCTTTATTTTTATTTTCAAAAGTGTAGTATACCATAAGAGTGACTTCTAGAAAGTTTGAACATTCTCACTATAACAGTTCTTAAGATATGCGATGTTAAACATTGGCGTCCTATGGGGGATTCAAATACCCCCGCTGCTATTTTATTTCAATTTCGGGGCTCAGAAGATCCTACTACAAAAAGTTCAGCAAAATGCGTCCAGCGGCTCTTAAGATATGCGATAATAAATATTGGCATCCTATGGGGGGTACCAATTCCCCTGCCCCTATCGAAAAAATAAGTAGCCTATTTTATTTTTAGGGCTCACGTGATGTTACTGTAAAAATTTCAAGAAAATCGGTTCAGTAGTTTCGGAGTCTATAAGCCAACAAACAAACAAACAAACACACAAACATACAAACATTTTTCATTTTTATATATATAGAAGATAGAAGATAGAAGAAGATAATAGAAGGATCTATGACAATAATGTGTGAAACAAAATTTCGGTAGAAACGGCTTCGGTGGTATACCTCCATTCCATGATCCATATTGTCAATGACTCTGAGACATAATTGAGGTTCAATATCGTTAATGTGCCGAACTATCCCATCCTTTAGCTCTTGAATTGTTCTTGGCTTATTGAAGTACACTTTTTCTTTTAAATATTCCCAAAGAAAGAAGTCCAACGGGGTCAAATCACATTATCGTGGCGGCCAAGTAACATCGCCACGACGTGAGATAACACGGTCATTGAATTTCTCCCGCAAAGGAGCCATTGTTTCGTTGACTGTGTCCAGGTTTATATCCTCAATTTCTGGCCACAAGAAGTCCGTTATCATCTCGCGATAGCGAATACCATTCACGGTAACTGCTTGACTGACCTCATTTTCGAACAAATACGGCCCGATGACGCCACCTGCCCATAAACAAACGGCGAGCATGCACAGGTGTTTTCACATTTTCTACAGACCGGGTTTGCTGAAATTTGCCCACAATTCTTCCGATTGTAAACACATTTGGTCGATAATGCTGACCAAAAAATTACTAAGTGCATGAAATGCATTTTGATTTGAACGCCTATTTTCGTAAAAGTCTTCAACAATCTTAACGCTAATTGTGTACCGCTTCTTGATTGAATTTTTCAAACACTGAAACACAGAAATGTCAAATTAAGTTGGCCAAAAAAGTTGACCTTAAGGTATGACTTCCAATTAACATCGTGCATTTTGGGTTGACCACCGTAGAATCGTTCTAATTGCTTAAAATGTGTTTTGTTCTTGTTTAAACAGCGTTGTTAAAACAATTGTTTGCACAACTATGTCTAACATCGCTCTGCCACCAAATGTCGCTTTTAGTTTGACATTTCAAAATTCAAAGAAAAAAAAGGACGCCAAAAAGATAATTTTGGCAAAAACATAAAATTTTTAATAAAAATATATTTTTTAAGGCTATACTGTTAACTTACATCCTTTTTTTAATATATAAAAGTATTTTCCTAAATTTTTATGTAAGTTGTAATGGAGTGGGGTGTTTCGGAAGTTTTTAAAATTATTGCCCTTTACCGCCAATATCCCTGCCTTTGGGAGTACAGAAGCCCGGATTATAAAAGAATAGACCTGAAAAGAAATGCTTGGGAAAAAATGGGGAAAAGTGTTGAAGAAGTGAAAAAGAAAATTAAATATTTAAGATCTGCCTATGTAGGGGAGAAAAAAAAGCAACAAGTTCAAAATCGTCCGTCGCTGGAACAGAAGATATGTATATACAGACCTCATCTTTTTTATTATGAAGAGTTTAGTCTCCTAAAAACCGTCGTGGTGTTACGCCAAACATCCAGTAATTTGATAAAGGTGGGTTCTTGTTTAAATTTTTTAAAAACGATATTGTTATATGTATCTTCGTTTTAAAGCAAGAATCTTGTGCACCTTTTGAAGTGAGTCTAGAACTGTACCAATTGAAGGTGGTGGATCTGAAAATAGTCCCGATTTCACTCAAACTAATAGTTCCTTAAATGCATCTTCCAGTTTAACCACATCAACACCGGTTATCGATAAGCCATGGAAAGGCTTGAAACGATCAAGAATGACCAGAGACAACAAATTTAATGAAGCTCTTGATTCGATCATAACTAAAGTTTCCAGTACAAACGTAGAGGAAACTATGTTCTCTGCTTTTGCAAAATCTATTGAAATGCAATAAAAAGAACTGCCACTGGATGCAGCTACGACTGCAATGGCGGAAATACAACAAATTCTGTCACTCAAAATAACACACTTTTCAAAATCAAGTATTTAATATGATTGAAAATATACAGTGGAGATATACAGGGCTGTGCTGGAAATCGGAAACGTAGAACGCAAGAATTTAAAAAATTGGTTATTTATTTGTTTCATACAACAAAATGAAGCAGCTGATGTGCAACGTTACTGTTACTGTCAGCTAACTGGGGGTCATGCTGGGGCTTAAGTCTTCTTTAAGATACCGTTATCAAAAATATAAATAAAGATAAAGATTTACATATCCATACATACTTATGTACGTATGTATGTTTGAACATATAAAAAGCTAGTCATTAGTTTATTCACTTATTTAATATTTCATCAAATTTTAATGAAGCTAGGTTTGGTTTAAAACATAATGAACGTTATGTTAACCCCAGAGCTGGAAGAAATACAAAGTCAGCGATATGGTGAGTCGAAAATTCCAAAGTAATAACGCTAGGTAGATATTGTATGCGTTTATTTACTTTAGAAATTCTGCCTGAAAGCCCGCTTTTAGAAGAAGTTGAATATTTCAACAACAAGAAAAAAAGGAATAAAATAATATATGGCAGTCCATTGTGGTGTAGAGATTCGACTAAACGTTTGCAGCGCAAACCAATTCGCAAAAGCATGTCTTTGGAATCAGCTATACATGAATATGGTGACTTGGAATCGTCAAAAACAAATCACGAAGAAGATGACACTGGCTTAAACTCTACAAGTTTTAAGTGAGAAATGCAGCCAAAAACTTCGACATATGTTATAGCACATACATACATACATACTTATGTTCCTACAACATTCTTTCGTTATTTTAGCAACAGCACACCTCGGTGGGAAAAACCAGATTACAAATGCTTAAATCAACCACGAAAAAATATAATGCCCGTTAAAAACGGTCAAATATTTAATTCCACAATGATGGAACGCGGGTAGGTCAATGTTTTATTAAGCTTTCATCAGTTTTATTAGATAAATTTTAGTAACACACATTCTGAAATTCATAGAAATTTAGAGAGGAGAGAAGAATTGTCAACACTAAATCGCCGCAATCATACAGGAAAAGTGAAGATGTAATTTTACTTCAATACCTACGCTCAAAAAAATCCATGCCTTATACACTGTCGTACGTTGCACGAAACTGTGATTTCGCACTAATAAATTCTTGCGTAGCATGTACAAATTGCTTTAGAACAGGGTTTTCAGTTTTATTTAAAACCTTAGCCCCGATTTAGGGACGCGAGATAATAAAGAGATGAAAAGTGCACATTGGTTAATAAAAAGAGCACAAATTATAAAGAGCACACTTTTCCCAGGCCTTTTTTTAATGTGCCTTGCACCTTTTTTAAATACGAAAAATTCGAAATAGCATTAATCTGTAATGACAACCTACTTTGGCTTATAACTGTGGAGTGAAAATTTAATGTAAATGGCGAAATTGAACGCGGAGTAGGGGTGCCAAACGGGAAATCTCGAATCCCGAAATCCTGAGATTTTTCATGATTGATAAATCCCGGGATTTATTTTTATTAATCCCGGGATTTTTATAATTCTTATTTTTCTTTTTTGAAAATTTATAAATAAATAAAAAAAGTGTTGTTTATCTAAAAAAATCCTGAAAAATCCCGTAATCCCGGGATCCAGAAATCCCAGGATTTTCTAAAATCAATCCCGATTGGCATCCCTAACGGGAAGGGTATACAGATAGGTATTGAAAAAAAAGAGCTATCAGTTTACCAGAATTTTTTTATTTGTCGCGAAAGCACTTGCAAGCCTCGTAATAAGGTGAAGGTGAAATTTCCGCTATAAACTTAAAAAATGCTCTTTTGACTAAATTATGCAAACAAAAGCTACAAAAGATAAAATGTGCGAAAATATGCACTAACAAATCAATAGCAAAATTCATGTAAAGCTCTAATACGGATAAATACATACATATATTGTTCCTGCCTTCATTGCATATTTACGGTTTGCGTACTCTTTTGGACCTTCCTGTTTTTAGAGCACATTTAAAAAAAAGCACATGCACTCCTTAAAAGAGCACATCTGCATCCCTACCCCCAGTTTGTGATTTTTTATTCCCTAAAATATTCAAAGAAGATATTTTCTTATTCCCAAAAATCCCCAAAGATGCTTGAAAAAAAATTGTAATATGTTGAAGGAAAAATATGCATACATTTGTTTTTTTTTTTTTTAGTTAAATTTACTTGTGTAATATTAAAACTAATTGTATTTCGTCACCTAAAATCCAAAAGGCCGTAACTGCACTTTTTACTTTTTTACTGGAGAAGAAAAAACTTTATATTTGGAATCAAGAATAGAAAACCAATGCGGATGTGATTCAATAAAAATACTGCAGAAAAATGTTTAATTTTTTTTTCTTTTGTTAGTTACGGCCTTTTGGGACCACTTTTTCTGAAAGCAAAAAGCCGTAAGGACCATGATATTTTAGGAGATGATGCAAGTGTTGCCAATAAAGACATTTATTAAAAAAAAACGAAAATTGAAAATCCTGTCGCTTACGTTATTTTCGCGGTTAGGGCTCGATATATTATTGTTATTAACATCATCATCAAACAAAACCCCATTTTGAATTTTTGGTTGGTTATTGCCTTTTGGAGCTTAGGTGACGATTTGTACTTTGAGTTCTAAGTACATGTCTACACAAGAAACATAATAATTATGCGTAAATGTTTATCACTTCAAAAACTTTAAAATCAAAATCTTCTGATTCATCAGCCAATGCAATTTTATTAAACATTTATACTAAAAAGTGTTAGCATTTGACAAGATGGAATCAATTTGTTACAGAAAACTGAATTGTTTTTAACGGGTGTTTTTATTCTAATAACTCATACTGTATTCTGTTACGAATTTTGGAAGTGACTCGTTTAACACAAGCGTTATTTGTTGGTACAGACACCTAGAACATACCTGATTACCCTGAAATGAATCTGACATCTGATCTTTACGTAAATCCAAATGTCAAGTCAGAATGGTCAAAAGTTGAACAGTTTTCAAAATATTGGAAAGTTACCGTTATTGGCGGTTTTTAAAAAGAGGATGTCAAAAGTATATTCAAAAATTTCCAACGGATTTTTTCTTCCTCTATTTTTAAAGAAAAGAAAATGAAATTACTAAAACAACCACAGATCGCTCGTAAAAATTGGTCAAGAAATGACTAAGTTACATTGGACCAACAAAGTTAAAATTTCACAAAAATTTTAATGATTTTTTGCAATTTTGCTCTTTTCAACTTATTTTTTTAAAAGCAAACAATAATATTTTTGCAAGTTTTATCAGTTACGACGTTAGCTTACTTCAATGCGCACATTTTGTGCCCAATAGGATCAAAATCGATAAACAGATGACAAAGTTCTTGAAAATTATTTGAAATATCCCACATTTCGATTTTTATCAAATCACAAAAAACACATCAAGTTAAATACACATAGCGTAATGTAATTTCCTAAATCTTCTGCAGCTTTATCATTTTTGCACCAATCTAGGTCTTGTTAGGCCCACAATGTTCGCATTGAAACAAACTATTGCCCCATGCAATAAAACGTTACAATTTAATTGTTTGGCATAAAAAAATAACTTGAAAAGAGTAAAATTGCAAAAAATCATAAAATTCTCAATGAGGTTTAAACTTCCCCTGTAACTCTGTCATTTCTTGACCAATCTACATAATCCGTTTAATATTTTTGAAGATATTTGCATTTAAGTGACATCATCTTTTTTAAAAATATAAATAACGGTTATTTTGGAATATTTCGAAAACTTTTCTCCTTTAAACATTCTGACTTTATAATCGGATTCAGCGGGCAAATTTACATAAAGATTAGGTGTCAAAACTGTCACATAGTGTTATTAATGTTAACTAAACTGTATTTTGAACAAAAAATAAAGACTTTTATTCAGAAATGGATTTAAAATTGGTCGAAATTCACGACACCTGATTGTTTTCCTGATAGTATCAGAAATTAAATGTTCCTAAAAAATGCTAGAGAATATTTTTTCGTATAATAGGTATACGAAACTTTTGTATATAGAACAAAACAAGTAGCTATTAAAGTTAAATGTTGCATGGATTTTTTTGTGTATGAAAAATCATTTTGTATAAATCCTTTATGTTTTTTATTAGTTCCAATAGTTGGATAGATTGGACACCTTTTTGGAGTAGAGATAATGACAGCAAACGTTTAGATCGTCGTCACTACATTTCAGACTTCCTCGGAACCCCAAATTAAATATCAGCTTAAATATTAACAATTTATAATTATTTTATTTATAATTACTATCATTTTTTTTTTTAATTGAGTTTATTTTGCAATCGACTTTTTTTCAATTCATTTAAGTTTAAGTAAATTATTTATTTTATGAACATTTGGATTTTGTTTTTATTTATGTAACCTCAAAAAAGGACAATAGGATGTAACTTTTTAAATTTTGGAGCATTTTTAATTGTATTTATTAAAACTTTATTATTTAAGATTTATGTTTAATGATTACTTCCATTTATTCTACGAATTTGGACTTTCCGTTTTATTTATGTATGTATGTTACTTCTAGTTATGACAATAAGATTAACAGAAAAAAAATTTTCAAATACTGTACGAAAAACACCAAAATAATACAATGCTTATTTGAATGAAACTAAAAAACCGCAATCTATTCTTATATGTACACACAAAAAAATAATCTAGGTAATTTTACCAAGGCGTGCATTGGTAATTTTTTTTCTATATGAAAACAAAAAAACTTAGTTTAATTATCCAAAATAGTCGGTAATATATACAATAAGTACTGCCTAAAATTTTTGGTAATATTACTTATTGAGTTAGGTATCTTCTTCGATTTTTTTAGTACATGAAGTTTTATTTTATTGTCAATTGGAATTTTTTTTTTTGTAAAAAAACGTTCATATTTAAATTGAATTTAAACAAAAAAAAAAATATATAAATACCTAAAAACTACGAGTATAAGAAATATTAAACGTACGAAAATATAAGTAAAAAAGGTATGGATTGTTTTTATGCAAAGAACTACCTTTGATAGAAAGACTTGCTCCCTTGAAAACTCTAGGGGAATCAGATGACATAATCAATGATATCAGGAAGTGGTTCAGCAAATCAATAGTGGTTGGATAAAAACAAGGCTGCCGAGAAACAGGTACAGCTATAAATTGTTTTTACCGGCAAATATATATAACTAATTTGGATAAATATCAATAGTTTTACAGGCTGAAACTTTAGAGGAAAAGGACTTGGTAGATAGGAAAAAACAAGAAGCGAGCCGAAAAGCCTAAACCGAAAAACTGAAGTCGACCAATATATGGACGAATATTCTAAGGGTAAACTATTATTTGAACACAACGTTTAGATGAAAAGTAAACTGAGACATTGGTCAATGTCAATATGTTAGATGATGTTTAATGAGTATTGAAAATTAAAAACATACTTTAATTATGTTAACAATGTTTGGATGAATTATGATTGAAAAATAAAAAAAAAATTTTAGAGTTTTTTTATATGTACATATTTTTTTTATTAAAAAAGAGCAGTAAATTTTCCTAAAATCTATATTCTTGTACAAAAGTTAACTAAGATAATTTTCCAAATATAAAAATATGAATTAACTTTGCTATCATTGGTAAATTTTAAGTAACTTGAACATAATTTTTAGGTACTTTTTCGAACAAGGAAATTACCCAAGTTAATAGTAATATTACCTAAGATACTTAGATACTGTCATGCTACCCTTGCGCTTAGTTAATTTTCTACCATATTTTTGGATAATTTTACCTATGAATTTTTTTGTGTGTATATGGGCATTTCCATGTCATCGTACGTAACATTTGAACGCCTTTGATTTTGCAAAAAAAAAAAAGTTGTCTATAATTTTTTTTTTTTTATATGGGGATTATATTTAAAAAAAAAAAATTATCACATTCGGAACCTTTTTGTTCAAAATCTCAAGCAAAAAAGGTACATCGTACGTGATTTTGAGGAGAATATAAAAATAGGCGAAAATATGCGAATTGTGAATGGTAAATAATGATTAGTTTTTTTACGTAAAATTTTTACTTTATAATCCGAAATTTGAAAAAAAAATTTTATGCATGGTTTTATAATGAAAAAAATTTTATATCGTTCGTGACATACTGTACGTGATTCTAATAGTTTCTCTAATATATTTATAAGATATGAAATTAATGTTTTGTAAATATGAATATGTGTACAAAAACTTTAAACGACCAAGTTAAAAAAACCCTACCATATGATACCCTAAATCACAGTATTTATAAAAAATTTGCAAGAGTGTAACCTGCCAGAACAAAATTATGTTTTAGGTTAAGATTCATGTAAAAGTTATTTGTGACAAATCATGACAATCGTTAAAGTTATTGTTGCCAATTTGTATGTCCACACCAACATTTATAAGGAATTATGGCATTACAAGCTATTTTCGGGAGTAGTATTTGTATATCATATATGGACCGATTCCAATAAAATTTGGGTTGATAATTTAGATTTTAATAAAATAAGTTTGGGCCAAATTTAATCTAAATACCAACATAATCGTCCATGTTCTGACAATCGCACGATTTGAAATCGCAAAACGCCAGATTTATTTTATGGCGTTCTTAAACTCTTGCGTTTACCTTGCGATCTGCCATAGTTTTTTTTACAAATATTCTAGTTCTTTTTCGCAATTTGAAGTCGCCAAACTTCTTGCTATTGCGATTTACAGAACACCTAATTTGCGATCTTAAGTCGGATTGTCAGAACATGCCCGAATAATATGATACAATTTAGTACTCACAATATCGCACGTGAAGCTTATACAATTTTCATTATACAAATTTTAAATAAAATTACGATCAATATTTGTTTGCGACTACTATATTGCTTTGAACCAAATCTAATCGAATCTATATATATACTATATAAATGGTGTAAAAAATGTATAGTAATTCATAAAATGAGAACGGCTGGGCCAATTTCTGTAAAATTTTTTGTCAGTTGTTCGTATTTTCGAGGAGAAGGTTTTTTGCGTCGGAAGTCGGAAAATTGGAAAAATCGAAAATCGAGTTTTTGTATAAAATTTTGTGTGAAATTATTCCTTAATGGCTTTCCAAATCAAACAATAGAAAGTTCTTAGTGTAAATCATGGAAAATTGCGGAAAATTGGAAAATCTCTCCGCAAAAGACGGAAAATTGGAAAAAACGAAAATTGATTTTTTGTACGAAATTTTGTGTGAAATTATTCCTTAATGGCTTTCCAAATGAAAAAATAGAAAGTTCTCAGCCAAAATCCGATAGATTGCGTTATACGTTGAGGTGTCATTTTGTCATTGTAATTTTTTACAGTAAATGTGATATTTTTCTTGCTGCATTTTATTTATTTTGATGATAATTGTGAAAATCATTGTGATAAAAAACGTTTTTAGCTCGATTATACGGATCGGGTCGTTTCGTTAATCGTACCGTAGTGACAACACGATTCATTATTTACGTACGTTTCTTTATTCTTCGTCAGTAACTTTTGTTTGTCTTCACTGTTTGAATTTAAAAAAAACTGATAAGTGGAGTCGGACTTCGCTTTATTGAAATGTCTAATTTTTGTGTCTTTCCTTTGTTCTCTTCACTCTTCTTTGATATCTTTGATATCCCTTCATTTTTGTAAACGTCAAAGTTTATTCCGAAAAAGTTTAACATTTTGCATACGTGGTTTCGCTACTCTGTTTCCCTTACTTTTCTCCCAACCAGTCAATATAACGAATAACGTAGGGGCGAGGCGAAGTTCTCCGGGTCCGCTAGTTATGTATATATTTTGACTTTCCTCACCTCATGGATCTTGTTAATTGTTTTAAAGTACATATAACTCCTATAAACCCCTTAAAAATTAAATCTCAGTTTTTACTGACCATTTTGGAGGGACCCAGATTTCTGGAAAACTGTTCCTTAGATTTTTTGCACGGAAAGCTATTTATATTATTTAGTACGTCTTCTTTCATAATCTATGCAGTTTTTCCTTGACGTTACCTCTAACACCCTTAAAAATTAAATCCCAGTTTTTACTGAGCATTTTGGAGGAACCCAGATTTCTGGAAAAGCTTTTCAGATTTATCCTAGACGTTACCTCTGAGCCCCAAACAAATAAAATATAAAATTCGGTCTTAATAATTTTAGTGTGTACATTAGGGCGGGTCGATTTTTTTTTTAAATCGTATAGCAAAAACGTAATCTACATAAAATTCTAAGAAATTTCTCCGAAGAAACCATGGGTCTAAAATAAAATCCTAATCCGCGCCTCTCGACTTGAAAATATTTGTCCTCTTCTTTCGTTAAAATTATTTTTTTTTTGATATACAGGATAAGGTGGGTCGAAAAAAAAAGTTGTGCCAGTCACCCCCTAGAATAAAAGATATGTCAATGAAGTTTCTAAAACAGAAAAAAAAATGTTTTTGCCACGCCCCAAAATACAGCCCTTTTGGTTTTTAATTTGTAGCGCTGCCATTTAAAGTTCGATATCATCATATTGCATATCGTTGTTCATGGATTGAACAACTTGGGTGACTTTTTAATCCGAGCTCAAATTCTGGGCGGCACTTATGCCATCTCGGATCCTTTCCCAAAATGTCAATTTTTTTTTCGTGCCAAGAAATCCCTTTCAAAACTTAGTATGTATAGCTTTTTACATGCTCTCTTTTATGACACGCCTCCAAATTAAGATCCTTTTTTCTTTTTAACGTACATATTAAAGCCAGGTAGAAAGAAGCCTATACAAATCAAAAAATGTTCATCAGTCACTCCCTAGAGTAAATGGTAAATTAATTAACTTTGAAAACCTTAAAAAAATTGTTTTTGCGACGCCCTAAATTACAGTGCTTTTTGTTTTATCTATAAAGCATCGACATTTAAAGTTCAATTTCATCGTATCGTATATCATTGTTAAAGGCTAGAAAATGGCTTAATTTCTGTATTTTATGATTTTTTAATGTAACTTCAAATTCTAGATTACATTTCTGTTGTTTTCATGGGCAACCACGTTTGTCTTAAAACTAAATTTTCAGGAGAGCCGAAACCCCATTCTAGATCAAACTATGGGCTAGGTATTGCACTTTTTAAACTTTGTCATTACGTTAAAATATCGGAATTGATCCATCTTTTTTCAAAAATTTTTAGAAACATGTAAAGAGCGTTGAAAATTGGGCAATATGGCATCAACATCTCAAAATCGGAAAAATGGACATACGCGGTTGTCCATAAAACCACAGATTTAAGAAATATCGGATCCTTCCCCTCTAATGACCAATTTTTCATAACTAGAAAAAAATTCTTTCAGAAACATTATAATTAACAGTTTTATTTGTATAATATCTTTAGTTTTTCTAAAATCTTTGGATGAAGTTTCCTGACGATCTGGCCTTAGCAACCAGTGAAATGCGCATAGGAATAGCTTATCCCATCAACAATAAACTTCGGTTTGTCAATAGTATGAAATGGGAATTTAGCACATTATAACGAAACTTTGATGATTATAAGTGAAGTTTTTTATATTCTCACTTTTTACTCATGCCCTAAAATTATGCCTATTTTATTATTTCATCATCAGGCCAAGTTTTTATGGCATAGGCCATTTTTAACCATTTCTTCAATTATTTCGTTGAAAAGCCATTTTTGGTCCTGCTTCCCAAAAAAACTTTTTTGCAGCCTAGAATAACTTTTTAAATAAGCAGCCTAGAATAACTTTTTAAATAAGCTTGTCGATAATGAGGCAGATTCTATTAGAAATTCTAAAAAGTGACTAAGTGTACTTGAACGAGCATTTAAAACCTAAATAAACCTTAACCTTAATATGAAAAAATATGAATTTTCACCAAAATATGCAAACACTAATCGATGCCATTTACTCTAGGGCTTGACTGATGAAAATTTTTTTGATTTGTATAGGCTTCTTTCTACCTGGTTTAATGTCCCAGCGGCGAACTTTGCATACCACATCACATCTCTTCAATGAAGTGTGTATCACTTCGTGTTGAATGAATTCTAGCTTACAAAGTGTATGACGAAAGTATATGGAATTTACAAAAATGAATTTCGTTCATCTTTTACTTCTACTTGCCCACGAAGTAATCGAGATTGTGTATATACCGTCTACTGCCTGCTTACAATGTGTGCGAAGTTGTGTGCAAGACGCCTACCACTTGCCCTCGAAGTAAGCGAGATTGTGTATAAACTGTCTACTGCCTGCTTACAATGTGTGCGAAGAAGTACTGAGTTTATATTTATTGAATAAACACTTCACTATCCCGCTTACTTTGTGTGCAAGTGGTAGGGGTTCACTCCACAAACGCGGCAATGCATTCGAAAAAGTGTACTATGTTGTAATTCAGATGGTGTGCATTACTGTCTTACTCGTGTCTATCACATCATCGCTTCTGTAATCGACAAATTCGCCCCTGGGGTAATGTGTATGTGAAAAAGAAAAAAAGAGGCTTAATTTGGAGTCGTGTGATAAAAGTGAGCATGTTAAAAGCTATACATACTAAGTTTTAAAAGGGATTTCTTGGCACGTGAAAAAAATTTGACATTTTGGGGGAGGATCCGAGATGGCAAAAGTGGCGAGCAGAATTTGAGCTCGGATTAAAAAGTCACTCAAGGCAAAAATAAAGCCATTGTCAATCCATGAACAACGATATGCGATATGATGCTATCGGACTTTAAATGGCAGCGCTACATATTAAAAACCAAAAGGGCTGTATTTTGGGGCGTGGCAAAAAATTTTTGTTTCCTATTTTAGAAACTTCATGGACATATCTTTCATTCCAGGGGTTGACTGGCACATCTTTTTTTTTGACCCACCTTATCCTGTATATCAAAAAAAAAGAAAAAAAATTTAACGAAAGAAGTGGAAAAAAATGTTCAAGTTATTTTAGACCCATGGTTTCTTCGGAGAATTTTCTTAGAATTTTATGTAGATTACGTTTTTGCTATACGATTTTTCATTTTTTTTTTTCATCCATACAAATCGACCCGCCCTAGTGTACATACTTTATATTTTTATTAATAATTAAATTTTTTGTCTTTTTTTCCCTCCACCACAATTAGTTGTGAAGAGGGTATATTAAGTTTGTCATTCCGTGTGAAACTTTTTTATTATTCATCTCAGACCCTATATACTTTATATATTCTGGGTCCTTGAGTAATTTTAAGTCGATTTAGCCAAGTCCGTCTGTCTGCCCGTCTGTTGAAAACACGCTCACTTTCTAAAACTCACAAGAAATAAAAAAAAACTTGGTGTCAAATTGCTTGTAGTTATTCTAAGCAGTTTGGGATTGAAATCCAGCAAAATCGGTTCAATAGGATCTGAGCTATGAATCAAAATGTGGAACTACCACCTAAAAAAAAATGATAATTTTGTTACAAAAACTAACATAAATGGTGGAAAAATGCACAGAATGATATAATATTTCGCAACAGTTCGTTTTATTTAACTGGAAATCACGCTGTAAAATTTCTTGAAGATCCGTCCATGATTTACCCTAGGCCCCATATAAGCCCTACTCCCGGAAAACAGTATAGTAAGCCTAAAACCCTAACTAACAATGCTATCATAACAAATTTTGGCACGTCACAGTTAAATAGGACTAGAAATGAAACTATTAAGTTTCGTGAAGATCGGTCAATAATTTACCATAGGCCCCATATAAAACCTACTTCCAGAAAACAGTTTAGTACGCCTAAATCCGTAAAAAATAATGCTATCATAACAAAATTTGGTACATCAAAATTTTTTAGAACTAAAAATAAGACTGTGAAATTTCGTGAAGATCAGTTCATAATTTACCCTAGGCCCCATATAAACCTTACTCCCGGAAAACAGCTTAGTACGCCTAAAAACGTAAAAAATAACGCTATCATAACAAAATTTGATTCATCGCAGTTTTATAGAACTAGAAATGACATTGTGAAATTTGGTGAAGATCGGTGCATAACTTACCATAGGCCTCACATAAAGCCCACTTTGGTAAAATTATTAAATACGCGGTAAACTTTCTTCCAGTTTAGCTTCATATGGCCAGAAAAAATGTTATGCAATTTTGTGATATACGGTCCATAATTTTCCTTAGATTCCATTTTAGCAGCCTTCTGAAATTCACTGCAAACGCTTAAACTAATTGCACCGCTGTATTGAAATTTATGTTTTTTAATACCAGAAATCGTTCTGCAGAATTTGGGATGATTGGTTCATAGCTTACCATGGCTTTTATATAATTTGTTCTCTTGAAAATCATTTAAGTTCATCTTAAACTGATATTCTACTTTTTAAAATTGATTCTGATTGTCGATCAATAATTTTATATATGTAGGTCTAAACCGCAACAAATTTTAATGCAGATGTCTGTTTTTACAAAAATTATAATAATAAATAGACATCATACAGATATTACTCCTAAAACATTCGAAGTGTCGGTGGAGGGTATCAAAGATTCGGCACAGCCGAATATAGCACTCTAACTTGTTATTATAAAAAATTGTTTTTTTTTTAATGTAAGTAGAAATGTTTTTTTTTTAATTATAAATACATTTCTTTGATTTATTTTATTACTTTTTTTTAAACACATTTTTATTATTGTTTATTAATTTTTTACTCAAGTTTTTCTTAATTTTTAGCTTTAAATTACAATATCTTATTTTTATTCGAACCACCTAATTTCTTAAATTCCCAAATTTGCATTCCCAAAAGCAAAACTCATTAAATTACCATTTTCAATTCATCCTCCAAAAGTAGTTTATTTTCATCATATTAATTATGCATTCATCATTTAAATTCCTTCTATTTTTTATTTATTTTAAAAAAAATAGTATATAAACATATTTTAAATTTAAAATATGTATCTACATTTTGTTTTTCTCGCACCAATTTCAAATGTGACTTATTTTGACAGTTCTTGTAAGAAACTTTTCGCAAAATATTGTTACAGAAACTCTTTTTCTCACATCCTTCCAATAATTGCTGGAAAGTTATTTAAATGACAGATAATTCTCGTAAAGAAAAGATACAGAAACACTTTTGTGAGAAAACCCATTTTTTGTTTCATTTTGCACTATTTTTGTTGCTATTCACACGTTTCATGCGAAAAGTTTTACGATGTGAGAAATACAGAAACGGGCTACAGGGCACTATAGGATATTTTTGTCTTTTTTTTGGTACACTTAAAACATACCAAAATTAACATCTGTGTGTGCTTTTTATTTCTAGAATGTGGATTTGCCGTTACTTTAAAAATACAAACTTATGTGATTTGATACGGAGTTAAAATAAATTATTGAGTGCAGTAAAATAAAAGTTATTTTTTAATAAAAGTTTTGATCATAGATTACATTTTGATACAAATAATTTATGATTACAAAAAAATTATCAAAGTTATTTGCCGGGAATAGGTACAAAATTTATTATTAATAAGATTTCTGTATGACGTGCTAAATTCCCAATTTTTCATATTTGATAAACACACTGAAATTTACTGTTGAGGGAAAGCTTTAAATGAAAACCAATGTCGGAAGCAGTGTTCGAAAATAAACAGTACATTATTTAACGTTCGGCTTACACACCCAGGTTTTAGTGATTGTGTAGACATACACAACCCTTAATACCGTTCGTAACTATTTTCAAGAAAGAAATATAATTATATAATGTTCGGTTCTTCGTTTAAAAAACAGAACAATTGTAGTGATACTGTAGACAAACATTATATTTTAATGTTCTATAATGTTTTTTTCGTGTGTGTATTTTGTTTTTGTAAAAATGTTTTTTTTACCAACCAAAAGGGACGAACATTAACGAGCCGAACCGAACACATTGAAGTTTGTGGGTTTTCAAAAAAAAACCGAACGGAATTAAATGTTCACATCTTCTGTGTTCGAATGATGACTAACAGGGGAACGTTATTTTTTTAATGATTTTCTACGCAAACACTATTAGCGTTTGTGTTTTCCACAAATCTACCGAACCGAACATTAAAAAACGATATTTAGTGTTTATTTTCGAACACTGGTCGAAAGTAAGTATTTTGTTTTTTTAAATATTTATTGAAATATTGGGGAATTCTTTTATTAGTACGATTATATCGGCAGAATCAAAGTGGGTTGAAAATTATTAAATAGAACTATGATTTTCACTTGGCCCATAAAAAAATTATTGCATTTGATAGTTACCAAATTGATTTTTTCGTTCGGACAATCAAATATCTTCCATAAATAACAAACTTGAGCTGCAAATCTCTTAAAAAGCGTATTTTTTAGGCAACTTAAGTGCGCCAAATACATGGTTTTTAATTTATGGCGAGTTAAACGTAACGAAACTGACATGCGGGAGTTATGTTAACACCACCACCCAAACCAAAACGTGTAAACAACAGTTAACACAACAACCACCACCCAAACCAAAACGTATAAGCAACAACAATAACAACACCACATAAATATTAAACCTAAAAAGACAACCCAATTTAAATTAAGTACATACTTTTTAGACGTCAGCAATATTAATTTCCACTTTGTATTAAATATTAATTATTCTTTAATGTAAGCATACATTGTATTCTAGTTTTATTTAAATTGTATTTTAGTTCATTTTATTTTAACCCAATTATTTTTGGCCAAGTAACTATTAAAATGACAAGTAAAAAAAAAATTAATTAATTCGTTTAAAACGTGAAAGGTGTTGTCTACTTAATTGGCGCGGTCGGTAGACCAGTAGATCGGTAATAGGGAATAACAAAAAATAGACTTATTTTACAGGTACCGAAGTGTCATCGACACCAGGTTAATTCACCAAAAAGCTTACTACCGTTGTAGAGAATTCAAAAGTACATTGAATTATCTACAGGTGTAGAATTAATATCGGCACTAGGTACACACACAAAAAAAAGAGCAATAACTGAGAGGGTATCGACCCTTAGCTACTGAAAAAGAAAAAGGAACCTGTAAAACCTTCAACCAGCGCTGCCAGAAGTAAGATTTTACCTTATTTTTTAAGATTTTTTAACCGAAAAAAGATTTTAAGATTTTTCCCCCAAAAACAAGACTTTTTGCTGTGTCAAGACGAAGGTAAGGTTCAATTAAAAAAAAAACCTTCTTTGTTCCCATTTGAAAATGTTTAAACTTAATAATGCATCATTGCGGTTTACTGGAAAAAAAATACTTAAAAAGCAACCTCTGTTGGGCGTTCAAAGGGGATTAATCAGGTGTAAGCTTTGCGCGCTTTTTCTTTGCAGAACAGAAAATATTGCAAGTTAGACTAAGGTTTGCAGAAATTAAATAATAGCAATGTTGAAGATACTAATTTTTGGGGACTCCAAATATAAAACGTGTACAGGATTATAGAACATGGGAAAAAAGCCAAACAAATCCTTAAATTATTTTTTCGTCTTATTTTTCGATTTTCTGTCAACCTATATATTTTGTTTCTTATTTAGACCTCCTAGATTTATTTTTCTTTTTTTGTCAAATATCCTTTGTTCTTGGTTAAAAAGGCAACAAAAATAAATTCATTGTTGTGACAACAATTTAGCAGTTGGTTGACAAGAATTAAAAGCTTATCTGGTGAGGATGAACTATTTTGTAAAATATGCAACGTTAGCTTTAAAGGAAGTGGTGGTAAGTCTGACCTTATACAACACTAAAATACAAAAAGGCATAAGGAATAGGCCAGTTGTATTAGTGGCAACTAAACAACAATAGACAAGGAATTTCGAAAAAATACCGGTGAATTAAGGTGCGTGCAAATTTAAAAATTAAATTAAGTGCGTTTATAGCTGAACATAATTTACCGTTTGCCTGTATGGACCACTTGTCCTTGTTTTTAAAACAATCGATACCAGATTCAAAAATAACCCCGAAAATTTCTTTTGACAGTAAAAAACGACTTGTCTCGTTAAAAACGTTTTAGGACGTGCTCAGTTTGATTTTGTTTTCAACATTCTACGGAGAAACAAATGTACAATTTAGTAAAAGAAATTGAATTTTTTGTTGTTTTTTTTTTTTTGTTTATTTTATGTATTAAATAAAATATTCTAAAAATAAGATTTTTTCTTCAAAAATAAGATTTTTTTTTGGTGAAATTAAGATTTTTTGCCGAAAATTTCTGGCAGCCCTGCCTTCAACGTTAAATCGAATTAAATGCAGTAAACAACTAGATAACAACAACAACAATTCAGATGAAGTCAATAAGTATCTCATGGACACTGTAAGTACTGTGTTGAAAAAAAAACCCAGAAAATTGAAGGAAAACTAAAAAAATAAAGAAAAGTTAAATATAAAGTTTTAAGAGAAAATTTTTACAAAAATTGGAAATGAGAAAAAATTAAAAGAATTAAAAAAAAGGGAAAAAGATAAATCATGCACAAATTGAAAAAATAAAAATAATAATCATACACAAAAAGAATGCACCCATATCAAAATCTTACAAGAAAATCCAAAATTGAACATTTTTAGTTAAAATAAAATTTTTACAAAAGACTATAAAATATTTATCAAGTGTTTTAAAGTTTGAGTTCTACAGACTACTTAATCAGAGTTTCTGATTAGTCCATTTATTTAATGAGTAAAAAAATTAGATTTACCCCATATACCAACATTTTCAAATCAAGAAACCTTGCCACCATTCCCGAAAACCTTAATATAGACTTTAACACACAAACTTCCAAAACCGAATTCACAATGACCCAAACGACAGAAAAAAGTTTAGGCTTTTTCAATTCACTTAGAATTCCAGACGCAATAAAGGACTTACCAAAATTTGAAGGAAATCAAGGACTGCTCTATGAATTTATAAATAATGTTAAGGAGATACTGTTTCATGTAAAGGAAACAGACAAGACAACTCAAGGGCGAATACTTTTACGAGCCATAAGAAATAAAATAGACGGACAGGCAAATGAAGTTTTGAACTTCCCTTTACTGAGATGAATTAAAAACAAATTTAATTTTCACTACTCCGATCATGCCTTGAAACAATACAATAAACCCCTTGAAAATGTTTACAGTGAAATCTTAGAAATTCAATCGGCCTTGTCCAATAACCTCCCTCTTCATGAATCCGATAGAAACGTAATTATTACAAAAAGGCCCTTTTTGCTGAAATGTGCTTAAATTCATTCTTATCAGGATTACGTGAACCTATGGGTTCCACTATAAGAGCAATGAGGCCAAATTCATTACCAATAGGGAACAAAATAGCGATTATATGAGATCAGATAAACCTAAATATCCTCAGTAGAAACAAAACTTTCAAACTTTACCATATCAAAGATATCCACAGAACAACTCATATCCGTCCGATATTTGACAATTTGAACTACCCTCGTAGAAATACTATTTACCCTCCACAACCTTATTTCGGAAATAACAATGAATTTGCGCAAAACTCAAATAGCTTTAACCTTCAGTGTTCTTGGCAGCAATCGCAAAAACCACACAGAAAAAATTATTGGCAGTTTTTTTTCAATAATTAGTATTTTTGAATTTTAAAATAAATTTGATTACGTTCTTAATTGATTGAATTAAAAAAAATATTTTTTTTTTCAATTAAAATTTTACTTGATTTTAAGCTTAATTTTAATTATAAGTTTAATTGAATTAATCAACTCGGTTGTTTGAATTGAATACTTTGTTGCTTTCTCCCTTGTTGCTTTCCTCCCTGATCAACAGTTTGCGAAAAATGTTACAAGTGCAACAAACATCTTTATAAATTTATTGTCTTTGCCTTTACATGTACATACACACATGTTTTTGTCATCAAAAAGAACAGTAAGCGTCGCGTGCAAAAAAAACTATCAACAAGTAAAAAATGAACTTAGATTTGTTATAGACGAATTACAATTATGACCACCACCAATGTCAATAATGAGCCTACATACATATGTATATTATGCGTAAAAAAAATCGACTTGTGGCTGACCACATTGTTGACGGTGGTTATGGTCGCAATCGAAATTTGGTGTTTATTTTCTTTGTTTGTTAATTCTTGAATTATTTTTGGCGTCATTTCATGTTGTGCGTTTAAAGTGAATAGGTGAAAAAAAGTACAGCCAAATTACACAACAAAAACAGTTTTTTGTTTTCAATCTTGAATACCTTGAAGAATCAGAGTTATTCTACAATTTTATACAAAGTTCCTCTGTCAAAAAAATCTTCCAAAATTTGTACAATTAAGCATGAGCTATTACAATTAAACAAATAAAACAAGTAATTTTTAAACCATATTTAAATAAAACATATATTTTAAATATTATTATTTTGCTTCGTTTAACCATCAACTAAATTGATTTAACAAACTTATTCAATTAATAATTTGTTTGATTGAATAATTTGCGTAATTGAATTGAGAGTGTATTTCAAATACACTGTTGATTTTTTTAATCAAAAATTTAATCGATTTAATGCAAAAATTCAATCACTGTTTTAATCAATACAATTATTAAAATAATTAATTTTCTGTATTGTAATCAATTACGTTAGTAATTCATTCAATAAAATATTGATTTTTTTTAAATTAATTTGTAAAATATTGTTTAATATTAATAATTTTTTCAATTATTTTTGTAATTAAAATGAAAAAACTTTTTAATTGGAAAAAAATCCTTGTTTTGCAATTTGTGCAAATTTGAGTAATTGGTATAATCATTTTGGTGATAGGTGCAAAATTAAACAATTTTTTGCTTGTTTCAATCATTTTGGTGATCAAAACCGTTTTTTCTTTCAAAATCACACTTCCGGACAGAACCAGCGTTACCGTTGGTGCCACTAAAGTGGCATTTTGCCACTTTTTCGGCTGCTTGGATACTACTTGGCCACTTTTACAAAATGCACCCAAATGTGGTACTTTTTGTGATTCTTGCCACTTTTGTGATACTTTTTACGTTAGGAAAATATACTTTTTTTCTTTCTGTTTTATTATAACTCCCAGCTTTAAAATATGCTATGAAATTAGCGTCCTTGGTGGGCTCAAGTCTTTCGCAACTGCCAAAAAATCCTTTAGAAAAGAAACTTTTATATGAATTTTTTTCTTGTCATGCGTGGTTAGCTGAAAATCGGTTGAATAAACTTCCTATTAACCTGTTTTATTTATTATGAATAAGGGGGTAAAGATATCTCGCATATATATGTATATTGGTCGTGAAGTTCGGTTTCTAACTGTACTGAAAACTTTTCTAAAATTTGTGTAATTGACATTAAAAGTAAAATCTAAGTTTTTACCAAAAATTTTGTAAAGAATTGATAACAAGAATTGATATAAAAAACAAAAAGCTCAATATATTGAAGTACTTAGACCCATTATTTATAGTGTCTAATGAAGATGTAAACTATTTCGAATTAGTTTCAGAGTTTAAAGATATTATAACTGACCCAGATGCATTTAAACTTCAAGAGAGTAAAGTAAATGACACGAATTATGAACACATATTTAAAATTTCGAATGCTGAAGAATTTTGGCGTGAAATTCGAACATTGAAAAATTGATTTGATGAGTATATATTCAAACTTGTGCAAATTGATCCCTCATATTTTTACATTGTCACACAATAGTGCTTCTGCTGAGCGTGTTTTTACTAAGTTAGCTTTACTCAAAAATAAAGTAACAAATAGGTTAAAATAAATACTTGCGAATCCATGCTTTTATCTTTAAATTTGTTAGATACTAGCTTTGAAGATTGGATTCAAAGTGAAGACATTTTACGGAAGTATAGAAGTCGTTTAAAGAACAATTAATTGTAAAAAAAATTTGTATGAAACTGACCATTAATAAATAACACAGGACGACATTGAAAAAGTTTGTTTAACCATTCCAACTGATGCTTATATTTATTGGAAAGCTCCCATCACGTCACATTTATCAGATGCACCAATTATTGCAATTTTAGAAGATGTTTTGTATCAAAATAAATAACAAAATCCAGTTTAATTGTTTTGGTCTATAAGCCTGATAACAAAAATTTTAAGCAATGATAGACGAAATTAATTAATTAAACAATAGCACTTAAATTCAACAACATGATTGCATAATACAAATAAAGTGCGGAACTGATTAAATAGAAAGTATTTGAAAACGTGATATATTCGTTTTTTTTTTGTCATAGGATTTCTTGTTATTATCCGATTATAGCTTAGAAAATTTTTTTGTTTTTGTTTTCAATACAAATATACGAAAGAAATGTTCTTGTCAACAAAACATTAAAGTAAATTTTTTATAAAAATTACTTCTCGAGAGACCTTCTGATTAATGAAACCTCAAAAAATGGTGCCACTTTTTTTGTAGATATCCCCTTTTTTTGGTACTTTTTTAAAATATCCGACGGTAACACTGGACAGAACCCCAGAACCCATGGACACGAGCAGTGGATTTTCTAAATTTGAAAGGAATACTAATAAATTTAAGACAAGTCCAAGCACCCAGTTCAGTAGAGTATCAAAAAGATTCGAGGTGAATAATATCAACGATTTTAGAAGCCCTAGAGACAGTAATACTGTTCACGGCACTAACCATGAGGATACTGGAACAAAATATTGAGATCAATATGAAAATTATATTGACGATAACCAGGGTTTTTGGAACTCTGCCTCAAGCAACAGACAGGGTATATAGACTTTAACAAACACGGTAGCGTTTTGCCATACTTAAACATAGCCTCTCCAAATGGCATGCAAAGATCCAGCCAGTGGAAGAACATTGCAAGTTACTAACAAAATTATGAAACCGAATAATGTTTTAAAAGCCTTTTGCATAAAAGTTTTTATTATCATTATTTTTAATAATAGACACAAAAAAAATTTAAAACAAATAATCCTGCCTGTAAAAAACGTTTTTTGCTCTCCTGAAAATTATTATTTTGTAACTTAAAGCGGCTGTGCTTCAATTCTACACAAATACAAAATAAATGAGAAAGTTTCATTACCTATATATAAAATAGGATGTGTGTATGTATGTAACGTATGGACTCCAAAACGGCTGGACCGTTTTGATGAAATTTTCAGGGAATCTTCAGAATATTCAGGCGGGTGACACTGTGAAGTCTGATTTTTGATTTTCGGTCTGCGGGCGGAGGGACGTGGCAGAATCCAATTTTCATATTGCACCACCAATGACATCTTTGTATATAATATTATTATTGAGGTTTTTTGTTTTCCTCACGGGCTAATATGATCAATCGTTTTTTTACCAAATGTAATTAAAAAACATTTATGGTTAATTTATTTTCTTTTCCCAACGTTTCGTTCGCTTTTTTCGAACTTCATCAGGGGTTATTTTTATTCCATAAAAATAAATTAGGGTTTACATTTGTATTGCACTTTTTAACTATTTTATATTAAAAACTGGACTACACGACACAGAAATAATTAAATTAAATTTTACGGAAAGAAAATTTTGCCCCGCCCACTTTTTTTGATTTACCCAAAATCAAAAAACGGCTCCATCGATTTGACTTATTTTTCTTTTTAATGTTCATATTGATCCATTTTAAGTTTTCGTCGAAAGAAAAATTTACCACGCCTTATTTTACGCCCACTTTTTCTATTAAGCGCATATCTTGAGAACGGCTTAACCGATTTGGACGATTTTTTCTTTTTGCCCAGCCCACTTTAACGCCCACTTTTTTCGATTTACCTAAAATCAGAAAACAGTTCCATCGATTTGACTAATTTTTCTTTCAAATGTTCGTATCTTTTTAACGGATATTAAAAATCGAACGCAAACATTGTTCCTAATTTGGACAGGACAACGTCTGTCGGGTCAGCTAGTTACCTATATGTAAAGAATTTAAAAAATTAGATACCTCTACGTTTTTGGTTTTTAAATTTCATCGATTCTTTGACGGGTTATTAGGCTTAGATTATTTAACAAAAATAGGAGCAAAAATAGATTTAAAAAACAAAACACTAATTACCAATTAAGTAACAATACCTCTTGAACTGAAGGCCAACTTATCTTCTGAAAAAATATTAATAATGGCTAACTCGAAACAACTTGTTAAATTACCAGTCGACCTAGAGGAAGGAGATATACTCCTGGATACAATAACCCTTGACAATGGATTGTTTATCTCTCCTGGGATCTACACCGCAAACAATTGGTTAAGTATAATAGAAGCCGCTATCCCTACAAGCGATGATAAATTAATTTTCTTAGAGCAACCCATAAAAACAAGTCCATACTATTCAAAACATTTCGTAGAATTTAATAATTATAATATCGACCCACACCAAAATAAAGGAAAATTTGGAAATCTTTCGGAACTTCTACGAACAAATCATCTTAATAGTAAGGAAAAACAAAAGCTTTTAAAATTGTGTCGAAAATGTGAACATTTTTTTTAAAGACGGACAAAACTTAACATTTACGTATGAAGTCAAGCACAAAATAACAACGACAGACGACATTCCTATTCATACAAGATCCTATCGATACCCTTTTGTTAATAAAGAGGAAGTACATAGACAAATTTCAGACATGCTAAGACAGGGAATTATTCGATCAAGTTTTTCACCATGGAGCTCTCCAGTGTGGATTGTGCCAAAAAAAAGACGCATCATGCAAAGTTAAATGGAGACTTGTAATTGATTACCGCAAGCTAAACGAAAAAAACATTTCAGACAGATATCCACTTCCAAATATATCGGAAATATTGGACAAATTAGGCAAGTGTCTCTATTTTTCTACACTAGATCTGGCCAGCGGATTCCACCAAATAGAAATGGATCCCACATCCAAAAAACGGCGTTTACTGTAGAAAGGGCTCACTACAAATACGTAAGAATGCCCTTTGGTCTCAACAATGCACCCTCAACTTTTCAAAGGGTTATGGACAATATTCTAAAAGAATTAATTGGAAAAATTTGTCTAGTATACCTAAACGACATTATAATATTTTCTACGTCTCTCCAAGAACATATTAAAAATTTGGAAAAAGTTTTTCTTAAATTAAAGTCATTTAATCTTAAGGTACAATTAGATAAATCCGAATTTCTACAGAAGGAAATAGCCTTTTTGGGACACATAGTCACAACAGAAGGGATTAAACCTTACTCTTCGAAAATTGAGGCCATCAAAAAATTCCCAATATCTCGCACTAACCGTGAAATAAAATCATATATACGCTTACTTAGCTATTATAGAAAATTCATATCCAACCTAGCCAAACTTACAAAACCCATAACCGAGTGTTTAAAAAAAGGAAGAACAATAAATTTAAGTGAAAAGTACGTAAAAGCTTTTGAGACAACATTTTGATGAACGACCTATTATTACAATATCCGGATTTCACAAAACCATTCATTCTCACAACAGATGCCAGTAACTTTGCATTAGGAGGTCGTATAGGGAGCGACAGACCTATTTGTTACGCAAGAAGGACTCTTTCCGAAAGCGAGATAAATTACTCAACAATCAAAAAAGAGTTACTGGCAATTGTATGGGCTACCAAATATTTTCGGCCTTACTTTTTCGGTCGCAAGTTCCAAATAGTCACTGATCACAGACCTTTGACATGGTTAATGAGTCTCAAGGAACCTCACTCAAAACTGGTTAGATGGCGCCTTAAACTCGAGGAATTCGACTATGAAATAGTCTATAAAAAGGGAACGTTAAATAGTAACGCAGACGCGTTGAGAAGAATCAAAATAGATAGTAGTAATGTTTTCGACGTCAATATGAATACGTCAAGTCAAGTATCCACAATTCATTCAAGCGACGAAAATCTAAATGAAGGGATTGGCATTTCGGAGAAACCTCTGAATGAATTCAACTTACAGCTTATCCTAGAGAAATCAAATTAGGAGTCTAATATGAACGTCCAAACAATTTTTAGAAACAAACAACTTCGAACTATTAGAGAAAAGGACTTCTCTCAAGATACCTTAACGCAAATATTCAAAAAAATGTATTCCACCAGGTAAAATTACGGCAATATTTTCGGACGACATAACGTTTAAAATGGTGCAACAATTATATTCAGAATATTTCACAAATGCAAAACAATTTCGTGTTGTACGCTGTACTAAACTTCTAATAGATATAACGGACGAAGACAAACAGGTAGAACTTTTACGAAATTGTCATGAAAATAGGAACCATAGAGGTATTACTGAAACCTATGAATATCTCAAAAGACATTATTATTTTCCTCTTATGCAGACCGTTATAAATAAAACATTAAACAATTGCGAAACCTTTAATACCTTGAAATATAACAGTCACCCCCCAAAACTTAATTTTCAACAGACAGAAACCCCAAACATACCACTTAAAATTTTACATATTGATATATATACCGTAAACGGTAAATGTATCTTAACTATAATTGATAAATTTTCCAGGTATGCGACTGGATATACTTTACCTGCAAGAACGAGTTTATGTGTACTTAAATCATTAAAGTCGTTTATGAACCTCTTAGGAATACCAAAAAAAAAAAAATAGTCTGTGATGAAGGTACTGAATTTACGTCAAATATTTTTAAAGATTTTTGCAAACAATATGAAATTGAGCTCCATTTTAACTTCATAAATCAAAAATGAAATTAAGAAAACGAAAATAATCAAATTCACAAACTTTTTCTTTCTTACAGCATACCCCTTGTACTCGGACAAATTTTAGAAATACAGAAATTCGATAAAGACCAAAATATGATTGCTTTAAAAATTGGTCAAGCAAGAACCATTGAAAGCTATTCTAACCTAATACATCCCAGCAAAAAACTTTTGAAGTTGTTCAAGTAGAAGGGATATTTTCATGACTTCTTTAGCACTTAACTACTTATTGAATTAACAATGCGTTCCAAAATTCGAATAACTTTTAATTAAGTGCACCCATGAAAAATTACATGCTATGCACCCATTCAACTCTTATGTAGGAATTACAATTTTTCACTATAATTAGGTATTCTTTTAGGATCGAAAGGGGACGAATATTATATACAGTTGACTTTAATGATTGAGTTAAATTATTTTTAATACATACATATGGGCATTTCCCCAGAATGGTCTACCAGGATGAAAAAATAAAATGTTGATTATCATCGTCTTGTATTGTTTCTTATTATAAAAGAATGGTTCCCTAGCATATCAGCAGCTGTATTCCGTAATTCGCTTAAGCTAAATCTCTATCGCTAAAAATCTAAAAACTTGATTTAGAGGTTTTTGGGTACGAATGCAATTCTGTAACGTGCATTGCTAAATTTGGCAATGCCATACAAATTTAATTCGCCGCAATTTTAGCTTTAAATGTCATCGCTAAAGTTTTTCAATTTTGTGTTCTCTAATGCTATGTTCATACGACGTTATAAACTACTCGTTTCGCTCGTTGAAACTAGTTTGCCAAACATGCTGTTCATACGATTCATTCCTGTTTCATTTTGACATTTTTTTGTGTTGTTAGTGTGATTTTTTTTAAATAGATAAAAAAAGTAAATAAAACTTAAACATGTATTATTTAACACTTTTATTGATATTATTATGTTATAATTATCACTTTATTTTATTAGACATGAATTTTTATTTTGTTTTTTTCTTTGTTTTGCTTTTTTTGAGAGCTAGTTCAGATAAACTAACGATAAATGTTATCAAAATTGGAGATGATAGTACATTTTTCCTATTTCGCAGCCTTTTTCAAAATGAAACGACCTGTTTCGCTCACAAAATTTTGTATGGGGAAACAAGTCGTTTCAATCATGTTTGGGGCGCGAAACAGGAATAAGAGAGCGAAACACGAATATTGCTGTCCGTGTGAACATGGTATAAGGAATTTTAGCGATCGAGATTTAGCTTTAGCTAAGCGAATTACAGAATACGGCTGCTGAGCTGTTTTACTTGAGCAAATTGGGCTGGAAACTGGAAAATTTTATATTTTTCTGTATTTTCTACTTTTAAAGACATTTTTATATACTTATTTTACATGCAAGAAATTGTATGTTATGTTTACACTCTTTCTTCAAAATCTCTCCATTACAATCAATTGTAAATGGAGTATTACGTTTTTTTGTTAAGCAAATTTTAAGACATTTATGGGAAAATGCGTGGTAATAATAATAAAAAAAACATATGGAAAAATCGTACGTTCGCGACCGATAAATAAGCCAATTAAACAAAAACCAAGAGAAATACACTTTTAAAATAAATTAAACACTTTTGAATATTTCGTTCCATTTTCCAGATTTTTAGATTTCACTACTGTCAGCCAAAGTTGACTTCTATCTTGCGTACGTTCGTGACCACATGTTTATAGCTATTATTATGAAAACTTAAAATCGATGAAATCCATCTTTTGCACTAAACATAGAGCTACCCAAATGCTATCGAATCGCAAAAAAAAATGCTGGGAAAAGTTTTGTTTTCTATATTATTTGTACATAAAAAGCGTACGAACGTACGTTCGTGACCCCAGGAAATGCCCATATGTAAATACATTTAAATTAATATGAGCACCAATAATTTTATTCTAATTTCTTCGACCTTTTTAAAATATTTTTCTTCTTTATTAATATTTGCATGTCTTTTTTTGCTGGGATGTAATAGACTTGGACAACTATAACACACAAACGTCAGAACTATCCGGCACCATAAACTTATTCGAAAAGCACAGCGAACTAAAAGATGCAACTAAAATTTGCAAATTAAAACTAAAAGCACTAGAAACAAATTACAGACTCTTAGCCCATACAGACGTCCTATTTAACGGTATAGGTTCCGCAATCAAATTTATAACAGGAAACATAGACGCAAACGACGCAGAAACTATAGACAGGCAACTTCGAGAACTGAAAAATGTAACTTTAAATTCAAATAATCTAATGCAAAATCAAAAAAGTATCAAAAAAAAAAATCAAAGATTGAGAATACTTACTATTGCCAAAGATCAAACGACTTCGAAGAAGTTATCAACTCAGCATGCATTGGGAGAATTCTAAATGACAAACCACCAATTTGTCCTTTAAACGACGTGGGATACGTCTCAAATATCTTCCAGCCGGAAGACAATTACATAATTTTAATAAATTTAGAACAGCTATTAATATTTTCCACTTGCAGACAAAATTTCACAATTAAGGGAACTGCACTTATTCACTACTCAAATTGCTCCATCACCATAACAGGAAAAACTTACCGAGACAATCCATCAGTTCATTGGGATTAAATTTTTATTGCCCCACCAAACCTTAACAAATTAAATATTACAACAATAACCGAAACTTTGAGCCTGGAGAAGTTAAAGGACTACAGCTTCACCAACAAACATGACATTCTCCACCTAAGAAATGGCACAACCCTGAGAGGAAACATCACCATAACTACATTTGTCTTCATCATAGTAACAATTACCGGCCTAATCATCTTTTGGAGGAACCCCAGAATTCGTTACTACCCAACACCTTTTGAAGTCGCTCTACCACCACCAAATTCGTTGTGGTCATCGCTCAACTCTAAGGGGGGAGGAGTTATGTTAACACCAACACCCAAACCAAAACGTGCAAACAACAGTTAACACAACCACCACCACCCAAACCAAAACGTAGAAACAACAACAATAACAACACCACATAAATATTAAACCTAAAAAGACAACCCAATTTAAATTAAGTACATACTTTCTAGACGTCAGCAATATTAATTTCCGCTTTGTATTAAATATTAATTATTCTTTAATAGTTGCGTTCGAGAACACAAAAGTTTTTACTATTTTTTACTAAACTTTACTGCATTTTACTAAATTGCGTTCGAGTACACAAAATGCAGTAAATGAGAACATAAATTGAGAACGAAAAGTGACAGTTCTTGTCTGAGTATTTACAAATTTTTACTGCAGAAATTTTTGCAGTAAAATTTAGTAAATCAAAAAAACATATGTTTCAAAGGTAAACAAACAAAAGTAACAAATAAAAAGCATAAAAATTGTGAAAAAATTGTTAAATAAAAGAAAAGTTGAAATAAAAATTAAACCAAAACAAAAAGTGAATTAATATTAATTAATTAAACTTGTTTGTGAAGCATTTATTTGGCTAAATACAAACTTTTGAAATTTTTTTTGTTATTTTAATTTTTTAGAGTTGTAAAAGTGTGAAGTATTTGGGTACTTAAGTAATCAATAGCAAAAAAATTATTCACCATCTTTTAAATAATTTAACCCGCTACAAATTAGTAAAATCAAATAAAATAAAAAACAAACAAATATGAGAGATTACATAAAATTGTTTGTTTGTATTTTCCAAAAATGTTCGTGTTATAAAAAGTATTTGATCGAGTACCGATAAGAAAACGAGCTAAGTAGTCAAAAGTGTCAATATTTTTCAACACTTCAATTATTTGCCATCAGCTGTTGCCCTTATTTTACGAATTTTTACAAATTTTGCGTTCGCGTACTTTTTTGGACAACAGCTTTTTGTGAGAGAAAATTTTTTAGTTTACTCATTTACTGTATTTTACTGTAAAAGTACTCAAACGCACCTAATGTAAGCATAAATTGTGTTCTAGTTTTATTTAAATTGTATTTTAGTTAATTTTATTCGAACCCAATTATTTTAAGCCAAGTAACTATAAAAATGAAAAGTAAAATAAAAAATTAATTAATTCGTTTGCAACTTTAAAACGTGAAAGGTCTTGTTTACTTAATTCAGCAACTGTTTATGACCATTTTGTGTCATATACAGTTGTTTTCGGTTAATTTATCCCCGCTTAATTGAGTTTCCCGTTTACTTGAGTTCCGTTTCGTTTTGATTGCGTCGGCGATTCAATTAACCGAGTACTGCTTAATTGAGTTCCCCTTTAATTGCGTCAAAAGTCGTGCATTTTTAGAAACTCGATTAAGCGGAAATAACTGTATTGCTAAAGGCAGGTATTGCGAACATTTTAAACAATATTTTAAAGAGCAGTCGTGAGTCGTCGAAAACTGCGAACTGGAAGACGAACCATTTTCTGAGAGCGAAGTTGCCGAAATTAAGAGTAATTTTTTTCTAAAATGCATGTTTTTTTAATTTAATTGATTTTTATGAGCATGCATATTGACATTTGAATTGAACGTTCTTACACAGAAAGGACAATTGTATAATGTTGCACCAGTATGTCGGGTCATATGTTCCTAAAAATAAAAAAATGGGCTTAATAATCAAAAAAAAAAAATAATACAGTATTTATTGCTTATGGGCACGAATGTGCTTGCGTGTGTAAAAAAACAAAACAAATTCAGTGCGTTACAAAAAATGTATGGTCCGCAAGAGTGAGGGAGACTTCGAAATATCGAATCAAAAAAATCGTTTGATTTGTCTAAAAATTAGTTTAGGCCAGAAAAAAATTAAAAATGTCCTATAGTGCAAGGGGGGACGGGGTCTTTCACAAAGGTTGAATGCTCTCTGTCTGCTATCCACTTGGGGGTAGCAAGAAGTGATTCCTCTGTCTGAAATTCCCAAGCATCTCACAACTTCCGGTCTTAGACCAAGAGTTCCCCGGTTATGTCATTTAGGCATCCGTCTGATGACAGCTTAAGTGAGAAGGCGTACAGTACTGAGTATCCAGAGTACATGCTAATACTGATGCGTTTTTGGAAATTAGGTGTCAACCGGTAACAATAAGTCACTGAAACTCAACTGTATTTAGCCGGCGTAGCGGTGTGTTGGCAGCCCCAACTCTAGGATCGGACGCTCTGGCCTAATAAGTCATTCGTCTTAAAACTAAATTATTACTGAAACCGAAACAAATAAGAAATCTTGGCCCTATGCTCCTTTTAGGAGTTTAAAGGAACTAATATATAGTGCAAGTTACAATAGTAGAAAACGTTGACAAGTGTCTGTCTGTGCGAGTCGTCTCAACATTAAGCACTTCAGTCGTGATTAAAAAAAATTTTTTCTTTACCTTTATTAATTTAATTCTAAATATTCATTATTTCAAATATTTTTATCATTTAAATTAAAAAGCGAGCGTTTCATTTCACAAGGTCACAACAGGTTCAAAATTCATCACAGCATTTAAAAACAATTGTTTTTAAATCGATAGATTTCATTTATTTTTTTTTATTAAATATTTAATTACTCTGGCAATGGACCAATATTTTTTCTTCTTAATTCCTTCCATTCAATCGGATGTTGCTTCTTTTTATGAGCATGCATATTGGCATTTGAATTAAACGTTCTTGCACAGAAAGGACAATTATACAAGGTTTCACCAGTATGTTGGGTCATATGTTCCTAAAAATAAACAATTCGGCTCAATAATTAATAATTAAAAATAATACAGTATTTATTGCTTATGTGCACACCGGTTACATATAAGCAATTAAAGCTTTTTAAATGCTATTTTGCTATTTTAAGTCCTGCATTTATGCATTAAAATTTCAATAAATTTCTTACAACAAATCTTCACATAAGCATTGCTTTTAATTTAAATTAAAAAATGCGATGAATACTGTATATATTTGTTTAAAAAATCATACCCTTAACGAAATAGCCTTTTTAAAAGTTTTATCACATTCTTCACAACGAAATGTTGGATTTGAATGAACATAACGCTTATGATTCGTGAGAGCTCTTCGATTAGGGCATTCCTTATCACATTCTGAACACTTGTAGGTTTTTCCCGCCAGATTGTGAAGTTGCATATGGGTTTTTAAATTATCTTTATCTTTTAACCAGCGACCGCAATTGGGATATGTGCATTTAACACGGGGCCCGCTATCTTCGAAATGAGCTTTAACATGTTTTTCAAAAGCTTTTTTATCTCTTATTTCTTTTGCACAAACATGACAAATATTAGCTTCTCTTCGATGAAACATGCTATTGTGTATATTTAATAAATATTGGGAAACAAATCTGCAAAAATTCCAATTTTATAATTTTGTTAAATAAATATTTGCATGCATTTTACATACTTAACTGTTCGTGTTGTACATTTTGTACATACAATGGTCCATTCTTCTTTAGGTATATGAGTTTGTCTATGTGCTTCCAGCAACTGACGCCTTCCAAAACGTCTAGGACAGAATTCACAGGCATGTATGCGTTTTTCCTCGGGAGCATGGTGATTTAAATTATGTGTTCTTAAGCCATATGTAGTGGTAAAAGAGCGGTTACAGTCATTACATCTATGGTTAAAGATTTTTTATTTATAATTTCATAATTTCACTTACTGTTTCAAAACTTTCAATTTTTTTTTTTTTTGTGAAAAATTACCAATTGAATCCAAATTCTTGCATAGACACACGCCCTTATTTAAAAAAATATTTTGGACTAAAATTTTTATGAAAGAGTAAAACCTATTAGAAAATGAAGACTATGGACAAGGCTACCAAAATCTATAAACACTATATCCAAATTGTATTTGTGACAATTTGTATAGGTTATGTTAGGTAAGAAAGGGTAATGCGCCCAAGGACACACCTTCACTCGGAGACCAATGCGGTCCATTGTGAATCTCTTCAATAAAGAGGAAGAAAAAGAGTGAAAGAAGAAAATAATTGACAGATAGATTTAAGATAGTAAGTATGTAGACAATAGAAAGAATAAAAACTACCCACAGTCCCCTCATCAGAAATAACCGTCCTATTTTCATTATAACAACATTGTTGTATAAAACATTTAGCTTTTCTTTGCTAACTGAATCATAGTTTGCAAAAAGTTCACAACCATATATTGAAGCAGGAACAAGGTACGATTTTGCAAGCAGTTGCCTTATATTAAAGGGTGTATAGTACTTTGACGACCAAAGACACCTCAACTTTGTTATGTTTGACCTACAAGTGTATTAACATGGTTTGTCCAGGTTATACTGGCATTAAGAACTAAACCAAGGTTTTTGGCAGCATTAGTAATTTTTTCACTATTTATTAAAACATCAAAATTGAATTAAGATACACTTTGATATGCGAGGGCTTAAACAAAGTCTATTTGAAGTGGCCCATTTAGTTTTGAAATATTTTCAGCAACATAAATGACAGGACTACATAAATACAACTGCATTTCGTCGGCATACATATGAATCTTGTAAGAGTTGGTTTGGTAAGTCATTTGTATAAATAGAAGAGGAGTGGTCCAAGGATTGACCCTTGAGGCACTCCCCTAGATAAATTTAATACCGATGATTGGCGATTGTTTGAATGCACAAATTGCCGACGACCAAAGATTCATGAGGACAATAAACGCGTGGAAGTCAAGGATAAGTTAAAAGTGCCAAAGTTTTAAGCAAAGCGTGCCATGATCAACCGTGTCAAAGGCTTAAGAATGATCAAGCAAAACCAAGAAATTTATTTTTCTTTCATCCAGTTCACGTAGTATGATTTCAGTAACATCCACTAATGCTGAAACACAGCTATGATTTTGGCGAAAACCAAATTGCTTATCACACAACAAATTGTTATTTTTGATTTATGTATAACGATATTTCATTAAAGATAAGTTTTTCAAGGACCTTGGATAGAAAGCACAAAATAGCAATTGGCCTAAGCCCTGGGAAGTCATTGTAATGGTGTTGAACAAATGTGTTATATATGGCAAGAGTACACGTAACAATATCTTTAGAAATGTAGGGTGTATGTTATTGGAGCCTTCCGCGTTCGACTTAATTGAATTAAAGGTTCAGATTGCATTACACAAGCGAAATTAAATACATTACTATTGATTATAGGATTTGTACTTGAACAATTGTAAAAGGTGTTTTCAATTGGCAGAAGAGGTATATTTGTGAATGTTCTATTAAGCCCTTCGACATCGACCTGACAACTGATGGAACTCTGCTATCTACCAAATCCAATATCACGAATGTATTTCCATTTATGAGATTGCAGATCTAAAACGTCTAGAATAATTTTCAACTTTTGCAAATTTTTTTACATATTTACTTATTATTACATCAATATTCTATTTGTATTGCCAGTATTGCTTCTCATTTAAAAAATTTTGCGAAATCATAGCGAAATTAAGTTGACATCGCAATAGAGAGTAGCCCCACAGAGGTCTTGCGGGCCGCTTAAATTTGTTAAAATGTAACCAATTATTAATTTTAGTCTTTAATAAAATTGCATATATATATTAGTTCCTTTTACTCCTCTGGGGAGCATAGGGCCGCCTATGCATACTGTTTTATAATTGCTTTTTTTTTAACCATTTTCTGGTCTTCTCTTATGCAAGAATTAGTTGAAGATAATTTCAAGATCTGGTCACAATGATAAGTGTGCAAAAAGAAGAAAGTTCCTTGGATTATCGTAATGACTTCAGGTGAAGTATACAATATCTCACCCTTTCAGTATTTGTATTTTTGATAGTTTGTGGCTCAATCACGCGAAAATTAAGATGAAATTTGATGAATTTGGTAGATATACATAATATGTATATCAAATATTATATATATTATATATTAACATACAGGAAAAGCTGGTACTCTTTTCCTTTGGTATTTTTTTTTTTTTCTTTTCGAAAGTTTGGTAAATATATATATATATATATTTATGTGTTGGCGAAAAACGATCATTCCTATATTGTTGTTTATTAAAAATTTTTAACATAAAATAAGTACATTTTTTAAAGAATAAACCCTTTTTTTAAATCTTGCTCTAATTTTCTCGTAAACGAAGTCACGGGTAAAAGCCAGAGTTAAATATGTACATTTAGTAGTATCTCAGTTTTTTTTTCTAATGTAATGTTATCGAGGCAAATTGGAGTTTTGTTCAATAAAATGTTAATATCGTGCGGCGATTAATTTAAAATTGGAGATATTGCAGATATTAATATTCGCGAATATTAAAAATAGATACACATGTATTTTTAGCATCACTCAAAATTTCCTAAAAAAAAAAACAATCACACTAAATATGAATGTGAATCGGGTCGTAAAGCCAAACTATTTTGTAATTTCAGCTACTGAAGCCATTAAATACATTGCCTGTCGGTCTTTAATGACTGTGTTCTCTTTTTTTACAACTTTCGAAGTTGACGTCCACTTTCCATTCTTTTCCACCAGAGCCACCATTTATGACGATTCGGTAGATGATGTGAATAGCACTGTAATTGAATACATAAGGTGTGTTCCACAAGATCTCGGGCATGTTCGGACTAATGAGAGTAAAATGAAAATTACTCTCTAAATTTGCCGAAACTACACAAAATTGCTGGAACGCAAAAAACCATTTTTGCACTTCTTCAAATACTAATGCTGCTTACTTTTCAAATTTAGACGTTAAAAAGTCATAACATAATAAAACCAAAACATTTGCATCATTGTAATTTTTTATATTTTGTTTTTTTTTTTTATTAAAGATAAAGGATATATGCAAGGTATATTTATAGCAGGTAGCCGCGAGATTACAACAATTGTACAATAAAACAAACAACAGGGCTTTTTATTGTTGTTTTGCGATACGAACTGTCAAAGAGCAAAGGGGTTGAAAAGAGACAAAAGATACAGCAAAAAACTTGTTTACTTGTTTACTATACAACATTTGACAGTTTGTATCGCAAAACAAGCAAATAAAAAATAACCAGCTGGCTTTCCGAGACTACAACTTTAATTTTTTCACAAAAACCTAACATTTTGCTTTTTAATATGGTTTTTAATTAAAACTAAACATTTTCTTTTGCTTGTAAATTTCCTGAATTATTTATCAGTTTCATATGTAAACAAAAACAGCTGATTGTTTTTTCTTGTCCGAACTTACCCAAAGAAAAAGTTCGTGCAAATTTGTACAGGAAATGAAAAAAATTATTCTCTCAATTACTGTCTTAATTGCACAAAAATTGTTATGTGGAACGCTTTTGGGTAACTTTGTGCAAGTTCGGACTGTTTCGTTATGCATGTGGAACAGAGCTATACTTTTCTTATTATTTAAAAATTTAATAGTATTTAATATACTTTACAAAAAGCTTTCCTGCGCAAGGTTAATTACTTCCACAATTTTGTTCCTAACTTTTGTAGCCTTGCAGCTCAAATCAATATGTTTCGTAGAAAAATGTGCCTTTTAAATGGGAAACGTCACAACAGCAAGCGTTTGAAGCCTTTTAATCCTGCATTATAAACGCTACACAATAAGCATACTTTGAAGATCAACTTAATTAATTAATCCTTGCTACGGATGGCTCACCATTTGGAGTGGGCGCAACTATATCCCATTTAATCGCAGGAATGCCCTAAATATACAAAGTGATCTGATGGAACATTTGATGGAACTGTATCGATAAAATCACTGAAATTGCGTCAAAGTGTGATAAGTGCAAAATCAATCTTTACCTAAGGAGTATCAGAGTTGGCCAAAAGCAACAAGTCCATGGTAATTTGTGTGGATTCTCACGATTTCCGTACGTATCACAGATGTCAAAAACTACAACAGAAGATACAATTGCTGCCTTATCTGCCATTTTTTCAATTGAAGGCATTTCTGACGGCTGTAGGAAATATCGCCCAAAGAAAAATGGCCCAAAAAAAATGAAAAATCGCCCAAATGAAGAATCGCCCAAAAGAACATGAAAAATGACACAAACAGTTAAATATGAAATTTTGCCCAAACAAAACGAAAAAGGGCCCAAAAAAAATGAAAAATGACCCAAAAAGCAAAAATAAATTTTTTCCAAAAAAAAAAAAAAATTACCCAATTTGCAAAAAACCAACAAAACTATTTTTAAAGAAACTTATTTTACCAAAACAAAAACCGGCTTCACTAACTAAAGCTTCTCTGCATAGCCGGCCTTCGGCCGGGCCCAAGGATTTTCTACTCTATGATATAACAAAAACCGGCTTCGCTTACTTAAGCTTCTCTGCATAGCCGGCCTTCGGCCGGGCCAAAGGATTTTCTCCTCTATGGTATATTAAAAACCGGCTTCGCTAACTAAAGCTTCTCTGCGCAGACGGCCTTGGGCGGGCGCAAGAATTTTTATGACACTTAAGTGTCATAAAGTCCATGGACACTGTGACACTTTTTGGAGTGTCATATGTAGTTATTTTTACAAATAACATGTAGGAATTCGACGTATAATGTTAATGAATGATTACGACAAATATATGTAAGATTTGGAAGAAATTTTAAAAATTAAAGATGTCCCGACAAAATGGGCTATTTTTCATATTACAATATTTGTGGGTGATTTTTCATAATGAAAAATCACCAAATTTAAAAAACGAAAAATCAACCAATAATAACGAAAAATAGCCCACAAATTTTGGGTCACTTTTCATATGAATTCAGGCCCAATTTTACATGGAATTTTTTTGGGCGATTTTTCATTATTTTTTTTTGGGCCATTTTTCTTTGGGCGATTTTTCCTACAGCCTTTCTGACACAATCGTCAGTGATATCGGTCCATAGTTCACCTCGTATTTATTTTGAAAATTTTGCTTGAGTCAGGGTCTAACACTTGTCACAACGGCTCCGATTTTCATCCAATTTATAACGGATTGGCTGAACGATTCGTAAGAACATTAAAAACAGCAGTACGTAAAAATGTTCATGATGACATGTCTGTTAAAAACGCAGTTTTTAAGTTTCTCTCAACATACCGGTTAATGCCAAATGCTCATTTGAAAACATTAATCAGCACGTATTTATTCGCAATTACGGCAGAGGAAGAAATTGAATTCATGGAGTAATCAAGCGCAGGTCTGGTAAAGTGATGCTTTTCATTAATTCCGACATTGGTCTTTGCCGACGTCACATTTATCAGATAAAGCCTAAAAATTCTTCAAAGCAACAACAATATAATATGCCATTATGCCATTTTTATAAAAAAAATTGTTTTTAGGTTATGTGCTTAAGGGTTTTATTTTCCTTGTACTTACTTTTTCCTGGGCTAATGTAACTTTAACTGAAAAGAACTATTCACTCTCACGATACAAACATACATATATTTCAGAATCTCATTTTTTTCAATCTCAGAACCATGTTACCGGTAAAAATAGTTTGGTTTTACGATGCCATTCACATTTAAAGCATACATTTATTCTTGGTGTAATTCCATTGTTTTTTATTTTGATACATTTTCGTGAAAATTTAGTTTTTTTGTATCGGTATTTTTTGAAGGGTTTGAAATACAGGGTCAGTTTATTTTAGAGAAATATTGTGGAAAATCAATGGGTGTTGCTCATATACATTTTACCTCTCAAAGCCTGACTGCTGAGAAGTTTAGTGCTTTTTTCTATCCATTTTCCCCAATTACGTTCTCACGATCTTCAACTCTCATGCGCTACGCCAATTTTTAACTGATCGAGCTCAAAATGTCAATTTATTTTTTATCCTAACCTCACACAAAGTTTCCCTTTTTTGTGAATCAGAAGTTTTAAATTTTTCATATAGGTATTGAGGGTCCGGTATGGGCATTACTTTGCTATAACCATTATTTCGGGAAAAAATTAGTTATCTGTATATAATTACGGCCCCTATTACGGTTCACAACTCAACTCGGGTTGTAATTTCTTAATTTTTGTATTATGGTTTACAACTTTGCTTTATTGCGGTGAACAAAAACATAACAAAAATTACAACTGATCACATCCAGTTGTCATAATTACAACTCAACTGAGTTGAGTTGTGAACAGTGTTCGAAAATAAACAGTACATTATTTAGCGTTCGGCTCACACACCGAAGAACGATATCTATTTTTTTAGTGTTTGTGTTAACATACACAAACCTTAATACCGTTCGTAACTATTTTCAAGAAAGAACCGAACATTATATAATGTTCGGTTCTTCGTTAAAAAACAGAACAATTGTAGAGATACTGTAGAAAAACATTATATTTTAATGTTCTATAATGTTTTTTTCGTGTGTGTATTTTGTTTTTGTAAAAAATGTTTGGTTTTTTTTTATCAGCAAAAAGCGACGAACATTAACGAACCGAACCGAACACATTGAAGTTCGTGGATTTTCAAAAAAAAAAACCGAACGGAATTTAATGTTCTCATCATTTGTTGAGTATGATGAAAACAGCATTATTTTTGTGTTCGAAAGATGACAAAGAGGGAAACGTTTTTTTTTTTAATGAATTTCTACACAAACACTATTAGCGTTTGTGTTTTCCACAAATCTACCGAACCGAACATTAAAGAACGATATTTAGTGTTTATTTTCGAACACTGGTTGTGAACCGTAATAGAGGCATACGTCATTTATGTACCGATTTTGTTACCAGTATTATACTAAGTTTGCTTATTGTGGAATGTGAAAAAGTAAATTATAAGAAGACTTCGGAGAGGTTAGGTTTATATGAGATTTTTGTGTGTAAAATTTAGACTTATGGGTAAAATAAAGGCTGTCGCTATTTTCAGCCGAACTGGCTGAATTTCATAAAAAATAGGTTATTGTTTTCTTTAAATCGATGGCTTAATATTAAAAGGCCTAACTATATTTAAAAAAAGAGCTTTTTTGTTTATTCTGGTAGCAAATACCACCCACATGTATCTTGATTAAAAATTTTTAAGTGGCTGTAGAACAACATTTGTTGGATATTTTTATTAAATATTGCATTATAAATTTTGTATCTAAAATTTTGCGGATTTTAATAATTTTTTTTTCTTCCTCTATAAAAAGCAAAAAAAAAAACGAGATAGGCCTTTTTTATATTAAGCAATCGAAATATAGTTTGTATCAAAATAAAGGCTGTCGCTATTTTCAGCCGAACTGGCTGAATTTCATAAAAAATAGGTTATTGTTTTCTTTAAATCGATGGCTTAATATAAAAAGGGGTAACTATATTTAAAAAAAAGAGCTTTTTTTGTTCATTCTGGTAGCAAATGCCACCCAACAACATTTGTTGGATATTTTTATTAAATATTGCATTATAAATTTTGTATCTAAAATTTTGCGGATTTTAATAATTTTTTTTTCTTCCTCTATAAAAACCAAAAAAAAACGAGTTAGGCCTTTTTTATATTAAGCAATCGAAATATTGTTTGTATCTAAGAAAATATACAGAAGTTTCTGAAACGTAAAAAAAATTTTGTGGCATAATTGAAAACTGATGAATCGTAATTGGAACTTTATATAAATTTCTACTTGATACGGCATAAAATATATTTTACCTAAATGAGTCTGGATTTTCATGTATTATTGCATGTTGATCAATGCAGTAACTTCTAGTAAATTTTCTATTGCAACACATTATATAAGGCTGTACTTTTGTATGGTGCTCTTTAAAGTGTCCTACAATATCTGCGAATGTGTTTCCAGTAAAAACACATAAATCACATAACATTGGTATGTGTTTTTTAATCAACTGTTCAGTAAGTACAGGATCTAAATGATGTGAACTTCTTTTCTTTTTAGGTATGTCAACATTTTTCTCTTTTTTATCCAAACATTTTCGCTTTGTGTTTTTTTTGACATCTTTTCTTTTAACAATATTTTCCAATTTCATTTCATTTGGTATATCTTCAAATTCACTATTTTCTGAGGGCTCGTAACCATTGGATGTTGAACTACTTTCATTGCTAAAGTATTCATCCTCAAGACGGTCGCTTTGTAATTGTTCATTTTCTAAAGGATTTTTCTCTACTGCTTCTTTGTGTTCTGTTTGTTCTTTAATATCTACTTCGAGTTGTATAAGTTTATCATCAAAATTGTTGTCCGCAAGTTCCTGCTCTTGTTTGATGTTTGTCATTTCTTCCTCTTTGATGGTCGTTAGTTTATGTTGATTTTGTTGGAATGACTTGTGTGTTTTTTCCACATTTTTATAAAATGTATGGAAGTCTTTAATTTTGTTCCAGCATAAAGTACAAATATGAGAAGTAAGTGAATCATCAGCATGTGTCTGGAATAAAAGTGGAATTTAATAGAGGGTATTTTTCTGAAAGCGTAACATTTATTACCTTAAACCAAAAATGTGTGTCTATAACTACAGCTATATTAAGACCTTTTCCTTTTTCATCAAAAATGTCGATCATTTTTGTATTTTCCAATAAACACACACAGCATAGCATTTTTTTAGGTTTTTAATATAAAATCCATTTAGTTTCAAAATATATTTACAATTTGTTGCGTTTACCAAATAAACAGTCTTCTGCACTGTAAATAATTAATATGGTCAGCTGATTATTGTGCATAACACTCACTGTAGTTTGATAGCAAATCGTCGCCCCGCAATTATACTGTCGTATATCACAAAACCAAAAAAAAAAGTTTAAAACGCAATACATATTGAAAATTTTTTCCAGCTCTATCGATCTGTGCTCCCTTATACGACAGCATTCCGAATTACGAAAACTCGATCACACGGATCGCATCTATGACGGCTTACGCTGCGAATAAAAATTGTACGTTCGTCGCACCGACTTCCGCTCGCTGGATGAATTAATGGAATTAACGGACGAGTACGAGCTGCTCAGAAAAGAAGAAGCCAGGCAAGGGAGACCACAACCAACCCACTACATCGACGTCTCGCCCTACCACCGCAGCACTCACTGCTGGCGCTGCAAGCAGCCGGGCCATATAAGGGGGAACTGCCCGAACCCCGGATTGCGGTTCTGCTCATGGTGTGGCCAGGAGGGAACTCTGACCCGAGACTGCGCCTGCCGCAGTGAACCAGCCTCCGATGGTCGGTACTACCTTACCGTCACCATATGCAACACTCCCATAAGAGCCCTAGTCGACACCGGATCGACTCTCACGTATTTCGGGCAAAGGGTACGCCAACTTCTAGAAGCCAGTAACAGTCGACCCCGAAGCCACCAACGGGCCATACAGTTGGCCGACGGTTCCTGTAGAGCTAGCCTCAGGGTTTATCCCCTGCGCGTTAATACCAACGGGGGGACTACACAGCTGCTAGCATCCGCGCTCGATAGCTTAGCCGAACCAGTCATCCTTGGCATGGATTTCCTACGTCGACGCAAAGCCACTCTTGTAATTGACGGGGTGGAATTACAGGCTTCTCGTCAGTCTACAGTCAATCAGGTAGTCGCGATGCACTCTATGAACATTTCACCAGGAGAAATAAAAGAGGAATTTCCCCTGCAAACAACCAGGGCACGACCAGTGAAACGGCACCCGGTTCCGCAATCTGGGAGAGAGACAATAAAAGCATTGAAGAGAAATATAGAGCATATCCATAGGGCCGAACCTCTACACATGTTAGAACAAAGGCCCCTGGCAGTAACACCCTTGTCTTATGACCCGCCAGTTGAGGGCCGAAGAATGACCACCTCACAACCGTCGGATCAGAATGAAAGCCCTACTACCTCCACTGCCCATGGGGGGAATTTCCAACAAGATGAAAGCGGCTTGGCGAATGAGGTCCTTAGGCTAATGTCCATAGATACAAGCGAACTAGAGGAGTCAGAAGACCCCTTTAGGGGAATTACTATCCACCATCATCCTGTATGAAAAGTAGCGCGCTGGATAATATATCCAAAGGGAAGGCCTAAAGTAGAAGTAAAGGTGAGAAACGGACAAGCTCGACTAAGATGCCAGGGGATGGAAAAGATTATAACACTAAAAGAGGAGCAAGGCTTGAAATTCTCCACCGGCTAGCTAATGCACAACAAAAATTTTTTTTTCTTTTCTCTTTTTCTTATTTTTTTTCCGAAAGTAGGAAGGGACTGTAACGTGACGTTACAAACTAACTCTATATATACATTTAATAATAACATCATAAAGTATATGTAACCCAACACTTTGAATACCCTTATTATTTTACTCACAACTATGAATACCCTTACTATTTACCTACATAACCTTTTTACCGTATAATTCTCATTTAGTTTATTTTATTTTTGAATAAATAGACAAGGTTTTGCTCAGAACGAGGGGAGTAGATATTGCCATTAACCCCAGTATTTACTCTTGGTAGTTAGTATTAACAAGTAGTTTACCGTATCTAGCCGAACGCCAAGGCTCCCGAAATCTCTTGGTGTCCGAAGTATTTACAAAGTAGTTAGCCGAACGCCAAGGCACCTGAAATCTCTTGGTGTCCGAAGTAGTTAGCCGAACGCCAAGGCTCCCGAAATCTTTTGGTGTCCGAAGTATTTACGAAGTAGTTAGCCGAACGCCAAGACTCCCGAAATCTCTTGGTGTCCGAAGTATTTACGAAGTAGTTAGCCGAACGCCAAGACTCCCGAAATCTCTTGGTGTCCGAAGTATTTACGAAGTAGTTAGCCGAACGCCAAGGCTCCCGAAATCTCTTGGTGTCCGAAGTATTTACGAAGTAGTTAGCCGAACGCCAAGGCTCCCGAAATGTCTTGGTGTCCGAAGTATTTACGAAGTAGTTAGCCGAACGCCAAGGCTCCCGAAATCTCTTGGTGTCCGAAGTATTAACGAAGTAGTTAGCCGAACGCCAAGGCCCCGAAATCTCTTGGTGTCCGAAGTATTTACGAAGTAGTTAGCCGAACGCCAGGGCTCCCGAAATCTCTTGGTGTCCGAAGTATTTACGAAGTAGCTAGCCGACCGCCAAGGCTCCCGAAATCTCTTGGTGTCCGAAGTAATTACGAAGTAGTTAGCCGAACGCCAAGGCTCCAGAAATTTCTTGGTGTCCGAAGTATTAACGAAGTAGTTAGCCGAACGCCAAGGCTCCCGAAATCTCTTGGTGTCCGAAGTATTTACGCAATAATTAAACCCGTTTGTTTACCAAAGTTTTACCAGATAAAGGTCCTGTACTGCAACCTGAACCCCGCGCATTTCCCGCATCTGCCGTCCAGCTCCGCAAACGCCACCCGACCGGTCGTTCCCGTATTCGTCTCCGCCGGCAGCTGCACATACTTCCCCGAGAATCATCGTAGTTCTAAGTATTTAGCGTAGATTAAGATTTCGTAAATAAAGCTTGTTGAAATTGTTGTAAGCGAACATACACGAAAACATCCCGTGTTTAATTTCAAAGGAAGCAGACCTTAGAATTGACCCTGGACAGACTGACTCATACCTCAGCTGGGAAAATAAACTGCGTTACAATCTTAATCTACGCTAAATACTTAGAACTACGATGATTCTCGGGGAAGTATGTGCAGCTGCCGGCGGAGACGAATACGGGAACGACCGGTCGGGTGGCGTTTGCGGAGCTGGACGGCGGATGCGGGAAATGCGCGGGGTTCAGGTTGCAGTACAGAGGACCTTTATCTGGTAAAACTTTGGTAAACAAACGGGTTTAATTATTGCGTAAATACTTCGGACACCAAGAGATTTTGGGAGCTTTGGCGTTCGGCTAACTACTTCGTAATTACTTCGGACACCAAGAGATTTCGGGAGCCTTGGCGGTCGGCTAACTACTTCGTAAATACTTCGGACACCAAGAGATTTTTGGAGCCTTGGCGGTCGGCTAACTACTTCGTAAATACTTCGGACACCAAGAGATTTCGGGAGTCTTGGCGTTCGGCTAACTACTTCGTAAATACTTCGGACACCAAGAGATTTCGGGAGCCTTGGCGTTCGGCTAACTACTTCGTAAATACTTCGGACACCAAAAGATTTCGGGAGCCTTGGCGTTCGGCTAACTACTTCGTAAATACTTCGGACACCAAGAGATTTCAGGTGCCTTGGCGTTCGGCTAACTACTTTGTAAATACTTCGGACACCAAGAGATTTCGGGAGCCTTGGCGTTCGGCTAACTACTTCGTAAATACTTCGGACACCAAGAGATTTCGGGAGCCTTGGCGTTCGGCTAACTACTTCGGACACCAAGAGGTTTCGGGAGCCTTGGCGTTCGGCTAACTACTTCGTAATTACTTCGGACACCAAGAGATTTCGGGAGCCTTGGCGGTCGGCTAACTACTTCGTAAATACTTCGGACACCAAGAGATTTCGGGAGCCTTGGCGTTCGGCTAACTACTTCGTAAATACTTCGGACACCAAGAGATTTCGGGAGCCTTGGCGTTCGGCTAACTACTTCGTAAATACTTCGGACACCAAGAGATTTCGGGAGCCTTGGCGTTCGGCTAACTACTTCGTAAATACTTCGGACACCAAGAGATTTCGGCAGCCTTGGCGGTCGACTAACTACTTCGTAAATACTTCGGACACCAAGAGATTACGGGAGCCTTGGCGTTCGGCTAACTACTTCGTAAATACTTCGGACACCAAGAGATTTCGGGAGCCTTGGCGTTCGGCTAACTACTTCGTAAATACTTCGGACACCAAGAGATTTCGGGAGCCTTGGCGTTCGGCTAACTACTTCGTAAATACTTCGGACACCAAGAGATTTCGGGAGCCTTGGCGTTCGGCTAACTACTTCGGACACCAAGAGATTTCGGGAGCCTTGGCGTTCAGCTAACTACTTTGTAAATACTTCGGACACCAAGAGATTTCGGGAGCCTTGGCGTTCGGCTAGATACGGTAAGCTACTTGTTAATACTAACTACCAAGAGTAAATACTGGGGTTAATGGCAATATCTACTCCCCTCGTTCTGAGCAAAACCTTGTCTATTTATTAAAAAATAAAATAAACTTAATGAGAATTATACGGTAAAAAGGTTATGTAGGTAAATAGTAAGGGTATTCATAGTTGTGAGTAAAATAATAATGGTATTCAAAGTGTTGGGTTACATATACTTTATGATGTTATTATTAAATGTATATATAGAGTTAGTTTGTAACGTCACGTTACAGTTTTGTTTGCGGCAGTAAGAACATGTAAATATGGAATCGCCGGCACCCGAAATTGAATCGGTTTTACTCTAGTAAGTTTTTATGAACTATTTTGATATTGTTATTATATAATATTTATATAATTTTATTGCTATTTTATTTCTGGGCAAAATTTCAACGATATATTCTTATTTTAGTATGGCCGATGAAATATTAGGCGAAGAGAAAATATCAGAGGATTGTTCCAGCATTGGTATCTGAAATATTTCTAAATTAAATAAGTTATTTTATATAGAAGACTTTGATTCAGATGATTCGGCACGTGATCCTGATTTTAATATTATAAAGGAAAGAACGCAACTCGAGCGTTTTTAAGAAAACTTTTTAGATGGTAAAAATTCACAATTACTTCCTGTGTAATTTTATTAATCTTTTTAATCTAGAATCGACTGATGAATATAGTCCGGATATTCAAACCAACACTTACGATGAAAATAAATCACCAAATACTAAAAATCAAAATGAAAATGATAACTTACTTATGGTGTTTTCTTTTCTGACAACAATGTTCCATATATGCTACCATACGTGCGGGTTGTTGTTCCATTCTAAAAATATATGCAAAAATGTGAGAAGTTGTCGTTTTCCTTTCTAAACATGTTGCAACAATAAATGGCAAATTTGTTCCATTTCTTACCCGCAGTTATAACTGAGTGTGAGATAATATCCTTTTTTGCACCTGCGTAATGTACTTTTTTATGCAAGCAAGTATTTTTTTTTCTTGTGTTTGCGGACAATTTGTCCCCTTTTACAATGTGGCAAGTCGTAGGCAGACAGACGAAGTTTGTTTGTGAGGGGTTGTAGAGGTAGAGTGTGTAGTACATGACTATCTGTACTGGAAATTTTTTGGTTATCTTTTACACTTTTCGGCATTTTCATGTTGTTGCTTCATATCATTTTTCTCACACCAATGTAATTTTAGTATCAATGCCTGTTGAATGTTCATCTTCGTCAACAGCGAAAAGAACGAAAAGAGGAAAACAATAATTTCTGTCTGTCTATTAATTTCGCAATTGTGAAAGGTTTAGGCAAGTTTAAAAGAGAATAAGAAAAATGTCTGCCTTACAATTTCAACGTTGTAAATTGGGACCAAGGTATATTTACACAAGGTAAACTCGTTGCTACAACAAGTACAACAAGACAAAAACAACACGCCAAATTGTTTTTGTAGTTGGAACCATGGTGTCAAAAAAAACGCAACAATGTGCCTTTAAAATAAAAACACAAATTGAAAAAAAAACAACACGTGCAGTTCAGAATAATAAGCTGAAACAATTTTTAATATATTGTGCATTCTCAAGCATAAAAATAAAGTATTATTGCAAAAAATAATGGATTAATGTTACAAATTTCACAAAAATAAAATGTTTTTCACAATTTTACACTTTTTTAATTCAAAATGTCCCGCACTAACCATAAGTATGTAAAAAAACACAAGGAACCAACGGAACCAACATAAATAACTTTTGACACTAGGGTTCCAAATGGGGTAAACAGCTGACAAACATATGGGCCAACGAGTTTACCTTGTGTAAATATACCTTGATTGGGACTTTGCGTTATATTGTGATTTTTAGTTATATTGTGATGTATATAAAAACTTTTTGTTTTTCGTTTGTTTTACTTTTATTTAATAATTATATTTTTTTTTGTCGCAAAATTTTTAACAACAGCTGACATTAATTATTGGAAATCAGTGCAGTGCAGTGTTAACGCTTATGGAATGCAAAGAAAATTTAATGTTAAAAATTGCTACAAGCGTGGTGAATGTCGCTTTTAGTACAAACTTTGCATTCAATATTTAACACGCTAAATACACATTAGTGTTGAGTGTAAAACGTAGCTATTCAGGGGTGTCATAGAATCCACAAAGTATACAGAGATGAAAAAAGTGACGTATGAAAAATGCCTAAATCATTTGCGAGGGCAGCTTTCGAAGAAAGAGAAAGAAAACGTTTTTTGTTAGTGAAGTGACAATGCGTAAAAACAGGCCGCTACTATCTACACAAATTGCATAATCAAAACAAAAAACGCAAAAAAGGCAGCTTTCGAAGAAAAAGACAGAAAAAAACACAATATTTTCTGTCTCGTGACGCCTCTGTATACTCTGTGATAGAATCCAAGTCGGTTTGGCTCATTGTCGGTTTTGCAAACCAATATTGGTTTTATTTGGTGTCATGAAAACAAGTCGGATTTGTTATTTTAGAATACAAATAAAACCGATATTCGAATCAGCTGTTTTATGTTTTGGCTCATGTGTTTATAGCTTTAAGTGCAATTTTTGTAATTTTTGAGTTTTGTGCTAAAATATTGTTAAAATATGGGTTTTTAATTAAAGGAAAATTATAGAAAAGAAAATAAGAAGTGGTAATACAGTAAACATGAAAGAAATGCCAGGGTGTTATTACTTGCATTGCATTGGTATTGTGTAATTTTATTATTTTGTAAAAATTAAATTAAATTTATTAAAAATCTAAACAAATTTGTTGTTTAACTTTATAAATAAATAGAATGACCACTGATGTTGTTGCATATTTGCTGTTTGCAGAAAAAATGAGAAGAAGACCTGCTAATTTGCAGCAGCCCTCTGCCGGAGACTACCGGAAACATGCAAAAAATACTATTTTACCAATTAACCAATTTTATTTGCTTCTATCAGTGGAAAAAATCTAACTGTTGAAAAAAATAAAATAAAAAAATTAAGCTTTTAACAACTTGATTAATTTCCAATAAAAAAACAAGACATGTAAGCTGCTTGGTTTATTTTCAATAAAAAACCGATAACATTAGTTTCTGTGACACCTAAAACCGACACAAATTGTAGTTCGAACAAAAAACCGACAACATTGGATTTCATGACACCAACGTATTTTTTTTTGTCGGTTGCAAATCCAATACCGATAAGATCGGTTTCTATGACACCCCTGATTATTTTGTTCTATTGTAATTTAGAAAAATGTATCACTTTGTAAGGGTTCGTGTAACCTAATAAATATATTACACAACTATAATGCATCATTTTAAAAAAAAAAAAGAAAACACCATTAGTGTACCATCAAGTTGTATATCATCAACTTCAGAACTCACACCTAAAATATCTCGGTAAAGACAAACTAATAAAGAAAATTGGAAACAAAATATTCGTAAAAAACGTCGTCGACAAGGATTGTCTTATATTTCATCTAAAGGAGTGGCAACTCAAGAAAAAAAACTGAAACCTCCATGTGCACCATCTTGCTTTTATTTGTGTACCAAAAATTTTGGTAAGCATCTTCATTGTTGTGAACATCTTCATTGCTCACACACTATATTCGGCGTCCATCAGTATTTAACAAAAAACGGAATTTGATATAAGATGAAAATATTGTCGTTCCACAAAATCCTTAATAAAAACTTTATTTTTCATCCGATTTTTTTCAAATCACGCTTAAAATGTTGGTAATTAATTATACTATTTGGTTAAAAATAAAACATTCCAGATATTTAATATAACGAAAAAAAAAACGAAATAAAAATTAAAATTTTTGAAAAAAAACGTAAAAAATAGGCAAATTTTGAACTTTGAGGGCCATTACTCAGCCATTTCTTATCAGATAAAAATGTTCAGCCATTACGGTTTCTTACCAAAAATTTACGTGCAGCATTATGACTGCTTGTTAAAATAATTAATAAGACAGTTAAATAAAGTCAGTACAAATATTTTTAATATACCTACTATATTTTAATAAATTGTTATTTTTTTATAAAATTTTTTATTATTGTAATAAAAAAAATGATTTGAAATTATTGTCTTTTATGTTTCATAATTTACATTTTGTTTATAAATTATAATTAAATTATATAATTATATTATTGTAATAAAAAAATGATTTGAAATTATTGTCTTTTATGTTTCATAATTTACATTTTGTTTATAAATTATAAATCTCGGTACGTATAAATGTTTTCTTATGTACATTGTTATTTCTATTATTTTGCCGTATGTTAAAATTATTTTGCCTTACGTAATACAACTGCAAATAATTTCGGCATAAATGGCGTGTACGGCAACATGGTTTTGTGCAAAAGTCCTTTAAAATAAGGATTCTAGTTCTAAACTATTTTTTTTTTTATGTCAAAATGAACTCAATAAATGACACTATGGGCCATTATTACAACTTGAAGTTAGCTAAAGTTAAGATTAAATTGACAGATAATAATGTGTTATCTGTCAAAAAGCGTCTGTTAACTGTCGGATAACAGCTAACGCCAAGTTATAATAATGGCCCTATGAGTGTGTAAAATACCGATAAACGTTTTCGAACCAATTTTTATTTATCTCGCTTCAAACTGGAAAGTTAATTTGCCAAAACTCGATTTTCGGGATGTACGTCAAAATAATTGCGAGGCGACGATATATTTTCTTTGAACTAGTTCCCTATAGGGAAGCAGTATACTGATTTAGCCTAGATTACACTATCTCACAAGTCTTACGTATTCCATAATACTTTGTGAGATAGAATTCTAATGAGTTTTGTTGCGACTGTCAAAAAATCTAATGTAACATAAAGGCTATTTTACACTATTATACTTTGTATTAATACATGCCAAAAACTCAAGTAATATGACAAAGTGTAATAGTGTGAATGCAATGTGTCACGAAAATGACAAGTATTAAGAAAAAAGTTTGACATCCCATCGTTTTTTGAAAAATTTCTAAACAATAATACTTTTCATTGGATCAGGGTTGCATTTTATTTCATGTGGGAGTGTTTATACTTTGTGTGTTGGTGTAAACACAAACTGTCATGCTACATTAGATTTTTTTGACAGTCGCAACAAAACTCATTAGATTTCTATCTCACAAAGTATTATGGAATACGTAAGACTTGTGAGATAGTGTAATCTGGGCTTTACCAAGGCGAATTCGTTTTTCAGGTGGCGTTGAAAGCACAACTGTGCTACTTTTTTTTTAAATTAGAGAGGAATGTCAAAAGTAACTTGTGTTTTTGACATATCGGCCAACGAAAGCAGCAACAAAATGCATTGTTGTGTTTTTGGTGTTGTTACGCAGTTGGTGCTGTTATCTATAGAAAGATTCATTCAAGGTATATTTACACAAGGTAAACTCGTTGGCCCATATGTTTGTCAGCTGATTACCCCTAGTTGGAACCCAAACGTCAAATTTTGTGTATATGAGCCAAAATTTGTACATGTGTGCATTAAATTGTTTTTGTTTTAAATGAAGAAAATTTTGACAACTTGGTTCCTTTTATAGAGCAGCAGGTCTAAACACCCAAATGAGTCTACCTTGTGTTAATATACCTTGGATTCATTCGTGCAAACTGATCTTTTTTAACGATATCGTTATTTTTGCATTGACATCAACAATAAAAACAAAAAACCTTTTTTTTTTACTTATAAAACATTTTATTTTAATCTAGTTTTGTAGTAAAGGATTAGTATTATTAATAAAAGCTTGGGCACTGCATTTTTTATTTTTTCTCCATTCATCCCATTCTACTGGATGTTGTTTCTTCTTATGTGAATGCATGTTTGCATTTGAATTAAAAGTTCGTGTACAAAACGGGCATTTATATAAAGTTTCACCTGTATGTTGTGTCATATGTTCCTAAAACAATTAAATTTAAATAATATTTACACTGTGCTAAACAAGAATAGGTATATGGATTTAAAAAAGACATTTCAAACTTATTTTATTTTTTATGAATACGGCAGTTCAAGGCGAGTTCATAAAGGTGACCGCATCATGAGATAACTATTTTGTTTTTGTAAAAAGTTAGAGTGAATGTCAAAATTATTTGTTGAAAATATAAAAAATGACATTTTTTGTTTATAAAATATGCATATACAACAGGGCTGCCAGGTACTTTTTTTCTTGTCCCCAAAAAATTAAAAAAATATCCCCAAAAATCCCCAAATTAAGAAAAAAAACCTTAATAAGTAAATATTTTTCTGTTTATTTTTTTCTGACCAAATTAAAATTTTTTTTTTTTTTTTTTTTAAGTAAAAATAGTAAGAAAAATTTTAATTAGAAATCCCCAAAAATCCCCAAATAAAAATTTTTTGTAAAAAAAATTATTTTATTTTGTTTGTACCCTGAAGGAAAAATAACATAAATTTATAAAGTACCTTTAAAACTACCTTTTAACTAAAATGATAATCTTTATAAGGACCTTTTACACCGTATAAGTTGTTGATAAGAGTAAAGGCCCAAATACATTGATCAAAGTACTCATCAAGCATTGTGGTAGTATTAGTAAAAATGTGTTTGTATGTGTCACACCGACGATGCTGGATGGAAAATCAAAAAATTTAGATATGACGGCGAATATGACGTCAAGCACACGTACACGATGAATTCGCCGGCTGGACAAGCATTTGACAAGTGTATTTGGGCCTTAAGATAAAAGTTTTGCTACTTTTTTCCATATTTTTAAAACGAGACAAAGAAAAATAAGCATAAATAATAAAAGGGAAAATATATTAAAAGAGTGTAAAATCCCCAAAAAATCCCCGAATTATTTTTTTAAATCCCCAAAAAAATCACCAAATTACTTTCTTTTTCCTTTTTGCACGCATAAAATCCCCAACTTTGGGGATAAATCCCCAAATCTGACAGCCCTGATATACAATTGCTTTAGAAAGTAAATCTTTTTCCTCTATATGCATATACAATTGCTTTAGAAAGTAAATATTTTTCCTCTATTGCAAATTAATGGTGACTCCACTTATTCCTTACGCATTTTTTTCCTTGTGTTTATCTTTTAAATTCACTGTTATTTTATAAAATTTAGATAAGTTTATTTTTCAAGAATTTAAATTTTTGTTGAATTTAAAATTTGAATTAATTTTTTCACAAAATGTAAACAAAGCTTCACACAAAAAAATAAACAAAAAACGGATGACGGGAAAATGTCACCTTTATGAATTCGCCTTGCGGCAGTTAGAGTTCATGAACCTGAGTACTATCGGTATGTTAACATTTGATTTCATTTTAAAAATTAAAATTTTTATTTCGTCTATGTTCTCAAAAAACAAAAAAAAAAATATTTGAAATTCGAAAGAATTTTTATGTTCTGATACGAAAAAAATTAATTTATGATACGAAAAAAATTAATTTACGAGTCCGAATAACACAGTGCAGCACTTAAATCTTGAACCAATTGAGACCACCAACATCTGAAAGCTTTTCATGTTTGAAGTTTTCGACTGGGGATGGATGATACGAAAAAAATTAATTTACGAGTCCGAATAACACAGTGCAGCACTAAAATCTTGAACCAATTGAGACCCCCAAAATCTGAAAGCTTTTGATGGTAAAAAAACCCTAGCTGGGTTTTAAATTATTAGCTAAGGTTTTTTTTAAATTCATGTTTGAAGTTTTCGACTGGGGATGGATTTTAGTACAATTTTCAAAAAACATGTACTAATTCTTTAGTCTTTATCTCGTGAACTGTTCGAAATATTGCTTGTCTCTCTTTGGCAAATTTTTAGCTCTTACATAGCGTTTACATTTGCCAGTACTGGCAAGACAGTAGCAATTCATTCAAACTTTTTCACTAATACATAAACACTTTTACAGCAATTTTGTTTTTGCATTGTTTTGCCAACTAATATGTATATGCTTACTGTCTTGCCAGTACTGGCAAATGTAAACGCTGTGTAAATCAGATCTAAAAAATGTACCTTGAGAAAAAATCAATAAACAACAACATCTTACTCAAAACTGTCAAAAAACTTAGAAAAATTTATGATTTTGAAAGTAAAGAATAAAAAATAAGGACACTTCAAATCTTTTAAAATATGTATACATATATTAAACTTTAGTCGCAGCTTTCGGAGCTTGTCTCATTATCTGAATCAAAGTATATTTATAAAAGTACATGTAACTCTACAACAAAATTACAATATAAAAAACAACAGGCATTTTGTTTGTGTAAAAAATCGTATCCCTGCTAATAAAATTGGACCACCTAATCCATTTTGATAAAATGGACTACTCCATGGACTGGTCCGATGTAATGCAAGCATGGACCATGCCATTGTTAAAAAGTGTTTGTAGTGAGACGATATGTCTTCGTTTTTTAACGACATGCTTTCGTTTTTAAACGACTTCAAAACTAATCCTCTTGAGTATACCATGCAGTAGTTTTAAAACTACTCCTTAGTGGTCCAAAGGTGGGCTATATGGTCCTCTCCTAGGACATCGCAATGTTAAATATGCCAGGTTTTTTCCATACGTTTGGGTTAGTTTTGGACTAGTCCTGGTCCCTTGTGGACTACTCGTTACACGCGTGTTTGGACTGGTCCTATTATTTGCAGGGATGCTTGTCAAAATAAATTAATACACACACACACACCAGGGATGATAAAGTCAGTACCATTGTAAATTTTTCAGTTCTATTTGCATTGCAAAGGTACTTTAAAAACTACAAGATTAGTACTATTTTAAAATTCAAAAATTTTTGGTTGGAAATTTAAAAAATTAAATTATTAAACTACCTAATAAAAAATTGAGGTTTAAACTAGGCAGATTTGTAAGGGAGAAATGTAAAAGTTGAGTTTTTTTGTAGTTAATTTTATGTATTCTCCCTTACAAACCTGCTTCGTAGTAAGGGAATGTCGTGACACTTGAAATGTTATTTTTTCTTTTATGAAACTTCTTAAGAGTTCTTTCACTTACTCCCCGTCTATACCAGAGATAATTATTGCGACATATCGAGCCCTAACCGCGAAAATAACGTAAGCGACATGATTTTCAATTTTCGTTATTTTTTAAATATGTAAATTACTTTATTGGCAACACTTGCATCATCTCCTAAAATGTCATGGTCACATAACACAGGGTCTCCACCTGAGATAAGATATAAGATTTTTATATCAGCAAACGTCAAATTCAATCGCAGAGAGTATTATCTTACGTGTGGACTCTCAAATGGTGTTTATATTAATATTATAATAAATGTTATGAGACAGTTGTTATAAGAAATCTTATAACAACTATCTTATAAGATGAGCTGTCAAAAATACACATACATACACACATACTTATAAAACAATAATAAGACGCATTCATTAAAATGTTTAATTTGTTTGTGCAAATAGTGAAAATCTTGTGATAAGTGTTTAAAAAAACAATATTTTTAACTAAAAAACAAGAAAAAAAGAGTAAAAACAACACAAGTTTACTGCACGAAAATCATTCGATTATGAAATCTTATAAGATACGTGTTCCCCTTGTTTAAGATTAAGATTAACATGAAGAAATTTGTTCTCTCATTCTGCCGACGTTCTCTCACATATTATATCAGATATTATCAAGGCGAATTGACTAGAAGGTGGGGTCAAGTCAACATGTGGTGTTTTTTTTTCGGTGGTCGAGTTGTCAAAGTTTGTGTACAAACTAGTTGTTTATGTAAACAAACCTGTTTTTTTTTACTAGCAATATTTTTGACAACCCGACCACAGAAGCATTGTAGTTGTAGAGTTGACCTCACCTTCTAGTCAATTCGCCTTGGATATTATCATAGGTGAACCCCCATGTAAGGTACCATTACGATTTTATAGCAAAAACAATTTTATTGTAAGCGACAAATTTCATACAAAATTTATATAAAAAAAATAAAAAAGCTCTCTCCTGTAAAATTTGATTTTGGCGCTTACGTTATTTTCGCGGTTAGGGGTCGAAAATAATTCATTTTCAAAGTACTTTTTGGGAATGCAAAATTTACAAGATTTTTATAGTTTTACTTGTTTAATATCTTTAGCTTTTCTAAAATCTTTGGATGAAGTTTCCAAAGCAACCAGTAATATACGCATAGGAATAGCTTATCCCTTCAACAATAAATTTCAGTGTTTTTATCAATAATAAAAATTGGGAATTAAGCACGACTAACAAAATCTTAATAATAATTTTTTTTTAATTTTTTAACTAAAAAATTTAAGTTCGCATGACCAGTACCTCAATTCTGTAACTTTTTGAATTTAACTACCGATATCGTTAATTAACGAGAAATCTCGGTTACTTTAACGAATTTGTTATTCTGTATTTTAAATAAACAAATATTTTTGTTTAGAAATATTGACGACAAATATCGATAAAAATATAAGAACGTCAAAGTAAAAATATTTTAAAATTAATAAAAAATACAAAATAAATTTGCTTTATTGCATTTATTTTAACAAAACATGAATGAAAACGTGTAAATATTGATTATATTTCTAAACAAATATGTTGGTGTTAAATCTTTTAATACATAGGGAAAAATTTCCATGTGACTGAGCCACTCTAGCACAACATCTGCTCTTACTTTTTATACCTACACTACTGTATGTGAAGAGGATATTATGTGTTTGTACAAATGTGTGTAACACATTTAAATAAAGGTTCTGGGCCTGCCTTTTAGTATACCGATTAACTCAGAATCAATGTCAGAATCCATTTAACGAAGCCCGACCTTCTATCAGGATGGCTGGTTGTCTGTACAATATAATCTTGTGCGCAAATTACAGGAAGCAATTTTAAAAATAATTTTATAAAATTTGGCACATATGCGTTTATTGTCACAAGGTCGAAGCCTTTTTATAATTGTAAGAAGCATTTATTTAATTTTATAGCCCACATGAAAACTTCTTTCCGGAATAGGGTTTTGTGCCTATTAATAGCCATCTTGTTTTATAGACATTTGAGTTGAATAAGACCCAAAAACATTTTGTCGCAACCTACATAAATCACCAGCACAAATTTTTTTAGAATCGGTCCATATTTGACTACAGCTCCCATACAAATACACTAATAATGGTAGTAGATACTTAGATAATATTTGGCATAAAAATGTCTTATGTGAATATTAACCTCACAACATACTCTTTTTGGCGGAAACATGATCGCCCAAATACTGCAATATAGAGTCGGACTTGATCGACTATACTTTCTTACTTTTTTGTGTTAAAATTGGCTACTTTCTCTATATTTTTAATATGTTAACAGTACATTTATTGTCGTTATTATTTAACAAGAGCTTTTTTTGTGTCGTTAGCTACCGACATTTTTTGCCGATAAAAATTGCTAAAATTTCATTACAGAATAGCTCTTAACGACAACTTTCGTTAGCTAACGAATTTTGACTACTTAACGACAATTTTTTGTCGTTAAAAAGTTACAGAATTTCAGTACTGGCAGATTGTTTGATGATCGGTATATAAAAATATTTTTTAGTGTTACACAAGTGAGCAATAATGCTTACTTATGAAGGTTAGGTTTAAAAAGCTGAAGTAGATTTGTCAAAGTATTTCCAACAGTATGTTTTTCATAAAACAGTTACGTTTGTTTGAATTTCTTGTATAAAGCTTCCATTTTTACCGAAGGTTTTTATATATTTACATCGTTTACCAATAACCACCCGGTTGGTACCACACATAAGATGAACAACTGTTGTTCAAACGAATTTTTTTAATGTGTTTTTAAAGAACTTTACAATTTGTTCAGTTAATAAAAATTTCTTTTTAGCTGAAATAAATTTAAAGAAGTTATTTTACAAATAAAACAGAAATAGTGGTGGGTTAATAAGGCGAAAGTTAACAAAACAAACCACCATAAATCAAAAACTCGATTTCGAATTCTTGTGTAGTTAAGTCCGTTTGTATTTAAAGTGACGATATTTAGAAATAAAAATGTAAACAAATTTTGACAGTCTCACGATTATAAACAAACTAACAGCCGTTCACTTGCATGTACTTTTATAAATATACTTTGATCTGAAGTTTCAAGATTACTTATGAGTTGTTTTTTCCGTGGAACTATGCTGTTATATCCCCTATTTCGTAATGCTCTTTGAACTGTTTTTGGATGAGCATGTTCAAAGAATTAGCGATATCATCCGCTATTTTGGTTGAGCTTACTCTGTGGTTTTTCTTCACTTATCGTGGGTCATGACTAGGATCCCGATTAGAAAGTGTTTTTTTTTTTTTGCCGCTTCTAACCATATTTTCAATTGAAAATGTTTGTTTATAATTTCTAACGCTGTTCTGGACGCTGAAAAATAGTTAATTCAACAATTTTCCTTTTTCTCGATAGGATTTTCCCTCTTAAAAAATTTTAATTATGAAAGATCTTACACCGAAATTTATCTATTTTCCTTTACCCATATTCTGCGCTAAATTTTACAATTATGCAACAAAAAAATAACTAACAGCAACAATTGGAAGATGAACAATAAATTTGACATCAAAAAAAGTAATAATAACGGGAACATAAAAGAAAGAAATGGTATTTAATTCGATAAACTTCAATGTGTATTTAAACTTTTGTCCCCGTCATTTTTTTGTTTTTTTTTTTTTAAATTACCGTTATGTATTCAATTAAATCAATATTTTTTCTTAATTTTATATCATCCTTCCTTCGGAAGGAAATAATTCCCAGTTTCTGTTTGTAATTTCCACAATATTGATTTTACACCCCATAAAGTATATATATTCTGGGACCTTATGAGGAGAGAACTTGATTTAACGATGTCCGTCTGTCCGTCTGACCGTCTGTCCGTCTTACGTTTGATATGTGTTTTCCGGATAATCCAGACATGATAGCGGCTAGGTTGTTTTACATTTATGTTACATACAGTCCACCATTTCTTGCTATTGAAATTCAGCCAGATCGGTCCAAAAATGACGTAGATATGAGCAAAAAACCACGACTACCTCTAAATTTTTCCAAAAATCCCTTGTTGTTGTATTTTTTTAATTTCTGTATATCTTGAGAACGGCAAGAGCCAAAGTTTCCAAATTAGGTACACACATTTAGGTTGCCAATACACACCATCCTACAAAATGTGGGCGGGATTGGAGAAGTGGGCGTGGTACCTCCCTTACAAAAAAAATTAAAAATTTTATAAAAACCTAAATTTAAGGGCTGCCATATGTCCTATGGATATGACTTATATATCAAAATATCGGAAATTTTTAGTAGAACATATTTTATAAAAAACTCGGGAAAATCGGTTCAGATACAAAAAAGTTATGACCAAAATTTTTTTTTTTTTTTTAAATACCCAACTCTCGGGAACCATAGATCTCCCCGAGTCCAAGTTTTATAACCCAACTAACTGGCAAATTTCTTCTTAAACACGTCGGTATATAAATCTGTCAAATCGGTTAAAAAATGGCTGAGTAATAATCAAAATACTGAAATCCCAAAAATTACTCTTTTTATACCCTTCACCTCAGGTGGAAAAGGGTATATATAAGTTTGTCATAACGTTTGTAATTTCCACAATATTGATTTTAGACCCCATAAAGTATATATATTCTGGGTTTATTTTGTTTTTGTTTTTATACCCTCCACCACAATTAGTTGTGAAGAGGGTATATTCAGTTTGTCATTCCGTGTGAAACTTTTTTACTATTCATCTCAGACCCTATAAAGTATATATATTCTGGGTCCTTGAGTAAGTCGATTTAGCCATGTCCGTCTGTCTGTCCGTCTGTCCGTCTGTTGAAAACACGCTCACTTTCGAAAAACTCAAAAGAAATCAACAAACTTGGTGTCAAATTACTTGTAGTTATCCTAAGCAGTTTGGGATTGAAATTCAGCAAAATCGGTTCAATAGAATCTGAGCTATGAATCAAAATGTGGAACCACCACCTAAAAATAATTGATAATTTTGTTACAAAAACTAGCATAAATGGTGGAAAAATGCACAGAATGATAAAAGATTTCGCAACAATTCGTTTTATTCAACTGGAAATCACACTGTGAAATTTCGTGAAGATCCATCAATAATTTACCCTAGGCCCCATATAAGCCCTACTCCCGGAAAACAGTATATTAAGCCTAAAACCCTAACTAACAATGCTATCATTACAAATTTTGGCAAGTCACAGTTACATAGAACTAGAAATTAAACTGTTAAGTTTCGTGAAGATCGGTCCATAATTTACCATAGGCCCCATATAAAACCTTCTTCCGGAAAACAACTTAGTACGCCTAAAAACGTAAAAAATAATGCTATCATAACAAAATTTGGTACATCAAAGTTTTATTGGACAAGAAATAAAATTGTGTTATTTCGTGAAGATCGGTCCATAACTTACCCTGGGCCCCATATAAACCTTACTCCCGGAAAACAGTTTAGTACGCCTAAATCCGTAAAAAATAATGCTATCATAACAAAATTTGGTACATCAAAGTTTTATAGGATAAGAAATAAAACTGTGTAATTTCGTGAAGATCGGTCCATAATTTACCCTGGGCCCCATATAAATCCTACTCCCGGAAAACAGTTTAGTACGCCTAAAACCGTAAAAAATAACGCTAGCGTAACAAAATTTGGTACGTCACAGTTTTTTAGGACAAGAAATAACACTGTGAAATTTCGTGACGATCGGTCCATAATTTACCTTGGGCTCCATATAAACCCTACTACCGGAAAACAGTTTAGTACGCCTAAAACCGTAAAAAATAATGCAATCATAACAAATTTTGGCCCGTCACAGTTTTATAGGACTATAAATGATACTGTGAAATTTCGTTAAGATCGGTACATAATTTACCCTAGGCCCCATAGAAACCCTACTCCCGGAAAACAGTTCAGCACACCTAAAACCATAATTAATAATGCTATCATAACAGAAATTGGTACGTCACAGTTTTAAAGGACTAGAAATGACGCTGTGAAATTTCGTGATGATCGGTCCATAATTTACCCTAGGCCCCATATAAACCCTTCTACCGGAAAACAGTTTGGTTGCCTTAAACCATAATTAATAACAAATCGTCACAGTTTAAGATTATAATAACATCATACAGATATTACTCCTTAAACATTCGAACTGTCGGTGGAGGGTATCAAAGATTCGGCACAGCCGAATATAGCACTCTAACTTGTTTTAAATGCATTTGAGAGTCTTTTTCCTTTATTTTTGACAGTGGCTTAAGTTTGTTTATGCATATTCTGGTTAGGCCTTTAGTTCTTTTATAGAAGCAAACTGTGATACAACAAAATGTAATATTAACGGTCAATTTACCAAGTTCAGCTTAAACTAACTATAACTTTAAGTTCCAGTTAAAAATGTTTTTGACAGTTATAACTGATAGTTAATTATGTATAACAGAGCTTGGTGAAATTGGCCGTTAGTGGTGTAGAAAATAACGATATTAAGGAAATAGCTTGTTATTTTAATAACAGCATTAAGACAATAGAAGACTCTTATATTCAAACATTCGAATTCCGTGCAATATCAAATTAAGAATAGTAATGACATTAAAGAAAAAACCAGATTATTCGTAAATATCGGTTAGAATTATCATTGACTAGCTGGCCCGGCAAACGTTGTTTTGCCACATAACTTATTTCTTTCAGATGTAACAGTGTCTGCTAGCCAAATTTTAAATTTTAAGAAAAAAATATAGGCTATAGTTCTTTCCAGATGTTACACTATTTGCCTGCCCAATTTCAAAAAAATTAATTGATTAGTTAAGAAGATATAGGGAGGGGGATCTTTTACCCCTCTTGTCCTATTTAATGCCCTGTCCTCTTTCCAATGTTACAGTGTATGCATGCCAAATTTTAAGAAAACCGGTTGATTAGTTACGACAATATAGGGAGGGGGAGCTTTTAGTCCTCTTACCCTATTTCACAACCTATTCCTTATTCTGTTTCAGATGTTACATTGTCTGCATGCCAAATTTTAAGAAAACCGGTTGATTAGTTTAGAAGATTGGGGAGTGGGAGCTTTTACCCCTATTGCAATATTTTGCGCCCTCTAGCGATATAAAATATACTCTACGACCTATTCTCATGTCTAACAAATACACATACAAAATTTCATAAAAATCGGTTAAGCCTTTTCGGAGGAGTTCAAAATAGAGGGCATTTTGTTGATATTTGTATCTGAATATAAATACATGTTTCGGAATGAATGCAGTGTTCACTAAAATGGCTATAACTCAAGAACCAACACACAACACACGGTTCACGCATTTCAGAGAACATCAATTACTAACACAATGCATCTTATTTTTATATTTATTTATTTATTAACAGTAATAATAAAAGCCTAATTTGGCCAAAAAACATTATTACAGAGCTTTCATTTCAAGATATGTACATAAAAGGAAAAATATGTTTACATATACATACACATATGTATGCTTTGTTAATATTAACATACATACATGTACATATACATTTATAAATACATAATATATAGTATATAAAAATGACTTAAAACTGTGTATAGGTAGTAGATATATAAATTTTAGTAATCAAGAAAAAAAAATTATGAATTTAGGCCCCCCAGCCAATTTAAATAAGTTTTAAATGCTTTAAAGTAGTCCATGTAAGTGACAAATATGTTCTTAAAGTAAAATTACACGGTGAGACAGTCCAAAAAACCTGGGACCGGATATCATTTTTCTTGTAGGGCTTGTCGAGTAAAACAAGATTCCAATAGTGAAATATGCCGGACACCTCCAAAATCCGGATTTACGGGTAAAAAACCGGTTTTTGTACCTTTGCGCAGTTATAAGCTTGTAATTTTGTTGATAATGATCCGATTTTTAATTTCTTACTAGATTTGGAAAGAAGAAACTGAGATCTTTCGAACAGTGTATAATTTATTTATTAGAAAACTGGAGAAACTTGGGTGTTATTGTCGAGCAAACACAAATTTTGTAGATTTTTCAAAAAAATTTAAAATTTAGTGACGTTTTTATACATTATTTTCTTTAGAAACTATAATACTATTGAGTTTATTCAAAAAGTACGTTTATTAACGATTACAACGCATATTTGGGTTTAAACATAGATAAGTAGTTGACTGAGTTATTTAACTTTTCATGAAAATAAACTTTTAAACATTTTATAAAAATTTTATTAATCAATTAATCAATGTTATCCTAAACACAAAAAAAATTTGTAATGAGAGTTTAAGTCATTCAAAAATATTGTTTTTTTTCGTGTTCTTTTTACGCACTTTCTTTAAAATTACAAATCACTGTTAGCCTAAACACAACTTAGATTTACAACAAATATTTGTAATGAGAGCTTTACTCATGTAAAATTATTGTTTTTTTTTAATATGACGTTTTGTTAATGTCTTCTTTTTCACTTTGAATCTGTGTATTAAAAAAAAAACGTTTGCAATTTAATAAAAATCGTGTGCAATTTAAATTAAAATTATATACAAAATGTGTGACAATTGTAAAAAATTTTTGGCTCATTTACTGATATCACTCACCTGCGTGATTTTAAAAACAATACAGTTTTAAAACACGCAAAAACATTAAGTACGCAAATGTTGTAACTGTAACAAAACCGATACCTGTAAGTAATGATCTACCGACAACGAGCAAATCTGTCGATATAACAGAAAAAGATTTTGAACAAAGAAAGTTCCTTCCATCCGGGTCTACAACAACGGAGCGGCATATTTTGTCAAATGCTGATTTCTACGATCTTGTTCGCGAATTACACTTGTCAAAGCGGCAATCTGAAGTCCTTTGGTCGCGATTAAAACAGTAGAAAAAAAAAATATTTTTGAATGACTTAAACTCTTATTACAAATTTTTTTTGTGTTTAGGATAACATTGATTAATTGATTAATAAAATTTTTATAAAATGTTTAAAAGTTTATTTTCATGAAAAGTTAAATAACTCAGTCAACTACTTATCAACTACTTATCTAAACCCAAATATGCGTTGTAATCGTTAATAAACGTACTTTTTGAATAAACTCAATAGTATTATAGTTTCTTAAGAAAATAATGTATAAAAACGTCACTAAATTTGAAATTTTTTTGAAAAATCTACAAAATTTGTGTTTGCTCGACAATAACACCCAAGTTTCTCCAGTTTTCTAATAAATAAATTATACACTGTTCGAAAGATCTCAGTTTCTTCTTTCCAAATCTAGTAAGAAATTAAAAATCGGATCATTATCAACAAAATTACAGGCTTATAAGTGCGCAAAGGTACAAAAACCGGTTTTTTACCCGTAAATCCGGATTTTGGAGGTGTCCGGTATATTTCACTATTGGAATCTTGTTTTGGTCGACAAGCCCTACAAGAAAAATAATATCCGGTCCCAGGTTTTTCTATTTCATTCAATTTTGTAACACTGTGTTATTTATAGATAATTGGAATATATTTTGAGAAATATTATTTAATATCGTTAATAAGTCATTAAAAAAGGTAGAATTTACCCATAGGGAAAAAATGTATTAATATCGAAATATCAATTTCTTGAGAAACTGCAGTAAATTATGTAATTTATGTTCTATTTGTTTTTTATTAACAAGATAAGCCAATGAGCTGTTTTAAAGCATTTTTCATATTGTAAGATATTGAACTCAGTCTCTGAGCGATTTCTGGCCATTTTTAACAAACTGGACCCTCCAGGATACGACATTGCTCTTTTTAAAGAAAATTATTCCATATTTGTATTCCATCAGGTACACCAATCATTGGAAAGATGTAAAAAAATATTGCCAATATTTTTAGATTATAAAAGAGCGTTGGAAACAATAGATAGAAAAATAATGATTGAGAAACTTTATATGAGCATCAGTGTTGCCGTTAGGATACGAAAAATACATTTTTCGTATCTTTTGATGGCTTCACGTACCATGTATAATCCTGACTTTTTGTATCTTTTGAATCTGTATGCAAAATGTACTAACATTTACTAAGACTGATCATCGTAACCGAATCAATACTTATACAATAGCAGCTTTCATAATGGTGAAAGAAATCATTAAGGATGTTTCAACATACGATTGACATAATCGACGAATACAAGTAGTGCGAAGTTGTTCGTAGGAAATATGAACTTCTTTTATTTTCAGGAAATTTATATAAACTTTTTGATATAATCTTAGTATTAACAACTTAATTCATATATTAGTTTTTACAAAAATGAATTTGTTGAATTTGTCCAAAGAAAGTTACTTATAATTAATTTTAATGTTTGCTTATTTTTTTTTTTTTTTAAATTACATTCCTAAGTCTGGGTTCACACTATGAAAGTTTTCTTTCAGAAAGTCTGAGTTTATAGATGAGAGGGGAAGAGATCATGCTTTTTTCTCTCCTCTCTCACCCATAAACTCAAACTTTCTGAAAGAAAACTTTCATAGTGTGATCCCAGACTAATATTTATGACTTAAATAAATATAAAAATTAATTTATATGATATCATCAGGGCTGCCAGATAAATTTGTGAGGAAATCTTCCGTTTCCTGAGAAAAAATAAAAAAATCGTCTTTATCGTTTCGAAAAATCGGAATATTTAAAATTTAGTTTTTTTTTTACAATTAAACAATTTTTTAAATGGCACAGAAAAAGACGCTTTTTTAATCGTTGTTGGAATCGTTTAAGACGTGGGTAAAGATAATCTAACGAGACTTTTATGTCAAGAATCGTTTGAGACTCATGTAGATATTCTCTTACAAATCGTGAAATACTCGCCGTATAATTGTTGAAAATATGATTTATACAGAGTCGTAAAAGATTCATTCGATGATGGTTTGACGAAAGATAAACAAAGTGTAACACTGTTGTTTTTGTACTTGCATATTACAGCCGTACTTTAACCAAAGCGGCACGCTTTGCAATTGTAAAAACCGATTTTGACAGCTCATTTAATAGTAAAGCCTGCCGCTATTGTTAATTAATAATGGCAATTTAGCTAGTTAATGGTCAATCTAACGTTTTTATCGCTATTTTTTATTGATAATTTGTGGGTTTTATTAAACAAAAAAGATATCACCACTGTTCGTGACACAACGTTGGCGCTCTTGCTTTGGTATGGAATATCAGCGTAAAAGCTAAGCGAATGAAAACGTTCCGCCTTCCGCTTTTGTAAAGGTATGGCTGTTAAATATTCCAAGATTAAAAAAAGAATGTGTTAGAAAACGTAATGTTTTATTCAGACTTTGGAGACGAAAAAAAATCGTCACTTTTTAGAACAAAATCAACAAGTCTGCAATTTGCTAATTTGGGAATAAAAATCGTCAAATCTGGCAGCCCTGGAGTATGAAATAAAAATGTAATTTTAATAAATGTGAAAGTTTGAAATTGGATTTAAATTTTTTTTTTTTAATGTATCTTTTTGGGAAAAAGTGTATCTTTTTGGAAACTAAAATGTATTTTTTTCGAAATTCCACTGGCAACACTGATGAACATTAAGAGAACAAGGATACCTACGGGTTACTAGTACAACGAGAAAAGCTAAATTTGGAGCATAGTGGTGTGCGCAACCCAGTTTTATTTACCCTGTAAAAAATATCAAATTTTAACGTTGTATCATAGAAGGAAAAGCCAAGGAAAAGTTTAACATGTTCAGAAATATGTTCACGTATTCGAATGTTATAAAAAAACTACTCTAATTAATTAAGAAATCACAGGTACCCGTACCATATAGTATATTCGAAATTAAAAGGGAATAAGCAACACAAAATCTTATACGAAAAGGTAAGTAGATTTTTGTTGAGTACAGTTTACGTTATATTTCAGAAATTTCCAAAACTTTGTTAGACGTTTGTCAATATAGATCCTTAAATATTTAAGTTTGTCAACAAATAAAACTGTGGAACCATATATAGAAATGGTAAAAACATCTTCAATGACATTGCATGACATCTAGCTAAAAAAGTGGGCGGGTTTGGAGAATTGGCACAAAATATTTGGTATAATAAATAACGGTATGAAAAATTGTACAGATTGCTGGGTTGTTAATACTAAAGGGCTGCGCAAAATATTCTTAATGTTCTATGTTCTACTTCACACAACTATCAATTATATTATTTCACTGTAAACATACATAGCAAAACAAACATAACAACACATTACTTCCACCAAAACAAAACAAGCATAACTTGAAAAGTTTTTCTCTTCTGCTTTGTTAGTGCTTGTATTATCAAAACAAACAGAATATCAACACAAAAACAGACAATGAAATAAAGAAACGGTAAATTATAGTAAAAGCCCAGCAAAAACTTGGTAATGACATGCCATTACTGAACAACTTACTTTTCAATGACTACTACATACCATCTTCATTACATAGAAGTAGTTTGGTAATGACTTATTTAACTCCCTATTTGTAAGCGAGGGTGGTAAGTAGTTGCCTACAATAATTTAATCTCATATTTACGCTCTTAATTGAGTAAAACAACGTTTTTTTATACAAAAACTACACTGCCCCGGTAGACTAGCTGGTAGTGAGCTAGTCTATCAGCACCTAGGTTGCGCGATCGAATCCCACCAGAGACAAAATAAAAAATAAAACAAAGTAAAATAAAATAAGAAAAAATAGAAGAAAAAAACAAGTAAGAGTGCTATATTCGGCTATGCCGAATCTTATATACCCTTCACCATGGTTTGGAAAGAACAGAAGTTTATATATATATTTAAATACATGTATATATACATGTATATTTATAAAATATATATCGTTTAGTTTTATTTAATTATTTGCACATGATTGCGTGCTATTAAATATATTAAAAGTTTAATTAATATATAGCACGTTAAGTTTTGATCGAATTTCAGTATTTGGTCATGCCGACATCTTAAAGTATAAAATTACCATTTACTTTGGTGATAAAACTTGTAGTCGGGAAGTTCTATGGTTCACGAAAATAGGTATTAAAAAAAAACTATATTTTTGACATTACTTTTTTTTTACCGATATTCCGAGTTTTTCTAAAGATTTCCGATATTTTGATATCTAAAACGTATGAATAGGTCATAATACAGCTCTAAAATTTTAGTTTTTATAAAAATGTTAATGTTTTTAGTCCTTTTTTGGAATATTTTGCACATAACTTAACCATTTTTAACCGATTTGGCAGATTTATATACCAATGTGCTTAAAAATAATATTTCCATTAAATTGGCTTATAGGCATATATATATATATACCTACATATTTGTACATATATTTAAGCAAACTTAATTATAAAAAAAACAAACTTAATTATAAAATAAAAAACAAACTTAATTATAAAAAAGAGTAACTTTTGGGATTTCAGTATTTTGATTATAACTCAGCCATTTTTTAACCGATTTGACAAATTTATATACCGACGTGTTTAGCAAGAAATTTACCATTTATTTGTGTTATAAAACTTGGACTCGGGAAGATCCATGGCTACCGAAAATGGGTATTTAAAAAAAAACCGGTTTTCCCGAGTTCTTTATAAAATATGTTCTTCTTAAAATTTCCGATATTTTGGTATATAAGTCATTTCCATAGGACATATGACAGCCCTAAAATTTAGGTTTTTATACAATTTTTAAAACGTATGAATAGGTCATAATACAGCTGTAAAATTTTAGTTTTTATAAAAATGTTAATGTTTTTAGTCCTTTTTTGGAGTATTTTGCACATAACTTAACCATTTTTAACCGATTTGGCAGATTTATATACCAACGTGCTTAAAAATAACAATTCCATTAAATTGGCTTTTAGGCATATATATATATATATATATATATATATACCTACATATGTGTACATATATTTAAGCAAACTTAATTATAAAAAAAACAAACTTAATTATAAAAAAGAGTAACTTTTGGGATTTCAGTATTTTGATTATAACTCAGCCATTTTTTAACCGATTTGACAGATTTATATACCGACGTGTTGAGCAAGAAATTTACCATTTATTTGTGTTATAAAACTTGGACTCGGGAAGATCCATGGTTACCGAAAATTGGTATTTAAAAAAAAAAAAATAATTTTGGTCATAACTTTTTTGTATCTGAACCGATTTTCCCGAGTTCTTTATAAAATATGTTCTACTAAAAATTTCCGATATTTTGGTATATAAGTCATATCCATAGGACATATGACAGCCCTAAAATTAAGGTTTTTATACAATTTTTACTTTTTTTTGTACGGGAGGTACCACGCCCACTTCTCCCATCCCGCCCACATTTTGTAGGGTGGTGTGTATTGACAACCAAAATGTGTGTACCCAATTTGGAAACTTTGGCTCTTACCGTTCTCCAGATATACAGAAAAAAGCAATAAAAATACAACAACAACAAGGGATTTTTGGAAAAAATTAGAGGCAGTCGTGGTTTTTTGATCATATCTCAGTCATTTGTGGACCGATCTTGCTGAATTTCAATAGCACGAAATGGTGGACTATATGTAACATAAATGTAAAACAACCTAGCCGCTATCATGTCTGGTTTTCCCGGAAAACACATATCAAGCGTAAGACGGACAGACGGACAGACGGACATCGTTAAATCAACTTCTCTTCTCATATGGACCCAGAATATATATACTTTATGGGGTCTAAAATCAATATTGTGGAAATTACAAACGTTATGACAAACTTATATATACCCTTTTACACCTGTGGTGAAGGGTATAAAAAAGAGTAACTTTTGGGATTTCAGTATTTTGATTATAACTCAGCCATTTTTTAACCGATTTGACAAATTTATATACCGACGTGTTTAGCAAGAAATTTATTTGTGTTATAAAACTTGGACTCGGGAAGATCCATGGCTACCGAAAATGGGTATTTAAAAAAAAACCGGTTTTCCCGAGTTCTTTATAAAATATGTTCTTCTTAAAATTTCCGATATTTTGGTATATAAGTCATTTCCATAGGACATATGACAGCCCTAAAATTTAGGTTTTTATACAATTTTTAAAACGTATGAATAGGTCATAATACAGCTGTAAAATTTTAGTTTTTATAAAAATGTTAATGTTTTTAGTCCTTTTTTGGAGTATTTTGCACATAACTTAACCATTTTTAACCGATTTGGCAGATTTATATACCAACGTGCTTAAAAATAACAATTCCATTAAATTGGCTTTTAGGCATATATATATATATATATATATATATATATATATATATATACCTACATATGTGTACATATATTTAAGCAAACTTAATTATAAAAAAAACAAACTTAATTATAAAAAAGAGTAACTTTTGGGATTTCAGTATTTTGATTATAACTCAGCCATTTTTTAACCGATTTGACAGATTTATATACCGACGTGTTGAGCAAGAAATTTACCATTTATTTGTGTTATAAAACTTGGACTCGGGAAGATCCATGGTTACCGAAAATTGGTATTTAAAAAAAAAAAAATAATTTTGGTCATAACTTTTTTGTATCTGAACCGATTTTCCCGAGTTCTTTATAAAATATGTTCTACTAAAAATTTCCGATATTTTGGTATATAAGTCATATCCATAGGACATATGACAGCCCTAAAATTAAGGTTTTTATACAATTTTTACTTTTTTTTGTACGGGAGGTACCACGCCCACTTCTCCCATCCCGCCCACATTTTGTAGGGTGGTGTGTATTGACAACCAAAATGTGTGTACCCAATTTGGAAACTTTGGCTCTTACCGTTCTCCAGATATACAGAAAAAAGCAATAAAAATACAACAACAACAAGGGATTTTTGGAAAAAATTAGAGGCAGTCGTGGTTTTTTGATCATATCTCAGTCATTTGTGGACCGATCTTGCTGAATTTCAATAGCACGAAATGGTGGACTATATGTGACATAAATGTAAAACAACCTAGCCGCTATCATGTCTGGTTTTCCCGGAAAACACATATCAAGCGTAAGACGGACAGACGGACAGACGGACAGACGGACAGACGGACATCGTTAAATCAACTTCTCTTCTCATATGGACCCAGAATATATATACTTTATGGGGTCTAAAATCAATATTGTGGAAATTACAAACGTTATGACAAACTTATATATACCCTTTTACACCTGTGGTGAAGGGTATAATAAAGTAAAATAAAATAAGAAAAAATAGAAAAAAAAAATAATAAAAAAAGTAACAAAAAAAAAATTTTTTTTAAAGTCATTCAATGTTAGTTGTAATTTTGGTGACATCGGAGTAATAACTTTTTAACTCCCTATTTGTAAGCGAGGGAGGTAAGTACTTGCCTCCAATGACATCACCGTGTTAAAATAATGAGTTAAAATGCCAATGTATAAGTAGTGAAGAGTCGTTATATTAGCTTTTTAACTCATTACTTTGCAATGTAAGTTTTTGCTGGGAGCATCGAGTGCACTAGAACATTAAAAAAAATAAATAAATTGATATTTTTGAATTATTTCCTAAATGTACATATATTTTATTTAAGTCGACCTTTATTATTATATTATGTATAACTAAATTATCAAGCTTGAGGTCTTGTTTTATTTTTATATAAAACTTTAAACGTTTATTTAACCAATATTTCTAATTCTAGTTAAATAATTATTAATATTTTGTTGCTATCAATTTTCCCAAAAAATTGTGAAACACACCATTAGATTTTATTTTTTATTTCTATGAAAATAATGAATTCTTCTTAATTTTATTTAAATATTAGACCTAAGTACCTTTGTATGTATGTAAATAATAAACAATAAATTTTTGCAAATAAAAATTAATATTACATATAAACTTTTTTAAGCTTTTTCATATTCATTACAAAACGAAAATGTTTCTCACTTTGCAATTCACTTTGGTATATGTTTACAATCAAAACATTCAAACATGCTTGGAATGTTCTATTTCTGTTTTAATGTTCTACTTCATCTTTGTTCTAATTCAGCTTTATTTTAGTTCAGCATTGTTCTAGACCAGTTTTGTTCTATTCTTCTATATTTTGATCGTAAAACAAAACAATTGTTTTTGGAAGTATGTGTTTTGTAATGAGAGAGTAATAAACACACACTATCTTAATTCAATGAAATTGCTTGTAAGCAATATTTCTTGTGCTTGTGCATCTCTTTAGTTAATACACAACATCTGTCAAAAATGGACTGGATTGCGAAAGTGGGCGTAGCATCTCTCACACAAAGAAAATATAGATTTCTATATATGTGACAGTTTCAGTTAAAAGGGACCTATGGGCAAAAAATGAGTTTTGGAGAAAAACGATTTTAAAGTTAACGAGTTAATTTTTTTCTTATCAAAGGTGTATTGTAAAGCTTACTTATGACAAAAGTAATGAAGTTGGCTGCATTAGAAAGAGCGTATTGTCTATTTTAAGAATCACCAAAAAAGTAAAAATCGATTTTTTCATCCATTCACTGTCACATACATATACATATATATACATATCTGGAGAATGTTTACAGTAAAAGTTTTCAAATTTTAAACAAAAAACTCAATACACACCATTAAACAAATAACTGGGCTATCATTACACAACATCTGTCAGAAAATGGGTTATAGGGCCCATACACAATACCATCATAATTGTGCAATCAACTGATTGTGCAATTAAGGTTGAAGCACACAATACACCAGCATGCTGGTACAAAATTCATTTTTTACCAAAACATGTGTGGAAAAGGTCGTAATGAACGACGACAAAATGTTCTATCATTTTATTGTAGCATTGGTTTTTAATCCACATTTGCAGTATTCCGTACTTTTAACTTTCCATCCCAGTAAAAACTTCGCCTACTTTTTCAAAATGAATAGCTTCTTTAACTCATTATTTAGTAGCTTTCTTCTATAACTACATCTATAACAACTTCTATAACTACTTTTTTCTGGATGTATGCATGTAAAAAAATAATGACTTACTTTTTAATGCGTTCATTTTGGGACATCCCTTGTAAAATTCATTGGTTCTTTCAGTAGAATTGTAAGTAGTGCTCTTATCTTTTTCTGATTACTCAACACATTATTTTGTAGGCGAAGTTTTTACTGGGATAGGCAAGGCATTGTTTTATAAAGTTCGAGAATTTCTCCCCAAAACATTTTTTTCTGGCATTCATAATTAAAATTTTTTATTTTTTGATGTTTATGCCTTGACGATTTAACTTTTATGAGCTAACTTTACAACACACGATTCAATCATGCTGGTGCAATCAAAAAAATATCAAACTATTTCTGATAAAGCACCAGCAGCTGGTACAATCACACCACAAGCTCATAGACGGTCAATCAGCTGGCACAATCACTTGATTGCACAGTCATGATGGTGTTGTGAATGGGCCCTATAAGAGTGGATAAGTTGGCATGTCCACTGTCATACAAAGGAAAAGTGATTTCTGTATACATATCTAGAGAACGGTAACAGCGCAACAATTCGATTAGTTGCCTTAGCTACTCTCATACGAATTCAAAAAAGATTTCGGTATATCTGGAGAACAGTAACAATAATGATTAAAAATTTGGTAGAAACAGCTTCGTTATCAATATACGACGTATGGAAAAAATGTGTGGGACTGGAAAAGTAAGCGCGGTAAAATATTGACGGTAAGACTAAAATTGTCCAAATTTGTTACAAATAGCTTGGTTATCAATACACAATGTGTATTACACATCTGTCAAAAAGTAGACTGGATTAGGTAAGTGGCCGTAGCACCTCTCCTACAAACACAATACAGATTTATATATACACTAGCATTTAAGCCGCTACTTCGTTAGCGTCTCCTTTTCTTCGTGGACATATTTTTATGCCAAAGTGAGTGTATTTTTCTAGGCTTAAACTTGTTTAAGTTTAACCCGCTACTTTGTAATCGGGCTTTTTCTTTCATGTAAGTATATGTAACTAGGTTTTAGCAAAAAAAAATTCCAAAATTTGTTATCTCATAGGTTGTCATTCACACAGGACTTTGCACATATTATTTTGTGTTTCTAAGTTCAATATTATAGAAAATTCAAAAAGTACCACTCGTAGAACACAAAAGCAAATGAAAGAATGATAATTTCCCGTATTATAATTTTTGATTATTTTTCTCTCCATTTATGTATCAAAAATTTCAATGTTGTAGAGGGAGCCTATAATTTAGTACGTTTTTGTCATAGAATGAAGAAAATGTTTTGGTTAAAAAGATAGATGGCACGACAAAAAGGTTTCAAAATATGTACAGGTTTTACGCGTTTACTCCCCAAAAGGACTAAATTTCAAAAAAGTACCAGACACCTGTCCTCCTTTTTTTAATGAACATAAGTGTTAAATTTTTTGGATCTCTTTTAGTTTTGGATTTTTGAGGTTAGCGGGATCGATTTGGCGAGATGCCAGCCTCCGGTCCAAAAGTCAGCTTTTTCGCATCAGGAGTTTAGGATGTGCGATGATGAATCAGTCAGTAAATTAAAATTTTTTTTTATATTATATAGATAGATGGAGAAAAATTTTGTGCGAAAAGTAACAAAATTAGGAACGATTTTCACACCTTAAACGTTTGAATTTCAAAAAAGGTCCAAATCTGTTTTGAACTTTTGAGATAAGCTACGAATGTGATACAATTTTTATTTAACCTAATACACCCCAAAAAGGCCGTAACTCAAAAAAGAACCAGGCACATGTCCCTTTATTTTTTTAATGAACAATAATAAGTATTAAATTTTTTGTATCTCTTTTTGTTTAGGAGATATGAGGTTAGCCCATTTTTCTAATGAACAGCAATAAGTGTTAATGTTTTTTATATATTTTGGTTTAGGAGGTATGAGGTTAGCATGATCGATTTGCCGAGAGGCCAGCCTCCGGTCCAAATGTCAACCTCTTGCTTCAGATGTTTAGGCTCTGCGATAAAAGATAAATAGATGGAGAAAAAATCTTTTAAAAAAAATTAATAAACAATTTGCATCCCTTAATCGTTTGAGTTTTGAAAAAGTACCAAATATGTATTTTTTAGATAAGTTACAAATGTTATATAATTTGTATTTCTATGCGTATTGGTTTAAAAGCTAGTTGGTGGACAAAAAGGTTCCAAAATACAGGTTTTACCCGTTTACTAACTCAAACGGCTGAATTTCCTAAAAGTACCCGACGTCTATTTGTTTTTATACCCTTCACCTCAGGTGGAAAAGGGTATATATAAGTTTGTCATTCCGTTTGTAATTCCTACAATATTGATCTAAGACCCTATAAAGTATTTATATTCTGGGTCCTTATGAGGAGAGAACTTGATATAACCATATCCGTCCGTCTGTCCGTCCGTCCGTCTGTCCGTCTTACGTTTGATATGTGTTTTCCGGAGACTCCAGACATGATAGCTGCTAGGTTGTTTTACATTTATGTCACATATAGTCCACCATTTTGTGCTATTTAAATTCAGCAAGATTGGTCCACAAATTGCTGAGATATGACCAAAAAACCACGACTGCCTCTAATTTTTTCCAAAAATCCCTTGTTGTTGTTGTATTTTTATTGCTTTTTTTCTGTATATCTGGAGAACGGCAAGAGCCAAAGTTTCCAAATTAGGAGCAAACATTCAAGTTATAAATACACACCAACCCACAAAATGTGGGCGGGGTTGGAGAAGTGGGCGTGGTACCTCCCATACAAAAAATGTCAAAAATTTTATAATAACCTGAATTTTTTGACTGTGATATAACCTATGGTTACGCCTTATATATCAAAAGATCGGAAATTTTTTGTAGAAAATATTTTCTGAAAAACTCGAGAAAATCGGTTCAGATGCGAAAAAGTTATGACCAAAATATTAATTTTTTTTTGAAAAATACCCATTTTCGGGAGCCATAGATCTTGCCGAGTCCAAGTTTTATAAATTTCTTCTTAAACACGTCGGTATATAAATCTGTCAAATCGGTTAAAAAATGGCTGAGTTATGATCAAAATACTGAAATCCCAAAAATTACTCTTTTTATACCCTTCACCTCAGGTGGAAAAGGGTATATAAAGTTTGTCATTCCGTTTGTAATTTCTACAATATTGATCTAAGACCCTATAAAGTATATATATTCTGGGTCCTTATGAGGAGAGAACTTGATTTAGCCATGTGATGTCCCTCTACCCCCCCCCCCCCTTTCAATTGCTTACATATACTAGCATAATGCCCAATATGATTTTCGTTATCACCCTTCTTTATTATTTCATCTATTTAACGAAAATATTTTTACAAATAGAAACTAGGAATTTTTGTGTTTTTTGCTACTAAAAACTCGCCAAAAAAGATAAAAGAAAACAAACAAACACACATACATGGCGCAAACTATTTTGGTGAATATATTTCCCAACTTTGTGGTGAACAAAACCATCAGAAGTAATTACAACAAAACTTTGTTGAATTTTGTGAACAGTCAACGTGCCATATTTCATTTTAATGATATTCGATTAACGTTCCTTCATGGTTGAGTTGTCTAGGGGTTTTGTTAGCAACTGAGAGTTTCCGGTTCGATTCTTCGTTTTTTAAAAAGAAAATTTTTTTTTTAATATTTTTATTTTTTTTTATGTTCTAAAAAAGATTTAAAAAAATATTATCAAAAAGTAATTTCAATTTTTGGGAATACAAAATTTTAATTTCAAAAGATTTTGTTATTCGTGCTTAATTCCCAGTTTTTATTATTGATAAAAACACTTGAAATTTATTGTTGATGGGATAAGCTATTCCTATGCATTTCACTGGTTGCTTAGGCCAGATCATCAGGAAACTTCATCCATAAAGGTTTTAGACAAACTAAAGATATTAAACCAAATAAAACTGTTAAACGTATAAGAATTATAGCAACAGTTCTACTTGTAACAATATCAAAGTTTAAACAAAACACATCAACAATAAACAACAGTGGGTTCATCTCATCTTACATTTCCCCACTACAATTAGTTGAAATTCTCTCAACATTAATTGTAGTTGTAAGTAGGTTAAGAAAAACAAAATGAAAAAAACAACAACTTACAAAAGATGTTGTCAATTAAGTGTTTTTTAGGCCGTGCACTGCCTGTTTATTATCAAAAAGTAATTTCAATTTTTGGGAATACAAAATTTTAATTTCAAAAGATTTTGTTATTCGTGCTTAATTCCCAGTTTTTATTATTGATAAAAACACTTGAAATTTATTGTTGATGGGATAAGCTATTCCTATGCATTTCACTGGTTGCTTAGGCCAGATCATCAGGAAACTTCATCCATAAAGGTTTTAGACAAACTAAAGATATTAAACCAAATAAAACTGTTAAACGTATAAGAATTATAGCAACAGTTCTACTTGTAACAATATCAAAGTTTAAACAAAACACATCAACAATAAACAACAGTGGGTTCATCTCATCTTACATTTCCCCACTACAATTAGTTGAAATTCTCTCAACATTAATTGTAGTTGTAAGTAGGTTAAGAAAAACAAAATGAAAAAAACAACAACTTACAAAAGATGTTGTCAATTAAGTGTTTTTTAGGCCGTGCACTGCCTGTTTATTATCAAAAAGTAATTTAAATTTTTGGGAATACAAAATTTTAATTTCAAAAGATTTTGTTATTCGTGCTTAATTCCCAGTTTTTATTATTGATAAAAACACTTGAAATTTATTGTTGATGGGATAAGCTATTCCTATGCATTTCACTGGTTGCTTAGGCCAGATCATCAGGAAACTTCATCCATAAAGGTTTTAGACAAACTAAAGATATTAAACCAAATAAAACTGTTAAACGTATAAGACTTATAGCAACAGTTCTACTTGTAACAATATCAAAGTTTAAACAAAACACATCAACAATAAACAACAGTGGGTTCATCTCATCTTACATTTCCCCACTACAATTAGTTGAAATTCTCTCAACATTAATTGTAGTTGTAAGTAGGTTAAGAAAAACAAAATGAAAAAAACAACAACTTACAAAAGATGTTGTCAATTAAGTGTTACAAGTAGAACTGTTGCTATAATTCTTAAGGCTCAGTTAGGCGAACGTTGCTGTACCGTATCTGTACTGTATCCATCAGCTGTTCGGTTTTTGTTATATGAAAACCAATACAAAAGCTTACCGAAATGCAATGTACCGTAGTTGCAACGTACCAATCTGTATAAAATAGAATTTCATGCCGTTGTTACGTGACATTTGTAAGGCAGTGATGGGCGGCTTGTATGTTACATTGAATGCGGGTAATTTTGCTCTTTTTTGTTGGTACTTTTTTCAGTATATCTATGGAATTGCGACAAAACAACTTACAATACAACATATTTCCAAATATACATATGTTTAGATGTTTAAAATAAACAAATGCATATACACATACAATGGAAATGTGAAACATATAAAAGACTTTAAAATGGTATTAAAACCTTGTTTGGTGTATGCACATTTACAATATATGTATGCTTAAAATTTATATATGCTTAAATACAAATTTATTTATTGTAAATCTATAATAAAAATATTAAATTATTAAAATTTTTTACATACACAAAATACTGTTTTAATACCATTTAAATCACGTGGTACCTTTTCTGCACAACGGTAACCATTTGAACATTTTTGATTCCCATCACTGTGTGTTTTGTTTTATGTATACTCGTGCTTTTTGTTTATGTATGGGAAAACATATGACACGTTTTTAAACGTTCTATAAGTGCACCAACGTGCTTACAGTACGGTGCGGTACATTACGGGTACAGCAACGTTCGCCTAACTGAGCCTTTATACGTTTAACAGTTTTATTTGGTTTAATATCTTTAGTTTGTCTAAAACCTTTATGGATGAAGTTTCCTGATGATCTGGCCTAAGCAACCAGTGAAATGCATAGGAATAGCTTATCCCATCAACAATAAATTTCAAGTGTTTTTATCAATAATAAAAACTGGGAATTAAGCACGAATAACAAAATCTTTTGAAATTAAAATTTTGTATTCCCAAAAATTGAAATTACTTTTTGATAATAAACAGGCAGTGCACGGCCTAAAAAACACTTAATTGACAACATCTTTTGTAAGTTGTTGTTTTTTTCATTTTGTTTTTCTTAACCTACTTACAACTACAATTAATGTTGAGAGAATTTCAACTAATTGTAGTGGGGAAATGCAAGATGAGATGAACCCACTGTTGTTTATTGTTGATGTGTTTTGTTTAAACTTTGATATTGTTACAAGTAGAACTGTTGCTATAATTCTTATACGTTTAACAGTTTTATTTGGTTTAATATCTTTAGTTTGTCTAAAACCTTTATGGATGAAGTTTCCTGATGATCTGGCCTAAGCAACCAGTGAAATGTATAGGAATAGCTTATCCCATCAACAATAAATTTCAAGTGTTTTTATCAATAATAAAAACTGGGAATTAAGCACGAATAACAAAATCTTTTGAAATTAAAATTTTGTATTCCCAAAAATTGAAATTACTTTTTGATAATAAACAGGCAGTGCACGGCCTAAAAAACACTTAATTGACAACATCTTTTGTTAGTTGTTGTTTTTTTCATTTTGTTTTTCTTAACCTACTTACAACTACAATTAATGTTGAGAGAATTTCAACTAATTGTAGTGGGGAAATGTAAGATGAGATGAACCCACTGTTGTTTATTGTTGATGTGTTTTGTTTAAACTTTGATATTGTTACAAGTAGAACTGTTGCTATAATTCTTATACGTTTAACAGTTTTATTTGGTTTAATATCTTTAGTTTGTCTAAAACCTTTATGGATGAAGTTTCCTGATGATCTGGCCTAAGCAACCAGTGAAATGCATAGGAATAGCTTATCCCATCAACAATAAATTTCAAGTGTTTTTATCAATAATAAAAACTGGGAATTAAGCACGAATAACAAAATCTTTTGAAATTAAAATTTTGTATTCCCAAAAATTGAAATTACTTTTTGATAATAAACAGGCAGTGCACGGCCTAAAAAACACTTAATTGACAACATCTTTTGTAAGTTGTTGTTTTTTTCATTTTGTTTTTCTTAACCTACTTACAACTACAATTAATGTTGAGAGAATTTCAACTAATTGTAGTGGGGAAATGTAAGATGAGATGAACCCACTGTTGTTTATTGTTGATGTGTTTTGTTTAAACTTTGATATTGTTACAAGTAGAACTGTTGCTATAATTCTTATACGTTTAACAGTTTTATTTGGTTTAATATCTTTAGTTTGTCTAAAACCTTTATGGATGAAGTTTCCTGATGATCTGGCCTAAGCAACCAGTGAAATGCATAGGAATAGCTTATCCCATCAACAATAAATTTCAAGTGTTTTTATCAATAATAAAAACTGGGAATTAAGCACGAATAACAAAATCTTTTGAAATTAAAAAAATATTTACCAGTTTTCGCTTTTTAAATTTTATTTATAATGAAGTTTGAGGTATTGCAAATATGTATGTATGTATATGTAAAAATTATTTAGTTTTTGTCTAGTTGCTCTGTTTTCTGCTCGCACAATAGTGAAGGGTATATAAGATTCGGCACAGCCGAATATAGCACTCTTACTTGTTTTTTTTTTAATTTAATGCACAAAAATAAATATTAAATTAAAAAAAACCGTACAAGTTTATTTAAAACAAGTATCAGTTGGGATCAAAAAAGTACCAAAAAATCGCTCTTACAGATTCTCATTCACACAGGAACTTGCATGTTTAATTTTATATTTTCAGGTACAATACTAACGGAATTTAAAAAAGTACCAGTTAAAGAACAAAAAAGTATCAAAAACTTCCTTCTTATAGATTCTTTTCCACTGAGGTCGTTGCATCTTGAATTTTATGTTTCTAAGTCCAATAAAAAATGATATTCAGAAAGTACCAGTTTAAGAACTAAAAAGGCCCAGTTTAAGAACTAAAAAGTACCAATAAGCGATTTTAGAGACTCTCATTCACTCAAGACCATGCAGGTTTAATTTTATGTTCATAAGACCAATATTAGCGAAAATTTAAAAAAATTACCAGTTAAAAAACGAAAAAGTACCAAAAAGATCCATTTAACAGATTGTCATTCACTCAAGACCTTGCATGTTTAATTTCATGTTTTAATCCACTACTAACGGAAATTCAAAAAGAACCAGTTAATGAACAAAAAAGTACCAAAAAGCCCTATTACAGATTCTCATTCACTCACTGCATTTTGAATTTTGTTTCTAGTTCCAATAATAACGGAAATTCAAAAAGTGCCAGTTAAAAAACCAAGAAGTACCAAAAACCCTCTAACAGATTCTTATTCACTCAGGACCTTGTACATAAGACCAATATTAACAAAAATTAAAAAAGTACCAGTTAATGAACGCAAAAGTACCAAAAATATCCCTCTTACAGATTCTCATTCACTCAGGACCTTGCATGTTTAATTTTATCTATCTAGGTATAATACTAACGAAATTTCAAAAAGTACCAGTTAATGAATAAAAAAGTACCAAAAAGTTCCCTCTTATAGCCTTTCATCCACTCAGGACCAGAGAATGACAAAAGTATCATTTTAAGTACTCTTTCAATATTAGTGAGAAAACATGTACGGACATGTATGGGTAAAGATCAAAACCATACACATATGTACGTACCAATACCCCCAGCGGGAAAAAGAAGGAGTACGGAGGCCTTCTCGCTCCATTCCATACTCATATCTTTTTTACACGCGTTGTCATTGCGGAGAAGGCCTTCCGCTTTCCTTTCTTCCCCTGAGCTTCTTAAAGGCCTTCAAATAAATGGCTCTTGAAGGCTTTCCAGAGAACGACTTTCAAAAGGCCTTAGCAAAAAGGTTATCTTGAAGGGTTTTTAAGAAAGGTATGTTAAAAGGCCTTTCAATTAATAGCTCTTAAAAGGCCTAAAAGACCATCCTTCTACAAATGCATTAAAGGTCATATTGAAGGGCTATCAGTCTAAAACATTAAGGGCCATTATTACAACTTAAAGTTAGCTAAAGTTAAGATTAAATTGACAGATAATAATGTGTTATCTGTCAAAAAGCGTCTGGTAACTGTCGGATAACAGCTAACGCCAAGTTATAATAATGGCCCTAAAGCCTAGATTACACTATCTCACAAGTCTTACGTATTCCATAATACTCTGTGAGATAGAAATCTAATGAGTTTTGTTGCGACTGTCAAACAATCTAATGTAACATGACAGTTTGTGTTCACATCATCACACAAAGTATAAACACTCACACATGAAATTGTTTAGGAATTTTTCAAAAAACGATGAAGTCGTATGGGATGTCAAACTTTTTTCTTAATACTTGTCATTTTCGTGACACATTGCATTCACACTATCACACTTTGTCATATTACTTGAGTTTTTGACATGTATTAATACAAAGTATAATAGTGTAATCTAGCCTTAAGGAATATTTCCTTACAAATTAAATTATTAGATCTCCAATATAGAAAATGAACACTTAACTTTTTATATATGTATGTATACCTATGTATTTTACAAACGTGTTTATATATTTTATTAAACTTATTGTAGTTTAATAAAACATGTGATACCTATTTTTTTATTAAAATAATCAAATTTGCTAAATATTGTAAAATAGATTGCAAATAAAAGTTTATAATAAAATAAAACTTTTAAGCACAAGTACCTACATACATATCTTCCTAAATGAACAAAACTCAAATAAAATGATTTACATGTTTTTATTTTGTATTTTAATATGCACCTACTTTGTTTCTTTGTTTTTATAACGGGATCTGAATTCTTACGCTTTGGCGAAAAAAACAAAACAAAAAATTTTACTCTTTCTCTTTTCCACTTCAACTAAAATGATTTACAACATATGTTACTTTGTTTTTGTAAAGGGATCTGAATTCTTTTGCTTGTGCAAAAAAAAACAAAACAAAAAATGTTACTCCTTCTTTTCTCGCTTCTCATACCAAAGAGCCGAGGCCTTCTATGAGGCATTCTTTAGCAGTTACGTAAGAATAGTAATTAAGTCAAAAAAATTTTTAAGCAGGCCTTTAAAAAGGCCTGAAGTAAGAAGGTCTTCTGAGTTTTCCCGCTGGTACCATTACAAGCTAAAGTTGAATACGTATAGGTATACGCTGCCAATGTGTTTTACACATTATAAATGCAAAACGAAGTAGTAGTTTAAATGCTAGTGTATATATAAATCTGTATTGTGTTTGTAGGAGAGGTGCCACTTACCTAATCCAGTCTACTTTTTGACAGATGTGTATTGATAACCAAGCTATTTGTAACAAATTTGGACAATTTTAGTCTTACCGTCAATATTTTACCGCGCTTACTTTTCCAGTCCCACACAATTTTTCCATACGTCGTATATTGATAATAATGAATCTATCTATGTTTTAAATTTCATTAAAATCTGTCAGATAGCTTCGGAGAGCAGAAATTGCTCCTTCCCACCCCTCGTGGTCCTATTTTTTATAAAAATGTATAGCTTATGTGTAGTTTTACATAGGTACTGCTGATTTTACGGACAAATTTATTTTAAATATCATAAATAACATGTACATTAGGGTGACCGTTAAAATCAAAAGTTGGATTTATTTAGGTCTCACTGGACAATTTGGTGAGTATTGATAAAAAAACAACTCAACAAAATTTTTAGGACGATCGGCGAAGGCAAGCCTTCCCTCAAGCCCGCCAAAGTTTGAGGAAAATCGTAAAGTCCGACTTGTATGACTTATATTTAGGAAAATATTAATTTTACATAAAAATCGTTTTCTAAGAAGTTGTTGTTAGTAAAGTTTCCAACAACTTTTGCCTTAACAAGTTTTCTATAAAACTCATATTGAACAAAACCTAATTAAAATAAAATGTAAACAGCAGCATTGATGCGAATTTTTCTTTAGAACTGTTTTTTCTTACACACGTCAATTCAGCTTTAATATTTGTGTTCGTGTGCGTTTGCCTAACAAAAAAAAAAAATAGTCAAACGCATATCATTTGTTTCTAACGTACCGCAGTTGATAAAGTTGGTGCAATTGTACTTTTTTGTTACAATTCAAAGCCAAAAAGTACGGTGGTACCCCCGTGACTCATTTGGTACTATTTCCAAATTTTTCAAACCTACATATTTATAATTGATATAAAATGGCAACTCGTATTTACCGTCCAATGAATATAAACGAATTTCAGTATTTGGTGCAAATGGTTTTGCCAAAGTGCAAATGCAAAATTTCGTAGCGTTTTTATGAAATCTTAAGGAAACTCTGTGTATTTTGTTGCTGGATTTAACAAAACAACTATGATATTTTGCATTTCCTCTTTGCAAGACCATTTGCAACAAACATTAAGCTTCGCTATTGTGAATAGATTTTTGCACTTGATCATTGGACGATTGCATATGCCACATTCTAAATCAAGTATCAGTGGCAACATATAAGCCTTCATGCCAAAATGTTATAAAAACAAAGGAACGAAATAGACCATATGTACCAATGGTTTCAAGTGTAACCGAAACAAAAGTATTTTTCTTTTATAAAAAAAAAAAATTATTTATTACTATTGGTGTCGAAAAAGTACGATTTTAGTAGTTCGTAAGTACGATATTGGTTTTCTCACTTCCTGTAACATACCTGCACGCTTTCTTTATTCTTTAAGGGGGCTCTCATATAAAATTGTCAACACAGACTAGAAATATATTGAAGAAAAAGCCCTAGAACTGCCAAGGAATCGCCCCAAGGGGGATTAAATATATGACGGACCTTCATTAGTTTTTTGTGCTTAACATTTTCTTAAAACATACTTGCCTTATATCTCCACCCTTTAGGGGGCTCCCATACAAATATGCCGGTTTAATATAATTCTTAAATTTGGCCCCTGCAGCGCCTTAGTTGTGTCAAATGTATGACCAACCTCACATAATTTGTTTTATCCCCATTGCCAAAAAAAATTTGGTTTCTAAAACGACTACGCATATTAGAAAAAACCTATAACAATTGTTAAAGGTAATATTATTGTGGAATTTCGTTTTTTTTAGTTTATTTTATAAACTAAACCGTTTTTGAGTTACGCTGTGCAACCTCCTCCGTTTTCGAAATTTTGAAAACAAGAGCTTACCTTAAAAACGGTTAGCACGAATTAGGGTAAAACGACAGGTGCACGGCTGGTCGGTTTTTTTTTTTAAATAAATAATAAAAATGTTTTTCAACAAAACTAATTCATAGAAAATGCGTTTCTTAAATGAATTAAAAATTAGGTTTTTTTAGTGGCTTATTCGATATTTTCAGTTTATTTTGTTTAATAAGAGATAAAGAAAAACTTGTTAACAAATTTTCTACAAAATTAATATTATCTAAGTTATTAAACATAAAAGTCAAATTTCATGTAAATTATAATTTTTCTCAAACTTTAGTGGGCTTGAGGGACGGCTTAGCCTTCGCCGATCGTCCTAAACATTTTTTTGAGTTGTTTTTTTATCAATACCCCCCAAATTGGCGAGTGAGACCTAAATAAATCCAACTTTTGATTTTAAATGTCACCCTAGCGTACCACCGTACTTTTTGGCTTTGAATTGTATCAAAAAAGTACAATTGCACCAACTTAATCAACTGCGGTACGTTAGAAACAAATGATATGCGTTTGACTATTTTTTTTTTTTTTTTAAGCAAACGCACACAAACACAAATATTAAAGCTGAATTGACGTGTGTAAGAAAAAACAGTTCTAAAGAAAAATTCGCATCAATGCTGCTGTTTACATTTTATTTTAATTAGGTTTTGTTCAATATGAGTTTTATAGAAAACTTGTTAAGGCAAAAGTTGTTGGAAACTTTACTAACAACAACTTCTTAGAAAACGATTTTTATGTAAAATTAATATTTTCCTAAATATAAGTCATACAAGTCGGACTTTACGATTTTTCTCAAACTTTGGGGGTTAGAGCATGGAAAAATAAAAATAAAATTTGATGCATACAGTTAACGAACACCCTAATGTACATAGTCCCATACCTGCCTAGTGACAAAGCACATTTTTGGTAAATTGTTTTTTTATACCCTTCACCACAGGTATAAAAGGGTATATATAAGTTTGTCATAACGTTTGTAATTTCCAAAATATTGATTTTAGACCCCATAAAGTATATATATTCTGGGTCCATATGAGAAGAGAAGTTGATTTAACGATGTCCGTCTGTCCGTCTGACCGTCTGTCCGTCTTACGTTTGATATGTGTTTTCCGTATAATCCAGACATGATAGCGGCTAGGTTGTATTACATTTATGTTACATACAGTCCACCATTTCTTGCTATTGAAATTCAGCCAGATCGGTCCAAAAATGACGTAGATATGAGCAAAAAACCACGACTACCTCTAAATTTTTCCAAAAATCCCTTGTTGTTGTATTTTTTTTTTATTTCTGTATATCTTGAGAACGGCAAGAGCCAAAGTTTCCAAATTAGGTACACACATTTAGGTTGCCAATACACACCATCCTACAAAATGTGGGCGGGATTGGAGAAGTGGGCGTGGTACCTCCCGTACAAAAAAAATGTATAAAAACCTAAATTTAAGGGCTGCCATATGTCCTATGGATATGACTTATATATCAAAATATCGGAAATTTTTAGTAGAACTCCATACAGTTAACGAACACCCTAATGTACATAGTCCCATACCTGCCTAGTGACAAAGCACATTTTTGGTAAATTGTTTTTTTATACCCTTCACCACAGGTGTAAAAGGGTATATATAAGTTTGTCATAACGTTTGTAATTTCCACAATATTGATTTTAGACCCCATAAAGTATATATATTCTGGGTCCATATGAGAAGAGAAGTTGATTTAACGATGTCCGTCTGTCCGTCTGACCGTCTTACGTTTGATATGTGTTTTCCGTATAATCCAGACATGATAGCGGCTAGGTTGTATTACATTTATGTTACATACAGTCCACCATTTCTTGCTATTGAAATTCAGCCAGATCGGTCCAAAAATGACGTAGATATGAGCAAAAAACCACGACTGCCTCTAAATTTTTCCAAAAATCCCTTGTTGTTGTATTTTTTTTTTTTTCTGTATATCTTGAGAACGGCAAGAGCCAAAGTTTCCAAATTAGGTACACACATTTAGGTTGCCAATACACACCATCCTACAAAATGTGGGCGGGATTGGAGAAGTGGGCGTGGTACCTCCCGTACAAAAAAAAATGTATAAAAACCTAAATTAAAGGGCTGCCATATGTCCTATGGATATGACTTATATATCAAAATATCGGAAATTTTTAGTAGAACATGTTTTATAAAAAACTCGGGAAAATCGGTTCAGATACAAAAAAGTTATGACCAAAATTAAATTTTTTTTTTTAAATACCCAACTTTCGGGAACCATAGATCTTTTTTTTTTTTTTTTTTTTTAACGATAAACCAACACTCAGGGGATGCCCCCTATATATGCAGTGCATTGTGTTGATCAGGAAAATAAGGTTTGGGAAGGAGGAAAGAGGGAATAGTGTTTGTGGACATTTGACTTGAATCTTAATAAATTATAAGTACCGGGAAAGACCTCTGCGGGAAGTTTATTCCACATACGGATAGTTCGACTGAAAAACGAATTTTCTCTATAATGCGTTGTGCGAAACACAGGACAATCGACTACAAACGGATGTGATCCACTGGATGAGCGAGTATTACGAAGAAATACTCGGGCGGGTGGAATAAGTTCACTTATCTCAGTGGAACACCTCCCATGGTAATATCGATAGAAAAGTGTCACACAACCCACATTCCGACGATGCCCCAATGAGTCAATAGAGTTGGATACCCTACTGTCATTGATGAGCTTCACCGCCCTCCTTTGTACACGGTCCAGAAGGTTCAAAATAGACTTTGAAGCCCCTGCCCATATATGGGAGTTGTATTCCATCTTCGGTCGGATATAGGTGGTATAGATAGTAAGGAGATCGGAGGAAGTGAAGTAATTCTTGCACCGTTTTAAAAAACCTAAACACTTGAATGCCTCTTTCGACACTTTGAAAACGTGTTTATTCCAGCGGACATCGCACTGTATTCTCATGCCCAGAACATCAAGAGTATCCGATTCCTTAATATCAATGCCACCCATTAATACAGATGACATAGTTGGTCCCACGGCCCGTCTGTGGGTCAACATACAACATTGGGTCTTGCGTGCATTAAATTCGACCCTATTCGCTTGACCCCACTCAGAGATTGCAGCTAGGTCCTGATTAAGAGTGTCATTCATATTTTGCCTTTTGCCCCCAATCTCAACAAGGCTTGGCCTATGATCGAAGGAATATGAATGACAAATGTTGCTGTCATCTGCAAAAGAGTAGATAGGATTTGAAGTATGACCAAGAAGGTCATTAAGAAATATAAGAAATAGCGTAGGAGAAAGGACAGAACCTTGCGGTACCCCTGAATTTACCTGAAACTCGTTGGATGCAATCCCATCTATAACAACACGTATAGTGCGATCACTGAGGAAACTCGATATAAATCGAGAGAAATCATTACCGACACCAAAAGCAATAAGCTTTGACACAAGCGCACCATGCCACACCCGATCAAACGCCTTGGAAATATCCAGAGCAACCACTTTGCATTCACCAAAGCGGTGAATGGACCGACTCCAACGTTCTGAAAGAAACGCTAGCAGGTCTCCTGTAGATCGGCTACCACGAAAACCATACTGTCTGTCACTGAGAAGTGAATTTGTCTCCAGATACTTCACAAGATGGTAATTAACCATGCTCTCCATCACCTTCGAGAGCGAAGAGCAAATTGCGATTGGGCGGTAATTATCAGGGTTAGTAGCCTCACCCTTCTTGGGGATTGGCTGAACATTGGCCACCTTCCAGCAAGAGGGAAAGATTCCCGCACGGTACGAAGAGCTGAAAAGGTTGGCCAATGGACGAGCTAACGTCGAACAGCACTGTTTCAATACCAGTGCTGATATGCCATCCGGCCCCGGTGACTTGTTTACGTTAAGATCCGAAAGAACCCTTTTGACTGCGCGTGATCGGAAAAATATCTTGGGCATAGTACATGATACTCTTTCGACAACGGGCAGTGATTGATTGCTTTCCGGCAAGAACGAATTACTTGCAAACAGTTCAGCCAAGAGGTTAGCTTTATCAATCGGGTCAGTAAATATTTGGTCGTCCTTTAAAAGCGTTGGGATAGAAGAACTAGCACTGTCCCTTACTCTTTTAACGAAGGACCAAAAGGTCTTACTGCCCCGAGGAGCAGCAAGGACCTTAGCACGAAGACGCTGTTCGTGTAGAAATTTTTCCCGTCTAAGTACTTTGGCACACTCAGATCTTGCCCTCTTTCGTAGCTGATCAGTAGTTGCGTTTTTATTCAAACGCCAACTACTAAACGCATCCTCTCTGGATCTGACTGCATTTTTGCACGTCTGGTTAAACCAACACTTAAGTTTTGGTTTAACCGAAATTTGCTTCGAGGGAATAAAAAGTTTCATTCCAAGCAAAATTACATTTACGACCATTTTTGCAGCGGCATCAACATTATCGTCAAGGAAACAAAGTTTCCAGTTGAAATGCCGGTAAAATTCGTTAAGCTCGGCCCAACGAGCCTTTTCATAAATAAAAATCGAGCGTTTCGGGGCTGTTTTCGAGACGCTATGAAGTGCCGAATATGAAAAGTAAGCAGAAATGGTATTGTGATCCGAATTCCCGAGAGGATCGAGTGTTCTCACTTCGTACTTTTCAGGGTGAGAAGTGAGAAAAAGGTCAAGAGTATTCCGAGATTGCCCTACAACACACGAATTGTGTGTTGGCTCATTTACTAGTTGCGCTAAGTGGTTATGCGCGGCGAATAACTCAACGTATTGGCCCACGGGAGTTGTATGGCTCGAATGGCGAAGCCAGGAACAGTTATGAACATTAAAATCGCCAGCAACTACAATTTCACTGTTCGGACAACTTTCCAGGATTCTAGAAATGGTATCGGAAAGGGCGTCAAAGCCATTAAGAGAAGCCACCGTTTCCATGTTTGGACTTCTATACAGAAATCCGAAATGCAACATGTGTGTCCTGATCTGGAATTTAACCCAGAGGGAACTAAATTCCGCATCACCACATGTAAGATGTTGCTGGTACTGGTACACAACATCGTTGCGAATGTACATCGCAAGGCCCCTATGAAGAGAAAAAAGGGATAGAAGTTGATACCCAGGTATGGGAAAATCCTGTGGATCAGCATCCCCACACACCTGGGTTTCACATAAGGCGAAAACATCCGGCCGATGGAAGCGAATGTGAGCATATAAAGAGAAATAATTCGCTCTCAATCCGCGTATATTGCAGAAGTCTATGCGAAATCTACCTGTCATTACAAATTAAGAAGATTCAAGGCAATACTCCCTACGATAATAAACGTGACAAAAATACCAAACCGCTGTTGAGAAAGTTACTCAATGGCCAGTGTTATACCTTTGTCATTAAGTAACCAACAGCAATCTGGCATGATGCCAATTAAATTTCGTAGAAGAATGGTATGGGAAAAGTGAACAGCAATGGCACTGTAAACGGGGACATAAAAGCCCCTCGTTTGGTCATTGCCAAAAAAATATATTGTTAATCGCGTATATCGAGGTGTAAATGTATCCTGATATTGTGTGGTTGTGTATTTGATGTGTGTTGTGGGTTATTTATGTAGATGATTGTGCACTTGTTTAGTTGTTATTGTAAATTTGATTTTTAAAAGAGTTGAAATGTGTTTTATTGTTTTTGTTGTTTGTTTTATTTTTTTTTTTCCAATTGAAGCAACAGTTTTTAAGTGAATGTTGTTATTGTTTTGTCTTCTTAAGTGTTGTGTTTTTTTTTTTTATTTTAATATTTTCAGTTATGTTTTGTGTTTATTTTGTTTCTTTTTTTTTTTGGAATTTGCATTTTTAGTTCAATATGTAAAATTTTTGGACAATAATTTAATTTTAACATTAATGGACGAGAACACGGGGACAATAAAGAAAAAACGTGTTAACAGCACGACGGACAAAACACTAAAGATCTCCACGAGTTCAAGCTTTATAACTAAAGTAAATGGTTAATTTCTTCTTCAACACGTCGGTATATAAATCTGTCAAATCGGTTAAAAAATGGCTGAGTTATAATCAAAATACTGAAATTCCAAAAATTACTCTTTTTATACCCTTCACCTCAGGTGAAAAAGGGTATATATAAGTTTGTCATAACGTTTGTAATTTCCACAATATTGATTTTAGACCCCATAAAGTATATATATTCTGGGACCTTATGAGGAGAGAACTTGATTTAACCATGTGATGTCCCTCTACCCCCCTCCCCTTTCAATTGCTTACATATACTAGCATAATGTCCAATATGATTTTCGTTATCACCCTTCTTTATTATTTCATATATTTAACGAAATAATTTCAACAAATAGAACCTAAAAACGATTTAAAAAAAATATTTCCCAGTTATCGCTTTTTAAATTTCATTTATAATGAAGTTGTAAGTATTGTAAATATGTATGTATATGTAAAAATTATTTAGTTGCTCTCTATTCTACTCGCACAATGGTGAAGGGTATATAAGATTCTGCACAGCGGAATATAGCACTCTTACTTGTTTATAATTAAGTTTGTTTTTTATACCCTTCACCGAAGGTCGTTCACCCTATAAAGTATATATATTCTGGGTCCTTATGCAAAGCGAAGTTCAAATCCGGTTGTCGGCTCTTCTTCCAATCCCCTCACCCCCCTTCGTATTTGTTTACATATACTAGCATAATGCCCAATATGATTTTCGTTATCACCCTTATTTATTATTTCATCTATTTAACGAAATAATTTTTACAAATAGAACTAGGAATTTTTGTGTTTTTTTGTTGCTTAAAAACTCAACAAAAAAGATTAAAGAAAACAAACACACATACATTTCACAAACTATTTTGGTGAATAAAAACATCAAAAGTAATTACAACTCAACTGTGTTGAATTTTGTGAACAGTAGACGTGCCATATTTCATTTTAATGATATTCGATTAACGTTCCTTCATGGTTCAGTTGTCTAGGGGGTGTGTTAAGTTAGAAACTGAGAGTTCCCTGGTTCGAATCTTGGTTTTTTAAAAATAAAATTTTTTTTTCATATTTGGGGGATTTCATGTCAAGTGACCCAATTTTTAAATCGATGTCTTCCGATTTGGGTGAAATTAGCACCAAGCTTAGTCCTATTAAAAAGTAGCTTAGACACAAATTTTCAACAAGATCGATCAAAGAGTTTCTAAGATAAAGGGGGTCAAAGTTTGACATTTTATCGCTACAGGTGTTCTTTCTCATCCATGTAACTTATTACCTATTGGTGTTAGACAAATTTGTCCCAAGTAGCTTAGATAGCTATTTGATCAATCTTTTAAAAAAAAATATTTTTGTTTTTTTTTTTAAATTTTTAAAATTTTTTTTCTTAAATTTAAAACTTTTTTTTAATTTTTTTTTTGCGGGAACGTTTTTTTTTTTTTTTTTTTTTTGCTTAAGGTAGTTTTGGTCGCTTTTTGGGATACGAGTGGGTTATGTATAAAAAAAATAATTTCAGTGCTCTTTCTCCGCCATTTAACTTATTAACAAAAATATTTTTTTTTTAAAGATTGATCAAATAGCTATCGAAGCTACTTGGGACAAATTTTGCTAACATCGATTTAAAAATTGGGTCACTTGTCATGAAATTCCCCATTTTTATTTTTTGTATGTTCTAAAAACGATTTAAAAAAAATATTCACCAGTTTTCGCTTTTTAAATTTGATTTATAATGAAGTTTTAAGTACATTGTAAATATGTATGTATATGTAAAAATTTTTTAGTGTTTGTCTAGTTGCTCTGTATTCTGTTCGCACAATGGTGAAGGGTATATAAGATTCGGCACAGCCGAATATAGCACTCTTACTTTTTTTTTTTTTTTCATTTTTACACAGAAGTGCCAAAAATACTGAAGGTATTTTTTTAAACATGGATATTTTATTTGTATGGCAGATAACCAAAATACATTCATGGGTATTGAATAACATCTGCATAATATTCATGTATTTTTGTTTACTGAATGTGGTTGCGTGAAGATATTGCCGTGCATAAGTATAAGTAATAACCATACTTTTTGCGTTATAAATATGTGTATACACAATAATGAAAAGCGTGGGTAAATACCTCTGTATATTATTCTTATGGGTACTTATTGTCATTCTGATCAGGACATTGCATGTTTAATTTTATGTTTGTATGTCCAATACTAACGGAAATTCAAAAAGTACCAGTTAATGAACGAAAAAAAAACCAATATCTTTCTCTTATAGATTCTTATCCACTCAGGAACTTGAATTTTGAATTTAATGTTTCTAGGTCCATTACTAACGGAAAATCAAAGAGTACCAGTTAAAGAACCGAAAAGTACCAAGACGTTTCCTCATAGATTCTTATCCACTCAGGACATTACATGTTGAATTTTATGTTTCTAGGTCAAATAATAACGGAAATTCAAAAAGTACCAGTTAAAGAACAAAAAAGTACCAAAAAGTGCTCTAACTGATTCTCATTTACTCAGGACCTTGCATGTTCAATTTTATCATTCTAGGTCCAATACTAACGGAAATTCAAGAAAGTACCAGTTAATAAACAAAAAAGTACCAAAAAGTTCCCTCATAGATTTTTATCTACTCAGGACATTACATGTTGCATTTTATGTTTCTAGGTCCAATAATAACGGTAATTTAACAAATACCAGTTGTATAACCAAAAAGCTAAAGTAAAATATCAAATTTCAGGTATTTCCACTTTTTGGTACTATTTTTATCCCCCATTTAAGCATAAAAAATTCTTTTAGTTTTAGATATATAAGTTTACCGAATTTTCCCGTTTTTACCCTTTTTTACCCCCTAAACATTCGAATTTCCAAAAATCCCGTCTTAGTGGATCGCTTTGCGGAGTGACCAACCTCTAGTCCAAATTTCCAATTTTTTAGCTTCAGGCGTTTAGGCTGGGCGATGATGAATCAGTCTGTCAGTCAGTAACGTTACAATTTTATATATATAGATAGTTATAGCCGCCACTTGAATAACTATCTTGCCGCGATGTGGTGGCTTAAATGCTGGCTGTAGTGAATGTCTTGTAACTTGAATCGGTAAATTCTAGCCGGAACAAGTTGGAAGGCATATGCTTTAAGGCCAGCACGACTAAGGGTTATCCATCCTCCCATCCCCTATCACATTACCTATGATCCTATCTATCCCCCCTTTATCTCCCATACCCCCCACTTTAAAGGTCAAGGTGGTTGACAGCAGTGCCGGGGACCTGAATGGCTGGTTAGTTGTTAAAGAAACTGGTCGCGAACAGCTTCCCTCTGGCGCCGAAGGCAAGGGTCAGTTGTAACTATAGCCTAGTCCGTGCAAGCCGTCACTGCGCGAGACGGTACTTTTCTTTACGGCTTAATCGTGGGACCAAAAGCTGGACAATTTTAGTGAAAAAACCAAGGACGCGACTCTCGGAGTCGATGCAAGGAATATCTCTGACAACTCGGCAGTTTCGGTGTCAGATCCAGACGCCGCACAGTGGCTGAAAATCGTTTTTCATCGGCCAAAAATCTGTAACTTTTGAACCGATAGAGATAATTTTGCAATTTTTTTTTGCAGGAGAGAAGACTTCTTGAACTTTTTTACAGTTTTAATTTTGTTAAAATCCGTTCAGTAGTTGTTCAGTCAAAGTTGAACTTTTGATGTTTTTTAGCATTTAGTATGAAAATGCTAATGATTGAGATTGAGAACTATGGTATTTTTTCATTAAAAAAGTGGGATTTTTTTCAGCCCACTGTTTTAAGAACTTTTTAATCTACATAACTGCCGAATTTCCTTAGCATATCTTTGTTCATGTCAGATTTATAGAATGTCAAACCTTAAAAATATTATTTTTTACTCATATTGGAAGCCCTTTTATTCATTTACACTATATTTTAATAATTTCAAAGTTTGACATTCTATAAACCTAACATGAATAAAGGTATCATAATGAATTTTGGCAGTAAAAAGTTCTTAAAACAGTGGACTGAAAAACATCCCCATTTTTGATAAACAAATACCCAAATTCCCAATCCCGGAAAACGGCTTTAAATTTTTTTTTTGTTCAATAAAGGCAATATAATTTACCATTCGATATTGCTCAGAATTTTCTAGAAAATAATGGACATATTAGAAAACATTACTGTTCTAAATGTATAAAAATCGGTGTGCTGAATTATTAGATTTTTTTACTCAAATAATTTTTTTTTTTTTTTTTTTGTTTGAAAAATTTGATTTGCAATAGGGCATATGGGAGTAAAAATGTCAAACTGACTATAAATTGCTTCTACAAGCATACACTTAATGTTTTCTTTTGAAAAATATAAAATTAAAAATAATTGTAAAATAAAGGTCAAATAAGAATAAATATCAATTGAAAAATATAAACATTTTTATATATTTCTGGAGAAATTCGTATTCATATTACCTTTATATGCATATACATTCGCCTCGTATATGCCACTATACCTTTAAAAAAAAATTTATAGGCATGTAATAATACCTATGATCATTTTGTGAATATGTTTCTACATTATCAACTATACAACAGGTTCAACTGGAACCAGTTCCACTAGAAAACTTTTTAGATTAAAAAAATAAATAAGTGTAAATTTTAAAATTTTTTTTCTTTTTTTATTTAAATAACAATAAGGACAAAAACATATTGTTTGCTTAAATAACAATAAAATTTATTATATCTACTATTGATTCGGTTGGAAAATTGCCTCCAAATATTCCATATTTGGTTTTGTATTATCTTTGTCCTGTAGCAGCCCTTTTGCTTCTTCATCTAAGTCCCGATGTTCTACTTTCCATTGACTTCGAATGCTAGAGATGAGCGGATCTGACGTTGCCAACAATATATTAAACAGATCTTCGTTCGTAAAATCTCGTGACATTTTTCTGGTATTGTGCTCCCTAAATCTTTATTCCTTTTTTCCATCTGACAGATCTCCTAGTGGTACTAAATGATGCCTAATGACATCCTCTGCATGATAAAGGATTTTATGAACCGTTGCAGACATATTTCTCCATGGATATTTGATAGTATATATTCGAGCTGTTTCTTTGGCATAATCCCCAAATTTTCTATAATCAATTTGTTCATTGCATGCAAGTACATCAATGATTGTTTTAAATCTTGATATAAGACTTATATCAACACCTGTTATTTCAGATGCTTTTTTGGGATCAGAAAAGAACCTTCTTGCTGTATTCCCATCATTCGTATTGCCTGATCCTTGTTTTGGTTGGTCTATAATCAAGCCACATTTGCGAAATTCATCGTGAACATGCTTCTTTTTTATACTTCTTAAATCCTTGTTGGTTTCATTGTTTCTTATTGATCCTGTAGGTCCAAAATCCAAATCATAACTGATTTTTAGTATGTGCTCCATAATTCGTATTCTTGTATGTAGCGGCGATAATCCAAATTCATATGCATTAGTATTATCTAATGATTTTTGCGGGACTTGGTTTAATTTGCTTGATGTGGTTTGGCATATAATGCAGCTGGATGAAGCCTTTGTGTCAGTCAAAGCCTGGCCTACTTTTCCGTCTATCATCGTTAGCACTAATTGATAGTTAACTTCAATTATATGGCCGTAGTGTTGTAATTTGGGCTCTTATATAACTGGTTTCATTTTTAATGGTAACAGCAGTTTCCTTTTTAAATTCAAATTTAATTGGGCTGCAGTATTTTGTAGAAGATGGTGTGAGATTTTTCCAAATATCCTCTGTTTGCATCGTACTGGTCGAAGGCTCCGAGTGTTCCAAATTCTTTACCAATCGCAATGAAACAAATGATACCATGAACATATCTGTATCTGAAGTATTTTAACATATAGATTGCTTGTATTGTTTCTGTACAGAAGAACCATCACATCCCCATTTGCAAAAGAGAGTTAACTTGCAGTTCCCATATTTTTTCAAATCATCTCCTTTCAGTGATTGTAGCAAACGCTGATCTGTATGATTAAGTAGACCTTGAAGTTTTACCTCTGCCGAAATTGGTGTGATTTTAATAGTGTCCCTTGGTGGCAAACATTCCTTCTTAGCAGCAGTTATGTGATGATAAGCAGGATACAGATTTGAACCTTTTTCAATTGCACGCACTCTGAGCTGAATATATTGCTCTTTTGTTAACTTCAAATCTAAAAATAATGCCAATGCCTCTTCATTTGAAAACTGTTTTTCATCGCTTGGCGTTGGAATACTCTTAAGAATCCGTTTTGTTCTCTTGGGACTAGCGATAAAAACTTTTTCAATAATATCGACTTTTGTGAGTTCTTTTTGTGATCGCAGTTGATATAGCAAAGCTTCTTGAATACTTGTATCTCCAATTTCTTCGTTGATATCCTTAAGCTTCCGCCTTTTAGATCTATCGCTACAGTTCTCAAGTGATTTCTTTGGCCTCCCAAGGTTCTTTTCATTTGTACCTTCTGAAGATATCTGGACACTGAGTTCGCCATCTAACCAGTTTGCAAAACTGTTATAAAATCTAGGTTTACTCCATCCAACTTGTTTGAACCGCTTTTTTAAGTTTTTGACGAAATCGATTATTTTATTTTGCAGTTCCGATCGTATTTCAGTGCTGCAGGAATATAAATTGAGTTTTCCTTCAATGTAACTTAAAACATCTTCCTCCTTTTTATTTTTAAAATACTCTTCGGATAATTCTTTATAGCTGAAGCTCTCCATTTTTATAGATATTTAAAAATTAGATTGTTATTGCTTAGATATATTTTAACATCTGAGATTTTATTCGAATACCACTGGCATTTATACATAGCTTGCGTTATACTGTGTTCCTAGGTAGCATAATAAGGTAGAATAAAAAACTAAATTGGGCTAAAGTAGGATACGCTTAAAATCCCACAGGTATTGGTAATTATATAATATAAAATACCTAGCACAACTTGGCTTGGTACATTTATATTCCAGTCGTATGAATAGTTAAAATAAAAAGAGCAAAATAAATGTTGCGAATAATTTTAGACAAACTAAAAAAGTGTTCTATAGGCTGGTCCAAACAGGTACAAAAGTGCATTTGGGTTTAAAGTAGATACTTTCCCCTTACTACAGCTAGTAAAATCTCTCTAACCCCTTTTGACCCTCATAAATTCTATACTTCTGAATTAAAATTTGACTACAATATAGAACCTGAAAAAATATTTTATAACACAGCAGGTATAATCGGTACAGTAATACAACATAACATTGTGTGAAGACTGCCCTACTACCAATATAAAAAATGTTGAACCCACTATTGATAAGAGTTTGACATAAAACATAATCCATCCGATTAAAAAACTAGAAAAACCGTTATAAAATCAAGCCAAAAAATCCGTTTTATCCGAATATCTCCAAAGGCAAAGGAGATAACCTAAAAATTTAAGCATATTTTTTGTAGCACACCTTAAATTTAATTTTTTTGGAAATCCATAAAATATTTTTGGTGAATTTTTAAAAAATTTGAATTTCCGAGGTTACCAAATTTAGAGGTCCGCTAGTCACACTCCCGACCCTCCATTCTTTCAATTCAACTCAAAAGCTATCCGGCTATGACAGTTTAAAATTTCATTCAAATATGTTCAGCCGTTCATAAGAAGCAAAATAATTTTTCAAAACAAAACGTTCGTAAACCCTTGTGTTATATTTCAGTCATATGAGCAGCTTACATAAAAATAGGAAAAAAAATGTTGCGAGTAATTTCATTAAAATGAAAAAAGTGTTCAACAGACAGTTCCAAACAGTTAAACAAGTATATATGGGGTTAAAGAGGACACTTTCAGCTTTCTGATGGTACTAAAATCTCTTTAGCCCATTTTGACCCTAACAAGTTCTACTCCTCTAAAATTCGGATTAAACTAAAATATAGAACCTGGGGAAACATTTAATAACACATCAGGTATAAATGATACAGTGATGTAATGAACCACTTTTTAAAGACTACTATCCCACTAATATAACAAAAAAAATTTCGACCCATTATTGATAACGGTTTGCGAGAAATCATAATTTAGTTCTGATCAAATTTACAAAAATTAATTTTTTTCTAAAACAACATAAAATATTTGTTTCCAGCAGCATGCCACAGCCACAATTATCAATATTTTAATCTAGTTTTTTGGATACCTTAGTTCTAATATGTTTGCTATCGAATGGCATTGAAATCGGCGATGACAAAAAATTGGACTTTTGGCCGATGAAATTCAATTTTCAGCCACAGTGCGCCGATTGGCTGAGTATTTGCAGAGATATTCTGGAGCAGAAAGGTCAGTTATTGACAGAGATGACAGAGACATGCATTACGAACGACCCCCCAGTCGGTTCCCCGCCTCGAACAGGGGTCTCGGAAAGACTCGATGGTCTAGCTCTAGGATCTGGTGATGAGCTTGAAATTACAATGATTTCGCCTCATGATCAGGACCATTGGGCTGGGTCATCGGCTCCTGAGGTCACACTCGACATAGGGAGCGGAGTAGTGGGTGTATCAAAACCCATTGTTCGGCAGGATGCGACAGAATAGGTCACATCAGAAAGCCGAACGAGCCTTGAAAAAGCCAAGAGTGGTTTAAGGGCCTCCTAAGCCTTTCTAGAAAAGATAGCTAAGAAAGACTCCTCACTACACGATGGGCGGGATAGGCACTTGCTGAGGAAACACCGAAAGAACGTTGTCAGATTCGAACGAATCCACGGATCTGTCGGTGATATCCTAGGCGTTCCCTATCCTGCGGGATACACAGCAAGGGCTGCTGAGGGCTCAAATGTTGTCAGTAAAGATAACGAACCCTCAGCAACCCCTGCTGATGAATCCTCCAATAATGGAACAGGAAATCAGAAAGGGGGTACGGAATCAACACCTGGTACTCTAAACCGTGACAGTACGGTCACGGCTAAGGGAAGCAAGCCTGTTGACGAACTACCGTCTACTAGCTGCGCGATGAGGACTGGTAAAGTCTTGATAATCTCCGACAGTCCCCCCAAAGGGAAGTCACAAAAGGGATTACTGGGACAAACCAGCCAACATCTGCAGGGAAATCGGGTGATCACCGACAGAGCTCTGCTAAGGGGGTATTTAAGAGAGTTAGGTCTGGTGATGACCAGAAATCCCCAGCGGCTAAAAGGAAGGATCCCCGAAAGGAGATCACTAAGAGGACTGGCTCCAGAGAAGACCAACCCTCTACGTCAAGTAAGCTAAGGGAGTCTTCAGGTAAGGACGGTATTCTGGCAGCTGTCATTGATCGTATGGATCCCGATGGAAGGATCAGTGTCGAGAAATGGCAGGTGCTAGAAAACAAACTACTCGACGAAATCTTTAGCGTCAAAGGAAGGCAGGACGAAGTATCGTTCAAAGGGGCTGACTGGATAAGAGGTGCCAAAACTGTCAGTTGCGGCAATCTAAAAACCTTTGATTTTTTAAAGGCTGCAATCGACAGCTGTGGCAGCGCTTGTCCTGAAGCCAGATTGGACGTCATACTCGCGTCTGAGTTGCCATTAAGGCCGGTAGTCACTGTATGGATTGCTCCACCTATAAAACCGGTAGAGGTCATACTGGGGTTACTGGCCAATCAGAACAATGGGCTCATTACAGGCCAGTGGATGATAGCTTCACTTTGTAAGTGAAGGAGAAATAAGGAAGAGATTTCAGGTTCGCAGTAGGCCGGGAGTCTCTGAGGAAACTGAAGTCAATGGGAGGGGTTGCTATATTCGTGTTGGGGTCTATCAGATTTAGGTTTCCTAAAAATGATAAACCCTAAGAGGCTGAAAGTGGTGCAGATAAACTTGCACCATTGCCAAGCGGCCTCAACCGAATTAGTAACCCACCTCATTGATAACAACGTGGACGTAGCTTTAATCCAAGAGCTCTGGATAAACAAAAACCGGGTAGTTGGATTAAGGATCACGGGGTATACCTTGTTCGTACGAACTTGAATACTGGCGAGAACTGAGCATAAATTTATGATTTCTCATTCTTTCAGTAATGGAGACCTCACGGTTGTGACAGGAGAATCCAGGGACAAAATGGTCCTGGCACTAGCATCGGTATACTTGCCATATGAAGCTGCCGATCCACCTGGTGAAAAAGTGCTAGAGTTGGTGGAGCACTCGGGCAGAAGCGGCTCGAGGCTGGTACTAGGATGTGTAGCCAATGCACACCATTCCCAATGGGGTAGTGCCGACATCAACAAAAGAGGTGAGTCTATGTTTGATTTTATTATTGCCGGCCTCCTTTTTATCTGTAACAGGGGGAATACGCCAACGTTCAGAACTAGGGATAGAGAGGCAGTGATAGATATAACATTGACGAACTGTAGGGAATTAGCAGAGGACTGGAGGGTGGCTTTGGATTTTTCCTTCTCTGACCATAGTCGTCTGTCCTTTAGTCTAATGTTTGAGAGGTCGAAAAGGTGTCCGTATAGGAATCCGAGAAGGACGGATTCATTTTCGGGACTGGTGCAAAGGAACCTTAGGGTTACACGGAACTGGGGGTCAACTCCGACCGGTGTGGAGCAACTGGTGTAAACACCTTCACGGGGGTATTGACCAGTAGCTATGAGCGATCGTGTCCGTTAAATTTTCCGGGCAGGCGTACACAGCCAAGATGATGGACAGACGAGTTGAGAACTTAAAGGTCCACCGTCAGAAGGCTGTTCAATAGAGCGAAGTATACGCGTAGGGAGGAAGATTGGAGTAACTTCAGGTTGAGTTACGGGAGGTATAAGGTAGATATTAGAAGGGCGAAAAGGGACTCGTGGATTTAGTTAAGCGAGTCAGTTGAATCCGTGAATGAGATGACTAGGTTCAGGAGAATTTTATCCAAGGACCCGGTAGTGCCTGGATTTATTCAGAGACCGGACGGCTAATGGGCGGAATCTGGCTCTGAATCTCTCTGTCTGCTTATGGGGACTCACTTTCCGGGGTGTGTGGATCCTGGGTCGGGGGAACAGGCTGTATCTGGTGACCCCTTCTCTGGTGCGGGCTCACGCGGTGAGGAAAGGAAGACGGTGGGGGATATGATTACCTTGGATAAGGTAACATGGGCGGTAAATACCTTTGGGTCCTACAAATCGGCGGGACCACATGGTATATTTCCGGCGATGCTACAGAATATTGGGAAATCATCACTCCTGTTGTTGGTGGAACTGTTTAGGGTATGTGCTGAACGGGTACATTACTAGGAGGTGGAGGGAGGTTAGGGTAGTTTTTATTCCCAAGGCGGGTAGAACCGGTCACTCTAAGCCCAAGGATTTTAGACCAATCAGCTTGTCGTCTTTTCTCTTGAAGACGTTGGAAAGACTGATTGATCTACATCTGAGGACGAAGATTGACGCCGGCATCGTCAGCGGCGCTCAACACGCCTACCTTAAAGCTAGATCTGTTGAGAGTGCGTTGCATGATGTGGTTGGTTATGTGGAGAGGACGCCTTTAACAATTTGAGGATAGAGGCTATAAGGCAGGCACTGGTTGACCTGGGGGTTCCGTTGTTCTTGGTCGAATGGATAACTATGATGCTTAGCAGCAGAGTTATTCACTCGGACTGGGGAAACGAACGCTTAAGGAAATCGGTGACTAGGGGGACCCCACAGGGGGGAGTTCTCTCTCCCTGATTGTGGCTCTTGGCCGTCAATGTCGTTCTGAGACGTTTTGACAGAATGGGTCAGAAGGCCGTGGCCTACGCGGATGATGTAGTAATATTGGTGTCGGGCAAGTTTCTGCCGACAATTAGCGACATCATGCAAGGCGCTCTGGGCGAACTGTCGGCATGGGCGAGTGATAAGGGACTGGTAGTTAATCCGGAGAAGACATAGTTAGTTCTTCTCACTAGGAGGTAAAAGGTGGAGGAGTTTAGGCTACCGGTACTGGGAGGAGTGGATAGTCCAATTTTGGACGTCATTTTTTTGTTTGGAAGCAAGCGGTGTAGAGAAGAAAGAGGGGTAGAAAAATAGACATGATTTCTGTTTTCTCTTCCTCATTCTTCTCTACACCGCTTGCTACCAAACAAAAAATGACGTCTAAAATTGGACGTCATAAAATTCATCATGAAAATTGAGTGTAAGTCACTAACTGCAGATTCACTAGTGACATTTCCAAAAGGGTATATACTCACATAAATATTATTAAAATATTTTTAATATTTTAATTAGGCTTAAGTTCATGAAATTTAATTTTCATTAAATTATTTTTATGAAGAAAGGAATTTTTACAACATGAAAATTAATTAAAATTGTTATTGATAATCTTTCATTCTTGACGTGGCTCGGGCTCGAACCCTGGCCGGCAGGTTACCATGACATGTTTCGATAGCAACCACTCGATCTCCTCAGATGGATTTGCCGTCTTATACTCGCAGCCATCGACGACTGCTGACGTCAATAGTCAAACATCAATCCTTAAACCAAATTGTATTTTAACATTTGGTAGATCGAAATTTGCTTTCCTGAATGATTATCCATTTTAATTGATTTTACATGTTTTTTCCTTACTTCCGTTTTTTCGTACTTTTGTCAAGAATTTTTCTTGAAGTCCAAGTATTTGTCTTTCTCTTTTCTGTTGACCTTTTTCAGCACAACTTGAAGGACAAATGTACACATAGAGCTCATGCCTTAGCTTTAACAATAATTAGTATTGTGGTTATTTTGTTGAACTATTTTATGGTTTTTAATCCAAATTTTTAATATTTTAATTAGGCTTAAGTTCATGAAATTTAATTTTCATTAAATTATTTTTATGAAGAAAGGAATTTTTACAACATGAAAATTAATTAAAATTGTTATTGATAATCTTTCATTCTTGAAGTGGCTCGGGCTCGAACCCTGGCCGGCAGGTTACCATGACATGTTTCGATCGCAACCACTGAAAAAGGTCAACAGAAAAGAGAAAGACAAAATGAAAAAACAAAAAATGTACTTGGACTTCAAGAAAAATTCTTGACAAAAGTACGAAAAAACAGAAGTAAGGAAAAAACATGTAAAATCAATTAAAATGGATAATCATTCAGGAAAGCAAATTTCGATCTACCAAATGTTAAAATACAATTTGGTTTAAGGATTGATGTTTGACTATTGACGTCAGCAGTCGTCGATGGCTGCGAGTGTAAGACGGCAAATCCATCTGAGGAGATCGAGTGGTTGCGATCGAAACATGTCATGGTAACCTGCCGGCCAGGGTTCGAGCCCGAGCCACGTCAAGAATGAAAGATTATCAATAACAATTTTAATTAATTTTCATGTTGTAAAAATTCCTTTCTTCATAAAAATAATTTAATGAAAATTAAATTTCATGAACTTAAGCCTAATTAAAATATTAAAAATTTGGATTAAAAACCATAAAATAGTTCAACAAAATAACCACAATACTAATTATTATTAAAATAGGTAAAGTGTTCGATAGGTTTTCGATGATCCAGTTCAAATAACATACATATATGAATAATAAAGAATTTAAAAGAATATATACAGGAAAACAGAGGAACATGTATTAGAGATCAATTTTAAAAGATACTGAAAACGATATCGTTTTCAAATCGTTCTGTTTTGAAACTCGTTTTCCGGCACATACCTGTATATTTATGAAAATACTTACTCTTAACGATATTGCTTTCTTGAACGTTTTATTACATTCCTCACACTGGAATATCTCGTTTGTATGACTATAACGCTTATGATTTGTAAGGGCTCCACGATTTTTACACAGCTTTCCACACTCTGGACATTTGTAAATTTTACCTTCGGGATTGTGTCTTTGCAAATGAGACTTTAAGTTATCCTCATCTTTTAGCCAACTATCGCAGTCAGGATAAGGACATTTAACCCGTGGACCACTGTCTTCAAAATGTAAACGTACATGCTTTTCAAAAGCATGTTTATCCTTTATCTCCTTGGCGCATACATGACAAATATTTGCCTCTTTTTTATGATTCATACCATTATGAATATTTAATAAATACACAGTTGCAAACCTTGAAAAAGAAAAAAAAAACTTTCTGATGAGTTCTTAAACCAAAATCAAATATGTATCACAGAGTTTAACAATGCATAGTTGGCTTTGGTGTACCATTGGTTAATTGCTTTGAAGTTGACGTTTTGGAACTCATCCATTATTATAATATTATATAGACTAGACTTACGCTTTCTTTGTCGGGCATTTGGTACAAAAGAATTTCCATTCTTCTTTTGGTATGTGAACTGGACGATGAAGTTCTAATAAATTCCGCCTGGCAAATTTTCTTGGACACGATTCACAAGGATGCAAAAGTGCTTCTTCTGGTGCATGATAAGACAAATTATGTGTACGAAGGCTACAGGTTGTTGTAAAGGATTTATTGCACTGTTCGCATCTAAAATAACATAAAACAAATATTTGGTTGAGATTTCGTTTCTAAATTGTATATCTTTTAATATATGTACATACCTAAAATAATTTGGATCTTCGTGTTTTAAAGCATGCTGCGCTACATAATAACGCTTGGTAAATTTCCTATCACAACACATTATATAGGGCCGCACTTTGGGATGGTATTTCTTAAAATGACTAACCATATCAGGAAAAGAAGAACCCACGAATACGCATAAGTCGCAAATCATATTAATATGCTTTTTTATCATTTGTTCTGTTAAAATGGGATCTAAAAACTTATCAGTCCATTTTTTTTTAGTAGTGGTGATATTATTTTTCTTTTCTCCCTTGTCCGATCTTTTCTTTTTCCTCGCCTTTTTAACATCTTTATTTTTTTTAATTTTATCCTTATTTTGTTTATCTTTTCTCTTTACTTCTTCTCTGGCGGAACTATCATTTTCACTGATTTCCGTATTCTCAAAGTTATTAAAAGAGCTATCACTACTCTCAATTTCTGATTCTTCATCTAATTCAACATCTTTAATAATTCGTTCACCTTTTAAAGGATTTTCTTTAACTTCTTCAGTTTCTTGGTCAACATTAGCATTTACATCGATTTCAACTTCTACTTGCATGAGATTGTCTTCAAATGTTTCCTCTTCTTGTTTAATAGCGCTGTTACAAGGTTTTTCCTCTTCCTCCTTTATTGCTAGACTATGAGTTTGCAACCGATTGTGTGATTTTTCTACATTTTGATAAAAGTCGTGAAAATCTTTGATTTTATCCCAGCACTGGATACATATTTCTGTAGAACTTTCATCATTGGGTGTAGGCTTTTTAAAGATTAGAAACAATCAAATTAAATTAAAAATATATGTACATAAGTACATACTACGTATACTATTACCTTAAACCAAAAATGTTGCTGTATTATTTCAGCAATATTAAGTTTTCTGAGAGTGACCTCAAAAACACCTAAAGTTTTTGATTGTTGCATTAGGCAAATGCAACAAATCATTTTATTTTTGTTCTTTATTTAATTAAACGTCATTAAAAATTATATTTGTTTGTAAACAAATTTTTCCTTCTTGCTATATTTATTTTTATTATTTTGCCACTCATAATAAATTGATAACAAAATTGCTAAATAAAAATTGACATCACCGGAAACTAATAAAATCCTTGACAATTAAAATTTGTTCCCAAAATTTTTTATTTTTTTTTTTTTAAGATAAATTAATAAAATGAAATATTATATAAAACCCATTTTAGATTTGTTAACTAAATCCCATTCGATGGGATGTGCTTTTTTCTTATGCGAATACATGTTTGCCTTGGAATTAAAAGTTCTTGTACAAAACGGACAATTGTATAAAGGCTCTCCCGTGTGACCAGCCATATGTTCCTTAAAACGTTATACAATTTATATATGTTATTGATAAAATATGATTAAATCAAAAATACCTTTAATGATAAAGCACTTTTAAAGGTCTTTTGACATTCTTCACAGGTAAAGGTTTGAGTGGAATGTGTGTTTCTTAAATGACAAGTTAAAGAATGTTTATTTTTGCATATTCGTCCACATTCAGGACACTCATATTTTGATTGATTGTGAAAGCGTCTTAAATGCTGTTTTAAATTGTCCTCATCTTTAAGCCAACTTTCACAACCTTCGCGGGTACATTTAATACGTGGACCACTTGTTTCAAAATGTAAACGTACATGTTTTTCGAAAGCCTGTTTATCTCGTATTTCTTTAGCGCACACATGGCAAATATTGGAGGCTTTCGTATGACGGGACTTTATATGAATCTGTAATATATACTCGCTAGCAAATCTGAAAAAATATATATAAATACATGTATGTGTGCGTAGGTATAAGTAAATTTAAAATAAATAGGATCTGGGAATTTAATTCTCATGGTGAGTAACATTTTTATTATAAGTTTTCATTTTAATTCGAATGTGTATTCTAAGTCAAACAACAATCCATAAAGCCTTCACACTTTAATAGGCCCATTCCATCAATATTTTTCTATGAACTGCATATCAGAATTTGTTGGTTTGTATTGGGGGTGGAATAGCGCACGAATTTTTGATTTCGATACGCTATAACCCCTAATTTTGTGAAGTTTAAAAAGAAAACGTATGAGCCAAAAAATTAGTGGGTGGGATTGGGGTAAATGGCTCCTCATAGGGGTCAAAGCTTGGGGAAAACGATACAAAAGCCAAAATAAGCTTCACAACTGTCCCTGAGTCGCTCCTAGAGGGGTAAAATGTAAGACTGACTCCCACTAATATTTCCCCACTTCATTTTTTATTAACCTACTAACCCCCTATCTGTGCTCCTTAAGGGGGCTCCCATAATAAACATTTTTTTATAAAATTACCCGCCACCGCCCTAACCAGCCCAGAGTGCCCCTAGAGGATTCAAATATATGACGAACCCCCAATGTTTTTGCTACCACAGCATTTATTCAGAACATACCTAGTCTCCATCTTTAATCATTAAGGTGTCCCCATTTTATGAATTTTTAAAAAAACAAAAATTTCAAAATTTTAATAAAAAAAAAAGATTTTTTTCTGGAAAACCTAATCTTATCAATGAGATATTGTGGCATATCCGAATAAATGATTTTATGCAGAAATAAAAGCACACGTATGTTAAGAAGGTTGTTAAACGAGACTCCATATAGTTTCAAAGAAAAGTGGGATACATGATCATATCTTCTCAGTTCATATACATATCTAATAACTAGGGATGCGATTTCCATGCAAATGCATGTTTTTTGTCGATAGTCTAAAACCGATGTCGACCAATTATCTTTCCGAATCATCAAATTTGCGTTAAAATGGCATCGATTTGTTTTTGCATATTTTGGTGAAAATGCATATTTTGGTTTTAAACGCATATTTTTGCATATTTTAACATTTTTAAGTGATATATTTTTTTAAAAAAGTTCTTCGAAAAATTTACAAATTGTATAAAAAAACCTTTCGAAAAAATTTTTTTTTTAAATCAATTAATTAATTTTTTTGAGCTCTGCTTTAAATACAAGATATCGACAAAAGATCCTTAAATTTTTAACCGATGCTGTACCTTACATTGTTAAGGCTGCCTGCCAATTGTCCTAAAACAATTTATCGAAAACTGTTACATGCTACTTGATTGGCATATGGTTTACACCGAGTTGCAGAGGAAATCGGAAGCCAATTCGATAATTTTGATTAATTGGTTTCATACAGGATTTAGTTCACTTAATAGTCAACTCAAATTAATTTATATGGCAGAAAGTAACATTAACATGTGAATGGAAAATAGCCCGACAAATTAAAAAAAAAAAAATTCAAAAACTGTTGCAGATAAAAATAAAAAATAGAGGATTTCAAAAAATAAAACAAATTTCAAATATTTTTGATCTAGAATCAAATGTGGGATCTGAATTAGAAAATTAATATTCTTCAAATGTATTGGCATCCTTGAAGTATGCCTCAACTTCGGTTGACGTTGAGAGATCATTTTCCGTGTACAAAAGTTTTTTAACAGACAAAGGCTTACTTTTGATAACATAAAAAAGTATTTATTTTACTATGCAATTTAAATGATGTAGTTATTTAAATTAACTGCCTGTTCATATATTTCCGAACGAAGATTTCGTTCGCATAACTTACATTTAAAACAAAAACAAATTATAAAATATTGTTTTTGTTTTACATTAAAGTTAAGCGAACGAAGTCTTCGTTCGAAATCGATGAACAGGCAGTTAATTTAAATAACTACATCATTTAAATTGCATAGTCAAATAAATACTTTGGGGGTAAGTTCTAAAAAATATGTTACCTTTGAATAGCAATACAATAAAAACCACAAAAGAATTTTTTATTTTAAATAAAATAAAAAAAAAACAAACGCTTTTTTTATTAAAAACGGTCAAGTTTTTAGTGTATTTTGTTATTTTTTTAATGCATATTTTGGAATTTTTAGTGCATGTTTTATGCGCATATTTTCGATTTTTTAGTGCATGAAAATCTCATCCCTACTAATAACATTGTTGTATAATACTTTAAGCTTACCCTTTCTTACTGAGTCACAGCTGGCAAAAAGTTCACAACCGTAGATTAAATTGGGAATAATATAAGATTTTGCAAGAAGTAGTCTTATATTTAATGGAGTATAATGCTGTGAGTACCAAAGACATCTTAGCTTTGTGTACGTCTGTCCCACAAGTATTTGACTCCTCTAGGGGCATTCTGGGGCTAGTTAGGGCGATGGCGGGTAAGTTTATAAAAAATAATATTTAGTATGGGAGCCCAATTTTAGTTTTTTGTTCACTGTGTCGCCATTTTTAGTCCGATCATAACATTTTGTATATCGGTGTTCATGGCTCTGTAAGGGCTACATTTCTGTCTTTAATAGTTTGTTTATACTACGCAAATTCTAGTCATGTCTTTTAAAAGCTCGGTTTATACCCTCCCAAACGCTAAAAATTTTTGAACTAAAATGAAGCTGTGTTATTTTGATACAACTTCTGTATACAAAACTATTAAAGACAGAAATGTAGCTCTTACAGAGCCATGAACACCGAAATACAAAATGTTATGATCGGACTAAAAATGGCCACACAGTGAACAAAAAACTAAAAGGGCGGTATTTCTAGGCGTGGCAAAAAAATAAAGAAATAATTTTAGGAATTGTTTTTACATTATCTTTAATCCTAGGGGGGGACTGAAAAAAAAAATTTTTTTTCGAACCACTCTATTGTCCACTGACCGCTTTAGGAATTATCATGATCAAACCCATAACATAGTTCGCACAATCATTTTGATTAATTTGTGCGACACTTTCCTCAATTACACTAACTTTGTTATGCACATTTTTTAAAATGATGGCATATTTTCCTCTACTTTTTATTGTTCCACTAACTTATGTTTCTTCTAAATCACTGATTTCCAACTTTTGACTTTGAATGTGCAATTAATACTACTTTTATATTCCATTGCATTGACTATCAAGTAAGAAATTAATCCAACCGTTATCAAACACCAACAACAATAGGTCATTTACAGTAATTGGGAAAAAAAAATATTTGCAAATCAAAAAAATACAACAAAATATGATAAACCTACAAATTCTAAAACTGGTTTAATTTAATTTGAAAATTTTTTTATTGAATTTTAATAAAGTTTAATTCAAGGCCCATTGATAGATGGGCCTTGGTTTAATTTATTCTGAAAAGAGTTTCGTTCATTTTGAAAAAGGTTTCATTTATTTTGAAAAAGGTTTCGTTCATTATAAAAAAGGTTTCATTTATTTTGAAAATTAATTAATTAATTTAAACTGAAAATGATATATACATTTTCTGTATAATTTACTTCATTGCTAACCAAAGGACAGCATAGAAAAATATTCCTGAAAAATAATGATGGAATGTGCCTAGTAAAGTATGAATGCTTTATGGATTGTAATTTGACTTAGAATACAAATTCGAATTAACAAGAAATAATAATAATAAGTGAAATACTATACTACCATACTTATTCTACCATGGGTAGGTAGGTATATAAAAAAAACTTACGCCTTTCGTGGTGAACATATTTGACAATAGTGCGATCTTTCCGTTTTGGGTATATGTTTAGCTTTATGATGAGCCAGTAAATTTTTTCTTGAAAATCTACGCGGACATTCATCACAGCCATACGGCAGATTTTCCTCAGGTTCGTGATATTTCATAAAATGGTCTTTTAGTCCAGAATTATTTATAAATGTTTTCCCACACTCTTGACACTTAAAATGTTCAGGATCCTCATGGAAATAGGCATGCTGTAATATGTCCGATGGGCAATCCAATTTACGTTCACAACATTTAATAAAAGGTTTTACACCAACATGCATCTCTTTGTAGTGTTTTATTAAATTGGAAAAATCTTCGTCAATGTGAGAACACGTTTGACATAACATTTTTATGTGCTTTTTAATTAGGCCATTATTTTCTTCCAATAAAACTTGCCCCTTTCGGCGTTTTGGTTCATTAGGTTTTTCTGCTTTTTTGAGCGAGCGCTTATTTTCTGTGCGAGGTACAGTTCTCTTCGTTTTCTTTTCTGAACTATTTTTTAATGAAATATTTGCATTATAAGTTTCATCATTTTCTTCATTTTTTATGTCTTCTAGCAGAGAAGCTAATGACTGTTCGTTATATTCGTCATCTTCGCTATCACTTGACTTTTTAGGACTTTTAGCACGTTTTGTTACTTTTTGACTTCGTCGCGTTTTAGTACTTTTAGATTTTTCATTCTTAGTTTTGATATCTTTTGTCATAAAATCGACCATGTCATTATCTTCCTCTGGTGCTAGATCTTGTAACGGATTTTCCGTAAAAGCATCATCTGTTTCAAAGAAATGCAATTCTACATTACTGTCCAAAGTTTCTTCTAATGTTTCGGCCTTTATATTTGCATCCCAAATATTTTTCTCTTCCTGTTGCACACCACCAGTATCTTCCAATAATTCCTGTTGAAAGCATTTCGTTTGTTCTTTGTGAACTTTAGCGACAAACTCGAAAAATTCATTGAAATCTCGTAACTTTTCCCAACATTTATTACATATTTCTAAGGTTTCTCCTTGTTCATCCTTTACCTGAGGCTGTAAATTAAGAAATCCAAAAGTTGTTTATTTTAGCCTTTTATTTCTTCGAACATTTACTTGCCTTCAGACATAAATGTTTTTCAATAGTTGCAGCAATTTTAGAATAGCCATCATCTTTTCCAAATATTGCTATAGTATGATTCGCATTTTCTGTGCACACAAAACAAATCATTTTCACAAAAATCTTTCAATTTTATTATTTGTAAACAAATCGGTAGTAAATTTCACTAAGTTTCACGAAGTTGCCATATTAATCAGATGATGTATTTTCTCAGGGTTAGAAAGCATCAACAGGGGCTGAGTTAATCGTTTTACACAATTAACCCTGCGGCCGGCCACACGTTCAAGTTGTTCTTGATAGTCTTTAACATATACTGCTTGTCAAAATTTACATACATTGAAAGCTGTGACGTAGGCTGCACTCAATTTGTTAGCAATTTACTTCCAAGATGTCAACAACAACAGAGACAAACTTGTACTCAGCTGTTAAATTGAAAGTAAATGGAATGGAAAGGTGAAATTGAAAGCCATCTCGTGGTCAATTTAAAAAGTGTGAGTGTGTTAGTAAAAAACTGAGAGTGTATTGCAAATTGAAAGAAATTGAAAGGCAAAACTTGATCGTCTGGCCACCAAGTTACTCAAGCCTTATTATAAATTTTATGCAACTCCTCAATTTTATACCGTTTATAAGGTTTGCAATTTAATGATAGAAATGCAAAATATCCGACTTATTCTCTAAAGGTTTGTAAAGTTTCCTAAGGGCATTGATTTTTGACTACGTACCCTACAAGAAGACTACTTATATGTCCGATATATTGGGTACCATTTCTATAACCCCGGGTCTCGACGTAGCAATATTTATTGCGGCAAACGTCAAATTTGATTGCTCCATTAAATTTGCGACGTATGGACCGCAAATTGCCATGAGTGGAAAGCCATTGCGCAATCACAAAGTATACAGAGATGAAAAAAGTGACGTATGAAAAATGACTAAATCATTTGCGAGGGCAGCTTTCAAAGAAAGAAAACTTTTTTTGTTAGTGAAGTGACAATGCGTAAAAACAGGCCGCTACTATCTACACAAATTGCATAATCAAAACAAAAAACGCAAAAAGTGCAGCTTTCGAAGAAAAAGACAGAAAAAAACAACATTATCTGTCTCGTGACGCCTCTGTATACTTTGTGTGCGCAATGATTGCTCTTCTGATTGCTTGAGCAATTATTGCTTAGCAATTTGCTGTCAAATCAGTCGTAATTTACATTTCATTTCTCTGTACGGTTGTTTTTTTATTAGTGTGTTTATTTATTAAAAAAAGCAATCAAGAAAAAGCCGCCAAGTGAAAAAATACTCTAACAAAATACAGAAAAAGTTTTTATATATTTTAATTTGTTTAAATAAACGTCAATATCAACAAAAGCAAACGACGAATTAGTTTTTTTGTATATTTTTATTTTTTCAATAGAAAAATACAAGTTTTAGGTTTTTTTTCATACGCAAATAAACAAAAAAGTAATACAAAACACAGCTACGACAATTATAATTAATTATTTTATTAATTTAATTTATTAAAAACATTTGTTATAAATGCAGCCACAAAACTTTATACAACCAGCCCAGTTATGAATAAAAATTCCCCGGGAGTTTTTTCCCTTTTCCCGTTTTTACCATTGAATTAACATAGGAAAAATGGGAAAAGGGAGAAAACTCCCGGGGAATTTTTATTCATAATTGGGCTGAACTACTCGCGGTGAAAATTGCAACCGAAACCTTGCGTACGTGTGATTTTGCCTCTCTCTCTCTCTCTAACTCATTAATTCTCTCTCACTAACTCATTAATTCAATATAAAATGGTTGCAAGTGTGTTAGTTAAAAGTTTTTTTTTAGTTTTGGTTATTCATTTCTTGTAGGTTATTTTTCATAATCACCCCTATCGTGAATAACAAGTGGAATTTTTATTCCCATGAAATTTTCATTCCCCTCGAACGCTGGATCTCCACGTAGCAATTTTTATTGCTAAGTACAAGCAATAACGTCGGCAGAACAATGACACAACAATGGAGCAATGATTGCTGATTATATTGCTGGAGAACACTTGTTATTGCTTTGCCATAAATTTGCAATTTTCACCTCGAGTAGTTGTATAAAGTTTTGTGGCTGTATTTATAACAAATGTTTTATGTTGTGTTTTGAAGTGATTGTTAAATTTTCTTTTTTAAATTTATTAATTAAATTAATAAAATAATTAATTGTAATTGTCGTAGCTGTGTTTTGAAAAAAACATAAAACTTGTATTGTTCTATTGAAAAAATAAAAATATATAAAAAAACAAATTCGTCGTTTGCTTTTGTTGATATTGACGTTTATTTAAAAATATAATATATAAAAACTTTTTCTGTATTTTGTTGAAGTATTTTTTCACTTGCTTTTTTAATAAATAAACACACTAATAAATAACCAACCGTACAGAGAAATGAAATGTCAGATAAATTACAACTGATTTGACAGCAGATTGCTAAGCAATAATTGCTCAAGCAATAAGAAGAGCAATCATTGCGCAATGGATTGCCACTCGTGGCAATATGCGGTCTATACGTCGCAAATTTTATGGAGCAATCAAATTTGACGTTTGCCGCAATAAATATTGCTACGTGGAGACCCGGGGGAAGGGAAAAAAGCAATCGTGAATCTCATGTGAAAAATTGTTCACGCTATCAGTTCCAGTGAATGTAAAAAAAGAAGAAAGATTAAAAAAATTAAAAATCAATGAAATTTTTGTTCAAAAATATTCAAGTATATATTTTAAAGAAAAGTTCAAATAATAAAGCAAAATATTTAGTATTGAAGGGATAGTTTGATTACAACGTTAGTTTTTTGCACTTTTTAAATATAATGTAGTAAAAAATTTTCCAAAATTCTGTTACCAGGTCAAACGAAAGTTTCACAAATCCGCAGGCAATCTACCTGTTGCTTTGCATTTTGTTGAGCCATATATCGGTTTGTGCCTTTTTAACTTTATTAACCCTTAATATTCGATTTATAGGAGGAGCTACTTACATACATGTTCTGTTCCCTAGCAAAAATAAAGTGAGAAAATCTAAGGGAAATGTGAACAAATTACGAGGGAAAAAATTTTTCACCATAAGGGGAAATTTTTCCCGTGAACAATTTTTCACGTTATTATTCTCCTTTGAATTACAATTTTTCATGGGAGTTGTTCATGATCGCAAACATGTGAAAAGGGGAAAAATTACGAGGGAAAAATTATTCACGATAGGGGTGAAAGTGAACAAATCTAAGGGAAATGTGAACAAATTACGAGGGAAAAAGTTTTTCACGATAAGGGGAAATTTTTCCCATGAACATTTTTTTTACGTTATTATTCTCCTTTGAATTACATTTTTTCTTGGGAGTTGTTCATGATCGCAAATATGTGAAAAGGGGAAAAATTACGGAGGAAAAATTTTTCACGATAGGGGTGAATAAGTCATGTTCAAGGCGAATTAAACCACAGGTGCTGTAAAAACGCAATCTGATTTTGACAGTTCTAACCAATTTGTTTTGATATGTTACATAAGGTCTTCAACTGACAATTTTTTGTCATACCAAACGTCAAAGTCTTTATATAAAACTAATATATTGACATAAATTTGTCAGGCGAAGACCCCATGCAAGGCGAATTGACTAGAAGGTGGGGTCAAGTCAACATGTGGTGTTTTTTTCGGTGGTCGACTTGTCAAAGTTTGTATACAAACTGGTTTTTTATGTAACAAACCTGTTTTTTTTACTAGCAATATTTTTGACAACCCGACCACAGAAGCATTGTAGTTGTAGAGTTGACCTCACCTTCTAGTCAATTCGCCTTGACCCCATGTTAGAAATGTTTGAGATTTCGAGTCGTAAACACTAACCACAGAGTATACAGAGGCGTCACGAGACAGAAAATATTGTGTTTTTTTATGTCTTTTTCTTCGAAAGCTGCCCTTTTTGCGTTTTTTGTTTTGATTATGCAATTTGTGTAGATAGTAGCGGCCTGTTTTTACGCATTGTCACTTCACTAAAAAAAAACGTTTTCTTTCTCTTTCTTCGAAAACTGCCCTCGCAAATGATTAAGGCATTTTTCATACGTCACTTTTTTCATCTCTGTATACTTTGTGACACTAAAAACGCAATGCACAAGACCCTAGTTGTTTCTGCTGCTTTTGGATTGTTCCGACACTAGGTAGGTAGGTAGGTAGAAAGGCTGGTGTGAAGTCTCCTTTACACCTGCACCCAAAGACCAGTATGGACCATTTTGACGCCTAAGTCGCAATTTACACTATGGACATTTCTTGCCGGACAGAAAAAGCACAGAGCACACAGAGGCGTCACAAGACAGAAAATATTTTGTTTTTTTCTGTCTTTCTTCGAAAGCTGCCCTTTTTGCAGTTTTTGTTTTGATTACGCAATTCGTGTTGATAGTAGCGGGCTGTTTTTACACATTGCAACTTTACTACCAAAAAACATTTTCTTTCTCTTTCTTCGAAAGCTGCCCTCGCAAATGATTTGGGCATTTTTCATACGTCACTTTTTTCATCTCTGTATGCTTTGTGAGAAAAAGTTTGTTAGTAAGGGGACAGAGACCTGCGCCGAAGCGACTTAGCCGGCTGTTAGCCAGCCGCCGATGAAAATATTTGTAGCCACCGCCGCCGAAGTTTCTTCGGCTAAAAATCGGCTGCAGCTTAGCCACCGATTACTTTGTAAATAATTTTTATTCTATTTTTTTAACACCTTGCCACATTCTGTTTTTTCTATCCTTAAAAAGTGCAACTCTTATGGTGTTTTCTTTTCTAAAAAATAATGATGCATTAATATATTTATTAGGTTACACGACCCTTACAAAGTGATACATTTTTCTAAATTACAATGGAACAAAATAATAGCTACGTTTTGCACTCAACACTAATGTGTATTTAGCGTGTTAAATATTGAATGCAAAGTTTGTACTAAAAGCGATATTCACCACGCTTGTAGCAATTTTCAACATTAAATTTTCTTACAATTCCAATAAGCGTTAACAGCACTGATTTTCAATAATTAATGTCAGCTGTTGTTACCCTGCCTTTACACATGCAAGTAGTGGCATGCCACTGTTGTATACATATTATCAAAGAAAATTGGTTCGAAATAGTCGAATATCATGCCATTAACTTTTGTGATTACACATGCCACTGCGAGTTCATTTTCAAAATGTCGTAGAAGCGTCAACTTGAGCAAATTTGTTTACTTCTCAAATTAAAAAAAAAGTACCAGAAAACGAAAAAGAGTTACCGAGTTAATCATAGTGGCACATTTTTGGGGAAATTTTTTCATTTATTTATATTAGCATTATTTTAACGATATTAATGCTCTATTATTAACAAACTTGCTTTTATTTATGCGCGTTTTTAAAAAAATAATCATAATAATTCTTAATTAAGTTAAAACTTCCATACCAATTTGACAACAATCCAGTAAATGTGAATTAAATTTTTAACAGGGTAACATTGCTTATCGTTTTTACATTTAGGGCTAAAAAATCAGAGCAAGTTAAACTCCCTTTTTGGTTTAAAATGTGTTTAAAATGTGTTTAAACCAACAAATCTATAAAACACTAAACACATAAACCCTCTTTAAACGCATAAAGTTGGACGTTTAAACTACCAATACAGACCATATGAATTAAATAAGATTTATCGTAGTGCTGCCACATGTTATTTTTTTGATAACATATATAACATGGGACACTGATTTATAGTTGTTGAGTTTAAACTACATATAAGTTCAAGTTTAGTTCAACTAAACCAGCGTTTAAACCATCAGTGGTTTATTAGCCATTAGTGGAATGCAAGCAGAGTTGCCAATTTAGCGCCTTTGGCGCTAGATTAAGCGCTTTTTAACTGTCGAAAAGGCGCATTTTTTTTCCTTAGCGCTTTTTTTAAAAAGAGCGCTAAATTAGCGCTTTTATTGATACCCAACATTTTTGTACTTTTATTTGCATACATTAAAATCAAGACACATTAAACCAAAATTTGTATCCGTTTTGAGAATACTTTACTCTGAAAAGCATTCTATACAAGGAAAGAAGTTTATTTTCTAAAGAAATCCATTTCGTTTCTTAAAACAAGAAAATTCAAAACTAAATAACTGATTTTGACTTATTTTGTTCGTATTAAGTAAAAGTTTCTTAAATAAAGAAACATTTTCTCATGATTAGAAAATTCACGTTTTTGGTATATGATCAAAAATTTCAAGAAGCATTTATTTAATATTAGTCTGATTTTAAAATAGAATCAAGAAACAAAGTTTTTTTTATAAACTAACTAGTGCTATACGTTTTTATGCAAAAATTTTAGGCTTTTCTTCTGATTTTGTAAAATAAAAAGCAAAGAAAACTTGATTTAAGCAACTATAGAATTAAAATTAATTTTTAAGCAGTATTTTAGTAAATTTTAGTTCGCTTTGAGTCACAACTTTTTGCTTATGTTTATATACAATAAGAAATTTTTGACTTGGACGAGAATAGTGCAAAATTTTCGTGGTTCAAGACATATTTTCTGGTGAATTAGTAAATAATTCTTTCCGTGTATAGTTGAAATTATATTACTTTAAGCTTCCTTAAATATCAGAAAAGGCTTTTTAAAAATATTAAAGTTTTATTAACACTGCTCGGCAAAAACCCAAAAAAAAGTCGATCTAGAGAACTTGATTATGTGATGTTAATTCACTTTAGCGTGCTAAATGCAAATAGTTTATTCAATCACGTCTAGTTAACATTGTGTTTACTGATTTCTTGCTTTTTTTTATTCATAATATACCTGGATTTCTGATAAATGATAAAAATACTAATCTGCATGGAAAAATTTAATATAAAATATAAAATAATTATTTGTAAAATATCAATATCGTTCTCAAGTTATGATAAAATATATGTAGCACATAAATGCCTTATTTCGGTCAAAATATAAGACTAGCCCATAAAAGAACAAGACATGATAGAAACAACTGAAAACGGATTTGAATTTAGCGCAGTAGTATCTTTTTTTTCATAAATTTTTATTTAAAACGATTTTTTTTGACGGCCAGTGTTACTAATAAAACTTGGATCTTAAACATGTCATTAAGTTTTTTATTTAAATTTTATTTAGCGCTTTTTAGCGCTTTTTGATTGGAGACACGGCGCTTTTTGATTAGAAATAGTTCACAACCCTGAATCACAGAGTATACAGAGGCGTCACGAGACAGAAAATATTGTGCTTTCTTCTGTCTTTTTCTTCGAAAGCTGCCCTTTTTGCGTTTTTTATTTTGATTATGCAATTTGTGTAGATAGTAGCGGCCTGTTTTTACGCATTGTCACTTCACTAACAAAAAACGTTTTCTTTCTCTTTCTTCGAAAGCTGCCCTCGCAAATGATTTAGGCATTTTTCATACGTCACTTTTTTCATCTCTGTATACTTTGTGCCTGAATGCAAGTGCCAAATTTCCACTCGCATGATATTTTTGCTGCCACTGGAACTGCCATTCAGGGTTGTCAGATTTTTTTGAGCTCCATTGCCAAACCGGATGTCAGAAATCGCCAAAAATCGCCAAACGTCAATTTTGTTCAGTTTTTGTAAATTTTTTTTTTTTTAATTAAATTTTGCACACAAAAAACGCTAGTATAATATTTCAATCAAAAATCGCCAAAAACTGAGAAAAATACAAAAAAGTCGCCGAAAGTAAATTTTGTGTTTTTTGTGTAATTTTTTTCCAAATAACATAAAATGGAGATCATATATATGTATTCAGTTGCAAAACTTTAATTAAGTACACAAGTCTATAAGATCGTACACTTCAGCCTCATCGATTTCATTGCTGGTGTTTTGACCTGCATACATACTACATATTTGAATTAAATAGTGACTGAATTATAAAATTCACTTAATATGATAACAAAACAAAACTCATGTGAAAAAAAGTTACAAGTTCTTTTGTGTTACTTGGTGGCCACACGATCAAGTTTTGCCTTTCAATTCCTTTCAATTTGCAATACACTCTCAGTTTTTTACTAACACACTCACACTTTTTAAATTGACCACGAGATGGCTTTCAATTTCACCTTTCCATTTGTTTGGCAATTTACTTTCAATTTAACAGCTGAGTAAAAGTTTGTCTCAGTTGTTGTTGACATCTTGGAAGTAAATTGCTTACAAATTGAGTGCAGCCTACGTCACAGCTTTCAATTTATGTAAATTTTGACAAGCAGTATATGTAAAAGACTATCAAGAACAACTTGAACGTGTGGCCGCAGGGTTAGTAATGATAACAAAAAATGACAAGCTGTTAAACAAAATCGCCGAAATAATATAAATGGTAAAAATAGCCAAGTTAATCGCAAACTATATCAGAAATCGCCATACAAATCGCCAGTCGCCAAATGGAAAATCCCATCGCCAAACACGTTTCAAAATCGCCACGTTTGGCGAGAAATCGCCATATCTGACAGCCCTGCTGCCATTGCGAAAAATGTGAGTGTATTAGTAAAAAAAGTGTGAGTGTATTGAGTTTTTCGAACTGGCAGTGGCATGTGTAAATGCTAGGTTAAAAATTTTGCGAAAAAATAATTTAATAAAAGTAAAACAAACGAAAAACAAAAAGTTTTTATATCCATCACAATAGAACTAAAAATCACAATATAACGCAAATTGTCCGCAAACACAAGAAAAAAAATACTTGCTTGCATAAAAAAGTATTTTACGTAGATGCAAAAAAGGGTATTATCTCACACTCAGTTATAACTGCGGGTAAGAAATGTAACAAATTTGATTTATTGTTGCAACATGTTAAGAAAGGAAAACGACAACTTCTCACATTTTTGCATATATTTTTAGAATGGAACAAAAACCCGCACGAATGGTAGCATATATGGAACATTATTGTCAGAAAAAAAACACCATTAGTTTCTTGTTTATAAAGCACCAAAATTTCATCGAAATTTTTAAAATAACGACATATAGGAAAATGAGTGAACACTGGTGCAATCGTTGATTATTTTTTGTGATAACTATTCTGTGTATTTTCCCGCCGAAAAGTTTTAACTCTGTAAAAATTTGACGAAATCACTTTTGTTAAACAGCCTTAAGTGTTTATTGTTTTTAAAACTATATACTATTTGGCTGCAATTCAAAATTAAATAAATATGTGTGAGAATAACCAAATTACAGATGAAACTGATTCCAATGATACGGTTGCCGAGATCAGCGAGTTCAATTCAATTCAGATTTCGTGCATTACGAAAATATGCTTAACAAGAAAAATGAATTTAAGAGTAAAACGCCAAAATGTTTGTTTGCGTCACTACTGAGGTATTCGTTTACACGGTCAACACCTTCAACTACCCTTCAATGTGGTCGAAATTTTGGTGTGTCACTGTACAGCATTTTTTCCTTTTTTAAGAGACCGTTTTCAAGCCGAACAAAGATAAATAGTAGTTCTAAAAAAAGATGGTGTGTTTTATATGTAAAAATTTAAAATTTTGTACCCTGGAATAGCTAATTATTCAAATAATGTTTGATTTCCTGTGTCATTGAGAACATGTGATTCTTGTTTAAACAAAAACATATTTTTATGCCATGAGTAGTGAATTATAGTATGAAAAATGGCTTAAATTGTTTGTTTTAATATAAACACATGCAAATATGTTTACACAAACGTACATACATATAATTTTAATATTCATATCCCATCGGCTGACAGTAGAGTTGTGTCGGTCATGAACGAACTAGTTCAATTGAACGGGTCAGTCAGATGAACGATGAACGGCCGTTCAGTTTCATCGTTCAATTCCGTTCAATCGGTCACTTGCATGGATCACTTAGGTCTTTTTAGTCAGTCGGTCACTTGTTTACCAAACAACTGGTTGAAAAGAAACAACAATACTATTGTGATGTATATGTGATGCCAGTATAATATTCTTATTTCATTTACTCATTGCCACATTCTTTTACACATTTTCATAATACGATCAGGGTTGTCAAGTTTCTTGGCGACATGCGATTTATTTTTGGCTGATTTTAAAATATATGGCGATTTTGTTGTAAATTTGATAATACTAACTGCCTATTTCACGATGTCAATCGAACGTTTACGTTCGCACAAATAACATGTAAACCAAAAACAAATTTTTTAATTTTGTTTTTGATTTATATGTTATTTGTGCGAACGTATACGTTCGAGTGACATCGTGAAATAGGCAGTTAGTCCCAATTTACACTAGGGACATTTCTTGCCGGATATTTTTTGAATTTTCTTTTAATTTTACCTGAAGCGTTTACATATGAAACATTAGAAGTCAGACGGAAATTAATACTTGTATGTAAACTACAAAAAGTAAGAAAGAAAAATGAAAAAAATGTCCAGTACAGATAGTCATGTACTAAACACTCTACCTTTTCGACCCCTCGCCATCAAACTTCGTCTGTACAGCAAGAAATGTCCCTAGTGTAAACTGGGAATAATGTTATTACATTAGAGATGATTAAGATGACAGATTATTAAGAAAAAAACCCAACAAACAAATTAATATTTCTTTTAAGTATTAAAAATGGATAAAAAAATACTTTATAAAGTTATCAGAAGATTATTTTAAACATATTAATGATAAAATTGTAAAAATTTATGAATTATTTAAGAAAAAAAAAAAAAACAAAACGTTAAGCAGAGTTAAAGAACCCAAGTGTGAGCATAGTATAAGCCATGAATTTGTTTTGAGACTCGTATACAAATTTACCGTTTGTTATTTGGAAATACTATTTCAATGTGGTATTCCATGTAATATAAATTAGTTTTTGAAAAAATATATAGCTATAAGGATACGTCCGGTACGTACCATTTTAAAGAACTCTTTATGTGCATGTTATTCCAATTGTTAATGTCTGTGTTGAAAGAGTTATTTTTAATAATTAACTCCACTAAAACTCGCTTTCAAAATTGAGTGCAGTATAAACTTCTTGGCACATTATTACGAGCTATAAATTATATGAATGTAAATAGCACGTTAATACCTTCACATGATAACTGAATCGTACACATTGTTTTCCAAAAAAACAGTAAGAATGCCTTACCGGTGAAATATATAGCATTTTAGATCCAATATTCATTTAATACTAACCACAAGAAATCGTTTTGCTGCTTTAGTTAGACTATTGTAAACTATTGTACCGTTTTTGTGTTCACCAAACATTTTAATTAAACAATTTATGTATCAACGCGACTTTTTCCCATTTTTGGCAAATTTTAGCAAATAGGAAGATATTTATTTTTTAGGATTTATAAAAAATATTTTTAAAACTGTTAAAGATATATTTTATATTGTCAAAAACGCAAAAAAAGGCTTTGGCGATTTTGAACAATAAATTTGTCAAAAAAGATCAAAATTAATCCGACAACCCTGGCTGCTATTCCCAATTTTACATGAGCGTTGCCAGTTGTTCTTAATATAAAACCCGCCAAATGCAAATTTTTTATTTGAACAAAAAATTGTATACATATTTATTTCATTTATTTTTTAAATTAGACCTTAAAATAAATAACCAAATTCAATATTCGACAACTTTATTAATTAAAGCTTAGTCAAGTTTTAGAGCACGAAATTATTAGGGAAAGCCCATTTTTAATGTAGATATAACTAAAGCATTCGTTTATTAATGATGCCCCTAATTTTTAAAAAAGAAAGCTGGTCGTGTTCGTACCTAACAGTTAGTGCCGGTTCACACACGTCAAGTTTTACTCGTCAAGTCTTGAGCTTTTATGAGAGAAGAGAAAAGAGAATGCCATTTCATTTCCCCTCTCTCCAAAAAACTCAAGACTTGACGAGTCAAGCTTGACGTGTGTGAACCGGCACTTATATTTACCTATTTCAACAATCATTTAGCATATATGTTTTATCCTTCAGTTTTCATTAAAAATGACAGCTTTTACACTATTAATTACTATGCACTGCTAGATTTCTTTTTGTAGAAATTACAGGCAAAAGACTGGGAAAATAAAAAAAAATATTAGTTTATAAGAATCTACTTATGCATTTAAATTGCTTTTATTTAACTTGCAATGTATGTTTGTGGGTAAAATCTTGCAACTCAAATTTAAAGCAGATTACTCGAACCGATTTAGCTGACATTTTGTAACATATGTTCAGTTTGGATGACAATGCATGGTTAACTGTGTAAAGTTATTATACATCTAACATGTATTGACAAGCAACATGCTTTTATATCATATAAATTGATTAATGACATTATAAGTTCGAAAAACAGGCAGTAAAATTTTTTAAGTAATTATTTCTCTTTAAATAAAGTTACCTAAACATTTACAGCCGTATTCATAAACATTTTAAACTCCATTTCAAATCTGTTTTAAGCATAAATCGTTAAAATTGTATTCATAAACGAATATTACCTTAAAAACCCTATTTTAAACCTTGTGTAAATAAGCGAATTTTAAAATTGGTTCGACCCTTGTTTAAACCTATTTTAAAATGACATTTTTGCTTTTTGCTGTGTGTTTATGGTCATTTTGAACAGTTTTGCGAGAAATTTTAAGACAATATATTATTATGTATTTAAACATTAAAAATAAAATGAAATTCAAAAATATGTATGTATGAAAAATGTATATTATTAATATATTTTTCAATTTCACAAATTAAAGCTCAAAAAATTATTAACAGCCGTATTCATAAAAAAATCATAATTCAGGTTTTAGATGAATTTTAGTTAAAAAACATTTTAAGCCTAAAAAAGCTTTTTTTTAAATTCGTATTCATAATCAGCATTTTAACTAATAAACGTTTTACCGTCTTTTTTAATTTGATGGTGGCAACGCTATCTCTTTTATTTGTCACATGAATCATAATGATGTAAAACAGTGGTTATTAATTCATACTCGTATTCGTATCTAAAATTTTTTTTTGTCGTGTGTGAGAAAAAAATTGTTTTTTATATATGAATAGTTGTCTCTTATATTTAAAAAAATAAAGAGTTCAAACAAAACAAAACAAAGTGCAATTTAGATGATGATTTTATTGCTGATATCAAAAAGTATTCAAATAACGAGTTTTATTTTATTTGTTTTGATCGTTTACACATCACTAGTTCATAATGTACAATTAATAATTTTTTGAGCTTTAATTTGTGAAATTGAAAAATATATTAATAATATACATTTTTCATACATACATATTTTTGAATTTCATTTTATTTTTAATGTTTAAATACATAATAATATATTGTCTTAAAATTTCTCGCAAAACTGTTCAAAATGACCATAAACACACAGCAAAAAGCAAAAATGTCATTTTAAAATAGGTTTAAACAAGGGTCGAACCAATTTTAAAATTCGCTTATTTACACAAGGTTTAAAATAGGGTTTTTAAGGTAATATTCGTTTATGAATACAATTTTAACGATTTATGCTTAAAACAGATTTGAAATGGAGTTTAAAATGTTTATGAATACGGCTGTAATTGTACATTATGAACTAGTGATGTGTAAACGATCAAAACAAATAAAATAAAACTCGTTATTTGAATACTTTTTGATATCAGCAATAAAATCATCATCTAAATTGCACTTTGTTTTGTTTTGTTTGAACTCTTTATTTTTTTAAATATAAGAGACAACTATTCATATATAAAAAACAATTTTTTTCTCACACACGACAAAAAAAAATTTTAGATACGAATACGAGTATGAATTAATAACCACTGTTTTACATCATTATGATTCATGTGACAAATAAAAGAGATAGCGTTGCCACCATCAAATTAAAAAAGACGGTAAAACGTTTATTAGTTAAAATGCTGATTATGAATACGAATTTAAAAAAAAGCTTTTTTAGGCTTAAAATGTTTTTTAACTAAAATTCATCTAAAACCTGAATTATGATTTTTTTTATGAATACGGCTGTTAGAATATGAGAACACCAAACAAGTATGAAAGCCGCCACGTTTAGCGAGAAATCACTACATATGGCAGCCCAGATTGTACTATGAAATTTTCTAAACAATGTGGCAAATTGCCACTGGCAATGTGTTAAAAGAAACAAATATAGTATACTGGTACAACATAAACATTTTAATAGTATTGTTTCTTTTCAATCAGTTGTTGGGTAAACGAAAGAACAACTCAGAATTTTTCGTTTATTGTTTTCTATTTTTGGGTACACTCAAAAAGTTGTACAGTAACTGAATGTAATTTACTAAAATCATTTTCCGTAGAGTTAAAACTTAATAAAATTTGTTATTTTATAATTAAACTAATTCTTTAACTATTTCTATATGTTTCTCCAAAAAATATATGTTCAGTTATTTTTTATGCATAAAATAAAACTGAAATACTTAACTGCAAAGATATTTTAAATTATTTTATTATTTACATACTTATAGGAACATGTGCACATAAATTAAAAAACACAAATTTTTCGCTGATTTGGTAGGTAATAATGACAGGTATAAATACTGTTTTAGCTGTTTTAGTATGTAATTTAAATTGAGTTAAAATTAATTGAAAAAACCTTTGAATGTATTTTTTGTAGTTTGTACATTGAAATAACAGAAAAATGTATTAATTTTTAAAGAATTTCTCCGTTTTAAAATTAACAATAAAAAATAACCGCAAAATTCCTTTATTTTAAATGAAATTTCAGTTTTTCAAACTTAATATTATTTTGAATTTACCTACATAATATTTTGAGTGTAACATCAAACAAATATGCTATACTTGTTTCTTTTAACACATTACCGTATTCAATCAATTGTGAATGAATGAACGAAATCCACAAAAGACTGACTGACACAAAAGATAAACTGACCCAAAAGACAAGTGACCCGAAATGAACGACTGAACGAAGTGAACGAACTCGTTCACTGTTTTGAATTGAACGTTAATGACCGGTCACCTAAATGAACGATTAAGCCCAAGACTAGCTGACAGCCACATCGGCTAACAGCCGGAGCGAGCCGCCGCCGAGCATTTTTTCGCGTCAGCCGCCGCCGCCGATGAAATCCCACGGCGCAGGTCTCTGTAAGGGGACGACGATGTATGCTTGACACTCTTTACTTCTTGCCTCTCTCGCCAACAAACTGTTTCTGTCCGACAAGAAAAGTCCATAGTGTAAATTACGACTTATTTAGTCCCAATTTACACTAGGGACATTTCTTGCCGGACATTTTTTGAATTCTCTTTTAATCTTACCCAAAGCGTTTACATATGAAACATTAGAAGTCAGACAGAAATTAATACTTGTATGTAAACTACTACAGGTTGTAAAGGATTTATCGCACTGTTCGCATCTAAAATAACATAAAACAAAAATTTGGTTGAGATTTCGTTTCTAAATTGTATATCTTTTAATATATGTACATACCTAAAATAATTTGGATCTTCGTGTTTTAAAGCATGCTGGACGTTATGACACTCCAAAAAGTGTCAGTGTCCATGGACATTATGACACTTTCTAAAGTGTCATAACGTCCATGGACTCTATGACACTTTGCAAATGGACGTTATGACACTTTCAAAAGTGTCATTTGGTCCATAATTACTAAAGAAGTTAAATACAAAAAAATGATCTGCATACACGCAGAGAAAAACATGTTTCATTATGGTCCCAACCAACAAAACTATTTTTAAAGAAACTAATTTAACCATACTATGGTTGTCGGTGACAATGATTTGGTTAAATGAAACATAATATGGTAAAAAAATTTTAAAAATGGTTTTGCGGCTTTTTCTCTGGGTGTATATATTAAATATATAACGAAAACACTTTTGGGCGCAAGGATTTTCTCTTCTATGGTATAACAAATACCGGCTTCGCTAACTAAAGCTTCTCTGTACAGCCGGCCTTTGGCCGGGCGCAAGGATATTCTCCTCTATGGTATAACAAACACCGGCTTCGCTAACTAAAACTTCTCTGCACAGCCGGCCTTTGGCCGGGAACAAGGATTTTCTTCTCTATGGTATAACAAATACCGGCTTCGCTAACTAAAGCTTCTGTGCACAGCCAGCCTTTGCCCGGGCGCAAGGATTTTCTCCTCTATGATATAACAAAAACCGGCTTCGCTAACTAAAGCTTCTCTGCACAGCCGGCCTTCGGCCGGGCGCAAGGATTTTCTCCTCTATGGTATAACAAACACCGGCTTCGCTAAGTAAAGCTTCTTAAATCTGCCTTGTTTCCGAACGAAAGCCGACTATGCAACGAAGGCAGGCTGTGCAGAGAAGCTTTAGTTAGCGAAGCCCGTATTTGTTATATCATTGAGAAGAAAATCCTTGCGCCCGGCCGAAGGCCGGCTATGATCCCAAATTTGTTTACATTCTTGCTTGTAAGAATTTTTGGCATTGTACTTACTTATTTTAATATTTCAAAAAAAATTTTACACATTTTAATATTTTTCATTATAAGTAAAGTTGTGGACATTATGACACTTTACGAAGTGTCATAACGTCCGCGGACGCTATGACATTTCTTTGATGGACGTTATGACACTTTTGAAAGTGTCATAGTGTCCATGGACACTATGACACTGGACGTTATGACATGCCACCCTTTTTTCTTATGCGAATACATGTTTGCCTTGGAATTAAAAGTTCTTGTACAAAACGGACAATTGTATAAAGGCTTTCCCGTGTGACCAGCCATATGTTCCTTAAAACGTTATACAATTTATACATATATGTTATTGATAAAATATGATTAAATCAAAAATACCTTTAATGATAAAGCACTTTTAAAGGTCTTTTGACATTCTTCACAGGTAAAGGTTTGAGTGGAATGTGTGTTTCTTAAATGACAAGTTAAAGAATGTTTATTTTTGCATATTCGTCCACATTCAAGACACTCATATTTTGATTGATTGTGAAAGCATCTTAAATGCTGTTTTAAATTGTCCTCATCTTTAAGCCAACTTTCACAACCTTCGCGGGTACATTTAATACGTGGACCACTTGTTTCAAAATGTAAACGTACATGTTTTTCGAAAGCCTGTTTATCTCGTATTTCTTTAGCGCACACATGACAAATATTGGAGGCTTTCGTATGACGGGAATTTATATGAATCTGTAACATAAACTCGCTAGCAAATCTGAAAAAATATATATAAATACATACATGTATGTGTGCGTAGGTATAAGTAAATTTAAAATAAATAGGATCTGGGAATTTAATTCTCATGGTGAGTAACATTTTTATTATAAGTATTCTAAGTCAAACTACAATCCATAAAGCCTTCACACTTTAATAGGCCCATTCCATCAATATTTTTCTATGCACTGCATATCAGAATTTTTTGGTTTGTATTGGGGGTGGAATAGCGCACGAATTTTTGATTTCGATACGCTATAACCCCTAATTTTGTGAAGGGGTAAATCCATTTTATTATATGGGTGTTAAAATTCATGTTTTCCAGTAATGAACACATCAATTCTATATTAGTATTGTCATATGCTTTCTGTAGATCCAAGCATGCCGCCATAACACAAAAACCCTTTGACTGTAGTAAGCATGTTGTATTTATAACATCATTAATACAATTGGCAGTCGAATGATTTTTTCTAAAAGCGTATGACCTATCAGGAAGCAGCGAGTTGTATAAAATGTGGTCGTCAATAAAGATCTTCATCAATCCCTCAATAATTTTGTAGAAACATGGTAAAAGGCCTATGGGCCGAAAATTGCAAATTTGCGATTGGCTTAAATTTTTCTTAGGAATAGGAATTATTTTTATTTTTCTCCATATATCAGGAATAACACCAGTAGCCCATATTTTCTTAAGCGTTCGAAATAATTTTAGCTTTTCCTCCGATCGTAGAGAAAAAATCATCCTATAAGAAATACCATCAATGCCTGGTGCTGAATCTAAATTTCTTGTATTTAGGAACTCATCAAAATGTTCCAAGGACAATTCAGGAATGACATCCGCTGCCGGACAAATGTAGCTCTCGGTGGATATTGTATTGTTATTCACAGAAATATGTGCCAAATATTCACGTTGTTGATGAATATCCCATGAGTTATTTGAATTTTTTTCATATCCATATTTTTTGATATTTTTCATTTTGTTCCACATTTCTCCGATAGAAGGAGGACTGTCTAAGTCCTCAATAACTCGAGCGAAATTAAGTTTTTTCTTTTCCCGAACGTGTTGAGTAAAGTTATCCTCTGCTACATCAAAAGCCCTTAGGTTTTCAGAATTCTTGTACTTACGATATTTCTTCCTAAAAGCATTTCTCAAACGAAAAAGCCTCAGAGATTCCTCCGACCACCATCTTTTTGGCACATATCTGCTGCCATCCGGAATAACTAAAATGTTTTTCTTAATTGCGAATTTAAAGGACTCGTTAATATTTTCCAAATTTTCATCTAAAACTAGAGAATTTATATCCTTGAGCATATTCGGTTTGTGAAGGTGATGTTTTTTGTTTGGTTCAGCATAATTGTTATATAAATCGATCTCTATAGGGCAATGATTACTATCAGAAATTTTAACGTCCAGAATTGACCAAGTGGTGTTGAGAGGAATGCATTTTGCAAAGGAGACATCAATGGCCGAAGAGTAATTGTTACATATATATGTAGATTGACCGTTATTCATAGCTGAAAACCCGTAGTCCGATGAAATATCCTCCAGTATCGTTCCCTTCGTGTCAGTTACCTGGCATCCCCAAGTAGTAGACTTTGCATTAAAATCCCCGCATATAAAAGTGGTATTTGTTGTATTATTATAGAGTACAAAAATTTTTTCAAGTTCATTTTTAAAACGGTATGTAGAAAAATTGGGCGGAGTATAAATACAAATTAAATTTATATTTCTCCTCATGTTAAGGGTTGAAATTCCGACTACATCAATATCTGATCCAAATTCCAAAATTTTATATTTAATATTTCTCTTCACATAAATCCCTACTCCTCCATAACCATCGGAACGATTTTTATAAACAAAATTATAATTTGCCAAACTTGTAGATGAATTGTCCGTCAACCATGTTTCACTCAAAGTACAAAAGGAAAAATTATATTTATCCAGAACCAATTCCAAAGTTTCCTTGTTACCTGGTTTTTTCAAACTTTGAATATTATATTGCAATATTTTCATAATAAATATCTACAGTGTAAAATTAGTTGGATCTAAAGTAGCCGTAATATGTTTTTGGAGACCTCTCAAATAGTCCTTTTGGATCACCGTTAAATTATAATTATCCCATCCGGATAGAAAATCGTCTAATTTTGCATTTACGTCGAATAAAATTTCCCTGGCGGATGATGAACCCGAACGAGGTGTGTTAATAGAAAAACTACTCAAATTCAATTGGCTGGAAGCTTTTTCGACATCTGATGTTTTGTGTGGATTAACGATTTGTGTGTTTGGTTGACTATTATTGTAGTTAGACTCCTTAACTATTTGATGCCATTCTTCCATATATTTTCTTGAATTATTTGCCTCCCTTTCGCGGTCAATATTTCTACGAACTACTTTAGAAAAAGGCATTATGTTGTGTAGAGAGTGTGCAGCTTCTTTATGATTATCAATTGATATATTATTAGATTTGGTTTTCAAGGGGGGAAAAAAATCCGGCTCGTCATCCAAACCGGCAAAACGATTACCAAAAACACCTGAGTATTTATTTCTAGCTTCACTCATAGATACATTTTCCAAGGTCATTATTTTCTTAATGGTAAATGCTTTAACTCTAGCAGGGCACGATTTGAAAGTAGGATGATGATCATTTTTACAGTTAGTGCACATTCTTTGACCACAAGACTCGTCCTTTTCATGTTTGTTATAACAGCTTCTGCAGATCTCAATCTGCTGCTTACAATTTTGGGCAAAATGATTGAGTCTAAAACATCGGTAACATTGTGCAAATGAAATATAATGCTTTACTTTTAACTTCGTGAACTCATAAGAAATTTCCCTAGGCAGTTCAAGACCATCAAATATTATTTTAACTCTTCCAGTTGGGATTCTTGAATCTGCGTCATCCGGATCTTTTCTTTGAATTCTAATGCACTTCAGAATACGTATTGGTGAATTTAATTCTGATTGAAAATCCTCCATGGAAAAATCGGTAGGAATATCAAACACCAACCCGATCTTTGACACAAAGTGTGCAAATATTTTAGGCGCGTAGCCATTTTCTTTAAGTCTGCTATCATACGCAAATTTATTTGCCGTGTTGCGGTTTTTGAAGGTCACCTTGCATCGTCCATAACCTATTTTAGATACTTCTTCAATACCCTCAACTTCCAATTTTTTCAAAATTCTATTTAATGATATAGCATTAATGGGTCTTCGGGAGCCCAAAGAATCTATTGCATCAACGTAAACTAAAAAGGGACCCCGATGTTCATCGTTATATTTGTACTCAATACTTATATTTTTTGCAATAGCAATGGCGGAATCTGCAAGAATATTTAAATTTGTGTCATCAACCGGTAAAATTTCAAGTTCCTCACGTAGCCTCTTAGAGCTAGTATTTGAATTACTACGGCTTCTATCAGCCCCTGGTCGTGATGTTTTATCCCGACCTTTCCTCTGCTCCACAGGGGGCCCAGGACCCCCATTTCCCGACATAATTACAAATTATTTATTTTCTGCCTTACTTCAGTTTATTTATCGGGTATATAGAAACAGAAAGTTCCAGAGATACGATAATGTTCAAGGACAATGGAATATAAAAAGGAACCTCCAATTTCTCAAATTAATCCCAACGGCTAGACTTTTGAAAACGAGTTATCACCGTCGCGCTCAACTTGTACAATCGTATATATTTATTTTTATTATTTTGCCACTCATAATAAATTGATAACAAAATTGCGAAATAAAAATTGACATCACCGGAAACTAATAAAATCCTTGACAATTAAAATTTATTCCCAAAATTTTTTATTTTTTTTTTTTAAGATAAATTAATAAAATGAAATATTATATAAAACCCATTTTAGATTTGTTAACTAAATCCCATTCGATAGGATGTGCTTTTTTCTTATGCGAATACATGTTTGCCTTGGAATTAAAAGTTCTTGTACAAAACGGACAATTGTATAAAGGCTTTCCCGTGTGACCAGCCATATGTTCCTTAAAACGTTATACAATTTATATATGTTATTGATAAAATATGATTAAATCAAAAATACCTTTAATGATAAAACACTTTTAAAGGTCTTTTGACATTCTTCACAGGTAAAGGTTTGAGTGGAATGTGTGTTTCTTAAATGACAAGTTAAAGAATGTTTATTTTTGCATATTCGTCCACATTCAAGACACTCATATTTTGATTGATTGTGAAAGCATCTTAAATGCTGTTTTAAATTGTCCTCATCTTTAAGCCAACTTTCACAACCTTCGCGGGTACATTTAATACGTGGACCACTTGTTTCAAAATGTAAACGTACATGTTTTTCGAAAGCCTGTTTATCTCGTATTTCTTTAGCGCACACATGACAAATATTGGAGGCTTTCGTATGACGGGAATTTATATGAATCTGTAACATAAACTCGCTAGCAAATCTGAAAAAATATATATAAATACATACATGTATGTGTGCGTAGGTATAAGTAAATTTAAAATAAATAGGATCTGGGAATTTAATTCTCATGGTGAGTAACATTTTTATTATAAGTTTTCATTTTAATTCAAATGTGTATTCTAAGTCAAACTACAATCCATAAAGCCTTCACACTTTAATAGGCCCATTCCATCAATATTTTTCTATGCACTGCATATCAGAATTTTTTGGTTTGTATTGGGGGTGGAATAGCGCACGAATTTTTGATTTCGATACGCTATAACCCCTAATTTTGTGAAGTTTAAAAAAAAAACGCATGAGCCAAAAAATTAGTGGGTGGGATTGGGGTAAAAAGCTCCTCATAGGGGTCAAAGCTAGGGGAAAACGATAGAAAAGCCAAAATAAGCTTCACAACTGTCCCTGAGTCGCTCCTAGAGGGGTAAAATGTAAGACTGACTCCCACTAATATTTCCCCACTTCATTTTTTATTAACATACTAACCCCCTATCTGTGCTCCTTAAGGGGGCTCCCATACTAAACATTTTTTTTATAAAATTACCCGCCACCGCCCTAACCAGCCCCAGAGTGCCCCTAGAGGATTCAAATATATGACGAACCCCCAATGTTTTTGCTACGACAGCATTTATTCAGAACATACCTAGTCTCCATCTTTAATCATTAAGGTGTCCCCATTTTATGAATTTTTAAAACAACAAAAATTTCAAAATTTTAATAAAAAAAATGATTTTTTTCCACCAAAAAAATATTGTTTCTAAAACGACTGCGCATATTTGAAATTTTTTTAGTTTTTTCAAGAAGCTAAAGTGTTTTTGAGTTATGCGAACATATGTTGTGCAACTCCGCCATTTTCGAAATTTTTGTATGGGGACGACCCTAATGATTAAAGATGGAGACTAGGTAATTAACTTAAAAATGTTAAAGAATATAATAATATTTGTGATTTTCTAATGTGTAAAATGTTTATATAAATAAGACTTAAAGCTAGTTGCGTTGCTATTAAGTTGTTGTGTTCGAGGAAGATTATTCCAGAGACGCGCCGAATGTATGAAAAATTGCCATTCGGATACAAGAGAACGGTGGAATGGAATTATGATCTTTTTTCCCCTAACTGATCTGGCAAACCTAATCTTATCAATGAGATATTGTGGCGTATCCGAATAAATGATTTTATGCAGAAATAAAAGCACACGTATGTTAAGAAGGTTGTTAAACGAGACTCCATATAGTTTCAAAGGAAAGTGGGATACATGATCATATCTTCTCAGTTCATATACATATCTAATAACATTGTTGTATAATACTTTAAGCTTACCCTTGCTTACTGAGTCACAGCTGGCAAAAAGTTCACAACCGTAGATTAAATTGGGAATAATATAAGATTTTGCAAGAAGTAGCCTTTAATTAATTAAAGACAGAAATGTAGCCCTTACAGAGCCATGAACACCGAAATACAAAATGTTATGATCGGACTTAAAATGGCCACACAGTGAACAAAAAACTAAAAGGGCGGTATTTCTAGGCGTGGCAAAAAAATAAAGAAATAATTTTAGGAATTGTTTTTACATTATCTTTAATCCTAGGGGGGGACTGAAAAAAAAATTTTTTTTCGAACCACTCTATTGTCCACTGACCGCTTTAGGAATTATCATGATCAAATCCATAACATAGTTCGCACAATCATTTTGATTAATTTGTGCGACACTTTCCTCAATTACACTAACTTTGTTATGCATATTTTTTTAAATGATGGCATATTTTCCTCTACTTTTTATTGTTCCACTAACTTATGTTTCTTCTAAATCACTGATTTCCAACTTTTGACTTTGAATGTGCAATTAATACTACTTTTATATTCCATTGCGTTGACTATCAAGTAAGAAATTAATCCAACCGTTATCAAACACCAACAACAATAGGTCATTTACAGTAATCGGTTAAAAAAATATTTGCAAATCAAAAAAATACAACAAAATATGATAAACCTACAAATTCTAAAACTGGTTTAATTTAATTTGAAAAATGTTTTATTGAATTTTAATAAAGTTTAATGGGCCTTGGTTTAATTTATTCTGAAAAGAGTTTCGTTCATTTTGAAAAAGGTTTCATTTATTTTGAAAAAGGTTTCGTTCATTATAAAAAAGTTTCATTTATTTTGAAAATTAATTAATTAATTTAAACTGAAAATGATATATACATTTTCTGTATAATTTACTTCATTGCTAACCAAAGGACAGCATAGAAAAATATTCCTGAAAAATAATGATGGAATGTGCCTAGTAAAGTATGAATGCTTTATGGATTGTAATTTGACTTAGAATACAAATTCGAATTAACAAGAAATAATAATAATAAGTGAAATACTATACTACCATACTTATTCTACCATGGGTAGGTAGGTATATAAAAAAAACTTACGCCTTTCGTGGTGAGCATATTTGACAATAGTGTGATCTTTCCGTTTTGGGTATATGTTTAGCTTTATGATGAGCCAGTAAATTTTTTCTTGAAAATCTACGCGGACATTCATCACAGCCATACGGCTGATTTTCCTCAGGTTCGTGATATTTCATAAAATGGTCTTTTAGTCCAGAATTATTTATAAATGTTTTCCCACACTCTTGGCACTTAAAATGTTCAGGATCCTCATGGAAATAGGCATGCTGTAATATGTCCGATGTGGAATCCAATTTACGTTCACAACATTTAATAAAAGGTTTTACACCAACATGCATCTCTTTGTAGTGTTTTATTAAATTGGAAAAATCTTCGTCAATGTGAGAACACATTTGACATAACATTTTTATGTGCTTTTTAATTAGGCCATTATTTTCTTCCAATAAAACTTGCCCCTTTCGGCGTTTTGGTTCATTAGGTTTTTCTGCTTTTTTAAGCGAGCGCTTATTTTCTGTGCGAGGTACAGTTCTCTTCGTTTTCTTTTCTGAACTATTTTTTAATGAAATATTTGCATTAAAAGTTTCATCATTTTCTTCATTTTTTATGTCTTCTAGCAGAGAAGCTAATGACTGTTCGTTATATTCATCATCTTCGCTATCACTTGACTTTTTAGGACTTTTAGCACGTTTTGTTACTTTTTGACTTCGTCGCGTTTTAGTACTTTTAGATTTTTCATTCTTAGTTTTGATATCTTTTGTCATAAAATCGACCATGTCATTATCTTCCTCTGGTGCTAGATCTTGTAACGGATTTTCCGTAAAAGCATCATCTGTTTCGGTCTTTATATTTGCATCCCAAATATTTTTCTCTTCCTGTTGCACACCACCAGTATCTTCCAATAATTCCTGTTGAAAGCATTTCGTTTGTTCTTTGTGAACTTTAGCGACAAACTCGAAAAATTCATTGAAATCTCGTAACTTTTTCCAACATTTATTACATATTTCTAAGGTTTCTCCTTGTTCATCCTTTACCTGAGGCTGTAAATTAAGAAATCCAAAAGTTGTTTATTTTAGCCTTTTATTTCTTCGAACATTTACTTGCCTTCAGACATAAATGTTTTTCAATAGTTGCAGCAATTTTAGAATAGCCATCATCTTTTCCAAATATTGCTATAGTATGATTCGCATTTTCTGTGCACACAAAACAAATCATTTTCACAAAAATCTTTCAATTTTATTATTTGTAAACAAATCGGTAGTAAATTTCACTAAGTTTCACGAAGTTGCCATATTAATCAGATGATGTATTTTCTCAGGGTTAGAAAGCATCAACAGGGCTGAGTTAATCGTTTTACACAATTAACCCTGCGGCCACACGTTCAAATTGTTCTTGATAGTCTTTTACATATACTGCTTGTCAAAATTTACATACATTAAAAGCTGTGACGTAGGCTGCACTCAATTTGTTAGCAATTTACTTCCAAGGTGTCAACAACAACAGAGACAAACTTGTACTCAGCTGTTAAATTGAAAGTAAATGGAATGGAAAGGTGAAATTGAAAGCCATCTCGTGGTCAATTTAAAAAGTGTGAGTGTGTTAGTAAAAAACTGAGAGTGTATTGCAAATTGAAAGGCAAAACTTGATCGTGTGGCCACCAAGTTACACAAGCCTTATTATAAATTTTATGCAACTCCTCAATTTTATACCGTTTATAAGGTTTGCAATATAATGATAGAACTGCAAAATATCCGACTTATTCTCTAAAGGTTTGTAAAGTTTCCTAAGGGCATCGATTTTTGACGACGTACCCTACAAGAAGACTACTTATATGTCCGATATATTGGGTACCATTTCTATAACCCCGGGTCTCGACGTAGCAATATTTATTGCGGCAAACGTCAAATTTGATTGCTCCATTAAATTTGCGACGTATAGACCGCAAATTGCCATGAGTGGAAAGCCATTGCGCAATCACAAAGTATACAGAGATGAAAAAAGTGACGTATGAAAAATGACTAAATCATTTGCGAGGGCAGCTTTCAAAGAAAGAAAACGTTTTTTTGTTAGTGAAGTGACAATGCGTAAAAACAGGCCGCTACTATCTACACAAATTGCATAATCAAAACAAAAAACGCAAAAAGTGCAGCTTTCGAAGAAAAAGACAGAAAAAAACAACATTATCTGTCTCGTGACGCCTCTGTATACTTTGTGTGCGCAATGATTGCTCTTCTGATTGCTTGAGCAATTATTGCTTAGCAATTTGCTGTCAAATCAGTCGTAATTTACATTTCATTTCTCTGTACGGTTGTTTTTTTATTAGTGTGCTTATTTATTAAAAAAAGCAATCAAGAAAAAGCCGCCAAGTGAAAAATACTCTAACAAAATACAGAAAAAGTTTTTATATATTTTAATTTTTTTAAATAAACGTCAATATCAACAAAAGCAAACGACGAATTAGTTTTTTTGTATATTTTTATTTTTTCAATAGAACAATACAAGTTTTAGGTTTTTTTTCATACGCAAATAAACAAAAAAGTAGTACAAAACACAGCTACGACAATTATAATTAATTATTTTATTAATTTAATTTATTAAAAACATTTGTTATAAATGCAGCCACAAAACTTTATACAACTACTCACTATGGACATTTCTTGCCGGACAGAAAAAGTTTGTTAGTAACATAGCGTCTTCACCTGACAATTTTTTGTCATACCAAACGTCAAACTTCATATTAAAAATATTTATATAGACTTTGACGTTTGGTATGACAAAAATTGTCAGGTGAAGACGCTATGTAAGGGGACGACGATGTATGCTTGACACTCTTTACTTCTTGCCTCTCTCGCCAACAAACTGTTTCTGTCCGACAAGAAATGTCCATAGTGTAAATTGCGACTTATTTAGTCCCAATTTACACTAGGGAAAAAGTTTGAATGAATTGCTACTGTCTTGCCAGTACTGGCAAATGTAAAGGTGCTATCAGACGGGATGTATTTTACATATGTACTGTCACTTTTCTTTCCCATATGTAATTCCGTATGTATGTCAAAATTTCCATTTTACATATGATTCATAATTTTTGCTATCACACCTGCTTATGTTTTTCCTTATGACATAACCTATAAATGTAAACAAAAGCTGACTTTTGTTTACGTTTCAAAACAAACCAGCTGTTTTGTTTATGTTTACCACAGGAAAATAGAGCGTGTTCTAATCGAAAAATTTACATATGTATTTCCACATGTTTTTTACACATGCAAAGTTTCATATGTATCACACGATGTGTACAACTTTTACAGATGGAAAATTTGACAGTACATATGTAAAATACATCCCGTCTGATAGCACCTTAAACGCTATATTACATATGACACATTAGAAGTCAGACAGAAATTAATACTTGTATGTAAACTACGAAAAGTAAGAAAGAGAAATGAAAAAATGTCCAGTACAGATAGTCATGTACTACACACTCTACCTTTTCAACCCCTCGCCTTCAAACTTCGTCTGTCCGGCAAGAAATGCCCCTAGTGTAAATTGGGACTTAGAGATAGATTTAGTGCTGGTTCACACACGGTAATTTTAACTCGTCAAGTCTTGAGTTTTTAGGAGAGAGGGAAAAAGATATGGCATCCTCTTTTCCCTTCTCACCTAAAATCTCAAGACTTGACGAGTCAAGACAAGAAAGAAAGATAGATAGGAAAAGAACTGTCAAAAGTAGTTCCAACACTAAGTGCCGGTTCACACAGGTCAAGTTTGACTCTTCAAGTCTTGAGCTTTTAGGAGAGAGGGGTAAAGAGAATGGAAAGGGGTACATACTTGACCGTACCAGTCAGTTTTGTATTTTTCTTTTCTTTTTTCATCCGTAATATAATAAAAAGCTACAAAGTTGAAGGAATAGAAAACAAAAATTAATTTTGTGCATGAACGTGAACGCAAGTTCAAAAGAAAATTTAAATAAAACTGTTCAAGTAAACTTGACCTGTGTGAACCAGCACTAACTGTAGTTAAATTCGCCTTGATTTGATAAATGGTAACGCTGGGTCTCCACGTAGCAATTTTTATTGCTAAGTACAAGCAATAACGTCGGCAGAACAATGACAGAACAATGGAGCAATAATTGCTGATTATATTGCTGGAGAACACTTAGAATTACTTTGCCATAAATTTGCAATTTTCACCGCGAGTAGTTGTATAAAGTTCTGTGGCTATATTTATAACAAATGTTTTATGTTATGTTTTGAAGTGATTGTTAAATTTTCTTTTTCAAATTAATAAAATAATTAATTGTAATTGTCGTAGCTGCGTTTTGTATAACTTTTTTGTTTATTTGCGTATGAAAAAAACCTAAAACTTGTATTGTTCTATTGAAAAAATAAAAATGTACAAAAAAAAAAACAAATTCGTCGTTTGTTTTTGTTGATATTGACGTTTATTTAAAAATATAATATATAAAAACTTTTTCTGCATTTTGTTGAAGTATTTTTTCACTTGGCGGCTTTTTCTTGATGGCTTTTTTAATAAATAAACACACTAATAAATAAACAACCGTACAGAGAAATGAAATGTCAGATAACCCCGGGTCTCCACGTAGCAATATTTATTGCGGCAAACGTCAAATTTGATTGCTCCATAAAATTTGCGACGTATAGACCGCATATTGCCATGAGTGGCAATCCATTGAGCAATGATTGCTCTTCTTATTGCTTGAGCAATTATTGCTAAGCAATCTGCTGTCAAATCATTTGTAATTTATCTGACATTTCATTTCTCTGTACGGTTGGTTATTTATTAGTGTGTTTATTTATTAAAAAAGCAAGTGAAAAAATACTTCAACAATATACAGAAAAAGTTTTTATATATTATATTTTTAAATAAACGTCAATATCAACAAAAGCAAACGACGAAATACAAGTTTTAGGTTTTTTTCATACGCAAATAAACAAAAAAGCAATACAAAACACAGCTACGACAATTACAATTAATTATTTTATTAATTAATTTAAAAAAGAAAATTTAACAATCACTTCAAAACACAACATAAAACATTTGTTATAATTACAGCCACAAAACTTTATACAACTACTCGAGGTGAAAATTGCAAATTTATGGCAAAGCAATAACAAGTGTTCTCCAGCAATATAATCAGCAATCATTGCTCCATTGTTCTGTCATTGTTCTGCCGACGTTATTGCTTGTGCTTAGCAATAAAAATTGCTACGTGGAGACCCAGCGTAAATTACAACTGATTTGACAGCAGATTGCTAAGCAATCAGAAGAGCAATCATTGCGCAATGGATTGCCGCTCATGGCAATTTGCGGTGTATACGTCGCAAATTTAATGGAGCAATCAAATTTGACGTTTGCCGCAATAAATATTGCTTCGTGGAGACCCGGGGTAACGCTGCTTTCAAAGAAAATGCCATTTTGTCAGTGATGCCACAATAATAATAGAATTTATTGGCGCTTTTTTTAGTGATGATGCTATAAAGAATTAAAAATGTAAAAAGGAACAAAATAAGATTTGATCATCTTGTCAAGATGTTGAAAAATTTTGATTTTTAGCCCTATGTATTTCTAACTTGGTGGCCACACGATCAAGTTTTGCCTTTCAATTCCTTTCAATTTGCAATACACTCTCAGTTTTTTACTAACACACTCACACTTTTTAAATTGACCACGAAATGGCTTTCAATTTCACCTTTCCATTCCATTTACCTTCAATTTAACAGCTGAGTACAAGTTTGTCTCTGTTGTTGTTGACATCTTGGAAGTAAATTGCTTACAAATTGAGTGCAGCCTACGTCACAGCTTTCAATTTATGTAAATTTTGACAAGCAGTATATGTAAAAGACTATCAAGAACAACTTGAACGTGTGGCCACAGGGTAATGAAAAAATTTTTACATCCCTGCAAATTGATGGTGGATGTTAAATGTTGACAAGTGTGAACATGCTTTTATAGGGAAATTTTGACATCTTCACAATTTGATTTAAAATGAAAAATATTGACAAGTGTGCAAATGCTTTTTAAGCTGTTTATAATTTGGTTTTGACAGATGAAGTTTGTTTGTGAGGGGTTGTAGAGGTAGAGCAAGGCGAATTTATAACAGGTAAGTGCAACTCTACAACTACAAAACAAGACGAATTAGCTCCATGTATTTTGTTTTTGCAATTTTCTGACTTGTTGTCAAATTTAAGTATAGAAACAAAACAATATTTTGACGTTTCACCATTTTTTTAATTCGCCGTGGATACAGCTGATGAACGGCTGACGAGTTGAGCTTACCTGGAGTTAATTCGCCTTGAGGTAGAGTGTGTAGTACATGACTATTTGTACTGGACATTTTTTGGTTATCTTTTACACTTTTCGGCATTTTCATGTTGTTGCTTCATATAATTTTTCTCACACCAATGTAATTTTAGTATCAATACCTGTTAAATGTTCATCTTCGTCAACAGCGAAAAGGACGAAAAAAGGAAAACAATAATTTCTGTCTGTCTATTAATTTCGCGATTGTGAAAGGTTTAGGCAAGTTCAAAAGAGAATAAGAAAATGTCTGCCTTTCAATTTCAACGTGTAAACTGGGACTTACGATTTTATTTTTCAAACTTGGCAGCATATAAATTTCGGACTCTTCAACTTTTGTATAGATCTATTTAAATTCTGGTAATAAAAAATAAACAAAAACCGGCAGAAAGTATATTACATATTTTATTAATTCTTTAAAAAGGTGCGTTTTTATAAATTTTATTATTGGAAAATATCATGCATTAACATTTTAATATAAAACTCATAACTTGTTAAAGATAAAATCGTTTTATTAAAAAATATATGACGTGTCCATTTGTATATCTTTTGCAGACTCTACAGCGTACACTATGATTACTGATGTACAATTAGCCATATTCTCCAATGTGTTGGGAGTCTTATTGTTCTTGCTAGTGGTTTTATATCACTACATCAATGCCAACTCCAGCAGCAAGTGAGATATTTATGTTTTTTTTTTTTAATTAAATACTAAAAAACCCGTTTTTCTTTTCAGAATAAGCTCTAAGAATAAGTAAAATGCTTTATATTTTAATCTTGTATTTACGCATATTTAATAAATAATTTTAAAAGATTCAATAAAAAAAAGGTTGCTTTTTATGATAAATTACATTGATTCTAATGCTTGCTTTAGCGTATCCATATTTTCCAACGTTTTACCGGTTTCTTGTTTTTGCTTAAGACCATTTCGAGGGCAAAACGTTTTTTCTTTTTGATGGCCAAACGAGAACATTTTTAATTCCCCATTTATATTATTATTTGGTTTTAGTTCTTCTACCACCTCCATAGAATTGTGCTCCGATTTATTTTTGCATATTTTATACACTTTGTGCTGGGTTTTCTTATGAATTTGGTCGAATCTAAAATTACTTGGAAATTTATGTTGTTTTATACAGTGCTCTTTACGTTCAAAGGGATTTCCAAATAATTCTTTACATTCTTCTAAGTAACATTTGAACAAACGTTCACCTTTTTCCACTCTGGCTTTAAAATAGGAATCGTGATTATCTGTTATGTGCAAATCTAAAAAGTGCTCTGTAGGTAAGGATTTTTTACACTCTGCACATATAAAACGATGCATTACATTGTAGTGGCTCTGGTATGATGCTATATTATCAAAAACCATGCTGCAGCCAAATGCATTGCAAAAAATTTCATTGCTGGAATTTTCGAGTGATTCATTTATGATTTCAACTTCTTTGTTGCTTATTGCTCCTAGTTTTTTATAAGTCGGAAATAGGTTTAAATTAGTTGATTTAAACATTTTATGTTCCGGTTTAAGGTATCCCTGCGGACATCTTTGCAACAAATTCAGGATTTCCTCGGAATTCAACATCTTTTTTTACTAACTTTGGCCTGAGCACAATTGCCAAAACAACCACAGTTGCAATAGGTGCGTTCGAGTGCCAAGAAATGCAAAATTTAATTGGCGTTTTTGGGAGGTTGAAATATAAATGAGAATTTAATGCTTTTGGAAATTAAAATGAAAATGGGAACTAAAATTTGGGAAAAAATAGGGTTTCAAATCAAAATGAGAAATAGTAATTTAAAGCACATTTAAAACACTTCACCTCATCTTAAAAATATTTTCATACACATTTTGAAAACTTCAGAGATAATTTTATATTAATTATTTCTCAATGGAAAGTAAAGGACCCTATTTTTTCTATATATTATCAAAAAACTAATCATCGTATTGTTACTCATATACATATACAAATAGAAGTTTTCAAAAAAAGAAGTTAATAGATACAAATTTGAATTAAAATAAAACAAGAAATAAACCTTTAGCTTTAACAGAAATCCACATTTATATTTTCAATCACAGAGCACTTTGACACAAAGTATACAGAGATGAAAAAAGTGACGTATGAAAAATGCCTAAATTATTTGCGAGGGCAGCTTTCGAAGAAAGAGAAAGAAAACGTTTTTTGTTAGTGAAGTGACAATGCGTAAAAACAGACCGCTACTATCTACACAAATTGCATAATCAAAACAAAAAACGCAAAAAGGGCAGCTTTCGAAGAAAAAGACAGAAAAAAACACAATATTTTCTGTCTCGTGACGCCTCTGTATACTCTGTGACTTTGATAAGGGTGAAGGCTCTGTGACACAAAGTATACAGAGATGAAAAAAGTGACGTATGAAAAATGCCTAAATCATTTGCGAGTGCAGCTTTCGAAGAAAGAGAAAGAAAACGTTTTTTGTTGGTGAAGTGACAATGGGTAAAAACAGGCCGCTACTATCTTCACAAATTGCATAATCAAAACAAAAAACGCAAAAAGGGCAGCTTTCGAAGAAAAAGACAGAAAAAAACACAATATTTTCTGTCTCGTGACGCCTCTGTATACTCTGTGTCTGTGATAAGGGCACAGAATACACAGCACTGTAAAAAGTGACGTGTGAAAAAGGCCCAAATCAGTTGCGAGGGCAGCTTTCGAAGAAGGAGACAGAAAGCTTTTTTTGGTAGTGAAGTGGCAAGGTGTAAAAACAGGCCGCGACAATCAACACAAATGGCGTGATCAAAACAGAAATAACAAAACACAAACCACGTTAAACAAATGCATTAGTTCAATAAACGTTGTTTTTTGTGCAAAAAATGTATTTAGTAGTATTGTTTTGTGTTATAATGTTATTTACTTACTTAAATATTATTTACTCGTGTTGTGGTGAACTTAAAAGTTAATTTTTACAACAGTTTTGTAAATAAATCTTAACTAAATAAATTTGTGTTCATTGTATTGCGGCATAGAATAAGATGAAAAGAGAAATGCAAAAAGGCAGCTTTCTTTGAAAGAGACAAAAAAAAACGCAAAATCTTCCGTCTCGTGACAGTTCTGTGTATTCTGTGATAAGGGTAAATGCAAGGCGAATTCATGTATACGGTGGTGGCGATACTACAACAAGTAACAAAACCAAAAACACAACATTGTATTTTATTTGTTGCTTTCGTTGGTCGATATGTCAAAAACACAAGTAACTTTTGACATTCCTCTCTAATTTAGTAAAAAAAAGTAGCACAGCTGTCCTTTCAACGCCACCTGAAAAATGAATTCGCCTTGGGTAAATGCCAAGGTATATTTACACAAGGTAGACTGGGTAGCCCATATGTTTGTCAGCTGTTTACCCCAGTTAGAATCCAAACGTCAAATTTTGTGTATATGAGCCAACATTTGTTCATGTGTGCGTTAAGTTGTTTTTGTTTTATATTAAGACAATTTTGACAGCTCGGTTCTTTTTACATAGAGCAGCATGTCTACACTCACAAATGCGTCTACCATGTGCTAATGTACCTTGGGTGTATGCCACTCTAACCATAGACACAGAGCTAGGGCTTCTAATCGGGATTGGTTTTTTTGATCCCGGGATTCGGGATTGAAGAAAATATTTCGGGGTCCCGGGATATTTTGATTCACGGGATTTTTGAAAAATTTTCGGTATTTATGTAAATACAGTAGACGATCAGAAATTCAAACTCTTAGAAATTCGAATTTCCAGAAATTCGAATCAGTAATTTCATTACATTTGGCGCTCTAAAATTAGAATCCAAAATTCGAATTTCCGAGCGGTTTTTTCTTTTTATTGTAAACACTATAATTTTGACAATTTAGCTGAACCAAATACAAAAAAAAGGGAAATCCCATTTTAAAAGATAACTTACAGATCTTGTTGATGTTGTTAGAGTTTAAAAGTCCGTTTTACACATACTACACATACTAAAAAAAGTCATATGAACCGAATTGTTATTTTTTGTTTTAGCTCGTTAAGTTTTTTATAGTTTTTATATTAAATTAAATTTTAATTTTATGGTCAAATTTACCTAAATTTTTGTATAAAAAAAACCGTCCAGAAATTCGAATAATTCGGAAATTGTTAGCAGTGGTTCTTTTTTAAATAATAATTTATCTATGTATTCTAAACAACTTAAGGTGGCACATGTTAATTGCCAGAGCATTAGTCCTTCGCGTGGTTCTGTGAAATTTCATGAGGTTGCCAATATTACGTATAACAACTTTGAGTTGATTGGTACTTCCGAAACGTTATTCCAAGGTCATCGTCGTTGGCGATTTTAATTGCAATATGTTTAATGTTTCTAAAGCCTACTTGTTGCGCTTAATGTGTATGAGATGTAATCTTTCAGTTTTTCACAATTCAAGGCCAACACACTTTGACAGGGCTCATGGCACTACATCTTTGCTAGATTATTGGCTAGTTCGTGATGACTCTATGGTTTGTTATTCTGACCAAGTTTCATGTCCTGCTATTTCTCACCATTCTTTGATTTTTGCGGTTTTTTGGTTGGATGTCATAAATACAGATAAGTTGATTGAATATAAAGACTTTAATCATATTGATTGGGAGGGTATATTTTCCGTTATATCAGAATTTGACACTAATACATTTTTTAATTCGAGTGATGTTGATTACCAAGCTTCTATTATTAGTTTCTTTTTTAACATCCTTTATACTTACGTGCCTACAGTGAGAAAGAAAGTAAAGATGGATGATAACATTTGGTTCAGATCTAACAATATTTTATTGGCAACATCGCTTAGAGACTTGGCTTATCGTTCAAATAGAAATACTTTTAATTGGAATGTGTACTGCAAATACCGAAATAAGGCTAAAAATATTGTACGTAAAGAGAGAAGAGCATATTATTCTAAATTATTTTGTGGCATAGACTCATCTGGTATGTGGAGAATTTTAAGGCAGTCTGGTCTAACTGGGGATAATGGATGGTGTAATGAATTTGATGTTGATAGTATTAATGATTTTTTTGTTAACTCGTCTGATTCCCTAAGTGATGATGTGGATTTTAGCACCTTTATTGATGTTAATGGTTCTTTTTCCTTAAGTGGTGTTAGTGAGGAGGAGTTATTTATTGCGATCTGTAGGGTTAAGTCTAAGTATGTAGATATTGATACCATACCCATTCGTTTTGTTAAGATTATTTATCCTTATGTATCTAACATTCTAATTCATCACGTCAATTCGATTTTAACTACATCAATATTTCCTAAATCTTGGAAAATAGCTCGGGTTGTTCCAATTCCAAAGTGTAGAAATGTTCGGACACTTGATGATCTTAGACCCATATCAATTCTCCCTTCTTTGTCCAAAGCTGTTGAACACATATTAAAGGAACAAATGTTAAATTCTGTTCGAAGGCTTATTGTTCCATCTCAATATGCTTTTCGTTGTAATCACAATACTACTTCTCTCTTGCTTGACATGACTGATGATATAAGGAGGAATCTAAATGATGGTGAGTTGTCTTTACTAGTATCTCTTGATTTAGCTAAGGCCTTTAATTCAATAAATTATGCTATTATGATTAGGAAATTGAAAGAACTATTTAAATGTTCTACCACTGCTTGCAAGCTTATATTGTCTTATCTTACTGACAGATCTCAATTTGTAAATGTCAATGATCAAAGTTCCAATTTACTTGCAATTACTTCCGGTGTGCTTCACGGTTCAGTCTTGGGACCACTTCTTTGTATCTTATATATCAATGACTTACCAGCCCAATTGGACTCTGAATGCTGCAGATCATTGTTATTTGCTGATTACGTTATGCTTCTGTTTAATAGCAACAGGAATGATGTTGACACTTTTAGCAGTGAAATTAATTATTACCTTGATCGCTTTTCATCATGGTCATCTGTGAATTCTTTGGTTGTTAATACTACTAAAACGAAAGCCCTAGTGTTTGGTTATGGTGATTTATATTTGCACAATCTACGCATTTCTATATCTGGTTCTTCAGTTGTATTTGTTGATAAACTTAAATGTTTAGGTATATATATTGACAAACGTCTAACTTTTGAGAACCATATTGACCACCTCTGTTGTAAAATTACTGGAATATTACGTAAACTGTACTCAACAAACACCTACTTGCCTTTTCGTATAAGATGTTGTCTTGCTCATTCTCTGTTAATTTCAAATATACTTTATGGTCTTGTGGTTTTTACGGGTACATTTTCCTATGTGATTTCTAAGTTAAATAGGGTGGTTAATATGATCGTTAGATTTGTTTATAATATTCGAGTACGTGAACATATTTCTGAATATGTTAAACTTTTCCTTGGCTGTTCCTTCCACAATTTGATACAACGTCGAAATTTGATATTTTTTTACAGGGTAATTAAAACTGGGTTGCCTACACCTCTCTGCTCTAAATTTAGTTTTTCTCGTTCTACTAGGAACCCGCAAGTTTTGATTCCGAGAATTAACAATGGATTCTATGAACATTCGTTTATTGTAAGAACTGCGCGTTGTTGGAACTGGTTGCCTCTGGAACTTAAAATTTTTTCTCATTCTAACAATGCATTCCGCCTAAAACTTTATAGAATACTTTGTAATTAACTTTAGTGTTAATCACTGACCGTTTTATTAGATGTATATTCCACTTGATTATTTAAATAAAAATCATTTGTTTATGTATACATTTGTTGTGTATTAAATATGTATTTACAAATGTATAATAAAACTTGTTTCCAAAATTTGTTTGGTCTTTATTAATGCTTCTACACTGCTGGGATCTTTTGTTTTCTGTGTTTTTTCTTTTTTATTGGTTGGGGAACCGAAAAAAACTAAACCGGTTTGAGGATTAATTTAATTTAATAATAAAATCATTTTTTTCTATTTTATTATATATATTTTTAAAATAATTTTTGTATTATTAATTAATTTATAAATGTATTCAGGCAAACTGCTTTGTAATATATATTTTAATTGGCCTAGAGTGGCTTTTTATATTACATTTAATGAAATAAATAAATAAATTCGAATAATTCGGAAATTCGAATCGCCCTAAAAACAAAGTGGTTCGAATTTCCGAGCGTGTACTGTACTTTAAATATGTATGTAAATACTTTTTAAGTTGTATAAAAAAAAAAAAACTTAATTTTCCAGTAAATACTCATATTTCATGAACATATGGGTATTATTTATTTGTAAAAAATATAATTAAAACAAGCTTAAAATAATAATTACTCACAATTCATAAAGATCATGTAATAAAAACGTAACAAAAAAAAAAATTGGAAAACTTGATAAAAATCCTTTCAACTTATTTAATCGATATATTTTGAACAAAATTTTTTTGTTATTTATATATAAATTTATAATATATATATATATATATATATATATATATATATATATATATATATATATATATATATATATATATATATATATATATATATATATATAAATTTATAAATTGTACATATTGTAATTAGGTGCGTTTGAGTACTTTTACAGTAAAATGCAGTAAATGAGTGAACTTAAAAATTTTTCTCTCACAAAAAGCTGTTGTCCAAAAACGTACGCGAACGCAAAATTTGTAAAAATTCGTAAAATAAAGGCAACAGCTGATGGCAAATAATTGAAGTGTTGAAAAATATGGACACTTTTGACTACTTAACTGAGCTACCTAAATAAAAGCGGAAGCGTTTTTTGTACGTCAAAACTTCTCATTTGCATACAATTTATACGAAACAAACCATTAGAATGCGAATTAGAAACCACCCGGCTGATAAATCTTATTTGACAGATCGCTATGTCGGTTTGTTTTATTCAAATTGTATTTCAATAAAATTTTCATGTTTAAAAAAACGCTTGCCGCTTTTGTTTAGGTTGTTCAGTAACTCGTTTTCTTATCGGTACTCGATTAAATACTTTTTATAACACGAACATTTTTGGAAAATACAAACAAACTATTTTATGTAATCTTTTCATATTTGTTTGTTTTTTATTTTATTTGATTTTATTAATTTGTAGCGGGTTAAATTATTTAAAAGAACATGAATAATTTATTTGCTATTGATTACTTAAGTATCCAAGTACTTCACACTTTTACAACTCTAAAAAATTTGCAAAACAAAAAAAATTTAAAAAGTTTGTATTTGTTGTAATAAATGCTTCACAAACACCTTTTATCAATTAATATTTTTTCACTTTTTGTTTTGGTTTAATATTTATTTCAACTTTTCTTTTATTTAACAATTTTTTCACAATTTGTATGCTTTTTATTTGTTACTTTTGTTTGATTACCTTTTGAAACATATGTTTTTTTGATTTACTAAATTTTACTGCAAAAATTTCTGCAGTAAAAATTTGTAAATACTCAGACAATAACTGTCACTTTTCGCTCTCAATTTATGTTTTCATTTACTGCATTTTGTGTACTCGAACGCAATTTCGTAAAATGCAGTAGTTTAGTAAAAAATAGTAAAAACTTTTGTGTTCTCGAACGCAACTATTAAGGTAGAAGTACACAACACGCGTTAGTGCGCGCGCGCTCTGTCGTCTTCTGTCAAAAAAAGTTAAGCTAGTGTGTTTTCATAGAACAAGCTACATGCAAAATATTTTGACGCGTTTGCGCCAGAAAGTTGGTTAACTTTGAACTTTTTAACGCGTTGTGTGTTTTTGACAAGTAATCAGCTGACAATAAAAATAGTAATTTAACAAATTTGTGAATCATGAAAGAAAAACTTAGAGAAGAGCTTAAAAAACATACAATATTTATATAAAAAGAATAAATTTAATAAAATAACAAAATCTTGCTATACTTTCGAACCCGTTTTTAATGCACAAATAAGTAAAAAAATAAAAAACAGCTGACAGGAACGGCTTTTGTAACGCGTGTTGTGTAACTTGCAGTTTTTGACGCGCTAAAGTTTATAAACGCACGATACTTGTCGACGAACTAACGCGTGTTATGTACTTCCACCTTTATTGTTTTCTCAAATGAAAGGTAGCAAGGTATATTTACACAAGGTAAACTCGTTGGCCCATATGTTTGTCAGCTGTTTACCCCATTTGGAACCCTAGTGTCAAAAGTTATTTATGTAGGTTCCGTTGGTTCCTTGTGTTTATTTACATACTTATGGTTAGTGCGCGCCATTTTGAATTAAAAAAGTGTAAAATTGTGAAAAACATTTTATTTTTGTGAAATTTTAATTCTTGTGATTACTAAGCAAACAAAATACATTTAAATGCATTATTTTTTGCAATAATACTTTATTTTTATGCTTGAGAATGCACAATATATTAAAAATTGTTTCAGCTTATTATTCTGAACTGCACATTGTTATGTGCAGCTGTGACGTAGGCTGCACGCAAGTTGAAAGCAATTTACTTTTTCAAGATGTCGTCGCCGAGAAAACAACTCAAAATGTTTTACTATTTTCCACTTTTGATTTTTCTGCACTGTAGGCTGTTCGAAGGGACTTTATAATTTTGCTTATTAATTTTATTAATAAACATATTTCACTATTTTTTTAGGTTTTTAGTTAAAATTTTAAAATTCCCGCAACAATTTGTAAAAAAAAAGAACTTCAGCTTTTGCCGGCAAAATATTTGTGAAAAAAAAACAAAAACAACTTCAAAAGATTTGTAATAAGCTGTTTTCTTGAACGAAAATTGATACACTCACTGGCAAGAGAATTTTAGAGGCAAGTTCGTATCAATTTTTAAAAGTTTGAGTGTATTGGTAAAAAAGTGTGAGTGTATTAAAACTTGATAGCCAAAACTTGATCGTGTAACCCTCAAGTTAGAAATTTTTAAAAAAACGAGGAAGTCGTATGGGATGTCAAACTTTTTTCATAATACTTGTCATTTTCGTGACACATTGCATTCACACTATCACACTTTGTCATATTACTTGAATTTTTGACATGTATTAATATAAAGTATGATAGTGTAATCTAGCCTTAAAGAGTATCAAGAACAACTTGATCGTGTGGCCGCAGGGTAACAGAAAAAACAATCACCCCTATCGTGAATAAAAATTCCTTGAGAGTTTTTTTCCCTTTTTCCTATGTTAATTCAATTGAAGCACAGCCGCGAAAAACGTTGTAAACGCCACATTTTGCAAAAACTGTTTTTTTGCAGATAAACGTTGACTTTACTCTCTTCCACAGTTTAAACATCAAATCAACCAAAACTATGCACCTTAACGCCTTCAAAATGGCGTACAAAGTGTCAGCCAGTGGAAGAACATTGCAAGTTAAGGCCAGTTTACACGGTAATACATTGTATTACGACATAATGTAGAATATTACCGTGTAAACTGGCCTTTACGAACATAATGATGAAACCGAAATGGTTTTGCAGTGCGGAATAATGTTTTAAAAGCCTTTTGCATTAAAGTTTTTATTATCACTATTTTAAATAATAGAAAAAAAAAATTTTTAAAACAAATAATGCTGCTTGTCAAAAAACGTTTTTTTGCTCTCCTGAAAAATTATTATTTTGTAACTTAAAACGTTATTCGCGGCTGTGCTTCAATTGTAAAAATGGGAAATGGGGAAAAATTCCCAAGGAATTTTTATTCACGATAGGGGTGAATATTTCTGTCTCTGGGTGTGTGTAAAACGGTAGCAAAGTACTCATGGAAGTAAAATTATGACACTATTGAGGTGAATAAAATTTCAATAGCCCTGGGGGCAGCGTTACCGTTCAAAATTTTCAAAAAGGGGCACAAAAAGGGGATTTTCAAAATAAAAGTGGCACAAAAAGGGGAATTCTGAGAAAAAAAAGGGGCAACTTTAAAAATAAGACCATTTTCATTTTTATTAAGTTATTTTTACTTAAAACATAAACGTTCCAAAAAATAAGCCTCTTCCTCTTTTCGAAAATTTCTCAATTTTGTTATATTCATATCTAATTAGCTGTGAACTCTTTGAAAATGATTTTGTTCTTTTATAATTTTAATATTTTCCATTAAAAAATATGAAAAATTGGTATAGGGTTTTAATCTTATTTGATGTTTTCAGAAGCTACCAGACAGATAAAAGGAAAATATACATAACAAAATTAGGCCATTATATATTGCTTAAATATGAATTACTAAGCTTCGCGTGTTTGGCAAATTTTTTTTTGGAGCATTATAAATTTTGTAAATCCATTTTTCAAACAATACTAATTTTCTCTACTTTTTATTTTGTGGAGGCCTTTTAGCTTTTGACACATCCATATATAGTCGAACTTCACTATATTATACAGAATTAAATTTTTTTTCTACTTTCGTTAATAAAAACTGGTATTTTAGTTCGATTATCGATTAACATTTGCTTCAATAATATCCTTATAAGGAAAAGTTTGAAGACTTTTGCGTTAAGTGTTTAATTGCTTGTACGAAATAAAGTGCTGGAAAATAATCTGCTGGGCTACAAAACCTTTTGTGCTGCTTATTTAACTTTTAATTATCATATTTATTTTAAAATAAATGCTGCTACATTTTTGTCCACTAAAACGAGCGACTGTTGCTAAAATCGTTATCAAGAAACTAAGATACTGCCATGCTACCTTTGCGCTTAGTTAATTTAATACCATATTTTAAGGTTATTTTACCTATGATTTTTTTGTGTGTAAGGAGATAATAATAATTTTTTTAAATTTTTTATATAGAAAGCTTCATTTTATAGAACTTCACTATAGAGATGTTCGAATGTACATATATATACACAGCGAAAATACACGTCTTGTTTGCAAGTTAATGTGTATGAACTGTTGCATATAATTTTACTCTTCACCACAGCTGGAAATATATACATATGTAAGTTCGTTATTATATAGTTTGTCATTCCATTTTTAATTTAACAAAATCGGTTACTAATTGACTTAGTAATAGACTTATAACCACGTTATAATTCCCAAAATAAGCGCGTTGTCACAATAGCGTCTTTATTATGAGTGGTAGGTGGACCAAATTTAGTTCTGAAATTTCCTATTAGAAGAAGTTAGTAGAGGTACGATTTTTTATAAATGCATTACAGTGCTATGCTGTTTCTTTAGTTGTTATATAAGTATCTAATTTTCGAAAATATGCATCTATGTATATTTATTAATAAGTTCAACATGGACTGCCAAGTATCTAGTTTCAGTCTATTGGACCACTTATTGTTTTATAATGCTAATTAAAAAAAATCCGTTAAGCGGATGCACTTCTATGCGGTTAAATAAATTCATACAATCATATAAAAGCTGGAAGTTCAAAAAGGGGCAAAAGGGGCACAAAAACATACAAAATGATACAAAAGGGGATTTAAAATAAAGGGGCAAAGAAAGTGGCAAGGCATTAGAGTTGTGTCGGTCATGAACGAACTAGTTCAATTGAACGGGTCAGTCAGATGAACGATGAATGGCCGTTCAGTTTCATCGTTCAATTCCGTTCAATCGGTCACTTGCATGGTTCACTTGGGTCTTTTTAGTCAGTCGGTCACTTGTTTATATGTGATGCCATATAATATACTTATTTCATTTACTCATTGCTTTACACATTTTCATAATACGATCAGGACTGTCAAGTTTCTTGGCGACTTAATTTTCAATTTGGCGTCATGGCGATTTAGTTTTGGTGGATTTTAAAATATATGGCGATTTTAAGATTTTCGTATGACGTGCTAAATTCCCAATTTTTTCATATTTGATAAATACACTGAAATTTATTGTTGAGGGAAAGCTAGCCTCTATGCGCATTTCACTGGTTGCTTAGGCCAGATCATTTTGTTGGTTGATAATGCTATGTTCACACTTGGTTTTTTAAACGTGTTTAAGCAAAATGTTATTACATTTGAAATGATTAAGATGACAGATTATTAAGAAAAAATCCCAACAAACAAATTTATATTTCTTTTAAGTATTAAAAATGGATAAAAATACTTTATAAAGTTATCAGAAGATTATTTTAAACATATTAATGATAAAATTGTACAAATTTATGAATTATTTAAGAAAAAAAAAAAAAAAATAAAACGTTAAGCAGAGTTAAAGAACCCAAGTGTGAGCATAGTATAAGCCATGAATTTGTTTTGAGACTCGTATACAAATTTACCGTTTATTATTTGGAAAGACTATTTCAATGGTGGTATTACATCTAATTTAAATTAGTTTTTGAAAAAAGTTTATAGCTATTAGATACGTCCGGTACGTACCATTTTAAAGAACTCTTTATGTGCATGTTATTCCAACTCTTAATGTCTGTGTTGAAATAGTTATTTTTAATAATTAACTCAACTAAAACTCGCTTTCAAAATAAAGTGCAATATAAACTTCTTGGCACGTTATTACGAGTTATAAATTATATGAATGTTAATAGCAGGGGTCTAATCACCGCATTCGATATCGAGCAAAATTGATCGAAATTATTTATTTTGGTATCATGAAACTCGATATCGAATGAAATGTAGTGAATTAAAAATAAAAGCATTTGATATTGAGTAACTCGACAATACATTTATCGAGTTTTCATTCCATACGTCAGTGTCTATCGTATGCAAAAAAATTCGATAGTTTATTCGACTAGACCCCAGAATTGCCCTGCCGGTGAAGTGTATAGCGTTTAATTATATATCCAATATTTATTTAATACAAACCACAAAAAAACGTTTTGCTACTTCAATTAGACTATTATAAACTATATCTTTTTTGTGTTCACCAATCATTTTACTTTAATTAAACAATATACTACATATATCAAGGCGGCTTTTTCCCATTTTTTTTTTGGCAAATTTTAGCAATTAGGAAGACATTTATTTTTTAGGATTTATAAAAAAGGCTTTGGCGATTTTGGACAATTAATTTGGCAAAAAAGATCAAAATAAATCCGACAACCCTGGCTGCTATTTACAATTTTTCTACAATGTACATGAGCGTTGCCAGTTGTTCTTAATATAAAACCCGCCAAATGCAAATTTTTTATTTGAGCAGAAAATTGTATACATATTTATTTCATTTATTTTTTAAATTAGACCTTTAAATAAATAACCAAATTCAATAGTCAACAGATTTATTTATTAAAGCTTAGTCAAGTTTTAGAGCACGAAATTATTATGGAAACCCCATTTTGAATGTAGATATTACTTAAGCGTTCGTTTATGAATGATGCCCGTAATTTCTAAAAAAGAAAGCTGGTCGTATTCGTACCTAACAGTTATTTTTACCTATTTCAACATTTATTTAGCGTTGATGTTTTATGCTTCAGTTTTCATTTAAAATATGACAGCTTTTACACCATTGACTTCTATGCACTGCTAGATTTCTTTTTGTAGAAATTACGGGCATAAGACTGTTAATATAAAAAAAAATTTGTTTATAAGAAACTACTTATGAATTTTAAAAGCTTTTATTTAACTTGCAATGTATGTATGTGTGTGGGCAAAATCTTGCAACTCAAATTTAAAGCAGATTACTCGAACCGATTTGGCTGACATTTTGTAATGAAAATGCATGGTTAACTGTGTAAAGTTATTATACATCCAACATGGTAAAACACCCAAGATGGCGGACTTATTATTTTAAAGGCATTCCAACAATATGAGTATCAAATGGGAGGGCTTGCTGAGTGACTCTAAATCTTCAATATGGGTATCAACTAAAATTACTTCCTGAGAATACGAATGCGAGTTAAAAGTAAAAAATTATTTAAAAAAAAACATCTTTTATTTAAATGCTGTGAAAAGAAAAAAAAAATAAAATGTAACTTAAAAACTTTTACTATCAACTTAAAACGTCGTTACATAAATTATACGATTTAAAGCTTGTCGCGAGATTTACTTGTGTAGAAAAACTTGTAAATTAAATAACTTGCGACCAATTTAACTAAAATAAATAAAATATGTTTTTGTCAGTTATAGCGAATAGTTAATTATAACTGAACTTGCTGAAATTGACCGTTGATGTGATTGATAAATTAACATTAAAAAAAGCCGTAAAATTCCTTTATTTTAAATGATTTTCCGTTTTCTAATTAAATTTTCATTCAAACTTAATATTCTTTTGAATTTACCTACATAATATTTTGAGTGTAACATCATACAAGTATGCTATACTTGTTTCTTTTAACACATTGCCGTATTCAATCAATTGTGAATGACTAAACGAAGGCCACAAAAGACCAAGTGACACAAAAGACCGACTGACACAAAAGACCGCTGACAGAAAAGACCGATTGAACGAAAAGAACGAACTAGTTCATTTGTTTTAACTGAACGATAATGACCGGTCACCTAAATGAACGATTAAGCCCAAGACTACAAGGCATTAAAAAAGGGGCAAAATTGCGACTTTAGTCGCATAACGGTAACGCTGCCTGGGGGCCATAGATTGCAACTCTAATGCTGGGTACACACAGTGCAATCTACATGCAATCTGTTTCAATGCAAACTCAAAATCAAAGCGTTTTGATGTTGACGCAATCTAGAATGAATGAAAGTCTGGGATCACACTATGAAAGTTTTCTTTCAGAAAGTCTTAGTTTATGGGTGAGAGAGAAGAAAAGAAAAGCATGTTCTCTTCCCCTCTCACCAATAAACTAAGACTTTCTGAAAGAAAACTTTCATAGTGTGATCCCAGACAAAATGAATTTAATTCACTAGATTGCGTAAACGCGTTGCATAGTGTACCCAGCATAATTCACTAGATTGCGTAAATGTGTTGCATAGTGTGTACCCAGCATAACAACAAAATTTTACGTTTTAAGTTAGCAATAATTGTTAACGAAAATGCAGAATCAATTATTGCCATCAATAAATCAGCCCAATTATGAATAAAAATTCCCCGGGAGTTTTATCGCTTCTCCCAATTTTCCTATGTAAATTCATTTGTAAAAAGGAAAAAAAAACTCCCGGGAATTTTTTATTTATAATTGGGCTGAATATGTATTTGCTGTCTACATTTTATGCTGGGTACACACTATGCAACACATTTACGCAATCTAGTGAATTAAATTAATTTTCATTCATTCTAGATTGCATCAACATCAAAACGCTTTGATATTTTGAGGTTGCATTGAAACAGATTGCATGTAGATTGCACTGTGTGTACCCAGGGGGGCTACTCTCTATTGCGATGCGAAAGAAAATTGTAGCAAATCTAGCGATTGGTACTCTTTAATACGTTTGCACATGTGACTTTCGCATCTTTTAATTTTTTCTCTTTTCGTAAATCATCACTTTATTTTATTTAAATTTTCCAATATCAAATATTTTTACACACTTTGGTATTCCATTACTGTAAATCCGCGCCATCTTTAATTTTTATTGCCACTATCGCTTCTTTTTCAGAAAATTTTGCGAAAGTGATAGAGAGTACCAATTTGGCTTTTAGCTTTCGCATCGAAATTGTTTTCGCATCGCAATAGAGAGTAGACCCCCAGCATTAAAGATAACATTACTTCGACATTTGCTGCAACAAACATATGTCGCAACATTTATCTCTGGTATAGACGGGTAGTAATGTAGGTACATACATAAATTTGTTTATAGGTTAGGATTTTTGAAAAAAAAATAATTTTCTTAATTTGGAGTTCATCAAAATTTATTTTTTACCAATAAAATTTTCATTGGTTAAATACGAGAATTTTATTAAGTATTGTAAGCAAATATATCAGAAAAACGCAACTTTTCCTCCCCCAGCACAACTTCTTAACATTGCCAGCAATTGCTTTTCGTGTCAAAAACGCTTAGGACCAGTCCAATAAAGTTTAATGGTATTTGTAGTTTCTGTGGTGTCTCATCTTGCCGTAGTTGATGGCATAGAAGAAAGTCATAGCAGCTACTGTGATTTGAAAGAACGGTGCAATACCAGCACGTTTAGGTTGCACATATTTGTGTTGCCAACGCCACCATGCACGACTAATTGCGCCAGCCATGGCATTGGGAGTCTTATTGCGGCGTGCTAACCAAGCACCCAATTCACCTACCTTAACTTGTCCTAATGGAACATCAGCTGCAAAAGAGAAGCAACGATTTCATAAATTACATACCCTTTTTAATCTTACGTAATACAAAAAATGTATTAAACATTTTTTTTGCAATAATGCATTACCTTTGCCATAGAAGCGTGCAGGGTCATAAGGACCATGTACTTTGGGGTTGTATTCAGCTGGATAATCACCGAAAGCCATTTTGTATCTGTAAATTAATTTTTTAATTATTTATTTTTTAACACAAAAATTTAAGCGGTGTTGCCTTACATGAATTTCTTCTAGACTGTCAGTGACGGCGAAAACAATACAATCCACAGTAACGTCAAAGTTGCCTGTTAGACAAAGTGATGCCAAGTTTTGTGCTTAATTCTTCTCAAATCAGTGATGCACTTATAGTTTTGGGCCAAATCAACTGAATGTCCTTGCAGATAACGAGACTAGTCCATACATGCATTTCGCAATTTCATAAAATGCAGTAAAGTTTAGTAAAAAATAGTAAAAACTTTTGTGTTCTCGACCGCAATTATTTTTGTTTTCTCAAATGAAAGGTAGCAGTTTTTGTTAAAGTATGTTTCAGGGCTAATTCATACAAGGTGGTCTTATTTTGAAAACGTTTTACAACACTGTTAAACATTTTAACGCTGTGTCAAAAATTCAAAGAAATATTTGATTTTGTTTTTATATTAAATTGTGTTTGTTTGAAATTTTATAACTTAAAAAAGTTTTAAATTTCACAATTTTAATCGAAAATTAAAGAATTTAGTTAAGATTCCCCAGAACCAACAGGACGGTATACCATTTTGACACAAGCAAGGCGAATTCAACAAGGTAAATTCAACTCGTCAGCCGTTCATCAGCTGTATCCACAAAAATCATGAAACGTCAAAATATTGTTTTGTTTTATACTGAAATTTGACAACAAGTAAGAAAATTGCAAAAACAAAATACATGGAGTTAATTCGCCTTGTTGAGTTGCACTAATTATCCGCGCAGTATGAGTTGTTGCATTGTCATCCTGGAATGTCCACTGTAAGCTTCCAAAAATGTTCTGAAAGCTAGGAAACGCTTTTTGTAGCATTTCAATGTAGTAATGAGCGTTCATGGCGCTGGACAAAAATTTCAGCTCACAGATACAACAATAGGATATGGTTTCCCACACCTAACACCTCTCACTCTGCTATGCAAACGATCCAATTGTTGCTCCTCTATTCGGTGCTAGTGAAAATAGTCAGCCCTTATTGTGTTTGGCATATTTAAAATACGCCAAACACAATTAGGGTGAATAATCGATGCCATCAGGGGCTTCTAAATTTAATTTTTTTTCATCTGAAAAACGATACGTTGATACTCGTTATCCGACGTCATATGGGCACTGCTACACGTTCAATAAATATCGTGATACTAGAAATATGCAATATAGATGGATCGCGATCCATATCGCAGAATGGCCTAAAATATGAAATCCAGATCGCGGATCGTGGATCGCCTGATAAATATTGAACGTGTAGCAATTTCATGATATTAAATAGTCATGATACGTCAGTAAAAAGTGTCAAAATAAAAGAAATAAATTACGCAGTGGAAAAAATTAAACAAATAAAAAGTTAAACAATTGACCAAATTTGTGTAAAGTTTATTGAAATAAAGGGTAATGGCAGAAGACAGTGAAATCGAGTGGGTTCTGCCGGTGGAATCGGAATTAAGCAGTGAATAAATTATTTTAAAAGATTTCATTTTTAATTTGGAGGCATTGCCGGAATTGTGGGACTCGTCGGCTAAAGCTTATTCCGACAAAATAAAAACAGCGACTGCACTGCAAAAATTATTAAAGGTTTTTAAAAAAGCAAGCAAAATAGGTAAACAGGCTTTCTTTTGGTTTTCTCGCGACATTGATAAACGACCCGCACAACACAAAAATAACATAAATACTGACGCGATAAATATTGAACATGTAGCATACGCTCGTGATCCATCAATATTTTAAAATGGATCGCGATCCAAATATCACGATATTTATTGAACGTGTAGCTGTGCCCTATGAGTTCGACACAAGCCCAAACCATGATAGATAAGGCCATGATGCCTTTATTGCTCAATTGAATGGGAGATAAAGCCATAATGACCTTATTGCCTATTCATTGAGAGGTAAGGTAATATTTAAATTTTTTTGAAATGAGAGATATAGCCATATTTTTTTCACAAATGAGAGATAAAGCCATATTTTTCCAGAATATTGTTATGCATGGTGTAAACATTCTGTAAAAGGGAAAATCCTTAGATATCATTGAAAAACATTTTTTTATTCTTGTGAAGCACGCAGGAAAACTTAATTCAGCAAAGCCACCTGCCGCGTCCTACTGGAGGAAAAAACTCGTTAGCACGGCCGCAGGCCGCCACGCAGAAAAACTTTTCTAGTATTGCTAATGTGAGCTAAGGCCATGATGGCTTTATGTCCCATTCAAATGAAAAAATAAAAGGCTTTATCTCCCTATTGAATGAGAGATAAAGCCATCATGGGCTTATCTACCATGGTATTAAAGCACCTCCCCCCCCCCCCCCCCCCCCCGCCACCTATTTTTTTGAACATCGTTAAGTGGTGGTTTTTTTTAAGTTTTAATTGCGATAGATGTTCAGGCTTCGAAATTACACGCTGCACTGTTCTTTAGCTTTAATTTGTGCAGACGAGTCATGAGAATTTGATACTGCTCTGAGAATAGCACGTTTATTAGTTGCCAAAAGTACACTGTTAGTATGGCCCAAGGTATATTTATAGCAGGTAGCCGCGAGATTACAACAATTGTACAATAAAACAAACAACAGGGCTTTTTATTGTTGTTTTATGATACGAACTGTCAAACAGCAAAGGGGTTGAAAAGAGACAAAAGATAAAAACAAAAAACTTGTTTACTTGTTTACTATACAACTTTGACAGTTTGTATCGCAAAACAAGCAAATAAAAAATAACCAGCTGGCTTTCCAAGACTACCTGCTATAAATATACCTTGGTATGGCCTTTCATATTTTTCCCGTATACGATGCCACATTTCGGTTTTTTTTTGATTCGTTCAGCAATTTTGTTTATCGATTATTTAGATTCCTAAAGATTTTAACTTTTTTTTTAGCTTATGTTAAGGTTTTTCCTCGGCCCATTAAAACAACTTTTTTCTATTGCACTTGTTCACTTGCTTCAGAATAACTAAAGTTATTGCAGGGTGTCCTAATAAAGTGACGCAAAACTAAATGCAGTTGCGCTTTACACCAAAATATAAAAAAGTACCTAAATTATACATACAATAAAATTTAATTGAGAAATAATTTAAATTACTTCTGGCGTTACGTTACAAAAAGTAGAAGTTTCGGTTAAAACCTGGTCTACTTATTTTTCATTTAATTTTAACGAAAAGTTTCTTTTAATTTTACTGTCAAAAATTCAACCGTGAATTTCGTAAAAACAAATAAATATTCAGTTATCTTTATACATATGTATGTATGTATATAAAATTGTAACAATACTGACTGACTGACTCACTGATTGACTGACTGATTCATCACCGCACAGCCTAAACGCCTGAAGCAACAAACTTAATATTTTCATATAATTTTCTGAATCGTTCGTTTTGGGATTTTTAATAGCTGGAACTCTTACATTTTAATTAAGCTATCTTAAGCGGCACATATACTTGCAATAAAATTGTTCAATTTTACGTATTGTACAATTATATCGCCGATGTGTATGTAATATTCGAAGGTGCCACAATATATTGGCAACAATCAAAAGACTTTAGATTTTTATTGCACAACGATAAGAAACTGAAATTTGTTGACATTTGAATGAATGAAACCATTGTGCGTCGTGTTGCATAATATAAGTAGGACAAAATGAAAATAATAGCTCTGGGGGTTATTATGTAATACGAATCGAACGAAAAGATTTACGAATTCGTACAAATTTTATTATGTAGTACGTTTTTCGAAAATTTATTTTCGAACGTTCGGAAATATTTTATTTTTGCGGGATTTTTTACCCCTTTTCGTAAATTGAAAATTACCCTTTTACAATTGCAACTATGTAATACGAAAGCAAATGTCAGTTCATTTAAATTGTTCGTAAATTATTCGAAAGTGGCTGTGCTTGCGAAAACGATAAAAAATTTAAAAATATAAGTAAGTAAATAAAACTTTTTACAAATAGTCCAAAATACAATTAAAAACATAAGACATCCTCTATATTTAGAACTGTGAGTGACTTGAAATCACAATTTATACCATGTGTTTGTTGTCACAACTTTTTTTGTTTTAAGTCTGAAAAGTTTTATACATAGCAATTTTTTTAAATGCTTTAGGGAAAGCTCAAACAGTAGTGTGTTTAGAGCGGTTCTAGCGCAACTACGCCATACAAAGTTGGGAGCATGTCGTAACCCAGTAAACAATTTCATGTGAAAACTATCGCCTATATATCGCCTTCTTATTGCCTCCAATTTAGGAGCATGCAAGCAAACAATTGTTTGCTGGGTTATGCTATACATTTACTTGTGGGAAAATTTTTTTTTTATTTATTTAGTAGCAGATGTTAAATTTCTTCGTGTACGGGCACTGCTACACGTTCAATAAATATCGTGATATTTCTAGTATCACGATATTTATTGAACGTGTAGCATGCAATATTGATGGATCGCGATCCATATCGCAGAATGGCCTAAAATATGAAATCCAGAAATCCAGATCGCGGATCGTGGATCGCGTGATAACTATTGAACGTGTAGCATTTTCATGATATAAAATAATAATTATAAAAATTAATACGTCAGTAAAAAGTGTCAAAATAAAGGAAATAAAATACGCAGTGGAAAAAATTAAACAAATAAAAAGTAAAATAATTGACAAATTTTGTGAAAAGTTTATTGAAATAAAGGGTAATGGCAGAAGACAGTGAAATCGAGTGGGTTCTGCCGGTGGAATCGGAATTAACAAGTGAAAAAATTTTTTAAAAGATTTCATTTTTAGTTTGGAGGCATTGCCGGAATTGTGGGACTTGTCGGCTAAAGCTTATTCCGACAAAATAAAAAGAGCGACTGCACTGCAAAAATTATTAAAATAAACAAAATACATAAAAATAACAAAAATACTGACGCGATAAATATTGAACATGTAGCATACGCTCGTGATCCATCAATATTTTAAAATGGATCGTGATCCAAATATCACGATATTTATTGAACGTGTAGCAGTGCCCTACGTGTCAGTCTTAGAGATTTTAAAATTTTGTGAGGGATGATAATTTTACTTGTGCGTTTTCGTATTAACGATAAAACTGATCGTGGAATAATTATTTTTAGTTTTTCAGTTATTGTGTGTGTGTTTAGAATAGTTAATGACTTTGTTGCATAGGTTTTCTAGTGACTTTTTATATACATACCTCGGCAGGCTTGTGGGATAGTGAGCTAATCTCAGTATAAGGGTTGCATATTTGATTATCACCAGAGATTCTGGTCTGTTTCACTACAACGAACTAATAGGCTAAGTAACTATTGATCGGTTGTGTGTGTGTGTGTGGGTGTGTGTGTGTGTGTATGTGTGTGTGTGTGTGGGTATGATTGATAACGATTATTCATGTGAAAAGTAGAATTCCATCCACTTTTTTTATATCAACAGCAACTAATATTTCAATTCAGTATTTATAAAAATATTTAACCATATTAAAATATCCCTACAGTAACAAATACGAACATGAGTGTAAAAGGAAAATGACGTGTAAAGAAAGTTTATTATTTAGCAGGTGTGACATTTTTATTAGTTGTAAAATTTCTTCTTGTACGTGTCTTGAAGATTTTAAATTTTGTGAGGGATGATAATTTTACTTGTGCGTTTTCGTATTAAAGGTAAAACTGATCGTGTAATAAGTATTTTTTTAGTTTTTTTTCAGTTATTGTGTATGTGTTTAGAATAGTTAATGACTTTGTTGCATAGGTTTTCTAGTGACTTTTTGCATTGAATGCCTCGGTAGGCTTGTGGGATCAACCACTTCTTTTTATATCAACAGCAACCGGCTGCACATCACTTTTAATTACATTTAACAAATAGAAGGAGTTGTCATTTTTGGGTTTTGTTAATCTTAAATAGAATTATATATAAATATTTTTTTTTTTTGCGCAGATTTAATTATCACAAGAGACTCTGGTCTGTTTCACTATAGCAGACTAAGGATCTAAGTAACTATTGATCGGTTGTGTATGTGTATGTGTGTGTGTGTGTGTGTGTGTGTGTGTGTGTGTGGGTATGATTGATAACGATTATTCATGTGAAAAGTAGGATTCCATCCACTTTTTTTATATCAACAGCAACTAATATTTCAATTCAGTATTTATAAAAATATTTAACTATATTAAAATATCCCTACAGTAACAAATACGAACATGAGTGTAAAAGGGAAATGCCGTGTAAAGAAAGTTTATTATTTAGCAGGTGTGACATTTTTATTAGTTGTAAAATTTCTTCTTGTACGTGTCTTGAAGATTTTAAATTTTGTGAGGGATGATAATTTTACTTGTGCGTATTCATATTGATGATTTACAAGTTGTTTATTTTAGTGGAAGGTGTGAAATTTCTTCGTGTTCGTGTCTTGAAGATTTTAAAATTTTGTGAGGGATGATAATTTTACTTGTGCGTTTTCGTATTAAAGGTAAAACTGATCGTGGAATAAGTATTTTTTTAGTTTTTTTTCAGTTATTGTGTATGTGTTTAGAATAGTTAATGACTTTGTTGCATAGGTTTTCTAGTGACTTTTTGCATTGAATGCCTCGGTAGGCTTGTGGGATCAACCACTTTTTTTATATCAACAGCAACCGGCTGCACATCACTTTTAATTACATTTAACAAATAGAAGGAGTTGTCATTTTTGGGTTTTGTTAATCTTAAATAGAATTATATATAAATATTTTTTTTTTGCGCAGATTTAATTATCACAAGAGACTCTGGTCTGTTTCACTACAACGGACTAAAGGTCAAAGTAACTATTAATCGGTTAATTAAGTTAGCATATAATTTTTGTTGATAACACTTAATAAGCATTTTCTAAAAACATTTGCAGATAGTTTCATTATTACTCAATGTTTATAACCTTTTATTTATTTTTTTCTAGTTTGATACTCTATAGTATAAGTTTAATGAAGAATTTTTCTATGGTTTGATACTCATCAATGACAGTATAGTTAAGAATTTAGTTCAATCCAAGGATACACTTCATACAGTTAATAATTATACATTATACATACAAATACAATAAAATTTCCATTTTATTAACCATAGTACATGGTTTATTAATTGTTTTGATAATATTTAGTAAAAGTTTATATATAGTATAAACTTGAAGTCGATTATACCAATAGAATATTAAATGTTAATGAAAAAAGGAAATCATATTACAAAATCAATTAAGATGATCTAAAAAAGAGTATTACATAGGAGTTTTGAATATTTAATAAGGAAATATCTATTATATCTGCTTATAATTATCAGTTAGAAATTTAAAGATAACAAATTTGTTTTATAATTAGTACAGCATTATATGTTTTTTTTTTCTAGTTTATTAACCATACATTATCATACCATACCATTATAATCCATAGAATATAAAACAATTTAAAATAGTTAAATCCGCAAAAGAAAATCAAAAAACTGTATTTATTTATTTATGTAAAACCTTACTCCATTAATCATTTATTTATACTTTATATATACTAATACCATGAAATGAATAGTTCAATAACCATATTATATGGTTTATTTAATGTTTTGTATACCGTTTTGTAATTCCTATAATTTGTTTTCCTATTATTTCCCTTATATATTTAAAATTTATACACTTCCATACATCCTTAAATATACATTCTGTTTTAAGCATTTCTACTATACATATATACAAATTTTTTTTTTCTTATACTAACATTCTATATTTAATCTTAGTATTATAATCTTACTCTTGATTTTAATCTTAGTCTTAGTGTTAATCTTAATAGTAGTCTTTTGATCTTGGTTTTATAGTTTCGGATTTCGATCTTATTTTTTTTTTTTTTGTTTATAGACTTGCAACATTACTCTTGCGTGCTGCTTTGTTTACGTTTTCTTAGACTGAATACATATCTGGAAATTTAAAATTTCTTTAATTACATATAAAATATCTATCTACTGTTATACGAATGCTTTGAACTTAGTGTTTTCAATTGAAATATTAAACTTCGATTTTAAACAGACATATACATATTTTATTTTATATAAGAAATTAATACTCGATACTAGCGACAACCTCGAAGCTTGCACCGACCCCAGTTTTCATTACGTGCAAGAATCGAGTTTCTACTATACTTCATTATCATCAAACTAATCACACAAGGCGATTTTAAGAAAATCCATACTAATCCTTTCCATTTTATCAAATCTATCCATTATATTATTATTTTAATTTAAACAATTCTTATAAATTCTATTCAGTTCTCATATAATTTAATTCATTCTATATACAACCTTAACGAGTAATTCATATTTATGTATACAGTTTTTTCAAACCACTTTTAAAAACATATTTTGATTTTTACTTGTCTACTATATTAAAAAATAATCTATAAAGTTAAATGAAAATTTAGGTTTATATTAAGTAATTTAATTATACGCTGAGATACGCTGATGGTTTTTCTACCTTAAATTTATATATTGGATAGAAAGTTAAATCTGAATGTAGTGTTTCGGTAAGAATGTGTCTATATTACTTTAAATCAGGTTTCTTATAATATAAAGTTTTTGAATGAAATATTAACAATACTAATGTTAGTTTCAATCTAATTCCATTTAAATCATATATATATATATATACATATGTATATTAATTTGTTAGAATCAAACCATCAATTACCATCATGATCTTATTAATGTCATATATTTTTTTTTTTTTTTCATTATTTTTATTATTCGTTAAAAACTTTATATTCTTATATATAGGAGATGCATATGATTTTGGATTTCTCCTTCATTTTAAAATTGTTTGATTTTACAATTTTCATATTAGTTATTTCAGCCTTTTCATTATCATTATGATCATTATCATAATCATCATAATTAAGATCAGTTATATTCTTTGCTCATTAAAAACAACAATTCTATTATCTTATGTTTTTTTTTCTAGTTTGCTACTCTATAATATTAGTTTAATGAAGAGTTTTTCTTTACCACGAAATGAATAGTTTAATAACCATATTATATGGTTTATTTAATGTTTTTGCATACAGTTTTGTAATTCCTATAATTTGTTTTCCTTTTATTTCCCCTTCTATACTTAATATTTATATACCTCCATACATCCTTAAATATACATTCTGTTTTAAGCATTTCTATACTATACATATATATAAATTTTTTCCTTTACTAACATTCCTATATTTAGTCTTAATCTTATGATCTTAGTCTTGATTTTAATCTTAATCTTAGTGTTAATCTTGATAGTAGCCTTTTGGTCTTGGTTTTATAGTTTCGGATCTCAATCTTAGTTTTTGTATAGACATCTCATTTACAAACCTATAACTTCAATCTCATCAAACCTATCACACAAGACGATTGTCTTCTGTTTTTCAAGAAAATCCATACTAATCCTTTCCATTTTATCAACTCTATCCATTATATTATTATTTTAATTTTAACAAATCTTATAAATTCTATTCAGTTCTCACATAAAGTTATTCATTGTATATACAACCTTAACCATTATCTCATATTTATATATGCAGTTTTTCAAACCACTTTTTAAAACATAGTTTGATTTTTACTTGTCTACTATATTAAAAAATAATCCATAAACTTAAATGAAAATTTAGATTTATATAAAGTAATTTGATTATACACTGAGATACGCTGATAGTTTTTCTACCTTAATTTTATATATTGGATAGAAAGTTACATCTGAATGTAGTGTTTCGGTAAGAATGTCTCTATATTACTTTAAATCAGGTTTCTTATAATACAGAGTTTTTAAATAAAATATTAACAATCCTAATGTTAATTTCAATCTAATTTCATTTAAATCATATATATATATATATATATATTAATTTGTTAGAATCAAACCATCAATTACCATCATGATCTAATTAATGCCATATATTTTTTTTTTTTTTATTATTATTTTTATTATTCGTTAAAAACTTTATATTCTTATATGTAGGAGATACATATGATTTAGGATTTCTCCTTCATTTTAAACTTGTTTGATTTGAAAATTTTTATATTAGTTATTTCAACCTTTTCATTATCATTACACTCATTATCATAATCACCATAATTGAGATTAGTTATATTCTTTTCTCATTAAAACCAACAATTCTATTATCATAATCATCAAAATTGGGTTTAAATATATTTTGTTTTTATTTTTTCGTTGAAACCAACAAATCATAATCATTATTATCAAAATCAGGTTTATATATGTTTTTTTTTTTTTTTTTAGTCAAGATACTTTAACATCATCATAATCAGAAATATTGTTTTTACAAATGTTGATATTGTGATTTTAATTAAACTGGTTATAATCACCTAAGGTTGAAATGATAGAGATGTTATCCGTTTAATTCTGTTGACTAATTCACATTTATTAAGACATATAGATAATAACAGAATTGATAGAGGATTCATAATTGAATAACTTTGAATAAGAATTGAGCTTATAGTTGGATGTAAGTACGATTTAAACAATAATAACCGACATCGAATGAGTAATTCATCATTTTATTTAATTGAAAACATACCACTTTACATCAAGATACCTTATTTTTAATCTAGTAGCATTAAGCAGTTACAAACCTATTTTTGATCTGGTAATGTAGAAACAGGGAGAATTAATATCAGATTTAAATAACAAACCAAATATAAGATACATTATATAATCCAACAACAACAACAACAATATATTCAACATGAATTGATTCGAAATAAAATACACACATTTCTTAAATACATTCAATTAGTTTGTCTTATAATTATACTTTAGCTGAGAGAGATTCATACCATAAACATATTTACACGTTATGCACTTACAACATAAAATTCAAAGTTTATTAACCATAATATATGGTTTTATATAATGTTTTAACAGCAATCATTAAAAATTTATATATAATATAAACTTATAGTTGACTGTACCATCAGAATTTTGACTGATAATATCACAATAGAATCATATTACACAAACAATATATAGAATATTATAAAGAGAAAGGTACAAATTCATATGTCTATAGGTAACAGTTAAGAATTTTACAATATATTGGTTTAAGATATGTTATTTCTAATTAAGAGTTTAGTTTGATGGTTTTTGCAAGTTTATTTTCAATATAAATACATACATACATATTTGCTGATTTATTTCTATTTGATAATTTTTGATTTAATTGTTTTTTTTTTTTTCTTCTTTTTTACCTACAACACATTAATGAAATGGATATAAGATATACGTTCATGATGATGTTTTTTAACTCTTTTCAATATTTGTTAAATATAGCTACATCAACTTCTTAATACATCGAATCAACTTACTTAGAATTAATTTTTAAATTAATATTTTGATATCCGTATACCCAGCTGATAGGCTGGTTGTGTATAGGTTTACGTGATAATCACAAATTTCTTTAAAATAATGAAATTTCATTGAATTAACTTTCAAATTGCAACCATACCCATAAAGTATAGATAGTACATCCCATATAAATTTATACTTTTACATTAAAGTATATAGTTTCACTATGTTCTCATCATGATTAATATAGAAAATCATATTTTCATATACCCACACCACAAAAGTAAAGAGTATATTAGATATACGTTAATACTGATCCTAGTTACCTTTTGATATACTAAATCAACTTATTTACTTAGAATTACTTTTTAAATCAATTTAAACATGAACCAATCCGACTGGTTGGTGGGCTGTTCATATAAAACTAAAACTAAAATTTGATTTTTAGGTTTACATACACAGCTAGCTGTCTATTGGGTGATTTATAGAACACAAACACAAAACTCATCAGTTCAACTTACATTTAAAACTGAAACAAATTTTGTTTTAAATGTAAGTTGAACTGATGAGTTTTGTGTTTGTGTTCTATAAATCACCCAATAGACAGCTAGCTGTGTATGTAAACCTAAAAATCAAATTTTAGTTTTAGTTTTATATGAACAGCCCACCAACCAGTCGGATTGGTTCATGTTTAAATTGATTTAAAAAGTAATTCTAAGTAAATAAGTTGATTTAGTATATCAAAAGGTAACTAGGATCAGTATTAACGTATATCTAATATACTCTTTACTTTTGTGGTGTGGGTATATGAAAATATGATTTTCTATATTAATCATGATGAGAACATAGTGAAACTATATAATTTAATGTAAAAGTATAAATTTATATGGGATGTACTATCTATACTTTATGGGTATGGTTGCAATTTGAGAGTTAATTCAATGAAATTTCATTATTTTAAAGAAATTTGTGATTATCACGTAAACCTATACACAACCAGCCTATCAGCTGGGTATACGGATATCAAAATATTAATTTAAAAATTAATTCTAAGTAAGTTGATTCGATGTATTAAGAAGTTGATGTAGCTATATTTAACAAATATTTAAAAGAGTTAAAAAACATCATCATGAACGTATATCTTATATCCATTTCATTAATGTGTTGTAGGTAAAAAAGAAGAAAAAAAAAAACAATTAAATCAAAAATTATCAAATAGAAATAAATCAGCAAATATGTATGTATGTATTTATATTGAAAATAAACTTGCAAAAACCATCAAACTAAACTCTTAATTAGAAATAACATATCTTAAACCAATATATTGTAAAATTCTTAACTGTTACCTATAGACATATGAATTTGTACCTTTCTCTTTATAATATTCTATATATTGTTTGTGTAATATGATTCTATTGTGATATTATCAGTCAAAATTCTGATGGTACAGTCAACTATAAGTTTATATTATATATAAATTTTTAATGATTGCTGTTAAAACATTATATAAAACCATATATTATGGTTAATAAACTTTGAATTTTATGTTGTAAGTGCATAACGTGTAAATATGTTTATGGTATGAATCTCTCTCAGCTAAAGTATAATTATAAGACAAACTAATTGAATGTATTTAAGAAATGTGTGTATTTTATTTCGAATTAATTCATGTTGAATATATTGTTGTTGTTGTTGGATTATATAATGTATCTTATATTTGGTTTGTTATTTAAATCTGATATTAATTCTCCCTGTTTCTACATTACCAGATCAAAAATAGGTAACTGCTTAATGCTACTAGATTAAAAATAAGGTATCTTGATGTAAAGTGGTATGTTTTCAATTAAATAAAATGATGAATTACTCATTCGATGTCGGTTATTATTGTTTAAATCGTACTTACATCCAACTATAAGCTCAATTCTTATTCAAAGTTATTCAATTATGAATCCTCTATCAATTCTGTTATTATCTATATGTCTTAATAAATGTGAATTAGTCAACAGAATTAAACGGATAACATCTCTATCATTTCAACCTTAGGTGATTATAACCAGTTTAATTAAAATCACAATATCAACATTTGTAAAAACAATATTTCTGATTATGATGATGTTAAAGTATCTTGACTAAAAAAAAAAAAAAAAAACATATATAAACCTGATTTTGATAATAATGATTATGATTTGTTGGTTTCAACGAAAAAATAAAAACAAAATATATTTAAACCCAATTTTGATGATTATGATAATAGAATTGTTGGTTTTAATGAGAAAAGAATATAACTAATCTCAATTATGGTGATTATGATAATGAGTGTAATGATAATGAAAAGGTTGAAATAACTAATATGAAAATTTTCAAATCAAACAAGTTTAAAATGAAGGAGAAATCCTAAATCATATGTATCTCCTACATATAAGAATATAAAGTTTTTAACGAATAATAAAAATAATAATAAAAAAAAAAAAATATATGGCATTAATTAGATCATGATGGTAATTGATGGTTTGATTCTAACAAATTAATATATATATATATATGATTTAAATGAAATTAGATTGAAATTAACATTAGGATTGTTAATATTTTATTTAAAAACTCTGTATTTAAAGAAACCTGATTTAAAGTAATATAGAGACATTCTTACCGAAACACTACATTCAGATGTAACTTTCTATCCAATATATAAAATTAAGGTAGAAAAACTATCAGCGTATCTCAGTGTATAATCAAATTACTTTATATAAATCTAAATTTTCATTTAAGTTTATGGATTATTTTTTAATATAGTAGACAAGTAAAAATCAAACTATGTTTTAAAAAGTGGTTTGAAAAACTGCATATATAAATATGAGATAATGGTTAAGGTTGTATATACAATGAATAACTTTATGTGAGAACTGAATAGAATTTATAAGATTTGTTAAAATTAAAATAATAATATAATGGATAGAGTTGATAAAATGGAAAGGATTAGTATGGATTTTCTTGAAAAACAGAAGACAATCGTCTTGTGTGATAGGTTTGATGAGATTGAAGTTATAGGTTTGTAAATGAGATGTCTATACAAAAACTAAGATTGAGATCTGAAACTATAAAACCAAGACCAAAAGGCTACTATCAAGATTAACACTAAGATTAAGATTAAAATCAAGACTAAGATCATAAGATTAAGACTAAATATAGGAATGTTAGTAAAGGAAAAAATTTATATATATGTATAGTATAGAAATGCTTAAAACAGAATGTATATTTAAGGATGTATGGAGGTATATAAATATTAAGTATAGAAGGGGAAATAAAAGGAAAACAAATTATAGGAATTACAAAACTGTATGCAAAAACATTAAATAAACCATATAATATGGTTATTAAACTATTCATTTCGTGGTAAAGAAAAACTCTTCATTAAACTAATATTATAGAGTAGCAAACTAGAAAAAAAAACATAAGATAATAGAATTGTTGTTTTTAATGAGCAAAGAATATAACTGATCTTAATTATGATGATTATGATAATGATCATAATGATAATGAAAAGGCTGAAATAACTAATATGAAAATTGTAAAATCAAACAATTTTAAAATGAAGGAGAAATCCAAAATCATATGCATCTCCTATATATAAGAATATAAAGTTTTTAACGAATAATAAAAATAATGAAAAAAAAAAAAAAATATATGACATTAATAAGATCATGATGGTAATTGATGGTTTGATTCTAACAAATTAATATACATATGTATATATATATATATATGATTTAAATGGAATTAGATTGAAACTAACATTAGTATTGTTAATATTTCATTCAAAAACTTTATATTATAAGAAACCTGATTTAAAGTAATATAGACACATTCTTACCGAAACACTACATTCAGATTTAACTTTCTATCCAATATATAAATTTAAGGTAGAAAAACCATCAGCGTATCTCAGCGTATAATTAAATTACTTAATATAAACCTAAATTTTCATTTAACTTTATAGATTATTTTTTAATATAGTAGACAAGTAAAAATCAAAATATGTTTTTAAAAGTGGTTTGAAAAAACTGTATACATAAATATGAATTACTCGTTAAGGTTGTATATAGAATGAATTAAATTATATGAGAACTGAATAGAATTTATAAGAATTGTTTAAATTAAAATAATAATATAATGGATAGATTTGATAAAATGGAAAGGATTAGTATGGATTTTCTTAAAATCGCCTTGTGTGATTAGTTTGATGATAATGAAGTATAGTAGAAACTCGATTCTTGCACGTAATGAAAACTGGGGTCGGTGCAAGCTTCGAGGTTGTCGCTAGTATCGAGTATTAATTTCTTATATAAAATAAAATATGTATATGTCTGTTTAAAATCGAAGTTTAATATTTCAATTGAAAACACTAAGTTCAAAGCATTCGTATAACAGTAGATAGATATTTTATATGTAATTAAAGAAATTTTAAATTTCCAGATATGTATTCAGTCTAAGAAAACGTAAACAAAGCAGCACGCAAGAGTAATGTTGCAAGTCTATAAACAAAAAAAAAAAAAATAAGATCGAAATCCGAAACTATAAAACCAAGATCAAAAGACTACTATTAAGATTAACACTAAGACTAAGATTAAAATCAAGAGTAAGATTATAATACTAAGATTAAATATAGAATGTTAGTATAAGAAAAAAAAAATTTGTATATATGTATAGTAGAAATGCTTAAAACAGAATGTATATTTAAGGATGTATGGAAGTGTATAAATTTTAAATATATAAGGGAAATAATAGGAAAACAAATTATAGGAATTACAAAACGGTATACAAAACATTAAATAAACCATATAATATGGTTATTGAACTATTCATTTCATGGTATTAGTATATATAAAGTATAAATAAATGATTAATGGAGTAAGGTTTTACATAAATAAATAAATACAGTTTTTTGATTTTCTTTTGCGGATTTAACTATTTTAAATTGTTTTATATTCTATGGATTATAATGGTATGGTATGATAATGTATGGTTAATAAACTAGAAAAAAAAAACATATAATGCTGTACTAATTATAAAACAAATTTGTTATCTTTAAATTTCTAACTGATAATTATAAGCAGATATAATAGATATTTCCTTATTAAATATTCAAAACTCCTATGTAATACTCTTTTTTAGATCATCTTAATTGATTTTGTAATATGATTTCCTTTTTTCATTAACATTTAATATTCTATTGGTATAATCGACTTCAAGTTTATACTATATATAAACTTTTACTAAATATTATCAAAACAATTAATAAACCATGTACTATGGTTAATAAAATGGAAATTTTATTGTATTTGTATGTATAATGTATAATTATTAACTGTATGAAGTGTATCCTTGGATTGAACTAAATTCTTAACTATACTGTCATTGATGAGTATCAAACCATAGAAAAATTCTTCATTAAACTTATACTATAGAGTATCAAACTAGAAAAAAATAAATAAAAGGTTATAAACATTGAGTAATAATGAAACTATCTGCAAATGTTTTTAGAAAATGCTTATTAAGTGTTATCAACAAAAATTATATGCTAACTTAATTAACCGATTAATAGTTACTTTGACCTTTAGTCCGTTGTAGTGAAACAGACCAGAGTCTCTTGTGATAATTAAATCTGCGCAAAAAAAAAATATTTATATATAATTCTATTTAAGATTAACAAAACCCAAAAATGACAACTCCTTCTATTTGTTAAATGTAATTAAAAGTGATGTGCAGCCGGTTGCTGTTGATATAAAAAAAGTGGTTGATCCCACAAGCCTACCGAGGCATTCAATGCAAAAAGTCACTAGAAAACCTATGCAACAAAGTCATTAACTATTCTAAACACATACACAATAACTGAAAAAAAACTAAAAAAATACTTATTCCACGATCAGTTTTACCTTTAATACGAAAACGCACAAGTAAAATTATCATCCCTCACAAAATTTTAAAATCTTCAAGACACGAACACGAAGAAATTTCACACCTTCCACTAAAATAAACAACTTGTAAATCATCAATATGAATACGCACAAGTAAAATTATCATCCCTCACAAAATTTAAAATCTTCAAGACACGTACAAGAAGAAATTTTACAACTAATAAAAATGTCACACCTGCTAAATAATAAACTTTCTTTACACGGCATTTCCCTTTTACACTCATGTTCGTATTTGTTACTGTAGGGATATTTTAATATAGTTAAATATTTTTATAAATACTGAATTGAAATATTAGTTGCTGTTGATATAAAAAAAGTGGATGGAATCCTACTTTTCACATGAATAATCGTTATCAATCATACCCACACACACACACACACACACACACACACACACACATACACATACACAACCGATCAATAGTTACTTAGATCCTTAGTCTGCTATAGTGAAACAGACCAGAGTCTCTTGTGATAATTAAATCTGCGCAAAAAAAAAAAATATTTATATATAATTCTATTTAAGATTAACAAAACCCAAAAATGACAACTCCTTCTATTTGTTAAATGTAATTAAAAGTGATGTGCAGCCGGTTGCTGTTGATATAAAAAGAAGTGGTTGATCCCACAAGCCTACCGAGGCATTCAATGCAAAAAGTCACTAGAAAACCTATGCAACAAAGTCATTAACTATTCTAAACACATACACAATAACTGAAAAAAAACTAAAAAAATACTTATTACACGATCAGTTTTACCTTTAATACGAAAACGCACAAGTAAAATTATCATCCCTCACAAAATTTAAAATCTTCAAGACACGTACAAGAAGAAATTTTACAACTAATAAAAATGTCACACCTGCTAAATAATAAACTTTCTTTACACGTCATTTTCCTTTTACACTCATGTTCGTATTTGTTACTGTAGGGATATTTTAATATGGTTAAATATTTTTATAAATACTGAATTGAAATATTAGTTGCTGTTGATATAAAAAAAGTGGATGGAATTCTACTTTTCACATGAATAATCGTTATCAATCATACCCACACACACACACACATACACACACACACACACCCACACACACACCCACACACACACACACACAACCGATCAATAGTTACTTAGCCTATTAGTTCGTTGTAGTGAAACAGACCAGAATCTCTGGTGATAATCAAATATGCAACCCTTATACTGAGATTAGCTCACTATCCCACAAGCCTACCGAGGTATGTATATAAAAAGTCACTAGAAAACCTATGCAACAAAGTCATTAACTATTCTAAACACACACACAATAACTGAAAAACTAAAAATAATAATTCCACGATCAGTTTTATCGTTAATACGAAAACGCACAAGTAAAATTATCATCCCTCACAAAATTTTAAAATCTTTAAGACTGACACGTACACGAAGAAATTTAACATCTGCTACTAAATAAATAAAAAAAAAATTTTCCCACAAGTAAATGTATAGCATAACCCAGCAAACAATTGTTTGCTTGCATGCTCCTAAATTGGAGGCAATAAGAAGGCGATATATAGGCGATAGTTTTCACATGAAATTGTTTACTGGGTTACGACATGCTCCCAACTTTGTATGGCGTAGTTGCGCTAGAACCGCTCTAAACACACTACTTCAAACAAAGCAATGTTTACAAAACCAAGACCGTATGAGGTGATGGTTGATTTTATGGTTGCACATGCAGATTTAGCAAAGGGCCACCTAAATGTTGCAAATGCTAAAAGCAAGTCGAAGGATTTGTGGCAAAGACTGTCAAAGGATTAAGATGCGGCTGGTCCACCGTATAGTGAATTGGAAAAAAGTGAGATATCATTTAATCGATTTGTGTTAACTATTTTTACAAATGTGCTTTGTTACTAGGTACGGGAAGATTATAAACAACACGTTAAAGTTAAATGTCTGTTTTCGGTTGAAGTATAAATGCTCATCGTTTCTTGGCCTTATTACTTGAATGTGAGTGCCGTCTACTGCTCCAATTACTCCAAGTATTCCATATTAATTAAAAAAATATCTTTTCGCCTCCTTTTTTTTCTTCAGTCATTTCAAAGATAATATGCTTCGGGCAAAGATTTGGTTCGATTATTTCGTATACCACAGATAAGCATATGGAAATTGAAATCGGCCACAAGGCGATCTTGGCCAATCTGATATTGGTATCCAACTAGTGCAAAATATTTTAATTTGGCAGCTAATTTTTTCAAAGGTGCAATGACCGTCGATCTTTCAGGTGGCTCTAAATCGCCTTTTATTCAATTGTAGATATACATAAATGAATTTTTATCAAGCCGAAAGTTTTTCAAGAAACTAAAAGTAGTAATTTTATGATTAAATTTCATAATTAAAAAAATCTTTTACGTACGATTAGCAAGGCTCATAATCTCGGATGTATCTCTTATTATTTTCTGTTGAACTCTTTCTGCAATTGCATCACTTTCTTTATCGCTATCTACCTACCACAATGCAACAGAATCCATGTTCTTAAACCGTTATTTCTTTATTAATAATTATTTGTTATTTTATTTTGTTTGGAAGTTTTTATTTATATTTACGTTTTGCGGAAAAATTTAACGTTTTTTTTTTTAAACGCTTGTTTTTCAAAAAAAGTTCTGTCAATATTGACAGGTACTGTCAAATTTATTGTGTATAAATTTGGCAGCACTTTGTTTTTCCCATTTTTTAACAAAAACAAACGGTTCTGTTTTGGACGTTTCTAGCATGAAGTAAAATGGTTTGTTTATTATAATTTATTATAAACGTTAAAAATCAACACAATTCTAACTACTTACCAGCTGTTCAAACTATTTGCAAAATCTTGCAAGCGGAAATTTATCCAGTAACATTTTGCAAGCTCTCTAACTTCCATCTGTCAAAAAATTCTCTTTTTGGCTCTCTCGCTGCAAGAGATTTGGAGTACGCAGACAACATTTTGCAACATTTTGCGCAAGGTATATTTATAGCAGGTAGTCTCGGAAAGCCAGCTGGTTATTTTTTATTTGCTTGTTTTGCGATACAAACTGTCAAATGTTGTATAGTAAACAAGTAAACAAGTTTTTGTCTCTTTTCAACCCTTTTGCTGTTTGACAGTTCGTATCGCAAAACAACAATAAAAAGCCCTGTTGTTTGTTTTATTGTACAATTGTTGTAATCTCGCGGCTACCTGCTATAAATATACCTTGATTTTGCGCAAAATATGTGTACGCAGACAGACCTACTCTCAAACAGCCAAACATAAAGAAAACAAAAAAAAAAAAAAAAAAAAATCATGGCGTACTAAAATATAAGCAAATTTTGACACTATCAAAAATAGAACAACTGAACAGCTGATCACTTGCATGTACTTGTAATAAATATACTTTGGTGTCGATACTACAACAATTAACAACACCAAAAACACAACAATGTATTTTGTTGCTGCTTTCGTTGACCGATAAGTCAAAAACAACGCCTATCCAATAGGTCTGCTTACTTCTACAACAATACAAAAAACAACAGGCATTTTGTTTGTGTAAAATTCCCCGCCGTTGTCAAAATCTTACTACTACATAGGCAAAACAAAAGGAAAAATGTGTTTTGTGTGGCAAAAAACCAAAAAAGTAAACAAAAATATACACGTATAAGGAACATGTAAACAACTTTTGAAATCGTTGAGGAAAAAACCAAAAAAACATCTGGCTTCTTAAGCAGACCTATTGGATAGACCTTGGTCAAAAACACAAGTAACTTTTGACATTCCTCTCTCAAATTTAAAAAAAAAAGTAGCACAGCTGTGCTTTCAACGCCACCTGGAAAATGAATTCGCCTTGGTTCATGGTTTTTTTTTCCTTTGCATTTCATTGTTTTGTTTATGTTTTACAGCTGTTTGACAATTAACACAATTTGCACGAAAAAAAGTATGGCCTGCAGTGATGCCAACTTAGTGCTTTTGGCACTTGTGAATGGAAAAATAAATAACGATTTTGAGTCATTTAGAAAAAACGTATTGAAGAGTTAAAAATCATGCAACGCAAAGACTTTAAAAACAAAAAAAAGACCCGTATTAGATTTATACGAAAAGAAAATTTTGCCCCGCCCACTTTTTTCGAATTACCTAAAGTCAAAAAACGGCTCCATCGATTTGACAAATTTTTCTTTCAAATGTTCGCATTAATCCATTTTAAGTTTTCATCTAAAGAAAAATTGACCACGCCTACTTTTACGCCCACTTTTGCTATTAAGCGCATAACTTAATTGGACGATTTTTTCTTAAAAATTATTGCCATGGTCCAACTTAGGTTTTTACGGAAAGAAAATTTTGCCCCGCCCACTTTTTTCGATTTACCTAAAATCAAAAAACGGCTCCATCTATTTGACTAATTTTTCTTTTAAATGTTCGTATTAATCCATTTTACGTTTTCATTGGAAGAAAAATGTACCACGCCTACTTTTACGCCCACTTTTTCTATTAAGCGCATAACTTAAGAACGGATTGACCGATTTTTTCTTTAAAATCATCGCCATGGTCCAACTTAGGTTTTTACGGAAAGAAGATTTTGCACCGCCCACTTTTTTCGATTTACCTAAAACCAGAAAACGGCTCCATTGATTTGACTTATTTTTCTTTCAAATGTTCGTATCTTTTTAAAGGATTTTAAAAATCGAACGCAAACATTTTTCCTAATTTGGACAGGACAACGTCTGTCGGGTCAGTTAGTATCATATACAATAATATTGCAAGTGTATGGGCCGCTTTACCCTTTTGTAATTATATTTTAACTTTAATATAATTTAATTTTTATATACATACACCTATGTACATATGTACATTCATATATCAATTAATTTACATTAGGATTTTATTTGTTTAATATTTTTGGCTTTTCTAAAGTCTCTGGAAAAGGTTTCCTGATGAGCTGGCCTAAGCAAACAGTAAAATGCGCATAGAAGCTAGCTTTCCCTCAACAATAAATTGCAGTGCATTTATAAAATATGAAAAATTGGGGATTTAGCACGTCATACGTAAATCTTATTAATAATAAACTTTGTATTGCTGAAAATAAATTTGATAAACGCAAAATGTTTGTACAAACTTAAAATTCTGGGTTGCTTGTCAAGTTTGTTGCATACTTTTTTGGCACTTTATATTATTAAGCTAACGGTTACCCGGCGTATGCTACTACGCTCCCCCTTCTTGTAGTCGTATTTTTAAAAACGTTTATAGCTTATGTTGGTATATAAATAGAGATCAATCTATGTTTTAAATTTCATTCGAATCTGTTAAATAGTCCTAGAGAGGCAGATATTTCCCCCTACCACCCCTCGTGAGAATATTTTTTAAAAGTTGTATAGATAATGTGAACATTTAAGTAGGGATCTATTTATGTTTAAGATTTCGTTAAAATCTGTTAGATAGTTTCGGAGAGGCAGCTTAAGTAGGAATCTTTCTTAGAAATCGCCCCTACCTCACCTTGTGGCATTATTTTTTACAAAATGTTTAGCAACTGTGTCCATATAAGTAGGAATCTATCTATCTTTAACATGTCATTAAAATCTTGGGTTTTAAAATATAGTGTCCATATCAGTAAGAATTTATCTTTCTTTAAAATCTGGAAACATAAAACCCAATTATAATTTTTTTTGCGTTCATATGCATTGATTCTTTTTTTAATTCTTCTCTCTAATCCGCCACTTTATCAACTTTTTTTAAATTAAAAATGTACCTCTTTTTGTATATTTTAATTATAACGTACTGGCAACACTTGATTATTGAAAAAAAGTTAACGGTTTCTTTGGATTTTTTGTATGTTCTATTGGATGCATTGTGCGTGAGTACTAAAAAATTCGCTTATTGGATGAAATGAGAATGAGTTTAAGCCAACAACAAAATCATTTATTTTACAAAAAAAGCAACAAACATAAGGATGAATGGCAAAACAAACAGAATATCAGCAAAATAACTTGTGTGATTTACTTCTCTATTTCAAGGGCAAGAGATATGTATATCGAACTTTTTGAGCTCTGAAAGTTAGCAAACGAAATATTTAAAAATAAAAAAATAGTTACCATTTCTTAATTATAGACCTTCGCGAACGCGTTTTTTTGTAGAATTTATTTTAATTAAAAAATTAACGAATCATATGGAATCGGAAGAAGCATCCAGTGACGATACAACTATAATATCTGAGTTATTAAATTCACCTGAAGCTATGCAGCAAACCTGCTCCTCCTTATTACCTTCAGCAATTACTAATGTTAGTACGATAAATGTTCAGTTACAACAACAAGATGAACTACAAATAGTTCCAAATACGAGTGGAATGTCTACAACATTTTGCAATGTAACAAAACAAAATATTATTGTTCCAACCCAACCCAATCATGGTATAGTTACTGATGGTGGACTATTTAATTCTACTCAATATCAATCGGATATGGAGGATTTAAGTAAAATGCACATGCGTCATGTACACATTCCTTACATATTGAATGGCGAATTATATCAAATACAAACGCAAGATGGTGAAAATGTCACCGTCAAATGTTGCCATTGTCCACCGGATCGGGTTTATAGAGGTAGTGTTAGGTCTACGGGAAATTTTCATATGCATATAAAGGTCAGTTTAACATGAAAAATTTTAGTAGATTAGAAAATGTTTATAACGAATTCCAAATAAATCGAGTCAAAAATGCCCAATAAATAAAACTTACATAGTATGTACGTACATAGTAGGTATATTAACATAGTTTGCTCCGTTATAATATTGTTCTTATGTATAGAAGAATTTAAAAATAAATGTTTACAGTTATTTAAAAATAAAACAGTTTTTACTTTTAATTTTAGAGGCGCCATCCCGATTTGTTGGAAAAACTTCACGATATGAAAGTAAATGCCCTTTTGGAACGTCGTGATCGTTTGATGCGCAATCGTAAAATCTCCCATCGCCATAACCGAAATCGACCTAATAGCACTAATGTTAATTCAAGCGACATGTGTTCATTTAAAAACGAAGAAAACCCTGAATTGAATACAAATACTCCAGGTACACAAATAAACTTGGATTCAACACCCGAATTAAGTTTAATGCATACACACAAATTAAAAATTAAAACGGTTTTTCAAAGGCATCAAATGCAACAAAAGCAGGCGACAGAAATGCGAAACGTAAGTAATGTTAAGAATTAATTTTACCACCTGAAATTGTTTATTTAATTGCTACATAAAAATATCGGTTCAATTTGAAAAATATATATCGTTAGCTAAAATGCAAAAAGACGTAACTAAAAAAAAAATTCAAAATCGAGTTTTTGATTGATTATTATGAATGCCATAAAACTACATGTCTTGACAAAATTTTACACTTTTATTAACAAAAAACAAAGGGACGTAACTTCAAGTTTTTTTGTTTGATGTATGCAAAACGACGTAATTACACATTTTTTTCTAAGAAAATACCTATAATGAAATGATTTTCTTTGAAAATTGGTTGAAGAATTCCATGGACGACTTATCAATGCATGTTTTTCTGACATGTTTATAGTTTTCACTTTACAAAGTTTTTTGCTTCTCCTGTAAAATTATATTTTTGTTAGTTACGTCTTTTTGCATTTTAGCTAACGATATGTACGTATGTACCTAGTATAAGTATCTGTAATGGCGAATTTACACGATGTCTTTTTAGACATGTCTAACAAACACGTTTGTTTTGTTTGTTGACAATCGAGTTTAAAAAGAAAGGAAGGTTGCCAAACAGACACGAAATAAGTTTTCATGTTTGTTAATATTATTTTTATTTTTTTTCAATATGTATAAAAAGATTAGACAATTATACATAAAATCAAAAGCAAAACCAAGGCGAATTGACTAGAAGGTGAGGTCAACTCTACAACTACAATGCTCCTGTGGTCGGGTTGTCAAAAATATTGCTAGTAAAAAAACAGGTTTGTTTACATAAAAAACTAGTTTGTATAAAAACTTTGACACGTCGACCACCGAAAAAACACCATATGTTTACTTGACCCCACCTAGTCAATTCGCCTTGAGCAAAACTTTTCAAAAGGGAACAAATAAAATAGACATGTCTGAAAATACATCATTTAAATGTCCCCTATGTAGTATCTATGTATGTAGTATGCATACAAATATGGGTATGGGTTAGGGTTGCCAGAAGCCAAAGTTCAAATAACTGGGCAATGTAAAAAATTCAACTGGATTTTTAAAAAATAACTGGACAATTAAAAATATATATTTAATTCTTTACACGTTATAATTTAAATTTAGTCTAAAGTCATATAGGAAACCCGTAAATGTGCAATTGCATGTTTTCTTTATGCAACCAAAGAAGGCAGAAACAATATATTTATCCATTTTAGAGCGTTTTATGAGTTTTGGCATGACCCAATTAGAAGGTTTGCGCGCAACTACAACAATCCAACAATTGAAAAAACAACACGCATTTTGTTTGTGTAAAAAATGATAAGAATGTCAAAAACAGAAGTATTTGTTTGTGTAAAAAATGATAGAAATGTCAAAAACAATTGCACGTAAAAAACACAACTCTGCAAAAAATCAGCAGGCGTTTCGGAAAGACCTACTAATTGGACCATGTCTCAGACATTGAATATACAAACGTACTATCTCGCCGTTTTCTGATCGATTTCGCATTAGATTTCTGACTGGATTCATACGTTTTTCTTGTGAAAATAATGACAATTCTCATTAAGTTGAAAACAGTTTCAATTTTATTTACGGCCAATTTCACCAAGTTTAGTTTTAATGAACTATTAGTTATAACTGTCAAAAACATATTGTTAACTGGAAGTTAAAGTAGTATGAACTTAGTTTTAACAGAACTTGGTGAAATTGGCCGTTAATTGAAAAAAAGGAACGTACATATTTAAGTTTTAATAATTATTGCATACACATTTGCAATAAAATTATGTTACATATTAAAATTATGGCCTGTTCGTCGATTTCGAATGAAGATTTCGTAACTTACATGTAAAACAAAAACAATCAGCCTTATTCCGGTTGTCGTTGTCGTAATCGCTCAAGTCGTTTTTTGTAAGAGATTAAAGTAACACAAAACCAGTGTTCTTTAATCTCTTACAAAAAACGACTTGAGCGATTACGACAACGACAACCGGAATAAGGCTGAATATTTTATAATTTCGTTCAAAATCGACGAATAGGCCATAGTTTTTTCAACTATCTGTCCAACATACATAGTTTTGAAAAAATGTCTTATTTTTTATTTTTCCTAGCATATCTGAGCTGTTTTACCTGAGAAAATTGGGCTGGAAACTGGAAAATTTTATAATTTCCTGTATTTTCTACTTCTATAGACATTTTTATATGCTTATTTTACATGCAAAAAATATGTTATGTTTACATTCTTTCTTCATAATCTCTCCATTACAATCAATTGTAAAAGGAGTATTAAGTTTTTTTGTTAAAGAAATTTGAAGACATTTATGGTAAAATGCATGGTGATATTAATAAAAAAAACATATGGAAAAATCGTACGTTCGCGATCCGTACGTTCGCGACCGGTACATAAGCCAATTTAATAAAAACCAAGAGAGATATTTTATTTTGTAAATACTGGATGGAGACCTACATTAGTACACTTTTAAAATAAATTAATCACTTTTGAAAATTCCGTTTCATTACGCAGATTTTTACATTTCACTACTGTCAGCCGAAGTTGACTTCTATATTGCGTACGTTCGTGACCACACGTTTATAACTTTTATTATGAAAACTTAAACTTGATGATATCCATCTTTTGTACTAAACATAGAGCTACCCAAATGCTATCGAATCGCAAAAAAAATGCTAGGAAAAGTTTTGTATTCTATATTATTTGTACATCAAAAGCGTACGAACGTACGTTCGTGACCCCAGGAAATGCCCATATAATAAATTTTTTTTTTTTTGGATTGTCCTTTTAATTAAGGAGTCTTCATGTTGCGAAGTTTAAAGTGGCCTTCCTCCAGAATGAGTAGGAGATGTGCGACCAGTCTGCAAAAACTTTTTAATTAGCCTAGAAATAATTGATCTGTTGATCGAATATTTTGCACTTAATTAGTGTCTTGATAAATTCACTTGATCTTAACCCAATCGAGAACTTGAGGGAAATCGTTAACATAAAAATCAACCGAGAAAATTGCAAAACCGAAGAAAATTTATTTGAAGCTGCAAATATGGCCTGGGAAGCAATATCACCCGAAATAATTTAATATCCTCTATGCCTAAAAGATGTGCGTGTGTCATCCAGAATAAAGAATTCGCAACGAAATATTGATTTCAATAGTTTTTTTTGCACCTTAAGTTGGGGGTGCTTTAGTTTAGTCCGCTTATTTTTGCGACTTAAAATATTTTTTGAATTATAACTTTTTTTATTAAATTCTGAATTCCTTAAGTTTGTGTTTTTCAATAAAAAAGATATAAATAAATAAAAAAATAAAAAAAAATGTTTAATTATTTTGTTTTCTTAAAAAAATTAACATTTAAAAAAAATATACTGAGGGGGTGCTTAGGTTTTGTCCGATACTGTATATAATTTATATATTCAAATATTATAAGCACCATAACAGTAGGTATTAAAATGAAAAAAAAAAAAAAAAATATTTATGTAGGCATGTAGGTATCTCTTTTATGGCATGTTACTATCTTTTAGTGTTCCGTTATATTTTACAAAATATCTTTCGTTCAAAATTACAAACAGTAAAATTTTGTTTTTGCTAAATTTAACTCAATTTTTTCGAATCTTTTTAGTGGAATAATGCAAACTGTGTCGTTATGCCAATTGCTAAACTACCAACAAATGAACAAACTGAGCAGCCAATTAATTATAGTTTAAAATCACAAGAGAACCATGAAATTCAGAGCTTAAATGTCCAACAACAACCAACACAGCAAGAGAAGAGTAAATCACATGATGTAAGTACAAAGTAAAATCTTCAATTTCATACTCTTAAAAAAAATAACTGTATTTTCTTTTTTTTAACATTCTTTTAAAATACTTTTTTTTTGCTAAATTTCTTTAGATTATAACAGAAACATCTTTTAAAAGTTTTTCAAATTCAAATAATCATCCAACAAATTTATCTTTTACCAATAACGGCACAAAACCAAATGAATATATTACTGAAAATCATACAAATAACCGAAATTTATCATGTCCCAGTGTTATGAGCAGTTACTCGAGTAGTCATCAATACGATATGGAAGCAAATCGTTTCTACAATAATTTTTCTTTGCAACACAATAATTTAACAATAATAAAGCCGGAACACTTGTCAGTGGGAGCAGAGACAGAAGCTATTGATCTAACTTATCAAACTGACTCAGGGATATTTTCAAATTCTGAAGATAATGATTCTCAAAATAACATCGAGGATAGTAGTATTAATAATAACAGAGCTGGTACTCAAAAAGTTAATACTACAACAATTGATGTTGAACATAATAGCAATAGTTACTCTAATAATAACAATGCAAAATGGCAGGAACTTTTAGGGCAAGTTGAAAGTTCGTTGCAAGATATACAACGTGAAATGAATGTACGTAATCAAATTGAATCGAATCGTATGTTTCTAGATATTGCAAAATTTAAATTTTTAAATCCTGGTTTTCAGTTCAATTGGTAAGATATTGCGCTAATTGAACGTACGCATTTTATATATTCGTTTATTAAAAAGAGTAACATAAGTATGTACATATGTATATATTATATATATTCCAATGAAGTACAAATTTTTATTAGTTTTATATTTTTTTTTTCTTTTTTCATTGAAATAAAAAGTTAATTTAGTACATAAAATTAATGATTTAAATAAATTCTTTTAATATTATTCTGGGTTAGGGAAATAAATCAGAGGGAAAGCGAAATTAATTACCCAAGACACAAAAAAAATTTCCCCAAATTTGTTTAACAAAATACCACCAATACATTATTATTTGCATTAAAAACCTATTTTAAACTTTAATATCTGAAAATGATTTTAAAATTTATAAGGTTTTATATATATTTGAACATATTTACATTATGCAATTAACGCCGCAACTTTCACATGCAACTTTTTGTTTGTTAGAAAGAGGTCTAGCGAAGAAAACGGTCTTAGTTAAAAAAAAAGATATTTTTTTTTGAAGTACAATATGTATTTTGTACATGAAAAAATATTTATCATTGGTGTTAAAAAAATATTTGCATCCGTACAAAAAAAAAATAGTGTTGTTTGAATTGTTCTTTACATAGGGTCTTCACCTGACAATTTTTTGTCATACCAAACGTCAAACTTCATATAAAAAAAAACGCTGACAAAAATTTTAAAGTTTTTTTAATATGGACTTTGACGTTTGGTATGACAAAAAATTGTCAGGTGAAGACCCTATGTTAAAGTTCAAAACATGGTGAAATTACCATGGTTCAAAACAATAAAGTTTTTAAAATAACGTTTAAAAAAATATTTTTTTGTTTTTAGAAACTTACATTTGAAGTTTAAATTGTGAATTTTAATTAAATTTATAATCACCCCTATTATGAAAGTCGACTGCACCGGAACAGTATTTGTAATTTTTTTTGTTGTTTTTTTAAATAAATGCGAATTAAAAAGAAGTAATGGTTAGAAATTTTATTAGGAAATTTTTTTATTTATTTATTTCATTTTAATAAAAACTAACCAAGGAAATTAAACGTTGCAAAAATTTTAAAACTTTGCTAAACCCTTAAATGCATAGCGATCTATATCTGCATCGTAAGTTTAAACCACAAAGTATACAGAGATGTACTCTGTGGATAGTTATTTTTGACAATATTTTTAATATTTTTAATTAGGCTTAAGTTCACCAAATTTAATTTTCATTAAATTATTTTTATGAAGAAAGGAATTTTGACAATATTTATTGGTGACTTGCGATTTGTGTGCAATTTGAATTTAACGTGTGTTATAAGTAGGGCTCCCAACTTTTTTTGTTGCAATTAAAGTACATTGCATATTAAAGGTTAAGAGAAAAAAAAGTATACAGTATAAATATAAAGTACAATTCATTTCTTTTTATTGTTATATTTAAAAAAAATTTTTTTTATTGCTTTTCGAAAGTTTTATCAAACAATTACACAGAAAAAATTCTCCAAAATTTTACACCAATTAAAGCATTAATCAAAAATAAAATCAGTTTTAATTAAAAATTTAATCAAGTGAATTAAACGTTTAATCAAGTAAATTAAACGTTTAATTAATACTATTAACTTGCTTAATTGATACTATTAATTTGTTTACTGGTGCAAATTTAATTAATTTTTTTAATTAATATCACAAATTTTTAATTGAAATAAATTTTTATTTTTTTCTGTGTACAATGTGCTAGAATTTGACACTTTTTTTTGAGACAAGCCGGGCAACTGGCGCTTTAACCTAATTCGGGTACGCTGAATCCAATACCGGTTCAAAAAGGGTTCAGTTTATTGAAATTACTAAAAATAACGAAAATCTGGAATAAAATTTCTTTTAAACGTTAAATGTTTTCTAACATGCGCAGTCGTTTTAGAAATATAATTTTTTTTTTTGCAACAAAAATTATTTTTTAGCAACATTTCGAAATTTTTGTTTGTTAAAAATCTATAAAAAATTACAGCTATGCTTCTTCCAGACATATAAAAAACAAAGCTTCATACAAAATAAGCTATAAATGATTAAAATCTGTTAACAACTTTTGATTTTATTCACAAAAGTCGAAAAATTTTAATTTATTTAAAAATGTCATAAAACGCAATATTTGTATGGGAGCCCCCTTAAGAAGTGGTGTTAAGGGGCAAGTAAGTATGTCTCGAGAAATAGTTAAGGCTACTTACTCATTGGATGTTATGGTACGTTTTCTTCAATATATTTCTAGTCTGTATTTAACATTTTGTATGGGAGCCCCCTTAAGGAATGAACATTTTGGAATTTTGTTTTAAATGTTGGTTTAACGAGTCACTTGTGCTAGCGATCTAAAAGCAGGCAGTAATTTGAAAGAGTTTTGCACTCGTGTTTTAAAAACAGGCAGTTATTGTACTCAAAGAAAACAAACAAGTGAAATAGTGCTGTCAGATTATTTTCTTTCGAAAAATCGTCCTACCAATAAAAAAAAAATCAACAAATGGCCCTGATTAATATTAATTAGTTGTTCTTTAGTTTTTCTTAAAAAAAACTTGTACAATAAGGGCTAAAAAATCAGAGCAAGTTAAGCTCTATTTTTAGTTTAAAATGTTTTTAAACCAACAAATCTATAAATCTCTAAAAATATAAACCATCTTTAAACGCATAAAATTTGATAAGGTTTATCGTAGTGCTGCCACATGTTATTTTTTTAACAATATATAATACATGGGACACTGATTTATAGATGTTGAGTTAAAACTACATATAAATTCAAGTTTAGTTCAACTTAACCAGCGTTTAAACTATCTGTGATTTATTAGCCATAAGTATTATAATTATCAGTATTCCACGGATAATTACCTCGACAAAAATGGCAATATTTTTGGGTAATTATGCGGGGTAAGCATTTAAACGAATACGCTTAACTACCTCGTTGAGGTAATAATAAGAATACGTTTAACTACCTCATTGAGGTAATTAAGCGAATTCGTTTAAATACCTCAGTGAGGTAATTATACGTATTAATTTACAAGATAACTTAATTTGATGTATGAAAAAATTTAAGAAAGGAATTTTTACATGTATCAGCTAAATCAACAATGGGATTTGTTGTCTTAAATTTTATCTGTAGTGCTTTTTGAGATGTCCTGTCATATCCTACTACTACTACTACTACTACTAGAAACAATATATTTATGCGTTTAGAGCTTTTAATGAATTTTTGTATCGATTTGTTTGTAAATAATTTCCATATTTTAGCCTGTTACGAACCGTTTGGTCTGGCGAGGTTTCCCACTAGTTCTTGAACATTTTTTTTCTCGGGGGGTTCCAAACCTCCTCACCAGCCTCGTATTCGAACATTTAACAAAAAAATGAAACAATCAAAACTATTACTTAACACAACTCTACCACATGAAGAATTTGGGAGACAGCTGTTTGTCTCATTTGGCCCTCCCAACCATGTCATAGAAGCATCCGCTTACCTTCTTCCTATGACCCACTACCCACTTGACCACTTCTTCACTTACCACACCATCATTACCTGTACCTTGCTAAATCAAAGAATCTAGCTATTCAAATTTAAAATTTACATTATTTATTATTAAAGAATATATTTTTTTATAGTTAATAATAATAATAATAATAATTACACTCATATAAAAAAACCTAAAAAAATAAACACAAAAAAACATCAATATATACAACTATAATTTATCCTCATTTAACCTTTTTTTCTATAATTCATCATATATATATATATATTTATTTTCATTTTTAATTTATTTTTAACTCATGTCTATTTTTCTGTACTCTTATTGTTATCTTATCTAAAGGAGCTCCCTGAGAAATAAGCTTTTACTTTCATTTACTAATCTTTATACTTTTTTTTTATACTCAAAACAAATATATAAATAATCTTAATTTTCAGTTTTAACCGGCAATTGAGGGTCAGGTGTATATATACAAATGTATAGGACATGCAAACAAACTACTACACTTGACACTAGCGTTTTTTTGAACATGAAAATTTTATTTAAATACAATTTCCAAGGCGAATTGACTAGAAGGTGAGGTCAACTCTACAACTACAATGCTTCTGTGGTCGGGTTGTCAAAAATATTGCTAGTAAAAAAAACAGGTTTGTTTACATAAAAAACAAGTTTGTATACAAACTTTGACAAATCGAAACTTTTGATCAAACCTTTGTGCCGGTTCACACATGTCAAGTTTACTTGAACAGTTTTATTTAAATTTTCTTTTGAACTTCCGTTCACGTTCATGCACAAAATTAATTTTTGTTTTCTTTTCCTTCAACTTTGTAGCTTTTTATTATATTACGGATGAAAAAAGAAAAGAAAAATACAAAACTGACTGGTACGGTCAAGTATGTACCCCTTTCCATTCTCTTTACCCCTCTCTCCTAAAAGCTCAAGACTTGAAGAGTCAAACTTGACCTGTGTGAACCAGCACTTTCAGTGAAAAATAAATCTTTGTTAAACCTTAATTCGTTTAGCCGCAAAAAAAATCATATAAGCATCCAGAAACCGAAAAAAAAACATTTAAATCTCATATAATTTTCTTCACTTTCCTGACTTAAGCAGGGTCTCAGAGCTACAAATCCCAACTAAAAGTCTTCAAAATTTACAATATAATGTAAAATACTGTTGTCTGTCGAGCTGCGTACTTAGTTCTGAAGATTTCCTAAAATTCAGTTTTGCCTTTTTAGCCAGCTTTTCAGGCCAAATACTCCTCTGTGGGCCGTACAAAAAAAAAAAAAAAAAAATAAACTGAGTCACGAAGTTTTAAATTTCAGATGTATTCTTAGATTATACTTACAATCAAAAATGTTAAACTGTACAAGCTTCCGTTGTACAGAAAGTCATTTTAAGAAAATGAATTCGCAAGTGCTTCACAACTAATTTTTTATACGTATACAAACTACCTGAAATTTATTTAATGTATGTTATTGTTTTTTGTTTAATGTAAATAAAATTTACTATATTGAATTATTAATAATATTTGAGTTTTACTTATACCTAATATATGGAGGGAAAATTGTAGGGGAAAAATATTGCTGTTGTAGGGAAATGTGGGGATTTTTTTTATGCAAACGTAGGAAGCTATTAAAATTTCATCTGACATCACTGCAACTTAATTGAATCGTGTATGGGCTGCTTTACTCTTTGTGGCTTTTTGTTTTGCTTTTTTTTTTTAATAAAAATTTTGCACAATGTACGTTCATGTGTAATCAAAAGTTTTTATTAATTATTTTTATTATCACCCGATAAAAGTATTAAAGTAAATCTTTAAAATGGAAACTAACAAAGACATAGAAAAGTTATTAAATAGCTATCAGAAACAAGATGAAAAACTTTTTGCAACAAATGCCGACAACATAATGGACGAAAGTAGTTCTGATGACGAGCAAATGTTGTCTAGTAGTTTAAAAAATACTATCAAGTCGGATAGTAATAAATTGAAACAAAAGATTTCTTTGGATAAAGAGAATCAACCGATTAATCAAAATCCAAAAACTTCCAGTCGTACAGAGGTGGCAGAACCCATTGTAAGTTAAATTGCAGTTCTCATTCTTAGATATGACTCATGTTTTTTTTTATAAACGCAAATAGGTTTTCAATACAACATCATCACGTTCAATTAATAACAGCAACTTACCATCTTCTTCTGGATCGCAACAGCAGACATTACAGTCGGGAACAAATCCTACCCAACAGCAGCCCACATTTCGTGTACGATCTCGCACAGCTGTAATAAATGAAACTCGCGCCGAACAGCAAGACACTTATGAGGTTTGACTTTTTGTTGTTTTCATTTAAATTTTTTAAATACCACAAGCTTTTATTTATTTTATTGATGTAATAGAGTTTAGACTATGATGTCTGTGAAAATGTTTTATTTCAAAAGGAACAACAACTTACCAGCAGTGCACGTTTTTCTATTAGAAAAGATATTTTACGTTGGATTATATTCATACAAATTGGAATTATAACGGCATTGATTGCTTGTGTCATTGATATTGTTATTGAAGAGTTATCGGCCAGAAAATATGAATTTCTAAAACATTGTAAGTATTAAATAGTTTGAATACAAATATAATTTTCAATAGAAGGTCACAAATTTCCAGTAGTATTGTTATAGCCTCCACCACTAGTGATGAATGAGGTTATGTGTACTAGTTATTCCCATTCCTTGAAAACACTTGTACGCCTAAAACTATACCAAAGATTACTATTGTTTTTTTTATATGATAACTAATTCTGCCAAATTTTTTGAACATCGGTCCACAATTTTCCACAGCCCCCATATATAGCCGACTCTGGGAAATCATTTACATATTTACGACTTCAAACGTGTTTATATTGTAATAAAATATGGTAGAATTAACAGCATGTAATATTGTGATAATCGGTCCATAATTTACCATATTTTCCTTATAAAGCAGCCTTCCAAAAAAAAATTTTAGAAACACTCAATTCTAAAAAAAATTTGATTACTGTATTGAAATTTGTTCAAATTTAGGGTTTTCAGAAATCTGTAACTTACGATAATCTATATATAAATCGGCTAAGGCAAAACAGTTAAGAACACTTTCCTCCTCTGTATGTCAACCGATTTAAACAAACCCGGTTTTCGAATATTTCGACTATATAAATCAGACCAGGCAAAACAGTTAAGAACGCTTTCTTTCTTTTTTTGTCAACCGAACCTCTATGGGGAGAAGAAAGGGGAAATACGGGAAACTAAATTTCTTTTTTTTTTTACTTTTCTGTGCTTCATGTGATAATTTTTAAATTTTCTATAATATAGAACTTAGAAACATAATATTATAGGTGTAGGATCCTGAGTGAGTGATAACCTATAAGATAAAAAATGCTGGTATTTTTTGTTTTTCATCTGGAACTTTTTGAATTTTCGTTAATATTCGACCTATAAAGATAAAATTGTACATTAAACTGGGTGAATAAAAGCATGTAAGGGGAGCTTTTTGGTACTTTTTCGTTCTACATCTGGTACTTGGATTAATTTTCGTTAGTATTAGACATAGAAACATAAAATTAAACGTGCAACGTCCTGAGTGGATGACAATATATAAAGGAGACTTTTTGATCCTTTTTTGTTTTTCAATTGGTATTTTTTATACTGAACTTACAAAATTAAATTACTCACGTAGAAGATAAAATATGAACCGGAGGTTGGTCCCCCGCCAAATCGATCCACTTTGACTACCTCTACATTTCCTACCTTATGGAAGGTGGCGCGGGTTGTACCTATCCCTAAGTCAGGAACTGTTGGTGGTATGGAGGACTTAAGGCCTATATCTATGCTCCCTGCCCTATCTAAGGTGGTTGAACATATTCTGAAAGACCAGATTCTCTCTTTTGTTCAAGGGAAAGTCTCGCCATCGCAGTATGCCTTCCGTAGTGGATACAATACCACTTCTTTGCTGTTGAATCTAACTATTATCGAGAAAATATAAACAGGAACAGATTGACGTCATTGGTTGCATTGGATTTAACTAAGGCCTTTAATTCGTTTAATCATAACGTTATGTTGTCCAAATTGAAAGATCTTTTCTGATTTTCATTGTCTGCGTGTAAGATGATTTGCTCATATTTGTCTGAGAGGTGTCAATTTGTTGATGTAAATGGTAATGAAAAAGTTGGCAACCCTATGCAAGAATAAAGCAAAAAGTTCTTAAGAGAAAAATTTTTTTGGAAAATAAAGTATAATTGTGGTTTTAATTCCTCTATTAATTGAGAAAATTAAAAAAAAACGTTCAAATATTGATAAATTATTAAAATATCAATAATTCGTAAGCTTGTGCCTTTTGGAAAATTAATAAACTTCAAATAACCTACCTCTGCTTTGCTTTGTGGCGGATTTTTTATTTCTGAGTTGTTTTGTTGCTGCTTGAATGGAAATAACATGGTTGTTGTAAGCTTTGCTTCTTTGTTATAAATTAAATTGCAAAATTTGTGTTCACGTATATAAGATAAAATATATTTATAAGTTGATCCTGTCAGTTCGTATTGGATTTTTCGCTCTTCACTGGTGATCCATCTTGTTTACCTTTTTTTTTCTTGTACATACATACATATTTGTATACTTGGGACAGTGCTGGGACTTTTTAATTATTTAATAAATATGGCGCCACAACAAGAAACTTATAAATGTCCTACATGCAAGAAAAATGTTACTAAAACACAAAAATCGGTGGGATGTGCCTGCTGTGGTCTATTTTTCCATATTACCTGTGCCAAAATTACGCCTGATGAATTTAATTTCATGGCAAAACACAAATCATTAAAATTTGTTTGTATAAGCTGTCCGAGTACGCCTGTCTCTAATGATATTCAAAATGAGTTAAGAAAAGGGTTTGAAGCACTAGCTATGTCGTTAGAAAAGGACTTCGAGCTAAAATTAAAGGAGGTTAGACGAATAATTGAAGAAAAGCTAGATGATGCAACGAATATATTTAAAATACATTTGGAGGAACTGGCTAAACAGTGTTCTCAAAACAAGACTGAAATGAATGAGCTTAAAGGTGATATAACGAATACCTGTGAACTTATAAAACATGTGGACGCAATAAACAATGACAGAACAAAAAAAATGGAAAGGGAATCTAATACGACTTTGAGACGTTTAAACAGATCCAACATAGTTATAAGAGGTTTACCTAAATCAATCAAAAATCTTAGGGAACCTATCATTAAAATAGGATCGATGTGTAATGTTTCCATTACAAACTCAGATATCCAGCATTGCACATACTTTGGTGGAGATAAAGCTGTTTTGGTGAAATTTAATTCAGTTCAAATACGTGATCAAATTATGACAAATTATGATAAATTATCACAGGGATCGTAATATTATACTTAAAGAAGTGATTGGAGGTAGTATCGAGTCGAAAGTGTATTTGAATGATCATCTAACCCCTGCTGCAAAAAAACTTGTCAACGTCTGTAAAGAACTAAAGTTGAAACAAAAAATTAAGAAGTTTACACATCTGAATTATGATATTCCTAAAGTTCGAGTTGAATTAAATTGTGGTACAGTAAAAATATTTGATTATGATCAATGTTCGAACATTTTGAAGGAACCATCTGGCTCCTTGCTAAATCAAACGATAGATAGTTGAATTGTAGTTTTTTATATCTAAAATTGTTGTTTTTTTTTTTTCTTGCCTATATTTTCATACATAATTGAATATTAATTGTGTAGTTGCCAAATTGTAACTATTTACTATTCATGTTTTTTTTCTTTATATTCTTTCAACTGACAATACGTAGCTTTGCTAAAGGGAAATATTTGAAATTAAAGTGTATTTTTTTTTTTCTCTATTGTACGTAATATTTTTTATGCATTCTTATAATTGAAATATTTAAATTAAAGCAGTTTTTCTTTGGTAAAAACCTTAGTGACGCAATGTTTAATGTATATATTGCTGTTATATGTTTAAAGTTGAAATTTTTTAGCGAACTTTGATTTGTTTCCTTTGTTTTACATAAAAAATTTTACATGAGAACGTTTTTTATTTTTTCTTTATTTCCTCATAAATTTTTTTTTTTTTTTTTCAATTCTTTTCGTCAGCTGAAAGATACATAAGTATTTGGTAGTTGTTCAATTTGGTAACTTTATATTTTAACCTTGAAGTACAATTCCTTAAAAGTTTATTCTCTTAAGCTGTTAATGTAAATAATTTCTAGTTTTGCCTGGTTAACTTTATTTTAATATTATTTATCACTTATTTTTATTTTTTTTTTGTATTACAGTACTTTTCGCTTATAGTCACATCCTTTAGTTGCAACCATAACGTGGACTATATCGCTAATGTGACTATAACGCTAATTCACATATATGCCACTATGACGCATATAACCGAATTCGAATATAATCAAGCTATGTGAATAAAGGAAATTAAAAATGCATATAAATTACACCGACATCAGGCTTATGGTTTTACAACAGAGTTACATACTGTATAAAAAATAGTTAAAATAATAACAATATATTTCCTAACTGATACCAACGGCAAAAACTAATGTTTTACGACTAGAGAGTTGATGACAAAAATTAAATGATTTAATTCATTCTTTCTTTGGATAGATTTTTGATTAAAAAACTAAAAAGAACTTAGTAAATTTTGCTTATGTGACTATAACGCCATTAATTTGCTTTACTTATCCCTTTGATGGCTGTTGATGGATGGCATATATGGCAAATGTGCTTATATCGCTTAATGGACTATAACGTTAATACTTTATATTAAATTAACTTATAGCCGCAAAATAAACAGATAAAATGGACTATATCGCTAATGTGAATATAAGCGTTGTGACTATAAACGAAAAGTACTGTAGTAATTTTTTATTTTACGTTTTACATAATGAATGCTATAAATTTGGGTCCAGTTTGCAGTGATAATTCATTTATTTATAACAGCGTACAAAATTTGGATAATTGTTTGAAAATTGGGCATTGGAATATAACCAGTTTTGGTGTGTCTGCAGGTTCTACTAAACTTGATGAAATTCGGCGAATTTTGGATGGTAATTATCTGAATATAGTTGGACTGAGTGAAACTTGGTTAAAACCATTTGTTTTGTCAAATGCTGTTAATATACAGGGTTATAATATGTGTAGGAATGATAGAGTAGATGGAAGAAGAGGTGGAGGCGTTGCGTTGCTGCTATCAGCTAATCTGGATTACAGAATTGTGTTTATGTCTGATAGTGGTGATGCTTGTGAGGCGCTGTTTGTCGAAGTCACTATTCGAGAATTTAAACTGTTAGTGGGTGTGTGCTATTTACCCGATGGTAATATAAATGCCTTTGAGAATTGTGTCGGTGATTTACTAGTTAGATATACAAATGTTATCGTAATGGGCGATTTTAACACCAATTTATTTTGCCAAATAGACTCCCTTTGTGTTCGCTCTATTTGTCAACGACAAGATCTAACGTACCATCATAACTCTATTCCCACGAATTACCATGCAGGTTGTGATTCGACTTCGTTGATTGATTTCTTTTTTATGAGTAAAGCAATTTCTCTAGGTGTGGCAGGTCAAATGCAGTGCCCTGGTATATCTCGCCATTCGTTAATCTTTATTGCTGCTTTTATTCCAAATTCACTTTCCCCACTTTTTGTTTCATACCCAAATTATAAGGCCTTAAGAATTGAGGATGTAGAGGCAGCAGCACATGAATGTGACTTTACTAACATGTATGTTACAAATGATGTTAACTTGCAACTTGAGGCACTTATGTTTAATATTAATCTAATTCACTCAATTGTTCCTGTTGTGAGACGGAAAGTATGTTCTACTAGGGAGAATTGGCTTGATAGTAATAAAATCAGTTACTGGACTTCTCTTAGGGACTTAGCCTATGGACATTATCTTCAAAGTAGGACTCCGAGTAACTGGAAAATTTATTGTATATATAGGAATAAGGTAAAAGGGGTTATTCGAAAGTTAAAAAGAGGTGCACATGAACGACTTTTTAAGGATTTCAGTACGGATAGTATGTGGCGTTTTTTGAGAAGAAATGGATGTCTCGAATCACGAGAACATGAGGCTTTTACCGAGCCAGATGATTTAAATAATAACTTTGTTGAATGCCAAAATCAGAATCCAAGTGTCTTATGTAATTCAGGGGGATTTTCTGGGTCGGGGTTTTCCTTTAAATGTATTAATTCCGATTTTTTATACACTGCATTACTAAGAATTAAATCCACTGCTGTGGGTCATGATATGTTATCAGTAAGATTTTTAAAGATAATTTTTCCGTTTGTTTCCTCGCATTTGCTTCACCTTGTTAATACGATTATAACAACATCAACTTTTCCTCATAATTGGAAAATTGCCAGAGTCGTGCCTATCAAGAAGGAAGGTCAGTCGTCTTGTTTTGATAACTTGCGGCCTATATCAATACTTTCCGTTCTTTCTAAGGTAGTTGAGCATATCTTTAAAGACCAAATGATTGAATTTCTGGATCAGAGATCGTTAATTCACTCCGCACAGTCAGGATTTCGAAAAGGTTATAACACAACTTCGCTGCTATTGTCTCTGACAGATTCTATTAGACAGTTTTTAGATAGTCGTAAGAACGTGGTTTTACTTTCTATAGATTTCTCAAAAGCGTTTGATAAAGTAGTACACTCTAAATTACTACTTAAATTGTCTCATGAATTTAATTTTTCCCGTTATGCATGTAAACTTATTGAATCTTACCTTTATGATAGATCTCAGTATGTATCAGTAGGCGCTCGTTACTCTCAGATTCGTCAGATTACAAGTGGTGTTCCACAAGGATCTGTAATTGGTCCGCTTCTTTTTATGACTTATATTAATGACCTGTTAGAGACATTTAATGGCGTCTCCTGTAAGCCCTTCGTCCTATGCTGACGATGTACAATTTGTTTGTTATTCCGATGCTGAGTTCCTCGACGTGTTGGAGGAGGGTGTTAATTATGTAATTCGCGAGGTGGTAACATGGGCTCATGACAATGGATTCAGTGTCAACCGAGTTAAAACGAAAGTGATGGGGTTTGGATTTGAGACAAATAATATAAACATTACTATTGACGGTGTTCCTGTTATTTTTGTTGACAAAATGAAATGTCTAGGGGTCGTTATTGATAACTTGTTAAATTTTTCTCCTCATATTAATTACCTGTCGTCTCGGGTATCATTTGTCTTGAAAAGACTTTATTCTCTAAATATTTACTTGCCTTGTTCAGTGAGAAGGCGGGTGGCTGTGGCGGTCTTAATGCCACATATACTATACTGTCTGGAGGTCTTTTCGGGCGCAGGTAATTATGTACTTGAGAAATTTAAGGTTATTTTTAACAGAATTATTCGTTATGTTTTTGGTTTGAGATTTCGTGATCATGTAAGTCGGCATACGCTTACCTTTCTACGGACATCTTTTGAAAATTTTATTGCCTTTAGAATACTACTATTTTTCTATAAATGCATTGTAAATGGTTACCCTGATTATATTGTTGAAAATTTCAATTTCTCTAGGTCAACAAGGAATCCTCAAATTATTTTTCCTATTAGACGTTTGAACACTTTTGGACAATCATATCAGATTCGGGTTTCAAAAATCTGGAATACTTTGCCAAGGGATCTAAGAAAATTTTCTTATTCGCTGCATTTATTTAAATCTAAGTTGATGGAATTTGCAGAGCTAAATAACTTATCAATTCACTAAAACGAACATTTGCCATTGTTTTGGAATTTTCTATCTGCGTAATATGGAAACAGAATATATAGCATTTTTTATGTCTTTGTTATTTAATGTATTCATTTTATTTTTGAACTTTATATATAAGTTTTATATACATAAGTAACATTATTTTCTTGTTTATTATATTTTTTTTTTTATTAATTACTGAAGTTTGTTGTTTAATTAGTAGTTTTTATTAACCATATAAGGCCCTAAGGGCTCGGTTATGTAATCGAAGAAATAAATAAAAAAAAAAAAAAAAAAAATATTCAGGGATACTTCCCCTTCACTCAGGAGTACCTCAAGGCTCTGTCTTAGGACCACTTCTTTTTATATTATACGTTAATGACCTTTCCGAGTATATTGATGATAATGTGTGCTGTTCTTTTCTTTTTGCTGATGATGTATTTCTACTTTTTGGTGCTGATCGTGATAATGCTGATGTTCTTGAATCCAACATCAACTTTAGCCTTGAACCGTTTTCAAAACGAACGTCTAGTAACTCCTTAATTACCAATACTTCTAAGGCAAAGGCGATCCTCTTTGGGGTAACTCGTCATCATTTTGTTGACCTTAATATTTTTATTGGTGGAGATAGTCTTGCCTTTGTTGACCGGATGCGATGTTTAGGTATTTACATTGATGATCGTCTTATTTTTGATAAGCATGTTGATGTTATTTGTTGTAGGGTCTCTGCAATTTTGAGAAGAATTTACTCGAACAATATTTATTTACCATTTCACATTAAGTATAAATTGGCTTATGTACTACTAATGCCGCATATTTTTTATGGGCTTGAAGTTGTATCTGGTTCTCTGGCTCTCGTTACGGCTAGATTGAATCGTATTGTGAATACCATTGTGCGATATACGTATGGTGTTCGACGTCGAGCGCATATTTCTGGGTATGTCAAACATTTTCTTGGTTGTACGTTTAAAAGATTTATATCCTATCGTAACTTGCTACTATTTTTTAGAGTTTTGAAAACTGGACAACCTTCTCAACTTTGTTTCAGGTTTTGCTTCACACATTCAACTAGGAACCCACAACTTATTATACCTAGAATTCGTTTTAGTTGTTTTGAACGGTCGTTTTTAGTCAGAGTAGCTCGATGTTGGAATTATTTACCAGTGGACCTTCGTATATTCTCTCATTCAAATAACGCTTTCCGGTTAAAAATTATGTTACACTTTTCTGTTCAGGATTAGGTACTCTTTTGATTGTTTTTTTCCCTTTTTGCCTGATCTTATGTTTAATGAGTGAGTACGGCTTTATTTCAGACAGAATGTTCTGTAAAGTAATGATATATCTACTTGACTTATCTATTTTTTTTTTCATCTTTTTCATCTGAGCTACTACTTTGGGACCTGTTAATTGATAAATTAGTATTTTTTAAAAATTTCTTTCAATCTTTGGCTGGGGAGCCATTTGCATATTTGTATTTTTGTATTTTTATAATTACATACTTGAATAAATAAGTTTTTGATTATTTATTGTATCCATTAATAACATTCAGGATTTTGCTTTTGTAATATATTTTTATTGGCCTTTTGTATATTACATACTTTTATTAAATAAATAAATAAATTTATACTTAGATGAATTATGATTTCTTCATATTTACGAAAAAAAAACCATCATGGTCGAATTTTGACCATAAGGCGAACACTAGTATTTGGCAAATCTTTTATTTGCCTAAACAATTAAAATTTGTGATGTTTCTTATTTTTACAAATATATTTAAATTTTATTTATTTATAAATTTAACCAAAATTATTAATTTATTTTTGTACTGTTTGGAGAGCTCTCGACTTTATACTTTTAATACTAAACAAGAAGTGAGTGATAATGCAATAATAAAAAGGGACTACAACTAAAAGCTTTTTTACATAGTTGCATAAAAATGTAAAAATGATTCGGAGTAGGCAAACAGGGTGCCACAATACTCCCCTGCTAGATGAAAGCTACCGGAACCTTGCTGGAAATGTGACACGTCTGCCGCATTTAGTAGATTTCATTGGTACAGCAGAAGTATCATTTTGAACTGCTTGCGAATGATTCTCTCTTGTTGTGTTGGTTTCAGGAATTGGATCAGATGTTGATTCACTTTGCTGAGTCAAACTTGATGTGCCATCTTCACCAAGATTCGAATTCGCACCACTAAATTTAACGGTTCGTGGTTGATTTCTTTTAACTAAAATGTCGATATCGGGGTTTAAATTCATAGTGAACGCTGGCTTAAGTCGATCAATGCTTATGTTTACTGAACGACCTCTGATGGTGATCGTAAAAAACTTCGTAGTCTTTCGAGTGACGGGATAAGGACCATCATAGGGATGAGTTAGAGACGGACGTATTGAGTCGTTGCGAACGAAGACGTGTGTTGCTGAAGTAAGAGCAGGGCTTACAAAAGTTTTTGCCTGCGTGTGATGAGCTGTTTGAGTAGGTCGTAAATTTCGCATTGCCTTTCGAAATTGTGAAACAGTTTCGCTGGTTATTTCGGATGGTGAATTCTCACAGACAAATTCGCCTGGTATTCTTAAAGTCGTGCCGTATACAAGTTCGGCTGGCGAAGCATTTATATCTGGCTTGAAAACGACCCGTAGACCAAGCAAGATTGACGGCAAACTGTGAATCCATTTTGCTGGGTCACCACAAAGTATAGCTGCTTTAAAAACTCGATGCCATCTCTCAATAATACCATTCGATTGTGGATGGTATGGCGTGGTACGCAAATGAGTTGCACCAATTGTTGTCATTAGCTCATTGAAAACAGCTGACTCAAACTGCCTGCCACGATCAGATGTTATCCTAGCTGGGACACCAAAGCGTGCTATCCAGTGGAACAAAATCGTTTTAGCCACGGTCTCGGCTGTCATGTCAGGTATAGGCACAGCTTCGGGCCAACGTGTAAAACGGTCGATGATCGTGAGGCAATACCGCTGCCCTTCGCATGGTGGAAAAGGGCCAACGATATCGATATTGATGTGCGAAAACCGTTCTTTTGGTGGCTCGTACCGTGCAGCTGGTGACTTGGTGTGGCGTTGTACTTTAGAGCGTTGACAAGAAAGACAATTCCGAACGAAATCAGCTGTGTCCTTCTTGATTGCAGGCCAAATAAATCTTTTCGTCACCAACTTGATTGTGGCACGAACACCAGGGTGGGCCAAATCGTGCACCGTCGATAATACCTGCTGGCGGAACTCTTTTGGGATAAAAGGTCGAACATTACTTGTGGAAGTGTCGCAAATTAGCTGAAGATCGCTTCCTGTAATTGTAAAAAACTTTAGTACGAGTGAATAAGAGGAAGTACCTGACATAAGCTGGGCTAGCTCATCATCATCTTGTTGAGCGGCTGCGATTTTTGTGTAATCCACAAAATGGCTGAGACTCTGAATCCGGGAAAGAAAGTCTGCTGTGACGTTTTCTATTCCAGGAGTATAACGTACGTCTGTTGTGAACTGGCCAATAAAATCGAGTTGTCTTGCTCTCCGTGGGGATGCTTTTTCGAGACTTTGATGAAAAGCGAAGGTTAGAGGACGATGGTCGGTAATGATGTAACATCTTCTACCTTCGATCATATACCGAAAGTGACAAACACCTTGATACATTGCAGTTAACTCGCGATCATAGGTGCTGTACTTTTTTTTGAGCGTCTGTCAGCTTCTTGGAATAAAATCCTAGCGGTTGCATGTTACCATCTATACATTGGTGTAGTGCAGCACCAACTGCTGTGTCTGAAGCATCAACGTATAGTGCCAACTCTGCGTTTTTAGCGGGATGCGCCAAAATTGTAGCCTGTGCTAACTCTTCTTTGCACTTTTGGAACGCACTTTCGGTTTCAGATGTCCAACAAATTGGCGAGTTATCATTTTTCTTATTGCCCTTGAATAATTTTTGCAGCTTAGACTGATGTTTAAGGATATGTGGCAAAAACTTTCTGTAAAAATTTATCATGGCTAAAAATCTCTTCAAACCTTTAGCCACTGCTGGTTTTGGATAATCGCGGACTGCAGCAATCTTTTCTGGCAAGGGTCGAATTCCTTCAGCGGTAACAAGATGGCCAAGAAATTGGATTTCGGATCTTCCAAACTCACATTTAGACAGATTTATTGCCAGGTTGTTTTCTTGTATTCGCTGAAAAACCATTCGCAAGTCCTTACGGTGTTGTTCGGCAGAAGATGATGCAATGAAAATGTCGTCTATATACGGGAAAACAAAATCAAGGCCTCGTAAAACTTCATGTATGAGCCTTTGAAACGTCTGCGCGGCGTTGCAGAGTCCAAATGTCATGAATTTGAACTCATACAGGCCAAAAGGTGTCGTTATGGCAGTTTTCGGGACATCGTCAGGATGAATTGGCACTTGGTGAAACGCTTTCTGAAGGTCGATCTTAGAAAATATAGTTTTGCCATGTAAAATGCTGGTGAAATCTGTCAAATATGGCAGCGGGTATCTATCAGGAACTGTTTGAGCATTCAGCGCACGGTAGTCGCCACAAGGCCTCCACGAACCATTACTTTTTTGTACTAAATGAAGGGGACTCGACCAGTTACTGCTTGATGGCTGACAAATTCCTGCCTTTCTCAAAGTCTCGAACTCAATTCGTGCTGCAGCTAGCTTCTCAGGCGATAAACACCGTGGTCGGGAAAAAACTGGTTGACCAGTAGTCTCGATACGATGATAAATTGTAGATTTAGTTACGGAACCATAAGACGATAATTTTGTAATATCGGTGAATTCGTTCAAAAGGTTCCCAAAATCAAATGTTTGAAGTTCTGCAGAATTTATTTGGGCAGACGGCTTTAAACGAGATCGAAATTGCACTACGCTGTCGATGAGTCGATCCCGTCGTAAATCTATTAGCAAATCATAAAAACGGATAAAATCAGCTCCTATGATTGGACTTGTAACATCAGCTATCAAAAATGACCATTCAAAAATGCGTTGTAGACCGAGATCCAAATTAATTTTCTTTTCTCCCAAATCCTTAATCGGCGCACCGTTGGCTGCATACAATTGAATACTGGTCGACTTCATGTTTTGACTTTTTGCAGTGAGTGGGAGGACGGACACATCTGCACCTGTGTCAACTAAAAAACTTTTTTTAGAAATATGGTCTCTCACCTGCAAGCGAAATATTTTGCGATTTGTGGTCGAGTTTTCGCTAGAGCTCGCCACATGCACCCGGCTTCATGATGACGTCGCACCCATGTCAGAAGACACGGAATTTACAGATCGTTTCTTATGCCGGCAAGGACTTCTGCATTTTTGGGCATTTCGCCCATATTTTCGATGGAACCAGCACTCATCGGAAGTAGTATCGTTTGTTGAAGATTTGTGTCTAGATCGGCTTCTAGGCTCTCGGTTACGGGAACGTGATCTCGTTGTAAATTTATCAAAGCGTTTTGTCAAGCTTGCCACTGCTGCACGTAGATCTTCGATATCACCGTGTGTGTGTGTTGCGACAGCATGAACCTGATTTGTTGAAACAGCATCCAGAATAGAGTCGGCGATTTTGGTAAATTCAGCAGCACTACCAGATGACGCAGCAACGACTGGCTGTACGAAGTCAGGCAATCGCTTTATCCAAAGTCCTTTTAAGGCTGCTTCACCAAGAGTAGTACCGGCAACTCGTTTCATCTCATAATAGAGTTCCGATGGCTTTTTGTCCCCAAGTGGCAGATCAGACAATAAACGGTTGAGGCGACGTTGCTCACTGTCGGCGAAATGCTCTATTATTTTTGTGCGTACAAAATTATATCGCTCAGTTAGAGGCATGGTTGATATAACGTCTGGCAACTGCGCTATCACACTAGGGTCCAATGCCGCTAAGACAGTGGCTGCCTTTTGCTTATCCGATGTAATACCAGAAGCAGTAAACCAAAAATCCATGGTTGTGAACCAGGATTCTATATTTGAACTGGACAACTGCGGCAATGGAAGCCTAGCATAGACAACTGCAACGTTGCTTTGGACTTGAGGAGCAATGTTTCGATTTTGAGCATCACCATCCGATGGTAGACCGCTGTCGCTGTCATTCATGTTTAGTTTTTTTTAATTTTTTACCAAAATGTAAATGAAGGTTATGTTGAGGTTATACTGAATGCAATAGATGCTGTGAACTTTCTCGAATATTCGCCAAAGTCAGCGGTACTTTTTAACGGTGCTACTTCTACTTCATTTTATCTCGTTTGTTAAAAAAAATTTCACACACACACACTCGATAAAGAAAACAAAAGCAATGGCGGTTCCACACCACAAAGATCACGTCGGGGTCACCACTTTGGCAAATCTTTTATTTGCCTAAACAATTAAAATTTGTGATGTTTCTTATTTTTACAAATATATTTAAATTTTATTTATTTATAAATTTAACCATAATTATTAATTTATTTTTGTACTGTTTGGAGAGCTCTCGACTTTATACTTTTAATACTAAACAAGAAGTGAGTGATAATGCAATAGATGCTGTGAACTTTCTCGAATATTCGCCAAAGTTCGACTCTGAGTAGATCGGTATACTTTAAGGTATTTGTGCTGATGTGTGTAACGCCTTAAAATATTGGTCCTAGACCCACCTTAAAGTATACCGATCGACTCAGAATCACTTTCTGAGTCGAACTAACGATGTCCGTCCGGCTGGCTGGCTGGCTGTCCATGTAACCTTGTGCGCAAAGTACAGGTCGCAATTTTGGAGATAATTTGATAAAATTTGGGACATAGGTTCTTATTGGCACAAGGACCAAGCCTATTGAAAATGGGCTGAATCGTAGGACCACGAGGGAAGATAGGGGGAAATTTCTTCCTCTTAGAAACTATTAAACCGATTTTAATGAAATTTAAAACATACATTGAACCATATCTTTATGTACACAAAAGGGATGCATTTTTTAAAAAATAGGACCACGAGGGGAGATAGGACCAATTTCTAACTCTCAAAGTGATTTTAATGAAATTCAAAACATAGATAGATCCATATCTATATGGACACATGAGCTATACAGTTTTTCAAAAATAGGACCACAAGGGGAGGTAGGGGGCGATTTCTGCCTCTCATCACTTTTAAACCGATTTTCATGACTTTTATAAACATACAGGGGTGTGCTGGAAATCGCAAACGCAAAACGCAAGAATTTTAAAAGTCGTTTTTTTAGTAAGATTTCTGTTATAAAAGAATTTTATGACAAATATTATACAAACATTTTTCTATTAAACAGAATTTTATAACAAAAATTATAAAAATTTTAATAAAAGTGGAATTTAAACAGCCTCCAAATTCTTGCGTTTTGCGCTTGCGATTTCCAGCACACCCCCCATAGATAAATCCATATTTATATGGACATATAAACATTAAGTGTTTTTTAACACTGTGGTGTAGGGTATCATATGGTCGGGCTTGACCGACTATACTTTCTTACTTGATATAATTAGTTTTTTTTATCGGCCTTTTAAAAGGTTTGCTTTTTTTATCTATATATGTATATATAAATGAAAATCTATCTATCTATATATCTATATCTATCTATATATATAACAAGAAAGAGTGCTATATTCGGCTGTGCCGAATCTTATATACCCTTCACCATTTTGCGAGCAAAAACTAAATAAAACTGGTAAATATTTTTTTTTAAATAAGAGACAACCGGTTTTGAACTTCGCTTTTCATAAGGGCCCAGAATATATATACTTTATACGGTGTAGGATCAATATTGTAGAAATTACCTTCGGTGAAGGGTATAAAAAGAGTAATTTTTGGGAATTCAGGGGTCGAATCACAGCATTCGATACTACTATAAACTATTGAATTTTTTTGCATACGATAGACACTGGCGTATCGAATAAAAACTCGATAAATGTAATGTCGAATTACTCGATGTCGAATGCTATTATTTTAAATTCAATACATTTCATTCGATATCGAGTTTCAAGATACCAAAATAACTAATTTCGATGAATTTTGCTCGATATCGTATGCGGTGCTTAGACCCCAGTATTTCGGTTATAACTCATACCAATTTCCGACATTTTGGTATATAAGTCATATACATAGGACATATGGCAGCCCTAAAATTTAGGTTTTTATAAAAATTTTGATGTTTTTTAGCCCATTTTTGGAGTATTTTGCTCATAAATTACCCATTATCTAACCGATTTGATATTTTTATATACCGACGTGTTAAGGAAGAATTTTTCCATTTACTTAAGTTATATTTATATATAAACATTTATATATACTTGTATACATATATTTTATCAAGTTAATTATAAAAAAGAGTAATTTTTGGGGATTCAGTATTTCGGTTGTAACTCTGCCATTTTTTAACCGATTTGACAGATTTATATACCGACGTGTTAAAGAAGAAATTTACCATTTACTTGAGTTATAAAGCTTGGATTCGGGAAGATCTATGGTTCCCGAAAGAGGATATTTAAAAAAACAAATTTAATTTTGGTAATAACTTTTTTGTATCTGAACCGATTTTTCCGAGTTTTTTATAAAATATGTTATACTAGAAATTTCAGATATTTTGGTATATAAGTCATATCCATAGGACGTATAGCAGCCCTAAAATTTAGGTTTTTATAAAAATTTTGATGGTTTTTAGCCCATTTTTGGAGTATTTTGCTCATAAATTACCCATTGTCTAACCGATTTGATAGTTTTATATACCGACGTGTTAAGGAAGAATTTTACCATTTACTTAAGTTATATTTATATATAAACATTTATATAAACTTGTAAATATATATTTTAACAAAGTTCATTATAACAAGTAAGAGTGCTATATTCGGCTGTACATCACATGGTTCTCTCCTCATAAGGACCCAGAATATATATACTTTATAGGGTCTAAGATCAATATTGTAGAAATTACAAACGGAATGAGAAACTTATATATACCCTTTTCCACCTGTGGTGAAGGGTATAAAAAAGAGTAATTTTTGGGATTTCAGTATTTTGGTCATTACTCTGCTATTTCTTAACCGATTTGACATATCGACGTGTTAAAGAAGAAATTTGCCAGTTATTTTGGCTATAAAACGTGGACTCGGGAAGATCTATGGTTCCTGAAAATGGGTATTTTACAAAAATAATTAATATTTTGGTCATAACTTTTTCGTATCTGAACCAGAGAACCTCAAAACGCACTATTTTTGTGCATTTATTCATACGCTAAAATTTACAATAACTCTATACATGCAAAACAAAGTTCAACGTTGATAATTTTTTTTTCCTTTCGTACACATTTGATATTTTCATTTATTCGTTTTTTATTGAAAGTGCTTTATTTGCATTTTTGTTGCTCACGCAATATAACACAACTGAGTAAATTCAAAAGAGCACATTCTCTATACTTTTGTTTACATTAACAACAACAACAATAAACAACGATGAGACGCTTTTTCAAAATTAACAACAATAAAAACAACAATAACAAAAATACATTGTACCTACTACTACTACTACTACTGTACTTTTTGTTTCTATGGAAATTGTGTGTACCTACCAGAGAATGACAAAAGTATCATTTTAAGTACTCTTTCAATATTAGTGAGAAAACATGTACGGACATGTATGGGTAAAGATCAAAACCATACACATACGTACCAATACCCATCCAAGCTAAAGTTGAATATGTATAGGTATACGCTGCCAATGTGTATTTGCATATTCATTCTTCTTTTTGAACGTACATGCAGATATAAATAAAATTTCTGTTAGCTATCTGCAATACCCATATAAGTATATGTATTACCGTAAGTATAACGTTAATATACAGAGCGCGAGAGAGAGCAGAGATGGCAAATGCAATTTTAAAAATGTTGAAACTAGGCAAAATTTGTTTGTGTTGTTATTCAGAAAAATATCAAGATAATTTTAAAGCTTTTTAAGATTTGACTAAGGCGGTAAGCTTATTTTATTAGGACAACGAGGGGCGATTGGCGGCAATTTCTGCTTCTCCGAAACTATCTAACAGATCTTAATAAAATTTCAAACATAGATATATCCATATTAATATGAACACGCAAGCTTTATATATTTTTTTAAAAATAGGACCCCGAGGGAAGCTCGAGGGTATTTTCTTCCTCTCCAAAACTATCTAACAGATTTTAATGATATTTAAAACATAGATAGATACATATTTGTGTAGACACATAAGCTATGTATTTTTAAAAAAATTAGGATAACGAGGGGAGATAGGGGGCGACTTATGCCTCTCCAAAATCATTTATTTTCTCTAAAATTTCTTGATTATTTTCCATACTTTAAATTTATAATTTTTCATATGCTACATACATACATACACTGGATGAAATTTTTAAAGAAAAACTCTTCTTTACAACTTATTAAAAAGAAATGTTTGAATTTTAACACGTTACAGAAAGGTTTCTAAGCAAGCGCTAAATGTATTAAGTGGCGGTTACACTCTTTCTTATTAACTCTACATACAAATCAATATTTTCATGCATACATAAAAAGCAATATCTTCCATCTCGTGTCGTCTACCTATGCTTTGTGTGTGTGACAGCGATAAGTGCAAAAAAATTGTGCGGATGCGTAAAGGGTTTTTACATGCAAAAATAAAAATATCGTAGAGCCACTTGTTGCTGTCACAAGCACATAGCATAGGTAGACGACACGAGATGGAAGATATTGTTTTTTATGTATGCATGTAAGTATTGATTTGTATGTTGTGCTAATAAGAAAAAGTGAAACAACCACTCACTACATATTTATTTATAGCGCTTGCTTGAGATACATGTACAAGACATGTTTTTTACATCTGACTTGTCAACTTTTCATGTCACATGTTGCTGTGCATGTGTGTTACAATTGCTGTTTAACAAAGTTTTTTTTTAATTATTGTTATTGTGTTTGGCGTATTTAAAATACGCCTACGACTGTTTGTTAATAGATTAAAGAAAACAAATTCACGTTCTCTTTAATCTATAACCAAATAGTCGTAGGCGAATTTTTAATACGCCAAACACAATAAGGGTGAATATTCGATCAAAAACGTACATGTAATTTGCCCCTCGTGGTCATAGTTTGAAAAAAATTTATAGCTGATGTGTCCAAATAAATAAAATCCTTTATATGTTTTAAAGTTTATTGAAATCTATTTAATAGTTTCGGAGAGGCAGAAATTGCCCCCTATAACCCTTTTAGTCATATTTTTTAAAAAATACACAGCTTATGTGTCTATGTAAATATGGATCTATCTATGTTTTAAATTTCATTAAGATCTGTTGGATAGTTTTGGAGAGGAATAAATTGCTCCCTTTCTCCCCTCGTTATCCTATTCTTTTAATAAATACATAGCTCAAGTGTCTATATAAATATGAATCTATCTATGTTTTAAATTTCATTAAAATCTGTCAGATAGCTTCGGAGAAATTGCTCCTTCCCACCCCTCGTGGTCCTATTTTATATAAAAATGTATAGCTTATGTGTAGTTTTACATAGGTACTGCTGATGTAACGGACAAATTTATTTTAAATATCATAAATAATATGTACATAGTCCCATACCTGACTAGTGACAAAGCACATTTTTGGTAAATTTTTTTTTTTCATTTTTACATAGAAGTGCCAAAAATACTGAAGGTATTTTTTTAAACATGGATATTTTATTTGTATGGCAGATAACCAAAACACATTCATGGGTATTGAATAACATCTGCATAATATTCATGTATTTTTGTTTACTGAATGTGGTTGCGTGAAGATATTGCCGTGCATAAGTATAAGTAATAACCATACTTTTTGCGTTATAAATATGTGTATACACAATAACGAAAAGCGTGGGTAAATACCTCTATATATTATTCTTATGGGTACTTGTTGTCATTCTCTGGTACCTACATAAGTATGTGTGTTTAGTTTCATTTAAATTTTTTTTTTCTTGTACTACATAGTTATGCTGAATAAATACATGAGTAATAATTGTTTGATTTCTGGCTCTTTCGTTTGTATTTTTTGTTTCTTTACCAAACAATCATTTGCGCTCAGAACACTTAGAATCTTTATAAAAAAAAACGAAGGCAACGATTGTATAAATAACAAAGCACGATGTGCGTTATTTGAATGACTGCAAACCAGCAGCGAATATTTGCGGTTGCGCGAGTTTGACTGTATGACCGTAAGCGTGTGTATTTGTTGTCGTTAATTAAATGCGATTTTTTTTCAATTGCAAAAAGCTATTCTCTGATCTGAACCGATTTTCCCGAGTTTTTCAGAAAATATTTTCTATTAAAAATTTCCGATCTTCTGATATATTAGGCGTAACCATAGGTCATATAACAGTCAAAAAATTCAGGTTTTTATACAATTTTTAATACTTTTTGTATGAGAGGTACCACGCCTACTTCTCCAATCCCGCCCACATTTTGTAGGATGGTGTATATTTATAACCTAAATGTTTGTACCTAATTTTAAAGCTTTGGCTCTTGCCGTTCTCCAGATATACAGAAAAAAGTAATAAAAATACAACAACCGCAAGGGATTTTTTGAAAAAATTAGAGGCAGTCGTGGTTTTTTGGTCATATCTCAGCCATTGTTATACCGATCTGGCTGAATTTCAATATCAAGAAATGGTGGACTATATGTGACATAAATGTTAAACAACGTAGCCGCTATCATGTCTGGAGTCTCCGGAAAACACATATCAAACGTAAGACGGACAGACGGACAGACGGATATGGTTAAATCAAGTTCTCTCCTCATAAGGACCCAGAATATATATACTTTATAGGGTCTAAGATCAATATTGTAGAAATTACAAACGGAATGACAAACTTATATATACCCTTTTCCACCTGTGGTGAAGGGTATAAAAAAGAGTAATTTTTGGGATTTCAGTATTTTGGTCATAACTCTGCTATTTCTAAACCGATTTGACAGATTTATATACCGACGTGTTAAAGAAGAAATTTGCCAGTTATTTTGGCTTTAAAACGTGGACTCGGGAAGATCTATGGTTCCTGAAAATGGGTATTTTTCAAAAAAAAATTAATATTTTGGTCATAACTTTTTCGTATCCGAACCGATTTTCCCGAGTTTTTCAGAAAATATTTTCTATTAAAAATTTCCGATCTTCTGATATATAAGGCGTAACTATAGGTCATATTACAGTCAAAAAATTCAGGTTTTTATACAATTTTTAATACTTTTTGTATGAGAGGTACCACGCCTACTTCTCCAATCCCGCCGACATTTTGTAGGATGGTGTATATTTATAACCTTAATGTTTGTACCTAATTTTAAAGCTTTGGCTCTTGCCGTTCTCCAGATATACAGAAAAAAGTAATAAAAATACAACAACCACAAGGGATTTTTTGGAAAAATTAGAGGCAGTTGTGGTTTTTTGGTCATTTCTCAGCCATTGTTGGACCGATCTGGCTGAATTTCAATAGCAAGAAATGGTGGACTATATGTGACATAAATGTAAAACAACGTAGCCGCTATCATGTCTGGAGTTTCCGGAAAACACATATCAAACGTAAGACGGACGGACGGACGGACGGATATGGTTAAATCAAGTTCTCTCCTCATAAGGACCCAGAATATATATACTTTATAGGGTCTAAGATCAATATTGTAGAAATTACAAACGGAATGACAAACTTATATATACCCTTTTCCACCTGTGGTGAAGGGTATAAAAAGAGTAATTTTTGGGGATTCAGTATTTCGGTTATAACTCAGCCATTTTTTAACCGATTTGGCTGATTTATATACCGACGTGTTGAAGAAGAAATTTACCATTTACTTTAGTTATAAAGCTTGGACTCGGGGAGATCTATTGTTCCCGAAAGTGGGTATTTAAAAAAAAAAAAATTAATTTTGGTCATAACTTTTTTGTATCTGAACCGATTTTTCCCGAGTTTTTTATAAAATATGTTCTACTAGAAATTTCAGATATTTTGGTATATAAGTCATATCCATAGGACGTATAGCAGCCCTAAAATTTAGGTTTTTATAAAATTTTTAATTTTTTTTGTACGGGAGGTACCACGCCCACTTCCCCAATCCCGCCCACATTTTGTAGGATGGTGTGTATTGGCAACCTAACTGTGTGTACCTAATTTGAAAACTTTGGCTCTTGCCGTTCTCAAGATATACAGAAATAAAAAAAATACAACAACAACAAGGGATTTTTGGAAAAATTTACAGGTTGTCGTGGTTTTTTGCTCATATCTCCGTCATTTTTGGACCGATCTGGCTGAATTTCAATAGCAAACTTAAACGGAGTATATGTGACATAAATATATATCAACCTAGTCCACATCATTTCTGGGGTTTTCGGAAAACCCATTTCAACATACACACGGACAGATGGACAGACGGACAACCGGATTTGAACTTCGCTTTTCATAAGGACCCAGAATATATATACTTTATAGGGTTATAATTACCCTCTTACCTTCGGTGAAGGGTATAAAAAAGAGTAATTTTTGAGATTTCAGTATTTTGGTCATAACTCTGCTATTTCTTAACCGATTTGACAGATTTATATACCGACGTTTTAAAGAAAAAATTTGCCAGTTATTTTGGCTATAAAACGTGGACTCGGGAAGATCTATGGTTCCTGAAAATGGGTATTTTTCAAAAAAAAATTAATACTTCTCCAATCCCGCCCACATTTTGTAGGATGGTATATATTTATAACCTAAATGTTTGTACCTAATTTTAAAGCTTTGGCTCTTGCCGTTCTCCAGATATACAGAAAAAAGTAATAAAAATAAAACAACCACAAGGGATTTTTTGGAAAAATTAGAGGCAGTCGTGGTTTTTTGGTCATATCTCAGCCATTGTTGGACCGATCTGGCTGAATTTCAATATCAAGAAATGGTGGACTATATGTGACATAAATGTAAAACAAAGTAGCCGCTTTCATGTCTGGAGTCTTCGGAAAACACATATCAAACGTAAGACGGACAGACGGACGGACGGACGGATATCCATAGGACATATGGCAGCCCTTAAATTTAGGTTTTTATAAAATTTTTAATTTTTTTTGTACGGGAGGTACCACGCCCACTTCTCCAATCCCGCCCACATTTTGTAGGATGGTGTGTATTGGCAACCTAAATGTTTGTACCTAATTTGGAAACTTTGGCTCTTGCCGTTCTCAAGATATGTATACAGAAATAAAAAAAATACAACAACAACAAGGGATTTTTGGAAAAATTTAGAGGTAGTCGTGGTTTTTTGCTCATATCTCCGTCATTTTTGTACCGATCTGGCTGAATTTCAATAGCAAACTTAAACGGAGTATATGTGACATAAATATTCATCAACCTAGTCCACATCATTTCTGGGGTTTTCGGAAAACCCATTTCAACATACAAACGGACAGACGGACAACCGGATTTGAACTTCGCTTTTCATAAGGACCCAGAATATATATACTTTATAGGGTGTAGGATCAATATTGTGGAACACACAAACGGAATGACAAATTAATATATACCCTCTTACCTTCGGTGAAGCCCTAAAAATAAAATAGGCTACTTATTTTTTCGATAGGGGCAGGGGAATTGGTATCCCCCATAGGATGCCAATATTAATTATCGCATATCTTAAGAGCCGCAGCACGCATTTTGCTGAGCTTTTGGTAGTAGGATCTTCTGAGCCCCAAAATTGAAATAATATAGCAGCAGGGGAAGTGGTACCCCCATAGGACGCCAATGTTTAATATCGCATACCTTAAGAACTGTAATAGTGAGAATGTTCAAACTTTGAAGAAATCACTCTTATGGTATACTTTTGAAAATAAAAATAAAGCGGGTAGGCGCAGGGGGCGAAATACCTTCCATAGGATGCATATATTAAATATCGCTCAACTGAAGAACTATTAAAGGGAGAGTCTTCAAACGTGGTTAAAGCTACTATTAGGGTAAACTATAAATTTCAATATAAAAATGGGCGTGGTAGACAGGGGAGGAGCAGTACCCCACATAGATAGAAATATTAATAAGAGCCGCTGCACGCATTTTGTTGAACTTTTGGTAGTAGGATCTTCTGAGCCCCAAAGTTGAAATAAAATAGAAGCCAGGGAAGGGTTACCCACCATAGGATGCCAATGTTTAATATCGCATTTCTTAAGAACTGTTGTAGTGAGAATGTTCAAACTTTGTGGAAGTCACTCTTATGGTATACTACACTTTTGAAAATAAAAATAAAGCGGGTAGGCGCATGGGGGAAACACCTCCCATAGTATGCATATATTAAATATCGCTTAACTGAGAACTATTAAAGAGAAAGTCTTCAAACGTGGTTAGAGCTACTATTAGGGTAAACTATAAATTTCAATATAAAAATAGGCGGGGTAGACAGGGGAGGAGCAGTACCCCTCATATATAGAAATATTAATAAGAGCCTCTGCAAGCATTTTGTTGGACCTTTGGTAGTATGATCAAAATAGCCTCGGGGGAAGTGGTACCCACCATAGGACGCCAATGTTTAATATCGCATATCTTAAGAACTGTTGTAGTGAGAATGTTCAAACTTTGTGGAAGTCACTCTTATGGTATACTACACTTTTGAAAATAAAAATAAAACGGGAAGGCGCAGGGGAAACACCTCCCGTAGGATGCATATATTAAATATTGCTCAACTGAAGAACTATTAAAGGGAGAGTCTTCAAACGTGGTTAAAGCTACTATTATGGTAAACTATAAATGTCAATATAAAAATGGGCGGGGTAGACAGAGTAGGAGCAGTACCCCTTATATATAGAAATATTAATAAGAGCCGCTGCACGCATTTTGTTGAACTTTTGGTAGTAAGATCTTCTGAGCGCCAACATTGAAATAATATAGCAGGGGGGGAAGTGGTACCCCCCATAGAACGACGATGTTTAATATCTCTTTTATCTTAAGAACTGTTATAGTAAGAATGTTAAAACTTTGTAGAAGTCACTCTTATGGTATACTACACTTTTGAAAATAAAAATAAATATCTCTCTACTGAAGAACTATTAAAGCGAGAGTTTTCAAAGGTGGTTAAAGCAGTGTAGCGAAGCGTAACGGGTTAAGCTAGTATATATATAAAAATTAAAAATGTTTGTATGTTTGTTTGTTGGCTTATAGACTCCTAAACAACTGAACCGATTTTCCTGAAATTTTTACAGTTACATCATGTGAGCCCTAAAAATAAAATAGGCTACTTATTTTTTCGATACGGGCAGGAAAATTGGTACCCCCAATTGGATGCCAATATTAAATATCGCATATCTTAAGAGCCACTGCACGCATTTTGTTGAACTTTTGGTGGTAGGATCTTCTGAGCCCCAAAATTTAAATAAAATAGTAGCGGGGGAAGTGGTTCCCCCCTAGCACGCCAATGTTTAATATAGCATATCTTAAGAACTGTTATAGTGAGAATGTTCAAACTTTGTAGAAGTCACTCTTATGGTATACTACTCTATTGAGAATAAAAATAAAGCGGTAGGCGCAGGGGGGGAAATACCTCCCATAGGATGCATATATTACATATCGCTCAACTGAAGAACTATTAAAGGGACAGTCTTCAAACGTGGTTAAAGCTACTATTATGGTAAACTATAAACTTCAATAAAAAAATGGGCGGGGTAGACAGGGAAGGAGCAGTACCTCTCATAGATAGAAATATTAATAGGAGCCACTGCACGCATTTTGTTGAACTTTTGGTAGTAGGATCTTCTGAGCCCCAAAATAGAAATAAAATAGCAGCGGGGGAAGTGGAATCCCCCATAGGACGCCAATGTTTAACATCGAATATCTTAAGAACTGTAATAGGGAGAATGTTCAAACTTTGTAGAAGTCACTCTTATGGTATACTACACTTTTGAAAATAAAAATAAAGCGGGTAGTCGCAGGGGGGGGGGGGGAAATACCTCTCATACGATGCATATATTAAATATCGCTCTACTGAAGAACTATTATAGTAGAGTCTTCAAACGTGGTTAAAGCTACTATTATAGTAAACTATAAATTTCAATATAAAAATGGGCGGAGTAGACAGGACAGGAGCAGTACCCTCATAAATAGAAATATTAATAAGAGCGACTGCACGCATTTTGCTGAACTTTTGGTAGAAGGATCTTCTGAGTCCCAAAATAAAAACAAAATAGCAGCGGGGGAAGTGGTACCCACCATAGGACGCCAATGTTTAATATCGCATATCTTAAGAACTGTTATAGTGAGAATTTTCAAACTTTGTGGAAGTCACTCTTATGGTATACTAGACTTTTGAAAATAAAAATAAAGCGGGTAAGCGCAGGGGGGGAAATACCTCTCATAGGATATTAAATATCTCTCTACTGAAGAACTATTAAAGGGAGAGTCTTCAAAGGTGGTTAAAGCAGTGTAGCGAAGCGCACCGGGTTTAGCTAGTATTTTATAAATTTACTCATAAATTTGTTCACTTACATGAAAAATCAGACTGCAAAGTTGTGCAAACGTAATTTCTAATTTGTGAGAATGTTTTATTGTATGTTTACTTTAATATTATCTTTCTGAAAAGAGGTGATATTTGATAAAAATTATTCCAAAAAAATTTTCTTACATGGTCTGTAATCCATGGAAGAGTTTAAAGAGAAATATGTTATTCGGATTGACGGTAAATTTTTATTTTGTTTTAACCATTATTCAGTTAAATTATTACGGAAAAAATTTTACGTTCGAAATGTCACGTATCGACCCAGATTTTGGCTTAAAAAAAATACAGAAGATTTTGGAATCAAACCAAAGACATTTTAATGTTACATTGCTACGTAAAATTCTGAAAGTAGTTTGACTAAAAAATTGTGCCAGGTTTCGCTGAATCACGCCTTTTTCTACATGGCCACAAAAACTACTTCTATTTTTTTCACGTTCGAACCGCTACTTCTTTTGCCATTATCTTTGGCCTAGAATCGCGCCCTCCATAATCTTTAGCATAGATAACAGTGCTTTCTTAGTGCTATAATTTAAGGGTTAAGAGAACGTAAAAATATTTGTTGTTTAAAATGCATTTTTGATGGGTACGACTGTCACGTTTAACACTTTGGATTTACCCATATAGAAATGACTCAAACTGAAATTTCGGTATTCAAAATAATTCACTTCAATACCGGCCTGGTATTGAAAATTAACTAACTGAAAGTCGCCTTTAAGCATATTTGCCTGTCCAAAAGCAGATTTTTTTTTAGCAAATTTTTACTTTTTAGAAAATTCCTTTTTATTTTTTAACATATTTTTAGAAAGTTTAAAAATTGTTTGTTTTAATCTTAGCAGATTTGTAGCATATTTTCTTCATTTTACGATTAAGCAGATTTTAGCTAATTTTTTTGAAGTTTTGGCATATTCTTATCAATCAGTTATGGCAACACTGTACATGTTTATAATTTTTTAATTAAATAAAGTTCAGGGAAGTCCCGCCGTAGTAGGAAACAGATGAAGAGTTTGATCAAGGCGAATTGACTAGAACGTGAGGTCAACTCAGTGATGCCAGGAGAAATTTCCAAAAATCCCTACGTGTTTAACAAAAAAATCCCTTTTTTCCTTACAACTAAAAAAAAAATTCCCTACACTTTTCCCTACGTTAAAAATTTATTGTTTTTAGCAACAGGCAAACAAACCAATACATATTTTTTAACATTTTGTAAAAACAGCAAGAAAAAACAAGTAAGAAAGTATAGTCGGTGAAGCCCGACCATATGATACCCTACACCACAGTATTTAAAAACACATCATGCTTATGTGTCCATGTAAATATGGATTTATCTATGTTTATACACTTCATAAAAATGTGTGTTGCGTGCACTGATGCCAGAAATTTTTCATAATAAATCTGAAAAATTGGGCTATAAAACCTGGGAAAAAATTGTTAAAATCTGCAAAAAAATCTGGGAGCTTAAAAAAATTCATTTTGGGGTTGATTTGTTTTTTATTTTCGGATTCATGCAACAATTGAAAGCTAAAGCCGATATTTAAATTTTTCTTGGTACATTAATATTAAAAGTTAATAGAAATTAAATTTATATAAACAACATAAAAAAACCTAAAAATGCAAATTGAAATACATTTGGGGGATTGACAAGGTATTCATAAAGTTGTAAAGTCATATGTCTTAAAATAATTACAGGAAATATTTATGACAGCTGTGGGCAAACGCTTATAGTTTAGATTTCTACTGTACAGTTATGACGAATCAATGAACACAGCATTTAAATTTTTATTTTATTTGAAACACAACAATATTTTTTTCAAATAATTGTAAAATATTATTTTGGACATTATGACGATATGACTTGATAGCACACCTTGTGAATCGCTCAATTGTGTATACATCGTATCACATCATCGCAGATATTTAAAATAATTTTATAAATTTATTAATTGTAAATTTCAGAAGTAATTTGTCCTTTTGTATTAGAGCAGTGATGTCAATTGTGGTTGTATTGATTTATATAAGTATTAGTGAATAAAGAGACAAGTACTCTTAATAAAAATAAAAAAATACGTAAGCATCCGCCGCATGTGCACTCATCGCTTGATAATCGACTACTAAATTGTGTAAAACTGCACTAAATGAAAGAGCGTAAGAATGCGTGTGAACAGCGTTACCGTTGGTGCCACTAAAGTGGCATTTTGCCACTTTTTCGACTGCTTGGATACTATTTGGCCACTTTTACAAAATGCACCCAAATGTGGTACTTTTTGTGATTCTTGTCACTTTTTTGATACTTTTTCGGTTAGAAAAATATACTTTTTTTCTTTCTGTTTTATTATATTTCCCAGCTTTAATATAAGTAAAACTGTTTTAATATATTAAAATCATGCGTGGTTAGCTGAAAATCGGTTGAATAAACCTTCTATTAACCTGTTTTATTATATAAGGGGGTAAAGATATCTCGCATATATATATATATATATATATATATATATATATATATATATATATTGTTCGTGAAGCAGAAACCAAACTGTTGTTTTTACCAAAAATTGTGTAAAGAATTGATAACAAGAATTGATATAAAAAACAAAAAGCTTAATATATTGAAGTATTTGGACCCATTATTTATCGTGTCTAATGAAGTTATAAACTATATAACTGACCCAGATGAAGTTTTACATGAATTTAAACTTCTATAGAGTAAAGTAAATGACGCGAATTTTGAACACTTATTTAAAATTTCGAATACTGAAGATTTTTGGCGTGAAATTGGAACATTGAAAAATAGATTTGATGAGTATACCTGTATATATATTCAAACTTGTACAAATTAATCTCTCATATTTTTACATTGTCACACAATAGTGCTTATGCTGAGCGTGTTTTAACTAAGCTAGCTTTAATCAAAAATAAAGTAAAAAATAGGTTAAAAGAAAATACTTGCGAATCCATGCTTTTATCTTTAAATTTGTTAGATACTAGCCTTGAAGATTGGGTTTCAAGTGAAGAAACTTTACGAAAGTATAGAAGTCGTTTTAAGAACAATTTATTGTAAAAAAATTTGTATGAAACTGACCATTAATAAATAACACAAGACGACATTGGAAACGTTTGTTTATCCATTCCAACTAATTCTTATATTTTTTGGAATGCTAAAGCCGTATGAGCGCAGTTTTCTCCCATTACGTCACATTTATCAGATATGTACACCAATTATTGTAATTTCGATGTTTTTTTACCACAATTAATAACAAAATCCAGTTTTAAAGTTTTGGTCTATAAACCTGATAACAAAAATTTTATGCAATAATAGACGAAATTGGATAAAAACTAAATATGCTTTAGTAAAGAAATTAAAACACTAGCACTTAAATTCAGTAGCATGTATGCATTTATTTGTATTAAAGTGCGGAACTGATTAAAAAATTTAAATTTTATTTGAAAAAGTGATATTTTCGTTTTTCAATACAAATACATATACGAAAGAAATGTTATTGTCGACATCGTGGGCCTGGCCTACAACTTTTGTAAGTACAGTCAGTAGAATAAAATTATAAAACTATGGTTTTTATTACTAATTGTGGTACAAATCATATTCCGAAATTACAGTAATTGGTGTATCTAATAAATGTGACGTGATGGGAGAAAACTGTGCTCATATTCGGCTAAAGCATTCCAAAAAACATAAGAATCTGGTGGAATGGGCATATAGTTTTGTAAAAAGTTTTTAAATGCAGGTAGACATGTCTTTAATACAATGTCTTAAATTAATCAAAGAAAATTTATTCAGAAGGAAAACTACAAGAAATATATTAAAAAATGTTTATATAAAACACATTACATTTAAATATCTTCTATTTGCTGCAACAATGTAATAATCCAAATCACATGTTTGGCAGAAAACAAGTTTAACGTTTTTGAATTACCAAAACATTAAAGTAAATATTTTATAAAAATTACTTCTCGAGAGAAATATTTACACAATATTTATTTTAGTTTTTACAACAAATGAGCTATTTGTAAGTAAGTATGTATGTCTATTGTAAAACGATCAATTGTTTTTAGTGTATATTATTAATATACAATGTTTTTTGTTATGTTTTTATACCATTTAAAATTATAATAAATAGAAAAAAACTCAAAAATACATAATGTGCTGTACTTATTTTAATTTTAAAAGATGTGCCCATTTTTTTAAATCCTCTTTTTGGTGCCACTTTTTTGTAGAAATCCCCTTTTTTGGTACTTTTTTAAAATATCCGACGGTAACACTGCGTGTGAAGAATGTGTGTGAATTAATTTCCACAATTGTGTATGACGCTGACATCCCTGTATTAGAGTATTTAAATACATAATTTGATTTATTTAATTTAAGGAAGTCTTTTGTGTACAAAATTCCTTCAAGCGATTCTTTATCTAAACGATTTTTGTGCTTTGCTTTATTTATCTATACTTACTTAATATTCGTTCCACATTAGCTGATGAAAAAAATTTTTTTTAATAAAAAGGAAAAATTTTCAGAATAATATTCTTGAGTCAAATCTTTTAATTTTACATTTATTTTTCCGAAAGTGTAATAAATGTTTTTTTTTATTTATAAAATACTATCTTAACCCGGTGCGCTTCGCTACACTGCTTTAACCACCTTTGAAGACTCTCCCTTTAAAAGTTCTTCAGTAGAGAGATATGTAATATCCTATGAGAGGTATTTGCCCCCCTGCGTCTACCCGCTTTATTTTTATTTTCAAAAGTCTAGTATACCATAAGAGTGACTTCTACAAAGTTTGAACATTCTTACTATAACAGTTCTTAAGATAAGAGATATAAAACATCGACGTTCTATGGGGGGTACCACTTCACCCGCTGCTTTATTATTTCAAATTTGGCGCTCAAAAGATCCTACTACCAAAAGTTCAACAAAATGCGTGCAGCGGCTTTTATTAATATTTCTATATATCAGAGGTACTGCTCCTCCTCTGTCTAACCTTCCCATTTTTATATTGAAATTTATAGTTTACCATAATAGTAGCTCTTAACACTTTTGAAGACTTTCCCTTAAATAGTTCTTCAGTTGAGCGATATTTAATATATGCATCCCATGGGAGGTGTTTCCCCCATGCGCCTACCGGCTTTATTTTTATTTTCAAAAGTGTAGTATACCATAAGAGTGACTTCCACAATGTTTGAAAATTCTCACTATAACAGTTTTTAAGATATGTGATATTAAACATTGGCGTCCTATGGTGGGTACCACTTCCCCCGCTGCTATTTTGTTTTCATTTTGGGACTCAGAAGATCCTACTACCAAAAGTTCACAAAATGCGTGCAGTCGCTCTTATTAATATTTCTGTTTATGAGGGGTACTGCTCCTCTCCTGTCTTCTCCGCCCATTTTTATATTGAAATTTATAGTTTACTATAATAGTAGCTTTAACCACGTTTGAAGACTCTCCCTTTAATAGTTCTTCAGTAGAGCGATATTTAATATATGCATCCTTTGAGAGGTATTTCCCCCTCCTGCGACTACCCGCTTTATTTTTATTTTCAAAAGTGTAGTATACCATAAGAATGACTTCTACAAAGTTTGAACATTCTCCCTATTACAGCTCTTAAGATATTCGATGTTAAACATTGACGTCCTATGGGGGATTCCACTTCCCCCGGTGCTATTTTATTTGTTTTTTTGGGGCTCAGAAGATCCTACTACCAAAAGTTCAACAAAATGCGTGCAGTGGCATTTATTAATATTTCTATCTATGAGGGGTACTGCTCCTTCCCTGTCTACCCCGCCCATTTTTTTATTGAAGTTTATAGTTTACCATAATAGTAGCTTTAACCACGTTTGAAGACTCTCCCTTTAATAGTTCTTCAGTTGAGCGATATTTAATATATGCATCCTATGGGAGGTATTTCCCCCCTTGCGCCTACCCGCTTTATTTTTATTTTTGAAAGTGTAGTATACCATAAGAGAGACTTCTGCAAAGTTTGAACATTCTCACTATAAAAGTTATTAAGATATGCGATATTAACCATTGGCGTCCTATGGTGGGTACCACTTCCCCCGCTGCTATTTTATTTAAATTTTGGGGCTTAGAAGATCCTACTACCAAAAGTTCAACAAAATGCGTGCAGCGGCTCTTAAGATATGCGATATTTAATATTGGCATCCAATGGGGGTACCAATTCCCCTGCCCCTATCGAAAAAATAAGTAGCCTATTTTATTTTTAGGGCTCACATGATGTTACTGTAAAAATTTCAGGAAAATCGGTTCAGTAGTTTAGGAGTCTATAAGCCAACAAACAAACAGACAAACAACCATACAAACATTTTTCATTTTCATATGTATATTTATATATTTATATAGATATAGATTAGAAACCAAGAATCAATTGTTTGCATATCTTCTTCGAGTATTAAATTTGGAAACTGTTTATAAAACTTCAAATATTTAGTTAAACTCACCATTAACTAAAATATTTGGATTTATGCCTTTTAATAATTTTAATTGAACTCCTAAATCCAATTTTTTAAGATGTTGGTCACAAAGTTTAATATAAAAGTCTTTACAATTTCTTCAATTTTAAAAGATCTGCAATTTGACAGCAAGAATCTGCAAATCTCACTTCGTCATTTTTGCAATGAAGAATCAGCAAAATGCAGAGAAATCTGCACTTCTGGCAACAGTGGTTGTGTGCAAAATGGCAAAGAGAGCACAGTGCTTACAATTAAAGAAAAAACTGATAAATTAAAGAAATTATTTTATTAAAGCAATAGCTAATACTTTTAACGTGCATTGAACAACATCATAATGTATTGAATGAAATTTTCAAATAAAAAAGTTCTGTTATCACAAAAACGTATTATAGTTGAATGAAAAGTAAATGTTCGGCACTGCAACGACCTCAAAACTTGCAGCGAGCCCGCTTTTCATTGCGAGCAAAAATAAAATTAAGAACCCAAGATTAACGATAATTTCATGAACGAATAGCTAGGTTATTAAATTAACTGCTGCCAATTTTCTTTGAACATTTAACATCTTAAAAATAATAATCTGTAATTTTTAATTTTAATAGTTTTTTTTCATAATTTTCAGTTATTTTTTTTCTCTTTATCTATTGGCATTTTTAATTAAAATATCATTCTAACATATTTCATAATAGTTTTTTTAATTAAACGTGTGTTTTTGTGGTGTTCTGAAAATCATACCGTTGTGTTTCTCGGTGTGCTTTCGCCAATTGAAGATCACACCAAAACACACAGAAACGGGACACTAAAATATCACACGTGTGATTTTAGTAGGCACATGTGATTTGAAATTACGTGATTTGAGTAAAAGTGATTTGCAAAACAGGCCTGTGCATATACAATTTTTATATTACATACTGTTTAATATTTCGAGAGATCGATTATTCAACTTTTTTCAAAAACCGTGCCCATGTTCTGTAACTCTCGCGTCGAGAAACTTTTCGATTAAAATGTGTGAAATGGAAGATCGTTTTTTCAAAAATCATCGGTATGAGTCTTTTTTGAGTACTTTTGGTGATTAAAAACTGATTAATCACTTGCACGCTTAAAAATCGACACAAAAATAACTCGCGCTTATGATTTAGAAGTGTTTGATTTAAAATTCAATAACAAAAACTATTAAAAGAGTCGAAAATGGGTCTAAACTAATACAAAACGAGTTATATATGACCCTTCAAGAAGAGTTGCGGGTAGGGTACCATTTTCTCCCGATAAAAGTATTATTTATGATCGGAAAATGAGCGCATATTCTGGTATTTTAATCGCGCTGAAGAGTCAAAAAATACTCGAATATGATTAAAAATTTAAAAAAAATGCTAGCTGGGTTATTTGCTTTTACGAATATACGAATGTTTTTAAAGTTCGTTTGCAAACCAAAAAACATTAAAGCCGCAGTTTACATTATTTGTCATGGCCGAATAATAACCGTCTGATCTCCCTAATAATATTATTACCTTTTTCTCTATGTAGTTAATGTGTTATGTGATAGACAATGTCATGACTATCACTCAATTTACATGAGGGCTTTTACGACGTCGTTTTATCTTGATTCCCTTTTAAAACAACTTCCAAAATCTCTTTGCGTTCATACGATGATTTTTGGTTGCATGTCTTTTTTTTATTTACAGTATGGATTATCCGTCATTCGATTAACCGGCATTGATTTAAATTACCTCTATTATCCGGCATTACCTCTTTTATCCAAAATTATAAACAAATTATCTTTTTTTCGTTTACTTTTGGAATATGAAAACAAATTTAAATAAACGAAGAAAGAGAATTTCCCAACGTACTGCAAGCATGTTCTGCCAAAATTACTTTTTTCCTCATGTTTACATAGTAATACATTATGTATTTACATATAATAAGAAACACACCAAAAAAGTAAATAATCAAGAATGCTGCCGGTCGATAATCGAGGTATCCCTGTATTTTTAACCACACACTTCAAATTAAGAAAAAGAATAAAACGTAAAAAGAAAAAGTTAAAAGAGAAATATAAAAAACGACATGCAAAACACAAAACGAGCCGTTTTGTTTACCCCTCTTTCTTCTCTACACCGCTCACAAACAAACCAAAAGAGACGTCGACAAAGCGACGTCGTAAAAGCCTCCAAGTGAATTGGCTGTATGTCATAATCGAAGTTATAGTCGTTTACATGAATTCGCCTTGATTAATCCAAATTTTAATATTTTTTAATTAGGCTAAAGTGCATCAAATATAATTTTCATTAAATTATTTTTTTATGAAGATCCTCGCAGGGACGGACTGGGTGTCCTCTTTGTCGCGGAATGAACGGAAACATAGAAGGTTCAGCTGCGGTAATAGCGATGGATCATTCGCTGCTTCACCAAGTTCCACTTAGAATGGGAAATTAATCCGTCAGCTACACCTCTGTCAGTAACCGCTCTCACAAGGTGGTCTTTAGCCAACTCGTTGTAGGACCTGTTGTCTCCGGCTGACGCTTCTTCCTCTGTTTAGGCAATGCCACCGTCGTAGGGGCAGCAGATGAAACGCTTTGCAGCCCAGAAGTAATTGCCTAAGCCCATACCAACGAAGATTCCTGTTCGGCAGATAGCCTTTTTTGAGCCTAATAATACGCTCAATAATACGCAAGGAAGCACGCCTTGTGTTGGATGCCCTCTTTAAAGGGTTTTAATACCGCGTTAACTTATTAGTGCCGCCGGAGTTGGCAGGGTGAGATGCCGAATTGGGACAGGATGTTCTCATCTCTGACCCTCTGCGCAATAGGAATATGGGAAACGGCTGTGTTGGACGACTTACTCATTTCCAGCTTAGCAGCTTCCGAAGCTTGGAATTTATCCGTTGCATTGACGGAAAATGCTCTTGCGGCTTTGGTTTTACTTGGTGCGAATGACAGAGGTACACCACCGCTTGTTTTAAAGCAACAACCTTCTAGTTGGGTTGTCTTTAAACATTCGTCCAGCCTGGATTTGTCATGACCAGTGTTTAAAAGCACCCATCAACTAGATGCTTATTATTTTTGCTTTTGCTTTTGCCACTGCCATTGCAATTTTTATTTTTTTTATCAACAGCTGTTCGGTTTGTGCTTTATTGTGATACAGACGTGTATTCTTAACCGCTCATACAATTTGAATTTTAACAATTGATTTTTAAAACGCGAATAACGCTGGCCACGCTATGCGTGTTGAAGTTTCAGCTGTCTTTTTTATTACCAAATAATATTTAAATGTGGTGTTAAATTGCAATTTACAAACTGTTTTGCATCATTAATCAACAGAAAGAAGGCTAAGGTAAAGTGTAAAAAAGAAAATACAATATAATAGTCTGGTAGTGTATAAAGTCATTTCTGAAAAATTGTAGGAATAGAACTATTACAAAAAAGCTTTATAAAATACATAACTGAAATTTAGCTCATAGAATAAATTCGAAAAATGAAAAATGTTGAATATCATTAATCAACGTTAACCATTGAACGTTTGGAATTTATAAAAAGTGAGTTGTTTTGGGATAATTATCAAACTTTTAAGCTTGTGCTGTGTTGCTGCGTTAATTAGGCTGTTGTTGTTGGGCTTAAACCTGTGGTAATTTTGTTGCTGCTGCTGATCGCCGTTTATGTTCTCGCCATTTACAATGCCGGCTGCTAAGGTAATTAAATGTGGAATATGTAAAAAGCCTGTTGGCAAATCCTAGGGATCTATCCAATGCAAAATGTGCAAATTATGGATTCATCTAACATGTGCCCAAGTCTCGGAGAAACAGTTGCAACTGTTTAATGAAAAACCGAACTCGTTATCATTCAATTGTGCTAACTGTCCTATTAGGAAGAGAAGATGTTGGATGTGATGATGTTCGTGCTTTAAGAAATGGTTTTGACAATTTTGTCAAGGAAAGTCGTGACGAACGTGATGGCTTTAAGAAAGGTATGACGAGTATTAAAGCTGACGTTGCATCATGTACTAAACTAATAAATAATATTGACCTTGCTACTACCAAGAAATGTGCGGCTCTGGAGTTCGAGAACAATGTTCTACATCGTAGAATTAACCGTAACGATATAATCATTAGTGGCCTACCTTTGGGGTTAAGTGACTTAACTTCTGTGATTATATCTTGATGTTGATGTGTACAGCCGTGATCTTAATCTGGTGTGTTATATTAACAAGAGAGGCAACATTTTGGCTAAATTTGTGAATGTTGAAGTGCGGGACAGTGTGGCGAGAGAATATTTTAAAACACGTTCACTCAAGGTCAAGGACGTTATAGGAGGGGAAGTAGATAGCCGCGTATACATAAATGATCACTACTCTCAGGCTTCATCTAACCTGAATTACTTGTGTCGCAAAATGATTCGGCAGAAAATTGTCTCCAAATACTGATAAACCTAAAGCCAAACTTACATTACATGACGGGTCTGTTGTAATATATAATGTTGAGGAGTGTGCTGCTCATATTAATAATAATGCTGGCCATACTTGTGAATAGTTATACTGGTTACTTTATTTACCATTTGGTTCTCATGTTCGTTAAACAAAAAAATTTTTTTTTCTGAAATTTGGTCTCAAGTTTTCATATGTATGTATGTTGTTTGAGGAGGTATTTTTAATACTTTGCTTATATTAAACCTTTAAATTTACACTAACATTTCATATTTCTTATAATCTATTTCTATATACTTATGATAGCTGAATTTTAGATTTTATGAGTTATATATATTTTTTTTCTCTTCTTTTCTTTTCTTTTCTTTTTGAATTTTATATTTTTTAGTTATTAAAGAGAATAAGATACTTACGTATTTTTATCAAATGCTGTAATTATATTTGTTTTTGAAATGTACTTCCTTTTTTTTTGGTTTGTTACTTTTGGTTCCCTACAAAACTTAAAATTTTTGATGTCTTTAATAACACAAACACTGATCCCATTGTTTGCAGTGGTTCTTTTTTAAATAATAATTTATCTATGTATTCTAAACAACTTAAGATGGCACATGTTAATTGCCAGAGCATTAGTCCTTCGCGTGGTTCTGTGAAATTTCATGAGATTGCCAATATTATGTAGAACAACTTTGAGTTGATTGGTATTTCCGAAACGTGGCTTAAGCCTACTATTCCTGATGCAGCTATAAATATATCTGGCTATAATCTATTTCGAAATGACCGTATACGTAATAGAGGTGGTGACGTGTGTATTTATATATCAAGAAAACTTAAGTATAGAGTTGTACATAGAGTATCTCTGTATAGTTGTGAATCTTTGTTTATTGAAATTTCCTTTAAAAATGTAAAAACTCTTTTTGGTGTGGTGTATTTACCTTATGGAGATATTGTTGAATTCGAAAATTTTTACGTTATTCCAAGGTCATCGTCGTTGGGGATTTTAATTGCAATATGTTTAATAATCCTATTTGTTGCGCTTAATGTGTATGAGATGTAATCTTTCAGTTTTTCACAATTCAAGGCCAACACACTTTGACAGGGCTCACGGCACTACATCTATGGTTTGTTATTCTGACCAAGTTTCATGTCCTACTATTTCTCACCATTCTTTGATTTTTGCGGTTTTTTGTTTGGATGTCATAAATGCAGATAAGTTGATTGAAAATAAAGACTTTAATCATATTGATTGGGAGTGTATATTTTCCGTTATATCAGAATTTGACACTAATACGTTTTTTAATTCGAGTGATGTTGATTATCAAGCTTCTATTATTAGTTTTTTTTTAACATCCTTTATACTTACGTGCCTACAGTGAGAAAGAAAGTAAAGATGGATGATAACAGTTGGTTCAGATCTAACAATATTTTATTGGCAACATCGCTTAGAGACTTGTCTTATTTGGCTTATCGTTCAAATAGAAATACTTTTAATTGGAATGTGTACTGCAAATACCGAAATAAGGCTAAAAATATTATACGTAAAGATGAATAATATTAATATTCTAAATTATTTTGTGGCATAGACTCATCTGGTATGTGGAGAATTTTAAGGAAGTCTGGTCTAACTGGGGATAATGGTTGGTGTAATGAATTTGATGTTGATAGTATTAATGATTTTTTTGTTAACTCTTCTGATTCACTAAGTGATGATGTGGATTTTAGGACCTTTATTGATGTAAATGGTTATTTTTCCTTTAGTTGTGTTAGTGAGGAGGAGTTATTTATTGCGATCTGTAGGGTTAAGTCTAAGTCTGTAGGTATCGATACCATACCCATTCGTTTTGTTTAGATTATTTATCCTTATGTATCTAACATTCTAATTCATCACGTCAATTTGATTTTAACTACATCAATATTTCCTAAATCTAGGAAAATAGCTCGGGTTGTTCCAATTCCAAAGTGTACAAATGTTCGGATAATTGATGATCTTAGACCCATATCAATTCTCCCTTATTTGTCCAAAGCTGTTGAACACATATTAAAGGACAAAATATTAAATTCTGTTCGAAGTATTGTTCCATCTCAATTTGCTTTTCGTTGTAATCACAATACTACTTCTCTCTTGCTTGACATGACTGATGATATAAGGAGGAATCTAAATGATGGTGAGTTGTCTTTACTAGTATCTCTTGATTTAGCTAAGGCCTTTAATTCAATAAATTATGCTATTATGATTAGGAAATTGAAAGAACTATTTAAATGTTCTACCACTGCTTGCAAGCTTATATTGTCTTATCTTACTGACAGATCTCAATTTGTAAATGTCAATGATCAAAGTTCCAATTTACTTGCAATTACTTCCGGTGTGCCTCAGGGTTCAGTCTTGGGAACACTTCTTGACTTACCAGCTCAATTTGATTCTGAATGCTGCAGATCATTGGTATTTGCTGATGACGTTATGCTCCTGTTTAATAGCAACAAGAATGATGTTGACACTTTTAGCTGTAAAATTAATTATTACCTTGATCGCTTTTCATCATGGTCATCTGCGAATTCTTTGATTGTTAATACTACTAAAACGAAAGCCCTAGTATTTGGTTATGGTGATTTATATTTGCACAATCTACGCATTTCTATATCTGGTTCTTCAGTTGTATTTGTTGATAAACTTAAATGTTTAGGTATATATATTGACAAACGTCTAACTTTTGAGAACCATATTGACCACCTCTGTTGTAAAATTTCTGGAATATTACGTAAACTGTACTCAACAAACACCTACTTGCCTTTTCGTATAAGATGTTGTCTTGCTCATTCTCTGTTAATTTCGAATATACTTTATGGTCTTGAGGTTTTTACGGGTACATTTTCCTATGTGATTTCTAAGTTAGATAGGGTGGTTAATATGATCGTTAGATTTGTTTATAATATTCGAGTACCTGAACACATTTCTGAATATGTTAAACTTTTCCTTGGCTGTTCCTTCCACAATTTGATACAACGTCGAAATTTGATATTTTTTGTACAAGGTAATTAAAACTGGGTTGCCTACACCACTCTGCTCTAAATTTAGCTTTTCTCGTTCTACTCGGCACCAGCAAGTTTTGATTCCGAGAATTAATAATGGATTCTATGAACATTCGTTTATTGTAAGAACTGCGCGTTGTTGGAACTGGTTGCCTCTGGAACTTAAATTTTTTTCTCATTCTAACAATGCATTCCGCCTAAAACTTTATAGAATACTTTGTAATTAACTTAAGGTTAATTATTGACCGTTTTATTAGATGTATATTCCACTTAATTATTTAAATAAAAATCATTTGTTTATATGTATATACATTCCCTGCAAGCATTTTATGAAAAAATTAATCATATTCGAGTCATTTATGACTCCTCTACACGATTAAAATAATCATATATGATCTCATTTTCTGATCATTAATGATTGTTTTCTCGGGAGGAAATGGTACCCTACCCGGGACTCTTCTTGAGGAGTCTTTTATTACCCGCTTTTCTGATCAGTTTTGACTCATTTAAGACTCATATTTTTAATGATTTGCGAGTCTTTTTCGACTCATTTTTTAGTCATATTGCTGATCATCTAAGAGTCTTTTTCGACCCATTTTTCAGTCCTAATTCTAATCGTTTGCCAGTGATTTATGAGTCGTTTTTTAGTTGTATTTTTGATCGTTTGCGAGTCTTTTTTGACTATTTTTTTCACTCATATTTGTAATAGATTACAAAAAGAAATATTTTGGATTTAAATTATTAATTAATTCAGTTTATTATATGTACATATATATTAAATTATTATTAAATTATAAAATAAATAAAAATATAAAAATGTTTAGTAAAAAAAGGAATTGAATTTATAAAAAAATAATAATAATAAAACAATAACAATAACAATAAAATAATAACAATAACAAAAGTGTTAGAAAAAAATTTCTACACCCAGTATTGTTTTATATTCTCAATTCGTTTGTTTGAAAAACATAAAAATATGAAAATATATAGTGAGTTTATAAATTATTTTTGTCAAAAACAAACTCCTGTATGATCTTTTTTCGATTGCTGTATGTTTTGTTTTTGTATTTTCAATATATTACTTTTTAAGCATAAAAACGAATCACTTTCGAGTCTTTTTTTCAAAAGCGCAAGTGATTAATCAGTTTTTAATCATCAAAAGTACTCGAGGAAGACTTAGGTGATTTTTGATAAAACAATCCTAGTTGGCCATGTCTTCAAGACAACGTCGAGGACGCGTACAAGACCCATAGTAAATCCCTGACGACATGTTGGCGACAGCCCATGCAAATCATCGACGACTTTTTCGAACAAAGGACACTTAAGTCGTAAACGACAATGTGAGCGACATTATTATGCATATTGTCGTTAATGATCATATGGGTAACAATGTGGTTAAAGTTGTCACTGGCGATTATATAAACGACTTTTTTCTCATAAAGTCGTTAATGCCCGATAAGCGACATTACCATAATAGTGTCGTTGATGACAATATTGTTGACACTATCTACGATTTAGTCGCCGATAGGTAAGTGACAATTAGGGATTAAACGAACACCGATACTGATATATTGGCGATACTTCAGATTTGCCGATATATCCAGAATAAGGGGAACGGGTAAATGGGTATACCTCTAGGATATATTTACTAAAATCATAATATGCAAACCTGCTAACTTCCAATAACTTTTAATGGAAACAACAAACACACTTTAATGGCCATTTTCTCAATGTATCGACAAACTGTCTGTTACTTAATGTCAACATAAATTTATTGGACCGATAAACTGTCCGTTAACGATTTTGGGTTTCTCAATATACCGACAAAAAACAAAGTTTTCAGCTGGCAACGCCACTCAAAATACATGTAAAAGATGGGAGTCAGCTGATTGAATTTATCTGTGCGGCAAATAAAAGGAAAATAAATAATTGGCAGAAGAGTGCCGGTTAGCTTTGCGATTAAAACGAAGCAAATGAGACATTGAGAAAACCAAATTTCTTTAATGTGCAGTTTTTCGTTGGGAAAAAAGATAATCGCCTAATGAGAAAATGGCCATAAGACTCAATTTGAAGAAAAACTACATGCTGGTCGACGAGGTGTATCTTTCTCTTCTACACGGCATTAAAATCTCAATTTACTTAAAAAGTGGATTTAGCAGGTTTGCATATTGAGCCTACTATATGGCAATGTAGTCAGCAAGAACATTTATTTTTTGTGTTTCTTGTCCTATCAATTCACGTTTTCCAATTGCGCAATTGAAACCCAGCCGCGAATAATTATATTATATTTAACAGGCAGGATTATTTATTTTTAATTTTTTTTTATTATCAAAAATGTTGATAATAAAAGCAAAACATCAAGAAATATTAATTTTAAATTACATACAAATTTAAAGTTTTGAATTTTTTTAGTAGAGGACAACGTAAGCGACCATTGCATGCATTTTGTCGTCAAAGTGGTTCGAAAAACGACAAAATACATGCAATGGTCGCCTAAGTTGTCCTCAATAAAGTCTAATTGAAGACAAGATGAGCGACAATTGCATGCATTATGTCGTCAGTGTGGTTTGAAACACGACAAAATGCATGCAATGGTTACTTACGTTGTCCTCAATAAATTATTATTAAAGACAAATTTAAAACAATGTCTCCAAAAAAGTCGTAAATACGATTCTTAACACGACAATATACTCGTTTTCTTACTTAAGTAGTCGCCATCAATGTTATATAGGCGACAAATTCAAAAATGTTCGGAAGACATCATTGACGACATTTGCGTCTATGACCATTTGGCCAACTGGGATCTTCCAAATGCTAGTAGGGTTTGTTTGTGTATTAAATATGTATTTACAAATGTATAATAAAACTTGTTTCCTAATTTTTTTTTTGTGCTTTATAATTGCTTTTTACACTGCTGGGATCTTTCGTTTTCTGTGTTTTTTCTTTTTTTATTGGTTGGAGAACCGAATAAAACTAAACCGGTTTGAGGATTAATTTATGGTGTTTTCTTTTCTGAAAAATGATGATGCATTATAGTTGTGTAATATATTTATTAGGTTACACGTACCCTTAAAAAGTGATACATTTTTCTAAATTACAATGGAACAAAATAAGAGCTACGTTTTACACTCAACACTAATGTGTATTTAGCGTGTTAAATATTGAATGCAAAGTTTGTACTTAAAGCGACATTTACCACGCTTGTAGCAATTTTCAGCATTAAATTTTCTTTGAATTCCATAAGCGTTAACAGCACTGATTTTCAATAATTAATGTCAGCTGTTGTTAAAAATTTTGCGACAAAAAAAAAATATAATAAAAGTAAAACAAACGAAAAACAAAAAGTTTTTATATCCATCACAATATAACTAAAAATCACAAATTGTCCGCAAACACAGGAAAAAAATACTTGCTTGCATAAAAAAGTACTTTACGCAGATGCAAAAAAGGGTATTATCTCACACTCAGTTATAACTGCGGGTAAGAAATGGAAACAATTTGCCATTTATTGTTGCAACATCCTTAGAAAGAAAAACGACAACTTCTCACATTTTTGCGTATTTTTTTAGAATGGAACAAAAACCCGCACGAATGGTAGCATATATGGAACATTATTGTCAGAAAAGAAAACACCATTAATTTAAATAACACAGTACAACATTTTTCAGGTGATTGATTCGGAACTCAATTCTGATAATTGGTAATGAAAGTAGACCCAAAAAAAGAAGAACTTCTGCATCATTAGTTTGGTCATGGTACATCAAATAATGTTGAAAAATTAATTTGAAGTTAGTAAGTATTGTATAGGGGAATTTGCACGTTTTAGGCTATTTTGTTTATCATAACTCGAGAACCACTAGTCCGAATAAGCTGAAACAAATTGAAAAAAAATTAAGAATTACAATTCCTTTAATCTGTTTATACAACGTTTCGCTACATAAGCAACGGTTTCGGAGTTATAAATAAATGTATGAAGAAAAAAAATATTTTTTGCGCAAAAAATTTAAATTTTTTATTTTTAATTCATAAAAAATCCAAAACGGTAAAAAAAAGTGTCAAGTCCTATTACTTTCACGTAAAGTCGCATAACCTATGAACAAAATGACACATAAATCATGAAAATCGATGAACGCGTTTCGCTTTTATTCACAATTAAGTAGAAGTATGAATTTCAAAAATTTGCTTGAGATATCCACAAAATTCTTTGGAAAAAACAGTGATGACTTTTTTATTGATTCTTTATTTTGCATGAAAATAAACATTCCGATTCAAATTACAGCTATTCTTAAGGCTTAGTTAGGCAAACGTTGATGTACCCGTAATGTGCCGCACCGTACTGTAAGCACGTTGGTGCACTTATAGAACGTTTAAAAACGTGTCATATGTTTTCCCATACTTAAACAAAAAGCAATAGTATACATAAAACAAAACACACAGTGATGGGAATCAAAAATGTTCAAATGGTGACCGTTGTGCAGAAAAGGTACCACGTGATTTAATTGGTATTAAAACAGTATTTTGTGTATGTAAAAAATTTTAATAATTTAATATTTTTATTATAGATTTACAATAAATAAATTTGTATTTTAGAATAATAAATTTTTAGCATACATATATTGTAAATGTGCATACACCTAACAAGGTTTTGATACCATTTAAAGTCTTTTATATGTTTCACATTCCCATTGTTTGTGTATATGCATTTGTTTATTTTAAACATCTAAACATATGTATATTTGTATATTTGGAAATATGTTGTATTGTAAGTTGTTTTGTCGCAATTCCATAGATATACTGAAAAAAGTACCAACAAAAAAGAGCAAAATTACCCGCATTCAATGTAACATAAAAGCCGCCCATCACTGTCTTACAAATGTCACGTAACAACGGCATGAAATTCTATTTTATACAGATTGGTACGTTGCAACTACGGTACATTCCATTTCGGTAAGCTTTTGTATTGGTTTTCATATAACAAAAAGCGAACAGCTGATGGATACAGTACAGATACGGTACCGCAACGTTCGCCTAACTGAGCCTTTACACAGAAAATATGCGATTTTTATATCTTATCTATTAGACTGGTCGCATCTTGTATGGGATTTTTTTTTTTAATTTAATTATTTGCGCTGCTTAAAATATGAGGTTTGGTGTAAGAAATCATGACCTAATTTTTCAGGTCAATCCGACGGTGCCTAGCCGTGCCGGGTGGGGCCCAAAGTTCCCCATTTTATAAAAAAAACATATTTTCTATCAGATCTTTATAGTTATACTAGTTGAAAAGCCGAAAATCAAAAATATGGCTTCGTTACGTTCTTCCGCAGAGAAAGTACTTCAAGTGTGCCAAATTTCAGCTTCCTATGTCATCAGATGGCTTCAGAAAGTTGTGGAAATAATTAAAAAAGTGCACTTTCCTTTTTTCCTTTAAATTGTCCACGCACATTTATTACCGCTTATTTCTTTGCTACCGCAATCATAAAAATCAAATGGGTAATTCCATGTCAAAACGACCAAGAGTGGGACACGACCCCTTCCGATTTTAATAAAATTTGGTGAGAAGGTTCCTTTCATCATATTAGGAACATATATGAACGAAAAAATTTTTTAAAATTTGTTTTTCGAAAGTTATGTCATATTCAAAATGTCATAATTTCGGAGAATTAGCCGAATGTGTTGAGCTTATTTCTTCAATATCTCGAAAACTACTTGACATACGAAGATGATTTTGATGTCATTTTAAAGAGAATACTTGGGGCTACAAACCATAAATTGAAAAAAAATTTTTTTTTGAAAAATGTAATATCTGCAAAATGTTAAATTTTAAAAACGGACTAACTCCAAAACCTATTTTTTTATTTGGCTGATTTTTTTTTTGTATAATACCTCAAACTGTTCTTTAAAAATCCTGAAACTTTGAAGGAGGTGTTTTTTTTCTTTTTTAAGATATGATTTTTTTCCTTTCGCAACCCTTAAAAAAATAATATTAAAATAGAATTTTAATATTGTAATTTTGAGCAATAAGTACACTGTGCTAGTTGCAAACAATAGACCAGCCGCGCACCAGGCATTTTACCCTAATTGGGGACGCTGAATCCAGTGGTGCTAACCGTTTTTTTAGGTTACCTCTTGTTTTCAAGATATACCGTTATTTCGAAAATGTAAGAGGTTGCACAGCATATATTCGCGTAACTCAAAATCGGTTTAGTTTATTGAAATAACTAAGAAAACCGAAATTCGGCAATAAATAATAAAGTGGGGTTGGTCATACATTTGACCCATCTAGAAGCATCCTACGCGCTGTACCATACAAATATTGCGGCTTAATAAAATTCTTTAATTTGGCTCCTGCAGCGCGTAGGATGCTCCTAGATGGGTCAAATGTATGACCAGCCCCACTTTATTTTTTATTGCCGAATTTCGGTTTTTTTAGTAATTTCAATAAACTAAACCGTTTTTGAGTTACGCGAATATATACTGTGCAACCTCTTACATTTTCGAAATAACGGTATATCTTGAAAACAAGAGGTAACCTAAAAAAACGGTTAGCACCACTGGATTCAGCGTCCCCAATTAGGGTAAAATGCCTGGTGCGCGGCTGGTCTATTGTTTGCAACTAGCACAGTGTACTTATTGCTCAAAATTACAATATTAAAATTCTATTTTAATATTATTTTTTTAAGAGTTGCGAAAGGAAAAAAATCATATCTTAAAAAAGAAAAAAAACACCTCCTTCAAAGTTTCAGGATTTTTAAAGAACAGTTTGAGGTATTATACAAAAAAAAATCAGCCAAATAAAAAAATAGGTTTTGGAGTTAGTCCGTTTTTAAAATTTAACATTTTGCAGATATTACATTTTTCAAAAAAAAATTTTTTTTTCAATTTATGGTTTGTAGCCCCAAGTATTCTCTTTAAAATGACATCAAAATCATCTTCGTATGTCAAGTAGTTTTCGAGATATTGAAGAAATAAGCTCAACACATTCGGCTAATTCTCCGAAATTATGACATTTTGAATATGACATAACTTTCGAAAAACAAATTTTAAAAAATTTTTTCGTTCATATATGTTCCTAATATGATAAAAGGAACCTTCTCACCAAATTTTATTAAAATCGGAAGGGGTCGCACAGTGCTTTGTCCCCATATAACGAAGGGACATAAATAGAAGGAGTTGTCAGAAATTTTTGAAATTTGGTACACAAGCATATAATAGCTTAGTTAAGAAAAATGTGAATTTTTGGACAAATCGGTCCAAGGACACGCCTACCTCCCATGTGTCCTGAAATGGAAAAATGTAATTTTAGCTTCAATTATGCCCACAAAACTACAAAAAATGGTCATACTAATACACACACAACTAGCAACGTATGTGCAAATTTTCACTTAAATCTGAACAAGGACTCAAGGTCCTGCCATATATCCTTTTTCTTAAAAATGTTATAACACTTCCAAAAATTATCCGATCGTAATAAAATTTGGTATGAAAATTGATATTTGTTAGATATATATGTGTGCCAAATTTTGGTAGAATCGGATTATAAATGTGAAAAATACAAAAACATCATTTAATGAAAAATGAGTGAAAAACGCTTAAAATGCTCGTGCAAAAATAACAAGTAAGAAAGTATAATCGGTCAAGCCCGACCATGTGATATCCTATAGCATAGTATTTAAAAACAAAGTTCCTAGATTGTAATCTATTTGGGACCCATGGGCAATCATGGACCCACCAGAACAAAATTATGTTATGAGGTTAAGATTCGTTTCAAAGTTCTTTCTGCCGAATATTATTTAGATATCTTCATCTTCATATATGGGTTTTTTGGATGATGGTTTATATGTAACCTATGGTTTATATTGGTATGTTACTACATATATTTTTAAGGAAGCTGGCATTAAAAGCTATTTTCGGGAGAATGATTTGTATGGGAGCTATGTTCAAAAATAGAAAGATTCCAATAAAATTTGATAAGCTGATTTTGATTGCAATAAAATTGATTAGAGATGTGCACGTTCATTTTTTGAACCACGCGCCCTCACTTTTACTCGTTTGTAAAAGTAAGTATTTATTAAATATATAAATTGATTTAACATTTTAATAGAAAATTTTTATTTTCTTTTAAATTGAAAACCCTGTGTGCAATATTTTCGAACACTCCACAATAGAATTGCTCTTACTACAAACAAAGGCTGTTACCAAAAAAAAACTTCTGTCACGTAACCATCTTCAATTTAAATAAAAAATAACGGCACTAAGTCACATTTTGAAAATATTCTTTATACGATGAAAAACCAACGTCATCTGGGAATTTAGCGCCATCTTGTGTCGACAAAAAGAAACAGACACAACTGTTATACTAATTTTTTTTTATTTATCTTGCCAATTTTTCTAATTCAATAGTATATATATTTGGATTTTTTTCTTATTATGTTCCTAGTTTATTTTTTTTTTAACTAATTCAATCTATGAAAGTTTGAGCAAAAATCACGAAAATAGCATTTTTTTTAAATAAATTTTTTTTTAAGTTGTGGTAAAATTTTTTCAATTTTTTTTTTTTGTAGTTATTAGAAAACAGTCTAAATATTCGAAATCAGAAAAAAACCCATAGACCATATTTTCCTTTTTTTTTTAATATTCCATCAAAGTTAAGAAATTTTTAGAGCTTAACTAAATAATAAGCATTTTTCAAACCATTAAAAAATATGTATAGGAGCATAATTCCAGTAAAATTAGTTAGCTATTACAGAAAAAAATTTGAATCTCGTAATCCAAAAAATTAATTTTTTACAATTATTTTCTTGAAACAATAAAAAACCAAGGGCATTTGTGATTTCAGCGCCCTCTTATGCCGTAAAATGCAGACAAACACAAACAATTTTTTATACATATTTTGATTTTTGTTGTTTTTCATTGAATGGTATAAGTTTGAATTAATATTTCACAGTATTTGTAGTTTTTTTGTCTTTTAAACTCCTGAAAACTATCAAAATTTGATCAAAAATCATGAAAATAGCCATTTAAAAAAAGTTTTTTTTTTTCAAGTTGTGGTAAAATTTTTTCAATTTTTTTTTTTGTAGTTATTAGAAAACAGTCTAAATATTCGAAATCAGAAAAAAACCCATAGACCATATTTTTCTTTTTTTTTTAATATTCCATCAAAGTTAAGAAATTTTTAGAGCTTTAGTAAATAATAAGCATTTTTCAAACCAATAAAAAAACACTTATGAGAAAATAAATCAATAAAAATTTTTTACAGTTAGTTCTAAATATAGTAAACTACTACAGAAAAAAATTTCAATCTCGTGCATGTAAAACTCAAGTAGTTGTTTGGCCATTTTTACTATAAATTCTCAAACTTTGGCGCCCTCTAGCGCCGCCAAAAAGAGTTAAATCTTAAAAATTCTTCAAAATTCATTTTAATTATTTTGTTATCTATCGATCTGTACATTTTTAAGCACAATATAAGACTTGTTTTTTTTTTTTTGATTTATGTCTATGGGCCAAAGCACTGTGGGTCGTGTCCCACTCTTGGTCGTTTTGACATGGAATTACCCATATATTTTTAAAGTAATTTTTGTATTATTAATTAGTTTATAACTGTATTCAGGCAAACTGCTTTGTAATATATATTTTAATTGGCCTAGAGTGAAATAAATAAATAAAATAAACATTTGGCGAATGAACGCAATAAATGGTTTCAAAATAAATTATTTAACATAAAAGTGAACAATTATCAAAAACTAAAATTAAATAAAGAAAAATAAAAAAAATATAAGTATGTACGAATGTACATTTACTGAGCAAAAACCTTTGAGTTTAAAATAGTTATTTTTTGTTATTGTAAATATAATAAAAATATTAAAAGCACAGAAAAAAAGTGAAAAACCAAAACAATTTTTTTATGAGTAAAATCAATGAAACAACAATAAAAATAAATGAAAGAAATGCATGTAACAGTAAATGCTAAAGAATGCAATGCTGAAATAAATAAAACAAAAGAAAACAATAACAACTACCTAAACCAATTGTTCGTACGCGTTCCCTTTCACCCTCGGTCTGTACAAAAACAGTGGATAGTGATACGTTAACAAATATTAAACTGTCTTTTAGGACAAGAGTTGCCGAGTCCGCAAGTATTGCCGCGACGGCAAAAACAAATTTAGTAGGCAATGATACCATGAATTTAAACACAGTCATTGTGGAAAACCCTCTAGTAAAAAGTTGTCAAAAGCTTCAAGTACAAGTTGGTATGGACAGGTATATAACAGTGCTTAAACGGGGTCGCAGCCCTACCTCTTCAGCTGTTGCTTCGGCCTCAAAAGAACCATCTTTGGATAGAATAAATTCACAAAATCGTTTTGCAATTCTGGAGGATGAATCCTCAGAAGCACCAAACGTGATAAAATCGTCCAAGCCTTCCCCGATATATCTAAGGGGACAAAACTCAAATGAGCTTATAAAGAGTTTGATCTCGGTGATAGGTGAAAATTCGTTTTACATATCTGTAATCAAGCGTGGTAGTATAAACGAGACAAAAATACAAGTACATAAATAATGAGAATGATTTTCGCAAGCTAATTAACAAATTTGAAGCACTTAAAAAAAGTTTTTATACATACCAACTGAAGAGCAGTAAAGGTCTTCAGGTAGTGATTAAGGGAATTGACTCATGTGTGGACCCAGAAGAAATTAAAACTTTCTTGCAAGAAAAAGGCTTCAAAGTAAAACATTTAGTAAATATTAAAAATAGGGAAAAAATCCCCAACCACCATTTCGAGTGGAGTTAGAACCCCGCGACGTAAAGCTTAAAAAAACGAAACGAACCCTATTTACGATTTAAAATATATTCTGTATAGAAGAATAACTACACAGGAGCCGCACAAAATAAATGGTCCCGTTAAATGTCTAAACTGCCAAGAATTTGGCCATACTAAGGCATACTAAGACCCCAATGTAAAAAATGCAGCAACTGTGGCGGTAATCACACTGCCAATTATAGAGGTATATATTATAGTATATACTATCGTCAAGCAGTCATCTGGACCGAAAATTAATTCCCCTCAAATACAGGTACAAATCAAGTAAACACTAATGACATTCAGGTTCCGCAGCCTAGTAATAACATAACCTCTTACGCTAACCTCCTAAAATCAAACCATGTGCCAATGCTGGTGCTGCGCCAAGTAATGATGAAACTCCAGTTTCAAATTTAAGTCGTCTAGAAAAAACCATGGAAACATTAGTGCAAACAGTAACTAATTTTACGAACACAATGGGTAAAATGATGCAGGAGATTCTTAGAATGCAATCGAGCTGTACTTAACAAGCCATGAACTGTTTAAAAATTTGTTTTTGGAACGCAAACGGCATCCGCCAACATAAAAACGAATTTCTGAAACTCATTCGACCTCAAGAAATACGTTTAAAATCAATGGACCCTCGAGATAGAGTTTGAGGAGGTTCTGACGTTTTGATAAAAAATCGAGTCAAACACTACCTAATGTGTGATCATCATGAGGATTATCTGCAAGCAACGAACATTTGTGTTGAAGAGCTAAATCGAAACATAGTAATTTCATCTTTATACTCTCCACCTAGATTTTCAATATCAGAAAGCCAATATTGTGAATATTATAAACCACTAGGACCCTGTTTCCTGGCCGCTGGCGATTATAACGCTAAACATACCTTCTGGGGGCCACGACTTTTAATACCAAAGGGTCGTGTTCTGTTTAATACAATCTCTAAAATGGATTTAAATGTGGTCGCAAGCGGACAACCGACATATTGGCCTACTGATCAGCAAAAAATTCTAGATGCTATCGATTTCGGCGTGGTTAAAAACATCCCCACAGAAACTATTCATGTTGAAGCTTCCTTAGAATTATCTTCCGACCACACACCTACAATTGTTTCTATAATGAACGCCAATAGAACTGTATCTCCGACTGGTTACTTAGCGACGTCAGCCACAAAAATAAATTGGTTCAAATATAAAAAATATCTCAGTACCCATTGCACAGAAAACATTCCGCTTAGTACACCGGAGAATGTAGATCGCTCTATTATTAATTTTGACAGTTTTCTGAAACTAGCTGTTCAACATTCCAGTATTGCCCACAAAAAAACAAAAATATTAAAATATATTCCACAGATGTCGAGCGTCTCTTGTCTGAAAAAAAGGAGAGCTCGAAGATAGTGGCAATTGCACAGATCTCCTCAACTTAAGAACTTACTAAAAGAGTGTACAAAAAGGCTAAGAAAGTTACTGCAGACTCAGAAAATGGCTTCTCTGGAAAAATATCTTAAGGAACTTGATGCAACTCCACAATCGGACTACTCATTATGGCGTGCAGCTAGAAATCTCAAAAGGCCAGTTGTCTCCAAACCACAGTTAAGAAACTTGAATGGAAGTTGGGCCAGAAGTGATGTTGAAAAAGGAAATCAGTTTGTTAATCATTAAAAAAAAAGTATTAAACCCAAATATATCTCACGATATTGCGGTCGAGATGCCACTTGTTGCTGCTAGAGCAGCTATTCCCCTCAGATTTGAGATAAGAGAAATCGAAAAGGCTATTTGTGACTTAAACACTAACGCCTGTATTTATAAAAAAAATTTAAATTTAATAAAGGTTTACAAAACAAATTTTGTATGAAAATTCTCCTTAATAAACGTTTGTTAAATTTAATAATCGTTTATAAATACGGGGGTAAGAAGGCACCTAGTTTTGTTAAGATCAGTAATAAAATGCTTTTAGAGCTACCTCGCATAGCAAAGAAAATTATTGTTTTTATTTTTAATGCTATTTTACGCCTTGAATACTATCCTCAAAAATTGAAGGTTTCCTTAGTTACCATGATACCAAAGCCAGGCAAAGATCATACAAAAGTTGAGTCATATAATCCTATTAGCTTATTATCGAATATGTCAAAGCTGTTTGAGAAATTATTAGTTTCAAAACTAACACTGATTTTAAGTGAAAATAGATGTATTCCAAACCATCAATTCGGATTTAGAAGAAAACACAGCACAATTGAACAGACTCATCGAATAGTAAATGTCATAAGAAAAGCATTTGAAGAAAAAAAAATATTGCTCAGCACTCTTCATCGATGTTTCGCAAGCTTTTGATAAAGTCTGGCATGAAGGCTTATTACATAAATTGAAGCAAAATTTACCAGCAAACACACACAAGCTGTTAGAAAGCTACTTAGTTGGTCGTCAAGTTATTATTAAAGAAGGAAATTTCTTAAGTTCACCTCAGCCAATTGGCGCTGGAGTCCCACAAGGCAGCATCCTGGGCCCTCTTTTATACTTGATTTATACTTCGGACATGCCGACAAACAACTACACCCAAACTTTAACATTTGCAGACGATACAGCTTTTCTAAGCGTCCACGAAAACCGTTATAAAGCATCTCGTTACTTACAGCATCATATATTTCAACTAGAAATATGGTTAAGACAATGGAGGATAATGGTCAAGGAGCAAAAATGCGTACATATAACATTCACTTTGCGCCGGGAACCTTGCCCCCCTATTACAATCAATAATCAAATAATTTCTCAACATTCGCATGTAAAATATCTCGGTATACATCTGGATCGGCGATTAACGTGGAAATGCCATATAGAGGCAAAATTAACTCAAATGAAACTAAAAGCCATTCAAATTCATTGGCTTATTGGAAGAAATTCTGTCCTTAGTCTCGATTGCAAGCTTCTACTTTATAACTCTATCTTAAACCCTATCTGGTGCTACGATATTCAACTATGGGGCACTGCCTCGGCCTCTAATATCGAAAAAATTCAAAGGCGCCAAAATAAACTTCTTCGAATAATCACAGCCGCTCCCTGGTATGTTAAAAACTCAAACATTCATAAGGATCTCAATATGTGCCATTAGTAAAAACTATGATTACAAAATATGCAGTAAAATATTTAAAAAGGCTTAAACAACACCTAAATCCACTAGCTCGAAATATTTTAAATCATGGCGGCCACACTCGCTTAAGAAGAAGAGACACTGCAGCACTTACCCAATTAGATGACATATATATATATATATATATATATATATATAGGTGAACAGAACCCGTGATGAAGCAAATTTTTGCCTGGCACTGGCAGGACATAAATAAAGTATTAGGATAAGATTTGATTGTTAGTTCACATTAATATATGAAGATTCAATAAATAAATAATGAGACCCAAAAAAATCAACAGCCAACATACTGTTTTTCGTTTGTGCAAAAAAGCAAATCACTTTTTTTTGTATATTTTTATTTTTTGACAATGCTTTTTTACCAGCTAGCGACAAGAAGTGTCAGCCACCTAAAAAGCAAAAGTTCAAAATGATTCTTTCGCCTTTTCCTTTTTTACTTTTTCCTAAAAGAAGAGCTAATTAAAAAAAGACAAAACTAAAAAATCTTAAAATCAAATTCTTCCCTGGCTGATAATAAAACTGATTCAAGAAAAAAGCAGCATCAAGAAAACACAGAGAACAAAAAAGCCGTACTTATAAGTGGAAAAAGCAGCCAAACTATGTGCTTTATCTAACATATCGTTACTTTAATATAGAAAAGCCCTAACTAACATTTTTCTTACTTTACAGGAGAAGGAAAACACTTAATAAAAATTGTAGTATTGTTGTTGCGACTTTTTTTAACGCAGTTTTTTATTAAATTGTTTAGAGAATTTAATAAAAAGACGTTTAAAAAAAATTGCGACTTCGCAATCATGTGCCTTTTAGCAGCCTTTTGTGCTGCTATTATCTCCTGTTTTGCGGCTTTTAGCACGCATTAATTTTTGATTTGGCGGCTGTTTGTTTAATTCTTTTTCCTATATATTTTTTCCTACAACATAAGTGATTGCCGTTGGTTTTTGAGTTCCATCCCGGGAATTCCCGCTCAATACAAATCGATACCAAATATTCAGCCTGGGGTGCTACTCTCTATTACGATGCGAAAGAATAATTGTAGCTAACATCAAATATTGATAGCAAACATCAAATATTTCACTAACGTAGTTTGAACACAAAATATTTTTGAGTGTCAAATAAAATAACAGCTGATTTTTAGCAAATAAGAGTATTTGCCGGCAAACAAATATTTGTCCAATGTGAACATAGTAGCTCTGTTTCTTTACTCTACTTTGGGATCCCTCGGGATCCCAATTTGCACGAAAAGTGTTTCCGTACTTTTAATTTGTGTAAATGAGAGCGGATTTGAGAGAATAAAATTCTTCTTCTTCTTGCACGAAACAGCCCAGGCTTTTTCTTCGTGCAAATTGAGTGTGAACACAAAAAATCAAATATTTTAGTAGTTTTCGAGCAAACATTTATTTGATATTACAAAAAAATTGTAAGAGCAAACTACGTCAAATAATTTTAGCCATGTTACCTATAGAAGCAATTTTTCTTGTAAGTTTTCGGATTCTTTACAGTTTTAAGGATTTCTTATAATTATTAGACTTTGCTATCATGCCGCTGTTAGCAAATTTTTATAGAATTTTTGCCATTCCTTATAGTTTTAAGCACTTTTAGTAAATTTTATGGTTTTGTTTGAAATGTTAAAATTGTTCGCAAATTTTTGCTATTTTTGCAAAATTTTTTTTGTTTTCCCCGACATTTTGTTTTTTTTAACCGATTTTGTTTTTTTTAATAAATTTTAGGGTTTGTTTCCAAGTTTGCAATTTTTCGAGAATTTTTAGCCAGATTTAACGATTTTTAATAACTATTAAGCTTTGCTATCATGCCGCTACTAGCGAATTTCCGCTTAATTGGCAATTTTTACAGAATTTTTGCCATTCCTTATACTTTTAGGGACTTCAAATCTATTTTATGGCTTGTTTGAAAATTTTAAAATTTTCGCGAATTTCGCTTATTTTGCAAAAAACATTTTTTTTTTGATCTTTTCCGACAATTTGTTTTTTTAAACGATTTCAAAAAAATTTTAGGGTTTGTTTCCAAATTTGCAATTTTTCGCGAATTTTTAGCCAGATTTAACGATTTTTAATAACTATTAAGCGTTGCTATCATGCCGCTACTAGCAAATTTTTGCAAATTTCCGCTTAATTGGCAATTTTTACAGAATTTTTGCCATTCCTTATACTTTAAGGGACCTAAAATCAATTTTATGGCTTGTTTGAAATTTAAAACATTTTCGCGAATTTCGCTTATTTTGCAAAAAAACATTTTTTTTTGCTATTTTCCGACAATTTGTTTTTTTAAACGATTTCAAATAAATTTTAGGGTTTGTTTCCAAATTTGCAATTTTTCGCGGATTTTTGCCATACTCGCGAAGAAGCGATTTTTCCGTGTGAATCTTTACTTACAGCTTTAATGATTTTCAATAACTATTAGGCTTTGCTATCATACCGCTATTAGCAAATTTCCGCTAATTTGGATATTTTTACTATTTGTGAAATATATTTTAATTTTTGAACACTTTCATTAAATAATTATTTGATGCAAATATTTGTCTAAGTCTGAACGCATGACAAAAAGTTTAAAGCAAATATCATAACAAATATTTTTGTCAAATATTTCATTACACTAAACGTACCTTAACAAAAATATAATTTTACAGTAGAAGCAAAAAACTTTATGAAATGAAAACTATAAACATGTCAGAAAACATACATTGATAAGCCGTTCATTAATTCCTTTAATAATATTAAAAAAAAAAATATTATTTTCTAGGAATTTTTTCTATGTACTACTAAGGCGAATTCATAAAGGTGACATTTTCGACTCATCTGTTTATTGTTTATTTTTTTGTGTGTATACTGAATGTCAAGTTTGTTTACATTTTGTGAAAAAATTAATTCAAATTTAAAATCAATAAAAATTTAAATAGTTGAAAAAAACTTATTTTAATTTTACAAAATAAAAAAAGTGAATATAAAATAAAAACACAAGAAATTACAAATGCGTAAGGAATAAGTGGAGCCACAATTAATTTGCAATTGAGGACTTTCTAAAGCAGTTGTGTATATTTTATTAACAAAAAAATTTCCTTTTTTATATTTCCAACAAATATTTTTGACATTCACTCTAACTTTTTACAAAAACAAAATACATGGTATTTTTCAATAAAAAGAGATAGCTAGCATAACACTATCTCATGATGCGGTCACCTTTATAAATTCGCCTTGGTACTATCAGAATTTTAGTTTGTATATTTAAGGCCCGATTTCACAACTTACCAATAGCTTAAAGTAGACTTTAACCGGCCTTATAACTTTAACCTAAAGGAGCGATAAAGTAAATTAAGTAAAGTTGTAATAATAGATCACTTTATACGACCGACAAAATCCTACCTTTAGCTATCGGTAAGTTGTGAAAACGGGCCTTAATGAAATACAAAGATTTAAACTCATAATCATTTTAAGTGTAAAGTATTGAAAATTGAAAATTTGTGAAAATGGTGTGTGATTTATTTAAAATGTATTAATATTACAATAGATTGTGTAATTTATATATTATTCTTGCTTCCTTTAAGCTGTTGATATTAATGTGCCTCATGAATCGAATCCATCTGCAGACTTAGTTTTACCTTACTTATATTGGATAGGTCTTAGCATTTTACCAGTTGCTTTAGGAGCAACTATGGTAACATATTTGGAACCAATTACCGCTGGAAGTGGTATACCCCAAGTAAAATGTTATTTAAACGGTGTAAAAATTCCACGAATAGTTCGAATTAAAACATTGGCCATTAAAAGTATTGGTGTAGTTACTTCCGTGGTAGGGGGCTTAGCAGGAGGAAAGGTAAGTTTTTATACCTGTACAGAGTTTTTAATAATTATTAACTTTAGGAAGGACCCATGATACATGCTGGTGCCGTAGTTGCTGCTGGTATATCTCAGGGCAAAAGTACCACATTTGTTAAGGATTTTCGGGTTTTTAAAGCCTTTCGTGATGACCATGAGAAGCGGGATTTTGTTTTAGGTGGAGCTGCGGCTGGTGTTGCAGCAGCTTTCGGTTCACCAATTGGCGGTATGTTATTTTCCCTTGAAGAGGCTGCTAGTTTTTGGAACCAGAATCTCATTTGGCGCACGCTAATTGCTTCAATTATTAGCTCATTTACCTTGAATATTGTTTTATCCGCCTATCATGGCTTAAGTGATTTTACATTTACTGGTCTTTTCAATTTGGGCAAATTCGAACAACCACTCACATTTGAATACTTTGAATTGCCTATTTTTATGATTTTCGGAATAACGGGAGGGCTTCTGGGTGCAGCCTGGAATAGTTTTAATACAAAGATAAATACATTTCGAGAAAGATTTGTAAAATTTAAATTCGGTCGCGTTTTGGAAGCTATGTTAGTTTCAATGCTAGGTGTATCGCTAGCATGTGCCATGATCTATTTTATTAACGATTGTCGGCCATTAGGCAACGATCCTACTGACTATCCCACACAGGTAAATTAACCTAAAAAGAGTTTAACATAAATAATTTTAATTTAAGTGATTATATTTTCATTTACAGTTATTTTGCGAAGATAATGAATATAATGCAGTAGCTGCTTTATGGTTCCAGACGCCAGAAGCAACAGTTCGTTCATTGTTTCATGACCCTCCGGGTATATTTTAAAGAAAAACAATACGTTTTTCCTTGTTATATTTTTCTTTTTATTTAACAGGCTCTCATAAGATTTTAACTTTGTCTCTGTTTACATTGGTCTATTATTTTCTATCGTGCTCTACATTTGGCTTAAATGTTAGCTTAGGTGTATTTATACCCACTGTTTTAGTTGGTGCTGCCTGGGGTCGTTCTGTGGCGATGGTAACATATTATTTATTTCCAAAAACTGTAAGTTTCTTTCGATTTCCAAACATTTAAGTTTTGAAAAGCTATTAAATGTGTTTCTAGACATTTCTACATCCCGGTAAATATGCACTTATTGGAGCAGCAGCAAATTTAGGTGGTGTCTTACGCATGACCATTAGTTTAACTGTTATCTTAATGGAAACCACTGGCATCGAAACTTCGTTCTTTTTCCCTCTCATCATTACACTGATCAGTGCCAAATGGGTGGGAGATTATTTCAATGAAGGAATTTATGATATACAAATTAAAATAAATCATGTACCTATGTTGCCATGGGAGCCTTTGTCCCACTATATGGGTTTAAAGGCATCCAACATTATGAGCTCTCCCGTAGTTTGTATTAAATTAAGAGATAAAGCCAATTATATTTATGAGATTTTAAATCGTTACAAACATAATGGTTTTCCCGTTGTTGATAACGTTGAAGGGGTGTGTATTTAATAATCAAATTGATTGTTGGTTTTTTTTACAATTATTTCTTTTACAGAATGATCGCTCGAATGGTCGTGTTTGTGGCATTATATTACGTTCTCAATTGATTGTTATATTGCTTAAGTCTTTATATGAGGAGAAGCAACGTTTTTGGATTAATGAAACAACTATACAAACATTTAGAGATGTTTATCCACGTTATCCCTCAATCGATGTAAGTAAATTATTGAAAATTATCGGCTTTGTTTTGCAAATCAAGCAAGAAAGATTAATGTGAATAAGAATATAAAAATTAATGAATGTTTTAAAAAGCTTCATAATGGCAAAACTTTTTCGATTATTATTATTTTGAACATATGTAAGTCGAGCCCTCGCTCATCCAAAAATCGTTTATGCAGTTTATAGAATTTTTTCAAAACTTAACATTCTTTTTTATTTTACGGTTATACTGTTTGTGAGTTGCTGAAAATATAAGAATTTGTTTTAAATTGAGAAATTGATGTAAGATTCTCCGAAAATGCGATTTAAATAAATTGACATTCCAAGACTTTGTGGATAACTTTCCGACGTACTCCATTTTAAAACGTCCCCGACTCTGAAACATATTTATTATGCAATAAAAAAAAAAATGGTGTCAAACACATATAAGCAGAGTTTGCAACAGACTAATAGCGCATTTGCGCTCATTAAAAAATACATTTCGAAATAAACGTATTTAAATTTTTTGTTTTGCTTTTGCACTATTCAGAAAATATATACGAAATTCTCTTTTAAAGGAGAAAGTATTAAATATATATAGATCTATTTTTTACACAATATGTCCGAGTTTAGACGAGCGAACATTTGGAAGGAAAACATCTGGAATTGTTTTTTCATTCGCGGTCACACAGACGAACATGTTGCCGGAAACATTCTGTTAATATTGTTGTTATACCCACACCACAATAGTGGAGAGGGTATTATGCATTTGTGCTGATGTGTGTAACGCCCTAAAATATTGGCCCTAGACTCACCTTAAAGTATACCGATCGACTCAGAATCACGTTCTGAGACGAACTAACGATGTCCGTCCGGCTGACTGGCAAGCTGGCTGGCTGGCTGTCCATGTAACCTTTTGCTCAAAGTACAGGTCGCAATTTTGGAGATATTTTGATAAAATTTGGGACGTAGGTTCTTATTGGCACAAGGACCTAGCCTATTGAAAATGGGCCAAATCGTAGGACCACGATGGAAGATAGGGGGAAATTTCTTCCTTTCAGAAACTATCAAACCGATTTAAATGAAATTTAAAACAGATAGAACCATATCTTTATGGACACAAAAGGGATACATTTTTTAAAAAATAGGACCACGAGGGGAGATAGGGGCAATATATAACTCTCAAACCGATTTTAATGAAATTTAAAACATTGATAGATCCATATCTATATGGACACATAGATATACAGTTTTTCAAAAATCGAACCAAAAGGGGGAGTAGGGGGCAATTTCTGCCTCTCACAAATTTTCAAACCGATTTTAATGATAAATCCATATTTATATGAGCATATAAGCATGATGTGTTTTTTAATACTGTGGTGTAGGGTATCATATGGTCGGGCTTGACCGACTATATTTTCTTACTTGTTTTTTTCTCAAAAAGCCAAGTAAATGTCAATAAAGAATATGAAAACAAAGCGTGTCGCCGAGTACCGAACACAAAAACCATTCTCTCTTCCCCACCCGTAATTTGCTACCAAACAAAATGTTTCCCTTCCAAATGTTTCCCTGTCTCAATGGGCACTATAAAAAAAAGAACATAGCGAACAATGATGCATCACTAACTTCAAAATTAAATTTTTTGAGTTTTGAGGGCGCACACTGTTGTGATTCCATATAAAGAGTGACCAAAAATAGGAGTTATTCTTCAGTAAAGAATTTTGGCAAACATGTTTTAACTAATAAAACAATATTAAACCTGGGCCTTAACGAGCTTGGTCGTTAAAATTCTAAGGATTCGTGTCCTTCCCATATATCCTAAAATTAAAATTTTGCCATAACGGAGAGAAAAATAAAGATAACGTTATGAAATTTGGTACACACAATAGCTCTGTTCCACATGCATAACGAAACAGTCCGAACTTGCACAAAGTTACCCAAAAGCGTTCCACATAACAATTTTTGTGCAATTAAGAGAGTAATTGAGAGAGTAATATTTTTCATTTCCTGTACAAATTTGCACGAACTTTTTCTTTGGGTAAGTTCGGACAAGAAAAAAACAATCAGCTGTTTGTGTTTACTTTTGAACTGATAAATAATTCAGGAAATTTACAAGCAAAAGAAAAAGTTTAGTTTTAATTAAAAACATATTAAAAAACCAAATTTAAGGTTTTTGCAAAAAAATTCAAGTGGTAAAAACGTTATTGCATACATATTTCCCTTAATCTTTAATATAAAAAAAAAACAAAATATAAAAAATTACAATGATGCAAATGTTTTGGTTTTATAATGTTATTACTTTTAAGCGTCTAAAATCACTTAAATAGATCTTAATTTGAAAAGTAAGCAGCATTAGTATTTGAAGAAGTGCGAAAATGTTTTTTTGCGTTCCAGCAGTTTTGGGTAATTTGGCAAATTTAAATTTAAAAAATTAAAAAATTTGTTTTTGGTTTTCTTGTTATTTGTGCGAACGTAAACGTTCGAGTGACATCGTGAAATAGGCAGCAAATAAAATAAAAATCAAATATGAAAGATTACTTAAAATAATTTGTTTGAATTTTCCAAAAATGTTCGTGTTATAAAAGTAAAGATAAGAAAATGAGCTAAGTAGTTAAAAATGTAAACATTTCTTAACATTTCAATTATTTGCCACCAGCTGTTATTTTTCGAAGTTTTACAAATTTTGCGTTCGCATACTTTTTTGGAAAACAGCTTTTTGAGCGAGCAAATTTTTAAATTTTCTCATTTACTGCATTTTACTGTAAAAGTACTTAAACACACCTAATGTTTCCACGATAAGCATCGATGTTAAAAAACATCTGTCAAATGCATTTGAAAAGACATAAACAAAAAAAAAAAAAACATTTGATTCCGTACGGAAAGTGCGATCAGTTCCCTAGTGCGATCCCAAGTTGCAGGCAAACCTTAACTTTGACCTACAATAATTCAAAAACCACGCAATACTTTTAGATATATTTCACATCTGACCTAATAAATTATATTTCCTACATTGAGTGCAACCATTTTTTGCCAACCTCGTGACAGTGTGCGACGGTGCAGTTAATGAGCGATATGTTGAAAACTTCATTATCAGGCATGTTCTGAAAATCACAACATTCCAAATCACATGTGATTTTAAAATTACAATTGTGATTTAAGGGTATTTTGGAAACCACAAAAGTTTTAACTTGGTTTTAATTGTTTGAAAAATATAAGCAAGAAATCTTTGATGGGCGACCAGATTAAAATCACAATTATGAAAAAAGTTTTTTTTCAAGAACACCTTTCTTGTGATTTCAAATCACTTTCACAAAAAGTGATTTTCAGAACAGGACTGTATATATGTATGTAAAATCACCCCTATCGTTACTGCCCGTCTACAACTGACATGATTTGCTGATATAACTTGAAGTTATAAAAGCGTTGTTAAAACATTTGCATAACTCCCCGTCTACAACTGACATGATTTGCTGTTATAACATGATGTTATAAAAGCGTTGTTAAAACATTTGCATTAACAACCGTGTTATAACATGAGAAAACCTCTAACATGATGAGTCTATACTTAACACTAACATCATTTTAGTGGTAATGTTAAACATTTCATGTCAGTTGTAGACTGTATGTTAACAACCGTGTTATAACATGAGAAAACTTCTAACATGATGAGTCTATACCTAACACTAACATCATTTTAGTGTTAAAGTTAAGCATTTCATGTCAGTTGTAGACTGCATGTTAATAACAAGTGGCATTTTTGTTCCCATTGTTCACCTCAGTGAACAATTCAAAAGTCCCATCCCAGATGTCAATCTAAACTTTCACCTCAACTGCAATCAACATCCACTGTTATTGTTGTCATTCTTTCTTAGTATCATTCTAAAGTCTAACTCACAGAGTATACAGAGGCTTCACGAGACAGAAAATATTGTGTTTTTTTCTGTCTTTTTCTTCAAAAGCTGCCCTTTTTGCGTTTTTTGTTTTGATTATGCAATTTGTGTAGATAGTAGCGGCCTGTTTTTACGCATTGTCACTTCACTAACAAAAAACGTTTTCTTTCTCTTTCTTCGAAAGCTGCCCTCGCAAATGATTTAGGCATTTTTCATACGTCACTTTTTTCATCTCTGTATACTTTGTGGTCTAACTTGAGAAGGAAACAACCAACAGTGCGCTACAACCTAAACCGTTTAATTAATATTAATTTGTTAATAAGTGAAATAATCTTCAAATTATTAATAAAATTTACTAGAATTGCCTAGAGTGAAATACTTTAAACCCTTTAAAATTTGTTAACCCTGTACCTACCTAACTAAGAAAAAACAAAGTTTCCCTATAAAGGTTTGTTGACCCCTAGTCATATACTTTAACCATCCACTCTATCTTACCCTGTCTAACTCGTATAAACACCCATGAAATTTGTATTCCCTTCAAAGGTAAAAAAACAATCGTGAATCTCTTGTAAAAAATTGTTTACCAGTTCCAGTGAATGTAAAAAAGAAGAAAGATTAAACAAAATTAAAAATCAATTAAATTTTTGTTAAAAAATATACACGTATAATATTTAAAGAAAAGTTAAAAAAAAACAAAGCAAAATATTTAGTATTGAAGGGATAGTTTGATTACAACGTTAGGTTTTTGCACTTTTTAAATTTTAAGTAGTAACACTTTTTACAAAATTCTACCACCACGTCTTTCGAAAGCTTCTCAAATCCACAGGCAATTGACCTGTTGTAGTATAGTTTTGGGTCTTGCTTAATATTCGAATTATAAGAAGAACTACTAACATACATGTTATATGTATTCCCCAACAAAAATAAAGTGAGCAAATCAAAGGAAAAATTTAACAAATTACGAGGGAAAAAACTATTTACGATAAGGAAACTTTTTTCCATGAACATTTGATTCACGTTATTATTCTCCTATATTAGCCTTTTTACAATTGAGCACATCTTAGAGGAATGCGTGGAAGATGTTAAAAATGAAAAAAACTTGTTTACATTTGTAACATCTTTCATCATAAAAATATTTATTTTCACGTGTAAGAGCGAATAAAAACAAATTAAATGATATTGCTGTCCTGCTCTTTTTAATTTTTTCTAGTGATTTTTTACAAATTTTTTAACAAATTATTTGTTTTTTCTTGTGATGACACTAAAATAATCGAAAGATGTTGAATGAAACATCATGAGATAGGAACATCTTTTAAAGATGAAGAAAGATGATGATTTTAAGCCCTGTACAATTCTTATGGGAAGATGTTATCTTTGCGATAAGATGAAAGATGTGAGCAATTGTAAAAAGCCTATTATTAAATAACCTTTCTTTTTAATCACGATTTTTTTTAAAGCACAATTTTTATAATAATACCTCATTATTAACCCACAAATTGTTATCTTTTAATCATTTTTTAGAAAGTTAATATGTCGGAGGATAAAGTTAATTATACCGTCAATTTAGAAATATTCTTGAACCCATCACCAGTATGTTCCAGAGAGGTAAAATTTACAATGAACATTTTTACTTTTAAAATTGTAATCCTAATTGTTTTACTGATTTTTTAGCATGACTCGGTACCAAAGATTTTCAATAAATTTCGAGCTTTGGGATTACGTCATCTTATTGTGGTAGATTGTGAAAATCGGGTTTCTGGTATAATTACACGTAAAGATTTCTTATATAAATAATCGTAAAAGGAATCATCACACTAACAAAGGCATATTTTTGTAAGCATTTTAAGTTGCGATATTAAATACTTTTTATATTCTTTTACAATTTTAATTTTAATTCTGAATTAATAAACTGTTTGATATTTTATGATTTTTTTTTGAGTTCTAATAATTTTTAAAACTTAAGTTTCTAATAAATTTTATATTAATGAATTGGTATTTTAAAAAACCAAAAAAAAAAAAAAAAAAATTTATTGGTTCTTGCTTTACCTATTAGAAATGTATAATCTGTGAAATGCCTGAAAACCAAACAGGTTAACAAATTTTAAATTTTACCTAGTAAGTAAGCCATCAAATACCGAAAAATTGTTCACTGCTAATTTGTTAGGTAATAAATCCATTTTTTTTTTTAAAGTACGCCTTTTTTAGGTTGACTCCTAGATCAGTATGCTGGTCTCATTGTCGCGGTAGTGGTCTTCTTGTGATGCTACCTGAGTGGAAGCGAATTCGATCGACGGTCTGAAGCATGTCCAAATATCCAAAGGAGTCCCCGAGAAGATTATAAGACTCATTAAAAAACTTTACAATAACGCTTATTGATCTATATTACACGAGGGCTTAAAAACATAATCTCATAAAAGTCAACGTGGGAGTACGACAAGGCTGTGTTCTTCTCCGCTTTTGTTTAACATAGTTTTTGACGCAGAAATGAGCCACTCTATGTCCAGGCAGCATCGTATCACTTGGGGACTCCACAGCAATTCAATCGTCATCGATTATGCAAACGACGTCTGTCTTCTATCCCATCGCTTTTCTAGCATGCACTTGAACTCATCCTGCACTACGAAGATCCAGACATCGGGGCTTCCCGTTGAAGACGTTGAAAGTTTTAGCTATCTGAGCAGTATCATATCCAAAAGTGGAGACAGCAAAGAGGGGACTTATTCTGTATTGCGATGCGAAAGCCAAAGCGACTCGAAAATATCTAAATGCAAAATTCGGCCAAATTAATGTTGAGCACCGATTATTATGGAAGCCGTTTAATCGATCGGGCACTTATATACAGCCCAATTATGAATACAGATTCCCCGGGAGGTTCTTCCCTTTTCCCATTTTTACAATTGAATTTTCATAGGAAATTTTATTCATAATTGAGCTGATAATGGTATTAAAAAGTTCGACTTTCGGAAATTGGTCGATTAGCTATTTTTGCCGATACCGAAGCCAATTAATCGGTCGGACACTATTAATCACATGTCACGTAAATATTTTTTTAAAACTTGTTTTCGAAAGATTTCTCCCTACTCCCATTTTTACAAACGAATTTAAATAGGTTAAATTTGAAGAGGGGAGAACACTCCCTCTTATAAAAGATCATCAGCAAACTTGCATTGGTAGTGTAAAGTCATGGTTGCTCGTATGATTCACAGCTTTTACAAACCTGTCCATTCTTTTTGCCCCTATCAATGGGGGCAAATTATGACAGTCGTGATTAGGGTTCCCAACTTTTTTTGTTGCAATTAAAGTACATTGATTATTAAAGGTTAAGAAAAAAGTACACAGTATAAATATAAAGTACAATTAATTTCTTTTTATTGTTATATTTAAAAACGTTTTTTTTATTGCTTTTCGCAAGTTTTATCAAACAATTACACTGTGCTAGAATTTGACACTTCTTTTTTAAACAAGCCGGACAACTGGCGCTTTAACCTAATTCGGGTACGCTGAATCCAATACCGGTTCAAAAACGGTTCAGTTTATTGAAATTACTAAAAGAAAAAACGAAAATCCGCAACAAAATTTCCTTTAAACGTTAAATTGTTTTCTAACATGCGCAGTCGTTTTATAACTTTTTTTTGGCAACAAAAATAAATTTTTAGCAACATTTCGTAATTTTTGTTTGCTAAAAATCTATAAAAAATTACAGCTATGCTTCTAATTTTTTCCAGACATATAAAAAACAAACAAAACAATCTATAAATGATTAAAATCTGTTAACAATTTTTGATTTTATTTACAAAAGTCGAAAAATTTTAATTAAACTCAAAAAAGGCAATATTTGCATGGGAGCCGCCTTAATATATTTCTAGTCTGTATTAATCATTTTGTATGGGAGCCCCCTTAAGGAATGGAAATCTTGAAATTTTGTTTTAAATGTTAAGGCAGAATTAGCCTTTACTTTCTGTTTCTGTTCTGTTCCGAGCCATTCTGTTACGAAATTGTAACAGTTACTTTTTCCGTAGTAACTTATCAGCAATTAATCACAAATTTATTAGCTTTGCACCGCCCCACAGTGGCTGAAAATTTTATTTCATTGGTCAAAAGTCCAATTTTTGTTTGTCACCAAGTTCGGTAATAATTAACTGTCGGTTATAGCTGTCAAAACATATTTGTAACCGGAACTTTAATTGAAAGTTCGTTTTAACCGAACTTGGTGAAAATGGCCATTAATAGTAAACATATTAAAACTAAGGTAGCCAAAAAATTAGGTCAAAATATTGGTAATTGTGGTTGTGCCATGTTGTTAAACACAACTTTTTTTTTTAATTCAGAAAAGTGTTTTTTTTTTTAATATTTAATCCGAAAGAAATTATCATTGCACAAAAACTATCAGCGATAATGACCTGCTTGCTTTTTTGCTAGGTTGGTAGTCTTGTTATCTTTAAGAAGGTAATATTTGTGACTGTGGTGTTATTTATATTTGCGATGTTAGAACATATTTTCTAAACTACTATATTTTTGTCAAATTTCAACTTTAGTAGAATAGAAGTTTTGCGGACCAAAAGGGACCAAGAAGGTGAAACCACCGATAGAAAGGTGAAAGTGTTTTCTTTAACCCTGTATATACTCTTGTACCCGTTTGGACCCGTCTGTTTAACACTTTTTTAATTTTAATGAAATTACTCAAAAAAAAAAAAAAAATTTATAAATTACAATATTTTTGTCAAATTTCAACTTTAGTAGAATAGAACTTCTGCGGACCAAAAGGGACCAAGAAGGTAAAACCACTGACAGCAAGGTAATTTTAATGAAATTACTCAAAAAAAAATTTTTTTTTTAAATTGTTTTTTTACAATTTTTTTTTTATTCCGCAAAAATGTTTGCAGAAGTAACAGAAATCATGTGCTATTGTCTTCAAAAAAAATTTTATGATATAGGGAAAATTGATCCTGATCGAACATAATACAGGCAGGGTTTAAAATGCTATCGCCATATTAGCAAAAACAGCCAAATTTTGCCTTTTTCCTATTAAAAAAAAAAATCAACAATAAAAAGCCGACAAGTTCCACTGCTAAAAAAGCCCACACTTTTCAAAAGCAGCAGCAAAATAAACACACTAAGGGTATTCACGTCACAAGTTGCACCCTTGCAAAAAAGCAAAAGTGCAAAAATAAAACAACAACCACACAGACAATTAGTTGTGCGTAAATAATTGTCTTTGTGGTTGTTGTTATATTTTTGCACTTTTCCTTTTTTGCAAGAGTGCAACTTGTGACGTGAATACCCCCACTGTTTTTGAAAAGTAACCTTTTAATGGACACTACTTTTTCCAACTATTGCTTTTTTAACAATAGCAAAAATTTCTTATTTGATGGAACTCAAAAAGCAACGGCAATAACTTTTCTGTTGTAGGAGAAAATATGTAGGAAAGATAATGAAACAAAAAGATTCTGTCAAACAGCCACCAAATCAAAAACCACTGCATGCTAATAGCCGCAAAATAGGAGATAAAAGCAGCGCAAAGGTAGCTGAAAGGCACATGATCGACGAAGACAAGTGATATTTTTCATGCAAAACAAATACAACAAGAATTTGTTTTTGTTTCTATACAATAAAAAATCCAACAGACACTTTGGCTGGTTGCCTTTACTAAAAATACCCTGTAGGAAGTCAAACACATTTATAACTAAATTCAAACTGGTTTTTTTATAACCACATCTAGTTGATTAAGTGACTTTTTTCCTTGTCGACGACTCATTATTTTAACATGGGCATGTCATAGGCAGTAGTCAATTGGCCATCTTTGCATGACTTTTTAACTGACTACTAACTACTTATTTTTCAGCCTATTTGTAATTAATTAAAAGTTTTGTCAGTTTATAATAAATTATTTAAATTTTAAATAATTTTTGTCAAAAAAATATATGTATGTACATATGAACATGCATACATATGTATGTATATCTTTATATATTTTGTTATAGAAATAATTATTTATGAAAATAATTAGTATTGTGGTTATTTTGTTGAACTATTTATGGTTTTAAATCCAAATTTTTAATATTTTTAATTAGGCTTAAGTTCATGAAATTTAATTTTTATTAAATTATTTTTGTGAAGAAAGGAATTTTACAACATGAAAATTAATTAAAATTGTTATTGATAACTTTCATTCTTGACGTGGCTCGGGCTCGAACCCTGGCCGGCAGGTTACCATGACATGTTTCGATCGCAACCACTCGATCTCCTCAGATGGATTTGCCGTCTTACACTCGCAGCCATCGACGACTGCTGACGTCACTAGTCAAACATCAATCCTTAAACCAAATTGTATTTTAACATTTGGTAGATCGAAATTTGCTTTCCTGAATGATTATCCATTTTAATTGATTTTACATGTTTTTCCTTTACATGTCATGGTAACCTGCCGGCCAGGGTTCGAGCCCGAGCCACGTCAAGAATGAAAGTTATCAATAACAATTTTAATTAATTTTCATGTTGTAAAATTCCTTTCTTCACAAAAATAATTTAATAAAAATTAAATGTCATGAACTTAAGCCTAATTAAAAATATTAAAAATTTGGATTAAAAACCATAAATAGTTCAACAAAATAACCACAATACTAATTATTGTTAAAGCTAAGGCACGAGCTCTATGTGTACATTTGTCCTTCAAGTTGTGCTGAAAAAGGTCAACAGAAAAGAGAAAGACAAAATGAAAAAACAAAAAATGTACTTGGACTTCAAGAAAAATTCTTGACGAAAGTACGAAAAAACAGAAGTAAAGGAAAAAACATGTAAAATCAATTAAAATGGATAATCATTCAGGAAAGCAAATTTCGATCTACCAAATGTTAAAATACAATTTGGTTTAAGGATTGTTGTTTGACTAGTGACGTCAGCAGTCGTCGATGGCTGCGAGTGTAAGACGGCAAATCCATCTGAGGAGATCGAGTGGTTGCGATCGAAACATGTCATGGTAACCTGCCGGCCAGGGTTCGAGCCCGAGCCACGTCAAGAATGAAAGTTATCAATAACAATTTTAATTAATTTTCATGTTGTAAAATTCCTTTCTTCACAAAAATAATTTAATAAAAATTAAATTTCATGAACTTATGCCTAATTAAAAATATTAAAATATTTATGAAAATGTTGCATTAAACTGCCCTAAATGATGATGTATAATAGTCCTGAAATAAATACGCCACATAATTGCTAGTACATAAACAGATTTGTATTGATTCATTTTTTAATTATTTTAAAATGTTTGTATATATTTTTTTCATTTGACTTCATGGCATGCTTGTTTTACTTATTTTGATTTTATTTGTGTTTTACGTATGCCTTTTTGGTTGATATCTGCATGAGATTTAAACCAATTTGTAGTCATTTAAAAAAAAGTTAATTTATAGTAAGTGTTTTTTGCAACTGACTATTTTATTTACTACAGGGTATTTAAAAAAACCAAAATACGCTCACACACATTTCGTGCTATAGTCATGCAAACTGTCGAGCAACAACAACATTACTGAAGAAAGGCAAAAATTTATTTTTCCTCACCACCATGAAAAAAAACCATGTTGCTTGTACACTGATCAGTATTTTTTCGTTGTAATCTGCCTTTTTGCAGAGCTAATAGCTCTGCTCAGACTGCTTTTAGCACACACTTCAGCGGCTTTTTTGTTATTACCAGCCAGAGAAGAATTTTTGTTCTTTGTATTTTAGATTTTTTTTGGTTTGTCTTTTTTAACTAGCTCTTCTTTCATCAAAAAGTAAAAAAGCAAAAGGCGAAATAATTTTTTTTAGCTTTTGCTTTTTATGTGGTCCATTTTTGTCGCTGGCTGGTAAAAAAGCAGTTGTCAGAAAATAAAAATATTCAAAATAGGAGATTTGCTTTTTTGCACAAACGAAAAACAAAACATTGGCTAGTGGAAAAATAATTAAAAATTTCAAAAGCAGTGGCAAATGCAAAAACAAAAGCAGCCAGCTGATGGGTGCTTTTAAACCCTGAATACAGGTAGTACATATAAAAAATTTTATTAATGTTACACAATCAGAAAAACGTAGGGCCTGTTCGTAAATGCATCACTGCGCTGCAAATGAAAATTTAAATGCCCTAAAAAACTTTGCTTAAGCAGATGACGCAAAACCAAGTTTTAAATACGGAGTGGAGAAATGGCTTCTGCCAAAAAAGATTAACAGCAAACTTAAATTTGCCGTGCAAAGCAATGTTTGGTTGTGTGATTCACTGCAGTGATGCATTTACGAACAGGCCCGTATAGCTACCCTGATTCATCCTTATCAGTTACACTTCGTTCACACTATCGTATTTTATGGTAAACTTAGACACGCGTTTACGCTAAACAGGTATAATGTGAATCCCACCTTAGAAGGGATTTTTAAATTTTGTTTGGTCTTAAAATCAGTTATGATTTGGATTTCGGATCTTCAGGATCAATAAGAAACAACGAAACCAACAAGGAGTTAAGAAGTTCAAAAAGGAAACATGTTCAAGATGAATATATCAAAATTGGGTTGATTATAGATCAGCCGAAACAAGGGTCAGGCAATACAAAAGATGGCAATACCGCAAGAAGATTCTTTTCAGATCCAGAAACAGCATCTGAAATAACAGGTGATGATTTTAACCTCATTTTTAGATTTAAAATAATCCTAGAAGTCCTTGCGTGCAATGAAGAAATTGACTCTAGAAAATTTGGAGATTTTGCTGCAAAAATATATACTACCAAGTAGCCATGGAGAAATATGTCTGCTACAGTTCACAAAATCCTTTATCATGGAGAAGATGTCATTAAATATCAGTTGGTGCCACTTGGAGATTTATCAGACGAAGCTCAGGAAAAAAGGAATAAGGATTACAGATTTTATAGAGAGCACAATACTAGAAAAATTTCACGAAATTCCACTAATGAAGATATATTTCATATATTATTGGCAACGTCAGATCCGTTCATCTCCAGTATTCGAAATCAATGGAAAGTGGAACATCGGGATTTAGATGAAGAAGTCAAAAAACTACTAAAGAACAGAAATAACACAGAACAGAATATGGAATATTTGCAATCAATCTTTCAATTAAATGAACAATAATTATAATTCATTAGATCTAAGACAGACATTGTATTAGTAAAAATAATAATAAACAGAAACTCACATTGTTACAAAAGCTTTTAAAAGCTTGTTGCTATTATTTTTAAAAGTTTTTTTTATCCACATATGTATGAAATGTTTTAGTAAATAAATAAGAATAAATAAGTGTTAAGAAATTTGAAATAAATATCGCGAATGTTATGGGAATATGATACATGGGATCAAACCTAAATTCCCATCCCCAACAAATCGGTATCGCAAATATTTTGGGAGTAAAAATTTCTATTGTGAATTATTTGTCAGTGGTTTTTAAACAAAACTCTCTATTGTGAGTACCTTGTCAGTGCCTGTATTGTGAAAGAAAAATATACAAAATAAAATACTAATAAAAATATAATAAAATAAATAATGAAGTGTTTATCTTCATTTTCTTTATGTACACTCCTTCAATAAAAGGAAAAAGTATTTTAATTTAGTCCTACTTTAGAATACAAATTAAAATTTACATGTTCCCTTCTCGTTCAACACTTGTTAGGAATTTATTTAGTAAAAAAAATTCGCGGGAGTAAACATTGGCGATGCCAAATTTTTTAAGTTTGGGAATTCATTCCCAAAAAATTTGCTATGGGAATCATTCACAATACGAAATAAAAAAATATGGGAATATTTTCATGGGAGTAGTTGTTTGCGATAGGGGTGAATAGCAAAATTTCCAGTGGATTTTACCATTTTTTTTAATGTTAAAATATTTTTTTAAGTGTAAACATTTAATTTTTTTGAGTGTCCCATTCAGTGTTGCCACTTTGTGGGTAATTACCCGAATTTGGTATAATTTTTACGGTCGTGGGTAGAGCATGGGTAATTTCTCTTAGGTGTAATTCAGGTATAATTTTAAATTTTTACTTCAGATGCCCAAATAAAATCAAGATTCGATTTCAGTGATGACATTTATTTCATTTTAAATATTGTTGCTAAGAAATGCACAGCCTTCTGAACCAAATTCTCGGTTTCTTTTTAAGAAACGACTTCATTCATTAAACATACATATATTTTCAAATGTTTGGTAATGAATGTCACAAGATGGATCCTTGCTGAACAACCTAAACAGAAGCCGCAAGCGTTTTTTTAAACATGAAAATTTTATTTAAATACAATTTCAATAAAACAAACCGACATAGCGATCTGTCAAATAAGATTTATCAGCCGGGTGGTTTCTAATTTGCGTTCTAATGGTTTGTTTCGTATAAATTGTATGCAAATGAGAAGTTTTGACATACAAAAAACGCTTCCGCTCTTATTTAGGTAGCACAGTTAGATTTGGATAAAGATGGTTGTCATAGTGATTTAGAACCTGAAGTTTTTTGAAAAAAATTATTCAAACTAAAAATTTGCCTGGGGGAAGATATGTTTCCAATATTGCAAAATATAATAAATTTTATTTCTATCTTGCTACTTTTTATAGCTTTAGTTTAAAGAATATTTAACGCCCTTTACAGTTGTAAAACTGAACTACGAAAGGGATATTTGTATAAAACTCTGCAGGCATTTTGTTTACTAAATAAGGTATAAAGGGTATTTTTTAAGACCATGAAACTTAAAATGTAAACACAAAAAAAAAAATAATTTTAATCAAAGATTGATACACGGCATTACGATTTGAAACTGATCTAAAACAAATAGACACCGCGCATGTCCTTGACGAAACGCATTGCAGTCGTCCAATTTTGTTTCTATTTTTCGAATAAAATTAACAATGTTGACCTCCAAGACACCGATTGTTGCTGGTTTATCAGCATTAGCCACTGACTTCACAGCGATACGGAAAACAATCAATAAGTGTCACATCGCACGGCCTTGAAGTCTAATTGACAGTTTATTTTCTCTAAATCAACACATCGCCTTCATTTGTGAAAAAGTTGCGTCATTTAAATCATGAAGTCACCTTTAAGTTGCGAAAATCGATGGCTGGTTTTCGAAGTATATTTGGATAATTTGGTGGCGTTGTTCAAGCATGAATCTATTCATGATGATGTGCCTGATCAAAAAGTGAAAATAATATGACAGTTCGCTGAACGGCTAACCTTTCGTAAGCTCTATGGGGCTAAAAAGCATCCATTATAAAGCAATGACAAGAAACATTTTAAACCTTCCCAAGCAGTTGTATTTTATGTTTTATTAATTTTTTTTAAGTCTTTAATGCTATTTTTGTCAACTAAATAAAATTAACAGTTTGACTAATATTGATCATGTTTTAATGAGTTTGTTTTGTTTTTGCTTCTTTGTAAATGTCTTTTTATTAAATAAAATTTAAATTTTATATCAGGTGTAATTTCATTTAAATCGGGTAATTTTGCTTCATCTCAAGTGTAATTTTGGATCTTGCTGGTGGTAACACTGGTCCCATTATTACAAAAAATGTTAATGATTATTATTTAAATCTAAAAATTAAATTTTTAAATAATTAAAAGAAATAAAAAAACCATATTGCACGCTAAAGTTAAAAAAAATCTAGAGTTCCACTTTGTCCTTAAATTCCCCAATAACTACTCAACCGATTTTAATGAAATTTAAAGTGGAGAAAGTTTAAGAATTTCACTAAAATATCTCCTTCGGTTCAAAAGTTACAGATTTTTGGCCAATGAAAAACGATTTTCAGCCACTGTGCGCCCATTGTTTAATTTTAATAACTTTAATGCACATAAATTTGAAAAAACTAAATTTTATGAATTCTTAAAATCAAAAAACAGGAGGCTTATTCTGAATTGCGATGCGAAAATCAATGCGATGCGAAAATGCATAAATGCGAACAGTTGCTATTCTGTATTGCGATATTCGCAAAGTTTTTGTTTAATAGCATTTCAAATGCGAAAAGGTGACGAGTCGGTATTCTACATTGCGAAAACAAATGTCAAATTCGCAAAATTTATTCGACAACAAAATAGCATTCGCAAAGTACAAACTTGGTAGTGAAAGATAATATTTTATTTATTTATTCATTCATATATTTATTATTTAATTCAGGGAAGCAAGAAATAAGACCACCAAACAGCGTCAATTTGAAATAATGATGGAATTTATTAATAAGCACAGCCAATTGGCAAGAGGCCATTTGAAAACACCAAATGCACGTCAGTCGGCAAATACTTTGTGGCAAACGTTAACTGAAGAACTAAATACCAATGGACCACCTATAAGAGAAGCTGCAGGATGAAAAAAGTATGAAAATATTTGACTTCAACTTTAATTTTAATAGGTTTGGGACGATTTTAAAGTACACACAAAACATTTTCATTTTCTTCTTAGTCGAAACACAGTGCCACAAAATCCATTTTTATTATATTTTTTATTACAGAATGTCATTAATAAACTTTCTAAACAATTTTCACAGCCAAACACAAACAATTTATTTATTTTTAATTTGACGTTTAATGCCACTGACGTATTTGAGCAGCGTTGCCACGATTTGAACATAAATTGCGAATGCGATTGCGAAAGTCTAACAGAATACCAATTTTCTTTCGCATCGCATTTCATTTGCGCATCGCATTGATTTTCGCATCGCAATTCAGAATAAGCCTCCTGCTGGAGGCTGTCACTTTTACACAATTACTTACATGTTTTTGATTTTAACAAACTGAACCGCAACAGAACAGAAAAACTAATCAATTTAATAGGGTTTTTAATAACAAAAACAAGTCAGCTGATTCGTAACAGAACAGAAAGTAAAGACTAATTCTGCCTTTAGTTAAACGAGTCACTTTTGTGCTCGCAATCTAAAAGCAGGCAGTAATTTGAAAGAGTTTTGCACTTGTGTTTTGAAAACAGGCAGTTATTGTACTCAAACAAAACAAACAAGTAATAGTGCTGTCTGATTATTATTTTTTTTTTTTTTTTCGAAAAATCGTCCTGCCAATATAAAAAAACATCAAAAATGGCCCTGACTAATATCAATTAGTTGTTCTTTAGTTTTTCCAAAAAAAAAACTTTTACAATAAGTATTATAATTTTATGACTAATAAAACCCTGGGGTCTAATCACCGCATACGATATCGAGCAAAATTGATCGAAATTATTTATTTTGGTATCATGAAACTCGATATTGAATGAAAATTATGGGATTTGAAATAATAGCATTCGTTATCGAGTAACTCAACATTACATTTATCGAGTTTTCATTCGGTACGTCAGTGTCTGTCGTATGCAAAAACATTCGAATGCGGTGATTAGATCCCTGACTAATATAACCTGAATCTATTTTGAATTTTAGATAAAGCTAATCATGCGAAATAAAGTATTTCCGCGTACTTTACTTTTCTCATAAAGTATAGAGTACAATTACTCGAAATAACGTACAATACTTTATTATAAAGTACGGCTGGCAAGCCTAGGCGTGATCGAAACTTTTTCGATTCGAAAGCAATTTTATTTCTACTTCTTTCTGTCCATACTAAACGGTTTGAAATTATGTCTTAAGTGTTGTAAATAAGGTATTCATTTAACCGGGCTTTTGATTTTATCGGTTAATCGCTCGATACATTAACCGGGGTTTTTGTTTAATCGATTAATAATCGGTTAATTTTGTTATTTTTTATAAATAAGGTAATTTCAATGAATAAAAATGAAAAATTATATATTATTTGCAGTTATTAGTTAAAAAAACAATGACATAACAATACGTGAACTAAAACTATTCCTGATTTCAAAAGTAGTTTTGGTAAAGATGTGTGCTCCTCAAAGTATGAGGTAATGTAAAAGAAATATTTTTTATCAATTTTAAACACAAGATAGAATTAAAAACTTTTTTGATTTCAATTTCACGTGATTTCGATTTCCAGAACAAGGACGATTATGTATTTATTAAAAAATAAACTGTGAGATCATTTTATTAGTAATTTAAATAGTTTAAGAAGATCTTATAAAAAAATCTTTAAGATAAATAATTTGGTTAAAATGTATTTGATTTAAGCGACTCCTTTCTTAAGTTTTGATAAATTTTGACTTGGAAAAATTTCTTTCACTTATCGTAGATGTTGGAGAAATCGAAAGCAACCCATTATAAAGAATATCTAAATTCTCAGTTTTTTTCTGGATTTCTCTTAACCTATAAAATCTTCCATTATACCATTTAAATCCTGGAGGCTTATTCTGAATTGCGATGCGAAAATCAATGCGATGTGAAAATGCATAAATGCGAACAATTGCTATTCTGTATTGCGATATTTGCAAGTTTTTTTTTAATCGCATTTCAAATGCGAAAAGGTGACAAGTCGGATTCTACATTGCGAAAACAAATGTCAAATTCGCAAAATTTATTCGACAACAAAATAGCATTCGCAAAGTACAAACATGTTAGTGAAAGATAATATTTTATTTATTTATTCATCATATATTTATTATTTAATTCAGGGAAGCAAGCAATAAAACCACCAAACCGCGTCAATTTGAAATAATGATAGAATATATGAATAAGCACAGCCAAATGCTCATCGGTCGGCAAATTCTTTGTGGCAAACGTTAACTGAAGAACTAAATATCAATGGACCACCTATTAGAGAAGCTGCAGGATGGAAAAAGTATGAAATATATAAACCAGTTCAAAAATATTTGACTTTAACTTAAATTTTAATAGGATTGGGCCGATTTTAAAGTACACACAAAATATTTTCATTTTCTTCGTCGTCGAACCACAGTGCCACAAAATCCATTTTTATTATTTTTTTTTTTATTACAGAATGTCCTAAATAAATTATTTAAACAATTTTCACAGCGAAACACAAACAATTTATTTATTTTTAATTTGATGTTTATTGACACTCACGTATATTTGAGCAGCGTTGCCACAATTTGAAATAAATTGCGAATGCGATTGCGAAAGTCTAACAGAATACCAATTTTCTTTCGCATCGCATTTCATTTGCGCATCGCATTGATTTTCGCATCGCAATTCAGAATAAGCCTCCTGTTTTATTTTTTAAAATTTTTAACACTTCTAATTGTTTGGGTTAATTCTGTTGTTGTGTTACTATCGAAAAAACGTTCATTTCCGAATTCCTTAATTTCTGTTTTTGTACTGTTTTTAAAAAAAATTATTTATAGAAGGAAATACATATACCTATTGTATAAAAAAATAATTCTAAACACAACTTTTGGTGCACTTTGGCAACTTTTGGTACGGATAACGTTGTAAAATTGTTCATCGTTGCACTGTAGAATGTATTTAAAAGAGCGAGGTGCTTTGTAACCGACGTTTTGGAACTCACCCATTATTTAAAACACAAAAAATAAGGTTTTATACTACTAAAAATTATAATTTTTGTTACAACGGTTAATCGGTTAATCGACTGAAATTAACCGGTTTAATCGTTAATCGAAAAAAGGCAATTTTAAATTAACCGATCAGTTAATCGGGTAGTAATTAATCGGTTAACCGATTAACGGTTAACCGAATGAATACCCTAGTTGTAAAGCATTTATTTGAGTGTTCACAACACTAAAAAAAAAAATAATAACGATACTTCAGTATCGACTAAAATAAAATTGCTTTCGAACCAAAAAAGTATTCGATCACGACTGCCATAATTTGCCCCCAGGGGTCAACTCAACTCTAGTTCAGTGGAAATTTTGTAGTTTTTGTATTATGGTTAACAACTCTGTTAAGATGCGTTTAACATCAAATAATTACAACTCATCAGGGCTGTCAGACTTGGGGATTTATCCCCAAAGTTGGGGATTTTATGCGAGCAAAAAGGACAAAGAAAGTCATTTGGGGATTGGGGATTTTTTTTTGGGGATTTAAAAAAAAAATTCGGGGATTTTTTGGGATTTTACACTCTTTAAATATATTTTCCCTTTTATTATTTATGCTTATTTTTCTTTGTCTCGTATTAAAAATATGAAAAAAAAGTAGCAAAACTTTTATCTTACTCTTATAAACAACTTATACGTTGTAAAAGGTCCTTATTAAGATTACCATTTTAGTTAAAATGTAGTGTTAAAGGTACTTTATAAATAAATGTTATTTTTCCTTCAGGGTACAAACAAAACAAAATAATTTTTTTTACAAAAAATTTTTATTTGAGGATTTTTGGGGATTTCTAATTAAAATTTTTCTTACTATTTTTACTTTTTAAAAAAAAATTTTAAATTTGGTCAGAAAAAAAACAAACAGAAAAATATTTACTTATCAAGGTTTTTTTTTCTTAATTTGGGGATTTTTGGCAGTGTTCAGTAATGATGCCTATCACATGATTTATAAAATTGTCCTTTCAATGGCACAAAAGTAGTTCAGTATCCATCTTGATTTGTTTTTTTTTTTTTTTTTTTTTTTTTTTTTTTATTAAAAACAATTCCCGCTTGGCATTATTTTATTAAAACACTAATGACTTTTTACAAAAATGTTAAAATTTTTTATTGTTTTAAACCATAATTGTGTGTTTTTTATATTATATTTTTTATTTGTGTTTTTCTCAAAATTTATTTTGTTTCCGACTTAAATAAGACAGTTTTATTTATAATATAAGTATATTAAGAGCATAGAAATATAGTACTTATAATTTTAAGTTATTAACATTATATATAAAAAAAGCTTATAAACTAAAAAAAAAAAAAAATTATAATGATTGATAAAAATAATTAAATGAAGTATACAAATTTAATGAAATACAATTGGAAACATTAGTTTTCTCTAATTGCTGTGGTTTAATTGGGATTTCATATTCAAACGAATGTTAACTTAGTTATTACAATAAAAAAAATTCATCATATATTTATAGTAAAATAAGCACGTTATACAGGCAAATTAATAAAAAAAAAAAAAAAAAAAATAATTAAGAACCAACTATGTAACAGCAAAATTATATTATGTATAAGAATATTAAAAGTAAAACTTAAATCAAAAGTTACATTTGTTAAAGATTGTTATTATTACTATTGAATTTATTGTTGTTTTATTTATAATAATATTAGTGACTTTTTACAAGTATTTTTATCTTTTAATTTGACTTAACAAGAAAATCTTTTCAGTTATTTTTTTTTCTTTTTTTTTAATATTCTTTTGTTCAAATAAGGAATTATTATTTAAATACATACATACATCATATAATTAATTGAATTATATTAATTTTTTAAAGTCAACTGTACATTTTTATGTGTTTAAATTATTTTCTAATTAAGACTAATTTTTCTTTTATTTTCTTTGTTAAAATTAAAACAAAATTTTATTTTAACTTAAATCTACAAAAAGAAAAATCAAAAAGTAAAGCAATAATAAAATGCAAAAAGTATTTTTTTTTTTTTTTTTTTTTTTAATTTTAAAATCAAATTGTTGGAAGCTTTATTATTTTTTTAACTCTTTTTAAATAATTTAACTTTCCATAGGTCTAATTTGAGCGGGTTGTTCTTGTACAACTACTACTGAAGACTGCACCAACCCCGCTACACTATTGCAATGTGGTGTAGGTACTAAATTTGTTATGTTCGTTGCGGTACCATCGTTGGTGGCATTAAAAGCAGAAACACTGGCCAGAGTATTCAAGTTTACACCAGTTGCTACGACACCAGCTGGTGCTGTTGTAGATACCAATCCTGCCGCTAATGTTGATGTTGAGGAGGCATTGGCATTTATCAAATTGGCTACACTAGCATTAACTAAACTACTAACTGCGGCATTATACATGCTGGCTGCAGAACTGCTAATACTGTTTATATTATTGGTTCCAACGCTACTTAATACTTTATAACGTTGATATGGACGATAGGGTGTTTTTTTGAAATCATTTTGTACAATAACTTTTGTTTTTGGCAATGACCAAGTATTAGTTGCTGTTGTTGCGGACGATGATGTTGCCATAATTGCACTATTATTATTATTGTTGTTGTTACCCAATAACCATTCATTGCATTGTTGCTGCTGTTCGGCGGAGACATGAGCTGTGAGCCAACGCTGGGCAAACTGTTGGAAACGTTTGTATTTACACTGGGTAATGCGTAAATGACACTGGACAGGAAAAAGAACAAAAAAAAAAATATTATTTAAATTTTTTGAAATACATACATACATGTTCATATTTTTATTTATTATTCTATTATTAATAATCAGTGTCCGACCGAACGTTCGGGTTCGGTTACGGAGTTCGGCAAAAAATGATGTTCGGTCAAAGTTCGGCGTTCGGCGAAATTTTTACCGAACTTTACCGAACACCGAACTTTTTTATGAAATAACATATTTATTATAATTAGGCATCATTGTTTATGAAAATAATACGAAAACAATACAACTATTTTTCTATTAGTTCGAATAAATACAGCGATGACTAAATAAAATGCTTAACATAAGTTTATTGGACCCAGCGTTACCGTTGTGATACTAAAGTATCAATTTGACCCTTTTTCGACGGTGTTGATACCTTTTATGACCCTTCTTTTAAATTATACTTTTGTATCATTATCACCCATTTTGTGACACTTTTTGACCCTTTTTTGGAAATATCTCTCACATTTTGTTTTTTGTCAACACTGCGGAACAGAAGTGCTACACAAATGTTTTCGAAAAAAACATTGCTTGATATGGAACAGACTCAAAGTATAAACTTACAATTCCATGCTTTCTTCTCTTTGATTTTTGATAGTAAAGTACAATTTCCCTAAAAGCAAACATAACTCATATACATATTTGTTATTTTTTACGATGATTTCTTTTCAAAACAAAAATTTGACATTTTATTAAAAAAATGCAATTTGGTATTTTGCTCTCTTAAAGAGTAGCATGTTTTCTTCAAAAAAAATTCGCCTTTAATAATGGCAAAAGGTATTGAACTTTTCCCCCCTTTTGAATCGACAGTGTTGAGAGTGCCCTAAGGGCACTGCTACACGTTCAATATATAACGTTATATTGTTGTTATTATAGAGTAAAACGCAGTGTATTGGGTGAATGTTACAAAAGAACTAAACTAAAAAACATTTTATTGTTTCCCTCATTCTATGAATACAGTTGTACTAATAGTGATGCTAGAACTAAATGGTTATTCGATTTACAACACCTTCCCTGAATAAACATCTTCCTTAATAATAAAATAAATTCATAAATTAATTCATTGTTAAATAAATACATCAAAGTTAAATAAAATTATATCAAACCAAATTGATTTGTGAAATACTTATATTTATCAGCTGGTACGCCTTTCGTAAAGATGTCCGCTAACATTTTATTTGTCTCCAAATAATTAAGTTTAACCTCGCCACTCTCCAGTTTTTCACGTAGAAACTTTATTCGTATGTCGACATGTTTTGTACTAGATGAGTAGGAGTTGTTTTGTGCAATTTGAATTGCACTTTTGTTGTCGCAATATAATACCATTGAATCAGGAGGATTTTCCACTAATTCACGCTCCATTCGACGAAGCCATATTAATTCCTGAATCGCTGATACTAATGACATAAATTCAGCCTCTGTTGAAGAGAGAGCCACGGTACGTTGTCTTCTAGTACCCCAAGATACTGCTGCGCCTTGCATAGTAAAAATGTAGCCAGTTGTAGAACGCCTGTCATCAATATTACCTGCCCAATCGGCGTCACAGTATCCAATCAGATCTTCTGATTCACGATTATACACAAGACCTTTATTAATGGTACCCTTAAGGTATCGCATTACACGTTTGACTGCAGACCAGTGCGCCTTCCCTGGATTAGTATTAAAACGGCTTAGTATATTGACAATATAGCAAATGTCTGGTCTTGTATTCTGAGCTGCAAACAGTAAACAACCAACAGCTTCCATATAAGGAACCTTATTCATTTCCTCCTTTTCTTCCTCAGAAGACGGACACATTTCAAGAGAAAGCTTTTGATTCACATCCACTGGCGAATTTACAGGATTACTGTCCACCATAGGAAATCGGTTAAGTACATCTTCAATGTATTTGGATTGATCTATTTTTATTTTACCACCAGATCTTTGAATTCTCATACCCAAGACGGAAAATTCTTCTCCCATATCTTTCATAAGGAAATGTTTAGACAGCTCACATTTCAGTTTATTTGTTACGTGAATATTGTTTGAAAATATTAACACGTCATCCACATAAATGGCCACATACAAAACTTTACCATTACCAACATGATAATATACACATTGATCTGTTTCACTTCTCTTTAGGCCAAATTGTAAAAGAATGTTGTTTAAAGTTGTGTTCCAAACACGACTGGATTGTTTTAACCCATAGAGGGCTTTCTTTAAAACACAAACACGGTTACTTCCATCCTTATAACCATCAGGTTGTTCCATAAAAATTTCACGTTCAAGATCCCCATTGAGGAATGCTGTAACTGCGTCAAGTTGATGGATATGCAGATCAAATTTTACGGACAATGCAAGTAAATTTCTTATGGACGAATAACGAACTACAGGAGCGAATGTTTCCTCGTAATCGACACCTTTTCGTTGGCTACAGCCCTTAACAACAAGTCTCGCCTTATGACGAACTTTATTACCACTTGCATCATATTTTGTCTTGAAGACCCACTTGCATTTAATTGGTATTTTATCAGACGGTGGATTAGCCAATGTCCATGTATCGTTCAAGGCCAGAGAATTCATTTCTTCGTCCATTGCGGTCCGCCATTGTTCGGCTTCTTCAGAATTCAAGGCTTCTTCTACTGTTACACAAAACTTGCTGCACAAAAATTGTATTCGTGACTAGATTTTGCTCTTATACGTTCAGACCGTCGAACTTCAACATTTTCAAAACGATCTTCGGCTAACTGTTCGTCGATTGCATCTTCAAAACTTGTGTTGTTTTCTGAGTTGACATCATATTCTACTTTAAGACTATCTGTTGATACGTTGTTTATTTCATCATCGCCATCAGTTGGCAAATTATTTGAGTCTTTATTTGGCAATTCATTTACTATACCAGTTGGCAATTCTTCTACCATTGCCTCCCCAGAATTGACAACGTCCTCATCGATACCAACTATAATATTTCGAACCTCATTAGTAAGATCTATATTATTGCTACGTACCTGAACCTCCATGAAAACAACATCACGGCTGACGATTATCTTCTTTGTAGCAGGATCATAAAGCCTGTAGGCTTTACTTTCCGTACTATACCCAACAAAAATACACGGTATGGATTTTGCCTCTAATTTGGAACGCTTCACTTTAGGAATATGAACAAACGCCTTACATCCAAAGACACGCATATGGTTGATGTTTGGTCTTCTACCTGACCATACTTCTTCTGGGCAAATCGTATTTTTTCTACATGGTATTCTGTTCAACAAATAGGCTGCTGTCACTGCCGCTTCTGCCCAAAATTTTTCATCGAGACCAGAATCTATTAACATGCATCTAACACGATCAATTATCGTACGGTTTAAACGGTCGACACACCATTTTGTTCTGGTGTATATGGTGCAGTTTTTTGATGAATTATACCACATTTGTCTAACAACTGCTGAAACGATTTATTCACGTACTCAGTGCCGTTGTCAGTTCGAAAAATTTTAATTTCCTTCGAGCATTGATTTTCAGCCATAGTCTTAAATTTCCTAAATTCTTCGAAAACATCTGATTTTCTTCTAATTGGCGATAAAAATACCTTTCGGGAATAATCATCCACAAAAATCACGATAAAACGAGCACCAGAAAACGATTTACTTTTCAATGGACCCATTACATCAGAATGTAATATTTCCAAAATTTCTGTAGCGCGATGACCATCCTCTTTAAACGAATTTCTTACTTGTTTTCCTTGTATACAAATTTCACATTTGTCTAACTTCACTTGAAAATCAAGTTCGCTCGTGTCTCTTATTTTACATAAATTGTCATCACAAATATGGCCGAAGCGTCGATGCCACAAATGAGCACTATTACCCTGCAGATAACGAGACTAGTCCATACATGCATGTAAAGAGTAGTCCATAAAGGAGTAGGAGTACTCCAAAACTACTCCAAATATATGCGTAAAAGGTGGTCCATTTAACATTACGATGTCCTAGGAGGGGACCATATAACCCACCGAAGTAGTCCCTAAACTACTCCAAGGAGTACTAAAGTGGGTTAGTTTTAAAAGTACTCCATGTTACTACAGTATGGAGTACACTTAAGGGGTAGTTTAAGCATTTTTCTTTTTAATTTTTTACTAATCGCCTTTTATGGTGTGTACTGTAGTCTATTATTGCTATTATTAAATATATTTACTTGGTATTTTTAATTTGTTTACCTTTTTTCCACAAATTTCACAAACTTTCACTTTTAAATGAACAATTAATAATGGACAACATCAGGGCTACCAATGTGTAATACTGTAAACCATAGAAAATTATACATCATGCAGTTGTTGGCAGCACTTCGTGTTTATTTCTTATAACATGCTCCATACTACAGTACATTGGACCATGTTGTAAGTAGTCCATTTGAGCCACAATGGACCACGTAGTCCAATATTATCTGTAGGGTATTTGCCATCAACGCTTTTTGTTCTTCGTTTTTTGCATTCTTATAAGCAACACAGTCCAACTTATATAAATTGTTATGTAAGCTTGCAGTTGCCATGAGCATGTTGTCGCTGCCAAAAATTTCACAACTGTTCTGCTCAAAAACTACTCTCTTGCTCTTGCCGTCAATTGTCTGTTCGACAACAAATTTGCACACAGTTGCGGTACATACTCAACGTTTTTTATAACAGTTTTCGTTTCCCCTTCATCAGTAGACAAGAAAACACTTGCATCACCAACACACTCTACTGTGAGTTTGTTGTTGTTTGCTACAATTACTTCTTTACCTTTTGTAGCTTTTAAGTTGTGCAGAATTGATTTTGTTTTTGACATGTGTGTTGTTGCGCCTGAGTCTACATACCATTCATCTACGCCGACGTCACATGAAGTAAATAAAGACGCTAACAGAATTCTGTCGTTAGATTTTTTTTGTTTGATGCTTTGAACCGTTTTCGTTTGAATTTTTCTTTTGCATGTTTGGACAATTCTTAATAAAATGCCCCTCTTTCTTACAACCATGACACTTAAACTTTTTTGGCTTTTGAAATTTTCTGTTGGAAACAAATGCATTTTCCTCCGTTTTTATACCGGTATCAAATTTAGCATCTTGCAAAAGTAAATTCTTCACCATATCCACAGACAATTTTGTCTTAGAATTTTCCACAGCCAAAACAAGGGAACGAAAATCTTCCGGCAGACCGGCCAGCATCAATGATGCTATTAGCTCGTCGTCTATATTCAACCCAGAGTTCTTTACCTTCAAAGAAGTCATTACCATTCTGTTGACGTACTCCTCCATTGAGTCGAAATCTGACAATTTAATTTGAACCAACTGTTTCAATAATTCAACTTTTCGTGTCAAACCGGTGTCCTCAAAGGCACTCATTAAGGCATTCCAGGCTTCTTTTGCACTCGTTGCCGTCGCTATGTGAGCGAAATTGTTAGGATCCACCATTAACGTTATTTCTGCTAAGGCTCTTTCATTTGCATCTACCTCTTCCACTGTAGAGTTTTGGTTCACCCCCAAATTTACAATCTTCCAGCAATTTCTCAGTACAAGATACGATTTGGCATGACGCTTCCATACATCGAAGTTTTCGCGACCACGTAATTTTTCAAATGGAAAACACATATTTGATGCCATTTTCACAATCGTTTCTAATTCACTTATCGAAAAAATTGAAATTGTTAATTTAAATGTTTTTACGAAAATATTCTTTTTTTTTTTATTTTCAGTTTAATTTTTACCGCGAACTGGGCTCATAACCTGTTATTATTATAGAGTAAAACGCAGTGTATTGGGTGAATGTTACAAAAGAACTAAACTAAAAAACATTTTATTGTTTCCCTCATTCTATGAATACAGTTGTACTAATAGTGATGCTAGAGCTAAATGGTTATTCGATTTACAACAGATATTTGGTTCGCGATCCATTTTAAAATATTGATGGATCACGAGCGTATGCTACATGTTCAATATTTATCGCGTCAGTATTTACGTTCTTTTTGTGCTGTGCGGGTCGTCACTATATTTATTGAACATGTAGCAGTGCCCTAACAGGAATGAAAACAAGAGGTAAAAATTGCTAAATTAGCGGAAATTCCCAAATATTTGGTAACAGCGGTACGATAGCAAAGTCTAATATTTATTAAAAATCGTAAAAGCTTAAAAAAATCTGACACTTACAGGAAAAAATCGCTTTAATCGAGAAAATGGTTACAATTCGCGAACGATTGCAAAATTTAAAACAAACACTAAAATTTGTTTGACATCGCTAAATCGGAAAATTTCATAAAAAGTATTAAAAAATTAGCTATAATGCTAAAGAATAAACTTTTTGTCAGGTGTTAAAAACAGGACAGAGCATTCCATAAAAAAATTAACTGCCTGTTTAACGATGTCGAACGTCATCGTTCGCATAGAAAATTATATTTAAAACAAAAACAAAATTCGAAAATTTGTTTTTGTTTTAAATGTAATATTCTATGCGAACGTTATCGTTCGAAATCGATGAACAGGCTGTAAGTTTTTTGAGCTCTTCCTACCTGAAATATTATTTTTTGTTTGCTTATAAAAAAACTTGGTCTTATTATGTTCATTTAAATGGGAAATACTGCTTATAAAAAACTTGACCCTTTTTTTATTGAAATACCCTTTTTCTGACCCCTTTTTCTGGAAAATCCCCTTTTTGTGACCCTTTTCGAAAATTTCCAACGGTAACCCTGATTGGACCGATAAACTGTCCGTTAACGATTTTGGTTTTCTCAATATACCGACAAAAAATAAAGTTTTCTGCTGAACATGTAGCAGTGCCCTAACAGGAATGAAAACAAGAGGTAAAAATTGCTAAATTAGCGGAAATTCCCAAATATTTGGTAACAGCGGTACGATAGCAAAGTCTAATATTTATTAAAAATCGTAAAAGCTTAAAAAAATCTGACACTTACAGGAAAAAATCGCTTTAATCGAGAAAATGGTTACAATTCGCGAACGATTGCAAAATTTAAAACAAACACTAAAATTTGTTTGACATCGCTAAATCGGAAAATTTCATAAAAAGTATTAAAAAATTAGCTATAATGCTAAAGAATAAACTTTTTGTCAGGTGTTAAAAACAGGACAGAGCATTCCATAAAAAAATTAACTGCCTGTTTAACGATGTCGAACGTCATCGTTCGCATAGAAAATTATATTTAAAACAAAAACAAAATTCGAAAATTTGTTTTTGTTTTAAATGTAATATTCTATGCGAACGTTATCGTTCGAAATCGATGAACAGGCTGTAAGTTTTTTGAGCTCTTCCTACCTGAAATATTATTTTTTGTTTGCTTATAAAAAAACTTGGTCTTATTATGTTCATTTAAATGGGAAATACTGCTTATAAAAAACTTGACCCTTTTTTTATTGAAATACCCTTTTTCTGACCCCTTTTTCTGGAAAATCCCCTTTTTGTGACCCTTTTCGAAAATTTCCAACGGTAACCCTGATTGGACCGATAAACTGTCCGTTAACGATTTTGGTTTTCTCAATATACCGACAAAAAATAAAGTTTTCTGCTGGCAACACCACTCAAAATACATGTAAAAGTTGGGAGTCAGCTGATTAAATTTATCTGTACGGCAAATAAAAGGAAAATAAATAATTGGCAGATGAGTGCCGGTTAGCTTTGCGATAAAACCGAAGCAAATGAGACATTGAGAAAACCAAATTTCTTTAATGTGCAGTTTTTCGTTGGGAAAAAAGATAATCGCCTAATGAGAAAATGGCCATAAGTGTATAAAAATGTCTATATGTGTAATTTTTAGAAGACGGTAAAAAATAAAACAAAAAAAAAAACGGTTTAATTTTATTTGGCAAAAAAAAATACTCTCTCTATATATTCTGCGAATGGTAAGATAATCTATAGTTTTGGGTGAACCACAAACCAAATTTAGCAAGCACTCAATGCAAATGTTGCGCCAAACAAATGTCAATGGGGAGATCATTGCCAAGCAAACAAACTACCGCCAATATTAAACGCCACTTATAGAAAGTACACCCCAACGAATTCAAAAAATACATTGTAGAGGTTTGAGTACTAATGTATACATATAGGGCTATAACCAAATTATTGGCATAGTATAGTACGACGGAGTGGCCAATAATGTTATAGTAATGGAAACACCTGTCTGCCGTCGTTTTGCAAAAAAAACCTCACGCAGGGAAGCAAATTTCTAAAACCTTCTAAGAAATTTTGAACCGCGATGAATGTAAACCGTAGGAAAATTTTTAAATCTAAAGCAGTGGATAAATTCTAAAATTGCATTTAAGTGATACGTATAGGAATATATACAAATATCAGAGGTCTAATTACCGCATAGGATATCGAGCAAAATTGATCGAAATTTTTTTATTTTGGTATTATTACTCTCGATATCGAATGAAATGTATCGTAATTTGAGATGATAGCATTAAATATCGAGTAACCAAAGCCATTACAACTCTCTAGTTTTCATTCGATACGTCAGTGTCTATCGAATGCAGAAAAATACGATAGTTTACTCGATACGATAGCTTACTCGATATCGAATGCGGTAATTAGACCCCAGGTGTATATTTTTAAAATTTCCGTGAGATTAAATGGTTGTTTTCAAACTTCAACCCGATCACTGCGTGGATTTTCTCAACAATCCGAAAAAATTATCATATTTTTTATTAATAACTTTTAATGTTCTACACGACTATACTATGCCGTTTTTGATTTTCGCAAAAAGTGTGAAAAAGTTATGGCCCTAATGTATACTGTATTAAACTTGAAATCTATTTTTTGTCTTAAAAAAAAAAACAATTACTAACTATTTTTTAACTATAAAATAGTTTTGACTACTTATAAAGTCCAATTTATATTTTCATGTTGCATCCTTCCAAAAGTGTAAATGTAAAAATTTGCCGAAATTTTATTTTGTTTTATATAAATACATTAAAAAAAGTACAATTGTTCAGATTTATTAACAAAAAGTTCGGGTTCGGCCGAACTTGTCAAAATTTACCGAAGTTCGGGTTCGGGCTCAAAAAGTGCGTTCGGTTGGACACTATTAATAATGAATAATTGTTTACATAGCCTAAAGATAAACTTACTTAGATACAAACATTTGGGATTTTTTTATGAATATAGTCATATGAATTGATAATAATTACCAAAGATTGATACTTATAGGAAAGTGTTTTCTCTTTAAACCGCCTAAGGCAAGGTTCAATGGGCAGCCGAAACAAGGACGGCTCACTTGGGTCCTTATAGCGATCCCTTTGTGATACCTTTAGCCAGTGATAAGAGTCAGCCATTATTCACCAGACTATTCCATAGAGGTCACTGCAGCTTCGAACCACCCCGACTACCTGTAGAACAGAGAGATCGATTTCAGCCCCACATTGGACATATCATCCAGACATGGCAATTCCGGTCTCCCAAAATGCCTAAAAAATAATATCCCCGTGACCGGGGCATTGGTAGAGAAAGTTAAACACCGTCTTCTCCTGCTCTTCATGACAACCTCTACAGTAGCCATTTAATTCACGACCCATTATCCCAGTATGAGTCCCTATCACCAAGTGACCCGGAATGACCGATATCACTGTCCTTATCTGATCCCTACCGTGACAAAAAGCACGCGCGTCCTCGCTGTGTCATAACCAGTTCTTTAATGCAATTATTTATTTACACTGCTTTTTAACATTTTTTTTTTAACGTTTTTTTTTGTATGTGTTCTATTGTACATACTCGATGCTTTTGCTATAATTAAGCGTTTCTTTATTTCACTGTCGGTTTTTGTTTATATCAACGCGAATTAATATAAGGTGGCCTCGTCGGCGAATTCATAGGAAAACTTTATTCATCTCTATTTTTAAAAATTTTTCCCTCGTAATTTTTCCCTTTTTCTCATATTTTCGATCATGAAAAACTTCCATGAAAAAAAGCAATCCAAAGGAGAATAAAAATGTGAAAAAATGTTTACGGGAAAAAAATCCCCTTATCGTGAAGTTTTTTCCATCGTAATTTGCTCACGCTTCCCTTAGATTTTCTCACTTTATTTTTGCTAGGGAAAAGAACATGTCTGTAAGTAGCTCCTCCTATAAATCGAATGTTAAGGGCTAGATCCGTCAAAAAGGCACAAATCGATATATTGGTCAACAAAATGCAAATCAACAGGTCGATTGTCTAAGGATTTGTGAAGCTTTCGGAAGACGTGGTGGCAGAATTTTGAAAAATATTTTACCACATTAAAGAATATTAATACATGTGAAAGAACATTTTAAAAATAAAAAAAGAGATTTATAAAACAAGTAGTATGACCTAAACATCCTGTATATTGTGCTGCTGTAGACATCTGCTTATTCTGTGAATGTTGTTAGACTTACTGCAGTCGAGTATTTCCCCCAGTGGGTCATCTATCTTTGAGATCGGGCATCTAGTTAAAATATGTGTTACGGTCAGATCTTCACTGCAATTGCTACATTTGGGTGAATCAGTTTTTTCGAAGTAATGTTTAGAGTTAAATATGCACACATTGTGGTCGTGTTAAATTTTTGTTATACTTAGGTCTGTTTGTTGTAACTGGGCTTTGCTGTTTTTGGATCGCTTTAAAGGGGTTGCTTATTATTTTTGGAAAACATGGGATTTCCGTTATTTGTGGTAATTCTAAGGCCCTTTTAGCACCAAGGTCTGCACTTTCGTTTCCTTGAATACCGATATGGGAGGGAATCCATATTAACATAATTTGGTGCGTGTTGTTTGGAAGTCGCAACATGTCGTCAAAGACACCATTGCGATTTTTTTTAAAGCTTTTGTTGCGCTTAGCTGTCTGAGCAGATTAATGATTTCCCACCTTTTTCGATGCCAAATTAATCGCCATTCTGATAGCTGAGATTTCTGCGGTAAAGATGCCAGAATGATCAGAGAGCCTAGCCTCCCTTATTATCTCAAACTGTGTACTTGTTTTTTGTTTAGCTATAGAGTAGGATGTTAACCCGTTGTGTTTGTAATGTACGAACGTGTATAATAATTCATAAACGAGCGCATATGGTCTGGTTGCGCCGGTAACCAGACCATCTTAGCATATATTTTATAAATTTATTTGTAAAGTATATATAAATAAATAAATTTTACCACATAAAATTTTACAAGTGCATAAAACTATATTTTGCTTTATTTTTTTAACTTTTCTTTAAAATAAACAAAATCAATGAACAAAAATTTCATTAATTTTTATTTTTTTTTTAATATTTCTTCATTTTTTACATTCACTGGAATTGATAGCGTGAAAAATTTTTCACGTGAGATTCACAATTGCTTTTTTTCCCTTCGAGAGGAATGAACATTTCATGGGAACAAAAATTCCACTTGTTATTCACGATAGGGGTGATTGAAACATCAAGGGATTTTTTTTTCTATATAATATTTATTTGCATTCATGTACAAATAAAATACAAAATTATTTGGTCTCAGCGCAAAAAAGTCATTATTGAGACAAGTTGGCAAAAATATATGCATGTACTCTTTAAATTCAGTAATTGAAATTAACAAAAACTAACTATAAAAAAAAAAAAAAAAAAAATAATCTATTTACTATAAAAAGGTTTCAACGCTTTGGGTTTTTTTGCTACATAGCAAACAACTCCGGACTATACGCGATCTAATTGAATATGTATGTAACAACTGGGTCCTACTATTATATCTGTAGTCTTCGAAAACCCATTTCAACATACACAAGGACAGACGCACAGACGGACCTCCCCACTCATAAGGACCCAGAATATATATACTTTATAGGGTCTAACATCAATATTGTTGAAATTTCAAACGGAATGACAAACTATGTATACCCTTTTACTTTCGATGAAGGGTATAAAGAAAGGTTGCGTAAAAAATTATCCTTATGAAAAAGTATTTTTTCTAGTTATGGGTTTAAATTTGTTTTATAAAAGGACTTGAAAAAAAATATTCCGAGTTTTTTTTCGAATGAAATCTCATTAAAAGATATTACAATAGGCGCTCGGTTATATGAATACCCAGTTATGTAAATAAACATCCAGACTAGTGGATAACAAAATTTTTACACATTAAGCTATAAAAAGTGAACATTATGTGAACAACTTGCAACCTTTGGTTTTTTGAACTGTTTATCGTATGAGAAATCTTTTCTTTCCCGAAATAAGCTAGTAAATGTGAACCTACAGGGTACTAAAGAAAACTCTTTCAGAAAAAAAAATAAATAAAAAAAAATGTATATAACCGAGTATGTAGTACATACCATGGTGGAATAAGCAGGTGGCATCGTTACGGCAACAAATACAACAAAAATGGAAATTATATCACCGTTTACGTCAAAAAATACTTTAAACAAAAAACAAAAGCGTGTTGCTGAACGTGATGAAATAAATACATTTTAAGCCAATTTATATTAAATTATGGTCAATATCTTATTTATTTTAATTTAAAATTATCAAAAACTTTAATAACATACATAAACAAAACTATGACATAAACCTAGACAAACAATGCAAGAGCAAAAAATCGTCCTCTGGCGTAGTGCTGCCACCTGTTTATTTCACCATGGCACATACCAAGGCGAATTTAACAAGGTAAGTGCAGCTCTACAACAGCAAAAAGCCCCATGTATTTTTTTGCAATTTAATAGGCGGCTGTCAAAAATGCTGACAAGGCAAAAATTGATTGAAAAGAAAAAAAAAAAAAAAATTTTTGTTTGGGTTATAAAAAGAGATAATAAAATTCACTTTAATTATTCGCAGTTTTTCTAAGAATTTTTTTCTCTTATTTCAGCGCAAAACATAAACAAATTTATATTTTGACGTTTCCCTATTTTTTGTTGATTCGCCGTGGAAACAGCTGATGAACGGCTGAAGAGTTGAGTTCACCTTGTTACATACTATGTACTTTCATTTACATAACACAGCAGTTACACGCTCAAGTTTTTCTTGATAGTCTTTTACATATACTGTTTGTCAAAATTTCCAAAAATTGATAGTTGTGACCTAGGCTGCATTCAATTTTTGAGAATTTACTTTCAAGATGCCATCAAGAAGAAAAAAATTATAAAGAGAAACGAAAAATTTGCTCACTAACCTTGAAATCAGCTGTTTTCTTGAACGTAAATTGAAACACTCACTGGCATGAGAATTTTAAAGGCAAGTTCGTATCAATTTTTAAAAGTATGTGTGTATTGGTAAACAAGTGTGGTTGTATTAAAACTTGATAGGCAAAACTTGATCGTGTAACCCTCGAGTAATGGGAAATCACGATCGGAAGTGCAAACGATCCCAATGCGAGCAAAAATACACTCATTTCCACAACACAACAACAAAATGTACGTATGTATTTGAAAGTGCATGAGCAAAATTAGTAGTGCATATTTGCTCAGCAGCAAACAAATGTAAACAATAACATTTTACTTATTAAGCGCTATATTGTTTTTAAGGAAACTTATAAATTTAACATTTTCGTAGGTTACCTGTATCAGGTATGTGAAGAAAATCGATCGATTTCAAAACGAAATTTTTTAAAAGGTGTGATGAATTCCGAAGGGTTTCAAAATCTATTTCTGAATTATTGTACAAGTTACATTGTACACATCTGCATTTTTGCTGAATTACTAATTTTAGTATTATTTAAAACTTTGCATTTTTTGCTTATTTTCTAAATTTAATTAAAACTTTGCCTTTTTATTTTATTAAAACTTCACATTTCTTCAATGAATTATATAATGAATTACGTATTTTATTAAACCTCAAATTAATTTTGTTAATTAATATTAGTTATTTGATAATTGAATTGTTAATTTTATTGAATGCCTAATTGAAGTTTACTATAATCAAGGGTAAATTTCTTGAAGTGTACTATTTAGTACTCGCCAAGGTTAGGCGATCAAAACTTATCCAACCATCGGTGTGGATGAAAAGCAGAGGTTGAATAAGTTTAAAACCTAACTTTTGCTTTCACTTCATTCTTAACACTTCAAGTGAGCAGAAGAACGCTTATACCTCAACCCACCCCAATGTTAAGTGTAAAATAAATTTAATTAAAAAAAACCCACAACATCTCATTTAATTTGAGAACCAGCAACTTTAAAAGGTAAGCACCTACTATTAAAATCAACTACATAAAGAATAGAAAACTAATCCCGTTTTCTTTCTTTTATTTTAACCCCGAATAATTATAACGAGCGATTATAATTATCATTGGCAAAGATTTCTAGCTTTCTGTATCCTAAGGAAGAGAGAATCTGCGGGCCAATTTATAATAATTTAGGCCCCCAGAGGTCTATTTTATTAATTTATAGTCTCAAATTATCGTTCAGAATACACTTCAGTTAACGTATATAATATAAAATTTGAAAGAATAAAGACTGAAAATAAAAGGAATATGCATTTAAATCCATTTTAAAAGATACTGAAAACGATATTTGCGGTTTCAAATCGTATCGTTTTTAAAATTGATTTTCATCACATAAAAAGGAAATTATATTTAAATAATTTTAAAACGAAAAATTAATTTTAATTTCCTTGTTGCCAGAATAAATTTTTATAAAACATTTGCACAAAAAATAAAAGTGGTATGCTCACGATCAATCAAAAAATTGTAAATTTGCACAATAACCTACCGTGATTACATAATTAGAAACCCATTAAAAAAATTAATAAATGCATACAATTTAAAGGCCGCTATTTGCATGACTGCTAATTGTGGTACTGTGATAAAATGATTTATTTTTCAGTGTTTTTTTGGTCATAACTCGGCCATTTGTTAACCGATTTTCGGAGGTTTTTAAAAAATATGTTCTACTGAAGATTTCCGAACTACCGAACTTAATGCCACCCGCTTTTGCCAAAATCTGACCTAAACATGTTCGTTATGCAATCTTGATAAATCCCCAATTGCCCAATTCTTAAAAATATTAGATTTTAATGTTTTAAAAAAATAGTTTTTTCTGAAAATGAATTAATTAATTTATTAAACAATTCCCAGGCAGAAAAAGACAATCAGCACGACGCTGTGCCGACGTTGCAGGGGGTACTATCAACATCAATACAACGAACTGTTTACCAAATTTACAATGTTGTCACAATATTAAAATGATAACGCCAAATGTGCGTCTTCCAACTCTTCTTTTTAGTGTTGTCACAGTACTGTAAATTTAAATTTACAATGTTGGATTCACGAATTTACAACGTAGTCACAACCATCTTCCGACTCTTATTTTCAATATCGTTACATATATAAATTCGCTAATAAATAAGCAAAAATTTGTTTATTTTCTAACCTAAAATAGTTTTTGTGTTTTTATTTTAATACGACACTATTAAATTAATAAGACTAAATATTTGTATATACAGCGTTGTAGCGGTATAGAATTATTATAAACACGGTATTAGAAAATTAAGGTTTAATTCTTGTATATACAGTGTTGTAGCGGTATAGTTTTATGGTAAATACGACTTTAAAAAACTAAAGTCGTATATTTGTAATTAGGGTGTTGTACCGGTGTTGAATCTTATTTAAAAACGGTATTAACAAACTAAGGTTGTAATTTTGTGGTGGGGTGTCACAAAGACATAGGACATAAAGCCATATGGCGTCAAGTCCCATTCCATTGAGACATAAGGGCATATGCCATTAAGTCTCAATATAATGGGACTTAACGCCATAAATTTTTTCCGTAAAATGAGACATAAAGCCATATTTTTGATAATGATTGTATTTCACCCTATTTCATGTAGAAAATGCTTTGTTGTTTCATGTCGCCCTGTTTTATGTCAAAAATGGCGGTATGAACTAAGTCCCCAATGAATTAACTCCCCAAACCTAAAATGAACTAAGCCCCTAAATTTGGGGACGTCGTTCATATATGAAAAAACCCCGAAAAAGCTACGCTAACAAGTGCTTCTCTGCATAGCCGGCCTTCGGCCGGACGCAATGATTTTCTCCTCTATGGTATAACAAACACCGGCTTCGCTAACTAAAGCTTCTCTGCGTAAACGTCCTTCGTTCGGAAACAAGACAGATTTTAGAAGCTTTTCTTAGCGAAATCGGTACTTGTTATACCATAAAGGAGAAAATTCTTGCGTCCGCCAAAAGGCCGGCTATACAGAGAAGCTTTAGTAAGCGAAGCCGGTGTTTGTTATACCATGGAAGAGAAAATCCTTGCGCCCGGCCGAAGGCAGGCTATACAGCGAAGCTTTAGTTAGCGAAGCAGGTCTTTGTTATACCATATAAGCATTTGTAACGCAACACATCAAATGGGACATAACACCATAATGGCTTTATGTCCCATTCCACTAAAATTGATATGAGACTTAAGGCCATATCAAAATTATGGCTTTATGTCCGTTTGGATTGAGACATAAAGCCATTATGGCTTTATGTCCTATGGCTTTGTGACACCCCACCAATTTTGTATCTACAGTGTTGTGATGGTTCCATATTTTTGGTAGAGTCACAATTTTGTATTTACAGGGTTGTGGCGGTACTTAATATTCAGAAGAGTTGTAATTTCTGCTTGGGAATGTCAGTATAACTTTTAGAGATTTCAGAGATTCTTTTGATTATAGAAAGGATCTTATAATGGAATTCAATTATTATTAAATAAAACCACTATGTTAGTGTATTAAACTGTTAATTTTAACTTAAACTCTCGACTGACGACAATATAAAATTTTAATTTTAAAAACAAAAAAAGAGTAAAAAGCAAAAGATAAAAACGTTTTTTCGACAAAAAAAAAAACATGTCATCGTTTTAAGCCTTAAATTTTATCTTGGATGGGACATACTTAAAAAATTTGAAATCGGCGAATTTTTTATATGTATGTAAGTTATAAAAAAAACCTTTAAAATTTACGCGTAAACAAAATAAATTTTTCGACAAAAACTCGTCAAAACTTCAAGAAAAACCTTCTGTTGCCATAGTTTTTAGCGTACAATTGCACTTTGGAAAGATAATATTTAAAAAAATTTAATCAACCGATTGAAATTTAGGCGCCGTGAAAATGATTTTTATGAATGTCGTAGTAGAATACTTGTTGTAAAAAGTATTTTTTTTTTGTTAACTAATATTTTTTAAACGAAAAAAAATTTAAAAAAAAAAATTTAAAAAAAAAACTTAAAACTACCACTTACCATTTTAGCCTTTCTCACTGAGTCCAATTTAAAAAATTTGAGATTCTTATTAATAACAAACACCTGACGACCTGAGGCATTCAGTTTGATTTCATCTCGATCGTTTATGAAATATTTTTCACCACCAGGACAAACCAAAGCCGAACTACCCAAACGCTCTGGGGGACGTTTACTCCAAAAACTATTCAAGTCCGATGAGTTTAAAGGATTATTGGTATCCGAAGAAGAGTTACCGCCACTGGTAGCCGAATCCGTAGACGATGAGCCACCGCCGCCACCACTGGCCATTAAAGACTTGCGTTCTTGCATCAAACGTAATTGTTCAGCTCTTAGGCAAGCAGAACGTTTATTGCGTTTTAAGAAACGCGGCTTGCGCAATAAATGTAAATCCTAAGAAAGAAAAAAAAAAAAAAAAAAACAAATGAAAAAAAATTAGTTTTTAAATTAAAATTATGGTTAACACACAATTATAAGAGAGTTATACAACATGCAAAATTAAAGATTTTTTAAGAAAAAAAAATTAAACAAATTTTTTTTTTGAAAATTTAAGTGTCAATTGTTTGAAAACTACTTATAAATATAATAAGTTAAAAAAAAGTTTAATTATAATAGGTGACAAGTAAGCTTTATTTGTAAGCGTACCAGGTCAAACATTATGTTATTATAAGTATTAAATAAAAAATATTTTAATATAATTTATAATTAATAAATATTTAAATATTTATGAAAACCTGTTGCTATTGTTTTTTATTCTTTATTTTAAATTTAAAAAAGAGAGACAATTGCAACATGCATTCACATTTGTATTACTTTGAAAGGAAAAATGTATTTTCAAATGAAAAATTATAAAAAAATGAGCTACGGTTTAGAAAAAAAAACTTCATATTAAAGGACTCACTTGGATTTGTAAAACAAAATTAGGTTAATAAATTGAACGAGTACTGCTGGTATTTCATAAGCTAAACTGGAAATGTTAAACCAATTTCAAGGAATAGAATTCAAAATCGAGTGGAGATTAACTATCACGCAAATTTGCTTCTGCAGAAAACGTGTAATAAATTAATTAAAATTCAAAGTTATTATTTTTAGTTTGAATATGGTGAAAATAGATGGAATCAACTAAGCCCCAAATGTAAATCAATCGAAATTGTTAATACAAACTTAAATCCATTCTGAACGGAGTGTGTGTCAATATTATAATAACAGCAGGCCAATTCTATGAACTCATCGAAAAAAAGCTCTTTTCTAAAATTTTAAAAATTTCTGAAAGTTTGTTTTCAAATTAAGTAAGTTTAAAACAATCTAAGCTCATAAACAAAATCTTATCTTTTCTGATATTTGATTTCAAGTCTGTTATCTAATGGGCCGATTACGGATGGTAACTTAACTGAAGTTGAGTTGCCAGCAGCGAAATCTGGCAACGCCGGTCATGCTAAAACATAAACTAAAAACGCAAAAAAAAACAAATTCTGTTTTATAAAAACATAATTGCTCTATTCTAGTATTGAACTCCAATATCTTTTGATAGATAAAACGCATATTATCTGCCTGTTTAACGATGTCGAACGTCAACGTTCGCATAGAAAACTACATTTAGAACAAAAACAAATTTTCGAATGTTGTTTTTGTTTTACATAAAATTTTCTATGCGAACGTTAACGTTCGAAATCGATGAACTGGATGTATATTTTTAATTTTTAAAAATATATTTTTAAGTGCCAATAAGAACCTATAAGCCAAATTTTATCAAATTATCTCCAAAATTGCGACCTGGGGCCTGATTCTGGCTGTCGTGATCGAGTATTTTCTCGATTCGAAAGCAATTTCATATCTTATTATTTCAGTCATTACTGAACGCATCGGAATTATTTTTTTCAGTGTTGTAAAGCATTAATTTGAGTTTTACAATACTGAAAAAATAATTTTGATTCGTTCAGTATCGACTGAAACAAAATTGCTTTCGAATCGAGAAAGTACTCGATCACGACTGCTAGAATTAGGCCCCTGTACTTTGCGCACAAGGTTACATGGACAGCCACAGCCAGCCGGACGGACATCGTTAGATCGACTCAGAAAGTGATTCTGAAATAACAATCAAAAAGTCTGGAGCAAAAATCGTGAATTTAAAAATATATTTGTAAAAAAATTATCAAAAAATTAAATTAATAATGTTCTATAAGAGAGTTGATCTCTGAACTCTAGAAAAGCTGCCCTATTCTAAACATTATCTACTTAAGCCTAGATTACACTATCTCACAAGTCTTACGTATTCCATAATACTTTGTGTGATAGAAATCTAATGAGTTTTGTTGCGACTGTCAAAAAATCTAATGTAACATGACAGTTTGTGTTCACACCATCACACAAAGTATAAACACTCACACATGAAAAAAATGCAACCCTGATCCAATGAAAAGTATTATTGTTTAGAAATTTTTCAAAAAACGATGAAGTCGTATGGGATGTCAAACTTTTTTCATAATACTTGTCATTTTCGTGACACATTACATTCACACTATCACACTTTGTCATATTACTTGAGATTTTGACATGTATTAATACAAAGTATAATAGTGTAATCTAGCCTTTAATTATACTCTATATACATAAATCGATGGTTTTCTTCCGCAACCTCGTAACTCAAAAACAACTACTTTTCGGGAGAGACAAAAAACTTTTTTTTTTACCAAATATTTGAAACTTTTTGCTATATATTCTTTTATAATCCAAAAGTTAGGAAAAATTCCGATATTCCGGCAAACAAAAAAATTGCAAAGTTGTAAGGCGTTATTTACTGATGACTTTTCCGGTTAAAACAAAAAATCGTAAAAAATCGAGTTACGTGGTTGCGGAAGAAAACCATCGAAATATAAACCATATTCAATTTTCTGTGTTCTGTTATTTCACTAAATGACTGTGACTTTTTGAATATTTCGCCATTGGCGGCAGACTACCTCGTGATTTGAGGAGAAAATGGATATTAAATTTGTGTTCACAATAGATTTAGGCTACAAAGGCTTTATATTACATGTTTTCAAAAATAAATAAAAACAAGTAAGAATGTATAGTCGGTCAAGCCCGACCATATGATACCCTACACCACAGTATTAAAAACACATCATGCTTATATGTCCATATAAATATGGATTTATCTATGTTTAAAAAACTCATTAAAATCGGGTTAAATGTTTGTAAGAATCCCCCTACCTCCCCTTGTGATCCTATTTTTGAAAAACTGTATAGCTGATGTGTCCATTTAGGTATGGATCTATCTATGTTTTGAATTTCATTAAAATCGGTTTGAGAGGCAGAAATTGGCTGCCAGCCAGCCGGACGGACGGACATCGTTAGTTCGACTCAGAAAGTGATTCTGAGTCGATCGGTATACTTTAAGGCGTTACACACATCAGCACAAATGCATAATACCCTATCCACTATTGTGGTGTGGGTATAAAAAGGGTCGTATTACGGTTCACAACTCAGTTGAGTTGTAGTTTTAAATTTTTGTATTGTGGTTCATCAAAAATAACAACTCAACATAACCAGGACCGTAATAGGGGCCTTATTTAGTTATTTTTGATAACATGTAATATAAAACCTTCGTAGCCAATATAAGAATATTGTGAAAACAAATTTAATATAGAAAATTGTGAATTTCGTGTGCTTATTTCATTCTACGGCAAAAAAAACCATGAACAAGGCCCTATTCTTCGGATTAGTCCAGAGTGTCTATTTCTTGTTTCTAAATTTGAAGAAATAACTGCAACTGTTTATAAGAACGTAATTTATACTAGAAAAATGGCTTTGATTAATTTATAATTGAACTTTATATTTTGAATTTAAACCCGTCATAGTAATTTTGTCTATTTGCTTTTTATTTTATTTTTTGAATTGCATATTAACGGCCAATTTCACCAAGTTCAGTTAAAACTAGCTATTACTTTAACTTCCAGTTAACAACATCTTTTTGACAGTTATAACTGAACTTTGTGAAATTGGCCGTTAATTTTGATTTTTACTCATTCAGTAAATATGTTAAATTTGTTTTACAAAACACAAGTTATTTTTAGATTATTTTGAATGATAAAACTTACCTTTTCTTTAAAAAAAATATATGTATGTATAAAAGCGGAAAAAATATCAAATTTTTTAATTCTTTGTTCTAAAAAAAATTTAACGTTTATAAGCTCTAATTTTTCTGCCGAATGGTTTTTTATACATGAACTTCCTCTAAATGTCAAAATTCCTTATAAAAAGAAGGGACAACCAGAATAACTCTCTCGTATGAATATGGACCTTGAATGTACCTTGTTTTAATTCAAAGAAAAATTCGTCTAAGACATTTTCAAAAGATTTTAATTTAATCCAAGCTTCTTTATATAAAAATGGCCTTAAACTATGGACACACTTAACAAATATTTGCGTCCCCATACTAGATTTACGGTCAAGTCCGACCTTATTTTACCTTGCACCACAGCATGTATAGATACATTTTTTAAAAGTGTTCCCTAATGGGGTTCCATGAGCAGTCCTGCCCTCACCCAAACAGAATTATGTTTTGAGGTTTTGATTCATAAAAAGAGTAGTTTGTGCAGAATATTATCTAGATATACAGGGGTGTTCTGGAAATCGAAAACGCAAGAATTTTACACGTTGTTTTTAATAAGATTTCTCTATTAAACAGAATTTTATAGCAAAAATTAAAAAAAAAAAAATAGAATAAAAGTTTATTAAAAACTACTTCCAAATTCTTGCGTTTTGCGTTTTCGATTTCCAGAACACCCCTGATAACATCTGTAGGAAATGTTTTACCCGCCTTGAAGTGATTTTAGGGACGGGGTTTATATGGGACATATGCTCAATTCTGTACCTATCACCATAAACTATTGCCATTCAATAAAAGCCCTTGAACTAGCATGCTACAGTTGTAAAGTTAACTTGTTTATTAAAGTTAATTATGCATACAATTTTATTGAGAAACAATTTTAATATCTTGATTGCGTGACGTTACAAAAAGTAGATTTTTCAGTGTACAATTAAACCTTCGGTGAAGGGTATTACTGTAAAAAACAGCAATGTAAACTCTAATCCGGTCTTAGACTGCATTGTGAGACGAAGCCAAAGTTAAAAAATAGCTCAAAGGTTAGCAGATGGTACCCATTAATTTTATTTTGGATTATAATTTGCAATTGTGTCCGGCCTGCTAAACTGAAACCAAAGTAGCGTTTAAAAACTACAGTCAAAGTAGGCAAACTGCCATTTCAATGTTGCATTACAACAATTCGTTACACACACAATATACACGCGAAAAATGTACCCTTTTACTGAAAGTCGGGTACAGATAAACAAACTTAAGCTACTGTCCAAAATAAACGAAAAAGCCTCTCAAATACATTTAAAAAAACAAAAATAAAAACATTTGATTCCGTACGGAATGTACAATTAGTTTCGCACTTTGCTCAAGCAAATAACAGTTTCATAAAATTTAACAAAAAGTTCCTTTAAGTTCAACATGGTTTTACACATATGATTTACATGTATTGGCTAAGTTGCTTAAGCCACGTTATTCACATTCTGGTTAGGCCTTTTAAGTTTTCTTTCATGCATTTTTTATACTTTTCATAAACGTTAAATTTTTTTTTTTTTTTCTAAGACAAAACTGGAACAAAAACATGTTCATGCATGATGTTGTTTAATCAATTTAAATGTTAACATATGAATTATTAATAAAACTTTAGAATTTTTTTTTTTTTTTTTTTTTTTTTTTGTTTAGTACTTTTATTTAAAAATTTTTTAACTTTCCATAATTATTTTTGTTAAGATTATTAATATATTTTCTTGTCAATATTTTTTTTTTACAAATTTATATATTTAATAATAATAAAAAAATTGGCGTTATTTTTGTTGTTAATCTTATTTTTAGAAAAATAATATTTAAATTTACGCGTTTTCAAATTATTATCTTGTTTTATGTACAAATAAAACTACTTAACTTAATTTATTTATATGTTAAATAAAAACTGAACGTGATATTTTTGTTTTATTAAAAACGTTAAATACAACACACGTTTTGTTTTTCTTCAAACTTTTTTGTTAATTAACTAAAAACTCTTCTTTTACAAACAAACATTTTCTTTATGTTAAAATGATTTTTAAGTAAAAACAAACACATAAAACAAGTTAATTAAAAAAAACTGTATGAGTTAGTAGTAGTAGTGTATGTAGGTGGTTGGTTGTTGGTGGTGGTGGATGGTTGGTTATGGTGATAAAGAAATGGATGGTGGTGTTGGTAATGATATTAGTGGAGTAAGTAGTAATTTTCATGGTGGTAGTGGGTCGCAGGTTTGAAATTAATTATTTTTTAGTGATAAAAGACGAGCTTTTTCTTTAAGTCAAAATTCTACGTGTTTCTTTTAATTATTTTTTTTTTTTTAATAAAATAAATTATATATTCATCTCATGTTGGTTAGATTAGAAAAATGATTGGGAATTTCGCTATATAAGTATTGGTTTTAGTATTTTGTTTTATATATTTTTTTTTTTTAATTTAAGCCTTGGGTTTGACCTGGTACGGAGAGAGAATCGAAAAAAAGAAAAAAAATATTAGAGAAATGCATAAAAAGCATTAATTAGTGAGTTTGTAATTTGAAGAAAAATTTTTCAATTATTTTTTTTTAATTAACAATCAATAATAGAGGAAAATCATTGAAGCTTTTTATATTTTATTTAAGAAAGAATTAAGAAAAACAAACGAACAAACAAACGGAAAACAACACATAACTCATAAAATGTAGAAAATATTAAGTGCAAATAGATAAGAAAACAAAATAAACATAAAGGACAAAAGAACAAATTAATAAAAAACAAATAAACAAATAACAAGAAGACATTCCCAATATGTTATAGAAAAGATAAGTAACTAAAAGAAAACATTTCACTTTAAAATAAATACAAACAGATATGGACAAAAAAGTAAGCAATTGTGGTTTTGTGTATATTTTAATTGAAAATAATTTTTGCGAATTTCTTAGTATCTTGAATACAAATCCGATCAAAGTTTATACGATTACCCTTTCATATATTGACATTTAAAATCTTTAAATAATATTTAGGGAGTTAACAATTGCGTTTTAAAATATGTCTTATTATAGTGGACGTGTCGGAAAAGCATGTAATTTTTAATATGGTGATGGTATAATAAAACAAGTTAAAAAGTTGTGAGCGTATTTAAAATACGCCAAACACGATAAGGGTGATTATTGGTTTGGCGCTTATGACAAAAAATCGTAAGGGAGAAAAACGACAATAAAGTTTTCTGAATATATACCCGATAGAACGTTTTGTATTTTCACCACTGCTTCTGGCATATGTTTTGGAGAAAAATTAAATTTTTTAAGGCTCATTAACGAACATAGAAGTTAATAGCATTTTATTGAAAATGAAAATTATTGTTTTGTGACGAATACGCAACTTTATTTTAAAAACGTAGCTTTTTGTGCTGCATACGAATACTTACAGCTTTGTATTGAGTTGTTGACATAAACAATTTCGTGATACAGGTTTTCGATTCGGAAAGGGGGCATTAAAAATATACATATATACCCCGTACTTTCCTAAATTTTTTTATGGTCATTAGGTTAAACCAATAATGAACTAACGAAAAGTTCAATTCTAATTTGAAAAAGTTTGTTCTTTTAAAACTTCAATATACTGTATTTTTTTATCGATGCCTGCTCACAATGAAAATTGTTTAATGTTACAATGCTGAAAAATTAAAATTTCAAGATACACTCATTGCAAATAAGGTCACGTTAGGTTTAATTTTTGTGCGAGTTTGTACGACTTATTTAATGTGCTTTTCTTGGGCTATGAATTTATATGGCGGAGCTTTCTTGCTCTCAATCTACCAGGGTGTTAACTGATATTGCGCGACAACATCAAGGGGCGTCGTCTTCTAAAAATCATCGGTTTACCTACACCTTTGCGAACATTTTTAAAATGCGCTCCCGAGTATTAAAGTTCCTACCAGAAATCAATCCGAATTCTGGGTTATATATATTTCAATTTCAATTTATTGCAGGTAATATAAAAGCCTCATTAGGCCAATAAACTATATTACAAAGAAATATACCTGTGTTAATACAAGAAATTACGGCCCTTTGGTCCAACTTGGAACCATAGGAATCAATATATATATAATACAAGAAATATTTAAATTTAGAATTTAACTTAAATCCCTAGGTCCCAAACCAAAATAAATATCAATCTATATATGTATTTACCGGTTATATGCACGTCGGTTATAAGCATTTCCAGCTTTTTTGCATGTAAGTTCGTGCAATTTCAGGTCGCAATTTAAAATATACATGGAAATTTCTTCTATAAGCATTTCGCTTATATGCATTTATCGCTTTTATGCAGGCAAAATTTTATACAATTTGAATAAATCGCATGAAAAAATGTCTTCTATATGCATCATTCCTAAATTTGCAAAAATCTTACCAAAATTGTTCTAAAATGATAAATTCGGAAGTATCATCCCTATCCATCAATATTTATCATCACTGTCATAAGTCAGCTGTTAGATAAAAAAATAAATAAGCGTGTTCCTAAATTAAATTACTACATACAGGACGAGGATGACGATGAATATGTACCAGTTCCAACTGTAAGCAATGCCTTGGAATATCTTAATGGCTTTCGATGCTTTCTTCAAGCAAAAAATGAATGGCAGTATTCGTATTAAGTAGACATGTAACATTGAATAAATAATAATAAATAAATGTAATGAATGGAATATTCCATTATAAACCACCAATTCCAAATTGAATTTTAAAATGGTAGTGTAATGAGTAGCGATATTAATTTATGCTTGTCATAAACACTTTGCATAGCAAAAAAAAACGAACACTGACAATTTTCCTCTAGCAACTATGTACATTAGACTGGTCGCATCTTGTATGGGATTTTTTTTTTTTTTATATTTAAATGTTTGCGCTGCTTTAAATATGAGGTTTGGTGTAAGAAAACAAGTCCTAATTTTTCAGCTCAATCCGACGGTGCCTAGTCGTGCCAAGTGGGGCCCAAAGTTCCCCATATGATAAAAAAAAACATCTATTCAATCAGATACTAGATGAAAAGCCGGTCTTAAATACCGAAAATCGAAAATCTGGCTTCGTTACGATCTTCCGCAGAGAAAATACTTTAAGTATGCCAAATTTCAGCTTCCTATGTCATCAGATGGCTTCAGAAAGTTGCGGAAAGGATAGGACATACATGCAAACATCCTTACATACTAAGAAATTATATATTGTATAGATAGATTAAAGTATTTGCAGTTTAATATTTTAGTATGATACGAACGAAAGATTTTTAACTAATTATAACTAATTCGGGGTCGCTGAATCCAGTGGTGCTAGCCGTTTTTTTAGGTTAGCTTTAGTTTTCGAGATATACCGTTATTTCGAAAATTAAGGATGTTGCACAACATATGTTGGCGCAACTCAAAAACGCTTTAGCTTATTGAAAAACTAAAAAAAACCGAAATTCGGCAATAAATTTTACTTTAAGAAAGTTAAAACTTTTTTCTTCATATTGGCTTTGGTTTTCGAGATATACCGTTATTTCGAAAATTAGGGAGGTTGCACAACATATGTTCGCGTAACTCAAAACCGCTTTAGTTTATTGAAAAACAAAAAAAAACCGAAATTCCGCAATAAAATTTACTTTAAGAAAGTTAAAACTTTTTTCTTCATATTGGCTTTGGTTTTCGAGATATACCGTTATTTCGAAAATTAAAGAGGTTGCACAACATATGTTCGCGTAACTCAAAAACGCTTTAGCTTATTGAAAAACTAAAAAAAACCGAAATTCCGCAATAAAATTTACTTTAAGAAAGGTAAAACGTTTATATGCGCAGTCGTTTTAGAAACATAATTTTTTTTTCTGAAAAAAAATAATTTTTTTATTAAAATTTCGGAATTTTTGTTTTTAAAAATTCATAAAAAATTGAAAAATGGAGCTATGCTTCCAATTTTATAGAGTCATATAAAAAACAATATTGCAAACAAAACAAGCTATAAATGATTAGAATCTGTTCACAACTTTTGCTTTTATGTATTCACAAAAGACGAAAAATTTTAATTAATTTAAGAATTTTATTAAACCGCCATATGTGTATAATTGAAATTCTTATATTTGGCCCGTGTAGTGCCTAGGATGCCTCGAGACCAACTCCAGTCATACATTTGACCCTTCTTGAGGCATCCTAGGCACTACACGGGCCAAATATAAGAATTTCAATTATACACATATGGCGGTTTAATAAAATTCTTAAATTAATTAAAATTTTTCGTCTTTTGTGAATACATAAAATCAAAAGTTGTGAACAGATTTTAATCATTTATAGCTTGTTTTGTTTGCAATATTGTTTTTTATATGACTCTATAAAATTGGAAGCATAGCTCCATTTTTCAATTTTTTATGAATTTTTAAAAACAAAAATTCCGAAATTTTAATAAAAAAATTATTTTTTTTTTTAGAAAAAAAAATTATGTTTCTAAAACGACTGCGCATATCAGAAAAACGTTTTACCTTTCTTAAAGTAAATTTTATTGCGGAATTTCGTTTTTTTTTAGTTTTTCAATAAGCTAAAGCGTTTTTGAGTTACGCGAACATATGTTGTGCAACCTCTTTAATTTTCGAAATGACGGTATATCTCGAAAACCAAAGCCAATATGAAGAAAAAAGTTTTAACTTTCTTAAAGTAAATTTTATTGCCGAATTTCGGTTTTTTTTAGTTTTTCAATAAGCTAAAGCGTTTTTGAGTTGCGCGAACATATGTTGTGCAACATCCTTAATTTTCGAAATAACGGTATATCTCGAAAACTAAAGCTAACCTAAAAAAACGGCTAGCACCACTGGATTCAGCGACCCCGAATTAGTTATAATTAGTTAAAAATCTTTCGTTCGTATCATACTAAAATATTAAACTGCAAATACTTTAATCTATCTATACAATATATAATTTCTTAGTATGTAAGGATGTTTGCATGTATGTCCTATTCTTTCCGCAACTTTCTGAAGCCATCTGATGACATAGGAAGCTGAAATTTGGCATACTTAAAGTATTTTCTCTGCGGAAGATCGTAACGAAGCCAGATTTTCGATTTTCGGTCTTTAAGACCGGCTTTTCATCTGGTATCTGATTGAATATATGTTTTTTTTTTATCATATGGGGAACTTTGGGCCCCACTTGGCACGACTAGGCACCGTCGGATTGAGTTGAAAAATTAGGACTTGATTTCTTACACCAAACCTCATATTTTAAGCAGCGCAAACATGTAAATTTAAAAAAAAAAAAAAAAAATGCGACCAGTCTAATGTACATCCAATGACAACAAGCACTTGATAAAATCGCTACTCACTTTACTGATTATTTTTTTTTTTTTTTTGGAAAATATTTTTTTCAAATAAAAACTTATATAAAAAATTTAAATATCTTTTTGTCTATATGCAACCATTATGCAAATATCAGAGTTTTTATATATGCACAGCTGATCCAATTTAACGAGTTTTTTTTATAAGCACCATATTTGCATATAAACGAGTTTTTATATTTGCATTTCCCGCTTATATGCACCGAAAATCGTGCATTCTCACGAATGCTTATAACCGATAAATACTGTATTTAAAGGTAGATAGAATTAAATAGAAAATATCAAAAGACAATTGATCCCATAAATATATAAGCAACATCACGTTTAAATTAAGTATGAAGAATTGTTCACTATAAGTTCGTAAGAACAGCTAAAATTTTCACACGAAAGGCATTATTTGAGTGTGAAAACACGCGAAGCTCAATGGGTAATGTGTTCCAACGACGTGCAATTCTTACAATAAAAGAAATAAAGCTTTGTCTAGGCAATATAGCCCCTATTACTGAGTTGAGTTGTAATTTCTTAATTTTTGTATTATGGTTTACAACTTTGCTAAATTGCGGTGAACAAAAACATAACAAAAATTACAACTGATCACAACCAGTTGTCTTTATTACAACTCAACTGAGTTGAGTTGTAAACCGTAATATGGGCCATAATTTGAGGGTTCCTTGTTTGGTACTTTATAAAGTCAACGTTTTAAAGTGGGGTTATTAAAAGCGATTGCATAAGGTTAACAAAAAAAACTTAATATCAACATTCACAATAGTGAATAAAATTCAAATTATTTGTGTTATTTGTAAATAAATAATTTTTGTTGTAAACTACATGCAGCAAATTTTAGAATAACCACATTTTCAGGTGTCATATTGAGACGTAGATCCCTATTATGAGTTACATTCGATAAACACTTTTCGCTGGCTATCGAATGTTAATTTGGTATTATGAGTTGACAGCACTGTCGAAAATTTCGTTGTGCATCGAATTTTTCAACGAAAACAAATTTGCTTTCGACGGTGCAAATAAATTGTTATCCAATGTGCGCAATATACCAAATGAAAATTAGTTCGATCAGCTTATTCGACTGCAGTCGAAAATCGAATTTAGTTCATAATAGGCACCGTAATTGAGCAACTTAACAATAAATCACAATAGTACTAGAAATTGTATTTGTTTATTTTTGGAGACTACACTCACAATAGCAAATAAATCTCACAAAAGTGGGATTTGTACGCTAAAATACCTTTTTTCAAGATTTGTAAATAGAACTAATTGTATATTTTTACAACTTTAAAACACAAAAAAAATCACCACCTTCAAATTCACAATAGTAATATTATAATATTGTAATTAACAAATCGGAAAGAGTTTAATACAGGCCTGTTCTGCAAATCCCTTTTACTCAAATCATGTGATTTCAAATCACAAGTGCCTTCTAAAATCACACGTGTGATATTTTAGCGTCCCGTTGTTGTGTATTTTGGTATGACTTTCAAAACACCACAAAATCACAAGTGTGATTTCAAAAGCACGTGATTTGAAATCACGTGATTTTCAGAACAGGCCCGGTTTTTTTTTTTTTTTTTTTTGACGAATTAATTAAAGCAGAAAATCAAAACTACAATATCCATGAGCTAGCTTAAGCTACTGTCAAAAAATAACGAAAAGCCCGTCAAATGCAATAAAAAAACACACAAAAATAAAATCAAAACACATCTGATTCCGTAGGAAATGGGCGATCACTTTCGCACTTTGCTTAAGCAAATGACAGTTTCATAAAACTTAAAGAAAAGTTTTCTTAAGTTTAATATGGTTTGACATATTATGCTTGACCCATTACGCTTGGAACCTTCACAACAAACACGAAGTCAAACCTTTGATTTGAAATGACTTTATCAAACACAATTTTCAAACGTTTTCGAACTGTTTGATTTTAACATTTAAATTCAAATTGTTAATGATTTGAAGATAAACAATTATTTTATCAGTTTGATGTCAAACTGGTATCAAATATTAATTTTAAATCAAAACTAAACTTGGCAATACTAAAGCGAAAATGTAAGCAAATAAAAATGGCAATTAGTTAAATTTTAACTTCGTGGTTTAATGTGTTTTACAAGTGAACGATTTATTACTTGTGAAAAATAAAAAATTATTTGGAAGCAGTTAAATAAAGTCTATGAATGCAATATATTGCTTACTTAATAGAAGAATTGCTTACAAGATGCGATAAAATAAGGGAACGATTTAACAATTGTTAAAGAATATAGGTAACAGACAGAAATTATTGCTTCCAAGCGGCTCATCTCGAACAAAAATCATGCCTTATAAATGCGCATTGGCAAGTGATTCTGTAAGAGTCTCTTTTACAAAATTGCTTTTAGGTAAGCAGTGCTTTTTGCTGGGTAATTACAATGATTAAGAAAACGAATAAAAAAAAAAGATTTAGCGAAGAAATTATAATTATGTTGTATAATTGCGGTGCAACAATCTTCAAAATAAAAGGGAGCCAAGTATTTTGCCTTTCCAAGAATTTAAGGACGAAATGAACACTATTTCAATTTTTTGCTATGGTGTGTTAAACAGACAGTTAATTTAAATAAATAATAACTTAAACAAATTTTTATTAATGTTCCACATTGTATTATAATCCACATTTTAAAAAGATTTGAGAACTACGTTTGAAAGCAAGTTGAAAATAAAGGCATTTTTCAATCAGAAAATAATTTCCCCATTTTGTTGAGAATGCTATGATTTTCAAATCATTATCAAAAGTTTGTCGTTTGAGAAGACGTCTTTGTTGAGTTAACCAAATTTTGAAGTTCAGCAACTTTAAAAAACAAATTAAAAAATACAATTACAGTTTTGGTTCATGAAAACAGAAACGAAAATGTGAACTAAGTTAAAAAAAAAACTTAAGTGAACTCTGTAAAAAACTTTTTTTAAATTCCTGTTCTGAATACATATACGTCTATAAACGTACATTTTTTGTTTCCATTCTTAAATAAACACTTTCGTTACAGAAAAGTTGTATCTTATTATCTTATTAATTTTTGCTAACTTTCATTCGAACTAGAAACTTTCCAATTTTTCTTTAATTCAAATCACGTTTAAAAGATTATAAAATATTTTTTTAAAAAAAACTTTCGATTCAAAGCATAAATCCAAGCTTTTGATTAAGCAGCGCCGCAAAGTAAAAATACATATTAAAATATTTTACAAAATGTCTGACTCTGTTTTTTTTTTTTTTTTTTTTTTTTGTTTTTTATCCACATCTGTGTGTATCAGAGTTAAAAATAATGTATATCTTTTTTAAATTTATAAAACTATGAAGAAACTTACCATTCCATCTTCATCCCAACGTTCCGATTTGATTTCGTTGTTTGATAAATTATTGCTTGTATCCATATTTGAAGTATTGTTATTATTATTGGCATTAGGTGAATTAGAATTTGTCGTATTGTTGGAGGCAGGATTGGCTAAGCGTTCAACATATTTTGACCAGGTTTTAACTTTGTTAACAGGTTTATCACGTTCTGCTAAGTCTTCGTTGTCAGTGTCCAGAAGTTCAATGGTAACACGACAATCAATTTTGTACTAAATAAAAAAAAAAAAATAAAGGAAAACAAATATTGAAATTGCTGTAAAAATTTAAAATATTGTTTTTTTTTTTTTTTTGTTGTCACTTACAATATAAATCTTAAAGCAATTTTCTTCATGCAATATTTCCTCAGCTTTATGTTGATATTGCATTTCAGCATTAAAGATTTTGTGAGCATTACGACAGAGACCACCAGCTGCTCCCTTCTTTTGTTCATGTTGAAATAGTTCAACACATTCCAAAGCAGTTCTTTCAGTAACACAATTTTGCAATTGTCTTACGGCATTCGAAACCACTTTGTCCAAAGTAAATGATATGTATGCATGTATGCCAAACATTTCACGCATTTGATCTTCGAATGTATTCGAATCTATATTACCATCTAAAACATTCTTTAGCATATCCAAAAATGTGGGATAGTAATCTTCAACACCAACTTCCGATTTCGGTTTCAGTCTTAAAGCTTGAGCAATGTTTTCACGACGATTTTGTTTGTATTTTTCCTCTTCGGCTGCAATAAGCTGAGCGCGTTCATACATGGCACGCAAGCGTTCACAGAGAATAGCATGCAAACGAAAGAATAAATACCAATTGTTATTGGCAAAGAATAGTGTGTAGGATTCGTCCTGAAAGATAAAAGGAAGACAATTTTTAAATAAAATGTTTTCAAACGTTTGTTTTTTTTTAACTTACTATATGTTTGCTTATTGCATGAGGCAGCACTGGTATATCAGAACAAGGCATTTCTTCATCTTCTTGTTTAATTTCGGTTTTAATGCTATCGTTCGTTATAATCTGGCCTGAGGGACCGGTTGCGCTATTGGACGTTGTTATGTTTGTGCTAGACAACACAGTAGTGGGTGTTGTTATGGTTGTTGCGGTGGCTGTTGTAATGCTCGAATTAAAAGCATTCGTCGCTGATGTTGTAGCGAGTATGTTGGTGTCCACATTAGCTGCTGGCGGCATTCCTTCACATTTTGTATTCGTATCGGTCGTTAGGGGACCAGATGAAGATATTTTTCCTTCGCCAGTTGTTGCCGGTGAAGACGATGTAGAGGCGACAGCAGCTACTGTTGTCATTAATGCACTTGTAGTTGTTATAGTTGCTACTGCTATCGAAGTTGCTGATGCTGTTTCAACATTTTTATTATTGCTAGTCTCTGAATTTTTATTATCACTTGCCAACGAACACGTTGTGGTTGCCGTCGCTACTGAATTACTTGCATTTGACGGTGGTGCAGCCGCTGTAGACGTTAGACTTGCAGTTGTCGTTAGGGCTTCTGCTGATGTGTGATTTATTACAGGTGGTGTTGTTGTTGAGGCTGCAGTTACTTCAGGATCTTTTGTATCCATTGAATCAGCTTCTGTTTTAATAGCAGTTATCGTTGTGTGTGCTGCCGGTAAGCTTATAGTCGCCGTTGTTCCAACTGCTGACGGTGACAATGCATCTGGTGTCGAGGATGCATTAGCTGTCATATTTGGCGATTTGCATTTATCCTGTTTGCATGGTGTAGCATCTACATCCATTTTATCGCTGTCATCTAGTAAAAATGGAAATACTTTATAGTTTAAAACAGGTTACGAAGAAAAAGAGATGGATGGGTGTGTTGTGAGAAACGAAGATGGAGGCAAGAATAAAAGTTTGTAGAATTTCAAAGGAGATTGTTTAGGGAGGAATAGCAGTAGAGTTTTGAAAAATAAGATGTTTATTCATGTAACACATCAGGGCATAATTAAGACAATTATCGATTATATTATTATACGTTTCGCTCCTTTATAGCAACATAGTCATATCTTAAAAAAAAAATCAAACTTAGCAAAATGTGATTTTCAAAATGTACGTTTAAATACAGAGAAGGTATAAAGGAACACTTTTGCTTAAGCAACTTTAAATTTTGGATTTTTTGAGATATGACTATGTTGCAATTAAGGAGCGGTATGTAATGTACGGTACGGTAATGTACAACAAAAACAGTATAAAAAAAAGAAAAAAAAATTTTCTAAGTTACTAAAATTACAAATTTTTATTTAAGATTGGTCAAAGTAATAAAAAAAATACATATCGAGGGTTGTTTTTCAAATAGTGCTATCTGAAATTTTTCAAAAATTTTGTTTTTACAGAAACGTGTTCACTTACGGAAGGGTCATCTGTCATTTAAATTTGAAAAAAAAAAAATTTTTCCAAAACGTTTTTTTTCATAAATATTTTTTGTGCTTTCTAACACACACGTTTTTTTTTTTGGTAAAAAAAGTGCTATCTACATAAAAAATATTACTTCATATAATAAAATGATAAAAAGTGTTATTACAAAGTAGACATATTATACATCAAATGGTTAGGAATTGTGTCTAGATTTAATAAACTAATATAATTTTAAAATTCGTTGTAGAAATTTTGCAAAAAAAAAACTGCAAAAAATTTGTCGATGAGTTTTTGTCTATAGTAAATATTTTTTTATTTATGGAGTTTTTATAGCAACGTGTTCACTGACTGAATAAAAAATCGTGGAACTTAATTAATTAAAGTCTAAAAAGTATTCATTGCAGCTCATTTCTTATTTCAGGGTTCGAGCCCGAGCCACGTCAAGAATGAAAGATTATCAATAACAATTTTAATTAATTTTCATGTTGTAAAATTCCTTTCTTCATAAAAACTTTGCATTCAATATTTAACACGCTAAATACACATTAGTGTTGAGTGTAAAACGTAGCTATTATTTTGTTCCATTGTAATAAGAAAAATCGTCAGCTCATTACTGGTTTGACCTACCGACCATTTTTAAGAAAAATGAGTTAGGTATGAGGAATATATTTTTTTAATACCCTCTTTCTAAATCAAAAACCTATTTCGCGAACATTTGTATGGTTTCTGAGATATAAAGCATTAGTTTTGCTGCATATCAAACTGTTTCAAAGTTTTTTAAGTACTGTTTTGCTCTACAAGCCATTGTTTGGCGATTGCAGCAAATTCTTCATACAAAAACGTACAAAATAAATTTTACTGTTGCTTTGCTGCATTGCCGTAAGAAAAAAAAGTAGTTAAAGCAAAAGCAAAGAAAAATGACAATAAGAAAATAAATTTGTGAAAAATATTTTTATAATGGAGTGGTAACAATATTGCTAGTGCTTTAATTAAAATTTTAATGGCCATTTTCTCAATGTATCGACAAACTGTCTGTTACTTAATGTCAACATAAATTTATTGGACCGATAAACTGTCCGTTAACGATTTTGGGTTTCTCAATATACCGACAAAAAACAAAGTTTTCAGCTGGCAACGCCACTCAAAATACATGTAAAAGTTGGGAGTCAGCTGATTGAATTTATCTGTACGGCAAATAAAAGGAAAATAAATAATTGGCAGATGAGTGCCGGTTAGCTTTGCGATAAAATCGAAGCAAATGAGACATTGAGAAAACCAAATTTCTTTAATGTGCAGTTTTTCGTTGGGAAAAAAGATAATCGCCTAATGAGAAAATGGCCATAAATGAATTAATAAAAGATTGTCCACTTATTAAAACTCTGACATTATGGAGCGATTCTTGCGTACCTCAAAATAAAAATCAAATTAACGCAACCGCAATCAAAATGTTCTTTAAACAAAATAATATTGATGCCGTAATACAAAAAAGTCTTCAGAACCAGAACATTCTTCAATTCAAGAAGTGGACTGTGTCCATGGTGTTATTGACCGGAACTTAAAGAATATTGAAATTCATAGTCCTCTTCATTTACTAAATTTGCTTAACACAATGCCAAATAATAAAACAAAACTTAAAGTTATGGAAATGCTTCCGGACAATTTTCGCACATACTCGTTGGAAGCAAATAAAATGGACTTTCGAAAAGTTCTTTTGCTAAAATTAAAGTACTTTTACACAGTTAAAATAATGATTAATGTATATATTATAAAACTTCTACCAGAGAGGAAAAATATAAAAATGCAATTTTGGTTAAGTCTGCATCAAAAAATTGTTTGAAAACTCCTGAGAATTTGTTGACGAATATTTTGAAAATATCGAAACCATCATTTATTTCCAGCGATAAAAATAGAGACATAAAATACTTGCTTATATTTCTTCCACGTGTTGATAAAGCTTATTATAAAAATTTACTCAATATTAAGTTTTAAATTTTCTTTTTACTTTTGCATTATTTGTAGTTGTTTAATTTTTGGCTTTTTATGTAACTTTTCATAACAGTAGAACTGTTTTTTTCTGTTTTTGTAAATTAAAATCAAATAAAAAAACTATAAAAAAATTCATCTCAACAACAAGTTACTCAATACACAGCAATAAGTATACGTATGCAGCACAAAAAGCCACTTTTTAAATTTTTTTTTAGAAAAGTGGCGTATGCGGCACAAAACAATATTTTTCATTTTCAAAAAATACTATTAAATTCTAACTTTATTCATGAAAGTGCGCAAAAATTTGCATTTTTCTTCAAAACATATACCGGAAGCAGTGGTAAAAATATCGGGTACAATTTGAGAAATCTTCATGTAAATCTTCTTTGTCGTTTTTCTCCACTCTAGACTTTTTGGCATATGCGCCAAACCAATTCTGAGCTGACGAAATGTATAATTTTTGTAACGTGTAACCTGTTAAATATATTACACAAATATAATGCATTATTTTTTAGAAAAGAAAACACCATTAATTTATAACAAAACTTTATTAATCGGTTAACCGATCAATAACGAAATTACCCGATTATAAACCGATTAAACCAAAACCTCGGTTAATTAATCGAGCGATTAACCGATTACAGAAAAAGCCCGATTAAATGAATACACTAGTGTGAACCAATACACTTTAATTAACATATCCTTGGCGATAGACAAAAAGGTCTTAAGTCAGAAGCTGTAGTTTTTCGTAATGTTAAAGTAAAAATTTTTATTTGTTGTATTTCAGACTTTTCCCCTAAAAAGCATACGATTAAGATCAGATGCAGTTGTGCTATATTGTTCCAAACGAATGCGAAAAAAACTGAACAATCCAAAACTCAAAACGCGTTTTTTTGCCTAACGGTAATACATACATACATATGAGCCTATCAGCACAGAAGCAGTTTAATTTGGTTACGGTTCTGGTGTTAGAAATGTTCTTTGAACTGTTCTTTACAGTGCAATAGTCGAGTAAGCCAACTGTTTGTTGCACGGGCCGTTACAACCAAGTACATACTATAGTGCAAGAGTAGTGTTAACTCCTCATTATCTCATAATAAGTAGTCTGTTGTTACACCACTTCTGCGCTGATAGCCTCATATATAATATTAATTTTTATTTCCGGTATTGAATCGCTTCGTTTTCAAAGTCGATTTTTATTTCACATGCCAGTATAACGGAGTTTCTAAGACTATTTACAATTTTTAACATACCATCATCACGTTCGTCATCACTCAAGGGCTGCCTTGTTGAAAAGTATAAATCAGGCACAAATTGTCTTAGAATATGTTTAATTTTGGTTTTTTCTTGTTTCTGTATGCCGGTTTGTCTTTTAACATGATGTATTAATAAATTAGCAGCATCGTCTAAAATGGTTTTATCTTTATACGGCAATGTTAAGTGAGGCCCGGTAATGGGTTCACCATTTTCATCTTCTTGATCATGACGCTAGTGAAAAATAAATATTAACAATAAGATGAAATTATTTATACTTCTATATTTTTAGAAGAAAAGATTTAAAAAATAAAATAAATAAATAAAAAAAAATAATTTACCTCATCATAAAGTGTTTCAATTTCATTGAATAAACTTTTCGATCGTAATGCTTTCATATCATTGGGTTTAAAGTTAATAGACTGATGATCCAAAGATTTAAGATAATACTTTTCATTTTGTTCACGCCATTGTTTGTTAAAACCCTATTAACAAAAAAACGAAAAAGTTGTTATAAAATATTTTATAAAATGTAATTGAGATCCTCTCTCTTACCTTTTGAGCATTTCTCCATTCTTCTTCTTTGACCTTTAAACGTTTTAACACTATAGGAACCGCAACAGAGGGATTCTTCTTAAGACCCTGGATTATTTCACCCGCCTTATCGCCATATATACGATAAATGGCTCTTTGATGTATTGTCTGCGACGTGCCACCCAAATAGTCATCCAAATGATAGCGTGCCAATTCTTCGGGTGATAGGCGTGACATTTTCTTTTGGACTCCTTCTAGGACACGTATTGTTGCACTGTTCGTTTCAATAACCACATCCAATTCGAAGCGTTCATCTTCAGTTCTGTGAATATTCCTTTCATTTAGAATTTTTTGTTTTAATGATTTTTAAGATAAAAAATTATAAAAAGAAAATGTTTAAAAAAAAAAACTACTGTCGCAATATGAGACGATCAAACATGAAATTATTTAGCAAGATAAAAAGATCATTTAAAAATATGCAGTTTCTTTAAACAGCAATTTTCCCCGAGTTTTCTTATAATTAGCAAAATTATTCAATAATTTCCTATATAAAAATATGCACAAAACTTCTTATCAGGCAAATCCCGAAATATGAAGTATGTATATTTGTATGATAAAAAAAAAATTAAAACGTTAAGTATAAACTAAGTAATGCATTATTTCTGAACACTCAAACAAACTAACCTGTAAATGGTTTCCTCAAATTGCGTTTTACGCGATGTAACAAAAGTCGAATCCTCACTAGCCCAGGTGGGAAATGAGACCCACTTATCATTTAATACCTCACGACACAGTGGTGTACGACCAGAACATTTTTTCGGTATTGTCGATTGGGGCAATGCACAGTAGGATGCACCCAAACGTCTACACGATGACAAATCAATTTCTTGATGATGATCACTGTTTTGTAAACTATTTTGACGATCATTAAGATTGCCAGCATGGGACGACGAACCGGAATTACTGTTTACACCACTCTGTCGTTGGGCCGCCTGCAACGGTATACCCTCTAAATGACCAGAGGTAAGGCCGCCACTAGCGCCGCTTCCGCCACCGATACCACTACCACACGTTGATCCCGACATTTGAGAAATGGGTGGACCAAGAAATTCGGTAAACCATCGGAACAGGTCGGGAAATTTGCTAAGGAACGGTGTAACCAGTGTGAGTAGTTCAGTCTTGGAAACAATTTCTTGGGTGTATAAAGTTAGACATCTTAAAAAGTTATCGTAAACTTCGGGACTACGCAGAGATTTTCGCACTTTATCGAAGAAGGCAGCGTCTTGTATGCTGCACTTGCGTGAGGCTTCTGAAAAGGATATATCCCGGCAAATGGGTTTGTGTCGCTTGGTGGGTGGTACCCCTAGACCTCCTACGCCACCCAAATCGTCGACAGCATGTCTCCGTGATCCAGTATGGGTTATTTGATTGTGATAGGCATTGACTTGGGAAGTGGCATAATTGAGGCCAGTGGCATTTGTGGAACCGGGCATGTGTGGTAGTCCGCCCGAGGGTATTCCCGAGGGCAGGGCACTATAGCTAGGAGACTTTTTCGAAATGTGGCTGCTCATGTTGCCCATATTGGCGCTTATATTTGAAGCACTTTGATTGTGAGGATGATGATGATGAGCCAAATATTTTTGTGCGCCTGTTACCACAGAACCCGCATGATGATTACTGCGATGTGAATCCTTAGAATCATAGGATCTACTTAGATTAGGACCAGTACCTCCGCTTCCCGTACCTCCCAGGTGGTGGTGAGATCCAACCTGATGAACATGAACACCGCCAGGACCAGCACTACTACTGCGAAAATCTTTATCAAACAAATCTCCACCTGTGGGAGCTGCTCCTGTAGGACCACCACTACTATTGTCGCGTCCCGAACTTATAATATGATTTTGCTGAGAATTGTTGTAGGTAGATTTTAAGCAAACACTAGTATTTACAGCGGTAAGACTACCCAAAGCTGCTGCATGTGGTGCTGAACTGATTTGAGACAAGGTGGCGCCACTACTCAGGTGCAAAGGTGAACCTGTGGCTGTACCTCCAGCCGGTGACATGGTTATATGCGCACCACCACTTAATGCCGCTGCTGTAGCTCGCTTATGATCATTATGAGATTTCGTCATATACTGTTGGGCCTGATGATTGGTGGCATCTGGTAAGAACTGTCCAAATTCGCGCAATAGATCCTCATCTTGTCCAAATAGTTTGGCTACTTGAGTGTAAACCTCTTGCTCGGTAAGTGTTTTACCTTGATTGACGCCTGTGGCTCCCTCTTTAATAACTTTTTGCTCTTTCTGATAAGTGTGTAAAATTTCGAGAAATTTTTTGTACTTTTCGGGTTGATTTTGGAAACGGTTCTGTAAAGCAGAAAAAGAAATTGTTTATTATAACTGTATTCATAAATTAAATAAATAGAGTAAAATGTGAAATTTTATGTAAAAATTCTTAATTAGGGAACGGTAACTCAGTTTCGGTTTAATAAAAACCCCGATTTTTGTGGTCAATTTTCTTCAAATCGAATCGAAGGTTTTAAAGTGAATTTAATTTATGTGCCTATTGATTTTTTTTACAACTTTATTACTTAAAATTATAAAATAGTAAACGAAACAGAAAAAATTATCATGTTAAAATAATGTAGAAAAAAAACCTTCGATTCGATTAATCGAACAAATTCCCAAGTTACTATCAGCCCAATAATAATAATGTAGAAAAAAAACCTTCGATTCGATTAATCGAACAAATTCCCAAGTTACTATCAGCCCAATTATGAATAAAAATTCCCCGGGAGTTTTCTCCCTTTTGCCATTTTTCATATGTTAATTAAATTGTAAAAATGGGAAAAGGGAAAAACTCCCGGGGAATTGTTATTCATAATTGGGCTGTATATGTTAGCACGCACACCTTCTGTATTTATTTATTAATTCCATTTATTATTTAATCGAGCCCTTTCCCAATCGGATATTTATATCTTACCTTAATTTTATTAACATAAGTTATGGCATGATTGAATTCTACTGGCTGTTGTGGCGCTGAACCTGGAGCGGCTGCGGATTCGGCCATCATCATGGACTGATGCGCTTGAGATATATGATGCAAATTATGATGGCCTTGAGCCCCCGTCTGAGGACTAAGATCATTTATTGAGTTTGGTGTGGGTGGACCACCTACAACCATATTACCAGCCGTAGATGCAATGCTAGCGGTCGCACTACGCTCTCGATCACGTGAATAGTTTTGTGGCATATTTGGAGGTGGCGCCGTATTAATCGCTGCTACGGTTACTTGAGGCGGTGCAGGAGATGCACTTGTATGTACATGAGAGGATGTATGACCACCGGCACCGCCTGTTGCAGTATTAGGCGATTGAGCTGCTGTTGGCGGTTGTAGGGCATGTATAGTTGTTTGCGACAATGAAGCCCCACCATGTGTCATTAAATTTACTGCTACTCCTGTGCCAGTAGTCTGCAATTGATGGACTGTTGTGGTAGTGCCACTGTTTGACTTATGAATCAAATTTGTCATTGCCGTTCCAGATACTGCATGAACGGTAGTGCCACTTCCTGGCGCTGAGCCCGGCGGGGAGGGCATTGACACTACTGGTACTGAGCAACCCAATTCATCGGAATGAATTTCAATTTTATAACCCGGTGGTAAGAACATATTAAAACCATAGATTAATTCAGTGTGCCCCTTAAATAAGGTCGAAACACGCTGTATAACACCGGGTGTGTCGATGCAATGTGACTTGAACTCCTTCATTATGTCTAAGAAATTATTATAGATCTGTGGCTGATCCGAGTACTGATATTTAACTTGATCCAAATAGCTGAGAGCGTCTTCTACCTTTAGACGGGGCGGTGCCCCAGGTTGGCCAGGTTGTGGCGTCGCTGATGGCCCTCCACTTGATATCTGTGTTGTCTGGGCTGCAGATGTTTGTTGCACTAGAGGCTGTGAAGATGAAGATATATTGCTACTTTGGGTACCACTTATTGTTCGTTGGCGTGCAGAATTTGCCGATTGTGGAACTGTGGGATTGGTGACAATGGGTACTGTACCGGAGCCGACAGTGCCACCGGTAACGTGTATTTGTACGCCACCATCGGGTCCGGTTTTAATGGTACCACCAGTGGGTAAGGAAGAGACATTATAGGCTGAAATAATAAAAGAGAAATGTTTAAGAGTAATTTTTGATGTGAAAATTAAATTTTTTCTAAAAAAATTATATATTTTTTTACACAAACTCTACTTTTTTTTGAGGAACCTATGTTCTGTAACTTCGGTGAGAACTTCTGGCTTCGAAGAGATGTAAAACAAAATATTTCTTTGTTTTTCGAAAAGTGAAAAAAAAAGTTTTTCTTTAACAAAGTCGAAAACTATTAAAATAGATTACGTCGTTACGTTATAAATGTCATAACATTACACTCGCAGCCGATGTGACATTGCAGACGTTGAAAACGCCAGGCTCATATATCGATGACGGCGACTAAAATTTACTTAAATTGAAAAATTTTCAACGACGGAGGAGAAAATGCAACCGTCGGCTATACCAAATATATGTATGTAAAGTACGACTTTAAAGTTTGTTGCTCACAAAATGTCTGTGAAAACATCCGTATATTTTTCTAAAATGTTAAGAGAATAATAATTTAACAATTAAAAATCAACCAAAAACAAAATACGTATGTATCTCTTCCGTATTATTATACATTGCATTTTTAAGATATTTTTTTGTGTTGAAATTTTTATTCGTGAGTTTATTTGACAGTTCAAAGCGGGAAGGTTCTCACAAAAAATTTTACAGACACTTTTTCTGTAATTTGGCGAGTAATCTTCTTGCGTGATAGCTATTACTCGTCAACAATTTTACAGACGCATTTAAGTTAGAAAAACGTTTCACGTTTCAATCGAAAAGTTTTTCTACGCGGAAGTTACCAAACATGGGCACTGGTTAAGTTTTAAGAAAATTCATGTTAATTTTGAATTAAATTCTTAGGACTTTGCTTATTCAAATACCCCACAATTGAATTTGACAATGTGTAATTGAATTTAGGAGAAATATGATGAGCTACTTACATATAAGTATGTATGTTTGTTTCATAAATATACTTACAGGTTGAATACTGTACAGTTTGTGGTTGAACAACAGTATTAGCATTTCCCGAACCAGGAACACCGCCAACACCTGTTGTTACAACAGTATTACCACTTAATTGTGTAATACGGCCACCACCAGTACCGGCGACTCCACTGCTGCCGCCACCAGTAATGCCATCATTATTACCGCCAGCACTGCTGTCAGCTACAACACCAGACTTTAAATTAGTTGCCGTAACCGGTGTTGTGGAGGGTAAATAGGCTATTGTTTGGGCACCACCATGTTGGGGTGTCAAAATTCGATGGTGGGCAATGGAACCTGCCGTTGCTATATTTCCAGCACCCAAACCAACGTTTAATGCAGTAGTACCACCAGCTGTTGTATGACCACCGGGTACAACAGTGCCGATATTTAAAGCGCCTGTGGTGACATTTGCTGTACCCGCTACAACACCAGCTGAGGTTGGACCACCACCACCTCCCCCGCCACTACCACCTACCCCTCCTGGACCTGGACGTGCACCATATTGTACTTCTTCCCGAGTACGTTTCATCATTTTTAAAGGTTTCACTTTCAATATCTTGCTTTTTTAGTTTGTGTTTTCTTTGATGTTTTAGTTTTGTTTTTTTTTTGGGGGGATTTTAAATTGCTTTTTATTTTGTGTAATTAATTATATCGTTTTTTTTTTTTTGCGGTAACACTTTCTTGTTTGTTTTACCAGTGTTAGAAAGGACGAAATTGTCGTTGTTTTAACGTTTGTATCGTTTTTCTATATTTGTTACAAATATTTCTTTTAGTAATTGTTGCTGTTGCAATTGAAATTGTTGGTATTTTTGAAATTTTTGTTTATTATAATTTCGTCGCTTTTTCATTGGATTATTTTGCATTTTACACTTTTGGTATTACGTGTATTTATTGACTCTTTGTTTGATAAATTATTTTGTATCCTTTTGCTTCAAAACGCTCAACTTTATCGAGACTTCTTTTTGTTTTTGTGTAGTATTTATTAAGAAATGAGGTCGATCGGACGGTCACCACCGTTAGTAAGAGCAACCTATTTTCTCCCAGGTATATTAATAATTATTTTAAGTCTGAAAATAAGAAAAAAATTTAGATAAAGTATATATCACATGGAAAAAAAATGTTTTTTATTTTTAAATTAATTAAAATTTAAATTTTAAATCTCTATTTTATATTTATATTTTATAAATTATTAGCTTAACCCGGTGTGCTTCGCTACCCCCATCGTTATAAAATAAAACTGAAAGTATTTTAAGAGAATTCCGTGGCATTCAGTAGTTTCGTTTTATGGGGGGTATTGCTCACCATCCGTCAACCCCGCCCATTTTTCTTTTAAAATTTACCATAATAGTGGATTTTACCAGGTTTGAAGACTCAGCTATCATAGTTCTTCAGTAACGCGATAATTAATATTTGCATCTTATGGGAGGTATTGCTCCCCCTGCGCCTACCCGCTTTATTTTTATTTTCAAAAGTGTAGTATACCATTAGAATGACTTCTAAAAAGTTTGAATTTTCTCACTATAACAGTTCTTTTAAGATATGCGACATTAAACATTGGCGTCTTATGGGGGGTACCACTTCCCCCGCTGTTATTTTATTTCAATTTTGGGGCTCAGAAGATCCAACTACCAAAAGTTCAACAAAATGCTTGCAGCGGCGATATTTAAAATTGGCATCCACGAAAATATATGCACCGCCCCTTTGTCCAATCACACCTTTTTGAACGCTGCGACACATTAATTCAGTAGTTAATTAGATATAACGATTTTTACTTTTTCTATAAAGGGCCGGGTCAGGCCCACTTTTTTAATTAAACGTATTTCTATTCATGCCAATAACATATGTATATACCAAATATTATCGCCGTAGGTCAAAAAATATCATAGATAACACGATTTAAAATTTTGGGTTGTATGGGCGTGGCATCGCCCCTTTGCCCAGTCACAATTTTATATAGCTGTGAAAATTTCAAGGCCATCGGTCAAGTGGTTTGGCCTCCTATAAGGCACAAATATATATGTATATATATACATACATACATTCACTTTTATATATATAGATAATAACTTTTTTATTTGTAACTGAATTTATTGGCAATAAAAATATTTTGAAGGCTCGGAATTATTTTGTTTTTCTTAAGCTAAGTTCAAAACTATTTAATATTTGACGTTCTACACGTCAACTAGTGGTTGTTTAAAAAATTATTTGCTTATGCAAAACTTTTGGCTATATCAAACATTATTTAACAGTTTCTAAAGGACATTATATAATTATCTTTAAATACAGTTTAATAAATAAATAGAAATTGGTAAAAATAAATCTAAAGTTTGATAAATTTCCTGGTCACGTTTCTTTTTTGGAAAAAAAAAATAAACTAACATTTTTTTACCCTTCATCACAGGGTATATGTACAGCTGCGGTCAAAAAATAGCACCAGGACAGAAAAAAGTTTTTCGTTAGATATTTGTAAATAGATCAATCTGATTTCATTGAATACTTGTCATAAGAAATTTACAGGACTGTCAAGCAATATTTAATAAAAAGCCATTGATTTGGTTTTGTATTTGATATAAAATTTTAAACTTTTTTAAAATAACCTAAAAAACACCCAGTCAAAAAAATAGCACTAAAGCTCTTATTCTATTTAAATTAAATACTTAAACTAAAAATAAATTAAAAATTTTTTTATGATGTCTTCTCATATTAAAATTAATATTTTGTTGCGTGCCTTTTATTGTCAATAACCTTTGCACAACGCTTTGGCATCGATTTAACAAGATTTTGGCACCTCTCCTTCGAAATTCTGTTCCAGATTTGCTGAACTGCCCCCCAAAGGGCTTTGTTATTTGTTGGTTGTATTTGGGATACTCCCTTTTTTATATCTGTCCATAAGTTCTCGATTAGATTTAGATCTGAGCTGGCCATTCCATAACGTTTATTTTATTGTCCTGAAACCACTTTTTGGCAAGTTTGCTGGTATGCTTCGGGTCATTGTCTTACTGAAACACCCAATCAAGCGGCATTTCATTAGAAACGTATGGTAGCATTACTTCCTGGAGGATATTAATGTATAGTGTCTTATCCATGATTGGTAGCATTACTTCCTGGAGGATATTAATGTATAGTGTCTTATCCATGATTGTTCTGGTTCAATATATGGGTCCTACTCTATAGTAGAAAAAGCACCCCCATACCATAATGCTTAAACCACCATGTTTAACTGTTTTTGTTGTGATTTTTTTTATTGAATTCAGCGTTAAGGGGTCTTCTGACGTAAGAACGCGATCATTTGACTCCAAATAAAACCACCTTGGATTCATCTGTCCAAGTAACATTGCTCCACTTTTCAGTTGGTCATTCCAAATGAGTTTCTAGCAAACTCCAAACGTTTTGAAACATGCTTACGTGAGCAGGGGCACTTTTCGGGTACTACAGGCATTCAAGTTGTTATCTCGCAACCTCCGGCGAATAGTTTCAACACTTGCGGTCACACTTTGCTCCTTTTTTAGCTCTGTAGCTGGCATAAACGGGATATTCTTGCATTGTCTGACCAAACTCTTAACCATTAATGGTGGCAAAACTTTCTTGCCGCCACATGTTTCCGACTTTTGAGTTAATTTAATTGCATTCACAACCATTTTAATGGAACACCCAATCAAGTTTCTTATTTCAGAATATGATTCATGCTCAGAAACCATTTGTTTTATAAAAGCACGTTTTTCAGGTGTACAATGTTTTCCACGTCCCATTTCTATGAAAATCAATAATGTAATATGCGATGAATTATTTTATTTTTTTTTTTACCTTTAGCATTTGATCCTTTTATTTCAACTATTAAATCACTATTTATATTTTTTAAAGAATTTTTGTTATTCGGTGCTATTTTAATGACTGCACTGATGTTGATTTTTTTTATAATTTCGATCATTGGAAAAGAACCGGTAACATTTTTTGGAAAAAATAAAGACGATCAGAGAGAATATATGTACATATTACAATAGTATTGCATACTTTTTTTTAAATAATCAGCACAATACATTTGTTTTCACTAGAATGAACATAGAATAGGCTATTGGTGCTATTTTTTTGACTGGCACTGTATATATACATATGTACAATATTGATGTTAGTTCCTATAAAGAATGTTCGTTGAAATGGGTTTTCCAAAGACCCCAGATATGATGAGTTTAAGTCGCACAAATTGGAATTTTTTGCTATTGAAATTCATCAAGATCGGACCACAAATGGCAGAGATATGAGCAAAAAATCATGACATCCTCTTATTTTGCAAAAAAAAAAAAAAAATTCCTTGTTGTTATTTTTATTATATTTTTATGCATATTGCAGAACGGCAAGACCCAAAGTTTTCAAATAAGATACAAGCATCTTTGTTATCAATTCACAACATCTGGCAAAATGTGGGCGGGATTGGAGAAGTGTCCGTAGTAGCACTTCCCAAACAAAGACATGGGTGCGTTCGTAAATGCATCACTGCGCTGCATCAGTGATTTCAAATCGTTATATATTTATCAGTAAAGTAAATGTGGACCTAAAAATTGTGAAATATTCCACAAAAATAATAGTCATACAATAAAAAAAATTATAATTATTTTTTATCGGCTTTAAAAAAAGTTTGCTTTTCTGATGCAGAGCAGTGTTGCATTTACGAACGCAAACCATTATAGATTTCTTTAAAGCTGGAGAACAGCAAGAGCTAAAATTTCCAAATCAGGTACAAGCATCTTGGTTATCAATAAACAACAAGACAAAATGTGGGCGGGATTGGACAAGTGGGCGTGACACAAAATTGATTTATTTATATTAAAAGAACGGTACATGTTTATATAGCTCTGCTATTATCGAAACATGGTGAAGGATGTACATACATATAAGATTTTGCATAGCCGAGTATAGCACTCTTACTTGTTTTTATTGGATTTAAAATGCAAACTTTTGATTAAATATTTTGATTGATATTTAGGTAAAGCACTGCAGAGTCATAATCTTGAGGAAACTAACCACAAACATACCCTCGTCTCAACAATACATACTTATATAAAATAAATATCAAAACTTTAAATATTGTAATTTTGATGCTAAAAGGCAAAGGTCCTTTGGAAAGAAAAGAAGATATTATAAAAGACCAATTCTTTTTAAGTGGAAACCTTTTATTGCCAAAAAAAATAACTAAATGATATAAGTACTTATGTACACATGTAGGTACCTTATTGGAAATACTACATACATATGTCAGTTAGTAAAAAAAAGAAAGGGTTTTAGTTCTACAAAGAAATAGAAAGACATCATAATAATTGCATTTTGTATACATATTTTTTACATAAAAATTAATGGAAAGGAAAAAAGAAAGAAAAAGAGAACTTTGTCAAAGGTAGGTATTAGAGAGTAAAATAAACTTTGTCTTTTGAGATAATCATGCAAATATTGCAAGAGAAGGGTGGCGATTATCTGTATCTGTTAAAGTAAACAGAAGCAGAGAGCAAGGGAGTTTAATAATGTGTGTAAATCAAAACAAATTTTTATTTTCAAAATGTGCCTATTTTTATTTCAGGAGAAGAACTTATAATTTAAATAAAAACAATTATGTAGTATTAAGATTTGCATTTACAAATAATGGATATGTTTAAAGATATAAAAAGAGAAGTTTTTGTAAGGAAGAAAATTTAATAATCGCCCAAACAATTAAATTAAAATCCAACAATAACAACACTATATTCAACATACAAAAATTACTAATACATAAACAACATAAAAAAGCGCGCTAAAGTATGACTAAATGTCGACTACATAAAATGTTTGTGTTTTTTTTTACGTTTTATTGTGTTTTTCGCTTTCTGCTGCTGTATATGACTGGTTGATTTTAGTGCTAGCCGCGTATTTTACAAGAAATTCACAAAAGAAGTTGAAGACGAGACGAGGGAAGAAGGGAGTAGAGTAAACCCTGTTTCAATACAGAGAATTAATTCTTATAAAACAACACACAGTTATTATTTTAAAAAACAATATAGGTAGGTACCTATAAAACAAAAAAAAAAACACCATGTTCTTTTTATAAATACAGTTAAACCTCTATTATCCGGCTCTCGTGGGACCGGCACCAGCACGGATAATCGAAATACACGGTTAATAGAGGTTATATTAATATAAACAGAAATTTTTTTTTAATTTATTTTTATTTCAACATTAAATTTATGGAACTGCAGATTCAAATATACCACATATTTTTCCAAAAAACATACAAATTCCCATAGACAATGCAAAATCAAATATTTACTAATGATGCTTTGGTTGATCAAACTACATGAATGCACAAAATTTGTACATTTTACAACGTTTTATGCTTTTTTGTTTTTGCATTTCTTCTGACGAAATGTTAAAATTTCACTTGCTAAATGAATACAAACGCAAATATGTATGTTCTTATGTGTGGGCACATGAACTTAAAAAGGGGAAACACCGGAATTAGATTAACATAACAAAAAACATATGAATACTGCACGGATAATACATGTAAAGCACGGTTAATAAAGGTGTAACTCTAAAGCACGGATAATAGAGGTGAAGCACGGATAATAGAGGGAAAAAATAAAAAGAACCGCATGCCGGTTAATAGATGTAACCGATTAATAGAGGCCCGGTTAATCGAGGTTTAACTGTACATAAATAATCTTTTGTCATTGATTAAAATTTCCATAGTCGAGTATAAAAACAAACCATGGTTTTTTTTAGTTTTAAACCGATTTCGGCATTGGTATTTGCCAAAAAGTGATAATCGGCCAACAATCGCGGTTACAAAGCCACACAGAAAAAATCTACTACATAGGTACAAACTTTCTGTTCAAATTCGGTTGTGGAAAATTGTATTGTATCTTAAACAGGTAAACAAGCTAGCTAGCAATATTGGAAAGAAAAACGAGTACGAGTGCTCTGTCTTTGATACCTTCCAATAAGAATTCTAATATTTCAGGAATGGGTTTTATATGGGATCTATAAATTATAAACAAATCTTAAAAAAACAGACCTCACAACATTTAATTTTATTTATTTATTGATTTATTTTATTTAATTCAATCAATAATACAAAAGCCTTTGTGATATTTAATTGGTACCTATTAAAAAAAAAACTAAATTATCGGGTACGTTCTGGAGATCGAAATAAAGTGAAATTTAAACCGAAAAAGATTGTAAGTTCAATTTTTTACAAAATGAGCGTAGTTTTTACTGGTTTTAAGAGTTATTATTGTTAAGCTAGCTAGTACTCAAAAAATTAAGTAGATAAAAAGGAATAGGATTATTTAACTTGCATTGCAGGTTCGTTTTTTAAATTTGGTCGATTTTAAATCCACTTTATTTCGGTATCTACAACATAACCGTTTACAATATTTTTAAATAAAATAACATTTATTTTTAACGATTTTAAAATTGAGTTTAAAGTGCAGTGCGATAATCGATTTAACAAACAAAAAAAAAGTCGATCCGAAATTCGAAAATCGATTTTTCAATAAACATACATAGTTACGTAAGTATTTGCCATTATTTAGTATGCGCGTGATGTGAATTTCTTCGACATCGATAAAATTATTGTTGAACTATTTAATTTCACAAAATCTTAGAGTATAGTAAAATACCGTATTAGCAAAAAATTACCAACATTTCTCGACATAATTTCCTAAAAAAAATTATAAGTGTAATTTTTTTTTTTTTTTTTTAATTTTGAACAATGTTGTCCAAACAGCGGTGTAACTTTTTCTATTCATCGGTGGTAATACCGCTGTACACACAAACACAAGTACACTTGTAAAGTATCTTGTTAGTTGTCTTCTTGTTTTTGTTTTTATTATTGTTTTTCTTTTTTAATCATGAACACTTTTAATTTTTGTTGCTGTTTTTTTTTTTGCTTCTCAAAAGTTTTTGTTTTTGTAAACTGTACCACAGTGATAAGGTATGGATGGGTATTGTATGGATGGATGGCTGTTGGTTGGTCGGTATGTGTTCGACGGCAATGGCAACAACGATGTACGATACCAATGAACAATCAAAAGCAGGAATAATTTATGTGTGTGAAGTTAAATTTTAAAATTTATAACCCTAGACACATTCTGTTATGTTTACAGAACAATGTTAACCACTTAACAGACCTAATGTTAACGCTGTATTAATGGATTAGTTTAGATTTCTGGAAAAGGAGTCAACGTGGGCGAAAAAAAATGATTAGGATTTGTGGACAATACTATTCTCCATCGTTCTCCATCCCCAGAATTTTTAAGAGAGCGAGTTGGACCGACTTATGGCCAATTTACTATTTTGAATTCTCTAGGGGATGAACCCAGATTTCTGGAAAAGGAGTCAACGTGGGCGAAAAAAAATGATTAGGATTTGTGGACAATACTATTCTCCATCGTTTTCCATCCCCAGAATTTTTAACAGAGCGAGTTGGACCGACTTATGGCCAATTTACTCTTTTGAATTCTCTAGGGGATGAACCCAGATTTCTGGAAAAGGAGTCAACGTGGGCGAAAAAAAATTATAAGGATTTGTGGACAATACTATTCTCCATCGTTGTCCATCCCCAGAATTTTTAACAGAGCGAGTTGGACCGACTTATAGCCAATTTACTCTTTTGAATTCTCTTGGGGATGAACCCAGATTTCTGGAAAAGGAGTCAACGTGGGCGAAAAAAAATTATAAGGATTTGTGGACAATACTATTCTCCATCGTTCTCCATCCCCAGAATTTTTAACAGAGCGAGTTGGACCGACTTATGGCCAATTTACTCTTTTGAATTCTCTAGGGGATGAACCCAGATTTCTGGAAAAGGAGTCAACGTGGGCGAAAAAAAACTATAAGGATTTGTGGACAATACTATTCTCCATCGTTCTCCATCCCCAGAATTTTTAACAGAGCGAGTTGGACCGACTTATGGCCAATTTACTCTTTTGAATTCTCTAGGGGATGAACCCAGATTTCTGGAAAAGGAGTCAACGTGGGCGAAAAAAAATGATTAGGATTTGTGGACAATACTATTCTCCATCGTTGTCCATCCCCAGAATTTTTAACAGAGCGAGTTGGACCGACTTATGGCCAATTTACACTTTTGAAATCTCTAGGGGATGAACCCAGATTTCTGGAAAAGGAGTCAACGTGGGCGAAAAAAAATTATAAGGATTTGTGGACAATACTATTCTCCATCGTTCTCCATCCCCAGCATTTTTAACAGAGCGAGTTGGACCGACTTATGGCCAATTTACTCTTTTGAATTCTCTAGGGGATGAACCCAGATTTCTGGAAAAGGAGTCAACGTGGGCGAAAAAAAATGATTAGGATTTGTGGACAATACTATTCTCCATCGTTCTCCATCCCCAGCATTTTTAACAGAGCGAGTTGGACCGACTTATGGCCAATTTACTCTTTTGAATTCTCTAGGGGATGAACCCAGATTTCTGGAAAAGGAGTCAACGTGGGCGAAAAAAAATGATTAGGATTTGTGGACAATACTATTCTCCATCGTTCTCCATCCCCAGAATTTTTAACAGAGCGAGTTGGACCGACTTATGGCCAATTTACACTTTTGAAATCTCTAGGGGATGAACCCAGATTTCTGGAAAAGGAGTCAACGTGGGCGAAAAAAAATTATAAGGATTTGTGGACAATACTATTCTCCATCGTTCTCCATCCCCAGCATTTTTAACAGAGCGAGTTGGACCGACTTATGGCCAATTTACTCTTTTGAATTCTCTAGGGGATGAACCCAGATTTCTGGAAAAGGAGTCAACGTGGGCGAAAAAAAATGATTAGGATTTGTGGACAATACTATTCTCCATCGTTCTCCATCCCCAGAATTTTTAACAGAGCGAGTTGGACCGACTTATGGCCAATTTACACTTTTGAAATCTCTAGGGGATGAACCCAGATTTCTGGAAAAGGAGTCAACGTGGGCGAAAAAAAATTATAAGGATTTGTGGACAATACTATTCTCCATCGTTCTCCATCCCCAGAATTTTTAACAGAGCGAGTTGGACCGACTTATGGCCAATTTACTCTTTTGAATTCTCTAGGGGATGAACCCAGATTTCTGGAAAAGGAGTCAACGTGGGCGAAAAAAAATTATAAGGATTTGTGGACAATACTATTCTCCATCGTTGTCCATCCCCAGAATTTTTAACAGAGCGAGTTGGACCGACTTATGGCCAATTTACTCTTTTGAATTCTCTTGGGGATGAACCCAGATTTCTGGAAAAGGAGTCAACGTGGGCGAAAAAAAATTATAAGGATTTGTGGACAATACTATTCTCCATCGTTCTCCATCCCCAGAATTTTTAACAGAGCGAGTTGGACCGACTTATGGCCAATTTACTCTTTTGAATTCTCTAGGGGATGAACCCAGATTTCTGGAAAAGGAGTCAACGTGGGCGAAAAAAAACTATAAGGATTTGTGGACAATACTATTCTCCATCGTTCTCCATCCCCAGAATTTTTAACAGAGCGAGTTGGACCGACTTATGGCCAATTTACTCTTTTGAATTCTCTAGGGGATGAACCCAGATTTCTGGAAAAGGAGTCAACGTGGGCGAAAAAAAATGATTAGGATTTGTGGACAATACTATTCTCCATCGTTCTCCATCCCCAGAATTTTTAACAGAGCGAGTTGGACCGACTTATGGCCAATTTACTCTTTTGAATTCTCTAGGGGATGAACCCAGATTTCTGGAAAAGGAGTCAACGTGGGCGAAAAAAAATGATTAGGATTTGTGGACAATACTATTCTCCATCGTTCTCCATCCCCAGAATTTTTAACAGAGCGAGTTGGACCGACTTATGGCCAATTTACTCTTTTGAATTCTCTAGGGGATGAACCCAGATTTCTGGAAAAGGAGTCAACGTGGGCGAAAAAAAATTATAAGGATTTGTGGACAATACTATTCTCCATCGTTGTCCATCCCCAGAATTTTTAACAGAGCGAGTTGGACCGACTTATGGCCAATTTACTCTTTTGAATTCTCTAGGGGATGAACCCAGATTTCTGGAAAAGGAGTCAACGTGGGCGAAAAAAAATGATTAGGATTTGTGGACAATACTATTCTCCATCGTTCTCCATCCCCAGAATTTTTAACAGAGCGAGTTGGACCGACTTATGGCCAATTTACTCTTTTGAATTCTCTAGGGGATGAACCCAGATTTCTGGAAAAGGAGTCAACGTGGGCGAAAAAAAATTATAAGGATTTGTGGACAATACTATTCTCCATCGTTGTCCATCCCCAGAATTTTTAACAGAGCGAGTTGGACCGACTTATAGCCAATTTACTCTTTTGAATTCTCTTGGGGATGAACCCAGATTTCTGGAAAAGGAGTCAACGTGGGCGAAAAAAAATTATAAGGATTTGTGGACAATACTATTCTCCATCGTTCTCCATCCCCAGAATTTTTAACAGAGCGAGTTGGACCGACTTATGGCCAATTTACTCTTTTGAATTCTCTAGGGGATGAACCCAGATTTCTGGAAAAGGAGTCAACGTGGGCGAAAAAAAACTATAAGGATTTGTGGACAATACTATTCTCCATCGTTCTCCATCCCCAGAATTTTTAACAGAGCGAGTTGGACCGACTTATGGCCAATTTACTCTTTTGAATTCTCTAGGGGATGAACCCAGATTTCTGGAAAAGGAGTCAACGTGGGCGAAAAAAAATGATTAGGATTTGTGGACAATACTATTCTCCATCGTTCTCCATCCCCAGAATTTTTAACAGAGCGAGTTGGACCGACTTATGGCCAATTTACACTTTTGAAATCTCTAGGGGATGAACCCAGATTTCTGGAAAAGGAGTCAACGTGGGCGAAAAAAAATGATTAGGATTTGTGGACAATACTATTCTCCATCGTTCTCCATCCCCAGCATTTTTAACAGAGCGAGTTGGACCGACTTATGGCCAATTTACTCTTTTGAATTCTCTAGGGGATGAACCCAGATTTCTGGAAAAGGAGTCAACGTGGGCGAAAAAAAATGATTAGGATTTGTGGACAATACTATTCTCCATCGTTCTCCATCCCCAGAATTTTTAACAGAGCGAGTTGGACCGACTTATGGCCAATTTACACTTTTGAAATCTCTAGGGGATGAACCCAGATTTCTGGAAAAGGAGTCAACGTGGGCGAAAAAAAATTATAAGGATTTGTGGACAATACTATTCTCCATCGTTCTCCATCCCCAGCATTTTTAACAGAGCGAGTTGGACCGACTTATGGCCAATTTACTCTTTTGAATTCTCTAGGGGATGAACCCAGATTTCTGGAAAAGGAGTCAACGTGGGCGAAAAAAAATGATTAGGATTTGTGGACAATACTATTCTCCATCGTTCTCCATCCCCAGAATTTTTAACAGAGCGAGTTGGACCGACTTATGGCCAATTTACACTTTTGAAATCTCTAGGGGATGAACCCAGATTTCTGGAAAAGGAGTCAACGTGGGCGAAAAAAAATTATAAGGATTTGTGGACAATACTATTCTCCATCGTTCTCCATCCCCAGAATTTTTAACAGAGCGAGTTGGACCGACTTATGGCCAATTTACTCTTTTGAATTCTCTAGGGGATGAACCCAGATTTCTGGAAAAGGAGTCAACGTGGGCGAAAAAAAATTATAAGGATTTGTGGACAATACTATTCTCCATCGTTGTCCATCCCCAGAATTTTTAACAGAGCGAGTTGGACCGACTTATAGCCAATTTACTCTTTTGAATTCTCTTGGGGATGAACCCAGATTTCTGGAAAAGGAGTCAACGTGGGCGAAAAAAAATTATAAGGATTTGTGGACAATACTATTCTCCATCGTTCTCCATCCCCAGAATTTTTAACAGAGCGAGTTGGACCGACTTATGGCCAATTTACTCTTTTGAATTCTCTAGGGGATGAACCCAGATTTCTGGAAAAGGAGTCAACGTGGGCGAAAAAAAACTATAAGGATTTGTGGACAATACTATTCTCCATCGTTCTCCATCCCCAGAATTTTTAACAGAGCGAGTTGGACCGACTTATGGCCAATTTACTCTTTTGAATTCTCTAGGGGATGAACCCAGATTTCTGGAAAAGGAGTCAACGTGGGCGAAAAAAAATGATTAGGATTTGTGGACAATACTATTCTCCATCGTTGTCCATCCCCAGAATTTTTAACAGAGCGAGTTGGACCGACTTATGGCCAATTTACACTTTTGAAATCTCTAGGGGATGAACCCAGATTTCTGGAAAAGGAGTCAACGTGGGCGAAAAAAAATTATAAGGATTTGTGGACAATACTATTCTCCATCGTTCTCCATCCCCAGCATTTTTAACAGAGCGAGTTGGACCGACTTATGGCCAATTTACTCTTTTGAATTCTCTAGGGGATGAACCCAGATTTCTGGAAAAGGAGTCAACGTGGGCGAAAAAAAATGATTAGGATTTGTGGACAATACTATTCTCCATCGTTCTCCATCCCCAGCATTTTTAACAGAGCGAGTTGGACCGACTTATGGCCAATTTACTCTTTTGAATTCTCTAGGGGATGAACCCAGATTTCTGGAAAAGGAGTCAACGTGGGCGAAAAAAAATGATTAGGATTTGTGGACAATACTATTCTCCATCGTTCTCCATCCCCAGAATTTTTAACAGAGCGAGTTGGACCGACTTATGGCCAATTTACACTTTTGAAATCTCTAGGGGATGAACCCAGATTTCTGGAAAAGGAGTCAACGTGGGCGAAAAAAAATTATAAGGATTTGTGGACAATACTATTCTCCATCGTTCTCCATCCCCAGCATTTTTAACAGAGCGAGTTGGACCGACTTATGGCCAATTTACTCTTTTGAATTCTCTAGGGGATGAACCCAGATTTCTGGAAAAGGAGTCAACGTGGGCGAAAAAAAATGATTAGGATTTGTGGACAATACTATTCTCCATCGTTCTCCATCCCCAGAATTTTTAACAGAGCGAGTTGGACCGACTTATGGCCAATTTACACTTTTGAAATCTCTAGGGGATGAACCCAGATTTCTGGAAAAGGAGTCAACGTGGGCGAAAAAAAATTATAAGGATTTGTGGACAATACTATTCTCCATCGTTCTCCATCCCCAGAATTTTTAACAGAGCGAGTTGGACCGACTTATGGCCAATTTACTCTTTTGAATTCTCTAGGGGATGAACCCAGATTTCTGGAAAAGGAGTCAACGTGGGCGAAAAAAAATTATAAGGATTTGTGGACAATACTATTCTCCATCGTTGTCCATCCCCAGAATTTTTAACAGAGCGAGTTGGACCGACTTATGGCCAATTTACTCTTTTGAATTCTCTAATCATTTTTTTCGCCCACGTTGACTCCTTTTCCAGAAATCTGGGTTCATCCCCTAGAGATTTCAAAAGTGTAAATTGGCCATAAGTCGGTCCAACTCGCTCTGTTAAAAATTCTGGGGATGGACAACGATGGAGAATAGTATTGTCCACAAATCCTTATAATTTTTTTTCGCCCACGTTGACTCCTTTTCCAGAAATCTGGGTTCATCCCCTAGAGAATTCAAAAGAGTAAATTGGCCATAAGTCGGTCCAACTCGCTCTGTTAAAAATTCTGGGGATGGAGAACGATGGAGAATAGTATTGTCCACAAATCCTTATAGTTTTTTTTCGCCCACGTTGACTCCTTTTCCAGAAATCTGGGTTCATCCCCTAGAGAATTCAAAAGAGTAAATTGGCCATAAGTCGGTCCAACTCGCTCTGTTAAAAATTCTGGGGATGGAGAACGATGGAGAATAGTATTGTCCACAAATCCTTATAATTTTTTTTCGCCCACGTTGACTCCTTTTCCAGAAATCTGGGTTCATCCCCAAGAGAATTCAAAAGAGTAAATTGGCCATAAGTCGGTCCAACTCGCTCTGTTAAAAATTCTGGGGATGGACAACGATGGAGAATAGTATTGTCCACAAATCCTTATAATTTTTTTTCGCCCACGTTGACTCCTTTTCCAGAAATCTGGGTTCATCCCCTAGAGAATTCAAAAGAGTAAATTGGCCATAAGTCGGTCCAACTCGCTCTGTTAAAAATTCTGGGGATGGACAACGATGGAGAATAGTATTGTCCACAAATCCTTATAATTTTTTTTCGCCCACGTTGACTCCTTTTCCAGAAATCTGGGTTCATCCCCAAGAGAATTCAAAAGAGTAAATTGGCCATAAGTCGGTCCAACTCGCTCTGTTAAAAATTCTGGGGATGGAGAACGATGGAGAATAGTATTGTCCACAAATCCTAATCATTTTTTTTCGCCCACGTTGACTCCTTTTCCAGAAATCTGGGTTCATCCCCTAGAGAATTCAAAAGAGTAAATTGGCCATAAGTCGGTCCAACTCGCTCTGTTAAAAATTCTGGGGATGGACAACGATGGAGAATAGTATTGTCCACAAATCCTTATAATTTTTTTTCGCCCACGTTGACTCCTTTTCCAGAAATCTGGGTTCATCCCCTAGAGAATTCAAAAGAGTAAATTGGCCATAAGTCGGTCCAACTCGCTCTGTTAAAAATTCTGGGGATGGAGAACGATGGAGAATAGTATTGTCCACAAATCCTTATAATTTTTTTTCGCCCACGTTGACTCCTTTTCCAGAAATCTGGGTTCATCCCCTAGAGATTTCAAAAGTGTAAATTGGCCATAAGTCGGTCCAACTCGCTCTGTTAAAAATTCTGGGGATGGAGAACGATGGAGAATAGTATTGTCCACAAATCCTAATCATTTTTTTTCGCCCACGTTGACTCCTTTTCCAGAAATCTGGGTTCATCCCCTAGAGAATTCAAAAGAGTAAATTGGCCATAAGTCGGTCCAACTCGCTCTGTTAAAAATGCTGGGGATGGAGAACGATGGAGAATAGTATTGTCCACAAATCCTTATAATTTTTTTTCGCCCACGTTGACTCCTTTTCCAGAAATCTGGGTTCATCCCCTAGAGATTTCAAAAGTGTAAATTGGCCATAAGTCGGTCCAACTCGCTCTGTTAAAAATTCTGGGGATGGAGAACGATGGAGAATAGTATTGTCCACAAATCCTAATCATTTTTTTTCGCCCACGTTGACTCCTTTTCCAGAAATCTGGGTTCATCCCCTAGAGATTTCAAAAGTGTAAATTGGCCATAAGTCGGTCCAACTCGCTCTGTTAAAAATGCTGGGGATGGAGAACGATGGAGAATAGTATTGTCCACAAATCCTTATAATTTTTTTTCGCCCACGTTGACTCCTTTTCCAGAAATCTGGGTTCATCCCCTAGAGATTTCAAAAGTGTAAATTGGCCATAAGTCGGTCCAACTCGCTCTGTTAAAAATTCTGGGGATGGAGAACGATGGAGAATAGTATTGTCCACAAATCCTAATCATTTTTTTTCGCCCACGTTGACTCCTTTTCCAGAAATCTGGGTTCATCCCCTAGAGAATTCAAAAGAGTAAATTGGCCATAAGTCGGTCCAACTCGCTCTGTTAAAAATTCTGGGGATGGAGAACGATGGAGAATAGTATTGTCCACAAATCCTTATAGTTTTTTTTCGCCCACGTTGACTCCTTTTCCAGAAATCTGGGTTCATCCCCTAGAGAATTCAAAAGAGTAAATTGGCCATAAGTCGGTCCAACTCGCTCTGTTAAAAATTCTGGGGATGGAGAACGATGGAGAATAGTATTGTCCACAAATCCTTATAATTTTTTTTCGCCCACGTTGACTCCTTTTCCAGAAATCTGGGTTCATCCCCAAGAGAATTCAAAAGAGTAAATTGGCTATAAGTCGGTCCAACTCGCTCTGTTAAAAATTCTGGGGATGGACAACGATGGAGAATAGTATTGTCCACAAATCCTTATAATTTTTTTTCGCCCACGTTGACTCCTTTTCCAGAAATCTGGGTTCATCCCCTAGAGAATTCAAAAGAGTAAATTGGCCATAAGTCGGTCCAACTCGCTCTGTTAAAAATTCTGGGGATGGAAAACGATGGAGAATAGTATTGTCCACAAATCCTAATCATTTTTTTTCGCCCACGTTGACTCCTTTTCCAGAAATCTGGGTTCATCCCCTAGAGAATTCAAAAGAGTAAATTGGCCATAAGTCGGTCCAACTCGCTCTGTTAAAAATTCTGGGGATGGAGAACGATGGAGAATAGTATTGTCCACAAATCCTAATCATTTTTTTTCGCCCACGTTGACTCCTTTTCCAGAAATCTGGGTTCATCCCCTAGAGAATTCAAAAGAGTAAATTGGCCATAAGTCGGTCCAACTCGCTCTGTTAAAAATTCTGGGGATGGACAACGATGGAGAATAGTATTGTCCACAAATCCTTATAATTTTTTTTCGCCCACGTTGACTCCTTTTCCAGAAATCTGGGTTCATCCCCTAGAGAATTCAAAAGAGTAAATTGGCCATAAGTCAGTCCAACTCGCTCTGTTAAAAATTCTGGGGATGGACAACGATGGAGAATAGTATTGTCCACAAATCCTTATAATTTTTTTTCGCCCACGTTGACTCCTTTTCCAGAAATCTGGGTTCATCCCCTAGAGAATTCAAAAGAGTAAATTGGCCATAAGTCGGTCCAACTCGCTCTGTTAAAAATTCTGGGGATGGAAAACGATGGAGAATAGTATTGTCCACAAATCCTAATCATTTTTTTTCGCCCACGTTGACTCCTTTTCCAGAAATCTGGGTTCATCCCCTAGAGAATTCAAAAGAGTAAATTGGCCATAAGTCGGTCCAACTCGCTCTGTTAAAAATTCTGGGGATGGACAACGATGGAGAATAGTATTGTCCACAAATCCTTATAATTTTTTTTCGCCCACGTTGACTCCTTTTCCAGAAATCTGGGTTCATCCCCTAGAGAATTCAAAAGAGTAAATTGGCCATAAGTCGGTCCAACTCGCTCTGTTAAAAATTCTGGGGATGGAGAACGATGGAGAATAGTATTGTCCACAAATCCTTATAATTTTTTTTCGCCCACGTTGACTCCTTTTCCAGAAATCTGGGTTCATCCCCTAGAGAATTCAAAAGAGTAAATTGGCCATAAGTCGGTCCAACTCGCTGTGTTAAAAATTCTGGGGATGGACAACGATGGAGAATAGTATTGTCCACAAATCCTTATAATTTTTTTTCGCCCACGTTGACTCCTTTTCCAGAAATCTGGGTTCATCCCCTAGAGAATTCAAAAGAGTAAATTGGCCATAAGTCGGTCCAACTCGCTCTGTTAAAAATTCTGGGGATGGAAAACGATGGAGAATAGTATTGTCCACAAATCCTAATCATTTTTTTTCGCCCACGTTGACTCCTTTTCCAGAAATCTGGGTTCATCCCCTAGAGAATTCAAAAGAGTAAATTGGCCATAAGTCGGTCCAACTCGCTCTGTTAAAAATTCTGGGGATGGACAACGATGGAGAATAGTATTGTCCACAAATCCTTATAATTTTTTTTCGCCCACGTTGACTCCTTTTCCAGAAATCTGGGTTCATCCCCTAGAGAATTCAAAAGAGTAAATTGGCCATAAGTCGGTCCAACTCGCTCTGTTAAAAATTCTGGGGATGGAGAACGATGGAGAATAGTATTGTCCACAAATCCTTATAATTTTTTTTCGCCCACGTTGACTCCTTTTCCAGAAATCTGGGTTCATCCCCTAGAGAATTCAAAAGAGTAAATTGGCCATAAGTCGGTCCAACTCGCTGTGTTAAAAATTCTGGGGATGGAGAACGATGGAGAATAGTATTGTCCACAAATCCTTATAATTTTTTTTCGCCCACGTTGACTCCTTTTCCAGAAATCTGGGTTCATCCCCTAGAGAATTCAAAAGAGTAAATTGGCCATAAGTCGGTCCAACTCGCTCTGTTAAAAATTCTGGGGATGGAAAACGGTGGAGAATAGTATTGTCCACAAATCCTAATCATTTTTTTTCGCCCACGTTGACTCCTTTTCCAGAAATCTGGACTTATCCATGATTACAGCATTAACATTAGGTCTGTTAAGTAGTTAACATTGTTCTGTTAACATAACAGAATGTGTCTAGGGTTATAAATTTTAAAATTTAACTTCACACACATGAATAATTTTACGTACATTTTATAAGAAGTTTTGTTGTTTTTGTATTTATTTTATTTCTTTTTACCGAGACCACATACCATACACAAACAAAAATGTACATACTATATGAACACATATATAAATACAAACGTACATTTCGTAGGTACATACAAAATCGAAATGAAATACATCTGAAGAGCGTATATTAGAATTGAAGAGAGTGGAATAAGTTGAATAGAAGAAGAGAACACATTGCGCAAAAAACAGGGTATGACAATTGATATTAGATTAAATTGCAAATGCAAATGCAAGGTGGTAAAGGAATTCCATTTGAAATGCAATAAAAACAGATGTCAAAAACTCTAAAAGTGTGCTGGTGAATGCATTGTGGTAAAAAAAAAATGAAATGTCAAACATTTCTAAAAAAAAAAAACATTGTTAAACCAAAACAAATATCTTTGAACTGTCAAGGTCAGCAGGCTATTTGCCGCTACCTTTAGTCAATCCGCTTTAGTAATAATTTGACATTCAATAAGACTTAAAGGCCATGTCAGATAAACTTTTGCTTCGCGTTGCGTTACAGATTCGCTTTGACATCTAAAATGAAATATGAATACTTATTCGGGGAAACAAGAGTTATGCTGTAAAAAACGCGTTTTTTGCGCATTAAATAGGCAGTAAAAACTTAAAAATATGCCCCGAATAACATTTGCATTAAAAAAAAAAATCCATAAATTATAATCGGTAAATCCCATACACCATAGTATTTACAGACGATTTTTCGATATTTTACCCTATTTGGTAAAGATGGGCAGTCATGGGCTCACAAAAACAAAGTTATGTTAAGAGGTTAAAATTCATATAAGAGTTATTTGTGCAGAATATTATCCAGAATAACATCCATGAGATTTTTTGTCTTAAAGGGATTTTAGGGACGGTCGCTAAGTTAATTGTTAACATTAACATGTTAACATTTAAAAGGAAAGTTAAAGCTATTTATAGATAGGAGCGTTGGGCAAATGTGAACCGATTCGAAAAGAATTCAATTTCCACTTAAATATTTTAATCTAAATACCAATATAATTAGATAGTTTACGGACACAGAGTCGAATTTGGAAAATGTGTGTGAAGTTTACCATTTACATAGGCTTTGTCCTTAGTGCAATAAAATTTTTTTTATCAAATTTTATAAAATTATCCACAAAATTGCAAATTGTAAATATCGCACAAGGCTTTCATGGATAGACAATTAACCAGACGGACGGATGGACATCGTAAGATCACTTTAAAACAGTGTTCGAAAATAAACATTAAATATCGCTCCTTAGTGATCGGTTCGGCAGATTTGTGGAAAATACAAACGCAAAAGTGTTTGTGTAGAAAATCATTAAAAAATAACGTTTCCCTGTTAGTCATCTTTCGAACACAAAAATAATACTGTTTTAATCAAACTCAACAAAATATGAGAACATTTAATTCCGTTCGGTTTTTTTTTTTTGTTTGTTTTAAATCCGATTGACAAAGTTTAAGCCCAATCGGATAACGCCAACACGTGCCTCATTAAGCATAAATTAGGGAAAACAGTTATTTTTCACTAAAATTCGTATTTCTTTGTCCTTAATTAATGCTAAATATCACTTTGTCTATTGGTATAAGGAACAAAACAATCAATATTTAAATTAATAAGAATAAAATTTAATATATAACAAGACTCGACTCAGGTTCCTAGAATGAATGGTTTCGGTTATAGAGGCAAAGAAATACGAATTTTAGTGAAAAATCGCTGTTTTTCCTTAATTTATTCTCAATGAGGCACATGTTAGCGTTATCCGATTGAGCTGAAACTTTGTCAATCGCATTTCCTATGCTATCGGCACATATAAGGGTGTTGCGCCGATGGAAAATCCAACATTGATTTCTTGTAACCACCCTAATGTACATACATATGGATGTGTCAGAATTTAAAATGACTAACTCCACTTTTTGAAAATTTCTCAATTTTGTTATATGTATGTACATACGTTGTGAACTCTTTGAAAATTATTTTATTCTTCTATTAGTTTTATATTTTCTATTAAGGTTTGAATGTTATCTGATTTATTTTCAGAAGTACCAGCTAGATAAAAGGAAAATATAGTGCATAACAAAATAAAGCCATTATATTGCTGAAGTATGAATTACTACGCTTAGCGTGTTCCCCAACTTCTTCTGTGTAGCATCTTTAATTTTGGAATCATCAATTTACTTTACCTTTTATTTGGTGGTGTAAGGCCTTTTAGTTTCTGACACATCCATGCAATTGATATGTTTTTCGGAGATCTTGCAAATTATGCAAAAACATTTTTTAAAGCTTGAAAAACTGTTTTTCATTATTATTACCCTGTGTTTAAAGAAAAGGGAGTAAACAACAAATTACAAATAAAAAAAGTGTTGAGAATAATGATGGTGGTGGATCTCAAAGGGGTGAGTCAAAATTCCACAAAACATGGCAAAAAATAATTAGAGAGAAAAAAGGTACATACATATAAATAATTCTAAACAAAATAAATTTTTCTCTAAAAGATGTAATTTCTATGGCACAAACAAAAATAACAACAAACATTGTACATACATAAATAATACACTGACAACACTCGCTCGTATTAAGTGGGGGCCGATTTCTTGTTTATTTTGTTTTGTTTGAGTGGAAGGGCCACAAGAAAGCTTTTCTCTTTTTAAAAAAATAAAAAAACAAAAAATATTATTTCTTGTTTGAATAGGTATTTACGGAAAGTTTTTTTTATTTTATTTCACATAATGAAAATTAAAAAGATGTGTACGTAGAAAAGTTAAAGAGTATTTCTTAGAAAGAACTTTACTTTAGTTAAATTTTCTTAAACATCGGGGGATTAGTTTTCCGTGAACATAAATGTAGAATTCCCTACGATTTTTGCATGCAGACAATTTTATATTTAATAATTTTCTTTGCGGAGCCACAGGGAAAAAACAAATAAAATTAAATTGATATCACTGTATATGACATTACAACACAAAACTTGGAAAAAGAAATAAAAATTTTAGTCCAGCAAAAACACAATGGCAAGTGCGAATCTGTGTATATTGTTGTTAGTGTAAAATAAAAACGCATTTCGCACTTTGCAATTATTTTGGAACACCACTAATACAGTTAGTAGTGTGACAATTAATTTTTTTTTTTTTTTTGCAATTTATTGTTATCAACACAAACGGAAGAATTTTCAATTTAATTTGAAATTCGGATTCGGCAAATAAAAACGCATATACAGTTAGGGACAAAATTGTTCATAAAATTAGTGTTATTGGCAAAATAGGCTATACTTGTATATACGGACATGTTCTATAAATCGAAATGAAGTGGATTTAAAATCGAATAAATTTGGAAAACGAGCCTGTAAGTTCATAAAAAAATTACTTTTTTTGTACTTCATACTTTGAGTACCAATTATCTTTACAGAAACAACTCTTGAAAACAAGAAAAACTACAGTCATATTGTAAATAATTGAAATTAAAACCACGTTCGATTTCAATTCCACTTCATTTCGATTTCTCGAACATGCCCGAATTTTTTACACGGTATTAGTATTAAGTTCTGAATGTGAAGAATTATGACCGCAGTTAGAGATTATTGTTGTATTTGGGTGCTAGCGTTTGGTGTGTTGTCCCTTTGCGCTTTTAAGCTGCCTTAAGGCCTAACCAGAATGTGAACAACGTGGCTTAAGCAACTGAGCGAATACATGTAAATCATATGTGCAAAACCATGTTGAACTTAAGGGAAAAATAAGGTCTTTTCCTTTATTTTTGACAGTAGCTTAAGTTTGTTTATGCATATTCTGGTTGGGCCTTTAATCCTTTTTGCAATACTTTTACAAAAGTTTTTAGCATTTTCGGCTATATTTTTTCCAAGCTTTAACGGCAAGCTATGCGGGTTCCTCTGAGCAAAAAAATAAAAATTTGGCGTTTTGGCGACTGAGGAGGTAAATTTATTTTTGAATTTTTATTTTCTTCAAACTAACTTTTAGCTATTTCTGAAGTATGCTTAGGATCGTTGTCCTGCATAATGATATATCCCTGTCGTGGTTCTTAGCCGAATATGGCTTATCTTGGAATGTACGGGTCTTTAAGAATGGTTATGTAGTACTTGGCAACTTCATACGATTTTAGTGCTTACAACTAAATTGTACTCGATGCTCAGTAACAAAAATTAGCATTGATTCGCGACAATCTATGGCGAGTTTTTTTTTAGGCTATCAGCTTTGTTGCTTTTGATATCAAAAATATACTCTTTTTTTATTTTATTTATTTATTTAAAGTTCATTTTGTTATTTTACATACAAATCTCAGTGAAATGTTGTATTTTTTGTGATCTTGCGATGTGAGGCTCCTTTTTGTAAATTTTTCAAAATGCTTTTTCTAAAGTGCCGTTTTTGACTTGGCGTTCTTGAAGAAACTAGTCAAAATTTAATTGCTCATATTTTTTTCAAATTATTTAAAAAAATTTAATTTTAAAGAATCAATTTACTCACTCTAAAAGCAAATCTTTGGAATTTTTATGAAAGATTCACACAGGGTCAATATTGTTCACACATATGGTTTGGATTTTACCTTCCCAGCGGTAACTAGAATGAGTAAAGAGGCCTAATAGAAGGCCTTATTTAGCAGTCGGAAGCATTCCATACTTATTTATTTTTTACGCAGGTTGTCATTGGGCGCAAGGCCTTCCACACTTCCTTTAAGAACAACTTTGATCCCTTCCCAAAGAAGGGAGTAAGGAAGGTCACTAAAAAAAAAGTAAATAAAACTGAACACCTTTCTTTCTCCCTTCTCAAAGGGAGAAGCGAATGTGTACTGAATATTTCTGAATTCTCTTTTAAAAAGAAGTTTATTCCTTTTAGAAGGCATACTTCTGAAGGCAGGATATCATGCGAAGCGAATCTTTTAGAAAGGAGTATAGAGGCCTTCAAAAAGGCCTGGCACTTGCGGTCCTTTCAATATTTACCGCTGGGTTAGTATAAATATGAAAATTAACGGTACTTTTGAAAATAAGTTTCAATAGTAGTTATAAAATTTAGAAAGCCATTCATACAATAGTTTTAGAGAGTTTCCAAGTTGAAACTTTTATAGTTTTCATGATAAACATATACTTTTTATAAAATATGCATAAGCTCGCTTAAGCAACTGCACGAATAAGGTTAATCATATGTGTCACATTACATATATTGAACTTAAGGAAACTTTGTTATTTTTTCATTTGCTTATGCAAAGCGCGAAACTGATTACACAAACCGTACGGAATCAGATGTTTTTGATTTTGCTTTTTTTTTTAAATGCATTTGAGAGGTTTTTGGTCCATTGTTGACAGTAGATTAAGCTAGCTCATGATTTTGGCCCTTTATTTTTTTCTATTCTTCTTTTAAGAATCACTAGAATTTTCACACACATTTCCATAAAAAAAAACAGTGGACATAATTAGAAAAAGGAGCTCTTAAATTTTTAAATAAAATTAATAGGTATGAATGAAGTAATATTTATTTATTATATGTACATATGTAGATACAATTTAATAAAGAAGTTGTTTTGAGTCTACATACCTACATACATATTTAAAAAATTAGCAATAATTAATAAACGAAATGCAAAATTACTCACGAAACAGGCAAGGGAGAATATTGAAGTTTTTAACAGAGTTGCCAAAAAGCTTTAATTTTTTTTTTTATTTAAATGTAAACCATACATTTTTTACACATTAATTATAGGCTTACTTTTATTTTCAAAAAAAAAAAAATATTGCTTGCTTAGCTTTAAAATCACACAAAATAGGTATTTTATTTTTGTAGTTTTATAAAAAAGATAATGAAAAAAAAAATCGGAAATTATTTTATTCAAAATTACATCAACAAAACTCGTAAAATTTGCTAAAGAGCTTGAAATAAGGGAAAATTAATACTTATTTTACTGAGCCTTCTCTCTCTCTCACTTTTTCTTCCAATCTTACTCAAATTTGAACAATTCCAATATGTTTTTTTTTTTATATACCTACTACTACTTGTTTAGTATGTAAGCTGTGTATTAAATATGTGTGTTTATAATTTAATGGTGAAGGGGGGTAAAGTAAAAGACGACAATGAACAACGACTACTTCACAAAAACGACGTATATTAACCAATTGAATGAAAAAAATGACCTAACCTAAAAATATGTATTTTTATACAAATAAAAAAATAGATATTTTTTCTAAATAAAATTTTGTATGTTTCTATTGCACAATTATGTTAATTTTTTTTTAATTTATAAATGAAAACATTAAATTTTCAACTAAAAACCATTTTTTCGATATTAATTAATAAAAAAACCCTCTAAATTGTTACTTACATCAGCACCAAACTGCACTTATCTAAAAGTGTATAGAAAATTTAACCAACACTATTTTGTCTGTTTGTCAGTCAGTCAGACTAGGAGATTTTTTCTACACCTTTATTTAATATATTACAACGCAAAAAAACAATAACTTTTACACTTATTTTTAATTATTTAAAAAAACACAGATTTTCTAATTCAACTCACATTGAAAAATTTTTTTATTTTTTATAGTACACTAACTGGCGAGCAGTTATTAAATTAAGCAAATTATTATGAATTTTTTATATTCTTTTTCTTTTATCAATTTTTTGTAGGTAGATAGATAATTTTGCTTGTAATAAATTTAAAGACTTTTTTGTAAATTTTTCACAATTTTTTCAAAACTTTTTGGCGAGAAAACGTTTGTATACATCTGACTATTACCGCTAATATTTTCGATTAAAAAACGACAACATCTACGGCGCTGACGACAAATGCAAAAACCTTTTAAAAATCCAACTAACGAATACACACGAAGTACAATAAAAACGAATATATTGTACGTACATATGATGACTTTCGGCTACCAACTTAATAATAAATACAAAAAGAGATACAACAAAAAAAAACTTATATACAACAAAAAAACACATACACAAAATATATAAAAATAAAAAAAAATTCACAACAACAACATTATAAATAAAAGCAGAAAAGCAACAATAATACAAACCATAACACAAATAAATATACACAAACAATCCTACATGTACATACATACATATAACAGCCACCAAGAGAACAACAACAAAATATATACAACAAACTTATAAAATTAGGAGGGGGAGAGCGAGTGAATTACAACAAATGAGTAAAAATTAAAAAAAAATTAAGGAAAACTTGAGAGAGTATTTTACAAATCAGGTTATTTTAGAGCGGAGTTAAGGAAAATAAAAAACAAAAAGATTATTAAATAAATTTTGTTATCTTAAGGTGGATTAGAACTTTTCTAGTGAATAAATAGAAAAGTGCATTTCGCAAAAAGAAAATAAAAATTTCATGTGGAAAACTTAAATTAACCAAACATTGGCAGGTGTTCCTTGTATTTAAGAGATTAATTGAAGACAAAAAAACAATGGAGAAATATTAATTATTCTACTTGCTTATACTGCTCTCTTAACAGATAAAGAGTTCGAGAGTTCGATTACCTTGGAAAAATTAAATTAAAAAAAAAATCTTTCGAAAAATGAAAAATACATTATCATACTGAGAAAGAAGAAGGTAAAAAACAAAAGAAAAATATACGTACAAGCAAAATATAATAAGAAAACAAACGAAAAATAAACAACCTACAATACACGGTAGTATCTGGTAACACTATTTTCTAGTAAATGATAAACAGCTGATTGTGTTTGTGCAATTCCTATAATGTGTATGTACTTTATTTAACAAATAATAAAGCCTCGTACTCTGTTCAAAATTTCATTGAAAAAACGCATATGTGCATTTCAGTCAAAAGGTCCACCGTGACCGAAAATTTAAAAGTTATTAAAAGCTGATTATTTTACGATATTGTTATAGAGAAATATTTAGATTTTACTAATTTTTTTTATTAATTTACCCATAAATTTGTTTACTTAGATGAACAATCATACTCCAAAGTTGTGCAAACGTAATTTCTTATATGTGAGGATGTTTTATTGTATGTTTTCTTTAATATTTATCTTTCTTAAAGGAGGTGATAGGTATTTGATAAAAATTATTCCAAAAAAAAATCTAAGAAAGAGTTCAAAGAGAAATATGTTATTCGGATTAACAGTAAATTTTTATTTTATTTTGAGCAATATTCAGTTAAATTATTACGGAAAAAATTTCACGTTCGAAATGTCACGTATCGACCCAGATTTTGGCTTAAAAAAAAGAAAATACAGAAGATTTTGGAATCAAACCAAGACATTTTAATGTTACATTGCTACGTAAAATTCCGAAAGTAGTTTGACTTAAAAATTGTGCTAGGTTTCGCTGAATTACGAATTTTTATACATGGCCAAAAAAACTACTTCTGTTTTTTTCACGTTCGAAACGCTACTTCTTTTGCCATTATCTTTGACCTAGAATCGAGCCCTCGATAAACTTTAGCATAGATAACAGTGCTTTCTTAGTGCTATAATTTAAGGGTTAAGAAAACGTAAAAATATTTTTTGCTTAAAATGTTATTGCATTTTTGATGCATACGACTGTCACGTTCAACACTTTGGAATTACCCATATGAAAAAAATTTTGCGAAATATCTACGAAATAATGTCGATAGTGTTGTACTCTGTTCATTTTTTGAAAAAGTTCCGAATTGTTTCTGGCAACATTTTTTTACAATTGCGAAGTAATGTAAGCTGCACTTATTTAATGTGGAATTTTAAGCAAAAGCAAAAAGGTATGAACGATTATTAAATAAAAAATTAAAATAACACAATCGGTAACAGTTTTTTATCCATATTTACTCTCTTTTTTATTAAAAAAAAAAATATTTTTAGTAAAATACATACATGTAGAGTTTTTTGAAATAAAAATTACCAACAATAATCTTATACATACTACTGTATTTAAATACGACATACAATCGATACAACGATGCCACCATGGTTTTGTGAATACTACCCAGCGGTAAATATTGAAAGGACCGCAAGTGACAGGCCTTTTTGAAGGCCTCTATACTTCTTTCTAAAAGATTCGCTTCGCATGATATCCTGCCTTCTGAAGTATGCATTCTATAAGGTATTAACTTCTTTTTAAAAGACCTTCTGAAATATTCAGTACCCATTCGCTACTCCCTTCTTTGAGAAGGGAGAAAGGAAGGTGTTCAGTTTTATTTACTTTTTATTTTTAGTGACCTTCCTTACTCCCTTCTTTGGGAAGGGATCGAAGTTGTTTTTAAAGGAAGTGTGGAAGGCCTTGCGGCCAATGACAACCTGTGTAAAAAATAAATAAGTATGGAATGCGGCGAGAAGGGCTTCTAACTGCTTGTGACTGCTAAATAAGGCCGTCTATTAGGCCTCTTTACTCATTCTAGTTACCGCTGGGTATATACTATGTCAATACTAATTATATATCACAGGTATTCTCGTCAGATTTGCACTCTTACGAAAAAGTCAAATTGCAAAAACGTAAGAACAATTACATAGACAATTATTCGTTCGCAAGAGTGCAAATCAGTTATGTCTTACAATCATTGAAAATATGGACCATCGGATAGAGGTATGCCACCGAAGCCACGGCGAGAATTTGGCCGATGTTTTGTTTCACACATAATTGCCAACGTGCGTTTTGGTGGGACCACAAAAACAGTCGAATTTTTAAATTCTATGGATAATTTTCTTTTTTAATTGGAAAAGCTGTTCCACCGATTTAAGCATGACTTATGAAGCGGTTATCTAATTTTATTACAAGAAGCGCTAAATTAAATTTCAGGATAGTATTTAAATCAATATTAAGTTAATTTTCATAACAAACTTAAATCGTATTTAAAACAGATTGGTTTTTTGAGTTTTATGTGAAAAGTCTTATTTAATTAAGATAAAAGTATGGTAGCACTACTAAATACAAAAAAAAAATATAAACAAGTAAGAAAGTATAGTCGGTCAAGCCCGACCATATGATACCCTACACCACAGTATTTAAAAACACATCATGCTTATGTGTCCATATAAATATAGATTTATCTATGTTTATAAACTTCATGAAAATCGGTTTGAAAGTTTGTGAGAGGCAGAAATTGACCCTATCTCCCCTCGTGGTCCTATTTTTTAAAAAATGCATACATTTTGTATCCATATAGATATGGTTCTATCTATGTTTTAAATTTCATTGAAATCGGTTTGATAGTTTCTGAGAGGAAAAAATTTCCGCCTAACTTCCCTCGTGGTCCTACGATTCGGCCCATTTTCAATAGGCTTGGTCCTTGTGCCAATAAGATCCTATGACCCAAATTTCATCAAATTATCTTGAAAATTGCGACCTGTACTTTGCGCACAAGGTTACATGGACAGCCAGCCAGCCGGACGGACATCGTTAGTTCGACTCAGAAAGTGATTCTAAGACGATCGGTATACTTTAAGGTGGGTCTAGGACCAATATTTTAAGGCGTTACATACATCAGCACAAATGCATAATACCCTCTCCACTATTGTGGTGTGGGTTTAAAAAGTGTATTTATTTACAAGGTGGTCGGAAAAAAACAGCTGACTGTTAATGCTTTGCCTGTTGTTGTAGTATTGTTGTGATATCGAGGTCACCTTGCTAAAATATTACAATGGAAACTTAAGTTGAAATTAAGTGTACCACATCGGTGAATTAAGTTTCACTTAAGTTTTTAGCGAAGAAGAGAATTTTGTATTTAAAACGATTTTAAAAATAAATGTGTTTTAATATCAATCCTGAAAATTGGTCATAAGATTGTCATTCCGTTGTTATTTCTACGATATTGATCCAAGACCCTATGTATGTACATATATTCTAACGGACAGACGGACAGTCCGTTGAAAGACCCCAGATAAGATGTTGACTTGGGGGTTAATTTCGCGCTTCTCTTTGCACCTGTGATGCCAAGAGATGCACTCCTTTGAACCTTGCTGAGCATCTTCCTATAGCTATCCACGGCAGCAAGTATATATAAGCAGCAAAAAAAAAAACTACTTTTTAAAAATAAATTTAGAAAAGTGGCGTATGCGGCACAAAACAATAATTTTCACTTTCACTAAAATGCTATTACCTTTTAATGAACGTTAAAAAAAAATTTAATTTAAAACTTCATAGTGTTTGTCCTAGTAACAGCCTACAAGCAATATTTTATAAATATCACAAAATCTTTACCACACTATTACTGAGGTGTGTAGGATATACAAAGCATTATAAATAATAAAAAGAATCAAACAAAATAAGTACAAATGACTAGCACAACAATCCAACTATTTTACCCATGGTCAGATTTATTTTCATTTAAGGTAAATTTTTTGCCAAAATTTGTAGAAAAAAATAAAATTCACGAAAATTAAAATGAATGTTAACAAGCACTCGTATGTTCAGGAATACGGTAATGAAAAGTAAACAATTTTTTGTTTTAAAAAGCCACAATAATGGTTGCATTGTTGAATTGGATATTTACAAAATAAGATTCATGAGAGTTGAAAAAGACAAAACAAAAAATATATCAAAATGAGAAGAAAAAAAATATCGAACTTAGTTTTAAGTGTATGAAAAAGCAATAAATAATTTAATTAACAGAAAGAAAACTATAACCGGAACTATCAAGAAATAAAATTTTCTTTTTTGGGGAGAGTAGACAAATAATAATCACTCTTTTCGTTGCCAGACTTATGTTTTAGGAAACTTTAAAAAAAAACCCCTACAATTTAAAAAATTCGAAAATAAATTTTTTTTATTTTACCATATTTCCTTATTGAGTGATAATTATCATGGTATATACCATTATATAATATGTAGGTTCATTAGGGAAAGTTCTCATAATTTACCCATGTAATGTCAAATTAATTTATTTGATATTTGACGCTTGTTTTAATTTTTTCTTTCCTTATTTTCTTTGACGTTATATGGGGTTTAAAATTGATAACAAAATTTCTAATTACTAAACCTTGTACATTCTTATTATACCATGATAATTACGAAGAAAAAAAAAATATTTTTTAAAAATTTATTTTTTGAACTAAATTTTTTAAACCTCGTAGATATCTATGTACATTAGGGTGGCAGCTAAATTTCAACTTTGGATTTTCAACATCTCCCGGGCGGAATATTGTGCCACATGGTCTAAAACTGATGTGGAAAAAATTTCAGCCAAATCGGATAACTTTTACCCCTGCCCCTTTGAGGTCAAAGTTCAAATGATAAAAAAAAAATTTCCATACAAGCACAAAATTTTTTTTCGGTTCTTTTTTATCATTTGAACTTTGACCTCAAGGGGGCAGGGGTAAAAGTTATCCGATTTGGCTGAAATTTTTTCGACATCAGTTTTAGACCATGTAGCACAATATTCCGCCCGGGAAATGTTGAAAATCCAAAGTTGAAAGTGCCCATTTAGACAGGGAAACATTTGAAAGGGAAACATTTTGTTTGGTAGCAAATTACGGGTGGGGAAGAGAGAATGGTTTTTGTGTTCGGTACTCGGCGACACGCTTTGTTCTCATTTTCTTTGTTGACATTTACTTTTCTTTTTGAGAAAAAAAAACAACAATATCAACAGAATGTTTCCGGCAACATGTTCGTCTGTGTGACCGCAAATGAAAAAACAAAAGAGAATTCCAGATGTTTTCCTTCCAAATGTTCGCTCGTCTAAACTCGGACATATTTAGCTGACACCCTAGTAATCATGCTCTCAAATAGGGCCAAAAACTGCATTTTTCCAGTTTTTTACCCCAATTTAGAACAAAAATGCGATGTCGAAAAAAAATTTAAAAAACCTGGTATTAAGAACAACAAAAAATCTTTAATGTGTGCTTTTCAAAACTACAAAAAAAATTTTTTAGAGTAAGCCCCTAAAAGCCTCAAATTTTTTTTTCAGTCACTTTTGAAACTGAAAATCTTGTCCGATCGAAATGAAATTTTTTGTTGTTAATAAGCTTATAAAGCTTACTAATATTAAAAAAAAAAAAAAAAAAAAAATCGAAAAAAAAATTTTTTGCTTGTATGGAAATTGTTTTATCATTTGAACTTTGACCTCAAAGGGGCAGGGGTAAAAGTTATCCGATTTGGCTGAAATTTTTTCCACATCAGTTTTAGACCATGTGGCACAATATTCCGCCCGGGAGACATCAATATTAATACAAAAAAATTGCTCCATACATTTAGCTGCCACCCTAATGTACATATGTATATTAGGGTGGCCGTTATTTACTTTTTTTTGATTTCTTATATTCTCGCCCCCCAAATCGGTTCGGTTTTATGTAAAAAAAAATACAAAAAAATTTCGTAGCGATAAGTTGTGTTTTAGGGGGGGGGGCGTCCGCCTTTCAAAGTTTGCCATCAAGCCATTTATTCAAATGTAATTTGTTTGCATATTACTATCTCTTAAAAACAACATTTTACAAAAATATGATATATGGCAATATTTTAGCTCTTTTAGTCGACAACATTAGCCTTGAAGAAAGTTTTTTGCTAAAATTAATATTTTAGAAAATAATTAAGAAAATAAAAACAAAATACCAATCTTTTTATATACGTTTTAAATATATAAAAGCCGGATTTAATGTCAAGTGACCCAATTTTGAAATCGATGTCTTCCGATTAGGATGAAATTTGCACAAAGGTTATTCCTATAGTAGTTTAGTAGTTTAGACACAAATTTTCAACAAGATCGGTCAAAAAGTTTAATTTTTTTGTATTTTTTTTTACATAAAACTCAACCGATTTGAGGGGGGAGAATATAAGAAATAAAAAAAAAAGTTCTCTATACAGCTAACGGCCACGCTAATGTATATGTATGAGATTTGCTTTTTAGTGATTTTAGGAAGGGATTTGTGGATTTAATAGCACAACATTTTGTCATGACATAAGTAGTAGCTATCGTAAAGCGGCTCATACACTTGCAATAAAATTGTTAAATTTCACGCATTGTACAATTATATCGCCAATGTGTATGTGATATTCGAAAGTGACGCAATATATTGGCAACAATCAAAAGACTTTCTATTTTTATTGCACAACGAAAAAAAGTGAAATGTGTTGGCAAAATTGTACAATGCTGCTTATGTTATCCCTTTAGGTTATGTTCATCTTTTTATTGAATGAATGAAACTATTATGCACCTTATTGCATAATATAGGACAAAATGGAAATAAAATGGCGGATATCATAAACAATAATATTGCAAGTGCATGGGCCGCTTAAAAGTTATTTTCGCCAAGATTTATCTCAATACCCACATTAATAACACACCGTTCAGACTATCCATTTTTATGTGTGCTTATGAACAAAACGTTCGCAGAATTAGCAACGCACAATTGTATACATATGTTCTTAAATAATGTGGGGAAACGTATGACACGACAACCCATACAAAAAGTAACAATAACAATCAATTTGGCGTTTATTTATAAAGAAATACTGCAGTAATGTTAGCCATCGTTAAGCGAACACATGTATAAACAAGAACAAAACATCGACAGCAATAGTTTTCACTATCAAAATGCATGTGTGCACAGGAAATTGTTGGTAGATTGAACATAGCGATGGCTAATCTAGACGGACTGTTAGGAATTATGGCATTAAAAGCGTGTTTCGAGAGAAGTATTTGTATGTACCGATTCGAATAAAATTTTGTGAGGAGATTTAGTTTGGCATAAATTAAGTTCGGAACAAAATGAATCTAAATAAAAACACAATAAGATGGTTTATGTGCGCAAAGACTCCATTCCGGAAAGAAGTTGTATGGGAGCTAAGTGAAATTATGGACCAATTTTCACTATTTATAATAAGTCCTTGTGACAATTATAACCTTAGTAGTTATTTTAATCAAATTTTTTTTCCAAATTTGCGAGCTGTACTTTGCGCACAAATTTTTCATGGACCGCCAGCCAACCGAACGGGCAGACATTTTTAGATCGATCAAAAAAAGTAATTCTTAAACGATCGGTATACTAAAATGTGGGTCTAGCTAGGACCAATAATTTAATGTGCTACAAACATCAGCACAAATGCATGATATCCTTTTCACTTTTGTGGTGAGGTATAATGAGTTAGATGCATATTTACTATTTACATTTATTTAATGACCCTAAATTGAACTATATTGACCTTGACTTTATATTTAGTATACATTTAAATATAACAAAAAAAAAACCTTTAAAGCTAAACTATTCAGCCCTATAATTAGTATCAATAAAAAAAGTACATATCACTCTTTTACTGCAATAGTGGCATATCTCAAAAAAATTAATTTTTGAGTAAAGGTACGTTCAGACTGATGAAATATTTGATAGTAAACATCAAATATTTTACTTACGTAGTCTGAATACAAAATATTTTTGAGTGTCAAATAAAATAACAGCTGATTTTGAGCAAATAAAAGTAATTGCCGGCAAACAAATATTTGTCCAATGTGAACATAGTGTGAACACAACAAATCAAATATTTTAGTAGTTTTTGAGCAAACATTTATTTGATATTACAAAAAAATTGTAAGAGCAAACAACGACAAATAATTTTAGCCATGTTACCTATAGAAGCAATTTTTCTTGTAAGTTTTCGGATTCTTTACAGTTTCAAAGATTTTTTTATAATTACATTAGACTTTGCTATCATGCCGCTATTGGCAAATTTTTTTGAGTTTCCGCTAATTTAGCAGTTTTTATAGAATTTTTGCCATTCCTTATAGTTTTAGGCACTTTTAATAAATTTTATGGTTTTGTTTAAAATGTTAAAATTGTTTGCGAATTTTCGCTATTTTTGGAAATTTTTTTTTTTTTTTTTTGCTTTCCCCGACATTTTGTGTTTTTTAACCGATTAAGCGATTTCAAATAAATTTTAGGGTTTGTTTCCAGGTTTGCAATTTTTCGCGAATTTTAGCCATGTTCGTGCTAGAAGCGATTTCTTTCTGTGATTCTTTGCCGATTTAACGATTTTTAATAACTATTAAACTTTGCTATCATGCCGCTATTAGCAAATTTTTGCAAATTTCCGCTAATTTGGCAATTTTTACCGAATTTTTGCCATTCCTTATACTTTTAGGGACTTTTAATCATTTTTATGGCTTGTTCGAAATTTTAAAAATTTTCGCAAATTTTCGCTTATTTCGCAAAAAAAAAAAACATTTTAGCCATGCTCGCGTAGAAGCAATTTTTCCCTGTGAATCTTTACAGCTTTAACGATTTTTAATAACTTTTAGGTTTTGCTATCATACCACTATTAGCAAATTTATGCAAATTTCCGGTAATTTTGCAATTTTTACTATTTGTGGAATATATTTTAATTTTTGAACACTTTCATTAAATAATTATTTGATGCAAATATTTGTCTAAGTCTGAACGATTGGCAAACATGATTTCATTTATTTTATTTGACACTATTTGTCAACTGTTTTAAAAAACAATAAGAGTCAAATATTTGATCTTAGTGTGAACATCACACAAAATATTTTTTTGTTTCACACAGTTTGAAGCAAATATCAGAACAAATATTTTTTTCAAATATTTCATTAGTCTGAACGTACCTTTAGTTATGCATAATTGTACGCCATGTTCTTTTTTATATTGTGAATAAAATTCATCTTTATATATTTAATACTTTCTGCGTTTGAGGATGTGCCGTTATTTTTTCTTAGTGGTTAGAGCAAATCAAAAAGTTTAAGCGCGTTTATCTCGAAATGGATTTTTTTGAGTTATGTCATTGTTGAAGTAAATGAAGGATATGAATGTGTTTTCGTTTATGTTCGAAAATTCGAACATACTTGTTTGTTCTAAAAATTTATATATTGAATCAATGTAGAAGAAATCATGATTTATTAAGGGTAATCACGATGGTGCAAATTTGCAATGTGTAAATTTGCAGTGCATTTTATGATTGATCCTGAGCATACCACTCTTTTTTTTATTTATTTTATTTATTCATGGTAAATATATTACAAGTAATTTCATTACTATGAGGTAAGAAATAATTCAATATATGTATACATATATAAAAAAAATAAGTACAACTATGAGATTTTATTATTTGAAATAAACATATATGTACATTCCAACATCATGACAACCCAACCGACTCCCATACATTATAGCGAGTAAATTTGAGCAGGATAAAAACAAGAGTGAAACCCCCCAAAAATGATCAGTGATTACAAAATAAAGCTATGTGAATTTAGAAACACACAAAGGTTACGCTTAAAGACTGCAAAAGACATGGCGAAAGAGCGTAGATTTCTAGGCAAAAAATTCTATAACCGTGCCGCACGTACGAAAAAAGATTGTTCATAAACCGTGTTATAATTACATGGTATAATGATATGAGGAAAATTTTCAATTAAAAAAAAAGTATGGCGATTGATATGTCAAATGTTATTGTTTACATTTGTTTGCAACGGAGCAAATATGGCACTACTAATCTTGCTCATTGTTTTTTTTAAAGCAAACGAAGTAAAATAGAGCAAATTGCAATTACATACATACATTTTGTTGTTGTACTGTGCAAATGTGTGTATTTTTGCACTCATTTGCATCGTTTGCACACTTTGCACTACCCATCGTGATTTCCCTTATTATTTTATGTTCATATTATTGAAAGTTATATGTTTTCTTTTCATTATGTTTTAATCATATCGACCCCTTTGCGCGAAATTATCGTATATGCCAATGTTTTGAAAATGATTTTTTGATGCAATCTTGTTCTACATTCAAAGGACGTCACCTGACAAAATATTGTAGGCGAATTCCACTTCGTTGCTCCAAAAATTTAATGTATATTCTCATTTTAATATTGCAAGCGAAATCAGAGAAAAGTAGAAAAATGGCTGTCCTGTAAAATTTGGTTTTTGTAACATACGATAATTTCGAGCAAAGGTGTCATTATATTGAAATAAAAAATTATTTTTCAAAGAAAATGTCAAGAAATTTATAAAATGTTGATTTTTTCATCGTATGTTGAAATTATCGTGAAATAATACAGGTGAATGCACTAGGGCTACAAATACAACATTACAATAAAAATGGACATTTGCCTCCGTATACGTTCAAAAATTATTTTAAGGAAAAAACCACATTATGACACTTAGGATCAATTTAAGTCCATTATGGTCAATATATTTTTTAGTTTTAATTAAAATGATACATATATGAAAGAAAATACAATATAATAGTCTGGTAGTGTTTAAAGTAATTTCTGAAAAATTGAAGGAATAGAACTATTACAAAAATGCTTTATAAAAATACATAACTGAAATTTTGCTCATAGAATAAATTCGAAAAATTAAAAATGTTGAATATAATATATAAAAAATTTCAATAAAATATAATTATCACAACACAAAACGTGATCCTTTTGTAAACATAAACAAAGCTTTGACCGAAGACTATCAAAACTATTATAAGCAAAAAATCAAACATCAAGCGTAGATATGCCATGTTTATTATCATGTTACCATGTTATTTATCATGGTTCAAATATTATTTATTTTTGGTTGAATAGGGATCTATCTGTTTTTTTTTAAATTTCATTACAATCGGTTTGATAGTTTCTTGGGGGCAAAAATTGCCCCTATCTCCCCTGGTTGTCCTTCTTTTAAAAAATGCATAACTTATGTGTCCATATAAATATGGATCTATCTATGTTTTAAATTTCATTAAGTTTGATAGTTTCTGAGTCAGAAATTGCCCCCTACCTCCTTTCGTGGTCCTATGAGGCCCATTTTCAATAGGCTTGGTCCTTGTGTCAATATGAACCTATGTGCAACATTTTATTAAATTATCTCTAAAATTGCGACCTGTACTTTGCGCACAAGGTTACATGGACAGCCAGCCTGCCAGCCGGACGGACATCGTTAGATCAACTCAGATTCTGAGTCTATCGGTATACTTTAAGGACCAATATTTTAAGGTGTTACATACATCATCACAAATGCATAATACCCTCTCCACAATTGTGTTGTGGGTATAATTATATCAATAACTTACTTTAAGGACCAATATTTTAAGGTGTTACACACATCAGCACAAATGCATAATACCCTCTCCACAATTGTGTTGTGGGTATAATTATATCAATAATTTACCTAATTGAGTTTTTTAAATTAAATATTAACAAAAAAAAAACTTAAAATATTCGTATGTATCAGGAAAAACAGTTTTTACTTTTTTTTTATATATGTATATGGCAACTATGCTGTTACTACTCATACTATATCATTCATAAGTACATATTTAGTATATGCAAACATTAAATTAAAACACTTCCTTCGTTTTTTTGCAGATGCACTTTTTTTTATCGATTTTGTTCTTTTATTTTTTTTGCAACAGAACAAAAGGGCGGACAAGGGTCCTGCTAATAAAAAATATATTAAAAACAAAAACAATTTTCTAGGGTGACCATGGTAATAGGAAGACATTTTGGTAGTTAGTGAAAGAGCACCACAGAGAAAAGTATCAGGCCATGAGCATAGGAGAAATTTTAGCAACAGTCCAAACAGCGTTGTCAACTCGACGCCTTTCTCACCTTATTTAGTGCTTTTTAAAATTTCGAAGTCAGTGCTCTGTACTTTCTTTTTTATTTTTAGCGTTTTTTTATATTCGGTGGCACTAAATCTAATTTGATCACAAAATTTGTTAAATAATTGCCAGTATCAACAATCCTTTCATATCAAACCAACTTAAAAAATGCATAATAATAATATAAATCTACTTGATATATTTATTCGTTATTCTTCAGGATGTGCAGCGTATTAATTTGGCATTTGAATCTAAGTATGCCGACAAATTTAAATTATTTGAAAATGTTTGTTGTTTGGGTTACAGATATGAAAAAGTATGTGAATTAAGGACCTGACGGGAAAACAAGAAAATAGCTATCAAAAAAACATCTAACAAATGCAAGAAAATTAGTTGAAGATTTTCGGGGTAAATTTCCCTCCAATTTTGTAATTCTACGGAAAAAAAATGAGAACCGATTTTTAAAGTATTTTTTACGATGCTTAAAATGTTATACAGTCTTAGTTTATGCAATGGAATAATATTGATTCTGCATTAGATTTTTTTGATAAAGTTAAGCGCTGTAAAGATCCTGTTAGGTTAGGTTAGGTTAAGAAGGGTTATGCGCCCATGGGCACACTTCCACTCGGATACCAATAAGGTCCATTGTGAATCCCTTTAATGAAAAGAAAAAGTAGAGAAAGTAGAGAAAAGAAGTACGAGATGGATAGAAACAAGAAAGCTAGTAGGTATCGCATAGAACTATTGCCCTTTCTACAGTCCCCTCAACAGAAACAGCCGCACTATTTCCCTGACAAACCCCAGTAGATCAGCTTGATTACATCCAGCGATGCACTCCAGTTCGTCGTGAAACCTATCTCCTAGCCACTTCTGTCTGAAACCCTGCATCCTGGGACACAGTACATGCTCGATCGTCTTCAGCTCCTCTGAATCATCGCATGATCTGCAGAAGTCCGGTATGGTGTTGTCCCGTCTGCCCGTAAAAGCCCTAACAAGACAATGACCCGTCAAGAACACTATCACCCCTATCGTAAACAACTACTCCCATGAAAATATTCCCATATTTTTTTATTTCATATTGTGAATGATTCCCATAACAAATTTTTTGGGAATGAATTCCCCAACTTAAAAAATTTGTCATCGCCAATGTTTACTCCCGCGAGTATTTTTACTAAATAAATTCCCAACAAGTGGTAATGTGAACGAGAAGGGAACAAGTAAATTTTAATTTGTATTCTAAAGTAGGACTAAATTAAATTACTTTTTCCTTTTATTGTAGGAGTGTACAAAAAGAAAATGAAGATAAACACTATTCATTATTAATTTTATTATATTTTTATTAGTATTTTATTTGTATATTTTTCTTTCACAATACAAGCACTGACAAGCTATTCACAATATAAATTTTTACTCCCAAAATATTTGCGATACCGATATTACATATTCCCATCACATTCGCGATAGGGGTGTATAAGTGTTCTAAGACCACCCCTATCCAATCCCAGTAGAACCCTGGTTGCCCCCGCGTCCAATCCGGGCCATAGTGCCCTGGACACCCTGCAATCCGTTCTGTTCCTCCAGGATTGGTTAACGTCATCACGGAATTTCTCCCGTATCACCCCATAGTAGTAACATAGAGGGGGCTTTACCCCCTGTCCCTTACCGCTAAGTCCAGATTCGAACCCCCTCTCGCGAGTTCGTCTGCCACCTTATTTCCATCAATCATGCAGTTTACAGGTACCCAACACAGCCTTACATTGAAAAATATCCTCTTAAAATTACTGCTTTCTGTATTTAAATGCGAAAGTTGATCGAAAATACTTGTTTTCTGTACGTTTTAAAATTTAAACATTTATAACGCTGGTGCAAAACTGTAGTCAGTTTGAAGCAGTATTGCCACTTTGTCGGTAATTAACCGAACGGGGTGCAAATCTTTCTACCGTGGGTAAAGCGTAGGCAATTTCTTTAGCTATTATTATGGTTAAAATTTTGTTGGTTCGTGACTGACGTAACCAAACAGAAGCAGGAGATTTTTAGTTGTTCTTAGCATTGCAAGTAATATATTTCTTAAACGACAGCCGCTCTAAGAGTTAGACATGCTAAAAGTTAAAAAAAGTAAATGAAACATAGAGCGGGTCTTGAGAACCCACCCCACCATCTATGTAAGATTTGTACCCTTTTAACGTAGGATTGTATTACTTTGTTGTGCTTTTCTTTTTTGTAAAGGGGTAATTTTATTTAAATCGCGTAATTTTTCTTAAGCGTAATTTTGAATGTTGATGATGGTAACACTGTTTTGAAGAAAAATAAACAAACTTTGCTTTAATGAGAAAAAACGTGTTGCCAACTCGGTGTAATTTTTAAGAATTTTTTTATGAAACCGAAAAAAGTTATAAATAAAATATTTTAAAGTAAATAAACATAATAGCAAATGATAATGCAATAACAAATTTTTGCTTCAGCACCACAAAGTAAACAAAAAATACGGCAACTTAAAAACAAGAAAAAAGAACAACAGCAAAAAATGTTTAAAGTTCAAGTTAAAAGGCGCTAGTTTTTAAACAAGAAAAAAAACGATAAAAATTAAGAAAACTTGAAAAGGAAAGATAATATGAAGTAGTTAGTGAAATATTCTCATACAATTAAATGTTAGACTGAAAACTATTAATTACATACATATTTAAAAAAAATAAGTTTAATTTTCCTTAAAGTAAAAATATTAAAATATATCGCACCGATGCCTCTAAAGGGGATTAACTGTTTTATATCAGTAAGAACTGTTGTAGTACATACTTACTACGTTTATACGCAGCACTTATTCGCAAATAAATATATTGCAAGTAGAGAATATTGCCGCATAAACAGTGAATTAAATTTTTATTTGCAAATGCTAACTCATGAAAACAATTCCTGATTAACGACACTATTTGCAAATAAGATTTTAAGCATTGCCACACTTTTAACCGTTTTACGTTTTTATTTCGATGTGGCACATTCATATGACAACAAAAGTAAAATTAAATCAATAATGTGCAAATAAATGTAAAAATACACAATAATTTTTGATCTTTTTCATTTAAAAAATAAAAAGTTTATATACATACAGTGCTACTAAATCAATAAATTTTCCATCTGGCATCACTTAAAAATAAGAATTTTCATTAAGAAATAGACATATAAACAGCAAGTTAGTTAATCGCAAATAATTTTTATTCGCGAATAGGCTACGTATAAACGTAGTAACTGAAAATAAAGTAAGATTTCTATTCAATCAATTTAATGCCGGTACGATACCGATACTAAAGAAATATCGGCAATACCGATAAGCATATTTAATTTGAATTCATGTTAAAAGTAATCATTTTTTTTTATATGCAAAATTTAGTGAAAAATTACGGATAGCAACTAGGGTTTCTAATTTCCCGGACTTTTTCTATTCCCCAAGCCCTTCGCTTGTCTGCAGGAAAGAAACCAGAGTCTCTGGCGGGAATCGAACCCGCAACCACGGTGTTGATAGACTAGCCCACTACCAGCTAGCCTGCCGGGGCACTCATTAAATGAGTTCAAGAAAAAAGTTTTTACTTCTTTAAAAGAATATAGACATCAGAGAACGGCTTTGTGCAATTGTAAAAAAATCGCATTAAATGAACAGCAATAAATACACTCACTTGCGGTCATACAATCAAACTTGCGCAACCGCAAATATTCGCTGCTGGTTTGCAGTCATTCAAATAATGCACATCGTGCTTTGTTATTTATACAATCGTTAGCTTCGTTTTTTAATAAAGATGTTTGTGTGTTCGGTGCGACAATGATTGTTTTGGTAAAGAAAAAAAAATACAAACAAAAAAGCCAGAAATGAAGCAATTATTGCTCATGTATTCATTCAGCATTAACTATGTAGTACAAGAAAAAAAATTTTAATGAAACTAAACGCACATATGTAGGTACATACATACAAACCATTTCCATAGAAACAGACTTTTTTTCATCTTAAAAAGTAAAGTTTGTTCTGTATGTAGGTACAATGTATTCTTAACAAAGCGTCTCATCGAGTGGTATATTGTTGTTAATGTTAACAAAGCATCTCATCGAGTGGACAATGACTACTTGAATGCAAAAGTATAAGAATGTGTTCTTTTGAATTTACACAGTTGTGTTATATTGCGTGCGCAACAAAAATGCAAATAAAGCACTTTCAATAAAAAACCAATAAATGCAAAAATCAAATGTGCACGAAACGATGTAAAAATTACCAACGTTGAACTTTGTTTTGCAAGCAAAGAGTGAATGTAAATTTTAGCGTATGAATAAATCAAGAAAAATAGTGATTTTGCAGTTCTATGATACACATATACAACAGTCCAAAAAATTTAATATGTAGTTATTATTAATAGCAACTTGTTAAAATTAATTTTCTTTTAAGCAAAAAATTTCAAGTATTATTAAAAGCTCATCAGAGATTCCATTTTTAATCCTTGTTGATATGTATACTGCCTGCTACCGAAAACGTGCTTTCACTTTCTACAGACGTTGGTTTTATAGTAAGACGCGCATCATACAAAGATTATAAATTTGTTGGCCTGTTAACCGTGACTTCATAGAAATTAAATTCTTTATTTTAAGATATTTGGCTTTTGTTTTTCTTTACATTTATTTTTTTAGAATTTGTAGATGGTTCGTCATCTGGTGTTGGTGTATCGTGTACATTTTCATTTTCTACTTCAAGAAGCTTTTTAGAAATTTCATTGGCAATTAAAAAGACCGTTGATTTATTGGCGTAGGAAAAATAGTTCGATTTGTAGGTAGTTTTTAGTAATTTTAATAAAGAATATATTTTTATTTCTCGTTTTTGATTTTAGCGATGCTAACAAATAAAAATTTCAAAAAATTTAATTGGAAATTCCCGGAAAAAATTTCCCGGGATCAAATTTAAAAAAAATGTCCCGGGATTCCCGGGAATTCTTTCCTGCGTAGAAACTCTAATAGCAACACAACCTTAGTTGAGTTGCCAGCAGCGAAATTAGCAACGCCGCTCATGCTAAAATATACAAAAAAAATTTATTTTTCTAGCAACTCAACTTCAGTTCGGTTGTCATCCGTAATCGACCTATAAATTGTTAAAAAAAAAACTAAAAACTAATTTTTATTTTGGTAACATTCAGAAAAATAAATTAATTAATTTCTTCAAACATGAAGCCGGAGCTTACGTTACGGTTAATCGAGAACGTTACCGCAACATAATCAATGATTTTTTTGTTTTTCATATGGATGAATGACGTTGATCTTGGCGAGATGAGGTTTCAACGGGATGGCCATGCTAGTTATACGGCTACTTCAACCATAGACTAATTTAAATCGAAATTTGGCGATAAATTTATTTCGAGAAATGTACCTATCAATTGATTATTTTCAGTGGGGCTTTGTGGCGTCACTGATTTAGTTATGCTGATAAACCAGCAAAAATTGACTACTTGGAAGTCAAAATTCTGAGGGTAATTTGTGACGTACGGCCAGCAATGCTCTAAAAATAGTTACAGAAATTAGACGTCCAGAATGCACAACTCCGAGGTGCAAATATCTTTGTTAGTAAAAATTTTTTAATGTTAATTTATACAAATTTTTTTTCGAGAGATAGCTAACTTGGGTGGTCCCTTTGTGATATCATCCAAGCCGGAGAAAAATATTTAACGATTTGTTTAAAGGTTTTTATACAAATGAGAGTAAGAAGCCTTTTTAGGACAACTCTAATGCCCAGTGTAACAAATATAAAAAATTTTTTTAGAGAAATCTAAAATAAAAAAATATTTATAAAACTTAGGCCCAAATTTACAGCCATTAGTTAATTATAAATAGGGATGCGATTTCCATGCAAATGCATGTTTTTTATCGATAGTTTAAGAACGACGTCGGCCAATTATTTTTCCGAATTATTAAATTTGCGTTAAAATGGCATCGATTTGTTTTTGCATATTGCTGCATATTTTGGTGAAAATGCATATTTTTGCATTTTTTCATATTTTTGAGTGATTTTTTAATTTCCATATTATAAAAAAGATCTAAAAAAAAAATTTTTAAATACACAAAAAAAAACTTTTTAAATAATAAAAAAATAATTTCGAGCTTTGCTTCACATACAAGATCTCGACAAAAGATGCTTCTATTTTAAACCAATGCAGCACCTTACATTGTTATGGCTTCCAATGGGTTACAAATACATAACTTGCTTGGCACATGGGTTATACCGCGTTGCAAAGAATTCAGAAGATTAGATAATATAGCAATTTTTAATGAAATGTGTCCTTTGATTCACCTTCCACCGCAGCCAGGATTAACAAAATGGGAGCCTGGCTAGATGTATCAGAATTCTATTCAAAATAACTTCTAGTAATTTTTAAGAATGTTTTAAGGAAAAGGAATATTGAATTTAAATAACAGCAGAAGTCAGTAAGCATTTGATTTGAAACAATAACTAATTAGGAGGGATCAAGTTCAGAAAGGAAGAATCGCCCGCCAAATTAAAAAAATCCAAAACGTTTTGAAAAAAAAAAAATTAAGGATTTCAAAAAATAACATAGATTTCAAATATTTTTGATCTGATCTGGGAACAAAATGGGATCTCCAAACAAATTTTTCCAAATACATTGGCATTCTTCAAGTACAAGACAAAGTTTTACTTTTAATAAAACAGTACTTATTTATTTAAACAATCAAAAATTAAAGCTTCGTTCACAATCAAAAAAACATTTTCACTTGGTGTTCATAATACAGCAACAATTTCTTTTGTAACTACTCACATTTTGCATCAAGAAACCGTTTGCAAATTTTAGCCACAACAGTATTCTGCTTTTATTTTTATTTTAGTAAACATTTTGTTAAAATTTTCATTCAAAACTAAATAAAATTATTTTAAACGTCAGAAACAATTTCATACAAATTGTTGCTGAAGTTCTAGTTGACTCAACTGAAGTTACATTTTAAAAAAAATTTTAGTTACATTTTTGTTCTAAAAATGAAAGGAAAATATATGAAATACTTTGGGAAGAAAAAAGATAGAAGAAAAAACGAAATTGTTTTTTTGATTGTGAACGTAGCTTAAAATTAGTTATTTAAGTTTTTAAAGATATTTGAACAACAGTAGACTGATTTTTATATATTTTTGTTTTGAGTAGAATTAAAAAACTATTTTTTATGTAATTTGTTTAAGTTTTCAGGGCATATTTTTTATTTTTTTAGTGCATATATTGGACTTTTTAGTGCATATTTTATGCGCATTTTTTCGATTTTTTAATGCATGAAAATCTCATCCCTAATTATAAGTAAACTAAAATGATATCTAAAGCATAGTACTCTGTTCAAACTTGCGAAAAATGTTGCGCAACATAAATTATTTCACACGAAAATTTTGTCATGTATCAATATTGTCTATCTTGCGGTTTCTCAAAACTTAACTTCAGGATTAATAACAAAAAGATTTTGATTCTCTTATATTTTATTTTTAACCTTATATTATATTAGTTTTATTTATTTATGTTACTTCCCTAGCTTCAAATGAAATATTTACTTTTTCTATACAACACTATTTTGCAATGGTGAACAAAAACCATAGTTATAGATAGGGGGTGGTAGTGCACTAAATATTGATTTAAATCAACATTGCACTCTCACTAAATAAAACTGCAAAACATTAGTTTTTACCATAGTATAATAAGTACCAGGTATGTTCATCATCGAGAGTTTTCTTTATTTACCCATGTAATGTCAAAATTATTTATTTGATTTTTGACGCTTGTTTTAATTTTTGCCATAGTTTCTTTTGTTTGGCGTTATATGGGTTTTGAAATTGAGAACAAAATTTCTAATGACTATACCTTGTACTTATTCTACCATGGTTTTTACTATTTTTTACCATCACCACTAAGATTGGTATTTTTTTTCACTAGAAAAAAAAAATTAATTGGTATTGCAAATTTTTTCACTCTCACTAACTGTGATTGAATGCATAAAATCTGCACTTATTTCAAATATGTAGTTCAAAATTTGAACTTGCAATCAAAATACTGTACAAAAACATTATATCACTAAAATTGAAAAAAAAAATTTATTTTGTAGGTATGTGCATGATATTCTAAACTAAATGAAATTCTGACAATAACGGATTAATGCTTAGATTTAATCATGAAAACACAAGTTTTCTATTTTAAAATGTGCGCAAAATTTTTAGTCAAATAAGTGTAGAATAAAAATTGCAATGATTGCTTTTATTTAATCAAATTATTTTTTTGTGCAAAATGTTTTAACATTACAATCACTCATGTGTAGTTGGACTGCTAATTTTCAATTCATCACTCAATATCAACAAAATTATCATCATTTTGAACTAGTGCACTACCCCCATCTATGACAAAAACCATGTGTTTTGATAATTGTCATTAAGAAAGTAAAACAATTTTATTTAAATATGTAATTAAAAAAAAAAAAAAAACCAAAAAAAATGTAATTTTATTACTAATTCTTGCACATTTTAAAATTTTTCTTTTTGAAACGCTTGTTTCACAAATGCAAAATAAAAAAATACAACAAATGATAAGCTGTTGCTTAAAATTCCGTGCGGCATATGAGCTGCACTTGTTTCGCTCGGAAAATAAAAATGTTGCTAGACACATTTTGCATGTTTTTCGTAATATAAATAGAGTACAACTCTATCAACATTTTTTCGTTTGTATTTCACAGAAATTTTTTTATATTGATTTTTTAAACATTTCAAACGAAATACTGACCAGAGTACCAGGCTTATTGATTAACTAAATTATCATATTTACAATACATAATTGGTTAAGTAAAAATTTTAATCATTAATTAATTATTTAAAATAATAAAAAAATAAAAGTAGTTAACTAATAACGTTTGAGGGTTTAACAAATGGTTAAGAAAATGCTGAATATAATATTTTATTTGTTAAACTGTTGTTATTAGCTAACTAATAACTGTAAATTTGGGCCTTAATGAATACTTCGAAAATATCTCTAGTTTTTTTTTTAATTAAAATAAAAAAAGCCAATTAAGACGAAAGGTGGTTGTTGCTGGTGGTGGCGCATTTATTAGTTGGTTGTTTGATTTGGCTGAAACTAACAATGATGATGAGTAATAAATAACAAAAAAGATTTGAAAATAGAAAAGCCAAACAAAAAAACTTCAGGTGTTTTTTTTTAAGTTGTAATATTAAATTTATAATTTCGTTTGATTTTCATTTAAGAAACTTTCAAAATTTTTTAAGGCCTCAACATCTTTTTTAGTAGATAATTATAACTTACGTATGTATTTATGTTCAAATATTTATAAAATTACTCAAAACTTAAGGAAAAGAAGAAAATGTTTGATACACTTGATAAAAATGTTTGCCAAAATACTCTCGAAATTTAAAACAAAAAAATGTCTGCAGGAAAAGTAAAATAAAAATCATGAAAAATGTAGCAGCATTTACTAAAATCTAACCAACCACTAAATTTATTTTTATTATTGTGAGAGGAACTTGTTTAACAAGTTTGACATCTTTTTTAAAAACTTCTTGTAGCTCTTGTGCTTTTGCTGCTGCCACAACAAATAACCATTGCTGCTAAAAAAAACTTTGGATTTTGAGTTGTCTTGTTTGTCTCCTGTATGTATAAAAAAGTGGCCGAAGAAAATACCAAAAAATAAAAAACTCCATAAAATATGTAGTGTTTATTAAATGGTATTCAGACCATCGATCGGTGTTTGGTTGCATTAAAATGAATATGAAAGTTTTTTAGTTGGGTTATTTATTGTGAATGCAATTTTATTCAAAATTAACAAAATGTAAAAAATTTACAATTAAAACTATTCATTTGTTGAATACATTTCTTCCCAATAAATCTTCAAACGATATAAAAGCGAAAACGATTGATTAATTTTGAGTTATGACTATTTATGATGAATTTTAATTGTTAAAAGTTTTGTTGCAGACAAATTTTAATATCTTTTGGAATAATTTGTTTAAAAAATGTAAATGCGATTTCACTATCGTTATTGTAAATTTTGTTATCGGAAACGATATCATAATTAAATTGAAAAACGATATGTACTACAAGAAAAGGTACAATTTAGTCCGTAAAAACTACAGTTTCGATTCAAAAACGATTATCACTTGTGATACACTCTTTCACCTACATATGGGCATTTCCTGGGGTCACGAACGTACGTTCGTAAGCTTTTGATGTACAAATAATAGCATTTTTTTTGCGATTCGATAGCATTTGGATAGCTCTTTGTTTAGTACAAAAGATGGATTTTATCGAGTTTAAGTTTTCATAATAAAAGTTATAAACGTGTGGTCACGAACGTACGCAATATAGAAGTCAACTTCGGCTGACAGTAGTGAAATGTAAAAATCTGCGTAATGAAACGGAATTTTCAAAAGTGATTAATTTATTTTAAAAGTGTAATAATGTAGGTCTCCATCCAGAATTTACAAAATAAAATATCTCTCTTGGTTTTTATTAAATTGGCTTATGAACCGGTCGCGAACGTACGATTTTTCCATATGTTTTTTTATTACTATCACCATGCATTTTACCATAAATGTCTTCAAATTTCTTTAACAAAAAAACTTAATACTGCTTTTACAATTGATTGTAATGGCGAGATTATGAAGAAAGAATTTAAACATAACATATTTTTTGCATGTAAAATAAGCATATAAAAATGTCTATAGAAGTAGAAAATACAGGAAATTATAAAATTTTCCAGTTTCCAGCCCAATTTTCTCAGGTAAAACAGCTCAGATATGCTAGGAAACTATTCTTTTATAAGAACATAGACTTTTTTTCTAAAAATAAACAATAAAAGACGATGATAATCAACATTTTGTTTTTTTCATCCAGGTAGACCATTCTGGGGAAATGCCCATATGTATATGATATCATTTTGATATCGTTGCAATATCCCTTGGTTTTTTGAGTTGTTTAAAAAATAATTTACAATCGCACTTGATCAACAAGAGGGTATTAGCTCAAAATTTCAATTTTTTCCTTTCTTGAAAAATTCGAAACGTAATATTCTTTGTTTAAAAATTCTTTGTCTTATTCCTTTAATGTAAAATTGAAAATGGTTTTGCCTCAACTGAACATTTTTAAATTTTGAGTTAATACCCTCTTGTTGATCAAGTGCGATATGTATTACTTTAAATAAAATTAGTATATATTAACGCCAAGTTTAAGAACAAATGGGAATATATTAATGCTTAGTTTAAGAATAAATGGGAATATGTATATCGTTAGTTAGTTTTAGTAGGTCTTTTATAGTTAGGATTGCTAGGGTTTGGAACTTTTTACCATATTCATTACGGATATTTTCGCATTCAAATAATGTATTTCGTTTAAAACTATTGGAATTCTTCGCTAATTCTACTTTTTAATGATTTTCTATATCTCAACTAAATATATTTAAGCACTTTGTAAATTGTATTTTCATTTTAGCTGATTTGGTTGTGCAATTTCCCTCTTAGTTTGTTACTGTCTGGACCTTTTTTAGGATATTTTTCATTTCTTTTTTTTTCTCTTTGTTAGTTTTTTTTTGCGGCTGGGGAGCCATTAACCATTAACTATGATATGTTGTTTTTTGATAATAGCTTAATTATTTTTTATTATTGTTATTATTATTATTATTATTAGATTATTAGTGTACAAATATATAATTTGTTGTTAATTTCTCAGGATATATAAACATGTAATATTGTTATTTTGGCCTCTAAGGCTTGATATTGCATTAATGAATGAAATAAATAAATAATTAAATAAATAAAAAATGCAAAAAGGCGTAACTAACAAAAAATTCAAAATCGTGTTTTTGGTTGGTTATTATTTATGCCATTGAACTACATGTCTTGACAAAACTTTACACTTCTGCGATCAAAAATTACGCTTTTATTCACAAAAAATTCTAAATGCAAAATTACGTAATAACCAATTTTTATTTTTAATAAAATAGTATAATAAAATGCTTTCCTTTTAAAATTGTTTGAAGAATTCCATGCACGACTTATCAATGCATGTTTTCTGACATGTTTATAGTTTTCATTTTATGAAGTTATTTGCTTCTGCTGCAAAATTATATTTTTTTAGTTACACTTTTTTGCATTTTAGCTAACGATATGTATTATGAAAATGATTTTTTAGAGTATTTTTCGGCCTCCGAGTTAAAAAAAAAAATATATTTTATCTCGTACAATGAGTCGTTTAAGTTCCAGATGAGAAACCATCAAGGAGTGCCTTGAGGCACCCTTGGGCATCTAGTTCAAAAACACATTTACAGGTATGTGATGTAAATCGATTTAAAAACAAAACAATTTGAAACCGAAAATATAGTTTTCATTATCTTTTAAAATGGATTTTTAGTAGATATTCCTTTTATTTTCAGTCTTTATTCTTTTACATTTTATATTATATACGTTAACTGAAGTGTATTCTGAAAGAAAAGTTAAGACTATAATTCAGAAATGGATTTTAAAAAAACCTCGAAATTCATCACACCTTTTAAAAATGTTCGTTTTGAAATCGATCGATTTTCATCACATACCTGTTCATTTTTGAGATTTCTGTATTTTAGTTTTTATTGAAAATAAAAAGTAATGAAACAAATTAAAAATATTTAGTTTTGTTTATGATAATCAAATAAAAAACATTTTTTATTTGGGAAGTTTGCATTTCGAACAAAAGCATTGTGCTCGAGATTGTTTACAATGCTTTTAGATCTTTCGAAGCTTCTACAAATATTTTTCTGGATCTGGAAGCAATTGTAAAAAATGGAAAATAACATAAATTAATTAGTACATATTTTGTAAAGCATGCATGCCTTAAGGCACTCTTAGGCCCTCTGATGCCTAAAAAATATTAAATTTGTTATAGGCGCAAGATGAAATAATGGATTTGGTCCATTTTTGGTAACGGACATTTATTGTATAAAATAAATAATTGTGCTTAATACAACTGTTATTATGCTAAAAGCCTGATTGGCTTTTTTATGAGGGATAGGTGAAATAATAAATCCTTTTCAATTCTAAAGGAATCTGTCGTCTAAAATTGTATAAATATTGTGCTATTTTATCTACTTTTTGGTAATGAAACAATTGGTTTAAAAATTATTTTTTTTTTAAATTCAATGTTGTTTTGCTTATACATACTCAAAATTTTTAAATTTAAAGTTGATACAGTATTGTTGAACAAGTGCGATATGTATGTACAGTAATTTTGACTTAGCTGCACAATCTCCTTTGCAAATTTGTTTTGTGCAGATAAACCAAAAGAGCTCTTATCTTAAATGCATTTAGCTACCTTACGGTGCAGCTACACAATTGTGGTTACTTGCATTAAAGTGCAGCTAAAGTAAATTATATTTAAATTAAAAATCGTTTTTATTAATAAATTGATATTTAATTAAAATTTTATACCTATTTGTATGAAAAAGTTGTCACCATATTTTTTATGTGTGCAGCTAACTTTGATGTTTTATATTATTTATTTAAATGCAAAATTACAGGAAATATGTATTTTGGGCAGTTAAGTGAAAGTGCAGTTAACTTGAATTTTTTGTATGAAAATAATTTTAAAATGCCAAAAATTTTGTGCATTTATCTTAAAAGTGAAGTTAGGTACCTATAGAAAGTGCACTTAAAAAAGGAATTTGTATGGGATTTTTAACAATAATCACAAATATTCTTAATTTATTTATTTATTAATCCATATTGTAATACAAAGCCATATGGGTCCAAAAAAAACGTACCTATTACATAGCAAACAATTTTGTGCAGATAAGTCAAAAGTGTACTTAAACAAAAGGCAATTAAGTCAAAACTACTGTATATACTTTTTTCGGTCTGAAATGATTTTTTTTAAAGCTTTCCAAACCTGAAGAAATTTCTAAATGAAAAGAAATTTGACTCAAACGATGAAATCATTTTACAATTAAATACCAATTTTGATGACCTGAAAAATCTTATATATATTTGGAAAAAATACAAAAGTTGGAGAAACGTTGGACAATGTTTACAACGTTGAAACATATACCCAAAAACCTGTGTGTGTGTTATTAAAAAGTCATCGACTTACTGACCCGCCTTCGAACATATGTTCACATTCAAAAACAGACGTGGGCGTCGTAGATTTCATTTTGTGATTTGAAATTACAAAAAAGGTGTTCTGGAAAAAAACTTTTTTCATAATTGTGATTTTAAACCGTTCAGCTAAGTACCCACCGACTTAATATTACTTGTTTGTTTTTCCACCATTTAAAACAGTGATAACCAAGCCCCGAACTAACCAAGCCCTGAACGCACGCACACAAAGATATTATGTACTTGTGTGCGGTCGCAGAGACTCAACAAAGTTGTTGTATACATGTGAATTGCCGACCGTGTCTGTGTGAAAAATACGATTATTGACTGACTCGCGAGCCTATGGAGTGGTTATCACTGATTTAAAACCAAGTTAAAACTTTTGTGGTTTTCAAAACACTCTTAAATAACAAGTGATTTGAAATCTTATGTTTTTCAGAACATGCCTGATATATATCTATATAGCAGCCATCGTATTAAGCGGCTCATACACTTGCAATAAAATTGTTCAATTTTACGTACTGTACAATTATATCGCCAATGTGTGTGATATTCGATGATGGCACAATATATTGGCAACAATCAGACTTTTGATAATTAGAATGTGTTGTCAACATTGAACAATGCTGTTTATGTTATTCCTATAGGTTATGTTCACCTTTTTATTGAATAAATGAAAACAATGTGCGACTTATTGCACAATATAGGACAAAATGGAAAAAATTTTAAATCATGGTGGAAAAATTGTCCCGTTTACAATGTCCCGTTTACAATTTCTTTAACAATTTATTTAAAAAAATGTAATTCATATTTTATTTTGAAATCGAAACCATTTTTAGGGCACATTAGTACGCAACATTTTATTTATTTTTTTATTTATTCATTTATTTGTGTAATTTTATTTGTGTAATTTTAAAATTAATCCAAATAAAATATTGTGCCAGGTTTCGCGGAAATCACTGTTTAAACGGTTACCCCTTAAAACCCACTTCCGTTTTTTGTCACGTTTACAATCACAGGTTTTTTGCAATTATCTCGGAAACCACGACAGTAAGCGAAAAATTTCATTTGCAGAAATTAAAGAGCTAATTGAGAGTTAAAATAATCATAAATTTAAAAAATGAAAATCAGGTTGTTTTTTTACAGTTTTGTCAATATAAAGGTGTGCGAATGTCCCGTTTACAATCTAGGAAGTGCCCATATACAATAATATTGCAAGTGTATGGGCCGCTTTAATTTTTTTTTTAAATTAAATTAAACACAAGTTATAATTTGATATCTAATCGATTACTTCAATTTTGCAAAATTGAAATTTGGCAGCCCTGTGGAGTGACGCATATATTTATGTGATGTAAAAAGAAAACAAAAGCTGACAATGGCGCAGTGCTGCCAGAAAGTAAATTTCATAAACTGCTAAGAATGCGGAAAATTATGCATAATAATCTATAGAAGCATTACAAAATGCTAAATTATTTAAATAATAGGTATACCTACCTATTTATTTTGTCAATACTTAAAATTCGAAAGGAACATTTTACATATACCTACCTATTACAAATTGCAAGATGTAGGTATTTTAAATTATAAGCACTGTGTAATAAATACCTAACTAATATTAAATAACAAGTAAGAAAGTATAGTCGGTCAAGCCCGACCATATGATAACCTACACCACATTATTTAAAAACATATCATGCTTATGTGTCCATATAAATATGGATTTATCTATGTTTATAAACTTGAACATAAAAATCGGTTTGAAAGTTTGAGAGAAGTAGAAATTGCCCCCTTCCTCCCCTTGTGGTCCTATTTTTTAAAAACTGTATAGCTAATGTGTCTCTATAGATATGGATCTATCTATGTTTTAAATTTCATTAAAATCGGTTTGAGAGGCAGAAATTGCCCCTATCTCCCCTCGTGGTCCGATTTTTTTTAAATTTATACATTTTGTGTTCATATAGATATGGTTCTATCTATGTTTTAAATTTCATTAAAATCGGTTTGATAGTTTCTGAGAGGAAGCAATTTCCCCCTATCTTCCCTCGTGGTCCTACGATTCGGCCCATTTTCAATAGGCCTGGTTCTTGTGCCAATAAGAACCTATAACCCAAATTTTATCAAATTATCTTGAAAATTGCGACCTGTACTTTGCGCACAAGGTTACTTGGACAGCCAGCCAGCCAGCCTGCCTGCCAGCCGGACGGACATCGTTAGTTCGACTCAAAAAGTGATTCTGAATAGATCGGTTTACTTTAAGGTGGGTCTAGGACCACTATTTTAAGGCGTTACACACATCAGCACAAATGCATAATACCCTCTCCACTATTGTGGTGTGGGTATAAAAATAAGATTTGTTAATACCTATGTTTACATAAGTGATTTACAACACGAAGAGAAATAACAAAAGTAACTTTTTCATGATATGAAAAAAATTACTTTTGTTGTTAACATACATAATATGTATGTACCTATTAACATATATATTTTTCCTTCATGTAAATATATACACTTACTCAAGGGAGTTTAATTGTTTTTAAAAAACTATAAATTATGCTAAAATATGATTTTGCATACATTACTTTTAATTCCAATGTACATACATATTTTGCAAAAGAAATCTAGCACCAAAACTGCAAAACTGGCATCACTGATTCTAGATGTGCAAACTGTAAAAAAAATACTAAACTGATTGAGAAAACAACCCAAAAGAGATAAAGAGGGAACTACAAATGTTAAAGAGATATCGTAATATAAAATAAAGCAATTTTTATTTTTTCAACAAAGCTTATAGGTATTAACTTAATTATAAAAGGTTTATAAAATGTTAATAAATTTCGTAGATTAAATAAAATTTCTCTGAAACTTGGGTTAACCAATAACAACAAAAAAAAAGAGGTCATGTCTACTTTTTTAAAAAGTGGTTAAGGAAAAAAACTAAAAGAAGAAAGAATTTTTACAGCGCTTGTCTGTTTTTGTTTGCTTACTGCAGAGCTAGCCGAAGTATGTATATTGATAATTTTTCCATTCTTACACTAGTACTAGAGTACAAAAAATATAACCTCAAAAAATAATTTTTTAAACAATTGGTGGATAAACAGGGTGGTGAAGGGAGAAAAAAAAATATTTTGATGCAAAAAAAAAGCAACAGAATAGGTATAAGTTTGCAGAATTTTTAATAATTGTATTAAAATAATATAATTGCTGCAGTTTTTTTTTATTAAACACCACTTTTTAATTCATTTATTCTTCTCATTAATATTTGTAAGTGTAGTTGTAGATTTACGAAAATAACAAGCCATAAAAAAGAACAAACGTTGAGGTTATGTTTTAGCAAAAAAATTTCATTTAATGTTTCTATACATATTTGTACAAAATATGTACATACATATTTGGAAATGAACTTACCTTAAAAATAACATGAACATTTGTTAAATTCAAAAAATATTTTTCTTGCAGCTGCTCTATTTTATAAAAATATCTCAGTTTATTCCAATTGAAACTTTATCACTTCTATTTTTCCAAAAATTTTAATATAATATAATTCTCAAAAAATTACAAGAAAAACAAGCACTATCAGCTCATTTATTTAAAGACCGACCGTATGGGGTTTGTCCTCTACGTCAATATAAAGTTTGCTACGATTGTGGCTGATGATGAGGCCTGCTTTGTAGACTTTTTTTATATGTTAAACTCGTGGCATACGGTAGCAGTTTCCATATGAGCACGTTAAACGTTCCTTTATATATATAAAATATGAACGTTAAGTTCCTCAAAAATTATTTAAGCCTTTCTATGGTCTTGCCTAATTTCAATAATAACATGAAATACTAAAGTGTTCCTAATGCACTTGAATTTTTCGTCACTTTCGCCATTTTGTTAAGCAACACCTTTGAAAGATTTTTTTTTATTATTTTCATAAAACAGGTATTTTTCTTTTTAAATACAAATTTGTTTTTTTCTAAACTTTTTCTTGTTATAAGAAACTACAACGGCTGCTTGTTTCCCTTAATATTTATAGTGAATTTCAATTTTTTCTTATATGCATAATTTTTTTCTTAAACTTTTTATAATAAAATTACACACACACAATGAAACACTTTAGCAAGCAAGCAAAACTTTTTGCCCAAAAAAACAAATTAATAAACGTCTTGCAACGCAGCTGACCGGATCTTGACTGAACGAACTTTTGCAATATGGCGCGCGCGGTTGATTGAACGAAAGTACAAGCAACAACAAAAACAGTGTATTCTTGTTGTTGTTGTATAGCTAGTGGTGGTGGTGTAGTGTAAAATAAAAAAAAATAGACATTTGTATTTTTTCACATTAGACAAGTTTTTATCAATAAATTTACTTATATTTTGAAGTAAAAATTAATTTTAAGTTTATTATTCAAGTAAGAATATATTATTTGTTGAAAACCTACAAAAACTGTACACTTTTTTACGACGAACTTTTTTAGATTGGTAAAAAAACAACACTGGATAATTTAATTGACCTCAATTACGAGTACAGAGTTGTATTTTCGTTAAGTTTCGTGTTGAGTTCAGAGCTGCCGTTATTCATTATTTCTAGCCAAAACTGGTATTTTTTCAATGTGGGGATGCGAATATTTTATTCATTCCGTTTAATTTTTTAATTTAAAAACAAAGTAAGTGTATATTGAAACAAAATTTGATCGTGTTATAACCAAGTTCGAAACTACCATGTTCTGGAAGTCGAAATTAATTGAAGTTGCAATCGGTGGAGATGAGCGTATTTTTTCGTAGGAGTTGTATGAAATTTATAACAGCGCTTATTTTCATGAACTTTCAGAACATGATCTTTTTAGAGTTTGTTCGATTTTAATATCACTAGCAAGGCGAATTCATACAAGGTGGTCTTATTTTGAAAACGTTTTACAACACTGTAAAATATTTTAACGTTGTGTCAAAAATTCAAACATATATTTGATTTTGTTTTTATATTAAATTGTGTTTTTTTGAAATTTATAACTTAAAAAAGTTTTAAAATTCACAATTTTAATCGAAAATTATAGAATTTAGTTAAGATTCCCCGGAACCAACAGGACGGTATACCATTTTGACACAAGGTTAGTAATCAGCTGTTGTTTACGTAGCAAGATAAGTTCACCTTGTGTAAATTCGCCTTGATCACTAGGAATTGATTTCAGAACATGGCTGAAAAAGTACACAAAAGTAATTTTAGTATTTCTTAACTTTAGTATTTAAAGGATTTTTCAGTAATTTTAATTCATAATGTTTATAATATTTAAAAATATTATCATGAATAGTTGGACATTTTTAATATTATTTAAACAATTTTAAAAACGTTTAAAGAAAACATATACATGTATATACAGTCAAATCCCGATAATTCGTACCCCGATAAATCGTAATTCCCGATAATTCGTAATAAACTGTCGGTCCCTTGAAAAAATCTCGTTTATTCGTAAAATTTCAATACATTTTGGTCCGCTCGCTAATTCGTAATTTTTTTCAAATAATATCTTCTTAACCTCTTATAAATCGTAGTTGTTTGCTAACTACCACTTATAATTCGTAATAAAAACAACAAAAACAGGGAAAGAATGTTTTTTTGTTTACCGCTATTTTTTTGCTTTTGCTTGTGTTTGCGTTTATTTTCCTAAGATCAGTTTGAAACATGAATAATTTTTATATATTTTATTTTTAACAATTATTTTTTGTTTTTTTTTATCGTTTTACTAAATAAATTGAAAAACCCCGTTTACTCGTGCTTATTTTATTTTAACCCCGTTAAATCGAAAATCCCTATAATTCGTAAGAAATGGCCGGTCCTTTGCGGTTACGAATTATCGGGATTCTACTGTATTAATATAAAAATTTGATACAATTTTCCATTAAAATTTTTTTTTTTACCATTTTTTATGATTTCAGGGTCAAGCAAGAACAAATGATCTCTCGGCATTACATTAATTATTCATTAACATACTCAAAATCCGTGATGATTTATATAGGTTTAGGTTCGTTTTCACAACTTACCGATTTTATCGGACGTATAAAAAGTGTTCCATAATAAAAACTTTACTTTAACCTACCAGGTAGGATGAACCTTAATTTACTTTATATTTAATTTAAAACAGCTTAATTTCTTATATTCCCTTAAAATTTGTTTCTCATATTTCTTGAATATATGTATACTAAATTTCCAGGAAAATAAACTGTTCACTATTTATTTACGATAGGCGTGAATAGCAATCTACTCTAACCAAATACATATATCGGGTGTTTTTTAGCTGCAAAAGAACTTTCGATATCGATAACAATGGTTTGACAGACAGCTTTGAATGTCAAACTGTGTTGACATTTGTGTTCAGTAAGGTTTAACACGTCATCATAAATTAATGTTAAGCAATTCATGGGTGTAATTTTTAAACACTTTTTATTTCTTTAAATTTCACTAGGCCTAGGGGCTAGTATAAATTTTTACATTAGCGTAACCCCGGGTCTCCGCGTAGCAATAATTTATTGCGATAAACGTCATTAAATATGCTACGTATAGACCGCATATTGCCATGAGTGGCAATCCATTGCGCAATGATTGCTCTTCTGATTGCTGGAGCAATTATTGCTTAGCAATCTGCTGTAAAATGTTTATTTATGGCAAAGCAATTTCACGTGTTCTCCAGCAATATAATCAGCAATTATTGCGCCATTGTTCTGCCGACGTTTTTGCTTGTTCTTAACAAAAAAATTGCTACGTGGAGACCCAGCGTAGGGTTCGAGCCCCAGTCACGTCAATAATGAAAGATTATCAATAACAATTTTAATTAATTTTCATGTTGTAAAATTCCTTTCTTCATAAAAATAATTTCATGAACTTAAGCCTAATTAAAAATATTAAAAATTTGGATTAAAAACCATAAATAGTTCAACAAAATAACGAGCTCTATATGTACATTTGTCCTTCAAGTTGTGCTGAAAAAGGTCAACAGAAAAGAAAAAGACAAAAGGAAAAAAACAAAAAATGTACTTGGACTTCAAGAAAAATTCTTGACAAAAGTACGAAAAAACAGAAGTAAGGAAAAAACATGTAAAATCAATTAAAATGGATAATATTCAGAAAAGCAAATTTCGATCTACCAAATGTTAGAATACAATTTGGTTTAAGGATTGATGTTTGACTATTGACGTCAGCAGTCATCGATGGCTGCGAGTGTAAGACGGCAAATCCATCTGAGGAGATTGAGTGGTTGCAATCGAAACATGTCATGGTAACCTGCCGGCCGGGGTTCGAGCCCCAGTCACGCCAAGGATGAAAGATTATCAATAACAATTTTAATTAATTTTCATGTTGTAAAATTCCTTTCTTCATAAAAATAATTTAATGAAAAATTAAATTTCATGAACTTAAGCCTAATTAAAAATATTAAAAATTTGGATTAAAAACCATAAATAGTTCAACAAAATAACCACAATACTTATGTTATTAGATGTTTAAAAACTGTTCAGTTATATATATGACATTAATGAAAAGCGTGATTGAAAATATCAGGAACATTATCTTTATATTTTAGTTTTGGCAACTCTAAATACAACATTGCGAGGGTGGTGAAATTCAGACTTGATTCAACGAAATTGCATTGGCGTAGAAAAAGAAACAAAAAATAACACAACGTTCATACATTTGCACATATTATTCTGTTATTCATTTAAAAAAAGGGGGGTTGGGGCAGGCAGGAAAGTTTTAGATACCATCGAAGCGGGTGGCGATGGAGCAAAGAAAAGACTTATACATACTTATTATACTTAAATGTACACAAATGCAAAAATTAACTTACATGGTGTTGAGTACACATTAGGACATACACTTTGGAACACTTTTATTGGAAGAAATTAAACAAACACACTAATTGTTGCAAATACACTATTATAAATTATAGGGCAGAGATGGCCTTTTTATCTTTGGCAAACTAATAACGATGTCTCTATTTGATGTATGTATTAACAAACATTATTAGATTTCAACTTTAAAGTAAATAACTTGCAGAAATTTTTTTTTTTCACTTTTGAGCGAAAAATTAAATTTATTACTTTTTCAACTTTTGAGTTAAATTTCCAGGTTTATTTAATACATTTTTTAATATTTTTTTTTTGTTAATGGCACCTTTAAAATAGTATAGTATAGTATTGTATATAATAACATATTCGTATGTATGTATGGTTAGGAAGACAGCAGATATTATTTACTTTAATTTTATGTATCTGCAAATTGAACGAAAAACAGCTGCTTGGGGTTTTAATGCAGTATTTTTTTAAGAGACGTGGGGACGAGATTATTAAAAAAGGGAGAAAACTAATCGTTACATACAAATAGTAAAGTAAGGTTAAACGATATTCAGGCATATTCTGAAAATCACAAGACTTGTAATTTAAGGGTGTTTTGACAACCAAAAAAGTTTAAACATGGTTCAAAATTGTGGAAAAAATAAGCAAGTAATTTAAAATCGGCGGCCACTTAGCTGATCGGCTTAAAATCACAATTATGAAAAAAGATTTTGTCCAGAACACCTTTCTTGTGATTTATACCATGTTCACACGGACAGCAATATTCGTGTTTCGCTCTCTTATTCCTGTTTCGCGCCCCAAACATGATTGAAACGACTTGTTTTCCCATACAAAATTTTGTGAGCGAAACAGGTCGTTAAAATCACTTTCACAGAAAGTGAAAAATTGAAAAACTTCTAAACAAAAACAAAAATTTATTTGAAATCGCGTAATGTTTAAAAAAATGTCGGAAAGTAACAAAAAAAAATTTTAAAAATAGCGAAATTGTTAAATATTTAAAACAAGCCAAAAATTTTATTAAAAGTCCCTAAAACTATTTTTAAGGAATGTCAAAAATTCGGTAAAAATTGCTAAATTAGCAGAAAATTAACTAACAGCGGCATGATAGCAAATCGTTTAAGCTGTAAAGAATCGAAAAAGGTACAAGAACAAATCGATTTTATCGCGAGCATGGTAGAATTTGCGAAAAATTGCAAAATTTTAAACAAAACCAAAAACTAATTTGAGATTGCTAAATCGTTTAAAAAAAACTAATTGACGAAAAATAACATAAAAAGCGTTGAAAAAATTGCTATAATTGCATCAAAATTAATGTAAAAGTCGGTTTTAAATTTTTGGGTTAGTTAGGACCTTTTGCGTTTTAGGTAACGATATATTTTTGATTAAATTGGATAAAGAACATCTTAAACAAAAAACAAATTTTTTTTTTTTGTTGAAAATTGTATCACATATTAATCGTGGTTTTTCCTGGTTTTAAGAGTTGTTCTTGTAAAACCAATTGGTACTTAAAAAATTAAATTGATACAATGGAATATTCAGGTATGATCTACGTTTCGACTCGAATTGAAAACGAAACATTTTTTGAATCCGCATAATTCATAAACCAGCCATAAATTTGATTAAAAGTCCCTAAAACTATAAAGAATGGCAAAAACTCGGTAAATATTGCCAAATTCGCGGAAGTTTGCAAAAATTTGCTAACAGCGGCATGATAGCAAAGTCTACTATTTATTATATATCGTAAAAGAAAAGCTGTAAAGGAACAGAAAACTTACAGGAACAAATCGCTTCTATCGCAAACATGGTTAAAATTCGCGAAAAATTGCAAACAAACCCAAAAACTAATTTAAGATCGCTGAATCGATAAAATAATAAATTCTCTGAAAATAACATAAAAATCGTTAAAAAAAAATGAGCTATAAATACATCAATCATCAAGGGCCCTTTGCGTTTAAGATAACGATATATTTTTTAAAATTTATTTTTTTGTTAAAAATGTTATCACACACTAGAATAAAAGTCGATTGATTCGTTTTACTTTCACCAGCCCGTTACCACTCTAATTAAAAACGAATAAAAACAACATGGATGTGAAATGCACAACATCAAAAATGCTGAAGAAATCCACTTTAGACTGATTTCGGATTCTAGAACACAACCGAAAATGTCCTTTAACAGGTATGTTCTAGGTTTCGACTCGCATTGAAAACGAAAAAATTTTTAAATCCGCATAATTCATAAATTGGTGTTCTCAAATCCGCATGTTTTTGTGTATTCGAAGTTTTTCTTCGAAAAAACTTTTTTTGGACTAAAGATCGCTAATTTGCTAACCTCAGCATGTTTAATATTTTTTTAAAATCGTGAAAGTTGAAAAGAATCACAGGAAAAAATAGCTTCTATCGCGAATATGGCTAAAATTCGCGAAAAATTGCAAACTTTTAAACAAACACTAAAATTTATTTGAAATCGCTAAATCGGTAAAAAAAAATGCTGGAAAATAACAAAAAAAAAAAATTTGCAAAAATCGCGTAAATTTTTAATATGTATTTCAAACCAGCCATATACATAATTGATTAAAAGTCCCTAAAGCTATAAGGATTGGCAAAAATTAGTTAAAAATTGCTAAATTCGCGGAAATTCGCAAAAATTTGCTAACATCAGCATGATAACAAAGTCTACTATTTATTATAAATCGGTAAAGCTGTAAAGAATCAGAAAACTTTCTAAAACAAATCGCTTCTATCGCGAACATGGCTAAAATTCGCGAAAATCGCACAATTTTAAACAAACAAAAAAACTAATTTGAGATCACTAAATCGATTAAAAAAACAAATTGTCTGAAAATAACATAAAAATCGTTAAAAAAAAATCAGCTGTAATTACATTAAAATAATGAAAAAGTAGATTTTAAATTTAGGGTAAGTTAGGGACTTTTGCATTTTAGATAACGATATATTTTTGATTAAATTGGATAAAGAAGATTTTAAGCTAACAACAAAATTTATTTTTTTGTTAAAAATGTTATCAAATATTAGAATAAAAGTCGATTCGTTTTACTTTTACCAACCCATTACTACTCTAATTGAAAACGAATAAAAACTTGTGGATGTGAAATGCAGAACACCAAAAATGCTAAAGTAATCCACTTTCGAGTGGATTCGGATTCTAGAACATACCCGTACATCAAAATAATGAAAAAGTCGATTTTAAATTTAGGGTAAGTTAGGGACTTTTGCATTTTAGATAACGATATATTTGTGATTAAATTGGATAAAGAAGATTTTAAGCTAAAAAGAAAATTCATTTTTTTGTTAAAAATGTTACCAAATATTAGAATAAAAGTCGATTCGTTTTACTTTCACCAACTCATTACTACTCTAATTGAAAACGAATAAAAACTTGTGGATGTGAAATGCAGAACACCAAAAATGCTAAAGTAATCCACTTTCGAGTGGATTCGGATTCTAGAACACACCCGTAAATCATCGATTTTCTCATATGATTTTTAAAGGACTATAATCAAGATATTTTTTTCATATTACTAATAATGAACCGGTACAAGTACGACTAATTCGCTTTTAGGGTTTTATTTGTACAATATTTTTGGCTTTTCTAAAATCTTTGGAAAAGGTTTCCTGATGAGCTGGCCTAAGCAACCAGTGAAATGCGCATAGAAGCTAGCTTTCCCTCAACAATAAATCTCAGTGTATTTATCAAATATGAAAAAAAAAATGGGAACTTAACACGTCTTACGGAAATCTTATTAATAACGAATTCAAATATATTTAGAAGACTTATGTGAGAGTTAATTCGGGTTCGCCTGTATGGAGCTAAGCTAAATGTTTTTTACTTTAAGAAAACTAAATTTTGGGCCATGTCACAGAGTACAATTCCGTTCTGAATTGAAGAAAACATATTTGTTTGTTGATGGAAAGTGTATTTTGATAGTTTTATGGTCTTTCAGATACAGACAACTCCCATACCGTTCATGAAAACAAAAATGGTTTCATTCCGAAACATTTTTTAGTCATTTTCTGAAGCACCAAAATACGGAATAAATTCCGTTTCCGAACGGAATTGTACTCTGTGACATGGCTGATTATTTTTAGGTACATAGGTAAATAACCAAATTCTTGAAATCAATTCTCCGTGTTATCAATTAAATAAAATTCACAAAAAAAAATTAAATATCAAAATTTTAGTAAAGAAATTCCATTAATCCACCTCATAATCATAGGGCCTTAACATTTGATGCATTACCACTAGCCAGGGTGCTCCAAAACCAATAACACCTGCCAATACAAAAAATGCTGTAAATCTCATAGGATTATCCATAGATTTCCGAAATGGTAGGTTCTAGCAATTATAATTTAAATTCAATTAGATATTATATGATCAAACAATTGGGCCAACCAAATGTTAACTTACACAACCAGGTATACCACCTTTATAGAAACGCACAAGGGGTTTTTTATTCAATGCAGTATTGGAAAAAACATTTTTCACTAAATATTTTGAGAGAACCAACATTTAATTACTTTTTATATTAAAGCAAATTCAACACACAAATAAAATTAAAGGAAATTAATAATTTTGATTAATGATAACAATATTTTGATAAAGAATTTTAAAAATGTATCAAAGATTATTCAAAATATTTTTTTAAATATATGCACAAAGTATTTTTAATACAAGTAAGTCAGTCATCTTTCAGACTTGCAATTCTTCTTGCTGCAATTTTTAAAATTCTGTTCTGCAATTTTTTGTGTTTCCATCTTGTGTTTCCTCTTCTCCTTTTTATATTTTATGTATAAACTAGCTTAACCCGCTGCGCTTCGCTACACTGCTTTAACCACTTCTTCATTTGAGAGATATTTAATATATGCATCCTATGGAAGGTTTTTAGGAGTGACTTCTACTAAGTTTGAACATTATTACTATAACAGTTCTTAAGATATGCGATATTAAACATTGGCGTCCTATGGGGGGTAACATTTCCCCGCTGCTATTTTATTTCAATTTTGGGGTTCAGAAGATCATACTACAAAAAGTTCAACAAAATGAGTGCAGCGGCTCTAAATTATATTTCTATCTATGAGGGGTACTGCTCCTCCTCAGTCTACCCCGCCCATTTCTTTATTGAAATTTAAAGTTTGCCATATTAGTAGCTTTAACCACGTTTGAAGATTCTCCCTTTAATAGTTTTTCATTTGAGCTATATTTAATATATGCATCCTATGGGAGGTATTTCCCCCCTGCCTATTTTAATTTCCCTTCCCGCTTAATTTTTATTTTCAATAGTGTAGTATACCATAAGAGTGACTTCTAAAAAGTTGGAACATTCTCCCTATAACAGTTTTCAAGATATGCGATATTAAACATTGGCGTCCTATGGGGGGTTACACTTCCCCCGCTGCTATTTTTTTCAATTTTGGGGCTCAGAAGATCCTACTACCAAAAGTTCAACAAAATGCGTGCAGCGGCTCTTATTAATATTACTATCTATGAGGGGAACTGCTCCTCCTCTGTCCACCCCGCCCATTACTATACTGAAATTTAAAGTTTGCTATAATAGTAGCTTTAACGACGTTTGAAGACTCTCCCTTTAATAAATCTTCAATTGAACGATATTTAATATATGTATCCTATGAGAAGTAATTCCCCCCCCTGCACCTGCCAGCTTTATTTATATTTTCAATAGTGTAGTATACCATAAGAGTGACTTCTACAAAGTTTGAACATTCTCACTATAACAGTTCTTAAGATATGCGATATTTAACATTGGCATCCAATGGGGGGTACCAATTCCCCTGCCCTATCGAAAAAATAAGAAGCCTATTTTATTTTTAGGGCTCACGTGATGCTACTGTAAAAATTTCAGGAAAATCGGTTCAGTAGTTTAGGAGTCTATAAGCCAACATACAAACAAACAAACATACAAACATTATTAATTTTTATATCATACTAGCTTAACCCGGTGGGCTTCGCTACACTGCTTAAACCACTTCTTCAGTTGAGAGATATTTAATATATGCATCCTATGGAAGGTTTTTCCCCCCTGCGCCTTCCCGCTTTATTTTTATTTTCAAAAGTGTAGTATACCATAAGAGAGACTTCTACAAAGTTTGAACATTCTAACTTTAATAGCTTTTTAGATATCCGATATTAAACATTGGCGTCCTATGGGGGGTAACACTTCCCCCGCTGCTATTTTGTTTTAATTTTGGGGCTCAGAAGATCCTACTACCAAAAGTTCAACAAATTGCTTGCAGCGGCTCTTATTAATATTGCTATCTATGAGGTGTACTGCTCCTCCTCTGTCTACCCCGCCCATTTTTATATTGAAATTTATAGTTTACCATAGTAGTAGCTGTAACCACGTTTGAAGACTCTCCCTTTAATAGTTCTTCTGTTGAGCGATATTTAATTTATGCATCCTATGGACGGTAGTTCCCCCCTTGCGCCTACCCGCTTTATTTTTATTTTCAAAAGTGTTGTATACCATAAGAGAGACTTCTGCAAAGTTTGAACATTCTCACTATAAAAGTTCTTAAGATATGCGATATTAACCATTGGCGTCCTATGGCGGGTACCACTTCCCCCGCTGCTATTTTATTTCAATTTTGGGGCTCTGAAGATCCTACTACCAAAAGTTCAACAAAATGCGTGCAGCGGCTCTTAATTATATTTCTATCTATGAGGGGTACTGCTCCTCCCCTGTCAACCCCGCCCATTTTTATATTGAAATTTATATTTTACCATAATAGTAGCTTTAACCACGTTTGAAGACTGTCCCTTTAATAGTTCTTCAGTTGATCGATATTTAATATATGCATCCTATGGGAGGTATTTCCCCCCCTGCGCCTACCGCTTTATTTTTATTCTCAATAGAGTAGTATACCATAAGAGTGACTTCTACATAGTTTGAACATTCTCACTATAACAGTTCTTTAGATATGCTATATTAAACATTGGCGGCCTATGGGGAGAACCACTTCCCCCGCTACTATTTTATTTAAATTTTGGGGCTTAAGAGATCCTACTACTAAAAGTTCAACAAAATGCGTGCAGCGGCTCTTAAGATATGCGATATTTAATATTGGCATCCAATGGGGGATACCAATTCCCCTGCCCCTATCGAAAAAATAAGTAGCCTATTTTATTTTTAGGGCTCACATGATGTTACTGTAAAAATTTCAGGAAAATCGGTTCAGTAGTTTAGGAGTCTATAAGCCAACAAACAAACACACAAACAAACAAACAAACAAACATACAAATATTTTTCATTTTTATATATATCATATGTAGATACAAATGCACCTACAGCCAACTTTAAGTTGAACAGTGTGAGAATTACAAAACAGAATTGCAGAGTATTTACATAAATCTAACTACACCTCCCCAATCTTCGCACCTATAAACATCAAAAATTGCAGCAACAAAAAATTCAAATCTGGACGATGAATAAGGCTTCTATATTCAGCTATGCCGAATCTAATATACCCTTTACCATAGTGCGTTAAGTTCAGAAAATTATAAAAAAAAACCGTTCTTTTGTCGGATGTTGTGTGTTTATAACCAAGATAATTGTATCTACTTTGTAAACTTTGTCTCTTGCCGTTTTCCAGATATGTATATAGAAATCTATGTCTTCGTGCGGGCGGTGCCGCGCCCACTTTTCCAATCCCGCCAATATTTAAAGACAGGTTGTTTATTAATAACCCAGCTATGTGTACCAAATTTGGACAGTATTTCTCTTACCGTTCTTTAGACATAAAAAAAACTTTCTTAAGAAAATTTAACGCACACATACACATTAGCTCTGTTTTTTTACTTTTTGGGTAAAGTTCGTGAAAATGAGAGCAAGCATCAGTGTTACCACCAGCAAGATTCAAAATTACACTTGAGATGAAGCAAAATTACCCGATTTAAATAAAATTACACCTGATATAAAATTTAAGTTTTATTTAATAAAAAGACATTTACAAAGAAGCAAAAACACAAATAACTCATTAAAAGAAGATCAATATTAGTCAAACTGTTAATTTTATTTAAATTAACAAAAATAACATGAAAGACTTAAAAATTTAAAAAACATAAAATAAAACTGCTAAAATAATGAGTTTAACTTCCACATTTGGTTGTATATATCTAGGGAATATAAGGTTAGGTTACGAAAGGTTAGCTATCAAACGAACTGTCATACTGTTTTCACTTTTTGATCGGGCACATAATCATGAATATATTCATGCTTGAACAACGCCACCAAATTATCCAAATATACTTTGAAAATCAGCCATCGATTTTTGCAACTTAAAGCTGACTTCATGATTTAAATGATGCAAATGAAGGCGATGTGTTGATTTAGAGAAAATAAACTGGCAATTAGACTTCAAGGCCGTGCGATGTGACACTTATTGATTGTTTTCCGTAGGGCTGTGAAGTCACTGGTTAATGCTGATAAACCAGCAACAATCGTAGTCTTGGAGGTCAACATTGTTCATTTTATTCGAAAAAGAGAAACAAAATTGGACGTCTGCAATGCGTTTCGTCAAGGACAGGCGCGGTGCGGTGCCTATTTGTTTTAAATCAGTTTCAAATGGTAATGCCGTGTATCAATCTGCGATTTAAATTAACTTTTTTTGTTATGTTGTCTACCATTTTAAGTTTCATGGTCTTAAAAAATACCCTTTATACCTTATTTAGTAAACAAAATGCCTGCAGAGTTTTATACAGCTGTCCCTTTCGTAATTCAGGTTTACAACTGTAAAGGGCGTTAAATATTCTTCAAACTAAAGTATTAAAAAATAGCCAGATAGAAATAAAATTATTTATGTATATGTTGTAATATTGGAAACATATCATCCCCCAGGCAAGTTTTTAGTTTGAATAACTTTTTTTCAATAAACTTCAGGTTCTAAATCACTATGATAGGCATCGTTATCCAAATTAAAAGGTCCATCTTGCGACATACATTACGAAACATTTTAAAATATATGTATGTTTAATTTTTGAAGTCGTTTCTTAAAAAGAAACCGAGATTTGGTTCAGCAGGCTGTGCATTTTTTAGCAACAATATTTAAAAAGAAATAAATGTCATCACTGAAATCTAATCTTAATTTTATTTGGGTATCTGAAGTAAGAATTTCAAATTACACCTGAATTACACCTAAGAGAAATTACCCACGCTCTACCCACGACCGTAAAAATTATACCAAATTCGGGTAATTACCCACAAAGTGGCAACACTGGCAAGCATAAATTTCTCTCATTAAGAGACAAAATTACAGGAACAGAAAAAACCAAATTTTAAGCACAAAATAAAGTCATTGTTTTCACAGTCCCTACAAAACAGGCGCGGATTCAGGGGGGGGGGGGGAATAAGGAAATTTCCCCCCGTAAATTATAAAAATATGTTTTGTTAATTTCGATAATACAAGAATTCCCAATAATAATGTTTTTTTTAATGTACAAAATTTTTGGAAGTCCCAACAAGGTTTTTTTTGTTTTTTTTTTTTGTGGAATCTCTAACGAAATTTACAATAAGTATTTTTTTATTTTTTTTATTGAATCTCTAACGATTTTCAATAAGTATCCATATCTTAATCCTAATAGTTATTTATTAGATATTTCCAATGAAACATCTAGTTTACCGTATTCAAATACTTATTATTCTACATTCAATCCCAGCAGGTGCCATCTATGGGGGGTGTGCTGGAAATCGCAAACGCAAGAATTTGGAGGCTGTTTATAATACGCTTTAAATCAAATTTTTATAATTTTTTTTATAAAATTCTGTTTAATAGAGAAATGTTTGTAAATATAATATTTGTCAAAAAATTATTTTATGACAGAAATCTTGCTAAAAAACGACTTTTAAAATTCTTGCGTTTTGCGTTTGCGATTTCCAGCACACCCCTGTATATTCAAAGACTAAACGTTTGACTTGATAATGCGTACGGTTGATTTATTAAAAAGCCTTTGTATTTGCAATATTTATGTTTATATTTATGTGTTATATGAATCAGATTTGTCGGGGAAAAGCCAGATTTCCTTATCTTTAAGATATTTCAACATACAACAAAAAGTTTTTAGGTAAGAATTTATTGGCTTTGTTGTAAACGCATTTGAAGAGGCTTCAAAGGATATTCATGAAGTTGATGTGTCAATTGATGCGAAGGCACTGTCATCAATAGTTCTTAAAGCTTTGACAAATTTTGGTCTTAACAAAAAAAATTGTGTAGGAGATGGAACAGATGGGTGTCTTCTGATGTCAGCAGAAAATGGAGCTGTTCAAAATTTCTGGAAAAGCGACAAAAGCGAAACAAACGCTTTGCTATTCCCATTAATCGAACTACTCAATATCTAAAAGCAACAAAGTGGCATTAGTACAAAAAGTTGTATCATTTGTTAAAGAAACGACAAAATTTTTTAAATATAATCATCCCAAGCGAAAAACAGTTTTAGCAAAGTATTTGGGATCCAAACTCTTCATTATGCGTCTTTGCATCAAGTGTACATTATATCGTAGAAGCTTTGGAAAAAATATCTGAGTGGTAAGGTAGTATCGCTACCTCTATATTAAGGAACTCACTTAGTACTTTTAAATTTATTTGCGGAATATACATATTAAGTGTGGTACTTATTGTAACACAGCCGCTTAGTATCATTTTACAAAAGCACGAAATAGATCTTCCAAAAAATCAAGCCTTATCAAAATTTTAATCATGTGCCTTGAAGAAAAAAGAAATAAAGCCGAAGAACAATTTAAAGCGATATTTGAAAAAGTTAAAGTTATTTGCTTTTAAATCGAGGTTCCTATCGAAAAGACAAGATTTTACCGAAATAATCACATCCAAAATGTTGAAGATTACTACCGAGTTGTAGGTTACATTCCTCTTATTGAATTTATTCTAGAAGATCTCATAACAACTTTCCCAATAGATATCCTAAATGTATTGAACCTACCTAAACTTCTACCTCAAAGTGTAATCAAGTCATATACAGATACAAAATTTTTAAAACCACAACTAGCTGATGAGCTGATAATATTTGATAAAAGAGATAAACACCTACTAAAATCTAAACTTGAGCCTGGTCTATTAGATAACGTTGTAGATGTTTTAATAAACTGTGATAAAGGTACCTAGCCAAATCTAAGAAAAATATTTCAAATTTTCGTTTCAATGCTCGTCAGTAAAGCTACGAGCGGAAGGTCATTTCCTACCCTTCGTCGAATAAAAACATGGCTCGGATCAACAATGACAGAAGATAGACGGTAGGTACACTGAGAAAATTAAAAGCTTTAAAATCAAAGAAAAAACGTCTTTGTAAAATTGTAACGAAAATATATTTGTTTGAAGGAAAAATCCTAGCATCAATGATTTATTCTTTAAACAAGCAAATGGTGCGTCTTCAACACAAACGACTAAAATTCTTTGGAGCTTAATCAAAGAAATTATCTTTTCCGTAAAGATAAAATATTTGCTTCACCGATTAATTTCTTTGCTTATAAGGGATTGAAAAACTTATTTAAAATTAAAGTCTTTTCTTTGTTTTTTTTTAAAGCTAAGCATCCTTGCTACAAAAACAAAGTCTGTAACTTTAAAGAATTTTGTCTTCAATGCATAAGTGAACATGTTTGCTTGTTCACACATGTTTGCTTGCAACGGTAAACAAGAGCGGTAAAAAAAATAAAGATAAAGTCCCTCGTATTTATAAACGATTATTAAATTTAACAAACGTTTATTATAAATACAGGCGTGTATCTTTAAAGAATTTAGTCTTCAAAGTTAAATTTGTATACGAATGCATAACGAAACAAGTGTAGCCGATTGATTACAATATATGTATGTAAAAAATAAAAAGAATTGTTTTCATGGTTGTCATTAATTGTAAGTCAGTCGATAGGAACGCTCAATTGTGCATATGCGCCTTGTGCTTGTCTTTTTTTTCTTTTTCGTTGCATTTAATTGCGTTTCTTTGTAATAATGTTAAAATTACGTCTTTGTTACAATGAAAATTGAACTTAAAATCAAAAATTCAAGTCTTAAGACTAACGAATGAAAGTCTTTGAGCCAAAATACTTTTTCCTTAGTTTAAGGACTTTCTTCATGTGTTTCCAAAGACGTACATCCTTGACACAAGATTTTAAGTCTTTGATTTTAAGTATACATTTCATGGGAATCTAAAGATCTTTGCGCACAATCTGACCAATTAAAGTCTTTGGAACAAAGTGTATTTTCTTTGATTTTACGGTTAAATTTTCTCAGTGTACTGTCTAAATTTGCCTCACAAGGAAATCGTAAATTGCTTATTTAAAAAGATGTATATTAAACTGGTCTTATATTTTATTTAACCTTTTTGTTATGTTTTTTTAATTAGGGTAATGACTTTTTTTGGACAATGGGCAATTTAGTATGTATTGATAATGAAAATAATTTTTTTAGGCCGTTTTGGCCAAAAAAGTTTCCGCACCAAATGCAATTTCTTAAGCTCCTCAAAAAAAATTTTTTTTTTTTTAATTTCCATACACATTATATATGGTACATTTATTGTTTATATATGCTATATATTTTAGCCAACATATTCATAAATGATTATAAAATTTAATAATCGTTTATTAAGGAAAATTTTCATAGAAAATTTGGTTTTCAAGCCTTTATTAAATTTAAAATATTTTTATGAATACATAAAATAAGCAACTGTATAACAAAAATGTAAAGCAATTTTTTTTGGGTTTAATGAAATAAATTTTAAGTTTAAAGTGCGAGTTGATTTACATAATGGAAAAATAGATTGTGCAACTTTAATAGCTCACTCCGCGCATATATTACTACGCTGCTGAAAATTATTATTGTTTCATATATCCACCAAACAACTCATCTATCACAACATCTATCATTTGCCATTAAAATTTAGTTTATTAAAAAAACCGCGAAATATAGACGCGATTTTTTTTGCGCTCTTCCGTACAAATGGTAAGATCTTGTTATATTCATGAAATTATTAGAAAATACTTAAAATTTTGTAATTAAATGTAAATTTTGTATAGTAAGGAGAAAAATTGAAATTCAAAACTTTATCGCGTTTGGTGCGGAAACTTTCTTCACGATCGCGAAAAAGTAATACATCATTTCTTAATATTTTTTCACGGTCTATACGGCTATGTGATGAAGAAATTGATATTCGCAAAAATTGCAAAAAGTACTTACCCGTATACACACATTGTTTTTAATAAACTTTTAAAAACATTTTTTAACTTTTTTGTATCATACAAAATTCCCCCCCCCCCCCCCCCCCCCCCCCTACAAAAGCTACAAAACAAAAACTTTTGAAAAATTGTATATTGTCTGTAGCAAGGCGAATTCATAAAGGTGCCATCAAGGTATATTTATAGCAGGTAGCCGCGAGATTACAACAAGCAACACGGCTTTTTATTGTTGTTATGTAATACAAACTTTCAAACAGCAAAGGGGTTGATAAGAGCCAAAAAACACAAAAGATAAAGACTTGTTTACAATACAACATTTGACAGTTCGTATCGCAAAACAAGCAAATAAAAAATAAACAGCTGGCTTTCCGAGACTACCTGCTATAAATATACCTTGGGTGACATTTTCCAGTCATCTGTTTAATGTTAATTTTTTTTTGTGTGTATACTGAATGTCAAGCTTTGTTTACATTTTGCGAAAAAATTAATTCAAATTTAAAATTCAATAAAAATTTACATAGTTAAAAAAAAACTTATTTTAATTATATAAAACAAAAAAAGTGAAAAAATATAAACACAAGAAATTAAAGATGCGTAAGGAATAAGTGGAGCCACAATTAATTTGCAATTGAGGACTTTCTAAAGCAATTGTGTATAGGTATTTTGTTAACAAAAAAATTTCCTTTTTTATATATCCAACAAATATTTTTGACATTCACTCTAACTTTTTACAAAAACAAAATACATAGTATTTTTCAATAAAAAGGGATAGCTAGCATAACTCTATCTCATGATGTGGTCACCTTTATAAATTCGCCTTGGTCTGTAGAACTAAACTAATTTTACCAAAAATTAAACAAGACAAACACTTTTACAATAACTAACATTATGTTTTCCTAATATTTCAACATAAAACTTTATATTTAAGTACATTATTTTACTCAACAACACTTTTTCCAAAATTTGGTTCATGATTTTTTTCCTTTGTATTTCATTGTTTTGTTTATGTTTTACATCTGTTTGACAATTTACACAATTTGCACGAAGAAAAAGTCTGGGCTGTTTCGTGCAACAAGAAGAATTTTATTTTCACAAATCCGCTCTCTTTTACACAAATTAAAAGTACGGGAACGCTTTTCGTGCAAATTGGGATCCCAAAGTAGAGTAAAGAAACAGAGCTATTTTCTGGCTCATATTGAAAACGACGACCGTATTGGATACTTTCTCCTGGGGGTTTGTTTGTAGCTGCTACGCGAAGGCTTAGGATAAAATAAAAAGTCGACAATAGCGCAAACTTCAAACCTTTAAGTCTGGGATCACACTTAAACGCAGACCTTCTCACCCATAAACTCAGACTTTCTGAGAACATGCTGTTCCTTTTTCCTTTCTCACCCATAAACTTAGACTTTCTGAAAGAAAGCTTTCATCGTGTGAACCCAGACTAAGATAAGGGCTGCAAGCAAACAGTGAAAATCTGTAGGACAAAACAGAGTAAAATTCGTGCGCCTAAGTTTTTTATACATATATCATCAAACGAATAAAGAACATTTGAGGGTAAAATAAACTCGCATCAAATCTTTCGTTTGAAGTATTCATTATTACAGAATTTTAAAAAGCTTTTTCAAATCCCAATAATCCATCAACAATCTTGCACAAAATCTCAGAAATTTAAAAAAGCATTTCCTGCAAACTTTCAATACGTATGTATGTATATAATTAGAAATTATTTTTAAATGTATTATTAAAAAAAATTTGTTAAACAACAAAATTTTCTTAAATATACCCAAAAATGGGTGTATTATTTGTTTAAATAGAAATGAAACACTTGGTTTTTGGTTAAGTTTTTATATTTGTGAATACCTTTTATCTTACAATACATCGCACGGATAGCTTTTTTCATGTATTTTAAAAGCAATGTCTTTCCATCACATGTATTAACAACTTGATAACTTAAAAGCAAAGAATTATTCTGAAAATGAAGAGGAATAAAATATATCAATAAAAATACGTTAAAAATAATTTTTTATTGAAATTTTTAAAATCCAAATGAATGTTAATGAAATTTATACTTTTTACAAAGCGATAATTTAAAAAAACATTTAACTTTTGCCATAAAAGTGCAAGTTATCACGTTCATAATAAGGCCGATTATTTTAAATTGATGTCTCGTAGTCAATTAGAAAATTTGAAAAAAAATTTGTAAAAAAACAAGTTAGAAAGTATAGTCGGTCAAGCCCGGCCATATGATACCCTACACCACAGTATTAAAAAACACATCATGCTTATATGTCCATATAAATATGGATTTATCTATGTTTATAAAACTCATTAAAATCGGGTTAAAAGTTTGTGAGGGGCAGAAATTGCCCCCTACCTCCCCTTGTGGTCCTATTTTTGAAAAACTGTATAGCTTATGTGTCCATATAGATATGGATCTATCTATATTTTTAATTTCATTAAAATCGGTTTGAGAGGCAGAAATTGGCCCTATCTCCCCTCGTGGTCCTATTTTTTTTAAATGCATACCTTTTGTGTCCATATAGATATGGTTCTATCTATGTTTTCAATTTCATTAAAATCGGTTTGATAGTTTCTAAGAGGAAGAAATTTCCCCCTATCTTCCCTCGTGGTCCTACGATTTGGCCCATTTTCAATAGGCTTGGTCCTTGTGCCAATAAGAACCTATGTCCTAAATTTTATCAAATTATCTTCAAAATTGCGACCTGTACTTTGCGCACAAGGTTACATGGACAGCCAGCCTGAAAACCAGCCGGACGGACATCGTTAGTTCGACTCAGAAAGTGATTCTGAGTCGATCGGTATACTTTAAGGTGGGTCTAGGACCAATATTTTAAGGCGTAACACACATCAGCACAAATGCATAATACCCTCTCCACTATTGTGGTGTGGGTATAAAGAGAATGGGTACGTTCGTAAATGCATCACTACACTGCATCAGTGATTTTAAATTCTTATATTTATGTTTATAAATATAAGGATTTTCCTAATGTTTACAATTATATTAACATAGGAAAAATGGGAGAAGGCAGAAAACTCCCGGGGAATTTTTATTCATAATTGGGCTGAAAATTATTTTGTTTAGATATGCTGTTGAACCCTTAAAAAGGTTCTAAAACTAAGGCGGGACCTATAATAAAATGCTTTTGAGAAATTCATAACTTATACAATTGATTTATGGAGCGAGAAGTCCGGTTATATTTTTATAGCATTATAGAGATACATTGCCAAAATTTACTGAAAGGAAATAAAATAATTTAATGAGAATAATGAATTCATTCCGAAATTATTTAAATGATTTTGAACAAACTACACTTATAGGTACCAATTGAAAATTTTTCTCATAAATTATGGATGGTTCAGAGCTGAACCGAACCAAGTCATAAAATATAATATGTTTATATGTTTAAACTGAAAATAGTTTTCGAATTTTCTTATTTGACTTGGTTCGCTTCAGCTCTGAGCCCTCCGTATGTAGGCAATAAAAAAAATCGTTTAAATACTAAACAAATTTCTCGTTTGTGAAATTATAGATTATGCAAAAAAGCTAGTTTCTTTATATCAAAGTACAGACGGCGTAAAACTGCTCTGGGTTATTTTTTTAACAGCAACTAGGCCGTCCTTGTTTTTCCTTCAAGCGTATTACGTTAAAGCCGCATTGGTGTCGCATAACAATACATACAGCGTTACAGTTTTTTAGTTGTTCGGCAATAACCATTCGTTTTTAACATAACTTTGTGCATCGTGCTGGTAGAGTTCCAAAAAAACTAATTTGATATTTAAAAGTGTCTGGCTGACTACGTTCAATTGGTTGGGGTTTTCAACCCAAAACATTCTACCTGTTAACTTGTGTGTTGTTAAACGCCGCCATCAATTTACAACCCCCATAAAAAATATACGCAAACAAAACAATGCATTGTGCTTTTTAATAAAATACAGACTTTTTTGTCGCGATTTCAAAATTTGCAAGCCTTTTTTTTTCCTAAGAATACAAAATTTTACCACTCGTACAATACTAACCTAACATTTTTTACTTCTTAAGCAATTGATGTCTGACAATCAAGAATGGAGAACCGAAACCCAAAACGGTAAAGGTAGTGAAAACAGCAGTAATCCTATAACGGTTTCTTAAGCTGAAGGGCAAGTTCTAAAAGAAAATAGAAAAAATATGAACATTAACTCATACTCCAATAGTAATATATTCAAAGAAAAAAATTATGTAATCATATGAATTTTTTAAAACATAAAATCCTTAGAAAATCGTTTGCAAAAATTTACCTCGCCGGGGATGCCACCATGGCTATGGAATCTAACCATGGCCTTAGTAAGGTTGGTGGCCAACAAATTGGTACGAGTCAACATTTTTCACTAAAAATTTAGATTTTTCCAAACGTCCAAGAAAATACGATAGATATTCTTTTGCTTTACACAGGGCAAAAGACGAACTTGTATAAGAAGCACAAAACAAAACGTCAAAAAATGAATATTTTCGCAAAGTGTACGTTCAGTGTTGTTTGGCAAAGCAATGTTGTATTTTTTGGTAGGAATATTTTATGCTATGTTCACATTTGGGTTTTTAAACGCGTTTAAGCAAAAAGTTGATTTAGATAATCAAAGCCGTTCACATTACATTTGAGATGATTAAGAAAAAACACACACACAAACACACAAAAAAACAACAAACAAATTTAAATTTCTTTAAAGTATTAAAAATTGATAAAAACACTTTTATAAAGTTATCAGAAGATTATTTTAATAATTTTAATGATGTAATTGTGAAAATTTATGAATTATTGAAGAAAAAAAAAAAAAATAAAAACATTAAGCAGAAATCTTGGCCGGTTGTACACGGTTGTTGGCGATTCTACATTTGAGGTATGTTCAGTGGATTCTATGTGGTTTATGAAGTGATTTAGTTGTAATCATGTCAATTTGAAGTGATTAACAAATCACTTCAATGTATGGGTAATCATCTCGATTTTGAAGTGATTAGAGCTTAATCACATTCGAGCTGCTTAAACGCGTTTAAGAACCCAAGTGTGAACATAGTATAAAATTTTTCAGAAATGCATTACCCAAGTTCAACACTATGCTTTGTGGTCTACACTAACATGGCGCTTAAGCCTAGATTACACTATCTCACAAGTCTTACGTATTCCATAATACTTTGTGAGATAGAAATCTAACGAGTTTTGATGCGACTGTAAAAAAATCTAGTGTAATGCTATGTTCACATTTGGATTTTTAAACGCGTTTAAGCAAAATGTTGATTTAACTAATCAAAGCCGTTCACATTACATTTGAGATGATTAAGATGACAGATGATTAAGAAAAAACACACACACAAACACACAAAAAAACAACAAACAAATTTAAATTTCTTTCAAGTATTAAAAATGGATAAAAACACTTTTATAAAGTTATCAGAAGATTATTTTAATAATTTTAATGATGTAATTGTGAAAATTTATGAATTATTTAAGAAAAAAAAATAAAAACATTAAGCAGCCATCTTGGCCGGTTGTACACGATCATGTTGGCGATTCTCATTTGGGGTATGTTCAGTGGATTCTATGTGGCTTATGAAGTGATTTAGTTGTAATCATGTCGATTTGAAGTGATTAACAAATCACTTCAATGTATGGTTAATCATCTCGATTTTGAAGTGATTAGAGCTTAATCACGTTCGAGCTGCTTAAACGCGTTTAAGAACCCAAATGTGAACATAGCATTACATGACACAAAGTATAAACACTCACGCATGAAAAAAAAAATGCAACCCTGATCCAATGAAAAGTATTATTGTTTAGAAATTTTTCAAAAAACGATGAAGTCCATACGACTCCCATACGGATGTCAAACTTTTTTCATAATACTTGTCATTTTCGTGACACATTGCATTCACACTATCACACTTTGTCATATTACTTGAGTTTTTGACATGTATTAATACAAAGTATAATAGAGTAATCTAGCCTTTAGTGCCGGTTCACTCACGTCAAGTTTGACTCGTCAAGTCTTTTAGGAGAGAGGAGTCTACTGGGATTTCATAGAGTGTTTTTGATCGTCGACGAGCTCATTTGTTAAATGTAGCAGATTCCTCGACGGGAGAAACTATTGCAAGAGCTGATTCGTATGAGAGATTCTTCATAACACAGCGAAATACTGTCATATTAGTTATAAAGGGAATCGTTTATGATGCATGTAGAGATTATCTAACGAGTCTTTCAAAAGGCATTCCAAGAGTCGGATGAGATTCATGTAGGGATTATTTTACAACTCGCGAAATGCTCAGCCGCGTATTTTTCATTTCAAAACTTCTAATTTTCATTCAATTTATATAAAGCTAACCTTAAGGTTACGAAATCAACACCATCCTGTCGGAAAACCTTTTTACAGATCCTTAACATAGCGTCTTCACCAGACAATTTTTTGTCATACCAAACGTCAAACTTAATATTAAAACAAGTAATACTATGTTCTCACTTGGGTTCTTAAACGCGTTTAAGCAGCTCGAACGTGATTAAGCTCTAATCACTTCAAAATCGAGATGATTACCCATACATTGAAGTGATTTGTTAATCACTTCAAATCGACATGATTACAACTAAATCACTTCATAAACCACATATAATCCACTGAACATACCCTAATAATGTAGAATCGCTCATGATCGTGTACAACCGGCCAAGATGTCTGCTTAATGTTTTTATTTTTTTTCCTTAAATAATTTATAAATTTTTACAATTACATCATTAAAATTATAAAAATAATCTTCTGATAACTTTATAAAAGTGTTTTTATCCATTTTTAATACTTTAAAGAAATTTGAATTTGTTTGTTGTTTTTTTTGTGTGTTTGTGTGTCTGTTTTTCCTTAATCATCTGTCATCTTAATCATCTCAAATGTAATGTGAACGGCTTTGATTAGCTAAATCAACATTTTGCTTAAACGCGTTTAAAAACCCAAATGTGAACATAGCATAAGAGTGCTATATTCGGCTGTGCCGAATCGTATATACCCTTAACCATTGCGGGAGCAGAATACAGAGCAACTAGACAAAAACTAAATAATTTTTACATATGAATACATACATATTTACAATACTTTAAACTTCATTATAAATTAAATTTAAAAAGCGAAAACTGGTAAATATTTTTTTTAAATCGTTTTTAGAACATAAAAAAAAAATAAAAATTTTAACAAAAAATTTTCTTTTTAAAAAAACAAGATCTGGTTCGAATCTCACAGTTTCTAACTTAACACACCCGCTAGACAACTAAATCATGAAGGAACGTTGTTTGAATATCATTAAAATGAAATATGGCCCGTTTAATTTTCACTGTGTTGAGTTGTAATTACTGTTGATGTTTTTGTTCACCACAATAGCAAAGTTGTAAACCATAAAACTTATTTCAGTTGTGAACAGGGTTGTTAGGCTTTTTTCTTTAAAAATCGTCAAAAGTTTTAACAAAATTCGTCAAAATCGTCATGAACAGTTAACAAAATCGTCAACCAATCGTCAAATATTTAAATTTTACAAATTTGAGACAATTTATAGCCTTGAGTGGTTCAAAAATATAAATTTTTAGCAAGAAATTATATTTATGAAAAAGAAAGTGATATTGTAAAGTTTTATTCTATTTATTTTAGCAAGTGGGCTGAAATATATTTATCATTTGAAAAGAAATACATAAGAAAAAATATATTTTCATAAAAACATAACAAACATTTATTTATTTCATTTATCTATATTCACAAAAACATTAAATAAAAAATAAAATAGCATTTGCTTTTAACTCGAGCTATCTTTAAATGATTAAGTTTTAGCGCTATCACTAATGCAAATCGTTTTTACTGTTGAAGGTGATACGCCAAGGGTTCTGTCTAAATCAACAGTCTTTTACTCGACTTGAAACGATTTATGACGTCCAATTTTAGTTCCAAACTAGTGCATTTTCTTCACTTTGCACTAATTTTTCTACACAACTTCTTATTAAGAACCTACTTCTTACTTCCTAATACTCAACTGTACTTAGAATAATTTACCTAACAGAATTAAATGGGAATTCGGCTTTTTACACGCAAATAGAAAAATCCTTCACATATGATTATAACTTCAGCGAAAAAATTAAATCGTATGTAGCGACGCAAATCGAAATCATTAAAACGCAAAGCGGATTTAACCAATTTTTAAAAAGCGGACCAAATAGGACCGACGCAAATCGGGGCTCTAGTGTATATTTTTTTGCCGTATCGATGGCATTCATTTAATTGTAGAATTCGAATTAATAGTGCTTCTAATGAAAACCACCTGGTTCACAGAAAAAAATATCTCAAGGAAATTTTTAGCAACACAGTTTGTTGAAAATTAAATTTTAGGTCAATAAACTTTTTGTTTGATTCAATGAAAAAATTTATCAAATTTACACTTTGCAAAATAGCATTCAATAAAACATATTTAATAATGAAATAATTAAATATTTCTACATATTCAATAAGAAAAATATTTGAATCAAAGTAAATACAGTATTTTTACAACTCTTTTCCATTTGTAAAGTCTCATTCGCTTTAGTTTTATTTGTAAAATATAATTAGTTTTGCCAATGTCTTTAGAAAAAGGTTTCCTGATGATCTGGCCTAAGCAACCAGAGAAATGCACATAGGAACTAGCTTATACCCCCATAATAAACTTTAGCGTATTTATTTAAAAAGAAAAAAAATTGGGAATTAAGCACATCATCATTAATAAATAAATAAATAAAGATTCGATAAACATTTTGTTTGATTTATTAAAAATTTTCAACAATTTATTTTAACAAATCACGTAAACATTTTGTTGAAAAAAATTATTTTGGGCAACAACTTTTTTTATTGACTCAATAAACTTGGTTGTTGACTAAAAATTCAATAAGTGCCGGTTCACACACGTCAAGTTTACTTGAACAGTTTTATTTAAATTTTCTTTTGAACTTGCGTTCAAAAAAAAAATACAAAACTGACTGGTACGGTCAAGTATGTACCCCTTTCCATTCTCTTTACCCCTATCTCCTAAAAGCTCAAGACTTGAAGGGTCAAACTTGACCTGTGTGAACCAGCACTAACAATACCTACAATTTTTTTCATCAATACCGAAAAATTGTCATCGCAGAAAATTTAAAAATTTTTTTTATCAAATATGCGATTTTCGTATTCAAATATGAATTATTTTTTTTCTGTGGTCGTGATGGGGGAAGAACTTTTTTTGTTTAATTTCTAATAATTTTTGTATTTCGAAAAATGATTTTTAAGTTTTGAACTGTTCCCCCAATATAATTGTTAATATTTCTTGTAAGTGTTTTATTGATGCCAGAAAATCGTCATAACACTATTACTTTTAGCTTAAAATCGTCAATCGTCATTTTACTGTATTTTCACAAAAAAATCGTCAAAATGACGAAAAATCGTCACATCTAACAACCCTGGTTGTGAACCGAAATATGGAAATATATTCACCAAAATAGAGGGGAGAGACGGACAACCGGATTTGAACTTCGCTTTTCATAAGGACCCAGAATATATATACTTTATAGGGTGTAGGATCAATATTGTGGAAATTACAAACGGAATGACAAAGTTATATATACCCTTTTACCTTCGGTGAAGGGTATAAAAAAATAATTTTTGGGATTGCAGTATTTTGATCATAACTTAGCCATTTTTAAACCGATTTGTTAAGGAAGAAATTAACCATTTACTTGAGTTGTAAAGTTTGGACTCGGGAAGATTTATGATTCCCGAAAATGGGTATTTTAATAAAAAAAAATTTTATTTTGGCCATAACTTTTTTGCATCTGAACCGATTTTTCCGAAATTTTCAGAAAATATTTTCTACTAAAGATTTCCGGTCTTTTGATATATAAGGTGTAACCATCAGTCATATAACAGTGCACAAATTCAGGGTTTTATGAAGTTTTTGATATTTTTTGTACGGGAGGTACCACGCCCACTTCTCCAATCCCGCCCACATTTTGTAGGATGGTGTGTATTGGCAACCTAAATGTGTGTACCTAATTTGAAAACTTTGGCTTTTACCGTTCCCCAGATATACAGCAAAAAGTAATAAAAATACAAAAATTTTTGGAAAAAATTAGAGGTATTCGTGGTTTTTTGCTCATATCTCAGCCATTTGTGGACCGATCTGGCTGAATAGCAAAATTATAATAGGTTAGGTTAGGTTAAGAAGGGTTGTGTGCCCACAGGCACACCTCCACTCGGAGACCGAATACGATCCATTGTGATTCCCTTCAATGAAAATATAAAGTAAGAGATAGAGATAAGAGGAAGTGAAAAGTAGAGAAAAGGAAGTAAGATATAGACAGAAAATTAGAAAGTAGAACCAATACCCCACTTACAGTCCCCTCAACAGAAACAGCCGCGTTATTTCCCTGACAAACCCCAGTAGATTGGCCGGATTACATCCAGCTATGCACCCCAGTTCGTCGTGAAACCTATCTCCTAGCCACTTCAGTCTGAGACCCTGCATCCTAGGACAATGGCACAGTACATGCTCGATCGTCTCTAGCTCTTCTGAATCCTCGCATAGCCTGCAGAAGTCCGGTATGGCGTTGTCCCATCTGCCCGCAAAAGCCCTGACAGGACAATGACCCGTCAAGAACCCTATAAGTGTTCTGAGACTACCCCTATCCAATCCCAGTAGAACCCTGGTTGCCCCCGCGTCCAAATTGGGCCATAGTGCCCTAGACACCCTGCAATCCATTCTGCCCCTCCAGGATCGGTCAACGTCATCACGGGATTTCTCCCGTATCACCCCATAGTAGTAGAATAGGGGGGGTTTTACCCCCCTGTCCCCCACCACTAAGTCGAGACCCGAACCCCCTCTCGCGAGTTCGTCCGCCTCCTCATTCCCATCAACCATGCAGTGTCCTGGTACCCAACACAGCCTCACGTTGAATGCCCCCATGAGTTGCCTAAGAGCGCTCCTACACCGCGAAACCAGGCATGATCGCACCGTATGGCTCTTCAATGCCCGAAGCGCCGCCTGACTATCGACGTAAATTGTCACCTCAGATCCACCCACGATGTGATCCAGTATCACCTCCGTCGCCCTCCAGATCGCTAGGATCTCAGCCTGAAAGACACTGCACTCATCAGGGAGTCTGAATGACCTTTTTACCTCGGTGTCCGCGATATAAACACCGGCACCAGTGCCGGTTTCCATCTTGGACCCATCCGTAAATACTGCCCACCCCTCAAACAGTCCATTGGATCCACTCCAATTTTCCCTTCCGGGAACTCCACTGGTGGTGTTGCACCGAAGTCCAGGGTCATAGTCTTATGATCCGAAATTTCCTCGAGAATAATACCCTGATCAAGCAGACCCATCTCGTACAAAATTCTCGTGTGATCATCCCGCCTAGGTCTAACTAAAGAAGACTCGTAAAGTCTAAGTAAGTTCCTAGCTGCCACACTCCTCACATAATGCTCGATAGGGGATAGATATAGTAGGATGTCCAGCGCTGCCTGGGGAGTGCTTCTTCTTGCGCCTGTGATGCCAAGAGATGCACTTCTTTGAACCTTGCTGAGCATCTTCCTATAGCTATCCACTCTCAACGCGCCCCACCAAACAGTGCATCCATAGGTAAGTATAGGCCTAACAACCGATGTGTAAATCCAGTTTACCATATCAGGCCTTAGACCCCAGTTCTTACCAATGGAGTTCCTGCATGTGTAGTATGCATTGAGTCCCCTTTTCATCCTCTCTTGAGTATTTCTCTTCCAAGACAGTTTGCAGTCCAGAAAGTTACCCAAGTACTTTGCTCCGTCCGATAGAGGCAACTCGACGCCATCTAGCACTGGCCCCCTAAATCCCTCTATCCTATACCTTCTGGTGAATAGCACCAGCTCAGTCTTCGAAGGGTTAACACCCAGTCCCCTATCCTTTGCCCATGCCGAGAGTTCACCTAGCATCACCTGCATAATTTCCCCGATCGTGGACAGAAATTTTCCCCTGACCAGCAGAACTATGTCGTCCGCATAGGCAACAACTTTCCTGCCCATGGAATCAAATGACCTAAGAATCCCGTTAACCGCAAGCAACCACAGTAGAGGCGATAATACCCCCCCTTGTGGTGTCCCCCTGGTAACCCTCCTCCTTATCACATGATGCATGCAGATTATCCACTCCACCAGAAAGTCCTCAACTCCCAACTCCAACAAAGAATCCCTAATCGCCTCTATCCTAATGTTATTAAAGGCTCCCTCTATATCCAGAAACGCGGCGAGAGTATACTCCTTATGCCTCAGACCGTGCTCAATACAACCCACCACCTCATGTAACGCGCTCTCAACAGATTTACCCTTCAGGTAAGCATGTTGAGCGTTGCTAATAAGGCGGGTCTCAATATTACTCCTGAGATAGAAATCTACTAGCCTCTCAAGAGTCTTCAACAAAAATGAAGACAAACTAATAGGTCTAAAATCCCCCGGTTTCGAGTGGCCCGCTTTACCGGCCTTGGGTATGAAAATCACCCTGACCTCTCTCCACCCCCTAGGCAGATACCTCCTACTGAGGCATTTCCTAAATATATCCACCAGCAGAAATTATGCATCGTCCGGGATGTTGCAAAGCATAGCCGGAAAAATACCATCCGGACCCGGTGATTTATATGGTTCGAAAGTTTTGACTGCCCACGCCAGCTTCTCCCTTGTGACCATTTCATCGACGCAAGCGGAAGTATGAACCGATGTCACGGACATGACGTCCCACTGACCGTCCTCCGTACTACCGGTTTCCCTGCACCCGGGAAAGTGCGTCTCCATAAGTAAGGTTAGGGTCTCAGAGCTAGACTCAGTCCATGAGCCGTCATTCCTTTGGATGTAACCCAGGGCCTTAGGGTCCTTAGATAGAATCCGTCGGAATCTTGACAGCTCGTTGACATTATCGATGGACGCACAAAATTGCATCCACGATAGTCGCTTTGCTCTCTTCAGATCCGCCTTATACCTGTTGAACTGCACCCTGTGATTGTTCCAACCATCTGGTGCTCTCGTAAGCGTGGCCCTATTAAACAGTCTCCTCACCGTAGACCTTTGAACATGAAGTTCCCTGGTCCACCATTTAGGCTGTTTTCGCCTACCCGGAAACGTAACCAGGCAGGACTGCTCATAGCTTTCCCTTAGAAGATGAGTGAACCTATTCACCACCCCCTCCAGATCCGTCGGCAGCAAGTCGCTCAAGGCCTGATGCGCCAACCCAGTTCCGACCCCTTCCTTGAAGGAGTCCCATTTTGTCCCCCTCGGGTTCCTGAATGGAGCAGCCCTAGGTAGGTCAAAATTCAGTGTGAAGGTAATACGACTATGGTCTGAAAAATACAGTCCGTTGCCACCCTCCAATCAACAACAATTTGCTCGTCACGGTTTACTAATGTCAGATCTATCACTGCCTGCCTATCTTTATTTCTGAACGTCGGCGTGTTACCCATATTACAGATAATAAGATTGTTAGTAGTAGTATGTTATTGCCCGTTCTAATGCACTTTTTTCATACAAAGTTGGGAGCAAGCCATTAGGGGTGTTCACAGTTTGTAGTTGGATACATGCCATTAGGGGTGTTCACAGTTTGTAGTTGAATACATGCCACTAGAGGTGTTCACAGTTTGTAATTGGATACATACCAATAGAGGTGTTCACAGTTTGTGATTTGATTTTCACCCTACAGTCGGTTGGTTTACTTAATAAGATATTCGTAAGGTTCGCAGCATTGGAGAGATAATATTTTTTATATATTTTATATAATTATATATAATATATATATTTTTAAACCCTTTCCAAAGTTTTGTTAACAAATGGTTAACATTATCAATTGATTTTCATAGTTAAACTACCATTCATATAAATCCAACCTTAAGTGTTGAACCCTCACAATCGATATTTTAAATCTTTACATATTGCATACTCTTCCACAAGAATACCCGTTTTGATAGCTATAATATATAGATAATTCACTTTTTATGTAATAAATTAAAAAATTAACATATAACATGAATTTAAAGTCGCTTATGCCAACTAAATAATTAATCTAATTCGAGGATTTTAAAAATTTTGTGAAGAAAATACCAACAAAATGGGTATTTTGAGGGGATTTAAGCGTTGATTTGAATATTTATTTAGGATTTTAAAAATTTTGTGAACAAAATACCAGCAAAATGGATATTTTGAGGGTATTTAAGCGTTGATTTGAATATTTATTTAGGATTTTAAAAATTTTGTGAAGAAAATACCAACAAAATGGGTATTTTGAGGATATTTAAGCGTTGATTTGAATATTTATTTAGGATTTTAAAAATTTTGTGAAGAAAATACCAACAAAATGGGTATTTTGAGGGTATTTAAGGGTTGATTTGAATATTTATTTAAGATTTTAATAAGTTTGTGAAGAAACTACCAATAAAATGGGTATTTCGCGGGTATTTAAGGGTTGATTTGAATATTTATTTAAGATTTTAATAAGTTTGTGAAGAAAATACCAATAAAATGGGTATTTCGAGGGTATTTAAGGGTTGATTTGAATATTTATTTAAGATTTTAATAAGTTTGTGAAGAAACTACCAATAAAATGGGTATTTCGCGGGTATTTAAGGGTTGATTTGAATATTTATTTAAGATTTTAATAAGTTTGTGAAGAAAATATCAATAAAATGGGTATTTCGAGGGTATTTAAGGGTTGATTTGAATATTTATTTAAGATTTTAATAAGTTTGTGAACAAAATACCAGCAAAATGGATATTTTGAGGGTATTTAAGCGTTGATTTGAATATTTATTTAGGATTTTAAAAATTTTGTGAAGAAAATACCAACAAAATGGGTATTTTGAGGATATTTAAGCGTTGATTTGAATATTTATTTAGGATTTTAAAAATTTTGTGAAGAAAATACCAACAAAATGGGTATTTTGAGGATATTTAAGCGTTGATTTGAATATTTATTTAGGATTTTAAAAATTTTGTGAAGAAAATACCAACAAAATGGGTATTTTGAGGATATTTTAGCGTTGATTTGAATATTTATTTAGGGTTTTTTAAATTTTTGTGAAGAAAATACCAACAGAATAGGTATTTTGAGGGGATTTAAGCGTTGATTTGAATATAAATTAAAAAATTTACGTTTAACATGAATTTAAAGTCGCTTATATCAACTAAATAATTAATCTGATACATTTTTAACTTTTTTCTTTGATATACGTATGTATATTAATATACGTATGTATTATATTAACGAACTCGTAGTGTTTAATTAATACATATATCGTTAATTTGATATTCTACAATATAAGTTTAGTGAAGAATTTAATTCGATCTATGCTTATATTACATATATACCTTTAAACTGTTGATATAGTATAGATTTAAACCTTATACATGTTGATGCAATAAAATTTATATTTAAATAACCATAGAATATGGTTTATTTAATGATTTGATAACATTTAGTAAAAGTTTATATATGGTATAAACTTGAAGTTGACTATACCATTAGAATTAAATATTATTGAGAAAAAACTAAAATCATATAACAAAATCAATAAAGATGTTTTAAAAAAGAGGATAACATAGGATTTTTGAATGCTTGATAAAGAAAAACCTAAAATATATGCGCATAATGTATTATTATAACCACTTTATATTTTTTTTTCTGGTTTAATAATAAACCATAAACCCATTCCATAACAACCCATAGAATATTATACAAAACGATACAATTTATATAATTAAAAACCACAAAAAAAAAATCCCAAACTATCCTTATGTATATAATTCACTTTTTATATTATATATTAAAAAATTAATGTAAACCATAAACTTTAAGTCGCTTATGCCAACTAAAAATTTAATCTGATACTTTTTAAACTTTTTTTCTTTGATTTATGTGTGTGCGTTGCTAAAAATTTCATTTGTTTGTATTAACTAACTCGTAGTGTTTGTTTAATATATCGTATTAAATTTCTTCAAAAATTAAAATTATACAAACTGGATATTTATAATTATGTATAATCAATTAATCCAACAATTGTTTATATATGTATGTATGTAACGCTGAATTAGCATTATTTTTAAAGTTTTTTTTGTTTTGTTGTTACTATATTTAAAGATTTCACATTATGATGAAATTCTTATAACCCTTAATAATAATCCTTATCTACAGCAACTTAACATATACATTAATAAAGATGACTCAACTAACCAAACCAAACCAAACATGTTTGGTTTTCTAAAATTCTTTTATTCTACTGAAATTAGCCCCGCCCCTTATTTATAAATTTAAGGCTAAACAATAATAACGTGACTGCATCAAATATGATTAGTTGCGAAAAATTTTAGTATAAATACCGCTGCTATTCCTCAATTGAAATCAGTCTTGTTTGACAATTCATCCAGTGTACATTAAATTTTTATTAAATAAAAAAAAAAATTAAATTATAAAATAAAATGGCTGTTTTTATTTGTGAATATTGTAAAAAAGAATTTACACAAAACAGAAATTTAAATCGTCACATTAGATTGTATCATGACGGTCCGTCCTCATCGTGGAAGTGTTTAACATGCAGCTTAAAATTTTCAAATCGCAAAGAGTTTTCAAAACATGCACATCTTACAGAACACATTAAAGAAATGGATAAAGCTAATGATGTTTATTGCGATGCATGTAATAAACATATTCCAAAATTAAATTATCATTATCATTTGAGGACAAATGACCATAAATTTTATTGTGACAAATCTACTGATACTAATAGTGTGAAATGTATTAAATCAGCCTTAAAAAATCGCATCGCTACATATATATTAGAGAATGATAATAAAGGAAATTTAATACCAGAAACATATTTATGTGAACAGAAATCCAAAATAGGCCAATTGTTGATGAATATTATTCAAAAATATTCATCAATAAAATTCAACATTGAACTATTTGGTGAATATATATTGGTAAAGGAAGAAGAAGACTCGTGCACTATCGAAGTCAAGTCTCATCAAACGAAAATGGTCATCCTAAGTACAGCAACAACAATAGATGAGATTCACCAGATTTATGATAACCATTGTAATATCGTTGTGAAAAAGATGAGTGAATTTCAAGAGCGTGATAGTGGATGGGCGTTAATTAAGATTTCTCATCTCGAAATCAATATTAACCAATATAATTCCATCAAAGGATCGCAATACATTCCTTTACCAGCATCAATAATGAAGAAAAAAGCATGTGTCAACGTACAAAATCGAGATGAGTACTGCTTCAAGTGGGCAATCATATCTGCAATTTCTCCAGTTAATATTGATACACAAAGATGTTCATCATACAAAATTATAGATATTGAAGAGGACGTAATTGTATTGAATAATGGAATCAAATTAAATTTCACCAATTTAAATTTTCCTCTATCGGTCAACAAAATTAGAGATTTTGAGCTAATGAATCCTGAAATTAGTGTAAATGTATTTGGATTAGAAGATGATATTATAGTGGGACCATACTACTTTACCAAAGAAGAAAAGTCCAAACACATCAACTTAATGCTGCTAGAGGACGGTGAAAGATTCCATTATATATGGATTAAAAATATTTCAAGGTATGTTAATAATATTTATAAACTTTTTATATATCCAAAAATTATATTTGTAATAATTTAGTGGGTTAAATTATTCCTAAGCGTTGGAGACCAACGGGGGTTGAGCTTTACCTGAGTGAAATGGCATGGGTTACCATAATTACTCGGGAAGTAATTATGGTAAAAAATATAGAAAAGAGAAATAGGGTATGAGTGAGTGTAGGGTACAAACACTTGGGTTCTCTGGACTTACCTTGCGTGAAGCCGTAGGGAATAAAAACTCGGGTGATTTTAAATTCAGTCTTCAAATAAATGGTAGCAATTTTATTGTAATTCAATTTGGGTTTTAATTTTGGCGCACAATTCTTTAGGTAAATTTTCAGTAGGTATTTAGATTTAACTTAGACAAATTTATTAGGATTCAATTTAGGCAATTTTTAATTTAGATTTCATTTATACAAATGTATTAGGATTTAATTTAGGCAGATTGTATTTTAGTTTTAATTTAGACAAATGTATTAGAATTTAATTTAGGCAAATTGTATTTTAGTTTTAATTTAGATTTAGGCAAATTGTATTTCAGTTTAATTTAGACAAATGTATTAGAATTTAATTTAGGCAAATTGTATTTTAGTTGTAATTTAGACAAATGTATTAAAATTTACTTTAGGCAAGTTGTATTTTAGTTTTAATTATACAAATGTATTAGAATTTAATTTAGGCAAATTGTATTTTAGTTTTAATTTAGATTTAGGCAAATTGTATTTCAGTTTAATTTAGACAAATGTATTAGAATTTAATTTAGGCAAATTGTATTTTAGTTGTAATTTAGACAAATGTATTAAAATTTACTTTAGGCAAGTTGTATTTTAGTTTTAATTATACAAATGTATTAGAATTTAATTTAGGCAACTTTTCCACTTCACTGCACTTATGAAAACTTTGGGCAAATGTAAAAATACTAGTAGACAAACGTATGAGAAATTAATTTAGACAAACTGTAAATTTTTTTTGTTCTTTCTTTTATAATTTTTCTTAAAGCAACGATTTGAAGTGAACACTTTGATGACTGAAACACAAGTGCCGAAAATGGCAAAACATAAAAGGCAAGAAGCCGCGCGTTACTTATGTTTTCGTTGAGTTAAAAAGAACAAGAAAAATTGACATTTGACATGTTCTTAAATAGGGTTGACATGTATTGATTTGATATGTCAGGGTTAGCAAACACAAAAGTGCAAACCGGAACGTGTTTGAATGTATTGTTTCAAATGTGTAAATACACATGTTCAATGGAAGTGAAAATAAATTAATTAATTTTAACAAAATTCTAATAAGTGTAAATGGCAGTTAAAAAATACATATAAATAAGCTTAAATAATTTGGTGTTCAAACTTCGTTTGGACATGCTCCCGGCCTCGCTTTAGGTAGCAAAATTATTTGTGGCACTTAAGACATTGGCCAATGATTTTATGGCTTCCACAAGTACGCTGCTGTCAGGAACAGTTGTTGGAGCGGGTGGTTGACCACTGGCTCGTTGTTGACGAGGTTGCCTAGTCGCACGAGTTGGTTGCGGATGTAGAAGAGTGTGGTGGAGTTGATCGCACTCCCTACAAGTGGCCAGAGAAGTGCACGACCTTAATTCGTGACTTTTGGCCAAGCAATTTTCGCAATACCTGTGCCTAATTACCACGGATTTTCGCATTCGTGGGCTCATTCTGAGGAATCTGGGGCACAACCGTAAGGCGTGGTAGTTTTCGCAGACCATGCACCTGTATACCTCTGTTTCACGGCGTATAGAACGGAGTTCGATACGTTGCCTGCGACTGTTGCTGTTAAGTTGGCTGCGACTATTGCTGTGGTGTTGGCTGCGACTGCGTCTGGGTTGGTGGTCTCTGTCCTGGCTGTTGGGCTGGCTGCGGCTAGTGCGGTTGTGTTGGCTGCGACTTCGGCTGCTGCTGCGTATTACAATCAATCTCCGGTTATTTCTATGAAAAGTAATGCATAAATGAGTGAGTTCAATTTAAAGGGGAATGATTTTGGAAAAATGGTTAATTAAGTAATAAAATGAAGTGTTAGAGTGGGGATTTGAACGTAATATTTTGTTTGTTAGTGTGAGTTTTCTTCATTCAAGAATGGGAGGTAGCAAAGTTTGACTATCGGTCGAGTTATAATTCCCGACGTGACACGAATATCTGCAATACGTACGTTTGTATCCGAACCTGGGTAGGTTTTTACTACTCGACCTAGACGCCATTCGTGAGGGGGTTGCAAATCATCAATAACGACTACCAAATCTCCATTTTGAAGGTTTCTGGCTGAATTTTTCCATTTGTATCGCTTATGGAGTGATTTTAAGTAGTCTTCTTTCCATCGAATTGAAAATTGATGGTGAATAACTTTTAATTTTTCCCATCTATTGATAACGGACATTTTTTGGTAGTTTTGCTCTGGGAAAGCCATTAAGGGAGCCCCTCTAAGAAAGTGCCCAGGAGTTAAGGCGGTCAAATCTGTAGGATCCTCTGATAGTGCAGAGATGGGACGGGAGTTGAGAACCCCTTCTATTCGAGCTAAAATAGTAGTGAATTCTTCGAAGCTGAATTTGTGAGGGCCAGCTAGTCTTTTAAAGTGAAATTTAAAGCTTTTCACAGCCGCCTCCCATAAACCGCCCATATGTGGTGCATGTGGAGGTATGAATTTCCATTCAAAGCCATGGGTTAAATATTTTTGTGAAATGTCTAGAGAAGTGTTTTTTATAAATTGCGAAAATTCACGCTTAAGGACTCTGCTGGCTCCTACAAAATTTCTGCCATTATCGGTGATTACCCTATGGGGGAGCCCCCGCCTCCCAACAAATCGAGCGAATGCCGCCTGAAATGCGGAAGAGGACAAATCTGAGCAGGGTTCAAGGTGAATTGCTTTAGTGCTAAAGCAAACAAACACACTCACGTATCCCTTAACTATAGCAGAATTGCGCAATGGTGATGATTTAAGGTCAAATGGACCAGCGAAATCAATGCCTGTTATTTGAAAGGGTAATGAGAGGTTGCATCTTTCGGGGGGTAAGGGAGCCATTATCTGTGCACATGGCTGTTGTTTGTAGATTAAACAAGTTTTGCAGTGACGTATAATGTTTTTAACTCGAGGTTTTAGTCTGGAAATATAAAATTCGGTTTGTGTGAGTCTACACATTTGACTACATTCTGCATGTAAGAGAAAATTGTGCAGATGAGTGAGGTAAAGGTGACAAAATCTAGAGTTACCGGGTAATATAATTGGGTAACGTTCATTATAAGGGAGCGACGATTGGGCTAGTCGTCCGTTTACCCGTAGGAGAGAATTTGAGTCTATAAACGGATTAAGTGTTTTTAAAGAGCTTTTGTTGGATAGGGGTTGGGAGTCATTCAAACTTTGATATTCTTCCTTGTAAAAAGTTTTTTGAGCTAGCATTATGAGTCGAAATTTCACATAATTTAACTCGCTTTGCGTTAAGGGGTGCGCGACTGTTTCATTACGATCTGAATCAAAATTTCCCTTGCATTTGTTAAAGAATCGAAATATATAGCCTAAAATGCGTAAAGCTTTATTATACGAAGAAAAGTGTGTTAGAATATCATTTTCTTCAACTTTTATGTGTAAGGAAAGCGTTTGTTTTGGCGACTGAATTAGTTTAAGGGGGTTTCGACTAGGCCATTCTGATGGGGGTTTGTTTAGCCAGTTAGGTCCATACCACCAGAGCGAGTTTTGTGTGAGGTCTTGCGGCCTACAGCCGCGAGTTCCAATGTCTGCTGGGTTGTCATGAGTGGGGACGTGTCGCCAGGTTGCATTTGGAATCAAGCCGTGAATTTGTGAAGTTCGATTTGCAACGTATGTTTCCCAGGAGGACGGTGGTTTTGATAACCAGCCAAGAACAATGGATGAATCGGTCCATAAAAATATCTCTGTGGTATTGAAATTTAATGATGAACAAACATAACTTACTAGGTTTGCTAGTAATACTGCACCATTCAGTTCTAGGCGAGGTAGGCAGACTGTCTGAATGGGCGCTACCTTAGTTTTCGCGACTATAAGGTTGGTGAAGGTATTGTTCGTATGAGTTAGACAACGAATATATACCGTAGCACAGTATGCTGCCTGTGAAGCGTCTGAGAATCCATGGATTTGAATACTATCCGAAGGCATATACTGTAGCCAGCGAGGTATGGAAATTGTGTCTACTTGTGAGAGGTCTTGAACAAGATTGTTCCATTTTGTAAGGGATTCTTGGGAGACTTCGTCGTCCCATTGTAGGCCCTCCAACCATAATTGTTGCATTAACAATTTTGCTCGGATGACGATTGGGGCTACCCATCCGGCGGGATCAAAAAGCTTAGCAACTGCCGAGAGAATCTGGCGCTTAGTGATTTTTGTGGCTTTATCAATTGGGGAAAAATTGTATGAAAATGAATCGTTTAAGGCGTTCCACTTGATGCCAAGGGTTTTTGTGGAGCTTGTTTCATGAAACCGAAGAAAATCTGAATCGTACAGATCTTCATGTGGTAAATGAGAGAGTAGCTGGGGGTCGTTAGCCGTTATCTTTTTGAGTGGCAATCCCGCTGAGTTTAAGACTTCAATAAGTTGAGATTGGGCATTTAGTGATTCTTCAATTGAGTATCCTCCCGATAAAATGTCATCGACATACGTTTCCTTGCGTAAGATTGATGATGCTTTAGGGTGGGTGGATTCAGAATCTGAGGCTAACTGGAGTAGGGTTCGTATCGCTAAATAAGGGGCACAGTTTACTCCGAAAGTAACTGTTTTTAATTGGTAGTCTTTTATAGGGCTATCGGAATGAGGTTGAAATACAATCCTTTGAAAGGGCCTATCGTCAGGGTGTACGAGAATTTGGCGATACATTTTTTGAATATCGCCACTAAAAACAAACTTGTATTTTCTCCAATTGAGAATTACAGTCATTAAGTCATTTTGGAGAGGTGGGCCTGTGTAAAGAGTATCGTTTAGGGAAAACTGAGATTTTGTTTTTCTCGAAGCATTGAATACCACTCTGACTTTAGTGGTTTTGTGTTCTGGGCGAACAACTGCGTGATGTGGCAAGTAGTAAGAATTTACTTTGCCCTTAGATATGAGTTCCTGCGGGTTAGTTTCTTCCATATGATCAAGGGTTAGATATTCATTCAAGACCTCTTGATATGTGGATTGTATCTCGGGATTTTTGGCTAAAGTTTGCTCCATTCTAGCATATTGCGCTAAGGCTATGAACCGTGAAGGGCCGAGAAAGATTTGTTCGGGGAACTCAGGCTTAAAGGGTAATCTGACCATGTATTTGCCATTTGTATGACGAGTAGTGGTATTCGTGTAAAAGCTTTCACAAAATTCATCTTCAGCAGAGTTAGAGTGGTTTTTTGGCAATTCTTCTTGCTCCCAAAATTTTCTTAAAATGTCCTTTAGCTCTGAGGCCTCTGTTGTGTTAACTGAGGTGGTAAAAGATTGAATTTGCTGCGTTTTTATTGGGCCACTTAGAACCCAGCCAAAGACGGTATTGTATGCTGAGGTTTGTCCACAAATATTCTTTTTTATGCCAGCAATATTAAGGAAATGTTCATGGTCATTGCCGAGGATTAAATCTATTTGCGATGATTGGTTAAAGGTTGGGTCGGCAAGATCCAATTCCGCAAGTTCTGGCGCGTGGGGTATTTTGAAAGTACAAGCTGGTAGCCGTTTAGTTACCTTTGGCAATACAATAGCCTTATTGTTATTTGCGAGTTGCATTAAAGTTTGAATTTTCATTTGGTTTTGAAATTTCAGATTGGGGAGTGGGGAACCTTTGGCCCATATGCAATAGTGTGTGGTGAGGTTTTTTGCAATTTAGACAAGTGTATTTACTAGGACAATTGGCTTTTAAGTGAGATGAAGCTAAGCAGTTGTTACAATATTTGTTTTTAAAAACGAAATCTACTCTTTGTTGAACTGTGAACGATCGAAATTTGGTACATTTTCTTAATGAGTGTTTTTCATTACAGAGTTTACATGACGTGTCGTTGAGACTTTCTTGTGAAACATACGTATGAATTTTAGCGTTATGAGTACTTGGAGAATTAAAAGTACCTTTCGATGTTTTTATGTTGGTAAGACGCTCTACTGCCTCATATCTATCAATTAAAAATTGGGACATTTGTGACCATTTTGGAAGGTCTCGAGGGGATGACAAGGATTGTTCCCAAAGGGATAATGTAAATTCTGGCAGTTTAGTAGATATCAAACGAATTAAAATTGGGTCCCAGCTATCGACCTCAACTCCAAGTGTCCTAAGTGTTGCTAGGGAATCGTTTACTGACGATTGGATTTTGCGAATTGATTCACTATCTTCTTTAGTTGCCGGGGTTATGTCAAAAAGAATTTTTATTTGGTTATCAACCAATACACGTTTATTTTCGTATCTGGCTTTTAGCGCATTCCAAGCCAGATCGAAATTATCATGGGATAGAGGGTACCGTTTAACTATAGCGCCTGCTTCATCTCTCGTTTTATTTCTAAGATGATATAATTTTGTGACGGGAGACAGTTTGGTGTGATTAATATACACCGCAGTGAACATGTCACGGAATGACGGCCACTGTTCATAACTGCCTTTAAATACTTCAGTGTCGCATGGAGGGAGTTTAATACAATTGGCAGAATTGTCAGACACGAAGTTTTGGGTAAGAGCTTGTTGTGGGAGAGAATAGCGGGATGAAGCTTCAAATCCTGGGATATTGGTACCTAGTCGAAATGCCTTCATGAGGTCAAGAATTTGTGAGGTACAAACATAATACGCGTCTACACACGCCTCGAAATTTGCTTTTGCTTCTTCTTTGAATTGTGCTTTAACCAGATCTTCGTTGGCTAACATCACTTTTTCGTAAGAAGCATCTACCTTTAGCCATCTTGCATCTAAATCTTTTAATTTGACTTCAAGGATTGATTCGTTTTGTTCTTCAACCGGGGTTCTGTTGAATCTCTCGCAAAATTGAAGTAAGTGATCGCAATCAAAGACGAACCGTTCTTTTGGAGAGTTAATTGATTCATTGTGTGAAGTAGAAGTCATTTTGATTGATAGATTTAGTGCAAGTGAGTATACGTTTGAAATATTGCAAGCACGTTTACTTAGCGTTTGGGTTCTATTGTATAATCGCAGTATGTTTATCGAGCTTCAATAGGGGTTTAATCTTAAAACTTTTCTTATTTTCGAAAGTTTAGGCTATTCGAGTGTAGCACTAGGTACCTTTATTATTGAGTTAAATTTAAGAAAATTGTTATTTTCGAGAATTTAGAGATGTATGGCGCTAGAGGTTATTTTTTAATTTAATTATAAGTGTGATTTGAAAACAACTTTTCCTATCTTTGAGAATCTAGGGGCTATATGAGTACAGCAGCAGTAATTATTATTTAGTGTAGCTATGAATGTATTTTCAAAAAAACTCTTGATTTTGTTAATCTCTGGGGCTATGTGAGTATAGCATTAAATGTTACTGGTCAGTTTAATTATTCGTGAAAAGATTTTTTAAAATGTTGGGGCTATGTGAATATAGCACTAGATTATTATCTAGTTTAATTAAGTGTAAAAAGCTTTTAAATTTTGAAAACTTAGGGGCTATGTAAGTATAGCACTAGATGTTTGTATCTAGTTTAATAATGAATTCTAAAATTTGTTTTTATTTTCAAAAATTTAGGGGCTATATGTATAGCGGTTTATTATTTTCGCAAAATATTATTATCTAGTTAAATTGTAAATAAAAAAATTAAAAATTGTTTTTATTTTCGAAACTGTAGGGGCTATGAAATAGCACTAGATGGTATTATCTATTTTAAGTATGAATTTTTAAAAATTCTTTTAATTTTCGAAATTTAGGGGCTATATGAGTATAGCGCTAGATATTATTATGCAGTTAAATTATGAATTAAGAAATTGAAAATTGTTTTTATTTTTGAAAATGTAGGGGCTATGAGGTATAGCACTAGATGTTATTATCTAGTTTAAGTACGAATTTTTAAAAATTCTTTTAATTTTTGAAAATTAAGGGGCTATTTGAGCATAGCGCTTGATATTTAAATCTTGTTTAACAATGAATTTTAAAAAATTCTTTTTATTTTCAAAATTTTGGGGCTATATGAGTATAGCGCTAGTAATTATTATCTAGTTTCATAAATGTGAAAAATTTTTGAAAATTCTTAGGGGCTAGTTGAGTATAGCACTAGATGTTTGAATCTAGTTTAATAATGAATTGTTAAAAATTCTTGTTTATTTTCAAAAATTTTGGGGCTATATGAGTATAGCGCTAGATATTATTATCTAGTTTCATAAATTTGAAAAATTTTTGAAAATTTTTAGGGGCTATTTGAGTATAGCGCTAGATGTTTGAATCTAGTTTAATAATGAATTGTTAAAAATTCTTTTTTATTTTCAAAAATTTTGGGGCTATATGAGTATAGCGCTAGATATTATTATCTAGTTTCATAAATGTGAAAAGCATTAATTTTTGAAAATTTTTAGGGGCTATTTGAGTATAGCTATAGATAATATTTAGTTAAATTGAATTAAATTTGAAAAAATTGTTGTTATTTTCGAAAATGTAGGGGCTATGAGGTATAGCACTAGATGTTATTATCTAGTTTAAGTATGAATTTTTAAAAATTCTTTTTTATTTTCGAAAATTTAGGGGCTATTTGAGTATAGCTCTAGATAATATCTAGTAAAATTGAATTTAATTTGAAAAAATTGTTTTTATTTTCGAAAATGTAGGGGCTATGAGGTATAGCACTAGATGTCATTATCTAGTTTAAGTATGAATTTTTAAAAATTCTTTTTATTTTCGAAAATTTAGGGGCTATTTGAGTATAGCTCTAGATAATATCTAGTAAAATTGAATTTAATTTGAAAAAATTGTTTTTATTTTCGAAAATTTAGGGGCTATTTGAGTATAGCTCTAGATAATATCTAGTTTAATAATTTTAATGGGACAAATTGAAAATTAAATAATTATTATTTTGTTTTCCATATTCGATTGGGCCTAACGGAATTAGGAGATTAATTGAATTAATCGAATAGAATTTGCGAGAACTTTTAGATTTGGGATGATAACATTCTCAAAGTTGAAATTATTGAACTTTAATTTAATGGGACTTGCTTTTAAGAGACTTGATTTTAACCGATAGTATTTTTAAAAAATAATTTTATAGTTGAAAATAAAAAATACTAAATGGGATAAATGGGATTCCAGTATCTTTTTATTCGATATGGCAACACTGAGTAAAACACTATAATTTATTTGTCAATAAAATTTTATTTATTTATTTATAATGTTGTACAAATATTTTAAATTTCAATTTAAATTGTTAATTCACTTGATTTATTTTTCATAGGGTTAATATTTACAAAAATTTATTTTGTTTGCGATTTAACATTCCAATAGATGTGTGCTTAATTTGATTCCAATGTTTTATTAATGTTGGTGTACTTCCTTCTTTGTATTGGACTGTATTAATCCTTAGTGTTTTTATATGAGTACAATCGTTGCATTAGTGACTTAAAAAATTTTAATCACAAAGCAATTGATTGTCGGTATCCTTTTTCTTTTTGCAGTGGACTGTATAATTTTTTCTTATTTTCTTTTCTTCTTTGAAATCACTTTTTTAATACCTTACAGGGCATTAAAGTTTAATGCAAGGTATATTTACACAAGGTAAACTCGTTGGCCCATATGTTTGTCAGCTGATTACCCTTAGTTGGAACCTTAACGTCAAATTTCGCGTATATGAGAATAAATTTGTACATGTGTGCGTTAAATTGTTTTTGTTTTATATGAAGACAATTTTGACAATTCGGTTCCTTTTATAGAGCAGCATGTATACACTCCCAAATGAGTCTACCTTGTGTAAATATACCTTGGTTTAATGATTAAACACAAACAAATATTTGTTGTTTAATTTGCAGAGAACGCAATGTTTTTTACGTATGTACATATGTTTGTACGCATGTAAATACCGAGTACGCAATTTACAGGCAATTTTAGGGGTGGGTAATAAAGTTAAGAGAGCGCACGTGAGCAATAAACCGTAAGAGTATTTTTAATGACTTAACAAGTTACCGAAATAAAACAAAGAGATTTTGTTTTAACTTTAAGTTGCCGCAAACGATAAAATAAAGAGAGTTTTATAAAGCAAGTTAGTCGAATAAAACAGATCTTTGTTTTGATTTGACTTTAAGAGAACGCAAGCAATAACTACGAGAATAATGGTAATGATACAGAGCAAACTACCAAGCGAACGAGAGTGCATAAAAACCCAAGCAATTTTCCTTCTTCTTTGTATGATCAAGGAAAGTACCAACAACTAGATTTTAAGTTTTTGTTCTTTATGTTTGTTTTTTGGTTAACCTTGAAATATGCATTCTGTTGTTTAAGAGGTTTGGCTTAGTTATTTGTTGTTTCAAACTAACGGTATTGCCTAGTAATAAATTTTGTTTCTTTTCTTTGCGGTTTTTTATTTTTTGGCATGAAATTCTTATTCGTTTTTATATCATGTTGTTGTTTTTCTTCATGCAAACTTTAACACTTGCATACATACTTAGGTTGGTATGTATGTATATATTTATTTTGTGAATATTAATTTCGGTGTTTTTTGTAGCGGTACTTTATATTTGTGCATGCATACTAAGGTTGGTATGTATGTACAATGTACATAGGTATATATTTATTTTTCAATTTTATTTATGTTATTTTTTGAACAGGAATATCGGTATTTTTTCTAGCGGTACTTTATTTTTTTTGCTTTTTGAGTATGAAGTTGCTGTACTTTTATTTACGGTACACATAGGTATTTCATATTTGAATATTTTAGCCGTTTTTTGTTCACTTTTAAGATGTATGTATGTAGTATGTATGCTTGTAAATTTCTTTAAATGTTTATTCTCTCGTAGGTAGGTATATTTAGGTAGATAATTAAATTTTTGTGTAAATGAGTTGGGTACTTACAGTTTAATTTCTGGGATGGGTTTGGATTTACCTTGGTGTTACCCTTGCGTTGAGAAGTTTTACCAATCTGTATACTCCTTTTGACCCTGTGGTTCTTTTTTAGAGGTTGGATTCTGTTTCTGAGTACAGGCTCGAACGGACCATGTAATAATTTAGTGGGTTAAATTATTCCTAAGCGTTGGAGACCAACGGGGGTTGAGCTTTACCTGAGTGAAATGGCATGGGTTACCATAATTACTCGGGAAGTAATTATGGTAAAAAATATAGAAAAGAGAAATAGGGTATGAGTGAGTGTAGGGTACAAACACTTGGGTTCTCTGGACTTACCTTGCGTGAAGCCGTAGGGAATAAAAACTCGGGTGATTTTAAATTCAGTCTTCAAATAAATGGTAGCAATTTTATTGTAATTCAATTTGGGTTTTAATTTTGGCGCACAATTCTTTAGGTAAATTTTCAGTAGGTATTTAGATTTAACTTAGACAAATTTATTAGGATTCAATTTAGGCAATTTTTAATTTAGATTTCATTTATACAAATGTATTAGGATTTAATTTAGGCAGATTGTATTTTAGTTTTAATTTAGACAAATGTATTAGAATTTAATTTAGGCAAATTGTATTTTAGTTTTAATTTAGATTTAGGCAAATTGTATTTCAGTTTAATTTAGACAAATGTATTAGAATTTAATTTAGGCAAATTGTATTTTAGTTGTAATTTAGACAAATGTATTAAAATTTACTTTAGGCAAGTTGTATTTTAGTTTTAATTATACAAATGTATTAGAATTTAATTTAGGCAACTTTTCCACTTCACTGCACTTATGAAAACTTTGGGCAAATGTAAAAATACTAGTAGACAAACGTATGAGAAATTAATTTAGACAAACTGTAATTTTTTTTTGTTCTTTCTTTTATAATTTTTCTTAAAGCAACGATTTGAAGTGAACACTTTGATGACTGAAACACAAGTGCCGAAAATGGCAAAACATAAAAGGCAAGAAGCCGCGCGTTACTTATGTTTTCGTTGAGTTAAAAAGAACAAGAAAAATTGACATTTGACATGTTCTTAAATAGGGTTGACATGTATTGATTTGATATGTCAGGGTTAGCAAACACAAAAGTGCAAACCGGAACGTGTTTGAATGTATTGTTTCAAATGTGTAAATACACATGTTCAATGGAAGTGAAAATAAATTAATTAATTTTAACAAAATTCTAATAAGTGTAAATGGCAGTTAAAAAATACATATAAATAAGCTTAAATAATTTGGTGTTCAAACTTCGTTTGGACAATATTAATTTAAATCATTTTCTTTTTTCCTATTAATTACAGATTGCTAAGTAGTCAACTTACAAAACATGGAGATCAAGTATACATCTGCAATACATGCTTAATCCATTTTCATACAGATACGTCGTTAATAAAACATAAAGAGGAATGCAATAAAATGGTGACAAGGATTCCTTCTTTAGATAAAAGTATTGTAAGCTATAAAAATTTTAAAAAGCAAATGGATGTGCCTTTTGTTGTATACGCTGATTTTGAATGTATACTGGAAACAGTTAACATTCAAAATTCTACGTACGTAACATCAACACAAAAACATATTCCATTTGCTTATAGTTATTACATTAAATGTTCGTTTGACTCAAGTTTAGATATATTTAGAATTTATAGTGGTGATAATTCACCAAGTCATTTTTTCACTAGTTTAGTTAAGGATAGCATAGACATTTACAATAATTATTTAAGTATAGTCAAGCCAATGAATTCCTTGACAATACTTCAACAGATAAGACAAAATGAAGATATAAATTGCCATATTTGTAACGAATTTTTAACTGTTGAAGATAGAGTAGCTGATCATTGTCATCTAACTGGCGATTATAGAGGTCCTGCTCATAATAAATGTAATTTAGAGTATCAAATCGCCAGTTTCATACCAATATTTTTTCATAATCTCTCGGCATATGATTGTCATTTGTTTGTACGAGAACTGTCATCTATTGAAGGAGATATAAATATAATTCCTTTAAATAAGGAATTATATATTTCAATATCAAAAAAAATATCGGTCAATGAAAAGAAAACCATTGAATTGCGTTTTCTTGATTCGTTTAGATTCATGTCATCTAGCTTAGACAAATTATCGAGCTATTTAACCGATGATGATTTTAATATTATAAAATCGAATTATACCAATGACAATGAATTTAGTTTAATGAAACGTAAAGGTGTCTTTCCGTATGACTATTTGAATTCTGTGAATCGTCTCCAAGAGACTCAATTACCGCCCCTTTCAGTATTTTTCAATAAACTTACTAATGAATCGTGTAGTGAGGATGATTATAAACATGCCGAAATGGTTTGGTCTACATTTCAATGTAAAACCTTAATGGATTATTTGCTTTTATATTTAAAAGTAGATGTTCTCTTGTTATGTGATATTTTTGAAAATTTCCGTAAAGTTTGTAAAACCATATATAATTTAGACCCTTGTCAATATTATACAATCCCTGGTCTATCATGGGATGCAATGTTAAAAACAACTAAAATTGAGTTGGAATTGCTAACTGATATTAACATGTATAATTTTGTTTTCCGGGGTATAAGGGGAGGTATTGTACAATGCAGTAAACGTCATTCTATTGCTAACAATAAATATATTAGTGATTATGATTCCACCAAGGAATCAAATTATCTTATGTATTTAGATGTAAATAATTTATATGGATATGCAATGTCTCAATATCTCCCTTATAAAAATTTTAAATGGGTTGAAGACATAGAAAATTTTAATATCAATAACATTAAAGAAGATTCCGATTTAGGATATATATTAGAAGTAGATTTAGAATATCCATCCACATTACACGATTATCATAATGATTTACCGTTTTGTGTTGAAAATAAAAAAATAGAAACAATGAAACAAATAAAATTAATTGCAGACTTAAATAACAAAACAAACTACATAATACATTACAGAACATTACAACAATGTCTTCAACATGGATTGATTTTAAAGAAAATTCATAGAATTCTTAAATTTAATCAATCCAATTGGTTGAAGATATACATTGACTTAAATAACCACCACAGAACGTTAGCAAAAAACACTTTTCAACAAAATTTCTTTAAATTATTAAATAACGCCGTATACGGTAAAACTATGGAAAACGTTGATAAACGTAAAGATATTAAAATAGTATGTGAATGGGAAAGCAGGGGTAAGAGATTAGGTGCTAGAGCTCTTATAGCTAAACCCAATTTCCATAGTTCCCTTACAATTCACGAGGATATGGTTGCTATTGAGTTGAAAAGAGTAAAGACTGTATACAATAAACGAATATTATCGAGATATTTCGGTTTCATATAGTCATAATGAAAACTATACATTTTCCATTTTGCTAATTCTAAGACCGAAAATCCGATGTAAATTGGTTTATTGTATACAGTCTTTACTCTTTTCAACTCAATAGCAACCATATCCTCGTGAATTGTAAGGGAACTATGGAAATTGGGTTTAGCTATAAGAGCTCTAGCACCTAATCTCTTACCCCTGCTTTCCCATTCACATACTATTTTAATATCTTTACGTTTATCAACGTTTTCCATAGTTTTACCGTATACGGCGTTATTTAATAATTTAAAGAAATTTTGTTGAAAAGTGTTTTTTGCTAACGTTCTGTGGTGGTTATTTAAGTCAATGTATATCTTCAACCAATTGGATTGATTAAATTGAAGAATTCTATGAATTTTCTTTAAAATCAATCCATGTTGAAGACATTGTTGTAATGTTCTGTAATGTATTATGTAGTTTGTTTTGTTATTTAAGTCTGCAATTAATTTTATTTGTTTCATTGTTTCTATTTTTTTATTTTCAACACAAAACGGTAAATCATTATGATAATCGTGTAATGTGGATGGATATTCTAAATCTACTTCTAATATATATCCTAAATCGGAATCTTCTTTAATGTTATTGATATTAAAATTTTCTATGTCTTCAACCCATTTAAAATTTTTATAAGGGAGATATTGAGACATTGCATATCCATATAAATTATTTACATCTAAATACATAAGATAATTTGATTCCTTGGTGGAATCATAATCACTAATATATTTATTGTTAGCAATAGAATGACGTTTACTGCATTGTACAATACCTCCCCTTATACCCCGGAAAACAAAATTATACATGTTAATATCAGTTAGCAATTCCAACTCAATTTTAGTTGTTTTTAACATTGCATCCCATGATAGACCAGGGATTGTATAATATTGACAAGGGTCTAAATTATATATGGTTTTACAAACTTTACGGAAATTTTCAAAAATATCACATAACAAGAGAACATCTACTTTTAAATATAAAAGCAAATAATCCATTAAGGTTTTACATTGAAATGTAGACCAAACCATTTCGGCATGTTTATAATCATCCTCACTACACGATTCATTAGTAAGTTTATTGAAAAATACTGAAAGGGGCGGTAATTGAGTCTCTTGGAGACGATTCACAGAATTCAAATAGTCATACGGAAAGACACCTTTACGTTTCATTAAACTAAATTCATTGTCATTGGTATAATTCGATTTTATAATATTAAAATCATCATCGGTTAAATAGCTCGATAATTTGTCTAAGCTAGATGACATGAATCTAAACGAATCAAGAAAACGCAATTCAATGGTTTTCTTTTCATTGACCGATATTTTTTTTGATATTGAAATATATAATTCCTTATTTAAAGGAATTATATTTATATCTCCTTCAATAGATGACAGTTCTCGTACAAACAAATGACAATCATATGCCGAGAGATTATGAAAAAATATTGGTATGAAACTGGCGATTTGATACTCTAAATTACATTTATTATGAGCAGGACCTCTATAATCGCCAGTTAGATGACAATGATCAGCTACTCTATCTTCAACAGTTAAAAATTCGTTACAAATATGGCAATTTATATCTTCATTTTGTCTTATCTGTTGAAGTATTGTCAAGGAATTCATTGGCTTGACTATACTTAAATAATTATTGTAAATGTCTATGCTATCCTTAACTAAACTAGTGAAAAAATGACTTGGTGAATTATCACCACTATAAATTCTAAATATATCTAAACTTGAGTCAAACGAACATTTAATGTAATAACTATAAGCAAATGGAATATGTTTTTGTGTTGATGTTACGTACGTAGAATTTTGAATGTTAACTGTTTCCAGTATACATTCAAAATCAGCGTATACAACAAAAGGCACATCCATTTGCTTTTTAAAATTTTTATAGCTTACAATACTTTTATCTAAAGAAGGAATCCTTGTCACCATTTTATTGCATTCCTCTTTATGTTTTATTAACGACGTATCTGTATGAAAATGGATTAAGCATGTATTGCAGATGTATACTTGATCTCCATGTTTTGTAAGTTGACTACTTAGCAATCTGTAATTAATAGGAAAAAAGAAAATGATTTAAATTAATATAATTTTTGGATATATAAAAAGTTTATAAATATTATTAACATACCTTGAAATATTTTTAATCCATATATAATGGAATCTTTCACCGTCCTCTAGCAGCATTAAGTTGATGTGTTTGGACTTTTCTTCTTTGGTAAAGTAGTATGGTCCCACTATAATATCATCTTCTAATCCAAATACATTTACACTAATTTCAGGATTCATTAGCTCAAAATCTCTAATTTTGTTGACCGATAGAGGAAAATTTAAATTGGTGAAATTTAATTTGATTCCATTATTCAATACAATTACGTCCTCTTCAATATCTATAATTTTGTATGATGAACATCTTTGTGTATCAATATTAACTGGAGAAATCGCAGATATGATTGCCCACTTGAAGCAGTACTCATCTCGATTTTGTACGTTGACACATGCTTTTTTCTTCATTATTGATGCTGGTAAAGGAATGTATTGCGATCCTTTGATGGAATTATATTGGTTAATATTGATTTCGAGATGAGAAATCTTAATTAACGCCCATCCACTATCACGCTCTTGAAATTCACTCATCTTTTTCACAACGATATTACAATGGTTATCATAAATCTGGTGAATCTCATCTATTGTTGTTGCTGTACTTAGGATGACCATTTTCGTTTGATGAGACTTGACTTCGATAGTGCACGAGTCTTCTTCTTCCTTTACCAATATATATTCACCAAATAGTTCAATGTTGAATTTTATTGATGAATATTTTTGAATAATATTCATCAACAATTGGCCTATTTTGGATTTCTGTTCACATAAATATGTTTCTGGTATTAAATTTCCTTTATTATCATTCTCTAATATATATGTAGCGATGCGATTTTTTAAGGCTGATTTAATACATTTCACACTATTAGTATCAGTAGATTTGTCACAATAAAATTTATGGTCATTTGTCCTCAAATGATAATGATAATTTAATTTTGGAATATGTTTATTACATGCATCGCAATAAACATCATTAGCTTTATCCATTTCTTTAATGTGTTCTGTAAGATGTGCATGTTTTGAAAACTCTTTGCGATTTGAAAATTTTAAGCTGCATGTTAAACACTTCCACGATGAGGACGGACCGTCATGATACAATCTAATGTGACGATTTAAATTTCTGTTTTGTGTAAATTCTTTTTTACAATATTCACAAATAAAAACAGCCATTTTATTTTATAATTTAATTTTTTTTTTTATTTAATAAAAATTTAATGTACACTGGATGAATTGTCAAGCAAGACTGATTTCAATTGAGGAATAGCAGCGGTATTTATACTAAAATTTTTCGCAACTAATCATATTTGATGCAGTCACGTTATTATTGTTTAGCCTTAAATTTATAAATAAGGGGCGGGGCTAATTTCAGTAGAATAAAAGAATTTTAGAAAACCAAACATGTTTGGTTTGGTTTGGTTAGTTGAGTCATCTTTATTAATGTATATGTTAAGTTGCTGTAGATAAGGATTATTATTAAGGGTTATAAGAATTTCATCATAATGTGAAATCTTTAAATATAGTAACAACAAAACAAAAAAAACTTTAAAAATAATGCTAATTCAGCGTTACATACATACATATATAAACAATTGTTGGATTAATTGATTATACATAATTATAAATATCCAGTTTGTATAATTTTAATTTTTGAAGAAATTTAATACGATATATTAAACAAACACTACGAGTTAGTTAATACAAACAAATGAAATTTTTAGCAACGCACACACATAAATCAAAGAAAAAAAGTTTAAAAAGTATCAGATTAAATTTTTAGTTGGCATAAGCGACTTAAAGTTTATGGTTTACATTAATTTTTTAATATATAATATAAAAAGTGAATTATATACATAAGGATAGTTTGGGATTTTTTTTTTTGTGGTTTTTAATTATATAAATTGTATCGTTTTGTATAATATTCTATGGGTTGTTATGGAATGGGTTTATGGTTTATTATTAAACCAGAAAAAAAAATATAAAGTGGTTATAATAATACATTATGCGCATATATTTTAGGTTTTTCTTTATCAAGCATTCAAAAATCCTATGTTATCCTCTTTTTTAAAACATCTTTATTGATTTTGTTATATGATTTTAGTTTTTTCTCAATAATATTTAATTCTAATGGTATAGTCAACTTCAAGTTTATACCATATATAAACTTTTACTAAATGTTATCAAATCATTAAATAAACCATATTCTATGGTTATTTAAATATAAATTTTATTGCATCAACATGTATAAGGTTTAAATCTATACTATATCAACAGTTTAAAGGTATATATGTAATATAAGCATAGATCGAATTAAATTCTTCACTAAACTTATATTGTAGAATATCAAATTAACGATATATGTATTAATTAAACACTACGAGTTCGTTAATATAATACATACGTATATTAATATACATACGTATATCAAAGAAAAAAGTTAAAAATGTATCAGATTAATTATTTAGTTGATATAAGCGACTTTAAATTCATGTTAAACGTAAATTTTTTAATTTATATTCAAATCAACGCTTAAATCCCCTCAAAATACCTATTCTGTTGGTATTTTCTTCACAAAAATTTAAAAAACCCTAAATAAATATTCAAATCAACGCTAAAATATCCTCAAAATACCCATTTTGTTGGTATTTTCTTCACAAAATTTTTAAAATCCTAAATAAATATTCAAATCAACGCTTAAATATCCTCAAAATACCCATTTTGTTGGTATTTTCTTCACAAAATTTTTAAAATCCTAAATAAATATTCAAATCAACGCTTAAATATCCTCAAAATACCCATTTTGTTGGTATTTTCTTCACAAAATTTTTAAAATCCTAAATAAATATTCAAATCAACGCTTAAATACCCTCAAAATATCCATTTTGCTGGTATTTTGTTCACAAACTTATTAAAATCTTAAATAAATATTCAAATCAACCCTTAAATACCCTCGAAATACCCATTTTATTGATATTTTCTTCACAAACTTATTAAAATCTTAAATAAATATTCAAATCAACCCTTAAATACCCGCGAAATACCCATTTTATTGGTAGTTTCTTCACAAACTTATTAAAATCTTAAATAAATATTCAAATCAACCCTTAAATACCCTCGAAATACCCATTTTATTGGTATTTTCTTCACAAACTTATTAAAATCTTAAATAAATATTCAAATCAACCCTTAAATACCCGCGAAATACCCATTTTATTGGTAGTTTCTTCACAAACTTATTAAAATCTTAAATAAATATTCAAATCAACCCTTAAATACCCTCAAAATACCCATTTTGTTGGTATTTTCTTCACAAAATTTTTAAAATCCTAAATAAATATTCAAATCAACGCTTAAATATCCTCAAAATACCCATTTTGTTGGTATTTTCTTCACAAAATTTTTAAAATCCTAAATAAATATTCAAATCAACGCTTAAATACCCTCAAAATATCCATTTTGCTGGTATTTTGTTCACAAAATTTTTAAAATCCTAAATAAATATTCAAATCAACGCTTAAATCCCCTCAAAATACCCATTTTGTTGGTATTTTCTTCACAAAATTTTTAAAATCCTCGAATTAGATTAATTATTTAGTTGGCATAAGCGACTTTAAATTCATGTTATATGTTAATTTTTTAATTTATTACATAAAAAGTGAATTATCTATATATTATAGCTATCAAAACGGGTATTCTTGTGGAAGAGTATGCAATATGTAAAGATTTAAAATATCGATTGTGAGGGTTCAACACTTAAGGTTGGATTTATATGAATGGTAGTTTAACTATGAAAATCAATTGATAATGTTAACCATTTGTTAACAAAACTTTGGAAAGGGTTTAAAAATATATATATTATATATAATTATATAAAATATATAAAAAATATTATCTCTCCAATGCTGCGAACCTTACGAATATCTTATTAAGTAAACCAACCGACTGTAGGGTGAAAATAAAATCACAAACTGTGAACACCTCTATTGGTATGTATCCAATTACAAACTGTGAACACCTCTAGTGGCATGTATTCAACTACAAACTGTGAACACCCCTAATGGCATGTATCCAACTACAAACTGTGAACACCCCTAATGGCTTGCTCCCAACTTTGTATGAAAAAAGTGCATTAGAACGGGCAATAACATACTACTGTTAGTAGTTATAAAATCAAACATTAACTCACCTCTTTTATTAATATCGGCACTCCCCCATTGGCTGTGATGAGCATTGGCATCGCAGCCCAACACAAGGATTGCACCTCTCCTCTTTGCATATGCCGTGAGTTGCCGCACCTCTGTACCTGGTGGGTCCAACCCCTCATATGGCATATACACCGAGGCCAGTGTAAGCGTACGCTTCCCTTTGGCCTCTCCATTTATAACGGTCAAATCACCGCACCTGAAAGAATGAGATATGAGAAAATTCAATTCACTTCTCGCTAGTATACACGTTCTTACCTTGTCCTCTGTGGACGGGACAAACAGAGTGTATCCCGCAACCATTAAACCGCAAACCTTATTTTTATGTATCCAAGGTTCTTGGATAAGGGCTACGTCCGTCCGAGTACTGGAGAGGAAGGTTACAAGTTCGGCCGAGGCTGATTCACAATGGTGCAGGTTTATCTGCACCACTAACAGCCTCTTTGGTCCTGTCATGCTTCGGATACCGAAACCTAACGTTACCTAAACCGAACCTAACAACCCCCCCCACCTCCTCCAAGAATTCCATGGACTTCCGATCAATTGCGAAACGGAAGTCCTTGCCGGTATTCTCCCTACACACCAGTGAGGTCACTAGCCTCCATTGGTCAGTAAGAAGCCTACTGTTTTGGTTGCCTAATACTGCCAGTATAGTTTCCACCTTGCGTACGGTAGGTGGAATCCACACTGTCACTATGGACCTAATTATAATAAGAATACCTGACAGAAAACCCATTTCAACAGACAGACGGACAACCGGATTTGAACTTCGCTTTTCATAAGGACCCAGAATATATATACTTTATAGGGTGTAGGATCAATATTGTAGAAATTACAAACGGAATGACAAAGTTATATATACCCTTTTACCTTCGGTGAAGGGTATAAAAACGCTGACATACATTTTCGAGTTTTTTTTATATAGACTTTGACGTTTGGTATGACAAAAAGTTGTCAGGTGAAGACGCTATGTAAGGCTCAGTTACACAGCGTTTACATTTGCCAGTACTGGCAAGACAGTAAGCATATACATATTAGTTGGCAAAACAATGCAAAAACAAAATAGCTGTAAAAGTGTTTATGTATTAGTGAAAAAGTTTGAATGAATTGCTACTGTCTTGCCAGTACTGGCAAATGTAAACGCTATGTTAGCCGGGAGTAACAGTAACGTTGAAAATCAGCTGATTCATTTTGTTGTATGTAAAGCAATTACAACGATTACAGTTAGCAGTAAGATGTTACGTCTCAATCTGTAAGAAATAGATTGATCTTACTGTTTTACGGTAAGGTTACTGTTACTGTTACTCCCGGCTAACTGAGCCTTTAGGCCGGTTTGTTTTATTAAAATTGTATTGGCAATAGAATTTTCATACTTCAAAAACGCTCTTATTTAGGTAGCTCAGTAGTTGTTATACGACTCTTACAAAGAGTCGCAAAAGGTTCATTCCAAGATTAAAGACGAACGTGTCCAAAAAAATTATAAATAAAAAAATTTTTGATGTTTTTGTTTTGTTACTCGTCAGATAATCATCAGAAGATTCTTTTAGAAGTTGTATATAAAACATAATCGTCTAACAAACAGCCCAAGGCCTATCCAATAGGTCTGCTTACTACTACAACAATACAAAAAACAACAGCATTTTGTTTGTGTAAAATTCCTCGCCATTGTCAAAATCTTACTACCACATATGCAAAACAAAAGGAAAAATGTGTTTTGTGTGCATGTATGTGTGGCAAAAAACCAAAAAAGTAAACAAAAATATAAACGTATAAGGAAAATGTAAACAACTTTTGATATCGTTGAGGAATAAACCAAATAAACATCTGGCTTCTTAAGCAGACCTATTGGATAGACCTTGAAACAGCCTATGCTAGCTATAGAAGACATGAGAAGAAAACATGAGCGTGTAACCCTGCGGCCACACGATCAAGTTGTTCTTGATAGTCTTTTACATATACTGGTTGTCAAAATTTACAAAAATTGAATGCTGTGACGTAGGCTGCACTCAATTTGTAAAGGTGCTATCATACGATTCATAATTTTTGCTATCACACCTGCTTATGTTTTTCTTTATGACATAACCTATAAATGTAAGCAAAAGCTTACTTTTGTTTACGTTTCAAAACAAACCACCTGTTTTGTTTATGTTTGCAACAGGCAAATAGAGCGTGTTCTAATCGAAAAAGTGACATATGTTTTTCCACATGTATTTTACACATGCAAAGTTTCATATGTACCACACGATGTGTACAACTTTTACAGATGGAAAATTTGACAGTACATATGTAAAATACATCCCGTCTGTTAGCACCTTACTTGGTGGCCACACGATCAAGTTTTGCCTTTCAATTCCTTTCAATTTGCAATACACTCAGTTTTTTACTAACTTGGTGGCCACACGATCAAGTTTTGCCTTTCAATTCCTTTCAATTTGCAATACACTCTCAGTTTTTTACTAACACACTCACACTTTTTAAATTGACCACGAGATGGCTTTCAATTTCACCTTTCCATTTTTTTGGCAATTTACTTTAAATTTAACAGCTGAGTACAAGTTTGTCTCTGTTGTTGTTGACATCTTGGAAGTAAATTGCTTTCAAATTGAGTGCAGCCTACGTCACAGCTTTCAATTTATGTAAATTTTGACAAGTAGTATATGTAAAAGACTATCAAGAACAACTTGAACGTGTGGCCGCAGTAACACACTCACACTTTTTAAATTGTCCACGAGATGGCTTTCAATTTCACCTTTCCATTTGTTTGGCAATTGGCAAACCCCAAACGGAAATAATGTGTGTGTTTGCCAAGCATTTTGTGTGATTTATTATGCCCTTAAAAAACTGAGAGTGTGTTGCAAATTGAAAGGATTTGAAAGGCAAAACTTGATCGTGTGGCCACCAAGTTACTACAGTGTTATTTAAAACAGAGAGGTGGTTTTATTTAAGTAATTAGCTTAATTCTGACAGTTTCATTTCTTATCACTATCACCTTTTGGGTATTTTTGTCCATCACTGCTGCCTTGTGTTTTGTTTTTCTTACATTAATTTTTTTTTTTTTAATTAGAAATTATTTATAAGTTATTTAATAAGTAAAAAATATGCTAAAATTTAATTTTATTTTACGTACAACCTTAACTACGCATTCATGGCGTAATTCTGCTCGCTGCTTGCATGTTGGCGAAGCAAACATTTTGTCGACAACAGTCGATAAGAATTCAGATGAATTTAAGGTGAGTTCACTTAATTTTCAGCGCTTAATTGCATAACTATTTTGCTAATTGTTGTTTTATATTGATATTTTAAATTTTAAGCAAAATGCTTTGGAAATGTCAAATTTGGTTAATGAACTGCGCAATATTACCAGCGAAGTGTTGACAGGTGGTGGTCCAAAAGCCATTGACCGCCACATCTCAAGAGGTAAATTATTGGCGCGAGAACGTATCAATAGATTGGTTGATACCGGATCAGCATTTCTGGAACTGAGCACTTTGGCCGGCTATCAGTTGTACGGAGATGAGGAAGTTAATTCGGGTGGCATTGTTACAGGAGTTGGTCGTGTATGTGGGTAAGATTTGGAACAAATCTAGTTACATATTATTATTATGTCTAAGCCTTTATTTGGTATTTATTAACAATGTTATGAGATTTTACTTAAAAGTATTACAACAATTAACATCTTAAAATTAAATAAACAAATCTTCTACATAATATCACAGATATAAGGAAAAGTTGACGATCAAACAACCTTGTCTGGGAAAGATTTATTTGAATTTTCAAGAAATTAGAAAAATTTTTACATATTGTAAATAATTTATTGCATTTACATCACCAAGTTTCCCTGGCTAAATCGAAATTCATATACACTAGATGACCCGTGCGAATATTTCGCACCATAATTTTTATCAATGAAAATATTAATTTTTCAATTTCTAATTATTTTTCGTCATTAGTGTTAGAAATAAGATTTAAAATGAGATATCATTCATTAAATTTGATGCGGTGGTATGGGAGATATTTGCAACCGACAAAAAAAAGTGCTTTAGAAATAATATATATGATATGTACCTATGTATCGCAAAATTTAAAAATCTTCATTACCAAAAAGTAGAAAAATAGCATGATATTTTCACAGCTGGTAGATATGAAGCATTACGTGTCGATTTTAACTAAAAAGTGGAAAAATAAAATGGTGAGTTAATACTCTATGATCAAGTGCAAAATGGCGTAACTAACAGAAAACTTTAAACATGGCATAAAACAGGCACTGATAAGTTGTCCAACATGACAATAATTTGTGTTACAATTATTAGTATAAACAGGACATTTAAAGAGCCAACAGACCCCAACATCATTAGCGATACTCTTCATTCATAGCTTAAGAGGAAATCGTTAATACTGCCGTGTTAATTTAGAACTTGAAAATTATCAGGAGTTACATGGAAATCGAAAACGACAGAATTTAGCAGTTCTTTTTATTAACTGCCGGTTTAACGATGTCGAACGTCATCGTTCGCATAGAAAATTATATTAAAACAAAAACAAAATTCGAAATTTTTTTTTGTTTTAAATGTAATATTCTATTCGAACGTTAACGTTCGAAATCGTTGAACAGGCTGTAAACTTTAATCTTATTTTTAAAATTTTTGATAAAAAATTCTGTTTAATAGAGCATTATTTGTAAAATAATTGTCATCAAGTTTTTTTTTATTACAGATATCTTATTGAAAAACGACTCTTAAAATTCTTTCGTTTTTCGGTTTCGATTTCCATGACACTCCTGTATAATGTATAAAAATTATCGGTGGAAGTAGGTTTTTTTAGAAAAAAAAATTTTAAATTCAGGAAAATTTTGGGAACTTGCTTCCAAAGTTTTAGATTTAAATTTAAATTTTTGTGGACATTTATTGATTAAGAAAAAATTATAACATTTAACGAACTTTGTGTTAATTTGTAAAGACCCTGTTTTGCTTTCAATTTAAATTGAAAAACTTTTAAAGTGTTAGCATCTAAACACTCGTTTCCACATGAAAAGCACAATTTTTGTACTTTCAGCCGATCGGCTGTTTCCTCGATTTTTCGTTGATTATACGTTTACACTAGGGAATGGTAAATGGATTCCAAAATCGATTTTCGATTTTTCGATCGACTTTTTTATATCGGTTTTTGAAATCGATTAATCGAACCTCAAAATCGATTTCAAAATCGTTTAGTATTAATTTGGAAACTTATACCTTATATCACAAAAGTGGATACACCAGCATTTTTTTGGCAAACTACTAGAGAAATTGAACTGAGATTTTTACAGTGGGAAGATATGAATTTACACAATGAAATGTGTAAATTTTGAGATGGCCTTTAGAGGAACAAGTGCATGTACATTTCACATCAGGGACCGAAAATAACAGTTATATTGGAATTTTAAAACAAAAAAAGCACATAGAAGTAAAAGTCAAAAAACTGATTCAAGTATACCATATTGTTCCTTATGCACTTGTCAATGATAAAATATATTGATTTTTAAAATTTTGATTTTTATTTTTTCGATCAAAAATAACAGTTATTCCTTGATTTTTATTTTTTTGAACAAAAATAACAGTTATTTTTGGATTTTTATTTTTTTTGAACAAAAATAACTGTTATTTTTTGATTTTTATTTTTACGAGAGTGGAAGTGATTTCGTATCTTGCTTCACATAAAACGAAATCACTTTTGATCGGAATTGATTTCTGTGACAAGTCTGAATGTATGGATAGTATTTCAAAGTATTATGAAAATAGTTCCTGATCGGTGGCGACTGTTTCTTAGCTAAGTGACTATTAAGTTATTTTTAGAAAACAAACGTTTGCATGTCATTGATGTCAGAAATATGCAGAGATATTTCCTTGTAATTTCATATTTGATAGGATAAATTACATACTTTTTGTTTTTTCACACACTGGTCTGTTTGAATATTAGCGTATTTCCACAGGAATGCCATGGCTTTATTCACCTGTTGTGTTTCTATAATACATATGTTAATTTTTAAGAAGCTGACTTTCATGTTTGGTTCAGTACGATATGTTTAGGACTGTTTTGTTCACTGTCCATTGATGACTTTAATTTCTGAAGAACAAGAGCCTATATATTAAAGTTGGAAGTATACCAAAGCTACTAATAGATAAATACGTAAAACCACAACTTTAGACTAAGAAAACTGCATAAGCATACGTACAGACGTATGTATGTACACACACAAAAATAAGTTTTATTGTTTTTTTTTATTTTTCGATTTAATTAAGATTAAAATTAAAAATTGACAATAATTTGATAAAAATAAAAAAATCGATTTTAAAAGCACAATAATCGATTTCAGTATTAAACCGCATACGTAAATTCGATTGCGAAAAATCGATTTACTTTACTACAAAACCGATTTTCGATTGGAATCCATTCCCTAGTTTACACTACTTGCATGTGGAAACGTAGGGTAAAGCTATTGCAACATATTCACAATTATCGTGGTTGGCGAATTTAAAAAACGCCTCCGACTGTTTGGTAATATATTAAAGAGAACGTGAACTTATTTTCTTTAGGCCCGCTTTCACGACTTACCGATAGCTAAAGGTAGGATTTTATCGGCCGTATAAAAAGTATTCCATTATTAGAATTTTACTTTTACCTACCAGGAAGGATAAACCTTAATTTACTTTATCGTTCACTTTAGGTTAAAATAAAGTTTTAATAATGGAACACTTTTTATAAGGCCGTTTAAAGTCCACTTTTAGCTATCGGTAAGTTGTGAAAACGGGCCTTAATCTTTAACCAAACAGTCGCAGGTGTATTTAAAATTCGCCAACCATGATAAGGGTAAATATTCGGCCTGCTTTCTGACAGGAATTTTATACATGTAGTTTCTTCTGATTCTAAGAGAAGTTCTATTAGAAAAAGATGAGTAGTACTCAATTTCGTAACTCAAAGTATGTAGTATCTATGTATATAAATCAAAGAATATTTTATCAAAGTATTTCAAGACTCAAATTCAATTTCAATTTCAATTTCAATTTCAATTTATTGCAGGTAATATAAATTCGGTTTCTAGAACACGGCTATATGAAACAGGAACGTATAATCTTCTAATTTTAAACAAATTTTGAAAGGTATCAGCTCGAGTGTTTTTAAAAATTGATAACTTTTATCAAAAAATAGTACGATTATCATTTCTGACATATTGTGGGCATTTAGAATACTTGTATGCTTTTATACATTACTTTATATTTTATTATTATTTTTTGATCTACATACATACATGTCTATTTTGAATTTTAAAATTGGTAAATTCACCTTTCTTAAGAAAGTAATTAAATATTACATTTTTACATTTTTTGAACGAAATAATTTTCTATGCTTCTTCTTCTGCTTTTTCGCAAGTGTGCAACTTGTGACGTGAACAACCTTATTATTTCAGATTTTATTTATCAATTTCACTTTTGACTTTTTCAGAACTGAATGTGTTATCGTAGCCAACGATGCAACCGTTAAAGGGGGTTCTTATTACCCTATCACCGTTAAGAAACACATAAGAGCTCAAGAGGTTGCTCAGGAAAATCGTTTGCCATGCATTTATTTAGTAGATTCAGGCGGTGCAAATTTGCCACGTCAAGCTGAAGTATTTCCCGATAAGTTACACTTTGGCCGTATTTTCTACAATCAGGCCAACATGTCTGCTTTAGGAATACCACAAATTGCTGTAGTAATGGGCAGTTGTACGGCCGGTGGTGCTTATGTTCCAGCCATGGCTGATGAAAGCATCATTGTAAAGAAACAAGGTACAATTTTCTTAGCTGGTCCCCCACTAGTTAAGGCTGCTACTGGTGAAGAAGTTTCTGCAGAAGATTTAGGTGGCGCTGACTTACATTGCAAGACATCTGGTGTTACCGATCACTATGCTATAGATGATGAACATGCTCTCTATTTGGCTAGACAAGTTGTGAGCAATTTGAACTTGCAAACAACTAACGCTTTTAATGATCAGCTTTCGTACTCTAGCAAAAAAACGATTAAGGGCGCTGTAGAAACTTCAATGCAAGAAGTCGAGGAACCGAAATACGATTGCAAGGACTTGTATGGTATCGTTGGTCCCAACTTAACCAAAAGTTTTGATGTGCGGGAAGTGATTGCCCGAATTGTGGATGGCAGTCGTTTTAATGAGTTTAAGAAAATGTATGGTGAAACCTTGGTTTGTGGGTTTGCTAAACTTTATGGTCACAAGGTGGGCATAATTGGCAACAATGGTGTATTGTTTTCGGAAAGTGCCCTTAAAGGAGCTCATTTCATACAACTGTGTGCACAACGTAATATACCTTTGGTATTTTTACAAAATATCACCGGTTTTATGGTGGGTCGTGATGCTGAGGCTAATGGTATTGCCAAGAATGGTGCTAAAATGGTAACCGCAGTTGCTTGTGCTAATGTACCCAAATTCACCATTATTATTGGTGGTTCCTATGGAGCCGGCAATTATGGTAGGATTTTAAATATTAAATTTTTCTACGTTATACTTTATTGCATTTGCCTCTGTGTTTTGCAGGCATGTGCGGCCGCGCTTATTCGCCTAGGTTTTTGTATATGTGGCCTAACTCTCGCATTTCTGTAATGGGTGGCACTCAGGCTGCCAATGTTTTGGCTCAAATTACCGCCGATCAGCGCAAACGTGCTGGCAAAGAATTCACTGAAGCTGAAGCTAATAAATTGCGAGCTCCGATAATTGAAACTTTCGAAAAAGAAGGCTCACCCTATTTTAGCTCTGCCCGTTTGTGGGATGATGGCATTATTGACCCAGCCAACACCCGTCAAGTTCTGGGTTTAAGCTTAAAGGCTGCTCTCAATAATCCGGGAAATAGCACCAAATTTGGTGTTTTTCGTATGTAATTATGTAAATCAATTTTTTCAAAATGACTATAGAAACTACATTCTGTAAGGACAAAGTGCATTGTAATCCAATTAAAAACTATGTGTTAACTTTAAAAAAGAAACAAGTTGTCTTAAAGAAACTGTTGCATTTATTAGTTTTAAGTAAATTAATATATATTTTTGTATAATGTTAATATATTTTTTGTATTTTCTTTGTAAAAGTAACATATTTTATTAAAAAAAGTGGACAATTATTTGGGTTGTGTAAAACCAATAAACTTTAAAAAATAAAAGAAGTTGGTTGATTTATACATATCGTCAGTTGATTATTTAATTGTCGTATGTCGTATGTAATTTGTATCCACATACGACAATTAAATAATCAACTGACGATATGTATTTCAGTGCACGTATCACTCACTCTCTTCACCTTTGTAAACTGCTGCCAAAAAAGCGGGCTTCTTTTTTATACCTACACCACACTAGGTATTATGAATTTGTGCTGATGTGTGTAGCACCGAAAGTGATTCTGAGTCGAACTAATAATGTCCGTCCGACTGGCTGGCAGTTGGGCTGCACATGTAACCTTGTGTGCAAAGTACAGGTCGCAATTTTGGAGATAGTAATTTGAAAAAATTTGGGACATAAGTTAATATTGGCACAAGGACCAAGCATATTGAAAATGGCCAAATTGTAGGAGCACAAGGGAAGATAGGGGGAAATTTCTGCCTCTCAGAAACTATCAAACCGGTTTTAATAATATTTAAATCATAGATAGAAACATATGCATGTATATGGAAACATACATAAGCATGATGTGTTTTTAAATACTATGGTGTAGGGTATCATATGGTCGACCGACTATACATTCTTACTTGTTTGCTATACATTGTTATACCCTGCAAATAATAGGACCAGTCCAAACACGCGTGTAAAGAGTAGTCCACAAGGGACCAGGACTAGTCCACAAGTAACCCAAACGTATGGAAAAAACCTGGTCTATTTAACATTACGATGTCCTAGGAGAGGACCATATAACCCACCTTTGGACCACTAAGGAGTAGTTTTAAAACTACTCCATGGTATATAACCCACCTTTGGACCAGTAAGGAGTAGTTTTAAAACTACTCCATGGTATACTCAAGAGGATTAGTTTTGAAGTCGTTTAAACACGAAAGCATGTCGTTAAAAAACGAAGACATGTCGTCTCACTACAAACACTTTTTAACAATGGCATGGTCCATGCTTGCATTACATCGGACTAGTCCATGGAGTAGTCCATTTTATCAAAATGGGTCAGGTGGTCCAATTTTATTTGCAGGGTACCTACTTACAACTACAATTAATGTTGAGAGAATTTCAACTAATTGTAGTGGGGAATGTAAGATGAGATAAACCCACTGTTTATTGTTGATGTGTTTTGTTTAAACTTTGATATGGTTACAAGTAGAACTGTTGCTTTAAGTCTTATACGTTTAACAGTTTTATTTGGTTTAATATCTTTAGTTTTTCTAAAATCTTTATGGATGAAGTTTCCTGATGATCTGGCCTAAGCAACCAGTGAAATGCGCATAGGAATAGCTTATCCCATCAACGATAAATTTCAAGTGTTTTTATCAAGAATAAAAACTGGGAATTAAGCACGAATAACAAAATCTCTTGAAATTTACACATATCGTCAGCTCAGAAGATTTACATGAAGATTTCTCAAATTGTACCCGATAGAATTTTTTTATATTTTTGCCACTGCTTCCGGTATATGTTATGAAGAAAAATGCAAATTTTTGCACACTTTCATGAATAAAGTTAGAATTTAATTGTTTTTTTTTTGAAAATGAAAAATTTTGTTTTGTGCCGCATACGCCACTTTTCTAAAAAAAAATTAAAAAAAAGTGGCTTTTTGTGCTGCATACGTATACTTATTGCTGTGTATTGAGTAACTTGTTGTTGAGATGAATTTTTTTTTATAGTTTTTATACCCTCCACCACAATTAGTTGTGAAGAGGGTATATTAAGTTTGTCATTCCGTGTGAAACTTTTTTATTATTCATCTCAGACCACATAAAGTATATATATTCTGGGTCCTTGAGTAATTCTAAGTCGATTTAGCCATGTCCGTCTGTCTGTCCGTCTGTTGAAAACACGCTCACTTTCGAACAACTCAAAAGAAATGATCAAACTTGGTGCCAAATTGCTTGTAGTTATCCTAAGCAGTTTGGGATTGAAATCCAGCAAAATCGGTTCAGTAGGACCAGAGCTATGAATCAAAATATGGAACCACCACCTAAAAAAATTGATAATTTTGTTACAAAAAGTAGCATAAATGCTGGAACAAGGCACCGCATGAGATCAGATTTTGCAAAAATTTGTTTTATTGGACGGGAAATCGCGCTGTTAAATTTCGTGAAAATCCATCCATAATTTACCCTAAGCCCCATATAAACAGTACTCCCGGAATACAGTTTAGTACGCCTAAAACCGTAAAAAATAACGCTACCGTAACAAAATTTGGTACATCACAGTTTTTTAGGACTAGAAATAACACTGTTTTCGTGACGATCGGTCCATATTTTACCTTAGGCCCCATATAAACCCTACTACCGGAAAACAGTTTAGTACGCCTAAAACCGTATAAAATAATGCAATCATAACAGAAATTGGTACGTCACAGTTTTAAAGGACTAGAAATTACGCTATGAAATTTCGTGATGATCGGTCCATAAATTACCCTAAGCCCCATATAAACCCTACTACCGGAAAACAGTTTAGTCGCCTTAAACCATAATTAATAACAAACGTCACAGTTTAAGATAATAATAACATCATACAGATATTACTCCTTAAACATTCGCACTGTCGGTGGAGGGTATCAAAGATTCGGCACAGCCGAATATAGCACTCTAACTTGTTTTATTTAATTTTACTTTACAAAAACAGAAAAAATAGTTCTACTGTTATGAAAAGTTACATAAAAAGCCACAAATTAAGCAACTTAAATAATGCAAAAGTAAAAAGAAAATTTAAAACTTAATATTGAGTAAATTTTTATAATAAGCTTTATCAACACGTGGAAGAAATATAAGCAAGTATTTTATGTCTCTATTTTTATCGCTGGAAATAAATGATGGTTTCGATATTTTCAAAACATTCGTCAACAAATTCTCAGGAGTTTTCAAACAAAAGGCACAATAAGTAAAAGTTGGTATATATGACATAAAAATACTTGCTGTAAGATTAAACATATTTAATTTTCGTTTGTAGTAAAATTTTGAAGCATTTCCCTTAGGTAGGCTAAAAACACAAATAATAGCAAACCGTACACTTGGTTGGGTCTATTATAAAACTATTTTTCACAAATTTATTTTCTTGTTGTCATTTTACTTTGCTTTTGCTTTAACTACTTTTTTTTCTTACGGCAATGCAGCAAAGCAACAGTAAAATTTATTTTGTACGTTTTTGTATGAAGAATTTGCTGCAATCGCCAAACAATGGCTTGTAGAGCAAAACAGTACTTAAAAAAATTTTGAAACAGTTGATATGCAGCAAAATTTATGCTTTATATCTCAGAAACCATAAAAATTTTCGCGAAACAGGTTTTTGATTTAGAGAGAGGGTATTAAAAAAATATATTCCTCATACCTAACTCATTTTTTTTAAATGGTCGGTAGGTCAAAGCAGTAATGAGCTGACGATATGTATATATATTCTGTATCCTTAAGTAATTCTAATTTGACTAAGCCATGTCCGCACACATCAACACAAATCAAAATAACTATATTATTGTAAACTTGCTTCTAGTTATCCTAAGCAGCTTAAGATTGAAATCCAGCCAAATCGGTTCAGTAGGATAAGAGTTATGGATCCGAGAGTTGAACCATCACCCTAAAAAATTGACAATTTTGTTACCACTAACAGCCACTACAGTTCAGTAATATGTATATTTTCGATTCATATAAGAGTTTTTAGACACATTCTATATTAAATTTGAGTAATTTTACTTTTTTCTAAAATACACGGCATTTGCCAGTAGTCGGCATACGATTCACCCAATTTGTCCACGAATTCAATTGATAATGTATTGAAAATTTAAGCTTAAAATGTTTAAAATGTACATTTGTACGTTTAAGTAGGCATTACACGCAAAGAAAAAATATGTTTAAATATGGTCACCTCCAAGAAAACCATTTTTAAAGATAATTTTGAACATATTATGTTTAGTTTACCCATATTATTGTCGCCGACAACCATATTATGGTTAAATTAGTCCTCCATCAAGACGCCATACCCATATTATGGTTGCCTCAAAACATGTTGTGGTTAAATATGACAATAATTGGTTTTCAAATTAACAATAGTATTTTCCTCTTTTGCAAGAGCAACATGCTATGGTTGAAAAACAGCCATGCTAATAAAAGTGTTAAACATATTTTAGTTATTATTAACCATAACATGTTCGGAGGCAACCATAATATATTAAGTCACAAATATTGGACGACTTATTTAACCATAATATGATTGTGGGAGACAACAATATGGTTAAATTATACATAATAAGTTCAAAATTTTCTTTAAAAATAGTTTTGTTGGACGTGCCATTTTTAAACGTTTTTATCTGGGTTTACACACGTAGAAAAAAAGTTTCACCTCCAACAAAACTATTTTTAACGAGAAATTTAATACATATTATGGTTAGTTTAACCATATTGTTGTATTCACAACCATATTTTGATGTTATGGCTAAATATGACAATAATTTGTTTACCACTAATAGTTCTATTTAACAATAGTATTTTCCTCTTTTCCAAGAGCAACATGCTATGGGCAACCATGCTTTTATAAGTGTTAAAAATATTTTTTTTATTACCCAAAACATGTTTGAAGGCAACAATAATGTGGTTGTTTCTTCTTGATGAAGGACTATTTTAACCTAAATCACCGGTGACAAAATTATTGTTAAATTAACCATATGATTAAGATTTTCTTTTAAATAAGTTTTGTTGGAGGCAGAGCTATAAAAATCTGAAATCAAAATGATTGCAACCAAACTGATTTCATTCTTTGATTTCGAAATGATTTTAAATTTGTAAGGAGATTCATTTGAAGGAAACGAAGATTTTGATTCTGATTTCATTTTTATTGCAATAAGTGAATTTGAATGTAATATTTTATTGGAATCAATTAAAATATAAATTGGATAAAATAAAATGTTTACTTTCAACATCGGAAAATTGATTGTTTGATTTCAAATTAAAATCTTACATATGGAAATTCAACTATTGGGACTTGTCTTATCGCCATTACATATTCTGGACGGATCATCCAAAATATCAACAACATTTTGTTCGATGAGATGGTTTTTCTTCAGGGACTTTAGCTCGTCCTTTACTAATTGTCTCTGCTTTCTTAACAGCTAAGCTTAAATGCCGATTCAAGGACGATCATTTTTAAATAGTATGGTGCGTCCATCTTCCTTTATAAGCGCTTGCACTGTGTTCAGACTGTAATCAATTTTTACCGGAAGTTTGCATTTGGAGAGGACGAGTCACTATTTTATTTACTTATCCTCTTTAGCATTTGACAAAACTTGTATTGCCTCCTGTAAAGTGGAGCTTGGAAAACTTAATTTCTGGCTGGCACCTAGTATAGATATCAAACCTTTTATTTGTAGGGCCACTTCAGTAAATTTAAACATTAACATTGTTTTCTTACTTTTAATATTTAACTTTACTGAAATAAGTATGTAAATGAAATGCAAATATTTAATAGTCCTTACAAATTTTAAAAAATATACTGTTTTGGGACCCATTATACAGTTAAACTAGAAATAAAATTACTGCCGACTTTAGGACAACACTTATCCTATAGTCGGCCGGGCATGAGATACTCAAAAGTAATCATGCCGACTACTGGGTAAACGCGTTTTAAACTCATTTTTTGTTATCTCAGAGGCAAGAGGCATGATTGATGAACAATTTACTCAAATTTGAGTGTAATCAGAGAATAATACTGATTTGCCAAAGGAAATTTTGAACATTATTGTTCCTAATGTCGGCACCCAACAAAATTAATAAAATATTTACTTTTTGTAAATTTTTTTACTTTTGCGACAAAATTTAATAGACTTTTTACCTTTTTAAACTTTATTAGTAATAAACTTCCCATAAATAAAATGCCTATTTGCCTTTTTAAGTTAGCTCTAACACTAATTTTTTTTTTGAAAAAACAAGGGTCACCACAAAAGTTCAAAATTTGGCAAAAATACTCATCTTCCTCCAATTTAATTATTACTAATGGAAAGATGAGTAAACTTTCTTGACAAACTTGATGCTATTTATGAATAAAAAAACCGCATTTCTTATTTATTAACGTTTAAATGCAAAAAAATGCCGTCTACTGGTACATGCCGAACTTAGGTGCACTTACCCTATATTACTAGAAATCATACTGTTAAATATTGTTTGATCGGTCGATAATTTACTACAATCTTGATATAAAGGGTACTCTCGAGTTAAGTAATACTACTGTAAAAAAAATTTGGTAAGTCACAGTTTCATAAGACTAAAATCACAAATTATACTGTCAAATTTCGTCAGATCGGTCCATAATTTACCATAGGACCCACTCCCGGAGAACACTAATTCGCCTAAAACCGTAACCAGGGCTGCCGATGAAAAGTTAGAAAAAGTTTTGAAGTAAAATAGAGTCAAGTTTATTAGTACATATGTGTTAATTAAATACATAGGACTAAAATAAAAGTAATTATAGGTACCTACATACTTGAATTATAAATCAATGTTAAAACTAAGAAACAATTCACAGGTACATTCCAATATTAATCATATTATCAAAAAAGAAGATTTAAATTAAAAAAAATTTGTCTTTTTATTATGAAGTTTTAGTAGGTTTTATAAAAAGTGTGGTGGGCAACGCTGCATGTTTTCTACATTTTATGCGACTTTACGTGAAAGTAATAAGACTTGAAACTTTTTTTTACTGTTTTGGATTTTTTATGAATTAAAAATAAAAAATTTAAATTTGTTGGGCAAAAAATATTTTTTTCTTCATACATTTATTTATAACTGCGAAACTGTTGCTTATGTAGCAAAATGTTATATAAACAGGTGAAAGTAATTGTAATTCTTGATTTTTCTAAATTTGTTTCAGCTAAATCCGACTAGTGGTTCTCGAGTTATGTTACACAAAAGAGCCTTATCAGAATTAAGTCCCGAATCAATCAGCTGAAAAATGTTGTACTGTGTAATGCAACAAATTGAGAGGTGGCACCTGGTGGCACTTAAAATTGATTAAAAATGTAAAAACAGATATAAGACAATGTATCAGTAGTGATTTCCAACTGTGGAAAATTAATCATAAAATTGCAGGTCCAAATGTTTGGAGAAAAAAGGGATTTTTGTTATATGTTCATAAAAATACACAAAAAAAACTTAACAGCCTATTTCACGATGTCACTCGAACGTTTACGTTCGCACAAATAACATATAAAACAAAAACAAAATTAAAAAATTTGTTTTTGGTTTACATGTTATTTGTGCGAACGTAAACGTTCCAGTGACATCGTGAAATAGGCAGTTAGTCTCTGCAGATTTTTTTTTTTAAATTTTAGTATACTGAAATATACTACTTTTAATAGAAAAAAAAGAAAAACGTTACCTCACATAGTTAAATAATATTCGTTTTTAAATTCTTAGGTTTAAATTAAGTGGGTTCGGTAAAACATACAAGTTCTGAGTTTGAGACGTATATAAAAAAAAGTGGCAGTCAGATCGGAGTAATTCTTTTTGATTTGATTGTACCATTTAGTCTTAAATTTAAACATATCACTGCATATTGCATGAAGAGTATGTTGACAATTTGACTTTTCCTCGAAATCCCCAGTGTGCGACGTTGTATGCGTGACAAACTTTACTGTTTTCCTCTCTCGCCAACAAACTTCGCAAGGCGAATTTATCCCAGGTTATCTCGGTACCATGGTCCAATTAGTAGGTCTGCGCGCAACTACAACAATCCAACAACAGAAAAAACAACACGCATTTTGTTTGTGTAAAAAATGATAAGGATGTCAAGAACAAAAGTAATTGTTTGTGTAAGAAATGGTGGAAATGTCAAAAGCAATTGTTACAAAAACAATTGCACGTATAAAACACAACTCTGCAAAAAATCAGCAGGCGTTTCAAGCAGACCTACTAATTGGACCATGCTCGGTACTACAACAAGTACAACTCAAGGTATATTTACACAAGGTAGACTCATTTGGGAGTGTATACATGCTGCTCTATAAAAGGAACCTAATAGTCAAAATTATCTTCATATAAAAAAAAAAAACAATTTAACGCACACATGTACAAATTTTGGCTCATATACACGAAATTTGACGTTGAGGTTCCAACTAGGGGTAATCAGCTGACAAACATATGGGCCAACGAGTTTACCTTTTGTAAATATACCTTGGTACAACTCTTACAAAAACCACAAGCAATTTGTTTTTGTAAAATCATTGTACAATGTCAAATACAGAAATAAAACAAAACAGAAACAAAGATAATAAACAAATATTTGACATCCAACAGTGATTAAAGCTAATATCAGCAGGGCTTTTAAGACCACCTGTAATAAATTCGCCTTGAAACTTCGTGTCTGTCTTCTGTCTGTCGCATTGTAAATTGGACATAGTATCATCACTGATAGTTACAGAGTTGCCACTTCCTACCATGTAACTTTTTTGATCTGTGCTGGTAACACCAGTCAGTGGCTACCATTTTTACGTCGTTGCTTGCCCATTCATTTCGTCGTCAACGTCTTTTCTTCGTCAGCGGTTGTTGTCGGTTTTCGCTCGCAGACCGATATAAAGCGGCAAGTGGATTTCTTCTGTGACTACAATATTAAATAAAAGTGTTTTTTTGAATTGTAATATAGAAAATTTTGATTAATTGAAGGTTTCATCGAACATATTAGTTTCAATCAAATTTAAAAAATACATAAAATTAAATTGTTTTTCTAAAGAAGTTAGTTCTTTGTGCAAATTTGCAAGAAACGAAGATAAAAGAACAAAAAATTTTCTTCATATTTTAGTAGTGAGAAAACGTGCGTGATTGTGTGTGTAAAAGGTGAGTCTCCCGGTTTGCTTTTAAAATGTTTAACGAGTAAAAAGGAAAGAAACATTTTTGAAGTGTATTGTACAACAGCTAAAAAAACAAAAGTTGTATGACAAAAAAGAAATTGGCAAAAAAGCAGAAATATAAAAATTAAAGTGAAATTTTTCGCAATTTAAAAAAGTAAAAATATTAAGAAAAAACAAGGTGTTTAGAGAGTGAGTGCGAGTGAAACCAGAAAATTAGCCGGTTTTTTGCATTAAATGACTGTCAAAAAAAGAATTCCTTTGCTTTTTTTAATAATGTGCATTGCTTTGCATATGGTTTCTTTTTATTTGAATAGTTCCACTAATTCCTGTAGTTATATTTAAAAAATATGTTCGTTTGTGCATGAGTGTTTGAGAATATGCAGTGGATGGTTTTTGTTTTAAAGCTGACGCATACATTTATCATTTTATTTATATAATTTTTATAATTAAAAGGGATGTTTGCATATACATGAGTGACTTGGTGTTTATGAGTGTTTGTGTAGAATTCAGCATTTTTCTTGTATGAAATATACGTTAATGTCAGCGCCTACGTTGGCAGAGTTTTAAAATTACAACAACAATAGCAAAATAAGCCGAGTTATGTTGTTTCCTTTTGGTGTTTTATTTGTCGTTACTTCTACAATATGTATTTTTTGCTATTGCCTTTTCGTTTATTACGTGCTCCCTGGGGGAGATTATCTTCTTTCTTACGTTGGATTCTTTTTGTTTTTAAAATTCTTGAGAAGACAAATTTGGGTTTGGTTTTTTGATCTTCATGGATTTTTTTGCTTTATTACGTTTCTTATTTGTTACTTCATTTCTCCTGGAATTTTGTATCTTTAAAATTTTTTTATTGAGTTTAAAAAATTTACAGTTCACCTCTTTTTTTTATTAAATTTCATAAAATAAATATTGAAGAAGCTGAAAAAAAATAATTGTTAGTTGTTATATATAATTGAGTTGTAGGTACCTACTGCATATTTAAATCTTACATTTATTTTAAAATATGCGTCATTTAAGTTTATTTTAGCAAATTTCTTCTAGGTATAAGAGGGTAGTTCGAATAGTTTTCTATAAAGTAGGTATTTTTTTTGTTAAAAGATTTACGGCCAATTTCACCATGTTCTGTTATAATTAACTCACTTTAACCAAAGCGAATTGAAAACTAGGGACCTCGTTAGCATACGTCATCATCAGCTGTGCAAAGGCAAATTGACAATTCAAACCCAAAGTTATCAAAAAATTTTTATATTTTCCTTTTGGCTTTCATTAAAATTTATTTAATTTAAAAATTGTGAAACTGAAGTGCAAAAAACGATAAAAATTTAGCAAACAAAAAAAAAAAAAAAAAAAAAAAATAATTATTTTCAAACATAAATTGTTATACTCTTTTTCATAGGTACCTATTTCTTTTGTGTTTTAGTTAGATGATTTTGACAGATTGGTAAAGTTGTACCAGGCTAATTGCGTTTGTTTTGGTAGCGATAGGGCCACCACCTATTATTCAATTCGCCTTGGTAAGTAAAATATTGAATTTTGATTTTAGAAATGTGGTATAATTACGGTGACCATATTTTTCAAACGAAAAAAGGAGATTTCGAAATGTAGTATAAATGATAATTGGATAGGTAGGAAATAAGATAATTCGAAGAATATGATACATATTAGCAAGTAGAACTATGTATTATTAATACATATACTTATTTTATTGTCTATGAAAAAATCAACAATATATGCCAAAAATCCATTTAAGAAAAAATATGTGAAAATCTATAAAACAAAAAAATTTTGTAATTTTCAATATAACGCTGGCATTAATGTTAACCAGCGTGTTTTGTTGTATTAATATTGAAATTTAGAGGTTTTTGGAAAATAAAACTTATAGTTTTTGAGTTTAAAGAAATTCACATAAAAAAGGAAAATATACTGTCCTTTTTTTTTGAAAAAATCTTAAAGGACATCGTATCAAAAAAGGACTGTCCTCTTAAAAAAACGACGAATGGTCACCGTAGATATAATTCGTTTATAGGTAGTCCACCCAGTGGTATAAAAAGTAGCAATCGCCACCAATGACAGGCGAATTAGTTAGCACTTTAACTCAATTTGTACCAGGGTCTACTGATGTGGCATTCAAATCATACCTAAATCTTTCCCTAGACACCAATATTTAGTGTTAACATTTGAAAATAGGTACCCACTTTTCGCTAGCTAATTGTATAGCTCCAAGTAATAATCAACAACACAAAAAATTGTGTATCCGAAATAGATCCCGTTATTAGAACAACTGCGAAATCCCTTGCTTTTTGCTAGCACGCTTTGAAGATATAAGTAGCTAACCCTTATGGTAGGTAGAGATTATGCAGAAAGGGATCCATCGCCACCTCGTAGGACATCCCCGTGTTAAATTCGCCACTCAAAAGCATGTGAGGTAGATTGTAGTGGGACTAGCGGTGGTTTTTAATGAGCTAGCGAATACACACGTTCAGAGCTAGTACGCCATACCACTGGGCACTGTTTCAAACGCACACTTTGTGGACTATAAGGCGAATTGGACTTTTTGGCTTATATGTATGCGAATTTGCCTATAATAGGTGTTTGTTTATTTTGTAATATTGCAATTATGATTGCTAAAACAAAAACAATTTTTACTTCAATAGAGGTACTAGATGGGAATTTTGTAGACTTATGAGAGATATTTTTTTTAGGCTAAAAACTTATTTGAAATAATAAATTGTTATACCCACACCACAATAGTGGAGAGGGTATTATGCATTTGTGCTGATGTGTGTAACGCCTTAAAATAGTGGTCCTAGACCCACTTTAAAGTATACCGATCTACTCCGAATCACTTTCTGAGTCGAACTAACGATGTCCGTCCGGCTGGCAGGCTGGCTGGCTGGCCGTCCATGTAACCTTGTGCGCAAAGTACAGGTCGCAATTTTGGAGATAATTTGATAAAATTTGGTTCTTATTGGCACAAGGACCAAGCCTATTGAAAATGAGCCGAATCGTAGGACCACGAGGGAAGATAGGGGGAAATTTCTTCCTCTCAGAAACTATCAAACCGATTTTAATGAAATTTATAGATCCATATCTATAGGGACACATTACCTATACAGTTTTTAAAAAAATAGGACCACAAGGGGAGGCAGGAGGCAATTTCTGCCTCTCACAAATTTTCAAACCGATTTTCATGAAGTTTATAAACATAGATTAATCCCTATTTACATGGGCACATAAGCATGATGTGTTATTAAATACTGTGATGTAGGGTATCATATGGTCGGGCTTGACCGACTATACTTTCTTACTTGTTTTTGACTGCTTAAGTTTTACTGGGGTATTGAGCAATTACAATCAATTATTTTGTACAAAACGCTCGATTTCATTACTAGTGCATTCAGCGTTTCCGGAATGAAGATTTTGTCTTATTTTTGAAGATTTTTTGGCCAAAATATGATTTGAAGATTTTTTTCTTAAATGAAGATTTTTTATTTTTAAAAATTAAGATTTTTAACTTTAAATTTCTACAACATACATACATATTTTTTTACAGATTTTTAAACGGTAAATTTTTAAAACAATGAGGTTTTGTATGAGCATATTACTTATTGGTTTTGCACGGAACAATTCGCTCTATAACATGCCTACTTTGAATGTCAAAATCAGCCGTTGCGTCAAATTTATTTTAAAGAATATTATACAATCTATTCAAAAATCTAGCACAATTAAGAACAATTAATTGCTTTTAAAACGACAAATGACACGCTAACTTATATTAAATCAAGAAAAACAATTTTGACAAACAAACTAGGTAGGTACATAGGTAAAATGCAGGGAGCAAAAAATAATCACACGAGCTGTCAAGACCACCTGTTATGAACTCGCCTTGATATTTTACGTGGGCTTTGTTGTGATGAGTCAATCACGAGCTTATTTTAAAAATTTTGCCCATTTGTAACCAAAATTATTGTTTTTAAAAGTTGGACTTAAGCAAAAAAGAAAAAAAAAAAAAAAATCATATGAACTTAAAGTTAGAAAAGTCGAAAATAGGAAAAGAATATTAACCTTAGAATGAGAAAATTTAAATCTACCAATAAATTTACATAATTTTCAATGAGTATGATTTCTTAATTCTTCTTCAAACTTTTTTGGAAACTAAAAATCTCAGTTCGTATATTTTTCAATTTTAAAATTTAATATTTTTATTTCGTTGGTATTGAAAAGAGTGTTTGTAGGGTTAAAGTGCTCCTCAATATTAATTGATTGCTTTTTACCATAGTATAATAAGAACAAGGTAGGTGCATTAGGGAGAGTTGTCATTCTCTACCCAAGTAATGTCAAATTATTTATTTGATTTTTGACGCTTGTTCTAATTTGTTTCTATAAATCCTTTTTTTTTTGACGTTATATAGGTTTTAAGATTGAGAACAAACCTTCTAATGAATATACCTTGTACTTAGTCATAGTACAGAACGGATGGTCCCCGTATGTTGATATACATATATAACTTTGTCGTTCCGTTTGTTATATCTGTAATTTCGATCCTTCCCCTATAAAGTACAAACATATGTACATATATTCTGGATCCTTATAAGAATAGAAGTTAAAATACCCGCATATTCACCCCTATTATGAAAGTCGACGTCGACATAAGTCGACGGCACCTGAACAGTAATGGTATTTTCTGCGTCGTTGTTGACAATTATCGATGACTATTGACAGTCATTTGATATTTTCTAAGGCGCTTTTAAGTCGACGTCGAGTAGTATTATCCCCGTTTTAGTCGACAGGAAATTTTGCGACGACTCAAATGAAAGTTAAAGAAGTATTAAATGAAATGTAAACATATTTATTGAAAACGCTTAAAATAAAAAAATGCAAATTTAAAAGAAGTTATGGGCACAAATTTTATTAGTAAATTTAAAATTTAAATTGAGAAAGTTCGGAAAAGTTTCCTAAAATAGCGAAAATTCGCGAAAATGTCCAGTTTAAGGCGAACGCATCAAAGAGCCAAAATTGCGAAAATTCGGAAACATTTGCAAAAATTGCGAAAATTCTCGAACATTTTTAATATATAAAAAAAGCCATAAAATTTATTTAAGTCCCATAAACTGTAACGAATGGCAAAAATTCGGTGAAAATTGCTCAATTAACGGAAATTCGCAAAAATTTGCTACCAGCGGCATGAAAGAAAAGTCTTATATAAACGTTAAAGCTATAAAGAATCAGAAAACTTACAGTAAAAATATCTTTTATCAAAAACATGCCAAAAATTCGCGAAAAAATACAAAATTGGAGACAAACTCTACACTTTATTTTAATAAGCTAAATCGGAAAATAGCATAAATAGCGTTAAAAAGTAAGTGAAGAACAAAAAAAAAAAAAAAAATAATTGGAGATGGGATTTTTTTTTTTTGTCAAATTTTCGATAACTAGTCGACGTCGACACAACATTCTTATAAAATACCAAACTTACGTCGAAGTGATGTAGTCGTCGCCATGATGTGACAACAATTAAAAATTAATGTCGACGTCGACAACCCCTTACATAATAGGGGTGATTAGCTCAATTCTTTGTTAGAAGATGATACCTACCAACGACTCACCTGAAAGAATCATTTGTAATACAATTTTCTGATTCTTTTTAGAAATTTTCTCGTAGCTTTTATTATTATTATTAGAAATTATTTTTTTTCTTCTCATTTTTCAATCGTTAATTCTATAGTTTTTGATAACATTTCAAACTATTTTTTAATCGCTTTCCTAATTGTTTATGAGCCCTTTTTTGATCCGTTTATTATCATATTCTGTTTGCCTTCGAATGTTTACAGAATAAAATTTTTATATATTTATTTACTTATTATTACCAATTAGATCAATAAATTAACATTACATAACCTTTCCTTTTGTAAAAAAAAAAAGAATTTAAAATATTTTCTTAAATAATCACGTTTAACTGTAGCTTGTCTGCATAGTGGTTGTTGGCACCACCAACACTAGGACCGGACAAGTTGGCCCCACAAGTCGCTTTGTCTAAAACAAAACCTATTGCTGAAACCACAACTAATATCGAAAAGGAACAAAGGGTCAATTTGTTGCTTTTAGGAACCACAGGACATGATAAATATAAATCAGTTTTAAATTCAAAATACTTAGAATTCATTATTTCAGCATATGAATGAATCATATTTTAATAATTTTTCAATCGCTTAAGTGATAGAATAATTTAAAATTTGCAAATGTAATCTGAGAAGACTTAATTATGTAAAACATTCTAGCAGGGTCGGAAAAATAAGCCTGGGGTCTAATCACCGCATTCGATACTATCGTATCGAATAAACTATCGAATGTTTTTGCATACGACAGACACTGACGTATCGAATGAAAACTCGATAAATGTAATGTCGAGTTACTCGGAAACGAATGCTATTATTGCAAATTCCATAATTTGCATTCGATATCGAGTTTCATGATACCAAAATAAATAATTTCGATCAATTTTGCTCGATATCGTATGCGGTGATTAGACCCCTGCTACATTTTTTTTTTAAATTTATAATCTTATCTTGTTTTTTTTTTCTAACAAAGTTTACGTCATCAATTGTTCACAAGCTGCTCTACAAATATTTTTTTTAATAAAACTATTTTAAAATGGTCAATATAATAAAATCTATTTTGTACTTTAATTTGAATTTCAAACTAAAGATATTTAGAAAAGACCTCGCTTCGTCCACCACCTCCGCTCAAAAAATGTAACTTGTTTTTTTGTGCCCACTTCAACTTGTAGTTAAATGAATTTTGAGTTCTTGTTAATTTGTTGTTGATGCTTTAGTTCGCAATGTTGTTGTTGTTTCAATATTATTATTATGTTTGTTTTTTCTATATTTGTTATATGTTGTTGTTGTTAAAATTGTTGTCTTGTGTTGTGTCATTATAACTGTAGCAGTGTTGCCAGTGCTAAAAAGCCAAAAAATTTAGGCAAAAATGCTCTTTAGAGTCAAAAATAAACTTTCTGTCTGCTTATTAATATCGAAAGAATATTTCGTTCATTATATATTTTTGTATAAAAAACTTAATTTCAAGGACCGCAATTCTAAGGAATTTTAGGTTACTAGTACAACCGAAGTTTGAAAATAAAACTATAGCAGATTACACAAAGGTACAAATTTAAATTTGATTGCAAATTTTTACTAATTTGAGGTCGCTGATTTCAAATCTTATCTCTATTTTTCTCTATCAGCTCTACTTTTCGTGATAAACCTTTATATCCAAAATTAAGGCACTTTCACTACATACATATATTGGAATAACTAAAATTTTGACCATATCGAGCCCTAATAGCAAAAATGATGTAATCAACAAAAATAAAATTTTACAGGAGAGTGTTTTTATTATTTTATTTCATATAAATTTTGTATGAAATTTGTCGGTTCCCTCAAAATTGTTCTTGCTATAAAATCGTAACGCTGCCTTATGTGACCACGACATTTTAGGAGATGATGCAAGTGTTGCCAATAAAGTCATTTCGTCACCTCAGAATTGGTTTGGCGCATATGCCAAAAAGTCGGAGTGGAGAACACCGACAAAGAAGATTTACATGAAGATTACTCAAATTGTACCCGATAGAATTTTTTTATATTTTTGCCACTGCTTCCGGTATATGTTATGAAGAAAAATGTAAATTTTTGCGCACTTTCATGAATAAAGTTCGAATTTAATAGTATTTTTTTGAAAATGAAAAATATTGTTTTGTGCCGCATACGCCACTTTTCTAAAAAAAAATTAAAAAAGTGGCTTTTTGTGCTGCATACGTATACTTATTGCTGTGTATTGAGTAACTTGTTGTTGAGATGCATTTTTTTTTTATAGTTTTTTTATTTGATTTTACTTTACAAAATCAGAAAAAACAGTTCTACTTTTATTAAAAGTTACATAAAAAGCCACAAATTAAACAACTTAAATAATGCAAAAGTAAAAAGAAAATTTAAAACTTAATATTGAGTAAATTTTTATAATAAGCTTTATCAACACGTTGAAGAAATATTAGCAAGTCTTTTATGTCTCTATTTTTATCGCTGGAAATAAATGATGGTTTCGATATTTTCAAAACATTCGTCAACAAATTCTCAGGAGTTTTCAAACAATTTTTTAATGCAGACTTAACCAAAATTGCATTTTTATATTTTTCCTCTCTGGTAGAAGTTTTATTTTTTATTTGCTTCCAACGAGTATGTGCGAAAATTTTTCGGAAGCATTTCCATAACTTTAAGTTTTGTTTTATTATTTGGCATTGTTTAGTAAATGAAGAGGACTATGAATTTCAATATTCTTTAAGTACCGGTCAATAACACGATGGACACAGTCCACTTCTTGAATTAAAGAATGTTCTGGTTCTGAAGACTTTTTTGTATTACGGCATCAATATTATTTTGTTTAAAGAACATTTTGATTGCGGTTGCGTTAATTTGATTTTTATTTTGAGGTACGCAAGAATCGCTCCATAATGTCAAAGTTTTAATAAGTGGATAATCTTTTATTATATCATTTAAAATTTTAATTTAAGCACTAGCAATATTGTTACCACTCCGACCACTATGAGCTTCCGTCAAAAAGGCACAATAAGTAAACGTTAATATACATATATGACATAATAATGGTTGCTGTAAGATTAAACATATTTAATTTTCGTTTGTAGTAAAATTTTGAAGCATTTCCCTTAGGTAGGCTAAAAACACAAATAATAGCAAACCGTACACTTGGTTTTGGGTCCATTTTAAAACTATTTTTCACAAATTTATTTTCTTGTTGTCATTTTACTTTGCTTTTGCTTTAACAACTTTTTTTTCTTACGGCAATGCAGCAAAGCAACAGTAAAATATTTTTTGTACGTTTTTGTATGAAGAATTTGCTGCAATCGCCAAACAATGGCTTGTAGAGCAAAACAGTACTTACAAAATTTTGAAACAGTTGATATGCAGCAAAATTAATGCTTTATATCTCAGAAACCATAAAAATTTTCGCGAAACAGGTTTTTGATTTAGAAAGAGGGTATTAAAAAAATATATTCCTCATACCTAGCTCATTTTTTTTAAAAATGGTCGGTAGGTCAAACCAGTAATGAGCTGACGATTTATTAAAAAAAAACTAAAATTGAAAATGATGTCGCTTACATCATTTTTGCTATTAGGGCTCGATATTCAGTTAACAAAAAAATCCGAAACTCGACAACAGTATTATCTTTTAGCCGTGCTTACATTGTTTTTAAATTTGCCCTGTAGGTTCAAAGATATGATTGAATTTTTAAAGAAAAAAAGGAACCTTTTGAAAAAAAAAACAAATTTTTTGTTCTTTAAAAATTCATTAAAAATAAAAATACGACAAAAATCACAGTTTTGGAATAAAAACATTTATGTTAACATAATTTCGAATTAAATGAGGTTTATTTGATTTTATTCCCAATTTACTGAGAAAACTGAATATCGATAATAAATAATAAAACTATTGTAATGAATAACAGGACAGCTTACCACTTCAAGTCCATAAAAAGCAATGAAAATCTGATTTGATGTCCTGTCATATTTAACACTTTGATGTTTAAGTAAACTAATTGAAAGATACCTATAAAAAACAAAAAAAAAGTTAAAAATATGTACATATCGCTCATTTGCTGCAAGACCGGCATAACTCAAATAATGAAATTTTGGAGTTAGAGATGCAGAATTGTTCGCTTTGTTTTTCTTTATAATGTGTATTAAATTCGTCTTTATATATTTTATTCTTTCCCAGTTTGAAGAGAATGTGTCTTCTGTTTTTCTAATTAGTTAGAGCATATCAAAAACTTTAAATACGTTTATCTCGAAATGGATTTTTTTGAGTTATGCCGGTCTTGCAGCAAATGAGCGATATGTATGTCGTTAAAAACTAACCACAATATTCATAAAAAACAATTTTTGATTTATAAAAGTTTTATTGAACAAAATTTCATAGAAAATTCGTTCCATAAATCTTTTATAAACCTGAAATGTTTTTTGTGAATAGTGGGGTTATATTATACATAATTGATTACTCATTATTTTGATCAATGTAGATCTTTGATTTATCGAAAATCTAAATTTTAAATAGTTGTTTATGCATACATTTTTATTTCATTATTTATTTATAATAATTAAAAGAAAAATGTTTAAAAAAAACTATCGTTTTTTAAAGCTAGTGTCAAAAATCCATTTTTTTTAAAGCCAGTGTTTTAAATACTTTAACTGAGCGTGTTGATAAATCTAGTATTGAAAATGCTAAAACGGCATTATTGAATGAAAAACGCCGGTTTTGTAATTTTATTTTACCAAATTCACACGTATGCACGCACATATTGTATATAAATGCAAACATGTAAATACATATACATAATGTCATATGGGCGTTTCCATACGTGTTTTTTTATTTTATTTATTTAGCCTTAAGCTATTAATATACAAAAATCTTATATCTATGGATTTAATTACATTAATATAATCTTTTTATATAAAAAACAATTTCTCTTTTTTTTAAATATAAAAGTTAGTTTAAATTTTTAATTCTAAAGGGATTTCGTTATAAATTTTGAGACCATTATAAAACAATGAGTTTTGGCAAAAATTTGTTCTACAAAAGTCTAGCCTAAAATCACCTACTTACGCAGATTGTACGGTTGAACATCCGCTACGTATATTAATTGTTTTTGCATGTAGTTTGGCAACAATCCATTCTTCATTTTGAATATGCAAATTAAAACATTCATTACCAGTCTTTGATTGACCGATAGCCACTGCAATTTTTGTAACATATCATTTTGATGAGATCGTCCGTGTTCCCGTAAAATACATCGCATATCTTAATTTTGGAGCTTTTGCAGTCTAATCTTCATCTCTTGACTTCCAAGGAATAACAATGTTGAACAATATTCAAAGTGTGGTTTAACTGTTGTGTTATATATTTATATATTAATAGCTGTAAATGTCGAAATTCTATTTCTGATTCTTCTTAGAAAACCAATTTTTTTTTAGAAATTTTTTTGCAAATATAATTATGTATAATGCAGATCAAACTTAAGATTTTTGTCTATTATAACGCCCAGATACTTAATTTCAGCAACTTGTTCTATTGGCACACCGTTAATACTTATATTTTCATCAGTCTCTCCATTTATAATCATAGCTTTTGTTTTATTCGTATTAAGTTTTAGTTTGTTCATATTTAGATACTTCACCACCTCCTCCAATTCCGAATTAACGATTCTTACACATTCCTCAGGATTACTAACACTTATATAAATTAGTGCATCATCCGCAAACATACATACTTAAGATTTTTTTAATATTTTTTCCAAGTCGTTTATGTATATTAGAAACAGTAATGTTCCTAAAACTGCACCCTGAGGTACACCTATGTTAACATCTTCAATTGTTGAGATATACAGACCACATTTTGTTCTTTGAGTTTTATTTTCTAAATAACTATTAAACCACTTTAGTTCCACTCCTTTAATGCCATACTTTTTTGTATATCAACCACGACTCAAAAATTATAACCTTTGAAACTTTTTTAAAATATTGTAAAGGGAAGAAACACTCAAGCTTTTCTATGTAGAGATACTAAGTATAGCTTATTACAATTTTTAAAGAGCAAAAATAAAAGTTAAGACCGACTATCTCTTTGATTCATTTTAAGAAATTCTCTTTCTCTTTTCCAGTTATTAAATTCAAAAACAATAAGCCAGTTCCATGATAAAGAAAAAAATATAGCTCGATAAGCTGTATATTTTTCGCTTTGTCTTGGATTCTGTTCTAATGTCACGTACGTAGTGCAAAAACATTGTTTGTCTACGTCATTTGTATTTGATCGTATTTTTTTTAATTGATATAAAACAAATTTTATACGATTTAAAAGTTCGAAGAAGGAGTTAATTTGTCGCATTTTGCCGCCAAAAAAATTTTAAAGTGTAATGTCACGTACATAGTGCAAAAACATTGTTTGTCTACGTCATTCGCATTTGATCGTATTTTTTTTAAATGATATAATACAAATTTTATACGATTTATAAGTTCGTCACGTACGCAACTTTTTATGTTGAAAAACAACGAATATGAATATGTAGAAGTAGTTAATTTGTCGCATTTTGTCGCCAAAAAAATTTAAAAGTGATCTTCTATTCTTAATCGAAAATGGCAAAATGTCCAGCCCATTTGAAGAATAAAAACAGTGCCCCGATAGGCTAGCTGGTAGTGAGCTAGTCTATCAGCGCCGGGGTTGCGAGTTCGATTCTCGCCAAAGACTCTGCTTTCTTTCCTGCAGACAAGCGTAGAGTTTCTCGGGGATTAGCTTAGAATTAAAATAAAAAAAAAAAAAAAAAATTTCAACTAAAAAATTTAAAAAAAGCACATACCTATATGAATTAAAAAATTAAAATATAATTAATATGTAGTAGGCTAAGGTAGTCGCAAAAATTCAGCGATCATAGTATGTAGCAAGGCGAATTCATCCCAGGTAATCTCGGTACTACAACAAGTACAACTCGTACAAAAACCATAAGTAATTTGTTTTTGTAAAATCATTGTACAATGTCAAAAACAGAAATTAATCAAAACTGAAACAACGATAATAAACAAAATTTTGACATCCAACAATGATAAAGCAAAAAAAAGTTATCAGCAGGGCTTTTAAGACCACCTGTAATAAATTCGCCTTGGTATGTAGTAATAAATGAACCAACGGACTCTTATTATTTTTATTGTTATCACCGAATACATAATTATAGCCACACCACAATAGTGGAGAGGGTATTATGCATTTGTGCTTATGTGTGTAACGCCTTAAAATATTGGTCCTAGACCCACCTTTAAATATACCGATCGACTCAGAATCACTTTCTGAGTCGAACTAACAATGTCCGTCCGGCTGGCTGGTTGTCCATGTAACCTTGTGCGCAAAGTACAGGTCGCAATTTTGGAGATAATTTGATAAAATTTGGGATAGGTTCTAATTGGCACAAGGACCAAGCCGAATCCTATGACCACGTGGGAAGATAGGGGGAAATTTCTTCCTCTCAGAAACTATCAATGAAATTTAAAACATGAACCATATCTATATAGACCCAAAAGGTATGCCTTTTTAAAAAAAGGACCACGAGGGGAGATTGGAACAATTTCTGCCTCTCAAACCGATTTTAATGCAATTTAAAACATAGATATTTCCAAATTTATATGGACACATAAGCATGATGTGTTATTAAATACTATGGTGTAGGGTATCATATGGCCGGGCTTGACCGACTATACTTTCTTACTTGTTTTAATTTGTTTAAGTTTTCTTATAAATACAATAAGAGAAGTTGTAAGAAATTAAAATAAAAATACCTCCCACAATTCGCAGATTTTTATTTATTTTTTTTATTTATTTATTTATTTATTATTATTAATATCAATACAAAGAAAGCCTCCAAGGCCAATTATTTATGTATTGTTGATAATTACAAATTTCACAAGTATGCCACTTAAAGTTATTAAATTTGCCTCAAAATCACTTTCATCTTATGTCATGCACGTAACACAGCTATTTCGCTCGATATTTTGGACAACTAGGCCCCAAAATTTATAATTTGTTTTGCCCTCTAAATGAAACATAATAAGGGTATTCATTTCAAAATTTTTTTGGTTGGAAAAATAAAAAAAAAGAAAAATTACACCTTATTGACGTGAACGGTATTTTTTTTTTAGTTAAAGGTACAAAACTGTCAAAAACAAAAATCTGTCATATAATTCTTGGAAGTAATTGATATTTTTCAAGATGCCAAAGAAAAGAGTTAAAATTGAATTAATTGATTATTTAATTGTCACGTCATTTTTAAGTTCTTTTTTAATATTTAATATAGTTTTGAAAAACGACGTTTTAAAAAAGTAAAATTTGATTTAATAAAAATGGAGTTTTAAGAATCATAATTGATTATATTAAAAAGAGATGTAAATTTTTGTGCTTTTTGTGAAAAATAATAACATTTTTAATATGGTGGCAACCACACTCAATTGGACGTTTGTGAATTGCCAAATCTTTAAAATTTGTAAAATTGTAATTTTCCAATCTGATTTTTTTACACTTGGTTAAAGCTTGTTTAAATTACAACTTTCGGTGGCAAAGGTTTTCCTTGCGTTTGTTGTAACAAAAATTAAATTTTTCCACTTTTCCATTTTTCCAACAAATAAAAAAACTGAAATGAATACCCTTAATGATAAAATTATTTTCCAGATTTTCCTAGGTTTGCAAAATCTTTATATCTCTGAAGATGTACGATGACATGGAAATGCCCATATGTGGCTTTTTGTTTTTGACAAACAATTGAAAGAGTAAATAAAAAATATTAATAATTCTTATATGGCCATTATTGGTATTTTAATAAAATTCGCAGAAATAATTTTATGGCGTATGAACTTGAACAACAACATCACAAGTTTTTTTTTTGTGGCAGTGTCTCCATATCGGTTGGCGTTTATATTTATAAACTTTAACAGTTTTTTAAATTCTTCCAAGAAGTTTATCGAGCCCTATTTGCGATTATATCGTACGCGACAAAAGGCAAACTTTACAGCACAAGGGTTTTTATTTTGTTTTTTTCTTAAGCAGTGCAATACTATAAGGGTAATCACGGTGATCATTGTACAAATTTGTAATTTGTAAATTTACAGTGCATATTATGATTGACTGTGAGCATACCACTTTTATTTTTTGTGCAAAGGTGCTACTTTTTTAAAAATTAATTCTGGCGACACAAAAAACTTCTGGCAACACTGTAAAAAAACTCTTGATTTTTTTTAGTGCAAACGAAGTAAAATAGAGCAAATTGCAATTACGTACACTTTTTGGTTCTTTTGTGCAAATGTGTGTATTTTTCTGGTGCTAATTTCTTTGGATCAAGCATCTTGGATCATGTTTTCGATGTACTAGATACATAATTGCAGAGCGTATCTTAATTGTCTTAAAATCGCTTGCATAACGTTTGTTTTGAAAACTTTTTTTTTAAATGTCTTAAGTCCTTGTCATCCGTTAATTGAGAAACCGTTTTGTAAATAAAATTTTAAAAATAATTAGCAGTGTCTCCAAACACAGTTATCACATTTTTTCTCTTGTTATCAACCTAGCTACTTAAAAGATGACCCTTGTATGTATGTTTACTGCATTATTTTGAAAATTCTAATATATATAAAACAATTATAAAATACTTTAAAACAATACTAAACAACCTTGTATGAAAATGTTTTTATGTATTATCATTCTTATAAAATAATTATGTATGTCTATTATTCATATTGTCATGTATCTAACTATCTTTGTACTTATAAAGTTGTACAAACAGACGTCACAACAGGCTCACACAAGTCTAAAGAACAATAAACAGATGTTATTGTTAAGAATTGTAAACCAACAATAGCAACAGTAACAGCCTTAGCAAACAGCAGCAACATTTTGCACAATGATTAATTGTTTTAAAAGTCACTCAAACTCCGAATAAATACGTGACTCTAGAAAATCACATAAATAAGTACTTCAGACAAAATTTCACCAACATTATTATTAGCTACATATCAAGATATCCAGCTGGGACTGGAAAGTAATATGAAGTGATTGTCATAGACTCGTATAACCTATAAAGTAGATTTTTGAAGTGGTTGGTATAGAGACAAGAAAATCGGCAAGTGTTCTATAGTCTAAGAAGGTTATTTTTTTTTATTATTTTGCATACTCTGACTTATTTTGCAATTTATGTTTAAACTTTGAATTTTTATTTTACATTCTTCAATAAAATTCAATATTTTACATCCTACTTGTAAGAAATACGAAGCAGAAGAATCCCACTTGAACAAGTTTTTAAAACAAGCTAATAAAACTTTTTGAAAAGGTGCCAGCGCTAGGAAAATTTTGCAAAAATTCTTTACATATCGTATATCGTTAACTAAAGCACAAAAGGACGTATTTAACATTTTGAAAATTTTACAGGAGAAGCAAGAAACTATTGTTAAAGATAAATTGCCTTAAAGTGTTTATAATTTACTATCTGTTAAGCCTGTCCCTGCCAGGCAGGAAGAAAAACTACTTTAAGGTAAGCCCCAACGTCAGTGCCATATGTTTGGCAATTCATAGCTTCATTGGTCTTTAGGGGGCTCCAAAATTAGCAGAATTTTCCCTCACCTCTTTCCTCTCAATTCTCCGCGCTTAGTCCAACAATTCGACTACTTCTTAGGACTTTATTCTAAGAAGTATATATAATATATTCTAAAATGTAGTTTTGCCACGCCCCTTTCTCCTCTAAATTCTCCGCCCACAGGCCAAAAAGAAAAATTCGTTAGGATTTGGCCTTAATATTTTACTATACGCATGCCAATTTTCAGCTTTTAAGCCGAGCAATGGGCTTCAAAAAGCTCTGAATAGACAAAAAAAAAAAAAGAGAAACACAATTAAGGAAATTACATACTATATAGATTATTCTTCCATTTTTCTTGGTTAACCTATCAGTTGTTTTCACAGTTTGACAGTGTTGCATATTATGCAAACTGTTGGTTAGGCCATTTAGATAGATTAGGACGGTGATCTCGGTTGTGACTGAACACTGGCCGGTGGGGACTCATGCTGGGAGAATGGGTCTGGAGTTTAACGACTTCTGTAGAAGCTGTCAAATCGAGGAGGAATAGGAGATTGTGCTTCACTTTCTTTGTCATTGCCCTGGGAAAAATACCTGGGGGAACCGGTGTTTGCCTGCTTGGAAGATCTGTCCAGGATAGAACTTAAATCGCATCTTCTCTTCACTAGTAAGACGAAGTGGTTGGACTTTGCAGTGACGCCATCTTAGTAACTGCTCTATAGGATGGGCATTGGCGCTGGGTATCACAAAGGGACCAATACACGACCTAAGTGAGCTGTATCTCGATGGCTGCCCTAACCTAACCTTATCATATAATCTTTTGTAAATAGGGCCGTTTATTTTTTGTTAATATAATTGCTAACTGTCGAAAGATTCTAAAACTTGTCATGGACATTTGGGTTTATGCAATAATACATCAGAATCAATAAAGAAGTATGTTTTTAATTTTTGATTAGTTAGGACCTTTTGCGTTTTAGGTAACGATATATTGAATTATTTTTCTTCTTTTTATGTAGTGCATTACATATAAAGAAAAGGATAAATATTTTTTAGTATGATGTATTATTTTTAACTTTTTTTTTTGTTTGGAAAACATGCAAAGCCGGTTAAAACCAGCAAAATGTGTCAAGTATTTGTTTTTTTTAAGAGTACATACAGAATCTTAAAGGAATTGATTGATTTAAAAATATTTTTAAATCGTCCTTTAATTGAAGTTGGATGGGATTTACGTGAGTATCTGTTCTAAGGATAAAACCTCACGGTGCTCTTCGTACAGGGTTAGAATAGTGCGTCCACAAACTAGAACTACAAAACTATCGATAGGGAGCGTAAAAACTTTCGATATAGTCGAAGTCGATAGTATCGAAATTTTTGCATCACATCTGTGGATGTATGTAGGTGGTAAAAAATGATAAAGTTTTAACACTTCGTCCACAGGAAATGTGTTTAACGTATAAAAAACGAGCATGTTCACTTAAAATTGCAGTGACATCTACAGCTTACATTGAAATCAAGCCGGTTTGTTGAAAGAAGGGTCAAATTTTGTAAAATTTTTTTTCATCTTCGTCACTAAATTACTATATATGTACCTCAAACCACTAAACTAAATTTTCTTAAGGATTTTGTTAAGAAAAAATTAAAAACAAGCTAAAAGCCACATTTGGAGAGAAATTGACTGACGATAAAAAAATTTGCCGATAGTATCGATATCGAAAGAAAACTTTCAATAAGCTTCCAAAAATAAAACAATCGATACTATCGATTGTTTACACGTACAGCAATATTCGTTTTTCGCTCCCTGTTTCGAAACCCAAACAACATGTTTTGCCGTATAAAATTTTGAGAGCCACACCGGTCGTTTTATTTTGAAACATGCTGCGAATCAGGAAAAATGTACTATCATTTCCAATTTTAATAACAATTATTATTAGTTTATCTGTACTAGTTCTCAAAAATTCAAAACAAAGAAAAAAAAAACAGAATAAAAATTGATGTTAAATACAAATAGGGTGCTCGATTATTCGACATTTTTAAGAAACCGGTTTTCGAATATATCGAATAAATAAATACGGGAAATTAATCACCCTTATTGTGTTTGGCGTATTTAAAATACGCCAACGACAGTTTGGTAATAGATTAAAGGAAAAAAGTTCACGTTCTCTTTAATCTATTACCAAACAGTCGTAGGCGTATTTTAAATACGCCAAGCACAATAAGGGTGAATATCTTACTTTTCCGTGCTGCATGTGGTGATTTTTAAATTTTCTATAATATTTAACTTAGAAACATAATATTATACGTGCAGGGACCTGAGTGAATGAAAACCTATAAGATGAAAAATTAATAAGAACATGAAAGGGTAGCTTTTAGGTACTTTTTCGTTCAACATCTGGTACTTTGATTAATTTTCGTTAATATGAGACATAGAAAAATTAAATTTAACCAGAAATGTCCTAAGTGGAATACAATTTTCAAAGGAGATTTTACGGAACTGTTTTGTTTTTCAATTGATATTTTCTGATAATTTTTATATTAAACCTACAAAATTAAATTAACTTAAGTAGAAGAACCAGAGGTTGGTCCCTTGCCAAATTTATTATTGAAAATGTATTTTTTTTATTTTTGATGGGTTTTGTCAAATGTACGTTACATACCAAAATGTGAGCTTGTAAATTATAAACCTTATGTTAAACGCAAATTTTGACATACTCATGAAATCGCATGTGAGTAGAAAAGTGACATTCCACACGACAAATACACATATGAAACAAGAATGAATCGTATGAACAGCATGTTTGGCAATCTAGATTCAGAGAGCGAAACAAGTGGTTCATATCGTCGTATTAACATATCATTAGATCCGATATAAAGAAAAAGTGCCAAATTCAAGGTTTTATCTCTACCTTATTTAATCGGAGGATGTAACACCAAAAGTAAAAATATCCTTAGGATATAAAAATATATAATTTTTTTATTTATTTCATTTATTATTTAAAAGTGATTCGCTTTATAACAAAGAGTGTTGATAGATGTGAACTGTTTCCAAGGGAAAATATGTTAGTGTCATCGGATATAAATCTTACAAGGCCCTATGCTCCTTTTAGGGACGATGGGATTATGTGTATATATGGATATACATTTTACAAGGGGAGAACCTATTTGTGCTGCTGATAATGTGAGTTCTGGTATATGCTCGTCAATGCGTTTTTCAGCGCCGAAAACATTAGTGGTATTCACACCGAGCTTGTTAGTTTGTTAGTCATTAATTGTTACTTTTTTACAAGAATTTGTTTTCGTATATTTTACGCGCTACCGGATTAACATTTAACAAATTAACGACACGGCACCCCTGATAAAATAGTTGTTAGTTGGTAACTCACAATCAGCCGTTGCAGTTGCTTAATAAATATAATAAAAATGTCATTCGTGATACATTTCTAATAAAGTATGTTAATTAAATGATTTTTTTATTTTGGAGTTACCAGACTAACAAAGTTTTAAAAATTAACAAACTACCGAGTAACAAATTAACAAGTTCGGTGTGAATACCACTATTGTTTATGTTATATTGTTGTGATCAGAATGAACTAATAAAGTGACCTCACAAGCGCAGCTGTTTGCAGTGATTTTCTTCGTGTGTGACGTTTGTCGTAATTTTTTTTTTGTTTATTTACTTTTTTTATAAGGCATTTTGACACTTGCCGTCTCAATTCTAGCAACAAAATGGCTGTTGTTTTTTTTATTGTTTCATTGTGGTAGTACTTAGGTCACTTTGTTAATACATTTTGGTTGTGATTTCAACTTGTTTGGAAATCATTTAAAACAAAAATTTAAGAAAAAGTAAATAAAACATGAAATCAAAAAGAAAATAAAAATAAAAATTAACAAAAAAATAAAAATACAAATAAATAATAAAAATTAAATAAAATTACAACAATTATAAAATTATTAAAAAAAAAATTATAAACTGATTCTCGCCTCCACTATGCACACTCAAACTTGTTTCTCGCATGAACAAGTTCCCGCAATAAGCGTCAGTCGGCTCGGCTCGGCAACAAGCGGCCACTCCAGAATGTACTAATAAAGTGACCTCACAAGCGCAGCTGTTTGCAGTGATTTTCTTCGTGTGTGACGTTTGTCGTCATTTTTTTTGTTTATTTACTTTTTTTTATAAGGCATTTTGACACTTGCCGTCTCAATTCTAGCAACAAAATGCCTGTTGTTTTTTTTATTGTTTCATTGTTGTAGTACTGAGGTCACTTTGTTAATACATTTTGGGCCACTCTGTACGCACCCTTAAATGTCATCCAATCTGGAAATAAGTAGCGCTTTTCACCCTTGATAGTGAAGTCCCTTGTAGAACTTGTGAATCTTATTAATTTAGTTAAAGTACTAAGATTTACAACACTGCAACAACAAAATGTATTGGACTAAAATTTACTAGGCTGTGGTTGAAAAATCCAACAAAAAGCTGTAGTAAGCACGTTTGTTAAATAACCCAGGAATAAAACAGTTGAAGAAACTATATCTGTCTCTCTCCCTCACTCAGCAACTTCTTTAATTTACAATAGGTCTGTCTGCGTACACATATTTTGCGAAAAATGTTGCAAAATCTTGCAAAATGTTGTCTTCGTACTCCAAATCTCTTGCAGCGAGAGAGCCAAAAAGAGAATTTTTTGACAGTTGGAAGTAAAGGTCTGCATGACTACATTTAAAAGGCATATGAATACATTCATTTGTTTTTTAAGTAGGTAAAGTTAAGTACAACAAACGATTTAAGTACGCAGTGCTTTACATTTTATGTTAAAAAAACAAATGAATAAACACACAAGGCAAAAGAGAAAAGAAAACAACTGTATTTAAACAGAAAAAAATACTACCACATTCAAATAAAACAGACATAATAAAATGTGTATAAGTTTCGAATATAATATTATTTGAATGTTTTACTCATAACATGAATACATTAATATTATTACTAGCAACTTTTGTTATGGAAATCGAAAACGTAAAACGCAAGAATTTTAAAGTCCTTTTTAATATACTTTTAATCCAATTTTTATAATTTTTGTTGCAAAATTCTGTTTGATAGAAATATATTTGTAATGAGAATAAACATAAGTACTAATTTTACTATGTAGTATTTCTTGCACACAGTCTAACTGTTACCATATACTTGTGTGTGTTTGCATTTGCAAATTGAGTAAATAAATATTCAAAGAAAAAGAGTGAATAGAATGTGTGCCTTTGTTGTGATAAAGTAAAACACAGACTACACTCTCTTTTATATTTTAACTCTTAAACTCTGTAAACCAGTACTTAACTATTTAAATATTAGAATGAATATTGGAATGCTTGTGTGTAATAAACAAATGAATGTATTCTTGCAGCCCTTTAGTTGGAAGTTAGAGAACTTGCAAAATGTTACTGGAGAAATTTCCGCTTGCAAGATTTTACAAATAGTTTGAACAGCTGTTTGAATGAAATAGTTTTTGTGAAATGAAAATAAAAATTAAAATTTAACAATGGCAGAGGTAAGTAGTTAGAATTGTGTTGATTTTTAACGTTTATAATAAATTATAATAAACAAAACATTTTACTTCATGCTAGAAACGTCCAAATATACAGTGCGACCGTGGCCAGCAGAACTTTGTGGGGGTATATGGAATTGTGTTCCTGAGCACTTCATATCCAAATTATTTTTCTCCGTTGTCAAGCTGTTGGATGGCACTGTATTGGGCATTTCATTATTTTTTTCCATTGTAAGCCGGCACTATGTTGGGCAATGTAAGCAAAAGATGTTTTATAAAAAACCCGACAAATAAAACTAAAAACTAAGAAGAAATTGAATTTACCAAATTATTAACAGTGTAATAAACAAGTTTTTTAATTTACCTCGAGAATTCCATTTTGCGTACACATATGCTAAAATTCTTTTGCTTTGTTATTTCAATTGTTTACACACCGATCAGCTGTTTTCTTGCAAAATTTCACTGGATACTGTCTGCGTACTTTTTGAGATTTTTTCAGCCGATAGAGTAATAATGGTCTTTCTCTCCCAAAAAACTTTACTGAGTATTTGCTACTGGAAAAGTACCCAGACAGATCTAATACTAACGAAAAAGACACTCACGCTTTGTAGTATAAAATCGTATTAAGTAAAACAGAGTTGTACACTTAATACAAAGGGTGAAAACCGCTAGTGTTTTTAACAAATAAAGTTTAAAACTAACATGATCACTTCACTATATTAAATAAATCAGTGAATATAGAAAAATTGGCAACCAATTAAAAGATTTTATTTGTTTAAAATCGTTTTTCTCCCAATAAATATTTCAAAATGATTACATACTTTTGTATTGAGCAATAATTTTGCGATAACTTTTCACCGAAAAAAACCAGTAAGGAGGTGTTAGGAATAATGCTTTGGAAGAACAGTAATATCCAAAAGAACATGACATTAAATGAAAAAAGGCACACAGCAACATGCCAGTCAGCCAGCCACTTTTTACATTCTTTTTTAGTCAGCCAGCCGGCACGCAAAGTTTTTTTTTTTTAAATAAATATTTCTAATAGAAAAAGAAACAGAAATATTTAGAAATTATATTTTTTTTCCATAAAAAAACATATACATTTATTTAAAGAAACAAGATGTAGTCGAAAGAAATGCAACAGCGGCAGAAGTACATAGCAGCAAACAACCACAAATAAAAAAAATCAAGAATTATAAATATAATACTGAGTACTAAGAAAATGTCGAGAGTACTTTCACGAACAATCAGCAGGCTGACTGACTGGCAGAGTGGCTGGCGGTTTGGCACAACTAACAGTCGAAAATATTATCAACATCATTATCCATCCCCACTCGCTCATACAAACAAATACACACAAACATATAAATACCGAACAATGAACTTTATGGACATTTGGCGTAGAGAAACACTAAGGCGGAAGAATAACAACACAGCAAATAATCCAAAATATCGTAAAAACGTTATAGAATATTGAAAAAAAGAGAAATAAATACATAAAACAAAAAAAAAAAAACAAAAATAACCAGAAACCCATTTGAAATGGTTTTAAATCAGGACAGCCAAAACATAAAAAAGTATGAAAGTATAGTTGATTAAGCCAGACCATATAATACCCTACACCATAGTATTTCTAGAAAAATTTTCGAAAGTGTTTACTTTTTGGAAACCCATGTTCAATCATGGACCCACCAGAACAAAATTGTGATGTTAATATTCATTCCAATAAAAAACTTTTTTATTTTGTTAAGCACTAATCGTACATTTTAAAAAGTAAGCACAACGCAGTAAGAGAAACAGAGTTCCAGTAATGTAAGTGAACAAATTCTTAAAAAGTAAGTAAGAAAGTATAGTCGGTCAAGCCGGACCATAAGATACCCTACACCACAGTATTTAAAAACACATCATGCTTATGTGTTCAAAAAAGTATGTATCTATCTATGTTTATAAACTTCATTAACATCGGTTTGAGAGAGGCAGAAATTGCCCCCTACCTCCCCTTGTGGTACGATATTTGAAAAACTGTATCCTTGCAAATAATATTGGACCACCTGATCCATTTTGAAAAAATGGACTACTCCATGGACTGGTCCGATGTAATGCAAGCAAGGACCATGTCATTGTTAAAAAGTGTTTGTAGTGAGACGACATGTCTTCGTTTTTTAACGACGTGCTTTCGTTTTTAAACGACTTCAAAACTAATCCTCTTGAGAATAACATGGAGTAGTTTTAAAACTACTCCATTGTAGTCCAAAGCTGGGTTATATGGTCCTCCCCTAGGACATCGTAATGTTAAATAGACCATGTTTTTTCCATACGTTTGGGTTACTCTTGGACTAGTCCTAGTCCCTTGTGGGCTCTTTGCACGCGTGTTTGGACTGGTCCTATTATTTGCAGGGATAGCTTATGTGTCCATATAGATACGGTTCTATCTATGTTTTAAATTTCATTAAAATCGGTTTGATATTTTCTGAGAGGAAGAAATTTCCCCCTATATTCTCTCGCGGTCCTACGATTTGGTCCATTTTCAATTGGGTTGGTCCTTGTGCCAAGAACCTATGTCCCAAATTTTATCAAATCTTCAAAATTGCGACCTGTACTTTGCGCACAAGGTTACATGGACAGCCAGCCAGCCGGACGGACATCGCTAGTTCGACTTAAAAAGTGATTCTAAGTCGATCGACCAATATTTTAAGGCGTTACACACATAAGCACAAATGCATAATACCCTCTCCACTATTGTGGTGTGGGTATAAATACCATTCAAAGCGCCATGGCATTCCCTCACTACGAAGCAGGTCTGTCAGGGGGAGAATATTAAAGAATAATTGTATCAACAAGGAATTGATCTAATCGCTACACTTATACTTTTTACATGCGTTGTGCGAAAAATGTATTGTTTCAAAGTGGGAACTTGCCATATAAAACTCATGCCTTCCGTAAGCGAAACTTTTATCTTTCTCCCATACAAACCTGCTACGTTTGAAGCTCAATTTTTATACCCACACCACAATAGTGGAGAGGGTATTATGCATTTGTGCTGATGTGTGTAACGCCTTAAAATATTGGTCCTAGACCCACCTTAAAGTATACCGAGAATCACTTTCTGAGTCGAACTAACGATGTCCGCAATTTTGGAGATAATTTGATAATATTTGGGTTATAGGTTCTTATTGGCACAAGGACCAAACCTATTGAGAATGAGCCAAATCGTAGTACCACGAGGGAAGATAGGGGGAAATTTCTTCCTCTCAGAAACTATCAAACCGATTTTAATGAAATTTAAAACATAGATAGAACCATATCTATATGAACACAAAAGCTATGCATTTTTTAAAAAATAGGATCACGAGGGGAGATAGAGTAAATTTCTGCCTCTCAAAACGATTTTAATGAAATTTAAATCATAGATAGATCCATATCTAAGTATATGGACACATAAGCTTTACAGTTTTGCATGAATTGATAATCGATCAGTCTTCCATCCGGCTAGGCAGACTGACATTGTTTGATCGTTTCAGAAATTGATTTATTTATTTATTTTATGTGCTGTTTTCACAACACAAGTGACTGAACGTGTAGTAAAATTTATATGAAAAGCACTCAGTTTTTTGAGTGTTTTCCATATAAATTTTACTACACGTTTAGTCACTTGTGTTGTAAAAACAGCACATTAATATAAGTAAAATACAAAAGCCTTTTAAGGCAAATAAAAATATATATTACAAGACCAATATCCTGAATATCATTAACGGATATAGTAAAAAAAACAAAAAAGTGTAAATGTCACTATTTTTAATCGGAATGAGAGAATAAACACAGAAAAAAATATCTCAAGAAAATTTTTAACAACACAGTTTTTAAAAATAAAATTTTAGGTCAACAAAATTTTTATTTGATCCAATGAAAAAAATTTATCAAAATTATACTTTGCAATAAAAATATTTAATAATGAAATAATTAAATATTCCACCATATTCAACAAAAAAAATTTGAATGAAAGTATAGACATTATTTTTAAAAATCTTGTCCATTTTTTAATAGCTTGTTATCGTTGCAAATAAGACGAGTGTTTATAATTCTCATTTATTCTCGCTTTAAAGTCTTTGGAAAAAGTTTTCCTGATGATCTGGCCTAAGCAACCAGCGAAATGCGAATAGGAACTAGGTTTTTCTACTCAACAAACTTGGCTGTTAACTTAAAACTCGACAACGATACCTACAAACTTTTCTTTCAAAAATCTGTATCGCAGAAAATTAAAAATTTTTTGTAATCAAATATGCGATTTTCGTATTCAAATATAAAAATTATTTTTTTCTGTGTACGAAGGTCCACTGGTAAATAATTCCAACAGCTAGCTACTCTAACTATAAAAATTATGGACCCGCCCGCGTGAGGTAGCTCAGCTACTGGGCCTTGAGAAGAATAATAGAGAATAAATTGTATACGTACTTGTTTTTCAGATCGAGCTGTTACTACACCAACAACAACTATAAAGCACCCTTTAAAACAACTACAGCGATTTCTAGGTATAAAAAGTGTAGGGTTTCTAGTTGAATATGTAAAGAAAACTTGAAACAAAGTTGAGAAGGCTGTCCAGTTTTTATAAAAATAGTAAGGAAATCTTTGACATAACCAGAAATATGCGTTCGGCGTCGAAAACCATGCGTATACCGCACAATTGTTATAGAGGCAAATACAACTTCAAACAGACAAAAAATTTGCAGATTCAATAGTGCATAAGCTAGTTTATACTTTATGTGAAATGGTAAATAAATATTGTTCGACTACATTCTTCTCAAAATTGCAGAGACCCCACAACATATCGTCAGCTCTTTATCGGTTTGACCTACCGACCATTTTAATAAAAATTGAGTTTCATAGGTATGGGGTATACACATATACCCTCTTTCTAAATCCAAAACCATATTTACCACAAATTTTTTATGGTTTCTGAGATATTAAGCATTGATTTTTCTCCATATCTGCTATTTCGAAGTTTATTAGGTATTGTTTTGCTCTTCACGCCACTATTTGGCGATTGCTGCAATTTCCTCACACAAAAACGTACAAAATATATTTCACTCTTGAACACAAAAAATAAATTTTACTCTTGCTTCGCTTGATTGTCGTGAGAAAAAAGGAGTAAAAGCAAAAGCAAAATAAAATGTCAACAACTTAGTACACAGCAGTAATTATACGTATGCAGTAGGGTTTTTTCCCGTTTTTTTTTCACTTATTATATTTCCCGTTTTCCCGGGATTTTTGTTGCGGGATCCCGGGAAATAAAAAGTTCTTCATAGTTTCAGAAAACAGCTATTTTTACTCTGAAATTTAGTTTTCTTTTCTCTAAAAATTAGCATCTGTGGATGGGTTGTCGATTTGATCAATTATAAGAAATGTGTACAAACGTAAATCAATGTCTCCTGCGGCAATAAATCTATTAAAAGCAGAATGGGCAGTGCAACAGTTGATAATTAATAAATTTAGTGAAGTGATGAATTGATAAAGAACATAAATTCAAAATAAGATGCAGGCAGTAAATTCTCATTGACCATGGACAAGTCTTAAAAATAGGATATACATAAACATATCGCTCCGTTATTGCAACATAGTCGTATCTACAAAAAAAAAAAAAATCGAGCTTGGTAATATATCCGGGAAGTGCGGGGAAACCGAAATAAAAAAATAATGAAACTCGTGTAAGTTACTAAAACATACAATTTGAAAAACACATTGTCCTAAAGATTACAGATGGACCTAATGAAAAGAAATAGTTTGTAAGAAGTAGTCCGGATGATGCTATTTTTTGCATCAACCTTTACATTAGAAGCATGCAACAACGGTGCACTTTTAATTATTTGTCCAACCTCGGTATTTTTACAGTAAACGAAATTTTTCGGAAACATGGTAATCAGTAAACAAAATCAGAAATATACTCTTTGGCGACTCACTAAACGCTTTGAGTGTGTCAGAAAGTAATTTCCTACGCCGTTAAAAAATGTTAATATATTTATTAAAATATTTTATATATTTTATGATTTTACTTTTTGATCTCATATCTTGAGTACCTCAATTGTTATGTTTATTTTATCTTGAACTAGATCATCATAATACGGAATTTACTTATAATAGCCAAAGGTAATAATAATTCAAGTTCCGCTTTCAATCTTCAATTAATTTTTGTAGTATTTAAGCATTTATTTTACTTACTTTGTAAACAAGTTCCCTCACGTTTGTTTATAAAAGTTTTTTTCATTAATAAAACCAAGTTTACTTTGTATTATTTGTATGGAGCGGGATCCCGGGATCCCGGGAAATTTAAAAATTTTTCCCGCTTTCCCGGGAATCAAAAAACTCCGGGAAAAAAAAACTCTAGTATGCAGTACAAAAGGCTATTTTTTAGAAATAAATTTAAAAAGTGGCGTATATGGCACAAAACAATAATTTTCATTTTCAATAAAATACTATTTTCTTCTAAGTTCGTTAATAAACGTTCACAAAAATTGAAATTTTTCTTCCAATCATGCCAGAAGCAGTGGAGAAAATACGAAAATATTCTATCGGGTATATTTGAGTCGTTTATTTTGAAAGTGGCTTAAGTCCATTTTTTAAAAAAAAGTAGTTAATGATAACAACAATTGCAATCCTATATAATCTTTTTATTTATAAACAATTTAAGTCTAGTATCATTTAAAACGCTATGATTTTGGGCACTTAAAAATTAGTGAGCTAACGAAATCCAAATTTTTTTCAAAACGTACTTGCCCTTTATCTCCACCCCTTAGGGGGTATCCCATACAAATATGTAATTTTATGAAGTTCTTAAATTAAATTAATATTTTTCATCTATTGGCAACAAAATCAAAAGTTGTAGACAGATTTTAATTATTTATGGCTTGTTTTGTTTGAAACTGTATTCTATACGCGTAGCTGCGTTTTCCCAAAATTCTATTTTTTTGCAAAAAAAAAAAAAAAAAAAATAAAAATTATGTTTCTAAAACGACTGCGCAGATTTAATGATTCAAACAAGCCATAAAATTGTTAAAAAGTCCCTAAAACAATAAGGAATTAATTTACAAGACATAAGGAATGACAAAAAATTCATTCATGTGTAATATAAATTATTTAAAAAGTATAAAGTCAACTTTAATGTTGTTTTACCATTTAATTTTCTTTAAATGTTTATTTAGTCTTTCTTTTTTAATGGCCAATAGCAAATTCTTTTTAATTTTCTTCTTTTCTACTTTCTAAATATATTTTTGTTTAAATGTCACACATTTAAGTTCAAAATCAACAATAAGGAAATGTTTGTTGTCGTTTTTATTTGTTTTCGTGTCTTATTTATTCACTCCTAGTGTCAACGTCATTGATCGATCTTTTTCAAACACCAATTTCTCTTTGAAACTTTGAACTTTAAATCGAAGAAATTTATATTTTTATCTTGCAAGTTTTCCGAATTTATTAACAATTTCGAAATATGGTAAGTTGTAAAAAAGGAAGAGGAAAAAACTAGAACATTTTTTTAGCTTTAAAGTGCATGTGGAGTGAGCTGTATTACGACAGGGAAAAACTTTTCTTATAGTGCGTTGACTCTTAATAATTTAATTGGTGTATTGAGCTGTGGTAGGAGGCAAAAGCGGAGCAGACATAAAACTGAAAGACATTGGGGGGCAAGTCATTGACATTAATAGGACTCTTTAATAATTGCTGGCTACAAACAATGTTGAAACATTCCAATAATAACGTTTGGGTGTATATGAGAATGTATGGAGTAATATAGAACTTAAGTTATGCAAAATAATATCATTGTTTATTGATTAAGTCATAAACGAATTTGTAACAGCAGAAAAATAAAAAATTTTATTGTTGGGCATTTAATGGGGTTGATGTTACTTTGGAAATAAGGGAACACACTCTAATTGAAATATTGGGCTTTAAATAAACTACATTAACGACTTAGCAAACACGCGTTTTCCGTTTGGCCATAAACGACACAAACAAATTTATAAATTTTTTAATAAATTCTATTAAAGAAAATTTATCCTCGTCTATTTGTTCTTAAATTATTAAATTGAGCACAAGGACGCGCAAACAGTGTGACAAAAATCTACAAACATGCATCTAACTTGTGTCCAAATAAGCAAACATCGTCCCAAATAAACAACGCAAAATGTTTGTACAAGCATTAAATTTTGACTTGTTTGTCAAGTGGCTTGTAAAGTTTATTTGATTTTAGTATACAAATACGATTGCTGACTACCGGCCAATTTTGCCTCATCATCTGCTCCAATCTCAAATTTCTTTATTCATATACATTAGACTGGTCGCATTTTTTTTTAAATTTAATTGTTTGCGCTGCTTAAAATATGAGATTTGGTGTAATAAATCATGATCTAATTTTTCAGGTCAATCCGACGGTGCCTAGCCGTGCCGGGTGGGGCCCAAAGTTCCCCATATTATAAAAAAAAACATATTTTCTATCAGATCTTTATAATTATACTAGTTGAAAAGCCAAAAATCTAAAATATGGCTTCGTAACTATCTTCCGCAGATAAAGTACTTCAAGTGTGCCAAATTTCAGCTTCCTATGTCATCAGATGGCTTCAGAAAGTTGCGGAAAGAATAGGACATACATGCAAACATCCTGACATACTAAGAAATTATATATGGTATAGATAGATTAAAGTATTTGCTGTTTAATATTTTAGTATGATACGAACGAAAGATTGTTAACCTAATTTGGGGTCGCTGAATCCAGTGGTGCTAGCCGTTTTTTTTTGGTTAGCTTTGGTTTTCGAGATATACCGTTATTTCGAAAATTAAGGATGATGCACAACATATGTTCGCGTATCACAAAAACGCTTTAGTTTATTGAAAAACTAAATAAAACCGAAATTCCGCAATAAAATTTACTTTAAGAAAGTTGAAACTTTTTTCTTTATATTGGCTTTGGTTTTCGAGATATACCGTTATTTCGAAAATTAAGGAGGTTGCACAACATATGTTCGCGTAACTCAAAAACTCTTTAGTTTATTTAAAAACTAAAAAAACCGAAATTTCGTAATAAAATTTACTTTAAGATAGGTTAAACGTTTTTCTTATATGCGCAGTCGTTTTAAAAAAATAATTTTTTTTATTAAAATTTCGGAATTTTTGTTTTTAAAAATTCATAAAAAATTGAAAAATGCAGCTATGCTTCTAATTTTATGCAGACATATAAAAAACAACATTGCAAACAAAACAAGCTATAAATGATTAAAATCTGTTAACAACTTTTGATTTTATGTATTCACAAAAGACGAACAATTTTAATTAATTTAAGAATTTTATTAAACCGCCACATCTTTTGTGAATACATAAAATCAAAAGTTGTTTACAGATTTTAATCATTTATTTTATTGCGGAATTTCGGTTTTTTTTAGTTTTTCAATAAGCTAAAGCGTTTTTGAGTTGCGCGAACATATGTTAATCTATCTATACAATATATAATTTCTTAGTATGTCAGGATGTTTGCATGTATGTCCTATTCTTTCAGCAACTTTCTGAAGCCATCTGATGACATAGGAATCTGAAATTTGGCACACTTGAAGTACTTTCTCTGCGGAAGATCGTAACGAAGCCATATTCTTGATTTTCGGCTTTTCAACTAGTATAACTATAAAGATCTGATAGAAAATATGTTTTTTTTTATAATATGGGGAACTTTGGGTCCCACCCGGCACGGCTAGGCACCGTCGGATTGACCTGAAAAATTAGATCATGATTTCTTACACCAAACCTCATATTTTAAGCAGCGCAAACAATTAAATTTAAAAAAAAATCCCAAACAAGATGCGACCAGTCTAATATACATACAGCGCAACTTCGATAATCCGGACACAAAAGTTTCAGGCTCGGTCGGACTATCGTGTTGTCCGCACTATAGTGGTGAAAATTATTGAAAAAATCATAGTAAATTAAAATATGAATTGCATCCTTTGGGTACTTCGTCACCACAAATTTTTAGATAACAAATACCATGCCTCAACTTAAATTTATCTTAACAGCCTGAGCTCGATAAAAAATCGTTCTACCCAGTCATCTTTTCTGCTTTTTTCATAACTTTTTCCTAAAAAAAGTTGTGTTTTACGAAAATGGCTTAAAACATTATTTTAGTTCAAATGTTACCGGGTCCATTACATGCATACGAAATAAATTGTTTTATTTTTAATTTAAGTTTTATGAAAAGATGTACAACTTTTCAAAATAATTAAAAATATGGGCAAATCCTGCGTGACGAACGCTACATTCGCACGCGTTTTCTGATTGAAATATACACAGTTTTAGGTCTTTCAAAAGAGATAGCTTCAACTTATACATATATAGTATTTACTGACATTAATATGTACTTACGAATGGCATATATCATAATTTCTTAGCAAGTATTTGTTGCGAAATAATTGATCACAAAGTTTTGTGACGCACGCTAAAAAAAATGGAAATAACTTCAAAGGTTGAAGTGCGTTTTCCTAATTTTTAGCGAATTTTGCATGATAAAGTATACAAAATCTGATTCCTAAATGAAAGATGAGTATAAGAGAATTCTTAACGCACTTATTTGCAGCCAAAAAATGTTGTGATTTTTTGACAAAAGCCGTGAACCCTTTGTGACGCACGCTACGTAACGCACGCTACTGTTTTTCCAGTAGTATTTTATTATTATATTTTATTTATTTTAACAAAACAAATTATATTTTTATGAATTGCATTTCTTAAACTAATTTGTTAACTAATGAATATCAACTTTTATTTTATCGAAATTTATATTTTGATAAGTTTGCTCTAAGTGCTATTTTAAGCACAAAAATCACCTAAAATAATGCTAAATTCACGTATAACATTAAGAAGTCAGCAGTGGGGTAGGATTTGGTAAAAATTATTGCATTGATGATCATTGAAATACATATTTTTTAATATAAAAATTAAATTCAACATCTAGTCTTATATTCCGTTAAAAAAAAAATTCATTTGAAAAATTTTTGGTTGGTGGACTGTTTCTGGGATTTGCCCATATGTATGTATGTATCTCTAGACAAGTTATAAACATTTTTTGGAATTTCTCTGAAACTAATACTATTCTAAGGGGAAAAAACTGTCAGTCACTTCCGGTTGAAGGCTTAGGCCCTTATTACGGTTTACAACTCAACTCAGTTGAGTTGTCATTTCTTAATTTTTGTATTATGGTTTACAACTTTGCTAAATTGCGCTGAACAAAAACATAACAAAAATTACAACTGATCACAACCAGTTGTCTTTATTACAACTCAACTGAGTTGAGTTGTAAACCGTAATAGGGGCCTTAATAAACTCCGTAGGATTTATTTCATTAAGGCGCTTTCGATCTACTATAATCTGTAAGGAAAATGCCCGTTTCCATTGAGCGATTTTTGTCGTTTCTGCTTTAAAGTTGCTTTTGCGTTTACATTGGCCAAATTTTATTGCAGCAAATTTTTATCGTGAATAACAAATTTGCGACCGAACTTAAATTTGTGGTCGAATAAGAAAACGAATAAGGGAACAAAATGAATGGTAGGGGTACATGTACTGTTGTTCTACCCTGTTTACTTTCTGCCTCTCGCCTCTTGCCCACAAAGAAAAAGTTGCAGCAACAAGATAGCTCATAGTAAACTGGCACTAAGAGGAGGCTTGGCTATTGATGTTATGAGGTATTTTCAGCCCTCTTCCATGGTAACTTTATATAAACATTGACATACCTTCCCTAAATTTTTTTACTCAATATTCCGATTAATAGCTTTCGCGTGTCTATTTTCCTTCTATTATTATTTACTTACCCACTATTTAACTACTTTACATTTTAAAAGTTTTAAATGGCCCAAATTAAATTCTATTTTATTACAAGTACCATTGGAATTTTCAATATATTTTCATTTATATTTTTCTGCTATTTCATGAATTAATGAGGAAATAGGAAGTGTAAATTTCATTGTTTATGTTTACTTTTATGAACAATAAAACCCCAATTAAAACAAAGTTATTTGGCACGAAAATATGTAAACCCTTTGAAAGATTTAACTTTAATTAGAAAAGTTTTTACTACTGAAACTACAAAATAAAGAGATAACATTTTAAATAACAACGTTTAAATATCGCTTGCAAAAAAGTTTTTAATTTATAATAAGGGTATTCAGTTCAAAAAGGAAAAAAAAATTAAAATTGCTTTCATGTTTAACTGAGCGGTACTTATTATAATTTAAGAGGATAAAGTTGTACATATATGAAATATTGTCAGCTCATTATTGGTTTGAACAACCGACCATTAAAAAAAAATTAATCAAATCTGAATTCAAAACCTGTTTCACGAAATCTTTTATGGTTTCTGAGATATTAAGGATTAATTTTGCTGCATATCAGCTATTAATTTGTTTATTAAGTATTGTTTTGCTCTACAATAAAAACAAATTTAAAAAAGTGTCGAATGCGGCAACCAAAAAATTTCACTTTCATAAAGTTCGTTCATTCACAAAAACTTAAATTTTTCTTCAAAACATATGCCGGAAGCAGTGGTGAAAGTAGAAAAAAAAAACTATCGGGTATATTGTTGGTTTTCTCCACAACGACTTTTTGGCATATGCGCCAAACCAATAATGAACTGACGATATGTTGATTTAAATTTAAGTGCTTTTTGTGAAAAATAACATTTTTATTAGAAATACTTTAAAAAATTGCAATGTTGCAACCTGATTTTCAACACTGAGTTAAGATTTTAAGAGTTAAGATTTCAATTGCAACTTTTAAAGTTGAATGTTTTCCTTGTGTTGGCTGTAATAAAAAATTTAATTTTGCGTTTTTTTTTTGCAAGAAAAAAACGTCTGAACTGAATACCCTTTATGTAATAGAATAAACTAGAAAATTCTATATAATAAAGAGATTAATTTATTGGTTTTAGTCTTATTGAAAATAGAATAAAGAATATTTGAAAAACTCTTGTATGTATTATAACCTTGTTGTTTTAGATATTTTATTGATTTGGATTTTCAATGTTTTTGATTTTATTTTTCCGCATTTTAAATGATTTCAGTTACCAAAGGAGGTAACGAATTTGTAGAAACGATTTATTTTATGATAATGTATTATTAAAATGCATACTTAGTGTGTGATTTTGCCTTCAAAGTTGAATAGTTTTTAGTTTTTGTAGAATAAATAAATCACCTTTAAACTTTATAGCAACAGTTTCCTGCAGATACATAGAAATTAAATATTTAATAAACAAATAACATTGTTCTTTTGAACAAGTATACAAACAAGATATACAATTTTAAAATTGTTTCCAATTTAAATTCATAATTGTGGAGCCAGAGGCTTTTAAGAAGAAAAGCATAAAATTTTTTTATGTTAAAAAAATAACATACGAAGCAATAATTCCCATATTCTATTTGTTTAAACTATGTATTTATTGTTGGAGGATAAGCAAGTTTATATGCACATTTCACTGGTTGCTTGGGCCAGATCATCAGGAAACATTCTCGCACAATTTTTTTTTATAAAAGTCACAAAACTGCAGATTGAATGAGAATTGTAAACACTCAAAAAGTCCTATTTGCAACGATATCAAAGCTTAAACAAAATACCAACAATTAGCAGTGAGTTTATCTTTTCTTACATTCCCCACTACAATTGGTTGGAATTCTCCCAACATTAATTGTTAGTGTCCGACCGAACGTTCGGGTTCGGTTACGGAGTTCGGCAAAAAATTATGTTCGGTCAAAGTTCGGTGTTCGGCGAAATTTTTACCGAACTTTACCGAGCACCGAACTTTTTTATGAAATAACATATTTATTATAATTTTAAATTATAAATTGGCATACAAATACAACTATTTTTCTCTATGATTATTAGTTCGAAAAAAGCGATGACTACATAAAATGCTTAAGTGTATAAAAATGTCTTTATATGTGTAATTTTTAGAAGACGGTAAAAATACAACAAAAAAAAAAACGGTTAAATTTTATTTGGCAAAAAAATACTCTCTATTTATATTCTGCGAATGGTAAGATAATCAATAGTTTTGGGTGAACCACAAACCAAACTTTATAGTATACATATTTCCAGATAAAAATGTCATCCAATACATTTTGGAGTTTTTTTTTTTTTTAAATTGAGCAAGCGCTCAATGCAAATGTTGCGCCAAACAAATGTCAATGGGGAGTTCATTGCCAAGCAAACAAACTACCGCCGTTATTAAACGCCACTTAGAGAAAATACACCCCAACGGATTCAAAAAATACATTGTAGAGGTTAAAGTACTAATATGAATACTAGGGCTATAACCAAATTATTGGCATAGTACGACGGAGTGGCCAAGAATGTTTTAGTAGTGAAAACACCAGTCTCCCGTCGTTTTGCGAAAAAACCTCATGCAGGGAAGGAAATTTCTAAAACCTTCTAAGAAATTTTGAACCGCGATAAATTGTAAACCGTAGATTTTTAAATCTAAAGCAGTGGATAAATTCCAAAATAGCATTTAAGTAATGCTTATAGGAATATATACAAATATACACCTGATTTTTTTAAAATTTCCGTGAGAGAAAATGGTTGTTTTCAAACTTCAACCCGACCACTCCGTGAACTTTTTTAACAATCCGAAAAAATTATCATATTTTTTATTAATCACTTTTAGGGCCCGACCACTCCGTGAACTTTTTTAACAATCCGAAAAAATTATCATATTTTTTATTATTCACTTTTAGGGCCATTATTACAACTTGAAGTTAGCTAAAGTTAAGATTAAATTGACAGATAATAATGTGTTATCTGTCAAAAAGCGTCTGTTAACTGCCGGATAACAGCTAACGCCAAGTTATAATAATGGCCCTTAATGTTCTACATGACTATACTATGCCGTTTTTGTTTTTTGCAAAAAGTGTGAAAAAGTTATGGCCCTAATGTATACTGTATTAAACTTGAAATTTATTTTTTGTTTAAAAAAAAAAAAAACAATTACTAATTATTTTTTAACTATAAAATTGTTTTGACTACTATAAAGTGCAATTTATCTTTTCATGTTGCATCCTTCCAAAAGTGTAAATGTAATAATTTTCCGAAATTTTATTTTGTTTTAAATAAATACATTAAAAAAAAGTACAATTGTTCAGATTTATTAATAAAAAGTTCGGGTTCGGGTTCGGCCGAACTTGTCAAAATTTACCGAATTTCGGGTTCGAGTTTGGTCCTAAAAAGTGCGTTCGGTCGGACACTATTAATTGTAGCTGCGCATAGAAACTAGCTTATCCTCCAACAATAAATTTCAGTGTATTTATCAAGAATAAAAATTGGGAATTAAGCAGGACAAACCAAATCTTATTAATTAAAAATGTTGTATTCCCAAAAATTACTTCGACTCTTTATTTTTTTAATTAACTATAAAAACATCAAATTTTTAAAGTTAAATGGTTATGAAAACCATATGGTGCATGTAGCTGCTGTCTTATTATTGAGACTACTGTTAATAAAGGGTGGAATTCAACAAAAGTGAAACATGTGTTACGGGTAAAACTTCTCTAGGGTAAGTGTTTAGGTTCGAATCAGTAAAATCTTACTTTCTGTTGTACTTTTAAGGTTTAATAAAAGGCACTTTAAACAATTACCAAAACTATTTATTATAAAAAAAACACGAGATCGCTTGCTTACAGGATGAACGGTTAACTATAGAATGCTCTAGAAAAAGCAGTTAAAATAATGACATATAATAATAAAAGGATGCCAGATTATACGGTCGTTGGTAGTGTTACCATAACACTTTCGCATAATTCCAAGTACGAATTTGAGATTAACACAACTTAGAAATTCTTGAATCAAGCGCAGTTCGAGATTACCGTTTATCTCACTTTTACTTAAGGCAATATCGTTTTCGTATTATTTTAAGTACGAGTCACTTGAATCAAGCATTTTGTACTTGATGTAATGAAATCCGTACTAAACGTTGGTGAGGCCTATTCTTACTTATGGATGCACTGTTTGTTGAAATGCGTTGAGAGTGAACAGCATTAGGAAGATGTTCAACAAAATTGAAGGAGCGGCATTGTGTAGAAATGATCTGAGGGAGCTCATGGGAATATTTACGGTAAGGCTGTGTTGGGAACTCGGACCCTGCAATGGTGACGGTAATGAGGTAGCGGACGAATTAGCGAGAAAAGCAGGGGACAGGGGGGCTAGACCTCCTTTATGTCACTACTATAGGTAGATCCTGTATACATTCCGCGACTTCTGCAGATTATGCTGAGGAGCTAGAGACGGTTGTACATATATTGTGTCTTTGTTCTTACGTACAGGGGTTTTACGACGAACTGGGAATAATCGCTGGATGTAATCCAGTCGATCTGCTTGGTTTTGTCAGGGGAAAATACTGTTTTTTTCTGGCTAGGGGACTATAGAAAGGCTACAATTCTCTAATATAATCTCAACTCTACTTATCAATTATTTTTTTCTCTTTTTCTTTGTATTTTCTCTATATCGAAGAGATTCACAATGGACCGCATCGGTCTCCCGGTGGAGGTGTTGCTAGGGCGCATAAACCTTCTTCTATATACATATATTAAAATAAGTTGTCCTATGTTCGTGATTTTATAACTCGAGAACCACTCAACCGATTTTCGAACGAGTACATGCGTTTCACTTTATAAAAAAATCCCGATAGGTGGCGCTGTTGTCGAGATATTAAAATTTGTTTTTATTGGTGGTAGATAGCGCTGGGTTCAAGTTATTAACAAAATTCTCCAGTATTTAATTTTTTATTTTTATTTAGAAAATCCCGAGCAGCGCAGGACCAAACAGCTAGTGAAAATATTATAATTATAAATAAAATTAAATTTTATGTATAATCTTTTTTATCAAAATCGGACAAATTGTTCTCAAGTTATGATGAAATGTATTGGCATAACCACCTTTTTTAGGCAAATATTAGTCTATCCCATTAAAAATCTAGACGTGATGGAACAGATTTGGATTCACCACGTCAATGCAAGTACAAAAATAGATCTAGCTGTGTATGGATCTATGGTGTAAAAGCTGTCATATTTAAAAAGAAAACTGAAGGTAAAAACACGTAGGGCAAATAAATGTTGAGATAGGTAAAGATAACTGTTTGGTACGAACACGACTAGCCTTTTTTTGTAGAAATTACGGGCATAAGTCAATTAAAATCACATAACAAAGCTCATGCTCTTAATTTTTTTCGTTTTTTTGCGACCAGTGTAATTGGCAAACGAATTTACCGGTAATTTAATTTAAAGTTTGCCTAATATGGTCTGGTATTTGGTTACTGTTTAATTATTTTATAGAAACATTAAATTAGTGGAACTATTAAAAAAAATTATTTAATTGCTACAAATAAAATTTTATCTGCTATTAAATACAATTTAAACAAAATAATAATCGTATTGTTTTTGATTTTTTCAAAAGTAATCTTAACGTGACCATCTGTTGCTATTTGTTTTTTATTTTTAATTTTTTCCATATCGTTTCAATAAAAATGGATATTAAACCGTTAGTTACTCTATAAATGATAATAAACTTGTAAAATAAAAACGAAAAAAAGATTTGAATCACGCACATGGCGCTACGCTTCAATTCACTTTAGACTAGTGCTGGGATACTATCGATATTTATCGATAGTTCAGATTTCACTATCGATATTACTATCGACTGAATGTTTGTACTTCTTTTTTTTAAATTTATTACATTTTTATAACAACTAAAATTAATTTCAATAACTGAAAAGAACAACGAAAAAAGCTCGATTAACAACTTGATTCTATTTGCAACATACATACATATGAGCAAATCCTGCGTGACGAACGCTACATTCGCACGCGTTTTCTGATTGCTATATAAACAATTTTTGGTCTTTCAAAAAAGATAGCTTCAACTTATATATGGTATTTAGTGACATTAATATGTACTTACCACAAAAAGTGGAAGTAACTTCAAAGGTTGAAGTGCGTTTTCCGAATTTTTAGCGAATTTGGCATGATAAGGTATACAAAATCTAATTCCTAAAAGAAAGATGTCTATAAGAGAATTCTACACGCACTTATTCGCAGCCAAAAAATGTTGTGATTTTTTAACAAAAGCCGTGAACCCTGGCTTACTTCCAAAACGTACTAATATAAAGTTTGTATACAGTTTTACTACAGTATCTTAACCATGCACATGTACAAAGTACCGAAACAATGCAACTATGTGTTCTGTTTATTTAAACGTTTTGAAATGTAAGTGATGCAATGCATAATATTTAAATACATCTTTATTGCTTGCAAATTAAATGTCAAATATCACAAAGCATCAACTTTAAAACCGATGCTCTGATTGCTTTTTTGCTGCGTTACTAATACTTACCATTGATGTTTTGAAAGAGTTTGCATTGCATATATATTGTACTGCTTTGTTATGAAACATTATACTTTGTTCTTATATAAAGCATTTGACGTTTTGGAAGTCAGCCCCTTTGTGACGCACGCCTCACAACGCACGCTACAGTATTTCCAGTAGTATATTATTATTATATTTTATTTATTTTAACAAAAAAAAATTATTATATTTTTATGAATTGCATTTCTTTAACTAATGAATATAAACTTTTTTTTAACGAAATTTATATTTTAATGAGTCTGCTGTAAGTGCTATTTTAAGCACAATAATCACCTAAAATAATGCTAAATTCACGTATTACATTAAGAAATCAGGGGTGGGTTAGGATTTGGTAAAATTTATTGCAGTAATGATCATTGAAATACATATTTATACCACAATAGTGGAGAGGGTATTATGCATTTGTGCGAATGTGTGTAACGCCTTAAAATATTGGCCCTAGGACCCACCTTAAAGTATACCGATCGACTCAGAATCACTTTCTGAGTCGAACTAACGATGTCCGTCCGGCTGGCTGGCTGGCTGTCCATGTAACTTTGTGCGCAAAGTAACCATATCTTTATGGACACAAAAGGGATGCATTTTTTAAAAATAAGGACCACGAGGGGAGATAGGGGCAGTTTCTGCCTCAAACCGATTTTAATGGAATTTAAAACATAGACAGATCCATATCTATATGGACACATAAGCTATACAGTTTTTCAAAAATAGGACCACAAGGGGAGGTAGGGGGCAATTTCTGCCTCTCACAAACTTTCAAACCGATTTAAATGAAGTTTATAAACATAGATAAATCCATATTTATATGGACATATAAGCATAATGTGTTTTTTAATACTGTGGTGTAGGGTAACATATGGTCGGGCTTGACCGACTATACTTTCTTACTTGTTTTTAATAAGATTTGTGTATTTGAAAAGAAAACCATAAACATTAAATTTTATCCAAATAACAGTTAATAAATATGTATGTACCTAAATAGAACTAAACTTAGCGGTTGAACAAAAATATCATTTCTTTTATATTTATTTATGTCAATTATATTAACCATTTTTTTCGAATGTGCTTCTATTAGTTGAATTGCAATTTAAAAAGCTTTTTTACAATAGTTTTATTCCCTCAATATTTCACATACTTTTTGCTTAAGCCAACGTTTGGTTAACATTGATAATAATATAATGTTCTAAATTGCGGCAAAAAAAAAAAAAACTGATTATAGCTGCTGTGTCACGTTTTCATAACTGTATATTAAATAATAATAATATCGATATTGTTATTTTTCCTATCGATATTTTGAATATTTTAAGACTTTCGATCGTATCGATAGTACTATCGCTAGTTTCCCAGCACTACTTTCGACAACAAATAATAACCCATGTTAATTTTGAAATGGAATAAAAGATGACTTCAGCAAAAGCAAGAAAAAACAAACTAAACCCGCCCGTTCATACTTAAATAAATTAAAACTTAAATTTATAAGAAAATGAAATATTCAAATTCAATTCAATATTTATTTTTTTTTTATTTTTCTTCTTTGCAGGTTTTCTTTCACGTATCTTCTTAAACAAAAGAAAATAGAAAACAAGTTAAGTATCAAACTACCAACAAACCAACCCATCAGCCAGCCAGCCAGCCACCCTACAAGAGTTTGTGGTTTCTAGAAAAAATAGAAAGGAAAAAAATAGAACACAAAACTTGCAGAAAAAAAAAAAAATAAAACAAAACAATAGTTAAAAATGGCAGTGAACGTGTATTCTACAAATGTTACTACTGAAAATCTTTCCAGACATGATATGCTCTCATGGGTAAATGATTGTCTGCAAGCACAATTTTCGAAAATTGAAGAATTATGTACTGGTAGGTTTAAAAAAAAGAAAACTATAGTTTAGTATAATACAGTATGTATCTTAAAAACGCCGCAGGCAATTAGACAACGACAACCAACCGAATAATTATACTATTGAAATTATAAAGTTTTTTTTTTTTTAAATATTTTATATATTTTAACACCAAAATTATATAAGAATACAAACATATGTTTTGTTATCTTTTAAGTAGAGTGAGTTTTCATGGTCTAGGAGAAGATAAAATGTATAACGGAAGATACAGATAAAAGTACACTACGAAAAATTTGAAGGGCTTTTACTTTTTTTTTATAATTAATAAATAAAAGAGCTTTGTATGCATCACTTCAATAAGAATTTAAGCAGACGAATGCTAAAATGACATAACAGGGGGTCTGCTCTCTATTGCGATGGGAAAACAATTTCGATGCGAAAGCTAAATGCCAACTTGGTACTCTCCATCACTTTCGCAAAATTTTTTGAAAAATGAAGCGATAGTGGCAATAAAAAATAATGATGGCGCGGATTTACAGTAATGAAATGCCAAAGTGTGTAAAAATATTTGAATTTGGAAAATTTAAATAAAATAAAGTGATGATTTACGAAAAGAAAAAAAAATTAAAAGATGCGAAAGACACATGCGCAAACGTAGTGAAGAGTACCAATCGCTAGATTTGCTGTAATTTTCTTTCGCATCGCAATAGAGAGTAGCCCCCCAATTTTATATTTTATTTCGAAAAATAGGACGCGCAAAAGCTCTTTGAACTTTCAAAAAGTAAAAAATTTCAATTTTTAAATCCAGTGGAATGAATGCAGTGCAAATAGCTGAATCAAAAAAATACAGAAAAACAGTTATATACAGTTGCTTGAACAATTTAAATAGCTATTGCAAAACTAAAAAGGCGATTTTTAAGGTCGATTAAACTTACGAAAGGGTTAAGGTCCAATACATCGTAACTTAAACATAATGACAGAGCCAAAACGATGACCATAGAAACCAAAGTTCAATTGGTTTGTATGTTCATAATTATGTCGTTATTATTAGTCGTTATGGCCGAAAAGGTTTTTTTCAAACGCTTGAACAAGACTACCAAATTTCCACATTTATTTTGAAAATCGTTCATCGATGTTTTGTTTGCAAAATTTTATTCAGCAATGGGGCTAATTTTTGGCTTAATGTTTTTTAACAAACAAAATTGCTGCATATTGAGTTAGATCAACCCACAAGAGATACTATATACGCTATTATATCAAGGCAAGTGCAGTTAATGTGGACCTCATTTCTTTAAAAAATGAATGCTGAGCTCGCGTTACGCTAAGTGGAGATGGTTACCGCATCGTGATTAATAATTTGTGGTATGAAAATGTGGATGACATTGATTCGGGCTAGATTTGGTTTTAACAGGATAGTGCTACGCAACAATCGACTTGATGAAATCAATATTTAGCGTTTAGTTGATTTCGAGAAATGGAACTGTCAATTATCGCGCGATTTGACACCTCTATTATTTCTATTCCTATTTTTGCAACGAAAACACAGCAGAAAACTTTAATGGTATGGGGTGTCATTTTCCCAATAATCAAATAACTAACCTTTTAAGTTTAATTGATTACTCAAATAACAATAAAGTAATTGACATTTATTCAATCAAAATAAAAGTTTAACAATTCAGTCTAACGAAGTTTAAAAAGCGCTCCAGTTCAACGCCACAGATACCATACAAACCGTCAAAGATGGCGAATCCCATTTTTGCCAGTCGCCTTTTCGCCAGTGCAAGACAGTGACAGATACGGTGTTCTACGTCCTTCCAGTTTAAACTTAAGGCCTGATAAAACAGAACACATTTATTTTTGAAGAAAATTTGTAAGGGGACCAAACAAAGTTTAAAAATAGAAAATATATTGGGTTTACAACAGTTCATACGGACTAACAATATTCATACATAAATTATTTACATAAAGGGTTTTCACGATGGGTATTGCAAATCGTGCAAACAAGGCAAATGTGTGCAAAAATACACACATTTGCACAACACAACAATAAAATGTATTTATTTGCAATTTACTTAATTTTACTTTGCATGCACTAAAAAACCTTAAGCAAAAATAGTAGTGCATATTTGCTCAGTTTCAAATAAGCGCATACAAAAAAAATTTTATATACGGACCGCTATATTTTTTTTTTTGTTTGTAAAAATTAAGAATACATGATAATAGTCTGGTAGTGTATAAAGTCATTCCTGAAAATTTAAGGAATAGAACTATTACAAAAAAAGCAATATTTAGGTCTACGTAATTTGTTGTTCTTTTACAAAGTTATGAGGTATAATATACCAAATGAACTATATAAAAAATTTATATTTTCCAGATCTACAAGAAATCCTCAACTTATTATTCCTTTTGTATCATGCTCCCTTTTTGAACGCTCATTTATTGTTAGGATAGCTAGATATTGGAACACTTTACCATATGATCTACGCACTTTCTCTATATCATATGAACTTTTTAAAAAACGGCTTTTACTACACCTACAGGAATCGGGCAATTATAATTCTGCGTAATTGTTATTATTTGTAATTGTTAACTTTTTTGTATATGTACATATGAAGGGAAATGTAGAAAATACCTATGTTTAGGGATGCTGGGACGTTATTGTCGGTCTGGAGAGTTTTACTTTTTATATAGTTTTCTTTTACAAACCTGCTTCTTGTTTTTTGCCTTCACTGATAAGCTTTTTGGATATTAGTTTAATAAACTGTAATTTTAAAGGATTGCATCGTATACCCATAACCGAAATTGTAATTTTATAAAGAATTCGTTTTTTCCTTTATTCATTAGGAGTGTTACGGGATTACTATAGGCATACTAGTATTAATATTACACAATTTGCAAACCTTAAATACCTCATGAATAATTATTCTTTAAATTTTGTTTTTGTTTTTATTCTTGAATTTTTTTTTTGTAGAATGATATAACTTATTTTATAATATTTTTAATTATAATATTTTATATGTTATAATATTTTCAATACAAAATGTACGAAATATTCCAGTAATGCGCTTTTGCCTTGAAGGCTTTTTGTATTACAAGCAATAAATAAATAAAATAAATAAAAAAAAAATAAAATAAAAAGCTGTATAAAATACATAACTGAAATTTAGCTCATAGAATAGATTCGAAAAATAAAAAAAGTTGCAAAAAGAAAATCTTAATTAAAATTGCTTATGATCGCTTTAATGCAAAAATAAAAGCTAAAACGCTTGTGTATACGTTAGAGCGACACAAAAAAATAGTGATTTTGTTACCCTTCTGAAAATAAAGCTTGATATGTTTTATGATGATTCCCAAAATATGTTGGTTCTAGCGTTGACCATCCGTGAGCTGGACCATTTTTAAAAAAGGTATTTTTTCAGTTTTTCGAATTTTTTTATACTTTGCTCCAAGACGACATAAATAAAATTTAGTATCTTCGAAAAGAGTTTTTGAAGCAGCTTCAGCTTTGGTATATAAAACTTGACCACTTGCGGCTTACTAATTGAGATATTTAACGAAATACAACATATTTTCGTTTCGGGTTTTCATACAAATTCTACGTATGTGGAAATAATGTTTTGCTTTTCAAATTGAAGTAATCGACCAGGTCATATTGCAAACAAAATAGAATCGTGCAAACTTTATACAAAGATAGAATCGCGAAAGGATTTTTTATAAATTTAATGCTTTTTATACCCTCCACCACAATTAGTTGTGAAGAGGGTATACTAAGTTTGTCATTCCGTGTAAAACTTTTTTATAATTCATCTCAGACCTCATAAAGTATATATATTCTGGGTCCTTGAGTAATTCGATTTAGCCATGTCCGTCTGTTGAAAACATGCTCACTTTCGAAAAAATTAAAAGAACTAAACAAATTGCTTGTAGTTATCCTAAGCAGTTTGGGATTGAAATTCAGCAAAATCGGTTCAGTAGGATCAGAGCTATGAATCAAAATGCGGAACCACCACCTAAAAAAAAAAATGAAAATTTTGTTACAAAAACTAACATAAATGGTGGAATAATGCACAGAATGATATAAGATTTTGCAAAAATTCGTTTTATTCTAGGCCCCATATATGTAAGCCCTACTCCCGGAAAACAGTATAGTTCGCCTAAAACCCTAATTAACAGCGTTATCATAACAAAATTTGGCTCGTCACAGTTTTATAGGACTAGAAATAACACTGTGAAGTTTCGTGAATATCCTTCCATAATTTATCCTAGGCCCCATATAAACCTTACTTCCGGAAAACAGTTAAGTACGCATAAAACCGTAAAAAATAAGGCGATCATAACAAAATTTGGTACATCAAAGTTTTATAGAACTACTGTGAAATTTCGTGAAGATCGGTCCATAATTTACCGTAGGCCCCATATAAACCCTACTCCCGGAAAACAGTTTAGTACGCCAAAAAACGTAAAAAATAAGGCGATCATAACAAAATTTGGTACATCAAAGTTTTATAGAACTAGGAAAAAGTCTGTGAAATTTCGTCAAGATCGGTCCATAATTTACCCTAGGCCCCATATAAACTCTACTTCCGGAAAACAGTTAAGTACGCCTAAAACCGTAAAAAATAATGCTATCATCACAAAATTTTGTACATCAAAGTTTTATAGGACAAGAAATAAAACTATATACTTTCGTGAATATCGGTCCATAATTTACCCTAGACCCCATATAAACCCTACTTCAGGAAAATAGTTAAGTACGGCTAAATCCGTAAAAAATAATGCTAACATAACCAAATTTGGTACATAAAAGTTTTATAGGACTAGAAATAAGACTGTAAAATTTCGTGAAGATCAGTCTATAATTTAACCTAGGCCCCATATAAACCTTACTCCCGGAAAACAGCTTAATGCGCCTAAAAACGTAAAAAATAATGCTCGAAGGGAAAAAAAGCAATCGTGAATCTCGTGTGAAAAATTTTTCACGCTATCAGTTCCAGTGAATGTAAAAAAAGAAGAAAGATTAAAAAATATTAAAAATCCATAAAATTTTTGTTCAAAAATATACAAGTATATATTTTAAAGAAACGTTAAAGAAAAGGAGGGATAGTTAGATTACAACGTTAGTTTTTTGCACATTTTAAATTTTATGTAGTAAAATATTTTGCAAAATTCTGCCACCAAGTCAATTGAAAGCTTCACAAATCCGCAGACAATCGACCTGTTGTTTTGCATTTTGTTGAACAATATATCGGTTTGTGTCTTACTAACTTATTAACCCTTAATATTCGATTTATAGGAGGAGCTACTTACATACATACATGATCTGTTCCCTAGCAAAAATAAAGTGAGAAAATTTAAGGGAAATATGAACAAATTACGAGGGAAAACAGTTTTTCACGATAAGGGAAATTTTTTCCCGTGAAAAATTTTCACGTTATTATTCTCCTTTGAATTACAATTTTTCGTGGGAGTTGTTCATGATCGCAAATATGTGAAAAGGGGAAAAAGTACGAGGGAAAAATTATTTACGATAGGGGTGACTGTGAAATTTCGTGAAGATCGGTGCATAATTTACCATAGGTTTCAAATAAAGCCCACTCGGGTAAAATAATTAAATACGCGGTAAACTTTCTTCCAGTTTAGCTTCATATGGCCAGAAAACATGTTATGCAATTTTGTGATATACGGTCCATAATTCAACTTAAATTCCATTTTAGCAGCCTTCTGAAATTCACTGCAAACGCTTAAACTAATTGCACCGCTGTATTGAAATTTATGTTTTTTAATACCAGAAATCGTTCTGCAGAATTTGGGATGATTGGTTCATAGCTTACCATGGCTTCAATATAAATTGCCCTCCTGAAAATCATTTAGGTTCGGCTTAAACTGTTACGAATCATGATATTTTACTCAATCTAGTTAAAATTGCTAAAAAAAGCATTAAACTTTCTGATTGCCGGTCAATAATTTAATATAGGTTTAAACCGCAACCAATTTTAATGAAGATGTCTGTTTTTATAAATATTATCTTCTATATATAAATCGGCTAAGGCAAAACAGTTAAGAACACTTTCCTCCTCTGTATGTCAACCGATTTGAATAAAATATACGCCATTTGAGAGGTATTTACTCAAAGTAGTGCACAATATATATTTTATTAAAATCTGTTCAATAATTTCAGAGTTATAAGCATTTAAAATTGCTACTACCACAAATACAAAATACACAAATACAATTTTTTTTTCAATTATCAAATAATAAAAAAATTAGGGTGATCGATTATTCAACATTTTTCAGAAACCGGTTTTCGAATATTTCGACTAAATAAATCTTATGTATAAATCGGACCAGGCAAAACAGTTAAGAAGGCTTTCTTCCTTTGTTAGTCAACCGAACCTCTTTTGGGAGAAAAAAGGGGAAATACGGGAAACTAAATTTCTTTTTTTACTTTTCTGTGCTTCATGTGATAACTTTCTATAATAATGAACTTAGAACCATAATATTATAGGTGGAGGGTCCTGAGTGAATGATAACCTATAAGATAAAAAATTTTGGTACTTTCTGTTTTTCATCTGGAACTTTCTGAATTTTCGTTAATATTCGACATATAAAGATACAATTATCCATTTAAGGGGAGCTTTTTGATACTTTTTCGTTCAACATCTGGTACTTTGATGAATTTCGTTAATATTAGACAAAGAAATATAAAATTAAACGTGCAACGGTCTGAGTGGATGACAATATATAAAAGAGACTTTTTGACCAACCTCCATTTTGAAGGAAAAAATAAATGCTCGAAATACATAAATTCATATCGATACCTTCCCGTAAGAATGTATTAAGCGACATTTCTAAAATTGTGTAGGAAACGAAAAAAAAACGTTTCATTTAGTTATTTATTTTTCGGATTTTATTGAAAGAAACATATTTGGAAAGCGATTTTTAGAATACAAAACATATTTAAAAAAGTGGCTTAGCATAGTTTCGTTGGCGGATAATAAAAATTACAGGGTGCAACATTATTCCAGTGAGAAAACTTGACGGTTGATAAAATTTTATTTTCACTCTAGTTTCCTTTGCATCCATGATAGGGCAGCGAAACCCAGGCCAAAATGTGGCGCTTAACTTCTAGTATAGTTCCACATCAAAAAGTCATTTTCGAAAAAAGTGTCGCTTAATACATTCTTACGGGAAAGTATCGATATATACTTAGATGAATTATGTTTTCCTCATATTTACATAAAAATTTATGGTCGAATTTTGAAAATAAGGCGAACACTAGTAATAATAAATAGACATCATACAGATATTACTCCTAAAACATTCGAAGTGTCGGTGGAGGGTATCAAAGTTTCGGCACAGCCGAATATAGCTCTCTAACTTGTTATTGTGTGTAATTGTATTTTTCACAGATAAAATATATCGCGATTTTCGCGTTCAATTTCAATTTCATTTATTTCCAATAATATTAATACTATTTACATTTGACTTATAGTGATAAAGAGTTTAGGAACAACTTAGTTTTATTGTATTTACATTTTTAAAATCTATGTACAAATATATCATCCCTGCAAATAAAATTGGACCACCTGATCCATTTTGATAAAATGGACTACTCCATGGACTAGTCCGATGTAATGCAAGCATGGAACATGCCATTGTTAAAAAGTGTTTGTAGTGAGACGACATGTCTTCGTTTTTTAACGACATGCTTTCGTGTTTAAACGACTTCAAAACTAATCCTCTTGAGTATACCATGGAGTAGTTTTAAAACTACTCCTTACTGGTCCAAAGGTGGGCTATATACCATGGAGTAGTTTTAAAACTACTCCTTAGTGGTCCAAAGGTGGGTTATATGGTCCTCTCCTAGGACATCGTAATGTTAAATAGACCATGTTTTTTCCATACGTTTGGGTTACTTGTGGACTAGTCCTGGTCCCTTGTGTACTACTCTTTACACGCGTGTTTGGACTGGTCCTATTATTTGCAGGGATATTAAGGGAGGGAAAAAATTTACAAAAACCTTTATGAAACAGGTATAAAATCAGTTCATTAATGTGTGGGTATTGAGAGGTTGTACATCTTCTGTTAAAATTTTGAGTTGATCTTTCAATTTTGTCATATATGGGTTCAAAACCAGCAAGAGTGTGAAGTCGTTGGGGTGGAGTAGTGCCAAGGTAGCTTAAATGTCATTTTAAGTAGCTTATTTTGTGATACTTGAAGTTGACTTAGATGGCATTTTGCCGACGTGAACCAGACTGGACAGCAGTAAAACATTATGGGATGGAATATTGATTTTGTCAATGTTCAGCTCCGACTTTCTGTTGATAAGTGGGTACAATATTCGGATGATCTTGTTAATTTTGTCAACTTCGTATGGAATATGATTGTTGAAATTGAGTTTTGTGTCCATGATTACTCCTAACTATTTAACGTTGTTTTCCCACGGAATATCATGATTCATAAAGCGAAGTGAACTCTGAGGAGTGTAACACGTTTTGCGCCTTCGCGTAAAATAAATAGCCTGAGTTTTCTCAGGGTTTATTATTATAGTTGCTCAAACCAATTAGAGCTGACTGCAGTTTTGAACTTATGCTAGCTGAATATATATCAGAACTAAGAATCGCAGTATCATGAGTTTGTGAATGCTGGAATATCGGCAGTAACGATGTTGTATAGTATCGGTGACAGACACGAGCCTTGAGGACAGCCAGCAGTAATATTTATTTGTTGTGAACATGTTGTTCCTATGTAGACGTTGAATGATTTATTTTGTAGAAAATTTTGAATAATTTTTTTAAGTTCGATAGGAAAATCAAATCTTTTTAATTTATATATAAGTCCGTAGTGCCAAACAGAGTCAAAAGCAGCTTTTATGTCCAGCAAAACCATTCCATTTTCGCGTTTTATGTGAATAATTTCAATAAAAAACATAAATTAACATTATTTTAAAATAGAATCAATTTGAAAAGCTGAACATTATTTCCACTTACGTAGAATCTGTATGAAAACCCGAAACGAAAATATGTATTTAGTTCAATACCTCAATATGTAGGTCGCAAGTGGTCAAGTTTTATATATCATTGGACGCTGCTTCAAAAACTCTTTTCGATGATACAAATTCTTATCTATGTCGTCTTGGAGTAAATTCGAAAAACTGAAAAAATACCTTTTTTAAAAATGGACCAGCTCACGGATGGTCAACGCTAGAACCAAAATATATTGGGAATCATAATAAAACATATCAAGCTTTATTTTCAGAGGGGTAACAAAATCATTTTTTTCAGCTCCATACAAGTTGAGTCGGTCTAGTATACATAATTGCAAAATGTATTAACAAAGTGACCTCAGTTCTACAACAATGAAACAATAAAACAAACAACAGACAGGTTGCTAGAATTGAGACGGCAAGTGTCAAAATGCCTAATAAAAAAAAGTAAATAAACAAAAAAAATGACGACAAACGTCACACACGAAGAAAATCACTGCAAACAGCTGCGCTTGTGAGGTCACTTTATTAGTACATTCTGCATAATTCTAAACAAATGAAGATTTTTGACTACTTATGCTAGTGCTGCTAGAATTTTTTTGTGTTGCCAGAATAAATTTTAAGAAAAATAGCACATTTACCAAAAAATTAAACTTTTATGCTAACGATCAATCATAATATGCACTGCAAAATTACAGCTTGCAAATTTGGCCCAATGACCATCGTGATTGCCCTTAATATAAAATACAAAATATTCTTACAAACTTCCTTATTTGTTATTATTACATTGTAAAAACATTATTTAACACTTAAAACTGTATTTTATTTCTTCCAGTAGAATAATTAATAACTAATTTTTAATTTTTTTTGTAAAGGGGCTGCTTATTGTCAATTTATGGATATGTTATTTCCTGGTTCGGTACCTATGAAACGTGTCAAGTTCCGTACAAATTTGGAACATGAATATATTCAAAACTTCAAGATACTACAAGCTTCTTTCAAAAAAATGACTGTTGACAAGGTATGTTGGATTATTTCAATTGTAAAATTGATAAATTATAAAAAAATAACAAAAAAAAAAAAAAAAAAAACAAGAAAACAAAGTAAGTGATAGTTTTGTTGTTGTTTGAAATACTTTGTCTGGTTTTTATTGATGACCTACTAATGAGTTTGTATGTCTTTATTTTTTTCTCCTTCTAATTTATTAATTTCTTTCTTAAATCCGGCAAAAATTTAACTTTATGTTAATATTAAATTGGCCCAATAATTATAACACACACACAAACCCATATACAAACTGCAATTTTGAATGTATTAGTACAGATTATAAACGTTGATAAATTGATTAAGGGACGTTTTCAAGATAATTTTGAATTTTTGCAATGGTTTAAAAAATTCTTTGATGCCAATTACGATGGACGCGAGTATGAGCCGCTTATAGCACGTGGTGGCATTAAATTGGGCAATGGTGTTGGTGGCGGTGGTAGTGGTGTGGGCAGCAGTAATGATTTGCTACATCATCATCATATTGACAAGCGTCATATACAAATGCCTTCGGGACGTAGTGCAACACATGCTACCACAACACGAACAACCGGTATGATCATGTTTATTATTTAATTTTCTTTTAAATTGTTTGCGAGGGAGTGTGTAAAATCACAAAAAAATTTTTTTTTTTGTTGAAAAAGTGAAGCACGTTTTGTTAAAGTTTTCAAGATTTTTTATTTTATTAACATATTTTGTTTTTTTTTTTTAAGTTTTACTTTTTTTAACGGCTAAGGGCAGCACATTCTTACACTTATAATTAGCACTTACATTAAATTACCATTCATTTTTATAATAAAATAATTTCTTCATAATTTAATTAAAATCACTTGTTATGCGGTTGTTTGGTAAAATTTAATGATTTATTTCGTTCTGCCTGATTCTTTACTCTTTATTTTTAAAACCCAGCCATAAACATGATTCATTTATAAGTATGCATTTATTTTTAGTTAAAAATTTATTGTTATTTTTTAATCGTTTTTGTATTTTCGTAATGTCCGTCTGTTGTTAATTTTCAATTTGTTTTTAATCTGTGATATGATATTCTTACTTGGTTAAATATGAATTCGTCAAGTAAAATTTGTAACTACATATATTTTCGACTGTTAACAATTTATGATAGAAAACTTGTCAATTGACAAAGTAGTTTTTTTATGGAGTTGTCTATTAAAGAACACACATCGATCAACAACGTTTTCTATAAAAAAATACAGAAAAAATCGATCGAGTATGTCGAACAACGAAACTTTCTCGTCTCCATGACATACACCGACCAAGAATTGTCAACTAAGGAACACCTGTTCTTCAGGTCAGGCTGCTACAATAACAACGAAACTCTCTTTTTATAGAATGTCTATCAATAATGTTTTCTACAAAAAACAAAGTTTTCTATAGAAAACATATCGATCGACAAAGTTTTCTATAGAAAAAACATCGGTAGACAAATTGTTCTATAGAAAAACACACCTATCCACAAAGTCTTCTATAGAAAAAACATATCGATGGACAAAGTTGTCTATAGAAAAAATATATCGATCGACAAAGTTTTCTATAGAAAAAACATATCGATCGACAAAGTTTTCTATAGGAAAAACATCGATCGACAAAGTTTTCTATAGAAAAACATATCGATCGACAAAATTTTCTAAAGAAAAAAAATATCGATCGACAAAATTTTCTAAAGAAAAAAAATATCGATCGGCAAAATTTTCTATACAAAAAACATATCGATCGACAAAGTTTTCTATGGAAAAACATATCGATCGACCATATTTTTAATAGAAAAAACATATCGATTGACAAAGTTTTCTATAGAAAAAACATATTGATTGACAAAGTTTTCTATAGAAAACACTTGGATCGACAAAGTTTTCTATAGAAAACACTTGGATCGACAAAGTTTTCTATAGAAAACACTTTTATCGACAAAGTTTTCTATTGAAAACAGTTCGATCGACAAAGTTTTTTTATAGAAAACACTTCGATCGACAAAATTTTCTATAGAAAACACTTCGATCGACAAAGTTTTCTATAGAAAACATATCGATCGACAAAGTTTTCTATAGAAAAAACATCGGTAGACAAATTGTTCTATAGAAAAAACACATCTATCCACAAAGTTTTCTATAGGAAAAACATCGATCGACAAAGTTTTCTATAGAAAAACAAATCGATCGACAAAGTTTTCTATAGAACACACTTCGATCGATAAAGTTTTCTATAGGAAACACTTCGATCGACAAAATTTTCTATATAAATAATAGGCCTGCCATCAACAAGTTGTATGCTTTTATTTCTTGTCATATAAAACTTCATTTGAGCTAATTGGAATAAAATATATTGATTCATAACAGTTTTAAACGTGCTAAATGGTGTTAATTTTTTTCGAAACTGCCTTGCAAAAGTACTTTTTTTAGGGGGTATGAACTAATGTACATGTATGATTCATAGTTTTGAAACATATTTATGATTTTTTTTAATTAATTGTTTTATTTAGAAACCAGAAAAATCAATTTAATTTAACATTTCCCTCCCGTATTTGCGCAAAGTATCGCGGTCCTTCATTGAACTCTTGTTATTTCGTCTTGTACCGTTTTGTTTATCGCCGTGTTCATAAAATATCACTTACTTTAAATCTTTTGTAATATAATTAATATAATAAAGCATTTACTTACCATAACTTACATCTATCATTTAAATTTTTTCCCTTTTCTTTTTCTTTGGTTTATTGTTTTTTATGTTTAAATTTTCACCAAAAAAAAACACACCAAACACGAACACCTTAAAAAATCAAATGTAACAATCGCCAAAACAACCTAACAAAACCAACAAACACTAAATCTCCAATATACATGTAGATTATACCGATTGATAAATTGATTAAAGGCCGTTTTCAAGATAATTTTGAATTTTTACAATGGTTTAAAAAATTCTTTGATGCCAATTACGATGGTCATGATTATGATGCCAGTGCAGCTAGAGAAGGTGCACAGATGGGCTTTGGAGCGGGTAATGTTAAGAGTTTACCAGGGACTGGTGCCGGTAGTACATCATATAGAAAACCAGCTGTAGTACCAGTACAACGTTCAACAGTGTCATCATCCTCAATGAGGCCTAGTATGTGATTATTTGGTTTTTTATTTATGTATTTTTTTATAATTTATTTAAATTTTTAATTATTCATTAAGGAACACCTGATAAAAGCACAATTTAACCGGTTTTTTTATAGTTTATTTTAACACTTTTAATTTTCCGTCTAATTTTTATTTTTGCAAACATATTTAAACGTGCTTCGCATTTGTTTTTTTTTTTTTTTTAATAATTTCTAAAGAAAAAAACAATTAAAATTAAAACATTTTGCAAATTTATTAAAATTTGTTTGTTTTTTAAATTTTTTATTTAAAAAAAAAATTTAATTGTTTCTTTTATTTAAATTTTCTAACAGCTACAAAAGTACCGCCTAGAGCTGTTGTTCCCGCTTCAAATTCAAGACCGGTCGCGGCTTCAAATATTAGTGGTGCCGTTAAAAAGGCTAATGAAAATAATACTACAAGTGGTGTAACGAATCAACAAATTGAAGAATTATCTAGCCAGGTATAACTTTGTTGTTTGCTCGTTATTATAAATTCAATCTATTTTAAGTAAATAATTTGTTATGTGATTGAATTTTCTTAAGGTTATGGATATGCGTTTAAATTTGGAGGGTTTGGAAAAAGAAAGAGATTTCTATTTCTCAAAATTGCGTGATATAGAAATTCTGTAAGTTAAAAATTAAGCGATACATATTTATATTTTTTAATTTATTAATTTTATTTTGTTTTCAATTTTTAGCTGCCAAGAAGCTGAAGAGGGAGACACCCACCCTTTGATACAGAAAATTTTGGAAATTTTATATGCAACGGAGGTGAGTTAATGAAATTGTTCAAATTTCCCGTCTTTAAATTCAGCGAATTCCCGAGAAAATGTTTCCATAAATTTGGCATAAAGTGTTTTATTTGACAGAAAATTATCTTTCTGATATAAAATGTAAGAATTTTCAAATTCTTTTAATACTTCTCTGTAATAATTTAGAATCACTAATTCTGCGACTCAAACTTGCTTAATTCTTGAAGCTTTACTTCCAAAATAAATAATTCTCAGATAAATTGATTCATTGATCAAAATCAATATTGAAGAAATTACAAACGTGTATATGACCTTTCCACCTGTAGTGAAGGGTAAATAATGTAAAAGTCATTATCGTAAGCTCATTATTGGTTTGACCTACCGGTATTGAATTTTTAAATACCCTCTTTTTGAATCCAAAACCTGTTACACGAAATGTTTTACAGTTTCTGAGATATCAAGCATTCATTTTGCTCCATATCAACTATTATAAAGTTTATTAAGTATTTTTATGCTCTACATGTCACTGTTTGGCGAATGCAGCAAATTCCTCATACAAAAACGTACAAAATAAATTTCACTCTTGCTCTTAAAGCAAAAGCAAAATAAAATGTCAACTTTTTAATATACACAGCAGAAAGTATACATATGCAGCACAGAAATATACTTTTAAGAAATACATTTATAAAAGTGTTGTATAACGCACAAAGCAATAATTTTCACTTTAAATAAAATACTAGCGGTTTTCACCTTTGATAGGAAAGTCCCTTGCAGACCTTGTGAATCTTAATAATTTAGTTAAAGTACTAAGGTTTACAACACTGCAACAACAAAATGTGTTAGACTAAAATTTACTACGCTGTGGTTGAAAAATCCAACAAAAAGCTGTAGTAAACACGTTTCTTAAATAACCCAGAATAAAACAGTTGAAGAAACTATATCTGTCTCTTTCCCTCACTAAGCAACTTCTTTAATTTACAATACTAACGAAAAATACACTCACGCTTTGTAGTATAAAGTCGTATTAAGTAAAGCATTGGCTAAATTTTTAGAAAACTTTATGTAATGGCATATGCGCCAAACCAATAATTAGCTGACGATATTTAGAAAATCAAAAAAAGAGTAGCAGAGTCGATTTAACGATGTTCGTCTGCGCGTGTGTATGTTAAAATGGGTTTTCCGAAGACCCAGAAATGATGGGGACTAGCTTATACTATATTTATGTCAAATATCGTCGCGTTTCTTCTTTGCCCACGTAAGCGCCAACGAAAGCGAAAAAAACTTAACTATTTAAAACAAAAATTGGCTTTGCGATTCTCTGAAGGCTGCTGAAAAAATATATAACTTACTATAGCCAAATTTGTTGTGTATTCATAATTGGGCTGATCATGTTTAATGCATCGCACCGTGAAAATTTTCGTTTTCGAAAAATTTCAGCAATAACTCGTATTCGACTAATTTCATGTTTTTTAAATACATTACGAGCAGAGACGGAGCTCTGAATCGTTTACAAAGTTGTCAAGATGAGAATGCAATAGAGCGGCAAATGTTATTTTCTACCATTAAAAAATAGTCAATTTAGAAAAATGCCGCTTGCGTGGTTAAAGAAGAAACGCGACGATATACTCTGTTAAATTTTCCTATTGAAATTCATACTGATATGAAGGGTATTCATTTCAAAATTTTTTTGGTTGGAAAAATGGAAAAAAGGAAAATTATTGACGTGAACTGTATTTTTTTTAGTTAAAGGTACAAAACTGTCAAAAACAAAAATCTGTCATATAATTCTTGGAAGTAATTGATATTTTTCAAGGTGCCAAATAAAAGAGTTAAAATTGAATTAATTGATTATTTAATTGTCACGCCATTTTTAAGTTCTTTTTTTATATTTTTTTGTATAGAATTCATATTTAATTTAGTTTTGAAAAACGACGTTTTAAAAAAGTAAAATTTGATTTAATAAAAAGAATCATAGTTGATTATCTTAAAAAGAGATGTAAATTTTAGTGCTTTTTGTGGAAAATAACAACATTTTTAATATGGTGGCAACCACACTCAATTAGACGTTTGTGAATTGCCAACTCTTTAAAAATTGTAAAATTGTAATTTTCCAATCTGATTTTTTTTAACACTTGGTTAAAGCTTGTTTAAATTGCAACTTTCGGTGGAAAAGTTTTTCCTTGTGTTTGTTGTAACAAAAATTACATTTTTCCACTTTTCCATTTTTCCAAAAAAAAAAAAAAAAACTGAAATGAATACCCTTATGAGCAAAAAACCACGACTGCCCCTGATTTTAACCAAAATTCCCTTGTTGTTTTTTTTATATATGTATATCTGAAAAACGGCAAGAGCGAGAGAGAGAAGTTCCCAAATTAGGTACAAGCATCATGGTTATCAATACACAACATTCCACAAAATTTGGGCGGGATTGGACAAGTGGGTAGTGCCATATCCATACAAATATGCGTATTTCCATTTTGACATGTCGTGATATTTGTACCACAAAATGTAAAAAAATTAAATGAAGAAGTCAAATTTGTAAAAAGGGTTTTATATATAAAAAGTTATGAAGTTAGGTTCCATGGGCAGCTATCAACAGACAGCTCACTTGGGTCCTTTATCGGTCCCTTTGTGATGCCCATCCTATAGAGCAGTTACTCAGATGGCGTCACGGCAGAATCCAGCCACTTCGTCCTCCTAATGAAGAGAATAAGCGATCTCAGTTCTATCCTGGATAGATCCTCTAGGCAGGCAAACACCGGTTTCCCTAGGCATTCCTCCCTAATACCCCGCAACCCAGGGCATTGACAGAGAAATTGAAGCACCTTCTCCTCCTCCTCATCCTAACAACTTCTGCAGTAGTCGTTAAATTCTAGACCCTTTCTTTCAGAATGAGTCCCCACCGGCCAGTAACCAGTCACAACCGATGCAACTGTCCTAATCTCGTCCCTTTTGAACCCAAGTAGAGAACTTGTTCACCGTTCATCATAACCAGGCCATAATAGCCTGAATATTAAGCAGGTGGACTCCATAGTCCACTGCATCTACGCAACTCTATAAGACTCGCGCCTGATAAGTAATTTACAGTGAGCCATTGGAAGACCAACAAATTGATCGATGAATACGTCATCCATGCGACCACCTTGTTTAGCCAGCCCATCTGCCACTAGATTACCCGGGCACTCCGAGTGACCCGGTATCCATATAAGCGTTACCCTTGAATGTTTCGCAATCTCATTCAAAGACATCCGACATTCTACAATTAATCTAGATGTCGCATAGACACCGCTAGGGAAGCAAGGGCAGCCTTGCTTTCAGTAAATATATGTATATCTCCCGATATGCGATGATACCTCAGCCAATTTGCCGCCCGCCTTATAGCCGAAATCTCCGCCTGCAGGACACTACATCCATCCGGCAGACGAAAGGAAACTCTCACATCCAGTTCCTCTATGTAGAAACCTCCGCCAGCTCTTTCGCCTCTCCTAGGGTCAGTTCGTGGTGAGTATCCGACAGCGCATTGTCATGCGCCATCCGTGTCACGAACCACGCGCCAGTGCAAGGCACCGGAGTGCAATAGTCCACACCATCAGGGACAGTCGAACTTTTGATTATCCCGGAGTCACGGGCCGACCAACCGAGCGCCACGTTCAGCCGTGTCGCTGAGCAAAGAGCCATCTTTCTGGCCATGATGTCCACCGGGAGCCAGTTAAGTATCATAAACAGCGCCCTCGTGGGAGTAGATCGCATTGATCCCGTGATCATCAACGCGACAAGTCTATGCACCTTCTCAAGCATTGCCCTGTGCCTGCTCTTATCCAACGACCCCATAATACAGACTCGGCTTTACTACAGCCTCAAAGATCCAATTGACACACCACGGGCCCATGCCCCAGTTTCTGCCGATTGCACCCCTACACGCATATATGGCAACTATTGCCCTTTCCACTCTCATCCGGACATTTTGTCCCCATGGCAGCTTACTATCCAGAACCACGCCCAGATACTTGGCACTGTGAGAGATCTGAAGCTCGGTTCCATTTAACCTCGGAAGCCTAAAGTCCTCGGTCCTGTACTTCCTCGTAAAGAGTACCAGTTTCGTCTTGGACGGATTGACACCCAGCCCGCACGATGCGCTCCAGGTGCTGAGTACCTTCAGAGCAGCCTCCATACACTGAGACATTATGAAGTAGCTCTATATTAAAAAAAAAAAAAAAAAATTTAGCAAAAATATGCGCTGGTGTGACGTTAAAAAATCGGAAGTGGATTTTGACTTGCATTACAAAACTGAATAAGACTGCGAATTGAGCAAGACGTTTTGTATAAAACCTTTTTTAGTAAGCTTTGGACTTATATAGATTTATTTTTCAAGCTTTCAAATTTAAAAATCTTTGCTCGTTTTAAAGTACATATCGTCACCTAAAATGCAAAAGGCCGTAACTACACTTTATGGTTTTTTACAGGAGAAGGAATAAACGTTATAAATTAAAGACTACTTAAAACTTAATATCCAAATTTTAGATTCAAGCTTAGAAAACAAAGACGGATTTGTTTCTAAAAAAGAAATTCATGGTAAAAAGTACTTTTTAAGAAATGTTAGTTACGGCCTTTTATACTCTATTTTTCTGAAACCAAAATGCCGTAACTACAAGAATAAAATTGTGCATAAAATAAAACAAATGGTTAAGATAAGAAAATAGTGTTTTAAGGACGTAACTAAAAAAGTTTTTAGGCAAGTGATGTCTTTTTGTATCTATTTATTGTAAGTATTTTAAAACAAAACACAAAATTCCTCATGTAGGTAGGTAGGTAGAAAGGCCGGTGTGAAGTTTCCTTCACACCTTCACCCAGAGACCAATATGGTCCATTGTGACGCCTTAATTAGAGATAGCCAAGAAGGCATAAGTAGGTGAAATAAGCAGCAGAAGCATAAGACAGATCCGAAAGATGGGTAGAAAAGAAAGGAAGGAAAAGAAGGTAAAGGACCAACCCCGAGAGAAATCCCTTAAACCAAATCCGCCCTACGAGCGGTTAGCACCCAGTCTCCCCTCGCGCAGCCAGGCCATCCCCATTACGAATCCTATCAGATTCTCGAGTCCGCAACCCGAGACATCCCCTAATTCGCCCAGGAATCTACTGCCCAGCCACCTCAACCTGCTACCCTGCAGCCTGGGACAGTGGCACAGAAGGTGCTCAACTGACTCCAACTCCTCAGGGTCCTCGCGCAACCTGCATATATCCGACAAGTCGGATCCCATCCTCACCGCCATCCTGCCTATCATACAGTGGCCCGTGATAATTCCTATCATGGTCCTAACGCAGACCCTGCTCCTGCCCAACAGCGACACCGAATCGGACTTCCTAAGCACCGGCCACAGTGTCCGCGATACCCGACAGTCCGTTCGGTTCCCCCAGGCCCGATTGGTCACGCTCATTATCCATTCCCTAATTCTACTAAAATAGAAGCCCAATGGAGGCCTAACCGCCTCCACACAGTCAGGATCCTTCAACTCTGAGCCCTGTCTTGCCAACTCATCAGCAATCTCGTTGCCGCCTATATCGCAATGACCCGGCACCCAGCATAACCTTAGCAGATACTCCCCTAAGGCTCCCCTCAGAGCCCTCCTACACTCATCAACCAGCTTGGAGTTCACATAACAGCCCCTTACGGCCATAAGAGCCGCCTGGCTGTCCACGTATATAGTGACCTCCGAGCCCCTATCAATGTTGTCCCTCATCAGTTCCACGGCCCTCCAGACCCCCAGAACCTCCGCCTGAAAAACACTGCAGTCGCCAGGAAGCCTATATGACCTTCTTATGTTCAGATCCTCAATGTAGACCCCTGCACCCGTGCCCCTCATCTTTGAGCCATCAGTGAAAATAGCAAATCCACCAAATAATCTGCTCCTGCCCGACCAGCTCTCCCTAGAGGGCATTATTACCTCTGGCAACCGACCAAAATCCAAACTGGTGCCAACATAATCAGTGGATCCCGGCGGTCCCAGGCAATAGCCACCAGCCTCAATCTCACCCAGGATCCGTGAGTGACCCTGAGTGTCATTCCTCGTAAGTCCTAACTCCCTCAGTCTAAGGATGCTCCTGGCCGCCATTCCCATCACATACTGCTCAATAGGCAGAAGATGTAGAATGACATCCAGGGCAGCCTGAGGAGTACTTCTCATGGCACCTGTCATGCCAATTGAAGCACACCTCTGAGCCTTAGAAAGAAGTTTCCTACGACTTGCCAATCTCAATGATTCCCACCAAACACAGCATCCATACGTAAGAATGGGTCTAACCACCGAAGTGTACAGCCATCCCACCACTGACGGCCGGAGTCCCCAGCTCCTACCTATCGATGATCTGCAAGCATAGTAAGCATTGAGACCCCTTTTGAGTCTCTCTTGAGTATTCCTACCCCATGACAGCTTGCTGTCCAGAAAAACCCCCAGATACTTAGCACTATCAGATAGTCCAAGCTCCACTCCTCCCAGTACCGGCAGTCTAAACTCCTCCACCTTGTACCTCCTAGTGAAAAGAACCAACTCCGGGTTTACTCCCAGTCCCTTGTCACTTGCCCATGCCGCCAGTTCGCCCAGCGCCCCTTGCATGATGTCGCTAATTGTCGGCAGAAACTTGCCCGACACCAATATCACCACATCATCCGCGTAGGCTATGACCTTCTGACCCATTCTGTCAAAACGTCTCAGAACGACATTGACGGCCAAGAGCCACAATAAGGGAGAGAGAACTCCCCCCTGTGGGGTCCCTCTAGTCACCGATTTCCTTAAGCGTTCGTTTCCCCAGTCCGAGTGAATAACTCTGCTGCTAAGCATCATAGTTATCCATTCGACCAAGAACAACGGAACCCTTAGGTCAATCAGTGCCTGTCTTATGGCCTCTATCCTCAAATTGTTAAAGGCGCCCTCTATGTCAAGGAATGCCGCCAGGGTGTATTCCCTGGTTCGCAAACCCCGCTCCACATAACCAACCACATCATGCAACGCACTCTCAACAGATCTACCTTTAAGGTAGGCGTGTTGAGCGCCGCTGACGATGCCGGCGTCAATCTTCGTCCTCAGATGTAGATCAATCAGTCTTTCCAACGTCTTCAAGAGAAAAGACGACAAGCTGATTGGTCTAAAATCCTTGGGTTTAGAGTGACCGGTTCTACCCGCTTTGGGAATAAAAACTACCCTAACCTCCCTCCACCTCCTAGGAATGTACCTGTTCAGCACACATACCCTAAACAGTTCCACCAACAACAGGAGTGACGATTTCCCGATATTCTGTAACATCGCCGGAAATATACCATCTGGCCCCGCCGATTTGTAGGACCCAAAGGTATTTACCGCCCATGTTACCTTATCCAAGGTAATCATATCCCCCACCATCTCCCTTTCCTCACCGCCTGAGCCCGAACCAGAGAAGGGGTCACCACATACAGCCTGTTCCCCCGACCCAGGATCTACACACCCCGGAAAGTGAGTCTCCATAAGCAGACAGAGAGATTCAGAGCCAGATTCCGTCCATGAGTCGTCCGATCTCTGAATAAATCCAGGGACTACAGGGTCCTTAGATAAAATTCTCCTGAACCTAGACATCTCATTCACGGATTCAACTGACTCGCTAAACTTAATCCACGAGTCCCTTTTCGCCCTTCTAATATCTCCCTTATACCTCCCGTAACTCAACCTGAAGTTACTCCAATCCTCATCCCTGCGCGTATACTTCGCCCTATTGAACAGCCTTCTGACGGTGGACCTTTGAGTTTTCAACTCGTCTGTCCACCATCTTGGCTGTGTACGCCTGCCCGGAAAATTTAACGGACAAGATCGCTCATAGCTACTGGTCAATACCCCCGTGAAGGTGTTTACCAGTTGCTCCACACCGGCCGGAGTCGACCCCCAGTTCCGTGTAACCCTAAGGTTCCGTTGCACTAGTCCCGAAAACGAATCCCAATCCGTCCTTCTCGGATTCCTATATGGACACCTTTTCGACCTCTCAAACATTAGACTAAAGGACAGGCGACTATGATCAGAGAAGGAAAAATCCAAAGCCACCCTCCAGTCCTCCACTAATTCCCTACAGTTCGTCAATGTCATATCTATCACTGCCTCTCTATCCCTAGTTCTGAACGTTGGCGTATTCCCCCTATTACAGATAAAAAGATTGCTGGCAACAATAAAATCAAACATAGACTCACCTCTTTTGTTGATGTCGGCACTACCCCATTGGGAATGGTGTGCATTGGCGTCACATCCTAGTACCAGCCTCGAGCCGCTTCTGCCCGAGTGCTCCACCAACTCTCGCACTCCCTCACCAGGTGGATCGGCAGCTTCATATGGTAAGTATGCCGATGCCAGTGCCAGGACCGTTTTGTCCTTGGCTTCTCCTGTCACAACCGTGAGGTCTCCATTACTGAAAGAATTAGAAATCATGAATTTATGTTCAGTCTTCGCCAGTTTACAAGTCCGTACCTTCTCATCAGAGCGGGATACGAACAAGGTATACCCCGTGATCTTTAATCCAACTACCCGGTTTTTGTTAATCCAGGGCTCTTGGATTAAAGCCACGTCCACATTGTTGTCAATGAGGTGGGTTACTAATTCGGTTGAGGCCGCTTCACAGTGGTGCAAGTTTATCTGCACCACTCTCAGCCTCTTAGGGTTTATCATTTTTAGGAAACCTAAATCTGATAGACCCTAACCCGAATATAGCAACCCCTCCCATTGACTTCAGTTTTTTCAGAGATTCCCGGTCTACTGCGAACCTGAAATCTCTTCCTTGGTTATCCTTGCAACCCAGTGAAGCTATCATCTTCCACTGGCCTGTAAAGAGTCCATTGTTCTGATTGGCCAGTAACCCCAGTATGACCTCCACCGGTTTTATAGGTGGAGGAATCCATACAGTGACCACCGGCCTCAATGGCAACTCAGACGCTTCAGGATAAGCGCTGCCACACCTGCCGATTGCAGCCTTTAAAAACTCAAAGGTTTTTTGATTGCCGCAACTGACAGTTTTGACACCTCTTATCCAGTCAGCCCCTTTGAACGATACTTCGTCCGGCCTTCCTTTGACGCTAAAGATTTCGTCGAGTAGTTTGTTTTCTAGCACCTGCCATTTCTCGACACTGATCCTTCCATCGGGATCCATACGATCAATGACAGCTGCTAGAATACCGTCCTTACTTAACGACTCCCTTAGCTTCTTTGACGTAGAGGGTTGTTCCTCTCTGGAACCAGCCCTCTTAGTGATCTCCTTTCGGGGATCCTTCCTTTTGGCCGCTGGGGATTTCTGGTCATCACCAGACCTAACTCTCTTAAGAACCCCCTTTTTGGGGGCCTTAGTAGAGCTCTGTCGGTGATCACCCGATTTCCCTGCAGATGTTGGCTGGCCTTTCTCAGTAATCCCCTTTGTGACCTCCCTTAGGGGGGGGGGGGGGTCGGAGATTATCAAGACTTTGCCAGTCCTCATCGCGCAGCTAGTAGAGGGTGGTACTTCATCAGGCTTGGTTCCCTTATCCGTGACCGTACTGTCTCGGTTTAGAGAACCAGGTGTTGATTCTGCACCCCCCTTCTTACTTCCCGTTCCATTATTGGAGGACTCATCAGCAGGGGTTACTGAGGGTTTCTTGTCCATACTGACATTTGAGCCCTCAGCAGCCCTTGCTGTGTATCCCGCAGGATAGGGAATGCCTAGGATATCACCGACAGATCCGTGGATTCGTTCGAATCTGGCAACGTTCTTCCGGTGCTTCCTCAGCAAGTGCCTATCCCGCCCATCGTGTAGTGAGGAGTCTTTCTTAGCTATCTTTTCTAGAAAGGCTAAGGAGGCCCTTACACCACTCTTGGCTTTTTCAAGACTCGTTCGGCCTTCTGATGCGACCTGTTCTGTCGCATCCTGCCGAACAATGGGTTTTGATCCACCCACTACTCCGCTCCCTATCTCGAGTGTGACCTCAGGAGCCGATGGCCCGGCCCTATGGTCCTGATCATGAGCCGAAATTATTGTTATTTCATGCTCATCATCAGATCCCAGAGCTAGACCATCGAGTCTTTCCGAGACCCCTGTTCGAGACGGGGAACCGACTGGGGGGTCGCTCGTCCCGCTTGTCTCTGTCAGTTCTGTCAATAACTGACCTTCTTGCTCAAGAATATCTCTGTATATACTCAGCCAATCGGCGTCTGGATCTGACACCGAAACTGCCGAGTTGTCAGAGATATTCCCTGCATCGACTCTTAGAGTCGCGTCCTTGTTTTTTACAGTAAAGTTGTCCAGTTTTTTTGGTCCCACGAGTACGCCGTAAAGAAAAGGACCGTCTCGCGCAGTGACGGCTTGCACGGACTAGGCTAAGTTACAACTGACCCTTGCCATCGGCGCCAGAGGGAAGCTGTTCGCGACCAGTTTCTTTAACCACTAACCAGCCATTCAAGTCCTCGGCACTGCTATCAACCACCTTGACCTTAAAAGTGGGGGAAATGGGAAATAAAGGGGGATTGATAGGATCATAGGTAATGGGATAGGGGATGGGAGGATGGATAACCCTTAGTCGTGCTGGCCTTAAAGCAAATACCTTCCAACTTGTCCCGGCTAGAATTTGCCGACTCAAGTTACAAGACATTCACTACAGCCAGCATTTAAGCCACCACATCGCGGCAAGATAGTTATCCATGGTGGTTCCTCATAACTATTAAAAAAATTTATTTAATTTATAAATTTAATTCGAGAAAATCAAATTAAATTAAAGTGGTTAAGAAAAATAATAACGCAATAACACACATTGAAAGAGAATCAAAGGCAACTTTGTTTTGATTTTTTTCTTGTTTTTTTTTGGAAAACTGTAGTTACGGCTTTTTGGTTTATGAAATTGTTAACGTTGCAGTTGCGGCCTTTTGTTTTTCGGAAATAAAGTCATTATTTTTTATACGTCATAATCAATCAAAAAGTCAAATTTGAATTTTTGAGTAGTTACGGCCTTTTGCATCTTAGGTGACGATATGTATTGGCATTTTCAGCGAAAATTCGAAATTTATATAATGAAACGCCAGATTGCAAATAAGGTTGTATTTTAGGACCCTGTTGTTCAAAGTTATCCCTTTTGTTACACCAAAATATAAAAAAGTAAACCATACATATAAAATTGTTGAGAAACAATTTAAATTACTTCTGGCGTTATGTGACAAAAAGTAGACTTTTCGCTGGAACTGTCCATATATTATAGATTTCTGTATATTTGGAGAACGGCAAGAGCCAAAGTTTCCAAAATCGGTACAAGCAACAAGCATCTTGGTTATCAATTCACAACATCCGACTAAATGTGGGCGTGGCACGGAAGAACGGTAATAGTGAAGGGTATATAAAATTTGGAAGGGTATATCAAATAGCCGAATATAGCTTTCATACTTGTTTTTATTCATTTATTTGGCAAAAGACTGAATTAAATTTTTAATTGAAAATTATTCAAGTAATTTGATTTTATTAGAAAAATAAAACATTTCAAAATATAATAGAAAATTTAAATAATTTTAAGAAATTTTTTAATATTTTTTATTAGGCTTAAGTTCATGAAATTTAATTTTTATTAAATTATTTTTTATGAAGAAAGGAATTTTACAGCATGAAAATCAATTTAAATTGTTATTGATAATCTTTCATTCTTGACGTGGCCTTTCTTCATAAAAAATAATTTAATAAAAATTAAATTTCATGAACTTAAGCCTAATAAAAAATATTAAAAAATTTGGATTAAAAACCATAAATAGTTCAACAAAATAACCACAATACTAATTATTGTTAAAGCTAAGGCACGAGCTCTATGTGTACATTTGTCCTTCAAGTTGTGCTGAAAAAGGTCAACAGAAAAGAGAAAGACAAAGTGAAAAAACAAAAAAATGTACTTGGACTTCAAGAAAAATTCTTGACGAAAGTACGAAAAAACAGAAGTAAAGGAAAAAACATGTAAAATCAATTAAAATGGATAATCATTCAGGAAAGCAAATTTCGATCTACCAAATGTTAAAATACAATTTGGTTTAAGGATTGATGTTTGACTTGTGACGTCAGCAGTCGTCGATGGCTGCGAGTGTAAGACGGCAAATCCATCTGAGGAGATCGAGTGGTTGCGATCGAAACATGTCATGGTAACCTGCCGGCCAGGGTTCGAGCCCGAGCCACGTCAAGAATGAAAGATTATCAATAACAATTTAAATTGATTTTCATGCTGTAAAATTCCTTTCTTCATAAAAAATAATTTAATAAAAATTAAATTTCATGAACTTAAGCCTAATAAAAAATATTAAAAAATTTGGATTAAGAACCATAAATAGTTCAACAAAATAACCACAATACTAATTATTGTTAAAGCTAAGGCACGAGCTCTATGTGTACATTTGTCCTTCAAGTTGTGCTGAAAAAGGTCAACAGAAAAGAGAAAGACAAAGTGAAAAAACAAAAAAATGTACTTGGACTTCAAGAAAAATTCTTGACGAAAGTACGAAAAAACAGAAGTAAAGGAAAAAACATGTAAAATCAATTAAAATGGATAATCATTCAGGAAAGCAAATTTCGATCTACCAAATGTTAAAATACAATTTGGTTTAAGGATTGATGTTTGACTAGTGACGTCAGCAGTCGTCGATGGCTGCGATTGTAAGACGGCAAATCCATCTGAGGAGATCGAGTGGTTGCGATCGAAACATGTCATGGTAACCTGCCGGCCAGGGTTCGAGCCCGAGCCACGTCAAGAATGAAAGATTATCAATAACAATTTAAATTGATTTTCATGCTGTAAAATTCCTTTCTTCATAAAAAATAATTTAATAAAAATTAAATTTCATGAACTTAAGCCTAATAAAAAATATTAAAAAATTTGGATTAAGAACCATAAATAGTTCAACAAAATAACCACAATACTAATTATTGTTAAAGCTAAGGCACGAGCTCTATGTGTACATTTGTCCTTCAAGTTGTGCTGAAAAAGGTCAACAGAAAAGAGAAAGCCAAAGTGAAAAAACAAAAAAATGTACTTGGACTTCAAGAAAAATTCTTGACGAAAGTACGAAAAAACAGAAGTAAAGGAAAAAACATGTAAAATCAATTAAAATGGATAATCATTCAGGAAAGCAAATTTCGATCTACCAAATGTTAAAATACAATTTGGTTTAAGGATTGATGTTTGACTTGTGACGTCAGCAGTCGTCGATGGCTGCGAGTGTAAGACGGCAAATCCATCTGAGGAGATCGAGTGGTTGCGATCGAAACATGTCATGGTAACCTGCCGGCCAGGGTTCGAGCCCGAGCCACGTCAAGAATGAAAGATTATCAATAACAATTTAAATTGATTTTCATGCTGTAAAATTCCTTTCTTCATAAAAAATAATTTAATAAAAATTAAATTTCATGAACTTAAGCCTAATAAAAAATATTAAAAAATTTGGATTAAGAACCATAAATAGTTCAACAAAATAACCACAATACTAATTATTTTAAGAAATTGTACATTCATTATGTCGGAATTCATCTAATACCCCTGACAGACTAATAGTTTACATACCATGGTATGTATACTACGGTTTTATATTCTATATTATATTGGCAGACTTGTAGTACGTATACTTTAAATAAGATACCACATTTATACTACGTACATTTTCGTAGTATATAAACCAGAAATATACCACTTTGTTGCATGGTTTAATTGTAGTTTAGGTTGACACACATGTAGTATACCATGCTAGTATAGTATAGAAATCCTATGTCTGTCAGGGATATAAGAATTACACAATTTAAGAAAATGTTTAGCGAAAAAATGGGACTTTGAATTTTTTTAAATCTAGAATAATAGTTTTAAAGAATGGTAAATTAAAATATTTTTAGCCGAATTAAATTTTCCGGCACATCTATTCTTTACTAAATGGTTTAGACGCAAAGTTTAGTTTAATAAAACGAAAAAATTATTGCTTTCTTACAGTAAATATAATAACATAATTATTTTGTTCTTTATTTTCTTTACAGGATGGTTTTGCGCCACCAGATGAAATTCCACCCGAAGATGAGGAATACTAAGTTTGTTAGTGTGGTGTGTTTTCTTTCTATCTAACGTTTGTCCCGTCTTTAAATTACTTTTCTTTTTAATCAATTCTCCTTTTTTTACCACTTTAACTTGTTTTTGTATACAAACAAAATGAAATTAAGAAACTTTAGAACTGTTTTTCTTTATTATAAAAAATATACTTGAAAAAAAAAAAAACGAAAAGCAAACAGCGAAATGTTGAACATGAAGTTGAAAATATTTTTCGCAAGATAACTCTACTTTTATTATCACAGCAATAATAACAATAACAGCAAAAATGCCTCCTAATTTTCATAAGTTCATTAAAAATGTTAAAAAAATACATTTAAAAAACCCTCGAAATTAAAAGAGTTAAACTAAAAATTCAAACAAAAAATTTCTGTTACAAAAATTATTTTACAATTTAAAATTAATATTTTGCCATTTTTATTATAAAAATAAAACTCTTCTCTCAGTATAACAAAAAAAATGCTCAAACAAGTATAAATAGTTGTTTGTTTTTATTAAAATATTTTAAATTTTTTTGTTTCAAATTATTTTATTACAAGTTGTAATATTTTTAAAAAGAAAAGTTGTTTATTAAGTAGGCATTTGTAATCCGATTTTAGCCTTTAGGCTGGGTGACTGAAATCCAATTCAACGAAATTGACAAAACAGTTAATTTATTTTAAGTAACTTTACTTTTATAATTACATACTCGAATTGATTTTCCCTTGATATTTTTGTTTTAGAATTTTAAACAAACACACACACTCTCGCAACCACACAACAAGAGCAGTCATTATTTAATTTTTTTAAATTTAAGTTTAAAATTTTTTAAATAATATTATTTACCATTAAAAAAACTCAAAAAAGTATAACTAAACAAACATCTAACTTAAGACTTTTATAATTTAAAAAAAAAAAACAACAACAACAAAAACGAAAACAAACACTAAGTTTAATTTTATCTCAAAGGCCTTTAATTAAATATTTAGTATACATATGAAAAATAAAATTTTTATTTTATTAATTAATTTAAAAGAAAAAGGTTTGAAATTAAAAAAATTTTTTTTTTTTTTAAATAAAGTTCTTTAAAAGTATGTATTTAGTTTTTGTTTTTGCATTTGACAAAATAAATAATGCAGGTTTTCTTTGGCATTTATGTAAAAAAAAAATTTTTATTAATTGTATGTATAATTTTCTAAAGAGTTATCTAACTGAAATTAAATTATTTTATATTAAAAATCAAACATAACCTCTCTTTAACTCTTTACTAAACTTAATTATTTCTCTTCACTTCTTTTCATTCAAATTTTTAATTTTCCTTTGGTTTTTCTGGTTTGTCATAAGGTGTAGTGGCAAATCGGTAATTAAAAAAAAACAACAACAACAGCAAAAACAAAACAAATAAACCATGATATTAAACAAACAAATTTAAAACAATAACCTCAATATGCATTTTTTTATTTACAACAAACGAGGGCAAGTCAATAAAATCGTCCAATCAATAGAAACGAATTGTTTTTGTTTAACTTTAAATTTATTATTTCTTTTTTTTTTTTGATTATTTTTAATTTTAAGCTCCAGGTCTCTTTTTTATATAAAAAATATTAATTTATTTTTGTTTGTGTTATAAAAATATTGTAAATTTAATTTCCTGAGGATGCTAACCAAAGGTTAGCGAAATATCGAAAAAATAATTAAATAAATTAATATTTTTTACATAAAAAAGAGACCTGTACCTCAATTCTGTAACTTTTTTAATTTAACTACCGATATCGTTAATTAACGAGAAATCTCGGTTACTTTAACGAATTTGTTATTCTGTATTTTAAATAAACAAATATTTTTGTTTAGAAATATTGACGACAAATATCGGTAAAAATAAAAGAACGTCAAAGTGAAAATTTTTTAAAATTAATAAAAAAATACAAAATAAATTTACTTTATTGCATTATTTTAACAAAACATGAATGAAAACGCGTAAATATTGATTATATTTCTAAACAAATATGTTGGTTTTAAGTCTTTCTATACATAGGGAAAAATTTCCAGGTGACTGAGCCACTCTAGCACAACATTTCTGCTCTTACTTTTTATACCTACACTACTGTATGTGAAGAGGATATTATGTGTTTGTACGAATGTGTGTAACATATTTAAATAAAGGTTCTGGGCCTGCCTTTTGGTGTATCGATTGACTCAGAATCAATGTCAGAATCCATTTAACGAAGCCCGTCCTTCTATCAGGATTGCTGGTAGTCTGTCCAAGATAATCTTGTAAAATTATAAAATTTAGTACATATGCGTTTATTGTCACAAGGTCGAAGCCTTTTTGTAATGGTGAGAAGCAGTTATTTAATTTTAATATCCCACTAAAAACTTCTTTCCGGAATAGGGTTTTGTGCCTGTTAATAGCCATTTTGTTTTATAGACATTTGAGTTGAATAAGATCCAAAAATATTTTGTCGCAAGCTACATAAATCACCAGAATAATTTTTTTTAGAATCGGTCCATATTTGACCCAGCTCCCATACGAATAATGGTAGTAGATACTTAGATAATATTGGCACAAAAATGTCTTATGTGAATATTAACCTCACAACATACTTCTTTTGGAGAAAACATGATCACCCAAATACTGCAATGTAGAGTCGGACTTGATCGACTATACTTTCTTACTTTTTTTGTGTTAAAAATTGAATACTTTACTCTATATTTTTAATCAGTTAACAGTACATTTGTTGTCGTTATTATTTAACAAGAACTTTTTTTGTGTCGTTAGCTACCGTCTTTTTTTGCCGATAACAATTGTTAAAATTTCATTACAGAATAGCTCTTAACGACAATTTTCGTTAGCTAACGAATTTTGACTACTTAACGACAATTTTTTGTCGTTAAAAAGTTACAGAATTTCAGTACTGGAGCTTAAAATTAAAAATAATCAAAATATTATTGTAAAAGGTCAATTAAAACTGAATTATTTTTATTATTTTTTTTTTAAGCTTAAAAATTGATTTAAAAATAAACGCGTTTTTTAGTTTTTAATTCGAGTTTTAGCAGAATTCTAAGCCGATCGTCTGTTTAATAAAAGCGCAACGATTGGGTTTGCATTAGTTTTTTATTTTAACAAATAGAATATGGGAATTATTTCTTTTTCATAAGTATTTTTTAATTATTTTATTTTTATGTTAAGAGTTAAAAATGCAATTACAAATTATATTCTAACTTATTATACCTAGCAATAGTAAATTAGACCTTCAGCCCATTGTAGTGAAACAGGCTATAGTCTCTGGGGGAATCAAACCCGTAACTATCGCACTGAAAGACTAACTCACTAACCGGGGCACCCAACACATTAAAGTTATTTGCGGCGATGTTTGTTAGGTTTGACAAAAAATATTTTTGAAAGATTTTTGCCACTAAAAAAAGTTTTCTTTTGCAGTGGAGTTTTTATCACAGCGTTTTGGTAAACATATTTCGCACCTACCATTTAAAAATTTTGCAACAGGAGTTTGGAAAAGCATAAAAGTTACTTGTTATTATGCTTATACATATGTATTATGTATTTCTACAAGCATTTTTGAAAGAGTTATCGTAGAGAGTATTTTTTGGAATCTGCACGTATGGGAGCAATGGTCCACTGTAGATACGGTGACCCGGAATGGGACCTTGAAACTTATTTGTTATTGTTTTAAATGTAAGTTTAAGGAGTCACTTTTGCGCTCACGTTCTAAACACAGGCAGTTAAAGTAGCATTGATGTTGACATTCGGCAATGTTTCAAACATCGCAGATTTATTTTAAGTGTCTGTTGCGATTTGACATAAATTCTTAAAAATATTCTAGTTCCCTTAAGCCATACTTTTACGATTTGAAGTCAACAAACTTATTTCGATTATAATTTACAGAACACATATTCGATTTCGAGTCAGAATTGCAAATTTTAAGCGTTCTGCGATTGTTAGGACATGCCCGATTGATTTAAAGTAAAAGAAAAACATTTATTCTGAACATATTTGTTGGCTTTGCCATGATGAGGCAACCACCAGTTTATTTTCTAAACCAACATTTATGTAATCGTCATTGACAATTCAATTTCTAGTTTTTGAACATCCCGGATTTTGAGCAAAATACAATGTTATGAACTTGGAGTTAGAAGAGTATCAAATTTAGATTTATCGAAAATTCTTTTTATTTTGTAAGAGTCAAATATAGTTTTCTCAATCCTAGAGTATATATTTATTAGCGTATTCTATCAGGAACATAAGCCGTTTACATAGAATCTCCATTTACTTCTGTCTGTTGCAATGTATAGAGAGAAGTTCGTTGAGATTTCCCTGTCTCAAGAAAAATTGTACGTATCCAGATAGTCTTCGGTCTTCCTCGTAAGCGTGCACTCGGTGTGTTCCAATGTAGTTTTGCGTGGCATATTTCATCGCATGGCTTACGAAGTGTGTGGACTAGCCGGTTGTATTTTCTTCTGATTTGCGTATTGATGTCTTCCTGCTTAGAGATTTGTACTAATTGTTCATTTGATATTGTTCTCGGCAACCAAATTTTTAAAGATATTGCGCAGGCATCTGTTTGTAAAACTTGGCAGTTTAAGTTTAATGGTTTGGTTTACCAAGCATGTTTCAGAGCCATACAGAAGTATAGATTTTATACAGGCGTTGTAATGTGTATCTTTTTTATTTTAGCAAAAGCGCGTTAGTTTTCCAAGGTTTCTCAGATAGTAAAACGCTGCACTTGCCTTATGTATTCTTATATCTACATACGTCGTCAATTGCGCCGCCGTCGGGAGTGATGCTGCTTCCAAGATGGCAGAAATTATTGACATGATGAATTGGGTTATTTTTTAGAGTGAATTTTGATGGTTGATTTTTTATTACTGTAATGCACTTTATTTTTGCTGCGTTAATTCGTTAAACCAAATTTTTTGCTTTTATGGACAGGTCATCAATCTTTCTTTGCATGTTGTCTTTCTTCATGTCAAGTCGAACGATATCATCAGCATATTCTAGGTCTTCGAGTTGCTGGTTTATTCTCCATTAGATTCTTCAAGCATAATTTTTATTTTAATTTATTGGTTTTTAAAACTTTATTTTAAAACGTATTGACTTACCTCCTTAGAAATCTTTTATTTTCTTTTTGTTTGCAAATATGTATGTATACACTTTTTTGTAGTATTTTTAAGCCAACACTTTTTAAAGAAATTGGTTAAATTAAATCTAGCTTAATTTTGGAATCTATTTTATAATCATTCAAAGAAAGAAATTGAAAATACTTTCCATATTTCTGTGGCTTGGTGATAAAAGGGGCAATGTCAATATTTTGCTGTTTTGAGTTAATCCTTTCATTATGTGTAATATTTTACTCTCTTTTATTTTTCTGTATCAGTCAATGTCTAAAAAACCTCATTAAACTGTTCTGGGTTAACTTAGGCTGGGTTTTTGAGACCTCAGTTAAACTAGGTTAATCTAAAACCTGATTTGTGTCGCCAATACTAAGTTTGTATACAAAATGTTGCCGGAACAGCGCAGTCTTGCTTAAAACGTGTGTCTTTAATGAAATAATAAAAAAAAATCACATTTCACCGGAAAAATCCGAGTTGCAGAGAACGTTAAACTAAGTTTAAACTTAATCCCCATCTCAAAAACCCGTCCTTAGACATTGGCTGATACAGAAAAATAAAAGAGAGTAAAATAATACACATAATAAAACGAATGAAAATATGTAATATACATAATGAAACTCAAAACAGCAAAATATTGACATTGGCCCTTTTAGCACCAAGCCACAGATTTATACTAACAGTTTATACAGGGTTGGCCAAAAGTCACCATGGGGTTTAACTATTTAATAACTTTTTCGTTTAATAATTTTTTTTTTCTGATTATAAAATATAAAAATGGAAATTTTTTTACAATTATTTAGTATGGAAAATAATATCAGTTCAATGACTCTTAAGAGCATTTTCCATAACATCTTTTAAAATTTGTGGCTGTAGCGCTCGAATTATGACATGTCAGAAAACATGCATTGATAAGTATTCCATGAAATTCTTTAAACAATTTTCAAAGGAAACCATGTCATTATATTTTGTTGAAAAATCATTTATAAAATAAACACGCTTGTAGTTGCGTCTCTTTGTTTTTTGTTAATAAAAGCACAATTTTTGATCGCAGAAGTGTAAGATTTTGTGAAGACATTTTGTGAACTGGCATTCATGATAATCAATCAAAAACACGGTCATGAATTTTTTGTTAGTTACTCCTTTTTGCATTTTAGCTAACGATATATAATCTGAAATAAAACAAAAAATATACATATAAAAAAGTTATACCATTTTTAAACCCCATGATTACACCTGTCCCACCCTGTATTATAAATGAGTTTTTTTTTTACTAAGAACCAGTAGTTGTGTCTTAAAGACCAATAATATACAAATATTTAGCTTAATGTACGAAAAATTTGATTATGCCTTAAGTGAATAATATAAAAATGTAAATATTAAGTTAAATTTTTATTTTACAGTGCCCTTTCACAAAAAAATTACAGTATTTTGGAATTGTTTCCTTTCCTAGCAAAAACTGAAAATATCATTAAACATAAGCAAAAAATTGAATCTAGAAAAAAGATAAAGGAAAATTATAATGAAATGTTTTTAAAAGAATTTATATGAATTGCCAGCAGCGAAATCAGGCAACTCAACTTCAGTTAAGTAGGCATCCGTAATCGACCCATAAGATTATTATTTCGAGAGAAATGTGCGATAGAACTGGGGCCAAATTACGGCATTCGATATCGATCGAAATTACTATTTAAATTGTATTGTAATTTCGGTCGATATTGAATACCGTAATTTGGACCTTGTTGTATGAACACGAAATATATTCTTTACAAATGAAAACTCTCTTCCAATATGCTTTCTTGAGTCAAATTAAAATATTGATGGATAAATTGTGTTTTGAATGTTCCTTTAAAAACATTTCGCTTAAATTTTTTTTTTCCTAAACGATTGTGTATGTAATATTAAATCTTAATCTAAATAAAAGATAAAACTATTGACACATAATTTTCTATACTATTTAACATAATAAAATAATTAAATGCATACATATTTATCCTCATTGTTGCTTAAATTAAAAAAAAAAGAAAAAAATTGAAGACGTTCATTAAAAATAATGTACGTTTGTGTTTTATTTCGAGTGATACACTTTATTCGTAACAAAGAAAACAATTGAGTACGTAGGATGAAATTAGCTGCAGATAAATTCAGTTATTTTACACTATCTTGAATATGGGGCTGCTTGTGGGTACCATCGCAGAAGGGACGATGTTTGGTATGTTTACAATTGCACAGCCAGTAATCACCAGTTTTTTCCACTTTGAAACGGATGGGCCTTGAATAAAATTTAAATATTAATGGTTAACTTAAATTTCAAATAAAAATTTAAGGTTAATATTTATTAAAAGCAAAAAATATTTTCTTCAAAACCGATAAAATCTCGAATGACTAAATGTAACCAAAACTAACGTTTTTAGTTACCAAAACTAACGTTTTTAGTTACTAAAACTAACGTTTTTAGTTACCAAAACTAACGTTTTTAGTTACCAAAACTGACGTTTTTAGTTACCAAAACTAACGTTTTTAGTAACATTTAAACTAGGGAATTTCTGAATACATAAGACAGGTAATCGTTGAATGTGAGAACAGTTTTTAGAACAGCACTGGCCGAATTTCCAAAATTTTCAAGTAATTTTGATAAAATAATCTTTGCTACTCTAATATTTGATAGACAAATTTCAAACTTCTAGTTTACATGTTGCGAAATTGCATAAAAATATTTGAGGTATGTTCGCATTTAACAAATACATATTTGACAAAAAAAAAAAAAAAAAAAAAAATCGAAAAATGCGTAAAAACTGATTTCATGAAATGATTTACTTTCTTTTTTAACAGTTTTTATCGTTTTTAACTGCGTTTAAAAAAATCGCGGCTACAAGACTATAATTTTTATTAAGTTTTTTCCTTCTCCTGTAAAGAAAGCAAAACATTAGTTAGGGCTTTTCTATATTAGAGTAACGTTATGCATTTACAACTTTGCTTATAAAAAAATCGTAGAACGTAATTAATAGTAGCTGCAGGGGCAAAATTAAAGAATTTTATTAAGCCGCAATATTTGGTACAGCGCATAGGATGCTCCTAAATAGGTCAGATGTATAACCAACCCCACTTTATTATTTATTGCCGAATTTCGGTTTTTTTAGTTATTTCAATAAACTTAACCGTTTTTGAGTTACGCGAATATATGCTGTGCAACCTCTTACATTTTCGAAATAACGGTATATCTTGAAAACAAGAGCTAACCTAAAAAAACGGTTAGCACCACTGGATTCAGGTGCGCGGCTGGTCTGTTTTTTGCAATATATGGTTTGTGTTCCCAAGTACTCTCTTAAAATCATATTCGTATGTCAAGTAGTTTTCGAGATATTGAAGAAATAAGCTCAACATATTCGACAAAATTATGATAATTTGAATGACATAACTTTCGAAAAAAATTTTTTTAATTTTTTTTCGTTCATATACACATGTTCCTTATAATATAAAAGCAACCTTCTCACCAAATTTCATTAAAATCGGAAGGGGTCGTGTCCCACTCTTGGTCGTTTTGACATGGAATTACCCATATATTGGTTTTTAAAATTTTGATTTTTATATTTTCCTTTAAACTTAACAGTTATTTTTTGATTTTTTATTTTTTTGAACAAAAATAACTGTTATTTTTTTGATTTTTTCGATCAAGAATAACAGTTATTTTTTGATTTTTATTTTTTTGAACAAAAATAACAGTTATATATTGATTTTTATTTTTTCGAGCAAAAATAAAAGTTATTCTCAAAAGCAATGTACGTGTTTTAATAATTTAGTTGACTTTTATTAATCATTATTTTAATGTGCATAAGAAATTCCAATGATAATTACACATTAAAATAAAAAATTTCTTTAGAGAATAACTTTTATTTCTGCTCGAAAAAATAAAAATCAATATATGTATAAGTGCTATTTTTGTTCAAAACAATAAAAATCAAAAAATAACTTTTTTCATCTGACTTTTATGAAACTGTTACGGTTCCTGATTTTATATGACCTGTATTATGATACAGTAGTTTTGACTTAACTGCCATTTGTTTACGTGCACATTTGACTTAACTGCACAAAATTGGAATTATTCTTTATAATTCCATACAAATTCCTTTTTTAAGTGCACTTTCTATACCTGCACATTTAAGATAAATGCAAAAAATTTTTGACATTTTAAAATTATTTTCTTACAAAAAATCTAAGTTAGCTGCATTTTGACTTAACTGCCTAAAATACATATTTTCTGGAATTATTCATTCATTTTTGGGCAGCTTTAAAATATTTTCATGCAAAACATCAAAGTTAGCTGCACACATACAAATATTTGGTGGCCACTTTTTCACATAAATATCCAATTTAAGCTGTTTATAAAAATATAAATCGCAATTATTTTTTTTCCATACATTTTTATGTTCTTTGTGAATTCTCATTGTTTTTGTTAATGTTTCTTTTATATTAAATAAACATACATACATGTATAAAATGATCTGTTATATCCCAGCTAGCATAGGCTGTTTGTTAAAGATAATGTTAAATATACAACTCCTAAAATAATCTTCTGATGAATATCTGACGAGTAACAAAAACATCTAATGAACCTTTTGGGACTCTCCGTAAGAATCGTATAACAATTTCTGAGCTACCTAAATGAAACCTTTTTGAAATATGAAAATCTATTGCCAATACAATTTTATTAAAACAAACCGGCCTAAGGATCTGTAAAAAAGGATTTTCCGACAGGATGGTGTTGATTTCGCGACCTTAAGGTTTGTTTTATAGAAATTGTATGAAAATTAGAAGTTTTGGCAAGAAAAATACGCTTGATGCCCTTATTTAGTTAGCTCAGTCATACGGCTGAGCATATCACGAGTTGTAAAATAATACCTAGATGACTCTCATACGACTTTGGCATGCTTTTTGAAAGACTCGTTACATAATCTCTACATACATCATAAACGATTCTCTTTACGATAAATATAAGCGTTTTTCGCTGCGTTATGGAAGAATCTCTCATACGAATCAGCATGTGTAACAGTTTCTCCCGTGCAAGGAATTGTTTACAATTAAAAAATGAGCTTGTCAACTCTTTGTGAGATTTCCAGTAGACTCCTAGACGATTAAAAATTCTAGCTGGGTTGGAATAAAATTTAAATCTTATATTTAAATACGGGAACAATTTTTTTGTGGTTGATTTTTAAGTATCTTATCGTCCACCGATTTTAATGAAACATACATCGTTTTAAAGGAATTTGTGTGTAGATATCCACAATATATTTGAATTAAAGTGTTTGAACAGCGTTTTAATTTATCTTAAGCTACGGTCACACTTATTAAATATTTGACCAAGTAAGCGTAACCCCTACTCTTGTTAATAGTTAGTCAGATTAACCATTCTCTAAATATCACAAAATAAACTTATTATACTACTCGACATAGCAAACAATCGTTTTTGTAAGATGTGGTATTAAGATCAAAATTAATATTGGAATTCAAAGAAATGATTACTTAGTTTGCTTGTTGGTCCAGTTTTTTTCTTCAAATATTTGACAAGTGTGAACGCAGCTTTAGACATTCGTACAAAATTGGGTGAATAGTGCATTTTTGCCGTTCTCTTATAATGTGTACGTTTTTGTTGTATAACGCACAGGTTTTCTCGAAAGTAAATATCGAGTGGTCGAATTTTGGCCACCGGGCGATCCTAGTAAAATATAAATTTATGTATTAATAAAATGATTTTTTTATTCTACTTTTAAATCAAACACTTTACTTTAGCTGCACTTTTGTGAAGGTAGCCACAATTGTGTACCTGCACATTAAGGCAGGTAAATGCATTTAAGGTAACTGCATTTTTGATTTACCTGCACAAAAAATCGTGCAAAGGCGATTGTGCAGCTTAGTCAAAACTACTGCATTGGATCGGCTTGTTTTTCTACCGTATTCACTAGATATACTCTACCGCTCTCAATAGTTCTAATTGACAAACGTTAAGTAAAACTCAGAATTTAAGATAATTACGCTCCATTACATATCGCAATACTATCTATGATATTTTGCAACCTATATCTCCTAATATAACACAGGCCATTACAGAAAAGTTGATCAAACCATCTAGCTATTTTCTGATAGATACATTAACCTTTCACTATCTTCTTCTTTTCTGTTGTGTATTTTATTGTTATAGGCATTGCAGAGACTGTTTCTAAAACAGCACGCTAAAAGCACTTATAAGTTAATACTATAGTATTAACGTTTTTCAGTCGACCAAATTTTTGAAGACATTCAAGTCCTCTTGAAATATACATACCTTAATTTTATTTTCAAAAATTCATTTTTATGTGTACCATCGCAAATGGGTTGGCTTTTCGACTTGCCACACAGACACCAACTGTACACTTTATCTGCGAAAGAAAAAAACAAAATTAGTTAAGCAGCAACAATTTAAACAAATCAATCATGCGTTAAAGGTTATGTAAAGCACTTTCAAATTGTGACCCCACATATTCAGCCCTTCACTTTTTTCTAAAGCCACTTACTTTCATCTAAATGGAGTTTGAATGGTTTCTTATCGAAAATAGCACCATTTTCTGGCTGCAAATGAGACGTTTGATTGCCTTCCAAAACATTTTTTGGTATAGTTTTGGTTGCACCGGCTTCTTTGTTAGAAGTGCAATAGAAACGTTGCTAAACATGTACGAGTGGTTTTATTATTAATTTGATTTTAAACATAAAAAACTAGGAAGGAACTTACCATAAGTTGTAAAGAGGATCGAGTATTTCTTAGTAAAGGCTGCATTTTAACCAAATTATAATTTGTGAGCCAAATGCAATAACTCCTATGAACGTTACTTTAATTTATAGCCAAAATATTTTAATGGAAAGTCATACATATATTACGAACAGCTGGGCAGAGGTAAAGTTGCCAACGAAATTTAATTGCAAAAATATGATTAGGAAAAATTGGTTTTGGGAATTCAACCGACAGAGTTATTAAGGGAAACAAGATTATATAAAAGTTCATGTAAATATCCCTACAAGAAATGAATGAGCGAGTAGTCACATTTTTCATTTTGGTGTTAAGAAAATGATAGAAAAAAATGACCGAAATAAAGTTTTCGGTCACATTCCGTAATTTCTTTCTATCATTTTCTTAACACCAAAATGAAAAATGTGACTACTCGCTCATTCATTTCTTGTAGGGATATAATACTAACAAATATCCCTACAAAAAAGTTTGGCTGGCATAAATCAGCAACGATTTTTACTGACCATTTTGGATGAACCCACTTTTCTCTGGAACGGCTCGGGAGATTTTTTTAAAAATTGATTTATTTAATCTTTAAGGGGTATTTATAAATATGCCATTGAGCTTATGCCTTGGCACTGCCTAGTTTGGCTGGCATAAATCAGCAACGATTTTTACTGACCATTTTGGATGAACCCACTTTTCTCTGGAACGGCTCGGGAGATTTTTTTAAAAATTGATGGTTTTTATCTTTAAGTGTTATTTTTTCATATTCCATTGAGCTTATGCCGTGGCACTGCCTAGTTTGGCTGGCATAAATCAGCAACGATTTTTACTGACCATTTTGGATGAACCCACTTTTCTCTTGAATAGCTTGGACGATTTTTTGTACGGTTGATGTTTTTTAATCTGTATCTATATAAATATTTCTAAAATCATATCCAAAAGATCCCTTCATTTTCATTTCCGTTGTTGCCACTAAATCCCTTGATTTTTAATTTCCGTCATTGCTAACTTTCGTTGCTATCTTGGCGTACGTATAAATTTTTTCAGTACGTTTCAAAAGGCAACCAAACAAAGGTAACAAAAAAAAGCATACAATTTGTGAAAAAAATTTTAAATTAAAGAAAAGTTGAGATAAAAATTAAACCAAAACAAAAAGTGGATAACTATTAATTAAATTAACTTGTTTGTGAAGTAAGGCTTCCAACCGAGAAATCCCGATCCCGGAAATCCCGTTATTAGGCAAATCCCGAATCGCGGGATTTCTGATATTTAATCCCGGGATTTTCGGAATCCCGATTTTTTTTATATTTCGTATTATTTTCACATGTTTTTTTTTTAATAATTTGTATAAATATTTGTTTGTTGGTGTATTTTTTGACAAAAAAAGTTTTTGTTTGTTCAAAAATAAACAAAACATACCAAAACCAAAACTATACTACCTTTCATTTGAGAAAACAATATGTACAATTTATAAATAACAAAAAGTTTTGTTCAAAATATATCGATTAATTAAGTTGAAAGGATTTTTATTAAATTTTCCAATTTTTTTTGTTGAAATTTTGCAATTGTGTTTTAAAATTGTCCAAATGTTTTTCTGAACAAAATTTTTTAAAATACATTTGGAAATGGTGTAATTTTTTATATCAAAAATCAAATATTGATAAAAATGGGATTTTTATGTTTTTTTGTTACGATTTTATGAATTGTGATCAATTATTACTTTACATGTATTTTGAGTGGCGTTGCCAGCTGAAAACAATGTTTTTTGTCGGTATATTGAGAAACCCAAAATCGTTAACGGACAGTTTATAGGTCCAATAAATTTATGTTGACATTACAGTTAACAGACAGCTTGTCGATACGTTGAGAAAATGACCGTAAGTTTGCTTTTATTATTTTTTACAAATAAATAATACCTATATGTTAATGAAATATAAATATTTACTTGAAAATTAAGTTGTTTTTAATACAGCTTAAAAAGTATTTGTATTTCGTATAAATAAAAAAAAAATAAATCCCGAAAATTGTTCAAGAATCCCGTGAATTCCGGGACTCAAAATATCCCAAAAATCCCGAAATATTTTCTTCAATCCCGAATCCCGGGATTCAAAAAAACCAATCCCGATTGGAAGCCCTATTGTGAAGCATTTATTTGGCTAAATACATGGTGAAATAAACAGGTGGCAGCACTACGCCAGATGACGATTTTTTGCTCTTGCTTTGTTTGGCTTGGTTTATGTCAAAGTTTTGTTTATGTTTACAAAAAGTCCACGTTTTGTGCTGTGATTTATTGTATTTTATTAAAGTTTTCGATCATTTTAAATTAAAATAAATAAGATATTGACCATAATTAAATAAGAATTGGCTTAAAATGTATTTATTTCATCACGTTCAGCGGCACGCTTTGATTTTTGTTTAAAGTATTTTTTGACATAATGTTGTATTTGTTGCCGTAAAAATGCCACCTGCTTATTCCACGAAAGCTAAATACAAACTTTTGAATTTTTTTTGTTATGTTAATTTTTTAGAGTTACAAAAGTGTGAAGTACTTGGGTACTTAAGTAATCAACAGCAAAAAAATATTCATTTTCTTTTAAATAATTTAACCCACTACAAATTAGTAAAATCAAATAAAATAAAAAAAAAAAAACAAATCTGAAAGATTACATAAAAAAGTTTGTTTGTATTTTCCAAAAATGTTCGTGTTATAAAAAGTATTTAATAGAGTACCGATAAGAAAACGAGTTAAGTAGTCAAAAGTGTAAACATTTTTTAACACTTCAATTATTTGCCATCAGCTGTTGCCTTTATTTTACGAATTTTTAAAATTTTGTGTTCGCGTACTTTTTTGGACAACAGCTTTTTGTGAGAGCAAATTTTTCAGTTTACTCATTTACTGCATTTTACTGTAAAACGCACCTAATTATTTTAATACCTTAAGTTTTGTGTTGTGTTGTCCACCTATACAAAATACTGTGATATAATTTATAAATTATGTAAACTGACGAAAAAGATTGTTATTTTAATAAAAACTCATTCCCTGATGAGAATGTAAATCACATAGCTCATTCTTCGTCACCCTGTATTATTATCACAGACGCAAACCTCAAATCGAACTAGGCAGCACTATTAAGGGTTACCAGTGTAGTTCTATCGGCAGTTAATATTATTATTACTACTTATTCGACCGCATTTAGACTATGCAATTAACGCCGAGTTTTTTTTTCTATTTTCTTTTAAAGAAGTTGCTACGAAACTCTTTTCACATTTACATTTTTTCATGCATTTTTTCAACTTTTTCAACACCGTTTTCTTCCCTACACCTCTTGCTACAACCAAAAAGTTGCATGCGAAAGTTGCGGCATTAATTGCATAATGTAAATATGGTATTACTTTGCCGATTTATATATAGAAGATATTTAATGAATCAAAATGTTGTTTAAGGCTAGTTTACACGGTAATACAACGTATTACGACTTTGTAGAATCAAAATAATATGAAATTCTCTCCGTGTTTAAAAATGAAAATAAAAGTCTGTTGTAAGTATATTTCATGTTTACACGGATGGTATAAGTAAAATCAAAGTACAGATATTAAACAGCTGAGTTAATAACAAAAAAGCAGATGGTTACAGTTTTACAATTTTTACAAAAACAACATCCAAATGTCCTGAGTGGATTTTAGTTGTTTTTGTAATTATGTAAAAATGTTACCACCTTCAATATATATTTTAAAAGTACACCTGGTGCGATGAGAATATATACAATGTATATATACATAAGTTTCTAAAATTGTTTAGAAAAAAAAAAACATTTACCGACCGCTTGTCAGATTTTGTACTCGTATTTTCTCTAACTCAATACTTGCTTTTACATGATAAGATTTCTTCTCATTCTACATAATTTTTTGCAATGTCGTAATACCTTTTAATCAGCTATGTGATGACAAGCTATCGATTTAAAAACGAAGGTTTTTAAGCGTTTAGAAAATTATTGATCGCTTTATAATGTAAGTCTGGGTTCACACCAAGGCGAATTGACTAGAAGGTCGGGTCGAGTCAACATATGGTGTTTTTTTCGGTGGTCGACTTGTCAAAGTTTGTATACAAACTAGTTTTTTATGTAAACAAACCTAGTTTTTTACTAGCAATATTTTTGACAACCCAACCACAGAAGCAGTGTTGTTTTAGAGTTGACCTCACCTTCTAGTCAATTCGCCTTGGTTCACACTATGAAAGTTTTCTTTCAGAAAGTCTAAGTTTATTGGTGAGAGGGGAAAATAATTGCTTTTTTTCTCTCCTCTCTCGCCCATACTTTTCTTCCCTCCTCTCTTACCCATTAACTTAGACTTACCCTGTAGGAAATCAAACACATTTATAACTAACTTAAAACTGGTTTTTTTATAACCACATCTAGTTGATTAGGTAACTTTTTTCCTTGTCATAGGCAGTAGTTAATTGGCTATCTTTGCATGACTTTTTCACTGACTACTAACTACTTATTTTTCAACCTATTTGTAATTAATTAAAAGTATTGTCAGTTTATAATAAATTATTTAAATGTTAAATAATTTTTGTCAAAAAATATACAAATGTACATATGGGGGATTTCATGTCAAGTGACCCAATTTTTAAATCGATGTCTTCCGATTTGGGTGAAATTAGCACCAAGCTTAGTCCTATTAAATAGTAGTTTAGACACAAATTTTCAACAAGATCGGTCAAAAAGTTTCTGAGTTAGAGGGGACCAAAGTTTGGCATTTTGTCCATACAGGTGTTGTTTCTCATCCATGTAACTTAATACCTATTGGTGATAGACAAATTGGTCCCAAGTAGCTTAGATAGCTATTTGATCAATCTTTTTAAAAAAAATATTTTTTTTTTAATTTTTTAAAATTATTTTTTTTTTTAATTTAAAACTTTTTTTTATTTTTTTTTTAGCGGTAATGTTTTTTTTGCTCAAAAGAAAGCTTATGTCTTTTCCTTTAAGGTGGTTTTGGTCGCTTTTTGGGATACGAGTGGCTTATGTAAAAAAAAATAATTTTCAATTTTTTTTAATATGCAGTGCTCTTTCTCAGCCATGTAACTTATTACCTATTGGAGTTAGCAAAATTTGTCCCAAGTAGCTTCGATAGCTATTTGATCAATCTTTTTAAAAAACAATTTTTGTTTTTTTTTTAATTTTTTTAAATTTTTTTTTATTTCCTTTAAGGTAGTTTTGGTCGCTTTTTGGGATACGAGTGGCTTATGTATAAAAAAAAATAATTTCTAACTCAAGGCGAGGGTTTTTAAATTTTTAGCATAGCACTATTTTGAATTTTTTCCTAAAAGACCAGAACTACCTTAAAGGAAAACACATAAGCTTTCTTTTGAGCAAAAAAAAAAAAAAACAAAAAAACATTTCCGCTAAAAAAAAAAAATAAAAAAAGATTTCAAATTTAAAAAAAAAAATTTTAGAATTTTTAAAAAAAAAACGAAAATATTTTTTTTAAAAGATTGATCAAATAGCTATCGAAGCTACTTGGGACAAATTTTACTAACTCCAAAAAGCGACCAAAACTACCTTAAAGGAAAACCCATAAGCTTTCTTTTGAGCAAAAAAAAAAAAAAAAAAAAAAACATTCCCGCTAAAAAAAAAATAAAAAAAAGTTTTAAATTAATTTTAAAAATTAAAAAAAAAAAAAAAATATTTTTTTTAAAAAGATTGATTAAATAGCTAACTAAGCTACTTGGGACAAATTTGTCTAACACCAATAGGTAAAAAGTTACATGGATGAGAAAGAACACCTTTACGGCCAAAACGCAAACTTTGACCCCCTTTATCTCAGAAACTTTTTGACCGATCTTGTTGAAAATTTGTGTCTAAACTACTATTTAATAGGACTAAGCTTGGTGCTAATTTCACCCAAATCGGAAGACATCGATTTAAAAATTGGGTCACTTGACATGAAATCCCCCATATGTATATCTTTATACATTTTGATATAGAAATAATTATTTACGAAAAATTTTGCATTAAACTGCCCTAAATGATGATGTATAATAGTCCTGAAATAAATACGCAACATAATTGCTAGTATATAAACAGATTTGTATCGATTTAATTTTTAATTATTTTAAAGTGTTTGTATATATTTTTTTCATTTGACTTCATGGCATGCTTGTTTTACTTATTTTGCTTTTATTTGTGTTTAACGTGTGCCTTTTTGGTTGATATCTGCATGAGATTTAAACCAATTTGTAGTCATTTAAAAAAAAGTTAATTTATAGTTAGTGTTTTTTGCAACTGACTATTTTATTTACTACAGGGTACTGAAAGAAAACTTTCATAGTGTGAACCAAGGCGAATTCATACAGTTGACCGCATGGTGAGATAGAGTTATGCTAGTATCCTTTTTTTGAAAAATACTATGTATTTTGTATTTGTAAAAAGTTAGAGTAAAGGTCAAAATTATTTGTTGAAAATATAAAAAAGGGATTTTTTGTTTATAAAATGTATTGTATCGTGTATTTCCTGTATTGCAAATATATTGTGGTTTACGTTTTTTGCTTAATAAAATTTAAATAAGTGTTTTTTTTCAAGTATTTCTATTTTTATTTGTACTTTATTTTAAATTTTAACCAATTTTTTCACAAAATTTGACATTCAGTATACACACAAATAAATAAACAATAAATGCGAACCCAGACTAAATCAAGGCGAATTCATCCCAGGTAATCTCGGTACTATAACAAGTACAACTCGTACAAAAACCACAAGCAATTTGTTTTTGTAAAATCATTGTACAATGTCAAAAACAGCAATAAAACAAAACAGAAACAAAGATAATAAAAGAGAATAAACAAAATTTTGACATCCAACAGTGATTTTAGCTAATATCAGCAGGGCTTTTAGGACCACCTGTAATAAATTCGCCTTGGACTAAATGATAAAAATATTTGATAATTTTTTCAAAAGTAAATTAATAAAGATAAAGAACAATTATTTTGAACACCATGACTGTACTATTGTACCTTGGCGTGATGGCGTTTTGTTGTTTCTATAAGACGCTTTACATTTATTTATTTATTTAAATAAGTAATAAAGTAAGCCTATTAAGGTAAAAAAAGGAGGTTAACTCCATGGTGAAATAAGCAGGTGGAATAGCTACGACAACAAATACAACATTGCAACAATAAAAATGGAAATTAGGTCCCAGCTTGCCTCAAAAATATGTTGAACAAAAATAAAAGCATGCCGTTGAACGTGCTGAAATAAATAATTTTTAAACCAATTTTTATTTAATTATGGTCAAAATCTTATTAATTTTTATTTAAAATTATCAAAAATTTTAATAAAAGCAATAATCACAGCACAAATCGTGGACTTTTTGTAAACATAAATAAAACTTTGACAATAGATTAGACAACCCTGCAGATAACGAGAGTATTCCATACATGCATGTAAAGAGTAGTCCATAAAGGAGTAGGAGTACTCCAAAACTACTCCAAATATATGGGTAAAAGGTGGTCCATTTAACATTACGATGTCCTAGGAACTACTCCATTGAGTACTAAAGTGGGTTAGTTTTAAAAATACTCCATGTAACTACAGTATAGAGTACACTTAAGGGGCTGTTTAAGCATTTTTCTATTTCATTTTTTACTAATCGCCTTTTATGGTGTGTACTGTAGTCTATTATTGCTATTATGAAATATATTTACTTGGTATTTTTAATTTTTTTGTCTTTTTTCCACAAATTTCACAAACTTTCACCTTTAAATAAACAATTAGTAATGTACACCATCAGGGCTACAAACGTGTTATACTGTAAACTATAGAAAAGTATACATCATGCAGCTGTTGGCAGCACTACATGTTAATTTCTTATAACACATACTACAGTACATTGGACCATGTTCTAAGTAGTGCATTTAAGCCACAATGGACCACGTCGTCCAATATTATCTGTAGGGAAACAATGCAAGAGCAAAAATTCGTCATCTGGCGTAGTGCTGCCACCTGTATTATTTCACCATGGTTAACTCAATTGTATTTTTTTTTTGGCAAAATACTTGATAAATTGATCTAAGTTTTTTACAGTGGGTAAATATGACCATTGTTTATCGTTTTCTTGCAAAAAATCAAAATGTGTAAATTTTGAGTTGACTCCCTTTAGAGGAACCAATGGAAGTGCCTCAATCCCGCCTACATTTGTTCGGATGTTGTATATTCATAACCAAGATGCTTATACCTAATACATATGTACACAGAAATCTATAATGTCTTCGTGCGGGAGGTGCCATGCCCACTTCTCCAATTCCGCCCATATTTTAACAGAAGTTGTGCATTAATAACCCAGATACGAGTGTCAAATTCGGACAACTTTTTCTTATCGTTCTTGAGATATAGAAAGAAAAACTAATTTGTGCTGCGCCCACTTCTTTAATCCCGCCTACATTTCGTAGGATTCTGTGTATTGATAGCCGAGATGTTTGTACTTAATTTGGGAACTTTAGTAAAACTAGAGTAGGGCTGCCAGAAGTTTGAACCTATCAACCAGGACACAGAAAAAATTTATAAATTTTTTTAATACTTTTTAATGTAGTATATGTCAAAATCATCCATTTTTATTTTTAAATCCAACAATATATATAAAAAAAATTAACGTGTACTTCATGTACATAAAAACAATGAAAAATAATAACAAGTAAGAGTGCTATATTCGGCTATGCCGAATCTTAAATACCCTTCACCATGGTTTGGAAAGAACAGAAGTTTATATATATATTTAAATATCTATATATATAAAATTGGATGTGTGTATGTATGTATGTAACGAATGGACTCCAAAACGGCTGGGCCGATTTTGATGAAATTTTCAGGGAATCTTCAGAATTTTCAGGCGGGTGACATAGGGAAGTCTGATTTTTGATTTTCGGTCTGGGGGCGGAGGGGCGTGGCAAAAACCATAACTTGAGAACGGCTTGACCGATTTGAACGATTTTTTCTTTAAAATGATCGCCATGGTCCACCTTAGGTTTTTACGGAAATAAATTTTCCCCGCCCACTTTTACGCCCACTTTTTTCGATTTACCTAAAATCAGAAAACGGCTCCATCGAGTTGACTAATTTTTCTTTCAAATGTTCGTATTAATCAACTTTAAGTTTTCATCGAAAGAAAAATTTACCACGCCTACTTTTACGCCCACTTTTTCTATTAAGCGCATAACTGAAGAACGGCTTGACCGATTTGGACGATTTTTTCTTTAAAATGATCGCCATGGGCTAACTTAGGTTTTGCGGAAAGAAAATGTTGCCCCGCCCACTTTTACGCCCACTTTTTTCGAATTACCTAAAATCAGAAAACGGCTCCATCGATTTAACAAATTTTTCTTTCAAATGTTTGTACTAATCCATTTTAAGTTTTCATCGAAAGAAAAATTTACCACGCCTACTTTTACGCCCATTTTTCCTATTAAGCGCATAAGTTGAGAACGGCTTGACCGATTCAAACGATTTTTTCTTTAAAATGATTGCCATGGTCAAACTTAGGTTTTTACGGAAAGAAAATTTTGCCCCGCCCACTTTTTTCGATTTACCTAAAATCAAAAACGGCTCCTTCGATTTGACTAATTTTTCTTTTAAATATTCGTATTATTCCATTTTACGTTTTCATCGATTATTCCCTAAACAGAAGACCAGCATTGTAAAATCACATGATTGCCGCTGAAGATGATTTTCTTTGCAAAGTCACCAGTCACATCTTTCTGTTCAACCCACCATTCGGCGCATTGACGACGCTTGAAATGGTCAGTAGACTTCAGCTCTTAAATCAATTGAACCTTGTAAGCGTGTAAATTCTAATCTTTATTAAAAAATTCGCATCAGTAACGTATGGACTCCAAAACGGCTGGGCCGATTTTGATGAAATTTTCAGGGAATCTTCAGAATATTCAGGCCGGTGACACTGTCTGATTTTTGATTTTCGGTCTGCGGGCGGAGTGGCGTGGCAAAATCCAATTTTCATATTGCACCACCAATGACTTCTAAATAATTTGGACGATTTTTTCTTTAAAATGATCGCCATGGTCCAACTTAGATTTATACGAAAAGAAAATTTTGCCCCGCCCACTTTTTTCGAATTACCTAAAATCAGAAAACGGCTCCATCGATTTGACAAATTTTTCTTTCAAATGTTTTAAGTTTTCATCGAAAGAAAAATTTACCACGCCTACTTTAACGCCCACTTTTTCTATTAAGCGCATAACTTGAGAGCAGCTTGACCGATTCAAACGATTTTTTCTTTAAAATGATTGCCATGGTACAACTTAGGTTTCTACGGAAAGAAAATTTTGCCCCGCCCACTTTTTTTTTGATTTACCTAAAATCAAAAAACGGCTCCATCGATTTGACTAATTTTTCTTTTAAAAGTTCGTATTAATCAATTTTACGTTTTTATCGAAAGAAAAATGTATCACGCCTACTTTTACGCCCACTTTTTCTATTAAGCGCATAACTTGCGAACGGCTTGACCGATTTGGACGATTTTTTCTTTAATCATCGCCATGGTCCAACTTAGGTTTTTACGGAAGGAAAATTTTGCCCGCCCACTTTAGCGCCCACATTTTTGATTTATGGATTTTTATTTAAAGGCCGTAAATTTCGTTTAAATCTCAATTTAAATGGTCTGGTAATACAACACTAATGTTCGCTTAGGGCCAGCAACGCGGACCGGGTCAGCTAGTATTTTATAAAATATATATCGTTTAGTTTTATTTAATTATTTGCACATGATTGCGTGCTATTAAATATATTAAAAGTTTAATTAATATATAGCACGTTTAGTTTTGATCGAATTTCAGTATTTGGTCATACCGACATCTTAAAGTATAAAATTACCATTTACTTTGGTGATAAAACTTGTAGTCGGGAAGTTCTTTGGTTCCCGAAAATAGGTATTAAAAAAAAACTATATTTTTGACATTACTTTTTTTTGCCGATATTCCGAATTTTTCTAAAAATTTCCGATATTTTGTTCTTAAAAGATTTCCGATATTTTGATATCTAAAACGTATGAATAGGTCATAATACAGCTCTAAAATTTTAGTTTTTATAAAAATGTTAATGTTTTTTAGTTCTTTTTTGGAGTATTTTGCACATAACTTAACCATTTTTAACCGATTTGGCAGATTTATATACCAACGTACTTAAAAATAATATTTCCATTAAATTGGCTTATAGGCATATATGTATATATACCTACATATATGTACATATATTTAAGCAAACTTTATAATAAAAAAACAAACTTAATTATAATAAAAAGAGTAATTTTTGGGATTTCAGTATTTTGATTATAACTCAGCCATTTTTTAACCGATTTGACAGATTTATATACCGACGTGTTTAAGAAGAAATTTACCATTTACTTGTGTTATAAAGCTTGGACTCGGGAAGATCCATGGTTACCGAAAATTTTGGTCATAACTTTTTTGTATCTGAACCGATTGTTCCGAAATTTTAGGGAAGTCTGATTTTTGATTTTCGGTCTGGGGGCGGAGGGGCGTGGCAAAAACCATAACTTGAGAACGGCTTGACCGATTTGAACGATTTTTTCTTTAAAATGATCGCCATGGTCCACCTTAGGTTTTTACGGAAATAAATTTTCCCCGCCCACTTTTACGCCCACTTTTTTCGATTTACCTAAAATCAGAAAACGGCTCCATCGAGTTGACTAATTTTTCTTTCAAATGTTCGTATTAATCAACTTTAAGTTTTCATCGAAAGAAAAATTTACCACGCCTACTTTTACGCCCACTTTTTCTATTAAGCGCATAACTGAAGAACGGCTTGACCGATTTGGACGATTTTTTCTTTAAAATGATCGCCATGGGCTAACTTAGGTTTTGCGGAAAGAAAATGTTGCCCCGCCCACTTTTACGCCCACTTTTTTCGAATTACCTAAAATCAGAAAACGGCTCCATCGATTTAACAAATTTTTCTTTCAAATGTTTGTACTAATCCATTTTAAGTTTTCATCGAAAGAAAAATTTACCACGCCTACTTTTACGCCCATTTTTCCTATTAAGCGCATAAGTTGAGAACGGCTTGACCGATTCAAACGATTTTTTCTTTAAAATGATTGCCATGGTCAAACTTAGGTTTTTACGGAAAGAAAATTTTGCCCCGCCCACTTTTTTCGATTTACCTAAAATCAAAAACGGCTCCTTCGATTTGACTAATTTTTCTTTTAAATATTCGTATTATTCCATTTTACGTTTTCATCGATTATTCCCTAAACAGAAGACCAGCATTGTAAAATCACATGATTGCCGCTGAAGATGATTTTCTTTGCAAAGTCACCAGTCACATCTTTCTGTTCAACCCACCATTCGGCGCATTGACGACGCTTGAAATGGTCAGTAGACTTCAGCTCTTAAATCAATTGAACCTTGTAAGCGTGTAAATTCTAATCTTTATTAAAAAATTCGCATCAGTAACGTATGGACTCCAAAACGGCTGGGCCGATTTTGATGAAATTTTCAGGGAATCTTCAGAATATTCAGGCCGGTGACACTGTCTGATTTTTGATTTTCGGTCTGCGGGCGGAGTGGCGTGGCAAAATCCAATTTTCATATTGCACCACCAATGACTTCTAAATAATTTGGACGATTTTTTCTTTAAAATGATCGCCATGGTCCAACTTAGATTTATACGAAAAGAAAATTTTGCCCCGCCCACTTTTTTCGAATTACCTAAAATCAGAAAACGGCTCCATCGATTTGACAAATTTTTCTTTCAAATGTTTTAAGTTTTCATCGAAAGAAAAATTTACCACGCCTACTTTAACGCCCACTTTTTCTATTAAGCGCATAACTTGAGAGCAGCTTGACCGATTCAAACGATTTTTTCTTTAAAATGATTGCCATGGTACAACTTAGGTTTCTACGGAAAGAAAATTTTGCCCCGCCCACTTTTTTTTTGATTTACCTAAAATCAAAAAACGGCTCCATCGATTTGACTAATTTTTCTTTTAAAAGTTCGTATTAATCAATTTTACGTTTTTATCGAAAGAAAAATGTATCACGCCTACTTTTACGCCCACTTTTTCTATTAAGCGCATAACTTGCGAACGGCTTGACCGATTTGGACGATTTTTTCTTTAATCATCGCCATGGTCCAACTTAGGTTTTTACGGAAGGAAAATTTTGCCCGCCCACTTTAGCGCCCACATTTTTGATTTATGGATTTTTATTTAAAGGCCGTAAATTTCGTTTAAATCTCAATTTAAATGGTCTGGTAATACAACACTAATGTTCGCTTAGGGCCAGCAACGCGGACCGGGTCAGCTAGTATTTTATAAAATATATATCGTTTAGTTTTATTTAATTATTTGCACATGATTGCGTGCTATTAAATATATTAAAAGTTTAATTAATATATAGCACGTTTAGTTTTGATCGAATTTCAGTATTTGGTCATACCGACATCTTAAAGTATAAAATTACCATTTACTTTGGTGATAAAACTTGTAGTCGGGAAGTTCTTTGGTTCCCGAAAATAGGTATGAAAAAAAAACTATATTTTTGACATTACTTTTTTTTGCCGATATTCCGAATTTTTCTAAAAATTTCCGATATTTTGTTCTTAAAAGATTTCCGATATTTTGATATCTAAAACGTATGAATAGGTCATAATACAGCTCTAAAATTTTAGTTTTTATAAAAATGTTAATGTTTTTTAGTTCTTTTTTGGAGTATTTTGCACATAACTTAACCATTTTTAACCGATTTGGCAGATTTATATACCAACGTACTTAAAAATAATATTTCCATTAAATTGGCTTATAGGCATATATGTATATATACCTACATATATGTACATATATTTAAGCAAACTTTATAATAAAAAAACAAACTTAATTATAATAAAAAGAGTAATTTTTGGGATTTCAGTATTTTGATTATAACTCAGCCATTTTTTAACCGATTTGACAGATTTATATACCGACGTGTTTAAGAAGAAATTTACCATTTACTTGTGTTATAAAGCTTGGACTCGGGAAGATCCATGGTTACCGAAAATTTTGGTCATAACTTTTTTGTATCTGAACCGATTGTTCCGAAATTTTCAGAAAATATTTTCTACTAAAGATTTCCGATCTTTTGATATATAAGGCGTAGCCATAGGTCATATTAAAGTCAAAAAATTCAGCTTTTTATACAATTTTTGATATTTTTTGTATGGGAGGTACCACGTCCACTTCTTCAATCCCGCCCACATTTTGTGGGATGGTGTGCATTTATAACCTGAATCTTTGTACATAATTTGGAATTTTTGGCTTTTGCCGTTCTCAAGATTTACAGAAATAAAAAAAATACAACAACAAGGAATTTTTGGAAAAATTTAGAGGTAGTCGTGGTTTTTTGCTCATATCTCCGTAATTTTTGGACCGATCTGGCTGAATTTCAATAGCAAACTTGAACGGAGTATATGTGACATAAATATACATCAACCTAGTCCACATCATTTCTGGGGTTTTTGGAAAACCCATTTCAACATACACACGGACAGACGGACAACCGGATTTGAACATCGCTTTTCATAAGGACCCAGAATATATATACATTATAGGGTGTAGGATCAATATTGTGGAACATACAAACGGAATGACAAAGTTATATATACCCTCTTACCTTCGGTGAAGGGTATAAAAAAGACATATTTTTTTGGATTTCAGTACTTTGGACATAACTCAGTCTTTTATTAACCGATTTGAAAGATTTATATACCGATGTCTTTAGGAATAAATTTACCATTTACTTTGTGATAAAACGTGGACTCAGAAAGACCTATGGCTCCCGTAAATGGGTATTTTTTAAAAAAAATTATATTTTGGTCATAACTTTTTTGTATCTGAACCGATTTTTCCAAAATTTTCAGAAAATATTTTCTACTAAAGATTTTCGATCTTTTGATATATAAGGCGTAGCCATAGGTCATATGACAGTCCAAAAATTCAGGTTTATATACAATTTTTGATTTTTTTTGTATGGGAGGTACCACGCCCACTTTTCCAATCCCGCCCATATTTTGTTGGATACTGTATATTGATAATCTAAATGTTTGTACCCAATCTGGAAACTTTGGCTCTTGCCGTTCTCAAGATATACAGAAATAAATAAAATACAACAACAAGGGATTTTTGGGCAAAATCAGAGGCAGTCGTGGTTTTTTGCTCATATCTCCGTCATTTTTGGACCGATCTGGCTGAAATTCAATAGCAAACTTAAACGGAGTATATGTGATATAAACATACATCAACCTAGTCCACATCATTTCTGGGGTTTTTGGAAAACCCATTTCAACATACACACGGACAGACGGACAGACGGACAACCGGATTTGAACTTCGCTTTTCATAAGGACCCAGAATATATATACATTATAGGGTGTAGGATCAATATTGTGGAACATACAAACGGAATGACAAAGTTATATATACCCTCTTACCTTCGGTGAAGGGTATAAAAAAGACATATTTTTTTGGATTTCAGTACTTTGGACATAACTCAGTCTTTTATTAACCGATTTGAAAGATTTATATACCGATGTCTTTAGGAATAAATTTACCATTTACTTTGTGATAAAACGTGGACTCAGAAAGACCTATGGCTCCCGTAAATGGGTATTTTTTAAAAAAAATTATATTTTGGTCATAACTTTTTTGTATCTGAACCGATTTTTCCAAAATTTTCAGAAAATATTTTCTACTAAAGATTTTCGATCTTTTGATATATAAGGCGTAGCCATAGGTCATATGACAGTCCAAAAATTCAGGTTTATATACAATTTTTGATTTTTTTGTATGGGAGGTACCACGCCCACTTTTCCAATCCCGCCCATATTTTGTTGGATACTGTATATTGATAATCTAAATGTTTGTACCCAATCTGGAAACTTTGGCTCTTGCCGTTCTCAAGATATACAGAAATAAATAAAATACAACAACAACAAGGGATTTTTGGGCAAAATCAGAGGCAGTCGTGGTTTTTTGCTCATATCTCCGTCATTTTTGGACCGATCTGGCTGAAATTCAATAGCAAACTTAAACGGAGTATATGTGATATAAACATACATCAACCTAGTCCACATCATTTCTGGGGTTTTTGGAAAACCCATTTCAACATACACACGGACAGACGGACAACCGGATTTGAACTTCGCTTTTCATAAGGACCCAGAATATATATACATTATAGGGTGTAGGATCAATATTGTGGAACATACAAACGGAATGACAAAGTTATATATACCCTCTTACCTTCGGTGAAGGGTATAATAAAAAGTTGAGCTTAAAATGTTCTAAACAAAAATGATTTTCAGAAGATTGCACTTTTTCTAGAACTTCATTTCGGTCTTTTATATATATAGTTATAAAACAGGCAGCATGTCATATAAAAATCAAACTTACATTGATTAATACTCTCCAGTGTTTCAGTCTTAAACGAGTTTCTTTCTTTAGTCCATTGAGCAGACTAAGTACTCAACTTGAAAAAATCTAAATCTTTTAATTTTTCTTCAACCAAATCGACAACTGTCAAACTAATCAATTGACAAAGCCATACACGCTTTGATTTTGACAACAACCGACTCAGTTGACAATTGAATTGAAACGTGTATGGGCTGCTTTAGAGAAAGCAAATTGTTATCGGTTTTCGATTAATTATAAAAGTTGTTTACACGGTATAACTTTTTACAGCAACTAGTTGAAACAAAATTTGAAAGAGGATTGACTCTCATCTAATATTATTGAAAGCTTTTACCAGCTTTACACCAGATAACAGTTGAATTTAATTAAAGTTGTTTATACAATTGCCTTATGTAAACAGTGTATAACAGAAATCTTAACCTTTGTTAACAACTAAAACCAGCAAAAAACTAATTTTTTTGTCTTGACCTGTATAAAAAACCAGGACAATTTAATAGTGGACCAGGACAAGTCGTCTAAAACCAGGACAATCCTGGAAAACCAGGACGTATGGCAGGCCTAAACTAGAGGCAGTCGTGGTTTTTTGTTCATATCTCAGGCTGAAATACAAAAGCAACCTTTAACGGAGGTTATGTGATATAAATATATACCAACCTAGTCCCAAGTCATTTCTGGGGTCTTTGGAAAACCCATTTCAACATACACTCGGACATCGTTCAATTAACTTTGCTAGTTATAAGGACATAGAATATATAATAACTGAAAATAGCGCAGCCGTTTTATTTTTCGAATATGAGGCTGGAAATGCGGTAACGGTCAATGGATCACGCTATCGCGAGATGTTAACAACTGAATTTTGGCCTATTATTGAAGACGTGGAAATTACTGACATGTGGTTTCAACAGGACGGTGCCAGAGACTTGCGCCGTGGGATTTCATCGGCGGCGGCGGCTGACGCAAAAAAAAGCTCGGCGGCGGCTCGCTCCGGCTGTTAGCCGATGTGGCTGTCAGCCGATGGGATATGAATATTAAAATTATATGTATGTACATTTGTGTAAACATATTTGCATGTGTTTATATTAAAACAAACAATTTAAGCCATTTTTTTATACTATAATTCACTACTCATGGCATAAAAATATGTTTTTGTTTAAACAGAATCACATGTTTTCAATGACACAGGAAATCAAACATTAATTGAATAATTAGCTACTCCAGAGTACAAAATTTTAAATTTTTACATATTAAACACACCATCTTTTTTTAGAACTACTATTTATCTTTGTTCGGCTTGAAAACGGTCTCTTAAAACAGGACAAAATGTTGTACAGTGACACACCAAAATTTCGACCACATTGAAGGGTGGTTGAAGGTGTTGACCGCGTAAACGAATACCTCAGTAGTGACGCAAACAAACATATTGGCGTTTTAAACTTAAATTCATTTTTCTTGTTAAGAATATTTTCGTAGTGCACGAAATCTGAATTGAATTGAACTCGCTGATCTCGGCAACCGTATCGCTGGAATCAGTTTCATCTGTAATTTTGTTATTCTCACACATATTTATTTAATTTTGAATTGCAGCCAAATAGTATATAGTTTTAAAAACAATAAACACTTAAGGCTGTTTAGCAAAAGTGGTTTCGTCAAATTTTTACAGAGTTAAAACTTTTCGGCGGGAAAATACACAGAATAGTTATCACAAAAAATAATGAACGATTGCACCAGTGTTCACTCATTTTCCTATATGTCGTTATTTTAAAAATTTTGATGCAATTTTGGTGCTTTATAAACAAGAACCTAAGAGTTGCACTTTTTAAGGATAGAAAAACAAAAAAGAATGTGGCAAGGTGTTAAAAAATTTAATAAAAATTATTTACAAAGTAATCAGTGGCTAAGCTGCAGCCGAATTTTAGCCGAAGAAATTTCGGCGGCGGTGGCTACAAATATTTTCATCGGCGGGTGGCTAACAGCCGGCTAAGTCGCTTCGGCGCAGGTCTCTGGACGGTGCCACATGTCACACCGAATTTCCCGATCGCATATCTTCACGAACATCAGCTGTTAAGTGGCCAGCCAGATCGTGTGCTTTAAAGGCCCAAATACACTTGTCAAATGCTTGTCCAGCTGGCGAATTCATCGTGTACGTGTGCTTGACGTAATATTCGCCGTAATATCTAAATTTTTTGATTTTCCATCCAGCATCGTCGGTGTGACACATACAAACATATTTTCACTAATACTACCACAATGCTTGATGAGTATTTTGATCAATGTATTTGGGCCTTAACACCACTGGATTATTTTTTGTGGGGCTATGTTAGGGCTGGTTCACACACGTCAAGTTTGACTTGCCAAGTCTTGATCTTTAAGGATAGAAGAGAAAAGAGAATTCCATTTCTTTTCTTTTAAACTTGACGTTTGTGAACCGGCACTTCAGGACAAAGTCTATACGGAGCCAATCGAATCGATTGAAGCCTTAAAATTCAAAATCCGTGATGTGATTAACGAAATAGACCCGCCATTTTGCCAAAAAGTGATTAACAACTTTGATGAAAGAATCGACATCTGTCAGCGTGCTTGTGGTGGACATTTGCCAGATATCATTTTTCATTAATAATTGCCGAACTTTTCTCTTCGTAATATGTACTATAAAAATTTAAACCATCTAAGTTCTTTGTTTTAGAAAACAAAGTTCTTGTTGAAAAACACAGTAATTTACAGGGTCAAAGATCTATATTGTAGAAATTACAAACGGATTGACAAACTTATATATACTCCTTCCACCTGTGGTGAAGGGTAAAAAAAACACACAAGATCACCATAAAAAAGAGTAATAGCAACAACGTCCACTAAATGAATGTAAACAACAACAGAGATAAATGATAAAAGAATAGTGAGAATGAGAGCAATAATAAGAATATTTTAATCCATAAACAGTTTTCATGTGAAACGGTCAACAAAGTTAAATGAGATTTCAAATATCGGAAAATCACAATCTCAAGAGAAGCGACACAAAAAAGAATTAAAAAAAGAAACAAAAAAAAAAGTTTATACATTATAATAAATAAACACAAAAAAGTGTGTAAAAAAGAAATGTATTTTTAAGTTTTCTTCTTCTAATTTTTCATAAAATTCGCCCGCTACACTTAAATACCAGACGTTTACCGACAACGAACGCGAGCGGAGCACAAATTAGCAACGGCACAAAACGGTACAGAACATCGAGAAAAGCTAGCACAAGTTCAACCAACTAAGAACAAAAATTTATTTTAAAAAAATATCTACTATATTCAAAAAAGTGCAATATACACACAATCGTACAAATTTAAAAAAATATATGTATATACATGTGTATATGCATATGTACATATGCATACATACATACATGAATATGAATATTCGGTATTAGATAAAATGTGTGTGTGAAATAAATTGAAGAAAAGATATTTCAAAATTATCATTTTCACTTACAGCAGAAATTATACTACGGATTAACAAATTTTCAATTAAAAGATTTATTCAAATTTTAATTTTTTATTTAATGCACAGTGCAATTTCGTTGTTAGAAAATAATTTAAAACTATTTTTCCTTTAAAATTATTTATACCTAGTGTCATGTGGAAATCAATAAAATTTTAAAAATAAATTTTGAAAAAAGCGTCCCGTAAAAAAGAACTTAAAAATAGCCCGAGTCAGAGGTAAATTGGTGGCAGCAGCAGCGGTAGCCCATTTAAATAAAAAATCTTCCCTACATTGTTTTTGACCCAGTGAAACGTCGCCCGAAGATATAATGTCTGGTGATGTACAACCGCGTAAACGCAAGGACAAGAAAAAGAAACGTGGTAAGTTAAAAGTGGACGAATATTTTCCTTAATTAATTTTTTAGGTCGTTCACGTATTTTCTTTTAAATTTTTCTCCTCAATTTTCGCCGCAAATGATCGAGTATATGTATGCATGTGTGTGTGTTTATTGCCCTATTATATAAAATATTTTTGGTACTTTTAAGTTTATGAAAATGAAAATTATATTTTTAATTTTCATTTTCATCACACACATGTCTCTCGTTTTAGTGTTTGTTGCTGTCGCCATAGAGCAATCTTTCTAAGCATATTCAACAACAAAAAAAAAAAAAAGAGTGCTGCCATCTAGTCTGTGGGCAATAATTAGCGTAGAAATCAAACTGACTAAATTGTAATTAAGTTTTATTAACCCTTCAACGTTCTAAGAAGTATGTAAAACTTTCAACTTTAATTATCTAGAATTCTTTGGGCCGGAAATATGAACTTTATGCAGAGGCAGAAATCTCAAATAATATCACCATATACATACACACATAATCTGTATTGTAGGGTCATTAATTTTTTTTAGTGCAAAATACCACTCCAGTACAATGTGTCGAAAAAAGTTTCCGCACCGAAAGCGATTTCTAAAGTGCTTTAAATTTTTAATTATTGTACAAACATTGTATATGTAGGTTATTTGTATTTATTTTTTTAAAGTTAATATAAGCAAAAAAGATGAGGAATTGTTAGATAAAGACTTTAAGTTTAATGTGCGTTTCGTTTTACATAGTGGATATATATCCTGCTCCACCTTAACGAAATCCGATTATTTTTTTAAGACTATGTAACAGTTAACACTTCAACTAAGAAAATGTAGAAAAAAAGGGCAAACATATTAACTTTTATTGAAATTATGAAGCATCAAATTGGCACTTTTATTATTATCATGTGCTTACACGTACTATAGAAAAAAATTCCAAAGATTATGAAAAAAATTGTCCACACTAGTTAGTTTAATATGTTATCAGTACGCCTATACAATTTCTAGTTTACCCTATTAATCGCAATTATAAAAGCATGGCGAAAAAATTATATCGAAAAAAAATTTAAATATTTTCTCATACCATAACTTTGTCAGACGATAAAAAAGGTATTGCTAGGTCCCGCAGAATTTTTACAAAATTCATTTGCCTCAAGTAATAACAATACAAAAAAATTAAAATTTAGGTTTCGAAAGTCTTAAAATATCGTTAGAAAAAATATCCATATCGATATTATTATTTCAAATACAGCTATGAAAACTTATAATACCAGATACAATCACAGTTTTTAGCCGCAAGTTTACTCGCTGTTGATTCGCGCTGAATTGCAGTAATGTACAGAAACATAATTTAATTGTTAAGAAAAAAAAAAAAATTATAAACAGTTTAAGGCAAGCTATCAACTTATTATCTTAAATAGTTTTTTGCTTCTGCTGTAAAATTTTCAAACGGGATGTTCGGAACCGGAAATTTTTACAAGAAAAGAGAGATACTTTTAGAATTGCCAGATTGTTTGCTGGGATTAATTTAAATAGTAGTCAACTGCTTATTTGTTTTTTAAACCTTACTGCCCGTCTACAACTGACATGATTTGCTGTTATAACTTGAAGTTATAAAAGCGTTGTTAAAACATTTGCATTAGCAACCGTGTTATAACATGAGAAAACTTCTAACATGACGAGTCTATACTTAACACTAACATCATATTAGTGTTAAAGTTAAGCATTTCATGTCAGTTGTAGACTGCATGTTATGCTGGGTACACACAGTGCAACCTACATGCAATCTGTTTCAATGCAACCTCAAAATATCAAAGCGTTTTGGTGTTGATGCAATCTAGAATGAATGGAAATGAATTTAATTCACTAGATTGCGTAAACGCGTTGCATAGTGTGTACCCAGCATTACATAGCGTTAACATTTGACAGTACTATAATATAGTAAAATTACTATATTGTGTTAACAAACATAACACTTAGTCTGAGTTCATACGGCTCATGTCTTATTGACAAGATTCTTCCTTTTTCTTCTTTAAACATGAATTGGCGTTCAAATGATTCATGTCATGTTGACGACATGTGCTTTTTTGATATTGAAAACAATAACAAAATTAAACCACGAATGAAAAAGCAAAACGTAAAGACAATACATGCATCTGTGTACTCATTTCTTTTCCCCTCGTCCCTCTCGCCTATAAAGTAGCAATCATGTCAATAAGACAAGAGCCGTATGAACACAGACTTAGCTAAAATATAAAACATCTCTAAACGCATAAATTCTGCGCTTAAACTACCAATACAAACCATATGAAATTGACAACATTTATCGTAGTGTTGCCACACTATTATTTTTTGCACTGTATATATAATATATAGGGCACTGATTTACAGCTGTTAAGTTTAAACTTCATATAAACTTAAGTTTAGTTCAACTAAACCCTTCTGTTTCAGTGCTAAAAAATGGTTGAAAAATGCAGCTATTACCATAATTACAAGTGTAAAATATTCTATTTAAATTTGCATTATGAACTGTTTACACGGGTAAATTACTGTCAACCAAATTAACGAAAGTTTCCAAGAATGTATACAAAAAGAAATAATACTAAACACTTTTATAAATTAGTACAAAAGTTTTTCATTTGAAAAATCGTAAAATTTCGGGTGTAAATCGTCAATGGGCCATTTTTGAACCCCAAAATCGTCAAATCTGGTAGCCGCACTCTTCAATTTTCTTCTTTCCTTTTTCCACCGTAACCGAAAATTTAAAAGCTGATTATTTTACGATATTGTTAAAGAGAAAAATTTATATTTTACTAATTTTATAAATTTACCCATAAATTTGTTCACTTAGATGAACAATCAGACTGCAAAATTGTGCAAACATAATTACTTATTTGTGAGAATGTTTAATTGTATGTTTTCTTTAATATTATCTTCCTTAAAAGAGGTGATTTTGATAAAAATTATTCCAAAAAAGTTTTCTTGCATGGTCTGTAATCTAAAGCTGGGATCACACGATTGCCGCAAATGCACCAATATATTTATAAATAAATAAATGAATAAAAAATATTCTGAAATTACGTGTTCACGTGTTTGAAAGAAATGTAATTGCCGCTAGTTGGTACAAAGCGAAATGGGTACAAAAGTTGCCGCAGCACAGTCACACGATTGTTCCTACTTGTGACGAATGCGAAAACAGCTGTTGTGGTACCTTTTTTATTCAAGTTGGTTTGTTCATTAAAAAAAAGAACATTTTATCAAAAGTATATTTAAACAAATTTTTGTTGAATACTTTTATTTGAAATATTTTAAGAAAAATATACTTATGAAATATTAAAGACAAATATCTGTAAAAGAAACAATACTTATTTTTTTAATATCTTGAATAAAAGTGTTCACACTGAATAGCTATGCTTATGAACATACATATTTCGTTAATAGCAATACTTAAAAAAAATTATAACGCATAATAAATAAATTCATATTTATCTTTATTAATTACTAAAAGAAACACTAAAAAGTAAATTAAATAAAAAAATGGCAAATATTGGCTCGAATTGTGTTGTTTGATTGCCGCATAAGAAAACAATAAATATTGGTGCATTTTTGTTATTTTTGTTGACGCGCGGTTGCATAGCAAACAGTCACACGATTGCCGCACCAGGGTTGCATTTGATTGGTAAAAGTAAGCACAATATTGTCCTCAATTGGTACATAAGCCATTTGGTTGTGCAGTCACACGATTGGGGTATTAAAGAGTGTGAAAAATTGGTACATTGCGGCAATTGTGTGATCCCAGCTTAAGGAAGAGTTCGAAGAGAAATATGTTATTCGGATTAGCGGTAAATTTTTATTTTGTTTTAATCATTATTCAGTTAAATTATTACGGAACAAATTTCACGTTCGAAATGTCACGTATCGACCCAGATTTTAGCTTAAAAAAAAAATACAGAAGATTTTGGAATCAAACCAAGACATTTTAATGTTACATTGCTACGTAAAATTCTGAAAGTAGTTTTAATAATTGTGGCAGGAATCGCTGAATTACGCCTTTTTATACATGACCACAAAAACTACTTCTATTTTTTCACGTTCGAACCGCTACTTCTTTTGCCAATAGCTTTGACCTAGAATCGCGCCCTCCATAAATTTGAGCATAGATAACAGTGCTTTATTAGTGCTTCAAGGGTTATTTAAGGGTTAAGAGAGCGTAAAAATATTTGTTGTTTAAAATGTTATTGCATTTTTGATGCGTACGACTGTCACGTTCAACACTTTTACCCATATACAATATTTCGCATTCATGATTTTAGGGTTAATATTTTTCGATTTAAGTTACACCTTCAAAGTATATTTAAAATTATCTGGACTATAATATTCTGAATTAAGTAGTTTTACTTGAAAATCATAACAGTAAGGAAACTAGGCTCATTCGTCAAAAATGGCCCCGAAAATCGCAAAATTGAAATCGCAGGTAGGGAAACACTACGGCAGATATTGACACGATTTTTCTTATATTTTTATTCCCTATTATATCCTCAATAAATCCCAATGCAATGATCAAAAAATTCCGAAATTTGTTTGGAGTTTTGAAACTGCCGTTAAAAGAATTAATTTTTTTTGGTCATATCTGCGAATATATCATAACATACAAGTAAATACAGGTAAACTTTACCACCCGTTTCCACATGCGAGTGCAAGTTCGAAAAACTCAATACACTCACACTTTTTCACTAATATTCACACATTTTTTGTACATTCAGCCAATCGGTTGCTTCCTCGATTTTTCGTTGATAATATGTATACACTACTTGCAAGTAATTACTTGCATGTGGAAACGTAGGGTTAAGTACAAATTAGCTCTTATTCAAATATTTTTAAAAATTTGTTAATTTTGTTCCAACATTTTTTGTTCAAGTGGCACGAGACACGTTAACTTTAACATTTTTTTAGCCAAATTCTGTCTTTTATATCGAAATTAAATTTAAAAGTTAAATGTAATTGTAAATGCACCTTCAAAGTTCAGCGTTGTTACGACAGTTTCGTCTTATGAAATGTGACCGATGGGAATGTTTGTTTTATAAATCTTTAACATTTTTGTTAAAACTTTTCGTTAAGAGAAAACAGAAAAGAGATTTTTATTTTTTTTATATTTTTCTGTGTATAATTTTATTAAGTACAAAAAAAAAAAAAATAAAAACAAACACCAAAATCTTATCGTTTTGTAAACAATTTTTTTTTCTTTTTCTTGTACACTTAATAAAACATTATTACATTATTTTGTTGACACATAATTTTATGCTTCTTGTACATTTTGCTGGCGTTTTTTTATTCTTAAATTATTAATTTGAAATAATTAAAAAAAAAAAAATTAAATTTTTGAGTGTATTTTTTTATGAATTTTATTTTATGGACTTGAACAATATTCAAAGATGACTGACTTGACATTGTGTGTGACTGGAGTGGCTGCAAATTAATTTAATCAAATAAGATAGCACAAGGAAACAAGGTTTTTGTTGAATAAGAACTAGGGCATAATTCTGGCAAACGTGATCGAGTACTTTCTCGATTCGAAAGCAATTTTATATCTAACTAGCTTAACCCGGTGCGCTTCGCTACACTGCTTTAACCACTTCTTCAGTTGAGAGATATTTAATATATGCATCCTATGGAATGTTTTTTCCCCTGCGCATTCCCGCTTTATTTTTATTTTCAAAAGTGTAGTATACCATAGGAGTGACTTCTACTAAGTTTGAACATTCTTACTTTACAGTTCTTAAAATATGCGATATTTAACATTGGCGTCCTATGGGGGTTTCAATTTTGGGGCTCAGATGATCCTACTACCAAAAGTTCAACAAATTGCTTGCAGCGGCTCTTATTAATAATGCTATCTATGAGTGGTACTGCTCCTCCTCTGGCTACCCCGCCCATTTCTATACTGACATTTATAGTTTACCATAATAGAAGCTTTAACCACGTTTGAAGAGTCTGCCTTCAATAGTTCTTAAGTTGAGCGATATTGAATATATGCATCCTATGGAAGATATTTCCCCCTGCGCATACCCGCTTTATTTCTGTTTTCAAAAGTGTAGTATACCATAACTGTGACTTCTACAAAGTTTGAACATTCTCACTATAACAGTTTTTAAGATATCCGATATTAAACATTGGCGTCCTATGGGGGTTAACACTTCCCCCGCTGCTATTTTGCTTCAATTTTGGGGCTCAGAAGATCCTACTACCAAAAGTTCAACAAATTGCTTGCAGCGGCTCTTCATTACATTTCTATCTATGAGGGGAACTGCTCTTCCTCTGTCTACCCCGCCCATTACTATATTGAAATTTAAAGTTTGCCATAATAGTAGTTTTAACTACGTTTGAAGACCCTCCCTTTAATAGTTCTTCAGTTGAGCGATATTTAATGTATGGATCCTATGGGAGGTATTTCCCCCCCTGCGCCTATCCGCTTTATTTTTATTTTCAATAGTGTAGTATACCATATGAGTGACTTCTACAAAGTTTGAACATTCTCACTATAACAGTTCTTAAGATATGCGATATTAAACATTGGCGTCCTATGGGGAAAACCACTTCCCCCGCTGCTACTTTATTTCAATTTTGGGACTCAGAAGATCCTACTACCAAAATTTCAACAAAATGCGTGCAGTGGCTCTTATTAATATTTCTATCTATGAGGGGTACTGCTCCTCCCCTGTCTCTCCCGCCCATTTTTATATTGAAAATTTATAGTTTACTATAATAGTAGCTTAAACCACGTTTGAAGACTCTCCCTTTAATAGTTCTTCAGTTGAGCGATATTTAATGTATGCATCCTATGGGAGGTATTTCCCCCCCCCTGCGCCTACCCGCTTTATTTTTATTTTCAAAAGTGTAGTATACCATAAGAGTGACTTCTAGAAAGTTTGAACATTCTCACTATAACAGTTCTTAAGATATGCGATGTTAAACATTGGCGTCCTATGGGGGATTCAAATACCCCCGCTGCTATTTTATTTCAATTTCGGGGCTCAGAAGATCCTACTACAAAAAGTACAGCAAAATGCGTCCAGCGGCTCTTAAGATATGCGATAATAAATATTGGCATCCTATGGGGGGTACCAATTCCCCTGCCCCTATCGAAAAAATAAGTAGCCTATTTTATTTTTAGGGCTCACGTGATGTTACTGTAAAAATTTCAGGAAAATCGGTTCAGTAGTTTCGGAGTCTATAAGCCAACAAACAAACAAACACACAAACATACAAACATTTTTCATTTTTATATACATACTAGCTTAACCCGTTGCGCTTCGCTACAATGCTTTAGCCAACTTTGAAGACTCTCCCTTTAATAGTTCTACAGTAGAGATATTTATTTTTATTTTCAAAAGTGTAGTATACCATAAGAGTGACTTCTACAAAGTTTGAACATTCTTACTATAACAGTTCTTAAGATAAGAGATATTAAACATCGTCGTTCTATGGGGAAAACCACTTCCCCCGCTGCTACTTTATTTAAATTTCGGGGCTCAGAAGATCGTACTACCAAAAGTTCAACAAAATGCGTTCAGTGGCTCTTATTAATATTTCTATATATGAGGGGTACTGCTCCTCCCCCGTCTACCCCGCCCATTTGTATATTGAAATTTATAGTTTACTATAATAATAGCTTTAACCACTTTTGAAGACTCTGCCTTTAATAATTCTTCAGTTGAGCGATATTTAATATATGCATCCTATGGGAGGTATTTCCCCCCTGCGCCTATCCGCTTTATTGTTATTTTCAAAAGTGTTGTATACCATAAGAGTGACTTCTAGAAAGTTTGAACATTCTCACTATTACAGTTCTTTAGATATGCGATGTTAAACATTGGCGTCCTATGGGGGATTCCACTTCCCCCGCTGCTATTTTATTTTAATTTTGGGGCTCAGAAGATCTTACTACCAAAAGTTCTGCATAATGCGTGCAGCGGATCTTAATATATGCGATAATTAATATTGGCATCCTATGGGGGATACCAATTCCCCTGCCCCTATCGAAAAAATAAGTAGCCTATTTTATTTTCAGGGCTCACGTGATGTATCTGTAAAAATTTCAGGAAAATCGGTTCAGTAGTTTAGGAGTCTATAAGCCAACAAACAAACAAACAAACACACATACAAACATTTTTCATTTTTATATATATAGATATAGATTCTTTCAGTTAATACTGAACGAATCGAAAATATTGTTTCAGTATTGCGAAACTCAAACTAATACTTTACAACAAAGAAAGTACTCGATCACGACTGCCATAATAAGGTTCCTGGGAAGGCTTAATCCATATCTGCACTTAGTTATTTTCTATCAGCTCGACTTTTCGAGATATACCGTTAAGTCCAAATAAAGGCACTTCCGCTACATATATTAAAATAACTTGAAAACGGTGCACCATATTCAGTTAAAAAAAAATTCAAAATTCGACAACAATATTATTATCTTTAAGCCGTAATTACATAAGTTTTTAATTTGCTCAGTAGTTTCATAGATATCGTTAAAAGTTTAAAAAAAGGACAAATAAAAAAAAAAATTAAATATTTGTTTTAAAACATTTAGTTAAACATATTTCGAATCAAATGAGCTTCATTTCATTGTTATCGTTGTACAACTTTTGATTATGTATATTTAAAATTTACTGAGAAAACTGAATTGATAAAAATCGCGATTTCCATAAAAAAAATTTTAAATATGTTTCTGGTTTTTGCTGTTCCATTTATGGAAGTTTTGCCTTCACTTAAAAATGAGATACCTTCACTTAAAAATGAGATACCTTCACTTAATTGTTAAAAAAGCGAAACGCGTTCATCGATTTTTATGATGATTGTTTATAGGTGATGTGACCTTATGTGAAAGTAATAAGTAGGGATGCGATTTCCATGCAAATGCATGTGTTTTGTCGATAGTCTAAGATCGAAATTGATCAATTATTATTTGGGTTAAAATGGCATCGATTTGTTTTTGCATATTTTGGTTAAAATGCACATTTTTTCATATTTTGGTTTTAAATGCATATTTTTGCTTATTTTAACATTTTTGAGTGATATATATTTTTTTTAATTTACATATTATAAAAAATTTCTTCAAAAAATATCAATGTAAACAAAAAAAAATCTTCAAAAAAAACTTTCAAATCAAGAAATGTATCTTTTGGTACCGTTACCACCGCATCTAGTATTAACAAGATGGAGAACCCGGCTAAATGCTGTAGAATACTATTCAAAAAACTTTGAGCAATATAAGAATGTTATTAAAAACTTGTTTCTACCGATGCTTGTGCAACTAAAAAAGTAAAAGATCAATTAGCATTTGTATTTTCCAACTACGGATATGTTGGTGAAACAATAATTAAATTTATTGCAATTAACTGCCTGTTTGTAAAACGCGAGCGCAAAAGTGACTCGTTCAACTTACATTTAAAACAAAAACAATATTTTAAAATTTGTTTTGGTTTTAAATGTAAGTTAAGCGAGTCACTTTTGTGCTCGCGTTCTACAAACAGGCAGTATGTTTTAAAAAATATTGTACCTTTTTAATAAAATTAAAAAAAAAACGCTTTTTTATTGAAAATGTTTGAGTTTTAAGTGCCTTTTTTATTTTTTTAATGCATATTTCGGACTTTTTAGTGCATATTTTCGATTTTTTAGTGCATGAAAATCCTTCCCTAATAATAAGATTTTAATTTTTTCCCGTTTTGGATTTTTCATGATGTTTTAATATACAAAATTAATTTTTTTTTATTTTTCACAAATTTGGAAAAATAACTAATTGCAGAAACGAAGCATGTTTTATAACTAATCCGGGTGCGCTGAACTCGAATCTAAAAAATTAGGCTATCACGTCTTGCTCATTTTTCATCGCATGCTGGCAATACTGTAAAACAGTCAATACGGACACTACAATTTCACAATTATTTATTTGACAGAAGCCCACGTTCATTCTAAAACTTTATAATGGTAGCGTTTAAGCATGTCAGGGAGATCGTGTGTTACTGATTCAAGCTATATTTGCTTTGTGTGGGGTGAATATTTGGTTTGAAAAAAGGATATGCAATAGCAGAATCATTAAAATACGCATATTTACATTATTTTGGAAAGATATTTGGTTGCTCCAGTCCAAAACCTTGCTGGCTAGTGTAATTATTTCTCAGCCATTTTTTTTGGTGATTTTCAAAAATGTTATTCTTTTTCAAAGCTAACAATTACCTGCCGTATTCATAAAAAATAAAATAAATTTGAAATGTGTTTTAAGGCAAAATTTTCATACAAATCTTTCTTAAATACATTTCAAATCCATTTTAATTTTTTTATGAATACGGCAGTACATCTTAAAAAAAAATCGCTTAATAAAGAGTAACTCCCCGTCTTCAACTGACATGAAGTGCTGTTATAACATATGTTATAAGGCGTTGTTAAAACATTTATATTAACATGATGAGTCTATACTAAACACTGACATCATATTATTGTTAATGTTAAGCATTTAATGTCAGTTGTAGACTTTATGTAAAGTTATGATTTTTTGAACTTTAAAAATGTTTGGAAAATCAAAAATACGATTAGTACCTGTAACTTAAAAATGCGAGTTGATGGAGAAAAACGGAGATTAGATTTGATTTGTAAAAAAAATTCATCAAACTTCCAATCAATGCAAAAACAAGTAAGAAAGTATAGTCGGTCAAGCCCGACCATATGATACCCTACACCAAAGTATTTAAAAACACATCATGCTTATGTGTCCATATAAATATAGATTTATCTATGTTTATTAACTTCATGAAAATCGGTTTTAAAGTTTGTGAGAGGCAGAAATTGCCCCCTACCTCCCCTTGTGGTCCTATTTTTGAAAAACTGTATAGCTAATATGTCCATATAGATATGGATCTATCTATGGTTTAAATTTCATTTAAATCGGTTTGAGAGGCAGAAATTGCCCCTATCTCCCCTCGTGGTCATATTTTTTAAATATGCATACATTTTGTGGCCATATAGCTATGGTTCTATCTATGTTTTAAATTTCATTGAAATCGGTTCGATAGTTTCTGAGAGGAAGAAATTTCCCATTATCTTCCCTCGTGGTCCTACGATTCAGCCCATTTGTGCCAATAAGAACCTATGACCCAAATTTCATCAAATTATCTCCAAAATTGCGACCTGTACTTTGCGCACAAGGTGACATGGACAGCCAGCCTGCCAGCCGGACGGACATCGTTAGTTCGACTCAGAATCACTTTCGGTATACTTTAAGGTGGGTCTAGGACCAATATTTTAAGGCGTTACACACATCAGCACAAATGCATAATACCCTCTCCACTATTGTGGTGGAGGAATTAACAATATTGTAAAAATTAAAGGACTGCGACAGTTACAGATGTGGTCGGGCCTGTGCATTATCATAATGTGCTCACTGCTGAAAAGTTAGCTTCTGTTAGTGAAGGTGTTGCGGATAATCTAAATTTGCCGATTCCACGGCTCAGAGCGCCATGGCCTTATGTTAACCGACTTTGGCTTACAATTTAAAATTATAAACTGGACGATATGTGGTTTCATCAAGACGGTGCCACACAACACGTACGATTTTGGCTTTCCCGCATGGAAAGTTTCCAGAACGCGTAATTTCATATTTTAGCGATGCCAACTGGTCACCAAGATCATTCTAGTTGACGTCGGTAGACTTTTTTTCGTGGAGCTACGTCAAAGACCGTGCCTACGGGGATAATTCTCTAAAGTTAAAGCCATTGAACACCAAAATTCGTCAAGTTATCGCCGATATGCCGCCCGAAATGTAGCGTAGTAATGCCACCTGTTTATTTTAGGAATGGGCAAAAAATATCGATATATCAAAATATCGATATTTTTAAAAAGAATAATCGATAAAAAAAATATGGGAATATTTTCATGGGAGTAGTTGTTTGCGATAGGGGTGAATGGAACACTTTTTATAAGGCCGGTTAAAGTCTTATTTTAGTTATCGGTAAGTTGTAAAAACGTGCCTTAGCGACATTGTCAATGTTTAACTGGGTTCGTTTAGGAATTCATGACTTTGTTCTGTTGCATTGCAAATGACATTTTGGAATTTACCCATAATTACGTACGTACATATTGTCACCTACAATCCAAAAGACCACAAGCCCTGCCCTAGGATATCGTAATGTAAAATAGACCATATTTTTTCCATACGTTTGGGTTACTTTTGGTCTAGTCCTAGTCCCTTGTGGGCTACATTTTACACGCATATTTGGAGTGGTCCTATTATTTGCAGGGTAATAATCAAAAAGTAGATTTACAATTTTTTTGTCGCTAACGGCCGTTTGAATTTTATGTTACGATAGTGTGTATCTTACGATATACCGTAATCAGGAAAATTTTTTCGATTTTTGTCCTCCTCTAGATAATTGTGATCATTTCTGTAAATTGAAAAATTTAAAGATTTCAATTTGCTTATCTTCACTTGCTTGGCATTGACTGTGACCCTGCTTCAAAAAATGCAATATTAAAATAAAAAATTTAAATTTTTTTAAACAAAATAATTTAATAGCAATTACATTTTTAATAATTTCTTTCGAAATAAATTCTATTTGCTGTCAAAAATCGTAGCAGCTTAAAAATAAAAAAATGCGTGGGTTGTTAAGGAAGTAAAAGCTGTTGAGAAATACTGTTAACACGTTATAAATTGTTTAAATTGAGAATAATTTTTTGGTGTAGATACATATGTACAATTTTATTTTAAAATCCTGCTAAAGATCATTAACTTTTCATAATGTTTTATTTTGAAAAACAAAGAAAATAAAATTTTTGCTTGTACGAGGTTTTAATGGAACGGCTACTTTGTGTCTGTTCGTGTACGTTAAGTTTATTAATATCTATTCTATACAGTTTATATAAAATATTTAGTACATACAAATTTTTAAGAAATTGAAATCGAACTAATTTTGAATCTTTTAGAGAGAAACCTCATACTTTGAGGACCATTTATCTTTACAAGAGCTTCTCTCAAAATCAGGAAGAGTTACGTTCATTAAAAAAAATTAATTGAAAATATTCATCGATTGCAATTTAACTCGTTTCCGATTTCCAGAACATGGCCGATTACTTATATTTAAATTGAACTACAAGGGTTTTGATTTCTATTTGAAATGATGATAGTTTTCGTGCGGATGAAATTTTGGTCCATCGCATCTTGCTGGAACTGCCAGCATCCACACTGATAGAAAAGGCGTCATAACGCTGATGTATTTTGACATCAGTAGTATGACAAGTGTCTTCGTTTTTGACCCCATGACACTTTTCATCATGGCGATGTCAACCTTAACATCAACCTTGGCCAAAGTGTCATCAGGATCAAAATGAAATTATGTCATTAATGGGATGACACATCGGCATCACAGAAATGATGAACATGTCCTCAGTGCGATGACGCAGTAACATCGGAGAAAGGACACATTAGCATCAATTTAATGACAATTGGCATTAAGTCAAAGTCATTGGAATTGACTTAAGTCAAAGTGAGAGAATATTAATCTTTACTTACCCGTTAAGTTAAGTTTGTTTCACGTTTGTTGAATTACGACCTTTGTTTACAGCAGAACTCTCAATAATAAGACACCAGCACCATGCCCCATATAGTTTTCGTAATCATTCTACTTTTAAAATTTGATGTATTTAACTAAATACCCAGCAAAAACTTTACTTACAATCCTACTTTTAGTGACTTCAAGAATTCATTACTTTGTAGCTTTATTCGCCACTTTTTGGATTATTAGTTATATCGTCAGCTCATTACTGGTTTGACCTACCGACCATTTTTAAAAAAAATAGGTTAGGTATGAGGAATATATTTTTTTAATACCATCTTTCTAAATCAAAAACCTGTTTCTCGAAAATTCTTATGGTTTCTGAGATATAAAGCATTAATTTTGCTGCATATCAACTGTTTCAAAATTTTTTAAGTACTGTTTTGCTCTACAAGCCATTGTTTGGCGATTGCCGTAAGAAAAAAAAGTAGTTAAAGCAAAAGCAAAGTAAAATTACAACAAGAAAATAAATTTGTGAAAAATAGTTTTATAATGGACCCAACCAAGTGTACGGTTTGCTATTATTTGTGTTTTTAGCCTACCTAAGGGAAATGCTTCAAAATTTTACTACAAACGAAAATTAAATATGTTTAATCTTACAGCAACCATTTTTATGTCATATATACCAACTTTTACTTATTGTGCCTTTTTGACGGAAGCTCATAATGGTCGGAGTGGTAACAATATTGCTAGTGCTTAAATTAAAATTTTAAATTAATTAATAAAAGATGGTCCACTTATTAAAACTTTAACATTATGGAGCGATTCTTGCGTACCTCAAAATAAAAATCAAATTAACGCAACCGCAATCAAAATGTTCTTTAAACAAAATAATATTGATGCCGTAATACAAAAGTCTTCAGAACCAGAACATTCTTTAATTCAAGAAGTGGACTGTGTCCATGGTATTATTGACCGGTACTTAAAGAATATTGAAATTCATAGTCCTCTTCATTTACTAAATTTGCTTAAAACAATGTCAAATAATAAAACAAAACTTAAAGTTATGGAAATGCTTCCGGAAAATTTTCGCACATACTCGTTGGAAGCAAATAAAATGGACTTTCGAAAAGTCCCTTTTGCTAAAATTAAAGTACTTCTATACAGTTAAAATAATGATTTATTTATATATTATAAAACTTCTACCAGAGAGGAAAAATAAAAAAACGCAATTTTGGTTAAGTCTGCATCAACAAATTGTTTGAAAACTCCTGAGAATTTGTTGACGAATGTTTTGAAAATATCGAAACCATCATTTATTTCCAGCGATATAAATAGAGACATAAAAGCCACTTTTTTAATTTTTTTTAGAAAATTGGCGTATGCGGCACAAAAAATATTTTTCATTTTCAAAAAAATACTATTAAATTCTAACTTTATTCATGAAAGTGCGCAAAAATTTGCATTTTTCTTCAAAACATATACCGGAAGCAGTGGTAAAAATATAAAAAAATTCTATCGGGTACAATTTGAGAAATCTTCATGTAAATCTTCTTTGTCGTTTTTCTCCACTCCGACTTTTTGGCATATGCGCCAAACCAATTCTGAGCTGACGATATATTAAAAAATAATAACTTTATTATTATATCTTAAATATACAGAAAAATTTAAATTTTCATTATGACAATAAAAATGTCATTATAGTCATTATAGTTAAAAAACATAGTTTTTTAATACAAAAACTACACTGCCCCGGTAGACTAGCTGGTAGCGAGCTAGTCTATCAGCACCGAGGTTGCGCGATCGAATCCCGCCAGAGACAGAAAAAAAAATAAAAAATAAAATAAGAAAAAAAAAAAAAATAAAATAAAATTTAAAAAAATAAAAAAAAATAATTACAAAAAAAAAAAAAATTAAAAAAAAAAAAAAAAATTTACTTTATTGACTTTGTGTAACTAAATATTTTTATAAAAATTTTAAGTATAAAAAAAACATATTATTTTTTAGATTATAATAGGCTAAATTATAAAGGATTACTTTTGGGACATCTCGAAAAAAAATAAGTACTTTTTCTAGTAGAAAAGTAAGTAGACGGCTCGTCAAATTCTCATTATTTTTCAGCTTATTTTGTAAGCAAAGTTTTTGCTGGGTAATTTAAAAAAATAGAATATAGGAATTTTTGCTTCCTATAATACATTGAATTCATGAAAATAATGTAAATAATATACAAAATGATGACACGTAAAAAATGACAAAATTGTACGAAGACGTTACTCATTGGGTTGATGTTACTTTTTGCATCATTGATGCCATTTGTAGTAACATTGATGTCACAATTCTGATGTTGGGGCATCATCAATATGAAGATGCATTTTTCTATCAGTGCATGGGAGAAAAGACCCAGTTTAAGACTTCTAATTAGCATAATCACCTAAGTTTAAGCTTTAAGAGCAACCTACCCCACTACATAAATTCTTACTATTATCAGCCCAGTAAAAACTTCGCCTACAAAATAATGTGTTGAGTAATCGGAAAAACATGAAGGCACTACTTACAATTCAACTCAAAGAACCAATAAATTTTACAAGGGATGCCCCAAAATGAACGCATTTTAAAGTAACTCATTATTTTTTTTACTTAAATACATCCAGAAAAAAGTAGTTATAGAAGTTGTTATAGATGAAGTTATAGAAGAAAGCTACTTTGTGATGGAAATCGAATTTAAAAACTAAACGATTTGAAACCGAAAATATCGTTTTCAGTATCTTTTAAAATGGATTTTAAATACATATTCCTATTATTTTTAGTCTTTATTCTTTTAAATTTTGTATTATATACTTAAACTGAAGTGTATTCTGAACGAAAATGTATGACTATAATTCGGAAATGGATTTTAAAATCTCTCGAAATTCGTCACATCTTTTAAAACGTTCGTTTTGAAATCGATCGATTTTTATTACATACCTGTATATAGTTTTCTTGTGCTATTATTATGAACATTACTGCATACAGATATGTAAAACATAATTATTACTTATAAAATAATATACAATGATAATGCGTCACATGCGAACGCACATCTTTTTTAATAAACAAAACACAATCATGGGTTCTTAAATTGTTTTAAATATGGTAGATACTTCATGGTGCTTATGGTGTGAAACAGCAAGAACAAAAAGAATTTATGTAAATACCAGCGTTTAAAAAAACTGCAGTCAAATTAGAAAAACCGCAATTTTTTCCTCTTCTTAATTTGTCATTGGCCAAAAAAACTGTTGCTTTTACTTCTGATTCATTAAATTTATTCAGGCGCTGTCAAACCAGCTCAAAAAGTGAAAAGTTGTACACAAATTATCGTTTTTTGTTTGACTGTTTTTGCAGTTTTTTCAACTCTGGTAAATACAAAAGGGCCAAATGATGCAACCTTTTGAAAAAAAATCGGTCAGCTTCCATACCATGGAAAAATCGAAGTAGGACTTAAGCTCTTATAAATCATAAAACGTATCCCACATTTCAGAATCCCTACCCGAAATTCAATTTAGCAAGGACAAGTATCTTAAAAATTTTGTCAGAACAGATCGAACTTCAAGGAACCATTTATAAATATCGTTTTTTAAATCAAGTTTTCAATGATTAATTTAAGTACGAGTCGTACTCAAAAATTCAAGTACGAATAATACTAAAACGTACTCAAAACAATCCTTATTGAGATTGCTTTCGAAAATCAATCCCGGAATTTTTTGACATAAGTATAAAATTCTAAAATCAAGTAAAATAAAGATGATACTTTTCGTTGTGTTTAACCGGTTTACGAATGTTTTGATTTTCTATACACATTGAAAAAAGGTCGGGCAAGACTCATGTGTACCACGAAGGGTTAAAAAGTAAATTTGAACTCTTGCTTCTCATTTAGTTTATATTTTTGGTTAAATATGTACAAAAGATTTCTAAAGTAAAAACCATATCGGGCATGCTGTTGGTGTTTTCTCATTCTGTAAGGTGTAATACGAGTAAGTAAATCAATCATAATAATTTTTTATACCCTCCACCACAATTAGTTGTGAAGAGGGTATATTAAGTTTATCATTCCATGTGAAAATTTTTTATTATTCATCTCAGACCCCATAAAGTATATATATTCTAGGTACTTGAGTAATTCTAAGTCGATTTAGCCATGTCCGTCTGTCTGTCCGTCTGTTGAAAACACGCTCACTTTCGAACAACTCAAAAGAAATGAACAAACTTGGTGCCAAATTGCTTGTAGTTATCCTAAGCAGTTTGGGATCAGTAGGACCCAAGGTATATTTACACAAGGTAGACTCATTTGGGAGTGTATACATGCTGCTCTATAAAAGGAACGGAGTGGTCAAAATTGTCTTCATATAAAAAAAAAAACAATTTAACGCACACATGTACAAATTTTTTCTCATATACACGAAATTTGACGTTAAGCTTCCAACTAGGGGTAATCAGCTGACAAACATATGGGCCAACGAGTTTACCTTGTGTAAATATACCTTGGTAGGACCAGAGCTATGAATCAAAATGTGGAACCACCACCTAAAAAAATTGATAAATTTGTTACAAAAAATAACATTAATGCTGGAACAAGGCACGGAATGAGATAAGATTTTGCAAAAATTTGTTTTATTTGACTTTAAATCACGCTGTTAAATTTCGTGAAGATCCGTCCATAATTTACCCTAAGCCCCATATAAACACTTCTCCCGGAAAACAGTTTAGTACGCCTAAAACCGTAAAAAATAACGCTAACGTAACAAAATTTGATACGTCAGAGTTTTTTAGGACTATAAGTAACACTGTGAAATTTCGTGACGATCGGTCCATAATTTACCTTAGGCCCCATATAAACCCTACTACCGGAAAAAAGTTTAGTACGCCTAAAACCGTAAAAAATAATGCAATCATAACAAATTTTGGCTCGTCACAGTTTTATAGCACTATAAATGATACTGTGAAATTTCGTGAAGATCGGTACATAATTTACCCTAGGTCCCATAGAAACCCTACACCCGGAAAACAGTTTAGTACACCTAAAACCATAATTAATAATGCTATCAATTGGTACGTCACAGTTTTAGGCCCCATATAAACCCTACTACCGGAAAACAGTTTAGTCGCCTAAAACCATAATTAATAACAAATCGTCACAGTTTAAAATAATAATAACATCATACAGATATTACTCCTTAAACATTCGAACTGCTTGTCGGTGAAGGGTATCAAAGATTCGGCACAGCCGAATATAGCACTCTAACTTGTTTTCTTTCTAATTTCTTTTTTGGTTTTTTTCATACACGCATTCGGAATAAAATCAACTTTATAATACTTGAATCATGCGCATTTTGAGATTGATTTAATCTTAGTTTGACTTAAATCAATCTCATTTTTGGATTATTTTAAGTACGAAATTGGGATTGAATATGGATAATTTAAGTATTTTGAGATTGAAAATTCGTACTTGAATCAATCTTTCTGTACTTGATTCAAGAAAATCCGTACTGACCGTACTATTAATACCGTTTCGGATTGATTTGAGTACGGATGGATTGATTTTTCTTTGAGTGTAAAGGATGAGATAATTCTGCACTTTAACGACACTGAACCTCAATTATGTCTCAGAGTCATAGAAATAAAAACTATTAGGATAATTCTCTGAAAACTTTTTGTTTTGTTGACAATTTACATCTTGCGTTTTTGTTGAACCACCCTTTACTATTAATTTTTTTTAAATTATGCTAATTAAAGCGAAATTCTGGAAAGGGCGTTGATCTTATAATTTCTTTTTTATTTATGTTAATTGAAATTGGGTTATAAATATTTTAAGGCTATTTCATACACAAGCGCTAGAGATGGGCAGAATAACTGCCCAGGGAATATTTCTGTGATATTTTGACAAAATATCTTAAGTCGAGATAAGATAGCAGAAAAGTTTTTAAAAAAACTCGGTGAAAAAATCGTTTTTATCAATTAATAAAATAAACCAAAATTAAAGAAAAATTTCGTTTATAATACAAAACTTTAAAAACGTAAACCAGTGTTCGAATATACCCACTAAATATCGTTTTTTAATGTTCGGTTCGGTAGATTTGTGGAAAACACAAACGCTAATAGTGTTTGTGTAGAAAATCATTAAAAAAATTACGTTTCCCTGTTAGTCATCTTTCGAACACAAAAATATTACTGTTTTTATCAAACACAACAAAAGATGTGAACATTTAATTCCGTTCGGTTTTTTTTGAAAATCCACAAACTTCAATGTGTTCGGTTCGGATCGTTAATGTTCGTCCCTTTTGGCTGGTAAAAAAACATTTTTACAAAAACAAAATACACACACGAAAAAAAACATTATAGAACATTAAAATATAATGTTTTTCTACAGTATCACTACAATTGTTCTGTTTTTTAACGAAGAACCGAACATTATATAATGTTCGGTTCTTTCTTGAAAACAGCGTTCGAAAATAAACAGTACATTATTTAACGTTCGGCTCACACACCCAAGAACGATATCTATTTTTTTAGTGATTGTGTCATAATACACAACCCTTAATACCGTTCGTAACTATTTTCAAGAAAGAACAGAACATTATATAATGTTCGGTTCTTCATTAAAAAACAGAACAATTGTAGTGATACTGTAGAAAAACATTATATTTTAATGTTCTTTAATGTTTTTTTCGTGTGTGCATTTGGTATTTGTAAAAAAATTTTGTTTTTTTTTTACCAGCCAAAAGGGACGAACATTAATGAGCCGAACCGAACACATCGAAATTTGTGGATTTTCAAAAAAAACCGAACGGATTTAAATGTTCTCATCTTTTGTTGTGTGTGATAAAAACAGTATTATTTTTGTGTTCGAAAGATGACTAACAGGGAAACGTTACTTTTTTTAATGATTTTCTACACAAACAGTATTAGCGTTTGTGTTTTCCACAAATCTACCGAACCGAACATAAAGAAACGATATTTTGTGTTTATTTTCGAACACTGCTTAAAAATAGTTACGAACGGTATTAAGAGTTGTGTATGTCTACACAATCACTAAAAAAATAGATATCGTTCCTTGTTGTGTGAGCCGAACGTTATATAATGTACTGTTTATTTTCGAACACTGACGTAAACAACAATGAATGTTATTTTTGTCAAGCTAATAGGGCCTAAATTTCATCAATGTAAATAAAATTAAATTTTTAATTACAATATTTTGTTCCCTGTTTTTTAAATCAAAATTCGTATGATTAACAACATTTTTTTCAGCTTTTTTAATTCGACTTAAGATGTTTTGTCAAAATGCCATAGCTTAAATTGAAGTTAGTTGGAATTCTGGATCTGCTTTTATTTATTTCTTTAAAATTTAATTCCGACTACAAATAGAATTTTAGCGATATTTATCTTAATTTTATGTTATTAACTTTGTGTGTACAGGCAGAAAAAAAATATTCTAAGAGAAAAATACTATGGCTGGATTTAAACAATGTTTTTGTTTGCAGTTAACCATATTATGGTTAAATATGACAATAAAATGGTTAAATATGACCATAATATGATTAAAATTAACAATAACTTGCACAAAATCAACCATAACATGATTTATTAATCGTGAAAAAGTTGCGTTTAAAACAACAATTCAAGTCATTGTGGGGCCCACAATATGTTTTTTTAACCATATTTCAACCATGTTTTTTCCCCGCGTGAAATATGTAAAAATTAGAAAAAAAAAACGGATCCGTTTAATTTAGAGCTACAATTATAAAAACGTTTGTAAATCCCTGGTTTTCCAACCTTTGAAAACAATATGATGAAGCATTGGCAAATCTCCAGGTGATTTGCAAAATTTAAATGTCTTTGAGTTCTATAATTAATATCATTTTTGTTCAGTTCTTGTATTTTTTAAGTAAATATTTATGTTAATCAAAACAATTAATCGCATATAATTAACAAATAATAATAAAATAATTTATTTTAATCTTAAAACAATGCCTAGAATCTCTTGATGTCCGTAGGTCGGAAGGCGAATTATTATTTTCACGCAAATCTAGCTTACAAGGTAGTTTACATAAAAAGAAAAATAATAATATACCGAAATGATCCTAAAAGCTACCCCAATTAGCTTTTCATTCAATTAAGACTCCATCTAAAAGCTTGTAAATTGTAAAAGCTTTTGTCAATGGAAATTGCGAGAAACCCTTCAGCCACTGCTTTCCTACTACTTAATTTTAAAACTTTTACTAACCAAAACCTTGTTAGAGTAAAACTTTGAACTTTTATCGTGAAGATTTTAAAAACATATTTTTATTTTACTGTTTGTTCAGAGGATGAGGCCTCACACGGCGTGCATATCACCAAAATGGGTTCAGATGATGTCCACTTGCATATTCAGGAGGAGCATGACACTGGTGGTCATTGGTGTGCCAAAATAATTTTCTTTTCCCTTATGGCCGTACTTATGGGCTTGGTGCTTCTAATTATATTGGAAAATAGAGGGATATCGGATGGTGAGTCTGAGATTTTTCATTTCGATTAAGAATTTATGTAAAGGATATAAATTTATTTAAATTACATTACTTTTAGTGGATACACCTTTATCGGAATCCCGATTTTCAAATTATTTTGATGGTTGGGTAGACGAACATCGTGGTGACCATGATGATCATCATGATAGTCAGGGCTCTGTGGAGCATGATGATGATCATGACGAAGGCGATGAACATGATGGTGAAGACGATCATGATGAACCATTTGAGGAAGAAGCCGATCATTCCGAAGGTGATGAAGAGGAGGAAGTAGCTGAGGACGAAGATGATAATGTTACACCCGAAGAAGAGGATGAGGAAGATGATAATGCTACAGTTGAAAATCTTACTGTTGAAGAAGAGGACGAGGAGGATGATGAAGATGTTACGGCTGAAGTCGATGATAATGTTACAGCTGAAGAAGGGGATGATGAAAATGTTACAGCCGAAGATGAGAATGTAACCGAAGAGGCTACTGTCGAACAAAATGATGATGAGGATAATGAAGTTGATGACAATAAAACTAATGAGGATGATGATAATGTTACAAAAGAAAGATCAAATCCTACCTCACAGCCTGCTCCCGAGGATGACGATGATGCTTTCGATGAAGTAAGTTTAATGATGATTATTTTCTAATGTGTTACTTATTTGTTTACAATTTTTTTTTAACAGGAAGATGATGGCGATTCTCTAGAGAAAATAGTCGACAATGATGCTGCCGAATTGGAGTTGTTGAAAGAGAAGGCACGACAACAGGCAGCTGCCGAGTCTAAGCAAAATGTAGTTTCGGATGAAAATCAAGAAGATGAAGCCGATCATGCTCCTTCATGGGGCTCCTCGCGTAAGTAAACAGTTGTTTGGCCCGCGTTTGTTCATATATAGAAATTTTGTACAACATATTACCATAGATATATTGAAAAAAGGACACTAAAAATATTAATTTTAAGGCACTGCGAAAATTTGAAATCAAACATCAACCACCTTATTCATAAAAAATAATTCAGTTTTATTAAAGGTTACTTAAACAAATTTTCGTATAAAATTCGTCTTATAAACCTGTTATAAGCATGGAATATTGTTTATAAATAAGGCCTCAATTCCTTAAGCTTTGGGAATTTTAAACTTTTCTCGTAGCTTATTTACTGGTTAAAGGACACAAAAATGTTTTGCTGTTGAAATTTACATAAATTTAAAAATATTTATGTTTTTACTCACAATTCAAAAAAAAAATTGTGTGAAAACGGGGGTTAAAGCTCAAATTAGACGTGACATAAACATAATGCCACAGCCGTAACGGCGAATTTGGACCTTAAAGCTCAAATTAGACGTGACATAATCATAATGTCACAGCCGTCACGGCGAATTTAGAAACCAAAATTGAATTGGACATAACCATAACAAAACTGTATTACCATAACCACTGCATCACCAAAACGACATAAACATACCATACAAACAAATTCAATTTTGGTTTCTACGGTCATCGTTACGGCTGTGTCATTATGGTTATGTCACGTTTAAATGGACCTTTAGGCTCAAATAAGACGTTACATAACCATAACAAAACAGTATTACCAAAACGACATTAACATACCATTAAACCAATTCAATTTTGGTGTCTCAATTCGCCGTTACGGCTGTGGCATTATGGTGATGTCACGTCTAATTGGGCCTTTACTCGGGCTATCTGCTGTAGAAGGCGAATTTATAGAAGTCATATTCAGCGTTTTGAAAATGCATATTAAACGGATTTTGTAGCCCATTTTCGAAGAAAATTCTAGACTTTTTTTTGATTGCTCTCTTTAAAGGGACTCCAAATATCTCTTATTCAAATAATTTAAATGGTTTTAAATGAAAGCAAAAAACCTAATGAGTTACTTTTAATAGTTTTGCAATATCTTCTTGTGTTTAATAAGGATCTGTAACGTGTAATATTGATTCATACTTGCCATAGACTAGAGTTTGCTAAAAACCGTAAAAATGTGAAACCGCGGTTTCGGTTTTAAAATGATTAAAACCGGTCGGTTTCGGTTCGGTTTTCGGTTTTGAAAATATCAAAGTTAAATTCATACATAAACATTTATATTTTTTTGCATGTAATACAATTTTTTTATTTGTTTCAATTCAGGTACTTTTATTCGCCCTTAAGTGTATACCTGGGCCTGGCCAGGCATTTTTTGACTTTTTTCTATATAATTTTTTTTATATAATTAAATTAAAATTAAAAATCCTCAATTCCGAAATTGGCCAAATGAAAATTTTGTGCATATTGTATCCACCTGGGCCTGGTCAGGCCCTTCCCTATAATATATGTACTGCAGTAAATAAAATCAAAATGAAACGTTTCGAAAAGCATACTCAACACATAAGAATTCTTTCTTTTCTGTTTTTTTCGAAAAATTATTTTATTTCCCAACAAAATCCCGGTGGCGAACGTCATAGTGATTCAGCGTGACAAACGCTGACAATATTAAATCATCGATGACAAGTGTTCATTTTACTTTGGTGTCATATACATATACATTTTTAAAGTATTTGTCCAAACTGTCATAGATGACCAATGTTGATTTTGTCTTGTAGCCGTCCATTTGTTTGTGAGTCCTCACAGACAATATCATCAACTTTCATTAGTGAATTTTTTCAGGTAGAGTGACAAGGAAGAATAAACTCAAGTAATAAATGGAACAGAACAAACAAGAATTAAGAAACGGTCCGTTATTTTTTGATTAATTCATTGACGGAGACATGTAGCAGACAAAGTCCTGCAGCGCTCACTTTGTGATCTATTCATAACAGACAATGCCGCTAAGTTTTTCCTTTTAAGGGAACAGTGACATTGCAAAGCCGTTGTCATGCATAAGTCCCTAAATATCAACTTGTTACTGACTCTGGTGCGATTATTCATCGATAAAAATGTCATAATGACAACGGCGCTCATAAACGCTACCGGAATATGTTCCTGCTATAGCCATAAAACTCCATACATATAAAAGTAGTCCCAGCCTTGCCCAGGGGTTCGTTAGTGTGAGAAACTCCATACAAAATTCAGTTTATGCCTCACAAATAAGGTGTGTACCTACTTAAGAGTTATAAAGATAACATTTGTTCTTCTCAGTACTTATTTTGAATTTTAAGAATTTTGAAATACCTTGTCATTGTTGAAGGCTGTTAAGTATAAAGTTTTTGTATATGAAGTACGAGTATGATGTTTAATTTACAATTTCTTCAAGCATAAATACATTGTTAAAGTAAAAGCGGTTTCGGTTTTTACGCATTTAAAACCGCGGTTTCGGTTTCGGTTAAAACCGAACAGCAATCCCTACCATAGACCTTAACAAGAGCGTGTTCCTGTAATTTTATTAATCAAAATTTTTCATATTTGGTCCAATTTAAAACAATCTTGTTGTACAAATAATAATATGCGTAATACTGAATATTGTGCACAAAAGTCAAAATTCTCGACTCTGGTTTTAAAAAGCGAAAACTTATTTGTCTGTACTGCCAATCAGGGATGTTCTGACAATCGCAAAACGCTTAGCATTGGCGATTCTGACCCGAAATGGCATAATAGGTGTTCTGTAAATCGCAATAGCAAGAAGTTTGGCGACTTAAAATTGCAAAAGTATGTTCAAGGGACTTGTAAGAAACTATGCCAGATCTGAAGCTTAATGTATGAGTTTCAGAACAGCATTAAATAAATCTGGCGTTTTGCGATTTTAAATCGTGCGATTGTCAGAACATGTCTGAATATTTATACCCACACCACAATAGTGGAGAGGGTATTATGCATTTGTGCTGATGTGTGTAAAATATTGGTCCTAGACCCACCTTAAAGTATACCGATCGTCTTAGAATCACTTTCTGAGTCGAACTAACGATGTCCGTCCGGCCGGCAGGCTGGCTGGCTGGAGATAATTTGATGAAATTTGGGTCATAGGTTCTTATTGACACAAGGACCAAGCCTATTGAAAATGGGCCGAATCGTAGGACCACGAGGGAAGATAGGAGGAAATTTCTTCCTCTCAGAAACTGTCAAACCGCTTTCAATGAAATTTAAAACATAGATAGAACCATATCTATACGGACACAAAATGTATGCATTTTTTAAAAAATAGGGCCGCGAGGGGAGATAGGGGCAATTTCTGCCTCTCAAACCGATTTTAATGAAATTTAAAACATAGATAGATCCATATCTATATGGGCGCATTAGCTATACAGTTTTTCAAAAATAGGACCACAAGGGGAGGTAGGGGGCAATTTCTGCCTCTCACAAACTTTCAAACCGATTTTTATGAAGTTTATAAGCATAGATAAATCTATATTTATATGGACACAAAAGCATGATGTGTTTTTAAATACTGTGGTGTAGGGTATCATATGGTCGGGCTTGACCGACTATACTTTCTTACTTGTTTTTCTAATATAATTATGTGAAGCGGACATAAAAAAAAATATTCTGCCGAAATTCCTTTATAATTGACATGACTATGGTTCTGGTGCCAAATATTTTTTGCTGTCTGATGTTTATTTGTCGAGTTGTGGGTTGCTTAAGTATTGCCGTTTTTGAAAAATTGTTATTCTAAGTTTTTGTTTCGAACTAGAAATAAGCAAAACAAAAAGTAAGATAAGATATTCTTATAGGAAATTGCTTGGTTAAAAAAAAAAATTTTTTTTTTGAACTAAGATTAATTATTACATCTGCAAAACCGGATATTACCGATTTAAATTAAAACTATTCTAGCTTCGGTCAATTTTTTTAGCCTAGAGTATCCTCATTATACTGTAAAAGTTTGAGAAAGGGATTGCTATTTGTTTAACAGGTCTGTTAAATAAATTTTTTTTTTATACATATTTCTACAAACACGTTTCCAATGTTTGTCCAAACAGCAAACACCCTAATTTACAACACAAAACGTTTGAATAAACGTAAAATTTTTACATGTCTGTCAAGCCATTTGTGTGGTTTATTTGGCCCTAAACACAGAGTTGAAAACAATAATACAAAAGGACAAAATTTCTACCAAGGCCAATTCACTTTTCAGATGGTATTGAAAACACAGTTAAGCTACTTTTTTGCACTGTGGTAGTATTAGTGAAAATTTGTTCGTATGTGTCGCACCGAACATGCTGGATGGAGTATCAAAACATTTCGATATGACGGCGAATATAACGTACACGTACACGCTAAACAAGCATTTGACAAGTGTATTTGACCCTAAAAAAAAAACATTTACAGAACACTGTTATTGTTTACTGTTGTTCTTGTTGTAGAATTGCCACCACCGCACAGTGGCTGAAAATCGTTTTTCATTGGCCAAAAATCTGTAACTTTTGAACCGAAGGTGATATTTTAGTGAAATTTTTTTTAATCGACAGTTAGATTCTTAAACTTTTTTCACTTTAAATTTCATTAAAATCGGTTGAGTAGTTATTGAGGAATTTAAGGTCAAAGTGGAACTTTAATTTTTTTTTTAATTTAGCGTGCAATATGGTTTTTTTTAATTCTTTTAATTATTTAAAAATGTAATTTTTTGATTTAAATAATAATCATTAACATTTTTTGTAATAATGGGACACTCAAAAAATTAAATGCTTACTATAAAAAAAATTTTGCTATTATTGCTGAAAAATAAATAATATTTTGCTTTCAAATTTGTTTACACTTATTTATTCTTATTTATTAAAACATTTCATACATATGTGGATAATGTATGAATAATAGCAGCAATAGATTTTAATAGCTTTTGTAACAACTAATACAATATCTGTCTTTGATCTAATGAATTATAATTATGTATTGTTCATTTAATTGAAAGATTGATTGCAAATATTCCATATTTTGTTCTGTGTTATTTCTGTTCTTAAGTAGTTTTTTGACTTCTTCATCTAAATCCCGATGTTCCACTTTCCATTGATTTCGAATACTGGAGATAAACGGATCTGACGTTGCCAATAATATATTAAATAGATCTTCATTAGTGGAATTTCGTGAAATTTTTCTAGTATTGTGCTCTCTATAAAATCTGTAATCCTTATTCCTTTTTTCCTGAGCTTCCTCTGATAAATCTCCAAGTTGCACCAACTGATATTTAATGATATCTTCTCCATGATAAAGGATTTTGTGAACTGTAGCAGACATATTTCTCCATGGGTACTTGGTTGTATATATTTTTGCAGTTTCCTTAGCAAAATAGGAATTTAAGTTTCCTTTTTTTCGAATGTAATTTTTAACATCTTCCTCGTTTTTGTTTCTAAAATACTCTCCGGCCAATTCTTCATAGCTGAAGCTCTCCATGTTTATGAAAAACGTTGTTATTGCTCAGATATATTATATCCACTGAGTTTGCATCCGAATGTCACTTGCTTTTAAACCTTTTCATACTTTTTTTCATACCAAGTACAGGTAGAATAAAAAGGATTTAAAAAACTTAAAATCCTTTTATTTATATGCTATAAAATACCTGACACAAATTTAACAACGCATTGCATAGCTATAGGGTCATGGACTATTATTACAGTCATAAAAACAGATAAAATAAAAAGACCAAACAAAATTTAAAAAGCCCTTCTAAGGTGGGAGTCACAATATACCTGTTTAGCGTAAACGCGTGTATAAGCGTGTATAAGAACGTAGTGTAACGGATAAGGATGAATCAGGGTAGCTATACGTTTTTCTGATTGTGTAACATTAATAAAATTTTTTACATGTACTACCTGTATTATGTTCGATCACGATCAATTTTCCCTATATCATAAAATTGTTTTGAAGACAATAGCAAATGATTTCTGTTACTTCTGCAAACATTTTTGCGGAATAAAAAAAATTGTAAAAAACAATTTTAAAAAAAATTTTTTTTTTCTGAGTAATTTCATTAAAATTACCTTTCTATCAGTGGTTTTACCTTCTTAATCCATTTTGGGCCGCAAAAGTTCTATTGTACTAAAGTTGAAATTTGACAAAAATATAGTAGTTTAGAAATTTTTTTTTGAGTAATTTCATTAAAATTAAAAAAGTTTTAAACAGACGGGTCCAAACGGGTACAAGAGTACATACAGGGTAAAAGAAAACACTTTCACCTTTCTATCAGTGGTTTCACCTTCTTGGTCCCTTTTGGGCCGCAAAAGTTCTATTGTACTAAAGTTGAAATTTGACAAAAATATAGTAGTTTAGAAATTTTTTTTTGAGTAATTTCATTAAAATTAAAAAAGTGTTAAACAGACGGGTCCAAACGGGTACAAGATTATATACAGGATAAAAGAAAACACTTTCACCTTTCTATCAGTGGTTTCACCTTCTTGGTCCCTTTTGGGCCGCAAAAGTTCTATTGTACTAAATTTGAAATTTGACAAAAAATATAGTAGTTTAGAAATTTTTTTTTTGAGTAATTTCATTAAAATTAAAAAAGTGTTAAACAGACGGGTCCGAACGGGTACAAGAGTATATACAGGGTAAAAGAAAACACTTTCACCTTTCTATCAGTGGTTTCACCTTCTTGGTCCCTTTTGGGCCGCAAAAGTTATATTCTACTAAAGTTGAAATTTGACAAAAATATAGTAGTTTAGAAAATATGTCCTAGCATCTCAAATATAAATAACACAACAGTCGCAAATATTACCTTTTTAAAGGTAGGAGAAAAGCAAGCAGGTCATTATCGCTTATAGTTTTTGTGTAATGATAATTTCTTTCGGATTAAATATTAAAAAAGATACTTTTTTCTGAATTAAAAAAAAAAGTTGTGTTTAACAACATGTCACACCCACAATTACCAATATTTTGACCAAATTTTTTTGGCTACCTTAGTTTTAATATGTTTACTATTAAATCAAATTCAAATTTTTGAAATCGGTGACAAACAAAAATTGGACTTTTGGCCAATGAAATAAAATTTTCAGCCACTGTGCACCGTTTACATGAATTCGCCGTGATTTCAACTGAACTAGAGTTGAGTTTTAAACTGTACTACCCAGTAAAAACTTCGCTTACTTTTTCAAAATGAATAGCTTCTTCTACTAATTATTTTGTAGCTTTGTTCTATAACTTCATCCATAACAACTTCTATAACTACTATTTTCTGGATGTATGCAGGTAAAAAAAATGATGACTTACTTTTTAAGGCGTTAATTTTGGGACATCCCTTGTAAAATTCATTGGTTCTTTCAGTAGAATTGTAAGTAGTGCTCTTATGTTTTTCTGATTACTTGACACATTATTTTGTAGGCGAAGTTTTTACTGGTTACCTCCAAAACATTCTAGGTTCAAAGGACCAATGCTATATTAGATCTAAGTGTTTTTTTTTATTAAAACAAAGTCCACCTAATACAATAATTATTTTTAAGTTATTCTTAAAATATTTACAACATAACAAGAAAGTGCAAAAAATTATTTAAGCAAATTATAAATTTTATTAAAAATTAAATTAAAAATATCATTAAAAAACAAACAAACACTCATCTATTACAAACTATTTTTACAGTGGCGATTAAAATTGGCGTTGGTTTGGCTCTAGCCTTAGTAGCACGTCTAGTTTTGATTAGGAAAAATCCAATTTCAAGTGAGTTTCCCTAAAATCAAGTTTCTTGTTAAAAAAAATAAAATATATCACATAATACTACCACTACTACTACTACTAGTACTAGCCAAATTGTGTCTATTAAAGCTTAAAGCTGTTTAACTCAAAAAGCGCCATTTAACCTTTAAACGTGTATGCAAAAAAAGTTATTAAATAATCATAATACAAACTATAAATACATAACTCTTTTTTTATGTCCGCATGTAAATGTTGTGGATTTTTTTTATTTCAATTTGTTGATTTTAAAAAATTTTGTTTCATTTAATTTCTATTCAAAATTTTGCACTTTCTTTCTAATCTATAAAGTTTTTTTTACCTCATTATCAAGTAAATTATTGGTATTTTATAAGTATGTAATATTTTTTTTTATGTTTTTAATTGTAATTTATTTCACTTATTACTTTTTTTAGTTTTTGAATTATTTAAAATTTTATGCTCGTACAACGCTAAATGCCATTATTGTATGTATGCCGCCATTTTACATTAATTTTTTCTTATTTCTTCATCATTTTATGTCAAAATTGTATTTTTAATTAATTTATTATTTATTATAAAATTCCTTAATTATTCTCCAAGATGAAGGTCCTGATACGGAAACTTTATTGAAACGTCGTATAACAATTGCCAGCGCAGAGGAGATTATACCCGAATGTGTTGAGGACATTAATGAACCTTTACCAAAAGATGGTTAATTTAGAAAGCAACCTAATTTCACAATTTTTTTTTTCTAAAAAAATGATTTAAATTGTGAAATAAAAAAAAAATTACAAATGAAATAAGGAAAGTATTCAAAAAATGGCTGGAGCGAGAGAATTAAAAAATTTTTCAAACTCAAATTCCAAAGCCCATTCCAAAATGTTATTCAACTTTTGCGAAATGAGTATGTACAGGGTGTTTTTTTTAAGAGACATAAATATTTCTTTTTTAAATAAAATACAACCAATTCGGTCGTATTTCGTCAATAGTGCGTCGAATGTTGGCTTGTACATGATCAATCGTTGCTGGCTTATCAGCATAGACCAGAGACTTAAAGTACCCCATCAACAAGTAGCCCAAAGGTGTCAAATCATACGAAAGAGTTGGCTAATTCTCAGGCCCATTTCTTGAGATGATTCGGACACCACGCTTTATGGAATGTTGCGCCGTCTTGTTGGAACCATTTCTTCTCCAAGTTATTTGCAATGACATGAACAATCAAAAAGTAACTAATCATTTGCCAGTAGCGTTCTCCAATCATGATACTGTTGGCACCGGTTTCAAATTTTAACACAAATGCGCCGATGACGCCTTCGGTATGCAAACAGCACCAAAAACTCCAATTCTGCTTGTTTACATACCCTTTAAGCCAGAAGTGAGCCTCATCAACCAGTTGATTCTTAGAGTATTTATCGAACACGCGACGCCATTGATGGTCTGCTGGCTTTAATTCTTGCGCCTGTTGCATATTATATGGATATTTTTCTTTAAAAATTTTCCACGTTATGAGCTCGATTTGAATGAATATTATCCAAAAGAGTAAAAGTGGTCATGAATTGATCCATAATATTGACGAAGTGCTCTATTAGTTTGGTGAACTGAACGCGAATTTTAGAAATAACTTTTCACGATTTGTAAACGTTCTGGTATAAGTCTTAGCATGGTGATTTACCAAAGTATACTGAAAAAAAGTCAGACTTCATCAGTATGACAGCTAGTTTTACAGTTATGCCTATCGAAAGTTCTAAACACCTAAAAAATACCCTTTTGTATGACTTATGTATACTCGTAATCTCTTAAATTTATATTTTAAAGAAAACATATTGTCAGCTCATTATTGGTTTGGGGTATATAAATTGTGATTACACTCTTTCTGAATATAAAACCTGTTTCCCGAAATTCTTTATCAACTTTTTTTAAATTTATCAAGTATTGTTTTGCTCTACACGTTTTTTTTTAAATAAAATGTCAACAACTGAATAAACCAGCAGCAAGTTATAATTTTACTTCAAAACATATGCCAGTAGCAGTGGTGAAAATACAAAAAAATTTATTTTTTGAGGAATCTTAATGCCATTTTTCTCCACGCGCCAAGCCAATAATGAGCTGACGATATATAAATTCAATCTGTTATACAAATTTAACGGCCGATTTCAATAAGTTCAGTTATAATTAACTATAACTGTCCGTTCACAATGTGTTATTTGACAGTTATAGTCAGTGTTGCCAGAAGTAGGGGAAAATCCCTTCGTGTTGGTATTTTTGATACTACAATAGAAGCGTAGGGAAAATGGGACAGATCTTTTATAATCTCTAATATGCAGGGATTTTGCGTCATATCGCATAATTTATGAAATAAATGCAGAAAACCCGTATTTTCTTGTCCAAAACGGTTGAAAATTTATTTTCCCTAAAATCGCTTAAAAATATATTTCCAGAGCTGTTTGAGGTTTAAAAAAATGGCGACGCTAATATGTATGTATATGTTTTTTCTAAGACATCTTATAAAATAAAGTGGTGAGGCTTCTAAACAATTGTAGCACAGCCGCGAATAACGTTGTAAACGCCACATTTTGCTAAAACTATTTTTTTGCAGATAACCGTTGACCTTATTCTCTTACACAGTTTAAACATCAAATCAACCAAAACTATGCACCTTAACGCCTTCAAAAAGGCGTACAAAGTGTCAGCCAGTGGAAGAACATTGCAAGTTACACTCAGTTTAGATGAGGGCTTTTACGACGTCGCTTTGTCGACGTCTCTTTTGGTTTGTTGGTGAGCGGTGTAGAAAAGAAAGAGGGGTTAACAAAATGTCTCGTTTTGTATTTTGCATGTCGTTTTTTACATTTCTCTTTTAACTTTTTCTGTTTACGTTTTATTCTTTTTCTTACTTTGAAGTGTGTGGTTGAAAATACAGTGAGACCTCGATTATCGATAATAGACGGGATCGGCAGAATTCTTGATTATTTATTTTTTTTGGTGTGTTTCTTATTTTATGTAAATATATAACGTTTTATTATGTAAACATGAGGAAAAAAGTAAATTTGTCAGAACATGCTTCCACACCGTTAAGATATTCTCTTTCTTCGTTTATTTAAATTTCTTTTGATTGTTCAAAATTTAACGAAAAAAAGATAGTTTGTTTATAATTTCGGATAATAGAGGCAATTTAAATCAGTGCAAAAAAATGTTTGTTTTCCATTTTATTGAAGCTGCCGGTTAATCGAATGACGGGTAATCAAGGCCATACTGTAAATAAAAAAAAGACATGCAACCAAAAATCATCGTATGAACGCAAAGAGATTTTGGAAGTTGCTTTAAAAGGGAATCAAGATAAAACGACGTCGTAAAAGCCCTCATGTGAATTGAGTGTTACTAACAAAATGATGAAACCGAAATGGTTTTGCAGTGCGGAATAATGTTTTAAAAGCCTTTTGCATTAAAGTTTTTATTATCATTATTTTTAATAATAGAAAAAAAAAATTTTTAAAACAAATAATGCTGCCTGTCAAAAAACGTTTTTTTGCTCTCCTGAAAAATTATTATTTTGTAACTTAAAACGTTATTCGCGGCTGTGCTTCAATTGTTTGCTGAAAAATACATCAATGCCTTAGTGACAAATAAAGAATTTATCGTAGAAGAAATATGTTTCCTGCATTACTGAGGGTTAGCGAATAAGCTTACAAATAGTGGATATCAATTGTTACAGTTTAAGGTGTCTGGAGAAAGCGAGATGTCGCTAGTGAATCTGTACTGAGTCACTATTGACACAGTCACCAGTACTAGCGACTTTTTATACCCCAGACAATGTTATTTACTATAGAGATTTAACATGTGCGTGTCATTGAAAATCTACTACTGTCGTTGGTACTATTGACTAGGTAGTTCTTTTGGGAACATATGTAGACATTGGAGCCAGAGAATCACTGGTACATTTTAGTAAATCTAGTCTACACTTTTGGTACGAATACGAATTCATAACAATCTTTTTTTATTATTTCCTTAACTTTTATAGGAATTATACTTCTCTGTTCTTATTGATAAATGTTTTTCGTATTAAAGTCATATATAGTGGCAAATGCAGTTTAGTGTAGACACTTCGTTGACAATATCACCAAAATAGTCAACAAAACTGGTGACTTGGAGACACTTGCACCTAGGTTTCATTCAGGGTATGTACAATGTGACATACACTATCACTAGCGCCATTGGTTTATAGAGTAAAAATGACAACCACTTTGGTTGTCACTAATGGCAATTGTTTTTTCTTATACGACTGGGATTTTATTCAATGTTGAAAGATTTAATTGAATTTATTAAAAGCACATCATATTTATTAGTTTTTTGTCAACGCTTTAATAAACATATTCGAATAAAATTTATTTTTTATAACTAATGTTTTTTCTTCTATTGTATTGAAAATAATGAGTAGGGATTTTTGTAGGGGAAATTTATTCAACGTGTAGGTAAAAATCGGATTTTTTTTCGAAAAATCCACTGGCAACACTGGTTATAGTACTAGTTATTTATAACTTAACTTTGCCGTTAATAACACAAAACAAACTAACATAAAACACAAAGAACAAGACGAATTTATGTATCAATCAATTAGCTGTGCTCATGTTCTGTAATTCCCGCGTCGGGAAAATTTTTGATTAAAACGTGAGAATTTAAACAAAAAGCCTTATATTGTAACCAACAACGGGTTTTCGCACTTAACTGCGTCTGTAAAATTTTTGGCGCGTAAGAACTGTCACGTAAGGAAATTACTCGCCAATTTACATTTAAAGTGTGTCTGTAAAATTTATGTGAGAAAGTTCCCGCTTTAAACTGTCAAATAAACTCACGAATAAATATGGGGCGAGAAAAATTATAACACTAAAAACCATATTTAAAATGCAAAATGCAAAGAATAATAATAATAATACTTTGTTCTTGGCATATGTGTTCATTGTTTAATTATTTGCTTTTAACATTTTTATATCAATACTAATGTTTGCAAAGTTCGTCGTTGAAAATTTTTATATTTTAGTAAATTTTGGGCGCCGTCAACGATATGTGTGAACTAGCGTTTTCAACGTCTGCAATTTCACATCGGCTTCGATTGGAATATTATGACATTTATAACGTAACGACTTATGGCGTTTTCTATTCTAAAAAAAAGTGTTCCATAAGTGTTACATGTGAATTGGCAACATTTTTAAATGCTCCCCTAATTTTTAAGAAGTGTTACATATTTTACGTTAACAAAAGAACACAAATTTCGGCATTAAACAATAAAGTACAATTAGCGCAAGGTGAATTCAATTACAGGTGGCGGCAAGACTACAACAATCCAAAGCCAACAGAAACAACATATGTATTTTGCATTGCATTGTTAGTGTTTACGGCTAGAAACTTGCCACCATCTTGTACTGAATTCGCTTATATTTAGTGCTGCACTCATGCCCCTTTAATTAAAATGAGTGTTGAACATGAAGCATTTCTTTTAATTTTAAAGGGAACATCATCAGAAAAGAACGCTTTACACTTTTAAAATAACACATGTTTTTCAGAAAAGAGCATAACAAAATGTAAAAGGCAGAATAAATGCAGGGGCCTAATTACCGCAATCGATATCGAGTAAGCTGTCGTATCGAGTATTTTTCTGCATTCGATAGACACTGACGTATCGAATGAAAACTAGAGAGTTGTAATGGCTTTGGTTACTCGATACCGAATGCTATCATCTCAAATTACGATACATTTCATTCGATATCGAGAGTCATAATACCAAAATAAAAAATTTCGATCAATTTTGCTCGATATCGAATGCGGTAATTAGACCCCTGAATTTTACTCAGAAAAGAAAACGCCGTTAATCTCTTTTGATAGTTTTCGACATGAGCAACGATGAAATATTTTCTTAAACATATTTTCGATACGAGAAGTTCTCACCAAAGTTACAGAACGTGGGTACTGGTTATGGTTGTTTTCAGGTAGAAACTGTCAAAATTAAAGCTTAAGAAACAACAAATTTTTTTGTTGCGAAATTTCCGACAGTTTAAATCGCATTGATAAATGGAATTTTTTTTAATCAGATCGATTGTTATTACCATTTCAACTTCATGCAATTTCGATCGGTATCGAATTCTGTAATTTGCCCAAGATTATTGTCTCTTTAACAAAGATGTTAATCGCTTAAATCTTGAAATTATTTTTTCATTCGAGTATGACATTTTGTATACATATAATTTTTTATACCCTTTTGTAATACAAAATTTAAATAAATAGTGCAGATAAACAATTTTGAATTTTCAAATCGTTAATTTTTTTAAATAAGCAAATCATCTTTGCGATAATGAATAGAACTTTTTTTTTTGGGCAACACCGAAACAAATTTCAAGTTTCCATACAATTTGAGTACTTTCCTTATATTCTTTATTTGTCCACGCTTTTTTTTTTACAAAATCTAATAAATGAAATTTTCTTCAATGCAACAACAAAAGATTATTCCGAGGAAGAAATTGAAATCGAAGAAGAAATCGAATATATTGAAGAGGAAGTTGAGCCAGTTGGAGAGGAAAATCAAGTTGATGCAGGTGACAATGATTATGTACCCGAAACATTTGAACAACTCAATGCCATGTACAGACCAAAAGATTACAAAGAAGAGACAGAACAGAAAATCGAAACAAAACCATTAGAATCCAATGCATATTCGCATCAATCACCATATACAACAACAAAAACAACTTTTAACAGTAGTAACACAAGGAATAACAACAGCAACAATAATCAGAAATTTCAAACCAGAGATGAAACTCGTAAATCTTTTAACAACAATAATAATACACAAAATGAAGCCGTGTCCAAATTACCAGCAATGGTATTTGAGGCACTACCACCACCTTCTATTGTAGATGCAAAATTCTCACCTCCCAAAGAGTTTCCAATTAAATCTGAGACTTTAATACAACCACTAAAAAAAGAAATCACTTATGACATGGATTATGAAAAAGCGGCAAAAGACAAACTCGAGGTTGAGCATAAAAAGGAAATAACTCATGACATGGACTATCAGCCGGATGCTGATGATATTGATTATGATGAAGATGATATTTATGACGATGATGAGGCCCAAGACGATGATTCCGAGGATTTAGAAGATGAAGATCTTCTAGACGATGAAGACGATTTGGAAGAAGGCGACGAAGGTGATGATGATGTTTCCGATGTGGACGATACCGAATTAATGAATAGATTAGAAGCCAAATATGGCAAAATACCGGCCAATGAATATGAAAGTGATGAAGATCCAGATGCTCCGACTTGGACACGTAATTACTAAAAAAATAAGCCCAATCCTTTTTTCATGTCATTTAACTATTAATTTAAATCATATAAAAACAAACACTGCGTATTATGATCACGACTCATTTTCAATTGGCCAAGGAGAAGGATCAAAAAAATTTTGCTTCAAGATATTAAACAAAAACACTCATAATCGTAGAAATCATTTACACTTTAGGATAAGACTTTAAAGCTAAATAGAGTAAGTTATTATTTTTAATTAATTATCTTAACCAAATTTTTAAGTTAAAGTAGTTTAAGGTGGAGATTTAAAAAAAAAATTATGGACTTTATGTCTAGGTTCACACTTTTAAACTTTTGCTGATCAATATCTTTTGAAAATGATCACACGCAGACATATCCATCCGCTTTTACTTTTTCGATAACTTGTTAACCCTGGGGAAACGACTAGAGATGAAACTCTCTCGAAACAATAAAAAATTTCTCCAAATAAGTTTTACGTTAAAGTAAAAAAACAAAATAAAACATTTCTTAAGCCCCCAGTTACATGGGGTCTTCACCTGACAATTTTTTGTTACAATAAACGTCAAACTTCATATAAAAAAAAAACGCTAACAAATATTTTAGATTTTTTTTTAATATAGACTTTGAAGTTTGGTATGACAAAAAATTGTCAGGTGAACCCCCATATTAGGTAACAGTAACAGTAGCGTTGCAAATCAGCTGCTTTATTTTGTTGTATGTAAATAATTTAAAACGACTATACAGTTAGCAGTAAGATTTTACGTCTCAATCTGTAAAAGCAATAGATTGGTCTGACTTTTTTACGGTAAGATTAAGTTACTGTTACTCTCAGCTAACTGAGCCTTAAGAATTACTTACATTAGATTTACTTGCAGCTCATTTTATCTTAATCCGTTCAAGCAGTTTATAGCAGTGAGAATGATTTGTCTAAGGGTATTATTGTCCATTATGGATTTACGTTTACAAAATTGTATCAAATGGTTTTGTTTTGTGTATATTTTACTTTTATTTAGAAAATTTATGAATGATCAAAAAAGTTTTATTCCGCGAATTTATGTATTGGGACCATGTGAAATGATAAACAAATTTCTATATTTATTCTTAGCATTTCTGACAAATTGCAACAAAAAAAAAAAAAAAAAAAACCAGCCTCAACACTTGCAACACGAAATGAAAATATACTACTAGTGGAGCAAATCTGCCAAAGGGTTTTGAAAAGTTAGCTCGCGTTCCCGAAATATGGGCCCCTAAATTTTTTGAAAAGGCGTTTCAGATGTCTGCAGTAGAATCGTATGTTCTACGAATATTTTCTGCACCAAATTTTATAGGAGTCTTCTAAGACCAAAAAATCATGCAATGCATGTCAAACGGATTTTCGAAATAGCGGGCCTTGAATTTTTTGAATTTTTCGAGAACCCGTTTCACATACATTGCAAGATTTCATGGTCTTAGAAGACCCCTAGTGAAATTTGATGTAGAAAATATTCCTAGAACATTTTAACCCTTTAAAGTGCCGTTTTAGTATATTTTTGTGTGTAAGTTAAAAAATGACCCCTTAACATGAGTGTTAGAGGGTTAATATATTATAAGAAAAGAATCGCCATACAATTCTACTGAAGACATCTGAAATTATTTTTTAGCTCAGAAGTACACTTAGTATATTTCTTTGACTTATACCATACGCCTTTCCAAAAAATTTAACTTTAGGGGCTCATATTTCGGGAAACCGAGCTAAGTTTTCAAAACCCTTTGACAGATTTGCTCTACTAGTAGTATATTTTCATTTCGCGTTGCAAGTGTTGAGGCTGGCGGCGATGACCCGAATTTTGTTGCACTGTGTTATATATCTAAAAAAAAAAACAAGTCGCATATTCACGGACATATTCAAGGACATATTCACCACTACCGTGAATAAAATTTCCCTCGAAATTTAGATTTTCCCCATATATTTTTTAGGGAAAAGCAAAACACTGTTCACTTTTTATGAAATTACATTCAAAAAGTGATTCTGAGTCGATTGGTGTAAACAATGTGTTATATATATAAGCACAAACGTAATATACCCTCTAATTTACTATTACTATTGATTAATAGTAGAGAAATGTTAAGAGGATCGAGGAAGAGTATTAAAAATATTTTCGTTGGTTTTTTTAACTTTTGTAAAAAAAAAACAAATAATTTTAATATGTTATTTAATTTAAAGTGATACTTAACATTGGATAACATTGCTAGTAACGTCGCCTATTTCTGCGTAGGGCCCTTTAAAAATAACATACATTTCAAAAGGAGTCTTAAAGTATAAACTGATGAAAATTTCAAGGGGCAAATTACGTCTTTCTATATCGATTGAAATTACAATATAATTTAAATGGGAATTTCGATTGGTATCGAATGCCGTTATTTGCCGCCAGGGAGTAACATATAATTATTATTGCCAATGATTAAAATCTATGTACAAAGTTTTTGTTAAATCCAAAATTTCCAATTGAATTTTTTAAAAATCTAATTATATATTTTCTTTTATACAGATAAAAAACCCAAATCGGGTGGTGGTCCAGAGTCATTAGAAGATGACGATCTTGATTTATTTGAACAGGAATTACGAAAAGCCAACGAAGAAATGATGCGAGAGGTAAATTGAGATTATAATCTAACCCATTTTTTGCCGCATTCGTGGTGATCGATGTTAAAGATAAAAACGAAATAGGATTCTAAGTGTTGGTTCACACTCTTCAAGTTTCATCCGTCTAAACTTGAGTTTTTAGGAAAAAAGGGAAAAGATAATCAGTGATGCCAACTTTTTGAGAGCAAAAAGCACTTTAAAATTTAAAAAAAGCACTAAAAAGCACTATTTAGAAAAAAAGCGTTAAAAAGCACTAAGCCATTTTTACAATTTAATTAAACACAAAACAAGTTGCATTCGGCTGTGCAAAATATGACATACCTCCTTCATTTTAAATTTAATAAAAAAATATATTTACATTCGTATATAAACATTTTTAAATATATTATTATCTTCAATAAAAATATCATCCAAATCACTTGGATCACCATCAGCTGAGTTTGAATTGGCCACAAAACAGTTTCAAAGTAATACAGTGCGAACTCGATTTTCGTAACTCGAAAAAATCGCACCTGTTGCAATTATCGAATATTTGCAATGACCGACAATTCTTAATAAAAAACCTTATATTTCAGCGTTTAAATAATTCTATATTAAAATCGTGCAAAGTTTAATAAAACCATTGGCGTATGATATTGTCCAATTATCTTAACCTATGTACGCTTCTGAATGAAGAACACACATAAGGTGCAAAATAGGAAAACAGGTATGTTTGTATTCTGATACTTAGTCAACCTTTTTGCAATAGCACTAGAGGTTGAAGTGTACAACACGCGGTTAATCGGAGACGAGTGTCGTGTGTTTGAAAAAAGCTCATGAAAAATGGCAGGTAAGTTCACAGAGGTCAAGTTTGACTCGGCAAGTCTTGACCTTTTAGGAGAAAAGAAAAAAGAGAATGCCATTTCTTTTCCCCTCTCTCCTAAAAACTCAAGACTTGACGAGTCAAACTTGACGTGTGTGAACCGGGACTAACACAACGCTCGTTATAAAAGCATTTTCTGTCAGCTGTTTTTAATTTATTAAACACTTTGCTTATATCAAGTTACGGTCCTTTTTTTGTTTTTAAAGTCTTTGCGTCCTTTTTCTATTTTTGAAAAAGTGTCTACATCTTTAAAAAAATGTTTACTAAAAACAAATACATAATTTTTATTACGATTGCTTAATATGTTGTCAACGCAAAAAAGTGTGACGTTTTGTAAAATTTCCAAATTGCTAGGAAGCCTAGCTCTAACCTCGTAAATAACCTATCTTTTATCACTTTTTTATCATTTGAAATTTTAAAATCTTTGCAGGCCTTCTTAAAATTGTACCCCAAATAGCAAATCTCATCTAAGTCATCCTCTGTATAATCAAAGTTTTAAAAAATTATAGAAAAAAATAAAAATTGTAAAAAGCACTAAAGGCACTAACGAAAAATTGAAAAAGCACCAAGTTAGTGCTTTTTCTTAGTTTGGCACTAAGGATAAAATTTTGGCGTTTTGAGGCATCAAAAAGCACTATTAATAGTGCCAAAAGCACTAAGTTGGCATCGCTGAAGATAATGCCATTTCTTTTCATCTCTCTCTCTCTCTCTCCTAAAAACTCAAGACTTGACGGTTTAAACTTGAAGAGTGTAAACCAGCCCTAATGCCCGTAATTTCAACAAATATATATCAAGCTGTGTATAGGTCAGGCGCGGATTCAGGGGGGGGGGGGAAATAAGGAAATTTCCCCCCGTAAATTAAAAAAATATGTTTTGTTAATTTCGATAATACAAGAATTCCCAATAAAAATTTTTTTTTAATGTACAAAATTTTTGGAAATCCCAGCAATTTTTTTTTTGTTTATGGAATCTTTAACGAAATTTTCAATAAGTAATTTTTTATTTATTTTTTATTGAATCTCTAACGATTTTAAATAAGTATCCATGTCTTAATCCTAATATTTTTTTATTAGATATTTCCAAAGAAACATTTAGTTTATCGTATTCCATTACTTATTATTCTACATTCAATCCCAGCAGGTGCCATCTATATCCAAAGACTAAAAGTTTGACTTGATAATGCGTGCGGTTGAATTATTAAAAAGCCTTAGTATATACAATATTTATGTATATATTTGTTATATGAATCAAATTCTAATCGATAATTTTTGACGAAAGCACGGATTTGTCGGTGAAAAGCCAGATTTCCTTATCTTTAAGATATTTCAACATACAACAAAAAGTTTTTAGGGAAGAATTTATTGACTTTGTTGTAAACGCATTTGAAGAGGCTTCAAAGGATATTGAAGACGTTGATGAGTCAAATAATGCGAAGGCACTATCATCAATAGTTCTTAATGCTTTGACAAATTTTGGTCCTGACCTAAAAAATCGTGTAGGAGACGGAACAGAATAGTGTCCTCTGATGTCAGCAGAAAATGGAGCTGTTCAAAATTTCCGGAAAAGCGACAAATGCAAAGCAAACGCCTTGCTATTCCCATAAATCGAACATCTCAATTTCTAAAAGCAATAAAGTGCCATTAATACAAAAAGTTGTGACATTTGTTAAACAAACGACAAACTGTTTTAAATATAATCATCCCAAGCGAAAAACAGTTTAAGCAAATTATTTGGGAGCCAAACTCTCTTCATTAAGCGTCTTTGCAACAAGTGTACATCATATAGTAGAAGCTTTGGAAAAAATATCTAAGTGGAAAGGTAGTATCTTTACCAATTTTTGAAAAAGTTAAAGTTATTTGCGTTCAAATCGAGGTTCCTATCGAAAAGACAAGATTTGAACGAAATAATCACATCCAAAATGTTGAAGATTACTACCGAGTTGTAGGTTACATTCCTCTTATTGAATTTATTTTAGAAGATCCCATAACAACTTTCCCAATAGATATCCCAAATGTATTGAACATACCTAAACTTCTACCTCAAAGTGTAATCAAGTCATATACAGATACAAAACTGTTAAGACCACAACTAGCTGATGAGCTGATCTATCAGATAACGTTCTAGATGCTTTAATAAACTGTGATGAAGATATCTACCCAAATCTAAGAAAAATATGACTTTTTTTGGACAAAATTTTTTCATCCCACCACGCAATGGGCAATTAAGTATTGATAATGAAAATAATTTTTTTATGCCATTTTGGCCAAAAATGTTTCCGCACCAAATGCAATTTCTAAAAATTTTTTTTTTAATTTCCATACACATTATATATGGTACATTTATCGCTTATATATGCTATATATTTTAGCCCCCATAATGACAAAACTAGTTGTGTAGCGGATGAGCTGATTATATTTGATAGAAGAGATAAACACCTACTAAGATCTAAACTTGAGCCTGATATATCAGATAACGTTGTAGATGCTTTAATAAACTGTGATGAAGATATCTACCCAAATCTAAGAAAAACATTTCAAATTTTCGTTTCAATGCGCGGCAGTAAAGCTACGAGCGGGAGGTAATTCCCTACCCTTCGTCGAATAAAAACATGGCTCGGATCAACAATGACAGAAGATAGACTGTACTGTCTAAATTTCCTCACAAGGAAATCATAAATTGCTTATTTAAAAAGATTAATGTATATTGAACTGATCTTATATTTTATTTAACCTTTTTGTTGAGTTTTTTTAATTAGGGTCATGACTTTTTTTGGGCAAAATTTCTTCATCCCACCACGCGATGGGCAATTTAGTATTGATAATGAAAATAATTTTATAGGCCATTTTGGTCAAAAAAGTTTCCGCACCAAATGCAATTTCTAAAGCTCCTCAAAAAAAATTTTTTTTTTAATTTCCATACACATTATATTTGGTACATTTATTGTGTATATATGCTTTATATTTTAGCCCCCATATTCTTAAATGATTATAAAATTTAATAAACGTTTATTAAGGAAAATTTTCATAGAAATTTTGGTTTTCAAGCCTTTTTTAAATTTAAAATATTTTTATGGATACAGGCATAAATACACAAAATAACCAACTGTATAACAAAAATGTAAAGTTTTGTTTTGGCTTTAATGAAATAAATTTTAAGTTTAAAGTGCGAGTTGATTTACATAATGGAAAAATATCTTGTGCAACTTTAATAGCTCGTTCCGCGCATTACTACGCTGCTGAAAATTATCACTGTTTCATATATCCGCCAAACAACTCATCTATCACAACATCTATCATCTGCGATTAAAATTTAGTTTATTAAAAAAACCGCGAAATAGAGTCGGGATTTTTTTTGCGCCCTTCTTCCTTACAAATGGTAAGATCTTGTTATATTCATGAAATTATTAGAAAATACTTAAAATTTTGTAATTATATGTTAATTTTGTATAGTAAGGAAAAAAATTGAAATTCAACACCTTATCGCGTTTGGTGCGAAAACTTCTTCACGATCGCGAAAAAGTAATACATCATTTCTTAATATTTTTTCACGGTCTATACGGTTATGTGATGAAGAATTTGATAATCGCAAAAATTGCAAAAAGTACTTACCCTAATACACTTATTGTTTTTAATAAACTTTTAAAAACAAATTTTTTACTTTGTTGTATCATACAAAATTCCCCCCCCCCCCCCCCTAAGGCTCAAGCTGGATCCGCGCCTGGTATAGGTATGTATGATTTTCTGAATTTTAAAACGTATTTCTTACCTACGGGTTTAAGTGTAATGTATTTAACACCACCGATTTTCGATAGTTAATTCACGTAGGTAAAATTACCACTTAAATTACCAAAATAGTGGTACGGGATAGGTAAATAGTACTGTTAGGTACGAACACGACTGGATATCTGTTTGTAGAAACTACGGGCAAAAGTAACTAATGGAAACAAAACCGGCAAAAATGGGTTAAGAAATTAATAAAAAAATATTGAAACTCATTCTATTACTTATTTGATTTTTTTCTTCTATTTTTTTGTCAGTTAAACTATCATTAGATTATATCCCTCCTCTATTAATTTATTTTTCTCTCATAAAATTAAACCTTCATACATATTTTATTTTGCATTAGCTCTAAATTCATTTTTAATCCGTTTTTTTATAGTTTTTTAGATATTAATTCGTTAAAAATTTTTTAATAAAAAAAACATATTTTATAAGAAAATTTAAACACAAGCAAAAATGTTCATACATTTAGCAATGTACACGGGCATGTGATGATTTTAATTTGAATTTTCCCTCGAATTTACTTTCTTTTTTTACGCAGTGTTGCATTTTTGTTTTCGCTTTTTGAAATTAATTTGATATTTGTGATTTGAAAATGAAATTCCCTTAAAATTATTCAAAACACCCACCTTGAATTGAATAATTTTAAAACAGAATTTTATAACTATTTAAAAAAATTTTTTTTTTTTCACATAGAAATCAGAAATATTGACTTAATTTCTTTATTCCTTTTAAATACTAATAAATATGCATTTTATTTAATTTATTTATTTATATGTATGTATGTATTTTTTAATTTGCCTTTAATACGAAATTGCTTTTATTTATTTATTTATTTTTTGTTGTGAACTGCTGTTATTGTGCTTCATCTACTACTTCCCCCTACCACGATGATTGCGCTATTGATCCGAATCCTTTTTCCGTAATTCCCAACTTCCCTTCCCCAAAGCAATACAAAGATGCTTTGAATTCCTATGACCAACTTATCAAAAAATATCCCCGCCAACCACAAGGATATTTGGGTAAAGCCCAAACTATGGACCAATATGCCGAACAAATTAAAAGTAATGGTCTTTTAATGGAAGCCCTACAGCTTTATAATACTTACTTGAAGTTTGATGTTAAAGAAGACCAGCTCTTTGAATATCGTTCGGCTGGCGAGCGATGCTTGAATAGATTGAAATTTTTGGGTAAGTAAGATAACATTTTCAGAGCTTATACCCCTTTCAGATTCGGCAAGCTAGTTGCGCAGTCTCTTGCATAAAGCAAGTTCAAAAGAAATTAAAAAACCTATTTGCGAAACCTACTTGCTGAGTTCGAAAGGGGGTCTTACTGATTTTTCGAGAATTTTATAAATTTGTTTCTATTTTTAACGGTATATTTTAGTTTTGATATTTTGTCGTATTTTTAGATAAACCTTTTTTTTAAATCTATTAATTAAAAGGTAAATAAAAGAGATTCTGGCATAAATGTCATAGTTAATATTCTGAGATTTTGTAAATTTCTTATACGATCGGCCAATATCTCTCATGTCAAATAAATTAAAGAAAGAGTTAGATGTAGAGTACAACCAACATGATGAATGAGAAAATTTGTGCAATAAATTTTAAAATACTCCAAAGTATATAAACCTAATTGTGAATAAAAATTCCCCAGTAGTGTTTTTCCCTTCTACCAAATTTTCTTTTTAAATTTTTATTCATAATTGGGTTGCAAAATATTTATGGGGCAATCTAAGACAAAATGGAAAGTTTGGAGAAAAATATTTTTTGTCCGAATTGACTTGGATTGTCCATATGTATGTATATGTATTCCAACTTATCATAAAATTTGTATACTTTTATGGCCGGTTCCAGACTTCGCATTTAAATACGTATTTAATTAAGTTTTAAGTAAATTCATGACGTATTTAAATAAAATTTCAGTTTTTAAGCGCTATGTACTTCAGTGATCTTATTTAAGGGTACTTTAAACCATCTCACAATTCTTACTTATGTATTTTGAGGAAAATACATGACTGTCATGATAACTTTTTATTGTTTTTTGAAAATGTTCTAACAATAATAAGATAAGATTAGATTTTCCCCAAAATACGTAAGACTTGTGTGATAGTGTTAAGTACCCTTAAATGAAGATAAACGTATGGCGCCACTACTAAATAAAGTAAAACAGCTTTTTAAGCAAAAAGTGAAAGAACTTGAAAAGTGTATTTTATTACAAGCTGGATTCAAAAAACAGCTGATTGTTTTTTACTTGAGTACACAAAATGCCGGTTAATATAATAAGTGCAACTTTGCAATTTGTAAATTTGCAGTGCATATTACGATTGATCGTGAGTATACCTCTTTTATTTTTTGTGCAAATGTGTTATTTTTTAAAAATTTATTCTGGCAACACAACAAACTTCTGGCAGCACAATTAAAAATCTGCATTTGTTTACCATTATACACAAGCATACATATTAAAATAAATTTTTTCTTTTAAAATTATTTAAATTTAATTCTCTTTTTTATGTTAAAATCCACGAAAATTTTGAATTTATAAGTTTTCTTAAAACCAATTTGGCGCTTAATATGACATATACTATTGTTTACATCTGTTTGCAACTGAGCAAATATGCACTACTAATTTTGCTCATGGTTTTTTATAGTGCAAACGAAGTAAAAAAGAGCAAATTGCAAATACGTACATTTTGTTGTTGTGTTGCGCAAATGTGCGTATTTTTGCACGCATTTGCATCGCTTGCACACTTTGCTCTAACCATCATGATTTTCCTTAACGTTAAAATGCCAAAGACACTTTGTCGGGTAGACACCCCATGAAAACTTTAATAGAGTTTAAAAGGCAACATTGGCTATTTAAGTATTATTTAAGCATAATTTAAAAAACAGCACTGCAAAGCTCAATTTAGTTTTTAGATAGAATAAAAGATAGGACATAGGGCTAAAAATCTAAATTTTTCTACATCTTTACAGAATGTTACTATCTCATTTTGTTCCCTTTTACATTTTTCGATTCTTTTAGTGTCATCACTAGAAAAGTGGCAATAAATTCAGTTATAATTGTGGCATCACTGACAAAATGGAAGTTGCTTTGAAAGCAGCGTTACCACTTCTCAAGTTTTTCCTTTTTTGCAAGCCTTATTTTGCTTAATTTTGCTAAAATTATTAAACGAAATGAATTTGAAATGCATTTTGGTGATATCTTTTAAAATGTTTGCAGTTTTGTAGAAAAAATTTATTTAAAAAAATAAAAGTTTTTTTTTCAGAAATGGTGACATTTTTATTGATAGTAGATGTTTCAAGTGTGAACGCGTATTTCACATTTTTATTATCTTCCATGCGTTCCTCCGAAATGAATGCAAGTGTACAAAGGGTATTAGAGGTTTCAAGTGTGAACGCGTATTTCACATTTTCAACATCTTTCATGCGTTCCTCCGAAATGTATGTAAGTGTGCAAAGGGTATAAGGCTTATTTCCGTTCCATCTGCCAAAACTACGATGTTTCTGCCTTTACGAAAAATTGTACCACACAAGCAGTGTTGCCAGAAGTAGGGGAAAATCCCTACACGTAGGTATTTTTAATACTAAATTAGAAGCGTAGGAAAAATCTGACAGATTTTTAATAACCTCCATTATGTCATATCGCATTATTTATGAAATAAATGCAAAAAAAAAACGTATTTTTAGTAATATTTTCTTGTTCAAAATGGTTGAGAATTTTTCATTTCCCTTAAATCGCTTAAAAATATATTTCCAGAGTTGTTTGTAGTTTAAAGTTGGCATATATACACTAAAATGTGTATATATGTTTTTTCTAAGATATCTTAAAACACAAAGTGGTGGGACTTTTTGACAACTGTTTGCTTAAAACGACATAAATGTCTTAGTGACAAACCAAGAATTTGTTGTAAAAAAATATGTGTCCTGCATTACTTAGGGTTAGCGAAGCTTTAATATACGTATTCGAATAAAATTTATTTCTTATAACTTCTTCTATTTCTTCTATTTTTATGACAATAGTGCGTAGGGATTTTTGTAGGGTAGACTTTTTCACCGTGTAGGGAAAAATCGGATTTTTTAAGCATGTGTAGGTATTTTTTCGAAATATCCACTGGCAACACTGCACAGAAGAGAGCCTAGGGGTATAAAATTATCCATAATGGTATTTATTATACATTAATTTCTTTGTAAGTGACCATATCGGCACCTCCCGACATGAACGTAAAGAGATTACGATTTTAGGGACAAGTTGGAATGAAATCAAGAACCTGGCACCAGATAAATTAGAATGGCAAAAATTTGTTGATGCCATATACTCCTTATTAGAACAACGGAAACATATACATATATGTATATATGTATGTAACGGGACACAATTTATAAAAAATATTTTTCATTTTTAGCTCTACCGTCTGGGTTCCCTTAAGAAATATGTTCCGATATTTCGTAATACTTCGCGTCTAGACATAATTTAACAACAATACCTCTAAAATATGTAGCTATTGGTGTCGTATAAGGTCTCTTTCCTCGAATTACTCTTTCTCGTAGCTTTCTTGTTCGTCGAATTTATTGAAAATGACGGGTTATCCATTTTTTGATTTTAAGAGTAAAGTTAAATAAAACGCACATTAAGCTATAACTTCGATGACACTTTATTTATTTATAATGTTTGGACCTTGTCATTACGAAGGAAATTCAATGTCGTTTAAATGACCGCTAGATTGGTTGCAGCAGTTGATCCTTTTGAGGTAGTATTCGACCACATTTACGCACATATCGGGCATTATCTCGGCGAATGTTAGTTTTTAAAAGCTCCAACGTTAGCGGATTAATCGCGTGGACATGGGCTTTGACGAAACAACAAACAAAGGTCTAACGGTGTCAAATCGCATGATATTGGAGGTCAATTGACGTCGCCAACACATAAAATTACGCGTTCTGGAAGTCAAAATCAGTCGTGCTGTACGGCTCGCGGCACCGTCTTGTTGAAAATCCACATATCGTCCAGTTCATAAACTTAAATTTCAAGCCAAAAAATTCGGCTATCATATGCCCATAGCGCTTTTAATTGACGGTAACGGTTTTTCCGATATTTTCGACAGTGCCGCACATTGTAATGATGTACATGCCTCACAACATCTGTAACGCTTCCAGTCTCTTTATATTTCTTTATAATCATGCCAATTTCTTGCAAAGTAGGTCGAGTAATGCTCGAAAAGTTTTGGCCACGTTTGAACCACCATATTTGTAGTAAGTTTTAGCTTTTTTTACGTATTCTTCGGTTGTAAATCGATCCGCATTCGTAAATGGCAAACATTTCACTAAATAAATGACAGCCTTGTCAGACCTACAGTTTTGAAAGAAATAAATTGATAACCTTCGATTTTGGCCTTCTAGGATTTGCTATTTCCACTGATGGCTCGAAGATATAGGGCACGGGTGCGGGGGTCTTCATTGGGAATCTGGACATCAGGTAATTTAGACTTCCTGACGATTGCAGTGTATTTTAGGCGGTGTTTCTGCAGATTTTTTGTTAGGGAGCAACAGGGGCTAGGAGGTCACTATGTATGTGGAGAGCCAGACGGCTTTTAGGGCCTGGATGGGCTGTTATGTGAACTCCAGGCTAGTGGATGATTGCAGGAGGGCTAGAAATCTTAGGGAATTATGTGGTGAGTAGAGTTGTCAATTATTCGCCTTTCAACTTTGTTCGAATAGTTCAAATAATTGTTTTTGTTAGTTCGATCAAACGATTAAATCTAAAAAATTGTTCGATTAATCGATGAGAACAACGAATAAAAAAAATTATTTAATAAAAAAAAATTACTATGGAAAATCTTCCATTCCATTCGCATAAAATTTTTCATCTTAACTCCATATCGTTGTATTTCTTAAAGGCATCGTAAAACCCTTAATTCCTTAATAATCCGATACTACTCTGGATTTACGAAAGGCGTTGGCAGACATACCATCTTCAGCTAAATTTCTGTCTATAATTTCTTCTGCAGAACAGCCCCTATCTCTCTTAATGTATTTTTCCATTGACCCAAGTTCGGCATTTCTTGATGTCGTTGGATTATCTTCCACCATATCGTTTTCAATGGTAATATTGTGAAAAAAAAACATTTTTTAAAAAATATACACTCAGGTCTCGTTTTATGCGGATTCAAATACATATCTACGATTTTTAAATTAACGATTTTTTTAGAATTTTAACAGATTTTGAAAAATTAGATGTTTTTTAAGCTTTTTACCGTTTTACAACTAAAGCAAGTTTGCAGCACTGGTATATACATACGTCATTGTTTGTTTTATGTTGAGTTTTTTCTATGCATAGCCGATACGTATGTATGAGTGTTTTCATACTTATGAAGATCGCATAATAAAAGTTTTACAATATAATAAGTACGCCGAAGGCTAATTTCGGTAAAAACAAAATCAAAAACTTAGGTCGAAGTTTAAACATCAATCGATTTTCTATTAGAATCACTTAATATTTATACCCACACCACAATAGTGGAGAGGGTATTATGCATTTGTGCTGATGTGTGTAACGCCTTAAAATAGTGGTCCTAGACCCACCTTAAAGTATACCGATCTACTCAGAATCACTTTCTGAGTCGAACTAACGATGTCCGTACGGCTGGCTGGCTATCCATGTAACCTTGCGCGCAAAGTGAGGTCGCAATTTTAGAGATAATCTGATAAAATTTGGGTCATAGGTTATTATTGGCACAAGGACCAAGCCTTCTTCCTCTCAGAAACTATCAAACCGATTTTAATGAAATTTAAAACATAGATAGAACCATATCTATATGGACACAAAATTTATAAATTTTTGAAAAAATCGGACCACGAGGGGAGATAGGGGCAATTTCTGCCTCTCAAACCGATTTTAATGAAATTTAAAGCATAGATAGATCCATATCTATAGGTACACATTAGCTATACAGTTTAAAAAAAAAAGGACCACAAGGGGAGGCAGGGGGCAATTTCTTCCTCTCACAAACTTTCAAACTGATTTTCAAGAAGTTTATAAACATAGATAAATCCATATTTACATGGACACATAAGCATGATGTGTTTTTAAATACTGTGGTGAAGGGTATCATATGGTCGGGTTTGACCGACTATACTTTCTTACTTGTTTTTTGTTTGATTTGCTTTTAGGTCGAGAAGATCATTTTACAAACAATTCTTTGAACACTTTACCACCCCGTAACTCGACAAATAAACATCTTAGAAAAAAATATTTCGCACACTTATTCATATCTTTTAGAACTATAGTTATGCAAAATATAAATGAATTATGAAAATTTTTTTATTGGGTTGTCCGCTTCACAAATAATGCCTCAAATACATTTTTGTTGATTTTTTTATGCGGTTTTGTTTTGATTTTTTAATGAAAATTTGAATTTAAGCGATTTTTCAGAATTTTGGAACGAATTATTAGTTTTTACATAAAGCTAGAGAATCGTTTTATGCTAATTCAATTTGTGCTATTTTTTTGGAACGCATTTATCGCAAACAACATTTTATCTTTCAAGATATGATTTATATAAATCAGTTCTTTATGTTTAGTTTTTGTGTTATTTCTAAATACTTCATCCGAAATTGAAAAATTCTCTTTCTTGAAAATTTTTTAACGTTTGAGAAGGTGAGTTGCAAAACTCGAAATATTCTGATTGCATCAATGTATGTCCGTGCTAAAATCATGGAAGAGGACATAAATTGATACAATTAGTATATTTCTTCTCATACAGCGCCAAAAGAACTGTTAGAATGAATTGTCATTTCGTATTTTTAATTTTGTAACGAACAAGTATTGCAACTCACCAACTCAATTGTTTGTTAAGATTTGAAATACAATGAGTGCTCCACACGGTTTTTGCTTACTAAACATTGAGATAAATTACAACCTGGGCTATCGCCACAATATTTTTTAACTTTCCTACATTTTGTATAAAATCACTAACAACGTTTGAAAATAAATCATATTTTTAGCTTTTATTTAATATATTTGTTCGATTAATCGACATTAATTAATCGATTTATTCGTTATTCGAAAATCGTCGTTTTAAAATTATTCGAACAAGAGTTTGGTTTTGTTTGATCGATTAATCGAATTATTCTTAATCGGTTGACAACTCTAGTGGTGAGGCTGTACAGGGTCACTGGGTTCTGAGTTGGATCGCACGGAATTCAGGGTATCGCGTGAGCTGTGGCCGGTGGTTAGGAAGCCAGATTCGTATAATCTGCTGGGCAGGAGTAGGGTCTGTGTCGATCTTATCTTTTTCGGAATAAGATCCTCTCAAAACATACTTTTGTAAATTGTAATATTTAACTGTTCGCATTTTCTTTTTGCTCTTTACGTATATACAGATAATATATTAACAAATCTCTACTATATATCCCTTTATCCAGGTAAATATAGCGCAAGTTTACCCATACACCATTTACTTATCAAGAAATTTCCTCGGATACCACACCTTCGTAATCAATTGGCAATTACATACTTAATGATTAATCGGTAAATAGTATACTATGTTTATAAAATATAAAACAACCAACGACAATTTATTGCTAATACTCATATATTTTAGACTTTTAGAAGCCAAGCAGGTTCTGAAAGAAACTATTGAACTTTGGCCCGAGGATGGTTTGGCTTTGGTACATTATGGCTTTATACTAAAACAGCTGGATCAAGATTACTATAATGCCTCTATTTATCTACGAAAGGGTATCGAAACAAAAGCAGATGGAACACGAGATGGTCGCTTCTACTTACAATTGGGAGACTCTTATCAAAGATTGGGACAACAAGATGAAGCCGTTAAAGTTTTTCGCAGAGGAGCGGCATTGAAATTATTTCCAAGTGTTTATCAAAGATCGCTGTACAATGAACCAAATCTAAAGGCACAACCTTTTTGGTCTATCGAAGAGACAACTTATGAAAAGTTCTTTACAAAATTACAAGACAACTGGTTGGCTATAAAAGCTGAAGGTTTAAATGCTCTTAGTAAAAAAGGCTTTTTTCTAGATGAGTCTGAAAATCTTAGGAATAAAGGTGATTGGAAGCAATTTGAATTGTACGCTCTGGGTCGGAAAAATCAGGAAAATTGTTTGAAGGCTCCAATAACTTGCAGTTTATTAGCTGAATTTTCGGCCGCTATAGAATGTCGGCCAGGTCAAGTGAAGTTTAGTGTAATACATCCTGGTACTCATGTGTGGCCTCACTGTGGACCCTCCAACTGTAGAATAAGGTCTCATTTAGGTTTGGTGTGTCCGCCGGGGACGCGTATAAGAGTAGCCGAGGAAGAACGGTAAGTAAAAAAGTATATATGTATTTTGTTATTGACTCAATTATTTAATATTTTTTTTCCCATTAAGCTCTTGGCAAGAGGGAAAATTCCTAATATTCGATGATAGTTTTGAGCACGAGGTTTGGCATGAGGGTGATAGTTTACGTTTAGTACTTATTGTTGATGTTTGGCATCCAGAACTAAAAGAGAACCGACGCCGTTCATTATTCCCCATTTAAAAAGCAGCTTTCGTTTTAATTTTAGTAAATTTAGTTTTTTTTTTATATTAGTTTTTTTTATTAAAATTTGAAAAAAAAAAAATAAAAATGTTTGTATCTCAAAGTTTTTTTAATCGTAATTTGTATTCGTATTTTTTTAAAAACTCAAAATAAATTTGTTAAATTATTGTTTTTAAGTATCCATTATTGCCAATAACTCTAGTTATTTCATATTCAAATAAATCAAAGAAAGACATTTCATTAAATTATGGTTAGTTTTTATTTGGAAAAGAAAAATTTAATTATGAAAGACCATATTTACATTATGCAATTAACGCCGCAACTTGCCGCATCTTTCGCATGCAACTTTTTGTTTGTAAGCAAGAGGTGTAGGGAAGAAAACGGGGTTGAAAAAGTTGAAAAAATGCTTGAAAAAAATTTAAATGTAAATGTGAAAAGAGTTTCGTAGAAACTACTTTAAAAGAAAATAGAAAAAAACTCGGCGTTAATTGCATAGATGTATATGCGGTCTAAGTCTAATAAAAAATTTCTGTTTTAGAAAAAGCAAGTGCTCATGCTCATGCTCATGCAATCATCATATGTTTGTAAATTCGAAATTGTTATTTATGTATGCGTCACACAGACAATGCAGCAAGGCGAATTCATAAAGGTGACATTTTCGAGTCATCTGTTTATTGTTTATTTTTTTCTGTGTATACTGAATGTCAAGCTTTGTTTACATTTTGTGAAAAAATTAATTTAAATTAAGAATTCAATAAAAATATAAATTCCTGAAAAAAACTTATTTAAATTATATAAAACAAAAAAAGTGAACACAAAATATAAACACAAGGACTTAAAAAGGCGTAAGGAATAAGTATAGCCACAATAAATTTGCAATACAAGAAATTGTTTATATTTTATAAACAAAACAAAATTTCCTTTTTTATATTTTCAAAAACTTATTTTGACATTCACTCTAACATTTTACAAAAACAAAATACATAGTATTTTTTTTTTAAATCTAGCATAACTCTATCTCATGATGCGGTCACCTGTATGAATTCGCCTTGCAATGCAGTATGAAAAATCAAAATAGGTTTGATTTTGAAATGAACTCATACTGCCGATAGTTGTTTATATGAACCAAGGCCCATTGAAAACGTCTGCGCAAGAAGCCTGATTGTTTTCGTTCTTTTGAGCTTTCAAAAGTTGTTTACATACACGTTTTTTCCTTTTGCTTTGTATATGTGGTAGTAAGTTTTTGACAGCTTAAAAGAAAAAGTTTTTTGTTTTTGTACAAGTAAGCAGACCTGATATGATACAATATATGATATGAACAATAAAATAAATAAATTAATTTTTTGATATATTCTTCTTTTCAATTTAAATTAAAACAAATTTAAAACAGTTTTTGAGAAAAAAAACGTGCGAAGAAAATGGGATTTTTCTTGAATTTCACGAAATGATTGATAGGTGTGTAGTAAAATATCAATCACACACATATACGAAGGGTTCATAGGCAGTAGCTGTCAGCAGTATGTGTCTATGGGCCCCTTAAAGTTGAGTCTTCTTTAACTTCAGCAACAATTTGTATGAAATTGTTTCTGACGTTAGAATAATTTTATTTAGTTTTGGATGTTGTAAAAAATAATAATAAATGCATAATATTGTTGTGGCTAAATTTGGTAACGGTTTCTTAATGCAAAATGTGTGTGGTTGCACAAGAAATTGTTGCTCTATTATGAACACCAAGTGAAAATGTTTTTATGATTGTGAACGTACACAAAATAATATATGTAGGTAATTTTATCAAGGCGTGCATAGGCAATTTATTTTTATACAAAAAGAAAAAACCAAGTTTTATTGTCTTAAATAATTGGTAATTTATACAATAAGTATTGCCTAAAATTTTTGTTAATATTACTAATTGGGTTAGTTATCTTCTTCGAATATTTTTATAATCAGCCCAATTATGAATAAAAATTCCCCGGGAGTTTTTTCCCTTTTCCCATTTTTACCATTGAGTTAACATAGGAAAAATGGGAAAAGGGAGAAAACTCCCGGGGAATTTTTATCCATAATTGGGCTGAATATGTATGTATCAGGGTTGATAAAGTTGGTACAATTGTACTTTTTTTGGTACAATCCAAGACTAAAAAGTACCCTGGTACCCCCGTGACTCATTTGGTACTATTTTCAAATTTTCAAACCTACATATTTATATTTGACATAAAATGGCAACTCGTATTAACTATCCAATGAATATAAGTGGAGTTTAGTGTTTGGTGCAAAAAGTCTTGCGAAAATGCAAAATGTCGTAGCTTTTTTATGAAATCTAAGGGAAACTTAATTTTTTGTTGTTGGATTTAACAAAAAAAGCTATGATATTTTGCATTTGCCCTTTTGCAAGACCATTTGCACCAAACACTGAACTCCGCTATTGTGAAAAGATTTTTGAACTTGTTCATTGAACGATTGCTTATGCCACATTCTAAATTAAGTATCAGCGGCAGCATATAAGCGTGCACTTTCTGATGATATTGACACGTTTTTAAAAGATGTAGAAAACCACTTCTGCATAGGTTAGGTTAGGTTAGGTTAAATGGGTAGCCGTCACGAAGACGACTCACTTGGGTCCTTATAGCGGTCCCTTTGTGATACCCCTAGCCAGTGACAAGGGCCAGCCAGTATCCACCAGACTATTCCCCAGAGGTCACCGCAGTCTCGAACCACCCCGATTCCCTGCAGAACAGGGAGATCGATTTCAGTCCCGCATTGGACAAATCGTCCAGACATGGCAATTCCGGTCTCCCAAAATGCCTCAACCTAACGCCCGCCAGACCGGGGCATTGACAGAGGAAGTGAAACACCGTCTCCTCCTCCTCCTCATCATGACAACTCCTGCAGTAGTCATTATACTCAAGACCCATCCTCCTAGCATGAGTCCCTATCACCCAGTGACCCGTGATAACCGATATCACTGTCCTTATCCGGTCCCTGCCGAGACCGAGTAGTACGCGCGTTTTCGCCGCGTCATAGCCAGGCCATAGAGTCCTGGCCATCAAACAGGTATGCTCGCCCTGCCATCTCCCCTGAGCCCTTCTGTACGACTCCCGTCTGATGAGAGTCCTGCAGCGGGCCATTGAAGTGCCAATTAGGCCGTCGACGAACATGTCGTCCAAGAGACAGCCTTGTTTGGCCAGACTGTCCGCAGTATGGTTGCCCAGGAGCCCACTGTGTCCTGGTACCCATGTCAGCGTTACACTGGAATGTTTCGCGATCTCATTTAGAGACATCCGGCATTCCACTGTCAACATAGATGTCGTAAAGACACCAGCCAGAGCTGCAATGGCAGCCTTGCTGTCCGTAAATATACATATATCCCTCGATATACGATAGTACTTCAGCCAGTTTGCCGCCCGCTTTATGGCAGAGATTTCCGCCTGCAGCACACTACTGCCATCTGGCAGCCTAAAAGAGACCCTGATGTCCAATTCTTCGATGAAGAAACCTCCACCCACTCTGTCGCCCATCCTGGAACCATCGGTGTAGACCCGCAGGGTCGGCTCCAGAGATCGCGTATTATCGAGCAGCTCATCATAGCTACCATGATGAACCGTGAACAAAGCACCGAAAAAGGGTTCCGGAGTGCAATAGTCCAGCCCCGCCAGGTCGTATGACGCGTGAAGCGTGACCCTGGCATGACCATAGTTCCGCGTAGACCACAGGCCCACCGCCCTTAGTCTCATAGCGGAAGTCAAGGCCTGTTGTTCGGCCATGATATCAATCGGCAACCAGTCTAGCATAGTAAACAGTGCCTTCGTCGGTGTCGAGCGGAGTGATCCCGTGATCATCAGCGCAGCCAACCTATATACTTTCTCAAGCATCCTGCAGTACCGTCCCCTTTCCACGGCAGGCCACCACACTATGACCCCATAGAAGAGAATCGGTTTTACCACCGCTTCAAAGATCCATTCGACACCCCTGGGGCCCAGGCCCCAGCTCCTGCCCAAGGATCTCTTGCAGGTGTATAAGGCCACAATAGCCCTATCAACCCTCGTCCGAACGTTGAGTTCCCATGATAGTTTGCTATCGAGAATTACGCCCAAATATTTGGCACTGTTCGAGAGCCTCAGCTCCGTGCCGTTTAGCCTAGGAAGCCTAAAGTTGCCAACCTTGTACTTCCTGGTAAAGAGTACCAACTCAGTTTTCTGTGGATTGACACCAAGTCCACAGGAAATGCTCCAAGAGCTTAGAATCTGCAATGCAGATTCCATACAATGGGACAGTGTGGCCAGGTGTTTACCCGCGACCGCCACCGCCACGTCATCCGCATACGCGACGGTTTTTATCCCTTATCTGTCGAACCGACCCAGCAAAGTGTTCACCGTCAGGTTCCACAGTAGAGGGGAGAGAACCCCACCTTGCGGGGTGCCCCTGTGCACAAATCTGCAAACATTAGTAGCACCCATTGTGGATTCAATGATCCTATTATCGAGTAGATTACCAATAAATCTACAAATTACATCGTCAACCCCAACCTCCCTCATCGACTCTAAGATGGAGTTGGGTTTGACATTATTGAAAGCTCCCTCAATGTCCAGAAAGGCCACAAGTGAGTATTCCCGAAATTCAAGGGATTTCTCAATGTAGCCGACCAGTGAGTGGAGCGCCGTCTCTACAGACTTGCCCTTGGTGTAGGCATGCTGCGATGAAGAGAGCAAATGTCTAGGAATAGACATCCTCAGATGAATATCAATGACCCTTTCAAGGGTCTTGAGAAGAAATGACGACAGGCTAATTGGCCTGTAGTCCTTAGGTCTGGTGTGGGATGCTTTACCTCCCTTTGGGATGAAAACAACCCTACATCTAGTCCATCGGATGGGAACGTACGAGAATCTAATACATTCCGTATAAATAGCGGACAGCCAAGGAACCAGAAGCCCCGCGTTCTTTTGAAGGTCGGCCGGAATAATACCGTCCGGACCAGGAGCCTTAAAGGAGTCGTAGCTCCTTATCGCCCAATTGAGCCTATCATAGCACAGAGAAATGGACACGGGTCCAGGCTCTGATAGGCAGTTGATCTTCCGTGGTGTTGGAAGGGAATTGCCAGGAAAGTGCGTGTCAATTAACACCTCCAGTGTCTCCTGACTATTCGTAGTCCAGCTACCATCAGCTTTCTGAATGTAGCTAGGGACAGTCGGGCAAGAAGCCATTATTTTGCGCAACCGGTTTGTCTCAGAGGAGCCTTCCACGCCGCTGCAGAAGTTCCTCCAGGCATTCCGTTTCGCCGATCTAACCAAATTCTTGAACCTATTCAATGCCGACTTATAATCCGCCCAGTTTCCCAGTCGTTTAGCCATATTGAATAACCTACGACAGTCTCTGCGAGACTGTGCAATCTCAGGGCTCCACCATGGTGGCTTGCCCCCCTTTTTCCTAACCACTGGCCTACAGGCCAGTGCCGTTGCCTGACGCAGTGCCCCCGATAGGAATTCCACTGCCATTTCAGTCTCCGTAATGCCACTAATGACAGGGACTGAGCCCAGAGAATCAGCGAGTAGACTAGCCTGATAGTCCCACCTCGTTCTCCTCCTATTCACAAAAGTACACACCCCCAAGGGGGGTGGACCTAATTGAAACTCAACATACCTGTGGTCCGAAAAAGAACAGTCATTTGAGACCGCCCAGTTACTTATTAAGTCGGAGTGTTCCGAGCTGACCAATGTCACATCAAGAACCTCCTGCCTATTAGCTACAATGAACGTAGGTTCCGCGCCTATGTTTGCTATTTCCAAATTACTGCTACAGATAAAAGAAAATAGCGACTCACCTCTAGAGTTGGTGTTGGTGCTGCCCCACGTGATGTGGTGCGCATTAGCGTCAGCACAGATAACCACCGGGGTACCCATGGAGCCGGCTTTGGCTACCAAGCCACGAACAAGCCCATTAGGTGGCTCATTGTCCTGGTCATGCGCCATATAGCCCGAGACGATCCAGATCGGCATGTCGCCCATCTCTAGGGCCGCTGAAGTTGTGTCTTCATCACTGAAATCAGAAAGAATGAAGATATCCAGCGTGTTTTTAGCCAAAATACAAGATCTAATTTTACCTGTTGCTTTGGCATATAGGAGCTTATAGCCCTTGAGGTTTAATCCGCAAACCCGATCCTTGTGGATCCATGGCTCTTGGATCATTATTAGCTCCTCCTCTCTCTCGACCACCCGGAGGAGCAGTGCAGCGGATGCTGCCTTAGAGTGGTGAAGGTTTATCTGTGTCACCTTCACCATGTCCAGTATTAACGACCGTGACATTGGCGTCCTCCTGATCTGATTCCAGGAGGGCGTCCTCATCAGCCAATTCACCCATGCGTTCAAAGAGGTCACCCAGCACGTCAGAGACGGACGGGGTGTCTTCTTTGTCACATGAATGAACGGAAGCGTCATTCGTGCAGTCCGCAGACTGCGTAGGCTCCACAACCTTCGGAGCGGGATCGCCCTTGTCATCACCTCGGTAGACACGGAGCAAGATGGTACTGAAACCATAGTAAATCTTGCCCTGTTTCTCCCTCAGTGGCTTCAAGGAGTCCTGATTCAGGACTACGATCGCCGTTCTTGAGGATCCTTCAGCTGCTGAAACCTTGACAACTTTCCAGTTATGAGTGGGAAGTTGGGGGTTGCAGCACTGAATAATCTTCAAGATTTCCTCCGGTGCAGAGGGTTCCGCTGGGATGGTGACGATGGATCTAGGTCTCCGTGGTATCTCACTCATCAAAACCACGTCGAGCCTAGCACCTTCCCATATTTCGCCAATCGCTCCAATGGCAAGCTTCAGCAGAAGTGCAGAGCGCTCGTACACACACGCCATCAGCTTAACGTGACCCTGGTACCAGCCAGCATCGTCGCATTGCGGGGGTGCTCCTGGATTCTCACTAAGGATCTTCCAAAAGACACCCATCATTTGCTGCTTCACCAAGTCCCACCTAGAGTGGGAGATGGATCCATCAGCAGCACTTCTGTCTATAATAGCCCTAACAAGATGGTCTTTCGCCACCTCGCTGTAGGACCTATTAGTCGACTTTGGTGCGTACTTGGGACGTTTTGTCCCTGGTTGCTGTCTAACGGCTGTCGCTTCTTCCTCCGAACGTTGCCGTTTAGGCATTGCCTTTGCAGGGGCGGGAGGTGAAACGCTTTGAAGCCCAGCAGTAAGGGCCTTAGCCCATGCCAATGAAGCTTCCTGTTCTGCAGAAAGCTCATTGGCATCTTTGGAGCCGAATAGCTCGATAACACGCAAGGCAGCACGCCTTGAGTTAGATGCCCTCTTGGAAGGATTTTTATGCCGAGGTGTCTTCTTAGTGACGCCGGACTTGGCGGGGGGAGGTGCAGAAGTGGGACAGGATGTAATCATCTCCGTCCCTCTTTGCACAAGCTCTATATACAAAAAGAGGACTTCCTCTCGATTCAATATTATTTTGGAACGAATACAAAATATTTTCAAATATTCGTCAACAAGATGGTTGTCACGTCAAGAAGTAATCAACAGAATTTTGGAACAGTGGGAGCCCACTCCATTATTATTTTAATCCGAATTATTTTGAAGGAGATTTTACAAGCCCTAAATAAAATTTTATTATATTCGGACTTTCTACTCCTTTCCTGTTTCTGCAGTACATATTGAAAATTGTAATCACAATAAATTTGGAAATGCAATCCGAAGATGTTCGTGTGCACATATTTTTAGAACGCTTAAAAATTTTACTTTCGTTTAAAATTCGAGATTGCTTTTTGAGAAATATTCGTAAATTTTCCACAAAAACAGACGATAAATTCTAAAAAGTGTACGAAAACGCTCTCTGGTGGCAATAAATAATAAAAATAATTTGATTTCTCGACGCTAAAAACCGCATGATACAGGTCTGGCTAGACCAAATACTAGTGTCCGACCGAACGCACTTTTTGAGACCGAACCCGAACTTCGGTAAATTTTGACAAGTTCGGCCGAACCCGAACCCGAACTTTTTGTTAATAAATCTGAACAATTGTACTTCTTTAATGTATTTATTAAAAAAAAATAAAATTTCAGGAAATTATTACATTTACACTTTTGGAAGGATGCAACATGAAAAGATAAATTGCACTTTCTAGTATTCAAAACTATTTTATAGTTGAAAAATAATTAGTAATTGCTTTTTTTTAAGACAAAAAATAAGAAATAAATTTCAAGTTTAATACAGTATACATTAGGGCAATAACTTTTTCACACTTTTTGCGAAAATCAAAAACGGCATAGTATAGTCGTGTAAAACATTAAAAGTTATTTATAAAAAATATTATAATTTGTTCGGATTGTTAAGAAACTTCACGCAGGGATCGGGTTGAAGTTTGAAAAAAACCATTTTTATCTCACGGAAATTTTAAAAAATATACACCTGATGTTTGTATAAATTCCTATACGTATCACTTAAATGCTATTTTGGAATTTAACCACTGCTTTAGATTTAAAAATTTTCCTACGGTTTACATTTCATCGCGGTTCAAAATTTCTTAGAAGGTTTTATAAATTTGCTTCCCTGCGTGAGGTTATTTTCGCAAAACGGCGGGAGACAGGTGTTTTCATTACTAAAACATTCTTGGCCACTCCGTCGTACTATGCCAATAATTTGGTTATCGCCCTAGTATACATATTAGTACTCAAACCTCAACAATGTATTTTTTGAATTCGTTGGGTTGTATTTTCTCTAAGTGGCGTTTAATATTGGCGGTAGTTTGTTTGCTTGGCAATGAACTCCCCATTGACATTTGTTTGGCGCAACATTTGCGATGAGCGCTTGCTCAATTTTTTTCAAAAAAAAAAAACTCCAAAATGGTTTGGATGACATTTTTATCCGGAAATATGTATATTATAAAGTTTGGTTTGTGGTTCACCCAAAACTATAGATTATCTTACCATTCGCAGAATATAAATAGAGAGTATTTTTTTTGCCAAATAAAATTTAACCGTTTTTTTTGTTGTATTTTTTACCGTCTTCTAAAAATTACACATATAAAGACATTTTTGTACACTTAAGCATTTTATTAAGTCATCGCTGTATTTTATCGAACTAATAATCATAGAGAAAAATAGTTGAATTGATTGCGTAATATTTTCAAAAACAATGATGCCAAATTATAATTTGAAATTATAATAAATATGTTATTTCATAAAAAAGTTCGGTGTTCGGTAAAGTTCGGTAAAAATTTCGCCGAACACCGCACTTTGACCGAACGTCATTTTTTGCCGAACTCCGTAACCGAACCCGAACGTTCGGTCGGACACTACCAAATACAATTTGTGTGCCTCTATTCTTGAATATTTTGGAAAACTAACTATTTTGAAAAATCCGGGGCTTGAAATTAATTTTTGACCTATGGTTTCAATGTCAACGTTTCTTGGAGTGAGTTATAGAACAAGAGTCGCGATGTGCTTTTGAAGCGAAAAAATTTTACTCACCATCAGTGATGTTAGATGTCTTTTTTTTTTTGAATTATCGTCAAAATTTGAAAACAAATCGTCATAATCGTCATTAGTTCTAAAAAAAACCGTCAAAAAATCGTCATATAAAAAATCGTTTTTTTATCAACACGGATTAATTACTCTATTAAAACATAAAAAAAATAATTAAGTATAAAATTATACAAAACCAAAAAATATAGAATTTTTAATACTTAAGACAATTTGGTGGGGCTTTGATATTGCTCTCCGGAGATTTTCGTCAAACACTTCCTGTCATCCCCAAGTCTCTGGTACGGATGAACTTAACGCGTGCCTGTAATCTTCGTCTTGACCACAGACATGAGAGTCGCGTTGCAGAACGACCCACCGGCTGCTAAATTCTCGGGACAACTGCTGGAGCTTGGCAACGGCCAAATTCCTGTTGATGTTTCGAATGGATTGATATCGTTCCCTGAAAATGTTTGTGAATTCACATCGTCCAAGGAGGAACTCATCAGCAAAGTGTTCCCTGGCATTGCACAAAACTACAAAAATCTAGATTGGATTCGTGAACGGGCAATACTAGCAGCGAAGAATAAGGACGTCGATAGGTTAAACTTAATTATTCAAAGTCAAATCGCAGGACAACTGCATACGTACAAATGTGTTGACTGCGTGACCGACGAAAATTAACCGACCAGCTACCCGTCGGAATTTTTGAACTCGCTTGATGTACCAGGAACTCCGCCGCATAATTTACAGCTGAAGGTGGTATAGATCATAATCATGTTGCGGAATCCCAGTCCTCCAAAAATCCGTCAAAAAGCTAATGAACAATGTGATTCAGGCGATAATCATCAAGGGCAAATTCAAAGGAGAGGAAGTCCTTATCCCACGAATTCCCATTATTCCAACTGACCTTTCATTCCAATTCAAGCGGATTCAGTTCCCCGTTCGATTGGCATTTGCAATTACAATCAATAAATCGCAAAGCCAATCACTAGAAGTCTGTGGGATTAATCTCGAATTTCCCTATTTTCCGCACGGTCAGCTGTACGTTGCATGTTCGCGTGTTGGGAAACCGTCTTCGTTATTTGTTTTTGCGCCAAAAACAAATCGAAAAACATTGTTTATCAAATCGCTCTCTCCATTCAAATAAATCACATTGAAAATTTAAATATTTGTGTTGTTTTACTACTCTAAAGTTTGTCTGAAGGCTTAAAATTGGGACGAGGCGAAGTTCGTCGGGTCCTCTAGTATAAATATATATTCGCCTCTATACACATATACAAACTAAGAAAAAACTTTACTTGCCAGATTGAAGTTTTATAAAATTGATGCCAAATTAAAGTTTAAAATAAATTTATTGACGGGATTAAATCGTCAAAACCTAAGTGACTCTACATTACAAATCGCCATTTTGGTAAATTCATCGAAAAAAATCGTCAAAATGACGTAAAATCGTCACATCTAACATCCCTGCCCACCATATTATTATGTAGAATTAATGATCATTTATTTTTTGCTATCTATACTTTAAATGAACAAATGAGTTTTAACCCTTATGTGAATTGCAAGGTACCCGGGTACCTTTGGGGTTTTCAGTAAAATTTTTTTTATAGAAACAGATGATCTATATAGCTGAAACTTCTTGAGAACTCCTAACTATTAATAAAATTTAGATTATCATTATTTTTTAGCTTAAAAATAATTTCGAAAGGGCGTACACCTTTAACGGTATGGCAAGGTACCCGGGTACCTTCATACATTTAATATCAAAAACCGATTTTTGCAAGCATATTTTTAGTGAAAGCTTCTGAAATCCAATTAAAAAAAGCCGTTATGAATATTTAGATTAAAATTTTTATTTGGTAAAAGAAAAACAAACAAAATAAAATTACTTCATACGTAGTTGCGAACACACGTCGTGACAACTCCCTACTACGGTAGGCCGCTATTATTTTTTTTTGCGAACCGGAAAAGTTTGACTTCAAAATCTTTCCCAAGCCCACTCTGAATGATTGGGAGATAAGGAGAAAAAGTGCCAGTAGTTAAATTTTTATTCCTGAGTTTTTGTATGGAAAATACTGATCTAAAACCGTTATTTCGTTATTTAGAGTTTAGTGCATCGCAAGCCAACTCTGATGTAAGTTCTCATTCACTATTGTTTTAATATCCAAAAATAGAGTAGGATCTTTACCAGTTTCTGCTCGTAATAAGCGGGTTTCATCATTATCCAAACGTATGCACTGTAACATAATTTTCAATCTGCAGATAGACATTGCTGCCTAAAAAAGGGCAAGTGAGTAGGTTTCCGCAACTCTGTTATGTCTTCCCTATTTCACTTGTGGACGCCAGCATCTAATTCTTCTACAAGAAATGGCTCTGCCTCTGTTTGTGTTAAAGTCGTTTAATATTTTCTTTTCTTTATGTTACATATTTGCAATGGCTCCGTGCAATAACTCGCAGGTACAATAAGTCCCAGTGCAATAACTCCCAATGAATTAAATCCCAAAATAAATGAAATAAGTCCCAAACTGGAAAAAAGAAATAAATCCCAAAAAAATGAAATAATTTCCAAGTCTTAAATGAAACAAATACCAACTTTTGGGAGTTATTTCATAATGAAATAACTCCTTAAGACATTAATGAATAACTTCCAAAAACAGTCCATCGAAAAGAAATGAAATAAGACCCAAAAAAAAAAAATGAAACAACTTCCAAAGAAATTTATTATATATGTTTTCGTTTTACTTGAATATTTACATATTAGGTTACCAAAAAACTAACATTGAGTCCTCGACATTTTGACAACAAATGGGGCATTTTATTATATCCTGACCTCCTGCAATGGCAGCTGCCTGCAGTTTAAGCACGCCGGGTACAAGGATTACCTCCTCTATGGTATAACAAACATCGGCTTCGCTAACTAAAGCAAACACCGGCTTCGCTAACTAAAGCTTCTCTGCATAGCCGGCCTTCGGCCGGGCGCAAGGATTTTATACTCTATGGTATAACAAACACCGACTTCGCTAACTAAAGCTTCTCTGCATAGCCGGCCTTCGGTCGAGCGCAAGGATTTTCTCCTCTATGGTATAACAAACACCGGCTTCGCTAACTAAAGCTTCACTGCATAGCCGGTAACCATAAGACACTGCAATTGCAATTAGCAAAATTTTCTTCTTTGATAAACTTAAGTCATTATATTCAAATAGTTTGAAATATCCCGTTATAAATACCGTTTAAAATTTTTAACAATTTTAAGAAATTAAAAATGAAAAAACTCCAACAAAAAATGAAATAACTCCCACAGCAAATGAAATAACACCGAAAACCAAAATAAAATGAAAATGACTTATTTCATTTGGATTTAATTTCATTATGAAATAACTCCCAGGCAAAAATGTAATAACTTCCAAAAAAATGAAATAAAACCGAGAGGGCTGGGAGCTATTTCATAATGAAATTACTCCCACATTTGTATGAAAAATTTTTGGGTCTAATTTCATTTTTTTCTTGGGACTTATTGCACCTGGGAGTTATTGCACGGTGCCCTTTGCAGTAAATGAAATCACCATTTTTTTGTTTCACATTTATTAACTTTAATATTTTCCCTATAGGGAAATATTAGAGAGAACGTTGCATAACCCACGGCGTTTACAAAATATTGAAATTTGACTGAAAATGAACATCTATTGTAAGTCTCAGAGTTCTTTTCTGTAATAATGCACATATTTTCGGCGAAAAAAAAAATTAGTTTCCAATGTTATTTCCATATATGTAGGTACCCGGGTACCTTGCAATGCTGTTAAAGGTGTTTTATTTGCCATTCGCTGTTTTGTTGGCTTAAATTTTTATTTTTAAAAATAAAAAAATGATTTAGTACTATTGGGGCCGAAAAAGTACGATTTTAAAAGTTCGTTGGTACGATATTGGTATTCTCATTTATCATCCCTGGTATGTTTGTTTATTTTATTTTTCAATTGAGAAAAAAACATTCAAATATAAATTTGAATTTAGAATTTTAAAATATAAAATTAAATTAAAATTAAAATAAAATTAAAAATTAAAATTAAAATAAAATTAAATAAAGGATAACAAGTTAGAGTGCTATATTCGGCTGTACCGAATCTTTGATACCCTCCACCGACAGTTCGAATGTTTAAGGAGTAATATCTGTATGATGTTATTATTATTTTAACTGTGACGATTTGTTATTAATTATGGTTTTAGGCGACTAAACTGTTTTCCGGTAGTAGGGTTTATATGGGGCCTAGGGTAAATTATGTACCGATCTTCACGAAATTTCACAGTATCATTTATAGTCCTATAAAACATTGACGAGCCAAAATTTGTTATGATTGCATTATTTTTTACGGTTTTAGGCGTACTAAACTGTTTTCCGGTAGTAGGGTTTATATGGGGCCTAAGGTAAATTTTGTACCGATCGTCACGAAATTTCACAGTGTTATTTTTAGTCTAGTTATTAATTACGGTTTTAGGCGTACTAAACTGTTTTCCGGGAGTAGTGTTTATATGGGGCTTAGGGTAAATTATGGACGGATCTTCACGAAATTTAACAGCGTAATTTCCAGTCAAATAAAACAAATTTTTGCAAAATCTTATCTCACTCCGTGCCTTGTTCCAGCATTTATGTTATTTTTTATAACAAAATTATCAATTTTTTTAGGTGGTGGTTCCACATTTTGATTCATAGCTCTGGTCCTACTGAACCGATTTTGCTGGATTTCAATCCCAAATTGCTTAGGATAACTACAAGCAATTTGGCACCAAGTTTGTTCATTTCTTTTGAGTTGTTCGAAAGTGAGCGTGTTTTCAACAGACGGACAGACAGACGGACATGGCTAAATCGACTGAGAATTACTCAAGGACCCAGAATATATATACTTTATGGGGTCTGAGATGAATAATGAAAAAGTTTCACACGGAATGACAAACTTAATATACCCTCTTCACAACTAATTGTGGTGGAGGGTATAAAAATACAACGCGTGTAAGTGAGTATTATTAACATTAAGATAAAGAACTCCGCTGAACTTTTTAAAAACAAGACAGAATATCGACCCCTTTGCGCGAAGTTATCGTATGTTACAAAAACCAAATTTTACAGGACAACCATTTTTCTACTTTTCTCGCTTGCAATATCAAAATGAAAATATACATTCAATTTATGGAGCAACGAAGTGGAGTTCGCCTACAATATTTTGTCAGGTGACGTCTCTTTGAATGTAGAACAAAAACTCAATTAAAAAAAAATTGGCATTTAAGATCATTTCGCGCAAAGGGGTCGATTTATTAACAATAAAACCAATAATTATTTATTACTTTTATTGAAGATTATTAATTAGGACGACACGATGCTGGCTCAATATGGATTTCAAAGACAAGATTAGTTTTAATCCTTTGAACTCAAGTGGGCACAAAAAACCGCCCGGAACTTTAAGAAACAACAAAAAGTTGCAGTAGACCATTAAATTAAGTGGTACACATTATGAATTGATAAATAAAATACATATTATGATATTAAAAAGGTAAAAAAAAGTAAATAGAGTTTTTTTAAAAATGCTTTTTATTAAAAAAAAGTAGTAAATTTACCTAAAACCTATGTTTTTGTACAAAATTTAACTTATGCTAATACTATGTTCACACTTGGGTTCTAAAATTCGTTTAAGCAGCTCGAACGTGATTAAGCTCTAATCACTACAAAATCGAGATGATTACCCATACATTGAAGTGATTTGTTAATCACTTCAAATTGACATGATAACAACTAAATCACACTGAACATACCTCAAACTGAGTGTAATGTAGAATCGCCAACATGATCGTGTACAACCGGCCACGATTTCTGCTTAATGTTTTTATTTTTTCCTTGAATAATTAATAAATTTTCACATTTTCATCATTCAAATGTTTAAAATAATCTTCTGATAACTTTATAAAAGCATTTTTATCCATTTTTAATACTTTAAATAAATATAAATTTGTTTGTTCTGTTTTTTTTTCTTAATCATCTGTCATCTTCTTAATTATCTCAAATGCAGTGTGAACGGCTTTGATTAACTTAATCAACATTTTGCATAAACGCGTTTAAAAACCCAAATGTGAACATAGCATAAGTTCACACTTAGGTTTTAAAACGCGTTTAAGCAAAATGTTGAATAACTTAATCAAAGCCGTTCACACTGCATTTGAGATGATTAGGAAGATGACAGATGATTAAGAAAAAAAAAAACACACAACAAACACACAAAAAAAAAAAAACAACAAACAAATTTATATTTCTTTAAAGTATTAAAAATGGATAAAAAACACTTTTATAAAGTTATCAGAAGATTATTTTAATCATTTTAATGATGAAATTGTGAAAATTTATGAATTATTTAAGGAAAAAAATAAAAACATTAAGCAGAAATCTTGGCCGGTTGTACACGATCATGTTGGCGATTCTACATTTGAAGTATGTATAGTGGATTCTATGTGGTTTATGAAGTGATTTAGTTGTAATCATGTCAATTTGAAGTGATTAACAAATCACTTCATTGTATGGGTATTCATGTCGATTTTAAAGTGATCAGAGCTTAATCACGTTCGAGCTGCTTAAACGCGTTTAAGAACCCAAGTGTGAACATAGTATTAGATAACTTTTCTAAAATAAAAATATAAACTAACTTTGCTATCATTGGTAAATTTCCAAAGTTTCTTTGCAATTTTAACAAAATTATTAGATACTTTTTCGAACATAGAAATTACCTAAGTTTAACGTTTTATTACCTAAAAACTTAGATACTGCCATGCTACCCTTGCGCCTAGTTAATTTTACACCATATTTTATGTAATTTTACCTATGAATTTTTTTGTGTGTAGCTTTAAAAGAAAACATAAAAATTTATATCAATTAAAAACTTTGTGATATTAATTAAAAATTTTATTAAATTTGCACTAGTAACCAAATTAATAGTATCAATTAAACTTTTGATTTACAGATTTCATTTTGTTTAATGCTTTAGTTTGTGAAACATTTTAGAGAATTTTTTCGTTTCACACATAATTGTCATAGATTTTTTTATGTATCATAACAAAAAATATTAAAATAATTCGCTGAAAACTTTTGACATATCGTCAGCTCATTATTGGTTTGACCTACCGACCATTTTTTAAAAAAAGTTGAGTTAGGAATGGGGAACATATATTTTAAATACCCCCTTTCTGAATCCAATCCGTGTTTCAAAAATTTTTTTTATGTATTTAGTTTATTAAGTATTGTTTTGCTTTACACGCCATTGTTTGGCAAATGCAGAAAATTCCTCATACAAAAACGTACAAAATAAATTTAACTCTTGCTTTGCTTCATTACTGTAAGAAAAAAAGTAGTTTAAGCGAAATCAATACAAAATGACAACAAGAAAACAAAATGCTTTGCTTCACTACCATAAGAAAAAAAGTAGTTAAAGCAAAAGCAACATAAAATGTCAATAAATCAATACACAGCAGTAAGTATACGTACGCAGCAAAAAATCGATATTAACATCGATGTTATGATGGACGATATATCGGCGATACATCGGAGTCAAAACTTAAAAACATCGACATCGTCCATTTAATATTTGCATTTATTAAAATTTGTTTAATAATATTTTTACCATTTTTATACCCTTCACCACAATTAGTTGTGAAGAGGGTATATTAAGTTTGTCATTCCGTGTGAAACTTTTTTATTATTCATCCAGACCCCATAAAGTATATATTCTGGGTCCTAGAGTAATTCTAAATCGATTTAGCCATGTCCGTCTGTCTGTCTGTCCGTCTGTTGAAAACACACTCACTTTCGAACAACTTAAAAGAAATGAACAAACTTGGTGCCAAATAGCTTGTAGTTATCCTAAGCAGTTTGGGATTGAAATCCAGCAAAATCGGTTGAGTAGGACCAGAGCTATGAGTCAAAATGTGGAACCACCACCTAAAAAAATTGATAATTTTGTTACAAAAAATAACATAAATGCTGTAACAAGGCACGGAATGAGATAAGATTTTGCAAAAATTTTTTTATTTGACTGGAAATCACGCTGTTAAATTTCGTGAAGATCCGTCCATAATTTACCCTAAGCCCCATATAAACACTACTCCCGGAAAACAGTTTAGTACGCCTAAAACCGTAAAAAATAACGCTAGCGTAACAAAATTTGGTACGTCACAGTTTTTTAGGACTATAAATGATACAGTGAAATTTCGTGACGATCGGTCCATAATTTACCTTAGGCCCCATATAAACCCTACTACCGGAAAACAGTTTAGTACGCCTAAAACTATAATTAATAACAAATCGTCACAGTTTAAGATAATAATAACATCATACAGATATTACTCCTTAAACATATGAACTGTCGGTGGAGGGTATCTAAGATTCGGCACAGCCGAATATATCACTCTAACTTGTTAAAATTGATTCTGATTGTCGGTCAATAATTTTATATAGGTCTAAACCGCAACAAATTTTAATGCAGATGTCTGTTTTTACAAAGATTATAATAACAAATAGACATCATACAAATGTTACTCCTAAAACATTCGAAGAGTCGGTGGAGGGTATCAAAGATTCGGCATAGCCGAATATAGCACTCTAACTTGTTTTTTTTTAAATTTAAAACTTTTTTTTTATTTTTTTTTAGCGGGAATGTTTTTTTTTTTTTTTATTCTGGTCTTTTAGGAAAAAATTCAAAATAGTGCTGCATATGCTAAAAATTCAAAAACCCTCGTCTTGAGTTAGAAATATTTTTTGGTATACATAAGCCACTCGTATCCCAAAAAGCGACCAAAACTACCTTAAAGGAAAAGACATAAGCTTTCTTTTGAGCAAAAAAAAAAAACATTCCCGCTAAAAAAAATAAAAAAAAGTTTTAAATTTAAAAAAAAAATTTTTAAAAAATTAAAAAAAAACAAAAATATTGATCAAATAGCTATCTAAGCTACTTGGGACAAATTTGTCTAACACCAATAGGTAATAAGTTACATGGAAGAGAAAGAACACCTTTACGGCCAAAATGTCAAACTTTGACCCCCTTTATCTCAGAAACTTTTTGACCGATCTTGTTGAAACTACTATTTAATAGGACTAAGCTTGGTGCTAATTTCACCCAAATCGGAAGACATCGATTTAAAAATTGGGTCACTTGACATGAAATCCCCCATATCATGTTGTACTTGAGAAAACTTTTTGTTAATTTTAATGAATCTGTCATTTTCTTAAGCAAAGTGTTTCTGTACGGAATCAAATGTTTTTTTCCTTTGTTTTTAAATGCATTTGACAGGTTTTTTGTTAATTTTTAATGGAAGCTTAAACAAGCTTATGCATATTATAGTTGGGCCTTAAGTTTTTCAGTAGCAAAGAAGAATTTGAGTAGTCCGTAAGTATGACTGCAATTAAAATTAAAAATGTGTATAATATCGATGTTGAAACATCTATGTATCGTGTTCCTTACCGATGTTTTTTAGTATCGATGCTTATCGTGGAAACATCGACGTTTTGAAATATCGATGTTTTTTAGAACGATGTTGCATCCCTATCTATGTTCGTTAATTAACGTTCAAAAAAATTTTAATTTTTCTTCAAAACATATGCCAGAAGCAGTAGAGAAAATACAAAAAAATTGTATCGGGTATATTTTTAGAAAACTTCATGTTAACCTTCATTGTTGTTTTTCTCTGCTACGCATATGATCCAAACCAAAAATGATATGTCCTCTCAGAAATCAGTGTCAAATCATACAAATATTTGATAGAAATAGTGGTTAGACTCTAACCTAACCCTGCGGCCACACGTTCAAGTTGTTCTTGATAGTCTTTTACATATACTGCTTGTCAAAATTTACATAAATTGAAAGCTGTGACGTAGGCTGCACTCAATTTGTAAGCAATTTACTTCCAAGATGTCAACAACAACAGAGACAACTTTGTACTCAGCTGTTAAATTGAAAGTAAATTGCCAAACAAATGGAAAGGTGAAATTGAAAGCCATCTCGTGGTCAATTTAAAAAGTGTGAGTGTGTTAGTAAAAAACTGAGAGTGTAGTGCAAATTGAAAGGAATTGAAAGGCAAAACTTGATCGTGTGGCCTACTTGGTGGCCTAAATTTTTTTGTCGAAAATGTAACAATCCGAATTTAGAAAAGCTGCAACTGTGAAGGGTAAATAAGATTCGGTTAAGATGTTTAAAGCACTCTTACTTGTTTTTGAATTATCTTGTAGCCCAGAGTAACTTATAGCGCCATTGTTTTACTGGTTCAGTTTTTTTTTTATTTACATATTAACCTATCATTTTGTCCCAATGCAATTTATAAATGCCAGTTGATTAACAAAGTTTAACAGTTTAATTCCGTACAACTATAACATTATTTACAGTTTAGTAAATTATACATATTTTTTCTCAAAAAAAAAAAAAAAAAAAAAAAAATAATGCCATGCATTTTCTTATTATTATTTTCAACGGAAATTCACACAAAAATTAATCAAATCGAAAACATAGGAATTGTTTATTTAAATTACACTCAAAAAATTATGTGTGAGTTTCTTGTATACCTGCCATCATTATGCTGGATACACACTATGCAACGCATTTACGCAATCTAGTGAATTAAATTAATTTTCATTCATTCCAGATTGCATCAACATCAAAACGCTTTGATATTTTGAGGTTGCATTGAAACAGATTGCATGTAGATTGCACTGTGTGTACCCAGCATAAGGATTGATGTTTGACTATTAGTAGTATGTTTTGGACAGTTCTACGGCACTTTTTCCATACAAATTTGGGATCATCCATAGATGGGAGTATGTATACATTTCTAATAAGAATTGATATAAATATGTTGTAATTGGATCCCTACAAAATATGATTCATGCCTGGATTTGAGTAAGTAGTTCTAATTGTGTAAGCAAAATCCGTCCGTCCGTCTGAATGGCTGGTTTAAAAATAAAATGATTTGTGTTTGCATCTTTAAAAAAAATTTTTTGTATGTAACAAATGAGAATAAGTTAAACCCGTGTTTCCATCCCTGGGATGAAACTTTTTTTGTAATATTAAACCTTTTTAATTTTCGAATGTGGGATGATGCCTACGCTACGGTGGTTTGATCCGGCATATATGATCGGTTGGTCGGTTTGCTACGGTTGAGTTAATTAAGGTCATTAATTCATCTTTCACTATGTGTGTGAATGTTAATGCAACATTAATATGTTTAAGTTAGTTTCTTATTGGGGTCATCCCAGCACTACATTATATGTCTTATGAGATGACTGAGCCGTATATGTGTGTATATTAGACTACCTGATCCATTTTAATTAAATGGACTACTCCCTGGACTGGTTCCAATGTAATGCAAGCATGGACCATATCATTCTTAAAAATTGTTTGTAGTAAGACGACATGTCTTCGATTTTTAACTACTTGTAATCCACAGCTGGGGTTATATGGTCCTGCCATAGCACATCGTAATGTTAAATAGACCATGTTTTTACCTACGTTGGGGTTACTTTTGGACTAGTCCTAGTCCCTTGTGGGGGGGGGGGGGCTACCTTTTACACGCGTGTTTGTACTAGTCCTATCATTTACAGGGTTGCAATTTGCTAGCACCTCCACTTCTATTGTCTGTGTATGTGTGTGCGTGAATGTGGTTATCGTGGCTGTGTGTGTGTGTGTGTGTGTGTGACCATCTGGCAACCCTATGCGGGGTCTTTGTTGGATGTTCGTAAAGAGTAGGGTGTGTGTAGATACAACCATGTCGAATGGTCTTTTTTATGTAATATGAAACTTTTTTATTTTTCAAATGAGTTGTACATACGTGACAAATTTAAGTTTCATAAAGTCTCAAAATTCTTGGAAATACAAAGAAATTTGAGTATTAGTTGAGCAGATGTGTAGGTGTTTAGAATTCTTAAAAAATCAAAACAAAAAAATAACTTAATAAATATTTTATAGAATCAGCTAATTGCTCCTTTTCACAATTATCTTTTTTATGTAATATAAAACCTTTTTATTTTTTCAAATGAATTCTACATTTATTCGTAATAAAAATTCATATCGAATTTCATCAAACAAATGTGCTATACAATTATTTAAGAGCCGTATATTTGAAGAGATTGTTGAATCTTCCTTTGATGCTAACCCTTCAACATATAAGAGACTTTCATGTGGTAATACGTATAAATCCTAAATTTGGATTGGCTATACGAATTTCATCATTATTCTTAAACGATTGTAAATATGATGAGTAGCTATGATACTCCTTTTTGATGATTGAATTGTCGAATTGAGGTTTTTGTAAAACAACAATTAAATGATTCATTTTTTTAAATGTTTTAATCGAAATCCCAAGTTTTTTAAAAATTCTTGATTATTCTCGCTTAGACTAAGTCTTAAAGTTTTTTTCAGCTTCTTGTTCCTTTGAACGTAAATGTGTGAATGATGACTCCTTATACAAATCACTTGTATTTTTATTACTATTGTTATTATTATTATTGAATATAATCATTCTTTTATACTGGTTTTAAATGTAATCGTATAGATATTTTCTCCTCACGAAAATTTATTAAATTTCCGTCTTGATCGATTACTTTTAAAACTAAAGTGTTTATACTTTTAGTGTTAACGGGTAAATATATAACATTAGCCGGTGTCTCTGTTATTTTATAGCCGGGACTGACAACAAGCGAAAACTGATGAAGGGTATGCGCAGATGTGCTATTTATATAGGATCCGTTAACAATATTACATTCAACTATAATATTGTTTATTTTTGTAATCTCTATAGTTTTATCTGAAAAATGTTCTTGATTCTTTTCCAAAATTTTCTTACTAAAACCCAATAGGGAACCGATTGATCGCTCCTTGTTAAAATAAATTGTATCGGTTGTACATTTTATAGACGTTTGTAAAGTATTATAATTAGCTTCAATAATAAGATTTCCTCTTGGATTAAGGGTGTTATATTTATCTATAATCAAATCAGCTATATCCGAGAATTCATATGATCCAACAGGTATAACTATTTCATAATCACCAATATGAAATCTATTGTTATCAACATTTGGTATAGAATGATATGTATCAAGACTAATTAATCCGCAAACGTAATTTCCATCAAGTTGAATGGGGGAAAATAGTTGGCAACTAGAAGTGAAGTATCACCATTTAATGTTAGCGTTATTGACATCTTAAAGTTCGGTGTATTAATAAATTAAAAATTTTTTAATGCTCTTTATATAGGAGACGAATCGTTTACATTTATCCAAGAGTTATGATCTGATGTAAATCCCAACCATTTAACATATAACATATTTCCTCTTCTTCTTAAAATATTTTCAACCAAATACGTTTCTGGATATTTAGTTTTCATTAGTTCAAAATCATAAAAACCACCTTTAATATCATGTCCTTTATAATCTTTTAGTATATAAGTGGTAGGACTTGTGTATCTTACAGTTTTAACTTTAAAGATTTCTGTAGTCCAATTCGGTGTATAACCTTCTTCAAACACATGTTTATATTTACTTATTCGAACATTATCACCAACTTTAAACTTCGGTCTTTTAAACACTTTTAAATTGTTGTAGACTGTATCCAATAGTGATTTTTCATTTGATAAATTTACTTGATTTGGTGTCATTTTTATTGTTCTATGATAAGTATTATTATATTTATTAACAAGTTCTTGATAAATGTGTATCCATTTATATGTTCCTTGATAACTAAATTCTTCCAATTGCTTTAAGTCTTTGCAATATGATCTTCTAAGCCGCAAAATTTTAATTATATATCAGCAGGGGAGTGGTATACTCATAGAACGCCAATATTAAATATAACATATCTTAAAAACTGTTATATTGATAATTTTATAACTTGATAGGAGTCAACCTTATAGTTAGTTATACCTTTGAAAATAAAAATAAAAAATTAATACCACTCGTGGGATACAAAATATAAAATATCGCGTAACTGAAGAACTATTATAGCTAGAGTCTTTAAACGTGGCTAAAGCCAATATTATAGTAAATTATAAATTTTAAAATAAAAATGGGCGAAAGAACAATTATCAATTCACAAAATCTGTTTTAAAAATTTTTTTATTAATTTTATTTCGATGAGGGTAGCAAAGCGCACCGGGTTTAAGCTAGTATGAAATAAAATAATGCAAGAATTTAAACTTAGAAAAAAAAATATTTTTTAAAATCTGCTAATTGTTCCTTTTCATAATTGTCTTTTTCGTGTAATATGAAACCTTTTTATTTGTCGAATGAATTCTACATTTGTACGTGATAAATTTATTTTGTGTTTGTATGGAAATATGATTTTATAAAAAAAGAAACTATGTTTTTGAATTAGAAAATAAAACAAATAGTTTGATAGATGTTTATGTTTATGTTTTCATTTTATTAAAATTACAATATTTACATTTAGTTAAATTATATACATTATTATTATTATAATATTCCATGATTTCTTTAGCTTCTTCTTTGACAGATTCTTTTGTGTTCTTAAAGCGGGGAACAGGAACAAGTATCTAGATCACACGTATTATTTTCATCTAACCAAGCATAATTATTGTAATGTTCTCCATATCGATTAGTTATTGTTTGAAATTTGTTTTCTATCCTCCTGATATGATTTAATGTTCATAATTTTATTTTTATGTTTATCAAAAATAACGTTAGAAATTTGTTTGAAATTTTTTTTTTGTTAATTTATTTATTTAATGTGTTAATCTCTTTAATAATCATTGTTGGAGATGTTATTATATACTTATTTGTAATGTTTGTGAATAATCGTTAATATTGATTGTTCTTCCTTCTATTTATATCATTTTGAATACGTTCGAAGTGGACTTGTTTCAAAGTCACTATATCTATCATTATAGTATATATAGGATGATTTCATAGTATAATGAAATTTATAAAAATACTTGCTTACTAATATTAATACATTGAATCTAAAGTCATTTATACTTAATTTACTAGTTACACATTGCTTAACGCCCTTAATTCTTTTAATTTCCTTATCTTCTCTATCAATTTTCACTGAGTACACTTTAGCTCTTAACCCAATGAATTCCTTAATAATATTACCATTACACTCATCCTTCATCATCCCTAAAACTTTTTTATTAAGAAGTGGGATATTGTAGACATTATCTATCGGATATGCAGATGTATCAAAATGAGTATTTATGTCATTTTTAATATCTCTGTATAGATCATCTGTTTTAATGTCGTAAATAAAGGAATCAGTATCCATATAATTGAGTTTAATGTTTTCACGATATTTAGGCTTTATGTAATCATAATGAAAACTATACATTTTAAATTTGGATATTTCTAAGACTGCAAATCCAACATAAATAGGTTTGTTGTATTCAGTTTTAATTCTATTCATTTGGATAGCATGCATATCTTCATGAATTTGAAGTGAACTATGGAAATTTGGTTTAGCTATAAGAGCACGGGCTCCTAAACGTTTACCTCTATTCTCCCATTGACATACTATTTTAATGTCTTTCCTCTTATCAACATTTTCCATAGTTTTCCCGTATACTGCATTATTCAACAATTTAAAAAAATTTTGTTCAAATGAATTTTTTGCTAGTGTTCTGTGATGGTTATTTAAATCAATATATTTTTGTAACCAATTTGATTGGTCAAATTGAAGAATTCTATGTATTTTCTTTAAAACTAAACCATGTTGAATACATTGCTGAAGATTTCGATAATGTATTATGTAATTAGTTCTACTATTTAAATCAGTTATTAGTTTCTTTTGTTTCATGGTTTCAATTTTTTTATTCTCAGCACAAAATGGTAAATCATTATGATAGTCGTGTAATGTAGATGGATATTCTAGATCTACCTCTAATATATATCCTAATGGAGAATCTTTTGCTATATTATTAACGTTGAAATGGTTATAATTTTCAACCCATTTAAAATTTTTATAGGGGAGGTATTGTGACATTGCATAGCCATATAAGTTATTAACATCTAAATATATTAAGTAGTTTGATTCTTTGTTAGAATCATAATCACTAATATATTTGTTATTAGCAATTGAATGTCGATTAGAACATTGAACAATACCTCCCCTAATGCCCCGAAGGACAAAATTATATATATTAATTTCAGTCAACAACTCCAATTCTATTGCAGTTGTTTTCAACATTGCATCCCAGGATAAACCTGGGATAGTATAATATTGACATGGATTTAATAATTTTATTCAATTATAAGTAAGATTTTATATAAAACAGATCGAAAGCAGATGTAAAGCAGATCGAAAGTAGATCAGAAGCAGATATAAAGCAGACCACAGCAATATGCGAATAGTTAAACAAACGAAACAAATTGTTATTAGAAATGCTGATGTTGAAAAAGAAAAAAAATCTAAAATTGTACATAGCACACTATTACCAAACACAATAAGAGCGTTAATTGTTGGACCATCAAACTGTGGTAAGACTAATGTAATGATTAGTCTTATAGAAAGTCCTAATGGTCTTTGTTTCAAAAACATATACATATATTCTAAATCCTTATATCAACCGAAATATTGTTATTTAAGAAAACTTATTAAACCCATAAAAGATATAAATCTATTTACATTCTCGGAAAATGAAAAAGTTTTAAGTCCAGCTAAAGCAAATCCACACTCTATAATAATATTCGATGATGTAATTTGTGGTATACAAGACACTGTAAGAGATTACTTTTGTATGGGTAGATATAAACATATAGATTGTATTATGTCAAACATCTACGAAAATTCCTAAACATTTGAAACGTGATAATGCAAATATGATTATAATATTTAAACAAGATGAAATGAATTTAAAGCATATATATAATGATCATGTTATCGGTGATATGTCATTTAAACAGTTTATAACAATTTGTAAGGAATGTTGGAAAGATAATTATGGTTTTGTTGTTGTCAGTAAGGACGATCCAATTAATGGCGGTCGTTATAGGAAGGAATTTAATAATTTTATTCAATTATAAGTAAGATTATATATAAAACAGATCGAAAGCAGATATAAAGCAGATCAAAAGCAGATGCAAAGCAGATCAAAAGCAGATACAAAGCAGATCAAAAGCAGATACAAAGCAGATCAAAAGCAGATACAAAGCAGATCAAAAGCAGATCAAAAGCAGATACAAAGCAGATCAAAAGCAGATACAAAGCAGATCAAAAGCAGATACAAAGCAGATCAAAAGCAGATCAAAAGCAGATCAAAAGCAGATGCAAAGCAGATCAAAAGCAGATACAAAGCAGATCAAAAGCAGATACAAAGCAGATCAAAAGCAGATACAAAGCAGATCAAAAGCAGATACAAAGCAGATCAAAAGCAGATCAAAAGCAGATACAAAGCAGATCAAAAGCAGATACAAAGCAGATCAAAAGCAGATCAAAAGCTGATCAAAAGCAGATCAAAAGCAGGTCGAAAGCAGATCAAAAGCTGATCAAAAGCTGATTAAAAGCAGATCGAAAGCAGATTAGGTGTAATAAAACCTATATTTTGTATCTAATTTGGAAACTTTGGCACTTGCCGTTCTCCAGATATACAGAAAAACAAATAAAAACAACAACAAGGCTTTTTTGGGGTAAGATTAGAGTTAATTGTGGTTTTTTTTTTTTTTTGTTTAATATTTTTATTAAATAAATATGGTTTGAAATAAAAACAACATTTTAATGTCTTATTTTTTCATAATTTTTTTATTTACAATTTTTTTTATTATCTAAAAAACTTAAAATTAATTAAAATCTATATTTACATTGAGAAGAATGTCGTTATCCTCTTCCATAGGTCCAGAATAGTAATTTATTCTATAATGACCCCATGCAAAAGTATCAACGCCATTATCTCTAATAAATCTCTTATCATCTAAATAACTTAATGTTAGTTTTCTTATATTTTGAGTATAAATTTGATGTATCTTAGATCTAAATATATACATTGAATTATAGTATAATTTTTTTTCTAAAAGACATTTTCTAAAGTCATTTATACTTAATTTACTGGTTACACAATGCTTAACGCCCTTAATTCTTTTAATTTCCTTATCTTCTCTATCAATTTTCACTGAGTACATTTTAGCTCTTAACCCAATGAATTCCTTAATAATTTTACCATTACACTCATCCTTCATCATCCCTAAAACTTTTTTATTAAGAAGTGGGATATTGTAGACATTATCTATCGGATATGCAGATGTATCAAAATGAGTATTTATGTCATTTTTAATATCTCTGTATAGATCATCTGTTTTAATGTCGTAAATAAAGGAATCAGTATCCATATAATTGAGTTTAATGTTTTCACGATATTTAGGCTTTATGTAATCATAATGAAAACTATACATTTTAAATTTGGATATTTCTAAGACTGCAAATCCAACATAAATAGGTTTGTTGTATTCAGTTTTAATTCTATTCATTTGGATAGCATGCATATCTTCATGAATTTGAAGTGAACTATGGAAATTTGGTTTAGCTATAAGAGCACGGGCTCCAAAACGTTTACCTCTATTCTCCCATTGACATACTATTTTAATGTCTTTCCTCTTATCAACATTTTCCATAGTTTTCCCGTATACTGCATTATTCAACAATTTAAAAAAATTTTGTTCAAATGAATTTTTTGCTAGTGTTCTGTGATGGTTATTTAAATCAATATATTTTTGTAACCAATTTGATTGGTCAAATTGAAGAATTCTATGTATTTTCTTTAAAACTAAACCATGTTGAATACATTGCTGAAGATTTCGATAATGTATTATGTAATTAGTTCTACTATTTAAATCAGTTATTAGTTTCTTTTGTTTCATGGTTTCAATTTTTTTATTCTCAGCACAAAATGGTAAATCATTATGATAGTCGTGTAATGTAGATGGATATTCTAGATCTACCTCTAATATATATCCTAATGGAGAATCTTTTGCTATATTATTAACGTTGAAATGGTTATAATTTTCAACCCATTTAAAATTTTTATAGGGGAGGTATTGTGACATTGCATAGCCATATAAGTTATTAACATCTAAATATATTAAGTAGTTTGATTCTTTGTTAGAATCATAATCACTAATATATTTGTTATTAGCAATTGAATGTCGATTAGAACATTGAACAATACCTCCCCTAATGCCCCGAAGGACAAAATTATATATATTAATTTCAGTCAACAACTCCAATTCTATTGCAGTTGTTTTCAACATTGCATCCCAGGATAAACCTGGGGTAGTATAATATTGACATGGATCTAAATTATAAATGTTTGCACAAACTTTACGGAAATTTTCAAATATATCGCAAAGTAAAAGAATATCTACTTTTAAATATAAAAGTAGATAATCTTTTAATGTTCTACATTTAAATGTTTTCCATACTTTTTGTGCATGTTCATAATCCTCCACACTACACGACTCATTATTTAATTTATTGAAAAATATTGACCGAGGTGGTAATTGAATTTCTTCAAGACGATTCATCGAATCTAAATAATCATACGGAAAGACACCCTTACGTTTCATTAAATTAAATTCTTCATCATTTGGATAGCTTGATTTTACTACCGTTAAATCACTGTCGGACAAATAACTTGCTAATTTTGCTATACTCGATGGCATAAACCTAAATGAACCGAGAAAACGTAACTCAATTGTATCTTTTTCATTTATAGAAATTCTTTTTGATATAGACACATAAAGCTCCTTATTTAAAGGTATAATATTTATATCGCCTTCAATTGTTGAAAGCTCTCTTACAAACAGATGGCAATAATATGCCGAAAGATTATGAAAGAATATAGGGATGAAATTTGCAATTTGATATTCTAAATTACATTGATTATGAGCAGCACCCCTATATTGACCAGTTAGATGACAATGGTCAGCTACTTTATCTTCATTAGATAAAGATTTCGTACAAATATAACAAGTCTTGCTTTCATAATGTTGTATCTGTTGCAGGGGTGTTAAGGAATTCATTGGGTTAAGAGCTAAAATGTACTCAGTGAAAATTGATAGAGAAGATAAGGAAATTAAAAGAATTAAGGGCGTTAAGCATTGTGTAACCAGTAAATTAAGTATAAATGACTTTAGAAAATGTCTTTTAGAAAAAAAATTATACTATAATTCAATGTATATATTTAGATCTAAGATACATCAAATTTATACTCAAAATATAAGAAAACTAACATTAAGTTATTTAGATGATAAGAGATTTATTAGAGATAATGGCGTTGATACTTTTGCATGGGGTCATTATAGAATAAATTACTATTCTGGACCTATGGAAGAGGATAACGACATTCTTCTCAATGTAAATATAGATTTTAATTAATTTTAAGTTTTTTAGATAATAAAAAAAATTGTAAATAAAAAAATTATGAAAAAATAAGACATTAAAATGTTGTTTTTATTTCAAACCATATTTATTTAATAAAAATATTAAACAAAAAAAAAAAAAAAACCACAATTAACTCTAATCTTACCCCAAAAAAGCCTTGTTGTTGTTTTTATTTGTTTTTCTGTATATCTGGAGAACGGCAAGTGCCAAAGTTTCCAAATTAGATACAAAATATAGGTTTTATTACACCTAATCTGCTTTCGATCTGCTTTTAATCAGCTTTTGATCAGCTTTTGATCTGCTTTCGACCTGCTTTTGATCTGCTTTTGATCAGCTTTTGATCTGCTTTTGATCTGCTTTGTATCTGCTTTTGATCTGCTTTGTATCTGCTTTTGATCTGCTTTTGATCTGCTTTGTATCTGCTTTTGATCTGCTTTGTATCTGCTTTTGATCTGCTTTGTATCTGCTTTTGATCTGCTTTGTATCTGCTTTTGATCTGCTTTGCATCTGCTTTTGATCTGCTTTTGATCTGCTTTTGATCTGCTTTGTATCTGCTTTTGATCTGCTTTGTATCTGCTTTTGATCTGCTTTGTATCTGCTTTTGATCTGCTTTTGATCTGCTTTGTATCTGCTTTTGATCTGCTTTGTATCTGCTTTTGATCTGCTTTGTATCTGCTTTTGATCTGCTTTGCATCTGCTTTTGATCTGCTTTATATCTGCTTTCGATCTGTTTTATATATAATCTTACTTATAATTGAATAAAATTATTAAATTCCTTCCTATAACGACCGCCATTAATTGGATCGTCCTTACTGACAACAACAAAACCATAATTATCTTTCCAACATTCCTTACAAATTGTTATAAACTGTTTAAATGACATATCACCGATAACATGATCATTATATATATGCTTTAAATTCATTTCATCTTGTTTAAATATTATAATCATATTTGCATTATCACGTTTCAAATGTTTAGGAATTTTCGTAGATGTTTGACATAATACAATCTATATGTTTATATCTACCCATACAAAAGTAATCTCTTACAGTGTCTTGTATACCACAAATTACATCATCGAATATTATTATAGAGTGTGGATTTGCTTTAGCTGGACTTAAAACTTTTTCATTTTCCGAGAATGTAAATAGATTTATATCTTTTATGGGTTTAATAAGTTTTCTTAAATAACAATATTTCGGTTGATATAAGGATTTAGAATATATGTATATGTTTTTGAAACAAAGACCATTAGGACTTTCTATAAGACTAATCATTACATTAGTCTTACCACAGTTTGATGGTCCAACAATTAACGCTCTTATTGTGTTTGGTAATAGTGTGCTATGTACAATTTTAGATTTTTTTTCTTTTTCAACATCAGCATTTCTAATAACAATTTGTTTCGTTTGTTTAACTATTCGCATATTGCTGTGGTCTGCTTTATATCTGCTTCTGATCTACTTTCGATCTGCTTTACATCTGCTTTCGATCTGTTTTATATAAAATCTTACTTATAATTGAATAAAATTATTAAATCCATGTCAATATTATACTATCCCAGGTTTATCCTGGGATGCAATGTTGAAAACAACTGCAATAGAATTGGAGTTGTTGACTGAAATTAATATATATAATTTTGTCCTTCGGGGCATTAGGGGAGGTATTGTTCAATGTTCTAATCGACATTCAATTGCTAATAACAAATATATTAGTGATTATGATTCTAACAAAGAATCAAACTACTTAATATATTTAGATGTTAATAACTTATATGGCTATGCAATGTCACAATACCTCCCCTATAAAAATTTTAAATGGGTTGAAAATTATAACCATTTCAACGTTAATAATATAGCAAAAGATTCTCCATTAGGATATATATTAGAGGTAGATCTAGAATATCCATCTACATTACACGACTATCATAATGATTTACCATTTTGTGCTGAGAATAAAAAAATTGAAACCATGAAACAAAAGAAACTAATAACTGATTTAAATAGTAGAACTAATTACATAATACATTATCGAAATCTTCAGCAATGTATTCAACATGGTTTAGTTTTAAAGAAAATACATAGAATTCTTCAATTTGACCAATCAAATTGGTTACAAAAATATATTGATTTAAATAACCATCACAGAACACTAGCAAAAAATTCATTTGAACAAAATTTTTTTAAATTGTTGAATAATGCAGTATACGGGAAAACTATGGAAAATGTTGATAAGAGGAAAGACATTAAAATAGTATGTCAATGGGAGAATAGAGGTAAACGTTTAGGAGCCCGTGCTCTTATAGCTAAACCAAATTTCCATAGTTCACTTCAAATTCATGAAGATATGCATGCTATCCAAATGAATAGAATTAAAACTGAATACAACAAACCTATTTATGTTGGATTTGCAGTCTTAGAAATATCCAAATTTAAAATGTATAGTTTTCATTATGATTACATAAAGCCTAAATATCGTGAAAACATTAAACTCAATTATATGGATACTGATTCCTTTATTTACGACATTAAAACAGATGATCTATACAGAGATATCAAAAATGACATAAATACTCATTTTGATACATCTGCATATCCGATAGATAATGTCTACAATATCCCACTTCTTAATAAAAAAGTTTTAGGGATGATGAAGGATGAGTGTAATGGTAATATTATTAAGGAATTCATTGGGTTAAGAGCTAAAGTGTACTCAGTGAAAATTGATAGAGAAGATAAGGAAATTAAAAGAATTAAGGGCGTTAAGCAATGTGTAACTAGTAAATTAAGTATAAATGACTTTAGATTCAATGTATTAATATTAGTAAGCAAGTATTTTTATAAATTTCATTATACTATGAAATCATCCTATATATACTATAATGATAGATATAGTGACTTTGAAACAAGTCCACTTCGAACGTATTCAAAATGATATAAATAGAAGGAAGAACAATCAATATTAACGATTATTCACAAACATTACAAATAAGTATATAATAACATCTCCAACAATGATTATTAAAGAGATTAACACATTAAATAAATAAATTAACAAAAAAAAAATTTCAAACAAATTTCTAACGTTATTTTTGATAAACATAAAAATAAAATTATGAACATTAAATCATATCAGGAGGATAGAAAACAAATTTCAAACAATAACTAATCGATATGGAGAACATTACAATAATTATGCTTGGTTAGATGAAAATAATACGTGTGATCTAGATACTTGTTCCTGTTCCCCGCTTTAAGAACACAAAAGAATCTGTCATAGAAGAAGCTAAAGAAATCATGGAATATTATAATAATAATAATGTATATAATTTAACTAAATGTAAATATTGTAATTTTAATAAAATGAAAACATAAACATAAACATCTATCAAACTATTTGTTTTATTTTCTAATTCAAAAACATAGTTTCTTTTTTTATAAAATCATATTTCCATACAAACACAAAATAAATTTATCACGTACAAATGTAGAATTCATTCGACAAATAAAAAGGTTTCATATTACACGAAAAAGACAATTATGAAAAGGAACAATTAGCAGATTTTAAAAAATATTTTTTTTTCTAAGTTTAAATTCTTGCATTATTTTATTTCATACTAGCTTAAACCCGGTGCGCTTTGCTACCCTCATCGAAATAAAATTAATAAAAAAATTTTTAAAACAGATTTTGTGAATTGATAATTGTTCTTTCGCCCATTTTTATTTTAAAATTTATAATTTACTATAATATTGGCTTTAGCCACGTTTAAAGACTCTAGCTATAATAGTTCTTCAGTTACGCGATATTTTATATTTTGTATCCCACGAGTGGTATTAATTTTTTATTTTTATTTTCAAAGGTATAACTAACTATAAGGTTGACTCCTATCAAGTTATAAAATTATCAATATAACAGTTTTTAAGATATGTTATATTTAATATTGGCGTTCTATGAGTATACCACTCCCCTGCTGATATATAATTAAAATTTTGCGGCTTAGAAGATCATATTGCAAAGACTTAAAGCAATTGGAAGAATTTAGTTATCAAGGAACATATAAATGGATACACATTTATCAAGAACTTGTTAATAAATATAATAATACTTATCATAGAACAATAAAAATGACACCAAATCAAGTAAATTTATCAAATGAAAAATCACTATTGGATACAGTCTACAACAATTTAAAAGTGTTTAAAAGACCGTAGTTTAAAGTTGGTGATAATGTTCGAATAAGTAAATATAAACATGTGTTTGAAAAAGGTTATACACCGAATTGGACTACAGAAATCTTTAAAGTTAAAACTGTAAGATACACAAGTCCTACCACTTATATACTAAAAGATTATAAAGGACATGATATTAAAGGTGGTTTTTATGATTTTGAACTAATGAAAACTAAATATCCAGAAACGTATTTGGTTGAAAATATTTTAAGAAGAAGAGGAAATATGTTATATGTTAAATGGTTGGGATTTACATCAGATCATAACTCTTGGATAAATGTAAACGATTCGTCTCCTATATAAAGAGCATTAAAAAATTTTTAATTTATTAATACACCGAACTTTAAGATGTCAATAACGCTAACATTAAATGGTGATACTTCACTTCTAGTTGCCAACTATTTTCCCCCATTCAACTTGATGGAAATTACGTTTGCGGATTAATTAGTCTTGATACATATCATTCTATACCAAATGTTGATAACAATAGATTTCATATTGGTGATTATGAAATAGTTATACCTGTTGGATCATATGAATTCTCGGATATAGCTGATTTGATTATAGATAAATATAACACCCTTAATCCAAGAGGAAATCTTATTATTGAAGCTAATTATAATACTTTACAAACGTCTATAAAATGTACAACCGATACAATTTATTTTAACAAGGAGCGATCAATCGGTTCCCTATTGGGTTTTAGTAAGAAAATTTTGGAAAAGAATCAAGAACATTTTTCAGATAAAACTATAGAGATTACAAAAATAAACAATATTATAGTTGAATGTAATATTGTTAACGGATCCTATATAAATAGCACATCTGCGCATACCCTTCATCAGTTTTCGCTTGTTGTCAGTCCCGGCTATAAAATAACAGAGACACCGGCTAATGTTATATATTTACCCGTTAACACTAAAAGTATAAACACTTTAGTTTTAAAAGTAATCGATCAAGACGGAAATTTAATAAATTTTCGTGAGGAGAAAATATCTATACGATTACATTTAAAACCAGTATAAAAGAATGATTATATTCAATAATAATAATAACAATAGTAATAAAAATACAAGTGATTTGTATAAGGAGTCATCATTCACACATTTACGTTCAAAGGAACAAGAAGCTGAAAAAAACTTTAAGACTTAGTCTAAGCGAGAATAATCAAGAATTTTTAAAAAACTTGGGATTTCGATTAAAACATTTAAAAAAATGAATCATTTAATTGTTGTTTTACAAAAACCTCAATTCGACAATTCAATCATCAAAAAGGAGTATCATAGCTACTCATCATATTTACAATCGTTTAAGAATAATGATGAAATTCGTATAGCCAATCCAAATTTAGGATTTATACGTATTACCACATGAAAGTCTCTTATATGTTGAAGGGTTAGCATCAAAGGAAGATTCAACAATCTCTTCAAATATACGGCTCTTAAATAATTGTATAGCACATTTGTTTGATGAAATTCGATATGAATTTTTATTACGAATAAATGTAGAATTCATTTGAAAAAATAAAAAGGTTTTATATTACATAAAAAAGATAATTGTGAAAAGGAGCAATTAGCTGATTCTATAAAATATTTATTAAGTTATTTTTTTGTTTTGATTTTTTAAGAATTCTAAACACCTACACATCTGCTCAACTAATACTCAAATTTCTTTGTATTTCCAAGAATTTTGAGACTTTATGAAACTTAAATTTGTCACGTATGTACAACTCATTTGAAAAATAAAAAAGTTTCATATTACATAAAAAAGACCATTCGACATGGTTGTATCTACACACACCCTACTCTTTACGAACATCCAACAAAGACCCCGCATAGGGTTGCCAGATGGTCACACACACACACACACACACACACACACACAGCCACGATAACCACATTCACGCACACACATACACAGACAATAGAAGTGGAGGTGCTAGCAAATTGCAACCCTGTAAATGATAGGACTAGTACAAACACGCGTGTAAAAGGTAGCCCCCCCCCCCACAAGGGACTAGGACTAGTCCAAAAGTAACCCCAACGTAGGTAAAAACATGGTCTATTTAACATTACGATGTGCTATGGCAGGACCATATAACCCCAGCTGTGGATTACAAGTAGTTAAAAATCGAAGACATGTCGTCTTACTACAAACAATTTTTAAGAATGATATGGTCCATGCTTGCATTACATTGGAACCAGTCCAGGGAGTAGTCCATTTAATTAAAATGGATCAGGTAGTCTAATATACACACATATACGGCTCAGTCATCTCATAAGACATATAATGTAGTGCTGGGATGACCCCAATAAGAAACTAACTTAAACATATTAATGTTGCATTAACATTCACACACATAGTGAAAGATGAATTAATGACCTTAATTAACTCAACCGTAGCAAACCGACCAACCGATCATATATGCCGGATCAAACCACCGTAGCGTAGGCATCATCCCACATTCGAAAATTAAAAAGGTTTAATATTACAAAAAAAGTTTCATCCCAGGGATGGAAACACGGGTTTAACTTATTCTCATTTGTTACATACAAAAAATTTTTTTTAAAGATGCAAACACAAATCATTTTATTTTTAAACCAGCCATTCAGACGGACGGACGGATTTTGCTTACACAATTAGAACTACTTACTCAAATCCAGGCATGAATCATATTTTGTAGGGATCCAATTACAACATATTTATATCAATTCTTATTAGAAATGTATACATACTCCCATCTATGGATGATCCCAAATTTGTATGGAAAAAGTGCCGTAGAACTGTCCAAAACATACTACTACTATTGAAGTCAGCAGTCGTCGATGGATGCGAGTGTAAGAAGGCAAATCGCTCTGAGGAGATCGAGTGGTAGCGATCGAAACATGTCAGGGTAATCAGCCGCCTGGGTTCGAATCTCAGGTCAGTCAAGAATGAATGATTATCAATAACAATTTTAATTAATTTTCATGTTGTAAAATTCTATTCTTCATAAAAATAATTTAATGAAAATTAAATTTGATGAACTTAAGCCTGATTAAAAATATTAAAAACGGATTCTACTGAAAATTTCACACTTATTTTCTGATTACAGTAGACTCTCAGAAATTCGAACTCTCAAAAATTCGAATCAGTAATTTCATTTCATTTGGCGCTCTAAAATTAGAATCCAAAATTCGAATTTCCGAGCGGGTTTTTCTTTTTTTATTGTAAACACTAAAATTTTGACAAATTAGTTTAACCAAACACAAAGTAAAAAGGGGAACCCCATTTAAATAGATGATTTAAATATCTTTTTGATGTTGTTAGAGTTTTAAAGTCAGTTTTTTGGTGTTAGTATATGTATACGGCTTAGCATTTTTTAAATAAGAAAGTGGACTTAAAATTCCAAACAAACGTAAGAAAAACACTTTGTCAAATTAAAAATATTGAAACAAAGGCGATCAAGAAAAGCATTTAGCACTGGACTTTAATGTAACTACTTTTACCATTTGATATATGAAATCGAATAGAAAATGAATATTGGATGCTGTCGCCAACACTTATCAACACGTATCCAATAAAACTTTACATAGTGCTTAATATCCGAAAATGGAGAGTCGTCTCTGAGTTGTTTCTTACTCGACGTGAAAAAAGGCGACATTAAACGGAGAAAGGAGAAAGCTAAAGTAATTTTCAGCCAAGAATATCCCGATAAAGCTCAGATTGACTTTCGGGCAAGCAATGGATAGTTTACCAAATTTAAAAAGTGGCATGGAATTCGCCTTTTAAAAATTAGTGGCAAGATTTTATCCAGCGACACTAATTCAGTCACACCTGTTATTCATAGACTTTCTGCTAAAATCGCAAAAATGGGCCTAGTGGAGCCTCAAATATATAATGTCGACGAAACTGGGCTATATTACCGCTGCCTGCCAGATAGAACATACGTTTCAGCTTCCGAAAAGTGGCGTACTTCAAAATCCAATAACGCTAACCAAACTTATTTATAGAAATAAATTGCTAGCAAAACTTATTGCTGAGAATGGTGAATTTAACAAAAACTTAAAATCACATTCAATCAAAGATGCAATTATTTTGTTAAAGAAAGCTTGAGATAAGGTCACGCATCTTGGTCAAAGTTGTTTAATCGGGACTCTGACGAATACGATAGTGGTGATGATGTGCCTCTATCACGGTTGCTGGAAAAAGATCAGGACTATAATGACGTTGTCCAAATAAATCAAAACCTTTTGACTCAAATTGATCCGAATAATTCTATATCTGCAAATAAAATCGAAAGATGGAATTAAGATGCCTTTGAGAATGAACCTTTCCATATATTTTTCAGCGAAAGTTTATCTTTAGACAAGGATGAAGATGTGGAAGTTCCACCTAATATTTCTTATGCCGAAGCTACTGCAAGTGTTAATAATTGAATACAGTGGTGCAAAAGCAGTGAAATGATATGATATTGTTTTGTCGGAAATGCAAAAACAGATTAATATTACTGATTATATGATTAACAACGACTGAGTTAGAATTCAAGAAATGCATTATTTTAACTTTTCTTAAAAATATTTTTTATATTATACATACTACTGATTTGTTATTTTTTGTTATATTTCGTTAAGTTTTTTTTTATAGTTTTTATGTTAAATAAACTTAATTGAAAAAAACATAGTTATTTATATCTTTATGGTCAAATTTACCTAAATTTATTTTATAAAAAAACCGTCCAGAAATTCGAATAATTCGGAAATTCGAATCGCCCTTAAAACAATGTGGTTCGAATTTCCGAGCGTGTACTGTACCAGGCTCACAGTAAAAGCTTTCAAATTTGGAACTTAATAGTTTGGTTATCAATACAATATATCTGAATCGAGCTGGACGGGGAAAAGGACAATATAAAAGCTTAAGTATCTAAATTTGGTAATTTTGGTATTAAGTGGTAGCAAGCGCACCGGGTTAGGCTAGTTTCATGTAAAGTGCGATGTTGCAAATTGGATAAGAATCAAACAATTAAACAAAGTAAAATAAAACAAAAATTTCTTCGAGCGTTAGTTCTTAATTATATATAATTTAAGATAAATAGTTTTAATAACTTTTTCACAACTTAACAAACGCGAAAAAGACATGCAATTTATGATTTGCATTTTGTTGTAAAGTTAAAAAAAAAATATATAAAAAGAAGATGAATGAATTATGAATGATTATTTGTTTAAAAGTCACATTGTCAATCACTCACTTAGAATACTACTACAAGTGAAATGTTTTTGAAATTCAAATTTCTTCTCATAATCTTTGTTGGTGTAGTGCATTGTGACAATGAATTAAAAGTTTGTCTTCAAAACTTGGGTTGTTTAGTTGGCACTGAAATGCCTGGTTATAGTGGTGGCAACTTCGAGGCATTTTTAGGAGTACCATATGCCAAACCACCTATTGGCGATTTAAGATTTCGGAATCCAGAGCAAGCTGAGCCATGGCAGGGTATTTTAATGGCCAAAGATGCAAAACCAGATTGTAAGCAAAGAAATTATTTAATGCCCAATTGGCCCATTGTGGGTGATGAAGATTGCTTGTATTTGAATATTTACCGGCCCAAGGTTGATGGCAAAAAATTGCCATTGCCAATAATATTTTACATTTATGGTGGTGGATTTTTTAGTGGTTCATCAAATCCCACAGTTATAGGGCCTGAATACTTTATGGATACTCAAGAAGTTATAGTTGTAGTGATAACTTATCGTTTAGGACCTTTTGGTAAGCTTAAAGGATTTTCTTGTTAATAGCGTGAATCTATTCTGAAATTAATTTGTTGTTTTTTTTAAGGATTTCTAAGCTCGGGTTCTAGTGATTTGCCTGGAAATTTCGCTTTAAAGGATCAATTACTGGCTTTAAAATGGGTTAAGGATTATGTTGCTGAATTTGGTGGAGATCCCAATGAAATTACTTTATTTGGCCATAGTGCAGGCGCCAGTGCAGTTCACTTTCATATGATAAATCCTAAAGCGAAAGGTATTTATAATTTGATTAGTATTACGGCAAAGTTTGAGCAAGTTCTGTTATAATTAACTTATACTATAAATGTACTTGGTGCAATCGGCTTTTAAAGAAAAAAAGTAACAAAATAATTGCTCTAGGGAGATTTTTGAAAAAGGAGACTTATGGGTTGATTACGGATGCCAACACAACTGAAGTTGAGTTGCCAGCAGCGAAATTAGGCAACGCCGCTCGTGTTAAAATATAATTTTTTTTTATTTTGTATTTTTACATGAGCGGTGTTGCCTGATTTCGCTGCTGGCAACTCAACTTTGGTTCAGTCGTCATCCGTCATCGACCCATTAATCTGTAAATTTTCGGACGGTTTGTCCGATTTGAATTAAATTTTAAGAGATCTACAGCAGAAGTATAACTGTAGTGTTGAATTTTAGAGTTAGCTTTTCACTATACCACAAAGTAGGTCATATTGAAAATTAAAAACAATATCACTTTACTTGTTTTGAACCTTGCAAAATTATTTAAGGGAACCCATAAATTTATTTTATTTACGGCCAATTTCACCAAGTTCAGTTTAAATTAACTATTACTTTTACATCCAGTTAACTGACAGTTAATTTTAGAAAAACTTGGTGAAAGAAAATACATTTATGGGGTCCCTAAAAAAAAATTCAGAAAGTGTTAGAAAAGAAATCAAAGTTATTTCCAAGGCGAATTAACTACAGGTGGTGTCGAAACGCCTTCTGATTTTGACAGTTCGAGCCTATTTGTTTTGATTTGTTAGTGTTTTGCTTAGAATGGTTGACATTTCGAGCCGCAAACACTAACAATGTTGGATTGTTGTAGTTCCAACACCACATGTAGTTGAATTCGCCTTGGTTATTTCTTGTGAAATATAAATTGCAAATTATTTCTATTCTTTTCTTAGAACTTTTCAAAAGAGCTATTTTAAGCAGTGGAAATGCACTGGCCCCCTTTGTGGGCGTTCTAGACAAACCTTTGGAGCAACTACATGATCTCGCTCAAGCGCTTGGTATTAAATCTGCTCATACTCAAACCCACAAAGAGCTGGCCGCTAAACTACGAAATCTAGATGCCGATACGATTTTACTTGCCGGTGATTCTTTGAAATTTTGGTTTAATCATATACTCTTTAATTTTCGACCGGTAATAGAAAATGCTTCCGATACAACTTCTTATCTAATTGAACATCCCTTTGAGACCATACGCAAAGGAAATTTTGATGGGAAACCCTGGCTTACGGGTTTAGTTTCATACAAGGGTGAAGGTGCTGCCATATCTCTTAAGATCTACGACAATCAGACGTTGCGTGACGAATTAAATCAAGATTTTGATGGGAAAATGAAGAAACTGTTGGCTATCCAAAGTGAGAAAGAATTTAGCCGAGTTATCGAAGAATATATGCAGGGAACACATGAATTAAATACGAACACTAGAGATGGGTTTTTTGAGATTTTCAGTGATTATTATTTTCATTATCCCCTCTATAAAACTCTTAAACATTATTTTGATTATGCTGATATTGATAAGAGTCCCGTATTTATATATAAATTTTCTTATCACGGTCCTAACACCTATGCGCCCTTGTTTACGGGAAATTCTGCAAATCGTTATGACGTCGTACATTTAGATGATTTGCCATATCAGTTTCGCCAAATTGCTATATTTTCGGACTTCGAAAAGGATTCGAAAGATGCTCAATTGACTAGAGATTTTGTGGACATTTTATTGGAATTTGTTCAGAAGGGGTAAGTTCAACATGATGATTTATTCAATATTCAACAATGTTTCTTATTCAAATTTAAGACTGTTGAAACTTTGTTAATTGTTTTATTTTTTTTTTCAGTAAACCTCTACATTATGAAGATATTGGTTCTTGTTCTAAGGAACAGTTTTTAACATTGGGTTCCAAGGGCATGTGTAAATATTTGGAATTCATCAATTCAGATGATGGTGGTTATAAGCGTGTAGTTAATAGTACCTTTAATGTTGAACGATTGAAATTATGGGAGGACGTTATAAAATATTAGAGAAACATTTTATTATGAATAAATATTAGAAATTGCAAAAATATAAATAATTTAGTTTATTTTTTAATTTGGGGAACCAGTTATACAGTCTGTTTTTATAAAAAAAAAGGAAGGAAGTTAAATATTATTTAAAGAGATAAAGAAACTCAGAGAATAATGCATCTTCATATTGATGATGCCCTAACATCAGAATTGTGACATCAATGTTATTACAAATGGCAGCAATGGGCAAAAAGTGTCATCAATCCAATAACGAACGCCATTATAAAAAGTTGTCACATTTTATGCGTCATCTATGCTATGACTTCAGTGACATCAATTCGATTACACATTTTGCGTATTATTATCATTATTTTCCTGATTTTAAAGTAAAATAATTAGCAAAAATTCCCATATTCTATTTTTTTAAATTATTCAGTTAAATACATCAAATTTTCAAAGTAGAATGATTACGAAAACCATATCAGGCATGCTGCTGTTGTCTTATAACACAGTATAAGTATAACAAATAACAAAAATAAATATGTAATTAAAACTTTCAACACTTTAGTAAGGTAAATCATTTGTAACATTTTAATGTCTTCAAGCTTAAAGATAAATTTATGTTTAATTTAGTTTAAAAGAACCTAACCTAAGCATTATATACAACCATATAATATATATTTCTTATTTATCTTCTTAAACGTCGTTAGAATTTAAACCTTCTTCAATGTATATCTCAGCTTGGGTGAGTTCCAAAACTTCAGTGACAAGGCATTCATTGTAACCGATGCAGAAAAAATAAATAAAGCCGAAGAACAATTTAAAGCAATTTTTGAAAAAGTTAAAGTTGTTTGCGTTTAAATCGAGGTTCCTATCGAAAAGATAAGATTTGAACGAAATAATCACATCCAAAATGTTGAAGATTACTACCGAGTTGTAGGTTACAATCCTCTTATTGAATTTATTTTAGAAGATCTCATAACAACTTTCCCAAAAGATATCCCAAATGTATTGAACATACCTAAAGTTCTACCTCAAAGTGTGTACCTCAAAGTGTAATCAAGTCATATATAGATACAAAACTAGTTGTGTAGCGGATGAGCTGGGGCCTGATTCTGGCAGTCGCTATCGAGTATTTTCTCGATTCGAAAGCAATTTATTATCTAAATATTTCAGTCAATACTGAACAAATCTGAATTATTTCTTCAGTATTGTAAAGCATTCATTTGATGCTCACAATACTGAAAAAAATAATTTCGATTCCTTCAGTATCGACTGATATAAAATGGCTTTCGAATCGAGAAAGTACTCGATCACGACTGCCAGAATTAGGCCCCTGATTATATTTGATAGAAGAGATAAACACCTACTAAGATCTAAACTTGAGCCTGATATATCAGATAACGTTGTAGATGCTTTAATAAACTGTGATGAAGATATCTACCCAAATCTAAGAAAAACATTTCAAATTTTCGTTTCAATGCGCGGCAGTAAAGCTACGAGCGGGAGGTAATTTCCTACCCTTCGTCGAATAAAAACATGGCTCGGATCAACAATGACAGAAGATAGACTGTACTGTCTAAATTTCCTCACAAGGAAATCATAAATTGCTTATTTAAAAAGATAAATGTATATTGAACTGATCTTATATTTTATTTAACCTTTTTGTTGAGTTTTTTTAATTAGGGTCATGACTTTTTTTGGACAAAATTTCTTCATCCCACCACGCGATGGGCAATTTAGTATTGATAATGAAAATAATTTTATAGGCCATTTTGGTCAAAAAAGTTTCCGCACCAAATGCAATTTCTAAAGTTCCTCAAAAAATTTTTTTTTTAATTTCCATACACATTATATACGGTACATTTATTGTGTATATATGCTTTATATTTTAGCCCCCATATTCTTAAATGATTATAAAATTTAATAAACGTTTATTAAGGAAAATTTTCATAGAAAATTTGGTTTTCAAGCCTTTTTTAAATTTAAAATATTTTTATGAATACAGGCATAAATACATAAAATAAGCAACTGTATAACAAAAATGTAAAGCTTTTTTTTGGATTCAATGAAATAAATTTTAAGTTTAAAGTGCGAGTTGATTTACATAATGGAAAAATATCTTGTGCAACTTTAATAGCTCGTTCCGCGCATATATTACTACTCTGCTGAAAATTATCACTGTTTCATATATCCGCCAAACAACTCATCTATCACAACATCTATCATTTGCCATTAAAATTTATTTAATTATAAAAAATCGCGAAATAGAGTCGCGATTTTTTTTGCGCCCTTCTTCCGTACAAATGGTAAGATCTTGTTATATTCATGAAATTATTAGAAAATACTTAATATTTTGTAATTAAATGTTAATTTTGTATAGTAAGGAGAAAAATTGAAACTCAAAACTTTATCGCGTTTGGTGTGGAAACTTTCTTCACGGTCGCGAAAAAGTAATACATCATTTTTTAATATTTTTCACGGTCTATACGGCTATGTGATGAAGAATTTGATATTCGCAAAAATTGCAAAAAGTACTTACCCTAATACACATATTGTTTTTAATAAACTTTTAAAAACGAATTTTTTACTTTTTTGTATCATACAAAATTTCCCCCTCCTAAGGCTCAAGCTGGATCCGCGCCTGCTGCGTACACAATAAGCAAGCTGGTCATCATTTAACTTAAAAATTCATTACACAACATAATTGGGGTCATCGCCGCCAGCCTCCACAACGCAAAATGAAAGTATACTGCTAGTAGAGCAAGTTGGCCAAAGGGGTTTGAAAAGTTAGCCCAGGTTCCCGAAATAGGGGCCCCTAAAGTTTTTGAATTTTTTGAAAAGGCGTGTGGTAAAAGTAAAAAAAAAAAAAATACTAAATGTACTTCTGACCTAAGAAATAATTTCAGATGTCTTAAGTAGAATCGTATGGCGATTAATTTCTTAGAATTTATTAACCCTCTGACTCCCACTTTAAGGGGTAATTTTTGTCCTTTTTCCCAACTCTTACACAAAAGTATACTAAAACGGCATTTTAGAGGGTTAAAATGTTCTACGAATATTTTCGGCATCAAATTTCAGTATAGGTCTTCTAAAACCATAAAATCATGCAATGTATGTATATAAAAGGGATTTTCGTAATTCCGGGCCTTGAAATTTTTGAATTTTTCGAAAACCCGTTTTACATACATTGCACGATTTTTTGGTCTTAGAAGACCCCTAGTGAAATTTGATGCAGAAAATATGTGGGTGCTTTAAAACCATGTGAGATAAGGCCATGATAGCTTTATTGCTCAATTAAATGGGAGATAAAGCCATAATGGCCCATTCATTGAGAGGTAAGGTCATATTTAAAATTTTGTGAAATGAGAGATATAGCCATATTTTTTTCCGTAAATGAGAGATAAAGCCATATTTTTTCAGAATATTGAAATGCATGGTGTAAACATTCTGTAAAAGGGAAAATCCTTTAGTTATCATTGAAAAACATATTTTTATTCTTGTGACGCACGCAGGAAAACTTTATTCAGCGAAGCCACCTGCCGCGTCTTACTGGAGGAAAAAACCCCTAAGCACGCAGAAGCCTGATTTCAATACTTAACTTTAGTGCCTCCGGAACTGAAATGTGAGATAAAGCCATTTTCTAATATTGCTTATGTGAGCTAAGGCCATGATGGCTTTATCTCCCATTCAAATGAAACAAAAAAGGCTTTATCTCCCATTCAATTGAGCAATAAAGCCATCATGGCCTTATCTCACATGGTTTTAATTTTTTGTTATTTATAAATTGTACATATGTATTGTAATTATGTACATATTCCCAGCCAGCAAAATAATCCGACGTCGTTTAGATATCTGAGAGAAACGTCGGCAAAAAAGTACGAATTCTGTCAGATTTCTGACCCAAAAACGTATGAAGTGGTTGACACGAATTCTGACAGACATGTCGTGGGAAATTTTGGTTTTTTGTCGGCATTTCTGATAGATATCTAACAAAAATCTAATGAAAAAGGCATGGGAAGTTCTGATGTGTTAGCCGAGATTTTTTTTGCTTTCGAACTGATAGCTGAAAAAGATAATTTTATTGCAAAATATGTACATAATTATAAATTTTACATGTACGTACCTTTTTTATGCTTTTTATCTTGAACAAATAAAACAAAATTAAAATTATTTCCAACTGAATGACAATTGTCATTATTTTAAAAAAATAATAAGTTTCTTTAGACAAATCTGAATGAATTCCGTCGGAATTCTATTGCACATATCTGTACATAAACTTCCCCCGATATATCCATGCGAAATCGATCAGAAATCGGCCAGACAGTAAGAATATTCAATGTCTGACAGAAATCTGAAAGAAATCTCTAAGAATGAAGTCAGACATTTGCACGAAATGTCTGATTCCGACAATGTCGAAGTATTTTGCTGGCTGGGTTGTTTTCTCAAATGAAAGGTAGCATAGTTTTTGTTTAAGTATGTTTTGTCTATTTTTGAACAACAGGGCGTATCAAAAACTTTTTGTGTCAACAAATACACCAACAAACAAATATTTATACAAATTACTAAAAAAAAAATGTAAAAATAATACAAAATATAAATAAAATCGGGATCCCAAAAATCCCGGGAATAAAAATAAGAAATCCCGAGATTCGGGATTCGCCTAATCCCGAAAATCCCGGGATCGGAATTTCCCGATTGGAAGCCCTAAGTCAAACCCAATAATGATTCAATTTAATGACACTTTGTCATTAGATTGAGCGTAATAAGTCATTTGTCCTATGTTACTGAATCATCACACTAATGACATGACTACTGACTCCGATTCGTAATTTATTTCATGCCGATGTGCCATTCCATTGATGACATAATTTCACCTAATGACAATTTGGCCAAGTGATGTCAAGGCTGACATCGCAATGATGAAAAGTGTCATGTGGTCAAAAACGAAGACACTTGTCATAGTACTGATGTCAAAATATATTAGTGTTATGACGTCTTTTCTATCAGTGCAGAATTTCATAATCTAGACACTAGTGCAATTTCAAAGCAGAATTTAAAAAATTGGAGTAACAAAAATTGCAAGTCTGGACATCAGGCGCGGATCCAGCTCGAGCCTTACGGGGGGGAAATTTTGTATGATACAAAAAAGTAAAAAATTTGTTTTTAAAAGTTTATTAAAAACAATATTATAATAATATAATATAAAATATAATATAAAATATAAGATCCGTTCAATATAAATTAAAATAAATTAATCTTTTTAAATAAGTAAATTGTGATTTCCTTGTGAGGCAAATTGAGATAGTACAGTCTATCTTCGGTCATTGTTGATCTGAGCCATGTTTTTATTCGACGAATGGTAGGAAATGATCTCTCACTTGTAGCATTACTGACGAGCATTGACACGAAAATTTTAAATATTTTTCTTAGATTTGGGAAGATGTCTTCATCACAGTTTATTAAAGCATCTACAATGTTATCTGATAGATTTTCAGATATTTTCCATGTTTGTTGCCAATGCAACAGTTCAGGCTCAAGTTAAAATGTGTTAATCTCGTTTATCAAATATAATCAGCTCATCAGCTAGTTGTGGTTTTAAAATAAATGGTATATGGGCAAATCTCAAAAACAGTCCACAAACCAAAAATTGTTCATATTAATTTTTTTTAGATGTATAATTTAATTTTTATATTTAAAAATATGTATTTCGACGATCATTAATATAATAATTTTTACCAAATATAACCCCTTCCCTGATCTCTTGATGTTACACATGAATTTAACATTATTTTAGGTGCTTTTTGAGCTTAAAATAGCACTTACAGCCAGCAGACTCATCGCAATATAAATTTCGTTAAAAAAAAGATTGTTATTCATTCATCCATTCATTAATGATCACAAAATTAGTTTAAATATATAATTTGTTTTGTTAAAATAAATAAAATTGTGTTTATTATATAGTACTAAAAAAACTGTAGCATGCGTTGTAAGGCGTGCGTCACAAAGGGTTCACGGGTTTTATAAAAAAATTACAACATTTTTAAGCGAATAAGTGATTTTAGAGTTCTCTTATATTCATCTTTCTTTTAGGAATACGACTTTGTATACCTTATGATGTAAAATTCGCTAAAAACTAGGAAAACACCCTTCAACTTTTAAAGCTGCTTCTAAGTTTTGTGGCGTGCGTATCAAAACTTTGTGATTAATTATTTCGCAACAAATGCTTGCTAAGAAATTATGATATATGCCATTCGTAAGTACATATTAATTTCACTAAATACTTTATATAAGTTGAAGCTATCTCTTTTGAAAGGCCAAAAAATGGTTATATATCAATCAGAAAACACGAGCGAGTGTACGCAGGATTTGTCCATATGACTTGATTACACTTTGAGGTTGAAGTTTAGGTATGTTCAATACATTTAGAATAGCTATTGGGAAAGATGTTTTGAGATCTTCTAAAGTAAATTCAATAAGAGGAATGTAACCTACAACTCGGTAGTAATCTTCAACATTTTGGAAGTGATTATTTCGTTCAAATTTTGTCTCGATTTGAACGCAAATAACTTTAACTTTTTCAAAAATCGCTTTAAATTGTTCTTCGGCTTTATTTCTTTTTTCTTCAAGGCACATGATAAAAATTTTGATAAGGCTTGATCCTTTTTGAAGATCTATATCTTGCTTTTGTAAAATGATACTAAGTGGCTGTGTTACAAAAGGTATCACACTTAATATGTATATTCCGCAAATAAATTTAAAAGTACTAAGTAAGCTCCTTAATATAAAGATAGAGATACTACTTCCTTTCCACTCAGATATTTTTTCCAAAGGTTCTACTATATGATGTACACTAGTTGCAAAGACGCATAATGAAGAGAGTTTGGCTCCCAAATACTTTGCTTAAACTGTTTTTCGCTTGGGATGATTATATTTAAAATATTTTGTCGTTTCTTAACCAATGATACAACTTTTTGTATTAATGGCACTTTATTGCTTTTAGAAATTGAGTTGTTCGATTTATGGGAATAGCAAGGAGTTTTTTTTCGCATTTGTCGCTTTTCCAGAAATTTTGAAAAGCTCCATTTTCCGCTGACATCAGAGGACACCCATCTGTTCCATCTCCTACACAATTTTTTAGGTCAAGACCAAAATTTGTCAAAATTTTAAGAACAATTGATGATAGTGCCTTCGCTTCAATTGACACATCAACGTCATCAATATATTTTGAAGCCTCTTCAAATGCGTTTACAACAAAGCAAATAAATTCTTCCCTAAAAACTTTTTGTTGTATGTTCAAATATTAAAAAGATAAGGAAATCTGGCTTTTCCCCGACAAATCAGTGCTTTCGTCAAAAATTATCGAATAGAATTTTGATTCATATAACACATTTATACATAAATATTGCAAATACTAAGGCTTTTTAATAATTAAGCCGCACGCATTATCAAGTCAAACGTTTAGTCTTTGAATATAGATGGCAGCTGCTGGGATTGAATGTAGAATAATAAGTAATTGAATACGGTAAACTAAATGTTTCTTTGGAAATATCTAATAAATAACTATTAGGATTAAGATGTGGATACTTATTGAAAATAGTTAGAGTTTCAATAAAAGAAAATAAAAAAATACTTATTGAAAATTTCGTTAGAGATTACATAAAAAAAAAAAACAAATAAAACATAAAAAACAATAAAAACAAAAATTTTGTACATTAAAAAAATATTATTATGGGAATTCTTGTATTATCGAAATTAACCAAACATATTTTTATAATTTACGGGGGGGAAATTTCCTTATTTCCCCCCCCCCCCCCCTGAATCCGCGCCTGCTGGACATTGATTACTTACTTGTCTATTTAGCTTCGGTTGGACTGCATCAACTTTAAGCATGAAATGGCCATTTACACTGGAAATTTTTGATTTAAAAAAAAATAAAGCAGTATAAAAACAAAATTCAAGATTTGGATGCTTCAGTATTTTATAAAAAATTTGTAAATAAAGTTATCAAAAAGTGTTAAATAAAAAGTGCTTAAATTTTATAAAAAAAAAAAAATAGTTGGACATTAAAAATAATATATAAAAAAATAGTTTAAATAATTTGGACATTAAAAATAATATATAAAAAAATAGTTTAAATAATTTGTTTTATATTTTTATGCCGCTAAAACTTAATTTCATTATTTGAAAAAAATATATAAAAATTGTTTTGCACTTTTGGTTAATTGTTTAGAAAGGATTTTTTAAAAAACAACTTACACCATTTAAACCACCACACAGTCGAGATAAAAAACACCCTGTTATAGGTGCCGAACTTATAGGTTTTATTTTACGTGTTGACCCATTTGTATTAAAAATTTAAATTGTTTTAAAGAACTTGCTCCGAACTTTAAATTTATTATTATTTTTATGTCTTGTGGTTCCTATAAGGAACAAAGGGGAACTTTAAATAGTTTGAAAAAATGTGATAACATTTGTGAATAAGGGAAGGGAAGTTTTGCAAATTTCTCTGCAAGTCTTACAGCCATACCTAAACAAGGGCGGAAATAGTTTTCTAGCTGTCAAAAATTCTCATGCCCATACAATTTGTATGAAGCTTCCCTAAATAGCGCGGCGTCAACGCTTTACAATTGGAAAATCCGATTTTGACAGCGCGTTTAATAGTGAAGTTGGCCGCTATTGTTAATAAATAATGGCAATTTACTTATTTTTTTTGTCAATCTAGCGGGTTTTTCTATTCTTTTTATTTATATTATGTGGGTTTTATTAAACAAGAAAGTTAGCACTACTGTTTGTGGCACAACGTTGACGCTCTTGTTAAGGTAAGTCATATCAGCTAAGCGGAAGAAAAGGCTCCGCCTCTGCTCTTGTTTAGGTATGGCTGTTAAACATACATTTATAAATACTAAATGCAAATTTATCGATGTCGAAAGAAAAGCTTTTATTAATTTTATTTTTGAATCAAATCTAAAGGTATGTTCAGTACCAACCTATTTCTTTTTTTTTTAATAATTTTTATTGATTTGCTTAATTTTATTGTATTGAAAAAGGTCAACAGGAAAAAGAAAGACAAAAAATGAAAAAAAAAGTACTTTGGACTTCGAGAAGAATTCTTGACATAAAGTACGAAAAAACAGAAGTAAGGAAGAGCATTTAAAATCAATTAAAAATTGAACATCATTCAAAAGCGAAATTCGATCTACCACAGGTTAAATACAATTTGGTTTAAAGAATGATGTTTGACTGACTATTGACTGCCATTGACTGTCTGTGAGTGGTTGCAATTGAAACATGAAAGGGTAACCTGTCCGTGAAAACCTGGGTTCGAGCCCCGCGGCAGTCAAGAATGAAAAATTATCAATAAATTTTAACTAAGTTCATGTTGTAAAATTCCTTCCTTCATAAAAATAATTTAATGAAATTTTAATTTGATAAATTTTAGCCTTATTAAAAATATCAAAATACTAATTATTAGAAAATAATAATATAAAATGTTATTTAGAAACTTTTAAATGATATTATCAGCCATGTCACAGAGTACAATTCCGTTCGGAAACGGAATTCATTCCGTATTTTGGTGCTTCAGAAAATGACGAAAAAATGTTTCGGAATGAAACCATTTTTGTTTTCATGAACGGTATGGGAGTTGTTTGTATCTGAAAGGCCATAAAACTATCAAAATACACTTTCCATCAACAAACAAATATGTTTTCTTCAATTCCGAACGGAATCATTCCGAACGGAATTGTACTCTGTGACATGGCCCTATATCTGGCAAACATTTTTTAAATAAAACTAGCGGCTATGCGGTCAAATATTTGACAGGTGTGAACATAGCTTAAACGTTGTTTTGGAAGCTAAAAGACTGAATTGACTTTTCCAGAAGCTTGGGATATTTCTTTAATATAATTTAAACAATCACTGTAGGTGGAAAAAGTTTTTTGAGCTTTTTTGATCAGTTTAAGATCCACATTTTAGTCCACTGATCACTTTCTGAATTATATATTTTTTTAATTCCCTAAGCTAATCCCGCGAGTCTCTACGCTTGTCTGCAGGCGACCTGAGTCTCTGGCGGGAAACGAACCCGCAACCCCGACGCTGATAGACTAGCTCACTACGAGCTAGCCTACCGGGGCACTCGATATAACGATGTTGGTTCGGATGGCTGGATGTTTGACGATGTAAAAATAACCGGATACCTCGTATATCCAGTCATATTTTCTTGATCAAAGCTGTTCAATAGTTTTTCCATATAAAATATATTCCCAAAATCGGACGCTCTCATTACACGGCATTTTGAAACTCTGATGCATATTTGTGTTAAAAAGAAACGTTGAAATCCCCAACAAGGGTTGTATTTTATTTCTAGCTTCTTCTTTTTTTTGAAACTCTGATTCTCATTTGTGTTACACTGCAATTACACGTTGAAAGTTTTCTTATTAATGTTTATACAATTTTAAAGCTGTGACCTAGGCTGCACTTAATTTTATCTTATTTATTTTGAAGATGTCATTAAGAAAACAATTATAAAGACAAAATCAACATTTCCTTATTAAAATTCCAATCGGCTCTTTTCTTGAATGTTAATTGAAACACACAATTGGAATTTGAAAGCAAGTTCGCATCAAATCTTAAAAGTATGAATGTATTAGTAAAAACTGGAAACAACAGTTGTAACTACACTTGATTGTAAGATAAAATGGCTTTCAGAAACCTGGGGGATACTCTCTATTGTGATGCGAATTTAATTTCGATATAGTTAAATGCCAATTTGGTTCTCCCTATCACATTCGCAACATTTTTTGAAAATGTAGCATTACTGGTAATACGAATTAAAGATGGCGCAGATTGACAGTGTAATGAAATAGCAAAATACAAGGCGAGTTCATACAGGTGACTGCATCATGAGATAGAGTTATGCTAGCTATCCTTTTTTTAAAAAAATACTATGGCCCATATTCATAGTCAAAAATAAAGTATCAGGAAAATGTTCTACTAAGACTTTCCGATTTTTTGGTATATAAGTCATATCCATAGGACATATGGCAGCCCTAAAATTTAGGTTTTTATACAATTTTTAATTTTTTTGTACGGGAGGTACCACGCCCACTTCTCCAATCCCGCCCACATTTTGTAGGATGGTGGGTATTGGCAACCTTAATGTGTGTACCTAATTTGGAAACTTTGGCTTTTGCCGTTCCCCAGATATACAGCAAAAAGTAATAAAAATACAACAACCACAAGGGATTTTTGGAAAAAAATTAGAGGTATTCGTGGTTTTTTGCTCATAACTCAGCCATTTTTTAACCGATTTGACAGATTTATACCGACGTGTTTAAGAAGAAATTTAACATTTACTTGAGTTATAAAGCTTGGACTCGGGGAGATCTATGGTTCCCGAAAGTGGGTATTTAAAAAGGGATTTTTGGAAAAAATTAGAGGTAGTCGTGGTTTTTTGCTCATATCTTAGCCATTTGTGGACCAATCTTGCTGAATTTCAAAAGCAAACAATTCCGGACCATATGTGACATAAATGTATAATAACCTGGCCACCATCATATATGGGGTCTTCGGAAAATCCATTTCAACGGACAGACGGACATGGTTAAATCAACTTCGCTCCTCATAAGGACGCAGAATATATATAATTTATAGGGTCTTAGATCAATATTGTAGAAATTACAAACGGAATGACAAACTTATATATACCCTTTTTACCTTCGGTGAAGGGTATACAAACTGTTCGGTCCATCATAATTTGACGAATTTTTAAAAGTGTAAAAAGCGTCTACACTGAACAGGCATCTTTAGTGAATTATTAAATTCAATCGTAGTTGTGGAGACTAGTCAGTCCGAAGACGAAGAACATGTAGAAATATCAGATTGCATTAATTTGCCAGAGATGACTTTGCCGCACGGCAACACAATAAAAAACATTGAAAGCTATTTTTAATTTCAAGGGACAATCTCTTATAACCTAACAAAAGCAAAAGTAATAGTATCAGTGCATTAGATTTCGGTTTAAAAAAAGTAAAAAAAAAATTTTGCGCTTTTCGCTACACATAAACTTTATTCGAAATGGACCAAACCGGAAAATTTATTTAGAAGATGAAACTTATTTTTCCAAAATCTTAAACTGTGTGGTGGCGGTTAATAGGCGCTTTACACTGACCAACATTTAGGTAGAACGCATTGAAGATGTAACACTGGGTCTCCACGTAGCAATTTTTATTGCTAAGCACAAGCAAAAACGTCGGCAGAACAATGGCGCAATAATAGCTGATTATATTGCTGGAGAACACGTGAAATTGCTTTACCATAAACAAACGTGCAGATAAATGTAATGTCAGAAAAATGACAACTGTATTTACAGCAGATTGCTTAGCAATAATTGCTCAAGCAATCAGAAGAGCAATCATTGCGCAATGGATTGCCATTCATGGCAATATGCGGTCTATACGTCGCAAATTCAATTGAGCAACCAAATTTGACGTTTGCCGCAATAAATATTGCTACGTGGAGACCCGGGGTTAAATATATAAAACATGCGTTTCATAGTTAATATTTAACATTTACATTCCCTGCATGATGTGTCACTAGTGAATCTGTACTGATTCACTATTGCCACAGTCACCCCAGACAATGCAATTTACTATATTTACTATTTGACATGTGCGTGTCATTGGAAATATATGCACTACTGTACCTCGTTTCTGTAGTTCTCGCTTCGTAAAATTTTAAGCATGAAACGTGTGAATTGCAACAAAAATAGTGTGAAATGAAACAAAAAATGGTTTTTCTCACGCAAGTGTTTCTGTATCTTTTCTTGGCGAGAATTATCTGTCATTTTAATAATTTTCCAGCAATTATTGGAAGGATGCGAGAAAAAGTGTTTCTATAACAATGTTTTGCGAAAAGTTTCTTTCAAGAACTGTCAAAATAAGTCGCATTTGAAATTGGTGGCGAGAAAAACAAAATGTAGATATTTTGAATTTAAAATATGTTTATATACTATTTTTTTTAAATAGATAAAAAAATAGAAGGAATATAAATGATGAATGCATAATTTATATGATGAAAATAAACAAAAAACCATTGTTATATTTTGTTATTTTAAATTTTTTTTAGCCTTTTCTTGTTTTGGTTTTAACCAGCGCTGCCAGATAAATTTGTGTCAAAATCGTAAATTTTCTGAGAAAAATATATAAAAGATCCTCCTTTTTTGTTTTAAAAATCGTGTAATTTAAAATAAATTTTAAACAAATTTGTTTCGACTTTTATTAAAACATAATCAAACAAAAACAAAGTTAAAGTTCATGGGTATTTAATAATTTCTTTAAATTTATATTACTTTTGTTAAGCTGAAGGATAATTTTTTATAAAACTATTTATTTTCAATTATAAATTTGGAATTATTTCCTTGTGAAGGTTACTTTATATTATTATAAACATTTTTTTTAATTTTTCGAATTTATTCTATGAGTTAAATTTCAGTTATGTATTTTGTAAAGCTTTTTTGTAATAGTTCTATTCCTTTAATTTTTTAGAAATGACTTTATACACTACCAGACTATTATATTGTATTTTCTTTTTTACATTTTACCTTAGCCTTCCTTTGGAAAGCAATGAGGTATATTGAATGTTCAGAAAAATTTACAATTATTAGACACCAGCAGAATGTAATGCATTTTCTGGCCCGCTACGGCCTTCGTCAGCATTCTTTGTGTCTCACTGGATAGTGTTACTTTATAAATTGAATGTATTTAACTCAACTATTTTAACAATTAGAAATTGGGAATTATTTCCTTGTGAAGGTTACTTTATATTATTATAAACATTTTTTTCATTTTTCGAATTTATTCTATGAGTTAAATTTCAGTTATGTATTTTGTAAAGCTTTTTTGTAATAGTTCTATTCCTTTAATTTTTTAGAAATGACTTTATACACTACCAGACTATTATATTGTATTTTCTTTTTTACATTTTACCTTAGCCTTCCTTTGGAAAGCAATGAGGTATATTGAATGTTCAGAAAAATTTACAATTATTAGACACCAGCAGAATGTAATGCATTTTCTGGCCCGCTGCGGCCGTCGTCAGCATTCTTTGTGTCTCACTGGATAGTGTTACTTTATAAACTGAATGTATTTAACTCAACTATTTTAACAAATAGAAACTGGGAATTATTTCCTTCCGAAGGTAACTTTATATTATATTCAACATTTTTCATTTTTCGAATTTATTCTATGAGCTAAATTTCAGTTATGTATTTTATAAAGCTTTTTTGTAATAGTTCTATTCCTACAATTTTTCAGAAATGACTTTATACACTACCAGACTATTATATTGTATTTTCTTTTTACATTTTACCTTAGCCTTCCGTTGGAAAGCAATGAGGTATATTGAATGTTCAGAAAAATTTACAATTATTAGACACCAGCAGAATGTAATGCATTTTCTGGCCCGCTACGGCCTTCGTCAGCATTCTTTGTGTCTCACTGGATAGTGTTACTTTATAAATTGAATGTATTTAACTCAACTATTTTAACAATTAGAAATTGGGAATTATTTCCTTGTGAAGGTTACTTTATATTATTATAAACATTTTTTTCATTTTTCGAATTTATTCTATGAGTTAAATTTCAGTTATGTATTTTGTAAAGCTTTTTTGTAATAGTTCTATTCCTTTAATTTTTCAGAAATGACTTTATACACTACCAGACTATTATATTGTATTTTCTTCCTTTCCAAAGGAAGGCTAAGGTAAAATGTAAAAAAGAAAATACAATATAATAGTCTGGTAGTGTATAAAGTCATTTCTGAAAAATTAAAGGAATAGAAATATTACAAAAAAGCTTTACAAAATACATAACTGAAATTAAACTCATAAAATAAATTCGAAAAATGAAAAAATGTTTATAATACTATTTATTTTCTTTAATCCGATAACAATTAAAAATTGTTTTTCCCTGAAGAAGTCACACAAAGGCATGAGAAGATATCATATTAAACAAAAAATAAAATAAATGGCCCATAACTATAGTCATAAACAAAGCATACTTTAAGAGTTCTAAAGTAAACTTTTATTAAAAATATGCTTTTGATCTACTATAGACAAGCAAAAGCATACTTTACACGTTAAACCCGATGTTAATTTTAAAACCAGCTGAAGTTGTGTTTAACTCATTTAACAACAGCATCAGCTGTTTTTCGCCAAATAAAAAAGTACTTGCAAAAAGTTAAAAATAGTTGCGTTCGAGAACACAAAAGTTTTTACTATTTTTTACTAAACTTTACTGCATTTTACGAAATTGCGTTCGAGTACACAAAATACAGTAAATAAGAACATAAATTGAGAGCGAAAAGTGACAGTTCTTGTCTGAGTATTTACAAATTTTTACTGCAGAAATTTTTGCAGTAAAATTTTGTAAATCAAAAAAAAAAAACATATGTTTCATAAGGTAAACAAACAAAAGTAACAAATAAAAAGCATACAAATTGTGAAAAAATTGTTAAATAAAAGAAAAGTTGAAATAAAAATTATACCAAAACAAAAAGTGAATAAATATTAATTAATTAAACTTCTTTGTGAAACATTTATTTGGCTAAATACAAACTTTTGAAATTTTTTTTGTTATGTTAATTTCTTAGAGTTGTAAAAGTGTGAAGTATTTGGGTACTTAAGTAATCAATATCAAAAAAATTATTCATGTTCTTTTAAATAATTTAACCCGCTACAAATTAGTAAAATCAAATAAAATAAAAAACAACCAAATATGAAAGATTAAATAAAATAGTTTGTTTGTATTTTCCAAAAATGTTCGTGTTATAAAAAGTATTTAACCCTTAAATGCCCACTGTATCTTTAAAGATACAACCATCAAAAAAATTCCCACGGGCTCATTTTTAATAAAAATAAAAATTAAAAAACAAAAGTATGTTAAGAAATCTTTAGAAAATCATCTAAAATTTATTTTTATTCAAAAAATTTTAGATTTTTATGTTTAAATAGCCGTAAACTTAAAAAATTATATTTTTTAAAAATCTGAATCAAAAGGTTTATTTGCAACGTTAAATCCCATATCCGAGCGGAAATTGAGGTCCAGAAAAAATATAAGGTAGTTCGAATATATGTCCAGACGCTATTAGCAATAATTAAAAAAAAAAGGTTCCGGGAACACGTCGTCAAGCTTTATCCAATGGTTGTATCTTTAAAGATACAATGTGCATTTACCAGCAAATAAAAAATTCGTTTTTGTTTACTTATGTACTGCTGTTTGTTTAGTTTTATGTTGAAGCTTGCAGATATAGAATTCGTTACGAGAGGCAGTTAGAGTAAAAACTGGGAGTCAGGAAGCATCTAATTGTTAATGATGTTTTCGATGCTTGCACTGACGATGAAATTGACCTTGATGCATTCGTACATGACTTTTTATCAACACGAAAAATGCAGATCAAGAACTTCCTCCTGATAGAGGTTATGGCCAGATTATGCAACATTAAACATTTCTTTTTCAGAAACTTCTGACACACATTGAAATTCATGATCTTCTATGTTAAGAGTGATAAAAGTAAATCCCAAATTTTCTGAGTTTGGTAGAGTTTTCTGGAACAAAGGTAATCTCCAAGATATAACAAATTTACTTAGAGGAACATATGGTTAGAGAATCCATTAAATATTCTAAAATAGATCAAATTAATTTAAGCGTAACGGACTTTCATTAAAGTATCGGAATTTTTTTCTATATGAGTTATTAAAAGCTTCCCAATTCTCGGGACTATTGGTTTGAAAAAAAATCATCGCTGCTGTACTATAATAAAAAGACAAATAAGCGGAAGAGGTTTTAATAAAATTCTTAAAGTAGTTCATTTTAATGATACAACTGAAAAGCCTTTTCAATATGATCCTAATACTGGCAGGCTTTATCTATCACGACCTCTTATTTAAACTCTCAATACAACTTTTGCCTCCGTTCCAAAGTTGAAAAGGCTATGTGTAGACGAACAAATTTACTCCAGTAAAGTAGGAAGCTATTTGAAGCAGCACTTGCCGAATAAGCCAACAAAATGGGGCTTTAAACTTTTTATACTTAGCGATACAATGGGATATGATAACAAATTTGAAGTATATAATGGCTCAGCTGAAACTTGTGTATTGTGTCATTGTGTTCACAAAGTGCGAAGCATACGATAGCTTCGACAATTTTTATAAAACAATAGTCTTGTTAGTATATTCGCGTACACTGGGTCCGCTTATAATAAACCAGCGCCGCCGAAGAATAAAAAGGGAAGTTGAAAGCTACCAAATTGCTCTGAACAAACAAAAATGTTCTGTTCAAAGAATTTAAGGGTTCTACCGCGGTGGGTCCTGGCCCACCTTAAAGTATATCGATCGCTTCAGAATCACTTTCTGAGTCGATCTGATGATGTCCATCATGCTGGCTGGCTGTCCATGTAACCTTGTGCGCAAAGTACAGGTCTCAATTGCATAGGCTCGTATTGACACAAAGACCAAGCCTATTGAATAGCCAAATAGTAGGACCACGAAACAAGATAGGGTGCAGTTTCTGCTTCCCAGAAACTATCAAACCGATTTTAATGATATTAAAAACATAAATAGAAACATATTTATGTGGACACATTAGCTATGCAGTTTTTTAAAAATAGGACCACGAGGGGAGGAAGGTGGCAAATTCTGCCTCTCACAAAGTTTCAAACCGTTATTAATGAACCTTAAAACATATGTGCTTTCATGATTATATGGACATATAAGCATGATTCTTCATGGGTCCCGAATAGGGAGCAGTCTCGAAAATGTGTATTTAAATACTGTGGTGTAGGGTATCATATGGTCGGGCTTGGCTTGATTATACTTTCTTACTTGTTTTTTAATTAAAATAAAGTATTTTCAAAGATGCTAGCTCATGTTTTCTTTGGTTTATATTAGTACTTTCGTATGAATAATACTTACGGGGGAGTGCCCAGTGTATCTTCTAATATACAACCACTATTTTCTAAATAACTTTTAAAAAAAAAATTTTTTCGACAAAATTGGTACGCAGTTGATTTTTGTCGACCATTTTACACATCATATATTTTTTATATCAAAATCGGTGTCCTTGGGCATTTAAGGGTTAATAGAGTACCTATAAGAAAACGAGTTAAGTAGTCAAAAGTGTAAACATTTTTTAACACTTCAATTATTTGCCATCAGCTGTTGCCTTTATTTTACGAATTTTTACAAATTTTGCGTTCGAGTACTTTTTTGGACAACAGCTTTTTCTGAGAGAAAATTTTTCAGTTTACTCATTTACTGCATTTTACTGTAAAAGTACTCAAACGCACCTAATGTTTATGTTATAAGATGTTGGCTGATATTTTGCAATTATTAATGATTTGCAGGAAAACTTTTATGGAAAGAAACACAAAATATATATGTACCTATAGGCCCTAATTGTGTAATTTTGTTGTTGCTTTCTACATAAAATCATATTGCGTGTTTCAACCGTACAAGATATGCAGTGTTTTATTTATATTTTAATTTTAAATGTCGGCTGCTTAAAGTTGCCACTTGCTTATATTTTGTTGTATGTTGTATGAAACATTTGAGGTGGCACCCAGTTAAAGTCGGTTCAATTTAAAACATACTTTAGTTTCGACTATAGTAGCAAAATATTTAAAAGAATGTTTTTATTTTAAAGTTGTTTTTAAATAGAACCGACTTTACCGTTTGACTATGATTATGGGCCAATATTTTTACAAAAGCAAAAAGAAGCCAAGCTTAATAAAATAAACATACATCCTTATTTAAAATAGATAAATATAGATAAATAGATTAATTTTTTAATTAAATCAGCTTTGTGAAAAACCTAGAATTCATAGTGACAACGTTGTTTTATATTTATATCGTATGTAGTCCGAAATAGTATATTATTGAAATTTAACTATATCGGTTTACAAATGGCTGAGATATAAATCTGTAATTTACCTATTCCTATAATTTTTTTTCTTTTTTTTACCTGAAATAGACTAAGTAGAACAGTTGGTAGTTTTAGTTAAAAAAATCGGTTCATAAATGAACGGGTTACAGACGTTTGTCTTTTTTTCTTGAAGAAATAATGGTTTTGGCCCAAAAATGTCCATATAAGATAAGAATATCAAAAGGGTGTTTCCACAGAAATTGACCCCTTATAGCTCAAAAATTAAATTTTTATTTTGAATTAATTTTTCCGCTATTATACAAAATAAATGTATCGTGTCATATTCCTAAAGATAAACTTTAATTTTATTTATACTAACAAAAATATATTTTTTTTTGTCACCGATAATAAATGAATTCACACGCAAAAAACTTGTAATTTTTATAATGTATTATTTAAACAAAACATTTCAAAGAATTAAATCAGATATTTATCTTGACATATCCTGTGCAAAATTTTACAAAACATGATGTTTGTTTCAGACATTTAAAAACAGCACATTTATAAAGTAACGGCCGTTACTTTGGATACACCCAAATATCAATCATATTTTGTTAATGTATATAAGAAGTATTAAATGTTCAAAATAAGCCAAATCGGTCCATTTATTTCCCTCGAAATTTTGCTTTTGCCGATACATTTTTCAGGGAAGAGGCAAACAACTTCGAGGACAATTTTCATAAAAGGGATAAATTTTTTTTTTTTTGTCATTATTTGTTTATTGAATCTTCATATATTAAATATGAACTAACAATAATTAATCAAATCTTAACCTAATACGTTATTTTATCTCCTGCCAGTGCCAGACAAAATTTTCTTCATCACGGGTTATGTTCACTTTTATAGGTGTTTATCGCTCATAATTGGGTAAGTGCTGCAGTGTCTCTTCTTCTTAAGCGAGTGTGGCCGCCATGATTTAAAATATTTCGAGCTAGTGGATTTGGGTGTTGTTCAAGCCTTTTGAAATATTTTATTGCATATTTTGTAATCATAGATTTCACTAATGGCACATTGAGATCCTTATGAATGTTTGAGTTTTTACCATACCAGGGAGCGGCTGTGATTATTCGAAGAAGTTTATTTTGGCGCCTTTGAATTTTGTCGATATTAGAGGCCGAGGCAGTGCCCCATAGTTGAATACCGTAGCACCAGATAGGCTTTAAGATAGAGTTGCAAAGTAGAAGCTTGCAATCGAGACTAAGGACAGAATTTCTTCCAATAAGCCAATGAATTTGAATGGCTTTTAGTTTCATTTGAGTTAATTTTGCCTCTATATGGCATTTCCACGTTAATCGCCGATCCAGATGTATACCGAGATATTTAACATGCGAATGTTGAGGAATTATTTGATTATTGATTGTAATAGGGGGGCAAGATTCCCGGCGCAAAGTGAATGTTATATGTACACATTTTTGCTCATTGACCATTATCCTCCATTGTCTTAACCATATTTCTAGTTGAAATATATGATGCTGTAAGTAACGCGATGCTTCATAACGATTTTCGTGGACGCTTAGAAAAGCTGTATCGTCTGCAAATGTTGAAGTTTGTGTGTAGTTGCTTGTTGGCATGTCCGAAGTATAAATTAAGTATAATAGGGGGCCCAGGATGCTGCCTTGTGGGACTCCAGCGGCACTGGGCTGAGGTGAACTTAAGAAATTTCCTTCTTTAATAATAAATTGACGACCGACTAAGTAGCTTTCTAGCAGCTTGTGTGTGTTTGCTGGTAAATTTTGCTTCAATTTGTGTAATAAGCCTTCATGCCAGACTTTGTCAAAAGCTTGCGAAACATCGATGAAGAGTGCTGAGCAATATTTCTTTTCTTCAAATGCTTTTCTTATGACATTTACTATTCGATGAGTCTGCTCGATTGTGCTGTGTTTTCTTCTAAATCCGAACTGGTGGTTTGGAATACATCTATTTTCACTTAAAATTGGTGTTAATTTTTAAACTAATAATTTTTCAAACAGCTTTGACATATTTGATAATAAGCTAATAGGTCTATAAGACTCAACTTTTGTATGATCTTTACCTGGCTTTGGTAGCATGGTAACTAAGGAAACCTTCCATTTTTCAGGATAGTATTCAAGGCGTAAAATAACATTAAAAATAAAAAGAATAATTTTCTTTGCTTTGCGAGGTAGCTCCAAAAGCATTTTATTACTGATTTTATCAATACCAGGTGCCTTCTTAGTGTTTAAGTCACAAATAGCCTTTTCGATTTCTCTTATCTCGAATCTGAGGGGAATAGCTGCTCTAGCATCAACAGGTGGTAACTCGACCGCAATATTGTGAGATATATTTGGTGTAAATACGTTTTTCAAATGATTTACAAACAGGTTTCCTTTTTCATTATCATTTCTTGCCCAGCTACCATTCAAGTTTCTTAATGGTGGCTTAGATATAACTAACCTTTTTAGATTTCTAGCTGCACGCCATAATGAGTAGTCAGATTGTGGAGTTGCATCAAGTTCCTTAAGATATTTTTCTAGAGAAGCCGTTTTCTGATTCTGTAGCAACTTTCTTAGCCTTTTTGTGCATTCTTTTAATAAAATCTTAAGTTGCGGGGATCTGTAAAGTTGCCACTCTCTTCGAACTCTCCTTTTTTCAGTCAAGAGCCGCTCGACATCTGAAGAACATATTTTATTATTTTTAATTTTTTTGGGGGTAACGCTGGAGTGTTGAACAGCTAGTTTAAGATAACTGTCAAAGTTAACAAGAGAGAGATCCACATTCTCCGGTGTACTAAGCGGAATATTTTCTGTGCAATGGGCACTGAGAAATTTTTTATATTTTAACCAATTTATTTGTGTGGCTGGCGTCGCTAAGTAACCTGACGGAAATACAATTCTATTTGGGTTCGATATAGTAACAATTGTAGGTGTGTGGTCGGAAGATAATTCTAAGGAAGCTTCAACATGAATCGTTTCTGTGGGGATGTTTTTAACCACGCCAAAGTCGATAACATCTGGAATTTTTTGCTGATCAGTAGGCCAATATGTTGGTTGCCCGCTCGCGACCACATTTAAACCCATTTTAGAGATTGTGTTAAACAAAACACGACCTTTTGGTGGTATAAGTCGTGACCCCCAGAAGGTATGTTTAGCGTTATAATCGCCAGCGGCCAGAAAACAGGGTCCTAATGATTTATAATATTGGCCTTCTGATATGGAAAATCTAGGTGGAGAGTATAAAGAAGAAATTACTATGTTTCGATTTAGCTCCTCAACACAAATAGTCGTTGCTTGCAGATAGTCTTCACGGTGATCACACATAATGTAGTGTTTGACTCGAGTTTTTATTAAGATGGCAGAACCTCCACAAGCTCTATCTCGAGGGTCCTTGGTATCATATAGTATATAACCATTGATTTTAAACATATTTCTTGAGGTCAAATGAGTTTCAGAAATCATCATGACATCAATTTGTTTATTTTTAAGAAGGTATTCTAATTCATTTTTATGTTGGCGGATGCCGTTTGCTTTCCAAAAACAAATTTTTAAACAGTTCATGGTTTGCTAAGTACAGCTTGCAGTAACATCGATTGCATTCTAAGCATTTCCTGCATCATATTGCCCATTGTGTTCGTAAAATTATTTACTGTTTGCACTAATGTTTCCATGGTTTTTTCTAAACGACTTAAATTAGAAACCGGAGTTTCATCATTACTTGGCGAGGCACCTTGCATTGGCTGATGGTTTGATTTTAGGACGTTAGCGTAAGAGGTTCTGTTATTACTAGGCTGGGGGGCTTGAATTGCATTTGTGTTTACCTGATTTGCAACCTGCATTTGAGGGGTATTTGTTTTCGGTCCAACCGTCTGCTTGACAATATTATATACTGGGCATCCTCTATAATTGGCAGTGTGATTACCGCCACAGTTGCTACATTTTTTTACGTTGGGGTCGGTTTTAGACTTATCGCAAGAAACTGTACCGTGTAGTTCACCACATACTACGCAGACAGGGGGTAAGTAGCAGTATGCCTTGGTCCATTTTTTTTGTGCGGCTCTTCTATAGTTATTCTTCTGTAGAGAATATATTTTAAATTGTAAATAGGATGTGTTTCGTTTTTTTTTAAGTTTTACGTCACCGGGTTCAAACTCCACTCGAAAAAGTGGTTGGGGAATTTTTTCTCTATTTTTAATATTTACTACATGTTTTACCTTGAAGCCTTTTTCTTCTAGGAATGTTTTAACCTCTTCTGGGTCCACACATAAGTCAATACCCTTAATCACTACCTGTAGACCTTTACTGCTTTTCAGTTGGTAGGTATAAAAGTTTTTTTTAAGCGTTTCAAAGTTGTTTACTATTTTGCGAAAATCATTCTCATTATTGACTTGTATTTTTGTCTCGTTTATACTTCCACGCTTTATAGCCGCTACGTAAAACGAATTTTCACCTATCACTTTATGAGCTCATTTGAATTTTGCTCCCTTAGATATATCGGGGGAGGCTTGGATGGTTTAATGACGTTTGGTGCTTCAGAGGATTCATCCTCCAGAATTGCAAAACGATTTTGAGTATTTATTTTATCAAAAGATGGTACTTTTGAGGACGAAGCAACTGCTGCAGAGGTAGGGCTGCGTCCCCGTTTAAGCACTGTTATGTACCTGTCCATACCAACTTGTACTGTAGGCTTTTGACAACTTTTTACAGGGGGGTTTTCCATTGCATTTGTGTTTGAGTTCATGGTATCATTTCCCACTAAATTTGTTTTTGACGTCACGGCAATACTTGCTGGGCTGGCAACACTTGTCACCAAATCTAGTTGTAGTTTTTTTAATGAGTCACTATCCACTGTTTTCGTAAACACCGAGGGTGATAGGGAACGTGTTCGAATAATTGGCTTAGCCGTTAAATAGTTTATATTGTTTTGTTTTGTTTTATTTATTTCTACATTATTTTCGTTTGCCTGAACTAAAACGTAAACGTTTCTTTCATTTTGTCTTAGTGTTGTTTCACTGTTCGTACTCATGCAAAGAGTTGTTTTTGTTTTTCACCGTTTTGCTTTGCTTTAATATTTTTATTATTTATTGTATTTTACAACAACAAAAAAAAAACAAGAAATTTAAATGTTTTTGTTCAGAATATGTATACACATGTATGAACATTCATACGTACATACATATATATTTTTACTGTTTTATTTTATTTAATTTTATCGTTTTAAATTGTTCACTATTATGTTAAGTAATTTAAATAACAAAATATATTATTTTTTTTTAAGCGTCCATTCGCTGCTTATATTTATGTATTACAAAATCAAATGTGATTAATTAATAGTTCAAATCGTATGCGGGGCTAAAAATACACGTCTGTATCACAACAAAGCACAAACCGAACTGATAAAAGGTATAAATAAAAAAATTTAAGCTGTCTTGTTTTTAAAGATATTTTTTTTTACTAATAAACAAACATATTAAAATATTTAAAACTATCTTATTTCGAAGACTAAGGGGCAATGCCAACAATTTCATTGAAAGCAAAAAAAATCAAAAGTATTTTATAAATTTGTTGTTACTTTCTACAGAAATTCATTTTGTTTTTTCAATTTTCAACGCCACAAAATATGAAGTGTTTGAAATTTAAAAATTCAATATGAATTTCTATAGAAAGTAACAACAAAATTATAAAATATTTTTGATTTTGTTTTGGCTTTCGTCACTTTTTTAGAAAAATTATTAAATCGTCACTTTGCTAATTTCGGAACAAAAAGTTGTCAAAATGACAATAACTCGTCAAATCTGGCAGCCCCGTTTTTATTATATTTATTTCTTTTGTTGACGTTTCGCTTTTATTTGACACTTAATTACTGGAAATATTCCAGTATAAACAGAATTTGTTGTGTCTGTTTTCGCATTCAAATACAGAAACACTTTTATCTCATAAAATAAAGAAACGATGGAATTTTTTGTTTCACACTTCATGTAAGAAATTTTACGATGCGAGAAATACAGAAACGAGGTACTGATATTGGTACTATTGACTAGGTTGTTCTTTTGGGAACATATCAAGACATTGGAACCAGAGATTCACTAGTACATTTTAGTAAATGTAGTCTACACTTTTGGAATGATAGAAAACTTTGTGAATTTCCTAATATGTAGTAAATAAAATTATAAAAAAAAATTTTTTTTAATTTTGTTAGTGATGTCACAATTACAAAAAGGTTTATTTCTAGTGACTTTAAAAAAATGGAACAAAATGAGATAGGAACATCTTGTTTTGATTTTGATTTTTAGAACTATATGTATTTCTTATGGGAAGATGTTAGTTAACTTCTTCGCAAGTTGATGGTAGATGTTGCTCAGTGTAAAAAGGCTATAAGGATTATTCGGCATAGCCGGTTATACTTATGTATTTGTTTTCTCTGTACAGTTATGCATAAAGAATTGCTATGTTACTTTCTGCTAAGTGCGACAACTATTTGGCTAGTGTTATGCGATCCAAAAATTTGTACAAATGGTGCCGGTTGCTTCGATGGTTTATACATGACCGGTTATCAAACAGGAGATTATGAAGCATATCTCGGAATACCATATGCCTTTAAGCCTGGAAGATTTGAAGTTAATAATTTTAAGATTAATTTAATTGCAAAATATTTAAAGAAATTTACCATTTTAGCGAGCTCAAAGGTTCTTTAGTAACCAAACATTCGATGCCAAAAAAAGTAAGCCGGATTGCTTGCAAAAGAACTACTTATTGCCAAAACGACCGATTACGGGTAGTGAGGATTGTTTGTATCTCAACGTCTACAAACAAGAGGTAGTATAAATTTGTGTCGACGTTTAAAAGTTACGAACATAACTTTAATTACCAAAAATTTTTTTATAAGATCTTTGGCGTAAGTTGGAAACAATAATACTGGGCCCATGTTCTGTTCTTATCGATTGAAATATGAGATATTCAACGAAAATGCCATAAATTGACACAAACAACTGTTTTTCTCACTTAACTGTGTCTGTAAAATTTTTGGCGTGTATAAGCTGTCACTAAAATTTAAAAATTTCCAACGAAGTCGGCGGAAATACAAGCGCCGGCTATACCAAATAATGTTAATTACGACTTTAACATTCGTATATTTTTAAAAAATGTTTAAAGTAAATTAATTAAACAAAAAAAAAAAAAAAAAACACTCAGTCAAGAACAAAAAACTCACCTCTTCCCTGTTATTATTTATTGAATTTTTAGTATATTTTTTAGTGTCAAAATTTTTTCTCACCCAGTTTTTATTCGTGAGCTTATTTGATAGTTCAAAGTTCTGTAAATTGGAGTAATTTCCTTACTTGGCGGCCACACGATCAAGTTTTGCCTTTCAATTTGCAATACACTCCCTGCAGTTTTATTTTGTCAATTGACCCATTTTTTGGTTATTTTTCAGACTCAACGTTGTCTTTCGCGATGCAATTCACACTTTTCTGTCCCTTTGTTATCGAATAAGTGTCAATTCACACTTTTCTGTCCCTTTGTTATCGAAGACGTGTTCACTCACACTTTTCTGTCCCTTTGTTATCGAAGAGGTGTTAATTTGAAGTTATGCCTGTACTGGTACGACGGCATCAACCACGGGGTTGATACTGTGGCACCGGTAAACAGACTGTCCCATAGTTATCTATAGGGGGGTCAATTGACTGTTTCTACGACAACCACATGTTAAAATCTCCGGTATCGTTTTACTAACAGTGTCCCTTAGTGATAGGTGAAAGTACCAATTTGGGACCGGTCGAGCGCACTGCAGGGCTTTTACTCTTTTACTAACACACTCACACTTTTTAAATTGACCACGAGATGGCTTTCAATTTCACCTTTCCATTTGTTTGGCAATTTTACTTTCAATTTAACAGCTGATTAAATGTTTTTCTTTATAAATTGTTGTTTTGATGATATCTTGAAAGTAATTTGCTTACAAAATGAGTGCAGCCTACGTCACAGCTTTCAATTTATGTAAATTTTGACAACCAGTGTATGTAAAAGACTATCAAGAACAACTTGACCGTATGGCCGCAGGGTTACGTGACGATTCTTACTCGCCAAAAATATTACAGACGAAGTTAAGTGAGAAAAACAGTTGTTTGTTTGGTATGGTTATGGCCTTTTTGTTTAATTTCTCACATTTGAATCGAAAAGTTTCTCGACGCGGGAGTACAGAACATGGGCACAGATTATGAAATTATAGTTTTGCAATTTTTGTATTTTTATTTTGTCTTTCCTCATCCCTTTTTTATATTTTATATATAAAAACAAATGCACCTACAGCCAACGTCAAGTTAAAAAGGGTGAGAGTAAACAAGGACATGAAACTGAGTACCTCTCCTTAACCTTCTCACTCCACTTACTAATAAAATTGCAAGTTTGGACGATGACTTATTTCTCACACGAAATTTTGTTTTTATTTTCTAAAAACAGTCCGTAATTTATTTGCAAACCTGACAATTTTTTGTCATAATTGTTGTGTAATGTAAGCCTGTAAATTATACTTGTGTGAACAACTCCTCTTACACATTGTAGTTATATTACAATTATGAAACACCCTGTCTAACTAGTTTATAAGTGAGTTTTGTAACAATGTAAATTATTATTATATTAAGATCTCTCAATAAAGCAACACATATTTTAAGTAATAAAACATGGTGTCAGATGTGTCAGTCCAATAAAATAAATTAAATTATTCAAAAGAAAATAAAACAAGTCCAGTCAATTAAAAATAAAAGAAAAGTCAAATTAAGTAAAAAGTCATGTCCAATAAAAGCGAAAATATGAGTGCAGTGAATAGAATTAATTTAAAGGCATCCAATATGGCCTCCGAGTGGAAAAATTGGCTTAGTCACTTTGAAATATATTTGATGGCGTCAAAATTAAGCGAAGAGCCAGATGCAAGGAAAGTAGCTTTACTTTTACACCATATGGTGAACATAAACAACAACAGCACAGTGCCAACAAATATGTAAAAAATTTGCAACATACAAATGATGAGTCTAATGAATTATTTGTGGGAACATTGTCTTATGGTCAACAAAATGGCTGGAACATTTTGGTTTTAATTGGTAATAGAAAGGTGGAATTTCAAGTAGACACAGGGGCTGATGCTAATATCATATCACAACAAATGGCTGAAAGTCTTGGACTCCTGAATTCTGGCTGTGTTAAGGATACAAATACAAATATTAACACTTTAAGCGGTGAGAGGTTGCCGATTATTGGTAAAGTAGATGTAAAATTATTTTATGCTTATAGTCGATATGTAGATGAATTTTATATTATAAATTTAAAATGCCATTAAAATGAATTTAGTAAAATCGGTTAAAACACTATCAACTGAAAATGTGATTGATAAAAATTTAGATATTTTTGAAGGGTTAGGGCTAATTCAAAATGAATGTAAGCTAGTTATAAAACCGGATGTAAATCCTGTCGTAGATCCGCCAAGAAGAATTCCATTTTCGTTACATGATTCATTGAAACTTGAATTGGAAAGAATGGTCAGTTTAAAGGTTATTATACGTGTTGAGGAACCAACAATGGGTTAGTTCAATTGTTTTGGTATCAAAACCGAATGGAAAATTAAGGGTATGTCTAGATCCCCGAAATTTAAACAAAGCAATTTTACGACCTCATTACCAATTTCCGAATATTGATGATTGCAAGGCAAGGTTAAGTGGTTCTAGGTTTTTCAGCACATTAGATGCTAACAGTGGTTTCTGGATGGTGCCATTGGATGAGAATTCTTCTAGATTGTGCACATTTAATACCCCTTTTGGAAGATATAGGTTCTTACGTTTGCCATTTGGTATAAACGCGGCTCCGGAGATTTTCCATGCGGAAATGGTAAAGTTATTTGGAGATATAGAGGGTTTGATCATCATTTATATTGATGATTTTATGATACATGCCGAAACTGTTGAGGAACATAATGCAATTTTGGGAAAGGTGCTTGAAAGGGCAAGGGCGGTCGGTCTTAAGTTTAATAGGGAAAAGTCAAAGTTTATGTTGCACAGAATTAAATTCATTGGTCATGTATTTGATAAGGATGGAGTCAGGGCTGATGAGGAAAAAATTAATTCGATTTTGGAAATGCCAATTCCTGAAAATGTATCTGAACTCCAACGCTTTTTGGGCATGGTTAACTATCTTGGAGGGTTTATGAAAAATTTATCGTTGAAGAATAAACATTTAAGAAATCTTTTAAGAAAAGATATTTTGTGGCATTGGGATGAAGTTCATACCCAAGAGTTTGAGAATTTGAAGAAGGAAATAACGAAAACGCCAGTGTTAACTTATTTTGATCCCAATAAGCAATTAACACTTACAGTCGATGCTTCTAAATTTGCAGTCGGGGCGGCGATTTTGCATGGTAAAAATCCTATTGCTTTTGCGTCAGCATCTTTGACAAGCGCTCAAACCAATTACGCCCAAATCGAAAAGGAATTGTTCGCCATTCTTTTTGGTTGTGTAAGATTTCATCAGTATACATATGGCACTATGGTAAATGTAGAAACTGATCATAGGCCATTGGTGTCTCTATTCAATAAGCCGTTATACAAAATACCTGCAAGATTACAACGCTTCATGTTACGCTTGCAATGTTATAACTTAAATGTTTTTTATAAACCGGGAAAATTGTTATATATTGCTGATACACTTTCTAGATGTCCTTTAAAAGAAAAGGCATTACAAGAATTTGACAAAGATGTTGCACTTCATTGTAATTTTTTTAAATCTTATTTGGAGGTACCTTTTTCAAATGTTGAACACATTAGGCAACAAATTGATAGCGATGAAACTTGTCAAAAAATTAAATGTTATATTCGGGACGGTTGGCCAAAACAACAAAAATTTGTTGATGGGGAAGTCGTGCCATATTACAAAATCAAAGATGAATTAACTATTGTTGATGGTATAATTCTTAAAGGGAACCAAATTTTAATTCCTAAATCAATGCGTCGCCAAATGTTGGAAAAACTACACGAAAGTCATATGGGCATACAAAGGTGTCAAAGCTTGGCACGTAAAAGTATTTTTTGGCCGAACATATACAACGACATATATAACATAGTTTCGGGTTGTGAAATATGTCTTAAGTATCGTTATTCAAATGCAAAACAGGAAATGATTCCTCATGAAATTTACAACATTCCATGGTATAAAGTGGGAAGTGATATTTTTGAATATGATAACAAACAGTATTTGATTGTGGTAGACTACTATTCGAAATATTTCGAAATTGATATACTAAACAATGGTTATTCAGCTAGAAACGTTATTGTAAAACTTAAATCAATATTTGCAAGACATGGAATACCAAAAATTTTAATTTCGGACAATGGTCCACCATACAATTCTAAAGAATTGAAATTTGTTTGTAAAGATTGGGGAATTGAGCATAGGACCTCAAGTCCTTACTTACCTCGGTCAAATGGTCTTGCTGAAAGAGCAATTCAGACTGTGAAGAAAATGTTAAGTAAATGTCAGGAAAGTGGAGCGGATCCGTATATAGCTCTATTGCTGTATAGGACTACTCCAAGGGACAACATGCCAAGTCCTTCGGAACTTTTAATGTCCCGAAGCTTAAGAACCAAGTTGCCATCAGTAACAACAAATTTTCAACCTGAACTGGTTAATAGAGAGGAATATGAAAATCAACTAGAAACTAAAACAATGAAATCTGCTGCATATTATAATAAGGGTGCTAAAGTGAAAAATCCAATTAAACCTGGTGATAAAGTGATGTTCAAAAGGAACGAAAATTCGGTTTGGTATTCAGGGGAGGTTATGGAGAACTGTAAAGAACCAAGATCTTTTATTGTCAGGGATAAAGATGGTGCAGTATATAAAAGAAATGAGCAGCATATTTTATTTAAACCAGAACCATTAACAGGCTTCAATGAAATTTATTTATTTATTTATTTATTAACTGATCTAGCACAACAAGATAAAATCTTATAAATTACAGCGCTAGTGATATTATCAATATAATTTTAAAAAATAAAAATGTAAAATATTAAAGTACATAGATAAAAACATGTATTGAAATTGTAAATGAAAATAAATCTGAAAACACAAATGAAATTACAAGGGATGATACACCCGAAATGACAAATGAAGTCGTTAATATAACTGAAAGTTTAACTGAAGATGGAATTCCTCGGGGTAGTGGTAATTATGTAACTAGGACAGGTAGAAAAATAGTTCCTCCTTCAAGATATGATAATTATATTGAATTTGATTAAAGAGTTGAAAAGTTTTGTTGTTAATTGTAATTTACGTGTGTAATTTAAAAACTTAAAAAAAAAAAAAAAAAGGAAGATGTTGTGTAATGTAAACCTGTAAATTATACTTGTGTGAACAACTCCTCTTACACATTGTAGTTATATTACAATTATGAAACACCCTGTCTAACTAGTTTATAAGTGAGTTTTGTAACAATGTAAATTATTATTATATTAAGATCTCTCAATAAAGCAACACATATTTTAAGTAATAAAACAATAATAAACGTCAAACTTCATATAAAAAAAAACGCTGACAAAAATTTTAAATTTTTTTTAATATGGACTTTGACGTTTGTTATGACAAAAAATTGTCAGGTAAAGACCCCATGTTAATGAATTAGAACTAAAAGCCGGTGGTACATTTTTTTTGGGTCAATGAGAAATAAAGAAGTGGAAGAAATGGCAGTTTTTCTACTTTGACGGCAGTTTTTTAAACGATGTTGCATACTAATGCAAATACAGTACATAATATCGCTTTTGCGTAAAAATTTAACAATTTCTTTGGTTTATAAAAAAAACTGCCGCTTTTGTACGTTTTACGCTGCATCTCCACTTAGCAAATTTTTTTGCTAAGCACAAGCAAAAACGTCGGCAGATCATGGCGCAATAATTGCTGGAGAACACGTGAAATTGCTTTGCTATAAACAAACGTACAGAACAATGAAATGTCAGATAAATGACAACTGATTTGACAGCAAATTACTAAGTAATAATTGTTCAAGCAATTAGAAGAGCAAGCATTACGCAATGGATTGCCAATTATGGCAATATCGGTCCATACGACGCAAATTTTATGAAGCAACCAAATATGACGTTTGCCGCAATAAATGTTGCTACGTGTTGACCCGGGGTTATGATAGTAGCAATATTTGCTGTAGAAATGTTGTTGATATACATACATAGGTAAATGTTTCATTGCTTTGATCAAATTTTTTAATTAAAGTTGATTTTATTTTTTATTAATGTTTTATTGGAAAAATAAATTTGCGAGAGTTTTTTTTGTCCACTTTGCCTAATCCATACGTTTAAATGAAAATATTAAAAATTCTGTGTGTTTTTTATGGCCAGTAATGGCCGACTTTAGTTTCCAACTTAATTAAATTTCATAGTTTATATTTTATTTTATGCATGCCTTAGAACACTTCAAGATATATTTTTCCCGTTATGGTTTACTTTCATGGCGGTGGCTTTTTTGCTGGATCCTCTGCACCATTATTTGTTGGTCCAGAATATATAATGGATCATAAAAATATAATATTAGTTACTATCAACTATCGTTTGGGTGCTTTTGGTTTCCTAACAACTAACGATGACTACCTTCCCGGAAATTTAGGTCTAAAAGATCAACTCCTTGCTCTACAATGGGTGTTTAATCACATAAATCGTTTTGGTGGCAATCCAAGTTACGTTACATTATTTGGTCAAAGTGCTGGAGCGGTATCGGCCCATATGCACATGTTAAGTATATTATCCAGGTATTTATTTAAAGGCGTAATAGCAATGAGCGGAACAGCTAATGTGCCGTTTGCTATCGATGAAAATCCGGAGTATACGGCTAGAAAAACTGCCAAATATTGTAATATATCCAATTGGGATAAAATGAGTACTGAAAATTTGGCCAAAGCCTTGAAGAATGTTAGCCAGTATACTCTGCTTAATGCCGGGGATCATTTAAAATACTGGGATGTTGATAATTTGGTCAACTATAAGCCAGTGATAGAAGAACCTGGGCCCGATGCTTTTATAAGCGAGCATCCTGAACAACTTTTGCGTACTGGGCGTTATGATGCGGTGCCTGTACTGTTTGGTCGTGTACCAAATGAGGGTGGTGTTCGAGCTATAGCCATTATGGAATCGGACAAATTAAGAAACGCATTTAATGCAGATTTTTACAATTTAATGGTAAAATTTCTAGAATTTCCACCGAAATTTAATGAAACCCAAATATCGGTGAAAATGCAAATGATAATAAATGAATATTTTAATGGAGTATTTCAACTGAATGATGACACAAGACAAGGATTCGTTGATGTAAGTTTGCCCAACGAGAACTTTAAATCATTAGCGCTCAAAGAGCCCATTTGGGAACTTGCACAAATAATTGTAAATAAAATTATATTTTTCAAAAATATTATCAAAAAGTAATTGCAATTTTAGCTAACAATCTCTAAAAATAAAATTGGGTGCTAATGGGTTAAGTTGTCTAGGATCTCAAGTGAACAAAAATCAAAGTGAAATTAATATTCCTTAATTCCCCATTTAGCTTGTCACTGATCGTGGTTTTTATCAGCCATTCTATAATATGGTTAAATATTATACCCATACCATCGATACAAATAAATTCCCTATATTTATGTACAAATTCGACTTCGTTGGTCCCAATTCATATGCTCCAATCTACGCCGGTGGTACACCCAAGCATAATTACGGTGTAGTTCATGGTGATGATACCATCTATTTGTTTAGATCACCGTTTGTATTTCCCGATTTCGGCAAGAATTCAACAGACGCTAATGCAGTTAAACAATTTGTTGAAAATATTGTACATTTTGTTAATTACAGGTAAGTTTTCATTTAATGAATTCTTGCTTTAATATACTAATGAAAAAAAAAAAATATTTTTTTAGACGACCTAAAATAAGCCCACCCTTTAAAGAGTGCACTAAAGATACATATATGCCGGGTCCGGGAAAAATGTGTGATTATCAATTGTTTACAAATGATTCTGATCGCAATTTAGTTATAAACATAGAAAATGAATTTAATACAAAACGCATGGAATTTTGGAATACAATTTTGGAAGTGCCTCCATTTCCTTGACCAAGAGGAAGAAAATTTAAGTAAATTAAAAGAAAATTTAAATAAAGCAAACAAATATTAAAACGTACATATGTACATATATAGTTTTCATATACTTATATAAAATTCAATAAAATTTATAGAGTTTTAACAGATTTGATCCATGCTCGTCTGAAAACAACAAATAAAATGGATGTATGGATCGTCTTAAGGATTATTCCCCTTTAGGTGTTGCATCCCCCAGGGTAAACCAGGTGCAGTATTTATATTTCAATATAGACTTATAAATCGACGGTGTTGTGAGTATGGGTACATCAGGGGCCTGATAACAGTGTTATGTTAGCGCTTTAACAGAACTCTATTATGTTATGCAATAAATTTCGAAATTTATGTAACTTCACAACATTAAAACTCAACTATTACTCTGTGGCCTAATTCTGGCAGTCGTGATCGAGTACTTTCTCAATTCGAAAGCAATTTAATATCTAATTATTTCAGTCAATACTGAACGAATCGGGGTTATTTTTTCAGTGTTGTTAAGCATTAATTTGAGTTTAACAATACTGAAGAAATAATTTCGGTCCTTCAGTATCGACTAAAAGAATTAAAAATAAAATTGCTTTCGAATCGAGAAAGTACTCGATCACGACTGTCAGAACTAGGCCACAGAGTAATAGTGGAGTTTTAATGTTGTGAAGTTAAATTTCGAAATTTATTGCATAACAGAGTTCTGTTAAAGCGCTAACATGACACTGTTAACCATATAGAATTGTGATGTACATATCGCTCATTTGCTGCAAGACCGGCATAACTCAAAAAAATCTATTTCGAGATAAACGCATTTAAAGTTTTTGATTTGCTCTAACTACTTAGAAAAAAAGAAGACACATTCTCTTCAAATATAAAGAAAAACAAAGCGAATAATTCTGCATCTCTAACTCCGAAATTTCATTTTTTGAGTTATGCCGGTCTTGCAGCAAATGAGCGATATGTATTCAAAATGGAATTATACCTACATTTTTGGATCAAATGGACTGGAAAAAAATATAGGGCTTAACACATATCCCGCTTTTCGTGTTTTTTTCAATTTTTAAAATTTCTCTGGGAGATTATCCCGAATTCCGGGAAAACGGTAGGAGATGTGCGGATGAAATTAATACGAATTTTTCAATTTGTCCATATTTTTATATTTAGAAATTCACTGTAAGATGAATTCCGGGAAAACGGTAGGAGATGCACGGATGAAATTTGTGGACAAAGTGGTCGCTTATGAAAATTAATTATCAGAAGCTTAAAGGTGCTGCGTCTTTATATGAATTTTTCAATTTGTCCATATTTTGAAATTCACTGTTAGATGAATTTAAAAATTTGAAAATATGGACAAGCTTCTGATAATTAATTTTCATATAAGGCTACTTTGTCCACAAATTCCATAATTTTATAATTTTATGACTACGCGCAGAGAAAACAAATGTTTAAATATAAAATTTTGAACATATTTTGTTTAATTAAACCATATTATTGTTACCGACAACCATATTATTGCTAAATAAACCCTCCGTCACGAAACCACAACCATATTACGGTTGCCTCTAAACCTTTATGGTTAAATATGACAATAATTTGTTCCTTAATTAACAATAGTATTTGTTTTTTCTTTTCCATGCTATTATAAGTGTTAAACATATTTTAGTTATTATTAGCCATAACTTGTTCGGGGGCAACCATAATATGGTGGCGGCTTCTTGATGGGGGACTAGTTTCTTCCTCTCAGAAACTATTAAATCGATTTTAATGATATTTAAATCATATATAGATCCATGTCTATATGGATACAAAAGGTATGCATTTTTAAAAAAATAGGACCACGAGGGGAGGTAGAGTAAATTGCTGCCTCTCAAATCGATTATAATGAAATTTAAACCAGTGAGAGATCCGTATCTATATTATCACATAAGCTATACAGTTTTTCAAAAATAGGATCACAAGGGGAGGTAGGGGGCAATTTCTGCCTCTCACAAACTTTCAAACAAATTTTAATGATGTTTATAAATGATGTGTTTTTAAATACTGTGGTGTAGGGTATCATATGGTCGGGCTTAACCGGCTATACTTACTTACTTGTTTTTATTGCATTGCGATTGTATGTATTCTGCCAAGGCGAATGCACGTAGACGATGGTGGTGATACGACAACACGAAAAAAAAACAACATTAGCGGAGTTCAGTGTTTGGTGAAAATGGTCTTGCGAAAGGGCAAATGCAAAATATCGTTACTTTTACTAAGGGAAACTCTGTTCATTTGGTTGCTGTATTTTGCATTTGCTCTTTTGCAAGACCATGTGCACCAAGTACTAAACTCCGCTATTGTATTTTATTTGTTGCTTTCGTTGGTCAATATGTCAACACAGAAGCAACTTTTGACAGCTCTCTCTTCGTAGTAGCTCAGCTGTGCTTTCAACGCCACCTGAAAACTGAATTCGCCTTGTATTCTACATTGCGGTCGTAGCTACGACTTATTGTCAAGTTGTTTATTTAACAACGGAAAGTTTTTTTTTTTTTTTTTCATTTAAAAGACTGTGAAATTGTCACTTTTTTTCGTTACAAGCGGGGCACCGGGCGTTTTAACCTAATTTGGGTACGCCGAATCCAGTGGTGTTAAGGTTTGCTCTTAAATGGTTAAAATCTGTCTACAACTTTGGATTTTATTCACAAAAGATGAACTGAAAAGATTAAAATGTAAGAATTCTACAAAATGCCATATTGGTGTTAATGCCCCCCAAGGAGAGGAGATAGAGGGGAAGTATCTTCAATAAATTTCTAGCCTGTAATGAAAAAATTTTATGGTTTGTAGCAAATGATGGCGATGTAAAATAAAGTGGGGTTGGTCATACATTTGATCCGTCTAGGGCATCCTTGGCGCTGTAGGGGCCAAATTTAAGAATTTCATTAGACCGCCATATTTGTATGGAAGCAGCCCTAATGGATGGTGATAGGGGCAAGTATGTTTTGAGAAAATGTTAAGGACAAAAACTAATGGAGGTCGGTCATACATTTTATCCCCTAGGGGCGACTCCTATGCGCAGACTAGAAAAAAGTTTAACCTTACTTAAAGGTTATTTTATTGTGGAATTTCGGTATTTTAGTTTGGCATTTATAGCCTTTTTACACTGATCCACATCAAACATCTACTTTCCATAAGAAAGACACAAGGCTTAAAACCAACATCTTTCAAAATCTTTAAAAGATGTTTCTATCTCATTTTATTCCATTCTACATATTTCGATTATTTTTGTATCATCACTAGAAAAGTGGCAATAAGTTTTATTATGATTGTGGCATCACTGAGACTGTCAAAAAAAATATTAAAATGTTAAACTTAAAATTGCCATTTCCAGATTAAATGTTAGCACTGTTGCCAATTATTTTAGTTTTTGATCGAAAGTAAAGGTTTTGCGATGCTTAGCTTTTTTGTGGGGAAAAAACATGGGCATATTGTTTGTTTTGCTTACATTTTATTTTGGAATCACAAGCAATTTTTTTTTTTAAATACAATAAAATTTAATGCAAATAATGAAAAATATTACGAATAACATCGTGGTATATTCTTTAATTGAAAATTTATGTTTTGAAATCCCATATGAAGGGCACCGTTTATCAAAAACAATATACACGCAAAGAAAAAACATGGTTGATGCAACCACAATCGCAAACTATCATTAATGTTTGTGGTTATGATTGTGCCAAACACGTCTTAAGTAACAATATATGTTCAGACATAATGTAAATAGCTTTTTATTGTCTCAAACATATTATTATGTTTAGAAGAAAAACGTAAACGATCTTTTAAATCATGTTCCTAAACTTCCTAACACCATGCAACATGTCTATTTCAACATGTTATATGGTTTTTGCAATAAAACCAAATAAAATTTTATTTCAAAAACGATATTTTTATTAATTATTTTATGTTCAGATTCTTTGTATTATATCTAAAATAAATAAAATAAAATTAAATACATACAATTATATAAATTTATGTGTGTGTGTGTGTGTTTTAATTTAAAAATTTTATATTTCGTTTTTGTGGTACAAATATATTTAATAAAATCAGCATATGTTTGCCTTGATGACTTCTTTTTGAAAATTCCTTGTTGCTTTACTTTGGCACACAATCACACTTTTTAATATATTTTTTGCCGTGCACTTATGAACGTATAATAACTTATATCGTTTGGAAGGCAGAATGGCCTTTTTTCCCCGAAAAATATTTTAGTTATTTTATTTTTATTCACAAGACCCGGCTGTAGGAAATATCGCCCAAAGAAAAATGGCCCAAAAAAAAAAAATGAAAAATCGCCCAAATGAAGAATCGCACAAGCGAACATGAAAAATGACCCAAAAAGGTAAATATGAAATTTTGCCCAAAAAAAACGAAAAAGGGCCCAAAAAGAAAATGAAAAATAACCCAAAAAGCAAAACCAAATTTTTTCCCAAAAAAAAAAAAATTACTCAATTTGCAAAAAAGTGTTTATTATTCATATAAATTTAGGTGACATGTCATAACGTCCAGTGTCGTAGTGTCCTCGGACTTTATGACACTTTTCAAAGTGTCATAATGTCCATCGAAGAATTGTCATAACGTCCGCAACTTAACTTATAATCAAAAATGTGTAAATTTTTTTTTTTAAATACCGTTAAAATTTCAAGTGAGTTTTTTAAAGATACTAATTTAACCATAATATGGTTGTCGGTGACAATGATTTGGTTAAATTAAACATAATATGGATAAAATATTTTTATAGCTTTTACTCCGGGTGTATATATTAACCCCCATATTCATAAAAAATAGTTTTGTTTTATTGGAGGTTTATTGAATGAATTTCCTATGAAAATGTGTTCAATAGACCTCCAATAAAATAAAAATATTTTTTATGAATATGGGGGTAAATATATATATATCCAAAATAAGGATTTCATCTTCTATGGTATAACAAATACTGACTTCGCTAACTGTATAGCCGGCCTTCGGCCGGGCGCAAGGATTTTCTCCTCTATGGTATAACAAAGACCGGCTTCGCTAACTAAAGCTTCTCTGTATAGCCGGCCTTTGGCCGGGCGCAAGGATTTTCTCCTCTATGGTATAACAAAGACCGGCTTCGCTAACTAAAGCTTCTGTGTATAGCCGGCCTTCGGCCGGGCGCAAGGATTTTCTCCTTTATGGTCTAACAAAAACCGGTTTCGCTAAGTAAAGCTTCGAAAAACTGCCTTGTTTCCGAACAAGGCCGACTACGCAGAGAAGCTTCAGTTAGCGAAGCCGGTCTTTATCATACCATAGAGGAGAAAATCCTTGCGCCCGGCCGAAGGCCGTCTATACAGAGAAGCTTTAGTTAGCGAAGCCAGTATTTGTTATACCATAGAAAAGAAAACCCTTATTTTCGATATATATATGTATATATATATATTTAATATATACACCCAGAGAAAAAGCTACAAAACCATTTTTAAAAAAATTCTACCCATATTATGTTTAATTTAACCAAATCATTGTCGCCGACAACCATATTATGGTTAAATTAGTTTCTTGAAAAATAGTTTTGTTGTTTGCAACCATAATAAAACATGGTTTTCTCTGCTATGTAAGATTATGGTAGAATTTTAAAAATGAAAAATGGCCCAAAAAAATGGGCTATTTTTCATACAACATTAAAAAACGAAAAATTACCCAACAATAACGAAAAATAGCCCAAAAATTTTGGGCCATTTTTCATATGAAATCAGGCCCAAATTTTACATGCAATTTTTTTGGGCGATTTTTCATTATTTTTTTTTTTTGGGCGATTTTTCTTTGGGCGATATTTCCTACAGCCACGCGACCCGATGAACTGACGCCCGCGGACGGAAAATAAACACAAACTGTTTGTTTTGACCGTTTGTGTGCAACTTACATTATGATTTTACTGATATACCTAGTTGAAAATAAATATTATAGTAGCAAGCATTTCGTATAATTTAATATGTTTAGCTAGACCAGAGTAACATTTTTAGGTGTAAAACACCATATAATATTATTATAGCGAATTAAAAAATGTTAAGGACAAAAATTCTTTATATTAGGACTATAATAAATTTATTGGGGTAAACATATTATTCAAATATGAACAAAAATGGTCGTAGTGACCACCCATTAATCATGTTTTTTCTCTGCGTGTACATACATAGTTTTATCTGCCCAAGCTGTTGCCATTTTTTTTTTGTTTTGGTCAAAGAAAAAAATATACATGAGAAATATCAATCAGAAAAAAGGGTTTGTTTACATATTGTATTTCTTCTTCTTTCTCGCATTTGTTGTGTCATTCAGTCAATCCTAAAAAAATCCAATACAAACAAGTAAGAAAGTATAGTCGGTCAAGCCCGACCATATGATACCCTACACCACAGTATTTAAAAACACATCATGCTTATGTGTCCATGTAAATATGAATTTATCTATGTTTATAAACTTCATGAAAATCGGGTTTAAAGTTTGTGAGAGGCAGAAATTCAAAACTGTATAGCTAATGTGTCCCTATACACACAAAAAAATTATTTAGGTAATTTTACCAAGGCGTGCATAGGTAATTTATTTTTATATAAAAAGAAAAGAACCAAGTTTTATTGTCTTAAATAATCGGTAATTTATACAACAAGTATTGCCTAAAATTTTTGTTAAAATTACTAATTGGGTTAGCTATCTTCTTCGAATTTTTTTTATTATATGTATGTATGTTTATTTTTCAATTGGAATTTTTAGATGTGAAAAAAAAACATTCAAATATAAATTTGAATTTATAATTTTTAAATATAAAATTAAAAAAATTTAATTAAAAACTAATTAATAAAGGATAAAAATACAAGTGAGTATTATTAACATAAATTTAAAAAGTTCAGCGGAGTAACTTTTTATAAAAAGACAGAATATATTAACAATTAAACCAATAATTATTGATTACTTTTATTGAAGATGAATAATTTGCTGGATCAATATGGACTTGAAAGACATCATTAGTTTTAATCCTTACTAAACACAAATTCCTTGCAAAGGAAGAGGCTAGAATAAGATTGTAAAGGAAGGAACGTCTAATGAAAATTATGATTGATACACCACTACAAAGCAAAAAGTTTCAGTAGATCATTAAGTTAATTGGTACACATTATGAAATAATAAATAAAATGAAATTAAAAAGGTTGTAAATTTTATTTAAAGTATGTAACTGAAAAAAGTATAGAGTTTTTTTTAAAAATGCTTTTTTATCAAAAAAAAAAAAAAAAGAAGAGTAGTAAATTTACCAAATACCTATGTTCTTGTACAAAATTTAACTTAGATAACTTTTCTAAAAAAAAAAAATATAAACTAACTTTGCTATCATTGGTAAATTTTCAAAGTTTCTTAGTAATTTTAACAAAATTATTAGATACTTTTTCGAACATAGAAATTACCTTAGTTAAACGTTTTATTACCTAAGAAACTTAGATACTGCCATGCTACCCTTGCGCTTAGTTAATTTTATACCATATTTTTAGGTAATTTTACCTATGATTTTTTTTGTGTGTAGATATGGAGATATGGATCTATCTATGTTTTAAATTTCATTAAAATTGGTTTGAGAGGCAGAAATTGCCCCTATCTCCCCTCGTGGTCCGATTTTTTTAAAAATTTATACATTTTGTGTCCATTTGAAATCGGTTTGATAGTTTCTGAGAGGAAGAAATTTCCCCCTATCTTCCCTCGTGGTCCTACGATTCGGCCCATTTTCAATAGGCTTGGTCCTTGTACCAATAAGAACCTATGACCTAAATTTTATCAAATTATCTCCAAAATTGCGACCTGAACTTTGCGCACAAGGTTACATGAACAGCCAGCCAGCCGGACGGACATCGTTAGTTCGACTCAGAAAGTGATTCTGAGTAGATCGGTATACTTTAAGGTGGGTCTAGGACCACTATTTTAAGGCGTTACACACATCAGCACAAATGCATAATACCCTCTCCACTATTGTGGTGTGGGTATAAAAATAGCAAGTATCATAACACCTTTACCATTTGTCAAGCTTTCTTTTTTACTGCAATGTTTTTTTGTTAAGTATTTTTTATATTTTTAAACAAATTGAACTTAAAACACATTTTGGTGTTTTCTTTTTACATTTTTGCACTTTTGTAGAAAAAAACAGTTTTTATTTTAAAAACATTTTTTTGTTTTCAAAAATGGTGACAATTATGTTTGATGGTAGATGCTAGATGTGAGCAATGTAAACGAGTGTTTCACATTTCCTACATGTTTGGTAGTAGATGTTAGATGTTGATCAGTGTAAAAAGTTTATTAAGCAGCTAAACGGAATGACCTTGGGTGACGCAATTTCGATAAGCCTGTTCTGGTGCCAAATTACGCCATTCGATATCAATCGAAATTAGAATACAATTTTAATGGGAATTTCGATCGATATCGAATGCCGTTGTTTGGCCCAAGTATTGAAAGTAACCAAACTTGCTTTTCCAAAATTCGTCGCCCAAGCTCATTTCGTTTAGCTGATTTTGTTTGCCAAAATTCTTTATTACGGGAAACATTTGATTGGGGCTAGGAGAAATTTAAACCAATTTGGTCTGTTTTTAAAACTAAACATCTTAAAAATATTATTTTCAAACAAATGTTTTGGAGATATAGGCTGATTTCATTAACGCAGAGTTGCAATGCATCACTAAAAGGAATAGCTTCATAAACTCCATTACCTTTATCTAGACAAAACCTTCGGATCATTATAGTACGGTAACCGTATTCACTGCAAATTTGTGCAGCGAAATTTGTGCATCGATTTTATTTGTGATGATTTGTCAACGGATTGGTTTTAAGTGATGCTTTGCAGTACTGCGTTTATGAAGTCAGCCATATATGCATGTATATGGGCACAACTAAAAACAATGAACTAATTAAAACAATTTTTAGGTCCAAACAATATTTTTATTTTTCCTTCTCACTTAAAACTTTTACCGAAAAAATGCAATCAACAGCCATAACTTCTTATAAATTTTTAAAAATGCATATCTTAAACATGAAATTCCCATTTAACATGGAAATAATTAATAAGAAGGCAAACTTATATAAATGTATAAAACTCAATGCGCTGAATTTGAACGTTTTAAGAACCAAATGTTATTCGAAAGTGTCCCAAATTTGTTTTAAGAATTTAAAAAAATTAACAAAAACTGAAAAGTTGGTTGGTTATTTACTGTCCCCATTAGTGGTTCTTACTACGGCAAATACGCTTGTTCCAGTAAAATCCGTTTAGACAATGAATATTCCCATTCTCGTTATACAATAATGACTAGAAAATTATTGTCATGCTGTTTAATGCAATGTGTGGTACTTTTTTGGATAGTACCATGCCGAGGGCCAACGATTTGCACAAATTACGCTGGCTGTTATTTCGGTATATATATGGATGGCTATGAGACGGGACAATTTGAAGCGTATCTTGGTATTCCATATGCCTTTAAGCCGAATCGTTTTGAGGTGATCAAATCTTTAAAACTTAATTGTATTAAACTTACTGAACTTGTTTAAACGATTTAGCCCTCTAGAATCTATTTTAGCGACGAAGATCACGATGCCACGAAAGCAAATTTTGACTGCCTACAAAAAAACTATTTATTACCAAGGAAGCCAATTACTGGCAGCGAAGATTGTTTGTATCTTAATATCTATAAGCCACTGGTAAAATTAATCTTTATATTAAAGTTAATCTCTAGAAAATATTTTCTTTTTTCTTCCTTAGAATATATCAAATAATCCACTTTATCCCGTTTTGGTATATCTTCATGGAGGTGGCTTTTTTGCTGGATCATCTGCACCAATTTTTGTTGGGGCAGAATATTTTATGGATCATGGTGAAATAATAATTGTTTCAATAAACTATCGCTTGGGTGCTTTTGGGTTTCTAACAACTAACGATCAATATCTTCCCGGAAACTTGGGTTTGAAAGATCAGGTTGTTGCTCTAAATTGGATACACGATAACATACGGTTCTTTGGTGGCAACGAGCAACGTGTTGTATTATTTGGTCAAAGTGCCGGAGCCGTATCAGCCCACATGCATATGTTAAGTATACTTTCATACACTACATTCTATGGTATAATAGCAATGAGCGGTACCGCAAATGCCCCATTCGCAATTGATGACGATCCAACATATACAGCTAGGCAAACTGCCAAATATTGTAATATAACGAATTGGGATAGAATTAGTACGGAACATTTGGCCATAGCCTTGAAGAAAGTGGATAGATATGCTCTGCTAAGTGCCGGAGACCATTTAAAATACTGGGATGTTGACAGTTTGGTAAATTATAGGCCAATTGTTGAAAATCCTAGCTCTCACGCATTTTTAAGTAAACATCCAACAGAAATACTACGTACCGGTAATTATAATCCGGTGCCCATAATGTTTGGTCGTGTACCAAATGAGGGTGGTGTTCGTGTTGTGGCTATTATGGAATCGGAGAAATTAAGAAATGAATTTAATGCAGATTTTGATAATTTAATGGTAAAATTACTGGAGTTTCCACTAGAATTCAATAGTTCCCAGGTAGAAGCAAAATTGAAATTGATAATAAACGAATATTTTAATGGAGTGTCTCAATTGAATGATGCCACAAGACAAGGCTTCATGGATGTAAGTAGAATATGTTGAGAGGCTCTTTCAATTTTTATTCCTTTTTTATTAACTTTTTTCATTTTAGCTTGTTACAGATCGTGCCTTCTACCATCCCTTCTATAATACGATAAAATTCCATGTTAATGCGATTAATACAAATACATATCCGGCCTTTATGTACAAATTTAATTTCGTTGGACCCTACTCGTATTCTCCGTTGTATGCCGGTCATGTCCCCGAACATGATTACGGTGTGGTGCACAGCGATGATGTCATATATTTGTTTAGAGCATCCGCTATATTTCCTTATTTCGATAGGAACTCTAAAGATGCTGAAGTTGTTAGAGAGTTTGTTAAAGATTTTGTAAATTTTGCTCATTTTAGGTAAGAGTTTCTTCGTATTTTTCATATTATCTAATATTCAAATGACTTTTATTTAGACGGCCTAGAGTAAATGAAACCCTTCGAGAGTGCAATAGAACTACATTTAATCCGGGTCCAGGTAAAATGTGCGATTTTCATGAATTTACCAACACTTCAGATGGTTCGTTGGTTGTTAGAGTGGACAATGCATTCGATACCAGACGTATGGAATTTTGGAATGATATTTTAGAGGAACATTATTTTCCTTGAAGAATTTTATAACATAAGCAAATAGAAGCTCTTTTTTTTTCGACAATGAAACAAATTTCTTTAATTGATAAAAAAAATTACTTCAAATTATCAAAATAATTTTTGGGAATACAAAATTTTAATTTTAAAAGATTTTGTTATTCGTGCTTAATTCCCAATTTTTATTATTGATAAAAACACTGAAATTTATTGTTGATGGGATAAGCTATTCCTATGCGCATTTCACTGGTTGCTAAGGCCAGATCGTTAGACCAGAAACAGGAAACATAAAGATTTTAGAAAAACTAAAGATATTAAACCAAATAAAACTGTTAAACGTATAAGACTTATAAGCAACAGTTCTACTTGTAGCCATATCAAAGTTTAAACAAATCACATCAACAATAAACAGTGGGTTTATCTCATCTTACATTCCCCACTACAATTGATTGGAATTCTCCCAACATTAATTGTAGTTGTAAGTAGGTTAAGAAAAACAAAATGAAAACAAAAACAACTTGCAAAAGAACGTTACCAGTTAAGTTTTTTCAGGCCGTGCACTGCCAGTTTATTATCGAAATAATTTTTAGGAAAACAAAATTTTAATTTTAAAAGATTTTGTTATTCGTGCTTAATTCCCAAATTCAAATTTATTAAAATTTTTATGTTTAGATGTTTGTTAGTGTGTGGCTCAGTTACGCGAAACCAGGCTAATGAATTTTGATGAAATTCTGTAGACGGATAGCATATGGGCCAGATTCAAATGAAGATTAAAGTATAGTTTTTAAGGGGTAAAACGGGGAAAAAATTAGTGCTTGACCTAATTAGAAAAGTGAAATTTCCTTTAATAATGGCCAATATTGAGTATGGCTTTAGTATTGAAGCACAGCCGCGTATAATGTTGTAAACGCCACATTTTGCAAAAACTGTTTTTTTTTTTGCAGATAACCGTTGACCTTACTCTCTTCCACAGTTTAAACAACAAATCAACCAAAACTATGCACCTTAACGCCATCAAAATGGCGTACAAAGTGTCAGCCAGTGGAAGAACATTGCAAGTTACTAACAAAATATTGAAACCGAAATGGTTTTGCAGTGCGGAATAATGTTTTAAAAGCGTTTTGCATTAAACTTTTTATTATCATTATTTTTAATAATAGAAAAAAAAAATTTTTTTAAGAAAATAATTCTGCCTGTCAAAAAACGTTTTTTTCTCTCCTGAAAAATTATTATTTTGTAACTTAAAACGTTATTCGCGGCTCTGCTTCAATTAATGACTCCAAAAGTGGAGTGAAGCTTAATTTCTTATCAAATATAAATTTTAGCACAAATAATCTGAATGTTAAACACAAATTGAAAAAGCATCTTCTATATACATCTATCTTCTATCTATCTATCTGTCTATATCTATCTATATATATAAAATAGGATGTGTGTATGTATGTTTGTGTGTATGTATGTATGTAACGTATGGACTCCAAAACGGCTGGGCCGATTTTGATGAAATTTTTAGGGAATCTTGAGAATATTCAGACGGGTTACACTGTGAAGTCTGATTTTTCATTTTCGGTCTGCGGGCGGAGGGGCGTGGCAAAATCCAATTTTCATATTGCACCACCAATGACATCTATATATGTAATTTGGACGATTTTTTCTCTAAAATAATCGCCATTGCCCCACCCACTTTTACGCCCACTTTTTTCGAATTACCTAAAATCAGAAAACGGCTCCATCGATTTGACAAAATTTTCTTTCAAATGTTCGTATTGATCCATTTTAAGTTTTCATCGAAAGAAAAATTTACCACGCCTACTTTTACGCCCACTTTTTCTATTAAGCGCATAACTTGAGAAAGGCTTGACCGATTTGGACGATTTTTTCTTTAAAATGATTTCCAGGGTCCAACTTAGGTTTTTACGGAAAGTAAATTTTGCCCCGCCCACTTTTTTCGATTTACCTAAAATCAAAAAACGGATTCATTGATTTGACTTATTTTTCTTTAAATGTTCGTGTTAATCCATTTTACATTTTCATCGAAAGAAAAATGTACCACGCCTACTTTTACGCCCACTTTTTCTATTAAGCGCATAACTTTAGAACGGCTTGACTTATTTGGCCGATTTTTTCTATAAAATCATCGCCATGGCCCAACTTAGGCTATTACGGAAAGAAAATATTGCCCCGCCCACTTTAACGCCAACTTTTTTTGATTTTTCTAAAATCAGAAAACGGCTCCATCGATTTGACTAATTTTTCTTTGAAATGTTTGTATCTTTTTAACGGATTTTACAAATCGAACACAGCAATTTTTCTTAATTTGGACAGGACAACGTCTGTCGGGTCCGCTAGTAGAAAATAAAAATATAAATTAAAATACCTACAACCGTATTCAAAACCAAAATTTGTGTACTCCGATTATACTCCGCTCATCGAGTGAGCAACTAAAATGTCAATAAACCTTAATCACCATTTAGTCATGAGTTTATTCAAAACACTTTTAAATTGACAGCAGTTAATTAGGAGTTAACAAGTCTTTGGTCATTCGATAATTATAGTTTATTTAAAAGTGTTTTGAATAAGAAATCCTTAATCAGGGGATAAGCAATTTCCAAATTTTTGTTTTGAATACGGGTGCTAATGTTTATTTCAAAAACGATTTTAAACTAATTCTTATGGGGATTGAAGATATTTAAAGAATACGCATTCGTATTCCCAATATTTTGGATACGGTTATTTTCGGTTAATTGAGCCCCGCTTAATTGAGTTTCCCGTTTTATTGCGTCAAAAGTCGTGCATTTTTAGAAACTCAGTTAAGCGGAAATAACCACAATTAGTTGTGATGAGGGTATACTAAGTTTGTAATTCCGTGTGAAACCGTTTTATTATTCATCTCAGACCCCATAAAGTATATATGTATATTCTGGCTCCTTGAGTAACTCTAAGTCGATTTAGCCATGTCCCTCTGTCTGTCCCTATGTTGAAAACACGCTCAATTTCGAAAAACTCAAAAGAAATAAAAAAACTTGGTGTCAAATTGCTTATAGTTATCCTAAGCAGTTTTGGATTGAAATCCAGAAAAATCGGTTTAGTAGGATCAGAGCTATGAATAAATGTGAAACCACCACCTTAAAACATTGATAATTTTGTTACAAAAACTAACATAAATGGTGGAACAATGCACGGAATGACATAAGTGTTTGCAAAAGTTCGTTTTATTCGAAAATAAATGACACTGCAAAATTTCGTGAAGATCGGTCCATAATTTACCCAAGGCCCCATATAAACCCTACTTCCGGGAAACAGTTCAGTACGCCTAAAACCGTAATAAATAATGCTATCGTGATGATCGGTCCATAATTTACTATAGGCCCCATATAAAGCCCACTGAGCTATCGGAGAAAGGTATCAAAGATTCGGCACAGCCGAATATACCACTCTAACTAGTTTAATACTAAACAAGCCTTGCTTTTTAACAAATTTACTTTGCAGTTATTTGGGTATATTTATATGGGAGCTGCTAAAAATAGTAACAAAGTCAAACCATTTTAATTTCAAAACAGTATTTGTATTTTTCCTTTTCATTTAAAACTGTTACTGCGACAAGGTAATCAACACCCTAAACCAGCGTTGCCGTTGGAAATTTTTTAAAAGGGTCACAAAAACGGGATTTTCCAAAAAAGGGGTCAAAAATAGGGTATTTCAAAGTAAAAAAGGGTTGGGTTTTTTATAAGCATTATTTACCAATAAAGGGGTCGCTTAATTGGTATTTTAAAGGTAAAATATATGAACAGGTTTTTTATAAATAAACTAAAAAGATTTATTTAAGGCACGAAATGCTAAAGAAACTTAGCATTATATATATATATATTATATATATATTTTTGACCTAAAAAAAATAGTTAAAACAAATCCAAACCATTAAGTGGAAAATCCATACAGATTATGATCTAAAAAGTTTTTTTTTTTAATATTTATACCAGTGTTCGAAAATAAACAGAACACTATTTAGCATTCGGTTCACACATTTATTAAAGGGTTTGTGTAGACGAACACAACCCTTAATACCGTTCGTAATATATTTTCAAGAAAGAGTGTTTTTTTAACCGTTTGTGTTTTCCACAAATCTACCGAACCGAGCACTAAGGAGCGATATTTAGTGCTTATTTTCGATAATTGATAATGAACAATTTTTAGTTGTGTCACTTTCGATGATTTTTTATTTGCACAAAATACCGAATTATTTTAAGTTATGTCACTTTAGCTGAATTCTTTTCAAGTTTTGACAATTTCTAAACTGACACAAGTCTTATTAATAAAAACTCCAACAAATATTTAATTTATCAAAAGTGTCACAATTCGAAATAAGACTATTTAGCACTTAGCAGTAGGGTTCCACTTCCATTATATTTTCTGACACAATTTAAAATAAGTCACTAAATTTTTTTATATGATTTATGTTATTAGGGAAATTTCACTTTTAATTTGTATTTAAATATCGAAAAATTAATTTAGAAGTGGTAAAAAATGTTTTAACGTAAAAGAGTGTCAGTATTTTATGACCGAAGAAAAAAAAATTAGTTTATATGACAAATATGAAAAAAATATGAAAATTTTGCCTTCTCCGACTCCTGAGCATTTATGGGACATTTCTCTTCAATATGTTTCTAGTCTGCATTGAACATTTTGTATTGGAGCCCCCTTAATAGCCGTCTCCATGATCCATCAACTTGGTTAGAACAGCATGTCGCACATGAATTCTACTCGTGTAGACTGTTCATGTTCATGTTTCGTCCATGTGCTGCCATCGTTGCCTAAATATTCGTCTTAGCATTCATGTGCGCCATGATGTTGGCCATAAAATGTATTTTCAGTGTACAACCAAACGCCACAACAACAAAAGTTGTGGTCAATCAGAACATGAACATCAACACGCTTTCGCCACATACAAGAACATGAACAAATTAATACCGTTGCTCTGCCGGCGTTACACAGTGCTTTGGCCCATAGACATAAATCAAAAAAAAAAAAAAAAATGAACAGATCGATAGATAACAAAATAATTAAAATGAATTTTGAAGAATTTTTAAGATTTAACTCTTTTTGGCGGCGCTAGAGGGCGCCAAAGTTTGAGAATTTATAGTAAAAATGGCCAAACAACTACTTGAGTTTTACATGCTTTAGGAAAACTGTTGTTTTTTAAAGCACGAGATTGAAATTTTTTTCTGTAGTAGTTTACTATATTTAGAACTAACTGTAAAAAAATTTTATTGAATTATTTTCTCATAAGTGTTTTTTTATTGCTTTGAAAAATGCTTATTATTTACTTAAGCTCTAAAAATTTCCTAACTTTGATGGAATATTAAAAAAAAAAGAAAAATACCGTCTATGGGTTTTTTCTGATTTTGAATATTTAGTCTGTTTTCTAATAACTACATGAAAAAAAATTTAAAAAATTTTACCACAACTTGAAAAAAAATTTATTTAAAAAAAATGCTATTTTCGTGATTTTCGCTCAAATTTTCATAGATTGAATTAGTTAAAAAAAAAAAAATAAACTAGGAACATAATAAGAAATATTAAGGTATTAAAGTGGCTTTATGTAATTATAATGAAACGTAACTAATAACTAAAATAAATTTCAGGGTGCTTGTCCGAAGAAGCATTGGAAGCCAACCACAAAATCGTGAGAAAAACCAGACTTTCCCATACGAGAAAAACGTCACGACGACACTCATAAAGATTTAATGACTCATTTAATACATTCCTCAGATCCGTTGTTATCTTCAAACAGGAATCCAAAGACTAAAAAAAATATATTTTTTGAAGAAGTTGAGGAATATATACTGAGAGAAAATGTACTACTTAAAGATGACGAAACAAATGTTTCGTTGAGCGGCAATATTTTTTTGGAAGAATTCAGTACTGAGGATGATTTATTGTAATTAAAAAATATGAACATACATATGTAAATAATAAATAAATTAGTTTAAAGAAAATAAATTAGGAATATAATAAGATAATTAAATTAAATTAATTAAAACGTAGGAAGAAGATTTTGAAATTTACACATATAAATACGGATGTTCCTAAAGCGAAGGTAACATTTAAAAATAATTATGTCAAGGTTTGGAATGTTGAGCGGTTGACTGAATTTCTTAATGGTACTGGTGGTGTAAATGATACTTGTAACCTGGATGATGCTTGTGAGATTGGTAATGAATAATAATAGAGAATATTTAAATTTGTACTTATTGTTATGCTTTGCTGTTCAGTGCATGTTTGTGAATAGAGGAAGCAAATTGTTTGATATGATTTCTTCATTTAATGGTTTTGTTTTTTTTTTATTACTTGCATTGGTCAGTTTAGCATACTCAATGGATAAATTTGTTTATATAATTGTTATTAATTGAATCATTCATTTAAATAATTTTTGATGTTATTTCTTTTGATACATTACATTAAATATTATTGCTTATAAATTTAACTTTTTATTATAGTGGTTATTTTTATTTTAATTTATTTTTTCTTAAAAAATATACAGCGTTTTACTTTTCTTAAATTTTCTTGTTTGCACTGATGCTATTTCAAATGAAAATTGTCAATTTTAGTTTTAAGTTTATTTATGTTAAATGGTCCCCTTACCAAACTTATTATTTCTATGACTTTACCTAATTACAATATGGGTCCTATTGTCAACGACAATTCAGTTTTAAGTTCAATTGGAAAATTTTCTAATCGGCTTAATATTGGTCATATAAATTGTGGGAGCCTGAATCCGAAAATTAATGAATTGGGATGTATTCTACTGGGGTGCTTTTTAGATTTAGTTGGAGTTACTGAAACTTGGTTTGGTAAAACTATACTTGATCAGTCTGTCCAAATACCAGGGTATAATCTTTGTAGGAGTGACCGCCCTACTAGGGGTGGGGGTGTTGGTCTCTATATTTCAAGTAAATTAAGTTACAAGATTGTACGACGAATTTGTAGATATGGTGAATGTGAAGCTATCTATGTTGAGGTAACTGGTGGTGTTGAGCCTTTACTTGTAGGTGTAGTCTACTTACCGAATGATGATCCCCACTATGTTGAAATTTTTGAAGAACAATCTGGTGATATTCTTGCTCGTTATTCTAATATTGTTATTATGGGTGATTTCAATGAGAACCTTTTTGAGTTACCTAAATCAATGATTATGCGTACGTTATGTAATAGTTTTTCTTTAAGCATTGTTCATAATTCAATACCTACTCACTTTGATGTAGCGAGGAATTAACCATCCCTCATTGATTACTTTATGGTAAGTGATGCTTCTAAAGTTATTTCCTCTGGACAAATGCAATGTCCAGGAATATCCCATCATTCTCTTATATATTTGTGTTTAGAGCAAGGTGTTGAATGTAGTGATGATACTATTACGTTTAAAGACTATAGGCGGATTGATTTTAATCAAATTCTGGATCATATTGATCAATTTGATGTATCACTAGTTTTTTCTACAAACAATGTTGATGAACAGCTTCTTGTGATAAATAACCTTATTGATAAACTTTTTCTCTGTGTACCTACCGGAACAATTACTAGGAGAAGGGTGAATTATGAGTGGATGAATTGTGGTGTTATAACTGCTGCTAAGTCTCTTCGTGATTTAGCTTATAGAGCCTACTTTGATAACCCGACCGATTATAATTGGAAGATATATACTAAATATCGAAATAGAGTTAAGACTGCTATTAGTTTCAGAATGTGGATAATTCTCAGATGTGGAAGAAGTTACGTGAAATGGGTTGTGTTGGTGGTAATGGTTCGAGTGGTGAACACGTTGATGTTAATTTTATTAATCATGCTTTTATTGGTAACCATGGCGTTAGTAATATTGGTTCATTTGATTTTACCGAAAATACTAATGGTGAAAGTTTGTTTTCATTTGGTAATATTTCTGAGGTTGAGCTATGTAGTTCGTTGCTGAATATTAAATCAAACTCCATTGGAGTTGATGGTTTTCCTATAAAATTTATAAAAATTATTTACCCGTATATTTCATCACTTCTTCTACATTTGGTTAATACGATTTTTACAACATCTACTTTTCCAAAGGATTGGAAACTAGCTCGTGTAGTACCAATTCCTAAGCATGGTAATAGTTATGCTGTAGAAAATCTTAGGCCTATTAGTATTGTACCTGCACTTTCTAAGGTTGTAGAAAATATTATGAAATTGAAAATACTTGAACATGTTAATTGTTTTTCACTTGTTAGGGATTGCCAATATGCATATAGATGTGGCCATAACACAACCTCACTACTTTTGGGATTGACTGATACAGTAAGAGAATGTTTGAATAAAAAGGAATTATGTTCCCTAGTATCCTTAGATTTATCTAAGGCATTTGATCGGGTTGATCACTTTAGATTGCTTAAAAAATTAAGAGATTATTTTAAATTTTCTAGAACTGCGTGCATGTTAATTGGATCATATTTGACTGATCGTACTCAGTTTGTTAATCTAAATAAGGAGAGTTCATTTGTTGGAGCTGTGCGTTCTGGTGTGCCTCAGGGCTCTGTTTTGGGACCGTTACTGTTCATTTTATACTTGAATGACTTTGTTGATACTATTGATACAAGTTATTGCAAACCTTTTTTGTTTGCTGATGATATACAGCTGGTCTTTAGTTGTGATCGTGATTTCATTGATGTTTTAGAAGCTACTTCTAATTTCACTTTGCGTAATATTGAAAGATGGATGAATGATAACTGCCTTTTGATCAACACCACAAAAACTAAAGCACTTTCTTTTGGTCCGCATTCAAATGATGTTTCTGAGTTGAACATTTTCTTATATGGAGGGGTAATTAATTTTGTGGATTCCTTAAGAGTGCTTGGTATTATAATCGATGGTCAACTCAGTTTTGAATCACATATTAATAGGGTCAATTCTAGGATTTGTTTTACCCTAAGGAGGTTATATGCACTTAATCTGTTCTTGCCCTTACATGTCAAGTATGGAATTGCACATGCACTTTTGATGTCGGTTATAAATTATGGTATTCAGATTTATACTGGCACTAATTCTGGTAATTTGAGGAGAATTGAATATTCTGTTAATAGAGTTGTTAGATATGTTTATAATAAACCAAGGAGGGAACATATTTCTCCTAGTGTATTAAGATTTTTAGGGTGTTCTTTTCAGAATTATGTTACTTATAAACTATTATCTCTATTCTATAAAATGATTGTAACACAAACTCCAACATTCTTAGTTAAAAAGTTCATATTTTCTAGATCTGATCGCAATAAGCAACTTATTATTAACAAAATTTCTTCTAATTTTTATGAACATTCCTTTATTGTTAGATTATCAAGAGTGTGGAATAAATTGTCTCCTGAGTATAAAATGTTTTCTCTTTCTTGCAGGGCTTACAAAAAGTCAATTTTAAATCATTTAGGCTAGAAATTGTTTTGCTGACTGGACTTCACTATATTTGTGAATGGTAATAGGTAAATATATATATATGTTTGGCTGGGGGGCCATTAACATTAACATTAACATTAACTTTTTAGATTAAACTTAATACATATAAAAATGAATTGTTAGACTTGTTGTTAAGTATTGTTTGCTTGCTAACCATATATGGCCCAGTGGGCTTGGTTAGTTTTTATTAAAAATGAAACAAATAAATAAATAAATAAATAACTCCAAATAATTCATTAGATCGGCTCAGAATCACTTTCTGAGTCGATCTAACGATGTCCGTCCGGCCGGCTGGCGGTCCATGCAACCTTGTGCATTAGAGTGGGTCAATTTTTTTGCCCACCAATCGTATAGCAAAATCGTAATCTACGCAAAATTCTAAGAACTTTTCCTAAAGAAACCATGGTTCTAAAATCAAAATCGAGCTTCCGGTTTTAAACTTGAAAATTTGGTGCTCAGGAAATCTGAAAAAAATTATACTTTTTTGGAAATATTTATTGCAATTGGTGAATAGTTGGCCTGTATCGCTGAAAGAGGGCTTGTTTAAAAGAAAATTCTCTCAGCTTTCTCATTTTTCTGTGCTCATTTTTCGAAAAATCTGTACATCAATAATTGGTTAAGAAGTTTTTGTCAAAATAATCATAGTCAAGCTGATAAGAAACATTAAACTGTTACAATTGTGATACACAAAAGTTAAATAAAATAACTTAACTAGATTTTAATTCAAAGTTGATTTAAATTAAATAATTCTGCGGCATTTTGATAAAACATCTTAAGTGGAGATAAGAGAGCAAAAAAGATAAAAAAAAAATTCGGTGAAAAAAGCATTTTTGTTAAAAAATAAAATAAACCGAAATTAAAGAAAAATTTAGGTCATAATACAAAATTTTAAAAGGTAAGCAAAAATGTTTTTTAATGAAAATTCGTACGATTAACACCATTTTTTTCAACTTTTTAATTTTGACTTAAGATGTTTTGTCAAAACGCCATGGAATTGATTAATCACAACTTAATGAAACGAAAATTTCTTTCAATAAAATTGAAGCAAAAATTGAAGATAAAAAAATTCAAAAATAAATATTTTTATTATTATCCTTTTTTTTTTATTAAAACGCAATTTTTTGGAAAATTCACAACTTAACAAAAGGAACCGCTTAAAATAAAAATAAAAAAATGTATAAAAAAATATTTCGGCCTATAGCTGCAATTTACATACCTACAATATCTTTTTTTGCTACCCATTCGTAGTATTCTGTTGCGGCTTTTAATAGTAACTGCCAAAATATCATCTCGATTACATTCTATGGCACGTGGGAAACATTGGTAAGCAATTGTACAAATCGCTCAGTTCCCTGAATATGTGCCGGTAACCCTAGATCAATAAACGGTAGATGCTTGTAGTAAATGGCGGCTCAGACAAATTGCTATCGTCCATTTCCAATTAAAAAAAATTGTAGGTATTAGCTATAAAAACATAAATTTCTGAAATACAATTGGACACTTTCAGAAGTTACAATTGGAAATGTTTTAAGTTAAATTTAGAATTTCTGAAATATAGTAAGAAAATTCTGAAATACAATTGGAAATGGTGTAGTAAGAAACATACTGAGCTACCTAAATAAGAGCGGCAAGCGTCTGTTTTATGTCAAAACTTATCATTTTCATAGAGTTTATACGAAACAAACCTTTAGAACGCGAATTTAACACCACCCGGCTGGAAAATCTTATTTGATAGTTCGCTTGGTAGTTTTATTTTATTGAAAATGTATTGGCAATATAATTTGCATGTTTAAAAAAACGCTTGCCGCTCTTGTTTAGGTAGCTCTGTTAGGCCCTAATTATATAATTCGCAACGTTACGCCAGAGAATTACATTGAAAGCAAAAACAAAGTCATAAATATTTTGTAATTTTTTTGTTGCTTACTACAGCAATTCTTGTGGCGTTGAACATTTTAAAACGGTACATGAATTTTTGTACAAAGCAACAACAAAATTATAAAATATTTTTGAATTTGTTTTGCTTTCAATGTAAATCTTTGGCGTTGCGTTTTACATAATAATGGCCATAATTTAAAAACAAAAAAATAAATAGGTAATGAGAAACTGATAAGTTTGTAATTCTATCGTTCACACAATTTACCGTTAAAATTCTCACGTTTATTCTATTTTAGAAATGTATGGTAAGCAAAAATAATTTTTTTTAATAAAAATATTTACTTTTTCGACGCGTTTTCAAGAATAGCCAGCAATATTTAAAAAATGTACAAAAACTCGTATTAAGCGCATACGTTAATACGTGCTGTTATGGTTTAATGGTTATGTTGGGCCTTGTGACCCAGGATGTAATGGTTCAATTTCTGGTTTGGCCAGTATTTTTTCTTTAAACCACATTTTTATTGAAGTCGTTACCCAATAAAAAATAGAGCTTCGAACGAAGCAGGTTTGTAAGGAAGTCGTGAATTTTATATGGCGAGTTCCCACTTTGAATCAATACATTTATGACACATAAAGCATATAAAAATTGTTAGATGTAACGATCAGCTTTACACACTGATACAGTTATTTTTTAGTATTCTCCCTTACAAACCTGCTTCGTAGTTAGGGAATGCCGTAGCACTTGAAATGTTATTTTTTTTAAGTTGTTGAGAGTTCTTTCACTTACATACTTTACTGAATTTCTGTATGTCTTATTGCGTAGCGCATAAAATTGCGCTAATTTTTTTAAAAAGTGCGAAAAATTTTTATTGGGTAATTTAATTTAATTTTTTTTTTTATTTAGTTTCTTTTTTAAAAAGGTAGTGAATTTAAAATAGAAAATTGGGTTAAAAAAAAAATTAAATAAATTTTTTTTATTTTACCAGTTTGACTATGAACATTTTGACAAACATCTCCAGGCAATTATTTATGTACAGAATTTTTTAAAAATGAGCACAGATATATAAAGCTGAGAAAATATCCTTTTAAACAAGTCCTCTTTCAGCGATACAGGCCAACTGTTTTATTTTTCCAGATTTTCTGAGCACCAAACTTTCAAGTCAAAAACCGGAAGCTCGATTTTGATTTTAGAACCATGGTTTCTTTAGGAAAAGTTCTTAGAATTTTCCGTAGATTACGATTTTGCTATACGCTTTGTCACTTTTTTTGGGCCCGAACAAATTGACCCACTCTATTGTGCATACAGATCGCAAATTCGGAGACAATTTGATGAAATTTGTCCCAGAGGCTCTGACTGGTACAAGGACCAAGCCTATTAAAAATGGAACGAATCGGTCCATAATTTTACAAAAGCCATCTTATTACATCGGCAAGATTAAATTTGGTCCAAACCAAACTTATTTTATTGCAATCAAAATCAGCTTATCAAATTGTATTGGAATCTCTTTTTTTTTGAACATAGCTCCCATACAAATCATTCTCCCGAAAAAGCTTTTAATGCCAGCTTCCTTAAAAATATTAGTATTTACAAAAAAATTGGCGACAATGACTTTTACGATAGCTACTAAGTCATGACAAAATGTTGTCCAGATAGGTCCAAAATAAACTATAGGTTCCATATAAACCCTCATCAAAAAACTCATATACGGAGCTTAAGATTTCTAAACAATATTCGGGAGAAAGAACTTTTAAACGAATCTTAATTTATAACATAATTTTGTTCTGGCGGGTCCATGATTGCCCATGGGTCCCAAATAGATTACACTCTAGGAAATTTGTTTTTAAATACTATACTATAGGGTATCACATGGTCGGGCTTGACCGATTATACTTTCTTACTTGTTATTTTTGCAACAGCATTTTAAGCGTTTTTAACTCATTTTTCATTAAATGATGTTTTTGTATTTTTCACATTAATAATCCGATTCTACCAACCTATATATAGTATATCTAACAAATATCAATTTCCATACCAAATTTTATTACGATTGGATAATTTTTGAAAGTGTTATAGCATTTTTAAGAAAAAGGATATATGGCAGGACCTTGAGTCCTTGTTCAGATTTAAATGAAAATTTGCACACACGTTTCTAGTTGTGAGTGTATTAGCCTGACCATTTTTTGTAGTTTTGTGGGCATTATTGAAGCTAAAATTACATTTTTCCATTTCAGGACACATGGGAGGTAGGCGTGTCCTTGAACCGATTTCTCCAAAAATTCATATTTTTCTTAATTAAGCTATTTTATGCTAGTGTACGAAATTTCAAAAATGTCTGACAACTCCTTCTATTTATGTCCCTTCGTTATATGGGGACAAAGCACTGTGCGTTATGGCCATGACATGTTCAAATCGAAAGCGCATGAAGACGTGGGGTTAAGGAATGGAGATAGCGGGTAAGTATATTAGAGTAAATGAATGAGATGAAAAATAAAGTGGGGTTGGTCATACATTTGACCCATCTAGGAGCATCCTACGCGCTGTACCGGCTAAATTAAAGAATTTTCACCATACAAATACGGCGGTTTAATAAAATTCTTAGATTGGGTCCCAGCAGCCTCCCCTTAGGGGGGCTCCCATACAAATATGGCCGTTTAATGAAATTTTAATTTGGCGCCTGCAGTAACTAGGATGCAACTAGATGGATCAAATGTATGACCAACCCCACCTTATTTTTCATCTCAATCATTTATTTCTTACATACCTACCCGCTATCTCCAATCCTTAAGGGGGCTCCCATAAATGCCCAGAAGTCGCCCCTAATGGGATATAATATATGACCGACCTCAATTCATTTTTTGTCCTTAACATTTTCTCGAGGCATACCTGCCCCTAATCACCACTTAGGGGCTCCCATACAAATCTTGCGTTTCATGGAATTCTTAAATTAATTAAAATTTTTCGACTAAAATCAAAAGTTGCTTTTAATCATTTATGGCATGTTTTGTTTGGAGCTTTTTTTTATATGTCTGCAAAAAATTAGAAGCCTAGCTATATTTTCCAATTTTTTTATAATTTTTTTTAAAAAACAAAAATTCCGAAATTTTGATAAAAAAAATTATGTTGCTAAAACGACTGGAAACGGAAAAATTATTTATTTTAAATTAAATTTTATTGCGGATTTTCGGTTTTTTTTTAGTTTTTCCTATAAGCTTAAGCGTTTTTGAGTTACGCGAACATATGTTGTGCAACCTCCACCATTTTCGAAATAACGGTATATCTCGAATACAAGAGCTTACCTAAAAAACGGCTAGCACCACTGGATTCAGCGTACCCAAAAGTGCCTAGTTTATCTAAAAAAAAATGTGTCAATTTCGAGCACAGTGTAATTAAATATGTTATATTTCCGGCACTCTTGCAGTCAAAGTCGGCTGTATGGATGAATCCCAAAACGTCATTTGCAATGCAACCGAACAAAGTCAGGCATTCCTTAACGTAACCAACTAAACATTGACAATGCTATACGGCTCTAAGTTTAAAATAACAATTAGATGCAGAAACAAAAGGCAAACTGTGCATCAATAATTTTATTGCTGCTTTGTTGACCTTTTTTTGTTACAAAGTAAACAAAGCAGCACGTTACTTTGTATCACTGCAATGTGTTTTGATGTTTTGGAACTCATCCTATATTGCGATCGAAGGCTGTAGGAAAAATCGCCCAAAGAAAAATGGCAAAAAAAAAAAAAAATGAAAAATCGCCCAAATAAAGAATCGCCCAAAAGAACATGAAAAATTACCCAAGAAGTTATATATGAAATTTTGCCCAAAAGAAACGAAAAAGGGCCCAAAATAAAAATGACCCAAAAAGAAAAAAATAATTTTTTACCAAAAAAAAAAAATTTTTTTAAATTACCCAATTTGGAAAACAGTATTTATTACTCATATAAATTTAGTAACATAAAAATGTAAGTTTTATGTAAAAAATTGCATTGTATCTTCGACAGCTGCGCGGCAGTATGGACAGTAATACCTATTTTAACCCTCCGCCAAACTTTGTGCACTATTCAATAGTTAAATATTAATTAATCACTGCATAGGTTTAATCAATTACTCAAAACAGAATATAGCTTTTTGCAAGGTGGCATGTCATACAGTCAAGTATCGTAGTGTCCATGGACACTGTGACACTTTTGAAAATGTCATAACGTCCGTGGGCATTACGATACTTTGCGAATGGACATTATGCCATTTTAATAAATGTCATAAGGTTCATAATTACTAAAGATGTTTAATACAAAAAAAAGATCTACATTCACAACCAACAAAACTATTTTTAAAGAAACTTATTTTACCATAATATGGTTGTCGGTGACAATGATATGGTTTAATTAAACATTTAAAAATGGTTTTGTTGTTTTTTCTCTGCGTGCATATATTAAAATTTATAACGAAAACACTTTTGGGCGCAAGGATTTTCTTCCCTATGGTGTAACAAATACCGGCAGCGCTTACTAAAGCGTCTCGGGATAGCCGGCGCACATAGGGGTTTTTTGCCAATCTAGCCGGACATTACTTTTTGTTTTAGCTTATATTGCTTCTTAAAAGTTATTGAGTGCCCCTAGATCGATGAAACTTGGCAGAAATATGTGATATTGTCATAGGCAGGTAAACCTAAAAAATAAATAAAATCGGACCAAGGAGGAAAATGTTCCCCCTAGAAGAACTAATCCAACCTCTGAAAAATGCAATTTTTTTTAAACTTTTCCCATACTTTTGTTTGGCAAATGCAACTTTTAACGTCGGCGAAAGTTAAAAAACCTAAAATAAGACCCATGAGATCGTAAAATTACACTTTTCGCCCCCCGCCCCCTTTTGAGGGCGGTTACATAAAATAATATTTAAAAAAAATGTAAATATTAAAAGAAATAGATTACTAACGCCTTAATACTATAAAAATTAAATTTTTGAACTTTAATGGGTAGGGGGAGATATCCCTCCAAACACCCCCCCCCCCGGAACGACCCTGTAAAATTTTTTTTTTTTTTGCTAATTTCCAAAACATATTAATTTTTAAGATTTTATGTGACTTTTATATATTTTATAGTATTTAATTTATCTGAAAATAATTAATATATTCGTAATAATAACTTATTTATAATAGTAACAGCAAATTTTATTTAAAATAATAACAACTAATTTATTTAAAATAACTTCTCTTTTGCACTAAGATGATGATGAGTGCCATGGTTCTTCTTCGTCTGCTTCTTCAAAATCCTCTTCTGAATCTGAATTCTCTTCAGAGCCAAGTACAGGTGGAAGCATAAAAGAAATTGCTTCTTTCGTAAAGGGTAGTGACTTTTTTTTTGGAGTTGGTCTTATACTAGTAATCAGTGGGTCAGAACTGAGCAAAAGTCTATTTATAACATCTTTGTTACACTGAACCCTCGAAAACTTTCTAGCAAAATTCTGCCTGTAAAGCCGAAAATGTTTATTTCGTGCCTCAGACGCTTCTTCTGATAATAGCCCGATAGGCAACAATGCCTCACTCATTACAGTTGCGCCATGTACTAAAATCTTGTGCATTGTAGGTGTCATAGGATGCCAGGGATATAGAGTAACGTAAAGTTTTGCAGTGTCTAAGCAATAATTGGCAAACTCGTGCAAATGGATTTTGTGACCACTTGTAATTACTTCAATAATAACTTTTATCCGGTAGATGAAATCCAATGCAATTCCAGTTATTTCTGCAGCTAATTCAGGATTGGAAAAAAATCGTCTGCTGGTGTTACCATCGTTGCTGTTTCCAAATCCAGTCTTCGGTACATCCACTATTAGCCCTAATTCACTTCTAAATTTTTCTTGGATAGTTTTTTTCCTCTCATTAACAATAGTTTTGTCCTCATCCGATCTTAATTGCCACTTTTTTACTGTGAGTTTATACGATAGGTGTAATATGCTCTCAAATAGACGAATTCTGGCGTGCAAAGTAGATAATCCGAAAGAAAGTGCATCTACGTCTATATCCCTTTTGATTTTCAAATTGTTAAATTCTTTTGAAGTAGCCCCACAAATATAGCACTTCATTGTGGACGTAGTTTGTGTTGCGGCATTACATACTTTTGCATCTATCATTGTAAATACCATTGTATGTTTTATGGAATATAACTTTCCTTCCATTAAAAAATTAGTGTTTTGTAATGTAGTAATGGCATCTTGTACATAATTAATTTCTTCTTGGATTACATCTACAGTTTCTTTAACAAATCTGATGCGAATAGGTCTACAATATCGCGGTGATGAAGGAGTTGGATTTTGCCATAATATTTTCTCCTTTTTTGCACCACATATTAGTCGAAGCGGTACGAAACTACTCTGAAAAATATGAGAATCAGAAGCATCATTTTTCATCTTTTGCTTAAATTGTGCCTGGTGTGATCCATCGCAGCCCCATTTGCTTATTAGTTCGAGGGAGTTGCATTCTTCTATTTGTGAATCACATAAAACATCTTTTAAATATGTAAGTAATCTACTTGCAGTATGATTAAGCAAATCCTGAAGATTTATTTGAGCACATGTTTCCGTTACTTCAAATGATTCTTTTGGAGGATAGCATTCACTTTTCTCTCTCTGCAGAATTTTGTAGCTAGGATAAACCTTCTTAGCGGCACTTCGGATTATTTCATATTGTTTTCGAGAAAGATCAGCTTCTACAAATATAGAAAGAGCCTTTAGAGGGGTTAGCTGTTTTACTTTATCCTCTTGTGCAGCTTTGTATGCTTTTTTTATTTTTGTAGCTCTTGCCGGAGAAGACACAATTTCTTTAAGCAGACCTGAGGCATCTTTTTTTCCAGACGTTTGTAGTTGTGTTTGGGTAGCGTGCATCAATAAATCAGCATCGGTTTGAGTTCGCAAGATTTCAGTTTTTCTTCTCTTACTTCTTTCGGTCAATTCAACAAACGGCTTTTGTAGTCGTTTTGAAGACGAACTCCCAAAAAAAGGTATTGTCACTGTTCCTTCCAGCCATTTGGCATGCATGCTTACAAATCGATCCTTTTTTCTTTGTGCTGAATGCCAAAATATTTTAAAAAAATATTTGAATTTCTTTAAGCATTGATTTACTACTGATATGTCACTATCTCCCTGACATTTTGAAATTTCGCACAATTTTCTAACTAAAAATTGTAATTTCTCTTCAACGAGTTTAGAATTACATTCTTGTATAATTTGGAATAACTCTAAATTCGTATACACTTTTTCCATTTTACTCTCGAAGCTTCAAAATGGTTCTGATAACAATTTTATGCAAAAACCACAATATATATTTAAAAAAACTAAGTACCTAGAGCCCAGATTTGATTTTTTATTATATATTATTTTTGTTGTTAATGATTTTAAAAGTTATGCAAAACAGGTACATTTATTTTGCTCTATTAAATAACGTCCTTTAGCGGCCGCACAGGTGGTTAAAACCCGTTACTTACTGTTTCGCACATCCCTTTTTTTACACAGGTAATATTAGGCTTATATGTAATAATTTAAATAAAAACCATCTACGTACAACCAAAACATTTTATGACTGACGAAAGGGTTTCTATCATATGTACCTATGCAAGATGAGCAAAAACAGAAAAAAGGTAAAAAAATTTGTTTGCTCTATTAAATAACGTCCTTTAGCGGCCGCACATGTGGTTAAAACCCGTTACTTACTGTTTCGCACATCCCTTTTTTTACACAGGTAATATTAGGCTTATATGTAATAATTTAAATAAAAACCATCTACGTACAACCAAAACATTTTATGACTGACGAAAGGGTTTCTATCATATGTACCTATGCAAGATGAGCAAAAACAGAAAAAAGGTGAAATTTTCAAAAAATCATAAAAAAAAATGGCGCAACAACGCGCAACGTTTTTTTTTTGAATTTAAAAGTAGAGATTTCAAATTTTATCGTGATGTATAAAATTTTTAAGAACTCAGCGGAACTCACCTTCAAAAACCTTTTAAATTTTTTTTTTTTACAAAAAAGTGAACAAAAAAATCGTTTTTTTTAATTTCGTACTAATTTTTTTATCATAAAAAATTCAAATAAAATTTTTCTAAAAATTTTCATAATTAGCTGTTTATATAGTCTTTCACAGAAAAAAAAATTCAATGTAAAATCTTTATTCGTTTATCTACAAAAAAATATATTGTAAACCTCCCAAAACCGTAAAAAGTCAATGAACACGCATGCAATTTAATCAACTTTCCTGGTTTTAACAGTGTCCCAAAACCACAAATCTCAAGCAAAAGACTTGAAAATTCACTATACGATGCAGAACTTTGTTGTCTGTCGAGCTGCGTACTTAAATTTTTCCATTTCTTAAAAAAAATTTTTTGCTTAATGTCCGGCTAGATTGGCAAAAAACCCCTATGTGCGGCGTCTCGTATAAAAAAAACCGGCTTCGCTAACTAAAGCTTCTCTGCACAGCCGGCCTTCGGCCGGGTGCAACGTTTTTCTCCTTGCCCACCCAAAGGCCGGCTGTGCAGAGAAGCTTTAGTTAGTGAAGCCGGTACTTGTCTTATCAAAGAGGAGAAAATCCTTGCGCCCGGCCAAAGGCCGCCTATGCTTTCGAGTTTGTAAGCTATGCTTTCGAGTTTGTCCACCGACACTATGACACTGGACGTTATGACATGCCATATTTTTGCAATATGTCCCGTTATTTTTATAAATAACATTTAGGAATTCGGCGTATAGTAATAATGAATGATTTAGACAAATAGTATGTAAGATTTTGACGAAATTGGGCTATTTTTCATACAATATTTTTGGGTGATTTTTCACTATTAAATTTAAAAAACGAAAATTCGCCCAATAATAACGAAAAATAGCCCAAAAAATTTGGGTCACTTTTCATATGAATTCAGGCCCAATTTTACATGGCATTTTTTTTGGGCGATTTTTCATTTATTTTTTTGGGCCATTTTTCTTTGGGCGATATTTCCTACAGCCGCGATCGAAATTTGTAATTACAACTTTGAAAAAAAAGTTTAAGGCTTTGGCCGAAACATACCTGTGTGCAGTGCTGCCAACTATCGAAATGTATGTGTTATTTCCACAAAGGGTCAGAAAGTGGTACGAAATGGTTTAAAATGATGCAAAAGTGTAATTAAAAAAAAAAGGATATTAAAAGGTATCAAGAGCGTCAAAAAAGTTTCAGATTGATACTAAGCACAGCGGTAGCGCTGCCCTTAACTTATTATATTTAATTATTTAAAAATGCACATTTTAAACATGAAATTTCCATTTAACATGGAAATAATTAATTAAAATGAAAACTTATATAAACGTATACAATTCAATGCGCTGATCTTGAAAAACCTTTTGAACAGTTGACAACTAAATCTTATTCGAAAGTGTACTAAATTTATTTTAGGCATTAAAAAATAAATTAAGTGTTTGCCAGAAAAATTAGCTGAAACTGAAAAGTTGGTTGACGATAAAGTGTCCCCATAGTGGTACTTACGACGGCAAATACGTTTAGACAATGAATATTCTTATTGTCGTTGTACAATAATGTCTAGAAAATTATTTCCATTATTTTCATGCTATTTAACGCAATGTATGGTACTTTTTTCGACGGTACAATGCCAAACGCCATCCGTTTGTACTAATTACGCCGGCTGTTATGAGGGTTTATTTATGGACGGCTATGAGAAGGGACAATTTGAAGCTTATCTTGGTATTCCATATGCCTTTAAACCGAAACGTTTTGAGGTGAAAAAAGCTTTCAAACTAATTTGTATTAAACTTACTGAATTTGTTTAAATGATTTAGCCTTCAAGAGTCTATTTTAGTGAAGATAATCACGATGCCACATTGGCAAAGTTCGATTGCCTGCAAAAAAACTATTTATTACCAAGGAAGCCGATAACTGGTAGCGAGGATTGTCTTTATCTAAATGTGTATAAGCCAACGGTAAAATTTTTTGACATTAGAGAAAAAGGTATTAACGATCGGTAAAACCTCCATTTTTTCTCTCTTTCGTTCGGTATGTATCAATAACTCAAGTCTAGCACAACTGCTTCCAAACGTTACCATTTGCTTTTCAACTAAATAAAGCAAATTAATAATTTTTAATTTAAAAATACGAAAAACTACAGTTTTTGACTTAAGACCTTTTTGCTTAACTTTAAAAAGTTAATCTTTATATACATAAAAGCTTATCTCTTAAAAATATTTCCCTTTTCATTCCTTAGAATGCATCAAGTAAATCCTTTTATCCTGTTTTGGTGTATCTGCATGGTGGTGGCTTCTTTGCTGGATCATCTGCACCAATTTTTGTTGGACCAGAACATTTTATGGATCATGGTGAAGTAATTTTTGTTTCAGTAAGCTATCGCTTGGGTGCTTTTGGGTTTCTAACAACTAACGATCGATATCTTCCCGGAAACTTGGGTTTGAAAGATCAAGTTACTGCCTTAAATTGGATACACGATAACATTCGTTCCTTTGGTGGCAACGAGCAACGTCTTGTATTATTTGGTCAAAGTGCCGGAGGGGTATCAGCCCATATGCATATGTTAAGTATACTTTCATACACTACATTCTATGGTATTATAGCAATGAGTGGTACCGCAAATGCCCCATACGCAATTGATGATAATCCAGAATTTACAGCCAGACAAACTGCCAAATATTGTAATATAACGAATTGGGATAGAATTAGTACGGAACAATTGGCCATAGCCTTGAAGAAAGTGGATAGATATGCTCTGCTTTATGCCGGAGATTATTTAAAATACTGGGATGTTGACAGTTTGGTAAATTATAGACCAGTTGTTGAAAACCCTGGACCTTTAGCTTTTTTAAGTAAACATCCAACAGAAATACTACGTTCTGGTAATTATTATCCGGTGCCCATTATGTTTGGTCGTGTACCAAATGAGGGTGGTGTTCGTGTTATCGCCATTATGGAATCGGAAAAATTACGAAATGAATTTAATGCAGATTTTTATAATTTAATGGTAAAATTACTGGAGTTTCCACCAAAATTCAATAGTGTCCAGGTGAGAACAAAAATGCAATTGATAATAAACGAATATTTTAATGGAGTATCTCAATTGAATGATGCCACACGACAAGGATTTATGGATGTAAGAATAATAGAGAGATTTCTGCAATATTAAGTTCGAATTTAATATTTCCATTGGTTTTATTTTTTTTTTTTTTTTATAATTAAGCTTGTTACAGATCGCGCCTTCTACCAACCATTCTATAATGCTATTAAATACCATGTTAATGCGATTGATACAAACAAATTCCCGGCCTATATGTATAAATTTAATTTCGTTGGACCCTATTCGTATTCCCCGTTGTATGCTGGTGTTGTACCCGAACATGATTACGGTGTAGTTCACAGCGATGATACCATATATTTGTTTAGATCACCAGTTATATTTCCCGATTTCAAGAAAAATTCTTTGGATGCTTTTGTTGTTAAAAAGTTTGTCGAAGATTTTGTGAATTTTGCACGTTTTAGGTAAAAGTTTCTTATTATTTATATTCTGAAAATATTGAAATGATTTTTATTTAGACGGCCTAAAGTTACTGAAAATCTTCGAGAGTGCAATAAAACTACATTTAATCCGGGTCCAGGTAAAATGTGTGATTTTCATGAATTTACCAGTATGGAAAATGGTTCGTTTGTTATTAGAATTGACAATACATTCAATACCAGACGTATGGAATTATGGAATGATATTTTAGAGGAACATTATTTTTCTCGAAAGATATTTTAACATTGCCAATTTAAAAATTTAGATTTCTGCAAAACAAATTACTTTAATGAACAAAAGGTTAACTTTAAGTTTAACTAAAGAAAAAAAAGCTTTTGCTGTATTTCCTATAACAAATGTCGAATTTTTAATGCAAGATAAATAAAAATATTTCAGGGCGTAAAACACAAACTTTAGGGTTTCTATAACTGCCTAAGTTGACCACATTCTAGCGATTTGTACGTGTGATTTGTTAGAGTACCATTTCTCCACAAACGACGGAGAAATCACAATAAACATAAACGTCAAAAAGACAACATGAATTGCGGAGCAGATGGTGCAATTCAAGGAGAATTGACTGGAAGGTGAGGTCAACTCTACAACAACACTGCTTCTTTGGTCGGTAGTCTCGGGTAGGATACCATATCCCGACAAAAGTATCATTTATGATCAGAATATGAGCGCGTATTCTAGTATTTTAATCGCGCTGAATAGTCAAAAAAGACTCGAATATGATTAAAAATTTCCAAAAATGCTCGCTGGGTTGTGCGCACACAGGCTCATTAACAAGCACGCACAAATCACAAGAACAAATCATTCCTATCGACATTTAATTGACGATAATACAAAAAAGCAACAACGGTAAGTAATTTAGGCCCCTATTACGGTTCACAACTCAACTTAGTTGAGTTTTAATTTCTTAATTTTTGTATTATGGTTTAAAAAACAACAAAAATTTCAACTGATCACAACCAGTTGTCTTAATTACAACTCAACTGAGTTGAGTTGTGAACCGTAATAGGGGCCTTATTTTTATAAAGATGTTTTTAAGATAGTACATACGAATGAATGTAGCCCTGGAATAGCTGTGTCATAAAAACGACCCTATGAAGTGAGCAAGGGCAGCAAAAAGGTTGATATTATTTCACTTATACAAAGTTAAATTTACCGAATCTTTTTAAAAATACCCACTTAGAATAAGGGGTTAGCACGATAGCGGATACATCGTTTTTGCTCCGAAATCATCGGTTATGTGCAAAATTTAAAATTTTTTTTATTGCACCCTTTCAAAACGTTGTTAATGATGCAAATGATAATGATATCTTAACTGGTTCAGAAGTAAACAAATGCAGCTATGTATGTGTAACCCATACACAAAATGTTCGTATAAAAACAGCTTCATATGTATAATTTGTAAAAAAAATTTAAATTTTAACAAGTATTTCATTTATTTTGTCATAAAAGGGTGCCCGGTAGGCTAGTTAATAGTGATTAGTCATAAAAAATAAATAAAAAACTATCGACCAACCCTTTCAGGCACGCTTTTTAAGCATCCCATGTGGATTAAGTAGGGAACAGAATAGTCACTACTTTAAGTTACGCGCTGCAAGCTGTCGTAAGTGAAAAACGGCAGTTTCAAAGTAGTATCAACAGAATACATAGTTGTAGTAGTCATTTCAGTTGAAGTTGAAGCGCAAAATTCGAAATTTTGAACTTTGTTGCGCTACAAAACCTTCGACAACTTCGGCTACTAGGACAACTATTTTATTCTTTTCTAGGCCTAAATCGCAATAATAATGAAAAACAATTTTTCGATCTTCTTCACTTATAACACCACATAACAAACTTCTTTCAGTTTGTGTTTTTCTTCGCTAACATGTTTGTAGGCCACCCTAATATGGCTGTGGCTTCTTAGTGAAGGCCGCAACCATAATATGTTTAAAGTCTTCCATTAAATATAATTTTTTTGGAGGTTATTATATTAAAAATGTTTTTATCACTGGGTCCACTTAAAAACTTAAAAGAGAAGAATCTAAATAAAGAAGTGTGCAATCACTCAAAATAATATTTGCATAAGGATTACTAAGCATTGATTAGTATTATTGTTATTGTGTTGAACTGTTTATGGTTTTTAATCCAAATTTTGATGTTTTAATTATTTTTATGAAGAAAGGAATTTTACAACATGAAATTAAATAAAATTTATTAATGTTGTTGTTTTTTGTTTGGCTTAAGGTCATGTATTAAAATTATTAATACAAAATAAAAATTTTTGTATTTTATAAATTTCTCTTTCTTGACTGCCGCGGGAATCGAACCCAGGCTTTCACGGACAGGTCACCCTTACATGTTTCAATTGCAACCACTCAATCTCTTCAGAGGGGTTTGCCGTTTAAAGGCAGAATTAGTCTTTACTTTCTGTTCTGTTACGAATCAGCTGATTTGTTTTTGTTATTAAAAAACCTATGAAATTGATTAGTTTTTCTGTTCAGTTTGTTAAAATCAAAAAATTGTTAAGTTATTGTAAGTGACAGCAAAATAAATAATAAAAAATACATATTTATGTTGAAATAAACAATTTTTTGATTTTAAGAATTCATAAAATTTAGTTTCTTCAAATTTATTTGCATTAAAGTGATTGAAATGAAACAATGGACGGTGCAAAACTAATAAATTTTTCAAAAATTGCTGGTAAGTTGCTACAGAAAAAGTAACTATTACAATTTCGTTACAGAACGGCATGGAGCAGAACAGAAACAGAAAGTAAAGACTAATTCTGCCTTAACACTCACAATCATTGACGACTGCTTTCAGTCAATAGTCAAACATCAATCTTTAAACCATTTTATCTTTGGTAGATCGAAATTTGCTTTGAATGATTATCTATTTCAATTGATTTATATGTTATTCCTTACTTCTTTTTTTTTTGTATTACTACGCATTTTATGATAATTTTTATCATAAGAAGGGTTACGATTTCCCTGCAAATGCAAGTTATTTGTCGAACGATGCCAACCAATTATCTTTCCGAATCATTCAATTTGCGTTAAAAAGGCATCGATTTTTTTGCATATTGATGCATATTTTTTGTGATAATGCATTTTTTGCAAATTTTGATTTCAAATGAATATTTTTTGGCATATTTTGTCGTTTTTAAGTGATTCCTTTTTTAAATTTCCATGTTATAACAAAAGTTCTTGAAAAATACAAGATTTTCAAGATTTCGACAAGACATATTTCAATTTTAAAACGATGCAGCATCTTACGTGGTCAAGCCTTCCAATGGGTTTAAAATTTTCTATCCAAAACTTTTATAAGTTACTTGCTTGGCACGTAAGTTATGCCGCTTTGCAGAGGAAATTAGAAGTCAGTTCGGTAATATTGCAATTTTAATTAAAAGGTAACCCTTGGCTCACCTTCCACCGCAGCCAATAGTAACAAGATGGGAGCCTGGCTAGATGCTTCAGAATTCTAATCAAAAAACTTGGAGTAATTTAAGAATTGTTGATACCAATGATTATGCAATAAAAAAAGTAAAAGAAACACTTAATTTAAATAACTTCAGATGTCAATTACATTCAACTACAGATGTATTAGTAAAACAATAATTAATCAGCAGGAATTTAACTCACCTTATACTCAATTCAAATTAATTGATATTGCAGAAAGTAAAATTAACAATGTGCAAGGAAGAAACACCCGATAAATTAAAAAAAAAAAATCCAAAAAGTTTTGCAAAAATATTAACTGGCTGGCCTACAATCTCGACAAGAACATTTCTTTCGTATATTTATATTGAAAACAGTAATAAAAAACTTTGATTTGTTTTCGTTTTCAATATACATAAAAATACGAAAGAAATGCTCTTGTCGACATTGTGGGCCAGGCAGTAAGGATTTCAAAAAATAAAACAAATATCAAATATTTTTGATCTGATCTGGAATGAAAGTGGGATTTGAAAATGAATTTTTTCCAAATGGATTGGCATTCTTTAAGTATGGCCCTATAACTTCAGTTGACGTTTGACGTTGAGAGATAATTTTCCGTGTAAAAAAGTGTTTTTGCGTCTGAACAGGCAAAGTTTTACTTTTGATAAAACAGTAGTACTTATTATTTATTTAAAAAAACAAAAATTTAAATTAGTCATTGAAGTGTTTTAATGAATCAATTAAAAAGATTTTGTTTATCGTGCATAATTCCCAATTTTTATTCTTGATAAAAAAAACTGAAATTTATTGTTGAAGGCTGTTTACTGGTTGCTTAGGACAGATCGTCAGGAAACTTCATCCAAAGATTTTAGAAAAACTGAAGATATTATGCAAATAAAACTGTTAAGCGACTAAGAATTATAAGCAATAATTTTATTTGTAACAATATCAAAGCTTAAACAAAACACCAACAATAAACAGTGAGTTTATCGTTTCTTACATTCCCATTTTTTAGAGATAGACTGGATTTTTTATATTTTTGTTATTAATAAAATTTTTAGTGCATATTTTTTATTTTTTAGGGCATATTTTGGATTTCTTATTAATAAGAAAAAAGCAAATTTCGATCTACTAAAGGTTAAAATACAATTTGGTTTAAGAATTGATGTTTGACTATTGACGTCAGCAGTCGTCGATGGCTGCGAGTGTAAGACAGCAAATCCATCTGAAGAGATCGAGTGGTTGCGATAGAAACATGTCATGGTAACCTGCCGGCCAGGGTTCGAGCCCCGGCCACGGTCAATTATGAAAGATTATCAAAAACAATTTTAATTAATTTTCATGTTGTAAAATTCCTTTCTTAATTAAAATAATTTAATGAGAATTAAATTTGATGAACTTAAGCCTAATTAAAAATATAAACAATTTGGATTAAAAATACAAATAAAACTTTAAAGCGAATAAGAATTATAAACAATTAAAATTATACTTGTAACAATATCAAAGCTTAAACGAAACACCAACAATAAACAGTAAGTTGATCTTTCCTTACATTCTATTTCTTAAACTTTTCAATGTTCTGTTTTAAAAATACTGAATACATTCCTTTAAGTACTTCTCGCAAAGTTAATTAACATTAACCCATTAATGCCCAGAACTTTTTTTTAAATGGAATTTTTAACACGTTGTTCTTTTTGTCTAAGAAGCAACATACTTTGCTCAGCTACTTTCCGAAAACAATTTGGTCAGGGTGTGTTTTTACTTGTCAACTTAAGATGCCAGTGGGCATTAATCTAACCAATCGACAATACATCCAGCTTCATAAAAAAAATACCATTCTTTTCTTGGTTGAGGCTTCTTGATGAAAAACTAATTAAACCAAAACACAGTTGTCGTTGGCAATTATATGGTTAAAATAACCACAATGGCCCATAATAATAGTCAAACGCTAAAGTCGGTTCTTTTTAAAAACAACTTTAAAAGAAAAACATTCTTTTAATTATTTTGCTACTATAGGCGAAATTAATGTATGTTTTAAATTGAACCGACTTTAAGGAGCATATAGACGACATGTTTTTGTCATCTGACATGTCAAATTTCCCACTGCAAAACACATACATGTCGTGTGTTACCTTTTTAACTTTGCTTCTGTAACAGTCAGACGCAAAGTCATCTGACAAAATTTCAATTAGAGCGTGCTCTATTTTCTTCTGACAAACCATCTGACATCAGAAATCTATGCCGGGAAGAAACTGGCAGCGGCGTCAACTATTGACGGAATCATTAGCCGGCTGAAGTTAATATTTTACAATAGCAAGATATGTATGCTCATCTCACCATTGAATAGAATTTATGTAAATATAAACATAAAAACCGTTTAATTATAAAATTCTAAATTGGTATCTTTCAAATAAAAGAAAAAATGTTAAGATGGCTAAATTATTTTACGGCGCAAATAAATATTTTCGTGGCGGCAGCAAGCTACTTTGAAACCGAGAACTACTTTGGTTTCTGCAATAACAATGCGAAAAAAACAGAGACAATGTCAGAAGCAAATTACATGTACGTTTGTGACCGAATATTATAAACCTTATGTAAAACAGCAATTTTGACAGACATGAACCATTACATGTGACTGGAAAATTTGACATGTCAGATGACAAATACATGTCGTGTACGGGCGCCTTTAACTGGGTGCCACCTCAAATGTAGAAAATTTTTTCCTACAACATACAAGAAAATAAAAGCAAGTGGCAACTCTAAGCAGCTGACATTTAAAATTAAAATATAAATAAAACACTGCATACCTTGTAGCGTTGAACATTTTAAAAACGCAATGTGAATTTACATATGTAGAAAGCAACAACAAAATTACAAAATATTTTTGACTTTTTTTTTGCTTATATTGTAATTTTTGGTATTGCGTTTTACACAATTAGGGCCTATACATATGTATTTTGTGTTAAAAGATAAAAGATTTGCTCCAAATCAATAATTATTGCAAAATATCGACCAATATCTTGTAACATAAACATTTTTAACTTTTTGCAAGAAATTTTTTATTTGGTGAAAACAGCTGATGCTGTTGTTAAATGAGTTAAACACAACTTTAGCTAGTTTTAAAATTAACACCGGGTTTAACGTGTATTTATATATATTTTTTATAAAAATTTATTTTAGAACTCTTAAAGTATGCTTTGTTTATGACTATAGTTATGGGCCAATATGTTTAAAAAATCGTTAGTTAAAAAAAGTTTTGTTGTAGATGATCATATAGACAAATGTGTTTTCTTTATGTGTACTGAGAAATAATGGAATTCTTACGAAAAAAAGTCTAAAATTTATTTTAATGGTATCCCCTGATTATGAAAACTTTATTAATATAAAAAAAATCCATTTAAATTATTATAAGCTCCGCTTAGAACATGTTATAAACGTAAATTTGTCACGTAAAGTGGAAATAATTAATTAAAAATTTAAGAATATAAAATAAAATTCCTAGTCTCCGATTATTCAAAACTTTTTTTTTAAGTTAAAAACAAAGTACGAAAATTGAAAATTTTATTAAGCAAGTAAGAGTGCTTTATTCGGCTGTGCCGAATTTTCTATACCCTTCACCATGGTACGATAAGAACAGAAAGTTATATAAATACCGTTCTTTGGATAAAAATATATATATTTTGTGCCACGCCCACTTCTCCAATCCCGCCCACATTTTGTCGGCTGTTGTGTATGGATAACCAAGATGCTTGGAAAATCTGGCTCTTGCCGTTCTCCCGATTTACAAAAATCTATAATGTATATACATATTTGGGGAGTGCCCCACCCACTTGTCCAGTTCCGACTACATTTTATCGGATGTTGTAAATTGATAACCAAGACGCTTGTACCTAATTTGGAAACTTTGGCGCTTGCCGTTCTCCTGAAATACAAAACAACATTAAGGCATGGTGGAATAAGCAGGTGGCATCGTTACGGCAACAAATACAACATTACAACAAAAATGGAAATTATATCACCGTTTATGTCAAAAACACAAAAATCAAAGCGTGCCGCTGAACGGGATGAAATAAATAAATTTTTAGCCAATTTTTATTTAATTATGGTCAATATCTTATTACTTTTAATTAAAACTTATCAATTGATGTTTTTGTTTAAACTTTGATATTGTTACAAGTAGAACTGTTGCTTATAAGTCTTCTACGTTTAATAGTTTTATTTGGTTTAATATCATTAGTTTTTCTAAAATCTTTATGGATGAAGTTTCCTGACGATCTGGCCTAAGCAACCAGTGAAATGCGCATAGGAATAGCTTATCCCATCAACAATAAATTTCAGTGTTTTTATCAATAATAAAAATTGGGAAGCATGAATAACAAAATCTTTTAAAATTATAATTTTCAAAAACTTTAATAAAATACAATAATCACAGCACAAAACGTGGACTTTTTGTAAACATAAACAAAACTTTGACATAAACCTAGACAGACAATGCAAGAGCAAAAAATCGTCATCTGGCGTAGTGCTGCCACCTGTTTATTGCCCTATGCAACAAGTGATGTTTGGATGAAATAAGCGGCTGCCGTGGTTTTTTGCTCATATCTCATCCACTTGTGGACCGATCAGGCTGAATTTCAATAGCAAACAATTCCGCATTATATGTGACATAAATATAAAACTACCAAGTCCCCAGCACATCTGGGGCCTTCGGAAGACCTATTTCAACGGACACACGGACAGACGGAAATCGTTTAATCAACTTCGATCCTCCTAAGGACTCAAAATATATATACGTTATAGGGTCTAAGATCAATATTGTAGAAATTATAATCGGAAAGACAATCTTATATATCGTCCCCTCAATACAACAATAGCGTATAATTTTTTTGGGGTTTTGAGAAAATCGTGTTTTAAATTTTTGTCAAATCGGATGTCTATTAAAACCTCAATATCGCGGTAAATAAATATTTTTCTTACTGGATTTTTCGACGAATACATAAACCCGTTTCTTGTCTTTAAATTGACCAATTTTTTGTATTCTACGCATCCTTTAAGACCATAATTATGTCATTCAAAGTGCAAGTCCTCCATATAGGCTATTTTATTTTTTAAAGAATTCGTATGATGTATCTGATACACTATTATATTTTGTATGGTATACGCTGTTTTATTCAATAAGTTTATGGTATTTTTATTAAAATATTTGATCTTAAAAATCTCAATTTGTAACATTATAAAACAGTGATTAAGTCATAGGTTTGTTAATTCAGTGGCACATATTCCAATTTTGGTTATTATTAACAAAAAATTATGACAAATTAAGTTATACATTGCGTAAATCAAACATAACTAGAAGTTCATTCGTCTTCATCTAAACAATTTCACTTCTTTCCACCTTGTAAGTTAAAAAAAAAACGACTGCGAGCCACGAGGAATTACATTCTTCTTGCACAAATTTTGGAGATCATGCAGATTCGATGGTCGGAATGAAACTTTTTCTCAAACAATAGTGTATATTATTATAATCTATTTTATGAGTTAAAGTTTTCATAAATTGTATTTTTTTCTACAGCCTAACATGGAGTATAATGCGTTTACACACAGAAAAAAATTATTTTCATATTTGAATACGAAAATCGCATATCTGATAAAAAAAATTTTTGAATTTTCTGCGATGACGATTTTTGCGTTATTGATAAAAAATTTTGTAGGTATAGTTATTGAATTTTTAGTCAACAACCAAGTTTATTGAATCAATAAAAAAAGTTGTTGCCCAAAATAATTTTTTTCAACAAAATGTTAACGTTATTTGTTAATATAAATTGTTGGAAATGTTGAATAAATCAAACAAAATGTTTATTGAATCTTTATTGATTTATTTATTTATTAATAATAATGTGCTAAGCTCCCAATTTTTATTTTTTGGTAAATACACTAAAATATATTATGGGGGGATAAGCTAGTTCATATGCGCATTTCGCTGGTTGCTTAGGCCAGATCATAAGGAAACCTTTTTCTAAAGACTTTGGCAAAACTAAAGATATTTAACCAAATAACACTGTTAAGCGAATGAGAATTATGACCTATTATAAAATGGACAAGAGTTGTAAAAATACTGTTTTAACGTTGATTGAAATATTTGTTTTATTGAATATCAAGAAATATTTAAATATTTCGTTATTAAATATGTTTTATTGAGTGCTATTTTGCAAAGTGTATATTTGATAAATTTTTTCATTGAATCAAACAAAAAGTTGCTTGAACAAAAATTATATTTTTAACAACCTGTGTTGTTAAAAATTTTCTTGAGATATTTTTTTCTGTGCACTATTATTCTATTAACAACTTTGAAGTGGCAATTTCAAGTAAAAAAGCGCATATGCGCTTACACACTTATTGAAGGAAAATTTTGAACAAGAAATTATACACTATTTTTTCCATCGATATTTTGACCAACTTTTTGGAAGTAGAATTTAAGAAATTTTGACCAGACATAAAATCAATGATGGAGATTCTAAATATGCAATAAAAAATAATTGTTATATTAAGGGGACGATAACGTCATATGATTCCAAAAAACCCCTAAGCTACATTGAACAAATTTTACGGGAGAAGCATAAAACTCTTTACATTGAAAAATATCCTAAGTCTGAGTTCATACGGCTCATGTCTTATTGACAAGATTCTTCCTTTTTCTTCTTTGAACATGAATTGGCGTTCAAATGATTCATGTCATGTTGACGACATGTGCTTTTTTGATGTTGAAAACAAAAACAAAATTAAAGACTAAGTCTGTGTTCATACGGCTTTTGTCTTATTGACATGATTGCTACTTTTTAGGCGAGAGGGACGAGACACACTTTTCCAATTGTCTTGTCTACTGTCTAGCAAATCTTGCAGACAGTAAAATTGGACAGTGATTTGACATTTGCTAACAGTAATCTGAAGTTTTGTTAGCAAAAGGGGAAAAAATCAAAGTGTATGATTTTTTATATTTTAGTTAAGTGTTATGTTTGTTAACACAATATAATGGCCATTTTCTCAATGTATCGACAAACTGTCTGTAACTTAATGTCAACATAAATTTATTGGACCGATAAACTGTCCGTTAACGATTTTGGGTTTCTCAATATACCGACAAAAAACGAAGTTTTCAGCTGGCAACGCCACTCAAAATGCATGTAAAAGTTGGGAGTCAGCTGATTGAATTTATCTGAACGGCAAATAAAAGGAAAATAAATAATTGGCAGATGAGTGCCGGTTAGCTTTGCGATAAAATCGATGCAAATGAGACATTGAGAAAACCAAATTTCTTTAATGTGCAGTTTTTCGTTGAGAAAAAAGGTGAGAAAATGGCCATAAGTATTTTAAGCTGTTTTTAAGTTTGTTTAGTTCATGTAAAACACGTTTAGCTCGACTTGAACAGCAACATTCACGATTGACTTATTTTTAAAAGTGAACTGTGTTAACTACTGTCTGGACGCCTACGTCACGAACACAGTTAGTAGTGTTTTTAGAAACTAATATGTATTTTCTTACTGTCTTGCCAGTACTGTCAAATGTTAACGTACTGTTATTCGTTGTTTAATTTTGTTTTTGTTTTCAATATCAAATAAAACAAAATAAAAAACATGACATGAATCATTTGAACGCCAATTCATGTTCAAAGAAGAAAAAGGAAGAATCGTGTCAATAAGACATGAGCCGTATGAACTCAGGGGGGTTACCGCGTATTTCGATTCGAAAGAAATCATTTACGGATTCGAACAATTTGTACTGTGTATTACGATTTTCGTAATCGTTCGAAACGATGACAGAGGTTGTATTTTTTAAAAAATTTGAAATTTGATGAACAATTTTTGTTTGTAATAGAGAGTGGCTTCTAAGAAAGTGATTTTTTGTTTTCAATCAAGTATAAAAAACATCCGTTTATTCGAAACAAATATTACGAAAATCGTAATACACAGTACAAATTGTTCGAATCCATAAATGATTTTTTTCGAATCGAAATACGCGGTAACCCCCCAGACTTAGTTAAAATTTGTTTTTTAATATTAATTAACAAAAATACAAACCTATAAAATAAAAAATACAAAACTATCTTTTTTGGGTTTGTTATTTATTGGTTATAGGGTTGCCAGATGGGCTTGATTTGTCTTGATTGTCCAGCTTTTTCAATATGTGTCAAGAATCAAGAAAAAATTTAATTTGCCAAGCTAAATCGGAATTTTAAAAAAGTTTTCATTAAATTGTCCAGAAAAGTCAAGAAAAACTAACCATTATAGATCGTGCTGTTGATATTTGAACTGCAGTTAAAATATATTGTCGAAAAAAACTATGGGAATTTGTATCCCAAAGAATAGAAATAAAAATAGCACAAAGACTATCAGAGTCTTATTTGTATTTCATTTGTAACATAATCAGTTAATTTCACGTATCCATATTAGCCTTAGAAAGCAATTTGGATTTTGGTATATAATACGAAATATCTGAGTAAAATTAAGTTCTCCTATCTCACATGGAATGGGCAGTTTTTTGTCTATGACTAGTTCATTCATAGCACGATTTTGTTATTTTCACTAGCAGTATTCTACCAAGTTTATTTTATGCGAAAGTTGAAAAATAAAATTTTGAAATTATAACCAGAAAATATAAAGATTTATGTGTAGAAATTAGTGCCGCGGTAGACTAATTAGTAGTGAGATAGTCTATCATTGCCGGGGTTGTGGGTTCGATTCCCGTCAGCAAAAAAAAAAAAAAAAAAAATCGCATTCATAATTTATTGCTGATAGCTATTTGTGGCCGAATTTCAATTCCGTACTATGTGCGATATAAATATCTTCTTTAGAAAGCCCATTTCAACATACACACGGCCAGACAAACCAACGGACGGATAGACGGACATCTTGAAATCAGCTCCGCTACGTATAACATCAGTATTGTAAATATAACAAACTGAACAACAATATAAATTTGTTTGTTCAGTTAACAAAATGTTTAGCTGTCAAGAAAAATCAAGCTTTTTCTTTTTAATGTCAAGCTTTTTGTCAATTTCGATCTGGCAAGCCTAATTTTATATCAAAAGGCGTTTGGCCTAAGGTCTTTTAAAATTTTGTTGATAAGGACTAAATTTTGAATTATAGGAGTGTAAAATTTTAAAGTTACATGTATTTTGATACGGTGCATGATCATTGATCAAAAATTCGATTTTGAATTTTATGTAACTTAGGGCTATTTTGAAATCATATGACGATATACCCTTTTACCTTCGGTGACGGGTATACAAAAACATACATACAATCTTTTTATATAAAATTGTTTTAACTGAAACCGGAAAACGTTTTGATTTTTCAACAAATAATATTAAAAAAATCTGTCTATTACAAAACCAATGATTCACAATGACCGCATTGGTCTACGAGAGGAAGTGTCGCATAACCCTTCTTAACACCAGATCAAATATTAAATAATTCGGATATACATAATTTTAGAACCTTTCGATTTATTTTAGCTTAACAAGCTTACAAAAAAGTATTAATTTCGAAAATGAAATTAATTGATGGACAAATTCAATGGCGACGCTTTTTTAAACGTTTTTTCTTCCAACATTTTATAAGTGTGAACATAAATTAATAATTATTACAAAAATTTATACTTGAAACATGAAATTCCCATTTAACATGGAAATAATTAATTAGAATGAAAACTTCTATATAAATGTATAAAATTCAATGCACTGCTCTTGGAAAACCTTTTGAGGACTTGGAAACTAAATGTTATACGAAAGTGTACTAAATTTATTTCAAGCATTAAAAATAAATTAAGTGTTTGATAGCAAAGTTAGCAGAAACTGAAAAGCTGATCGTTCGTCGTACTAACGACGGCAAATACGTTTGTTCCAATTAAAACAGTTTACACAAAAATGTCAAAAAAATTACTTTCATGCTATTTAATGCAATGTATGGTACTTTTTTTGATAGTACCATGCCGAGGGCCAGTGGTTTGCACTAAATACGCTGGCTGTTATGAGGGTTTGATTTTGGAAGCCTATCAGACGGACCAATATGAAGCTTTTATTGGTATGCCATATGCCTTCAAACCTAATCGTTTTGAGGTGAACAAATTTTTAGAACTAATTTATATTAAACTTACTGAATTTGTTTAAATCATTTAGCCTGCTAGAATATATTCTAGTGACGAAGATCACGATGCGAAGACGGCAAAGTTCGATTGCCTGCAAAAAAACTATTTATTACCCAGAAAGCCGATAACTGGTAGCGAGGATTGTCTTTATCTAAATTTGTATAGACCACAGGTTAAATTAATCTTTATATTAAAGTTTGTCTTTTGAAAACATTTCCTTTGGAATTCCTTAGAATATAACAAGTGATGCACCTCATCCCGTTTTGGTATATCTTCATGGTGGCGGCTTTTTTGCTGGATCATCTGCACCAATTTTTGTTGGGGCAGAATATTTTATGGATCATGGTGGAATAATAATTGTTTCAATAAACTATCGTGTGGGTGCTTTTGGGTTTTTAACAACTAACGATCAATATCTTCCGGGAAACTTGGGTTTGAAAGATCAAGTTGTTGCTTTAAATTGGATACACGATAACATTGGCTCCTTTGGTGGCAACGAGCAACGTCTTATATTATTTGGTCAAAGTGCAGGAGCGGTATCTGCCCACTTGCATATGTTAAGTTTACTTTCATACACTACATTCTATGGCATTATAGCAATGAGCGGCACCGCAAATGTCCCATTCGCAATTGATGATGATCCAGAATACACAGCTAGACAAACTGCCAAATATTGCAATATAACGAATTGGGATAGAATGAGTACGGAACATTTGGCCATAGCCTTAAAGAAAGTGGATAGATATGATCTGCTAAATGCTGGCGATCATTTAAAATACTGGGATGTTGACAGTTTGGTAAATTATAGGCCAATTGTTGAAAATCCTGGTCCTACCGCATTTTTAAGTCAACATCCTACAGAAATTCTACGTACCGGTAATTATAATCCGGTGCCCATAATGTTTGGTCGTGTACCAAATGAGGGTGGTGTTCGTGTTGTGGCCATTATGGAATCGGAGAAATTACGAAATGAGTTTAATGCAGACTTTTATAATTTAATGGTACAATTTCTAGAGTTTCCACCAGAATTCAATAGTTCCCAGGTGGAAGCAAAAATGAAATTGATAATAAACGAATATTTTAATGGAGTGCCTCAATTGAATGATGCCACAAGACAAGGATTCATGGATGTAAGTAGAATAAATAAACAGACGGATTTCTACAATCGAATTTAATATTTCCATTTGTTTTGTATTATATTGTTTTTATTGTAGCTTGTTACCGATCGTGGCTTCTACCAACCCTTATATAATACGATCAAATTCCATGTTAATGTAATAAATACAAATATATATCCGGCCTTTATGTATAAATTTAATTTCGTTGGACCCTACTCGTATTCCCCGTTGTATGCCGGTCATGTACCCGAACATGATTACGGTGTAGTGCACAGCGATGATGTCATATATTTGTTAAGAGCATCCGCTGTATTTCCCTATTTCGATAGGGCTTCTGAAGATGCTCTGGCTATTTATGGCTTTGTTAAAAATTTTGTCAATTTTGCCCAATTTAGGTAAGAGTTTCTTCGTATTAATCATATTGTCAAATATTTAAATGATTTCTATTTAGACGGCCTGTAGTTAATGAAACCCTTCGAGAGTGCAATAGAACTACATTTAATCAGCGTCCAGGTAGAATGTGTGATTATATTGAATTTACCAACAGCTCAGACGGTTCGTTCGTTGTTAGAGTTGACAATGAATTCGATACCAGACGTATGGAATTTTGGAATGATATTTTAGAGGAACATTACTTTTCTTAAAATCTGTTATAAAAATTTACAAATGGAAAGTATAAAAATGTCGATTCCTGCTTGGCGATAATGAAAAACAATTGTTTAAGTTGACAAAAAAACACTTTAAGTTTATTTAAATAAAAAATCTTTTTTCTGTATTTCTTCCAACAAAAGTTGAACTTTTACTGCAAAATATACATATAAAAATATTTGAGGTCCTAAAACACAAAGCTAAGGGTTTTAGCCGCTTTTTATTAGAATTTTTTTAGTTTTTTTTATTTACATTAAGTCCCAAATTTACAGTCATAAGTACGCTAATAGCAATGGATTAACCAAAAAATATTATTTCCAGTATCTTGTTAACCATTAGTTAAACTATCAAATGGTATTGGTTGACTAACTACACAGAAAGAAAAACGCTCGTGATAAATCAAGGTTTTTATGATTACTTTAAGTACAAGTCTTACTCAAAAATTCAAGTACGAATAAAACTAAAACGTACCCAAAACAATCCTAAATGGGATTGCTTTTGAAAATCAATCCCGGAATTTCTTGAAATAAGTATAAAATTCTTAAATCAAGTAAAAAAAAAGATTAAACTTTTCGTTGTGTTTAACCCTCCGGCTTACGCATGTTTTGATTTTCTATACACATTTAAAAGTAAATTTGAACTTTTGCTTCTCATTTAGTTTATATTTTTGTTTAAATATGTACATAAGAGTTCTAAAGTTAAAACCATATATGGCATGATGTTGGTGTTTAATAATTCTGTAAGGTGTAATGAGGGTATGTAAATCAATCATACGGGCATGTTCTACAAATCAAAATGAAGTGGAATTGAAAACGAACGAGATTTTGATTTCAATTAATGACAAAATTACTTCAGTTTGTCCTGTTTTTAAGAGCTGTCTTGTAAATATGATTGGCACTCAAAGTATGAAGTATATAAAAAGAAATATTTTTCTGAACTTTCTTTACAGGCTCGTTTTTAAAATTTTGTTGGTTTTAAAACCACTTCATTTCGATTCACAGAACATACCCGATAACGATTTTTTTCTTTCTAATTTCTTTTTTGGGTTTTTTCAAGCACGAATTCGGGATAAAATCAACTTTATAATACTTGAATCAAGCGCATTTTGAGATTGATTCAATATTAGTTTCACTTAAATCATTTTCGGTTCATTTTAAGTACGAAATCGGGATTGAATATGGATAATTTAAGCATTTTTCGATTGAAAATCCGTCCTTGAATCAATTTGTCTGTACTTTATTCAAGAAAATCCGTACTCGACGTACTATTTATACCGCTTCGGATTGATTTGAGTACGGATGGATTGATTTTTCTATTGGGTGTACTAGTTAGACAACAGTTCTGCCGTTGAAAATTATTATTTAAATTTTTTTTAAGAAAATGTCTATTATTTTCACCCTTATAATTTTTTTATTTAATACGATTTTATTCTACAAAGCGTGAGTGTCATTTTCGTATCTATTGTAAATTAATGATGCTGCAAAATGAGAGAAAGAGAGAAATGGAGTTTCGTCCACTGTTTTATTCCGGTAAATTCAACACACGTGTTTACAACAGCTTTTTGCGGGATTTTTTCACCACAGCTTAGTAAATTTTAGTCTAATACATTTTGTTGTTGCAGTGTTGTAAATGGTAGTATTTAAACTGCTCAAATAAGATCAACAAGGTCTACAAGAATACTTCACTACCGAGAGTGAAAACCGCTATTAATTGTACACAGACGCTTCCACGCATGTTCTTTTTGTTCAGCAGTAACACTGCCATCCTTAAAAATAATAAAATTGTAAAAAAAACACTCCTACCAACACAGAAATTCGGTATTTTGATAGAGTTACCATTTTTTGATTTGATAAAATTATTTACCAATATACTGTAAACATAAAATGCTAGCTCAACAATAGTTATCATTTTAGTTTACAATTAATTAACTACCCCATAAAAAATATTATCATTTTGCGAAGCACTAATGGTACATTTAAAAAAATAAGCGCACAATTATGCGCTACGCAATAAGACATACAATGCAGTAATGTAAGTGAAAGGACTCTCAATAACTTTAATAAAAAAAAAATTACATATATCAAGTGCCACGGCATTCCCTTACTACGAAGCAGCTTTGTTAGGGAGAATACTTTAAAATAACTATATCAAAACATTCAGTGTGTAAAGCTGATCGTTAAATCCAACAATTTTTATATGCGCTGAATAATCTTTATGTGTCATAAATGTATTGCTTCAAAGTGGGAACTCGCCATATAAAATTCATTCCTTCCGTAAGCGCAATGGTAAGCGAAACGTTTATGTTACTCACTTACAAACCTGTTTCGTTGGAAGCTCCATTTTTTTATTGGGTAATGACCAGGGAAACCACAAATATGCAATTGCATGTTTTTCCTTGTGCGACCAATGAAGGCAAAAGCAATATATTTATCTGTTTTAGAACTTTTTATTAATTTTGGCATCGATTCGTTAGTGCATATTTCTGCATATTTTACCCGTTGCTGCATATTTTTGTAAAAAGTGCATTTTTACAGCATTTTCCAAGTTTTTAGCGCATATTTTAGCTTTTTGAAGCATATTTTGATAATAGCTTAATTTTTTTTATTTTTACACTAATTTAACCCAAGGCGAATTTATTTATGGCTGCAAGGGCGAATTCACAATTTTAATTAAATAAAATTAAGTTTAGGTCAAGGCGAATTCATGCAAACGGTGGTTTCGATACTACAACAAGTAACAACACTAAAAACATAACAATGTATTTTTTTGTTGCTTTTGTTGGTCGATATGTCAAAAACACAAGTAACTTTTGACATTCCTCTCTCTAATTAAGAAAAAAAAGTAGCGCAGTTGTGCTTTCAACGCCACCTGAAAAATTAATTCGCATTGGTTTACGTTTTGTTTGTCAGTGATGTTTATTTTTTGTTTATATTTTGCACTTGTGAATTCGCCTTTGCTGTTGCACCACGTTTTAATATTTTTTTTAAACTTTCAAACGTCATGCAAAGGATTTTTTTGTCTTTTTGATTTCATTGAAAAATTATTAAAAAAATTAAAAACTACTGGTCTCACACTTGTTGAGCAGTACGCAATATTAACGAGACTGTTGAAAATATTAACATGATGCAGGATTGCAATGCAAAGCATAACCTTAAAACTTAACTTTAACAAATTATTTAAAAAAATGAAGGCTTAAATGTTGTAAAAAGTCTATGTTAAAATTTTACTAAAGAAGCTAATGCTTCTGCTTCAAAAGTAGTTTTTAAATATAATGTTCAGAAATCGTTATCTTTTAAATTACATCAGTCGACGTTGAACGCACATGTATAAAAGTCTATTCAGATGTGATAGAGTACGTTTTTTATTTAAAAGTTTAAGTCAATATTTTGTTATTTATTGCAATAAAAATTACCAATAAGACTTTGCCTTTTTTAATCTTTAATTCCATAATCTCAGAAACTGAAGTACAAAATTTGATTTTATTCAGTTATTTTGTTTTTAGTTACATTTATTTAATTTTTTATTTTTTATTTTATGCAAATATTATTACATTGTTGAAAAAAACACATTTTTTGTTTTGAATAACTCAGTGTTGGTTTTTTTAGGGCATATTATTAAGAGTTTTTAGAGCATATTTTCAAGTTTTGACTGCATATTTAATGCGCATAAAACACTTTTTTTAAAGCATATTTCTGGTTTCCCTGGTAATGACTGTCTTTAAATTTGGCTCAAGAGTCAAAATACAATTACAAATTATTGCTTCTATCACGGTTTACAACTCAACTCAGTTGAGTTGAAATTAAAGCAACTGCTAGCGATGAGTTGTAATTATACCCTAAAAACTACACATATATATTTTTGGTCCCTATGAGGAGAGAATTTAACCTAACGATGTCCGTCTGTCTGTCCATTGAAATGGGGTTTCCGAAGACCCCAGATGTAATGGGGACTTGATAGTAATATATTTCTATCAGATATAGTCCGCAATTGCTTGCTTTTGAAATTCAGCCTGATCGGTCCATAAATGGCTAAGATAAGTGCAAAAAAAGCACGACTGTCTCCAAATTTACCCAGAAATCCCTTGTTGTTGTTGTTTTTTTATGTATACAGTCAAATCCCGATAATTCGTAATTCCCGATAATTCGTAATAAACTGACGGTCCCTTGAAAAAATCTCGTTAATTCGTAAAATTTCCATACATTTTGGTCCCCTCGATAATTCGTAATTTTTTTTTCAAATAAAATCGTCTTTACCTCTTATAAATAATAATTGTTTGCTAAAACTTCGTAATAAAAACAACATAAACATGGAATGAATGATTTTTTGTTTACCGCTATTTTTTTTGCGTGGGTTTTTTCTTTTGCTTGTGTGTGTGTGTGTGTGTGTGTTTATTTTCTTAAGATCAGTTTGTTACATGAATAATTTTTATATATTTTATTTTTAACAATTGCCTTTTATGTTTTTTTTATTGTTTTAGTAAATAAATTGAAAACCCCCGTTAATTCGTATTTCTTTTATCTTCACCCCGTTAAATCGAAATCCCGCTAAATCGAAAACCCCTATAATTCGTAAGAAATGGCCGGTCCCTTGCGATTACGAATTACCGGGATTGTACTGAATCTGCAGAACCGTTTCCAAATTATGAACAAAAATTTTGGTTAGTAAAACACAACATCGAACAAATTGTGGGCGGGATCAGCGAAGTAGGCGTGGTACTCCCTATGCAAAGACATTATAGATTTCTATATATATGGAGAACAGCAGAAGTCGCAGTTTACAAATTAAGTACAGTCATCTCGGTTATCAATACACAGCATCTGACGAAATTTGGGCGAGATTGGACAAGTGGGCGTAGCACATAGCGATATCGAATGATATAATCTGGCCCATGAATTAATTAGAATGTAGCCCTGGAAAAGTCTTGCCACGACCTTATGAGGTGAGCAAGGGTAACATAAATTACACTATTTCTGTTATTTCAGATATACAAAGTAAAATTTACCGAATCTTTATAAAAATGCCCACTTAGAATATGACGTTATCACGTTAGTCTTTATATAGGATAAACTAATAAGCGAACTTTTACACTTATACTTTTACAGTAAAAGTTCGTTGGGTATCAACATTAGGCTTTAATCCCTAATTTCTTTAGATAAGAATGTTTCTCCGGCTGATGGGTTTGGCTATAATAACATTCACAGAAGATAAGCTAGACGACGAAATTTCGCCTTAATACTTTTCTTTATACAAATCTTCTAGTCAATTTTATTGTTTTAAGTATCAAAGTAAGAAAGTTAGAATTTTCGCGTATCAGATACCCTACTGTCTGTTCCCAATATATAAAAATTTATTTCCAAATATAAAAATGCACTTAAATATGGGTCTACTACAGGCAGAAAACACACATTTTTTATATGGGCACTTCCAACAAAACTATTTTAAACGAAATATTTTCAATATATGATGCTTACTTTAACCATATTATTGTCACCGGCAACAGGGTCGCGATTGGGGTTTTTTGGAATAACTCCGAAATTTGAGGGTGTTTTTGAACATTTTAAAACTGATTTGAGATCTACTCAACATAGCCTTCAACTTACACTAGGTCATTTTCCAAGTATATTTTCACTGTAGCACCGTGTAATTTTAAATTGCTAATTTCGATTAAAGGATTAATCGAAGAATTTATACCGATTAATCGAATGATAATAGTATATAGCATTTCTGTTAAATGTATAATTTTATTAAAGCTTTAACCCCCAATTTCATCAAGGTCAGTTCAAACTTTTAACTTCCAGTTAACGATATGTTTTGACAGCTATAACTGATATAACTGAAATTGGGAGTTAGTCGAATAAACAAACCAAATGTTTGTGTCCTTTGGAATTTAAAAAAAACCCGTCACGTTTAGAGAGTTATTTATAGAGCGTTTACCAGAGTACCAGGCTTTATTAGCTAACAAAACTTTAGATTACTGTTAGCAAATGTCAAATCACTGTCGAATTTTACTGTCTGCAAAATTTGCTAGCCCAACAAACACGGAGGTTTGATTTCAAATTGAAAATGATTTGAAATCAAACGATTTGAAAATCATTTGAAAATCATAGCGTTCTCAAGAAAAAGGGGAAATTATTTTCAAATTGAAAAATGCCTTTATTTTCAACTTGCTTTCAAATGTGGAATATAAATAAAAATATTTTATTTTTTTTAATTTTAATTTATTATTTATTTGAATGAACTGTGAGATTAACATTCGGCACCATAGCTAAAAGATGAAATAATGTTCTTTCCGTCCTCTAATTCTTGGAAAGACAAACTACTTCGCTCTCTTTTATTTTGAGGATTGCAGCAGGGCTGTCAGATATGGCGATTTCTCGCCAAACGTGGCGATTTTGAAACGTGTTTGGCGATTGGATTTCCCATTTGGCGACTGGCGACTTTTATGGCGATTTCTGATGTAACTGGCGATTAACTTGGCTATATTTACCAATTATATTATTTCAGCGATTTTGTTAAACAACTTGTCATTTTTTGTTATTATTACTAATATAAAAAAAACATATTAAGTGAATTTTATATTCAGTCACTATTTAATTCTATAAGTATGTAGGTCAAAACTCCAGTAATGAAATCGGTGAGGCTGAAGTGTGCGATCTTATAGACTTGTGTAGTTAATTTAAGTTTTTAACTGAATACATTATGATCTCCATTTTATGTTATATAAAAAAAAAAAACAATTACAGAAATAAAACAAAATTTACTTCGGCGACTTTTTTGTATTTTTTCTCAGTTTTTGGCGATTTTTGACTGAAAAATTATACTAGCGTTTTTTCTATGCAAAATTTAATTTAAAAAAAAGAAAATTTTACAAAAACTGAACAATATCGACGTTTGGCGATTTTTGGTGATTTCTGACTTCCGGTTTGGCGATGGAGCTCAAAAAAATCTGACAACCCTGGATTGTAGCACCCCTGCAAATAAAATTGGACCACCTGACCCATTTTGATAAAATGGATTACTCCATGGACTAGTCCGATGTAATGCAAGCATGGACCATGTCATTGTTAAAAAGTGTTTGTAGTGAGACGACATGTCTTCGTTCTTTAACGACATGCTTTCGTTTTTAAACGACTTCAAAACTAATCCTCTTGAGTATACCATGGAGTAGTTTTAAAACTACTCCTTAGTGGTCCAAAGGTGGGTTATATGGTCCTCTCCTAGGACATCGTAATGTTAAATAGACCAGGTTTTTTCCATACGTTTGGGTTACTTTTGGACTAGTCCTGGTCCCTTGTGGACTACTCTTTACACGCGTGTTTGGACTGGTCCTTTTATTTGCAGGGACCGCATTCGTTCAACAAACTTTCTCCACTTTCCCGTTTTGTTTTCCTTTTTTCGTATTTTTAATCATTGTATTACTTACAAATAATTTTTATTTTTCACAAGAAATAAGCTGTTCACTTTATATTAAAATTTATTTTTAATAGTAAAACACAAAGTAAAAAATGTAACTTTAATCGTCATTTTTAATGATCACATTTATTTTTCGTTTTAGTATTGCCAAGTTTATTTTGAATTGAATTTAACATTTGACATCAAATTGATAAAACATTTGATATCAAATGTTTATTTTCAATTCATTATCAATTTGGATTTAAATGTTAAATCAAACAATTGAAAAACGTTTGAGAATTGTGTTTGATGTCAAATGATAAAGTCATTTCATATCAAGGGTTTGACTTCGTGTTTGTTGGGAGTAGACAAGACAGTTGGAAAAGTGTGCATGTATTAGTGAAAAGGTTTGCATGTATTACTACTGTCTTGCCAGCACTGTCAAATGTAAACGCCAGGTTATCTTTTTTTCAACACAATTTAATAATTCATTACCAAAAAGTAAAAACCACAAAGGTATGTTAACTCAAAGATTTATGATAATCTTTTGGTAAGTAAGAAAGAATGAAGTAGATAAAATGGAATATTTTGATGAACTTTTATTACAGGGTCGTTTTAAAATTTTTTTCGATTTTAAATCCACTACATTTCGATTTCTAGAACACGCCCGTATTTTTAAACAAAAAAATTCATGCGTTTCTCTCTTCAGAATAAGTTTGGTTTAGAAATATTGTACGAAGGATAAATCTAATAAAGCTAAATGTAACAGGTGTCCAAAAATTTATTAACGTAAATGTTTTTCAACAACTTCACTAATTTACCACTTACACAGTGACCATAACACATAGTACTTGAAGAAGATGCTCCACCAACAAAACCAAAAGGGGCTACAAGTGGTCCAATGAACTGATATTTTCAACAAGATAAATACTTCGATCGATTCTCTAGGGAAAATTATTTGCAGAAGCATAGCAGAGGATGGAATGTCCGTGAAAAGTTTCAAAAAGTCCAAAGTTCTATTGACTCTTTTCAAATCTAAGTGCCCGAAAATTATTCAATACATCGATTTATTTCAAAATTTTATTCGTTTAATCGAAAAAGTTAAAAATGCGAAATATCGGATAATTCGTTTAGTCGAACAAAAAAAAAACCCCCCCGATTAATTGAACACCCTACTGACAAATAATGTAATTGCTGCGAAAAAAACCGTTCAAAATTTATTTAGATGGGAAAACTTTATTCGAAACTATAAAAATTCCATTTAAATAATTATTAGCTTTGCTAAGAACAAGTAATAAACGTGAATTTGTCACATTAAGTGTTAATAATTAATTAAGAATTAAATAACATATAAAATAAAATTCCCAGTGTCCAGTTATTCAAAACCTTTTTTTTAATTTAAAAACAACGTGCCAAAAAAGTGTGTTTTGTGGTATTCGGTGTTAATTAAAATAAACTAATTTTACTTTAAAAGTAGTGTTCGATATTATATTCAAAAAAAATATATAGTACATATTAAAATCTTACTTAAGGCCAGTTTACACGGTAATACATTGTATTACGACATAATGTGTAATGAGAAAAATCATATCATGTAAAAGCAAAATGCATTGAGTAAGAGAGAATACGAATACAAAATCTGACAAGCGGTCGGTAAATGGTTTTTTTTCTAAACCATTTTAGAAACTTATGTATTTTCATCACACCAGAGGTGTATTTTAACGGAGTATATTGAAGGTGTTAGCATTTTTATACAATTACAAAAACAACTAAAATCAACTCAGGAAATTTTAATGTTGTTTTTGTAAAAATTTAAAACTGCAACCATCTGTTTTTTTGTTAGTATTTTTGATTTTACTTATACCATCCGTGTAAACATGAATTATACTGACAACAGATTTTTATTTTTTTCTTTTAAACACGGAGAGAATTTCATAATATTTTGATTCTACAAAGTCGTAATACATTGTATTACCGTGTAAACTGGCCTTTAAAAAGACGTAAGAATGCCATATTAGACTATTCTGATTTTTTTTTATATCCACCTTTTTCGGGACATGAACGAGTTTAATACGCCAATTTTACAGCGAAAACAATTTTAGACAACTCAACTTCCCAGAGTTAATAACTTTAGGTGTCAGCCGTTTTCAAGTATTAAGAAATCTATATTGTCTTTGTAGGTGAGCTACTACGCCCACTTCTTTAATCCAGCTCACTTTTTGACAAATGTTCTGTATTGATAGCCGAGCTATTTGTACCAGATTGAAACACTTTAACTGCAATCGTTTTTCAAATACGCAGAAATTTATATTGTCTTTATGTGGAAGGTAACAGTCACGTTTCTCTAACTCAGCCCACTTTTTAACAGATAATTTGTTTCGCCAACCAAACTTTTTGTTCCAAAATTGGAAGTTTGTATTTTAACCGTTCTCCAGATGACGTGCCATGCCCACTTTTTCAGATGTTTCTTAGTACAAAACTGTTTGTTCCAAATTTAGAAATTTTTACTGTTACCGTTCTCTATACCTTAGGACACCAAGGTTCTATCTTACATGTAGTTTAGGGGCAAATATAACCTTGTTGTCCTAAGGTCGCGATATACTGTTCCCTATATTTTCTTTGTCTTGTATATGCCACACCCACTTCTCCAATCTAGCCCAGTTTTGGACAAATTTTGTGTATTTATATCCAAGTTATTTGTAAAAAATTTAAATACTCTCACTGCTACCGCTATTCAGATGTATAGAAATCTATATTGTCTTGGTATGGGAGGTGCCACGCCCACTTCATCTTCTGTAACCGTAACTGTTCTCCACATATAAGCTAATTCATATTGCTTTTGTACCACTTTTATTCAGGTAGGATATTTTTATTTTTTTTTATTAGGGAGACGTTTCCAATGGGGCTTACCACAATCGGTTTGTTCTTTTTTAATACCAAATTAAAGCTAGAACAATTATAAAGGGTAGTACAACCAAAACGCACGATGTAATTTGTAAATAAAACGAAATGGTTTCGGAGAATTATCTTAATATTTTTTATTATGATAGAAGGATCTATACCAATTACGTGTGAAACAAAATATCGGCCAAGTGCCCGCCACGGCTTCGGTGCATACCGCTATCCGATGGTCCATATTTTCAAAGACTCTGAGACATAATAGAGGTTCAATGTCGTTTATGTGTGGAATTATCTCATCCGTTAGCTCCTAAATTGTTCTTGTCTTATTGACGTATACTTTTTCTTTTAAATATCCCAAAGAAAGAAGTCCAACGGAGTCAAATCACATAATCGTGACGGCCAATTAACACCACCACGACGTGAGATTTAACGGCCGTTGAATTTCTCGCGCAAAAGAGTAATTGTTTCACCAAGTGGCACCATCCTGTTGGAGCCGTTATCATCTCGGAATAGCGAACACCATTCACGGTTACTGCTAGGCCGACCTCATTTTCGAAGAAGTATGGCCCGATAACGCCATCAGCCCAGAACGAACTGGGCGAGCATGTACAAGTGTTTTCACATTTCCTACAGACCTGGTTTGCTGAAATTTGCACACAATTCTTCTGATTGTGGACACATTTGGTCGATTTTGATGCATTCTGATTGGACCACCCATTTTCGTAAAAGGCTTCAACAATCTAAGCGCGCTGCTTAATTGTGTACCTCTCCATAGTTGAATTAACTGAAACAAAAAAAATGGCAATTCAAGTTGGGCAAAAAACTTGTGATTGAGGTATGACTCACAATTAAGATGGTGCATTATGATTGTACCAAACTGTAGAACAATTATATAAAACACATTTTCTGATATAGAGTCAGTGTTGCCAACTTTTCACGACTTTAAGTTCCTTCGGCATCCTACGCAAATCCTATAAAAAACATAATAACAGTTGTTTAAAGTCTAGGTTAAATTATTCGCGCATATTTGACAAGTTTTCAGTTTTTTCTCTTCGAAAGTCATCTGGATCAAGACTTTATATTGGAAACAATATAAAGATGACTAAATCCTATCTTTATTACCACTACATAGTTATGCCTAGGAAATTATTGTTATGTTACTCAATACTATGTGTTGTTCCAATTTGGAAAGTACTATGCCAGAAGCCAAAAGCTTGTGCCGACGAGATTGGCTGTTATTATGGTAAATTAATGGATGGTTATCAATCGGAAGAATTTGAAGCATTTATTGGCATACCATATGCTTTTCCACCAAAACGATTTGAAGTAAGTAGTTCTAAGATATTTTATTTTAACATACTAATTTAAAAAAAAACTACTTATTTTTTTAGCCATCTGTACTTTATAAAATTACAAAAGCGCACGAAGTGAACAAAATAATTCCGGATTGTCTTCAAAAAAACTACTTGGTACCAAACAGGCCGATAACTGGAAGTGAGGATTGCTTGTATCTAAACGTCTACAGACCAATGGTAAAATTAATATTAAAAAAATTATTTTTTCGACTTAAGACTTTTTTCGTCTTTTTTTTAGAAAAGAACACACTTATATCCCGTATTAGTTTATATACATGGCGGTGGCTTTTTTGCTGGATCGAGCTCACCAATATTTGTTGGGCCAGAATATATAATGGATCGTGGTGAAATTATACTTGTAACTATTACCTATCGTTTAGGTGCCTTTGGTTTTCTGACAACTAACGATGAGCATCTTCCCGGTAATTTGGGCCTTAAAGATCAAGTCGTAGCACTTAATTGGGTCTATGACAACATAGAGGCCTTCGGGGGTGATGAACGTCGTATTATAATATTTGGTCAAAGTGCCGGAGCGGTATCGGTGCATATGCACATGTTAAGCAGGTTGCCACATGGTCTATTTACTGGCGTTATAGCTATGAGTGGCACAGCAAATGTACCATTCGCTATCGATGAAGATCCCGAGTATACGGCTAGACAAACTGCTAAACATTGCAATATAAGGAACTGGGATACATTAAGTACAGCCGATCTGGCAAAAGCTTTAAAAGAAGTTGACAAATTAGTTCTTCTAAATGCCGGAGATAAATTAAAATACTGGGATGTAGATAATTTGGTTAATTATAGGCCAATAGTAGAAAAGCCTGGTCCAACAGCCTTTCTAAGCCAGCACCCTAATGAAATTTTACGCACCGGTAATTATCATGCTGTGCCAATAATGTTTGGTCGGGTGCCAAATGAGGGCGGTGTACGTGTTATAGCCATTATGGAATCAGAAAAACTAAAAGATGAGTTCAATAAGGATTTCAACAATTTAATGGCAAAATTTTTAGAATTTCCATCACGATTTAATAGCAGTCAGGTGGAGTATAAAGTGCAACAGGTGGTAAATGAATATTTTGGTGGAGTGTCAAGTTTGAGTGACGCTACAAGACAGGCATTTTTAGATGTAAGTACATACATGGCTTTCAGAAATGTGGGCTAAGAGACGTAGGAATTTTAAATTAGATTTCTATGTTTTCGATGTGGAAATTCACAAGGTTTTCATAAAGTCATATGTCTTAAAATAATAACAAGAAAAAAATATGATGGCTGTGAGCAGCCCTCATAATATAGATTTTTACTTAGTTGTTATGACAAAATAATAAGCACAGCATAAAAAGTCTTATTATTTAAGGACATTTTTTGTATGACACACAACATAACAATAATTATTTTAAACTATGGTAAAATATAAGGATATTATGGTAATATATGACTTGAAAGTTTATCTTGTGAATCCCCCAATTATATACTTAAACACATACCTAATACATATATAAAAATTCCCTTTAAGCTGGTTACAGATCGTGGCTTCTATCAGCCCCTATTTAATGTGGTTAAATTTCATATCAATGCCATCAATACAAATAGACATCCTGCTTATTTTTATAAATTCAATTTTAAAGGACCCTTTTCCTATTCGGCATTCTATGCCGGTGGTTTGCCCAAAAATGATTATGGTGTAGTTCACCTTGATGATACCCTCTTCACGTTCAGATCACCGTTTATTTTTCCCGATTACAATAAGAATTCATCGGACGCAGAGGCCGTTAGACAGTTTGTCGACTCTTTTGTTAATTTTGCTCATTTTAGGTAAGTTTTATTTAATTAAGAATTTTTTGTTTTGTGATCGTCAGTCTGTATCTTTTTGTGATCGTCAGTCTGTATCGTTAATACCAGCGTTTAAAAAAATTCAGTCAAAGTAGAAAAACTGCCATTTCTTCCACTTTTGCATTTGTCATTGGCCAAAAAAAACTGTTGCTTTTACTTCAGATTCATTGAATGTAAACAGTCGCTGACAAACCAACTCAAAAAGCGAAAAGTTGGACACATTTTAGTTTTTATTTCGACAGTTTTTGGTTTTGACTGCAGTTTTTTAAAACCTGGTTAATACACTACGAGGAGTGCCACAAAGGAAATATGTCCTAAAACTAGATATTAAGAATAAAATATACGAGAACTTAATTTACTAAGGCTTAGTTTAACGTAGGCGAAATTTGATCTTTTTTATTATTTTATAAAACCCAGTGTTGCCAATCCATGTGTAATTGCACATATTGTGTGCAATTTTAACTTGCATGTGTAGCCCATGTGTAATTAGATCCATTTGTAATCTGTGTGTTATTTTAATTAAAGTTCTATTTTTTCATTAATTTTTGACAGCCAAGATTTACTTTTAAAACATTAAGTTTTCTTTTAGTTTCCATCACAGTCAAACTTGCTTTTTAAGCCCTGACTTTTTTCACTTCCCATAACATGTTCTCTTTCCCTCTCAACAATAAACATAAACTAGCAAGACGACTATCATAGTGTGAACCCGGACTAACACCATATGTCCATGTGGAGACCTTAAAACATGCTGTGCCATTATTTAAATGATTTAATGCCAGCATCGGATGTGTGTGACTCAGCAAGTTTGGTTGTATGAAAGCAAAAGAGTGTATTTTATAGTGTTTATAAAATGCGAATTTTTTGCAATCACACAAAGCCGTTCCCTGATGTTCATCCAGTTCTTTTTTACTACAGCAATTGGTAAGCTTTGCTTTTTTGTAAACTTTACCATTTAATTGCAAATATGGAATATCAATAAGGTTTTGCAAGTTGAAATCATTCTATCGAAAATACTTTTTCGATTTATATGTGTTATTTTTCATCAAATGTGTGAGTTGGAATACAGTCATGTGTATTTTCCGAATTCTTCATTGGCAACACTGATTAAAGCTCTTTCTTAAAATACGTTTTACAAATTTGTTAATGCCGGCACAAATCTGTTTCTAGATTAACTAAACCTAGTTTAACTGAGATCTCAAAAACCCAGCTTAAATTCCATCTAAAAGTAGGAAGTAGGAATAATAAGTACTAGATAACCCGTGCGAATATTTCGCACCGTTAGTTGTCATTTTTGTAACATAAAATGAAAATAATTAATAGAAATTTAAGTAACTTCAATACATTTTAAAATATAATTTTTATCAATGAAAATATTAATTTTTCAATTTCTAATTATTTTTCGTCATTTGTGTTAGAAATAAGCTTTAAAATGAGATATCATTCATTAAATTTGATGCGGTGGTATGGGAGATATTTGCAACCGACAAAAAAAAGTGCTTTAGAAATAATATATATGATGTTTTTCATAGGGAATCTTTTTTGTAAATTAACCAAATCTCAACTTCTCAATTTTAATTCTTGCTCGAAGATGTGTTGAGGTTAAGTAAATGAGCTGCAAGAATGTTAAGCTTTTAAACTTTTAAAAACAGGTACACATAGAACAGGATATCTGCTCAAAATGGCCATCAGCAGGCTGTGACGGGTGTGACCTTACAAATCTTAGTTTTTAGAGAATTATGACTTTAAGGCCTGTTTTCACTACTAACCGATAGCTAAAAGTATACATAAACCGGCCTTATAATAAGTATTCCATTATTAAAACTTTACTTTAACCTAAAGTGAGCGATAAAGTAAATTAAAGTTCATCGTTCCTGGTAGGTTTAAGTAAAGTTGTAATAATGGAACACTTTTTATACGGCCGATAAAATCCTACCTTTAGCTATCGGTAAGTTGTGAAAACAGGATAAATTCTGTAATATTTCCGTAGATTGCGCACAATGACTTTAGTGCAGTTAATCATTCAAAGTTTTTTTTACTAAAAAAAAACATTTTTCAAATTGTGACGGGTGTGACTTCATTATGTGACGGGTGTCCCCTAGTAAGAAAACTCGAAAAAAATTAAAGAAAAAAACACATTTTATTAAGTTCTTTAATGTAACAAGCGTAAAAATAAACTCATAAGAAAATAATAATATGACTGATTTATTCGCTATCCGTACTATCATAAGACTGGTGCCTGGTAGTGCTGGGAAACTATCGATAGACTATCGATATTATCGATAGTCTTAAAATATCGAAAATATCGATAGGAAAAATATAAATATCGATATTTATATTATTTAAGATACAGCTATGAAGACATCTAACAGCAGCTAAACACACACAGTATTTTGCCGCAAATGTTTACTTGCTATTATTAATTCGCTCTGAATTACAGCAATGAATGCAAACAACAAGAATGGCAAGAGGTATGGATTGATTAGCAGTGCTTTTTATTGCTAATTAAAGACCTTTAAGTCGAAATTTTTACATGTTTACAAAGGGATTGAAATGTCCAATATTTTTGTAATGTTGTAAACAAATGCAAATCCAAATGCAATTCCAAGCATAGGACAAAACAATGACGACCATTAGAGATAAGTTCGCTAGATTGATTGCCTTTTTGGGTTCAGAATTTAGAAAATCTTTTAAAGTTGCAATGGAATATCTTATAGTCCCTACTTCGGTTCCTTCAAAAGGTACTTATCAATTTTTAAAAAAGCTGCCATCTAAAATAACGTGCGTATATACATACGTCTCATACGTTCATTAAAGTGATAAAAACAACGAACTGTAGCCTTATAAAACATAATTAATGTTTTCCTGCACAAGTACAAACATTCAGTCGATAGTAATATCGATATATCGATAGTGAAATCTGAACTATCAATATATATCGATAGTAGAAAATATCGATAGTATCCCAGCACTAGTGCCTGGTACTCTGTTCAACATTTCACGTGAAAAACGCATATGAAAAAAACTTGTGCGGAATATCTATGAATTAATGTTGATAGAGTTGTACTCTGTTCATTTTGTGAAAAAGTTCCGAAATGTTTCTGGCAACATTTTTTTATAACTGGGAAATATTGTAAGCTGCAGTTATTTCACGTGGAATTTTAAGCAAAAAAATATGAACTGATTATTTAATAAGAAATAAAAAATTAATATAACAGAACCGGTAACAGTTTTTTATCCATATTTACTTTCTTTTTTATTAAAAAAAATAAATTTAAGTAAAATACAAGTAGGGTTTGTTTACATACGCAAAACAATGTCACATACTTTTTTTTTTGTTACTTTGTTCCAACACTCAGGGGATGCCCCCTACTAATGCAATGCATTGTGTTTGAATTAGGAAAATAGGTTATGGGGAGAAGGAAAGAGGGAGGGTCTGTGGACATTAAATTTGAATTTTTCCAAATTGTAGCCGACTGGGAAGACATCTGCCGGGAGTCTATTCCACATACGGCTAGTTCGACCAAGAAACGAATTTTCTCTGTAATGCGTTGTGCGATGCATTGGACAGTCGACAACAAACGGATGTGGTCTGCTGGAAAGGCGAGTACTACGGGCATGCACCCGCGTCTCAGGGATGAGTTCGCCCATCTCAGCTGAACATCTTCCGTGGTAATATCGATAGAACAATGCCACACAACCCACATTCCGACGATGCTCCAAGGAGTCAATAGAGCTGGATACCCTACTGTCATTGATGAGCTTCAACGCACTCCTTTGCACCCGATCCAGAAGCTTCAAGATAGACCTTGAAGCACCTGCCCAGATATGGGAGATGTATTGCATTTTCGGTCGGATATAGGCGGTATACATAGTGAAGAGATTAGACGGAGGGAAGTAGTTCTTGCACCGTTTTAAGAAACCAAGACACTTGAATGCTTCTTTCGACACTTGAAAGACATGTTGGTTCCAACGAACATCACATTGAATTTTCATGCCCAGAACATCAAGAGTGTCTTATTGTTCAATAGCTATACCTCTTATGGATACAGATGACGCTGACTCCACAAGACGTCTGTGGGTCAACATGCAACATTGAGTCTTACGAGCATTGAAATCGACCCTATTAGCAAGACCCCACTCGGAGATGTTCGTAAGGTCAAGATTGAGTGCGTCATTCATATTCCGTCTCATAGCTTCAACCTTAGTAAAGCTTGGTCTATGATCAAAGGAAAATGAATGACAAATGCTGCTGTCATCTGTGAAAGAATAGATAGGATTGGAAGTTAGACAAAGGAGGTCGTTAAGAAAAATAAGAAAAGTGTAGGAGAAAGAAGAGAGCCCTGCGGTACACCTGAATTCAAATGAAACTCCTCCGATGAGAACCCATCTATAACAACACGTATAGAGCGGTCCCTAAGAAAGCTCGATATAAATCGAGAGAAATCACTACCAGCACCAAACGCAATAAGCTTTGAAACGAGTGCACCGTGCCACACACGATCAAACGCTTTGGAAATATCCAGAGCAATCACTTTGCTTTTTCCAAATTGGTGAATAGAACGACTCCAACGTTCCGAAATAAACGCTAACAGGTCTCCCGCAGAACGTCTTCTACGAAAGCCATACTGTCTATCACACAAAAGTGAATTGGACTCTAGATAATTTAACAAGTGGTGATTGATCATGCTCTGCATGACTTTCGAGAGCGTAGAGCAAATTGCTATTTGTCGGTAGTTTTCGGGGTTTGTAGCCTCACCCCTTTTTGGGATTGGCTGGACGTTCGCTACCTTCCAGCAAAAAGGAAAAAATCCTACCCGGTACGAGTAGCTAAACAATTTTGCTAAAGGACGAGACAAGGACAATGCACAATTCCTCAAGACTAAAGCCGTAACACCATCCGGCCCCGGGGACTTGTTTATGTTGAGATCTTAAAGGACCCTTTTAACTGCACGCGCTCGAAAAAATATATTGGACATAGTAACGGATACCTTTTCGAGTTCGGGCAGTGGTTGATTGCTTTGCAACCGTTTTCTTTCTTTTTATAAAAAAGGTGGTGCACAAAATATAATTTTATTATTCATTGCACTTACTTTCTAATTTTTGGAAAGTATCATGCATTTATTATGTAAAGTAACAATTTTATTAAACTTTTTCAACTTTTAGTGTGACGGGTGTAACCGAAAATTTCAATGTACAAATTAATCCATAAAACTCTTATTATGAAACCTACAAACTAGAAACTTCAACAAAAAGTAAGAAAGAGTATGACTAATATTTCCAGAGATAACGGTTTTTAATTAAAAACTTTTCTTTAGCTTCACTTCGGAAAATCAAATCTTGTAACGTTAATTTAACCGCCTTATACTCAATGCAAATGGATGAAACTTTGCAGGCATACATATTCCCGATGACAATACACGAATACATGGGCGTAGCCGGGATTAAATCTAGGGGGGAGGTGGGGCAAAAAATTTTTTTTTGTAACATGCTTTTTTGACCGCCTTTTACTCAATGCAAATGGATGAAACTTTGCAGGCAAGCATATTCCCGATGACAATACACGAATACAAGTGGCGGGGCAAAATTTTTTAAAACCTTTTCTTTAGCTTCACTTCGGAAAATCAAATCTTGTAACGTTAATTTAACCGCCTTATACTCAATGCAAATGGCGTAGCCAGTATAAAATCTAGGGGGGGGGGACAAAAATTTATTTTTTTTGGTAAAATTCTTTTTTGACCGCCTTTTACTCAATGCAAACTTTACAGGCATACATATTCCCGATGACAATACACGAATACATGGGCGTAGCCAGGATAACATCTAGGGGGGGGGGGGCAAACTTTTTTTTAAATGTTCTTTTTTAAGAAAAGCGTTTCTTAAAAAAAACTAATATAAAACTTCTTAACAATAATAATCAGAAAGGGATTACAAAAATTCAAAATAAACGAAGAATGTTCAAAGAGGTAGAAAAGAGTATTCAGTTTATGCTCATTTCATGGTGTTGTAAAATTGATAAAAAAAAAATAAAAAAATGAACTTTTTTTATATGTTCATAATTTTCATTTTCTCCTTGACTTGAAATTAGCGTTTTTTTTTATTAAATATGTTAAGAAAAATCCTGGAAAAGTACTGAGATATTAGATATTCATCTACGATAAGTGAAAGAATTGTTTCCAAGTCAAATTTTGTCAAAACTAAAGAAAAGAATCGCTTTAATCCTAAACATTTAAACCAAATTATTTTTCTAAATGATTATTGTATAAGATGTCCTTTAACTATTGAAATAACTAATAAAATTATCTCAGTTTATTTTTGAATAAATACGTAAATATTTTGTGGATTCACAAGGTAGTCATAAAGTCTTATGTCTTAAAATAATTACAGGAAATATATATCGTCGGCTGAATATGCAAACCACTTTTTATTTAAATTGAGATTTTGATGCCGTGTGGTAGAGAAAGATACGCCTCGTCAACCAGCATGTAGTTTTTCTTCTATTAAAGTCTTGAAGTGTGAAAAACTGACTGTAATTTTAATTTTCTATCAAGCTTCAAATAGGAAAAATAAACAGTTTTTTGTCTCTCCTGTAAAATGTGCTGAAAGTTAGATAGCAGGTTTGCATATTTAGCCAACGATATGACTGTTGTAAGCTACCGCTTATAATATAGATTTCTACTATACAGTTATGAATAATCAATGAACACAGCATTACAATTTTTATTTTGTTTGAAACACAACAATATTTATTTTAAACAAATTTAAATATTTTTCAGTTTATTTTTTAGGATATTATGACGATATGACTTGATAGCACACCTTGCGCATTAATTGAAAAATGCATATTACATATTTATGAATTGTTTTTTTTTTTTGCTTGCTCGTTTTAGTTCAAGAATTGTTATGTTTGGTATGTTATTGTTTTTTTTCACTTATACACTCCAAATAATAAGCAATTAATGCATTTTTATATATTGAAATTACTTAATTTATAAAAAACTTTATTAATCGGTTAACCGATCAAAAACAAAATTAACCGATTATTAACCGATTAAACCAAAACCTCGGTTAATTAATCAAGCGATTAACCGATTAAAGCAAAAGGTCGATTAAATGAATACCGTAGTCCATAGTCTCCAAATTGAAAAATTATATCGATAACAATCGAACCCGGCCTTTTAAAACTGCAAACTTAGTATACCCACCATTACGTAGTACACGTTACGTAGTAGACTTAGCAAGATCGATTTTTTTTTATATTCTTTAAAGTTTTAATTTTTAAATATTTTCATTTTATTTTAGACGACCTAAAGTGAATTTGGCTTTTGAAAAATGCAACCGAGACACATTTATGTATACTCCGATGACAATGTGTGATTATCATGAGTTTACGAAGGATCCTAATGGGTCTTTACTAATAAGACTTGGCAAAGATTTTAATACCAATCGTATGCAATTTTGGGATGATATTTTGGAGGAGAACTTTTTTCCTACATCACAGAGTCCCTGGCCAAATAATTAGACGCACTGCAAGATTTCATGTAAAATATTAATTGCCGAGTGATATTGTTACGTTTTATTATTTTAAATTGATTTGTTTTTTTTTATTTTTGTATGTATTATCCAATCAATTACCGTTTTATTTGACATACATAAAACAGCATTAATTTAGAAAAGCATAAGCTTATTAAGTTTTAAAGAAAAGGAAAATTAATGTTAGTAAAAGTCAATATTTAGTTGAGCCACCTTTATACCGTGTTCAGATATACCTTTTTTATTGAGTCAATATTCGGTTTATTGACATAATTATCTTTCTGTTCATCATACACAATTTAGCTTACTCAATTAGCAATTGACAATTAACTTAGCAAAATGTAAACAACTGTTGACATCTCTTAAGAAAAAACAAAATAAACATCTGGCTTTTGCGCAGACCTAATGGATGGACCATTGTTTTTGTTGCTTTGTTGTTGGCAAAAATGTCAAAACACTTTGTTTAGTGAGTTGAGTTTTACTCACTAAACACACTTGGGACAGTGCACTGCAGTGTTGCATTTTAATTTTACTCAATATTTATAACAATTTCGTATTAATTGAGCTCAATAATGGCATTTATTGCGTAAAACTCAATTAAGGTGCATATCTGAACACGGTATTAGCCGCTATCAAAGCTTTAATTCTGCGCGGCATGCTATCAATGCAAGACTGTACTGTCTCTTGCATTTGAGGATAATGATTCTACACATAAATAATATTTTCTAGGAGCTGCGTTTTGTTGGTAATCAAAGGTGTGATTACCACTTCTCTTTTCATCAGCTCCCACACACCTTCTATTGGGATCATATCAGGGCTATTACCCGTCCAATCCAACAGAGGGATATTTTTTCTGTCAAAAAAGCTTTAACAGGCCGAACAGTGTGGCAGAGAGCTTCATCTTGCATGAAAGTGAATGGTTCCCCATTTGGAAACCATTCTCTAAAGAAACATAAAATTACTAAAAAAAAATACAATGCGTCTAATAATTTGGTCAGGTACTGTAAATTGTTTCAATAAAATATTATTATTTGTTAAATTTCTATTTAAGTTGCATAACATTAAAAAAAATAAATAGATTGGTTTTAAACTAAAAATGTATTAATTAATTTGGTATTTAAACATACAGGGGTCAGACATGGAAAAGGGGTATATGCACCTACCATATGGATCTAGCCTACTGGGTGGCAAACAATGCGTTTACCAACCGCCCCTGATTGAGACCAACCAGCACACACAGGTAGTAATTTGAGTGCATAATTCGCCAGGATTATACATTCTTTCCTTGTTAAGGAGCAAGATCTATCTAACTCTGATGCTTTTAGAAATGTCGTCTCAGGATCTATTGAGTCGCAGCAGCTTCTAGGGATGATCAGTCCCTCAGGTCGAAAACTCTCACTAGTGGTGAAAAATCAGCTCTTTAGTGGGGTTTTCAGGATATCCCTTCCCACGACATGTGGGTAGTATACCACAATCACCACGTGATCCCCGAAAATATGTTTCCAGCGGAAAAGTAAAACTCCTTGCAAAGACAATCTTCCTTTTCTTCTCTTAAAACCAATATGGCGTTTAATATGTCAAATGTTATTGTTTACATTTGTTTGCAACTGAGCAAATATGCACTACTAATTTTGCTCATGGTTTTTTTTAGTGCAGACGAAGTAATTGCAAATACGTAAATTTTGTTGTTGTGTTGTGCAAATGTGTGTATTTTTGCACGCATTTGCATCGTTTGCGCACTTTGCACTACCCATCGTGATTTACCCTACTATTTTTTGTTTTTTTAAAGTAAAAATAAAAATTAAAATAGCAACGGCTATTTTCTAAGCAAAAAATAATTTGTATTGAACCAATTTTGTGTGAAAAATAAATTCGGCTTTTTCCAATAAGTCATTGTTGCAGCAGTTGTTTAGTTTATTGTTGAGAGGGGGAGAAGATTGGGGAGCGTTACGCAGTTTCATGTACTCTGCAATTCTGTTTTGTTTCGTAATTCTCACATTTTTTAACTTTTTAAAGTTGGCTGTAGGTGTATTTTTATTTATAAATAAAATATTAAAAGGAGAAGAGGAAAGACAAAATAAAAATACAATAATTGCAACCCTAGAATTTCATTATTTTGACACTAATGCAATTTCAAAGCAGAGTTTTAACAAGTTGCAGCAACAAAAATTGCCAGTATGGACCATGACTTAATGCCTTATTACTTTCATAATATTGATCTAAGTTTACAAAATGTATGCATCATGTGATCGTAACAAAATTATCTTTGAAATATAGTCAGAAAAAAAATATATTCAGTATTTTTTATAAATATTGATGCTGCGATAAAGGGCTGGAGATCAAGACTATGCAATCTGTGCCTTTTCGCTGCCTACGCAGCTCTTAAAAAAGTATGATGTGTTATTTTCCGTTGCATGTTACATACATTCATAAAAGCGTAGAGTACCTTAAGGCGTTGAATGCGGAAAGTCGTTTTACTTTCTATCAGTTGATTTTGATAAATAAAATTTTATTTTTACTTGTGGGGATGCCGCATATAACTTGAAGCGTAAAATATGAATAACATGCAATGCAGTGAGGCGAAAACGCGTTATGTGGACCTCCAGCGTTGTTATTCATTTATTTTACATTCTTGTCTGTTTATTAATATATTCTAATCCGTTAATAGTTTTGTATCGTTTGAAAATTGGAAGATATTCAAGTTTTAGACTTTTTCTAAGAACTATTCTTTCTTTTAGAATCTGTTATAAGTCTGTCAAAAGTCAATCCAATTTAATCTGCATTTTATGAAAATAACTTAAATATGGTCTATTTAATTTTTATTAATTTTCATTACAATTCATCCCATTAACAAGATTATCTTTACAAATTCTTTTGATTTTTGAAAAAAATTTACTTCTTTTCTTCTTTAACATCAATTTAAAATGTCATATCCCGCGGGTTTTGTATGTTTTTAGGTCACTTTTTTTCGTTTTATTGCAAAAAATTAACATCTTTGTATTTTATAATACTCCACTTCTACGAATTGTAAATGTAGTTCAAAGCCAATTGATTTGTATTTTCTTTCTTTCGGGAGTGGACGTACTTGTCTGATAACGTCATTCGTTGTAAAGCAAAATTACGCGTGTGACCTATTTTTGGGAGGTAGAATGAAGGGAAATGGCATTGAGACATATTGGGAAATAAAAAGATAACGATATTCGTTTTAAGAAAAAAATAAATAAATCTTAAGACTTGGGAAACATTTTTAGTAGTTGCTTTCTTTAATATAGAACACTACATAAAACAATTGGAGCAACTTTATTTTTATTTTTAAGAAGATTTAACATTTATTTATCGATCATAAATTCCATTTAAATTGTATTGTAATTTCGTTCAATATCGAATGCCGTAATTTGGTCCCTGAATAATTTTAATTTAATATTAAGGTGATCCAGATCAGAAAAAGGTAAATAAAATTAATTATCGGTTAAGCATTGCAAAATGATTTTCAACACAAACACTAGTAGCGTTTGTGTTTTCCACAAATTTACCGAACCGAACATTAAGCAATGATATTCAGTGTTTATTTTCGAACACTGGTTTAAACAAAAACATCAACAATAAACAGTGAGTTTATCGTTTCTTACATTCCCCACTACAAGTGATTGGAATTCTTCCAACATTAATTGTTGTTGTAAGTAGGTTAAGAAAAAATAAAATGAAAACAAAAACAACTTGCAAAAACATGTTGTTGCCAGTTTAAGTTTATTTAAGCCGTGCACTTGCCTGTTTATTTTTCAAACATACATATGTATGAAGGTAAATAGTTTGACTTTTATGCGTCTAAAAATAAAACGAGCAAAATATAATCAGCTGACTTAGCAAGGCCACCTGAATGTACATTTTTTATTTCTAATTTGTTTACCTAGTTTTATATACATATTTACATACATGTATTTTATAAATGTTATTTTTTCTGTAAAATATGTAAAAAAAATTTGGACATTGAATTCCGATAAATTTTTTACATTGTCTACTCTAAAACGTCAACCAAACTTTAAAGCTCTAAAATGTCAACTCTATTTAAAGCAACATAGTAAGCAACCAATGAAATGCATATGTAAAGGGTGTTTTCATAGAGTGACACAAGTTTAAATCATTATAAAACAAGGAAATATATTTTTAATATCAATGAAATGGGCCTTATTGGAAAGAAAATTTTATAAAACTAATGTTTATATATGATTTCTGCCGTGGCCATGGCGCAATCTGGAACACCAATTTTCAACAACTTTTCGCATTCTGACCATAATCATTTTTAAAGACATATGGGCCAATGACTCCGCCAGCCCATAAAGCGCACCACACAGTAATTTTCTGTGGGTGTAATGGTGTTTCGACAAAAGCTTGTGGATTCTCCTCACTCCAAATGCGACAATTCGGTTTATTTACGTACCCATTCAACTAGAAATGGGCCTAATTGGAAAAGAAAATTTTGAATGAAAATTCAAAATCAATATCAATTTCTGCTTTAGCCCATTCGCCGAGCTATTTTGATCAAAAATTTCAACAATTTGCACGCGTTACTCTGGTGTAGGTCGATTCATAATGAAATTTCAAAGCAAACTAAATAAAAAGCAATAGTTGTGCTCTGTGACACTCTAAAAAAAACACCCTTTACATTCTTGTATGTAACTAGTTCTAAGTTTGTGGGTTCCCCTTCATAAATGTAGTATAGAAAAGATTTATTATAAATGAAGTTGCATATTGTTCTTTATGTTCCGTTGCTCTCTTGTTCTCGCGAAAGTCAGGGACACTACCAGTCTTATTTTTAATATTTTTTTCTTAAGGTTAACTCTACAGTAGGGCTGCCAGAAGTTTGAACCTATCAACCAGGACACATAGAAAAAATGGATAAAAAATTACGCCAACAAAAAAGTTTTTTTAATGCATATGTATGTATGTATATGTAAAAACCATCCAGTTTTTATTTTTAAGTCCAACAATATATGAGGCTATCAGCGCTGAAGTGGTTACTTGGTTACGGTTCTGGTGAAAGATATGTTCTTTGCACTGTTCTTAACAGTGCAATAGTCGAGTAAGTCAACTGTTTGTATCCAAAACAAATGGCGCTAGAAACATAGTTTTTAGATGGGCCGTTGCAACCAAGTACTATAGTGCAAGAGAAGTGTTAACTCCTCATCATCTCATAATAAGTCTGGGGTTACAACACTTCTCATATATAAAAAAAAAATTAACTTGTACTTCATTTACATAAAAAAGATGAAAAATAATGAAAAGTTGAGCTTAAAATGTTCTAAACTATAATACTTTTCAGAAGATTGCACTTTTTCTTGAACTTCATTTCAGCCTTTGATATAGTTACTTACATTGAATATTACTCTCCAGTGTTTCAGTCTTTAACGAGTTTCTTTCTTTAGTCCATTGAGCAGACTTGAAAAAATCAAAATCTTTTGATTTTTCTTCAACCAACTTGACAACTGTCAAACTAATCAATTGACAAAGCCATACACGCTTTGATTTGGACAATAGCCGACTCAGTTGGCAATTGAATTGAAACGTGTATTGGCTATTTTAAAGAAAGTAATTTGTTATCGGTTTTCGATTACTTATAAAAGTTGTTAACACGGTATAACTTTTTAAAGCAACTAGTTGAAACAAAATTTGGAAGAGAATTGACTCTCATCTAATTTTATTGAAAGCTTTTAGTTAAACGACGTTAACACCAGATAACAGTTGAATTAAATTAAAGTTGTTTATACAATTGCCTTATGTTAGCAGTGTTATAACAGAAATCTTAACCTTTGCTAACAACTAAAACCAGCAAAAAGCAAATTTTCTATCTTGACCTGTAAAAAAACCAGGACAATTTCATAGTGGACCAGGACACCAGGACAAGTAGTCAAAAACCAGGACAATCCTTGAAAACCAGGACGTATGGCAGGCCTACTCTACAGTGCCATTCATTCAGGAGTGGAATAAGGAAATTTTTTGCTAGATACCGCTACTGGATCGTGGGAAAATGGGTAGTAAGAACTGACAGATGATAGCGATTATGATGTGGAAAAAAATCTGCAAACAATTAAAACAAGCGAAGAAATCAAAATCTTTTAGCAGGCTTTAGATTCGGTCGGGTGCGAGAATGTTGAGCAAATGATCCTTCGGGAAAATACAGCAGAAAAAATAACAGATTTATTTTAAGAATGTTAAAGGATATGTATGTTTTCTTATGTCAAATATTTTTATTGATTTTTTTAAGGTTGGAAACCTTTTTGGTTTTCTTTGAATTTTCTTTTTTTAATTTATAAACAACAAAAACGTTTTCAAATATTTTAAAAAACTTAAAAATCCATTTTAATTTGTACATTCATAAACGTCAACAATCTGATAAACGTCAACACTCGCGGTTTTATTTAGTTGAGGTTATCCCGAGCGCACTGTATTTTCTTAATGTCATCTGTTTCTTTTCCAAATCTGGTCGCCTTAGTACTCGTAATAAATAACTTTTAAACACAATTGAGGAATTGAGGTTTGAAAACTTGACTATTCCACTTTCGACAGAACAGATTTTTTTTTCTTGTAACATTGAAATAAAAACTCATCGAAAATAAAATTTGGCAAAAATCTCTATAATTACACCAGAAAAAACTAATTAAATTATTTTTCCAGTTCAAAATGACATTCCTAAAAAACTTTTTTCTCAAATTGTGCAAAATATACATTTCTTATGTGCATCGAAAGCAATATCGAAAATTAACTTACCTGCCTCAATCTTTAAAAAATATAAGAAACAAGATTTAATAAGACAACTTTTATAAAGAAAAAAATAACTCTACAAATGTCTTTGTTCTAATCTTTCTTTTCCAAGAATTGCATGTATTATTCTCTTGAAAAATTTTAGTATTATAAAAAATCACTTTAAATATCTCAGAACTCCAATTCCAAATACAGTGTGACCCAAATAACAACTGCTGATGTTAAACACGCATAACGTTTTTATTTTGTTATCATTTGTATAACTGAATTCTTTGAAATTTATAATAAACGTATACAGTTCATAATAACTCGTTTAAATTACCGTATGTGTCTATTCTTGTCAACGATAAATTTTTATGACGCCACGACAAATAACGTCAATATGTTGACTCAAGACGAGATTCCACAGCCTTCATGGTTAGGAATTTTATCGACCGTTTGAAGAAACAGGGTTTTGAGATCGACTGTCTTAGAAGTGGTACTCATCAAAATATTTGCCCAGAAGTTTACGTGGAAACTGTGCCGCAGAATGGTGAAAATTATTCATCTGTTTCAACTCACCGTCATTCCAGCCAATTGGGCTTTTCCAGAACAACATTCAAGAGAATTTTATTGTTTAATCTTTTAATTCATTTATACCAAATTCAAATTGTGCCAGCCCTGCTACCACAAGTTCACCAACAACGGCTACTGGTAGGTTTTATTTAGGCCGCCCTGTATAAATCTTAAGACCGCAGTAACTTTTAGTTCTACTGAAAGTTAACCTTGTTGTTTTTACTCTGACACTTTTAAATTATGATAACGAGATAACTATCTTGACAAATAAATATTACTCCTACTAAAAAAATACAAACAAACACTCTCAAGTAGTGTATGAGATAATATGAGCGTGTGTATTAAGGGCACCCCCAATGAAAATTCTTCACAATTCCACCGAAAATGCATAACCATATTAAACTCAATGAAAGCAAGTAAATTTGCTATATTTCGACTGGGCCGAATATTTAAAACCCTTCATCGAGAGTAAGAAATTTTCAGGAGTTGGACTTATATGGGATTTGCATATTTAGTGTCAAGCTTTATAAAAACTAATCGCACGGTATTATAATTCGTTGGGGTTTTAGGCGTTTTAAAAGTCTATACCAAAAGTATGCTATGATAACTTCACTTAATTTGACAGTGTGATTTTTGGTAGTGTCATTTTTTAGTCTTATGAAACTGTGGCAGACCAAACTTTATAAAAATAGTTTTATTCAGCGTTTAAAAAACTGCAGTAAAAGTAGAAAAACTGTTTGCGGTGCGGTGCGAACTCGTTGCGGGAGAAAAAATAAACATAATACAACGGAAGACGGCGACGGCAATAGTTGTTATTGTTTGCTTACATTTTTATCAAGTTTTTTGTTTACATTAATGCTGTGAACATCGCCAAATATTCAAAAACTATGGCAACATCAGAAAGAGAATGAGTATCGCAAATTGAGAGAAAGAAAGTCCGCAATGAAAATAAAAAACGATTTTAATTTTAAGTCGTTCCGAACTGCGGTTTTTTACTTTAAAATCGTATAAAAAACCGCACCGCAATAAATTATCATTACATTGCGTTTAGACTCTAAATGATGAAACAGAACTGGGGCTGAACGTTTTTTTACATGCAGTTTGACATAAAATTATGCCAGAGAATGCGGTCGAGAAATAAAATCAATTTTATTTTGAGGACGTTTTTTCTAATGCTCTCACATAATTACAATTATTCTCTTAACAATGCTACCATACTTTCATTTAATTTCATACATTTTGTAAACAAAGAAAAATAAGAACAAAAGAAAACGAAAGAAATGAGAGAGAATTTGAAGTTACTGCCGACGTTTTAATTATGGGCTTTAAAATTATTGCCTGAAGTTGAAGACTCAGTTCTGTTTCATCATTAACTTGTCCATGGCCAACAAAAAAACTGATGCTTTTACTTCTGATTCGTTAAATGTAAACAAACAGTTGCTGTCATTCCAACTCAAAAAGCGAAAAGTTGTACCCAAATTTTCGTTTTTGTTCGACACTTTTTGGTTTCGACTGCAGTTTCTTAAACCCTGGCTTTATACTTAGAATTAATCAAGGACCCAGAATACCTACATACATATCTGTAAATGTTGCCTTAATAACAGTATGGTCAGATTTTACACGAACACGTACTTTGTAAGGTCAACTTCGCGCAAAATCATGTTAAGACACTTTTACACGACATGTATTTAGAAGTGTACTTGGAAAATTTCCAACTCTTAAATCCATAGAAGTCGTGTAAATGCAAAAAAAAATTTTGCTTTTGTAAATGTCAGCTCGAAATAACAGTGTTTTAAATCAGAGCGAGTTCTATTTTGAACTGATAAACGATCAAACGATCAGCTGTTTTGCAACACATTTGTTTATACATATTCTTAAGAAAAGCCTTTTTAAACTTAACTGATATACAATTAAAAGTGAATAGAAATGACAATCAGTATATAATTTGCTATTGTTAATGTTTTTAGGTTAGTCAGATGAAACCAAAAACGAACGTGTGAAAGCAAAATTTATAAACCTTCTGCATTTGTCAATTTTGACAGACATGGGCAATTATACATATGGGGGATTTCATGTCAAGTGACCCAATTTTTAAATCGATGTCTTCCGATTTGGATGAAATTTGCACCAGAAACTTTTTGACCGATCTTGTTGAAAATTTGTGTCTAAGCTACTATCCAATAGGATTTACTTTGGCCCAAGTTTCACCTAAATCGGAAGTCATCGATTTATAAATTGGGACACTTGACATGAAATCCCCCATATATGAATTTAACATATCGTCAGCTCAGAATTGGTTTGGCGCATATGCCAAAAAGTCGGAGTGGAGAAAAACGACAAAGAAGATTTACATGAAGATTTCTCAAAATGTACCCGATACCACTGCTTCCGGTATATGTTTTGAAGAAAAATTTAAATTTTTGCGCACTTTCATGAATAAAGTTAGAATTTAATTGTATTTTTTTGAAAATTAATAATATTGTTTTGTGCCGCATACGCCACTTTTCTAAAAAAAAGAAATTAAAAAAGTGGCTTTTTGTGCTGCATACGTATACTTATTGCTGTGTATTGAGTAACTTGTTGTTGAGATGAATTTTTTTTTATAGTTTTTTTATTTGATTTTACTTTACAAAAACAGAAAAAACAGTTCTACTGTTATGAAAAGTTAAATAAAAAGCTACAAATTAAACAACTTAAATAATGCAAAAGTAAAAAGAAAATTTAAAACTTAATATTGAGTAAATTTTTATAATAAGCTTTATGAACACGTGGAAGAAATATAAGCAAGCCTTTTATGTCTCTACTTTTATCGCTGGAAATAAATGATGGTTTCGATATTTTCAAAACATTCGTCAACAAATTCTCAGGAGTTTTCAAACAATTTTTTGATGCAAACTTAACCAAAATTGCATTTTTATATTTTTCCTCTCTGGTAGAAGTTTTATAATATATACGTACTTTAATTTTAGCAAAAGGGACTTTTCGAAAGTCCATTTTATTTGCTTCCAACGAGTATGTGCGTAAATTTTCCGGAAGCATTTCCATAACTTTAAGTTTTGTTTTATTATTTGGCATTGTTTTAAGCAAATTTAGTAAATGAAGAGGACTATGAATTTCAATATTCTTTAAGTACCGGTCAATAACACCATGGACACAGTCCACTTCTTGAATAAAGGAATGTTCTGGTTCTGAAGACTTTTGTATTACGGCATCAATATTATTTTGTTTAAAGAACATTTTGATTGCGGTTGCGTTAATTTGATTTTTATTTTGAGGTACGCAAGAATCCCTCCATAATGTTAAAGTTTTAATAAGTGGACAATCTTTTATTAATTCATTTAAAATTTTAATTTAAGCACTAGCAATATTGTTACCACTCCGACCACTATGAGCTTCCGTCAAAAAGGCACAATAAGTTGATTTAAAATTTTTCGGTGGTGATTTTGCATCATACGTTTTTCATGTTAATTCAACCTGATTTAACAATAACTGCGAACAACATTTTTTTCTTCTGAAATAACTATAATTCAAGTTAATTTAACATTGCAGTAAAGTTAGAGCAAAATGTAATTTATATTGAAATAACAATCGGAATCACGTTGAATGAAAGTTATTTCAAGTTGAAACAACGTGAATTTCATGTAGAATCAAATTGGTTTGAGTGTGTTTTAACAGTGTGAAGATGCTCCAGAGACAACATATGCATTTATTTAAGAATAATTCAAAACACTTACCCCTGTAACACATGTTTCACTTATTTTGTATTCTCCTTTGTTAACAGAAGCATCAGCAGAATCGCCCGATATCGTCATCATTCTACTTTGAAAACTTGATGTACTATTTAACTAAACAATTTTAACTAAAAGAATACGGGAATTGTCTTCTTTTTATACCATATTTTAAAAATGATAAGAATACGGGAATTGTCTTCTTTTTATACCATATTTTAAAAATGAAAATAAAAAATGTTCATACTTAAGTATGTATGCATGTTAATTTAACCAGATAAACTTTTGATTTTAATATAAAACAGGTTTTTATGGATTCAATATTGAAACCATATTTATTTATATTTTAATATTAATTTTTTTTATTTTTTTAACAGTGAATAATATTAAACAAACGTAATTTAAGGTTATTTTAATATTTTAATATTTAATAATAATGATAAATTTAAATAAAGGGCATACTTTTGCTGAAATTTACTATGATTCTCAATCAACATTTTTCCATGTTAATTTTACATTGGTATTTTTTTCTGTGTGTATGACATAATAATGGTTGCTGTAAGATTAAACATATTTAATTTTCGTTTGTAGTAAAGTTTTGAAGCATTTCCCTTAGGTAGGCTAAAAACACAAATAATAGCAAACCGTACACTTGGTTGGGTCCATTATAATACTATTTTTCACAAATTTATTTTCTTGTTGTCATTTTACTTTGCTTTTGCTTTAACTACTTTTTTTTCTTACGGCAATGCAGCAAAGCAACAGTAAAATATTTTTTGTACGTTTTTGTATGAAGAATTTGCTGCAATCGCCAAACAATGGCTTGTAGAGCAAAACAGTACTTAAAAAATTTTGAAACAGTTGATATGCAGCAAAATTAATGCTTTATATCTCAGAAACCATAAAAATTTTCGCGAAACAGGTTTTTGATTTAGAAAGAGGGTATTAAAAAAATATATTCCTCATACCTAACTCATTTTTTTAAAAATGGTCGGTAGGTCAAACCAGTAATGAGCTGACGATGTGGGAAATTATATGTGAAGCGGACAACCCAATAAAAATTTTTGTTGGAATCATAGAAAAATATTTTGTTTCTATGATGTTTATTTGTCGAGTTATAGGGAGGTAAAGTGTTGCCGTTTTCAAAAAATGTTTTTTTAAATTATTTTTTCGAATTCAAACAAAAAAAATGTTAAGTAATTCTTATAGAAAATCGATTGATCTTTATGTTGAGGAAAAATCCAATTTGAAAAAAAAATTCATCTGCAAAACCGGAAATTACCAATTCAAAGCAATAAATAATTCTAACTTAGTCCTATTTTTTTTTTATTTTTTAACCGAAAGCAGCCTATATTGTAAAAAAAATTATTACGGGACCTCTATTAGTTTAAAAGTCATGCAAAGTTCTTTACTATACACGTGCTTATTGCAATGTTGTACCGTAAAAGACAGGAATTTGGACCTATTTTTTCTTATTTTATTTTTACCAAAATTAGCCTCCGGCGAACTTATTAAATTGTACCACGTTTATTATGTGCTCTCCATAAGTTTAAAAGTTAGGCAAATGATGATTTTAGCCGCTTGGTTATGTAAGCTATTTAGTTAAGTTTGTACATTTTTTACAATTACAATATTTTGCAAAGACACTGAAAAATACATGTCGTATACAAGTAGCTTTAAGGATTAGTGCAAAATCTTTTTTGGGATCAAGAATTTAACATTTTACTCCAAAATCGCGTTAAATCAAAAACACATATTATAACATTGTGCTTGTTGAAAAAACTGTCAAGCGGGGTACCCGGCGGGTAAATCTTTTTTTCATTACGCTGAATCCAGAGGTGTTTCACGTTTTTCAGGTTAGCTCTTGTTTTCGAGGTATTCCGTTATTTCGAAAATGGTGGAGTTTGCACACTCTAAATATGCATAATTCAAAAACGGTTTAGACTATGGAATAAACTAAAAAAAATTATTTTCCGCAATAAAATTACCTTTAAGTAACGATTAAAGTATATAATTCATATATATTGCAGAAGGAGTACCATAACTGCCTTAAACATAGTATATGCCCCTTATCACCATCCATTAGGAGGCCTCATAAAATTCTTAAATTTGTCCTGTGCAGAGCTTGGAATGCCGCTATGTATGACAAATCCCACTATATTTTTCATCACCATCATTAGTTTCTAACATATCTACACGTTATCTGGATTCCTTAAGGGAGCTCTCATATAAAATTTTCAATACAGACTAGAAATCTATTGAAGAAAAAGGGTCATATTCGCCTATGACTCGCCCCTAGGGGGATGAAATGTATGGCCGACTTCTGTTAGTTTTTCATCATTAACATTTTCTCAAACAGACTTCTCTTTATCTCCGCCCCAATAGGCATAGATTTGAATTAAATTTCATTGAATTTATAAGTAGGTTAAGAAAAAACAAAATAAAAACAAAAACAACCTGCTTTATTGCTCTGGCAAAAATAAAGCATGTTGCCAGTTTCGTTTTTTTAGCCGTGCACTTGCCAGTTTATTATCAAAGTAATTTTTGGGAATACAAAATTATTATTTTAAACGAGTTTGTTTGTCGTGCTTAATTCCCAATTTTTATTCTTGATAATGCATGTAAGAAAAGATAAACTCACTGTTTATTGTTGAGGTTTTTTTTTAAGCTTTGATATTGTTACAAGTATAACTGTTGCTTAGAATTCTTATACGCTTAACGGTTTTATTTGGGTTAATATCTTTGGTTTTTCTAAAATCTTTGGATGAAGATGAAGAAAACGATCTGGCCCAAGCAACCAGTGAAATGCGCTTATCAACAATAAATTTCGGTGTTTTTATTCAGAATAAAAATTGGGAACTAAGCACGACAAGCAAAATCTTGTAAATTAAAAATTTTGTATTCCCAAAAATTACTTTGTTAAATTTCCTTAAGGGCCATTATAACAACTAGAAGTTAGCTAAAGTGAAGATTAAATTGACAGATAATAATGTGTTATCTGTCAAAAAACGTCTGTTAACTGTCAGATAACAGCTAACGCCAAGTTATAATAATGGCCCTAAGTCTTAGTTTCAAACGTTCAAATACTGGCCTGACTTGTTGTATTAGGCGGCAGAAATAAAACTTTAAATTCTCCAAATTTTTAGGGTGACAGAGATGGAGTGTTTCAAAATCAAGGCGAATTCATACAGGTGACATTTTAGAGTCATCTGTTTATTGTCTATTTATTTGTGTGCATTCTGAATGTAAAGCATTGCTTAGATTTTGTGGAAAAATTAGTTAAAATTTAAAATTCAATAAAAAACTAAATACTTGAAAAAAAAACTTATTTAAATTTTATAAAACAAAAGAAGTGAATATAAAATACTACATATAAACACAAGGAACTAAAAATGCGAAAGGAATAAGAGGAGCAAAAGAGGAAAAAGATTTACCTTCCAAAACAATTGTGTTTATTTAATAAACAAAAATATTTCCTTTACGCAATTGGAATTAAAGAAAAAGCTAAATGCATTGTTGAAATAAGCAGAAAGAAAGCTAAAAGCTAAATTAAATATTTCAAGCTAAATATGAAAAATTAAGCTTAATTTAGCTCAAAAAAGCTTATATGCTTAATATTAAGAAATTTTCACACGGAATGACATACTCAGTACACCCTCTTCACAACTAGTGGTGGTGGAGGTTATAAAAATTGAATAAACGATTAACTACAAACAAGTATTTTTATAATAAATTAAAATTTATTGATTAAATTTAAGTGAAATATGGTCAGTATCAGAACAAATCAACCTACGATTACCAGTTGATTTAAATATTTTGGACTTTATCAATCACATATCAAAATCAAGGGTACCAAAGAGGAGGAGGGTGTGTGGCTGATACACTGTAAGAAGCAAAATTTGATACCTTGTTTTTTATTTTGTTGTAGGTGTGTAAGACAATATCTCAACAATGTTGCAACGATAACAAGGAGTTTTGTTTAGTTTTTTTGACATTCGAAAGATAAATGTAAAATGACAGTTACATGGAGAACTAAAAATATATACGTATGTATATGTAAACAATAAATTGTATTCTTATTTATTCCCATAGAACGTCTTAACTGTCGTTGTGGTTATCGGACTTGATTATAATAACAGCAACGGCTGCAACAACAATTATATAAAAAAATATTTAACAAAAAAAAAAAATAGTAAAAAAAAAATAAATAAATAAATTAAACAGCAATAAACATTTTTTTTTTTATAAAAGAAAGAATGAATTTACTGAAGTGCTCAGTTGTTAAGCAACATTTGAGCTACAAAGTTTTTAAATGCATAAAAAGTAACGGACTTTTTTAATTTTCATTTAAAATTTTAAACTGGAATTTGTTTCTATTTTTAAGAAGTGAGTGTGTGTGTGTGTATTTCTAATGTTCTGTGTTGAGTTTCATACTCACCATACATGCTGGATTTAAATCATGTTTAAATTGAATTTTAAAACTAACGAAACGTTAAATCTCAAAGCATATTTTAAAGGTTAATAACTTTTTTTACAAACTTAATGTAATCAATGTAATTAATATAAAAATAGTTTTTAATAATTAAAAAAACAGTAGATATGTGAAAAAAAAATAAGAATAAGGCCTGTTTTCACAACTTACCGGTAGCTAAAAGTAGACTTTAACCGGCCTTATAAAAAGTGTTCCATTATTAAAACTTTACTTTAACCTAAAGTGAGCCATGAAGTAAATTAAGGTTCATCCCACCTGGTAGGTTAAAGTAAAGTCGGATTAATGGAACACTTTTTATACGGCCGATCAAATCCTACCTTTAGCTATCGGTAAGTTGTGAAAACGGGCCTCAAATTTATTAAAAAAAATAATTTTATAAAAAATAAAGTTTGGTTTTTTGTGCAAGTACATTACAATAGTGAAATATCCTCGAAGATGGATGGATTTCCTAGGAATTTCCTGTACGACATGTGGGGTGTGTAATATTGTCATACATCCATCTTCGAGGATGTCTTTCCAAGAATTAATATTGTCAGCCAGAAGAAATTGTCAACGAAATTTTTGATTTTTTATTTCTGTTACATGTTTTATATTCGACTTTTGTAAGCAATGCTTAAATTGACAGTGAAGTTAAAACTGCATCTAGTCTATTTTTTAGCATGCGACTACCTTCATCAGCATTTTTCGGTTTTACTGGTTTGTGCTACTTCGTAAATTTTTTTTTTTTGGTCTTGAAATCGACAATAAGAACAAGTAAGAAAGTAGAGTTGGTCAAGGCCGACCATGTGGTACCCTACACCACAATATTTAAAAACATATTTTTGAGAGTTTAAAAGTTATTTGTGCCGAATAGAATTTAGATATCTTTATCTGCATGATATTTTTGTTCTTTCAGGTGGTAAAAGGTTGGGGGGTTTATATGGGACCTATGGATTATTTTAGACCTTTCAGTAAAAAGTCATTGCCACCAGTTTTTATGAAAAAAAAAATAACGTTTATAAGGAAGTTATGTCATTAAAAGCTATTTTCGCGAGAAGTATTTGTATGGGAGCTATGCTCAAATGGGGACCGATTCCAATAACATTTTGTAAGCCGATTGTGATTGCAATAAAACAAGTTTGGACCAAATTTAATCTTAACACCAACATAATAAGATGGTTTATGGGTACAAAGACCATATTCCGGAAAGAAACTTGTATGGGGGTTATAAGAAATTATGGACCGATGCTCCCAATTTTTTACAGGCTTGACCCTTGTGTGACTTTAAACCTAAAACCACAAGGTTTACATAGACAGCCAATCAGCCTGCCTGCCAGACGGTCTGACATCGTTAGATCGACTCAAAAAGAGAATCTGCGTCGTTTGTGCTTATGTGTTACAAGCATCAACGCAAACGCATAATACTCCCTCCACTATTGTGGTGTGTGGGTAAAAAAGAATGTGAGAATTTAAAGCAAACTAAGCAAGTGATTGAATAGCATTCCACTACAGCAGAAGAAGACTTTGACTTTATTTTTTTTTTTTTCAATAGCTTTTTACACAAGACAACTTTTAAGACAATATCGCTTATACTGACCCACATAGAGTTTAATAGAAGACTGTATTACTTATACCGTCCCGTATAGATTTTGATAGAAGACAACTTAGAATACAATGTCGCTCATTCATAAAGTTTGATATTGGACCCCAAACCAGACGTTGTCGCTCATACTGTCGTACAGGATGATTTCCCCTAAATTGTCTTCTATAAAAGCTTAACGATAGGGGACAACTCGTGCATACATAATCGACGACGATGTCGTCATCGACAATCTGGCTACATGGGATAGATTTATAATAATATTTGTAACGACTAAAACTAATAGTTCTAAATCAATTGCTTGGTAAATCGATAAACTCAAATCAGTAGAATTTTTAAGAAGTTAATTATTCGTTTTTCGATTTACTTAAATAAAATTTGACCATAATTATTTATGCAAATATGAAGAAAACATTCATTTAAGTACCAATAAATGAGTGTACATGTTTTGAGGATTTGTTTTGTTCGTCTTAATGTATCGATTTGTTGAGGGACCAACCTCCATATATTGTCTTCCGCTCCTGTTCGGAAATGTTTAATTTAGTTTTGTAAGTTCAATAATATAAAAAATCAGAAAGTAGCTATTGGAAATCAAAAAAGTAGCAAAAAGTCTCCTTTTATAGCTTTCTGGAGTCTTCATGTTGAATTTTATGTTTCTAGGTTCAATATTTATAAAAAGTGCCAAAAAAAAGTACCAAAAATATCCCTTTTACAGATTCTCATTTACTCAGGATGTTGTATATTTAATTTTATATGTTTCTAGGTCTAATACTAACTTAAATTCTGAAAGTACGAGAAGAAGAACAAAAACAGTACCAAAAAGTTCCTTTTATAGATTCTCAACCACTCGGGACATTAAAAAAGCACCAGCTGTAGAACGAAAAAGGACCAAAATCTACTCCTTACAGATTCTAATTCATTAATAGCCATGCATGTTTAATTTTATGTTTTAAAGAAAATTCAAAACGTACCAGTTAAAGCACAAAAAAGTACCAACAGTTTTAATCTTATAGGTTCTCATTTACTCAGGACCCTGCGCCTAAAATTTTTTGTTTCTAAGTTCAATACTATAGAAAATTCTAAAAGTTCCACATGCACTACCACACAAGTAAAAGAAAGAAATGAAAATTCCCGTATTTCCCTTTTTTGATACTTCCCCCCCATTGAAGTATCAAAAATTTCAATATTGTAGTGGGAGCCCTTAATTAAATACGTATATATATGTCAATGAATGGTACCATTTTCAACCCCTAAATGTTCGAATTTTGTAAAAGTACCAAATTTATATATGTATTTTTTAGATAAATTACGAATTTGGTAGAATAATTTGGACCCTATGCAAACTGTATAACAAAATTTTTAAAAAGTACCAATCATTGATGGAAAATTCAGTACTATGGTACTATTTTCAGTACTTTTTACTTTCAAAAATACCACGGTTCCCCCACTTCCGTTTTAGTACTCTTTTCTCTTTTTTTTAAAGACATTTAGCTTTTTTTAGCATTGACAACCAGGGTTGTGGAGTCGTCAACAAAACTTACTAACTCCGACTCCAACATTAATGTTAAATGTATATGAGGCGGCTTTTTATTTTACTTTTTTTTAATGCGGTACCTTTTAAATGGTTAAATATAGCAAGAAAACGATTCAGTAAAAATTTCGAATAAATATTTTAAATATTGCTCGCCAATTTCGAAGTATTTTTATTTTGAAAATTGTGCCGAAAAATTTTGGAGTCGGAGTGGCGAATTTGTTTTTGGTACTCCGACTCCACAGCCATGTTGACAACATTGCCTACAGAAAATTATATATATTTTAATGTCAGATATCCTCATCAGAATTTTGCTGTTGACATTTTGCCAGCTCGGTTTATAAATGGCTGAGATGGAGCATAAAAAAATGGTCTATTTTAGTTTTTTTTATTGTTTAAGTTTGTTTTCCAAAAAAAAAAAAATATGTTTGAACAATTTACCAAAATGTTTAAAAAGTACTATTTTGCTTGGTGGTCAGTACCATCTAAATATTTAAATTTTCCATCGCTGGTTCCAACATTTTCCCCGTTTTTCCCTCTTGAAAGTAATCATTATTTGAAACTAGGCCATATGCTATCCGTCTATCAAATTTCATCCAAATCCTTTAAGCGGGTTTCGCGTGATTGAGCCACAAACTAAAAAATATCTAAACACTAACTTTTACATTTACAATATTAGTAGGATCCCAGCTAAATAACAGCTAAATTCAATTTTGCATGCCTAAACTTGATACAAAAAATAGCTTAACTGGCAACATTGGTCCGCAATCGTTAAGGTTGTGCTAAAATTAAATATTTCATACCAAATCAAAGTGCATTTACAGGTTTTTGTTTTGTATTTATCAGATTGTTTCGTATCTATTAGATGTGTTTACAATTTCATTCATTGTTGTGTGAATAAGCCGACTGATAACGAGTACAACGTGCCAAACGAACGGTTGTTTTTGTTTTGATACGATCGCTTAACAAGTTTAACATAATTCTTTAAAATATATATACAGTCATGTTGTTGGATTTACTATTTCGTTAAGATGTTGTCGTCATAGGCGTGCAAAGGTCAGTATGTTTCAGACAAGTCGTAGACATGTTAATGTTTTAATGAATGAATTATTCAGTAGTTTTCTTATTTATAATCTGTCGCTTTTTTTATTTCTTAATTTATTCGAAATAAAAAATGGGTGAGTTAGATTTCAATGAAGTGTTTTTTGCTTTTAATAATTTAATTTATTTACGTTCCATTAGTTGTGGTCTTAATGAAGGGGTTTGAAAGATAGTTTTTTATTTTTTATATGTTTTATTTATGGCTGTAGGAAATATCGCCCAAAGAAAAATGGCCCAAAAAAAAAAATGAAAAATCGCCCAAATGAAGAATCGCCCAAGCGAACATGAAAAATGACCCAAAAAGGTAAATATGAAATTTTGCCCAAAAAAACGAAGAAGGGCCCAAAAAGAAAATGAAAAATTACCCAAAAAGCATAAACGAATTTTTTCCCAAAAAAATATAAAAAAAAATTATTAAATTTGCAAAAAAGTGTTTATTATTCATATAAATTTAGGTGACATGTCATAACGTCCAGTGTCGTAGTGTCCTTGGACACTTTTAAAGTGTCATAATGTCCATCGAAGACGAGGACGAGGACGTTATGACACTTTGCAACGTCCGCAACTTAACTTATAATCAAAAATGTGTAAATCTTTTTTTAAAATACCGTTAAAATTTCAAGTGATTTTTTTGAAGATACTTATTTAACCATAATATGGTTGTCGGTGACAATGATTTGGTTAAATTAAACATAATATGGATAAAATATTTTTATAGCTTTTACTCCGGGTGTATATATTAAATATATATATCCAAAATAAGGATTTCATCTTCTATGGTATAACAAATACTGGCTTCGCTAACTAAAGCATCTCTGTATAGCCGGCCTTCGGCCGGGCGCAAGGATTTTCTCCTCTATGGTATAACAAAGACCGGCTTCGCTAACTAAAGCGTCTCTGTATAGCCGGCCTTCGGCCGGGCGCAAGGATTTTCTCCTTTATGGTCTAACAAAAACCGATTTCGCTAAGTAAAGCTTCGAAAAACTGCCTTGTTTCCGAACAAGGCCGACTACGCAGAGAAGCTTTAGTTAGCGAAGCCGGTGTTTGTTATACCATAGAGGAGAAAATCCTTGCGCCCGGCCGAAGGCCGGCGATACAGAGAAGCTTTAGTTAGCGAAGCCAGTATTTGTTATACCATAGAAGAGAAAATCCTTATTTTCGATATATATGTATATATTTAATATACACCCAGAGAAAAAAGCTACAAAACCATTTTTAAAAAAATTCTACCGATATTATGTTTAGTTTAACCAAATCATTGTCGCCGACAACCATATAATGGTTAAATTAGTTTCTTGAAAAATAGTTTTGTTGTTTGCAACCATAATAAAACATGGTTTTCTCTGCTATGTAAGATTATGGTAGAATTTTAAAAATAGCCCATTTTTTGGGCCATTTTTCATACAACATTTTTGGGTGATTTTTCATTTAAAAAACGAAAAATCACCCAACAATAACGATAAATAGCCCAAAAATTTTGGGCCATTTTTCATATGAAATCAGGCCCAATTTTACATGCAATTTTTTTGGGCGATTTTTCATTTTTTTTTTTGGGCGATTTTTCTTTGGGCGATATTTCCTACAGCCTTTATTTATTTTAAATTTATTTATAAATTTGTTTTCCAATTTTTAAAAATAAGGGAAAAATAAATAAAAATGCTATATTTGGCTGTACCGAATTGTTGATACCCTAAGCCGATAGTAAGAATATTTCAGGAGTGGGATTTATATGGGATCTTTTAATTACACTACCCAACAAGTTTTTTGACTGAAGCAACCAAATATCTTTCCTAGGGTAATTTGGTGGTCTGAATTCGAATCTGTAATTGGTTTTTCTCATCACGTCAGGTTTTCATAAAAAATCACTTGTTTATTTAAAAATCAATAAATTTTCAAAAGTGAATGGCGTTATTTGAACGTCGATTATATTTTTTTTGGTTCGGTTTCACGTTTCAGTTTTCATTAAATCTTGGTGAGCACGCTCCCCTTGTTCGCGCTCACTACACCAAGTTTTTTTTTTTGAAAAAAAATCTAAATGCAAATGAAGAATATGCAAAACATTCACCCTTATCGTGGTTGCCGAATTTAACATACGCCTGCGACTGATTGGTAATAGATAGGGATACGATTTCCATGCAAATGCATGTTTTTTGTCGATAGTCTAAGATCTTATCTTTCCGAATCATTAAATTTAGGTTAAAATGGCATCGATTTGTTTTTGCATATTGTTGCATATTTTGGTTAAAAAGCATATTTTGGTTAAAAAGCATATTTTTGCATATTTTGGTTAAAAAGCATATTTTTGCATATTTTCGTTTTAAATGCATATTTTTGCAAATTTTTTCATATTTGAGTGATATATTTTTTAATTTACATATTATAAAAAATTTCTTCAAAAAATATGCATGTAAACAAAAAAAATCTTCAATAAAAATTTTCAAATCAATAAATATTTTTTTTTTTTTAATGAAATGTATCTTTTGTACTGTTACCACCGCAGCCAGTATTAACAAGATGGGGAACCTGGTTTGATGCTGTAGAATAATATTCAAAAACTATTGAGCAATTTAAAAATGTTATAAAATAACTTGTTGCTACCGATGCTTATGCAACTAAAAAAGTAAAAGATCAATTAGCATTTGTATTTTCAACTACGTATATGTTGGTGAAACACTAAATAGACAGCTCAGATTAATTGATGTTGCAGAAAGTAAAATTAATAATGTGGAAGGAAGAATATCCATCCCAGCAAATTAAAAAAAAAATCCAAAACGTTTTTTTAAAAAATAAAAGCAAATTTCAACCATTTTAAATCTGGAATCAAATGTGGAATCTGAATAAGAAAATATATGTATATTCGACACAGAAAAAATTATTGCCGAATTATTTTCAAACAAAAGCTTATTTGAATTTCTATAAATTTTTTTACTTATTCAAACAATATTTTTGTTTGATTTTTATTTAACCAACAAAAATGTGGACAACTCTTCAAAAATATAATACACGCGTTATTTGGTGTCAAGTTTTCATAATTTTGTATGAAATATTTAACGTTCTTTAATGTTGTCGTCTTTTTGCATTTTTTTATTTGATCGTAAGCAACACTTCTTTATGTGAAATATAAGAACAACAACAAAAAACACACACAGTCTATTTTTGGACGCTTTAAAAAAGTGCAACTATAAGAAAAACAATAGCAGAAACAACATTACAAGAAACAAAATCCCGTATTCAATTTTTTAAAACTGTTTGGTTAAATACATCAAATACAAAAATAGAATGATGACGAAAAACATACCGAGTCGGCCTGCTGCCGTTTTTGGTTACATTTCTTCAGTAGCAAAGGAAAGGATACAGCAACAGAGAGTGATAAAGAAAAACATTGTGTTGTGTGTATAATTAAAACAAGACTTCGTTCAAAAATTATTCCAACAAAAAAAATGTGTCTCAAAGCCAGCCGGCGACTCTGCTCTCTGCCGTCATCTTCTTCTCATACAGTGCTTACTTGTGTGCGCATCATTGTTTGTGCAAAAACTTTTTTTTTTATTTTGAAATTGAGTATATGAATTTAAGTAAACTTTTTGTTTGATTCAGTTAAATTATTTGTTTGAAAAAATCAGTGTTTTTTTTCAATAAACAAAATGCAAATAAATTGTTTGAATATGCAAATTTGTTTATATGACCGATTTCAGACAAAAAATTGTTTGATTCTACAAATTTTTTGTTTGAATTGGAAAAATAATTTAACTTAACTTTTGTTAATATAAAAAAAGTATTTATTTGTTAATGTTTAAATTAGTAATTTTCTACAAAAAATGTGACAATTTATTAAAAAAAAAAATGCAATTTGGTGTCTGTTTCTTAAAAATTTTGCTTCCGAAAAGGGTGAGCTTTTAAGAATAAAAATTGCATTTTTAAAAAAAATGTCACATATTTTTGTAGAAAAGAAAACACCATAAGTTTTAAAAAGTATTGCACATTTGAAATAAAATTAAAAAAAAACGCATTTTTATTTAAATTAACACACGATCTGCCTGGCATGCTCAAACGCAACTATTATGAAGACTTAGACTGAATGTGGGCTTCTGTTAAAATAAATAATTGTGAAATTGAAGTGTCAGTATTGACTGTTTTACAATATTGGCAGCATGCGATAAAAAATGAACAAGACGTGATAGCTTAATTTTTGTGCCAGATTCGAATTCAGCGCACCCAGATTAGTTAAAAAAACATGCTTCGTTTCTGCAGTCAATTTTTTTTTTCAAATTTGTAGACCAGTGTTATTAGGCAGTCTTTATTAAACCTAACCTCACTCCTCGTTAAGGTTATTTTAGGCGTATTAAAGAATATTCTAAAAGTACGCTTTATATAAGGACTATGGTAAAAAATGGGCCAATCTTCTCGAAATGAAGTGGTGAGATTTCTGATCTTAACCCCTCGTTGTCGCATGCAAAAGCAAGTTCGAAAATCTCAATACGCTCACAATTTTTGTACTTTCAGCCAATCGGCTGATAATATGTAAACACTACTCAGGGCTATCAGATATGGGCATTTCCGCCAAAAGGTCCACCGTGACCGAAAATTAAAAAGTTCTTAAAATCTGATTATTTTTACGATATTGTTATAGAGAAATATTTAGATTTTACTAATTTTAAAATTTACTCATAAATTTGTTTACGTAGATGAACAATCAGACTGCAAAGTTGTGCAAACGTAATTTCTTAGATGTGAGAATGTTTTATTGTATGATTTTGGCTTCAAAAAAAAGAAAATACGGAAGATTTTGGAATCAAACCAAGACATTTTAATGTTACATTGCTACGCAAAATTCTGAAAGTAGTTTGACTCAAAAATTGTGCCAGGTTTCGCTGAATTACGCCTCTTTATACATGGCCGCAAAAACTACTTCTGTTTTTTTCACGTTCGAGCCGCTACTTCTTTTGTCATTATCTTTGACCTAGAATCGCGCCCTTCATAAACTTTAGCATAGATAACAGTGCTTTCTTAGTGCTATAATTTAAGGGTTAAGAAAACGTAAACATATTTTTTGCTTAAAATGTTTTTGCATACGACTGTCACGTTCAACACTTTGGAATTACCCATATGGCGATTTCTCGCAAAACGTGGCGAATTTGAAACGTGTTTGGCGATGGGATTTTCCATTTGGCGACTGGCGACTTTTTTGCTATTTCCGATATAACTGGGGATTTACTTGGCTATTTTTACCATTTATATTATTTCAGCGATTTTTTTTAGACAATTTGTCATTTTTTATTATCATTACTAATTAAAAAAAAAGCTAGCAACTTTTTTTTCACATAATTTTTGTTTTGTTATCATTTAAGTGAATTTTATATTCAGTCACTTCATATTGAACTCTAATAGTTTGAATGCAGGTCAAAACATCAGTTATGAACAGTGTTCGAAAATAAACACTAAATATCGTTTCTTAATGTTCGGTTCATCTTTCGAACACAAAAATATTACTGTTTTTGTCAAACTCAACAAAAGATGTGAACATTTAATTCCGTTCGGTTTTTTTTTTTTTTTTTGAAAATCCACAAACTTCAATGTGTTCGGTTCGGCTCATTAATGTTCGTCCCTTTTGGCTGGTAAAAAAAAAACCAAACATTTTTTACAAAAACAAAATACACACACGAAAAAAACATTATAGAACATTAAAATATAATGTTTGTCTACAGTATCACTACAATTGTTCTGTTTTTTAACGAAGAACCGAACATTATATAATGTTCGGTTCATTTTTGAAAATAGTTACGAACGGTATTAAGGGTTGTGTATGTCTACACAATCACTATATAAATAAATATCGTTCCTGGGTGTGTGAACCGAACGTTAAATAATGTACTGTTTATTTTCGAACACTGGTTATGAAATCGATGAGGCTGAAGTGTACGATCTAATTGACTTGTGTACGTAAGTCTGTGTTCATACGGCTCTTGTCTTATTGACATGATTGCTACTTTATAGGCGAGAGGGACGAGGGGAAAAGAAACGAATAAACAGATGCATGAACTGTTTTTACCAAGGTATATTTACACAAGGTAAACTCGTTGGCCCATATGTTTGTCAGCTGTTTACCCCATTTGGAACCCTAGTGTCAAAAGTTATTTATGTTGGTTCCGTTAGTTCCTTGTGTTTGTTTACATACTTATGGTTAGTGCGCGCCATTTTGAATTAAAAAAGTGTAAAATTGTGAAAAACATTTTATTTTTGTGAAATTTTAATTCTTGTGATTACTAAGCAAACAAAATACATTTAAATGCATTATTTTTTGCAATTATACTTTATTTTTATGCTTGAGAATGCACAATATATTAAAAATTGTTTCAGCTTATTATTCTGAACTGCACGTGTTGTTTTTTTTTTCAATTTGTGTTTTTATTTTAAAGGCACACTAGATGACCCGTGCGAAAATTTCGCACCGTTAGCTGTGATTTTTGTAACATAAAATGAAAATAATTAATAGATATTTTAGTAACTTCAATACATTTTATTAAAAGTATAAAAATATTAGAAATCATAATATATATCATACATATTTACATACATACATACATATGTTTAAATGCTTTTATAATACTTCTTTGAATACAATGTTAGAGGTAATGACATGATCATCGTTAACTTTTTGCCCGTACGAATCCTTTATCAATGAAAATATAAATTTTTCAATTTCTTATTATTTTTCGTCATTAGTGTTAGAAATAAGCTTTAAAATGAGATATCATTCATTAAATTTGATGCGGTGGTATGGGAGATATTTGCAACCGACAAAAAAAAGTGCTTCAGAAATAATATATACTAGATGACCCGTGCGAATATTTCGCACCGTTAGTAGTCATTTTTGTAACATAAAATGAAAAAAATTAATAGAAATTTTAGTAACTTCAATACATTTTAAAATATAATTTTTATCAATGAAAATATTAATTTTTCAATTTCTAATTATTTTTCGTCATTAGTGTTAGAAATAAGCTTTAAAATGAGATATCATTCATTAAATTTGATGCGGTGGTATGGGAGATATTTGCAACCGACAAAAAAAAGTGCTTTAGAAATAATATATATGATGATGTTGCGTTTTTTTTTTGACACCATGGTTCCAAATACGAAAACAATTTGGCGTGTTGTTTTTGTCTTGTTGTACTTGTTGTAGCAACGAGTTTATCTTGTGTAAATATTCCTTGGTCTTTACGTTTTGCTTTTTCATTCGTTGTTTAATTTTGTTATTGTTTTTAATACCAAAAAAACCACATGTCGTCAACATGACATGAATCATTTAAACGCCAATTCATGTTTGAGAAGAAAAAGGAAGAATCTTGTCAATAAGACACGAGCCGTATGAACTCAGACTAATTTTAGTTTTTTTAAACTTTTTTCACATAATTTCAAATAAATACTTTTGAATAACAACGGTAACGCTGGCTTTGATCCTCAACTTCGGCAAAACAAAAACTCTCGTTCATTTTTGTTTTGTTTCCTACACAAACAACTCGTGTTTACAAACGATGTATATTATGTACATACTTATATACATTGTATAACAACAATTTGTAAAAATAATCAACTGCTATTGGTTGTTTAACTCGCAAACGATGTGCAGGAAATAACGAAGTGTTTATTAAATGCAAGACACGTGTGTGTGTGTGTCTGTAAAAAAGTTATGGGAGGCTTGTGTATATTTTCTTGTTGTTGTGCAAATAGGTAGTTTTTTTCATAGTTGTAGTTTTTTACTACGTAATAAAATTGTTTATTTTAATCGATCAATGGATTTGGTATAAATAGGTATTTTATGGTTTTGTTGTATTTGTTTTTGCTTGTGCCAATAATTTCTGAATGAATGTAAATAAAACCGTAATGTTAAGTAGAAAAATACTTCAAACGGTTTTTGTTAGTCTAAGATAAATGTTCAAGTCGGTTTTGTGCGATTTTTATAAAAATCAAAATAGTCGGGTTGGAATGAGAAAGATTTGTTTAATAGCAAAAGAATAATTATTGCCAAAAAAAGATTTAAATAAAAAAAAAAATTGGTAGGTAATTGTTTTTTTCTTTTTTTTTTTTTAATTTAAACATAACTTGTGATAAAAGAAATAATATTTTTAAAGCAAATTTTTGATGAAAACATAAACTAAAATTTTAAATAAAAAATTGTGAACTAAAATTTTGCTAGCAAATCTAGGATCCTACGATTAAGCGTAGGACTTATGTATGTAATTATGTCGAGTTTTTCTGTGTTTTTATGTGAATTAATTAATTAAATTCATATTTAATTGTGATTTAATTTGCAATAAAAATGTATGTAATTTATGAAATTGTGCGGCGAAAATACGCAATTCAAACATTTTGAAGAACTAATTTTTTGAAAATTTTATACAGCATCCTAGGGAAATGCAACTACATACCTATTCAGTTTAAATTTATTTAGTTGATATTTAAAGTGTGAATATAAAATTTTGACGGAACAGCTAAGTTTTGTTAAAAATTTTGGACTTTAATGAAATAAAAAAATCACATTTCGCCGGAAAAATCCGAGTTTGAGACTACGTTAAACTAAGTTTAAACTTAATCCGCATCTTTAAAACCCGGCTGAGTATGTATATACAAATTTGTATTTACTCTACATATAACGCAAAAATATCGAATTAAAGAAAAAAGGTACCGTGCTTTTATTCAAAATAACAGTGAAAAAAAGTTCTATACAATAAATTTCATCCAAAATACAAGATTATTCCCTAATACTTCCGAAAATTTAATTTAATGCACTTAATCCTGGTTTAAAATAAAATTTAGAATAAAATCAAATCTAGATTAATTCCGCAGTTATTTCATTTTTGAGAGCGTTTAAGTTAATTTTGCTACAGTTTGTTCATAATGCCTTCATATACATACATATTAGGAATATAACTTTTTGCAATTTTTGCAAATATCAAAAATACCAACTCATAGCCGTGTGGGCCATATAAAAATATGGTGTCACTTTTCCTCTATCGTGAAAAAAGCTTGCGCACCAAAAGCGTTGAAGTTTTGTTGTTATTTATTTAATTTCATCATTAAATCAGTTACTCTTGTCTTAAATACAATCGTTGTTGTTTAAATTTATATATAATCCGCAACAATAAGTCATTTTTCATAAGTCTCATGCAAAATCAAATGGGTTTTCAATTTTCAAAAATATTATGCAGACATAATGTGGAGTTTTAGAAATCGCTTTCGGTGTGGAAACTTTTCTCACCGAATCAACCTATAAAATAGTTTTTTATTATCAGAACAACATTCCCCACATGGTACTGGAGTAGTATTTTGCACTCAAAAAAAAAAAAAAAAGTAATCACCCTAATACATATGACCAATTTTTAAAACTATTCTTATGTACAGTGAGACCTCATTAATGTTTAAATATGTAATACATGTGAGAAAAAAGTTTTTGACTTAAAACAGAGTTTATGGCACATTGCGGGGGAATTCCCCTTCTTTGTTTTATTGACATTTGTTTTGATTGTTTAAAAGTAAACGAAAAAAAAATTATTTTACAATTCTGCGTAACAGAAGTCATTCCGTATAATAGAGGTAGTCGTTGTAAAAAAAATTTTAATTGTTGTGAAAATAATTATTTTTATTTCACGTATAATTTATGTTGCCGGTAATTCAAATCAGGGATAATCGAGGCCCCACTGTACTACCAACAATTTTATACAACTGGGCTTAATTTCAAAACATCAAAATATTTTGCAGGAAAATTGCGTTGATAGTACAAAGCAAAGTTTTTCTTATTTTAAAATGCATCTTGATTTCTTTTCTGGTGCAGTTTGTGACAAGTAACACTGTAAATTTCGACACGGTTGCATTTTATTAGCAAATAACGTTGTCATCTAGTATAATTTTATTTTGGTTAATCTTTATATATAAATGTCAAAACAAATGAATTTGTTTTTAATTTGTATAAGCCGAAAAAACGTTTTGGAAAAATACTTTCGCAATCATATCGCACACCTAGTTCAAAAGTGACTCAAATCAAAATTTGTACGTGACAGTCGTACGCATCAAAAATGCAATAACATTTTAAACAAAAAATATTTTTACGTTATCTTAACCCTTAAATTATAACACTAAGAAAGCACTGTTATATATACTAAAGTTTATAGAGAGCGCGATTCTAGGTCAAAGATAATGGCAAAAGAAGTAGCGATTCGAACGTGAAAAAAACAGAAGCCGTTTTTGTGGCCTTGTTTTTTTAGTCAAACTACTTTTAGAACTTTTATAATTTTCACGGAAATGCCCATATAAAAATATCAGTGTATTTTGTTGTTGTTAAGTGCCGGTTCACACACGTCAAGTTTAACTCGTCAAGTCTTGAGTTTTTAGGAGAGAGGGGAAAAGAAATGGCATTCTCTTTTCCCTTTGACTTATTTTTAGTTGTGCCAGAAAATATCGAAAAAATATTGATAAGTGCTAAAAAGCGTTAATTCGAATTGTGACACTTTTGATAAAAAAATCTTTGTGTGAGTTCATATTAATTAGACTTGTGTCAGTTTAGAAATTAGCAAAGTGTCAAAACTTGAAAAGAATTCAGCTTAAGTGACATAACTTAAAAAAATTCGGTAACTTGTGCAAATAAAACATCATCAAAAATGACACAACTAACAATTGTTAATTGTCTTGTCTCATAATCTGTATGGATTTTCTACTAAAACTATTAAAACTATTTTTTTTTAGGCAAAAAACAGTTTTATTCGATTTCTAAAAAATTGAAGTTTTTACAATAAAGTCACTTTTGAACTAGGTGTGCGATATAGCTGATAAAAATTTAGGTTTCAATATAAAATTTGCCACAAATCACTTTTATGTAAATTAAAACATAACCAGCGATTGGGCACCTGACGGACAAACACAACGGGGCTTTTGCTATTGAAATAGCATTAATATTTTTTAATTTCCAATTTCGTATATAAACAAATATGCACTTATGTATGTATTTACTATATGTATCTGTTCAACAAATGAAAATTATATTTTATTTTCAATAATTGTATCTGGTTGGTGTTTATGTACTTGAAAAACGAGCGAGTGAAAAAAAGAACGTAATTATTTTAGAGACAATTTTTTTTTAATTTCTGCTAGTAAAAGTTTTACTAACAATAACTATTTAAAAAGCTGTTTCATCTTTTTGTTTACAATAAAAAAAAACCATTGAAAATATGTAACAAAAATAACTTTAATAAACAATTTTAAATAAATAGGTATTTTTTTAATTTAGGAACAAAAGCCATGTGCAAATAGTTCAAACTAATTAAGTTAAATAAGACAGAACCTCGAATCTAAGAACTGGCTGCTTTCGATATAACAAACTTGCTAGTTTTTTTTTTAAGTAACTTGGCGTTTACATTTGCCAGTACTGGCAAGACAGTAGCAATACATGCACACTTTTCCAACTGTCTTGTCTGCTGTCTTGCAAATTTTGCAGACAGTAAAATTGGACAGTGATTTGACATTTGCTAACAGTAATCTGAAGTTTTGTTAGCAAAAGGGAAAAAAATCAAAGTGTAAAAAAAATTAAACATATTTTGCTTTGATTTTTTTTATTTTAGTTTAGTGTTATAATTGTTAACACAATATACATTGTTATTTTAAGCTGTTTTTAAGTTTGTTTAGTTCATGTAAAACACCTTTAGCTGGACTTGAACAGCAACATTCACGTTTGACTTATTTTAAAAAGGGAACTGTCTTAACTACTGTCTGGACGCCTACGCCACGAAGACAGTTAGTAGTGTTTTTAGGAACTAATATGTATTTTCTTACTGTCTTGCTAGTACTGTCAAATGTAAACGCTGTGTTAAGGCCGGTATTCACTATCATACACAATGAAACGTTTCATTAACACGTACATCTGACATAATTTCATCCGACTTAAAAAAAAGTCTGCAAACTCTGTTGTTAATGACACACTGTCTCACGAAAAATTGCAAGATCACATGACTTAAATGCTTTACAAAAAATGCAACTCTGATCGCATAGAATCTATCATTTTATGAAAATTTTCATAAACATTTGGAAATCGAACAGACTTGTCAAAAAAAAAAAGATATATCACTTAGGGCCGTTATACACTATCCCACAAAGTCTTAAGTATTTTACAAAAATGAAACCCTGTCATGATAAGTTGTTAATTTGTTTTTTTGAAAAATTTCAAACGAAGTATTTTCGCAAAAACTTTTTGGGAAAGTGTATAATGGCCTTTAAGGGTACTTTACACTGTCACACAAGAATTACGTATTTTGAGGAAAGTACAACTCTGGCATGATTAGATGGCATTTGTTTTAAATGTTCAGAATTTAATTGGATCAGGGATAGATTTTTGTCAAGATACGTAAGACGTAAAGTAACCCTTAATTGCATTTTTAGGTTACACTATCACACTTTATAAGTGCACAATATTTTTTGACAAATCGTAGGACTCAATATTAAGTGAATACCGGCCTTTTATTATTTTAATAACTTCATTTTTCATTTCATTCATCAACTGAGAGACATGGTCTGCAATCACGACTGTTTCACCGGCCTTTAAGCGTTTATTTACTTTTATTTTTTTGAGTTTGTAATAAAAAGAGAATAACTATTTGACTTGAAATATCTGGTTAAGTAAAATTTTTTAAATAAATAATTTTTCTCCAAAATGTTAATAAGACAGAGTTTTTAGTTTTGTTAATTTCTTTGCATTTTTTTAAAAATTTAATAACAAATAAACAAATAACATATAAAAAGCCGTTGGTCGCATGTAGAAAGGCCCTAACTTACGTAATTGCAAGTTTTTAGGAGAAAATTTTAAAATTGCTTGTAAAACCGTAATTTTTGGTTCTATTGAATTCATTTTTTTTTTTAACGAGGTGTATTTGGGTGAAATGTATTGGAATCACTAAAAACTCAATCTTGAACAAAAAAATTTAGTTACACTGCGGTTACACGCTCAAGTTTTTCTTGATAGTCTTAAACATAAACTGTTTGTCAAAATTTACAAAAATTGATAGTTGTGACGTAGGCTGCATTCAATTTTTCAGCAATTTACTTTCAAGATGCCATCAAGAAAAAAATTGATAAAGAGAAACGAACAATTTGCTCACTAACCTTGAAATCAGCTGTTTTCTTGAACGTAAATTGAATCACTCACTGCAAAGAGAATTTTAAAGGCAAATTCGTATCAATTTTTAAAAGTATGAGTGTATTGGTGAAAAAGTGTGAGTGTATTAAGACTTGTTAGGCAAAACTTAAGGCTCAGTTAGCCGGGAGTAACGGTAACAGTAACCTTACCGTAAAAAAGTAAGACCAATCTATTTCTTACAGATTGAGAAGAAACATCTTACAAAATGAATCAGCTGATTTTAAACGTTGCTGTTACTCCCGGCTAACTGAGCCTTTAATCGTGTAACCCTCAAGTTAGAGCCTTTTTACATGAGACCAACGAAATAAAGAGAGCCACCAAAGAGCTATTTTAGAACTTCCAAACAGTGTTCCCAGTTTTGGGAATTTATCCCCAAATTGGGGTTTTTTTTTGTAATTGGGGATAAAATTTTCATAAAAATCCCCAGGGGATTTTTTGGGGAGAAGCCGTTTTTTCGCTGGGGATAATATATTATTATAAATTCCTTTTTTGCAATGGCAAGACCTAATTGGTCAAGATATGGGCTCAAATTTTAGTCTTTTTTGCGGTTTAAAACTTTTTCAAGAACTTGTTGAAATAGTTTTAAATATGGTTTTGTACCAACTAGCGTTGCTTCTGTTGAACTAGTCTTTTTCTGTAATGAATGCAACATAAGTAATTATAATTAATAAGAATAAATACACGCTTTAAAATAATGCAGCTTGCTGTGACAAATTTATTCAATCATCTTAAATGCACTTTTTAAACAAACAACATGTAAAACAAAATTGCACTGACTGATGAATCAGAGGATTTTGATTCCCTAGTTTTTGAAATGATAAATATTGACGCATAATTATTTTTCTTTTGCGTTTAAACGTCACCCTTGTTACATACTATACATGTGTTCATATTTACGTAGAACTCGAAGAATAAATAACAGTAGTTTTAATAATATTACACAAATGGATTTAATTATATAAATCGATGTATGCATATTTTTCCATTGACATAATATTTTGTATTTTATTTTTAAGAAAATGTGGGGATTTTTGGGTATAAGAAAATAGCTATTTTGGGGATTTTTGGGGATGAAAAATCGAAAATTGGGGATACGACTTAAAATAAAACTGGGAACCCTGCTACTAAAACACAAAACCAAGGCGAATTCATCCCAGGTAATCTCGGTACTACAACAAGTACAACTCGTACAAAAACCACAAGCAATTTGTTTTTGTAAAATCATTGTACAAAGTCAAAAACAGAAATAAAACAAAACAGAAACAAAGATAATAAAAGAGAATAAACAAAATTTTTACATCCAACAGTGATTTTAGCTAATATCAGCAGGGCTCTTAAGCAGGGTTGTGAACTATTTCTAATCAAAAAGCGCCGTGTCTCCAATCAAAAAGCGCTAAAAGGCGCTAAATAAAATTTAAATAAAAAACTTAATGACATGTTTAAGATCCAAGTTTTAAAAAAATCGGTTTAAATAAAAATTTATGAAAAACAAAGATACTACTGCGCTAAATTCAAATCCGTTTTCAGTTGTTTCTATCATGTCTTGTTCTTTTATGGGCTAGACTTATATTTTGACCGAAATAAGGCATTTATGCTACATATATTTTATCATAACTTGAGAACGATATTGATATTTTACAAATAATTATTTTATATTATATTTTTCCATGCAAATTAGTATTTTTATCATTTATCAGAAATCCAGGTAATTATGAATAAAAAAAGCAAGAAATCAGTAAACAAAATGTTAACTAGACGTGTTTGAATAATCTATTTGCATTTAGCACGCTAAAGTGAATTAAAATCACATAATCAAGTTCTCTAGATCGACTTTTTTTTTAGTTTTTTGCCGAGCAGTGTTAATATAACATTAATATTTTTAAAAAGCCTTTTCTGATATTTAAGGAAGATTAAAGTAATATAATTTCAACTATACACGGAAAGAATTATTTACTAATTCACCAGAAAATATGTCTTGAACCACGAAAATTTTGCACTATTCTCGTCCAAGCCAAAAATTTCTTATTGTATATAAACATAAGCAAAAAGTTGTGACTCAAAGCGAACTAAAATTTACTAAAATACAGCTAAAAAATTCATTCAACTATAGAATAGTTACTTAAATCAAGTTTTCTTTGCTTTTTATTTTACAAAATCAGAAGACATGGCGAATTCATCCCAGGTAATCTCGGTACTACAACAAGTAAAACTCGTACAAAAACCCACAAGCAATTTGTTTTTGTTAAATCATTGTACAATGTCAAAAACAGAAATAAAACAAAACAGAAACAAAGAAAATAAAAGAGAATAAACAAAATTTTGACATCCAACAGTGATTTTAGCTATTATCAGCAGGGCTTTTAAGACCACCTGTAATAAATTCGCCTTGATCAGAAGAAAAGCCTAAAATTATCCCATAAAAACGTATAGCACTAGTTAGTTTATAAAAAAAAAACTTTGTTTCTTGATTCTATTTTAAAATCAGACTAATATTAAATAAGTGCTTCTTGAAATTTTTGATCATATACCAAAAACGTGAATTTTTTAATCATGAGAAAATGTTTCTTTATTTAAGAACAAAATAAGTTAAAATCAGTTATTTAGTTTTGAATTTTCTTGTTTTAAGAAACGAAATGGATTTCTTTAGAAAATAAACTTCTTTCCTTGTAAAGAATGCTTTTCAGAGTAAAGTATTTTCAAAACGGAAACAAATTTTGGTTTAATGTGTCTTAATTTTAATGTATGCAAATAAAAGTACAAAAATGTTGGGTATCAATAAAAGCGCTAATTTAGCGCTCTTTTTAAAAAAAGCGCTAAGGAAAAAATATGCGCCTTTTCGACAGTTAAAAAGCGCTTAATCTAGCGCCAAAGGCGCTAAATTGGCAACTCTGCTCTTAAGACCACCTGTAATAAATTCGCCTTGCACAAAACTAAAAAAATTATTTAGCTGGTGGTAAGGCAAGGCAAGGGGTATAAATTCGCCTTGGCTGGAGGGTAAATGTCTGCCAGTGTTGCCAAATACGCTATTTAATGACTACACACAGAAAAAATTATTTTTCCAATTCAAACAAAAAATTTGTAGAATCAAACAATTTTTTGTCTGAAATCGGTTCTATAAACAAACTCGCATATTCAAACAATTTATGTGCATTTTGTTTATTGAAAAAAACACTGATTTTTTCAAACAAATAATTTAACTGAATCAAACAAAAAGTTTTTGCACAATCAATGACGCGCACACAAGGCAGAGCAGAGCGGCTGGCTTTGAGACGCATTTTTTTGTTTGAATAATTTTTGAACGATGTCTTATTTATACACACAATGTTTTTCTTCATCACTGACTACTGTTGCTGTATCCTTTCCTTTGCTAGAGAAGAAGAAATGTAACCAAAAACGGCGGCAGACCGACTCGATATGTTTTTCGTCATCAATCTTTATTTGTATTTGATGTATTTAACTAAACAGTTTGAAAAAATTGAATACGGGATTTTTTTTTTCTTTTTACCAACTTTGAAACCAACCAATTATTTATTCTGTTACTTGTAATGTTGTTGTTGTTTCTGTTGTTTAAAAAGAGTGAAACGTTTTTTTACCTGCTATTTTTTTGTTTTTTTTTAATACAAACCTAGTCATGCTATTTTATCATCTTTCTTGTTGTTGTACTTTTTTAAAGTGTCCAAAAATAGACTGTATGTGTTTTTTGTTGTTGTTCTTATATTTCACACAAATAAGTGCTGCTTCCCTACAGATAATATTGGACTACGTGGTCCATTGTGGCTTAAATGGACTACTTACAACATGGTCCAATGTACCGTAGTATGGACCATGTTATAAGAAATTAACATGCAGTGCTGCCAACAACTGCATGATTTATACTTTTCTATGGTTTACAGTATAACACATTGGTAGCCCTGATGGTGTCCATTATCATTTGTTTATTTAAAAGTGAAAGTTTGTGAAATTTGTGGAAAAAAGGAAAAAAAAATTAAAACTACCAAGTAAATATATTAAATAAAAGCAATAATAGACTACGGGTACGTTCGTAAATGCATCACTGCGCTGCATCAGAAAAGCAAACTTTTTTTAATGGCGATAAAAGAATAATAATAACTTATATTATTGTGTGACTATTATTTTTGTGGAGTATTTCACAATTTTTCGGGCCACATTTACTCCACTGATAAATATATTACCACTTGAAATCACTGATGCAGCGCAGTGATGCATTTACGATTAGTAAAAAATTGGAAAGAAAAATGCTTAAACTACCCCTTAAGTGTACTCCATACTGTAGTAACATGGAGCACTTTTAAAACTAACCCACTTTAGTACTCCATGGAGTAGTTTAGGGACTACTTCGGTGGGTTATATGGTCCCCTCCTAGGACATCGCAATGTTAAATGGACCACCTTTTACCCATATATTTGGAGTAGTTTTGGAGTACTCCTACTCCTTTTTGGACTACTCTTTACATGCCTGTATGGACTAGTCTCTGTATCTGCAGGGTTACGATCAAATAAAAAAATGCAAAAAGACGACAACATTAAAAAGCGTTAACTATTTCATACAAAATTATGAAAACTTGAAACCAATAACGCGTATATTATATTTTTAAATAGTTGTCAACATTTTTGTTGGTTAAATAAAAATCAAATAAAAATATTAATTGAATCAGTAAAAAAATTTGTAAAAATTTAAAAATTTTTCAAACAAGCGTTTGTTTGAAAATAATTCGACAATTATTTTTTCTGTGTATTGAGCCATTTTTAATCTCGGTGAGCCAAAAAAACCAATTTAGCCATTAGCCGCTGTTTTTTTTTTTTTAGCAATTTTTATTAAGCCGAATTTTCTTCAAGTTTTAAAAATGTTTAGACCAAAAAATGTTATAAATACAAAGTTGAATTTTCTTAATTAGTTAACGCAAATGACTTTTACAATAAAAAAAATTAATTTTAACGATAATTTGAGCTTTTCGTTATTCAAAGAGTTTTCTTATGTTTAGTTTGTTGCTACTAAAAATGTATTAATGCCAAAAAAATTATCTCTTATGTGCCATTTCAGTGTAGTAAATATGAAATGTTTTTTTTTTTTTGTAATAAAATCTTGTTAAGCCATTTTTTTCTAAAAATTTAGCCATTTTTAAAAGAGAAGAGTTGGCATCACTGATGTCCGCAAATAAAAAGTTCAACTCACAACCAGCGTTGCCACTGAAAATTTTTCTATGCGATTTAACTTGGCCATAAAACCTACCAAAATCCTTTGAAACCGACTGAATGGTTTAAAACAAATGAATGCATACATATATTTTTTATATAAAGTATGATTTTTATTTGATAAAGTTTTTAAATTATGCAATAAATAACAAAAATAAAAATGTAATTTAAACTTTCAACACTTTAGAGGGATTAATCATTTGTATAATTTTAATGTCTTCACGCTTAAAGATAAATTTATGTTTAATTTAGTTTAAAAGAACCTAACCTAAGCATTATATGCAACCATATAATATATATTTCTTATTTATCTACTTAAACGTCGTTAGAATTAAGACCTTCTTCAATGTATATCTCAGCTTAGGTGAGTTCCAAAACTTCAGTGACAAGGCATTCATTGCAACCGATGTAGAATCTTACAATGCTATCTGTTCCAAAGTGCTCTAAAAAAAGTTTAATGCATACACAATAAGCAAACTGGGCATCATTAAACTTAAAAATACATTACACAGTGCAACATAATTTGGGTCATTGCGAAATGAAAGTATACTGCTAGTAGAGCAAGTTGGCCAAAGGGTTTTGAAAAGTTAGCTCGGGTTCCCGAAATGAAGCCCCTAAAGTTTTTGAATTTTTTGAAAAGGCGTGTGGTAAAAGTAAAAAAAAATACTAAATGTACTTCTGACCTAAGAAATAATTTCAGATGTCTTCAGTAGAATCGTATGGCGATTCTTTTCTTAGAATTTATTAACCCTCTGACTCCCACTTTAAGGTGTAATTTTTGTCCTTTTTCCCAACTCTTACACAAAAGTATACTAAAACGGCACTTTAAAGGGTGAAAATAATTTACGAATATTATCTGCATAAAATTTCACTAGGGGTCTTCTAAGACCAAAAGTTCGTGTGATGTTTTTAAAACGGATTTTCGAAATTTCGGGCATTGAAATTTTTGAATTTCTTGAAAAGGCGTTTGGAACAATTCAAAAAATATACTAAATGTACTTCTGAGCTAAAAGACTATTTCAAATGTCTTCAGTAGAATTGTATGGTGATTCTTTTCTTAGAATTTGTTAACCCTCTAACTCCCATTTTAAGGAGAAATTTTTTAACTTGCACAAAAAAATTCAAATATTTTTATTTTTTAGAACCTTTTGGCTGATTTGATCTACTAGTAGTATGCTTTCATTTCGCGTTACAAGTGTTGAGGCTGGTTTTTTTGTTGCACAGTGCTAAAAAATTTCTACCTTGTTAACAATATCAAATTCTCGCATTGTCTTCTTCTTCTTTGAAAACATCCATATTGCTTGATAAAAAGTTGATATTTGCAAAAAATGTTCCTATTTATTTGTGCTCAGTATGGTAGCGCTACATGGTTTAAGCCACCACCCAAAAATATAAAATTCAATTGATACTAGATTAATTTAATTCTCAGATTAGCTAATTATAGAATAAAATTAACTTTAATCTCAAACCCAAAAAGTGGCTCTAAGAGGTTTTTAGGAATTCGCGTTCTATATTTTGGTATTTAATCTTCACTTGAAGTCCATTCCTCCATCTCCGCTTATTTCGAAAACATTTTTTTATCACTAACGTCCAGCATTGTTGACAAAAAACAAAATGTGGTTGCTATTTCCAAAAAAGGGTCGAAAAGAGTCACAAAATAGGTGAAAATGATACAAAAGTATAATTTAAAAAAAGGGTCATAAATGGTATCAAGACCGTCGAAAGAGGGTCAAATTGATACTTTAGTATCACAACGGTAACGCTGCTTGCATGTGCCCGGGCAGAAAACTGATTTGCCAAATTGTTTTTTTTTTTTGTTGTTTTCTTGCGAAGACAATAGAATGAAACAATTTGTTTTTTAATTTTGTTTTTTCTTTTTACCCACTTACAACTACAATTCGAGCCGGAAAGAACCCAACCAATTGTAGGGGGATGTAAGAAAAGATAAACTCACTGTTTATTGTTGGTGTTTTGTTTAAGCTTTGATATTGTTACAAGTAAGACTTTGAGTGTTTGAAATTCTTATTCGCTTTAGGGTTTTATTTGTATAATATTTATCAAATATGGAAAATTGGGAATTTAGCACGTCATAGAAAAATCTTAATAAAAATATTTATTTATTATAAAATAATTACTAACTCTATTTGAGAGTAATATATACTGTCTGCGAATGAATTTGACATTTGCTGATATAAATATCTTATATCTTATCTCGGTTGGAAACACCATTGTACCATTAAAAAAAACCCCCCACTACGCGATTAGAAGCGAAATCATTATCTTGATCGTTGTTGACGACAACATTAAAAATTGGCGATAAACAAATACATACCTGTGACTACAATGCGACTAATTTCTATATAACGAGTAAATATACCGTCATAAGATTTTAAGTGGTTAAATTATCTCCCGTATTGAAATATTGATATCATAGTAAAAACGGCTATAAAATGCTTAATTTTGCAATATGTTTACCAAAAAGTGAGGGTCATTAAAAAAAGTTAATAGAAACAAAAAAGTTTTTTGGATGTTTGATTAGGTTTAAAGCGGTAAAGCCGACTAGAATAAAAAGAAAAGAAAGGAGAAACAAATTAGTATGAGTGCTATGTTCGGCTATGGTTAATCCGTACTGTTAACTGGAAGTTAAAGTAACAATTAGTTTTAACTGCACTCGGTGAAATTGGCCGTTACTCAGATTGTAATTTTTCCCCTATTGGTCGTAGACTCCATCCATCCATCCGTTGGTTTGTCTGTCTTAGAAAATTTTTAGAAAATTTTTATCGATAAAAGTAATGCAAGAAAAAAAGAAGAATTTTGAACTTAAAACTTTACTTTTTCTAAAATATCGCCTAAGATTTTAGAAAAATGGATTAGAAATACCTTCCAAAAGTACACGCAGAGAAAAAATATGGTTGGGCATGGTTACGGCAACAACACTATGTTTAATGTAACAATATATTGTTGTCGTACACAAATAGTTGTTATTGTTATTTAATATCAACAATATTATAGTTACTGTAAACATATCAATGTTTACCGCAATGATAAATTTGAGTATTGTTGACCGAAAAATAATTATTTTTCTAGCAACTTAATTATGATAACTTTCAAAACATATTATATTACTCACAACCATATCATGATATTTAATAGCCATAACATGATAACTTTCTTTACATTTATCATATTGTAATTAAGATGCAATCAAACTATTTTTACTCTAATCATATTATGTTAGCGCCATTTGTAAAATAATTTTGCATCAGTTGTGTCGTTTATTTTATATGTGAGCGGTTAAACAATTTAAAGATAAATTCCCATAAAAAAATAAGTTTAAAGAAAAATAAAAAATTAAAATATTAGCGGAGTTCATTCATGTATTAGTGATATAATAGTGCAAATGCAAAATATCGTAGTTTTTTTGTAAAATCCAACAACAAAACACACAGAGATTTCGTTATATTTTATAAAAGTGCTACGATATTTCTGTGGTATGTCGCGTATGTCTTAAAACAAATTTTTCAGGAAAGCCGAAACACCATTCTAGATCAAACCATGGGCTAGGTTAAAAAATCGGAATTGATCCATCTCTTTTTAAAAAAAATGTGAAGAGCATTTAAAATTAGGCAATATGGCATCAACATCTCAAAATCGGAAAAGTGGACATACGCGGTTGCCCATGAAAACCACAGCTTTTGCATTTGCAAGCCTTATATTGAACTCCGCTATTTGATTAACAGAAAAATTTTAAAAAGCCACAAAATAAAAAATCGATGCAAAAAAATTTTAATTTATTTTGTATTTTTATGACAGCTATGAAAGGTGCTGTGTCATAATATGATTGCTTCTAAATTTATTATGATTAACATGATGATAATATGATTACTTCTTAACTTATTATGATTAGCATGACAATAATTTGATAACTTCTTAACTTAGTATGATTAACAGAATAATAATATGATTAAGGAAAAATATTATGATGTAATTCGATAATAATCTTAATATGGTGACTACAATCATGAAACTTATCATAATATGTTGCTCTTAGAATATGTTTACCACAACCGTGTTTTTTCTTTGCGTGTATAAAGTAATAAAAGCTTTATATTTTATCAACAGAATGTCTTTGCAAATTTTACACTGATTAAACAAAACAAAATTCATTGAGGGCATATTTTAAGCTTTTGTTACGTACTGAAAAGTTTTATTCCCCTTACAAATCAGATAACATTTTTGTATAGTCATCAAGTGCGTGAATAATTTTGCATGTTAGAAACATTTTTAACCCTAAAAAGATAATCATATCATGACATACGTTAAAGATAATCATACGTAAAATTTACGCATTACTTTAGTCTGCTGTATTGTTGTTGTTTTTGATTAATTAAGAACAAACTAATATGGATTTCATTTTACCACTTGTTTTTAACAAAAATACCAAAATTTAAAATATTTGTACATATAAAATCTCTGAAATGCACAGCAACTTATTCAAGCTAATTAAAAATAAATATCAATATTTCGAGAGTGCATGCGTAAAATTTACGCAGATTATCTTTCTAGGGTTAAAGAGTAGAGATTTGTTTTTTTTTTATTGTGTCATTTATAGCACATAAAATTATTGAAACAAGTAAATAAAATAAGCCAAATTAAAGAAATACATAATAAAAGAAACCCCCCCTCCCCCCATAAAAACCATAAAAAGTTAGAAACTACAAATCGTTTTTTTCATGCAAATTAAATTATTTGGTATAAATTGATCGCCACACACTTTTCCATAAATTAAAAAAAGATCTTCACAGCACCTGCATCAACTTGATTTTATTATTTTCCTTTTCTTATTCATGGCTTTTTGCAGATTTACTTGATTGTCGACGACAGCAACCTTTTTATTATCGTAAAATAATGGAGATGACGTTAAAGATTTTATTGCTGCTCATTATGCCACTGGCCTATTCAGTTTTGAGCGAATTACTTGAGGATCGTTTTACGTCAACTGTGTGTGCCGACAATGCTGGCTGTATGAGGGGTCGATTAATGCGTGGCTGTAATATACCGTTATTTGAAGCATTTATGGGCATACCCTACGCCCGGCCTCCTGTGGGGAATTTGAGATTAAGTGTGAGTACACAGAAAAAATTATTGCCAAATTATTTTCAAACAAACGCTTGTTTGAAAATGTTTTTGATTTCTACAAATTTTTTTACTGATTCAATCAATATTTTTGTTTGATTTTTATTTAACCAACAAAAATGTGGACAACTATTCAAAAATTTAATAAACGCGCTATTGGTTTGAAGTTTTCATTATTTTTGTATGAAATAGTTAACGCTCTTTAATGTTGTCGTCTTTTTGCATTTTTTTATTCATTGTAAGCAACACTTCTTTATGATAAATATAAGAACTACAACACAAAACACATGCATTCTATTTTTGGACGCTTTAAAAAAGTACAGCAATAAGAAAAATGATAAAATAGCGTGACGAGGGTTGTAGGAAAAAAAAACAACAAAAGCAATAACAGGTAAAAAAAACGTTTCATTTTTTTTAAACAACAGAAAAAACACATTATAAGAAACAAAATAAATTTTTGGTTGGTTTCAAAGTTGGTAAAAAAAAAACAAAATCCCGTATTCAATTTTTTCAAACAGTTTGTTTAAATACATCAAATACAAAAATAGAATGATGGCGGAAAACATATCGAGTCGGTCTGCCGCCGTTTTTGGTTACATTTCTTCTTCATTAGCAAAGGAAAGGATAAAGCAACAGTGAGTGATAAAGAAAAACACTGTGAGTATAAATATGACTTCGTTCAAAAATTATTCCAACAAAAAAATGTGTCTCAAAGCCAGCCGGGCCGCTCTGCCAACAGTGCTTGCTTGTGTGCGCGTCATTGCTTGTGCCAAAACTTTTTTGTTTGATTCAGCAAAAATATTTGTTTGAAATTTATATGAATTTCAGTAAACTTTTTGTTTGATTCTGTAAAATTATTTGTTTGAAAAAATCGTCGTTTTTTTTCAATAAACAAAATGCAAATAAATTGTTTGAATATGCGAATTTGTTTGTAGGACCGATTTTAGACAAAAAATTGTTTGATTCTACAAATTTTTTGTTTGAATTGGAAAAATAATTTTTTCTGTGTATAATAAGAGGAAAGAAAATCACCTTTTTTCGGAATATACTTAACCGAGCAAGTTTTAAAATGCAAAAAAAAAATTTCAGAAAAAACTCAACAAATTACAGAAAGATGCAAAGAAAAGTCTACCAAAATCTTTAGTTTAGATGTTTTTATTGAGATTTTGGTAATAATTTCTTGATATAAAAAAATTAAAAATTTTTTGAAAACATGCTTAGTTAGTGTTCACCAGAGAAAGCCAATGGATATAAAAAAAATTAAAGTACTCTAGCACATATCGACAATTTTCAATACGTGTGCGTACTCGTATCTGTTTATTCTCATACTTGTGTATATCCATGCGCATTTGATTTCATTCATGTATGTTATCATACTTAATCACCCCTATCGTGAATAAAAATTCCTTAGGAGTTTTTTCCCTTTTCCCATTTTTACTATTGAATTAACATAGGAAAAATGGAAAAAGGGAAAAAACTCCCAAGGAATTTTTTTTCGCGATAGGGGTGATTGTGTTTCTTGCTCGCACATATTCAGACACACCCATAGTTATAGCATTGACTTCAAACATTTTTTTTTGTTAAATTTTTTCATAAATGTTGCCAGAATTTTTTTTTCCAAATTGCTGAATCACAAATAAATACGTTTTTTCAAAATCGTTTGAGTACAATTCAACAAAATTTTATTGAAAAACGATTGTTGACTTTAAAAAAATTTCTGTGATATAAAGATTTGCGTTCTTATTTAAGAAAATCTAAAAAAATGACTAAATGGATGCAAATTAAAATACGTCGTGTCATTTTAATCGTTCTTAATAAAAACAGAAAAAGTTACCGTAATCCAAAAAAAAAATCGAATATTCATATTGGCAGTTAAGAAATGAGATATCACAGGTAAATACATTCATTTATATTATGAGTTTGAGTAGTCCATCTGTTGCCAGTTGCATTTTTAAGACGTTAAAAAATGGTTTAAAATTTAATTGCTGAAGTCAATCAGTATGCCAACGAAAATGTTAGCCTTAAAGAAGACTTCGACATCATTCTATGGTGGAAAAACAACTCCACAAGGTATCCACGGTTGTCTTAATAAGAATCAAGAATTTTATGAAATTTCCTGCCTGCAGCGCAGCTTTAGATTAAGATTTCAATTTAGCTGGAAACATAAAAAAAGAAACAGGAAAGATCCCAAAATAGTTGATAGCCTCCTTTTTTAATTATTTTTATAAAAAACCTCTTTCGTAAAATAAATTATAATTTATTATAGCTTTAGAAGCATTATTTTAATTTGATAGCAAATATTTATGTTTTAATATAACTTTAACATAAATTTTTATGTCGTGGCAACACTGCTTGCTTTAAAATAACCATATAAAATGTTGAAGTTACTTGTCGATACTTACGATACATGCCTTTACTCATACGCATTCAAAGGATTACCCATAAGCATGCGTGTTTGTTCATACTCATACCGGTCGATATACAAACTTATTCATGCTCATACTTATTGGTAGTCATACCTGCCTGTACTCGTGCTCGGTGGCGTATGAATAGGTTATAAGTATTAAAAATATAACTTTTTGGCTTTCTCTGGTGTTCACACGGCTCTTGTCTTATTTACATGATTGCTACTTTATAGGCGAGAGGGAAGAGGGGAAAAGAAACAAGTAAACAGATGTATGTACTGTCTTTACATGTTGCTTTTTCATTCGTTGCTTAATTTTGTTATTGTTTTCAATATCAAAAAAGCACATGTCGCCAACATGACATGAATCATTTGAACGCCAATTCATGTTCAAAGAAGAAAAAGAAGAATCTTGTCAATAAGACATGAGCCGTATGAACTCAGACTTTCATTCGAAAGGCTTAACATTCGTTCACTAGAAAAAAAAGTTATGAACCCAAATGTAGAACAATCTTCACAAAAAACTTATATTTTTGTTACAAAAATTATCTTAAATACCACTAAATTTGGTAAGATCAGTTCATAGCTCAACATAGGACCCATATAAAGCCCAATAACGAAAGACACTTAGTACGCCATGCTCTTGTTGTAGTACATTTTGGCTTGTCATAGTTGTATAAGACTAGCTACTTGACCCCGGCGCTGCTCGTGATTTTCCAAACAACAATTAAACACAGGAGAATTTTGTTAATAACTTGACCCCAGCGCTATCTACCGGATCAAAACTTTATCAGAAAACTTATTTTTGTTTAGTCGCAATTTACAGTGTAAATTTTACACTACGGATATTTCTTGTCGGACAGAAAAAGTTTGTTTGTAAGTCTGGGTTCACACCTTGAAAGTTTTCTTTCAGAAAGTCTGAGTTTATAGGTGAGAGAGGAGACAAGAAAAGCATGTTCTCTTCTCCTCTCACCAATAAACTCAGACTTTCTGAAAGAAAACTTTCATAGTGTGATCCCAAACTAAGGGGGCGACGCACAGTGTTTTGTCCCTGTATAACGATGGAACAAAAATAGAGGGAGTTGTCGTAGAATTTTGAAATTTGGTATGCAAATATAAAATATCTTAGTTTGAAAAAATCGGACCAAGGCCTCGCCTAACTCCCATATATGCCAAAAATATAATTTTTAATATTGGCTACATAATTGATCTAAAAATCATGAAAATCCGTATTTGTTATACGTACTAAGTAGGGATGCCAATCGGGATTTTGAAATCCTGATCCCAAAATTCCGGGATTTCTGGATCCCCGGATTTCCGGATTTTTTTAAATAAACAACACTTTTTATTTATTTATGAATTTTCAAAAGGTATTATATATATAACACATATTTTTAAAAAAGAAAGGTAAAAATTAAAAAATAAAACTGAAACATAATTTTAAATAATATTTTTTTTTTTGTATGGGGTATAAAAATTCAATAAAAACGAACTTTTGTACACAAAAGTTAATATATTAAAAATCCCGAAAAATCCCGGGATTTATTTTTATTGCCGGGATTTCCCGTTTGGCATCCCTAGTACTAAATTTAGTTAATTTTTAATTGTAGCCAGGACTCTTGGTCCTGCCGTATATCCTTAATTTTAAAAACTCTATAGCTTTTGCAAAAATGATCGGATTGACATGAAACTTGGCATATTTATTTGTATTTACTAAGTATTTTTTTGAGTTGAATAACCTTTGTCCGTTCGTCAGTCTTTCCGTCTCCATCTATTTGTGCGTCCGTCTGCCCATGTAAATTTTTTTAATCAAAGTACAGGTCGCAATTTTAAACATGATATTTGGTGCACAGTACTCTTTGGGCCCAAGGACAAACCCTTCTAACGTTGATTATAATCGCTTCATGATTTCACCTAGCCTCCGTACAAATGTCCACCCGGAGTTGGACTTTTAACGAATATAACTATAAAAATAAATCGCATTTTAATAAATTGGAACAGAAAAAAAGTTTTATATAAAAAAAATGTACTTCCCAATTTGTATGGTTCAATTAGTAGTCCTAGCACCCATAAAGGAATGCGAAAAAATTCAAAAAAAAAATTTTTATTCATTAATTCTTTCTTAAATTTTAATAATTTTAGCGAATTACGGAGGAGTCTAGGAGAGTCGCACGAAATAAATTCCAAAAAATGTATATGAGTTGTGTTGTTATCTATCGATCAATATATCTTTTATTTGGGGGGGTGCTTTTATACCATGGGAGGTAAGACCATGATGGCTTTATCTCCCATTCAAAAAAGAGATAAAACCTTTTATTTTTTTTTTCATTCGAATGGGAGGCAAAGCCATCATGGCCTTAGGACACATTAGTAATATTAGGAAATGGCTTTATCTCTCATTTCAGTTTTGAAGAACCTTTCCATTTTACATTGATTAATAGTTTTCTTATTTTTTTAACTAAGAGGTTATGATTTTCCCTTTTACTAAAGTTTAGTATTGAAATCTGGCTTCGCATACTAAAGTTGTTCTACTTGGTGGCCTGCGGCCGCGCTTAGGGGGTTTTTCCTCCAGTTGGACGCGGCAGGTGGCTTCGCTGAATATAGTTTTCCTGCGTGCGTCACAAGAATAAAAAAATGTTTTTCAATGATAACTAAGACTTTTCCCTTTTAAAGAATGTTTAAGCCATGCGTAACAATATTCTGGAAAAATATGGCTTTGCCTCTCATTTGGGGGAAAAAATATGGCTATATCTCTCACTTCGCAAAATTTTACATATGACCTTACCTCTCAATGATTGGGCAATAAGACCATTACGATTTTATCTCCCATTCGATTGAGCAATAAAGCCATCATGGCCTTACCTCCCATGGTTAAAAGCACCCCCCTCCCTTTTATTTCGTTTTGAGACTAAATTTTTTTTTTGTCTATGGGACAAAATGAAAAAATTTTGTGAATTTCAGCCAAGTCGTATCACAAATTAAACAAACTTAAATATCCTGACAACAGCTCCGCCCATCGGGATTAAACTTAAGAGAAACCTGGCTCCAGACTTATCTAATTTAGTGTCCAAGGTTAATGTCAATTGGTCACGCTGTTCTTGAGTTTTAGGAAGAAATACCTGGCACAAACCTGCATTTTTTATCAATAAAATTTAAAAAGAATTAAATATCATCACTGAAATTGAATCTTAATTTTATTTGGTTATTTGAAGTAAGAATTTCAAATAACACCTGAATTACACCTAAGAGAAATTACCCACGCTCTACCCACGACAGTAAAAATTATACCAAATTCGGGTAATTACCCACAAAGTGGCAACACTGGTATTTAACTAAATTATTTTAACAAATAGAAAATGGGAATTGCTTACAGAAAACAAGAAATTCAGTTTTTATAGATAAGTAAAAATTTATTTTTGATAGTTAATTTATATAAAATAACTGAATATTCATTTGTTTTTACGGAATTCGCCGTTGAATTTTTGACAGTAAAAATTAAATGAACTTTTCGTTACTTTAAACTACATTTTTATTTAATTTAACATAAAGAAGAATTTAACTCAATCGACGGGCAATATTAACTGCAACCGAAAATTCGTATTAATATGCACTTAGTTTTTTGAATAACTGTTAGAATCAGTTAAAAATAAATTTGCTTGGAATTTTAAATGTTTATTGATTTTAAAACTGACTGAACGGAATATTGCTTAAATAAACTACAGTCCGTTACTGTAATAATATTGTGAGTGTACTTATAAAATAGTGCATAGTAGGGTTATATTCAACATTTTGCTTTTTCTTCTATTCTAGAGTCCAAAAAAGTTTCCAAAATGGGAGGGCACTTTAAATGCCTTTGAAGCCAAACCAGATTGTATACAAAAGAATTATCTATTGCCCACACATCCAGTGTCAGGTAGTGAAGACTGTTTGTATTTGAACGTGTACAGGCCAGTGGTAAGTAGACAAATTTTTTAAGTTTTTGTCCGCACAAAAAATTCACTCAAATTTTTCGCCAACAAATCGCTACTCTTTATTTCGTAAGCATAAAATAAAAAATTTACCACGTTTTTATCACTACACAGAAAAAATTATTTTTCCAATTCAAACAAAAAATTTGTAGAATCAAATAATTTTTTGTCTGAAATCTGTCCTATAAACAAATTCGCATATTCAAACAATTTATTTGCATTTTGTTTATTGAAAAAAACACTAATTTTTTCAAACAAATAATTTAACTGAATCAAACAAAAAGTTTACTGAAATTCATATTCTAAATTTCAAAAAAAAAAAAAAAAAAGTTTTTGCACAAGCAATGACGAGCACACAAGTAAGCACTGTATGAAAAGATGACGGCAGAGCAGAGCCGCCGGCTGGCTTTGAGACACATTTTTTTGTTGGAATAATTTTTGAACGAAGTCTTGTTTTACTTATACACACAACACAATGTTTTTCTTTATCACTCTCTGTTGATGTATCCTTTCCTTTGCTAAAGAAGAAATGTAACCAAAACGCCAGCAGACCGACTCGATATGTTTTTTGTCATCATTCTATGCTTGTATTTGATCTATTTAACCAAACAGTTTTAAAAAATTGAATACGGGATTTTGTTTCTTGTAATGTTGTTTCTGCTATTGTTTTTCTTATAGTTGCACTATTTTAAAGCGTCCAAAAATAGACTGTGTGTGTTTTTTGTTGTTGTTCTTATATTTCACATAAAAAAGTGCTGCTTACGATCAAATAAAAAAATGCAAAAAGACGACAACATTAAAGAGCGTTAAATATTTCATACAAAATTATGAAAACTTGACACCAAATAACGCGTTTATTATATTTTTTGAAGAGTTGTCCACATTTTTGTTGGTAAAATAAAAATCAAACAAAAATATTATTTGAATAAGTAAAAAAATTTATAGAAATTAAAAAAATTTTCAAACAAGCGTTTGTTTGAAAATAATTCGGCAATAATTTTTTCTGTGTACATACTTTTAACAAAGACATTTCCAAAACGAATTTTTTTCTTTGATATTTTAAGCCAACTCCAATAAATTCACGTTGTCCAAAAAAGCTCCCCGTGATGATTTACATTTACGGAGGCGGTTGGTTTAGTGGTACAGCAAACCGTACCATTATTGGACCTGATTATATTATGGATACCGCACAAGTTGTATTGGTAACATTCTCCTATAGACTTGGAGCTTTTGGCTTTCTATCCACAGGGGATGCCAATATTTCCGGTAATTTTGGTTTGAAAGATCAACTTTTAGCCTTGAAATGGGTGAAAAACAATATAGAGGCCTTTGGTGGTGACCCTTCAAAGGTGACGCTATTTGGACAAAGTGTGGGTGCAGTATCAGCTCATATGCACATGTTAAGTCCCCAATCGCAGGGCCTTTTCCAAGGAGTAATAGCTTTAAGCGGCACAGCCAATGTACCATTCGCTATTAATGATAGTCCTCTAAAACAAGCCATACGTACCGCCGAACTGTGCGGTATTGAAAATGCTAAAAATTTAAGTACCAGTGAATTATTAAAGGCTCTAAGAGCCGTTGACGCGAATACTTTATTAAAGGCAGGAGATGGCTTGAAATTTTGGAGTGTAGATCATATAACAAACTATCGGCCAGTGGTGGAATCTTTAGATATTAAGGATGCATTTTTCACTAGACATCCGGAAAAAATTCTTAAAAGAGGTGACTATCAACCAGTGCCATTTATGCTGGGTACGGTGCCCCACGAAGGGGCGGTTCGTGTTGCCGCTATAATGGAGTCTCAAGAATTGAGAGAATCTTTTAATAAAGATTTCTACAACATTTTAAAAAAATTTCTGGATTTTCCCAAGCACCTTAATGAACAACAGCTGGCCTTTAAAATGAAGAGAATTATTGAGGAATACTTTAAGGGGGAACAGGAATTAAATGATAATACCAGGCAGGGATTTTTAGATGTATGTTAAATTATTTTATTACATATTTTTAAAAGATTTCAACATAGTTTCTACTCTACAGTTGGTGTCCGAAAGGGGTTTCCATCATGCCTACTACAATACGATCAAGACCTATATAAATACTATAGATACAAAGGCGTATCCTATATATTTATATAGTTTTAATTATAGCGGCCCCTACTCATACTCCACAATTTACACCGGTGGCTTGACAAAGAGTAATTATGGTGTAGTACATTGCGATGATCTGATCTATTTATTTAGATCGCCTCTATTATTTCCCGATTTTCCAAAAGACTCACAGCATGCCAAAGCTTTGCAATTGTTTGTGGGCAATTTTGTGCATTTTGCTAAATTTCAGTAAGTTTTCCAAGTTTTTCTATATAAAATTTATTAAAAATTAAGTTTTGAAATGTTCTTTTATCTCCAGAAAGCCTCCTTCAACTCCTCCCGTGAAGCGATGTAATACGTCCACATTCCAACGTAAACCTGAAACCATCTGTGACTATCAACTTTTTGAAAATGACAGTTCAGAGACTTTTTCAAATATTTTAAAGACTGATAAAAAATTTAATGTAGAACGTATGAAATTTTGGGATAAAATCTTATACGAATAATTGTAGGAATCTGATCGAATATATTCGTTTTATTCGAATAATTTATTTTATATTTAGATAATAAAAAACTGTAAATATAGATTTGTATTTTAAGAACTTTAGTAAGTTAAAAATCTTAAGAAAATATAGAGAAAAAAAATCTTAATTTAAAAAAATAGTTTAGAAATTTTAGTTTAATTTAAAATTAAAAAGCTTTAGTTAGACAAGGAAGTAAAATGGTAACAATGCTCAGTTGGGCAAAAGTCCTTTTTTTGCGGATCAATTTATACTTTACTCATACACAGAAAGAAAAACACTTGGGATAAATTAAGACTTACTTTAAGTACGCGTCGTACTCAAAAATTTAAGTACGAATCACACTAAAACGTACTTAAAACAATCCTAAATGAGATTACGTTCGAAAATACGATAATCAAAAAATTCGGAAATTTGTTTAACAAAGTTTTTAAAAATTTAAAAATTGAGTATTAAAACTGCCCTTCAAAAAATTATTTTTTTTTTTTTTTTTTGTCTTAAGCGTAGTACTCTGTTCAAATTTGTGAAAGTTGTTGAGCAACATTGATTATTTCACACGAAAGTTTTGACATGTATCAATGTTACCTATCTTGCAAGTTTGTACAATTTGACGTTTTTATTACATCAAAGTATGCGACATTGTTTTGCGTATGTAAACAACACCACATGTATTTTAATAAAAATTATTGTTTTTATAAAAAATGTAATAAAAATGAAAGTAAAAATTGTTACCGGTTGTGTTATTTCAATTTTTTATTTATTATTTAATAATCAGTTCATACTTTTTGCTTTTGGTTCAAAATTCCACGTGAAATACTTAAGTGCAGCTTACATTATTTCGCAGTTGTAAAAAAATGTTGCCAGAAACAATTCGGAACATTTTCAAAAAATGAACAGAGTACAACTCTATCAACATTATTTCATAGATATTCCGCACAAGTTTCTTTCATATGCGTTTTGACAGCATTTCACGTGAAATGTTGAACAGAGTCTCCAAAATTGTTCACCAATTAAAGCATTAATCAAAAATAAAATCAGTTTTAATTAAAAATTTAATCAATTGAATTAAATGTTTAATCAAGTATACTAAACGTTTAATTAATACTATTAACTGGTTTCATTGATACTATTAATTTGTTTACTGGTGCAAATTTAATTCATTTTTTAATTAATATCACAACTTTTTTAATTGAAATCAATTTTTATTTTTTTCTGTGTAGGTTAATGGTATACTACAAAGACAAAAACTCATATACAAGTTATTTCGGCTATATTTTAAGTAAAAATCACTCTTTTTTGCTCTTAATATTTGTTCATTATACCCTACACCACAATTAGTTGTGAAGAGGGTATACTAAGTTTGTCATTCCGTGTGAAACTTTTTTATTATTCATCTCAGACCCCATAAAGTATATATATTCTGGGTCCTTGAGTAATTCTAAGTCGATTTAGACATGCCCGTCTGTCTGTCCGTCTGTTGAAAACATGCTCACTTTCGAAAAAATCAAAAGAAATAAAAAAAGCTTGGTGTCAAATTGCTTATAGTTATCCTAAGCAGTTTGGGATTAAAATCCAACTAAATCGGTTCGGTAGGTTTAGAGCTATGAATTAAAATGTGGATCCACCACCTAAAAAAATTGATAAATTTTGTTACAAAAAGTAACATTAATGGTGGGAAAATGCACGGAATGACATCAGATTTTGCAAAGATTCGTTTCATTCGACTGGAAATCACGCTGTAAAATTTCGCGAAAATCCGTCCATAATTCACCCTAGGCCCCATATAAGCCCTACTCCCGGAAAACAGTATAGTACGCCTTAACCCCTAATTAATAATGCTATCATTTTGGCACGTCACAGTTTTATAGGACTAGAAACAAAACTGTACAATTTTGTGAAGGTCGGTTCATAATTTACCCTTGGCCCCATATAAACCTTACTCCCGAAAACCAGTTTAGTACGCCTAAATCATTATTAAAAATGCTATCATAACAAAATTTGGTACATCAGAGTTTTATAGGACTAGAAATAAGACTATAAAATTTTGTGAAGATCGGTCCATTATTTACCATAGGCCCCATATAAACCCTACTTCCGGAAAACGCCTAAAACCGTACAAAATAATGCTATCAGAATAAAATTTAATACTTCACAGTTGTAATCACCAAAAATCACACTTATAAATTTCGTGATGATCGGTCCATAATTTAGTATAGACCTCATATAAAGCCCACTCTGGTAAAATAATTAAATACGCCTAAAATCGTAGCAGATAAAGATATTGCGGTTAACTTTCTTCCAACTTAGCTTCATATGGCCAGAAAAAATTTTCTGTATTTCTGTGACATACGGTCCGTAATAACCCTTAGATCCATTTAAAGCAGCCTTCTGAAATTCATGTTTTGATGGGAACAACATTTCTAGGTGAAGTTACAGTACAATTTCGCAAATATGAATAAAAGGCGCCCCCTTATGTACATTAGTGTGTCCCAAATTTGGATCATAATGGGTGCTCAAGCACAATTTAAGAGCTTATAGGGTAAAGTATTTTTGAGATGTTTTTCAGATTTTTCGGAAGAGGTTTAGAATTGGTGTGGCTTTAGCTAACACTTACTTCAATGTCACAACTTCTGAAACTGATTTTAAGAGTTTATTGCATGGCATAGAACTACATCGTAATAACAGTAATTAATAATAAACGAAGCAAAAGTAAAACGTTTGATTTTTATTTGTTTGTTGGGTATGAGTAATAACATCATAAACTGTGTACAAAGCTGAAAATCGGTATAACTCAGGAACGGTAAGAGCGAATTCTAAGTTATTTAGAATAAATTGATCTTTCAAACTGCATTGTTGGTTCATTTCATTTTCATAAAGATTTTAAAAGTTATAAAGCTTTATTAACAAATTTATAAAAATAATATAAAAATTGTTAATGTAGGGTGCATATTAGACTGGTGGCATCTTGTATGGGATTTTTTTTTTTTAATTTAATTGTTTGCGCTGCTTAAAATATGAGGTTTGGTGAAAGAAATCATGATCTAATTTTTCAGGTCAATCTGACGGTGCCTAGCCGTGCCGGGTGGGGCCCAAAGTTCCCCATATTATAAAAAAAAACTTCTTTTCTATCAGATCTTTATAGTTATACTAGTTGAAAAGCCGAAAATCAAAAATATGGCTTCGTTACGATCTTCCGCAGAGAAAGTACTTCAAGTATGCCAAATTTCAGCTTCCTATGTCATCAGATGGCTTCAGAAAGTTGCGGAAAGAATAGGACATACATGCAAACATCCTGACATACATACTAAGAAATTATATATTGTATCGATAGATTAACATATGTTCGCGTAACGCAAAAACGCTTTAGTTTATTGAAAAACTAAAAAAAACCGAAATTCCGCAATAAAATTTACTTTATGAAAGATAAAATGTTTTTCTTATATGCGCAGTCGTTTTAGAAACATACTGCCTATTTCACGATGTCACTCGAACGTTAACGTTCGCACATATAACATGTAAACCAAAAACAAATTTTTTAATTTTGTTTTTGTTTTATATGTTATTTGTGCGAACGTAAACGTTCGAGTGACATCGTCAAATAGGCAGATAATTTTTTTTTCTGGAAAAAAAATAATTTTTTTATTAAAATTTCGGAATTTTTGTTTTTAGAAATTCATAAAAAATTGAAAAATGCAGCTATGCTTCTTATTTTATGCAGACATATAATACATAAAATCAAAAGTTGTTTACAGATTTTAATCATTTATAGCTTGTTTTGTTTGCAATGTTGTTTTTTATATGTCTGCATAAAATTAGAAGCATAGCTGCATTTTTAAATTTTTTATGAATTTTTAAAAACAAAAATTCCGAAATTTTAATAAAAAAATTATTTTTTTTTTCCAGAAAAAAAATTATGTTTCTAAAACGACTGCGCATATAAGAAAAACGTTTTACCTTTCTTAATGTAAATTTTATTGCGTAATTTCGGTTTTTTTTAGTTTTTCAATAGGCTAAAGCGATTTTGAGTTGCGCGAACATATGTTAATCTATCTATACAATATATAATTTCTTAGTATGTCAGGATGTTTGCATGTATGTCCTATTCTTTCCGCAACTTTCTGAAGCCATCTGATGACATAGGAAGCTGAAATTTGGCACACTTGAAGTACTTTCTCTGTGGAAGATCGTAACGAAGCAGGGTTACCGTTGGAAATTTTCAAAAAGGTTCACAAAAAGTGGATTTTCCAAAAAAAGGGGTCAAAAAAGGGTATTTCAATAAAAAAGGGGTCAAGTTTTTTAAAAGCAGTATTTTCCATTCGAATAAATAAAATAAGACCAAGTTTTTTATAAACAAACAAATAAAATTTATTTCAGGTAGGCAGTGCTTAAAAAAGTAAGTTTTTTTATGGAATGCTCTTTCCTGTTTTTAACACCTGGCCAAAAGTTTGTTCTTCATCATTATAACTCATTTTTTAATACCTTTTATGTTATGTTCCCACATTTTCTTTTTTTTTACCGATTTAGCGATTTCAAATACATTTTATGGATTGTTTTCAATTTTGCAATCAATCGCGAATTTTAGTGCTGTTCAGGATTGAAGTGATTTTTTTCCTGTAAGTTTTCTGATTCTTAAATAAAGTTTTTACAATTTTTTATAAATACTCGACTTAGCTATCATACCTCTGTTACCAAATACTTGAAAATTTCAGCAATTTTTACCAATTTTTTTTTCATTTCTGTTAGTTTAAGGGACTTTTAATCAATTTTATGGCGCTATCTATTTTTTGAGTTTTTAAATTTTTGCTCTTTAAGGCAATCGTCGCCGTTGTAAAAAAAAAAACCCCAATAATAAACCTGTTGAGTCGCGAAAGTACAAGCCGCATCAAATAAAAGACAAAATATTTAACAGCACTCTTTGTGCATAAATACAAATTTATTAAAATATGTATTATAATATTAGCTAGAGCGCTTTAAAACAATTTTGTAAGTTAACGGCCTTTTTCAGACTGACTCTAAAAATGATTTTATTGTTTTCTCATAGCCACAGATGCCTACGTGACATGTAAACTTTGACCGTTATGTTTTACAAAACAAGTTGTTGTATATATGTATTTCATGATGAACCAAATGTACATGCATATGCATATAAAACAAAACGGTGTATGTTTATACATATATAAGTTTGTATATACATATTTACTATTTGCAATTTTTAGAACAAGTGGAAAGTAACCCAATAAATATAAAAAAAATATAATAAATAAAATGTAATATAACATAAAGTAATAATTGTGATGTCATGTCGATTTTGGCGCCAACATTCTCCCCCTCGTAAATGAGCCTCCTGGACGAGTTTACCCCTTATTATAGGCGACGTCTAATTTTGCTATTTTTGCTGAGGGTCGTTGGAAGACTCCACTTTGTGTTTGAACAGTTACTTGACGTACTTGTCCGTCTTTCGCCATTAAAGTTTTAATTATTCTGCCCTTTGGCCAACTATGTCTCGGTAGATTTTCGTCTATTATAATGACAATATCACCAACTTGCAATGGATTCGTTTACTCGTACCATTTGCCTCGCCTGATAAGTGTAGGGGCATATTCTTTAATCCAGCGATGCCAGAATTGATCTGCAAAGAGTTTTGTTTGGTGCCATCGTTGCCTTAGATCGACTTCGTTGTAGTTTATTGGCTTAAGGCCACTTGATGATCCTAGTAACAAATGGTTTGGCGTAAGTGCCTCGTCGTCGCACGATTCCAGCGATACAAAAGTAAGTGGCCGTGAATTAATAATGAACTCCACTTCAGTAAGGGCACATTTTAAGGTTTCATCATTAAAATTCATGTGGGGACATATATAATACAGAGTAGTTTTGACCGAACGTACGAGTCTTTCCCAGGCTCCACCCATGTGGGGCGATGCTGGTGGGTTAAATTTCCACCTGATGCTTTCAATTGTTTTTGAAATCGTTTTATGATCCACTTCAGGACTAAATATTTTAGACGCACCTTTGAAATTTGTGCCGTTATCGGTGAATATTTCTCGTGGGGTTCCTCTTCGTGCCATAAAATTGTTGATACACATAACACAGGAACTGGTGTCGAGGCTGTAAGCGATTTCAAGGTGTACTGCTCGTACGGCGAGGCAAGTAAATAAGGCACCCCATCTTTTCTCCTTTCTTCTGCCCACGGTGACGTAAAGCGGTCCGAAGTAGTCAATTCCCACAAATGTAAACGGCCTTTCGAAGCTTGCTAACCTAGCAGGTGGTAGTGAAGACATTTGTGGCATAACTGGTACGGCATTTGAGTTTTTGCACATTTGACAGGATTTTCTTACGCTTTTGTAGAGTACTCGTAACTTGGGTATGAAGTATTTACTTTTATTGTTGTTGATGACGGTTTCATGTGACATATGATGAAATGTTTCATGTACGTAGCGAACAAGTAGAAATGTCACATGGTGATTAGTAGGCAGTATTATTACATCCTCATAGTTTAGGAATGACGCACGGCCTTTGGCTCTTAATACGCCCTCGTCATCTAGAAATACATTTAAAGAGATAAGTTTACTGTGTTTTTCAATACTCTTACCCTTTTTTAAATAACATATTTCTTCATGAAATTCGCTTTGCTGTGTTTTTCGGTACAAAGCTGACCTAGCTTGTTGTAGCATTTCGAATGAAATTTCCTCAGGTGGTTTACTTTTTCCACCTTTTGCTTTAAGTTTACCCAAGTAGAGTATAAATGTAGCTACAGCTCGGTAAAGCTTTCTCCAGTTGGAAAAATCTTTAACGTTAAATGTCACGTTCATTTCATCTTTATTGATGAGCAGTAAATGATGTCTTATTTCTTCTTTATTGCATTCGCCCAGATTATTGAAGGTTGGCCATGTAGACATATCTTCTTGGAGAAATTCAGGACCAGAAAACCATGAGGAGACGTCCCATCGTGTGAGAACCTTTGTTGCTAGATCCGCCGGATTCATTTTAGATGGCACCCATCGCCATTGCGTTACCTCTGTTGATTCTAATATTTCGCCAACGCGATGCATAACAAATTGTTGAAACCTTTTCGGATCCATTCGAAGCCATTGTAATACGGTTTTCGAATCAGACCAAAAATACTTGGCGGTAAAATTTATACGTGCAATATTTTCAACTTTTTTAGCCAGCCTTACGCCCACAACAGCAGCTTGTAGCTCCAGCCTTGGTATTGACATAGGATTTAACGGAGCAACTTTTGATTTGCCGGCAGCAATAGTGACGTCATAGTTGCCTTGGTACACAACTCGAACATAAGAAACTGCAGCATAAGCGTCTTCACCTGCGTCAGTAAAAGTATGAAGCTCTACATGAGACGCCTCATTAATGTTGGGAGAATAGCATCGAGGTATTTCAACAGAAGCTATGTGAGCAATAGCCGTCTTCCATTTTTGCCATTTCGGTAAAAGAGAGTCAACAAGTTCCATATCCCAATCGATGCCAGATCGCCAGACTTCTTGCAGAAGAATTTTTAAAGCAGTCGTGTAGCATGATATTAGCCCGAGTGGGTCAAAAATTGACATCAGCACCTGAAGTAGCTCTCTTTTTGTGGGAACAATTTCGGTAGTGCATACTTCACGACGAAGTCTGGCAAATCTGAAAATATAGACAAAGGAGTCTTTATTAGGATCCCAATACATACCAAGAACCTTTTCTGTATCTGCTAGATCTTTTGGAGTTTGATCTTGGGAATGACCATCCTGTAGATGCATGATGACCTCCTTGCTATTTGAAGACCAATTTCGAATGTGGAATCCTGCAGCAGCATGAATAAATTTAACTTGCGAAGCTAAATCGATGGCTTGTTGATCGTCGTCTACACTGTCGATGAAGTCGTCTACGTAGTGATTATGCTGAATTGATTCTACCGCTCGTGGAAAATTTTCTTTGAATTGTTCAGCATTTAAATCACGGACATAATGTGCTATGCACTTTAATTTAAATGGTTGTCTTTCTTCTGTATGTGTATTTATACTCGCGTTTTTAGCTGTTGGTGCAACGGAAACAACTGTGCTTGCAGCATCGGCGATTTGAAAAATCCAATCACTAAACGTTTTCATTATTGGAACCTTACTATCTTTTGGGTACGTTGCCCAGTTTAATTTGTACTGGCTAGACAGCTTATCAACAAGTTCCTTCACAAGCATCGGGTTATTCATATAATCATACATTTCGCAGGCCTCCATGGTGGAATATATATTTTTCACACTCAACGCAAAATCAATCATAGACTCCAACTTATCTTTTGGTGGAGATATTTTTCGCGCTTTTTCAATTACCCGCTCTAAAATATGCTCCGGTCGCCCGAAACACATTTTTAAAGTTTGAATTATCTCTGGCACCATTTTAGGTAACATGAGCCTACTCTTTACCATATCCCTTGCCTTTCCTTTAAGACAGGCTTGTAGCCGTATCAAATTTTCTGCATCTGAATAACCTGCAACCGATGTACTATTTTTAAAGGTGCTTATGAACAACGGCCAATCCTCAGGATCCCCATTAAAATGTGGCAAATCGCGGGGAATTGCTTGGCGTGCAGCCAGTTGTGATGGCGTAGGACCAGAAGCAAAGTTCCAATTACTAGTTGAACTAAAAGGATTTTGTTGAATCTCACCTGTTTCACCAAATTGTGATAATATTTGGTACTTTTTTTCAAGAAATTCTTGTTGCAAACGCTGCTGCTCCTCCAACAGTTTTAGCTGTAAATCCATTTGCGTTGTTGAAGCCGCATTCTGTTGGTTTGGTATTGCCTTTTGTTGAAATGGTAAACTAGTAGCAGCAGTAGCTGTAAATGGTTTTGCATAAAACGGTCCTCGTGTAGAGTAAATAACTTTCGTGTTGTTGTTTTCCGCTTGTATGTGATATGTAGCTTGAGGCTGAAGTGGTGCACTTATTTGTGTTTGTGTGCTCGGTACTGACGTTGTTGGAGCTGCATTGCCCAATGGTAAAATCCTATTACCGATTTCTGCTGCGATCGTACTCGCCAGTTGCTGCGCCTCTCCTAACGTTGTTGGTGACGACGCTGCTTGCGGCTGCCTTGGTAGACCGATAGAATTGGCTATAGCTGGATTATTACCAACATGACCTGTGGTATCACCCCCTGTTGCTTCACCGTTGTTGGACTTACAACCTTCACAACTCCAACTTACATCAGCAACTCCGCTGTTAACTGCGGCACACTCATAATGATACCACTGATCACATTTATCACACTGTACCATGCGATCATTATCTAACGCATCACACTTTTTGCAATTAAATCCATTAACAGAAACTTCGTTTTCAGTCATTGCTTTATTTTTGTCAAATAATACTAATAAAATTGTTTTAAAGAATGTTGAGTCGCGAAAGTACAAGCCGCATCAAATAAAAGACAAAATATTTAACAGCACTCTTTGTGCATAAATACAAATTTATTAAAATATGTATTATAATATTAGCTAGAGCGCTTTAAAACAATTTTGTAAGTTAACGGCCTTTTTCAGACTGACTCTAAAAATGATTTTATTGTTTTCTCATAGCCACAGATGCCTACGTGACATGTAAACTTTGACCGTTATGTTTTACAAAACAAGTTGTTGTATATATGTATTTCATGATGAACCAAATGTACATGCATATGCATATAAAACAAAACGGTGTATGTTTATACATATATAAGTTTGTATATACATATTTACTATTTGCAATTTTTAGAACAAGTGGAAAGTAACCCAATAAATATAAAAAAAATATAATAAATAAAATGTAATATAACATAAAGTAATAATTGTGATGTCATGTCGATTTTGGCGCCAACAAAACCGAAGTCACCTATTTTACAGGGCACTCTTAACATTGTCGATTTAAAATGGGGCGAAAAGTTCAATGCTTTATGCCATTATTAAGGGTGAATTTTAAAAAAACTTGCTTCTCTTTAAGAGGCCAACACATTTTTAAGAAACAAACACCTAATTGCATTTTTTTTTAAAAAAAATTTCACATTTTTTTTTTTTTTTTTTTTTTTTGAAAAGAAGCCGCCATAAGTTATTCAATAAATAAAAAAATACTAAATTTGTTATGAGTTATGTTTGCTATTAGGGAAATTGTACTTTAATTTGTACTTTACTATCGAAAATCTAATTTAGAAGTCATATCAAATTTATTAACACAAACTTTTTACGAATACTAACTACTTTTAAGGAATTTTCGTTCTATATTTTGGTATTAAATCTTCACTTGAAGTTCATTCCTCCATCTCCGCTTATTTCCAAAACATTTGTTTAGCACTAACGTTCAGCTGTGTTGACAAAACAACAAAATGTGAGTGCTATTTCCAAAAAGGGTAAAAAAGTGGCACAAAATAGGTTAAAATGACACAAAAGTATAATTTAAAGAAAGGGTCATAAAAGGTATCAACACCGTCGAAAAAGGGTCAAATTAATACTTTAGTATCACAACGGTAACACTGTAACGAAGCCATATTTTTGATTGTCGGCTTTTCAACTAGTATAACTATCAAGATCTGATAGAAAAGATGTTTTTTTTATAATATAGGGAACTTTGGGCCCCACCCGGCACGGCTAGGCACCGTCGGATTGACCTGAAAAATTAGATCATGATTTCTTACACCAAACCTCATATTTTAAGCAGCGCAAACAATTAAATTAAAAAAAAAAGTTGCGACCAGTCTAGTGCATATATTTATTATCAAATGCCAAAATAAAGCTTAGACACTTTTCTATTAAATTATTTCCTTAAAGTGAAGAAAATAATGGTTTTTGACAAAGTTATGAAGAAAGGCTGGCAGACCCGTTTTTTTGGCAAAAATTCGACTTAAGCGTCCTCGAAACCTCTTCCGAAAAATCTCGAAATTACTTTAGCCTATAAGCTATAAAATTATGCTTGAGCCTCAAAAAAAAATTTTTTTTTTGTTTTTTTTTTTTTGGGACCCACTAATGTACATCCCGTACAGACACATATAAATTCAATTTTCAAAATAAAACTGTGTGACAATTTAATTTAAATTAACAACGACAAATCTGTGGCCGTATGGAAAAACTAGTTAACTCCACTTTTTGCCAAAATTGAGATAACACCAAAATAGAAAGCGTGTTTCATTTACTATCACTCTGTCAGATCGAAATTTGGATATAGTTTATCATTTAAAAGTTATTTAAACAACAAAAATTATAAAAATACAAATTTTTATGTAAAAACTAGATAACTCCATGCATTTTTTGAAAAAACTAGGTAACTCCATAGTGTCTTAAAAAATAGAAAAATTAGAAGTTTAAAACGGCGTTGTTTCAAAAAGCTAAGAGAGAAAGAGCGAAGTAGAACAAATTCGGGTCACAAGCAGGCCTGCCATTTTTGCCGATTGTTTGCCCCTAAATTATCAAAGTGCCGATTTTTGATCAAAAATGCCGATTTTTTGACTAACACTTAAAAGACGAGTACTTTTTGTTTGTTTGACAATAAAATACTAACTTTAAGCGATACTGAAACCGTTGTAACATTGAAAAGAGACAACTGTTATTAAGTCAGCGCTTATACTAAAGAAAAAAGGGTTAGCTTTATTCAATATTAACTGCCTGTTTGAAATTTGTTTTTGTTTTCATTTTGTTTTTCTTAACCCTGGTTGTAGGTTGTCAGACTGATTTTGACCTTTTTCGCCAAATTTAATATCAAAAATCGCCAAAATCGCCAAAGCCTTTGTTTACAAGTTTTTTAAAGTAAAATACATATTTTTTAAATTAATTAGTATTGTGGTTATTTTGTTGAACTATTTATGGTTTTCAATCCAAATTTTTAATATTTTTAATTAGGCTTAAGTTCATGAAATTTAATTTTCATTAAATTTTTTTTATGAAGAAAGGAATTTTACAACATGAAAATCAATTAAAATTGTTATTGATAATCTTTCATTATTTCATTATTAAAAATATTTTTTATAAATCCTAAAAACTAAATTAGTTCCGTATCACTTAAATACGCCAAAAATTCAAAAAAAGTCGCCATAATATATATTTTGCTTAATTTTTATTTAGAGCGAAATAAAAATAGTTAGTGAACACAAAAATGGTACGATGTTTACTATAAAATAATTTATAGCAGTCTACTTAAAGCAACAAAAAAAGATTTTTTGCGGCTAGTACTAAACAAATATTAGAAATGCAATATATACAATAGTTTCAGTTTTATTATATATCTAAAACGCTTTACCGTCAAGACTCGATATTTGTCTTCTAATTTGGAATACATTGTGAGGGTATATAACATTTATTCAACGAAAGTACAAAAGAAGTGCAACATGTATTATTCCCATTCATATAACTTATCAGGCATGTTCTGAAAATCAGTTTTTGTGAAAGTGATTTGAAATCACAAAAAAGGTGTTCTGGACAAAAAGCTTTTTTCATAATTGTGATTTTAAACCAGTCAGCTAAGTGGCCGTCGATTAAAATTACTTGCTTATTTGTTTTCACCATTTTTAACTAAGTTAAAACTTTTGTGGTTTTCAAAACACCCATTAATCACAATTGTGATTTCAAAATCACAAGTGATTTGAAATCTTGTGATTTACAGAACATGCCTGTATAACTCCTAATAACGCGTCTAAAAGTTCGTATTGCATTCTAATTCGAAGGCGAGTTTTAGTGGAGTTCATAGTTTCAACACAGGCATTACAAGTTGTAAAAAGTCCTTAAAATTGTACTTACCTACCGTATTCTTGTAGCTTTAAAATGTTAGCCTAAACTTATTTAGTTATATGCATTCTTTATATGCATATTATATATTTTCTGAAGCTCTTGAAATAATCAGGAAGGGTAGTCCATAAAAGGTAAACCTTTTAATTAAGTTTATGTATAAACATTAGTGTGGACCATCAATGAAGGGAAAATAAAAAAGTTATCTGTTTCAAAAAAGTAGACCAGTCTTCTGTTAGGTTAGTGTAAAAAAAAATATTTGCTAAAAATATGAGCTCGATCGGTTGAAAATTTCCGTGCCGCACGCGCATTGAACTCTGTGAGAATGAAATTCGGGCTAAATGGAGAGAAAAACGCCCGTAACTACCGAGAAGTCACCCTTTGAGATGTAAAATGTATGAGCAACCCCCATTACTTTTGCATCTCCAATATTTCTCTAGAACAAACTTATCATCCATCATCAACCCCATGACGACAAATATAATTTCCTCGAAAACCGACGGACAAAACGGAACCAATTAGGATGTAATCCAATCCAATTCGGTTTTTTTAATCTTGGACAAGTGTGTTTTTCTCGTGTTTTAAAAAAATTGAGGTATCTAGTTTTTCCATACCGGCACAGAAATATTGAATTTTTTTATCTCTTTTAGTTAATTGGGATAATAAGGTTATTCGTTTTTTTTATTCCAAATAATCGAATTTCCATAAATCTGAAAGAAAAATGCTTCATATATTTAATGAATCACTTTCATAAAAAAATTTTCATTGGTTAAATGAAAATTTTCATTGTCTAAATGGAATTTCATAGTTATAATGAAGTATTTTGGTTAAAATTGCTTTTTCGTAATTACGATAAAAATTTTCATTGGGTATGAAAAGTTAAGTTTGTCCAAGTTAAACAAAAAAATTCAATTGGGAACATAAAAAAACAATAAACAAACATAACTTTATTCATAAATTAATACAAAATTGTAGTATCCTTTAAAAAATTTTTAATTTTTAATCAAAAAATGTAAGATTTAATTATTTCATACGTCTACTGTAATATGCCATTAAATATATGAAACCAAAAATTTGTTATACCCACACCACAATAGTGGAGAGGGTATTATGCATTTGTGCTGATGTGTGTAACGCCTTAAAATATAGGTCCTAGACCCACCTTAAAGTATACTAATCGACTCAGAATCACTTTCTGAGTCGAACTAACGATGTCCGTCCGGCTGGCAGGCTGACTGGCTGGCTGTTCATGTAACCTTGTGCGCAAAGTACAGGTCGCAATTTTGGAGATAATCAATGATCAAATTTGCGACATAGGTTCTTTTTGGCACAAGGATGAAGCCTATTGAAAATGGGCCAAATCGTAGGACCACGAGGGAAGATAGGGGGAAATTTCTTTCTCTCAGAAACTATCAAACCGATTTTAATGAAATTTAAAACATACATAGAACCATATCTTTATGGACACAAAAGGGATGAATTTTTTAAAAAATAGGACCACGAGGGGAGATAGGCCCAATTTCTGCCTCTCAAACCGATTTTAATGAAATTCAAAACATAGATAGATCAATATCTATATGGACACTTAAGCTAAACAGTTTTTCAAAAATAGGACCACAATGGGAGGTAGGGGCAGCATTTTTCAATAATTGCCTTCATAAATTTAAAATTACTCTACTTGAGTTTAGTTAATTTTTACTTTGAATTCAAATTCAATGTGCGTATCGATACCGGCAATATTTTATTTTGAGTATCAGTATCGTATCGGCAAAAAGCCGTATCGTTTCATCCCTAAAAAATATCTTTCCAATTTTCAAACTTTTTAAATTTAGTTCTTAAATTCGAATTTAAATAAAATTTTCTATGACACAACAAAAAAAATGCTTCTTTACTTCATTCTATTAAAAAAAAACAAGACTCACCTTGCTTTACAGGACGAACCGATATTAAGCTTCTTCTTGACTTTATTTTCTTAACTTATTTAGCTTTTCTTAATCACATCTTAATTTCACTATTAATAAAAGTGTCTCTTCACTGACGCTTTCAAAAGCAACAAATAAACACAACAACAAAAGAAATAAAAAAGCCAATAATTCTTTTACTTCTTACACATCTTTACTTTTTTAACTTAAAAAACCTTTTTTCCCTTTCTCACTTTTATGCACACCAATTGATTAGATTTTAACTTGATTTTTTTTACACAAACTAGATTTTACACCAAAATTATAATTAAATAGACTGCCAAATAAATTGCATCACCAAATAATGTCGTCAGTATATACATAAATGCACCCACCATACCCCTCAGCCAAATTTAACATTGAAAATAAACTTGTTTTTTTAATTCGTGCAAGTATCAAGTCAGTCTTTATACAAATTTACCATCTTTTTCTATTTATGTGTAATAAACATACACACGAACAGAAAATGTCTCCCTATTGTGTTTGCCGATTAAAGCAATAACAACAATAATATTCAACATTGAACAAAAATGTTTATACGCATGTTTGCTTGTATTAAAAATAACCACCACCCAACAACTTGCAGTGACCATCTCAATTACTGACACACAGCCGCACTAATCGAAATACAGACCAACAGACACAGTGTAATACAATCGCGTGGCTACTTTAACAAGCAACTTAAAGAAAAAACAGACACACATTTAGGCCTCCATTAAAAACTTCACACAATTACTTGGCAGAATTTTTCAATTGGCAATTAAAGCTTCAATTTGGTTTTTTTCGCAGATATTTTTACATAATTATAATACCAACACTTTATTTAATTCGATATTTATAAAATTGTTATTAACAAATTCCACTTGCAAATAGCAATTCTTAATTTTCAATAAAATCACAAAACTATCACTGATTTATTGCAACTTCACTTTTAACAAACGACGGCAACTGAGTGAAAAGGAAAAGAAGAGAATGTAACCTGACGTCCAAGAAAATATAGAGATGCCAGATGATGAATTTTAGCGGAAGAAATCAATGTTATGGCCGTTTTGCAGATTTTTAGTAGAGACTTAAACCAAAGTTTAAGTTCTTACAAAAACTTGTAAAAGCACTGGTAATATTATTTTGATGATTTCATAAATTCGCCTTGCACTTAAATATATGTATATATATACCAGGGTTGGAAAACCCCGGATTTTTCACGAGGTTATTTTGCTTTATTGTTTTTCGTGAAATGATATATTAATTAGTCTAAGCAATGTTGTCAACTCAGCCCTTTTTTGGTATAGATCTAGCAAGGAAATCTTCAATATTTTCTTATGGCATCCTTACCAAATGCATGGATGGTTAAAAGAAAAGCAAGGACTTTTATTAGTCCTTATAAATATGCTTCATCTGCCAAATGAAGTACAGTGGAGCTTTTTTGAACCTTTATGCCCAAATAAGATCCAAAGATTTGAATGAATTCGACAAGACATTCATAGAATTGTAAATAACATACAGTTGTACAGAAAGCTCTAAATGCCGTACAAAGTGACTCAGCTGCAATTGCAACTGCCGTTGAAATTTGGTTAACAACCTGAATTTGATTTTGAAAATATAGTGTTTAAATTGAATAAATTAATTAACAGAGAAAAGCTTACTAAAGTTAAATCTACATTCACACAAATGGGCATATAAATACATTGTATGCATTTTATAATCATTTTCTTTTATTTTTCTGAAAATAAAAGTTTAAAACTATTCCATTTTGTTTAAATGAATATAAAGAAAAAACCATATTGGGGTTTTTTAAAAAAAAAATACCCATTAAAGTCACGGGTGGATTTTTTCTGGGTTACCCAGTAGGCAGCCAACCCTCATATCATTTTTAAAATGGAATTGAACCTTTATTTTGCGTCGAATTTCGAAATCGAAAAACTATATTTTTGTTTCATATGTATTTGTGCGAAAGAAAGCGTTCTGTCGACAACGTGAAATTGGCAGTCAAAATAAAAATTTCATCGAGCACAGCGTTGTCACGACAAAAAGAAATTTGTAACCAAAATGTAAAAATAAAGTAACCAAAAGCGAAAAAAGTAACCAAAATTATTTTGTATTTAAAGTACTACTTTATTCGTACTTCAATTTCAAAATTAAGTGTCTAAAGAAGAAATAGTGTATATTACCGATGGTCTGAAAAGAACAATATGCTTTATAATTATGCGAATTTGTTGGGTAAGTGGCAACTCCTATATCATGTTAACACTTATTTTAAATTTTAAAAACTTTTTTAACTAGAGCTTTCAACCTTTTTTATAAAGAGCTCTAACAAGTAAAACTTTTAAAGTCTTGCTGTGCCTTACATGCAGTCTACAACTGACATGAAATGCTTAACTTTAACACTAATATGATGTTAGTGTTAAGTATAGACTCATCATGTTAGAAGTTTTCTCATATTATAAGACGGTTGTTAAAACTAACTTCAAGTTATAACAGCAAATCATGTCAGTTGTAGACGGGCAGTTATGGTATCAAAGTGCAAAATTGAGCTAAATTATTTTCAGAATCAAATTCAGGTTGTTAACCAAACTTCAACGGCAGTTGCAATTGCAGCGGAGTCACTTTGTAAGGCATTTAGAGCTTTCTGTACAACTGTATGTTATTTACAATTCTATGAATGTCTTGTCGAATTCATTCAAATCTTTGGATCTTATTTGGGCATAAAGGTTCAAAAAAGCTCCTTTGTACATCACTTGGCAGAGGAGGCATATTTATAAGGACTAATAAAAGTCCTTGCTTTTCTTTTAACCATCCATGCATTTGGTAAGGATGCCATAAGAAAATATTGAAGATTTCCTTGCTAGATCTATACCAAAAAAGGGCTGAGTTGACAACATTGCTTAGACTAATTAATATATCACTTCACGAAAAACAATAAAGCCAAATAACCTCGTGGAAAATCCGGTTTTTTCCAACCCTGTAGCCCGTTTCTGTATTTCTCACATCGTAAAACTTTTCGCATGAAACGTGTGAATTGCAACAAAAATAGTGTGAAATGAAACAAAAAATGGTTTTTCTCACACAAGTGTTTCTATATCTTTTTTTTGCGACAATTATCTGTCATTTAAATAATTTTCCAGCAATTATTGGAAGGATGCGAGAAAAAGTGTTTCTATAACAATATTTTGCGAAAAGTTTCTTTCAATAACTGTCAAAATAAGTCACATTTGAAATTGGTGGCGAGAAAAACAAAATGTAGATATTTTGAATTTAAAATATGTTTATATACTATTTTTTTAAAATAAATAAAAAAATAGAAGGAATATAAATGATGAATGCATAATTTATATGATGAAAATTAACAAAAAACAATTGTTATATTTTGTTATATTAAATTTTTTTAGCCTTTTCTTGTTTTGGTTTTAATCAGTGTTGCCAGATAAATTTGTGTCAAAATCGTCAATTTCCTGAGTAAAAATAAAAAAGATCGTCTTTTTTGTTTTAAGAATCGTGCAATTTAAAATCAATTTTAAACAAATTTGTTTCGACTTTTATTATAAAATAATCAAACAAAACCATAGTTAAAGTTCATGGGTATTTAATAATTTCATTAAATTTATATATTTATTTTGTTAAGCTGGAGGATTATTTTTAAAAAATTATTTATTTTCTTTAATCCGATAACAATTTAAAATTGTTATTTTTCCCTGGAGAAGTTACACAAAGGCATGAGAAAATATCATTTTAAACAAAAAATAAAATAAATATTTTTACAAAAGCAAAAAGAAACCAAGCTTAATAAAATAAACATACATCCTTTTTTAAAATAGATATATACATATTTACAAAAACCGAGATCAAAATGGAAAATTTTTAAATTAAATCAGCTTTGATAACAGTATTATAAATATTCTGGGTTTTTATGGAATTGATAGTGACAACGTTGGTTTATATTTATATCGTATGTAGTCCGAAATAGTATATTATTGAAATTTAATCTTTAATTTACCTATTCCTATAATCTTTTTCTTTTTTACCTGAAATAGACTTAGTAGAATACCTGGTAGATAAAATTAGAAAAATCGGTTCATAAATAAACGGATTAAAGACCCAGTGAAATCTTCGCCTACAAAATAATATGTTAAGTAATCAGAAACACATAAAAGCACTACATACAATTCTACTGAAAAACTAATGAATTTTACAAGGGTTGTGCCAAAATGAACAAATTCAAAAGTAAGTCATTTTTTTATCTAAATATATCCAGAAAAAAGGAGTTATCGAAGTTCTTATGGAAGAAAGCTACTAAATAACGAGTGAAGGAAGCTATCCATTTTGAAAAAGTTTTTACTGGGAGACAAACAAATTTCTTTCTTGCCGCAATAATGGTTTTGGCACAAAAGTGTACATTTAAGATAAGAATATCAAATATCAATCATATTTTGTATATTTATATAAGAAGTATTAAATGTTCAAAATAAGCCAAGTCGGTCCATTACTTTCCCTCGAAATTTTGCTTTTGCCGATACATTTTTTAGGGAAGAGACAAACAATTTCGAGGACAATTTTTACAATAGGGATAAGTATAAAAATTTAACCCTTGTTTCTAAAGATATCTTTTTTTCTAATAAACAAACATATAAAAATATTTACAATTATCTTATTTCGAAGACTAAGTGTAAAACCCAACGCCAACAATTTCATTAAAAGCAAAAACAAAATCAAAAATATTTTATAAATTTGTTGTTGCTTTCTACAGACATTCATATTATTTTTTTTTTTTTTTTCAATTTTCAACGCCACAAACTAGAAGTGTTTGAAATTTAAAAATTCAAGATGAATTTCTATAGAAAGTAACAACAAAATTATAAAATATTTTTGATTTTGATTTTGCTTTTGCTTTCGTCACTTTTTTAGCAAAAATCATCAAAACGTCACTTTGTTAATATCGGAACAAAAAATCGTCAAGATGCCGATAACTCGTCAAATCTGGCAGCCCTGCTTTTATTATATTTATTTCTTTTGTTGACGTTTCGCTTTTATTTGACTGGAAATATTCCAGTATAAACAGAATTTGTTGTGTCTGTTTTCGCATTCAAATACAGAAACACTTTTATCTCATAAATCGAGAAACGATGGAATTTTTTGTTTCACACTTCATGTAAGAAATTTTACGATGCGAGATATACAGAAACGAGCTACTGGTATATATATATACATATATTTAAGTGCAAGGCGAATTTATGAAATCATCAAAATAATATTACCTGTACTTTTACCAGTTTTTTTAAGAACTTATCGTAAAAAACTTTGGTTTAAGTCTCTACTAAAAATCTACAAAACGGCCATAACATTGATTTCTTCCGCTAAAATTCATCATCTGGCATCTCTATATTTTCTCGGATGTCAGGTTACATTCTCTTCTCTTCCTTTTCACTCAGTTGTCGTCGTTTGTTAAAAGTGTAGTTGCAATAAATCAGTGATAGTTTTGTAATATTAATTAAAATTAAGAATTGCTATTTGCAAGTGGAATTTGTTAATAAAAATTTTATAAATATCGAATTAAATAAAGTGTTGGTATTATAATTATGTAAAAATATCTGCGAAAAAAAACCAAATTGAAGCTTTAATTGCCAATTGAAAAATTCTGCCAAGTAATTGTGTGAAGTTTTTAATGGATGCCTAAATGTTTGTCTGTTTTTTCTTTAACTTAGCGAAGGCTCTGCCACGAGTTGCTTGTTAAAGTAGCCACGCGATTGTATTACACTGTGTCTGTTTGTCTGAATTTCGATTAGTGCGGCTGTGTGTCAATAATTGAGATGGTCACTGCAAGTTGTTGGGTGGTGGTTATTTTTAATACAAGCAAACATGCGTATAAACATTTTTGTTCAATGTTGAATATTATTGTTGTTATTGCTTTACAGTGCAGCCACACGATCAAGATTTTCTTGATAGTCTTTTACATATACTGATTGTCAAAATATGCAAAAGTTGACAGCTGTGACGTAGGCTGCACGCAAGTTGAAAGCAATTTACTTTTTCAAGATGTCGTCGCCGAGAAAACAACTCAAAATGTTTTGCTATTTTCCACTTTTGATTTTTCTGCACTGTAGGCTGTTCGAAGGGACTTTATTTTTTTCTTTACTTCTTCCACTGGCATTTTTGTTTCAGAAGCTATAGACTCGTAGGCTTTTATTTTCAAATCATTTCGCCTATTTGATGAAAGATTCATAAAATTTCATGGCTTCTGTACAGCTCTATGAATCGCAGAACATCATTTTGCTTATTAATTTTATAAATAAATTTTATTAATAAACATATTTCACTATTTTTTAGGTTTTTAGTTAAAATTTTAAAATTCCCGCAACAATTTGTAAAAATAAGAACTTCAGCTTTTGCCGGCAAAATATTTGTGAAAAAAAAACAAAAACAACTTCAAAAGATTTGTAATAAGATGTTTTCTTGAACGATAATTGATACACTCACTGGCAAGAGAATTTTAGAGGCAAGTTCGTATCAATTTTTAAAAGTATGAGTGTATTGGTAAAAAAGTGTGAGTGTATTAAAACTTGATAGCCAAAACTTGATCGTGTAACCCTCAAGTTAATCGGCAAACACAATAGGGAGACATTTTCTGTTCGTGTGTATGTTTATTACACATAAATAGAAAAAGATGGTAAATTTGTATAAAGACTGACTTGATACTTGCACGAATTAAAAAATCAAGTTTATTTTCAATGTTAAATTTGGCTGAGGGGTATGGTGGGTGCATTTATGTATATACTGACGACATTATTTGGTGATGCAATTTATTTGGCAGTCTATTTAATTATAATTTTGGTGTAAAATCTAGTTTGTGTAAAAAAAATCAAGTTAAAATCTAATCAATTGGTATGCATAAAAGTGAGAAAGGGAAAAAAGGTTTTTTAAGTTAAAAAAGTAAAGATGTGTAAGAAGTAAAAGAATTATTGGCTTTTTTATTTCTTTTGTTGTTTTGTTTATTTGTTGCTTTTGAAAGCGTCAGTGAAGAGACACTTTTAATCATAGTGAAATTGTGATGTGATTAAGAAAAGCTAAAAAGTTAAGAAAATAAAGTCAAGAAGAAGCGTAATATCGGTTCGTGCTGTAAATCAAGGTGAGTGTCGGATAAGATCGCAACCAACGCCTTATGTTTAATTTATTAATTTAATTTTCTGATTTGTTTTAATTAAAATTTTGTTTAATTAAACTGTGAGCATCCTAATTTTATTTTTACTAATTTCAACAATAATATGTATTGGTTTTGCAAATTCTTTATTATTTTCTTTGTGTCGTATTCTCACTTGATCATTTTTTTTAATTATTGGAAAGTAATTTAAAACCTACACATAGTGACTAAAGTTTAAATACACCCTTAATATTTGAAGTTTTTGGAAAACTAAAGTTTTTCCGAAAATTTGTGGTATGCAGTTTTGTTTCCCTTCATTGATGATATAAAATTAAGAAAAAAAATATTGATTTAATTGAATACATAACGGTAATTTAAAAAAAAACAAAAAAATAACGAGGACAAAAGTTTAAATACACATTGAAGTTTATCGAATTAAATACCATTTCTTCCTTTTATGTTCCCGTTATTATTACTTTTTTTGATGTCAAATTTATTATTCATCTTCCAATTGTTGCTGTTAGTAATTTTTTGTTGAATAATTGTAAAATTTTGCGCAGAATATGTATAAAGGAAAATAGATAGATTTCGGCGTAAGAAATTTCATAATTAAAATTTTTTAAGAGGGAAAATCCTATCGAGAAATAGGAAAATTGTTGAATTAACTATTTTTCATCGTCCAGAACAGCGTTTGAAATTATAAACAAACATTTTGAATTGAAAATATGGCTAGAAGCGGGCAACAAAAAACACTTTCTAATCGGGATTCTAGCCATGGCTCACGATAAGTGAAGAAAAATCACTGAGTAAGCGCAACCAAAATAGCGAATGATATGGCTAATTCTTTGAATAAACATGCTCATCCAAAATCAGTTCAAAAAGCATTACGGAATAGGGGATGTAACCGCAGGATTCCACGGGAAAAACAACTAATAAGTGAGAAAAGTAGAAGGCTTAAGATGGATTCAATCGTCATTTTTTTGTTTTTTTTTAAATTAGCGTTATGTTTTCAATTAAATCAATATTTTTTTTCTTAATTTTATATCATCAATGAAGGGAAACAAAACTGCATACCACAAATTTTCGGAAAAACTTTAGTTCTCCAAAAACTTCAAATATTAAGGGTGTATTTAAACTTTAGTCACTATGTGTAAGTACATAACAATTGCATTTTTAAGTATTTTTTTTTGTTGTTATTTTATAACGGGCCGCATATTTAGTTAAATACCTATGTATTTTGAATTCTTCTGCGCTTCAAATTAACATCTAGGTATATATAAATCGGCTAAGGCAAAACAGTTAAGAACACTTTCCTCCTCTGTATGTCAACCGATTTGAACAAAATATACACCATTTGAAAGATATTTTCTTACAGAAGTGCACAATATATATTTTATTAAAATCTGTTTAATAATTTCAGAGTTATAAGCGTTCAAATTTGCTACTAACACAAATACAAAAAATTTGTTTTTTCAATTATCAAATAATAAAAAAATAGAGTGTTTTGAATTTTTGTTAATATTCGACGTATAAGGATAAAATTTAAAATGCATGGTCCTGGGGGAATAAGAACATGTAAGGGGAGCTTTTTGGTACTTTTTCGTTCAACATCTGGTACATTGATTAATTTTCGTTAATATTAGACATTAAAAAATAAAATTAAATTTGCAATGTCCTGATTGACAATCTATTAAGGAGATTTTTTGATACTTTTTTGTTTTATCAATTCTGATGATATTAAACTTATAAAATAAAATAAACTCTCGTGGAAGTTAAAATATGAAACGGAGGTTGATCCCTCGCCAAATCGATCCACTAAGACGGAAAAAATGAACGAAACATGTAAATTCATATATGCATAGATGTACCATGTTTTCTTCTTATGAACATGAAAATGTATGGTCGATTTTTGACCATTAGGCGAACATTAGTTGTTACAATTTTAAGTCAGTTGCTATTGAACTAGTAAGAAATAAACATCGATCATCTTAAACAAATTCAACCTCGCGTTTTATTTAAATAAAATTCATATTTCATTAATTATATCACGCGACAGTGAGTCTTGTTTTTTTTAATAGAATAAAGTTAAGAAGCATTTTTTTTTTGTTGTGTAATAGAAAATTTTATTTAAATTCGAATTTAAGAACTAAATTTAAAAAGTTTAAAATTTGGAAAGATATTTTTTAGGAATGAAACGATACGGCTTTTTGCCGATACGATACTGATACTCAAAATAAAATATTGCCGGTATCGATACGCATATTGAATTTGAATTCAAAGTAAAAATTAACTAAACTCAAGTAGAGTAATTTTAAATGTATGAAGGTAATTATTGAAATATGTTGCTTTTAAAAACAAGTAAGAAAGTATAGTTGGTCAAGCCCGACCATATGATACCCTACACCACAGTATTTAAAAACACATCATGCTTGTGTGCCCATATAAATATGGATTTATCTATGTTTATAAAAGTCATTAAAATCGGTTTAAAAGTTTGTGAGAGGCAGAAATTACCCCTACCTCCCCTTGTGGTCCTATTTTTGAAAAACTGTATAGCTTATGTGTCCATATAGATATTGATCTATCTATGTTTTGAATTTCATTAAAATCGGTTTGAGAGGCAGAAATTGGCCCTATCTCCCCTCGTGGTCCTATTTTTTAAAAAATGCATCCCTTTTGTGTCCATAAAGATATGGTTCTATGTATGTTTTAAATTTCATTAAAATCGGTTTGATAGTTTCTGAGAGGAAGAAATTTCCCCCTATCTTCCCTCGTGGTCCTACATTTTCAATAGGCTTGGTCCTTGTGCCAATAAGGACCTATGTCGCAAATTTGATCAAATTATCTTAAAAATTGCGACCTGTACTTTGCGCACAAGGTTACATGGACAGCCAGCCAGCATTAAGAGTAGCAGATAATGGCCACCAACATTTCAAGATATATACCTTATATGGTTAAGCTTATAGTCTGTTAAAGATTAAGATTCTAAAAAAAATACCACACACATTTTTAAGGGTCAAAAAAACGGAGCGGGTAATTCTTGTTACAAAAAAAAAAATGTGTTGAAAATTTTGTTCATATAAAGCAGGGCTATTAAGCAGCGCAGTCTCTGTTGCAATGCTGCTTGTGTTATTTAAGAGAGTCGCGTTGTAATGAAGATGAGCAGAGAGCTTATGCAAAAAGTGGTGTTAATTTTTTGTTAAATAGAGAATGTATGAGTCAGCGTTGCCATTTTGGTGCCTTTCGGGTATTTTTTGGTGCTTTTTTGTTTATGCAATACCCGAAATTTTGTTAAACACCCGTTTTTGAAAAGCGGGTATTTATAGTGCTTTTAACAATTTCTCAAGTGCCTTTTTAAAAGAATGAAACGTTGCACTTTTTAGCGTTGACAACATACATATTTAGTAATCGTAATAAAAACAATGTATTTTGGTAAACATTTTTTGAAAGATGTAGATACTGTTTCAAAAATAGAAAATGGCTTAGAAAATATAAGGAATTGTTTAAAACAATGCAGTCGGAAACCGAACAAAAAAACGAAAAGACTTTAAAAACAAAAAAAGAGCCGTAGCTTGGTATTAGCAAAGTGTTAAATAAATTAAAAACAGCTGACAGTAATTGCTTTTATAACGAACGTTGTGTAACCTGCCATTTTTCATGCGCTTTTGTATTACTTTAAAACTGTTTTATGGCCAATTCAAACTCAGCTGATGATGATCCAAATGCTTTCGATGATATTATTTTTATTAAAGATTTAAAAATATTTATATACAAATGTAAATATATTTATGATTTAATCTTAAATGAAAATGGTCCACATCAACGCCGCACACTGGGGATTTTTGTATGGAGGTGAGGAAAAAAGTATATTTTTCAAAAAATATAATGATTTCATTACAAATTTAGTTTTATTTATATAGTAATACACAAAAGTAATCAAAATAAAGAAAGTTAGAGAAATATATATCGTTACCTACAATGTAAAAAGCCCTAACTAACAAAAAAAATGTAAATGATTTTTTTAATTCATTATTTATTTTAAATCTATTTTTAATTTCATCACAAACTTAGTTTTATTTATATAGTTATATACAAAAGTAATCAAAATAAAGAAAGTTAGACAAATGTATATCGTTACCTACAATGTAAAAAGCCCTAACTAACAAAAAATTTAAATGATATTTTTAATTTATTATTTATTTTAAATCTACTTTTTAATTTATTATTCTAAAAGAGCCTTAACTTCGTCGCTTATATCACTATGCTTTTTCTGGCTAAATGAAGGAGTCAAGTGTGAGATCATGGGATCTGATGTTACTATCATTCGGTGCATAATATCTTCGTTCGTGGCAATTCGACTGCATTTTCTGGAGTGTCTAAGGCGATATTTTTTATAGTCTTTGTTACGACTTTCCTGAGCTTCTTCGGATAATAAGCCTACAGGAAAAATACACTTTTCAATTATATATTTTCCATGAATCAGAATTTTGTGGAGTGTTGGTGGCATATTGTACCACTCGTACAGTGCAACAAACTTTTTTGCCGTCTCCAGACAAAAATCACCAAATTTTTTTCGGATCTAGTGCCTCGGTAATGGTTATAGCTTCGAGAATTGTTGAAAACCTCTTGATTATGTCTTCATCTAGACCCGTGATTTCGGAAATTAAAGCAGGATTAGCAAAGAATCTTCGTAACGTATTTCCTGAATTTGTCGTACCAGAGCCTTGTTTAACAGTATCAACCTGTATTCCAATTTTCTCTTTAATTTCACGCTTTATCAAACATTTTCGGGCTTCTCTTATCGGACGAGTATTTGAGTCGACTCTTCCACGTTTAAATTCAAGATTGTAAGCTACATGCAAAAGACACTCCATCAGCTTAATACGCGCATGAAGTGGTGACATACCAAATTGCAGTGCTTGTTCATTTACGGGCATAGCTTGAACTTCTTCGATTTTATTCATCTTGGATGTTGTTGCTCCACAAATAAAACAAGAAGATGCTGCCGGTGTCTCTGTTACTGATTGTGCTGTCTTGCCGTCAATCATTGTAAAATATAATTCATGTTTAACTTTAAAGTTACGATTATTTACTGTTAACTCAAATTCTTTTAGTTGAGATATCTCCTCATCGACTCTTTTCTTTTCTTCTCGTATAACTTGAGGTGTCTCTTTAACGTACGCAAACTGTAGTGTTCTACAATATTGTGTGGAAGAAGGTTTATTGTTGTTCCATACTAATTTATTTATGTCATCACTCAATGATAATTTTAGTGGTACAACTGATGTCATATATAAATGAGAGTCAGAAATTTGATCATCTGAAAACCTCTGTTGGTATTCGCTTTGACCAGATGCCCCATCACATCCCCATTTATAGTACATTGTTAGATTTCCGCTTTCAATATTATTTATTTCCTTTACTGATTTGGTCTCTAGGACTCTTTTAGCAGTATGATCCAACAGATTTTGCAGAGGTACACTGCCTGAACTTTCAGTGATAGAAATTTCTAGAGGATAACTGTTAGTTTTTTCTTTCGTGAGTTGTTTGTATGGTACGAGTATGTTATATCCTTCATTTTGTAACCAATGCATTAGATACTTGTATTTTTCTTTTGTAAGTTCAAGCTTTGTAAACATCCCCAAAGTTTTTAATGTACAAATTTTGTGGTTGGTTTTTGAAATATTAGAAGAAAAATCAATTACTTCTTGTGGGAACATAGAACGTACTTCATCCCTTTTGTATCGTTTGGCGCGATCACAGCACTCCTCAAACGATTTGCGGGGCCGACCAAGTGCAGAACTGGTAGAACATTCAGCCTCAGTAAACTTAATTGTAAATGTGCCTTCAAGCCAATTTACATTCTTTTTTTCAAATCGCGACTTCGTACGGTTAGAATCCTGCCATCTTTGTTTGAAGTTATAGTAAAAGTGTTTATATATTGTATCCAAAATTTCACATGCTCTAGTATCGTTTAAGCCAACGTGCAATTGTTGCAAAAACTGTTTTAATTTTGTTCTGTCTTTGTCAAATTCCAGAAGCTTCGAGCATAAAACCCCATGAGAAATAGAAAAACTTTCCATTGCCGTAAAACTCTTGGTCCTTAGTTTCAGTTATAATTAAATAATTTCGCGTTCGCCAGCACTTGTTGAATGACAAAAATCGATCAGTGAACACCTATAAATACTACTTAAGTTTCAACATTTTACTGAAAGGTACTTATGAATTCGCGCATCTTTTAAGGGAGTCTATATACCTGTTTCGTGTGCGTTTAAAATTTTTCGAAACGTTCTAAAACATGACCACTCATAAATGTGGGTGCAATTTGTGTAAAAAAATCATGCAGGTAGCCAACGAAAAAAACCCAAATAATTAAAAAAGTGCACTTACCTTTTTTCCTTTCAATTTTCCACGCACATTTATTACCGCTTATTACTTTGCTACCGCAATCATAAAAATCAAATAACCTTTTGTTTATTACTTTTTTTTTTTTTGAATTCTAAGAATCATAAAAAAAGTCATAAATGTTTTTGCAAAGAATTTTGTGCATATCTCGAGGAAATTTTTGAAATGCATACCTTCAGTTAATTGTGAATAAAAGCGAAACGCGTTCATCGATTTTCATGATTTATGTCTCATTTTTTTCATAGGTTATGCGACTTTTTGGAAAGTAATAAAACTTGAAACTTTTTTTTACTGTTTTGGATTTTTTATGAATTAAAAATAAAAAATTTAAATTTTTTGGGCAAAAAATATTTTTTTTCTTCATACATTTATTTATAACTGCGAAACTGTTGCTTATGTAAAATGTTATATAAACAGATGAAAGTAATTGTAATTCTTGATTTTTCTAAATTTTTTTCAGCAAAATCCGACTAGTGGTTCTCGAGTTATGTTAAAAAAAAGAGCCTTATCAGAATTGAGTCCCGAATCAATCAGCTGAAAAATGTTGTACTGTGTAATGCAAAAACTTGAGAGGTGGCACCTGGTGGCACTTGAAATTGATTAATAATGTTAAAACAGATATAAGACAATGTATTCGGTGTGATTTCAAACTGAGGAAAAGTAAAGAAAAAATTCCAGGTCCAAATGTTTGGAGAAAAATGGGATTTTTGTTATATGTCCATAAAAATACAAAAAAAAAAAAAAACTTAAGTCTCTGCAGATTTTTTTTTTTCAATTTTAGTATACTGAAATATACTACTTTAAATAGAAAAAAAAAGAAAAACGTTAGCTCACATAGTAAAATAATATTCGTATTTAAATTCTTAGGTTTAAATTAAGTTGGTTCGATAAAACACACAAGTTCTGAGTTTGAGACGGATATAAAAAAAAACTGGCAGTCAGATCGGAGTTAATCTGTTTGATTTGATTGTACCATTTAGTCTAAAATTGCAACATATCACTGCATATTGCTTGAAGACTATGTTGACAATTTGACTTTTTTCCGCGAAATCCCCAGTGTGCGCCGTCGCCTTTGTTTTAAATTTTGGAGTTATATAATATTCGGCACAGCGGAATGCAACCTGTTATGCGTTTAATTAAATTGTAAAAATAGCTTAGTGCTTTTTTACGCTTTTTTTTTGCTCGAAATAGTGCTTTTTTTTAAATTTTAAAGTGCTTTTTGCTCTCAAAAAGTTTGCATCACTGGTATGAGTGCAAATTTTTGTTTACCCAAACGGGAAATAAAAGTTTTTGCGCAAAAGCAAAGCGCAAAATCAAAGTAAATAGTGCAAATAAAAGTGAAATGGAAATGTTTTGGTTTTTATTAGTTTAATGAAAATTAATTACATAAAAGAGGAAATAAAAAACTGCGTTTATTTTTGTATATGAAATAATAGTCAGTTATTACAGGTGTCAATTCACAGCTAAACATACAGGGGTGCGCTGGAAATCGCAATCGTAAAACGCAAGAATTTGGAAGTTGTTTTTTATACACTTTTAATCTAATTTTTATTATTTTTGTTATACAATTCTTTTTAATAGAGAATATTTGTATAATAATCGTCATAAAATTCTTTTATTACAGAAATCTTTTTAAAAACTGACGTTTAAAATTCTTGCGTTTTGCGTTTCCGATTTCCAGCACACCCCTGCTAGACGATTTTTAGATAAGAAATGTGTATAAAAAAGAAACATAAATGAAATAATAAGAAGGTGTAAGATTATTAGAAAGAGAATCTAAGAATTATTATAAGTTACTTTTTATATTAAACTTTTTTATTTTTCGAATGGTGTTGGCTTAAGCAAAAAGTATATGAAAAATTACAAAAAAGCTTTATAAAATTTAAATTTACCTCATAAAATTCATTCGAAAAATGATAATGTTTATTATAAGAAACTTTAAATAAATAAAGATATTAAAATTAAATTAGAAATAATAATAACTAAATAAAGGTCAATTAAAGAGATAAAAGTTTTCGAATACATAAATAAATGACTTTTAAAAGGTGAGTTCATTTGCATATTTTAAATATTAAACAAGTAAGAAAGTATAGTCGGTCAAGCCCGACCATATGATACCCTACACCACAGTATTTAAAAAGACATCATTCCTATGTGTCCATGAAAATATGGATTTATCTATGTTTATAAACTTCATGAAAAACGGTTTGAAAGTTTGTGAGAGGCAGAAATTGACCCCTGCCTCCCCTTGTGGTCCTATTTTTTAAAAACTGTATAGCTTATGTGTCCCTATAGATATGGATATATCTATGTTTTAAATTTCATTGAAATCGGTTTGATAATTTCTGAGAGGAAGAAATTTCCCCCTATCTTCCCTCGTGGTCCTACGATTCGGCTCATTTTCAATATGCTTGGTCCTTGTGCCAATAAGAACCTATAGCCCCAATTTTATCAAATTATCTCCAATATTGCGACCTGTACTTTGCGAAAAGGGTTACATGGACAGCCAGCCTGCCAGCCAGCCGGACGGACATCGTTAGTTCGACTCAGAAAGTGATATGAATTGATAAATAAAATACATATAATGAAATTAAAAAGGTTAAAAAAGTATATAGAGTTTTTTTAAATGCTTTTTTATAAAAAAAAAAGTAGTAAATTTACCTGAAACCTATGTTCTTGTACAAAATTTAACTTAGATAACCTTTATAAAATAAAAATATAAACTAACTTTGCTATCATTGGTAAATTTTCAAAGTTTCTTTGTAATTGTAACAAAATTATTAGATACTTTTTCGAACATAGAAATTACCTATGTTAAACGTTTTATTACCTAAGAAACTTAGATACTGCCATGCTACCTTTGCGCTTAGTTAATTTTATACCATATTTTTAGGTAATTTTACCTATGGTTTTTTTTTGTGTGTAATAACAATACTCTTTTTGTGTTCCAAGCAAAAAATTTTAAAACAATATGATTTTTTTTTTTTGCTGTGTTTATTGTTTTGCATTTTATCTAGAAATTTAAATTACGAGGGGTTGCTCACAGCAGTTATATTTTATTTTTGCTATTATTTTAACTTGGAGGCCACACGATCAAGTTTTGCCTTTCAATTCCTTTTAATTTGCAATACGCTCTCACTTTTTTACTAACCCACTCACACTTTTTAAATTGACCACGAGATTGCTTTCAATTCCCAGCGGGAAAAAGAAGGAGTACGGATGCTTTCTAGAAGGCCTCTGTACTCCTTATTTTGGATAAACAAGGCCTCCATTCCATACTCATATTTTTTTACACACAATGGTAACGGGATCAAAAAAATAATCATTTTGCTTTGCTTGTGCAAAACAAAAATACAAAAAATGTTACTTCTTCTCTACTCCCTTCTCATAGAAGCGAGTGTGGAAGGTGGAGCTTATCTTTTATACCAAAGAGCCGAGGCCTTCTATGAGGCATTCTTTAGCTGTTAGATAAGAATAGTAATTGAACCAAAAAAATGTGTAAACAGGCCTTTAAAAAAGCCTGAAGTGGTAAATTGCTTACAAATTGAGTGCATTATACGTCACGGCTTTCAATTTACGTAAATTTTGACAAGCAGTATATGTAATAGACTATCAAGAACAACTTGAACGTGTGGCTGCAAGGTAAGAAGACATACGACTTGTGACTATCTTTTAAATCAAGGCGAATTCACATAGGTGAATTTTTGAGTCATCTGTTTATTGTTTATTCTTCTTCTTTTGTAAGTATACTGAATGTCAAGCTTTGCTTACATTTTGTGAAAAAATATTTTAAAATTCAATAAAAATCTAAATACTTGAAAAAAAAACTTATTTCAATTTTATAAAACAAAAAAAGTGAACAAAACATAAACCTGGACCCACAACAAATTTGCAGTACATGAAAAACGATTTTATAAGCAAATATATTTATATTTTCAGCAAATAATTGCTCACAAAGCTCCGTTTTTTAAACATAAGAAACAGCTAGAACAAACTAAATTTGATCAAGGCGAATTCATACAAGGTGGTCTTCTTTTGAAAACGGATAAAACACTGTAAACACTGTGTCTAAATAATACAAACATTAAATTTTTTTTTTTAATATGAAATTGTGTTTTTTTAAATGTAATAATTTAAAAACGTTTTAAATTTCATAATTCTAGGTGAAAATCATAGAATTTATGAAAGAACCACCAGAACGGTATACCATTTTGACACATGGTTAGTTATCAGCTGTTACTGTGTGAATTACAGAAATTGTTTGTTAACAAATTTTTGGCCTTTACTATTATATTTTAAAACATTCAGAAATATTATTATATATTTGTTTAAATTTAAATATATATACAGCCGTATTCATAACAAAAAGTTAGCCACCGTTTGTACACTACGACCAATGAGCTGCTAACTAGAATGCCGATTAAGCTTAGCAACTTGTTGGCACAAAGTTAATTCATAACGAACTTTTCTCCATCTGCCAACTTCTAATAACTCAACATAACACGTTTTGCAATAATCACCGCTGGTTTTGACATTTCCTTTTTTTTATAAAACATTTAAAAAAGTTTTTAAAATTAAAAGTAAAAGACAATATAATTTTTAATAAAATGGAAAAGCAAGTGAAAAGATCTGTAAATTGGGATCAGGATGAAAAAGTAAGTAAAACAGTAATTGCTAATATAGGGAAACATTAATATTAACATATATTTTTCAGGATTTACTATTAAACCTAATTTTGGAAAAATTAGAAATTTTAGAAAATGCAAAAATCGACACTAATACCAATAAAAAGAAGAAGGAGGCATGGAATAGTGTTCACAATTTATGTAATACAGTTTCAAAGCACAACAGAACATTGGAACAAATTCAGAACCTGTGGCGCAAAACCAAGTCCATTGCGAAAACAAAAAACTCTGCATATGTCAGACAAAGAAAGTAGACAGGTGGAGGTCCAACACCTGTACCATTAAACACCGTTGAGGAGGAGTTGGTTTGCCGATTACCAAAACATTTTTAAAACGATAGCAATATTTATGACAGCAACTCGTCGAAAATCTAAACAAATTCACCGGATAAAACGGACTATGAAGTCTTAAATGCTGAAGAAGATACTCCAATTAAGAACCCAACAGAATTTAAAAGCAAAAAAAAAAAAACATTAAGAGTCAAAGCGAATTTGAAAATGAAAAGAGAATTAAACTATTAGACATAAGTATTAAACAAAAAGAATTAGAAATAAAATATATGGAAGAAAACCACAATATACAAAAATAAAGAATCGAAAAATTAGAAATCCAGGAAAACGAGGAACATATTTTAAAACTTGAAAAAATTAAATTGGAAGTTGAAAAATTAAAGACAAGTGGATTTTTTACTTAATTAAGTATTCATTATACCCACACCACAATAGTGGAGAGGGTATTATGCATTTGTGCTGATGTGTGTAACGCCTTAAAATATTGGTCCTAGACCCACCTTAAAGTAAACCGATCATCTTAGAATCACTTTCTGAGTCGAACTAACGATGTCCGTCCGGCTGGCTGGCTGGCTGTCCATGTAACCTTGTGCGCAAAGTACAGGTCGCAATTTTGGAGATAATTTGATGACATTTGGGTCATAGCTTCTTATTGGCACAAGGACCAAGTCTATTGAAAATGGGCCGAATCGTAGGACCACGAAGGAAGATAGGGGGAAATTTCTTCCTCTCAGAAACTATCAAACCGATTTAAATGAAATTAAAAACATAGATAGAACCTTATCTATATAGACACAAAATGTATGCATTTTTTAAAAAATAGGACTACGAGGGGCAATTTCTGCCTCTCAAACCGATTTTAATGAAATTTAAAACATAGATAGATCCATATCTATAGGGACACATTAGCTATACAGTTTTTAAAAAATAGGACCACAAGGGGAGGCAGGGGCAATTTCTGATTCTCACAAACTTTCAAACCGATTTTCATGAAGTTTATAAACATAGATATACAGTATTTATCGGATATAAGAAACTTAAAAAATCCACGAAAAAAGTTTCTTATAAGCGTTTCTTTCTTATATACAATTATTTTATATAAGAAACTTATTTCTTATATAAGTAGCTATGGCCATAAGACTTTCATATTTTGGTTTTCTGTCTCTTTTTTTGTTAACATTTCTAACTTTTAAATAATTATTTTCTATGTCTTTTGAGTTTTCCACTATTTTAGATGGTTTTTGCAATTTCGCTTCTTTTTATACCGTTTTGTATTTCTTTAAAAATTTTAACTTATGTTTTTATTGGCAAAAAACACAAAGCTTCTCATGAGTACCAGCTCGCTCATCTAAAACTAAAAGTAAAAAAAACTTTGTTCTTGTTGTAAAACTGTCAGAAAACAGCGTTGTCCATGCAAACTACATAAATTCTGTGTTGCCGTTGGAAGTTTCTTATATAAATTCTTTTTCCATACATTTTGTGGTTTTGGTGTTTAAGAAAAATGTTCTTTAATCAGTTTTTTTCTTATAAGCGTTTTTCTTATATGAAACCTTTTTTGTTAGAAAAATCACTAAAAAGACATGGTGTTTTTGAAAATGTTTCTTAAAAGCGTTTTGTTCTTACATGAGATGTTCTTATATCCGATAAATACTGTACTATACTTTCTTACTTGTTTTAATTAAATCTGTTTTCTTTTTTTTTTTTGTTTTGTTATACAGTTTTAATTTATTTTTGTATATTATTTTTGTGTTTTTCTCTTCTATAAAATAAATTGTGATTTAAATTTAGTTTTATGTTTTAATGAAAAAAAAAAATTTATTATTTATTTTCTGAACTTTTTTGTGTTATTTTTTATAAAATAAAACGATTGGTTTTTTAAATAAAAACTGAAAAAAAAAATGTTATTTATAAAAAGATGAAGATTATGGAATAAAGGGTTGGTAAACTGTCTATGAAAAATAACTTAAAAAGAAGATACCAAAAAGTAATTGATGGTAGTGAAAGGCTTAACATTAAATACAAAGAAAAAAGCAGTTGCGAATGAATTCCAACACACATACTTAAATATATGTATAACAAATGTACATTGTTAAGAATTTGTTGAATAGTTTTTAAAAAAATCAAATTCATTATGAAAATTTAGAAATTTTGCTGAATGTACATATATATCACGAGAAATGTTGTCATCTGCGGTGTTAGCCTGGAAAGCTTCACTTCCTGAGCCAGGACTTTCGACATCATTTTCATCTGCAAAAATTTAAACATAAAAACAATTGTCATTCTATTTTATAACTAAATATATAATTTAAATTTAATCTTACCAAAAGTTTGATCTTCATAAATAATAGATAAGTTATGAAGAACGGCTAGAGCCACAATTAAAACTCTACCATTACTTTTGGAAATTCGCATTTTTTCCAAAAAGATACGAAATCTGCTCTTCCATACACCGAAAACGCTTTCTACAACATTTCTCGTTTTTATGTGCACTTTGTTATACACTTCTTCTTGTGAATTTTTTTGGGTTCTGTACGGGCGTAAATAAATGGTTGGTGCACTTGTATCCACCGTCCCCTAGTAATCGACCCACAAAATTACCTTTCTCAAATCTTTCTTTTATTTTGCTCTCGTTAAATATTCTGGAGTCGTGTGAGCTTCCTCTCCAGCAGGCAACAATGTCGGTAATTTTTAACGAGGCATCACAAACAACCTGGAAATGTTAAAAACCAATATATTTCGTTTAAGTCATTTTACGCATAAACATACCTGTACGTTAAGAGAGAAGTATCCCTTTCGGTTAACAAACAATTGGGCATCATCGCCAACCAAAGCTTGGATTCGAATGTGGGTGCAGTCAATAGCCCCAATTGCGTTTTTCAATCCAGCGATTTGTTTAAATTTATCAATTTCGACGATTTGTTCCTCAGCTAATGTTGCCATTTTAATAACAGGTTTGGCCTTTTTGGCAAACGCCTGTGCAACCTTTGCACAAATTCTACTCATCGTGGGCAGGGGTGCCAGATAATTTTGATAAAAAATCGGCATATTTAAAAAAAAAAATCGGCATTATCGGCACTTTAATATAAAAAAATCGGCAAAAAATCGGCAAATTAAAAATACCTATTTTAAATACAATAAAACCTATTCTTACTTACAAATAAGAACAATTCAGAATTATCTAATGTTTATAACTTATGAAATTTCAAAAGAATCAATCAAATGACACTCTTACGTGGTCGAACCACATTAATTATGCTTGTGGTCGCACCTTTTCTATGATTAGAACTCTTTGGCGGACCCAGCATTGTACACCTCTAAAAATAAGAATACTGCTTGCCAAAACTTATCTGATGCCCATTTTATTATATGGTTGTGAGCTATTTGCTGTATGTGATACAATTAGTAAAGCAAAATTAAAAGTTGCATTTAATAACATAGTCCGTTACGTATATGGACTTAATAGGCGTTCTAGTATATCTTTGTTTTCATCTCGGTTATATGGTCTTTCTTTAGATAATATACTGAACATGAGAGTTTTAATTTTTTTACATAAGATAGTATATACCCACAAACCTGATCATCTGTACGGCAAATTTTGTATTTCAGATATAAGCAGGGGAAAAAGAATTAGATCGTTTAGATACAAAAGTTTAATTTCGGAGTGGCATTTCTACATATTCTCAATTTCTCTCTGGAATTCTATACCCCATAGTTTTCAACTTTTAAGTAACGCACGAAAATTTAAAGAAAATATTTTTAAACTGTTTTCAACATAACAATTTGAAACATAATTATTTGAGATTTAAGTACATATGATTAAATTATTTAAATATTGTTTGATTTTAATTGATTTTGCTTTATATATATTTAACTGTAATTAGTTATTAAGTTGTTAATTAATTAATGATTTATAATTATGCACATTCTCAGTTCCATACTGCAAAATAAGACTCGTAAGTCTTGTGTATGGAGCAGTTCAATTAAATAAATAAAAAAAAAAAAAAATAAACGTTTTACAAATAAATTTTAGAAATAGAAACTGGGAATTATTTCCTTCCGAAGGTAACTTTATATTATATTCAACATTTTTAATTTTTTTTTTTTCGAATTTATTCTATGAGCTAAATTTCAGTTATGTATTTTATAAAGCTTTTTTTGTAATAGTTCTATTCCTACAATTTTTCAGAAATGACTTTATACACTACCAGACTATTATATTGTATTTTCTTTTTACATTTTACCTTAGCCTTCCGTTGGAAAGCAATGAGGTATATTGAATGTATAGAAAAATTTACAATTTTTAGACATCAGCAAAATGTAATGCATTTTCTGTAAAAAGAAAATACAATATAATAGTCTGGTAGTGTATAAAGTCATTTCTGAAAAATTGTAGGAATAGAACTATTACAAAAAAAGCTTTATAAAATACATAACTGAAATTTAGCTCATAGAATAAATTCGAAAAAAAAAAAAAAAAAAATTAAAAATGTTGAATATAATATAAAGTTACCTTCGGAAGGAAATAATTCCCAGTTTCTATTTGTTCAAATAGTTGAGTTAAATACATTCAATTTATAAAGTAACACTATCCAGTGAGACACAAAGAATGCTGACGACGGCCGTAGCGGGCCAGAAAATGCATTACATTCTGCTGATGTCTAAAAATTGTAAATTTTTCTGTACATTCAATATACCTCATTGCTTTCCAACGGAAGGCTAAGGTAAAATGTAAAAAGAAAATACAATATAATAGTCTGGTAGTGTATAAAGTCATTTCTGAAAAATTGTAGGAATAGAACTATTACAAAAAAAGCTTTATAAAATACATAACTGAAATTTAGCTCATAGAATAAATTCGAAAAAAAAAATTAAAAATGTTGAATATAAAATAAATTTTAGTTAAATATAAAGTTTTTTTTAACTTTCTTTTAGGTAATAAATTTCTTCAATGTAAATAAAATTCAATTTTTAATTACAATATTTTGTTCCCGACGTTTCGTCGATTGTTTGTCGACTTTTTCAAGGCATTGTCTATTTAAAAATTATAAAAACAATAAAATAAATACAATAATGTACCACATAAACATTAAAGACTTACAATATGAAAATTAAATCACATTAAAAAGTTTTAGATGTACTCAGGATCATACAAATATAAAAATTAATTTTAATATTTAAAAAATACATATTACTTTAAACTTTAAATATATCACAGCTTAAGTAATGGCAACAATATAGCTCGCATTTATTTTGTTCGTGTCCTCCTTCAAATTCATTGTTCTATTAATTTGTTGTTGGATTCTTAGGCTTTCAATTGTGTACCTCTTTCTTTCTTTATTTTCTTTATCTAGAATTTTTACATCATCGAACCTAATTGTGTGACCAGTATGTAGGATGTGTTGTGCTAGTGCTGTTGTCTCTTTTCTCCGCATTATGTCCATCTTGTGTTCTCCCATTCTTGTCTCCAGTGTACGTTTTGTTGTTCCTATATAAATTAGCTCGCATGGCTGTTTGTCATTTCCTTCACATTGTAATTCGTATACAATGTTACTTTGTTTTTGTTTATTAATTGGCGCCTTAACTCTAGAAAAAATTGTACTTAATGTCAAATTGGGTTTGTATGCAAAACAGATGTTTTTTGTTTTTATTGACGACCGTATATTATTATTATCGGTTAACCCAGGTATGTATTTTACACTGTAAAATTTGTTCTCTTCTTTTTCTATGTTTGCAGATTTGTTGTGGTTATTTTTGTCCTTATCCAATTGTTTAATCGTATTGTCTATCAATGTAGATGTGAGTTTGGTGGGAAGCTATTGTTTTTTAAAATGTTTGTTATAATGTGTTTGTTTTTATTATGAAATTGTGTATCACTTATGTTGTATACCCTAGAAATAAAATTTTTTGCTGTGTTTATAATTTGATTTTTGGGTTGTGTAGCGTGGTAATTCATTAACCTTCCGGAAGATGTTTCTTTAGTGTACCAATCAAACAGAATCTTATTATTTTTGCGTATAATTTTTGAGTCTAAGTACGCGATTTCTCCTTTTTTCTCAATCTCAGTAGTAAATTGTATTTTAGGATGTTGTTTGTTAAGAATTGACAGAATTGTGTCCTTGTCATCTATGCGAGTTATCGCCAAAATGTCGTCTACATATTTAGCGATATATTTAATGTAAATATTTTCATTTTCCAGTTCAGTAATTGCATCGTCAAGTAGGTTGTCAAGTATGATATCCGCTATAGTTTTTGTTTTTTTATGTTTTTAAGAAAACATTTTATTTTAAAAACTTTATTTTATGTTTTTAAGAAAACGTTTTATTTCAAAAACTTTATTTTATTTATTTTTTTCGACGGCTTTTTTTCAAAACTATTTTAGAAATTTTTTGTTTTCTGTAAAATGTAGAATTTTTTAAACTTGCACAATAAATATTTTTTTAGAAACAAAATAAAAAAACATTTTCCGATCCTTGATTGTATTTTAACCTTTGGTAGATCGAAATTTGCTTTTCTGAATGATTTATATTTCATACGAAATTCCTCTTCGCTGTATTGCAAATATGGATTTCTCCTTTTTTTTGTAAAATTTTTTGTTCCGACAACAGGCTTTTAATATGTTAAATTATCTAAAGTGTCAAGCGTTTCCATTATTTATTTTTCGCGCACAAAATGTTTGATTTTTCTTTAATTTATAAACACCGTTTGACATTAAACAGCCGTTTTTCACAAGTTGGCAAACGTTTGGCAGCTCGTTAGAAGGAGTTTGGCAAATCGTTAGCCAGAGTTTGGTACGTGTATTATGAATAAACTTTGTGCTAACTTCATGCCAAATTTTCATTATGAATACGGCTGATAATGTTTATGGATGTATATAAATAACGAAATGTTTGGTCCAACTGTTTTTTTTTTTTTTTTTGTTTTTTATTCTAAGCAGTTGATATATTAACAACAAAACTTTACATATTATAAGCAAAATATTTATTTATTTGAATTTAAATTACAAAGTTGTGATTATTTTTGAAATATTTATTTAATCTTCAATTTCCATTTCATCGACCCGAGATCGTACACGATTTTTCCTTTTACCCTTTTTAGGTGGTGCTGGTAGAAAATTTTGCAAAAACTCTATAGTATTGGTAATTGTTTCCACACTGATATTTCCTATATGATCGCGATCAAAATAGACAACTGGAACTGGCGATTCAGTTGCCACAAGATTTGCACATTGACAACGTCTGTTGGAAATGGAAATGACATCTCCATTTTGATATGTTGTGTTAGGAGCTGTGAAAAAAAAACAAATAATGAGATTTACATTTAGAAACTACTGCTCTAAATTTTTCTAGAGAATAAAGTAAACGGGTTAGATTAAAAATATCGGTAGAACAGCATGCGAAAGAACTAAATTTAAAGCGGCTCATACACTTGCAATAAAATTGTTAAATTTTACGTATTGTACAATTATATCGCCAATGTGTATGTGATAGTCGAATGTGACACAATATATTGGCAACAATCAAAAGACTTTTGATTTTTATTGCACAACGAAAGAAAGTGAAACCATTGTGCGACTTATTGCATAATATAGGACAAAACGGAAATGATATGGCGAATATCATATGCAATAATATTGCAAGTGTATGGGCCGCTTAGCGATATTTAACCAGTCAAATATTTTGATATGATTAGCAAATGAGGTGCTTCATGAAAAAAAGTCAGCAGATTTTTTTTTTTAATAGGAATAGGAATATGAATTAAAAAGATTTCTGTAATAAAAGAATTTTTTGACAAATATTTTAAAAATATTTCTCTATTAAACAGAATTTTATAACAAAAATTATAAAAATTAACTAAAAAGTGTATTAAAAACAACTTTTAATTTCTTGCGTTTGACGTTTTTGATTTCCAGCACACCCCAGGTAGTTGACTTTTCTTGGGCAAAATTGGTTTTCGTGATCATTGTTTATAATTTTTTGCACTATAAGTGTTGAGGGAAAGCCTAGCTGCTATGCGCATTTCATTGGTTGCTTATGGCGTTTTCTCATCTAAAAAAAGTGTTGCATGAGTGTATCATGTGATTTGGCAACGTTTTTAAATGCTTCCCTAATTTTTAAGAAGTGCTTCATATTTTTCGTTTACAAAAGAACATAAATTTCGGCATTAAACAATAAAGTACAATTAGCGCAAGGTAAATTCAATTACAGGTGGTGGCAAGACTACAACAATCCATAGCCAACAGAAACAACAGATGTTTTTTGTATTACATTGTTAGTGTTTACGGTTCTAAACTTGCCACCACCTTGTTCTGAATTCGCCTTGATCTAGTGCAGCACTCATGCCCCGTTATTTAAAATGAGTGTTGAACATGTAGCATTTTTTTTAATTTTAAAGGGAACATCATCAGAAAAGAACGCTTTACACTTTTAAAATAAAACATGTTTTTAAGAAAAGAACATAAAAAAATGTAAAAGGCAGAGTAAATGCAGAATTTTACTCAGAAAAGAAAACACCATTAGTTTCGTTTTTCAATGCAAGAAGTATAAAAAGTACAAACATAAGTGACAATGTAAAGAAGCTTCCACCGAGCTAAAAACTATTATTTTTTAAGCCATAAATCGTCAAATCTGCATTTTGGCAATTTTGGGGTATAAAATCTGCTAAATGCATACTAAGCCGACCATGTTTTTCTTTTACAAGTAGTAAAAGTAGGGACACTTTGTATCTTTAGGCTTTGTTTACTCTGGTTTATGTCTTAGCTAAAACACGAACAGTTTTTTATTTAAAACTGGCAACGGCGTTTATTAGATGATGGATTTTTGTTGGTTTAGGCATTAGTGAAATTATATTAGTTCCGTTATAGATAAAAGGCTTATTTTGATAAAGAATTTGCGAAGGCGATGCACAGAATTTAATTTCATTGGCCTTAGTCTAATATTTCGTTATCCCCAATATTAATGGGATTCAGTAGTTAACAGATTAAAGCTAAGGAAGTCAAAATATTGATAATTGTAAGTTTTGCACATGCATGCTGTTGAAAAGAAATATTTAAGATTATTTTAGAAAAAAATAAATTTTGGTTAATTCCTCGCAAACTATTATCGATAATTTGTTATATTTAGCAGATTAATGTACCGTTTACATCTGGGGGCTAATTCTGACAGTCGTGATCACATACTTTTTCGATTTGTTATTAGGGATGAAACGATACGAGTAAATACAAGTACATATTCGATACTTTTATATAAGTACCAACTATTTTTGTAATCGATACTTAGCAACCGAGTACCAAGTAGTATCGGTAAATATATACTCGGTATCGGTCAAAAGTAATCGTTTTACTTTGGTATTGAAATTAATCTCTAATTTTTGATTATTTTCCAAAGCTGGAGCAGATGTAACGGTATCAAGAAACCGTTTGACCAGTAAATACCTATAAACCACATATCGTCTAGGTCCATTTCCTCAATTTCTTGCAATAGGAAGTCCGTCATCATCTCGCGATAACGAACACCATTCACGGAAATTGCTTGGCCGACCTCATTTTCAAAGAAATACGGCCCGATAACGCCGCGAGCCGCAGAACTAACTGGGCGAGCATGCACATATGTTTTCCCATTTTCTACAGACCCAGTTTGCTGAAATTTGCGTACAATTCTCCCGATTGTGGAAACATTTGGTCGATTATGCTGACCAAAAAAATCACGATGTGCACGAAATGCATTTTGATTGAACGCACATTTTCGTAAAAGGCTTTAACAATCTTAACGCGCTGCTCAATTGTGTACCTCTCAATGATAGAAGTTGTTAAATACAGAGAAAGGTCAATTTAAGTTGCGCAAAAAACTTGACGTTAAGGTGTGACTTACAATTAACATCGTGGATTATGGTTTTACCACCCTTTATTATACCCTTCACCGAAGGTAGAAAGGGTATATTTAACTTTGTCATTCCGTTTGTAATTTCTACAATATTAATCCTACACCCTATAAAGTATATATATTCTGGGTCCTTATGTAAAGCGAAGTTTAAATCCGGTTGTCCGTCTGTCCATCCGTCCGTCCGTCCGTCTGTCTGTTGAAATGGGTTTTCCGAAGCCCCCAGAAATTATGGGGGCTTACTTGGTGTAAGTATCTGTCAGATATTCTTATTTAAATTTTGCTATTGAAATTCAGCCAGATCGGTCTACAAATGGCTGAGATATGAGCAAAAAACCACGACTACCTCTAATTTTTTCCAAAAATCCCTTGTGGTTGTTGTATTTTTATTACTTTTTGCTGTATATCACCCTATAAAATATCACCCTATAAAGTATATATATTCTGGGTCCTTATGAAAAGCGAAGTTCAAAACAGGTTGTCTCTTATTTTAAAAAAATATTTACCCGTTTTATTTAGTTTTTGTCTAGTTGCTCTGTATTCTGCTCGCACAATGGTGAAGGGTATATAAGTTTCGGCACAGCCGAATATAGCACTCTTACTTGTTATACATAATTTTGACTTCGCTGTAAAATCTCCTTTGCACGATTTTTTGTGCAGATAAATCAAAAATGCAGCTACATATGTTAAATTTATTTAGCTGCCTTAATGTGCAGGTACGCAATTTTGGTTACCTGTATAACTAAAATAAAGTGTTTGAAAGAGGAGTAACAACGTTTTTATTAATTAATTGATAATAACAATGGCGTTCAAACAACCTGTAGTCATCTGTTATGCATTTTTGTAATGAACGAGGTAGCCAAATTGGTAACAATAAAGTGGGGAACAGAATTTTCGCTGTAGTAAAACGTTAAGAATAGCACTGCAAGCTATCAAGAGTTAAAAACGGCAGTTTCAAAGAAGTGTCAACAGAATACATAGTTGTAGAAGTCGTTGCAGTTGAAACGCAAATTTGAAATTTTGAACTTATTTGCGCTACAGAGCATTCGGCAACTTAAGATACTACTACAACTACTTGTAAGCAGCTAACTTTGAAGTTTTAAATGAAAATATTTTACAACTGCCCAAAAATATGATAAATATGCTGGTATACAAAAGGCACGTAAAAAGGGTTTTGAAGAATAATTACAGAAAATATGTATTTTGGACAGTTTAGGCAAAGTGCAGCTAATTTTGATTTTTGTATGAAAAGAATTTTAAAATGTCAAAAATTTTGGGCATTTATCTCAAATGTGCAGGTATATAAAGTGCCCTTAAAAATAAATTTGTATGGTATTTTAAAGAGTAATGACAAATAAGAATATTTAAAAAAAATTTTTTTAAGAAACGCTTTTCTTAAAAAAGAAAATTTAAAAAAAAAGTTTGCCGCCCCCTAGATTTTATCCTAGCTACGCCCATGTATTTGTGTATTGTCATCAGGAATAGGTATGCCTGCAAAGTTTCATCCATTTGCATTGAGTATAAGGCGGTTAAATTAACGTTACAAGATTTGATTTTCCGAAGTGAAGCTAAAGAAAAGGTTTTAAAAATATTAATTTTGTGCAGTTAGGTGAAAAGTGCACTTAAACAAAAGGCAGTTAAGTCAAAACTTCTGTATATTTATCAATTTAAAAATAAAATACATATTTACATTTAAAATAAATACATAGTGACATTGTTAATTTCTGGAATAAAAGGTAAATAAAAGGTTGATATCCTGAACGTTCTATAAAAATTTTGTTTCCTAAGATAAAAAAGATTTTCCGAGAGGAAATTGGTACTTGGTAGTAACTAAAAGTGGTGTCAATCTTTACAATTTTTGTTCTGCACAAACATTTTAATGGGTTGTAGTTCTTATTGTATTGTATAGTACTAAAACACTAATAAGGCCCATACACAACACCATCATGACTGTGCAATCTAGTGATTGTGCCAGCTGGTGTGATTGTACCAGCTGCTGGTGCTTTATCAGAAATAGTTCGATATTTTTTTGATTGCACCAGCATGATTGAATCGTGTGTTGTAAAGTTAGCTCATAAAAAATAAATCGTCAAGGCATAAACATCAAAAAATAAAAAATTTTAATTTTGAATGCCAGAAAAAAATGTTTTGGGGAGTTTTGGAAAGTTAAAAGTACGGAATACTGCAAATGTGGATTAAAAACCAATGCTACAATAAAATGATAGAACATTTTGTCGTCGTTAATTACGACCTTTTCCACACATGTTTTGGTAAAAAATGAATTTTGTACCAGCATGCTGGTGTATTGTGTGCTTCAGCCTTAATTGCACAATCACTTGATTGCACAATTATGATGGTATTGTGTATGGGCCCTATAATAAGAACGTTTTTAATGCTGCTTTCCATTCTATTATGATACAAACCGATACAAGTATGTAAGTATCGATACTTTTTTTCGATACTAAGTAGGTATCGATACTTTACGAGCGATACCACATCGAGTAAAAGTATCGATACCTTAGAGGTATCGTTTCATCCCTATTTGTTATTTAATGTTTTCTACACTGAAAGAAAAATGCTTCATATATTTAATGAATCATTTTCATAAAAAAACTTTCCTTGGGTAAATGAAAACGTTCATTGTCTAAATGGAATTTCATAGTTATAATGAAGTATTTTCGTTAAAATCGCTTCATTGGATTTCGTAATTACGTTAAAAATTTTCATTGGATATATGAAAACTTAAGTTTGTCCAAGTTAAACAAACAATTTTAATTGGGAACATAAAAGAACAATATACAAACATAACTTTATTCATAAATTAATACAAAATTATAGTTTCCTTAAAAAAATGTTGAATTGTTAATTAAAAAATATAAGATTTAATAATTTCATACATCGAATGTTACATGTATGCCACTAAATTTATGACATCAAAAAATTTTTTTATAAAAGCAACATATTTCAATAATTGCCTTCAAAAATTTAAATTTTCATTATGACAATAAAAATGTAGTTATAGTAATGAAACAAAAACATTCAATCCACTTTCAATCAACGTTGTTATTGTTATTATGGACAATTTAATCTCATATTTACGCTCTTAATTGAGTAAAACACATAGTTTTTTAATACAAAAACTACACTGCCCCGGTAGACTAGCTGGTAGCGAGCTAGTCTATCAGCACCGAGGTTGACGGATCGAATCCCGCCAGAGACAGAAAAAAAATTAAAAATAAAATAACGTAAAATAAAAAAAAGAAAAGATAAAAAAAAAATAATTAAAAAAAAAATAAAATAATTAAAAAAAAAAAAAAAAAATTTACTTTATTTAAAGTATTCATCCAATGAATAATATTCATAGATCTAATGTAATGTTTCATTAAATCCTTTTAATGAAACAGGTTTCATCGATCCATCGAAGCTTTGCATAGGTTCCTTTTTAATGCAATTTTTCATGGGATTAATGTCAAAATTAATTGGTATTGCGAAGAAAATTCTTTCCTCTTTGTTATGTTTGTTTATTGTTTTTTTATGTTCCCAATTTTTTTCATATATCTAATGAAAATTTTTAACGTAATTACGAAATCCAATGAAGCGATTTTAACGAAAATACTTCATTATAACTATGAAATTCCATTTAGACAATGAACATTTTCATTTACCTAAGGAAATTTTTTTTATGAAAATGATTCATTAAATATATGAAGCATTTTTCTTTCAGTGCAGTAAACCAGTAAAATTTACAGTAAGTGTTCTATATAAATTATATCGGTGTACTTATGAAAAGTATTTATGTGAGTAGGGCTTTCAAGCTTAAGCATATTTTAAAAATGTGTCGCTCGTAGGTCCACATCGAATATCGATATTCAAATTCGCGTTGTATACATATACTGGGCTTACCAGACGACACTTGTTCTTACTTTTTTTTAATAGAAGTAGTAACTAGAATATTAAAAAATACTTTCAAACTAATTTTGTGTCGGCGGACTAAAAAATTTAGAGTTTCTACCAAAAAAAAAAAAAAAAACGACCCTCTCAGCTGCTTAAACATATACAGTGACACCTTCCATAACGGTCACCTCCCATAGCCGGACTCTCATAACGGGACACGGATATTATATTTTAAAAATTTTTTAAAAATATCTCTCATAAACTTACAGAAGCGTTGAAATACACCAAAAAGAGATATTTTTTTCTTTGCACTTTTTCTTTTTGCAACTCTGATTCATATTTGTGCTAGCCGAATATAGCACTCTTAATTCTTTTTCTAGTGAGAGTGTTCTGCAGAACGATTCACCCATTTCGGAAAATTTGTCCGGAAAAACGAAGCTAGCATAAGGTTTACAGATGTAAACAATTATACAAAATGGCAGCACAACTAGCAAACCACTTATTTTGAATTGTTTCTAAAAGTGTGTTAAACAAATGGGCGAAAAAAGGAAAGTGATTTTATTGTTTTTTATTATATTTCTTTTTTATTTAATTTTCAGCAAAAAAAAAAAAACGAACAATAATTTCAAAAAACTTGCTGAACATAATAATTTCTCTCTCTCTGTCAAAAGTAAGACGTCAAACTCTGTATACAAAAATTTTGTCCGGACCATGGTAGAATAAGTACAAGGTATAGTCATAAGAAATTTGTTTCTCAATTTTAAAACCCATATAACGTCAAACAAAAGAAAATATGGATACAAAATTCAAACAAGCGTCGAAAATACTATGGACCGGACAAAAATATTGTTCGGATTGCATGGGTGAATCGAGCTTAAAAGTCATTTCGCAACTGAACAGCTCAAATTGAACTGATCGAAGTTTAAACCTACTCTAAATTAATTTTTTCTATCAGAAAAGATTAGTCTCATGCGGCTCATACACTTGCAATATTATTTCAATTTTGTCCTATATTATGTAAAAAGTCTCACAATGGTTTCATTCATTCAATAAAAAGGTGAACATAACCTATAGGAATAACATAAACAGAATTGTACAATGTTGCCAACACATTTCACTTTCTTTTCGTTGTGCAATAAAAATCAAGAGTCTTTTGAATGATGCCAATAAATTGTGCCACCTTCGAATATCACGTACACATTGGTGATATAATTGGAGAATATGGGCACTTCCACAGAAAATCTCTCTTTTTGTCACGTCACGTCACCTAGCAATTATTCTTGTATTTTAGAACCACGTTGTTCAAATTTTTCCTCTCTTTCACTAAATGAAAACCTAGTTGCGCTCTACACCCAAATGCAAAAAAAGTAAATAATATTATTCTTTGAGAAACGATTAAAAATGGTTGGTGACGTTACGTGACAAAAAGTAGACATTTCTGTGGAAATACAAATATGTAAAATTGAACAATTTTATTGCAAGTGTATTAGCCGCTTAATATTGATTGAATGAAATGTATCCTTTTAAAAATATACTTAAAATAATAAATGATATTTCTCTCATTAGCGGACATATCTCTTTACCGGACAAAAACACCGAGTCTCCGATTATGGAAGGCTTTACTGTATTATAATTCAAAAACCGATTAAGTGCACTGTTTTTTTTTTTATTTTTCAATTCAACAAATTTTACTTACAAAATATCGGTCTAAAACATTCCTTAACTTGTATCCATTTCTGACAAAATTGCTTAATAAAACTATCATTTTGACTGAATAGAGTTCGAGCGGCTGCATCAACACGATTTTGCATAAATGGCGGTATGAAGGGCCATTTACCTCTGGCCGCATAAAAGCAAATTATATCTATGAGAGCCGCACACGACATAATATATTCCATGAAAAATGAAATGAAACAAGTGGAATGATAGTGATTGAAAAGCTAATGATGCTTAAGATGATTCCAATAATCCAAAAACTTACATGGTACATTGAATATTTTCAAAAAACTTTTGTGTTGATCCAGACGTTTAGTGGCATAAATATTTTTTGAATTTTCCAGAACCGCGTGTCTAAAAGAACTTGCTCGCGTTTTATTGCGCGTTTTCATCGATGAAGTGAAGGGAATTTCTTCAACTCGTTCACTATTCATAAATGCATTCGTGTAGAGCAGTTCATCAACAACGAGGAGTGTATAGATGGGTATTATGAGAAATAAAAGTTTTGATTTTAAATCCATGGCACCCGTTATGCCGCTTTTTTGTTGCGAACGCTTAAAGTATGTTTTGTGAACTGAATATTTTAAATTAAAAGCAGTGGATAAGTCTCCTGTTGCTAAAATTTAATTGATTTATTTATGTTGGCTTTTATTTTGTTTTCCTGGGTTCATGTTCGCTTGTTCAATGTTGCATGTTTAAAAGTCCTTATTTCCTTTAAATGGGTTAGTTGCATAAAAAACTTATCTAATGAAATATATACATACGTACATATTTCAAAATTTAAGCAGCAGCGTAGCCTTTAATTTTTTTAGGGAATTTAAGTTAAGAAAAAAATGTTTCTAAAAAAGAACTTTCGACTCTGACAACACGGGAAGGCAATTGTTTACCTCCTGCTAGTCGATCTTTTGAAAAGCAAATAGTAAAATAGGTATACACACAGAAAAAAATCAATGTAAAATCCTCGAAAACAAGGTTGATTTTACATTTTTCGGAAGTGATTTTGTTTCATAGTTACTTCATGTTAATTTAAACATGATGTGACAAAAACTTGCGAACAACTTTATTTTCTTTTAAAATAACTTTAATTCATGTTAATTTAACATTCATGTAAAGTTAGAGCAAAATGGCATTCATATTGAAATAACACTCCAAATCACGTTGAATGAAAGTTATTTCAAGTTGAAACAACTTGAATTTCATGAAGAATCGAATTGGTTTGAGTTTGAAATAACAGTGAGAAGAAAGTTCAGAGACAACATATGCATTAATTTAAAAAAAACATTATAAACACTTACCCGCGGAACCAGAGAGAGTGAGAGAGAGAATATAATTATTTATTTTCCCGTAACACATGTTTCACTTTATTGTTTTCCCCTTTGTTTACAGAAGCACTCACTATTAAAAGACACCAGCAGAATGGCCCGATATGGTTTTCGGCGCCATTCTACTTTGAAAATTTTTTGTAGTATTTAACTAAAAATTGCAACAAGAAGAATACGGGAATTTTTTTTCTGAAAGTAAAAAAAATATATGAATGGACCGATATGATTTTCGGCATCATTCTACTTTGAAAAATTGATGTTTTATTTAACTAAATAATTTTAACAAAAAGAATACGGGAATTTTTTTCTGAAAAATAATTTGTTTTTCTTTTTATAGTGTTGCTATTGTTTTTATAAATTTTTATGGAATCAATATTGAACAATGTTATTTTAACATTTTACACTTAAAATTAATATGAAACAATGATAATTTTAAATAAAGTCCATACTTTTGCAGAAATTTACTATTATTGTTAATCAACATTGCGCCATGTTAATTTAACATTGATATTTTTTCTGTGTGTATAAATGATGGGATTGCTTGCCCCTTTACTTAAAAACATTTTTTATATTTTAACATATGCCCGAATTTTATTTGAAGATTAAAACATATGCCCGAATTTTATTTATATTCTGATTTATAAGTAATCCCTTTTCGTTACAGCTTTCTTCTTTATAACCCTTTTTTATACCCTTCACCTCAGGTGGAAAAGGGTATATATAAGTTTGTCATTCCGTTTGTAATTTCTACAATATTGATCTAAGGCCCTATAAAGTATATATATTCTGGGTCCTTATGAGGAGAGAACTTGATTTAACCATGTCCGTCCGTCTGTCCGTCTTACGTTTGATATGTGTTTTTCCGAGACTCCAGACATGAAAGCGGCTAGGTTGTTTTACATTTATGCCACATATAGTCCACCATTTGGTGCTATTGAAATTCAGCAAGATCGGTCCACAAATGGCTGAGATATGACAAAAAAACCACGACTGCCTCTAATTTTTTCAAAAATCCCTTGTTTTTGTTGTATTTTTATTGCTTATATATCTGGAGAACGGCAAGAGACAAAGTTTTCAAATTAGGTGCAAACATTCAAGTTATAAATACACACCAACCCACAAAATGTGGGCGGGGTTGGAGAAGTGGGCGTGGTACCTCCCATACAAAAATTTTCAAAAATAGTTGTCTAGGGGGTGTGTTAAGTTAGAAACTGAGAGTTCCCTGGTTCGAATCTTGGTTTTTTAAAAAGAAAATTTGTTTTTTAATATTTTTATGTTCTAAAAACGATTTAAAAAAAATATTTACCAGTTTTCGCTTTTTAAATTTTATTTATAATGAAGTTTTAAGTATTGTAAATAGGTATGTATATGTAAAAATTATTTAGTTTTTGTCTAGTTGCTCTGTATTCTGCTCGCACAATGGTGAAGGGTATATAAGAATATAGCACTCTTACTTGTTTATACATAAGTCTTTGTCGACTTAAATTTTAAGTTGTTGTCACATTAAGGGCTAATAAGTCAGTGCAAGTTTAACACTCTTTTTAGTTTAAAATATGTTAAAACCAGCAAATCTATAAATCAGTAAACATATAAACCATCGTTTAAGCTACCAATACAAACCATATGAATTTTACAGTGCTGTCACAATATATTTTTAAACTAAATATAATATATGAAGCACTGATTTACAGATGTTGAGTTTAAAGTTTAAACTACATATAAATTGACGTTTAGTTCAACTAAACCAGCGTTTGTGCATTCACTGATTTATTAGCCATTAGTCTTAGCTTACACCAATTCTGGACCGAATTTTATGAACTTTTGTACTTTATATGTATGTAGCAGAGAACGGCTTTTGTGCAATTGCAAAAAAATCGAATTAAATGAACAGCAACAAATACACTCGCTTGCGGTCATACAATCAAACTTGCGCAACCGCAAACATTCACTGCTGGTTTGCAGTCATTCAAATAAGGCACATCGTGCTTTGTTATTTATACCATCGTTAGCTTCGTTTTTTAATAAAGATGTTTGTGTGCTCGGTGCGACAATGATTGTTTTGGTAAAGAAAAAAAAAACAAACAAAAAAGCCAGAAATCAAGCAATTATTACTCATGAAGACATTCAGCAGTTACTATGTAGTACAAGAAAAAAAAATTTAAATGAAACTAAACGCACATACTGATGTAGGTACAAACAATTTCCATAGAAACAGAATACTTTTTTTATCATCTTAACAAGTACAGTAGTTCTGTATTTACAATGTGTTCTTGTTATTGTTGTTTTTATTGTTGTTAATGTTAACAAAGCGTCTCATCGAGTGGACAATGACTACTTGAATGCAAGAGTATAAGAATGTGTGCGCAACAAAAATGCAAACAAAGCACTTTCAATAAAAAACGAATCCATACAAAAATCAAATGTGTACGAAACGATGTCAAAACGTTGAACTTTGTTTTGCAGGCAAAGAGTGAATGTAAATTTGAGCGTATGAATAAAGCAAGAAAAATTGTGATTTTGCATTCTCTGGTATGTAGGTACGTAAGACCACGGTGTTTTTGTCTGGTTACCTTATAACCCTTTGCTTATGAAAGATGTTGAAATTTATTATTTTACAAAAAAAAACTTTTATAATGATACATTTCATTAAATCAATGGTAGACGACTATTGTGGTTGAAAAAATTTATTTTAAATAGATTTTAACTTAACTTACGGTCACCCGGCTCCACGGATTGTATGGGCACCAGGGTCGATTTAGGGCGTTTGCCGGAGGTAATATTGCCGTCTAAGGAGAGCTGGTCAGATCAGGGCAGAATGTATAGAGGATATGCTATTTCCACCGGTGGGGTCTACATTGAGGATCTGGACATCATAAGGTTATATAGACGTCCTGACGACTGCAGTGTATTTCAGGTGGAGGTTAGATAATTAATTTATTTTACAAGTTTAAAGAATTTAGCCAGGATATGACTTCGGGTGTAGGGTTCTTGATTTCTTCAGTGTTTCCTGGAAATGACAGGAGTGGGCAATTATGAATTATGTGGTCAACTGTTTGTAAAGAATGGCCGCATGGACAGCTGGCGTCATTAGCAAGTCCTTACTTGGTTAGGGAATCCATAGTTCTGGCAGTAGATGTGCGTAAGCGATTTAAGTTATACCAGGTTTTGCGTTGAAGATCAAAATCGGTGGTCCTATCGTCTGGGTTGAATAAGGGACTGCTTCGTCCCGAGTCGTACCACTGAAATGACCATGCGGAGTGTTAATCAAAATTATCGTCACATAGTTTTTTAGCCAAGAGCAGGGATGGATTTCTTGATATTGATCTTGCATAGTATTGAGCGGAAAGGTCAGAGTTGAGTGGGATGTGAGTTTCTGTATGACATTATTTCTCGACTTTATTTCCTGAGCGGTTTTATCTAGGTGACTTCTATACGTTAACGTTCTGTCTAGGGCTATACCAAGATATTTCAGGTGTGTAAGAGGGTGGTACCATCAAAACGTAATGATAGCTTCCTATCAGCATCTCTACGGGTAAGGTGGAAGCAGCATACTTCGGTTCTCGTAGGACTTGGCTTGAGTCTCCATTATGCTGTTATTTTGAGTAGGTCGGTTTCTAGTACTCTCCCTAGAATTTCAAAGCTCTCATCTTGATAAGCAAAAGCCAGGTCGTCGGCATAATTAAATTTGCGGGATATAGAATTCGGAAGATCGCTGATGTAGAGGTTAAAGGGAACCGGAGCTAGAACTGAACCCTGTGGTGGGCCCATGTTGGGCTTTCCGGTGGTACTAAGGCTGTCGTTTGGGAATACGTTAAAAAGCCGATCGCTGAGCATGTTCAGGATAATGTTGCAAATTCTACTGCATGGGATAATTTTGGTCAGTTTGAGGATGAGGCCCTTTTTCCATGCGGTATCATAAGCAGCTGTTAGGTCTACAAATGTTACTGCTGTTTTTTACTCCGGTCAAAACCGTTTTCAATGAAATTCGTTAGCGCTAGGATTTGGTCAGTCCAACTGCGACCCTTTCTAAAACCTGCCTGCTCAGGTGGAATCACCCTTTCAATGTGCTCTTCTATGCGTCTTAATATTAAACGTTCAAAGAGTTAAAGGCAAACTGAAAGGAGGGCGATGGGATGATAACTGGATGGGTCTTCTGAGTTCTTGCCAGGATTTAGCTGGGCTATGATTTTCGATTTCTTGAACATGCCAGAAAGGTTTCTGGAGTGTAATATATCTGAGTAGAATCTAGCAAGCCATACCTATGTGTGTGGTCCACAGTGTTTTATAAACTAAGGGAAGATGCAATCTACTCCTGCTGCTGTGCCATTTTTAATTTTGGATAGCCCTTCGGAGACTTCAATATCCGAGAATGGATAGGAGTAAGAGTCATTCCGAAATGTGTTTTTTTTTTTAGTACCTTAAGTTCCGAGTTGATCTTTCGTGTAAATGGTTTGTCAGGATCTGCCTTAGATACGCTTATCATGTGACGGGCGATGATGTTTGGGTTAAAATGACGTTTTTGATTGATGGGAGGGTTGGCTGCTCCTAGCTTTCGGAGCAGACTCAAAGCTTTGCGGCTGGAGTGTTTGAACCAGTTGGATACGGCGTTGGACCACTCAGATATTCTTGCTTTACCCAGGCTAGATATAAGTTCATCAGCGGTTTCCGGGTTTTGGCTGGATCGAAACTCTTCGCTGTCTTTATTCTAGCACGAACGTATTCTTTTCGGAAACCCCTGGGGATACACTTTTTGGTTGTGGCAATGACTAGGCCTACGAAACGCTCAAAATTGTAGATGGTTGGTGGTATTAAGCGGATGTCGTTGTCGAGTTTGGTGGTGTATTTTGGCCAGTCTTTCTAAAGTTTAATATGGATTTAGGTGTAGTGCGTACGACGGGTATAGTTACGCCGATGTTAATGATAGATGGGCGGTGTTGACTCTGCGGGATGTTTGATTGTATTGATCTCGCTATTGGAATTGGTCCGTCATAGGCACATGAGACGAAGCAGATATTTGGGTTTGTGCCGCGTCTCCATCTGGCAGAGTGAAAACTTCCGCGTCTTTGGCGTCAAACAGAAGATGCAATCTGTGGTTTTTCGACCCCTCAATCATATTCTTATTACAATTCTATCACTAGCTAAGGCGTCACAATGGATCATATTGGTCTCTGGGTGAGGGTGTGAAGTTGACTTCGCACCAGCCTTTCAACCTAACCTAACCTAACCTAGCTTAGATAAGTTCATTTTGAGCTGTTAAGTTTTACAGTGACTTTTAAATTTTCGGACATTTGCACGATGTAATATTCCATACATAATGGTATCGATAGACCATTCAAACGAATAAAATTCCAATGATATATTAAACAAACATAATTTATTTTATTCAAATTGAAAGTTAAATAGCGCTTAGAATGTAAAGAGCATTTTATACCTAAAGATTCTTACTCAACGATTTTATTATTCTGGATGGAGGATATTAAAGTGTTTGTCTAGTCAATAATTGCAGCAATCTAATTTGTTTTGATTTATGGTTAAAGTCACTAAAAAATCTTCACCCCTTTCGAACACACGCCTCTTCAATTTATGTATTTGTGTCTAAATTTTTCCAGAACTATTCATACTCCTGCAATAGAGTGGGTATTTGTTGGAGGTGTAAAAAAATAAATAAAAAGGACATTGAACTTTTAAAAGCACAATTTATGGTTTCATTAGCTTTTATCGGCATGAGTGTCATGTCACTAAAAATGGAATTTAATAGAAATTAAAGACATATCGGTTTTAAATCAATTCTAATATTTTTTCAAATATTTTATATTTTTATTAAGTCGTTTTTGTTAAAGTTTTCCAACATTTTGGGATTTTAACTATAATTAAATTAACGAAATTTATTGTTACTTAAAATTATCCTTAAAATATATTAAATTGTTTTTAATAAGGCACCTTTGTGATTGGCTTTTGTTTGTAAGTTTCTATATGTACATAGAAAAATTAAATATGTATTAAATTAAGTTTATAAATAAAACTAAATGTAAATTTTAATTAATAATAATACTAGAAATTAATCAAAAACTAATAAATTATTTTACAAAAAATTGTTTATGGCCAGCTTTCTTAAAAACTATTTTAATTTTTTTTCTTTTCTTTCTTTAATTTTCTAAATATTTGAGGAAGAGGGATGACAGTTAACTATTGTAAAAAAATAAAAACTTAATTAATTAATTATTTAAAACTATGTATTTTTAGGCAGTATCACAGCATAATAATTCATCCTTGTGATAACAGTGAAAATCCTTTTCATTTCTGTGTATGGCATTCTTTGGCGATATAACTAGACTCTTGCGATGTAGAGCGGCTGCTCTTAATTTCTTATTGCGTCTCTTACGTCTTCTATAAATACAGTACCAGACAACTGTTGAATTAAAAAAAAGTAACAAATTATTTATAACCTTTACTTTGCTGTGCCCTATCAGCGTTGCCAACTTACTTAACACAACTGCTAGAATTCCGCCCGCACAGGCGGCTGCAAGCAGCCACATACTTCTTGCTTCTGCTATTTGAAATGAAGTTTTACACGTCCGAAATTCTTCAGAGTCGATGGTGAAATTGTACGGCAGTGGACAAACGGAGTTGTCTAAAATATCTGTAACATGGAAAAAAGATATTTATTATGAACTCTTCTCATTTAAAACGTCTTCATTCAGCTTTTTTTTAAGAAAATGTAGCCTTGTTAACATAAGGAACAAGTTCTATAAGAAACAAGTCAAGCCCGTCTAACGATGCCCTACACCACAGAGTTTAGAGAAAAAATTTCAAGAGTCGCCAATTTTTATGGCAATACCAATATTTATAAGGAAGTTATGGCATTTAAAGTTATTTTCGGGAGCAGCATTTGTATGGGAGCTATGGTCAAGTTTGGACCGCTTCCAATAAAATGTTGTAAGATTCTCACCATTATCAATAGGCTTTGTTTTTGTGACAATTAGAACCTCTATGTACCAAATGTCAGCAAATTATCTGAACGATTGTGACCTTTACTTCTTTTTTGTTTGGACCAGCACTCAGGGGATGATCCTTACTCATGCATTGAGTTGGAACTAGGAAAATAGGTTATGGGAAGGAGGATAGGGGAGTTGTGCTTGTGAACACTGGACTTTGACTTATTCATGTTGAAAGTGAGAGGGAAGACTTCTGCAGGAAGGTTATTCCACATACGAGCAGTCCGGCGAAAAAACGAATTTTTTCTGTAATGCGTTGACCGATGCACTGGTCAATTGACCACAGAAAGATGAGCGCTTGAGGAAAAACGTGTATTAAGTATAAACGTACGGCTTTGAGAACCAGATTCCTAATTTTATCAGAGCAGATCCCAATGTAGTAACGGTTAAACAGGCAAATACAACCCATATTGCGACGGTGCTCAATGGAGTGCACAGAATTGGATAACCCACTACCAGCAATGATAAACTTCGTTCTCTCCTGTGCGTTGTCGAGAATCTCCAATATAGACTTTGAAGCACCGGTCCGCACACGAGAGTTGTATTCCATTCGCGGTCGGATATACATAGGTGATATAAATAGTAAGAAGATCAGATTTAGTGAAGTATCTCTTACACCGTTTTAAAAAACCGAAGCATTTAAATGTTTCTTTAAACATTTATTTTATATGTTTCGTCGTTCTCTTAATTCTATTCCCAAACAGTTTCAGGCGTATTTTAAATTCGATCCCATTCGCACGACCAAGCGTATCATTCATGGTTTGCCTCATAGCACCAATATTGGATACGCTTGGTATATAATTAAATACAAATACGAATGGCAAAGGTTGCTTTTACCTTCAAAAGAGTAGATAGGGTTGGAAGTTTGACATAGGAGGCCGTTTACAAAAATAAGAAATAGAGTAGGAAACAGAACGGAGCCCTGCGGCAGCCCTGAATGCATCTTGAACTCCCATCTATAACAATTCGTAAAGTGTAATCTCTGAGAAAGCTCGATATAAATCGAGAGAAATTATCGCGACACCAAATGCAACAAGTTTTAACAAGAGTGCTCCATGCCAGGCCTTGTCAAACGCCTTGGAAATATCTAAAACAACGTCCTTACTTTCGTCAAAATGGTAAATGGAACGGCACCATTTTTCTGATAACAGGGCCAATAAGTCTCCAGTGGAGCAATCTTTTAGAAAGCCATACTGGCGTCCGCTTAAGGCTAGTTAACATAATTATATTTTGCATTAATACATGTTAAAAAATCAAGAAAATGATAAGTATGTATTATGAAAAAAAAATTTGACATCCCATACGTCTTCATCGTTTTTTGAAATTCTTCAAAACAATAATACTTTTCATTTGATCAGGGTTGCATCATAAAACAGGCATGTGTGATAGTGTGACTACAAACTGTTATGTAAACTAGCCTTGAACAGCAGAAATTATTTCACAATTTATTTTTAAATGTTAAATGAAGGTCAAACTAGGTTTGTGCCGCCATCACCAAGTTTGTGTACAAAATTTTGACGGAGCAGTTTAGTTTTGCTTTATATGTTGAACTTTAATGAAATAATAAAATAAAACACTTAAAAAGGTTTCGTTCAAATGTGCTTAATTCCTAGAGTTGTCAACCGATTAAGAATAATTCGATTAATCGATCAAACAAAAACAAGCTCTTGTTCGAATAATTTTAAATTGCCGATTTTCGAATAACGAATAAATCGATTAAATTATGTCGATTAATCGAACAATTTTTTTTTATTAAAACATAAATTTATACGTTTATAGCGATTTTATACAAAATGTAGGAAAGGTAAAAAATATTGCAGATATAGTCCTGATTGTAATTAATCCCAATGTTTAGTAAGCAAAAACCGTGTTGAGTATTTATAGTATTTCAAAAATGTATTTTATGCTCTTAATTAACAAATCTTTGACCAACAATTGTAAAAGCTGTTTTCTGTTTAAATCAAAAAAAATTTCAAGAAATGGGATCTTTCACTCTCGGGTGAAAAACTTAGAAATAAAAAAAGCTAAAAAATACAGAGCTGTTATTGTATTATACATATATATTTTGTAAATTATATATAACTTTGCCATTTGCGTAATGCTATGTTCACACTTGAGTTTTTAAACGCGTTTGAGAAAAATGTTGATTAAGTTAATCAGAGCCGCTCACATTACATTTGAGATGATAAAGATGACAGTTGATAAAAAAAAAAACAAAACAAACAAATTTATATTTCTTTAAAGTTTTAAAAATGGATACAAATACTTTTACAAAGACCAATTAACGTGCAATTAACGCCGAGTTTTTTTCTATTTTCTTTTAAAGAAGTTGCTACGAAACTCTTTTCACATTTACATTAACATTTTTTCAACTTTTTCAACCCCGTTTTCTTCCCTACACCACTTGCTAACAAACAAAAAGTTGCATGCGAAAGTTGCGGCATTAATTGCATAATGTAAATATGGTCAAAGTTATCAGAAGATTATTTTAAACATATTACAATTGTGAAAATTTATGAATTATTTAAGGAAAAATAAAAACATTAAAAAGAGATCGTGGTGAGTTGTACACGTAAGGGGTACGTTCATGGTGACCGATTGATTCGATGTGATTAATGAAGTGATTTAGTTGTAATCACGTCAATTCGAAGTGATTAACAAAGCACTTCAATATATGGTTAATCATGGATTTTGATGTGATAAGAACTTAATCACGTTCGAGTTGCTTAAACGCGTTTAGGAACCCAAGTGTGAACATAGTATAAGTGATACAATATTACCATTGAAAACGATATAGTATAAGATAATCCAACGACATCAAAAAATGCCGAACTTGTTCCAATGGAAAAATGCATTAAGACAGACAGCGGTTGTTATATAGAAAAAATTGTTCGCAGAAGTTTGGCTGAAGATGGAAGGTCTACAACCCCTTTATGGAGTTAAGTAAGATGAAAAGTTGTACGCATCAAAAATATAAGAAGTCATAGTGGATTTGAGAAAACCCAAAGAAGAAAATGGAAGATTTTCCATAGTTGTAAACGGACGGATGTATCTTATTTAAAAAATTTTTATTCGTTATTCTCATCGATTAATCGAATAATTTTTCAGATTTAATCGTTTGATCGAACGAACAAAAACAATTATTTGAATTATTCGAACAAAGCTGAAAGGCGAATAATTGACAACTCTATTAATTCCCATTTCATCCTATTGATAAACTGAAATTTATTGTTGAAGTAATATGCTAATCCTATACGCATTTCACTGGTTGCTTAGTTAGATCGTCCGGAAACTTCATCCAAAGATTTTAGAAAAACTAAAGATATTAAACAAATAAAACTGTTAATCGAATAAGAATTATAAGCAACAGTTTTACTTGTAACAATATCAAAGCCTAAACAAAAAAACAACAACAATAAACAGTCCCGACTAAAAAAATCACATTTCGTCGGAAAAATCAGAGTTTCAGACTACGTTAAACTAAGTTTAAACTTAATCCACATCTCAACAACGTGGCCAAACATGTTTTATTTTTGTTTTTTTACATGAATTATGTGAATTAAAATTTTCTTTAAAAATATTTATATAATAAATTTTTTATTGGTTGGTTTCAGCATGGGTTATTCTCTAAAAGACTTATAAATCACTGATAGTTTAAACGCTGGTTTAGTTTAACTAAACTTGAAGTTATATGTAGTTTAAGCTCAACAACTATAAATCAGAGTCCTATGTTTTACATGCAGTTAAAAAAATAACATGTGGCAGAACTACGATAAATCTTATCAAATTCATATGGTCTGTATTGGTAGTTTAAACGCCCAATTTTATGCGTTTAAAGATGGTTTATATTAGTGATTTATAGATTTATTGGCTTAAACACATTTTAAACCAAACAGACAGTTTAACTTTCTCTGATTTGTTAGCCCTAAGAACAATGTTTATTCGGAATGATAACGGAATGCTGTCAAATAAATATCAACGGTGTGTTGTCAAAAATGAAAACAACATATTATCGGAATGATACCATTATGGTGATAAACAGGGAAACTTTAAATATGCAATTGAATGTTTTTTATCCGTTATAGTGCTTTTTATGAATTTTGGCATCGAGATTTTGGCGCATATTGTGCCTTTTTGAGTTGGTACATGTTTAATTTTTTAAGACGCCTTCATGAGCTTTTGCAGCAAATAAAATAATTTTTTTGCGAAATTTTTGGCTTTACTTTTTTAAATGAGCAAAAATTAAGGAAAAATCAGTGCGTTTTGGCGTTGTGTGTTATACATAGAAATCTGGACCAATCTGTTAGTCATATTTATTTAGTTTTTACTGCATATTTAATGCGCATAAAACGTATTTTTTAGAGAATATTTCTGGTTTCCCTGATGATAAAATATATATTCACTAGGGTATTCACCGTCAATCGGTTAACCGATTAATTACTACCCGATTAACTGATCGGTTAATTTCAAACTGGCTTTTTTCTATTAACGATTAAACCGATTAATTTCAGTCGATTAACCGATGTAATAAAATTTTCAATATTTGGTAGTATTATAACATATTTTTTTGTGATTGTAATTATTTTTTTTCGTCTCATATACAAAATGTATGTGTTTAGAAAATATTTTTTCATACAAACAAAGAAGATGTTCAGTGATCTTAATTTTAACCCATTTTCTGCCAACCGTTGACTAAAATTACAATAATTTTTTATCTTCATCATCGATCAACAGGAATATGGCGAAAAATGGGTTAAATTTTTGATTACCAACACCTTTTTTCTGTTTCATGTATGTGTTTAGTTATTTCTTTCTTGTTATATCTTCTGTAATGTCTTTTAACAGAATTACCTAAAACAGTTAGAAGTGATAAATATTTTTATAAACTCTAATGGCATAATGGAGTATTTTATATGTTTAGAGAAATCCTGGAAATGGACTGAGAAATTAGATTCAAGTCAAGTTTTGGAAAAAACTAAAGAAAAGAAGAGCTTTAAGCCTAAACATTTAAAAAAACTTACTTTTCTATAAGATTATTTTATAAGATCTTCTTTAACTATTGAAATAACTAAAGAAATTATCTCATTTTATTTTTTTATAAATAAATATTTGGGGGATTCACAAAAAAGTCATAAGGTCTTATGTCTTAAAATAATTACAAGAAATATATAACGTCGGCTTAGTATGCAAACCGGCTAAATCCACTTTTTATGTAAATTAAATTTTGATGCCGTGTGGTAGAGAAAGGTACGACACGTAGGGTTGCCATACGTACTGTTTTAAGCAGTACATGTACTGATTTTTTGCAACTGTACTGTTTAATGCACAACTCCTAAAACAGTACGCAAATGTTTTACAATTTGTACTGTTTTTTGTACTGTTTTTTTTTTTGCTCAGTCTATATTTAACAGAACTGGCTTACAAAAAATTATGTTGTGTTAAAAAAAAAGTTCTAAAATAATAAGAGTTTTCACGCTGTGGTCATTGTTTGCTCATAAATACACAGTAGAAATCTAAATTATAATGGGTGGCTCGTAGCAGTGGTATATTTTCGTGTTGTTATGATTTTATGGCCACCTCTTCCAATAGTCTTTCCCTTTCCACACCTGAGAAAGACAAAAATAAAATCAAAATTTTTTTTAAGTACTAAAAAAATACTTATTTTTAGAACTTTTTTAATTTTCGGGCATGTTCTGGAAATCGAAATCACGTAAAATTGAAAACAAACAAATTTGGAACATTATCCGTGTTCAAAATTTATAAAAATACCTAATAGCTTTGAGGACCACTTTTCTTTACCTAAACTACTGAAATAAGAAAAAGATAAGTTAATTTTTCCAAATTTTTTTTTGAAAATATTCATCATTTTCAATTGCACTTGATTTTAAATATTTTCAGATTTTGTGAAATAAAAAGAAACCAAACTATTTTTTTGGATTTTATAGATTAATGGCCAATTTCACCAAGTTCAGGTTTAATTAACTTTCATTATAAAAGTCAAAAAACCTATTGTTTTAGTAATAATTAATTATAGCTGAACTTGGTAAAATTAGCCGTAAATAATTTAAAAATTATTTAAAATTAATTATGATTTGTGCAAATATGTGTGTAGTGAAAATTGCTTTAAATACGAATATGTTTAAAGAAAATCGTACTTACAAAATCAATGTGTTGATTGTTTTGAGCTAAGTAAGGCTTTTCTCCTTTCTTATATGGCTTACAGCAATGTTATGGTTTTCCTGGCCAAATGCTTCGTTTGTGGTGTTTGCTTTTTAAACGCAAATGGAGTAATTTCATATGTATATTTATGAAATGCCATCAACTGGAAATAATTCCTTTGACGTTACACATTTTAAGTGTATTTCTTTCTTTATATAATTGTTGTTGCATATGAATCAAAAGTTTTAAATACATATTTGCCCCAATTTCACCAAGTTAAGTTAAAACTAGCTATTACTTTAACTTTCAGCTTACAATATGTTTTGACAGCTTGAACTGATAGTTAATTATATCTGAACTTGGTGAAATTGGGGGTTACTTATTAAAACAAATGGTAATGTTGTCGTCAAAAAAAATGTACTGTTTTTTTCTTGATTGTACTGTTTTTATGTATTCAATGTACTGTTTTTCCGAATTTAAAATCTGGCTACCCTAACGCCACGTCGACCAGCATGTTGGTTTTTTCTATTTAAGTCTTGTAGGTTGTAAAACTAACTGTATTTTGAATTTTCTATGAAGCTGCAAATAGGAAAATAAAAAGTTTTTTGTCTCTCCTGTTAAATGTGCTGAAAGTGAGTTTGCAGGTTTGCATATTAAGCCGACGATATGACTGTTGTAGGCTACCGCATATAATTTAGTTTTATACCTACTGTACAGTTATGAAGAATCAATGAACACAGCATTAAAATTTTTATTTTGTTTGAAACACAACAAAATTTATTTTAAACAGTTGTATATTGTGACGATATGACTTGATAGCACACCTTGTGTATTAATTGAAAAATGGATATTAAATACTTATGAATTGTTATGTTTGGTATGTTATTGTTTTTTTTTTTTACTAATAAGCTCCAAATAATAAGCAATTAATGCGTTTTTATACATTGAAATAACTTAATTTATAAAAAAACTTGATTAATCGGTTAACCGATCAAAAACAAAACTAACCGATTATTAACCGATTAAACCAAAACCTCGGTTAATTAATCGAGCGATTAACCGATTAAAGCAAAAGGTCGATTTAATTAATACCCTAATATTTACAGTTTGTTGTCAGAATGAAACCAAGTGTTGGCAAAATGACAACAAGGTGGTTAAAAAATATTGACACCGTCCGTTATCAAATTGAACGCAAACGTAGTTGGCTCGCTTTTGACAACAGATGGTGCCAATTTTGTTATTTTTATACCAGATTTTTTACTGTATGCAGATATTTTTGGTAAGTTATGTGTCCTCATGCTTATTTAAGAGAAAAATATTCAACAAATAATATTGGGATCATTGTTTGTCAGCTAAATATTTATTTCCTTCGTTTTTTTTTCTTCTATAGACAAAATGAATGCTTATGCCTAGAAAATCTCATGGCCTCAAGTTTTCACGAATATTTTAAGGATTTATAAAGAGAACGCAAAATCATTTTACCTCTTATCTTTTGCAATAACTTTTCTTTTTTCGATCCAAAAAGATGTTTTTAAAACTTTACATAATTTAATTTCGTATGCTAAACTTACCCACACAAACTGGTACAAATTTTGTTTTAACTTGCAAACTTCTTAAATGATTATTGACCTGTTGGCACTGACACTGCGATAATTGGGTACGCGTTAAATCGATACTCTTTAAATTGCACCAGTAGGCAAAACGTTCTATACTTAAATCCATTAAGGGATTCATGGAGGCATTAATATGCCACAGATCTAAAAATAAACCAAATTTTAGCAAAAAAAAATATATAAAATATAATCAAAACTTACTTGGCAATATACCCAAATTAGGTATATCCTGTAGACCACAATCGGCCACATTTATATATTCTAAGGGAGCTTTAATGGGCGTATCCAAAGCCTCCAAGTCTCTTTCTAAAAATGTCAATTCATTGCTATCGATATACAGATTTCTTAAGGAAGGCAAGTGCATCAATCCTAAAGGTATTGTCATAAGGGCATTATTGGATAGATCAATTTCCTGTTGAGGGAAAATTTATAGTAAAAATTATTATACATAAGTGTTATAATTATTGTATGGGATTTGTAAATAAAAATTTTTGAAAAATATAATGAGTTAATGTCTAAGTAGTAATTAGTTAATATGACAATTGCATGTTTTTAAATGATTTGTTAACAATTAAACCCAACCGAAATACATACAATAATAATTGTTGTAGATATAATCAGATAATTTGTTTTATATTATTATTATTTTTTTTTTTTATTGCAAAAAACAACTCTGTTTATTAAAATGCATTGCTTTGTTTTTGTTTTAATAGCGGTTTTTCTTGTTGTTGTTTGTTTATGAAAATGTCATTTACCTGTAGTGATGTAAGATGTGAAAAGGTACCCGGTTCCACCGATTGTATCATATTTTCATACAAAAGCAAATATTTAACACTATTGTAGGGTTGAAACGAGCTGCGTTTTAGTTTCTTAATGCGATTAAAAGATAAATCCAAAACCTGCAATTTAAATGAAAATTATTTTGTAAATTTTTCCTTTTTTCCATATCAAAAGATCGTAAAATTATTTTAGCTACTGGTGCCAGCATTACGAATGGATGTATGTATTAATGAATGTATGCATGTTTTTACATATGTATGTATTTAGCTACACGTAGCAAGTGTTTTATTTAATAATTAAGTTCAATTGAGTTTCATTTATGGTTTTTTAGTAAATTTTTCATTTTATTGTTGTTTGTGTCAGAAAGCGCTACACAGAAGTTTTTAAATAAATCTTTTGTACATTATTCTGCTTTCCAGTTAAAGTGTGTGTGTGTATGTGTGTATTATTCAATTCCAATTAAATAAAGTTATGACTGTAAAGCTACCCTGTAGTCAGCGTAGAGCAATATATCTCTATGTCACCACTCTTTTCTGTAGCGACAATTGCACCAAATAAAATGTCCACAAGTTTGATTTGTTGGGTGGGTAGAGTTATATTACAGTTCTAGTGCATTTCTAGGGACATTGTCAACGAATTCGTCAATAGTTTGTTTTTGTTTTATACTGAGCAGTCAATACCCTGAAGGAAACCTGGGTGCAAGTGTCTCCACGTCACCAGTTTTGTCGGCTATATTGGTGACATTGTCAACAAAGTGTCCACACTACATTACATTTGCCACTATATTTGGCTTTAATACGAAAAAGATTTTATCAATAACAACTGAGAAGTACAATTCTTAGACTACTTTTACTAAAATGAACTAGCGATTCTCTGGTTGCAATGTCTACTTATGTTCCCAAAGGAACTACCTAGTCAGTACCTAGTCTATAGTACCAACGCCAGTGGTAGATTTCCAATGACACGCACATGTTAAATGTCTATAGTAAATAACATTGCCTGGGGTATAAAAGGTCACTAGTACTGGTGACTGTGTCAATAGTGAATCAGTACAGATTCACTAGTGACATTTCCTGCAGGGTAAGTACATATGTATGTACTGATTCACACGCATAAGGTTTAGCTTATGTTTAATTTTCTTTTGAGCATGTGCTTACGTTCATACACGAACTATTTGTTTCGTTAAATTCCTTTCCCTTTACTTTCAAGATAAACTCATGTAGAAGATAAGTCATTGTCCAGACTTGCAATTTTTGTTGCAGCAATTGGGGAGTGTTACTCAGTTGCATGTACTCTGCAATTCTGTTTTGTGTTGTTATTCTCACTCTTCTAAACTTGAAGTTGGCTGTAGGTGTATCGTTATTTATATATAAAATATAAAAAGGAGAAGAGGAAACCAAAGACAAAAATACAAAAATTGCAAAACGATAATTTCATAATCTCGAAACTAATACAATTTCAAAGCAAAATTTTTAAAAACAGCAACAAAACTTGCATGTCTGGACCATGACAAACGAATAAGAAAATAAAAGGCAAAGAGAAAATGGAAAGGTTCAAACAAGTCTGTACATTTTTCAATCTGTTTATCCCTCTTTTTTAATAACTCATGACTTGACGCAAACATAACGCTTGTTAAATTATCTGAAACTTGACTTTTGAAAGACAATAATGAAACTCATCTCATTTCCGTGGTATGTGATCAAAAATTAAGACATCTAGAACATAAAATTGTTTATTTTCTGCAGTTTGTCTCTTAAGGGCCTAGACCCTTATCTAGATCTTGTACATTGTTATCCATTTAGTAGTTTCAAAACCACCGGTCTGACAAGGCTATTAAATATCTGTCATCTGAAGTGTCATTTATTTAGTGAAAGGTTTGCCCATTACGAATATGGATCGTTAAACCCCCGAAGAACGAGTAAAAATAGTCAAAACTTACTGCAATATTTGTAGTTGAAACATTTCCACCACTTTTCGATAATTTGGGAGTGATTGTGGTTTTCATAATTGACCTACTGTGCAAGGAATGGATGCGTTACAGGTGCGGTCACGCCTGTGCATTATCGCAATGTGCGCACTGTCGAAAATATCACCGAAAATATTGGAAGAACCGTTGCAGTCAATTCACGGCACTGTGGCCGTCTTTGAACGATATGTGGTTTTAACAAGTTGGTGTCCGAGCCACTCAACACGACCGATTTAGGGCTACGTCAAAAACCCTGTCTACGCAGATAATCCCGTAAGGTTGGACTATTTGAAAATGACCATTCGTCAAGTTATCGGTAGATACTGCCCAAAATGTGTGAAAAAGTGTTCCAAAACAACATCAAAAAGATTTCGTACGTAATGACAAGATCTAATCATTATATTAAAATATAAATTTCATCGAAATCATAATTTAATGTGTGATTTGTTTAACTTTACTTTTGAAACCGAAAAATTGATAACCCGTTATATTGTTGGCGAGCGAATGAAATTTGCTAAGCTAAAGCTAAATCTCGATCGCTAAAATGCCTTAGAAAATTGCGGCGAATTAAATTTGCATGGCATTGCCAAATTTAGCAATGCACGTTGCAGCAGCCGTATTCTGTAATTCGCTAAGCTAAATCTCGATCGCTAAAATGCCTTAGAGAACAAAAAATTTAAAAATTTTATCGATGACATTAAAAGTTAAAATTGCGGCGATTGAAATTTGTATGGCATTGCCAAATTTAGCAATGCAAGTTACAGAATTGCATTCGTAGCGAAAAATCGCTAAATCAACTTTCTAGATTTTTAGCGATAGAGATTTAGCTTTAGCGAATTACAGAAAATATTTTTAACGATAGAGATAGAGTTACAGAATACGGCTGCTGGTCCCGTCTTTTTCGAATTGTAAGTCATCGTCCAGAGTTGCAATTTTTGTTGCAGCAATTCTTGAGTTTTTTGGTGGAAGAGGTAAGAAGATTGGAGAGGGATACTCAGTTTCATGTACTCTGCACTTCTGTTTTGTTTTGTGATTCTCGCACTTTTTAATTTGCAGTTGGCTGTTAGGGTATTTGTGCTTATATATAATATATATGTAAATAGGAGAAGAGGAATGACAAGATAAACGTATGTACAAAATTTCATTGAATTATCTTAAAAACTGCGACCCGTGTTTTGCGCACAAGGTTTACATGGACAGCCACCGAACGAACGGACATCTTTAGATCAATTCAGAAGGTGGCTCTCAGTCAACCAGTATCGGTGTTACACACATGCCAAATATCCTCGCCACTGTTGTTGTGTGTATAAAGAGTTTACTTGGAAAATCTTGAAATATAATTCAAAATATTGTGGAGATCTTTAACTTTGATTTTTTGTATAAAATGTGTAATTTACTGCCAGTTTATATTGTTATCCATACCATTTTTATTTAAAAAAAAAATTATTAAAGCAAAAGATCATATCGATTTATAATAACTTTTTATCCATTCAATCCCAATGTGCACATATTTATTGCAAATATTCCATATTTTCTCACAAATAATGCTTATTGATTTTAAATAATATTTGCTTTATTTAACAGTTTAGTTTAAAATTTATGTAGATTTTCTGCTTAATTTAATCAAGTAAAGAATAAATTATTCCGAACCCTGGTTGACATTTGCAACAACTTCAGCATGATGCTTTACAAAAACAGAAGCACACACACACACACATAAACTGAGTGGATGCCACCAAAGTCACATATTTTCTCATTTAATTAAAATATAAATCCATTTTATTTCAGATACACAAAGTGACAGATGCACTGCCAAACAAATTTGTTCGAACCGCCCGAACCACATACATATGTAAATGCAACAAATCAAGTTCAAAAAAGTTAATGAACACTTTATGTTAATGTAATACAAAAACAAAAAAAAAAAATAATTGAAAATCTAATTCAATTAAAGTTTTTTTTTAAATAGTTTAAATATTCACAGATAAATGTTCATACTTAAGTAAAGTTAATTAAATATTCTTTCTTTTTACCTCTACAGATGTTTTAAGATATTGCGGCACCTCCTTTAGATTCATGTCGTAACAGCGTATTTTCAATAATTTATCCACTCTTAAATATTTACATTTTCGCTCTTCCGGACCGACAAAACCGAAAGCCAACATTTTGCCAAATATTATTAGAAACGAAATTTGCAAGATCACCGAACTAAGTTCCATGCTAAAATGAGAAAAAAAGCGTTGAAAGTTTTGATTAAAGATTTGAAAAAGAAAAGATAAATTAAAGGGGTCATTTATTTACTTCAGCAATTGTCAGGATAACAGTTAATAAGAATTTTAATGAAGTTAAGTCGAATTGAAAATGTTTACTACAATTTTAATAAATTTTTCCAAATTTGTATATTTTAAAACTTTTTTTTTTAAATTATAGCAGAAATTGTTTAAACACTTTAGAAATTTTAATTAAAAAAATTATCAAAGTTTTCTTAAGATTCAAAAAATTCATTTACAAGGTTCGTTTAAATGTGCTAAATTCCCATTTCATACTATTGATAAACTGAAATTTATTGTTGAAGGGATAAGCCAAGGCGAATTCATAAAGGTGGCATTTTTCAGTCATCTGTTTATTGTTTATTTTTTTGTGTGTATACTGAATGTCAAGCTTTGTTTACATTTTGTGGAAAAATTAATTGAAATTTAAAATTCAATAAAAATTTAAATAGTTGAAAAAAAAAATTTATTTAAATTATATAAAACAAAAAAGTGAAAAATATATACACAAGAAATTAAAAATGCGCAAGGAATAAGTGGAGCCACAATTAATTTGTAATTGAGGAGTTTCTTAAGCAATTGTGTATATTTTATTAACAAAAATATTTACTTTTTTATATTTTCAACAAATATTTTTGACATTCACTCTAACTTTTTACAAAAACAAAATACATCAAGAATGATAGAAATAAAGACAAGGCGAATTTATTACAGGTGGTCTTAAAAGCCCTGCTGATATTAGCTAAAATCACTGTTGGATGTCAAAATTTTGTTTATTATCTTTGTTTCTGTTTTGTTTTATTTCTGTATTTGACATTGTACAATGATTTTACAAAAACAAATTGCTTGTGGTTTTTGTACGAGTTGTACTTGTTGTAGTACCGAGATTACCTGGAATGAATTCGCCTTGAATAAAGATTACGACATCAGGTAGATAAAAAAAGTTTTTACTGCGCATGTTGGAACTGTGACGTCACACAACCTTCGTTCTCATTGGCTAATAATTTGTAACTTTCAAACTGTTATGTTTATGACAGTGGAGCAATTTATTATTTTTCTATTTAAATTATTTGAAAACTGAAAATTTTTTATAAGAAGTTCCTTTTTTCTTCATAATTTTATTGTTAACTTACATAAATACATATTAGCTATGGTTAAAAATATAGACATTAAATTAAAAGGACGCAACACGTTAGTTTTTCGCATAATTTCCCGATTTGTTTTTTTTGCGGCCAATTTGTTGGCATTTGCCCACTCAAGAATGATAGAAATAAAGATTACGCCTTGCGCATCTTTTACCGTTTGATGACGTAGTAGTTCCCTTGTTACGATTACCAAGTCTCTTTTATATGTGAAAATCGCAATTTCTTACAAAAAATTTATGTATTACGTGAAAGTTGGCAACCATGCAATTAATTTACTCAGAGAGTTAAAAAAAAATATTACATTAATTGTCAAAAAACTAAGAATTTTGCTTAATATTTTATATTAAAAATATTATTACAATAAATAAAATTTTAAAAAGTGTTCTAACGTGTGTTAAGAGCAGTGATGCCAACTTAGTGCTTTTGGCACTATTTATGGTGCTTTTTGATGCCTCAAAACGCCAAAATTTTATCCATAGTGCCAAACTAAAAAAAGCACTAACTTGGTGCTTTTTAAATTTTTCCTTAGTGCCTTTAGTGCTTTTTACAATTTTTATTTTTTTTTTCTACCATTTTGAAACTACGATTATATAGAGCATGATTTAATTGACTTTGCTATTTGGGGTACAATTTTGAGAAGGCTTGTAAAAATTTCAAATGATAAAGAAGTGATAAAAGAAAGTTATAGTCGTTTTAACAAAAACTTTATTTCCGAGGTTAGAGCTATGCTTCCTAGCAATTTGAAAATTTTACGAAACGTTGCACTTTTTAGCGTTGACAACATTTTTAGTAATCGTAAGAAAAAACAAAATAAGAGCCATAGCTTGGTATATGCAAAGTGTTAAATAAATTAAAAACAGCTGACAGAAAATACTTTTATTACGAGCGTTGTGTAACCTGCCCTTTTTCATGCGCTTTAGTTTTCCACGTGTTGTGCACTTCTACCTCTAGTGCTATTGAAAAAAGGTTTCGCTGAGTATCAGAATGCAAACATACATGTTTTTTTTTCTATTTAACGCCTTACGTGTGTTCTTTATTCAGAAGCGTACATATGTTAAAATAATTGGATAATATCATAAGCCAATTGTTTTATTAAACTTTGCACGATTTTAATTTAGATTTATTTAAACGATAAAAATTTAAGGATGTTTATTAAAATATATGCTGCCATTAAGTTTTAAAAACAATGGTCGGTCATTGCAAATTTTCGGTAATTGCAAAAGGCCAGATTTTTTCGAGTTAACAAAATCGAGCGCGCACTGTATTTCTTTAAAACTGTTTTATTGCCAATTTAAACTCCAAATGATTTGGATGATATTATTTTCATTGAAGATAATAATAATAATACATTTAAAAAATGTTTATATACAAATGTAAATATGTTTATTATTTAATCTTAAATGAAAATGGTCCCCATCAACGCCGTCGCTTTTTTTTAATTATTAGTGGCTTTTTTACCCTTTTTTTGCTCGAAATAGTGCTTTTTAGTGCTTTTTTTAAAATTTAAAGTGCTTTTTGCTTTCAAAAAGTTGGCATCACTGGTTAAGAGTAGCATAATTGAGAAAAATAAAATCTAAATAAAAATAGAAGAGAGCAGAAAAGAGAACAAACATAAAGTGTGCAGTGGGCAAATGCTAACAAATTAGACGCAAAAAAACAAATCGGTAAATTGTGCGAAAAACTAACGTGTTGCGTCCTTTTAATTAAATGTCTATATTTTTAACAATAGATAATATGTATATATTTATGTAAGTTAAAAATAAAATTATGAAGAAAAAAGGAACTTCTTATAAAAAATTTTCAGTTTTCAAATAATTTTAATAGAAAAATAGTAAATTGTTCCACTGTCATGTTTACACATAAACATAACAGTTTGAAAGTTAAAAATTATTAGCCAATGAGAATGAAGGTTGTGTTACGTCACAGTTCCTACATGCGCAGTAAAAACTTTTTATATCTGCCTGATGTCGTAATCTTTATTTCTATCATTCTTGTGCCCACTGCACACTTTATGTTTGTTCTCTTTTCTGCTCTCTTCTATTTTTATTTAGATTTTATTTTTCTTAATTATGCTACTTTTAACACACGTTTGAACACTTTTTAAAATTTTATTTATTGTAATAATATTTTTAATATAAAATATCAAGCAAAATTCTTACTGAGCTACCTAAATAAGAGCGGAAGCGTTTTTTGTATGTCAAAACTTCTCATTTGCATACAATTTATACGAAACAAACCATTAGAATGCGAATTAGAAACCACCCGGCTGATAAATCTTATTCGACAGATCGCTATGTCGGTTTGTTTTATTGAAATTGTTTTTAAATAAAATTTTCATCTTTAAAAAAACGCTTGCCGCTTTTGTTTAGGTTGTTCAGTTAGTGTTTTGACAATTAATATAATATTTTTTTTTAACTCTCTGAGTAAATTAATTGCAGGGTTAAGGGATAACTAGCATAACTCTATCTCATGACGCGGCCACCTTTATAAATTCGCCTTGGGATAAGCTCTTCCTATGCGCATTTAACTGGTTGCTTAGTGAAACTTTATTAATTATTCAATTACCGAATCCTACAGTTTTTTTTATCAGAAATTAAATTATTCAAAATAATTATTATTATTATTCAAAATTATTCAAAATAATATACAAATAAAACTTTGATATTACGCATCTGAAGGAGATCAGAAAATACGATACACAGAAAAAAATATCTCGAGAAAATTTTGAACAACACAACAAACTTTACCCACAATAGTGGGTATTATGCGCATACGCTGATGTTTGAACCACCTTAAAATATTACTCCTAGACCCACCCTAAAGTACACCAATCGACTCAAAATCACTTTCTGAGTTTATCGAACGTTGTCCGTCTGGTAAACCTTGTGCTGAATATACATTTCCCAATTTTGGAAATAATTTGATGAAACTTTATAAATAGGTTCTTAATGCTATAAGGAAAAATCCTATTGAATCGGTCCATAATTTTCCATGAAAGTTTCTTTCCGGAATAGAGTCTTTGTACCCACACACCATTATGTTGGTATTATAATTAAATTTGGTCCAAACTTTTTGTTATTGTTATCTAAATCATCTTACCAAAATTTATTGGAATCGGTCCATATTCGACAAATAGCTCCCATACAAAAACTACTCCCAAAAATAGCTTTTAATGCCATATTTTTCTTGTAAATGTTGGTATTGATATAACATTTGGCGAAGGTAAAGGGCATAATAAACCACACAACCGGCTTGGTAAACATGTCTCCGTTCTAAAATTGCCGCAGCACTATCGGCGTCTGCATTTATTGAAAACGAAACAAAAATTAAAATAAATGTTTGTACGGAGAATATTTGTTTTGTTTATTGGCAAACACCAAACGGAAGCAATGTATGTATGTGTTTGCCAAGCATTTTGTGGGGTTTATTATGCCCTTAACTTTGACGACAGCTACCAATGACGCATCATAATTTTGTATATATATAAGCCTCTTCCCTTAAATCATTTAAAGACAAAAAAAATCCCATATAGATACAGGTATCTAAAAAACAAGTAAGAGTGCTTTTATATTCGACTTTGCAGAATCTTATATACTCTTCAACATGGTACAATAAAAACAGAAAGTTATATAAATAAATCTATATATCGCAAACTACATCATAAAAAGGCGCAACTCAAATTTCAAAAATGTTTAGATTGCAATTTTTTAACCAAATCGACATCTAAAATTACACTTTTTTTTAAAGTCGATGTATACACAAAATATTTTCACTGAATTCATTAAAAAAAATCCCTGAAGATGATCTTCAAAGAAGATCAAAATAAAAGGAATATTTATTTACAACAATCACTGGCCTCGAGCTCGATTAATTTTTATTTATTTAATAATCAGCCTAATTGTGAATAAAAATTCCCTGGGAGTTTTTTTGCCTTCTCCCATTTTTACAATTTAATTTAAATAGCAAAAATGGGAGAAAGGAAAAACTCCCGGGGAATTTTTATTCATAATTGGTCTGAATAAAAATGTTATCTGCGGCATCACTGCAAAAAAAAAACTTTTGACATACGAGAGTGGTGTCAAGTTTCTTACCGGTGATGCTTTTACAAACATTAAACAAGAGCGGAAGGTGGAACGTTTTCTTTCGCTTAAGCTTAAGGTCCATACCACGCGTTTTCGCCTCCACGCAACGCATGCTTTTATAACCTTACTTGCGTTCCACGTTTCAAGTTACATGCAACGTTTTTTATGCAGCAGCAGCACAAGTAAAAATAAAATTTAATTTGTCAAAATCAGCTGATTTGTTCGAACGCTGCTTGTGACGCTTACAAAAGTAGAAAGTAAACCTACTTTTTGCCTCAAGGCATCTACGCTTTTGTGCATGTAACTTACTACGTATAATTACACAGATTCTACTTTTTTGACAGCTGCGTATACTGCGAAAAAGCGAGTAACGCGTGGTGCGGACCTCCAGCTTAAGGCTGATATGCCATACCTAAACAAGAGCGTCAACGTTGTGTCACGCGCAGTACTATTAACTTTCTTGTGTAATAAAACCCACACAATAGCAATAAAAATGCAGAAAAACCGGTAGATTCACAACAGCTAAATTGCCATTATTTATCAACAATAGCGGGCAATTTCACTATTAAACGCGCTGTCAAAATCGGATTTGCCAATTGCAAAGCGTTGATGCCGCGCTATTTAAGGATGCTTCATACAAATTGTATGGGCATGAGAATTTTTGATAGCACTACGCGGTCAAAATGCTTGTCATGCAGGCGAACTCACTCGTGTACGTGTGTTCGACGTAATATTCGCCGTTATATTTAAATTGTTTGATTTTCCATCCAGCATTGTCGATTTCATACATACAAACATATTTTCACTAATACTACCATAGCGCTTGATGAGAAATGCTTGACCGTCCCTGCAAATAATAGGACCAGTCCAAACACGCGTGTAAAGAGTTGCCCACAAGGGACCAGGACTAGTCCAAAAGTAACCCAAACGTATGGAAAAAACCTGGTCTATTTAACATTACGATGTCCTAGGAGAGGACCCTGTAACCCACCTTTGGACCTCTAAGGAGTAGTTTTAAAACTACTCCATGGCATACACAAGAGGATTAGTTTTTAAGTCGTTTAAAAACGAAAGCATGTCGTCAAAAAACGAAGACATGTCGTCTCACTACAAACACTTTTTAACAATGACATGGTCCATGCTTGCATTACATCGGACCAGTCCATGGAGTAGTCCATTTTTTTAAAATGGATCAGGTGGTCCAATTTTATTTGCAGGGGTATACAGGCCCCTTTTAACTTAACCAAAGCGCTAGTGATGCGTAACAACTGCAACCCATTGTCATGATATTTAGGTATGATTAAGAATAAGCGTGTGAATTGGGTATGACTTGCTTTTATATAAAAATCGCATCGAATTTCTTCAAACTTAACGAAATATTGAATATACCATATATTAAATTGTAGAGTAGATTATTAAAATAAAATTATGACGAAATATTTACTTTAATTTGCATGGTTCACACTTAATGACGGAGATTGGTACTTGATTTATAAAAAGAAGAAAAAAAACAAAACAAAAACTATTTTTCGGTCAATGAATTTCGGCTTTAAATAAAATTTAGTTTGAAATTTGATATCCAGCTTGAGGGACTTGTGTGGTACGTGTATTGAAAATGTCCCAAAAGAAAGAGAAGAAAAGAGGGATATTAAGACAGAGAATAAAACAAAAAAATTACACTGAACTGTTTTTTAGACGATGTTTTTATTTCGCTCATAAATGCTGGTCTTTATAAGGAAGTGAGACAAAATTTTGTTGAAACTTTAATAGAATTTTTTTTTTATTATAAAATAAAGTGTCTGGTGAATAAAAGGACGATTTTGAAATGAGATGCATAATATTTACTCTTACGTTTATTATATTTGTTTAAAAGAGAAGATTCGTAAATCATTTTATATATTATAAATATCATAAGGATACTTTTTTGTAAATTTTTTCTTAGGGCCATTATAACAACTTGCCAATAGTTAAAGGTAGGATTTTGTACCAAAAATGTATTCACTATTACAACTTTGCTTTAAACTAAAGTGAGCAATATGTTAAAGGCAAAATCATCCTACCGGGTAGGCTTAAGTTAAGTTGAAATAATAAATAACTTATTAAACGTTCGACAAAATCCTACCTTTAACAAATGGCAAGTTGCAATAACGGCTCTTAATGAAAAAGATAATGCAATTTCTCTCCTAAAAACTCAAGACTTGACGAGTCAAACTTGACGTGTGTGAACCGGCACTAATGAAAACTAGCGCCAATTCACACGTTGCAAGTCTTATTGATCAGCTTGCTACCTTATAGGCGAGAGAGAGTGAGAGAGAAACGTTTATTTTCCTCTCTTCACTCTCGTTATAAAGTAGCAAGCTGATCAATAAGACTTGCAACGTGTGAATTGGGACCTAATGTCTATCTATAAATCTTGACTAGGGTTTCTAATTTCCCGAACTTTTTCTATTTCCGGGAAACAAAACAAAAAAAATCTTATTCCCGGGAATCCCGGAATTCTTTGAATAAAACAATGATTTCATTAAATGAGTTGAAGACAAAAGTTTTTACTTTTTAAGCCCAAAAAATGACCTATTAATTCGATAAAAAACCAAAACAAAACCAAATAAATTGTTACGTGCATATTATATAGATATGTATGTATGTATGTATATATTTATTTTTTATTTAGTAGTTATTATTAATAGCAAAATATTTTTAGTATTATTGAAGCATTTTAAAGCTCATCAGAGATTATATTTCTAATCCTTGTTGATATGTATATTGCCTGCTACCGAAAACGTGCTCTCGCTTTTTACAGACGTTGGTTTTATAGTAAGAAGCGCATCATACAAATATTATTAATTTGTTGGCCTGTTACCCGTGACTACATAGACGTCATTTCATTTTTTAAGATATTTTCAGGCTTTTGCATTTTCTTTACATTTATTTTTTTAGAATTTGTGAATGGTTCATCATCTGGTGTTGGTGATGGTATATCGTGTATCGTGTACATTTTCATTTTCTACTTCGCTTTTTAGGCATTTCATCAGCAATTAAAAAGACCGTTGGTTTATTGGCGTAGGAAAAATAGTTCGATTTGTAGGTAGTTTTTAGAAATTTTAGTAAAGAATATATTTTTATTGCTCTAATTTGATTTAAACGATGCTAACAAATTAAAATTTAAAAAAATTTAATTTGAAATTCCCGGAAAGAATTTGCCGGGATTAATTTAAAAAAATGTCTCGGGATTCCCGGGAACTCTTTCCCGCGTATCAAAGACACTCGACTTCAATCGTATCGAAAAAGCTAACTTTTGAGCTACTTAACATGACACGGTCACCCCTACATGTGGTAAGACTTCTGATAAGTCTACGAGAACTAGGCTTTGGAACATTTGTAAAAAAAATTATAAGAGATACCGAGGAGAATAAGCCTCTGTTCATTCTTAGCTGTGGGTCTGCTAAAGTAGAAGTCAAGAGATACCTTACACTGAAAGAAAAATGCTTCATATATTTAATGAATCATTTTCATAAAAAAAATATCCTTGGGTAAATGAAAATTGTCATTGTCTAAAGGGAATTTCATAGTTATAATGAAGTATTTTCGTTAAAATCGCTTCATTGGATTTCCTAATAACGTTAAAAATTTTCATTTGATATATGAAAGCTTAAGTTTGTCCAAGTTAAACAAAAAATTTTAATTGGGAACATAAAAAAACAATATACAAACATAACTTTATTCATAAATTAATACAAAATTATAGTTTCCTTAAAAAAATGTTTAATTGTTAATTAAAAAATGTAAGATTTAATTGTTTCATACATCTAATGTAATATGCCATTAAATTTATGAAATCAAAAATTTTTTTATATAAGCAACATATTTCAATAATTCGTTCATAAATTTAAATTTTCATTATGACAATGAAAAATGTCATTATAGTAATGAAACAAAAACTTTCAATCAACGTTGTTATTGTTGTTATGGACAATTTAATCTCATATTTACGCTCTTAATTGAAAAAAAACATAGTTTTTGTATCCAAAAACTACACTGCCCCGGTAGGCTAGCTGGTAGTGAGCTAGTCTATGAGCACCGAGGTTGTAAGATCGATTCCCGCCAGAGACAGAAAAAAAAATAAAATAAAAAAAAAAGAATTGAAAAAAAATTTTTTTTTTACTTTATTGAAAGTATTCATCCAATGAATAATATTCATAGATCTAATGTAATGTTTCATTAAATACATTTTAATGAAACAGGTTTCATTGATCCAACGAAGCGCTACATAGGTTCCTTTTTAATGCAATTTTTCATGGGATTAATGTCAAAATTCATTGGTATTGCGAAGAAAATTCTTTCAGTGTAGATTTTTTAATATTTCTAGAGAAGCAGATCCGCTTGTTTGCTGGCGCAATGGCACCCAAACTGAAAGAAAATGGTGCTGGAATACTTAAATTTTCAAATGAGTTTTGTCGCAGCTGAGAGACTATTTTTCCACTGCAGGTCTGGTTCCAACGGATTTACGAAATCGTCTATCTCCGCATAAGTTGAGAATACTTTTTGTTGCACAGTGGCATAAAATTTAAAATGAAGCTTGCAAGACTAGGTCTGCATTTTGATTTGCTTGCTTAGGAAACAGTCATGATTTTGATTTTTATACGCTTAAGTTATAGAAAAGTCTTATTTATCCTGCATGTTCTTAAGCCTTTGCCTACAAAAATTGAAAAACATGCGTTTTTTCCAAAGCAAAAATGTTGTAATTAAAGAAGTCTAAGATTTTTTGTTGTATTTTTTAATTATTAAATAAATATAAAACATTTCATATATTTAATGTAAAATTTATTAACATTTTTTTTTTAATTTTATCCCACTGTGCTCTACATTATATTGTAAAATTTTTACAAAAAAAACTTTTTCATAAAAAAAATGTAATTTTAAGGCCATTTAACAAACATTCAAGTACAAATTTGTATCAATTGGTAAAAAAAAAAATGCTTTCAGATAAAATAAAATTACACACCTTCTAAATTCACCCAACAAAAACGATCTTGAAAATCCGTTGTATTTGTACCCGTCACTCCCTTAACCTGGCTGTCTTTCTGTTTGTCTAAGTTTTGATTTAAACTTTTTGTTTTTGTTTGTAGAGAAATAAATTTCATTAGTACGATTCACAATTCTATTTTATTTGTTTTATATCACAATTATGTTTGTGATAAATTATTCTGATGACATTTTTACGATTTCGTTAATTTGTGGCATTATTCTAAAAACAAATCTAATGGCTGAATGGTTGGGTTTGAATCTAAAACACTAATAATATCAAGAAGATTAACTGCCTATTTCACGATGTCACTCGAACGTTTACGTTCGCAGAAATAACATATAAAACAAAAACAAAATTAAAAAACTTGTTTTTGGTTTACATGTTATTTGTGCGAACGTAAACGTTCGAGTGACATCGTGAAATAGGCAGTAAGTAAATAAATTAAACTATTTTCAGTCATAGAAATCAATAAACGTTTTGTTTTTTTTTTTTTTTTTTTTTTGTACAAAACGGCGATAAGCATGAATGAATTTAAGTTTAAATAAATTTGAAAAAAAAATCGCTGAGGAAAAGAAGAGTTTAAGTGAAACGATCATTGAAACAGGCATTGATCTTCAAAAGATCAAAAGGTAAAAAAAATATTAAAAATAAATTATGGAAAACTAAAGAAACTAATAATGGCCTTAAAATCTGATTACAACGAAAGTCAATTTACTGATCATAAATAATCGTTACAGAATCATATTTTAATATACCTACAATGATAGAAAAGACGTCATAACGCTGATGTATGTATTTTGACATCAGTACCGATGTTCTGTAACTATAGTGAAAACTTCTCGCATCGAAAAGTTGTGAAACAAAATATTCCATCATTTCGCGAAATGTGAGAAAAAAAAAAGTGTGTCTGTAACTCATGTCGAAAACTATCAAAAGAGATTACGTCGTAACGTTATAAAGGTCTAACATTGCACTCGAAGCCGATGTGGCATTGCAGACGTTGAGAACGCCAGTAACACATATCGTTGACGGCGACCAAAATTTTCTAAAATTCAAAATTTTTTAACGACGGCGGCGAAAATACCACCGTCGGCTTTACCAAATAATCTAAAGTGCGACTTTAATGTTTGTTGTTTTGAAACGACCTTTGAAAACATTCGTATATTTTATAAAAATGTAAAAAGGAACATAATTATACTATAAAAAAATGTGCCAAGAACAAAATATTATTATTATTATTCTTTGTATTTTGCATTTTTAATTGTTTTTAATGTTGAAATTTGTTCTCGCCCCATTTTTAGTCGTGAGTTTATTTGACAGTTCAAAGCGGGAACTCTTCTAACAAAAATGTTATGCTGGGTACTCACTAGGCAACGCATTCCAGATTGCATCAACATCAAAACGCTTTGATATTTTGAGGTTGCATTGAAACAGATTGCATGTAGATTGCACTGTGTGTACCCAGCATTACAGGCACACTTCTTCTGTAACTTGGCGAGTAATTTCCTTACGTGACAGCTAGTACTCGCCAAAAAAAAGTAACAGACACAGTTTAGTGAGAAAAACAGCTGTTTTTTTCAATATATGGCATTTTTGTTTCATTTCACAGATTTCAATCGAAAAGTTTCTCGACGCGAGAATTACAGAACATGGGCATAGGACTATGACAAGTGTCTTCGTTTTTGACCCCATGACACTTTTTATCCATATTGTCATCAGGTGAAATTATGTCAGCAATGGAATGACTCATCGGCATCACAGATATGACGCTCCGATTCGTCAGCTTTATAAAATTCAGTAACATCGGAGAAAGGACTCATTAGGCATTAAATTAAGTAATTTGGATTGACTTAAATCAAAGTGAGAGAATATTATTATTTACTTAAAACAAACATGTGTAACGGTTGTTTTACTTTTGTTGTATTCCGCCCTTTGTTTACAAAAGAACTCTCAATTATAAGACACCAGCAGCATGCCCGATATGGTTTTCGTTATCATTCTACTGTAAAAATTTTATGTATTTAACTTAATAATTTAAGCAAATAGAATATGGGAATTTTTGCTTCTTATTTTACTTTTTAAACATGAAAATAATGTTAATAATACACAAAATCTGGCATCGAATTTATGTCAGATCGAATTCATCGATCGAAGAAAACCTTGGACTAGGAGTTTTAATTGGTACTCCACCCAGTCAAATCCTAGTTTTATTGGGTTTTCACCAGAACAAAAAAAGTAAAAACAGAAAAACTGTAACTCGGTGCACCAACAGATTAGTCAACGCCTTAAAAAAATACGGACTATGGCACGCGTCCTATTTTCCCAGAGCAGTTTTACTAATAAAATTTATTGGGCGCGGCGAAACCTAACCCCAGGATGTATGGCCTCAAAAAGCAAATGAAAATTGATCCCAAATTTATGGCTATTTTCCGTTATGCAATGTAACCCGTTTTTTTAAAGAAATTTCATCCCAAAATAATAAAAATTTGCTTTAAAAATTAAATTAAGTTTTTTTATGAAAAATCCAGGGTTTAAGAAACTGCAGTCGAAACCAAAAATGAAAATTTGTGTACAACTTTTCGCTTTTTGGGTTGGTTTGACAACGATTGTTTACATTTAATGAATCAGAAGTAAAATCAACGGATTTTATTTGGCCAATGACAAATGAAGAAGTGGAAAAAGGCAATTTTTCTACTTTGACTGCAGACTTCTAAACGCTGGAAAAATCACCTTCAATTCACGAATTGAAAATCCCGAATTTCAAAATCTGAAATATTAATATCCCGAATAATTGTACAGTTTTGGTTTTAAAATAAATTGTGGCCAGGCGCAATAATGCTCCCCGTTGTGCTATAACAAACACCGGCTTCGCTAACAAAAATAGTCCCAAAGTGAAAATTGCGCTTTTACTTGGGTCATTTTTCATTCGTTGTGTTGGGATCACTTCTAATATCACTTAAATTGCAAAAACACCCCAACTTTGCATATTGCTGCGCTTTATATAAAATTTTGGGGCCATTTCTCATTTAGTACTTTGGGGTCATGTTTCCTGGCATCACATTTCGCAACGCCAAATTAATGATTAAGAAAAAAGTAACTGATCTACCTTAACAAGAGCGGCAAGCGTTTTTTTTAGAACATGAAAATTCTATATCCAATACATTTTCAATAAAACAAACCGAACTGGCGATCTGCCAAATAAGATTTTCCAGCAGGGTGGTGTTGAATTCGCTTTCTTAAGATTCGTTTCTTATAAAATTATGAAAATTAGATATCAAGAAACTTTTTGTCGCTGCTATTTAGGTAGCTTAGTAAAGGGTACTTTTACACTATCACACAAGTGTTAATTATTTTGAGGAAAAGACAACCCTGTCATGATAAGTTGCTATGGTTTTTTTTGAAGGTTTTCAAACAATTTTTAGATCAGAGTTGCATTTTCTTCAAAATTCGTTAACTTGTGTGATAGTGTAAAACGGTCATAACTAACAGAGAAATTGAAGTTCGTAGACTGGCTTTTTATAATTTTCGCGAAATACAACAAAACTACAATTATTTTTATGTCTCAATAGATTTCAGACGCGTAGCATGTTTCCTCTGATTTTAATTCGAACATTGTAATGTTTTATTAAAGTCAAGGATGCAGAAGAGTAGTATTAATTCTTATAAAATATCTGTATTAATAAATTCGTTATACCTAAATTTGGCTGTGAAGTCTTAATTTTTTACAAACAGCTTTTATGCAAACAATTAATAAAAAATAAACAAACAAAGCAAATTTGTTATCATATTTCAGTTAGTATTTTAGAAATATAAAACGGCGAAACTTCCAAATGATTGAAAAACGATCTACGAGTATTCTGATGTTTAATTAAAGTAAACAAAATAAAAAAATGACACATTTTCAATACTTGAAAATATAAAGAAAAAAATTTACATACATACATACATATGTGTGTGCTGATGTATGTTAATTTATGTGACTATAAGACCTGTCACAGAAATCATTTCCGAACAAAGGTGCAAGTAGTTCCGTATTTTTCTTCTCCAAAAATCGAAAGTTTTAAACTTGCTGTTGAAAACCCTCCAACCTTGTGGTTTTTACAGGAAAGAACCCCACATTACGTACTGCAGGTGCCTCAATGTAAGGTGATTAAACGTACTCTTTTTTAGAGGGCAATCATCTATTTTAACTGGCTGTCATCTATAAAATTTGTGTCTTCTTTTTGTCAAATTTTTTCATAATCTGTCATCCTTGTTTTTAAAAGCATGATCAATATTTGTTTTTATTTTTATAAATTAAAATAAATGGTATTTCACGGCGGTCACCGGTTTTTTTTTTTTTTTTTTTTTTTTTTTTGTCAAATCGGAAGGAAAATGTCGGTTCATGCTTGTTCTGTTCATACTTCTACTAAATTGCAACACTTGCAATATGAAATGTTGAATAAGTTAGTGCAATGAATTTTTAAGTTTTGTTATTTTTTAACTAATTTTACTTATTTATAAGTAAATGTTAACAATTACTTTATATATATAAGACTGTAAATGTAAATTTGTCTGTAAAATATGTTGAAATCAAATAAAATTTTTATGTCTCCTAATTTTATTTTCAAAATCTCGTCGCCTTTCTTAATGGCTTTAGTCGCATTTCTTTGCAGCCGCATCAAAACGGATCATTGGGTCTAAGTGGGTCAGGTGGATACTGACTGCGATTTCTTCCTAACCTTACCTAACCTAACCTACTTTAACTATCGGCAAGTTGCAATAATGGCCCTAAATAAGATATCAGTTATAAGCAGTCCTGCCATTTTTGCCGATTTATCGGCATTTTGCCGATTTTTTGCCCCTAAATTATCAAAGTGCCGATTTGCCGATTTTTGCTCCAAAAAATGCTGATTTTTTGACTAACACATAAAAGGCGATTACTTTTTGTTTGTTTGTTAATACACTAACTTTAAGCGATACTGAAACAGTTGTAACATTGAAAAGAGACAACTATTATTAAGTCAGCGCTTCTACTAAAGAAAAAGGGGTTAGATTTATTCAATATTAAATGCAGTGTTTGTAATGTGTGTTGGGTTAATACATTTTTATTTGAAAAATATTCCACTATGAAGAATTAAAGGCCAAAGTTAAAAAAGAAATAATTTTTAAACCTAAAATAATTCAGTTAAAATTTCTTTTTCTATTAGGAAAATATAAAACACTTTATATTTGTGTTTGAAAATGGATAGATAAATACTTACAAAAGAATAAAGGCAAGATAAATGTATATTCACTATCAATGAATATAATTTAAATAATAATTACTTTGATAATTAAATAATTTTTTTTTAAGATTATAACGCAATTGAGGACGATGTTAGTACATAAATTAAATAGCCAATTCTTATGTAAGGAAAATTAAATAAATTTGCGAACTTTTTGGCAAAAAATTTCAGATTTATAACGTGGACGTGGCAGCATTTGGTACAATTTTAGGTCCTTCCACATTCTTCCGCAAATGTGGAAAGAATTTTTTAATGTAACAGAGTTTTGATGTTCTCTGGAAAATTTATCTTTGCAAATTATTCGTTTTTTAAAGATTATTTAAAAATTAATAATTTAAACTGTTTTGATATTAATATTAAAACGGATTTAATAAAAATGTCAAACTCAAATATTTGTATATGGAATATACTTAATTATAAGAAATTTAACTACAATTTCTTTGTAAAACGTTTATTTTGATTGATTCTTTTGAAATTTCATAAGTTATAAACATTAGATAATTCTGAATTGTTCTTATTTGTAAGTAAGTTTGTTTTATTGCATTTAAAATAGGTATTTTAAATTTGCCGATTTTTTGCCGATTTTTTTATATTAAAGTGCCGATAATGCCGATTTTTTTTTTAAATATGCCGATTTTTTATCAAAATTATCTGGCACCCCTGGTTATAAGGGATTATTAACCAATGTTTTTATTTCAAATTAACTCTCTTTTTAAGAATTTTTTTTCAAAACACTTATTATTTATCTGAATTCCTTCAACACCTTGTTTTAATAAATTGTTTTCTACGATAAGATTTGAAATATATGAAAAAAAAATTAACAAAAATGTAACAAGCGACAACAAATTGTTGTATTTCTTTTCCATTTTCTTATCAATAAGATCGTCTACTAAATTAAGTCTTTACAAAATGATAAGATAGAATAAATTTTTAACAACATAAAAACGACGTGTAGACTATTACAAAACTGTCGAGCACAACAGACAAAATATATTTTTAGTTCACCTTCCCAGAAGAACTGAATTAAGTCGAATAAATTTGGAACTTAACAATTTATTACATTATTAACCTTAAAAGTGTCATTATTATTTTTTTATTAAAATAGACTTCAAAAGAAATCACATAAATTTGCTTACAACTTAAAATTGTGTCTATTTTAAATCCTCTTACACCCACTGTGTGAGCAGATAAAAAGTTTATTCAAAAGCAAATATAAATTTCTTTTAAGTATTTGAATTAATATTTAAAAAATAAAAAGCATATTTTTTTATTTTATAAGATTATAAGCGGTTTTTAATCGACAAATTATTGCTGAGTTTAAATATGTCACATAAAAATTATACGCCTAAAAATATTGAAAATCATAATTTTATGGTGTCTTAGCACCTTTCACACATTTATGTATATGCTGCAGGCAGGCAATAAATATTGGAAAGAGATGACTTTTTCCGATCAAAAATTATTATTTTGTATTTGAATATTAAAAAAAAAAAACTCTTTGATAGAAAAATATTCAGCACAAAAAATGTTTAGATGCAAATAAGATGTTGTTGGCAATGTAAGGTTTTCATAAATATCTCTTGCGCAACTCTTGGTTTGTAGTCGTCAGCGGTAAGGTCGGAGTAACGAAAAAACAATTTTGTACAGGCTTTATTTAATTCAGCATGACAGTTTGTGTTCACACCATCACACAAAGTATAAGCACTCACACATGAAATAAAATGCAACCCTGATCTAATGAAAAGTGTTATTGTTTAAAAATTTTTCAAAAAGCGATGAAGTCGTAGAGATGTCAAACTTTTTTCATAATACTTGTCATTTTCGTGACACGCTACATTCACACTATCACACTTTGTCATATTACTTGAGTTTAATACAAAGTATAATAGTGTGAACGAGCCTTAAGTGCCGCTTCACACACGTCAAGTTTGACTCGTCAAGTCCTGAGCTTTTTGGAGAGAAGGGAAAAGAGAATGCCATTTCCTTTCGCCTCTCTCCTAAATACTCAATACTTGCCGAGTCAAACTTGACGTATGTGAACCGGCACTAATTGAAATAAGTAGGTACAAACCATGATAAAATTAACAAGTGGCATTAAGATTATGGATTAATTTTAAACACTATACTCTTCCGTACATGACCTGTTCTTACGACAAATTTATTACTGCAAAATTCATACAAGTCGTGTGTTACAAACTAACAAACATATTGTTGATTTGTCAAACTGCTTGTATCGTTTATTTGGCCCTTAACTTTAATTCTTTCCTGATTTTATTTTGTATTAAAAAAATTTTTCTTTCTTTTTTTCTTTTAAACATTAAAATTATCGCTTAAAACTCATGGCCTGTTCATCGATTTCGAACGAAGACTTCGCCCGCTTAACTTACATGTTAAACAAAAAAAATATTTGATTTTTTGTTTGTTTTTGTTTTAAAAGTAAGTTAAGCGATCGAAGTCTTTGTTCGCACATAGATGAACAAGCAGTTAGTTAATTTTAAGTTTCAGAACGATCTTTGATATAATAAATTAATGAAATTAAATAACAAAAAAATAATAAATTTCTGATAACTTGGCAAAAAAAAAAAACTCATATCAACATTTTACCATGAATGCCAGTTAGTAAACTTAACAGAAAGTTTCAATTAGTCATTTTAAAATTGTTTGCTAAAAAAATTAATAATATATGCTTGTAAATATGTTTAGCTAAATAGTCATTTTAATTTTCTTTTGTTAACAAATTATTTATTTTAAAATATTGCAACAGCAAATTTTCCAGTACAAAGTCATAATTTCTGTATTTTTTTAGGGTTGTCTTGTCATTCTCTAGCCGAGTATTTCCTTTTCAATCAAAAAATTTACAATTCAGTTTGTTTGAAGCGACAAAAAAAAAACTTAATAATATTTTAGCTTGACACGCAAATTATTATATTGAGGTAAATGTTACTTAAAATATAAAAAAAAGTCTTAAAATGCATGAAAAACGTCAGCAAGTTTTTTTTGAAAAAATGCACTTAAATAATCAGGAATTTTTCTATAGGTATTTACGTTTTTAATACCTTAAATAATTTAACGAGGGTGAAGTAAAATTTTTTGGAAAAAACAAAAAAATATTACGATGATGTGGCTTAAATGGACTACTTACAACATGGTCCAATGTACCGTAGTATGGACCATGTTATAAGAAATTAACATGCAGTGCTGCCAACAACAGCATGATGTATACTTTTCTATAGTTTACAGTATTACACATTGGTAGCCCTGATGGTGTCCATTATTAATTGTTTATTTAAAAGTGAAAGTTTGTGAAATTTGTGGAAAACAGATAAAAAATTAAAAATACCCAGTAAATACATTCAATAATATCAATAAAAGACTACAGTACACACCATAAAAGGCGCTTAGTAAAAAATGAAAAAGAAGAATGTTAAAACTACCCCTTAAGTGTACTCCATACTGTAGTAACATGGAGTACTTTTAAACCTAACCCATTTTAGTACACCATAGAGTAGGTTAGGGACTTCTTCGGTGGGTTATATGGTCACCTCCTAGGTCATCGTTATGTTAAATGGACCACCTTTTACCCATATATTTGGAGTAGTTTTGGAGTATTCTACTCCTTGATGGACTTCTCTTTACATGCATGTATGGACTAGTCTCGTTATCTGCAGGGATAATAAACAAGCAGTGATCTGAAACTATCAATAGTATGCGATAATTTTCTAAAAATCATCGATCACAATCTACATATACTTATACTTATAAAGGTCTGGTGGCCTAGAACAATATCAAAAGCGCAACTATTGCAAATTGCTGACCAAGATCATATAAATATGAACATACGGAGAAAGAAAAATAAATTGATCGGGCGAAAGTCCTAAACCGACATATACCACGTATATCTAGAAGCCGATGAAAGCCTTAAATTAAGTGGAGATGAACAGAAACATAAAAATCTTTAAGCGAATTGCGTTTTATAAATAGACAGAGTTAATTGTTAATTCTATGTAAATTAGCGTGGCCGTTTTTTTTTTTTTTTTTTATTTCTTAAATTCTCTCTAAAATATAAATTTTAGCAAAAAACTTTCTTTGAGGCTAATGTTTTTGACTAGAAATTGTCTTTGAATAAATGGACTTGAAGGCAAACTTTAAGGGGCAGACGCCCCCTCACACAACTTGTCGCTATGAAATTTTTTTGTATTTTTTTTAAATAAAACTGAACCGATTTGGTGGGAAAGAATATAAGAAATAAAAAAAAATTTTCCATCCAACTTACGGCCACGCTAATGTAAACAGCCTATTTTTCTGATATAATTTTCTGATTCATAACAATAAGGCCCCATATAGTATATATATATTCTGGGTCCTTAAGTAATTCTAATGGTCATTATTACAACTAACAAATATGTAGTAATTTTTAGGATGCTATCTAACAGATAAATGGTTTTTGGTTATTTCAATTCGCATTAACCATAAAAGTAACTAATAAGATAACAGCACGTTTATCCTCATAGTAACTTTACAGGTGAACTTAAAGAATTTGAAGCTGTCATATTTTCTGTGAAGATATTGTCATTACAACAGTTTTATGTCAAATTAAATTATTAGTGTCCGACCGAACGTTCGGGTTCGGTTACGGAGTTCGGCAAAAAATGATGTTCGGCCTAAGTTCGGTGTTCGGCGAAATTTTTACCGAACTTTACCGAACACCGAACTTTTTTATGAAATAACATAATAACATAACGAAAAAATACAGCGATGACAAAATAAAATTCTTAAGTGTATAAAAATGTCTTTATATCGCACCTGATCATCAAAAGTAACACAACTCCAAAAATTATATTTTCCACTTTTTTGAAGGAAATAGTGTATGGTTACCATATCTAACCATTGTAAAATTTTTGGTATTATATTTGTAATATTTCATGAGAGAAATGCCGTTATGTCTTTCTTTGCGTAAAATCTGTTTATCAATAGCTGTTGATTTTGGGTAGTGATAAGCATAACTTGAAATAATATTGACATGTAGATCAAAAAATTTCATGAAAACTGTATTAAATCAAAAATCCGTAATAATTTCGGAAAAAGGAAGAAGAGAAATAAATTTTGTGATTTTATTGAAATATTAGTGAGTTTCCTTTACAACGGTATATTTGTTTATAACAATAATTCCATCATATTGGCGGAATTAGTTTTTTGCCTCTACTGAAAACTTGTAAATTTTGAGTTGTGTTACTTTTGATGATCAGGTGCGATATGTGTAATTTTTATAAGACGGTAAAAAATACAACAAAAAAAAAACGGTTTAATTTTATTTGGCAAAAAAATACTCTATTTATATTCTGCGAATGGTAAGATAATCTATAGTTTTGAGTGAACCACAATCCAAACTTTATAGTATACATTGTTCCAGATAAAAATGTCATCCAATCCATTTCGGAGTTTTTTTGAAAAAAAAATGAGCAAGCGCTAAATTCAAATGTTGCACCAAACAAATGTCAATGGGGATTTCATTGCCAAGCAAACAAACTACCGCCAATTTTAAACGCCACTTAGAGAAAATACACCCCAACGAATTCAAAAAATACATTGTAGAGGTTTGACTACCAGTATGTATACTAGGGTATAACCAAATTATTGGCATAGTACGACGGAGTGGCCAAGAATGTTTTAGTAATGAAAACACCTGTCTCCCGTCGTTTTGCGAAAAAAAACCTCACGCAGCGAAGCAAATTTTTAAAACCTTCTAAGAAATTTTGAACCGCGATGAATTGTTAACCGTAGGAAAATTTTTAAATCTAAAGCAGTGGATAAATTCCAAAATAGCATTTATGTAAGTGATACGTATAGGAATATATACAAATATCAGGTGTATATTTTTTTAATATTCCCGATCCCTGCGTGAACTATTTTAACAATCCGAAAAAATTATCATATTTTTTATTAATAACTTTAAATGTTCTACACGAATATACTATGCCGTTTTTGATTTTCGCATTAAGTGTGAAAAAGTTATAGCCCTAATGTATACTGTATTAAACTTGAACTTTATTTTTTCTCTTAAAAAAAAGCAATTACTAATTATTTTTTAACTATAAAATAGTTTTGACTACTATAAAGTGCATGTTGCATCCTTCCAAAAGTGTAAATGTAATAATTTCCCGAAATTTTATCTTGTTTTAAATAAATACATTAAAAAAAGTACAATTGTTCAGAGTTATTAACAAAAAGTTCGGGTTCGGGTTCGGCCGAACTTGTCAAAATTTACCGAAGTTCGGGTTCGGGTTCGGTCTCAAAAAGTGCGTTCGGTCGGACACTATAAATTATATCAAATTAAATTTCTTCAAATGTGATTTGAACACTATAAATTTTAAGGAGAATTAATAAACACAAATAATATTAAAAAATATAAATTAAATTAAAACTTCTATGAAAACTAGTAAATTTGAAAAGAAATTATAATAAGGGTCTTCATGATATTGCTTAAAATTACCATTTGTGCAAATGGGTAAACTTGCGAGACTCGTTTCATGAAGATCCTTTTTAATTTTTGTGTATTTTTAAACAATTAATGTCATTTCAATCAGAAACGTCAATAAAAAATATATTAAAAAAAAATAATTAAAAATATAATAAAAAACTTGAAATTTGTAAATTATAAATGAAATTTGTTTTTAAACATGCATAAAGAAAGCCAAAAGACTAATATGCTTATATTATTACAAGAATTTATTGTTTGTGATTTATTTACACTTGAAGTTTTCATTGAAAACGGCGGTAAGCATTAAAAAAATTTGTCTGTATAAATGCACAATTGAACAGCGCAAGTTTACGAGTCAAAATTGTTGGGCAAATTTAAGCAGTTTGTGTAAATGAATTCTCATACAATTTTTGATAGTTCATTTACGAGGGTGTAAGAATGCACAGTTTGCACAGTTTACGAGACTTATAAACGATATCATGAGGACCCTTAATGTAATATGAATTGAATTAATATTTGAATTTTAACTAAATTTTAATGCATGAATTGTAATCCCTAATTGATATCAGTTACATTATAGTTTGAAAGCCACTGTAGTATAAGTATCTTTATTTAGTACTTAGTCATCACGGAGTTATTCCAAACCTCGTCGGCTATCTACAAACCGAATGCAGGTTAAGATTGAAAAATAAATAATGTATACTTTACTTATCCCTTAGCAACAGAAGCGAATAGTTTAACATAAACTACCCTACCTTTCAGGCGCGGATCCAGGTTGAGCCTTAGGGGGGGAAATTTTGTATGATACGAAGAAGTAAAAAATTTCATTAAAAACAATATGTGTATTAGGGTAAGTCCTTTTTGCAATTTTTGCGAATATCAAATTCTTCATCGCATAGCCGTATAGACCGTGAAAAAATATTAAGAAATTATGTATTACTTTTTCGCGATCGTGAAGAAAGTTTCCGCACCAAATGCGATAAACTTTAGAATTTCAATTTTTCTCCTTACTATACAAAATTAACATTTAATTACAAAATTTTTAGTATTTTCTAACAATTTCATGAATATAACAAGATTTTACCATTTGTACGGAAGAAGGGCGCAAAAAAATCGCGACTCTATTTCGCGGTTTTTTTAATAAACTAAATTTTAATGGCAAATGATAGATGTTGTGATAGATGAGTTATTTGGCGGATAAATGAAACAGTGATAATTTTCAGCAGCGCGGAACGAGCTATTAAAGTTGCACAAGATATTTTTCCATTATGTAAATCAACTCGCACTTTAAACTTAAATAGCATATATAAACAATAAATGTACCATATATAATGTGTATGGAAATTTCAAAAAAAAAAATTTTTTTGAGGAGCTTTAGAAATTGCATTTGGTGCGGAAACTTTTTTGGCCAAAATGGTCTAAAAAAAATATTTTCATTATCAATATTAAATTGCCCATCGCGTGGTGGGATGAAGAAATTTTTTCCAAAATTTAAAATAACTCAACAAAAAAGGTTAAATAAAATATAAGATCAGTTTAATATACATTAATCATTTTAAATAAGCAATTTATGATTTGCTTGTGAGGAAAATTTAGACAGTACAGTCTATCTTCTGTCATTGTTGATCTGAACCATGTTTTTATTCGACGAAGGGTAGGAAATGACCTCCCGCTCCCCGCTTTACTGACGAGCATTGAAACGAAAATTTGAAATATTTTTCTTAGATTTGGGTAGATATCTTCATCACAGTTTATAAAAGCATATTCAACGTTATCTGATAGATTTTCATGATAGATAATTTCCATGTTCGTTGCCAATGTAACAGTTCAGGCTCAAGTTTAGATGTAAGTAGGTGTTTATCTCTTTTATCAAATATAATCAGCGCATCAGCTAGTTTTGATTTTAAAAGTTGTGTATCTGTATATGACTTGATTACACTTTGAGGTAGAAGTTTAGGTATGTTCAATACATTTGGGATATCTATTGGGAAAGTTGTTATGAGACCTTCTAAAATAAATTTAATAAGAGGAATGTAACCTACAACTCGGTAGTAATCTTCATAATTTTGGATGTGATTATTTCGTTCAAATCTTGTCTTTTCGAGGTTCCTCGATTTGAACGCAAATAACTTTAACTTTTTCAAAAATCGCTTTAAATTGTTCTTCGGCTTTATTTCTTTTTTCTTCAAGGCACATGATTAAAATTTTGATAAGGCTTGATCCTTTTTGAAGATCTATATCTTGCTTTTGTAAAATGATACTAAGTGTCTGTGTTACAATAGGTATCACACTTAATATGTATATTCCGCAAATAAATTCAAAAGTACTAAGTGAGTTCCTTAATATAAAGGTAGAGATACTACCTTTCCACTCCGATATTTTTTCCAAAGCTTCTACTATATGAAGTACACTTGTTGCAAAGCCGCATTTTGAAGAGGGTTTGTCTCCCAAAAGCTTTGCTTAAACAGTTTTTCGCTTGGGATGATTATATTTAAAAAATTTTGCTGTTTCTTTTTAAGGTAATGGCACTTTATTGCTTTTGGAAATTGAGTTGTTCGATTTATGGGAATAGCAAGGCTTTTGTTTCCCATTTGTCGCTTTTCCAGAAATTTTGAACAGCTTCATTTTCTGCTGACATCAGAGGACATCCATCTGTTCCATCTCCTACACAATTTTTTAGGTCAGGACCAAAATTTGTCAAAGCTTTAAGAATATCAATATCTTTTGAAGCCTCTTCAAATGCGGTTACAACAAAGCCAATAAATTCTTTCCTAAAAACTTTTTGTTGTATGTTGAAATATCTTAAAGATAAGGAAATCTGGCTTTTCCCTGACAAATCACTGCTTTCGTCAAAAATTATCGAATAAAATTTTGATTCATACACATACATAAATATTGCAAATACTAAGGCTTTTTAATAATTCAACCGCACGCATTATCAAGTCAAACGTTTAGTCTTTGGATATAGATGGCACCTGCTGGGATTGAATGTGCAATAATAAGTAATTGAATACGGTAAACTAGAGGTTTCATTGGAAATATCTAATAAATAACTATTAGGATAAAGATGTGGATACTTATCGAAAATCGTAAGAGATTCAATAAAATAACAAAAAAAATTATTGAAAATTTCGTTAGAGACTTCATAAAAAAAAAACAAAAAAACCTTGCTGGGATTTCCAAAAATTTTTTACTTTAAAAAAAATATTATTATTGGGAATTCTTGTATTATCGAAATTAAAAAAACATATTTTTATCATTTACGGGGGGGGGGGAAATTTCCTTATTTCCCCCCCCCCCCCTGAATCCGCGCCTGCTACCTTTACTTACTTAAATTCTTAACCTAACTTAAAATACTTATATTAAAATTAAACCTAAAATTTAATATTAATATCATACCTAAATACTTAAAATAAATCCCATCCTCAATCATCAATACTTACCCTAGTGTTTTTACATTTATCTACGGTGGAAACCAAAACCCAAACTGAAAGGTAAATACAACCCAATAGTTTTAAATAAGATCTTGCTTGGCAAAGAAATAATTAAGTTTATCTCTTTTTATTTCTTTTCGATTAACCCAACTCCCTACAATTATAATCACTCATATTAGCGATTATAATTACAATTGTCACTTAAAGATTAAACCACCTTTCCAAGGTGCCCTGCAGTTCTATACACCAAAACCGACAATTGTTTAAAATTCTGTGTGGACTTTTAAGCACAGAATTACAAAATTATTCAAAAAAAAAACCCGATTTGTACAAAAAACAAATCAAGGCGAATTCATACAAGGTGGTCTTATTTTGAAAACGTTTTACAACACTGTAAAGTATTTTAACGTTGTGTCAAAAATTCAAACAAATATTTGATTTTGTTTTTATATTAAATTGTGTTTTTTTGAAATATTATAACTTAAAAAAGTTTTAAATTTCACAATTTTAATAGAAAATTATAAAATTTAGCTAAGATTACCCAGAACTAAGAGGACGGTATGCCATTTTGACACAAGGTTAGTAATCAGCTGTTGCCTACGTAGCAAGATAAGTTTACCTGGTGTAAAGTCGCCTTGAAACAAATCAACTTAAAATAAAAATCAAAAATAAAGCACAAATAATTTACTTCTGCTTTCAATTAAAGAAATAAACAAAAGTAAGTCGCTGCCACCACGTATTTTAAACAATCTAAAGTAGTCGGTATCTATTGCAATGTTGCCATATAAATTAATTGTTTCATTGTATCGGACAGTTGTAATAATGGAGAAAATTTAATGGTTCACGATAGCTATTGTTTACGTTAACGATCAGGAACTTTATCATTAAGTTGTAATTATGGCCCTAAGTCGATTAAGCCATGTTCGTCTGTCTGTATGTTGAAAATATGCTCACTTTTGAAATTTTCAACAGAAAATACCAATTTTAGTGTCAAATTTGTTTCTAGTTCTCCTTACCGGTTTTGGATTTATATTCAGCACAATCGGTACAGTACAAGGCGAATTCATACAAGGTGGTCTTATTTTGAAAACGTTTTACAACACTGTAAAATATTTTAACGTTGTGTCAAAATTTCAAACAAATATTTGGTTTTGTTTTTATATTAAATTGTATTTTTTTGAAATGTAATAACTTAAAATAGTTTTAAATTTCACAATTTTAATCGAAAATTATAGAATTTAGTTAAGATTCCCCAAAACCAACAGGACGGTATACAATTTTGACACAAGGTTAGTAATCAGCTGTTGCTTACGTAGCAAGATAAGTTCACCTGGTGTAAATTCGCCTTGGTACAGTAGAAAAATAATTATAAACCCTTAAGCGAAACAGCCTTCTTAAAACAATTTATATTTTTAATATTGGTTGACAATTTTGAGATATACCTTGCGGGAAATTTGGGCCAATTGTTCTTAAAGCACTTATCCCTTGACCAGTGAACAAAATACTATTATTAAAAGAAACGAATTTTGATAGGTGAAAACATGACATACAACTTAACTGGTGATAATGGGTTAAAAGTGTAGTTACTCCAGGGGAAAGGTAATCGACACAAAACTAGTCATATGATTGGATTTTGTGTGGGTTTACTTTAACAGCGGTTGACTTTAGCAGGTTCAATTACTTTATCTGAAGTGGATCTATCATATTAACATGGTTCACTCGGTACAATATCTGCGAAAGGCATTATTTTACCCGAAATTGAATGTGGGCATTTAGATTATTTCAGTGACCTGTTACAAAGTGTCAAAAAGGTGCCAATTAACTCCTTCCTAGGACATCGCCATGTTAAAGTGGCATGTCCCCTTCATGTCAAGTGCTAAAACTAGAACCGGTCCTGACCACTTTATAACTGTCATATGACAAGTTTGGTGTTAGTTCCCTTTCCTCTAGGATAAGAACCTTATTCTAAAATATTTTTTATCTGGGTGGAAGGTATCCAGGATTTGGCACAGCCGAAACCTTTTATGATAAGTTGTTATTGTTTCTAGAAACTATTCAAACAATAATAAGATCAGAGAAGCATTTTCGTTAAAATACGTACGACCTGTGTGATCGTGTAAACTAACCTTATTTGTTGGCTATAATTTTCTGACTGTCATAATTTATAAAGACATATGCATTAATAATTCTACCAGCCTATTCGGCACATCAAACAGTGAGTTTTTCCCAGAAAAGTTGCTTTTATAGAAAGACCACAACAGCCGACTTCTAGAGAAATAAACTAAGAAATTTTTCGATCTTCCGATAAGAAAAACCAGACAATTTCGCAACTAGTTGATTATTTAATTTTATTAATCTCTAGAGTAAAATTTTCTTTCACTCATAACTTATAAAACATAAAGTAGAAAGACTTTTTAAATACTCCTAAATCAATTTAAACTAAATAATAAATAGTTAAACAAACGATTTAAATCTGTTTTTAAGGTAAAATCTCAACAAAAAAAACAAACGAAATAAAACACTCTCAAATTCTAAATAAATCAAAACTGTATTTATTGTAATAAAACCACCTGTCAGTGATCAAAACTTAAGGGGAAAATAAATGTCTAAACAACCTCCCAATTCCCCACACAGACATTCCCCACCTTGTTGCGGAGCCATCAATCACAACAACAACACCATTTATCTTAATCGACGGAAATATTTTCTAGTTTTGGTCTCAGAAACGGAAAAAAGTTTTGTTAATGTGTTAAAAATCTATTAAAAAACATAAATCTTTAATTAATAAACATTAATTTCTTTTAATACATACAAACATATGAACATATTTTTGTTGTTGTTTTTCGTTTTCAAATGTCATTTCAAATGTTTTTTGTTATTGTTTTCTATATTTAAACAATTTTTCAAAATAAACATTTAGGGGAAATTGAAATTAAAGAACATAAAATGAAACATATTTTTAAAATTGTTACCAAACTTTTTAAAATCTTTTTTTTCCGTTCCGAAAACAAAATTTATGAACAAAAGAACTGCCCATGTAATCAAATCAATTATAGGAAAATTTTAAGAATTTTTATTAAATATTTTTATTTCTTTATTAAATAAACATTTTTTGGAAAAAAATCATAAATCAAAATCAATTTAATAGATTAAATAAAGCGGCGGCGAATTCAAAATGCCGTTTGAGCTTTAAAAATTTCCTATTTTAACGGTAATTGTAAAGGGTGGTCGAACCAAAACGCCCGATGTTAATTGTAAATAAAACAAAAAGTTTTCATAGAATTACATAAATATTTTTAACTATGATAAAAGAATCCATGACAATTATGTGTAAAAGAAAATATCGGCCAAATGCACGGCTTCGGTGGCATACCTCTATCCGATAAATTGTTCTTTTCTTAGGGCCATTATTATAACTTGGCGTTAGCTGTTATCCGACAGTTAACAGACGCTTTTTGACAGAAAACACATTATTATCTGTCAATTTAATCTTAACTTTAGCTAACTTTAAGTTGTAATAATGGCCCTTAATGACATAAACTTTTTCTTTTAAATATCCCCAAAGAAAAAAATCCAATGGTTTAAAATCACATGATCGTGGCGGCCAATTACCATGGCCACGACGTGAGATTAAACTGACAGTGAATTTCTCCTGCAAAAGAGCCATTATTTCGTTGGCTGCGTGGCAAGTGGCACCATTATGTTGGAATCACAAAAGTCCGTTATCATCTTGCGATAGCGAACTCCATTCACGGCAACTGCTTGGTCGACCTCATTTTCGAAGAAGACGCCGCCAGCCCTTAAACCGCACCAAAAAATCACAATTTGTGGATGCATCGGCTTTCGGATTCTCATTTGCCCAAATGCGTTAATTCTGCTTGTTAACGAATCCAGTGAGGTTAAAGTGTGCCACGTCGCTGAAGATGATTTTCTTTGTCACCATTCACTTCTGTTTGGCTTCAACAATCATAACGCGCTGCTCAATTGTGTACCTCTCCATGGAATGAATTTGTCAATCACTGAAACAAAGAACTGTCAAATTATGTTAGGCAAAAAACTTGACGTGTGACTCACAATTAACAACGTGCATTATGGTTGGACCACCCTTTATGTATGTATATAATCGAGCCATTACCGCAAAAAAAGCTTAAGCGACATCATTTTTAATTTTCGTTTGTTTTAATAAATAAATAAATTGGCAACACTTTCGTCATCTCCTAAAATGTCATGTTCACATAAGGTACCATTACGATTTTATAGCAAAAACAATTTAAGCTTAAGTGACAATCTTCATACAAAATTTTCATGAAAAAAAATAAAACAACCTTCCCCTATAAAATTGTAAAATTGGCTCGTTATAAGCAATTGATATTATAGATTTGTCCAAATGTCTTGCCTCGTTCCTTGGAAATCAGGTACAGTCAATACCTGGAATTCGTTAAAGTTGAAAATTGACTGATCTCTTGAGATCGCGGCTGACCAGAGATCTTATCTGGGGGTCTACTCTCTATTGCGATGCGAAAACAATTTCGATGCGAAAGCTAAATGGCAACTTGGTACTCTCTATCACTATCGCAACATTTTCTGAAAATGAAGCGATAGTGGCAATAAAAATGACATATGGCGCGGATTTACAGTAATGAAATGCCAAAGTGTGTAAAAATATTTGAAATGGGAAAATTTAAATAAAATAAAAGTGATGATTCACGAAAAGAAAACAAATTAAAAGATGCGAAAGACACATGCGCAAACGTATTGAAGAGTACCAATCGCTAGATTGGCTACAATTTTCTTTCGCATCGCAATAGAGAGTAGCCCCCCTGGTACCATCGGAGTCAGTTGCCTCTGGGACTTCCACTTTCAAAAATGCCGCAGTTTTAAAATTTTAATGGGCTTCAGATATTACAGAGAAAAAAGAGTATGAGTACCACAGCATTTAGAGCAGCGATCATCACGTTATGCCCCTGGGGGCCGAGCACTTTTCGTCAATTGCACACACACACAACACGAAGGTTAACGAAACAATTGTAAAAAGCCATAATTTAAAAAAACAAGAACAAAACACATAGTTAATGTCTCAAACGAGTAAATTTATTTTCCTCTCTTTGCACTCACCACTACATACACATTTTTAACTGTCTCTCTTTGTGATGACCGCTGATTTAGAGACATATTTGTACCCCAATTGGGACCCATGGGCAATCTTGGACCCGCCAAAACAAAATTGTGTTATGATGTTAAGGTTTGTGTTTAAGTTCTTTGTGCTTTATATTATTTAGATATCTTTATCTATTTGAGATTTTTTCCCTTAAGTGATTTTAGGAAGGGGGTTTGTATAGGACCTCTGTTCAATTCTGGACCTACTAACACAAAATCTTGACACGAAAGGTACTATCGTCAAAGTTGCTGTCACAAATTTTTAGATCAATATCTACACGGAAAAAATTCTCCAAAATGTTTCACCAATTAAAGCATTAATCAAAAATTAAATTTGTTTTAATTAAAAATTTAATCAATTCAATTAAACGTTTAATCAAGTGAATTAAACGTTTAATTAATATTAATATAAATTATTTTTTTTATTATTATCACAAATTTTTTAAACAACTCAATTTTTTTTTCCTGTGTGCATTTGTAAGGAAGCAATGGAATTAAAAGCTATTTTAGAGAGTCGCATTTGTATAGAAGCTATGGAGCGATTCTAATAAAAAATTGTATAAGCAATAAAAAAAGTTTAGACCAAGTATAACCACAAAGACTCTATTAAGGAAAGAAGCTTGTATGGGGACTATGTGAAACTATGGACCGATTCTCAACATGGCTTGGTCCTTGTGACAACTAGAACCTATCAGGCCTGTCATAGAAATCCATTCCGATCGAAAGTGGAAGTGATTTCGTATTTTGCTTCTAAAAAAACGAAATCACTCTCGATCGGAATTGATTTCTATGATCGGAATTGATTTCTGCGCACAAGGTTTATTGGTCGGCCATTTTGAGTCGATTGGTATACTAAAAGGTAGGTATAAGGCCAATATTTTAAGGTGTTGCAAACATCAGCACAAACGCATAATACGCTCTCCACTATTGTGGTGTGGGTATAATTATAACAAACCCAATGGCAAACTTAAATACTTTTATTATTAAATACAACGGCCACTTTTAAAACACAAACATTTTCTAATGTGTGCCACAAAAGAAATATAAATAAAATGTAAATGCCCCTTTCTCCACTAGTATTCCCCAAAAAATTCAATCGAAACACACTAAAAAATTTGTCTGTTTTATGCAGGAAATTATAGAGAATAATGTGCAACAATATGGTGACGGCCGCGGCGTGCGACTACTTTCCAATGAAAACGCCAATATTCTAAACGAATGAATGAAATTTATGGCTAAAACTAAAAACATGTATTAGAATTAGAGGTAATACTGCTCCTCGTATAATCTATATGAACAAAAAACGCCTACATAACTGTAAAATTTCTTTTATTTTCACCCAAAAAAAAAAAATGAAAGGAAAAGAAAATGTATAAATATGACAGACAAACAGACGTTTAGATGGATGGACATCTTAAATGTAAACACAAATCCACTAGATAAGTAATAATAAAATATATACAAACTTTTTTTTTAGTTTTTGGTAAATAAATTTTCTTTTTATTAGACCAAATTTTTAAAAAGTTTTAAATTCAACAAATTTTTTTTTCGTGGTCGATCAATAAATATGGATTTTATAATCCCATATGGCTCCTTAAGGTTTAAAATATAATAAAGAATGAGTAATTTCGCTGTCGAGCGATCGATCGATCAAAAAATTATTTAAAATTCATAAAAATATGTTTAACAAATCAGTTATTTAGGCACTAATAGGAAGTTTATATTTTGATAGGCGCAGGAATTTGTGCATTTTTATACCCCCACCACAATAGTTGAGATTGAGAGGGCATTATGCATTTGTGCTGATGTTTGCAGCACCTTAAAATATTGGTCCTAGACCCACGTATAAGTATACCGATCGACCTGGAATCACTTTCTGAGTCGATCTAACGATGTTCGTCCGTCCGTCCGGCTGGCTGACTTATTTTTTAATTTCTTACTTGTTTTCTTCAGTTGTCGTATTCGCAGTATTCTACATGAGTTAAGGTTTACAGCTAGAGCTCACCACCAAGCGTTCAATGCGTTTATGCATTTGTCAAAAACTATAATCAATGTAAAATTACATGGCCAAGTTACACAGCAAATACAGCATAGAATGCATTTACATACTGAACGGATGAAATAGAATTATTACTTTTGCATGCGTCGCGAAAATAGGTCAAGAAAGTATTAAACGCATGGTGTGGACCTTTAGCTTAACGCACTTAGCACTTAGGAGATGAACCCTGCTAAAGCATTGCATTGTATTGAAACTAGGAAAATATGTTATGGGAAGGAGGATAGAGAGAGTAGTGCTTATAGACATACGACTTGAATCTATTTATGTTCAAAGTGAGAGGAAAGACTTTAACAGGAAAGTCATTCCACTTACGAACAGTCTGGCCAAACAACAAAATCTCCATGCAATGCTTTGTACGATGCACCGGCCAATCGACTACAAAAGATTGAGCACTTGAGAAGAAACGCGTATTAGGAACAAACGTACGAGTTTCGGGAGCCAAATCCCTAATTTCATCACAGCTTATCCCATTTTTGTAACGACAAAACAACGAAATACAACCCCCATTGCGACGGTGCTAAATGAAACCTCCTGCACGCAGTCGAGAAGGTCCAAAATAGACTTTGAAGCACTGGCCCACACATGAGAGTTGTATTCCATTCTCGGTCGATTATAGTTTATTTAAATTGTAAGGAGAGATCAAATGGCAAATTATTTCAGTCGTGATCGAATACATTTTTATTCTTTCTGTTCATACTGAACGGATCAATATTTTTTTTTAGCGTTGTAAAGCAATTCTTTGAGTTTTTACAACACTGTTAAAATAATTATGATTACTGAACGAATCGTAATTATTTCCGACTGAAATAAAATAGCTTTCGAGTCGAAAAAGTATTCAATCACGACTGCCTTAATTTGCCAATAGATGGAGTAAAGTATCTCTTACACCGTTTAACGCGGCCCTTGAATGCTTCTTTCGACAGCTTTAATATGTTTTGACCATCGGACATCACAAGCTTCTAATTTCTAACACTGGTTTACAAATTTGGAAAAAAAATTACTGCAGAAACGAAGCATGTTTTTTAACTAACCTGGGTGCGCTGAATTCGATGAAATCTTCATAATAGTAGCGTTTAAGCATGTCAAGGAGATCGTGTGTTACTGATTCAAGCTATTTTGCTTCATGTGTGGTTAATACCTGGTTGGAAAAAAGGATAAACAATATCAGAATATGCATATTTACAATATTTTGGCATATTCTTCATTAGCATTTTGATTCTTTTCCAAAAAAAAAAAAAAAAAATGGTGCAGTGAGCGTCACCAAGATTTAATGAAAATTGAAAGAATTTATCAAGGATTTTGAGACAAAAGCATGCTGAGAGGCTTTTTCTGTACTCTAATACGTGAAACCGAACCAACAAATTAGAACGTCGCGACGTTTAAATAACGACATTCACTTTTGAAAACTCAACTTATGTAAGAAACGAATAAAAACATTTTTATGTATCTCGAAAACTTGACGTGATAGAGAAAATGACAGATTCGAATGCAGCCCACCAGAAAAAATATTTGGTTGCTCCAGTCAAAAAGCTTGTTGGCTAGTGTAATTATATCATCCATATATACAGATGAGGCACGTTGATCCTTCGCACGTTTATGTTTTAGCACTGGGTCTTTCGGGCGTTAAAATCGAGCCTATTCTCAAGACCACATTTCGATATTATATTAAGATCTCGAACAAGCGTATCATTCATGTTTTGCCTCATAGCAATAACAACTGATACGCTCAAATGAATTGCAAAGAGTGGAAAGGGTTAAAGTTTGACAAAGGAGGTATTTTAGAAAAAAATTAAGTAGGAGAAAGAGCGGAGCCTTGCGGCACCCTTGAATGAATCTTGAACTCGTTTTATGAAACCCCATATATAACAAATCGTATATTGCGATATCTGAGAAAGCTCGATATAAATCGAGAGAAATTATCGCCGACACCATATGCAACAAGTTTTGCAAGAGTGCATCATGCCCGAATTTGTCAAACGCCTTGAAAACATCTATAGCAGTTACCTTACATTCGCCAAAATTGTGAATGCAATGGTACCATTTGTTTTTATAATAGGGCCAGTAAGTATACAGTAGAGCGACCTCCACGGAAGCCATACTGGCGATCGCTTAGTTGGTAGTTCCACTCTTAAAATTTTACAAGATTGTGTTTTACCATACTCTCCCCAACTTTGGAAAGATCCGAACAAATTGCAATTAGGCGAATTGCAATTGGGTAATTTACAGGATTATTAGCCACTCCATTTTTAGGAATTGGCGTTACATTACCAACTTACCAGCAGACGGAAAATTATTTATTTATTATTTATTTAATAAGAGTTACAAATACAATAACAAACAAGTAAGAAAGTATAGTCGGTCAAGCCCGACCATATGATACCCTGCACCACAGTATTAAAAAACACTGTTTATATGTCCATATAAAAACGGATTTATCTATGTTTATAAAAGTCATTAAAATCGGTTAAAAGTTTGTGAGAGGCAGAAATTGCCCCCTGCCCCTTGTGGTCCTGTTTTTGAAAAACTGTATAGCTTATGTGTCCATATAGATATGGTTCTATCTATGTTTTAAATTTCATTAAAATCGGTTTGATATTTTGGTCCTACGATTTGGCCCATTTTCAATAGGCTTGGTCCTTGTGCCAATAAGAACCTATGTCCCAAATTTTTTCAAATTATCTCCAAAATTGCGACCTGTACTTTGCGCACATGGTTACATGGACAGCCAGCCAGCCAGCCGGACGGACATCGTTAGTTCGACTCAGAAAATGATTCTGAGTCGATCGGTATACTTTAAGTTTACACACATCAGCACAAATGCATAATACCCTCTCCACTATTGTGGTGTGGGTATAATTATATACTAACTTAATTAAACGAGCAATAGTAACTTGGAACTTCAGCTCGTTGTAGTGAAACAGACCAGAGTCTCTGGCGGGAATCGAACCCGCAACCCTCGCACTGATAGACTAGCTCACTACCAACAAGCCTAACGAGGCACCCAGACGGGAAATTATACGACATGGTATTTCCTAAAAACATTTGCTGAAAAGATTTGCTAAGGAACGAGCTAGTGTCGAAGAGCACTGCTTTAAGACCGGTGCAGGTATACCAACCATCACAGGAGACTTGTTTATGTCGAGATCTGCAAGAACCCTTTTAACAGCCCGAGCCCGAAAAAATATTCTTGGCATAGTTACCGATTCTCTTTCGAGTTCGGCTAGTCGTTGATTGTTGGCTGATAAATGAGAATTATTTGCAAATAATTCGGCAAAACAATTCGTCTTATGAACCGGGTCAGTGAATGTTGGGTCATCCTTTAAGAGAGTTGGTTCAAAAGAGAATGAAAGAAACCCTGAACAATTAAACTTGAAGCGTGTGGTGTGGATCGCAGTTTTGATGTGCTCGTTAGCAGAAAAGCCTACCAGATCGGATATAAATCAGATGGACGTGTTGTTAATGAATATAAGGAACCCATTAAATAATATGGCTTTCTTTTTTTTAAATCCAGCTCTTAAGTGAGAAGCTAAAGTTTGTTAAAATTTAAAGGGCCGATGTTGATTTTGAATAAAACACAAATTATTAAAGAAATTTTTGTCATTTCTTTTTATTATGATAATATTGGTATGGTTCAATAATGTATGGAACAAAATATCGGCCAAATGGCCGCCGCGACCTCGATGCACACCTCCATAAGATGGTCCAAATTTTCGATTAAGCTGAGGCATAATTGAGGTTCTATGCCGTTAATGTGTCGAATTATCTCAATCTTTATCTCTTGAATTGTTGCTGGCTTATCGACGTACACCTTTTCTTTCAAATAACCCCAAAGAAAGAAATCCAACGGTGTCAAATCACACGACCTTGACATCGCCACCACGTGAGATAACACGGTCATTGAATTTGTCGCGCAAAAGAGCCACTGTTTCGTTAGCTGTGTGGCAAGTGGCACCGTCCTGTTGAAACCATATATCGTCCACATCCATAGCTTCCAATTCGGGCCAAAAGAAGCTCGTTATCATCTCACGATAGTGAACACCATTCACAGTAACTGCCTGATCGGCCTTATTTTGGAAAAATACGGCCCGATGATGCCGCCAGTCCATAAACCGCACAAAACAGTCACTCTTTGTGGGTGCATTGGTTTTTCGACAATCACTCTTGGATTATCATTCGCTCAAATGCGGCAATTCTGCTTATTGAAGAATCCACTGAGGTGAAAATGTGCCTCATGACTGAAGATGATTTTCTTTGAAAATTTATCATCCACTGTTGCCATTTCTTGCCACCATTCTGACCATTTGGAATGGTCAAGAGGCTTTAGTTCTTGAGTCAATTGCACCTTGTTAGCGTGTAAATGCAAGTCTTTATGCAAAATGTTCATCAACGATAAGCATGAGAGTTGCAATTGTTGGGCACGACGACGAGTTGAGGTGGACGGCTCTTCAGCCACACTATCGCGAACAGCAGCAATATTTTCTGCAGTACGAGCTCTACGAGCATGTACTGGTGTTTTCACATCTCCTACAGAACCAGTTTGCTCAAATTTTTGCACGATTTTTCCGATTGTACGCACATTTGGACGATTAAATTGACCGAAAAAATCACGAAGTGCATTTGGATTTGAACGCCCATTTTCATAATAAGCCTAAATAACTTAAACGCGTTGCACGATTGTGTATCTTTCCACGGTTCAAATTAAGTTAGTCTGAAATTGAGAAATGTCAAATGAAATGCAGAAAAAACTTCACGTTTAGGTGTGGTTCACATTCAACATCGGCCCTTAAAATTTAACCAACCTTTATTATTAAAAGAAAATCAAATTGTTGGTTCCTTTTCAAAATCAGTCGCTTTTTGTACTTCAAGAGCAAAAAATTAATTTAAATCTAAATCATTAGCAAAATAAGTTTTTAAATTTGCATAGATATTTTTTTTTTTTAATAATCTCTTCCCAAATCCAAAATACTTTTGGCCAAAAAATAAAACACAATCTTTTATTTCAAACTTATTTTGAGTGTTATTTTTCTGATTTTTTTAAATTCCAACTCTATCTAAGTTGTTAAGTAGAGAAATAATACACATTTTCAATTTCAATAAATTTTCTTTATAATTTTCAAATTTTCTAAAGGCCCAGTAAGTGTGTGTACGATTTTTCAAGTGTCTTGCGATTGTGGGTCAGACGTCATAATTTTATTTTGGGAAAAACTCAAATTATTCACTTTACAATTTGGTTTAAAAGAATTTTCCTAATTTAAATTTAAAAAAAAAAACTATTTTGCTAATAGCAAATTTAAAAAAAAAAAATTAGGGAAAATAAAACGGAAATGTTGGGAAACTAGAACGTGATGTTTTTTTTTAAAAATAAAGAAAAAAAAGGGCGAAATAAAAATATTTTGCTAATAAATCAGTATTTATTTTTTAATGGGAGATGAATTATCTCGAACTTAAATCGCTAAGTAGTCAATTTTAAAAATAACTTTAAATTGAAAACTGTTATTTAAAGGTCAGCATATTACGAATATGTAGTACCCAAAATCTGATTACGAAATACATTTGCAAAAACGGTTGTTTTTAAATCGATCGAGTATACAAAAAAGTGAATCAGAATTTCGAATAAAATTTCTTGTAATTTATGTCCTACAAAGCAAAATGTTGTTAAATTTTCGGCTCAATTTTTTATTTCTGGTGAGTTCTTATAGTATTTGATCTCACCATCAAATCTTTAAGATAATATCAAACAATATTTTATTTAATATGTACCTTTTATTTAATTTAATAAAATACAAATATGTAATCAACAAGTTGTATAATTTTCCTCTTTTTTTTTTTTGTTAAGTAAAAATAAATAAACTAAATTACAATAACACATGGGAAAATGCGGAGAGGCAGACAACCAGACAACATAAAACCAATGTTAATTCCAATGCTAATTGATTTAAATTGATCGTGCAAATGGAGGGAGAGATTGAGAATAAACTACAAAATAAATTGATAAGTTTGAACTCACATTTGCACGCACACAGACTTTTAAATGTAAGAGGGACATCTGAAAATTAAAAAAAAAAAAAAACAAAACATTGTGCTATTCAAGTTTGATGAAATTTATCGATTTCAAAACCATAGTTTTTGAAATTTAATATTTTCGATTTTAAAATTTTTTTCTCAATAATAGCTTAATTTTTTTCTTTAAAATACAGCTCAACTAACATTTATAATATAAAATTTAGGCTCCGTGCAATAACTCCCAGGTGCAATAAGTCCCAAAAAAAAAAAAATTAAATTACACTTAACAATTTTTCATACAAATGTGGGAGTACATAATTTCATTATGAAATAGCTCCCGGCCAGGTTTGCCAGATTTGACGATTTTTTGTTCCGAAATTAGCAAAGTGCCGGTTTGCTGATTTTTTTCTAAAAAGTGACGATTTTTTTCAGTCTCCAAAGTCTGAATAAAACATTTAATTTTCTGACAATTTCGTTTTTTAATCTTGGAATGTTTAACAGCCGTACCTTAACTAGAGCGGAAGGCGAAACGTTTTCTTTCGCTTAGCTTTTACGCTGATATGCCATAGCAAAGCAAGAGCGTCACCGTTGTGTCACGAACAATAGTGATAGCTTTTTTGTTTTATAAAACCCACAAATTATAAACAAAAATAGCGATAAAAACGTTAGATTGACCAAAAATAGCTAAATTGTCGTTAATTAACAATAGCGGCAAATTTCACTATTAGACGAGCTGGCAAAATCGCTTTTTCCAATTGCAAAGCGTTCAGGCCGCTCTATTCAAAAACTAGAAAACGCGTGTCGCTTTTGTTTAGGTACGGCTGTAATATGCAAGTCTTAAGAAAATCTTTGATTATTTTCAGAATATAAAAACAACAATGCTACACTTTGTTTATCTTTCGTCAAACCATCATCGAATGAACCTTTTACGACTCTCCGTGTAAATCATATTTTCAACAATTATACGGCGAACATTTCACGAGTTGTAAGAGAATATCTACATGAGTCTCGTACGATTCTTGACATGAAAGTCTTGTTATATTATCTTTACCCACGTCTTAAACGACTCCCACAACGGTTGAAGAAGCGTCTATCGCTGTGCTATGGAAGAATCTCACTCGTGTTTACATTTTTTCCCGTGTGAGAAACTTTTACTATAACAAAATGCGGTCATCGACGATCAAAGACGCTCTTCGTGAGACTCCCAGTAGCACTTACACGATTTAAAATGTTAGCTGGGTATGAAGTAATTATGTTTTTATAAAAATCAAACAAAAATAGTTTAAAAAAATTAATTTTAAGTTGTCCGATTTTTCGAACGAGACGATTTTTTTATTTTTTCTCAGGAAACTGACGATTTCCTAACAAATTTGTCTGGCAGCCCTGTCTGTTAGGTTTGTTTACCCCGGGTCTCCACGTAGCAATATTTATTGCGGCAAATGTCAAATTTGATTGCTCCATAAAATTTGCGACGTATAGACCGCATATTGCTATGAGTGGCAATCCATTGCGCAATGATTGCTCTTCTTATTGCTTGAGCAATTATTGCTTAGCAATTATTGCTTAGCAATCTGCTGTCAAATCAGTTGTAATTTATCTGACATTTCATATCTCTGTACGGTTGGTTATTTATTAGTGTGTTTATTTATTAAAAAGCAACAGAAAAAATACTTCAACAAAATAAAGAAAAAGTGTTTATATATTATATTTTTAAATAAACGTCAATATCAACAATAGCAAACGACGAATTTGTGTTTTTTTTTTTGTATATTTTTATTTTTTCAATAGAACAATACAAGTTTTAGGTTTTTTTTTCATACGCAAATAAACAAAAAAGCAATACAAAACACAGCTACGACAACTACAATTAATTATTTTATTAATTTAATTAATTAATTTAAAAAAGAAAATTTAACAATCACTTCAAAATACAACATAAAACATTTGTTATAAATACAGCCACAAAACTTTATACAACTACTCGAGGTGAAAATTGCAAATTTATGGCAAAGCAATAACAAGTGTTTTCCAGCAATATAATCAGCAATTATTGCTCCATTGTTCTGTCATTGTTTTGCCGACGTTATTGCTTGTACTTAGCAATAAAAATTGCTACGTGGAGACCCAGCGTTATGCTTATTGTTTAACTTGGTGGCCACACGATCAAGTTTTGCCTTTCAATTCCTTTCAATTTGCAATACACTCTCAGTTTTTTACTTAAGGTGCTATCAGACGGGATGTATTTTACATATGTACTGTCAAATTTTCCATCTGTAAAAGTTGTACACATCGTGTGATACATATGAAACTTTGCATGTGTAAAAAACATGTGGAAATACATATGTAAATTTTTCGATTAGAACACGCTCTATTTTCCTGTGGTAAACATAAACAAAACAGCTGGTTTGTTTTGAAACGTAAACAAAAGTCAGCTTTTGTTTACATTTATAGGTTATGTCATAAGGAAAAACATAAGCAGGTGTGATAGCAAAAATTATGAATCGTATGTAAAATGGAAATTTTGACATACATACGGAATTACATATGGGAAAGAAAAGTGACAGTACATATGTAAAATACATCCCGTCTGATAGCACCTTTACACACTCACACTTTTTAAATTGACTACGAGATGGCTTTCAATTTCACCTTTCCATTTGCTTGGCAATTTACTTTCAATTTAACAGCTGAGTACACGTTTGTCTATGTTGTTGTTGACATCTTGGAAGTAAATTGCTTACAAATTGAGTGCAGCCTACGTCACAGCTTTCAATTTATGTAAATTTTGACAACCAGTATATGTAAAAGACTATCAAGAACAACTTGAACGTGTGGCCGCAGGGTAAGCGAACATTTCTGCGACTTACAAGTTTTTATAATTCTAGAGCTGTGGAGTCGTAAAAAAATAGTTCCAACTCCCACTCCAACAGCTGAAAATTTTAAAGTCCGACTCCAACACCGACTTCGATGCTCAATGTATATGCTGAGGGTAATTGATGCAATAAAATATTTTATTTTTAAACATTTTGTTTATTTTTCTTAATTTTTTTAATACTAAGCAAAATAAATACTATTGAAGAATTCACATGGTAGTCATATGTCTTCAAATAATAACAAGAAAAAATATGAGTGCTAAGAGCAACCCCTCATAATTTACATTACTACGGTGTAGTTTTGGCAAAACAATAAACACAACCATAATTTTTGTAAGCTATTTTTAAATTTTAGGATATTATGACCATATGACTTGATAGCACACCATGTCCAGAATCTCGAGTTTTTGTAGGCACTCCGACTCCGAAAAAACACCACGACTCTGACTCCACAGCCCTGACTTTAAAACTTTCACGTATTTACTAGGGTGTTCAGTAGATTAATTCTCGTTCGATTAATTGAACAATTTTAGACGATTAATTGTTCGAATACTTTAAAATTGCTAATTTCGATTAAAGGATTAATCAAAGAATTTATAACGATTGATCGAATAATAGTAATATATAGTATTTCTGTTAAATGTATAATTTTTTTAAAGTTTTAAGTCGAATAAAAAAAACAACAGACATGTTTAGTGAGTAATTTAGCTTATATGTTTGTTACATTTTTTCAACACAATTTAATAATAAATTTCACAAAAGAAAAAACGACAAAAGTATGTTAACTCAAAGATTTATATGTATTAATTTATCGGGTATGTTCTAGAAATCGAAATGGAGTGAAATTGCAATCGAACGATAATTTAAATTTAATTATTTACAAAATGGCCGTAGTTTTCCGTGGTTTCAAGTATTGTTCTTGCAAAAATATTAGATACTTAAAGAATAAAGAAGATAAAATGGAATCTTTTTATTAACTTTCATTGCAGGGTCGTTTTTTAAATTTGCTCGATTTTAAATCCACTTCATTTCGATTTCTAGAACCCGCCCGTATTTTTCAACAAAATAGTTCATGCGTTTCTCTCTGTAGAATGAGTTTGGCTTAAAAATATTATCAAAACTTTATTAACGCAAATGTTCTTCACTAAATTACCACTTACACAGTGACTATAACATCCCAGCCAGCAAAATAATCCGACGTCGTTCAGATATCTGAGAGGAACGTCGGCAAAAAAGTCGGAATCGTATACGAATTTTGTCAGATTTCTGACCCAAAAACGTATGAAGTAGTTGACACGAATTCTGACAGACATGTCGTGAGAAGTTTTGGATTTTTGTCGGCATTTCTGATAGATATCTAACAGAAATCTAATGAAAAAGGCATGGGAAGTTCTGATAAGTTAGCCGAGAACTTTTTGCTTTCGAACAGATAGCTGAAAGAAATAATTTTATTGCAAAATATGTACATACAGCCATGTCACAGAGTACAATTCCGTTCGGAAACGGAATTCATTCCGTATTTTGGTGCTTCAGAAAAAATGTTTCGGAATGAAACCATTTTGATGAACGGTATGGGAGTTGTCTGTATCTGAAAGGCCATAAAACTATCAAAATACACTTTCCATCAACAAACAAATATGTTTTCTTCAATTCCGAACGGAATCATTCCGAACGGAATTGTACTCTGTGACATGGCCCATAATTATAAATTTTACACGTACGTACCTTTTTTATTCTTTTTATCTTGAACAAATAAAATAAAATTAAAATTATTTCCAACTGAATGACAATTGTCATTATTTTAAAAAAATAATAAGTTTGTTTAGACCAAAGATGTTAAGTAATGATTAGATAATGCTAATGATTACTAATTAACATTCTTTTGTGAAATTTTCTAATTCATCAAACAATTAGAATAAGTTAAACTAATTCCCATTAGATAATGGAAATTTTTATTCCAATGGTAAAACTAATTGCAATTAGTTGTCTTTAGCAAAAAAATTGGTTTACCTTTACAATTAAAAATCTAATTGACTTCTGCTAATGCAATTAGATATTCAATTAGCTCGAATTAGAATCAATTAAATATCCTAATTGAATATCTTATTGCATTATCAGAAGTCAATTAGATTTTTAATTGTAAAGGTAACCCAATTTTTTTGCTAATGGCAACTAATTGCAATTAGTTTTACCATTGGAATAAAAATTTAAATTATCTAATGGGAATTAGTTGACCTTATTCTAATTGTTTGATAAATTAGAGAATATAAACTGATTGCATCAATTGCTAATTCTAATTGGAATTTAACATGTATGGTTTAGACTAATCTGAATTAATTCCGTCGTAATTCTATTGGACATATCTGTAAATTCCCCCCGATATATCCATGCAAAATCGATCAGAAATAGGCCAGACAGTAAGAATATTCAATGTCTGACAGAAATCTGAACGAAACCTCTAAGAATGAAGTCAGACATTTGCACGAAATGTCTGATTCCGACAATGTCGAAGTATTTTGCTGGCTGGGATAGAACTTGAAGAAGATGCTCCACCAACAAAATCAAAAGGGGCTACAAGTGGTCCATTGAATTGATATTTTCAACAAGATACTTCGATCGATTCTCTGGAGAAAATTATTTGCAAAAGCATAGCAGAGAATGGAATGTCCGTGAAAAGTTTCAAAAAATCCAAAGTTATATTGACTCATTTAAAATCAAGGTGAAAGTGACCGAAAGTGACCGAAAGTGACGCAACAATTTGGAGCTACATTGATAAAAAATCTCGTTATTTATAAAACTTCTGGATTTAGAATTATTCGATTAATTTTAAAATTTTATTCGTTTAATCGAATAAGTTAAAAATCCCAAATATCGATTAATCGTTTAATCGAACATAAATTAAACCCAAATAATTGAACACCCAAGTATTAACTAACAATTATTGAAGTCGACTGCAACGTTTTTGTGTCCGCAACATTGACGTGTGACTAACGTCGGCTGTGATCAAAAAAAAACCTAGCCACATGATTAATTTAGTAAGAAAAGCGTTTCTGTAAACGTTTTCTTTCCTATGTTCCATGTCTTTTTATTTATGAAAATTTTTTTTTTTTTTTTCATTTTGTACCACTGTGCATTTGCGTTTAAATTATACTAGCCAACAAGGTGTTGGTCTGAAGCAACCAAATATCTTTCCTAGGATACTTTGGTGGGCTGAATTCTAATCTGTAATTGGGTTTTCTCTATCACGTCAGGTTTTCGTGACACAAAAAAAAAGGTTTTTATTCTTTTCTTACATTAAAAATCACTAGTTTATTTAAAAATCAATGAATTTTCAAAAGTGAATGTCGTTATTTAAACGTCGCGACGTTTGTAATTTGTTGGTTTGGTTTCACGTATTAGAGTACAGCAATAATCTCCCAGCATGCTTTTATCTCAAAATCTTTGATAAATTCTTTCAATCTTCATTAAATCCTGGTGAGTACGCTCCCCTTGTCTCACTGCGCCTAGTTTTTTTTTTTTTTGGTAAAAAATCTAAATGCGAATGAAGAATATGCAAAATATTGTCAGTATCCACGGTTTGTCCAAGCTTCTGACACACGATCTCCCTGAGATGCTTAAACGCTACTATTATGAAGACTTAGGATGAATGTGGGCTTCTGTTAAAATAAATAATTGTGAAATTGTAGTGTCAGTATTGACTGTTTTACATTATTGCCAGCATGCGGTAACAAATTACCAAGACGTGATAGCCCAATATTTATACCAAATTCGAATTCAGCGCACCCAGATTAGTTAAAAAAAACATGCTTTTTCCAAATTTGTAGACCAGTGTTATTTGTAAGACTGAGATACTGTCAGCAGAAAACTAATAACATTAAGGAGCAATCGATCTTAAGAAAAAAAAAATTGGAGTTCCACCAAGCACATAATTTGAAAACCTTATCAGACTAACCTCGTACCTAGTTAACCGTTCACTGTCCACTAAATTCAAACCATTACTTAATGAGCAATTTAACATAATCTAGCAGAAAATTTTAAGTGAATCCCCCTTAAAGATGTTCGTTCACACATTTAAGCAGAAAGAACATTAAAAATTAAAGAATATTCATAATTTTTACGGTTTGTAAAAAATTAATGATCTTTGTAAAAACTACTCACGGCTGATTTTTCAAATCGTCTTTGCAGTAAATTGTTAATCTACTATGAAACTGTCATAAAATACGATTGTGATAATAATAACAGGTGTTATCAGCTTAGCATGTGGTGTGTTTTTGTGTGAGTATTTACGGTTACTTAAGGGAGACAAATGAATAAAAAGAGAAAAAGAAAGAGAGATCCTGTTAGTGTGGGTATTTTTTAGAGTGATAAGAAATATCGTGGTCATGTTATGAACTCGCTCGCGTGTAATTCCGTATAGTTGTTGAAGATTAATTATTATGGGTGTATGATTTATTTAAAAAGAAAAAAAAAACATGACAATCATAAGTAAAACCCATTTTTTTAGCTTACAATTTTAAATAATTAAAAAAATTGAAAGATTATTTTACCCACACCACCACATAGTGCTGGTGTGTGGAACACATAAAAAATATTGGTTGTAGGCCCACATTTAGTAACCTATTGACTCAGAAAGTGATGTCCATCCGTCCGGCTGGCTGGCTTGTGCGAAAAGTACACTCTGCCATTATAAAACTAATAACATCAAATTTTTTCGCACGTTTAAATTAACTAGTGTTCGCCTTATGGTCAAAATTCGACCATATTTTTTTTTTGTAAATATGAAGAAAACATAATTCATCTAGGTATATATGAATTTATTTGTTTCGAGCATTTATTTTTTCCTTCAAAGTGGATCGATTTGGTGAGGGACCAACCTCCGGTTCATATTTTATCTTCTACGTGAGTAAATTTAATTTTGTAAGTCCACTATAAAAAATACCAATTGAAAAACAAAAAAGTATCAAAAAGTCTCCTTTATATATTGTCATCCACTCAGGACGTTGCACGTTTAATTTTATGTTTCTATGTCTAATATTAATGAAAATTAATCAAAGTACCAGATGTAGAACGAAAAAGTATCAAAAAGCTCCCCTTACATGTTCTTATTCACCCAGTTTAATGTATAATTTTATCTTTATAGGTCGAATATTAACGAAAATTCGAAAAGTTCCAGATTAAAAACAAAAAATACCAGAATTTTTTATCTTATAGGTTATCACTCACTCAGGATCCTACACCTATAATATTATGTTTCTAAGTTCTATATTATAGAAAATTGAAAATTTATCACATGAAGTACAGAAAAGTAAAAAAAAAAGAAATTTAGTTTCCCATATTTCCCCTTTTTTCTCCCCATACAGGTTCGGTTGACAAACAAAGGAAGAAAGCGTTCTTAACTGTTTTGCCTGGTCTGATTTATATAGTCGATATATTCGAAAACCGGTTTCCGGAAAATGTCGAATAATCGATCACCCTAATTTTTTATTATTTGATAATTGAAAATAAATTTTTATTTATTTATTTCGCATTTGTGTTAGTAACAATTTTGAACGCTTAAACTTTGAAGTTATTGAACAGATTTTAATAAAATATACATTGTGCACTTCTTTGAGTAAATATTTACCTCTTAAATGGTGTATATTTTGTTAAAATCGGTTGACATACAGGAAGGAAAGTGTTCTTAACTGTTTTGCCTTAGCCGATTTATATATAGATAAGGACTAATTAAAAGGTATTAAAAATGGCAATAGTCGATCTATAATTTCACATAGGCACCATACAAACTGCTGTCCGGAAAAGTTTATTTTATTACCCCACGTCTCCATGCGCTTTCGATTAGAACATGACATGACCATAACGCCGGCAGAGCAACGGTATTAATTTGTTCATGTTCTTGTATGTGGCGAATACGTGTTGATGTTCATGTTCTGATTGACCACAATTTTTGTTGTTGTGCGTTTGGTTGTATACAGAAAATACATTGTATGACCAACATCATGGCGCACATGGATGCTAAGACGAATGTTTAGGCAACGATGGCAGCACATGAACGAAACATGAACATGAACAGTCTACACGAGTAGAATTCATGTGCGACATGCTGTTCTTACCAAGTTGATGGATGGTGGAGACGGGTAGTTACCAAGTTGATGGATGGTGGAGACGGGTAGTTATAAACGATCTTATTCAGGGTTGCCATAGAAACCAATGTTATCGGTTTTATATTCGAACAAAAATTACATGCCTTCTTGACTGGCCATCGATTTGTTAAAACAACAAATAATTACTTGTAAACGCAAGAATTTGGATAGTGGAGACAGCTCTTGTCGATGGTTTGTTCTTGTTAAAACAGCGTTGTTAAAACAATTGTTAACACAACGATGTCTAACATCTCTACAGTATTGCCATATAAATAAACGCCATCTTAATTGTTATTGTTGCTTTTTATACGAGTTTGCTTGTCATACGTTTTCTCCGCTAACAGCCATACCTAAATAAAAGCGGAAGGCGGAACGTTTTCTTCCGCTTTGCTTTTACGCCGGAATGCCATAACTAAATAAAAACGTCAACCTTGAATCAAAAAAAGTAGTGTTACCTTTCATGATTAATAAAACCCACCTAATAGAAATAAATCATGGAGATAAACCCGCTAGACTGGCCAAAAATAGCTAAAATGCCATTATTTATTAACACAAGCGGCCAACTTCACTATTAAGCGCGCTGTCAAAATTGGATTTTCCAATTGCAAAGAGAATTTTTAACAGCAAGAAAACGCTTTCCGCTCTTGTTTAGGTATGGATCTTAGAAGAACATAAACAATTGTGCGTCGCTAATTCTACCAACGCTTTTTTTTTTGAGCAATCATAACAATGGAAGATCCGGATGGCGTGTTAATGCTGGTTTTAGGTGTCCTGACTAGGCTTGCCAACCGTACTTTATAATAAAGTATTGTACGTTATTTCGAGTAATTGTACTCTATAATTTATGAGAAAAATAAAGTACGCGGAAATACCTTATTCCGCATGATTAGATTTATCTAGAATTCAAAATAGATTCAGGTCATATTAGTCAGGGTTTTATTAGTCATAAAATTATAATACTTATTGTACAAGTTTTTTTTTTTAGAAAAACTAAAGAACAACTAATTGATATTAGTCAGGGCCATTTTTTGATGTTTTTCTATATTGGCAGGACGATTTTTCGAAAAAAAAAAAATAATCAGACAGCACTATTTACTTGTTTGTTTTGTTTGAGTACAATAACTGCCTGTTTTTAAAACACAAGTGCAAAACTCTTTCAAATTACTGCCTGCTTTTAGATCGCGATCACAAAAGTGACTCGTTTAACTAACATTTAAAACAAAATTTCAAGATTTGCATTCCTTAAGGGGGCTCCCATACAAAATGATTAACACAGACTAGAAATATATTGAAGAAAACGTACCGTAACAGCCAAGGAGTCGCCTTAACAATTTCTCGAGACATACTTGTCCCTTATCACCACTTCTTAAGGCGGCTCCCATGCAATTATTGCGTATTTTGAAATTTTGAAATGAATTAAAAGTTTCCAACTTTTGTGAATAAAATCAAAAGTTGTTAACAGATTTATTTTAATCATTAATAGATTGTTTTGTTTGTTTGTTTTTTATATGTCTGGAAAAAACCAGAAGCATAGCTCTAATTTTTTATAGATTTTTAGCAAACAAAAATTTTGTAATGTTGCTATAAAATTATTTTTGTTGCCAAAAGAAAAGTTATGTTTCTAAAACGACTGCGCATGTTAGAATAAAATTTAACGTTTAAAGGAAATTTTGTTGCGGATTTTCGTTTTTTGTTAAGTAATTTCATTAAGCTGAACCGTTTTTGAACCGGTATTGGATACAGCGTACCCGAATTGGGTTAAAAGGCCAGTTGTCAGGCTTGTTTAAAAAAAAGTGTCAAAATTCTAGCACAGTGTAATTGTTTGATAAAACTTGCGAAAACCAATAAAAAACAAGTTAGAGTGCTATATTCGGCTGTGCCGAATCTTTGATACCCTCCACCGACAGTTCGAATGTTAAAGGATTACTATCTGTATGATGTTATTCGGGCCTGTTCTGAAAATCACGTGATTTCAAATCACGTGCTTTTGAAATCACGCGTGTGATTTTGTGGTGTTCTGAAAGTCATACCGTTTTTGTGTTTCTCGGTGTGCTTTCGGCAATTGTATATCAAACCAAAACACACAGAAACGGGACACTAAAATATCACAAGTGTGATTTTAGTAGGCACATGTGATTTGAAATCACGTGATTTGAGTAAAAGTGATTTGCAGAACAGGCCTGATTATTATCTTAAACTGTGACGATTTGTTATTAATTATGGTTTTAGGCGACTAAACTGTTTTCCGGTAGTAGGGGCCTAGGGAAAATTATGAACCGATCATCACGAAATTTCACAGCGTCATTTCTTGTCCTTTAAAACTGTGATGTACCAATTTCTGTTATGATAGCATTATTAATTATGGTTTTGGGTGTACTAAACTGTTTTCCGGGAGTAGGGTTTCTATGGGGCCTAGGGTAAATTATGTACCGATCTTCACGAAATATCACAGTATCATTTATAGTCTTATAAAACTGTGACGAGCCAAAATTTGTTATGATTGCATTATTTTTTTACAGTTTTAGGCGTACTTAACTGTTTTCCGGTAGTAGGGTTTATATGGGGCCTAAGGTAAATTATGGACCGATCGTCATGAAATTTCACAGTGTTATTTCTACTCCTAAAAAACTGTGACGTACCAAATTTTGTTACGCAAGCGTTATTTTTTACGGTTTTAGGCGTACTAAACTGTTTTCCGGGAGTAGTGTTTATATGGGGCTTAGGGTAAATTATTGACGGATCTTCACGAAATTTAACAGCGTGATTTCCAGTCAAATAAAACAATTTTTTGCAAAATCTTATCTCATTCCGTGCCTTGTTCCAGCATTTATGTTATTTTTTGTAACAAAATTATCAATTTTTTTAGGTGGTGGTTCCACATTTTGATTCATAGCTCTGGTCCTACTGAACCGATTTCAATGGATTTCAATCCCAAACTGCTTAGGATAACTACAAGCAATTTGGCACCAAGTTTGTTCATTTCTTTTGAGTTGTTCGAAAGTGCGCGTGTTTTCAACAGACGGACAGACGGACATAGCTAAATCGACTTAGAATTACTCAAGGACCCAGAATATATATACTTTATGGGGTCTGAGAGGAATAATAATAAAGTTTCACACGGAAGGACAAACTTAATATACCCTCTTCACAACTAATTGTGGTGGAGGGTATAAAAACGTTTTTAAATATACCAATAAAAAGAAATTAATTGCACTTTATATTTATACTGTGTACTTTTTTTCTTAACCTTTAAAAATCAATGTACTTTAATTGCAACAAAAAAAAGTTGGGAACCCTAGTCCTGACCCAAAAATGTATGAAGTAGTTGACACGAATTCTGACAGACATGTCGGGGGAAATTCTGGTTTTTTGTCGGCATTTCTGATAGATATCTAACCGAAATCTAATGAAAAAGGCATGGGAAGTTCTGATGTCTTTTTGCTTTCTAACTGATAGCTGAAAGAAATAATTTTATTGCGAAATGTGTAAAAGTACATACATACATAATTATAAATTTTACACGTACATACGTACCTTTTTTATGCTTTTTATCTTGAACAGATAAAATAAAATTAAAATTATTTACAACTGAATGACAATTGTCATTGTTTTAAAAAAATAATAAGTCTCGTTAGACAAATCTGAATGAATTCCGTCGGAATTCTATTGGACATATCTGTACATAAATTCCCCCCGATATATCGATCAGAAATCGGCTAGACAGTAAGTATATTCGACAGAAATCTGAACAAAATCTCTAAGAATGAAGTCAGACATTTGCACGAAATGTCTAATTCAGATAATGTCGGAGTATTTTGCTGGCTGGGTAGATAGTCTGGGTTCACACTATGAAAGATTTCTTTCAGAAAGTCAGAGTTTATTGGTGAGAGGGGAAGGGAACATGCTGTTATTCTCTTCCCTATCACCTATAAACTATAGTGTTATAAGTTATAGTTTTATATAGTCTTGTAAGACTTTCTGAAAGAAAACTTTCTTAGTTTGAGCCCAGACTTACATAGTAATTAATTATAAGTAAAAATTTGATGGTTTTAAAGCAACGGAGACTGATGTAAATTTATGTTTTCTTTGAAAACGTTTAAATTAGCTGCGTCCATTTTCGAAGTATGCCAATTGCCTGCCGTTAATTTTTTTTATTTTCTTCACACAATTTACTCGTTTTAAAATTAAAAAAAGAGAAGAAGAGAGTCGAATGTTTTATACTCACTTCGAATTCGTACAATCACACAACTGCCGTTTATTGAATTTTTTATTGTTCTTTAAGAATTGTTATTTTCTTAATTGTTTTTAATTGAAATAAACTACTTTATATCGTTGATGTGATAAATTTTTTGTTGTTTCCCATTAAACATTTTGTAGTTTTGTTTTTCGTTTTTTTTTTCTTCGTTATTTTATATTTTTACAAAACTTTATCAAAGTTTTGAGTCATTTCATTCAAAGAATGTGACTGGCAACAAATTTTGTTTATAATTTAAAAATTTCTACATTTTATTGATAAAAATATATTTAATTAAAACTTGCTCGCAAACACCAACTCATGGTTGTTTTGAAGGTTAAAACGCGTTATTTTAAAAGATTTTTGAGCTCTTTAATCATGGCCAAACTTACACAGTGCACAGTGGTGATGTTATATATACACTTTTCTGAAAAGTCCTTACACAGCCCGAAAAAAATCCCTATTTTTCCCTACGCGTTTAAAAATTGCCTCTACAAAAGTCGTAACAACTTTTAAATGATAAAACATCCATACAAATAAAGCCATTTATATTAATTTACATACATAAATTTTATTAAAACTTGTTCCCAGCTTTGTGTTTCAGTTGGGTGATCATTTTTTGTAAAAATCACCTAAATGATTCTTCTTAGATAACTTTTGATGGTTTATCACTTAAGCGATTGAAAAAGGGTTCATATATGATTAATTACCAAACAAATAAAGGTAGTAGTACATAACACGCGTTAGTGCGCGCGCGCTCTGTCGTCTTCTGTCAAAAAAAGTTAAACTAGTGTATTTTCATAGAACAAGCTACATGCAAAATATTTTGACGCGTTTGCGCCGGAAAGTTGGTTAACTTTGAACTTTTTAACGCGTTGTGTATTTTTGACAAGTAATCAGCTGACAATAAAAAGAATAATTTAACACATTAGTGAATCATGAAAGAAAAACTTATTGAAGAGCTTAAAAAACATACAATATTTATATAAAAGAATAATTTCAATAAAATAACAAAATCTTAATATACTTTCGAACCCGTTTTTAAAGCACAAATAAGTAAATAAATAAAAAACAGCTGACAGGAATGGCTTTTGTAACGCGTGTTGTGTAACTTGCAATTTTTTACGCGCTAAAGTTTTTAAACGCACGATACTCGTCGACGAACTAACGCGTGTTATGTACTTTCACCTTAAGAGATTGGCTCAAAAACAAGCCCAAAAATTACATCAATGATAGAATGCTTTATGTATTGGCATGAGGCAGTGATAAATCAAAGATAACTAATTTTGACAAAAGGGGGAAAATAAAATTTTCATAAAATTGGGGACTTTTCTCCAAAACTTTTTAATTCCCATATTTAGCAAATTATCTATTTCTTACTATGAAAAATGAAATTTAAAGCATTGCCATTCTTGTAATACCTAGAGAGTTTCACAAATTTGCCTTTACCTTGCAGCTACACGTTCAAGTTGTTCTTGATAGTATTTTACATATACTGGTTGTCAAAATTTACATAAATTGAAAGCTGTGACGTAGGCTGCACTCAATTTGTCAATTTACTTTCAAGATGTCATAAAAAAAAACATTTATAAAGAAAAACATGTTATCAGCTGTTAAATTGAAAGTAAAATGTCCAAGCAAATGGAAAGCTGAAATCGAAAGCCATCTCGTGGTGAATTTAAAAGGTGTGAGTGTGTTAGTAAAAAAGTGAGAGTGTATTGCAAATTGAAAGGAATTGACAAGGTATATTTATAGCAGGTAGCCGCGAGATTACAACAATTGTACAATAAAACAAACAACAGGGCTTTTTATTGTTGTTATGTGATACGAACTGTCAAACAGCAAAGGGGTTGAAAAGAGACAAAAGAGAAAGACAAAAAACTTGTTTACTTGTTTACTATGGAACATATGACAGTTTGTATCACAAAACAAGCAAATAAAAAATAACCAGCTGGCTTTCCGAGACTACCTGCTATAAATATACCTTGGAATTGAAAGGCAAAACTTGATCGTGTGGCTGCTATGTTAAATCAAAGTTAAAAGTCGGCAAGCGATCACTCAAAGAAATTTAACGATTTGTCACGTTGTTGCCGTATCAAAAATTTTATTAGTATGTCAACAGAAATCAAGTAAATATATACAGTTATGCCACATTTTTGAAAAGTCCCTACATTTTAATGGTTTTAAAAAATCTGTCCTTTTTTCGCTACGGCCATTTTTTTTAGAAGAAAACCCCTACGAATAGGGATTTTTCCCTACGTATAACATAACTGACAGTGCAAGATATGCTGCCTGTTTTTAGAACACTAGCGCAAAACTGGTTCGTTTGAAAGTTGAAATTTTATTTTTTATTTAAGTTTTATTTTGCGGTTGTATTCTAAAAACAGGCAGATAAAATATGCACCACATTTTGGTTTCGGTTTCTTATAGTTCTTATCGCAACTAACAAACCTCCGTTTGGTGTTTTCTGTCTCTGAGCCAAAAATTGTCAAAATAAAAAAATGGAACAATGGTAATTTTTATAATTTTTGCGATATAAAGCTCTAAGAAATATAACGATTCATTTGAAAATAATAGACAAAATCAAGTTTCAGTCAAGCCCAACCATATAATACCCTACACCACAGTATATAAGAAGAAATTTTTGCAAGTGCAACCTATTTGGGACCCATGAGCAATCATGGACCTGCCTAACCAAAATTATGTTGTGAGGTTAAGATTCAAGTAAAAGTTTCGAATATTATTTAGATAGTTCACCTATATAAAACTTGTTTGCAGTAAAGTGATTTAAACAAGGGTGTTTACGGGACCTAGGGCTAATTTTGGACCCACCAGCACATTTTGTCATGTTATAGTAGCTGTCGTAAAACTCATTGTCGCCAAATGTCATATAAATACTAACATTTATAAGAAAGTTTTGGCATTAAAAGATATTTTCGGGAGTAGTATTTGTATGGGAGCTATTTGTCAAATATGGACCGATTCCAATAGAATTTGGTAGGATCATTATGATTGCAATAAAATATGTTTAGACCAAAGTTAATCTTAATACCAACATAATATAATGGCTTATAGGCACAAAGACCCTATTCCGGAAAGAAGCTTGAATGGGGGCTATGTGAAATTATGGGATACACCATATTTTCAAAAGGCTTGGTCCTTGTGCCAATTATAACTTATGTATCAAATTCTATCAAATTATCTTCAAACTTGCAACCTGTACTTTTCGCTCAAGGTTAACAGGGCATGCCTGCCAGCCAGCCGGACGGACATCGTTAGATCGACTCAGAAAGCGATTTTTGGTCGATCGGTATACTTTAAGGTGGGTCCATGGCCAATAGTTTAAGGTTTTACGAACATCAGCACAAATGCATAATACCCTCTCCGCTATTGTGGTGTCGGTATAATGAAGAGCAGATTTTACGATCTTGAAAATGTTGCACTGTGTTATATAAGTTCAGATTCGAAAAATTTCTTGTGGTTAAATAGGACTTTTTTAAAAAACATGTTTTAATTAAATACGTTTTTAATACACATAACTTTTACATGAATAAGTTTTTTTTTCAAAGGGAAAATTGAACGAAAAGGGTTTAATATAAAATTAGCAATAAAAAGTTTTCTAAAAAAATTTTAAATTGAATTTTTTTTTTATAGAAAATAGACGAAATGTTTTCTATAGAAAATTTTAGACGATAAGCTTTTTTAAAAAAACTAGCTGGCCCGGCAAACGTTGTTTTGCCATATAACCTATTTCTTTCAGATTTTACAGTGTCTGCATGCCAAATTTTAAGAAAGCCCGCTCATTAGCTTAAAAGATATATGAAGGGGAGATTTTACCGCTATTGCCCTATCTCACGCCCTCTTCCCTGTTTCCTTTAAGATGTTACAGTGTCTGCATGCCAAATTTTAAGAAACCCGGTTGATTAGTTTAAAACATGGGGGGGGGGAGCTTTTACCTCTATTGCCCTATTTCACGCCCTAAATAATAAAAATTTGAGGCCATAGTTCTTTCCAGATGATACACTATTTCCTTCAAAATTTCCAAAAAATCGGTAAATTTTTTAATCAGATATAGGGAGGGGGAGCTTCTACTCCTCTTGCCCTATTTCACGCCCTATTCCCTATTTTCTTTCAAATTTGATAGTGCCTGCATGCCAAATTTTAAGAAAACAGGTTGATCAGCTAAGAATATATAGGGAGGGGGAACTTATGCCCTATTTTGCGCCCTCTAGCGATATAAAATATACTCTACGACCTATTCTCATACCTAACAAAAACACATACAAAATTTCATAAAAATAAGTCAAGTCAAAATGGAGGGCATTTTGTTGATATTTGTATGGGAATATAAAGGAAAATCTAAATGCCATATTTCCGGAACCACTGCGCCGATTTCATGCAAACTTTACATAAACCATCTACAGACTATCCCCAACGTAACCCAACGTTTTTGTTGAAATCGGTCCAACCGTTTACCCAGTTAGTGGTGACATCAAAGTGTACACTTCTTTTTATATGTATAGATTTTAGACAAAAAATTTTCTTGTTTTTTTATCGACAATTTGAGCAAAAAAAAAAAAAAAATCCGACAAAAAGTTTATAATACAAAAATTAAGTTTTTTTTACTTCAATAACAAAAATTATCACAAAAATTTTCTATTTTTTAGTTTCTGCAATGCTTAAATTTGCTATCGCAAAAAAATTCTATAGAATTGTTCTCCATCTTAAGAATTTTAATGAAAAGTATTTTTATCTCAAACATTTGAAAAAAAAAGTTGCTTATCACAAAATATGAATTTTATTAAAATTTTTTAAATTGTACAAATTTCATTAAAAAAATTTTCTATAGAAAAAAAATTAAAAATAAAAAAAAAATTCGATGCAAAAGAAATATTTTTTTTTTTTTTGGAAAAAGCATCGATGCAAAAATTTTAGTAATGAATTTTTTTTCGCAAATAATTTTGAATAAAAAAAATATTGATAAAAAAAAAATTGGTTGCAAATTCTGTGATGAGTGTTTTCTAAGGCAAAAATGATTAAGAACAAATTTTTCCAGTTAAAATGTTCTTTTTTAATTTAAATAAATTCCACAAATTAAAAAGACAAATATTTGACATTTAATAAATTTCAAACATCGAAAGATGTTTTAGTCTTCAAAAATTTCCTTATTTTGATTTATACAATATAACCAAAAATAATGTTTTTCTTACCTTTGTTTTTTTTTTTTTGCAATTCGAATAAAATCCAAAATTTAAGAAAATAAATCCAATCGTAAAAATCCCAGGGAAAAGGTCATAGTCGTTGAAAAAATAATTCCAAAATATTAATTTTTGTTTAGTTAACAATATTGTTTTCTTATTTTATGTAATTATTTAAAAAAAAGCACATTTTATTATTATTTCTTTTAAATAAATTTCTTTCTTTTTTTCTTTGTTTTCAATTTTCTAAATAAATTTTTAAGCTTTTATTAGTAAATTAATGGAAGCACAAATAAATTAACATTTTATTTTTCTTATTATAACATTCACACAAACCGTTGTTGCTTTTCTATGCCCGTAATTCAAAAATCGTCAATATTTTCTTTAATATTCAAATTTAACGTTTATTTTCGAGCGATCATTTAACCGTCCGTTCATAACCGAGTCGTTTGTGAAATTAATGTTCAAAAAAGTTCTCTTTAAAGAAAATTCTCAGTTCAAAAAAAAATCAAAACAACAACAATACACACGAACTCATCACTTGCATAAATGTGATACTTTACAATAACAACAAACACTAGTAAGAAGAAAGAGCACTTTACCTAACTATTAATACAACTCGTACAAACAAACATCCGAGTACACGAGGAAAATTAATAAACACACAAACAGTAACAAACACACACGCACTCACTCACTCTTAGCGGGTAAAATTAGAAGGAAAAAATCAAAACAAAACGCCGAGCAAGTAAACGAGCAAATATAAATTACACATGTTGGACGTGAACACTCACACACACACTTAAATATGCAGTAATTAAAAGGGAAATTGTGTCCGACAACAACAATAACTTGTGATATCTTGTGATAAATTTTTTAAGAGAAATACAATAACAGTTTAAAAAGTATTGGAAGGTTTTTTCTCAGAGGAGTACGGTATGAACAGGGATGGAACATTTTGCATAATATTTTCAATTAAATAAGAGTTAACAAATTTAGCATTATCTTCTAAATTATTGGTCCGATTTTTATAAGATTTTTTGTAAGTATAAATTTGTAGAAAGTTTTTTTACAACAACAAAAAACCCAAAAAGAAAAAATTGTTTATTTTTGCAACAAAAACTGTTTGTATCGCTAAAATTTATGAGCATACCTACATACATACATATTAAATGGTGTTAACTTGAAATTTTTTCGGCGAGAATTAGGAATTAGTCCTCACCAGTTAAATACATATCGCTCATTTGCTTCAAGACCGGCATAACTCAAAAAATTAAATTTTGGAGTTAGATATGCAGAATTGTTCGCTTTGTTTTTCTTTATATTGTGTATTAAATGTATATTTATATCTTTTATACTTTCCCTGTTTGAAGAGAATGTGTCTTCTTTTTTCCTAAGAAATCGAAAACTTTAAATGCGTTTATCTCGAAATGGATTTTTTTGAGTTATGCCGGTCTTGCAGCAAATGAGCGATATATACATATCAACAAATACATATATAACAAGTAAGAAAGTATAGTCGGTCAAGCCCGACCATATGATACCCTACACCACAGTATTTAAAAACACATCATGCTTATGGGTCCATGTAAATATGGATTTATCTATGTTTATAAACTTCATGAAAATCGGTTTGAAAGTTTGTGAGAGGCAGAAATTGCCCCCTACCTCCCCTTGTGGTCCTATTCTTGAAAAACTGTATAGCTAATGTGTCCATATAGATATGGATCTATCTATGGTTTAAATTTTATTAAAATCGGTTTGAGAGGCAGAAATTGCCTCTATCTCCCTTCGTGGTCCGATTTTTTTAAAAATTTATACATTTTGTATCCATATAGATATGGTTCTATCTATGTTTTAAATTTCATTAAAATCGGTTTGATAGTTTCTGAGAGGAAGAAATTTCCCCCTATCTTCCCTCGTGGTTCTACGATTCGGCCCATTTTCAATAGGCTTGGTCCTTGTGCCAATAAGAACCTATGACCCAAATTTTATCAAATTATCTCGAAAATTGCGACCTTTACTTTGCGCACAAGGTTATATGGACAGCCAGCCAGCCGGACGGACATCGTTAGTTCGACTCAAAAAGTGATTCTGAATAGATCGGTATACTTTAAGGTGGGGGGAAGGACCACTATTTTAAGGCGTTACACACATCAGCACAAATGCATAATACCCTCTCCACTATTGTGGTGTGGTTATAAATATAGTTCTCTATTAACATTTTAAAACATTTTGTTGAAAATATAGCTAAACTAAACTAAATCTTATTAATGAAATTTGTTGACTCCCTTTGATAGAAAATATTTTTTATTCCAAAATTTTAGATCAAAATTTAACATAAAATTTTATTAAAATCATGTTCCCTTGCAAAATTTTCGATGCAAATGATTTGTATAGCAAAAAATGTAATCAAAACTTATTGAACAGTTTATGGTTTTTAATCCAAATTTTTTTTCTTTTTAATCTTTAATCATTACTAGGAATGAGATTTTCATGCACTAAAAAATCGAAAATATGCGCATAAAACATGCACTAAAAATTCAAAAATATGCATTAAAAAAATAAAAAATATGCACTAAAAACTTGACCATTTTCAATAAAACAACGCCTTTGTCTGTTAAAAAGCTTTTGGACATGGAAAAGGACTTCTCAACGTCAACCGAAGTTGAGGCATACTTCAAGGATGCCAATACATTTGAAGAATATTAATTTTCTAATTCTAATTTCTAATATATTTTTAATTTGTCGGGCTATTTTTCCATCCACATGTTAATGTTACTTTCTGCCATATCAATTAATTTGAGTTGACTATTAAGTGAACTAAATCCTGTATGAAACCAATAAATCAATATTATCGAATTGGATTCTAATTTCCTCTGCAACTCGGTGTAACCCATGTGCCAATCAAGTAGCATGTAACAGTTTTGGATAAATTGTTTTAGGACAATTGGCAGCCTTAACCATGTAAGGTGCTGCATCGGTTAAAAATTTATGGATCTTTCGTCGAAATCTTGTATTTTAAGCAGAGCTAAAAAAAATTTATTAATTGATTAAAAAAAAAAACAAATTTTTTGAAGGGTTTTTTTCAATTTGGAAATTTTTCGAAGAACTTTTTTCTATAATAAGGAAATTTAAAAAAATATATCACTAAAAAATGTTAAAATATGCAAAAATATGCATTTAAAACCAAAATATGCAAAAATATGCATTTTCAAAGAAATATGCAAAAGCAAATCGATGCCATTTTAAAGCAAATTTAATGATTCGGAAAGATAATTGGTCGACACCAATCTTAGACTATCGACAAAAAACATGCATTTGCATGGAAATCGCATCCCTAATCATTACTAAACTTATGCGTGATTAAAATATTGTAAAACAGCTAAGGCACAAGCTCCATGTTTACATGTCCTACAAGTTGTTCTGAGAGGGTCAACGAAAAAAGAAAAACATATGTACTTAAAAAACAGAAAAATGTACTTTGGACTTCAAGAAGAATTTTTGACAAAAAGTATAAAAACAGAAGTAATTAAGTACATGGCATGTAGTCAAGACTGTAAGAAGAGATAAACTCACTGTTTATTGTTGTTGTTTCTGCTTAAGCTTCAATATTGTTACAAGTAAAACTCTGGTTTATAATTCTTATTCGCTTAACAGTTTTATTAGTATAATATATCTTTAGCTTTTCTATAATCTTTGGATGAAGTTTCATGATAAGCAGCCAGTGAAATGCGCATAGGAATATCTTATACCATCAACAATAAATTTCAGTTTATCAATAGTTTGAAATGGGAATTAAGCACAACCCTGCAAATAAAATTGGACCACCTGATCCATTTTGATAAAATGGACTACTCCATGGACTGGTCCAATGTAATGCAAGCATGGACCATGTCATTGTTAAAAAGTGTTTGTAGTGAGACGACATGTCTTCGTTTTTTAACGATATGCTTTCGTTTTTAAACGACTTCAAAACTAATCCTCTTGAGTATACCATGGAGTAGTTTTAAAACTCCACCTTAGTGGTCCAAAGGTGGGTTATATGGTCCTCTCCTAGGACATCGTAATGTTAAATAGACCAGGTTTTTTCCATACGTTTGGGTTACTTTTGGACTAGTCCTGGTCCCTTGTGGATTACTCTTTACACGCGTGCTTGGACTGGTCCTATTATTTGCAGGGATTTAAATGAAACCATGTTACAAAGCTTTAATTTTTAGAAAGTAATTTTTTTAATTCAGCGAATAAAGTAAAAGCAATAGTGAATTAAATCGTTGTTCATTTTATTAAGTTTTTAAAATCAACAAAAATTAAAAATTTTACCAAGTTTGAAAGGAAAGTTTCGTTAAGTTTTTTGAAGTCACTTAAATTAAAAAAGTCGTCTAAACTATAAATGTAATATTTCTATTTTTAAACAAATTAAATTAAATTAAAAATATTAAGTTATAAAGTTGAGGTAAAGAAAATGTTGATTCGTTAAGTTTTTTCCAGCCATTACAAATCAAAAGTTTTACTTGATCTTAAAAGCATCTCGGTTATGTAACACAAATACAGTAAAAAGTTTTAGTTGAAATTATTTGTTTTAAAAAATTTTGTTTCGTTAAGTTTGGAAAATCGCGTAAGTTAAAAAATTTAATTTTTTTTTTTTTTAATAATTAGTATTGTGGTTATTTTGTTGAACTATTTATGGTTTTTAATCCAAAACTTTAATTAGGCTTAAGTTCATGAAATTTAATTTTTATTAAATTATTTTTGCGAAGAAAGGAATTTTTACAACATGAAAATTAATTAAAATTGTTATTGATAATCTTTCATTCCTGACGTGGCTCGGGCTCGAACCCTGGCCGGCAGGTTACCATGACATGTTTCGATCGCAACCACTCGATCTCCTCAGATGGATTTGCCGTCTTACACTCGCAGCCATCGACGACTGCTGACGTCACTAGTCAAACATCAATCCTTAAACCAAATTGTATTTTTAACATTTGGTAGATCGAAATTTGCTTTCCTGAATGATTATCCATTTCAATTGATTTTACATGTTTTTTCCTTTTACTTCTGTTTTTTCGTACTTTCGTCAAGAATTTTTCTTGAAGTCCAAGTACATTTTTTGTTTTTTCACTTTGTCTTTCTCTTTTCTGTTGACCTTTTTCAGCACAACTTGAAGGACAAATGTACACATAGAGCTCGTGCCTTAGCTTTAACAATAATTAGTATTGTGGTTATTTTGTTGAACTTTTTATGGTTTTTAATCCAAATTTTTAATATTTTTAATTAGGCTTAAGTTCATGAAATTTAATTTTTATTAAATTATTTTTGTGAAGAAAGGAATTTTTACAACATGAAAATTAATTAAAATTGTTATTGATAATCTTTCATTCCTGACGTGGCTCGGGCTCGAACCCTGGCCGGCAGGTTACCATGACATGTTTCCATCGCAACCACTCGATCTCCTCAGATGGATTTGCCGTCTTACACTCGCAGCCATCGACGAGTGCTGACGTCACTAGTCAAACATCAATCCTTAAACCAAATTGTATTTTTAACATTTGGTAGATCGAAATTTGCTTTCCTGAATGATTATCCATTTCAATTGAATTGATAATCATTTCAATTGAATTGATAATCATTTCAATTGAATTGATAATCATTTCAATTGAAATTGATAATCATTCAGGAAAGCAAATTTCGATCTACCAAATGTTAAAAATACAATTTGGTTTAAGGATTGATGTTTGACTAGTGACGTCAGCAGTCGTCGATGGCTGCGAGTGTAAGACGGCAAATCCATCTGAGGAGATCGAGTGGTTGCGATCGAAACATGTCATGGTAACCTGCCGGCCAGGGTTCGAGCCCGAGCCCCGTCAGGAATGAAAGATTATCAATAACAATTTTAATTAATTTTCATGTTGTAAAAATTCCTTTCTTCACAAAAATAATTTAATAAAAATTAAATTTCATGAACTTAAGCCTAATTAAAAATATTAAAAATTTTTTTTTTTTTATTTAAAAAAACCAAATGTTCGTGCTGTATGGATAGTTAAACAACTATGAATATGTCTTAACTTGTGGTTAAAAAAATAAAGTTCTGTTTAAATTTTGAAATGATCAGCAATGAGGATTTAGCCTAGATTTTAAAACAATCTTTTTTATTTTATAGTAGTGAAGAAATATCTCCATTTGACATTATTTAATTTTAAAACTTAGGTTTGACAACTAATGCAATAAAAACATTACATGAAAACTTAAAGTTTTAAGAAATAAAGTTTCGTTAAGTTTTTTAGATGGTCTAAAACGAGTAATTTATCAAGATTTTTAAAGCGCTTTGTTAACTTTTCAAGAATTTAGTAAAAGCTTTAGTTTAAGTCATTTTATTTAAAAAATAAGGTTTCGTTAAGTTTTTTTTAAGCATAAGAAATAATAAAATTTTTCTTATTTTAAAAGTTACGTAACTGTTTTTATAAAATTCAGATGCACACTGGAAGTTAATAAATAAAGTTTCGTTAAGATTTTTAATTTGTCTTATGCCTGTAATTTCTACAAATAGGTATCTAGCTGTGCATAGGTATCTATGGTTTTCATAATTTTTTGAAATAACCACAATAGTGTTACCGGAAAAACAACTGTTAGGTACGAACACGACTAGATATCTTTTTGTAGAAATTACGGGTATTAAATTGAAAATTTTTTAAAAACACAAAAAATATATCATGAATTCAGTAAAAACTTTAGTCAAAATCGTTTGGTTTAAAAAATGAAGTTTGTAGAGTTATTAAAAAACATATAAAATTAATGTTTTTTTTAATTACTGTCTGTTCATCAGGGTTGATAAAGTTGGTTCAATTGTACTTTTTTTGGTACAATTCAAAACTAAAAAGTACGCTGGTACGCCTGTGACTCATTTGGTACTATTTCCAAATTTTACAAACCTACATATTTGTTACTGATATAAAATTGCAACTCGTATTTGCTGTCCAATGAATATAAGCGGAGATTAGTGTTTGGAGCAAATAGTCTTGCGAAAATGCAAAATGTCGTAGCTTTTTTATGAAATCTAAGGGAAGCTCTATTTTTTGTTGTTGGATTTAACAAAACAGCTATAATTGTTTGCTCTTTTGCAAGACCATTTGCACCAAACACTGAACTCCTTTATTGTGAATAGATTTTTGCACTTGTTCATTGAACGATTGCTTATGCCACATTCTTAATTTAGTATCAGCGGCAGCATATAAGCGTGCATTTTCTGATGATATTTACATAGTAGAAAAGACGACTTCCTCTCAATTCAAGATTGTTTTGGAACGAATTCATAATATTTTCAAATATACGTCAACAAGAAGGGTGTCACGTCAAGAAGTAATTAACAGAATTTTGTAACAGTGGGAGTCCACTCCATTATTATTTTACTCCGTATTATTTTGAAGGAGATTTTACAAGCGCTAAATAAAATTTCATTATATTCGAACTTTCTACTCCTTTCCTGTTTCTGCAGAACTTATTGAAAATTGTAAACTCAATAAATTTGGAAATGCAATCCGAAGATGCTCGTATGCACATATTTTTAGAACGCTTAAAAATTATATTTTCGTTTAAAATTCGATTTTGCATTTTGAGAAATATTCGTCAATTTTCCACAAAAAAGACGATAAATTCTAAAAAGTGTATGAAAGCGCTGTCTGGCGGCAAACAAAAAAAAAGGGATTGGTCGACCCTAAAAACCGCTTGATACAGGTCTGATTAGACCAACTACAATTTGTTTGCCTCTATTCTTGAATATTTTGGAAAATTAACTATTTTGAAAAATCCGGGGCTCGAAATTAATTTTTGACCTATGGTTTCTTTGGCAAAGTTTCTTGGAATGACTTATAGAACAAGAACCGCAATGTGCTTTTGACGCAAAAAAAGTTTACCCACCCTATTATTATGTATAATTAATGATCATGTACTTTTTGCTATCTATACCTACTTGACATCTACAAATGAATTTTAAGTACCTTTTGTTTTTGTTGTATTAAATTTTTGTTTTTAAAAATAAAATAAAAAAAATTTAAAAGAAAATGATTTAGTAAAATGATTTAGTACCGAAAAAGTACGATTTTAAAAGTTCTTTAGTACGATATTGCTTTTCTCATTTATCATCCCAGCTGTTCATCTATTTCTGAACGAAGACTTCGTTCGCTCAAATTGCATGTAAAACAAAAACAATATTTTATAATTTTCGATTGATGAACAGACTATTAAAAAAGGTTGTTTATTTTAAATGAATATAGTAAAATCTCTAGTGAAAATCATTTGATTTCAAAATTAGGTATAGTTTCGTTAAATTATTAACATCTGCGAAATTGAACACTTTTTCAAAATTATTTTTTTTACATATAACTAACGGATATAATATAGTATTAGCTTAAAGTTTTTGCTTGCAAAATTTAATTTCGTTAAGTTTTATAAAAAATGTTTATTAATTTTTAATTTATTTTACATGTTTTTCCTTTACCTCTGTTTTTTCGTACTTTTTATCAAGAGTTCTTCTTGAAAAACATGTAAAACCAATTAAAAATGGATAATCATTCAAAAAAGCAAATTTCGATCTACCAAAGGTTAAAATACCATTTGGTTTAAGGATTTATCTTTAACTATTGACGTCAGCAGTCGTCTATGGATCTCTGAGGAGATCGAGTGGTAGCGATCGAAACATGTCAGGGTAACCAGCCGCCTGGGTTCGAATCTCAGGTCAGTCAAGAATGAATGATTATCAATAACAATTTTAATAAATTTTCATGTTGTAAAATTCCATTCTTCAGAAAAATAATTTAATGAAAATTAAATTTGATGAACTTAAGCCTGATTAAAAATATTGAAAATTTGGATTAAAAACCATAAATGGTTCAACAAAATTACCACAATACTAATTACATTTTTAAAATATGTATTCACTTACTTTACTTACTGAGCTAACATGTAGAATTATCTTTGAAGAATTTCTTTTTTAAATACAATACAGTTTTTAAGTCACAGTTAGTTTAAAAATCACTTTTTGTTCAACTCTTTTGCTAAGAGCACAAGCACAATCTTAAGAGCAACTGTACTTTTTATCACAGTCTCACAAAAGAGAACTTAAAAAAAAACTTTTCATCAGGGTTAGTATTAAAAAAGTGTCATCTTATTGTTGTTTTAGTTTCGAACAACAACAATAACAAAGCAACTTGATAACAAGTACGAACAAAGTTAAGCAGTTGCACGCTAAGTTGTGATAATAGCCTACAATCAATAATGCATTGTTATTGTTGTTGTCGCTGTGTCAGGCCATTTAAAACGATCGAGAGTCCACTACTGTTGCACTTGTTTCAATCTCATTTTTACAATAATAATACATATTTAATAATTGAAAATTCCGATAAACACAATTTCTGAGCGCTACGATCCCCCAAGTCAAAATGTTTATTTATTCATTTATTTGATTGTGTAGCGTATTTTAGTAGTTTTTGTTTTATCATTTTGTTAAGTTGTTTTATTTTCCATTAACAAATAACTGTTAATCATTACTTTGTTTACTTGTATCGTTTTTTTTTTTTTTTTTTTTTAATTATAAAAAAAAATCTTTTCAAGTTTGTATTGAGTCAGGTATGCATTAATACACATAAGATAAGGAAAGAGAATATTTCGTCTATGATTTAATTTGTGTAAATAAGTTTATAATTGAAAAGTTTTTTGTCATTTTCAACTTTTTTGACTTGTGTAAGATCCAAAAATTATGTTAATAAAGTTTGCACGTTTTAGAAATAATATTTCTGATACTGGCACAATTATTTCTTAAAACAATTAACAATTTTAAAATTTTTTTTTAACTTGATAAGGTTTTTAAACTTTTGCAGTACTTAAGACGTAAAATCGCTTAAAAAGTGGTCATTAAATAATTTTGACTTACATACATACATATGTACATACTTACCAGAAATAAACAACTGTTTATTTTTCATACCCTTAAAAAAGATGTTTGTGAAGCATTTAAAATTTTTAATGTTCTTACAAATATGTTTCATACGTTTTTCATATATTTGATCAAACAGTTTGAGTGGTTTATCTGATGGTTTAAAATGTCAACCCCTTCTAAATTTTTCAAAATTCCTAAATGCTGATCAAATATATTTAAATAAAAATCGATTAATACATTTCTAGATAACTTTTTTCATATTTTCATCCAACAACAAGTATAAGTGCTACATTTGCCTATGCGGAATCTGTGATGCCCTCCGACCAGACTAATGGCGATTGCTTTTCTGAGAAAAATGTTGCATTACTGTTACATATCGTCAGCTTAGAGTGCAAAGGTGCTAAGTCCACTTTTTATACAAATTTACATTTTGATGCAGAACGAAAGATAAATGAAAAATACATCATACTAAACAAAAAAAAGTACAGTTATTTCGCTTATGATTGTTTGTAAACACTGATGTGCAAAAGTGCTAAGTCCACACCTGCCATATCGCACGTGCTAAGTCCCGTTAAAAAAAAACCTACTTGTTCTTTTTAATCAAATTTTTCAATCGCAGTAATGAAACTAATTTTTATTGCTTAATAAACATTCACGTGAAAGAAAACTTCTAGTATTATCAGTTTGCCAATTTCATTTTATCACCAAAAGGTAAGTAACAATTTGCTTTTTTTGTTGTTTTTTTACGAATATGTCTTTCAAATATTTTTTTTTTCATAGAATGTTAAAATGTCTCTTCATAACAGCAATAGCACTGGTCCACAACCGCTTCAATGCAACAATTACGACAACTATGGCATTGAACCAGATGATGGAGTTGTTGGGCTAGTTCCTTATGGTTTTAATAGCGATTCTGACGACTCTTTTGACTTACCGACTAAGACCCAAAATCGCAAAAAGAGAGTTCAGGTGCAGAAGTCAGCTTGGTTTGCGGCCAAAAATAAGAAATCCAGAGAAAGAGGAAAACGTTATTATGGGAAACAAAAAGAGAGCGACATTTGGAATTATGAAAAAATTAAAGAACCACGAGCCATTAAACAAAGATGTAAGTGTAAAAGTGATGCTTCTACCATAAAATGTGCCCAAATCAATGATGAAGAAAGACAAAAAATATTTAAACAATTCTGGCAAATGGATTGGAATGCAAAAAAAGTTTATGTAAACACATTGATACAAACAACTGCACCTGCAAGATCCCGAAATAGAAAGGTAAGCAACGAATCCAGAAGGAGCGTTACTTTACAATATCACCTCAAAGTGCAAAATAAATATATACGTGTATGCAGAACATTTTTTTTAAATACATTGAACGTAGGTCGACGTGCTGTGCTTAATTGGGTAAAGAAACCTCTGGTTTCAAAATCTAATTTAAATGAAAGTGTTCCGAAAAAATGTAGTCAAGACAGACAATCCCTTAACTCTTTTTTTGACTCGCTACCATCTATGGAATCCCATTATTGTCGTGCTTCAACGAATAAAAGATATCTTTTGCCTGAATGGCGTTCGAAAAAAATGATTTACGACTTTTATGTTAATGATTGGTGTAAAAGCCAAAAAGTGCACCCGCTCTCGATTTCGGTATTCTACGAAATATTTGATATCAAAAATCTTAGCTTATTCTCACCAAAGAAGGATCAATGTGAAACCTGTTCACGTTATTCAGTCGACAACCTTTCATATGAAGACTACACTCTTCACCAAGAAAAAAAAAGAAGAAGCTAGAAATGAAAAAAACCAAGACAGAAATGAAGAAGCAAATGTGTTCACCGTTGATCTTCAAGCTGTCTTAATGGCTCCAAAATCTCAAGTCAGCAGTCTCTACTACCGGACAAAGTTGCAGGTGCACAATTTGGTTTTTCATAATCTTATAAACCAAAAGGCATACTGTTTCTTATGGAATGAAGCTGAAGGCGGAGTAACTGCTGAGGAATTTGCAAGCATATGGGTTTTTTTTATTGAAGAAAAAATTATCCGTAAAAATGACACTAAAAAAATTATTTTTTACAGCGATGGGTGTAATTATCAAAATCGTAATTGCTTAATGAGTAACGCCCTGTTAAATACAGCAATCAAACATAATGTTACTATAGAACAAAAAATTCTTGAAACCGGGCATACCCAAATGGAGGCAGATAGCGTTCATTCTACAATTGAGCGTGCTATGAAAAATAGAAATATTGATGTTCCTGCGGAATATATTGGAATATGTAAAGGAGCCGGAAAAAACCCCGAACCATATGATGTTACCTATTTGGATCATTCCTTTTTTAAAACATTTAAAAACGTTAAATTTATCAAAAATATTCGACCTGGTCGTGGAAAAGGCGATGCAAAAGTAACGGATATTCGTGGTATTAAATATACACCGAATGGTGAAATATATTTTAAGCTCAGATTTCCTGATCCATGGGAAGTACTACCCCAAAGAATAGATGGTAATGTAGTGGCGTTGGACTGGTCAAATTTTCAACAGCTTTACCAACAAAGAAGAAAAATAACAGCTAAAAAATATGAAGACCTGCAATATTTAAAAACTACTTTGCCGAAAGATCACCACAAATTCTACGACGATTTACCTCACGAATGATTAATTAATAATTAATTAATTAATTAATAATTAATGTGATATTTTTTTATTTAACAGCAATGAAATAAGACTGTCTTTAATGTTTTTTGTTACAATAAAAGAAAAAAAAATTATAAAATTGTTTTTTTTTTCATAAATATTTAACAAATGATTTTAAGAAAATGTGCTAAGTCCAATGCACAAACATAAAACAATTTACAGAAAATGAGCTAAGTCCCGAAAATGCTTGAAAATCAGCAGCGTGTGCTATTTTTCAATTGCTCCTTTTTGATAATTAAAAAATGAACCAACACCGATAAAATTACGTTTAAAGTTTTATAGAATATTTCCATAGATTCATTTAGGAAAGTTTTATGTCTCTCCTGTAAAGTCTTAAAATGTGGACTTAGCACCTTTGCACTCTAAGCTGACGATATTCTACATTTTTGTGTTCGTTTGTACAAAAAATACAACTGTGGGAAAAATGTTCAAGTTCTTTTGTGAATATGTTGATGAAAAACATGGACAACATGTTGCATACTTTACCCTTACTTTTACTTAAGGTGTTCATATTGTCCTGTTCTACAACTTTGGTACTTACTACTTTGTTTGTTTGTACAACAAATGTTTTATTATGTTTGTCATAATTAATACCGCTCATAATCTTGTAAAAAATTGTTTTAAAACAAAATATAAAAATATTTACACATGAAAATCAAAAAAGTGTATTTATATTATAATCGTTTTAATTTTTATAAGCCTTTAGTGATGTTAACATTTGTTTCCAACCCGTAATAGCGTGCAGAAACCGCTTAAATAGCTTTAAAAATCGCTCATTAAGTACAGTAATGATGAAAGTGTAATAGTTGCAAATTAAAGCACTAATTGTGTTCTATTGAAATTGCACAACATGTAACACTTCGAGTGATTATAGGTAACATTAGAAAATGTTACATGTATATACTGTAACATATTTTTCTCAGAAAAGAAATCGCCATAAGAATCCTTCAAGATTGTGGCTTATATCGTTCCCTAACCGCGAAAATAACGTAAGCGACATCATTTAAAATTTTCGTTTTTTTAATATTGGCATCATCTACAAAAATGTCATGGTCACATAACATGCAGTCTACAACTGACATGAAATGCTTAACATTAACACTTATATGATGTAAGTGTTAAGTATAGACTCATCATGTTAGAGGTTTTCTCATGTTATAACACGGTTGTTAATGCAAATGTTTTAACAACGCTTTTATAACATCAAGTTAACACAGCAAATCATGTCAGTTGTAGACTGGCAGTTAGTGCCGGTTCACACACGCCAAGTTTGACTCGTCAAGTCTTGAGCTTTTAGGAGAGAAGGGAAAAGAGGATGACATATCTTTTCCCCTCTCTCCTAAAAACTCAAGACTTGACGAGTTAAACTTGACGTGTGTGAACCGGCACTTATTCATCGTTACAATTTTAAAGCAAGAATAATTTTATCGTAAGCGACAAATTTCATTCGAAATTTATATCAAATAAAATAAGAAAAACTTTCTCCTGTAAAATTTGATTTTTGGCGCTTAAGTTATTTTCGCGGTTAGGGCTCGATATCTAAAAATTATACAACAATATTTATAAAATCTGATCTCACAGTATTATAATTGAAGCACAGTCGCGAATAACGTTTTAAGTTACAAAATATTAATTTTTCAGGAGAGCAAATAAACGCTTTTTACAGGCAGGATTATTTGTTTAAAAAATTATTTTTTTCTATTATTAAAAATAATGATAATAAAAACTTTTATGCCAAAGGCTTTAAAAACATTATTCCGCACTGCAAAACCGTTTCGGTTTCATCATTTTGCTATTATCTTACAATGTTCTTCCACGCGTCAATGTGCATAATTTTGGTTGATATGATGGTTGAACTGTGTAAGAGAGTAAGATTAACGGTTATCTGCAACAAAAAAACAGTTTTTGCAAAAAGTGGCTTTTACAACGTTATTCGCGGCTGTGCATCAATTAGTTGCGGTTTAAGGTGTAGGAAAGTTTGTATCAAAAGTACGCTTTATGTGGGGTCTTATAAAATTTAACAGCATGATTTCTAGTCGTACTAAACTATGGAAGGTCACCCCCCTCCCCCCCTTCGATTTCACATGCAAGTGCAAGTTCGAAAAACTCAATTCACTCACACTTTTTCACTAACATTCCCATAACTTTTGTACTTTTAGCCAATCGGCTGCTTCCCAGATTTTTCGATGATAATACGTATACACTACTTGCGAGTAATAACTTGCATGTGGAAAAGTGCGAGTCGTACACAAAAGTTCAAGTACGAATAACACTAAAATGTACTTAAACAATCCCAAATGGGTTAACTTTCGAAAATCAATTCCGGGATTTCTTAAAAATTTCGTTGATAGTGCCACTCTGAGAGTTAAATTATAAAGTGAGCGTTTTAATCTCATTTAACTTATCAACGTTTGTTGCAAACACTACAACAACACCACACAAGTAGCTAAAAAACGATTTGCTTGTTGTGTTTAGAAACAACAAAAACAAGAGTACAAGACGAATGCACATTATTTTCATGTTTAAAAATTAAAATTGAAAACTCTTGCTTCTCATTTAGTTTTTATTTTCATATGTACATTAAGTTTTTTAAGTAAAAACCATATCGGGTATGATGCTGGTGTTTTATAATTGAAATTCTGTAAAATTGTATGATTAAAACGGGTAAGTAAATCATCATAATAGAATTCTCCTTCTTATTTCACTTTTGGCTTATTTCAAGTACGAATTCGGGATTAAATCAAACTTATAATTCTTAAATCAAGTGCATTTTGAGATGGGTTCAATATTAGTTTTACTTAAATCAATCTCATTTTCGGATTATTTCTAGTACGAATTCGGGATTAAAAATGGGTAAGTTAAGTATTTTGCGATTGAAAATCCGTACTTGAATCAATCTTTCTGTACTTGATTCAAGACATCCTATACTCACCGTACTATTAATACCGCTTCGAATTGAATTAAGTACGGATGGATTGATTTTTCTTTTGAGTGTATGATTTATTATCGAGAACATCACAAAACTTAATGGTTTGATTGATTTCTATTCATAAAAAATAACATTTGCGAAATTTAATGAGAATCGGGGACTTCCGTTACCAACTTACTTATGTTTATTTTTGTAACAAAAAATATCAATTTATTTTAGGGAGGTCGTTCCACATTTGGGGTTATAACTTTTTTCCTTCTGAGCCGATTATGCTAGATTTCAATCCGAAACTGTTTAAGAGAACTATTAACAATTTGTCACCGAAATTGTTCTTTTTTTAATCTTTCGAAAGTGAGCATGTTTTCAATGACATAGAATTACTCAAGGACCTATAATACATCGAGCATTTTAGATTTTTGTTTTTTGATGAAAATCGATCATTTTTGATCATTTGCATCATCTCTAAAAATCTCATATCTCTGGGAAGTACCGTTGCAAAAGCAATTTTAAACGAACCCCTAGACTTGAAGCAAAAATATTTAAAAAAGAACTTCTCCTGTAAAATTTTATTTTTGTTGGTTACATAATTTTTGCTATAAGAGCTCGATATATACATGAAAGAGTGAATTCAAATCTGGTCTATGCAGATTCTTAATGTGTTAACAATACAATCAGGTTTTCTGATTAAGCCCAATTCATTTTTAGTATTAAGTCTTTTGTACTTTTTCGCAAAATACTATACAAAAAATGCCCGAGAATGGATAAAAAAAAACTGAAGACGCGATCGCTTACGTTATGCGTTACGTTATGAACTATTCAAAATCTTTGGGAAAATTAAGTTTATTTTAATGATTATCAATATAAGTAAGTTTTTGGGAAGAGAATTCTTCTTATTCTTTCTTACACAAAGATGATTTCTTATTTGCGTTTTTGACAAGAAAAAAAGGTCAAAAATCCTTTGCGAATAAAATTTTGATATTCTGAACCTGATTTTTTTAAGTTTTCAAAATATTCCATCAAATGATCTGTTCGTTTTAGTTTTTCTTTTTTAATATTATTCTCTTCTTTTAATCAGTGGAATGAGATACTATTTTAAGCCTTTAAATTTAAAAAAAAATAATGTTCTAGTATTAGACTTTTTAGATTTCTAAGGTCATTAAAGGTTATTTTCATAAGATTAAAAGAAATTTGTATTAAGTACTAACAAGGCAGCATAGTTCTTTTTACCTGAATCATTGATTTTCCCACTTTTTCTCAAATCTTGTTTTATTTTCCTTTTTTTTTTTTTTGCTGTAGGTTAAGAAAAATCTTTGGTGCGGGTGAAACAACCAAGAGAACAACAAAATCTACTACCTGATACCTTCACTATTGTTCTAAAAACAAAACTCATGTTACGAGTTTTAAAAATAAATAACTATAAAATTTCTGACTTTTAAGACGGTATTTTTGTTTTTAAAATTTTAGTGCATCCATTCACTAAAGAAATTCATTTTCTTTTCCACACGTATCAGGGATGGCAAAGTTGGTACAATTGTAATGTATTATATCGACCCCTTTGCGCGAAATTATCGTATGTTACAAAAACCAAATTTTACAGGAGAGCAATTTTTATACTTTGCTCTCACTTGCAATATAAATATGAAAATATACATTCAATTTTTGGAGCAACGAAGTGGAATTCGCCTACAATTTTTTGTCAGGCGACGTCTCTTTGAATGTAGAACAAGATTGCATCAAAAACTCAATTTCAAAAAAATTGGCATATACGATAATTTCGCGCAAATGGGTCGATATTATTCGATCTCCAAAAGGACAACAAACTAAATTAGTGCAATCAGACAAAAATTATTTTTAGCTGAAGAATCTAACGAATAAGATAATGGAACTTCTAATAAATCTTAATAAAACATGTCTAATTTTGGACCTCTGATCTTATGTAAAATTAACATCTTAATAAATGGGCAATATTATGCACATTCGGACCACATGGCACATATTTGCGGAAATAGCTTGAATAATCGACTGAATTCAGACTATAACAGCTAGTTTGGCATCTTTCTAGACTAGCAAGTTCTGTAGAAATTACAACTTTTAGAACATTTTATGTCGCCAAAGCTCTTCATTTTTATCAGCGGATGTTGCAGATATATGTATGTATGTTAGGGAGAGTCGATTTAGCAATCGATATTGTGCCAACGATTTTTCGATGGCTTTTGGCATGAGAAAAAAAAGTTCCACTACGACATATCAAAAAATTATTTTCGATGTGACCAAATTTCAATTTTTTACTTTTTCTCAACTTTTATTTTTGAGGTTTTTTGGTAGGCAATACAAAAAATCGGCTGATTTAATTTTTTAAATTTTACGTTTTTTAAGGTGAAATTGTACGCGATATTATTTTTTCGAAAATAAATGTTTTTGGGGTTTTTAGACGTAGTTTTAGCGAAAAAACGTTTTATTTCGATTTTTTACTCTTTTTTTTTGTTTTTTTTTTTAAGGCTGCAACCATGTCCCAATTAGTAGGTCTGCTCGAAACGCCTGCTGATTTTTTGCAGAGTTGTGTTTTTAATAACAATACATAGCAAAATGTATTAACAAAGTGACCTCAGTACTACAACAATGAAACAATAAAAAAAACAACAGGCATTTTGTTGCTAGAATTGAGACGGCAAGTGTCACAATGCCTTATAAAAAAAGTAAATAAACAAAAAAAATGACGACAAACGTCACACATGAAGAAAATCACTGCAATCAGCTGCTCTTGTGAGGTCATTAATAGGCAAAATGTCAAAAGTTGTTTACATTTTTAACGTCATTGTGTTTATTTAAAAATTAAATTTAATAATAGTGACAAAAATAAAAAAAATATAAGTAATATATAAAAAACTAAAAGGCGGACACAATGAAGAACATTTATCGTCTCCTCCCAAGTGACGAAGAAAATAAAGAAAACAACATAAGTGTCAACATTTTTATTTCAATAACAAAAGAGAAATTTCCACAGACGAACATGTTGACCAAGGGTATACTTCTCCTATATCTGGTAAAGCATTTCCGTTGTTTTCTTCACACCCATATGCAGGCGGAGGAGGAAAGTAAGCAGTCTTTAGTGTGCTGTACAAATGATTATCTCCAGATTAGTTTTTGTTTATTAATCCGTTCATGGCACATGGCACTTTCGGCATCAAATGATAAATACATTGGCGCTGCTGTTTCATCACTGAAGAGGAGACGATTAATGTTCTCCATTCTGTCCGCCTTTTAGTTTTTTATTTATTTTTTATCTATCTATCTATCTATCTATCTATGCTTCTATATATATAAAACAGGATGTGTGTATGTATGTACATATGTATGTATGCTGGGCCGATTTTGATGAAATTTTCAGGGAATCTTCAGAATATTCAGGCGGTTGACACTGAAGTCGGTCTGCGGGCGGAGGGGCGTGGCAAAACCAATTTTCATATTGCACCACCAAAGACAGCTACATATATAATTTGGACGATTTTTTCTTTAAAATTATCGCCATGGTCCAACTTAGATTTATACGAAAAGAAAATTTTGCTCCGCCCACTTTTTTCGAATTACCTAAAATCAGAAAACGGCTCCATTGATTTGAAAAATTTTTCTTTCAAATGCTGGCATTGATCCATTTTAAGTTTTCATCGAAAGAAAAATTTACCACGGCTATTTTTACGCCCACTTTTTCTATTAAGCGCATAACTTGAGAACGGCTTGACCGAGTTGGACGATTTTTTCCTTAAAATGATTGCCATGGTCCAACTTAGGTTTTTACGGAAAGAAAATTTTGGCCTGCCCACTTTATTTCGATTTACCTAAAATCAGAAAACGGCTCCATCGATTTGACTAATTTTTCTTGCAAATGTTCGTATATTTTTAACGGACTTTATAAATCAAACGCAAACATTTTTCCTTATTTAGACAGGACAACGTCTGTCGGGTCAGCTAGTTTTTTTAATAAAATTTTAAAACACAAACAGCAAAAACTGGTAGAATTTTGCAAAATGTAAAAATGTATTTTATAATTCTTCTATACATAAAATATAGAAAAAAATCTTCGCATTGTCCTTTCTTTTTCATTTCCTTTATCGCCCAATTAGTTCTAAGTAAGAATGATAGAAATAAAGATTACGACATCAGGCAGATATAAAAAGTTTTTAAAGTTAAATGTAGGAACTGTCACACAACCTTCGTTCTCATTGGATAATAATTTGTAACTTTCAAACTGTTAGTCCCATTTTAGACAGGCAAAGTTTACTTTGCAAAGTCTTGAGTTTATGGATGGGAGGGGAAAAGAGAATAGCGGGGGAGTACGCTCTTTGCTGTACTCGCAAATTCCTTTTGTTTTTCGTTCGTAGTTTATTTCTGAGCAGGGGTGATAAAGTTAGTAGTACAATTGTACTTTTTTACTACTATTAGCAGTGCAAAAGTAATAAAGTACTCCAATGCAAATTTAGTACAATTTAAAAATTGCAAACGCTTTTTCCTACCAAAATATGATAAAAACAAAGCAAAGAAATCGCCTTTATGTAAATACTATATCGAATTTAATTCAAACAAATTATTGCTACAGTCTTATGAATCGTGTTGCTATAGTTTAAAATAAAAAAAATTACAAATAGTAATATGTTACAAAACTAATTTCATACACCAACCGAACTTTCATCTTCTTTAAAAATAATATTTTTGTGTTCCTTACTATACCTGTACCCACGTTCTGTAACTATAGTGAGAACTTCTCGCGTCGAAAAGATGTGACACAAAATATTCCATCGTTTCTCGAAAAGTGAGAAAAAAGTGTGTCTGTAACTCATGTCGAAAACTATCAAAAGAGATTACGTCGTTACGTTATAAATGTCATAATATTGCACTCGAAGCCGATGTGACATTGCAGACATTGAAAACGCCAGTAACAAATAACGTTGACGGCGACCAAAATTTACTAAAATTGAAAATTTTTCAACGACGCACAGTAGCGCCCGTAGAGCAAACGAGGTTGCAAAAATCAAAATTTTCATGAGCACCGACGAAGTTTTGAATAAACTCATGTTATAGGAAACTTTTCAACGATTTCAAATCTGCCACTCTTAATAATATCACATTTTTAGTTTAGAAGATATAGCCGTTCAAAGTTGACCGACTTTCGGTTTTCAAAAAAACACACAATTTTTAGTAAATTTGTTGCGATTTCAGGTGTAATATCACGAAAAATAGGTAACGAATCGCCTTATTTTTTGTTTGTATTGATTGATGCATTTATTAAATGTGTAATGATAAAAAAAAAATGAACTGTTTGCTTTGTGTTTCTCCTGGTAAATCACTATTTAAAAACTATCCGTTTTTTCACTATTTTTCAACTTTGACGGAAAATAACAAAAATCTATATTTTTCTATATTTGCCATATTTGCAAAATCTGTTCTTTGATTATTTCTTTACATAATTCAAAAATTTTATCTGCCCGTACGTGCCCGTTTGGCTTCTAGAGGTAAAAAAGGTTAAAAAGACATGGTTGCCATACTAATATTGCGGTTTAATAAAATTCTTTAATTTGGCCCCTACAGCGCGTAGGATGCTCCTAGATGGGTCAAATGTATGACCAACCCCACTTTATTATTTATTGCCGAATTTCGGTTTTTTTAGTTATTTCAATAAACTAAACCATTTTTGAGTTACGCGAATATATGTGTGACATGGAATTACCCATATACCGAAAATACAGAAAATTGAAAAAATAAATTTAAAAAAAAAAAATTTTTTTTTTTAATTTGTTGGGTAATAATTTAGAACCCTAAAGAAAAAAAAAATAAAAACAATCTAAAAATGTAAAAATAATTTTTTTTTAGGTACCATAAAATTGATTTTTCTACTAATTTTAACTTTGATAACCCATAAGTAGGCCCCTACACAGCGTAGCACCCTTTTCAAATGCACATTTCATAGGCTGAACAGTTATCTATCATATGCTGTTTAAACTGTTCAATTACCTTATTCGGTTCAAAAGATATGATTTTTGCAACGAAAAAACTCAAATGGCGCCACTGTGCGACGGCGGCGAAATTAGAACCGTTGGCTTTACCAAATAATGTAAAGTGCGACTTTAATGTTTGTTGTTTGCAAACGATTTAAAAACATTCGTATATTTTATATAAATGTTAAAAGCAAAATAATTAAACAATAAAAAAATGTGCCAAGAACAAAATATTATTATTATTATTATTCTTTGTATTTTGCATTTTTAAGTGTTTTTTGGTGTTACAAGTTTTTCTCGCCCCGTTTTTATACGTGAGTTTATTTGACAGTTCAAAGCGGAAACTTTTCGCACAAAAATATTACAGACACACTTTTTCTGAAATTTGGCGAGTAATTTCCTTACGTGACAGCTAGTACTCGCCAAAAAAAGTTGCAGATACATACTACGTTTATACGCACCACTTATTTGAAAATAAATATATTGCAAGTAGAGAATATTGCCGCATAAACAGTGAATTAAATTTTTATTTGCGAATATCTAACTCATTAAAACAATTCCTGATTAACGACACTATTTGCAAATAAGATTTTAAGCATTGCCACACTTTTAAACGTTTTACGTTTTTATTTCGATGTGGCACATTCATATGAGAACAAAAGTTAAATTAAATCAAAAATGTGCAAATTAATTTTAAAATACACAATAATTTTTGATCTTTTTCATTTAAAAAATAAAAAGTTTATATACATACAGTGCTACTAAAGGCAAGATTACACTATTATACTTTGTATTAATACATGTCAAAAACTCAAGTAATATGACAAAGTGTGATAGTGTGAATGAAATGTGTCACGAAAATGACAAGTATTAAGAAAAAAGTTTGACATCCCATACGACTTCATCGTTTTTTGAAAAATTTCAAAACAATAATACTTTTCATTGGATCAGGGTTGCATTTTTTTTCATGTGTGAGTGTTTATACTTTGTGAGATGGTGTGAACACAAACTGTCATGTTACATTAGATTTTTTGACAGTCGCAACAAAACTCATTAGATTTCCATCTCACAAAGTATTATGGAATACGTAAGACTTGTGAGATAGTGTAATCTAGGCTTTAATGAATAAATTTTCCATCTGGCATCACTTAAAAATAAGAATGTTCATAAAGAAATAGACATATAAACAGTAAGTTAGTTAATCGCAAATAGTTTTTATTCGCGAATAGGCTACGTATAAACGTAGTAACAGTTTAGTGAGAAAAACAGCTGTTTGTTTCAATTTATGGCATTTCTGTTTCATTTCACACATTTCAATCGAAAAGTTTACTGACGCGAGAGTTACAGAACATGGGCACTGATTGTTGTAATTTTTTAATTAAATATTTTATATATGGGCATTTCTTGGGGTCACTAACGTACGTTCGTACGCTTTTGATGTAAAAATAATATAGAAAACAAAACTTTTCCTATCATTTTTTTTTTGGCGATTCGATAGCATTTGGGTAGCTCTAAGTTTAGTGCAAAAGATGGATGGATTCATTGAGTTTAAATTTTTTATAATAATACATAGTTATAAACATGTGGTCACGAACGTACGCAAAATAGAAGTCAACTTTGGCTGACAGTAGTGAAATGTAAAAATCTGCGTAATGGATCGTAATATTCAAAAGTGATTAATTTAGTTTAAGATTGTATTAATGTAGGTCTCCATCCAGTATTTACAAAATAAAATATCTCTCTTGGTTTTTTTTTAAATTGCCTTATGTACAACACGAGCTAAATTTTAAAAGTTTTATGAACGAACATAAAATAATAAAAAAAAGTGTTATCAACAATAGTGATGGCAAATTTTATTAAAAATATTTAACTTAAAAGTAATAGTTTTCTTATAAATTACAAGAAAAAGCATCAAAAAAGAAAAATAAAACTATTTTTTTATGTTTAAAGTTATTGCATCAGAAAATTAACTGATGCAATAATTGCCAATATTTGCTGCAGAGCTGCGGCATCACTGCATAAAAAAACTTTTGACATATGAAAGTAATGCCAAGTTTCTTACAAGTGATGCTTTTACGAACATTCAACTTTACTAATGCGCAACTGATGCGCAGCAACTGCATTTACGAACGTACCCACACTTTAACCAGTAAGCAAGTCATATGTGTTAAAATTATGAAAAATTCCTTGCACCATAGATATCTATACACAGCTAGATACTTTTAGTAGAAATTGCGGGCATTACTACCCAGTAAAAACTTCGCTCACTTTTTTAAAATGAATAGCTTCTTGCACTAATTATTTAGTAGCTTTCTTCTAACTACTATAATTACTTCTATAACTACTTATTTTTCAGATGTATGTAGGAAAAAAATAATGACTTACATAAAAATGCATTCATTTTGGGACATCCCTTGTAAAATTCATTGGTTCTTTCAGAAGAATTGGAAGTAGTATTTTAACATTTTCCTTATTACTTAACACATTATTTTGCAGGCGAAGTTTTAACTGGGTAGTTAAAACATTTTTTTAACCTGTTCCACTTTCAAATCTAAAAAAAACAAGCTTAAGATTCTTCGTCTAAATTCCTTATTATTCACTTAATTTTTCTTTTTGTTAATTGCCAAAGGTATATTTCAAATATAAATGTATAGCACAAGTGCATTTCAATGTAAATTTTTTGTAATGCAAATAATAAAACTTGTAAAAAATATTTTTTTGGCATTAAGTACATTTAGGGTAAAAAATGTAAATTTTTTTTCGGTATTAAGTACATTTAAAAAAATGCCGTTTATCAACCTTGTATGCAGGCTGCAACAACGAATAAACAAAAATTTGTCAAATTAAACTTTGTGTGTCTAAACACCAAACAAAGTTTAAAAGAGAACTACACAAGACTTTGCAAAGTAAACTTTGCCTGTCTAAAAGGGGACTTATGTTTATGTGTAAACTTGACAGTGGAGCAATTTATTATTTTTCTATTTAAATTATTTGAAAACTGAAAATTTTTTATAAGAAGTTCCTTTTTTCTTCATAATTTTATTGTTAACATACATAAATACATATTAGCTATGGTTAAAAATATAGACATTTAATTAAAAGGACGCAACACGTTAGTTTTTCGCACAATTTCCCGATTTGTTTTTTTGCGGCTAATTTGTTGGCATTTGGCCACTGCACACTTTATGTTTGTTCTCTTTTCTGCTCTCTTCTATTTTTATTTAGATTTTATTTTTCTTAATTAAGCTACTTTTAACACACTTTTTAATATTTTATTTATTGTAATAATATTTTTTATATAAAATATTAAGCAAAATTCTTAGTTTTTTGACAATTAATATAATGTTTTTTTTTACTCTCTGAGTAAATTAATTGCAGGGTTGCCAGCTAACACGTAATACATACATTTTTTGTAAGAAATTACGATTTTCACATATAAAAGAGACTTGGTAATCTTAACAAGAGAACTACTACGTCATCAAACGGTAAAACATGCGCAAGGCGTAATCTTTACTTCTATCATTCTTTGTTCTAAGCACTTTTTTAGAACAAACTTATTTTACCAAAATTTCGATTGAAAATTTTTTATTTAACAAAATAATTATAAAACACATATTTCTTGACAGCTGAAAACTTTTTGACATTTTTACCATTTGTATACACAAACAAAACGCGTGTTGTTTTTTCTATTGTTGCATTGTTGTAATTGTGCGCAGACCTACAAACTGGGCCATGGCTCCAACACAATTTTTAAATATTTTCTCCTGTATCAAATAGCTCGTTTCTAAAGAAATTAGCACGTTAAAGGCGATGGTAATATCAGTTTATCGAAAAAAAAAATAATTTTGAACGAGTTTTGGTCGAACAATTGATTTGTTTCGATTTTTCATAAGCGAAACTAAATTTCAGCATTTATTTGGCAAATAAAAAGCATTTTCAATATTGCTTCTTACCTAAGTCGTCATCATGACAACCGTCACTCAAAAATAATTGCTTCATTTAACAGTTGTCAGCGTAAATTTGTGTAAAAACAACATTAATACTCAATTAAAGTTTTTGTTTGAATCCAAGGCGAATTTAAAAGGGTAAGTGCAACTCTAAAACTACAAAAGGCCATATGTATTTTGTTTTTGCGTTATATTGGTTGTTGTCAAAAACAGCAAACTGAACACCAACGCATTTTTTTATAAAAATAAAATTTTCACTTTTTTATAAAAGGAAATAATAGTTTCACTTTTTCACGACAGACATTGTCCTGTCCAAATTAGGAAAAACGTTTGCGTTCGATTTTAAAATCCTTTAAAAAGATACAAACATTTGAAAGAAAAATTAGTCAAATCGATGGAGCCATTTTCTGATTTTGGGTAAATCGAAAGAAGTGGGCGGGGCAAAATTTTCTTTCCGTAAAAACATAAGTTGGACCATGGCAATAATTTTAAAGAAAAAATCGTCCAAATCGGTCATGCCGTTCTCAAGTTATGCGCTTAATATAAAAAGTGGGAGTAAAAGTAGGCGTAGTAAATTTTTCTTTCGATGAAAACTTAAAATGGATTAATACGAACATTTGAAAGAAAAATTTGTAAAATCGATGAAGCCGTTTTCTGATTTTAGGTAATTCGAAAAAAGTGGGCGTAAAAAGGTGCGGGGCAAAATTTTCTTTTCGTATAAATTTAAGTTGGACCATGGCCATCATTTTAAAGAAAAAATCGTCCAAATTATATAGATGTCATTGGTGGTGCAATATGAAAATTGGATTTTGCAATGCCTCTCTGCCGCAGACCGAAAATCAAAAATCAGACTTCACAGTGTCACCTGCCTGAATATTCTGAAGATTCCCCTGAAAATTTCATCAAAATCGGCCCAGCCGTTTTGGAGTCCATACGTTACATACATACTCACATCCTGTTTTATATATACATATATAGAAGATTTGTTTCATTATAAAAATATGTATCACACTTTTGAATCAAATTTTTCTCAGACATAAACAAAAAACATAAACAAACATATTTTGTTTACGTTTGTATATTATATTTTGAATTCGCCGTAGAGACAGCGGATAAACGGCTGACGCGTTGCACTTGCCTCTTTTAATTCACCTTGTTTGAATCTTTATTTGAATTATATTTAAGGAAATTGAACGTACGTATATGCCAGTTATTTAAATTACAGTTTGCTATTTTTTGCCGATAGAAACAAATGTGTGTAAAATATGAGAATTTATTTTAAAATTCAGATATTTCCTTGAAAGTCTTGCTTGGATTCCATTCAACTCATTTTACTTCGGCTTGCTAACGTAGTCGTCATGATCTCTTCGCGATTTTTATCAATTGCACGTTTATCTATAGATAAATCTATAGAAAAAATTTTGCTTTTTAGTCTAAGTATTTTTATTTTATGTTATTTTGTTATTAAACTTTTTTTTATCAAAAACAAACATTGTACAACAATAAATACTTTAATAAAAAATAATAAAACAAATCAGAAAATATTTACAAATTTTATTAAAATATTAATTGGTATTACAAACATTTAATTAGATATTTTCATATTTTCTAATTAAACTTTTAATTGTATCAAATAAGATTTAATTAGAAAATTGTATGCAAGAATTAAATAACTAATTGATACAATTAACAATTTAATTGTTTTTTGTCAAATTTTAATTAATTTTTTAATTTATTAAATTAAAAATTTAATCAAACATATAACAAATTTTTAATCAAATACTTAATTGACACAATTAAAAAAATAATTAAAAATCAAAATTTTTTTAAATAAACTTTTAATTACTCCTATCAATTTTTAATTAAAATTTATTTTAATTAAATAAGTATTAAAAATTTAATTGGGACTACAAATTTGTTTACTGGAAAAAAATAAACAATTTTTTAAATGAAACTGGGATTTTTTTAATTGAAATTGCTTTTTATTTTTTTCTGTGTACGCTGGTTATGAGTTGAACGTACCGCTCGATACCTTGAATATGGCATGGAATCTTCGGATCGTTTAGCGGTGCATCTTTATTTTCGTCATTATCAAAATAAATGTTTTTAAATGTTAATATGGCATGCTTATTGTGAATGGTGGTTCTGACAGCTTTTCATCGTCGTCAAAATGAATCATATGAATGTTATCAGTGGAATTAAAATAAATTTTCGATTTTACGTGGGAACAAATATTTCAGGAACGGGCTTTTAATGGGATCTTTAAATTATAAGCCATAAAACCTTACCTCACACTATTTTAACAAGTTGCCTAATTTAAATAAAATATTATAATTTGTTTCAGAAATATTCAGGCATTTTGGTTAATAATCACAAGTGATTTATAATCACAAGAAGGAAGTTCTGGACCAAGGCGAATTCATAAAGGTGACCGCATCATGAGATAGCGTTATGCTAGCTATCCCTTTCTTTTAAAACATACTATGTATTTTGTTTTTGTAAAAAGTTAGAGTAAATGTCAAAATTATTGGTTGAAAATATAAAAAAGGGAATTTGTTTGTGTATGAAATACCTATACAAAATTGCTTTAGAAAGTAAATCTTTTTCCTGTATTGGAAATTTATTGTGGCTCCACTTATTCCTTACGCCTTTTAAAATCCTCTTGTTTAGTTTTTATATTCACTTTTTTTTGTTTTATTACATTTAAATAAGTTTTTTTTCTTGTATTTAGATTTAAAATTTTAACAAATTTTTTTCACAAAATGTAAATAACGCTTTACATTCAGTATACACACAAGGAAATAAACAATAAACAGATGACTCGAAAATATCACCTTTATGAATTCGCCTTGTTCTGGACAAAAAACTTTTTTCATAATTGTGATTTAAAATTACATGTTAATTTTGTTCCAACATTTTAAAACAAGTTAAAACTTTTGTTGTTTATAAGGCACCCTTAAAGGGTTAAATCACAAGTGATTTGAAATTATGTGATTTGCAGAACATGCCTGATTGTTAGGCTTAATAAAGAGATTTTTAGAAGATTGTTTATATTGGATCTATTGCAAATTACCGTTTGTCACAAAATTCGGTGGAGTGATTTCCATTAATAATAATTTTGTAGAAGTTAAGGCCGCTTATATGGGACCTATAATAAATTACGGTCCGATTAGCACAAAATTGCATGGTGTTATATCTAGCCATATAAAACTTTATTAAACCAAATTTTACTGCAATATATATAATTGTCGTATTTAAATGATTTCTTAAAGTGAGCTTTATATGGGGCCTTGGTTAATTATGGACCGATCTTTACAAAATTTTGAAATATGATTTCCAGTCATATTAAACAAATTTGTGTAAAATTTAATAAGAATCGGTAAATAATTTATTTTAGTTTTTAAAACAAAAATACCTATTTGCTAGATAGGTTGTTCCACATTTGGTTTCATTACTATTTTCGAACTGAGCCATACTGTTACGCAGAACTAGAAAGAATCTGACACCAATACTCGGGGTTGTTAGGCTTTTTTCTTCAAAAATCGTCAAAAGTTTGAACAATATTCGTCAAAATCGTCATGAACAGTTAACAAAATCGTTAAATATTTAAATTTTACAAATTGGAGACAATTTATTGCATTAAATTTTTAGCAAGAAATTATATTTATGACTAGCTGGCCCGGCAAACGTTGTTTTGCCATAATATATAATAATATAATATATAATTATAACTTACAGCCTGTTCATGGATTTCGAACGTCATCGTTCGCATAGAAAATAACATTAAAAACAAAAACAAACTTCGAACAATGTTCGATTTTTGTTTTTGTTTTAAATGTAATTTTCTATGCGAACGATGCCGTTCGATATCGTTAAACAGGCTGTTATTTCTTTCAGATGTTACAGTGTCTGCATGCCAAATTTTAAGAAAACCGGTTGATTAGTTTAGAAGATAATAAAAATTATAGGCTTTTAGATGTTACACTATTTGCCCGCCAAATTTCAAGAAAATCAGTTGATAAGCTAAGAAGACATGGGGAGGGGGAGCTGTTACTCCTCTTGCCCTATTGCATGCCCTTTTTCTTTCAGATGTTACAGTGTCTGCATGCCTTATTTTAAGAAAACCGGTTGATTAGTTAAGAAGATATAGGGAAGGGAGCTTTTACCCCTCCTGCTTCACGCCCTTAATAATAAAAACTATAGGCTATAGTACTTTCCAGCTGTAACACTATTTGGCTGCGAAATTTCAAGAAGATATTGGCAGGGGGAGCTTGCCCTATTTCACATCCTATTCCCTATTTCCTTTCAGATGTTACGGTGTCTGCATGCCAAATTTTAAGAAAACCCGCTCATTAGTTTAAAAGATATAGGGAAGGGGAGCTTTTACCGCTATTGCCATATCTCACGTCCTATTCCATATTTCCTTTCAGATTTTAAAGTGTCTGCATGCCAAATTTTAAGAAACCCTGTTGGTTAGTTTAAAATATTGGGGAGGGGGAGCTTTTAATTCTATTGCCCTTTTTCACGCCCTAAATAATAAAAATTTGAGGCTATGGTTCTTTCCAGATGTTATACTATTTTCCTGCAAAATTTCAAGAAAATCGGTCGATTTGCTAAGCAGATATAGAGATGGGGAGCTTTTACTCCTCTTGCCCTATTTCGCGCCCTATTGCCTACTTTCTTTCAGATGTTACAGTGCCTGCATGCCAAATTTTAAGAAAACAGGTTGATTAGCTAAGAAGATATAGGGATGTATTTTGCGTCCTCTAGCGATATAAAATATACTATACGACCTATTCTCACACCTCACAGAAACACATACAAAATTTCATAAAAATCAGTCAAGCCGTTTCGAAGGAGTTCAAAATGGAGGGCATTTTGTTGATATTTGTATGGGAATAGATAGGAAAATCTTAATGCCATATCTCCGGAACGACTGGGCTGATTTCATGCAAACTTTACATAAACCATCTACAGACTATCTCCAACGTAACCCACCGTTTTTGTTGAAATCGGTCTACCCGTTTTCGCAGTTAGTGGTGACATCAAAGTGTACACTTCTTTTTATATATATAGATAAAGAAAGTGATATTGTTATGTTTTTTTTTCTATTTATTTCAGCAAGTGGGTTGAATTATATTTATTACAGTGCACTCGCGATATTATGAACTAATTAAAACAAAGCCAGTTCACTTTTGCAAGATTGTTAATATTTGCGAATGGCAAAAGTAAAAGTTTCTAATGTAAAAGTCTTTTTTATTTACTGTTCATTGGATTTAAAAAACTGTTGATTTTTAAAAAAGAAAAGCGAACTTAAAGCTTTGCGAAAAAGCCTGTGATTTTCTTTCGTTCAATCAGTTTAAAAACGCCACGCTCTATTAAAAATGTCCTGATATTTGCCGTATCTGCCAACAGTGATCTTTTTGTATCTCATTTTCAAAAAACATTCGGTGCATGCCTTTTTTTTTTTTGTATGTAAAACATTTTGATTAACAACTGAAGACAATTGTAAAGCTATAGTTAGGGAAATCCCCAGTTTATTATACAGTTGAATAAAAATTGATTTTTATATGACACTGTGTAGGTAGATAAAAACCGTTTAAAATACAACTATAAGTTGTTCATATTTTAAAGCGTTTGCACAAGTTCATATTTTAGAGTAGTCAATGGAAGAAAATAAGTGTTCATATTTTGGGGTGTTCATATATTAGGGTGTTCATATTATCGCGAGTGCACTGTATTTGAAAATAAATACTATAGTTTCATAAAAACATAACAAACATTTATTTACATATTTCATTTATCCATATTCACAAAACCATTAAATAAAAAATAAAATCTCATTTGCTATTAACTCGAGCTATCTTTAAATGATTAATTTTGAGCGCTATCACTAATGCAAATTGTTTTTACTGTTGAAGGTGATAAACCAAGGGTTCTGTCTAAATCAACAGTCTTTTTACCCGACTTGAAACGATTTATGACGTCCAATTTTAGTTCCAAACGAGTGCATTTTCTTCACTTTGCACTCATTTTTCTACACAACTTCTTATTAAGAACTAACTTCTTACTTCCTAACACTCAACTATACTTAGAATAACCTAACAGAATTATCAGAATTAATGGCAAATAGAAAAATTCTTCAAATATGATTATGACTTCAGCGAAAAAATGAAATCGTATGTAGCGACGCAAATCGAAATCATTAAAACGCAAAGCGGATTTAACCAATTTTTAAAAAGCGGACCAAATAGGACCGACGCAAATCGGGGCTCTAGTGTATATTTTTTTGCGTATCGATGGCATTCATTTAATTGTAGAATTCGAATTACTAGTGCTTCTAATGAAAACCACCTGGTTTGTGATGGGGGAAGAACTTTTTTTGTTTAGTTTCTAATAACACTACGTGACAATTTTTTGACCAAATGAATTTGACACCTAATCTTTATGTAAAATTTTCCGCTGAATCTGAATATGAAGTCAGAATTGTCAAAAGTAGAACAGTTTTTGAGATCTTCCAAAATAACCGTTATTTGTGATTTTAAAAAAGATGTTGTGACTGAAATGCAAGCGGAATGAAATGACAGCGGAAAATTTTACATAATGTTTAGCTGTCAGATTCATTTGGTCACGACTTTGTTGAAATTTTGTCACGTAGTGTAATTTTTGTACATCGAAAAATGATTTTTACGTTTTGAACCGTTCCCAATATAATTGTTAATATTTCTTGTAAGTGTTTTACTGATGCAATTTAAAACAAAAACAAATTATAAAATATTGTTTTTGTTTTGCATGTAAGTTAAGCGAACGAAGTCTTCATTCGTTATCGACGAACAGGCCATTAGTTTAAAAATCGTCAATCGTCATTTTACTGTATTTTCACAAAAAAATCGTCAAAATGACGAAAAATCGTCAACCCTGCCAATACTGTTCTTTTCTGTTGAGTCTTTCGAGAGTCAGCGCGTTTTCGACAGACGTACAGACATTTAAACGGACATTCCAATAAAAAAAATTATCATTTTGCGAAGCACTAATAGTACCAAGGCCCATTGAAAAGGTCTGCGCAAGAAGCCTGATGATCATTGTTAATGTTCTTTTTAGTTGTTAAAAGTTGTTTACATTTTGCTTACATGTGCATGTATACGTTTGTTTACGTTTATGGTATTTCACACATATACGTTTTTCCTTTTGCTTTGTATACATATGTGGTAGTAAAGTTTTGACAACTAAAAAGAATCGTTTTTTGTTTTTGTACAAGTAAGCAGACCTGATAGATGGGCCTTGAATAGTACATTTAAAAAAATAATCGCACAATTATGCGCTACGCAATAAGACATACAGAAATGCTGTAAAGTAAGTGCAAGAACTCTCAACAACTTTTATAAAAAAAAAATAACATTTCAAGTGCCATTCCCTTACTACGAAGCAGGTTTGTAAGGGAGAATACTTAAAAATAACTGTATCAAAACATTCAGTGTGTAAGGCTGATCGTTACATCCAACAATTGTTATATGCGCTGAATAATGCGCTTTATGTGTCAAAAATGTATTGCTTCAAAGTGGGAACTCGCCATATAAAATTCATGTCTTCCGTAAGCGCAATGGTAGGCGAAACTTTTCTCCCTTACAAACCTGCTTCGTTGGAAAATTTTAACACGGATACCCTCATTTACCACTAGTGGTTGAGGACATAGAAAGTGCCATTATAGAAAAAAGTTTGCACAACTACAAAATACACGTAGCCATCCCTGGCCCGAACTCGTCTAAAATGAAAAAACAAGAAATCTTCTTTCACTCTTTAAGGGGGGTTGGTTCTCTTATTTTAAATGATAGTTCTCCGATACTTAAATCATAGACAAAACACAAGAAAACATTTATATTTCAACATTAATAATAATAATAATTGGTTAATTGTTAATTTGTTAAATATTAATTGATTTCATATGATTTTTGCTCAAGTGTAAATTGATGGGTTATTTTTTAAGATTTTTTGCAAAAAAATTTTTTTTGAATTTATTGAGATTTTTATGTCACTTTTAATCAGTGAATATGGTTTGTTTATTTGATTCAAGTTTTATTATAATATTTTATTATAATAACAAAAGCAACATTGAAAACACTCTTTAACTTAATTTATTAAATTAATTGAAACAATTTGATAAGAACGTTTTTTTTTTTTTACAAAACAGACGCGGCAAAGAAATTCACTGCGTCACTGATATTTAGTATATTATTAATCGGAAATTGTTGAATTTCTTTATACATAAATATATGTACTACTCATATCGAAATTTGCTAAAAAAAAAAATTATGACAGAATTCATCTAATTTCAAATTCGATTAAAAAAAAGGTTTAAAAAGGAATTACATATCGACCCCTTTGCGCGAAATTATCGTATATGCCAATTTTTTTGAAATTGAGTTTTTGATGCAATCTTGTTCTACATTCAAAGAGACGTCACCTGACAAGATATTGTAGGCGAATTCCACTTCGTTGCTCCAAAAATTGAATGTATATTTTTATTTTGATATTGCAAGCGAACGCAGAGAAAAGTAGAAAAATGGCTGTCCTGTAAAATTTGGTTTTTGTTACATACGATAATTTCGCGCAAAGGGGTCGATATGTATACTAAAGCGATAACTCTGCTTATTCCGGTATCCACAGCGATGAATACGCCAACACCAACACCGACGAATTGTTGAAGAGTAACTTTAGCGCTCAAAACAGAATTGATTTTTACCGCAATTTGCAAAAATCATAGAATTTTCCGATAGGGTGATGACTTTTGCGCTACGTTTTATAGCCAACGGGCCTATTTTAACTTAAACTTAATTTCGCCTTATTCTGAATTCGTTTCTATACTCCTCAAAACTAGTTGCCAAAAGAGCATACTAAGTTTGTCATTCCGTAAAAACTTTTTTAATATTCATCTAAGACCCCACAAAGTATATATCGTCAGCTCATTATTGGCATATGTGCCAAAAATTCGTAGTGAGAAAAACGTCAATGAAGGTTTACATGAAGTTTTCCGGAAATATAACCGATCTTATAGAAAGAATACTGAGAAGAAGTGACTTAGGATTTCATAACAGGAATTTAAAAAGAATTAGGGATATTTTGAGGGATTATTGTTTTCCAATGGAACTGCTATCAAATTTTACAGGACAATGCAAAAAAAAAAATCCATTTCGAGATAAACGCATTTAAAGTTTTTGATTTGCTCTAACTACTTAGAAAAAAGAAGACACATTCTCTTCAAACTGGGAAAGCATAAAAGATATAAAGATGAATTTAATACACAATATAAAGAAAAACAAAGCGAACAATTCTGCATCTCTAACTCCAAAATTTCATTTTTGAGTTATGCCGGTCTTGCAGCAAATGAGCGATACATTCCTAAAATATCGGAACGTTTAGAAAAGTCAAAAATATTCGACACAAGGACATGTAAAATAGCACATAAATCATATAATACAGTTGGTAAATTATTCACTAGGACTAAGAACATAAGTTAGAAATGTCGAATGTAGTTTACAACATACCTTGTAAGGGAAATGATAGTGGACAATGCAACGACAAAGAATAAACTGAAAACTAGAATTTCGGGTCACAAATCAAATCAAAAGCTTAGGGATTTTAGAATGTATCAGTTTTAAACACAGAAACAAATTATAAGCGACGTTTAATGCTAGAAATGTTGCAAATCATTAAGGTACCGGAATTGTTAAGAATTCATTTTAAATCGGACTCGGAAAATGTAGCACAAAATTATAGAAATTTAGTTTATAAAAACAAAACAGGAAATTAAAAATTTTTTAGAATGTAATAGATTATTGGTATAAAAATTGACAATTGTTATAATTTTTCATTATTTTGTAAACGTTATTTTAATTGCTTAATTATTTCCCTGACGATGATACACATTGCTGAATCGAAATATTGGAACTATAAAATAAATGTTATCTAATTTTTTATACAAAAAAGAAAAACATCAACCTTAAGAAATTATATTGCGAGATACAGTTAACTTTTGTGAAAGTTCATTAACGAACTTAGAAGTTAATAGAATTTTATTGAAAGTGATAATTATTGTTTTGTGCCGCATATGCTACTTTGTTAAATTTATTTTTAAAAAGTAGCTTTTTGTGCTGCATACGTATACTTACTAGTGCTGGGATACTATCGATATTTTCTACTATCGATATTTATCGATAGTTCAGATTTCACTATCGATATATCGATATTACTATCGACTGAATGTGTGTAATTGTGCAGGAAAACTTTAATTACTTTTTTATAACTTTATTGAATGTATGAGACGTGTGTATGTATATACGCACTTTATTTGAGATGGCAGTTTTTTAAAAATTGATAAGTACCTTTCTGAAGGAACCGACTATAAGGGACTATAAGATATTCCATTGCAACTTTAAAAAATTTTCTAAATTCTAAACTCAAAAAGGTAATCTATCAAGCGGACTTATCCTCTAAGGTCGTTCATTGTTTTGTCTTATGCCTACAATTGCATTTGGATTTGCATTTTTTTTTACAACATTACAAAAATATTTGACATTTCAGTCCCTATATAAACATGTAAAAAATTCGACTTAAAGGCCTTAAATTAGCATTAAAAAGTACTGTTAAGCAATCCATACCACTTGCCTTTCTGTTTGCTGTATTCATTGCTGTAATTCAGCGCGAATTAATAATACCCAGTAAAAAACGTGCTCCAAAAGGAGCAGGTTTTTTGTATGAATTCATACCTTAAATCGCTTCAAACTTGCTGATGGGATGCCTGATTTTTGTATGAAGTGTTCCCGGTTTGGAGGACTATTTTCTGCTGACAATAAGCGCTTCTTTTAACATGCAAACAAAGCGCTCCTAGAGTGCTTTTTTAAGGGCTAACTATATTAACATATTCATTAATGTTTTGCTTTTACTTGTTTAATGTTTTCAATCATTTTCGTAAACCACAATATATTTTTTTTCGCTTAAAAAGCCTCTTCGTTGTCAGCACTAAAAATAGCAGCTTTTTTGTATGTTTTATTCGTTATCATTTACTGCTTTATAAGAGCTCTCTAATTGAAGCGCTTGAGTATGAACTTTTTCTCTGTAGTGCTTCAAAAAACCCAAATTTTTTTTACTGGGTAGCAAGTAAAAATTTGCGGCAAAAAACTATGTGTGTATAGCTGCTGCTAGATGTCTTCATAGCTGTATTTTAAATAATGAAAATATCGATATTTATATTTTTCCTATCGATATTTTCGATATTTCAAGACTATCGATAATATCGATAGTCTATCGATAGTTTCCCAGCACTAATACTTACTGCTGTGTATTGAGCTCTTGACATTTGTTTCCATTTGCTTTTATGTACTACTTTTTATACCCATACCTAGCAATATGCCAAAATCGGCTTTTTGCGAAAAATAACTTTTTTATTGTTGAAAATGGTTCTTTAGGGTATCAGAAGCAACTTTTGTTCCGCGACTTTTATATAATTCCGTTATTTACAAAATTACCGTTATTTTTAGATGCTTGAAGAAAATCTAAATTTTCCAGAATTCGACCAAATGTTGTTTGGCAACTTTGTAAAACATCGTATGGCGAGTAGTTTTGTGAAAACATATAATTTCAAAATATTTGCAAATACATGGTGTTTTGATGCATTTTTCAAAAAAAAAAATGAATTTTCGCCATCTAGCGGCAATAATTTGTACTAACTATATTCTACATTTAGAAAGGTGATTTGAATACCTTTCCAACAAAAAAATAAAACTTGAAAATCGGATGAAAAATAACCGAATGCGAAAGAAAAGATCTATAAGAAAATGAAATAGTATCAAATTTATATTAAAATATGTATGTATGCAACTTTTATTAAATCGATCATTAAAGTTTACATTTTTAGTTTTGCGAAAAAAATTTTAGTTATTTTACTAGAAATGTATTTAACAGAAATCTTTATTATTTATACTTTTAAAAACATCAAGTTATTTTATTTTTTAAATTTTTAGAGATCTACATAAGAGTGCAAATTCTTTAGCTTTTCTTTGAGTTGGGACTCTAAATCCAAATTAGTTGTTTGCCAAACTTTTTCACCTTGATATTTATAATTTAAACCTCTCAGCATGTTTATTTGCTTTTTAAGAATTTTTATCCGATTACTCTGTACGTCGACATCAGATAGTTTATTTCATAAATTAAATAATTCCATAGGCTCATTCACATAAAGCAAATTTAGAAATAGGACTTTACACTCCGTACGTCGTTTTTTTACTTGTTGTTTGCTCCATCTCTTCCAATCTCTTTATTCGTTCCTTAGCATTCCATTTTTTATTTTCCTGAAAAACCTTTTTCATTATTTTCACACCATTTTCCATATCTTGCTTCGTTGGATAGAACTGCAAAATATCGAAAAGGAAGTGAATGCATTTGTTTTGCCGGGCCTTTATTTGCTGACATCTGGTGTATATTTCTTTATGAGGTGCCATATCCTCGTTCCTCTTCGCCATCGCAAACACTCTCTCCACATTGATATTACTGTGGAATGAGTATACATCATCCACAGGTCTATCGATATATCTTTTTAACATTGAATCTTTCGCATCCGCTAAAACCGTTTGGAAAATGTTAACATCTTTTTCAAATTTGCAGTAAGCAAATTAAGCTTGTCTGTGTTAAAAGCAAATTGAAATTTGTGCGGAATTGAATTCAAGAACGATCTTTTATTTATTTCTTCGAACTCTAAATATTCAAATATTTGATACAGCACGTCCTTGAAAGTAAGATGATCACAAGCAACAATTGATTTACAAGTGCGAATATGTTTTAGTGGTTCAATGCAAGCCTCTACAGAAAATTTGATACAGAAAATTTGTGTCTGTAATATAATCATGAATCATTTTCGCATCCGTGTACGCTTCAGGATATTTTTGCACAAACTAAAATAGCAAATCGGTTTCTTTGTAAATTTGACTTATTGTTAGTTAAAATTTTTTAAAATTGTATTTCTTTATGTAAGATCAAATCTGTCAAAAATTTTAAAAGTTACATGCATTTAAACCAGAGCCCGGCAACACATACATGCAGACTTTTTGTTTTTTGTGAGAGAATAATAACTCTCCCTCTAAGAAGCACTTAAAGAAATGTTTGTGTTATTTTCTTGTTTTTAAAATCAATCTGGCTGTTAATGTAAACACTCAAAACATAAGTGTATGTTTTATATAAAATAAAAAACAAAAAAATCATTAATATTAAACAAATCATATTCTTCAGGAAAAATAAAAAAAAAAACATAATATCATTTCAACGTGTTAATCTATTGAAACAAAACAAAATTCAGAAATTAATGACTTGCGTTCATTAATCTTAACTTAAACTTAAACGATTCTTCAAGAAAAATAAAAAAAAAACTATAATTTCATTAACATTCGGGAGTGCCAAAAAAAAATTTCGGCAAACAAGAAATTAAATTCCCATTCTTCTTTAAACATTTCTCGCAGTGGAATTCTAAAGCAAGCGTCAACAGAACCTTCTTGTTTGAATGTTTGTTTGTTTTTTACAAAGTGAGAGCGAATGTTATTGTGAGAAAAAAAGCACGGTGTAGTACTTTTGCCGGGCTCTGATTTAAACAAACACTTTTTAACATGGTCAAATTTACAAATTAGGTAAGGTCACTTTGCGGACTTTCCTTGTAAATTACATGAAAACCCAACGATAGAATTCAATTCTTATGGCGGCATTGCATTCAGGAGGTCATTATACATAAGGATTGGTGGGTCTGGTTCTGGGTCAGAACCTTTTTATATTTTTGTGAGGCTGTGTAATTAATGAGCACGCAAAGGTGACGGCTAAAATATCTACTGCCGCTTTATCACAATAGTAAATGAAATATAAGTATATTTACTTATCACATGGAAAGAAATTTTGTTTCCCAAAGTGAAAACAGTGTCTATGTTCTTAATAACTAATGTAAAACTAATTTTAGTAGCATAAATTTACGTTTTTTTAATAATTCATCCTGTTTTTTTAATCAATTAATACAATTTGTCGAAAATAGGCTGTACTGTTTGTACTACGGCACAAATTCGGCTGAATATTATGCCTTGGGAGACAACAGAGTTGTTGATGACTAAAATATCTAAAATTCTAATTTTCTTGTAAACGAAAAATGCGATCGCCACGCACCACCGCAGAATTTTAGATTTTGATGTCATTAACAACTGTGTTGCATGGCAAGCCATAATATTCAGCCCAATTTGTGCCGTGCTAAATGTTAGAAGTCGTATTTTCTTACTTTCAAGTTTTGTTTTTGCCACTTTGTTTTTTTCAGTGTATTATTCTAACAAAATCCAAAAATGAAAGATTGCTACCCAAACTAACTATTCAATACATAAAAACATTGATTATGTAGCTAACAACATAAATAATGCGTTAAATTCATAAAAAGTCAAAAAATCCAAGTTTTAAGGGCCACCCTAAATATCCGTTTTAGGACAAGTGAGGGGCACTCTAATAAGCAAGTAGGGTACTTGACTCTACCCCCGAAGTATTAAAAATCATTCGGCATTAATAGCTTGAAAACGAAAAAGTTCATTTTTTTTGGCATATTGCTACCCATACCACAATAGTGGAGAGGGTATTATGCATTTGTGCTGATGTGTGTAATGCCTTAAAATATTGGTCCTAGACCCACCTTAAAGTATACCGATTGACTCAGAATCACTTTCTGAGTCGAACTAATAGTGGAAGGCCAATGTACGCGGCATGCGGCTGCGGGCGATAATAGCATTGCCATTGTAAAAATGTTAGCATTGTTGACAAAAATGTTCATACAAAAAAAAAGACACATCACAAAAATTAAGACTTGGTATTACTTAGAAAAGATGCCGCGCGGCAAAGTTGAATTTTTTCAACTTTTGTTTTAAGCCGCGTGAAGTAGACGTTGCCATACACACACATAATCATTTAACAAAAGAAATTTAAAAAACATTACAAATGAAGTGGAAAAAAAATCCAATTTGATAAGTAAATTCCTATTATGTTCAAATAAATCGTTTATTTATAGATTGAACATTTTTTTACAGCTTATTCAACATTTGCCGCTTTAAAATGTGACGCTTTCATTTGCCTTACAAAAAAATTTCAAGCGAAAATCTAAACAGCTGATCGCCGCCCGCAGCCGCATGCCGCGTACATTGGCCTTCCACTATAACGATGTACGTCCGGCTGGCTGGCTGTCCATGTAACCTTGTGCGCAAAGTACAGGTCGCAATTTTGGAGATAATTTGATAAAATTTGGGACATAGGTTCATATTGGTACAAGGACCTAGCCTATTGAAAATGGGCGGAATCGTAGAACCACGAGGGAAGATAGGGGGAAATTTCTTCCTCTCAGAAACTATCAAACCGATTTTAATGAAATTTAAAACATAGATAGAACCATATCTATATGGACACAAAAGGTATGCATTTTTTAAAAAATAGGACCACGAGGGAGGTAGGGGCAATTTCTGCCTCTCAAACCAATTTTAATGAAATTTAAAACATAGATATTTTCATATCTATATAGTTACATAAGCTATACAGTTTTTCAAAAATAGGACCACAAGGGGAGGTAGGGGCCAATTTCTGCCTCTTACAAACTTGCCTACCGAATTTAATGAAGTTTAAAAACATAGATAAATCCATATATATAGGGACACAAGCATGATGTGTTTTTAAATACTGTGGTGTAGGGTATCATATGGTCGGGCTTGACCGACTATACTTTCTTACTTATTTTTCTTTTGCTTTAACTACTTCAATTTCTTACAGCAATGAAGCAAAGCAATAGTGAAATTTATTTTGTACGTTTTTTTATGAGGAATTTGTAGAATTTGTAGCGTGTAGAGCAAAACAATACTTAATAAATTTTAAAATAGTTGATATGGAGCAAAATGAATGCTTGATATCAAATGTCCAAAAAAATTTTTGGAAACTTAAAGAAAATGTTATAACTGTATTGAAATTTGGTCTAGCTTAGGTTTTTTTACACTTGAAATCACTCTACCGATTTTTATGATGAACGATACATACTTTACAAAAAGTATGTCTGGAACAAATCATGATATTTGATTTAAATAAGGTCAAGCTAAGTTTATTATGACTTTTGGGAATAGACTTTAATACGCCCGAAATCGCAGAGAATTATAGTACTGTGAAGTCAGCACACTCCTGAATTACGTGGCGAATCTCTAAATCCCTTATACTCGTGGGACGAAGATAAATCTTTTAAAAACCACAAAAATCAACAGGACAACGATTGATGCTGTAACAGCTTCGACGTCCACATGAGGAAAGCCTGGCAAAATCAGGCTGGATAAATGTGCAAAGGCAACCCGACCAGGAGGCGGTTGCTCCAAAATAAGCGGCGAGGTACTTTTATCATTCGCTCCAAGTACCTCTATCATTAGCTCCAAGTACCTCACGCAAAAGCCATTTCCGTCAGTGAAACTGGCAAATCCAATGCCTCAGATGCTGTTAAGTTGGAAATGACTAAAGGTATGTTCAGACCTAACAAGTATTTGACGAAAAAATCCAAAAAAGCGTGACCAGTAAATTGATCGAATTTAAGCTTTGTTTTTAAAAATATTTATTGACTTACTTGACATTATTTGTAAGAACATAATTGTATAATGTAATTTAGAAACTATTAAAAGATTTTGATCTAGCAAGCTTTTTGCGAAATCAAACAATTTTTTAATAAGACTAGTCAAGGCGAATTCATACAAGGTGACCTTGGCTTGCTACGTAATCAACAGCTGATAACTAAATATATGTCAAAATTATATGTGTGACGTTTCTTTTTTTTGACGTTTCTATTTAAATATTTATTTCAATTCAAATTAAGTTTTAAGTTTTTTTTTATAAATTGAAAATTAAAAATGCAGCACACACTCGCAAGCAAAAAACATTTAATTCATAAGAAGCAACTTTGTTCCGAGTTCCTAAAAACAAAGAGAGAGAAAGGAAGTGAAATATTGCTATTGGTGGTGTTGAATTTGCGATCTAAAAGTTTGCTTTTTATTTCTTGTGTGAAAATGAATAGTTTTGTCATGAACAAGATGGTTAGGTTAGGTTAGGTTAAATGGGTAGCCGTCACGACGACGACTCACTTGGGTCCTTATAGCGGTCCCTTTTTGATACCCCTAGCTAGTGATAAGAGTCAGCCAGTATTCACCAGACTATTCCCCAGAAATCACTGCAATCTCGAACCAACCCGATTCCCTGCAGAACAAGGAGATCGATTTCAGCCCGCATTGGACAAGTCGTCCAGACATGGCAATTCCGGTCTCCCAAAATGCCTAAACCTTATGCCCCCGAGACCAGGGCATTGGCAGAGAAAGTGAAACACCGTCTCCTCCTCATCATGACAACTCCTACAGTAGTCATTATACGCAAGACCCATCCTCCTAGCATGAGTCCCTATCACCCAGTGACCCGTGATGACCGATATCACTGTCCTTATACGGCCGAGACCGAGATGCTTGATGCCTCTTTTGAGGAAGTTCAGTTTATCGGCTTAGCTTTTCATGAGTTGTAAAATAATCCCTGTATGGGATACGATTCCTGACATGCTTTCTGAAAAACTCGTGAGATAATCTTTACAAACATCTTAAATGACTAATATATGAGTCTTTCGCTGTGTTGTAGAAGTAGGAATAAGCTTGTGTAACAGTTTCTTCTGAGCAAAGAATCTTTTACGAATAAAAAATGCGCTTTTTCAATTGAGTTCTTAAAAGAAATTTAGCTTACATATGGCTTAAACTTTCGCTCGTGAATGCAATTAAACCTTATCAAAAAAGATTCCACGAGCAATCGGTCTGCTTCATCTGAACTTTTTTTAAATATTAAAAAAAGCAAAACTTCTTGCAAATAAAGTTTTGTTAGCACACATTTTGAAATTATTGCATTATACAACACACGATTTAAAATTAAAATCAAAACGAAAAATGACAGCATATATTTTTGACACACAGCTATCTTGTTTACTACAGTGTTGTATTATTTTGACACAACGTTAAAGTATTTTACAGTGTTGTATTCATTTTTAAAATAAGACCACCTTGTATGAATTCGCCTTGAGACTAGTGTTAACGTGTTGGACGTCAAATTTTTGATAGGTGTGAAAATAGCTTAAGTCGTCCAACACAACAGTTTTCCATGTGCCTATTGTGCAAAAGGCCTTGCTTTTTATTGAGCTATTCGTCTAAACAAGGCTGACGAGCTTTCTGCTAAGCAAAAAGCTTCGTTGGCATGGGCTAGAGCCTAATAGACTGGGCTGCAAAGCGTTTCACCTTCTGCCCCTTCGAAGGTGGCAATGTATAATCACGTTCGGAGGAAGACGCGGCAGCCGATAGACAGCAACCAGTGACAAGACGTCCCAAGCATGTACTTTGGGCATCAAATAGGTCCAACATCGAGGTGGCTAAAAACCACCTTGTAAGCGTGGTTATTGACAGAGGTGTAGCTGACGGATCAATTTTCCACTATGAGTGGGACTTGGTGACGGGTCTCTTCTGGAAGATCCTGAGCGAGAATTCAGGAGCACATCCGCAACTTCACGACGTTAAGTTGATGGTGTGTGTAGATCAGCGCTCCTAATTATAGTTGAAAGGTTGTCAAGGTTTTAGCAGCTAAAGGATATTTAAGAACGGCGATCTAAATCATGGGGGCTACTATCTATAGCTTTGCGAATTCAATTTCGATAAAAGCAAAATGTCAATTTGGTACTTTCTATCGCATGCCTGGAGGAATTTCTGTAGTGGCGTGGAATGCGCCTAGATAAACCGTTTGCGTAGAATTATGGCTCCTGGCCCGGTTGTCCCTGGGTACAATCAGAAAGCTGATGGTAGCTGGACTACGAATATCCAGGAGACGTTGAAAGTGTTAATTGACACACACTTCCTTGGTAACGCTCTTCAATCACCTCGGGATATCAACTGTCTGATAGAACCTGGACCTGTGTGCATTGATTTGAGCTATGATAGGGTGAACAGGATTAGCAGTTTTGACTCCTTTTAGTGACCTGGTCTCGACGGCATTATACCGGCAAACCTTTAGAAAAATGCGGACCTGCTGATTTCGTGGCTTCCCGCTATCTACACGGAATGTATTAGATTTTCGTACGTTCCTACGCGTCTTTGTTCCAAAGAGAGTGAAAACATACCACACTAAGCCTAATGACTTCAGGCCAATTAGCCTGTCATCCTTTCTCCTCAAGACCCTTGAGAGGGCCAATGATATTCAACTAAGAATGTATATTCCTATATTGAGAAATACCCTGAATTTAATAAATACTCGCTTGTGGCCTTTTTGGGTGTTGATTAATGTTTGAATAATTGTGGTCTGTGAGGGAGTTGGGTGTTGACAATATCATTTGTAAATTTATTGGAAACTTACTCGGCAGCAGGATAATTTTGTTTTCTTTTTCCCCCTATTGTGGGACTTGGCGATAAACACTTTGTTGAGTCAGTTCGACCGATTATGGATAAAAACCGTTGCGTATGAGTACGACGTGGCGGTTGTGTCATTGGTAAACTCTTGCACACTTTGTCACAATGCATGGAATTTGAATTGCAGACTCTCAGTTCCTGGCGTATCTCCTGTTGACTTATCGCCACTGGAAAATGAATTGGTACAGAAACTTTGGGCTTTCGAAGCTAAACGGCACAAACCTGCTCATCTTGAATAGTGCCATATACCTGAGAGTTATTGTCGATAGAAAACTATTTTCGGAACTCAAAGTTCGTTCAAGGTTTGATAAGGCCACTGTGGTCATATACACCTGCAAGAGATCTAGGCAAATCGGGGCTTAGGCCCTAGGCGCGTTCAATAGATCGTCGCGGCTATTGTAAAACCGATTGGGGCTTAGGCTCTAGGCGCGTTCAATAGATCGTCGCGGCTGTTGTAAAACCGATTCTTTTATATGAAGTCATAGTCTAACCACACAGACGGTAATGCAGGAGGCTTCAGAAAGTATATTGGTTGGTTACATTAATGATCACGGGATTATCTTGGTTCACACTGACGAAGGCGTTTTTCTCTATATTGACCTAGTTACCAGTTGACCTTTCTAATTTTTTATCTAAATAATATTAAGAAGAGAATGTTTTCCGATAACGCTGGCATGAGTACTTGGGCACAGTAGGTGTCTGTAGAACCAAATTGTTGACGGCCTGGCCAAACAGGGCTGTCTCTGCTTTCGAATCGAAAAAATATTCGATCACGACTGCCAGAATTAGCCCCCAGAAAGGAACGGTAATATCGATCATGACGGGTCGCTGGGGGATAGGGACCTATGAGATGAGTATGGGTCTGGGTTACAAAGACTACATGATGTGGAGGAGACGTTGTTTTACTTTCTCTGCCCCGGTCTTTGGCCTATTAGGCTGAGGCATTTTCTGCGATCAATATTGCAGTGTTTGGACGATGTGTCTAATAAGGGACTGAGGTCGATTTCTCTGTTTTGCAGGGATTCAAAATGGCTCGAGAATGCAGTGGTGTCTGGGTAATACTTGGGGGCTTCTCGCTATTGCGATCAGGGGTGTGCTGGAAATCGAAAACGCAAGAATTTGGAAGTTGTTTTTAACACACTTTTAATCAAATTTGTATAATTTTTGTTATAAAATGCTGTTTAATAAAGAAATATTTGTAAACTTGTTGTCATTAAATTCTATTCTTACAGAAATCTTTTTCCGATTTCGAGCACACTCCTGAAAGTTAAACGTGACCACGATAAAAAAATTTAGCTTCAGTCAAAAAAATAATTTTATTGCATAAGGAAAACGAGCCTTTTGAAAAGCTGTTTATGCATTAAATGAACAAAACTTATTAAGAATGTGGTATTTGGTATTCGAACACAAATATTTATTGGTACTCTTTAATCACCCCTATCACGAATGTTATGAGAATATGATATATGGGAGCAAACCTAAATTCCCATCCCCAACAAATCGGTATCGTAAATATTTTGGGAGTAAAAATTTATATTGTGAATTATATGTCAGTGCTTTGTAAACAAAAGTCTCTATTGTGAATAACTTGTCAGTGCTTGTATTTAGGGATGAAACGATACCTCTAAGGTATCGATACTTTTACTCGATATGGTATCGCTCGCAAAGTATCGATACCTACACAGTATCAAAAAAAAGTATCGATACTTACTTGTATCGGTACTTGTATCGGGTTATATGATAAAATAATAGAAAGAAGCACTTATAAACTCTCTTATAAGCGTTTAAGTTCTATACAATATAATAAGAACTACGACCCATAAGAATTTTTGTGCAAAACGAAGTGTAAAAAGTGAGACCACTTTTATATTGGAAACAAAATTTTATAGAACGTTCAGGATAACAACCTTCATTCACTTTTTATTCCAGAAATCAACAATGTCACTATGTATTTATTTTAAATGTAAATATGTATTTTATTTTTAAATTTATAAATATAAAATAAAGGGTGGTAAAACGATAATCCACGTCAAGTTTTTTGCGCCACTTAATTTAACCTTTCTTTGTTTCAGTATTTGACAAATTCTACCATTGAGAGGTACACAATTGAGCAGCGCGTTAAGGTTGATAAAGCCTTTTACGAAAATGGGTGTTCAATCGAAATGCATTTCGTGCACATCTTGATTTTTTTGGACAGCATAATCAAGCAATTTTTTTTATTTTTCTAAAGCTAATCCCGCGAAGCTCTATGCGTGTCTGCAGGAAAGAAACCAGAGTCTCTGGCGGGAATGGAACCCGCAACCCCAGCTAGACTACCGGGGCACACATGTTTCCACAATCGGGAGAATTGTGCGTAATTTCAGCAAACCGGGTCTGTAGGAAATGGGAAAACATATGTGCATGCTCGCCCAGTTAGTTCTGCGGCTGGCGGCGTTATCGGCCCGTACTTTTTCGAAAATGAGGTCCAATTACGGTGAATGGTGTTCGATATCGCGAGATGGTAACGAACTTCCTATAGCCAGAAATTGAGGAATTGGACCTGGACAATATGTGGTTTAAAGGTGTTTACTGCTCAAACGGGTTCTTGATACCGTTACTGCTGCTCCAGCTTTGTAATATAATCAAAAATTTAAGATTAATTTCAATACCAAGGTGAAACGATTACTTTTGACAGATACTACTTGGTACTCGGTTGCTTAGTATCGATTACAAAAATACTTGGTACTTATATAAAAGTATCGAATATGTACTTGTATTTACTCGTATCGTTTCATCCTTACTTGTATTGTGGAAGAAAAATATACTACAAAGCAAAATGCTAATAAAAATGTAATTCTTAGCAACTGAATAAAAATTGATTTAAATCAATAAAGAAATTTTACATAAATGGATTTGTTTGAATTTTTCTATGATCTTTTAGTGGTGTCCCGTTTTCGCAATTTTAAAAGGTGGTAAGCCTATCCCTATCGCAAACAACTACTCCCATGAAAATAATCCCATATTTTTTTTATTTCGTATTGTGAATGATTCCCATAACAAATTTTTTGTGAATGAATTCCCAAACTTGAAAAATTTGACATAGCCAATGTTTACTCCCTCGAGTATTTTTACTAAATAAATTCCCAACAAGTGTTAATGTGAACGAGAAGGGAATATGTAAATTTTACTTTGTATTCTAAGGTTTGACTAAATTAAATTGCTTTTTCCTTTTATTGAAGGAATGTTAATAAAGAAAATGAAGATAAGCACTATTCATTATTTATTTTATCATATTTTTATTAGTATTTTATTTTGTATATTTTTCATTCACAAAACAAGCACTGACAAGTTATTCCCAATAGGGACTTTTGTTTATTAAGCACTGACAAATAATTCACAATAGAACTTTTTACTCCCATAATATTCGCGATACCGATTTGTTGGGGATGGGAATATAGGTTTGCTCCCATATAACATATTCCCATAACATTCGCGATAGGGGTGATTATTTCGAGCTTAACGTTTTCAAAAAGTTTCACAATCGAAAACGTGAACAAATTTGAAAACTTGAATACCCTTGGTAAAAATTAGTTTTGGCGAGTTCACTGTATATGCAATTTTATTGGAAATAATATTTTAGAAAATACTAAATAAATACCTTTAAAACTCTCACGTTCCGTTAAAATTTTAATTCATTAAGAATTGACAAATGGAATAAAAAAATCACAATTTTCGTTTGACAAATGGCAAATCCCAAAAGGGCAGAATTATTTATCAGGTAATCGCAGTTCCTTGAAGATGTCAAATTATTAAACACAAATCGAATTCACTTTACATGTACTCGACTTGCTCATACATACACAATATAACTTGTGTATTGAGATACAAAGTTGACAGCTACAAATAAAAAAAAAAGTAATCAGCTGTGGAATCAAAAGTATATAGTAAATGTATCTGCTTTGGTTGCTTATGTATAATAAAAATCCAGTTCTGTAAAAAAAAATTTTAGTACTAAAATAAGTGCTAAAGGTCTCAATTTTTTGGATTTGTTGTGCCAGGTAATACAAAAGTTATTCAAAAAAACGGGACAAATGGCGTCCAGTTCAGAGTATCGACGGGACACGGGACATTACACTCTAAAACTGGACTGTCCCGGCGAAAACTAGCCAGTTGGCAAGTCTAGATAGGTGTGAATAAGTTTACTCTCCTTTTTTCGCAAAGCGTCCAATCTCAAATTTGTTTTCATATTTTGACATTTCATTACTGTAAATCGCCATCTTTAAATTTTTATTGCTAGTAAGGCTTCAACAAGGCGAATTCAACAAGGTAAACTCAACTCGTCAGCCGTTCATCAGCTGTATCCACAAAAATCATGAAACGTCAAAATATTGTTTTGTTTTTATACTGAAATTTGACAACAAGTAAGAAAATTGCAAAAACAAAATACATGGAGTTAATTCGCCTTGCTTTGTAGTTGTAGACAGGGTTGTTAGATGTGACGATTTTTCGTCATTTTGACGAATTTTTTGTGAAAATACAGTAAAATGACGATTGACGATTTTTAAACTAAAAGTAATAGTGTTATGACGATTTTCTGGCATCAATAAAACACTTACAAGAAATATTAACAATTATATTGCGAACAGTTCAAAACGTAAAATAATTTTTCGAAATACAAAAATTATTAGAAATTAAACAAAAAAGGCTCTTTCCCCATCACAAACCAGGTGGTTTTCATTAGAAGCACTAGTAATTCGAATTCTACAATTAAATGAATGCCATCGAAAAGGCAAAAATATACACTAGAGCCCCGATTTGCTTCGGTCCTATTTGGTCCGCTTTTTAAAAATTGGTTAAATCCGCTTTGCGTTTTAATGATTTCGATTTGCGTCGCTACATACGATTTCATTTTTTCGCTGAAGTCATAATCATATTTGAAGAATTTTTCTATTTGCCATTAATTCTGATAATTCTGTTAGGTTATTCTAAATATAGTTGAGTGTTAGAAAGTAAGAAGTTAGTTCTTAATAAAAAGTTGTGTAGAAAAATGAGTGCAAAGTGAAGAAAATGCACTGGTTTGGAACTAAAATTGGACGTAATAAAACGTTTCAAGCCGGGTAAAAAGACTGTTGATATAGACAGAACCCTTGGTTTATCACTTTCAACAGTAAAAAAAATTTGCATAAGTGATATCGCTAAAAATTAATCATTTAAAGATATGTAGCTCGAGTTAATAGCAAATGAGATTTTATTTTTTAATTAATGTTTTTGCGAATATGGATAAATGAAACAAATAATTGTTTGTTATGTTTTTATAAAAATATATTTTTCTTATGTATTTCTTTTCAAATGATAAATATAGTTCGGCCCACTTGCTGAAATAAATATAATACAACTTAACCATATAACTTTCTTTATCATTAATAGAATATCTTGCTAAAAATGTTTCTGGAATGCAAACGGGTTATCCCAACATAAACACGAAGTTGCAAACTTTCTTCATAGGCATGAAATCGACGTACTTCTTGTCTCTGAAACACACTTTACTCATAAAAACTGCTTTAGGGTAAATGGTTACCTTACGTATGACACAAAACATCCCAGCGGACGAGCTTGTGGTGGCACAGCCATAATTGTGCACAAACACATCAGACACTTACCATTGCCAGAGTTCGAAGAAGATTGTATCCAGGCCACATCTATAAATCTGACTGATTTCAAACTAACGTTAACATCCGTTTATTGTCCCCCGAGGCACAAAATTCTACACGATAAATTTCTCAACTTCTTCTCCACATTGGGCCAGAAATTCATTGCTGCTGGCGACTACAACGCTAAACATACATATTGGGACTCCAGACTTATTAGTCCTAGAGGTAATCAGCTATATAATACCGTAACTGCAAATAACTTTGATGTGGTATCGAGTGGTGAGCCTACCTATTGGCCAACCGACTTCAACAAGCTACCAGACCTTATTGACTTTGCTGTAATCAAAAACATCAAGCGCGATCAGGTACTAGTTAGTTCCTCCTATGATCTTTCGTCTGATCATTCACCTTCAATCCTCATTTTAAAATGTAACTCTGACGCCGCAGCTGCAAACTGGTTTTCCTATCCAAACAGAAACACAAATTGGTTAAAGTATAAAATGTATGTGAGCTCTCACCTATCACAGTGCATTCCCCTAAAAAATTCATCTGACATCCAAATAGCTGTCGACCGATTTACAGAAGTCTTGGATGCTGCAGCAAGAAATGCAACCCCAATCAAGCGGACAATTAAACGTGCTCCTTACAATACATCGACGGATATAGAGACCCTTATCAGAGAAAAAAGGAAGTTAAGAAGACAATGGCAAAACAGTCGTTCCCCAACCACTAAGGCCCAACTACAATTATGCCTGACAACTCTTCGCAACAAATTGAGACAGAACCACGAGTCTGCAATAGAAGGCTATCTAAACAGCCTAGATGCCACAAAAAACTCCAATTATAGCTTATGGAAGGCTGTACGGCATATGAAATGCCCTATAACCCAAGAATCTCCATTAAGACTGGAAAACCGCACTTGGGCGAAAAACACAGATGAAAAATTAAACGCTTTCGCGGGCCATCTTGAGAAAGTTTTCACGCCACATGATACACATACTTGTTCCTGTCGTCCAACCATTCCTGATAAGGTAAACCATCCATTAAAATTTAACATTACTCAAGTAAAATCTGCAATAGAAAAAGTGAATATTAGAAAATCTCCCGGACTTGACCGTATCACAGGGTCAATGATAAGAAACTTACCTTCGTCTGCTTCCAGAATCTTGCTGTTCATTTTTAACGCTATATTAAGAGTCGGATACTTCCCATCCTCATGGAAGAAGTCTATAATTGTTATGATTCCCAAGCCAGGAAAAGATGCTAGCCAGGTTGCGTCGTACAGACCGATAAGCTTATTATCAATCCTATCAAAGCTTTTCGAAAAAATATTCATTTTAAGTATAACTCCTCATCTAAATGAACACGACATCATCCCGGATCACCAGTTCGGATTCAGAGCGAAACATGGTACAATAGAGCAAGTGCATAGAATTGTCACCCTTATTAGATCGGCGTTTGAGAAAAAGCAATACTGCTCAGCCCTGTTTATAGACATTTCCCAAGCATTTGACAAAGTTTGGCATGATGGGCTACTCATCAAAATAACACGAATGCTTCCTCAAAACACTCACAAGCTTCTGGAGAGCTATCTAACAGGCAGAACATTCATAGTAAGGTCGCAAGATAAATACTCCCCCCTCAAGAAAATTACTGCTGGTGTTCCCCAAGGCAGCATATTAGGACCGCTTCTATATATAATATACACAGCGGATATGCCAACAAACCTGAGCACGCATACCTCTACATTTGCAGACGACACAGCATTTATTAGCGTTAACCATGACCCAAAAGTCGCATCGCAAAATCTGCAGTCCCACATCAATGAACTAGAGGCATGGCTAGAAAAATGGAGAATAAAGGTTAACCCGGCTAAATGTGCTCACTTAACTTTCACGCTCAGAAGACAAACGTGCCCAGCAGTAAAAATAAATAACATCACTGTTCCGGTAGAAAACCATGTAAAGTACTTGGGAGTTCATATAGATAGACGTTTGACCTGGTCTCGTCATATCGAAGCGAAAATAACGGCTATGAAACTTAAAGCAGCTCAACTACATTGGCTTCTCGGTAGAAACTCAAACTTGTCTTTAGACAACAAAGTTCTTCTATACAAGTCCATCATAAAACCAATATGGACATATGGCATCCAATTATGGGGTACTGCATGCGCATCTAACATCCAAAAGCTTCAAAGAAGACAGTCTAGAATATTACGACAAATTGTCTGCGCCCCATGGTATATACGTAATGATATTATCCACAGAGATCTCAACGTCCCCACTATCCAGGAGGAAATTAAAAAATATTCAATAAGCTACATCGATAAACTAATGGTTCACCCTAACTACCTCGCTCGGGGTTTGCTTCAGTTTGAAGGTCACCAGAGGCTAAAAAGAACCGATACTTTGAGCCTTACTAGAAGACAGTCTTAAAAATTTGAATACAGCAGTTAGTGGTTACACAGGTAACAACTAATAAACAACAAGTAGAATTAAGATTTGAATACATATTGTAAATTTCGATAAGAAAGATTCAATAATAAAAAAAAATTATTAAAAAAAAAAAAAAAAAAAAAAAAAAAAAATTTATATTTTTGAACCACTCAATGCAATAAATTGTCTCCAATTTGTAAAATTTAAATATTTGACGATTTGTTGACGATTTTGTTAACGGTTCATGACGATTTTGACGAATTTTGTTAAAACTTTTGACGATTTTTGAAGAAAAAAGCCTAACAACCCTGGTTGTAGAGCAGAAGTGGGCACAACTAAAACTGTGCTTGTATTAATGCTTATTAGTATTAGTGAGATGGCAGAAGTACCCACCAAACACAAAGCCAAGCATTTGAAATAAATGGTGCATTATATTTCCTTATTTTATATTTTACGCATTTGAAGTAATATAAAACATTTTTTAATAGTTTAAATTGTAGAGATTTACTGTTCACAGAAAAAAGTAACAGTAAAAAAAGTTCAGTAAATTATTTTTCGCATAACATCATTTATTTGAAATGACACACGTGTGTTTGCTGGGTAAATTCTCTTGAAAAAAAATACAAAAAATATAAGAAAATGTGTCTCATCAAAAACTAAATTAAAGAGGCTAAGAATACGTGTAAAATCTCTCAGCACAATTGTGCTATGGAGCGCCCACCATTGTTGTAGAGTTGCACTTACCTTGTATAAATTCGCCTTGGGCTTCATATATACTTGTATATTTTTGAACAAAAATTTCATTGATTTTTAATTTTTTTAATCTTTCTTCTTTTTTTTACATTCACTGGAACTGATTGCCTGAAAAATTTTACACATGAGATTCACGATTGCTTTTTTCCTTCAAGGGGAAAGAAAATTTCATAGGAACAAAAATTCCACTTGTTATTCACGATAGGGGTGAATAAGTTTTTCGTTACAACAAAGTTTCATTGTCCTTTAAAAAGTTGATCTGGGGGTCTACTCTCTATTGCGATGCGAAAACAATTTCTATGCGAAAGCTAAATGCCAACTTGGTACTCTCTATCGCTTTCGCAAAATTTTCTGAAAATTAAGCAATAGTGGCAATAAAAATTAAATATGGAGCGAATTTACAGTAATGAAATGCCAAAGTGTGTAAAAATATTTGAAATTGGAAAATTTAAATAAAATAAAGTGATGATTTACGAAAAGAAAAAAAATTAAAAGATTCGAAAGACACATGCGCAAACGTATTGAAGAGTACCAATCGCTTGATTTGCTACAATTTTCTTTCGCAACGCAATAGAGAGTAGCCCCCCTGATGTAATCATGAAGAACTGAGTAGGTGCACCATGGGTGGCTTGTTATGTACATACATACGTATATATGTTGCCTAGTTTCATGTTTGAATCGTGCTTGTTATGTATATTTGTCCTAAAGTCAAATTTTCTGAAGTTTTCTGTAGGATGTCTTTTTATGCCCCTATTTCGGTTCTCCACTCAACTCAGTTTGGTCGTGTTGGAGTCAACCCAACTTATGCACAACCAAACTCATTTTAGGTATTGTGATACTCAACTGTTTTCGGTTGAGTTTGCTTTAAAGTTGCCAACTTAAAATTTCGATTTGCCAACTTTAAATATAACGTTTGACAAGTGAAAATTTTATAAAATTAAATAATTTTTTAAACTAAAAGTATTTCTAATTGTTGTGGTGAATAAAAAGTATTTATAATTGATATTAGTGTCAACTTATTTATGTTGATGAAAAAGAAAACTCTTACACCTAATTTTTACGATGATTTAAAAGACATGTCTTTTTTGTAGTTCATTTTTAAAGAAACTTCCAAAAACATGTTAAATTTTCACAATGTTTCTTATTGTGTTTGATTTTTTTTTGTTTTCGTTAAATATGAATGTATGTACTGAATTTTTTTAAATTAAATTTGTTTATTTTTTTATATTTTAAAAAACAATTGTCATTTTGAAATAGAAATACAACATAAATTAAAAAACAAAATAAAGTACAAAGAGGAATGTCAAAAAAATCACAGAAAATACGATTCATGTCTTTTTTTCTACCCTGCTTACTTCTCTCCCCCGCTCGCTATCAAACTAAAAAAGACATGTTTCAAAAATAGGGGAAAAAATCATCATGAAAATTGGGTGTTATATGAATGCTCTACATACAAGAAGACAAATTCGTGATTAGTCCAACCCTCTTGAACTTTCCAGTGCCAAGTAAGAATTCCTAATAAGTAACGAAACTTTCTTGTGCCGGATGAGTTCCTCTTCTGGTTGGGGTAGCTGTTGTCGAATCTTCTGGCTGTATTATTGGTTAAACTAACTCAGTAAAATTGTCACTTGATGGTGGAATATTTTCAACACCAAATACTTGGCCGGACTTTCAATACAAGAGCTGCGAAACAGTATCCTTAAGGCTATTTAATAAAACTTCTTGTGATAGCCCTCCCCCGTCGCTTGAGTGTTTCTTTTATTTTTGGCAAGTTTTTTCTTTATACTTGCCTTTTAGTGTATCCAAACCTGTGCCAAGAATATTATAATTAGATTAAGAAGATTATAAGTGTTTAAAAGAAGTTTTTGTCGTGGTCCCAAACTATTTAACACCACTATAAACTCTTCCCATAACTTTCATCATACCAAACTGGTGTTTTCCGCGAACAATTTCTAAGTTTCTCTTGACGAGACGCTCAAATTGAGCTTTTGTTTTTATTTTCAAACTAATAAAAGTTTTTAAAAAAACCGAAATAGTTATTACAAAAATTTATACATACCATTTCTCCATTTTGTTTTCGATTTTCACCGAAATTAAATAAAATAAACTTTAACTGCCAATAACACAACTACTTTTTAGCAGTTGTGTGTATTTAACATTTTTGTCGACCAAACTTTTACAAAGTTGAAAACGGCAATACCACGAAACAAACAGATACACAACTGAATAGCCAACTGCCAGTTTAGTTGAGAATGGCAATGTGAATTTATCAAAGACAACCAAACTGTTACAAAAGTGGAGAACCGCAATAGGGGCATTAGTTTCCTACAAAATCTTTTGCAAATATCGTTTACAAAAAAAAACACATAAAAATTCGTACTGCTTTTTAGTTGTTTTTTATTTTTTGTATTGCTTTCTTCTGGATTTTTACAATTTATTTGTATATAATTTTTTTTTTTTTTGACAACTTGTTTTTATTTTAAATAGTTTCTTAACGGTTTTTGATATTTTAATGCAAAAAATAAAAGATTATATAGAGAAGACATTAGTTACACATTTATTATTAAATATTTTTTATGTAGGTTTCATTTCGTTTTAGTTAAATTAATTTTACTTTTGTTTAATTGCTGGTAGTTGTGATTATTTCAATAACATTGATATAAAAAGTAATTTTCTTTTTTTAATTAATTCAACTAACTAAAAGTACAAAAAATCAAATAAATAATTCACATTTAAAACTATTTTTTTTTTTTTTTTTTTTTTAAAAATAAAAATTCTATTAAAATTATTAAAAAAAAAATTAAGAAAAAACAAATTTCATTATAACAAAAAAAATTTAACTTGAGTTTGTTAAATATTTATAAAAAAAAATGAAAACAAATAATTATAATAATTAAAAGTGTTTTAAATAAAACAATTCAACCTTTGAAATATTGCAAAATATTTAATTTCACTCCCTCTCACTTGATGAGCAATAATTATTTATATTTTTGTTTTTGCATTTAGTACATATTGTGTAGTTTATTACAGTTATGTTTAAGTTTTTTTTTTATTTTTTTTATTAAAAAAATAAATGAGCACACTTGTTTGTATTCAATTTTTTTTTTTTTTTTTCGTTTTCAAATTCTTTTGAAACAATATTAATCGTTCGTTTTTATATAAAAAAAAAATTATTTAAAAAAAATTTAATAAATCTTGTTAAAAACAAGTAATTTCGAAATTCATTAAATTAATACTTGATTTCTTTAAGAAATTTTTCAAAAATGTTTTTAATTTTTTCAGTACATATTTTAATATTGAATTTTTTTTCGTTTATTTTTTCCAATTTTTTTTTTTTATAAAACAGTAGTTTTACTACCATAAAAATTGTGTTTTTTTTTTCAAATTAGCTGCTTGTTTTTTATTTAATTTTTAAAAAAGTCTTAAAACTATTTTTTTAGAAAAGCTTTAAACAGGCTTTTAAATATCGTTTTTAAAAAAGTTTTTAGTGTTTTTTCCAAAAAACACTTTAAAAAGTTTTTAGTAATCTTTAAATTTTTTTTTATCACATTCAATATTTCTTTTTTCTTTTCAATTTTTCCATATTTGAAATATTTTCTTATAAGCCTAAATGTAGGCAGTATAATTTGTTTATATGCCTTTACTCCCGTTTAAGTGTGTGAGAGAAAAGAGTATTGTAATTGTAGTTTCTCTGTCGATTTGTGAAGCATACCTTTTAAGGTTTTCGATGTTGCTTCAATTCATTTTGAATCAATTTTCTATTAGCATGAGTATCCAAGTCCATCCATCCATCCATCCATCCACCTACTTGACATCATTTAAAAATTGGCACAAGTTTTATTAGTAAAGTAATTTTCGTTACGTTTCATATCAATCTGTTTTAAAGAAATAAAATATTTAAATTATGAATAAGTTTATTACAAAATTAGTTTATTTTTTTAATTTTTCTACATTAAAAACTTTGTTAGAACCTTCACCTTAAAACTGCCCCTTATGCTACATTGTAATGTTAGTGGCGTTAATAGAATATTAATATGTACATTAGACTGGTCGCAATTTTTTTTTTTTTTTAATTTAATTGTTTGCGCTGCTTAAAATATGAGGTTTGGTGTAAGAAATCATGATCTAATTTTTCAGGTCAATCCGACGGTGCCTAGCCGTGCCGGTTGGGGCCCAAAGTTCCCCATATTATAAAAAAAACATATTTTCTATCAGATCTTTATAGTTATACTAGTTGAAAAGCCGAAAACCAAAAATATGGCTTCGTTACGATCGTCCGCAGAGAAAGAACTTCCTTCCTATGTCATCAGATGGCTTCAGAAAGTTGCGGAAAGAATAGGACATACATGCAAACATCCTGACATACTAAGAAATAATATATTGTATAGATAGATGAACATATGTTCGCGCAACTCAAAATCGCTTTAGCTTATTGAAAAACTAAAAAAAACCGAAATTACGCAATAAAATTTACTTTAAGAAAGGTAAAACGTTTTTCTTATATGCGCAGTCGTTTTAGAAATATAATTTTTTTCTGGAAAAAAAAATAATTTTTTTATTAAAATTTCGGAATTTTTGTTTTTAGAAATTCATAAAAAATTGAAAAATGCAGCTATGCTACTAATTTTATGCAGACATATAAAAAACAACATTGCAAACAAAACAAGCTATAAATGATTAAAATCTGTTAACAACTTTTGATTTTATGTATTCACAAAAGACGAAAAATTTTAATTAATTTAAGAATTTTATTAAACCGCCAAAATTTTAGACTTCGGGTGCGTTAGAAGCATAGCTGCATTTTTCAATTTTTTTAAGAATTTCTAAAAACAAAAATTCCGAAATTTTAATAAAAAAATTATTTTTTTTTCCAGAAAAAAATTATATTTCTAAAACGACTGCGCATATAAGAAAAACGTTTTACCTTTCTTAAAGTAAATTTTATTGCGTAATTTCGGTTTTTTTTAGTTTTTCAATAAGCTAAAGCGTTTTTGAGTTGCGCGAACATATCGCTCATTTGCTGCAAGACCGGCATAACTCAAAAAAATCCATTTCGAGATAAACGCATTTAAAGTTTTTGATTTGATCTAACTTCTTAGAAAATAAGAAGACGCATTCTCTTCAAACTGGGAAAGTATAAGAGATATAAATATGAATTAAATACACAATATAAAGAAAAACAAAGAGAACAATTCTGCATCTCTAACTCCAAAATTTCATTTTTTGAGTTATGCCGGTCTTGCAGCAAATGAGAGATATGTTAATCTATCTATACAATATATAATTTCTTAGTATGTCAGGATGTTTGCATGTATGTCCTATTCTTTCCGCAACTTTCTGAAGCCATCTGATGACATAGGAAGCTGAAATTTGGCACACTTGAAGTACTTTCTCTGCGGAAGATCGTAACGAAGCCATATTTTTGATTTTCGGCTTTTCACGGCTAGGCACCGTCGGATTGACCTGAAAAATTAGATCATGATTTCTTACACCAAACCTCATATTTTAAGCAGCGCAAACAATTAAATTAAAAAAAAAATCCCATACAAGATGCGACCAGTCTAATGTACATATGTACACATCGAGGTACATTTACACAAGGAAGACTCATTAGCGGACAGACATAAATCCCAATTGTCAAATCCGTATGTATGAGCCAAAAAAAAAGTACATTTGTGCGTTAAATTGTTTTTGTTTTATATGGAGATAATTTTGACAAGACGGGCTCCCAAGCAATTTATGTAAATGTGCCTTGGTACAAATTATTATTTTGGTGGAGAAAGCAATTTAAAAAAAGGAAAAATGGAATATTGCTTTTTTTGTTAAAAATTTTTATTATTTCAAAGTGTTAAATTTAATTTAAAAAGAAATACTAAATTTCGAAATTTAAAACTAAAAAAAAGCGGTAAGTAAATTACTAAAATTTTATTATTCATTAGTTGAATATGCAATGTACTGACCACAATTAATGAATTATATTCGGAATCTGTAAATTTGTTTCGATAAAGAACGTCAAGATTTTAGCAATCAAAAATTTTTTTGAATGGAATTTTTAAATATAAAATTTTTATCAAGTAATTTTTGGGAATACAAATTTTTTTTGAATTAACAAGATTTGCCGTGCTTAATTCCCAATTTTTGATAAAAACACTGAATGGTGAATGTAAGAAAAGATAAACTCACTGTTTATTGTTGTTGTTTTTGTTTAAGCTTTGATATTGTTACAAGTAAAACTGTTGCTTATAATTCTTATTCGCTTAACACTTTTTTTTTTGTATAATATCTTTAGTTTTTCTAAAATCTTTGGATGAAGTTTCCTGTCAGACAATTAGTTGTGCTCAAATAATTTTCTTTGTGGTTGCTATATTTTTGCACTTTGTCTTTTTTGCAAGGGTGCAACTTGTGACGTGAATACCCTCGATCGATTCTTCAAAAGCTGAAGAAAATATTTATTGATGACGTATTTAATTTATAAAATGAAATTTTTTTATTATACATGTTTTATAAATTTTATTGAAATACTAAATAATAGCCATTTATGGGTCAAGTTCCTCTGATTTTTTATTATGGTATGGTACCTTTAGTTTGAAAACTTTTTATGTACGTACATAAAATGCGTACATATGTATGTATATAAGGACTGAAATATATTTGTTTTATAGTTTTAAGACATTTTGGCCCATAACTATAGTCATAAACAAAGCATACTTTAAGAGTTCTAAAGTAAACTTTTATTAAAAATATGCTTTTGATCTACTATAGACAAGCAAAAGCATACTTTACACGTTAAACCCGATGTTAATTTTAAAACCAGCTGAAGTTGTGTTTAACTCATTTAACAACAGCATCAGCTGTTTTTCGCCAAATAAAAAGTACTTGCAAAAAGTTAAAAATGTTTATGTTATAAGATGTTAGTTGATATTTTGCAATTATTAATGATTTGCAGGAAAACTTTTATGGAAAGAAACACAAAATATATATGTATGTATAGGACATAATTGTGTAAAACGCGTTTTACACAAAGTTTTGTAATTTTGTTGTTGCTTTCTACATAAAATCATATTGCGTGTTTCAACCGTACAAGATATGCAGTGTTTTATTTATATTTTAATTTTCAATGTCGGCTGCTTAAAGTTGCCACTTGCTTATATTTTGTTGTATATTGTATGAAAAATTTGCTACATTTGAGGTGGCACATACTTTAGTTTCGACTATAGTAGCAAAATATTTAAAAGAATGTTTTTATTTTAAAGTTGTTTTTAAATAGAACCGACTTTAGCGTTTGACTATGATTATGGGCCTTTATGTTTAATAAATATTTTATTGTTATTTTTTAATAAGTTTGTTCTATTGAAATGATGTGAGTTTATAGTAGTATTGGGCAAAATCTTTCATTTATGTAAATCTTTCATTCTCTTTCAGAAAGGTTAAGTGAATTAATTCATTCTTTTCTTTCACCTTTCTAAATCACAAACAGCTTTCAGAATGAAGTGTCAAGTTCGTTTGAGGAATGATTAAATTGATATTTTTAAAACAAAAACGTATTTTTATAGTTAATGGAAATAAGATTTAAAGTTAAAGAGTTGTTTTAGAAAAATGTAAGTATAAAATAAGCACACATTGAGTATGTTTATGTATGTATGTATGTAAAAGTTCAGATTCCTCTTATTGTCATTCGCTAAAAAATGTTAAAAAAAACTTAATTTCAGTAAAAGTTCAATAGAAGGAAAAAAGCATAACAAACAGCGGGCCAGAAAATGCATTACATTCTGCTGGTGTCTAATAATTGTAAATTTTTCTGTACATTCAATATACCTCATTGCTTTCCAACGAAGGCTAAGGTAAAATGTAAATAGAAAATACGATATAATAGTCTGGTAGTGTATAAAGTCATTTCTGAAAAATTGTAGGAATAGAACTATCACAAAAAAGCTTTATAAAATACATAACTGAAATTTAGCTCATAGAATAAATTCGAAAAATGAAAAATGTTGAATTGAATTTATTTACGTAATATTAAGCCATTTAGGCCAAAAATCAATATTTCAAGTGCTTAAGCTACATATACATGTGTATATAATATTCATTAATCAATAATTATAATTCATAATAAAAACTAATAAAATGAAAATTGAAAATAATATACAAATATAATATAATATACATACTATTACTTCAGATTAAGGCTCCCCAGCCACATTTTAAATATAAATATCATAAGTATCGTCCATCAGTAGCTAATCAAGATTATTAAGGAAGTCTAACATTTTTACCCGGAAGACATTATTTGAATAGGAAAAAACTCGTAACGAAAATGGTAAAAAGTTTCAAAGCCTAGCAATCCGAACAATAAAAGATTTTTCGTAATAAATAGTAAAAACCTCTAGCTCAAAGTATATTCATATTTATGTATTGTATATCTGCTATTCAGTAAATAAGAATATGATGTAGATATGATGCAAGTTTCAACCAAATCGATATAGCGGTTTGCTGGCAATTATAATAATGAAATTGGACATTGCTGTGTTTGATCTAATCAAATGGAAATTGCTGCTTTTTTAGCATGGGCAAGTACTTAAAAAAATCAGTAGTTATAAAATTCTTAAACTTAACAAAGGCTTAGTTTTTTCTTGATTGATTTGGAGGAACTTCATAACAACTTAGCTCCATAATTACGACTGAAGACAAAGTTATAAAATGAACAATAAAACAAACTGCTTCATATAAAGAAAAAATGTTATATTTTTAATTTCTTTTTAGTTTTGTTTTGCAAAAAGGAAAAAAATAGCCTGCATTTTCGAAAACAGTTGAGAGAAAAAGAGCTTAACAAACTGTGTCCAATGGACATTGCCGTTTTTGCATCAATTCTTAGTTTTTGAACATACTTTTTTATGGGATAAAAGTGTTTCTGGTAATGTAATATTCACTAATTGGAAGCATTATTTTTAGTGTTCGACCGAACGCACTTTTTGAGACCGAACCCGAACCCGAACTTCGGCAAATTTTGACAAGTTCGGCCGAACCCGAACTTTTTGTTAATAAATCTGAACAATTGTACTTTTTTTAATGTATTTATTTAAAACAAAATAAAATTTCGGGAAATTATTACATTTACACTTTTGGAAGGATGGAAGTCAAAACTATTTTAGTTAAAAAATAATTAGTAATTGCTTTTTTTTTTAGACAAAAGATAAATTTAAAGTTTAATACAGTATACATTAGGGCCATAACTTTTTCACACTTTTGCGAATTGTTAAGAAAGTTCACGCAGGGATCGGGTTGAAGTTTGAAAACAACCTTTTTATCTCACGGAAGTTTTAAAAAATATAAACATGATATTTGTATGTATTCCTATATGTATCAATCACTTAAACGCTATTTTGGAATTTATCCACTGCTTTAGATTTAAAAATTTTCCTACGGTTTACAATTCATCGCGGTTCAAAATTTCTTAGAAGGTTTTAAAAATTTGCTTCCCTGCGTGAGGTTTTTTCGAAAAACGACGAGAGACAGGTGTTTTCATTACTAAAACATTATTGGCCACTCCGTCGTACTATGCCAATAATTTGGTTATAACCCTAGTATACATATTAGTACTCAAACCTCTACAATGTATTTTTTGAATTCGTTGGGGTGTATTTTCTCTATGTGGCGTTTAATATTGGCGGTAGTTTGTTTGCTTGGCAATGAACTCCCCATTGACATGTGTTTGGCGCAACATTTGCATTGAGCGCTTGCTCAATTTAAAAAAAAAACTCCAAAATGGATTGGATGACATTTTTATCTGAAAATACATATGAATACTATAAAGTTTGGTTTGTGGTTCACCCAAAACTATAGATTATCTTACCATTCGCAGAATATAGATAGAGTATTTTTTTGCCAAATAAATTTTAACCGTTTTTTTTTTTTTGTATTTTTTACCGTCTTCTAAAAATTACACATAAAAAGACATTTTTATACACTTAAGCATTTTATTTAGTCATCGCTGTATTTTTCGAACTAATAATCATAGAGAAAAATAGGTGTATTGATTTCGTATTATTTTCATAAACAATGATGCCAAATTATATTTTGAAATTGTAATAAATATGTTATTTCATAAAAAAGTTCGGTGTTCGGTAAAGTTCGGTAAAAATTTCGCCGAACACCGAACATCATTTTTTGCCGAGCTCCGTAACCGAACCCGAACGTTCGGTCGGACACTAATTTTTTTAAAGCCGATTTACCTGTAAAATATTTTTGGATATGGCCACACTGGTTTTAAGTTGTACCAGTAGTGCGATTCACTAACTTTTATAACGATAATCGAATCGTTAAAATAAGTATAACGAAAATTTATCGAATATGCTATTCTGTAAAATTTTTAACGATATTCGCTGTCGTTTAAAGTCAGCTGTTACTTTAAGCAATTTTTTTGTCGTTATCTTAGCGACAATAATTTAGTTTGTGTTTATTTTATCGATAAAATGTTTTTTATGTTTAAAATAGCTTACATACATACAAAGATGTATTCATATGTATATGTATGAACAAAAACAAAATAATAAATTTAAAATTTGCAAAAAGAAAGCAAATTAAGAACAAAAATAAAATTCTAAATGTAAAATTCACAAAAAAAAAATATAAAACCACAAATTAACCCTTCGTCTTACTTATGAGTCTGGCCAGACCTTTTTCAGTGCATTTTAAATGAAAAAATATGTGTAACAAGGGGGGTTAAGAACAATTTCATATGTTTTTATTTTATTCTCTTTTGTGCTTTTCGTTTTTTTTTTTAACATTTTGTAGACAGAGATGTTACAAAAAAAACAGCTGTGTACTATCGTTAAAAAAATTACAGAATCACACTATCGTTACTGCAAGCGAATATAAATGTCGACAAATATTACGATTGTCGGATCGTTAAAAGTTAGTGAATCGCACCACAGCTTTAAGTGGGTGCCTCATGAAATGAAGAAAATATTTTCATACAATCTGTAACATAGCGTTTACATTTGCCAGTACTGGCAAGACAATAGCAATTCATTCAAACTTTTTCACTAATACATAAACACTTTTACAGCTATTTTGTTTTTGCATTGTTTTGCCAACTAATATGTATATGCTTACTGTCTTGCCAGTACTGGCAAATGTAAACGCTGTGTAATATGTATATGCTTACTGTCTTGCCAGTACTGGCAAATGTAAACGCTGTGTTACAAAAACAAAATGGCATCTCTATTCAGCAACCTTCAAATATAAAAAAACCAGGGACCGTAACAGTTATTCCTTTTTTCATAAAAGTCAAATTAAAAATATTTTTTGATTTTTTTTTTTTTTTTGAACAAAATATTGATTTTTATTTTTCGAGCAAAAATTAAAGTTATTCTCTAAATAAATGTACGTGTTTTAATAATTTAGATGGCTTTAATAATTATTTTAATGTGCATAAGGAATTCCAATGATAATTACACACTAAAATAAAAATTTAAAGTCAACTACAATTCTTAGTAGAAATGTGTAACCGATTATGGCCTTTAAAGGCTAGGTTATACGTAATGTAAAAATAAAATAAAAATAAAATAAATTATTAAATCACGTAGATTTCTTTAGAGAATAACTTTTATTTTTGCTCGAAAAAATAAAAATCAATATATAACTGTTATTTTTGTTCAAAAAATAAAAATCAAAAAATAACTGTTATTTTTGATCGAAAAAATAAAAATCAATATATAACTGTTATTTTTGTTCAAAAAAATAGAAATCAAAAAATAATTGTTAAGTTTGATCGAATACCTATATAAAAATTATAAAATCAATATATTTTATCATTGGCAAGTGCATGAGGAACAATATGGTATACTTGAATCAGTTTTTCGACATTTACTTCTATATGATTTTTGTTTGTTTTAAAATTCCAATATAACTGTTATTTTCGGTCCCTGAAAAAAAAAATTTCAAAGAGAAATAATTTTTGGTGTAAACATGAAAGAAACGAACGAGCAATTAAAAAAAGAATACTCTTTTTTGGTTTTTTATTTATTTATATTTTTCCTATTACACAAGGGAACAAGGTTTTTGTTAAATAAGAATTGAATTTTCTTTTTAAGGTAATTTGGGACGATGAATCCATATCTGCACTTAGTTTTTTTCTATCAGCTCACTACAAAATTAAGGAACTTCCGCTACATATATTAGAACAACTTGAAAACGGTTCACCATATTCAGAGTAAAAAAATTAAAAAATCGTCATCGAAATTATCTTTAAGCTGTGCTTTCATTAGCTTTTAATTTGCCCAGTAGTTTCAGAGATATCGTTGAAGTTTGGAAAAAAACAACAATATTTAAAAAATAAATTTATTTTTGTTCTTTAAAAAATCATTAAAAATAAAAATGCGAAAAAAAAAATCACAGTTTTAGTTTGAAAACATTTAGTTAAACATATTTCGAATCAAATGAGCTTTATTTTTTTTGTAATCGGTGCACACACAACTTTTGATTTTATTCATAATTAACTAAGCAAACTAAATTGATAAAAATCGCAATTTTCATACAGGGCGCTAATTTTCGATATAAATTTGCATGATTTGTAAACGTTCGGTCAAAGTTCGGTGTTCGGCGTAATTTTTACCGAACTTTACCGAACACCGAACTTTTTATTTATTAAAATTTCAAATTATAATTTGTCATCATTGTTTATGAAAATACATAATACGAAAACAATACAATTATTTTTCTCTATGATTATTAATACGAAAAAATACAGCGATGGCTAAATAAAATTCTTAAGTGCTCAACAAACACGAATACCCTTTGTACACTTGCAGACATTTCGGAGGAACGCATGGAAAATGTTGAAAATGTGAAATATGCGTTCACACTTGAAACATCTAATATCTACTATCAATAAAAAATGTCACCATTTCTGAAAAAAAAAAACTTTCTTTTTTTTAAATACTTTTTTTCTACAAAAGTGCCTACATTTCAAAAGATGAAACCAAAATGTATTTCTAATTCATTTCGTTTAATAATTTTAGCAAAATTAAGCAAAATAAGGCTTGCAAAAAAGGAAAAACTTGAGAAATGGTAATAGCCTTTTCACACTTGTCAACATTTAACATTTAACATCAATTTGCAAAAATGTTGGCATTTTCCCATAAGAAATACATAGTGCTAAAAATCAACATTTTTACAGAATGTTACTATCTCATTTTGTTCCCTTTTACATTTTTCGATTCTTTTAGTGTAATCACTAGAAAAGTGGCAATAAATTCTGTTATTATTGTGGCATCACTGACAAAATGGCAGTTGCTTTGAAAGCAGCGTTACCATTTCTCAAGTTTTTCCTTTTTTGCAAGCCTTATTTTGCCAAATTTTGCTTAAATTATTAAACAAAATGAATTAGAAATACATTTTGGTGTTATCTCTTAAAATGTTGGTACTTTTGTAGAAAAAAAGTATTTAAAAAAAATAAAAGTTTTTTTTCAGAAATGGTGACATTTTTTGTTAATGGTAAATGTTAGATGTTTCAAGTGTGAAAGCGTATTTCACATTTTCAACATCTTCCATGCGTTCCTCCGAAATGTATGCAAGTGTACAAAGGGTATAACGCTGATTTCAAATCAACTTCCATTTTGTCAGTGATGCCACAATAATAACAGAATTTATTGCCACTTTTCTAGTGATGACACTAAAAGAATCGAAAAATGTAAAAGGGAACAAAATGAGATAGTAACATTCTATAAAAATGTTGAAAATTTTTGATTTTTAGCCCTATGTATTTCTTATAGGAAAATTCCAACATTTTCGCAAATTTATGTTAAATGTTGACAAGTGTGAAAAGGCTAGAAGTCAAACCTTTGATATGAAATGACTTTATCATTTGACATCAAACACAATTCTCAAACGTTTTCAATTGTTTGATTTAACATTTAAATTCAAATTGATAATGATTTGAAAATAAACATTTGATATCATATGTTTTATCAATTTGATGTCAAATGTTAAATTCAAATCAAAAATAAACTTGGCAATACTAAAGCGAAAAATAAATGTAATCATGGCGATTAAAGTTACATTTTTTACTTTGTGGTTACATGTGTTTTACTATTAAAAATAAATTTTAATATAAAGTGAAAAGTTTATTTCTTGTGAAAAATAAAAATTATTTGTGGGTAATTACAATGATTAAAAATACGAAAAAAAAAGGAAAATAAAACGGGAAAGTGAAGAAAGTTTGTTGAACGATCGCGGTACTACAATCCTCAAAATATAAGGAAGCCAAGTAGTTTGTCTTTCCAAGAATAAGAAGACGGAAAGAACATTATTTCATCTTTTTTCTATGGTGCCGAATGTTTATCTCACAGTTTATTTAAATCTTCTATCTTCTTCTTCTATCTTCTATATATATAAAAATTAAGAATGTTTGTATGTTGGTTTATAGACTCCTAAACTACTGAACCGATTTTCCTGAAATTTTTACAGTAACATCACGTGAGCCCTAAAAATAAAATAGGCTACTTATTTTTTCGATAGGGGCAGGGGAATTGGTACCCCCATTGGATGCCAATATTAAATATTGCATATCTTAAGAGTCGCTGCACGCATTTTGTTGAACTTTTCGTAGTAGGAACTTCTAAGCCCCAAAATTTAAATAAAATAGCAGCGGGGGAAGTGGTTCCTCCCCATAGGACGCCAATGTTTAATATCGCATATCTTAAGAACTGTTATAGTGAGAATGTTCAAACTTTGTAGAAGTCACTCTTATGGTATACTACTCTATTGAAAACAAAAATAAAGCATATATTAAATATCGCTCAACTGAAAAACTATTAAAGGGAGATTCTTCAAACGTGGCTAAAGATACTTTTATGGTAAACTATAAATTTCAATATAAAAATGGGCGGGGTTGACAGAGGAGAAGCAGTACCCCTCATAGATAGAAATATAATTAAGAGCCGCTGCACGCATTTTGTTGAACTTTTGGTAGTAGGATCTTCAGAGCCCCAAAATTGAAACAAAATATCAGCGGGGGAAGTGGTACACACCATAGGATGCCTATGTTTAATATCGCATATCTTAAGAACTATTATAGTGAGAATGTTCAAACTTTGTAGAAGTCACTCTTATGGTATACTACTCTATTAAAAACAAAAATAAAGCGGGTAGGCGCAGGAGGGGAAATACCTCCCATAGTATGCATATATTAAATATCGCTCAACTTAAGAACTATTAAAGGGATAGTCTTCAAACGTGGTTAAAGCTACTTTTATGGTAAACTACAAATTTCAATATAAAAATGGGCGGGGTTGACAGAGATGGAGCAGTACCCCTCATAGATAGATATATTAATAAGAACCGCTGCACGCATTTTGTTGATCTTTTGGCAGTAGGTATTTCTGAGCCCCAAAATTTGAGTAAAATAGCAGCAGAGGAAGTGGTACCCCCCTAGGACGCTAATGTTTAATATCGCATATCTTAAGAACTTTTATAGTGAGAATGTTCAAACTTTGCAGAAGTCACTCTTATGGTATACTACACTTTTGAAAATAAAAATAAAGCTGGTAGGAGCAGGGGAGAAATGCCTCCCATAGGATGCATATTTTAAATATCTCTCAACTGAAGAAGTGGTTAAAGCAGTGTAGCGAAGCGCACCGGGTTAGTAAATAATAAATTTAAATTAAAAAAAAAATATTTTTATTTATATTCCACATTGTATTATAATTGAAAAACATTTGAGAATTACGTTTAAAAGCAAGTTGAAAATAAAGGCATTTTTCAATTTGGAAATAATTTCCCCTTTTTGTTGAGAACGCTATGATTTTCAAAACATTATCAAATGTTTGTCGTTTGAAAAAACGTTTGATTTCCCCTTTTGTTAAGAACGCTATGATTTTCAAATCATTATCAAACGTTTGTCGTTTGAGAAAACGTTTGATTTCAAATCATTTTCAATTTGAAATCAAACCTACTCAAAATACTCTCTATTTATATTCTGCGGATGGTAAGATACTCTGTAGTTTTGGGTGAACCACAAACCAAACTTTATAGTATACTTTGTTCCAGATAAAAATGTCATCCAATCCATTTTGGAGTTTTTTTGAAAAAAAATGAGCAAGCGTTAATGCAAATGTTGCGCCAAACAAATGTCAATGGGGAGTTCATTGCCAAGCGAACAACTACCGCCAATGTTAAACGCCACTTAGAGAAAATACACCCCAACGAATTCAAAAAATACAATGTAGAGGTTTGAGTTCTAATATGTATGCTAGGGTTATAACCAAAATATTGGCATAGTGCCAAGAATGTATTAGTTATGAAATGTCTCCCGTCGTTTTGAGAAAAAAACTCACGCAGGGAAGCAAATTTCTAAAACCTTCTAAGAAATTTTGAACCGCGATGAATTGTAAACCGAAAATTTTTATATCTAAAGCAGTGGATAAATTCCAAAATAGCATTTAAGTGATACGTATAGGAATATATACAAATATCAGGTGTATATTTTTTAAAATTTCCGCGACCCGATCCCTGCGTGAAGTTCTTTAACAATCCGAAAAAATTATCATATTTTTTATTAATAACTTTTAATTTTCTACACGACTATACTATGCCGTTTTTGAAGGAGCAAGTTCCTAAAACTTATAAAGATGCGTTATCTAGTAAAAACTATGTTAAGTGGCAAGATGCAATGTTAAAGGAAATATCGTCTTTGCGACAAAAAGGAACATGGTCCTTATCAGAACTTCCAAGAGGGCATAAAGCAATTAAGTGCAAAAAGGTGAAGTTGTATGTCACAAAGCACGCCTCGTTGCAAAAGGTTGCAGTCAAAGGTATGGCATTGACTATAACGAAACATTCTCGCCTGTAGTTACCCAGGCAGAAAAAGACAATCACCACGACGCTGTGCCGACGTTGCAGGGGGTACTATAAACATCAATACAACGTACTGTTTACCAAACTTACAATGTTGTCACAATATTAAAATGATAACGCCAAATGTGCGTCTTCCGACTCTTCTTTTTAGTGTTGTCACAGAACTGTAAATTTAAATTTACAATGTTGGATTCACGAATTTACAACGTAGTCACAACCGTCTTCCGACTCTTATTTTCAATATTGTTACAAGTATAAATAAACAAACAGAAATTTGTATATTTTCTAACCTAAAATAGTTTTTGTGTTTTCATTTTAATACGACACTATTAAATTAATAAGACTAAATTCTTGTATATACAGTGTTGTAGCGGTATAGTTTTATGGTAAATACGACTTTAAAAAACTAAAGTCGTATATTTATATTTAGGGTGTTGTACCGGTGTTGAATCTTAATTAAAAACGGTATTAAAAAACTAAGGTTGTAATATTGGATCTACAGTGTTGTGATGGTACCATATTTTTGGTAGAAGCACAATTTTGTATTTACAGGGTTGTGGCGGTACATAATATTTAGAAGAGTCGTAATTTCTGCCTGGGTAGGTATGCAACAATACGAATGTTATTGGCTTTAGCTGTAGAACATAAAATGCATTTACACCAAATAGATGTAGTCGTCACAGCATACTTAAATGGAGAACTTCATGATGAAATTTACATGCAACAACCTGAAGGATTTAACGATAAGTTACATCCAAACAAGGTTTTAAAACTTCACAAATTCAAAATTGAATACTGTGCTATGTAATATTGGTTTTGAAAGATGCAAAAATGAACCGTGCTTATACAAAATGATAAGAAATAATAATTTAATTATAATTGCTGTTTATGTGGATGATATTATCATTGGTTGTAAAAACAAAAACGAAATTCCAAATTAAATCCCAATTGAATCTTGAATTTGAAATAACTGATAAAGGATTACTAGAACATTTTTTGGGGATGGAAGATCAGCGTGATGGAGAAACTGGTGACAACAAGTTAAGTCAAGAAATTTATATCAAAGAAATATTACAAGAGTATGGAATGGAAAATTGTAAATCTGTTTCTACACAATTAAACTCTGGTTTTCAAATCACCTGTAATAAAAAACAAGTTAGAGTGCTATATTCGGCTGTGCCGAATCTTTGATACCCTCCACCGACACTTCGAATGTTTTAGGAGTAATATCTGTATGATGTCTTTTATTATTATAATCTTTGTAAAAACAGACATCTGCATTAAAATTTGTTGCGGTTTAGACCTATATACAATTATTGATCGACAATCAGAATCAATTTTAAAAAGTTTGAGTAGAATATCAGTTTAAGCTGAACTAAAATGATTTTCAAGGGAACAAATTATATAAAAGCCATGGTAAGCTATGAACCAATCATCCCAAATTCTGCAGAACGATTTCTGGTATTAAAAAACATAAAATACATCGGTGCAGTTTAAGCGTTTGCAGTGAATTTCAGAAGGCTGCTAAAATGGAATCTAAAGAAATTTATATACCGTATATCACAAAATTGCATAACATTTTTTCTGGCCATATGAAGCTAAACTGGAAGAAAGTTTATATGCGGCCTATGGTAAGTTATGCACCGATCTTCACCAAATTTCACAGTGTCATTTCTAGTTCTATAAAACTGTGATGTATCAAATTTTGTTATGATAGCGTTATTTTTTACGTTTTTAGGCGTACTAAGCTGTTTTTCGGGAGTAAGGTTTATATAGGGCCTAGGGTAAATTATGAAATGATCCTCACGAAATTTCAGCCTTATTTCTAGTCCTGTAAAACTTTTATGTTCCCAATTTTGTTATGATAGCATTATTTTTTACGGATTTAGGTTTACTAAGCTGTTTTCCGGGAGTAAGGTTTATATGGGGCCTATGGTAAAGGATGGACCGTTCTTCACAAAATTTTAAAGTCTTGTTTCTCGTTCAATAAAACTGTGATTTACCAACTTTTGTTATGATAGCATTATTTTTTACGGATTTAGGCGTACTAAACTGTTTTCCGGAAGTAGGTTTTATATGGGGCATATGGTAAATTATGGACCGATCTTCACGAAACTTAATAGTTTTATTTCTAGTCCTATTTAACTGTGACGTGCCAAAATTTGTTATGATAGCATTGTTAGTTAGGGTTTTAGGCTTACTATACTGTTTTCCGGGAGTAGGGCTTATATGGGGCCTAGGGTAAATCATGGACGGATCTTCAAGATATTTTACAGCATGATTTCCAGTTATATAAAACAAACTGTTGCGAAATCTTATATCATTCTGTGCATTTTTCCACCATTTATGTTAGTTTTTGTAACAAAATTATCCATTTTTTTAGGTGGTGGTTCCACATTTTGATTCATAGCTCAGATCCTATTGAACCGATTTTGCTTGATTTCAATCCCAAACTGCTTAGGATAACTACAAGCAATTTGACACCAAGTTTGTTTATTTCTTTTGAGTTTTTCGAAAGTGAGCGTGTTTTCAACAGACAGACAGACGGACAGACAGACGGACAGACAGACGGACAGACAGACGGACAGACAGACGGACATGGCTAAATCGACTTAAAATTACTCAAGGACCCAGAATATATATACTTTATAGGGTCTGAGATGAGTAATAAAAAAGTTTCACACGGAATGACAAACTTAATATACCCTCTTCACAACTAATTGTGGTGGAGGGTATAAAAAATAGTTGCAGCAAGAGAGTTGATAAAACGTCTTATTAATCACTAATTGGAGCTTTATTGTTTTTGGCATTAACAACAAGGCCAGATATAATACATTCTGTTTCAAAATTAGCACAACGAAATTCCAATCCACATGTTGAGCATTGTGAAGCTGCTAAGGGTGTGCTACGGTACTTAAAGGGTACGCAAAATTTAAAATTAATTTTTTCGTGTAGTAACAAGAATCTAGAAGGTTATGCAGACGCTGATTGGGGAGGTTGTACTGTAGACAGAAGATCGTACTCCGGATTTGTCTTTTATCTCGGTAAAAGTACTATTTCGTGGGAATCAAAGAAGCAACCCACAACTGCACTCAGTAGTACCGAAGCTGAATACATATCGATGTCTAATGCATCAAAAGAAGCAGTCTATTTAAGAAGATTGTTGCAAGAGCTTGGTTTTTTGGAGGATGAAAGTGTAACTTTAAATGTAGACAATCAAGGTGCATTGAAGTTGGCCGTCAATCCAGTGTTTCATAACAGAAGTAAACACATTGATATTAAGTATCACCATATAAGAGATGTAGTTGAATCTAAATGAACAGAATTAAAATATTGTCCAACAGAAAGTATGATTGCTGACATTTTTACAAAGAATTAACCAAAAAACAAAGCATTTACAATTTGTTAGTTTATTAAATTTAAAATAATTTGAGTTTTAAGAATATCCATGTTGAGGAAGAGTGTTGAAAAATTACTTGTTAAATATTTTTCCTAAACAACATGAATATTTTATGTTTTTACCAAGGCGAATTCATGTAAACGGTGGTGTCGATACTATTAGATACAACAATTAACAACACCAAAAACACAACAATGTATTTTGTTGCTGCTTTCGTTGGCCGATAAGTCAAAAACACAAGTAACTTTTGACATTCCTCTCTCTAATTTAAAAAAAAGTAGCACAGCTGTGTTTTCAACGCCACCTGAAAGTCAATTCGCCTTGGTTTTTACTTTTCAAATATTTTTTCAATCGTTCAATAAAATTTTATATAAAATAATATTATAATATTTTTATTAGCGCGGTTATCTTATAAAGAAGATTCTAACAGGAACTGGCATTAACTCCATAAAATTAATGAAAAATAAAGTTTTTTATCCGGTTTCTATGTTTGCAGATTTTTGTGTCAAAATAAACTAAATACAATATTTATTATGATTAAATTTAATTAAACCTTCGTTATGCAACAATATTAAACTGCCTTACCGCTTAAGCCAAAACTTATGTGTTGTTTCCAGGTGACAAGAAAATGATTTTGTAGAAATATTTACATGAGTGACAAAATACGAAAGACAACTTAAATTCTGGCACCTGAGAGCTGATCGATCTATCAGTCCTGTCACTGAAATCAATTCCGATTGAAAGTGGAAGTGATATGTATTGCTTCACATAAAACGAAATCACTTTCGATCGGAATTGATTTCTGTGACAGGCCTGTATGACATCATATTCAGATAACTATTCATTCTGATTTCAACAGAAAAGCAATAAGATCTGTTTCCGTGACCCCTAAACAAATTGTATGCCGATTTTAATTATGTTTCTGACAAGTATCAGATTTAACAACAACCCTAAATCACATTTTTCTATAAAAAAAAGTTTTCTTTGCTGAAAATTTTTATCAATAGAACACTTTTTAATGAAAAATAAAACAAATTTTTTAAATTTTTCTCTAAAAAAACTAATTGGTAAAAAATTTTTCAATGGAAATCTTTACGATAAAATATTTTCCAACAGTAAACTTTTTGATAAAAACATTTTTCTGCGCAAAATTTTTCATTGAAAATTTTTTTATAGAAAACTTAAAAAAAAGGTTAATTCAATTGTTGAGTTCTCAGCTTGATATAGCATCCTTAACTGCTTAAAATAAACTTTAAATTGGGCCATATCCTACAAAAATGTTTAACACTTGTAAAAATAATATAAGAAAAGTAATAAATTAATTTCTATACATACCTTTTGAAAGAGCGTAACACAGTTTACGAATTACTGTTTAAAATAATTAAATAGTTTTACCAAAAGATATTCAAGTTTTTGATTAACTATTTATGTATATTCAAAAGAGGACATTCTCAGCTTTATCTAATCCATATCTCCCGTAAACATCGTATTGCTCAGTATTTTATATAGTTTATCATTTTTTTAAATGATTTATTTGACTTTCTTAAAGTGCACAATTTTCATCACAAATTGAATGTGAACTTTAAATGAAAAATATCTTTTAAATCAAAAGAAATTCATTCATAAAATTAAAAGACTTTCTATAGTCGTTTTATATCAACACCAACCATCATCATTTTCGTTTAATTTTCAGTTTAAAGCCTTTTTGTGTTAAAAGGATTTTTTTTCTTCAGTTAAGTTTTCTTGTCTTCATATAAATTTTTGTAATGTCTTTAGAAGATCTTATTTAAGTGTTTAAAGTTTTCAATAAATTGTTTTAAATTGATTGTGTTTTGCAGTGATTTTGTATTTATTCGTCGCCTTTTGTTTGAGGTTCACTAGTCTGATCTATAACCTCCTCAGTGTCAATACCACCATTAATTGCGGCAGTATCCAGTCCACCATTTCTAATGATTTGTAAAATCTCCTGTATTATATTCCTTTCCTGATAGAAAACTCTTGCAATGTTTAAAGTTTCTGAGGTTTTAAGAAATTCTATTTGGAATGTCTCTGAGAAACGGTCATCAACAAATTGCGAAAAATGTTGCATCATTTCGGGCGTTTGAGGACATGTAGAGTCCAAGGAACAATGTTTGCTACATCTTTCCATATTTAGAAGGTCTTCAGGTAGTTTATAGAATTTATCGGTTATTGAATTATTGCCAAAATCTATGTAATGAACTTCGCATTTGTTGTCCTCTAGCAGGGCTACAATTTCAGCACGATAGTAGGCCATATCTTCGGGGAATTGGGCAGCACAAATTGCTCCGATTTGTAAGTCAGTGAATTGAGGAAATTCTGTTTCTGCATCTAGTAAAACATCTGTGATGTGTTCTAGTTGAGAAACGTCTTTGGTTAATTGTACATAGAAAGAGGTGGGAGAATTTACATGTATGATACTACAATCATAAAGAGTAGGTAAAGGAGAGAATACTTCTTCTACAGTAGTATTAGATTCCACGGCTTTTTCAAGTTCTTCGGCCAAGTCCTTGTAATTGACTTGCAGCTTGACAGTGTGTACACGTGTTGCCTCGTCCACTTCGTCCTGTTCGATTTCGTAAATTTCACCGAAATGTGTTTCCAGTAAAGCAGCGAAACGTTCTTCGAGTATTAAGTCTGTTACGCCAGATGGTATTGAGTTCAGTTGGCATTTGAGGGCTATGGAAGGTATCGATCTTAGTTCCTCGGGTAGCTCACGTATGTCTTGTGTTGTTATAATATTGCCATAGTCTACTAAAGATACCTCGAAGCCTTGGTTTTCGGCTAAAACGCCTTCTATGCGTCCTCTATAGTAGCAATCGTCTTCGGTTGAATATGCTGAGCACACTCTACCCACTTCTGCCTTTTTCAACTTTTCTTTGGTTTCTTCGTTACTCGCTAAATTAAGTAAGCCTTGCTTAACTAATTCCATTTTGGCTGAATTGGATTTAAGTTGTATGTAGAAATGTAAGGGCGAAATGGCATGGGAAATGACACAAGTTTTGGAGGCTTTTTCCAAATCCTCTTCTGCCAAATTGCCACCGCTGGCTTGGCTTGGTATTGTAACAGTTTGGGTCTTGTGATCGAGACCCAACAATTTGTTAAGATTTTCACAGAGATTTTCCTCTGAATTCATGGCAAAGGCTTTAATTATAGCCGGTTGGTTGTCACAACCTTCGTTAATTATATCAATCTTGACTAGACCTTCACATTGATCTATTAAATTATTAAAAGATTCCGTAGCAATTGGACCAAATTGGGAAATTTTGATAGCGTTTTCTAGCTGGCACTTTTTGGAGAATTCCTTTAGCTCAACCAAGTCTTGGGGTAAAGTTTTTACCTCTGTGGTTACAGCTTCATTACCGTAATCAACAAAAAGGACGCGATATGCATTGTCTCCCAAAATTTCTAATATTTTGGCTCTGTATAGTTTGGAGTCCTCTGGATAGAGGGCAGCGCATAATTGCATTTTAGAAGGATTTTCTAGTTTCGCCATGGCCAACGTATTAAGAGATTGTGTCATATCTTCCAGACGTATAGTGTCTTTGGTGAATTGTATGTAAAAGTCACAAGGGGAGTTCACATGTGAAATAATCGCATCATACAAAGTGCCGGATTCGTACACTGAAGTGTGCAATGTCGAGTTGTTTAAACTGGTATTCATTTCAGCACAAGGTTCGGGTAAAGCTTTCTTTTCACACAACTCCTCCAAATCTTCGTTAATATTGTGGCCATCAATTAGCAAATGCACGATAGCATAATATTGGGAGGGTTCTCGCAGTTCTACACTAAATATAGTCTCGCCAGTATCTGCAATTTCCATGAATTTTTGCTCAGCTGCATCAGACCAGCACGTACAGCTAGCTGGCACCTCCAAAGCACATTTCTTAGAAAGTGGAGGCAATTCTGCAATTTCCTGTGAAATCTCGCGACACTCCGGACTTATGCTGGTATTGCCGTAGTCTATAAACAACACTTCGTAACCCTCGCCCACTTGATTTAATAACTTGGCTCTATACCACATTTCGTCGTCGGGAAATAGAGCAGCTACTATCTTGAATTTTTCAAATTTCTCCAGTTTCTTTAGCTTTTCGTAGTCGGCTAAATAGATTTCTATCAACTCCAAGCCTTTAGAATCCTTTTCATATTGTATATAGAAGTCTTGTACACCATTGACATGTGATATATAACAATTCTCTCCCGAATCTACAATTTCTAAAGGTTTGGCATAGCCATCCTTTATTAATTTCTCCATTACATTTACACCCTCTATGTACAGATTAACGTAACTTTTTTTAAATTGTTCACCTTGGGTAATAAACTCATAGTCCAATACCTTGTTGTAAGAATCGTTGAATATTGCATTGGCCGCATCTTGCCAATCGATCGTGCCATTTGGTCGTATAGGCAGAGCGCAGGGAATGCACAAAGGCTCGACATCGGGAAAAACTAGCATTTCCTTAAGATCTGTAGTATCAGTGACACAATCAGCGTTACCAAAATCTATAAATTGCAGCACCATCAATTCGGCATCTAGGATTTTGGCACGATACCATTGTTTATCTACTGAGTACATGGAAATGCAGTAAGCACCATTAATTATGCGCATTAAAGGAGGCAGGGAACTTGACACAATTTGTAGATTTTCCTGTAGACGTTCCAAGTCCTTAACCTTGTCCATGGGATGTATAAAGAATTGGGCAGGATTATCACAGTGAGAAAATATAGCATGCTCCATATCAGCATAGGGATTGATAACAGGTTCAGGTTCGGGTTTGGGCTCAGGTGCAGGCTCTACAATACACTCAAGTATTTCAGCGGATTGAACTGATTTAGGTTCTTCCACAGTTTTAGCCAAATCTTTGGGTTTTTCCACCACAAATTCTGGAGCTTTTACTTCAGCCTTCTCTGCAGGTCTAGGTTTCTCCGAAGCAGCTTGTGCCTCGGCAACTTTTTCTCTTTCCTCTTGACTAACAGCTTCAGTAGTGGATGTAGTCTTCTTCTCCACTTCATGGTCTTTGTTATTTATTTTCTTTTTCTTAGGAGTTGACGGTTTACTTCTATTTCCTGTCTTTGCCTTATCATCACCACCTTCGTCCTCATCTTCCAAGGTCAAATCAACACATTCAATATATTCCAAAACATTTGGCTTCTCTTTCTCCAACAGTTTGCGCATAAAGTCCAAATCACGTGACTTAATAAGTTGTTGTTCCTTAAGTAAATCAATCATATTTTTACCATCCGGCAGTGAAAGTTCAGCAATTAAATGATTGTTCTTTACTTCCAAACATTTAACAGACATTTCCTGGTCTAAAGTTAAGCTGGACAATGTTGTAATCACAGCAATATCAGTTTCATTTGAACCGTTAGCCGATGCATTGTTACCAAGAGATTTCTTGCCCTTTTGTTTTTGTTGCGCATCGGCCGCCAAGGTTTTCAAAGGAAGATTTATCTCTACTGCATATGCACTTCTATTCAAATAGAATTTTTCTTCCAGATTCTTTAAAAGTTGCTTTTCAATCGGCTCTGTGTTGCCATAATCAAAGAAATTTACCTCGAATGGACCTTCAGGGTTTTGGTTGTTTTGTATGCGTGCGCGGTACCAGTTGCCATCACTACCTTTAGCAGCACATACCTGTTCCAAATCATATGTTTGGAGTAAAGTCCCTAAAAAGTGTTTAAAGAAAAGAAAATTGTTTTATATTTATGTAAGATAGAGTAAAAAATTAAGTTTTACCTTCATTCTCGTAGTAATTAAACATGTCATCTAATAATTGAGCCATTTCCATTTCAGTCGCAACAATTTGTGCAAACAAACGGTATGGAGTTGGAACATATACAACACGCACATTAAAACTTTCCAATAAGATGGGTGGGGTACAAATATACCAGGGTAAGTCTTCTTTAAGTAAAGGCATCAGAGGACGCAGTAGAAGTCTGTGAATAAATTTTTTTTTATAATTTTTTTTTTTTTTAATACTACAATCTTTTTTAGAACACGAGCGCAAAACTTGTTCGTTTTACATACATTAAAAATAAAAACAAAATTTCAAAATTTAAACAAGAGAGTTTTTTATTCGTGTTCTAAATACAGGCAGTAATTCTTTCTCAAATTTCACTATAAAAATAACTGTACAAAAAGTTTCTGTAGAGAAATTAATTTTAAAGAAATTTTCTATTAAAAGTTTTTCTACAAGAAGTTTTCTACAGAATAATTCGTCTGCCAGAAGTTTTTAAAATCTTTAAAGAAAAAACAAAAACAAAATCTTTTCTTTTCAGCAAAAGAGAAAGCGTCAAAAAAGTTTCTTTGAATCATATATTAGCGCGATTTTACTTACACTTTATTATCATTAATATCCTTAATATTAACCACACATGATTTGCCTTCATAAAACTGCTTGAATTTTCGTGCAATATCTTGATTGGATTTAACAAATCGTACATCATCGTATGAACACAACATTTCAATGTGTGACATGTTATCACAACCATAAAAGGGTACTTGAATTTTGAAATTAAGCATATTATTAATGGAAGTTATTTTGGTACGTATTTGTTGGCCAGCCAGTAAATCCAAACGGAGTTCTTAAAAAAGCAGACAATATAAATTTTTTAATGATAAAAGCCAAAAAATCATTAACTTACCAGGACATATTTCAGTTATTAAACCTTCCGAACTAAGTGTCTGTTTAAGAGATACCTTATTCACTTTCACATTGACGTAGTACAAATCATGATTGTTCCATTCAATGTATTCGCATTGCAATGTTACACCCTGGGGCAAATACTTATCCATGCGATCAATTATATAAAGATGATCGTAGTTTGATACGATACCATCGAAGCCACACAAATAGGCCATAATGGGAAAATCGGCAAAACGTTTTTCCACTTGCCAAATATCCTCCGAAGTCACGGTGTATTGGTTACCAAAATCCACGAAATGTACTTTGTATTTACGCAACATTTGATTGCAGGCCATAATGCGGGCACGATAAATAATATTATCCTTGCGTTGTCGCGCCATTACATATGAACCTACTTTAAGTTGTAGTTGTTGCAAGGGCAGTTTATGATAAAATTGTTGAATATCTTTCATAAAACGCTCGAACTCAGTGGATCTCGATTTCAATTGAGTATAAAATTGATGAGGGGATATCCACCAGGATATAATTACTTCCTCGCGACATGGTGTTTCCAATGGTTTTATAGGGAAGGCCTTATTGAGTGGTACAAAAGTGTAGGTGGTGAGTTTTTCTTTTGGCTGTTGCTGGGTACTGTTAGTTGCCAAGGGTTCAACTGGATTTTTATTAATTTGTTCCTGAGATTTTTTGGAAGCTTCACTTGTGTTTGAGGAAGACTTGTTACTATTGTTTAACTGATTGCTGTCCTTGTGTTTGGCTTGCTGTGAGAAACCTTGTGGAGCATTTTGTGGCCTTTGATTTTGTTGCTGCTGTTGTTGCTTATGCTGGCGTGGGGGACTCTGTTGTTGCTGATAGCTTTGTTTATTTTGCTGTTGTTTTTGGAATCTTGGCGGTGTATTTGAATTGTTCGCTGAAGAAGGTCTTTGGTTATTGTAGCTGCTTGTTGTGCTACGCTTATCGCTGGAAACCGAATTGTTTGAGCTGGGTAGGTACTGCTGTTGCTGTTTATTTGAGGGATAATTTTTATAATAGTTTTGTCTACGTTGACCCTGCTGTTGCTGCTTAAATTCACTGGAACTAGAACGTGAATCTCTATTCTCGGTTGTTAAGGAACTATTTGAACTTTGTTTATCCCATTCCGAATTGCTCAGAGAGTTTGCATAACTCTGGTTGTTAAAGTTGTTATTACGAATGGATTTTTGTTGCTGTTGTTGTTGTTGTTGCTGCTTTTGTTGCAGACGTTGTTCTTCACTATGCAGAGTAGTGGAATTAAGTATGTGACCCTTTTTATTCGAATGCATAGAAGTAACATCTGTCGAAGAAGCAATTGATGGAGTTTTATTGCCATTTTCCAAATGTGCTTTATAATGACCATTTTGACCCTGATGCCCGGCAGTAGCATGCAAATTGAAGTCTTCTCTTTCCAATGTCAAATATTGTTCAAAAGGCATAGACAATTTATATAATTTTTTCATGACATTCAGATCTTTGGTACACAAATTAACGAGGTTAACACCATCCGGCTGTATGCGAAATACTTTGACGGTAAAGGATCTTCTTTGACGATTGGATTCTTCGGCCAGCATTTCAAATTGTGTGGTAGCCAAGTCTTTGCTCAATTCGTTATTTTCAAAACCCTTAAGGCAGCATTGTACGGCTTGTCTGGGCAATTTTAAGTGTTTTTCGGCTATAGTACTAAGCAAATTTTTGGTAACCTTTTGTTCGTAACCAAAATCTACATGTCTGACTATGATTGCTGTGGAATCTGCTCTCATAACTTCTGCTCTATACCACTCATTATCATATTTCACAATACAGGGAGCACCTAAAGCCAAATGATTGGGTACATTTTGATTTTTATTGTAATACAAAAACATATCGTCCATAAGTTTTTCAAAGGCTGATATATTGTCCACCTTTTGCACGTAGAAATTCTTGGGGGAATCTATATAACGTATTTCTACTATATCATTGTTGCGTAAAGCTTCAGCTTTGGCGTAAACCAAACGTGTTTTTTGGATTTGTTTTAAAACATGTAAAATATTTTTTTCTTGTAAGTACAACTCACAGTACTGGACCAACGGAGGTCCCTCCAAAGGCATAACTTTTAATTTACAATTTTTGTAGATAACCAAGTCCTTAAAGGCCTTCTTCAAGCTGTCATCAATTGGTTCTAGTTCTTTGTGACCCGACAAAGTGAAACGTATGGCAAAAGCTTTGAATTTCAAAAATTCATCTGGTATTTCATATAAATCTCTAAAATGCACCAACTCTGCATTGCCGTAATCAATATAGGCCACTTTACAGGCCGTTGGTTGCACACCCGTTATGAGGGCTCTATAGAGCTGACCATCTTCACTGTAGCGTGCTATGCAAGCAGTACCCAACATTGGTTTATCACTGAACTGTTTCAAATGTACCTTTTCAATTTGATTCATCATATCGGTCAAATCTTCTTGATGCGTTACCAGCTGGACGGAAAACAAGAATGGACCATTTTCTACAAAACTTACGCTCACATCGTATACTTGACCCACCGACAGAGTGTTCGATTTGAAAGTTGCAGGAGTGGTACGTCTGGGCGGCGAAAGTGGTGTTTGTTGCTGTGGCATGTTCATCGCACTTAATTGTGTGGGTGATGGACGTTGATAGCGGGGATTAAAATTATTAAATTGTGGTTGCGCTATTGACGGTATTACACCGGGTAAGCCATTATAGGAACCTGCTGTTGCAGGCATGCCAGAGATAGTTGATAATGGTGGAGGGGGTTGTTGATGATGGTGGTGATGTTGTTGTTGTTGATAGGGGAGACCAGTAAAGGGAATGCGATTATTTTGTAAATGAATACCTTCAAAAGAAGGAAAAATGAGAAACAACAAAATGCTTGTTATTACCATGTAGTTAAATAGAAGAAAATATTATAAAAAAATGTGTATTAACCTTGCATCATTGATCTGAGATTGCCAATTGATTGAGGCATACGTGGTTGAACGGGCGCCGACTGGAAATAAAAAGACAATTAAATAACACAAAAATCAGCCATACAAGAATTTTCAATGTGCTTGAAGATATATTTTTCAACAAGTACATTGTTTGTATCAAAGTGTACCATTAGAAAATGTTTATGTTTAAGAGAAATCCGAAGTTTTTTATGGACAAAATTTAACATTATTCTTATTGATTTTTAATAGAAAAGCCTGAATTTTTCATAAAAACTAAATATAACAAGTAACAGTGCTATATTCGGCTGTGCCGAATCTTATATACCCTTCACCATTGTGCGAGCAGAATACAGAGCAACTAGACAAAAACTAAATAAAACTGGTAAATATTTTTTTTTTAAATAAGAGACAACCGGTTTTGAACTTCGCTTTTCATAAGGGCCCAGAATACATGTACTTTATAGGGTGTAGGATCAATATTGTATATACCTTTTTACCTTCGGTGAAGGGTATAAAAAGAGTAATTTTTTTGAATTTTTTTGCATACGATAGACACTGGCGTATCGAATGAAAACTCGATAAATGTAATGTCGAGTTACTCGATGTCGAATGCTATTATTTCAAATTCAATACATTTCATTCGAAATCGAGTTTCAAGATACCAAAATAAATAATTTCGATGAATTTTGCTCGATGTCGTATGCGGTGATTAGACCCCAGTATTTCTGTTATAACTCATACAAATTTCCGACATTTTGATATATAAGTCATATCCATAGGACGTATAGCAGCCCTAAAATTTAGGTTTTTATAAAAATTTTGATGTTTTTTAGCCCATTTTTTGAGTATTTTGCTCATAAATTACCCATTGTCTAACCGATTTGATAGTTTTATATACCGACGTGTTAACCTAGCATTTACACATGCCACTGCCAGTTCGAAAAACTCAATACACTCACACTTTTTTACTAATACACTCACATTTTTCGCAATGGCAGCTCCAGTGGCAGCAAAAATTGCATGCGAGTGGAAATTTGGCACTTGCATGCCACTAAATGTCAAAACGATAAGCAATGTTACCCTGTTAAAAATTTAATTCACATTTACTGGATTGTTGTCAAATTGTTATTGAAGTTTTAACTTAATAAAGAATTATTATTATTATTATGATTAATTTTTAAAAAACGCGCATAAATAAAAGCAAGTTTGTTAATAATAGAGCATTAATATCGTTAAAATAATGCTAATATAAATAAATGAAAAAATTTCCCAAAAAATTTGCTATTATGATTAACTCGGTAACTCTATTTTGTTTTCTGGTACTTTTTTTTTAATTTGAGAAGTAAACAAAATTGCTCAAGTTGACGCTTCTACGACATTTTGAAAATGAACTCGCAGTGGCATGTGTAATCACAAAAGTTAATGGCATGAGATTCGACTATTTCGAACAAATTTTCTTTGATAATATGTATACAACAGTGGCATGCCACTACTTGCATGTGTAAAGGCAGGGTAAGGAAGAATTTTACCATTTACTTAAGTTATATTTATATACATATAAACATTTATATAAACTTGTAAATATATATTTTAACAAAGTTAATTATAAAATAGAGTAATTTTTGTGGATTCAGTATTTCGGTTATAACTCTGCCATTTTTTAACCGATTTGGCAGATTTATATACCGATGGTTGAAGAAGAAATTTACCATTTACTTAAGTTATAAAGCTTGGACTCGGGGAGATCTATGGTTCCCGAAAGTTGGGTATTTAAAAAAAAAATTTGGTCATAACTTTTTTGTATCTGAACCGATTTTCCCGAGTTTTTTATAAAATATGTTCTACTAAAAATTTCCGATATTTTGATATATAAAACGTAACCATTGGTCATATAACTGTCAAAAATTCAGGTTATTATACAATTTTTGAAATTTTTTGTATGCCCACTTCTCCAACCCCGCTCACATTTTGTAGGTTGGTGTAAATACACACCAACCCTGAATGTTTGTACCTAGTTTGGAAACTTTGGCTTTTGCCGTTCTCCAGATATACAGAAAAAAGTAATAAAAATACAACAACAAGGGATTTTTGGAAAAAATTAGAGGCAGTCGTGTTTTTTTGGTCATATCTCAGCCATTTAGATACGAAAAAGTTATGACCAAAATAGTAATTTTTTTTTGAAAAATACACATTTTCGGGAACCATAGATCTTGCCGAGTCCAAGTTTTATAACCAAAATAACTGGCAAATTTTTTCTTTAACACGTCGGTATAAAAATCTGTCAAATCGGTTAAGAAATAGCAGAGTTATGACCTTCAGTATTTTGGTCATAACTCCCAAAAATTACACTTTTTTATAATTAAAATTGTTTTTTATACCCTTCACCGAAGGTCCTACACCCTATAAAGTATATTCCGGGTCCTTATAAAAAGCGAAGTTCAAATCCGGTTGTTGTCTCTTTTATGTTACTAAGTTCAATATTATGGAAAATTCCAAATCTACACATTAAAAAGGGAAAAGTAAAAGAAAGAAATTTTATTTCCCGTTTTTCCCCTTTTTGGTACGAATTTACACGTTTTTACCCCTTCAAAATTCGAATTTCCAAAAATCCGACCTCCGCTCAAAATTTCAACTTTTAACATTCAGGCGTTTAGGCTGTGCCATGATGAATCAGTCAGTAATGCGACAGTATATAAATTTGAAAATAATAAATTTTGGATCAATAATACAGAAAAGTTGCAACGCTGCTATAGATAAAAATTTCGTTTTCGATTTTCATCTTCGAAATGTCTTTTCATAGCAAAGCTTTGAATTCGAAATCTTTGGTTTTTGAAAATAAAAATTTCTTGGAAAACTTTTGTATAATAAAAAATTCGAATTTATTGTGGAAAAAAATAATTACTGCCTATTTCACTACGTCACTCGAACGTTTAGTTCGGACAAATAACACATAAAACAAAAACAAAGTTCAAAAATTTGTTTTTGTTTTGTATGATATTTGTGCGAACGTAAAATAGGCAGTTAGTATTGTGGTTATTTTGTTGAGCTATTTATGGTTTTGAATTCAAATTTTTTAATATTTTAATTAGGCTAAAGTTTATCAAATTTAATTTTCATTAAATTATTATTTTTTTTTAAGGAAAACATGTGAAATCAATTAAAATATACAGTGAAACTTCGATATTACGAACTTCGTTATAACGAAAAACTCCATATAACGTATTTTTTGCGGAGTCCCTTGAAAAAACCTTTTTATTGCAAAGTTTTTCATACAAAATGCTCTATAGCTATAACGAAGAAATTCTGAGCTAAAAAGACTCTACATAGCGAAGTATTTTTTCAAAAGCCTCTATACAACGAAATTATAATTGAGAAATACATACATATCCTCAGCTCAGAATTGGTTTGGCGCATATGCCAAAAAGTCGGAGTGGAGAAAAACGACAAAGAAGATTTACATGAAGATTTCTCAAATTGTACCCGATAGAATTTTTTTGTATTTTTACCACTGCTTCCGGTATATGTTTTGAAGAAAAATGCAAATTTTTGCGCACTTTCATGAATAAAGTTAGAATTTAAAAGTATTTTTTTGGAAAATGAAAAATATTGTTTTGTGCCGCATACGCCACGTTTCTAAAAAAAATTTAAAAAGTGGCTTTTTGTGCTGCATACGTATACTTATTGCTGTGTATTGAGGAACTTGTTGTTGAGATGAATTTTTTTTTATAGTTTTTTTATTTGGTTTTATTTTACAAAAACAGAAAAAACAGTTCTACTGTTATGAAAAGTTACATAAAAAGCCACAAATTAAACAACTTAATATTGAGTAAATTTTTATAATAAGCTTTATCAACACGTGGAAGAAATATAAGCAAGTCTTTTATGTCTCTATTTTTATCGCTGGAAATAAATGATAGTTTCGATATTTTCAAAATATTCGTCAACAAATTCTCAGGAGTTTTCAAACAATTTTTTGATGCAGACTTGACCAAAATTGCATTTTTATATTTTTCCTCTCTCGTCGAAGTTTTATAATGTATACATAAATCATTATTTTTACTGTATAGAAGTACTTTAATTTTAGCAAAAGGGACTTTTCGAAAGTCCATTTTATTTGCTTCTAACGAGTATGTGCGAAAATTTTCCGGAAGCATTTCCATAACTTTAAGTTTTGTTTTATTATTTGGCATTGTTTTAAGCAAATTTAGTAAATGAAGAGGACTATGAATTTATATATTCTTTAAGTACCGGTCAATAACACCATGGACACAGTCCACTTCTTGAATTAAAGAATGTTCTGGTTCTGAAGATATTTGTATTACGGCATCAATATTATTTTGTTTAAAGAACATTTTGATTGCGGTTGCGTTAATTTGATTTTTATTTTGAGGTACGCAAGAATCGCTCCATAATGTCAAAGTTTTAATAAGTGGACAATCTTTTATTAATTCATTTAAAATTTTAATTTAAGCACTAGCAATATTGTTACCACTCCATTATAAAACTATTTTTCACAAATTTATTTTCTTATTGTCATTTTACTTTGCTTTTGCTTTAACTACTTTTTTTCTTACGGCAATGCAGCAAAGCAACAGTAAAATTTATTTTGTACGTTTTGTATGAAGAATTTGCTGCAATCGCCAAACAATGGCTTGTAGAGCAAAACAGTACTTAAAAAACTTTGAAACAGTTGATATGCAGCAAAATTAAGGCTTTATATCTCAGAAACCATAAAAATTTTCGCGAAACAGGTTTTTGATTTAGAAAGAGGGTATTAAAAAAATATATTCCTCATACCTAACTCATATTTTTTAAAAATTGTCGGTAGGTCAAACCAGAAATGAGCTGACGATATAACATTTTAAGTGTGTAAGTCATTAAAATCCCGTTATCAAAAGCCTCTACATAACGAAGTCTTGAACTATAGCCTCCATACAACGAAGTTAGAAAAAGCAAAATTAAATTTTAAACAAAACGGGGAATTCCCTTTTAAAAACAACGAAAGGTACATAAATGTCTCTGCATATGTAAAGCGCCACAAATGTAGTCAGTTCTGTTTTGGTTCTTTGCTAAATAAAAACATAATTTTTTGTTTACCTCTTAAATATTGAATTTTTATTATGTACATAGTATTTTCGTGTAAAATAGAATTTGGACAAAAAAAAACTGTAGTTATAACGAATTTTTTCGTATTTCTTTAAATTTCGTTATACCAATGTTTCACAATGCATATGTATAATGAATCAATAGCTATAACGAAGCATTTTTCGATCCCCTCTAGATTTGTTATATCGAAGTTTCACTGTAATCATTCAAAGCAAACTTCGATCTACCAAAGGTTAAATACAATTTGGTTTAAATATTGATGTTTGACTATTGACTGCCAGCAGTCGTCGATGGCGGTGAGTGTTAAACGGTTAAAGAGATTGATTGGGTGTAATCGAAACATGTAAGGGTAACCTGTTCGTAAAAGCCTGGGTTCGAGCCCCGAATGAAAAAATATCAATAACAATTTTAATTAATTTTCATGTTGTAAAATTCCTTTCTTCATAAAAAAAATAGCGGGCCCGTTGCCTGCTTCGCACGGCAAAACAAAATAAGAAAAGAAACACACTTGTTTTTAATAAAGTTGGTTTTCCTGCGGCAAAAACACACTCACTTCACATACGCACCGCACACACATGCGTTATCGGATTTCAACCAAACTTCATATAAAACATATATGGGCCACTGCCTACGTAGTGTATAAAGATCGCACGACGCGTTTATGAGTAGTTCGGCGACGTACATATACGGACTTATTTATATATATATAGATAATTCAATGAAAATTAAATTTGATAAACTTTATTAGCCTAATTAAAATATTAAAAAATTTGGAAAAAAAAACTTTTGAAATTGTATTGCAATTTTACGACTGTGCCATTGTAACTATGATTTTTTCATATGTACGTATTTTTTAAAAATGAGGAGGTCTATAACAAAACACAACAACTCCACTATAATAAATTAATGCCAATAGCCAGTTTATGCATATTCTATTTTAAGGTCTTGTTGTGGTAAAATAGTTTGCTAACACAAAACAATTCATAAATAAATTAATTTGTCTGGCAGTTATTTATTTAGAAAACATATTTGGAATTGTTGCATTTTGATCCGATTCATAGTAAATAAATTCATTTTGATATGGAATCCGTAAAGAAATGTTTAGAATTTTGACTTTTTCATTTCAATAATACATATTGTAATTTTATCGTTTTGTTCTAAATTTCGTAAGTTTTATAGAAAATAAATAACAACATAATTATTGGCATTTTGTAAGTTTTATAACAATGCCTATATATAGATTTTAATATGTAGAATAGTATCAGTAAAAAAAAAACTTAGAAAGTGGAGTTGTTGCGTTTTGTAATGAACCTCTTCAGTTTATAGAGTAACGGCCTTATGCAACAAAAAAAAAATGAATGTGAACTTGAACTGTTCGTTAAAACCTGTTTTCCATACACATTTTTTGTTTAACAAACCTTCAAGTTAACATTAATTTTTATTGTATAAGGCTGAGGCCCGTTTTCACAACTTACCAATAGCTAAAGGTAAGATTTTATCGGCCGTATAAAAAGTGTTCCATTATTACAACTTTACTTTAACCTACCAGGTAGGTTTAACCTTAATCTACTTTATCGTTCACTTTAAGTTAAAGTAAAGTTTTAATAATGGAACACTTTTTGTAAGGCCATTTAAAGTCTACTTTAAGCTATCGGTAAGTTGTGAAAACGGGCCTGAATATGTTTCTTCATAACATTCGAATCTTAGGTATGTATGTAAGTCTTTTTCTATGCCGTCAAATTTCGTGTTCAAGCAGTTTTCTTAAAAAAATTTAATGCATCTTGAAAATCTTTGCTTTAGATTCATGGCTTGACTGAAGGCATTCTCACTGATATATAATGATCATCATTTATAGAATAAAAAACAACGAATAGTATAATAGAAAATAATTTTTCCAACCTAAAAATTTAACACATTGGAAATAATGCAAAAAAAAGAAGAAAAACAACAATTAATCGAATATACTTACAATTATCATATGATGACCACCGCTTTGACCGGCTGAAGCCATATGGCCTACATTTGGACGCATATGCAGTGGCTGTTGTAAATGTGGATGTTGCAATTGTTGTAAACGTACTGATAAAGACCGTCTAGCAGCCATTTCTTCACGCAATTGATTATTTGTAGCACCTGCTGTTTGTGAATATACGAGTGGATGTGCTTTTGCTGCTGCTTGTGCCACAGCCACAACATTGTTATTTGAATTTGTATTGATGGAAGAAGATGAAGATGATGATGATAAAGGTGGCGGTGGATTATGATTTTTATTATAATAATGATTATTGTTATTATTGTTATTATTGTTTAGATTCATATTCATATTGGGAGTAGGCATATTGTTATTGTTTAATACAGCTTGCTGTTGTTGTTGTTTGAGTATTTTTGAAAATTTCTCAAACAACAAATCATTTGCTATGGGTGCACCCATTTTCTTCTGGTGTATTAAAAATTCAGCAATATTAAATTCTTTCCATTTCATTGTTATAAATTTAAATTGATTAAACTGAACAGGGAAAGAGAAACAAAGAAAAAATTAAGTAGAAATAAACAAAAAACAATCAATTAATTTTTTTAATTACATCATCACAACTTTTGTGTAAATACTTACTTCCTTTATAATGGAAATCTCTACAGAATGATGTGCTATCATGCGTAAAATATCATCTAGTTGAGACATTTTCCAATCTTCACAAATACCCAAAACTATATATTGAGAGCACATAGTTGGGATATTTACCAATTGTTCAGGATTTTGTGGAAATAATAACTAAAATGCAAAATAAAGATGTTTACAAGTTTTTTTAATTCAAAGCACTATTGTTCAGACCACAGCTTTCATATCATTTCATTTTTATTTATATAATCAAGCCCATAGGCCTATATACATACGAATAATATAATATACATATAATGATCAATTTATTTTTATTTGTACAATAGAGATTAACAATTTTTAAAAATAAGTAAATTGTTGCACTGCATTGGCAGTGTAAAGCAATGTTTGCTCGTATGATGCACAGGAGTGATGCATTTCCGAACTGGCCGTTTTTTTCTACTTAACCTAATCTTATGAAATTTGGTGAAGAGTTATGGTTCCGGTGAAAGTTCAATATTCATCCTTAAAAAAGACTGTTTGGTGATAGAACAAATAGTATGTGAACTAATTCCCTTTAATATATTACCAAACAGTCGAAGGCATATTTTAAATTTGCCAACCACGATAAGGGTGATTATGACTTTGAAAAGTCCTAATTTGTTTATCAAATTTGTTAGAACCAGACAATCAGGCATGCTCTAGAAATCAAAATGAATTTAAATTGAAATCGATCGAGATTTTTTAAGTTCAGTTATTTAAAAAATAGCCGTAGTTTTTTCCTGGTTGTAAGAGTTGTTCTTGTAAAGATAATTGGTGCTCTAAATGAAGTGGATTAACGGCCATTTTCACCAAGCTCGGTTATAATTAACTATCGGTAATAGCTGTCAAAACCAATTGGTAACCGGAACTTTAATTGAAAGTTAGTTTTAACCGAACTTGGTGGAAATGGCCGTAAAAGGAATATTTTTATAAACTTAAATTATATGGTCGTTTTTAAAATTTGTTCAATTCTAAATCCACTTCATTTCGATTTCTAGAACTGTTTACAACTCAACTCAGTAGAGTTGAAACAAATGGCTCGATTACGCATGGCAACTGAACTAAAGTTGAGTTGCCAACAGCAAAATCAGCCAACGACGCTCATATTTTAAGCCAGGGTTCCCAGTTTTATTTTATACCTTATCCCAATTTCGGATTTGTCATCCCCTAAAATCAACAAAATAGATGTTTTCTTGTCATCAAAAATCCCCACAGATCCTATTTTATATTCATTTATTTAATTAAATTCTTATGGGTAATATTATTAAAACAAATTGTATTTATTCTACCTACACAAGTATTTTTAAAGTGTACGTTACTTAAAAAAACACACAAAAAAATAATTATGCAACAACAGCAGGGTTGTCAGATTTTTTTGAGCTCCATCGCCAAACCGGATGTCAGAAATCGCCAAACGTCGATTTTGTTCAGTTTTTGTAAAATTTTCTTTTTTTAAATTAAATTTTGCATACAAAAAACGCTAGTATAATTTTTCAGTCAAAAATCGCCAAAAGCGGAAAAAAATACAAAAAAGTCGCCGAAGTAAATTTTGTTTTGTTTCTGTAATTTTTTTTAAATAACATAAAATGGAGGTCATATATGTATTCGGTTAAAAACTAAAATACACGAGTCTATAAGATCGTACACTTCAGCCTCGCCGATTTCATTACTGGAGTTTTGACCTACATACTTATAGAATTAAATAGTGACTGAGTATTAAATTCACTTAATATGTTTTTTTTATATTAGTAATAATAACAAAAAATGACAAGTTGTTAAACAAAATCGCCGAAATAATATAAATGCTAAAAATAGCCAAGTTAATCGCCAGTTATATCAGAAATCACCATAAAAGTCGCCAGTCGCCAAATGGGAAATCCCATCGCCAAACACGTTTCAAAATCGCCACGCTTGGCGAGAAATCGCCATATCTGACAGCTCTGAACAACAGCGTCTTCGTATGACAAACAGTGATGGAAAATTCAGTACTTTGGTACTTTTTTCAGTACATTTTCGTTTCAAATATACCACGGTACCGCTATGTCAGTTTTAGTACTCTTTCCTTGTTATGTTATGGAATTACAAACAAAATTGTAGACGTTTTAAGGAAAAACAATATTCCTCTGGAAAAAATGATTGGGCTTACGGCTGATAATTGCAATGTAATGATGGGGCAATTTAGTGGTGTTCAGGCCAGATTAAAAGAATTGTTACCAAATTTGTTCGTAAATGGCTGTGCATCCCATAATTTAAACTAAGCTTCGTCTGCAGCTTATTTATGTCTACCTAAAAAAATTGATAAATTTATGAAGGAAATAATTTTTTACTTTTGTAATAGCTCAAACCGAAAAGAAGAACTTCAAGATTTTCAAGACTATTTTGGAACAGAACTTCACGTTATTTTAAGGTACGCCCAAACTAGATGGCTTTAGACAGGCTGTGGTTGAAAGATTTTTGGAGCAATGAGAAGCGCTAACGTATTTTTTTAATTTACATAACTCTGAAAGCGGACAAAAAATGAACGCGTAAGCGGATTTCCCAGAAATAAAACATTTTAAAAATTAAGATATTTCGATTCTTGGAAAAATGTAAGCCAAATTAAGAACGAAATGGACAAACTTATGTTTCCTGATATTTCTCGTATTGCTATTGAAATATTGTCAATATCCCATTCATCAGCAGCAGTTAAGCGCACGTTTTTAATTCAAAATGATACAAAAACGAAAGAAAGAAGTCGTTTTCAAATACATACAAACTCTTTCAAATTTAATTAAAACTAAAGATTTAATAAAATCTGCTGATGCTTGTTACAATTATATTATTACTAATGATCTTATTAAGTAAATTAAACATAATACCTAATAGACTTAAGGTACGTTCAGACTGATGAAATATTTGATAGCAAACATCAAATATTTCAGTAACGTAGTCTGAACACAAAATATTTTTGAGTGTCAAATAAAATAACAGATGATTTTGAGCAAATAAAAGTATTATTGTCAATTGATGTTTCAGTACAAATTATTTTTTATTACTTAAAAAATATTTGAACAATATTTTTGATTTAAGTACAATTTTTTCAAAGCCAACATATATAAATAATAAATTACAAATTAATTAATATAAACAAAGTAACTTATTTCTACACTCCACCTCTTTGTTTATAATCTATATATATATATATATATATATATATATATACATGTTTTATGTAAGTCCTAAAGATGTTCTTAACATTTTTAGAAGTATTTTTGCAAGTGGTTTTGTTAAAATATCTGCTATCATTTTTTCGGTTGGACAATATTTAAGATTAATAAAATTATTAACACAAAAATCTTTTACAAAGTGATATTTTATATCAATGTGCTTTGATCTACTATTAAATTTTTCATTTAAAACCATCTTAATGCAACTCTGGTTATCTTCCATAATTGTAATTGGTGTATTGACATTGTATTGCATTTCTTGAAGTAGTCCATGTATCCACTTAGCTTCTTTACAAGCTTCTGACAATGCTATAAATTCGGCTTCAGCTGTGGACAGAGAAACACAACTTTGTTTTCGGCAGCTCCAGTTAATAACGCCTCCATTTAAATAAAACACATAACCACTATGTGATTTTCTATCATTTTTATTTTCTGCCCAATCAGCATCGACATATCCATATAAATCATTATTCTCCGAAAGACTACTTAATTTTAATGATAATTTAGCTGAACCTTTAAGGTATTTTATAACTCTTTTTATTTCATTCCAATCTTCTTTACTTGGTGATTGAGTCTTCTGTGCTAATATAGCTACACTTGCTGTAATATCTGGTCTTGTATTAACAGACAAATATAAAAGAGATCCAATGGCCTTTTGATACAACTTATTATCTAACAATTTTTCTGAATCAACAATTTTGTTATAAGAAGGACTTAAGGGAAGGTCTGAGCATTTAGCGTCTTGAAGTTGAAAATCATTAACTATTTTGTTAATATAAAGTTCTTGACTTAATAAAAAATTACAATCTTTATCCTGAGTAACTTCCATACCAAGATAATGTTTAATAAATTAGACATAATTAGACATAATAAATTTCGAACTTAACGTTTTATAAATTTCTTCAATAAATTTTACATTTTTACTTGCAACAATCATATCATCAACATATACCAGTATATAATTTACATCTTCATTAATTGTTCTTATATACAAGCAAGGGTCCATTAAACTTTGCTTGAATTTAAACTCGATTAATGCCTTATGTATACATTGATTCCAGCAGCGAGCAGCTTGCTTTAACCCATATAAGCTCTTTTTAAGTAAATACACCTTATCAGGATAATATTTTGATACAAATCCTGGAGGCTGCTTCATATAAATTGTTTCTTGCAAGTCTCCATTCAAAAATGCCGTCTTCACATCAAAATGGTATAATTTCATTTTTTCTTTACCGGCAATCGAAAATAAAATTCTTGTTGTTGTTCGTTTCACAACTGGAGCAAAGACTGCATCATAATCAATTCCAAATTTCTGATTAAATCCTTGAGCAACTAGTCTTGCTTTGAAACGTTAAATTTCTCCTTTTTCATTTAATTTTTTCTTAAAAACCCATTTAGAACCAATAGCTTTACGGCCAGTTGGAAGATGAACAAGAATCCAAGTTTTATTTTCATTTATAGATTTTAGCTCCTCCTGCATTGCATTAATCCACAATGACTTCTCCTCCTTAATTGAAATGGCTTCATTGAAATTACTAGGATCTGAATTTAAAACTGCAGAATTAATTTGGTATCTAGTTGGTTGTACTCCTTTATTAACTCTATTAGAAACTCGTCTAACAGGATTTGGACTTTGAATTGCATCTTCGAATGTTTCCCCAGAGCCTGACCATTCTGATTCAGATATTTCACTTGTTGATGTAGAACTGCGAACACTGACTTCTGTACTTTCCGAAACTTCATAATTTTCCTGATTAATGTACGTATCATCATGAACTTCAGATTCATTTACTGTTGCTTCAGTATTAACTGGTGGTATTTCGCTTTCAGCACGATTATTTATTGGAAAATACACAATATTTTTGCTATCCTTCTCGACTTCATCGCAATTCAAGCCTTTGGAACCAATAAAAACAACATCACGTGAAATTTGTATCTTATTTGTCTTTGGATCAAGAACTCTATAACCCTTTGAATTGAAATCATATCCTATGAGAACTTTACGAATAGACTTTGGATCAAACTTATTTCTTTTTTCTTTTGGAACATGAACATAACAGAACGATCCAAATATATGAAAATTCCTTAATGATGGTTTATTTCCAAATCGTAATTCATATGGTGTTTTAGGTACACTTCTTGAAGGTAGACGATTTTGTATATAATTAGCCATCATTAAAGCTTCACCCCAATCATTTTTTGATAAACCGGAATCAATAATCATACATTTTGCCATTTCTATTAACGTACGATTCTTTCGTTCAGCGACCCCATTTTGTTGTGGGCTATATGGAACACTATACTGAATTTCAGTTCCACATTTTGATAAAAATTGTTTGACATTTTCTCCTATATATTCACCACCTCTATCAGACCTTATTGTTTTAGGATAATGCCCAATATGATTCTTTACAAGATTCCAAAAATCTACTATTTTACTAAATACTTCATATTTTGCCTTCAAAAGGTATACAGTACAATATCTACTGTGATCATCAATAAACGTAACAAAATATTTATAACCACTACAAGTTGCGGGAGATATAGCACCACATACATCAGAGTGAATAAGATCATAACAATTTTCACATCTTGAAAGACTTTCTTTTGGAAATGGATTTCTCGATAATTTTCCTTGTAAACAAATTTCACACGTTTCGTTATGGTTTTTGCATTCTCTTATTGTAATATCAGTTGCTAATTCATCTCTTAATAACTTTTTAATATCTCCTTCATTATGGTGACCGAGAACCCTATGCCAATAGTGTATACAACCTTTATTACAATTATGTGCAGAAAAAACTTTTTCAGAAATTGCATTACATACAAACTATTTTTAAGATAAGCCTAACAAACAACCTTACAATTTTTCTCTATATAACATTCATTATTTGCAAAATTTACTGCATAACCCTTTTCTGTAATTTTTCTAACTGATAACAAAGTAGAACTAAAATCAGGAACGTAATATACATCACCAATTTTTAAGAATGCATCACCAATTTTAATTTTGCAGACTCCTTTTCCCTTGGACTTTGAACATTTCCCATTTGCTACAGAAATTAACTGTCCACTATCCTCATAGTTGAGTTCACAAAACAATTTCTTATCATTGACAATATGGCAACTTGCTCCTGAGTCGATTATCCAAACAGTTTTGTTTTCTTCTGTTAAATTTGTCATTAAAACGAACTCGGTATCTTTATTATTTTCTGCAGCTTCCATTATATTAAGTGGCTTTTGATTATTTTTACACCATTTTTGGTATTTATGGCAATCCTTCTTGAGGTGACCACTTTTCTCACAAAAAAAAACAAGTTTTCGCATCAGATTTCTTTATAGTTTTTGATTTAAGGGCTGATGCATTAGAAAAATCTTCAAGGGATGATTTTTTAAAATATTCTTCTAATAACTTTCCTTTTACCGTTTCAATTGTCAAATCTTTATCAGGTCTTACCTCGAGAGCAGTGATTAAGCTATCGTAACTTGCTGGTAAACTGCTAAGAACCATAGAAACTTGCCAATCTTCCGTAAAATTTTGATTCCCAACAGCCCGGAGCTTATCAAATAACTCCATCATAGAATTTATGTGCACCTCCATATTCTCACCTTCGTTTAGCCGCATGCTACATATTTTTCGCATTAAATGCACTTTTGAGCTTAATGTCACCCGTTCATGCTGATTTTGCAGCTTTTTCCAAGCATCCCTGGCTAACGATTCATTTAGTATGTGAATCAGTTGTGAATCTTCAACACACAAACTCAATACTGCAAAAGCTTCTACATTGTTCTTTCTCCAAACATCTGTATCTTGTACAGGATCTTGAATTACGTACCACAAGCCTTCCTTAATTAAGTACATCTTCATCTTGAATTTCCAATTATAAATATTTGCTTGATTGAGCTTTTCAATACCATAAAAGCGATTCTCGCTCATCTTGATTTATTTCTCAAAATTATATTCCTTTAATGTAACTTATTTAATTGCACAATCGAAACAGCAACGGCCCATAACCTATTGTCAATTGATGTTTCAGTACAAATTATTTTTTATTACTTAAAAAATATTTGAACAATATTTTTGATTTAAGTACAATTTTTCCAAAGCCAACATATATAAATAATAAATTACAAATTAATTAATATAAACAAAGTAACTTATTTCTACAAGTATTTGCCGGCAAACAAATATTTGTCCAATGTGAACATAGTGTGAACACAAATAATCAAATACTTTAGCAGTTTTTGAGCAAACATTTATTTGATGTTACAAAAAAATTGTAAGAGCAAAAAACGACAAATAATTTTAACCATGTTACCTATAGAAGCAATTTTTCTTTTAAGTTTTCGGATTCTCTACAGTTTTAAAGTTTTTTTATAATTATTAGACTTTGCCATCATGCCGCTATTGGCAAATTTTTGCGAATTTCCGCTAATTAAGCAATTTTTATAGAATTTTTGCCACTCCTTATAGTTTAAGGCACTTTTAATAAATTTTATGGTTTAGTTTGAAATGTTAAAATTGTTCGCGAATTTTCGCTATTTTTGCAAATTTTTTTGTTTTCCCCGACATTTTGTATTTTTTAAGCAATTAAGCGATTTCAAATAAATTCTAGGGTTTGTTTCCAAGTTTGCAATTTTTCGCGAATTTTGGCCATGTTCGTGATAGACGCGATTTCTTTGCAGATTAACGATTTTTAATAACTATTAAGCTTTGCTATCATGCCGCTATTAGCAAGTTTTTGCAAATTTCCGCTTATTTGGCAATTTTTACCGAATTTTTGCCATTCCTTATACTTTTAGGGACTTTTAATCAATTTTATGGCTTGTTTGAAATTTTAAAAATTTTCGCTTATTTTGCAAAAACAATTTTTTTGCTATTTTCCGACAATTTGTTTTTTTAAACGATTTCAAATAAATTTTAGGGTTTGTTTGCAATTTTTCGCGAATTTTAGCCATGCTCGCGAAGAAGCGATTTTCCCCTGTGAATCTTTACAGCTTTAATGATTTTTACTAACTATTTGGCTTTGCTATCATACCGCTATTAGCAAATTTCCACTAATTTGGCAATTTTTTTATAATTTGTGAAATATATTTTTATTTTTGAACACTTTCATTAAATAATTATTTGATGCAAATATTCGTCTAAGTCTGAACGCACGGCAAACATGATTTCATTTATTTTATTTGACACCATTTGTCAACTGTTTTAACAAACAAAATTTGTCAAATATTTCAGCTTAGTGTGAACATTAAACAAAATATTTTTTTGTTTCACACAGTTTGAAGCAAATATCAGAACAAATATGTTTGTCAAATATTTCATTAGTCTGAACGTACCTTTAGTCATTGAAATGTGATTCCCTTCCCAGCTAACATTTTCAATCGTCTAGGAGTCTACTGGGAATCTCATAAAGAGCGTTTTTGATCGTCGACGAGCTCATTTTTTAATTTTAGACGTTTCCGAAAGACGCTCAAATGAATCATATGGCGATTTCTTTTCTGAGAAATATGTTGCATGAATGTTACATGTTCTACAATTTTGTGTTCGTTTGTACAAAAAATACAACTGTGTGAAAAATTTTCAAGTTCTTTTGTGAATATGTTGATGAAAAACATGCAAGTCATGTTGCATATTTTACCCTTACTTTAACTTAAGGTGTTCAAAATGCCCTGTTTGACAACTTTGGTACCTAATTCTTTATTTGTACAACCAATGTTTTATTTTGTTTGTTATAATTCATACCGCTCATAATTTTGTAAAAAAAATTGCTTTAAAACAAAATATAAATATATTTACACATTAAAATCAAAAAATTCTATTTATTTTATAATCGTTTTAATTTTGCTAAGCCATTAGTGATGTCATTATTTGTTTCCAAGCCATAATAGCGTGCAGAAACCGCTCAAATAGCTTTAAAAATCGCTCATGAAGTACATTAATGATGAAAGTGTAATAGTTGTAAATAAAAGCACTAATTGTGTTCTATTGAAATTGCACATCATGTAACACTTCCAGTGATTATAGGTAACATTAGAAAATGTTACATGTATATACTGTAACATATTTTTCTCAGAAAAGAAATCGCCAATAAAGGGAATTGTTTATGATGTTTGTAGAGATTTTTAATATTTTTAATTAGGCTTAAGTTCATGAAATTTAATTTTTATTAAATTATTTTTGTGAAGAAAGGAATTGTACAACATGAAAATTAATCAAAATTGTTATTGATAATCTTTCATTCTTGACGTGGCTCGGGCTCGAACCCTGGCCGGCAGGTTACCATGACATGTTTCGATCGCAACCACTCGATCTCCTCAGATGGATTTGCCGTCTTACACTCGCAGCCATCGACGACTGCTGACGTCACTAGTCAAACATCAATCCTTAAACCAAATTGTATTTTAACATTTGGTAGATCGAAATTTGCTTTCCTGAATGATTATCCACTTTAATTGATTTTACATGTTTTTTCTTTTACTTCTGTTTTTTCGTACTTTCGTCAAGAATTTTTCTTGAAGTCCAAGTACATTTTTTGTTTTTTCACTTTGTCTTTCTCTTTTCTGTTGACCTTTTTCAGCACAACTTGAAGGACAAATGTACACATAGAGCTCGTGCCTTAGCTTTAACAATAATTAGTATTGTGGTTATTTGTTGAACTATTTATGGTTTTTAATCCAAATTGCGAGTGTAAGACGGCAAATCCATCTGAGGAGATCAAGTGGTTGCGATTGAAACATGTCATGGTAACCTGCCGGCCAGGGTTCGAGCCCGAGCCACGTCAAGAATGAAAGATTATCAATAACAATTTTGATTGATTTTCATGTTGTAAAATTCCTTTCTTCATAAAAATAATTTAATTAAAAAAAAAAAAAAATAAAAAAATAAAAAAAAATTAAATTTCATGAACTTAAGCCTAATTAAAAATATTAAAAATTTGGATTAAAAACCATAAATAGTTCAACATAATAACCACAATACTAATTATTATTAAAGCTAAGGCACGAGCTCTATGTGTACATTTGTCCTTCAAGTTGTGCTGAAAAAGGTCAACAGAAAAGAGAAAGACAAAGTGAAAAAACAAAAAATGTACTTGGACTTCAAGAAAAATTCTTGACGAAAGTACGAAAAAACAGAAGTAAAAGAAAAAACATGTAAAATCAATTAAAGTGGATAATCATTCAGGAAAGCAAATTTCGATCTACCAAATGTTAAAATACAATTTGGTTTAAGGATTGATGTTTGACTAGTGACGTCAGCAGTCGTCGATGGCTGCGAGTGTAAGACGGCAAATCCATCTGAGGAGATCGAGTGGTTGCGATCGAAACATGTCATGGTAACCTGCCGGCCAGGGTTCGAGCCCGAGCCACGTCAAGAATGAAAGATTATCAATAACAATTTTAATTAATTTTCATGTTGTAAAATTCCTTTCTTCACAAAAATAATTTAATAAAAATTAAATTTCATGAACTTAAGCCTAATTAAAAATATTAAAAATTTGGATTAAAAACCATAAATAGTTCAACAAAATAACCACAATACTAATTATTGTTTGTAGAGATTATCAAACGAGTCTTTCAAAAAACATGCCAAGAGTCGTATGAGACTCATGTAGGGATTATTTTACAACTCGTGAAATGCTTAGCCGTATAACTGAGCTACCTAAAGAAGGACATCAAGCGTATTTTACATGCCAAAACTTCTAATTTTTATACAATTTATATAAAACAAACCTTAAGGTCGCGAAATAAACACCATCCTGTCGGAAAATCTTTTTCACAGATCCTTAGGCCGGTTCGCTTTATAGAAATTGTATTGGCAATAGAATTTTCATATTTCAAAAACTTTCTTATTTAGGTAGCTCAGTAATGGTTCATTCCAAGATAAAAAGACGAGCGTTTCAAAAAATGAATAAAAGTAATAAGGGCCAAGAAAGTCGCATGGCTGTCAAAGAAGGGGTAAAATGCGACTTTAGTCGCATAACGGTAGAACTGATGACAAAATATTCGAACCAAAAAAGACTTTAGTTTGTACCCACGTCTTGACCAAACCGGCCTTGCCATTGCACAAATGACATATAATAATAAAAATCCTCAGCGAAAAAGTGCTTTTCCCATAAAAAAAAAAAATCCCTGTAGATTTTCACAAAAGTCAACTTCAATTTAGTTGCCATCCGTAATCGACCCATAAAACAACTGCTAGCGATGAGTTGTAATTTTTTGATGTTTCTGTTAACCGCAATATAACAGAGTTGTAAACCACAATCAGTGTTGCCACTTTGTGGGTAATTACCCGAAGTTGGTATAATTTTTAGAGCGTGGGTAATTTCTCTGAGGTGTAATTCGGGTGTTATGTATTTGAAATTCTTACTTCAGATTAATTTCTTTTTAAATATTGTTGATAAAAAATGCACAGTCTTTTTAACCAAAGTCTCGGTTTCTTTTTCAAGAAAATACTTCAATCACTAAATATATATTTTCTTAAGTTTGGTAATGAATGTCGCAAGATGGACCCTTAGATTAGGATAAAATTTACTATCATAGTGATTTAGAACCTGAAGTTTATTGAAAAAAGTTATTCAAACTAAAAACTAGCCTGGGGGAAGATATGTTTCCAATATTGCAATATATGTATAATAAATTTTATCTTTATCTTGAAACATTTCAATGCTTATTTTGAAGAATATTTAACGCCCTTTACAATTCTTCAGCTCAGAATTGGTTTGGCGCATATGCCAAAAAGTCGGAGTGGAGAAAAACGACAAAGAAGATTTACATGAAGATTTCTCAAAATGTACCCGATAGAATTTTTTTATATTTTTACCACTGCTTCCGGTATATGTTTTTTTTTTTTTATTATTATGTTCTTTATTTAATCGAGCCCATAGGGCCATATATGATTAATGTATTAATATTTAACAATAATGAGTAATAAAATTTAATAACTATTTAATAACTGTTTAACAATTTATAATCCTTCGAAGAAAACATAGGTACTAATGATACAATTTAAAGAGTTCCTGAAGAGTTTTGAAGAAAAATGTAAATTTTTGCGCACTTTCATGAATAAAGTTAGAATTTAATTGTATTTTTTTGAAAATGAAAAATATTGTTTTGTGCCGCAAACGCCACTTTTCTAAAAAAAAAAATTAAAAAAGTGGCTTTTTGTGCTGCATACGTTTACTTATTACTGTGTATTGAGTAACTTGTTGTTGAGATGAATTTTTTTTTATAGTTTTTTTATTTGATTTTACTTTACAAAAACAGAAAAAACAGTTCTACTGTTATGAAAAGTTACATAAAAAGCTACAAATTAAACAACTTAAATAATGCAAAAGTAAAAAGAAAATTTAAAACTTAATATTGAGTAAATTTTTATAATAAGCTTTATCAACACGTGGAAGAAATATAAGCAAGTCTTTTATGTCTCTATTTTTATCGCTGGAAATAAATGATGGTTTCGATATTTTCAAAACATTCGTCAACAAATTCTCAGGAGTTTTCAAACAATTTTTTGATGCAAACTTAACCAAAATTGCATTTTTATATTTTTCCTCTCTGGTAGAAGTTTTATAATATATACATAAATCATTATTTTAACTGTATAGAAGTACTTTAATTTTAGCAAAAGGGACTTTTCGAAAGTCCATTTTATTTGCTTCCAACGAATATGTGCTAAAATTTTCCGGAAGCATTTCCATAACTTTAAGTTTTGTTTTATTATTTGGCATTGTTTTAAGCAAATTTAGTAAATGAAGAGGACTATGAATTTCAATATTCTTTAAGTACCGGTCAATAACACCATGGACACAGTCCACTTCTTGAATTAAAGAATGTTCTGGTTCTGAAGACTTTTGTATTACGGCATCAATATTATTTTGTTTAAAGAACATTTTGATTGCGGTTGCGTTAATTTGATTTTTATTTTGAGGTACGCAAGAATACCTCCATAATGTTAAAGTTTTAATACGTGGACAATCTTTTATTAATTCATTTAAAATTTTAATTTAAGCACTAGCAATATTGTTACCACTCCGACCACTATGAGCTTCCGTCAAAAAGGCACAATAAGTAAAAGTTGGTATATATGACATAATAATGGTTGCTGTAAGATTAAACATATTTAATTTTCGTTTGTAGGAAAATTTTGAAGCATTTCCCTTAGGTAGGCTAAAAACACAAATAATAGCAAACCGTACACTTGGTTGGGTCCATTATAAAACTATTTTTCACAAATTTATTTTTTTGTTGTCATTTTACTTTACTTTTGCTTCAACTACTTTTTTTTCTTACGGCAATGCAGCAAAGCAACAATAAAATTTATTTTGTACGTTTTTATATGAAGAATTTGCTGCAATCGTCAAACAATGGCTTGTAGAGCAAAACAGTTCTTGAAAAATTTTGAAACAGTTGATATGCAGCAAAATTAATGCTTTATATCTCAGAAACCATAAAAATTTTCGCGAAACAGATTTTTGATTTAGAAAGAGGGTATTAAAAAAATATATTCCTCATACCTAACTCATTTTTTTTTGCGTTAATTTGATTTTTATTTTGAGGTACGCAAGAATACCTCCATAATGTTAAAGTTTTAATACGTGGACAATCTTTTATTAATTCATTTAAAATTTTAATTTAAGCACTAGCAATATTGTTACCACTCCGACCACTATGAGCTTCCGTCAAAAAGGCACAATAAGTAAAAGTTGGTATATATGACATAATAATGGTTGCTGTAAGATTAAACATATTTAATTTTCGTTTGTAGGAAAATTTTGAAGCATTTCCCTTAGGTAGGCTAAAAACACAAATAATAGCAAACCGTACACTTGGTTGGGTCCATTATAAAACTATTTTTCACAAATTTATTTTTTTGTTGTCATTTTACTTTACTTTTGCTTCAACTACTTTTTTTTCTTACGGCAATGCAGCAAAGCAACAATAAAATTTATTTTGTACGTTTTTATATGAAGAATTTGCTGCAATCGTCAAACAATGGCTTGTAGAGCAAAACAGTTCTTGAAAAATTTTGAAACAGTTGATATGCAGCAAAATTAATGCTTTATATCTCAGAAACCATAAAAATTTTCGCGAAACAGATTTTTGATTTAGAAAGAGGGTATTAAAAAAATATATTCCTCATACCTAACTCATTTTTTTTTAATGGTCGGTAGGTCAAACCAGTAATGAGCTGACGATATAACTAATAATCCAAAAAGTGGCAAATAAAGCTACAAAGTAATGAATTCTTGAAGTCATTAAAAGTAGGATTGTAAGTAAAGTTATGAGTGTATGAGGAATATATTTTATATTGACGAATTGTAAAACTGAATTGCGAAAGGATCAGTTGTATAAAACTCTGCAGTCATTTCGTTTACAAAATAAGGTATAAAGGGTAGTTTTAAGACCACGAAACTTAAAATGGTAGACAACACAAAAAAATTCATTTTAATCGCAGATTGATACACGGTATTACCATTTGAAACTTATTTCAAACAAAGACGTTCAATTTTGTTCCTCTTTTTCGAGCATTGCGGGCTGCATGTCATGAACAAAATGAACAATGTTGACATCCAAGACGTTAATTGTTGCTGATTTATCAGCATTGACCGTTGACTTCATAGCCCTACGAAAAACAATCATGAGGTGTCCCAACGCATTGCTTTGAAGTCTAATTGACAGTTTATTTTCTCAAAATCAACACATCGCCTTCATGAAGTCGCCTATAAGTTGCGATAATCGATGGCTGATTTCCAAAGTAAATTTCAACTGAACAATAGTTGTGTTATAAACACTAATGGAGGCAGGGCATAAATCTAAGTATTTATTAATAAATTTTTAAAATCTATATAGTTTTGTGTGTCGGTTGTGCATGAGACCAAACATTTTTTTCAACCATCCAATTTAATTTCTTTAATTTATGGCTCACTTTTGGTTAAACGAAAGTTGTAACAATGGAATGTTTTTATACGGCCCATAAAATCCTACGGTAGTTTACCAACAAGAAGTGTTAAAAAAAGGTTAATTTTCGAATAAAAAAGTTCATATTAGATAAGTTTTCTATAGAAAAATTCTTCTTCGAGTAGTATTCTCTTAAAAAGTCTATCTTTAAGAAATTTTCTATCGAAAAGTTTTTTCTTTTAAAATTTTTGCCTTTATTAAATTTTTTATAGACAAATCTACGACGGAAAGTTTTCTTTATAGACAATTTTTGAACAGTTGCTTAATTGAAAAAATTAAAAAATGTTTTAATAACTGCCACCCACCATTAATGGTCATAAAATGAGTAATCTTTAAGTTATGAAAGTTAATTTTAAATTAAATAAATGCAATTATTATTTGAAAATCAAGTGCGACCAGGCAGGCGGCAAGTAATACGATCGCGTATATGAAGTACATACAACGATGGAATACAAATGGACATGATCAGCATATTAATTAACAGACAGCACAAATCAATGAAGCTTGTCCAGTAAAATGTAAAAATATTTTAGTAATTTATAAAGCAAATAAAATATAAATTAAAAATAGAAGAAACAAAGTTTACCTCAACACTGGCCACAGTTGCAGTATGACCATAATCCATAATTTCGATATCTACTTTTGGCATTGATGTGGGGGGAGCATTTGCTGGAGCGGCAACAACTTTCTGAATGCGTGATCGTACAAATTCAAAATCTGCCGGAGCAGCACCATTGATGCGTTTGTATAGACACATGGCACCGGGTAACAGTAGAGCCAGCTGACGTGCTACTGGCCATGATGTATCAATTGTATAGCATGTGGTTAAGATCTTTTGAATTTGGCTACGCACTACACCCATAGCATCGGGATTAAGGTGACCACTGATCTTAAGGTATGGTCCCAAAGAGTCGACGTGTGTAATAAAGAGACGTTTGCGTTCATTATTGCCGCCTGCGCTTGTGGTAGCACTGCTACCACCGTTCGTCAAAGATGGCTGCGATGAAGTCGACGTCGTCCCTGACGACGTTGCAGTTGAACCCTGAGAGGCGTTCATGTTTTTTCTAAAATTGTTTGTCCTGCTTTTTTTTCTAAATCAAAATGAGACCGTCTGAATTGGATTTTAAATTAATTTTACTAGCATTTCTTTCGAGCCTTTACGAATTGGTTGTAACTCTGCCACGAGTATTAAATAAAGTGTTGCTTTAATTTTGGTCACGTTTTTTGCAAACTTTGCAATTTTATTCAAATTTGTTGCTATTCCTTCTTCTACACTTTTATTAGCTGTTAAATTTTAGTTTTATTTTCGAGTTTTTATGCTGTGTCCGCTAATTTTCTGCAAAAAGGCAAAGAAAAACAAACAATTAAAGCGTTTGCTGCTGTTGTTGTTGTTAAAGAAAAAAATATGTATGTATGTATGTAGAAGATAGTCGAAAAAAATATTTAAATAATTATTTTGTGAATGTTTAGAGTGTGGTCATTGTAAAAAATAAAATTGAAACTATGTATATTAGATGGAAATTTATACATTAATATTAAATTTTTACACTTTGTGCCAAAGTTTTGGTTGGAATTTGTTTTTTTAATAAAATACTTTTTTTTTTGTTTGTGCTCGTGTTTGCAAACTAAACTTGGATTTTTTTTATTAAGTTTTATTATTGTGGGAGACAGAAAGAGTGAGGAGTAAACCATTTTATTCTTTTTCTTTTTGTTGTCAATGTTTACCGTTATTTTTTATAGAGACTACATAGTTGAATTCGCCTGGATCTTTTTCTGCGTCAATCAGTGTTGCCAAGTAATTTTTTGGGCACAAGCATAATTTTATAGCTTATAGTTTCAAATATTTTTAAAATTTTTTTTTAGATTTTTCGGAAGAGGTTTAGAGGTCGCATAAGTCGAGTTTTCATTCAAAATGGGGGTTTGGATCATTTTTCTCTTATTCATAATTTGGTCAATAAACACGTTGTTTTTATTTTTTGACAAAAAATGTTAAGAGAAAAATGTTTAAACTTAACTTCTATGTGCATAAACCAGTGATAACCAAGCAACAAATAAAGTATTTGTATACATATGAATTGTCGACCGTGGCTGTGTAAAAAATACGAATATTGACTGCCTCGCGAGACTATGGAGTGGCCCCAACAAAGTTGTTGTATACATGTGAATTGCCGACCGTGTCTGTGTGAAAAATACAATTATTGACTGCTCGCGAGTCTATGGAGTGGTTATGACTGGCATAAACCATAAGTTTCGTCAATATTTTTGCCCATTAAGGTTTAATATATTTAATTTTTTTTTTTTTTTTGTAACGTTTAGATAAATTCTGTAGAAAATGGTTTATAATCGAATAATCGCGCGAAGACCAAATAGGTATGTTTTTTTATTTTTTAACATAAAATTTTATTAAAAAAGTAACTACCTACAATTTAACAAAATACAAGAGGAAGACTTTATAAATAAAAAAAAAACACCAAAATGTAAGATAATTTTCTAAAATGATCTTACAAAAAGAGTATACAGTTTAATGATGTGGTCAAAGGAGGTATGTCTTTGGCTGACACTTACATCAATGTCACAACTTCTGAAAGTGATTTTCGGAATTTATTGCAGGGCATAGAACTATGTATATCTAAGAACCGCAATAAATTATTGCAGACATAGAACAAGACGTATATATTTTTAACACAAAGCTAAAATAAAGGTTTGATGTTTATTTGTTTGTTGTGTATGAGAGGAAAACTGAAAAATAGCTAATAATACCATCGATTGGTTTCAAAGCTAAAAAACGCGTATACCTACCTAAGGAACGGTAAGAGCAAACTAAAAAAATATTTTTCTAAATTATGTAGAATTAGTTGCTCTTCAAAACTGCGTCGTTAGTTGTTTGCCTTTTTTATAGATATTTAAAATGTTATAAAGCGTTATTTACAAAATTTATAAAAAAATACGAAAAAAATAGGGTACCTAAATGAGCAAATTCATTGCCAAAACTTATAGTTTTTGCACATAAAAATCAAGCTTAGACAGTTTTCCTCAAAAGTGATAAAAATCTTGTTTTTGCACAAAATTCTTTATCCTATAAGCTTTTAAATTATGCTTAAGCACCATTGAAATTAAGTAAAAAATTTTGGGACAACCTTATGCACATGTATATATTATTTAGTATGTATCTGACTAAAGTAGGATTTATTTTTATAAATATTGGAATCAAGTTTCTTCAAAAATATCGAGTGTTGCCATGTCATTTTCGTTAATTTTGTACATATTATCGGATTTAAAAGTTTAAGCATTTGAGATGTTAAATTAAAGTTGTGACACGTATTACGAAGGCAACAAAATCGAAAAAAATTTTAAGGCTTGAAAAACCACTATACAACTTTGATGTATTGCGGTTTCAGTAGTTCAAATATGGTTCAAATTTTAAATTTTAGGGGGAGGTTTTTTTTAAAATTTATGCAATCGTTCAAAACATTTTAAATTACGCCGGATTTAAGTTTCTAAAAAATCATTTTTTAATTTATCTATTATTTTTGGAGTTATTGAGGCCGAAGTGGCAAAAAAAAATATTTTTTTTTTTTTGTTTTTTTATAAAATTTTTGAATTCACAAATTCATAAAAAATTTAAATCAACAAATACTTACCCGTTTTAGTACTTCCCAGTTGGCCAAATGGTCATAGACGCAAATGTCGTCAACGATGTCTTCCAAACATTTTTGAATTTGTCGCCTATATAACATTGATGGCGACAACTTAAGTAAGAAAACGTGTATATTGTCGTGTTAAAAATCGTATTTTTTTAAATTTGTATTGAATAATAATTTATTGAGGACAACGTAAAAAACCATTGCATGCATTTTGTCGTCAGTGTTGTTTGAAACACGACAAAATGCATGCAACGGTTACTTACGTTGTCCTCTACTAAAAAAATTCAAAACTTTAAATTTGTATGTAATTTAAAATTAATATTTCTTGATGTTTTGCTTTTATTATCAATATTTTTGATAATAAAAATAATAAAAAAATAAATAATCCTGCCTGTTAAATATAATTATTTTGTAACTTATAACGTTATTTGCGGCTGTGTTTCAATTGTGCAATTGGAAAACGTGAATTGATAGGACTAGAAACACAAAAAATACATGTTCCTGCTGACTACATTGCCATATCGTAGGCTCAATATGCAAACCTGCTAAATCCACTTTTTAATGCCGTGTGGAATAGAAAGATACACCTCGTCGACCAGCATGTAGTTTTTCTTCAAATTGAGTCTTAAAGTGTGTTAAACCAACTATATTAAGGTTTTCTCTCAGCTGCGCGTATGAAATATAAAAAGTTTGTTGTTTCCATTAAAAGTTCTTAGAAGTTAGCAGGTTTGCATATTATGTCGACGATACATATGTTAAGTTCAGAACCCATTCCTTTATTAATCAAAAGCCTATTGGAGGTCTGACTGTCTCCACACATCCAGTGTCCACTATTTTCGAGCCCAGTCTCAAACTCATCGGCCATTTCATTAGTTTGGAATTCACTAGTTGGAATTCACAGCCCATCAAGGCCCTGGGATTCACTAGTTGGAATTCACAGCCCATCAAGATCCTAAGAGATTTTAGTAAATATATCCTATTATACCAATTCACCCGTTCCCCTTATTCTGGATATATCGGCAAATCTGAAGTATCGCCAATATATCAGTATCGGTGTTCGTTTAATCCCTAATTGTCACTTATCTATCGGCGACTAAATCGTAGATAGTGTCAACAATATTGTCATCAACGACACTATTAAGGTAATGTCGCTAATCGTGCATTAACGACTTTATGAGAAAAAAGTCGTTTATGTCGCCAGTGACAACTTTAACCACATTGTTACCCATATGATCGTTAACGACAATTTGCATAAGTGCCCTTTGTTCGAAAAAGTCGTCGACGATTTGCATGGGCTGTCGCCAACATGTCGTCAGGGATTTACTATGAGTCTTGTACGCGTCCTCGACGTTGTTTTGAAGACATGGCCAACTGGGTTAAGCTCAAAGCTGCATGTATTAGAAGTAAAATAAATTTTATTTCATGAAAATCCATGGACAAATTCCTATTTTAATGCCCGTCTACAACTGACATGATATGCTGTTATAACTTAAAGTTGTAAAAGCGTTGTTAAAACATTTGCATTAACAACCGTGTTATAACATGAGAAAACTTCTAACATGATGAATCTATACTTAACACTAACATCATATTAGTGTTAAAGTTAAGCCTTTCATGTCAGTTGTAGACTGCATGTTATTCCCAATAAACTGAAAGTAAATAGTTTTGACCTTTATCGCAAAGTTTTACCTTTTTATTACAAAAAATTTTTTTTAATCCTTTACTTTAATTATTTTTTCATAAAGCTGCATTTCATAGAAATAAATAACTTCTGTTTCATGAAAATCCATCGATAAATTCCTGTTTTATTCCCGATAAACTGAAAGTACCTAGTTTTGACTTTTCGTTCCAAAGTTAAGATAAAAAAATCTCAATTTTCAGAAAAAAATTTTTAAAAAAACTTTGCCATAGTATTTGAAATAATGATGATTTTTGCAGGACTATAGCGGATAAAAAAATATAGTGGTCATTCGAGCCCTTCTTTGCTGTTGACCTGTGTTATTTAATGAATAATTCACCCTTAGAATAAGTTCTTTTTTTTTAAATAAGATTTTTTTTGTGTTTTACTTTTTAAATTACACAAAACTAAGAAAAACTGGCACTTGAATTAGCAGAAAAAAATTTTTAATCGTTGATACTAAATTATCTAATACGAAGGCAAATAATAATAGCGAAAATTATGTAACCAACAACATTTTAGATTTTTGTTTTTTGATGAAAATCTATCATTTTTGATCATTTGCATCATTTCTAAAAATCTTATATCTCTCGAAAGTACCGTTACGAAATAAGAGCAATAGTAATTTCAAACAAAAACCTTCTCCTGTAAAATTTTATTTTTGTTGGTTACATAATTTTTGCTATAAAGATGGTATTTTGAAAGATGGTAATCTAGCTATTTTTGTTAAAGAATTTATAATTTATATTACTTACAAACAACTTGTTATAAAATACTTTGTTTCATATTTTATATTTAAATCATATCAGATTTTGTTTCTATATAATTTGTTGTCAATAATTTTACATAAAATTTTCATTCGTAATAAATTGTTAAACCCAAAGCATTGTGTCGTAACAGGTTATGAGCCCAGCGCACAGTGCTTTGGCCCATAGACATAAATAAAAAAAAAAAAACAAGTCTTATATTGTGCTTAAAAATGTACAGATCGATAGATAACAAAATAATTAAAATGAATTTTGAAGAATTTTTAAGATTTAACTCTTTTTGGCGGCGCTAGAGGGCGCCAAAGTTTGAGAATTTATAGTAAAAATGGCCAAACAACTACTTGAGTTTTACATGCTTTAGGAAAACTGTTGTAAACTGTTGTTTTTTAAAGCACGAGATTGAAATTGTTTTCTGTAGTAGTTTACTATATTTAGAACTAACTGTAAAAAATTTTTATTGATTTATTTTCTCATAAGTGTTTTTTTATTGGTTTGAAAAATGCTTATTATTTACTTAAGCTCAAAAAATTTTCTAACTTTTATGGAATATTAAAAAAAAAAGAAAAATATGGTCTATGGGTTTTTTTCTGATTTCGAATATTTAGACTGTTTTCTAATAACTACAAAAAAAAAAATTGAAAAAATTTTACCACAACTTGAAAAAAAAAACTTTTTTTAAATGGCTATTTTCATGATTTTTGATCAAATTTTGATAGTTTTCAGGAGTTTAAAAGACAATTAACTACAAATACTGTGAAATATTAATTCAAACTTATACCATTCAATAAAAAACAACAAAAATCAAAATATGTATGTATAAAAAATTGTTTGTGTTTGTCTGCATTTTACGGCATAAGAGGGCGCTGAAATCACAAATGCCCTTGGTTTTTTATTGTTTCAAGAAAATAATTGTAAAAAATTAATTTTTTGGATTACGAAATTCAAATTTTTTTCTGTAACAGCTAACTATATTCTAAACCATCTATAAAAAAATTTTACTGGAATTATGCTCCTATACATATTTTTTAATGGTTTGAAAAATGCTTATTATTTAGTTAAGCTCTAAAAATTTCTTAACTTTGATGGAATATTAAAAAAAAAAGAAAAATATGGTCTATGGGGTTTTTTCTGATTTCGAATATTTAGACTGTTTTCTAATAACTACAAAAAAAAAAATTTTAAAAATTTTACCACAACTTAAAAAAAAATTTATTTAAAAAAAATGCTATTTTCGTGATTTTTGCTCAAACTTTCATAGATTGAATTAGTTAAAAAAACATAAACTAGGAACATAATAAGAAAAAAATCCAAATATATATACTATTGAATTAGAAAAATTGACAAGATAAATTAAAAAAAATTAGTATAACAGTTGTGTCTGTTTCTTTTTGTCGACACAAGATGGCGCTAAATTCCCAGATGACGTTGGTTTTTCATCGTATAAAGAATATTTTCAAAATGTGACTTAGTGCCGTTATTTTTTTTTTTTATTTAAATTGAAGATGGTTACGTGACAGAAGTTTTTTTTTGGTAACAGCGTTTGTTTGTAGTAAGAGCAATTCTATTGTGGAGTGTTCGAAAATATTGCATACAGGGTTTTCAATTTAAAAGAAAATAAAAATTTTCTATTAAAATGTTAAATCAATTTATATATTTAATAAATACTTACTTTTACAAACGAGTAAAAGTGAGGGCGCGTGGTTCAAAAAATGAACGTGCACATCTCTAATCAATTTTATTGCAATCAAAATCAGCTTATCAAATTTTATTGGAATCTTTCTATTTTTGAACATAGCTCCCATACAAATCATTCTCCCGAAAATAGCTTTTAATGCCAGCTTCCTTAAAAATATATGTAGTAACATACCAATATAAACCATAGGTTACATATAAACCCTTATCCAAAAAACCCATATATGAAGATGAAGATATATAAATAATATTCGGCAGAAAGAACTTTGAAACGAATCTTAACCTCATAACATAATTTTGTTCTGGTGGGTCCATGATTGCCCATGGGTCCCAAATAGATTACAATCTAGGAACTTTGTTTTTAAATACTATGCTATAGGATATCACATGGTCGTGCTTGACCGATTATACTTTCTTACTTGTTATTTTTGCACGAGCATTTTAAGCGTTTTTCACTCATTTTTCATTAAATGATGTTTTTGTATTTTTCACATTTATAATCCGATTCTACCAAAATGGCACACATATATATCTAATAAATATCAATTTTCATACCAAATTTTATTACGATCGGATAATTTTTGGAAGTGTTATAACATTTTTAAGAAAAAGGATATATGGCAGGACCTTGAGTCCTTGTTCAGATTTAAGTGAAAATTTGCACATAAGTTGCTAGTTGTGTGTGTATTAGTATGACCATTTTTTGTAGTTTTGTGGGCATTATTGAAGCTAAAATTACATTTTTCCATTTCAGGACACATGGGAGGTAGGCGTGTCCTTGGACCGATTTGTCCAAAAATTCACATTTTTCTTAACTAAGCTATTCTATGCTTGTGTACCAAATTTCCAAAATTTCTGACAACTCCTTCTATTTATGTCCCTTCGTTATATGGGGACAAAGCACTGTGCAGCGTGCTAAAATACAATGGATATTTTAAAAGCATCTTTTTCTAAGCTAAATGGCGATATCTATAATTTATGGAAATATAAATTAGAGCTGATTTTAAAGCGTGAAAAGCTTTGGAGCTGTATATGTGAAATTCCACCAACACCAACTACAACAGACTGGAACAAACTAAATGACGAGGCCACAGCAATTATTGGTTTATCTGTGGAAGATCCACAGCTATTTTTAATCAAGAAAGCCAAGTCAGCACACGAAGCTTGGAATATATTACGGTGCCACCACGAAAAGGACACATTGGGATCCAGTGTTCGGTTGATGCGCAAAATATGTGGATTGCGTTTTTCCATAGAGCGTGATATTTCTGAACATATAATGGAAATTAAAGTTTTGTTTGAAAAACTAGAAGCTTTGGGCGAGCAATTTACGGAGCGATGGCTTGTTGCCATGTTATTGAGTAGTTTACCTTCTTCGTTTGATACATTAGTAACAGCTTTGGAGGCTCGTAAACTGGACGAGTTAACTTTGAAAGTAGTTGAAATAAGCTTAATTGAGGAATATCAGCGAAAACAAAAGACTCAAAATCAAATGCCGCAATGAAATCTACTTCGCGCGATTGGCATAAGCAAAAGGTATGCCATCACTGCAAATTGAAAGGCCATATAATGAAGAATTGTTGGAAGTTAAAGAAATCAAAATCAGGTAATACTCAAAAGACGATGATAAGTGAATCCAAAGAAAGTCATGTGTGTTTTGGGATAATAAATGGTGATAATAGCTGGATTTTGGATTCCGGGGCAACATGCCACATAAGTACTCAAATTTCTAACTTTGTTTCTTTAAATAAATCTATTAAAGAGAGCGTTACTGTTGCAAATGGTGACTATTAAAACCAAAAAAAGAAACTATATTTTAAATAGAAAAACAAAATTTTGTATGAAAAAACAGTATTTTTTAATTATAACAAAAAACAAAAAAACACTCAGTCATGGCTGAGTGTTGCAAATGTAAATCGTCAATACGGGGTGAAACAGGAATAAGATGTATGGGAGTCTGCGAGAAAATTTATCACAGCCAAACAAGATGTTCAGGAATTGATCAATATTCGATGGGAATAATGGAAAAGAATAACTTTATACGTTTCATGTGTGATGACTGTGTACAATATATAAAAAATGTGGATATGGTCCTTACAGAAATACAAAATCAAGTGAGCAAAAATAAACAAAACTTGGTTGATTATAAACATGAATTCGAGTTGTCACTGAAGCAAAATGAAGGTGAAATTAAAGATTTATTGCAAGCTATTGAAAAGCGTTATGAAGAAAGAGTGAGAAAAATAGACAGTGTACAAAAATCGTATGAAAAAAATTTAGAAGAAATTAAAAAATTATATGGAAGTGTAAATGAATTTAAAAACAACAACAATGAAATATGCAAATCATTAGAGGAAAAAAATGTCAACATGTGTAATGAAATAAAAAAAGTGATCAAAGAGACAAGTCAAAAGCAAACAAAAATGTCATACTCAGAAATAGTCAAACATAAAATAGTGTTGCCAGATGTAAACAAACAGGTGCCATTAGTAGTTAAACCGAAAGAAAAACAGGGAGTGGAGAAAACTAAAGAGGAATTAAATAATAAGGTAGATCCGGTCAATTTAAAAATTACAAGTGTAGAAAATCGAAGAAATGGAGCAGTTGTAATCCAATCCAAAAATGTTGAAGAGCGGGAAAAAAATAAAAAGTGCTATTGAAAATGAACTAAACGAAGGATATGAAATTTTGGTTCCAAACCCTGTGCAATTAAGAATAAAAATAACGGGTATGACTTTTAACTATACGGAAGATGAAATAATTGAAAAATTGAGAAAACAAAATCCAATGATTAGTAATGGTGAACTTAAAATAATAAAAAAATATGAATATAAGAGAAACAATAGAACAATATATACTGTCAAATTAACAGTGGATGAAGAAACATATACCAAAGTGATCACAGAACAAAGAGTTAATCTAGGATGGGAGAGATGTAGAGTTTTTGATGGTACCGATGTTATACAGTGTCTAAAATGTAAAGGATACAATCACTTAGCAAGAGAATGCAAAAACAAAGAAGTGTGCTTAAAATGTCATGGCGATCATAAAAATAAGGATTGTAACAAGGAGCAAATAAATAAGTGTATAAACTGTATAAGAGTAAATAATAGTCTTAATATGGGATTAGATGAAAATCACTATACTAATGATAGAGAATGCCAAGTGTACCAAAACAAATTGAATATGAAAATGAAAAGAATGGGGTTTGCAATGTAACAATCACAGAATATTCGAGCACTTTATACCAATGTACAAGGATTAATAAATAATTTCAGTCAACTAGAAGTAATTGCAGCATCAGAAAACTTGGAATTTATTATATTATCAGAAACGCATTTAACGGATCAAGTAAATGAAAATGAAATTATGCTACATGAATATGGCAACATAGTATCGTTATCTAATTCTACGAGAACAGGAGGTGTTATAATTTATTACAAAAAAGGATGGAAGGTGAATAAAATTATTGAAAAATGTTTAGATTATAAATACTGGATTATGGTTTGCACTGCTGAATATGACAATATTAGTATGATAATTGTAGCAGTATATAGGTCCCCAAGTTGTAGGAAATCTGAATTTTGTGATATATTTGAAAATATTTTAGAAATAATATGTGAAAACAGCTGTGATATTATAATTTGTGGAGACTTTAACATAGATTGGATGAATAATATTTTTTATAAAAACAGAATAAAAGAGAACTTAAATGATCATGGTTTGAAACAAATCGTTAATAACTTTACTCGTATAACAAAAGATACTAATACTCTAATTGATTATGTGATAACAAATAGCCATAAAGTAACAGTAGAAATTAATGACAATAATATAGCTGATCACGAGTCTCTATACATAAATATTGAATGTGAAAAAAATTATCAAAAGGATACTAGTATAGAAACCCATAAAATATTTAAATATAATAAAAATAAGTTTAATAGAAATCTGAGTGCAATAATAGAATATAAGGAAAACAGTAACGTCAATGAAAACGCATTAATGCTAGATAAATGTTTCGAAGAGGTAATAAACAAATGTTCAATAACAAGAACAATAAGTAATGCAAATAATGTGAATAAATGGTTCAACAATGAACTACGTTTATTAAAAAGAGATAAAATTTTAAAACAGCAAATCGCAAGGCTCGACAACACAAATGAAACATGGGCAAATTATAGATCAGTAAGAAACCTATATAAAGTAAAAATTGAAAACGCGAAAAATAATTATGTTAACAATAAAATAAACAATGCCAAAGATCAAAAACAAATGTGGAAAGAAATTAAAACTTTAGTGATGAAAAAGAAGAAATCTGTGATAAAAAATGTGATATTTAACCTAATAGAATATAAAGAAAACAATCAAATAGCTAATCAATTTAATAATTATTTTGTAAGTAGTATAATGGAAATAAGAGACTCGATAGAAGAAGTGCAATACGTTAACAATATTAATAATACTAGTCATACTTTCAAATTCCGTGCAATAACAATCTTAGAACTTAAAAACACAATAAAGCAACTTAACAATAAGCCAGACTATACAAAAATATCAAACAAAATTATTATCGACAATTGGAACATAACGGGAAATATCTTGTTAAATATAATTAATAAATCACTTAATAATGGAGAATTCCCAGAAAACTGGAAAGAAACAATGGTAACACCTATTGAAAAAGTGTCTTACACAAACAAATGTGAAGAATTTCGTCCTATAAATATTTTAAAAACGTGTGAGAAAATATTGGAAAAGGTTGTGAAAGATCAATTAGAATACTACATAGAAGATAAATCTATACTATCAAAATACCAATCTGGTTACAGAAAAAAATATTCATGTGAAACTGCAGTAAATTATGTTATAAATAGATGGAAAAAAATTGAAAAAAATAGAAAAATTATGGCAATTTTTTTAGACTTTAAAAGAGCGTTTGAAACAATTGACAGAAAAATAATGTTCAAAAAACTTCATATGTACGGAATAAAAAATAAAGAACTTAAATGGTTTAAATCTTACTTATCAAATAGAAAACAAATAACAACAGTTAATGGTGTACAATCTGAATCAATTGAAAACGAATTTGGTGTTCCACAGGGATCAATCCTAGGTGCACTATTATTTAGTATTTACATTAACGATATGCCAAACATCTTGACAAGAAGTGAAATAATTTTATATGCAGATGATACTCTGATATTTACGGAAGGGGATAATGAAGAACAGTGTCAAAATAATATGATGGAAGACATAAACAACATAATTATTTGGTTAAATATGAACAAATTAAAATTAAATGAAACAAAAACGAAAATAATAGAAATAAACATGACTAGTAACAGAAACTTTATAATTAATAATGAAATAATTGAGAAAGTTGAACAAATAAAATATCTTGGCTTTATAATTGATAAAGAACTTAAATTTAAAGAACATATGAACTATATTTGTAAAAAAATTGGTAAAAAAATTGGGTTTTTTAAAAGAATTAGAAAAAAATTATCAACAATAACAGCAATTAATATATATAATACGATTATTAAACCACATTTTGAATTTGGTTCAACAATTATTTATACATGTTGTACGAAAACACAAATTGAAAGACTACAAAAATTACAGAATAAGGCAATGAGAACAATTTTAAAATGCAACATTTATACTCCAATTGAATTAATGTTAAATGCACTTAAGTGGTTAAAGATAAATCAAAGATTGGAATTAAATACCATACTTTTTATACAAAAGATGAAGATGGGAAAGGCGCCAGAATATCTATGTGAGCAAATTAACTACGTAGGAGACGTGCAACCGTATGGGCTGAGAAATGCGGGAGACTTTAGACTGCAACGAGTAAACACAACAGCGATGCAACGATCACTTTTCTATAAAGGACTTCAATTATATAACTCATTACCAAATAAAACCAAAGATCAAAATAATAAATACATTTTTAAAAAAGATTGTGTAAATTTTGTAAGAAACAATGTACATAGCTTAGAATCTTAGAGCAAACACAAAAATGTAAATTTATGTAACCACAGGGTGAATTTTAAAAGTATGAAAATACTAATAATAAAAATAAACAAACAAACAAACAAATTGAATCAAGTGGTAAAGGTATGTGCAGAATAGGTTTGCTTAATAGCAATAATAAAAAGCAAACAATAGATATTAAAGATGTTTTATTAATTCCGAGATTCCATGGTAATCTACTATCAGTAAATAAAATTATGAAGAACGGATTTCGGGTAGTTTTCCACGAATCCTTATGCAATATTCAAAACAGTTCGGGTAAAGAAGTCGCAGTTGCAGATAACAAGAATGAATTATTTATTTTACGTACGTCTTGTAAAGAAAAAGTAATGGTTGCTGAATGCAAAGAAGAAAAATCTCAACACTATTGGCACAGAATTTTTGGTCATAAAAATATAAATGATGTAAGAAAAATGCAACATGGATATACGGTAAGCGATTTTAATATTATTGATTGTGGCGTTAGAAAAACTTGTGAAATTTGTATCAAAAGTAAAATGGTGAGGACTCCTTTTCAAACTTCAAGTTCTATAACGAAAAGTGTTATGGATTTAATTCATAGTGACGTTTGTGGTCCAATGCAGACTTGCACATTTAGTGGTTTTCGTTATTTTCTCACATTTATTTTATTTTATTTATTTTATTTATTCATTTATTTGTGTAATATTAAGCCATTTAGGCCAAAAACCAATATTACAAGTGATATATGCTTAAGCTACATATATATATATATGTGTATATAACATTCATTAATAATAATTATAATTCATAATAAAAACTAATAAAATGAAAATTAAAAATAATATACAAATATAAGAATAATATACATACTATTACTTCGGATTAAGGCTCCCCAGCCACCTTTAAATATAAATATTATAATTATCGTCCATCAGTAGCTAATCAAGATTATTAAGGAAGTCTAAAATTTTTACCCGGAAAACATTATTTGAATAGGAAAAAACTCGTAACGAAAATGGTAAAAAGTTCCAAAGCCTAGCAATCCGAACAATAAAAGATTTTTCGAAACCGGAAGTTGAGATTCTTGGTATACGAATTAAGGGATTCCTAGAAGAACGCATAAACTCAAAGGAGCTTAATAATTCAGGTGGTTTACCATTTTTGATAATTTTATAAAACAAAATCATGTTCCGATATTTAATAAAGTTATTAAAAGTACACCCAAGAAAGCTAAAAGCAAAATTAGAAACATGTTCATAGCGTCTAACATTATAAACAAAACGAACTATTAGATTGAAAATACGCCTGATCATCCTCAAACGCATAGAACCAGTACCTGAGTAAACCTCAAGGCCATATAAGATATTAGAAAACAGCAAAGCATGTGCCAAGTTATACTTAACTCGCAGAGGCAAGTACAAATTAGTAGAATGAATTTTACGCAATATACCATAAATTTTACCATAAACCATATTAATATGGGGATCAAAAGAGAGTTTACTATCCAAATATACACCAAGACACTTAATATGGTCCACCAAAGAAATAGGAGTATTGCTCAAAACTATATTAATGTCAGGATAAAAACGACTGGTTGGTCCAAACATCATTGCTTTAGACTTACTAGGATTAATCGATAACGAATTGAAAGAAGTCCATTCACATACCCGGTCTAAGCAATAATTTATATTATTCTGTAAAACATCACTAAAATCAACTCTGCTTTTGAAGAGTAAGAAGACATCATCGGCAAAAATGAATGGTTAACATAACGATGTTGTAACAAAGTCAGATAAACTATTAATATATAACATAAAAAGTAATGGCCCTAAAACGGAACCTTGAGGTATACCCGTAGTTAAGACACGCAAAGCAGAAGTAGCACCATTATGTTCAACATATTGAGATCTGCCAGCCAAATATGAAAAAATAAGTTTACAAGCTGATTTAGAGAAATTATATTCATCCCTGAGTTTCCCCATCATCATAGAATGACAAATAGAACCAAAAGCATTAGCAAGATCAAGAGAAATAAGAACACTAAGATTATTCTCATTGATATTTTGACGGATATGCTCAGTAAGATCAAGAATCATCAGCGTAGAACTAAAGCCATTGCGAAATGCATATTGGTTGTTACTAATATTCAAAAAAGTAGAATCCAACATCTGCTGTTTCATTATATGCTCAAGAGCTTTAGACAAAGCCGGAAGGATAGAAATTGGTCTAAGGTCTCCGGGTTCATTTACTACTCGAGTTTTTGGAATTGGAGTAATACGGGCAATCTTCCAAGCTTGCGGAAAAGTAGAAGTAGTTAAAATGGTATTAAATAGATGCAGTATATATCTAGACAAAAAGGGAAATACCATTTTAATAAAGCGAGCTGGAACATTGTCAATTCCTAACGCTTGAGACCGAACTTTATCAAGTGCATCAATAACTTCTAATTCTGAAACGCAATGAAATGAAAAACAATTAGGAGATTCAATAAAGTCATTAAATTCTAAATTCTCCAATACATCACTACCACTGCCAACAAAGAAATCGTTCAATAAATTGACATTTCCAAAAAAGTTTTCCGAATCAGAGTCTAAGCAGCCATGGCTTTTTAGGGTTCTCCATACATTACGAACATCCATATTACGAAATATTTTAGAGAAATAATTCCTCTTAGCCTTCCTAATAACAGTTTTTACTCTATTACGGTATTTACAATAAATTTTCCAGTTCGTTTCGGAGCGATTAGCCATATAGGAACGGTAAGCCAAATAACAAATAGACCTAGCAAACACAATTTGTTTAGAATTAATCCAATTAGACTCGTTCCTACAAACTTTCCTTCTGACTAAGGGAACAAACGTAAGAAGAGTATTAAAAACAGAATTTAAAGATTCGCACATTTCGTTAACATTACCTAAAGGGAAGTCCGAAAAGTCATAGTTAGACAAAAAGTTAGATACTCCGTCCCAATTTATAGAATTAAAATCACGATATTCAATAAAGTCAACCATTTTATCAAACGTCACATCAAAAGAGGATAATATTAATGCATGGTGAGAAATTAAAGGACATTGGAACTGATAAGAAAACTTAGCCTGACAACTACTGCTTACCAACCAAAGATCAATTAAAGATGTAGATCCATGAGCCACATCAAAATGGGTGGGCAATGAATTATGGACTACAGACAAATTATTTCTTAAGCACATAGTCCTCATATTGACAGATTTAACTGGGTCAAACATATTACAGTTAAAATCTCCAACCACAACAATATTTGTATAAGCAAGAAACAAATCACTATGCAAATTCTCAAAAGAAACAAGATCACCATAGGGTAAATAGACAACTCCGAACAACATTTTGTATTCGTTAGCAATAATTTCAATAAAAAGAGATTCACAAATCCCAGGCTCAGAGGATTTAAAGACTATTTTATACTTAAGACCAACAGATATATACATACCAACACCACCTCCTCTTGAGTTTAAGCGATCATTGCGACAAAATTTGTAACCAGAAATCTCAACAGCTCGATTCGATACATACGGTTTTAACCAAGTCTCAGTAATAGCAAAAATACTAAGAGATGAACCAACTAAAAGAGATCTAAGCTCATCAACTTTCGAAAAATTTGCAGAAGGTCTTATGCTTTGGCAGTTAAGATGAGCTACGTTGACTTTTTGTTGATAAAATCGCAATGCTGCATCTATATCAGATTTGCTACTGAGTACCGGACCAATATTATGATTAGAAGACATCAAAGTAGAAACAAAATGATGCGGCGGGGAACCATAAAGACAAAGGATAACTATATATAAATATAAAAGTATACATTAATTCAATTCAGATTACATTACTCCAACAACTAATCATATAAAACAATTGAGTTCAATAAAAAGTAAAAAGCAAATAAAAGAAAATTTATTTAACAATTTTTAATAACAAGAATAATTAGAGCAAAAAACTATTTCTAAAAAGTTTGAATTATTAAATTTTGATTATTCATCAAGAAGAGAAGTACATTCCAAAAAGTTATAAACAACTTCCTTACCATTAGCCAATACAAGCTTAGCTTTAACAATATCTGTATTTAATATTCTGTACTTCGTGATGATTTTTTTATGCAATAGCCTCTTACAAATATAATTTAATTTACCAGACGCCGGGGAAAAATGGTCATTTAAATACAGGCGCATATCAATCTCACCACCAATTACATCACAAATTTTTATAGATTTGGTCTTAAAATAGGCTTTCATGATGCTATCACGCAAAAATACATTATTAAATTTATATAAAACAGCCTTTCGATTATTAAAATAACAAGCATGATTAATGTTTAAGGGAGAAATCTCAATATTGAAAATAGAACCGATTTTTACTATAGGTGAAATAAGATTATCCAAGCCATCAGGTAAGCCACTGACAACAATATCACCTCGGTTAATTCTTTTATGTAACACATTGTTTTCCACCTCTAACTCGGATATTTTTTTATTAGTAGACGAATCCATATGATGAATAAGCTTGTTACAATCCAAAATTTCAGACTTCATATCCTTCAGGCAACTCGCAATTTCTGCTTTAAAGCTGTTAACGGTGTCCGCTAAGGTTTTGTGGATGGCAGCTTGTTCGGTGTCAGCTTTACCAATAAAAGTGTCAAGTTTAGTGTTTAGTTCACTGATCTCCTGCCGCAACAGTTTCAAGCCAGGTGAAGAATCAGAATTACAAGGTTTGCAAGAAAACGACAAAGACTTGCAATCTTTTAGCGAGGAAAGGGCCTTATCATTCAAGCCAGCACATGACACATGAAACCAGTTAGCACAGGCTTTATATTGAACGCTAGACTGAGCCTTTGTAATAACATCATGACAATCACCACATTTGTATTGTACTCTGGCGGCAGGCATTTTGAACAATACGTACTTTTTATATATATGTATATATATGTGTATAATAAATGGCGGCAAAGAAATCACACCAGCAACAACAACAGCAAAAGAATATTATTAAAAAACCAGCAAAATACATATAACAAACTTCAATTAGTTTGAAATATTCAGAAACACAGTGATTTAATTATTATTTTGTTTCTATATTGTTAAACAATTAACTATATGTAAGTATATATGTAAATATGCAAGCACGTAAATGGCGGCAGAGAATAACACAAGCAACAGCAACAACAACTGCAACAGGCTATTTCAACGAAATAACTAAGCCTTCAATTATTTAAATAATTTTATTAACGTAATTAATTATTAACGTCATTAAAAACAAAAACTTCTAATTTTTAGCAATTTATTATTAATTTATAAAGTTAAAAAGTAAAGAAATGATTAGCTGTCGAAAAAACACGCGTCTACTCAAGCATAGTGCTGCCAGATTTTAGTCGATATACGGTAATTTATCTATTACGCAATAAGTCAGATGTTTTTGAAAAGACTAAAATATATTTAGAAATGGTCAGAAATAAATTTGGAATATACCCAAAAATAATGAGATCGGATAATGGAGGAGAATACACAAATAATACCCTTAAGTCCCATTTAGAAAATCTTGGAATTCAACAGCAATTTACAGTTCCTTATAATCCACAGCAAAATGGTGTTGCTGAAAGAAAAAATAGGTACTTAGTGGAAATGGTCCGATGTTTATTAACTGATTCAAAACTTCCAAATAATAAGAAACCTAATATAGAAAATTTAAAAATTTTTGGTTCGAGGGCATTTGTCTTAACTCCCAAGGAGAAACTAAGAAAGTTAGATAACAGAAGTGAAGAATATGTATGTAAAGGTTATCATTTATTAGAATTGGCTTAAAAATTCTAATATGATTTCTACAAAAACTAATTTCCATGAGGAGGAAATATTAGTAGAAACAATGTGTTCTAAAGAAAATTACCAAAATGAAAAGGAAGCAATTAATTTTGAAGAAAATGAAAATAAAAGCAACATAAATGAAATTGTTATTTCAGATGATAACTCGTTTTGTAGCCTTGATGACTATGATGAAAGTCCAGTTTACGCTGGCTCAAGTCCAGCTCTTGATCATAACGTAAATGAAAATAATGTAAAGGAAAATAGTTTGAGAAGATCTGCTAGGAGTACTAAAGGAAAAAGGCCAAATATTTTAACTTTACGGACAGAAAGTAATGAAATTATTGAACCGAAAACATATAACGAAGCTATGCAATCTTCCCAACGTATCGATTGGATATGTGCTATGAAAGATGATGGCTTTGATGTGCTATGAAAGCTATGCAATCTTCCCAACGAATCGATTGGATATGTGCTATGAAAGATGATGGCCCAAATGGCTTTGTATTACAATATGGATTAATAAATAAATAAATAAATCGCAATGTTAAAGACAACTGGTACGTTGTAAATGGATATACAAAATAAAACGTGATGTATTTAATAATATAAAACAGTATTAAAGCTCGTTTGGTAGCTAGGGGATTAAGTCAGAAATATGGCACTGATTATAATGAAATATTTGCCCCAGTCGTCAGTCAATCCACATTTAGAACACTGTTATCAGTTGCAGGATCTACTAATATGACAGTTGTTCATGTAGACGTTAAGTCCGCTTTCCTAAATGGTTTGTTGGAAAATGATATATACATGAAGCAACCACCTGGTTTTGAAGAAATGAGTTCACAACATGTTTGTAAATTAAATAAGAGCTTATAAAGTTTGAAGCAAGCTGAGAATGTGTGGAACAAGGCTCTCCATAGTGTTTTACTTAAAGGAAATTTTAAACAAAATTCAGCAGACCCATGTTTTTATACGAAATATCTCGTCGAGGAAGGGAGTATATACATACTTATTTACGTCGATGATATTTTGATAGCTGCCAAAAATAAAAAATCAATTGATGAAATTGAAAAATTATTAAAAGAAAATTTCGAAATTAACAATCTTGGAGAAGTCCGTCATTATCTTGGTTTGGAAGTTATAAAAGATAATGAATATAAATTTTGTATACGACAAAATAATTATATTAAGAACTTAATACAAGAATTCGGTATGGAAAATGCAAAAATATCAAAATTTCCTCTTGATCCTGGTTATGGAAAATCATTTTCTGAAAATCTAGTTTGTAATGAAAAGTACAGGAAACTAATCGGTTCATTACTATATATTAGTGTCAATACTCGACCTGATATAGCATCCAATGTTTCAATTTTAGCTCAAAAGGTTTGTTCTCCTAATAATGAAGATTGGAACGAACTCAAACGTATTTTACGATATTTAAAAGGCACCGCCGAGCTTTACTTAAAACTAAGTGAAAATAAATCAAGCAATAATAATAAGTTGATAGGCTATGCAGATGCAAATTGGACAGAAAATAATCTTGATAGCAAATCTAATACTGGATTTATTTTTCAGATTAATAACGGAAGTATTAGTTGGTGTTGTAGAAAGCAATCGTGTGTTGCTCTATCATCTACAGAGTTTGAGTTCATATCACTTTCTGAAACCTGCAAAGAAGCTGTCTGGTTGCGTACCCTTTTAGAAGGCATGAATTTAAAGCAAACTGAACCCACAGTAATATTTGAAAATAACCAAAGTTGCTTACGCTTAGTTGAAGATGGACGATTTAGCTGCAGAACAAAACATATAGATACGAAGAAGTATTTCGTCAAACAACATGTCGATGATTAACAGATTCAATGTGTATATTGTCCAAGTGAAGATATGTTAGCCGATATGCTTACTAAGTCTCTAAATTCAACAAAGCTAGAATATCTCAGAAAGAAATCTGGTATACAAGTCGTTTGAGGAAGGGTGTTAAAGAATTTATAATTTATATTACTTACAAACAACTTGTTATAAAATACTTTGTTTCATATTTTATATTTAAATCATATCAGATTTTGTTTCTATATAATTTGTTGTCAATAATTTTAAATAAAATTTTCATTCGTAACTGAGCTACCTAAATAAGAGCGGCAAGCGTCTGTTTTATGTCAAAACTTATCATTTTCATACAGTTTATACGAAACAAACCTTTAGAACGCGATTTTAACACCACCCGGCTGGAAAATCTTATTTGATAGTTCGCTTGGTAGTTTAATTTTATTGAAAATGTATTGGCAATAGAATTTGCATGTTTAAAAAACGCTTGCCGCTCTTGTTTAGGTAGCTCTGTAATAAATTTTTAAACCCAAAACAATGTGTCGTAACAATTTTTACTTTTAGACAAGTATCTTATAGACACACAACCAAAACATTGAACAAGAACTCTATTTTCTTAGTGTGCTATTACAGTTTAAATGTAGCATGTGATCGATAAAACACTTAATGCATTATTAACATAGAAATACGATCCCTTGTATTTTTGTTTAAGCGATAAGCACTTGCATTTTTGTTTAAGTGGTTAGCATTTATATTTTTTTTTATGTTTATTTCTTATCCTTATCTTCACTTTACTTTATAATATATTTCATAGTTCTAAAAATGTTTATACGAACTGTTTAAATGCTATTTCTTATCCTTATCTTCATTTTACTTTAAATTACATAACAAAGTTCTAAGAATATTTATAAAAACGTGTTTATGTTTATTTCTTATCTTAAGTCTAGGTTTACTTTTTATCGTACTAGCATATACCCGCTACTTCGTTAGCGTCTCCTTTTTTTCGTGGACATATTTTTATGACAAAGTATATTTGTCTAGGTTTAAACTTGTTTAAATTCTAGCATTTAACCCGCTACTTTAGTATTACCAAAAAGCTAAAGAAAACTATAAAATTTCTCGTATTTCCTTTTTTGGGTACTATATTTTTCCCTATTAAAGTATCAAAAATTTCAGTATTGTAGTGGCAGCCCATAATAGTAAGAATATGTCAATGAATTGAGGAAAATATTTTGTAAAAAAAAGTACCAAGAATAGTTACGATTTTCACCCCTTAAATGTTCGAATTTCGAAAAAGTACCAAATTTGTATCGAATGTGGTATGGTGGTGGTATAAACTTTGTTTCTATGTTTATTGGTTCAAAAGAAAAATGGGGTGTCAAAAAAGTTAAAAAATTCAGGTTTTACCCGTTTACTCCCTAAAAGGGCGAATTTCAAAAAAGTACCAGACATCTGTCCGCTTATTTTTCTAAAGAACAATAATAAGTGTTAAATTTTTTTTGAAGATATAAGGTTACCGAATTTTCCCGTTTTTACCCTTTTTACCCCTTAAACATTCGAATTTCCAAAAATCCCGTCTTAGTGGATCGATTTGGGAAGTGACCAATCTCTGGTCCAAATTTTAAGTTTCTAGGGCCTAGGGCGGGTTAATTTTATTTTTGATGAAGCGTATAGCAAAAACGTAATCTATAGGTGATTCTGAGAAACTTTGCTCAAGAGACCATAGCTCTTAGTCGGGTTTGGAGCCGCCCAAAATTTCAAAATATATATTTTTCCATATTTTAATAAATTCTGAATTTTCTTCGATTTTTTTTCGAGATTTTTTTGCAGATTATGAAAGTTCAGATAATTTTCAACAACTTTTATTACGATACTGGGTAAAGATTGATGTTTGACTGTTGGCTAACGGGCACCGCAGTGGTGCAGTGGGTAGAACACAAAGATCTTCTGACGATAGAAAGTGGTGTTACTTGAAACATGTAAAGATCAACCCGCGTTCAAATCCCAGCTCAGCCAAGAAAAATTATCAATAAATTTTAATAAAAATTCCTAGTTGTAAAATTCCTTCCCTCAGTGAAAATAATTTAATGAAAATTAAATTTGATGAACTCAAGCCTAATTAAAGAATATCAAAAATTAAAAATTAACAGTTCAACTAAAAATCAAAAATTGTTCTTACGATAAATTTTTTTGTTTTCGAACTCGTTTTTGTAGGAAAAAATCGAAGAAAATTCAGGAGGCTTATTCTGAATTGCGATGCGAAAATCAATGCGATGCGCAAATGAAATGCGATGCGAAAGGAAATTGGTATTTTGTTAGTCTTTCGCAATCGCATTCGCAATTTATTTTCAAATCTTGCCAACACTGCTCAAATAGACGTCAGTGTCAATAAACGACAAATTAAAAATAAAAGCATTTTTTGTGTTTGGCTGTGAAAATTGTTTAAACAATTTATTTAAGACATTCTGTAATAAAAAAAATAATAAAAATGGATTTTGTGGTACTGTGGTTCGACGGCGAAGAAAATGAAAATGTTTTGAGTGTACTTTTAAATCGGCCCAAACCTATTAAAATTAAAGTCAAATATTTTTGAACTGGTTTTATATATTTCATACTTTTTCCATCCTGCAGCTTCTCTAATAGGTGGTCCCTTGATATTTAGTTCATCAGTTAAAGTTTGCCATTAAGTATCTGCCGACTGACGCGCATTTGGTGTTTTCAAATGGCCTCTTGCCAATTGGCTGTGCTAATTCATAAATTCTATCATTATTTCAAATTGACGCGGTTTGGTGGTTTTATTGCTTGCTTCCCTGAATTAAATAATAAATATATGATGAATAAATAAATAAAATATTATCTTTCACTAACATGTTTGTACTTTGCGAATGCTATTTTGTTGTCGAATAAATTTTGCGAATTTGACATTTGTTTTCGCAATGTAGAATACCGACTTGTCACCTTTTCGCATTTGAAATGCGATTAAAAAAAAACTTTTCGAATATCGCAATACAGAATAGCAATTGTTCGCATTTATGCATATACTTGGCAAAAGATAAAATTTGATACCCATATTGCCCTATTTAAAACAAAGGGTTACCACCCCATTGCATTTTTGTCAAAACGCGAACTAGCACGAATTTCAAAAAAAGCTGAGACACGTATTTAATTAAATCGACTGAAGATTAAAATATGTTAATTTGGCACTATTATTACAAACAACCCCGAACAAAAAATTCAAAAACCGTTTTTTTTTTACAGAAAAACCTTAAAAAAAGGACATGGATGATCGTCCTTGGTTAGACGCGCCTTTAAAAAACCTTTCTTACGATACCCAACTTGTATATGTTGGTAAGAACACAGATTCTTAAATTAACAAAACATGCAAAAATATACCCTTTTTCAAACTGGTCCAGCTCACGAGAGGTCAACCCTGGAGCCGAAATATTTAAAATGTAATCTTAAAAAAGTCCAAGGTTCATTTTTAGGAGGGTACATCGAGTACGAATTTTGCTTCCATACAACTTGAGTCGCTCTAATATACATGCATACGTATGTATGTGTGTTTACACATGACATATGCATCAGAGAACTGCAAAATCACAATTTTTCTTGATTTATTCATACGCTAAAATTTAAATTCACTCTTTGCTTGCAAAACAAAGTTCAACGTTGGTAATTTTTACATCGTTTCGTACACATTTGATTTTTGCATTTATTCGTTTTTTTATTGAAAGTGCTGTATGTATTTGCATTTTTGTTGCTCACGCAATATAATACAACTGTGTAAATTCAAAAGAACATATTCTTATACTTTTGCATTCAAGTAGTCATTGTTCACTCGATGAGACGCTTTGTTAACATTAACAACAATAACAACAATAAACCACTCGATGAGACGCTTTGTTAAAAATAACAACAATAAAAACAACAATAACAAGAATACATTGTACCTGCAGACAGAACTACTGTACTTTTTAAGATGAAAAAAAAAGTCTGTTTCTATGGAAATTGTGTGTACCTACATATGTGCGTTTAGTTTCATTTAAATTTTTTTTGTTCTTGTACTACATATGTAGTTATTGCTGAATGTCTTCATGAGTAATAATTGCTTCATTTCTGGCTTTTTGTTTGTATCTTTTTTTTTCTTTACCAAAACAATCATTGTCGCACCGAACACACAAACATCTTTATTAAAAAACGAAGCTAACGATTGTATAAATAACAAAGCACGATGTGCACTATTTGAATGACTGCAAACCAGCAGCGAATATTTGCGGTTGCGCAAGTTTAATTGTATGACCGCAAGGGAATGTATTTGTTGCTGTTGATTTAATGCGATGTTTTTACAATTGCACAAAGCCGTTCTCTGATATGCATAAGTAATGTAATATTAAAAATTTCTCCAAAATATCCAGAATTATTATATTAGTTAAGTTTACACAGTAGAAAAATATAAAGTGGATATCAGTTAACTTCAGAGTACAAATAATGATTTATTTTATGTCCATAATAAAAATTCTACACAACAAACTTCACGGAAATAAATTTTTAAATGTCATGAATATAATCCCCTAATGCATATTTAACACATAAATATAACACACTTATATAGAAGATTGATTTCCTGAAAGTTCCAGAAAAAGTATTTTTTTATATGTGTTAGCGGAAACACCAAAAAATTTCAAAAAGTAAGGCAACCTACTATAAGATCGTGCAACTCTAACATAAAAAGAACGGCAGATAATTCCGGCATATTTAACTGTCTATTCCTCGTTGTTCTACAAAAATCAAATAACTGAATTAAATACCCAGGAGTTTGCAACCTATAAGACTTATAAAAGTGAACAAGATTTCTAAAATTTATGAACTCTACAAATGGAAAACCTAAAAATTTTAAAACAAATGCTGTCTTATTTTCAACGAGTTAAGATATCGCATAACTCGATTAAAAACCAATCTTATTTTTTTTTTAAATATGTATGTATAGCCAACTGTTCCAGAATACACCTCTAACCCATATAAAAAAACTGGCATTATAAGCCCATGAACTATTTGTTTCTTAACATAAGTTGGCAACTTTAAATCTGTGTTGTACAATTTACGTAAAAAAAATTTCACTTTAGATATTGTGAAATTAACATGACCTTCAAATGATAATTTAGCATTAAGATTTTCACCACCACTAAGGACGGGTTTTTGAGATGGGGATTAAGTTTAAGCTTAGTTTAACGTTCTCTGCAACTCGGATTTTTCCGGTGAAATGTTATTTTTTTCTATTATTTCATTAAAGACCCACCTTTTAAACAAGACTGCGCTGTTCCGGGAACATTTTGTATTCAAACCAGCCTAAGAGTAATAGTGAACTCAGAACTTCTACATTTACCAAACAACATAGCCTTAGTTTTAACAGTATTAACTACAAACGCATTATCCAGAACCCAACTATCTAGCAATTGAACTGTATAATTGATCACATTTTGCAATACATCAGAAAATTCAGGTGTGCCTTAAACAAAAGCTGCACATCATCAGCAAATGAAAATGGAAGACACGAATTGCTAGAAATTTGATCAAAAAGATCATTAATAAATATTATAAAAAGTAAAGGTCCAAGGACCGATCCTTGAGGCACACCACTGTGAACTGGAAGCAAGCTAGAAGCCCGATTACCACTGACCACTGATTAATAATAATGTAAGTATAAAATCAAAGTTGATCATTTTAAATTCTGTCATCGGAATGTCATAATAGCGTTAAATACCTACCTACATTTTTTTTAATTTTAAAACTTTGTAATGATATATTATAATGTATAATATATATTAAATTAACTTATATTAATCTTATTAGGGAATAAATAAAAAAAAGTGTAGGTTAAGTTATCAAAATACATATTTCATTAATAACGCTGTTCTACAAATTTTGAAAAAATTGACTGCAAAAACGAAGCATGTTTTTTAACTAATCGAGGTGCGCTGAATTCGAATCTGGCAAAATTGGGCTTTCAATATTTATTTATTTATTAAATATCAATACAAAGAAAGCCTTCATGGCCAATAAATATGTATTGTACAATTAATAACTTTGTTTAAGAAAAGATATAACAAAAATAATATGAATTAAAGTAAAAAAAAACAAAATATGTAAATTAAATATAAATTGATAAAATTCATACTAATCTTTATAAAAGTAGCGTTTAAGCATGTCATGGAGATAGTGTGCTACTGATTCAAGCTATTTTTGCTTTGTGTGTGGTGAATATTTGGTTGGAAAAAAAGTATATGCAATAGCATAATCATTAAAATATGCATATTTACATTATTTTGGTTAAGCAGTCAGAAACTTGGACAAACCGTGGACTCCGACAATGTTTTGCATTTTTTCATTCGTATTTAGATTATTTTCAAAAAAAAAAAAAAAAAAAAACTAGGTGCAGTGAGCGCGTACAAGGGGAGCGTGCTCAACAAGATTTAATTAAAATTTAAAGAATTTATCAAGGATTTGGAAACAAAAGCATGCTGGGAGACTATTGCTGGACTCTTCAAATAACTCCATTTACTTTTGAAAATTCATTGATTTTTAAATAAATTTGTAGTTTTTTATGTAGGCCCCTATTACGGTTTACAACTCAATTTAGTTGAGTTGTAATTAAGACAACTGGTTGTGATCAGTTGTAATTTTTGTTATGTTTTGTTCACCGCAATATAGCAAAGTTGTAAACCATAATACAAAAATTAAGAATTTACAACTCAAAGGAAACGCTGCCCAGGCAGAAATTACGACTCTTCTAAATATTATGTACCGCCACAACCCTGTAAATACAAAATTGTGAATCTACCAAAAATATGGTACCATCACAACACTGAATATACAAAATAACAGCCTTAGTTTTTTAATAACGTTTTTAAATAAGATTCAACACCGGTACAACACCCTAAATACAAATATACGACTTTAGTTTTTTAAAGTCGTATTTACCATTAAACTATACCGCTACAACACTGTATATACAAGAATTAAACCTTTATTTCCTAATACCGTGTTTATAATAATTATATACCGCTACAACGCTGTCGTATTAAAATGAAAACACAAAAACTATTTTGGGTTAAAAAATATACAAATTTCTGCTTGTTTATTTAGCGAATTTATATTTGTAACAATATTGAAAATAAGAGTCGGAAGACGGTTGTGACTACGTTGTAAATTCGTGAATCTAACATTGTAGATTTAAATTTACAGTACTGTGACAACACTAAAAAGAAGAGTCGGAAGACGCACATTTGGCGTTATCATTTTAATATTGTTACAACATTGTAAATTTGGTAAACAGTACGTTGTATTGATGTTGATAGTACCCCCTGCAACGTCAGCACAGGTCGTGGTGATTGTCTTTTTCTGCCTGGGTGGTTTTCCAGTTATGGACCTCTGAAGTTTTCATATTAATTTGCGATATCCCACTACATTTGGAAACGTTTATTGGTATCATATGAAAGCTTTTGAATATATCTTTCTAGATATAAACATTTTATTTAAAAATTGTTACTCCCGGCAGAGGGCCAGCAAGGTATACAGAAAAGATTTATGCGGAGAATCTATATTTAGCGAAGTCGGTGTTTGTTATACTATAGAGGAAAAAATCATTGTGCCCGTCCGAAGGCCGCCTATGCGAGAAGCTTTATTTAGCGAAGCCGGTAAATACAAATAAAAAATAAATTTTGCATCATAGTTTTTCTTGGCTTCCAAATTATACCAATATTGGCCACATAAATAGTAAATTTGTTTTGTAAACCTTTATTAAATTTAAAGTATTTTTATGAATTCGGCAGCAACATTTTAAGCAAATCTAAAGGCTAGTTCACACTCAAGGCGAATTTATTACAGGTGGTCTTCAAAGCCCTGCTGATATTAGCTAAAATCACTGTTAGATGTCAAAATTTTGTTTATTCTCTTTTATTATCTTTGTTTCTGATTTGTTTTATTTCTGTTTTTGACATTGTACAATGATTTTACAAAAACAAATTGCTTGTGGTTTTTGTAGGAGTTGTACTTGTTGTAGTACCTAGATTACCTGGGATGAATTCGCCTTGATTACACTTTTATACTTTGTATTAATACATGTCAAAAACTCAAGTAATATGACAAAGTGTGATAGGTTGAATGCAATGTGTCACGAAAATGACAAATATTATGAAAAATGTTTGACATCCCATACGACTTCATCGTTTTTTGAAAAATATCTAAACAATAATACTTTTCATTGGATCGGGGTTGCATTTTATTTCATGTGTAAAGGCCATGCCAGATAAAACTTCATCGCTTTGCGTGACGTTTCTAACTTTGACTGAAAAGCGTAGCGCAAAAGGTGTATGTCACAATAAACACTTTGACAATACTCACGCATTGTGTGTTAAAAAAAATAAAGTTTTATCTGACATGGCCTTAAGTGTTTATACTTTGTGTGATGGTGTGAACACAAACTTTCATGTTACATTAGATTTTTTGACAGTCGCATCAAAACTCATTAGATTTCTATCTCACTTGTGAGATAGTGTAATCTAGGCTTAAGCTGTTCCGTCAAAATGGTGTACCTATGCAATGGAGGCACAAATCTTGGCTTAAGTCCAGTTTACCAACGCAGCTCCAAATAAAAAAAAAAGTACATAGGGTTATAGAAAATTGAAAAATAAGAAGAAAAAATAAAATGACAAAATTCTCGGAAACGCATAGTTTCAGAGTTATGGACCTTTGAAGTTTTCATATAAATCTGCGATTTCCCACTACATTTTTGAACGTATATAGCCAATATTGGTATCATTTAAAAGCTTTTGAATAAATTTTTCTAGATATAAACATTTTATTTAAAAATGTTTAATCCATTAAGGAGCCGGCTATGCGGAGAAGATTTATTTAGCGAAGCCGGTGTTTGTTATACCATAGAGGAGAAAATCCCTGCGCCCGGCCGAAGGCCGGCTATGCAGAGAAGCTTTAGTTAGCGAAGCCGGTATTTGTCATACCATAGAGGAGAAAATCCTTGTGCCCGGCCGAAGGCCGGCTATGCAGAGAAGCTTTATTTAGAGAAGCTGGGGTTTATTTAATTACATTTTTATTACCTAGTGCACTTCCGTAACATTTTGATATAAATTTTGTAAAAACTGTATTAGGAGCTAAAGAGTTAAAAAGTTTTTAATAAATTTAGCATTTCCAGAAAGATCTGTTCAAATGCTTTTAAATAATACCAATATTGGCCATATACGTTCAGAAATGTAGAGGGAAATCGGAAGTTTATATGAAAACTTCAGAGGTCCATAACTCGGAAACTATGCGTTTCCGAGAATTTTGCCATTTTATTTTTTCTTCTTATTTTTCGATTTTCTATTACCCTATGTACTTTTTTTTTTTATTTGGAGCTGCGTTGGTAAACTGGACTTGTTCCCAAATCTTTTCTCAGATTAACTAACCTAGTTTAACAGAGATATGAAAAACCTAGTCTTATGGAAATTATAAAAAAAAACTTACCTATGGGTTAGCAAAGACGAAAGTCGAATAAGAGATTTAAAAAAACTCAATCAAAATGAAACTTTAAACTGGTAATGATAATGATTTTATTATTCGGTTTGGCCCCTCCTTAACTGCAACGTCTGATGTATTTCTTTTATTTATTTATTTCAACTGTGTTTTTTTTTAAAAAGACTGCGATTCACGCCTATTTCTTAACTTAAAACACTTGTCACGAAATTTTAAATTTTGCTTATTTTTGGTTTTGTAAACTTACACTTTTTTTCAAAAGTAATTTATGTTTGTTCGTAATTTATTGAATAATTATGCAGTTTTTTTTTTTTTTTTTTTTGTTTCAAACCCCTTCTTTCACTTTTCTTATGCACTCACACACAACAAACACATGCACGCATATTTTTATCAATTGGGCAGATGTATGGAACAGCTGTGTGTGTTTGTCTTTTTTTCTATTATTTGTTTTCCGATTCGTTGTTTTTTTTACTTTAATATTTTAACACATTTTGCTTTGCTTCTTTTGCATGTACTTTTCGTTCATTTCATGTATTTTTTAAATTTTTTTTTAATCTGTGCTAATTATTCATCATTCACTTTTCAAGAAAAAAATGTCGTCGTGGATAACTTCTTTATAAATTAATATCTTTTTATTTTTTTAAATTTAATTATTTCAGTCTTTTTAGTTACAAAGTTTTAAACTAAACTTTTCGTTTTTAACGATTTATGCCATAAAAGAAGTGTTGTAAGCAAAAATAAAGAAAAGAAATATTAATGATAATGTGAGAAAATTTTCTTTTCTAATTCGTGAGGCGTAAATACATCAATCGCTGACTGGCTGGCTGGCTCCCACTTTCACGTGGAGTTAAATTAATACCGTATGGCTATTCAAGCGTTTCAAAATGTTCGTTTAATATTAGTTTCTTACAAATGCAGTTATTTAGTTAGATATTGTTTCAATTGTATATGTTTTATGAATGTAAAATAATAAACTAAAAGAAATTAATTAAAAAAACTCCAAAAAAAGATTTTTCTTTTTTTTTTAGCGCAAACTTAAACACACGTCTCCTCTTCATAGAAAAATTGAAAGACGACTAAAGAAAATTATAATTATTGCCGAATTGAAGAGACTACAGTGTTACCACCAGCAAAATTCAAAATTACACTTGAGATGAAACAAAATTACCCGATTTAAATGAAATTACACCTGATATAAAATTGAAGTTTAATTAAATAAAAAGACATTTACAAAGAAGCAAAAACACAACAAACTCATTAAAACAAGATCAGTATTAGTCAAGCTGTTAATTTTATTTAAATTAACAAAACAAAACATTAAATACTTGAAAAAATTAATAAAACTACTAAAATAATGAGTTTAACTTCCACATTTGGTTGATATATCTTGGGAAGGTTTAAAATGTTCCTTATCATTGCTTTATAATGGATGCTTTTTAGCCCCATAGAGCTTACAAAAGGTTAGCTGTCAAACGAACTGCCATACTGTTTTCACTTTTTGATCAGGCGCATAATCATGAATAGATTCATGCTTGAACAACGCCACCAAATTTTCCAAATATACTTTGAAAATCAGCCATCGATTTTCGCAACTTAAAGGTGACTTCATGATTTGAATAACGCAACTTTTTTTCACAAATTAAGGACATGTGTTGATTTAGAGAAAATAAACTGTCAATTAGACTTCAAGGCCGTGCGATTTGACACTTATAGATTGTTTTCCGTAGGGCTGTGAAGTCAGTGGTTAATGCTGGTAAACCAGCAACAATCGGTGTCTTGGATGTCAACATTGTTCATTTTATTTGAAAAAGGAAAACAAAATTGGACGTCTGCAATGCGTTTCGTCAAGGACAGACGCGGTGTCTATTTGTTTTAAATCATTTTTAAATGTTAATGCCGTGTATCAATCTGCGATTAAAATTAATTTTTTTTTTGTGTTGCCTACCATTTTAAGTTTCATGGTGTTAAAAATACCCTTTATACATACCTTATTTAGTAAACAAAATGCCTGCAGAGTTTTATACAACTGGCCCTTTTATAATTCAGTTTTACAACTGTAAAAGGCGTTAAATATTCTTTAAATTAAAACATTAAAAAGTAGCAAGATAGAAATAAAATTGGTTATATGTTGCAATATTGTAAACATATCTTCCCCCAGGCAAGTTTTTACATTGAATAACTTTTTTCAATAAACTTCAGGTTCTAAATCACTATGATAGGCATCTTTATCCAGATCTAAGGGTCCATCTTGCGACATTCATTACCAAATATTTGAAAATATATGTATGTTTAATGATTGAAGTCGTTTCGATTGAAGCATTTCTAAGCAACAATATTTAAAAAGAAATAAATGTCATCACTGAAATCGAATCTTGATTTTATTAGGGCATCTGGAGTAAAAATTTCAAATTACACCTGAATTACACCTAAGAGAAATTACCCACGCTCTACCCACGACCATAAAAATTATACCAAATTCGGGTAATTACCCACAAAGTGGCAACACTGAGAGACTATTAAAGTTGATATATAGAAAAACTAAATGTTATGAAAACTGAAACGGTGCATTGAAAGCAGAGCTGCCACTTCAGGGGTAATTACTCGAGTTTAAAAAAGATTAAAGGCCATGTCAGATAAAACTTCATCGCTTTACGTGACGTTTCTAACTTTGACTGAAAAGCGTAACGCAAAAGGTGTATGTCACAATAAACACTTTGACAACACTCACGCATTGTGTGTTAAAAAAAAATAAACAAAAAAAATTTCTACTAGTAGATTGTCAAAGCACGCAAAAAGATGAGAGTTGCCTAACTTTTCGCTTCGCTTTGCGTTAAAAGTTCTTTATGTGACATGTTTCGTATAAGTATGTATATTTCATCTTAAATGTCAAAGCGAATCTCTGACGCAAAGCGAAGCAAAAGTTTTATCTGACATGGCCTTTACAGTCTGGCCCACAATATCGAAACGAAAATTTCTTTCGCATATTAACATTGAAAACAAAAAGAAATTTTTATTTTTTATTATTGCTTTCAATATAAATATAGAAATGTTCTTGTCGACATCGTGGGCCAGGCAGTTAATTTCAGTGTTGAAATTTATACCAATTGGATTATTATTGATCCAACCAAATTCACTGTTTCTTAAAAAAAAGATTTCCATAGTTTAATCAGTTAAATCAGCTTCATAGTGATTAAGAATCCGAAGCTTATAAGAGAAAGGTAGACACTCATATTATAGTCTGAAGAAAGAACATTTTTGGAAGAACATATTATTATGAATTTATAGAACTAATTATTTTGAATTTATATATAATGCATTTAAAGGGTAACTAGCTAAGAAAGCGATTATGAGAAATTGAAATACTTTGGTAAGCCAACTAATAATGGATGTGAAAAAGAGAAAATTAAAAAAACAAAAATCCATTCTCATTAAAAATAAACATTGTTTTTGAATCACTTTTGTAAACCATAACATATTAAATAAAAAATTTAATACTACAGAATTTTGTCAATAACTTGACCCCAGTACCCATGTTCTGTAACTATAGTGAGAACTTCTCGCGTCGAAAAGATGTGACACAAAATATTCCATCGTTTCTCGAAAAGTGAGAAAAAAGTGTGTCTGTAACTCATGTCGAAAACTATCAAAAGAGATTACGTCGTTACGTTATAAATGTTGCAGACATTGAAAACGCCAGTAACAAATAACGTTGACGGCGACCAAAATTTACTAAAATTGAAAATTTTTCAACGACGGCGGCGAAATTAGAACCGTCGGCTTTACCAAATAATGTAAAGTGCGACTTTAATGTTTGTTGTTTGCAAACGATTTAAAAACATTCGTATATTTTATATAAATGTTAAAAGCAAAATAATTAAACAATAAAAAAATGTGCCAAGAACAAGATATTATTATTATTATTATTCTTTGTATTTTGCATTTTTAAGTGTTTTTTGGTGTTACAAGTTTTTCTCGCCCCGTTTTTATACGTGAGTTTATTTGACAGTTCAAAGCGGAAACTTTTCGCACAAAAATATTCCAGACACACATTTTCTGAAATTTGGCGAGTAATTTCCTTACGTGACAGCTAGTACTCGCCAAAAAAAGTTGCAGATACAGTTTAGTGAGAAAAACAGCTGTTTGTTTCAATTTATGGCATTTCTGTTTCATTTCACACATTTCAATCGAAAAGTTTACTGACGCGAGAGTTACAGAACATGGGCACAGGGCTATCTACCGGGAAAAATTTTATCAGGAAACTTATTTTAAGAAATATATTTTGTGAATTTCATACCATCTATTAAAAAAAATCCAACAGCGCCACCTATCGGGACTAAACTTTAGAGAAACCTGGCTCCAGAATAAACTAATTTATTGTCCAAGTGTCAATCGGTCCAGCGGTTCTTAAATTTAAGGAGCACATATACGATACAAACATTTTTATATACATATATAGATATAAAAAAGGTTGCTAGAAGCTCCACTTGGAGTAGCGTTCTTATAAATATTGTAAGACACGTTAACTAAAATAAAAAAAAAAAATAAAAAAATATAGATATAAAAAAATGTCCATATATATGGGACAAAAAAAATTTTTTTTTCGAAGTAGTATATTCAAAAAACGCGCAATACTGAAGTTTCGTTATAAGTGTCATCGGCTGCGGTAAAAACTTAGTGCCGGTTCAAACACGTCAAGTCTTGAGCTTTTAGGAGAGAAGGGAAAAGAGAGCGCCATATATTTTCCCCTCTCTCCTAAAAACTCAAGACTGGAAGAGTCAAACTTGACGAGTGTGAACCAACACTTAAACATAAGTAGTAACGCATGTTTCTGCCCGTCTGTACCAGAGATAATTATTGCGACATATATTGCAGTAAATGTCAAAATTATGTTATCTTTAATGTAGACAGCAATTTTTTGTACATATTTATTGCCGGCAATTTATGTTCCAATAATTGTTAGTCCATTTGTGTTGACAATTATTGCTAATATAAAAAAATAGACGCAAATTGTGGGAGAAAGAAATTAAATTTGTGAAATGGTAGCAAATTATAATTGTAGTAAAAGAATTAAATTAAAGAAATTGTTACACACTAAAATAAAATTACAAAAATTATTTTTATTAATATAATTTTTTTCTTATTCGATCTTTATTATTTAAATTTATATTAATTTGTTCAAGTTTGAGTTATTTTTTATATAAAAATATTAATAGAAACTGGGAATTATTTCCTTCCGAAGGTATATTATATTCAACATTTTTCATTTTTCGAATCTATTCTATGAGCTAAATTTCAGTTATGTATTTTATTAAGTCATTTCTGAAAAATTGTAGGAATAGAACTATTACAAAAAAGCTTTATAAAATACATAACTGAAATTTAGCTCATAGAATAAATTCGAAAAATGAAAAATGTTGAATAAAAATATTAATTTTACTTTAACAGAGAAAAAAATTTAATAAATTTAATATTTTTATATAAAAAAAGACCTCAATCTTAAACAAATTAATATACATTTAAATAATAAATTCGAATAAGAAAAAATGTATATTAATAAAAATAATTTTTGCAAGATAGCTCCAGTTTTTACACTGCACCTTCTTCCTTGATAATTTCGAATTATAAGTTCACATAAATAAGTTTTCCCATGCCTTTAACATAAGCTAAAGGCCAGTTTACACGGTAATACAATGTATTACGACTTTGTAGAATCAAAATAATATGAAATTCTCTCCGTGTTTAAAAGAAAAAAATAAAAGTCTGTTGAGAGTATACTTTATGTTTACACGGATGGTATAAGTAAAATCAAAAATAATAACAAAAAAGCAGATGGTTGCAGTTTTACAATTTTTACAAAAACAACATGAAAATTTCCTGAGCAGATTTTAGTTGGTTTTTGTTATTGTATAAAAATGCTACCACCTTCAATATACTCCGTTAAAATGCACCTCTGGTGTGATGAAAATACATAAGTTTCTAAAATGGTTTAGAAAAAAACCATTTACCGACCGCTTGTCAGATTTTGTATTCGTATTCTCTCTTACTCAATGCATTTTGCTTTTACATGATATGATTTCTCTCATTCTACATTATGTCGTAATACAATGTATTACCGTGTAAACTGGCCTTAAGTAATAACAAAAATTTTTCTGCCGAAGTTTTTGCCAACTTGCTGAGATACTTATCTTTAGTGTAGACCTAGGGTTTCGAATAATGTGGCCTCTTCTGTGGGTACCATATTTTTAAATCGAAATACAAATAAAAAAGGAACATTTTGCTACAGTTGTCAACACTTTTTGCAAGGGCGAAGAAGAAGAAAATCAGAAAGAACAAAAAAGAAGAAGAACTGTTAATAAGAAAACCACAAAGTATAAAGAAAACGTCTGATTCAGTGTGTAACAAAAAGTAGAAAAAATATTTCTGGAATAATTTTTGCTGTAAATATATTGATTGGCCAAATAAAAACCGATTTTATTTTAAAAGAATATGACAGCACCACGACGTTTACGTAAAGAACTTACAGATTTACAACAATGTCAACTTAAATCCTTTCGCGAAATTGCCACTGATGACGATAATCTATTGCGTTGGACTGGTCTAATTGTACCCGATAACCCACCCTACAATAAGGGAGCATTTCGCATTGAAATTAATTTTCCGGCAGAATATCCCTTTAAGCCACCAAAGATTAATTTCAAAACAAAAATTTATCATCCGAATATTGATGAAAAAGGTCAAGTGTGCTTGCCCATTATAAGTACGGAAAACTGGAAACCTGCCACACGTACGGATCAAGTTGTAAACTCCTTAATTGCGCTGATTAATGATCCCGAGCCGGAGCACCCATTGCGTGCAGACTTAGCTGAGGAATTCCTAAAGGATCGCAAAAAGTTTATGAAAAACGCTGAAGACTTTACCCGCAAGAACAGTGAAAAGAGGCCAGCTGATTAGTAAAGTAACAAGAATAATAAAATTAAACAGACTTTTTGAACCAAATTGTCATTAACAATATTTTTTCTTTTTGCTAAGCATTGTAAACAATTTCATTTGCAAATTTTTTTATATTTTGTTAAATTTACACGTGCTGCTGTTTAACTGCCTTGCCAGAGTAACAACATATAATCAACTGTAACAGTGTAGCAGAATGAAAGAATAAATCCACTACCAAGAGAAAGTACTTTTAACATCTTATGATTGTCATGTCCTTCGTAACATAATAATTTACATATATTTTTTGTTCACTATTATTTTTGTTTTTTTTATTTAATTTAACGTTTTAAACTTAATTGTATATTATTTAGTGAAAGGTACTTTTGATCAACTAACAATTGTATTCAAATATACATAAATGAAACTGAAAAAGAAAGTTTAAAATAAAATTATGTATTTCATATGATTTACATATGAACTCTTGTTCATTTAGTTACTTTTTTATTTAAAGATGCGTTACTCGAATTATTGGGTTTGATGGTAAGGTTTTGTGTTATGAATAAGTTATTCAGCTATACAGCAAAAAGCAGGATTTCTATCAAAAAACAAATATGTATGTATGTTTGTTTTGGTTCCGAACGGAATAGTAGATTGTTACGTTTTTACTTTATACCTATAACGAGTCTCGGTTTATTATCTTTTTGACTGATTATATCGTTATCTTAAAGACCTAATGACCTATATGCAAAAATTTCAAAATTTAGTTTTTTATGGATTTTTATTCCCTATATTATAACGCATATGTGTGCAAAATTTTGAACATGTAATATTACAAATGACAAAGTTTTTGTACCTAGAGGACCGTTACGCACTAAAAAAAGAGAAAAATAAATCATCAAAAATCACGATAAAAGTTTAATTCTGTTGCATAGTGTAATTTAAACAAACATTAATAACAGCCCAATTATGAACAACAATTCCCCGGAAATTTTTTCCCTGTTCCCCTATTATAAATAAAATCTCCACGGGAAAATTTTCTCTTTTCCCTTCCCTGCAAATAATAGGACCAGTCCAAACACGCGTGTAAAGAGTAGTCCACAAGGGACCAGGACTAGTCCAAAAATAACACAAACGTATGGAAAAAACCTGGTCTATTTAACATTACGATGTCCTAGGAGAGCACCATATAACCCACCTTTGGACCACTAGGGAGTAGTTTTAAAACTACTCCATGGTATAGTCAAGAGAATTAGTTTTGAAAACGTTTAAAAACAAAAGCATGTCGTTAAAAAACGAAGACATGTCGTCTCACTACAAACACTTTAACAATGACATGGTCCATGCTTGCATTACATCGGACCAGTCCATGGAGTAGTCCATTTTATCAAAATGGATCAGGTGGTCCAATTTTATTTGCAGGGTTATTCTAAACAGAATTCGAAAATGGGAAACTGTTCCCCGGGAAAAAAGTAGGTATTAACAAATTTTGAAAATAGTTCCGCCAAAAAATTGCAAGGGAGTTGTGCTTTAAACTATTTTGTTAACTATTATTTTTATTTTGTTTAGTTTTTCCTTTTAGTTTTTTAAGAATATGATAAGTTTTCTTTTTAATTAATTGATTTCTTCCCTTTTATTAGAGTTCTCAATTATTCGTCTTTCAACTTTGTTCGAATAATTGAAATAATTGTTTTTGAGAGCAATTTTTGATTTTTAGTTGAACTGTTAATTTTTAATTTTTGATATTCTTTCATTAGGCTTGAGTTCATCAAATTTAATTTTCATTAAATTATTTTCACTGAGGGAAGGAATTTTACAACTTGGAATTTTTATTAAAATTTATTGATAATTTTTCTTTGCTGAGCTGGGATTTGAACCCAGGTTGATCTTTACATGTTACAAGAAACACCACTTTCTATCGTCAGAAGATCTTTGTGTGTTCGATCAAACGATTAAACCTTAAAAATTATTCGATTAATCGATGAGAATAACGAATAAAAAAAATTATTTTAACAAAAAAGTTACATATTTTAAATAGATATATCTGTCCTTCAATTATGGAAAATCTTCCATTTTTTCTTTATTTTTTTTCTCAAATCCGCTTTGACTTCATCTTTTTTTGATGCGTAAAACTTTTCATCATATTTCCATATCGTTGTATGTATTACTTAAACACATCGTAAAACCCCTAATTCTTAAATAACCCGATATTACTTTGGATTTTGGAAAATCGTTTGCAGACTAACCATCTTCAGCCATTCTTCTGCATACAATTTCTTTAATAGAACAACCGCTCGGCCTTTTTGATGTCGTTGGATTGTCTTCCAATGGCAATATTGTGACAGTTACGCAAATGGCAAAGATATATGGGCACTTCCAAGATTGTAAAGGGGACATTTGCACACGTTTATATTGACAAAACTGTAAAAACAACCTGATTTTCATTTTTTTAAATTAATGATTCTTTTAATTCTCAATTAGCTCTTTAATTTCCGCAAATGAAATTTTTCGCTTACTGTCGTGGTTTCCGAGATAATTGCAAAAAACCAGTGATTGTAAACGGGACAAAAAATGGAAGTGGGTTTTAAGGGGTAACCGTTTAAACAGTGATTTCTGCGAAACCTGACACAATATTTTATTGGGACTAATTTTAAAATGTTGCGTACTAATGTGCCCTAAAAATAGTTTCGATTTCAAAATAAAATATGAATTAAATTTTTTTAAATAAATTGTTAAAGAAATTGTAAACGGGACATTGTAAACGGGACAATTTTTCCACCATGATTTAAAATTTTTTTATGTTGCTATTTATAATCCTTTATATAAGAAACTTAATAAAAAATGTTTTTCAGATCATAAATATGCCTTAGATTAGAGTATTGTTGTTCCAAATGCATATTTTCTAATATAACAAATATGTGCTAAAAGTTGTAGTACTTCGTTTACCATTTATCTTTTTTTTCGAATCAATTAATTTATACGCATATATTAAAAAAATATAAGCAATTCTCTAAATAAATCTTGAAAAGAAAAATTTTTTTTTTCCCATTTTTTGTGGTTGACGTTTTTGGAAATAGCTATATACATATACATATGTATATGTAATTTTAAAAGAAAAATATAAAATAAAAAAAATTTTTTCTTTCATGATATAATTTATATAAAACGATTCTTTATTTTTTTACCTTTTTGTTTATTTCTAATGGCCTGTTCGTCGATAACGAATGAAGACTTCGTTCGCATAGTTTACATGCAAAACAAAAACAATATTTTATAATTTGTTTTTGTTTTAAATGTAATTTAAGCGAACGAAGTCTTCATTCGTTATCGACGAACAGGCCCTAAGTTTTTCACCCGAGAGTGAAAAATCCACTGTCTTGAAAATTTGTTAGCGTTTGATTTTAAAAGAAAACAGCTGATAAAACTGCCTGTCAAATATTTGTTTAATAAGAACATTAAATACATTTTTGAAATACTATGCGTACTTAACACGATTTTTCTTACTAAACACTGAGATTAATTACAAACAGGGCTAAAATAGTTTTTAACTTTCCTATAATTGTGAGTCACACCTTTATGTCAAGTTGTTTGACCAACTTAATTTGACATTTCTTTGTTTCAGTTTTTGACAAATTTAATTATGGTGAGGTACACAATAAAGCAGCGCATTCAGATTGTTCAGCCTCTTACGAAAATAGACGTTAAAATCAGAATGCATTTCATGGTTTTATTTGTCAGAATAATCGACCAAATGTGTCCACAATCATGAGAATTGTGCGCAAATTTCAGCAAACCGGGTCTCTAGGAAATGTGAAAACACCTGTGCATGCTCGCCCAATTCTTATATGGGCTGGTGGCGTCATCAGACCGTACTTCTTCGACAATGAGGTCGGCCAAGCAGTTACCGTGAAAAGCGAGGTGATATCGGAATTCTTGTAGCCATAAATTGAGAATATGGATATGGAAGATATGCGGTTCCAACAGAATAGCAATGGCTCTTTTGCGCGAGAAATTCAACGGCTGCGTTTAAAGAAAAAGTGAACGTACATAAATAAGCCAAGAACAATTCAAGAGCTAAAGGATGAGATTATTCGGCACATTAACGATATTGGACATTAATTATATCTCAGTATGCCACCCAAGGCCCATCTATCAGGTCTGCTTACTTGTACAAAAACAAAAAACTATTTCTTTTAAGCTGTCAAAAACTTACTACCACATATACAAAGCAAAAGGGAAAAACGTACTTTTGAAAGCTCAAAAGAACGAAAACAATGATCATCAGGCTTCTTGCGCAGACCTTTTCAATGGGCCTTGATGCCACCGAAGAGGTGGCGAGCATTTTGCCGATATTTTATTTCACAAATAGGTGTCATAGAGCCTTCTATAATAATAAAAAATATAAAGATAATTCTCCAAAAACGTTATGTTTTATTTACAACTAGCTGACCCGACAGACGTTGTCCTGTCCAAATAAGGAAAAATGTTTGCGTTCGATTTTTAAAATCCGTTAAAAAGATAAGAACATTTGAAAGAAAAATTAGTCAAATCGATGGAGCCGTTTTCTAATTTTAGGTAAATCGAAAAAAGTGGGCGTTAAAGTGGGCGGGGCACTAGCAGCTCTCTAGCACCAAAAATGCACCTCCATCTATTTTTGAGGACACCACTGGTTATTTCAATAACATTGCGGCACTTTAAATGAATTTCATTTCGGTCACCCCTCTTCTGGAGTTTTGTGAGGTTTCAGAAGCCACGGATATCCAGGGGATATCCTGCGTCGCCTATGTATATTAATCAGCCATATTGTGTTTGGCGTGTTTAAAATACGCCTACGATTGTTTGGTACTAGATTAAAGGAAATAAGTTCACGTTCCCTTTAATCTATTACCAAACAGCCGTAGGCGTACATGTTTTAAATACGCCAAACACAATAAGGGTGAATATATTTATACACTTATAACGTTTGCAGCAGCTCAAGTGGGTTTGCGTTCTCACGCAACCCTTTGCTCGTTTTTTAAATGTTGCTGATTTTCTGCTTCTTCAGCTACCATCCGAATGCTACACTAAACATTTTCTTTTATTTTTTATTAAAAACTATTTTATTTTTATTATTTTTAGTCAACACAACATATTTTTCACTTATTCGCTTGTTTTTTGCAAAATTTTTACAAGTTAACACAACACAGCTGAAAGCAAAACATCTGAGAGCGAAAATTCTAAATTCCCTTTCCCATAATACTATTCTGCCCGTCTGTTTAGAATAGGGGAATGTTATTCCCGGGAAAAACTAATTCCCCGGGAGCTCATTTCCCCGGGAATATTTATAATTGGGCTGCTAATGTCCTATATGCAAAAATTTCAAAATTGAGTTTCTTATGGATTTTTATTCCCTATATTATAACGCATATGTGTGCAAAATTTTGAACATGTAATATTACAAATGACAAAGTTTTTGTACCTAGAGGACCGTTACGCACTAAAAAAAGGGAAAAATAAATCATCAAAAACACGATAAAAGCTTAATTCTGTTGCATAGTGTAATTTAAACAAACATTAAGTACTTTTTTTTTTGCTTAAACCAGTAAAAGAAACTATAACTGTTTCACTGTGCAAGAAATTTACACTTTTTTTGAGATAAACCGGGCACCTGGCGATTTAACATAATTCGGGTACGCTGAATCCAGTGGTGCTCTCGGTTTTTATTGGCTCTGGTTTTCGAGATATACCTACCGTTATTTCGAAAATGGATGAGGTTGCACAACATATATTCGCGTTACTCAAAAACGGCTTAGTTTATTGAAATTACTAAAAAAAACCGAAATTCCGCAATAAAATTTCCTTTAAGAAAAGTAAAATTTTTTCTAATATGAGCGAGCGAGCAGTGGTTTTGAAACATTTTATTTTTTTTTTTTTTTGAAAAAAAAATAATTTTTTTGCCAAAATTTCGAAATTTTTGTTTTTAAAAATTCATAAAAAATAAATGATTAAAATCTGTTGTTATTCACAATTAATTAATTAATTTAAGAATTTCATAAAACGCAATATTTGTATGGGAGCCCCCCTAAAAAGTGGTGATAAGGGGAAGTATGTCTCGAGAAAATGTTAAGGACAAAAAACTAATTGAGGTCGGTCACCATGTTATCTTACTAGAGGCGAGTCCTGGGCATTTATGGAACTTTTTTAAAATATATTTTTAGTCTGCATTGAACATTTTGTATGGGAGCCACCTTAATGAATGGAGATAGAGGGTAAGTATGTTAGAAATAACTGATTGAGATGAAAAATAAAGTGGGGTTGGTCATACATTTACCCCATCTAGGGGCAGCCTAGGCGCTGCAGGGGCCAAATTTAAGAATTTTATTAAACCGCCATATTTGTATGGGAGCCCCCTGGGGGGTGGATATATATGGCAAGTATGTTTTAAGAAAGGAACAAAAAACTAATGGAGTTCGGTCATACAATTTATCCCCCTAGCGGCGATTCCTTGGCAGTTATGGGGCTTTCTTTCAATATATTTTTAAATTCTACTTTTGTGAATAAAATCAAAATTTGGTAAGAGATTTAAATCATTTATGGCTTGTTTTTTTTGCAGCTTTTTTATGTCTGCAAAAAATTAGACTCTAGCTACATTTTTTATGAATTTTTTAAAAAAACAAAAATTTCGAAATTTTGGCAAAAAATTAATTTAATAAAAAAAAAGACATGCCGAATTATTAATCCATTAAGAACCAGTTTAAAAAAATATTTTAATTTACTAATGCATTTTATCAAAATGGCTCTAATCTCAAAATGTTATCGATATAAAGGTATTTTTTGCATATAATATTTTATAGGGAACGCTTCAAGCTTTCAGTTATTAAAGTTAAAAAATTATATTATAATAAATCTTGTGTTTAATATAGAGTTATGAGTATACATGTGGTAATATGTTGTTTATTCACTCTATTACTTAATTATAGTATGCCAAATACCGGCTTTGCTAAATAAAATTGTTCTTTTATATTGGTTTTCGACTGGGCATAAGGGTTCTTAATTTTATGGTATATCGAGCACCGGCTTCGCTCAGCTGAGTTAATTTTCTTTATTTAAACCAGAACCCCTCCACCCTGAAAAATGTATATTTCTATTAAAGAAATTAACAAATATTGGTGACAAACTGAACCGATTGTTATTTACAAAAGAACTCGTTTTCTATGACTAGATTTTACACTACGGTGATCGGCACATGAGTATAAGCATACGTTTGCTGATTCAACATATCGTCTAGACTAAGCTTAAGCTTTCTTTTGAGCAAAAAAAAAAAAAACATTCCCGCTAAAAAAATTAAAAAAAAGTTTTAAATTTAAAAAAAAAATTTTTAATTAAAAAAAAAAAAAAACAAAAAGATTGGTCAAATAGCTATCTAAGCTACTTGGGACACCAATAGGTAATAAGTTACATGGATGAGAAAGAACACCTGTATGGCCAAAATGTCAAACTTTGACCCCCTTTATCTCAGAAACTTTTTGACCGATCTTGTTGAAAATTTGTGCCTAAACTACTATTTAATAGGACTAAGCTTGGTGCTAATTTCACCCAAATCGGAAGACATCGATTTAAAAATTGGGTCACTTGAAATGAAATCCCCCATATATAAAATATTTATTTGTATAAAGAAATTGTTATTTAGGCCCCTATTACGGTTTACAACTCAACTCAGTTGAGTTGCAATTAAGACAACTGTTTGTGATCAGTTGTAATTTTTGTTTTGTTTTTGTTTACCGCAATAGTTGAGTTGTAAACCATAATAGGGGCCTTATTCATACTTATTAGTACTGCAGATAGGTTATTTGTTTTCAGATTTTTACAATTCCAAATAATCTAAGTGGCATAACATAAGCTGTGCTTTGAAAATCAACCGATATACATTTCTGGTTTCATTTTAATCAAAATGTGCAATTTTCGTTTCAATATTGTAAATAGTTCCAATTTTATAACGTTTTTTCCCTCTCCTTTTTGAAAACTGCAGATATGTTATTTCGTCTTTAAGGTGACGATATGCAAATTTTTGCAGAAGGTTTGCTTGACCAAAGATTTTTTGCGTTTGCTCTTTCAGAACTCCGCTAAGCAAATATTTGAAATTAAAGACAAATTTCCTTTATGTTCAGATTAAGAAATTAAAGTTAGTTTTTATTTTAAGTTATCCTTTTGATACAGAAAGTTCTAGACTGTTTATGAGAATGTATTAAACGTACATATATATAAAAGAAAGTTTGTGTCAGTTATGTCAAAATAAAAAGAGTGTTCTGGCACACTATATGCTATACCAAGGCGAATTCATCCCAGGTAATCTCGGTACTACAACAAGTACAACTCGTACAAAAACCACAAGCAATTTGTTTTTGTAAAATCATTGTACAATGTCAAATACAGAAATAAAACAAAACAGAAACAAAGATAATAAAAGAGAATAAACAAAATTTTGACATCCAACAGTGATTTTAGCTAATATCAGCAGGACTTTTAAGACCACCTGTAATAAATTCGCCTTGTGCTATACATATTTGGGAATACAGTGAAACAAATAAAACGATTTTGGAATTGACAAATAAAGAAAGTTGAATTAAAATTAACGTATTTCCAACACTCCTCCTCAATTACAAATTAGTAAACATTTGATTTCAACCTGAAGGTTTCCAGCTTTGTTGTTGAGAAGGGTTTGGTTAACATGTCAGCAATCATTTCCTCTGAAGGGCAGTACTCACATTTGATTATTTTCTTGTCGATGTAATCTTTCACGAAATGAACTTTTGTATCAATGTGCTTAGACCGGTTGCTTAGTTTCTCGTCTTTTGTTAGATTTAAGCAGCTTCTGTTGTCTAACATAATTGTTGGACGTTCTTGCCGACATCCCAAGTCGAAAAGCACATTTCTGATCCAGACGGCTTCTTTTGCAGCTTCGGATAACGCAATACACTCTGCTTCCGTTGTTGACAATGAGACACTGGTTTGCTTTTTACAAGCCCAGCTAACAGCACTCCCATTGAGCATAAAGATGTAACCTGAGTTTGATTTTCAGTCAATTCTGCACTCTGCCCAGTTGGCATCTGCATAACCGATAAGTTCGTTACGATTATTAGAACTTACGTTCAAGTTTAAGTACATATTGGATGTTCCCTTAAGATATCTTGCCACACGCTTCAATTGATTCCAATCCTCATGGGTTGGATTACTCGTTTTTCTAGCTAGTATTGCGACGCTTGCAGAAATATCAGGGCGTGTATTTACAGATAAATATAACAACGATCCCATTAAACTTTGGTACTCATCATTTCGTAATAAAAGTTCTGAACTATTTTTCCCGTATGACGGATCAAGTGGATATTTTGAGCATTTTGCATCCTGTAGACCAAATTTGGTAAGCATTTCCTCAATATAGTGTTTCTGCCGTATCTTATAGTGAAATTCACTAGTCCTCACGATTTCCATACCAAGGTATTGTGATATGGCACCAAGATTGCTCACTTCAAATTTATCACCCAGCATGTCGTAGACATTTCGTATTTCACGTTCATCTCTAGCAGCAACAACCAAATCATCAACATAAACGAGCACATGGACACCTTCCCCATTGATAACTTTGTTGTATAAAAACGGATCAGCTTTACTCTGAATAAAACCGCCATTTAACAATACGTCGTTCAGAGCCTTATTCCATACGTTTGCAGCTTGCTTAAGGCCATATATACTGCGTTTGAGTTTGCACACCAAATTGCCATCATCTTCAATAAAACCAGGCGGTTGTTTCATGTAGATTGTCTCCTTCAAACAGCCATTTAAGAAAGCACACTTTACGTCCATATGTTCAACATACATTTTTCTTTCAGCAGCAACCGACAACAAAATGCGAAAAGTTGGTTGCCGCACAACAGGCGCGAACACCTCATCATAATCGCAGCCATACTTTTGATTAAACCCTTGTGCGACCAAACGGGCCTTGAAGCGTTGAATCTTACCATCGACTCCTCGTTAAACTTTGTACGTCCATTTACAACCGACAATATTCGCATCAGGTGGAGCACGGACTAAATCCCACGTTTGATTACTTTTAAGCGAATTCATCTCCTCCTTCATCGCAGACTCCCATTGAAGTTTGCATTGTGATACTACGGCCTGTTTATACGTTCTAGGTTCGACGATATCATCAGATATCACCAAACTTACAGAGTATTTACGAGGAAGTATACCCTTGTTCGATCTAGTTGAACATCTTAAAACCGGTTCAATAACATGTTGCCCTTCAACCGGATCGTCCACTTTTGGATCTACCACGGCCTCAAAATATTCAAGATCACTGCAGTACGAGCCCTGATCAAAATTATCAGGAACGTCTTCAGTTCGAGTTGGAGAAATTTCGATCACCAAGTTTTCATTGTTTGTAGTTGAATTACATTTGCCCTTCGACCTCACAACGGCGTTCAGAGGTACGAATTTGTAATCTCTACTTACAGTGACCTTATTTGTACTCGTATCAACGAAACGTAATCCCTTCGACTGCTCGTCATAACCCATGAACGTTAACAATACCGACTTGTTGTCGAATTTTTTCCTATTCACCTTAGGAGTTAAAACGTATGCTTTAGCACCAAATATTTCGAAATTAGCAATGTTGGGTTTACGACCCGCCCATCTCTCATAAGGAGTACACGTAATCGAACTGTTAACAATTCTGTTCTGTAGATAATTTGAACACATAATGGCTTCACCCCAATACGTTTTTGACAAACTAGCCTCTTCGAGAAGACAACGAGACATTTCCACCAGATATCTATTTTTCCTCTCGGCCACACCGTTTTGTTGTGGGCAATATGGGACAGCAAATTGGGATCTAATACCACAGCTTTGAAGAAATTCCAACATTCTTTTGGATTTATATTCGGCTCCATTGTCCGATCTAAAGCACTTAGGAACCCTTCCAAACTTGTTTTCAACATATGTTTTAATTTTTTCAAAAACTTCAGACTTCTCATTAAGTAAGTATACGATTGTATAACGACTGTAATCGTCGATTAGTGTTAAAAAGTATTTTCGTCCACCAGGGGTTACAGTTTGCATTGGACCGCAAATGTCAGAATGCACCAACTCAAGGACTTCCCCAGTTTTAGACTCCGATTTGTTAGGAAATGGTTTTCGAGAAAGCTTACATTTAGCACATATATCACATGTCTTCCGAATTTTACAATCAACTATATCAAAGTTATTTTCAAGCTTACCAGATTGCATAGCCCTTACTGCATTGAAATCTCTGTGGCCAAAAAGCTTGTGGTAGTAATGTTGGCACCGATCAAGATTACAAACAGCAGTTAACGCTGCTTCACGATTTCCAGTTTTTAGTTGATATAAATTGTCAACGCAATCTGCCACACCAACTTCGACATTATTCATGTCAAGAATTCTTCAACTTGAGCCAGAAAACAAAACTTTAAAACCAACAGCAGACATTTTCTTTACCGACAGCAAACTTCCTTTAAACGACGGAATATACAAAACATTATCGACGGTAACGATCACTTCACCGCCCTTTCGATTCACCAGCCTTATATTACAAGAACCTTTACCAGTAGAAAATGCAACACCGCCATCAGCAACAGTCACCTTTTCACGCCAAGATAAGTCAAGACTTATAAATTCTTCTTTAACACTGCAAATATGGCAAGTAGCGCCCGAGTCAACTACCCAAACTCCTGATTTAACGTTCAAAACAAAACAAGAATTAGCCTCATCATTTTCAGCAACCTTGGCATTCTGACCATTGTCTGATTTGCTATTCTTGAATTTCCAACAGTCCTTACGGATGTGGCCAACGCCATGGCAGTAATGGCATACGATCATTTTAGATTTATTATTTGCTTTAGATCTAAATTTGTTGGTGGCTTTCAACACGGTATCTTCACCAGATTGTCGCTTTTTCTGTTTTTATTTTCTTCAAGCAATTTATTTTCAACCAGGGTCATAGTTAGATCTTTTTCGTATCTTACCTCGAGAGCCGTAATTAATGTGTCATAAGTATCAGGCAGGCTACTCAATAGCATTGAAATTATCCACGATTCAGACATTTTCTCAAAAAGCGATTGCAATCTCGTAAATAGAAGCTTCATTTGATTAATGTGTTTGTCCATATCACCGTCAGGTTGAAGTTTCAACTCACAAATGCTTCTCATCAGTTTTACCTTATTGCTCAAAGTCGATTTTTCGTGGTATGATTTTAAAATGTTCCAAGCATCTTTAGCGTTTACACTATTCGCAATACGAAAAATTTCAGACTCTTCCACAGCCAAGCCAATTAAGATAGATGCTTCTGTATCGCGTTCCTTCCACTTTGCATCAGGTGCCTCGGGAATCGCACCCTCGTTGACGTCCCATACTTTTTCTTTTTTCAATAGCAATTGCATCCGATATTTCCACAACTCGTAGTTGTCACGATTCAATTTCGTCATCAAAAGTCTCGCGTCAGCCATTTTCAAATTTAGCAATCAATTAATCCACAACGGCAAAAAAACGAAAAAAGGAAAAAAAGCACACGGTAGAAGTAATTAACGGAGGCCCATAAACTATTTGAAATTAAAGACAAATTTCCTTTATGTTCAGATTAAGAAATTAAAGTTAGTTTTTATTTTAAGTTTTCCTTTTGATACAGAAAGTTCTAGACTGTTTATGAGAATGTATTAAACGTATATATAAAAGAAAATTTGTGTCAGTTATGTCAAAATAAAAAGAGTGTTCTGGCACACTATATGCTATACATATTTGGGAATACAGTGAAACAAATAAAACGATTTTGGAATTGACAAATAAAGCAAGTTGAATTAAAATTAACGTATTTCCAACAGCAAACACGATTTGTATACCCTTCACCGTGTTGCGGGCGGAAGTAACAGCGACGATATTTGATGTTTAAGTACTTACTTTAAATTGTTGTCTATGTTACTTTAGTATTAATTAAAAAATGTTTGCTTGGTTTTGTTTTATTTCATGTATATTAACGTTTTGCTTTCTTCTACTTTGGTTATTTTATTGTCTGAATGTTGTTGTTTTTGGATTTTGGCAAAGCCCTTTGCCAAGGCGAATTGCCCTTTGCTTTGTTTTTGTGTAGATTTTTTTTTGTTTTGTTTGAAATGTTTTTTCTGCAAAGCAAATATAAATAAATATAAATTTGACAATAAGTATCTGTAAATACCTTTTTTTTTTGTGTTGTCCAAATTATTTATTTAGTTTAGATAGTCTGATTGTCTGAAGATAAAAGTAAATAAATTTAAATTTTTTAATCATACTTACATGTGTAATGACAGCTGCTTGTTCTTTGTAACTTCAGTAAAATAGTGTTGTTTTTTTATACCCTTCACCGAAGGTAAGAGGGTATATATAACTTTGTCATTCCGTTTGTATGTTCCACAATATTGATCCTACACCCTATAATGTATATATATTCTGGGTCCTTATGTAAAGCGAAGTTCAAATCCGGTTGTCCGTCTGTCCGTCTGTCCGTGTGTGTTGAAATGGGTTTTCCAAAAACCCCAGAAATGATGTGGACTAGGTTGATGTATGTTTATATCACATATACTCCGTTTAAGTTTGCTATTGAATTTCAGCCAGATCGGTCCAAAAATGACGGAGATATGAGCAAAAAACCACGACTGCCTCTGATTTTGCCCAAAAATCCCTTGTTGTTGTTGTATTTTATTTATTTCTGTATATCTTGAGAACGGCAAGAGCCAAAGTTTCCAGATTGGGTACAAACATTTAGATTATCAATATACAGTATCCAACAAAATATGGGCGGGATTGGAAAAGTGGGCGTGGTACCTCCCATACAAAAAAATCAAAAATTGTATATAAACCTGAATTTTTGGACTGTCATATGACCTATGGCTACGCCTTATATATCAAAAGATCGAAAATCTTTAGTAGAAAATATTTTCTGAAAATTTTGGAAAAATCGGTTCAGATACAAAAAAGTTATGACCAAAATATAATTTTTTTTAAAAAATACCCATTTACGGGAGCCATAGGTCTTTCTGAGTCCACGTTTTATCACAAAGTAAATGGTAAATTTATTCCTAAAAACTGAGTTATGTCCAAAGTACTGAAATCCAAAAAAATATGTCTTTTTTTATACCCTTCACCGAAGGTAAGAGGGTATATATAACTTTGTCATTCCGTTTGTATGTTCCACAATATTGATCCTACACCCTATAATGTATATATATTCTGGGTCCTTATGAAAAGCGAAGTTCAAATCCGGTTGTCCGTCTGTCCGTCTGTCCGTCTGTCTGTTGAAATGGGTTTTCCGAAGCCCCCAGATATGATGGGAGCTTCGTTGGGGTATCTTTCTGTCAGGTATTCTTATTATAATTTTGCTATTGAAATTCAGCCAGATCGGTCCACAAATGGCTGAGATATGAGCAAAAAACCACGACTACCTCTAATTTTTCCCAAAAATCCCTTGTGGTTGTTGTATTTTTATTACTTTTTGCTGTATATCTGGTGAACGGAAAAAGCCAAATCTTCCAAACTAGGTACACAAAATTAGGTTGCCAATACACACCATCCTACAAAATGTGGGCGGGATTGGAGAAGTGGGCGTGGTACCTCCCGTACAAAAAAAATTAAAAATTGTATAAAAACCTAAATTTTAAGGCTACCATATGTCCTATGGATATGACTTACATACCAAAATATTTTATTATTTTTAGTAGAACATATTTTACACAAGACTCGGGAAAATCGGTTCAGACACAAAAAAGTTATGGCCAAAATAAAATGTTTTTTATTAAAATATCCATTTTTGGGAATCATAGATCTTCCCGAGTCCAAACTTTTTAAGTCGAGTAAATGGTAAATTTCTTCCTAAGCACGTCGGTATTTAAATCTTTCAAATCGGTTTAAAAATGGCTAAGTTATGATCAAAATACTGCAATCCCAAAAATTATTTTTTTTATACCCTTCACCGAAGGTAAAAGGGTATATATAACTTTGTCATTCCGTTTGTAATTTCTACAATATTGATCCTACACCCTATAAAGTAGATATATTCTGGGTCCTTATGAAAAGCGAAGTTCAAATCCGGTTGTCCCTCTACCCCCCCCCCCCCCTTTCAATTGTTTACATATACTAGCATAACGCTCAATATGATTTTCGTTATCATCCTTCTATATTATTTCATCTATTTAACCAAATTATTTTAACAAATCGAAACTAGGAATTTTTGTGTTTTTTTTTGCTACTTAAAAACTCCCCAAAATGATAAAAGAAAACAAACACGCATACTTACATGCCACAAACTATTTTGGTGAATATGTTTCCATATTTCAGTTCTCAACTCAAATAAGTTTTATGGTTTACAACTTTGCTATTGTGGTGAACAAAAGTAATTACAACCCTACACAGTGAACATAAAACGGGCCATATTTCATTTTAATGATATTCAAACAACGTTCCTTCATAGTTTAGTTGTCCAGGGGGTTAAGTTAGAAACTGTGAAACTGTGAAACTGGTTCGAATCTGGTTTTTTTAAAAGAAAATTTTTTTTTAATTTTTATTTTTTTATGTTCTAAAAACGATTTAAAAAAAATATTTACCAGTTTTCGCTTTTTAAATTTAATTTATAATGGAGTTTAAAGTATTATAATTATGTATGTATACATATGTAAAAATTATTTAGTTTTTGTCTAGTTGCTCTGTATTCTGCTCCCACAATGGTGAAGGGTATATAAGATTCGGCACAGCCGAATATAGCTCTCTTACTTGTTTGTACTAAAATTGTGTAAGGTTGGCAACGTAAAATTGTATGTTAACACAGTGTTGTAGTTTCATTCAAAAATGCAAAATTTAAAATAAATAAGATGAAACGAATATACTTATATAAAAAAATAGAATATATAGAATAGAACATGAAAAGTGGCAACAGATAGTTTTCCAGTATATGGCAAGAAACCCGTTAAAAATTAAATAAATAAATTTGATGAAAAAAGCTGATGATTTTATTTGCGAAGTTGAAATCTCCAAACAAGGACGACAAAGTAAATTAAATTAAAAAGTGTGTGTGTTTAAAAGTTTTAAGTTGATTTTTTTTAACAAAGAATATTAAAATAAAACGTAAGTTAGCTGAAATATCTAAGTGTGAATTTTTTTTAAGATTTTCTGGTGTTTTATTTTTCAGCTGGCTATTTTCTCCAAACATAAATCGTCCAGACAGCCACACACCGGGGAAATAAATAGCCAGGTAAAAAAAATGTATTTTTGTGTTTTAAAAAAACATTGTTGGCTTTAAAACCATCATAGGCAAAATAACATTGGCCTGAAAGGATTTTTTCAATAAATAAATTAAAAGTTTGCAGAAGAAAAAAGTCTGCCAAAGAAGTAAATTGTGTCAAATTAAATGGGAGATAGTCGCAGGAAGAAAAACAGGAAACGTAGAAAATTTTATATTAAATAAAAAGAAAAAAGTAACTAAGGAAATAGATTATAAATTAACTGAAGAAAAAAATAGTAAAAAAAAAAAATTAGCAAATAGAAATAAATTTAAGTTAATTTTAAGTGTAGTCTTGTGATTTATGAAAAATACCTGTAAAGATAGTGTCAAGTGTAGTTGTTTGTGTGCATATCCTATATGTTTCTTTATATACATCTAATCCTCCATTTTCGGTATTAAATGAAAATTTGAAGTACATATATATTTTGTAGACATTGAAAATAAAATATTAAAAGAAAAGGAAAACGTATGTCTCAGGGAGCTCCTTTAGATAGATATTAAGATAAAAAATTAGAGTACAGAAAAATAAACATGAAGAAGAGTTATAGAAAAAAGGAAAAAAATATATATATTTAGAATTGTAAAAAAAATAAATAGGGCAGAGAAAAATGAGGATAAATGATAGTTGTATATATTTGTGTTTTTATGTTTTTTTTTTATGAGTGTAATTATTATTATTGTTATTAATTATAATAAAAAAAAAGATTCTTTATTAATAAATAATGTAAATTTTAATTTGAATATTTAGATTTTTGATTTAGCAAGGTACAGGCAATGATGGAGTGGTAAGTGAAGAAGTGGTAAAGTGGGTATTGGGTCATGTGACTTGAATATGCGGATGCATCCATGACGTGGTTGGGAGGGCCAAAGGAGACGAACAGCTGTCTCCCAAATTCTTCATGTGGTAGAGTTGTGTTTAGTGATAGTTTTGATTTGTTTTTTTATGTTTCATTGTTTTTAATGTTGGAATACGAGGCTGGTGAGGAGGGTTGGAACCCCCCGAGAATAAAATGTTCAAGAGCTAGTGGGAAACCTCGCCAGACCAAACGGTTCGTAACAACCGGAGGTAAAAGGGTATATACTATAACTTTGTCATTCCTTTTGTAATTTCTACAATATCGATCTTAGAGCCTATTAAGTAGATATATTCTTGATCCTTATGAGAAGGGAAGTTGTCCGTCCGTGCGTCTGTCTGTTGAAATGGGGTTTTCGAAGCCCCCAGAAATGATGGGGGCTTGGTTGGTGTATATTTCTGTCAGGTATTCTTATTAGAATTTTGCTATTGAAATTCAGCCAGATGGGTCCAAAAATGGCTGAGATATGAGCAAAAAACCACGACTACCTCCAATTTAAAAAAAACCCCTTTTTGTTTTTCTGTATATCTGGAGAACGGCAAGAGCCAAAGTTTCCAAATTAGGTACAAACATTTAGGTTATCAAACACACCACCCACAAAATGTGAAAATTTCGGAAAAATCCCGAGTCCAAGTTTTATAACCCAAGCAAATGGTAAATTTCTTCTTAAACACGTCGGTATATAAATCTGTCAAATCGGTTAAAAAATGGATGAGTTATAATAGCAAAAATTATGTAACCAACACCATTTAATATTTTTGTTTTTTGATGAAAATCGATAATTTTTAATCATTTGCATCATCCCTAAAAATCGCAAACAAAAAATCTCTGGGAAGTACCGTTACGAAATAAGAGCAAAAGCAATTTCAAACGAAACCCTAGACTTGAAGGAAAATTATTTAAAACAAGTTAGAGTGCTATATTCGGCTGTGCCGAATCTTTGATACCCTCCACCGACACTTCGAATGTTTTAGGAGTAATATCTGTATGATGTCTTTTATTATTATAATCTTTGTAAAAACAGACATCTGCATTAAAATTTGTTGCGGTTTAGACCTATACAAAATTATTGATCGACAATCAGAATCAATTTTAAAAAGTTTGAGTAGAATATCAGTTTAAGATTAACTTAAATGATTTTCAAGAGAACAAATTATATAAAAGCCATGGTAAGCTATGAACCAATCATCCCAAATTCTGCAGAACTATTTCTGGTATCAAAAAACATAAATTTCAATACAGCGGTGCAATTAGTTTAAGCGTTTGCAGTAAATTTCAGAAGGCTGCTAAAATGGAATCTAAGGAATATTATGGACCGTATATCACAAAATTGCATAACATTTTTTCTGGCCATATGAAGCTAAACTGGAAGAAAGTTTACCGCGTATTTAATTATTTTACAAGAGTGGGCTTTATATGAGGCCTATGGAAAGTTATGCACCGATCTTCACCAAATTTCACAGTGTCATTTCTAGTTCTATAAAAATGTGATGTATCAAATTTTGTTATGATAGCGTTATTTTTTACGTTTTTAGGCGTACTAAGCTGTTTTCCGGGAGTAAGGTTTATATGGGGCCTAGGGTAAATTATGAACTGATCTTCACGAAATTGCACAGTCTTATTTCTAGTCCTGTAAAACTTATATGTTCCAAATTTTTTTATGATAGCATTATTTTTTACGTATTTAGGTTTACTAAGCTGTTTTCCGGGAGTAAGGTTTATATGGGGCCTATGGTAAATGATGGACCGTTCTTCACAAAATTTTAAAGTCTTATTTCTCGTTCAATAAAACTGTGATGTACCAAATTTTGTTATGATAGCATTCTTTTTTACGTTTTTAGGCGTACTAAGCTGTTTTCCGGGAGTAAGGTTTATATGGGGCCTATGGTAAATTATGGACCGATCTTCACGAAATTTCAGTCTTATTTTTAGTTCTAAAAAATTTTGATGTACCAAATTTTGTTATGATAGCATTATTTTTTACGGATTTAGGCGTACTAAACTGTTTTCTGGAAGTAGGTTTTATATGGGGCCTATGGTAAATTATGGACCGATATTCACGAAACTTAATAGTTTCATTTCTAGTCCTATTTAACTGTGACGTGCCAAAATTTGTTATGATAGCATTGTTAGTTAGGGTTTTAGGCTTACTATACTGTTTTCCGGGAGTAGGGCTTATATGGGGCCTAGGATAAATCATGGACGGATCTTCAAGAAATTTTACAGTGTGATTTCCAGTTAAATAAAACGAACTGTTGCGAGATCTTATATCATTCTGTGCATTTTTCCACCATTTATGTTAGTTTTTGTAACAAAATTATCAATTTTTTTTAGGTGGTGGTTCCACATTTTGATTCATAGCTCAGATCCTGTTGAACCGATTTTGCTGGATTTCAATTCCAAACTGCTTAGGATAAATTCAAGCAATTTGACACCAAGTTTGTTTATTTCTATTGAGTTTTTCGAAAGTGAGCGTGTTTTCAACAGACGGACAGACAGACGGACATGTCTAAATCGACTTTCTAGGGTCTGAGATGAATAATAAAAAAGTTTCACACGGAATGACAAACTTAATATACCCTCTTCACAACTAATTGTGGTGGAGGGTATAAAAAACCTTCTCCTGTAAAATTTTATTTTTGTTGGTTACATAATTTTTGCTATAAGGGCTCGATAAATTCTGGGCCCTTATGAAAAGCAAAGTTTAAATACGGTTGTCCGGATTTCGGAAGTAGTATACGTATGGGAGCTATGGTTTTTCATGACGTAATAGCTGTCTTAAAGTCATTGTCGCCAATTTTTATGTTAATACACCTATAATGGTATCAAAAGCTATTTTCGGAAGTATTTGTATGGGAGCTATGGGCAAATATGCACCGATTCCAATAAAATTTGATTTTTATTGCAATAAAATTAGTTTGGACCAAATTTAATGTGAATGCCACAGAAAAAATGGCACAAAGACCCTATACTGGAAAGAAACTTGAATGGGGGCTATGTGAAATTATGGACAGATTCGTCCCATTTTCAATAGGTTTGGTCCTTGTGCCAATTAGAGCCTATGTACAAAATTTCATTATGTCGAAAATTGCGACCTGTACTTTGCGCACAAGGTTTACATGAACAGCATCAAACCGGACGGACACCGGTAATTCAACTTAGAAAGTGATTCTGAGTCGATCAGTTTACTTAAATGGTGGGTCTAGAACCAATTTTTTAAGGTGTTACAAACAAAAAGACCTATTGAAAGGCAAAACAAAACAAAAATATTATCATTTATCATGAAAAATTTAATAACTTTAGGCTTGGTTTTTGCAAAGAATAAATAAAGAGAAAACAGACAGTTTTTTATTATAAAAATTTAATTTTATTTTTAATACATTTCCGTATTTATAATTAATACGTTTCTGTATTCAAAACTATGTGTATTATGTATACTTATTCTAAAAAACACTCATAATACTCTTAATAACCAATAGAAATGTGCAACTACATACATACATACTTGCGATATATGAGGGGTGATTTATTTATATAACAAATGTTTAAAGTTTTGTAAAAGAAGCATATTATTGAAAGCACACAGCGTTTTATTAAAATCATTGCGATGTAATTGCAATATGTTTAAAAAACACAAAATATCTTGATCCGTACTGCTGGATAAAGCCACTTTTAGTTCTTCTAGAGTGGACACAAAGTCCGGGGTTATTTCGCTCAAAGAAATTTCAAATTTGGAATCAAATGAAAAACTTAACTTTTCATAACACAAACATGATAAATAACGCAGTATGGAGACAGCGTGATGTGTTAAAAAGGGCATATTTATAAATTTTATTTCTTTTGGCTTCGCTTCCAAAAGAGTTGAGATGATATTTTTAAAAAAGTTTTCCTGTTGCAGGGCAAAGTTTTCACAAGTTGTTTTAAAATCATTAAAATATATTGACACTAATAATGATTCATTTGAATTATATTCCATTCTTGGCTGTTGCAACCACAAACTATCGCAAGCTAACTCCGTATACAAATCATTTAACTTGGTACGCATAATTATCAAATGTACATTGGCAAAAAGGCTGCTATTCATTGTATTTACACCTTGGCCTCTGTACAGAGTTAATTTATTTTTATCTCCTTCGTCGTTTTTGGAAGCTTCAAACTGGTATTTTATTTCATTTAATTGTAAATGTTCCTTTAACATTTTTTCCAACTCATTTAAATGTCTGCGAAATTTAAAAACATGCTCTTCTTTTGAAGTTTCCTTAAACAGTTCTCTTTCCGAGTGAGAACCTTTGTATATTTGGTTTTTAAAGCTTTTTTCAATTTGCTTTTGAAATTTGTACAGAATTTTTAAATCATCGGGTATTTTGTGTATATTGTAACGCTTAAAGAATTCGTTGCAGATGGCGGTTCTAAGGTTCTGTAAACGTTTAACAATAATTTTGTGTGGTCGTATTTCATAACTGTAAATATTTTGTTCTATAGCATTTATCTGATGATGCATAAATATGCGACAGCATATTTCATGCTGCCTAAGGAAATCAGCTGGAAGGGCAGATTTAGCAAATAGAGGCCATAACATCGAATTTTCTAAATTTAATTTTAGTTTCATCTTTTCTAGGATTTCACTCAAATTAGTTGTTTGTTTTTTGTAATTCAAACATATAACATAGACTTCGGAATTACCACGTTTTGAAGTGCATGGCTTAAAGACATGAACCTTATCAAAAGCACAATTCAACAGAAACAGTTTACTGACCGATGATGCTTCATACATTGTAAACATTTTTATGACAAACGATCCGCCCTCTGCTAATATGGTTAAGGCGGTTATAATTTCAGCATAATGCAGTAAAGCGACATTTTCCTCTTGACAATCAGGCGATTCAATGCAATCAACAGAACCATCTGCTGTTATAAGGTGAATTTCACCTAAACGATTTTCACATTGTTGCTGCATATGTTGTAAATTTTCCGTGTCGATGATGTTGCCCGTAAAGTCCTTATGAAAAAGCCAGTTATCGAGAGTGTACAAGAGAAAACGATCATCCATTATCATTCTATTTACAGGATTTCCTTCATAATAGGGATTCAAAGTTGTAGCTAACCAATTCCATCGGACCTAGGATATCAACATAAAAATAAAACTTTGGTTTAAGTAAAAAAAATTTAAGAAAATATGTACATTTTTATACTAGGAGTGTGTGTTCATTTACTTTACTAGCAAAACTTGCAACGAGAGAGTAAATTAAAAATTTTCAAAATGATTCTCCTAATTACTCAAAAATATAAAAAAAGTTAATAAACGTTTTACCAGCAAAAACTATGAAAATTAATTTTGTTTTGTAAAAAAAAAATATGGAACAGGTGGTTGAATAATTCTTGCAAGCAAAAATTTTACTATACCAACTTTTCAACAATTTTTTTTTCCCTCAAATTTGTATGCTCTTTTTCAGTCTCTCGTTGCAAGTTTTTCGAGTACGTGAACACTTATAGCCTATTTCCGATGGGCGAAAGAATTCTTTCTTTCAAACAATTGCATTTAAGCCAAAAACAAATTCCTAAAACTTTGTTTTTATTTCAAATGTAGTTTTCCGAAAGAAATAATTCTTTCGCAAATCGGAAGTAGGCAGGTACCATTAAAAATTATTGAAAATAAGCAACTATTTTCTGTAAATGAACTTTTGTCAAGAATTTTTCTTGAAGTCCAAGTATATTTTTTGTTTCTTCATTTTGTCTTTTTCCCTTCTGTTGACCTTTTTCAGCACAACTAAAATACAAAAACAAAATAACCACAATACAATTATTGTTAAAAGCTAGGGCACGAGCTCTATGTGAACATTTGTCCTTCAAGTTGTGCTGAAAAAGGTCAACAGAAGGGAAAAAGACAAAATGAAGGAACAAAAAATGTACTTGGACTTCAAGAAAAATTCTTGACAAAAGTACGAAAAAACAGAAGTAAGGAAAAAACATGTAAAATCAATTAAAATGGATAATCATTCAGGAAAGCAAATTTCGATCTACCAAATGTTAGAATACAATTTGGTTTAAGGATTGATGTTTGACTATTGACGTCAGCAGTCGTCGATGGCTGCGAGTGTAAGACGGCAAATCCATCTGAGGAGATTGAGTGGTTGCAATCGAAACATGTCATGGTAACCTGCCGGCCGGGGTTCGAGCCCCAGCCACGTCAAGAATGAAAGATTATCAATAACAATTAAAATTAATTTTCATGTTGTAAAATTGCTTTCTTCATAAAAAATAATTTAATGAAAAATTAAATTCCATGAACTTAAGCCTAATTAAAAATATTAAAAATTTGGATTAAAAACCATAAATAGTTCAACAAAATAACCACAATACTTATTATTAGGAAAAATGTTTGCGTTCGATTTTTAAAATCCGTTAAAAAGATATGAACACTTGAAAGAAAAATTTGTCAAATCGATGGAGCCGTTTTCTGATTTTAGGTAATTTAAAAAGTGGGAGGTGCAAAATTTTTTTTGTATAAATCTAAGTTGGACCATGGCGATCATTCTAAAGAAAAAATCGTCCAAATTATTTAGAAGTCATTGGTAGTGCAAAATAAAAATTGGATTTTGCCACGCCCCTCCGCCCGCAGACCGAAAATCAAAAATCAGACTTCACAGTGTCACACGCCTGAATATTCTGAAGATTCCCTGAAAATTTCATTAAAATCGGCCCAGCCGTTTTGGAGTCTATACGTTACATACATACACACATCCTATTTTATATATGCGCAATAAGAGCTTTATAATAAGCATTACAAATTGTTAAAAATTTACCCCAAACCCAAAAATGGCTAATAAAAATTTAATTTACAGCATATTTTTGTGCCGAATTTAATCTTAATACAAGCTTGATTCCGAACAGTCTATTCGGAAACCTGTTAGAAGCTCTAAAACCAGCACGACCAAGTGTTATCCATCCTAATCCCATAACCTATAATCCTTTCCCTCCAATCCCACTCCTCCACTTTTCAGGTCAAGGTTGTTGATAGCAGTGTCGAGGACCTGTGGTTAAAGTGTTCGCGAACAGCTCTCCCGTTAAAATTCTAGCCCAGTCCGTGCAATCCGTCATTGCGCGAGATGGTCCAGTTTTACTCGTGGGACTAAAACTGGACACACTTTCTAACACAAAAACGAATAATTCGATAAGAGTTAAGGCCCAACTATAATATGCTTAAGTTGGCTTAATCAATTGTGCGAATACATGTGATTTATATGTGTCGAACCATATTGAACTTAAGGAAATTTTTTGGTTAATTTTATGAAACTGGCATTCGCAGATCGCACTTTCCGTATGAAATAAATTTTTTTTATTTTTATTTTTGTTAATTTTTGACAGTAGCTTAAGCCAGCTTATGCATACTTTATGTAGTTGGGCCTTTAGTGTAGGGGTTATCCTTGACGTCAATGAGACAAAAGATTTACAAACATTTCCAATTTTACCAAAACAAAAAATCGTCAGATCGCCGAAGTAAATTTCCGTCGCCAAATGGGTTAAAATCAGCATGTTTGACTAGAAATCGCCACATTTGACAGCCAACTCCTTTTTGTTTTTTATAACTGTGAAGTACAAAAAAAATTCAATTCTATTTTTTGTTTTATAATTAGGTATTCTTTTAGGATTGAAAGGGCACGAATATTATATACAATTGACTTTAATGATTAAGTTAAATTTTTTTAATATATACATATGTAAATACATTTAATTTTAATATGTATTAAAATTTGTTATATTGCGTAAATCAAGGCTTATCCAATAGGTCTGCTTACCTCTACGACAATACAAAAAACAACAGGCATTTTGTTTGTGTAAAACAGTGAAGGGCACACACATACTATCACATTAATGCTTTTGTGGGAAGCAGCAGAAAACGAATGGCGCTCATCAACAAGAAATGACAACAAAGCAACAGCCGAACATAGTGTACATGTGTCGACGTCACACAAGCAGCATATTTACTCCAATGCACGCGTACATAGGATTCGCAAAAGTGCCATTCACTGGTGTAAAATTTACCCGCCGTTGTGAAAATCTTACTACTACATAGGGAAAACAAAAGGAAAAATGTAATTTATAGTACATTCCAATGAAAATACGCATTAAAATCATTAAGTATTCATTGCTTTTCATTCACACTCAATTCAGTTAATATTTCAGATCAATGAAAACACCGATCTAATCACTGAACTTTCCTTGGTTCTAAGCAATATTTTTAATGACGAGCCGTTTACCTTAAAAACGACACGCTAATGTTAAAATCATGCATGTTTCACATAAAAAGAACCAGTGCATTATCCGCGGAACCCATGAATTTACTACTTCTTTTGCAGGTCTTTTTTTGCTGGGTTACTACATCAAAATATGCTTTTTGGGCTTAAGTGCAATTTACGGGGCGTACGAAAAAAATATATGCCACCAGATTCAGAATTAAAAAATACAAAATTAAAATTTAAGGGGCTGAGGCCCTTGCTTGGAGCCCCCTATTACCAAAAAACTGCCCCGCCCACTTAGTGATATGTATGGATACAAAAACTAAAGGTAATTTGCTCACGATTGCAAATATGTATTTTTTTTATGTATTAGCTTATTATTTTCCCTTGTAGGTTAATTTAAGTATATTTTAAATGTAAAAAAGCTTTAGTTAGCGAAGCCGGTGTTTGTTAAACCATAGAGGAGAAAATCCTTACGCACGGCCGAAGGCTGTTTATTTTATTTGTTTTACCATAGAGGAGAAAATCCTTGCGCCCAGACGAAGGCCTGCTATGCAGAGAAACTGAAGTTATAAAAAATTGTTTAACCCTTCTGCATCCCTTGGATATGTGCCCTTCCTATGATCCTTTGGGTCAGTATGACCCAACAATAAAATGTAAACACATTTCATATTTAAGTATAATAAAAAATATAAGCGACTCTATTGATTGACTGAAAAAATGATTGGTCGATGATTCTGAATTAAGATGAACTCAATAAAATTATATTTAATAGGAAAAAAATTTTAAAATGGAATTAAACTTGCAATATTGCTTGTTGGGTCATATTGACCAAAAGGATATTAAATGTGTGTAAATCGTGTTTTTAAATGTGGAGGGGGCAGCAAAAATTTAAATTTTTTTATTTTCTTTTTCATTTAAATTTATAATTTTCGTCCCTGTAATGGATAAAATAAAATTTCACGTCCATATCTTATATTTCAAGGGACAAATTTTGCGTTTGAAAACCAAAATTGGGTCAAATTGATCCAAGTGCAGAAGGGCTAAAAAATCTAGCATAAAACATTAAATATAAAAATAAAAACATAATATTTAGAATCGTGAGCAGATTACCTTTAATTTGAGTACCCACACATAGCCACATGTATGTGGGTGGGGAGCACATTTTTTGATCCAGACGTCCCCACAGGGCCCGTCCGTTTTAATAAATTTATGTATTACCTTTAATTTGAGTACCGACAGATTCCACAAAGTGGGTGGGGCCGTTTTTGGATCCAGGGGCCCACGGGCCTCAGCCCCCTTAAATTTTAATTTTTTTAATTTCAGAGAGGGTCCAATTTGTTTGTTTTTTTCGTACGCCGCGTAAACCGCACTTTTGCGGCTTTTTCTTAAAAACTTACGACTAACCTCATTTTTATTGTAATTCGTATACATGTAGTGATTAAGGGCCGTAATAAATGCCCCTGGAGCTTCACACAAATGCAAAGAATTAATGTGTGGACCTTTTATTAAATCTGGAAATCTGCCCAAACATTCGTACATCTTGCACCAGGCAATTGTTACAAATTCAGCCTTTGTTTCCGATTTTAAACGCCAAGGTATCTCGCCAGCAGGATCCTGACGTCTTGTATGCAATGACCAGTCCTCAATCACATAATCATTTAATTTGCTCTTAACTTGATTCAGTTTGATTTTCAAATCTTGCAAGGTTTCCAATTGGTAATATTCTCGGAAAAGTTCGTCTGCTCTAGGTAGGCACCATTTGGTAGCTGCAGTAAATTTTTGATAAAGAAAACACTTTTTGAACATTTCCTGTATTTGGCCAATAAAATGGTCACGGTGTTGCATTTTGCTATGTTCAAAATTACTGTCGCAGTTTTTATTGTTATACGGTTTCGTATTGTTTTTGGCATTCGATTTACCGGTTGATAAAACACCTAAGCTTTTTGTAGATGAAAGCGGCCCACAACCATTTCTCAATCCATCAGGCGGCGCTAGACGTGCTTCCTGTGATAAATCCATTTTTTTAGTTTTATTTTTTTAAGTTAAACAAACATTCCCAAACTATAAAATAAAATAAATGCACTGCGCAAAAATTTGTTCCCTGCAAAATATAATGAGAACAGTGGTGCCATATTTAAGTGCAATACAAAATAAAATCGATAACTAGTAATCGAATAATTATAACACTAGCAGTGCTGATATGCTTCTACAAGAAAACCCGCTTAATAAAGATAACAAGTAAAGAATAAATAACAAAAATTTACAGGTCGCGCTGCTACAACGACAACGAATAAGATAAGCCACATGTACAAGGCCCATCTATCAGGTCTGCTTACTTGTACAAAAACAAAAAACTTTTTCTTTTAAGCTGTCAAAAACTTACTACCACATATACAAAGCAAAAGGAAAAAACGTGTATGTAAACAACTTTTGAAAGCTCAAAAGAACGAAAACAATGATCATCAGGCTTCCTGCGCATACCTTTTCAATGGGCCTTGCACATGTATATCATTAAAATCGGTGGAAGAATGTAAATTTTTTGTTCTTGTTCGTTTAGTTACAAGAAAAATGACGACGGTTCGATAAAAACGATATAAAGCAACAAGACGCAAACTACGAAAAGTAAGAAAGAGAAACAAAAAATGTCCAGTACAGATAGTCATGTACTACTCACTCTACCTTTTCGACCCCCTAGAGTGTAAATTGTGACTTAGCATATTGAAGAAAAATATCTGTATTGCGGTATCAAGAATATGGCAATACCGCAGTGGTATACATTATTCTCAAATGTGGATTTTAATACAATGTGGAACATACATAAAAAAAATATGTTTTTTTTTTTAATTTTAATTCATTATTTATTAAAATAAACTGTGAGATAAACATTTGGTACCATAGCTTGTAACGTCATTGATTTTCAACAACAAAACTTTTGGATTCAATGAGTTACTATTTTCCTTTCTAATTTGAATACTTGTTAGATGGTAAGCCCATTTTAGCCCACCCCTTTGGTATTAAAATAACACCATGATTATACTCATGGAAATTTTTGAATATAATCCCGAAATTTTATTTTTAACTTTACTACAACTCTATATTATTTATCCCTTCTACCTCACAACCCAAATTAAATAAATCAGTATACCATTTTTCTTATGTTCATTCAAAATGCATAACAATTTTTATTAAAATCTTCATAAGGATTAATTAACTCATTTTTAAAACTTTCCTGCAACGTTGCTTTCATACATACAATGTCAATATCAAACGGCTTTGAAGATCTTTTTTTTCAAATTAAGATTTTTTTTATTTTTAGAAATAAAAATTCGGCAAAAGTGCACTTTTCGGGGCGTACGAAAAAAAATAAAAAGAATATGCTACCCGATTCAGAATAAAAAAAGGAAAAAAACATTATTAAAATTTAAGGGGGCTGAGGCCCGTGGGGCCGCCTGGACTTGAGTGCCCACACATATCACAAAGTGGGCGGGGCAGTTTTTTGGGTCAAGGGGTCCCACGGGCCTCAGCCCCCTTAAATTTTAATTATGTTTTTTTTATTCTGAATCGGGTAGCATATTTTTTTTTCGTGCACTTCAGCCAAAAATTCTTAACTTTAAGTTTGTAAAACAACAACAATAATTTTTTGCACTTTTTTAAACAGTAAATTTTAAAAACAATGAGGTTTTGTATCCGCTTGTTGTCTATTGGTTTTGCACACTTTTGTACCCATTGTCTAGCGTACACAAATGCATTATTTCTGGGCATACAAAATATTAAAAAAGCATCTTTGATTGGCGGTTGTTCATTTTGGGAATATTGATTAAATAATAACAGAAATATACAAACGAAAATTCTGCTAGTGCATAGAAAATATTTCTGGAAAATATTGAAGGAATAATTCTATTAATAGATAAAAGCTTTTGAAGTTTTAATTTGACTTAGAATACACATTCGAATTATATGAAAATGTATTTATTAAAAAAAAATTATATGTAAAAAGAAAAACCGTATTTTTAAAGAACAAAAAAGTTTATGTATGTATTTAGAACCAAAAGTTAAAACTAATGGAACTTAAACCTATTATTACCGTCTTGGTCTGGCCAGACCAAATTTGTGTTTTTCTTGCAATATTTTTTAATATAACAAAAAACAGGGATGCGAAATCTATAAATGATTTGTGCTGAATCGAATGAAACTAATTTGGATTCGATTGGAACAAATTAGTGGAGTGAAATTCCATTTTTATGTAAAATTCTATGAAATTACCATCTTGCCAGACCATTTTTTTTTTTTTTCAATATTAATCTTTGATATTTTTAGTTAGGCTTGAGTTCATCAAATTTAATTGTCATTAAATTATTATTTTTACTGAAGGAAGGAATTTTTACAACATGAATTTTTATTAATTTTATTTTGATAATTTTCTTGGCTGAGCTGGGGCTCGAACCCGGGTTGAATTTACATGTTTCAAGAATCACCACATAATAATAATTTGATCAAAGATTAATAATTAACAGTTCAAATAAAATCACAATTATTGTTGTACAAATAAAATGTCGACGAAATTGGACAAATAACATAATAAACAAATGTATTCAGGTTTTCAAGACAAAGTCTTGACAGAAAGAATAAAAAAAAAAACACAGAAGAAAAGGATGCAAGCCCCAGCTCAGCCAAGAAAATTATCAAAATAAAATTTAATAAAAATTCATGTTGTAAAAATTCATACGAAACGTAAATTTTATAAATGATATGCTGTGAATTGAATGAATCAAGTCAGAAAACGAAGGCCCGTTATGGTCTAAATTCAGTTTAATTACAAAAACCAAGCGAAAAACTTGTTTCACTTGATGCATATTCGATGACTTGCATGTAAAATAAAATAATATATATGTTCCTTTCACTCCTCTAGGGAGCATAGGACCATAAAATAATAAAATTACATAATAAATTCGTATAATCTAAAATAATAATACAAAAAAAAAAATATATTTATTTACTTTTTATTTAATTGGGGTTTTTTAGCTGTTCTAATTGGGGTCTGGCCTGACCAAGAGGAGAATTAAGTGGTAAAAAGTTACCAAGGGTTAAGAAGCTTTTGGTTTGAAAATTCCACATTCCATGTTTTGATAATTTTAAACAAAGTATATATACATTACCCTGCAAAACCTGCCTAACCGATACACTAATACATTTAAGGATTTTAAAATTTTAACATATATGTACTACATATGCACACTTGTAAATTAGAAAGAAATGGCCTTTTCGATTAAAGAAGCGTGTTATACCTTACTCTTTCTGCCATGTTACACATTATTATTTAGTGCTGTTCGAGTAAAGTTGAACAAGTGTAATAAAAGCAGAGTACCGAAACGCTCGCTCATTTTTCAGTCATGAGCGAGCGTGAAAAATTTTAAATTGTACTGCTTCTTCTCATTCATGAGGGTGAGGAAAAAAAATATTTTTAATTTCCTCATTCATGAAAAGTGAGCAAACAAAAAAATTCATATATGAATTTGTCAGATATGAAAAATTTTAAAAAATTCACATTCAAATTCCTCATAATGAAAAAAACGCGATTTGCCTAACCATTAACAGCGGGAAAATGAAGTTGTAAAGAGGCCTTAAAGAAGGCCTTTTTACCAATATTTTCCAGTCGCATTCCAACTGTATTAGAACAACAAGGTTCTATCTTACACGTTGTTTAGGTGCATATAGATCCTTGTTGTCCTAAGGTCGCAAATTGTTGTTGCTAATAACGCGAAGTGTGTAAATTAATAACTAAACTTGCTACACATTCCAACATTACTGCTAATAAAACTATTTCGACAGGCCTTTTCTCAGAAAAGTTAATTTGAATTTGTAAAATATAAAACCCATTCTAAAACCCCTTTTCGAAGAAGGCAGAGCGGAATAAGTAAAAGTTTATTGAAAATCTAGTTGGCCTGAAAAGTCAAAGCCCTCGCAATTTTTCCCGCTAAGCAGCACGATAGCCTGTTTGTGTCTTGTAAAATTATTTGTTGGCTGGTAAACTAAAATGTGTTTTTTTTTTTAATTTGTGATGCCTCTAAAACAGCGGTGGGCGCTGGCAAAGCGAATTCATGTAAACGGTGGTGTCGATACTACAACAAGTAACAACACCAAAAACACAACAATGTATTTTGTTGCTGCTTTCGTTGGCCGATATGTCAAAAACACAAGTAACTTTTGACATTCCTCTCTCTAATTTAAAAAAAAAAGTAGCACAGCTGTGCTTTCAACGCCACCTGAAAAATGAATTCGCCTTGGGCGCTGGCAAGGTATATTTATAGCTGGTAGCCGCGAGATTACAACAATTGTACAATAAAACAAACAACAGGGCTTTTTATTGTTGTTTTGCGATACGAACTGTCAGACAGCAAAGGGGTTGAAAAGAGACAAAAAAACTTGTTTACTTGTTTACTATACAACATTTGACAGTTTGTATCGCAAAACAAGCAAATAAAAAATAACCAGCTGGCTTTCCGAGACTACCTGCTATAAATATACCTTGGGCGCTGGTTTGCCTGGATTACGAAGTTTTTCGGGTTTTTAAATTTACTCATCGTGTTTTTTTTACCAGAGCTGCTAAAAATGCAAAAATTGTCCTACTAAGGTATTCCTTAAAATCCCCAAAACATACCATACACTTGTTTTATTATACTACTTTTAAAATAGAGAAAATAAATAAAAAACTATTTTTTAGCAGTCAAAAAAAGAACAAACAACAATATTTACATTGAAATCAGAATGTGAAAAAATTTACCGTATAGCACACACACGTGTTTGTGTGATGTTATTTTCGCTCATTTACTACTGCCCACAAACTGAAAATCTTGAAGTCATTGTTTCTTGCATAAACAGTAACAAAGGCAACCCGAAAAACAAATACAACAGAAGGAAAAAAAGTAAAATTGTATTCAGTTGCTTAATAAATTTCAACAAAGCAGGACTGTTGCGCATGTTGTTATTTTGGCAAATTTTGCAATTTCGTAGTTTTACACTGGCAATATATTTATTGTGTTGTGATCAAGCTGTGCTTATGTATGTTTTTTTCAGCTTGTTTTAAAAACTTTTCAGCAATCATGTGGGATGATGAATTATATAATAATCAAGTTTTTTTTATTGAATTCCTTTTTTTTTTGCATATTTAGATATAAATAGTACACATTTTGAAGTTTTTGCTCACGGTCTCTTCGATTTCAGGTGACCATATGCATATATATAATTTATCGTTAAGGCAAACTTGATGAATTATATAATAATAATATTTTTACTAAACTTTTTTTTGTTGTTTTGTTTTGCAAATTTACATACAGTTTGAAAAACTTTTCAAGAATTTTTCTAAGTGTAAATCAACTAATTTGCTCTCTTTTATTCAGTGTTCTCTATCTGCCCTTCGCTGCTCTAAAAGGGTCTGTTTTTTTTCGTTTAAAAGACATAAAGGCAAAAAAATATTGAAAAAAAATTACTACCTGCAAGAACTGAAGACATGTATTTGGTCTCGTGAAAAAAATTTTGTTTGTGGTCCAAGCGCAACGGTATTGAAAACACTACATTGAATTTACAATAACTGGCATAATTTGGCGCGAAAGAATAAAATTGCATTAATGCAACAATAAAACAAATTTTTGTACTCATCAACCATACTTACTGTCGCTTTGCTTGTGGCGAAACAAGACTTTGTTAAGCTGGGATCACACGATTGCCGCAATGCACCAATTTTCACACTTTTTAATACACCAATCGTGTGACTGCACAACCAATTGGCTCATGTACCAATCGAGGACAATATTGTGCTTACTTTTACCAATCAAATGTAACCCTGGTGCGGCAATCGTGTGACTGTTTGCTATGCAACCGCGCGTCAATAAAAATAACAAAAATGCACCAATATTTATTGCCATCTTGTGCGGCAATCAAACAACACAATACGCGCCAATATTTGCCTTTTTTTAAATAAATTTTATGTTTTTGTGTTTCCTTTAGCAAGTAATGAAGATAAATACATATGTATTTATTTATTATGCATTTTAATTTTTGTTATTAACAAATATGTATGTACATATGTTCACAAGCATACTATGTATGTAGCTGCTAAGTGCGAATATTTTTATCAAAAATATTTAATAAAACTAAGTATTATTTCTTTTACAGATATTTGTCGTAGATATTTTTTAAAGAAAATGTTTGTTACCTTGAAAGCGAGAATAAAAAATTTGTTAAAGTAGCCAAGATTTCTCTTTAATAAACGATATCGGTAGTTCAATTAATAAATTTACAGAATTAAGTTACTGATATTTAAATAATATTATTTAAATTTTATTATTTCATAAAAATTTTCTATGCAAACGTTAACATTCGAAATTGTTGAACTAATTTTTAGAATTTCATAAATTTTTCTATTTTATATTTTAAACAAAACTATTCAATAAAAAAATTGTAGATTACCTATGAATAGATTTTTCGTTATTAATAAACATACCAACAAGAACTTCCAAACCAATAAAAAAGCTACCACAACAGCTGTTTTCGCAGTTTTCAAGTAATAACAATCGTGTGAATGTGTTGCGGCAATTATTGTACCCATTTCACTTTGTACCAACTAGCGGCAATTAAATTTGTATAAAACAGGGCAACCGTGTGATTTCAGAATATTTGATTGGTGCAATTTCTTTATTGTGCGTCAATAAAGTACAATCAAAATTGTGCCATATTGGTACATTTGCGGCAATCGTGTGATCCCAGCTTTATTGTTTTCCTTATAACTTTACCTACGTAAGAAAACTGTTTTCAGCAATAAAAACCCATCGTCGCGATTGGAACAGAAACCAAAATATTTTTACAAACACAAAATACCAACAACTTCTTGTGTCTATTTTTTTCTCAATAATTTCTGCATAAAGGTACGTCTTTTTAACGAAAGAAAAAGTGACCCTTTTTAAAGGCACCAAAGAATTGTTTACACAAACAAAAAACATATCGTTAGGTTAAAAATTATTAGAAAATTTTAAATTGAATTTTTTTGTTGATTACGATTCACATCAAATATTTTTATAAAATTTTAAACTGCTACCTAAAAAAATATCCAAGTTAATTACAAAATTAAAAATTAGGTTTCATAAAAATATAATTTTTTTTAACAACATAATGTAGGTATAATCACACTCAAGAAAAAAATTAGCAAAGTTTTTAATTCTTTTTATAAGAACACATTAATATCTTTAAAAGTCAAAACTGGGTAATTTGTTTTATAACTGTTACCAGGGTGTTAGTGGAATTAGTGATCAGACTAAAAATTATTGCAGAAGAAAAAGTAATAAAAGTGCTGTAAAATGATAATAGCCGTCTCCATATAGGACTGTCAGAAATTTTGAAATTTTGCAGCCTAACCCATTGCACTTCCAAACGCTTAAAATTTCTAAGAATAAATGGCAACATCTGCAGGTCCTCAGATTTTTGTTTCCATCAGACTGTCATCATTATTATGATAGTATCCTTATGAGTTAAAATTGTTATTGATAATTTTCATGTTGTAAAATTCCTTTCTTTATAATAATAATTTAATGAAAAATTAAATTTGATGAACTTAAGCCTGATTAAAAATATTAAAATTTGGATTAAAAACCCAAAAATAGTTCGACAAAAAAAAAAAACACAATACTAATTATTCAAAAGAAATATTTTTATTAGTTTATTTAAAATAATCTGTTTTTTATTAGGATTGCATTCTTCCAAGTGGCCCTTCATCAATATCCTGAAAAAGACAGTTATTCTTAATTTTTGGAATAATTGCCTTTTTTATCTTTTTTATAAAGTAGGGGAATATAGACTGTTTAGCTTTATTTTGTGTTAATCCTTTAGAATTATTAAATTGTAATCATATCTTTCTTTGGAGAAGTACTACTTTGTCCAACATTTAATATGGTATCAACACTACGCTTTCCTTCTTCTTATTATTTTTCAGAAATCACCTAATTAAAATTTACTTTTTGAAACGTACATCGCGTTGTTAGAATGCGATACGGAGTTATTTTGAAATAATTCGATATATACATGTTATGTTATATGAGTCAAATTTTTATTTGCTAAATTTGTTCATTGTAAAAAAAATAATTTTACTTTTTAATTAGAATGAAAAATATGGCTTTTTAAAATCAAATCATAGCTAAATTAAATTAAGATACATTTTCCAATTTAAACCACTACTTATTAGTAAAAAAATCAATAAAAAATTATCATAGGTATGTATATATCAGAGAACAGCTTTATGCAATTGAAAAAAAATCGGATTAAATAAACAGCAACAAATACACTCGCTTGCGGTCATGCAATGAAATTTCCTCAACCGCAAATATTCGCTGCTGGTTTGCAGTCATTCAAATAACGCACATCGTGCTTTGTTATTTATACAATCGTTGCCTTCGTTTTTTTTTATAAAGATTCTAAGTGTTCTGAGCGCAAATGATTGTTTGGTAAAGAAACAAAAAATACAAACGAAAGAGCCAGAAATCAAACAATCATTACCACCCAGCAAACAATATGAGTCCTAAAAGAGACTTTTAGGACTCCTTTTTATGAGCAAAACGCTCATAAAAAAGCTCCTAAAACCCTCAGATATGAGCGTGTTTTCCTATGAAACCGTCAAAAAAATTTGTACTGAATATGAGCGTTTTAGGACTCCTTAATTTAACGATTTGTATGGAATATTGTGAGCCTTTTTGCTCACAAATCAATCATAACAACCTCTTAAAAGAGTCATAAAAGAGGAATTTCGGAGCCAAAAAAGAGTGTTATAAGAGTGTTTCTTTTTCTTGAAATTAGGGTATTCATTTTATATGTAAATTTGTTTTTTTTAGCTTTAAATGGAAAATTTTTATTAATATATGTTTTGTGCATGGAAATCATAATCATTTTAAACAAATTTCAGCGGACAAAACCACCTAATTTTCTTTTAACAAAGGCTGGATAGTTTTTTATTTAAAAACACAGAAATAAACCTACTTGTTGCACAATTTCTCAAAGATTTTATCAAAACCACAACCGAACAGCGCAAAATTATCACAATAATGACAGACAAACGCAAAATATTGAAATTATCAAGAAAAAAAAAACAAGCTTCGGTTGCCCCTCAGAAAACCCTCATAAATAAGAGCTTTCTAGGAGTGTGCTCCTAAATTGCTCATAAAAATTAGTCTTTTCGGAGTCCTGAATTCTACAGGATCCGAAATCAATCAGAATTGCTCATAAATTAGGATGGTAATCATTAAACCCTCAAAAAAAGGAATCTTTTAAGAGTCATATTTAGGAGCGCTCCGAAAATTGTTTGGTGGGCAAGTATGGGCACCACTACATTGAAAGCTTTGCATGTGTGGCATTGTATTGGTTTGTTTACGTTTGCATTTGTTGGTTTTATGCTCTTTTTCTCTTTGTTTTTTGTGTATGTATCAGTGTTGCAAAATTGAAATTTTGAAATGGTACTGAACTTCAACTTAAAGAGTATTTTTCCCACCAAATGGTATTTTTTGTTAAAAAAAAAAAAAATTATGAAAATAAAAGGAACAAAAAATATTTTATTAGAATTCTGTGGCATTTTGAGAAAACACCTTAAGTCGAGATAAGATAGCATAAAAGTTTTTATAAAAATCTCGGGGAAAAAAAAGATTTTAATCAAAAAACAAAATAAACCAAAACTAAAGAAAAATTTCGTTAATAATACAAAATTTAAAACGTAAATGAAAATTCGCTTGATTAACAACATTTTTTCAACTTTTTAAATTTGACTTAAGATGTTTTGTCAAAATGCCACAGAATTCATTTATCTAAGTATTTAATAGCAAACAGTTTTTATATTTGAGGTATAATATTGGCTATATTTTTCCAGGAAATTTAAAAATATTCAGTTCTCAAATGCTTTATTTCTGAAAGATCCGCTAGAACATGGAATTGTGAATTGATATTATTATAGTTTTCTTTATCGCTTGTAAATAATATTAATAATATCAGTATTATGCTAATTGTTCTTCGGGAAACAATATTGATTATCACTTTTAAGGTTTTATGTTCAAAACAAAATTTAGTTCTTAGTGTTTCGATTAAAACGATTTCGCTGTTTCTTTTACTTTATAAACCATTTCCCTTATATTGCACGTTTCTATAAATATGGGTTTCATTTAAATTTTCCACTTACATATTATCCTATGCATCCCTTTTTATAGAGTTTTCTTGCCAGTTGTAAGAACAAATATCCCATTCTGGAAAGCAAAATATGGGTCCTGGCATCCACGCTTTGCATTTTAATATTAACGTAGTTAATTATTTTTAAAATACAACAACATATTAGTGGTATTCACACCGAACTTGTTAATTTGTTACTCGGTAGTTTGTTAATTTGTTAAAGTTACCAACTGTGAACGACCCCCTTTTTAAAACTTTGTTAGTCTGGTAACTTTCGTAGTAAAACAACTGATTTATTGTTCTGACACAATTTATTATTCTGGAAAAAATAAAACATGCCATGAGAAAGTGTAAAAAAACAATTGTCAACCATTTAATTACTCATGCTTTGACACAAATAACGTTTACTGACGGTAAGTAGTGAGTTACCAACTAACAACTATTTTATCAGGGGTGCCGTGTCGTTAATTTGTTAAATGTTAATACGGTAGCGCGTTAAATATACAAAAACAAAATGCGTGTAAAAAAGTAACGATTAACGACTAACAAACTAACAAGCTCGGTGTGAATTCAGCTAATATTTTGCAACAAACACATGATAACCTAAGCCTGCTATCGAAGTGATCACATCACAGTTAAAAAACCTCAAAGGATAAAAAAGTACTGAAAACAACGCGGGGGTACTACGGTATTTTTAATATGAAAAAGTACTGAAAAAAGTACCAAAGTACTGAATTTTTCAACACTGGTATGTATACACATCGTTCGCTCTTTTAGCATTTTGATTTTGCATTTGCCCATAGCTGATCATTACTCATGTATTTACCCTGCCTTTACACATGCAAGTAATTACTTGCAAGTAGTATATACGTATTATCAACGAAAAAGTCGAAGAAAAAGCCGAAAGTCTTGCAAGTAGCTTGAGTGTTTACACAGTCAGTTGTAAGTTCATTTTTCAAATGTTCTCGAAGCGAAAACTTCCTATAAAAAAAACTTTGTTTTTTGGTTTAACAACATTACCATGTTAAAAATATTAACAAGTTATAACAAAACAAATTAAATAATTCCTTCTTTATTTAATTTTCGGTCCATCTTGATGAAAAAAGTATGTTTATTTTATAAAATTTCTGACTCCAGTATTGCCGTAGTGGCGATTTCATAATATTACTGAGAAATTATTTTCATTAACAATTTTTTTTTCAAAATGCTTGAAATTTATGATAAAATTACCATTGAGATGGGGTGTTGTATAGTTGTTCTCTTTTTTACGTGTTATTTTTTATAAATACACAGAAAATCCGCTATAAACATAACTTTTATATTACTAAGTACTAGTAAATTGATACAAAAGTCATCCATGGTAACACTGTTTCTTCATTTGTCATTTTACTTACTGCAAGTGTCAAAAATTCACTTGCAAGCAAATTCTCTTGCAAGTTGGGCTGCAAGTACGAAAAATGTGATGGTGTTAGTAAAAATGTGTGAGTGTATTGAGTTTTTCGAACTTGCACTTGCAAGTGTAAACCCTAGGTTATGCAACATTAACTATGTAGTACAAGAAAAAAAAAATTTAAATGAAACTAAACACACATACTTATGTAGGTACACACAATTTCCATAGAAACAAAAAGTACAGAAGTAGTAGTAGTAGGTACAATCAGGGTTGTCAGATTTTTTTGAGCTCCATCGCCAAACCCGATGTCAGAAATCGCCAAAAATCGCCAAACGTCTATTTTGTTCAGTTTTTGTAAAATTTTCTTTTTATTTAAATTAAATTTTGCATACAAAAAACGCTAGTATAATTTTTCAGTCAAAAATCGCCAAAAACTGAGAAAAAATACAAAAAGTCGCCGAAGTAAATTTTGTTTTGTTTCTGTAATTTTTTTTTAAATAACATAAAATGGAGATCATATATCTGTGGTTTTCATGGGCAACCGCGTATGTCTTAAAATAAAATTTTTCAGGAGAGTCGAAAAAACCTTTCGAGATAAACTATGGGTTAGGAATTGCACCTTTTGAACTTTGTAATTGAGTTAAAACATCGGAATGGGTCTAGCTATTATCAAAACTTTTTAAAAAAATGTAAAGAGCGCTTAAAATTAAGCAATATGGCATCAACATTTCAAAATCGAAAAAATAGACATACGCGGTTGCCCATGAAAACCACAGATATGTATTCAGTTAAAAACTTAAATTAAGTACACAAGTCTATAAGATCGTACACTTCAGCCTCACCGATTTCATTACTGGTGTTTTGACCTTCATACTATTAATTAAATATTGACTGAATATAAAATTCACTTAATATGTTTTTTTATGTTAACAAAAATGACAAGTTGTTAAACAAAATTGCCGAAATAATATAAATGGTAAAAATAGACAAGTTAATCGCCAGTTATATCAAAAATCGCCATAAAAGTCGCCAGTCGCCAAATGGGAAATCCCATCGCCAAAGACTTTTCAAAATCGCCACGTTTGGCGAGAAATCGCCATATCTGACAGCCCTGGGTACAATGTATTTTTGTTATTGTTGTTTTTATTGTTGTTAAATTTGAAAAAGCGTCTCATCGTTGTTTATTGTTGTTGTTGTTAATGTAAACAAAAGTATAGAGAATGTGCTCTTTTGAATTTACTCAGTTGTGTTATATTGCGTGAGCAACAAAAATGCAAATAAAGCACTTTCAATAAAAAACGAATAAATGAAAATATCAAATGTGTACGAAAGGAAAAAAAAATTACCAACGTTGAACTTTGTTTTGCATGTATAGAGTTATTGTAAATTTTAGCGTATGAATAAATGCACAAAAATAGTGAGATTTGAGGTTCTCTGGTATATATCCTATTTTTCCGGTAATTTAACACAAATATTTAATTATTTAATATTTTAAATGTTTGTTTTACTTAAAACTAATATGTACACTTTCGTTGATGATACGTCTTTTTGTTTCTGAAAATTACAAATTTATATAACGCAACATACACAACTTAAAAAATAATAATAATCGCATTTTTAGCTGAAATATTTAAAATTGCTTATAAATCTCATAAACATTTTACAAAGTTGTCTGCTTTGCATGTAAAATTATTAAATGTGATGTTACATTATTCTGCATTCAAGATGACGGACGATATGTGCAGTTCTTTTAATTTTTTTTCAATAATGTTTTCTTACAAAAAATCCAACAGACACTTTGGCTGGTTGCCTATACCAAAAATATTTTACACAAACAAATACACACAGTCATTTCGAGCTGTGGTCATGCAAACTGTCAAGCAACAACAACATTACTAGTGAGGATCGTTTCTAAAACTTTTTTTTCCTCATTTTTCATGACTGAAGAAAGGCAAAATTGAATTTTTCCTCAAAAACATGAATGAATTTGGCGAAATATTAACAATTCATTCATGACTGTGAAAAAAAGTTACATATTTTACATTTTTCATTTATGAAAAAATTCAAGAATGGTTGAATATGAGCGTTCACATTTGAATATCTCTGAACTCTGAATAAAAGTGAAAAAATAAAATAAAGTAATTTAAATAAAATGAATAAAAAATCTATAGAAAATGCTTTAAGCGTTGAAAAAAAGAAATTTAAAACAAAAGTGGAAATATACAGAAATATAAATAAATTTGCAATTGTTGATAAAGCAAAAAGTGTAGAAAGTTGTCCGTCCGGTGAAAATGCGAATATTTTGGAATATTACCATTGTCATCAATTGATGCTGCACAGGACGTTGAGGAGAAGAAGAAGAAGAAGGAAAACCCGGTATACCGCGAGGCAATGGTATTTTAAAATTTATTGCATACTATATTTTCTATTTACTAAAAAGAAATAAACATTATATACTATTTACAGAAGTCATGTCTCTTCCAGCTCAAAGGTGGCAAAGGAACGGTGGATGAAGTGTTTAGAAAAATTATGGAGGACAAGCTAATTAACATTTTCAATTTTGATGGAAGAAAAGAGAAGCGAGCGTTGGTCCAGCTGACACTCATAAGCAATATTCTTTATGGTATGACCACTGATCGACAAAAATGTAGTCTTCCTTTTTATAAGGACGAAATTCTTTTAAAAAAGAATTAAAAAAAAGCATCCAGCTTAGCCATAACCGGTACAAGCAACGCAAATTCGTTAAAAAAAACAATTTTAATGTAATATACCTATATATAAGTTTTTGAAATTTTATTAAGCTTTAAAATAATTGTTTTTTGTTTTTTTTTTATTATTATTTTTGGTTTTTACCTAATTTTTAAATTAATTTTTTTATCATAAATGAATTGTTTTTGTTTTACCTATATTTTTAATTATTTTTTTTGGTTTTTATTATATTTTTTACTTTTTTTAAATGATCTCAAAGTGACCTCCAAAAGTTCAAACTTTTAATGAATTAATGGTTTTTATCATACTCCTTTTTTAATTTTATTTTATGTACTTTTTTCTTAAAATAAAATAAATTGATAATATTAAAGGAATACATTAACTGGTAGTAATCAGTAGTACTAACCTGTATTAATAACGGTTAACTAATCGATATATAAACCTGTTAACTAACAAGTTACTTAATAAGTAGTAATAACGGATATGTGTATCGGTTAACTAAAAAGTTATTTATAATATAATACTACCAGTATCGCTACCGTTTTAGAATTTCTAACTTATACTTTGGTTATGAGTACTTTTTATGTAACGCGTTATTTAACCCGTACTGTAACTTCTTTATTTAGATGGCTTTTTCACGTTCTTATTTATTATTATTATTATGCGTTTCAATTTAAATAGTTTCCATAAGAAGTATTTCCTTTTAAAAAATTAATAATTTTTGCTTCTTTTCGCTTATTATTAAAAATTTTAAGATTTTTCTCTTCAAAATAAGATTTTTTTTCGCCAAATAAAGATTTTCCTTCCAAATCTTCTGGCATCACTGATATCAGCGTTTCACAAACATTCTTAAAAAAAATCTGAAGATGTTATTGTATATATATAAAAGAAAAATTAACAACAACAAAAAAAATTCACAAAATAACTTCTTTTGAAATATCAAGCAAAACATAAATAAAGAATTTCGTAATTTCCATTAAATCAATAAAATAACGAAGAACACAATTAATAATTAAAAAGGAATTAAGCCTCAAAAGAAAGTAATTTAAATTAATGTTTATTTAATACATAGTTATTCACCAAAACAGCAACACGCAATTCCAAAATTTGACATGATTAAAATTTACTTAAACAATTAAGCAATGCAAAATTTTAAGTAATTTTCTTCCACGATTCTTCACAAAAAATATAGGATACTTCATTTGGTAAATAAGACCTGGATATTAATTGGCTTTATGAATAAATTATATCTTTTTGTTTCTTTTTTCTATTTTTCCCCCTTGTTTGAGCACACAATAGTTATCTTTTCTTTAACTACCTTCAACTGCTAGACAGTTTTATTTTTATGCCCCTATTGCGGTTCTCCACTTTTGTAACAGTTTGGTTGTCTTTGATAAATTCACATTGCCATTCTCAACTAAACTGGCAGTTGGCTATTCAGTTGTGTATTTGTTTGTTTCGTGGTATTGCCGTTTTCAACTTTGTAAAAGTTTGGTCGACAAAAATGTTAAATACACACAACTGCTAAAAAAGTAGTTGTGTTATTGGCAGTTAAAGTTTATTTTATTTAATTTCGGTGAAAATCGAAAACAAAATGGAGAAATCGTATGTATAAATTTTTGTAATAACTATTTCGGTTTTTTAAAAACTTTTATTAGTTTGAAAATAAAAACGAAAGCTCAATTTGAGCGTCTCGTCAAGAGAAACTTAGAAATTGTTCGCGGAAAACACCAGTTTGGTATGATGGAAAATTCATGTAAGCAGTTATGGGAAGAGTTTATAGTGGAGTTAAATAGTTTGGGACCACGACAAAAACTTCTTTTAAACACTTATAATCATCTTAATCTAATTATAATATTCTTGGCACAGGTTTGGATACACTACAAGGCAAGTATAAAGAAAAAACTTGCCAAAAATAAAAGAAACACTCAAGCGACGGGGGAGGGCTATTACAAGAAGTTTTATTAAATAGCCTTAAGGATACTGTTTCGCAGCTCTTGTATTGCAAGTCCGGCCAAGTATTTGGTGTTGAAAATATTCCACCATCAAGTGACAATTTTACTGAGTCAGTGTATCCAATAATACAGCCAGAAGATTCGCCAACAGCTACCCCAACCAGAAGAGGAACTCATCCGGCACAAGAAAGTTTCGGTACTTATTAGGAATTCTTACTTGGCACTGGAAAGTTCAAGAGGGTTGGACTAATCACGAATTTGTCTTCTTGTATGTAGAGCATTCATACAAGAGTTTTCTTTTTCATGAACATAAATAAGTTGACACTAATATCAATTATAAATACTTTTTATTCAACACAACAATTAGAAATACTTTTAGTTTAAAAAATTATTTAATTTTATAAAATTTTCACTTGTCAAACGTTATATTTAAAGTTGGCAAATCGATATTTTAAGTTGGCAACTTTAAAGCAAACTCAACCAAAAACATTTTTTACTCACAAATAGTTTATATTTTTTAACAAGAAATCAAGGTTTTTTAAAGGCTAATTCACATCTCGTAATATGTTACTTTTCTTTAATTGTGTATCGTAATTCATTACCACCTTTTCCATACAAGTTTTGGTAAAAAATTAATTATGTACCAGCATGCTGGTGTATTGTTTGCACAGAATACATTGTTTGCTTCAAGCTTAAAGGTGGAAGTACATAACACGCGTTAGTTCGTCGAAAATTGCAAGTTACACAACACGCGTTACAAAAGCCATTCCTGCCAGCTGATTTTATTTGTTTTACTTATATGTGCATTAAAAACGGGTTCGAAAGTTTATCAAGATTTTGTTATTTTATTGAATTTATTCTTTTTTTATAAATATTGTATGTTTTTTAAGCTCTTCAATAAGTTTTTCTTTCATGATTCACAAATTTGTTAAATTATTCTTTTTATTGTCAGCTGATTACTTGTCAAAAATACACAACGCGTTAAAAAGTTCAAAGTTAACCAACTTTCTGGCGCAAACGCGTCAAAATATTTTGCATGTAGCTTGTTCTATGAAAATACACTAGTTTAACTTTTTTTGACAGAAGACGACAGAGCGCGCGCGCACTAACGCGTGTTATGTACTTCTACCTTTATAATAGGTGCGTTTGAGTACTTTTCAGTAAAATGCAGTAAATGAGTAAATTAAACAAATTTTCTCTCACAAAAAGCTGTTGTCCAAAAAAGTACGCGAACGCAAAATTTATAAAAATTCGTAAAATAAAGGCAACAGCTGATGTCAAATAATTGAAGTGTTAACAAATATTGACACTTTTGACTACTTAACTCGTTTTCTTATCGGTACTCGATTAAATACTTTTTATAACACGAACATTTTTGGAAAATACAAACAAACTATTTTATGTAATCTTTCATATTTGTTTGTTTTTTATTTTATTTGTTTTTACTAATTTGTAGCGGGTTAAATTATTTTAAAGAACATGAATAATTTTTTTGCTATTGACTACTTAAGTACCCAAATACTTCACACTTTTACAACTCTAAGAAATTAATATAACAAAAAAAATTTCAAAAGTTTGTATTTAGCCAAATAAATGCTTCACAAAGAAGTTTAATTAATACATATTTATTCACTTTTTGTTTTGCTTTAATTTTTATTTCAACTTTTCTTTTATTTAACAATTTTTTCACAATTTGTATGCTTTTTATTTACTTTTGTTTTTTTACCTTTTGAAACATATGTTTTTTTGATTTACTAAATTTTACTGCAAAAATTTCTGCAGCAAAAATTTGTAAATATTCAGAGAAGAACTATCACTTTTTGCTCTAAATTTATGTTCTCATTTACTGCATTTTGTGTACTCGAACGCAATTTCGTAAAATGCCGTAAAGTTTGGTAAAAAATAGTAAACACTTTTGTGTTCTCGAACGCAACTAATTTTACAATCACTTGATTGCAGCTGCCAGCTGATTAACCGTGTATGAGCCTTTTCAAAAATAGATCGATATTTTTTGATTGTACCAGCATGGTTGAATCGTGTGTTGTAGAGGTTTGCTCATAAAAGTTAAATCGTCAAGGCATAAACATTAAAAAATACAAAATTTAAAATATGAACACGAAAGAAAAAAAAATATTTTTTTAAACTCAAATCATTATCAATTTGAATTCAAATGTTAATATCAAACAATTGAAAAAGGTTTGAAAATTGTGTTTGATGTCAAATGATGTTCTCATTTCATATCAATGGTAATCATATGGTTTTTATGTAAAGTGGCCATATCCAATTATAAAACCGGAGTTGTTATAAAAAAACACATTTAGCAAAATCGAACGGCACTCGTAAAACTGCTCTGAGTGGAGAAGCAGCTCGCGCTTTTTGTCATTATTTCTTAAGGGCAAACAGGTCGTTTTTGTTTGTCTGCTTTTGTTGCGTTTTGCGTTGTCACCCCGCATTGGTTAGTGTTTTGGCGTCGTATAACTGTACCGAGTTACAGTTTTTGCGGTATCTGCATTAACTATATGCAATCGTTTTTAACCTCAATTTGAGGTTTTGTCTGGTGGAGAACCATTAATAACTCATGTGACTGGTGGAGAACCAATATAACTCAGACGTTTTACTGGTGGAGTACCAAGGAAATAACTCAGACGTTTTACTGTGGAGACAAGATATACTCTGGAGCTTATTCTGGAAGCTCTTCGCCTTCCTATACGAAGGTCTAGGTCGATCGAGGACTTGTGGATGAGGCTCCAACAAACCGTGTGATACCCTGGCAATATATGTAACTCTAGATAGTTAGCCAAAAATTTTTTAGTGTTTAAGCAAAATAAAAAAAAAAAAAAAAATCGAACGGAATCTGAAGAAGCTAAAACTAAATCGATCGGAATTGAACATACGGAATTAAAACCATTCCGATCGGAATTTGTGACATGCCTGTATATAAGAGTATTCAATTGTTCGTTATTTTTTTCAACATATTCCTATAAAAAACAAATTCCGTTCAGGGCATGGAAATACCTCTCCCAGTGAATGAAACTCATTGAAGGGACCTACAGTTTAATGCCGGCAGCGAAAGGCTAATGCAATATCATTATTGAATTAATTAGAAAATCTATTCGTAGATGCATGTTTGTTATAAGGTGTACCGCATTTAAGAAATGTTTTGAAGGTTGGGTCTCGCCGGTATCGAACCGAATACAACAACGACAACTTTGTCGATCCATGATGATCTGCAATTATTGATTTTTTCACTGACATTTCAAACCTAAATTAAAGTTCTGTAGACCTTTCAAAGTAGGAGGATATAAAAAAGTAATTTATTAAAACAAATTGAGAATATGTTCGACTTTTTCATTATATCTACGGAATTAACATATCAAAAAATATAAAAAATTGATTACATTACTTAAAAGTTTTTTTCGTAGGCCTGTGTAATTTCTAATCTTTCTATATTTGAAAAAAAAAATAAAAATTTATTACATCTGCAAATTAATAGAAAAAAAAACGTATAAGCTAAAACGGGCAAAAATCGCTGAGTTAATTTCTTATAAATAGTTTTTTTTCAAAAAATGATTTAAACAAATTTGCATGCATACATACTTATGTCTATTTTGTTAGAGAAATAAAGAGTCAACTATTCATACAAGAAATCTAAAACCTGTTGCTCTCTTTCCCTCGAAATATACTCTTCATTGAATTCCATATGTCTGATACAATTACTTAACATACATAATAGGTACATATCACAAAAGCAACATGTTAAAAGTTTTAACTTCTAATTAAAGCTATAGACCTGCGATCGGCAAAATCGGGGCGGCGCGTTTTCTCTTCTCTCTTTTATTCTCTGTTATACTCTTTTTTTACGTACGTGTGCACACCCATTAAATAGAATTTAACAACAACATATCGCACCTGTTCATCAAAAGTAACACAACTCAAAATTTACAAGTTTTCAGTAGAGGCAAAAAACTAATTCCGCCAATATGATGGAATTATTGTTATAAACAAATATAATGTTATAAAGGAAACTCACTAATATTTCAATAAAATCACAAAATTTATTTCTCTTCTTCCTTTTTCCGAAATTATTACGGATTTTTGATTTAATACAGTTTTCATGAAATTTTTTGATCTACATGTCAATATTATTTCAAGTTATGCTTATCACAACCCAAAATCAACAGCTATTGATAAACAGATTTTTAACATGAAAACAATCACAACTCGAATTAATACAGTTTCGCTGATTCATTTGAGCACCATAACCCTTGAACACTTCAACGCAACTAAAATTACAACTCTTTAATTGAATCAAAACAAACAATATGAGTACGCAAAGAAAGACATAAAGGCATTTCTCTCATGAAATATTACAAATAGAATACCAAAAATTTTACAGTCGTTAGATATGGTAATCTACACTGTTTCCTTCAAAAAAGTGGAAAATAGAATTTTTTGAGTTGTGTTACTTTTGATGAACAGGTGCGATATGTAAAATTCATACAGCGCATACAATCACAAACTGTAATAGTATAGGGTGCTATAGAGTCTATATAGTCTATAGTATAGACCCAGATGAAGATTGTGTGATTTACATGTATTTTGCTTTTGGTGCAAAACATGAGAGTAAAGAACGAAACTGAAGAAACAAGTAACAAATATAACCGGTCAAATTCAACCACAAGGCACCCTACACCACATAGCAAAAATGTAAATTATTGGTGGGCGCTGCTTCTAATTTGCTACCACCCGTAAAATATGAGGAGGATCTTATCAAAACTTAATAAATCCATATCTAACCGAATTAAGTTTTATTTCTTTTTTGGTTTGTCGACCTTGCAATGAAAACGCAGCGAGAAAAAGTTGAAGCAAAACTCTATAGTTAGTTAAGCCAGAAAAAAGGAACAAATATGCATGATTTCATCAAAACTTGATAAATCTACTTCATTCTTTTCATACTTATTCAATACATTTTTAATTACTGGGTGGATTTCGATGAAATTTAGCGACTTAATAGAAAACAATTTAGGCTTTCAAGTTTTGGATTAATGAGAAACTTAGTGCTTGCACAATGGGCCGAATATGATCATCTCGAATGTGTAAATTACAATGAACTTTTTTGTAAAAAGATACATCTTAGTAGAAAGCTACTTTTTTGCAAGAAGGTGCTTCTTTGTAAATATATTCCTTTTTGTAAAAACGTACCTTCTCCAAAAGAAGTACTTTGATAAGCAAATTTTTTAAAACATACTTTTTACGGTTACTACATTATTTTCAACATAAAAAAGATAATCGGACGGACAAATGGACAGACGGATATCTGTCTAGATATATTCTAGGTTCTTAGACCCATAGGGATCTAGAATAGATAAACTTCATGGCGTATTAGATCACTATTGCAGAAGTTACAAACTCAATTACAAATTTATATATACCTTCTACACATGAAGGTTAAGGGTATAAAGGATGTTTTATACATACATAAGTAAAGCAAAACAAAGACTATTGCATAGTGGTTGAACACTTAACTTGATAAATTCAATCCGGTCGCATCATAGCTTGATAAATCCAGTCCGATCACAACAAAACTTGGTAAATCCACTTGAAAAATTGAATTTTTTCGAATTATCTCATTGCTAAGTTTTTAAATCCTGCATAGATCAATGACTAACCTTGCCGTTTGCATTACTGCAACAAAAATTTATAAGAAATACAAGTGGGCATAACTTAAAAAAACATTTTCTAAAATTGTGCTGAACTACAAAAAGTGGATTAATAAAGCACGACAGATCTCTTGATAACAGAAGATATAATGCACAGAGAGTCAACGAAGTAGCTGCAATATTTCAGAGCACAGACGGTGAACCTCCATTTGAACGAGATCTTCTTATACATTTGAGGCCAGATCCATCAGACCCCAAAGGTACCAGTACTAAACGTATCAGTATACTTCATCCAAGTTTAGAGCCTATGACATATCCAATACTATTTCCATTTGGAGAGTCTGGATGGCACCCAGATATACCGTTAAAACAAAATATATCCACTACCAAAAGAACACGGGTTTCTCAGATGGGTTATTACAGTTATCGGATTGCCGTGCGTGGAGATTTTAATCCATTTTTGAGCGTAGGAAAATTAACGCAACACTACTTTGTAGATTCTTACGTCAAAATGGAATCCAACCGTCTTTGGTTAAAAGAACACCAAAAAGAGCTCCGTGCTGAAAGTTATCAAGGCCTTATGGATTTTTTGCGTTTAAGAGCTGCGGAGGATGGTTCCGTTGCTGGTAAGCCTATTATATTACCGTCCTCTTTCATAGGGAGCCCAAGAAATATGCAGCAAAACTATCAAGATGCAATGACAATCATACGAAAGTTTGGTAAGCCGGATATTTTCTTGACCATGACATGTAATCCTTAGTGGAGAGAAATAACGGAAAATATGAAATCGTATCAAACAGGTCGACCTGATTAAATAGCACGTGTTTTTTATATAAAACTTACTGAACTGCTTACGGACATTTGAAAAAGACATATATTCGGTAAAGTTGTTGCCAAATCCATGTCATTGAATTTCAAAAAGAGGTCTCCCTCATGCTCATGCTTATAATGTTGTCGGAGGGCGATAAGCCTCGCGATAGTGATGTTATTGATACCATTGTTTCAGCAGAGATACCCAATCCGGAAGATTATCATAGGCTCCATAGCATTGTTCTAAAGCATATGGTACATGGGCCTTGCGGAGACAATAATATGAATACTGACGAGCAGTAGTGATAGCTTTCTTGTTTAATAAAACACACAAATTATAAATAAAAATAGAGATAAAAAAGTTAGATTGACCAAAAAGTAGCTAAATTGCCATTATTAATTAACAACAGCGGCAAACTTCACTACTAAACGATACCCACAACGATTGAAGAAGCGTCTTTCGCTATGCTATGGAAGAATCTCACTCTCTACTCTTCTACGATTAAAAAATACGGTCATCGACGATCAAAGACTCTCTTCGTTAGACTCCCAGTAGCTAGGGTATTCATTCGGTTAACCGTTAGTCGGTTAACCGATTAATTACTATTCGATTAACTGATCGGTTAATTTTAATTTGGCTTTTTTCGATTAACGATTAAACCGGTTAATTTCAGTCGATTAACCGATTAACCGATGCAACAAAATTTTTAAATTTTTGTAGTATTAAACCATATTTTTTGTGTTTTTAATTATGGGTGAGTTCCAAAACGGCAAATGCAAAGCAACTCGCTTTTTTAAATGCATTCTACAATACAAGTACATATGTAGAATTTTACAATGTTATCTGTACCAAAGTTCACCAAAAAAGTTACCAAAGTGCACCATTAAAGTTATGTTTAAAAATATTTTTCATACAATATATTTCCTTCTAGAAATACATACTTGCATTCCTTAAATACAAAACAAAAACAAAAATTAAGGAATTCGGAAATAAACTTTTTTGCAGAATGTTCGGTGCTGAGCTTTGTCAGGATGAGTTAGATGATGACCTAACAACAGAAGAAACTCTCGATAGTAACACAACAACAGAATTAATAAATACAATTAGAAGGGTTAAGCATTTAAAAAATAAAAACCGGACTCTTATGGCATAATGGAAGATTAAAATTATTAAAGGAAAATGACTGAGAAATAAGATAATCTGTATTATGGGTTTATTTCGGTTTCTCCAAAATCTTCCATAAGTATTCCAAGTCAAGTTTATCAAAACTCAAGAAAAGAATCTCTTAAATCCTAAACATTTAAAACAATTTATTTTTCTAAAACATTATTTTATAAGATCACCTTTAACTATTAAAATGATCTCACAGTTTATTTTTTAATAAATACATAATATGAACTAATTAAAAAATATCTATTACATAGTTATTAATTATTTTTTAGTTTGCTCGTTTTAGTTCAAGTATTGCCATGTTATTGTTTTTTTTTTTTACTAATAAACTGCAAATAATAAATAATTTTTATTTATTGAAATTACTTTATTTAGAAAAAAACCTTATTAACCGGTTAACCGATCAATCACAAAATTAACGGATTATTAACCGATTAAACCAAAACCTCGATTAATTAATCGAGCGATTAACCGATTAAAGCAAAAGCCCGATTAAATGAATACCCTACCAGTAGCTCTAACACGATTGAAATGGGTATGAAGTAATTATGTTTTTGTTTGAATGTTTTTTTTATTAAAAATCGAACCAAAATTGTTTAAAAAAAACTAAATTTTAAGTTGTCCGATTTTTTGACGATTTTTCGAAACGATAAAGACGATTTTTTAATTTTTTTTCAGGAAACTGACGATTTTCTCACAAAAATATCTTTATCGAGCGTAAAGAAATTTGCATACCTTTTAAACTAATAGATTATCCAACAAGAAACTGTTTGTCTAATGCTACTTTCAAAAATCTGATGTTTATGAAAGGAAACAATTGTTTTGTTAATTAGTTTTATCTAATGTATTTTTTGGTTTGAATAAAAATGGTGTATTTCGTATTTTAAAAACATACATGTAGATGTACGACTTGGAAAGTACTTGGTATTTTGTATTTGAAATACTACGTACAATAAATGGAAGTATTTAATATTTTAAATACATAACCTGTAAGTATTTTGTATTTTAAATACACGACCAGCAAGTATTTTTTATTTTGTATTTTTAAATATAAAAAGTGTCATTAGGAAAACGCAAAAGTTTCCTGCAAAAAATATAAGAAAAAGTGAACGGTTTATTCAATGACCACGCCCACCGCCCAAAAATCAAACATCGGGCTCCGTCTTGCACCAGTGGGGCAAATGAGCTTTACTTATGCCAAATTTCATCTTTCTGCGACGTCAGACGTCTTCAGAAAGCCGCGGAAAGAGAACCGGACATACATCTGGACAAACAACGAAATTATATATATAGAAGACAGGTCGTTTTTGTTTGTCTGCTTTTGTTGCGTTTTGCGTTGTCACCCCGCATTGGTTAGTGTTTTGGCGTCGTATAACTGTACCGAGTTACAGTTTTTGCGGTATCTGCATTAACTATATGCAATCGTTTTTAACCTCAATTTGAGGTTTTGTCTGGTGGAGAACCATTAATAACTCATGTGACTGGTGGAGAACCAATATAACTCAGACGTTTTACTGGTGGAGTACCAAGGAAATAACTCAGACGTTTTACTGTGGAGACAAGATATACTCTGGAGCTTATTCTGGAAGCTCTTCGCCTTCCTATACGAAGGTCTAGGTCGATCGAGGACTTGTGGATGAGGCTCCAACAAACCGTGTGATACCCTGGCAATATATGTAACTCTAGATAGTTAGCCAAAAATTTTTTAGTGTTTAAGCAAAATAAAAAAAAAAAAAAAAATCGAACGGAATCTGAAGAAGCTAAAACTAAATCGATCGGAATTGAACATACGGAATTAAAACCATTCCGATCGGAATTTGTGACATGCCTGTATATAAGAGTATTCAATTGTTCGTTATTTTTTTCAACATATTCCTATAAAAAACAAATTCCGTTCAGGGCATGGAAATACCTCTCCCAGTGAATGAAACTCATTGAAGGGACCTACAGTTTAATGCCGGCAGCGAAAGGCTAATGCAATATCATTATTGAATTAATTAGAAAATCTATTCGTAGATGCATGTTTGTTATAAGGTGTACCGCATTTAAGAAATGTTTTGAAGGTTGGGTCTCGCCGGTATCGAACCGAATACAACAACGACAACTTTGTCGATCCATGATGATCTGCAATTATTGATTTTTTCACTGACATTTCAAACCTAAATTAAAGTTCTGTAGACCTTTCAAAGTAGGAGGATATAAAAAAGTAATTTATTAAAACAAATTGAGAATATGTTCGACTTTTTCATTATATCTACGGAATTAACATATCAAAAAATATAAAAAATTGATTACATTACTTAAAAGTTTTTTTCGTAGGCCTGTGTAATTTCTAATCTTTCTATATTTGAAAAAAAAAATAAAAATTTATTACATCTGCAAATTAATAGAAAAAAAAACGTATAAGCTAAAACGGGCAAAAATCGCTGAGTTAATTTCTTATAAATAGTTTTTTTTCAAAAAATGATTTAAACAAATTTGCATGCATACATACTTATGTCTATTTTGTTAGAGAAATAAAGAGTCAACTATTCATACAAGAAATCTAAAACCTGTTGCTCTCTTTCCCTCGAAATATACTCTTCATTGAATTCCATATGTCTGATACAATTACTTAACATACATAATAGGTACATATCACAAAAGCAACATGTTAAAAGTTTTAACTTCTAATTAAAGCTATAGACCTGCGATCGGCAAAATCGGGGCGGCGCGTTTTCTCTTCTCTCTTTTATTCTCTGTTATACTCTTTTTTTACGTACGTGTGCACACACATTAAATAGAATTTAACAACAACATATCGCACCTGTTCATCAAAAGTAACACAACTCAAAATTTACAAGTTTTCAGTAGAGGCAAAAAACTAATTCCGCCAATATGATGGAATTATTGTTATAAACAAATATAATGTTATAAAGGAAACTCACTAATATTTCAATAAAATCACAAAATTTATTTCTCTTCTTCCTTTTTCCGAAATTATTACGGATTTTTGATTTAATACAGTTTTCATGAAATTTTTTGATCTACATGTCAATATTATTTCAAGTTATGCTTATCACAACCCAAAATCAACAGCTATTGATAAACAGATTTTTAACATGAAAACAATCACAACTCGAATTAATACAGTTTCGCTGATTCATTTGAGCACCATAACCCTTGAACACTTCAACGCAACTAAAATTACAACTCTTTAATTGAATCAAAACAAACAATATGAGTACGCAAAGAAAGACATAAAGGCATTTCTCTCATGAAATATTACAAATAGAATACCAAAAATTTTACAGTCGTTAGATATGGTAATCTACACTGTTTCCTTCAAAAAAGTGGAAAATAGAATTTTTTGAGTTGTGTTACTTTTGATGAACAGGTGCGATATGTAAAATTCATACAGCGCATACAATCACAAACTGTAATAGTATAGGGTGCTATAGAGTCTATATAGTCTATAGTATAGACCCAGATGAAGATTGTGTGATTTACATGTATTTTGCTTTTGGTGCAAAACATGAGAGTAAAGAACGAAACTGAAGAAACAAGTAACAAATATAACCGGTCAAATTCAACCACAAGGCACCCTACACCACATAGCAAAAATGTAAATTATTGGTGGGCGCTGCTTCTAATTTGCTACCACCCGTAAAATATGAGGAGGATCTTATCAAAACTTAATAAATCCATATCTAACCGAATTAAGTTTTATTTCTTTTTTGGTTTGTCGACCTTGCAATGAAAACGCAGCGAGAAAAAGTTGAAGCAAAACTCTATAGTTAGTTAAGCCAGAAAAAAGGAACAAATATGCATGATTTCATCAAAACTTGATAAATCTACTTCATTCTTTTCATACTTATTCAATACATTTTTAATTACTGGGTGGATTTCGATGAAATTTAGCGACTTAATAGAAAACAATTTAGGCTTTCAAGTTTTGGATTAATGAGAAACTTAGTGCTTGCACAATGGGCCGAATATGATCATCTCGAATGTGTAAATTACAATGAACTTTTTTGTAAAAAGATACATCTTAGTAGAAAGCTACTTTTTTGCAAGAAGGTGCTTCTTTGTAAATATATTCCTTTTTGTAAAAACGTACCTTCTCCAAAAGAAGTACTTTGATAAGCAAATTTTTTAAAACATACTTTTTACGGTTACTACATTATTTTCAACATAAAAAAGATAATCGGACGGACAAATGGACAGACGGATATCTGTCTAGATATATTCTAGGTTCTTAGACCCATAGGGATCTAGAATAGATAAACTTCATGGCGTATTAGATCACTATTGCAGAAGTTACAAACTCAATTACAAATTTATATATACCTTCTACACATGAAGGTTAAGGGTATAAAGGATGTTTTATACATACATAAGTAAAGCAAAACAAAGACTATTGCATAGTGGTTGAACACTTAACTTGATAAATTCAATCCGGTCGCATCATAGCTTGATAAATCCAGTCCGATCACAACAAAACTTGGTAAATCCACTTGAAAAATTGAATTTTTTCGAATTATCTCATTGCTAAGTTTTTAAATCCTGCATAGATCAATGACTAACCTTGCCGTTTGCATTACTGCAACAAAAATTTATAAGAAATACAAGTGGGCATAACTTAAAAAAACATTTTCTAAAATTGTGCTGAACTACAAAAAGTGGATTAATAAAGCACGACAGATCTCTTGATAACAGAAGATATAATGCACAGAGAGTCAACGAAGTAGCTGCAATATTTCAGAGCACAGACGGTGAACCTCCATTTGAACGAGATCTTCTTATACATTTGAGGCCAGATCCATCAGACCCCAAAGGTACCAGTACTAAACGTATCAGTATACTTCATCCAAGTTTAGAGCCTATGACATATCCAATACTATTTCCATTTGGAGAGTCTGGATGGCACCCAGATATACCGTTAAAACAAAATATATCCACTACCAAAAGAACACGGGTTTCTCAGATGGGTTATTACAGTTATCGGATTGCCGTGCGTGGAGATTTTAATCCATTTTTGAGCGTAGGAAAATTAACGCAACACTACTTTGTAGATTCTTACGTCAAAATGGAATCCAACCGTCTTTGGTTAAAAGAACACCAAAAAGAGCTCCGTGCTGAAAGTTATCAAGGCCTTATGGATTTTTTGCGTTTAAGAGCTGCGGAGGATGGTTCCGTTGCTGGTAAGCCTATTATATTACCGTCCTCTTTCATAGGGAGCCCAAGAAATATGCAGCAAAACTATCAAGATGCAATGACAATCATACGAAAGTTTGGTAAGCCGGATATTTTCTTGACCATGACATGTAATCCTTAGTGGAGAGAAATAACGGAAAATATGAAATCGTATCAAACAGGTCGACCTGATTAAATAGCACGTGTTTTTTATATAAAACTTACTGAACTGCTTACGGACATTTGAAAAAGACATATATTCGGTAAAGTTGTTGCCAAATCCATGTCATTGAATTTCAAAAAGAGGTCTCCCTCATGCTCATGCTTATAATGTTGTCGGAGGGCGATAAGCCTCGCGATAGTGATGTTATTGATACCATTGTTTCAGCAGAGATACCCAATCCGGAAGATTATCATAGGCTCCATAGCATTGTTCTAAAGCATATGGTACATGGGCCTTGCGGAGACAATAATATGAATACTGACGAGCAGTAGTGATAGCTTTCTTGTTTAATAAAACACACAAATTATAAATAAAAATAGAGATAAAAAAGTTAGATTGACCAAAAAGTAGCTAAATTGCCATTATTAATTAACAACAGCGGCAAACTTCACTACTAAACGATACCCACAACGATTGAAGAAGCGTCTTTCGCTATGCTATGGAAGAATCTCACTCTCTACTCTTCTACGATTAAAAAATACGGTCATCGACGATCAAAGACTCTCTTCGTTAGACTCCCAGTAGCTAGGGTATTCATTCGGTTAACCGTTAGTCGGTTAACCGATTAATTACTATTCGATTAACTGATCGGTTAATTTTAATTTGGCTTTTTTCGATTAACGATTAAACCGGTTAATTTCAGTCGATTAACCGATTAACCGATGCAACAAAATTTTTAAATTTTTGTAGTATTAAACCATATTTTTTGTGTTTTTAATTATGGGTGAGTTCCAAAACGGCAAATGCAAAGCAACTCGCTTTTTTAAATGCATTCTACAATACAAGTACATATGTAGAATTTTACAATGTTATCTGTACCAAAGTTCACCAAAAAAGTTACCAAAGTGCACCATTAAAGTTATGTTTAAAAATATTTTTCATACAATATATTTCCTTCTAGAAATACATACTTGCATTCCTTAAATACAAAACAAAAACAAAAATTAAGGAATTCGGAAATAAACTTTTTTGCAGAATGTTCGGTGCTGAGCTTTGTCAGGATGAGTTAGATGATGACCTAACAACAGAAGAAACTCTCGATAGTAACACAACAACAGAATTAATAAATACAATTAGAAGGGTTAAGCATTTAAAAAATAAAAACCGGACTCTTATGGCATAATGGAAGATTAAAATTATTAAAGGAAAATGACTGAGAAATAAGATAATCTGTATTATGGGTTTATTTCGGTTTCTCCAAAATCTTCCATAAGTATTCCAAGTCAAGTTTATCAAAACTCAAGAAAAGAATCTCTTAAATCCTAAACATTTAAAACAATTTATTTTTCTAAAACATTATTTTATAAGATCACCTTTAACTATTAAAATGATCTCACAGTTTATTTTTTAATAAATACATAATATGAACTAATTAAAAAATATCTATTACATAGTTATTAATTATTTTTTAGTTTGCTCGTTTTAGTTCAAGTATTGCCATGTTATTGTTTTTTTTTTTTACTAATAAACTGCAAATAATAAATAATTTTTATTTATTGAAATTACTTTATTTAGAAAAAAACCTTATTAACCGGTTAACCGATCAATCACAAAATTAACGGATTATTAACCGATTAAACCAAAACCTCGATTAATTAATCGAGCGATTAACCGATTAAAGCAAAAGCCCGATTAAATGAATACCCTACCAGTAGCTCTAACACGATTGAAATGGGTATGAAGTAATTATGTTTTTGTTTGAATGTTTTTTTTATTAAAAATCGAACCAAAATTGTTTAAAAAAAACTAAATTTTAAGTTGTCCGATTTTTTGACGATTTTTCGAAACGATAAAGACGATTTTTTAATTTTTTTTCAGGAAACTGACGATTTTCTCACAAAAATATCTTTATCGAGCGTAAAGAAATTTGCATACCTTTTAAACTAATAGATTATCCAACAAGAAACTGTTTGTCTAATGCTACTTTCAAAAATCTGATGTTTATGAAAGGAAACAATTGTTTTGTTAATTAGTTTTATCTAATGTATTTTTTGGTTTGAATAAAAATGGTGTATTTCGTATTTTAAAAACATACATGTAGATGTACGACTTGGAAAGTACTTGGTATTTTGTATTTGAAATACTACGTACAATAAATGGAAGTATTTAATATTTTAAATACATAACCTGTAAGTATTTTGTATTTTAAATACACGACCAGCAAGTATTTTTTATTTTGTATTTTTAAATATAAAAAGTGTCATTAGGAAAACGCAAAAGTTTCCTGCAAAAAATATAAGAAAAAGTGAACGGTTTATTCAATGACCACGCCCACCGCCCAAAAATCAAACATCGGGCTCCGTCTTGCACCAGTGGGGCAAATGAGCTTTACTTATGCCAAATTTCATCTTTCTGCGACGTCAGACGTCTTCAGAAAGCCGCGGAAAGAGAACCGGACATACATCTGGACAAACAACGAAATTATATATATAGAAGATACTATCACTGAGCGAAACATATTGAGGACGTATCGCACAAATTAATCCAAATGATTGTGCGAACTATATAATGGATGTAATCATCCCAATTCCTAAGGCGGCGAGTGCACAAGGTCTTCATTAATCATTTTAAAAGTGGTTTAATTTGATTTAAAAATATTTAATTAAGTTTAGTTTATTTGAAATAAAGTTTCGTTTATTTTGAAAAAGGTTTCGTTTATTTTGAATAAAGCTTCGTCTTTTTTTTTTTTTTGAATAAAGTCTCGTTTATTTTGAAAAAGGTTTCGTTTAATTTGAAATATGTTTCGTCTAATTTAAAAAAACTTTTATTTAAACTAAAAATGCAATAGAACAATGAGGCGGCAATCAACCTACTAACTTTAAACATCAAGTTTAAACCATAAATAAAACGTTTATGGACTTGACCTATGATATTCTTCCGAAAAATAATGGATTTACCCACCATTACTCACCTCACCAACCTCGAGTTCGAAAATATTAGGTTTGGTTAGATGTTACCTAGAGTATAAAATTTTCCCCTTTTTGTCCCACCAATTTAAATTTTCCAAATTTTTGCTTTAAAATGTTAATTCTGTAGATTGTTTATTTTAGTCTTTAGTATTTTAATAATGCTGGATAATAAAATTCCCATTATGTAAGATGTTTATAAAAAGTACCAAAAGTACGTTCATTTATCCTGATTTGCTCCTTGTAGCAAAACAAAATCGTCAAATTGACTTATTTAAATCGTCATGGTAAAATGCCACTAACTTTTGGCAGTTTTTAAGAAAAAAAAACATACTTGTGTATTTCTCGTCTCGAAAGATCTCTAACAGCTGTTCTTACTTCTATGTTAATTATTAAAGCTTTTACTTCTTTTACATACCAACAAAAATAAGAGATGCAAGCGTTTTTAATTTTAAAATAATCCAAAATAGGAAAATACTTATTAGAAAAACATTTTAGTCGTACAAATAAGTTAATTCTCGAAGCTAGTCAACAGATTATTAAGCAATTCATTTCCAACTCATTTCAATTGGTTTGATTGAAATATGAATTAATTTTGTATTGGAAGGGAATAGTTAGGTACCGCAGAATAGGAATTAAATTATTATTATTTGCTAAAAGAAACTTAAGTTTTTATTTATATCAAATAGTGTGAAAATATTATTAAAGTGTGTTGACCAATAATTTTTTGTTTAAATAATCTCATATTTGCATATTGTGGAAAAAATATTTTTTTTAATTTGTCAATCGAATTTTAAAGATTTTAGCAACTTTGAATCTCAACAACTTTTTTTGATTTCATTCATTTGAATTTCAATTTATTGTTCCAATTCATTTGAATGAATTCAAAATCAATTTAATTCAAATGAATCTGTAAAATGAATTGCAATTGACTTTAATAAATTCATTTGAATTGGAAACGAATTGCAACTCATTCTACAAATTCATTTGATTTTTTTGAATTGATTAAAATTTTATTCAATACTTTTTTGCTGAGAAAAGAATCAATTCAAAATTTAGCTAATTCGTAACGAATTAAAATCAAAAGAGAATGATTAATTTACAGCTCGGAACTTATGGCGATTTCTTTTCTGAGAAATACATATGTTGCATAAATGTTACATGCTCTATTTCTTTTGTGTAGATCATGTAACATTTATGCAACATATTTCTCAGAAAAGAAATCGCCATTAGAGATATCGAACAACTATTTTACTCATAAAAAATTATATTTCATTGCTGTTATATTTACATATATTTGTATTACAAAGGGTTTAAACGGGAAAATTACTGACAACCAAATAAGCGAAAGTATCCAAGAAGTTATTTAAAAAAGAAATAATACTTAAAACTTTTGTAAGCTTGTACAAAATTGATCATTTGAAAAATCGTCAAATTCATGTTATAAATCGTCAATGAACAATTGAAGCAGAGCCGCGAATAACGTTGTAAAAGCCACTTTTTGCAACAACTGTTTTTTTGCAGATAACCGTTAACATTACTCTCGAACACTGTTTAAACCTCAAATCACCCAAAATTATGCACCTTAAAGCCTTTAAAAAGGGCATACAAAGAGTAAGCTAGTGGAAGAACGTTGTAAGTTACTTAAAAATGCCACAAAGTAAATGGTTTTAACGCTGAATAACGTTTTAAAAGCCATCAGTCATGATGCTTTGTGTAGTGGAAGAACTTTTTAAATGACATCGTGATTGTGGATATGAAACGTTTTTCAACTAAAAAAAAGTTATAAACTGTAAATTTGCATGTAATTTAAGTTTTATATTTGTTGATATTTTGCATACAAATTTTTATTATCATTATTTTTAATAATCTAAAAAAAAATTAATAATCTTGCCTGTTAAAAACGTTTTTTTGCTCTCCTGAAAAAAAATTATTTTGTAACTTAAAACGTTATTCGCGGCTGTGCTTCAATTTTTGGACCCCAAATCGTCAAAATGACGATAAATCGTCAAATCTGGCAGTTTTGTTGTTAATACAATTATGAAATTCTCAATGCCATCCTGTCCCACAGCGTTACCGTTAAGCTGGAGGTCTATACCACGCGTTTTCGCATCCACGCAGCGCATGCTTTTCTAACCTAACTTGCGTTCTACGTTTCAAGTTACATGCAACGCTTGTTATGCAGCAGCAGCACAAGTAAAAATAAAATTTAATTTGTCAAAATCAGCTGATTTGTTCGAACGCTGCTTGTGACGCTTGCAAAAGTAGAAAGTAAACCTACTTTTCGCCTCAAGGCATCTACGCTTTTGTGCATGTAACTTCCCTGCAAATAACATTGGACCACCTGATCCATTTTGATAAAATGGACTACTCCATGGACTGGTCCGATGTAATGCAAGCATGGACCATGTCATTGTTAAAAAGTGTTTGTAGATGACATGTTTTCTTTTTTAACGACTTGCTTTCGTTTTTAAACGACTTCAGAACTAATCCTCTTGAGTATACAACGGAGTAGTTTTAAAACTACTCCTTTGTAGTCGAAAGCTGGTTTATATGGTCCTCCCCTAGGACATCGTAATGTTAAATAGACCATGTTTTTCCATACGTTTGGGTTACTTTTGGACTAGTCCTGGTCCCTTGTGGGCTACTCTTTACACGCGTGTTTGGACTACACAGATTCTACTTTTTTGACAGCTGCGTATGCTGTGGACCTCCAGCTTTATGCGACTAAAGTGGCATTTTGCCCCTTTTTTGACTGCCTTACACCCCTTTCTTTTCCACTTTATGTTAAAATCCCTTTTGTATCATCTTGCATATTTTTGTGGCTTGACCGGCTATAACATCTTATTTTTTTTTTTTATAGATTATTGTAGCAGCTAAAATAATAAGAGTTAAATATGTACTTAACCTATGATTATTTAAAAAAAGTTACTGACTGGACAACAATGTCGAAAGGAAATGTTCTTTTGTATATTTACATTGAAAACAAACACCAATTTTAATTTTTTATTATTGTTTTCAATATAGTAAATATATGTATAAAAAATTTTTTTTTCGAAATTGTTGGCCAGGCAGTTAATGTAATGTATACAAATTAAATAACGTAATATGCATTAAAGACTTATGTATGTGTGTTCTAAATTATATTTAAAATACTCTTTGTAATATTTTCGAAAAAAATATTAAAATTTTTTTCTTATCAAGTTAAATTTCTGGTGGTATATTTCCCGAATACTTTTGTAGTTTTGATTCCTCCCATTCTTTGGGATGAATTTTTTTGCGATGAGCATGCATATTTCCATTAGAATTAAAAGTTTTTGGACACCAAGGACAGGTGTATAGTGTTGTGCCAGTATGTGTGGCCATATGTTCCTAAATTTAAAAGTATTTTAAATAAACAGTTTCTTGTTTTCATACTACCTGACTCACCCTTAGAGCTTCCGATCTCTTAAAAGCCTTTTCACAAATACTGCATTTGTGATCGTAACCCTTTTCGTGCATGGTATTTATGTGTTTTTTTAAAGCCTTTAGAGTGGGTGATATTTTAGGACAGATGGTACAGTGATGTTCTTGTTTTCCACCAACCGGATGTTGTGATTCTTTATGAAGTTTAAGACCTCGTTCACTCGTCAAACGTAAACCACAGACATCACAATTGACAACGGGCAACGGTATACCTTCGTGCTTATTCATGTGTAATTTAAATTCCGCACTCGAATTTATGGCTTTGCCGCATATGTAGCAGATTTTGACAAATCGTTTGAGGTGTACGGCTTGCCGGTGTTGGTTAAGTAGGTAAGGACTGCCGTAACTGAAAAAAGTTTAATTTGGGAATTAATTAGTTTTCTTTTATTTAAAACTTTACAAAACTAACTTTTTACCACAATCGCTACAAGGGAACTTTTTCTCCTCTTCCGGCAAATGTGTTAATTTATGAATTCTTAACACATAGGCTTCTGTAAAGGATTTGCCACACACATCACAACAATGTTGTTTTACAACCTCATTCGCTCTATGTACACGCAGCATATGACTGTCAAAACTAATGCGGTCGGACATGGCTTTGCCACATTCGTTGCATTTGAAATGATCGGGATTTAAATGGCAGTGGAGATGGTCCACCAAACGTGTGCGATCGAAAAATTTTCTTTTACAGCAAACAACATAGCCACGTTGTTGGTGATTCTCGACAAAGTGTTTTTGCATGGCAGGAAAATCATCAAATGGCACTTGACAAAGATCGCAAAACATTTGTTTAAAGTGCTCCGCTATAAATTGATCGTTTTCTTTGCGATTAGTGCGATGTTTACTATAAGCCTTGCGCCTCTTACTTTCCACAGTTTCTAAGGAGGAATCTTTATCTGGCCGATAGTTGGCATCAGTTACATCATTGTCATTATCAGTAACACCATCTGAATCGTTAGTATAATTTAAATCCACGGGTTCATCTTTTACCTTTGAATCTTCCATCTTAATTTCTTCTGCACTTGCTTTTGCTTTAGAATATTTTCTTTTCTTAGATTTATTGGCATTAGATTTTTTCGATTTTTCTAGAGGATCTTTTCTTGTCATATCATTTTGTAATCTTAAACGTTTACAGGCTTCCTTCAAAGGCATATCATCTAAATCTACTTCATCTAAACGCTCTGCTATTGGAGTTTCATTATTCGCCACTAAATCAGGAGTTGATGTCTGATCTATCAGTATTTCTGGTTCTGTCAAATCTTGTGGTCGAGTTTGATCAATAAGTATTTCTGGTTCCATAAAACAAAATGTTGTGTTATCCTTATTCGATTTTTCGCCATTGTCCGTAATTTTCGTTCTTTGTAAAGGCGATTCCTCTTTATATATTGCTGCTGCCGGCTCTTCATCTTCAAGTTTTATTTTGCCAAAATCCTTGTGAGCCTCATCAATGCGCAAATAGAATTTATGAAAATCGTCTACCTCTCGCCAGCATGATAAACATATCCAGGAACTGGGTTGTATTGTGTTCTATAGGCAGTTTTAAAAAAGGAAACAATTAAATATCAAACGAAAAACAACAGCTAGAAATTATTTATTTATACCATCGACCAAAAATGTTTTTCTATCGTGTTTGCTATGTCCAACTCTTTCCATCGTGCTGAGTTCGCCTTTATGCAATCCAAAATGTCTTTATTTATTTCTAGACACAATACACAAGATTCCATTATAGGCTTTTCTTTAGTAATTTAAAATAACATTTGTTGCAATTTGTAAACAAGAGAAAAATATGCTGTATATTAATGCATACGATAAGTCGGTAGTTGCTATGCACTATTATTCGGCTACCAAATAAATAATGCAACACTAGCAAAATACAGTGCTGCCAGGATATATTTTGACATCAATATCGTATGCACAACAAAGATCTGGGGTCTAATCACCGCATACGATATCGAGCAAAATTTATCGAAATTATTTATTTTGGTATCTTGAAACTCTATATCGAATGAAATGTCTAATCACCGCATTCGATACTATTGTATCGAATAAACTATTGAATTTTTTTGCATACGATAGACACTGGTGTATCGAATGAAAACTCGATAAATGTAATGTCGAGTTACTCAATGTGGAATGCTATTATTTCAAATTCAATAGATTTCATTCGATATCGAGTTTTTTGATACCAAAATAAATAAGTTCGATTAATTTTGCTCGATAACGAATGCAGTGATTAGACCCCTGCAAAAGTTACTTTTCTTTTGTGAGTTGGATGATTAAATGAATAATTTTTTCACTAGTTTTTAAAATCCGATACAAATTCCTTTTTTAAGTGCACTTTTTTTGGCATTTTAAAATTATTTTCATACAAAAAACCAAAGTTAAATGTACTTTGACTTAGCTGCCAAAAATACATATTTTCTGTAATTATTCTTCAAAATCCTTGTTTAAGTGTCTTTTGTATACCTGCATATTTATTTTATTTTTGGCCAGCTTTAAAATATTTCCATATAAAACATCAAAGTTAGCTGCACACATGCAAAAATATGCTGGCCACTTTTGCATATAAATATCCAAGTTTAAATCAATACTAGTTTGATTATACTTTTATATAATACAACGTTGAAATTAAAAATTAAATTATTCCCCTCACTCTTCCTTTTAAAAGAAAAAAATTTATTATGAACATTTTTTCAAATAGGCGGAACCAACTGGGATAGTTAAAATGAAAAATTAATTTTGGTTCGCCGTTAAATATTTTTAGGGAATGATTAGGAGTGTGGGGTTTTTTATTACAAAATGTTAACAAATAGATCCTCAGGGATCTATTCTAGGCGCACTTTTGTTTATAATATACATTAATGATATGCCAAATATACTTAAGAAATGCGAAATAATTCTATATGCAGATGACACATTAATCTATGCGGAAGGAGACACAGATGAAGAATGTAGAGAAAATCTAATGCACGACATAAATAACATAAATAACTGGCTTAAAATGAATAGATTAAAACTTAATGAAAACAAAACAAAACTACTTGAAATAAATATGAACAGTGAATCAACAATTACAATTAATAATGAAACAATAGAAAAAGTAAATAAAATAAAATACCTCGGTTTTATAATCGATAAAGACTTAAAACTAAAAGAACACATTGATTATATATGTAAGAAAATAGGCAAAAAAAATAGGATTTTTTAAAAGAGTTAGAAATAAAATATCTCAAATAACAGCAATACATATCTATAACACAATGATAAAACCACACTTTGAATTTGGTTCAACTATTTTATACACATGCTGCTCAACAACACAAATACAAAGATTACAAAAACTACAAAATAAAGCTATGAGGTCAATATTAAAATACAATATATATGCTCCAATTCAACTAATGCTAGACACACTAAAATGGTTAAACATTCAACAAAGACTTGAACTGAATACACTGCAATTCACACAGAAAATGAAAATGGGAAATGCACCAGAATACCTTACTGAACAACTGGAATATGTGAGAGAAGTACAACCATATTACCTTAGAAACGCTGAAAATTTCCGACTGCCAAGGGTAACAACAACAGCTATGCAGCGATCTCTATTCTTTAAAGGACTTAAATTATACAATTTGTTACCAGATTACATAAAAAGGGAGGAAAATATTAATATATGTAGGAAGAATATAGCACAATTTGTAAAATATAATATAGAAAATCGTATTTTGTAAAGAAAAAATAATTAAAAACTATGTATATTTGAAAATTTTAAAGTATGATGAATACTACTAAATAAATAAATAATAATAATAATAATAATAATAATAATAATAATAATAATAATAATAATAATAATAATAATAAATTATATGAAGTTAAAAAAAAAATGTTTATATGTGACCCGGTCTATGAAAAGGTGGCTTATGACTCAAAAAATTACTTTTCACTTTTTTTTGGTTCGGATAGTTTTTGAGACGCTCTTTAACATGGTGAAAAGCAGAAAGCCCTAACTTGATTAGAAGTGTACTAAAAATGTTAAGAAAGAAGAACACAAATGAAAGAATAACAGAATTTTATTAAAAACTAGCATTTAACCCGCTACTTCGTTAGCGTTTCCTTTTCCTTCGTGGACATATTTGTATATCAAAGCTTATTTTTCTAGGTTTAAATTTGTTTAAATTCTAGCATTTAACCCGCTACTTTGTAATCAGACCTTTTCTTTCATGAACATATTTATATTCCAAAGTATACGTAAATAGGTTAAAGCAAAATAGTTCCAAGATTTTTTATATCATAGGTTGATATTGACACAGGACTTTGCACCTATAATTTTGTGCTTTTAGGTTCAATATATGAAATTCAAAAAGTACGAATCGTAGAACACAAAAGCAAATGAAAGAAAGTTAATTTTCCGTATTATCCTTTTTGATACTTTTTTCTCCCCATTTATGTATTAAAAATTTCAATGTTGTAGTTGGAGCCTATAGCTTAGAACGTTTTTGTCATAGGATAAAAAATCTCTGGTGGGCGTGAGGGACTTCGCCGGTTGAGCAAAAAAAAATGTTTGGTTTATAATGAACCGAAAAATGTGTTTATTATCCCATATTGCCCATAAGATATAGTTCCTTGGGGCAATGATGTCCAGAAAAGTTGTGTCTCTAAAGTACATACAGTGGTGGCGTGACAAAATATGTACAGGTTTTACGCGTTTACTCCCCAAAAGGACCAAATTTCGAAAAAGTACCAGACACCTGTCCTCTTATTTTTTTTAATGAACAACATTAGGTGTTAAATTTTTTGTATCTCTATTAGTTTTGGATTTTTTAGGTAAGCGAGATCGAGTTGGCGAGAGGCCAGCCTCCGGTCCAAATGGCAGCTTTTTAGCTTCAGGATCTTAGGTATGTCATTCAGTTACTTTACAGTTTTATATTATATAGATAGATGGAGAAAAATGTTGTGAAAAAAGTAACAAAATAGGAATGATTTTCACACCTTAAACGTTTGAATTTCAAAACAGGTCCAAATCTGTTTTGTATTTTTTAGATAAGCTACGAATGTGATAAAATTTTTATTTACCCTTCTACTCCCCAAAAAGTCCGTACCTCACAAAAGTACCAGAAACCTGTCCGTTTATTTTTTTAATGAGCAACAATAAGTATTCAATTTGTGTATCTCTTTTAGTTAAGGAGATATGAGGTTAGGGAATTTTTCTAATGAACAACAATAAGTGTTAATGCTTTTCATCTCTTTTAGTTAAGGAGGTATGAGCTTAGCAGGATCCTTTGGCGCGAGGCGAGCCCATGGTCCAAATGTCAACCTTTTAGTTTCAGACGTTAGGCTCTGCGATGAAAAATTTGAAAAAATAACAAACATAGGTACAATTTTCATCCCTTAAACGTTCGAATTTCGAAAAAGTACCAAATATGCATTTGTAGTTTTTAGATAAGTTAATAATTTTTATTTAGTTTTTATTAAAATGGACGAATTTCGTAAAAGTACCAGACAATTACTTTAACTTAAAATAAATATTAAGTTAAAAAAGTACCGGTTTATAAAAAAGTACCAATTAGAGAACGAAAAAGTTCCAAAAATCCCTCTTACAGATCCTCTTTTACTCAGGACCTTGCAGATTTATTTTATGTTTCTAGATCCAATAAATGCGGAAATTGAAAAGGTACCATTTAAGATGCAAAATAATATCAAACCCCCTTTTCAGATTCTCATTCACTCAGGACCTTGACTGTTTAATTTTACCTTTCTAGGTCCAATACTAACGGTAATTCAAAAAGTACCAGTTAATGAATAAAAAAGTACCAAAAAGTTCCTTCTTATAGAATCTCATCCACTCAAGACATTGCATGTTAAATTTTATGATTCTAGGTTCACTATTTGAGGAAATTCAAAAAGTACCAGTATAAGAACAAAAAGTACCACAAACTTGCCTCTTATAGATTCTTATCCTCTCAGGGCATTGCATCTTGAATTTTATGTTTCTAAGTTAATTAATAACGGATATTGAAAAAGTACCAGCTTAAAAACCAATGGTATTGTGTATGGGCCCTGTTATGCATTTCTTGTAGGGATATTAGTTGGCAAAACAATGCAAAAACAAAATAGCTGTAAAAGTGTTTATGTATTAGTGAAAAAGTTTGAATGAATTGCTATTGTCTTGCCAGTACTGGCAAATGTAAGATAATTAGATAAAATTTGGCACATTGTAGTTCTTATTGGCACAAGGACCAAGCCTATTGAAAATGGGCCGAATCGTTACACCACGAAGGAGATAAGAGCCAATTTCTTCCTCTCAGAAACCATCAAACCGATTTTAATAAAAATTTAAAACATAGATAGATCTATATTTATAAAGACACATAAGCATGATTCTCCATGGATCCCGAATAGGGAGCACTCTCCAATTGTGTTTTTAAATAGTGTGGTGTAGGGTATCATATGGTCGGGCTTAGCCGACTATACTTGTTTCATATGGTTTTAATACTGAAGTAAAAAGTTGTTTGCTTATGCTCTATTATGATTTTATATTACACTGTACGACACGATTTTTCACCCATGATCAAACTAACCAGATCCTGATAATATAGTTTAAACAAAAACATACGTATCTCTCAGTTTTTCTAGATCAATTCATTTTGCGCTTTTACGCGCAATTAAATTTTTAATGTGAATTTACCTGTCTATTTCATTTGGAAGTTTCTAAGGCGAATTGACTAGAAGGTGAGGTCAACTCTACAACAACACTGCTTCTGTGGTCGGGTTGTCAAAAATATTGCTAGTAAAAAATATAGGTTTGTTTACATAAAAAACTAGTTAGTGTTGAATGAGTTGATTTAGTTTAGTCTTGGGCTTAATCGTTCATTTAGGTGACCGGTCATTATCGTTCAGTTCACAAAGTATACAGAGATGAAAAAAGTGACGTATGAAAAATGCCTAAATCATTTGCGAGGGCAGCTTTCGAAGAAAGAAAACGTTTTTTGTTAGTGAAGTGACAATGCGTAAAAACAGGTCGCCTCTATCTACACAAATTGCATAATCAACTGCCTGTTTTTAGAAAACGTAAACAAGTGAGTGAGTGAGAAATTATATTGAAAACAACAATAAAAAACGAAAATTTGTTTTTATTTTCAATATAATTTCTCACTCACTCACTTGTTTACGTTTTCTAAAAACAGGCAGCAAAACAAAAAACGCAAAAAGGGCAGCTTTCGAAGAAAACGACAGAAAAAACACAATATTTTCTGTCTCGTGACGCCTCTGTATACTCTGTGGTTCAGTTAAAACAAATGAACTAGTTCGTTCTTTTCGTTCACTCGGTCTTTTCTGTCAGCGGTCTTTTGTGTCAGTCGGTCTTTTGTGTCACTTGCAGGGTTGTCAGATGGGGCGATTTCTCGCCAAACGTGGCGTTTTTCAAACATGTTTGGCAACCTAATTTTTGATTTGGCGACATGGCGATTTATATAATAGTTAAAATCGCCAACTGGCTATTTTTGATGACCTATGAATTTGTTTTGAAATTCGTTAAATTCGATACTTAGAAATAATATTATTTTAATTCTCGTATTTTTATGAATGAAATTTCAGGCAATCATATGTATGATAGGTATTTGAAGGTATGTTCAAATGGCTGATGAAGTTAATGAAAATCTTCTAGGAAAGTGCTTTTTATATATAAAATTGCCCTTGAAAAAATCAATAAATAGAATTCCTTAAAACACTAATATGTGTTAAGTCTAAAAAAAATTTCATATTATACTTATATGTATGTTTCAATTTATTATCACAGATAAAATATGTTGTTGTTAGTGATATTTTAAAGATTTTTATGACTCCTAACATACCTTTGGACGTTTATGAAACACAATGGAAAAAATAAACGTTGGTTAATTGGAAAGATAACTAAATAAGTTTAGGCCAATATTTTAAAGCTACAAGGATACGGCAGGTATTAAGGACTTTACTTTGGCTGTCCTTAATATCCGGTTATTACAACTAGTAACACCTGTGTTGAAACTATGAACTCCACTAAAACTCGCCTTCGAATTAGAATGCAATACGAACTTCTAACGCGTTATTAGGAGTTATACAGGCATGTTCTGTAAATCACAAGATTTCAAATTACTTATGATTTTGAAATCACAATTGTGATAAATGGTTGTTTTGAAAACCACAAAAGTTTTAACTTAGTTAAAAATGGTGGAAACAAATAAGCAAGTAGTTTTAAATCGGCGGTCACTTAGCTGACTGGTTTAAAATCACAATTATGAAAAAAGCTTTTTGTCCAGAACACCTTTTTTGTGATCAGAACATTCCTGATAAGTTATATGAATGGGAATAGTACATGTTGCACTTCTTTTGTACTTTCGTTGAACAAATGTAATACCCTCACAATGTATTCCAAATAAGAAGACAAATAGCGAGTCTTGCCGGTGAAGCGTTTTAGATATCGGTATTTCCACAGAAATGTCTACTTTTTGTCACGTAACGTCACCAACCATTTTTAATTGTTTCTCAAAGAATAATGAAAATATTATTTACTTTTTTGCATTTGGGTGTAGAGCTCAACTAGGGATTTAGTGAAAGAGAGGAAAAATTTGAACAACGTGGTTCTAAAATACAAGAGTAATTGCTAGGTGACGTGACAAAAAGAGAGCTTTTCTGTGGAAGTGCCCATATATAATAAAACTGCAACTATTGTATATAGTGCATTTCTATTATTTGCTTAGTACTAACCGCAAAAATTCTTTTTTTGTTGCTTTAAGTAGACTACTATAAATTATTTTATAGTAAACATCGTACCTTTTTTGTGTGCACTAACTATTTTTATTTCGCTCTAAATAAAAATTAAACAAAATATATATTATGGCGACTTTTTTTTGAAATTTTTTTTCTTTTAACACATTGCCAGTGGCAATTTGGCACATTGTTTAGAAAATTTCATAGTACAATCTGGGCTGCCATATGTAGTGATTTCTCGCTTAACGTGGCGGTTTTAATACTTGTTTGGTGTTCTCATATTCAAATTGCTTATGTGTAGTTTATAGAACACGAGCGCCTTACTCGTCCGTTCAACTTACATTTAAAACAAAAACAAATTTCGAAATCTTACAATGTTGTCATAAAAATTGCCTAAAAATGTATTGAAACTGTGTGAACATTGTAAGATGTGTAAAATTAATGCATCTGACAATGGCATCATTGTCAGAAAAATTACAACATTGTAAGATCTGTCCATCGTCTGTACGAAGCTTTAGGTAACTTTATTTAAAGAGAAAGAATTACTTAAAAATGTTTCTTCCTGTTTTTCGAACTTATAATGTCATTAATCAATTTATATGTTATAAAAGCATGTTGCTTGTCAATACACAATTTTTTTTTAAATATAAAAGCTTGTCGCAAGATTTAAGTACTCGTATTTACTTCGTTTGAGAATTTTAGTAGTTAATATCAATCACATCAACGGTCAATTTCAGCAAGTTCAGTTATAATTAACTATCCGCTATAACTGACAAAAACATATTGTTAACTGGAAGTTAAATTGGTCGCAAGTTATTTAATTTACATGTTTTTCTACACAAGTAAATCTCGCGACAAGCTTTAAATCGTATAATTTATGTAACGACGTTTTAAGTTGATAGTAAAAGTTTTTAAGTTACATTATATATTTTCTTTTCAGAGCATTTAAATAAAAGATGTTTTTTTTTTAAACAATTTTTTACTTTTAACTCGCATTTGTATTCTCAGGAAGTAATTTCAGTTGATACCCATATTGAAGATTTAGAGTCACTCAGCAAGCCCTCTCATTTGATACTCATATTGTTGAAATCAAGGCGAATTTACTTCAGGTGGCGGCGAGACTACAACAAGTCAACAACACAAAAAACAACATGTATTTTGTTTTTATTTTTCGGTCAAGTAATGTCAAAAACAAGGCGAATTAATATATATATGAATTCGCTTTGTATTAAACAGTTGACTAAAGCACGGCTACCAGATTTGGGGTTCTTATCTCAAATTAGTTTAAAACAATTAATTTCGGGCTTATATTGAGAATGTAAAAAAAAAACATTTTTCTTTTTAGGGAAATTATTAATAGATTTGTTTCTGTTACAAGCCGTCATACATATATAAAATCTGTAAGACTTTTTATGTACAAAACTCATTTTAATACAATATATATGAAACAAATTATAGCGCAAATACAATATCGGACGGCTGAAAAATCTGATTTGCTGATCAGCAAATATCAGTTTTTTATTTAAAATTAATCAGCAGCATATTTTTCTCATCTAAAAAACGTTTGCCCCATTTGTTTAGGTTGACCTGTTAAAACTCTATGAAGTAAAAATACTTTTAAACGTATTCAGGGGTGTTCTGAAAATCAAAAACAAAAAACCCAAAAATTGTATATGTAATTTTTTAATAAGATTTCCGTGATAAAAGAATTTTACGACAAATATTAAACAATTATTTCTTTGTTAAACTGAATTTTATAACAAAAATTATACAAATTAGTTTAAAAGAGTATTACAAACAACTGAACAATTTTATTGTTTTGCTTTTTCGATTTAAAGAACACTCTTGAATGACTAAGCCAATTAATATTTTACGCGTTAAATGGATGAGTTTGTGGGTCGTTATTATAGCCCTAATTCTCCACATTTGGAATTTTCTGAAGTTGTGAACATTTCAAGTTCTTAAACGATATAAAATGGTGTAACATGGATTTCCAGGCAGACTCCATTAATGCTAGAAGCATGTTTGCCAATGTTTTCATGATGCTTTAAGGTTTATATTTTTACCACTAGTCATAGGAACAAGAAATTTAAAATCTATTAATTATATCTTAGATTAACTGACGTATTCTCTCTTACTCAATACATTTTCCTTTTACATGATAAGATTTTTCTCATTCTACATAATCTTTCGACATGTCGTAATACATTGTATTACCGTGTAAACTGGCCTTAAGTAATATCTACATTAAAAATGGGGTTTCCATAATAATTTCGTGCTCTAAAACTTGACTAAGCTTTAATAAATAAATCTGTTGACTATGGAATTTGGTTATTTATTTAAAGGTCTAATTTAAAAAATAAATGAAATAAATATGTATACAATTTTCTGCTCAAATTAAAATTTTTGCATTTGGCGGGGTTTATATTATGAACAACTGGCAACGCTCATGTATATTGTAGAAAAATTGCAAATAGCAGCCAGGGTTGTCGGATTTATTTTGATCTTTTTTGCCAAATTAATTGTCCAAAATCGCCAAAGCCTTTTTTATAAATCCTAAAAAATAAATGTCTTCCTAATTGCTAAAATTTGCCAAAAATGGGAAAAAGTCGCCTTGATATATAGTATATTGTTTAATTAAAGTAAAATGATTGGTGAACACAGAAAAGGTATAGTTTACAATAGTCTAATTGAAGCAGCAAAACGTTTTTTTGTGGTTAGTATTAAATAAATATTGGATATATAATAAAACGCTATACACTTCACCGGCAGGGCAACTCTGGGGTCTAATCACCGCACTCGATACTATCGTATCGAATAAACTATAAATTTTTTTGCATACGATAGACACTGACGTATCGAATGAAAACTCGATAAATTTATTGTCGAGTTGCTCAATATCAAATGCTATTATTTCAAATTCACTACATTTCATTCGATATCGAGTTTCATGATACCAAAATAAATAATTTCGATAAATTTTGCTCGATATCGAATGCGGTGATTAGACCCCTGCTATTAACATTCATATAATTTATAACTCGTAATAACGTGCCAAGAAGTTTATATTGCACTTTATTTTGAAAGCGAGCTTTAGTGGAGTTAATTATTAAAAATAACTCTTTCAACACAGACATTAACAGTTGGAATAACATGCACATAAAGAGTTCTTTAAAATGGTACGTACCGGACGTATCTTATAGCTATAAACTTTTTTCAAAAACTAATTTAAATTAGATGTAATACCACCATTGAAATAGTATTTCCAAATAACAAACGGTAAATTTGTATACGAGTCTCAAAACAAATTCATGGCTTATACTATGCTCACACTTGGGTTCTTTAACTCTGCTTTAAGTTTTATTTTTCTTTTTTTTAAATAATTCATAAATTTGTACAATTTTATCATTAATATGTTTAAAATAATCTTCTGATAACTTTATAAAGTATTTTTATCCATTTTGAATACTTAAAAGAAATATAAATTTGTTTGTTGGGGTTTTTTCTTAATAATCTGTCATCTTAATCATCTCAAATGTAATAACATTTTGCTTAAACACGTTTAAAAACTCAAGTGTGAACATAGCATTATCAAATTTCCAACAAAATGATCTAGCCTAAGCAACGAGTGAAATGCGCATAGAGGCTAGCTTTCCCTCAACAATAAATTTCAGTGTATTTATCAAATATGAAAATATTGGGAATTTAGCACGTCATACGAAAATCTTAAAATCGCCATATATTTTAAAATCCACCAAAAATAAATCGCCATGACGCCAAATTGAAAATTAAGTCGCCAAGAAACTTGACAACCCTGATCGTATTATGAAAATGTGTAAAGCAATGAGTAAATGAAATAAGTATATTATATGGCATCACATATACACCACAATAGTATTGTTGTTTCTTTTCAACCAGTTGTTTGGTAAACAAGTGACCGACTGACTAAAAAGACCCAAGTGAACCATGCAAGTGACCGATTGAACGGAATTGAACGATGAAACTGAACGGCCGTTCATCATGACCGACACAACTCTAAAGCTGGAGGTCCATAACACGCGTTTTCGCCTCCACGCAGCGCATGCTTTTATAACCTTACTTGCGTTCTACGTTTCAAGTTACATGCAACGCTTTTTATGCAGCAGCAGCACAAGTAAAAATAAAATTGAATATGTCAAAATCAGCTGATTTGTTCGAACGCTGCTTGTGACGCTTACAAAAGTAGAAAGTAAACCTACTTTTCGCCTCAAGGCATCTACGCTTTTGTGCATGTAACTTACTACGTATAACTACACAGATTCTACATTTTTGACAGCTGCGTATGCTGCGAAGAAGCGAGTAACGCGTGGTGTGGACCTTAAAACTTAAAAAAAATTTCCCCAAATATCCCCCAATAAAAGAGAAAATCCCCTGTAAAAAATACACAGTTTTTAACGGATAATTTAAATATTTATTTGAGTTTTACTTGTACTTTGTTCTACATGAGATAATTTTTATTGTAGGGAAATATGTAGTTGTATTAAAAACATATATAGTTTATATATATGTATATACGTCGAACCTCCCTATAATGAATCTTCATTGAAAACATAATTGTAACTACACTTTGATTACTTAATCATCTAGAAGAAAAGTTTACGACATTTAAACAATTGACAAAAACTAAAATAAGAGATTTTTTCGCCTTATATGCACTTTTCAACTTATCAATCGACTATTCTTTACCCAATCTTCACCAAACTTCATAATTTTTGTTTTTATATACAAGGAAACAAAATTAGCCCATTCATTGACTTTAAGAGTTCATTTTAATTTTCTAATAATAAGTTTATCTACATACATGAACTTCACTAGGAAAATACAAATTTTGAACTTATTATACATAATCATATTATTGACAAATTAGCTTCAAACTTTTGAGACAACTTTTTTTACCCGGTGTTTATTGATATTAACCCTGCCTTTACACATGCAAGTAGTGGCAAGCCACTGTTGTATACATATTATCAAAGAAAATTTGGTCGAAATAGTCGAATCTCATGCCATTAACTTTTGTGATTACACATGCCACTGCGAGTTCATTTTCAAAATGTCGTAGAAGCGTCAACTTGAGTAAATTTGTTTACTTCTCAAATTAAAAAAAAAGTATCAGAAAGCAAAATAGAGTTACCTAGTTAATCATAATGGCACATTTTTGGGGAATTTTTTTCTTTTATTTATATTAGCATTATTTTAACGATATTAATGCTCTATTATTAACAAACTTGCTTTTATTTATGCGCGTTTTTAAAAAATTAATCATTATAATTCTGTATTAACAGTGCAGCCACACGATCAAGATTTTCTTGATAGTCTTTTACATATACTGATTGTCAAAATATGCAAAAGTTGACAGCTGTGACGTAGGCTGCACGCAAGTTATATATGTGTTCCTCTAACTCCCATTGGAGCATAGGGCGCACGCAAGTTGAAAGCAATTTACTTTTTCAAGATGTCGTCGCCGAGAAAACAACTCAAAATGTTTTGCTATTTTCCACTTTTGATTTTTCTGCACTGTAGGCTGTTCGAAGGGACTTTATCATTTTGCTTATTAATTTTATTAATAAACATATTTCACTATTTTTTTAGTTTTTTAGTTAAAATTTTAAAATTCCCGCAACAATTTGTAAAAAAAAAGAACTTCAGCTTTTGCCGGCAAAATATTTGTGAAAAAAAAACAAAAACAGCTTCAAAAGATTTGTAATACGCTGTTTTCTTGAACGAAAATTGATACACTGACTGGCAAGAGAATTTTAGAGGCAAGTTCGTATCAATTTTTAAAAGTATGAGTGTATGGTAAAAAAGTGTGAGTGTATTAAAACATGATAGCCAAAACTTGATCGTGTAACCCTCAAGTAAGGTAAAACTTCAATAACAATCCAGTAAATGTGAATTAAATTTGAAACAGGGTAACATTGCTTATCGTTTTGACATTTAGTGGCATGAAAGTGCCAAATTTCCACTCGCATGCAAGGCATATTTATATATTGTGCAAATATACCTTGCTCGCATGCAATTTTTGCTGCCACTCAGGGTTGTTAGATTTTTTTTGAGCTTCATCGCCAAACCGGATGTCAGAAATCTCCAAACGTCGATTTTGTTCAGTTCTTTGTAAAATTTTCTTTTTTTTTAAATTAAATTTTGCATACAAAAAACGCTATTATAATTTTTCAGTCAAAAACCGCCAAAAACTGAGAAAAAATATAAAAAAGTCGCCGAAGTAAATTTTGTTTTGTTTCTGTAATTTTTTTTTTTAATAACATAAAATGGAGATCGTATATGTATTCAGTTAAAATCTTAAATTAAGTACACGAGTCTATAAAATCGTACACTTCAGCCTCACCTACATACCTACATACTATTAGAATTAAATAGTGACTGAATATAAAATGCACTTAATATGTTTTTTCATATTAGTAATGATAACAAAAAATGACATGTTGTTAAACAAAATCGCCAAAATAATATAAATGGTAAAAATAGCCAAGTTAATCGCCAGTTATATCAGAAATCGCCATAAAAGTCGCCAGTCGCCAAATGGGAAATCCTATCGCCAAACACGTTTCAAAATCTTATCTCTTAGTTATCTTATTTATCTCATATAGAAAAATTAAACTTATATTTTTTATACGGAAATAAGTTTATTTTCTAAAGTAACCAATTTCCTTTCTTAACACAGAAAATCCCAAGGCGAATTCATTCCAGGTAATCTCGGTACTACAACAAGTACAACTCGTACAAAAACCACAAGCAATTTGTTTTTGTAAAATCATTGTACAATGTCAAAAACAGAAAAAAAACAAAACAGAAACAAAGATAATAAAAGAGAATAAACAAAATTTTGACATCCAACAGTGATTTTAGCTAATATCAGCAGGGCTTTTAAGACCACCTGTAATAAATTCGCCTTGTGCTATAAGTTTTTAAAATTCAGGCTTTTCTTCGTATTTTGTAAGTTAGTTTTTCATGTCAAATAAAAATAAAATTATAGGAACAACCAGAATGTACTAATAAAGTGACCTCACAAGCACAGCTGTTTGCAGCGATTTTCTTCGTGTGTGACGTTTGTCGTCATTTTTTTTGTTTATTTACTTTTTTTTATAAGGCATTTTGACACTTGCCGTCTCAATTCTAGCAACAAAATGCCTGGGGGGTTACCGCGTATTTCGATTCGAAAGAAATCATTTACGGATTCGAACAATTTGTACTGTGTATTACGATTTTCGTAATATTTGTTTCGAATAAACGGACGTTTTTCATACTTTATTGAAAACAAAAAATCACTTTCTTAGAAGCCACTCTCTATTACAAACAAAAATTGTTCATCAAAATTCTCATTTTTTAAAAAATACAACCTCTGTCATCGTTTCTAACGATTACGAAAATCGTAATACACAGTACGAATTGTTCGAATCCGTAAATGATTTCTTTCGGATCGAAATACGCGGTAACCCCCCTGTTGTTTTTTTTTATTGTTTCATTGTTGTAGTACTGAGCACAAAGTATACAGAGATTAAAAAAGTGACGTATGAAAAGTGCCTAAATCATTTGCGAGGGCAGCTTTCGAAGAAAGAGAAAGAAAACGTTTTTTGTTAGTGAAGTGACAATGCGTAAAAACAGGCCGCTACTATCTACACAAATTGCATAATCAAAACAAAAAACGCAAAAAGGGCAGCTTTCGAAGAAAAAGACAGAAAAAAACACAATATTTTCTGTCTCGTGACGCCTCTGTGGTACTGTGGCAAGGCGAATTCATAAAGGTGCTATCAGACGGGATGTATTTTACATATGTACTGTCAAATTTTCCATCTGTAAAAGTTGTACACATCGTGTGATACATATGAAACTTTGCATGTGTAAAATACATGTGGAAATACATATGTAAATTTTTCGATTAGAACACGCTCTATTTTACTGTGGCAAACATAAACAAAACAGCTGGTTTGTTTTGAAACGTAAACAAGAGTCAGTTTTTGTTTACATTTATAGGTTATGTCATAAGGAAAAACATAAGCAGGTGTGATAGCAAAAATTATGAATCGTATGTAAAATGGAAATTTTGACATGCATGCGAAATTACATATGGGAAAGAAAAGTGACAGTACATATGTAAAATACATCCCGTCTGATAGCACCTTAAAGGTGACATTTTCCAGTCATCTGTTTATTGTTTATTTTTTTTGTGTGTATACTGAATGTCAAGTTTTGTTTACATTTTGTGATAAAATTAATTCAAATTTAAAATTCAATAAAAATTTAAATAGTTGAAAAAAAAACTTAATTGTACAAAACAAAAAAAAGTTAAAAAATATAAACAAAAGAAATTAAAAATGCGTAAAGAATAAATGGAGCCACAATTAATTTGCAATTGAGGAGTTTCTTAAGCAATTGTGTGTATTTTATTAACAAAAAAATTTCTTTTTTTGTATTTTCAACAAATTATTTTGACATTCACTCTAAAGTCTCAGTTAGGCGAACGTTGCTGTACCCGTAATGTACCGCACCGTACTGTAAGCACGTTGCTGCGCTTATAGAACGTTTAAAAACGTGTCATATGTTTTCCCATACATAAACAAAAAGCAATAGTATACATAAAACAAAACACACAGTGATGGGAATCAAAAATGTTTAAATGGTGACCGTTGTGCAGAAAAGGTACCACGTGATTTAAATGGTATTAAAAAAGTATTTTGTGTATGTAAAAAATGTTAATAATTTAATATTTATATTAAAGATTTACAATAAATAAATTTGTATTTTAGCATATATAAATTTTTAGCAAACATATATTGTAAATGTGCATACAACAAACAAGGTTTTGATACCATTTAAAGTCTTTTATATGTTTCACATTTCCATTGTATGTGTATATGCATTTGTTTATTTTAAACATCTAAACATATGTATATTTGTATATTATGAATTATGTGGTATTGTAAGTTGTTTTGTCGCAATTCTATAGATATACTGAAAAAAGTACCAAAAAAAAGATAAAATTACCCGCATTCAATGTAACATACAAGCCGCCCATCACTGTCTTACAAATGTCACGTAACAACGGCATGAAATTCTATTTTATACAGATTGGTACGTTGCAACTACGGTACATTGCATTTCGGTAAGCTTTTGTATTGGTTTTCATATAACAAAAAGCGAACAGCTGATGGATACAGTACAGATACGGTACAGCAACGTTCGCCTAACTGAGCCTTAACTTTTACAAAAACAAAATACATAGTATTTTTCAATAAAAAGGGATAGCTAGCACAACTCTATCTCATGATGCGGTCACCTTTATAAATTCGCCTTGTACCACAGAGTCAAGGCGAATTCATAAAGGTGACATTTTCGACTCATCTGTTTATTGTTTATTTTTTTGTGTGTATACTGAATGTCAAGCTTTGTTTACATTTTATGAAAAAATTAATTCAAATTTAAAATTCAATAAACATTTTAATAGTTGAAAAAAACTTATTTTAATTTTATTAAATAAAAAAAGTGAATATTAAATATAAACATAAGAAATCAAAAATGCGTAAAGAATAAGTGGAGCCACAATTAATTTGCAATTGAGGACTTTCTAAAGCAATTGTGTATATTTTATTAACAAAAAAATTTCCTTTTTTTTATTTCCAACAAATATTTTTGACATTCACTCTAACTTTTTACAAAAACAAAATACATAGTATTTTTCAATAAAAAGGGATAGCTAGCATAACTCTATCTCATGATGCGGTCACCTTTATAAATTCGCCTTGCACAGAGCATACAGAGACGTCACGAGACGGAAGATTTTGCGTTTTTTTCCGTCTCTTTCTTCTAAAGCTGCCCTCGCAAATGATTTGGACAATTTTCATACGCCACTTTTTTCATCTCTGTATGCTTTGTGCTTGTACTGAGCAAGGTATATTTATAGCAGGTAGTCTCGGAAAGCCAGCTGGTTATTTTTTATTTGCTTGTTTTGCGATACAAACTGTCAAATGTTGTATAGTAAACAAGTAAACAAAGTTTTTTGTCTCTTTTCAACCGCTTTGCTATTTGACAGTTCGTATCACAAAACAACAATAAAAAGCCCTGTTGTTTGTTTTATTGTACAATTGTTGTAATCTCGCGGCTACCTGCTATAAATATACCTTGGTACTGAGTTTAAATTGAATTCACAGAGTATACAGAGGCGTCACGAGACAGAAAATATTGTGTTTTTTTCTGTCTTTTTCTTCGAAAGCTGCCCTTTTTGCGTTTTTTGTTTTGGTTATGCAATTTGTGTAGATAGTAGCGGCCTGTTTTTACGCATTGTCACTTCAATAACAAAAAACGTTTTCTTTCTCTTTCTTCGAAAGCTGCCCTCGCAAATGATTTAGGCATTTTTCATACGTCACTTTTTTCATCTCTGTATACTTTGTGATTGAATTGTTGGAATTAGCCATAAGCAACGAATACTTAATTTTTTTTTAGCTGTATTTAAATATAGTTCGCTTTGAGTCAAAACTTTTTGCATAAACCAAGCAACACATAAATTTAAAATAAGAAAATTTTGGCTTGGACGATAATGGTGCAAAATATTCTTAGTTCAAGCAATATTTTGTGGTGCTTTAGTAAATAATTCTTTCCGTGTATTTCCCCAAAAAATCCTAATTTTTTTTTTAAATCCCCAATGCAGCACAAATGTGTTAGTTTTTCATTATCAAATCCATACTTTAAAGAGGTTTTGCCTATTTTAGCGACATTTTTTTTTAATTAAACAAAATACCTAACTACAAATCAAATAAATACAATTTTTGTTTCTTTTGTTTTTTGTTTCTTCTTTATTTACATACTTAAATTTCTGGTGGTATATTTCCAGAATACTTTTGTAGTTTTGATTCCAACCATTCTTTAGGATGCATTTTTTTGCGATGGGAATGCATATTGCCATTAGAATTGAAAGTTTGCGGGCACCAAGGGCAGGTGTATAATGCCGTGCCTGTATGTTGTGATGCCACATGCTCCTTAAATAAAACGTTTTAAAATTAGTTTAACATGAAAATATGTACATGCATTTCGTTTTACTTACCCTTAAACCTTCCGGTCTCTTAAAAGCTTTTTCACAAAAGCTGCACTTGCGATCGTAACCCTTTTTATGCATTGTATCGATATGTTTCCTAAGAGCCTTTAGAGTGGGTGATATTTTAGGACAGATGGGACAGTGATGTTCTTGTTTTCCACCCACCGGATGCTGTGATTCTTTATGAAGTTTAAGGCCTCGTTTACTCGTCAAACGTAAACCACAGACATCACAATTGACAACGGGCAACGGTATGTCTTCGTGCTTATTCATGTGTTTTTTTAAAGCCTTTAGAGTTGGTGATATTTTAGAACAGATGGTACAGTGATGTTCTTGTTTTCCACCAACCGGATGTTGTGATTCTTTATGAAGTTTAAGACCTCGTTCACTCGTCAAACGTAAACCACAGACATCACAATTGACAATGGGCAACGGTATACCTTCGTGCTTATTCATGTGTAATTTAAATTCCGCACTCGAATTTATGGCTTTGCCGCATATGTAGCAGATTTTGACAAATCGTTTAAGGTGTACGGCTTGCCGGTGACGGTTAAGTACGTAAGGACTGCCGTAACTACAACAAAGTTTTAATTAAGGACTTAATTATTTGGCTTTTAATTAAAATTTTACAAAACTTACTTTTTACCACAGTCGCTGCAAGGGAACTTTTTCTCCTCTTCAGGCAAATGTGTTAATTTATGAATTTTTAACATATAGGCTTCCGTAAAGGACTTGCCACACACATCACAACAATGTTGTTTTACAACCTCATTCGCTCTATGTACACGGATCATATGACTGTCAAAATTATTGCGGTCGGACATGGCTTTGCCACATTCGTTGCATTTGAAATGATCGGGATTCAAATGGCAGTGGAGATGGTCAACCAAACGTGTGCGATCGAAAAATTTTCTTTTACAGCAAACAACATAGCCACGTTGTTGGTGATTCTCGACAAAGTGTTTTTGCATGGCAGGAAAGTCATCAAATGGCACTTGGCAAAGATCGCAAAACATTTGCTTAAAGTGCTCCGCTATAAATTGATCGTTCTCTTTGCGATTAGTGCGATGTTTACTATAAGCCTTGCGCCTTTTACTTTCCACAGTTTCTAAGGAGGAATTTTTATCTGGCTGATAGTTGGCATCTGTTGCACCATTGTCATTATCAGTAACACGATCTGAATCGTTATTATAATTTAATTCCACGGGTTCATCTTTTACCTTTGAATCTTCCAGCTCAATTTCTTCTGCACTTGCTATTGCTTTAGAATATTTTCTCCTCTTATATTTATTGGCAGTGGATTTTTTCGATTTTTCTAAAGGATCTTTTCTTGCCATATCATTTTGTAATCTTAAACTTTTGCCGGCTTCCTTTAAAGGCATATCACCTAAATCTCTTTCATCTAAATGCTCTGATATTGGAGTTTCGTTATTCGGCTCTATGGATGGCTGATCCATCAGTATTTCTGGTTCTGCCAAATCCTGTGGTTTAGTTTGATCAATAAGTATTTCTGGTTCCATAAAACAAAATGTCATGTTATCCTTATCCGAAGGCAATTCCTCTTTACATATTGCTGCTGCCGACTCTTCATCTTCAAGTTTTATTTTGCCAAAATCCTTGTGAGCCTCATCAATGCGCAAATAGAATTTGTGAAAATCGTCTACCTCATGCCAGCATGATAAACATATCCAGGAACTGGGTTGTATTGTTTTCTATAGGCAGTTTTAGAAAGAGGAAACAATTAAATATGAAACGAAAATAAAAAAACAACAGCAAGAAATTATTTATTAATACCATTGACCAAAAATGTTTTTCTATCGTGTTTGCTATGTCCAACTCTTCCCATCGTGCTGAGTTCGCCTTTATGCAATCCAAAATGTCTTTATTTATTTCTAGACATAATACACAAGATTCCATTATAGGATATTCTTTAGTAATTCAAAATAACATTTGTTGCAATTTGTAAACTAGAGAAAAGAAAATTATGCTCTATATTAATTCATACGATTAATCGGTAATCGCTATTCACCATATGATTAATGCAAGACTAGCAAAATAAAGTGCTGCCAGAGTACATTTTGACATCAAAATCGAATGCACAGCAAAGAAATGCAAAAATTACTTTTCTGTAGTGGGATTCTGTAACTTTTAAAGGCCCAAATACATTGATCAAAATACTCATCAAGCATTGTGGTATTATTAGTGAAAATATGTTTGTATGTGTCACACCGACGATGCTGGATGGAAAATCAAAAAATTTAGATATTACGGCGAATATTACGTCAAGCACACGTACACGATGAATTCGCCGGCTGGACAAGCATTTGACAACTGTATTTGGGCCTTAACAATAACAACAGCTGTTATAATTGTCAACATGTTTTGTTGTTTGCACTAACGATTATGTTATTCTGTAAATTGTTGTTAACCTAGCATTTACACATGCCACTGCCCAAGGCCAATTCAACAAGGTAAACTCAACTCGTCAGCCGTTCATCAGCTGTCTCCACGGCGAATTAAAAAAAAATAGGGAAACGTCAAAACATAATTTTGTTTTTGTTTTGCGCCAAAATAACCGACAAATTTTCTTAGAAAAACTGCGAATAATTAAAGTGACTTTAATAATCCCTTTTATTACCCAAACAGAATTTTTATTTTGTTTTTCAATCAATTTTTGCCTTGTCGGTATTTTTGACAGCCGCCTATTAAATTGCAAAAAAATACATGGGGCTTTTTGTAGTTGTAGAGTTGCACTTACCTTGTTAAATTCGCCTTGCCACTGCCAGTTCGAAAAACTCAAACACTCACACTTTTTTTACTAATACACTCACATTTTTCGCAATGGCAGCTCCAGTGGCAGCAAAAATTGCATGCGAGTGGAAATTTGGCACTTGCATGCCACTAAATGTCAAAACGATAAGCAATGATACCCTGTTAAGAATTTAATTCACATTTACTGGATTGTTGTCAAATTGTTATTGAAGTTTTAACTTAATAAAGAATTATTAATTTTTTAAAAACGCGCATAAATAAAAGCAAGTTTGATAATAATAGAGCATTAATATCGTTAAAATAATGCTAATATAAATAAATGAAAAAATTTCCCCAAAAATGTGCCACTATGATTAACTCGGTAACTCTTTTTCGTTTTCTGGTACTTTCCCAGCGGGAAAATGGAATTAATAGGAATCGAGAAAGTAATACATATCTTGTATGATATTTGATTCCAGAATTCATTATTCTTAACACAGACCATGTCCTAGGATTGTAATAAATTATTTTAATGTATCCTGCGAATGAATTAAATAATTCATTCTTTGGAATAAATTATATTATTCAAAAGTCTTATAATAAAAGTCTTCTCCAATGCCGTTTGGAATACATTTTTTAATACCTGTTTACTTTAAACAAGTTAACGCCAATTTTCAGGATTGATATTTAAACACATTTATTTTTAAAATCGTTTTAAATACAAAATTCTCTTCTTCACTAAAAACTTAAGTGAAACTTAAGTCACCGATGTGGTACACTTAATTTCAACTTAAGTTTCCATTGAAATATTTTAGCAAGGTGGCCTCAATATCACAACAATACAACAACAACAGGCAAAGCATTAACAGTCAGCTGTTTTTTCAGACCACCTTGTAAATAGATACGCTTTTTTATATTTTTTTTTTGCATTTAGTAGCGCTACCATACTTTTATCTTAATTAAATAAGACTTTTGAAATAAAACTCAAAAAACCATGAAAATGAAAATTAACTTAATATTGATTTAAATACTATCCTGAAAATTGGGCATTAGAGTGCTATATTCGGCTGTGCCGAATCTTATATACCCTTCACCATTGTGGGAGCAGAATACAGAGCAACTAGACAAAAACTAAATAATTTTTACATATGTATACATACATAATTATAATACTTTAAACTCCGTTATAAATTAAATTTAAAAAGCGAAAACTGGTAAATATTTTTTTTAAATCGTTTTTAGAACATAAAAAAATAAAAATTAAAAAAAAAAATTTTCTTTTAAAAAAACCAGATTCGAACCAGAGAACTCACAGTTTCTAACTTAACCTCCTAGACAACTAAACTATGAAGGAACGTTGTTTGAATATCATTAAAATGAAATATGGCCCGTTTTATGTTCACTGTGTAGGGTTGTAATTACTTTTGTTCACCACAATAGCAAAGTTGTAAACCATAAAACTTATTTGAGTTGAGAACTGAAATATGGAAACATATTCACCAAAATAGTTTGTGGCATGTAAGTATGCGTGTTTGTTTTCTTTTATCATTTTGGGGAGTTTTTAAGTAGCAAAAAAACACAAAAACTCCTAGTTTCGATTTGTTAAAATAATTTGGTTAAATAGATGAAAATATAGAAGGATGATAACGAAAATCATATTGAGCGTTATACCCTTCGGTGAAGGGTATAAAAAAATAATTTTTGGGATTGCAGTATTTTGATCATAACTTAGCCATTTTTAAGCCGATTTGAAAGATTTAAATACCGACGTGCTTAGGAAGAAATTTACCATTTACTTGACTTAAAAAGTTTGGACTCGGGAAGATCTATGATTCCCGAAAATGGGTATATTAATAAAAAAAAATTTTATTTTGGCCATAACTTTTTTGCATCTGAACCGATTTTTCCGAAATTTTCAGAAAATATTTTCTACTAAAGATTTCCGGTCTTTTGATATATAAGGTGTAACCATCGGTCATATAGGAGTGCACAAATTCAGGTTTTTATGAAGTTTTTGATATTTTTTCTACGGGAGGTACCACGCCCACTTCTCCAATCCCGCCCACATTTTGTAGGATGGTGTGTATTGACAACCTAATTGTGTGTACCTAATTTGGAAACTTTGGCTTTTTCCGTTCACCAGATATACAGCAAAAAGTAATAAAAATACAACAACAACAATGGATTTTTTTTAAAAAAATAGAGGTAGTTGTGGTTTTTTGCTCATAACTCAGCCATTTTTTAACCGATTTGACAGATTAATATACCGACGTGTTAAAGAATAAATTTACCGTTTACTTTAGTTATAAAGCTTGGACTCGGGGAGATCTTTGGTTCCCGAAAATGGGTATTTTAATGGCCATAACTTTTTTGTGTCTGAACCGATTTTCCCGAGTCTTATGTAAAATATGTTCTACTAAAAATTTTTGGTATGTAAGTCATATCCATAGGACATATGGCAGCCTTAAAATTTAGGTTTTTATACAATTTTTAATTTTTTTTGTACGGGAGGTACCACGCCCACTTCTCCAATCCCGCCCACATTTTGTAGGATGGTGTGTATTGGCAACCTAAATGTGTGTACCTAATTTGGAAACTTTGGCTTTTGCCGTTCCCCAGTTATACAGCAAAAAGTAATAAAAATACAACAACCACAAGGGATTTTTGGGAAAAATTAGAGGTAGTCGTGGTTTTTTGCTCATATCTCAGCCATTTGTGGACCGATCTGGCTGAATTTCAATAGCAAAATTATAATAAGAATACCTGACAGAAAGATACCCCATTTCAACAGACAGACGGACAGACGGATTTGAACTTCGCTTTTCATAAGGACCCAGAATATATCTACTTTATAGGGTGTAGGATCAATATTATAGAAATTACAAACGGAATGACAAAGTTATATATTATACCCTTTTACCTTCGGTGAAGGGTATAATAACTTTGACCCACAGACATATAATTTGTGCTTTGACCGTACGCTTTCAAACACAAACTGCGACTAAAATAAAAATTATAAGTAGGCGACATAAAGACAGCAAAAAAATAACGGATTTTTATTAAGGAAATATGTATGTAAAGCAAAAACACGAATAATTGTTACTAACAGAAACAATACATTCCTTGTTCTGCAAATGTGGGAATATACGTGGTAATCAGTGCTTAAATTTTGTGTCTGATGAAATTACCTTCTCGATTCCAATGAATGCATTATTATTCTTTCGAAAATAATGCATTATTTTTTTAATTATTTATGTAAAAAATTCCTCATTTTCCCGCTGGGTTTTTTTTAATTTGAGAAGTAAACAAATTTGCTCAAGTTGACGCTTCTACGACATTTTGAAAATGAACTCGCAGTGGCATGTGTAATCACAAAAGTTAATGGCATGAGATTCGACTATTTCGAACAAATTTTCTTTGATAATATGTATACAACAGTGGCATGCCACTACTTGCATGTGTAAAGGCAGGGTTAAACATAGATAAAAATTAACGTCAAGTGGCATCACTGTCAAAAAAAAAGGTAAAATAACGAAAAACACAAAGAGGAATAAAAAAAAAACAAATAAAATTAAAACTAAACAGAATTTTTTTAGTTTTTTGTTTTTTTTTTTTTTTAAGAAGATAAGCCATACATTTTGCTATTAAATTAAATGCAAATTATTTAATTGCCATTTTCAAGTTATATTATTTCTTTTAACTAAATTTTTTTTGATTTTTTCAACATTTAACAATAAATAAACAACACTAAAAAAGTTGTCGTTTACTTAACACAAGCAGCTGACTTAACGATAACAAGTGCTGTTTAAAATGTTACAGAATAGCAAAATCGTTAATTTGCTTGTTAATTTTTTTAACAATGACAACTATTGTTAAAATTAATTACAGAATCGCACTACTGCTTGAATAAATCATACGCTTTAATTTTAATCAATTCTGTCATGCCTCTGCACCTGCTAAAGGTTGCATTTTAATGTAAATGGGAGTGGAGAGGATTTTACATTAAAATGCAACCGTGCAAACTGCTAGAATAATCTTTTGACAGTTTGCACAGCTGTTCAGGGGGGTGTAAGGGGCTTGCGAGGAAGGAAAAAGAAAGATGGTGGTAACGGTAGGAAAAAGGCGGGAAAATGGGACAGAGGAAAGAGGAGGAATAAGAAGAGGAAGATTTTTTTTTTGTTTTTGAGTGGAAAGGAAAAAAGATCGTTGTTTTTCTGGAGGCAGTGAAGTTTTTTTTTTTTAATTTTGTGAAGGAAAGATATGTTGTTTTGTCATCAAAGAAAAGAAAATGAAGTGAAAAATTAAAAAAAAAACTCATGACAAGAATTTTCTTTTATGATTTTAAATTTATTATGTTTAATACAAATTTAATACATGTTATTTAATGTTATAAGAAATACAACCTAGGAATTTATGTTCTGATTTAAATTGGCTACGCTAAATGTTTTTTTTCGGAATTTCTGTGCTGCAAAATCTTCTATTATATCCTCAAAATCAATTTTTTGAAGGATATCAATTTCAATGCACATAATTGACAAGTTAGTTAGGCGTTCTTATAACATAGACGTTCGTAATTCATTTTTTGTTCTCTTTAGCCGAGAAAATGACCGCTCTCCATTACAATTAGTGATCATTAAACAAAGAAATATTCTTGTAGCAACTTCAACATTTGGAAAAGTTTCTTCTAACTTATCGGACTTTATTAGTTTATGTAAAGCTGAGATACTTAAATCCGATGATTCTGTTGCTATGTTATTGAGGTACTGCCTTAAATGAAAACATTCTGATATGAACTCCTTAGCATTATTGTCTTTGTGGTAGATTTCGGCAAATTCTTTGCATTTTTTTGACAACTGGTCAGAATCAATTGTTATTAATTGAGAAAGAAAACTAAAAATTTCAACAATATCTTGGTATGCAGCAGAACGCTTTTTTAAGTGAACATATAATGTGTCAATTATGGGAATAAACGTTTCTAGGAATTTTTGTTTGCCATTTAACTGTACAGTCTCCGCGAATTTTTTTTTTTTTTTTTAAACATCTATATAGTCACCATTGGGTGTTTTCTTTAGCGGCCGATTCGTCCTGATCGAAATTATCGCGTGCGTTACTGACATAACCGATTAAAAAATGCGTAAAGTTTTGTTGCAACGTTCAGTGTCAGTGTTTTTTTGTAAACTTATGCTTATTTTGTTTATAACTCCTAAAAGATCATCCCAAATCTCCGTTAGAAGCATAGTCTCAAATTTTTACATTTTTTTGGCTAGGCCTTGAGCTTCCTTTCTTGTTTCTCCTGGTTGATTGATGTCATTTGCAATTGATGTTAAAGCTTCAGATATATGAAAATAACCATTTTTCAAAGCATTAATAGCATTAGCACGTGCAGACCATCTAGTATCCGGGAGAGACTTCAAAACTTTATTTGTTCCCAAATTCGCTGTAATAATTTTCCATCGTTTGGTCGAAGCCGAGAAAAAATTAAATAATTTTTGGACAAATTGGAAGTAGGATACTGCATATGAAACACATTGAACAGCTTCAAGACCTACCAAATTTAATTTTTTGCCTGAACACCAGAATACTTTCCTGCCATATTTGATGCATTATCGTAACTCTGCCCTCGGCAACCTTTTATAGGAATATCAAGACTTTCAGAAAATGGCACCTGCTATGTATTGAGCATTATGTTCATCCATTGGCAAACATTGCAAAAATCTCTCAACAGGCTCTCCGTCTTTGACGTATCTAACGATAAAAGTATATGTATATTGACAGTTCTACTTCACTTTGAACAAAAAGCCATTAAAAGGTCAACTTCCTACAGGTTTAGTATGGGGGAAAGTAATAAAAGCCATTAAAGGTCATCGTTATTTTTTTAAGTCGTTAAAAGGTTAACTTCCTATAAGTTTAGTATGGGGGAAAGTAATAAAAGCCATTAAAGGTCATCGTTGATTTTTTAAGCCATTAAAATGTCAAACATTTTAAAAACAACCATAAAAATGTCATAAAATTTCAAAACTAAATAATAAAAAAGTCGTTAAATTTTATAGGATAGCAATAAAGCTGAGAATTTGGAAAAATTAGGGGGGAAATTCATGAACACGTGTTAAAGTAGGTCAAATTTTTTAAAAAATTTCAAAACAAAGTCGTTAAATTTTATAGAATAGCAATAAAGCTGAGATTTAGAAAAAAAATGTTTGGGGGAGCAATGCACAAGTGTTGGGTGCATTGTTGAAGCTTTTCCTTTGTTGTGATCGATAGATGGACTTACTGTGTAGATGCACTTGAGAAAGATGTGATTTAGTTTTTGTGGATATGTATGCATGTAGATCAATAGGCAGACATACTATACTTGTAGATGCACTTGATTTTGAAAAAAAATTTTGTGGACAATTTTTCAAAGCGCTGATATTAAAACTAATAATTTATGGGGTGTGAGATGATAAGGGTATTGTATTGGAGTGTGTCTTGAATATGGACAGATACACAGACGGACAGACAGACCTTGAAGAAGAAATTGGAAAAATATTTTTTTTATTTTTGTGTGTGTTTATGGATTGTTTGGGAGAAAAAACACACATTTCTGATAAGCCCTTTTTTTGTGTGTTTTATGGGTAGCCAGATGGTGAGATGTTGTTGTTGTTTTGCTTGTTTGAGTGATCGACTAGCGATCGACGAGAAAATTATTGGATGGACAGACAGACAGACAGACTGACAAACAGATAGATCTTGTAGAAGAAATTGGAAAATGAAAATATTACTGATAAGCCTTTCTTTAGTTTTGTTCTGAATTAGGTGTATGTATGTAGATCGATAGAGACAGACAGTCAGGCAAAGCAGCAATCTGGGCATGTGGCAACAAAGCCATAGAGGAAATCTCGGAACACTCAAATGATGGATTTACAAGAAAATATGTTAGATAATATGCTAAGAGACTCGGACAATTATAACCCGAAAATCATAGCAGGAGACTTCAATGCGTGGGCAGTCGAATGGGGAAGCAGGAAAACAAATACCAGAGGACGTATTCTGCTCGAAGCGCTTGCTGGCCGTAACCTGGTCTTAGTAAACAGTGGTAGCGCTCCAACATTCTCAACTATTGGAAGAAGCTCGATAGTAGATATAACTTTTGCGAGCACTACTTTGGCAAGGAACATAGAGTGGAGAGTTAGTGACCAATACACGCATAGCGATCACCGGGCGATTATATTCTCAATTAACAGAAAAAAACCTGCTAAAAAGGATACTAAAGTAAACTATAGTGGCTGGGCCTCTAAGCGATTGGACGTGGAAATTGTGCCATAATAACGCTGGACTTAAAGAACGCATTTAACTCTGCAAATTGGTCAAAAATAATCGGAAAGCTAAATAGAATTGGCATACCGACATGCCTAGCTAAGGTAATAGAAAGCTACTTCACAGACAGGAAGCTGTGCAGCAACACCGATGAAGGCGTCGTAACACACCAAGTTACTGCAGGAGTTCCGCAAGGCTCGGTGCTTGGCCCGCTTCTGTGGAACATAATGTACAACGATGTACTCGAGCTGGATATCCCGGTAGAAGCAAACATTATAGGATTCGCCGACGACATAGCTGTCACGGTCGCGGGAAGATTTGTAGACGAAGTTGAGCTTATCTCCAACGAAGTAGTCTGGACTATCCAAAATTGGATGAAAAGTGCAGGTCTTGAGCTCGCAGAACATAAGACTGAGGTCGTACTCGTTTCAAGCAGGCGAAAACGAGAAAATATTAGAATCCTGGTGGGAGAACATCAAATTACCTCAAAACCGAGTTTGAAATATCTGGGAGTTTTTATTGATGCGCGACTAAACTTCAGAACACATGTTGAGTACATTGCTAACAAGGCGGCAAACGTCAGAGCAGCACTGGAAATAATGATGCCAAATGAAGGTGGACCTAGGCAATGTAAAAGGAGAATTATATCCACAGTGGTGAGCTCAGTTATACTATATGCCGCCCCCATATGGACAGGAGCTTTAAAAGTAAAAAGCATAGCGAAGAAACTGAAGTCGGTATACAGACTATCTGCCCTACGAGTATGCTGCTCATATCGAACCAATTCTGATGAAGCGGCCCAAGTCATATCGGGAATGATTCCTATAGATATCTTAGCAGATGAAGCTAAAAGACTTGATGATATAATGCTCGTAATTTCTACAAACAGATATCTTGTCGTATTGGTACCTAATAGTTATCTTTACTTATCCGGTGCCCCTATTTTGGTAATTTAAACGTTAATTTTACCTACGTGATTTAACTACCGAAAATCGGTGATGCAAAATACTTTACACTTTAAGCCGTAGGTAAGAAATTGGTTTTAAAATTATGAAAATCATAGATACCTATACACAGCTAGATATCTATTTGTTGAAATTACGGGCATAAGGAGAACCTCAACACAACCTGGCAACAGTGTACGTAAACTTGAGAGAGAAAAATCTATAATACAATGGCAGAGTAGGTGGGAAGCCAGCCGCAAGGGGAGATGGACTTTCCAACTTATTCCGGAAATAAATAATTGGTTAAACAGAAGACATGGAGAGGTAAACTACTACTTGACGCAATTCCTTTTCTGGTCATGGAGGTTACCGAAGCTACCTGTACAGATTTGGCTTGGACAGTAGTCCATACTGTCCTACATGTTCGAATCACGAAGAAGATCCAGAACACGTCATGTTCCACTGCCCACGCTTTAGGTACGATCGGCAGAAAGCAGAAGAAGAGATTGGGACACAGCTGCACGTTGAAAACATTATAAGTATAATTCTCAACAGAAAGGAACACTGGGACATAGTATGCTCAATGATTAAAAACATCCATCAAAAATTAGTAATAGAGGCTAAGGAAAGCTCAAGCCTAAATATGGCTTTCGGACCCTGCGATGCAGTATCTCTAGGGACAGTTCCGCAGGGTGCTGAATGACGCAGGAGGTGTTTTTTTAGTCGGTAGGAATCCGACATATCCCGAGGTCAAGAGGGACACGGGAATCTTATGCAAGATTTTACACCTACCTAATGGAAAAAAAAGACAGACAGACAGACATACTGTGTATTTGTAGATGCACTTGATTTGGAAATATTTGTTGTGAACAATTTTTTTCAAAGATCTGATATTAAAACTAATAATTTATGGGGTGTGAGATGATTAGGGTATTGTATTGGAGTGTGTCTTGAACATGGACAGAATCATGGAGAGGGGAAATTCATGAGCAAGTGTAAAAGTAGGTCTTATATTTTAAAACATTTCAAAGTAATGAAAAAGTCTTTAAATTTTATAGGATAGCAATATAGCTGAGAGTTTAATAGAAAGAGCAATGAACTATTCTTTTGCTGAAAGACAGACAGACAGACAGACAGACTGGTTTGGGTGATCGACTGTATAGATATTTGAAGTGTATATAAGGTTTTTAATATATTATTTTCAATTAGTTTCTAAAGTAAACTTGCTAAAGAAAGTTAGTGTTTTTAAAAATAAAAAATAAAATAAATAAAAATTTAAAAATAATAATTTGTGAAATATGCCAAAATATATACAAAAATAAAAACATTTAAAAAAAAACATACCACAATTCATATGCCATGTGATATATGTATTTTGGCCATAACTTTTTTGTGTCTGAACCGATTTTCCCGAGTCTTATGTAAAATATGTTATACTAAAAATTTCCAATATTTTGGTATGTAAGTCATATCCATAGGACATATGGCAGCCTTAAAATTTAGGTTTTTATACAATTTTTAATTTTTTTTGTACGGGAGGTACCACGCCCACTTCTCCAATCCCGCCCACATTTTGTAGGATGGTGTGTATTGGCAACCTAATTTTGTGTACCTAGTTTGGAAGATTTGGCTTTTTCCGTTCACCAGATATACAGCAAAAGGTAATAAAAATACAACAACAACAAGGGATTTTTTTAAAAAATTAGAGGTAGTCGTGGTTTTTTGCTGATAACTCAGCCATTTTTTAACCGATTTGACAGATTTATATACCGACGTGTTAAAAAAGAAATTTACCATTTACCTTGGTTATAAAACTTGGACTCCGGGAGATCTATGGTTCCCGAAAGTTTTTGGTCATATATATATACCCTTTTACCTTCGGTGAAGGGTATAATAACTTTGACCCACAGACATATAATTTGTGCTTTGACCGTACGCTTTCAAACACAAACTGCGACTAAAATAAAAATTATAAGTAGGCGACATAAAGACAGCAAAAAAATAGCGGATTTTTATTAAGGAAATATGTATGTAAAGCAAAAACACGAATAATTGTTACTAACAGAAACAATACATTCCTTGTTCTGCAAATGTGGGAATATACGTGGTAATCAGTGCTTAAATTTTGTGTCTGATGAAATTACCTTCTCGATTCCAATGAATGCATTATTATTCTTTCGAAAATAATGCATTATTTTTTTAATTATTTATGTAAAAAATTCCTCATTTTCCCGCTGGGTTTTTTTTAATTTGAGAAGTAAACAAATTTGCTCAAGTTGACGCTTCTACGACATTTTGAAAATGAACTCGCAGTGGCATGTGTAATCACAAAAGTTAATGGCATGAGATTCGACTATTTCGAACAAATTTTCTTTGATAATATGTATACAACAGTGGCATGCCACTACTTGCATGTGTAAAGGCAGGGTTAAACATAGATAAAAATTAACGTCAAGTGGCATCACTGTCAAAAAAAAAGGTAAAATAACGAAAAACACAAAGAGGAATAAAAAAAAACAAATAAAATTAAAACTAAACAGAATTTTTTTAGTTTTTTGTTTTTTTTTTTTTAAGAAGATAAGCCATACATTTTGCTATTAAATTAAATGCAAATTATTTAATTGCCATTTTCAAGTTATATTATTTCTTTTAACTAAATTTTTTTTGATTTTTTCAACATTTAACAATAAATAAACAACACTAAAAAAGTTGTCGTTTACTTAACACAAGCAGCTGACTTAACGATAACAAGTGCTGTTTAAAATGTTACAGAATAGCAAAATCGTTAATTTGCTTGTTAATTTTTTTAACAATGACAACTATTGTTAAAATTAATTACAGAATCGCACTACTGCTTGAATAAATCATACGCTTTAATTTTAATCAATTCTGTCATGCCTCTGCACCTGCTAAAGGTTGCATTTTAATGTAAATGGGAGTGGAGAGGATTTTACATTAAAATGCAACCGTGCAAACTGCTAGAATAATCTTTTGACAGTTTGCACAGCTGTTCAGGGGGGTGTAAGGGGCTTGCGAGGAAGGAAAAAGAAAGATGGTGGTAACGGTAGGAAAAAGGCGGGAAAATGGGACAGAGGAAAGAGGAGGAATAAGAAGAGGAAGATTTTTTTTTTGTTTTTGAGTGGAAAGGAAAAAAGATTGTTGTTTTTCTGGAGGCAGTGAAGTTTTTTTTTTTAATTTTGTGAAGGAAAGATATGTTGTTTTGTCATTAAAGAAAAGAAAATGAAGTGAAAAATTAAAAAAAAAACTCATGACAAGAATTTTCTTTTATGATTTTAAATTTATTATGTTTAATACAAATTTAATACATGTTATTTAATGTTATAAGAAATACAACCTAGGAATTAATGTTCTGATTTAAATTGGCTACGCTAAAGGTTTTTTTTCGGAATTTCTGTGCTGCAAAATCTTCTATTATATCCTCAAAATCAATTTTTTGAAGGATATCAATTTCAATGCACATAATTGACAAGTTAGTTAGGCGTTCTTATAACATAGACGTTCGTAATTCATTTTTTGTTCTCTTTAGCCGAGAAAATGACCGCTCTCCATTACAATTAGTGATCATTAAACAAAGAAATATTCTTGTAGCAACTTCAACATTTGGAAAAGTTTCTTCTAACTTATCGGACTTTATTAGTTTATGTAAAGCTGAGATACTTAAATCCGATGATTCTGTTGCTATGTTATTGAGGTACTTGTGATGTGGGGGAACGTGAGTGATAATAATTTTGTGAGAAATGTTTGATCTAAATCAAACTCTCACTTCGCTTCGCGATGGACAGTGGCACGCTGGTGTTTGGGCTGAAGCTCGCCGGAAATGGGGGGTTCGTGTCCATCTACTCACACATACACAATTTTATTCGTGCCAAAAACGAAAGCTGTAGATGAAAAAACCGAAGCGATAGAAAACATAAAACATTGAACAAAAACGACCGTTGGTTGACGATAAGAAAACTTTTCGCTGTTCATGGCATGAATGAACTCGAGTCTTCAGGACCAGATGTTCATGTCCTGGAACAGGCTGCCCACCCCATATGACAACGTATTGCCATCCGTGGCACTACCCATTGCCTGCAAAAAAAAAATATTTGGGAGTAATGCCCCAAACCGTAACTTACCATTTCGCCATGCGTTTGTTACCTTTCAACCATATATGAATAGATTAAAACATAATTATTTGTTTTCCATTATTTCAATAAAAAAGTGTACATTGAATATTTATTTACTCTTCTATTCTACTTATGTCTAATAATTATTACATGATAAGTAATATTAGTAATGTATAAGAAATAAGTTTATAAATACGGGTTTACTAAATAGCCTGAAACTTAAATGTCTGATTTTCCAAATTTGCTATTGGATTATCGATTAACAACCTGTCCAATTATATCGAAATACAACATTAATTAAAAAAATTATAGTATCAGAATGGACACTTGATTTGTTTTTGCAATTTAAAAGTAAGAAGGAACTCAATTTTCAATAAATCTATGTTATTTTTAATTTGCTTATTTACATTTATTTTTTTCTTATGTTAAATTTGGATAAACAAGCTTTTTAGTTTGAAAAATTATTTTAAATTAACACTTATCAAGGTATTAAAAAAAAACAAATGGCAACTTCGGACAAAAAGAAATAATACCCAAAATTTACCAAAAAAGTATTTATATCAAACGATTCAAAAAAAAAGTTACATGGTAACTTCGGCCAGAGTTTGGATTCTATTATTTTTCTTATTCCACTTAAATTATTAGATGGGTCACCCTATCTTATTTCCCTTGTCAAATATAAGTATTTGTTTATCTTTTATTTCATTTAAAATTTTTGTTTAGGTAAATAGCTAAATATTCAAAGTTTTGGTATAAGGAATCATTCAACCCACTTTGGTGTGAATTCGGAAGGTTAGTTAGAAGAATAAACAATATTGGCAAACGGAATTTACAATTATTTGGTAAGTTTAAGCAAATTTGTTTTAACCGGTTTTGATTCCTTTTTGTCTTACAGCAGAAGTGCTAACAAATGTATGCAAGTGAAGATGTAACAAACTTTGACTATTTGGATATTTAAAAAGGTTTTTAAGTTCCCGCTGGCAATTGTACGCATGTAGTTAAGGGTCATTTATTAATTATTTTATTTTTTTTATTTTTGTCCTGTAAGTACTATTTAGTCGCTTGTCGACATATTCATTTACTTATCCATCAACTTATTTACTTATCGTCTTATGTATTTATTGTTTTGCTTATTAACTTTTTAGTATTTTACTTATTATCTTATTAAGTTATTATATTTATTTCTTAACTTATTCAATTTTATACAGGTAGTTAAATGTTAGTTTAGATAAATTCGTGATTGACTTCATTTAATCATACGTTTGTTAAGTTAGGTATTAATGTTATGGGTAAACTAATCTAGATTTTTAAGTTTTTGTTAATTCAATTTGGTTATTTAAGTATAACTAGCAAATTTCAATACGTTAATTTAGATATATAAGTTTTAATCTATAATTAGTAATAATATTTAATTTAAGATTACTTAAGGTAATTAGTTATTCTCAAAATATTTATTTGAATGTTCATTCGTTACGTCCGGTGTTTACGTAGTCAATCCGATAGCTTAAAATTCCCGCCCTTATTTATTTAAATGACCAATACGAGTTCAGATATTAAAGTACATGTGCCTTGAAAAAAAATTCATACGTACTTAGAATTTTAAATTCACAGCAACTGGTTAGGATTAAATTTTGCTAAAATTTTAGTTTAAATTTTGCTAAAATTTAGTTTAAATATTTAAATTTAGTTTAAATATTTAAATTTAGATTAAATATTTAAATTTTGTTTAAATATTTTAATTGAACTTTTAGTTTAGGTATGGCAATTTTATTTTTGTTTTAGACCTAATTAGACCTAAGTACAATGATTTAAATCGCGTAGCTTAATTAAGTTTAAATATTTAAATTTTATTAGGTTTAAGAATTAAATTTTTAAATCTATATTAAGCGGTAATATTAGTTTAAGTTTTTTTTTTTTTTTAAATATATTTATAACTTCGAATTCGACTTTAGTTTGTTTTAAGGATTTAAATTTGGATGCAGCCCAAATATTTGAATTGGGATTCAAATTTACGCATTTGGACCGGAATTCAAGCTTAGTTTAAAAAATTCAAATCTTAATCTGGTTCAAGTTTTAAATTTAAATTTAAGTTTTCAAATTCTAATTTAAGTGATTAACTTAAACTTGGTTTAAAAAAAACAAATTTGAACTGACTTAATTTAACCAATTTTAAATGCCTTAATTCAAATTCCAATTCAGATCAAAATTCAAAAATTCAAATCTAACCACCAAATTCAAATCTGCGCTAAGTGTCCGAATTCAAATTTAATTTGTAACTTTAAGTTTATTCTAAGTTTAATTTTCATTGAAAGAATGTTGCTTTACTTTGGGATTTAAGTCTATTTTATTATTTCCTCATAAAATTTTTCTTTCAAGTTTCCTTAAAGAAAATTAACATTTTATTTTGGGGTTGACTTAATTGTATATAGTTAAGTATAGGCAGGGAATTTAAGTTTAGAATAAGGGAGTATTATACGATTATAAGTCACAAGGTAGTAATAAGTTTAATTATAATGGAAAACAATATTCTATTGTAGGCTATATTATAAGTATGTCCAATCATATAAATAGCGAATAGGGGTAGAGTAATAATCTTAGTATTGATATTAATTGTATGTAGAATTGTAGTGATAAAATAATCAAGTAAATAAAGGTATGGTGATAAAAAGTTCGATGTGTATAATTGAATTATTTCGAAATGTGAAAAACTATTTCCATTTGGGATTAATTTTGGTCGAAAAAAAAACGAATAATCAGTGTCACTGAAAGTTGGGGACCCTCTGGGCTAATATATATTGGCATGTTTACTTTTACCTGGGTTTTTCCTCGATTTCTCGTCTTTCGTCCCTCTGGGTAGAAATCATATCTTTTGCTGCTGCTATCTAGGCGTCAGTGGTTTGTCGCTTTGCCGTTGTTGTTGTGGCAAAGTTGGATGATTCGTTGTACTTTGTGGTTGCAGGTAGCAACGTTGGCAGTTGCCCTTATTTCGTTTTTAGCTTCGTCGTTGTAGGCAGTTTGATGATTTGTGGTACTTTGTGATTGTTGGTATCTACGTAGGCAGTTGTTTTTTTTGTTTTCTTTTGTACCTCTTCTGTTGTGAGTTAGGCTGTTGTATCTAAGTTGGTGTCTTGTCGCTCTGCTGTTGGGACGTTGTTGTTTTTGTCACTTTGCTGTTGTTGTGACGTTGGTGTTCTTGTCGCTTTGCGGTGGTTGTTATTATGGCAGCGGAGTTTTTGCTTTTTGGCATAGATGTGGTAACGACGTTGGTGTTTTGTCGCTCTGCTGTTATTATTGTGGCAACGTTTGTAAGTGGTGATTCGTGGTAACGACGTTGATGTCTTATAGGTTTGGCTTAATTTATGCTCAGTTGTAGTTGTTTTGCTTAGTGGGTATTTTACCTTATTAACTGGCGGGTTTTAAGGTCCTACAAAAAATGTCTGCTTGTCACAGGAACATGAACGTTGAGATCTGTAAACCCTCGCTATTACCACATTTGGATTGTTTGTAGGTGTTCGATTAAAATCTTCCACTTTTTTCACTATCCACGCCTTCGTTGTAGTCGTCAACAATTTCGTTGCAGTCTTATTTGTTTGTCTTGCAGGGTTATAGATATAATGCTGCAGATTATTTATAAAACGAGGACGACAAACATTTCACTGGAGAAATTTGTTAATACAATATAAAAAGTTAACCACGGTATGTTACATTTACACATGCAGCCAATCTAAAGATGCCAGCCTTCAAAAAATAAACTTAAATTTGTCACTCATATCCACGTGTGCGTATATTTTTTTGAGGCTAACTAGCTTTTTTTTTATAAAAATGTTTACTAGTTTTTTTTTTTTTGAGTTGAATTCATTCGTCATTACTTTATCACTTTTATGGAGAATTCGTTATTGAACTTTTGTGGAATTGTATCCTTTTTTCAAACGATTTGTTACAGCATTTACGCCATTTTGAGTTGCAAGTTTTGTTCGTGAAACGTGTTTTTAGGTTTCATCCTGAAATATTCCTTTTATATTCTGTGTCCTAACGTAGGTTGAAATATGTATATACGAATATGGTTAACAATTTACTTTGTTATAACACGGACACTGTTATTAAATATTAAGAACATTTAGTTAAAAGCTTCACACGAAGGACAAGAAATAAACCACGCGAGCCAACCTTTTTATCTTGCTGCCACTTAACGAAAGAAAGTTCTCGAGTTTCCACGCCATCTTAAACCGCCTTAACCTACGCCGTTTTTTCTTTTACCGCGTTCACGACACACCATTCCGAACGATTTTTAGGAAGTGTTGCGAATCATCTTACATCTACCGATCACCGTACCAAATAAACACTGTTCATAACCCCCGTTCTTCACAAGCCATGAAATTGTGTTAGTGTTAATGTTAAGCATTTCCTGTCAGTCGTAGGCTGGGCGTCACAAAGCCAACTGTTTTCACATAGCCTGTGGAGTGAAAAGGGTTGGGACCCGCCCTCCTATTGTTTCAAGTGCTGGGCATGTATAACTCCAATCAGCTGTCCTTTGAGATTCTCGATTTCATACTGACAATTGCCTATTGCTCTTCGAATTCTACACTTCAGCCAGGGCCTACAAAGCTTTGCATTTATACCCTTAGAAAATTTGCTCTGTACGAAATTCTTTCTGTAGACCTCCTGACCAGGGCTATATTTTATGTTTCTACTTTTAAGGTTGTATGATTTTACGTTCTTTAGATAGGCGTCGTGCAGCTTCTCACTTATTTTTTGGTGTATTAGTTGCATTTGTGAGGATTTTGGTAGAATTAGCATTTCTCCTTCTTCCGTAGATTTTAACTTTCTCAGGATTACGTACGCGTCGGCGTGAGTAATCATATTGTATCCGGTTAACGAAAAGTAGGGGGTAACACCTGTGGAAGAGTGAACAGTCGATCTTAGGGAACATTCGATTTTGGACAAGTTTTCGTCCCATTTAGTTTGATCCTGGTCTAAAAAACTCCTAATCGAACTAAGTATGGTCTGGTTCACCCTCTCACTAGCATTCGATTGTGGTGAGTATATTGGGGTCCGGATGTGTCTTACCCCAAATATTTCTAAAAAATCTTTAAATGCTTCAGAAGTGAATTGCTTGCCGTTGTCTGAGTGTAGGAACTCTGGCACTCCAAATTTGTAAAATACCTCGTCTCTTAAAAATTTGATTACCGCCTTGGTTGTGGCTTTTGACAGGGCTTTCAATAAGACGAATTTTGTTTTATGATCAAGGACTATAAAGATAAATGTGTTACCGGATTTCGTTCTTGTATAGGGTCCTAAGAAGTCAATGTATATCTTCTGAAACGGCCTTTGAGTCCTTACTTCATAGCCCATGGGTGGCCGTAAAATTTGTTTTGGGTGTTTTATCTCCTTACAAGTGCTGCAATCTCTAACGAAATCCCTGATCTGTTTTACCATAGAAGGCCAATAAAAATATTCGCGAATATTATATAATGTTTTCGCTATGCCTCCGTGCGAGGTGTTATCAACATGAGATTTACAAATTAGACTGTGTGTTAATTCACCCGGCACCCATATTTTCCAGCATTCTGCTTCATTGTCTAGGTCGTTTCGGTTAAATTTTACTTTCTTGTATACAATGCCTTCTTCCACTTTCAAATCAGGCAATCGGTCCCCATTTTGCTCTACCGTGTCTATTAAGGCCAGATAATCTTTATCTTTGAAAGCTTCAGAGTTAAAATCTATCAATGGGACACTATTTAAAATCAATTCCTCCATGTCCTGACGCGAAAGCATATCGGGGACAACGTTTTTAGCTCCTTTCCTGTGCTCTATGTTGAATTTAAAGCCCTGAAGCTTTAAACTCCACCGAGCAAGTCTCCCGTTCAAGTCTTGCTGACGCATCAGCCACTTCAGACTGGAATGGTCTGTAATGACCGTAAAGTCCCTCAACTCTATATATTGGCGAAATTTTTCTATGGCCAGAACTACTGCGAGACACTCTTTTTCGGTCGTAGAATAGTTTTTCTGGGCTTGGTTCAATTTCTTCGAAAAGTATTCGATAGGGTGCTCACCCTCTTCATCGTCTTTTTGAAATAGAACCGCCCCAATTCCTACGTTTGACGCGTCACATTGGACAAAGAATGGCCTTTCGAAATCTGGGCTGGACAATACCGGGCTGGTAACTAACCTAAGCTTGAGCTTTTCAAAAGATTCTATAGCCTCAGGGGTAAAATTAAATTTAGGAGCTTTTTTGAGTGTATCCGTTAGAGGAGCCGTAAGAGTAGAAAAATCATTTATAAAACGGCGATACCATCCTACAGTGCCTAAGAATCTTCGCACGTCTTTTTGGTTTTTCGGTGGACCTATATCTAAAATAGCCTTAACTTTTTCTTCATCCGGTTTCAGTTTTCCCCCGCCAACTATGTAACCCAAATACTTTAACTCCCGGTAACAAAATTTTGATTTCTGCATATTAATGGTTAGTCCAGCATTCGTTAACCTCTGTCCAACAATGCGAAGCATGTCCATATGATCATCAAAGTTTGAGGACACTACCAGTAAATCGTCCAAGTATATAAACACTCTGTCCTTTAACTCAGATGGCACCACTTTATCCATCAACCGACAAAGCCTCTGGGCAGCATTGCACAGTCCAAAAGGCATCATTTTGAACTGATACTGAGGCCTGCCAGGAACTGTGAACGCTGTCTTTGGTCTGCTTGCCTCATCCAGAGGGATTTGCCAGAAGGCGTCCTTGAGGTCGATTGATGAGATAAAGTGGGTATCTCCTAACCTCGCCAGTAAACCGTCTATATTGGGCAGAGGGTACGCATCCTTCCTCGTAACCTTGTTGAGCTCCCGTGCATCGAGGCAAAGCCTGTTTTTGTTGGGCTTAATGACCCAGGTCATACGATTATTCCACTCTGCTCCAGTGGCTACTTCGATTACGTCCAGTTCAATCATCCTGTCAAGTTCAGCGTAGATTAGTTTCTGCACTGCTGGACTAACGGGGTAGTGTCTCATCTTTTTGGCCGGTGCATCTCCAGTGTCTATTGTGTGTTTTTCGATTTGAGTTCTTCCCAAGCCAAACAGTGTATAACACCGAAACGATTGTTTTACATTTTCCAAAACTTTTCGTTGACGTGACGTTAATGAGTGCATCTTGGACTCTTCCGCATTTGTGAGAGAAATTTCATCGACTAAACTATTTTCGAAGGAAACCTTCAAACCTATTTCCTTCCAAAAATCATACCCTAAAATCAATTCCTGACTTAAGTTTGGTACCAGATACAACATCATTTCCACAAACTTATTTCCATACTTAATTTTTACGAAAATTTTTCCAACTATTAAATGTTGTTTCCCATCTGCTGTACGCACAGAAGATTTAAAGTCGAGTATTTTCGCATCCATTTGTTTTGCGTTCTCAATACAGTTTCGGCCAAGGCAACTCACAGAAGCTCCACTATCTAACAGGCCTTGATATGGAGATTCATTGATCTCCACTGTCATATAGGGTCTTATGTCATCTTCGCTACCTATTACCGTGGAGGCTATTACTTTTCTCTCTTTTTTTCTTGAGGCGTATCTTTCCCTGGTTTTGCGGATTTTATCGCTAACTATGGGTGCATATTCTGTAAAAATTTCGGAACGAATTCGGTTGTAGTTTTCTAGACGCTGTTCATACGATAGGCCTGGATTTAGACCATGTCGCTTTGAGTTATTGTTTGCTTGCGAGCATCCATTTGTACATTTAGATCCTGTGTCTTCATCATCCATTGCGTTGATCTTAGCATTTTCCTTATCTGGTTGTTTGACTTTGTCTGGTATTGGGTTAATCATTTCCCTGGGTTGGTCTTGTCCGGTAAATGTGAAATTTGAAAAATTATCTTCTACTGGGATGTGCTTTGGTTTGAACACGTCGGCCCAGTTTTCCGCATGTTCGATTTGCTGTTTCCCGCACATCTGGGGCAATTCGGGCTAGTTACGTCCTCGAACCCACATTTGTAGCAAAAAACATTTCGTTGTACTACAGGGCATTCGATAAAAGAGTGGCCAGGGGCCTTGCAGTTCCAACACGTGAGCTGTTTCGCTGGCAAACTATCCCTTTGAAGTGCCTCAACCTGTTGTGCCTGTTCATCTATCTCCTCGGGGTTAAACAAATCTACTTCATACACACGTCGAGAATGACCTAAAGGCATACGGTTCGAAGATCGCTTGGCAATATTCCTTTCAGCCCTTTTGCACTCCTCCAGTAGCTGATCCAGACTGTCAATCCTAATGGGGAAAACCAGTTGAGCCAATCCATCTTTCAGGTTGTCTTTAACAATTTTTACCAGCTCGCTCTCGAGTACGCTTACCCTCATTTGGTTTTTGAGCTTAACGATTTCTGTAATGAACGCATCCGCAGACTCATTGTGTGCTTGCCTACGCTCCATTATTTTTCTTTGAATTTCGAAATCGCTTTCAAAATTTCTGAATTTTTTTATTAGGTGGTGTTTAAAAGTCTGCCAGTCGCATATCGGATGTTTCATTCTAAAGGACCAGAACCAGTTGCTTGCTTCCCCCGTTACTAAATGATGAAAACCTTTCATTAAAACTTCCCATGAACAGTTGTAATCGTGCTTTAATGCCTCCACCCGAAATACAAAATCCTCAACCGTCAATGACTTATTCGTACCATCGTACCTAATTCCCCATTTTTCCAATTGGTTTGGAGTCATTGGTTTAAAACCATGAAACGAAGGTGAATTTCCAAAACCTGGAAATTGTTCAGCAAAATGCTGAGGAATATTTTCAAATACTGGTTGGGCTAAGTTGGGTTGACGCGGGCGTTGTTGTCTGAACATTTGAGGGTCATTATGTGCAAAATGTTGTGCTGGCGGTGGTCTGTTATTATTGTTATTAAATGGGGTTTGATATGCTCGCTGCTGGTCATAGGGTGCATTGTGACGGAAAGTCTGGTTCTCCGAAGAAATTCCACGTTCGGAACGCAAGGACTCCCTTATCAATTGTGGTAGCATGAGTTGCATATTCTGGACCTCGTTCATAATTGCAGCCTGTGCAGCTCCCACCGAAGCACTGACATAATCCCTCAAAGTCACACCGTCCTCATTAATGACCATTTCAGGGTCAACTTCCTCGCCCACAGGGGGTAAATTATTCCTATTCATGTTGCCTAAATCAAGATCACGAGTACGTTGGCTACCTGTCTGTCCAGTTATTTCCCTGGCAGTTAAGCTGCTGTAGGTCGGTGTACGAATTGTACTAAAACTATCAGGAGAAGAATGGGTTTGTGGTCCAAATCCGGGTGGGAATCTAATTGACATTAAAGGAGTAACCGCGTTTGTAGAAACAATGGGTGCTACGTTTTGATTGCTTACTATTGCCGACGTCGTGGTTAGATCGGTAACGGTGGCTGTAGTGGCTGTTGAAATGCCGTCGTTATTATTGGCCTGGGCTCTACTAGATGATCGGAGTCGCCTAGTACTCATCCTAATCCAAAACCGTTCGTAAATTCAAACAAAAAAACTTTCAACTATAACCGTCTAGCACCGAAAGCGACAATCTACTAAACGAATTACCCGTGGATATACCCTGCGGTCAGGAAACCAATCGACCTCAATTGATAAAAATTCAAAAAAAAGTTTAAGTGTAAATATTGTTAGAAATTATCAGGTAATTTCCCAATCCCAATATCCCGAAGCAATTAAAATTTAAGAAAATGTTATTCCCTTAAATTATAATTTATTAATAAAATCCCAAAAAATGTAATTCCAAAAAAGTAATAGTCAAGATATACGTGACAAAAGATCTTTACAAATTACTATCAATTGTCATAAGCGAAAAATCCGGGTGTATGTGAGATTGTAATTATTATACAACCTTACAATCTCAATATCGAAAAACCGAAAAAGATCCAAAAACAAATGTTACCGACTAAATTCATAAAATAAATATTTTAAATATAACAAAGGCTCACAAGACAATAAACGTTTGCCAAATTCAACAATCCTTTATGAATACTGGGGATAACCTATAAATTTGAATGTATTAAGCAAAGGTCAAAAAAAAAAATCAATATAAAAAAAACTTTTATAATAATAATCGTTAATTATTATCGTATATAAGAATATGTAAAAGCCAAGATATCCTTATAAATTTATTTATTAAAGGAATCACAATTGTATTTAAGAAAATTCAAATGTACGTGAAATTATGATTGTTATGTAATTTCACAATCTAAATATCAAAAAAAAATTATTAGGCTGTAAGAAACTATAAAATCTTCAAATTCGAAAAGAAAAATTTAAAAAAAATGCAATTTCAAAAATCTCATAGGGATAATGTTGATTATTATCCTATGTAAAAAATATTTGCCAATATAAATTTGTATAATTATTTATAATGTTTATTGTAATAATATTAAAAAAAAACTACGTGTTGACATAGATAATAGGTTATAATATTAATTGACAAAAAACTATTTTCTATTTACCAATTAGTTTAATTTGTTTAAAGTTATAAATTGTTGGCCTTAGTTTAATTAATATTAGCAGATTATAAAAATTAGTATAAGAGTTCAAATATTACCAATAATATTATTTATCTACTAAATTATCAACTACGAATAATTAATGTTAATTAGTTTTCAAATATTTAATATAATATATACAAATTATACTTTGGTTGAAATTTGGTAACAGACGTGTAGTGGCGAAATGTGTGTGATATTTTTACTCGAGTTTAAATTTATCGAATATTTTGTCCTCTAAATTGAGTACTCAAACTCATACGATGTTCAAGTATGATAAAAATGTATAAGAATCAATCATGTCAAAAAAAAATTGTTCACGTATAGTGCGTAGTGTTGTTACCAACAAGTTTTCTATCATCAATTAACTGTAAACGAAAACACAAGACAAAACGACATAGAGTGAATCTCCTGGATTTTCCTCTCATCCAATAATGAAAACTTATGATCCCCTAGCTATATAGCCGCCGTATCAAGTTTTTCATTATGGATTCGAGTTGATTCCATCCACTCGACTCGCTCAGTCTCGTCTCTTATGTCGGAAGCCATTGCTACTCAGGCTTGGTGTTTACTTGACACCTTCCAGGACATAGGTCGTCCTCTATAAGGTCAGATGACCGAGATCCCAATACCTAACTTCTCCATACGATGCCGTCGCAACGCAGGAATGGTGTGTATTTAACACCTTCCGGGACAATCGTCAAAAATATGAAAAAAAATGTAATTGGCTGGAACATTTTAACCTGAAATGTTCAAAGGTGTGGAAGCCAGCAAAGATGAATTAAAACACCTTCAGGCTAAATCACTTTAAACTAAAGGGTTAAATCTCTTTCTGGCCCCACGTTGGGCGCCATTTTTGTGTGATGTGGGGGAACGTGAGTGATAATAATTTTGTGAGAAATGTTTGATCTAAATCAAACTCTCACTTCGCTTCGCGATGGACAGTGGCACGCTGGTGTTTGGGCTGAAGCTCGCCGGAAATGGGGGGTTCGTGTCCATCTACTCACACATACACAATTTTATTCGTGCCAAAAACGAAAGCTGTAGATGAAAAAACCGAAGCGATAGAAAACATAAAACATTGAACAAAAACGACCGTTGGTTGACGATAAGAAAACTTTTCGCTGTTCATGGCATGAATGAACTCGAGTCTTCAGGACCAGATGTTCATGTCCTGGAACAGGCTGCCCACCCCATATGACAACGTATTGCCATCCGTGGCACTACCCATTGCCTGCAAAAAAAAAATATTTGGGAGTAATGCCCCAAACCGTAACTTACCATTTCGCCATGCGTTTGTTACCTTTCAACCATATATGAATAGATTAAAACATAATTATTTGTTTTCCATTATTTCAATAAAAAAGTGTACATTGAATATTTATTTACTCTTCTATTCTACTTATGTCTAATAATTATTACATGATAAGTAATATTAGTAATGTATAAGAAATAAGTTTATAAATACGGGTTTACTAAATAGCCTGAAACTTAAATGTCTGATTTTCCAAATTTGCTATTGGATTATCGATTAACAACCTGTCCAATTATATCGAAATACAACATTAATTAAAAAAATTATAGTATCAGAATGGACACTTGATTTGTTTTTGCAATTTAAAAGTAAGAAGGAACTCAATTTTCAATAAATCTATGTTATTTTTAATTTGCTTATTTACATTTATTTTTTTCTTATGTTAAATTTGGATAAACAAGCTTTTTAGTTTGAAAAATTATTTTAAATTAACACTTATCAAGGTATTAAAAAAAAACAAATGGCAACTTCGGACAAAAAGAAATAATACCCAAAATTTACCAAAAAAGTATTTATATCAAACGATTCAAAAAAAAAGTTACATGGTAACTTCGGCCAGAGTTTGGATTCTATTATTTTTCTTATTCCACTTAAATTATTAGATGGGTCACCCTATCTTATTTCCCTTGTCAAATATAAGTATTTGTTTATCTTTTATTTCATTTAAAATTTTTGTTTAGGTAAATAGCTAAATATTCAAAGTTTTGGTATAAGGAATCATTCAACCCACTTTGGTGTGAATTCGGAAGGTTAGTTAGAAGAATAAACAATATTGGCAAACGGAATTTACAATTATTTGGTAAGTTTAAGCAAATTTGTTTTAACCGGTTTTGATTCCTTTTTGTCTTACAGCAGAAGTGCTAACAAATGTATGCAAGTGAAGATGTAACAAACTTTGACTATTGGGATATTTAAAAAGGTTTTTAAGTTCCCGCTGGCAATTGTACGCATGTAGTTAAGGGTCATGTTTAGGCACGGAAACCCTACATATTTTGCAACGTTTTGCAAGGTATGAAAACCCTATATATTTGTAACAACGAGTACGTTGACTCGCTGTGTTTCTTTTACTTTTTTACTTTTGTCTTTAAAATCATTCTCAGTAACGACAGTGACCAGAACAGTCCACACGTTTTCTTGAACAATTAAAATTTAAAGTGAAAATTGTCTGACGGTGCAAAGTAATTTAAAGTGTTTTTCAGTATATAACTCTATAGTTATAAGTTACAAGTGTTTTTATAGCCCACGTATATAACTCTATAGTTATAAGGTACAAATGTGTTTATAGCCCAAGAATTAAAAGTGTTATTAAACCATAGATTTTTAAAATCAAATAAATTGTGTTTTATGTGTGTCAATTGGTCCCAACTTCTGGGGAAGCTTACAATTAAAATCCCTTTGTTCTCCGTTGACCTCAAGGGGCAAAAACGTGAAGAATTTTCGTGGTTATAGATCACGCCACCAACCAACTTTAAGCTTGGCGACTACGAAGTTTAAGTGAAGTGACGGTGTGACAACCGAGTGTCCATCCTTCGTTTTGGTGAAACCGTCCGCGGCTCAGTTTCAGGCAAGCTGCCGCCAAGCGATTTACCCAGGCAGATACACCTTTAACACCAACCCGGCAACGCCAATTCTGCTTTACCGTTTTTACAGCAGCTCCCACTCCCATTGTGAAGTAATACCAACCACCTACACCACATAACACTAAACGAACCAGAAAGAGGAAAGTGCTTGTTAAACCTCGTAGCTCAACAATAACAAAAAGGACATCACCCACACGTTAGAATCTGGTGGCCGGAAGAGGCTCAACCGTCCCGTCACTAACTATCATCACAGACACAACCATCGGTAAGTCCATCCCACTACTTTTTTATAACCCCTATATACCATTACCCCCGTGTACCTATACATTTTGGTCCTTCGAGCCGGATCGCAATGCCTTTTAGCTAATCGGGGGATAGCTAGTGTCCAATTGTACGTTTGACACCACGGAATGTCTAGCAACAATATCCAGGCACGACAAAAGATTCTATTTCCACGGACTGAAAAAAGGGGTTAGCGGTTTGACTTTAAACCAAAGGAAAAGACATTCACGTTTTGTGTCTTAGTTTCACTTGAAGAACACAGTTATTCTAAATTTTAGTCTAGAAGTATTCTCAGACTTTGAGACCAACTAAAACACCGTTTATATAATTTTTGGGTTCACTTTTAGAGTGTATGAAACAATTTCAATTTTATTAAAATAGCTTTTTTTTTGTGAGAGACACTGTTGATAGATTGGTTACAATTTGTAAAAAAAAAAAACCACACTTTAAATTTAATTTAATTGACAACTTGTAAGAAACACTTTTAAAAATAAACTATTCGGCTCGCATTCACTACTTAGAATGATTTTTCAGAAAAAGTACAAAGTAAAAGAGAGCATTCAACTGCCTGTCCGTGGTAAAAGGGAAGGTGGCCGGTAAGTTTATTGATGATTAAGGCACCATCGAAAATTTCCCTAAATTTTTTCAAATAAAATTTCTAAATTTTAAATCGTATAGTCACTTAAAAAAAAAAAAAATGGCATCGGTAAAAAATGTCATACGGTATTCTGATCGTGTGGTCGAATTTAAAACCTACTTTGACGGTTTAAAAGTAGAGTCGCACACGCGACACACCCTCGAGGCCCACGAAAAACAAATCGATCGTCTCTGGTCAAGTTTCGAGTCATCTTATGAAGATGTGATGGACAACTATGAAGTTATTAAAGAGGAGATCGATCTAGAAACCCTAAAGGGGCGGTTTTACGCTACCTTCGGCAGCCACACAGCTGTCATTGCAAAGATCCACGAACTCCGTGAGGCTCTTCAAGCCAATGCTCAAACAGCCTCCCCCTCGAGTGATAGCGCCCGCGATATGACCCCACACATTTCTTTACCCCCATGTGATACCGAAGTCTTTCATGGTGACTATAAATCATGGCCAACTTTCCGTGACATGTTCACGGCCCTATACCGCAATAATAAGCGTCTGTCACCAGTAGAAAAAATGTGCCATCTGGTCAAGAAAACTCAGGGTGAAGCGCGAGAACTTTTGAAAACATGCCCTATGACCAATGATGGTTTTAATATGGCCTGGCAAAATTTAGTTCATCGCTATGAAAACAAGCGAATATTAGTGAACGCGCAACTCAAGTCGCTTTTCAACATAAAGCCCACTTCAAAGGAAACTGGTTCCGATCTTAGACGTTTACAACGCACAATTAATGATTGTATCACCAACCTTCGTTTATTAAACATTGAAGTCGACAATTGGGATGTAATTTTTGTCTATATTTGCTCAACGTGTCTACCTGAGACCACACTGAGCTTATGGGAACAATCTTTGCCGCGTACCACTGATTTGCCAACGTGGAAAGCCTTAGATGATTTCTTATCATCAAGGTTTCAAACTTTAGAGTCGGTCGCGGATATTCGATCAACGTTTTCAAACTCGCATGCCCCAAAACCTTCAAAATCTTCATCCCAAGGGCCCAAGGTGAAAAGCTATCAGACCAACATTGCCCCTGACAACAAGGGTAAATGTGCGCTGTGCTCCGAATTTCACCCGCTTAGATGTTGCGCCGTATTTCTGGCCATGTCTGTTGCAGACAGATACGCAACGGTGAAAAAGCAAAATAAGTGCACTAACTGCCTGGGAACATCCCACGGATCTAATACCTGCCAGAGTAAATACACCTGCAAGGTATGTAAGGGAAAACACCATTCGCTGCTTCATCGCGTTGACGGGAAGAAAACACCAAATAACAACAATAACGTTAAAAGTACCCCCGTTCACCAAAATAATAACCCCCTTCCCGCTTTAGATGTGACCCCTTCCACTTCGTCCCAAGCAGCGAATAGAACGCTGCAATCGTTTTCAACTCACCTTGAACCCACTACACAGTCTGTAGTACTCGGTACAGCGTTAGTCGACGTCTACAATAACGACCTCAAATGTACTGTTCGTGCCCTAATCGACTCTGCCTCGGAGGCAACATTTATTTCGAAAAAATTGCAAAGGCATCTTGGTCTTTATACACGGCCATCAGCAGCCCAAGTTCGCGGGTTAAGTGACTCCGTCACTGCAACTTCCACCCAAAGCTGCCACGTAAAAATCGGATCCCCGGTTGACAAATCGTTTGAAGTCTTTTCGGATGCCTTAATCATCAATAAACTTACCGGCCACCTTCCCTTTTACCCCTCATCGGCAATAAAAGATAGCGAGTTCTCCCATTTGCGATTGGCTGACACTTATCGTCATAGCTGTCGTGAGATAGATTTACTGCTTGGTGCAGATGTTTACCCAAGAATTATTCTGGACGGTCTACAAAGAGACTCACAACAATCCTTGCTTGCCCAAAATACAGTTTTCGGGTGGATTATTACGGGGAAGGTACCCGCACACCCGTGCGGAAAGGCGGTTTTGTCATTTTTTAGCTCCATAGAATTGAATAATCAACTTCAGCGGTTTTGGGAGCTCGAGGATATCCCGAGGGTAAAAACGTCCTCCCCGGAGGACACATACTGCGAAAATTTGTACACATCCACTACGTTCCGAAATAAAGAAGGTCGATTTGTGGTTTCACTCCCCTTTAAAAAAGATTACCCTGAAAAGATAAATATTGGCCCCTCTCGAAAAATCGCTTTCTCCCAGTTTCTACGAAACGAGGCGAGATTGATCAAAAACCCCCAACTTAAAACTGAATACGATAAGGTAATCACAGAGTACTCTACTCTGGGTCAAATGACCAAAGTAACCCCCGTAAGTGGTGACAGCGGCACTTATTATTTGCCCCACCATGCTGTTTTAAAACCCGACAGCACCACAACAAAATTGCGCGTGGTATTTAATGCCTCCAGCCCCTCATGCAATGGCATAAGCCTTAATGATTTGCTTCATCCCGGCCCAGTTCTGCAGTCAGATTTAATGATTTTATTGTTGAGATGGAGATTGTACCGCTACGTCTTTAACGCGGACATTGAAAAGATGTACCGCCAAATCTTGGTGCACCCCAAGCACACCCCCTTTCAACGAATTTTGCACCGTGATTCCCCGAATGAGTTAACCCAAGACTTTGAGTTGAACACAGTCACCTTCGGTGTGAACTGTGCGCCCTATCTAGCCATAAGAACGTTGCTAGAACTCGCAAAAGAAAGCGAATCCACTTCCCCTCAAGCATGCGAAATCTTGCGAAATCACATGTATGTTGATGATGTCCTTTCGGGTGCCCATACCATATCGTCGGCAATAAAATTTCGCGATGAGCTTATAGCAGTTCTCAAAACAGCAGGTTTTTCGCTACGAAAATGGACATCTAATAACGAAATGTTGCTGCAAGGTCTGCCTTCAACTCACTTGCTAGGTGAAGAATTCCTTCAACTGTCTGAGTCCAGTATTACGAAAACTTTAGGGCTCAGGTGGAATGCTGGTAACGATCAATTTTATTTCAAGCTCAAAGCTAAACCGAATCGTGAACTAACCACGAAAAGATGTGTGCTGTCTGAAATTGCCAAGTTGTTCGACCCAGCTGGATGGCTATCTCCCAAAATTATAATGGCAAAAATAATCATGCAGCAAATATGGAAAGATGGTACTGATTGGGATGAAGATTTGAACCCCCTTACTATGAACAGATGGCGCGAATTTCTCGATGACTACATGAAAATTGAAGAAGTCAGAATTCCCCGTTTCATAGATTACGATCCTGCCTACAAAGTCGAGTTGCATGGTTTCTGCGACGCATCGGAAAAGGCGTACGCAGCCGCCATCTATATTCGCTCTGAAAATGAAGGATTTGTCACTAGCCACCTTTTAGCAGCAAAATCGAAAGTTGCTCCCGTTAAATTTGTTTCCCTACCACGTAAGGAATTATGTGGAGCAGAATTGCTGGCGAATATGATGGATTCTATTCAAGCGCAACTCAATCTCAAAGACTATAAAATTTTCCTGTGGACAGATTCCACCATCGTGTTGGCGTGGTTGAGAAAACCGGCTCATAAATGGAAAACGTTCGTCGAAAATCGAGTTTCGTCTATAATCGAAAAGGTAGGAAAGGATTCGTGGTCTCATGTCGAATCAAAAAGTAACCCCGCTGACTTGGCCTCACGTGGCATTTCAGTACGTGACTTATCATCTAGTGAACTGTGGTGGCGTGGGCCCGCTTGGCTAAGACGTCCTCATTCAGACTGGCCATCGCAAGAAAAGGAGTTTGACACAGAAGAAGAAATTAGAACAATTCGTGCACATACAACCTTAATAAAGCAAGACGATGTTCTTGAGTATTTTTCAGACCTACCTCGAGCGCTAAGAGTAATAGGTTATATTTTTCGATTTTATAAACGCACCAGAACCAAGTTGATAGCGGAAGAGATAAGTCAAAAAACACTGTCGGCTAAGGAAATAATTTCCGTAAAAAATTGTCTACTAGTCGCTTGTCAAAAATCCCACTTTAGCGAAGAATACTTACAGTTATCTGAAAGAAAACCACTGCCTCGAAAAAGCTCACTTCTAACTTTTAACCCCTTTCTCGATTCCAACGGAATCATGCGAATAAATGGTCGATTGGCAGACTCCCCTACCTTGCGTTATGATGAACGTTACCCCATTTTATTGCCTTATCATGCGCGCTTCACCAGATTGTTTCTCATGTATTTACACAAACACACTCTACATGGTCAAAATGCGCTTTTACATCGCTTGACAAGACTCCGTTACTACGTCCCTAAACTGAAAATGCTGATAAAAACTATTTTATCCCATTGCGTAACATGCGTGAGACATAAACGCCAAATTGGTCAACAGATCATGGCCGCTTTACCCCCCGAACGTGTAACTTTATCACGCCCCTTTTGTCACACTGGCGTAGACTTCGCGGGGCCCTTTGACATAAAATCTTATGCGGGTCGTGGCTGTAGAGTCACCAAAGGATACGTGTTGGTCTTCGTATGCTTTTCAACAAAAGCGATCCATCTCGAAGCTACCGGCGATATATCCACACAAGCCTTTCTTGCCGCCTTTGCTCGATTCTTTTCACGACGAGGCACCCCCCACGATATGTACTCTGACAATGGCACCGCCTTTGTAGGCGCTGCTAATGTCCTCCATGGCGATCAACAACATTTCTTGTCTAAGATTCAAAAGGGCCTTCTCTCTCAGGATGGATTTACTCCCGTCGACTGGCACTTCATCCCCCCTGGCGCTCCCCATATGGGTGGCCTTTGGGAGGCAGGGGTCAAAAGTTTCAAGGCCCATTTCAAGAAACTGTGCCATAGCCAAAGTTTTACGTATGAAGAATTCAGCACAATGCTAGCACGAATTGAGGCGTGCTTAAATTCAAGACCTTTAAGCCCCATGAATGAGGACCCAAAAGACTTATGCGCCCTGACGCCAGGTCATTTTCTCGTCGGAACCCCACTTTTGTCTCCCCCCGAACCTGACTTGTCCAGCCATTCCCTCAGCTATGTCAATCGTTGGCAAAAGCTAAAAATTCTTCACCATCACTTGGCACGTAGATGGAAGGAAGAATACCTCACCGAACTTCACAAGCGAAATAAATGGAAACACCCTCAGCGAGACTTTGCCATCGGCGATCTGGTAGTTGTTCGCCAAGATAACTTACCCCCAAATCAATGGCGTCTCGGTCGCATTGAAAAAATCTTTACTGGTCCCGATAGCCGAGTTAGAGTTTCTGAAATCCGCACCGCTAATGGCCTCATAACCCGTCCGATTGTAAAACTTGTGCTACTGTCACCCCCGTCAAAGGCATGACAATTAATTTTCCCCCCTTATTTTTTCCTCATTACAGTAACTATGCACCACCGCAGCCGCGAAGTTTCTCCCGTCGAAGAGCGGAGCAAACGGGTGCCACCACGTACTAAAAACCCGGACTGCCGCCTATGCCGTAAGGGCCATCCACTCCGCAAATGCAGCAAATTTTTGCGAATGACCGTCTCTGAAAGAAAGGACATCGTTAAGCGTCACCAGTACTGCCGAAATTGCCTCGCCCACTCTCATTGTCTCAAAAACTGTCGCAGCAGTGAGCGCTGTCACGACTGCAATGGACAACACCATACTCTCCTTCATCAGCCTGAGATCACCAGAGCAAACGAGAGTTTGAGTCGAGCGGATGACACCACCGTGATCCCTACAGTATTGCTGCAAATTCGTTTAGACAACGAGTGGAACATGGTCCGCGGCCTGCTAAATCCGTGCGCAACTACCAGTTTAATCGCGCCATTTATTGTTGAAAGGTACCACCTGCCGTTTGAGCGGTTTAATGCAGACAAATGGTGTCAGTTGACGTTTCGGACCCGGTTTGAAGAAGAACACGGGACATTTACTGTAAGGGCCAAGGTTTCCAGTGAGTTGCCCTTAAAACCACCAGCTAAACATCTCGATCGTAGTGTCGCAGACGCATATCGTAATTTACGGCTGGCTGATCCAGATTTCTTCGAAAGTAACTCCATCAACCTTGTCCTGGGAGCAGATATCTACCCACGAATCATACGCAACGGGATTCAACTGGCCTCAATTGGATCTCCAGTCGCCCAAGACACTGTATTAGGATGGGTCATCATTGGAAAATTTGGCGTTTAAACGACAACATATTTACCATCACAACATTTATACACTTTTTTTTTTAATGAAATTATATTGAATTTAATCAAGAATTATACTTGCCCTTATGTTTATACTTATGCATCCTAACTAATGAAATTTTTTTGTATTTCCCTTGAATTGTATGATAACTTTTTTATATTTTCACTCTCAGCGAGAATTTATTGAATTTACTATATAAATTACTTTGCAACCTTATTAGAACTTAACTGCTGTCCGTGGCTAAGATTTCTAGGCCTGTGCAACCTACCCTCGTGGTTATCTTGGTTATACCAAGGGGGGGCGGGATGTTTAGGCACGGAAACCCTACATATTTTGCAACGTTTTGCAAGGTATGAAAACCCTATATATTTGTAACAACGAGTACGTTGACTCGCTGTGTTTCTTTTACTTTTTTACTTTTGTCTTTAAAATCATTCTCAGTAACGACAGTGACCAGAACAGTCCACACGTTTTCTTGAACAATTAAAATTTAAAGTGAAAATTGTCTGACGGTGCAAAGTAATTTAAAGTGTTTTTCAGTATATAACTCTATAGTTATAAGTTACAAGTGTTTTTATAGCCCACGTATATAACTATAGAGTTATAAGGTACAAATGTGTTTATAGCCCAAGAATTAAAAGTGTTATTAAACCATAGATTTTTAAAATCAAATAAATTGTGTTTTATGTGTGTCAATTGGTCCCAACTTCTGGGGAAGCTTACAATTAAAATCCCTTTGTTCTCCGTTGACCTCAAGGGGCAAAAACGTGAAGAATTTTCGTGGTTATAGATCACGCCACCAACCAACTTTAAGCTTGGCGACTACGAAGTTTAAGTGAAGTGACGGTGTGACAACCGAGTGTCCATCCTTCGTTTTGGTGAAACCGTCCGCGGCTCAGTTTCAGGCAAGCTGCCGCCAAGCGATTTACCCAGGCAGATACACCTTTAACACCAACCCGGCAACGCCAATTCTGCTTTACCGTTTTTACAGCAGCTCCCACTCCCATTGTGAAGTAATACCAACCACCTACACCACATAACACTAAACGAACCAGAAAGAGGAAAGTGCTTGTTAAACCTCGTAGCTCAACAATAACAAAAAGGACATCACCCACACGTTAGAATCTGGTGGCCGGAAGAGGCTCAACCGTCCCGTCACTAACTATCATCACAGACACAACCATCGGTAAGTCCATCCCACTACTTTTTTATAACCCCTATATACCATTACCCCCGTGTACCTATACAGGTCATTTATTAATTATTTTATTTTTTTTATTTTTGTCCTGTAAGTACTATTTAGTCGCTTGTCGACATATTCATTTACTTATCCATCAACTTATTTACTTATCGTCTTATGTATTTATTGTTTTGCTTATTAACTTTTTAGTATTTTACTTATTATCTTATTAAGTTATTATATTTATTTCTTAACTTATTCAATTTTATACAGGTAGTTAAATGTTAGTTTAGATAAATTCGTGATTGACTTCATTTAATCATACGTTTGTTAAGTTAGGTATTAATGTTATGGGTAAACTAATCTAGATTTTTAAGTTTTTGTTAATTCAATTTGGTTATTTAAGTATAACTAGCAAATTTCAATACGTTAATTTAGATATATAAGTTTTAATCTATAATTAGTAATAATATTTAATTTAAGATTACTTAAGGTAATTAGTTATTCTCAAAATATTTATTTGAATGTTCATTCGTTACGTCCGGTGTTTACGTAGTCAATCCGATAGCTTAAAATTCCCGCCCTTATTTATTTAAATGACCAATACGAGTTCAGATATTAAAGTACATGTGCCTTGAAAAAAAATTCATACGTACTTAGAATTTTAAATTCACAGCAACTGGTTAGGATTAAATTTTGCTAAAATTTTAGTTTAAATTTTGCTAAAATTTAGTTTAAATATTTAAATTTAGTTTAAATATTTAAATTTAGATTAAATATTTAAATTTTGTTTAAATATTTTAATTGAACTTTTAGTTTAGGTATGGCAATTTTATTTTTGTTTTAGACCTAATTAGACCTAAGTACAATGATTTAAATCGCGTAGCTTAATTAAGTTTAAATATTTAAATTTTATTAGGTTTAAGAATTAAATTTTTAAATCTATATTAAGCGGTAATATTAGTTTAAGTTTTTTTTTTTTTTTAAATATATTTATAACTTCGAATTCGACTTTAGTTTGTTTTAAGGATTTAAATTTGGATGCAGCCCAAATATTTGAATTGGGATTCAAATTTACGCATTTGGACCGGAATTCAAGCTTAGTTTAAAAAATTCAAATCTTAATCTGGTTCAAGTTTTAAATTTAAATTTAAGTTTTCAAATTCTAATTTAAGTGATTAACTTAAACTTGGTTTAAAAAAAACAAATTTGAACTGACTTAATTTAACCAATTTTAAATGCCTTAATTCAAATTCCAATTCAGATCAAAATTCAAAAATTCAAATCTAACCACCAAATTCAAATCTGCGCTAAGTGTCCGAATTCAAATTTAATTTGTAACTTTAAGTTTATTCTAAGTTTAATTTTCATTGAAAGAATGTTGCTTTACCAAGGGGGGGCGGGATGTTTAGGCACGGAAACCCTACATATTTTGCAACGTTTTGCAAGGTATGAAAACCCTATATATTTGTAACAACGAGTACGTTGACTCGCTGTGTTTCTTTTACTTTTTTACTTTTGTCTTTAAAATCATTCTCAGTAACGACAGTGACCAGAACAGTCCACACGTTTTCTTGAACAATTAAAATTTAAAGTGAAAATTGTCTGACGGTGCAAAGTAATTTAAAGTGTTTTTCAGTATATAACTCTATAGTTATAAGTTACAAGTGTTTTTATAGCCCACGTATATAACTCTATAGTTATAAGGTACAAATGTGTTTATAGCCCAAGAATTAAAAGTGTTATTAAACCATAGATTTTTAAAATCAAATAAATTGTGTTTTATGTGTGTCAATTGGTCCCAACTTCTGGGGAAGCTTACAATTAAAATCCCTTTGTTCTCCGTTGACCTCAAGGGGCAAAAACGTGAAGAATTTTCGTGGTTATAGATCACGCCACCAACCAACTTTAAGCTTGGCGACTACGAAGTTTAAGTGAAGTGACGGTGTGACAACCGAGTGTCCATCCTTCGTTTTGGTGAAACCGTCCGCGGCTCAGTTTCAGGCAAGCTGCCGCCAAGCGATTTACCCAGGCAGATACACCTTTAACACCAACCCGGCAACGCCAATTCTGCTTTACCGTTTTTACAGCAGCTCCCACTCCCATTGTGAAGTAATACCAACCACCTACACCACATAACACTAAACGAACCAGAAAGAGGAAAGTGCTTGTTAAACCTCGTAGCTCAACAATAACAAAAAGGACATCACCCACACGTTAGAATCTGGTGGCCGGAAGAGGCTCAACCGTCCCGTCACTAACTATCATCACAGACACAACCATCGGTAAGTCCATCCCACTACTTTTTTATAACCCCTATATACCATTACCCCCGTGTACCTATACAGGTCATTTATTAATTATTTTATTTTTTTTATTTTTGTCCTGTAAGTACTATTTAGTCGCTTGTCGACATATTCATTTACTTATCCATCAACTTATTTACTTATCGTCTTATGTATTTATTGTTTTGCTTATTAACTTTTTAGTATTTTACTTATTATCTTATTAAGTTATTATATTTATTTCTTAACTTATTCAATTTTATACAGGTAGTTAAATGTTAGTTTAGATAAATTCGTGATTGACTTCATTTAATCATACGTTTGTTAAGTTAGGTATTAATGTTATGGGTAAACTAATCTAGATTTTTAAGTTTTTGTTAATTCAATTTGGTTATTTAAGTATAACTAGCAAATTTCAATACGTTAATTTAGATATATAAGTTTTAATCTATAATTAGTAATAATATTTAATTTAAGATTACTTAAGGTAATTAGTTATTCTCAAAATATTTATTTGAATGTTCATTCGTTACGTCCGGTGTTTACGTAGTCAATCCGATAGCTTAAAATTCCCGCCCTTATTTATTTAAATGACCAATACGAGTTCAGATATTAAAGTACATGTGCCTTGAAAAAAAATTCATACGTACTTAGAATTTTAAATTCACAGCAACTGGTTAGGATTAAATTTTGCTAAAATTTTAGTTTAAATTTTGCTAAAATTTAGTTTAAATATTTAAATTTAGTTTAAATATTTAAATTTAGATTAAATATTTAAATTTTGTTTAAATATTTTAATTGAACTTTTAGTTTAGGTATGGCAATTTTATTTTTGTTTTAGACCTAATTAGACCTAAGTACAATGATTTAAATCGCGTAGCTTAATTAAGTTTAAATATTTAAATTTTATTAGGTTTAAGAATTAAATTTTTAAATCTATATTAAGCGGTAATATTAGTTTAAGTTTTTTTTTTTTTTTAAATATATTTATAACTTCGAATTCGACTTTAGTTTGTTTTAAGGATTTAAATTTGGATGCAGCCCAAATATTTGAATTGGGATTCAAATTTACGCATTTGGACCGGAATTCAAGCTTAGTTTAAAAAATTCAAATCTTAATCTGGTTCAAGTTTTAAATTTAAATTTAAGTTTTCAAATTCTAATTTAAGTGATTAACTTAAACTTGGTTTAAAAAAAACAAATTTGAACTGACTTAATTTAACCAATTTTAAATGCCTTAATTCAAATTCCAATTCAGATCAAAATTCAAAAATTCAAATCTAACCACCAAATTCAAATCTGCGCTAAGTGTCCGAATTCAAATTTAATTTGTAACTTTAAGTTTATTCTAAGTTTAATTTTCATTGAAAGAATGTTGCTTTACTTTGGGATTTAAGTCTATTTTATTATTTCCTCATAAAATTTTTCTTTCAAGTTTCCTTAAAGAAAATTAACATTTTATTTTGGGGTTGACTTAATTGTATATAGTTAAGTATAGGCAGGGAATTTAAGTTTAGAATAAGGGAGTATTATACGATTATAAGTCACAAGGTAGTAATAAGTTTAATTATAATGGAAAACAATATTCTATTGTAGGCTATATTATAAGTATGTCCAATCATATAAATAGCGAATAGGGGTAGAGTAATAATCTTAGTATTGATATTAATTGTATGTAGAATTGTAGTGATAAAATAATCAAGTAAATAAAGGTATGGTGATAAAAAGTTCGATGTGTATAATTGAATTATTTCGAAATGTGAAAAACTATTTCCATTTGGGATTAATTTTGGTCGAAAAAAAAACGAATAATCAGTGTCACTGAAAGTTGGGGACCCTCTGGGCTAATATATATTGGCATGTTTACTTTTACCTGGGTTTTTCCTCGATTTCTCGTCTTTCGTCCCTCTGGGTAGAAATCATATCTTTTGCTGCTGCTATCTAGGCGTCAGTGGTTTGTCGCTTTGCCGTTGTTGTTGTGGCAAAGTTGGATGATTCGTTGTACTTTGTGGTTGCAGGTAGCAACGTTGGCAGTTGCCCTTATTTCGTTTTTAGCTTCGTCGTTGTAGGCAGTTTGATGATTTGTGGTACTTTGTGATTGTTGGTATCTACGTAGGCAGTTGTTTTTTTTGTTTTCTTTTGTACCTCTTCTGTTGTGAGTTAGGCTGTTGTATCTAAGTTGGTGTCTTGTCGCTCTGCTGTTGGGACGTTGTTGTTTTTGTCACTTTGCTGTTGTTGTGACGTTGGTGTTCTTGTCGCTTTGCGGTGGTTGTTATTATGGCAGCGGAGTTTTTGCTTTTTGGCATAGATGTGGTAACGACGTTGGTGTTTTGTCGCTCTGCTGTTATTATTGTGGCAACGTTTGTAAGTGGTGATTCGTGGTAACGACGTTGATGTCTTATAGGTTTGGCTTAATTTATGCTCAGTTGTAGTTGTTTTGCTTAGTGGGTATTTTACCTTATTAACTGGCGGGTTTTAAGGTCCTACAAAAAATGTCTGCTTGTCACAGGAACATGAACGTTGAGATCTGTAAACCCTCGCTATTACCACATTTGGATTGTTTGTAGGTGTTCGATTAAAATCTTCCACTTTTTTCACTATCCACGCCTTCGTTGTAGTCGTCAACAATTTCGTTGCAGTCTTATTTGTTTGTCTTGCAGGGTTATAGATATAATGCTGCAGATTATTTATAAAACGAGGACGACAAACATTTCACTGGAGAAATTTGTTAATACAATATAAAAAGTTAACCACGGTATGTTACATTTACACATGCAGCCAATCTAAAGATGCCAGCCTTCAAAAAATAAACTTAAATTTGTCACTCATATCCACGTGTGCGTATATTTTTTTGAGGCTAACTAGCTTTTTTTTTATAAAAATGTTTACTAGTTTTTTTTTTTTTGAGTTGAATTCATTCGTCATTACTTTATCACTTTTATGGAGAATTCGTTATTGAACTTTTGTGGAATTGTATCCTTTTTTCAAACGATTTGTTACAGCATTTACGCCATTTTGAGTTGCAAGTTTTGTTCGTGAAACGTGTTTTTAGGTTTCATCCTGAAATATTCCTTTTATATTCTGTGTCCTAACGTAGGTTGAAATATGTATATACGAATATGGTTAACAATTTACTTTGTTATAACACGGACACTGTTATTAAATATTAAGAACATTTAGTTAAAAGCTTCACACGAAGGACAAGAAATAAACCACGCGAGCCAACCTTTTTATCTTGCTGCCACTTAACGAAAGAAAGTTCTCGAGTTTCCACGCCATCTTAAACCGCCTTAACCTACGCCGTTTTTTCTTTTACCGCGTTCACGACACACCATTCCGAACGATTTTTAGGAAGTGTTGCGAATCATCTTACATCTACCGATCACCGTACCAAATAAACACTGTTCATAACCCCCGTTCTTCACAAGCCATGAAATTGTGTTAGTGTTAATGTTAAGCATTTCCTGTCAGTCGTAGGCTGGGCGTCACATACTGCCTTAAATGAAAACATTCTGATATGAACTCCTTAGCATTATTGTCTTTGTGGTAGATTTCGGCAAATTCTTTGCATTTTTTTGACAACTGGTCAGAATCAATTGTTATTAATTGAGAAAGAAAACTAAAAATTTCAACAATATCTTGGTATGCAGCAGAACGCTTTTTTAAGTGAACATATAATGTGTCAATTATGGGAATAAACGTTTCTAGGAATTTTTGTTTGCCATTTAACTGTACAGTCTCCGCTGATCCGTCAAAAAGTGTAAGACGTGTGTTGCGAATTTTTTTTTTTTTTTAAACATCTATATAGTCACCATTGGGTGTTTTCTTTAGCGGCCGATTCGTCCTGATCGAAATTATCGCGTGCGTTACTGACATAACCGATTAAAAAATGCGTAAAGTTTTGTTGCAACGTTCAGTGTCAGTGTTTTTTTGTAAACTTATGCTTATTTTGTTTATAACTCCTAAAAGATCATCCCAAATCTCCGTTAGAAGCATAGTCTCAAATTTTTACATTTTTTTGGCTAGGCCTTGAGCTTCCTTTCTTGTTTCTCCTGGTTGATTGATGTCATTTGCAATTGATGTTAAAGCTTCAGATATATGAAAATAACCATTTTTCAAAGCATTAATAGCATTAGCACGTGCAGACCATCTAGTATCCGGGAGAGACTTCAAAACTTTATTTGTTCCCAAATTCGCTGTAATAATTTTCCATCGTTTGGTCGAAGCCGAGAAAAAATTAAATAATTTTTGGACAAATTGGAAGTAGGATACTGCATATGAAACACATTGAACAGCTTCAAGACCTACCAAATTTAATTTTTTGCCTGAACACCAGAATACTTTCCTGCCATATTTGATGCATTATCGTAACTCTGCCCTCGGCAACCTTTTATAGGAATATCAAGACTTTCAGAAAATGGCACCTGCTATGTATTGAGCATTATGTTCATCCATTGGCAAACATTGCAAAAATCTCTCAACAGGCTCTCCGTCTTTGACGTATCTAACGATAAAAGTATATGTATATTGACAGTTCTACTTCACTTTGAACAAAAAGCCATTAAAAGGTCAACTTCCTACAGGTTTAGTATGGGGGAAAGTAATAAAAGCCATTAAAGGTCATCGTTATTTTTTTAAGTCGTTAAAAGGTTAACTTCCTATAAGTTTAGTATGGGGGAAAGTAATAAAAGCCATTAAAGGTCATCGTTGATTTTTTAAGCCATTAAAATGTCAAAAATTTTAAAAACAGCCATAAAAATGTCATAAAATTTCAAAACTAAATAATAAAAAAGTCGTTAAATTTTATAGGATAGCAATAAAGCTGAGAATTTGGAAAAATTAGGGGGGAAATTCATGAACACGTGTTAAAGTAGGTCAAATTTTTTAAAAAATTTCAAAACAAAGTCGTTAAATTTTATAGGATAGCAATAAAGCTGAGATTTAGAAAAAAAATGTTGGGGGGAGCAATGCACAAGTGTTGGGTGCATTGTTGAAGCTTTTCCTTTGTTGTGATCGATAGATGGACTTACTGTGTAGATGCACTTGAGAAAGATGTGATTTAGTTTTTGTGGATATGTATGCATGTAGATCAATAGGCAGACATACTATACTTGTAGATGCACTTGATTTTGAAAAAAAATTTTGTGGACAATTTTTCAAAGCGCTGATATTAAAACTAATAATTTATGGGGTGTGAGATGATAAGGGTATTGTATTGGAGTGTGTCTTGAATATGGACAGATACACAGACGGACAGACAGACCTTGAAGAAGAAATTGGAAAAATATTTTTTTTATTTTTGTGTGTGTTTATGGATTGTTTGGGAGAAAAAACACACATTTCTGATAAGCCCTTTTTTTGTGTGTTTTATGGGTAGCCAGATGGTGAGATGTTGTTGTTGTTTTGCTTGTTTGAGTGATCGACTAGCGATCGACGAGAAAATTATTGGATGGACAGACAGACAGACAGACTGACATACAGATAGATCTTGTAGAAGAAATTGGAAAATGAAAATATTACTGATAAGCCTTTCTTTAGTTTTGTTCTGAATTAGGTGTATGTATGTAGATCGATAGAGACAGACAGTCAGGCAAAGCAGCATCTGGGCATGTGGCAACAAAGCCATAGAGGAAATCTCGGAACACTCAAATGATGGATTTACAAGAGCTAAAATCGGCGGTATACATATATACAGTTGCTATGCACGCCCCAGTGCAACAATAAGCGAATTCGAAAATATGTTAGATAATATGCTAAGAGACTCGGACAATTATAACCCGAAAATCATAGCAGGAGACTTCAATGCGTGGGCAGTCGAATGGGGAAGCAGGAAAACAAATACCAGAGGACGTATTCTGCTCGAAGCGCTTGCTGGCCGTAACCTGGTCTTAGTAAACAGTGGTAGCGCTCCAACATTCTCAACTATTGGAAGAAGCTCGATAGTAGATATAACTTTTGCGAGCACTACTTTGGCAAGGAACATAGAGTGGAGAGTTAGTGACCAATACACGCATAGCGATCACCGGGCGATTATATTCTCAATTAACAGAAAAAAAACTGCTAAAAAGGATACTAAAGTAAACTATAGTGGCTGGGCCTCTAAGCGATTGGACGTGGAAATTGTGCCATAATAACGCTGGACTTAAAGAACGCATTTAACTCTGCAAATTGGTCAAAAATAATCGGAAAGCTAAATAGAATTGGCATACCGACATGCCTAGCTAAGGTAATAGAAAGCTACTTCACAGACAGGAAGCTGTGCAGCAACACCGATGAAGGCGTCGTAACACACCAAGTCACTGCAGGAGTTCCGCAAGGCTCGGTGCTTGGCCCGCTTCTGTGGAACATAATGTACAACGATGTACTCGAGCTGGATATCCCGGTAGAAGCAAACATTATAGGATTCGCCGACGACATAGCTGTCACGGTCGCGGGAAGATTTGTAGACGAAGTTGAGCTTATCTCCAACGAAGTAGTCTGGACTATCCAAAATTGGATGAAAAGTGCAGGTCTTGAGCTCGCAGAACATAAGACTGAGGTCGTACTCGTTTCAAGCAGGCGAAAACGAGAAAATATTAGAATCCTGGTGGGAGAACATCAAATTACCTCAAAACCGAGTTTGAAATATCTGGGAGTTTTTATTGATGCGCGACTAAACTTCAGAACACATGTTGAGTACATTGCTAACAAGGCGGCAAACGTCAGAGCAGCACTGGAAATAATGATGCCAAATGAAGGTGGACCTAGGCAATGTAAAAGGAGAATTATATCCACAGTGGTGAGCTCAGTTATACTATATGCCGCCCCCATATGGACAGGAGCTTTAAAAGTAAAAAGCATAGCGAAGAAACTGAAGTCGGTATACAGACTATCTGCCCTACGAGTATGCTGCTCATATCGAACCAATTCTGATGAAGCGGCCCAAGTCATATCGGGAATGATTCCTATAGATATCTTAGCAGATGAAGCTAAAAGACTTGATGATATAATGCTCGTAATTTCTACAAACAGATATCTTGTCGTATTGGTACCTAATAGTTATCTTTACTTATCCGGTGCCCCTATTTTGGTAATTTAAACGTTAATTTTACCTACGTGATTTAACTACCAAAAATCGGTGATGCAAAATACTTTACACTTTAAGCCGTATGTAAGAAATTGGTTTTAAAATTATGAAAATCATAGATACCTATACACAGCTAGATATCTATTTGTTGAAATTACGGGCATAAGGAGAACCTCAACACAACCTGGCAACAGTGTACGCAAACTTGAGAGAGAAAAATCTATAATACAATGGCAGAGTAGGTGGGAAGCCAGCCGCAAGGGGAGATGGACTTTCAAACTTATTCCGGAAATAAATAATTGGTTAAACAGAAGACATGGAGAGGTAAACTACTACTTGACGCAATTCCTTTCTGGTCATGGAGGTTACCGAAGCTACCTGTACAGATTTGGCTTGGACAGTAGTCCATACTGTCCTACATGTTCGAATCACGAAGAAGATCCAGAACACGTCATGTTCCACTGCCCACGCTTTAGGTACGATCGGCAGAAAGCAGAAGAAGAGATTGGGACACAGCTGCACGTTGAAAACATTATAAGTATAATTCTCAACAGAAAGGAACACTGGGACATAGTATGCTCAATGATTAAAAACATCCATCAAAAATTAGTAATAGAGGCTAAGGAAAGCTCAAACAATGGACGCAGCCTAAATATGGCTTTCGGACCCTGCGATGCAGTATCTCTAGGGACAGTTCCGCAGGGTGCTGAATGACGCAGGAGGTGTTTTTTTAGTCGGTAGGAATCCGACATATCCCGAGGTCAAGAGGGACACGGGAATCTTATGCAAGATTTTACACCTACCTAATGGAAAAAAAAGACAGACAGACAGACATACTGTGTATTTGTAGATGCACTTGATTTGGAAATATTTGTTGTGAACAATTTTTTTCAAAGATCTGATATTAAAACTAATAATTTATGGGGTGTGAGATGATTAGGGTATTGTATTGGAGTGTGTCTTGAACATGGACAGAATCATGGAGAGGGGAAATTCATGAGCAAGTGTAAAAGTAGGTCTTATATTTTAAAACATTTCAAAGTAATGAAAAAGTCTTTAAATTTTATAGGATAGCAATATAGCTGAGAGTTTAATAGAAAGAGCAATGAACTATTCTTTTGCTGAAAGACAGACAGACAGACAGACAGACTGGTTTGGGTGATCGACTGTATAGATATTTGAAGTGTATATAAGGTTTTTAATATATTCTTTTCAATTAGTTTCTAAAGTAAACTTGCTAAAGAAAGTTAGTGTTTTTAAAAATAAAAAATAAAATAAATAAAAATTTAAAAATAATAATTTGTGAAATATGCCAAAATATATACAAAAATAAAAACATTTAAAAAAAACATACCACAATTCATATGCCATGTGATATATGTAATCATATATCCATGACAGATATGAAAAAAAAGAAACATGTTGAAATTCATATAGATTTTCTTCGTCAACAACAACAACAAAAACAACAACAACAAAAACAACAACAGCCGCTACAACAGCAGCAGCATCAACAACCGCAACAACAACACCAGCAACAACAACAAGTAGAAGAAATTAATGAATATCCTTCAACATCGGCAGCATCTAGGAAGCGAATATCGATGTTACAATCAAATATACCCTTCAAACAACAACAGCCTGAGTTATATGCAGAAACTTTTACTATGTGTGAGGATTGTAAACAGGTACAGCTTTCCTTGCGAACGGACGTGTTTTAAATAAGCTCCGCAATTTGTCTAAAATAATCATAAAAATAAAATAAAAATAAACATAACACAAAACATTAAATAACAATCAAAACATTAAAAAAGTTAAATTACAAAGTTATATTATTTCTAAACTCAAAACATTTAGAAGTAAACAACATAAAGAAAAGAAAACACACAACAAAACACTTTTTATTAACATACATAATATCAAATAAAATAAAAAGAAAATAAATAATATAAATAAACAAACATAGCATAAAAAAGAGAGAAAAACAATAAGCAGTTATTAAAGAGACAACAAAATTAAACAATAACAACAATAAGCCTCATCTTATTTAAATCTCATTTAATACAACAACAATAAAATAAACAAGAAATTGAATATAAAACAAAATTAACTAAAGAACGATTAAAATATATACATATTCTGCAAAAAAAGCCAAAAATTAACCTACTGTAAACATTTCTACAAAACAAAAAAAAAAAACACAATAAAAACATAAAAACAAAAATAATAAAATAACAAAAATGCAAAATACAACTGAGGTAACTGGTGAGAATATTTATAACACTCCTAAACCTCTCGCACCTAAGAGAACTAGAGACTCGATACCCGACTCCCTTTTTGAATACTCTGTAAAAACACCTCGTTTATCCACAAATGATTCTCCTTTTAAGCTACTTTCCCTTATTGATAAGAGATTTGGAAAAGTCACTGGCCCATAATCATAGTCAAACGCTAAAGTCGGTTCTATTTAAAAACAACTTTAAAATAAAAACATTCTTTTAAATATTTTGCTACTACAGTCGAAACTAAAGTATGTTTTAAATTGAACCGACTTTAACTGGGTGCCACCTCAAATGTAGCAAATTTTTCATACAACATACAACAAAATATAAGCAAGTGGCAACTTTAAGCAGCCGACATTGAAAATTAAAATATAAATAAGACACTGCATATCTTGTACGGTTGAAACACGCAATATGATTTTTGTAGAAAGCAACAACAAAATTACAAAACTTTGTGTAAAACGCTAGGCAATTTTGGCCTAGCGTTTTACACAATTAGGGCCTATACATATATATTTTGTGTTTTTTCCATAAAAGTTTTCCTGCAAATCATTAATAATTGCAAAATATCAGCCAACATCTTATAACATAAACATTTTTAACTTTTTGCAAGTACTTTTTTATTTGGCGAAAAACAGCTGATGCTGTTGTTAAATGAGTTAAACACAACTTCAGCTGGTTTTAAAATTAACATCGGGTTTAACGTGTAAAGTATGCTTTTGCTTGTCTATAGTAGATCAAAAGCATATTTTTAATAAAAGTTTACTTTAGAACTCTTAAAGTATGCTTTGTTTATGACTATAGTTATGGGCCATTGATTTTATACAAACAATGTTTACTGAAAGCGAACATAGATTAAAAAAAATGCTTGATGAGAAATTTATGGAACTTAAGAGTGATATTTTGAATCTTAATGAACGTGTCACTAAATTGGAAACAGTCGTGGACGACATAGTAAGTCTTAAGACTGAAGTACAGATTTTAAAAGCACAGATGCAGCGACAAAAAAACTCAGTAGTAGCGTCAGATTTACGAATTAATGGTATCCCTTTTAATAAAAATGAGAATCTGGTACAGATTTTCGAACGTATATGTCAGCTTGCTAATATTCCAACCCCTGCTATAAAAGCTATTTACCGTCTGCAGAACCAAAATAACAAACATAATGCTTTTTCACCTGAATCAGTTATAATGGTTAAGTTATTTTCTCCGTATGACAAAAATTTTATTTTAAAAACACTTGCAAAGTTCAGGAAGGATAGTAAATCACCACTTATGCTTCATCACATTGGCCTCGGAAACGATCGTCCTTTTTACGTTAATGAGAATTTAACTTTGGCAAACCATAAAATACTGCAATTCGCGTCTAATTTGAAGAAAAATAAAAACCTACATTCCGTTTTCACGCTTCGAGGTTTAGTTTATGTTAAGAATAGTTTTGATGATAAACCTGTACGTGTTGAATTCATTAACGAGCTTGATGATTTAGATTATTTATTTCGTGTTGATAATCCTAATATAATTAGTTAATATTTTAATAAAATTTTCTGGAACATATTATATAATTTTTTGTCTTAAAATGATTTGCTATTGTAACATTAATATTAAAATTATCTTCTTTTGTCATTCACTATTCTCTAAACAACACATAAATCCCAATATTAGCCCTTTTAAATTTTCATGCATTACTATTTGTAAATCTTTCAATCCAGTTTATGAGCAATCTCACTAATAATATGGTTTTGAGTTCCAAAGATGTGGGATATAACATGATACGTATTCTTTCAAAGCAGAGGTCCGGTTTAAATGTATGCCATATTAATGCCCAAAGTCTAAACAATAAGGTAGATGAATTTCGTTTTACGTTTGAGAACTCCGGGGTGGATATCGTGTGTGTTTCTGAGACATGGTTCAAGACCGCTGACATAGACTCTTTGTTTAGTTTAAAAAACTACCGGCTATACAGATGTGATAGAATTTCCCGTGGAGGTGGCGTGGCAATATATGTTAGAGAAGAAATTTATAGCAAAATATGTTGTAAGTCGGAACAAGGTGATGGAATTGAGTATATTTTTATAGAAATTACGTCTTTTGGCAGTAAGGTCATAGTTGGTTGTGTTTACAGACCTAATGGTCGAATTGATACCCAACACTTCTTAGAAACTATTGAGGACATTGCATTGAGATATTATAATGTAATCATCTGTGGTGATTTCAACTCAAATTTGCTCTCAGAAAGTTATTTGGTAGACGATATGAGAGCTATTGGTCTTTATCCGACGAATACCTCAGTACCTACGTATTACCACACCACATCAAATTCACTACTCGACGTTATTTTTGTCAGCAGTGAGGATAAAGTTTTATTGTATGATCAGCTCACAATGCCGTGTTTCTCCAAACATGATTTAATGTTTTTGGCTTTTGACTTTAAGCTTCAAGAAATTACAACCACTCATACTTATTATGACTTCAAACATATGAATTATGCTGGTGTTGTCTCTGAGTTATATCTCATTGACTGGGAATCTATATATTTTATGCCTACTGTTGAAAATCAACTGGAATTCTTGGAAAGAAACCTTGATCGTGTTTTAAATGCAACTGTACCCTTAAAAACAGTATCGACTTCGAACAGAAAGAAACCATGGTTTAATGCGGAAATAAAAAGTGCTATCCTCGAAAGAGATAAATTGTTTGCGTCTTGGAAGCGTTTTAAAACAAGTAATTTACATGAGGAATATTGTAATGCAAGAAGGCTGGTAAATCGCAAATTAAAAAGCGCCAAGACTACTTTTTACCTTAGTGTCTTCAGTTCTTCCCTAGATTCTAAAAAAACGTGGAAGAATATACGTAAAATTGGTATTGGCAAATCCAAACCACCAGTAGAATCAGGAGTTGACGTTGAAGCCTTAAATGATATGTTCGTCACGTTTCCACCCGTACCTGTGTATGATCATTTCTACGACTGGAACACTTATACCCCTACACTATCATGTGCATTTAGTTTTGATTGTGTAACTGAAGTCGATGTGTTATCAGGTTGTCTTGATATCAAATCCAATGCTGTTGGTTTTGACAATATTCACCCAAAGTTTCTGAAACTTATCCTGCCCATGATAATTCCATATATAACTTATATATTTAATAATATAATAACAAAGAGCACGTTCCCTGAGAACTGGAAGTATGTGAAAATAATACCTATACCTAAATCTAATGGTGATTTTCGTCCGATTGCAATTCTTTCATACCTATCTAAAGTTTTTGAAAAACTGGTATATAAGCAGATTTATAAACATATTAATAATAATAACTTAATAACTGAAAGGCAATCTGGGTTTCGACCTGGACATAGTTGTGTCAGTGCACTTATTGATGTTTCTGAGGAAATACGTAAAAGTATTGATAGTGCTGATGTTTCGTTGCTTGTCCTATTGGACCATTCAAAAGCCTTCGATATGGTCGATCATGGTATATTATGCAAAAAACTTGATAAAATGTTCAATTTCTCAACTGCTTCTGTACGTCTAATTACCTCATACCTCACAGATAGAAGACAGTCAGTTTTTGCCAATAACATAAGATCTCATTCACTAAATGTAACAAAAGGTGTTCCACAAGGTTCCATACTTGGACCATTACTTTTTACTATGTATATAAACGACTTGGCAAACCAATTGTTATATTGCAACATCCATATCTATGCTGACGATGTACAAATATACATAAGCTCCCCTGAGAAATATATTGATGATTGTGTAAGTAAGTTAAATTTTGATCTCACACGTGTACATTCATGGGCAACTGCAAATGGTCTCTGCATTAATCCGTGCAAGTCAAAGTGCTTAGTTATAAAAAGTAAATCGTCAAGAACTAACTTTTTACCAGAAGTTGCGTTAAACGGTCAAAGAATTGAAGTTGTAAGGACAGCAAAAAATCTTGGCATATTATTTAACAGTACTCTTACATGGAATGACTAAATAAATATAGCTTCTGGAAGAACATATGCTCTTTTGCGAACGCTATGGAGAACACAAAAATTTATTCCTATAAGAATTCGTTTAATTCTTGCAAAAACATATTTAATTCCTACTTTGTTATACGGATGTGAAATTTTTGGAAGTAGTGATTCAAGCAGCTTACGGAAATTGGAACTAAGTTATAATGCAGTGATTAGATATGTGTATGGTTTAAGGAGATTTGATCATATTACACCATATGCAAGTGACTTATATGGAGTAACTTTTATCAACTTGTTGAAAATAAGAACATTAACTCTATTGCATAAAATTATTAATAAACGTATGCCTATGTATCTCTATAGGAGACTCTCGTTTACCCGTTCACAAAGATCCAATGATTTGATGCATGTCAGATACCGAACTCTACAGTCATCTTGGCAATTTTATACCCACTCAATTCGTCTTTGGAACTTATTACCCCCAAGCATTCAATTTACTAGTAATCCAATGCATTTTAAAAGGGCTATATATAACTTGTTTCATTAACAAATATACATATACATATCATTGTTTTCTTCTATTTTTTTTTTCTTTTTACTATTTATATATTCTTTATTATGTAATAATCAAATATGTATGTTATTTTAAATTTTGTAAAAATTTTGTTAAATTTAGTTATACAAATTCCCATTTACCTTTTTCTAATCCTGTACTGTAATTATAAGAATTAATGTCTTGTTGTACAGGATAACAATATGATAAATAAATAAAATAAATGCTAAAATTCAACCTCAACAATGGTTTATTCATTGTTCACAACCCGGACACAAGAAAAATGTACAGGAAAGAATTGGAAACCGGATTCAACTAATAAAAAACTCATTTAAATCTCGACTTTTGACTTATCGTTTCCCGAAAGGAGATTTGAATTTGAATGTAAATGAATATTTAAAAGAAGGCCAAATGTATGTATGTTCAGAAATTATTAATATATTATAATATTAATTATAATAAATATATAAATAATAAATTTATTATTATTATTATTTTATTAAGCTTGAGGTCTCTTTTTTTTTTTAAAAAATATTAAATTTATTGAACCAATATTTCGGCACTCCGTTGTGTGCCTTCTTCATGGTTTTTTTCTTTAATTTTTGACAAATAATAACATTTTAACAAATGAAATAAATTTAACAAAAAATCATAAAACAATTTTCAATTAAAAACAAAAAAGGTTTTCCAATTTAAAAACTAATCTATTACATTATAAATAAATTATTAACTTCCGTTTATATTTTTACAAATTAAATGCTTATAATTTTGTGCTAAACTTTCAGTATCTGACTTAAAATTAATTCTCGATATTGTCGGTACATTTATAATTTGCAACATTTCTAACATAAACCTACGTTTATAATTATTTTCCGTATTTAAAACTGTTGTATTTTCAAAATCAGGATAATGGTTAAAATTTGCACAATGGGCTGATAAAACTGTTTTTTGTGATGCAATGTGCCTATATTTTTGATTTGACTTATGTCCTGCTAACCTAGTTTTTAGTTTATTCTTCGTTGTACCAACATATACTTTACTACATTGTCCATTAACATTTCCCCTACAAGGTATTTTATAAACTACATTCGACATTTCCAACTTATTTATTTTATCTTTCATATTAGTAAATAATCTACCTATTGTGTTATAAGATTTATGCGCAATTTTATACCTTTCAGTATCATAAATATTAGATTTTTCTAATCTCTCCGAAAATTTTGGTACATAAGTTAGCGATTTATAAACTTTTGGTTTATTAATTGATTGGTATCAAAAACCAACATCGTCTGGTAGACTCTTTAAGATTTATGGCATCTGGCTTGGAATCGTTAGCTAGTAACCTCAATGACCAAGATTTAAATGCTATTAGAAAATATTTTCCAGATGCTGAGAAGTTTTCTCTTATGAAGCGAAAGGGTGTTTTTCCTTATGAATATTTAAATTTATTTGGAAAATTAAATGAAAAGCAACTTCCACCAATTGAAGCATTTCATTTAGCCTACTAATGATAAAAAATGCTCAGAAGAAGACTATTTACTAGCACAGAATATATGGACAAAATTTGATTGTGAGACTATTAGGGATTACATGGAACTGTACTTAAAAACTGACGTATTATTACTTACAGACTTAAGACTCTGTAAGAAGATTTATAATCTAGATCCTCTACATTATTATACCATCCCAGGCCTTTCTTGGGATGCAATGCTAAAATATAGAAGAATTGAGCTAGAGTTATTGACAGATATAGAAATGTATAATTTTATTAAACGAGGAATTCGTGGTGGTCTTTCACAATGTAGTAAGAGGTATAGTAAGGCTAATCATAAATATCTTAACGATTATGATCCTACGAAACCTTCCGAATACATTTTATATTTAGACGCAAATAATCTTTATGGTTGGACAATGTCAGAATCACTACCATATGGAGGCTTCAGTTGGACAAATGACTTCATTCACCCCAAAAATATTCCACATTACTCAGATGTTGGTTATATTTATGAAGTCGATTTATCAAACCCGTCCAACTGTCAAGATTATCATAATGACCTACCGTTCTGTGTCGAAAATAAAATAATAGGTGGCACTAAATATGAAAAATTAATTGCTGACCTATCTGACGAAAATAAATATGTCATACATTATAAAACATTAGAGCAATGTTTAAATAATGGATTGGTTTTAGAAAAAGTTCACCGAATTTTGAAATTCAATCAAAAACCATGGTTAAAAACATACATAGATTTAAATACTACATATATAACAGAAGCTAATAACCAATTTGAAAAAGACTTCTATAAATTGCTCAATAATGCTGTGTATGGTAAAACCATGGAAAACGTCGATAAGAGAAAAGACGTTCGGTTGGTTAGTGAATGGGGTCGTACCAACCGTAACCGATTAGGTGAAGGTGAACTTATAGCAAAACCAAATTTTCATAGTATTTCACAGTTTACCGATAAATTATGGGCTGTACAAATGAATAAAACTTTGACATATTATAATAAACCAATTTATTTAGGCTTTTGTGTACTTGATCTTTCAAAATGGAAAATGTATGATTTCCATTATGAGTACATGAAACCTAAATTCGGAGATAATATACATCTTAATTACATGGACACTGACTCTTTCATTTCAATTAAAACTGACGATTTCTATGACGATATAAGAGGAGATTTAAAAACACTCTTTGACACATCTGCATATTCAAAAAACTATCCATTTAACTTTCCGCAATTAAATAAAAAAGTCATTGGAATGATGAAAGATGAAACTGAGGGTAAATTCATCACTGAATATGTAGGCTTAGGACCCAAAGTTTATTCCTTCACAGTTGAAGAAGATAGAGATGTTAAGAAAGCTAAGGGGGTTAAAAAGTTCGTGGTAGAAAATTATAGCATTAATGATTATAAAAATGTCTTATTTAATAAGGAAGCAGTAGGAGCATGTATGTATACATTCACATCTAAGCTACACACAATATTAACAAATGAAGTGAATAAGATAGGTTTAAATTTTATTGATAGTAAGCGAAATTTATTAAAAAAAAAACAAACCAACAGTTTTATTTAATAGAAATTAAATGAAAAAAAATTAAGTATTAGAATATATATTAAATTATATAATTTTTCGAACAATTCCAGTTAAAGGTGTGTACTCCATCATACGATCATGTAGGATTAAACAATAAGCATTTGTATTTTTTGGTACTGGACTACTTGTCTCGAACTCAATTTTTACATCAATTGGTCCATTTTTAACAATTTCATTTTGATAGCTAACATCAACTACGGCAATTGTAATATTTTTAAATTTCTCACAGGAAAGAAGAGGTTGTGCTTCTCTCATATAATAATTTTGTTGAAACTTAGCGTACATGTCATATAGAATAGCATATCTATTCTCCTCAAATTTTAAATTTAAATCATCATATGGATAGGATTCTGAATTTAAATGTACTTTAACATTTTTTAAGTCCGAGTGTATATATTTATTATAATTTTCTAACACGAATAAAAGAAATCTTGGCCTTTCTCTATTCACTGATTATTTAATATTCCAGTTATGATTTCTACCTTCGGAAAAAGTTGGATTAAAATAACAGTACCAACTGCGAAATGCTATGGGTAATGAAACACCCTCCTTAATAATCTTCATTATTTGTATTTTTCGTGCATCTGATAGGTGAATATGTGGTATTCTCCATGTAATGTTTTTAATCGATAAACTCAATTTTTCATTAGCATCTGTTGAGTAATACGCCTTATCATCATTTGAACTTCGTAAAAGAATAAGTTCATGTTTGCTATTTAAAATTATTTTATTAAAATCCTCAGCAAATCCCAACAGTAGTTTTAGGGGAATATAAAAATTAAATTTTCGCATTGACAGGTCTTCAGAAATATTCCACCCTGCATTTCTCATCATATTACTTTCAAATTTATTTAGTGAGCCATAATTCTTAATTGTACTAGATATTCCCAAGTATCGAGTACGATTAATTTCAACACCATTAATCTCATACCGTATTTCATCAAATAAGTATGCAACACAATTATTCCTCAATCTAGTATTTTGTGATGCTTCTTCACCTTTAGAGTTTTGTATGTTTCCTTCTATATATAAGTAGCTTTCAGACGGAAGAACATATAAGTCTTGATTTTGTAGTGTAATTCGAATTTCATCATTGTTTTTAAATGATTGAATATAGGGCACATAGCTATGATAGTCTTTTTTTATTATATTTTCATCAGAATATGGTTTTTCAATGACATTGAGTATATCACAAGGCGAATTTATTACAGGTGGTCTTAAAAGCCCTGCTGATATTAGCTAAAATCACTGTTGGATGTCAAAATTTTGTTTATTCTCTTTTATTATCTTTGTTTCTGTTTTGTTTTATTTCTGTTTTTGACATTGTACAATGATTTTACAAAAACAAATTGCTTGTGGTTTTTGTACGAGTTGTACTTGTTGTAGTACCGAGATTACCTGGGACGAATTCGCCTTGGTATATCAGACATTTTTCTTTATTTTTAACTTAAGCAATTTTAAAAATGCTGTATTTTCTTTCGTTAATGATGGTCTTGTAGCTTTAATATGATTAGTAGGAATGTCTCTATTAACATTAATGTGCCTAGTTTTATTGTAAATTATCATTTTTTCCGTGGTCTTAGGTGTAATCTTAGTGTTATTTCTTCACCTCTGAAATTTACTGTACGATTTTCTTGATCAACGATCCAAATCTTGAGATATGTTATTTCTTTGACGTTTACTGGTAAATAAATTAGGTTATTAGCAATAACATCTAATTTATAGTCTGGTGGTACGTCTAATGCAAACTCGTGAAGTATATGCGCTGGAGAGTTATTGATATAAGCTCCAGTTATGATGTTACACTGAATTTGTATAGCATTAATGCCCGTAATTTCTACAAATAGATAACTAGTCGTGTTCGTACCTAACAGTTATCTTTACTTATCTGGTACCACTATTTTGGTAATTTCAACGTTAGTTTTGCCTACGTGTATTAACTATCGAAAATTGATGGTTTAAAATACATTACACTTTAGCCCGTAGGCAAGAAATACGTTTTAAAATTATGAAAACCATAGATATCTATACACAGCTAGATATCTATTTGTAGAAATTACGGGCATAACTCTTAATATATTTACAGGTTGATTTGATACATGTTTTCTTCCAGCTTCTAATAAAACCTAATAATTTACCAATAGATCTATTTCGATCAAAGAAAACTGCATCGTGGGAGGAAGTAATTTCAATTTGTAAAGTATTATTATTAGCTTTAATCAGAATAGATTTATTGAAATTTTCTGCTTTATATAGTTGGATAGCTTAATAATCCACAATATCTTGCAACTCATATGATCCGATAGGAATTTCAATTATTTTATCTCCTATATGAAATAAATTATTATCATAATCTACATTGGGAATAGAGTTATATGAATGAAAATCAACTAAAGAGCATTCATAGTCATCTTTAAGATCTATTGGTGGGAAATAATTTGCTGTTAAAACTGATGAATTGCCACTTAATACCATGTTCAAACGGACAGCAATATTCGTGTTTCGCTCTCTTATTCCTGTTTCGCGCCCCAAACATGATTGAAACGACTTGTTTCCCCATACAAAATTTTGTGAGCGAAACAGGTCGTTTCATTTTGAAACAGGCTGCGAAACAGAAAAAATTTACTATCATCTCCAATTTTGATAACATTTATCGTTAGTTTATCTGAACTAGCTCTCAAAAAAAATCAAAATAAAGAAAAAAAACAAAATAAAAATTGATGTTTAATAAAATAAAGTGATTATTATAACATAATAATATCAATGAAAGTGTTAAATAATTATTTTGATATCCATGACCCGGAAGAGTTTAATAGACACTTTATCTCTTCCCAATCTCCTCCTGATTATAATTTTCCTAATTTTAATGAAATTTCAAGTGCTGGATTCAAATTTAGACGTATTACGCGGGATGAACTTTTTCTGGCAATGACAAAGACAAAATCCAATTCCTTGGGGGTTGATAACTTACCACTGAAATTTATTAAAATAATTTACCCACACATAGAAAATTTACTACTACATGTTTTTAATACTGTTTTAATGACTTCTTCCTATCCATGTATTTGGAAAACATCTAGAATTGTACCCATCGGGAAAAAGGGCTCAGGTAGAGTCATTGAGAATTACCGACTTATCAGTGTTTTACCTTGTTTGTCTAAAATATTTGAAATTATTTTGAAGGACCAAATTCTAGGGCACTTGCACGCAAATAAGATGCTTAGTAGCTGTCATTTCGGATTTAGAGCTGGGGGTAGTACTTCTGGCTTATTACTGAGCTTAACTGAACTTATTCGTCAAAATCTCAATAATAGGAAAATATCGATACTAATATCTCTTGACTTAAGTAAAGCGTTCGATACTATTAATCACTCTGTTTTAATTGCAAATTAACTTCACAATTTAATTTTTCCTCATATTCTTGCAGATTAATTTTTTCATATTTACATGATCGCAAGCAATTCGTGGGGATAGGTAATAGGAAGTCTTCAGTATCGGTATGTTCGAGCGGTATTCCACAGGGCTCGATTCTTGGTCCTTTATTATTTTTAATATATATGAATGACTTCGTTGATTTTATTGGTTCCACTCAATGAAGAACCTTTATATTTGCTGATGACATCAACATTTTATTTACTGGTGATATTCATTTCTTGGATTGCCATGAGGCTACAATTAATTATATATTGTCTTCGGTTTTTGATTGGTCATTAATAAATAAGCTTATGTTTAACCCCACTAAAACAAGAGCTTTGGCCTTTGGGCATGGAAATGGTGATCATTTGCCTCTTAAAATTGTATTTGATAGGACTCAAATACCTTTTGTTAATTCAATTAAATGCTTGGGTTTAATCCTCGATGGCAATCTAAGATTTGATTTACACATCTCGGCTATTGCTGCTAGAATCAATGGCATGTTTCGCGTTTTATATAGTTTCAATTGTTACTTACCGGTGAGAACTAAATTTAAATTGGCCTATGCACTTCTTATGACTCATATTCTTTATTGTCTGGAGATTTATAGTGGCACATCTTCATTTAATATGAGGCGGGTAAGACTTATATTTAATCGGATTATTAGATTTATATTTTGCTTGCGAAACCACGACCATGTATCAAACTATGCTCCCAAATTTTTGGATTGTTCATTTCAGAATTATGTTAAAATACGTGCCTTGTATTCTTTCTACAAGATTATTAAATCTCGTTCCGTATTTTACGTAGATCCTTTTTACCACTTTTCTAGATCAACCAGAAATCCTAACTTAATTTTGCCTAGAATTAATAATTCTTATTATGAAAAATCATTCATGGTAAGATCATGTAGGCTTTATAATAATCTTCCTATCAGCCTCAGAACCTTTGAATTGTCTCTGCCAAGCTTTAAACGGGAACTCTTCAAATTGTATCATTAGTACCTATGTTTTCTTCGAAGGATTATAAATTGTTAAACAGTTATTAAATAGTTATTAAATTTTATTACTCATTATTGTTAAATATTAATACATTAATCATATATGGCCCTATGGGCTCGATTAAATAAAGAAAATAATAATAATCTATATAAATAAAAATCAATGTCGTTCGTTGGTAATTGCATCAGTTGAGAACGGCTGGACCGATTTGGACAGTTTTTTTTTTCTAATGATCGTCATGGTCCAACTTAGGTTTTTACGGAAAGAAAATTTTGCCACGCCCACTTTCACGCCCACTTTTTTCGATTTACCTAAAATCAGAAAACGGCTCCATCGATTTGACTAATTTTTCTTTCAAATGTTCGTATCAATGCATTTGAAGATTCCATCGAAAGAAAAATTTACCACGCCTACTTTTACGCCCACTTTTGTATTAAGCACATAACTTGAGGATGGCTTGACCGATTTGGACGATTTTTTCTTTAACGTGATCGCCATGGTCCAACTTAGGTTTACACGGAAAGAAAATTGTTCCCCGCCCACTTTCACGCCCACTTTTTTCGATTTACCTAAAATCAGAAAACGGCTCCATCGATTTGACTAATTTTTCTTTCAAATGTTCGTATCAATGCATTTTAAGTTTCCATCGAAAGAAAAATTTCCCACGCCTACTTTTACGCCCACTTTTTCTATTAAGCACACAACTTGAGGATGGCTTGACCGATTTGGACGATTTTTTCTTTAACGTGATCGCCATGGTCCAACTTAGGTTTACACGGAAAGAAAATTGTTCCCCGCCCACTTTTTTCGATTTACCTAAAATCAGAAAACGGCTCCATCGATTTGACTAATTTTTCTTTCAAATGTTCGTATCAATGCATTTTAAGTTTCCATCGAAAGAAAAATTTCCCACGCCTACTTTTACGCCCACTTTTTCTATTAAGCACATAACTTGAGGATGGCTTGACCGATTTGGACGATTTTTTCTTTAACGTGATCGCAATGGTCCAACTTAGGTTTACACGGAAAGAAAATTGTTCCCCGCCCACTTTTTTCGATTTACCTAAAATCAGAAAACGGCTCCATCGATTTGACTAATTTTTCTTTCAAATGTTCGTATCAATGCATTTTAAGTTTCCATCGAAAGAAAAATTTACCACGCCTACTTTTACGCCCACTTTTTCTATTTAGCACATAACTTGAGGATGGCTTGACCGATTTGGACGATTTTTTCTTTAACGTGATCGCCATGGCCCAACTTAGGTTTACACGGAAAGAAAATTGTTCCCCGCCCACTTTCACGCCCACTTTTTTTGATTTACCTAAAATCAGAAAACGGCTCCATCGATTTGACTAATTTTTCTTTCAAATGTTAGAAGTAATCCATTTTAAGTTTTCATCGAAAAAAAAATTTGCCACGCCTGCTTTTGCCCACTTTTTTCGTTTTATCTAAAATCGGAAAACAGTTGCACCGATTTGGCTAATTTCTCTTTCAAATATTCGCAGCAATCCAATTTAAGTTTTCTGTAAGTTTAAGAAAATGCTTATGATATTTAAATTTTTTAATTTAACAGTTGGACTTTCTTTTTAATTTTAAATTTATATGCAAACCAATGAAAATCCAACATGCAACATATCGAAGAACAGTTCGATGGCCAAAGTTTTGCAGCAAAGCAAACTGATCGTTTGGGATGAATGTACAATGGCGCATAAAAAATCTTTGGAGGCATTAGACAAAACGTTGCAAGATTTACGAAACAATCAAAGCCGATTTGGAGGTGCGATGATTCTGTTGGCAGGTGATTTTCGGCAAACGCTGCCAGTGATACCACGATCAACGCCAGCCGATGAACTTAATGCATGTTTGAAGTCGTCTGCTTTGTGGAAATACGTCAGGAAACTCAAACTGACTCTGAACATGCGTGTCGAGCTGCAGAACGATCAATCTCGAGACGTATTTTCCAAACAATTGCTGGACATAGGAAACGGCAAAATCCCGGTGGATATTTCGACCGGCTGTATTCAATTTCCCGTCGATTTCTGCCAGTTCACCGAATCAAACTCCGAACTCATCTGAAAGGTGTTTCCAAACATTACACAAAATTACAGAAATCATGATTGGTTGAGCGAACGTGCTATATTGGCTGCGAAAAACGTTGATGTCGACGAATTGAATTTTAAGATTCAAAGTGAAATCGCTGGCGAATTGAAGATGTACAAATCGGTGGATTCCGTTTCTTCTCAGAACGATGTCGTCAACTATCCAATCGAATTTTTAAACTCCCTGGAATTACCCGGATTACCGCCTCATATTCTCCGACTAAAAGTTGGATCGGTAATCATAATGTTACGAAATATAAACCAACCACGTCTTTGTAATGGCACCCGACTTACGATAAAAAAGTTGATGAATAACGTCATCGAAGCAACAATACTTAAAGGAAAGTACAAAGGAGAAAATGTTTTGATACCTCGGATCCCAATGATTCCAACCGACATGCCATTCGATTTTAAGCGCTTGCAGTTTCCAGTAAGGCTTGCATATGCAATGACAATCAACAAATCTCAAGGGCAGTCATTGCGTGTTTGCGGCATTAACCTTGAGAATCCATGCTTCTCGCATGGTCAATTATATGTCGCCTGTTCCCGCGTCGGAAGTCCATTAGCATTATTTGTTTACGCACCAGACAACCAAACAAAAAATGTCGTATATCACAAAGCATTGCAATGAACATATCCTTGCAAAGCAATCGAATAAGTTTTATTTTTTTTTTACTGGTTACCTGAATATTGATCTATCAATTAAAATGTAAAAAGAATACTATAAGATTCACAGCACATACATATGTATTTTCAAATCAAATGTAAATCAAACATACCCCAAATCTACACAGAAAAAACTGAAAATCGATTTCAGTAAAGAAATTCGCACAATCAAACAAATTTTTGTTTTATTTAGGTCCTATGAAGAAATTCGTAACATTTTCCAATATTTTATCCAAAAAATTTTTTGTAAATATAAATATTTACCAAAACAAATATATTTAATTTTTACGAATTATAATGCACAAGCAGCAAGCATATTTTAATTTCCAACAATGATGCGTTGAAAATGATCAATTACTGCTAAAAACAAAATATTTATAGATAGTAAAGAACAATTTAAAACAACAGTTTATTTGAAAATATTTTGTGGATAATTTTTTCTGTGTATATGAATAAAATTTTAATTTAAAAATACTTTTTTCCTTTTTTAACGGATTTTAAAAATCGAACACAAAATTTTTTTCTAATTTGGACAGGACAACGTCTGTCGGGTCAGCTAGTAATAAATAATATATGTTTAAGTTTTATTTACTTTTTTTATCTATTTAAAAAAAAATCACACTAACAACACAAAAAAAATGTCAAAATGAAACAGGAATGAATCGTATGAACAGCATGTTTGACAAACTAGTTTCAAAGAGCGAAACGAGTGGTTTATAACGTCGTATGAACATAGCATAACGCTAATGTAATTGACATTATGAGCGCTAAACTTTAAATGAAATAAAATGATGGGTTTTTTTCTTTTATTAAATTTAGGTATTTATTAAAAAAAAAAAAATCTTATAAATACTAATTTTTATAATATTTCATCTTTATTAATCCATGAATTATGTTGGTTTGGAAACCCTAGCCATTTAACATACGCTTTATCACCTTTCTCTTTTAAAATTTTTACCACTAGAAATGTATTGGGATAATGTGTGTGACGTATTTCTTCTTTGTAAAATGCCCCTTTTATAGGATTTCCTTGGTAATCTTCTAGTAAGAATGTGATTGGATAGGTGTTCTGTATAGATTTTATTTTAAATATTTCTGTAGTCCAATTTGGTGTATAAACTTTTCCAACAATATGTTTGTATTTGCTTATGCGAACATTATCACCGACTTTAAATCGTGATGACTTAAACATTTTAAATGCAGTTTTCAGTAGATGTTGTTCATGTTCACGTTTTTCATCAATAGGCGCCATTTTGATTTTACTATGAGTTTTTCTGTTATATTGATCAACTAGTTTTTTATAAATATCAATCCAGTGAAATGTTCCATTATAACTAAATTCTCTCCACATCATACCTTTTAGTGTTCGATTAAACCGTTCAACTATTGAAGCTTTCATTACACTATATGTAGAGTAATGATTAATTGAATATTTGCGCATTAGCAAACCAAATTCCTTATTAAAAAATTCTTTACCATCATCTGTTTGTAAATTTTTAGGTACTCGCCCCTTACTTAATATTTTCTGAAAAGCTTTGGCTACTTCAGATGCGGTTTTTGCTTTAATTGCTGCAGCCCAAGCGAATTTTGAAAATGTATCAATAATTGTTATCATATATTTATAGCCGTTGTTTATAGTCGAATAGTTGCCCATCTCTACTAAGTATGCTTGCCAAAGATAATCAATTCCCTTTGTATTTACTTTGCGTCGTAAGAAATTTTTGCGCGCTCTAGAATGTAGTTCATTTATTATCGTTCTTTTTTCCATTATGTTGTTGTTGTAGTTGTTGTTGTTGTGATGAAAGCGTAATCTTTACACTATATATGTCAGAAATTATTTTGTTTAAATCTTTAATTTCATTTCGAACAATTAAAACTTCTTTGTTTATACCCCTTTTTAAATGTTCTTGCATATGGGTAATTTGTGTATTCACATAATTTTTGTTAACAGCATCTGCCCCATTAATTGGAGGTGACAAATTTAAAATTCTTTTATTCTCTATGTCAATATTATTTCCGTTAAGTGTGATACCGAAATTTTTTGAGAGGTTGTTTCTTGTTATATCTCCTATATATTTTTGATTATAGTAATAACGGAAAGTAAGAGTTTACAAGATTACCGTTCGGGTTGAAAAATGCTCCCTCAATATTTCAGAGGGCTCTTGATGATATATTAAGAGAGGTTATAGGGAAGATATGCTACGTTTACGTGGATGATATATTAGTGTTTAGTAAGGATGGAAAATCCCACTTGGAACACGTAAATGAGGTATTCAGAATATTAGAATAGGCCCATATGAAGATTCAATTAGACAAATGTGAATTTTTCAAGCAAGAGGTAGAGTTTCTTGGTTTCGTTGTCTCCAGAGAAGGTATAAAAGCAAATCTAAAGAAAGTTGAATCAATACTGAACTTTGGTTATCCTAATAATCTAAAAGAACTCCGCTCATTCCTTGGTCTGTCGGGATATTACAGACGCTTCATTAGGGGATACGCAGAAATTGCAAAACCTCTCACAAGAATGCTAAGAGGAGAGGAAGGTCGCATATCAAAAGCTGCATCTAAATAGCAAGACTAAAGTAAATCTAGATGAGAATGCGAATGAAGCTTTTGATGCATTAAAGAATGCATTAGTGTCAAAAGAAGTGATATTATCATATCCAAATTTCGAAAAAGACTTTCATCTGACTACAAATGCTTCAAATTTTGCAATTGGAGCCGTTTTGAGCCAGGATGGTAAACCTCTCACATTTATTTCTAGAACACTCAACAAGACTGAAGAGGTTTAGGCGCCAATGAGAAGGAGATGCTTGCGATTATATGGGTATTGCATTCCTTACGAAATTACCTATACGGATCAAAGAAGGTGGTAATTTTTACAGACCACCAACCGCTCACGCATGCCCTTAGCAATAGCAATACCAACTCTAAGATGAAAATGCATACTCGAAGAATATAACTATGAGATAAAATATAAGCCGGGTAAAATGTAGTGGCTGACGCCTTATCTAGAAACTATTTCGAATTAAATATTCTTCAGGATGAGTCAAGTTCTTCCACAATGACACAACAAAGCGCGGAGAGTTCCTCCGAAAATCTCATTCCTAGCATAGAAAGTCCTGTAAACGTATTTAAAAACCAATTGTTCATAAACATAGGCAATGAGTCCTCATATCAATTCAAAATAATTTTCCCAGGATTCCATAGGCATAACAGAATACGAATATGGCGAACAAAAACTCATAAGCTTGCTAAAGAGATATCTTAACCCTTCCGTCACAAACGGCATTAAGACTTTAGAAACAATAATGGGAAGCATTCAACGCATATACGCTGAACACTTTTCAAACTATAAATGTAGATTTACGCAATTATTAGTCGAAGATATTACATCCGAAAGTGACCAAGAAAATATAATAATTGAAACGCATAACAGAGCGCATCGTAATGAAAAAGAAAATAAGGTGCAAATCCTTGAGAAGTACTACTTTCCAGGGATGGCAGGCAAAATCAAAAGAATTATAAAACTATGTTCAATTAGCAAAAAGAATAAGTATGATCGGCATCCTAATATGCTTGAATTAGGTAGGACACTAATACCAACATTCCCTGGTCATACGATTCATATTGATATATTTTCCACAAATTTTTGTTAGAAAAGTTTTTATTAGAATAAAAAGTATTATTAGACATAAAAAACATACATAGTTGATTTATGAGAATATATACAAAAGTAAAACTTAAACAGGTACATTAATTATTGAAAACCATTATTTCAATACTTTTCCCTGTTTTAAATAATTATTTAACATTTAAAAAATCACACAAAAGTTTTAAACGTATCTTAGGTAACGGTTTAGTTAACATATCAGCAGCTTGATTTTCTGTTGATACTTGTTGCACTAATAAATGGCCTTCAGTTACCTTCTCCCGTATATAGAAATGTTTAATTGCAATGTGTTTTGTTCTTTTATGTAATTCAGGGTTTTGTGCCAAACGTATTGCAGCAGTATTATCAATTTGAATACTTGGTACTTGATTTAAATTTATAACTTCATTAAAAAGGCTTTTTAACCACACTAACTCTTTGGCGGCTTCGTTTGCAGCAACTATTTCTGCTTCTGTAGTAGAGGTCGAAACCATTGCTTGTCTTTGACTCAACCACGATATAGGTCCACCAGCATATGTAACTACAACTCCAGATGTTGAACGACCAGTAGTAAGACATCCACCAAAATCTGCATCACTAAAACATTCTAGTGACATGGGTCCCCTTTTGTTATAAACTATTCCAACGTTTAAGGTACCTGCTAGGTATCTAAAAACACGCTTAACTCTTTGAACATCTTCATTAGTTGGATTTTCTAAAGATCTTGACAAATAACCTACACTGTATGCTAAGTCAATCCTCGTTCCCAACATTAAATACATTAAAGCACCAACTGCTTGTCTGTATGGAAATTCAGTATTTTCTTTTTCTTTATTAGTATCAGAAACCTTCTCCATTGGTGTAGAAACTGGACGACATTCTGAAAAGTTAAACTTCTCTAAAATTTTCTTGGCATACGCTTTTTGGTGTATCTTTATATAATTTTCATTTTTCTCAATTTCTAGTCCCAAGAAATACGAAGCTTCTTTGCTCACAATCTTGAATTCACTTTTCATTTCTTCCATAAAATTATTTAAATTATTATTGTCTGAAGCTGCTACTAGTCCATCGTCAACGTATAATGCAAGTATTATTTTGTGTCCACTCTTCTCTCTTACATATAAACAAGTATCAGCTGTGCTGGTTTTAAATCCAAGTTTTTTTAAGTAGTTTCCAATTCGTTTATTCCAGCACCTAGGAGCTTGTTTTAGTCCATATAAACTTCTCTTCAAATGGCATACTAGATTTGAGCCATTATTAAAACCTTCAGGCTGCTTCATAAATATGTTATCTTCTAACTCGCCATATAAGAATGCTGTCGAAACATCGAATTGGACCAAGTGTAAACCTTCAGTTGCAGCAATACTAATAATTGAACGTATAGTTGACATTCTGGCCACAGGACTAAATGTTTGATCATAGTCAATACCCTTCTTTTGATTAAAACCTTTTATAACCAATCTAGCTTTATATTTATCAACAGTACCATCCGCTTTTGTTTTAATTTTGTAAACCCATTTTCCTGGAAGAGCTTTAAAGCCTTTTGGTAATTCTTTAAGTTCCCAAGTTTGATTTTGTATTAACGAATTCATTTCCAATTTCATAGCATTCTTCCACTCTTCCCTTTGTTCACTTTCAACTGCCTCTTTGTAAGTATTAGGAGTTTTAATTTTATTAATAAATTCTTGTGACATAAGTACAATATCATTATGTCGAATATTATCAATGATGATTGTACGATTACGCAAACGTTTCACATTTGGTATATCATTATCCAAATCTTCCTCTCGCATCGATTTATTGCTTTGCGGTTTAGCATCTTCCACTGCATCTTCAAAACTATCAATACTTATAGTTTCATCTTGATCACGTTGCACTTCGGAATCTTGCAGTGCGTCTTCAAAACCTTCCAAGTCTTCACAAATGCTTTCATTATCATAATGATTATGTTCTTCTTCTTTTTTTCTCCCTATTTTAATTGTTGTTAAATTTGAATTATTTTTATCTAATTTATCGTAAGTTTTATTAAGGATATTTTCTCGTTTCTTTCTACAATCACCAACATTTTCTAAAAACTTAACATCTCTTGAGAATTGCACACAATTTTTATTTTTAATGAAGACCCTATATCTTTCATCTCCATCATAGCCAATGAGGAATCCTTTTACAGCTTTCTTATCTAACTTTTTACGTTTTTGATTTGGTATGTGTACATAACACGTGGAACCAATAATCCTCATGTGCCTGATTCTAGGCTTCTTTACATGCCAAAGTTCAAACGGACTTACATCTTTGACTGAACTTCTTCCTGTACGATTGAGAATATATATTGACGTTTTAACAAATTCAGCCCATAATTCATCAGGAAACTCAAACTCTTTATTTGAGTATTTGAATGTTCGTGCCATCTCTACGATCGTTCTATTTTCTCTTTCTGCATTACCATTTTGTTGAGGTGTGTATGGAGCTGTTAGTTTATGATTTATACCATTAATTTTCAATATCTGCTTAACATCATTACATATAAACTCTCCACCATTGTCGCTTAGAATTGTTTTAATTAAGTGACCCTGACTTTTCACATTTGCTATCACCTCCGACAGGGTGTCCTTTACATCCGACTTATTTTTTACAATATACCCATATCTGAATTTTGTAAAATCATCTTTATAAACTATTAAATATCTAAAACCTTTGAATGAAGGCGGAAAGGGACCACATACATCAGTAGATATTAGTTCACCAGGAGCTGTTGCTGTCTGACGCCTTCCAAATGGTAATCTACATAATTTTCCATATATACACGGTTCACATATTTCGTTATTACATTTTACAGTAACATCTAACTCCTTTTGTAATTTATTTACCACATGTTGTTTATTTTGGTGTCCCCATCTTTCGTGATACATTTGTAGGAGTGAACTATTGTCAACGGCTATGTTAACTTTATTAAACAAAGTTGGCAAAATATTTGTTTTATACAACGATCCCCCTATTTCTCGATTACCAGTCAGAATTACTTTACCATTTACATAAAATTTGCATCTTGTAGGCAAAGATTTAAATTCACTTAAAGAATGTTTGTCATGAGCTGCTAAAACCGAAAAAAGATTTCTCGATATTCCAGGAACAAACCAAACATCTTTCAACTGCATTACAATTTCTTCATTGTAGTTGGGTTTTGATAAAAACTCGATTGTACCTTTTCCTAAAGCTTGCAACAACTCTTTTCCAGCGGCTTGAATTGTATGTGGTTCAATAAATTCTTCATAATCAATAAAAAACTGTGCTGAATGTGTTACATGTCTTGTAGCACCATTATCTACCCACCAATCCATCATAGTTGTGTTTGTATTAACTTCACCTGATACTGATGGAAGTGCGACGTTGGAATGATAAACTTTTCCTTTTTCTGACTTACTTGGTTTGCCATCTATTATCCATTTGCGACATTCTTTCAACCAGTGTCCTTTCTTTTTACAATAATGACAAAGATCTTCCTTTTTATTGTTTGACTTAGAATTCTTCTTGTGCTTAAAATCTCTTCTTTGATTTACTACTAATGCTTCTTGATTCTCACCTTCAGATATTTCATCCTTTTTTAAATTTCTTTCATATAGGCACGACTGCATTACTAATTCATCTAATGTTTTATCACCTTCTCGTGTAAGCATCATCCAACTCGATTTAAAAACATCAAATGAACTGGGCAAAACGTACAAAATTTTACAAATTAATAACAAATCTGGTAACGGATTTTCATTTTTCAACTGCAAACCAGTATTTATTTCATTAAATAAATTTTTTAATTTTGAAATATGTGTTGAGACATCTTGGTTACTATTCCATTGAAATGAAAATAGTTCTGTACACATTTTGAAAAGCTGATCTTTTGAAGTTGCTTCAAATTGTTGCTTTAAAGCTTTCCACATCTCAAAAGCGCAATCCTTATCCATTACCTTTTGATAGATTTCATCGGTAATTGTGCTTGTAATAATACTTTTAGCATAACAATTTGCTTTTCTAAAAACCTCACACTGTTTTTTGTGTTCTCGTTCTTGGGTATCAGTTGCTCCACTTATTAAGGGTTCTGGCTTTGTTAGTTTCTTCTCAACCACATCCAAAGCTCCCTCGTAAAACTCAAGGAGATCTCTCACCTTCCTTTTCCAAATAGGCCAATCAGACTCACCAGATAATTGTTTAATTGATTTGCAAAACTCCATTTTTCTTGCAATTTATTTTTTTTTTTTAATTTTAATTTAATTTTTCTTGGGTGACTGGGCCCATAACCTTTTGTTAGAAAAGTTTTTATTAGAATAAAAAGTATTATTAGACATAAAAAACATACATAGTTGATTTATGAGAATATATACAAAAGTAAAACTTAAACAGGTACATTAATTATTGAAAACCATTATTTCAATACAAATAAGAAATTAATATTAACATCGATTGATAAATTTTTGATAAATATGTGTGTGTCAAACAAATTAATAGTAGAGCGATTGAAGAAGTTCGGAAACCTCGTAGAGAAATATTGTTTTTCTATGGAGTACCTAAGAATGTTGTCATGGACAACGAACCCTCGCTAAACTCAGCATCTATCTTATTTATGCTCAAGGATGATTTAAAAATAAATGTCTTCCCTATCCCTTCGTTCAGAAGTGAGTCAAATAGACAGATAGAACGCTTCCATTCTACATTGGTAGAGATAATGAGATGTCTCAAGGAAGAAGGGACGTCTAGAGACTTTAACGAATTACTTGAAAGATCTGTAATGGAATACAATCGCTCCATACATTCGACAACAAAAAGGAAACCGGTAGATCTATTTTTCAGTCGCACAGTTGACTTTTCACCTCAAGATTACGAAAAAACCAGATTGTCAAATATTGAAAGGTTGTGGCAGAAACAGGAAAAGGACATTGCTTATCACAATAAACGTAGAACAGAAAATAAAGATTATTTACCAATAAAAGATTGGGCACCAAACTTAGTAACCGTTTCAGGGAAGAGATAGTAAAGGAAAATCGTGGCACAACAGTTCTTACTGAAAGTGGGCGTATTATTTATAAAGGACACATACGGAATTAACTATTTTCTTTGTGTTATTTTCAGGCTTCTTATTGAAACCACCTTGGCAGACTTTAACATTCTTGACTACTCCAAAGACAGACTTATAACTGTTCAGGACGGGTTCGCGAGAAGACAAAGTGGTTCATTCAAAGTTATACATTTAATCGACATCGATCAGTACCGAAGGTTGATGGACGACATCGAACTCATCTTGAATACCAATATTACTTACAATCATCCTCTCAGTCCGTTTTTAAACCAACAGGTTCTTGAGATAAGAGGACTAATTAAACGATTAAGTCCACATAATGTAAAGAGATCAATAGATTTTATTGGCAGTGCATGGAAGTGGATTGCCGGAACACCGGACAGACAAGACTTCAAGATTTTAAACCAAAAAGTTAACCACATTTTAGAAAATAACAATAGACAGATGATTATAAACGAACTTGCCACTAACAGAATACAAGAAATTTCTAATATTACTAATGAAATACTAAGAGTAAAGAAGGATGATTGGAAAGATAAAATAGCAAACAAATTAGAGCATAAGCTAACACTTGTTGAAAAAGAACTACAGAATATCGATTATGCCATACAATGGGCTAAAGTTAATATTGTAAATTCTTTTATTCTATCTAAAACAGAAATTGATGCTGTTAACAATATTTTTAAATTATATAACATTCCATTACTTAGTATTGATGAACACAAAATGAAATCTGTACAACTTATCTGGCAAAACCTGTAAAAGTAGGTAAATTTATTGATAAAATCGAATTTGAAAAGATATTAGAATGTAATAATAAATTGTTTGCCATCAAGAATAGTTGTAAAAATTATAACGAAATGACTATATGAAAAACAAATGATGTCTCAGAACTGAAAGAAGATTATTGTATAACTAGTTTATTTAAGAATAGAATTGGAAACTGCACTCAGGTAAACAATGATCACATACCAACCGTGGAAGAAATCGGGGATGATATTATATTATTAAACCAGTACAATGGCATAATAACTGCAGATGTTGAAGATATCAACTTAAATGGGACATATCTAATAAAGTACTTTAACATCACTATAAACATCAATGGGAAGGATTATTTTTCAGCAGCAATCAGTGGAAGAAGACCCCTTCCAGCTGTCTTACAGCCGCAAACAAATGTTGTAAAAACAGAAGAAGTATTATCTCTAGAAAGCCGGCATAATTTCAATACTGGAAACATAAAAAGATTGGACATTCTAGAAACCAAAAATAATGTACTCATAGCAACAATTGTGTGCATTATAGTTTCTGTCTTGGTATTCGCCACATGGATAATGATCAGGAAACAATTCAAGTATCAGGAAAATAAAGCAGATGAAATAAAAGACAATAATACAGAAAGGGTAGAAGAACTACTGGAAGTAGGGACAACATCTGGAAAAAAACAGACCATCATTTACAATTTGCACACATTTTAGACAATCGGGACGATTGTGCTTAAGAAGGGAGGAGTTAACACAAAATACATTTAAACACATATAACAAAACATTCTGACAATATTTCCCATAAGGTAACTTGAAGCTGCTCAAGTTACAGTAAATTGTTAAGCAACATTTCTCATGTCGATATTTAACACCTGCAACTTTGCATTTGGAATCGCTCCCATGGGAATATGCTGAGTCAACAAATAGAATCAACAAACCTGAGGTGTAGTTGTAGAATAAGTTAGATTAAGACTTCACTTGTACTTTTGACGCGCTTAAAAAAAATATATTTTTTTTTTTTTAAATTTAAACATGAAAAAGGTTAATTAACATACATACACAGGGTTGTGAACTATTTCTAATCAAAAAGCGCCGTTCCCCCAATCAAAAAGCGCTAAATAAAAAACTTAATGAAATGTTTAAGAACCAAGTTTTATTAAGAACACTGGCCGTCAAAAAAATCGTTTTCAGTTTTTTCTATCATGTCAAGTTTTTTTATGGGCTAGGCTAATATTTCGACAGATTAGTATGTACACATTTTTATCATTTATCTTATCCAGGTATATTATGAATAAAATAAGACATGAAATCATGAAGATCAGTAAACAAAATGTTAACTAGACGTGATTGAATAAACTTTATCCCATCTTCGTTACCTGCAGGATTTTTTTAAAAGTGTCAGTCTATCAAACCAAACTCTTCCGAACATGTCGACTGTCGTTGTTCTTTGTTGTGTACAACTTTTCGGTTTTAACTTTTGCCTTGACTGCGACTGTTTTCATTTAATAAATCAGAAGTTAAGGCAACGGTTTATTTTTGTCCAATGACAAATGAAGAAGTAGAAGTTACAGCATAATCTTATGACTAGGGATGCGATTTCCATGCAAATGCATGTTTTTTGTCGATAGTCTAAAACCGATGACGACCAATTATCTGTCCGAATCATTAAATTTGCCTTAAAATGGCATCGATTTGTTTTTGCATATTTTGGTGGAAATGCATATTTTTGCATATTTTGGTTTTAAATGCATATTTTTGCATATTTTAACATTTTTTTGAATTTCCATATTATAAAAAAAAGTTCTTCGAAAAATTTACAAATTGTATAAAAAAACCCTTCAAAAAATTTTTTTTTAAATCAATTAATTTATTTTTTTGAGCTCTGCTAAAAATACAAGATTTCGACAAAAGATCCTTAAATTTTTAACCGATGCAGCACCTTACATGGTTAAGGCTGCCAATTGTCCTAAAACAATTTATCGAAAACTGTTACATGCTACTTGATTGGCACATGGGTTACACCGAGTTGCAGAGGAAATCAGAAGCCAATTCGATAATATTGATTTATTGGTTTCATACAGGATTTAGTTCACTTAATAGTCAACTCAAATTAATTGATATGGCAGAAAGTAACATAACCATGTGAATGGAAAATAGCCCGACAAATTAAAAAAAAAATCCAAAAACTGTTGCAAATAAAAATGGAGGATTTCAAAAAATAAAACAAATTTCAAATATTTTTGATCTAGAATAAAATGTGGGATCTAAATTAGAAAATTAATATTCTTCAAATGTATTGGCATCCTTGAAGTATGCCTCAACTTCGGTTGACGTTGAGAGATCATTTTCCATGTAAAAAAGCTTTTTAACAGACAAAGGCTTACTTTTGATAATATAAAAAAGTATTTATTTGACTATGCAATTTAAATGATGTAGTTATTTAAATTAACTGCCTGTTCATCTATTTCCGAACGAAGATTTCGTTCGTATAACTTACATTTAAAACAAAAAAAAAATTATAAAACATTGTTTTTGTTTTACATTAAAGTTAAGCGAACGAAGTCTTCGTTCGAAATCGATGAACAAGGGGGGTAAGTTCTAAAAAATATTATCCCTTTGAATAACAATAGAATAAAAACAACAATAGAATTTTTTATTTTGTTTTGTTTTAAATAAAATAAAAAAAAACAAACCGTTTTTTTATGAAAATCGTCAAGTTTTTAGTGCATATTTTTTATTTTTTTAATGCATATTTTTTAATTTTTAGTGCATGTTTTATGCGCATATTTTCGATTTTTTAGTGCATGAAAATCTCATCCCTACTTATGACTTTTACTATCTCAACTGCAGCTTTTTTAACACTGCCCAGCAAAAACTTTACTTACAATCCTACTTTTAATGACTTCAAGAATTCATTACTTTGTAGCTTTATTCGCCACTTTTTGGATTATTAGTTATATATTAAATAATAACTTTATTATTATATCTTAAATATACAGAAAAATTTATATTTTCATTATGACAATAAAAATGTCATTAGAGTCATTTTAGTCAAAAAACATAGTTTTTTAATACAAAAACTACACTGTCCCGGTAGACTAGCTGGTAGAGAGCTAGTCTATCAGCACCGAGGTTGCGGAATCAAATCCCGCCAGAGACAGAAAAAAAAATAAAATAAAGTAAAATAGAATAAGAAAAAATAAAAATAAAATAATTAAAAAAAAATTAAAAAAATTTTTACTTTATTGACTTTGTGTAACTATATATTTTTATAAAAATTTTAAGTATAAAAAAACATATTATTTTTTAGATTATAATAGGCTAAATTATAAAGGATTACTTTTGGGACATCTCTAACAAAAATAAGTACTTTTTCTAGTAGAAAAGTAAGTAGACGGCTCGTCAAATTCTCATTATTTTTCTGCTTATTTTGTAAGCAAAGTTTTTGCTGGGTTATTAATACCATAGTATAAGAATTACCAGGTACATATGTTCATTAGGAAGAGTTTTCATTATTTACCCATGTAATGTCAAATTATTTTATTTGATTTTTAAAGCTTGTTTTAATTTTTTTCCCATATTTTCCTTTGTTTGACGTTATATGGGTTTTGAAATTGATAACAAAATTCTAATGACTATACCTTGTACTTATTCTACCATGCTTAATACGAACCAAACAAGTTAAAATCTGAAAATTATTTTTGGATTTTCTTGTTTTAAGAAACGAAATGGATTGATTACTTCAGAAAATAAACTTCTTTCCTTGTATAGTATGAATTTCAGAGTTAAGATTAAAAAAACGGAAACAAATTTTGGTTTAATGCGTCTTGATTTTAACCCTCTAACCCGCAAACTTTAAAAAGCTTAAAACAAGTTTTCAAATAATTTTTTTAGAGTAATTATGGCCCACTTAACTCAAAAAAGCCCTCAGAAACTTATTTGCAAACTCAGTTTAGGAGCCAGGTGCAAAAAGGGTGCTTCAGGGCACTGTTGACGGTTTAGGTGTAAAAAACAATGAGATATACAGTGGTGTGCTGGAAATCGCAAACGCAAAACGCAAGAATTTTAAAAGTCGTTTTTTAGTAAGATTTCTGTAATAAAAGAATTTTATGGCAATTATTATACAAACATTTCTCTATTAAACTGAATTTTATAACAAAAATTATAAAAATTTGATAAAAAGTGTATTATAAACAGCCTCCAAGTTCTTGCGTTTTGCGTTTGCGATTTCCAGCACACCCCCCATAAACTTTTAATTATGATACGGTTTTATTGAAAAACTAATGGAAAAGATATAAAAAATAAGAAAATCTGTTTTACTTTCTACGATGTTACTCATAAAAACAATTTTTAGCATTGGAGCAGCATAAATGGAGATCTCATTTTGAGCAAACACACTTTTTGCATAGTTTGCACCATCTTTTCCACCTTCTTTGCCTAACCAGGAGGCTTATTCTGAATTGCGATGCGAAAATCAATGCGATGCGAAAATGCATAAATGCGAACAATTGCTATTCTGTATTGCGATATTTGCAAAGGTTTTTTTTTAATCGCATTTCAAATGCGAAAAGGTGACAAGTCGGTATTCTACATTGCGAAAACAAATCTCAAATTCGCAAAATTTATTCGACAACAAAATAGCATTTGCAAAGTACAAACATGTTATGAAAGATAATATTTTATTTATTTATTCATCATATATTTATTATTTAATTCAGGGAAGCAATCAATAAGACCACCAAACCGCATCAATTTGAAATAATGATAGAATTTATGAATAAGCACCAAATGCACGTCAGTCGGCAAATACTTTGTGGCACATGTTAACTGAAGAACTAAATATCAATGGACCACCTATTAGAGAAGCTGCAGGATGGAAAAAGTACGAAATATATAAACCAGTAAAAAAATATTTGACTTCAACTTTAATTTTAATAGGTTTAAGCCGATTTTAAAGTACACACATAACATTTTAATTTTCTTCGTCGTCGAACCACAGTCCCACAAAGTCCATTTTTATTACTTTTTTATACCCTTCACCTCAGGTGGAAAAGGGTATATATAAGTTTGTCATTCCGTTTGTAATTTCTACAATATTGATCTAAGACCCTATAAAGTATATATATTCTGGGTCCTTATGAGGAGAAAACTTGATTTAACCATATCCGTCCGTCTGTCCGTCCGTCCGTCTTACGTTTGATATGTGTTTTCCGGAGACTCCAGACATGATAGCTGCTAGGTTGTTTTACATTTATGTCACATATAGTCCACCATTTTGAGCTATTTAAATTCAGCAAGATCGGTCCACAAATTGCTGAGATATGACCAAAAAACCACGACTGCCTCTAATTTTTTCCAAAAATCCCTTGTTGTTGTTGTATTTTTATTGCTTTTTTCTGTATATCTGGAGAACGGCAAGAGCCAAAGTTTCCAAATTAGGTGCAAACATTCAAGTTATAAATACACACCAACCCACAAAATGTGGGCGGGGTTGGAGAAGTGGGCGTGGTACCTCCCATACAAAATATTTAAAAAATTTTATAATAACCTGAATTTTTTGACTGTGATATGACCTATGGTTACGCCTTATATATCAAAAGATCGGAAATTTTTTGTAGAAAATATTTCCTGAAAAACTCGAGAAAATCGGTTCAGATGCGAAAAAGAGTTTTTGTCTAGTTGCTCTGTATTCTGCTCGCATAATGGTGAAGGGTATATAAGATTCGGCACAGCCGAATATAGCACTCTTACTTGTTTGTTACAGAATGTCCTAAATATATTTTTTAAACAATTTTCACAGCCAAACACAAACCACAAAGCATACAGAGATGAAAAAAGTGACTTATGAAAAATGTCACAATATTTTCTGTCTCGTGACGCCTCTGTGTGCTCTGTGACACGAACAATTTATTTATTTTTATTTTGCTTAAACACTAAAAAAATTTTTTGGCTAACTATCTAGAGTTATATTGCCAGGGTATCACACGGTTTGTTGGAGCCTCATCCACAAGTCCTCGATCGACCTAGACCTTCGTATAGGAAGGCGAAGAGCTTCCAGAATAAGCTCCAGAGTATATCTTGTCTCCACAGTAAAACGTCTGAGTTATTTCCTTGGTACTCCACCAGTAAAACGTCTGAGTTATATTGGTTCTCCACCAGTCACATGAGTTATTAATGGTTCTCCACCAGACAAAACCTCAAATTGAGGTTAAAAACGATTGCATATAGTTAATGCAGATACCGCAAAAACTGTAACTCGGTACAGTTATACGACGCCGAAACACTAACCAATGCGGGGTGACAACGCAAAACGCAACAAAAGCAGACAAACAAAAACGACCTGTTTGCCCTTAAGAAATAATGACAAAAAGCGCGAGCTGCTTCTCCACTCAGAGCAGTTTTACGAGTGTTATTTTTTTTTTTTTTTTTTTTTGGCTTTCTTAAAACTAAAATTTTTTTGGCGAACTAATCATAGTTATATTGCCAGGGTATCACACAAATTTTAGGAGCCTCAACCGCAAAGTCCTCGTTCGACCTAAACCTTCGCATAGGAAGGCGAGAGCTTCCAGAATCCGCTCCAGAGTATATTGGTCTCCACCAGTAATCTTCTGAGTTTTTTTCTTGGTACTCCACCAGTAAAACGTCTGAGTTATATTGGTTCTCCACCAGTCACATGAGTTATAAATGGTTCTCCACCAAACAAATTCTCAAATTGAGGTTAAAAACGATTGCATATAGTTAATGCAGATACCGCAAAAACTGTAACTCGGTACAGTTATACGACGCCGAAACACTAACCAATTAGGGGTGACACCGCAAAACGCAACAAAAGCAGACAAACAAAAACGACCTGTTTGCCCTTAAGAAATAATGACAAAAAGCGCGAGCTGCTTCTCCACTTAGAGCAGTTTACGAGTGTACGAGTGTTATTTAGTTGTAATTTGACGTTTATTGACACTGACATATATTTGAGCAGCGTTGCCACGATTTGAAATAAATTGCGAATGCGATTGCGAAAGTCTAACAGGATACCAATTTTCTTTCGCATCGCATTTCATTTGCCAATCGCATTGATTTCCGCATCGCAATTCAGAATAAGCCTCCAGATTGGAAAGTGGTCGATATTATCATAACGGACGTCATCAACTGGATGTTTCGCTATTTCGCCGACTTTTGAACTTCCTGGCTGTTGATCTTCTTGCATAGTTTCTGGACGTGGTGTTCTTGGCCCACTGCCTGGACGACCAGCCGTACGTTTTTTTGTGTATGACACAAGACCAGCAGCAATTTCTTCTCGAAATTGAGGCAATTGAAGAATCGTTGCATTTTTCAGAGTGAATGCGTCGATACAATATGTAAGCGTTCGTAGTTCCCATCGCGAGTCTTTGCTCGTACATCGTAACGGCCCATAAGTCTATCCATCAAAATTACGCCTCCCATATGGCTGTGATTTGTGGGAAATCGACTTCCACATATTTCCTTGCTTTTCGGTCGTAACGTGGTACCTTTACTACTTGTAATTTGGGATTTGTTCTTGCAAATGGCTCAATGCCAACATATGTTTTCCACAAATATGTCGCATGTACATAACCGTTTGAAATATTGTATATTATTTAAACTAATCCCCACACAAGTGTCCGTCCGGAGGTTTGACAATAGCAGCTTAAATATAGAGTGGTTTCCCGATTTAACGAACTCTCGATTACGCGATTTGGGGATTTAACGAAACCCCAATTTAGCTCGATTTAACGAACAAATAAATGTAATCACCTCTGTTTTGTAAGTCGTTGTCGATATAGGCATTAATTTTAAACTGTTGTCACATCAATTCGACGACTACATCACTTTGACGTTAATGTGGTATTTTATAAGTATGTTGTCTCGACGTCGACTAGTTATCGAAAATCTCCAACTACGGTAACCCTCGATTTACGCGGTCTGTTGGGACTGAAGAAAGCACATGTAAATCAAATTCGCGTAAAACAAGGTTCAGGACTGGTACAAATTCCGTTTATGGGACCAGAAATTTAACACATCGCGTAAATCAAAACATGAGATACATACATACAAAATTTCATTTTGGGGCACTAAAACCGTGTTAAATCAAGAACTTAGAACTGTATATATTTTACTTTTAAAAAATTAAAGAATATTTCTTTATAACGATATGTATATTTGTTGTTATTTCTTTAAAAAATAATTGAATTAAAAAAGAATAAAAAAAATAATTGAAACATATGTACATAAGTATGTAGTTGAATATTTAAAATCAAAAATATAAGAAAATGATGAAAATTGTAAAATAGTCAAAAACAAACTAAACCAAGACAAATTGAATAAAAACCAGTAAAATTTTATTGGTTACTGAAATAGTGGCAATATTCAGTAAATTTTTACTGATTACTTAAAAAAATCAGTATTCACTTTTTAAAAGAATTTTAATAAAAAAAAGTTATATTGTAAGCATTGTCAATTAATTTTTAGACTTTTTCAGGTAAAATATATTTGTTTGCATATATTTCAGAAAAGGGAAATTAGCTTAGTACTGCATTAATTCAGTAACTTGTAAAAGTTTGCTGAATACTGTAATTTTTTCAGTAAACAGTAAAAATTTACTGGTAACTGAAAAAATTGCCATCATTTTTTGAGCAAGGTATATTTACACAAGGTTAACTCGTTGGCCCATATGTTTGTCAGCTGATTACCCCTAGTTGGAACCCAAACGTCAAATTTCGTGTATATGAGCCAAAATTTGTACATGTGTGCGTTAAATTGTTTTTGTTTTATTTTTGCAATTTTTGTGTAGCTTGCTTTTTGAGGTAATCGTCGCAAGTTAAAAATGTTCGCATATTTTAACTATTTTAGCAAAATATTCGGAATTTTTGCCAGTTTCGCGTAGCCTTGATGCTCTTTGAGACAATCGTCGCAAATTAATCAATTTCGCGATTTTAGCAAACTTTTACGAATTTTTGCATTTTTCCCGTTTAATTTACTAATAAAATTCGTGCCCCTTACTTCTTTTAAATCTGCATTTTTCTATTTTAAACGTATTTAATAAATATGTTTACATTCTATTTAAAATTTCTACAACTTTCATTTGAGTCGTCGCAAATTTCCTGTTAACTAAAACAGGGACAATTTTACTCTACGTCGATTTAAAAGCGCCTTAGAAAATATCAAGTAACTGTCAATAGTAATCGATTATTGTCAATTACGACTAAGAAAATACAATTACTGTTCCGGTAGCTTATGTCGACGTCGAGTTTCATAATAGGGGTGAATATACGTAAAGCTTTTAACTGAAAGTTTTCTTTCAGAAAGTCTGATTTTATTGCTTATTATTTGATACCATGATACCACTAAATTCAGTGTTCTTTAAAAACATCGCGTTTTTTTTAATATAAGTGCTTTAAATTAAAAAACTTGACAACTCTGATAATTAAGCATAATCCAAGGCGAATACATACATATATGTATATTCGCCTTTCCAAAATAATTTTTTCACAAATTACATACACACATACAAATATTGCAATTTATATTAATTACTAAACAAAAACTTTTAATGGAGTCCTGTTTATTATGTTTGGAAATAAACAAAGACATATATGATTCCATTAAGGCAAGTTCAGGACAATGGCAACAACTCCACGTAGAGAAAACAATAGAAAAACATTTCTGGTCACTGGTATGAATTTACAATTTTATTTGTTTTTCATTAAATAAAATGTTTCTTCCTTTAGAACAACATTCAACCCAGTTCGTGGATATGTTTACCGTGCTGGCAGGAAGTAGACAATTTTCACAAATTTTATTTGCGTATAGAAGAGGCCCATATGAATTTTGGCAAAATAAAAGTTGAAGACGTAAATCAAGTATTGGAATCTAAGGAAGAAATAGTAAATACAAATCTTGCATATTATCTGGAACCAGAACTTTTAATTGAGCAAAAAGAGTTGCAGTTTTTAGAAGATATTCCAAATGAGTATATTGCGGGAAGCACGGATCCTTTAAGTAAATCCAAGGAAACTAAAAACAAAAATGCAAGAAGTTCAAAAATTAAATGTTCAAGCGAAACAAAACAAACTGAAGTGGATTCCAATGAACACATCTCTGAAGTTAAATTAGAGCCCAAGGATTATTCCGACAACAACTCCGACAATGTTAGTTACGATGAAGAAAATGATGGTAACAATGAATCAGACAAAACCTTGCCAGACAACAAGAGCCGTAAGGAAAGTGATAAGTTTATATTGGAACATTTTAAACAAATGTTTTGCGATTGTTGCGAAGTACCATTTAAAAATTTTGCTGATATGAAAAGACATTTTGCCATTACCCACTCGAATCCAAAAGGTTATTTAGTTTGTTGTAACAGAAAATTCTATCACCGTTATCGTTTAGAAGATCATCTCCATCATCACTTGAACCCTGATTACTTTAAATGTGCTCAATGTGGCAAAGTTCTTTCAGATCGCAAAAGCCTTAAGATTCATATGCTGCGTATACATCGGCCACATGATGTGGCTTTGAAACATTCTTGTGATATTTGTGGCAAGTCTTTTATAATGGCCAAGGTTTTGCGCACACATAAATTAACACATTTATCCAAAGAGGAGAAAAAGTTTCCATGCAATCAATGCGGCAAATTGTAAGTTAGGTATTTCTTTCTTAATATTCCTTCAAATTTTGAAATATATTTAATTTGTATTTTAGTTACGCAAGTTCTTATTTGTTAAAAATGCACACGGAAGTAATACATCTAAATAAACAGGCCAAAGTTTGTCATATTTGTGGGAAAACATTAAGGACAAGTACTGAATATAAAGCTCATATGGATAAACATAATGTCATTAATGGCGCCCTCATAAATTGCGATGTCTGTGGCTTACGCTTGACCAGTGAAAGAAGCCTTAAGCTCCACAAAGAATCCCAGCATCCGGTTGGTGGTAAAAAAGATCATCCCTGTCCCATGTGCAACAGGGTATCGCCCACTGCTAGGGCTCTTAAAAAGCACATAATTACAATGCATGAAAAAGGCTACGATCATAAATGCAATATGTGTGAAAAGGCCTTTAGGAGACCAGAAGGTTTGAAGGTGAGGATTAGCGTATATGTACATGACATTAAAACATTGTTTATTTTCATTGCCCATTTAGGAACATGTGGCCTCACAACATACTGGTACAGCATTATACACCTGTCCTTGGTGTCCGAAAACATTTAATTCCAATGGCAATATGCATGCACATCGTAAAAAAATGCATCCAAAAGAATGGATGGAATTAAAACTACAAAAATATTCTTAAAATACACCACCTGATAAATAAATTAATGTTGTCTATATAGGTATATAAAAATTAGTTTCATTGTGTTGATGATGTTCTCTGTATGCGTAAACCGATTTTCTTTTTAGAAATTTCCTTGTTGGTTTACGAGTTAGGCTTTTTTATGGGCATACCTTTTTTGATCGTATATGGGTTATTCCAAAGTGTTGAACGTGACAGTAGTACGCATCAAAAATGCAATAACATTTTAAACAACAAATATTTTTACGTTCTCTTAACCCTTAAATTTTAGCACTAAGAAAGCACTGTTATCTATGCTTAAGTTTATGGAGGGCGCGATTCTAGTCCAAAGATAATGGCAAAAGAAGTTGCGGTTCGAACGTGAAAAAAACAGAAGTAGTTTTTTTGGCCATGTATAAAAATGCGTTATTCAGCGAAACCTGGCACAATTTTTTAGTCAAACTACTTTCAGAATTTTACGTAGCAATGTAACATTAAAATGTCTTGGTTTGATTTCAAAATCTTCTGTATTCTTTTTTTTTTTAGCCAAAATCTGGGTCGATACGTGACATTTCGAACGTGAAATTTTTTCCATAATAATTAAACTGAATAATGATTAAAACAAAATAAAAATTTACTGTTAATCCGAATAAAATATTTCTTTTTGAACTCTTCCTTAGATTACAGACCATGTAAGAAACATTTTTGTAATAGTTTTTTATCAAATATCACCTCTTTTAAGGAAGATAATATTAAAGAAAACATACAATAAAACATTCTCATAAATAAGAAATTATGTTTGCACAACTTTGCAGTCTGATTGTTCATCTACTAAGTAAACAAATGTATGGGTAAATTTATAAAATTAGTAAAATCTAAATATTTCTCTATAACAATATCTTCAAATAATCAGCTTTTAATAACTTTTAAATTGGCATATGGGCATTTCCCCAGAATGCTCTACCAGGATGAAAAAATAAAATATTGATAATACATACATTTGTTTACTTAGTAGATGAACAATCAGACTGCAAAGTTGTGCAAACGTAATTTCTTATTTATGAGAATGTTTTATTGTATGTTTTCTTTAATATTATAATATTAAGATAAAATAAAATAAAAAGATAATTATCTTCCTTAAAAGAGGTGATATTTGATAAAAAACTATTACAAAAAATTTTTCTTACATGGTCTTTTATTGTTTATTATTAGAAAAAAGTCTATGCTCTTATAAAAAAAATGGTTTCCTAGCATATCTAAGCTGTTTTACTTGCGAAAATTGGGCTGGAAACTGGAAAATTTTATAATTTCCTGTATTTTCTACTTCTAAAGACATTTTTATATACTTACTAGCTTAATCCGGTGCGCTTCGCTACACTGCTTTAACCACTTCTTCAGTTGAGAGATATTTAATATATGCATCCTGTGGGAGGTATTTCCCACCTGCGCCTACCCGCTTTATTTGTATTTTTAAAAGTGTGGTGTACCATAAGAGTGACTTCTACAAAGTTTGAACATTCTTACTATAACAGTGCTTAAGATATGCTACATTAAATATTGGCGTCCTATGGGGGGTAACACTTACCCCGCTGCTATTTTATTTCAATTTGGGGGCTCAAAAGATCCTACTACCAAAAGTTCAACAAAATGAGTGCAGCGACTCTTATTAATATTTCTATCTATGAGGGGTACTGCTCCTCCACTGTCTACCCCGCCCATTTTTATATTGGAATTTATAGTTTACCATAATAATAGCTTTAACCACGTTTGAACACTCTCCCTTTAATAGTTCTTCAGCTGAGCGATATTTAATATATGCATCTAATGGGAGGTTTTCTCCCCCCTGCGCCTACCCGCTTTATTTTTATTTTCAATAGTGTAGTATACCATAAGAGTGACTTCTACAAAGTTTGAACATTCTCACTATAACAGTTCTTAATATATACGATATTAAACATTGGCGTCCGATGGGGGGAACCACTTCCCCCACTACTATTTTATTTCAATTTTGGGGCTCAGAAGATCCTACTACCAAAAGTTCAACAAAATGCGTGCGATATCTAATATTGGCATCCAATGGGGGTACCAATTCCCCTGCCCCTATCCAAAAAATAAGTAGCCTATTTTATTTTTAGGGATCACATGATGTTACTGTCAAAATTTCAGGAAAATCGGTTCAGTAGTTTAGGAGTCTATAAGCCAACAAACAAACCAACAAACATTTTTAATTTTTATATACTTACTAGCTTAACCCGTTGCGCTTCGCTACACTGCTTCAACCACCTTTGAAGACTTTCCCTTTAATAGATATTTATTTTTATTTTCAAAAGTGTAGTATACCATAAGAGTGACTTCTACAAAGTTTGAACATTCTTACTATAACAGTTCTTAAGATAAGAGATATTAAACATCGTCGTTCTATGGGGGGTACCACTTCCCCCCCTGCTATATTATTTCAAATTTGGCGCTCAGAAGATCCTACTACCAAAAGTTCAACAAAATGCGTGAAGCAGCTCTTATTAATATTTCTATATATGAGGGGTACTGCTCCTCCTCTGTCTACCCCGCCCATATTTATATTGAAATTTATAGTTTACCATAGCAGTAGCTGTAACCACGTTTGAAGACTCTCCCTTTAATAGTTCTTCTGTTGAGCGATATTTAATTTATGCATCCTATGGAAGGTATTTCCCCCCTTGCGCCTACCCGCTTTATTTTTATTTTCAAAAGTGTAGTATACCATAAGAGAGATTTCTGCAAAGTTTGAACATTCTCACTATAAATGTTCTTAAGATATGCGATATTAACCATTGGCGTCCTATGGGGGTACCACTTCCCCCGCTGCTATTTTATTTCAATTTTGGGGCTCTGAAGATCCTACTACCAAAAGTTCAACAAAATGCGTGCAGCGGCTCTTAATTATATTTCTATCTATGAGGGGTACTGCTCTCCCCTGTCAACCCCGCCCATTTTTATATTGAAATTTATATTTTACCATAATAGTAGCTTTAACCACGTTTGAAGACTGTCCCTTTAATAGTTCTTCAGTTGAGCGATATTTATTATATGCATCCTATGGGAGGTATTTCCCCCCCTGCGCCTACCCGCTTTATTGTTATTTTCAAAAGTGTTGTATACCATAAGAGTGACTTCTGGAAAGTTTGAACATTCTCACTATTACAGTTCTTTAGATATGCGATGTTAAACATTGGCGTCCTATGGGGGATTCCACTTCCCCCCCTGCTATTTTATTTTAATTTTGGGGCTCAGAAGATCTTACTACCAAAAGTTCTGCATAATGCGTGCAGCGGATCTTAATATATGCGATAATTAATATTGGCATCCTATGGGGGATACCAATTCCCCTGCCCCTATCGAAAAAATAAGTAGCCTATTTTATTTTTAGGGCTCACGTGATGTATCTGTAAAAATTTCAGGAAAATCGGTTCAGTAGTTTAGGAGTCTATAAGCCAACAAACAAACAAACAAACAAACACACAAACAAACATACAAACATTTTTCATTTATATATATCATGGTCCAATTAGTAGGTCTGCTTGAAACGCCTGCTGATTTTTTGCAGAGTTGTGTTTTATACGTGCAATTGTTTTTGTAACAATTGCTTTTGACATTTTCACCATTTCTTACACAAACAATTGCTTTTGTTCTTGACATCTTTATCATTTTTTACACAAACAAAATGCGTGTTGTTTTTTCTGTTGTTGGATTGTTGTAGTTGCGCGCAGACCTACTAATTGGGCCATGATATATATATAGATTTTACATGCAAAAAATATTTTATGTTTACACTCTTTCTTCATAATCTCTCCATTACAATCTATTGTAAAAGGAGTATTAAGTTTTTTTGTTAAGGAAATTTGAAGACATTTATGGTAAAATGCATGGTGATAATAATAAAAAAAAACATATGGAAAAATCGTACGTTCGCGACCGGTACATAAGCCAATTAAATTAAAACCAAGAGAGATATTTTATGTTGTAAAAACTGGATGGAGACCTACATTAATACACTTTTAAAATAAATTAATCACTTTTGAAAATTCCGTTTCATTACGCATTTTTTTACATTTCACTACTATCAGCCGAAGTTTACTTCTATTTTGCGTACGTTCGTGACCACACGTTTATCACTCTTATTACACTATGGAACATTTTTGGGATTATTGTCTGGGGGGTGAGAAGTTCCAAGTCAGGGTGATGGTACTAGGTCAGTATAGTAAAATCCTCAAAGGGTTTGGCGTTCGTATGTGTCAGTTTTTTTTTATGACATTTTAAATTTTTTCCTCATCTTGATGTTTTTTTGTTTAACATAACTCGAGAACCACTTGTCCGATTTTGCTAAAACAAACTCAAAAAAATTACAATTTCTTTAATCCGTTCATATAACGTTTTTCTTTATAATCAACAGTTTTGCCGGTAAAAATAAATTTGTGGAGAAAAAAAAATATTTTTTTGCCTAAAAATTAAAATTTTTTTTTTTTAAATTCATAAAAAATCCAAAACGGAAAAAAGGATCAAGTGTTATTAATTTCATGTAAAGTCACATAACCTATAAACAAAATGCGACATAGATCATAGAAATCGATTAACGTGTTCTGCTTTTATTTACAATTAAGTGAAGGTATCCCATTTTGACAAGAATATTGATATTTGTTTTTATTCAAAAAAGTGTCATTTATCGCCTTTTTTATAAATTTTCCCCAATAACTCCAGACTTCTGGCCATAAACTACTAAAAAAATTAAGTAAACATTTTTATAATTTTTTATTTTATTTATTTATTTTTATTTATTTTAATAAATATTGCCTAGACTTTTTCGATGGTGGTTGTTCGGGACTAGTGGCATCGCATTCATCGCTAGAAGCTTTTGGCACAGGAATGTGGTCCGAATGAGGCAATGGTGTTGCGGCACTTGCAACACCAACGTAATTATACGATTTTCTTATCCTTTTTGCGGCTCCTTTATTCGCACATGCATAGCAATTCAATGGATTGTGACCTTCGCCAGGATTAGTCCAAGTCATTGGGATACCGAATGGCATACTTTCACGTCTTCTATTTTTCCAATCCATTAGACGGTTGTAGCAGCTTTTACACACTATATTTGGTACCCAATTTTCGTTCACTATAACTTTTTGGTTGAAGTACATCTCGTATGTTTGAACAAAATTAGTACTGAAATTTCCCCTTTTTTTATGTGTTGAGACATATTGACCACAGCAGTAGCAAAAGCTATTTATATCTGCCTTGCATAGTTCCATATTCTGTTCTATTTTGTTCACTTTTAAAAAACTGTAGAAAAATCACTTTTACTGTTCGCGTTCGTCGGCACTTGTTGAATGACAAAAATCACAGAACCAGTGTGAGAAAGAGAAGCATGTTTTATGTGAACATTACAGAACCAGTGTTGCCACATCAATATTTCTCTTTTAGTACAGTAGAAAAATATGAGAGAGTTCGGCTTGTGAGTGTCAATGTTTTCTCCAAATAATGTTGTGCATATCTGGAGCAAATTTTTGAAATTCATACATTTACCTAATTGTGAATAAATGAGAAACGCGTGCATCGATTTTCATGATCTATGCCTTTTTTTGCTCATGAGTTATGTGACTTTATGCGAAAGTAATTAGTTTTGGCACTTTTTTCCATTTTGGATTTTTTATGAATTTAAAAAAAAATATATTTAAATTTTTAGGCAAAAAATACTTTTTTCCGTTCATACATTCATTTTTAACTTCGAAAGTGTTGCACATATAGGAAAACGGTATAGAAACAGATTAGAGAAATTGTACAATACTTTTCGTTTATAGTCACTACGCTTATAGTCACATTAGCGATATAGTCCGTTTTATCTGTTTATTTTGCCGCTATAAGTTAATTTAATATAAAGTATTAACGTTATAGTCCATTTAGCGATATAAGCACATTTGTAATATATGCCATATATCAACAGTAGTCAAAGGGAAAAGTAAAGCAAATTAATGGCGTTATAGTCACATTAGCAAAATTTACTAAGTTCTTTTTAGTTTTCGAATCAAAAAAAGTCCAAAGAAAGAATGAATTAAATTATTTAATTTTTGTCATCAAATCTCTACTCGTAAAAAATTAGTTTTTGCCGTTGGTATCAGTTATGAAATATCTTGTTATTATTTTAACTATTTTTTGTACGGTATGCAACTCTGCTGTAAAACCATACGCCTGATGTCGGTGTAATTTATATGAATTTTTGTTTCGTTTATTCAGATAACTTGATTATATTCGAATTCGGTTATATGCGGCAACGTGGCATATATGTTAATTAGCCTTATAGTCACATTAGCGATATAGTCCACGTTATTGTTGCAACTAAAGGATGTGACTATAAGCGAAAAGTACTGTAATTCTTAATTTTTCTAAATTTGTTTCATCAAAATCGGACAAGTGGTTCTCGAGTTATGTTAAACTACGTTTTTGCCAAAATGTCACAGCTAAGCGAAAAAACATCAAGATAAGGAAAAAATTTAAAATGTCATAAAAAAAACTGACACATGCGAACGCCAAACCCTTTGAGGGTTTTACTATACTGACCTAGTACCATCACCCTGACTTGGAATTTTTCACCCCCCAGATTGGCTGTTGTACTGTGTTATGAAAACTTAGACTCGATGAAATCCATCTTTTGTACTAAACATAGAGCTACCCAAATGCAACCGAATCGCAAAAAAAATGCTAGGAAAAGTTTTGTTTTCTATATTATTTGTACATCAAAAGCGTACGTTCGTGACCCCAGGAAATGCCCATATTGGGAAGTATGTATGCACCTATTTAGAATATAACGGCCAAACGGCTGAACAGATTTTTTTTAGTCCAAGTATAGAGGATACATAGATGAAAAAAGTGACGTATGGAAAAGGCCCAAATCAGTTGCGAGGGCAGCTTTGGAAGAAAGATACAACAGAGTGTGTTTTTTGTAGTGGAGCGGTAATGTGTTAAAGTAAGCAGATATTATTTACATATAAATTTCGTGGTCAAAATAAAATTAACAAAAACCAACAACGTTTAACAAAAATATTTGTTAAATTAAAATTTTTTCTCTGTGGTACAAAGTAGGGAATGGTAAATCGATTTTGATTCCAATCGAAAAAAGGTTTTCAAATTAACTAAACCTAGTTTAACTGAGATCTCAAAAACCCAGCTTTAGGGTTTTAAGACGATAGTAATGACATCTCAAATGTCATATCCAGTAGGGAATTAACAGGTTACCAATTATCTGACAGTACTTGGTTTACAAATTTATAACTACTATTCAAGGTATATTTACACAAGGTAAACTCGTTGGCCCATATGTTTGTCAGCTGATTACCCCTAGGTGGAACATAAACGTAAAATTTCGTGTATATGAGCCAAAATTTGTACATGTGTGCGTTAAATTGTTTTTGTTTTGTATGAAGACAATTCTGACAAATAGGTTCCTTTTATAGAGCAGCATGTATACACTCCCAAATGAGTCTACCTTGTGTAAATATACCTTGCTACTATTGATTTTTTTTTACGAATAAAAGAGATTATTAAATTCACTTTAATTATTCGCAGTTTTTCTAAGAAATTTTTTCGGTTATTTTGGCGCAAAACATAAACAAAACTATAATTTGACGTTTCCCTATTTTTTTTGAATTCGCCGTGGAGACAGCTGATGAACGGCTGACGAGTTGAGTTTACCTTGTTGAATTCGCCTTGCACCCATGATTCACAAATTTGTTAAATTATTCCAAGGTGAATTGACTAGAAGGTGGGGTCAAGTCAACATATCGTCAGGTGATTATTGTTTTAGCCTATAAGCCATCAAGTCGGTTTTGAGAAAAACGATAAAATAGGTTTACATTAAATTTTCTCAAAAACTACCCGATACATTTTTTTTAAACGCTGGAGAACGGCAAGAGCCAAAGTTTCCAAATTAGGTACACACATTTAGGTTGTCAATACACACCACCCTACAAAATGTGGGCGGGATTGGAGAAGTGGGCGTGGTACCTCCCGTACAAAAAAAATTAAAAATTGTATAAAAACCTAAATTTTAGGGCTGCCATATGTCCTATGACTTATATACCAAGGAAATTTTTAGTAGAACATATTTTGTAAAAATCTCGGGAAAATCGGTTCAGATACAAAAAAATTATGAACAAAATTATTTTTTTTTTAATACCCACTTTCGGGAACCATAGGTCTCCCCGAGTCCAAGCTTTATAACTAAATGGTAAATTTCTTCTTAAACACGTCGGTATATAAATCTGTCAAATCGGTTAAAAATGGCTGAGTTATAACCGAAATACTGAATCCCCAAAAAATTACTCTTTTTTTTATAATTAACTTTGTTAAAATATATGTTTACAAGTTTATATGTATAACTTAAGTAAATGGTAAAATTCTTCCTTAACACGTCGGTATATAAAACTATCAAATCGGTTAGACAATGGGTAATTTATGAGCAAAATGGGCTAAAACACATCAGCCAGGGTTCGAGCCCGAGCCACGTCAAGAATGAAAGATTATCAATAACAATTTTAATTGATTTTCATGTTGTAAAATTCCTTTCTTCATAAAAATAATTTAATAAAAATTAAATTTCATGAACTTAAGCCTAATTAAAAATATTAAAAATTTGGATTAAAAACCATAAATAGTTCAACAAAATAACCACAATACTAATTATTTTTATAAAAACTTAAATTTTCGGGCTGCCATATGTCTTATGGATATGACTTATATACCAAAATATCGGAAATTTTTAGTAGAACATAAACCATGGGATGTCCCTCTCGATTTTGTGGTAAAAAAAAATCGACTTTTTGCAATCGAATTTACGTATGCGATTATATACTGAAATCGATTATTGGGTTTTTAAAATCGACTTTTTATTTTTATCAAAGTTTTGGTAATTTTTAATTTGAATTTTAATTAAATCGATAAATTATGGGCATACACAATAAAACTATCTTTTGTGCGTACACAAGTCTGTAGGTTTGCTTATGCAGTTTTCCAGGGTAACGTTGTAGTTTTACGTATTTATCTTTAAGTACCCTTGGTATACTGCCAACTTTTATATAAGGGCTCTTGTTCTTCAGAAAATAAAGTCATCAATGGACAGTGAACAAAACAGTTCTAAACATATCGTACCGAACCAAAACTGAAAGTCAGCTTCGTGAAAATGAACATATTATAGAAACACAACAGGTGAATTAAGCCGTGGCATTCCTGTGGAATTATGCTAATATTCAAACAGATCAGTGTGTGAGCGATATTTAAATCTAGTTATAAGTAGAGTGAAAAAACAAAAAGTATGTAATTTATCCTATCAAAAACGAAAATACAAGTAAATATCTCTGCATCTTTCTGACATCAACGACATGCAAACATTTGTTTTCTAAAACTAGCTTAATAGTAACTTAGCAAATAAACAGTCGCCACCGATCAGGAACTATTGTCGTTATCCTTTGAAATACTATCCATACATTCAGACTTGTAACAGAAATAAATTCCGATCTAAATTGATTTTGTTTTATGTGAAGCAAGATACGACATCACTTCCGGAATTAATTTATGTGACAAGCCTGACTGACTATACAAGAATACAATTTTAATATGTGAAAAAAGTGCATGTATGTAACTTGTTTCTCTAAAGGACATCTCAGAATTTACATTTTCACTTTGTACACGAAAAATATAAAAGTTGTCTACCCACTGTAAAAATCTCAGTTCAATTTCTCTAGTAGTTTGCCCAAAAAAAAAAAAAATGCTGGTGTATCCCCCTTTGTGATACAAGGTATAAGTTTGCAAATTAATCTTAAACGATTTTGAGGTTCGATTAATCGATTTCAAAAACCGAAATAAAAAAAGTCGATCGAAAATCGATTTTGGAATTCATTTACCATTCCCTAACCCACCCTTCTAGTGAATTCGCCTTGGTTATAACTCAAAAAATATTGTTAACTGGCAGTTATAGTAATAGTTAATTATAACTGAACTTGGTGAAATTGGGCGTTAATTTTATTATAGAGTATGTATAATTTTTCATTGTTTATAATTAATGCAATTTTTTTAATAAATTACTAAATAAAGTAGGTATAATAATGGAATGCTGTTTATTGTGTCTAAAAACAGATAATAATAAATTGAATAGGATAAAGGTGAATTCAACACGGTGTCAAGAATTGGATATGGTCGCTACAATAGAAAAGCATTTTTGGTTGCTAGTATGAAATACAAATTTTAAGTTGTTTTTCTAACATTAAAGTTTCTCTGAATTCATTAGAATACCATCCAACCAAGTGCCTGGATATGTATATCGTGCTGGCGAGAAGTCGAAGATTTTCATAAATTCTATATGCGCATCCAAGAAGCTCACAAGGGTTATATTGAGCCTGAAATACAAATATACCAAATTCAGCCGCTGGATTTGCAATATACACAAATTTTTAATCCTGATTTAATGGACAACAAAGAATTATTTCAAATACATGTAGGCAATGGAATAGATTCGGACAAAATGCCACTTAAAGAATCCTGTAAACACTATAAATTACAAAATTTTTTATCAAGCACAGATCCTTTAGAGAAATCAAAAAAATATACTAACAAATCTGAAAAAAGAAAACATTCCGAAAAGAAAACTGTTACCGAAGAGAAACAAACACTAGATAATGCAGAAATAAAAAGAGAACCAATAGATCTTAATGATCCAGTTAATATTCATTATAATAACAATGATAAAAATCGTGCCAAAGTTAACTATCCAAATACAAAACTTCCAGAGAATGTTAGTGATAATGAAGATAATTCTAACAAGCTTGGCAAAACGAATACAAACCGCAAAGAAAGTGACCAGTTTATAGCAGAACATTTTAAACAAATGTTTTGCGATTGCTGCGAAGTACAACTTAAAAACTTCGCCGATATGAAAAAACACTTTGCTCTAACCCACTCTAATCCAAATGGTTATTTAGTTTGTTGCGGCAGAAAATTTCATAGGCGTAATCATTTAGTAGATCATATACATTGTCACTTTAATTCTGATTACTTTAAATGTGCTCAATGTGGAAAAGTTCTGTCAGACCGCAAGAGCATTAAAATTCATATGCTGCGTATTCATCAGCAAAATGACGCGGCTTTAAAACATTCTTGTGATATCTGTGGCAAGTCCTTTCCAATGGCCTACATTTTGCGCGCCCATAAGTTAACACATTTATCTATTGGAGAAAAAAAATTTTCTTGCACACATTGTGGCAAATTGTAAGATAAATATTTCTTTATGCAAAAAATTTATTATTTAGATAATAGTTTCAATTATAAACTTAGTTACGCAAGTTCCCAACAGCTTAAAATGCATACCGAGGTAGTACATCTAAATAAACAGGTTAAAGTATGTCATATTTGTGGAAAAACATTAAGGACGAATACTGAATATAAATCTCATATAGATAAGCATAATGGTATTAGTAGAAGTAATGGCATTGCTGTAAATTGTGATGTGTGTGGTTTACGTTTAAACAGCGAAAGAATCCTAAAGTTACACAAAGAGTCACAACATCCAGTGGGCGGTAAAAAGGATCATCCATGTTCCATGTGTGACAGAATATCGCCCACTGCAACGGCTCTTAAGAAACACATATTTCGAATGCATGAAAAGGGCTACGATTATAAGTGTGCTATGTGTGAAAAGGCCTTTAGGAGACCAGAAGGTCTAAAGGTAAGTAATTTGTTATAATATAGGTAATAAAACACATTTCCCTCTTTAAATTTTAGGAACATGTGGCTTCACAACATACTGGAACAGTATTATACACCTGCACTTGGTGTCCAAAAACATTTAATTCTAATGCAAATATGCATGCACATCGCAAAAAAATTCATCCTAAAGAATGGATAAAAACAAAATTACAAAAGTATTCGGGTAATTTACATCCCGATAAATAAATAAAACAAATTAAAAAGATCATCAGTTTTTCTTGGGATTCAAAAATTAATTATCAAGGTTTCAGGATCACTTTTTTATAATAAATTTTGCCTTGGGAAGATTTATATATGGGCATTTCCAAGAAATCGTACGTGACATGTACACCTTGTTACGGGCCGGTTGAACATGCGAGGTTTCCGACTAGCTCTTAACAACAATCGATAAAAAAATACTCGGTATCGGTCAAAAGTAATCGTTTCACTTTGGTATTGCAATAAATCTTAAATTTTTGATTATTTTCCAAAGCTGGAGCAGCAGTAACGGTGTCAAGAAACCGTTTGACCAGTTAACGCCTATAAACCACAAATCGTCTAGGTCCATTTCCTCAATTTATGGCTATAGGAAGTCCGTTATCATCTCGCGATTGCGAACACCATTCACGATAATTGCTTGGCCGACCTCATTTTCAAAAAAGTATGATAACGCCGCCAGCCGCAGAACTAACTGGGCGAGCATGTACATTTGTTTTTACATTTTATTTAGACCCGGTTGGCTGAAATTTGCGCACAATTCTCCCGATTGTGGAAACATTTGGTCGATTATGCTGACCAAAAAAATCACGATTTGCACGAAATGCATTTATTTATTTATTCATCAGTTAGGTAATACAAAGCCCATGTGGGCCATTAAAAATATATTACACAGTCTTAATACCTAAGTAATTAAAAGTTAAAAGAAAAAAAAAATTATTCTTTATACATACATATTTACATTTCTGTGTCGTTTAATCGTAACATATTGAATCAAATTTAAAAAGTTGAAGAAGATAAAGTTTTCCAATTATACGAACTTTCATTCAAAAAAAGAAAAAAAAAATATATAAATATAAAAATTGCGTTTACAGAATTTAAAAATGTTTACGCAAAAAAATTTTAACATTTTACATAAAAACAGTTCCTTCAGGTCGTATATTTTTATTTTTCAAAACGAATGAGTATGCAAACGACAACAGCCAACCAAAAACGGAACAAATAGGTTATGAGTCAGAGCAAGGTATATTATATACCTTGAGTCAGAGTGGGTTTATGTCAATGACAAAAGTCCAACGACATAAAATCCAACGAAAAATTAAGACTGATCATCGTAACCGACTCAATACTTATTCAATAGCAGCTTTTATAATGGTGAAAGAAAACATTAAGGAATTTTCAACATACGATTCACCTAAATCGAGGATTACAAGTAGTGCGACGTTGTTCGGAGGAAATATGAACATCTTTTATTTTCAGGAAATATGACCTTCTTGATATAATCGCCTTGGTATAAAGGACTCGTATATACAAAAATGAATTGGTTTCGATAACATCCAAAGATAGTTGCATATAATTAATTTTAATGTTTGCTTATTGTATTTTTAAAAATTAAATCCCTAATATTCAGAATCCAAGTGTTTTCAGTAATGTCGGCGGATTTCCTGAGTCGGGGTTTTCCTTTAGATGTATTAATTCCGATTCGTTATACACTGCCTTAGTAAGAATTAAGTCTACTGCTGTGGGTCATGATATGTTATCAGTAAGATTTTTAAAGATTATTTTTCCGTTTGTTTCCACGCATTTGCTTCACCTTGTTAATACGATTATAACAACATCAGTTTTTCCTCATGATTGGAAAATTGCCAGAGTCGTGCCAATAAAGAAGGAAGGTCAGTCGGCTTGTTTTGATAACTTGCGCCCTATATCAATACTTTCCGTTCTTTCTAAAGTAGTTGAGCACATTTTTAAAGACCAAATAATTGAATTTCTGGATCAGAGATCGTTAATTCACTCGGCACAGTCGGGCTTTCGAAAAGGTTATAACACAACTTCGCTGCTATTGTCCCTGACAGATTATATAAGACAGTTTTTAGATAGTCGTAAGAAGGTGGTTTTACTTTCTATAGATTTCTCAAAAGCGTTTGATGGAGTAGTACACTCTAAATTACTATTAAAATTGTCTCATGAATTAAATTTTTCCTGTTATGCATGTAAACTTATTGAATCTTACCTTTAGGATAGATCCCAATATGTATCAGTAGGTGATTGTTACTCCCAGATTCGTCAGATTACAAGTGGTGTTCCACAAGGATCTGTAATTGGCCCGCTTCTCTTTATGATTTATATTAATGACCTGTTGGAGGCATTTAATAGCGTCTCCTGTAAGCCTTTCGTCTATGCTGACGATGTACAATTTGTTTGTTATTCTGATGCTGAGTTCATCGACGTGTTGGAGGAGGGTGTTAATTATGTGATTCGTGAGGTGGTAACATGGGCTCATGACAATGGTTTCAGCGTGAACCGAGTTAAAACGAAAGTGATGGAATTTGGATTTGAGACAAATAATATAAGCATCACTATTGACGGTGTTCCTGTCATTTTTGTCGACAAAATGAAATGTCTAGGGGTCGTTATTGATAATTTATTAAATTTTTCTCCTCATATTAATTACCTTTCGTCTCGGGTATCATTTGTCTTGAAAAGACTGTATTCTCTAAATATTTACTTGCCTTGTTCAGTGAGAAGGCGTGTTGCTGTGGCGGTTTTAATGCCACATATTCTTTACTGTTTGGAAGTCTTTTCGGGCGCAGGTAATTATGTGCTTGAGAAATTTAAGCTTATTTTCAACAGAATTATTTGTTATGTTTTTAGTTTGAGATTTCGGGATCATGTACATAAATCGGCATACGCTTACCTTTCTACGGACATCTTTTGAAAAATTTATTGCCATTAGAATATTATTATTTTTCTATAAATGCATTGTAAATGGTAACCCTGATTATATTGTTGAAAATTTTAATTTCTCTCGGTCAACAAGGAATCCTCAAATTATTTTTCCTATTAGACGTTTGAACACTTTTGGACAATCATATCAGATTCGGGTTTCAAAAATCTGGAATACGTTGCCAAGAGAACTAAGAAAATTTTCATATTCGCTGCATCTATATAAATCTAAGTTGTTGGAATTTGCAGCGCTAAATAACTTGTCAATTCACAAAACGAATAATGGCCAATGTGTTGGAATTTTCCAAGGCCCATTGAAAAGGTCTGCGCAAGAAGCCTGATGATCACTGTTTTCGTTCTTTTGAGCTTTCAAAAGTTGTTTACATACACATTTTTTCCTTTTGCTTTGTATATGTGGCAGTAAGTTTTTGTCAGCTTAAAAGAAAAAGTTTTTTGTTTTTATACAAGTAAGCAGACCTGATAGATGGGCCTTGGAATTTTCTTTCTGCGTAATATGGAAATAGAATACATAGCATTCTTTATGTCTTTGTCATTTTTTTAACTTAGGTTTTCTTTATAGTTTGTAAGATTGTTACGTTAAGTTTTACATATATACATAAGTAACATTTTTTTTATTGTTTATTACATATATATATTGTTTCTGATAAATAACTGAAGTTTGTTGTCTAGTTAGTAGCTTTTATTAACCATAAAAGGCCCTAAGGGCTCGGTTATGTAATTGAAGAAATAAAATAAAAATAAAATAAATATTCAACATTTTTTATTTTTCAAATTTATTCTATGAGCTAAATTTCAGTTATGTATTTTATAAAGCTTTTTTGTAATAGTCCTATTCCTTCAATTATTCAGAAATGACTTTATACACTACCATACTATTATATTGTATTTTCTTGTTACATTTTACCTTAGCTTTCCTTTGAAAAGCAATGAGGTATATTGTATGCACAGAAAAATTTACAATTATTAGACACCAGCGGAATGTAATGCATTTTCTGGCCCGCTACGGCCTTCGTCAGCATTCTTTGTGTCACACTGGATAGTGATACTTTTAAATTGAATGTATTTAACTCAACTATTTTAACAAATAGAAACTGGGAATTATTTCCTTCCGAAGGTTACTTTATATTATATTCAACATTTTTTATTTTTCGAATTTATTCTATGAGCTAAATTTCATTTATGTATTTTATAAAGCTTTTTTGTAATAGTCCTATTCCTTCAATTATTCAGAAATGTCTTTATACACTACCAGACTATTATATTGTATTTTCTTGTTACAGAAAACGCATTACATTCTGCTGGTGTCTAATAATTGTAAATTTTTCTGTACATACAATATACCTCATTGCTTTCCAAAGGAACATTTGTCAGTTTTGTACCAAACTTGGAAACTTTAGCTCTTTCTGTTCTCCAGGTACAGAAATACATATTATCGTTGTATGGGCGTGTCTCCGACTTTATTTAAAAAAACAAAGATATTGACTATAGTACATCCCAGCCCATCAGTATTGTAAAAGTTTCATAAAGATCGGTTCAGTGGTCAGGGAGATTACCTCCTACAGACAAACATACGTACATCACCTTTTTATTATATTAGTATATTTTTACCTAAGGTAAAATTTATAATAATAAAATTATCTTTGTAATTTGTATTATTTATCGGGATGTAAATTACCCGAATACTTTTGCAATTTTGTTTCTATCCATTCTTTTGGATGTATTTTTTTGCGATGTGCATGCATATTCGCATTAGAATTAAACGTCTTCGGACACCAAGGGCAGGTGTATAATACTATTCCAGTATGTTGTGAAGCCACATGTTCCTTAAATAAAAAGTTTTTAAATGAGTCTAACATGAACATTTATATATATATATATACATATATAGTTTGACTTACCCTTAAACTTTCTGATCTCTTAAAGGCTTTTTCACAAAAGCTGCACTTGTGATCGCATCCCTTTTTATGCATAGAACTTATATGTTTCCTAAGAGCCTTTAGAGTAGGTGATATTTTAGGACAGGTGGGACAGTGATGTTCTTGTTTTCCACCAACCGGATGTTGGGATTCTTTATGCAGTTTTAGGCCTCGTTCAGTAGTCACACGTAGACCACAAACATCACAACTTATAACGGGCGGAGGAATGCCTTCGTGTTGATTCATGTGTAACTTAAATTTAGCACTTGAATTTATCGCTTTGCCGCATATGTAACAAATTTTCACAAATCGCTTAAGATGCACAGCTTGCTTATGTTGCTGAAGTATGTAAAAACTTCCGTAACTAAAATTAAAATAAAGTAGTTTATTTATTTACCTTTTTTAAAAAGTTTTATACATGACACATACTTCTTACCACAATCGCTACAAGGGTACTTTTTCTCCTCTTCTGGTAAATGAGTTAATTTATGAATTCTTAATACTCTTTCTATTGTAAAGGATTTTCCACAAACATCACAACAATGTTTTTTTACAATCTCACTAGCTCTGTGAACGCGTAACATGTGGTTGTTAAAAGTGGAACGTTCGGCCATAATTTTGCCACACTCGCGGCATTTAAAATGATCCGGATTTAAATGGCAGTTAAGATGATCCACCAATTTAGACCGATCGCTAAATTTTCTTTTACAACACACAAGATAGCCACGACGTTTGTGAATCTTGTTAAAGTGCTTTAGCATGGTAGCAAAGTCTTGGAATGGTACTTGACAAATATCGCAAAACATTTGCTTAAAATGCTCAGCTATAAATTTATCATTTTCTTTCTGTTGTTTTTTTGTGAGAGTCTTATGTGTTTTAGTTTTTGGAGATTCTGAGGAGGGATTTTTATCTAGTTGAAAATTAACATCCGAGTCTTCGTTGTCATTATCGCTAACACTCTCTGAATCGTTATTATTTAAATATTTTGGTTCTTTTTTTATTTGAAAATCCATTGACTTGCTGTCTTCAGCTTTTACTTTATTAACCGCAGCTGTTGCTTTAGATTTCCTTGACCTGGACTTGACATCTAATTTATCTAGCTTCTCTAGGGGATCACTGTTTACTAAGTTGTTTTGTAATTTGAAGCGTTTACAGGCTTGTTTTAAAGGAAAAGCATCTAAATCTATATCATCAAAAGACTTCGTATTTTCAGTTTCTTTATCCACCACGTATTCTGGGGTTAGCGGTTGATCTATAAGTATTTCTGGTTCCAGAAAGCAATATGCAATGTTATCTATATTTTTATTTTCTTCATTTTCTTTAATTTTTGTTTTTGGAATTGCCAATTCTTTCTTACATAGTACCGGTACTTCATCCTCTTCAATTTTAATTTTACCAAAATCCTTGTGAGCCTCCTCTACGCGCAAATAGAATTTGTGAAAATCATCTAACTCCCGCCAGCATGATAAACATATCCATGAACTGGTTTTAATGGTGTTCTGAGGGCAGATTTTGTATTTGTAGGAAAAATTTTAGTATGTATAAAACAATGGGAATCTTTATTCATACCAGTGACCAAAAATGTTTTTCTATCGTATTTGCTATGTCCAACTCTTGCCATCTTACTGAGTCCGCCTTAATGCAATCCAATATATCTTTATTTATATCCAAACACAATAAACAAGACTCCATCATATAAATTTGTTTAGTTTTTAGTTAGAAAAAACATCAGGTATAGTGTAAGCTATAAACAATTATTTATAACAGGGAAGATAAATGAGAAACCCAATATTGTACCAACGAACTTTTAAAATCGTACTTTTTCGACCCCAATAGTACTAAATTTTTCGCATAACATAATTTATTTGAAATGAAACACGTGTGCTTGCTGGGTAAATTCTCTTGAAAAAAAATACAAAAAATATATGAAAATGTATCTCAAGGTATATTTATAGCAGGTAGTCTCGGAAAGCCAGCTGGTTATTTTTTATTTGCTTGTTTTGCGATAAAAACTGTCAAAGTTGTATAGTAAACAAGTTTTTTGTTTTTATCTTTTGTCTCTTTTCAACCCCTTTGCTGTTTGACAGTTCGTATCACAAAACAACAATAAAAAGCCCCTTTGTTTGTTTTATTGTACAATCGTTGTAATCTTGCGGCTACCTGCTATAAATATGCCTTGGAACTGTCAAACAGCAAAGGGGTTGAAAAGAGACAAAAAAGACAAAAGATAAAGACAAAAAAGCTTGTTTACTTGTTTACTATACAACATTTGACAGTTTGTATCACAAAACAAGCAAATAAAAAATAACCAGCTGGCTATACCTTGATGTGTCTCATCAAAAACTAAATTAAAGAGGCTAAGAATACGTGTGAAATCTCTCAGCACAATTGTGCTATGGAGCGCCCACCCAAGGCAAATGGACTAGAAGGTGAGGTCAACTCTACAACTACAATGCTTCTGTGGTCGGTTTGTCAAAAATATTGCTAGTAAAAAAACTAGTTTGTATACAAACTTTGACAACTCGACCACCGAAAAAAACACCACATGTTGACTTGACCCCAAGGCGAATTCAACAAGGTAAACTCAACTCGTCAGCCGTTCATCAGCTGTATCCACAAAAATCATGAAACGTCAAAATATTGTTTTGTTTTTATACTGAAATTTGACAACAAGTAAGAAAATTGCAAAAACAAAATACATGGAGTTAATTCGCCTTGCTTTGTAGTTGTAGAGTTGCACTTACCTTGTATAAATTCGCCTTGCTTGACCCCACCTTCTAGTCAATTCGCCTTGGCGCCCACCATTGATTTAAAACAAGAAAGAGTGCTATATTCGGCTATGCCGAATCTTATATACCCTTCACCATGGTTGAGAAAGAACATAAGTTTATATATACGTATATCTTAATTTTTCTATATTTATATATGTATGCAGTATTAATCACTTAAAGCAAACTTATACATATTGTAATTATAGTTTGGCCTTTTGGCATATTGAAGACATGGATTTGACATATCGTCGTTCGTAAAATATTGTGTTCTATATGGTTATATTTTATATATGTATATTATATAACATATATTATAGAACACAACAATTTACTAACGACGATATAAAAGACATATAAAACACTTCATAAAAATAAAGGGGCAGACAGCATAGGCCTCTTTAGTGCTGCAACCTTGAATTTTTTAAAACACAATTTTTGAAATAAAGCAATTTTATTATCAAAAAGTAATTTCAATTTTTGGGAATACTGGGAATTAAGCACGAATAACAAAATCTTTTGAAATTAAAGCAATTTTATTTTTTAAGAAATATATTTTTGAACGGAAGCACAAAAATAAATGAAAATTAATGAAAAATTGCCAAACAAATGGAAAGGTAAATTTGAAAGCAATCTAGTTGAGTATAGTGCAAATTGAAAGGCACAACTTGACTGTAGCCCTTAACTTGGTGGCCACACGATCAAGTTTTGCCTTTCAATTCCTTTCAATTTGCAATACACTCTTACTTTTTTACTAACACACTCACACTTTTTAAATTGACCACGAGATGGCTTTCAATTTCACCTTTCCATTTGTTGGGCAATTTTACGTTCAATCTAACAGCAGATAACATGTTTTTCTTTATACATTTTTTTTTTTGATGACATCAGGAATGTAAATTGCTTACAAATTGAATAAAGCCTACGTCACAGCTTTCAATTTATGTAAGTTTTGACAAGCAGTATATATAAGTCTGAGTTCATACGGCTCATGTCTTATTGACAAGATTCTTCCTTTTTCTTCTTTGGACATGAATTGGCGTTCAAATGATTCACGTCATGTTGACGACATGTGCTTTTTTGATATTGAAAACAATAACAAAATTAACAACGAATGAAAAAGCAAAACGTAAAGACAGTACATGCATCTGTGTACTCGTTTCTTTTCCCCTCGTCCCTCTCGCCTATAACTGCCCGTCTACAACTGACATGATTTGCTGTTATAACTTGATGTTATAAAAGCGTTGTTAAAGCATTTGCATTAACAACCGTGTTATAACATGAGAAAACTTCTAACATGATCAGTCTATACCTAACACTAACATCATATTAGTGTTAAAGTTAAGCATTTCATGTCAGTTGTAGACTGCATGTAAAGTAGCAATCTTGTCAATAAGACATGAGCCGTATGAACTCAGACTAAAGGCGCAAATACACTTGTCAGATGCTTGACATCAAGCTCGTGTACGTGTGCTTGACATTAGAACATACATTCGCTGGATGAGCTGTCAAGCATTCATTTTGCATTTTATTTTAAAGTGACAACAGCAGGAGCAAACAATATTAAAATATAGATAAAAAGTGTTTAATTGTGATAACATACTTTTAACTGTGTTGCTTTTTAATAAATAAAAAAAGAATTGAAGAAAAGAAGGAGAAAATTATTAAATAACATTTTTTTCCTCCAAAGCATTTTTTTGTTTTTCATCCGACATTTTTAGTCTCTGTTCGGTTTGAAATCACGTTTAAAGTGTGTGGGTGCTTGAAGAGTAACGCCAATACATTCACAAAAATCACCTCGTCAAGCATGCTAAATATCAAAATTTTTTGATTTTTCATCAAGCATCGTCGGTGTCACACATACAAACTCATTTTCACTAATACTACCTTAATACTGGATGGGAATTTGACCAGTGTATTTGGGCCTTAAAAGACTATCAAGCCCGTGTGGCCGCGGGGTAAGTGCCGGTTCACACAAGTCAAGTTTGACTAGTCAAGTCATGAGTCAATAGAATGCCATTTCTTTTCCCCTCTCTCCCAAAAACGCAAGACTTGACGAGTCAAACTTGACGGCACTAAAGTCTCAAGACTTGATTAATAAAACTTATGGCGATTTCTTTTCTGAGAAAAATGTTGCATTAATGTTACATGTTCTACATTTTTGTGTTCGTTTGTACAAAAAATACAACTGTGGGAAAAATTTTCAAGTTCTTTTGTGAATATGTTGATGAAAAACATGCAAAACATGTTGCATGTTTTACCCTTACTTTAACTTAAGGTGTTCAACTGCCCTGTTCTAAAACTTTAGTGCTTACTACTTTGTTTGTACAACAAATGTTTTATTTTGTTCGTCATAATTCATACCGCTCATAATTTTGTTAAAAATTGATTTTAAAACAAAATATAAAAATATTTACAAATTAATATCAAAAAAAGTATATTTATATTATAATCGTTTTAATTTTTATAAGCCATTAGTGATGTTACTGCCCGTCTACAACTGACATGATTTGCTGTTATAACTTGAAGTTATAACAGCGTTGTTAAAACATTTGCATTAACAACCGTGTTATAACATAAGAAAACTTCTAACATGATGAGTCTATACCTAACACTAACATCATATTAGTGTTAAAGTTAAGCATTTTATGTCAGTTGTAGACTGCATGTTAATATTTGTTTCCAACCCGTAACATACAGTCTACAACTGACATGAAATGCTTAACATTAACACTAAAATGATGTTAGTGTTAAGTATAGACTCATCATGTTAGAGGCATTCTCATGTTATAACACGAATGTTAATGCAAATGTTTTAACAACGCTTTTATAACATCATGTTATAACAGCAAATCATGTCAGTTGTAGACGGGAAGTAATAGCATGCAGAAACTGCTTAAATAGCTTTAAAAATCGCTTATTAAGTACATTAATGATGAAAGTTTAATAGTTGTAAATAAAAGCACTAATTGTGTTCTATTGAAATTGCACAACATGTAACACTTCGAGTGATTTTAGGTAACATTAGAAAATGTTACATGTACATATGTACTGTAACATATTTTTCTCAGAAAAGAAATCGCCATTAAGAGTGTGAAACAGCACTTAATCTATAAATCATTACCATTTTCACGTATTTTTTCCGAAATCAGTGCGCTTCATTATGGAAAAAAAATTTATTCGGCAACTCTATATTTTAGTAGAGCAGCATAATTCAATTGGTACCCGAAGAAATCTATAACGTTTAATCGGTTAATGAATCAAAAAATTTATTATAAAGCAAATTTCGTTCTTGTTTACAAATTGCAGATGAAAGCCCAGAATGGAATCGTGTTTATTATGTTTGGAACTAGATGAAGAAAGATTAAATTGCATTAAAGTGGACTCAACACGATGGGAAGATTTGGCCATATCAAAGATTATAGAAAAACATTTCTGGTCACTGGTATGATTTTCTCGTTTGCTTCTTATTACAATCTTTCTGTATTCTTACAAATACAAAACCTATCTTTAGAACACTATCCAATCTAGTGCCTGGATATGTCTATCATGCTGGCGTGAGGTAGAAGAGTTTCATAAATTTTATTTGCGCATAGAAGAAGCTCATGTAAATTTTGGAAATATAAAAACTGAAAATGATGCAGTATCTGTGCAATGTAATGAAGATTTGGCAATTCCAAAAACGAAATTTAAGAATAATGGAGATGATTGCGATAAAGATAATAAGGCATATTGTTTTCTTAAACCAGAAATACTAATAGATCAAATACAACCTTTGGATTTGGCGGAACAGGAAATTTTAATAGAACAGCCACCGATCTCAGAATTGTTGTATGATAAAGAATCTTCCGTTTTACAGGTCGATAATAAACTAGATTTAGATGACATGTCACTAAAAGAAGTCAGTAAACGTTTGAAGCTTCAAAATGATTTAGCCTGCAAAGACCCTTTAGAGAAATCTAAGAAATACCATGTAAACAAGCCCAGAAAAAGAAAAAATTCTAAAGCAAAAACAAGTCAAGCTGAAAAATTAACAGATGAAAATAAGACAGAAGATTTAAATGTAAAAGAAGAACCGAACGATTTAAATGATAACGATTCAAATAGTGTTGGTGATATTACCAATGATGTCTCTGATTGCAACTCCCAGCCAGATAAAAACTTTCCAATAGGGAGAAAAATACGCCGACCTTACGGAAAGAATCGCAAAGAAAATGATAATTTTATAGCTGAGCACTTTACGCAAATGTCTTGTGACATTTGCCAGGTACCATTTAAAGATTTTTCCGACATGCAGAAACATTTTACTAATACACATAAGCAACGCGGCTATGTTACCTGTTGTAAAAGAAAATTTTTTGATCGTACGCGTTTAGTTGACCATCTTCACTCTCATTTAAATCCTGATCATTTTAAGTGCAAGATATGCGGCAAAGCCATGTCCGATCGCATCCGTTTTGATAGACACATGTTACGAGTTCATAGAGCAAATGAGCTCGTTAGACCACATTGTTGTGATGTGTGCGGGAAATCTTTTGCAGAAGCCTATGTATTAAGAATTCATAAATTATCCCATTTACCGGAAGAGGAGAAAAAGTTTCCTTGCAGCGACTGTGGGAAAAAGTATGTGTTCCTTTTTTTAATTGAGAAATTTTCCATATATGTAAATATATTTTTGATTTTAGATACGGCAGCGAGTACGTACTTAACCAGCACAGGCAAGTTGTACATTTCAAAAAGTTTGTTAAAATCTGTTACATATGCGGTAAAGCCATAAGTTCAAGTGCTGAATTCAAGATACACATGAATAAGCACGAAGGCATACCGCTTCCTATTATTAATTGCGATGTGTGTGGCTTGCGTTTAAACAGTGAACGAAGCCTTAAATTGCACAAAGAAACCCAACATCCAGTGGGCGGTAAAAAGGATCACCCCTGTCCCATGTGTGATAGAATATCGCCCACTGCAAGAGCTTTAAAAAAACACGTAGTTACAATGCATGAAAAGGGCCACGACCACAAATGCAATATGTGCGAAAAAGCTTTTAGAAGGTCTGATGGGCTAAAGGAACATATGGCTTCCCAACATACGGGCGCAGCATTATATACCTGTACTTGGTGCCCGCAAACATTTAATTCCAATGGTAATATGTATGCCCATCGCAAAAAAATTCATCCTAAAGAATGGGTGGAATCAAAATTACAAAAGTATTCGGGAAATATAGCACAAGTGAATGATAAAAACAATTAGGTTTATAATTGACACCTACAAAATGTATGTTTAACTTTTTTTGAATAAAAGAGCTAATGTAAAAAATACACTCCAGTGTAAAAAAACGAAAGATTTTAATACGAATAACCTCTTTATATTATTATACTTTGATCTTAGCTGTGTTAATTTTCTAAAAATTGTTACAAGTAAATGCAAAAAGCACATGCTAAAAAAATTTTACTAGTAACAATTGCTACAAGTTTTTAACAAGTTTAGTAAACTCTTATCTATGAGCTTTCACCGATTTTGGCTGAACTGCACTTTACGGGGCGTACAAAAAAAAAAAAAAAAATAAAAAAAATATGCTACCCGAATCAGAATAAAAAAAGAAAAAAACCATAATTAAAATTTAAGGGGGCTGAGGCCCGTGGGGCCCTCGACCCAAAAAACTGCCCCGCCCACTTTGTGATATTTGTTGGTACTCAAATTAAAGGTAATTTGCTCACGATTGCAAATATGTATTTTGTTTTTGTGTTCGCGTATTATTTTCCTCTCTAGGTTAATTTAAGTATCTTTATGGTGCAGAAAAGCTTTAGTTAGCGAAGCCTGTGTTTGTTATACCATAGAGGAGAAAATCTTTGCGGCCGGCCAAAGGCCGGCTATGCAGAGAAGCTTAAGTTAGCGAAGCCGGTATTTGTTATACCATAGAGGAGAAAATCCTTGCGCCCGGCCGAAGGCCGGCTATGCAGAGAAGCTTTAGTTAGCGAAGCCGGTCTTTGTTATACCATAGAGCTGAAAATCCTTGCGCCAGGCCGAAGGCCGGCTATGCAGAGCTTTTGTTAGCGAAACCGGTTTGTGTTGTTCCATAGAGGAGAAAATCCATGCGCCCGGCCGAAGGCCTGCTACTCAGAAAAGAATTCTTTAGCACATCGGAAATAGGCTATTAGTTACAAAAAAAGAATAAAATTTTTTTTTTTTTTAAATCGCGAACACATTAAAAAATCCATCGATGGTTATCGATTCTGATAACAGATTGAATAAAGGAAATAAAATAATATTCTTAAAAAACCTATGTATGTATCTTAACTTTTTATTTTGGCAATACATACAAAGATTGCTTAGCAAAAAATTTAATTTTAAGGTCTTTATACATAGATATAGCGATAAAGTTTCGACTATAGGTTGATACAAATTTAAAATTTTTAAAAAAGATTAATATTAAGTCTAATACCATAAAACACGATATACAAAATCTGTTAAATATTTTGGCGATAATTACAATTATGAAATCAAATTTTTAAATAAACTACCGGAATTTGTGATACAGTACTTTTCGCTTATAGTCACATCCTATAGTTGCAACCGTAACATGGACTATATCGCTAATGTGACTATAAGCCTAATTCACATATATGCCACTATGAGGTATATAACCGAATTCGAATATAATCAAATTATGTGATTAAAGGAAATAAAAAAATCATATAAATTACACCGACATCAGGCTTATGGTTTTACAACATAGTTGCATACTGTATAAAAAATACTTAAAATACTGACAAGATATTTCATAACTGATACCAACGGGAAAAACTAATTTTTACGAGTTCATTCTTTTTTTGGATGGATTTTTGATTCGAAGACTAAAAAGAACTTAGTAAATTTTGCTAATGTGACTATAACGCCATTAATTTGCTTTACTTTTCCTTTTGACTACTGTTAATAAATGGCATATATGGCAAATGTGCTTATATCGCTAAATTGACTATAACGTTAATACTTTATATTAAATTAACTTATAGCGGCAAAATAATCGGATAAAATGGACTATATCGCTAATGTGACTATAAGCGTAGTGACTATAAACGAAAAGTACTGTAATGCGGATTTAAAACTCGATTTTTTTTGTAAAGTTGGCATCTTGTATTATAAAACTTTTATTCTGTAGAATTTCCACTCTCCCAAAACACGTTATCTATATAAAGTTTACTAGCATATACCCGCAACTTCGTTAGCGTCTCCTTTTTCTTCGTGGACATATTTTTATGCTAAAGTTTATTTTTCTATGCTTAAGTAGAACCAAATGCTAAAGAAAAATATCAAATTTCCCGTATTTCATTTTTTGGGTACCAAGGCCTATCCAATTGGATAGACCAATAGACCAATTGGATATACCTTGTTGGGTACTATCAAGGTATATTTACACAAGGTAGACTCATTTGGGAGTGTAAACATTCTGCTCTATAAAAGGAACCGAGTTGTCAAAATTGTCTTCATATAAAACAAAAACAATTTAACGCACACATGTAATCAGCTGACAAACATATGGGCCAACGAGTTTACCTTGTGTAAATATACCTTGGGTACTACATTTTCCCCCAATTAAAGTATCAAAAATTTCAGTATTGTAGTGGTAGCCCATAATTTAGTACGAATATGTCAATGAATGGAGGAAAATGATTTGTAAAAAAGTACCAAAAATAGTTAAGATTTTCACCCCTTAAATGTACGAATTACGAAAAAGTACCAAATTATTATACGTATTTTTTTGATAAGTTTCGAATCAAAAGATAGATGGGCTGGATTTTCTCCCTTATGGCATAACAAAGACCGGCTTCGCTAACTAAAGCTTCTATCTATAGCCGGCCTTCGGGCGGGCGCAAGGATTTTCTCCTCCATGGTATAACAAACACCGGCTTCGCTTACTAAATCTTCTCTGTATGGCCGGCCTTTGGGCGGGCGCAAGAATTTTCTCCTTTATAGTATAACAAGGCTGAATACGAAGAGGTTCTTTAGTTATCGAAGGCGGTGTTTGTTATACCATAAAGGAGAAAATCCATGCGCCCGGCCAAAGGCCGGCTATGCAGAGAAGCTTTAGTTAGCGATGCCGGTCTTTCTTATGCCATAGAGGAGAAAATCATTTCGTCCGGCCGAAGGCCGGCTATGCAGAGAAGCTTTAGTTAGCGAAGCCGGGTTTTTTATACTAAAGAGGAGAAAAGTTCATTGGGGAGTTAGTTCATAACGCCATTTTTGACATAAAACAGAGCGACATGAAACAACAGGGCATTTTTTACATGAAATAGGGTGACATTCAATCCTGTCAAAAATGCTAACAAAGCAAAAATTTATTGAAAAACAAAATAAAAATTTTGTTTGGGTAATAAAAGGGATTATTAAATTCACTTTAATTATTCGCAGTTTTTCTAAGAAATTTTTTCAGTTATTTTGGCGCAAAACATAAACAAAATTATAATTTGACGTTTCCCTATTTTTTTTTAATTCGCCGTGAAGACAGCTGATGACCGGCGGACGAGTTGAGTTTACCTTGTTGAATTCGCCTTGAATGGGCCTTGTCACTTTTCATTCAACTCAAGGCGAATTCAACAAGGTAAACTCAACTCGTCAGCCGTTCATCAGCTGTCTCCACAGCGAATTAAAAAAAAATAGGGAAACGTCAAAGTATAATTTTGTTTATGTTTTGCTCCAAAATAACCGAAAAAATTTCTCAGAAAAACTGCGAATAATTAAAGTGAATTTAATAATCACTTTTATTACCCAAACAAAATTTTTATTTCGTTTTTCAATAAATTTTTGCCTTGTTAGCATTTTTGACAGCCGCCTATTAAATTGCAAAAAAAATACATGGGGCTTTTTGTAGTTGTAGAGTTGCACTTACCTTGTTAAATTCGCCTTGATTCAACTTCTTCTCAAAACAAAATTGACAATTCAGTATTTTTTTAATTCGCCGTGGAGACAGCTGATGAACGGCTGACGAGTTGAGTTTACCTTTTTAAATTCGCCTTGATTTTGACGTTTGTGAATTATATATAATTATTATATAATTATATATAATTATAATTATTACATGTATATGCAATTCGCCGTGGACACAGCTGATGAACGCTGACGATTTGCCAATGCGAATTTAAGAAGGTAGACTCAACTCGTCAGCCGTTCATCAGCTGTCTTCACAGCGTATTAAAAAAAATAGGGAAACGTCAAAATATAATTTTGCTTATGTTTTTTGCCAAAATAAAATAAGGTAAACTCACCTCGTCAGCCGTTCATCAGCTGTTTCCACGGCGAATTAAAAAAAATAGGGAAGTGTCAAAATATAATTTTGTTTGTTTTGCGCCAAAATAACCCAAAAAATTTCTTAGAAAAAACTGTGTATAATTAAAGTAAATTTAATAATATCTTTTATAACCGAAGCAAAATTTTTAATTTGTTTTTCAATCAATTTTTGCCTTGTCAGCATTTTTGACAGCTGCCTATTAAATTGCAAAAAAATACATGAGGCTTTTTGTAGTTGTAGAGTTGCACTTACCTTTTTAAATTCGCCTTGCACTTACCTTTTTAAGTTCGCCTTGCACTTACCTTTTTTAATTCGCCTTGAAGAGCATTTAAAAACGAAAACAAGGCGAATTTATACAAGGTAAGTGCAACTCTACAACTACAAAGCAAGGCGAATTAACTCCATGTATTTTGTTTTTGCAATTTTCTTACTTGTTGTCAAATTTCAGTATAAAAACAAAACAATATTTTGACGTTTCATGATTTTTGTGGATACAGCTGATGAACGGCTGACGAGTTGAGCTTACCTTGTTGAATTCGCCTTGAACGAAAACAAGTTTTGGTTTAATTTGCCTTGATTTTTTTTAGTGTTTGCGAATTAAAGTACGGAAAATGTTGCGTATTTATAATTTCAAAAACTGGTAACAGAAAATCGCTTATATATGTATAAGTCGCAATTTACACTATGGAGATTTCTTGCCGGAAGTTTGTGGGTAAAGCTGGAGGTCCACATCACGCGTTACACGCATTTTCGCTGTCTACACAGCTGTCAACAAAGTAGAATCTGTGTAGTTACATGTAACAAGTTACATACACAAAAGCGTAGAACGCATTGAAGGTATACAAATCATGCAATGCATAGAGGCCAAAACGCGTGGTGTGGACCTCCAGCTTAAGGGGGCTACGCTGTATGCGTGAAACACTTTACTTTTTGCATCTTTCGCCAACAAACATTTTCTGTCCGGCAAGAAATGTCAGTGTAAATTGCGACTAACCGCGGCCACACGATCAAGTTGTTCCTGACAGTATTTTGCATACATATACTGCTTGTCAAAATTTACATAAATTGAAAGCTGTGACGTAGCTTGCACTCAATTTGTAAGCAATTAACTTCCAAGATGTCATCAAGAAAACAATTTATAAAGACAAACATGTAATCAGCTTTTAAATTGAAAGTAAAATTGCCAAACAAATGGAAAGGTGAAATTGAAAGTCCTCTCGTGGTCAATTTAAAAAGTGTGAGTGCTTAATGCTATGTTCATACGACGTTATAAACCACTCGTTTCGCTCGTTGAAACTAGTTTGCCAAACATGCTGTTCATACGATTCATTCCTGTTTCATTTTGACATTTTTTTTTTTTTTGTTAGTGTGATTTTTTTTAAATAGATAAAAAAAAGTAAATAAAACTTAAACATATATTATTTAACACTTTTATTGATATAATTATGTTATCAAAATTGGAGAAGATAGTACATTTTTCCTGTTTCGCAGCCTGTTTCAAAATGAAACGACCTGTTTCGCTCACAAAATTTTGTATGGGGAAACAAGTCGTTTCAATCATGTTTGGAGCGCGAAACAGGAATAAGAGAGCGAAACACGAATATTGCTGTCCGTGTGAACATGGTATAAGAAAAAAATGTGAGAGTGTATTGCAAATTGAATGGAATTGAAAGGCAAAACTTGATCGTGTGGCCACCAAGTAAGGAAAAATATGTGACTTTTTGACTGTATAAAACAGTCAAATGCGCTTAATCGGCAACTCTGTTTACACCCTTGAAGAGTCGACTACCGATTAATCGTATAATTTATTATAGAGCAATAATTGTTTATAGTTTACAAACTACACCTGATGTTTTTCTAACTTATAACTAAACTAATTTCTATAATGGAGTCTTGTTTATTGTGTTTGGATATAAATAAAGATATAATGGATTGCATTAAGGCGGACTCAATACGTTGGCAAGAGGATGACATAGCAAATACGATAGAAAAACATTTTTGGCCACTGGTATGAATAAAGATTCTCATTTTTTTATGCATACTAAAATTTTTCCTACAAATACAATATCTGCCCTCAGAACACCATTAAATCCAGTTCATGGATATGTTTAGCATGCTGGCGGGAGTTAGATGATTTTCACAAATTCTATTTGCGCGTAAAGGAGGCTCACAAGGATTTTGGTAAAATTAAAATTGAAGAGGATGAATTACCTGTACAATGTAAGAACGAATTGCCAATTCCAAAAACAAAAATTAAAGGAAATGAAGTAATCAAGAATATAGATAACATGGCATATTGCTTTCTGGAACCAGAAATACTTATAGACCAACCGCTCACCCCAGAATTCGTGGCGGATAAAGAAACTGAAACGACGAAGACCTTTGATGAAATAGATTTAGACGACATTCCATTAAAACAAGCATGTAAACGCTTCAAATTACAAAAAAACGTTGTAAACAACGATCCCCTAGAGAAGTTGGATAAATCAGATAAGTCCAGGACAAGGAAATCTAAAGCAAAAGCAGCGGTTAATAAAGTAAAAACTGAAGAAAGCAAAACAATAGATTTGCAAATAAAACAAGAACCGGAAGATTTAAATAGCGATTCAGAGAGCGTTAGCGATAATGACAACGAAGACTCAGATGTTAATTTTCAACCAGATAAAAATCGCTCTTCAGAATCTGCAAAATCTAGAACACAAAATACTCTCACTAAAAAACAGCAGAAAGAAAATGATCAATTTATATCCGAACATTTTAAGCAAATGTATTGTGATCTTTGCCAAGAACCTTTTAAAGATTTTCCCGCAATGAAGAAACATTTTTTACAGGCTCATCAACAAGCAGGTTATGTAGTTTGCTGCAAGCGAAAATATTTCAATCGAAGACTTTTGGTTGATCACATTCATTGTCATTTAAATCCGGATCACTTTAAGTGCAATGATTGCGGTAAAATTATGTGTGATCGTTTGCGTTTGAAGAATCATATAATGTGGGTACATCGATCGAAAGAAGTTGTTAAGAAACATTGTTGCGATGTATGTGGCAAATCGTTTATTGATGCGCACCATTTACGAATGCATAAATTAATTCACTTAAAGGAAGAAGAGAAAAAATTCCCCTGTCAGGAATGTGGTAAATTGTAAGTAAAAATAAGCAAGATTTATTAAAGATTAAAGGCATTTCTAAATGCATTATCGGGAGGAGGTCATACATAGTTTAGGTTCTATTAGAACTTAAGGAACTAGTGTAAGGCCATGTCTAACAAACACGTCTGTTTTGTTTGTAGGCGATCGGGTTAGAGAAGATGGGAGGTTGCCAAACAGATACGAAACGTTTTTTCATGTTCGTTAATCACCCCTATCGTGAATAACAAGTGGAATTTTTGTTCCCATGAAATTTTCCTTCCCCTCGAAGGGAAAAAGCAATCGTGAATCTCGTGTGAAAAATTATTCACGCTATCAGTTCCAGTGAATGTAAAAAAAGAAGAAATATTAAAAAATATTAAAATTCCGTGAAATTTTTGTTCAAATATATACAAGTATTTATTTTAAAGAAATGTTAAAATAATAAAGCAAAATAGGTATTTAGTATTGGAGGGATAGTTTGATTACAAAGTTAGTTTTTTGCACATTTTAAATTTTATGTAGTAAAATATTTTCCAAAATTCTGCCACCAAGTCAATTGAAAGCTTCACAAATCCGCAGGCAATCGACCTGTTGTTTCGCATTTTGTTGAGCAATATATCGGTTGATGTCTAATTAACATTAACCCTTAATATTCGATTTATAGCATATATAAAGGGAAGTGTGAACAAATTACGAGGGAAAACATTTTTCACAATAAGGGGAATTTTTTCCCGTGAACAATTCACGTTATAATTCTCCTTTGAATTACAATTTTTCATGGGAGTTGTTCATGATCGCAAATATGTGAAAAGGGGAAAAATTACGAGAGAAAAATTATTCACGATAGGGGTGAATATGAATTTTCATGTTTTTCATTTGTATGTATATATAAGTATATTAGACTATTATACATGAAAACAGACATGTTTGGAAAGACATCGTGTAAAAGCCCCAACTTTACACGATGTCTTTTCAGACATGTCTAACAAACACGTCTGTTTTGATAATACATGATCGGGGTAGAAAAGAAAGAGGAGTTGCCAAATAGACACGAAATGTGGTTTCATGTTTGTTTTCAATTTTAGATAAAGTTTTTATCAGGATGAAAAAATAAAATGTTGTTTATCATCTTCTTTTATTGTTTATTATTATAAAAAAGTCTTTGTTCTTTTAAAATAATGGTTTCATAGCATATCTCAGCTGTTTTACTTGAGAAAATTGGGCTGGAAACTGGAAAATTTTATATTTTTCTGTATTTTCTACTTCTAAAGACATTTTTTTATACTTATTTTAGATGCAAAAAATATGTTATGTTTACACTCTTTCTTCAAAATCTCTCCATTACAATCAATTGTAAAAGGAGTATTAAGTTTTTTTGCTAAGGAAATTTGAAGACATTTATGGGAAAATGCGTGGTGATAATAACAAAAAAACATATGGAAAAATCGTACGTTCGCGATCCGTACGTTCGCGACCGGTAAATAAACCATTTAAACAAAAACCAAGTGCGATATTTTATTTTGTAAATACTGGATGGAGACCTACATTAATACACTTTTAAAATAAATATATCACTTTTGAATATTCCGTTCCATTGCGCAAAGCCAAAGTTGACTTCTATTTTGCGTACGTTCGTGACCACACGTTTATAACTCTTATAATGAAAACTTAAACTCGATGAAATCTATCTTTTGCACTAAACATAGAGCTACCCAAATGCTGTCGAATCGAGAAAAAATGCGAGGAAAAGTTTTGTTTTCTATATTATTTGTACTTCAAAAGCGTACTAACGTACGTTCGTGACGCCAGGAAATGCCCATATATATATGTAAATGTTAAATAATCGACAAAAATTTTGAACTTTTTTAAATGGTAAATTAGGTTTTTTTTATTATTATTTTTCTTTTTTTTTTTTTTCAAAATTTAGAAAAAAATTTCCGTGTTTTTAATTTTTAGACATGAAAAGATAAACTCTATTATGAAATGTCTAGAATATGTTGCGAAATGGCTTATGTTTGCGTTAAATAGTTTTTTGTTCAAGTTTTAAAGCAATAATGTTTTGTTATTTTATGAAATTGCACTTTTGTTGCAAAGAGAAATTTTTAGATCGAATCGTAAACTGTGATGTTTCTATTTAAATAGGGATCTATCTAAGTTTAAAATTTCATTCAAATCTGTTAGAGTTTCGAAAAGGAAGAAATTGTCCTTACCTCCTCGAGATCCTAGAGTTTCGAGGTTTTTTTTGTACCATCCATGAACGTGAACATTTTTAGCGCATGTAATGATTTGTTAATCGGTTAAGTGGTTCTCGAGTATATATCGGTTATTAGCTGCAACAACGTTATAAGTCAAAAATATCAAATGTTGACTTAATATCACTAATGTATAGTAAATCATTCTTGTGAAGATATTTTAAATATTTTTTATGAAATTATTGTAAACCCAACTCTTGAGAGAAGTATAAAATTTTCTTTTTCCATAATGTTGTGTGTAAATTTGAAAATGTAAAGTCATTATATTAAAACTAATACATATTTTTGAGTTATACGATGTTGCAGCAAACAGCAAATGAGCGATGTATACTACATTTTGGTTCAGGGCTTTTATTCTGTGTTAAATAGAGTGGTGATATGTATATGCGAAAATTCATATTTATGGTAAAAAATTTATTAAAAATACATTTACTTTTGAATAATATTTTAGTTACGCCAGTTCATATATTTTAAATCGTCACGTGCAAGCGGTTCATTTGAAGAAATTCTTTAAAATTTGTTACATTTGCGGTAAATCCATCAGTTCTAGTACCGACTATAAAATTCACCTGAACAAACATGAAGGTCTTCCACAACCCATCATAAGCTGTGATATATGCGGTTTACGTTTGACTACCGAAAGAGGACTTAAACGGCATAAAGATACGCAACATCCAATAGATGGAAAAAAAGAACATCACTGTCCAAAATGTCCAAAAATTTCACCCACACTTAAAGCTCTTCGCAAACATATTAGCACTATGCATGAAGAACGCTTCGATTATAAATGCTCCGTATGTGGAAAGGCTTTTAAAAGAGCAGAAGTTCTAAGGGTATGTTTTAAAAAATACGCTACAGAAAAAACAATGGATTTTTTTTTACAAAACCTATTTATAGGAACATATGGCCTCTCATACTGGAACTCCTTTGTACACATGTCCCTGGTGTCCAAAAACGTTTAATTCAAATGGGAATATGCATGCTCATCGTAAAAAAGAACATCCTATCGAGTGGGAAGAGGCAAAACTACAAAAATATTCGGGCAATTTTAAATCAATTAATGCTATTACGTGAGCTCTTATTTAAATAAAGGGCTTAAGTCCAGTTTACCAACGCAGCTCCAAATAGAAAAAAGTACATAGGGTTATAGAAAATTGAAAAATAAGAAGAAAAAATAAAATGACAAAATTCTCGGAAACGCATTGTTTCAGAGTTATGGACCTTTGAAGTTTTCATATAAATTTGCGATTTCCCACTACATTTTTGAACGTATATAGCCAATATTGGTATCAGTTAAAAGCTTTTGAATAAATTTTTCTAGATATAAACATTTTAAATGTTATTTAGTATTACTTGACCTTTTTAATTTAATTATTTAAAATTGATTAAGCTTGATGTCTTTTTATAAAAAATGATATTATATTTAATTATATCTCAATATTTCGCTAACCTTTGGTTAGCATCTTCAGGAAATTAACAAAATTTTTATATACAAATAATAAAAAACAATAACAAAATTAGGAAAAAAAAAATTTTTCAAATTCAAAAGCCATAATAACAAACAATTAAATATAACTAAAGTATAAGAATTCTTATAAAGCGAAAAATTTCCTTATCTATAAATCTAATTCAAAAACCATATTTACAATAATATAAAACATTTTATATTATGTCCTGTGGTTCCTAGTAGGAACAAAGGGCCGCAAAACATTTTGACTAAAGAAAATTCCTATAACATATAAACATTTTAAACTAAACTTATTTTTATCTTACATACATATAGAAACATTTTTAATTAAATTTATCTTCATTCTTACAAATGTATCCGTATATCGTGACCTAAGTACAAGAAGGTCCTAATTTTCATGCAATTTAGGTGCAAATTTAACCCTCTTGTTCCAAGGCTACGATAGATATATTTATATTATATCTAATCTTCTATCTCTTAATAACTAAATTCCTATAATTATTCGCTATATGTTCTGTGTCTGCTTTAAAATTTATTCTCTGTGCAATTGGTGTATTCATTATTTGTAACATTTCTAATATATGTATGTCTGCGTTTGTAGTTAGTTTCAGTGTTTAAAACCGACGCTTCTTCAAAATTTGGATAGTGATTAGATAGATGACAATGATGACTTAATGCTGTCTTTTTAGAATTAATGTCTAATCAATCAATTTTAAATAATTATAAACATTTTATTTAAAAATTATTAATCCATTAAGGATTAAGGAGCCGGCTATCGGAGAACAGCTTTATACGATTGAAAAAAATCGCATTTAATCAACAGCAACAAATACACTTGCTTGCGGTCATACAATGAAACTTGCGCAACCGCAAATATTCGCTGCTGGTTTGCAGTCATTCAAATAACGCACATCGTGCTTTGTTATTTATACAATCGTTAGCTTCGTTTTTGAATAAAGATGTTCGGTAAGACAATGATTGTTTTGGTAAAGAAAAAAAAAAAATACAAACAAAAAAGCCTGGAGGCTTATTCTGAATTGCGATGCGAAAATCAATGCGATGCGAAAATGCATAAATGCGAACAATTGCTATTCTGTATTGCGATATTCGCAAAGTTTTTTTTTTAATCGCATTTCAAATGCGAAAAGGTGACAAGTCGGTATTCTACATTGCGAAAACAAATGTCAAATTCGCAAAATTTATTCGACAACAAAATAGCATTCGCAAAGTACAAACATGTTAGTGAAAGATAATATTTTATTTATTTATACATCATATATTTATTATTTAATTCAGGGAAGCAAGCAATAAGACCACCAAACCGCGTCAATTTGAAATAATGATAGAATTTATGAATAAGCACAGCCAATTGGCAAGATGCCATTTGAAAACACCAAATGCACGTCAGTCGGCAGATACTTTATGGCAAACTTTAACTGAAGAACTAAATATCAAGGGACCACCTATTAGAGAAGCTGCAGGATGGAAAAAGTATGAAATATATAAAACCAGTTCAAAAATATTTGACTTTATTTTAATAGGTTTGGGCCGATTTTAAAGTACACACAAAACATTTTCATTTTCTTCGCCGTCGAACCACAGTACCGCAAAATCCATTTTTATTATTTTTTTTTATTACAGAATGTCCTAAATATATTTTTTAAACAATTTTCTTAGCCAAACACAAACAATTTATTTATTTTTAATTTGACGTTTATTGACACTGACGTATATTTGAGCAGCGTTGCCACGATTTGAAAATACATTGCGAATGCGATTGCGAAAGTCTTACAGAATACCAATTTTCTTTCGCATCGCATTTCATTTGCGCATCGCATTGATTTTCGCATCGCAATTCAGAATAAGACTCCTGAAATGAAACAATCATTACTCATGAAGACATTCAGCATTAACTATGCAGTAAAAGAAAAAAAATTTAAATGAAACTAAACACACATACATATGTAGGTACACACAATTTCCATAGAAACAGACTTTTTTTCATTTTAAAAAGTACAGTAGTAGTAGTAGTAGGTACCCTGCAGGAAATGTCACTAGTGAATCTGTACTGATTCACTATTGACACAGTCACCAGTACTAGTGACTTATTATACCCCAGGCAATGTTATTTACAATAGACATTTAACATGTGCGTGTCATTGGAAATCTACTACTGACGCTGGTACTACTGACTAGGTAGTTCCTTTGGGAACATATGTAGACATTGGAACCAGAGAATCGCTAGTACATTTTAGTAAAAGTAGTCTCCACTTTTTGTAAGAATACGAAATCATAACAATCTTTTTCATTATTTCTTCAACTTTTATAGGAATTGTACTTCTCAGTTGTTACTGATAAAATCTTTTTCGTATTAAAGCAAAATATAGTTTCCAATGTAATGTAGTGTAGACACTTTGTTGACAATGTCACCAATATAGTCGAAAAAACTGGTGACTTGGAGACACTTGCACCCAGGTTTCCTTCAGGGTATGTACAATGTATTCTTGTTATTGTTGTTTTTATTGTTGTTAATTTGGAAAAAGCGTCTCATCTAGTGGTTTATTGTTGTTGTTAATGTAAACAAAAGTATTTATAAGAATGTGTTCTTTTGAATTTACTCAGTTGTGTTATATTGCGTGAGCAACAAAAATGCAAATAAAGCACTTTCAATAAAAAACGAATAAATGCAAAAATAAAATGTGTACGAAAGGATGTAAAAATTACCAACGTTAAACTTTGTTTTGCAAGCAAAGAATGAATGTAAATTTTAGCGTATGAATAAATCAAGAAAAATAGTGATTTTGAGGTTCTCTGCCGGCTATGCGGATAAGCATTATTTAGCGAAGCCGGTGTTTGTTATACCATAAAGGAGAAAATCCTTGCGCCCGGCCAAAGTCCGGCTATGCAGAGAAGCTTTAGTTAGCCAAGCCGGTATTTGTCATACCATAAAGGAGAAAATCCTTGCGCCCGGCCGAAGGCCGGCTATGCAGAGAAGCTTTAGTTACTTGGTGGCCACACGATCAAGTTTTGCCTTTCAATTCCTTTCAATTTGCAATACACTCTCAGTTTTTTACTAACACACTCACAATTTTTAAATTGACCACGAGATGGCTTTCAATTTCACCTTTCCATTTGTTTGGCAATTTTACTCTCAACTTAACAGTTGAGTACAAGTTTGTCTTTATAAATTGTGTTATTGTTGATATCTTGGAAGTAAATTGCTTACAAATTGAGTGCAGCCTACGTCACAGCTTTCAGTTTATGTAAACTTGATCGTGTGGCCGCAGGGTTAGCGAAGCCGGTGTTTGTTATACCATAGAGGATAAAATCCTTGCGCCCGGCCGAAGGCTGGCTATGCAGAGAAGCTTTAGTTAGCGAAGCCGGTGTTTGTTATACCATAGAGGATAAAATCCTTATGCCCGGCCGAAGGCCTGCTATGCAGAGCATCTTTATTTAGCTGGGGTTTATTTTGATTACATTTTTATTACCTAGTGCACTTCCGTAACATTTTGATATAAATTTTGTAAAAACTGTATTAGGAACTAAAGAGTTAAAATGTTTTAAATAAATTTTGCATTTCCAGAAAGATCTGTTCAAATGCTTTCAAATAATACCAATATTGGCCATATACGTTCAGAAATGTAGAGGGAAATCGCAAGTTTATATGAAAACTTTAGCGGTCCATAACTCGGAAACTATACGTTTCCGAGAATTTTGCCGTTTAATTGTTTCTTCTTATTTTTCGATTTTCTATTACCCTATGTACTTTTTTTTATTTCGAGCTGCGTTGGTAAACTGGACTTGTTCCAAATGAAGTATAGTGTAAACATAAAAATTTCCTTTCGGTTTTTCCGATATTATCTTTCGTATAAAAATATTTGTTTGGCGATTTTTTTCTGTCAGTGGATTGCATTCGTAGACCCACTCTTTAGTTTTTCAAGGGACTTTTTTAATATTTTTTATACCCTCCACCACAATAAGTTGTGAAGAGGGTATATTAAGTTTGTCATTCCGTGTGAAACTTTTTTATTATTCATCTCAGACCCCATAAAGTATATACATATATTTTGGGTCATTGAGTAATTCTAAGTCGATTTAGCCATGCCCGTCTGTCTGCCTGTCTGTTGAAAACACGCTCACTTTCGAAAAACTCAAAAGAACTAAACAAACTGGGTGTCAAATTGCTTGTAGTTATCCTAAGCAGTATGGGATTGAAATTCAGCAAAATCGGCTCAGTAGGATCGGAGCCATGAATCAAAATGTGGAACCACCACCTAAAAAACATAGATAATTTTGTTACAAAAACTAACATAAATGGTGGAATAATGCACAGAATGACATAAGATTTTGCAAGAATTCGTCTTATTCAGCTGGAAATCACGCTGTAAAGATTTATGAAGATCGGTTTATAATTTACCCTAGGCCCCATATAAACCTTACTTCCGGAAAACAGTTTAGTACGCATGAAACCGTAAAAAATAATGTTATCATAAGAAAATGCGGTACATCAAAGTGTTATAGAACTAGGAAAAAGACTGTCAAATTTCGTGAAGATCGGTCCATAATTTACCCTAGGCCCACCTACTTCCGGAAAACAGTTAAGTACGCCTAAAACCGTAAAAAATAATGCTATCATAACAAAATTTGGTACATCGAAGTTTTATAGGACAAAAAATAAAACTATGTAATTTCGTGAAGATCGGTCCATAATTTACCCTAGGCCCCGTATAAACCCTACTTCCGGAAAACAGTTAAGTACGCCTAAATCCGTAAAAAATAATGCTATCATAACAAAATTTGGAACATAAAAGTTTTATAGGACTTGAAATAAGACCGTGAAATTTCGTGAAGATCAGTTCATAATTTACCCTAGGCCCCATATATACCTTACTCCCGGAAAACAGCTTAGTACGCCTAAAAACGTAAAAAATAATGCTATCATAACAAAATTTGGTACATCACAGTTTTATAGAACTAGAAATAACACTGTGAAATTTGGTGAAGATCGGTGCATAACTTACCATAGACCCCATTTAAAGCCCACTCTGGTAAAATAATTAAATACGCGGTAAACTTTCTTCCAGTTTAGCTTCATTGCAAACGCTTAAACTAATTGCACCGCTGTATTGAAATTTATGTTTTTTAATACCAGAAATCGTTCTGCAGAATTTGGGATGATTGGTTCATAGCTTACCATGGCTTTTATGTATGTAATTTTTTCTCCTGAAAATCATTTAAGTTCAGCTTTAACTGATATTCTACTCAAGCTTTTTAAAATTGATTCTGATTGTTGCTCAATAATTTTATATAGATCCAAAGTTTGGACTCCAAACCGCAACAAATTGTAATGCAGATGTCTGTTTCTACAAAGATTATAATAATAAATAGACATCATACAGATATTACTCCTAAAACATTCGAAGTGTCGGCGGAGGGTATCAAAGATTCGGCACAGCCGAATATAGCACTCTAACTTGTTTTTATTATTTAGCATAATTCTATAAGCTATTTTTTCCTTTTTTAAAAAAATTAGGCAAAGTTGACATTTAATTTGAAATTCCGTTTTGGCGATAAAGAAAAAGTCATTAAAGATTTTTATGTGCAATAAAATACATCTTATTTAAATTCTTTGAAGGCAGTTCTTTTGTTAGACCCCTTTTAGACTCGGCTAATTAGTTGGCCAAGTCAGTTTTTTATTTTCTTTTGAACTTGCTTTTTTAAAAGTTACTTGAATTCTAAAATTTGGTTTAAACAATGGAACTTGAAAAACACTGTATTACGTACTGGGGAGTTCTTATTGCGGTCCAAATATTCAAAACATCTAACATTAAAAATCACTGATGCTGCTGAAACAAATTAACTGATTGTTCCATTTCTCATTTTTTTATACCCTCCACCACAATTAGTTGTGAAGAGGGTATATTAAGTTTGTCATTCCGTGTGAAACTTTTTTATTATTCATCTCAGACCCCATAAAGTATATATATTTTGGGTCCTTGAGTAATTCTAAGTCGATTTAGCCATGTCCGTCTGTTGAAAACACGCTCACTTTCGAACAACTCAAAAGAAATAAACAAACTTGGTGCCAAATTGCTTGTAGTTATCCTAAGCAGTTTGGGATTGAAATCCAGCAAAATCGGTTCAGTAGGACCAGAGCTATGAATCAAAATGTGGAACCACCACCTAAAAAAATTGACAATTTTGTTACAAAAAATAACATAAATGCTGAAACAAGGCACGGAATGAGATACGATTTTGCAAACAGTTGTTTTATTTGACTGGAAATCACGCTGTTAAATTTCGTGAAGATCCGTCCATAATTTACCCTAAGCCCCATAAAAACACTACTCCCGGAAAACATTTTAGTACGCCTAAAACCGTAAAAGATAACGCTAGTGTAACAAAATTTGGTACTTCGCAGTTTTTTAGGACTAGAAATAACACTGTGAAATTTCGTGACGATCGGTCCATAATTTACCTTAGGCCCCATATAAACCCTATTACCGGAAAACAGTGTAGTACGCCTAAAATCGTAAAAAATAATGCAATCATAACAAATTTTGGCTCGTCACAGTTTTATAGGACTATAAATGATACTGTGAAATTTCGTGAAGATCGGTACATAATTTACCCTAGGTCCCATAGAAATCCTACTCCCGAAAAACAGTTTAGTACACCTAAAACCATAATTAATAATTCTATCATAACAGAAATTGGTACGTCACAGTTTTTAAGGACTAGAAATGACGCTGTGAAATTTCGTGATAATCGGTCCATAATTTACCCTAGGCCCCATATAAACCCTACTACCGGAAAACAGTTTAGTCGCCTAAAACCATAATTAATAATAAATCGTCCCAGTTTAAGATAATAATAACATCATACAGATATTACTCCTTAAACATTCGAAGTGTCGGTGGAGGGTTTCAAAGATTCGGCACAGCCGAATATAGCACTCTAACTTGTTTTATTTAATAATAATGATTTTAAAAATACACAAATTTTGCACAATAAAACGCACCACAAACATTAAACAACTCACTGAAAAATAAACGAAAGGCAAACAAAAAAAAAATTATTTTCGTCTTTATCAGTGTTGCCGTTAGGATACGAAAGATACATTTTTCGTATCTTGATGGCTTCACGTACCATGTATAATCCTGACATTATTCGTATCTTTTGAATCTGTATTTGTGAGGAAATCTTCAGTTTCCTGAGAAAAAATAAAAAAATCGTCTTTATCGTTTCGAAAAAATCGGAAAACTTAAAATTTAATTTTTTTTTATACAATTAAACAATTTTTTAAATGGCACAGCGAAAGACGCTTCTTAAATCGTTGTGGAATCGTTTAAGACTTGGGGAAAGATAATCTTGTGAGACTTTCATGTCAAGAATCTTTTGAGACTCATGTAGATATTCTCTTACAAATCGTGAAATGCTCGCCATATAATTGTTGAAAATATGATTCAAGGTATATTTATAGCAGGTAGCCGCGAGATTACAACAATTGTACAATAAAACAAACAACAGGGCTTTTTACTATACAACATTTGACAGTTTGTATCACAAAACAACTGCTATAAATATACTTTGATATGATTTATACAGAGAGTCGTAAAAGGTTCATTTGATGATGGTTTGACGAAAGATAAACAAAGTGTAACACTGTTGTTTTTGTACTTGCATATTACAGCCGTACCTAAACCAAAGCGGCACGCTTTGCAACTGTAAAACCCGATTTTGACAGCTCATTTAATAGTAAAGTCTGCTGCTATTGCTAATTAATAATGGCAATTAAGCTATTTTTTGGTCAATCTAAAAACGCTATTTTTATTGATAGTTTGTGGATTTTATTAAACAAAAAAGATATCACTACTGTTCGTGACACAACGTTGACGCTTTTGCTTTGGTATGGCATATCAGCGTAAAAGCTAAGCGAAAGAAAACGTTCCGCCTTCCGCTTTTGGAAAGGTATGGCTGTTAAATATTCCAAGATTAAAAAACGAATTTGTTAGAATATGTAATGTTTTATTCAGACTTTGGAGACGAAAAAAAAATCGTCACTTTTTAGAACAAAATCAGCAAATCGGCAATTTGCTAATTTCGGAACAAAAATCAGCAAATCGGCAATTCGCTAATTTCGGAACAAAAATCGTCGAAATGACGATACTGGCAGCCCTGGAGTATGAAATAAAAATGTAATGTTAATAAATGTTAAACGTTGAAATTGGATTTAAATTTTTTTTTTTAAATGTATCTTTTTGGGAAAAAGTTTATCTTTTTGGAAACTAAAATGTATCTTTTTCGAAATTCCACTGGCAACACTGGTCTTCATGCAAAAAAGAATAAAAGAACAAAATAACTTGTCGAGTACAACCAAGTTTGTACTCAAATTTCTTCCCCTAACCCGAACTTACCTCTGACCAGGGCTGTCAGATTTTTTTTCACCTTCATCGCCAAATAGCATACTAAAAATCGCCAAACATTTATTTTCTTAAATTTTTGGTCAAAAAAATTCGCCAAATATCGCCATATAAAAGTTTTATATAAAAAAGAGCATACAAGTGCTTCCATATTTAGCCTTATTCTAGTAGTGTGTTTATATTTTAGTAGACAATAATACGTGCTCTGTAAATCACAATCGGAAGAAGTTTGGCGACTTCAAATTGCAATAGTTTTCTTAAGGGAACTAAAATTTTTGTAAGAAACTATGGCAGATCGCAAGCAAAACGCACGAGTTTCGGAACACGTTAATAAATCTGGCGTTTATCGATTTTAAATTGTGCAATTGTCATTAGAAGACTGATTGTCCTAAAATATAGAACTTATGAGATCAGTTAATTAAATTTTGCAAAAATATTAATTTAATTAAGTATGCAAAAGTAGAGTTTGATGCAAAAAATCGGTTTTTATAGGACTGATTTTCTATGTGAATATAAGTCAGAATATGGTTTTGTATTTATTTGAAGCAAAGAATAAATGTCTTAAAAGGTGTATTCAAAGTGGATAGATATTTTGAATTGAACTGGAATACTAAAAGTCAACTCAGTCTTTTAAACGATTAATTTTTTAAAATTACCTTTTTGGGGATTTATTTCATTTTTTGGGGGACTTATTTCATTTTCATATTGGGGAGTTATTTCATATATAAAATATTTTGGGGACTTCTTTCATTTTCAAATTTATTCAAAAATCTTTAAAAATGCAAATTATGTCCCGTTATAATATCGTCAGCTCAGAATTGGTTTGGCGCATATGCCAAAAAGTCGGAGTGGAGAAAAACGACAAAGAAGATTTACATGAAGATTACTCAAATTGTACCCGATAGAATTTTTTTATATTTTTACCACTGCTTCCGGTATATGTTTTGAAGAAAAATGCAAATTTTTGTGCACTTTCATGAATAAAGTTAGAACTTAATAGTATTTTTTTGAAAATGAAAAATATTGTTTTTTGCCGCATACGCCACTTTTCTAAAAAAAAAATTAAAAAAGTGGCTTTTTGTGCTGCAAACGTATACTTATTGCTGTGTATTGAGTAACTTGTTGTTGAGATTAATTTTTTTTTATAGTTTTTTTATTTGATTTTACTTTACAAAAACAGAAAAAACCAACGTTAAACTTTGTTTTGCAAGCAAAGAATGAATGTAAATTTTAGCGTATGAATAAATCAAGAAAAATAGTGATTTTGAGGTTCTCTGCCGGCTATGCGGATAAGCATTATTTAGCGAAGCCGGTGTTTGTTATACCATAAAGGAGAAAATCCTTGCGCCCGGCCAAAGTCCGGCTATGCAGAGAAGCTTTAGTTAGCCAAGCCGGTATTTGTCATACCATAAAGGAGAAAATCCTTGCGCCCGGCCGAAGGCCGGCTATGCAGAGAAGCTTTAGTTACTTGGTGGCCACACGATCAAGTTTTGCCTTTCAATTCCTTTCAATTTGCAATACACTCTCAGTTTTTTACTAACACACTCACAATTTTTAAATTGACCACGAGATGGCTTTCAATTTCACCTTTCCATTTGTTTGGCAATTTTACTCTCAACTTAACAGTTGAGTACAAGTTTGTCTTTATAAATTGTGTTATTGTTGATATCTTGGAAGTAAATTGCTTACAAATTGAGTGCAGCCTACGTCACAGCTTTCAGTTTATGTAAACTTGATCGTGTGGCCGCAGGGTTAGCGAAGCCGGTGTTTGTTATACCATAGAGGATAAAATCCTTGCGCCCGGCCGAAGGCTGGCTATGCAGAGAAGCTTTAGTTAGCGAAGCCGGTGTTTGTTATACCATAGAGGATAAAATCCTTATGCCCGGCCGAAGGCCTGCTATGCAGAGCATCTTTATTTAGCTGGGGTTTATTTTGATTACATTTTTATTACCTAGTGCACTTCCGTAACATTTTGATATAAATTTTGTAAAAACTGTATTAGGAACTAAAGAGTTAAAATGTTTTAAATAAATTTTGCATTTCCAGAAAGATCTGTTCAAATGCTTTCAAATAATACCAATATTGGCCATATACGTTCAGAAATGTAGAGGGAAATCGCAAGTTTATATGAAAACTTTAGCGGTCCATAACTCGGAAACTATACGTTTCCGAGAATTTTGCCGTTTAATTGTTTCTTCTTATTTTTCGATTTTCTATTACCCTATGTACTTTTTTTTATTTCGAGCTGCGTTGGTAAACTGGACTTGTTCCAAATGAAGTATAGTGTAAACATAAAAATTTCCTTTCGGTTTTTCCGATATTATCTTTCGTATAAAAATATTTGTTTGGCGATTTTTTTCTGTCAGTGGATTGCATTCGTAGACCCACTCTTTAGTTTTTCAAGGGACTTTTTTAATATTTTTTATACCCTCCACCACAATAAGTTGTGAAGAGGGTATATTAAGTTTGTCATTCCGTGTGAAACTTTTTTATTATTCATCTCAGACCCCATAAAGTATATACATATATTTTGGGTCATTGAGTAATTCTAAGTCGATTTAGCCATGCCCGTCTGTCTGCCTGTCTGTTGAAAACACGCTCACTTTCGAAAAACTCAAAAGAACTAAACAAACTGGGTGTCAAATTGCTTGTAGTTATCCTAAGCAGTATGGGATTGAAATTCAGCAAAATCGGCTCAGTAGGATCGGAGCCATGAATCAAAATGTGGAACCACCACCTAAAAAACATAGATAATTTTGTTACAAAAACTAACATAAATGGTGGAATAATGCACAGAATGACATAAGATTTTGCAAGAATTCGTCTTATTCAGCTGGAAATCACGCTGTAAAGATTTATGAAGATCGGTTTATAATTTACCCTAGGCCCCATATAAACCTTACTTCCGGAAAACAGTTTAGTACGCATGAAACCGTAAAAAATAATGTTATCATAAGAAAATGCGGTACATCAAAGTGTTATAGAACTAGGAAAAAGACTGTCAAATTTCGTGAAGATCGGTCCATAATTTACCCTAGGCCCACCTACTTCCGGAAAACAGTTAAGTACGCCTAAAACCGTAAAAAATAATGCTATCATAACAAAATTTGGTACATCGAAGTTTTATAGGACAAAAAATAAAACTATGTAATTTCGTGAAGATCGGTCCATAATTTACCCTAGGCCCCGTATAAACCCTACTTCCGGAAAACAGTTAAGTACGCCTAAATCCGTAAAAAATAATGCTATCATAACAAAATTTGGAACATAAAAGTTTTATAGGACTTGAAATAAGACCGTGAAATTTCGTGAAGATCAGTTCATAATTTACCCTAGGCCCCATATATACCTTACTCCCGGAAAACAGCTTAGTACGCCTAAAAACGTAAAAAATAATGCTATCATAACAAAATTTGGTACATCACAGTTTTATAGAACTAGAAATAACACTGTGAAATTTGGTGAAGATCGGTGCATAACTTACCATAGACCCCATTTAAAGCCCACTCTGGTAAAATAATTAAATACGCGGTAAACTTTCTTCCAGTTTAGCTTCATTGCAAACGCTTAAACTAATTGCACCGCTGTATTGAAATTTATGTTTTTTAATACCAGAAATCGTTCTGCAGAATTTGGGATGATTGGTTCATAGCTTACCATGGCTTTTATGTATGTAATTTTTTCTCCTGAAAATCATTTAAGTTCAGCTTTAACTGATATTCTACTCAAGCTTTTTAAAATTGATTCTGATTGTTGCTCAATAATTTTATATAGATCCAAAGTTTGGACTCCAAACCGCAACAAATTGTAATGCAGATGTCTGTTTCTACAAAGATTATAATAATAAATAGACATCATACAGATATTACTCCTAAAACATTCGAAGTGTCGGCGGAGGGTATCAAAGATTCGGCACAGCCGAATATAGCACTCTAACTTGTTTTTATTATTTAGCATAATTCTATAAGCTATTTTTTCCTTTTTTAAAAAAATTAGGCAAAGTTGACATTTAATTTGAAATTCCGTTTTGGCGATAAAGAAAAAGTCATTAAAGATTTTTATGTGCAATAAAATACATCTTATTTAAATTCTTTGAAGGCAGTTCTTTTGTTAGACCCCTTTTAGACTCGGCTAATTAGTTGGCCAAGTCAGTTTTTTATTTTCTTTTGAACTTGCTTTTTTAAAAGTTACTTGAATTCTAAAATTTGGTTTAAACAATGGAACTTGAAAAACACTGTATTACGTACTGGGGAGTTCTTATTGCGGTCCAAATATTCAAAACATCTAACATTAAAAATCACTGATGCTGCTGAAACAAATTAACTGATTGTTCCATTTCTCATTTTTTTATACCCTCCACCACAATTAGTTGTGAAGAGGGTATATTAAGTTTGTCATTCCGTGTGAAACTTTTTTATTATTCATCTCAGACCCCATAAAGTATATATATTTTGGGTCCTTGAGTAATTCTAAGTCGATTTAGCCATGTCCGTCTGTTGAAAACACGCTCACTTTCGAACAACTCAAAAGAAATAAACAAACTTGGTGCCAAATTGCTTGTAGTTATCCTAAGCAGTTTGGGATTGAAATCCAGCAAAATCGGTTCAGTAGGACCAGAGCTATGAATCAAAATGTGGAACCACCACCTAAAAAAATTGACAATTTTGTTACAAAAAATAACATAAATGCTGAAACAAGGCACGGAATGAGATACGATTTTGCAAACAGTTGTTTTATTTGACTGGAAATCACGCTGTTAAATTTCGTGAAGATCCGTCCATAATTTACCCTAAGCCCCATAAAAACACTACTCCCGGAAAACATTTTAGTACGCCTAAAACCGTAAAAGATAACGCTAGTGTAACAAAATTTGGTACTTCGCAGTTTTTTAGGACTAGAAATAACACTGTGAAATTTCGTGACGATCGGTCCATAATTTACCTTAGGCCCCATATAAACCCTATTACCGGAAAACAGTGTAGTACGCCTAAAATCGTAAAAAATAATGCAATCATAACAAATTTTGGCTCGTCACAGTTTTATAGGACTATAAATGATACTGTGAAATTTCGTGAAGATCGGTACATAATTTACCCTAGGTCCCATAGAAATCCTACTCCCGAAAAACAGTTTAGTACACCTAAAACCATAATTAATAATTCTATCATAACAGAAATTGGTACGTCACAGTTTTTAAGGACTAGAAATGACGCTGTGAAATTTCGTGATAATCGGTCCATAATTTACCCTAGGCCCCATATAAACCCTACTACCGGAAAACAGTTTAGTCGCCTAAAACCATAATTAATAATAAATCGTCCCAGTTTAAGATAATAATAACATCATACAGATATTACTCCTTAAACATTCGAAGTGTCGGTGGAGGGTTTCAAAGATTCGGCACAGCCGAATATAGCACTCTAACTTGTTTTATTTAATAATAATGATTTTAAAAATACACAAATTTTGCACAATAAAACGCACCACAAACATTAAACAACTCACTGAAAAATAAACGAAAGGCAAACAAAAAAAAAATTATTTTCGTCTTTATCAGTGTTGCCGTTAGGATACGAAAGATACATTTTTCGTATCTTGATGGCTTCACGTACCATGTATAATCCTGACATTATTCGTATCTTTTGAATCTGTATTTGTGAGGAAATCTTCAGTTTCCTGAGAAAAAATAAAAAAATCGTCTTTATCGTTTCGAAAAAATCGGAAAACTTAAAATTTAATTTTTTTTTATACAATTAAACAATTTTTTAAATGGCACAGCGAAAGACGCTTCTTAAATCGTTGTGGAATCGTTTAAGACTTGGGGAAAGATAATCTTGTGAGACTTTCATGTCAAGAATCTTTTGAGACTCATGTAGATATTCTCTTACAAATCGTGAAATGCTCGCCATATAATTGTTGAAAATATGATTCAAGGTATATTTATAGCAGGTAGCCGCGAGATTACAACAATTGTACAATAAAACAAACAACAGGGCTTTTTACTATACAACATTTGACAGTTTGTATCACAAAACAACTGCTATAAATATACTTTGATATGATTTATACAGAGAGTCGTAAAAGGTTCATTTGATGATGGTTTGACGAAAGATAAACAAAGTGTAACACTGTTGTTTTTGTACTTGCATATTACAGCCGTACCTAAACCAAAGCGGCACGCTTTGCAACTGTAAAACCCGATTTTGACAGCTCATTTAATAGTAAAGTCTGCTGCTATTGCTAATTAATAATGGCAATTAAGCTATTTTTTGGTCAATCTAAAAACGCTATTTTTATTGATAGTTTGTGGATTTTATTAAACAAAAAAGATATCACTACTGTTCGTGACACAACGTTGACGCTTTTGCTTTGGTATGGCATATCAGCGTAAAAGCTAAGCGAAAGAAAACGTTCCGCCTTCCGCTTTTGGAAAGGTATGGCTGTTAAATATTCCAAGATTAAAAAACGAATTTGTTAGAATATGTAATGTTTTATTCAGACTTTGGAGACGAAAAAAAAATCGTCACTTTTTAGAACAAAATCAGCAAATCGGCAATTTGCTAATTTCGGAACAAAAATCAGCAAATCGGCAATTCGCTAATTTCGGAACAAAAATCGTCGAAATGACGATACTGGCAGCCCTGGAGTATGAAATAAAAATGTAATGTTAATAAATGTTAAACGTTGAAATTGGATTTAAATTTTTTTTTTTAAATGTATCTTTTTGGGAAAAAGTTTATCTTTTTGGAAACTAAAATGTATCTTTTTCGAAATTCCACTGGCAACACTGGTCTTCATGCAAAAAAGAATAAAAGAACAAAATAACTTGTCGAGTACAACCAAGTTTGTACTCAAATTTCTTCCCCTAACCCGAACTTACCTCTGACCAGGGCTGTCAGATTTTTTTTCACCTTCATCGCCAAATAGCATACTAAAAATCGCCAAACATTTATTTTCTTAAATTTTTGGTCAAAAAAATTCGCCAAATATCGCCATATAAAAGTTTTATATAAAAAAGAGCATACAAGTGCTTCCATATTTAGCCTTATTCTAGTAGTGTGTTTATATTTTAGTAGACAATAATACGTGCTCTGTAAATCACAATCGGAAGAAGTTTGGCGACTTCAAATTGCAATAGTTTTCTTAAGGGAACTAAAATTTTTGTAAGAAACTATGGCAGATCGCAAGCAAAACGCACGAGTTTCGGAACACGTTAATAAATCTGGCGTTTATCGATTTTAAATTGTGCAATTGTCATTAGAAGACTGATTGTCCTAAAATATAGAACTTATGAGATCAGTTAATTAAATTTTGCAAAAATATTAATTTAATTAAGTATGCAAAAGTAGAGTTTGATGCAAAAAATCGGTTTTTATAGGACTGATTTTCTATGTGAATATAAGTCAGAATATGGTTTTGTATTTATTTGAAGCAAAGAATAAATGTCTTAAAAGGTGTATTCAAAGTGGATAGATATTTTGAATTGAACTGGAATACTAAAAGTCAACTCAGTCTTTTAAACGATTAATTTTTTAAAATTACCTTTTTGGGGATTTATTTCATTTTTTGGGGGACTTATTTCATTTTCATATTGGGGAGTTATTTCATATATAAAATATTTTGGGGACTTCTTTCATTTTCAAATTTATTCAAAAATCTTTAAAAATGCAAATTATGTCCCGTTATAATATCGTCAGCTCAGAATTGGTTTGGCGCATATGCCAAAAAGTCGGAGTGGAGAAAAACGACAAAGAAGATTTACATGAAGATTACTCAAATTGTACCCGATAGAATTTTTTTATATTTTTACCACTGCTTCCGGTATATGTTTTGAAGAAAAATGCAAATTTTTGTGCACTTTCATGAATAAAGTTAGAACTTAATAGTATTTTTTTGAAAATGAAAAATATTGTTTTTTGCCGCATACGCCACTTTTCTAAAAAAAAAATTAAAAAAGTGGCTTTTTGTGCTGCAAACGTATACTTATTGCTGTGTATTGAGTAACTTGTTGTTGAGATTAATTTTTTTTTATAGTTTTTTTATTTGATTTTACTTTACAAAAACAGAAAAAACAGTTCTACTGTTATGAAAAGTTACATAAAAAGCCACAAATTAAACAACTTAAATAATGCAAAAGTAAAACGAAAATTTAAAACTTAATATTGAGTAAATTTTTATAACAAGCTTTATCAGCACGTGGAAGAAATAGAGGCAAGTCTTTTATGTCTCTATTTTTATCGCTGGAAATAAATGATGGTTTCGATATTTTCAAAACATTCGTCAACAAATTCTCAGGAGTTTTCAAACAATTTTTTGATGCAGACTTAACCAAAATTGCGTTTTTTTATTTTTCCTCTCTGGTAGAAGTTTTATAATATATAAATAAATCATTATTTTAACTGTATAGAAGTACTTTAATTTTAGCAAAAGGGACTCTTCGAAAGTCCATTTTATTTGCTTCTAACGAGTATGTGCGAAAATCTTCCGGAAGCATTTCCATAACTTTAAGTTTTGTTTTATTATTTGGCATTGTTTAAAGCAAATTTAGAAAATGAAGAGGACTATGAATTTCAATATTCTTTAAGTACCGGTCAATAACACCATGGACACAGTCCACTTCTTGAATTAACCCCACGTCTCCATGCACTTTCGATTTGAACATGACATGACCATAACGCCGGCAGTGCAACGGTATTAATTTGTCCATGTTCTTGTATGTATTTGTATTTGTATTTATTAACAGGGTTTAAAATGCTATCGCCATATTAGCAAAAGCAGCCAAATTTTGCCTTTTTCCTATTAAAAAAAAAATCAAAATTAAAAAGCCGACAAGTTCCACTGCTAAAAAAGCCCACACTTTTCAAAAGCAGCAGCAAAATAAACACACAAAATAATTGGCACTGGCTTTTTTCAGCTTTTGCTTTTTTAACAATTTGATGGAACTCAAAAAGCAACGGCAATTACTTTTATGTTGTAGGAAAAAATAGGTAGGAAAAAGAATGAAACAAACAGCTTCTGTCAAACAGCCGCCAAATCAAAAACCAATGCATGCTAATAGCCGCAAAATAGGAGATAAAAGCAGCAAAAAAGGTTGCAAAGGCACATGATTGCGAAAAAAAATACTCGACGACGACAAGTGATATTTTTCATGCAAAACAAACACAACAAGAATTTTTTATTTGTTTGGCGAGCAACAACAACATTACTACAACTAAGGCGACCAGATTTTGAAAATAAAAATAGAGGACATAAAGAAAAAAAGTAAAAAATATTTTTGACTTCAAGATTTTTTACTTATATTACAGACAAATTTACATTCCCATATTTATATACTTATAGTAAATTAAAAAAATAACATATTGTCGGCTTAATATGCAAACCTGCTAAATCCACTTTTTAAGTAAATTGGGATTTTGATTCCGTTGGGTAGAGAAAAATATGCCTCGTGGACCAGCAATTTGAGTATTGAAGTGTGTCAAATCAACTATATTTTTTGTTTCCTCTCAAGCATTTGTTGAAAGGCAGTTAGCAGGTTTGGATATTAAGCAGACGATATATAAAAATTTACATTAACTTAAGTAAAATTAGTTTGAAAAAATAACGAAACTTAAAAATGCATTGGAGTTACTTATTCAAAATTTTATACTGCAAGTGTATGAGAGTTAAGTAGGCATATGAACAGAACAAGCATGGCACGACATTTACAATACGATTTGACAGAAAAGACCAGTGATCGCCGTGAAATAAAATTTATTTTAATATATAAAAATAAAATCAAATATTGGTCATGCTTTAAAAAAAAGAGGACAAAGATGACAGATTATGAAAAAAAGATGATAAAAGAGGACACAAATTTTATAGAGGACAGCCAGTTAAAATAGAGGATTGTCCTCTAAAAAAGAGTACGTATGGTCACCTTACTACAACATTACTGAAGAAAGGCAAAAATTTATTTTTCCTCATCACCATAAAAAAACCATGTTGCTTGTACACTGATCAGTATTTTTTCGTTGTAATCTGCCTTTTTGCAGAGCTAATAGCTCTGCTCAGACTGCTTTTAGCACACACTTCCGCTGCTTTTCATTTTATTGAATCGGCTTTTTGTTATAACCAGCCAGAGAAGAATTTTTGTTCTTTGAATTTTAGATTTTTTTTTTGGTTTGTCTTTTTTAACTAGCTCTTCTTTCAGGAAAAAGTAAAAAAGCAAAAGGCGAAATAATTTTTTTTAGCTTTTGCTTTTTATGTGGTTGTCCATTTTTGTCGCTGGCTGGTAAAAAAGCAGTTGTCAGAAAATAAAAATATACAAAATAGGAGATTTGCTTTTTTGCACAAACGAAAAACAAAACATTGGCTGTTGGAAAAAAAATTACAAATTTCAATAGCAGTGGCAAAAGCAAAAATAAAAAGCATTCAGCTGATGGATGCTTTTAAACCCTGTTTATTAATTTGATTTTCTAACACAATAAGACACAATATCTTATAAATTACAGCATTAGAATCAGACAAGTTAAAGTATACATTGATAAAGAAATATTTTCTAAAAACTACATAGATTATATTTAAATTTAAATAGAGTAAAATATATAAAGTAAAGGTATATAAAAATAAAAAAAATAAAAATAAAAAAAGTTTTCATTTAAAACATTAAAAAATTTACGATAAATATTCCCTCAATAACCTTCTAAATCTTATAGCGTTGCTAGTGATTTGCAAATCATTTGGAAGTTGATTCCAGAGACGTATGCTTAATATAAATTATTGACATTCAGAAGCATGGTCACGATGACGAAATTGTATTAAATTTTTCCCTCTACACGATCTAGAAAACTGCAGACGTTCATAAAGATATTTTGGCTCCTTTGTCGTTATTATTTTGTGAAGTAATATTAAGTTTTTGAATTGAAGATAGTTTGAAAATGTCATTGAATAAACGAAAAGAGTGCTGCGATATATGATCAAATCTTTTTAAAGAGAAAATGTAACGGATGATATTGTTGTATGTTACGGTCAGCTTTCTCATATCGTTTGTGTTACAACCAGTAAAAATTTCAGATGAGTATACAAGTGCCGGCAGAAGATATAATATTCTTACTTGTAGAGGTGTAAAGTGCTGAGTAGCCCATACATTTCGCAGCATGCCATAAACTTTACCACAAACTTGTGTAATGTGATTCGACTAGGTTAAAGTTTTGTTAAATAGTACTCCTAAGTTTCTTGCTGAATCTACAATATCGATTCTCGAATCACCAAGAAGTAAATTTACCTCAAAATCTACATGAAAGGCTCTTTTACATATTAATATGCACTTCGATTTGTTAGGATTAAGTCGCAAACCGTTAGCCGCTGCCCATGTAAGTATTTTCCCAAGATCATGATTTAATTCCCGTTTTTTCATATTAGCTGACTCTTTAGGACTACTGAGATACAGCTGAACGTCATCGGCATACATTTGTATATTAGAATGCGATAGTTGGTTTGGGAGATCGTTCGCATATAAAGCGTATAGCAGGGGTCCAAGAATGAATCGCTCCATAATGTCAAAGTTGTAATTGGTGGATAATCTTTTATTAATTCATTTAAAATTTTAATTTAAGCACTAGCAATATTGTTACCACTCCGACCACTATGAGCTTCCGTCAAAAAGGCACAATAAGTAAAAGTTGGTATATACATATGACATAATAATGGTTGTTGTAAGATTATACATATGTAATTTTCGTTTGAAGTAAACTGTTAAAGCATTTCCCTTGGGTAGGTTGAAAACACAAATAATAGCAAACCGTACACTTGGTTGGATCCATTATTTTATAAAACTATTTCTCACAAATTTATTTTCTTGTTGTCATTTTATTTTGCTTTTGCTTTAACTACTTTTTTTCCTACGGCAATGCAGCAAAGCAACAGTAAAATTTATTAAATCGCCAAACAGTGGCTTGCAGAGCAAAACTAAACTTGAAGAATTTTGAAACAGTTGATATGCAGCAAAATGAATGCTTTATATCTTAGAAACCACAAAAAATTTCGCGAAACAGATTTTGGATTCAAAAAGCGGGTATTTAAAATATATATACCCCATACCTAGCTCAATTTTTTAAAAAATGGTCGGTAGGTCAAACCAATTCTGAGCTGACGATATGTAAACAACCCTTGTTTAAAATTTAATGAGTGGTCAAGACCATTCATTACATCTAACGATGCGGCGATTTTTCGTCATTTTGACGATTTTTTTGTAAAAATATTGACGATTTTTAAACTAAAAGTAATAGTGTTGTGACGATTTTCTTGCATCAGTAAAACACTTACAAGAAATATTAACAATTATATTGGGAACAGTTCGAAACGTAAAAATCATTTATCGATATACAAAAATTATTAGAAATTAAACAAAAAAAGTTCTTCCCCTATCACAAACCAGGTGGTTTTTATTAGAAGCACTAGTAATTCGAATTCTACAATTAAATGAATGCCATCAATACGGCAAACAAATATACACTAGAGCCCCGATTTACGTCGGTCCTATTTGGTCCGCTTTTTAAAAATTGGTTTAATCCGCTTTGCGTTTTAATGATTTTTATTTGCGTCGCTACATACGATTTCATTTTTTCGCTGAAAAAAAGTCGAATTCCCATTTTATTCTGACGGCGCTCCACTCACTGGTCGGCTACATTGAGAAATCCCTTGAATTTCGGGAATACTCACTTGTGGCCTTTCTGGATATTGAGGGAGATTTCAACAATGTCAAACCCAACTCCATCTTGGGACGATGAGGGAGGTGGACGTTGACGATGTAATTTGTAGATTTGTTGGTAATCTACTCGACAATAGGATCATTGAATCCACGATGGGTGCTTCTAATGTTTGCAGATTTGTGCACAGGGGCACCCCGAAAGGTGGGGTTCTGTCCCCTCTACTATGGAACCTGACGGTGAACACTTTGCTGGGCCGGTTCCACAGATTAGGGATAAAAACCGTCGAGTATGCGGATGACGTGGCGGTGGCGGTCGCGGGTAAACACCTGGACACACTGTCCCATTGTATGGAATCTGCATTACAGATTCTAAACTCTTGGAGCATTTCCTGTGGACTTGGTGTCAATCCACACAAAACTGAGTTGGTACTCTTTACCAGGAAGTACAAGGTTGGCAACTTTAGGCTTCCTAGGCTAAACGGCACGGAGCTGAGGCTCTCGAACAGTGCCATATATTTGGGCGTAATTCTCGATAGCAAACTATCATGGGAACTGAACGTTCGGACGAGGGTTGATAGGGCTATTGTGGCCTTATACACCTGCAAGAGATCCTTGGACAGGAGCTGGGGCCTGGGCCCCAAGGGCGTCGAATGGATCTTTGAGGCGGTGGTAAAACCGATCCTCTTCTATGGGGTCATAGTGTGGTGGCCTGCCATGGAGAGGGGACGGTACTGCAGGATGCTTGAGAAAGTATATAGGGTGGCTGCGCTGATGATCACGGGATCACTCCGCTCGACACCGACGAAGGCACTGTTTACTATACTGAACTGGTTGCCGATTGATATCATGGCCGAACAACAGGCCCTGACTTCCGCTATGAGACTTTGGGCGTTGGGCCTATGGTCTACGCGGAACTATGGTCATGCCAGGGTCACGCTTCACGCGTCATACGACCTGGCGGAGCTGGACTATTGCACTCCGGAACCCTTTTTCGGTGCTTTGTTCACGGTTCATCATGATAATTATGATGAGTTGCTCGATAATACGCGATCTCTGGTCTACACCGATGGTTCCAGGATGGGCAATAGAGTGGGTGGAGGTTTCTTCATCGATGAATTGGACATCAGGGTCTCTTAGGCTGCCAGATGGCAGTAGTGTGCTGCAGGCGGAAATCTCTGCCATAAAGCGGGCGGAAAACTGGCTGAAGTACTATCGTATATCGAGGGATATATGTATATTTACGGACAGCAAGGCTGCCATTGCAGCTCTGGCTGGTGTCTTTACGACATTTATGTTAACAGTGGAATGCCGGATGTCTCTAAATGAGATCGCGAAACATTCCAGTGTAACGCTGACATGGGTACCAGGGCACTGTGGGTTCCTGGGCAACCATACTGCGGACAGTCTGGCTAAACGGGGCTGTCTCTTAGACGACATGTTCGTCGACGGCCTGATTGGCACTTCAATGGCCCGCTGCAAGACTCTCATCAGACGGGAGTCGTACAGAAGGGCTCAGGGGAGATGGCAGGGGGAGCATACCTACTTGATGGCCAGGACTCTATGGCCTGGCTATGACGCGGCGAGTTCTGCAGGGAATCGGGGTGGTTCGAGACTGCAGTGACCTCTGGGGAATAGTTTGGTGGATACTGGCTGACTCTTGTCGCTGGCTAGGGTTATCACAAAGGGACCGCTATAAGGACCCAAGTGAGTCGTCGTCGTGACGGCTACCCATTTAACCTAACCTAACCTATTTAATTCTGTTAGGTAAGTTATTCTAAGTATAGTTGAGTGTTAGGAAGTAAGAAGTTGGTTCTTAATAAGAACTAGGGAATGGTAAATCGATTTCGATTCCAATCGAAAATCGATTTTGTGGTAAAGAAAATCGATTTTTTGCAATCGAATTTACGTATGCGATTTTATACTGAAATCGATTATTGTGCTTTTAAAATCGATTTTTTTTTATTCTTTATCAAAATTTTGTAAATTTTAAATTTTAATCTTAATTAAATCGATAAATTATGGGTATGCACAATAAAAATTTAAAATTTTTCCCAAGTTTAAAGTAAAAAACCGTTGTAGTTTAACGTATTTACTTATTGGTACCCTTGGTATACTTCCAACTTTAATATAGGTCCTCTTGTTCTTCAGAAATTGAAGTGATCAATGGACATTTAACAAAACAGTCCTAAACTTATCGCACCAAACCAAACACTGAAAGTGAGCTTTGTGAAAATCAACATATTATAGAAACACAACAGGTGAATTAAACCATGGCGTTTCTGTGGAAATACGCTAATATTTAAACATACCAGTGTGTGAGCAATATTAAAATCTAGTTATCAGCAGAGTGAAAAAACAAAAAGTATGTAATTTTTCCTAACAAATACAAAATTATAAGGAATAAATCTACATCTTTCCGACATCAATGACATGCAAACATTTGTTTTCTAAAACTAACTTAATAGTAACTTAGCAAAGAAACAGTCGCCACCGAACAAGAACTATTGTCATAATCATTTGAAATACTATCCTAAAACTCAGGCCTGTAACAGAAATCAATTCCGATCGAAAGTGATTTCGTTTAATGAGAAGCAAGATACGAAGTCACTTCCACTCTCGATCGGAATTGATTTCTATGACAGGCCTGACTGACTAAAAAAGAACTCAATTTTAATATGCGAAATACTGCACTTGTTCCTGTAAACGTCATCTAAAAATTAACACATTTTCACTTTTTGCACGAAAATTTTAAACAGTAGTCAGTTTGCCAAAACAAAAAAAAGAAAATACAGGTGTATCAATCCCCCTTTGTGATAAAAGGTTGCAAATTTATCTTAAACGATTTGAAAATCGATTGTAAGATCGATTTTGAGGCTCGATTAATCGATTTTAAAAACCGAAATAAAAAAAGTCGATCGAAAAATCGAAAATCGATTTTTGAATCCATTTACCATTCCCCATGCTATTCGTTTAAAACAAAAAATGGACGTCATAAATCGTTCCAAGTCGTGTAAAAAGACTGTTGATTTAGACAGAACCTTTGGTTTATCACCTTCAACAGTAAAATCAATTTGCATAACGCTAAAAATTAATCATTTAAAGATAGCTCGAGTTAATAGCAACCCTGTAGGAAGTCCAACACATTTATAACTAACTTCAAACTGGTTTTTTAAACTGCAAAATGTATGTATAATATGTATAATAGTCCTGAAATAAATACGCCACATAATTGCTAGTACATAAACAGATTTGTATTGATTCATTTTTTAATTATTTTAAAATGTTTGTATATAATTTTTTCATTTGACTTCATGGCATGCTTGTTTTACTTATTTTGATTTTATTTGTGTTTTACGTGTGCCTTTTTGGTTGATATCTGATGAGATTTAAACCAATTTGGAGTCATTTAAAAAAAAGTTAATTTATAGTTAGTGTTTTTTGCAACTGACTATTTTATTTACTACAGGGAAGTGAGATTTTATATTTAATGTTTTTGTGAATATGGATAAGTGAAATAAATAAATGTTTGTTATGTTTTTATGAAAATATATTTTTTCTTATGTATTTCTTTTCAAATGATAAATATATTTCAGCCCACTTGCTGAAATAAATAGAATAAAACTTAACAATATAACTTTCTTTATCATCAATATGATTTCTTGCTTAAAATTTAGATTTTTGTACCACTCAATGCAATAAATTGTATCCAATTTTTAAAATTTAAGTGTTTGGCGATTTGTCGACGATTTTGTTAACTGTTCATGACGATTTTGACGAATTTTGTTCAAACTTTTGACGAGTTTTGAAGAAAAAATCCTAATAATCCTGCAAATAATAGTTACTAGGCAGTTAGTTTGAGAAATAATTTTTCGGTAAGGAATGAAATAAAGCCATTATTGTGTTATTGCTCATTTAAGTTTTCTTTGCTGGATGCACTAAATCCAGGTATTAATTCATATTTGTATATTTGGTCCTCTTCCATTTTATTATTTGATTAAGTTTGTTGATGATGTTTGCTTGTAACACGCGGATAGTATATTGAATTGATAAATGTTGGTTATAGCAACAGACAAAAATGCTTTCAATAACGGAGTTCAGTGTTTGGTGCCAAATGGTCTTGCGAAATAGAAAATACTAAATTGCGTAGCTTTTTTTTATGAAATTTAAGGGAAACTCTGTGTATTTTGTTGTTAAATTTAACAAAACAGCTATGATATTTTACATTTGCTCTTTTGCAAGAGCATTTGCACCAAACACTGAACTCCGCTAATATATTGAAGAACGGCGGTTGAAATGCAATATAGAGCGCAACTGCCGCGTGTGTCGCGGGAGCTGCGAGCGGCGCGATCGCCCGCCGGACGCGCTCCCCCCAATTCCACTTCCTGTACCATATTTTTTTAACACTTGACAATGGCAACTCATTCTTTTGGCAATTTGTAACCATAACAATTACACTGTTATGGCGTTATTTCCACTTTGGTTACTAAACGATTATGGTGATATTGCACTTGGGTGTTGGCAATAAAGCCATATGATTTCATTTCTCATTCCATTGAGAAATAAGGCCACATGGACTTATTGCCTATGGCTTTATGCACTGCAATGCTTAAACGTTAAGATTGTCAAAACTGCTATAGGTTGATAACCAGGCCAGATAGTGGTACATCTGTTGATAATATATGTATATAGTAACCTAAAAAATAAGTTGCAAATTGCTTCTAATGAAAATAAATTATCGGACCACAATATAGTGAGCTGTACTTTGAACTATTCAATAAGATCTAGTAACAGTAATGAAAAAGAAATACGTCATTGCAACTATGATCGAGTAAAAATTTATTTAAGTCAAAACTTAAGCAGTGATTGTATCACAGGAAATCCCAATGAAGATATCAATAAGGTAATTGATTGTATTTGTAACGCTTTAACCATTGCAACAACAGTAAAAAAAAATTAAAACTAAGAATGAAATAACACCATGGATTAATAAAAACATTGAGTCTCTATTTGTGTACAACAATAAGCTTTTAAAGTTAAGGAAAAATGCAACTAATAAGATGGGTATTGAAAATAGCATTAAACGGATCAGTAAAATAATAAAAGTTGCTTGTAAGAAATCAATGTTGAGTTATTATCATGATAACTTATGTCAAATTAAACAAGAACCAAGGAAATGTTTGACGTTTTTAAATCAAACGTTAGGAACAACCGTAAAGAATGAACACAAAGCAAACATATTTAATAAATATTTTATAGCGTCTGTGGAAAAATTAAAACTTAAAATTCAATCAAACCCAAGCGATGATTGTAACGCGCTCGGATCTCTGCAATATAATGGCAATATTCTTAAATTCCAGCACACTAATGTTATTGAGGTTTATAATTTAATTTCAAAATTGGATATAAACAAAACACCTGGAAGTGACTCTATAACAACGAAGTGTCTTGTCAAATGCCAGGATATATTAGTTCCGCTTTTATCAAGAATCTTTAATTCTTCAATAGAACATGCAATATATCCAGATGCACTTAAAACACATAAAGTAATTCCAATACCTAAAGAAAATATCTGTAATGTAAATTTTCTTTCCATAAAAACCTAAGTTGGACCATGGCGATGATTTTATAGAAAAAATCGTCAAAATCGGGCAAGCCGTTCCCAAGTTATGCGCTTAATAGAAAAAGTGGGCGTAAAAGTAGGCGTGGTAAATTTGTCTTTCGATGAAAACTTAAAATGGATTAATACGAACATTTGAAAGAAAAATTTGTCAAATCGATGGAGCCGTTTTCTGATTTTTGGTAATTAAAAAAAGTGGGCGTAAAAGTGGGCGGGGCAAAATTTTCTTTTCGTGTAAATCTAGGTTGGACCATGGCGATCATTTTAAAGAAAAATCGTCCAAATTATGTAGATGTCATTGGTGGTGCAATATGAAAATGGGATTTTGCCACGCCCCTCCGCCCGCAGACCGAAAATCAAAAATCAGACTTCACAGTGTCATCCGCCTGAATATTCTGAAGATTCCCTGAAAATTTCATCAAAATCGGCCCAGCGGTTTTGGAGTCCATACGTTACATACATACATACACACATACAAACATACACACATCATATTTTATATATATAGATATAGATAGAAGATGGATAGACAGATTTATTTTTATTTAATTCAATCAGAAATACAAAAGCCTTCTTGGCCAATTTAAAGCATTACGTAGTAATATATACATATTATTCTTTTATTCTTGTTGAACATTATATTTTGCTGAAAAAGTTACGATATTATGGATTGAGAGGGAAAGAGCAAAAACTAATGGAAAGTTATTTCATAAATCGTAAACAATTTGTACAGATTAAGAACGACAAAAGTACTCTGGCTAATGTCAAATATGGTGTTCCGCAGGGATCTGTTTTAGGGCCTTTATTATTTACAATATATCGATATATATAACCTGGGACTTCATGGACAATTTTTTTTTTATGCTGATGATATGTGTATTCTTTACCCATACAAAGAGAATCTTTTCGTAAAAACAAACTTAGAACGGAATTTTTGAATATGCACGTTTAAATAGACTTGTACTCAATCCAAATAAAACAAAATGTATACGCTCTATGCACGCAGAGAAAAAATATGGTTGGGCATGGTTACGGCAACAACACTAAGTTTATTGTAACAAAATATTGTTGTCGTACACAAATAATTGTTAGTTTTATTTAATATCAACAATATTGTAGTTACTGTAAACATATCAATGTTTATCGCAATTATAAATTTGAGTATTGTTGACCGAAAAATAATTATTTTTCTAACAACTAAATTATGATAACTTTCAAAACATATTATATTACTAACAACCATATCATGATATCTAATAGCCATAACATGATAACATTCTATACATTTATCAAATTATGTTTAAGATGGAATCAAACTATTTTTACTGTAATAATATTATGTTAGCGCCATTTCTAAAATTATTTTGAATCAGTTGTGTCGTTTGTTTTATATGTGAGCGGTTAAACAAGATAAATTACCATAAAAAATAATAAATTTAAAGAAATTAAAATAATTAATAATTAATAGTGCAAAATATCGTTGTAAAATCCAACAACAAATATTGAACTCAGCTATTTTATTTACATCAAGAAAAATTGTAAAAAGTCACAAAATATAAAATCGATACATACAAATTTTAATTTATTTTGTATTGTTATGACAGATATGATATCATAATATGATTGCTTCTAAATTTATTATTATTAACATGACAATAATATGATTAATTTCTTAGCTTATTATGATTAACATGATAATAATATAATTGCTTCTTAACTTATTATGATTAACAGAATAATAATATGATTAAGGGAAAAATATTATGATGTAATATTACGAATATATTTAGCCATTATATGATTCAATAATAATCTTAATATGGTGACTACAATCATGAATCTTATCATAATATGTTGCTCTTAGAATATGTTTACCACAACCATGTTTTTCTTTGCATGTGCCCAGACCAAATCAAAGGAGTAGTTTAAACATATTTCTTGAAGGTCAACCTGCTTTAGAAGTGAATTCCTTGAAATATTTGGGTGTTTGTCTTTAAAGTAATATATCGTGGAATAATCACATACAATATTTGAGATCTAAAATTGCCCCAGCGCTTAGAATGTTATATAAGTTAAAACACTGTCTTAATATTGAAAAAAAATTAATAACTTATCAGTCGTTAGTACAGAGTCATCTGAATTACTTAACTCTCGTATATGGTTTTCGAAAAAATTCTTTAACGACGTTACAAGTACTTCAAAACAAATCATTGAAAGTTGTTTACAATCTCCCCATTATGTATTCTACATTGTTGCTGTACAAAGATGTTGTAAAAAATATATTACCAATATATGGATTATTTAAAATGCAATTGCTGATTTACGTTTACAAAGTAACACATGAAATCGGTCATCACACAATAAATTTTACAAGAAATCAAACTGTCTTTAATACCAGAAGTAGCCATCATTTACGAACCTTAAGATGTCGTTTGGAAATTACAAAACAAAAGATTGAATATTCGGGTAGTTTATAATATAATAGTTTGCCGTTACAAATTAAAGGCTGTTGTACAATATCTTCTTTCAAAAAAAAGTTAAAGGTTTATTTGTTTCAAAATATTGATATGCTTCTTGTATAATTATAATACCTAATAAACGTTTTATTTGTTAAGTTGGTATACTATTGAATATGTATATTTGATTAATTTTTATGTATGTATTTTAACTACTGGTCTTAATTATTGCCAGTAATGCCCTAGAGGCACTGAGACTTTGAATATTGTATGAATTTATAAAAGAACAATTTTGTTTTAATAAACCTTACATAAAAAAAAAAACAATTTCGTTTATTATGCATTGATTGGATGTTTTAAATACTTTTTGATTTATTTAATTTCAGGAATTGGGGAATTATTTCAAATAAAATAACTCCCCAATTTTTGGGGATGTATTTCATTTTTATTTGGGGAGTTATTTCATTTCGTTGGGGTTTCATTTCATTTTAAAATTGGGGGTTTATTTCATATGAAATAAGACCCCAAAAATTAGGGAATTATTTCATAATTTTTTTGGGGACTTATTTCGTGGGGGGTTATTTCATGACGCCAAAAAGAATACTTAACACAAACGTAAATTAAAAATTTTTTAATAAATCAAAGTTCAGTGTTTTGATATTTCACACGCAGAGAAAGATTGTTGAATTGGGCGTATAATAGGACAGTCGCGGCATTTCCATTTTATAAAGTATTGTGTCCTGTTGTTGATTGGGTTGTCTTTGCCCCATTTCATGCGAAGACAATGAAATGGGACAATTTTTTTTTTTTTTTACCCACTTACAACTACAAAAAACATTTTTACAAAAACAAAATACACACACGAAATAAACATTATAGAACATTAAAATATAATGTTTTTCTACAGTATAACTACAATTGTTCTGTTTTTTATCGAAGAACCGAACATTAAACAATAGTTACGAACGGTATTAAGGGTTGTGTATGTCTACACAATCACTAAAAAATAGATATCGTTCCTGGGTGTGTGAGTCGAACGTAAAATAATGTACTGTTTATTTTCGAACACTGGTTTAAAATTCTCATTGCTTTAGGGTTTTGTTTGTACAATATTTTTGGCTTTTCTAATATCTTTGGAAAAGGTTTCCTGTCGATCTGGCCCAAGCAACCAGTGAAATGCGCATGGAAGCTGGCTTTCCCTCAACAATAAATTTCAATGCATTTATCAAATATGGAAAAATGGGAATTTAGCACGTCATACGGAAATCGTATTAATAATGAATTTTGTATTCACGAAAATCGCTGTGATAACCATTTTTAAAAATATTAATCAAACAACGTTTTTTTTTTAACAAAAGCTATCTTGGGTACAAAATTTTACTCTTTTTGCCCCACCTTTTTAAAATTTTCTATATCTATGCTCCTCATCATTGTGAAAATAAACCAACTTTTAAAATGTTGAGCCTGTAAATTGCTTTTTTTTGTCTTTAGTATGTTTATTATACCGGATAATAAAAGTCGCATAATACGTTATTTTATTCAAATGTTTATTTGTTTGCTACCATTATGTTAAAGAATATAGGTTTCAAATTTGATCGAGCTAAATCTCAATCACTAACCCCAGGTCTACACCAAAGATAAATACCCAGCAATTTGACAATAACGTCGGCAGAATAACAACAACATTGCAGCTTATGTTTAAGGCATGGGAACACGTATTTATGTGAACTCATAGTTTGAAAAAAAATCTAGAAAGAAGGTGTAGGGTAAAAAACCCACGGCATCTTGTAAATAGCATTTTTAATTCGTCTTTATTATTTAAATGTTAATAAATTTGTTTAAGCTTGAGGTCTTTTTTAAAACCTTTTCTTTAGCTTCACTTCGGAAAATCAAATCTTGTAACGTTAATTTAACCGCCTTATGCTCAATGCAAATGGATGAAACTTTGCAGGCATACATATTCCCGATGACAGTACACGAATACATGGGTGTAGCTAGGATAAAATCTAGGGAGGGGGCGGGCAAAATGTTTTAAAACCTTTTCTTTAGCTTCACTTCGGAAATTCAAATCTTGTAACGTTAATTTAACCGCCTTATACTCAATGGAAATGGATGAAACTTTGCAGGCATACATATTCCCGATGACAATACACGAGTACATGGGCGTAGCCAGGATAAAATCAAGGGGGGGGGGGGACAAATATTTTTTTTTGGTAAAATGCTTTTTTGACCGCCTTTTACTCAATGCAAACTTTACAGGCATACATATTCCCGATGACAATACACGAATACATGGATGGAGCCAGGATAAAATCTAGGGGGGGGGGGCAAAATTTTTTTAAATGTTCTTTTTTAAGAAAAGTGTTTCTTAAAAAAAAATTTTTTTTAAATGTTCTTATTTATATAAAAATATTAATTTTATAAAATTTTTTTTTTTTTTTGTTAAAATAAAATTAATATTTATACCCACACCACAATAGTGGAGAGGTCCTAGACCCACCTTTAAGTATACCGATCGACTCAGAATCACTTTCTGATTCGAACTTACGATGTCCGTCCGGCTGGCTGCAGGCTGGCTGGCTGTCCATGTTACCTTGTGCGCAAAGTACAGGTCGCAATTTTGTAGATAATTTGATACAATTTGGGACATAGGTTCTCATTAGCACAAGGACCAAGTCTATTGAAAATGGGCCAAATCGCAGGACCACGAGGAAAGATAGGGGGAAATTTCTTCCTCTCAGAAACTACCAAACCGATTTTAAAGAAATTTAGATAGAATATATAGAACCATATCTTTGTGGACACAAATGGGATGCATTTAAAAAAAAGGACCACGAGGGGAGATAGGGGCAATTTCTGCCTCTCAAACCGATTTTAATGAAATTTAAAACATAGATAGATCTTTATCTATATGGACACATAAAAAGCTATACAGTTTTTGAAAAATAGGATCACAAACTTTCAAACAAATATTAATGAAGTTTATAAACATAGATAAATCCATATTTATATGGACACATAAGCATGATGTGTTTTTAAATACTGTGGTGTAGGGTATCATGTGGTCGGGCTTGACCGACTATACTTTCTTACTTGTTTTATATAAGAAATAACTCAAGCTTAAACAAATAAATATAAGTTTAATTAATGAAGATCGAATAAGAAATAAATCTATTTTATAGATTTTTAGCGATAAAGATTTAGCTTTAGCGAATTACAGAATACGGCTGCTGTTTTGCTCCTTTAAGCTAATTTTTTTCAAGTCTATACCCTGGTGATAAATTTCCGAATCAATGGCAAACAGCAGGAAACACAAGAAAGGATGTACGCTGCAATGTAATAATTATCGCGGTATTTTCCATCTAAAACAGCTTACAAGTTGAAATAAATATATAGTAGGATACTATCAAGCGGGCTTCATATCGGGCAAATCAACAGTTGACTTAATATTTTAAATACGACAAATTCTGGAAATGGGCTCTGAATTCAGTACAAACACGGCACATCTCACCATAAGCTATAGGAAAGCTTTTGATAGTATCAACAGACCGTATACATATATGGAATAGCATGAAACAACTCGGAGTCCCAGAAGTTCAACAAGTAAAGTATGAATGCGATAATAGAGCAAAATGAACTTTCGAGCCTTTTTAAAGTAACACCGAACTAAGGCATTGCGATGGACTATCAATAAAATTATTTATAAATGCCGTGGAGCAAATTGTGAGGAACGCATCCCTGGTATCGATAGACAATTTGTGGAGTTAAAACACACAGCTTTTAGCGTTTACAGATGATAAGGAGCTGATTGGAAGATCGGTTAACTCTATGAAAGTAGGATTTGAGAGATACAATTAAGCAGCAAATGAAGCAGGCCTACACATTAATGGGGATAAAACCAAGATAATGCTAGCTGGATACCCTTACAGGAAAAGAAGGTTCGGCCCACGAATAAGTGCGTATAATTATAGCTTCGAAGTGGGTGAGCATTTTAAGTATTTAGGCTCCTATGCCAACGCCGAAAGCAACTGCACAGCTGATATTAGGGAGAGAATGAAATCTGCAACCAGAGCATTCTATGCGCTCATAACATATTTTAAATCAAGGAGCATTTCAGATAGAAAATTCCTAAGACGGATTCTGGGACCAGTAAAAATAACATAAAATTTATACGGGACAACAACGAATTACGAAGTTTAGGCAGCACCAAATGATTTATTCCTCTCAGCACTTATAAAATCACAAAGATTTAGATGCTCTTGTCATGTAGCACATATGAATACAAACTCCACCATCTATAGAATCTGTTTTGGCAAGACAGAAGACGGGAGAGCAGTTGGACGACCAAAAGCCCGACGGATAGGTGGTTTCAGCTGTAGCTCCAAGAATGTATGTACATAAGACCAGTTAAAAAAAAAAGGTGACATGTTTTATGAAGATTCCAAAAATATTTTGGCTCTAGCGATAACCTCCCGTGAGCTAAACCGCGCCAAAAAAGGGTGTAAAAATCTTTTTTTTCATGAATAAAAATTTCGGTAATTTTTTTTTGTCCAATGATCGATAGGTGTGTATTTAAGAATTCTTCGATTCGGCACCCTGCGTGAAATTTGTGTCAACTGGTCCTGGGAGTTGTGAAAATAGAACAGAAAATAGAAGGTAGTGAAAGGAGAATCAATCATGTTAATAGTTTATGCAGAACAAAAAAGGTAGAAAAAGTAATGAATTACAGAACACTCTTTACCGGTGGTGTGACAAATTTTTTTGGTTTTTCTAAAATTTGTTTCTTGAATTCAATTCTACGTCTTGTTTTATTGAAATAATACTACATTAATATTGAAAACACGTCCATTAAGAATAGATGTGTGACTGGTCAAATGGTGTCAATTGACCCCTCCAATGACAACCCCATGTAAAAGTGATAGGTCTTATTCATAGAAAGTGTTTAAACTAGAACCGGTCTCTACCACCAAACCTCTTACACGGGACTACTTTGGTGTCAGTTCGCTTCCTTCTAGGGCATTAAAACATTTTAAAATCTACCAACAGACTGGAGGTAGCGAGATGTTTATGTCAGTTTTTTGATGCTTTTCAATTCGATTAAAATGAAAATAGCTTTACCATTTTTTTTTCCGATTTTCATTTCCAATATGTCGTTAGAAAGGTGTTGCTTAATAAAATGCCTATAACTCATAAACCAATGCATATAAAAAGTCCGTATATATGTACATAAAAATAAACGCATTGTTGTCACCTTTCGTGGTAGATTTCTAGAAACAAAATCGGTATACGTATCACCGAGAATATCAATTACTAACAAATTATATGTAAACATTTATATTTAAAGCTCAAATAAAAGTTTTAGGCCAACAGTACAACTTGCCGTTAGTTAAAGGTAGAATTTTGTCAGACGTCAACGAAGCAACTTTATTTTAACTTATCCGGTAGAATGAACTCGCCTTTAACATATTGCTCACTTTAGTGTAAAGCAAAGTTAAAGAAGTGAGAATCCTTTTATACGTGGCAAAAAATCCTACCTTCAACTAACGGCAAGTTGTAATAATGGCCCTTAGACTTTTTTTTAAATACTGCGCAGGTCGGACTTTTTTGAATTTCCACCTACAACAGCACATCAGAGCTGCAGTGTAGAAACGTGTGGGAGCGAAAATACTTTTTGTACATATGATAATACGCTATTGGGCGGGCAGAATGCAAGCATACTGCGTTTGAAATGTGTTTCCCTCTTAATCGGATTTGTCCAGTCGCCACATTAGTTTCTGCCTGGCGCTTAACAGGGGTCCCAGCATTTGACATATTATGAGCACTTGCTTCGTTTAAACACACGAAGAATTTACTATTACCGTATTAGTTTACGCCGGTAGCTTAGCAAAAGGCTCAGCATTAGTCAAAAGACCGATTTGTAGCAGCGGTTGCACACGCAAAGAAAAAAATGGTTGCGGTAAACATATTCTAAGAGCAGTATATTATGATAAGATTCATGATTGTAGTCACCATATTAAGGTTATTATTGAATCATATTATGGCTAAATATATTCGTAATATTACATCATAATATTTTTCCCTTAATCATATTATTATTCTGTTAATCATAATTTTTAATATTTTTATAATTAGGTTAAGTTACTGCATGTTTTTCAAAACAAAATGAAACGGATGTGATAGGTGCATGTTTAAATGCTGATAGTTCCTCTGTGGTATATTTATTTTCACTACGCTGTTTTCAAAAACAATTTAAATTAAATATGCAAGCAGCTTAGTATTTAAAACAATAAATTTAAATCCTTAATTTTTGTTTAAACTTTATCAACTTTGTTAACTTAAGTTACCGTCCATGGGTGGTATGGGTGCATGGCAAAATAAAGCAATTAAAACAAGTTTTTTCAAAATATGCAACAAAAATATGCAATATCAGCAATATATGCAAAAATATGAATTCAAAGCAAAATATGCACTAACAAATCGATGCCATTTTACTGCAAATCTCTTGATTCGCAAAAATATTTTGTACATGGTTGTTCTGTCTTCGAAGTTTAAATTTCAACCCATTAAGTCTTCCATGATATACCAGCAGGCTCGCCCTTGTTAAGCTGCCAACCTTAAAAAGCCGACGATCTATGTTAAATGTCTCGTTTCTATTGAATATTATTAACGGTGATGTTTGTTCTGGTTTTCTGATCAACAATATTTCGTTCAACATTCCTCAACGACCAACACGTTACTTCTCACCATTATCCGTTCAGTTTTTTAGAGCTAATTATGCAAACGCTGACCCTCTCAGGAGAATGTGTATTCAATTTAATGAACTGTTTAGATTTATAGATTTTTCTTTAAATACTAATGTAACTAAAAGTAAAATAATAATTTTTTTTAATTCATAATTAATTATTTTATGTGAGTTATTAACATTTGTGTTGTATAAATAGTCTGTAAGGATTAATTCCATAGACGAATAAATTAAATAAAATGAAAATGGTAATCTCCGACTGACGAGAACAAATATGCATTTGCATAAAAACCTTGGCCTTGGTTATAACTGTCAAAAACATATCGTCGCAGGAATTAAAGAATACTGTAACTGACAAAACATAAAATGTTCACCAGAGCCAAAAAAACTGTATGAGAGAAAGTAGAAACAAATTCATATCACAACAAGTAAGAAAGTATAGTCGGTCAAGCCCGACCATATTATACCCTACACCACAGTATTGAAAAACACATCATGCTCATATGTCCATATAAATATGGATTTATCTATGTTTACAAACTGCATTAAAATCGGTTTGAAAGTTTGTAAGAGGCAGAAATTGCCCCCTGCCTCCCCTTGTGGTCCTATTTATGAAAAACTGTATAGCTTATATGTCCATATAGATATGGATCTACCTATGTTTTAAATTTCATTAAAATCGGTTTGAGAGGCAGAAATTGCCCCTATCTACCCTTGTGGTCCTACTTTTTAAAAAAATGCATCCCTTTTGGGTCCATAAAGATATGGTTCTATCTATGTTTTAAATTTCATTAAAAACGGTTTGATAATTTCTGAGAGGAAGAAATTTCCCCCTATCTTCCCTCATGGTCCTACGATTTGGCCCATTTTCAATAGGCTTGGTCCTTGTGCCAATAAGAACCTATGTCCCAAATTTGATCAAATTATCTCCAAAAGTGCGACCTGTACTTTGCGCACAAAGTTACATGGAGAGCCAGTCGGACGGACATCGTTAGTTCACTTTCTAAGTCGATCGATATACTTTAAGGTGGGTCTAGGCGTTACACACATCAGCACAAATGCATAATACACTCTCCACTATTGTGATGTGGGTATAACAACTATACAACTTAGGAACATGATTTTAAAAACTTATTTAAATTTTTTCTCGCTTTATATATTGGCTGTAAATATTTCCTCTCAAGTGTATTATTCCCGGTGATTCTGCGGCTTACAGCAAACGATTTTTTTTTTGCGTAAGTGAATTTTTTTTCATCATACAAATATGGGATAAAAATTATGCAAAAAAACGTATTTTCGATTTTTTGTCAGTTACAGAGTTCTTAAATTCCTGCGACTATATTGTTAACTGGAAGTTAAAGTAATACATACGGGGGATTCATAAGGTGTCATAAAGTCATATGTCTTAAAATAATAACATGAAAAAATACGACTGTTGTGAACAATTTTGTATGCTATTTTGAATTTAAATCAGCTGATTTAAAACAAATATAAAAAATAAATAATTACCTAACATCAAAATATTTTTTAATTCTTTTCCATGAATTAATAAATTAAATTAGATTTTACCTGACTATTTTCCATTTTGCAGACGCAAATCAGAAATAAATTTTATTTCGTTTGTTTACCAAACAGCAGAGTCATAAGCCGATCTTATTTGACGCCGCAAGTGATTTGTTGCAAAAATTGCTAGCCGCAGGTCAAATTTTGATGTTAGCCGGATAAAATTATACTATCAACGGCGACGGCTACAAGAGCTAACGCGGTACGGCTCAGCCGCTCAGCTCTGGTCTTTTCTGATTAATTACGACAGCCCAATAAACATAGCAAGCAACGTTCTATTAATTTAAGACACTTTTTGTTTACAAAGCAACAACAATATTTTTAAACCATTGTAAAATGTTAGAACATTATGACAATATAACATGATAGCACACCTTGTGAATACCCCAATAGTTACTTTTACCTGAATTAGGTGAAATTGGCTGATAATACGGTAAATTAAGTTTCATTGTGAGCAGGAATCCTGGGATTAAGGGAAAATTATTTTTATTTTTAACAGGGACCGTAACAGTTATTCCTTTTTTCATATAAGTCAGATGAAAACAGTTATTTTTGGATTTTTATATTTTCGATCAAACTTAACAGTTATTTTTTGATTTTTATTCTTTTGAACAAAACTAACAGTTATATATTGATTTTTATTTTTTCGAGCAAAAATAAAAGTTATTCTCTAAAGAAATGTACGTGATTTAATAATTTAGTTGACTTTAAATTTTTATTTTAATGTGTAATTATGATTGAAATTTCTTATGCACATTAATATAATTATTAAAAGTCAACTTAATTATTAAAACACGTACAGTTCTTTAGAGAATAACTTTTATTTTTGCTCGAAAAAATCAAAATCAATATTTTACTGTTATTTTTGTTCAAAAGAATAAAAATCAAAAAATAACTGTTATTTTTGATCGAAAAAATAAAAATCATAAAATAACAGTTATTTTTGTTCATAAAAATAAAATTCAAAAATGTCAGTTTTTCGACATTTACTTCTAAATGCTTTTTTTGTTTTAAAATTCCAATATAACTGTTATTTTCGGTCCCTGATTTTTAAGCTTTCAAGGGAATCAAAAAAGTGCAGGAAAACAAAAACTCTTATTGCATTTCACACTTAAAAACATTTGAGAATAACGTTCGAAAGCAAGTTGATACTTAATGAATGGTTCAATATAAAAATAATACCCCATTTTTGTTGAGAATGCTTTGTTTTTCCAATTATTTTCAAACGTTTGTCGTTACAGAAAGGGTTTAAGATCAAATAATTCAATTAATTTTGAAATCAAACCTCTGCATTTGTGGGGTAGTATTTAAATAATACGTATTAGAAATCATTCGTGTGTGTGTGTGTGTTTGTGAAGAGTATGAGAAGAATAACGCGATAATAGTATGTAATTCGATTGAATTAAATACATCCTTGGGGAACAGTGTGACAATCTTTCTTAATTCTTATGTTATATTTAAAACGAGTTCCTTGTAATAGAGCAGTATTAACTAGGGGAAGACAAAACTTATAATATCATAGTTTATTTTACTAATAATAAATTTATAAGTTATTCACGTTGCAATCTAATCTTTGGGAACTTTAATGATTTATATCCAGTTCAACATTTTGCGTTAATGCACAAAATTAAGTGTTTTGGTTCTATAGAGATACTTATATGTACTTATGTACATATGACACAATCGAAAGGAGTCGAAATATGCTAAATTGTTAAATGTTTACTATATACATTAATGCAACTATCAAAACTCGGCTATTTGCACAAACAGTGCTTAAAGAAAAAATAACTTAACTTCAAAACATCATGAATAAACGTAATTTTACATAAAAAGTGAAAGTATACATTTGAAGTTTAATTTAAATTTAGCTAATTAAGTTTTGATAGAATAATTTTTGATAAAATGGTTAAAATTGATTTTCAACGATTCTTAAGGAAGAATTTTTGGAGAGACATTAATTAAGATTGTATCGTGATGCATAACTTCAATATATAAGCAAAAAATGCTTTATACCAATTTATAATTTGAAAGCAAAAGAGCGCTTAATGCTAGCTGGGAGTGACCTAGTCTACCAGCGTCGGGGTTGCGGGTTCGATTTCCGCCAGAAATTCTGGTTTCCTGCAGACAAGCGTAGAGCTTCGCGGGACTAGCTTAGGGAATTAACAAAAAACCGGTATATTTATGTAACGGTCGCCGGAGTCTTACCCCTTCAGAGATCTACTACCTTCTAATACCAGCCGTGCTCAGGGAAAATGGGAGGTGTTCTTTTCTCTTTATAGGTAGACCAAACATATGCGTTTAATTCCATAAGGTCCATAAAAACAAATTTTCTCCTTAGCTTGTGTTGAAAACATCCAACCAACAAGTTACTACATTAATCGAATGAGTGATACGACAAGTTGTAAGCGAACTAGCTAGCGAACAACTAAATTATATTTTTGCCGAATGACATGAGGATAAACATAAATTATTATTTATTTATTTGATAATTATCAACATGTAACTTGGCATCTACCAAGGTATATTTACACAAGGTAAAATCGTTGGCCCATATGTTTGCCAGCTGATTACCCCTAGTTGGAACCCAAACGTCAAATTTCGTGTATATGAGCCAAAATTTGTACATGTGTGCGTCAAATTGTTTTTGTTTTATATGAAGACAATTTTGACAACTCAGTTCCTTTTATAGAGCAGCATGTCTACACTCCCAAATGAGTCTACCTTATGTAAATATACCTTGGCATCTACTATGAACATTAATTGTCATGATGATGATAATAATGACGATGTAAGTGTTTGAACTTTTCGATTTCCCTTCCTTTCTTTTATACCTTCTGCGATGACACTCAAATAATGTCACAAGTGGAAGGAATTCAGCTGTTAAGTATTGTGCATGTTTTAAAATAGAGAAAAACCATCAGTTTGCTATTACTGCAATGTGGTAAATGTCAATTACGTGTTATTTTATTTTCAATATTTGAATTTTAAAACAAATAAGCGCAAATCGACAATAAATGATATATAGAATGTCATTGTGGGGGAAAATCGTAATACCAACCCATCTATCAGGTCTGCTTACTTGTACAAAAACAAAAAACTTTTTCTTTTAAGCTGTCAAAAACTTACTACCACATATACAAAGCAAAAGGAAAAAACGTGTTTGTAAACAACTTTTGAAAGCTCAAAAGAACGAAAACAATGATCATCAGGCTTCTTGCGCAGACCTTTTCAATGGGCCATGCGTAATACAAACTCGTTTATGGAAAGTTTTGTTTAAGTCACCTTCAAAAAAATGGGAAAAAATGGTTTCAACTCTATCACACATACATACGTATAACGCTTATAACGGGCTATCAATTTTTCAGTTTCAAAATTAAAGTTAAATAAAACATACGTAAAGCTTTTATTTCGATGCAATTTTTGATAACAAAGTCAGTCTAATCTATTATATAAAAATAAGTCGGGTTTTCCTTCCTGACGCTATAACTCCAGAACGCACGAACCGATTTCCACGGTTTTGCATTCGTTGGAAAGGTCTCGGGCTCCGTGCATATAAAATTGTTCCCCGCAAACTTTTACGCCCACTTTTTCTATTAAGCACATAACTTGAGGACGGCTTGACCGATTTGGACGATTTTTCCTTTAAAGTGATCGCCATGGTCCAACTTAGGTTTATACGGAAAGAAAATTGTTCCCCGCCCACTTTTACGCTCACTTTTTTCGATTTACCTAAAATCAGAAAACGGCTCCATCGATTTGACTAATTTATCTTTCAAATGTTCGTATCAATGCATTTTAAGTTTCCATCGAAAGAAAAATTTACCACGCCTACTTTTACGCCCAATTTTTCTATTAAGCACATAACTTGAGGATGGCTTGACCGATTTGGACGATTTTTTCTTTAAAGTGATCGCCATGGTCCAACTTAGGTTTATACGGAAAGAAAATTGTTCCCCGCCCACTTTTTTTGATTTACCTAAAATCAGAAAACGGCTCCATCGATTTGACTAATTTTTCTTTCAAATGTTCGTATCAATGCATTTTAAGTTTCCATCGAAAGAAAAATTTACCACGCCTACTTTTACGCCCACTTTTTCTATTAAGCACATAACTTGAGGATGGCTTGACCGATTTGGACGATTTCTTCTTTAAAGTGGTCGCCATGGTCAAACTTAGGTTTATACGGAAAGAAAATTGTTCCCCGCCCACTTTTACGCCCCATTATGGAATAACGTAAAAACATTATTGCTAACCACTAATATGAGAGTTCAACTTCAAAATGATCAAAGTGCTGCACAATTTTCCAAACAATTGTTAGCTGTTGGAAATGGAAAAGTCCCAGTTGATGCAACATCTGGATTAATTACTCTTACCAACGACTTTTGCCGATTTGTAGACTCTCAATTAGCTCTTATTGAAAATGTTTTCCCAAACATTAGTGAGAATTATCAGAATTATGCTTGGTTAAGTCAACGAGCAATTCTCGCCGCAAAGAATAATGATGTACACGCACTGAATTTCACCATTCAATCAAAAATTGCTGGCGATTTAGTGACATACAAATCCGTTGATTCCATAACAAATCCCGATGATGTAGTAAATTATCCAACGGAGTTTTTGAACCCTCTGGAGTTACCGGGATTTCCACCACATAACTTGAAACTCAAAGTTGGTACAGTTATTATGATATTGCGTAATTTGAATCCACCGCGACTTTGCAACGGTACTCGACTTTCGGTAAAAAGACTTATGCCGAATTCGATTGAGGCAACCATTATTAACGGAAAGTACGCAGGTGAAAATGTATGTATTCCTCGAATACCAATGATTCCGACTGATCTTCCGTTTGACTTCAAACGATTGCAATTTCCAGTTCGCCTTGCGTTCGCAATGACAATTAACAAGTCGCAAGGCCAATCGCTAAGTGTTTGCGGGATAAATTTAGAAAAGCATTGTTTTTCACATGGGCAGTTATACGTTGCGTGTTCACGAGTTGGGAAACCATCCGCTTCGTTTGTGTTAACGTCAGACCAAAAAACAACAAATGTGGTTTACCAAAGAGCACTTCAATGAAACGGATAATTTGCTGACACGAATAACGCTTCGATTCAGTATTTACTTTGGATTCACTTTCATTTACTTAGAGAAGTTCAACTAAATAACACTTCATTTTTGTAATCGAAATGAATTCATTACTGTTGTGAAATGAAATAAAATTTTTCCTTTTCAAATATAAAACAAAAAAAAAATTTTCTTCATCTTTTAATCACCAAACGAAATGTTACATAAAACGAAGCCATCTGGTGGCGAAACGGAGTTCGCCGGGTTTGCTAGTATTTATATAAAATCGTTAAAGCTGTAAAGAATCAGAAAACTAACAGGAAAAAATCGGTTTATTCGCGAAAAATTTCAAAATTGGAAGCAAATCCTAATCTTTTTTGAAATCGCTTAAAAATTAGAGATGGCATTTTTTCTGTCAGATTTTCGATAACAAGTCGACGTCGACACAACATTTTATAAAATTCCAAATTAACGTCGAAGTATATTATTAACCAATATAAATAAAGGCTTGGGAAAGATGTATTCCATCGTATCAGGAATATTGTCGATATATATGTATATAGGGTGGTAAAATTTTAAGGGCCGATGTTGAATTTGAATAAAACACAAATTATTTAGGAAATTATTGTGATTTCTTTTTATTATGATAATATTGGTATGGTTCAATTATGCATGGAACAAAAAATAGGCCAAATGACGGCACACGTCCATCCGTTGGTCCAAATTTTTGATGACGCGGAGGCATAATTGAGGTTCTATGCCGTTAATGTGCCAAATTATCTCATCCTTTAGCTCTTGGATTGTTGCTGGCTTATCCACGTACACCTTTTCTTTCAATTAACCCCAAAGAAAGAAGTCCAACGGTGTCAAATAACATGATTTTGGCGGCCAATTGACATCGCCACTACGTGAGATAACACGGCCATTGAATTTGTCGCGCAAAAGAGCCATTGTATCGTTAGCTATGTGGCACCGTCTTGTTGAAACCACATATCTTCCACATCCATATCTTCCAATTTTAGCCAAAAAAAGTTCGTTATCATCTCACGATAGCGAACACCATTCTCAGTAACTGCCTGACCGGCCTCATTTTGGAAAAAAATACGGGCCGATTATGCCGCCAGCCCATAAACCGCACCAAACAGTCACTCTTTGCGGGTGCAATAGTTTTTCGACAATCACTCTTGAATTATCTTTTGCCCAAATGCGGAAATTCTGCTTATTGACGAATCCACTGAGGAGAAAATGTGCCTCATCACTGAAGATGATATTCTATGAAAATAGATCATCCATTTTCATAATAAGCCTAAATAACTTTAACGCGTTGGTCGATTGTGTATCTTTCCATGGTTTTAATTTAGTTAGTCTAAAATTGAGAAATGTCAAATGAAATTTAGAAAAAAACTTGACGATTAGGTGTGGTTTTCATTCAACATAGGCCCTTAAAATTTAACCACCCTTTATAACCTTTTTCGATCATTCTAGAAACGAATCAAGCCTTTCGGATATCGTGTTCTGTAGTGAAGCGATCTAAACAAATGTTAGTCCAATGGCCCTGGTCCCCATAAAAAAACTGAACATTACTCAGGCATCATGAATATTTGGCGTAAGCGTTAATTTCGCTGGTTGCCCGGTCTTCACAAACGATTTTGTCTGTTTCGGGTTGATGTAGTAAATTTATTTATTATCGTCAGTCATGATTCGTTAGAAACATAATTTATTTTTATGGCGCTCAGGCAGCATTTTGACATGCAAAATTGTCTTTGACGTACTTATATATCTTGGATTCAAAAACCAACTTGTTTTTGAATAAATTGTGCTGCTTGCAAACGCTATGAAATTGATGCTTGAGTGTCTGCTAATGATTTGGCACGTTTCTCTTGAGTTTAATATCTTCAATTGATTATCATCAAACTTTTTTGACTTACCTGTCAAAACCATCACTTCTAAATCGAACAAAATATTTCAGGCACGTAAAAATCAATGAAACATATTGAGGATAAATTTCGGAGAAAGCAAAACTTCCCGCAGTTGACAATTTGTTGGAAAAAAATTCGACGAAAAAACAAACTTTCTTGTTTACACTATTTCTTTTAATGGCTAAAGGGCGCAATAAACCATACAAGCAGTTTGACAACAACAAGATGTTTTTGTGAATATTTAACATGCTTTATACTCAGTTTGTATGGTTTATTTGGCCCTTAAGACATTCTGCAATTCTGTTTTGTTTTTTAATTCTCACTCATTTCAACTTGAAATTGGCTTTAGGTGTATTTGAATTTATATGTATATAAAATATAAAAGGAGAAGAGGAAAGACAAGATAAAAATACAAAATTTGCAAGACAAGAGTTTCATAATCTGGACACTGATGCATGTTCAACAAAATGCAACAAAAATGGACGATGACTAGGGCAACCAAAAACAAGCAAATGCTTATTTTTTGGTTTACAAGATAGAATGATTTTGATTGAACACAAATAACGATCATAAAAAAATAAAGAAAATTAGCTATATGTTAGGGCTTTTTTTATTGGTTATTTTGGCGATATCTGTTTTTTTTTAGTTATTTTTGCAATATCGGCTTCTTTTTAGTTATTTTTACAGTATCGGCTTTTTTTTTACTTATTTTACCATTTAAAGATAATTTTTAATATTTTCATACCAAAAAAAATATTATATAATAAATTTTTGCAACAATCGTTATTATTATTTTTGATGTATAACTTTTTTTTTTGCAAATATGTACTAAAAAATCAACCCTTTTTGTACTGTAACAACTCTGGCTGAAAAAAATCGTTCAATATTATGCGTTTACGTTGTAAAATATCATCCCAGCAACCTATATTACATCTGCACGTTATTATATCCACACCATTAGAGTGGAGAGGGTATTATGCATTTGTGCTGATATGTGAAACACCTTAAATACTGGTCCTTAAGTATACCGATCGACTCAGAATCACTTTCTAAGCCGCTCTTACGATGTCCGTCCGGCTGGCTGTCCACGTAACCTTGTGTGCAAAGTAAAGGTCGCAATTCTGAGGATAATTTAATGCAATTTGGTACATTCATAGGTTCTAATTGGCACAAGGGCGGATCGGTGCATAATTTCATATAACCCCCATACAAGCTGCTTTCCGCAATAGGGCCTTTGTGCCCACTATCAAACCAATTTTAATGAAATTTAAAAGATATGTCGATAGATCCATATTGTATGGACACATTTGGTATGCATTTTTTAAAAAATAGGACCACGAGGGGAGATAGGGGCAATTTCTGCCTATCAGAAACTATTAAACCGATTTTAATGAAATTTCCATATAGCCATACACTCTCGAAAATTTGTTTTATATACTGTGTTATTGGGTTTCACATGGCCGGGCTTAACCGACTATACTTTCTTACTAGATTTTTATGTTACTTTGTCTTAGAGGAACTGTTATAATTTTTATGTGTTTAAGTTTTTAGTATTAAACCTTTTTATCAACGTATTTTATTATTTGCTTGTTTAAGTTCTTTTCTCTTGAAAATTTCATAGCTGTATTCTAACGATCAGTCACTTCATACAATAATACTCTTTCTGTAACGTTTTTTACCCTCACAGTTTGTAACGTCTTAATCCTTTTTAAATATATCTTTTGAATAAAGGAACGTCAGTTAGTTCACCTGCTCTCTGTTTTTGGTAAAGTTACGTTTATTTTTTTCTTTTTTAATATAGTTTTAGCTATTAAGAATTTCTCTATATACATATATTGGAATGAAAGTGATTTGCGGAACCAACTATTGTTAATTTCTGCAAAATTTGGGTTTTTACACGAAGTTGTAACAAAATTGGAAACAAAAATTTTGGAGATATTTTGGGAGGCAAGCGGAATTGTGAGTCCAATGGTAAAAAATATACTTCAGAGCAAATACTCCACTTTTTCTATGTACAAGAACTTGCTGACTCCAAATAAACATAGTTTTCGTTTCGAAAATTTATTGCATCATCTTATAATTTACTGTAACAACGTATTAAACAAATAAAGTGGAAAATAAAAAATAAATTTAAATTGCTAAATTTTAACAGCTTATTTTCACGTTTTTAAATGCTTTTTTTAAAAGCTTAAGACTGTTTTTTAGTGCTTTTTTTGGTTGCCCTAATGATGACTAATTAATAATAAATGACAGATGTTTACTCATCAGAATGCCAAAGGAATTATTAAAGACACAAACCATATGTTTGAGATATGCCATCTGTTTTTAATCCCACATTTTTAAGCATACGATATATTATTTTTGTAATTTTCTTTTCAGTACAAATTCTACATTGGCCTTATCTTTAATTGTATTTTAAATAACATTACAAACTATTTAACAACAATCTAATTTTCAAGGAAATCATTTCCTCAGTATTTATTTAAATGGTTTCACAAAAAGTGATTCACTCACACTTTTATTTTAAGAGCTTATGGTATTTTGCTATGTATTTGTCTTTGCGGTTTGAGTCCTTTAACTGTTGATAACGTTTTGCAACGACTAATACAGTTACAATGATTATTGTGTTTTAGGTCTTAAGGGTAATAGCAAAAAAATGTTCTTTTTATATTCATAATATTAACGTCCCTTTTCACAACATTTAATTAAATCGGTTACACAAGAAAATTAACAAACTGTCAGTTAGGTTAACAAGCCGGTTCCTGTTTTACCAACTTTCGGTTACTAAACAAAAACATTAGATAGAAAGTCTGACATTATCATCTCTGTTTGTTTACAAAAGATTTTGTTACCTCAATTCTAATAAAAATGGGGCATAAATCGGATGGTCTTACAAATTTTTTCTTTGATTTCTCCAATTTTATAATATTTTTTAGTATTCTTCAAAGGGCCTTCCTGATAAATTTTCAAATTTTTTTGATAGCTCCTTCAAAGGACTCAAGACGAATTTACACTAGGTGACATTATCTTGCTACCTAAGCAACAGCTGGTAACTAACCTTGTACCAAAATAGTATACCGTTCTGTTGGTTCTGGGGAATCTTTACTAAATTCTTTAATTTTCGCTTAAAATTATGAAAGTTAAAATTTTTTTAAGCTAGTAGCTGGCCTGGCAAACGGTCTATTGCTATATAACTTATTTCTCGCAGATGTTACAGTGTTTGCATGCAAAATTTTAAGAAAACCGGTTGATTATTTAAGAAGTTAATAAAAATTATAGGCTTTAGGTCTTTCCAGATGTTACGCTATTTGCCCGCCAAATTTCAAGAAAAACAGTTGATTAGTTAAGAAGATATAGGGAGGGGGAGCTTTACTCTTCTTGCCCTATTTCATGCTCTTTCTCTTTCAGATGTTACATTGTCTGCATGCCAAATTTTAAGAAAACCGGTTGATTAGTTAAGAAGATACAGGGAAGGGAGCTTTTACCCCTTCTGCTTCACGCCCTAAATAATAAAAACTATAGGCTATAGTACTTTCCAGCTGTTACACTATTTGCCTGCGAAATTTTAAGAAGATATTGGGAGGGGGAGCTTTTGCCCTTCTTGCCCTATTTCCCGATTTCCCTATTTCCTTTCAGATGTTACAGTGTCTGCATGCCAAATTTTAAGAAACCCGGTTGATTAGTTTAAAAGATTGCCCTATTTCACGCCATAAATAGTAAAAATTTTAGGCTTTAGTTCTTTCCAGATGTTACACTATTTTCCTGCAAAATTTCAAGAAAATCGTTCGATTTGTCAAGCAGATATAGGGAGGGGGAGCTTTTACTCCTCTTGCCCCGTTCCCTTTTTTCTTTCAAATGTTACACTGCCTGCATGCATGCCAAATTTTAAGAAAACAGGTTGATTAGCTAATTAGAGGGGGAGCTTATGCCATATTTTGCGCCCTCTAGCGATAAAAAATATACTCTATGACCTATTCTCATACCTAACAAAAACACATACAAAATTTCATAAAAATCAGTCAAGCCGTTTTGAAGGAGTTCAAAATAAAGGGCATTTTGTTGATATTTGTATGGGCCGATTCATGCAAACTTTACATAAACTATCTACAGACTATCTCCAACGTACCCCAAAGTTTTTGTTGAAATCGGTCTACCCGTTTTCGCAGTTAGTGGTGACATCAAAGTGTACACTTCTTTTTATATACATAATAATATATAGATATACATAGATTACATTTCAAAACACACAATTTAAAATAAACAAGTAAGAAAGTATAGTCGGTCAAGCCCGACCATATGATACCCTACACCACAGTATTTAAAAACACATCATGCTTATGTGTCCATATAAATATAGATTTATCTATGTTTATAAACTTCATGAAAATCGGTTTGAAAGTTTGTGAGGCAGAAATTGCCCCCTGCCTCCCCTTGTGGTCCTATTTTTTAAAAACTGTATAGCTAATGTGTCCCTATGGATATGGATCTATCTATGTTTTGAATTTCATTAAAATCGGTTTGAGAGGCAGAAATTGCCCCTATATCCCCTCGTGGTCCTTTTTTTAAAAAAATGCATACATTTTGTGTCTATATAGATAAGGTTCTATTTATGTTTTTAATTTCATTTAAATCGGTTTGATAGTTTCTGAGAGGAAGAAATTTCCCCCTATCTTCCTTCGTGGTCCTACGATTCGGCCCATTTTCAATAGGCTTGGTTCTTGTGCCAATAAGAACCTACGACCCAAATTTCATCAAACTATCTCCAAAATTGCGACCTGTACTTTGCGCACAAGGTTACATGGACAGCCAGCCAGCCAGCCTGCCAGCTGGACGGACATCGTTAGTTCGACTCAGACAGTGATTCTAAGACGAATGGTATACTTTAAGGTGGGTCTAGGACCAATATTTTAAGGCGTTACACACATCAGCACAAATGCATAAAACCCTCTCCACTATTGTGGTGTGGGTATAAAAACAAAATGAAATATTTGTTTGAACTTTTGACACAACGTTAAAATATTTTGCAGTGTTGTAAACGTTTTTAAAATAAGACCACCTTGTATGAATTCGCCTTTAAATAACTCTTTATTTTTTATGTCTTTAGTGCTGTGAAAACTTAAATAAATGCTTTAAAACACTGAAGAAATAATTTCGATTCGTTCAGTGTAGACTGAAAGAATTAGAAATAAAATTGCCTTCGAATCGAAAATGTATTTGATAACGTTTATTAAAATTAGCCAGCAGTATTGTGAAAGGGGCCGTTAAAATAATTTTAATAGTCAAATTGGAATTAGATTGAAAATATGGAAAGTAAGAAAAAGAACAGAATTTTATTTGAGTCCTTGATTTTGTAATTAAAGTTGAATGGACATGCAAATTGAAAATAGGGTTTTAGTCCTTTCTACTATAACAACCAATTAACGCCTAAGTCGAAATAGTTTTTAAGAAAAGCCACTTTATATTTATGCTAGCGTTTCTGAAAAAATTAATTGCATTAGAAAAAAAGTAATTCAGAATCAAAGATTCTTACCCCAACATTATTAAGATAAAAACAAGTTAGAGTGCTACATTCGGCTGAGCCGAATCTTTGATACCCTCCACCGATCTATATCTATATGACCTATCTATAGGATCTATATGATATTTAATTATTATTAATTTATCTTTATAAAAACAGACATCAGCATTAAAATTGGTTGCGTTTAAGACATATTTTAAATTATTAACCCACAATCAGAAAGCTTTATTGTTTTTTTTTTTAAGCAATTTTAACTAGCTTGAGTAAAATATCATGATTCGTAACAGTTTAAGCCGATCTTAAATGATTTTCAGGAGGGGAATTCATAATGGAGCCATGGTAAGTTTTAAACCAATCATTCTAAAATTCTGCACAGTGATTTCTGGTTTTAAAAACATAAATTTCAAAACAACGGTGAAATAAGTTTAAGCGTTTACAGTGAATTTCAAAAGGCTGCTAAATATGGGAGATATCACAAAGTTTATTACATTTTTTCTGGCCATATGAAACTAAGTTGGAAGAAAGTTTACCAAAATGAATATATCTGATTTTAGGCGTACTAAATTAATTTACCAGAGTGGGCTCTATATAGGCCCTATAGTAAATTATGGACCGATTTTTACGAAATTAATCAGTGCTATTTCTAGTCCTATAAAACTGTGAAGTATAAAATTTTATTCTGATACCATTATAAATTGCGGTTTTAGGCGTACTAAACTGTTTTCCGGGAGTAGGGTTAATATGGGGCCTAGGGTAAATTAAAGACCGTTTTTCACGAAATTTCACAGTGTCATTTCTAGTATAATAAAACTGTGACGTAAATAATTTTGTTATGATAGCATTATTAATTATGGTTTAAGGAGTACTTAACTGTTTTCCGGGAGTAGGGTTTATATGGGGCCTAGGGTAAATTATGAACCGATCTTCAAGAAATTTTACAGTGTGATTTCCAGTCCAATAAAACAATTTTTTGCAAAATCTTATATCATTCCGTGCATTGTTCCACGATTTATGTTAGCTTTTTTTGACAAAATTATCAATTTTTATTGGTGGTGGTTCCACATTTTGATTCATAGCTCTGATCCTACTGAACCGATTTTGATGGATTTCAATCCAAAACTGCTAAGGATAACTTCAAGCAATTTGAAACCAAGTTTGTTCATGTTTAAATTGACTTAGAATTACTTAAGGAGCCACAATATAAGTATATAAAAGTTTCACACGGAATGACAAACTTAGTTTATCCTCTTCACAACTAACCAGGGGTTTAAAAAACTGCATCCGAAACCAAAAACTTTCGAACAAAAAACGAAAATTGGTGTAGAATTTATCGCTTTTTGAGTTGAAATGACAGTGACTGTTTACATTTAATGAATTAGAAGTCAGAGCAACAGTTTTTTTTTGGCCAATGACAAATGAAGAAGAGGAAGAAATAGCAGTTTTTTCTACTTTGACTGCAGTTTTTTAAACGCTGATATAAACAAATAAAAACTCAATTGCATCTTAAGTCGACTTAGGCGGTTATCGCTTGTGACCACAGATTCATATATAATGGGTGTTTTTTAGCTATTATCTTTTTGGCAACACTGGTTTAAACAGCTGACGCACATTTAGTGTTTTGTTTCACTGTCTTTAGTTTGGTCTATAATTAAACCATGAATCGTCTTACAAACGAACAACGCTTGCAAATGATTGAATTTTATTATCAAAATGCGTGCTATGTTAAGAACGTTCATCGCGCGCTTCTTGTGTTCAGCGACGAAGCTCATTTTTGGCTCAATGGCTACGTTAATAAGCAGAATTGCTGATTTTGGAGTGAAGATCAGCCAGAAGAATTGCAAGAGCTACCAATGCATCCAGAAAAAGTCACAGTTTGGTGCGGTTTATGGGCTGGTGGCATCATTGGACCGTACTTCTTCAAAGATGCTGCGAATCGTAACGTAACTGTGAATGGTGAGCGCTACCGTGAGATGATATCCAACTTCTTTTTGCCCAAAATGCAAGAACTTGACTTGCATGACATGTGGTTTCAACAAGACGGTGCCACATGCCACACAGCACGCTTAACAATGGACTTATTTACGCATTGGAAGACAACATTGAAGCATTTATTCATGAGATACTGGCCGAAATGTTGGAAAGAGTATGCCAAAATTGGACTAAGCGTATTCACGGTCAACATTTGCATGAAATAATCTTCAAACATTAAATTATATGGACCGTACTATCGATTCAAATAAAGATTTCATGCATTTTTCTGAATTTTATGTTTTTTTTTATCTTTCCTATAGCTCTGGCTTTAGGCCAGTTATTCCCTGGGAAATGGCTTTTGAACACCCGTTCAAAGCTATCAAATGTGAGAAGGCGGCTAAGTAACCTGATGGTTAAAATAACGTCTCAGGTTAGTAGGAGATAAATATCTCTGAAACTTGGTTTTTTTTCCATCACCCGAGTGCCCTGAATGGCTTGATTAGCGTCTTAGGAAGTAGTAGGAAGAAGACAAGTATACCCTTCGAAAAACTCCATATCAATGCTTGCCTGGAAGGAAGCTGGCAGCCCCAGCACCAGGATCGGATGCGGAAGCCTAATCAGCTACTTCGTCTTAAAATTAAATGATTACCGAAACCGAAACAAATGAAACAAAACGATCTGATTTACCGATGACGACTTTTAGCATGAAAACCCGGACAAGATTTGGAACATGGAATGTTAGAACGCTAATGGAGCCATCGTGCCTGGTCCAACTTTGCAAAGAATTTATAAACTACAAACTATTACTTTTGGGTATAAGCGAAATGAGATGGCCTGATTCGAAAAAACAACAACAAATGGACTCCACTTATTATACTCTGGTAAGGCAGCCAACGAAAATAGAGCATCTGGAGTTGGTTTTCTTCTCTCCAAGGAGGCACATAAAGCTCTTATTAGCTGGAAACCCTACTCTGACCGCATAATAGTAGTAAGGCTACGTACACGCGCCAGAAACCTCACATTCATTCAATGCTATGCGCCCACTGATGTCTCCGAAGTTGAAGTGAAGGATGAATTTTATAGCCTTTTGGATCGTGCAATAACATCCTCGAATCGTGGTGATATCCTGGTAGTAATGGGCGACTTCAATGCCCAAACAGGTCCCAACAACACTGGCCTTGAAATCGTGATGGGGGTGCATGGATTAGGCAGGAGAACTGAAAACGGGGAAATGTTTGTGAACATGTGCGCGGAAAACAGACTGGTCATAGGATGCACTCTGTTTCCACACAAAAAAAGCACAAAATAACCTGGGCATCACCTGATCATGTTACAGAGAATCAAATATATCATATAGCTATCTCTAGGAAATGGCGTGGCTCACTGTTGGATGTGCGAAGCAAAAGAGGTGCTGACATATCTAGTGATCACCACCTACTCATTGCAAGCGTGCGTATAAAGCTAGCAGCTGTAAAAAAGACAGTCCCATGTGTATCAAAAATGTTCGATGTAAATAGACTGAAAATCCCCGCTGTCTCATCGAATGACGTAAGTTCCTTAAACGAATCTTTGTTAACAACTACCCATGAGGAACGAAAAGTTTGGCAATTAACAAAGAACATGTTTATAAATGCAGCCACAGAGCATATAGGTCTTAAATCAATTAGACGTAAAGAATGGATATCTGATGAAACATGGCGAATCATAAATGAAAGGAAAAATCTTAAAGCTGCACTTAATTCTGCTATAACGAAAAACGAAAAGTCAACCCTTCAAAACCAACATGCTACCCTTGATCGCGAAGTAAAACGCAGTGCCCGTAGAGACAAACGTGCATGGACGAATTCCATAGCGCAAGAAGCGCAAGTTGCAGCTGAAACAAACCGAACTAGTGACTTATATCGGCTCACGAAGAAGTTAACGAACAACTGTACGTCAGTCTCCACCAAACCTATAAGGGATAACTCCGGCACACTCATCACCTCTAAAGACGAGCAACTTGAACTCTGGGCTACACACTTCTCTGAAATGTTCTCCTCACGTTCTCAGATAAATCCCGCTATATGTGATTGTATTAATCATAATACACTTTTAAATATCAGCATTACTCCTCCAGTAATTTCTGAGATTATACTTGCCATTAAATCGCTGAAGAACAATAAAAGTCCTGGCCGCGACAATATTTCTTCAGAACTACTTAAGGCAAACACTAGAACGACAGCAGAACTGATCATGCCTATTATAGAAGAAATATGGACAACAGAGAGAATTCCAGACGAGCTTAAGGAAGGCATTATTGTTAAAATACCTAAGAAAGGTGACTTAACAAATTGCAACAACTGGCGGGGAATAACTTTACTAAGCATGTTGAATAAAGTCTTATCTCACGTTATACACAAAAGGTTAACTGACAAATTAATGCCAAATCTGAGGAAACAACAGGCTGGATTTTGCCCTAAAAAGTCATGCGTTGACCATATAAACTCTTTGAGAATAATCGTAGAGCAGTCAGTTGAATGGAGGTGGCCTCTATATATTATATTTATTGATTTTGAGAAGGCATTCGACACCCTGGAACATAATGTTATCTGGAATGCTCTCGAATGTAAAGGGGTACCACGTAAACTCATCCAACTCATAAAAAGTATGTACACTGGGGCAAGCTACCGAATTCTACACGATGGCATGCTTAGTCGTAAGATTGAGGTTGGTACTGGCGTTCGTCAAGGGTGTGTGATGTCTCCGCTCCTGTTTAATATAGTGCTGGATAGTGTAATGCACCAGGCAATGATGGGAAATCGCGGTATCGTATGGGGGCTGAACGAAAGGCTGGAAGACCTCGAATACGCAGACGATATATGCCTTCTCTCTCATAGCTATACAGACATGGACGCACAACTAAGACGTCTTACCTACATATCGGAGAAAGCGGGACTGAGAATCAATATTAAAAAGACCAAAGTTATGAGAATAAATTCTGAAAACTCAAATCCCTTTCTATTAAATAATGAATTATTAGAAGAAGTGGAAACATTCTGTTACCTCGGAGCTGTAATTAATCGAACTGGTGGATCGAGTGAAGACATTGCAGGCCGAATAAAAAAGGCCACACAATCCTTCGGCCAGCTCAGTAAAGTATGGAAATCGTCCTCATTATCACGCCGCGTTAAAATCAACATTTTCAACACTAATGTTAAGTCAACTCTTTTATATGGATGCGAAACTTGGAACGCTGCCTCCCGAGACATTAACACATTGCAAGTTTTCGTAAATAAATGTCTCCGAAGAGTTTTACGAATCTTCTGGCCAAGAACCGTTGTGTGTAGAAATTCAGAGGAGAAAGTGGAACTGGATTGGACATACACTCCGTAAGCCACAGTCCGATCTTGCCAGGAATGCTATCGAATGGAACCCGCAGGGAAGTCGCAGAAGAGGCCGACCAGCACATACATGGCGTAGGCAAATTGATAGCGAGGCTAAAAAAATGCACAAAAGCTGGAGTGAAGTAAAAACTATTGCGATGAACAGATCTGAATGGAAGAAGTTTGTTGAGGCCCTATGCTCCTTATAGGATCGAGGGGAATATATATATATATATATATATAGCTCTTAAAAATCACCCGATACATTTATATTATCAATCTTAAATCGACATATTTAAAAATATTTATGTTAGAAAGAAATTTAAATGTAGTAGGAAATTTAAAGAGAATAATTTTTTATAAATTAAATTATTTTTAACTTTTAATTTGCTCCTATTTTTCCCTTTCCTTTTCATTTTGTTGTTATTTTGTCCTTTAAAACACAAACTCAAAGCTTTTTTTTTTTTTTAATTTTTTATTTATGTAGGTATGTGTTGGAGTTACAGTAAAACATCGAAACCTTTTGCACTATTTGGCATTTCCATTATATTCTTGAGGCTTTAAATGGGGCTTGGAACATTGTGTTTGTGTAACTTCTTTATTTGGTTTTGTTCGTATTCAATGAACCGCAGAAATAATTGTCTTAAATACCCCAGGGGCATTCATAAGAATGGAAATAAATGAAATGTATGTATGTATTTCCATATTCCTCCATTCGGTATTTGGTTGTTGTTGGTGTTGGTATTAAAGTTGTTGTTATTTTTTTAATCAATAAATAATCCTGCCGCTTTGTTTTCGTATTTCTTGTGAATGAACGTTATCATGGTTTAAATTCCTTAAAGGGATATTAAATGGAATTAAAACAACTAACTGTAAAATTATTAAGAATGAGAATGAATTAAAAATTGCAAGAGAAATATGTACATAGAATTTAAATGTGTGTATACCCTGCACCACTAGTGTTGGGTATACTTAGTTTGTCATTCCGTGTGAAACTTCTTTAATATTAATTTTAGACCCCATATATCCTGGGTCATTGTGTAATTTTTAGTAGATTTAGCCATGTCCGTCTGTCTTTCTGTCTGTCCGTCTTTTGGACACACGCTGACTTTCGAACAAATAAAAAAAGAACAATATTGGTGTCAAATTGTTTACAGTTATTCTAAAGTCTAGAGAACACGGAATGTGCCAATATGAAAAAGTGATTTATCGAATATTGTAGTTTCGAGATGTTGAAGTTTTTGTCGAGGACATTTTTTGCTTTAAGTCTCTTTATTATCGCATAAAAGTAATAGTTTGGTGTTTAAAAAAAAAAAAATTGTAAATAAGAAAGATTTAACACCTTTTCTACTTGTAAAATAACTCAATTCTATCTTATATCGACTAAAGCTACTCTTTCATGTGACCACAGATTTATTGATTAAAATTGAACCGGGTTTTCTAGAATACCAAAAATATTTAACCGCATTTTGTAAGAATATTCGGATTTTATTAGAATAAATATGCGTACTAAAGGCTAGTTTACACTATCTTACAAGTCTTACGTATTCCATAATACTTTGTGAGATAGAAATGTAATGAGTTTTGTTGCGACTGTCAAAAAATTTAATTTAACATAACAGTTTGTGTTCACAATCACCCTTATTGTGTTTGGCGTATTTAATTACGCCTACGACTGTTTGGTAATAGATTAAAGAGAACGTGATCTTTTTTTCTTTAATCTATTACCAAACAGTCGTAGACGCGAAACACAAAAAGCGTGACCATCACACAAAGTATAAATACTCACACATAAAATGCAACCCTAATCCAATGAAAAGTATTATTGTTTAGCAATTTTTCAAAAAACGATGAAGTCGTATGGGATGTCAAACTTTTTTTCATAATACTTGTCATTTTCATCACACATGCTGTTAATTTCCGCAGGAATTGAATACACACTTCTTCGTTGAAGTATAAAAATAGAACTCACAGCATTGGACAGGCCTGTCCTTACTTCTCGTGATAATTTTAAGTTTGTTTTTAACTTCTCAATTACATCACGTCGGGGTCACCAAAATGTTAATTTCCGCAGGAATTGAATTGTACACACTTATTTGATTGAAATATAAAATAGAACTCAATTTATTTACTAATATTTTTTCCTTAAACTTAAATTCTTATTACTAAAACAATAACAATATTCCTACCTACTAGATTTTATAAATTACAATAACACATACATGCAGCCTAAATAAACAAAAGATTAAACTATCGTTATAAACGCATTACTGTTTATTACAACAATAGGAGATTAAAACTCTGTTGTTTACAACAACAAAAAAGGATCGCTCACATGTATGTATGTATTATTATTTAAATGTGCGCACCACATGTTGAGTTTAAAGTAATATTCTGGCGATCTTGTTTATGATGTGTGTACACCAGATCTTATATTAAACTCAACATTCTGGCGGCCTTGAAAGATTGTAATCTTTCAACAAATTATTTTTTCGTTAATATTTGCATACATCTTTTTCTAAAAATGAAGTAATACCATTTTGAATCTATTTCTAAAAATGAAGTATTACCATTTAAAATATCTTTAATGCTTCTTTTCTTTGTTACTGCAACTTCGGAAGCCAGTTTTATTACTGCACCTTCAAGAGCCAGTTTGGTTGCTGCATCTTCGGGAGCCAGTTTGTTTACTGCATCTTCTGAAGCCAGTTTGATTGCTGCATCTTCGGGAGCCAGTCTGATTACTGCGCACTCGGAAGCCAATTTGGTTACTGCACCTTCGGGAGCCAGTCTAATTACTGCACCTTCGGGAGCCAGTCTAATTACAGCACCTTTGGGAGCCAGTCTGATTACTGCACCTTCGGGAGCCAGTCTAATTAATTTCTTCCTTGAATTATTGCAGTTGATCACTTAAACACATTTTCCGACATTTCCAATCATTCTTGTTACATGAAAAGAATGCCTTGTGTTGACTGTTTAAGAGTGAGAAAAGGTGGTTGGAGCTCTTTTCCTGCTTGTGAACATTGCCCTGAGCCATAGCACTCAGAGCATTGGACAGGCCTGTCCTTACTTCTCGTGATAACTTTAAGTTTGGTTTTAACTTCTCAATTACGTCACCAAAATGTTAATTTCCGCAGGAATTGAATTGTACACACTTATTAGTTTGAAATATAAAATAGAACTCAATTTATTTACTAATATTTTTTCCTTAAATACTAAAATTCTTATTACTAAAACAATAACAATATTCCTACCTACTAGATTTTATAAATTACAATAACACATACATGCAGCCTAAATAAACAAAAGATTAAACTATCGTTATAAACGCATTACTGTTTATTACAACAATAGGAGATTAAAACTCTGTTGTTTACAACAACAAAAAAGGATCGCTCACATGTATGTATGTATTATTAAACTCAACATGTGGTGCGAGTTTAAAGTAATATTCTGGCGATCTTGTTTATGATGTGTGTACACCAGATCTTATATTAAACTCAACACATGCATTCACACTATCAGACTTTTACATATTACTTGAGTTTTTTACATGTATTAATACAAAGTATACTAGTGTAAACTAGCCTTAAAAAAGATTTAGTTGGAATAGCTTAAACAGTAAACAGGTTCTGTTAAAATATTACAAGAATTGAATCGGTTCTAATAAAATATTATGAAAATTGAACCGATATTATTGAAATACAATAAAAATTTTACAGGTTTCTTTTGGAACATAATGAGAATTGAACGTATTTTATTGAATAATCATATTAACTGAATCGGTATGTTAGAATACTATCAGAATTAACCCGGTTTTATTGAAATATTATAAAAATTTAACTGGATTTTATATATTTCTACAAAAGCATAAAAATTAATCAGCTTTTTAACAAAATAATTGGATTCCATTAGAATGTAATGCGATTTAAAGCCAGCTTTATTAGAATTGATTCAACAGTGAACCGGTTCTATCGAAACATTACAATTATTGAACCAATTTTTTTAAAATATCATGAGTATTTAAGCGGTCCTGTTTGAATATCATAAAAATTTAATCGATTCATGAAATTTAAACGGCTGGTATATCCTGAGAATCAAACCGAAGGTTGGGGTCTTTTAGAGAGATGCACTTGTGTAGATCTATCTGGCTGTTATTCATTTTGGGATGACAAATTCCTTTTGCTCTGAATTTTCCCTGGTAATGTGGTACAGACATCCATCAGAGTGCAGTTAAAGTGAGAAGGCGTACAGTTGAGTAGCCTGAATGGCAGTCTAAGACCAATGCGTCTCATGTAATTGGGTGACAGACAACGTAGAGTAATCACTGAAACTTAGCTGTACTTTTGCCGTTTACCGTTAGCCTACCTATAGGGCATTGGCAGCACCAACATTAGGATTGTACAAGGTGGCCTAAAACGACGCTTTGTCTTAAACACTTTTTATTACTTAAAACCACAACCAATGTCGGTAATGTGGCCCTTTGTTCCTTTAAGGGTATAACAAAGGTTTTCCTAAAAACTAAAATGACTCATTAGAATACCATAAAATTCCTTCCTTAAGAAGGAAGAAAGGATGTTTTTAATTTTTATTTATTTTTTATTTTTAGTGACCTTCCTTACTCCCTTTTTTGGGAAGGGATCGAAGTTGTTGTAAAAGGGAGTGTAGAAGGGTTTGCGCCCAATGACAACCTGTGTAAAAAATAAATGAGTATGGAATAAAGCTAGGAGGAGTAAGGCCTTATATTAGGCCTCTTTACTCATTCTAGTTACCGATTTGTACTTACCTTAAAAGAAAAGAACTAATCCAAAATCAAATTCAAAATTCAAAAACTTTCATTTATACATTTAAAACTCTTTCATTTTTATTTTTCTTATTTGGTACCTTTCATATGACTTTTTTTTCATTTCTTAATTAAATTTTATGATTTTCTTCTCTTTTCTTAAATTACTTAATTTATGTAGACACATTTTTTTTTTATTTTTGTTTTTATTTTCTTATTTAAAATTTAAAAGAATCTGTGTAAAACTGTGTAAGTGGTGGATATGATTGTTTGGTTTGAATTGATGAAATGCTTAAAAAAGAGAATTTTTTATCAAGTGTAAAGAAAGGAACATTAAACATATCGTCCCCTTAATATAACAATAGCGTACAGTATTTTTGACTTAGCTGCACAATCTCCTTTGCACGATTTTTTGTGGAGGTAAATCAAAAAGGCAGTTATCTTAAATGCATTTACCTGCCTTTATGTGCAGGTACACAATTGTGGTTACCTGTACAAAAGTGCAGCTAAAGTAAAGTGTTTTATTTAAAAGTAGAATAAAAAAATTATTTTATTAATACATAAATTTATATTTTATTAAAATTTTATTTCAACCCAGCTAGCATTTTCAATCGTCTAGGAGTCTACTGGAAATCTCACAAAGAGTGTTTTTGATCGTCGACGAGCTCATTTTTTAATTGTAGACAATTCCTCGCACGGGAGAAACTTTTACACGTGCTGATTCGTATGAGATATTCTTCATTTATATTAATCGTAAAGGGAATCGTTTATGATGTATGTATGTCGAGATTATCTAACGAGTCTTTCAAAAAGCATGCCAAGAGTCGTATGAAACTCATCTAGGTATTATTTTACAACTCGTGAAATGCTCAGCCTTATGACTGAGCTACCTAACTAAGGGCATCAAGCGTATTTATCTAATTTTCATACAATTTCTATAAAACAAACCTTAAGGTCGCGAAATCAACACCATCCTGTCGGAAAATCCTTTTTTACAGATCCTTAGGCCGGTTTGTTTTTTTAAAATTTAATTGGCAATAGCATTCTCATACTTCAAAAACGGTCTTATTTAGGTAGCTCAGTAAATAAGATTTAAAGACGAGCGTGTTAAAAAAATAAATAAAAAATAATAAATTAAATAAAGATTTAGATGTTTTTGTTTTTGTTAATCGCCAGATAATCATCAGAAGATTCTTTTAGGAGTTGTATATTAAACATAATCGTCTAACAAACAGACTATGCTAACTGGGAAATAACAGATCATTTTATACATGTATGTATGTAGGTTTATTTAATATAAAAGAAACATTAACAAAAACAATGAGAATTCACAAAGAACATAAAAAACAAAATAATTGCAATTTATATTTTTATAAACAGCTTAAATTGGATATTTATGTGAAAAAGTGGCCACCATATATTTTTATGTGTGCAGCTAACTTTGATTTTTTAAAGCTGCCCAAAAATATGAAAAAAATGCAGGTACATATACAAAATGCACTTAAACAAGGATTTTGAAGAATAATTCCAGAAAATATGTATTTTTTTTTTACTGTTAGGACCAGCACTCAGCGGATGACCCCTACTAATTCATTGCATTGTGTTGGAACTAGGAAAATAGGTTGTGGGAAGGAGGATAGAGGGAGTAGTGTTTGTGAACATTCGATTTGAACTTAATCATGTTATAAGTGAGAGGGAAGACTTCTGCAGGAAGGTTATTCCACATACGAACTGTGCGGGAAACAAAACGAATTATCTCTGTAATGCGTTGTACGATTCACCTGCCAATCGACCACATAAGGATGGGCTCTTGAGGAAAAACGTATATTACGAACAAACGTACGGGTTTCGGGAACCAGATCCTTAATTTCGTCAGAACACATCCTATTGTAGTAACGATAAAACAGACAAATACAACCCACATTGCGACGGTGCTCAAGGGAGTCAATAGAATTGGATACCCTACTGTCACCAATGAGAACCTTGGCCCTCTCCTGCACGCGGTCGAGAAGCTCCAAAATAGACTTTGAAGCACCGGCCCACACATGAGAGTTGTATTCCATACGCGGTCAGATATAGGTGGTATAAATAGTAAGGAGATCAGATGGAGTGAAGTATATCTTACACCTGAAAACCGAGGCACTTGAATGCTTCTTTCGACACCTTGAATATATGTTCTGTCCATCGGACATCACATTGTATCCTCATGCCCAGAACTTCAAGAGATTCTGATTCCTCAATAATTATACCACCCATATATACAAATGAGGCACCTTGATTTGTCGCGCGTTTATGCGTCAGCACGCAACATTGGGGTTTTCGGGCATTAAAATCGACCCTATTCGCACGATCCCATTCCGAGATTATATCAAGGTCTCGGCCAAGGGTATCATTCATATTCTGCCTCATAGCAGCGGCATCGGATACGCTTGGTCTGCATTCGAATGAGATCGAGTGGCTAAGGTTGCTGTCATCTGCAAAAGAGTAGATAGGGTTGGAAGTTTGACAAAGGAGGTCGTTTAGAAAGATAAGAAATAGAGTAGGAGAAAGAACGGAGCCTTGCGGCACCCCTGAATGAATCTTGAACTCGTTTGACAAAACCCCATCTATAACAATTCGTATAGTGCGATCTCTGAGAAAACTCGATATAAATCGAGAGAAATTATCACCGACACCAAATGCAGCAAGTTTTGACAAGAGTGAACCATGCCAGACTCTGTCAAACGCCTTGGAAATATCCAAAGCAATTACCTTACTTTCAGAGCTAGTAAGTCTCCAGTAGAGCGACCTCTTCGAAAGCCATACTGGTGGTCGCTTAGTAGATAGTTTGATTCTAAATATTTGACAAGATGGTAATTTACCATACTCTCCATAACTTTGGAAAGTGCCGAACAAATTGCAATTGGGCGGTAGTTTTCAGGGTTATTAGCGGTTCCTTTTTTAGGAATTGGCGTTACGTTAGCAACTTTCCAGCAGACTGGAAATTCCGCGGCAAGGTATAAAGTGCTGAAAACATCTGCTAAGGGACGAGCTAGCGTCGAAGAGCACTGCTTCAAGACCAGAGCAGGTATACCATCCGGCCCAGGAGACTTGTTTATGTCGAGATCCGCAAGAACCCTTTTAACAGCACGACCCCGAAAAAATATTCTAGGCATAGTTACGGATACTTTTTCGAGTTCGGGTAGTGGTTGATTGCTAGCTGGTAGGTAAGAATTATAAGCAAATAATTCGACAAAACAATTAGCCTTATCAACCGGGTCCGTGAATGATCGGCCATCGTTTAAAAGAGTTGGTATTGAAGAACTAGCATTAACCCTTCCTCTTTTAACGAATGACCAGAAGCTTTTACTACCCCGGGGAGCAGCAAGAACTTCAGCACGAAGACGTTGCTCGTGAAGAGTTTTTTGTGCATTTATCTTAAATGTGCAGGTGAAAGTGCACTTAAAAATGAAATTTGTATGGAATTATAAAGAATAATTCCAAAAATTATCAATTTTGTGCAGTTAAGTCAAAAGTGCACGTAAACAAAAGGCAGTTAAGTCAAAACTACTGTATACGTTTTTTTGGGGTTTTGAGAAAATCGTGTTTAAAGTTTTTGTCAAATCGGATGTCTATTAAAACCTCAAAATCGCGGTTAATAAAAATTCTTCATTTTGGATTTTTCGACGAATACATAATACCGTTTCTTGTCTTTAAATTGACCAAGTTTTTTTATTCTACGCATCCTTTAAGACCATAATTATGCCATTCAAAGTGCAAGTTCGCCATATAGGCTATTTTATTTTTTAAGGAATTCGAATGATGTATCTGATACACTATTTTATTTTGTATGGTGATTTTTATTAAAATATTTGATCTCAAAAATATCAATTTGTAACATTAAAAAACAGTGATTAATTCATAATTTTGTTAATTTAGTGGCACATATTCATTACTTTCCAATTTGGGTTATTATAAAGAAAAAATTATGACAAATTAAGGTATACATTGCGTAAATCAAAAATAACTAGAAATTCATTCGTCTTCTTCCTCTTCCTCTGCTACATCTGCCTCAACTAAAAAATTTCGCTTCTTTCCACATTGTAAGTTATAAAAAAATTACTGCGAGCCACGAGGAATTACATTCTTTTTGCACAAATTTTGGAGGTCATGCAGCTTTCGACGGTTGGAATGAAACTATTTCTCAAACAAAAGTGTATATTATTATAAGCTTTTTTATGAGTTAAAGTTTTCATAAATTGTATTTTTTTCTACAGGCTAAAATGGAGTATAATGCGTTTACACTACTATTCTTTTAACAACTTTGGAGTGACAATTTCAAGTAAAATAGCGCATATAAGCTTACACACTTATTGAAGGAAAATTTTGAACAAGAAATTATACACTATTTTTTCCAACGACATTTTGACCGACCCACTTTTTGGAAGTAGAATTTGACGAAATTTTGGCCAGACATAAAATCAATGATGGAGATTCTTAATATGCAATAAAAAAATAATAGCGTATGAGCACATACGCCATTGTTATATTAAGGGGACGATATTTTGTTTATTAAAGTGGCCGTTCCCCTGCAGATAATATTGAACTACGTGATCCTTTTTAGATAAATGGACTACTAACAACATGGTCCAATGTAAACCAATCATGAGCCATGTCATTGTTGAAAAAGAGTTTATAGTTAAACGAGATGCTTTCGTTTTTAAACGACATATTTTCGTTTTGAAACGACTTCAAAACTTATCCTCTGGAGTAAGCCATGGAGTAGTTTCAAAACTGATCAACTGGGAGTATGTATGAACATGGAGTAGTTTTAAGACTACTCCGTTGTAATGCAAAGCTGGGTTATATGATCCAGCCCTAGAACATCGTAATGTTAAATAGACCATATTTTTCAATACATTTGGGTTTCCTTTGGACTAGTCCTAGTCCTTAATGGGCTATATTTTACATGCGTGTGTGGATTAGTCGTATTATATGCAGGGTAATTATGCAATAAATAACAAAAATAAAACTTTAACGAGAACAAACAACACTTAAGAAGGAATAATCATTTGTAATATGTTCATGTCTTCATGCAAATCTTTAGATTAAAAATAGTTTTGTTGGAGATGACCATATTTAAACATGTTTTTTCTCTGGGTGTTAAAGTTGCCTGTAGGTGTATTTGTATTTATATATAAAATATAAAAAGTAGAAGAGTAATGACAAGAACAAAAATTGCAATCATAGAATTTCATAATCTGGACACTAGAGCAAATCCAAAGCAGAATTTTTAAAAATTGCAGCAACAAAAATTTGCAAGTCTGGACGATGACTAACTAGAATGCCAATTAAAAATGTTTAGCAGCTTGTTAGCACAGAGTTGATTCATAACACACCCTCAAGACTATCCATTGTTATTTGTGCTCAAGAACAAAAAGTTGTCGGAATTAGCAACGCAAAATTACTTATGTATGTTCTTTGATGTGGGGAAAACGTATGGCACGACACCCCATATAAAAAGCAGCAATAACAATCAAGATGGCGTTTATTTACATGTCAATACTGCAGTGACGTTTGACATCATTGTGCAAGCAATTGTTTTACAACGCCGTTTTAACAAGAACAAAACATTGATAACAGCAATCTTCGCTATCCAAACTAATCTTGACGGTTGGTAACAAACTTTTATCCGTCTGCTAACTTTTTACTCTGAATTTTAATGATGCCACATTATATTGCTCAAAAATGCAACGCGTTTTGCATTAATAATCGCTCCACATATAAACATTTTAAAAAATGTTTTAAAATTAAAGGTAAATTTAAATTTAAAGTAAATTGAACTCGTAGGTACATTTCATTTGCTTATAAACATACTTTGACATTTAACAGCTGTTTTGCACAAGAAGGCACACTTTTAGCTAACATCATGCCTACTTTTCGTTATGAATTAGACCGTTAAAATTTAAGCTGGAATAATAGAGCCTCAGTCAGATAGAGTTCTTTATTAAGATGAACGATACATGTGCATATGTCAAATATAAAATAGCATTTAAATTTATGAGACATATTTTCTGTGCCTCTATATCGTTGGACCTGTTCGGAAATGCATCACATCACTGCATCTGCGTTAAGTTTGTTATGCTAATGCAAATAAGCTGATGCCGATGCTTGTTTGCTGCGCAGTTTGGTTATATTTTTAAACAAAATAGCGGTTTTCACCTTGTTAATCTTATTAATGTAGTTAACGTATTAACATTTACAATACCGCAACAACAAAATGTATTAAACTTTTATTAACTACGCTGTGGTTAAAAACAAATCACAGAAACTGCTGTAGTAAAACACGTGTGTTACATTTGCCAGCAGCAACTCTCTCTCAGCAAATTCATTACAGACGATACATATGAAAAAGACACTCAGGACACTGTAGCATTAAATCGTTTTAAATATAACCGAGTTGTACACTTATCACAAAGGAATAAAACCGCTTATTTCCACCAGCTATTTTTGTGAGGCGTGTTTTCGATTACGCTTCACTTTTTTTTGTTGTGTTTTTTTCGAACAGCTGACATTTGCACTTTATATTTTAAGCCCACCAACCTTACCAGTCATGACTTTAGCGTCGTCTCTTGCTAGTCCGATCTAATTGAGTGCCCCGATAGGCTAACTGGTAGTGTGCTAGTCTATCAGCGCCGAGGTTGCCGGTTTGTTTCCCGTCAGCGACTCTAGTTACTTTCCTGCAGACAAACGTAGAGCTTCGAGGGGACTAGCTTTGGGATTTCCAAAAAAAATGATGTAAGAACAAAACTTTAAACGGTATCTGACTTAGTAAGCTCGAATAAGATAACAAATCTATTCTTTATGGCACTGACACCGTCAAAGTAACGTGCACCTAAAATAATAAATTTTTTAATTGTCACATCCGTTGTTTCATCAACAATCAAAAAATCTTCGGTTTGTAAAATAGATATAAGATTTTCATTTGTCTGCCTTGCGACCAGCATTTCAAAATGCTTGAAACATATAGTACATATTCTCTAAAAGCACATTTCACCAAAGCGAAATCTAGTACCTACGAGCAGGGTTTAAAAAGCTGCAGTCAAAATCAAAAAATTGCTTTTTCTTCCACTTTCTGATTTTTCATTAGACAAAAATAAACCGTTGCTTTTACTTCTGATTCTTAAATGAAAACAGTCGCAGTGAAGGCAAAAGCAAAAAACGATAAGTTGCACACAACAAAGAGCATCGGCATCCGACATGTTCGTAAGTGTTTGGTTTGACAGACTGAAACTTTTAATAAATCCCGAAGTTAACGAAGATGGGACGTTGTGTTCATTGTATGTATATGAAAGCGATAATGTTATTTAAAGTTTTATTTAATTAAAAAAAATTAAAAAGATTTGTTAAGCTTAAAAATAAATAAATATGTATGTACATATTTATGTACGCATGTATTATTTAAAAAAAAATATGGAAAACAAAAACACAAACGCAACGTCCCATCTTCGTTAACTACGGGATTTTTTAAAATTTTCAGTCGGTCAAACCAAACACTTCCGAAAATGTTGACTGCAGACAGGGCTGTCAGATATGGCGATTTCTCGCCAAACGTGGCGATTTCGAAACGTGTTTGGCGATGGGATTTTCCATTTGGCGACTGGCGACTTTTGTGGCGATTTCTGTTATAACTGGCGATTAACTTGGCTATTTTTACCATTTATATTATTTCCGCGATTTTGTTTAACAGCTTGTTATTTTTTGTTATCATTATTAATATAAAAAAACTTGCAACTTTTTTCCACATGATTTTTGTTTTGTTATCAGTTTAAGTGAATTTTATATTCAGTCACTATTTAATTCTAGTAGTATGTATGCAGGTCAAAACTCCAGTAATGAAATCAGTGAGGCTGAAGTGTACGATCTTATAGACTTGTGTACTTAATTTAATCTTTTTTAACTGAATACTTATACGATCCCCATTTTATGTTATTTAAAAAAAAATTACAGAAACACAACAAAATTTACTTTCGGCGAATTTTTTGTATTTTTTCTCAGTTTTTGGCGAGTTTTGTCTCACATATTATACTAGCGTTTTTTGTATGCAAAATTTAATTAAAAAAAATAAAAAAATTACAAAAACTGAACCAAATTGACGTTTGGCGATTTCTGACATCCGGTTTGGCGATAGAGCTCAAAAAAATCTGACAACCCTGACTGCAGATGTTCTTTGTTGTGTACAACATTTCGTTTTTTGCTTTTGCCTTCACTGCGACTGTTTTCATTTAATGAATCAGAAGTAAAGGCAACAGTTTATTTTATCCAATGACAAATGAAGATGTCGAAGTTACAGAACAATCTTATGACTTTTACTATCTCAACTGCAGCTTTTTAAACGCTGCCTACGAGATTTCTAGCCAAATATAATTGGCTTTCACAAGATTTCCCATACAAACTTAAATCTAGTTAGTGACTAGATTTTTGGCAAAATCTACTCAGTAACAAAAGATGCAACTTTGAATTTCTAACTAATTGACTTAAAAAAATACAGCACTGAGTACGCAAAATTTGCCACTTTGGCAGAAAAAAAGTGCGGGACTATGAAAATAATTCTTAAAGAGTAATGGAGGCAAATACTTAAAAAAAAACAAATATTAATAACAACACAAAATGTGGAGTCCGGATGAATAGGCTTTCTTTATCAGAAGTTTACCCGACCACATTTGGTCGGAAAAACCCAACAATGGCAACTTTGATATTAATATCTATAGCTAATGTTCTCCCTTTGAGTGTTAACAAAAAATTTAATTATTTCTTAAATGTTTAATTGAATTCAACAAATGACATTTCATCTACTCTCAGTGAATACCCTTAATATTTTCTTGTTGAAGATCGAGTGTATGTGTTTTAATGTTATGCATATTTTCTTTATAGTGAACTTGATTGTCAATTGTTAGGAAATTAAAATAATAGATACATTCTATCCAAACTAAAATTTCTTATTAACTACAACTACATTTTGAATTCGACTCTTAAAATTACTTTTGTTTCTAAATCTATTTACATAAAAATATTTCAACTACTTGTACATTAAGTAATTAATGAATTATTTAATACATCAACATTTAACATGTTTGCTTTTGTTTTTTGCAGTTTTCAATTTTTATGAATAAAAAAAAAGAAGTGATTGCTTATGCTGTGTTTGAAATAGAGGTAAGTAATTTTGAAACATTTTTATTTTTATATAATATATATATTTATTTGGCATATCTTCTTAAAAAAAGTGAAAGAATTTAACCGGCTCCCTGAACAGGGCTTTAACCGGTTCATTTAGATATGTAGCAAAAATTAAATGGTTTATTTCGATAAGTCGGAAAAGTTAAAAGGTTTTTTTTTCGATTAGTCAGAAAAAGGAATCGGTTCATTTATATTAGTTTAAAAAATTTAACGGTACAATAATTAAAAAAAATTAAACGGTGGTTTGTTCAGAAAATTAAGTTTAAAAATTTTCGAATAGCAAAAAAAAAAAAAAAAATAAAACGGGAATTTATTTAGAAACATTGGAAAAATAAACCGGCGGTTTATGAAAAATTTGCTAGAAATTTGAACCGTGATTCGTCTTGTGTTGCAGACAAACATAATCGAGCCTCATTTGGAATATTAGTCTGGTTCAAGGCGAATTCATACAGGTGGCCGCATTAGATGAAGAGTTATATTAGATTTGTTTTAAATAAAATGAAAATTGATCCGTTTCTGCTCCAATAATTTGATGTTTGAAACGGTTCTATGAAATAAAGAAAAATTTAACCGATTTGCTTCAAATTAACTTAAAATTAAACCGGTTTTATAAGAAAATTGAACCGGTTATTTTAAAATACAATGCTAATCGAACCGATTGTATTAAAATGAAATGAAAATTGAACCAGTTCTATTCAAATGAAATAAAAATTAAAATTGAACCGATTCTATTGGATTTAGTTAAAAAATTTAACCGGATTTATTAGAATAAAACAAAATTTGAACCGATTTGATATAAGTAAAGTGAAAATTTAACCGTTTCTGTTCCAATAAAATAAAAATTTAACCGTTTCGATTCAAACAAAGCTAAAATTAAATCGGTTAAATAAAATTAAAATGAATATTGAACCGGCAATTTTAAAATAAAATGCTAATCGAACGGATTCTATTATAATGAAATGAAATTTGAATCAGTTCTAGTAAAATGAAATGATAATTGAACCGGTTCTATTGGATTGACTCAAAAAAGTAAACTGAATTTATTAGAATAAAACAAAATTTGAACCGATTTGATTTAAATATAGTGAAAATTTAACCGTTTCTGTTCCAATAAAATTAAAATTTAACCGATTTGATTCAAACAAAGCTTAAATTAAATCGGTTAGATAAAATAAAAATTAATATTGAACCGGTTATTTTAAAATAAAATGCTAATCGAACGGATTCTATTTAAATCAAATAAAAATTGAATCAGTTCTAGTAAAATTAAATAAAAATTGAACCGGTTCTACTGGAGCGAGTTAAAAAACTAAACCAGTTTTATCAGAATAAAATGAAAATTGAACAGATTTGATTTAAATAAAGTAAAAATAGCACCATTTCTGTTTTAATGTAATTAAATTTGAACCAGTTAAAAAAAATAAGAAAAAAATAAACCGATTTAATTCAAGCAAATCTAAAATTTTTCATAAAATAAAAACTGAAGCATTTCTATTAAACAAAAACCAAAGTTGAACCGATTTGTTTTAAATATATTAACCATTAATCCGTTATCGCTTAAATAAACTGTGCTGTGAACCGGTTCTTAAAAACAAATATTTACCTGATATGATTCAAATACATTGAACCGATAATTTTAATAATAAGTTCTATTAAAATAAAAAAAAAAACTTAACCGGTTCTATTTTAATAAGTTGATAATTAATCGAACTGATTCTTTTAAAATTAAACAAAAATCGAACCGATTCTATTGGATTGAGTTAAAAAATTAAACCGAATTTATTAGAATAAAACGAAATATGAACCGATTTGATTTAAATAAAGTGAAAATTTAACCGTTTCTGTTCCAATAAAATTAAAATTTAACCGATTTGATTCAAACAAAGCTTAAATTAAATCGGTTTTATAAGATTAAAATGATTATTGAACCAGTTATTTTAAAATTAAAATTAAATAAAAATTGAACCAGTTCTAGTAAAATTAAATAATTAATTAACCGGTTCTACTGGAGCGAGTTACAAAACTAAACCTGTTCTATTAGAATAAAATGATACCGATTTGTTTACATAAAGTGAAAATAACACCGTTTTCTGTTTCAATATAATTAATTTTGAGCCAGTTAAAAAAATAATAATTAAAAATAAACCGATTTATTTCGAACAAATCTAAAATTTGTCATAAAATAAAAATTGAAGCATTTCTATTAAACAAAAACCAAAATTGAACTAATTTGTTATAAATAAATTAACTAATGATCCGTTTTTGCTTAAATAAAATAAAAATAAATTGTAAACCGATTCAAATAAAAAAAATATTTAACCGATATGATTCAAAGACGATTAACCGTTTCTGTTAAAATAAAATTAAATTTGAATCGGTTATAATAAAATACACATGGAACCGGTTTGATTCAACAAAATAAAATCGTTTATAAGAGTATAAAATGAAAATTGAACCGGTTACTTCCGATACTATTGGAATAAAAAGATAACCAGTTCTATTAATATAATATGGTAATCGAATCAGTTCTATTAGAATGAAATTATAATCGAACCGGTTATATCAGAATAAAATAAATATTGAACAATTTTTTTTAGAATAATATAAAAAAAAATGGTCGGTTCTTATAGAATTAAACAAATATTGTACCGGTTATTTTAGAATAGAATCATAACTGAACCGGTTCCATTAAAGTAGAGAGAAAATGGAATAAAGTGGTGATTTAACCGTTTTTGCTATTAAAATAGAATTAAAATAAGAGAAAATTGAACCGGTTTCTCTAAAGTAACCTGAAAATTTTATCTCTTCTGATAAAATACAATAAACATTTAAGTTAAATTTTTAGAATAGTATTATTTTTATAGTTTTTAAATAGTTTGAAAAGATAAAAGAGCTTTAAAATTAAAACTTTTTGATAGGTGATTACCCCTTTTACACTACACTAGGAGATAAAGCAGAGTGTCTAGAAATTTTGTTTTGCATTTTATTTATAAATATTTCTTTCTTTGCAAGTAATTTTCAATTATTTGGGCTATTGGATTTTGAATTTTGTATTTAATATTTTTTGGTTTCTATTTATTATTTTGACTTTAAAAATAAGCATAGTTTAGCTTTTTACCCCTTTTTGGTTTGTAATTTGTGATTTTTTGATAAAAATATTTTGCTATTTCTTTTACTTTTTTTTCATCTACATGATTTTTGGTTTTTATTAGATATATTTTATGTTTTTTAAATTTTAACAATTAACAGTTAGAAAAATATTTATAGAAAAAAAAAACATTATTTAAAAAGAATCACGGGTGGTTTTTTTTTTACTTGTTTTTGTTTTTTATTTAAAAATATGTATGTTTTTTTCTGTCTTCAATTTAATTTGTATTAATTAAAAATATAATTATTTCTTATTGACTTAATGGAAAAAAGGATAACAACAAGGACAGCTACTCGATTTATTTACTTTTGTGGAATGACAGCATTTTCCATAAGCTCTTTTAGAAGAATTACACTTTTTATAAACTTATACTTGAGATTAACGTTAAACGACAAATTCTGCAATAAGTTGTTATGGAAACTTAATCCTCTCTAATGGTATCCTCCTCCTCCTCTAGCGAAATGATCTAGATATGGGAATAAAGGATAAATATGTTTTAATAAAGATATTGCAATTTTTTTTTTTGCTTGGAAAAATTTATTTAGATAGAAAGTTTTATAGTAATCTTATGGTTATTATTTATGGCGGAAACTTTTTCTAATTAAACTTAAAAAATTCCGAAATTCGACCACTTGACATTTACTTTCGAGAGAACCTGTGTGTTAAACAATAAAAACGTACACATTTTAAAGAACGGCAAAATTCACTATTCACCTTTTCTTTATACGTATGTATGTCTGCAAGATAATTTAAACGCTTTTCCAACACTTTTATTCCAAAAGTTTAGGAAAAAAATATATTGTGCATGTCCCGTATTTTATTTATAAGTTTTTAATGAAAGGTTATCAAATTAAAAAATAGAAACACAAATCTTCGTTAAAAGACATAAAAAAATGCTTTCGACTTTTATTTTCTTAAACGACGTTTTTTCGCAACTTTATTTTTCAAAATGTCTAACCGTAACCCTGTCCTAATATGTTTATTAGCGTGGCCGTTAGTTGTATGGAGAACTTTTTTTTTTTGATTTCTTATATTCTCCCCCCCCCAAATCGGTTCAGTTTTATGTAAAAAAAAAATACAAAAAAATTTCGTAGCGATAAGTTGTGTTTTAGGGGGGGCGTCGGCCCCTCAAAGTTTGCCATCAAGCCATTTATTCAAATGTAATTTGTTTGCATATGACTATCTCTTAAAAACAACATTTTACAAGAACATGGTATATGGCAATATTTTAGCTTCTTCTTTTTCAAAAAAAAACAAAAAAATTTTTTTTTTAAAGATTGATCAAATAGCTATCTAAGCTGCTTGGGACAAATTTTGCTAACCCCAATTGGTAATAAGTTACATGGATGTGAAAGAACACCTGTATGGCCAAAATTTCAAACTTTGACCCTCCCAAACTCAGAAACTTTTTGACCGATCTTGTTGAAAATTAGTGTCTAAACTACTATTCAATAGGACTAACGTTGGTGCAAATTTCATCCAAATCGAAAGACATCGATTTCAAAATTAGTTCACTTGACATTAAATCCCTCTTTTATATATATAAAACGTATATAAAATGTTTGGAATTTTGTTGTTATTTTCTTAATTATTTTCTTAAATATTAATTTTAGCAAAAAACTTTCTTCGAGGCTAATGTTGTTGACTAGAAGAGCTAAAATATTGCCATATATCATGTTCTTGTAAAATGTTGTTTTTAAGAGATAGTCATATGCAAACAAATTACATTTGAATAAATGGCTTGATGGCAAACTTTGAGGGGCGGACGCCCCCCCTAAAACACAACTTATCGCTACGAAATTTTTTTGTATTTTTTTTTACATAAAACTGAACCGATTTGGGGGGGGAGAATATAAGAAATCAAAAAAAAGAAAATAACGGCCACCCTAATGTTTATACATGTGTGTTTGCAAGTGCAAAACGAAAAAAAAAGATTTTGGGAGAACAACATTGAGCACAACCGTCGTTTATACATGTCTGTACATGTGTGTTTGCAAGTATAACCCTGCAAATAATATTGGACCATCTGATCCATTTTGAACAAATGGACTACTCCATGGACTGGTCCGATGTAATGCAAGCATGGAGCATGTCATTGTTAAAAAGTGTTTGTAGTGAGACGACATGTCTCCGTTTTGTTAACGTTTTCGTTTTTAAACGAAGTTTAAACATATCCTCTTGTGTATACAATGGAGACTACTCCTTTGTAATCCAAAGCTGGGTTACATGGTCCTGCCTTAGGACATCGTAATGTTAAAAAGACCATGTTTTTTCCAAACGTTTGGGTTATTTTTGGAAAAGTCCCTTGTGGGCTACATTTTACACGCGTGTTTGGACTAGTCCTATTATTTGCAGGGTAATGCAAATAAGATTGGACTACCTGATCCATTTGGATAAAGTGGATAACTCAATGGACTGGTCCAATGTAATGCAAGCATGGACAATGTTATTGTTAAAAAGTGTTTGTAGTGAGACGACATGTCTTCGTTTCTTAACAACATGCTTTTGTTTTTAAACGACTTCAAAACTAATCCTCTTGAGTATACCATGCAGTAGTTTTAAAACTATACGTTGAGGATCAGCTGTTCCGTTTTCCTTATCAAGCTTATGTATAAATATGTACTCTTACGTTAACGTGAAGTTGCGTTGCGGGTGAAGCTGATCAAATTAAAATATGTCTCTGTTTTAATGTGTCAGCTGTGAAAAATTTTGTTTGTTTGTTTATTTTAATTGAGAAAGCGGAAATTCTAAATAACCAAAGCTAAAACTTATAAATTATAAAAGTTTTGACAAATATTCTGTTTTCTTTTTAACACATTTTTACATGTTTACGGATTTTAAGTAACTACCAACCATTGAAGACGACGTTTATGTGTCCGCAATATTTACGTATGAGTAACGAGGTATAAAAGCACGAACGTTTGCAAAACTAAACGCAGAATCTTTTGTATTCGTCCGTGATGAGCTCCTATTATCTACACATTAGTATAATAGGCTTTTTATACTGATCAACATCTACCATCAAAGACGAGAAAATGTGAAACACTCGTTTACATCGCTCACATCTAACATCTACCATCAAAAAAAAAAAACGTTTTTTTTTCAACAAAAGTGCCCAAATTTAAAAAGGAAACACAAAAATGTGTTTAAAAACATAAAAAACAACAAAAAAAAAAAAAATCATTGCATAAAGAGAAAACTTGACAAATGGTAACGCTGCTTTCAAAACCAATAAGTTTTTGTCAGTGATGCCACAATAATAATAGAACTTCCTTGCAAATTTTTTTTTTTTTTTTTTTTTTTTTTTTCATTATTTATTTATTGAATCTACATATATTAAATATGAACTAACAATAATTAATCAAATCTTAACCTAATATTATTTTTTTGTCCTGCCAGTGCCAGACAAAAATTTTGTTCATCGCGGTTTCTGTTCACTTTTATAGGTGTTTATCGCTCATCTAATTGGACAAGTGCCGCAGTGTCTCTTCTTCTTAAGCGAGTGTGGCCGCTATCATTTAAAATATTTCGTGCTAGTGGGTTCGGGTGCAATTCGAGCCTTTTTAAGTATTTTACTGCATATTTCGTAATCATAGTTTTAACTAATGGAACATTGAGATCCTTGTGAATATTTGAGTTTTTAACATACCAAGGGGCAGCTGTGATTATTCGAAGTAGTTTATTTTGGCGCCTTTGAATTTTTTCGATATTAGAGGCCGAGGCAGTGCCCCATAACTGAATACCATAGCACCAGATTGGCTTTAAGATGGAGTTATAAAGAAGAAGTTTGCAGTCGAGACTAAGGACAGAGTTTCTTCCAATAAGCCAATGAATTTGGATGGCTTTTAGTTTCATTTGAGTTAATTTTGCCTCTATGTGGCTTTTCCACGTTAAACGGCGATCTAGATGAATACCGAGGTATTTTACATGCGAATTTTGAGGTATTATTTGATTATTGATTTTAATAGGGGGACATGATTCCCGACGCAAGGTGAATGTTATATGTACGCATTTTTGCTCATTGACCTCTATCCTCCATTGCTTTAACCATAGTTCGAGTTGAAATATATGATCCTGTAGGTATCGAGATGCTTCTTGACGGTTTTCGTGCACGCTCAAAAAAGCTGTATCATCAGCAAATGTTGAAGTTTGTGTATAGTTGTTTGTTGGCATATCCGAGGTATATATTAAGTATAAAAGTGGGCCCAGGATACTTCCCTGAGGGACTCCAGCGTCAATTTGCTGAGGAGAGCTTAAATAATCACCTTCTTTAATAATAAACTTTCGACCGACTAAGTAGCTTTCTAACAGCTTGTGTGTGTTTACTGGTAAGTTTAGCTTCAATTTATGTAATAAGCCTTCATGCCAGACTTTATCGAAAGCTTGAGAAACATCGATGAAGAGAGCGGAACAATATTTTTTTTCTTGCAAATAATAGGACCAGTCCAAACACGCGTGTAAAGAGTAGCCCACAAGGGACTAGGACTAGTCCAAAAGTAACCCAAACGTATGGAAAAACATGGTCTATTTAACATTACGATGTCCCAGGGCAGGACCATATAACCCAGCTTTTGGATAAAAAAGGAGTAGTTTTAAAACTACTCCATGGTATACTCAAGAGGATTAGTTTTGAAGTCGTTTAAAAACGAAAGCACGTCGTTAAAAAACGAAGAAATGTCGTCTCACTACAAACACTTTTTAACAATGACATGGTCCGTGCTTGCATTACATCGGACCAGTCCATGGAGTAGTCCATTTTATCAAAATGGATCAGGGGGCAAATCACGACATTCGATATCGATCGAAATTCCCATGTAAATTGTATTGCAATTTTGTTCGATATCGAATGCCGTAACTTGGCCCCTGGTGGTCCAATATTATTTGCAGTGTTATTGCCACTTTTCTAGTGATGACATTAAAATAACCAAAAGATGTAGAATGGAATAAAATAAGATGAAATGATTGAAAGATGTTGATTTTTACCTCTATGTATTTCTTATGGAAAGATGTTAACATCGTCGCAAATTGTGGCAAATTGATGGTAGATGTTAGATGTTGATCAGTGTAAAAAGGCTATAAAGGAGAGGAGTGCGTTATGAGTAACAATTATGTGAAAGAGACGCTATATAAGGGAACAATTGATAAATGTAGGAGCTTTCTTGTGAATTGTGTTGAAAAGGGTTATGCCAATGCTATTAGCTTACTTTTCTTGTTAAATTAAAATTGCCTGCAAAAGGTATTTTAAAATTGAAGTTTTCGATTGAACACTGATGAAACTAGACGTTTCATATATAATAACACTTTAAAATACTTAACAAAGTTGCAACGAGGGATTCTGGTAGAAGAAAAAAAGGGGGTTTTAATTTCCTCCTTCTTGGTACATTTCTTATGAAAAATCGGCTTAGGAAACAAGGTTAAGCTTACACTGTAGCAGTGTTGCCAGTGGATTTTTCGAAAAAATACCTACACATGTTAAAAAAAAATCCGATTTTTCCCTACACGTTGAAAAAATTTCCCCTACAAAAAATCCTTACGCATTATTGTCATTAAAATAGAAGAAAAATCATTAGTTCTAAAAAATTAATTTTATTCGAATATGTATATTAAAGCTTTGACAAAAAATAAGTACAAAACTAAAAAAATATAAGACTGTACTTTTAATTAAATTCAATTAAATCTTTCAACATTGAATGACACCTTAAGGCCCGCCCAACCAGAACGTGCATAAACAAACTAAGGCTACTGTCAAAAAATCTAAAAGCCTCTCAAATACATACATTTAAAAAAATAAAACAAAATAAAAAACATTTGATTGCGTAAGGAATGATCGATCAGTTTCGCATATGATTTACACGATTTCACTCAGTTGCTTAAGTCACGTTATTCACATTCTGGTAAGGCCTTAAGAAAAACATATGCATACATATTAGTTTCGCCAACTTTTTAAGCCACAAACAACTCTGAAAATATATTTTTAAGCGATTTTAGGGAAAAAAAATAGTTTTTTGGATAAGAAAATATCACTAAAGAACGGTTTACATTTTGGGGAATATAAAAAATCTGTCCGATTTTCCCTACGCTTCTATTTTAGTATCAAAAATACCTACATGTAGGGATTTTTCACCTAATTCTGGCAACACTGCACTGTAGGTCTGTAACGTGTTCCGAAAATGCATGTAAAATCCCTTTAGGCACATTAGTATACATAATTCTTATCCTCTTATTATTATAAGCCATACAGGGCTGTTTTTTCGGCAAATATTTTTCCGCGAAGAAAATAATGAAAAATGGTTTTTAACAGAGTTGGATTGATTTTAATTGAACAATAAGCCCAAAAAATATAAAAGTAACGTTTTCTGGTACAAAAGCCTGCGACAGATTAAAGAGAACGAGAACTAATTTCCTTTAATCTATAACCAAACAATCGCAGGCGCATTTTAAATTCGGTTACCACGATAAGGAAGAATATGAAAATGGCTTAATACATTTTTTGGTTCAAATGTTACCGGGGTTTTCCCTTATCAACACATGGCTAACAAAACATGCAAAGTTAAAACGGTTAAATAAAGGCATTTAATCTTTTTTTGCATAAAAAAAAATTTTCAGGATTCTCGAGGTAAAAAATTTAAATTGTCCGAACGTCCGAATTATTGGAGTGACCGGACTGGCGCATGTCCGGACTATCGAAGTAATTTTTTTTTTACAGTTTTTAACAGGATTTAAAAAACTGCAAAAAACTGTCGAACAAAAAATATAAATTTGTGTACAACTTTTCGCTTTTTGAGTTGGATTGACGACAGCGACTGTTTACATATCGCTCATTTGCTGCAAGACCGGCATAACTCAAAAAATGAAATTTTGGAGTAAGAGATGCAGAATTGTACGCTTTGTTTTTCTTTAGAGATGCAGAATTGTTCGCTTTGTTTTTCTTTATATTGTGTATTTAATTCATTTTTATACTTTCCCAGTTTGAAGAGAATGTGTCTTCTTTATTTCTAAGTAGTCAGAGCAAATCAAAAACTTTAAATGCGTTTATCTCGAAATGGGGGTTTTTGAGTTATGCCGGTCTTGCAGCAAATGAGCGATATAATAAATTCGAAGTAAAAGCAACAGTTTCTTTCTTGACTTAAAATTATTTTAATTTTAAGGATTTGCGGGGATTTTTGGGGATAAAAAATAGCTATTTTGGGTATGGCAACTTTCAAGTTGAGGATAAGGAGAAATAAACCCTTTTATTTACAATAAATGCGATTTAAAAAATAATTGAAGCTTTTACATGGCGTTAAAAGCTTTTAACTCAAAGTCTATTTATTCGATATGTTAAAAATACAAAAACCTTAAGTTGGGTTTTAACTTAATTTAAAAAAAAAAAAAAATTTTATAAGAAAAAGTTTCTGCCACATTTTTTAAAAGAAAATATGATTTTCCCAATTTGCCAGCTTTACAGATTTGAAACCACTTTACATGACTCAATTAAATTTTAAAAATCCTGTAAAACTTTCTAATTTAGGATGCGGTTGTTGCTTAATTTTAAAGAAAATATATAATTCGATTTAGTTTTGCTTAAGTGTTTAAATTTCAACTACTTGTTCACATTCATTCAAAAAGCAATCTAGATGTCTAAAAGATCTAAGTTTTTAGGTTAAGTTTACAGTGTTTATTATTAGTATTTTTTTTTTTTGTTTTTGTTTAAGCTAAGGCACAGTGGTTGGAAAATTGATAAAATGTTGATAAATGCCATACTTACTTGCTTGATAAAACGGTCGCAGAAGTCTTAAAGTATCCTTTAGATAATTTAATTTTTTTTTTTGTTTATTAAATTTATCTTTGTATTTTTTTTTTGTTTTAAATAGATTTCTTTTTGTTTTTAATTTATTTTAAAAATTTTGTGTTAACAATTCAGCTAGATGTGAGGTATTTTTATTTTGATATTTTTTATTAAATATTTTTTTTTAATTTTCTTTAAGATTTTTTCTTTTATTATTGATTTGAAAAAAAAAATTTGTTTTAAATGAATTTTGTTTTTGATTTTTTTTTTAAAAATCGGGAAATTCATCTAAAAAATTTAGAAAAGAAAAATCAATTTATATATTTTTTTATTTTTATTAAAATTGTTGCGTTTTAAAAGAAAGTTTAAATTAACAAACACTTTTAAGGTTGTGCAGTTGGTTATTTTTTTGCTTAGAGAGGAAAAAAAAACACTTTTAGTTGTTTAAAAAATTTCGTAGAATGCTTTAAGGCGTAAAATAAAATAATTTTCAATTGCTTTGTTTCAGGGGGGCTAAGGAATTTGTGTATCTTTGTTTTTTATACCAAAATTTTAATTAAATATTTTTTAAATAATATTTTCTAAAAGATGCCTGATTTGGTTGGTAGTTTTTCTTAAATGATGGGCTGTTGTAAAGAGCTTCGGGAGCTGGTTTTTGAATGCACTGCTGATTGGTTGGTTGATTGGTTTGGTATTAAATTTATACAAATGTTCGTTTTTTTTATTTGGTTGGAGTTGTTGTTTGTAATTAAAATTTTTTTTTTTTACAATTATTTATATTTTCAAATAAAATTTTCGTTCATCAAAGTTGGTAGTTTGTTCGGTTAGATTTTTTTTTTTGGGGGTTAGGAAATGGAAAATAGGAAATTTACAATTAAAATTTTAAATTTCAAACAATTTTCTATTTCTGTAATAAATTTCAATAGACACTTAGAAAAAAATTTACAATAAAAAAATAATATCGATTGAATTAAAAAAAAAAAAAATTTATTTTATATGACCTTGGGAAGTGGGTTAGGGATTCTTTTTTTAATACTTATAACTGATGTAAAACATTGGCCAAACAGCAAGAAAATGAATTGAAAAAAGTTAAAATTAAACTGAGAATTAAGAAACTTACCTTTGAAACAATAAAAAAATTTCATAATGTTTGAGGCTAATCGAGGTCAAATTATATTTTCTAAGTGCATATTTGTAGTTATTTTAAATATTGCAATTACATAAATATTTGAAATTTTTACATATGTAAGTCACATCCGAAAACGCCCCAATCGTTCTCTGAGAATAAACGACGATCACTTTTCTAATGCTAATTTGATGTTTAGAAAAACCAACTTAATTAAATTAAAACAAAATGTTTTTGCCTGTCGCTTATCTCTTAACGAGATGGCTGAGCAGTTTGATATCAGGATCAGGGCGGATGATCTTGCTAGACTTGCCTCTACCTTACAGGTTCCACAGGGCTCGTAGGACGTTGGAGTGCCTCTGTTCTCCAGAAAAAGTCGTACTTTGTCGATTAACTGTCGATACTGCTTATATTAGATATGCCGCGAGTACAAGATGCAGGGTTGCCAGGTAGTTGTGGCCCCGCATTAATGACGGATGATTAAGAGGGATGCGTCACTTTTGGTATCTGTTGTCACGGGAAACTGTGTTGTAGGTAGGCATACACATCATGTGGAAGCCAGACGCTTTGATTTCTGCCGCAGTTGCCATGAAAAAAATGAGGAGGAGGACAGATAACATTTTCTGCGTCACTGTCCTGCGCCGGCGACAAAGCGACTGGCCGAAATGGGATCAGCCTCCCTTGCAATTCAACGCCAGAGATATCATTCTGGCGTTGAACTGCAGCGCATTTTCAACTTCTTTAAAAGTTCGAGTTGGTTATACGGTAGGGGTTCTGCTTAGTGGAACTTCATGGTTCAGATAAATTTGTGAGGAAATCGTCAATTTCCTGAGAAAAAATAAGTTGTTTTTTAAAAAATTTTTTTCGATATATGTAAAAAAAAACATTCAAACACAAACATAATTACTTCATACCCAGCTAGCATTTTCAATCGTGTAAGAGATACTGGGACTCTCATAAAGAGCGCATTTGATCGTCGATGACCGCATTTTTTAATCGTAGAAGATTCCTCACACGGGAAAAACTGTAACAGGACTAAGATTCTTTTAAAGCACAGCGAAAGGCGCTGCTGCAATCGTTAAAGACGTGGGTAAAGATTATCTAACAAGTCTTTCATGTCAAGAATCGTATGAGACTCATGTAGATATTGTCTAACTATCCGTGAAATGTTCGCCGTATAATTGTTGAAATTATGATTTATGCAGAGTCGTAAAAAGTTCATTCATTGATGGTTTGACGAAAGATAAACAAAGTGTAACATTGTTGTTTTTGTACTCTGAAAATAATCATTTAAAGATTTTCTTAAGACTTGCATATTACAGACGTACCTAAACAAAAGCGGCACGCGTTTTCTAGTTTTTGAATAGAGCGGCCTCAACGCTTTGCAATTGGAAATTGCGATTTTGACAGCTCGTTTAATAGTGAAGTTTGCCGCTATTGTTAATTAATAATTTCAATTTCTATTTTTATTTTTAATTTGTGGGTTTATTTAACAAAAAAACTATCACTACTGTTCGTGACACAACGCTGACGTTCTTGCTTTGGCATGGCATATCAGCGTAAAAGCTGAGCGAAAGAAAACATTCCGCTCTTGTTAAGGTACGTACGGCTGTTTAATATTCCAAGATTGAAAAACGAACGTGTTAAAAAATGTAATGTTTTTTTTTGAAAAAATCGTTACTTTTTAGAAAAAAAATCAGCAAATCGGCACAAAAACCGTCAAAATGACGATAAATCGTCAAATCTGGCAGCCCTGGGAGTAAGTGTGGTGGATGAGTATTTGCCGATTTATCGGCATTTTACCGATTTTTTGCCTCTTATTTATCAAAGTGCCGTTTTGCCTATTTTTGTTAAAAAATGCCGATTTTTTGATAAACATCTAAAACATGGTAGCTTTTTGTTGAATTTAGTACAACTTATTGATTTTGGGTAACATTGAAATATTTGTTTCATGAAAAGAAAAAGAGAGAACTGTTATTAATTCAGCGCTTCTACGTAAGAAAAAAAGGGTTAAGGACCATCTATAAGATGCATAAGCTGGCTTAAGCTTCTGTCAAAAATTAACTCACACAGAAAAAATTATTTTTCCAATTCAAACAAAAAATTAGTAGAATCAAACAATTTTTTGTCTGAAATCGGTCCTATAAACAAATTCGCATATTCAAACAATTTATTTGCATTTCGTTTATTGAAAAAAACACTGATTTTTTCAAACAAATAATTTAACTGAATCAAACAAAAAGTTTACTGAAATTCATATACTAAATTTCAAAATCAAAAAAAAAAGTTTTTGCACAAGCAATGATGCGCACACAAGCAGGCACTGTATTAGAAGATGATGGCAGAGAGAGAGAGAGAGAGAGAGAGAGAGAGAGCTGAGCGGCCGGCTGGCTTTGAGACACATTTTTTTGTTGAAATAATTTTTGAACGAAGTCTTTTTTTATACACACAATGTTTTTCGTCATCACTCACTGTTGCTGTATCCTTTCCTTTGCTAATGAAGAAGAAATGTAACCCAAAAACGGCGACAGACCGACTCGATATGTTTTTCGTCATCATTATATTTTTGTATTTGATGTATTTAAGTAAACAGTTTGAAAAAATTGAATACGGGATTTTGTTTCTTGTAATGTTGTTTCTGCTCTTGTTTTTCTTATAGTTGCCCTTTTTTTAAAGCGTCCAAAAATAGACTGTGTGTGTTTTTTGTTGTTGTTCTTATATTTGTTGGTTAAATAAAAATCAAACAAAAATATTGTTTGAATCAGTAAAAAAATTTATAGAAATTAAAAATATTTCCAAACAAGCGTTTGTTTGAAAATAATTCGGCAATAATTTTTTCTGTGCAAAAGCAAAAAGCCAAAATAAAATCAAAAAATATTTTATTTCGTACGCAGCTGCGATCTGTTTCGCACCTTGCTTAAGCAAATGCCAGTTTCATTAAATTAACCAAAAAGTTTGCCTAAGTTCGATATGGGTTGACACATATGAATCACATGTATTCGCACAAAATTTACAAACTTTTTGGCTTTCACATTCTTCCGCCAATGTGGAAATTTTTTTTAACCAAGTCAAATAATACAAAATTTTGATGTACCCTGCAAAATTAATCTTTGAATGGAATTCTGCATTCTAAAGATTTTATCAAATTTAAAATTTCAAATTATTTTGATGCTGATTTTAAAATTTAGGACTTAATAAAAATGTCAAGCTTATATGTTTCTATTAATTGTTTTGTTTTGTTGTTTTTTTTTGTCTCTAGAAAAATATTTTACTGTATTTAAAAAAGGTATTTTTTGTTTGCCGATTTTTTTAAATTAAAGTGCCGATAATGCGATTTTTTTTTGAAAATATGCCGATTTCTTACCAAAATTAACTGGCACCTCTGGTACTCACTACATTTTTGTAATTTTTGCGAGAAATAACAGGGCTGCCAGACTTGGGGATTTATCCCCAATGTTGGGGATTTCATACGAGCAAAAAGGACAAAGAAAGCCATTTGGGGATTTTACACCTTTTTAATATATTTTTCCTTCTTTTATTATTTACGCTTATTTTTTTGTTTCGTATATAAAATATGAAAATAAGTAGCAAAACTTTTATCTTACTCTTATCAACAACTGATACGGTGTGAAGGGTCCTAATTAAGATTACCATTTTTGTTAAGTGTGTAAAAGATACTTAATAAACTTAGTCTGTGTTCAAATGGCTCAAGTTTTAATGACATGATTTCTACTTTAATGGCGCGAGAGACGAGGGGAGAAGAAACGAGTACACAGATGCATGTACTGTCAGTACGCTTTGCTTTCTTATTCGTTGCTTCAATTTCCTTTTTTTTCAATATCAAAAATGCACACATGCATACGCACAACTATACAAAATAAAAAACATTTCGTCAACATGACATGAATCATTTGAACGCCAATTCGTGTTCAAAGAAGAAAAAGGAAGAATCATGTCAAATAGACATGAGCCATTTGAACATAGACTAATGTTTTTATTCTTGAGTGAGTGTTTAAAAATGGAAGAATTTAAGAAAAGAATCTAAAACCGTTGACAACACATACAATTTTTAATTTTTTAAAGAACATTTTCGAGCAAATAAATAAATATGAAAGATAATATAATAAAGCTTGGGAAAAAGATTGCTGGGCTATTGGTAAGTACTTATGATGCATCGAAGTTTTAAAGAAATAACGAATATACAATGTACTTATTTTCATTGTTGAGTTCAAGGATGGCTAAAACCGATTGAACAAGCTCCAAATTCATATTAATTGGCTCATTCGTCTTCAAAAACATATTGTTCTTCTTGTAATTGCTCAGTGAAATCGCATAAAAGGGATTTTAAAAAACATGCCCAAACCAGTCGCTTCAAACAAAATAAAATAATTTTTTTTACTAAAAATTTTAATTTGGGGAATTTTGGGGATTTCTTGTTAAAATTTTTTACTATTTTAAAAAATATTTAAAATTTGGTCAGAAAAAAATTCAAAATTTGGTCAGAAAAAAAACAAAAAAAAAATTTTAATTTTTAAGGTTTTGTTTTTTAATTTGGGATTTTTGGGGATTTTTTTTTTAATTTTTTGGGGACAAGGAAAAAAAGTACCTGGCAGCACTGAGAAACAAAGAGGCTATAATTAAAAGAGAGGGAGAAAAACTTTTAACTTTGCTGTCAAAAAACCTAACTTTATGATTGTGTTAGTAAAAAATATCTTAATTTTAGTGTTGTATCCAGGGTTACTGTTGGAAATTTTCGAAAAGGGTCACAAAAAGGGGATTTTCCAGAAAAGGGGTCAAAAAAGGGTATTTCAATAAAAAAAAGGGTCAAGTTTTTTATAAGCAGTTTTTCCCATTTTAATGAACATAATAAGACCAAGTTTTTTTATAAGCAAACAAAAAAATAATATTTCAGGCAGGAAGAGCTCAAAAGACTTAATTTTTTTATGGAATGCTCTGTCCTGTTTTAAACACCTGACAAAAAGATTATTCTTTACCATTATACATAGCTAAATTTTGAATACTTATTATGTAATTTTCCGATTTAGCGATGTCAAAAAATTGTAGCGTTTGTTTTAAATTTTGCAATCGTTCGCGAGTTGTAACAATTTTCTCGATTAAAGCGATTTTTTCCTGTAAGTGTCAGATTTTTTAAAGCTTTTACGATTTTTAATAAATATAAGACTTTGCTATCATACCGCTTTTACCAAATATTTGGGAATTTCCGCTAATTGAGCAATTTTTACCTATTGTTTTCATTCCTGTTAGGGCACTCTCAACACTGTCGATTCAAAAGGGGGCGAAAAGTTCAATACATTTTGCCATTATTAAGGGCGAATTTTTTTGAATAAAACATGCTACTGTTTAAGAGAGCAAAACACCAAATTGCATTTTTTTAATAAAATGTAAAATTTTTGTTTTAAAAAGAAACCTCCGTAAAAAATAACAAATATTTATATGAGTTATGTTTGCTTTTAGGGAAATTGTACTTTACTATCAAAAATCAAGGAGAAGAAAGCATGGAATATTTAGTTTATACTTTGAGTCTGTTCCATATCAAGCAATGCTTATTTCGACAACATTTGTTTAGCACTTCTGTTCCGCAGTGTTGACAAAAAACAAAATGTGAGAGCTATTTCCAAAAAAGGGTCAAAAAGTGTCACAAAATAGGTGATAATGATACAAAAGTATAATTTAAAAAAAGGGTCATAAAAGGTATCAACACCGTCGAAAAAGGGCCAAAATTATACTTTAGTATCACAACGGTAACGCTGGTTGTATTTTCAAACTTACGAAATTTTGAGATTTTTTAATTTTGTTTTGAGAGGGCTTCATCTCTAGTTGTTGGACTTAATGTATTAAGAAACTACTTGAAATTTTTCTCGATCACTTCGGGAGTCCATAAAACAGAAGTTTGTTCTTTATAAACTGATTAAAAAAAAAAGAAATCATGAGGCCACGCAGAAGCCCTTTTACTTGTTTTGTTTTGAGGGAGTTTCTTCTCTAGTCGTTTTCCATTGGCTAAAAAGTTACTTTTCTATTTTCACATTCAGTGTTCCCAAAAAAACTTATCACTTTTGCACTTTTTGATTAGTAACTAAACGTGTAGACAGCTTTTCACCTATTCCTTGTATCAAAGTTTGCATAAAAATGATTTATTTACTTTCAGTTTTATAAAAGGTTATGCCCCTATTGCTGTTCTCCACTTAACTCAGTTTGGTCGTCTAATAGTAAACCGAACTTATGCACAACCAAACTAATTTTAGGTATTGTGATACCCAACTGTTTTTAGTTGAGTTTGCTCTAAAGTTGCCAAATTAAAATATCACGTTTGACAAGTGAAAATTTTATAAAATTAAATAATTTTTTTAAACTAAAAGTGTTTTTAACTGTTGTGTCGATTTATTTTATGATGATGGAAAGGAAAACTTTTGTATAGATGACAAGAAGACAAATCCGTGATGATTAAAACCCTCTTGAGCTTCCCAGTGCCAGGTAAGAACTTCTAATAAGTAATGAAACTTTCTTGTGCCTGATGAGTTCTTCTTCCGGTTGGGGTAGCTGTTGGCCAATCTGCTGGTTGTATTATTGGTTCAACTGACTCAGTAAAATTATCACTGTATGGTGGAATATTTTCAACACCAAATACTTGGCCGGGCTTGCAATACAAGAGCTGCGAAACAGTATCCTCAAGGCTTTTTAATGGAACTTCTTGTGATAGCCCTCCCCCTGTCGCTTGAGTGTTTTTGGCAAGTTTTTTCTTTATACTTGCCTTGTAGTGTATCCAAACCTGTGCCAAGAATATTACAGTTAGATTAAAATTAAGATTAAGTCCCAAGCTATTTAACACCACTATAAACTCTTTCCATAACTCCTCAAATGAATTTTTCATCATACCAATATTTGGTGTTTTCCGCCAGCAATTTCTAAGTTTCTCTACATAAGCTGGACAAGCCACCCAAATTGAGCTTTCGTTTTTATTTTCAAACTAATAAAAATTTTTTAAAATAGCGTAAAAATTATTTCAAAAATTTATACATACGATTTCTCCATTTTGTTTTCGATTTTCACCGAATTCAAAAAAAATTAACTTTAACTGCCAATAACACAACTACTTTTTAGCAGTATTTAACATTTTTGTCGACCAAAGTTTAACAAAGTTGAAAACGGCAATACCAAGAAAAACTAGTTAGAGTGCTATATTTGGCTGTGCCGAATCTTTGATACCCTCCACCGACACTTCGAATGTTTTAGGAGTTATATCTGTATGATGTCTATTTATTATTATAATCTTTGTAAAAACAGACATCTGCATTAAAATTTGTTGCGGTTTGGAGTCCAAACTTTGGACCTATATAAAATTATTGAGCAACAATCAGAATCAATTTTAAAAAGCTCGAGTAGAATATCAGTTTAAGCTGAACTTAAATGATTTTCAGGAGAACAAATTACATACATAAAAGCCATGGTAAGCTATGAACCAATCATCCCAAATTCTGCAGATCGATTTCTGGTATTAAAAAACATAAATTTCAATACAGCGGTGCAATTAGTTTAAGCGTTTGCAGTAAATTTCAGAAGGCTGCTAAAATGGAATCTAAGGAAAATTATGGACCGTATATCACAAAATTGCATAACATTTTTTCTGGCCATATGAAGCTAAGCTGGAAGAAAGTTTACCGCGTATTTAATTATTTTACCAGAGTGGGCTTTATATGAGGCCTATGGTAAGTTATGCACCGATCTTCACCAAATTTCACAGTGTCATTTCTAGTTCTATAAAACTGTGATGTATCAAATTTTGTTATGATAGCGTTATTTTTTACGTTTTTAGGCGTACTAAGCTGTTTTCCGGGAGTAAGGTTTATATGGGGCCTATGGTAAATTATGGACCGATCTTCACAAAATTTCACAGTCTTATTTTTAGTTCTAAAAAATTTTGATATATCAAATTTTGTTATGATAGCATTATTTTTTACGGATTTAGGCGTACTAAACTGTTTTCTGGAAGTAGGTTTTATATGGGGCCTATGGTAAATTATCGACCGATCTTCACGAAACTTAATAGTTTCATTTAAAGTCCTATTTAACTGTGACTTGCCAAAATTTGTTATGATAGCATTGTTAGTTAGGGTTTTAGGCTTACTATACTGTTTTCCGGGAGTAGGGCTTATATGGGGCCTAGGGTAAATCATGGACGGATCTTCAAGAAATTTTACAGCGTGATTTCCAGTTAAATAAAACGAGCTGTTGCGAAATCTTATATCATTCTGTGCATTTTTCCACCATTTATGTTAGTTTTTGTAACAAAATTATCAATTTTTTTTAGGTGGTGGTTCCACATTTTGATTCATAGCTCAGATCCTATTGAACCGATTTTGCTGGATTTCAATCAAAAACTGCTTAGGATAACTACAAGCAATTTGACACCAAGTTTGTTTATTTCTTTTGAGTTTTTCGAAAGTGAGCGTGTTTTCAACAGACGGACAGACGGACATGGCTGAATCGACTTAAAATTATTCAAGGACCCAGAATATATATACTTTATAGGGTCTGAGATGAATAATAAAAAAGTTTCACACGGAATGACAAACTTAATATACCCTCTTCACAACTAATTCTGGTGGAGGGTATAAAAACAGATACACAACTGAATAGTCATCTGCCAGTTGAGTTGAGAATTGCAATGTGAATTTACCAAAGGCAACCAAACTGTTACAAAAGTGGAGAACCGCCATTAATTAAAAAAAGGTTCATGTCGTGTTATTAACCTGTTATTAACATGAAATATTTTTTATGAAGGCCTTAAGACCCTAGAGGGAAGCGAATTCACACCAAAGTAGTCCCGCGATAGGACTTTGGTGGTAGAGTCCGGTTCTAGTTTTACCACTTTCTGTGAATAAGAGCTATCACTTTTACATGGGGTTGTCATTGGAGGGGGTCAATTGACACCATATGACCAGTTACTCATCTATTCTCAATGGACGTGTTTAGTGACAGTTACTACAATGTAGTATTATTTCAATAAGACAAGTCCTAGAATTAAATTCAAGAAACAAATTTTAGAAAGTCCTAAAAATGGGTCACACCACCGGCGAAGACTGTACTGTAATTCATAACTTTTTCTACCTTTTTGTTCTTCATAAACCAGTTACATGATTAGTTCTGCTTTTACTGGTCATGACTTATTTCTTTTTCTACCTGTTCTATTTTCAAAACTTCCAGGACCAGTCTGTTGGACCAATTGACACAAATTTCCCGCAGGGGAGTTACAAATTATATTCTAACTTAATTCACCGAGCAATAGTAACTAATACCTTGAGCCCGTTGTTGTGAACCAGAAAGGGGTCTCTGGCGGGAATCGATCCTGAAACCTTTGCACTGATATTCTAGCTCACTACCGGCTTGCCTACCTTGGCACCCGCATACAAATCATGGCTCACAACTCAAGTCAGTTGAGTTGTAATTAAGACAACTGGTTGTGATACGTTGTAATTTTGTTATGTTTTGCATTGCCGCAATATGGCAATGTTGTAAACCATAATACAAAAAATAAGAAATTAGAACTCAACTGAGTTGAGTTGTGAACCGTAATAGGGGCCTTTATTTAATTATAAAATTGTATCTATCAGGCCTGTTCTGAAAATCACATTTTATGAAAATGATTTGAAATCACAAGAAAGGTGTTCTGGGCATATTACTTTGTGATTTCAAAACGTTCGGCTACGTAAACAACTTTTTGAAATCACTTTATTATTTTTGCGACTATTGTAAGATGGCCGTCATAATAAATTACTTAAATAAAATATTCAATGTGTTGTTTATTAATTGTTTATGCAATAAACTATTTTATTTGCAACAAATCCTTTAAAAATAAGAACATTCGACGACACTAAAAAAATTATATTTGCTTTTTGTGATTTCAGTTTGTTTTTTTTTAGTTGAATTAAAGATCGCTAATTTGCTAACAGCGGCATGAAAGCAAAGTATAATATTTATTAAAAAGCGTATGAGCTGTAAAGAATCACAGGAAAAAAAATCGTTTCTATCGCGAAAATGGCTAAATTCGCGAAAAATTGCAAGCTTGGAAACAAGCCCTAAATTTTATTTGACATCGCTAAATGGGTAAAAAAATGAAAAAAAAAGAAAAAATATTACAAAAATGGCGAAAATTCGCGAAAAATTTTTATTTTTTAAACGAGCCATAAAATTAATTTAAAGTCCCTAAAACTATAAGGAATGGCAAAAATTCGGTAAAAATTTCTAAATTAGCGGAAACAGCGGCATGATAGCAAAATTCTACTATTTATTATAAATCGTCAAAGCCATAAAGAATCGAAAACTTATAGAAACAAATTGCTTTTATCGCGAACATGACTAAAATTCGCAAAAAATTGCAAAATTTTAAACACACCCTAAACTTAATTTGAGATCGCTAAATCGGTTAAAAAAACAAATTGTTGAAAAATAACATAAAAAGCGTTAAAAATTAGCTATAATTTTGTAGAACAAACTTTTTGTTTTTGGTTGTGCTTTCGTCAATTGAAAATCACACCGAAAAACACAAAAACGGTGTGATTTACAGAACACCACAAAATCACACGTGTGAATTTAAAAGCACATGTGATTTGAAATCACGTGATTTTCAGAACAGACCTGTATATACATATATAAAAATAAGTTGCATTGTGTTAGTAATTGATGTTCTCTGTAATGCATGAACTGATTTTTCTGCAGAGTGCACGTGGAAGGTGACGTCAATACCAAGGTTTTTATGTATCAACGGTCTTCAAATGGGTATTGGTTCATGAGTTATAGCCATTTTAATGAACACTGCGTTCATTTCGAAACATGTATTTTTTTGCATGGACATTTTTTGAATTTGACTTAATATTTTGAAAAACTGAAATTCAATTAGTTTTTAAATTCATTACAATTCGATTTTAGTGAAACCATTACATTAATTAAGCTACTTAGGTATTGTAAATAACATCTTCCTAAGTTATAGCCATTTAAGTGAACACTGCTTTCATTTCGAAACATGTATTTTTTTGTGCATGAATATTTTGCAATTTAAGTTAATATTTTGGAAAACTGAACGACGTCTTCTGGCATTGCAGCCACTTTGTTAGATGTTGGTCGCACAGCACATTCTGCTTTGAAATTGCCATTGAATTACCAAGTTAATGAAACTCCCACATTTAACTTTTTAAAAACATCTGGAACGGCAAAATTATTGAAACGTTGCGGCATCATTATTTGGGATGAATGCATTATGGCGAACAAGAAATCTGTTGAAGCATTGGAAAGAACAATGAAAGACCTTTGAGGTAATTCAGAGTTGTTTGATGGTGCCTTGATTATATATATCAACAGCTGCCGATGAAATTAAGGCTTGCTTAAAGACTTCATGCTTATGGAGATTTGTAAAAACATTGAAACTCACTACTAACGTTCGTGTTCAGTTCCAGAATGATCCATCTGCTGATAAGTTCTCTAAGCAATTGCTGAAAATTGGGAATGGTGCAATGCCTGAAATAAATTCGAATTGATTTCTTATTTTCTTTTTTGCACTACCAAGTGTGCAGGGGTTCTCTAGTTTTGTATAAGTTTCTTTGACTTTTTAATGTTATTTATAATTGAAAAAGTTTATAATGGGTGAGCGGCAAAACCAAACACTGCATTTGTTTGTCAAAAAAATGCTGCCCACACACGAGGGATTTGTGCGTGTGATTTGTTCGCGTACCATTTATCTACGCAGGATGAACAAATATCACAATAACCTTAAAAGTCAAAAAGGAAACATGAATTGTGAAACGGATGATGCAATTGCACTTTTGATTATTTATTTGTGTACACAACAAAAAAAGAAATTAAAAAAAAGAATCGAATGGGCGTATGACTGGCTTTTAAGGAGAAGTAGGTATTCACATGTTATTTTATAAAAAAATATGGAAATAACATCTCCGCAATAAATACAATTTGACGTTTTGTTGTACACTAAAATAAAATAATTGTAAAATGTTTGTGAAAGACGTCGAGCACGAACAAATCACTCGTGTGTGGGTAGCTTAAATTAAGAGCAAAAACTTGCAAAAATCGATCAACGATACTTACGATTTAGGAAGTAAATGATGATGAAAAGTACTTAAATATAGAATAAAGTTAATAATACTCGACATAATGAAAGATATTAACGGTTATATAGAATCCCTTTAGAGAATTAGGAAATAAAATCAAAATCTTATATATTCTTTTAAATTTTTGTCGATATTATATTTTTGAAAATAAAATACATAAATAAAAATTTAATATACTCGTAATTCACAAAAATCCTCAAATTCCTTTTTATAAAAATCCGAAAAATTGTTTCAATCCCCAATTTTGGAACAAATCACCTCATCTGGCAACTCTGCATACACAACATGAATGGTAAAAATCGCCTCAAAACCCCTATACAAACTTTGAGCACCCATAAATAATCTTGTTATTAAACTTTTAATTAAAACAAAAATTCAATGGGATGACTAAAATGTTTGCTTTATAAGCTCAAAAGTTTCATGGCATTCAATGGAAAAAATAATATCTGGCATATGCCTTTATGAACACCATCCTGTCGGTCCTAATTTGCACACATTTTTTGAGCATGCTCGGTCTTATTTCGTTAAAAGTGCGCCCAACGTTGACTTCTTAATGATCAATGGTTGATTGTTTATCAACAAAGACCAGATATTTGTGGTACCCCCACAAGAAGTAGTCCAAAGGTGTCAAATCACAAGAACGAACGTACCATTTCTATATTAATGCTCCAATCGAAAACGGACGACTAGACATAAAATTGGAAATAAAAGCATAAAACTTTCTGATTGTCGCTGAATAATTAAATATAGGATTAACCGCAACATATTTTAATACTGTCGTCCGTTTTTTTAAACTCACTACCGAAATATTAAAACTCTCGGTGGAGAGTATGGAAGACTCGGGACAGCCGAATATAGCAATTTTACTTGTTTTCAATACATTCCATTCGAGTATAAACTCGTTTATTAAAAAAATAATAAGAGCTCTCATATCCTTCGAAATCTAAAATTTCAACATGTACTCACTTCATTAACTGTTCTGTTATCTTCGAAACTACCTTGACCATACCTTTCCAGGTCTTTCAAAAGACCGTTACTGAACGTTGGCTTAAAAAAAGTATATAAAAAATTTTCAAATCAAAATCTACAACTTACCTTTGGCAATTAAAGAATAATTAAAAAAGAAATAAAAAACACAAAACTGAAGATTGTTTCAAAATTAAATTTTAATCATCTTTACAAAAATGTGTGTAATATCGAATAAAAGATACAATAACATTTAATAAATACAAAATACTTTCAGGAAAAAAGAGATTTTTTTTTAAAACATGCCATTTAGAAAATATATAAACTAATTTAAAAAAGGACTGGGATTGGGAAAAAACATTGAGCAAATGTAATAAAAAATTCGTTTGTTTCGAAACTTTTTCGGTTTTATTGCGCACTACAACTATTGGAAGTGGACGAACTAGTCGTCGTCTTTGTTGCAGTGGTTAGAGTGGAAAATTTGAATTTATTTTTGGATCGGTTAGAAGAAGTGCCACAAAAGCTGGTACCATTTTCACTACAACTGCTGGCACTACTGCTGCTATTTTTGCGCCCGCTGCTGCGGCAGTGTTCTTTATTTTCAGCATTGGGGATTTCGTTTAAATTTGAAAGAGCCGACTTAGGAGCTTCGTTTGATCTCCAAAGACGCCATTTAGGTTGAGAGCTAGAGCTAGATGTGGAGGAAGTGAGAGAAGTGGATGTAATAGGTTCCGGGTGCGCTTTTATGGATTTTGGTACATTAGGCACGGCATTGACAATTTGACCCCATGTGGCCTGGGTACTTTGGGGATGCAGTAGTATTTGTGTTTGTATCTGTTTTACATTACGGAGGTCATAGTTTTCTACTATAATAATGGGATTAGGACGCCTTAAATGTTCAACTGGGCAAGAAGACGGATTAACAGGAGATGCAGGCGAAGGAGCTGGAGCAAGTATATATTTTTTCCCAGATTGAGCTGTATCCGGAATTTTAACATTGGCCAAAGATTGGGGCTGCAAAGAGTGGCAATTACGTGTTGGCATTAGGCGCGATTTTAAGCTGCGCCATCTAAAGAAACTACGCAACCTTAAGCGGCGATCTTGACGTAGAACATCTTTCTCATTGTCCGCCGTATTAGAATACTGCAGATCTTTAACAAGATCTGGTTGATGGCGATTTGTTTGCCACAAAGAACTCTTAAGCTCCTTGGACTCTTGCTCAGTCGTTTCAACAGTAGCCAAATGGGTCTGGGTACTGTTGTGATTAACATTTGCGAAAGAGGTAGTTGCAACGGTCTCAGTTGTGGCACAACTTGGATAAACATTCAGGATGCTGGAGGAGGGATTTAAATTATTGGAACTGGGTTGAATATTATTGCTATTGCTACTGTAACTACTATGAAGTGCTTTGCAACTACTTGTGATCCATGCGTGCATAGAAACGGGTCGTAAACGTTGTGTAGTTGTTGTAGTTTTGTGAGTTGGTGTTGGTGTTTGGGGAGGAGTTGATTGCATGCTTAGTAGTGTTGGTGGTAGTGCTAATCTATGAATTTCATCATAGGATGCTGATAACATACCTGTACGTTCATCATGATAATCATCATCATCGGACGACTCCAAACGATCCTCGACCAATGATGTTTGTCTTGACAAACTCTGTATTTTTAGTAATTAATTGTGGTGATGATGGTTTTATTTTTCGAAAATAAATTTGCATTTTTTTTTATAAATTTTTAACCAGAGTGTCGTGTGCAAGTGTGTTATTTATTTCGTATAAATATTTTTTGAAATTGTTTTACCAGAAAGAAAGAAGAAATGAAAAAAGAAGCCAAAAATAATAAAGATAAAGTGTTTTTTCAATTGGTTTGTAGCAGTTTTAATATTAAAATATCTAAACACTATAAGGTTTGTCAAGGGAAATGTTATTGCAGATTTGACTATGATTTGACTATGACTTGACTATGAATTGACTCAAACTTGATTATGACTTGACTATGACTTGACTATAACCTGACTATGACTTAACTATGACTTGACTATGACTTGACTTTGATTTGACTTGACTACAACTTGGTTATGACTTGATTATTATGACTTGACTATGACTAGACTATGGTTTGACTATGTTTTGACTATGACTTGACTTGACTTGACTATGACTTGACTATGACTTGACTATGACTTGACTATGACTTGACTATGACTTGACTATGACTTGACTATGACTTGACTATGACTTGACTATGACTTGACTATGACTTGACTATGACTTGACTATGACTTGACTATGACTTGACTATGACTTGACTATGACTTGACTATGACTTGACTATGGCTTGACTATGACTTGACTATGACTTGACTATGAGTTGACTATGACTTCACTATGACTTGACTATGACTTGACTATGACTTGACTATGACTTGACTATGACTTGACTATGACTTGACTATGACTTGACTATGACTTGACTATGACTTGACTATGACTTGACTATGACTTGACTATGAGTTGATTTTTTACTTTTTTTAGACTTTAACCTTTTTTTTTAATTCCCTAAGCTAACCCCGCAAAGCTCTTCGCTTGTCTGCAGGAAAGAAACCAGAGTCTATGCGGGAATCGAACCCGCAACCCCGACGCTGATAGACTAACTCACTACCAGCTAGTCTACCGAGGCACTCAACTTTAAAGTTAACTGTGACTTGATAATTAACTTGACTTTAAGTTTTTACCAGACTTTTTTTTAGTTGACTATAAATTTGACTATGAGTTTACCCATAAATTTGACTTTTAACTTGTCTCTGGCTTGATAATTAATATGTTTTATACTAAAAAGTTTTTGTTGTCTTTAAATATTTCAATCCCTTGACAAACCCTTTTTCTGTGCATATTTAGTAAGTACTTCCATTGAAAAAGGCGTTTTGATTTGGTAATTTTTATTTCATCATATCTACTACCATCTTTTGTTTTTGGTTATCAAATATGACTGTTTCGTAGTGAAAGCTTTGTGGCAATTGGACAATAATAAACAATTCATGTAAAACTAAAGAAACTCAAAACAGACAAGTAACATTAAAGCATTAATTTCATATTTTTAAAAGCTTTACTTTGACTCTAGAAAAAAACACAACTCCTAGTGAGTGTTCTAAATGTTCAAACTTTTTAATATAAATATTTTTATTTTACGTTAATTGGTTATTTTAACTACTGTCTACTACAAAGCTTTTACCTTACATAGTATAGTACTTTAAGCTTTTAATATAGGCATACATACGTACACAAATCTTTGGTCTAGCACTTACCGCATTGTGTCGCCGACGTGGCGGTGAACGTTTATTCCACAGTGCTTCTAATTGATCAAAGTGTTGTGATTGGGCCAGTGCAGCCTGTTCGGGTCCCAAATTTGTTTGCGATGTTATGGTTTTCATTTCGGCAATTTTGGATATTTCTTCCATGCTGGCGGAGACCGAGAAACGACGTTTAAGTCGTTCGTCCACTTGAGCCATCATTACCGAGGATGTTAAATGACCGTACTTCTTTTGCCAGGTGTAGGTGTCCAAAGAAACCTCCTTCTTGAGTAGGCGTTTCATTTGACGTTTGGGGCCTTGCGGTCGAAGATCTGGAAGAAAAGAGTAAAAACATCAAATCAAAAAGAGTTTTTGCCATGTTGAAATTATGCATGACACTTGATCAACAAGAGGGTGTTAACTCCAAATTTTTATTTTTCACTTTTTGGAAAAAATCGACTCGTAATATACAAATAAAAATTCGAAATATTTAGTTAGTAATGTTTTAATTTTGAGTTAATATTCTCTTTTTGATCAAGAGCGTTTTGATTTGTAAATGAAATCCTACCTTCCACATCTCTGGCAGGTGCTGAGTATGTTGGCAGCTTTATATATTGGGCTGGCGTGTTGTGCAAACATATAACGGGCAAATTAAAACTATCCACCAGTTGCACTAGTATTCGGGAACAATCCATACTAATATCAAATCTTGGAAAAGGTACATGCAATTGTAAAGAAGTTAAGGCCAGGCCGCGTTTTGTCTCCCAAACTATTAAAGTTTTATCATCACTACCCGATACGGCCGTTGAGCCATCAGCCGAGACCTTAACACTTATAACGGGTCCCAAATGGCCAGCTAAGGTGTGAATTTCTTCGCCCGTATGCAGATCCCATATAATTAAATTAGTATCCTTGGAACCGGAAGTTACATGGGATTTATTTGTGACCGACACTGCCGCGCAAGTTACAGCATCAGAATGGCCCACCAGCACCTGAGCCAGTTTGCCTCCTGTAGCCTGCCATACTTTAAGTGACATATCTCGGGAACCTGTTATTATATACAAACTATCGGCGGTTATAGTTAAACAAGTAATTTCATCCGAATGTGATACCGAATACTTTTCATCTTCTCTGGTCAGAGAAAAGATTTTCAAAACATTATCCCCATTTGTCGATACGGCAAATTTCATATTATTGGTAGCGGCCAATGATTTATAAGGACCTTGCAGGGTCTGCAACAGATTGCCACCATCAGCCATCCAGACATAAATCAAGCCATCACGATCCGAGGACAAGATACGCCGGGAGTCCATTAAGACCACTACACTGCAAATAGGAGCAACATGACCCTTAAAGGTGTTCGCTATGGAACCCATGGCCAAACTCCAAACATGTACCATACGGTCATCACCACCCGTGGCCAAATATTCACCATTCGGAGCAAAATTTAAACAAGTTACGGGTGCCGCATGACCATCAAATGTTGTCTGATATTCAGGTGTATTGATTTGCATTATATGAACATGACGACTGGAAGCTATAGCCACCAGTTGAGAATCACGTGATACATCAAAACAGGTAATCGGTGGAAGTGTGCTTGAAGGAGACCTCTGAGTGTGTGTAGCTCTTTTTAGGGAACGTTTTCTTCTTTGATTGTGCGAATAGGGGTGTACATACAATTCCTCATTGCGGAACGAGTAGAAAGTGATTTTATTTCCACCGACAGTTATTAGAAAATCATCATTGTCCATGGCATAGAGAGCCGTAACTGGACCAGGATTTGGTGGCATGGATCTTATTAAACGACCCGTATGCATGTCATAAATTAAGGCTCTGGTATCCTCACAGCCCACTACGGCCCTCTGACTATCGCGGGCTATAGATATTGTTCGTATCTGAAGAAGGAAGTGCATTTTTTTCATTGGGTCTAACTTTTGCTTAAATACTTACTCTGGATTTGTGACCTTTAAGTGTGTGCAATTCTTTGCCCGTTGCCAGTGTTCTGACGTAAAGACCATTGTCATCACAGTGTGCCAGTAGAAAGACCTTTAAGTAAAAAGCGATTTTCCAATTAAATTTCGGACCAAAGAAAAGAACTAATTCGAAAAATATTTCTTTAGTTTATTCAAAGAATGAACTTTTATTGATTTATCGCCACAAAAGAGGAACCAAATTTGATAATGATTTTTTTGCAACTTAAAAACTAGTTCCGTTAAGAAATTATATTCATTCATCAACGATTTTTTTTGTAATATATGTATATAAGAGTTTAGAACTAATTCGGCCTTAAATTTCTTCCGTTTACATAATGATGGAGACTTAGGTTAGTTTAGGTTCCATTGGCAGCCGCAATCAAGCATAGCTCACGTGGACCCACTAATTAGTTCCCGTTGTGAAGAAGACTTGCAAATTAAAAACTTCTTTTAAAATAAAAAAAATCTTACAGGCTTATAAAGCTTATCCTGAATATGTTGCATTGGTTTCAACGAGCGAGATGGTTTGTGCGGTTAAGAGTAGTGATTTTGACATGAAAGTCAAAGATTACCAAGATCAGCTAAAAAACTATGATGGTATGATGCCATGGTTAGAATTCTTTCCAAACAGAAAACCGGACTTAAAATAGCTCATATTAACGCACAAAGTTTAAAAAAAAAGATTGAAGAATTTCGCTACATTTTCATGGAATCTGCTGTGGATGTTATCTGTGTGTCTGAAACTTGCTTTGACTCTGAAATAATTGAATCCATTTTCAACTTTCCAGGCTTCAGACTATTTCGAGCTGATAGATTGACTCATGCTGGAGGTGTGGCAATATATGTCAGGTATGATATAAAAGCTAGTGTAAAACTTAAATCCAATTACTCTAGTCAAATTGAATATATTTTTCTGGAATTAATAATGGGGGACGGGAAAAAAATTCTTCTGGCTTGTACATGTTAGCATAGATATTACAAACCTAATGACTGAAATTGAATCGTTATCATTATTTTACAATGATATTATTATTGCTGGCGATCTAAACAGCAATTTACTTAATGACAATTCATTATCGGTTGATATGCAAGCACTTGGGCTTCTGCCAGTGAACAGTGTTGTTCCCACACATTATCCAAATGGTGCAAATAGCTTGCTTGACGTTTTCTTCGTTAACAACAGAAGGAAAATATTGTTGTATGATCAAGTATCTGCTGCAGTCTTTTCAAGGCACGACCTTATTTTCATTATATATGATGCCCTTACCCAAACTGAAGATGTTTGTTATAGTTACCGGGATTTTAAGAACATTAATTATAATATTTTACACCAGCGTATTGACTGTATCGGTTGGCATCTCATCTATAACATCGAAGACATAAATGATCAAAGCGCTTTCTTTCAAAATAATGTTATTGACTTCTATAATGAATTTGTGCCGGTAATAACTAAAACTGTAAAATCTAAACAGCCCCTGTGGTTTAGTTCAACCATAAACCGCTTAATAAATGCTCGGGACTTAGCCTGCAGTCGTTGGAAAAAATTTAAAACCCCAGAATTATATGCGAACTTTAAATCTGCAAGAAAAGATGTCGTTAAATGCATAACTACTGCGAAGTCAACGTATTATGGATTGAAATTTTCATCGGCCTTAGGAAGCAAAGAAAAGTGGAAAAATATCCGTGAAAAAGGTATTGGAAAGAGTAGAAACACTACTTCTGTTTCAAATGTGGACGTAAACGAATTAAACAACAATTTTGTCAATGTCCCAGTTAAAAGACAAACAGTAAACAAGTATGCCCAATTAAACATCGTGCCATTTGAACACAGTTTCTGCTTCAGATGTGTTGATCAAGTGAAAGTTCAAAAAAGTGTATTTGGCATTAAATCAAATGCTGAGGGTCTAGATGGCATAAATCCTAGATTTTTTAAGCTTGTTGTTCATAAACTCCTGCCGTTTTTGACATATTTGTTTAATTCTATATTAACTTAGTCAGTTTTTCCTGATACGTGGAAAAAAGCCAAAATTATTCCAATTTCCAAGAATAACAATGATTTCAGACCCATTGCAATACTTCCATTCCTGTTAAAAGCTTTGGAAAATATCATGAAAAGTCAAATTTGTGAATATCTGAGTAAACAAAAGCTATTAACTGATTATCAATCTGGATTAAGACAGGGAATGAGCTGTGTTACTGTTCTAATCGACGTGGTGGAAGAACTTAGGTCTAAACTGGACAATGACATGGTCTCTTTTCTTGTACTCTTAGATCATAGTAAAGCTTTTGACACTGTTGAACATCAGATCTTATTATCCAAGCTCCAAAAGTTCTTCAATTTTTCCCCTACAGCTAGTAAACTGATTTTTTCGTATCTCCTTAATCGGAAGCAAACCGTTTTCCTGAATGGCTTAATGTCAAATTGCCTTGAAGTTAACAGAGGGGTTCTGCAGGGTACATAGGGTATATAAATGATCTGCCAGATGTATTAACCCATTGTGGAATACAATTGTATGCTGATGATGTACAATTGTACTTAAGTATCAAAATATACAGTGTAAGTTCTTGTATTAATCTCATAAAATATGATCTTAATAGAGTTCATCACTGGGCGTGCATGAATGGCTTGTGCATAAATCCGTCGAAATCTAAATGCATTTTCATATCCAAAAATAATAAGTGAGCACTAAATAACAATGAAGTTTCCTGATGATCTGGCCTAAGCAACCAGTGAAATGCGCATAGGAATAGCTTATCCCATCAACAATAAATTTCAAGTGTTTTTATCAAGAATAAAAACTGGGAATTAAGCACGAATAACAAAATCTTTTGAAATTAAAATTTTGTATTCCCAAAAATTGAAATTACTTTTTGTTAATCAACAACGATAAAATCGACTTTGTGCCATCGTCATCAAATTTAGGAATTACGTTTAATTCTGAACTTTCTTTGTCTAACCATATCTGTATTATTGCAGGAAAAGTACACGGAATGCTTAGGAACTTATGGGCTATTCAATCTTTCACTCCATTTAATATAAGATTGTTACTAGCTAAAACTTTTCTAATACTGGTTTTACTATATGGATGTGAAATATTTGTCAATTGCGACACCTCCGATTTTCATAGACTTGAGGTAACCTATAATAATATAGCTAGAACCGTAGGAGAACTGATAGTATTTCGTCGTACTCCTTTCAGCTTTATGACATGAGCTTTAAAAATCTACAAAAATTTAAAAGCCTCCTCATGATGCATAAAATAATATATATACAGGAGACCGAATATTTATTTAGGAGAATTATTTTTGCCAAATCTCCACGCGGTACAAATTTGATTTCTCAAAAATATAGATATCTTATCTCTTCGAGACAATTTTTTAACAACACAATTAGTCTCTGGAACAAATTATCATCACGTTTTCAAACACAAAGCAACACTTCGGACTTTAAGAAGGAATTATTAAAGTATTCTAAAAATCTTTAATATAGCTTAAATATATCTATAACCATTTAATTATTAATTGTTTTTATTTATTATTTATTTATTTTATTGAACGTATTGTATAACTTAATTTATAAATTCAATTTTTATATGTTTAATTGCCATGTAACTTACTATCACTGTAAATTATAAGATTTATATCTTGTTGTGATAGGTATTAAAAATAAAATAAATGAAATACATAAAATAACACCCAGAGAAAAATAATTTTTTAATATGGCTACCTCCAACAAAACTTTTTTAACAAACATTTTCTTTAAAATATTATGGTTAATTTAATAATCATAAAATAGTTGCCTCCGAACATGTTATGATTTAAAATAGCAAAAATATGTTTACCACATGGTTGTTTTCAAAAATAGCATGTTGCTCTTAGAAAAGAGGGAATTACTATTGTTATTACTGCAACCTTAATATGGTTGTGGCTTTGTAATGAAGTAACTAATTTAACCATAATTTGGTTGCCGGTGGCAATAATATGGTTAACGTATCCAAAAATGTTCGCTAAAAATAGTTTCGTTGCAAGTGACCATATTGAAAAAAGGGGTTTTTCTCTGCGTGAAAGATTGTTGTCAAATTCAAGAAGAACTTGCAAGCTTATTGCGAGCCATTCAACCACTAGTTTCTTAACGTTTGCGTACATCAGAGTTCATTCTGAAGCAAATAGCCGGGTACCAGATGAGTTGAAGCCAAGAGACTTTAAAACGATTTTGCATGTCTACAATGCTGCTTGAAAGTCCATAATCATTAGCATTATAAAAACAGGATTCGTGAGAAATCTCATGCGAAGCCCGTCCAACTTGCCAAAACTACACCAAAGCCAAGTATCCATTGTTCGAGGTATTGCTTTGTATTTAAGTGGAATCAGAAGGTTTTATTTTATATGAGCTGAAGAAATCAGGCCGGACGAGTACAGGATACGGGCACTAAGCAAAATTGATTCGTTTCAAGCAATCATTAACCGAAAAACGCCCAGCATATGCGACCCGGCAAAATATTTCAAAATAACAACGAGCAGCCACAAGACCAGTGGTTGCGAAATTTCGCCTTAACTGCGCAAACTTCCCCCGTTCGACTGTCTTTTGCTTCGATCGAAGCAGAGCGTTCTAACTGAATTACGCTTAACTTTAAAACATGGTATCCAGTTTGGCTTGATTCATTTTAGGCCTTAACATATAAGAAGTTCTTTTGGCTCATAGTCCATACAAGGTTTGAAAAAGCTATTATATGGGCACTTCCACAGAAAAGCTCTCTTTTTGTCATGTCACGTCACCTAGCATTTATTCTTGTATTTTAGAACCACGTTGTCCAATTATTTCCTCTCTTTCACTAAATGAAAACCTAGTTGCGCTCTACACCTAAATGCAAGAAAGTAAATAATATTTTCATTATTCTTTGAGAAACAATTAAAAATAGTTGGTGACGTTACGTGACAAAAAGTAGTAATTTCTGTGGAAATACCAATATATATATGTGATATAGTTGTGGCTTGGTGTTAAAAGTGCCAATGTCAAAATATTAACTTTTAAAGAAATTGATATTAAAATTTTATTTGTGTAGTAGAATTCTTAGTGAATTTGGCTAGCAAAACTCTTATGACATAAGCTGTTTCTACAAAATAAAAGATGATAAGAAACGGTTAACTGATATCAGCAAAATATTGACATTGGTCCTATTTAGCATCAAGTGACAGATATATGGAAAAAGAACAGGCAGGGCATTAGTTCATAACTATAAATTGTGAAATTTTCTAAACCCACTCTAAGAATATTTTGTTATTTTAATTAAAGTATGAGCAAAAAAACCTTTACTGAGAGAGTTATTTCAAAAGAAAAATTTTTAAACTTATAACGAAAACATTTTTTGATTCACAAAGAGTTTTAGAATAAAAAAAGGTCAATGAGAAAAGAAAGACAAAAAAGAAAAACACAAAAATATCATTGGTTAAAAGACTGATGTTTGACTATAGACTGATAGCCGTCGCTGTTGGTGTTCTCGAAACATGCTAGTTCGACCCGAGTTCAACCCCTCGTTCATTCGAGAATAAAAATTATCAATTAATTTTAATACAACATTTCGTGTTGTAAATTCCTTCTTTCATTAAAAATAATTTAATAAAAATTACATTTGATGACCTTTAGCCTGATTTAAAATAAAATTTTGATTAAAAATCCTAAATAGTTTGATTTACCACGAAAGAAACTAATTGTTCACAAAATATCTATAAAAATTTCACTAAAATTTTCTACAAAATAAATAAATGTTTTTTAATATTAATTTCCCAGCGGTAAATATTGAAAGGACTGCAAGTGGCAGGCCTTTTGAAGGCCTCTATACTCCTTTCTAAAAGATTCGCTTCGCATGATATCCTGCCTTCAGAAGTATGCCTTCTAGAAGGTATAAAGTTCTTTTTAAAAGACCTTCTGAAATATTCAGTACACATTAAAAATAGAGAAAAAATTCCCCAACCACTTTTTCGAGTGGAGTTTGAACCCGGCGACGTAAAACTTAAAAAAAACGAAACACATCCTATTTACAATTTAAAATATATTCTCTACAGAAGAATAACTATAGAAGAGCCGCACAAAAAAAAATGGACCTGTTCAGTGCTTAAACTGCCAAGAATTTGGCCATACCAAGGCATACTGCTACTTACCCCCTGTCTGCGTAGTATGTGGTGAACTACACGGTACAGTTTCTTGCGATAAGTCTAAAACCGACCCAACGTAAAAAAATGTAGCAACTGTGGCGGTAATCACACTGCCAATTATAGAGGATGCCCAGTATATAATATTGTCAAGCAGACGGTTGGACCGAAAACAAATACCCCTCAAATGCAGGTTGCAAATCAGGTAAACACAAATGCAATTCAAGACCCCCAGCCTAGTAATAACAGAACCTCTTACGCTAACGTCCTAAAATCAAACCATCAGCCAATGCAAGGTGCCTCGCCAAGTAATGATGAAACTCCGGTTTCTAATTTAAGTCGTTTAGAAAAAACCATGGAAACATTAGTGCAAACAGTAAATAATTTTACGAACACAATGGGTAATATGATGCAGGAAATGCTTAGAATGCAATCGATGTTATTGCAAGCTGTACTTAACAAACCATGAACTGTTTAAAAATTTGTTTTTGGAACGCAAACGGCATCCGCCAACATAAAAATGAATTAGAATACTTTCTTAAAAATAAACAAATTGATGTCATGATGATTTCTGAAACTCATTTGACCTCAAGAAATACGTTTAAAATCAATGGTTATATACTATATGATACCAAGGACCCTCGAGATAGAGCTTGTGGAGGTTCTGCCATCTTAATAAAAACTCGAGTCAAACACTACATTATGTGTGATCACCGTGAAGACTATCTGCAAGCAACGACTATTTGTGTTGAGGAGCTAAATCGAAACATAGTAATTTCTTCTTTATACTCTCCACCTAGATTTTCCATATCAGAAGCCAATATTATAAATATTATAAATCATTAGGACCCTGTTTTCTGGCCGCTGGCGATTATAACGCTAAACATACCTTCTGGGGGTCACGACTTATAACACCAAAAGGTCGTGTTTTGTTTAACACAATCTCTAAAATGGGTTTAAATGTGGTCGCGAGCGGGCAACCAACATATTGGCCTACTGATCAGCAAAAAATTCCAGATGTTATCGACTTTGGCGTGGTTAAAAACATCCCCACAGAAACGATTCATGTTGAAGCTTCCTTAGAATTATCATCCGACCACACACCTACAATTGTTACTATATCGAACCCAAATAGAATTGTATTCCGTCAGGTTACTTAGCGACGCCAGCCACACAAATAAATTGGTTAAAATATAAAAAATTTCTCAGTGCCCATTGCACAGAAAATATTCCGCTTAGTACACCGGAGAATGTGGATCTCTCTCTTGTTAACTTTGACAGTTATCTTAAACTAGCTGTTCAACACTCCAGCGTTACCCCCAAAAAAATTAAAAATAATAAAATATGTTCTTCAGATGTCGAGCGGCTCTTGACTGAAAAAAGGAGAGTTCGAAGAGAGTGGCAACTTTACAGATCCCCGCAACTTAAGATTTTATTAAAAGAATGCACAAAAAGGCTAAGAAAGTTGCTACAGAATCAGAAAACGGCTTCTCTAGAAAAATATCTTAAGGAACTTGATGCAACTCCACAATCTGACTACTCATTATGGCGTGCAGCTAGAAATCTAAAAAGACCAGTTATATCTAAGCCACCATTAAGAAACTTGAATGGTAGTTGGGCAAGAAATGATAATGAAAAAGGAAACCTGTTTGTAAATCATTTGAAAAACGTATTTACACCAAATATATCTCACAATATTGCGGTCGAGTTACCACCTGTTGATGCTAGAGCAGCTATTCCCCTCAGATTTGAGATAAGAGAAATCGAAAAGGCTATTTGTGACTTAAACACTAAGAAGGCACCTGGTATTGATAAAATCAGTAATAAAATGCTTTTGGAGCTACCTCGCATAGCAAAGAAAATTATTCTTTTTATTTTTAATGCTATTTTACGCCTTGAATACTATCCTGAAAAATGGAAGGTTTCCTTAGTTACCATGATACCAAAGCCAGGTAAAGATCATACAAAAGTTGAGTCTTATAGACTTATTAGCTTATTATCAAATATGTCAAAGCTGTTTGAGAAATTATTAGTTTCAAAATTAACACCAATTTTAAGTGAAAATAGATGTATTCCAAACCATCAGTTCGGATTTAGAAGAAAACATAGCACAATCGAGCAGACTCATCGAATAGTAAATGTCATAAGAAAAGCATTTGAAGAAAAGAAATATTGCTCAGCACTCTTCATCGATGTTTCGCAAGCTTTTGACAAAGTCTGGCATGAAGGCTTATTACACAAATTGAAGCAAAATTTACCAGCAAACACACACAAGCTGCTAGAAAGCTACTTAGTCGGTCGTCAATTTATTATTAAAGAAGGAAATTTTTTAAGTTCACCTCAGCCCATTGCCGCTGGAATCCCACAAGGCAGCATCCTGGGCCCCCTATTATACTTAATTTATACTTCGGACATGCCAACAAGCAACTACACACAAACTTCAACATTTGCAGACGATACAGCTTTTCTAAGCGTCCACGAAAATCGTTATGAAGCATCGCGTTACTTACAGCATCATATATTTCAACTAGAAATTTAGTTAAGACAATGGAGGATAATGGTCAATGAGCAAAAACGCGTACATATAACATTCACTTTGCGCCGGGAATCTTGCCCCCTATTACAACCAATAATCAAATAATTCCTCAACATTCGCATGTTAAATATCTCGGTATACATCTGGATCGGCGATTAACGTGGAAATGCCATATAGAGGCAAAATTAACTCAAATGAAACTAAAAGCCATTCAAATTCATTGGCTTATTGGAAGAAATTCTGTCCTTAGTCTCGATTGCAAGCTTCTACTTTACAACTCTATCTTAAAGCCTATCTGGTGCTACGGTATTCAACTATGGGGCACTGCCTCGGCCTCTAATATCGACAAAATTCAAAGGCGCCAAAATAAACTTCTTCGAATAATCACAGCCGCTCCCTGGTATGTTAAAAACTCAAACATTCATAAGGATCTCAATGTGCCATTAGTGAAATCTATGATTACAAAATATGCAATAAAATATTTAAAAAGGCTTGAACAACACCCAAATCCACTAGCTCGAAATATTTTAAATCATGGCGGCCACACTCGCTTAAGAAGAAGAGACACTGCAGCACTTACCCAATTAGATGAGCGATAAACACCTATAAAAGTGAACATAACCCGTGATGAAGAAAATTTTGTCTGGCACTGGCAGGAGATAAAATAACGTATTAGGTTAAGATTTGATTAATTATTGTTAGTTCATATTTAATATATGAAGATTCAATAAAAAAAAAAATAATGACAAAAAAAAAAAAAAAAAAAAAAAAACATTCGCTACTCCCTTCTTTGAGAAGGGAGAAAGGAAGGTGTTCAGTTTTATTTACTTTTTATTTTTAGTGACCTTCCTTACTTCCTTCTTTGGGAAGGGATCGAAGTTGTTTTTAAAGGAAGTGTGGAAGGCCTTGCGCCCAATGACAACCTGTGTAAAAAATAAATAAGTATGGAATGCGGCGAGAAGGGTTTCTGACTGCTTGTGACTGCTAAATAAGGCCTTCTATTAGGCCTCTTTACTCATTCTACTTACCGCTGGATTACTATTCCCAGAATGATTATTACCTTGAGCTGTTTTCAAATTATCTCTTACGTTTTTTTATTCCATCTTAAATTACGCTCGTGTAAAACGTGCGTGCCAGCCTACAACTAAAAACGAAATTTTATGCAAATAAAAAAAAAAATACTTCTGTCGGAAATAAGAAAACTGTTGCCTTTATGCGTTTTATTTGTAGTCGTTAACTAACTGTAGCCATTAGCCAGTTTCCTCTTTGGCCCCACACTACATTGCAAAATGCAATAAAAAATTTTGCCAAAAACTTTGGGTGCTTCTCTTTTGGTTAGAGCAATAAACAAGTAATTTTATTATAAAAGTATTGGAAAAAACCTAAAAGCAATCTAGGCAGAGTTGGGATAACAGTAAATTGGGAACAAAAAGGAATTTTGTAGCTTTAGTTCTACCCTCTTAAGATAATCGCCAATTGTATGGACATTTTTGGTAATTGAAGATTGCAATTTGAAGTAAATTTTTTCACAATTCCAATGATTGGACTAAAAAAAACACACTCAAAATATTATGTAGTTAAATTCAAACGAAAATTCATTTTAAACAAATTAAAATTCATTTAAAAAACGGATCATTTACAATTCACTTAAAACAAATGATTTTTTCATTAATTTAAAATTTTTTTATTTATTGAACTTCAGATTCCTTAAAATTGAATAGTTTTTACTTTTAAAAAATATATTTTAATCGACAAAAATCAAACTACACAACAAAATAAATGCGGGAAAACATTATTTTTTGGTAGTTTGTTAAACATTAATGTTGAAAAATAAAATTATTCGTAAAATAACTATATTTTTATTCAAATTTAACAAGTACGGAAACTAATTTAATAACCAACAATCAGTTACTGTAATAATTTTATGAGTGCAATTTTTTTTTATTTTCATGGGTTTTCAAGCATAATTTAAAAACTAAAGCCTGGTACTCTGTTCAACATTTCACGTGAAATGCTGTCAAAATGCATATGAAAAAAACTTGTGCGGAATATCTATGAAATAATGTTGATGGAGTTGTACTCTGTTCATTTTGTGAAAAAGTTCCGAAATGTTTCTGGCAACATTTTTTTACAACTGCGAAATAATGTAAGCTGCACTTATTTCACGTGGAATTTTAAGCAAAAGCAAAAAAGTATGAACAGATTATTAAATAAGAAATAAGAAATTAAAATAACACAACCGGTAACATTTTTTTATAAACATTTACTTTCTTTTTTTATTAAATTTTTTATTAAAAGAATAGTTTTTTGTAAAATACATGTGAGTTTTGTTTACATACGCAAAACAATGTCGCATACATTGCAGGAATAAAAACGTCAAATTGTACAAACTTGCATAATAGGTAACATTGATACATGTCAAAATTTTCGTGTGAAATAAATAATGTTGCTCAACATTTTTCACAAATTTGAACAGAGTACTAGGCTTAAAGGGGTAAAGTATTTTTGAGATTGTTCGGAAGAGGTTTAGATGTCGCTCAAGTCGAATTTTTGCCAAAAATCTGGTTTGCCGGCCTTTTTTGAGTGTTCTGCATACAAAACCAAGGTTTTATTTCACTTTTAAGGAAATAATTTAAAAGAAAAATGTCCAAGCTTTATTTCGGTATACAAAGATTAAAAGTTTTTGCAGTGAATGTGCTCATTTAGGTACCCTACATTACAATTTTTCGTAATTTTTTAAATAACGCTTTATAACACTTAAAAGTTTTATAAAAATGAAACAAACTAAACGTAATTAATGATTTGTAAACAAAACAAAAAAAATTTTGATTTTTCTTTGTTTGTTGCATATAAGTAATAATATTCTCCCTTATCTTAGCTGGATACCAGGCGCGGATCCAGCTTGAGCCTTAGGGGGGGGGGGGGGCGGGCTAATTTTGTACGATACAAAAAACAAACTCAACAAAAAGGTTTAATAAAATATAAGAACAGTTCAATATGTATTAATCTTTTTAAATAAGCAATTTATAATTTTCTTGTAAGGCAAATTTATACAGTACAGTCTATCTTCTGTCATTGTTGATCTGAGCCATTTTCTTATTCGAAGAAGGGTAGGAAATGACCTCCCGCTCGTAGCATTACTGACGAGCATTGAAACGAAAATTTGAAATATTTTTCTTAGATTTGGGTTGATATCTTCATCACAGTTTATTAAAGCATCTACAACGTTATCTGATAGATCAGGCTTAAGCTTAGATCTTAGTAGGTGTTTATCTCTTTTATCAAATATAATCAGGAGGCTTATTCTGAATTGCGATGCGAAAATCAATGCCATGCGCAAATGAAATGCGATGCGAAAGAAAATTGGCATTCCGTTAGACTTTCGCAATCGCATTCGCAATTTAATTCAAATCGTGGCAACGCTGTTCAAATATACTTCAGTTTCAATAAACGTCAAATTTTTTTTTTTTTTTTTTGTCATTATTTTTTATTGAATCTTCATATATTAAAAATAAATAAATTGTTTGTGTTTGGCTGTGAAAATTGCTTAAATAATTTATTTAGGACATTCTGTAATAAAAAAAAAAATAATAAAAATGGATTTTGTGGCACTGTGGTTCGACGACGAAGAAAATGAAAATGTTTTGTGTGTACTTTAAAATCGGTTTAAACCTATTAAAATTAAAGTTGAAGTCAAATATTTTTTAACTGGTTTATATATTTCATACTTTTTCCATCCATCAGCTACTCTAATAGGTGGTCCATTGATATTTAGTTCTTCAGTTAACGTTTGCCACAAAGTATTTGCCGACTGATGTGCATTTGGTGTTTTCAAATGGCCTCTTGCCAATTGGCTGTGCTTATTCCTAAGTATATTCTATCATTATTTGAAATTGGCGCAGTTTGGTGGTCTTATTGCTTGCTTCCCTGAATTAAATAATAAATATATGATGAATAAATAAATAAAATATTATCTTTCACTAACATGTTTGTACTTTGCGAATGCTATTTTGTTGTCGAATAAATTTTGCGAATTTGACATTTGTTTTCGCAATGTAGAATACCGACTTGTCACCTTTTCGCATTTGAAATGCGATTAAAAAAAACTGCGAATATCGCAATACAGAATAGCAGTTGTTCGCATTTATGCATTTTCGCATCGCATTGATTTTCGCATCGCAATTCAGAATAAGCCTCCAGCTCATCAGCAAGTTGTTGTTTTAAAAGTTTTGTATCTGTATATGACTGGATTACACTTTGAGGTAGAAGTTAAGGTATGTTCAATACATTTAGGATATCTATTGGGAAAAGTGTTTTGAGATCTTCTAAAAAGAGGAATGTAACCTTCAAGTCGGTAGAAATCTTCAACATTTTGTATGTGATTATTTCGTTAAAATCTTGTCTTTTCGATTGGAACCTTGATTTGAACGCAAATAACTTTAAACTTTTAAAAAATCGCTTTGAATTGTTCTTTGGCTTTATTTCTGTTCTCTTCAAGGCTCATGATTAAAGTTGTGATAAGGCTTCATCCTTTTTGAAGATCTATATCGGGCTTTTGTAAAATGATACTAAGCGGCTGCGTTACAATAGGTATCGCACTTAATATGTATATTCCGCAAATAAATTCAAAAGTAATAAGTGAGTTCCTTAATATAAAGGTAGATACTACCTTTCCACTTTTTTTCCATTTTTTTCCAAAGCTTCTACTATATGATGTACACTTGTTGAAAAGTGTAAAATTTAGTCGTGACGGTCCACCCATCTTGTCTTGCATAATGTAGAGATTTTGGCTCCCAAATACTTTGCTAAAACTATGTTTTGCTTGGGATGATTATATTTAAAAAATGTTGTCGTTTCTTTAACAAATGATACAACTTTTTGTATTAATGTCACTTTATTACTTTTAGAAATTGAGTTGTTCGATTTATGGGAATAGCAAGGCGTATGTTTCGCATTTGTCGCGGTTTCCAGAGTTTTTTAAAACCTCCATTTTCTTCTGACATCAGAGGACACTCATCTGTTCCACCCCTACACAATTTTTTAGGTCAAGGCCAAATTTTGTCAAAGCTTTAAGAACTATTGATGATAGTGCATTCGCATCACTTGACACATCAACGTCATCAATATCCTTTGAAGCCTCTTTAAATGCGTTTAACATAAAGCCAATATATTCTTTCCTAACAACTTTTTGTTGTATGTTGAAATATCTTAAAGATAAGGAAATCTGGCTTTTCCCCGACGAATCCGTGCTTTTCTCAAAAATTATCGAATAGAATTCTGATTCATATAACACATACATACATACATAAGTATTGCATTTACTAAGGCTTATTAATAATTCAACCGCACGCCTTATCAAGTCAAACGTTTAGTCTTTGGATATAGATGGCACCTGCTGGGATTGAATGAAGAATAATAAGTATTTGAATACGGTAAACTAGATGTTTCATTGCAAATATCTAATAAATAACTATTAGGATTAAGATTTGGACACTTATTGAAAATTTTGTTAGAGATTCAATAAAAAAAAAAAACAAAAAAAACCTTGCTGGGATTTCCGAAAATTTTGTACATTTAAAAAAATATTATTATTGGGAATTCTTGTATTATCGAAATAAACAAAACTTATTTTTATAATTTATTGGTGAAAGGAAATTCCTCCCCCCCTGAATCCGCGCCTGCTGGGTACAAAGCTCAAAATCGGTATAACTCAGAAACAGTAAAAGCTAATTCAAAAATATTTATTTCTTAGTTATTAAGAATAAATTGATCTTTCAAATTGCATTGGTGGTTTGTATTATTTTCATAAAAATGTTCAAAGCTATAAAGCATTATTTACAAAATTTATGGAAAAATTAGGAAAAATATGCTGTAGGGTGCATAGAGGAGCAAATGTTTTGCAATAACTTTTAGTCTTTGTGCACCAAAATAAAGCTTGGACATTTTTCTTTTAAATTTGTTCCTTTACAAAAATTCGACTTGAGCGACCTTTAAACCTCTTCCGAAAAATCTGAAAAAAAATCTCAAAAATACTTTACTTTATAAGCTTTTAAATTATGCTTGGGACATACCATTATACACTAGGCAGAAAAAGTCTGTGTACAAAACAAATACGCTTAAAGATTGCAAAAATGAGACACAATAGTAACTTGTATTGGTATCAAAGCTATTTATACTAAATTTTGTAACTTTTACTGTTACTAACGTATTTTATATTTATATGGGTCGTATTACGCCCACTTATCCAATAACAACCACTTTTTGGCGGATATTGTGTATTGACAACCCAGCTATGTGTACCAAATTTAAACAACATTTTGCTACCATTCTTCAAATATAAAGACATGTATTTTTTGCCATGCCCACTTCTCCAATCTCGTCCAATTTTTGTCAGATGTCATACAGTTGGACCGAATTTTAAAACTTTTCTCCAGATATACATAAATCCGATCGCTTGTATTTTGATAATCCATCTGTGTGTACCAAATTTGGACAGTTCTCTTACTGTTCTTTAGACATAAATAAATCTATTTTGTGCCACGCCCACTTCTACAATCCTGCCCACATTTTGTAGGATGTTGTGTATTGATAACCAAGATGCGTTTACTTAATTTGGAAACTTTGGGTCTCGATGTTTCCATACGCAGAGACAAAACATGTTAAAATATTTTCACCTCCAACAAAGCTATTTTTAAAGAACATTTTAAACATATTACAGTTAATAAAACCATATTATTGTCACCTGCAACCATATTATGGTTCAATTAGTCCTCCACAACCACATTATGGTTGCCTCTTAACATGTTCTTCAATCAGGTTAATTTTTTTATAGAGATTGTGTGTTAATTCTTCAGAACAGTGACTCTTGTCGTTCATTGAAAACGTTGGCTCTTGTCGTTCTTTGAATTAAAGCAAAAAAAAAAAAAAAATTAAGGCAAATTAGAGGCAGCGGTGATTTTTTGCTTATATCTCAGCCATTTGTGACAAAAATAAATATAACAAGTAAGAAAGTATAGTCGGTCAAGCCCGACCATATGATACCCTACACCACAGTATTTAAAAACACATCATGCTTATGTGTCCATATAAATATAGATTTATCTATGTTTATAAACTTTATGAAAATCGGTTTGAAAGTTTGTGAGAGGCAGAAATTGCCCCCTGCCTCCCCTTGTGGTCCTATTCTTTAAAAACTGTATAGCTAATGTGTCCCTATGGATATGGATCTATCTATGTTTTTAATTTCATTCAAATCGGTTTGAGAGGCAGAAATAGACCCTATTTCCCCTCGTGGTCCTATTTTCTTAAAAATGCATACATTTTGTGTCCATATAGATATGGTTCTATCTATGTTTTAAATTTCATTGAAATAGGTTTAATAGTTTCTGAGAGGAAGAAATTTCCCCCTATCTTGCCTCGTGGTCCTACGATTTAGCCCATTTTCAATAGGCTTGGTCCTTGTGCCAATAAGAACCTATGACCCAAATTTCACCAAATTATCTCCAAAATTGCGACCTGTACTTTGCGCACAAGGTTACATGGACAGCCAGCCAGCCAGCCAGCCGGACGGACATCGTAAGTTCGACTCAGAAAGTGATTCTAAGACGATCGGTATACTTTAAGGTGGGTCTAGGACCAATATTTTATGGCGTTACACACATCAGCACAAATGCATAATACCCTCTCCACTATTGTGGTGTGGGTATAACAACCAATCAATATAACACGAAGTAGCTCAAATTTAAGAGTGGCAAGATGTAGACTCGAAGCCACAAAGCAAAGAATTGAATATATTGGGTGTTGGGAGTTCAACAGTCTACCACAAAATCTAAGAAATATTGAACGAATTTCCACTTTTAAATCCTCTTTGTTAAACAATTAAGAAATGCTTTTAATGTAATAATAAAAAAAAAAAAAAAACAAAAAAAAAATTGCCAATTTACATATTGGTATTTCCACAGATATGTCTACTTTTTGTCACGTAACGTCACCAAACATTTTTAATTGTTTCTCAAAGAATAATGAAAATATTATTTACTTTTTTGCATTTGGGTGTAGAGCGCAACTAGGTTTTCATTTAGTGAAAGAGAGGAACAATTTGAACAACGTGGTTCTAAAATACAAGAATAATTGCTAGGTGACGTGACGTGACAAAAAGAGAGCTTTCCTGTGGAAGTGCCCATACATGAAATTATAATTAATATCATAATTAATTCATTATTTGATTAAATTTAATGCCAACTCGACTCAACAATGTCATATGACGCTGAGGCAAACTTAATTTTGTAATTAAACTTTTTGATAATAAATTAATAAACTAAAAAAAAAAAGTCCCCATCGTTGCTGATGTCTTTAGAACCCCAATTTCAACATACGCATGGACGGACGGACATCGTTAAATTAACTTTGCTTTTCCTAAGGACCTATAATATAAACACTTTATAGGTTATACCGTCAATATTGTTTAAATTACAAACAGTATGACAAATTTAAAAATAATAATAATATTTCGTTACCTACAACGCAAAAGGCCCTAACTAAATAAAATCAAAAAAAAGTACTTTTTTGAATAATTTGTTTTGATTTTAGTTGTACTGTTAATTTTCAATTTTTGTTATTCTTAAATTAGGCTTGAGTTCACAAATTTAATTTTCATTAAATTATTATTTTACAACTTGGAATTTTTATTAAAATTTATTGATATTTTTTCCGGCTGAGTGGGGATTTGAAACCGGGTTGATCATTACATGTTTCAAGAATCACCACATTCCATCGTCAGAAGATCTTTGAGTTCTACCCACTGCACCACTGCGGTGCCCGTTAGCCAACTTTTTTATTGATGATGTCCACAAAAATTGTTGGACTCTTTTGACCAAAATTTGCGATTTTATAAGCAAAAAACAAAAGGCCCTATCTACAAAAGATTATATGGTAAATGCTTAAAAGCCTTACTTACAGTTTGTAAATATGCAACATTGTAAAAATTGTCAAAACAACTATCGGTTGATTTTTTAGCTATTATCTTTTTGGCAACACTGGTTTTAACAGCTGACGCACGTTTCGTGTTTTGTTTAACTGTCAAACATCCTCAGTTTGGTCTATAATTTAACCTTGAATCGTCTTACAAACGAACAACGCTTGCAAATTTTTGAATTTTATTATCAAAATGCGTGCTCTGTTAAGAAAGTTCATCGCGCGCTTCTTGTGTTCAGCAAAGCCCAATTTTGGCTCAATGGGTATGTTAATAAGCAGAATTGTCGATTTTGGAGTGAAGATCAGCCAGAAGCATTGCAAGAGCTACCATTGCATCCAGAAAAAGTCACAGTTTGGTGCGGTTTATGGGCGGGTGGCATCATTGGACCGTACTTCTTTAAAGATGATGCGAATCGTAACGTAACTGTGAATGGTGAGCGCTACCGAGAGATGATATCCAACTTTTTTTTGCCCAAAATGCAAGAGTTTGACTTGCATGACATGTGGTTTCAACAAGGCGGTGCCACATGCCACAAAGCACGCTTAACAATGGACTTATTGAGAGGCGAGTTCGGTGAACATTTTATTTCATGTTCGGGACCGGTCAATTGGCCGCCTAGATCGTGCGATTTAAAGCCTTTAGACTATTTTTTGTGGGGCCATGTTAAAGCTCATGTCTATACACACATGCCCGCTTCAATTGACGCATTGGAAGACACCATTGAAGCATTTATTCATGAGATACCGGCCGTAACGTTGGAAAGAGTATGCCAAAATAGGACTAAGCGGATGGACCATTTGATGCGCAGTCACGGTCAACATTTGCATGAAATAATCTTCCAACATTAAATTATATGGACCGTACTATCGATTCAAATAAAGATTTCATGCATTTTTCTGAATTTTATGTGTTGTTTTTATACTTTCCTAAAGCTCTTAACAAATCACCCGTTAGTAGATTTTACAAGAAAAATAGAAGAAAAGTAAATTTTAAAAAGTTTAAAGGCCCAAGCAGAATGTGCCTGCACAAACATAAGCTACTGTCAAAAATAACCGAAAAGCCTCTCAAATGCATTTAAAATAACAAAAAAAAAAAAAAAAATAAAAAAACATTTAATTACATATGGAATGTGCGAACAGTGTCGCACTTTACTTAAGCAAATTACAGTTTCAAAAAACATAACAAAAGGTTTCCTTAAGCTCAAAATGGTTTGACACATATGATTTACATGTATTTGCTCAGTTGCTTTAGCCACGTTATTCACACTGGGCCTTATGGCAATTCATCAATTTATCATTGTAAATAGTTTTTGCTTTTCCTGTAAAATTTTCAAAATGATAGATATGGCCTTTTGCGTTTTAGTTGATGATTTGTATTTCAAATATTTTCTATTTTACAACGTTTTTTCTTCTCCTGAATGAAATAATTTCAACTTTATATGTAACATAGGAATAGCTTATCCCTTCACCAATCAATTTTAGTGTTTTCATCAAGACTAAAAATTGGGAATTAAGCACGACATAAAAATGTTGTAAATTAAAATGTTGTATTCCCACGAAAATTACTATGATAACAAACTGGCAAGTGCACGGTTAAAAAAACTAAACTGGCAACATGCTTTATATTTTCCGAAAACAATAAAGCAAGTTGTTTTTGTTTTAATTTTGTTTTCTCTTAGCGTAAGTGTGAAGAATTCCAACCAATTGTAGTGGGGAATGTAAAAAAACATAAACTCACTGTTTATTGTTGTTGTAATTGTTTAAGCTTTGATATGTTGCTTATAATTCTTATTCGCTTAACAGTTTTTCTTAATATCTTTAGTTTTTCTAAAATCTTTGGATGAAGGTTCCTGACGATCCACAGTGCTTTGTCCCCATATAACGAAGGGACATAAATAGAAGGAGTTGTCAGAAATTTTTGAAATTTGGTACACTAGCATAAAATAGCTTAGTTAAGAAAAATATGAATTTTTGGACAAATCGGTCCAAGGACACGCCTACCTCCCATGTGTCCTGAAATGGAAAAATGTAATTTTAGCTTCAATAATGCCCACAAAACTACAAAGAATGGTCATACTGATACACACACTACTAGCAACGTGTGTGTAAATTTTCATTTAAATCTGAACAAGGACTCAAGGTCCTGCCATATATCCTTTTTCTTAAAAATGCTATAACACTTACAAAAATTGTCTAATTGTAATAAAATTTGGTATGAAAATTAATATTTGTTAGATATATATGTATGCCAAATTTTGGTAGAATCGGATTAATAATGTGAAAAATACAAAAACATCATTTAATGAAAAATGAGTTAAAAACGCTTAAAATGCTCTTGCAAAAATAACAAGTAAGAAAGTATAATCGGTCAAACCGGACCATGTGATTCCCTATAGCATAGTATTAAAAAACAAAATTTCCTAGAGTGTAATCAAATTTCATAGAGTGAAATCCATTTGGGCAATCATGGACCCGCCAGAACAAAATTATGTTATGAAGCTAAGATTAGTTTAAAAGTTCTTTCTGCCGAATATTATTTAGATATCTTCATCTACATACATGAGTTTTTTGGATGAGGGTTTATATGGAACCTATAGTTTAATTTGGAACTACCTGGACAACATTTTGTCATGACATAGTAGCTATAGTAAAAGTCATTGTCGCCAATTTGTATGTAAATACTAATATTTTTAGTGATTCTGAGCCGATACTACGAATTATTTGGAATTATTTCTTATTATATTCCTAATTAATTTTCTTTAAACTAATTTATTTATTACATTTACATACATATGGTCATTTTTTTAATTAGAATAAATCATCTTCAGTACTGGATTCTTCCAAAAAAATATTGCCGCTCAACGAAACATTTGTTTCGTCATCTTTAGCTGGTTCATCAACATTTTCTCTCAGTATATATTTCTCAATTTCTTCAAAAAATATATTTTTTTTAGTCTTTGGATTCCTTTTTGAAGATAACAACGGATCTAAGGAAAGTATTAAATGAGTCATTAAATCTTTATGAGTGTCGTCGTGGGACAGTCTGGTTTTTCTCACGATTTTGTGATAGGCTTCCAATGCTTCTTCGGACAAGCACCCTGAAATTTATTTTAGTTATTAGTTACGTTTCATTATAATTACATAAAACCACTTTAATACCTTAATATTTCTTATTATGTTCCTAGTTTATTTTTTTTAAACTAAATCAATCTATGAAAATTTGAGCAAAAATCACGAAAATAGCATTTTTTAAATACATTTTTTTTTTCAAGTTGTGGTAAAATTTTTTCAATTTTTTTTCTTGTAGTTATTAGAAAACAGTCTAAATATTCGAAATCAGAAAAAAACCCATAGACCATATTTTTCTTTTTTTTTAATATTCCATCAAAGTTAAGAAATTTTTAGAGCTTAACTAAATAATAAGCATTTTTCAAACCATTAAAAAATATGTATAGGAGCATAATTCCAGTAAAATTTTTTTATAGATGGTTTAGAATATAGTAAGGTGTCACAGAAAAAAATTTGAATCTCGTAATCCAGAAAATGAATTTTTTACAATTATTTTCTTGAAACAATAAAAAACCAAGGGCATTTGTGATTTCAGCGCCCTCTTATGCCGTAAAATGCAGACAAACACAAAAAATGTTTTATACATATTTTGATTTTTGTTGTTTTTTATTGAATGGTATAAGTTTGAATTAATATTTCACAGTATTTGTAGTTTATTGTCTTTTAAACTCCTGAAAACTATCAAAATTTGATCAAAAATCATGAAAGTAGCCATTTAAAAAAATTTTTTTTTTTCAAGTTGTGGTAAAATTTTTAAAATTTTTTTTCTTGTAGTTATTAGAAAACAGTCTAAATATTCGAAATCAGAAAAAAACCAATAGACCATATTTTTCTTTTTTTTTTAATATTCCATCAAAGTTAAGAAATTTTTAGAGCTTAAGTAAATAATAAGCATTTTTCAAACCAATAAAAAAACACTTATGAGAAAATAAATCAATAAAAATTTTTTACAGTTAGTTCTAAATATAGTAAACTACTACAGAAAAAAATTTCAATCTCGTGCTTTAAAAAACAACAGTTTTACAACAGTTTTCCTAAAGCATGTAAAACTCAAGTAGTTGTTTGGCCATTTTTACTATAAATTCTCAAATTTTGGCGCCCTCTAGCGCCGCCAAAAAGAGTTAAATCTTAAAAATTCTTCAAAATTCATTTTAATTATTTTGTTATCTATCGATCTGTACATTTTTAAGCACAATATAAGACTTGTTTTTTTTTTTGATTTATGTCTATGGGCCAAAGCACTGTGCGATCTGGCCTTATCCCTTCACCAACAAATTTCAGTGTTTTAATCAAGAATAAAAATTGGGAATTAAGCACGACATAAAAATATTGTAAATTTAAATTTTGTATTCCCACGAAAATTACTTTGATAATAAACTGGCAAGGGCACGGCTAAAAAAACTAAACTGGCAACATGCGAGAACAATAAAGCAAGTTGAAAAACAACTTGTTTTCATTTTGGTTTTTCTTAACCTACTTACAACTACAATTCCAACCAATTGTAGTGGGAGATGTAAGAAATGATAAACTCACTGTTTATTTTTTTTTGTTTTTTTTTGTTTAAGCTTTAATATTGTTACAAGAAAAACTGTTGCTTATAATTCCTATTCGCTTAACAATTATATTTGTTTAATATCAATTTTGATTTTTAGTTGAACTGTTAATTTTTAACTTTTGATATTCTTTAATTAGGCTTGAGTTCATCAAATTTAATTTTCATTTAATTATTTTCACTGAGGGAAGGAATTTTACAACTTGGAATTTTTATTAAAATTTATTGATAATTTTTCTTGGCTGAGCTGGGATTTGAACCCGGGTTGATCTTTACATGTTTCAAGAAACACCACTTTCACTTTTCGTCAGAAGATCATTGTGTTCTACCCACTGCACCACTGCGGTGCCCGTTAGCCAACAGTCAAACATCAATCTTTAACCAGTAGTACTGGTGGTTCGAAATTTGCTGTTATTATTACTTAAATTTCAAATAACATGTTGCCTCCTTTTTCCTCTGTTTTTTCGTATTCTTTCTGTCAAGACTTTGTCTTGAAAACCTGAATACATTTGTTTATTATGTTTGTTTGTCCACTTTCGTCGACATTTTTATTTGTACAAATTAAAGTACAAATGTAAGCATTAGTTGTAAAATTCCTTCCCTCAGTGAAAATAATTTAATGAAAATTAAATTTGATGAACTCAAGCCTAATTAAAGAATATCAAAAATTTGTTTAATATCTTTAGTTTTTCTAAAATCTTAAGATGAAGTTTCCGGACGATGTGGCAACCAGTGAAATGCGCGTAGGAATCTCTTCAACAATAAATTTCAGTGTTGTTATCAAGACTAATAATTGGGAATTAAGCACGACAAAAAATCTTGTAAATTGAAATTTTGTATTCCCACGAAAATTACTTTGATATAACAAAATTTTAAAAATTTATTAAAATACTTTTATTAACAGCATATTTTTTTTAATTGTGCTTTCATTCAGGGGCCAAATGAACGCATTCGATGCCGATCGAAATTACAATACAATTTAAATTGGAATTTTGATCTATATCGAATGCTGTAAATTAGCCCCAGAACTTACATTTACATTTGTCATATATATTTTTTGGCCTAATAAGCTTTTTATGTTACTTGGATTGAAATAAATAAATATATAATGCCATCAAAGAGAGAATACCGAACATAGATTGAGGCAAAATTGAAAAAAAAGTTCGATAAAAGAAATCAGAACAAATTAAAATGCTGTCATTATTAATTTGTTTTTAAACAGACATCTCAATAACACAAAAACATTCCCCTAAATGCACAAACAGAGACCATTACAAAATGAAATTTAACTTGTAGCACACATACAGATATAATTAATATGAGTATGTGATCATTCCCAGCGGGAAAAAGAAGGAGTACGGAGGCCTTCCAGAAGGCCTCTGTACCCCTTCTTTTGGATAAACAAGCCCTTCTCGCTCCATTCCATACTCATATCTTTTTTACACGCGTTGTCATTGCGGAGAAGGCCTTCCGCTTTCCTTTCTTCCCCAGAGCTTCTTAAAGGCCTTCAAATAAATGGCTTTTAGAAGGCTTTCCAGAGAATGACTGTCAAAAGGCCTTAGCAAAAAGGTTATCTTGAAGGGTTTTTAAGAAAGGTATGGTAAAAGGCCTTTCAATTAATGGCTCTTAAAAGGCCTTTCAGACCATCCTTATACAAATGCATTAAAGGTCATATTGAAGGGCTATCAGTCTAAAACATTAAGGAATATTTCCTTACAAATGAAATTAGAAGACTGAAAAGGTTTCATGTACATATTAGATGTGATACCTATTTTTTTATTGAAATAATTAAATTTGCTAAATATTGTAAAATAGATTGCAAATAAAAGTTTATAATAAAATAAAACTTTTAAAAGCACAAGTACCTATCTTCCTTAATGAACAAAACTCAACTAAAATGATTAACATTTTTGTTTTTATTTTGTATTTTAATATGCACCTACTTTGTTACTTTGTTTTTATATCGGGATCTGAATTCTTTCGCTTTGGCGAAAAAAACAAAACAAAAAATTTTACTCTTTCTCTTTTCAACTTCAACTAAAATGATTTACAACATATGTTACTTTGTTTTTGTAAAGGGATCTGAACTCTTTTACTTTTGCTTGTGCAAAAAAACAAAACAAAAAATGTTACTCCTTCTTTTCTCGCTTCTTTTATACCAAAGAGCCGAGGCCTTCTATAAGGCATTCCTTAGCAGTTACGTAAGAACAGTAATTAAATCAAAACGTTTTTTAAGCAGGCCTTTAAAAAGGCCTGAAGTAAGAAGGTCTTCTGAGTTTTCCCGCTGGGTTACTCTCTTTACACACATACACACATATAAATAACTACTCGATACCAGCCATACATTCGGTTCACGGTATTTAATCCTCGTCAAACTGAAATTCATTATGAACTAATTGTATCCATTAGAGTCCCACAAACACACAATAAATGTATGTAGGGATGTGTGTGTCTTTGTGAGAATGTGGTGGAAAGAAAAATTCATAGCATTCCCCATTATAAGACGTACTAAATATTTATTACGCGGCAGCAATTGTTAAATACATGACTGTGAATACTTTGTTGTTGCTGCTGCCTATTGTTGATGCCATTGTCAATACCGGACTAAAGTGCGAAGACATTTTTAGGCAGCGCACATTTTAATTAACTTGTAATATCTTTGCAAGACGGCCAACCGACTGCTTTAATAATTCACTTCATTTCCAAAATAAAAAAACAATTTTAAAACCAAATCGATTAAGTAAAAATGTTGGGAATATTCTTTTTTTCTGTTTAACAAAATGAAACCACTCATCCAAACATTAAAAATAAAAAAAATAAAACATTAAGGAAATTAAAATACAAATTTGAATTAGCGGAAATTAAATTTATACATTGTCAAGAAGATTTTTCATTGCTGTACTAAATTTAGTTGTATTACAGGGTCAAGGACAGCTGTCACAGATTTGCTGAGGAGAAATTATTAATTTTTGAATTAATATTGAATATTTTTGAAACAAATACAGCAAAAAAGGGTGAGGTCTACACCACGCGTTTTCGCCCCAATGCATTGCATGCTTTTTATACCCTACTTGCGTTTTACGTTTCAAGTTACATGAAATGTGTTTTATGCGGCATCAAAACAAGTGAAAATAAAATGTGTTTGTCAAAATCGGTCGATTTGTTCGATCGCTGCTTGTGACGCTTAAAAAGTAGAAAGTAACCATACTTTACGCGGTCAACGCCTGAAGACTGAGTCGAACGCATGTACGTTGCTAAAAAAACAACACAGATTCTACTATTATTGACAGCTTCGTGTGCATGGCGTAGAATGCTTTCTATATAGAAGACTTTCGACAGCTTTCTATAAAAAAGATTTTCTGCACGCATTTTTTATAGAAAACTTTCTAAAGGGTGGTCCAAGTAAAACAAAAAGTTTTCACGGCTTCGTTGGCATGCCTCTATCTGATAGTCCATTTTTCAATGACTCTGAGACATGATTAAGGGACAATGTCGTTAATGTGCCGAGTTATCTTATTCTTTAGCTATTGAATTGTTCTTAGCTTATTGAAGTAAGCTTTATCTTTTTAATATCCCCAAAGAACGTGACGGCCAATTGATATCGCCATAACGTGAGATAACACGTCCATTGAATATCTTCCACAAAAGAGTCATTGCTTCGTTGGCTTTGTGTCAAGTGGCACCAATATGTTGGAACCACATACCGTCCACGTCCATATCTTAAATTTTTGGCCACATCATTCGATAGCGAACACCATTAACGGTTACTGCTTGGCCGACCCCTTTTTCGAACAACAGCAATGTTTTCCGAAAAAAGAACTGGGCAAGCATGCACAGTAGGGATATAACTTTTTAACAATTTTTTAAAATATCAAAATTGGCATAGCACAGTCCGATAGAGCATAAGCAACTATAAGGGAACGTATATTTATTTTTTCGCTAAGGTCAAAAAAGTTCACGCACCAACCGCGATGAAGTTTTGAAAATTTTTAATTTTCTTTTTGGTAAGGAAAAATTAATAATATGTTTATTTAAAACAAAAAATAGCTCAAGTATGAAATTTCATTAATATTTAGAGATGGTAAGAGATTTTTCCGCAAACCAAAACGTATCTTTATCCTTTTTTAACGAAACAAAATTAAAAATGAATAAAAAATACCGTATAAAATTATGGATATTCAATATTGAATTGGTTTAGAAAAACCAATTGGTGCGTGAACTTTTTTGAGAAATTATTAGTATTGTGGTTATTTTATTGAACTATTTATGGTTTTTTAATCCAGATTTTTAATATTTTTAATTAGGCTTAAGTTCATTAAATTTAATTTTCATTAAATTATTTTTATAAAGAAAGGAATTTTACAACATGAAAATCAATTACAATTTACTGATAATTTTTCATTCTTGACTCAATCTGGGCTCGAACCCAGGTGTTTACGGACAGGTTACCCCGACATGTTTCGATTGCAACCACTCAATCTCCTCAGAGGGCTTGCCGTTTAACACTCGCAGCCATCGACGACTGCTGACGTCATTAGTCAAACATCAATCCTTAAACCAAATTGTATTCAACCTTTGGTAGATCGAAATTTGCTTTGAATGATTATCTATTTTAAGTCATTTTAACATGTTATTCCTTTACTTCTGTTTTTTCGTACTTTTGTCAAGAATTCTTCTTGAAGTTCAAAGTACATATTTTTTGTTTTTTCATTTTTTTGTCTTTCTTTTTCTTGTTGACCTTTTCAGCACAACTTGAAGGACAAATGCAAACATAGAGCTCGTGCCTTAGCTTTAACAATTATTAGTATTGTTGTTATTTTATTGAACTATTTATGGTTTTTTAATCCAAATTTTTAATATTTTTAATTAGGCTTAAGTTCATTAAATTTAATTTTCATTAAATTATTTTTATGAAGAATGGAATTTTACAACATGAAAATCAATTAAAATTTACTGATAATAATATTATCATAAAAATAATTTAATGAAAATTAAATTTAATGAACTTAAGCCTAATTAAAAATATTAAAAATTTGGATTAAAAAACCATAAATAGTTCAATAAAATAACCACAATACTAATAATTGTTAAAGCTAAGGCACGAGCTCTATGTTTGCATTTGTCCTTCAAGTTGTGCTGAAAAGGTCAACAAGAAAAAGAAAGACAAAAAAATTAAAAAAACAAAAAATATGTACTTTGAACTTCAAGAAGAATTCTTGACAAAAGTACGAAAAAACAGAAGTAAAGGAACAACATGTTAAAATAAATTAAAATAGATAATCATTCAAAGCAAATTTCGATCTACCAAAGGTTAAATACAATTTGGTTTAAGGATTGATGTTTTACTAATGACGTCAGCAGTCGTCGATGGCTGCGAGTGTTAAACGGCAAGCCCTCTGAGGAGATTGAGTGGTTGCAATCGAAACATGTCAGGGTAACCTGTCCGAAAACACCTGGGTTCGAGCCCAGATTGAGTCAAGGATGAAAAATTATCAGTAAATTTTAATTGATTTTCATGTTGTAAAATTCCTTTCTTCATAAAAATAATTTAATGAAAATTAATTTTTTGAGAAATTTACAAAAGATTATGATTTTCGTGGTTGCTAGGACATGGTTGACCTCATGGTACTATGCCAAAAAACTGGTTATACCCCTAATGCACAGGTGTTTTTACATTTCATACAGACACGGTTTGCTGAAATTTGCTCACAATTCTCCCGATTGTGGACACATTTTTTTGATTATGCTGACCAAAAAAGTGTACGAAACACTGTTGGGATCTGACAATCTTTAAATTGTACCGTCTCAATGACAAAATTGTACCAAATTGACATAAATTGTACCAAGACTTCGCTGTGAAATAAAATAGCAAACGTAACACTTTTATTCAATAAAATTAAAAACAAAACAAGTAAAAAACTATAATAGGTCAAGCCCGACCATTTGATACCCCACAGCACAGTATTTAAAGACTCTATTTCGGACCCATGGGCAATCATGGACCAGCCAGAACAAAATCATGTTAGGCGTCTAAGATTCATGTGAAAATTCTTTTTTTGAATATTATTTAGATGTCTTCCTTCATCTATATGAGATTTGTTTGCACTTACGTATTTAAGGAAGGGCGCTTATATGGGACCTATGGTTAATATTAAACCTACCTGTCAATACCAACATTTATAATGAAATTACGGTATTAAAAGATTTCCGCGAGTAGTATTGTCAAATATGGACCAGTTTCAATAAAATTTTGTTAGATGATTTAGACTGCAATAAAATAAGTTTTGCTAAGATTGATTCAAAATACCAACATAATAATAGAGTTTATTGTCACAAACACTATTCCGGTAAGTATGAAGTATGGCGGCTATGTGAAATTACGAACCGTTTCTCACCATTTTCAGTAGGCTTCGTATTTAAAAATTGAAACAAAATTTCATCAAATTACCTTTAAAATTGCGACCTTTATTTTCGTTAAATCGACTCAAACAGTGATACTGAGCCGATCGGTATACTTAAAGGTGGGTCTAGGCTCTAGAACCAATATTTTTTAGTGTTCACCCATCAGCACAAACGCTAAATACCCTCCACTATTGTGGTGGGGGAATACAAAAGGAATAAAAAAATTTTTTTTTCTTGTCAAAGGCACACAAAAGTGTAGACAGTGTCACAAAAACAAAAGTGGAATTTGGAGACACTTGATCCCAGGCTTCCTACAGGGATGTACTAGTATAACATCATAAGCACAAATTTACAATAATGCAATATTTGTTAGTTCTGGTCAGGGCTGGAGGTATGTTAATAAAAATTTTATTATTGAAAAGAAAAGTGAGTTAATCCACCTAAGAGAAATGATAAAACTACATAGGTATTGTTTAAATTGTACCAAAAAAGATGAATTCTACCAGTGTTCCAATTAAGTTTCAATTGTACCAAATTTGGTACAATTGTACCACAAATCCCATCAGTGGTACGAAATACATTTTTATTTGAACGGCCATTTTCTTATAGGCTTCAAAAATCTTAATTCGCTGCTTAATTGTGTAAATCTCTATGATTGATTTTTTTCAAAAACTGAACTAAAGAAATGTCAAATTAAGTTTAGTGTTATGGTGTGACTCACATTTAAAATCGTGCATTATAATTGGAGCACCCTTTATATGAGAATAAAGAAGGCGTTCTTTTTAAAAACTCTATATTTGGATTAAAGTGCTTGCGTACAAAACTAAGCACCTCAGGTTCGATCCTTGGCAGAGGACGAAAAATGTTCATCATGGTTTTCGAGTTTTAAAAATTAAGTGGCTTTAACCCTCCTCCAAAGAAGCTCCCTGACCTCTCCACCCCCAACAAACTAAGCCAACATCATGGCAAAAATCAGACAGCCGCCACCCCCTGGGAAAAAAAGGTAGTAACCAAAGACTACAAAGGTTTCTTATCACTATACCAAATACACGGAGAACGTTGTTTCTAAGCAACATCAGATGGCAGCCCCATTTTCCTAGGACCTGCTTCAGCGGACAAATCTTGTACTTAGCTGGAATAGCAACCAAATTACAAAACTGATTGAAGGCAAAATAACAAAATACTGAATGGGTCGACATTCCAAGAACAAAGAAATTGAAATCTTAGATGGGAAGACGGGGAAAAACAACTGCAAGTTGGAGATGCTGTGTAGAAGCCATATGCTCCCAAAGGGGATAATGGAGAAAAAAATATATTTTGATTATGGATATAATTTTTCTAGTATACATATATACACGCAGAGAAAAAACATGTTTAAATATGGTCACCTCCAACAATACTACACTCAAAATATCATGTAGTTAAATTCAAACGAAAAATCATTTTAAGCAAATTAAAATTCATTTAAAAAACGGATAATTTACATTTCATTTAAAACAAATGATTTTTACATTCATTTTTAAATTTTTTATTTATTAAACAGCATATTCATTAAAATTGAATGGTTTTTACTTTAAAAAATACATTTCAACCGACAAAAATCAAACTACATGACAAAATAAAAACGAAAAAACATTATTTTTTGGTAGTTTGTTTTTTGAATAACAAACATAAATGTTAAAAAATAAAATTATTCGTAAAATAACTATATTTTTATTCAAATTTAACAGTACTGTAATAATTTTATAAGTGTATGTTTAATGAAAATTTTAATCATATTATGTTTAATTTCACCATATTTTTGTCACCGACAACCATGTTATGGTTAAATTAGTCCCCTATCAAGAAGCCACAACCATATTATGGTTGCCTCTAAACATGTTACCGTTAAATATGAAAATAATTTGTTTTTAAATTGACAATAGTTTTTTCCTCTTTTTCAAGAGCAACATGCTATGGTTGAAAACCAACCATACTATTATAAGTGTTAAGCATATTTTAGTTATTACTAATCATAATGTGTTCGGAGGCAACCATATTATGGTTGTGGCTTCTTGATGAAGGACTATTTTTACCATAATATGGTTGTCGTTAACAATAATATGGTTAAATATAACATAATATGGTTAAAATTTTCTTTTAACATAGTATTGTTGGAGGTGACCATATTTAAACATGTTTTTTCTCTGGGTGTACAATCAAAGTTTTATTGTTCATTTATTTAGACATACATACAAACAAAATAAAAATCAATCCATCCGTACTTAAGTCAATCCGATTTTCAATCGCAAAATACTTAAATTATCCACATTTAAATCCGATTTCGTACTTGAAATAATCCGAAAATGAGATTGAGTTAAGCAAAACTAAGATTGAATCAATCTCAAAATGCGCTTGATTCAAGTATTATCAAGTTGATTTTATCCCGAATTAGAAAGAAAAAACTAATTTGATTGATTTACTTACTCGTACTACACTTTACAGAATACATAATTTCATACACACATCACACATCACATCATATGGTATGGACAAAATACCAAACATAATATTAAGAAAAATTCCAAAGAAAAAAATTTTTTACTATTGCAATCTATTCAACAATATTTCCCCAAAATGTGGAAAATGGCTAAGGTAGTTATTTTACATTCAACATTTTTCATTTTTCGAATTTATTCTATGAGCTTTAAAATACATAACTAAAATTTAGCTCATAGAATGAATTCGAAAAATGAAAAATGTTGAATATAATATAAAGTAACCTTCGGAAGGAAATAATTCCCAGTTTCTAGTAGTTATTTTACCTAAAGGTGATAAAGACGTATGCCATCCCAGAAACTTGAGGCTGATAAGCTTACTCCCAAGTATTAGTAAAGTTTTCGAAATGTGCGTAAACAACAACATCAACAATTTTTGCAATAGACACACTATAAATATAAATACTCTACTGTAAATGCAATACATTTTCTAACGTTAAACATTAATTGGAATTGGAACAGAGGTTTATACACTGGTGCATGTCTTATTGACATGGAGAAAGCCTTTGATAATATTTGGATATCTGGATTAATATTTAAATTAATTAATTATATATTCCCAATGCACTTGATTATATTAACTTATAATATGATAACAGACAAATCATTTGTTGTAACACACAAAGATTGCACTAGCTCTTTTCTTAACAAAACAATGGTTTCTTTAAATGAGTTAAAGACAAAAGTTTTTACTTTTTGAAAAGAATAAACACATATACAACAGATTAAAGAAATTGGCTTTATAACTTCCAAAGAAAAACAAAACAAAAACAAATAAATTGTTCACAGAAAAAATTTTAACCAAAATTTTTTAAATTAATTCAATTATGCTGTTTCAAACAATTTTTTTAATTGTCCCAATTAACTTCCCTTAGTTGAAAATAAAAATTATAACGTTTGTGTGTATAATTGCAAATATGAAAACATACTCACAAACTTTAAAATATATAAAATGTTCAAACAATTTTTTAATTGTTTCAATTAACTGTGTTGATTAAAAAAAAAAAAATATTTTAATTTGTGTTTACCTCTTTTGCTGGTGTCAAATTTCAATTAAACCTATTAATTAAAACTGAACAGCAAGAAAAGCTCAAACTTACAAATGTGTTTATTGATATGATCAATTTGTTTGCTGGCGGATAACCAGTACAGAATTTAATTCATAGTACAAATTTCTAACAATTACGTTAATTGAAGTTGGTTTTTCATTTTTTTTGTGTTGCATTCATGTGTACATTAGACTGGTCGCAAATCTTTTTTTTTTTAATTTAATTGTTTGCGCTGCTTAAAATATGAGGTTTGGTGTAAGAAATCATGATCAAATTTTTCAGGTCAATCCGACGGTGCCTAGCCGTGCCGGGTGGGGCCCAAAGTTCCCCATATTATAAAAAAAACATTTTCTATCAGATCTTTATAGTTATACTAGTTGAAAAGCCGAAAATCAAAAATATGGCTTCGTTACGATCTTCCGCAGAGAAAGTACTTCAAGTGTGCCAAATTTCAGCTTCCTATGTCATCAGATGGCTTCAGAAAGTTGCGGAAAGAATAGGACATACATGCAAACATCCTGACATACTAAGAAATTATATATTGTATAGATAGATTAACATATGTTCGCGCAACTCAAAAACGCTTAAACTTATTGAAAAACTAAAAAAACCGAAATTCCGCAATAAAATTTACTTTAAGAAAGTTGAAACTTTTTTCTTTATGTTGGCTTTGGTTTTCGAGATATACCGTTATTTCGAAAATTAAGGAGGTTGCACAATATGTTTGCGTAACTCAAAAACGCTTTAGTTTATTGAAAAACTAAAAAAACCGAAATTCCGCAATAAAATTTACTTTAAGCAAGTTGAAACTTTTTTCTTTATGTTGGCTTTGGTTTTCGAGATATACCGTTATTTCGAAAATTAAGGAGGTTGCACAATATGTTCGCGTAGCTCAAAAACGCTTTAGTTTATTGAAAAACTAAAAAAACCGAAATTCCGCAATAAAATTTACTTTAAGAAAGGTAAAACGTTTTTCTTATATGCGCAGTCGTTTTAGAAACATAATTTTTTTTTCTGGAAAAAAAAATAATTTTTTTATTAAAATTTCGGAATTTTTGTTTTTAAAAATTCATAAAAAATTGAAAAATGCAGCTATGCTTCTAATTTTATGCAGACATATAAAAAACAACATTGCAAACAAAACAAGCTATAAATGATTACAATCTGTTAACAACTTTTGATTTAATGTATTCACAAAAGACGAAAAATTTTAATAAATTTAAGAATTTTATTAAACCGCCACATCTTTTGTGAATACATAAAATCAATGTTTGCATGTATGTCCTATTCTTTCCGCAACTTTCTGAAGCCATCTGATGACATAGGAAGCTGAAATTTGGCACACTTGAAGTACTTTTTCTGTGGAAGATTACGATCTTATTTTTGATTTTCGGCTTTTCAACTAGTATAACTATAAAGATCTGATAGAAAAGATGTTTTTTTTTTATAATATAGGGAACTTTTGGCCCCTTCCGGCACGGCTAGGCATCGTCGGATTGACCTGAAAAATTAGATCATGATTTCTTACACCAAACCTCATATTTTAAGCAGCGCAAACAATAAAAATATTTTTTATAAATCCTAAAAAATAAATTATTTGTTTAATAAAAATAGTTAGTCAACACAAAAAAGGTACGATGTTTACTATAAAATAATTTATAGTAGTCTACTTAAAAAAACAAATCAAGAATTTTTGCGGTTAGTACTAAACAAATATTAGAAATAGTTGCACTTTTTTTGTAAATCTAAATGCTTCACGGGCAACACTCGCTATTTGTCTTCTTATTTGGAATACACTGTGAGGGTATTACATTTATTCAACGAAAGTACAAAAGCAGAGCAACATGTACTATTCCCATTCATATAACTTATAACTCCTAATAACGCGTCTAGAAGTTCGTATTGCATTCTAATTCGAAGGCGAGCTTTAGTGGAGTTCATAGTTTCAACACAGGCATTAAAAGTTGTAATTACCGCATGTAAAGGACAGCCAAAGTAAAGTCCTTGAAATTGTACGTCCCTGCCGTATCCTTGTAGCTTTAAAATGTTTTCCTAAACTTATGTAGTTATCTTTCCAATTTACCAACGCTTATTTTTTCCATTGTGTTTCATAAACGTCCAAAGGTATGATAGGATTCATAAAAATCTTTAAAATATCACTAACAACAACGTATTTTTTATCTGTAATAATAAATTGCCAAATACGTAATGTGAAAATGTTTATAGACTTAAAACATATTAATGTTTTAATGAATTCTATTTATTGATTTTTTCAAGTGCAATTTTAAATATAAAAAAATACTTTTCTAGAAGATTTTCATTAACTTCATCGGCCATTTGAACATACCTTCAAATACCTATCATACATATGATAGCCTGAAATTTCATTTATAAAAATAAAATAATATTATTGAATTTAACGAATTTCAAAACATATTCATAGGTCATCAAAAATAGCCAGTTGGCGATTTGAACTATTTTATTAATCGCCACAAAATCGCAATGACGCCAAATCAAAAATTAGGTCGCCAAACATGTTTGAAAATCGCCACGTTTGGCGAGAAATCGCCACATCTGACAACCCTGTATGTATATATGAAAATGAAAAGATAGAGGGTTTTGCATTTTAATACAAATAAATTATTTTGAATTTATTTATGCCATCTGTCAGTGTTTAACGTGGCTTATTTAAGATAATGGCTATATTAAACACAAAGTTATAGCAACATTTGTTTTTTTGCTTTTGCTTTTTTAAGTTTGTTTCGAGTTTGATTGGTGTAAATGATTGTAAAAATAATAATTATATTCCGGTGGTATAACGCTCTTCAAATCAAGCAAATTCTTCCACTTATTTGGTTGAATTGAAAGTGGAGCAGCATATAGAGGTTTTGGTTCAATATTTTCTTTATAAGGTTTAATACGAACAGGAAGATCAATGTGATCTGTATCAAAATTTATTTTATATTTTACACTACCATCTGGAAGATATAAAAGAGATCTTAAACACTATGGGATCGTTCTTTACTCGTCCTGGTCTAATTGAAAAAAAAAAACGCAAAAGTTTATCATCACTGTAATTATTAAAGAAATCATAATTTAAATATTCTGCATCAAACGGCTTTTCACGATCTCATTTTTAATTTTAACAGTCTTTCTGGCATCTCTAAAAATTCTAACGGAATCGATTGGGAAGTGCTTAGATTGATTTTTAAACTAAATCTCTATCTTAGCATGGGCATTTGCATATGGCCTTTCTCTAAGAACTTCTTTCTGTTCAATAACTTTATTATTTTTAGCATCAAAATTGGATAGAGCATTATATAAATAATGGCTACGGTTTTGGTAGCCACAACCATCGGAGAAAATTGTAATTGGCAATGAATCTGTTAAGCAATACGTTTTTTAATGATGAATAATAAAGGAAACAAATACCGACGCGGAGAAATCACCATTGATTTCGCTCTACCAATAGCTTGTTCACTGATGAGTACCTATGCATATTATAAATAGTAAAACTGTTCCCGAAGGCGTTGCTTAAAGTAAATTGCTGAGGCATTAATATTGGGACACAGTCTCACTGCTTAAACGTCCATTGCAAAAACGTGACGTACACCATTCTCAGCTGCAATTTTATCAACACCTTTTCCATACTGTGCACGATTTTTTGAAATGTTTTGATTATATTCATTAACTATTATATTATATTAATTAAATACGATTTTAAAAAGAAGACACTTTTTAAGCAAATTCCAACTTTTACCATTTATTTGGACATTATATTTTCCAAAAACAAGCATGCAAAATATTTTAATGATAATTCAGTTCAGAATCGGCTTTCGCTATTCTCATAAACCATTAAGGCCCGTTTTCACGACTTAACGATAGCTAAATGTAGGAATTTATCGAACGGATAATGAGTTTTTAATTATCACAAGTTCCCTTTAATCTAAAAGTGAAGGATAAGGCAAAGAGAGGAACGTTCTATCTTTAACTTTTGTCGTAAGGTTTAGATTTGCCATATTATATTCACATATTTTTTATATATGGCAACTCCAAGTATACGTATATTTTGTAAATTAATAACAAACTCGTATTTTGACAAATAAAATTTACAAAATGTTAAATTCACGTGTACGCGGTATTTTATTAATATTTGCCATTATTAAAAAATAACATCAAAGTTATGTGGGTACCTTCCCATGTTGGCATTATAGGAAACGAACACGCTGACTCTGCCGCCGAAGAAGCTAAACTGCGACCTTTGATAAAATACTCGACTATGGAAACCCGGGATATCTTTAATACCATCAATACCTTTTTGACGTCTACAAAGGCACAAAAATGGTCCGAGTACCAGCACAATTATAAACACATCAACCCAACGGGAGACAAACCATTATATCCCAAAAACTGCTCTAGAAATGAAACTATTTTATTTGTACGCCTTAGAATCAGTCATTGCAAAATTTCCCATCAACATATTTTCGAAAGAACTCAAGCTCCAGTATGTTCCACCTGTAACACACACCGCAACATGGCCCATATTCTTGACGAATGCTTTACATACAATTCATCCAGAACCCGCATTTTCGGAACGAATACACCAACTGGTCTCCTTAGACACACGTGTGATAAAAATATTAAATTAATCTACAAATTTGTAACAACAAATGGTTTACAAAACCTTATTTAAAATGTATATACATACCAACATAGAGTCGCGAGCCTCAGTTTTAATTTAATTATAATTATTAATTTTTCTAAATAAATAAATAAATAAAAAATATTTGTGCACCCAAAAATTTAAAATGAGAAAGTAAAAGAAAATACGTAGTTGCCAGTTCGTATTTTTATTTTGGCAAAAATAATCGGTATTTGCTTTAGTGTTGCCACATTTTTAAAAGTGTTAAGTTTATTTTATACAGAAATTGTGAAAACGAAAAATAGTTGAAGGTAACTTTATTCCTCACTTGTGCTAAAGGTACCATTAACTATTTCGATCTTTAAAGGTCAGTCGTGAAAACGGGCCTAAAAATGTCAAATTCATGTTCAGCTTGCAAAAAATAGTAAAACACATGTATTGCAGGAACAAGTTATTCAAAAAAATATTTAAAAATGTATTATTAGAAAAGATAGAGGGTTTTGCATTCAGAAAAATTAATTGTATAAGATAGAGAAAATACAAAAATGCAAATAAAACAGCAATAAAAGATATGTTTGTTATGAAAATCACACCATAGATGAGGGTTGCTTTACTGAACATTTTACCATTAAAAAGTAATTTTCGTGAAAATCAAAGATAGAGGGTTTTGAATATGGGCCCTCGATGTATATTCTTCATTTGAAGTAAAAACGTCACTGACAAAAATATATGTAAAATATAAAACCATTGTACATATCTTATAATCGAGAGCTCTGAAAAGGGACTATGTATATTTGTAAATATTTATAATTACTAACTTGTGTTTATTATAGTTCTGTTAATTTTTCCAATATTGCAAATTAATAAACAAATTAAAAACAACCTTACAGAATGATAAAAAACCAAAATCATGCCCGGTATGGTTTTTACATTAGAAATCTTATGTACATATTTAACCAAAAATATAAAATAAAAGAGTTTAAATTTACTTTTTGACCCTTCGTGATACACATGAGTCTAGCCAGACCTTTTTCAATGTGTATATAATAGGGTATTCATTTAATCGGGTTTTTGCGTTAATCGGTTAATCGCTCGATTAATTAATCGAGGTTTTTATTTGATCGGTTAGTAATCGGTTAATTTTGTTATTGATACGTTAACCGATTAATAACACAGTACAACATTTTTCAGTTAATTGATTGCCAACTCAATTCTGTGAATTGTATGTGAAATTAGACCCAAAAAGAAGAATTTCTGCATCATTCGTTTTGTCTTCTTACCTGCGATTTGAAGTTAGTATCGATTTGAAGTTAGTACTATCGTATAGGGGAATTTATCACGTTTTAGGCCCTGTTGTTTGACATAGCTCGACAACCACTAGCCCAATTTAGTTGAAATAAATTTTAAAAAATTAAGAATTACAATTCCCTTAATCTGTTCATATATTGTTTTCCTATACAAGTAACACTTTCGAAGTTAAAAATGAATGTATGAAGGGAAAAAATTATTTTTTGCCTAAAAATTAAATTTTTTTTTTTTAAAAATACATAAAAAATCCAAAATGGAAAAAAGTTTCAAGTCTAGTTATTTTTTCGCAAAGTCACATAACCTATGAGCAAAATGAGACAAAGATCATAAAAATCGAAGCACGCGTTTCGCTTTTATTCGCAATTGAGTAAAGGTATGAATTTCAAAAATCAGTTATAGCCACCACCCTTAAAATAAAAATATAAATTAAAAAATTATCATGCAAAAAAAAACTTTATTTATAAAAACCTAATGAAAATAAAATAATATGCAATTAATACGCAATTATAATATTCATAAAAACAAAATTTAGAACATTTTTTCAATTATTGGCAATATCCATCCTTGTAGAAGTTGACGCTTGTGGTTCTGATGATCTTGTTTTCTTCGTAGGTTGTTCATATTCTTGGTCTGAGTCTGTATCGTCATCCGAGATACACATACTATTCAAGGGCGTGTTTCTTTCACTGTGTCCACCAATTTCAATGTCTTCATCTTCGGTGCTTTCTTCAAACTGCATAATTGTGGAACTCCACCAACAAACCTCCGCAAGCAATGCATCCAATTTTTTGCTTTTGAACCGCTTTTCAAATGGCATGGTCACCTGGTGGAACCTCTCTCCTTGTTCGTCTGATTCCTGAGGTGATTGTGCCAAAAAAGTATCGAGGTGGTGGTGCAAGAAATGCAATTTCAGCGTCATGGATGCACCGATTTTTTCGAAATAAAACAGCAACCTGTCCACTCGTTGCTGTATCTCTTCTCGCTGGACACGGTTCTTTCCTAGAACGCCTTCTATTACTTCTTTCAATGCGTTCCATGCATGTTGGTGGTCGTGATGCTCTGAAAGCAAATGTGTGAAAGAATCACTTTTGATCAATTTCCGAAAAAATTATTGGTAATGCGAATGTATAGAAATTAACAAATTTAGATATGACAATATTGAAATACAGAGTACGATACGTACCGTTTTTAATTTTCTCATCACTGAGTTTCGGAAAGATGGATTTCAAACAGTCAAAGGCGCCGTTAACTTTTTTGACCACCACTTCAACGAATTTCCCAGCTATTCCCAGTTTCATGTGGAGCGGTGGCAACAAAATATCATCCAGGTCCTTTATCATAGGTTCATTGCGTAATTTTAATTGTTTGTTGAGCTCGGGAGTTCTTCCTTTCGAATCTTTACATTGATATTGATTTCCTTTGTATCGTGAATCCCAATTACAAAGGAAGCAGAAGTATTTTGGATATCCGCCCTTTTCTATAATCCCTTGTAGTATGTTGACCACCTTCAGATCGCAACAAATGTTCCATTTGTGTTCATCGTATTTGATTTTCTTCAAAATTTCGCCCAATACTTCATACGTTTCCTTCATAGTTGTGCTGAATCCCAATGGAATGCATGGTTTTTTATTTTTTTTGTGCAGCAGCACAGCCTTCAAACTAGTAACTGAACCATCGATGAATAAACGCCAGTCGCCAGTCGCCAGCGATATAATCCATTCCCAATTTTTTCACTAAACCTGGGATATCATGGCAGTACGTGAACGTATTTGCTTCGTCAACGGAATAAAATTTCTGAAAATCAGCTTGGCGTTGTCGGTATGATGTTGCGCTGACATTTTGCTGTGTGAGTTTTCTTCTCTTCAAAAATGATGTCAGCCATTCGGAGTCGTGTTGTGATAGTCCCAGCTTGGCCACAATGTAATCCATTTCGATTTGTGGTAGCGGTTGTGGTGCACTATTTTCAATATCGGGTATCCAATCAGCATCATCCAAATCGGTCGGATTGGTGAAAACGGTTTCGGCTAGCAGCGACACAGTATCCGCACTCGGAGGTTAAGGTGCATCGGTATCAGCAGGGCGTTGCACTGGAAGTGTGGCAGTAAATGCAGCAGTGTATACTTTTGTTTTTAATTGTTGTCTGTTTAATCCAGGACGAAAATTTATGCATGCATAGCACCTGGATTCATCATGTCCAGTTGTGTCTTCCACCCAAATTACTGGCTTCATAAAAGATAACTTTCTACTTTTTCCGTGAATCCATTTTAGAAGGGTAGTATAACAACTGTTGCACACTGTGTTCGGCGTAAAATTTGCACCACTTAAATCTGCTTCATCGAAATAATTACAATACGCGGTTTTGAATTGCTCAGTAAACAAATTTTTTCGATCTTTTTTCTGTATTTTTCGGACGATATGACCACAAACGTAACAATATTCATCCAAATATGGGCACTTGTTGTTTTCCATATTGATATATTTTATGTTTTGTTGTTATTCACTTTTAAAAAACTGGAGAAAAATCACTTTTACTGTTCGCGTTCGTCGGCACTGGCTGAATGCCAAAAATCGATCAATGCACACCTATAAATACTACGTATTTTTGAATATTTTACTGTCAGGTACTTATAAATGGGCGCATATTTTAAGGGCGGCTGGCTATATACCTGATTCAGCACTTGTACGTTTCAAACTGTGCAAAACTTTCCAAATAATGACCACCCTTAAATGTGGGTGCAATTTCTGTAAAAAAATCATATAGGTAGCCACCGGAAAAACCCAAATAATAAAAAGGTCCACTTTCCGTTTAATTGTCCACGTACATTTATTACCGCAATCATAAAAATCAAATAACCTTTTGTTTATTCCTTTTTTTATTAATTCTCAGAATCATGAAAAAGGTGTCAATGTTTTCTCCAAATAATGTTGTGCATATCTCGAGCAAATTTTTGAAATTCATACATTTACTTAATTGTGATCTTTTATGATCTTTGTCTCATTTTGCTCATAGGTTATGTGACTTTGCGAAAAAATAACTAGACTTGAAACTTTTTTCCATTTTGGATTTTTTATGTATTTAAAAAAAAAAAAAATTTAAATTTTTAGGCAAAAAATAATTGTTTCCCTTCATACATTCATTTTTAACTTCGAAAGTGTTACTTGTATAGGAAAACAATATATGAACAGATTAAGGGAATTGTAATTCTTAATTTTTTAAAATTTATTTCAACTAAATTGGGCTAGTGGTTGTCGAGCTATGTCAAACAGCAGGGCCTAAAACGTGATAAATTCCCCTATACGATAGTACTAACTTCAAATCGATACTAACTTCAAATCGCAGGTAAGAAGACAAAACGAATGATGCAGAAATTCTTATTTTTGGGTCTAATTTCACATACTGTTCACAGAATTGAGTTGGCAAATCATGTGTTGTACTGTGTAAATTAAAAATTAAGTAATTTCAGTAAATAAAAATTTAAAATTATTTATTATTTGGAGTTTATTTAAAAAAAAAAAAACAATAACATAACAATATTTAATTTATTTTTTTAATTAATACATACATATTCAGACCAATAATGAATACAAGTTCCCTAGGAGTTTTTTCCCTTTTCCTATTTTTACAATTGAATTTACAAAGGAAATTCAATATTCATAATTGGGCTGATTATGTATTTATTAATTAATCAACTGTGAGATAATTTTATTAATTGTTTCAAAAGTTTAAGCAGATCTTATAATATAATCTTTTAGAAATATAATTTGGTTTAAATGTTCAGAATTAAAGCGATTCTTTTCTTTTGATAAAACTTGACTTGGAAAAAATTCTGTCACTTATCGAAGATGTTAGAGAAATTGAAAGCAACCTATAATACAGAATATCTTATTTCTCAGTCCTTTTGATTCTGTTGTTGCGTTACTATCGAGAGTTTCTTCTCTTGTCAGGTCATTATCTAACTCATCCTGACAAAGCTCAGCACAAAACATTTTGCAAAAAAGTTCATATCCCAATTCTTTAATTTCTGTTTGTGTATTGTATTTTAAGAATGTATTGCTAGAAGGAATTATATTGTATGAAAAAATTTTTTTAAACACAACTTTTTTGGTGCTCCTTTGCAACTTTTTTGGTAAACTTTGTTACAGATAATTGTAAAATTCTACACGGTTGCATTGTAAAATGCATTTGAAAAAGCGAGTTGCTTTGCAACTGAAGTTTTGAAACTTAACCATAATTAAAAACACAAAAAATATGATTTAATAATACAAAAAATTAAAAATTTTGATACATCGGTTAATCGGTTAATCGACTGAAATTAACCGGTTTAATCGTTAATCGAAAAAAGCCATTTTAAAATTAACCGATCAGTTAATCGGCTAGTAATTAATCGGTTAACCGATTAACGGTTAACCGAATGAATACCCTAGTATATAATATCAAAACGTGCGTAAGCACGAAAAGTTTAATCTTTTTTTTACTTGATTTAAGAATTTTATACTTATTTCAAGAAATCCGGGGATTGATTTTCGAAAGTTATCCCATTTAAGATTGCTTTCAGTACGTTTTAATGTTATTCGTACTTGAATTTTTGACGACCCGTACTTAAAGTAATCATAAAAAACTTGATTTATCACGAGTGTTTTTCTTATATATACATATAATATTTTTTCTTTAAATTAAACTTTAAAAACTTTCATAACTTCAAGGCTCATTAATCCTGAACCTGATTTGCTTTATTAAGTTTAGAACAATCTAATTAAAATTATTAAAACTTTATTACAAGTTTTAACTTGTACGAGTGAAATAAAAGAAAAGTTTTTCATTAGAATTTTCACTTTTAATACAACTAATAAAAATTTTTTTTATTGCACACACACATACTCACACTCACACGAGCTCTTTATCCTTTAACTAAAACTAAGAAACCTTGAATGGCAGTAAAAACAGAAATGTGAAAAAACAAACATAAAAAAATAAAACAAAAACTTTTAAATACTTGAGAAAGAGATAAAATACAAGGTTGGGATAACATTAAGTTGTTTTACCTGTAAAGCAAATTACACACATAAGAAAAAAAAAGAACAAGAGAATAAAAGCAGACATGAAAACCCAGCGGTAACTAGAATGAGTAAAGAGGCCTAATAGAAAGCCTTATTTAGCAGTCACAAGCAGTCAGAAGCTCTTCTCGCCGCATTCCATACTTATTTATTTTTTACACAGGTTGTCATTAGGCGCAAGGCCTTCCACACTTCCTTTAAAAACAACTGCGATCCCTTCCCAAAGAAGGGAGTAAGGAAGGTCACTAAAAATAAAAAGTAAATAAAACTGAACACCTTCCTTTCTCCCTTCTCAAAGAAGGGAGAAGCGAATGTGTACTGAATATTTCAGAAGGTCTTTTAAAAAGAAGTTTATACCTTCTAGAAGGCATACTTCTGAAAGCAGGACATCATGCGAAGCGAATCTTTTAGAAAGGAGTATAGAGGCCTTCAAAAAGGCCTGCCACTTGCGGTCCTTTCTATATTTACCGCTGGAAACACTCAAACACATTTACACACATAGTTTTTAACTTTGAGCAAACTACTACTAATAATAATAATAATAAAAGAAAACACTCAGTACATACTGGATACGTATACGTAATAAAAGATGTTGTGCCAATAGCACTTATACGAACACAACCATTTGTAACATTTTACAGTGGCATGAAATGGAAAAATTCGGACATGAGTATTTAACTTTTTATTTATTAAAAAATATTTTTGATTTAAAGGGGTTTTTTTTGAACAAACCTTAAACTTTTTTTTTTTTAAATAAAAAAGGTCTTTAATAAATAACTTTTAAACTTTTTGGCCGATGTGGTCCCAGTAATTTTGAATTTTTCAAGCTCAAAAAAGAAATCTTTTAGGCGTTTTTACACTGCAATTGCTAACCGTTTGCTAACTATTATTTTTTTTAATAATTAGTATTGTGGTTATTTTGTTGAACTATTTATGGTTTTTAATCCAAAGGAAAGGAAAAAACATGTAAAATCGATTAAAATGGATAATCATTCAGGAAAGCAAATTTCGATCTACCAAATGTTAAAATACAATTTGGTTTAAGGATTGATGTTTGACTGGTGACGTCAGCAGTCGTCGATGGCTGCGAGTGTAAGACGGCAAATCCATCTGTGGAGATCGAGTGGTTGCGATCGAAACATGTCATGGTAACCTGCCGGCCAGGGTTCGAGCCCGAGCCACGTCAAGAATGAAAGATTATCAATAACAATTTTAATTAATTTTCATGTTGTAAAATTCCTTTCTTCATAAAATTAATTTAATAAAAATTAAATTTCATGAACTTAAGCCTAATTAAAAATATTAAAAATATTATTTTTTTTTTTTGGAGAAATCTATCTAAATATGTCGTCCCCTCAATAAAACAGTAGTGTATACGCATGTACACCATTATTTTTTTTATTGCATATTTAGAATCTCCATCATTGATTTTATGTCTGGTCAAAATTTCATCAAATTCTACTTCCAAAAAGTGGGTCAAAATGTCGTTGGAAAAAATAGTGTATAATTTCTTGTTCAAAATTTTCCTTCAATAAGTGTGTAAGCTCATATGCGCTATTTTTCTTGAAATTGCCACTCCAACGTTATTAAAAGAATAATAGTGTAAACCCATTATACTCCATTTTAGCCTGTAGAAAAAAATACAATTTATGAAAACTTTAACTCATAAAAAAGCTCATAATAATATACACTATTGTTTGAGAAATAGTTTCATTCCGACCATCGAAAGCTGCATGATCTCCAAAATTTGTGCAAAAAGAATGTAATTCCTCGTGGCTCGCAGTCATTTTTCTTTAACTTACAAGGTGGAAAGAAGCGAAATGGTTTAGATGAGCCAGATGTAGCAGAGGAAGAGAAAGAAGACGAATGAACTTCTAGTTATTTTTGATCTACGCAATGTATACCTTAATTTCTCATAATTTTTTTTTTAAATTAACCCAAATTGGAATGTAATGAATATGTGCCATTGAATCTATGAATTAATCACTGTTTTATAATGTTACAAATTGATATTTTTGAGATCAAATATTTTAATAAAAATGCCGTAAAATTATTGAATAAAACAGCGTATACCATACAAAATAAACAAAACAAAAAATATACATATAAAAAATAAAATAGCCTATATGGAGGACTTGCACTTTGAATGACATAATTATGGTCTTAAAGGATGCGTAGAATAAAAAAAAATTGGTCAATTTAAAGACAAGAAACGGTATTATGAATTCGTCGAAAAATCCAGTATGAAGAATTTTTATTTACCGCGATAATGAGGTTTAAATAGACATCCGATTTGACAAAAACTTTAAACACGATTTTCTCAAAACCCCAAAAAAATTATACACTATTGTTTTATAAAGGGGACGACATTCTCTACCTAAAAATATTCCTTTTATCATTTTTTAAGTTTCACGCCACTGTGCTTCTCATTCACCTGATTACAGTATATGGGACGATAGTTAGCAACCTTAATCAACTTTTGGTTTTTGTCTCTTTTTTGTTGTTTGTTTATTGTTGTAGTCGAAGTGTGAGTAAGTAATTCAGATAGTTGTTTGTTTTAGTAAATGTAGTTGTAATATGATTTTTTGGTCTTTTTTATTGTTGTTGCTTAGCAAATGCATGTTAAATAAACAGAAGTAAATTTACAGACTAATAAAGATGCTCTTTTTTTATACAACAAATGGAATTTTTGACATATTTTGTTGTTGTTTACTTAACTAAAGAGAATATGGTTAACCAAGATGTGGAAGATCATTAATAATTAAAACTTGAGGATTTGTAGGAGGATATTTAAATTGTCTTACTTGAGTATAGTTTTTTTGTTTTAATTTCTGTCACTTATCTTATGCATTTGTAAAGAAGCTCTAAATGCTCTACAAAGAAGCTTTGAACCTTCTTAAAAAAAATTAAACCTTTGGTTTTAAATTCATTTGTATTGATATTTCAAAAAATATTTCAAAAAAGCTAAAAAAAGCCTTATATTTCAAAAAAGCTTTAGAATAAAATGTACCTTTTCTTAAAAGTCTACCTCTTAATGTAGATTTTATAAAAAAGACTATCGCATAGAAATCTATCATACAGATTAAATTTAATATAAAATGAAAGCTTGCACACTAAAAGCATTAATAAGTTGTTTGATATTTCGCGATAAGAGCAGGGACAAACTTACCCTTTCTACCAGCTAAGTTCAAAATGCACTTGCGGAAAATAACTTTGAAAGCTCGTACAATTTGCTTTGTTTCTTTGCAAAATAAGCAGCAAGCATTGTTGTAACCGAGCTGAAAGCTCTTTTGTAAAAGCTCGTACATTGTACTAATGGCTTGGATATTACGCATACGTTATACAAATTCAATATACATATCGATACCTCCCCATAAGAATGTATTAAGCGACATTTCTAAAATTGTGTAGGAAACGAAAAAACGTCTCATTTAGTGATTTATTATTCGGATTTTATTGAAAGGAACAAATTTGGAAAGCGATTTTCAGAATACAAAACATATTTAAAAATGTGGCTTAGCATAATTTCTTTGGCGGATAATACAAATTACAGGGTGCAACATTATTCCAGTGAGAAAACTTGACGGTTGATACAATTTTATTTTCACTCTAGTTTCCTTTGCATCCATGATAGGACAGCGAAACCCAGGCCAAAATGTGGCGCTTAACTTCTAGTATAGTTCCACATCAAAAAGTCATTTTCGAAAAAGTGTCGCTTAATACATTCTTATGGGAAGGTATCGATATATAATCGTTTATTTAAGGCTTTAACTTAAACTTTTTCTTAGCAATGATAAAGAATCAATTTAGCTAAAGATTAATAACTTTTCGATGACCTCCTAAAAGGAACTTTGGGACTATTTATAAATTAATAGAGATTTATGCATCAATACTTTACATAATTAGGATTCGAATTGCCGCAAAAGAGGCAAAAATTAGTTCTTTATAGATGTTTTAGTATAAAAAGTCTGCTATATAAAAGCATTTTATAAATAGTGTCTGAATAAAATCTCTTGTGGCAAAAGTCTTTTATGTGGATACTTATGTTTTACAGGAATTCCATATAAATTTACTGTACATTTATTGAGAAAGCTTTCTAATAAAAAGTATTCTACATATGTATTACTTTTAATATAAAGCATTTTCTAAGTAGAAGCATTCATATGAAAACTCTTCTTTAGAGATTTTATATAAAAACTATTCTATATGTTGTTAAAGTCCATAAAATTTTGTAATATAAAAGCATTTGTATAAAATATTTTTTAATATAAAAGCTATTGTATAAAAAGTGTATAAATATAAAAGCTTTTGTATGAAAAGTGTTTTTTTTTTCAAAAAAGCTTTTGTATAAAAGTCTTTAGGCTTTTATGTAAGAAGTATTTCATATTGAACATTTTGAAAAAAGTAGTTTATATAGAAACTTTTGTATAAAAGGTCTTTTTTATAGAAGCTTACAAATAATGGGTGATTTTTTAAGAGCTATTGGAAATTAAAAAAAAACACATAAAATTCAGAAAAGTGCATGACATCTTTATTTGAATCGATAGTACGGTCCATATAATTTAATGTTTGACGATTATTTCATGCAAATGTTGACCGTGACTGCGCATCAAATGGTCCATCCGCTTAGTCCAATTTTGGCATACTCTTTCCAACATTTCGGCCGGTATCTCATGAATAAAGGCTTCAATGTTGTCTTCCAATGCGTCAATTGAAACGGGCATGTGTGTATAGACATGAGCTTCAAAATAGCCCTACAAAAAATTCTCTGAAGGTGTTTAATCGCACGATCTAGGCGGCCAATTGACCGGTCCCGCACGTGAAATTAAATGTTCACCGAACTCGCCTCTCAATAAGTCCATTGTTAAGCGTACTGTGTGGCATGTGGCACCGTCTTGTTGAAACCACATGTCATGCAAGTCAAGCTCTTGCATTTTGGGCAAAAAAAAAGTTGGATATCATCTCACGGTAGCGCTCACCATTCACAGTTACGTTACGATTCGCATCATCTTTGAAGAAGTACGGTCCAATGATGCCACCAGCCCATAAAACGCACCAAACAGTCACTTATTCTGGATGCATTGGTAGCTCTTGCAATGCTTCTGGCTGATCTTAACTCCAAAATCGAGAATTTTGCTTATTAACGTACCCATTGAGCCAAAAATGAGCTTCGTCGCTTAACACAAAAAGAGCGCGATGAACTTTCTTAACAGAGCACGCATTTTGATAATAAAATTCAATAATTCGCATGCGTTGTTTGTTTGTAAGACGATTCATGGTTAAATTATAGACCAAACTGAAGATGTTTTATAGTGAAACAAAACACGAAGCGTGCGTCAGCTGCTTTAACCAGTGTTGCCAAAAAGATAATAGCTAAAAAATCACCCGATAGTATTTTTAAAAAAGCTTTTGTATGAAAAGTTTACTATGTTAACGTTTTGTCTAAAAACTCTTCTATATATGCACTTTTTTATAAAAAGCCGTTAATATAGGAGTTTTTAGACCGGCAACTTCACATATCCTCTTAACTTAAAAATATATTGGAAGTATGCTCAAAAGCGCTTAGAACTTTACTGTAAATTCGAAAAACTATATTCTGAAAAAATATCCTTACAAACTTAATTCCAAAATTGCCATTGGGGGAAGGAAAAAGGCTGCCTTGTACAAGGTAAATAATTATTATTGTTAATTTTTTTTAAAACAAGTATCGATCTAAATTAGGCGAGATGGGATCAATATCTTTCATAAAAAACAAAATTAAACATTCAGGCTAAAAAAGTTTTCTATCTAAAAAGTTTTGTATAAAAAGTACGCTACATAAAAGCTTTATATAAAAACGTTTTCTGAATAAATGCTTCTATAGAGAAGTTTTGGTATGACAGATATTCTATTTTAACGTTTTTGTGTAAAAAATCTTCAACTTATGGAAGAGCTTTTTTGTAAAAAGACTTCTATATGGCAGATTTTATATAAAAATTTTTCAAAAATTAAGCTTTTGTATGAAAGCTCTTTCTTAAAGATGCTTCTGTAAAAAAGTTTTCTTTAAAGAAAGTTATAAAAAAAAACCATTTTATACAGGTATATTGTGGAAGTTTGTCTTTTTTAAATTTTTTTTATATAAAAACTTTTTTTTCAAAAATTTTTTATATGAAAGCTTTTACACTTAAAGTTTTTGTATATTTGTATTAAAAGTCTTCTTAATAGAAGCTTTTACATAAAAATGTTTCTAATAAAAGCTTTTGATAAAGACTTTATATAAAAATCCTTCTAAAAATAAGCTTTTGTATGAAAACTCTTTCTTAAAGATGGTTCTGTAAAAAAATTTTCTTTATAGAAAGTTAAAAAAAAATTTTTTATTTAATAATTAGTATTGTGGTTATTTTGTTGAACTATTTATGGTTTTTAATCCAAATTTTTAATATTTTTAATTAGGCTTAAGTTCATGAAATTTAATTTTTATTAAATTATTTTTATGAAGAAAGGAATTTTACAACATGAAAATTAATTAAAATTGTTATTGATAATCTTTCATTCTTGACGTGGCTCGGGCTCGAACCCTGGCCGGCAGGTTACCATGACATGTTTCGATCGCAACCACTCGATCTCCTCAGATGGATTTGCCGTCTTACACTCGCAGCCATCGACGACTGCTGACGTCACTAGTCAAACATCAATCCTTAAACCAAATTGTATTTTAACATTTGGTAGATCGAAATTTGCTTTCCTGAATGATTATCCATTTTAACTGATTTTACATGTTTTTTCCTTTACTTCTGTTTTTTCGTACTTTCGTCAAGAATTTTTCTTGAAGTCCAAGTACATTTTTTGTTTTTTCACTTTGTCTTTCTCTTTTCCGTTGACCTTTTTCAGCACAACTTGAAGGACAAATGTACACATAGAGCTCGTGCCTTAGCTTTAACAATAATTAGTATTGTGGTTATTTTGTTGAACTATTTATGGTTTTTAATCCAAATTTTTAATATTTTTAATTAGGCTTAAGTTCAAGTTTTTTATTTTTTATATTGTGGAAGCTTTTCTGTAAAAAGTTTTTTGTATGAAAGCTTTTGTATAAAAAGTTTTATACAAAAAGTGTTTCTATATAAAAGCCTTTGTGTAAAAAGTTTCTTTATAGAAGCATAAAAAGCATTATATATTTTGTAAGATTTTTTTATTAAAAAATTTATTACCAACAATTCAGGACGACAAATTAGACATCATGATAAATAAAAGAATAAAGAATAACATGATATATAGCATATATCATTAGTTTAATTATACAACAGTTATATTACTATATAAAAATTCTAAATAAAAGCTTTTGTATAAAAAGTCTTCCATATAGGAGAATTTGAAGAAAAATCTTTAATTAAATTGCCTTTCTTAAAATGTGTTCTTTATTGAAGCTTTGAACGGTCTTCTTTATATAATAGGGTATTCATTTAATTGACCTTTTGCTTTAATCGGTTAATCGCGCGATTAATTAACCGAGGTTTTGGTTTAATCGGTTAATAATCGGTTAATTTTGTTTTTGATCGGTTAACCGATTAATAAAGTTTTTTTTATAAATTAAGTAATTTCAGTATATAAAAATGCATTAATTGCTTATTTTTTGGAGTTTATAAGTAAAAAAACAATAACATTGGCACGAAACATAACAATTCTTGAACTAAACGAGCAAGCAAAAAAAAAAAAAACAATTCATTAATGCACAAAGTGTGGTATCAAGTCATATCATCATAATATCCTAAACAAAATTTAAAATTGTTTAAAGTAAATATTGTTGTGTTTCAAACAAAATAAAAATTGTAATACTGTGTTCATTGATTCGTCATAACTGCATAGTAGAAATCTAAATTATAAGCGGTATCTTACAACAGTCATATCGTTAGCTTAATATACTTTGAGCACATTTTACAGGAGAGAAAAAAACTTTTTATTTTTCCTATTTGAAGCTTGATAGAAAATTAAAATTACAGTCAGTTTTACACACTTCAAGACTTAAATAGAAGAAACACTACATGCTGGTCGACAAGGCGTATCTTTCTCTACCACACGGAATCAAAATCTAAATTTACATAAAAAGTGGATTTAGCCGGTTTGCATATTAAGCCGACTATATATATTTCCTGTAATTCTTTTAAGACATAAGACTTAATGACTACCTTGTGAAACTCCCAAATATTTACATATGGATACAAAAATAAACTGAGATAATTTTATTAGTTATTTCAATAGTTAAAGGACATCTTATAAAATAAGTTTAAATGTTTAGATTTAAAGCAATTCTTTTCTTTAGTTTTGACAAAAGTTGACTTGGAAAAAATTATTTCACTTATCGTAGATGAATAATTAATTTCTCAGTCCTTTTCCAGGATTTCTCTAAACATATAAAATACTCCATTATGCAATTAGAGTTTTTTTTTTAACATTTTTAACACTTCTCATTGTTTCGGTTAATTCTGTTAAAAGACTGATATGAGAATATATGAGAAGAAACAAATAACTAAACCCATACATATAAAAAGTACGGGAAACAAAAAAAATGTGTTGGCAATCAAATATTTAACCCATTTTTCGCCACATTCCTGTTGATCGATGAAGAAGATAAAAAAGCATTGAAAAACATTGTAATTTTAGTCATCGGTCGGCGGAAAATCGGTTAAAATGAAGATCACTGAACTGTTTGTATGAAAAAATATTTTCTAAACAAATACATTTGGTATATTAGACGAAACAACTAATTAAAAACACAAAAAAAATATGTTATAATACTACAAAATATTGAAAATTTTTTTACTTCGGTTAATCGACTGAAATTAACCGGTTTAATCGTTAATCGAAAAAAGCCAATTTGAAATTAACCGATCAGTTAATCGATTAGTAATAAATCCGGTTGACGGTTAACCGAATGAATACTTTTAAGCTTTTTTATTCAAGATCTTCTTTAGTGAAATGTTAGTATAAATGTCGTTTATAAAGGAGCTTTTGTGCAAATTTTTTTTAAAATAAAGTTCTGCTAACATAACCTTCTATAAATAAAAGCTTTAAAATATATAATGTTCTGTATTAAGCGGGTAATTTTGCAAATACCTTAACCTTGCGTTGAGATATTTTTCAAATAGTGTTTTTGAAAATTTCAAAATATGTATTAAAATATATTAAAAGTGTGATGAAATGTTTTAGAAAGTAAAGGGGAAGATATTGAGTTTATCCTTCTTACAAATAAAAAAATATTTCTGTTTTTTCAAAAGATTTTGTTGGTGACGAATGTGAGCCTGGCTCCTGGCATCCATTACACTGCTTTACAAATTTTTAATTTGCAAAAATACCAAGAACGCCACATGCCTAGATAAGTTAATTGGGACCTCCTGAACACGAAAAACGCTGTAATTTTTTTCTTAGTACCGTTTTTGGTACTTTTGAGTCCGATCGAGATAAATGGCATATCGTTGGAAAGGTAATTGAATGCCTTTTCCGTCGATATGATAAAAATTTATATTTGATAAGAAATGGGTGAGTTTCTAATTTCAAATTTGCCTATTTTTTACGTTTTTTTTCAAAATTTTTCATTTTTATTTCGTTTTTTTCTACGTTATAGTAAAGATCTGGAATGTTTTATTTTTTTACCCAATAATTTATTTAATTACCAACATTTTAAGCGTAATTTGAAAATAATCGGATGAAAAAAAAGGTGTATTAAGGATTTTGTGGAACGACAATATTTTTATCTTCATTGCTCACACACTATATTCGGCGTCCATCAGTTTTAAGGTATTTAAAAAAACGGAATTTTATATGAGATTTATCTCGATCGGACTTTTCAGTTGGGCTCCACAAGGATTTGAGTGGTGCCATACACCGAAAACACACAAAAGTACCGTTATCTAAAAAACGGTACTTAGAAAAAAAAGTTACAGCGTTTTTCGTGTTTAGGAGGTCCCAATTAACTTATCTAGGCATGTGGCGTTCTTGGTATTTTTTGGCTGTAAACCAGTGTTATAGATTATGAATTTTTTCTAGTGAAAGTATAAACAATTTTACTACGCAATTTTACTTTCAATAATTTGCAATTATGTATTAGTTAAATATGTGACTTTTTAACTCTAGTACTCTAGTGTTAAAATTCTTTTGGATTGGCCACCATTAGCAATACATACTAATAGAAACTTACACCGAAAATGGCCGCTTCAGGTCTTTTTATATGGGCACGAAGTTTGTCCGAAAAACCGCTTGAAACCTTTCGAAATTTACAATTAAAAACTAAACAACAAAGTCACTCAACAAATACATACAAATAAGTTTGACATTTATAAAGATGTGTGCAAGTGGCATATAGTTTAAAGTTTACAATAAATTAAACCAGCACTGGCGGTAACAGGTTTCGTATACAATTTTTCATTAAAAAATTGATACAAAAATACATTTATATACTTGAAATAGCTTTTTTTTTAATATTAAAGTAGTTAAAAGTCGTATATAAAAGAAATGAGTTAAAAATATTTCTGAAAAATTTGATCCCATTAACAGTGGGGTATCAAATTGTAGATAAGTACATAAATTAACTTTAACTAAAATGCGTTGTAAAACGAAAGAAAATTAAGAAAATGCACATTTTACTCGATTTCAAACAGAAACGAGAAAACTGCACTGGCAGTAATGGGGCGACAGAAACACGAATGACATTTACAAAAATGTTTTAAAGTGAAAAAGGATAATTGTGAATGCGTTTATATAAAAACAAAGCAACACGAGTTTGTATAAATTTGCGATAAATGCACTTGACAGGACATTGTAAAATGCTCACACACAAAGGCATACACCCAAGTGTGCCCAAGCGCAACGGAATACATGTGTAGCTATGTGTAAACAAGGATAAGTAGAAATATTCTTGTTAGTAAATGCGCCCATACGTGCAGGAATATTAACTTTTACATGTCTAAGAGCTCTTGTTTATGTGTGTTTCAATAAGTGTAACTGTAACCCAGTTAAGAAGCTAAAAGTTTTGAGCATAAATATGACAAGAATTAAGACAACAACAAAAACGATAACAACAACAGCTACATTTATTAAAAAACTTTAGTTTGTTTTGGTATGCGAAGGGTATTTGTGTGTTGGTTCAAAAGGATTATATACATGTGGAATATATTTGTTGAAGAGAATTTTATCCAACTAGCAGAAAAGAAACAAGTATAACAAAGTTTAACACAATAAATATGTCATGATATCTTAGATAGCGATTTATTTTAATTAAAACGTGTGAACAAAAATTAAAAAGGAAATTTTAAAGAAGAAAATATATTACGATGAAATTCTTTTGTATTCAATATGAAATCATTAGACATAAAAATATCTAATTAGTGTTGTGGTAATTCTGTTGAACTATTTATGGTTTTTAATCCAAATTTTTATTATTTTTAATGAGGCTTAAGTTCATCAAATTTAATGTTCATTAAATTATTTTTATGAAGAAAGGAATTTCAAGTTGTGCTGAAAAAGGTCAATGGAAAAAAGAAGTACAAAAATGAAAAAACAACAAATGTACTTTGGACTTCAAGAAGAATTCTTGACAAAAGTACGAGAAAGCAGAAGTAAGGAAAAAACATGTTAAATCAATGAAAAATGGATAATCATTCAGAAAAGCAAATTTCGATCTACCGAAGGTTAAAATACAATTTGGTTTAAGGATTGATGTTTGGCTATTGACGTCAGCAGTCGTCGATGGTTGCGAGTGTAAGACGGCAAATCCATCTGAAGAGAGCGAGTTGTTGCGATCGAAACCAGGGTTTAAAAATTAGTAAATAGTTTTTTTTTCTTCATATCGCGCCTGGGTTCGAGCCCAGATTGAGTCAAGAATGAAAAATTATCAGTAAATTTTAATTGATTTTCATGTTGTAAAATTCCTTTGTTCATAAAAATAATTTAATGAAAATTAAATTTAATGAACTTAAGCCTAATTAAAAATATTAAAATTTTTTTTTTTTTAATATTTTTAATTAGGCTTAAGTTCATTAAATTTAATTTTCATTAAATTATTTTTATGAACAAAGGAATTTTACAACATGAAAATTAATTAAAATTTATTGATAATTTTTCATTCTTGACTCAATCTGGGCTCGAACCCAGGTGTTTACGGACAGGTTACCCTGAGATTGAGTGGTTGCAATCGAAACATGACAGGGTAACCTGTCCGTAAGCACCTGGGTTCGAGCCCAGATTGAGTCAAGAATGAAAAATTATCAATAAATTTTCATGTTGTAAAATTCCTTTGTTCATAAAAATAATTTAATGAAAATTAAATTTAATGAACTTAAGCCTAATTAAAAATATTAAAAATTTGGATTAAAAACCATAAATAGTTCAATAAAATAACCACAATACTAATAATTGTTAAAGCTAAGGCACGAGCTCTATGTTTGCATTTGTCCTTCAAGTTGTGCTGAAAAGGTCAACAAGAATAAGAAAGACAAAAAATGAAAAAACAAAAAATATGTACTTTGAACTTCAAGAAGAATTCTTGACAAAAGTACGAAAAAACAGAAGTAAAGGAATAACATGTTAAAAATGAATTAAAATAGATAATCATTCAAAGCAAATTTCGATCTACCAAAGGTTGAATACAATTTGGTTTAAGGATTGATGTTTGACTAATGACGTCAGCAGTCGTCGATGGCTGCGAGTGTTAAACGGCAAGCCCTCTGAGGAGATTGAGTGGTTGCAATCGAAACATGTCAGGGTAACCTGTCCGTAAACACCTGGGTTCGAGCCCAGATTGAGTCAAGAATGAAAAATTATCAATAAATTTTAATTAATTTTCATGTTGTAAAATTCCTTTGTTCATAAAAATAATTTAATGAAAATTAAATTTAATGAACTTAAGCCTAATTAAAAATATTAAAAATTTGGATTAAAAACCATAAATAGTTCAATAAAATAACCACAATACTAATAAAAAAAAAAAAAAAAAAAAATTTGGATTTGAAACCATAAACAGTTCAACATAATAACCACAATACTAATTATTTTAGTCACCATAATATTAAATGTTGTGTGTCCTCAATATCAATATATTACTGCCACACATTACAAACTGCCAAAGTATATGCGAAATGTACGAATATAAATAACATAACAAAACAAAATATGAGCATCGACTGCCAAAATATGCGACTATTACACACAAAATATTTAAATATTTCAGGGTGCATAGTAAACATATTATTAGTCGAAAAATAAACTAATAATAGTCGCAATACGAAGAACAAAATATTTTTGTGTGTACATACAAAAAAGGTTTAAAAGAGGAAAGATTTAAAATAAGAAATTTTTTGTATGATGTGTTGCTAGATTAAAATATAAATGCTTAATGGTTTGTTATTTATTGATAAAAGGGAAATTATGATTGAAAGGTGAGTTTTATAATTTGAGTGCAAAAATATAAAAAGGATTGAAAAATTAACTAATGTTTTAAGAAAACATATACATATTTAGTATTTATAAAAATATTTATAAACAGCCATTAAAAGAATATAGGGAGTGATATTCTAAAGACAAATGCAATGGGTGTTTGGACTAGTTGTTCAAAAATTAAGTTAAGGTACAAAAGTGCGTTTGTATTTTAAGAAATTTATTTACAACAGTCAAAGTATATTTTATAAGGGGAAACATTTTTATGTGTGGGTGTGTAGATCATAGTTTTAAGACCCATGCATTTGGTTTAAAGCTTGGCTCATTTAAGTGTTGATGATAATGGATGAATTCAAAATAGAACAACCAATCGCGATATTGTAATAGAAGCTCAAAAAATAGGATGTAGTGTAAATGTAGGTAGGATGCTGCTTATATGGTATATTAGAGAAAAGAACATTTAAGTAGTGATCAGTTGTAAAGGCTATGCAGATATATATGTATGTATGTATGTATGTATGTACATATGTCTATATATACATATAAGTACTTGTTAGCGACAAAGAAATCTTTAAAAATGTATATTGTGTATTGCGTTATAGGTACAAGTTGATTTAAAAAAAAGATTTTTATGACTTTTCTTGTTTTTTATAAGTATGTAATTTGTAAAAGAAATGTTTTTCAGAGTATTGCTGTTTTTTTTATTTGTACCTATCATAAATATAAACATTTCTGTTTGCGTAGACATTTGTTAATAAAGCAATAATTATGACGCCAACATTACCCGAACCCAAATTTTCATGCAAGAAGCGATCATTTTTTATGAACTTCTTTTTGGCAAGTGTGTAAATTGTGACCTTTTCATTTGTTGTTGCATATACAAATGACAAGCTAAGGCAAGAACACCTTGTGATATTATAGACACAAACGTATGCAAATTTATGATCTTTGCTTTTTTGTTGTTTTTTGGCGGAAAATAAAGGCTTATTTATTTTTTCACTTGTTTTTTTTTACAACAGGAATAGGAAAAAAAGTATGAATAATTATGACGCCAACATTTACGCAGAAAAAGAATTGTATACACCATCTGAGCAAGTGATGCGCATATGTATGCATGAAGATCCTTTTTGTATAGAACAGCGCACATAAATGTAATCAAATTATTAAATAAAACTGAACCTGAGCATATCCTGTCTCTCGTTATTAAGCGAAACGTTTGTTTTATAAGAAACCTATATCTACCTACACGCAAAAAAATAATCTAATTAATTTTTACCAAGGCCTGCTCTATGTACTTATTTTTATATAAGCTCAAAAAAACAAGTTTAATTAACTAACTTTATTGGTAATTAGTACAATAAGAATTGCCTAAGTTGTTTGTTAATACTACTTATTAAGTTAGGTATCTTCTTCGATTTTATTTTGTTGTCAGTTGGAAATATATTTTTTAATAAATTTAATTAAATAAGAGGCAATCGTTCGGGTAAATTGCTTAATGAAACGGAATTACTGCAGAGCTATTTAAATAAAGGATCAGTCGTTAGAAATTCTTATAAAGTAACGAGATCATTAATTTCAAATTAAAAGTTTATTATTGAATTACCAATTTCAATTCTTCTTCTATCAGGATACCTTTCTCTATAATTTGGTCTTTGATCCCATACACCCTATTGACTGACAAAGGTGAGATCCCTGTTGGTATTCGTTATCAATGTTTAGAATAAAAAACGTAAGATCGATAATTTTATACATTTTTGGTTGTATCACGTTTTATTGGCACATTTGCACGAGTCGGGTTTTTACACTGGTACATTCTTTCTAATAAAAACAGTTATTCATCTTGTAACTAATTATAATTGTTTTTAAAGTTTTATGCCCTGTGCACTTTGCATAAACCTAATTATTCCATTTAAGATGCAATGTATTCCTTAGTTCCTTCTACTGGTCTAGTTTAATGTCGTGATGAAATCGAAGATTATAGCCCTTCTAAAGCGAATCTACTTGAAGAAGCTTCAGATAAATATGGCAAAGATTTTAATGATGTAAGACAAAATTTCGTAAGTACTTAAGGCACAATTCATAACGAATTAATTTAACTTGTCACCTCTGTATTTCAAGGGTGCCGTTCCCATGGAATAGTGGCAATGTGCTTGTAGTCGTTTGTATGAAACTGCAGTTTTTTAGAATGAAATATGTATACATATACTGGGTGGTTAAATTGTAAGGGCCGATGTTGAATGTGAACCACACCTAAACGCCAAGTTTTTTTCCGAATTTTATTTGACATTTCTCTATTTCAGACTTACTCAATTTGACATAAACCGAGAGATAAACCGATTTTAATGAATTTAAACACATAGATAGATCCATATCCATAGGGACACATTAGCTATACAGTTTTTAAAAAATAGGACCACAAGGGGAGGCAGGGGGCAATTTTTGCCTCTCACAAACTTTCAAACCGGTTTTCATGAAGTTTATAAACATAGATAAATCCATATTTACATGGACACATAAGCATGATGTTTTTTTAAATACTGTGGTGTAGGGTATCATATGGTCGGGCTTGACCGACTATTCTTTCTTACTTGTTTTACTTATACCTGTGGTCACAAGTCATAACAGCCTATGTCTGTTTTTCAATATTTTCAGAGCAGCAGATTCAATTTTGGAATCTTCACTAAAAACCAGGAGAAAACTTTGCAACAGATTCCAAAGAAACGAATTTCTTTACTTAGTTGTTAAAAAAAATAGTTGTTTTTTCCCGAAGTCAAAAGATAGTACCGAAACAGCCACTTAGGCTCTTATGAATTGTTGAACGAAAGAAAGTCAAAAAGTTCAAGTTGAGTTAGGCTATTATTCCAGATAAATTAAAAAACTTTCAGTGTGCCTAAATTGACATAAATTATTATTCTATGCCAAAGTTTTTCAGATCCGATCTCTTATGTTGAGTTAGGTTGTTATTCCTTTATAATAATTCATAACGTTTAAATAATAACGACTTAAGTTGATTTAGGCAATAATGAATCCTGACTTTAACTTAGGCGGTTATGCCAAAACAGTAAATTAGAAAAATAACTTAAGCGGCTCATACACTTGCAATAAAATTGTTCAATTTTACGTATTGTACAATTATATCGCCAATGTTTATGTGATATCCGTAGGTGGCACAATGTATTGGCAACAATCAAAAGACTTTTGATTTTTATTGCACAACGAAAAGAAAGTGAAATGTGTTGGCAACATTGAACAATGCTGTTTATGTTATTTCTTTAGGTTATGTTCACCATTTTATTAAATGAATAAAACCATTGTGCGACTTATTGCATAATATAGGACAAAATGGAAATAATATGGCGAAAATCATTTACAAGAATATTGCAAGTGTATGGGCCGCTTTAAACTTTTAGTTATTTTTAGGGTTAATTGCCTTTCTATAACAGACACTAAAAATAAATAAAATTTACAGCAAACAGATTTAGACACGCTGAATATGGTACTAATAACTCAATTGTGTCCTTACTCGAGTTAGGCTGTTATGGGTTAAAAATATACATACATGTGATTATCAAACACATGTTTTTTCAGATAAAATAAAATTGTTTAAAACAAAATCTATAAACCTTTTTTCCCCTCTTTAGTTTGATTTAAAATTTATGTCGTCAGCTCATTATTGGTTTGACCTAACGACCATTTTAAAAAAAATTTGGTTATATATCGAGTCGTAAACGCGAAAATAAATAAATAACACTTGCATCATCTCCTAAAATATCATGGTCATATAAGGTACCATTATGAATTTATAGCCAGAACAATTTTATCGTAAGCGACAAATTTTATTTAAAATAAAAAAAAAACTCTCTCCTGTAAAAATTGATTTCTGGTGCTTACGTTGCTTTCGCGTTTATAGGCTTTTTACACTGATCAACATCTAACATCTACCATCAATGATGTAGAAACACTCGTTTACATTGCTCACATCTAACATTTAGGAAAAAAAATGCTTTAAAAATAAAAAAGTATCAAAATTTAAAACGAAAACACAAAAATGTATTTGAAGTTCAACTTGTTTAAAAATATAAAAAATACTTAACAAAAAAAACATTGCAATAAAAGAGACATCTGGACAAATAGTAACGCTGCTTTCAAAACAAACTTATTTTTGTCAGTGGTGCGACAATAACAATAGAACTTATTGCCACTTTTCTAGTGATGACACTTAAATAATCGAAAGATGCAGAAAGGAATAAAATGAGATAGGAACATCTTTTAAAGATGTTGAAAGATGCTGGTTTTTAGTCCTTTGTATTTCTAATGGAAAGATGTTGACATTTTCGCAAATTGATGTTTGATGTTAGATGTTGATCAGTGTAAAAAGGCTATTAGGGCTCGATATATTTTGAATATCCACTTTCTGAATCCAAAACCTGTTTTACGAAATTTTTTATGGTTTCTGAGATATTAATTAAGATTATGAAGTATTGTTTTGCTCTACACACCATTGTTTGGCGAATGCTGAATGCAAAATTAATTTCACTCTTGCCTTGCTTCATTGTCGTTAGAAAAAAAAAATAGTAAAAGCAAAATGAAATACACAGCAGTAAGTTTACGTATGCAGTACAAAACGCTAATTTTTAGAAATAAATTTAGAAAAGTGGCGTATGCGGCACAAAGCAATTATTTTCGCTTTCAATAAAATATTATAGACTTCTAAGTTCGTTCATAAAAGTTCACAAAAATTTAAATTTTTCTTTGAAACATATGCCAGAAGCAGTGGTGAGAAGCAGGAGGTTGACAGAAAACTTCATGTCAACCTCCATTGTCGTTTTTGCATATGCGCCATGCCAAAAATTAGCTAACGATCTATTAATTACAATAATTAGTTCAATAAAAATGTGGGCTTTTGTTCTTGTGTTTTCCATAAAATGTACTTACCGAATCACATGATATGTCAATACGTAATACAGGACTATTCATTTGCATACTATTCAAAAGCGAATAATCGTCCAACGACCATAAACAGATGGTTTTGTCGTGACTCGATGATATTAAAACATCACACGTGTTTACAACTTTAACGCTCGTCACGGCAGCACGATGATGGGTAATTTTATGTAACTGAAAATGAGAAAGAGAAAGAGAGAGGCAGAGAAAAATTATAATGGCGCAAAAATCAATTATTTATTAAGACCCATGCAACACAAACATTTCATAGGCGTTACAATAGTAATGAGACAGTATAATTTTCTACTTCCATTTCTATAAAAACCCTAATTAGAACTTTTTTTACTTCTTGTTTGCCGTCATTTTGCCGTCAGTCAGTCTGTCTGAGTAGCGAAGAGAAAAAGGTCATAAGGAGGCCATATGGCAGAACATGTCCTTACATATAGCGTGCCAGCTTTTAACTTTTTTTTTCTTATTGTCAAAGTGTGAGTGGTTATGTGCGTGTCTTGCTGTGAAAGTACCTGCTTGTAGAAGGAGGAATGGAAAAGTTCGTTAGAGGTATTGTACAGTGTAATAAAAATAAAACACTGTTTTACCTAATTTTTACAGGCAGGAAGTTAATTATATTAAAACAGGCATGTGTATATAATTGAATATGGGGTAAGGCAGGAGAATTTTCTGTATAAATCAAGTTCTTTTTAAAGGCAACGCTTGGCTTTTGAAAGACTTTTCCGTGTGACCTTTTATTGTACAATAGTAATTTTACTTAAGTTTGCTAAATTAGCTTTACGTTTTATGAAAGACAACTTTAATAGCACAACAAAAAAAAAAAAAAAAAAAAAATCATTATTATTGCCAAGTACTTGAAACATTTTTATACCTCTACAATTGTTCATGAACAAGTAGCTCTTACTGAAGTACATGTTATGAGTATCAAGTACATGCTGTATTTTATGAATGTAAATTTTTCATAATTTTCCAACCAGAAACACATAAGTCCCCTTAAAGTCATGCACAAACACACATAAATTCCATTACACGCATACATATGCTTGTCATTCATTTCTATTAGAATGTCCATTAAGGAGGCTTCATTTTGTGAAAATTTCAAAAAAATATTAAATACTTTTAAATATGAGTCTGATATAAGATCTGCATTATTTAAAGCAGAAAATTTTATAATTCATTCTCATTTCAGTTTATCTTTCGTTTGAGCCACCCTATTATCTTTGTACAAGTGCGTAGGTACTTTCTCCTAATGTACGTGTTTGTAAGCATATTTTTCTCTCTAATATTTATTAATACGAGTGTAATCAGGGCAGCCTAAATATTTTTAGAAATATGCTGCCTTAGTTGGCCATAAACATGTTGAGTTAATTAAACTTAAAACAGAGCTGTCAAAGTAATTTTTTATTATGTTTGTGGTAGCTTTTTGTAATAGGAGAGCTTTCGATATCGTTAACAATGGCTTGATAGATGAAAATATAAAACTGCGTTATCATTTCTGTTAAGTAAGGCTTTGCAAGTAACCATGAATCTGTAAACGCTTTAACACAATTAATCTGTTCGCGAAGTTCGTAGAGCACTTCGTCCATTTTACGAAGCTCATGTCTGGTTAAATGGCTACGTCAATAAGCGAAATTGCCGTATTTGAAGCGAAGACAATCCTTAAGCCGTTAACGAATCACCATTGTATCCTTTAAAGTTAACTGTTCGGTGCGGCTTACACGCTCTTTCGAAATGAGCAGGGAGATGGCGTTACGGTTAATGGCGATAGCTATCGATCCATGCTAATTGAATTTTTTTTTTAAACATCAACGATATTTGATAGCAATAAGACGGAGCAACTTGCCTTACAGCGTGCTTAATAATCGATTTATTGCTAAATCAATTTGGCGACAACTTCATTTCCAGTAGTGGTCGTGTTCACTGGCCCCTTCGTTCGTGCGATTTAACGCCTCTGGATTACTTTTTATTGGGCTTTGTTTAGGCATTCGCTTATGCTGTCAAAGCAGCAACTCTTAAAGAACTGAAAGCCAGCATTCAAGTCACCATTGACGCCATAGAGCCGGATTGATTGAAAAAGATAGTCAAAAATAGGACTGTCTATCATTAAACCTGCTTCATCATTAGCGTCTCCTTTCTTTCGTGGACGTATTTATACGTCAAAGTTTATGTTTCTTTAAACAAAAAAAGTACCAACAGTAAGTAAAATGTTGGTACTTAGAAAAGTACCAACATTTTCTATCTTATCGGATCTCATTTACTCAGGACCCTGCACCTTTAATTTGATGTTTCTGAGTTCGTATTAGAGAAAATTAAAAAAGGTAAACAAAATGAAAAAAATTCATTATCCGTGTTTCCCCTTTTTCATACTTTTTTCCTCCGCACCAAAAGTACCAAAATAGGTTTATTTATAACCCCTTTAACGTTCGAATTCGAAAAAAGTGCCAACATTAGATAAGTATTTTTTAAATAAGCTACGAATGTGATTATAATTTTCATTTCTATGTTTATTGGTTTAAAAGAAAGATGTGGTAACAAAAAAGTTTCAAAAGTACAGTTTTTATTAGTTAACTTCCCAAAAGGGCCAAATTTTAAAAAAGTACCGGACAAGTCCGCTTATTTTTTTTTTTTAATGGACAACGATTAGCTTTAAATTTTTTTTACATCTTTTTAAGTTTGAAATATATGAGTTTAGCGAATTAACACGTTTTTACTCTTTTTTAGCCCCATGCATACGAATTTCAAAAAAACCCGTCTCAGAGGAACGATTTGGCGAGAGACAAACTTCCGGCCCAACTTTTAACTTTTTAGCTTTGGGCCTTAAGACTCTGCAATGATGAATCAATCATTCAGTAAAGTTTTTTTTATAAGAGCTTTCTGTGTCGAAGCTTTTTTAATTAAAATTTAATTTGAAATGTGTAAAATTAAGTATTTTCACAAATAGAATCTGGGAATTTATTTCTCATCGTGATTAACATTTATTATATAAAATTTCATATTTTTTTTTGGTAAAATGCCTTTTTGACCGCCTTTTACTCAATGCAAATGGATCAAACTTTGCAGGCATGGATATTCCCGATGTCAATACACGAATACATGGGCGTAGCCAGGATAAAATCTAGGAGGGCAACATTTTTTTAAAACCTTTTCTTTAGCTTCACTTCGGAAAAATCCAATCTTGTAACGTTAATTTAACCGCCTTAAACTCAATGCAAATAGATGAAACTTTGCATGCATACATATTCCCAATGACAATACACGAATACATGGGCGTAGCCGGGATAAAATCTAGGGGGGGGGCAAATTTTTTTTTGTAAAATGCTTTTTTGACCGCCTTTTACTCAATGCAAATGGATGAAACTTTGCAGGCATGGATATTTCCGATGCCAATACACGAATACATGGGCGTAGCCAGGACAAAATCTAGGGGGGCAAATATTTTTTTAATGTTCTTTTTTAAGAAAAGAGTTTCTTAAAAAAATTTTTTTTTAAATGTTCTTATGTTTTTTCCCTTTGCCGAAGCTTTATTTTAAGTAACAAGTTTTTGATGTTAAGAAAGTCTTAAGGTCTTTAAATTTTAGCTTTTTTAACATTAGTTTCTAAAGAAATTTCCAATATTTAAAAGAACAAAAGTGTAGATTGTTTTTGTATGAGATTTAAATCTGGAAAACCTTAAAAAGATATAACATTCCTAAATAAATTCTTTTAAACTTCTGGCACTTCTTAAATATTCTTTCTTTCTTTCAGGGGTGTGCTGGAAATCGCAAACGCAAAACGCAAGAATTTTAAAAGTCGTTTTTTAGTAAGATTTCTGTAATAAAAGAATTTTATGACAAATATTATACAAACATTTATCTATTAAACAGAATTTTATAACAAAAATTATAAAAATTTGATTAAAAGTGTATTATAAAAAGCCTCCAAATTCTTGCATTTTGCGTTTGCGATTTCCAGCACACCCCCCTTTGTCATTTTGCTGTTCTTGTTGTTCTACTTTGTTTATAAGAGGAAACAAATGTTGTTTGTTTGTTGACAAACGTGCATGTGATTGAATCTGTGTGCGCATTTTTAATTTTTTTTTAGCCAATGGTTAATATTATTCTTCTTTTTTTTAAATATTTTGAGATCCCAGTTGGCCACGTCTAAAGGATATCTTTAAGGAAGATTACAAGACAAAAGTTAATCGTAGCAGACAAAAGTTAGCCGTAGCAGACATACTGAGGAAAGCATCATACAAATGTCTTTAAAAATTTCGTTGACGACTATATGGTTACAAGACAATATCTCCTTTACTGTATGCAAGACAATATCACTTAAGGCTTAACCATTATGTGCTTAAGTTGGCTTAAGCAAATGTGCGAATACATGTAAATCACATGACGCAAACCATATTGAACTCAAGGAAACTTTTTGTTAAGTTTTATGAAATTGTCATTTGCTTCAACGAAATTCCGTACGGAAACAAATGTTTTTTGATTTAGTTTTTTTAATACTTTTGAGACCGTTTTTTTTTTGGTTTTTAACAGTGAGTTGAACACTGCTATGTATATTATGGTTAGGCATTTACTTTGCCGTCAACGACTCCGTGCATGGAAATGGGGACTATTTTGTCGTCTACGACAAAAGTCTAAAATAATATTCTGATGTGATACCTCAAAACGCAGACACTCGTACTTTTTTTCCTTGACCTCCTCTTCCAGAATAAATTTTTTAAATCCGTTATTTTTATTTGTCTTGTACAGTGTTGTTGTTGACAGCATATAATCCATTTTCCAGGCGCCACTGCCTTTTTCACCATGTTTTCGATTTTATTGGTTTGTGCTTTTTCGTAAATTAAAAAAAAGAATTGAGAATTTTAGGCAAAATAAAACAAGTGGCTGAGAACCATTCAACTATGGCAGAAAGAAAATCTTTGTCGTCAAGAGTCGAGTGTCGAGAGTGTCCCGGTAGGCTAGCTGGCAATGAGCTAGTCTATCAGCTCCGGGGTCGCGGGTTCGATTCCCAACAGAGACTCTGGTTTCTTTCCTGCAGCCAGCGTAGAGGTTCGCGGGATAAGCTTAGGGAATTAATTAAAAGACATCTCAAAATAAGAGAATGTCGCTTAAAAAAACTGTCCCAGATAGAGCTTAATACAAGGAAACTTATTACACAATGTCGCATACACCGTTGTACGCGACGACTTCTTCTAAACTGTCAACCTAAACGATAGGGGACAAGTTGCGCATATATCGTTAACAACAATATCATCAACGGCAATTTGACCACGTGGGATATTTTTCCTGGTTTAAATTTAAGTTTCAACTCAAGTGTTTGTAAGCTCTTGTGATTCCTCTTATACAAATGACATTTTAAATAGACACAAAAAATGTACCACAACCGTGTTATTCTACTTTGAGACAGATGCTTATTTCATAATACAGTTGGGCTAAATAAAATTATAGGAATTCTTAAGGTCCAATTTAATATGCTCAAACTAGCTTAAGCAACTGTGTGAATACATGTAAATCATATGTATCCAGCCATTTTGAATTTAAGAAAATTTTTTCGTTAAGTTTTATATAACTGTCATTTGCTTAAGCAAAGTGCGAAATTAATCGCACTCTCCGTACGTAATCAGATGTTTTTTTTTTAATTTTGTTTTTTAACAAAAGAATCGATATCTATATCTGTAGTCGTGATATATCATGCGGTATAATTTTTAATTAGCAAATCTTATTTTCAATGAGCAAAAATGCATACACTTAACATTCACATTGCGGAAACATGCCCCCTATTAAAATCAATCAATCAAATTATACCTCAACACTCGCCGTTTAACGTGGGAATGGCATATAGAAGCAAAATTAACTCAAATAAAACTAAAAGAAATTTAAATTAATTGGCTTACTGAAAGAAATTCTGTTCTTACTCTCGATTGCAAACTTTAGGTATTCAGTTATTGGGCACTGCCTCGACCTCTTATATCGAAAAAACTCAAAGGCGACAAAATAAACTTCGTAAAATAATCACAGCCGCTCCCTGGTATGTTAAAAACTCAAATATCTACAAGAACCTCAATGCGCCATTAGTAAAAACTATGATTGCGAAATATGCATTAAAAAAAAAGTATAAAAAAAGTCTTGAACTGCACCCAAATCTACTAGCTCGAAATATTTTAAATCATGGCAGCACAATCATAAGGGTAAGTTTTTTTGTTTTTTTACAATAAAATTTGAGTTTCAAATTAAATGACAATAAAACGCCTTCAAATGCTGTCTTCTTACCTTTTGGAGGTTACTTGGAAAAGTATTAGCTATCGATGAAGCCAAAATTCAGCTGCCCTTCCTGCCCGTTGAATTGTTATGGGTTTTTTTCTAAGGATGCTTTGTCAAAATCTCCCACTAAAAACTTACAGCCAATCCCACGATGTCACACGTTAACGTTCGCATAGAAAATTACATTTAAAACAAAAACAATTTCTAAAATTTGTTTTTGTTTTAAATGTAAATGTAATTTTAGAAATTATTTTTGTTTTAAATGTAATTTTCTATGCGAACGTTAACGTGTGACATCGTGGGACTGGCTGTTAATGTTATTGAAACTTCCGTACTTCAAAAAATTCAGAAACATTTAGCATGCCTTAAACAACAATTATCAATAATAATGTTGCCCAAAAGTTATTAATAAATTGTTTAAACAAAAAATTATTCAGCAATTTTTGCGATAAGCTATTTATTATCTTTCTTAAACAAATCGAATTCGTTAATTTAAAAAAAAAACCCATATGAATTTTTTCAGAATTTTCTCTCAACTATAAAAATAATCTTATTTTTAGGTTGCAGTATGTCCACTACTGGTGATGTACCAAGGTTACAATTATTCCAAGTAATAAAAGATATCTTGAAAGATGATATCAACGTGATTTATGAAACGATTGAAAAATTTATGATTGGTTGAGTTAAAAAAAGTTGATAAAAAAAATCAAAAAATATTAATACAAAACAAGGGTTTCGAATTTTATAATTCTGACAGAAAATTCGTAATCAGCGACCCAAAACCCCTCTAAAACGATATGTTACTTGATTATGATAAATAATACATGATATTATACCCCAGGGGTGGTCGATTAGGGGTGAAGGGGGTGAATTTCCGCACATTTGACATACAATTTGTAATCAGCGACCCCAAAAACCCCTCAAAATTCCAGTTTAGAGTGAATTACTTGAATTTTTTAATTTTGGCCAGCTTTTTGGCAATCGGCCGCACTGTGCGCCTACACTCGCTTAACAAGAAGAGACACTGCAGCACTGACCCAATCAGAAAAGCGATAGACACCTAGATATGTATGTGAACAGACATCGTGATGACCAAATTTTTTGTCTGGCACTGGCAGGATATAAAACAAATACAGTCAAATCCCGATAATTCGTACCCCGTTAAATCGTAATTCCCGATAATTCGTAATAAACTGCCAGTCCCTTGAAAAAAATCTCGTTAATTCGTAAAATTTCCATACATGTTGGTCCCCTCGCTAATTCAAATTTTTTTTTTTTTTCAAATAACATCTTCCTTACCTCTTATAAATCGTAATTGTTTGCTAACTACCACTTATAATTCGTAATAAAAACAACAGAAACATAGAAAGAATGATTTTTTGTTTCCCACTATTTTATTTTTGCGTGGGTTTTTGCTTGTGTATGGGGTTTATTTTCTTAAGATCAGTTTGAGCAGTTTGTTACATGAGCAATTTTTATATATTTAATTGTTAACAATTGTTCGTATTTATTTTATTTTAACCCCGCTAAATTGTTTAGTAATGTTAACATTTGAAAGGTAATTAAAGCTGTTTATTGATGGGAGCTTTGGGCAAATGTGAACTGATTCGAAAAGAATTTCATTTGCAGTAAAATAGTTTTGGGGCGAATTTAATCCAAATGCCAACATAATTAGATGGTTTTCGTCTTTAGAACAATTAAAATGTATTTATCAAATTTGATAAAATTATCTGCAAAATTGCAACTTGTAATGGGTGATTTTTTAAGAGCTATAGGAAAGTTAAAAAAAAAAAACACATAAAATTCAGAAAAATGCTGCATGAAATCTTTATGTGAATCGATAGTACGGTCCATATTATTTAATATTTGAAGATTATTTCATGCAAATGTTGACCGTGACTGCGCATCAAATGGTCCATCCGCTTAGTCCAATGTTGGCATACTCTTTTCAACATTTCGGCCGGTATCTCATGAATAAATGCTTCAATGTTGACTTCCATGCGTCAATTGAAGCGGGCATGTGTGTTTAGACATGAGCTTTAACATAGCCCCACAAAAAATAGTCTAAAGGCGTTAAATCGCACGTTCTAGGCCGCCAATCGACCGGTCCCGAACGTGAAAAAAATGTTCACCGAACTCGCCTCTCAAAAAGTCCATAAGCGTGCTGTGTGGCATGTGGCACCGTCTTGTTGAAACCACATGTCATGCAAGTCAAGCTCTTGCATTTTGGGCAAAAAAAGTTGGATATCATCTCACGGTAGCGCTCACCATTCACAGTTACGTTACGATTCGCATCGTCTTTGACGAAGTACGGTCCAATGGTGCCACCAGCCCATAAACCGCACCAAACTGTGACTTTTTCTGGATGCATTGGTAGCTCTTGCAATGCTTCTGGCTGATCTTCATTCCAAAATCGACGATTCTCTGACCATAAAATGGAAGAAGCGCGCGATGAACTTTCTTAACAGAGCACGCATTTGGATAATAAAATTCAATAATTTGCAAGCGTTGTTCGTTTGCAAGACGATTCATGGTTAAATTATAGACCAAACTGAAAATGTTTGGCACTGAAACAAAACACGAAACGTTCGTCAGCTGTTTAAACCAGTGTTGCCAAAAAGATAATAGCTAAAAAATCACCCGATACTTTGCTTACAATGTTAACATGACAAATAAACATCCAGACGGATGGATGGACATCGTGAGATTACTTTAAAAAGTCGATCGGCATACTAAGAGATTGGTCCAGATTTCTATCCATTACACACATCGCCAATAACATATAAAATTGATTTTTCTTCATTTTTGTTTATATATAAAATTTTTAAGTTTCGAGTAAAAATTAAATGTCGAAAGTGAAGCAACACGTTGGGCATACACAAAAGTATTTAAAACAGAAAATCCAACATTACGCAATAAAAATTTTATTATTTGCTGCGAAATAGGCATATAAAAAAATTAGCATGTATCAAAATATGCCTCAAAGAGGAAAAATATGCGCTTTAAACTTAAAAAAATGCTCCAAAAAGGATATTTTAACTATATTATGCAAAAATGCTGCAAACGGTAAAATATGCAAAAATATGCACTAACAAATCGATGCCAAAATTCTTAAAAAGCTCTAAAACGGATAAATATATTGTTTCTGCCTTCATTGGTCGCACGAGGAAAAACATGCAATTGCATATTTATGGTTTCCCTGGTCATTAGTGAATTTTTAGTAAACTTAAAAATGATAACAATTTGCTAACTAGCATTTCATATTAACTGTATATTGGATTACCGGGACATAACTGTTATAACCAATATTTGAAAAAAGCCTGAAATAATAATTTATCACGAATTTTTAAAACCTGCTCTCTGAATAATTGTTACAAATAACCAATATTTTTTTGGTCTTCGATAACCGTTATAGTTTGTTTTTGTTTTATTTGGGTTCCCATAACCATTACAAAAGATTTTATTTTTTTTTTCGGTTTTCCATATCCATTATGAAAGATTTTTCTTTTTTCGGTCTTCTTGTATTCAAAAAAATTTTCTTTCCTTTTTTTCGTTTCTGTTATTAGGGAATTCTCTTCATTTCATTACTGAATTTCTTCAAAAATTTTATGAAAATATTCGTTGGAGTTCAGCCAATGACACTCCTAATAAAATCTTTGAAACAGTTTTCGTTACAGTCAATGTTTAAGAAAAGCTTCATAGAATTAATGAAACTCTTTACAGAAACAATAAATCGTCAGGTAATGAAGCATTTTATAGAATCTATGAAACAGTTTCATAAAGGTCATTCCTAAAAAGAGCTTCATTAAATTATCATTTTTATTAAAATTTTTATTACTATCAATATTTGCATTTGTTGCGGTTTTTGTTTAAGATTTCTTCATCCTCAGATTAGAATCGATGAGATTTTCATCAATTATAAGCGCTTGTTTACACTCATAAAAAAATGTCAGTAGAAATAGCGAAAACCTCTGCAGAAATAACTGATAACAGTACCAGTATTTTCGGCTGTAGAAAAATCAATGATGGTAAGAATCATTGTCTGCTATATTTAGATGAGCTAAATTTTTTTTAAAAATTAGTTAATATTCAGAATTAATTAAGCTAAAACCGGTCTTTGAATTTAGCTGAAATTTCAGTTTTATAATAAAAAGGAACGAATTGTGATAGGTTAAAACAGAACATATCACTTAACTGGTGATAATGTGCTAAAAGAGTAGTTACTCCAGAAGGTAATTGACAAACAACTTGTCATGTAACTGGATTTTGTGTGGGTAATGACTGATTTATTCTACCTGGTTCTATTACTTTTAATGAAGGGGATCCGCCCTAATAACATGGTTCATTTGGGACAATATTTGCGATAGGCATTATTTAAACTGAAATTGAATGTGTCCATTTAGGTTGTTTCTGTGACCTGTTACAAAGCGTCAAAAAGGTGTCAATTAACCCCCTTGTAGGACATCGCCATGTTAAAGTGACAAGTCCCCTTCACATAAAGTGTAAGAACTCGGAACGGTCCCTATCACTATAGAACTGTCACGTGACAAGTTAAGTGTTAGTTCCCTTTTTTCTAGTGTATCTCTAAATGTTCCACTTTTTAATATTCAAATCTATAGTTTCATACAGTTTGTTACGATTCAGTTGGTTAATTTGGTAACTTATACAGCCATGTCACAGAGTACAATTCCGTTCGGAATGATTCCGCTCGGAATTGAAGAAAACATATTTGTTTATTGATAGAAAGTGTATTTTGATAGTTTTTTGGCCTTTCAGATACAGAAAACTCCCATTCCGTGCATGAAAACAAAAATGGTTTCATTCTGAAATTTTTTTCTTCATTTTCTGAAGCACCAAATTACGGAATGAATTCCGTTTCCGAACGGAATTGTACTCTGTGACATGGCTGATTATAACCATGTAAGAAAAAATAACAATAATACTAATAAGTAAGAAAGTTATAGTCGGTCAAGACCGACCACATAATATCCTACACCAATTTGGGTCCGAAATTTTTATGGTTCCGAAGTCGGCTTGGGTTTAAAAAAGTCGAACAAGCCTACTTAATGGTATTTTCGGTTAGGTACAGGTGGCGGCCGACTTTATTCGCCAGCTCACATAGACACTGAATGTCCGTTGCGATACCACGGCGCATCCACTCATGCTTAATTAGGTGTGTTGCATATTCTTAGAATACATGACGAGACCAACAGTTCAATGCTGAATCCGAACGGCAAGATTTGAAGTGCTTTAGAACATAAATCACTTTCATTGGTTCGCTTAAGCCAACCGAAAGTTGCGGATGTTAAGAAATAATTATTTCTTTTTAAAAATGTTTTTTTTTGGTCGCTCGAGCCAGGAATCGAATCCGGGTCCTATCGGTTTCAGAGTCCACATCTTAGCTACTACACCAACAGCACTCACTATTCAATGGTATATAAATACAATTTTAGTGCGAAATTTGGTGTATTAAAAAAAAACAGCACCATGATTGTGTGGCATAATTTTTTATTATTTACCAAATATGAGAAAGATATCAAAAAATTTGCGGATCCTAACCAAAATCAATAAAAAAAAGTTCGTCCTTGTGCAAATATAAGTAGCAATATGCCAAAAATATGAACTTTTTCGCTTTCAAGCTATTAATGCCGAATGATTTTCAATACTTCGGGGGGAGAGTCAAGTACCCTACTTGCTTATTAGAGTGCCCCTCACTTGTCCTAAAACGGATATTTTGGGTGGCCCTTAAAACTTGGATTTTTTGACTTTTTATGAATTTAACGCATTATTTATGTTGTTAGCTACAAAATCAATGTTTTTATGTATTGAATAGTTAGTTTGGGTAGCAATATTTCATTTTTGGGTTTTGTTGGAATAATACACTGAAAAAAAAACAAAGTGGCAAAAACAAAACTTGAAAGTAAGAAAATACGACTTCTAACTTTTAGCACGGCACAAATTGGGCTAAATATTTTGGCTTGCCATGCAACACAGTTGTTAATGACATCAAAATCTAAAATTCTGCGGTAGTGCGTGCCGATCGCATTGTTCGTTTACAAGAAAATTAGGAAAATGTAAAAAAATGTACAGCATATTTTCGACAAATTGTATTAATTGATTAAAAAAAACAGGGTGAATTATTAAAAAAACGTAAATTTATGCTACTAAAATTAGTTTTATATTAGTTATTAAGAACATAGACACTGTTTTCACTTTGGGAAACAAAATTTCTTTCCATGTGATAAGTAAATATACTTATATTTCATTAACTATTGTAATAAAGCGGCAGTAGATATTTTAGCCGTCACCTTTGCGTGCTTATAAATTACACAGCCTCACAAAAATATAAAAAGGTTCTTACCCAGAAACCAGACCCACCAATCCTTATGTATTATCACCTCCTGAATGCAATGCCGCCATAAGAATTGAATTCTATCGTTGGGTTTTTATGTAATTTACAAGGAAAGTCCGCAAAGTGACCTTACCCAATTTGTAAATTTGACCATGTTAAAAAGTGTTTGTTTAAATGCATGTAACTTTTAAAATTTTTGCAAGATTTGATCTTACATAAAGAAATACAATTTTTAAAAATTTTAACTAACAATAAGTCAAATTTACAAAGAAACCGATTTGCTATTTTAGTTTGTGCAAAAATATCCTGAAGCGTACACGGATGCGAAAATGATTCATGATTATATTACAGACACAAATTTTCTGTAGCAGCTTGCATTGAACCACTAAAACATATTAGCACTTGTAAATCAATTGTTGCTTGTGATCATCTTACTTTCAAGGACGTGCTGTATCGAATATTTGAATATTTAGAGTTCGAAGAAATAAATAAAATATCGTTCTTGAATTCAATTCCCCACAAATTTCAATTTGCTTTTAACACAGACAAGCTTAATTTGCTTACTGCAAATTTGAAAAAGATGTTAACATTTTCCAAACGGTTTTAGCGGATGCGAAAGATTCAATGTTAAAAAGATATATCGATATACCTGTGGATGATGTATACTCATACCACAGTAATATTAATGTGGAGAGAGTGTTTGCGATGGCGAAGAGGATCGAGGATATGGAACCTCATAAAGAAATATACACCATGTGTCAGCAAATAAAGGCCCGGCAAAACAAATGCATTCACTTCCTTTTCGATATTTTGCAGTTCTATCTAACGAAGCAAGATATGGAAAATGGTGTGAAAATAATTAAAAGGTTTTTCAGGAAAATAAAAAATGGAATGCTAAGGAACGCATAAAGAGATTGGAAGAGATGGAGCAAACAACAAGTAAAAAAACGACGTACGGAGAGTAAAGTCCTATTTCTAAATTTGCTTTATGTGAATGAGCCTATGGAATTATTTAATTTATGAGATAAGCTATCTGATGTCGATTTACAGAGTAATCGGATAAAAATTCTTAAAAAGCAAATAAACATGTTTGGCAAACAACAAATTTGGATTTAGAATCCCAACTCAAAGAAAAGCTAAAGAATTTGCACTATTATGTAGATCTCTAAAAATTTAAAAAATAAAATAACTTGATGTTTTTAAAAGTATAAATAATAAAGATTTCTGTTAAATACATTTCCAGTAAAATAACTAAAATTTTTTTCGCAAAACTAAAAATGTAAACTTTAATGATCGATTTAATAAAAGTTGCATACATACATATTTTAAGGTGGCATGTCATAACGTCCAGTGTCATAGTGTCCATGGACGTTATGACACTTTTGAAAGTGTCATAGTGTCCATGGACATTGTGACACTTTCAAAAGTGTCATAACGTCCACCAAATAAATGTCATAGCGTCCGCAGACGTTATGACACTTTGTAGAGTGTCATAATGTCCACAACATGCTTACAAACTAAAACAAGTACCGGCTTCTCTAACTAAAGCTTCTCTGCACAGCCGGCCTTCGGCCGGGCGCAAGTATTTTATGCTCTATGGTATAACAAACACCGGCTTCGCTAAGTAAAGCTTCTAAAATCTGCCTTGGTTCTGAACGAAGGCCGACTACGCAGAGAAGCTTTAGTTAGCGAAGCCGGATTTTTTTATATCATAGAGGAGAAAATCCTTGCGCCCGGCCGAAGGCCGGTTATGCAAGGTAGCTTTAGTTAGCGAAGCCGGTTTTTTTATACCATAGAGAAAATCCTTGCGGCCGGCCGAAGGCCGGCTATGCTGAGACGCTTTAGTTAGCGAAGGCGGTGTTTGTTATACCATAGAGGAGAAAATCCCTGCGCCCGGCCGAAGGCCGGCTGTGCATAGAAGCTTTAGTTAGCGAAGCTGGTATTTGTTATACCATAGAGGAGATAATCCTTGCGCCCAAAAGTGTTTTCGTTATATATTTAATATATACACCCAGAGCAGCAAAACTATTTTTAAAAAATTTTAGCCATATTATGTTTAATTTAACCAAATCATTGTCACCGACAACCATATTATGGTTAAATTAGTTTCTTTAAAAATAGTTTTGCTGGTTGCGACCATAATAAAACATGTTTTCTCTGCACATAAGCAGATCTTGTTTTGTATTTAACTTCTTAAGTAATTATGGACATTGGACACTTTTGAAAATGTCATAATGTCCATTTACAAAGTGTCATAATGCCCACGGACATTATGAAATTTTCAAAAGTGTCATAAAGTCCATGGACACTGTGACACTTTTTGGAGTGTCATAACGTCCATGGACACTATGACACTGGACGTTATGACATGCCACCTATTTTAATATAAATTTGATACTATTTCATTTTCTTATAGATCTTTTCTTTCTCATTCGGTTATTTTTCATCCGATTTTCAAGTTTTTTTTTTGTTGGAAAGGTATCTAAATTACCTTTCTAAATGTAGAATATAGTAAGTAAAAATTATTGCCGCTAGATGGCGTAAAAAGCATTTTTTTTTGGAAAAATGCATCAAAACACCCTGTATTTGCAAATATTTTGAAATTATATGTTCCACAAAACTACTCGCCATACGATTTTGTACAAAGTTGCCAAACAACATTTGGTCGAATTCTGGAAATTTAACGGTCAAAATTTTGATTTTCTTCAAGCACCTAAAAATAACGGTAATTTTGTAAATAACGGAATTATATAAAAGTCGCGGAACAAAAGTTGCTTCTGATTTTGGCATATTGCTAAATATAAGTCAGTGTGCGAAATTTTATAAAAATATCTTAAGATATGCGAACTGTAACTTGGTTATAGAAGACAGAAAAAATAAAAATCTTTAATAATGGTTATAGAAGACCAATAAGAATAAAAATCTTTTATTATGGTTACCAAAGACCGAAAAAATTAATAATCTTTCATAACGGTTATCAAAGACCGAAAAAATCAATAATCTTTCATAATGTTTATGGCAGAACTATAATTTTCTGGGTAATTTATAATTATTATTACAGGACCAATCTGTTTTCAGTTATTTTTACCATAACCTATTGGATATTTAAAAAATAATAACAGTTATTTCGGGTCCCTATGGATTACTAAAAATTTTCTACCAGAGCATAAAATGGTAACTCTATCAGAATACCAAATTTCAATGTTGGTAGCAGTGTTTTTACAATTTTATTATTTCTAAGACGGCGTTTACATTTAACAGTACTGGCAAGACAGTAGCCCCCCGTTTCCACATGCATGTTCAAGTTCGAAGAACTCAATACACTCACACTTTTTCACTAGCTTTCACACATGTTTTATATTTTCAGCCAACCGGCTGTTTCCTCGATTTATCGTTGATAAAACGTATACGCAACTTGCAAGTAACTACTTGCATGTGGGAACGTAGGGTAAGAAAACACATATTAGTTGCTTAAAGCCTTCGTGATGTAGGCGTCTAGACAGCAGTTAACCCCCGTTTCCACAGGCAAGTGTAAGTTCGAAAAACTGAATACACTCACACTTTTTCACTCACATTTACACAATTTTTGTACTTTCAGCCAATCAAATGTTTTCTCGATTTTTCGTTGTTAATACGTATACACTACTTGCAAGTATTTACTTGCATGTGAAAACGTAGGGTAAGACAGTTCACTTATAAAAAATATGTCAAACGTGAATGTTGCAATGTAAGTCCAGCTAAATGTGTTTTATATGAACTAAACAACTTTAAAAGTAGCTTAAAAAAACCACATTGTGTGAACAAATACAACACTTAACTAAAACATTAAAAATCAAAGCAGAATATGTTTTTTTTTTTTTTTGGGAACAAAATTTTAAATTACAGTTAGCAAATGTCAAATCACTGTCCAATTTTACTGTCTGCAAAATTTGCTAGACAATATACAAGACAGTTGGAAAAGTGTGCCTGTAGTAGTGAAAAGTTTGCGTGTATTGCTACTGTCTTGCCAGTACTGGCAAATGCAAACGCCATGTAAATATGAAAAAAATACCGAAATGTCGTAGAAAACAAAAAAGGTGGCAATGTTACTGGTAAACAAAAACAAAATGCGTGAAAGCGTCTGTGTGCAATTTATAATAGTAATTTTCTACAACAAAAAAAAAAAAAAATTATTTTTACCGAAAAAGCTGTTGTCTAACTAGTGGTTAAACAATAACATTTGAAAGTTTAACTAATGGTTAACAAAAAGCTGGAAATAATATTTTATTGGTTAAACCATTGCTATAAGCTAACTAATGACAGTGAATTTGGGCTTTAGTAAAAAATTCTACGCTTTGGTCCCATTATCCTTTGCAAAATATTATTATGATTTAACAACAGCCGCGAATAACGTTGTAAACGCCACATTTTGCAAAAGCTGTTTTTTTGCAGATAACCGTTGACCTTACTCTATTACACGGTTTAAACATCAAATCAACCAAAACTATACACCTTAACGCCTTCAAAATGGCATACAAAGTGTCAGCCAGTGGAAGAACATTGCAAGTTACTAACAAAATGATGAAACCGAAATGGTTTTGCAGAGCGGAATAATAATTGCATAAAAGTTTTTATTATCATTATTTTTAATAATAGAAAAAAAGAATTTATTCTATGAGCTAAATTTCAGTTATGTATTTTATAAAGCTTTTTTGTAATAGTTCTATTCCTACAATTTTTCAGAAATGACTTTATACACTACCAGACTATTATATTGTATTTTCTTTTTACATTTTACCTTAGCCTTCCGTTGGAAAGCAATGAGGTATATTGAATGTACAGAAAAATTTACAATTATTAGACACCAGCAGAATGTAATGCATTTTCTGGCCCGCTACGGCCGTCGTCAGCATTCTTTGTGTTATACTGGATAGTGTTACTTTATAAATTGAATGTATTTAACTCAACTATTTTAACAAATAGAAACTGGGAATTATTTCCTTCCGAAGGTAACTTTATATTATATTCAACATGTTTCTATTTAGAAAAAAAGAATTTTAAAACAAATAATGCTGCCTGTCAAAAAACGTTTTTTTGCTCTCCTGAAAAATTATTATTTTGTAACTTAAAACGTTATTCGCGTCTGTGCTTCAACTGTATCTTAAATTTCTTTCTACTTTAAAAAATTGCCCCAAAAACTAATTCACATAAATTTTACTTCTTTTCGTAAACATTTAATATGACAAAGTATCTGTTGCTAAAAAACAAAATCCAATTTACTTAAGCACAGTTTGCAAATGTTAAGGGTAAGCAAGCGGTGTGGTCAGATTAGGGAATTTAGTCCCATATTGGAGATTTTATTTGCGAAATGGGAGTACGAATCTTAATTTGGGAATTAGTGATATTTTAAGTGCTTTGCGGGATTTGTTGTTGTTTTTTTTTATTTCACATTTACTTTCTTACTTTATTTCAGTTAGTCATAATGTTTATTTAAATACCCAACCATACACAGAAAAAATTATTGCCGAATTATTTTCAAACAAACGCTTGTTTGAAATTTTTTTTGATTTCTACAAATTTTTTTACTGATTCAATCAATATTTTTGTTTGATTTTTATTTAACCAACAAAAATGTGGACAACTCTTCAAAAATTTAATAAGCGCGCTATTGGTTTGAAGTTTTCATAATTTAATTAGTATTGTGGTTATTTTGTTGAACTATTTATGGTTTTTAATCCAAATTTTTAATATTTTTAATTAGGCTTAAGTTCATGAAATTTAATTTTTATTAAATTATTTTTATGAAGAAAGGAATTTTACAACATGAAAATTAATCAAAATTGTTATTGATAATCTTTCATTCTTGACGTGCCGGCCAGGGTTCGAGCCCGAGCCACGTCAAGAATGAAAGATTATCAATAAAAATTTTGATTAATTTTCATGTTGTAAAATTCCTTTCTTCATAAAAATAATTTAATAAAAATTAAATTTCATGAACTTAAGCCTAATTAAAAATATTAAAAAGTTTTCATAATTTTGTATGAAATATTTAACGCTCTTTAATGTTGTCGTCTTTTTGCATTTTTTTATTGATTGTAAGCAACACTTCTTTATGTGAAATATAAGAACTACAACAAAAAACACATGCAGTCTACTTTTGGACGCTTTAAAAAAGTACAGCAATAAGAAAAATGATAAAATAGCGTGACCAGGTTTGTAGTGAAAAAAACAACAAAAACAATAGCAGGTAAAAAAAACGTTTCATTTTTTTTTAAACAACAGAAAAAACACATTATAAGAAACAAAATAAATTTTTGGTTGGTTTCAAAGTTGGTAAAAAAAAAACAAAATCCCGTATTCAATTTTTTCAAATAGTTTGTTTAAATACATCAAATACAAAAATAGAATGATGGCGGAAAACATATCGAGTCGGTCTGCCGCCGTTTTTGGTTACATTTCTTCTTCATTAGCAAAGGAAAGGATAAAGCAACAGTGAATGATGAAGAAAAACACTGTGAGTATAAATATGACTTCGTTCAAAAATTATTCCAACAAAAAAATGTGTCTCAAAGCCAGCCGGCCGCTCTGCTCTGCTTCATCTTCGCCAACAGTGCTTGCTTGTGTGCGCGTCATTGCTTGTGCCAAAACTTTTTTGTTTGATTCAGCAAAATTATTTGTTTGAAATTTATATGAATTTCAGTAAACTTTTTGTTTGATTCTGTAAAATTATTTGTTTGAAAAAATCGGCGTTTTTTCAATAAAAAAAATGCAAACAAATTGTTTGAATATGCGAATTTGTTTGTAGGACCGATTTTAGACAAAAAATTGTTTGATTCTACAAATTTTTTGTTTGAATTGGAAAAATAATTTTTTCTTTGTAATATGCATGAGCATATTATTACGAATTAGAATGCTTGCTTAATTTTTCATGGCGCTATTGGAAGGCTTTAGTATTACGTACATGTGGCTTCAGCAGAACGGTGGCACATTTCACGCACCGCATGATACAATCAATTTACTGCGAAAAACATTTGACGCACGAATAATTTCACGGAATTCACTAGACAACTTCTTATGTATGTGATTTGAGGTAATTCGATTCTAAGTGAATGGAAGGAAACAGGGTTGAACCATGGTGAAATAATAAATTTGGCAGCACTTCGCCAGATGACGATTTTTTGTTCTTGCATTGTTTGTCTAGTCTTATGTCAAAGTTTTGTTTATGTTTACAAAAAGGTCACGTTTTGTGCTGTGATTATTGTATTTTTATTAAAGTTTTTGATAATTTTAAATTAAAAAAAAAAAGATATTGACCATATTTAAATAACCCTACATATAATATTGGACTACGTGGTCCATTGTGGATTAAATGGACTACTTATAACATGGTCCAATTTACTGAAGTATGGACCATGTTATAAGAAATTAACATGCAATACTGCCAACAACTACCAGTATTACACATTGGTAGCCCTGATGGTGTCCATTATTAATTGTTTATTTAAAAGTGAAAGTTTGTAAAATTTGTGGAAAAAAGTTAAAAAAATTAAAAATACCAAGTAAATATATTTAATAATACAGTACTTTTCGCTTAAAGTCACATCCTTTAGTTGCAACCATAACGTGGACTATATCGCTAATGTGACTATAAGGCTAATTCACATATATGCCACTGTGACGCATATAAACGAATTCGAATATAATCAAGTTATGTGAATAAAGGAAATAAAAAATTTATATAAATTACACCGGAATCAGGCTTATGGTTTTACAACAGAGTTGCATTCTGTATAAAAAATAGTTAAAATAATAACAAGATTTATCATAACTGATACCAACGGCAAAAGCCAATTTTTTACGAGTAGAGAGTTGACAAAAATTAAATGATTTAATTCATTCTTTTTTTGGATGGATTTTTGATTCGAAAACTAAAAAGAACTTAGTAAATTTTGATAATGTGACTATAACGCCATTAATTTGCTTTACTTTTTCCTTTGACTCCTGTTGATAAATGGCATATATGGCAAATGTGCTTATATCGCTAAATGGACTATAACATTAATACTTTATATAAAATTAACTTATAGCGGCAAAATAAACAGATAAAAAGGACTTTATCGCTAATGTGACTATAAGCGTAGTGACTGTAGCAATAATAGAATACAGTACACACCATAAAAGGCGATTAGTAGAAAATGAAAAAGAAAAAGGCTTAAACTACCCCTTAAGTGTATTCCATACTGTAGTAACATGAAGTACTTTTAAAACTAACCCATTTTAGTACTACATGGAGTAGTTAAGGGACTACTTCGGTGGGTTATATAGTCCCCTCCTAGGACATCGTAATGTTAAATGGACCCTCTTTTACCCATATATTTGGAGTAGTTTTGGAGTACTCCTATTCCTTTATGGACTACTCTTTACATACATGTATGGAATAGTCTCGTTATCTGCAGGTAAAACTTGGCTAAAAATTTATTTATTTCATCACATTTTTTGTTGTAATGTTGTATTTGTTGCCGTAACGATGCCACCTGCTTATTCCACCATGGGTTAAAAAAGTTACACGACGATGCACGGATAGGCAGTTTATTTGTTTTGTTGTTGTCAACTTTTTTCCTAAAAAAAAAAACGCCACCTTCATAAAAACATTAAAAATTGAATAAGGGTTTAAAAAGCCGGCTAAAGCGATGTTCAACTGTTTTTTTTGTTACATTTTACAATCAGGAGGTAAAAAAAACCAAAATTGTACTTTTTATAATAAATAATAATTTAAAGCTTCTTGTTATTGGCGTGCTGCTTCTCAATTATGTGTGTTCAAAGAATTACTAAAATAAATATTGTTTTTATTTTTAATTCCAGCCAATGCCAAAAAGGAATTTATGTTCAGCGCTCTATTCTAAGAGGAAAAGTCTTGCGGTGTCTCTTCATCATCATTAAATACCTCAAAATGGGGAAACAATTTGAATATATCCCGCAAACCCTGGCTGATAACAAGACAAATGATATTTTTTATTCTTTTGTTTTCATTGTGAGATTCATCCACACAGGAAACAGGTGACACAGTTGTTGGCTTCAGGTAATAATTTCTGTTTGCTTCTCATTTATAAAGATTTGACAACAAAAATCATGATAAAGAAAAAGAAGATAAAAACAACACAAAGCGTTTTCTTTATAACCATTTATCAACGTGAGTGTGTGTAAATAACAACGAATATAAAACACATACACAAGCTTTCTTTTTAAAAAACAATTATTTTTGTTCTTGTTAAAAATATGTTTATGATCCACAAACACACACACGTACGTAGTATATATGTTAGTGTATGTGCGATATTTGTTTTCAGATTATCAAGCCTTAAGCTTGTTAACCGTTAAATTGCAGAAAAAAGGAAACGAAGACTCAAATATTTTATGGCTTGAATTACCGGTAGTTTTACGCGTTCTCATTCGAAAACTTAATCAAAGGGAGGGGGATGTTGGTAGAGGCAATACAAATATTGTTGAAATGTGTGTCGAACAGGTTTACTTTAACAAGGAGAGCTATACAAATTTTAAATGTTTAACCTCAGGCAGGAGTGCTTTCATGTAGGGCATTGGTCGTTTACGGTCCATATACCAAGCTACATTAAAGGTATTGGCAACCTGATGAGAAAAGTTGTCGAAAAGTGGTGTTCCAGATTGCGCCTTCTACGCGCCAGCCGTGGCGGCCACATGGCAGAAATCATATTTAAGTATTAATTTCAAAAAATATTCTTTCCAATAAAGCCCGTTTCATTGATATTAAAAATATTTTGCCTTGTTTTATTATGATTTAAACTTGTGTCACTCTATAAAAAACACCTTTTATTTGCCGGATAAGCAATTGCCGTTTTAAATTCTCTCCACTGACTGGATAATTTGGGGTTTACACATGAATGCACAAGTTCGAAAATCTCAATACACTCGAAATTTTTTCTTAACACTCACACACACACTTTTCGTACTTTCATCCAACTAGTTATTCTTTGTTGATAAAACGTATACCCTACTTGCAAGCAAGTACTTGCATGTTTAAGCGCTGGATTAACCCTACTAACTTACTTATTCCTGACCTCTTCTTTCTTGCAGTGTATAAGTATGACAAAGAGCTCACCATTTGCTTCGATTGTGAGCTTTAGTTCTAACTGTTCTGGGATCTATGTCGTTTCTCTCGAAGAATTGATTCAATATTAACCATATTCTATTAATTCCATTTTGACAGTCGAATTACAAAAATGGTAGGTTTTTGTGACAACCAGTTAATTGTTTTTACTTGAAATTTGTGGTAACGCGGTAGCGTTGAAGTTTTTGAATCTTATTGTTTGCGAGTTATTTTTAAAAAAGAGTCCTAAAGGGCTCTCGCTAATATTCTGCTCGATACCTACATATACATTTATAAAATTTCTAACTTTTGTGATATCACCGTTGGTGTTGTCCAGCTTTAAGGCCTTAGGTAAGCTTGTTGCGTAAGATCAGAGCCTAGCAAACACATACTGAGAAACACAAAATAGTTTTAAAATATGATAAATAAAGTACTTAAAGCTTCTTTTAAAACAAATCACATCTACGCAATATTTAGCATTAAGATTTCGCAAAGAATTAAAAAAAAAATACAAGACAAAAATGAAGCCATTGCACATAAAGTCATAACCAGGGAAACCATAAATATGCAATTGCATGTTTTTCCTTGTGCGACCAATGAAGGCAGAAACAATATTTTTATCCGTTTTATAGGTTTTTATGAGGACGCCGTGCAATAAAGCCATAGGAAATAAAAAAAAATAAAAAAAATTAATTGAGAAATAAGGCCATATGGCTTTATTTCCATGTAAGGAGTGAAATAAAGCCATACATGACCATATTTCCCATTTAAATTTTTTTCTTTTCATGTAATTGCAATTTATTTAAAAATTATTTTGTTGGATTTTCTCTGGGTGTTTATATAAAAAATATAAGGAAAACACTTTTGGACGCAAGGATTTTCTCCTCTATGGTATAACAAAGACCGGCTTCGTTAACTAGAGCTTCTCTGCATAGCCGGCTTTCGGCCGGGCGCAAGGATTTTCTCCTCTATGGTATAACAAAGACCGGCTTCGCTAACTAAAGATTCTGTGCATAGACGGCCTTCGGCCAAGCGCAAGGATTTTCTACTCTATGGTATAACAAACACCGGCTTTGCTAACTAAAGCTTCTCTGCGTATTCGGCCTTCGTTCGAAAACAAGGCAGATTTTAGAAGCTATACTTAGCAAAACCGGTCTTTGTTATACAATAGAGGAGAAAATCCTTGCGCCCGGCTGCACCTGACGCGTTTGTCCCAAGCCCGCGCTGCGACCGCCCACCGGACGTGCTCTCCCCCTTCCACCTACCGTACCATATTTTTTTAACACTTGACAATGGCAACTCATTCTTTTGCCAATTTGTAACCATAACAATTACACTGTTATGGCGTTGTTTCCACTTGGGTTGCTAAACGATTATGGTGTTATTGCACTTCATTCATCCAATTCATTTGGGAATAAAGCCATATGGCTTTATTTTCTATGGCTTTATTGCACGGCGCCTTTATGAGTTTTGGCATGGATTTGTTGGTGCATATTTTTGCATATCTTCGTGCCGAAGTTATCTTGCCGTATATCACAAAAATTTTTTTTTGGGAAATCGAATCTTAAGCTTCAAATTTTTATACACAAAAATGTACGTGAAAAAAGTCGTCCAATATTTTTGCCAGATATTGTGTTTGAAGTTCTTTATCGATTTATGTAAAAATATCCAAAGTCATGGAAAAAAATTTTAAGTTATAGCCATTGGCACGTCCAAAAAATTTTTCAATTTTGTCGTATACGCCACTTTTTGCGATATATTTTTTAGTTTGTGTGATATAAGTCAAAATAAGGTATTAAAAACCTACATTCACGAGTTCTACCAATATTGAAAATTAACGAAAATGTATGCAAGTGACAAATTATTTACGTATAGTTATAGTTTCTATAGTATCGAATTTCCTTATGTATGAATAATTTAAAGGTTTATTATGGGTGGTCTAACCATAATGCACGATGTTACGTAACGTCAAATTTTTGTCCAACTAATTTTGACATTTCTTGGTATCAGTGCCAAATTCAACCATGGAGAGGTGCAGCATTGAGCAGCGCGTTAAGATTGCTGAAGCCTTTTACGAAAATGGGCGTTCAAATCAAAAATACATTTTGCGCACATCTTGCTTTTTTTGGTCAGAATAATCGATAAAATGTGTCCACAATCAGGATAATTGTGTGCAAATTTTCGCAAACCGGCTCTGAAGGAAATGTGAAAACGCCTGTGCAAGCATGCTTGATGCGGTTTGTCGCCAGGCGGCATCATCGGGCCTTAATTCTTTGAAAATGAGGTATGCCAAGCAGTTACTCTAAATGGTGTTCGCTATCGCGAGCTGATAACGAATTTCTTTTTGCCAGAAATTGAGGATATGGACCTGGACGATAAGTAGTTCCAAAAGAATGTGTCACACGGCCAACGAAACAATGTCTCTTCTGCACGAGAAATTCAATAGCCATGTTAATTGGCCGTCACGATCATATGATTGACCTTCTTTCTATGGTAATATTTTAAATAAAAAGTGTGCGTTAATTTTAACAATTCAATGGCTAAAGGATTAGATAATTTGACACAGAAAGGACATTTAACCTCAATAATGTCTCAGGGCCATTGGACATATGGACCATAGGACAGAGGTATGCTACTGAAGCTGCGAAGAGCATTTGGCCGATATTTTGTTTCACACATAGTTGTCCTTCTATAAAAATAAAAAATATTCAGATAATTCTCCAAATACTTTTTGTTTTATATACAATTAACATTGTGTATTATGGTTGGACCACCATGAATATTAAATTAACCTTTAATTGCTTAACAATAATATGAATTTAGGCAATATAGCAATAATTCCATTAATATAAATAGCCGTTGTGTACTACGTCCGAAAATATCTTTACATATAAAACGAAAAATGTTAAAATAACAGTAATATTAATAAGATAGTCTCTTTTTTGTAACATGCCTTATATAGCTTGTGCACATACAAGATAACGCAATATTTTTTTAATTGAAAGTTTTCATACGTTTTTGGTCGTATATCCACAATTATGCTACGTACGATATTATAACGCATTAAATTTTTCGCAAAAGTGGATATACAACAAAATGGCTTCGTAATATCTCATTAACCATAAGAGATAGAGACATGAGGATTGCGCAGTTCGATAGATCTGTTAAATTTACCACGGTCTTATCTCATTTTTTTTTGATTTTGTGATATACGACAAGATAACTCCGGAACGACGATAATTTAGTTAAAAGAGCCTTTTTGAAGCATATTTTGATACATGTTACATTTTTTTAATTGCTTACAAGAGCTTTCGCAGCAAATACAAATTTTTTTTTGCGAAATTTTGGCTTTTCTGTTTTAAATATCTATCTGTTTCTACATTTAATTTTTACTCGAAAATTGTAAGACAAAGTTGTCATTAGAGATAAATTTTATAAACATGTAAGCAAAAATTAAGGAAACATCAATTATATACTTTTTTGGCGATGTGTGTAATAGTGCTGGGATACTATCGATATTTTCAACTATCGATATTTATCGATAGTTCAGATTTCACTACCGATATATCGATATTACTATCGACTGAATGTTTGTACTTGTGCAGGAAAACTTTAATTATTTTTTTATAACGCTAAAGTTCGTTGTTTTTATCACTAATGAATGTATAAGACTTATGTATTATTTTAGATGGCAGTTTTTTAAAAATTGATAAGTACCTTTCTGAAGGAACCAAAGTAACAGGGACCATAAGATATTCCATTGCAACTTTAAAAAAATTTTCTAAATTCTTAACCCAAAAAGGTTATCAATCTAGCGGACTTATCCTCTAATGGTCGTTTATTGTTTTGTCTTATTGCATTTGGATTTGCATTTTTTTACAACATTACAAAAATATTTGCCATTTCAGTCCCTATAAAACATGTAAAAATTTCGGCCTAAAGTCCTTTAATTAGCAGTAAAAAGCACTGCTATAATTGCTGTAATTCAGCGCGAATTATTAATATCAAGTAAAAATTTACGGCAAAAACTGTGTGTGTATAGCTGCTGTAACATGTCTTCATAGCTGTATTTTAAATAATAATAATATCAATATTGATATTTTTCCTATCGATAGTTTCGATATTTTAAGACCATCAAAAAAACTTCGGCACAAAAAAAACTTTATTTATCTCTATATTATTTTAACCTCTAAACATAACTTTGTTATTGGGCCCATCGTTTATTGATTAAAATTTTAGGATTGTTTTTATTAACTGAAACTGTTATTAAATTGTTGAATATTTTGTTTTCAAATTATTTTTTGGGGCATATTTTCAAGTTTTTACAAGTTTTACCCTGGTCATAACGAATAATATTATTTTCATAAAATTAAGTAAAATACTAGAGGTTCCATGAAAGGTCCGCTTAAAAAACAAAAACCTTTATAAAGCTAAAATCGTAACGAATAATGTCATGAAATTTGTCATTCATTTGTTTGATGTAACTGGAAATTATGTTATTTTATTTTTTCCAGGGCGGGTTTATTATTGGTCATAGGTTAGAACTCATACAACTCGAAAAAAAGCTTAAATACGCCTAAAATCTTATAATACTTAATTTTGTTAGGATCGGTATATATTTGATCACTGGTCTCACATAAAGATCACTTACAAATCAAATCGTAACAAATAATTATATATTGCTGTTAAATTTCCCATGAACATATTTGTTCAAATCTCAAGCTCGTGGTAACGTCGTATTCGTTGTATTATCATTATCAGGTAAACTCGGTACTACAACAAGTACAACTCCTACAAAACAACAAGCAATTTGTTTTTGTGAAATCATTGTACAATGTTAAAAACAGAAACAAAACAAAACTGAAACAAAGATAATAAACAAAATTTTGACATGCAAAAATTATAAAGCAAAAAAAAAAAAAAAAGTTAACAGCAGGGCTTTTAAGACCACCTGTAATGAATTTGCTTTGATTGATTTTTATGTGTTTTGAAAAATATTGTACAATTAATACCAGGCCTGGAAATGTTCGATTTGTTTTTTTTTTAGAATTATTTTTAGAATGTGATAACATCACCAAATTATTAAGTGTTCTTAATTGATTAATATACATATGTTTAATTAATTTCAAATTAATTTTTTAACAAATTTTATTAAATTGCTTATCAATTTATAATTTTTACCATTTCATATCAAATTAAAACTTTAATAACTGGTTTAATTTCATGGTATCGAATAATGGTGAATGTCAACTTTTTTTAAGAAGAAGAAAACAAAAATCGTATTTTTCTTACAGATAAGCAATACGACAGAGCTTGTGAACTGGACAATTGCTTATAACTATAAATTATCATACACACAAATTATTGTCATATTTAACCAGAACGTTTTAAATAGGAAATATGTAGCTGTCAAACAGCTTATAAGTTCACACAATAATTTCATGGGATTGCAATATACATATACATAAAAGAGTTTGTTAAGGTGTTATTACTCAAACTATTTTAAGATCATAAAATAAATTAAAATTATTGGGCATGTTCTGACAATCGCAAAACGCTTTACATTTGCGATCTTGACTCGTGTAATGTAAATCGCAATCGCAAGAAGTTTAGTGACTTCAAATTGCAAAACTATGCTCGAGGGAACTTTAAGAAACTATGGCAGATCGCATGCAAAACGCACGAGTTTCAGAGCACCATAAAATCAATTTGTCGTTTTGCGATTTTAAATCGTGCGATTGTCAGAACATGGCCGAATAACCCTACTTGGTTAAGATAAGTTAAAATATTTTAAAACGTTTTAAACGTTTAAAACTTTTCTAGTTACAATAACAGATGAAAATGTCTCTTCCATTCAAGTCCGTGTATGCTTATTATAATTTTGCAAGCTCAATGGTGTAAAGATAATCATAAAGTACCAATTGAAAAACAAATAAGAATTTCAAAAAGTCTACTCTTAAAGTTTCTCAATCACTCTGTGTACTGCATGTTGAATTTTATGTTTCTAGGTTTAGTGCTAATAAAAATTCCAAAAGTACTTATTAAAGAACGAATAATTAACAAAAAGATCCCTCTTACAGATTCTCCGTGTTTAATTTTATGTTTCTAGGTCCAATACCAATGGAAATTCAAAAAGTACCAGTTGCAGAAAAAAAGTACAAAAAAGTTTACTCTTATAGATTTGCATCCACTTATACAATGCAATTTAAGTTTAATGTGTCTAGGGCCAATTTTAACGAAAATTAAAAAAAGTACCAGTTGTAGAACGAAAAAGTACATAAATGTTTAACTTTATGTTGCTCGGTCCAATATTAACAAAAATTAAAAAAGAACCAGGTAAAAAACAAAAGAGTACCAAAATTTTTCATCTTATACATATGTAGGTTTTCATTCACTCAGGACCCTGCACCTATAATTTTATGTTTCTAAGTTCAATATTATAGGAAATTCCAAAAGTATCTCATGCGGCATGGAAATATTAAATAAAGAAATTTAATTTCCCGTATTTCCCTTTGTGATACTTTTATTTCTCCCCATTAAAGTATCAAAATTTAATAGGTTTATAGAGCCCTAACCGCGAAAATAACTTAAGCGCCAAAAATCAAATTTTACAGGAGAGAGTTTTTTAATTTCATATAAATTGTGTATGCAATTTTTCGCTTACGATTAAATTGTTCTTGCTATAAAATCGTAACGGTACCTTATACGACCATGACATTTTAAGAGATGATGCAATTGTTGCCATTGAAGTCATTTATAAAAAAAAAACGATAATTGTAAATGATGTCGGTTAGCGCTCGATATGTCAATGAATGGAGAAACAGGTTTTGTAATAAGCGTATCAAGAATAGGTACAAATTTCACCCCTTAAATGTATTTCGAAAAAGTGCCAATTTATATTTCTTTATTTTTTTAGATAAGTTACGAATTTTGTTTAATTTTTATTTCTATGTTTATTGATTTTATGCACTCCTGTAAGTAAATACCTTGAAAATGGTGTATATTTTTGTTCACATCGGTTGGAAAACAGAGGAGGAAAGTGTTCTTAACTATTTTTCCTTTGCCGATTTATTATACCCACACCACAATAGTGGAGAGAGTATTATGCATTTGTGCTGATGTGTGTAACGCCTTAAAATATGGGTCTTAGACCCACCTTAAAGTATACCGATCGACTCAGAATCACTTTTTGAGTCGAACTAACGATGTCCGTCCGTCCGGCTGGCTGGCAGGCTGGCTAACTGTCCAGATAATTTAATAAAATTTGGGACATAGGTTCTTACTGGCACAAGGACCAAGCCTATTGAAAATGGGCCAAATCGTAGGACCACGAGGGAAGATAGGGGGAAATTTCTTCCTCTCAGAAACTATCAAACCGATTTTAATGAAATTCAAAACATAGATAGAACCAACCACAAAAGGGATGCATTTTTTATAAAATAGGACCACGAGGGGAGATATGAGCAATTTCTGCCTCTCAAACCGATTTCACTTTTGAAAGTGTCATAACGTCCACCAAAGAAATGACATAGCGTCCGCGGACGTTATGCCACTTTGTAGAGTGTCATAATGTCCACAGCATGCTTACAAACTAAAACAAGTACCGGCTTCGCTAACTAAAGCTTCTCCTTCGGCCGGGCGTAAGGATTTTATCCTCTACAGTATAACAAACACCGGCTTTGCTAAGTAAAGCTTCTAAAATCTGCCTTGTTTCCGAACGAAGGCCGACTACGCAGAGAAGCTTTAGTTAGCGAGCCGGTTTTTTTATACCATAGAGGAGAAAATCCTTGCGCCCGGCCAAAGGCCGGCTGTGCAGAGGAGCTTTAGTTAGCGAAGCCGGTTTTTGTTATACCATAGAGCAGAAAATCCTTGCGCCCGGGCGAAGGCCGGCTATGCCGAGACGCTTATGTTAGCGAAGCCGGTGTTTGTTATACCATAGAGGAGAAAAACCTTGCGCCCGGCCGGAGGCCGGCTGTGCAGAGAAGCTTTAGTTAGTAGCTGGTATTTGTTATACCATAGAGTAGAAAATCCTTGCGCCCAAAAGTGTTTTCGTTATATATTTAATATATACACACAGAGCAGCAAAACCATTTTTAAAAATGTTTAACCATATTATGTTTAATTTAACCAAATCATTGTGTCATAATGCCCACGGACATTATGTAATTTTCAAAAGGGTCATAAAGTCCATGGACACTGTGACACTTTTTGGAGTGTCATAACTTCCATGGACACTATGACACTGGACGTTATGACATGCCACCAATTTCTGCCTCTCACAAACTTTCAAACCGATTTTTATGCAGTTTGTAAACATAGAAAAATCCATATTGATATGGACATATAAGCATGATGTATTTTGTAATACTGTGGTGTAGGGTATCATATGGTCTGGCTTGACCGACTATACTTTATTACTTGTTTTTTTTTTTGTAAAAAGGTTTTTCTCTGTATACCCAAAACGAATTATTTTATGATCGTTCAGTTTTGTACAAAATGTGTCCTTTTAACCTTCATTAATCTAATTCTTGGTAAAGGGGTATCAAAGATTCGTCTTGGCCGTGTATAGTAAGAGTATATTCATGCATGATTTCATATACATACATATTTTCTCATGAAATTATTTATTACAAAAGTTGCTTGAATTTTGTTGGTAATTTTAGTTTTAAAAGTCCTAATAAATTTTCTTGGCATTTATTATTTTTGAATGGAAAATTTAAAAAACATTCTTCTTACTATTATTACATTTTAATTTTCTTACTATACACAATTTTTTTTCCTTACTGCTAACAATTGCTCTTTTTTTCTATCTTTCCTAAAAAAAAAAATAACCAAATAACCATAGATACTCCCCATTTCGTAATGGAAAGTTTAGCAAAAAAAGTACAAATGATACTAGAATTTGTGTCAAGTGTGTATGAAAAGAAAATAAAATTTATTCGAATCAAATTTCATTGTTCAATAAAAAAAAAAACATTTTGTCATATAAATAAAACTTTTCAAATGATTTATTTTAAAAAGGTTTCTAGGCAAGTAAAAAAAAAAATGGTTATTTAAGGACTTAAAGCGGAAATACTTCATTGGGTTTTTAGTAGTGAAATTAATTCTACTTAAATCACCTTGGGCAGTTTTTTTTTACTTCTACTATGCACAGAAGAGCGTACTACCTTACAAGCAAAAAAACAAAAAAAGGCGCCATACGCCCCTGATATAAAGTTCTTTTGCAAGGCGTTAAAATTTTTTTTCGACTTTTTTTTGGAGGTACGATCTAATGCAGAGTGCACCGTTCTTGAAGTGGTTACGTTTCTTAAACGAAATAAGACGAGAAATTTCTTTAATCAAACTTGAAACATAAATTAAATGTCGTCCAAATGTGGTTTTTAACAATACATTGTAACATGCCATACGGCCGGTAAAACAATTCAATGATTGCAGGAGACATTTTTTCTGAAAACAGATTTGTGTCGCAATTACCAGTTTGTATAGAAAATTTTGATAAAACAGCTAAGTTTTGCTTAAAATATTGGTCTTTAATGAAATAATAAAAAAATAACATTTTACCGGAAAAAATCCGAGTTCCAGACTACGGCTAACTAAGTTTAAACTTTATCCACATCTCCAAAAACCCAGCCTTAATGTGTTCATTTAAAGGTTATCGTTTTTTGATTAGAAAAACAACTAAAAAAACTCCCTCTTTTTGTTTTTTGTTGGTTTATGTCACTGTTTCGTGCAAAATTCAGGCGGGGGGCTTCATTTTAAAATTACGCCCGTCACCTGATTGGAAAGTTCTGTCTGGCAAAATTTAACGATATTAATAACGACAATTTTCTCTTAGGGTCTTCCGAGTTTCCACAAATTCCGAGTATGCCAATGATCCTTGAAATGCCATGGCGAGTAATTGGCTCCTATAGCAGATTTCGATGCTTTAGGCTCAAATTAGGCGTTACATTCACATAATGCCACAGCCGTAACGGCGAATTTAGAAACCAAAATTGAATTGGTTTGTATGGTATGTTTATGTCGTTTTGGTAATACAGAGGTGATGGTAATACAGTTTTGTTATGGTTATGTCACGTCTAATCCCTACGGATAATATTGGACTATATTGGACTATGGTCCATTATGGCTTAAATGGACTAATTACAACATGGTCCAATGTACTGTAGTATGGACCATGTTATAAGAAATTAACATGCAGTGCTGCCAACAACTGCATGATGTATACTTTTCTATAGTTTACAGTATTACACATTGGTAGCCCTGATGGTGTTCATTATTTAAAAGTGAAAGTTTGTGAAATTTGTGGAAAAAAGTTAAAAAAATTAAAGATACCAAGCAAATATAACGTCGTGGCGAGCAATTGGCGCCAACCAACAAAACCAATAACATAACCGACCATGGGCGGTATAACCCTAGCATGCCTGGATGTGATGTTGGCAGCCCCAACACCAGGATCGGATGCTTTGGCCCAATCAGTCATTCATCTTAAAAGAAAACCTGATTACCGAAACCGTATAGGCGGCCCTATGCTCCTTGCAGGAGTAAAAGGAACGAATATATATATATATATAAGCAAATATATTTACCATAAAAGGCGATTAGTAAAAAATGAAAAAGAAAAATGCTTAAACTACCCCTTGAGTGTAATCCATACTGTAGTAACATGGAGTACTTTTAAAACTAACGCACTTTAGTACTCCATGGAGTAGTTTAGGTACTACTTCGGTGGGTTATATGGTCGCCTCTTAGGACATCGTAATGTTAAATGGACCCTCTTTTACCCATATATTTGGAGTAGTTTTGGAGTACTCCTACTCCTTTGTGGAATACTCTTTACATGCATGTATGGACTTGTCTCGTTATCTGAAGGGATTGGACCTTTAGTCTGCAGCCAAGCTACCAGACTCGAATGCAATCGGTTAAAACCCAGTTCATCTTAAACCAGTGTTGGCACTTTGTGGGCAACTACCCGAATTTGGTATCCTTTTTACTGTCGTGGGTAGAGCGTGGGTAATTTCTCTAAGTTGTTATTCTGGTGTTAATTGAAATTTTTACTTCAGATATTAAAAAAAATAAAGATTAGTTTTTATTGTTGACATTTATTTCTTTTGAAATATTAGGTCTGTCTGGGTACTTTTCTAGTAGCAAATACTCAGTAAATTTTTTTGGGAGAGTAAGACCAACATTACTCTATCGGCTGAAAAAATCTCAAAAAGTACGCAGACAGTATCCAGTGAAATTTTGCAAGAAAACAGCTGATCGGTGTGTAAACAATTGAAATAACAAAGCAAAACAATTTTAGCATATGTGTAAGCAAAATTGAATTCTCGAGGTAAATTAAAAAATTATTAATTAAAGTGAAGCTTAAAAAGTGTTGTAAATTAAAAAACTTGTTTATTGCACTGTTATTAATTCGGTAAATTCAATTTCTTCTTAGTTTTTAGTTTTATTTGTCGGGTTTTTTATAAAACTTCTTTTGCTTACATTGCCCAACATAGTGCCAGCTTACAATGGAAAAAAAGAATGAAATGCCCAATACAGTGCCCTCCAACAGCTTGACAACGGGGAAAAATAATTTGGTTGTGAAGTGCTCGCCAGGAACACAATTCAAAATACTCGCCTCTTCAATTGCAAAGTTTGTCCCACAAAGTTATGCTGGTTCTATCGGTTCGGCCATCTTCACTCCACTTACGCCACGGTCGCACTGTATATTTGGATGTTTGTAGCATGAAGTAAAATGTTTTGTTTATTTTAATTTATTATAAACGTTGAAAATCAACACAATTCTAACTACTTAACTCTGCCATTGTTAAATTTAAATTTTTATTTTCATTTCACAAAAACTATTTCATTCAAACAGCTGTTCAAACTATTTGCAAAATCTTGCAAGCGGAAATTTCTCCAGTAACATTTTGCAAGTTCTCTAACTTCCAACTGTCAAAAAATTTTCTTTTTGGCTCTCTCGCTGCAAGATATTTGGAGTACGCAGACAACATTTTGCAAGATTTTGCAACATTTTCGCAAAATATGTGTACGCAGACAGACCTATTGTTGATAAAAAATGCACAGTCTTCTGAACCAAAGTCTCGGTTTCTTTTTAAGAAAAGACTTCATTCATTAAATATATATTTTTGTTCATTAATTAAGGTATAAATAACCATGAAACTTAAAACGGTAGACAACACAAAAAAAATTGTTTTTAATCGCAGATTAATACATGGCATTACGATTTGAAACTGATTTAAAAGAAATAGGTTTACCAGCATAAGACCAGTGACTTCACAGGCCTACGGAAAACAATCAAGAGATGTCACATCGCCCGGCCTTGAAGTCTAATTGACAGTTTATTTTCTCTAAATCAACACATCACTTTATTTGTGAAAAAAAGGTTGGGTCATTTAAATCATGAAGTCGCCTATAAGTTGCGATAATCGATGGCTGATTTTCAATGTAATGTCTTTTTAATAAATAAAACCTCAATTTTATAGCAGGTTTAATTTCATTTAAATCGGGTAATTTTGCTTAATCTCAAGTGTAATTTTGAATTTTTCTAGTGGTAACACTGTCTTAAACACTTTTTATTAATGAAACCACAGGTAGCCCTAAATTCGGCTGTAGGAAATATCGCCCAAAGAAAAATCGCCCAAAAAAAAAAATGAAAAATCGCCCAAAAAAATTGCATGTAAAATTGGGCCTGATTTCATATGAAAAATGGCCCAAAATTTTTGGGCTATTTATCGTTATTGTTGGGTGATTTTTCGTTTTTTAAATTTGGGTGATTTTTCATTATGAAAAATCACCCAAAAATGTTGTATGAAAAATGGCCCAAAAAAAATGGGCTATTTTTAAAATTCTACCATAATCTTACATAGCAGAGAAAACCATGTTTTATTATGGTTGCAAACAACAAAACTATTTTTCAAGAAACTAATTTAACCATTATATGGTTGTCGGCGACAATGATTTGGTTAAATTAAACATAATATCGGTAGAATTTTTTTAAAAATGGTTTTGTAGCTTTTTTCTCTGGGTGTATATATTAAATATATACATATATATCGAAAATAAGGATTTTCTCTTCTATGGTATAGCAAATACTGGCTTCGCTAACTAAAGCTTCTCTGTATCGCCGGCCTTCGGCCGGGCGCAAGGATTTTCTCCTCTATGGTATAACAAAGACCGGCTTCGCTAACTAAAGCTTCTCTGTATAGCCGGCCTTCGGCCGGGCGCAAGGATTTTCTCCTCTATGGTATAACAAACACCGGCTTCGCTAACTAAAGCTTCTCTGCGTAGTCGGCCTTGTTCGGAAACAAGGCAGTTTTTCGAAGCTTTACTTAGCGAAACCGGTTTTTGTTAGACCATAAAGGAGAAAATCCTTGCGCCCGGCCGAAGGCCGGCTATAAAGAGAAGCTTTAGTTAGCGAAGCCGGTCTTTGTTGTACCATAGAGGAGAAAATCCTTGCGCCCGGCCGAAGGCCGGCTATACAGAGAAGCTTTAGTTAGCGAAGCCAGTATTTGTTATACCATAGAAGATGAAATCCTTATTTTGGATATATATATTTAATATATACACCCGGAGTAAAAGCTATAAAAATATTTTATCCATATTATGTTTAATTTAACCAAATCATTGTCACCGACAACCATATTATGGTTAAATAAGTATCTTTAAAAAAATCACTTGAAATTTTAACGGTATTTTAAAAAAAATTTACACATTTTTGATTATAAGCAACGTCCGCTGCAAAGTGTCATAACGTCCTCGCCCTCGTCTTCGATGGACATTATGACACTTTAAAAGTGTCCAAGGACACTACGACACTGGACGTTATGACATGTCACCTAAATTTATATGAATAATAAACACTTTTTGCAAATTTAGTAATTTTTTTTTTTTTTTTTTGGGAAAAAATTCGTTTATGCTTTTTGGGTCATTTTTCATTTTCTTTTTGGGCCCTTTTTCGTTTTTTTTGGGCAAAATTTCATATTTACCTTTTTGGGTCATTTTTCATGTTCGCTTGGGCGATTCTTCATTTGGGCGATTTTTCATTTTTTTTTTTGGGCCATTTTTCTTTGGGCGATATTTCCTACAGCCCCTAAATTCCTCCATGGAACATAATAAAGAAAATATGTATAACAAAGTCAGTAGTGGTTTCTACAAGATTTTGTCGCGTGCCAAACGGCCGAAAAAACAATTCAATGACTGGAAAAGACTTTCCCAAAAAAAATTGATGGTATGTTTTATAGAGAAACAACTTAAGTAGAAACTCTCATGCTGTTCTTTACGTTCGTCATGCCGATGTTATCTTCACGTATATTACAACCATTTTTTTTTTTTGCTAAAGTGATGCTTTAACATCAACTTTTGGGTGACAAGCCAGGAGGAGAGTTCCATAAGAGAAAGAGACCTGGGGGTTTTGCAGACTGACAGATCTGTTAAATTTATCACAGGAAACGGCCTTATCTTATTTTTGATTTTGTGATGTACGATATGTCAACAAGCCCACACCTACCCGCGTTTAACAGGAGGATTTAAAAGCTGCTTCAAGGAAATCCAGCCAAAATTTATGCTAAATAGTCTTAGAAAATGTTAAAACAACTTAACTCTATGTATGGCTTCCTTAAAGCATATTGCTTTTCAGTGCAATTATTTCACGTATTTGCAAACGCAACTGTGATATCTTTGGCAAATAATTGCATTCTTTAAGTCATCTTTTTAGCTGCTGACATGCTAATAAACGCAACTGTAAAATATTAAATTATTTTAAATTTAAAATGAAGCTCTCCGCCCGAAATTTGCACCAAACAGTGACGCGTTTAGGATACATTTTTTTTAGGCAAATGGGTTTGGCGAACCCACCGGGCAACTCTGGCGACTTATAAAACTATCAAGGTTAAAATGTTTTTTATCGCTTGGGAGATTTTTTTTTTGAAAAATGATAATTCGTTTATTGAAAATTAAAATCATCAACTGCGTCACCAATTTATATTTATTGCATTAAGTAATTGCCTTTGACACACTTAATCACAACTTAATACGAAAAGTTCTTGGTTGCGGACGGAGTGCAACGGCTGACAAAAGAAGTAGAACCTGGGCTCTACAGGGCAGAATAGAGGATTTGAAGTTTGGAGAGGAAATGTCGATGAAACTTAATAGGGTTCAAGAATTTGGAACAAAAGTCAGTCTAAAGATCAACTGCAGCAAAACCAAAGTTATGCGAATGAACTCAAGCAAAACGTCAAAGTGCCAATAAAATGGAAGTGAACTGGAGGAAGTAAATAGCGTTTGCTATCTGGAATGTATCATTTCATCCACAGGAGGATAAAAAGTTCTATTAATAAGGCAAATTAGGCATTGGTGTCCTTAACACTGTATGGAGTTCTTTCCATTACTCCATCAACAACAAAAAAAAAAAAAAAAAAAAAAAATGCGACAGTTCTCCTAAAATGTAACATCTACCCTGTTGTATTGATGTGAATCCTGGAGTACATCTCAACACCAGATTAACAACCTTTAGTCAGGTTTTTTTTTTTAGCAAATTATTGAGAATAGTTCTTTGTATTTTTTGGCCAGCAACAATACCTAATATTGAACTCTGGAGAAAGAGAAGCCTCAAAAGAAAATGGAGTTGTCTGCACCCAGAAAAAAACATGTTTAAATATGGTCACCTCCAACGATACTTTTTTTAAAGAAAATTTTAACCATATTATGTTTAATTTAACCATATTTTTGTTAACGACAACCATATTATGGTTAAAATAGTCCTCCATTAAGAAGCCACAACCATATTATGGTTGCCTCCGAACATATTATGGTTAATAATTACTAAAATATGTTTAACACTTATAATACCATGGTTGGGTTTTAATCATAGCATGTTGCTCTTGAAAAAGAGGAAAATACTATTGTTAATTTAAACACAACTTATTGTGGTATTTAACCATAACATGTTCAGAGGCAACCATAATATGGTTGTGGTTTCTTTATGGAGGACTATTTTAACCATAATATGGTTGTCGTTGGCAATACTATGGTTAAATTAAACACCATATGGTTGAAATTTTCTTTAAAAATAGTATCGTTGGAGGTGACCATATTTAAACATGTTTTTTCTCTGCGTGTGGGTCACATTCTGAGAAAATCACCGCAAGATATTGTAGGAATTCAAATAAACTGGAACCCACAAGGGAGTAGATGACCAGGAAGACTAGCCCATACGTGGAGAAGAATAGGTGAAATCGAAGTAAAATCCACAAGAAAAAGCTGCAGTGAAATAATAAGTTTGACAAAAGAAAGATTAGAATGGAATAAATTCGTTGTGACCCCTTGCTCAACTATGGAACCCTAGAACATTAAAATTTGCAACAATTTTGCAAATTTTTTTTTTTTTTGTAATATTTCGCTTAATGAAAAGGCCAATTATAAATACTATTTGTAAAATAATTGCAACTATATGAAAGCCTGTTCAATACCCCATTGTGCAGCTCCAGTAGGATTTGTGGGATCGATTTTTAAAAGTGAAACTTGAATGCACCTGTACCCATGTTCTGTAACTTTAGTGAGAACTTCTCGCATCGAAAAGATGTGAAACTAAATATTCCATTGTTTCCCAAAAAGTGAGATAAAAGTGTGTCTGTAACTCATGTCGAAAACTATCAAAAGAGATTACGTCGTAACGATATAAATGTCATTACATTGCACTCCAAGCCGGTGTAACGTTTACGGCGACCAAAATTTAAAAATTTTCAACGACGGCGGCGAAAATACAACCGTCGGCTATACCAAATAATGTAAAGTGCGGCTTTAATGTTTGTTGTTTGCAAATGAGCTTTGAAAAAATTCGTATCTTATATATAAATACGGGAACAATTTTTTTGTGTTTGATTTTTAATTATCTTATCGTCCACCGATTTTAATGAAGCATATATATATATGTAAAGGTATTTGTGTGTAGATATGCACAATATATTTTTGTTTCTAAATTTTGTGAATTAAAGTTTTTGAAAAGCGTTTTAATTTTTCTTACAGACATACGAACAAAGATAGGTGAATATTGCATTTTGCCGTTCTCTTTAAATGTGTACGTTTTTGTTTTATAACGCACAGGTTTTCTCGAAAGTGAGTGTCAAGTCTTCGAATTTCGGCCACCGGGCGATCCTAGTATTCTATAAAAATGTTAAAAGCAAAATAATTAAACAATAAATTCGTGTGTTTACTTGACAGTTCTAAGCGGGAACTTTTCTCACAAAAATGTTACAGACACACTTTTTCTATAAATTGGCGAGTAATTTCCTTACGTGACAAATAGTATTCGCCAAAAAAGTTACAGATACAGTTTAGTGAGAAAAACAGCTGTTTGTTTCAATATATGGCATTTTAGTTTCATTTCACACATTTCAATCGAAAAGTTTCTCGACGCGGAAGTAACAGACCATGGGCACTTCTATTATCTTCATGTTACATTTCGTATCAATTAAACTATTTTTGCTAATCACTATGAATCCATTTTTAAATCAATTTATTTTCCTCACTGTACAGAGCAGTACACAAATATTAATTGCAAAGTTTCTTAAAGATATTCTTTATTTTTCAAATTATTCTTAAATAAAGAGTTGAACTTACCATTTTACCCGTGTTGATATCCGAAATAACAATACTTGAGTCTTCACTGCCATTAATAACCAACGAATTATTAACACCGGCAGCAACACTGGTTACAATTGAAGTATTCGAACTTTAAGCAAAGGAAACGGAAATGAAAAAGGAAAAAAGATGTTAAATACAAAACTAGATAAACTTTCGAAACTAAAACAAAGAAACAAACAAATAACACAAGTATTAAACGAGTTCAGTTAACCAAAGAAAGGATTTTGAAGGATTTTGACCGAGAAAACTGAGACAAATTATAAACGAACAACAAAAACAACTTACTTAATGTGGGATTTAAGCTCACGTGTTGTCACGTTCCAAACAATCACAGTGCCATCTTCAGAACCGGTCAACAGTATATCAGATTGTGGTGCAACCAGGAGGCACGTGACTGCGGCTGTATGACCTGAAAAATACGAAAAAAATAACACAAGAGAGTTAAAGCAACAATCAAATGTAAACACCATATGCACACACATACACATACCGACATACTAAAACAAGCACAAATACTCTAAAGGATCTAAACTTTTACTCAAACTATTACAAAGTTTTAGTTAAACATACAATTTGAGACAGGAAGTAAATTTCAAAAAACCTGTGTCTCTCCGCCTGTATCTTTGTGTGTGTGTGTATGTGTAACTTAATAACTATGAAAGATTTATGTTTTCATGTACATGTGTAACTTGTTTGTAAAGCTCGTAATGAGCTGTGTGTATGGGACCTTGATTGTTCTGCTTCTTCCCCTTTCAGTTAATGATGTAAATGAATGATAGATGAATTAATGGTTGAAGAAGGTCTGATAAATGTTGTTGTGGTCTGTCTGTTGGAAAATATGCGTGACCAAAAGATGACAGAAAATACACATGTACGACTACAAACTTTGCCCTTAACAAGAGATTAAGCTATTTTAATAACCATGAAATTTAAAGACAACGTTTGTGCTTGAAATTAATAATAAATGTAGAGACAACCACAAATGGTTTTCAATAGGATTTGCAAAATATCAAAGGTGTTTTTGTTTATTAAAGTAAAATTTAGAGTCTTAAAGTCTTAAAAAGATGTCGTTTTATTTAATGGCATTTTTAAGTTTGGTTATTTCGTTTCAGGTTTTAAGCAACCTTTTTTTTGATTAATGTTTGTGAAATTTTCTTTTAACTGCTGTATACTTTTTTTTAATATTTTTTCGAAAACCTTGTGCTATAAAAGAAATATGAAAGGATTCTTATATGGTTATACTGTTTAAGGCCCTTTTACACGATAATACTGAGTATTACGACGTGGCAAAAACTGTTATATAAAATATGACAGTGTGAAAATTAATTTTTGTGAAATGTCAAAAAATACGTTAGTAAATGCAACAGTCATATGGCTCTTTCATTTTATGGTTTTTTATTTAATTAGATTTGTATTTTTATACACACAGAAAAAATTCCAATGTTAAATTAACACATTAACCGCCAAAATTAAACTAGAGTGATAATTATAACAAAAGTTTATTTTACATTCATTGCACACAAAAGTAGCATATAGGTAAAAAAAAAAATGTTAAAAATTAGGTAGTTGGAGTAGGAGGGATGTACTCAACCGAGTATAGTGGCGGGATGTAGGTGAACAATTTTGGAACATTGTTATTCATTACATAATGTTATTATTTTTTGCATCGCCAACGAATTCTTGCTGGACATAAAACACATCCTAATTGCTTTTCTTCTTGTTAAGGGTAGAAACCTATACCAGCTTGAGGTAACCTTAGTTCCAATGATGAAAGATGCCTTCAACTGAACCTTGTAATAGAACGTTGTAATAAAAATTTATCCATGAAATCAATTTGCCTTATTTCATGCAAGCGAATCGTTCATTAACAGGAAGAAATTATTTTACGTGATGTAGATTCAGTTTGATGTCTGGATAACTTTGCCTAGACATTGATTTTGATACTGTTTCTATTCTAACATTATCGTAAGACCAATGTCAATATACCTTTGGATAACTGATATACACACAATATCAATAAGCCTTGCGCCACATGGGAAGTTATGTCAATTGTTTTGAAAAGCATATACAGTATTACTCATAAAAAAAATTAAAAAATCAGTTCTTTGTAAAATATCTTATCTAATATACGCAAATAATAGGTTCATATTACTAAAAAACTTCTTGATATCTTCGTGTTTGTGCTAGTCGTAGAAGAGGACCTTTGTAACCACTGTAGTTCACTACAGATTATTTTTCCTTTTTGGCAATGGATAATTCTCGCTGCCTTTCAATGTTACCTGGATTGTCCGTAACCATGTTCTTCTTCAACTGATAACATAAAACAAAAATCATACTCAGAATCGCTATCAATACATAATACAAGCGTTAAAACGTTTAGAACTTATCGAATATTTAAGTATAATTAAATTTTTGTGCAATTTTTACAACTACAGTGTGCCACAATTTGTATAAGGATTCCGCCTTTTTGTAAAAATATACGGCAGACCAATTATTTTTCATTTATTTTATTTATACGAATGCTAACTTTTAAAAAAATAAATAAAAAAGAAACAAGCCATACAAATAAGGATAAAAAAATAGAAATATCTGTCGTTATCTCAACACATTAATTTTATATAAATTAAGGTAAATTTTGTGGAACTTAATTTTTATATATAGTAATTTTTTAATTTTATTTTTATAAAAAGCACGTTTCTTTTTAGCTAAAAGCGTAAAAAATCCTAAAACGTTTAAAATCTTAAAATTGTTGATAAAAGTTAAGCTGCACTCAAACGAGTACAGCAGCGCCAAATGGTTTAACATGGGAAATGTTGATTGAGAATCATAGTAAATTTCTGCAAAAGTATGTTTTTGATTAAAAGTTATCATTATTTCATATTAATTTTAAATGAAAATTATTTAAATAACCTTAATTCACGTTTATTTAATATTTTTCAATGTTAAAATAACATTGTTCAACATTGAATCCATAGAAACCTGTTTTATATTAAAATTAAAAGTTGATCATGTTAAACAAACATGCAAACATACTTAAGTATGTACCCTGCAAATAATAGGACCAGTCCAAACACGCGTGTAAAGTGTAGTCCACAAGGGACCAGGACTAGTCCAAAACTAACCCAAACGTATGGAAAAAACCTGGTCTATTTAACGATGTCCTAGGAGAGGACCATATAACCCACCTTTGGACCACTTAGGAGTAGTTTAAAAACTACTCCATGGTATACTCAAGAGTATTAGTTTTGAAGCCGTTTAAAAACGAAAGCATGTCGTTAAAAAACGAAGACATGTCGTCTCACTACAAACACTTTTTAACAATGACATGGTCCATGCTTGCATTACATCGGACCAGTCCATGGAGTAGTCCATTTTATCAAAATGGATCAGGTGGTCCAATTTTATTTGCAGGGTAGGTACACATGAATGTTTGTGTGTATGCATGTACACACAGAAAAAATATCAATGTTAAACTAACATGGCGCAATATTGATTGATAATCATAGTAAATTTCTGCAAAAGTATGGACTCTGTTTAAAATTTCCATTATTTTAAATTCATTTTAAATGAAAAATATTAAAAAAACATTGTTCAATATTGAAACCATAAAAACCTGTTTTACTTGTTTTGTATAGAAAAAACAACACCACAAAAAAAACATACATCATTTTTATCTTCAAATTCCCGTATTCTTTTAGTTAAAATTATTTAGTTAAAAAGTGCATCAAGTTTTCAAAGTAGAATGATGACGAAAACCAAATCGGGCCATTCTGCTGATGCTTCTGTTAACAAAGAGGAATACAAAACAAGTGAAACATGTGTTACAGGGGTAAATGTTTTGAATTATTCTTTAATAAATGCATATGTTGTCTCTGAAGCTTCCTCTCGCTGTTATTTTCCACTCAAACCAATTTGATTCACGTTGTTTCAACTTAAATTAACTTTCATTCAAAGTGATTCGGATTGTTATTTTAATATTAATGACATTTTGCTCTAACTTTACTGCAGTGTAATATAAACATGAATTACACTGTTTTACAAATTTTTAATTTGGAAAAGTACCAAGAATGCCACATGCCTAGATAAGTTAATTGGGACCTCCTAAACACGAAACCCGCTGTTATGATACTTGCTATTTTTTGTATTTTTTCTGTATTGGAGAACAGTGCAAATATATTTGCATAGGAAAACTGACTAAGTGTAAAGAGTATGATTATATCATAAAAAATTTTGAAATGTCAAACAAAAATACATGTGTTATCGATAAATAATCTAAGACTGTCAAAAAAAAATATAAAATTTTTTAACTTAAAATTGACATTTCCAGATTAATTGTTTGCACTGTTGCCAATTTTTTTTAGGTTTTGATCGAAAGAAACGGTTTTTAACTTTTTTTTTTTGTTGCGATTTTTAGCTTTTATGACGGTTTTTTGTGGGGAAAAAACGTGGGCAGTATTGTTTGTTTTGTTTACATTTTATCAAATTGTATTTCTTGTTCTTTCTCGCATTTGTTGTTTCATTCAGTCAATCCTAAAAAAATCCAATACAAAAAATAGCAAGTATCATAACACCTTAAGTACCGTTTTTTAGATAACGGTACTTTTTTGTTTTTCGATGTGTGGTCCCACTCAAACCCTTGTGGAGCCCAACCGAAAAGTCCGATCGAAATAAATAGCACATCGTTGGAAAGGTAATTGAATGCCTTTTCCGTCGTTATAGTTATTTTGAAAGAAAAAATGTTGTTCGCAAGTTATTGTAAAATCATGTTAAATTAACATGAAGTAATTATGAAGCAAAATCACTACCGAAAACGGTTAATAAATCTTTTTTTTCGACGATTTTTTTTCTGTGTGTAGAAGCACAAGAAGAAAATCAACCTTGTACGAAAATCTACACCAAACTTTTTTTCTTAGCCTTTGTATTTTTGCGCACTGTAAGTTTCAAAGCATGTTTTTACTTTAAACACACACTGTGCATTTTAAAAGTATATTGCCTGTATTCATAAACATTTTTTTAAATTTAATAAAGGTTTCCAAAACAAATTTTGTATGAAAATTTGACTAAATAAACGTTTCTTAAATTTAATAATCGTTTATGAATACGGGGGTATATGTTTTATAATACACTTTAATTTCTACAAAAAATTGAAAACTTTTGTACTACACTGTACCTAATGGGCATAATAAATTTAAGTTGTAAACAATAACCAACAAATTCATACAGAGAACAAACAGAAAAATCTATTTTAAAACAAATCTATCGATAAATTTTCTTAAGATTTTCTAAAAGTTTTTTTTTTTTTATAGAAGTCCCGATAATCGCTTAGTGTTTTTTTGGATTCCATCTAATAGCTATAGGAGTTCAGAATTTCGATCAGTTTTATATTCAGCCATGTCACAGAGTAAAATTCCGTTCGGAAACAGAATTTTGGTGGTTTAGAAAATTGATTACGAAAAAATTTTTGGGAATGAAACCATTTTTGTTATCATGAACGGTATGGGAGTTTCCTGTATCTTAAAGGGCAAATAACTATCATAATACACTTTCTACAATAAACATATACGGCGGCATGAAATAACCCCCTAAAATATAACCCCCCCCCAAAAAATAATGAAATTACCCCACAAAGCGTGGGGTCTTATTTCATATGCAATAAAGCCCCAATTTTGAAAATGAAATTAGCCCCCAAAGAAATGAAATAACGCCCCAAACATAAACGAAATAATTCCCTAATTTTTGGGGTCTTATTTCATATGAAATAAAACCCCAATTTCTGAAATGAAATAAGAGCCCAATATATGAAATACAATTAATTATACGGTTTTGCTTTAAAGAATCACGCGATAGATATCATGGTATGATATACCAAACACAAGCTTCGCCAACTTAGGCTTTTCTGCATAGCCGGCCTTCTGCCGGGCGCAATGACTTTTTCCTCTATGGTATAACAAACACCGGCTTCGCTAGCTAAAGCTTCTCTGCATAGCGCCAGGATTTTCTCCTCTATAGTATAAAAATTCCGACTTGACCCGGCTACGCAGAGATGCTTTAGTAAGCGAAGCCGGCGTTTGGTATACCATAGAGGAAAAAGTCGTTAAGCCCGGCCGAAGGCCGGCTATGCAGGACAGCTCTATTTATAGAAGCCGGTGCACCGCGGTGTTCTGTATACCAAAGTGGATAAATCCTTGCGCACAAAAACGATTTCATTATAAATTTAAAAATGAAATAATCCCCCAAAAAATATATTGGGGCTTTATTTCATAATGATTTTTTGGGGGATAATTTCATATGAAATAATACCCCAATTAAAAAAATGAAATAACACCCCAAACAAAATGAAATAACCCCCCAAAATACGTTTTTGTTGTTCTATGTACAAACTTTTGGGGGGTTATTTCATTATTTTTTTGGGGGGTTATATTTTGGGGGGGATATTTCATGCCGCCACCATATACATATGTTTTCTTTATTTATTTCTGAAAAGAAGTATACAAGGCGAATTTATTTTTCAAGTGGCGTTGAAAGCACAGCTGTGCATTTTTTAAAAGTTACTTGTGTTTTTGACATATCAACTAACGAAAGCAACAAATAAAATATAATGTTGTGTTTTTGTTGTTGTTACTTATTGTAGTATCGTCACCACCATATAAGTTATTTCCGCTTAATTGAGTTTCTAAAAATGTACGACTTTTAACGCAATTAAACGGGAACTCAATTAAGCAATACTCGGTAAATTGAATCGCTGACGCAATTAAAATGAAAATCGCTTAATTGAGCAAGATATGCAATAATGCGAAACACCCATGCGTAGATAGAAAATAAAACTCATTCCTTTATTTATTTTATATAACATTTATTTATATACGTTTGTGGAGCAAGAACACATTACATGGGCTCTTCACCTGACAATTTTTTGTCATACCAAACGTCAAAGTCCATATAGAAAAAACTTTAGTTTTTAGACTTCGTCTTTAGTACAATTAAAATGTATTTACCAATATTGATAAAATTATCTACAAGATAGCAACTTGTACTTTGCGCACAAGGTTAACATGAACAGACAACCAGCCAGACGGACGGATGGACATAAATAGATTACTTTAAAAAGTGATTCAGAGTCGATCGGGATACTTAAAGATTGGTCCAGATTTCTATGCATTACACAAATCGCCTTAAACATATATAATTGAAGTAAAAATAAAGTGTTGAAAGTGAAGCAACACGTTGAGTATACAGAAAAATATTTAAAACAGAAAAGCCAAAATTTCGCAATAAAAAATTTTTTTATTTGCTGCGAAATAGACACATAAAACATTTAAATTGTATCAAAATATGCTTAAAAAAGTCAAAATATGCGATATAAACTAAAAAATGCTCCAAAAAGGCTCTTTTAACTATATAATGCAAAAAAATGCTGCAAACGGTAAAATATGCAAAAATATGCACTAACAAATCAATGTCAAAATTCTTAAAAAGCTCTAAAACGTATAAATATTTTTTTTGTGCCATCATTGGTCGCACGAGGAAAAACATGCAATTGCATATTTATGGTTTCCCTGGTTATCCCAATAAAAAATTTTATCATTTTGCGAAGCACTAATGGTACATTTAAAAAAATAAGCGCACACTTATGCGCTACGCAATAAGACATACAGAAATGCAGTAAAGTAAGTGAAAGAACTCTCAACAACTTTTATAAAAAAAAATAACATTTCAAGTGCTACGGCATTCCCTTACTACGAAGCAGGTTTGTAAGGGAGAATATTAAAAAATAACTGTATCACAACATACAGTGTGTAAGGCTGATCGTTACATCCAACAATTTTTATATGCGCTGAATAATGCGCTCTATGTATCAAAAATATATTGCTTCAAAGTGGGAACTCGCCATATAAAATTCATGTCTTCCGTAAGCGCTATGGTAAGCGAAACGTTTATGTTTCTCCTTACAAACCTGCTTCGTTGGAAGCTCAATTTTTTATTGGGCAGCAACTGTGGCGAAAATCACACGGCAAACTATAGGGGTTGTAGAGTCTTCTTGCATTTAAAAAAACCTGCTTTAGTTCAAAAATATACTCACTCCCAATATGGTCCGTCACATGCACCCAGCCAAGCCGCTGGCTCTATTGATAGTACTTCACAATCAAACAATCAAAACCAATCATATGCACAATTCTTAAAAGGAACCCCTAATGCGAAAAATTAATGCTTAATATAATATTATATTAAGCACTGACCTAATTCATTCATTTTCCATTGAGTGCCCCGGTAGGCTAGCTAGTAGTGAGCTAGTCTATCAACCGCGGGGTTGCGGGTTCGATTCCCGCCAGAGACTCTGGTTTCTTCCCTGCAGACAAGCGTCAAGCTTCGCGGGGATTAGCATAGGGAATTAAAAAAAAAAAAAAAAAAAAAAAAACAGAAATTTTTTTCGACAAAGCTCGAAACTCGTTATTAATAGTAGCATAATTTGCACTTTCATATTTAATAAAAGCTGTGCTATACTGGTTTTTACTGAAATCAGACTTCCTGGAGTCAAGTTAATATCGCTAACTGGCAGATGATTTTCTTCAAATCTTATCTTTGATAATTCGAATTTGTCTGAAAACTCCTTTTTCATAAAATTGCGCTCCATTTGACGAAACAAAAATTTTAAGATTTCTAAAAATATGTCCATACGAGCAACTTCATATTGCATTTCCAAATTTATTTTGTTTACAATTTTCATATGTACTGCAGAAAGAGGAGAGGAATGACATTTTATAAGCTGCAGTAGAAAGTCCGGATATAACAAAATTTATTTTAGCGCTTCAAAAATCTCCTTCAAAGTCATTCAGGGTAAAATAATAATGACGTGACAACCATCTTGTTGATTTATATTTAAAAATATTATGAGTTTCCGTTCCAAAATAATCTTGAAATAAGCCGAAGTCGTCTCTTCTACTAGAGCTTTTGCAGAAGTGGTTTCCTATATTTTTAAAAAAATTGTCAATATCATCAGAGAAATGCAGGCTTATATCTGTGGCAATTTGACAAAACATCTTAAGTCAACTTTAAAACGTTGAAAAAAAAATTATGTTAATCGTACGAATTTTCATTCAAAAAACATTTTTGTTTAGGTTTTTAAAATTTTGTATTAAGGGTATTCACGTCACAAGTTGCACCCTTGCAAAAAAGCAAAAGTGCAAAAATATAACAACAACCGCACAGTTAATTAGTTGTGCGTGAATACCCTTATTATAAACGATATTTTTCTTTAATTTCGGTTTATTTTATTATTTGATAAAAATGATTGTTTCACCGAAATTTTTTTTAACTTTTTTGCTATCTTATCTAGACTTAAGATGTTTTGTCAAAATGCCACAGATATGCTGCCGCTGATACTTGATTTAGAATGTGGCATATGCAATCGTCCTATGAACAAGTGCAAAAAATCTGTTCACCAAACACTGAACTCTGTTTATATTCATTGGACAGTAAATACGAGTTGCAATTTTATATCAAATAACAATAGGTTTGAACAATCTTAAAAAAGTACCAAATGAGTCACGGGGGTACCAACGTATTTTTTAGCTTTGAGTTGTACCAAAAAAAGTACAATTGTACCAACTTTAGCAATAGTGACAGTTATACTGAATGATTTTGTTCCATGATTTTTAGTGCAATAAAACGGGAAACTCAATTAAGCGGGTCTCAATTAACCGAAAACAACTGTACATGAATTTGTCTTTGAAGTATATTTAAAATAATTTTTAGCGCTTTATTTTACAAATATTTAAAACTCTTTACATAAACTTTAACAAGAAAACAAAATTTTCGTAATGGACTTATGAAGCATTGCCATATCTCTTCTTTTTGTCGTATTTGCCAAAATTTACATACCGTTAACACACAAAACAAAAGAAAACTGATAAAAACAAAGCAAAATTCAAAACAATTACAATTTTAAGGCCCGTTTTCACGACTTACCTTTAAAAATCGGAATAGTTAATGGTACCTTTAGCACTAGTGGGGAATAAAGTTACCTTCAACTATTTTTCGTTTTTACAACTTCTGTATAAAATAAACTTAACATTTTTAAAAATGTGGCAATACTAAAGTAAATACCGATTATTTTTGCCAAAATAGAAATACGAACTGGCAACTACGTACTTTCTTTTACTTTTCTAATTTTAAATTTGTGTGTGCACAAATATTTTTTAATAATGGCAACTATTAATGAATTACCGCGTACACGCGAATTTTACATTTTGTAAATTTTATTTGTCAAAATACTTGGAGTTGCCATATATAAAAAAACTAATTGGCCCGACAGACGTTGTCCTGTCCAAATTAGGAAAAAGGTTTGCGTTCGATTTTTAAAATCCGTTAAAAAGATACGAACATTTGAAAGAAAAATAAGTCAAATCAATGGAGCCGTTTTCTGATTTAAGGTAAATCAAAAAAAGTGGGCGTTAAAGTGAGCAGGGCAAAATGTTCTTTCCGTAAAAACCTTAGTTGGCGATGATTTAAAAAAAAATCGTCCAAATCGGTCAAGCCGTTCTCAAGTTATGCGCTTGAGAGAAAAAGTGGGCTTAAAAGTAAGCGTGGTACATTTTTCTTTCGATGAAAATGTAAAATGGATTAATACGAAATTTTAAAAGAAAAATTAGTCAAATCGATGGAGCCGGTTTTTTGATTTTAGGTAAATCGAAAAAAGTGGGTGGGGCAAAATTTTCTTTCAGTAAAAACCTAAGTTGGACCATGGCAATCATTTTAAAGAAAAAATCGTCCAAATCGGTCAAGCCAATCTCAAGTTATCCGCTTCAAAGAAAAAGTAGGCGTGGTAAATTTTTCTTTCGATTAAAACTTAAAATGGATTAATACGAACATTTGAAAGAAAAATTTGTCGTTTTCTGATTTTAGGTAATTCAAAAAAGTGGGCGTAAAAGTGGGCGGGGCAAAATGTTCTTTTCGTATAAATCTAAGTTGGACTATGGCGATCATTTTAAAGAAAAAATCGTCCAAATTATAAAGATGTCATTGGTGGTGCAATATGAAAATTAGATTTTGCCACGCCCCTCCGCCCGCAGACCGAAAATGAAAAATCAGACTTCAGAGTGTCACCCGCCTGAATATTCTGAAGATTCCCTGAAAATTTCATCAAAATCGGCCCAGCCGTTTGGAGTCCATACGTTACATACATATGTACATACATACATACACACATCCTATTTTATATATTTAGATAGATAGATAGATAGATATGTGAATATAATATGGCAATCTTAAATCTAAACCTTACACTCACAATATTATTAGAGTAACGGACTGTAGTTATTTAAGAAATATTCCGTTCAGTCATTTTTAAATAAATAAACATTAAAAATTCCAAGCAAATTTATTTTTAACTGATTCTAAAAATTATTCAAAAAACTAAGTGCATATTAATACGGACTTTCAGTTGCAGTTAATATTGTCCGTTGATTGAGTTAAATTCTTTTTTATGTTAAATTAAATAAAAATGTAATTTAAAGCATCGAAAAGTTCATTTAATTTTTACTGTCAAAAATTCAACCACGAATTCCGTAAAACCAAATGAATTTTCAGTTATCTTGTATAAATTAATTGTCAAAAAATTAACAACATATTCCGTAAATACAAATAAATATGCAGTTATTTTATAAAATTTTACTGTCAAAAATTCAACACCATATTCAGTAAAAACAATTAAATATTCAGTTATTTTATATAATTTAACTACCAAAAATTAATTTTTACTTATTTATAAAAAATGAATTGCTTGTTTTGTGTAAGCAATACCCATTTTCTATTTGTTAATATAATTTAGTTAAATACATCAAATTTTAAAAGTAAAATAATTGTGAAGCCATATCGGTCATGCTGCTGGTGTCTTATAATTGAGAGTTCTTATGTAAACAACGTGGTCAGTACAACAAAAGTAAAACAAACGTGTGTAACAGGGTAAGTAAATAATAATATTCTCCCTCTCTCGCTTGTAAGAAAAACAAGCGGACAGGTGTCTGTCTGGTATTTTTTAGAAATTCGGCTCTTTTGTGGAGTAAACGAAAATTTAATGAAATAACTGAATATTTTATTGTTTTTACTGAATATGGGGTCAATTTTTTGACAGTAAAATTTAAAAAAAATAACTGAATATTTAATTGTTTTTACTGAATGTGGTGTTGAATTTTTGACAGTAAAATTTTACAAAATAACTGAATATTTATTTGATATTACGGAATATGGTGTTGAATTTTTGACAGTAAAAATTAAATGAACTTTTTGTTAAAAATAAATGAAAAATAAGTAGACCGGTTTTTAATTGAAGTTTAATTTATTTTATATTACAATTTCAGTTAATTTTACGTACAGAATATTGTGAGTGTACGACAAAAGTTAAAGATAGAACGTCCCTCTCTTTACCTTATCCTTCACTTTTAGATTAAAGTGAACTTATGGTAATTAAAAACTCATTCATCCTTATCGTGTTTGGCGTATTTAAAATACGCCTACGACTGTTTGGTAATAGATTAAAGGAAATAAGTTCACGTTCTCTTTGATCTATTACCAAACAGTCGTAGGCGTATTTTAAATACGCCAAACACGATAAGGATGATTATCTGTTCGATAACTTCCTACATTTAGCTATCGTAAAGTCGTGAAAACGGGCCTAAATGTTCTTCAAGTGCAGCAATTGAAGCACAGCCGCGAATAACGTTTTAAGTTACAAAATAATATTTTTTCAGGACAGCAAAAAAACGTTTTTTGACAGGCAGATTTTTTTTTTTTTTTTATATTTTGTTTTTCTATTATTAAAAATAATGATAATAAAAACTTTAATGCAAAAGGCTTTTAAAACATTATTCCGCACTGCAAAACTATTTCGGTTTCATCATTTTGTTAGTAACTTGCAATGTTCTTCCACTGGCTGACACTTTGTATGCCATTTTGAAGGCGTTAAGGTGCAAAGTTTTGGGATGTTTAAACTGTGTAAGAGAGTAAGGCCAACAAAAATGCCATATATTAAAACAAACAGCTGCTTTTCTTACTAAACTGTATCTGTAACTTTTTTTGGCGAGTACTAGTTGTCACGTAAGGAAATTACTCGCCAATTTACAGAAAAAGTGTGTCTGTAACATTTTTGTGAGAAAAGTTCCCGCTTTGAACTGTCAAAAAAAAAAAAAACTCACGAATAAAAATGGGGCGAGAAAAAATTCTAATACTAAAAAACAATTAAAATGCAAAATATAAAGAATAATAATAATAATAATATTTGGTTCTTGGCACATTTTTTACTGTTTTATTTTGCTTTTAAAATTTTTTATAAAATATACGAATGTTTTCAAAGCTCGTTTGCAAACAACAAACATTAAAGTCGCACTTAACATTATTTGGTATAGCCGACGGCTGTATTTTCGCCGCTGTCGTTGAAAAATTTTCAATTTTATTAAATTTGGGTCGCCGCCAACGATGTGTGTTACTGGCGTTCTCAACTTTTGCAATGTCACATCGGCTTCGAGTGGAATATTATGACATTTATAACGTTACAACGTTATCTTTTTTTATAGTCTTCGACATGAGCTACAAACACACTTTTTTCTTACTTTTCAAACTACGATGAAATATTTTGTTTCAAATCTTTTCGATGCGAGAAGTTCGCACTGTAGTTACAGAACATGGGTACTGATTTTCCATAATTTTTATACCCTTCACCACAGGTGGAAAAGGGTATATATAAGTTTGTCATTCCGTTTGTAATTTCTACAATATTGATTTTAGACCCTATAAAGTATATATATTCTGGGTCCTTTTGAGGAGAGAAGTTGATTTAACGATATCCGTCCGTCCGTATGTCCGTCTTACGTTTGATATGTGTTTTCCGGAGACTCCAGACATGATAGCGGCTACGTTGTTTTACATTTATGTCACCATTTCTTGCTATTGAAATTCAGCCAGATCGGTCCAACAATGGCTGAGATATGACCAAAAAATCCCTTGTGGTTGTTGTATTTTTATTACTTTTTTCTGTATATCTGGAGAACGGCAAAAGCCAAAGCTTTAAAATTAGGTACACACATTTAGGTTATAAATACACACCATCCTACAAAATGTGGACCTCTCATACAAAAAGTATTAAAAATTGTATAAAAACCTGAACTTTTTGACTGTAATATTACCTATGGTTACGCCTTATATATCAGAAGATCGGAAATTTTTAATAGAAAATATTTTCTAAAAAACTCGGGAAAATCGGTTCAGATACGAAGAAGTTATGACCAAAATATTAATTTTTTTTGAAAAATACCCATTTTCAGGATCCATAGATATTCCCGAGTCCAAGTTTTATAGCCAAAATAACTGGCAAATTTCTTCTTTAACACGTCGGTATATAAATCTGTCAAATCGGTTGAGAAATAGCAGAGTTATGACCAAAATACTGAAATCCAAAAAATTACTCTTTTTTATACCCTTCACCGAAGGTCCTACACCCTATAAAGTATAAATATTCTGGGTCCTTATGCAAAGCGAAGTTCAAATCCGGTTGTCGTCTCTTCTTCCAATCCCCTCACCCCCCTTCGTATTTGTTTACATATACTAGCATAATGCCCAATATGATTTTCGTCCCACCCTTCTTTATTATTTCATATATTTAACGAAATAATTTTAACAAATAGAAACTAAAAACGATTTAAAAAAAATATTTACCAGTTTTCGCTTTTTAAATTTCATTTATAATGAAGTTTTAAGTATTGTAAATATGTATGTATATGTAAAAATTATTTAGTTGCTCTCTATTCTACTTGCACAATGGTGAAGGGTATATAAGATTCGGCACAGCGGAATATAGCACTCTTACTTGTTTATTGTAAGAACGAACTTTTTTTTTATCAATAAAAGAACAAGATATTTCAATCCGTTTTCTATAGGAAATTGGTTTTTTGAATAGTTTTGTTTAAGCGCTTAGTATGCCATAGTTCCATAGAAACCCAAAATATAAATTAGTTTCTTTTAACTGAAACCCAGTTTTTAATGTTATTTTTTAAACACACCCATTTTAAATTAGCTTTCGATATTTGATTTGTTTTCTTAAGTAAACCGATCTATGAGAAATCTGTTTAACCTTCAGTTCCCTTTAGGGAAATTTTATTGTATGAAATCTTCAAAAGGTCTTAATTATTTAGGTGCTACTAGATAAATTAAGAGAATAATAACAATAACTTACCCTTAAATATATGTTCCAAAGAATTGCTCATTATGTGCCACAATTGTACATCTCCCAACTTGGTTGCCAGAATTAAATGCTGCTTACTAGGAGCCACACAAACGTCCCGTATTGGTCCCGTACCCGAAACTGTCATAGTGCGTATTTGTGATGGTAACGGTGCCGGTAACCAGCCTGTTAAGGGCACCAATAATGGCACAGTGTAGCCATCACACCAGGCGGTGGCTGAACGTACTGTCATACTCAGTAATGAAGTGTCATTTTCATCATGTTCACTAATCGGTCTTAACCAGGCAATAAGCTAAATTTTTTAAGAGTGAAATGGAGACAGAAATATTTTCCATATTCATTCTTTTTTTTTATTAATAAATAAATACTATAAAGAAGATGGAGGGAGAGAACGAAAAACAAACTGAAAAACCCTCACATGTACGTTCCATTTTTGCGTAACATAAAATATGCGTACTGGTGGGTGGTGGTACTAAATATTATTTGACCAACATACCTGAGCTCCCAGTTGCATTGGGTCACGTGTCAGGACATCACTTGATTTTCTTATCGTATAATAAATAAGTTCTATATCACGATCCAACAAATAACAGCGCACATGTTCGATTAAACAACGTAAATAACTTATGGATACAGTTTGTACCTGTCAAATAGAAAAGAAAAAAAAATGGAAAAATGTTTTGTAATTGCTCTGTTTATGGTGCCAGTGTAAATTTAATTTAATTTTTATTATAAAATAATAAATTTTTACTTTAATCAATTTAAATATCACTGAGAAATCACCACAATTCGAATTAAACTTTTAATTGAAAGGAAGTAAATTGTAAAATAAAATTAATCTGTAATTTTCAAACAGGCTTTGCGGAAGTTTAAAAACACTTTATTTTCATATTGAGTGTCAAAATACAGGATTTACAATAAATTTTAAAATGTTTTAACAACTTTCTAGCAAAAAAATAAAAAAAAAATGTGTTAAATAAAAAAATTTCTATTTTATTTGCTGTTTGTTTACAAGTTTTAAATTTAATTTTTATATGTATCTTTCCATTATAACGATTTTTAATTTGTTCTTGTAATTTCATTGTCCTAACATTTGTTCATTTATTTTATGACCGAAACATTAAAACTTCAATTATCGCCATAAATGTCCTTGCTGAATGCTTACGATGTTAATATTTTAGTAAGGTGTTAAGTAGGGATGTAGTGATAGGGATATATAAACGATACTTAAGGTTTGATGAATTATCGGTATCGGCTATATTTTACTGTTGAGACGAGGATATTTTTTTATTGAAAAAACATAACACATTAAGAACCAAAGCATAAAATCAAAGCAGAATATTAAATTGTTTCTTTAGGCTGGAGGTCCACAACACAAGTTGTATGCGTTTAGTACTTTTTTCACCTATAATTCCCTAGAAGGTGGTGCCAAGTCAACATATGGTGTTTTTAGCGGTGGTCGAGTTGTCAAAGTTTGTATACGAACTAGTTTTTTATGTAAACAAACTTTCTTTTTACTAGCAAAATTTTTGACAATCCGAGTACAGAGTTGACGCACCTACTAGTGAAATAAGTTCTATATCACGATCCAACAAATAACAGCGCACATGTTCGATTAAACAACGTAAATAACTTATGGATACAGTTTGTACCTGTCAAATAGAAAAGAAAAAAACAAAAAATGGAAAAATGTTTTGTAATTGCTCTGTTTATGGTGCCAGTGTAAATTTAATTTAATTTTTATTACAAAATAATAAATTTTTACTTTAATCAATTTAAATATCGCTGAGAAATCACCACAATTCGAATTAAACTTTTAATTGAAAGGAAGTAAATTGTAAAATAAAATTAATCTGTAATTTTCAAACAGGCGTTGCGGAAGTTTAAAAACACTTTATTTTCATATTGAGTGTCAAAATACAGGATTTACAATAAATTTTAAAATGTTTTAACAACTTTCTAGCAAAAAAATAAAAAAAAAATGTGTTAAATAAAAAAATTTCTATTTTATTTGCTGTTTGTTTACAAGTTTTAAATTTAATTTTTATATTAATCTTTCCATTATAACGATTTTTAATTTGTTCTTGTAATTTCATTGTTCTAACATTTATTCATTTATTTTATGACCGAAACATTAAAACTTCAATTAACGCCATAAATGTCCTTGCTGAATGTTTACGTTGTTAATATTTTAGTAAGGTGTTAAGTAGGAATGTAGCGATAGGGATATATAAACGATACTTAAGGTTTGATGAATTATCGGTATCGGCTATATTTTACTGTTGAGACGACGATACTTTTTTATTGAAAAAACATAACACATTAAGAACCAAAGCATAAAATCAAAGCAGAATATTAAATTGTTTCTTTAGGCTGGAGGTCCACAACACACGTTGTATGCGTTTAGTACTTTTTTCACCTATAATTCCCTAGAAGGTGGTGTCAAGTCAACATATGGTGTTTTTAGCGGTGGTCGAGTTGTCAAAGTTTGTATACGAACTAGTTTTTTATGTAAGCAAACTTTGTTTTTACTAGCAATATTTTTGACAATCCGAGTACAGAGTTGACGCACCTACTAGTGAATTCGCCTTGTTAAATATGTGGCATACAAAAGTAGAAAGTAATCCTACTTCATAAGTTCGATACGTATACGCATTCTACGTGTTTGCTGTGTAACATGTTAAAACAATTTTACACAGATTCTACTATTTTGACAGATGCATAAACGAACGCATCAACGCTTTGAACGAGTGGTGTGGACCTCGAGCTTTAGCCGTTTTGCTGTGCACTATAGAAGTGATCTCTCATTGCCAAATCTTGAATGTTTTTGTACATTTTAAGATTTTTATGCTAACTTTGTACGTATGTCTGTAAGATTAATTAAAACGCTTTTCAAACACTTTAATTCAAAAAATTTGGAAAAAAATATATTGTGCTTATCTACACACAAATTCCTTTAAAACGATACAGTATTCCACGGATAATTACCTCGACAAAAATGCCAATATTTTTGGGTAATTATGCGGGGTAAGCATTTAATACGCTTAACTACCTCGTTGAGGTAATTATAAGAATACGTTAAACTACCTCATTGAGGTAATTAAGCGAATTCGTTTAAATACCTCGGTGAGGTAATTAGACGTATTTATTTACAAGATAACTTAACTTTGATGTATTAAAAAAGTTAAGACAGGAGTTTTTACATGCATCAGCTAAATCTTAAGAGACAGCAAACAATGGGATTTTTTGTCTTAAATTTTATTTGTAGTGCTTTTTGAGATGTCCTGTCATATCCTACTACTACTCATGGAAGCCGTAAATATGCAATTGCATAGTTTTTCTTGTGCGACCCATGAATAAAGAAACAATATATTTATGCTATCAAGGTTTCGTTATAATGTGCTAAATTCCTATTTCATACTATTGACAAGCTGACGTTTATTGTTGATGGGATAAGCTATTCCTATTTGCGCATTTCACTGGTTGCTTAGGCCAGATCGTCAGGAAACTTCATCCAAAGATTTTAGAAAAACTAAAGATATTATACAAATAAAACTGTTAAGCGAATAAGAATTATAAACCCCAGTTTTACTTGTAACAATATCAAAGCTTAAACAAGAACAACAACAATAAACAGTGAGTTTATCTTTTCTTACAGTCCCGACTCAACACTAAATGCAGTTGTAAGTGGGTAAAGAAAAAACAATAATAAAACAAATTGTTTTATTTTATTTTGCCAGTTCAGTTTCATTTACACTGCCACATGCAGTTTAGAGCTTTTAATGAATTTTGGTATCGATTTGTTTGTAAATATTTCCATATTTTAGCCATTGCTGCATTTTTATTGCACACTTATTTTAAGTTTTTAAAACATATTTTAATACATGTTCAGCAAATAAAAAAAATTGCTGAAAATTCTGGTTAACAGATAAATTTTCTGTTGCTTTAATTTCGCTACCTACATTAAATTTTCACTGTACAATTTTAAGCCAAAGCAAGTTTTTGTTGAAGATAAATGTTTTTCGCAACTTATAACATAGAAACCTAGACGCATTGTTTAGTAAACGATCGAATCAGAAACACTTTTTTTAAGTAATCTTTTCGTGTCCGTCAGTCCATCTTGCTGGTTGTATGTCCATGTAAACCTTGTGCGAAAAGTAAAGGTAGCAGTTTTTAGATAATTTGATAAAATTGGGTTAATACGTTTAATTGTCATTAGAACAAAACCTTTGTAAATTGTAAGAATCGGTCTATAATATCACATAGTCCCCATGCAAACTTCAAACTTTAATCTCTTTAAGACAAAATATCTCATAAATTTGGTGTATCTAGATAATATATAACTCTCATATGAATCTTTCTTTATTTATTTTGCTTTTAATCAAGCCATATTTTGTTTTTTAGGCTTATTTAAAAAAAAAATTTTAGTGCATATTTTCAAATTATTAACATGTAGAACTTGGTTGCATTACTTGCTGTGTTTTTGTCAAATAGTACTGAGGCAATTAAACAAATGAAATTTAGGTATAATTTTGTTTTGGGAGTTAAATTTTTAAGGCAATTATCCGAATCGCGTAATTAAGCGTATGGCAATTAAACGTGGATATTTGTTTAAAAAATGGAAGAAAAAAACAGGGATTTAAAACTCGAGGTAAGTCTAGGATCACACTATGAAAGTTTTCTTTCAGAAAGTCTGAGTTTATGGGTGAGAGAGGAGAGAAAAAAGCATGTTCTCTTCCCCTCTCACCAATAAACTCGATCTTTCTGAAAGAAAACTTTCATAGTGTGAACCAAGACTAAATAAGCGTGAAAGGCATTTAAGCGTGGGGTAATTAACCGGGTTATACTGTATATGTTTTATTAAAATCGGTGATCGATAAGATACCTAAAAATCAACCACAAAAAGTTGTTTCCGTATTTATATATAAGATTTTCATAAATGGTTTCTAAAAATAAAAATCATTTTGCTGAAAATTTTGGGTAACTTTAAAGTGCGTAAAAACGCCATAAGCAAAGCCACTGATTCTTTTCCTGACGCATAAGCTTTATAGTTTTCTTGACCTATTACAATTAACAAGCAAACAAACAACAAAAGCAAATGCTTTATAACATTAATGTTAACAGCAATAATGAAAAATAAGTTCATTCATAAAATCTATTCATTTTTATTTATTCATTGTCATCGTCTTCTGTCAACACACTCGAACATTTAAATGCGCAACAATCGAAATAAAATGAATCGGTTGTCTTGTTCCGTTAATCGCGATTTTCTATTTGTAATAATAATTTCTTAATCAATTTTATTCTATGAAAAAAACAAAAAAAGTCGAAAAGGGAAGAAAGAGAATGACGATTTAAATACCATTTCTTTGCTGTTGTTATTATTATTATTTTTATTTTTGTGTAAATGTATGTATATACATATCTTTGTGAGAGTGTATTTGTGACTCTTTGAAATTGTTCGGGTAAGAAAGGGAAAGTGTTATCAATTATGCATGTTTTTTTAATCGATTAAAGTTAAGTTGGTGTCATGTTTCACTTGTTATATATTATTAAGGATGACATACAATTTCTTGATCAAAAAGTTGAGATATATGGCGACAATATGCCAAACATAACAGTTATTTTAAATGAAGGAAAAAGCTAAAGAAATTCACCGTTTCTTGTGGAATATGATAAACAACTTGCTGTGATTGGCTAGGACCAGGGCTGCCAGATAAATTTGTGAAGAAATTGTATATTTTCTGAGAAAAAATAAAATAATCGTTTTGAAAAATCGCCAAAAAAAATCGGACAACTTTTTTTTTTTTAACTCTATAACTTCTTGACTTTGTCGATTTTTATAAAAAAAAAAAAACATTCAAACAAAAACATAAGAACTTCATACCCAACTAGCATATTCAATCGTGCAAGAGCTACTGAGATGTGGGTCAAGATTATCTGACGAGTCTTTCAAAAAGCATATATCGTATGAGACTCACGTAGATATTCAGCCTGATTACGGTTGGCGCTGGCGTATACGCCTGAGTCGTTTTTTGTAGTAGATTAAAGTAACACACAACCTTTGTTTTTTTTTTTTTTTTAATCGTTTATTTCTTTATTCAAATAATTAAATTTAAACTATTATAAACACTAGTTAACAGTAACAAGTTAATTTATACAATGTCTCTAGAACGAACTCTCTAGTATTATAATATGACAAGGTAATAATTTGCTTTTTACAAAAATACTAATATACTAAGGCGACCATACGTACTCTTTTTTAGAGGACAATCATCTATTTTAACTGGCTGTCCTCTATAAAATTTGTGTCCTCTTTTATCATCTTTTTTTCATAATCTGTCATCTTTGTCCTCTTTTTTTTTTAAAGCATGACCAATATTTGATTTTATTTTTACAAATTAAAATAAATTTTATTTCACGGCGATCACTGGTCTTTTCTGTCAAATCGTATGGTAAATGTCGTGACATGCTTGTTCCTACTGAACAAGTGTATGCAGTATAAAATTTTGAATACGTAACTCCAATGCATTTTTAAGTTTCGTTATTTTTTTAAACTTATTTTACTTAAGTAAAGTAAATTTTTATATATCGTCTGCTTAATATCCAAACCTGCTAACTCCCTTTCAACAAATGCTTGAGAGGAAACAAAACATATAGTTGATTTGACACACTTCAATGCTCAAATTGCTGGTCCACGAAGCATATTTTTCTCTACCCAACGGAATCAAAATCTCAATTTACTTAAAAAGTGGATTTAGTAGGTTTGCATATTAAGCCGACAATATGAAAATTTGTCTGTAATATAAGTAAAAAATCTTGAAGTCAAAAATATTTTTTACTTTTTTTCTTTATGTCCTCTATTTTTATTTTCAAAATCTGGTCGCCTTAAATATACATACTTATAAGATTTTATTATAATTTTTAGTGTAGAATATAATGAAAAAATACAAAAAAACATTATTTACATATCATAGATTTTCAAAGGTTATAATAGTCCAAAGGGTAAAATAAGAAATAGAAAAACTTTATTTTGATAACCACCAACATTTTTTGGAATTAGATTTTTGTGCCAATTTTATATCTTTTTCTGAAATGCTTGTATTGTATCTCATATCCAGTTGATTTAAATTGCATTGAATTTTTTTTATATTGGCCCGTCGATAGTTATGGTATAATATGGGGATTCCATTATCATTTTGGACAACTCCTTTACTATCTAGGTATACAAAAGCTTCTGGCGGAACAAATCCATTCTCTAAAGAATTGGTTATATATTCAAAGTTTGTGTAATATGGTGCCATTATATAATTATTATCAGTACATCTACAACACCGTAAAATATGATTCCTTACAAGGCTAATAATAAAATTATCTATACGAATTATATTTGCGTTATTGTATAGAATTTTATTAGAAACATACTTAGTGTAATAACTTTTTGCAGATCTATAAAGTGAACTGCACGCTCTTATGCACTTTCTCTCGAATATTCTAATTTTTTCCATATATGATGGAGCAATATTGAACCAACTTACATGCATATGTAAGAATAGGTCTAATTAGAGCTTGATATACTAGTATTTTAACTTTGTTCTTAATATATTTGGAGTGAAATAAAATGGTCTATACAATAAATACGCTTTTCTTGATTTGGCTAAGATTTCATTAACATGAAAGTTGAAGTATAAACATTTATCAAGGTAAACTCCCAAATATTTTACTACTTCCTTGACAGGTATATTGCCAATTATGTAAATTAGACTTTATTTGAAAGTCTTTCCATTTTTTTCTTATATCATAATTGCATATGTTTACAGGTGGTCTAAAAAGTATAGTTTCACATTTTTGCGCGTTTGTTTTCATATTCCAGTCAATTGCATATTGTTCGACTTTATTGTATGCGATTTGTTTTGATTTTTTCGATTTTATCGTCATGGCGGTAAATAATAATATCATCTGCAAATGAAATTATGTTATCTACTTGGTTAAGAAGGTCTAAAGTAAATAAGTTAAAAAGAATAGGAGAATTCACTGTTCCCTGTTGTAAACCATTAGTAATACTGAATGATTTGTCAGTTTCAATATTCTGATACGATACTTTGAAGGTCTTATTACTGACCATATTATATATTAGTATTATTTGGTTTAAGGGAAATCTGTACTGAAATAATTTATGTATTAGGGCATCGATCCAAACACTGTCAAATGCTTTTTCCATGTCTATCAAACATGCTCCCGTACACAACTTTTTATGCCAATTCCAATTAATATCGGAGGTTATTTTATGTATTGCGTTAATGGTAGAGTGTTTGAATTTGAAACCAAATTGTTTCTCGCTATATATCTTATTATTAGCACAAACTTTGTAGAGGGCATAATTGATGCATATTTCAAAAATTTTACTGATGTTGGGAAGTAAACTTATGGCTCGCATAAGGATAGGATTACTACTTTAGGATTACTACTTTAGCTATTTTCCATTTGATAGGAAAATATGAGTTGTTTAACATATTATTGAATAAAATGTAAAATTCGAAAATCATTTTTTGTGGAATATTTTTTAATACTATATTCGGAATATTATCAATTCCAGAAGATAACTTATTTGTTAATTTAGAAAAAAAATATAAAGAATACTATTTCTTGTTATGAGAAAGTTGAAAGAACTATCTTCTTCAATATCATCTAATAGTATTGTTTCATTTAAATTTATAAGTGTGGTTTTGTTGTTCTCATATTCCACTTTTAATTCTAAAAACCTGCTGAATGTCAACTGAACTTGTTGGTGAACAATATTGTTGGGAATAGTTTCCTGGCTTGCATGTATTGACTCGAAATAAGATCCTATAGTATTTAGCATTTGAACTTCTTCATTGACAATGTAGTTATTTTGATCATCTTTTTTTAAACTTTGAGGATTTATTCCAGCGTTATTCAGAATACGTTCCTCGTTTGTTGGGATTTTAATTTCTTGTAAATTTAAAGGTTTAAATATTTTAAAGTTTTTCTTAATTTGATTATACATATTTCTTGTGTCTTTGGGGTCAATATTCGTTAATTTTTCCCTTACCACTTTATTGATATTAATGGCAAAGTTATCTTTGATAAGTTTTCTAATTAGTTTTAATTTTGCCTTTTTTAGTGTCTCCTCAGGCGATATTCGTTAATCTGTTTTGTCCCTTTTATATTTAGGAACTGTTTATTCTATTGTTTTAATTATAATATCGTTTAGTCTGTCTAAGTGCTGATCTTTTTCTTCATTTAAGAGGTTTCTGTTATTAGGAATTTGTATATCTTGATTGAGTTTTTGGATAATATTTTTTTGAAATTTTTTCCAATTGGTACCTTTATAGTTGTTAATTAGCTCTATGTTTTCTTTAAAAAAATGTGAAATTTTCGCAATCCTTATTCAAATAGGCAATTATCTATACTGCGTCGTGGTCGCTATCGTAATCTGAAGTTTTAAGGGAGTTGATTGTGTCATTTTCAGTGCAAATATGAAGTCTATAGTCTGCCATGCAAATATCTAAGTATGAACCTGATCGCGGGTATGAAGGGCGACATGTAGCATAAAGTTTACATCTGAAACGCATTTCATTATCTAATAGCCAAGAATAAAGTATGTTTCCTTTTTGATAAGGAATAAGTAAAAATAGAGATAAAAACGCTAGATTGACCAAAAAATAGCTTAATTGCCATTATTAATTAACAATAGCGGCAAACTTCACAACTAAACGATCTGTCAAAATAAGGTCTTCCAATTGCAAAGCGTTCAAGTCGTTCTATTCAAAAACTAGAAAACTCGTGCAAGTCTTAAGAAAATCTATTGACTATTTTCAGAAGAACAATGTTACGCCTTGTTTATCTTTCGTCAAACCATCATCGAATGAACCTTTTACGGCTCTCTGTATAAATCATATTTTCAACAATTATACGGCAAGCATTTCACGAATTGTAAGAGAATATCTACATGAGTCTCATACGATTCTTGACATGAAAATCTCGCTAGATTACACTTTATGTAAAATTGCACGCTGAATCAGACTTCTCAAAAGTAGAACAGTTTTTGAGATATTCCAAAATAACCGTTATTTGTGTTTTTAAAAAAAAGATGATGCAAATATCTTCAAAAGTTTATGTATTCTTTTCTTTTTCGTGAAAGGCTATACAATTTCTAAAATAACCATGGGTCGTTTGTGAAGATGAGTCAATAAATTGCAGAGTTATAGTGGACAAAATTTCAAACTTCATTATTAATTTGATGATTTTGTGCAATTTTGCTCTTTTTTTATTCGGATTCAGCGCACAATTTTACATCAAGATAAGGTGTCAGATTCATTTGGTCACGACTTTGCTGAAAATTTGTGACGCACTGTTATCTTTGCCCACCTCTCGAACGATTCCCACAACGATTAAAGAAGCGTCTTTCGCTGTGCTATGAAAGAATCTCACTCGTGTTACAGTTTTTCCCTTGGTCATCGACTATCAAAGATTGAAAATGCTAGCTAGGTATGAAGTAATTAAGTTTTTGTTTGAATGTTTTTTTTTTTATAAAAATCGAACAAAAATTGTTTAAAAACCACTAAATTTTAATAACCGTCAACAATACAGTTCAGTGTATTTATCAAATATGAAAAATTGGGAATTTAGCACGTCATACGGAAATCGTATTAATGACTAAATTTTAAGTTGTCCGATTTTTTGACGATTTTTCGAAACGATAAAGACGATTTTTTTATTTTTTCTCAGGAAACTGACGATTTTCTCATAAATTTATCTGGCAGCCCTGATGACAAGGTACTTCAAAATTCTTAAAATTCAAAATAAGTACTAAGAAGAACAAATGTTATCTATATAACTCTTAAATACACACCTTATTTGTGAGGCATAAACTGCCACCTGGGCCACTTGGATTTTGTATGGAGTTTCTTGTGGCTATAGAAAAAACTCACACTAACGAACCCCTGGGCAAGGCTGGGACTACTTTTATATGTATGGAGTTTTATGGCTATAGCAGGAAAATTTTTTTGGGAAATAAAAAAATTTTTCGACAAAACCGAAAAGGAAGAATTCTTATGTGTTGTGTATGCTTTTTGAAATGTTTCATATTGATTTTATTAACTGCAGTACATATGTTATAGGGAAGGGCCTAACCAGGCTTAAATATGCACAAAATTTTCATTTGGCCAATTGCGGAATTGAGGAATACATAAAGATTCGTTCTAATATACTTAATAATTATATAAAAAAAACTAGAAAAAAGTCAAAAAATTCCTGGCCAGGCCCAGGTTTGCACTTAAGGGCGAATAAAAGTACCTGAATTGAAAAAATATAAAAAAAATATATATGTTTATGTATGAATTTAACTTTGATATTTTCAAAACTGAAAACCGACCGGTTTTAATCATTTTAAAACCGCGGTATCACATTTTTACGGTTTTTAGCAAACTCTAGTTTATAAGCGTATTCAGCTAGCTGAAGGCACGACAACATTGTAAATTATTTAATATTCAGCAAGCTGAATTTTTATTTGAAAGCCATAAAACTGTCAATATATAAAATTGTTTGATCATAATTTATTCAGCAAGCTGCATTTCTGAAATTGAGGAAATTATTGTACACCGGAATTTTTATGATTAGTCGAATAATATTAATTCGAATTAAACCTTTTTGAAATAAGAAAACTTGCTGCTACATGAGAACTGCATTAGGGTCAGAGTTGGATTAATAAGTTGGTGTTCGAAGTACAAAACAACTGATACAACTTAAGGACAATTGCTGTTACATTTAATTTGTATGTCATTGTTGTCATACCGTTTCATTGCTATTTGTTATTGGTGTTGTTTTGTTGTTTCTGTTGCCGGTGTCCTTGTTGTTTGCCTACACTCATTCACTTCGTTGTATTCGACCAACATAAAGAAACTTAGTTTATTGTGTGCGCTTTAATTAAGAAAAACAACTGCTGACGACAATGACTCTATATCGGATGAGTAAACAGACAATGGTCATCATGATCATCATCCAGATGGTGATGATGATATAACAGTTGTGTTGTAAAAAGTAAATATTTATTTAATGTTGTTTGAAATTTCATTTGTTTGTATATTTATTTAAATCAACAAATTGATTAAATAAATATGAAAGTAATTGCTTTATACCGTATACAGGATGAATGTGAGGACGGCAGGATGTTTGTGTTTGAGATAGGAGTGTTGACAAAGGTTTATATGCATTGTGTGTAAAACAAATATTTCTATTTACTTGTTGAAACTGAACAAAAATGTTTTTTAATTAATTTAAGGCACTTTGCTTAAAAGCTGTGCGATTGTAAGGAATGTATCAAGGCGAATTCATGTAAAGAGTGGTGCCATTGTATTTTTATTTATCTTTAGTTGGTCGATACGCAGTGTTGCCAATAAAGAATCCAGAAATTACACATTACTTTTTTTTTTTTGTTAAAGTAAAAGCTTAAACAAATAAATATACATTTCAATAATTAAGTCGAATAAGAAAGAATTTATATCAATTAAAATAAAGCGCCAGTTTTTACACGGCACCTTCTTCCTTGATGTTTTTCAAATTATGAGTTAACATAAATACGTTTTCCCATGCCTTTAACATAAGCTGTGCAATAAGCAATATTGCTTTGTTATTCTGCCGACGTTATTGCCAACTGGCTGATATATTTATCTTTAGTGTAGACCTAGGTTATATGTTTATATGTATTTATTTTACGCTTGAGTGTTGCCAACACTGAAAAAATTTTCTTCACAGATCCAATGAAATTTACATTAAAATTCAACCTATGTAACCCTTCATTGGATTAATGAAGGATTAATAAAATCAATGACAAAATTTTCATTGATTTTATGAATCCTCATTGAAAAAATGGATAAAATAAACGTTTGTCATTTAACTAATGCAAAATTTTCATTGATTTTATGAAACATTTCATTAATCCAATGAAGGGTTACATAGGTTGAATTTTAATGTAAATTTCATTGGATCTGTGAAGAAAATTTTTTCAGTGAAGTTGATTTTTGGGTTGAGAATAAAATTTGACAACACTTTGAAATCAAATTGATAAAACATTGTTTAACAAATATTTATATTTAAATCATTATCAATTTGAATTCAAATGTAAAAATCAAACAGTTGAAAAGGGTTTGAATGTTTTTTTTTTTTGACATGAAATGATAGAGTCATTTTATATTAAAGGTTTGATTTCTTGTTTGTTGGATATAACCAAGCTTAAGCAACATAATTTTTAAAATTCACTGGGAATAATTTTTAATTGCCCACTCGAAAGTCTTAAAAAAATATTTATATGTTAAACCATAAAAAGGGTATAAAGGTATCAGAGAACGGATTTGTGCGTTTGCAAAAAAATCGCAGTAAATGAACACCAACAAATACACTCGCTTGCGGTACAATCAAACTTGCGCAACCGCAAACATTCGCTGCTGGTTTGCAGTCATTCAAATAATGCACATCGTGCTTTGTTATTTTCTCCATCGTTTAGCTTCGTTTGTCAATTAAGATGTTTGTGTGTTTGGTCCGACAATGATTATTTTGGCAAAAAAAAAAATACAAACAAGAAACCCAGAAATCAGGCAATTATTACTCATGTAGGCATTCAGCAGTTACTATGTAGTACAAGAAAAAAAAAGTTGAAATGAAACTAAACGCACATACATATGTAGGTACAAACAATTTCCATAGAAACAGAAGACTTTTTTTTATCATCTTAAAGAGTACAGTAGTTCTGTTTGTACAATGTATTCTTGTTTTTATTGTTGTTAATTTTAACAAAGCGTCGCATCGAGTGGTTTATTGTTGTTATTGTTGTAAATGTTAACAAAGCGTCTCATCGAGTGGACAATGACTATTTGAATGCAAAAGTTTAAGAATGTGTGCCTTTTGAATTTACACAATTGTGTTATATTGCGTGCGCAACAAAAAATGCAAACAAAGCACTTTCAATAAAAAACGAACACATGCAAAAATCAAATGTGTACGAAACGATGTAAAAATTACCAACGTTGAACTTTGTTTTACAGGCAAAGAGTGAATGTAAATTTGAGCGTATGAATAAATCAAGAAAAATAGTGATTTTGCAGTTCTCTGAAAGGTATATCTACAATGTTAATTTTAAAAAGAACCAAATCGGCTTAATATTTCAAATAGCGTGAATAGAAATATGCGGAATAAGAATTTGGACACGATAACGCCCACACCATAAAATCTTGGGAACAATTGGGTTTTCAGAACTATGATGATGGGTATATAGAATTCGGTGCAGCCAAATAACACACTTTTACTTTTTAATGATTCAAACATAAACTTTACTCTTAAATTATAAAATCTATTGAATGATTAATACGTGTGAATAACAATGATTCAAACAGAAACTTTACTCTTAAATTATAAAATCTATTGAATGATTAATACGTGTAAATAACAATTGTGAAAGGAACGACAATCAAATTTCATAGTTAAATATTATTTCTTAAACAATTTTTAAACATTTTTCTTTCGCAATATACATACATGTGTGCACTTTTTATTATCGTGTTGCCAATGACATTTGATATTTAAGTACATACTCAAATATTCCCAGTTTATTGCTCGTGGAGACCCCATGTTAAATTTCTTTACACGTTTGTGTTAGAAAGTTTAAATAAATGACACTTAAACCCTCACTTAAGTGTTGGAAAAGAAAAACTTGACTGTCAAAAGTTAATAAAAAAAATAACACTCAAAGCAAAATTACACATGAAACCACTTACACAAGGGCTACACATGGCAGTAAAAAAATTACACATATATTGGCAGCACCGTCGATACGTAAAAAATCAACAATCAACTGTTTGACATTTCTCTTTCTAATAGTGCGTTTACACCTACCGGTTTTAAGTTGTTAATGATGCTATGCTAGTTTGAGCAACTTGTTTATCCATACAAATTTTAAGCACGTTTGTAAGTCTGGGTTCACACTATGGAAGTTTTCTTTCTGAAAATCTGAGCTTATTGGTAAGAGGGGAGATAATAATAGCATATTATCTTCCCCTTTCATCAATAAAATCAGACTTTCTGCAAGAAAACGTTCATAGTGTGAACCCAGACTAACTAGCTTTTAAGATAAACTTGTTACAAACAACCAGTTTTTGTTAATGCAACAGACATCAAGTAGTAATACTCCAGCATTACAACGCTAGGCCGAATGATGCAATGCCAGTTATAAACTATTGAAAAATTAGTGATTGGAAAGTTTTGCATCACCCGCTTAATAGTTCAGAAATCGCCCCAACCGTCTACCATTTCTTTCGATCGATGCAGAGTGAAACACGCTTCAGTTAAGACCATGGTATCCGAACTTGGGCTAATTCGTTTTTCGCCTTAAGAAATCAGGCATTCTTTTGGTCTTTTGGCGCGGAATATACATGTGGCCAGAAAGATGGAAAAATATCAAAGCTAAAAATTGCCAACATCTTGAATAAATTTTCATTGTACCAATGTTTCACAATTACACCTACAGTTGTCCTTCTTTTAAGAAAGTTTTTAATTTAAATGAACCCTTTATTCAACTTTTAAACTTTAATTAAATTTATTTTTAATTTTTACACAAAAATCAAGCCCTTCTTCCCCCTTTATTTGAATAAATGTGGAAATATAAGTATTTTAAAAAACACTAACTATTTATACTAAGAACGATAATATATTTGTGTTGGGTGTCCTTGACAACAAACAAATTCTCGTTTGCTTGCTACAGAATGTTGCATTATTAAATGCAACAGCATATAGCAAAACAATCCAACACATTCTTACTGATTGTTTTGTATTAAATTCCGAATAAATTTAGACAAACAAAGTTTATTTATATACTTGCAAGTTTCCGAAATGTGTATGGGTGGTTTCGTTTCATAAACTTTGGTTGTGGGGTTATAAATTGGATTTTTAATTTGTTATTTGGCATTTAAAATATTTAAAAAGGGACTTTTCACATGCGGAGTACGAAAAGTAAAGAAGGGGTATACTGGTTTTGTCTTTCCGGTGACACATATCGAAATATTCTGCACAGAGACAGTTGTGAAAAGTATTTACATGAGCACCTGCCATATGGCCTAATCTCTTTTGTTGTTGTTAGGGCAATTTCTTAGTGGATGACCCCTACCTATGAATTGTATTGTGTTGGAACGAGGAAAATGGGTTTTGGGAAGGAGGATATAGGGAGCAGTACTTAAGAACATTCGATTTGAATTTATGTTGTATGTGAGAGGGAAAACTTCCGCAGGAAGGTAATTCCACATACGCACAACTCGGATTAAGTACGACCCACCAGCCAATCGACCACAAAATCATGGGCTCTAAAACAAAGCTTATTACGAACAAACGTATGATATTCGCGAAGCAGATCTCTAATTTCACCAGAACACATCTCATTGTATTAACGAAATCCAACTCACATTGCCGGTATTCAAGGGAGTCAATATAATTGGAGCCCCTTCTGTCAGCAATAAGACCCTTTGCCCTCTCCGGCACGCGGTTGAGAAGCTTCGAAATATAATTTAAAGAACCGGCCAATACGTGATAAATATATTCTGTTGTTGGTCGGATAGAAAGGTGGTATAAATATTAAGAAGATCAGATAAAGTGAAGTATCTCTTTCACCGGTTTAAAAAATTTAGGCGCTTGAATGTTTCTTTCGACATCTTATATATATGTTTCGTCCATCGGACATACATTGTACTCTTATGCCCAGAACTTCAAGAGATTCTGATTCCTTAAAAATAATACCCCCCATATACCTCGAAACCTCCCGCGCTTATGCGTCAGCGCGCAACTAGAAATTTCCGTCATTCAAATCGACACTATTCGCACGACTCCATTCCGAGATTATATCAAGACCTCGACCAAGCGTATTATTTATGTTTTGACTCATAAAGGACTAGAACAAGCGAATCATTCATGTTTTGCCTCATAGCACCAACATCTAATGCGCTTGGTCTATAAACAAATGAATACGAACGGCAAAGGTTGCTTTCATCTGCAAAAGAGTATATAGGGTTTTAAGTTTGACATAAGAGGTCGTTTAAAATTAAGAAATAATCCACATCTACCACGTGATCCCCAAAAGTATCCTGTTCGCGTACAGGAAAAACTTCAGCAAAGACAATCTCCCTTAAATACAGAAAGCATTTCTCGCAAGAGGCATGCTATTCAAGGCTTTGAGCAATAGTCAATCCGATGCCATGCCTCCGGGGGATACTGATTCCCTTGGCAGCAGATAGAATCGCATAATTTTAACAGCTCGCAATTCGAATTTATAATCCGCTAAAATTATGTACTCATCCCTGTGCCCTCATCCCTGGAGCTTTCTAATCTTCACATAGGAAATCGAAGCAGCTACGTTAAAGAGCAAAAGCATCTAGGGACTCCTCCGCAGGCCAAACTTTCCCACAAGGACGAAAAATCAGCCTTCTGTTTGAAAGTCACCCTTTCCGCGTTTTTGGGTTTAAAGCACAGCCACCACGTGATCCCCGAACGTATCCATTCAAAGAAGATCAAGGCTTCCATAAAGACAATCTTTCCGAAAAACAGGAAGAATCATTTCCCGCAAGAACCATAATAACGAAATCAGTGCTTACACTCACCGGTGGCTACTGACTCCTCTGGCAGTAAGTGCCCGTAATACAACTTAAAGGGTGGTTTTATAAGACTTATAAAACTTCCGGTAGGGATAATCCGTGATACTAATGAAGCGTGTTCGACTTTTTATTTCAGTATACTTCGGCAAATAACCATTAAAATACTTACACCAGAATAAATTTTACAAATCATGGACATTTATTTTCAAATTCATGCTTTATTCGCCAAACTTATAGATCACTTCTTCATGTTTACGGTGCGCATAATCGTCCATTTGAGCAGCTCAACCACAATACTATGGAACGATTCCAGACTTAATTTAATCTTTTGGATAATATTCATTTAAATCGAGCCTGTAATGTGCGTGCTTACAGAAAAGGTTATTGTCACTGTAGATGTGAATTTGACAGAGTACTTTAATTTTTCGATCCGTCGCCATTCTGAGCAACTCGGCTCTTCCCGTGCAAAACTTGTATTTTATTTTTGAAGCCCATATATTTTGGCCCACATCTATAAGATCCAACTGTTGCAAGAATTAAAGTCGTTGGACTATCAATTGCGTCGTGTGTTCGGTGAATGCGCTGGCAAAAAATATTCGGTGTTCTTACACAGTGTAACAAAATTCGGCTCATCGCCGACAGTCTCAATACTTGCAACGCGAAATGAAACTAGACTATTGGTAGAGCAAATCTGCCAAAAGGTTTTGAAAAGTTAGCTCGGGTTCCCGAAATATCGGTCCCTAAAGTTTTTGAATTTTTCGTTTGGTACATGTCAAAAAAAAATATGCTAAATGTACTTCTGAGCTAAAATACTATTTCAGATGTCTTCAGTAGAATTGCGATTCCTTTCCTAGAATGTATTAACGCTCTAATACTCACTTTAAGGGGTAATTTTTGTCCTTTTTTTAACTTCCACACAAAAGTATTCTAAAACGGACTTTAGAGGCTTTAAATGTTTGACGAATATTTTCTGCATTAAATTTCACTAGGGGTCTTCTAAGACTAAAAGTTCGTGCAATGTATGTAAAACGGATTTCAAAAATCTCTTTTTTTATCGCGGTTGAGCAGAGATCTGTCTCAACAAACCACTTCAGTGAGATTCCCGGCCACTTTGTAATTCCGGACAACGTACCCAGGCTACAGGTAACCAGCCCCATTTACACGCCAACATTTTGGTCCTTCTCCCGTGAAGTGAATAATAAGGTATATATTGTGTCGCGCCATATTGTGTCTCGAGAAAGTGAGGTTACGTCGCGCCAAAAATAGAACCTCAGAAATTAAGAGCCATCTTTTTTACTCGCCGGTTTTAGCCGTTACTCGTCGAATTGTTGGTGTTTATTTTTGTTGCCCAATAAAATTTGTATCAATTTGTTTGATTTTATAAAATAAAAGGAAAAAGTGCAACAAAAAATTTGCCTGAATTTGTTTTATTTCATAAATAAAAGGAACAGTGTTGCCAGCGCGTGATTTTTTTTTCAATTAATTTTTGCTGGGAATTTTTGAATTTTGTTCCTCTTAAAACAACTCGCCTTTTTGGTGTTCTGTAGTTCGATTTTAAAAACAAAATGTCGACTTTTGAAAAGTTTATTCGTGCGGCAGATGAGCTAACCAATTTCGAGGCAATGTTAAAAAAGAAAGACTTTTCCGTATATACGAGAGAGGCGATAGATTTTGAAAGAAGTGACTTAGAAGAGATTTAGGGGAGATATAAAAAAATTTTAGAAGAGTGTTCCGCAGCCACGATAGAGGCAGTTCAGACAAAGCATCCACAGGTTCGAAAAACCTGTGGAAAAACGATGTATAAACATTCTTGCAAAGGCAAAACAGGTATTAGACGATGAGAAACTAAAAAGTAAGGAAGCAGTAGCTCCCAACCTTTGTTCTATACCTGTACCCCCTTGTGATACTGGCGTTTTTCATGGAGATTAAGTATCGTGGCCCACCTTCAGGGACATGTTTACGGCAATCTACATAAATAATTCGAGACTTAGCCCGGTAGAAAAAATGTTTTACTTATTTCAAAAAACAGATAGTTAGGCCCGTGATATAAACAGAAATATTGCCCTCACGGCAGAAAATTTTGAAATTGCGTGGTGTAATTTAAAATCGCAATATGAGAATAAACGAGTTTTAATAAATAGTCAACTTAAGACTTTGTTTAATTTGGCTCCATGTCAACGGGAAACGGCTTCAGAAATAAAAAGGCTCCAAAGGGAGGTTAATAATTGTATTTCGGTGCTTAAATTATATAATGTAGATATTGCCTCATGGGACTCAATTTTTGTGTTTCAATGTTCTTCTCGGCTCTCAGAAAACACTTTGCATTTGTGGGAGAAATCGGTAAAAAATAAAACAGAGGTTCCCAAATGGAAAGAATTAAATAATTTTCTGACCGACAGATTTCATGCCCTGGAAAGTGTTTCTGACATAATAGTAGCGAACAATATAGCTACCAGTGGTTCCAAAGCAGGCCCTTCAAATAATAACAATACTTCTACAAAAGCTAAGCAGTTTAAGGCTCATCACACAAAAGTTGACTCGAGCTCATGTAAATTGTGTAAAGAAAGGCATAAAGTTAGTGTTTGTTATAAATTTTTGAGCATGGATTACAAGAATCGTGTTTCAACGTTAAAAAGATTTCGTTTTTGTTTTAGTTGTGTTACTATGGGGCATTTGTATGGAGATTGCAGTAGTTCTAATGGTTGTTCTAGATGCAATAAAAAACATCATACTTTAATACATAGAGATATAGTAAGAAATAATAACAATAATAATCAAAGCCAAGCAAACACTAATTCTCAAGCTCAGAGTCAAATACAGTCCACTAATGTTGCCGGCCCTTCTAGTGTAGTTCAATCGCATCATACCTCTGTTGCAAAAAAGGTTATGTCAGATCCAACTGTTGCAAGAATTAAAGTCGTTAGACTATCAATTGCGTCGTGTGTTCGGTGAATGCGCTGGCAAAAAATATTCGGTGTTATTACACAGTGTAACAAAATTCGGCTCATCGCCGACAGTCTCAATACTTGCAACGCGAAATGAAACTAGACTATTGGTAGAGCAAATCTGCCAAAGGGTTTTGAAAAGTTAGCTCGGGTTCCCGAAATATCGGTCCCTAAAGTTTTTGAATTTTTTGAAAATCGTTTGGTACAAGTCAAAAAAATACGCTTAATGTACTTCTGAGCGAAAATACTATTTCAGATGTCTTCAGTAGAATTGTATGGCGATTCTTTTCTTAGAATGTATTAACGCTCTAATACTCACTTTAAGGGGTAATTTTTGTCCTTTTAGAGGGTTTAAATGTTTGACGAATATTTTCTGCATTAAATTTCACTAGGGGTCTTCTAAGAGCAAAAGTTCGTGCAATGTATGTAAAACGGATTTCAAAACTCTCTTTAGATCGCGGTTGAGCAGAGATCTGTCTCAACAAACCACTTCAGTGAGATTCCCGGCCACTTTGTAATTCCGGACAACGTACCCAAGCTACAGGTAACCAGACCCATTTACACCCCAACATTTTGGTCCTTCTCCCGTGAAGTGAATAATAAGGTATATATTGTGTCGCGCCATATTGTGTCTCTCGCCGGTTTTAGCCGTTACTCGTCGAATTGTTGGTGTTTATTTTTGTCGCCCAATAAAATTTGCATCAATTTGTTTGATTTTATAAAATAAAAGGAAAAAGTGCAACAAAAAATTTGCCTGAATTTGTTTTATTTCATAAATAAAAGGAACAGTGTTGCCAGCGCGTGATTTTTTTTCAATTAATTTTTGCTGGGAATTTTTGAATTTCGCCTTTTTGGTGTTCTGTAGTTCGATTTTAAAAACAAAATGTCGGCAGATGAGCTAACCAATTTCGAGGCAATGTTAAAAAAGAAAGACTTTTCCGTATATACGAGAGAGGCGATAGATTTTGAAAGAAGTGACTTAGAAGAGATTTAGGGGAGATATAAAAAATTTTAGAAGAGTGTTCCGCAGCCACGATAGAGGTAAAAAAGGTTCGAAAAACCTGTGGAAAAACGATGTATAAACATTCTTGCAAAGGCAAAACAGGTATTAGACGATGAGAAACAAAAAAGTAAGGAAGCAGTAGCTCCCAACCTTTGTTCTATACCTGTACCCCCTTGTGATACTGGCGTTTTTCATGGAGATTAAGTATCGTGGCCCACCTTCAGGGACATGTTTACGGCAATCTACATAAATAATTCGAGACTTAGCCCGGTAGAAAAAATGTTTTACTTATTTCAAAAAACAGATAGTTAGGCCCGTGATATAAACAGAAATATTGCCCTCACGGCAGAAAATTTTGAAATTGCGTGGTGTAATTTAAAATCGCAATATGAGAATAAACGAGTTTTAATAAATAGTCAACTTAAGACTTTGTTTAATTTGGCTCCATGTCAACGGGAAACGGCTTCAGAAATAAAAAGGCTCCAAAGGGAGGTTAATAATTGTATTTCGGTGCTTAAATTATATAATGTAGATATTGCCTCATGGGACTCAATTTTTGTGTTTCAATGTTCTTCTCGGCTCTCAGAAAACACTTTGCATTTGTGGGAGAAATCGGTAAAAAATAAAACAGAGGTTCCCAAATGGAAAGAATTAAATAATTTTCTGACCGACAGATTTCATGCCCTGGAAAGTGTTTCTGACATAATAGTAGCGAACAATATAGCTACCAGTGGTTCCAAAGCAGGCCCTTCAAATAATAACAATACTTCTACAAAAGCTAAGCAGTTTAAGGCTCATCACACAAAAGTTGACTCGAGCTCATGTAAATTGTGTAAAGAAAGGCATAAAGTTAGTGTTTGTTATAAATTTTTGAGCATGGATTACAAGAATCGTGTTTCAACGTTAAAAAGATTTCGTTTTTGTTTTAGTTGTGTTACTATGGGGCATTTGTATGGAGATTGCAGTAGTTCTAATGGTTGTTCTAGATGCAATAAAAAACATCATACTTTAATACATAGAGATATAGTAAGAAATAATAACAATAATAATCAAAGCCAAGCAAACACTAATTCTCAAGCTCAGAGTCAAATACAGTCCACTAATGTTGCCGGCCCTTCTAGTGTAGTTCAATCGCATCATACCTCTGTTGCAAAAAAGGTTATGTCAGCCACAGCCTGGGTTAACATTATAAGTTTTGGTTCCTGTTACAAGGTTCGTGCCCTAATAGATCCATGTTCGGATGAAAGTTTTGTTTCAGAAAAGATACAAAAATTATTGAAATTGCCAACTAATCCAGTCTCTGCAGAAGTCTCAGGTTTAGGCGAAGAGATAATTAGTACGTCTTCAAAAATGGTAGTTTTTACTACTGTTTCTCTTTTCGATCAGAACGTGGCCCTTAATATTCAGGCCCTTGTTGTCCCTCGAGTAACAGGTAGTATTCCAACACATTCATTTTTGCCACAAAAAGAGATTGAGCTGCCCAAATTATGTAATGCTGATCCGAAGTTTTATGAAAGCAGCGAGATAGATTTGTTGTTAGGAGGTGATCTGTATCCTTCTATTCTTCGTGATGGAGTAAGGCATGATGTTTTTGAATCGTTAGTGGCTCAAGAAACCATTTTTGGTTGGATAGTTACAGGTCCAACGCCTACTAGAATGTCCCCTCGAATACTAAGAGTGTCTCATATGACACAAGTTGCAATTGATGACCATTTCCACCTTGCCTGTAGTTAAGGGTGGTTGCTCAAAGCCTTCTTTGTTACTCAGTGCTTAGACCACCGTGAGAAGAATCCAACATGTCAGTTATTCACCTTAATCTTTCGCACCTTTTCGCAAATTTTTTTAGGAAAACTTCTCTGATTAATAATTTTTAAATGAAATGACCCATTTTCCAACAAAGAAATGAATATGAGTACATATAAAAGAAATCTGCATACGAAACTTAATTGTGCAAGCAGCAATTATTTTACAACTGTGTTATTAGGACGAACCTTAAGGGTGTCCCTTTAATAAATATTTTAAATCAAAATAAAAAGATATAAGGCTACATCTCTAATTCTTGGAGAACATTTTGAGGAGAGATTAACATTTTTGAAAGTGTTCTTTGCGATACGAAGAACAAAAGCAGAACAACTTTGGGTGTGCTAAAATATACTGTGACTTTCTGAATATTGGTGGTTTTTTCTCAAGTTCTCTCAGCAAGGAAGACTAAGAAATATAGATTGGTCAATCTTTGGCCTGAAAACATACGATATATGTTTTTCTAAAAAAAAAAAACATAAATTTCAAACATCTTGCATAGTTAAGAGTGCGCTTAAACTCTTCTACAATTCTCTTACATAAGGTCTACTTACGAAAAACCTAGAAAATCCGTAGAGCTATTGTCTTAGCATTTAACATATTGTTACAATTTATACAAGTGAATTCGTAAAAACGGAAGAAATTGGTCACAATTAAAAGGTCTCACTCAAGTCCTAATAATACTAAAGCCAAGTTAGATTCTTTAAGGGGTCTGCTCCTTCATTTACGACGATGAAAAAATGGGGCCACACAGTTTAAACGAGGTCGTAAGAGCTGCCAAGATGTCGCAGTGGTTGACAAATTAAGGTCACATATTTTTAAGACAACCTTAGTAACACGATATATATGCGACTAATTAATTTCGTTTTGAAAGTTGGGCGTTCCCACGACAATCGGTTCTATTCACAGGAACGTGTCCGAGTTCAACGAACAACGACCAAGGATTTTTAGCTCAGCAACAAGTTAAAGTCTCGCTGCTACAACAACTACAACAAGTTTAGGTCAGAAACGGTTTACAAAATCCAGAAAATTGTATTAAATAATACTGAAATAATTGGCATTTCAAAAAAGTGATAAACATTAAACATTGCTCACAATGGAACAACTACAGCGCCTTAGAGATGTTTCTAAAGAGTGTTTGACAATGTTTCACTGCAATAATGCCGAGTTTTTGCGTCGATTCAAAACCATGGGTGATGCATCGGTCCACCACTTCACACCCCAGATAAAGGAACGGTCAAAGCAGTAGATAATGGTATAGCAAAATCATGTTTAAATAAGGCGAGGACAGTTCGCCAGCTCATTATTGGCTTGGTAACAAAAATACTTAAAGGAGAAAAACGACAATGACGGTTAGATAGCATTTTTTTGTAATTTCACCACTTATGTTTTGAAGAAAAATTTAAATTTTTACGAACGCTCATGAAAAATTTTGGAAATGAATAGTCTTTTATTGAAAGTGAAAATTATTGCCTTGTGCCGCGTACGCCTATTTTTTTTACTTTCTGTTTTTTTACGACAATGAAGCATAGCAAGAGTGAAATTAATTTTCCACAGTGGCGTGTAGAGCAAAACAATACTTAATAAACTGTAAAATAGTTGATATAGAGCAAAATTATTGCTTAATATCTCAGAAAAGATGAAAATTTTCGGGAAACAGGTTTTGGATTCAGAAAGGGAATATTCGAAATGTGTATATGCTCCAAACTTAACTCAATTTTTTTTTAAAAATGCTCGGTAGGTCAAACCAATACTGGCTAGTTCAAAGCGTTTTTTGAGATGCGATTTTTTTCCAAATGGCTGCATTTGGCGAAAAAGAAAGTGTCTTTTAGTCAAGATCAAGGTCAAGGTGAAGACAGTTGTATCTGCAGAATAGTGAATTGCGTCTGTTTTTTGAGATGAGAGTTTATATCAAATGGCTGCGTTTGGCGAAAAAAATATCGTTTCATCAATATAATGCACTGGTTCATACATCCAGTATTGTGATGGCCAAAATCAATTAATTAAAGTACCAATTGCTTTATCATGCGGTTGATGGGTCTTTTAGGGAGCTAAATAGTACCTACAATCAACAGGATATGAAACGGTTGAATAAAACTTTAAATAAAAGTTTTTACTTAATCTATATATATAAAATTGGATGTGTGTGTGTATGTGTGTATGTATGTAACGTATGGACTCCAAAACGGCTGGGCCGATTTTGATGAAATTTTCAGGGAATCTTCAGAATATTCAGGCGGGTGACACTGTGAAGTCTCATCACACAAAAGTTGACTCGAGCTCATGTAAATTGTGTAAAGAAAGGCATAAAGTTAGTGTTTGTTATAAATTTTTGAGCATGGATTACAAGAATCGTGTTTCAACGTTAAAAAGATTTCGTTTTTGTTTTAGTTGTGTTACTATGGGGCATTTGTATGGAGATTGCAGTAGTTCTAATGGTTGTTCTAGATGCAATAAAAAACATCATACTTTAATACATAGAGATATAGTAAGAAATAATAACAATAATAATCAAAGCCAAGCAAACACTAATTCTCAAGCTCAGAGTCAAATACAGTCCACTAATGTTGCCGGCCCTTCTAGTGTAGTTCAATCGCATCATACCTCTGTTGCAAAAAAGGTTATGTCAGATCCAACTGTTGCAAGAATTAAAGTCGTTAGACTATCAATTGCGTCGTGTGTTCGGTGAATGCGCTGGCAAAAAATATTCGGTGTTATTACACAGTGTAACAAAATTCGGCTCATCGCCGACAGTCTCAATACTTGCAACGCGAAATGAAACTAGACTATTGGTAGAGCAAATCTGCCAAAGGGTTTTGAAAAGTTAGCTCGGGTTCCCGAAATATCGGTCCCTAAAGTTTTTGAATTTTTTGAAAATCGTTTGGTACAAGTCAAAAAAATACGCTTAATGTACTTCTGAGCGAAAATACTATTTCAGATGTCTTCAGTAGAATTGTATGGCGATTCTTTTCTTAGAATGTATTAACGCTCTAATACTCACTTTAAGGGGTAATTTTTGTCCTTTTAGAGGGTTTAAATGTTTGACGAATATTTTCTGCATTAAATTTCACTAGGGGTCTTCTAAGAGCAAAAGTTCGTGCAATGTATGTAAAACGGATTTCAAAACTCTCTTTAGATCGCGGTTGAGCAGAGATCTGTCTCAACAAACCACTTCAGTGAGATTCCCGGCCACTTTGTAATTCCGGACAACGTACCCAAGCTACAGGTAACCAGACCCATTTACACCCCAACATTTTGGTCCTTCTCCCGTGAAGTGAATAATAAGGTATATATTGTGTCGCGCCATATTGTGTCTCTCGCCGGTTTTAGCCGTTACTCGTCGAATTGTTGGTGTTTATTTTTGTCGCCCAATAAAATTTGCATCAATTTGTTTGATTTTATAAAATAAAAGGAAAAAGTGCAACAAAAAATTTGCCTGAATTTGTTTTATTTCATAAATAAAAGGAACAGTGTTGCCAGCGCGTGATTTTTTTTCAATTAATTTTTGCTGGGAATTTTTGAATTTCGCCTTTTTGGTGTTCTGTAGTTCGATTTTAAAAACAAAATGTCGGCAGATGAGCTAACCAATTTCGAGGCAATGTTAAAAAAGAAAGACTTTTCCGTATATACGAGAGAGGCGATAGATTTTGAAAGAAGTGACTTAGAAGAGATTTAGGGGAGATATAAAAAATTTTAGAAGAGTGTTCCGCAGCCACGATAGAGGTAAAAAAGGTTCGAAAAACCTGTGGAAAAACGATGTATAAACATTCTTGCAAAGGCAAAACAGGTATTAGACGATGAGAAACAAAAAAGTAAGGAAGCAGTAGCTCCCAACCTTTGTTCTATACCTGTACCCCCTTGTGATACTGGCGTTTTTCATGGAGATTAAGTATCGTGGCCCACCTTCAGGGACATGTTTACGGCAATCTACATAAATAATTCGAGACTTAGCCCGGTAGAAAAAATGTTTTACTTATTTCAAAAAACAGATAGTTAGGCCCGTGATATAAACAGAAATATTGCCCTCACGGCAGAAAATTTTGAAATTGCGTGGTGTAATTTAAAATCGCAATATGAGAATAAACGAGTTTTAATAAATAGTCAACTTAAGACTTTGTTTAATTTGGCTCCATGTCAACGGGAAACGGCTTCAGAAATAAAAAGGCTCCAAAGGGAGGTTAATAATTGTATTTCGGTGCTTAAATTATATAATGTAGATATTGCCTCATGGGACTCAATTTTTGTGTTTCAATGTTCTTCTCGGCTCTCAGAAAACACTTTGCATTTGTGGGAGAAATCGGTAAAAAATAAAACAGAGGTTCCCAAATGGAAAGAATTAAATAATTTTCTGACCGACAGATTTCATGCCCTGGAAAGTGTTTCTGACATAATAGTAGCGAACAATATAGCTACCAGTGGTTCCAAAGCAGGCCCTTCAAATAATAACAATACTTCTACAAAAGCTAAGCAGTTTAAGGCTCATCACACAAAAGTTGACTCGAGCTCATGTAAATTGTGTAAAGAAAGGCATAAAGTTAGTGTTTGTTATAAATTTTTGAGCATGGATTACAAGAATCGTGTTTCAACGTTAAAAAGATTTCGTTTTTGTTTTAGTTGTGTTACTATGGGGCATTTGTATGGAGATTGCAGTAGTTCTAATGGTTGTTCTAGATGCAATAAAAAACATCATACTTTAATACATAGAGATATAGTAAGAAATAATAACAATAATAATCAAAGCCAAGCAAACACTAATTCTCAAGCTCAGAGTCAAATACAGTCCACTAATGTTGCCGGCCCTTCTAGTGTAGTTCAATCGCATCATACCTCTGTTGCAAAAAAGGTTATGTCAGCCACAGCCTGGGTTAACATTATAAGTTTTGGTTCCTGTTACAAGGTTCGTGCCCTAATAGATCCATGTTCGGATGAAAGTTTTGTTTCAGAAAAGATACAAAAATTATTGAAATTGCCAACTAATCCAGTCTCTGCAGAAGTCTCAGGTTTAGGCGAAGAGATAATTAGTACGTCTTCAAAAATGGTAGTTTTTACTACTGTTTCTCTTTTCGATCAGAACGTGGCCCTTAATATTCAGGCCCTTGTTGTCCCTCGAGTAACAGGTAGTATTCCAACACATTCATTTTTGCCACAAAAAGAGATTGAGCTGCCCAAATTATGTAATGCTGATCCGAAGTTTTATGAAAGCAGCGAGATAGATTTGTTGTTAGGAGGTGATCTGTATCCTTCTATTCTTCGTGATGGAGTAAGGCATGATGTTTTTGAATCGTTAGTGGCTCAAGAAACCATTTTTGGTTGGATAGTTACAGGTCCAACGCCTACTAGAATGTCCCCTCGAATACTAAGAGTGTCTCATATGACACAAGTTGCAATTGATGACCATTTCCACCTTGCCTGTAGTTAAGGGTGGTTGCTCAAAGCCTTCTTTGTTACTCAGTGCTTAGACCACCGTGAGAAGAATCCAACATGTCAGTTATTCACCTTAATCTTTCGCACCTTTTCGCAAATTTTTTTAGGAAAACTTCTCTGATTAATAATTTTTAAATGAAATGACCCATTTTCCAACAAAGAAATGAATATGAGTACATATAAAAGAAATCTGCATACGAAACTTAATTGTGCAAGCAGCAATTATTTTACAACTGTGTTATTAGGACGAACCTTAAGGGTGTCCCTTTAATAAATATTTTAAATCAAAATAAAAAGATATAAGGCTACATCTCTAATTCTTGGAGAACATTTTGAGGAGAGATTAACATTTTTGAAAGTGTTCTTTGCGATACGAAGAACAAAAGCAGAACAACTTTGGGTGTGCTAAAATATACTGTGACTTTCTGAATATTGGTGGTTTTTTCTCAAGTTCTCTCAGCAAGGAAGACTAAGAAATATAGATTGGTCAATCTTTGGCCTGAAAACATACGATATATGTTTTTCTAAAAAAAAAAAACATAAATTTCAAACATCTTGCATAGTTAAGAGTGCGCTTAAACTCTTCTACAATTCTCTTACATAAGGTCTACTTACGAAAAACCTAGAAAATCCGTAGAGCTATTGTCTTAGCATTTAACATATTGTTACAATTTATACAAGTGAATTCGTAAAAACGGAAGAAATTGGTCACAATTAAAAGGTCTCACTCAAGTCCTAATAATACTAAAGCCAAGTTAGATTCTTTAAGGGGTCTGCTCCTTCATTTACGACGATGAAAAAATGGGGCCACACAGTTTAAACGAGGTCGTAAGAGCTGCCAAGATGTCGCAGTGGTTGACAAATTAAGGTCACATATTTTTAAGACAACCTTAGTAACACGATATATATGCGACTAATTAATTTCGTTTTGAAAGTTGGGCGTTCCCACGACAATCGGTTCTATTCACAGGAACGTGTCCGAGTTCAACGAACAACGACCAAGGATTTTTAGCTCAGCAACAAGTTAAAGTCTCGCTGCTACAACAACTACAACAAGTTTAGGTCAGAAACGGTTTACAAAATCCAGAAAATTGTATTAAATAATACTGAAATAATTGGCATTTCAAAAAAGTGATAAACATTAAACATTGCTCACAATGGAACAACTACAGCGCCTTAGAGATGTTTCTAAAGAGTGTTTGACAATGTTTCACTGCAATAATGCCGAGTTTTTGCGTCGATTCAAAACCATGGGTGATGCATCGGTCCACCACTTCACACCCCAGATAAAGGAACGGTCAAAGCAGTAGATAATGGTATAGCAAAATCATGTTTAAATAAGGCGAGGACAGTTCGCCAGCTCATTATTGGCTTGGTAACAAAAATACTTAAAGGAGAAAAACGACAATGACGGTTAGATAGCATTTTTTTGTAATTTCACCACTTATGTTTTGAAGAAAAATTTAAATTTTTACGAACGCTCATGAAAAATTTTGGAAATGAATAGTCTTTTATTGAAAGTGAAAATTATTGCCTTGTGCCGCGTACGCCTATTTTTTTTACTTTCTGTTTTTTTACGACAATGAAGCATAGCAAGAGTGAAATTAATTTTCCACAGTGGCGTGTAGAGCAAAACAATACTTAATAAACTGTAAAATAGTTGATATAGAGCAAAATTATTGCTTAATATCTCAGAAAAGATGAAAATTTTCGGGAAACAGGTTTTGGATTCAGAAAGGGAATATTCGAAATGTGTATATGCTCCAAACTTAACTCAATTTTTTTTTAAAAATGCTCGGTAGGTCAAACCAATACTGGCTAGTTCAAAGCGTTTTTTGAGATGCGATTTTTTTCCAAATGGCTGCATTTGGCGAAAAAGAAAGTGTCTTTTAGTCAAGATCAAGGTCAAGGTGAAGACAGTTGTATCTGCAGAATAGTGAATTGCGTCTGTTTTTTGAGATGAGAGTTTATATCAAATGGCTGCGTTTGGCGAAAAAAATATCGTTTCATCAATATAATGCACTGGTTCATACATCCAGTATTGTGATGGCCAAAATCAATTAATTAAAGTACCAATTGCTTTATCATGCGGTTGATGGGTCTTTTAGGGAGCTAAATAGTACCTACAATCAACAGGATATGAAACGGTTGAATAAAACTTTAAATAAAAGTTTTTACTTAATCTATATATATAAAATTGGATGTGTGTGTGTATGTGTGTATGTATGTAACGTATGGACTCCAAAACGGCTGGGCCGATTTTGATGAAATTTTCAGGGAATCTTCAGAATATTCAGGCGGGTGACACTGTGAAGTCTGATTTTTGATTTTCGGTCTGGGGGCGTGGCAAAAACCATAACTTGAGAACGGCTTGACCGATTTGAACGATTTTTTCTTTAAAATGATCGCCATGGTCCACCTTAGGTTTTTACGGAAAAAATTTTCCCCGCCCACTTTTACGCCCACTTTTTTCGATTTACCTAAAATCAGAAAACGGCTCCATCGAGTTGACTAATTTTTCTTTCAAATGTTCGTATTAATCAACTTTAAGTTTTCATCGAAAGAAAAATTTACCACGCCTACTTTTACGCCCACTTTTTCTATTAAGCGCATAACTGAAGAACGGCTTGACCGATTTGGACGATTTTTTCTTTAAAATGATCGCCATGGGCTAACTTAGGTTTTGCGGAAAGAAAATTTTGCCCCGCCCACTTTTACGCCCACTTTTTTCGAATTACCTAAAATCAGAAAACGGCTCCATCGATTTGACAAATTTTTCTTTCAAATGTTTGTACTAATCCATTTTAAGTTTTCATCGAAAGAAAAATTTACCACGCCTACTTTTACGCCCATTTTTTCTATTAAGCGCATAAGTTGAGAACGGCTTGACCGATTCAAACGATTTTTTCTTTAAAATGATTGCCATGGTCAAACTTAGGTTTTTACGGAAAGAAAATTTTGCCCCGCCCACTTTTTTCGATTTACCTAAAATCAAAAAACGGCTCCTTCGATTGGACTAATTTTTCTTTTAAATGTTCGTATTATTCCATTTTACGTTTTCATCGAAAGAAAAATGTATCACGCCTACTTCTACGCCCACTTTTTCTATTAAGCGCATAACTTGAGAATGGCTTGACCGATTTAGGTTTTTACGGAAGGAAAATTTTAAAGGCTGTAAATTTCGTTTAAAGCTCAACTTAAATCGTCTGGTAATACAACACTAATGTTTGCTTGGGGCCAGCAACGCGGACCGGGTCAGCTAGTTCACTTTAAAATACATTTATACTTAATTTACTCCAAAATTGAGGTATCATTTCAATTTAGTTAAAAAAAAAGATTTTTTTTAGATATCTATATATATCGACCCCTGAACGCGAAAATAACGTAAGCGCCAAAAATCAAATTTTACACGAGAGAGCTTTTTTATTTTATTTCATATAAATTCTGTATGAAATTTGTCGCTTACATTAACATTGTTTTTGCTATAAAATCGTAACGGTACCTTATGGGACCATTACATTTTAGGAGATGGTGCAAGTGTTGCCAATAAAGTCATTTTTTATAAAAAACGAAAATTGAAAATCATGTCGCTAACGATAGGGCAAACCGCTTACCCTAGAAGCTTGAAATTTAGACCAGAGATTGATCACTCCCCAAATCGGTCCACTAAGACGGGATTTTTGGAAATTCGAATGTTTAGGGGGTAAAAAAGGCTAAAAACGGGACCTTTTATCTTCAAAACTAAAAGAGATACACAAAAAATTTAATACTTATTGTTCTTTACAAAAGTAAACGGACTTTAAGGGAGTAAACGGGTAAAACCTGAATTTTGGAACTTTTTTGACACCCCATTTATCTTTTGAACCAGTAAACATAGAAACAAAGTTTATACCACATTCGATACTTATCAAAAAAAATACGAACACTAATACTGAAAATCGTAATTATTTTTGGTACTTTTTTTTACAAAACATTTTCCTCCATTCATTAACATATTCGTACTAAATTATAGGCTGCAAATACAATACTGAAATTTTTGATAATTTAATTGGGGGAAAAATATAGTACCCAAAAAAGAAATACGAAATACTAAAGTAGCGGGTTAAATGCTAGAATTTAAACAAGTTTAAACCTAGAAAAATAAAATTAAGCATAAAAATATGTCCACGAAAAAAAGGAGACGCTACCCAGTAAAAAATGTGCTCCAATAGGAGCAGGTTTTATGTATGAATTCATACCTCAAATCGCTTCAAACCTGCTGATGGTATGCCTGATTTTTGTATGGGGTGTTCCCGGTTTGGAGGACTATTTTCTGCTGACAATAATCGCTTCTTTTAACATGCAAACAAAGCGCTCCTGCAGTGCTTTTTTAAGGACTAACTATATTAACATAGTCATTAATGTTTTGCTTTTACTTGTCTAAATGCCTTTTTCAATCATTTTCGTAAACGATAATATATTTTTATTGTTTACACTTTAAAACCTTCTTTGTTGTCAGCACTAAAATAGCAGCTTTTTTGTATGTTTTATTCTTTATCATTTACTGCTTCATAAGAGCTCTCTTATTGAAGCGCTTGATTATGCGCTTTTTCTCGTAAGTGCTTCAAAAAACCCAAATTTTTTTTACTGGCTAACGAAGTAGCGGTTATATGCTAGTTAAAAATGTTTTAAATTCAGTTAATTACAAATATGTGTGTAGGTTCCGGTTAAAAATGAAAAATTTGTGTCAGTCAAGTGACCCCCCTACTGTCACCCAATCTTGTCAATGGTTGATATCTGTTCGATTATTAAAGCTCTTGAACTATTGTGGGATAATTACTGTAAACTTTCGATTTCAAAAAACTCCCCAAAAATAGTCTTAAGGTGTCAAATCGCATGATCCTCCTCTACGAGAAATAATGCTATTTTCAAACTTTTCTTTCAAAAGATCCATTGTTTCTCTTGCTGTGCGGAAAGTGGCACCATCCTGTTGAAACCACATATTCTCTACGTCTAATTCATCAATTCTCCGCCGCAAAAAGCTTCGGATCATTTCCCTACAGCGATTTCCTTTGGCCGATTATATCTATATGTAGTACATATACAAATATAGACTTCATTAAAAGCAAAATATTATTTCACTTTCTTCAATAAAAATTCGAGAATTGTTCAATAATTCATATTGACTCGAAACATTGTATACCTGTATACATGTTCTGTAACTTTAGTGAGAACTTTTTGCATCGAAAAGATGTGAAACAAAATATTCCATCGTTTCTCGAAAAGTGAGAGAAATGCGTGTCTGTAACTCATGTCGAAAACTATCAAAAGAGATTACGTCGTTACGTTATAAATGTCATAATATTGCACTCGAACCCGATGTGACTGTAACTCATGTCGAAAACTATCAAAAGAGATTACGTCGTTACGTTATAAATGTCATAATATTGCACTCGAAGCCGATGTGACATTGCAGACGTTCAGAACGCCAGTAACACATATAGTTGACGGCGACCAAAATTTACCAAAAATTAAAAATTTTTCAACGACGGCGGCGAAAATACAACCGTCGGCTATATTAAATTGTGTAAAGAGCGACTTTAATGTTTGTTGTTTGCAAACGAGCTTTGAAGACATTCGCATATTTTATTAAAATGTTAAAAGCAAAATTATAAAACAATAAAAAATGTGCCAAGAACAAAATATTATTATTATTCTTTGCATTTTGCATTTTTAATTGTTTTTTAGTGTTAAAATTTTTTCTCGCCCCATTTTTATTCGTGAGTTTATTTGGCAGTTCAAAGCGGGAACTTTTCTCTCCAAAATGTTACAGACACACTTTTTCTGAAAATTTGCTACTTATTTCCTTACGTGACAGCTTGTACTCGCCAAGAAAGTTACAGACACAGTTAAGTGAGAAAAACAGCTGTTTGTTTCAATTTATGGCATTTTTGGTTCATTTCACACATTTCAATCGAAAACTTTCTCGAAGCGAGAGTTACAGAACATGGGCACTGGTTAACTTTTCTGTCCAATCTTTCGGTTTTATTGCGTATTTAAAAGTATGTAAATCGGGAATAATCTATTTAGTTTTGTTTAACAGAAAGATCGATTGAAAGCGGCCTTAATTTATTTTCAAGGGACCCCCTAATTTTAACAAGTACACCAGGATTTAAAATCCTCTTCTTGTATTCTAATGACTGCGCTCTATTTATGTAGTCAAGTGTGGGTGTAAAAAAATAAATAAAAGAAAATTTATTGCTGCTGCTGAGCCATCTAAATTATTAAAAAAAAAAAAATAAATAAAACTCAACATTTATAAATTATTTGGTGGGAAAAATAAAAACATATTCAAATTAAGAATATGTTAAATTTATAGCAAAACAGAAAACAAATTTATATGGAAAATATTTCAAAAAACAAAACAAAAAAAAAAAAAAAAAAAAGAATTAGTGAAGGAAAGTTTTTATTTATGTAAATTGCAGGATAAATGATTTTAATTTATTAGCCGAGACTTAGAATGTATAACAAAGTGGTATTTATAAACTGAAGTAAATAAAACAATTTAAACTGACTTATTGTTTATTAATGTATGTGTTTTTTTTTGAAAGAAGACGAATCATTGATACCCTTCTCCAAGAATCTGAAATATATATAAGTCTGAGTTCATACGGCTCATGTCTTATTGACAAGATTCTTCCTTTTTCTTCCTTGAACATGAATTGGCGTTCAAATGATTTATGTCATGTTGACGACATGTTTTTTATTTTGTTTTACTTGATATTGAAAACAAAAACAAAATTAAACAACGAATATGAAAGCAAAACGTAAAGACAGTACATGCATCTGTGTACTCGTTTCTTTTCCCCTCGTCCCTCTCGCCTATAAAGTAGCAATCTTGTCAATAAGACATGAGCCGTATGAACACAGACTAAAATATTGTAACTTAAGCAAAATAAACTATAAGAAAACAAGTAATAAAGTAGAGTCGATCAAGTCCAACTATTAAATACCCTGCACCATAGCACATAGTGACAAATTTTCGAGATTCCACTACATCTGGGTACGATGGCCAATCATGGACCCGCTAAAACATAATTACCTTATGAGGTTAAGATTCATATAAAAGTTATATATGCCGAATATTATTTAGATATCAACATCTATATGAGATTTGTTTGTCTTAAATTGATTTTGGAGAGGTTGTTTTAATGGGATCTATGTCAGTTCTGGACTTATCACGCCGAACCAACATGTATATGGAAGTAATGGTATTTAAATCTTTTTCCGGAGTGGTATATAATTGGAAGCTTTGGTTAAATATTTTGTAGGACGATTTATGTTCCAAAAAGAAAAAAAGGCCAGCCAGCCGGACGGACAGACATCATTAGATCGACCCAGATAGTGATTTTGAGTAGACGAGGTTAGTTAAAAAGTGGTTATAGGACAAATATATTCTCCACTTTTGTTGTATGGGTATAAATATGGCAAAGTGTATACGTTCTCACTTTGCAACATCACCTCCGGGGGTTTATAGGGATAATCTTAATGATATTTCACTTTCTGGTTTTATATCCTCCGGGAATGGCAGGTACAATCAATACCTGACATTTGGCCAAAATCCAAAATTGGCAGATCATTACGAGCTCTTGCCATCGTTGCTGACCAGAGGTGCTACCACGAACGTCAGTATCCCCTGATAGAACGGCATCGGACTCACATGCTGTCAAACTTATAGAATCTTTGAAAGCCACTCAAGGCAGGAAATCGGTTGCAACAAGAGTTAAAGCTAAGAGACTCTGAAAGAAGATTTTGTACGCCGAAGTTCAAAAAAAAACTTATTATAGAATCGAATTATTTCTGGTAAAGAAGAATAGATCTATTACGTACACGAACTCGTACTTGCAATCGTTTGTAAAGCCCAGCTTCAGCCGCTGAAATGGTGTAAGGCGATATGGTGCAAGGCGATTTCTTTAAGCCTGCACCAAATATTCGTTTAAAACAGTGTTCGAAAATAAACACCAAATATTGCTCCTTAGTGTTCGGCTCGGTAGATTTTTGGAAAACACAAACGCTAATAGCGTTTGTGAAGTAAATCTTAAAAAAAATAACGTTTGCCTGGTTGTCATCTTCGAGCACAAAAATTATACTGTTCTTATCCAACTCAACAAAAATATGAGAACATTTAATTTCGTTCGGGGGGGTTTTTTTTTTAAACACAAACTTTATTGTGTTCGGTTCCGCTCATTAGTGTTCGTTCGTTTCTGTTGTGCTTAGCGCCCTTTTGTCTGGTAAAAACCAAACATTTTTTACAAAAATAAAATACACATACGAAAAAAAACAAAAAGCCAGCAAAATAATTTTTCACAAACAAAACATACAAGCCTGTCACAAAAATCAATTCCAATCGAAAGTGATTTCGTTTTATGTGAAGAAAGATACGAAATCACTTCCACTTTTGATCGAAATTAATTTCTATGGCAGGCCTGACATACAAAATACACACACAAGCTGTTCGTGCGGCGGTCGTTGCTAAAATTGTTTGCTTGTTCATTTCTTTGTCAATGTAAAAAATGAAACATTATAGAACATTAGAGCAGTACCACTACAATTGTCCTGTTTTTTTTAAACGAAGAACATAACACTATATAATGTACGGCTCTTTCTTGAAAATAGTTACGAACAGTATTAAGGGTTGTGTTTGTCGGCACAAACACTTAAATAGATAGATATCGTTACTGGGTGTTTAAGCCGAACGCTAAATAATGTTCTGTTAGTGGTGTTATCAATATTTTTTTTCGTTGTTTTTTTCAATTGTCTCAGTGTTAAACAACCTGGTGTTTATCTTTAGAAAAACTCTCTCATAAATATTGAAAGTATTGTCTATGTAACATTTTTTAACTTGTTGCAAAAATCCTTGAATAATTTAAGACTCATTCCACTTAATGTCGAGAAAAAAAGTTGTTATCCCTTTTTTTTAAATTTGTGTTATCAGCTTTTGCAACAGCAAGTGTCGAAAAAATTCTAAACAATAGTAACAACTGTATCAACACAATAATTCTTTGCAACATAAAATGATGCAAAAGTTTAAGACAAGAAAGAAAAAAACTTTATAATGAATAATCCAGAAAACAAAGAATATGCAACTAGAACACAAGTTTGAAATGATACAGGGGTGACCCAAATGTTAAACACATGATTATAACATTTCTTTTTTTGCAATACAATTGTTACTTTGTTGCAGGTTATAACTGAATCCCTGGAAATTTAGATGAGTATTGTTGCAACTGTCAAAAAATCTAGTTTGTGTTCACACCATAACACATATTATAAACACTCACACATGAAATAAAATGCAACCCTGATCCAATGAAAAGTATTATTGTTTAGAAATTTTTAAAAAAACGATGAAGTCGTATGGGATGTCAAACTTGTTTTCATAATACTTGTCATTTTCATCAGACAAGCATTCACACTATCAGAATTTTCTATATTAGTACTTGAGTTTTTGACGTGTATTAATACAAAGTATAATAGTGTAAACTAGCCTTTATCAATACATGTTTTCCTGACATGTTTATAGTTTTAATTTTACAAAGTTGTTTGCTTTCCTGTAAAATTATATTTTTGTTAGTTACGCCTTTTTGCATTTTAGCTAACGATTTATTTTTGTTTATATCCGAGGTATCCAACCATTGGCAGATGCGCCCTAGTGCATCTTATATAGAAGAAATAACCAAGTTACAAAATTTGGTGGTACAATTCCTTGCGTTTGCAAAATTTTAAATTAATTAATATAAATTTGCGACCTGTACCAGTCATGTTATACACATTTTTGAAAAGTCCTTACGCAGCCAAAAAAAACCCTATTTTTCCCTACGCGTTAAAAAATTGTCTCTACAAAAATCCCTAAAACTTTTATTGATAAAATATTAGAGCAAATAAAACCGTTTATATTAATGTAAAATGTACAGTGTACGTTAGTGCGGGTCGATTTATCTATCGAACTTGTGCCATGGATTTTTCGATAGCTTTTGACATGAGGAAAAAAAATTCCACAACGACACACATAGGGGTTTTTTGCCAATCTAGCCGGACATTAAGCAAAAAATTTTTTTTAAGAAATGGAAAAATTTAAGTACGCAGCTCGACAGACAACAAAGTTCTGCATCGTATAGTGAATTTTCAAGTCTTTTGCTTGAGATTTGTGGTTTTGGGACACTGTTAAAACCAGGAAAGTTGATTAAATTGCATGCGTGTTCATTGACTTTTTACGGTTTTGGGAGGTTTACAATATATTTTTTTGTAGATAAACGAATAAAGATTTTACATTGAATTTTTTTTTCTGTGAAAGACTATATAAACAGCTAATTATGAAAATTTTTAGAAAAATTTTATTTGAATTTTTTATGATAAAAAAATTAGTACGAAATTAAAAAAAACGATTTTTTTGTTCACTTTTTTGTAAAAAAAAAAAATTTAAAAGGTTTTTGAAGGTGAGTTCCGCTGAGTTCTTAAAAATTTTATACATCACGATAAAATTTGAAATCTCTACTTTTAAATTCAAAAAAAAAACGTTGCGCGTTGTTGCGCCATTTTTTTTTATGATTTTTTGAAAATTTCACCTTTTTTCTGTTTTTGCTCATCTTGCATAGGTACATATGATAGAAACCCTTTCGTCAGTCATAAAATGTTTTGGTTGTACGTAGATGGTTTTTATTTAAATTATTACATATAAGCCTAATATTACCTGTGTAAAAAAAGGGATGTGCGAAACAGTAAGTAACGGGTTTTAACCACATGTGCGGCCGCTAAAGGACGTTATTTAATAGAGCAAACAAATTTTTTTACCTTTTTTCTGTTTTTGCTCATCTTGCATAGGTACATATGATAGAAACCCTTTCGTCAGTCATAAAATGTTTTGGTTGTACGTAGATGGTTTTTATTTAAATTATTACATATAAGCCTAATATTACCTGTGTAAAAAAAGGGATGTGCGAAACAGTAAGTAACGGGTTTTAACCACCTGTGCGGCCGCTAAAGGACGTTATTTAATAGAGCAAAATAAATGTACCTGTTTTGCATAACTTTTAAAATCATTAACAACAAAAATAATATATAATAAAAAATCAAATCTGGGCTCTAGGTACTTAGTTTTTTTAAATATATATTGTGGTTTTTGCATAAAATTGTTATCAGAACCATTTTGAAGCTTCGAGAGTAAAATGGAAAAAGTGTATACGAATTTAGAGTTATTCCAAATTATACAAGAATGTAGTTCTAAACTCGTTGAAGAGAAATTACAATTTTTAGTTAGAAAATTGTGCGAAATTTCAAAATGTCAGGGAGATAGTGACATATCAGTAGTAAATCAATGCTTAAAGAAATTCAAATATTTTTTTAAAATATTTTGGCATTCAGCACAAAGAAAAAAGGATCGATTTGTAAGCATGCATGCCAAATGGCTGGAAGGAACAGTGACAATACCTTTTTTTGGGAGTTCGTCTTCAAAACGACTACAAAAGCCGTTTGTTGAATTGACCGAAAGAAGTAAGAGAAGAAAAACTGAAATCTTGCGAACTCAAACCGATGCTGATTTATTGATGCACGCTACCCAAACACAACTACAAACGTCTGGAAAAAAAGATGCCTCAGGTCTGCTTAAAGAAATTGTGTCTTCTCCGGCAAGAGCTACAAAAATAAAAAAAGCATACAAAGCTGCACAAGAGGATAAAGTAAAAAGTAAGCTAACCCCTCTAAAGGCTCTTTCTATATTTGTAGAAGCTGATCTTTCTCGAAAACAATATGAAATAATCCGAAGTGCCGCTAAGAAGGTTTATCCTAGCTACAAAATTCTGCAGAGAGAGAAAAGTGAATGCTATCCTCCAAAAGAATCATTTGAAGTAACGGAAACATGTGCTCAAATAAATCTTCAGGATTTGCTTAATCATACTGCAAGTAGATTACTTACATATTTAAAAGATGTTTTATGTGATTCACAAATAGAAGAATGCAACTCCCTCGAACTAATAAGCAAATGGGGCTGCGATGGATCACACCAGGCACAATTTAAGCAAAAGATGAAAAATGATGCTTCTGATTCTCATATTTTTCAGAGTAGTTTCGTACCGCTTCGACTAATATATGGTGCAAAAAAGGAGAAAATATTATGGCAAAATCCAACTCCTTCATCACCGCGATATTGTAGACCTATTGGCATCAGATTTGTTAAAGAAACTGTAGATGTAATCCAAGAAGAAATTAATTATGTACAAGATGCCATTACTACATTACAAAACACTAATTTTTTAATGGAAGGAAAGTTATATTCCATAAAACATACAATGGTATTTACAATGATAGATGCAAAAGTATGTAATGCCGCAACACAAACTACGTCCACAATGAAGTGCTATATTTGTGGGGCTACTTCAAAAGAATTTAACAATTTGAAAATCAAAAGGGATATAGACGTAGATGCACTTTCTTTCGGATTATCTACTTTGCACGCCAGAATTCGTCTATTTGAGAGCATATTACACCTATCGTATAAACTCACAGTAAAAAAGTGGCAATTAAGATCGGATGAGGACAAAACTATTGTTAATGAGAGGAAAAAAACTATCCAAGAAAAATTTAGAAGTGAATTAGGGCTAATAGTGGATGTACCGAAGACTGGATTTGGAAACAGCAACGATGGTAACACCAGCAGACGATTTTTTTCCAATCCTGAATTAGCTGCAGAAATAACTGGAATTGCATTGGATTTCATCTACCGGATCAAAGTTATTATTGAAGTAATTACAAGTGGTCACAAAATCCATTTGCACGAGTTTGCCAATTATTGCTTAGACACTGCAAAACTTTACGTTACTCTATATCCCTGGCATCCTATGACACCTACAATGCACAAGATTTTAGTACATGGCGCAACTGTAATGAGTGAGGCATTGTTGCCTATCGGGCTATTATCAGAAGAAGCGTCTGAGGCACGAAATAAACATTTTCGGCTTTACAGGCAGAATTTTGCTAGAAAGTTTTCGAGGGTTCAGTGTAACAAAGATGTTATAAATAGACTTTTGCTCAGTTCTGACCCACTGATTACTAGTATAAGACCAACTCCAAAAAAAAAGTCACTACCCTTTACGAAAGAAGCAATTTCTTTTATGCTTCCACCTGTACTTGGCTCTGAAGAGAATTCAGATTCAGAAGAGGATTTTGAAGAAGCAGACGAAGAAGAACCATGGCACTCATCATCATCTTAGTGCAAAAGAGAAGTTATTTTAAATAAATTAGTTGTTATTATTTTAAATAAAATTTGCTGTTACTATTATAAATAAGTTATTATTACGAATATATTAATTATTTTCAGATAAATTAAATACTATAAAATATATAAAAGTCACATAAAATCTTAAAAATTAATATGTTTTGGAAATTAGCAAAAAAAAAAAAATTTTTACAGGGTCGTTCCGGGGGGGGGGGTGTTTGGAGGGATATCTCCCCCTACCCATTAAAGTTCAAAAATTTAATTTTTATAGTATTAAGGCGTTAGTAATCTATTTCTTTTAATATTTACATTTTTTTTAAATATTATTTTATGTAACCGCCCTCAAAAGGGGGCGGGGGGCGAAAAGTGTAATTTTACGATCTCATGGGTCTTATTTTAGGTTTTTTAACTTTCGCCGACGTTAAAAGTTGCATTTGCCAAACAAAAGTATGGGAAAAGTTTAAAAAAAATTGCATTTTTCAGAGGTTGGATTAGTTCTTCTAGGGGGAACATTTTCCTCCTTGGTCCGATTTTATTTATTTTTTAGGTTTACCTGCCTATGACAATATCACATATTTCTGCCAAGTTTCATCGATCTAGGGGCACTCAATAACTTTTAAGAAGCAATATAAGCTAAAACAAAAAGTAATGTCCGGCTAGATTGGCAAAAAACCCCTATGTGCGACATATCAAAAAAATCATTTTCAAATTGTCCAAATTTCGATTTCGCCTATCGAAAAATAGCACAATATTGAAAAATTTTTTCTAGCATTTGGGTGACAATTTGTTGTAAAAATCACCTAAATGAGTCTTCTCAAATCACTTTTGATGGTTAAATACTGATTTTTCACTTGCGCGATTAAAAAATTATTCATATATGATTCATTGCCGAACAAATAAAAAAATGGATTAAAAAATAATATAAGCAGCACTCCGCAGGCAGCGCTGGACATCTTACTACATCTGTCCCCTATTGAGCATTATGTGAGGAGTGTGGCTGCTGGGAACCAATGGGCTGTTTGAGGGGTGGGCAGTATTTACGGATGGATCCAAGATGGAAACCGGCACTGGTGGCGGTGAATATATCGCGGATACCGAGGTGAAAAGGTCAGTCAGACTCCCCGATGGGTGCAGTGCCTTCCAGGCTGAGATCCTAGCGATCTGGAGGGCGACGGAGGTGATACTGGAACACATCGTGGGTGGATCTGTTGTGACAATTTACGTCGATAGTCAGGCGGCGCTTAGGGCATTGACAAATTATGCGGTGCGATCGTGCCTGGTCGCTCGGTGTAGGAATGCTCTTGGTGGACTCATGGAGGCATTCAATGTAAGACTGTGTTGGGTACCTGGACACTGCATGGTTGATGGAAATGAGGTGGCTGATGAACTCGCGAGAGAGGGTTCGAATCTGGACTTAGCGGTAAGGGACAGGGGGTTAACCCCCCCACCACCCCCCGTTGTTACTACTATGGGGTGATACGGGAGAAATTCCTGGAGGGACAGAACGGATTGCCAGGTGTCCAGATTAGACGCGGGGGCAACCCGGGTTCTACTGGGATTGGATAGGGGTAGTCTTGGAACACTTATACGGTTCTTGACGGGTCATTGTCCTGTCAGGGCTTTTGCGGGCAGATGGGACAACGCCATACCGGACTTCTGCAGATTGTGCGATGATTTAGAGGAGCTGGCGACGATCGAGCATGTACTGTGGCTTTGTCCCAGTGTGCAGGGTCTCAGGCAGAAGTGGCTAGGAAGGTTTCACGACGAACTGGGGTGCATCACTGGATGTAGTGCGGCTGATCTACTGGGGTTTGTCAGGGAAATAGTGCGGCTGTTTCTGTCGAGGTGACTGTAGAGAGGGCAATAGTTCTACGCGAAATCTACTAACTTTCTATCTTTCTTGTTTCTATCCATCTCATACTTCTTTTTTTTACTGTCTTTTCTTTTTTCTTTTAATTGCAGGGATTCACAATGGACCGTATTGGACTCCGAGTGGAAGTGTGCCCTTGGGCGCATAACCCTTCTTAACCTAACCTAACCTAACCTTACATCAATGATAAAAAAAAGTCTTTCGCTATTTATATATTAATATAAAATTGACCCCAAATTTGGGGCTATTTTCATAATGCAATATGACCCCATTTTTTATTGAAAAATTATCCCAAAAAAATTAAAAATAACCCTTAAAATAAAATCAGATAGGACATACAATTTTATATAATTTGTGTAAAAATGTTTGGGGTGATTTTTCATTTCTTAAAATTTGCATTTTTTTTTATTAGTAAACGAAAAATAGTCACAAAGAAAAATTGTGATTTTATTTGGGGTCATTGAAAATGTAAAATAAGCAAAAAAATAAAAAAAAAAATTGCCTCAAAATTGCGTGTTGTTGTGTCTCATGTAAAATGTTTGGGCGGTTCTTCACTTTTCTTTTGGGGCCATATCGCCTGGGGTCATTTTGCGCCCCGCCTTAAAGTCGCACTTAATGTTATTTGGTATAGCCGACGGTTGCATTTAAAGCGCGCCGCAGTAGCAGAATTTTGTTTTACATGCACCGGTTTTGAGAAATTAAGAAAGTGTCCTTAATTGTTATACAGAAAACATTAATTCCGATGTTGCCCACCTCTAATAAATCGAAATTGATGGAAAAAACAATAAGAACATAAAACAAAAGTATGTAATTAAAACTTTTTCTTTCGCTGCTAGAACTTACAATTTTATGTAGGTGACATTTATTTCAACTTAAATAAACTGTGACACACAATTTAGTTCAAAATATTTTATATTATCTAGGACACCATAACAAAACATTTTGACACTTATGTATATGTAGGCAAGTATGTATGTGTATAGCAACTAAAGGAATGTCTCACATCCGCTTATAAAGAATTTGAACACGTTTTGATTATGATGTCTCAACAAGAAAGGATGCACCAAATGTGCTAAAAATTCTACTCTTGACACTTTTCCCTTTCATAGTCTACTGTGTCTAAAATAATTGCAAGTAATTTGTTTGATTCTCTTTTGTTCTTCATTATTTTCACTCCTGTTGTTCCTGCTGCTGCTGCTGCTGTTGCCATTACGAATTTGGTCCTACAACAACAGCTGAGGCTCATTGTTTTGGAAGTATTCAGAAAAAAAAAATATTTTTCATTATTTTCATTTTTGTTATTTGCAGTTGGCGTTAAGAGTTGAAAGTATTTACAAAAATAATTAGAAATTAAACAAGACGACAGCTTTGCTTGTTCAACAAAAGCTTGCAAGAGTGTCGTCCCACCAAAAACAGCAACAACATCAGCAGCCAGGATTGCAAATGAAGAAGAAATAATATTGTAAAAAGAAAGTATTTTAATAGTTTCCTTTCTTGTTCTTCTTCTTCTGTTTGAACAAAAGAACAAGAAAGGAAAATTTCATTAAAAGATTAGAGTTGAAAAGGAAATTGAAATTGTTTTTAATTTTATTTTCTTTTGTTTGTAATTAAAAGCATAAAAGACAAACTATAAATACATGACGAAGACAAGAAAGTGATTTTTTCTTTAATTTTGATTTAAGAATTTTAAATGTTAAGAAACTGATTTAGCAAGAACTAAAGCTTAAGCTGATTTTGATATTTTAATTGCTAATTCAGCTTTTAAGGGTAATCATTATCTATGTTCTGCAACTTTGGTGAGAACTTCTCGCATCAAAAGATGTGAAACAAAATATTCCATCGTCGTTATAAAGGGTGTTCGAAAATAACCAGTACAATATTTAGCGTTCGTCTCACACACCCAAGAACGATATCTACTTTTTCTATTAGCACTATTAACGTTGGTGTTTTCCACAAATCTATCGAACCGAAAACTAAATAGCGATATTTAGTGTTTATTTTCGAACACTGGTTATAAATGTCATGATGTACACTCGAAGCCGATGTGACATTGCAGACGTTAAGAACGCCAGTAACACTTATCGTTGACGGCGACCAAAATTTACTAAACGTTACGTTTTTATTCGTGAGTTTATTTTTACAGTTCAAAGAGGGAACTTTCCCACAACAATTTTACAGACACAATTTTTCTGTAAATTGGCGAGTAATTTCCATACGTAACAGCAATAAAGGCTCAGTTAGGCGAACGTTGCTGTACCCGTAATGTAACGCACCGTACTGTAAGCACGTTGGTGCACTTGTACAACGTTTAAAAACGTGTCATATGTTTTCCCATACATAAACAAAAAGCAATAGTATACATAAAACAAAACAAACAGTGATGAAAATCAAAAATGTTCAAATGGTGACCGTTGTGCAGAAAAGGTACCACGGGATTTAAATGGTATTAAAACAGTATTTTGTGTATGTAAAAAATGTTAATAACTTAATATTTATATTTATTTAGATTTACAATAAATAAATTTGTATTTTAGCATATATACATTTTTAGCATACATATATTGTAAATGTGCATACACCAAACAAGGTTTTGATACCATTTAAAGTCTTTTATATGTTTCCCTTTTTCATTGTATGTGTATATGCATTTGTTTATTTTAAACATCTAAACATATGTATATTTGTATATTTGGAAATATCTTGTATTGTAAGTTGTTTTGTCGCAATTCCATAGATATACTAAAAAAAGTACCAAAAAAAAGAGCAAAATTACCCGCATTCAATGTAACATACAAGCCGCCCATCACTGTCTTACAAATGTCACGTAACAACCCTGCAAATAAAATTGGACCACCTGACCCATTTTGATAAAATGGACTACTCCATGGACTAGTCCGATGTAATGCAAGCATGGACCATGCCATTGTTAAAAAGTGTTTGTAGTGAGACGACATGTCTTCGTTTTTTAACGACATGCTTTCGTGTTTAAACGACTTCAAAACTAATCCTCTTGAGTATACCATGGAGTAGTTTTAAAACTACTCCTTACTGGTCCAAAGGTGGGTTATATACCATGGAGTAGTTTTAAAACTACTCCTTAGTGGTCCAAAGGTGGGTTATATGGTCCTCTCCTAGGACATCGTAATGTTAAATAGACCAGGTTTTTTCCATACGTTTGGGTTACTTGTGGACTAGTCCTGGTCCCTTGTGGACTACTCTTTACACGCGTGTTTGGACTGGTCCTATTATTTGCAGGGAACGGCATGATTTTCTATTTTATACAGATTGGTACGTTGCAACTACGGTACATTGCATTTCGGTAAGCTTTTGTATTGGTTTTTATATAACAAAAAACGAACAGCTGATTGATACAGTACAGATACAGCCTTAAGGCTCAGTTAAGCGAACGTTATATAGAACGTTTAAAAACGTGTCATATGTTTTCCCATACATAAACAAAAAGCAATAGTATAAATAAAACAAAACACACAGTGATGGGAATCAAAAATGTTCAAATGGTGACCGTTGTGCAGAAAAGGTACCACGTGATTTAAATGGTATTAAAAAAGTATTTTGTGTATGTAAAAAATGTTAATAATGTAATATTTTTATTATAGATTTACAATAAATAAATTTGTATTTTAGCATATATGAATTTTTAGCAGACATATTTTGTAAATGTGCATACAAACAAGGTTTTGATTCCATTTAAAGTCTTTTATATGTCTCACATTTCCATTGTATGTGTATATGCATTTATTTATTTTAAACATCTTAACATATGTATATTTGGAAATATGTTGTATTGTAAGTTGTTTTGTCGCAATTCCATAGATATACTAAAAAAAGTACCAAAAAAAGAGCAAAATTACCCGCATTCAATGTAACATACAAGCCCCCCATCACTGTCTTACAAATGTCACGTAACAACGGCATGAAATTCTATTTTATACAGATTGGTATGTTGCAACTACGGTACATTGCATTTCGGTAAGCTTTTGTATTGGTTTTCATATAACAAAAAGCGAACAGCTGATGGATACAGTACAGATACGGTACAGCAACGTTCGCCTAACTAAGCCTTAACTCGCCAAAAATGTTACAGACGCAGTTGAGTGACGTTTTTTTTTTATTTCTCGCATTCATCGAAAAGTTTCTAGACGCGAAAGTTACAGAACATGGGCACAGGGTATAATTATAAGGGAAATTAGGCCGTCCTTGTATGTCAGTTTTTTTTATCAATATTGTATCTGGTGGATTAAGTAAAATACCATTTAAAACGCAGATAAATTACTGCAGTGGAGGCAATAATAATTAATTCTGGAAGTGTTCAGCTTCCTAGACACAAGTTTAGGTTCATCGATAGCTTTGTAGAAAGCTCTTATTTTGTGTTAAACCCTGGCTGTGAAACTATTAACCTATCGGATTCTCTAACGAGGTGAAAAACTTGGGGATCATTCTGTATAGATCCCTTAAATGGAATGCTCGGTTATCCCCTGTCACCAGAAGGAAGCTATATAAGTGTACAGCTCAGATTGGCGAACTCATTCCTGAGATGCGGGAGCATGTCCGTAGTACTGACCTTTCCAGCAGATCACATCCGTTTGATGTCGACTGGCCAATGTATCGAACAAAGCATTCAGAGAAAATTCGTTTCTTGGTCGAACTAGCCGTATGTGGAATAGACTTCCGGCAGAAGTCTACCCAGTCGGCTATAATTTGAAAAAGTTCAAATTTAATGTCTACAAACACTACTCTTTCTTTCCTTCTCCTCATAACCTATTTTCCTTATACCAACACAATGCATTGCATTAGTAGGGACTTCCTCTAATTAAAAAAAAGGGAAGGTGACTTTTTGGGTCACATACGGATACTTGAAATTCTTAAGAAGGATCTACCTTTTTGGTTGGTGGTCATATGCTGCCTTGTCTAGTATTCTCCGCATAACCTATTTTCCTTATACCAACACAATGCATTGCATTAGTAGGGACTTCCTCTAATTAAAAAAAGGATTGTGGCTTTGTGGGTCACATACGGATACTTGAAATTCTTAAGAAGGATCTACCTTTTTGGTTGGTGGCCATACGCTGCCTTGTCTAGTATTGGATAGGAATTGTTATGTCCCTTTAGCTGATAGGGGTCAACAGGCGCGGGAGCACAGGTCAGGTGTGATTCACCGACAGATCTAAACAGACGAATGACATTACTGGGGCGGGCATCTTGGGCCCAGGTTTCCAGAGGGCTTGCCAATGGCCAAACAGCCTACGATCTTTCAGGCAGAGTTTTACGCAATCCTCATATGTGTTGAGGAATGTCTGAGGTGGAGGGCAACGAGTTTGAGATTATTTATAATGTCGGATGCCCAAGCCGTTCTTAGAGCACTACCTTCTTTTGAGGTGAAGACCAGGTTAGTCATCGACTGTTTAACTTCTCTGAACGATCTGGGCAAACACAATGACATGGACTTGCGTTGGTGGCACGGCCATGTAGGCAACGAAAGGGCTGACTGCTGCAAACAGGGGCGCTCCCCGTCCATTTATAGGCCCTGAGCATTTCTTTGGCATCACTGACGGTCACATTGCATATGATGAGCCGTACTGCAATTTATGATCTTTCACCAGGCAGGGTATAAGGCTTTTTACGTAGCCTAAACTTTACATGGTAAGATACACAGCCTGCACAAAAGATCCTCGGGTCGTGGTACATTGGACCTTCTACATATCTATCAATTATGTATGTTAGTTTTAGGCTTAACATTTTTTTCAGTAATTAAACTTACATGTAGCCCTAACTTGGAATTATTAATGCCAAACAATAAAGTCCACAAATGATCAAGGATCGTCAAAAATTGTTTTTGTGGAAATTTAATTTTGAACAGATGATATCGAGCAATTGTTTTAAAAGGCGTCATTAAAAGTTTTTTGTACATTTTTCATCGATTTTCACTTAAGGGACCCCTTGAGAAACAAATTTTTTTCTCAAACTCTTCAAAATTAAACAAATTTACCCCTATCGTGAATAAAAACTCCTTGGGAGTTTTTCCCTTTTTCCATTTTCCCTATGTTAATACAATTGTAAAAATGGGAAAAGGGAAAAAACTCCCAAGGAATTTTTATTTACGATAGGGGTGATTATTCTATTCTGAAACGCTCAAACAAATAAACTTTCAAAAAAAGGCTTTGTTAAAGTTCCATTAGCCATTATTGAAGACGATATTACCGACCTACAAGGCGGTTTTATCGACGTCGATGACGGCCTAATCGACTTTGACTGAAAACCTACAAACACGTCAAAAATGCAACGCTGCCTTCGGACACAATCTTAACGATAAAGGTGCGCGCTTTATCGTTAATTCTTAAAAAAGCTACAAAAATTGCAAAACGAAACAACATCAATAAATAAGTGACAAATAAAATGTGCCTGATTCACCGCTGTTGTTGAATTAATAATAAAATAATAATAAATGAAAATTTCTTCAGGCTTGATAATCTAAAAAGGCGTTTGTTTGCACATATTTTTTTCAAAATCTCAAATAATTTTTTTTTCGTTTTCACCAAAATAAATTTCTTAAAAACCTTTTTTTTATCATTTCACTTACCGCTGCCAATAAAAAATCAAAATTGCACACAGCAATCTGTTTAAACTTGTCCATGTCATCGGATCGCATCAGATGATGCCAACTCTCTTCGACGTGACGCATGCTGTACGAGACATCGGCTGCCATGGGATTGTAAAACGTTGAGGTATCATCATTGGGGTTACCAGATGGCTTACGACCAGTCGAAAAATTGTCTCTGTCTTTCATTGTCGTTTGACTTGCCAATGACTGTTTGTCATCGCTTATTTCACGTTCTGTGCTTTCGTCTTCATCCTCTTCTTCTTCTTCCTGATCCTCAGGATCGGCGGGGAAAAATATATTTGCAATGGCGATATGCATGGAACGTATACTATTCGAGTCCATATAACGTGAACGCGATATTTGTTTGCAATAGGGATAACGCCATTGGATTAGAACCTTGCCAGACATGATTTTATCCCGTAGAAGGAATTCTAAAATAAAGAGGAATTCAAAAGAAAAAACGAAATTTAGACTTAATAATCTAAAAAGAAATGTATATGAGCAACTTCAAAAATTTACGACACCTAGACATTTTTTTTTTAATTTTTTTTTTTTTTGTCTGACATCAATGTTGATTTGCGTGTGTATAAACCGATATTTGAGCATGTGAAATCCGTTCGCGTTAATCATTTTTATTACACGGCGCAAATTTTACTGCGGTTTAAAGTTAAAAATTAAAAAAAAAATATAAAAATTACAGTTTTTGTTAAAATTGAAAAAGGATAACGCGTGTGGATAATACCCCTTAAGGGCTTTCTTAGCACACTAAAATATTTGTAAAAGCTTGAATACTTTTTAAAACACACTGGAAAAAAAAATATAAAAAAATTTTTTTAAAAATTATAAATAAATAAATAAAAATTTATTTAAAATTGTTAAACATTTTACAAAATTACGGCTAGTATAAGACATAATTTGCAATATTTTGGGAAAAAAACTATTTGGCTATCGCTAATGGCTTAAGAGATATAACCATTTAAACTTTACCACTCATGATTTTTTTACCAAATTATATATTTAGATCAGTAATACTCAAATATTTATTCTTAGAAGCACTCAGCAAAAGCTACTATGATCATAATTTGTTTCGCTTCTCAGTTTTTTTTAACGAATTTTAGAAATTATAAAAAGTATATTCTGAAACCAAATCAAATATTTCATACAAGGATGCTTTTTGAGGTTAGAAACATTTTGTTTCTCCATAAAATTTTAAATCCTTAAAATTTTTTGGTGCGTTTTCAATTTTAGTATCAAGCTCAGTAAAGTCTTCTATTCGATGTACGTTTGAGCGGAATTGATACAGCGCTTCAGTTGTCACAAAGCGAAATGTGTTTGGAAAAAACTGCCGCTGCACGCGCCAGGGTTGAAAAAAATTATTTTTTTTTGCACTTTATCAGTTTAGTCCGTCGCGAATAATCTATTTAGATACCTTAACATGTGCCCATGACATGTTTTGATATAAAAAAAAGCTTAAAAATAAATTGTTTTTTTGCAAAAATTTTCAAAAGTTCATAAAATTTTTGCGTTTAAAAATTTTAAAGTGCGTTTTCGCCTCGGAGGTGCCCTTGACGAACTTACTCACATCACGCAATACACTAGCCAACTTAAAAGGCAATTCAGATTGTCAGACGCAAAAAAGATACATTTTTAAAAAATTTACGCTAATTTCTTTTAAGTTTGTGATGTCCGTGATACGTTATTGGTGCGCTGACACCAACTTGATACACCTCAAACTTTATAAAATTACGCAGTTTTTTTAATTCTGCGCTTAAAACTCATTTTTATTAAACGGCGCAAAAACTCTATGCAAAATCTTCAAAAATTTCTAAATTCGAAAAATTTTGGTTTCACTTTAAAACACCATGCAACTTTTCACGCAGCAGCGATATCAAAATTTTTTTTTTAGTGGATATATCCTCCAAGTCTAGTGACTAAATTTGGTATGGGTTTGGATCTAAAAGCTTAAAACTATTACAAAGAAAACGGAATGAATGAAAAAACTCTTGGAAGTTTCAAGTCGTTTTTTTTAATTTTTCGAATTTTAGATGACCACCAATTCTTAAGGTGAGGACTTTTCAACGTAAAACTTTGCACGTCATATCCTTCAAGTATAGTCATCCAAACCCTGTACAACGTTTTTTTCAATTCATTAAACTTAACGAAATAAGAGCCATAGTATGTCGGTTTCAGCAGGTGCTCAAAAAATTTGAAGTAGCCCATATAAATTCTAAAATTTCTTTGAAGAAAACAAAAAAAAAAAAAAAAAAAAATAATTTTTCCTTAATGGTATAAACACAACAGGGACGAACGACGAACTTCGCATAGTATGACGAATTCGTCGGCAAGAATTCGTTGCGTAAATTCGTCATATGAGACACAATAAGTGCGTGAACCTAATTTTTTTTTAATTTATAAAAAACTATTAACTGGGTGTGTTCTAGAATCCAAATCCACTCGAAATGGATTACTTCAGCATTTTTGGTGTTCTGCATTTTGATTTTGCGATCTTAAATTAGTTTTTGGGTTTGTTTTAAATTTTGCAATTTTTCGCTGTCCCTTTCCCAATTTATTCGTCGTGCGTCTGCGTAAGAAATAGAAATAAACCTATCGCAGAGTTTGTTACGCACGCCGAATTTTGGTCTACGCAATGATTGTGTGTACTTTCATATACACCAATGTGTTCTATTTCTGGTGACGAATATTCGTTGCGAATAATTCGCCGTTCGTCCCAGTTGTGTTTCTAGCATAAGTTGTGTTTTTAATTCAATATTTAATTCTTACTCATCTCATTGTGTATTTTCTTTAACGAAGAAAAACAAAAATTCCCCTTTTCCGTTGTTATATACGCCTCGGGATCATCGATGGGCATCAATAATTCCAATAACTCCGTTTCGGACAAGCCAAATTCAGACACAGTTAAATAAGCTGCCAGTCGTCCAAATCCCTTTCTACCATATTTAAATTCTAAATGATCAAATTGCTTTTCTAAAAACTCTATAAAAGTTAAACTATTGTCAGGGGCCAATTGTTTTCTCAACACTGTCGCATTTTCCTCAGTAGCCAAATCAAACAGATACTCCGTCGATTTGAAACGATCCTTTTGCATTTGTGTAAATTTTAATTGTTCCACCGGTGTCGTTGTGGAACATATAAGCTGCACATTCCAGGGCAAAGAGGTGGGTAACCAGGACAACGCTGCCACTATATCACAATCCAAGGGATTTAATAAATGCAAATCGTCTATGAACAAAAATAAAACATCAAAATTCATGTCCTCTATGCGTCTTAAAAGATTCTGGAACCAATTGTTAATGTACAAGGGATCAAATGAGGCATCTTTGGGCAAATATCCCTCGGGTATATTGAAGATAATTGATATTTGCTGGCACAATACTCTTAGCATTTCCAAATTGTACGCTGATCTGGGAGAGGCCGTGGCAAAACGTATTATACGATGTACCCGCGTTTGAGGCTGAAACCAGTTCTTGACATCATGATACAGTTCAGTCATTAAAGTACTTTTGCCACTGCCATGCGTGCCACAAATAAAATAGGGAGCATGGCGACTGCCATTACGAAAATTTGCCATTAAATTTAGTTTCAAGCGTTCCACTACGGGTGATTTAATTAAGGCCTTTGCTTCTTGATGTTCTTTCAAAATTCGCAAATGTGTTGAATGTTCGTGAAATATTTCCTAACAAAAAGAAAAGGGAATGGGAATACATTAATACTTGGTGAAATGGAAAGTGTTAAAAAAACAAGTTCAGTAATATAATTAACTACATATTTTATTTTAAAAGGTTTGTGATGAATTTTTAAATAAGAACTAATTAAATTTTAATTAAATCAAATAACTTTTTTTTAGAAAAACCTTAAATTGCTTAAAATTTCACTATTAAAACATTTTTGCTTTATTACTAGGGAAGAAGACTTTGTAAATTTCTTTCAGAAATTTATAGTTAAAGTTATACCCAAGTTGCAGTTAATATTTTAGTTAAATTAGCAATAAAATATAAGGTAAACTTCGAAACAAATATTTCTTCGAGAAATATTATTAACAAAAACGTATTCACAGGAATATGCGAAATCATAGCTTAAATCATGTCTTAAGTTGTAATCACAGTTCAAGTCAAATTCATGAGTTGGGTTTAAGTTAACTAAGTTGTCATATTTACAACTCATACTAAAGCAGAAAATGACAACATACACAGTTAAAGCTTTTGAGCAGTATTTCACTTCCAATATATTATTGAATGTAGTTGAAATTGGTTGTACGAAGAAGTTAAATCGTAACCATACACAAAATAAATTCTGTCAGTGAAATGTCAACGTCATGATAGTCAAGTCATAGTCAAGCCATAGTCAAGCCATAGTCAAGTCATAGTAAAGTCATAGTAAAGTCATGGTCAAGGCATATTCAAGTCATGGTCAAGGCATAGTCAAGTCATAGTCAAATCATAGTCAAGTCATAGTCAAGCCATAGTCAAGTCATAGTCAAGTCATGGTCAAGGCATAGTCAAGTCATGGTCAAGGCATAGTCAAGTCATAGTCAGGTCATAGTCAAGACATAGTCAAGTCATAGTCACGCCATAGTCAAGTCATAGTCAAGTCATAGTCAAGTCATAGTCAAGTCATAGTCAAGTCATAGTCAAGTCATAGTCAAGTCATGTTAAGGCATAGTCAAGTCATGGTCAAAGCATAGTCAAGACATAGTCAATTCAAAGTCAAGTCATAGTCAAGTCATATTCAAGTCATAGTCAAGTCATGGTCAAGGCATAGTCAAGTTGTACACAAAATAGTCGCTCAAGTTATAGCTGAAATCATATCTCGTGTTTCGAACTCAAGTCAGGGTTTCAGTAACAATTTAAATCATATTTTGTAAAATATTTTTTAAAATTTTTTTCTCATATTATTTAACCCATCATTTACATTTTTGGATACTATCGGGTGATTTTTTAAGAGCTATAGGAAAGTTAAAAAAAAAAACTCATAAAATTCGGAAAAATGCATGAAATCCTTATTTGAATCGATAGTACGGTCCATATAATTTAATGTTTGAAGATTATTTCATGCAAATGTTGACCGTGACTGCGCCTCAAATGTTCCATCCGCTTAGTCCAATTTTGGCATACTCTTTCCAACATTTCGGCCGGTATCTCATGAATAAATGCTTCAATGTTGTCTTCCAATGCGTCAATTGAAGCGGGCATGTGTGTACAGACATCAGCTTTAACATAGCCACACAAAAAATAGTCTAAAGGCGTTAAATCCCACGATCTAGGCGGCCAATGGACCGGTCCCGAACGTGAAATAAAATGTTCACCGAACTCGTCTCTCAATAAGTCCATTGTTAAGCGTGCTGTGTGGCACCCTCTTGTTGAAACCACATGGCATGCAAGTCAAGCTCTTGCATTTTGGGCAAAACAAAGTTGGATATCATCTCACGGTAGCGCTCACCATTCACAGTTACGTTACGATTCGCATCATCTTTCCAATGATGCCACCAGCCCATAAACCGCACCAAACTGTGACTTTTTCTGGATGCATTGGTAGCTCTTGCAATGCTTCTGGCTGATCTTCAATCCAAAATTGACAATTCTGCTTTTTAACGTACCCATTGTGCCAAAAGTGAGCTGACCATAAAATGGAAGAAGCGCGCGATGAACTTTCTTAACAGAGCACGCATTTTTAAAAAAAATTCAATAATTTTCAAGCGCTGTTCGTTTGTAAGCCGATTCATGGTTAAATTATAGACCAAACTGAAGATGTTCGACAGTGAAACAAACCAGTTTTAAACCAGTGTTGCCAAAAAGATAATAGCTAAAAAATCACCCGATATATTCAACGAAGAACCTATTATTTATTTAACATGTTTTTGTTTAAGTTTTTACTCTGCATCGTTTTCACAACGAAATACAATTTGTTTCTTGTCATCAGAGAAAATTAAGTAAAAGTAGTTTTGTTTTAAAAAAATTTATAAATATTTTTGGTGAAACAGTATCCATAAATGCATTGCAAGTACAAGGTATAAAAAAATATTTAACTTTCATATATTTTTAACATTAAATGACAGTAACAAATGTAAAAAACCCGAATAATTTATAATTCAACTTTTATTATACGACTATAAAAAGCATTATTTTTTTTTATTTTACAAAGATAACCCAGCAAAATTTTACTAAAACTATGCAAACTTTTGCCTTTAAGTGGGGAACAGAATAGCCGCTGTAGTAAAACGTAACGAATAGCGCTTCAAGCTGCAAAAAGTTAAAAACTGCTGTTTCAAAGTAGTGTCAAAAGAATACGTAGTTGTAGAAGTCTTTGCAGTTGAAGCGCGAAATTCGAAATTTTGAACTTTGTTGGCGCTACAGAGTATCCGTCAGTTTAAGCTACTACTACAACTACTTAATTCTGTTCCAGGTCTTACTTCGAAACGCCAATTGTTATTTTAACACTAATAGCACAGCCGCACAGTGGCTGAAAATCGTTTTTCATTGGCCAAAAATCTGTAACTTTTGAACCGAAGGAAATATTTTAGCGAATTTTTTTTTAATCGACAGATAGATTCCTTAACTTTCTCCATTTAAATTTCATTAAAATCGGTTGAGTAGTTATTGCGGAATTTAAGGGCAAAGTGGAACTTTAGATTTTTTTTTACTTTAGCGTGCAATATGGTTTTTTTTTATTTCTTTTAGGGCCATTATTACAACTTGAAGTTAGCTAAAGTTAAGATTAAATTGACAGATAATAATGTGTTATCTGTCAAAAAGCGTCTGTTAACTGTCGGATAACTGCTAACGCCAAGTTATAATAATGGCCCTTAATTATTTAAAAATTTTATTTTTAGATTTAAATAATAATCATTAACATTTTTTGTAATAATGGGACACTCAAAAAATTAAAAGTTTATACTATAAAAAAATTTTAACATAAAAAAAAATAGTAAAATCCACTGGAAATTTTGCTATTATTGCTGAAAAATAAAAAAATTTTTGCTTTCAAATTTGTTTACACTTATTTATTTATTAAAACATTTCATACATGTGTGGATAAAAAAAACATTTTGAAAATAATAGCAGCAATAGATTTTATTAGCTTTTGTAACAATGTGAGTTTCTTTCTGTTTATTATTATTTTTTTACTAATACAATGTCTGTCTTAGATCTAATGAATTATAATTATTGTTCATTTAATTGAAAGATTGATTGCAAATAGTCCATATTTTGTTCTGTGTTATTTCTGTTCTTAAGTAGTTTTTTGACTTCTTCATCTAAATCCCGATGTTCCACTTTCCATTGATTTCGAATACTGGAGATAAACGGATCTAACGTTGCCAATAATATATTAAATAGATCTTCATTAGTGGAATTTCGTGAAATTTTTCTAGTATTGTGCTCTCTATAAAATCTGTAATCCTTATTCCTTTTTTCCTGAGCTTCCTCTGATAAATCTCCAAGTGGCACCAACTGATATTTAATGACATCTTCTCCATGATAAAGGATTTTGTGAACTGTAGCAGACATATTTCTCCATGGGTACTTGGTTGTATATATTTTTGCAGTTTCCTTAGCATCATCTCAAAACTTTCTGGAGTCAATTTCTTCATTGCACGCAAGTATTTCTTGGATTATTTTAAATCTAAAAATGAGGTTAAAATCAACACCTGTTATTTCAGATGCTGTTTCTGGATCAGAAAAGAATCTTCTTGCGGCATTGCTTTTTATATGTACTACCTGTATAATGTCGATCACGATCAATTTACCCTATATCATAAAATTTTGTTTGAAGACAATAGCACATGATTTCTGTTACTTCTGCAAACTTTTTTGCGGAATAAAAAAAAAATTGTAAAAAAACAATTTCAAAAAAAAATTTTTTTTTGAGTAATTTCATTAAAATTACCTTTCTATCAGTGGTTTAACCTTCTTAATCCCTTCTGATCCGCAAAAGTTCTCTTCTACTAAAGTTGAAATTTGACAAAAATATAGTAGTTTAGAAATTTTTTTTTGAGTAATTTCATTAAAATTAAAAAAGTGTTAAACAGACGGGTTCAAACGGGTGCAAGAGTATATACGGGGTAAAGAAAACACTTTCACCTTTCCATCAGTGGTTTTACTTTCTTAATCCCTTTTGATCCGCAAAAATTCTCTTCTACTAAAGTTGAAATTTGACAAAAATTTAGTAGTTCAAAAATTTTTTTTGAGTAATTTCATTAAAATTAAAAAAGTGTTAAACAGACGGGTCCCTACGGGTACAAGAGCATATACAGGGTTAAAGAAAACACTTTCACCTTTCTATGTGCCGGTTCACACACGTCAAGTTTAACTCGTCAAGTCTTGAGTTTTAGGAGAGAGGGGAAAAGATATGGCATCCTCTTTTCCCTTTTCTCCTAAAAGCTCAAGACTTGACGAGTCAAACTTGACGTGTGTGAACCGGCACTATCAGTGGTTTGACTTTCTTAATCCCTTTTGATCCGCAAAAGTTCTCTTCTACTAAAGTTGAAATTTGACAAAAATATAGTAGTTTCGAAATTTTTTTTTGAGTAATTTCATTAAAATTAAAAAAATGTTAAACAGACGGGTTCAAACGGGTACAAGAGCATATACAGGGTTAAAGAAAACACTTTCACCTTTCTATCAGTGGTTTTACTTTCTTAATCCCTTTTGATCCGCAAAAGTTCTCTTCTACTAAAGTTGAAATTTGACAAAAATATAGTAGTCTAGAAATTTTTTTTTGAGTAATTTCATTAAAATTAAAAAAGTGTTTAACATACGGGTCCAAACGGGTGCAAGGGCATATACAGGGGTAAAGAAAACACTTTCACCTTTCTATCAGCGGTTTTATTTTCTTAATCCCTTTTGATCCGCAAAAGTTCTATTCTGCTTAAATTGAAATTTGACAAAAATATAGTAGTTTAGAAAATATGTCCTAACATCTCAAATATAAATAACACAACAGTCGCAAATATTACTTGTTTAAAGATAACAAGACTACCAACCTGGCAAAAAAGCAAGCAGGTCATTAGCGCTGATAGTTTTTGTGCAATGATTATTTCTTTCGGTTTAAATATTAAAAAAAAAAACACTTTTTTCTGAATTAAAAAAAAAGTTGTGTTTAACAACATGGCACAACCACAATTACCAATATTTTGATCTAATTTTTTGGCTACCTTAGTTTAAATATGTTTACAAGTAAATAAAATTAAAATTTTTGAAATCGGTGACAAACAAAAATTGGACTTTTGGCCAATGAAATAAAATTTTCAGCCACTGTGAGCCGTGGCATTTGAGTTGCATCTGTAACTTTTTTTGTATTCCGAAGAAATCATATTTATACATATGTGTAAATAAACTTACTCAAACTTTCTAAATATTTTGTTTCAAGGGGGCTTAATTCTCGACGTTTCTACTGTTAAAACAACGAAAGATCTTTGTCCTCTTTGGTTATAATTAAACATTTTCGCTTTATTTTATTTTAGCCACTCAAGTTAACATACAACACAGAAAAAATTTGTTCACCAATCAAACCATAAATCAAAAATAAAATCGGTTTTAATTAAAAATGTAATCAAGTGAATTAAGCGTTTAATCAAGTTAATTAAACGTTTAATTGATACAATTAATTTGTTTACTGGTTCAATCATTTAAATCATTTAATAATCATTAAATCATAATCAATTAAAATCATTAAATCATTTAAATGTTTAATTCACTTCCCAGTAAAAACTTCGCTTATTTTTTCAAAATCAATAGCTTATTTCACTATTATTTAGTAGCTTTTGTATAGCTACTTCTATAACTACTTGTTTCTGGATGTATGTAGGTAAACAAATAATGACTTACATTTTAATGCGTTTATTTTGGGACATCCCTTGTAAAATTCATCGGTTCTTTCAGTAGAATTATAAGTAGTGCTTTAAGTTTTTTCTGATTACTAAATACCTTATTTTGTAGGCGAAGTTTTTACTGGGTTGATTAAATTTTTGAATTAAAACTGATTTCATTTTGGTTAACGCTTTAGTTGGTGACAAATTTTTTCCTGTGTATGAATTTCTGCCAAACAGTTATACCCGCTTTAAAATCAGTTTATGTACATTTATCACCGTTGTACAACTATAGATTTTATTTTGATACACCTTCAGTTCTTATCAATTGTTTAAAGTGTTTAAATGCGAACCAAACATTTTGCTGGGTTGTACCATTTTATAAGGTAAAGAGTGTAAGCTCGTATTTTGACTTACTCGGAAAAAGAACAAGCAAAAAAAAGTATCCAATTTGTTGAATGTTCTTTTTTGTGGGAATGCCTTAACAAAAGTATGGCCCAAATACCCAGTTACATCAAATAAACAAACCAGGACACCAAGTGCTGCACAGTGGGGTAAAATTAAGAAAAGTCGTAAAAAAGTATCGAAACTATTTTAAGGATTAGCATGAATTAAAGTAAAGCTGAGAGCTTGCTGTCAATTTCACGATGTCGAAAGAATTCTTTCTTTGAAACAAACACAAATTCTTAAATTTGGTTTCTGTTTCAAATATAAACAATTTTACGAAAGAAAGAGTTCTTGCGATATCGTTAAATTGGCAGTAAGTCTTTTGAAAACTATCACCAAAAAGATGGGGGCTTTGTTAATTGGACGTTATTTTATTAAAATATTTTTTTTTTGTTTCGGCTTAAGCTGCTATAAAGTGATTTTCGGTAGGCGATTTTTAAAGGATCTATAGTAGATTACGGCCCATTTTCACAAAACTCGATGGTGTAATTTCTAAACTAATTTAATAAAATTGGTCCAAATTTTAAAGTAATTCTGATAGGTAATTTGTTGCTACAAATGGTCCAAATCGGCCTATTGTTTCACTTAGCCTTTTTATAAAGGTTTCTCTGGAAAAAGGTTTTGTAACGCTATCGGTTACACGGGATGAGCTACGGCGTTGAAATTCGACCTAAATGTGACACACATAAAAACTTTTCGTCGAAAGAAAATCAATTTAATAAATTATAAATTTATTAACATATGTATATAGACATTTCGTCACAAATTGGGGTTAGGACTCCCTATATAACAGGGCAATTTAAAAGACGTGTTTGGATAAGCGTGCGAATTTGCCGTGTTGCCCTATTCAAACGTTTTATTAACACTGGGGGAAAACAATGCGTTTACTTACGCCCCTATGGGTATGCGCAATCCAAACACATTGGCGACCATTTGAGTGTGTGATTCATACACTCGCCCCTTGCGTACAAGGCGGAGCCTTCTTACCTACACTATCAAAGGCAAGCAGTGCCTCTCAATAAGCTACAGCACCTAGGGAGATCCGCAAGCAGTCCGAACTTACCAATAGCTGGTAAATAATGAGCCCTTAAAGTTTTGAATAGCTTCCTTTCCTCGACTTTTGGTATAATTCACAGCCACCAAGAAATTCTCGAAAGAGCCACACTTACAACCAGTGCACCAGGATCGAAGCCTAAGGCCTACTGTTTTCTGTGTTCAATAGGGATCTCTTGTCATCCGTGGTCAACCCTTTATTAAGAAGAAACCCCAGCCTATTTTGCTTCTGTCGAAAAACAGGTATTCACTGCACCTATTTCCTCGGAGAATGAAGAAATATCCTAAGGATCAGAGTTCGAAAAAAGTGTACACCAACGTTGTGTATTTATATATAAAACATCTGTCAAATCGGTTAAAAAATAGTTGAGTTTTAATCAAAATACTGAAATCCCAAAAATTACTTTTTTTATACCCTTCACCGAAGGTAAGAGGGTATATATAAATTTGTCATTTCGTTTGTAAGTTACACAATATTGATCCTACACCCTTTAAAGTGTATATTTTCTGGGTCCTTATGAAAAGCGAAGTTCAAATCCAGTTGTCCGTGTGTATGTTGAAATGGGTTTTCCGAAGGCCCCAAATAGGATTCGGACTAGGTTGTCATATATTTGTGTCACATATACTCGTTTTAAGTTTGCTATTGAAATTTAGCCAGATCGGTCCAATAATTACGGAGATATGCGAACAAACCACGACTACCTGTAATTTTTTTCAAAAATCCCTTGTTGTTGCATTTTTATACCCTTTACCACAAGTGGTGAAAAGGGTATATATTAGTTAGTCATTCCGTTTGTAATTTCTATAATATTGATGTTAGACCCTATAAAGTATATATATTCTGGGTCCTTATGAGAAGCGAAGATGATTTAACGATGTCCGTCTGTCCGTTGAAATGGATTTTCCGATGACCCCCATATATGATGGGGAGCCAGGCTATTACACATTTAGGTCACATATGGTCCGCAATTGTTTGCTATTGAAATTCCGCAAGATCGGTCTACCAATGGCTGAGATATGAGTAAAAAACCACGACTGCCTCAAATTTGTTCCTTTAAAGGTCCAATTAGACGTGACATTACCATTCCAACACTGTATTACCAAAACGACATAAACATACCATTCAAACCAATTCAATTTTGGTTTCTACGGTCATACAGTGGTTATGGTAATACAGTGTTGATAATGTGTTTTTTTTTTGTTGTTTTTTTATACCCTTCACTACAAGAGGTGGATTTTGTTTGTAATGAGTTTAATTTTACGCATACACATACACATTAATGCATGTATATCATATGCTGCTCAAATAAAGAAACAAACTCATGGACTCAATATATTTTAATTAAACGCTTCTTCAGTAAAAGCATTCGTAGCCTCCTGAGACTGATGATATTGCCAGTTCGAATCCCAAAAATAATTTTTTTTTCAATTTTTTTATTTAATTTTTTTATGTTCTAAAAAACGATTTTAAGATCATAAAACGAATTTCAAACATCAGCTTTGGCAAAAGAGGAAACGGGCTTAGGTACATATATACATTTTTTGTTTTTTTATATTCTTCGGCATGACGAAATGAAAAGTTGGCGTGGCTCAAATAATATATATTTATGGCTCAATTAATATTTATTTTTATTTATTTATTATCTAAAAAACGTTATTTATGTATATAACTTTTTGTTCTTATCTCATCATGGTAAAGGGTATATAAGATTCGGCATAGCCGAATATAGCGCTCTTACTTATTAGTTTGTGAATTTGTACAAAACGATTATGAGCTGACAAACACTTATATAACATACCGATCTTGTTTTAGCGTACGTAAAGTTTTCTTTAAGTGTTCACGTTTTTTAGCAAGCGTGTAGTAAACTTTGAATGTACGTCTTGTGCTAACCACACGTTTGCTGTACTTGGGTTTTTTCATGAATAAAATCGCATGTGAAAGAGGTTGCTTGAAAATACAGAACGCGTACTCTAAACAAACACTATACGTAATTTAAACCATAAGCGGTACGTTATCTTAGTATTTGTGTACGTACGCTGACATTCTGTACTGTACTCTATTTTGTTTATGTACAAATTCAAAGAAACATAATTTTTTGTTTGAATTTTGTATAAAATGTGTACTGTTTGTGGGGAAATACGGTACGGTACACTAACGTGTTTTCTTTGAACTCTGCCTAGGATGTATCCCTACATACCCGCAAGGAAAGGGTTATTCCAAAGATGCCATAGTTCTTTAAAGACTAGCTTTTAAGCTATTACATGCAAATTGTATCATACATGTACCATTTTTTTCCATTTAGGACACTGTGCGCCAGCCAGCAGTTTTCAACGAACGAAAATGTAAATGTGCGGTGAAAAATTCATGTTGTATTTGACTGAATAAGACTGCGTTTGTTTGCTCATAAATTATGAAACTAAAGTTATAAAAATGTACACAAATAAAACACCAACACCATCAAAACTGCCTGATTTAAAATGCCGAAAGGGAAATAGAATAAGAACCAGAAAAAAAACAAATTGAAACATGGCAATTTTTGAATGAAAATGAGAACGAATGAAAATGTAATAAAAAATGTTCATTAAATATTAAAATAATATTATTACGAAATTATTCACTAATACTGATGATGATGATGCTGACGATGCCGCAGTCGGAGATGCTGGTGGTGTTGCTATTGCTGATGGTTGCGATGATTTTTGTTTTGCTGCAGATAAAATATTGATGTCGAAGCTATAAAAATAATGCTCGGAATGGTGGTAAAATGATATTATTTCGTAAGCAATGATACTTGAAATTTTAATGACCTTAAATAGAGAAATAAAATGAATCAAAATATATTTTTCTGAAAATGGATATGACATGAATAGAAATTCTTTTGCCTTGGTTTTTTGGTTATGAGGCTAGAAAATATATTTATTATTTTTTTTTTTGTTAACAATACTGCTTCGAATTCAGTTGCTGGTACATAAGTTTTATTTGCAGGTTATTAATTAAAATTATTTGAGTGTAGATTTATTTAAATAAGATTTTTTTTCTGTCTATTCAAAACTTTCCATTTAACATCAATCACATGCACTCTCATACAAAAACGGGTAAGGATAATAGAATTTTTATTTATTCTAAAAACAAATCAATGATGACAGTGCAGTTGATGCACTTAGAGAAAACTTGCTTCAATTTGTATACCAACACCACAAAAGTGAAGAAGACATGATGCATTTGTGCTGATGTGTGTGATCTCAAACCAGATGTTTGCACTTTAACTGTGAATCAGAATCTTATATAGTCTTATTTGACCTTTCTTTTTATAAAAGACCTCAAGCTTAAACAATTTAAAATAATTGTAAATAAGAATAATTTTTCTGAGACCGGCTAGCTGGATGTCCATCAAACTTTTGCCCAAAGAACAGGTCGCAATTTTTGAGATAATTTTATGACATTTAATACATATGTAGGTTGTAATTGACACAAGGAAAATGGTAAAATGGTCCATGATTTCACATAGCCCCCATGCAAGCTTTTTGTGAAATATGTTATATAAGGTTAGCCTTGGTGCAGTAGACAGCCGACACAAGAACGGATAACTTTGGTCCTTATAGTGGTCCCTTTTGTGACTCGCCAGTAAGGCGAGTCGGCCATCAGCCACCAGACTATTCCCCAGACACCACTGCAGTCTCGAACCATTTCAACTCCCTGCAAGCCAGAGAATTCGACTCAGTCCCACTTTAGACACATCGTCCAAACATGACAATCTTGATCGGGGATTTGGCAAAGAAAGTGAAACACCATATTCTTCTCCCACACTCTTTTGATTGCAATCTAAATTATTAAATCAAATTTTATTGAAATGGGTCTATATTTGGCCATAGCTCAAACAATACTCTCGATATTTTCTACTATCGATATTTATTGATAGTTAACATTTCACTGTCGATAGATATATCGATATTACTATCGACTGAATGTTTGTACTTGTGCAGGAAAACTTTAATTATTTTTTTATAAGGCTACATACAGTTCGTTGTTTTTATCACTTTATTGAATATTTGAGACGTATGTATATTAGGGTGACCGTTAAAATCAAAAGTTGGATTTATTTAAGTCTCATTCGCCAATTTGGTGGGTATTGATAAAAACACAACTCAAACAAATTTTTAGGACAATCGGCGAAGGCTAAGTCGTCCCTCAAGCCCACCAAAGTTTGAGAAAAATTATAATTTTACATGAAACCTGACTTTTATGTTTAATTACTTAGAAAATATTAATTTTGTAGAAAATTTGTTAACAAGTTTTTCTTTATCTCTTATTAAATAAAATAAACTGAAAATATCGAATAAGCCACTAAAAAATCTAATTTTTAATTCATTAAAGAAACGCATTTTCTATGAATTCGTTTTGTTGAAAAACATTTTTAATATTTATTTAAAAAAAAAAAAAACCGACCAGCCGGGCACCTGGCGTTTTACCCTAATTCGGGTACGCTGAATTCAGTGGTGCTAACCGTTTTTAGGCTAGCTCTTGTTTTCAAAATTTCGAAAACGGAGGAGGTTGCGCAGCGTAACTCAAAAACGGTTTAGTTTATAAAATAAACTAAAAAAAAACGAAATTCCACAATATTATTACCTTTAACAATTGTTATAGGTTTTTCTAATAGGCGTAGTCGTTTTAGAAACCAAATTTTTTTGGCAATGGGGGATAAAACAAATTATGTGAGGTTGGTCATACATTTGACCCAACTAAGGGCAATCTTGGCGCTGCAGTGGCCAAATTTAAGAATTATATTAAACCGGCATATTTTTATGGGAGCCCCCCCTAAAGGGTAGAGATATAAGGCAAGTATGTTTTAAGAAAATGTTAAGTACAAAAAAACTAATGAAGATCCGTCATATATTTAATCCCCCTAGGGGCGATTCCTTGGCAGTTCTGGGGCTTTTTCTTCAATATATTTCTAGTCTGTGTTGACAATTTTATATGAGAGCCCCCTTAAAGAATAAAGAAAGCGTACAGGTTTGTTACAGGGATGATAAATGAGAAAGCCAATAACGTACTTACGAACTTCTAAAATCGTACTTTTTCGACCCCAATAGTAATAAATAATTTTTTTTTATAAAAGAAAAAGACTTTTGTTTCGGTTACACTTGAAACCATTGGTACATACGGTCTATTTCGTTCCTTTGTTTTTATAATATTTTGGCAGGAAGGCTTATATGCTGCCGCTGATACTTGATTTAGAATGTGGCATATGCAATCGTCCAATGATCAAGTGCAAAAATCTATTCACAATAGCGTAGTTTGGTGTTTGGTGCAAATGGTCTTGCAAAGAGCAAATGCAAAATATCATAGCTGTTTTGTTAAATCCAACAACAAAATACACAGAATTTCCTTAAGATTTCATAAAAACGCTACGAAATTTTGCATTTTCACTTTGGCAAAACCATTTGCACCAAACACTGAAATCCGTTTATATTCATTGGACAGTAAATACGAGTTTCCATTTTATATCAAATAACAATAGGTTTGAAAAATTTGGAAATAGTACCAAATGAGTCACGGGGGTACCACCGTACTTTTTGGCTTTGAATTGTATCAAAAAACTACAATTGCACCTACTTTATCAACCGTGGTACGTTAGAAACAAATGATATGCGTTTGACTTTTTTTTTTAAGCAAACGCACACAAACACAAATATTAAAGCTGAATTGACGTGTGTAAGAAAAAACAGTTCCAAAGAAAAAATTCGCATCAATGCTGGTGTTTGCTTTTTATTTTAATTAGGTTTTATTCAATATGAGTTTAAGAGAAAACTTGTTAAGGCAAAAGTTGTTGGAAACTTTACTAACAACAACTTCTTAGAAACCGATTTTTATGTAAAATTAATATTTTCCTAAATATAAGTCATATAAGTCGGACTTTACGATTTTTCTCAAACTTTGGCGGGCGTGAGGGACGGCTTAGCCGATTGTCCTAAAAAAAATTTCCGCGTCGTTTTTTATCAATACCAACTGAATTGGGGGTTAGAGCATGGAAAAATAAAAAAAAAATTTGATCCACACAGTTAACCGCCACCCTAATGTATATACGCACGTTGTTTTAGATGGCAGTTTTTTAAAAATTGATAAGTACCTTTCTGTAGGAACCGAAGTAACAGGGACTATAAGATATTCCATTGCAACTTTAAAACATTTTCCAAATTCTAAACCCAAAAAGGTAATCAATCTAGCGGACTTATCCTCTAATGATCATTCATTGTTTTGTCTTATGCCTGCAATTGCATTTGGATTTGCATTTTTTTTTTACAACATTACAAAAATATTTGACATTTCAGTCCCTAGGCTAGGTTATACGTAATGTAAAAATAAAAATAAAATAAAATAAAATAAAAATAAATAAATATAAACATGTAAAAATTTCGACTTAAAGGCCTTAAATTGGCAGTAAAAAGCACTGCTAAGCAATCCACACCACTTGCCATTCTTGTTGTTTGTATTCATTGCTGTAATTCAGCGCGAATTAATAATAGCAAGTAAAAATTGGCGGCAAAAAACTGTGTGTGTATAGCTGCTGTTAGATGTCTTCATAGCTGTATTTTAAATAATAAAAATATCGATATTTATATTTTTCCTATCGATATTTTCGATATTTTAAGACTGTCGATAGTCTATCGATAGTTTCCCAGCACTAGTTGCTACTGCCATAACTTTCTTATAAATGTTGGCATTGACATGCACAAATCTCATATTAACGAATTAATCTGCTAATTATCGGAACAAATAACTTGTACATGAATCTTACACAAAAAAACTTTACTTTAATTAAACAATTCGTTCATACAATTAATTTTTTTTACTTATTTTATCATATGAATGATTTTGTATTTTTGAGTCATGCCGCACAAATTAAGCCAATTAAAAAATAACTTGCATCAACTAAAAAATACACAAACATTTAAATTTGCGTGTTCTGATTAAAAAATTTAATTGAAGCAAACAAAAAATTAATTAAAAACATTAATGTACATCAATTAATTACTTAATGGAACCATTTTTGGCAAATATATTTTCTTTGTAAGCTCAAAACATAGTCTTATACTGGCTTGTCCCAAATAGATTACACTCTCTCACTAATTATACTATCCACCACAATAAGTTGTGAAGAGGGTATATTAAGTTTGTCATTCCGTGTGAAACTTTTTTATTATTCACCTCTGACCCCACAAAGTATATATATTCTGGTCCCTTGAGTAATTCTAAGTCGATTTAGCCATGTCCGTCTGTCTGTCCGTCTGTTGAAAACACGCTCACTTTCGAACAACTCAAAAGAAAAACTTGGTGCCAAATTGCTTGTAGTTATCCTAAGCAGTTTGGGATTGAAATCCAGCAAAATCGGTTCAGTAGGACCAGAGCTATGAATCAAAATGTGGAACCACCACCTAAAAAAATTGGTAATTTTGTTACAAAAAATAACATAACTGCTGGAACAAGGCACGGAATGAGATAAGATTTTGCAAAAATTTGTTTTATTTGACTGGAAATCACGCTGTTAAATTTCGTGATGATCCGTCCATAATTTACCCTAAGCCTCATATAAACAATACTTCCGGAAAACAGTTTAGTACGCCTGAAACCGTAAAAAATAACGCTTGCGTAACAAAATTTGGTACGTCACAGTTTTTTAGGACTAGAAATAACACTATGAAATTTCGTGACGATCGGTCCATAATTTACCTTAGGCCCCATATAAACCCTACTACCGGAAAACAGTTTAGTACGCCTAAAACCGTAAAAAATAATGCAATCATAACAAATTTTGACACGTCACAGTTTTATAGGACTATAAATGATACTGTGAAATTTCGTGAAGATCGGTACATAATTTACCCTAGGTCCCATAGAAACCCTACTCCCGAAAAACAGTTTAGTACACCTAAAACCATAATTAATAATGCTATCATAACAGAAACTGGTACGTCACAGTTTTAAAGGACTAGAAATGACGCTGTGAAATTTCGTGATGATCGGTCCAGAATTTACCCTAGGCCCCATATAAACCCTACTACCGGAAAACACTTTAGTCGCCTAAAACCTTAATTAATAACAAATTGTCACAGTTTAGGATAATAATAACATCATACAGATATTACTCCTTAAACATTTGAACTGTCGGCGGAGAGTATCAAAGATTCGGCACAGCCGAATATAGCACTCTAACTCGTTTTTTAATAAAGTTGAAAATCCTAACGTCCCAATATTAAATCAAAACTGATTAATCTTATTTTAAAATTGTTTCGAAATTTTGTTTCTTAAAATATTGTTCCAAAAGAATTGTTATTTCGATATTGTTTCCATATAATTTTTTTATATTTTTTCTATGTTAAAATGATCAAAATAGAGCAACTTTGAATTAATATTGTTCGATATTAAACCAAAAATTTAACATTACTAGACTTTCGTTAATGTTTCTTGTGGATTCAATATTGTTTTTATTGATTGTAAGTTATTTTTTCTCTGGGTGTATGTTCCGATAATATCTCAAAATTTATTCGTTAAAAAGCCTTTTGATGCCATTATGTATCATGAAAATGTCTGCCGCTGGGTTGCGCTCACACGCAAAGAAAAAACATGGGTGTGGTAAACATATTCCAAGAGCAACATATTATGATAAGATTCAGGATTGTAGTCACCATATTAAGATAATTATTGAATCATATAATGGCTTAATATATTCGTAATATTACATCATAATATTTTTCCCTTAATCATATTATTATTCTGTTAATCATACTAAGTTAAGAAGTAGTCAAATTATTGTCATGTTAATCATAATAAGCTAAGAAATTAATCATATTATTGTCATGTTAATCATAATAAGCAAGGAAGTAATCATATTATCATCATGTTAATCATAATAAAGCAATCATATTATGATACAGCATCTTTCATTGCTGTCATAAAAATTTAAAATAAATTAAAATTTTTATGTATCGATTTTTTATTTTGTGACTTTTTAACATTTTTCTTGATATAAATAAAATAGCGGAGTTCAATATTTTTGTTGGATTTTACTACGATATTTTGCACTATTATTTATTTTAATTTCTTTAAATTTATTATTTTTTATGGTAATTTATTTTGTTTAACCGCTCACATATAAAACAAGCGACACAACTGATTCAAAATAATTTTACAAATGGCGCTAGCATAATATTATTAGAGTAAACATAGTTTAATTGCATCTTAAACATAATATGATAAATGTGTAGAAAGCTATCATGTTATGGCTATTAAATATCATGATATGGTTGCGAGTAATATAACATGTTTTGAAAGTCATCATAATTTAGTTGCTAGAAAAATTATTATTTTTCGGTCAACAATATTCAAATTTATAATTGCGATAAACATTGTAACTATAATATTGTTGATATTAAATAAAAATAACAATTATTTGTGCACGACAACAATATATTGTTACAATGAATATAGTGTTGTTGCCGTTACCATGCCCAACCATATTATTTCTCTGCGTGCACCTTATATATTTATTATACCCACACCACAATAGTGGAGAGGGTACTATGCATTTGTGCTTATGTGTGTAGCGCCTTAAAATAGTTATCCTAGACCCACCTTAAAGTATACAGATCTACTCAGAATCACTTTCTGAGTCGAACTAACGATCTCCGTCCGGCTGGCAGGCTGGCTGTCCATTTAACCTTGTGCGCAAAGTTCAGGTCGCAATTTTGGAGATAATTTGATAAAATGTGGGTCATAGGTTCTTATTAACACAAGGACTAAGCCTATAGAATCGCAGGACCACAAGGGAAGATAGGGGGAAATTTGTTCCTCTCAGAAACTATCAAATCGATTTTAATGAAATTTAAAACATAGATAGATCCATATATCGTTAACTTAATACGAAAAGGCCCTAACTCATGTTTTTCATAGTTTACAGGAGAAGGAAAAAACTAAATAAAAAAAGATGCAATATTGATACAAAATTTGTTTAAACGCAATTTTTATTAAAAACACTTTACAAATTTAGTGTTATATTAGTTTTATTAATTTTTTTTAATTTTTATTTATTAATATGAGTAAGGGCTTTTTGTTGTTGTATTTTCTGAAAAACAAAAATGAGTTGGGGCTTTTTTTTAACGAGAACAAAAAGTAATTTAAAAGAAATTCATGGTTTAGACAAAGAAACAAGGAAATTAAAAAAATTATAATCATATTACATTGAAAAGTAATAAAATCTTCATAATATATTAGTTTTTATATGGTAACTTTTCATAAAAGTGATGGCAGTCTTTGGGCAGCAACTTCTTTAAATCTTGCAAGTGATCCCACTTTTTCTTGGAGATTTCCAATTTTGAAGTATAAAGGGGGCCAGGTTCAATATGTTTATTAGCAGACTTTGTTCTTTGGGGTAGAAGCTCGTATTCGCCACATATATCTGTTTTAAAATAAATTAACCCTGAGTGGTCGTATCCTAATGCCCGTAGCAAGTTTACAGTAGGGTCGCCACTACTTCGACCTGAAGTTGAATCAACCCCCATATTCATAGAAAATATTTGTGATTTACAAAAGGTTTATTGAACAAATTTCCTATGAAAACTTGTTCAATAAACCTTTCATAAATCAAAAATATTTTTTATTAATACGGGCAAGGTATATTTATAGCAGGTAGCCGCGAGATTACAACAATTGTACAATAAAACAAACAACAGGGCTTTTTATTGTTGTTATGTGATACAAACTGTCAAACAGCAAAGCGGTTGATAAGAGACAAAAAAGACAAAAGATAAAGACGAAAAACTTGTTTACTTGTTTTCTATACAACATTTGACAGTTCGTATCACAAAACAAGCAAATAAAAAATAAACAGCTGGCTTTCCGAGACTACCTGCTATAAATATACCTTGAATACGGGGGTAAATTTATAACGGCATTTTAAAACTCACTACCACACATAAATGCCAAGGCGTATATAACAGGTGGGAGCACTAAAACAGCTGACTGCCATTTAATGCTCTATGCAGAATCAAAGGTAATAAATAAAATAAAAGCAGCACATCGCGCAAAGCAAACACTAAACAACAACAGAGATTATAAAAATTGATGCTTTGTTGCTGTTTCCTCAGCAAAAATGAGTTAGGGCTTTTTTCTTTAGAAAATTGTAAGAGATGAGTTAGGGCTTTTCGTTTTTAGGCTATAACTTCGGTATTTTTTTCCGAATTCATCTGAGTTTTTTTCGAGAATGTGTATCTAGTAATGGTCTATCGAAATATGTAAAAATATCGATTTCGAAAAATTATGAGTTAGGGCCTTTTCGTATTAAGTTAACGATATATATGGACACAAAAGGTATGCATTTTTTAAAAATTAGGACCACGAGGGGAGATAGGGGCAATTTCTGCCTCTCACAAACTTTCAAACCGATTTTAATGAAGTTTATAAACATAGATAAATCCATATTTATATGGACACATAAGCATGATGCGTTTTTAAATACTGTGGTGTAGGGTATCATATGGTCGGACTTGACCGACTATACTTTCTAACTTGTTTTTTCATGACTTTGGCTCCTAAATCAGGCTGAATTTGATCGGTTGCATGTGTTAAGCTGGCTTTGAGTTTCGCTGTGGATTCTTGTTTATTTGCAAAGACCTGCAACTTTAGAAAACCCTACAAGGAAAATCCGGTTTAAATTGCACGACTTTGGTGGTCAGTTTACATTATCTGCACGTAAGATGGCCATGCCTTTTAATCGCTTCCGCAGAATGTCTAATATTGCCTGAGCTGTGTGTAATGCAGCGCCATCCTGTTTAAACCACATGTCGCTCGGACAAAAGAAGTTAACAATCATTAAGCTATAGCGGTCGTTATTGACGAAATTAAGATCGATGTACCCGCCAGCCCAAACTCCACAACAAACTATGACTTTTTCGGGATGATTTTTATGTGGATTGGAATCATCCTAAATTCGACAGTTTTATTTGCTCACTTTTCGTTTTTCGATGAAAATTTGATTCAGTTTAAAATTTGCTTATTTTTAATCAAGTTTTTAAACGTGATTTGGCATAACATACTGAGTAAATGAAATCCAGTTGGAAATACAGTGTCAAAATGCCACAGAACTGTATGCCTTCGTTATACACAGTTCCTGAGGCAAAATTTTTGCCTGTTCGTTAAATCCCGAATTCGCTAAATCGAGTGTGCGTTAAATCGGGAAACCACTGTATGTTGCTTTAACAGCATAGCCACTGTCGACTGGCAATGTTTGAAAGTACCTATTGGAAGACTCTTTTTATCTTAAGCAGCATTTTTATTTAAGTTTCTCTATAGCGTGAAAAAATAACCTTTTCAAACAGTTGAATAATAACAGAATAGTCTTTAAGTGCATTACAACAAGGTTGTTTCTATCAGTTACAAAGTCTATCCTACTTCAGCAATGCAAACATAAAGAATTGTTCACTAAAAATTTGGACGCTTTGTCTGCATTGAATAAAAGAAAAAATAATTATTTTAACTACTCTATAAACTAAGACGATCAACAAACAGAAAACTACTACTTTCGCAAAGCTCATATCATTAACGAATTTATAAAGCAAACTTTTCGTTAAATCTTCTTAAATTGTGTTGCTAATCGTTATATTTTACACCTCCAGAATTGGTCACTAGACAAGTAAGAAGATTAAATTGCATGAAACTAAAAATTACGTTCTACTAAAGCCCCTTTCACCAGTAAATTGTCAACAACTTTATCCAATTGAAACAATTTTTTCCAAATTTCAAACGAACAATATTATTTTTTTTAATATTTCTTTGCATAAATATAAATTTTCATAGATATAAATGCACATGTGCCTGTGTAAATTGTGCAAAACATACACATGCATACTAAAAGCAATCACTTGTCTTGTGTGTGCCAGTACATGAGTGTAAACCTCTAATATCAACAACTTTCAACCAATTCCTTTCAACTTAAACTCACTAATACAAATGCTCTTGCAAAGTGCATGATGCATCTGCAGGTGTATTTGTGGTGGTGTTCGAATGTGTGTATGCTCAATAAAGGTATGAATAAAAATAAGGAAGAAAAACTACAATATTTGCTGTAAATATTACATTAACACTGACAGGCAGCACTTGCTGTGGAAGCAAAATTTATGTTTTCCTTTTCACCGAAAAAGGAAGTTGCTGTTTAATACGATGCCACCGTTTAGATTTCATTTGAATGGAGGCAAAAGTTTAAATGTCATATATAGGAAACACATTAAAGAAAGTAAATGTGGCAGGGTGTTAAAAGATATTCAAGCATTTCAACAGTTTGTAATTTTGATAATTTGATATTTTTGATAATGAGATCCAAACAACTTTAAATTGGAGTTTTATATTTAATAAAGCTTAATAATGCCTTAAGACTTTTCAGGTATTCGTTATAGTATATTGATTAGACTTGTTTTTTTGCTCGACAAAACAGAAGTGACCTGGCATTTTGTAACGTAAGAAGTTTTGAAAGTTGCATGAAATGAGTTAGAATTTCTATTACTTTTTCCCATAGAATTCAAAGTCAAGCCTAACTGACACAGACAATAAAAAAATATACAGCCTTTTTCCGGAAATCGAATTCGAGTGAAATTGAAATTGAACAATTTTGAAAACGTGCATAAAAATATTCTCTTTTATATTCGTCAAAATATCAAAAAATCAAAAATATTCTTAAAATCAGGAAAAACTATAGATATTTTTAAAATCTCAATCGAATTTTATTGCACTCGATTTCGATTTCTAGAATATGGCCGACAGTGAAAATGAAGTCTAAGGCAAACTTTATAAAAAATCACTCTTTCTTAAGAACAACCAAGTAAGGCGTACTCGTGTTAGCTGCGTATTGAACTTTCCCCTGACGGTGTAGGGATAATCTTAAGGACATTTCACTTTTAAGTGTTTTTTCCCCTAAGCTAATCCCACGAAGCTAACGCTTGTCTGCAGGAGACCGGAATCGAACCCGCAACCCAGGCACTGATATACAACCTCACTACCAGCTAGCCTACCGGAGCTTCAAAATTATAATCAGGTGCAGCCAATGCTTAGGATTCGGCAAAAATCCATAATGTACACATCACAGGAGATCTTCACTGAATAGAGATCCTATCAGATACCATGGGAGTTAGAAGCCCTGAATAGCATGACAATGGTTGAGACAATTGGTTGAGGCCTCCTTTAGTATGATTCTTGTGAGAAATGTTTCATATTTTTACTAGAAGATTGTCCTTCGGGGATCACTACCCAAAATCACGGGAAGGGATATCGTGAAAATCCCACTTAATGGCTGATTTTTAACCACTTGTGGGAGAGGTTGAACTGAGGGATATAGCGGATCCCAAATAAGGACTTATAGCTGATTTTTAAGGGGTCCTCAAAAAATTTTTTTAAATTTTAAATCTTGAATGGATTTCCTACTCTTATGGCAAGAGCGGACCTAGCTTTATGATAAAGGAGGGTGTGAAGTTGGGGGAGGGTGTTATAGTGGAAATTCAGACGACAGATTGATTTTAATTTAACTATAGAGCTGTCGGTTGATAGATTTTACGTTTCTTTAGGGCAAACGTAAACAAAAATGTTTTTCGGATGAAATTTCGTATGATTAACACAATTTTTTTCAACTTTTTAAATTTCGCTAAGGAGGTTTTGTCAAAATGCCACAGCTTTTACTTTAACCAAATTATTTTTTCCGGGAAACAAATTATTATAAAATGAGATATCCATCAAGAATCCATAACCATATTATGGTGTTTCCGAACAAGCAAATGCCTTTCCAAGTCTTATATCCGATTCAGACTTTGTGATATTTTGAACAGAAACGCGGGGTAAAGAATATCGCACGAAATGTAAAATCATGCAATAAATCGGTGTTCCTCTTAAATGTGATTATTAAAGCTTTTTGAAATTGAATAGTTAAATTTGAAAAGTCAAATTGTAGCTTGAAGGAAAAAACGTAACTTCTGAACTTATACGAGTTTTTGAAGAGACACGAAAATAATATACGAATTATTCATTAACAAGACTTTGTTGTGTGCTAAATTCTTAATTTTTATTCTTGATAAATATACTGAATTTAATTGTTGGCTGATAAGCTAGTTCCTTTGCGGATTTCATTGGGTACTTAGGCCAGATCATAAGGAAAGCTTTTGCCAAAGACTTTGAAAATGCTAAAGATATTAAACAAATAAAACTCTAAAGGGAATGAGAATTATAAATCCCTTGTTTGAAACGATATCAAAGCTTAGACAAAACACCAACAATAAACAGTGATTTGATATTTTCTTAGTGTTCCCAATATTGTTGCACATAGAAAAAATTCTAGCCAATTTTTTTTCAATTAAACCATTAATCAAAAATAAAATAAGTTTGAATTAAAAATTTAATTAAGTAATTACTTTAGGAAATGCTATTAATAAAAAAAATCTTTTTAATTTCTTTAATAAATAGACCACGGGTCATATAACTTTCCTTTTTTAAAATTTGTTTTAATTTTTTTCTTTTTTTTTTTCGTATTTTTGAATTTTTGTTTAAATTTTGTACTTTTTAATTTTAATTAAATTTTTTTTTTCTTTATCAAATTGTTGAGACTTTTTTACTATTAACATTAATACTCTGGCTCTGTAATTATAAGATCTATTCGTGTTGAGCAGGATTTTAATTAATAAATAAAATAGATAAAAAAAAAAATATAAATTTGGTAACTGGTGGAAATTAAATTACTTTTTTATTTAATTAAAAATTTTTTTTAATGGAAATCCATTTTTTTTTCTGTACAGGGGCATGCCATGCCGCACATTGGTTCAAGAGCGGCATTATTTCATTTTTTCCATGTTCGTCGATTTGGATAATTTTTTGGTATTTTGTTGTCAGATATCTGAATATTATGATTCCGAAATATAAGCCTGATATGGGCATATCCGTCAAAAGGTCCACCCTGACCGAAAATTTAAAAGTTATTAAAAACTTATTATTTTACGATATTGTTATAGAGAAATATTTAGATTTTGCTAATTTTATAAATTAACCCATAAATTTGTTCACTTAGATGAACAAACAGACTGCAAATTTGTGCAAACGTAATTTCTTATATGTGAGAATGTTTTATTGTATGTTTTCTTTAATATTTATCTTTCTTAATAGAGGTGATATTTGATAAAAAATTTTCCAAAAAAATTTTCTTACATGGCCTGTAATCTAAGGAAGAGTTCAAAGAGCAATATGTTATTCGAATTAACGGTAAATTTTTATTTTGTTTAAATCATTATTCAGTTAAATTATTATGGCAAAAATTTCACGTTCGAAATGTCACGTATCGACCCAGATTTTGGCTTAAAAAAAAGAAAATCCAGAAGATTTTGGAATCAAACCAAGACATTTTAATGTTACATTGCTACGTAAAATTCTGAAAGTAGTTTGACTAAAAAATTGTGCCAGCTTTCGCTGAATTTTTTTATACATGGCCACAAAAACTACTTCTGTTTTTTTCACGTTCGAACCGCTACTTCTTTTGCCATTATCTTTGACCTGGAATCGCGCCCTCCATAAACTTTAGCATAGATAACAGTGCTTTCTTAGTACTATAATTTAAGGGTTAAGAGAACGTTAAAATATTTGTTGTTTAAAATGTTATTGCATTTTTTAAGCGTACGACTGTCACGTTCAACACTTTGGAATTACCCATATATTTATTATTTGATTGGATATACACGCTCCAAGTTCATATATGTTCTCTTCTTTGAAATGGCATGCAAATTTACTGTATGTTCAATCTTTTGGTACAATCACAGTAAACGTACGATTTGACGTTTTAAATAACAATTGTCATAGATGAGATTTGCATTAAAAAAAGTTGGAAAAAGTTAAAAAAAAAAAATTCAGCTGCTCCTACCTGCTCCTTTCCAAAACAAAAAAACAGTGAAAACTATAAAATGATAAAGTAACCAAACATGAATTTTCATTCATGGCTGGTACAACATGCCTGTAACTGTGCATTAGATTCTGGTGCATTGTAGCAAAATTATAGCAGAAGCGATTCTACCAATAGGTTTGTCTCTATCTAAAGGCCCTTATTCACTGATTTTATTTTTTACATTTAAATTGATTATTTGTATCAGGTATGCTGTCCGAGGAAGCTCAGGAAGCGAGGAATAAAGATTAAAGAGCCTATAGATTACATGATTCGCGAAGAATTGAACGATGTAATGCATAATATTTTATTGCCTTTAGACCCATTTATAAATAGATTTCGCTCAAAGCTGTAAATCAAAAAATTGAAGTACGATAACGATGTTAAAAAGAGATTTAAAGTCTATGCTTAAATTACGTATTCATGCTTTTTCTATGGGAGGTGGGCGCAAAAGTGGACGGAATAGGTATATGTTTTCAGGAGTCAATTCTACAATTATAATATTAATTTTTTGTGACAGTTGAGTTGATGCATTAAAAATCAAGAGAGTTATGCCAGTTTTTTGTTTAAGAACCCGTGGGAATCCCCCTGCTTTTGATTAATCTTCTGATTAAGACAAATTAATTTTTTTGTAATCTGATTTACTAACTTGTTTCCATGAAGAATTCGAATTTCGAAAAACTTTTTTTTATGATTTAACAACTTTGTTATTCAGTGTTTGAAAAAAAGTCATAATTTGCTTAAAACTTTTTTCATGTTTAGGAAAATAACATTTTCACAACAAAACCTTCGGCTTTTTTAATTTTGTCGATTTTTTTTTAACAGCAACAAAACATCTGTTTTAAAAATGTGAATTTTTTTTCATAACCTGATTTCTGCGAACCGTTAGGTTTTTAAATCACCGTTAGTTAAACTTACAAATTTTCATCCAGCTTTTAACGACTTTTCATTTTTCTAATGCCTCAATTTCTTTTTTTATCCTGCGATTTTAGTTTGACAAAGGTTTTACACAAAATGCTGATAGAGAATGGCAGAGAAAAAAACACACACAGAAAAATGTAACCATCAAGAAACTAGGAAAAAATCGCTTTAAACAATTCAGAAACCCATTTGCATTTTATGTATGTGTGCGTGTGTGTGTTGGTTTTTACATTAACATTTTCATTTTTGTTGCTTGTTGGTGGTGTTGGTAAAAAAAAAAATTCTTTTTTTTTGTAAGTATATTGAAATAGGTTTATGCCACAAGGTTGGCTAGAAATTGTGGCAAACAAATATTGCATGCAGAAAAATCACAAAAAAAAAAGAACTAGAGAATAAAATAAAAAAGAAATGTGAATTTACCCTGCAAATAATAGGACCAGTCCAAACACGCGTGTAAAGAGTAGCCTACAAGGGACCAGGACTAGTCCAAAAGTTACCCGAACGTATGGAAAAAACATGGTCTATTTAACATTAAGATGTCCTAGGGCAGGACCATATAACCCAGCTTTGGAACACGAAGGAGTAGTTTTAAAACTACTCCATGGTGTACTCAAGAGGATTAGTTTTTAAGTCGTTTAAAAACGTAAGCATGTCTTACTACAAACACTTTTTAACAATGACATGGTCCATGCTTGCATTACATCGGACCAGTCCATGGAGAAGTCCATTTTATCAAAATGGATCAGGTGGTCCAATTTCCCTGCAGATAACGAGACTAGTCCATACATGCATGTAAAAAGTAGTCCATAAAGGAGTACTCCAAAACTGCTCCAAATACATGGGTAAAAGGTGTTCCATTGAACATTACGATGTCCTAGGAGAGGACCATATAACCTACCGAAGTAGTCCCTAAACTACTCTATGGAGTACTTAAGTGGGTTAGTTTTAAAAGTATTCCATGTTACTACACTTAAAGGGTAGTTTAAGCATTTTTCTTTTTTTATTTTTTACTAAATTCTTTTATGGTGTGTACTGTAGTCTATTATTGCTATTATTAAATATATTTACTTGGTATTTTTAATTTGTTTACCTTTTTTCCTCAAATTTCACAAACCTTCACTTTGAAATAAACAATCAATAATGGACCCATCAGGGCTACCAATGTGTTACACTGTAAACTATAGAAAAGTAAACAGTACATAGGACCATGATGTAAGAAGTCTATTCAAGCCACAATGGACCACGTAGTCCGATATTATCTGTAGGGTTTATTTGTAGTTTACATCGTCAATGTTACCACTTCCTCTTTATCGCACCATCACAATTTTAGTGTGTTTTTTTTTGTTTTTATTCAAATTCCGTATCTTTCCTGTCATGACTGGCATGTTGCAGGATTTTAAACAATGTTGGAAAAAGAACCGAATTTAGCGATTCTTTTTTTTTTCTTTTTTTTTCCATTTCGTTTTTACATCATTGTATCCAATAGGTGTTGTTGAACATAAAAGTTAACTTAAAAAGGGATTTTATTTTGTGCTCGTTGCTTTTATTTATTTTTTTTTTATCCTTGCTAGACGGGAAACTATGCGCTGGTCATTTTAACGGAAGTGATCAACTTTTTTTTTTTTGATGCGGGGAAAAATGTTTTTATTTCAGTTCATGCTCTGCATATTGACTGAATAAAATGATTGCAATTGGTTTAATAACAAAGCAACTGGTATGAAGTGATATAAAAGAACGGATTGAAAGGACAGATTTACAAATCCCTGTACTTCACTTGGAAGGCAAAAATTCGTACTAATATTTTGAAAGTTTAAAATAATAGCAATAGAATATGTTAAGGATTTAATAACTTGCTACAGTTTTAAAACGATTTCAAAGAAAATTACCCTTATCAAAATTGGACCTTATTTAAAGGGCTCAGAGCTGAAGCGAACGAAGTCAAAAAAGAAAATTCGAAAATATTTTCAGTTTGAGGAAGTGAACTGGCATTAATTTTGGAGCCTTTGATTTGGATTTATTACCATTGCCTTTGGAATTTGGGCGAAGGGTTTCATCGGTGACAGTAGGGTATCCAATTCTATTGACGCCCTTGAGCACCATCGCAATGTGGGTTGTATTTGCCTGTTTTATCGTTACAACAATGGGATGTGTTCTGACGAAATTAGGGATCTGGTTCTCAAAACCCGTACGTTTGTTCGCAACACACGTTTTTCCTCAAGAGCCTATCCTTTTGTGGTCGATTTGCAGGTGAATCGTACAACGAATTACAGAGAGAATTCCTTTTTTTCCCGGACTGTTCGTATGTGGAATAACCTTCCTGCCGAAGTCTTCCCTCTCACTTACAACATGATTTAGTTCCTTTATACAACCTATTTTCCTAGTTCCAACACAATGCTATGCATTAGTAGGGGTCATCCCCTGAGTGGATTAAATTTTAACTTAATTTAACGTAGTCTGAAACGGATTATTTCGGCGAAATTTGATTTTTTTTATTATTTCATTAGAGACCAAAATTTTATGAAAACTAAGCTGTTCCGCCAAATCTGTTTTCATATAATCGTTTTTCAAATATTCAGAAAACTATATTGTCGTTTTATTAAAGATGCCATGGTCACTTCTCCAATCAGGTCCCCTTTTTTGTAAGATGTTTTGTAGAGATTACCAATCTATTTGTTTTAAAAATTTTTACTGTAATTGTTTTCCAGATATATAGAAACTTATACGGTCTTTGTATGGGAGGTGCCACGCCTACTTCTCTAAACTAGCCCAATTGATGACATATGTTTTGTCTGAATAACCAAGTAATTCAATTCGAAAAAATACAATAAAAAAAACATTGCAAACCCGCAATTTTCCTCTTCAAATAATGTTTTTTTCTCGAATCGAATTACAAAGCAAATTTGTTTAAGAAAAACTATGCATATCATTTCAAAATAAACGAAGCTTAGCAAATGCTTTACCTTTTCGAATTCAATTTCGAAAATTGAGAACAACATTTTTTTTAATTTTCATATTTAGGTAATTGCAACATTTAGATTAAACCTCAACTCACCTGTACAGTCTTTTTTCTTCCTTTTATAACATCCGGATCATTGGCAATGTGTTCCTCTATAAGATTTCGCAATTTATCAAAAACTTTATTTTTAAATTTACTCAAATAAGTTTCGTGCTCGTCATTGTCTGGGTCAATGCCGCTATCACAGCAATTTCCGGGAACACTAAAAGAAATATAAAATATGGTAAAAAAAAACATCCGTTAAAAACAGTTTATAATAATTCTTAATTTTTCTTTAAGTTATTCCCTTTAAGATACTTACACCAATGTTGTATAATTGTCCGTTGATAAATTCATTGTCAATTGATCCTTTAACGTTCGCAAACGTTCCGAATTTTCGGCATCCTTAACACCCAATTGTGTTGATGACCATTCGCGATAAACCGCCAGTATTTTTTCGTTGGAAAGTTCTATGGAAATTAAATTTAATAATCAGAATTAAATAGAAAAAAAAACTAAAAGCTTAAATAAAAATTTTTTCGTGGCTTTTTTGTTGTGAAATTTAGTTCTATTTCATTGAATAACATTCCATTGAATTAACGGAATGGAAAAAATTAAATGTAATTTGTTTGAACAGTAATGTTAAAAATAACAGCAGTTTTTTGTTTAAGTTAATGAAAATCAGTTAAAATAATTAAGCAAACCAATATCTTCAAAACACAAGCATATTCCACGTTTTGACGATTTATTGTCATTTAGGCAATTTTTCAACACACATACAAATTGTCCGATTTGACGGTTTACTGCCATTTATACGAGTGGGCGGGGCAAAATTTTCTTTCCGTAAAAACCTAAGTTGGACCATGGCAATCATTTTAAAGAAAAAATCGTCCAAATCGGTCAAGCCGATCTCAATTTATGCGCTTAATAGAAAAGGTGGGCGTAAAAGTAGGCGTGGTAAATTTTTATTTCAATAAAAACTTAAAATGGATTAATATGAACATTCGAAAGAAAAATTTGTCAAATCGATGGAGCCGTTTTCTGAGTTTAGATAATTCGAAAAAAGTGGGCGTAAAAGTGGGCGAGGCAAAATTTTGTTTTCGTATAAATCTAAGTTGGACCATGGCGATCATTTTAAAGAAAAACTCGTCCAAATTATATAGATGTCATTGGCCACGCCCCTCCGCCCGCAGCCCGAATACGACTTCAAAGTGTCACCCGCCTGAATATTTTAAAGATTCCCTGAAAATTTCATCAAAATCGGCCTAGCCGTTTTGGAGTCCATAAGTACACACATCCTATTTTATATACATATATAGATTTCCTTGAAAAAGTTTTAAACCTAATTTCTATTTTTTGGGAATTTAGCACAACAAACAAAATCTTATGAACGAAAAATTATGTATTCTCGAAAATAACTTTGATAAACATCTAAAATTTCAACTTTCTTGTAAATGTCTAATAATTCGAACTCAAATTCGAAAGTTTTATCTCTGCTTGAAATAACTTTTTTAAGGTTGTTTTTTTTTTGAATTCGAAACTATATTTTATTATATTATTATTTGATCAATTTTGAATTAATGGATGTTAAAATTAATTTCGAAATTTTCAATTAAAGAAATTAATACTTTCTTTCGCTTTTATAAGTAAAAAATTTAAGGTTTTTAAATTTTCTGTATTTTTTTTTTAAATCTCAATGACCGAAACAGTTTTTTGAAAATGAAAGTAAAGATTCAAGGGCTTTAGCGCAAGTTCGAAAATTCGAACAATGTTTCGAAAATTAAAATAACTGTTGTTTTTATTGCCTTTTTGAAAATATGCAGAATTCAGTATTATTTTGATATTTTTTTTCAATTACGAATTTTCGAAATTCGTTATTTTCTAAAAAAAAAAACTCAAAACATCCTTTTTTTGCTAATTTTTTTTTTTAATAATAAAAAATTTTGTAAAGGTTATTTTAATAAATTGCTAAATTTTATATTTTTAGTACATTTAAATTTTTTTTTCAAGTAAAAGTTTCGTTTTTATGTTTCTTGGTTTTTTTTTTAATTTTTTTTAAAAATACAAATAATTTTTTTTAGAATTTTAGCAAACTTTCTAATATTAGAACATAATTTCGGAAATTCGAACATAATTTCGAAAGACCTGTTTCTGGGTCTTTTTAAACATTTCTTCTAAACCAATCTTATTTTTGAACAAATTTATTTTAACACTGAATTTTTAATTTTCGAAATTTACCTTTTTTTCTAAAAACGTTGAAATGTTGAGTTTATCATGAAAATTTTTATAAATTAAAAATAAAGTTTTATGCCTGTATTCATAAAAAAAATTTAAATTTAATAAAGGTTTTAAGAACAAATTTACTATGAAAATTGTCCTTAATAAACGTTTGTTAAATTTAATAATCGTTTGTGAATACGGAGGTTAGTTTTTTTGGGAAATACTTGACTTTAAAGTTTAAAACAATTTTTTTTATCAAAATTTATTAAAATTTTTATTTCCATTCTTAAACTTCGTTAAAAATTGCCATTTAAATAATCAAACATGAAAATTCCAACATAAAAAAAAAACAATTAAATTTATTAGAGGAAAATCGCTCCGATTAGTCATTAATAATTTAAACGAATCTTCTAAAAACAATTTAAACTTTTTTTTTTTGGTTTCAATTTCATCTGGCAACTCTGCGCACATATTTGCATTTAATAATTGAAAATATATTCTTTTAATTAAAGATCTCTTACCCAATGCTTTTAATACTTCTCGTTCCATTTGTGTTTGTCGTAAATTTTGCAAATATTTTTGCATATCGGACGTCGGGGTCTTAGTTGTTGGTAACGTAGACTCTCCTCGCAAAATACGTTGCAGGCATTTATCAATAATGTCACGTAATTCTACGAATTCCTCATGCCATTTTTCCAGCACCATATTCCTGCAAATAAATGCAAAGTAAGAGAAAACCGCAATATTAAAAAGTCTTTAAACACTTTAAATTAAAAAAAAAAACACACACACACCCACAAAGTAACCGCTCTTAAAAAATATAGAGGCGAAGGGAAAGAGCAAACCAACATGTTTTTAAGAATTTTCTGCTGCACTGTACCAGCCTGTCAGGCAGAAGGCTGTCTCAGAGTGTAAAAAAATAAAGATTATTTAATTAATCACTTTAAGTGCTTTTAGCGTGAAGACGACAACGAAGATAATAATGAGAGAGGTATGAGTAGCGATGAGAACATGTAAAATTTTTTTTGTATTAAATTTGTGGGTTGATTGTCGATTTTTTTTTCTAAACCTAAAAAGCTTTTAATAAAATTGTTAAATTAAAATAACATTTTATTTATAAAACATTGACACACATACATGTAAAAAAACATTTGGTTTTATAAAACATGTGACGTATGAGTAATTCCTCTAAGCAAATTTTATTAATTGCAAATTAATTATACGCTAATGCGCACAGTGGCGTTAAAATAAACTTGAAATAACATTATTAATAAACTAAACATTTTAAATTTAAATTTTATTTTATTATGTGTTACAAACACAATTCACAATTACATTCTAACTTTTTTTACCGAGTAATCGTTACGTAGACCTTCAGCCCGTTACACACTGGCAAATCAGGCCAATTAAGCAGCGAAAAAATCATATTCATCTAAACTTATAACCTGATTTAAAATAAATGTATGCATGTATGGAAAGGCATGGATGTAGGCTATACGCCCTAGAACAAATAAGGCCTTTATTTTTAATACAGTGGGCGCAATATATTGTTAAATAACACCAATTTTAGCAAAAAAAAGTCGGTGAAAAACTCATATCTTCCAATCTAATAGTCAGATACACAAAAAATCTATTGAGGAATTATAAGGATTGATGTAGGCTATAAGACCTTTAAATGGCAGCTATTTTTAACACAGTATTTTGGCTTAAAAAACTTACTTGATTTCATAATTCTTTGGTCGACAACTGTATCAGTTTTCCGTTTTATTTCTTTAATAATTCTTAGGAAAAAACTAAAAGTGAATTATAACGGGCTTATCTAGTCAAGTGTTATTCATTAGTGGACATGTATTTTTTATATTTTAAATACAGGTTTGTGTTAAACTTTTGGTGGTGCCGTTTTTTGATAGGCAGTATTATTTGTTTTAAAAAAATTTTTTTTTCTATTATTAAAAAAATAATGATATAAAAAACTTTTATGCAAAATGCTTTTAAAACATTATCCCGCACTGCATACCATTTCGGTTTCATCATTTTGTTAGTACCTTGCAATGTTCTTTCACTGGCTGTCCTTTGTATGCCATTTTGAAGGCGTTAAGGTGCATAGTTTTGGGATGTTTAGACTCTGTAAGAGAGTTATCTGCAAAAAACAGTTTTTGCAAAATGTGGCGTTTACAACGTTATTCGCGGCTGTGCTTCAATTGATTCTTCATAAACTAAATATGAACTAACAATTATCAATCAAATCTTATGCTAATACTTTGTTTTGTGTCCTGCCAGTGCCAGACAACAAATTTTGTCATCACGGCTTCTGTTCACACATGTAGGTGTTCATCGCTCTTCTGATTGAGTGAGTGCTGCAGTGTCTCTTCTTCCTAAGCGACTGTGGCCGCCATGATTTGAAATATTTCGAGCTAGTGGAGGCTTGAGCAACACCCAAATCCACTTGCTCGAATTAGTTAATTGAGTGTTTATAATTCTTATTCGCTTTTCAGTTTTTATTGTATAAAATTTTTTAGCTTTTTCAAAATCTTTGGAAAAAGGTTTCCTTATGATCTGACCTAAGCAAACAGTGAAATGCGCATAAAAACTAGCTTTCCCTCAACAATGAATTTCAGTGAATTTATCAATAATAAAAATTGGGAATTTAGTACGTCATAGAGAAATCTTATTGTTTATTAATACAATTTGTGACCAAAAGTTCTTTAAAATTTTATTTTTTTTAAGCCTTTATTTAACTTACAATGTATGTATGTATGTATTGTATGTATGTTCGTCGGGTGGAATCTTGCAACTCAATTTTGAAGCAGTTATCTTCAACCGATTGAGCTGAAATTTAGTTTGGATGACAATGCATGGCAAACTGTGTGACGTCATTCTAAATCTTAAATGGCGGCCACGCACAACGTGGCGGACTAGTTATTTTTAATGCACTTCTACAAAATGGGTATCAAATGAAAGGGCTTGATAAGAATATCTCGAAAAATGAAGTGGTCACTCTAAATCCAATTTGGCGGGGACACACAAGATGTCGGACTAGTTATTTTTAATCCACTTCTACACTATGGGTATCAAATGAAAAGGCTTGCTAATAATTTCTCGAAAAATATAGTAGTCACTCTAAATCCAATAAGGCGGCACAAACAAGATGGCGGACTAATTATATTTAATGCACTTTTACAATATGGTTATCAAATGAAAGGGCTTGCTAAGAATAACTCGAAAAATAAAGTTGTGAGTCTAAATCAAATATGGCGGCACACACAAGATGACGGACTAGTTATTTTTAAAGCACCTCTACAATATGCGTATCAATTGAAAGGGCTTGCTAAGAATAACCTAAAAAAATAAAGGGACGTCACTCTAAATACAATATGGGTTTTAATGCTTGCTGAGAATACGAATGCGAGTTTTAAAAAAGTTAAAAGTAAAAATTCTTTTTTAAAAAGTAGCTCGTATTTAAATGCGCTAAAAGTTAAAAATAAATTAAAAGTAAAAAACCTTTTTAAAAAACAAGCTTTTATTTGAATGCGCTAAAAAGAAAAAATATTTTGCTTTAAAACTTTTACTTTCAACTTATAACGTCATAACACAATTTATATGATATAAAAGCTTGTCGCGAGATTTACTTGTGCAGAAAAGCAAGTTAATTAATAACTTGATTTTAACTATTAAAATTTTCTAACTAAGTAAATACAAGTACCTAAATCTTGCGACAAGCTTTTATATCATATACATTTTGTAATGACTTTATAAGTTGATAGTAAAAGTTTTAAAGCAAAATATTTTTTTTTCTTTTTAGCGCATTCAAAAAAAAGCTTGTTTTTTAAAAAGGTTTTTTACTTTTAATTTATTTTTTATTCAAAACGTATTTAACAAATATATTTACCTTCATACTTAAATTTCTTTGAGACGTTGTAAAATTTTCTGTCGACTCAAACGGAGTAAATTCCGGCGCTGCGAATTTTTTTTTTTTCATAATGCAATATGGCCCCATTTTTTTAATGAAAAATTACCCCAAAAAAAACGAAAAATAACCCTTAAAATAAAATGAAATATGACCCTAAATTTGGGGTTATTCTTCATTATGAAAAGTCACCTCAAAATTTATAATAAATTTGAATCCCAAAAAAGAAAGTTACATTAAACATTTTCGGTGGAGTTCATATGCCCGAAACTAAAAATCACAAATTTGGAATCCCGATTTCAAAATCCGAATATGTATACAGTTAAGGCTTTAAAAATCGTACGATTGATAGCATGGTTGGGCTTTCGGCCATGCGCAAGGATTTTTTTCTCTATGGTATAACGAAAATTGGCTTTGCTTACTAAAGCTTCACCTTATAGACGGCCTGCGGCCTGGCGCAAGGATTTTCTTTTCTATGAAATAACGAATACTGACTTCGCTAACTAAAGCTGCTCTATATAGTCGGCCTTCGGCCGGGTGAAAGGATTTTCTTCTCTTTGGTATAATGAACACTGGCTTCGCTCAGTAAAGCTTCTCTTAATAGCCGGCCTTCGGCCGGGCTCAATGATTTTTTCCTCTATGGTATAACAAACACCGGCTTCGCTAACTAAAGCATCTCTGCATAACCGCCAGGAATTTCTCTATTTTGGTATAAGAATTCGGGTTATTTATATCATCACTAGAAACTTTTACATACAATTTTATAAAATTTTTGTAAAAGTGTTTGGGGTGATTTTTCATTTCCCCAAAGAAAAAATTGTGATTTTATTTGGGTCCATTTTTCATTCCTTGATATTGGGGTCATTTTTCATTCCACTTAAAGGCTGTAGGAAATATCGCCCAAAGAAAAATGGCCCAAAAAAAATAATGAAAAATCGCCCAAATGAAGAATCGCCCAAAAGAACATGAAAAATGACCCAAAAAGTTAAATATGAAATTTTGCCCAATAAAAACGAAAAAGGGCCCAAAAAAAAAATGAAAAATGACCCAAAAAGCAAAAAAAAAAAAAAAAAAATTAAAAATTACCCAATTTGCAAAAAAGTGTTTATTATTCATATAAATTTAGTAACATACAAATGTAAGTTTTATGTAAAAAATTGCATTGTCTCTTCAACAGCTGCTCGGCAGTATGGACAGTAATACTTATTTGAGCTCTCCGCCAAACTTTGTACACTCTTCAATAGTTAAAAATTAATTAATCACTGCATAGTTACAATCAATTACTTAAAACAGAATATTGCTTTTTGCAAGGTGGCATGTCATAACGTCCAGTGTCGTAGTGTCCATGGACACTGTGACACTTTTGAAAATGTCATAATGTCCGTGGGCATTAAGACACTTTGCAAATGGACATTATGTTATTTTTAAAAATGTCATAAGGTCCATAATTACTAAAGATGTTAAATACAAAAAAAAGATCACGCAGAGAAAAACATGTTTTAATATAGTCACACTCAACAAAACTATTTTTAAAGAAACTTATTTTACCATAATATGGTTCTGGGTGAGAATGATTTGGTTGAATCAACCATAATAAGGTTAAAATTTTTTTAAAAATGGTTTTGTTGTTTTTTCTCTGGGTGCATATATAAAACATATAACGAAAACACTTTTGGGCGCAAGGATTTTCTCCCCTATGGTGTAACAAATACCGGCAGCGCTTACTATAGCGACTCGTCATAGCCGGCCTTTGGCCGGGCGCAAGGATTTTCTCCTCTATGATATAACAAAGACCGGTTTCGCTAACTCAAGCTTCACTGCGCAGACGGCCTTTGGGCGGGCGCATGGATTTTTTCCTTTATGGTATAACAAGTACCGGTTTCGCTAAGTAAAGCTTCTAAAATCTGCCTTGTTTCCGAAAGAAGGCCGACTTCGCAGAGAAGCTTTAGTTAGCGAAGCCAGTAATTGTTATACCATAGAGAAAAAAATCCTTGCGCCCGGCCGAAGACCGGCTATGCAGAGAAGCTTTAGTTAGCGAAGCCGGTACTTGTTTTATCATAGAGGAGAAAATCCTTGCGCCAGGCCAAAGGCCTGCTTTGCTTTCGTGTTTGTAAGCATGTTGTGGACATTATGAGACTTTACAAAGTGACATAACGTCCACGGACTTTATGCCTTTATGACGGACACTATGACACTGGACGTTATGACATGCCACCTTTTTGGAATATGTCCCGTTATTTTTACAAAAAACATTAAGGAATTCCATGTTTAATGATAATGAATGATTTAGACAAATAGAATGTAAGATTTAAACGAAATTTCAAAAATTAAAGATGGCCCGAAAAATGGGCTATTTTTCATACAATATTTTTGGGTGATTTTTCATAATGAAAAATGCAAAATGCAAAAGCACCCTAACGAAAAAATGAAAAATAACCCAAAAAAAAAAAAACAAAAAAATTGCGCCAAAATTTCGTGTTGTTGCGTCTCATGTAAAATTTTGGGGCCGTTTTTCATTTTAATTTTGAGGCCGTTTTTCATTTTAATTTTGAGGCCACCATATTTCCTGGGGTCATTTTCCGCACCGCTGTAAATTCCACTCGACGACAACTTTAAAGAGCCATAAAAAATTCCAAGTTACTGCCAATAGTAATCGATCGTTCTTTATAACGACTAAGATAATACAATTAATGTTTCGTTACCGTTGACTTGTGTCGACATCGACTTTCATTTTAGGGGTGACTTTATGCAAACATTCAACAAGTTTGTATGTATTACATAAGATATTTTCAATATTTTTGCAAATTTCTGCCACAGACTAATAATTAAATATTTGTTTAATATACTAAATTTTAACCAAAAGCCATTAAATTTATTTCTGTTTCTTAAATTTCACTAAACTTAAGGAAAAAAAATGTTTATTTGTACACTCTCCCACTCAATCTAATAAATTTAACAAATTAACTTTTAAATTGATTTTTTTTTTACTAAATGTTTATAAGCATTTGCTGAAACGATCTAAATATTTAGTACAATTTAAAATTGTTTATGAATTTAAGTATTTAAAACTAGGTGAATGGATGGACGGACGGACGCATGTACATTACTTAATGTACATGCGTATGTACGTGAGAGCTCATAAACATTTCTGTCTAGTTTTTGTTTTTCTTGTGTTTATTTTTATAGCATACTTTCTGGCTCCTAATACTGTTGTTCTGTTGTTGTGGTTTTTATTTTTGCTGCTGCTGCTATTGATGGTTTGTGTTGCTGTTCTGTTCAACGTTTTACCTAAAATTGTGGCGTTTTTCTTCCTTTTTGTTTAAATGGCATCTTAAATATGCTTCTGTAGTTTTATTATATCCACACCATAATAGGGGAGAGAGTATTATGCGTTTGTGCGGATGTTTGTTACATCTTAAAAACTTAGAATCACTTTCTGAGCCGGTTTAATGATGCCCGTCCGTCCGGTTGGCTTTCCATGTTAACCTTGTGCGCAAAGTACAGGTCGCATTTTTAGAGATTATTTGATGAAATTTTGTTTTTAGGTTCTAATTGTTTCAAGAATTAAGCCCATTGGTGAGAATCGGTCCATTATTTTAACTTAGCACCCATACAAGGCTCTTTCCAGAATAGAGAGAGTCTTTGTTTTCATAAATCATCATATGCATTATGTTGGTATAAAGATTCAATTTGGGATAAACTTATTTTATTGAAATCTTAATTATCTTACCAAAATTTATTTGAATCGGTCCATATTTGACCATAGCTTCCATACAAATACTTTTAATGCCATAACTTCCTTATAAATTTTGGTATTGACATAAAAATTAGCGAGGATAACTTTTACTATGTCATGACAAAATATTGTGTTGGTAGGTTCAAAATTGATCGCATATAAACCCATATTCTTAAATCACTTAAGGGCAAACAAATCTTATATAGACGAAGATATCTAAATAATATTCGGCAAAAAGAACTTTTACATGAATCTAAACCTCATAACCAGAGAAGACAAAAAAAGCAATATTCAATACTTTTACATATATAAATTTGAGAATTTCATTAGAGGACAAACTTTTTACATATTCATCTTTTGGAACAGTACCAGACTCTAAAATATATTTTATTAATTCTAAAAACTGCTGACATCCGGGATTTTTTTTAATATTTTTTCAAATTTCTTTTTATATTGTTGGTCCTCGATCTTGCATAGTCCGTCAAAACTAACTAACTTTTTTTGTTGGTATATTGGATTCTAACAATGCTTTACAAAGATCCTTTTGATATGTTGTGGCAGTAGAAGTCACTGGATATTCCGTAATTAGTTTCTGTGGATGGTTCTCTTGCTTAGAAGACGCCAATTGGCGTTTCCCACATCTTATTAGACTTTTTCGAACAATTTATTTTGCAGCAGCATATATTGCAAAAAAAATTTTAAAATTCTAAAGACTCCTTCATATGTTTTTACCATTTTTAATAATAAATTTCTATTACTTTTCTCTTTCGGCATTTTTGAAACTTTTTTATTTTTTATTTCTATTTTTAACAGCCTACTATGATTTCAGTTGATTGTTTTTAAAATGAAAACAGAGTTGCAAAAAAGTAGTAACGAAGGCGAATTCACTTTTATAGAGGAATTCGCCTTGGTAGTAACATACGAAGTTCTTACTACAAAAATAGGAAGTTTAAACAAAAAAATCCTAAAAAAGCAACACCATTGTGAAAGAAGCAAAAAACAGCCGGTTTTATAAAAAACAGCTAGAAAAAGCAAAAAAGCATTTTAGTCTTCTCTGCTCATAACATAATTTTGTTCTGACGGGTACATGACCCAAAACAAACAATTTTAAATTCTGCGGTGTAGAGTATCATATGGTCGAGCTTAACCAAATAAACTTTCTAACTTGTTTTTACTGTAAAAATGTTTTTCTCGTTTTCATTTCTTTTTTGTAACATTTACTCTACTCTAAACCACATAAGATGTTTATAAAAGCTTAAAAAGTGTACTCAATGTTTCTTTTTTTAATTTTTTTAAACTTTTCATTTTTGGTTTCTGTGTGTCACTATGACAATTTAATATTTATGAACATTAAATATTTCTTGACCTTATGTAATAAATTTTTTATATGTTATACTTAAATGAATTTAAATTGTTGTGAAAGAAGAAAAAGAAAGGAAATCAAAATAATTTTGTAGTTGAAATTTGTAATTTTAGAAAATATTTTTAAAAGTTTAAATTTTCAATAATATTTTTCGCTAGAACTTTGAAAATAGTTGATTTTTTAATTGGAATTGAACAATTAATTTTCTAAAATAATACTTTATACTTTTTGCGATTAAGTAGGAGGGAGGAGTCTTTGGGGAAAATTGAAATACTATTGCCGAATTTTCTACAATTCCAATTACCGAAACAAACTTGTACTTTTTACTGAATTATTAAAAATTGTAAACTAGAAAAATTTTCAAAGTTTCATATTTTAGCTGCTTATAAATTTTTATATATGGTTTTCAGATCTGGCTACTCTGCTTTTATTTGCGCTCAGTTTGCTCTGTATTTTCTAATCTATCGTAAAATTGCTCTGGGTCATTTTCTTTAAGGGGCAATCAGGCGGTCTTATTTATTTGCCTTTTGTGCTCTTTGCATTTCATGGAATGTAAAAATTTAAAAAAATTTTCAATTTCATAATTTTAAGCGAAAATTATAGAATTTATTAAATATTCTCCAGAACCACCAGAACGGTATATTATTTTGACACAAGGTTAGTTATCAGCTGTTGCTTACGTAGCAAGATAAGGTCACATGGTGCAAATTCGCCTTGGATTGAGTTTAATATGATTTGAAAGACGATGTATTTATACCAGGCCTGGATATGTGAATTTGTATAAATCTTGTTTTAATGTGAAGGGTATCACTGAGGTTGGGTATAGTTAATAAGTTTGTCATTCCGTCTGTAATTTTCCAGTAAAAACTTCGCCCACAAAATAATGTGTTGAGTAATCAAGAAAACATGAAGGCACTACTTACAATTCTGCTGAAAGAACCGATGAATTTTACAAGGGATGTCCCAAAATGAACGCATTTTAAAGTAAGTCATTATTTTTTTACTTAAATACACCCAGGAAAAAGGAGTTATTGAAGTGTTATAGATGTAGTTATAGAAGAAAGCTCCTAATTAATGAGTTAAAGAAGCTATTCATTTTGAAAAAGTAAGCGAAGTTTTTACTGGGTTCTACAATATTGATCTCAGACTCTATAAAGTTTATATATTCTGGGTTCTTATGAGGAGCGAAGTTTATTTAACGATGTTCGTCCGTGCGTGTGTATGTTGAAATGAGTATTTAAAAGGCCTCAGAAAGGATGGGGACTTGATTCTTACATATTTATGTCACATATCGTTACCTAAAACCTCTGTAACATTTTAAAAATTTCACAAGCTATTTATAATTTTAGTTTTTAACGAAGCCGGTGTTTCGTGAGAGTCGGACGTGTTTTTCATTAAGCTCCTCTGTAAAAAATTATTAAAGTAATAGACACCACTATAAACAAAATTAATTTGTTACACAATATTATTTTGTTACAATATAACAATAATAACAACAGTGTCTGCGAAATTCAAATTTAACTTATTAAATATTAACATTATTAAGTTACCAAAACAAACAAACAATAGAAATATATAAACTTCTGTCCTTTTTCTTAAAAACACAAACTACAATAGAAAGAAAATAAAAACAAAAATAAACATAGACAAACAAAAATTATTGCAAATTATACATCACTACAGTTCATCGCATTTCGTAATAAAGCAACTTTTAAAATATAAAAACAACAAAACTAAAAAATAACCAAAAAAAAAAAAAAAAAAACGAACAAAAACATAATAAACAAAATAAAAATCAAATAAAACAATAATGGAAAATAACATGTGTACTCCAGCCCAAAAGAGATTAAGAGAAAGTTTAAACATCTCTTTTATTGAAAATGCGCCAAAAACACCGCGGTTAACAAATGTCGAATCTCCTTTAAAATTTATACAGATAATGGATAAGCGCTTTCAAAAGTTAACCGAGCAAATACAAACAATGATACATACAATGTTTCTCGAATGTGAAGATCGACTCTTAAACCAAATTGATAAGAGATTAAAAATAACAAAGAGTGATTTAAATGAAGTTTCAGAAAAAGTAAATAAAATAGAAACACTTGCGTCAGATTTTAAAAATACAGCCATGAGCGAAATAGTAGCACTTCAAAATGAAAATAAAAATCTTAAAGATTCAATATGTAAATTAAAAACTTATGCTCAAAAACAAGAAAATCTTATAGTTGCATCCGATATTAGGATTGATGGAGTGCCTTGTAAAGATAAAGAACAAACTGAAGATTTACATGAAATATTCTATAAAATATGTGACATTGTTAATATTGCGCCACCTAAAATTAAATCTGCGTACCGTGTTATAAACACAAAAATGAATAAAAACATTAGAGATGGGTCAATTATTATTAAATTTAAAACACCGTATGAAAGGAACTTTGTACTTAGGTCGATTGTTTCATATATCAAATCCACTAAAGATTTTTTACGCATAAACCGACTTGGTTTCGATAGTGATACTCCATTTTACGTTAACGAGAATCTTACTCCTGAAAATCATCGCATTTTCCTTAAAGCGAATGGATTGAAAAGGGGAAAAAGATACTATCTGCCTATACCTACCGAGGTTTGGTTTATATAAAGCATCTAGGAAGGAAAACCCCGATTCACATCAGTGAACCAGATGAACTAGATCATTTTTTTCGAATTAACAACAATAATAATAATAGCATTTTAAAAACAACTATTCAAGATGAATTTCTTGTTGATCAACATATTGAATAACTTCATTATTATTATTAACTTTATATTTCTTTTATTATTTTTCTTATTAATGCTACATAATAGCCTCAAAATAACTTTTTATTTTTATCTACTGAATTTCCTTTTATTTACTAAAACAAAATTTTGTGATATTAACATGATTATTTTTGTTTGCACTGCTAATAAATTGAATTTAAACTTTTTCTATGGTCTTACGACCTATAAATAATACGAGGAGTGGTTCCACAGAAAATATGTTTAACATGATTAGAATTCTTTACAAAAGAACTTCAGGTCTTAAGATCTGCCATATCAAAGCTCAAAGTTTAAACAACAAATTAGATGAATTCAGATATATTTTTGAAAAATCAAACATTGATATAATTTGTATTTCTGAAACATGGTTTCTGCCAGAAATCCACGATAATATTTACCGCTTACAGGGTTACCGACTTTTTCGTGCTGATAGAAATGAAAAAAAGAATGATGATAACCTAATTACTTACTCTAACAAAAAAGGCGGTGGTTACTACAAAAGCTGATTTTTACTCAACAACCTCAATATTTATACAGAAGATTAACTCTTTCGAGATCTAACAGATGGAAAAATATAAACTCTATTCGCTACCGTAGCCTTGTATCAGTGGAACCGACTACCTCCCCATATTCAATTCATAAGCAATGCAAACTGTTTCAAATCTGCCATTTTTAAACATTTTTGTTAACATTTTTTTGGTAATTTATTTTAATAACTTTTTTTATTTTTTTTTATTTTTTATTTTTTATATATTATTTTTTTTTTGTAATTTCTTTTTCTTAAAATAAATATTTAACCCCGTTTTCATAAACGATCGTTAAGAATTTAAAATTTACTATGTAAAGCTTAAAATATTTTTGTGAATACGGGCATAAATATTTAATTAAATATTCATACTCATTTTTTTTTTTTTATATTTGTTTACTTATTTTTATTAATTATTATTTATTTATATGTTTAATTTTCATTTTATTATATTTTATTGTGCCACATATGTATAACATTAATTCTACAGTACTGTAATATAAGACACCGTTCTTGTTGTACTGTCTTATCTAATAAAGAATCAATCAATCAAAAAAAAAAAAAAAAAAATCTTCTATTTTTCTTGAAAAGCCTACCAGTCTTGATGCAATACATCAGAATCAATGAAAAAGTTGATTTTTAATTTTTGGTTATTTAGGGCCTTTTGCGTTTCAGGTACTCTGTTAAAGTTCGCTATTGAAATTCAGCCAGATGGGTCCATAAATGAATGAGATTTGAGGGAAAAACCACGAAACCACGATTGTTGTTTTGGTTTTATTATTTTTTCTGTATATCTGGAGAACGAGTGGACAACCTCTTTAAAAAACTTATGGTTTTGGGGAAGTGGGAGTGGCCTTGCCCATATACAGATATTATACATTTCTGTATATCTTTAGAACTTGAAGAGCCAAATTCTCCAAATAAGGTCAAACCGTCTCAATTATCAAACCACAACATCGCACAAAATGTAGACTGAAATGCAGAAGTGGGCGTAGCACCTCCTCTATAAAGATATTACAGATTTCTGTATATCTAGAGAACGGCAAAAGCCAAAGTTTCCAAATAAGATACAAGCATCTTGATTGTGAATACACAACATCCGACAAAATGTGTGCGGTATTAAAGAAGTGGGCGTGGCATTACTCATAAAAATTATAGATTTTTGTGTATCTGGTGAATAACGAGAGCCAAAGTTTCCAAATAAGGTAGAAGCATCTCAGTATATCAAACAAAATGTGCCTGGGATTGAAGAAGTGGGCATGGCACTTTAAAGATATATTTATATTTAAAAAGGGGTATTTATGGAACTTTCTGTTCATAACGTACCATGGTGAAGGTATATAAGCTTCGGCATAGCCGAATATAGCACCCTAATTTGTTTTTATAAACTTTTTTAATTGATACACTGTGCTAGTTGCAAAATTAGACAAGCCGACCACATCGCGTTTTAGCATAATTCGGGTACGCTGAATCCAATGGTGCCCACCGTTTTTTAGGTTAGCTTTTGTTTTCGAGGAATACCGTTATTTCGAAAATGAAGGAGGTTTCACAACATATATTCGCGTTACTCGCGTTAGTTTATTATTTTTCTGAAACGACTGCTCATATTACTTCTCTTAAAGGAAATTTTATTGCGGAATTTCGGTTTTTTTTTAGTAATTTTAGAGTAAAGCGAATGTATGTTGTGCAACCTCCTCCATTTTCGAAATAACGGTATATGTCGAAAAAAAGAGCTAACCTAAAAAAACGGTGGGCACCATTTAATTTTTATTACCATTTCAACTCAAATTAAAACGCCCATACCTGGTTTAATTTAATGGTATCAAATACTGTGAATGGCAAATTTTATTAAGCTGAAGGTCCACACCATGCGTTCATGCGTAGATGCGTGTGATACTTTTTGTGCATTTTATGCATTTCAAAATTCAAGTTACATGCAATGCGTTTTATGCGCCAAATTTGTTTTTTTTTATCAGCTGTTGTGCTAGTTTGTTTACCAATTAAAAACAATTTTGCCAAAAATGGAGAGTGTAATTGATATTTTAATGGAATTTATTTAATAGAATTCATAGAGGAGTAAGCTTTTTTTATAAAAATATTCGTGATTTTTCACGGCATCAATAAGTTTCAATTCATGGCATTTGTTAAAAAAAATAATAACAACAAAACAAAGATGACACTCAGAAGATAAAAGTAATCGATAAGTAGAATGGCAAATTTTGTTCTTGTTAAATTGTGCTAAAAATTAATTTTAATGTATTTTATTCATTAAAATTTATACAAACTTTATAACGAAAGCTTTTTCTCTTATTAAAAACCTTTTTTAATGCAAAAACATAGTAAAAAGTAATCCACCACACAAACATATTTATCGATAACATTGAAAATAAAATATGATTTGCCATCAATGGCCATCAATAACAGCTGACTTTTTTTCACCACACATGCGACGGATACAAAAGTAGAAAGTAAACCTACTTTCATGCGTTGATGCGTCTATGCATTATCTGCATTTTGTTGTGTAACTTGTCATATACAATTAAACTGATTCAACTTTTTTGTCAAATGCATAAAAAGGACAGACGCATAAACGCATGGTGTGGACCTTCAGCTTTAAAGAAGAAGAAATAAATAAAAATCAAGAGTGAATTAAAAAATTATAACTAAAATGTTGATACAAAATAGAACACATCTTAAAATGGAAGCAAATTCTTTAAATGTGGTAAAATTTCAAAGTGAAATAAATACAAATCGGATTTGATCATAAAGAGGGTATAAACTCAAAATTTAAAATTTTCAGTAGAATCAAACAAGTTTCAATTGAGTGTTAAATGCATATATAAAAAAAAAAAATAATAATCTTTAAGCCAATCAAGCGGTTCATTACCAAAAATAGGCAAAATAGCACGAGTGTAAATATGAATGTAACGTGTCGGTTTTTTTCCAAACAGCGAAAAACTAAAAATTTTGAGTTTATACCCTTTTTGTGTATGTACAGTTAGGAACAAAATTGGTAACGAAATTATAAACAAATTTATGAATATCATGAAAACTATTAAGTTTCAACTTGGAAACTTTCTAAAACTATTGTATGGCTTTCTACATTTTATAATAAAACTATGTAAACTTATTTCAAAAGTACCGTTAGTTTTATATATTTATACAAAGTTAACATCCAAACCATATGTGTAAACAATATTGACCCTGTGTGAATCTGTCATAAAAATTCCAAAAAAATTTCAAGTTTTATCTGTGGAATTTGCTTTTAAAGTGAGTTAATTTAAATATTAATATTAAATTTTTTAAAAATTTGAAAAAAATTTGAGCATTTAAATTTTGCCTAGTTTCTTAAAGAACGGTAAGTCAAAAGCGGCACTTTTAAAGCATTGTGAAAAATTTACAAAAAGGAGTCTCACATCGCAAGATCACAAAAAATAGAACATTTCAGTGAAATTTGTGGTGGCATGTCATAACGTCCCGTGTCATAGTGTCCATGGACGTTATGACACTCCAAAAAGTGTCACAGTGTCCATGGACTTTATGACACTTTTGAAAATGTCATAATGTCCGTGGGCATTATGACACTTTGCAAATGGACATTATGACATTTTCAAAAGTGTCACAGTGTCCATAATTACTAAAGAAGTTAAATACAAAAAAAGATCTACATACGCGCAGAGAAAACATGTTTTATTATGGTCACAACCAACAAAACTATTTTTAAAGAAACTAATTTAACCATAATATGGTTGTCGGTGACAATGATTTGGTTAAATTACACATAATGTGGTTAAAATTTTTTTAAAAATGGTATTGCTGCTTTTTCTCTGGGTGTATACATTAAATATATAACAAAAACATTTTTGAGTGTAAGGATTTTCTCCTCTATGGTATAACAAATACCGGCTTCGCTAACTAAAGCTAACTAAAGTGTCCATGGACACTATGATACTGGACGTTATGAAATGCCACCGAAATTTGTATGTAAAATAAAAAAAGTGTAGTTTGGATATTAAAAGCAACAAAGCCGGTCGCACAAAAAAAAAAAACTTTCGCCAAAAGAATTTTGCGAATCAAAGTTACTGGTGTAGTCAATATAGCTATTAAGGTCCGGCAAATACTAAGCATAGAGTACAATTTAGATGGGAGCACTAAAATCGTACTACGACGTTGCTGAAGTTATAGTAGATAAGTAGCTAGAATAAAGAGCGACAGCCCAACTTTAAGCAAAAATGAAGTCTGAAGACGGCTGAAGTTTGCAAAAAAGTAAGAATAATTCAGTTTTAAAGATTCAATGCGTGTAACATGCTTAGATCGGACAAAATTTATGAGATTGGAGCAGTCGGACGGCAGAAAATATAGCTGGCGTAAAATTGTTAGCGTAAAAGAGCGGTATAATTCCAAATGTTAAAATTTCGATGATCTCATAAATGACTCGAGAATGTTTTCGCGGGAACCAGCTTCGAGCACTCCGCTTATTCAGAAGAAAAATGTAGATTCCAAAGGTTAGCCATATTCGGCTAAGAACCACGACAGGGTGATATCATTCTGCAGGACAACGATCTTAACCATACTTCAGAAATAGCAAAAAGTTAGTTTGAAGAAAATAAAAATTCGAAAATAAATTTACGTTATTAGTCGCCAATTTTTTTTGTTTTTTTTTTTTGCTCAGAGGAACCCGCCTAATACTGCATATAAGCTTTGGGAGCTTGCCGTTAAAGCTTGGAAAAATAAATCCGAAAATGCTAAAAACTTTTGTAAAAGTATGGCAAAACTAATTAAGGCAGCTTAAAAGAGCAAAAGGACAACACACCAAGCCCTAGGACCCAAATACAACAATAATCTTTAACTGCGGTGATAATTGTTCATATTCAGAACTAATTTCTAATACCGTGTAAAAGATTATGAACACCTATTTTTTTGGAAAAGTTTTTATTTTTAAGTTCTTGAAACGTTCAACATTTTATATAGTTAAAAATAAATAATAAATAAAAAAAAATAATTATAAATAAAACAAAAATTTATAGCCTACTAGCTTAACCCGGTGTGCTTCGCTACCCCCATCGTTATAAAATATATAAGTATTTTTAATATATTTTAACAAAAATTTATTTATTAAATTATTAACTGCTTCGTAGTAAGAGACTTCCGTGGCATTCAGTAGTTTAATTTAATGGGGAGTATTGCTCTCCCTCTGTCAACCCCGCCCATTTTTCTTTTTAAATTTACCATAATAGTGGATTTTTCCACGTTTGAAGACTCTAGCTATCATAGTTCTTCAGTAACGTGATATTTAATATTTGCATCCTATGGGGGGTACCACTTCCACCTCTGCTATTTTATTTCAATTTTGTGGCTCAGAAGATCCTACTACCAAAAGTTCAACAAAATGCTTGCAGCGGCTCTTAAAATATGAGCTATTTATTATTGACATCCACAAAAAAATATGGCAGCCCCTTTGTCCAACCACACCTTTTTGAACCCAACGACACATTAATTCAGAACAATAGCCTTCTGTGAAAATTTAGTGACGATCGGTTCAGTAGTTCATTAGATATAACGTTTTTTACTTTTTCTATAAAGGGGCGGGGCCACGCCCACTTTTTTAATTAAACGTGTTTCTGTTCATGCCAACAACAAATATACCAAATATTATCGCCGTAGGGCAAAAAATTTCATAAATAACACGAATTTAAATTTTGGGTTGTATGGGCGTGGCATCGCCCCTTTGCCCAGTCACAATTTTATATAGCCTAATGTCTCTTCCAGGGTCACAGTTACATGCTGTGAAAATTTCAAGTTCATCGGTCAAGTGGTTTGGCCTCCTATAAGGCACAAATATATATATATACAAATATATATACATACATTCACTTTTATATATATAGAAGATTTTGCCAATAACACTAATTTTGAGAACAATTTTGTCCCTAACTGTATGTATTATATAGTCTACTTGAACTACATTAAATTGACATTTTCCATTTTTTGACATTAAGCAATACGATAAAGCAACAATTTGTCTGTTTACAAGTGCATTAACAAAAGTCGTATTTCTTTAAACGATAATCCATAAGACAGAGCTTGTGAATAAGAGAAATGTTATGTGTCCCAAAGTGCACCAAAAAAGTTTTCGATGCGTACACAATAAGCAAACTGTGCATCGCTCCACCATAGTTTTTTGCGAGTACTATTTATAGCTCAGAGGAATTACTACTAAGGAATCATTAAAAACTCAGTTTAATTGCTGGTAAACTGCACAATCTGATAAAAAATCTGAAAAAACTGTAGTTCGACCTGTTGGCAGTGGAGAAGCTGTGTTGGCTGTACGAGAAAGTTTAAGTCATTTAAGTCTATTCATCGATGAGCTACTCAATTAAGAATCTCCAAAAGATGTATCCATATAAAATTAAATTTTATCTTTCATCTACCTAGAAGTGAAGAAGATGGGAGCCTGGTCAATTCCATCTTTCAAAAAAGAAGAAACGAAAAATTTTCAAGTTATGTTAGTGTGTGAGTAGAGGTAAATCTTTGTAATTTAATTTCTAATGTTTGTGTGTGTGTATTCGTTTTCTCCCTCCAATTCTTCACGGTGATGCCTTTAAAGTGAAAATAATTTTGTTAATTTTTCGAATACCCAGAAAATCAGCAAAAGTTTTTAATTTTTGAGAGGTAAATTTTGTTAATTAACTGGCAGGTCGTTAAATTTGATGGATCTTATTAAAGCGACTTATTGATTAACGCTTTATTGTTTCAATAAACAATTCAACGTGTTTTAATTACTTTTAAATTTTTGTTTACTTTAATGCTGTAAAACATTACAACATTTCAATTTATATTTAATGAATTCCAAATAAACTTTTGTTAAGCGCAAGTATTTTATAAGACTTGTAGTAATTTGAAAGCTCAAAGTCAAAAAAGAAATATTTTTAAATGAAATGAAATAATCAATTAGATGATTGAGAACTCTTTAATGCATTAATTAGAAAAAGAGCAAGAGAAAGTACAGCCAGATAAGTAAAACCTTTATAGATTCTTCTTAAATTACCAAATTCTCTTGGTCATTGGAAGATTTAATAGAAGTTATCGCGAAGAACCTGTCGGGCATGTTCTGATAATCGCAAAATGCTTAATATTTGCGATTTCTGACTTGAAATCGGATAACAGATGCTCTGTAAATCGTAATCGCAAGAAGATTTGGCGATTTCAAAATGCAAAAGTATGCTTAATGGAACTAGAATATTTTAAAGAAACTATGGCGGATCGCAATCAAACCCTAGGATTTAAAATCGCGCGTTTGTCAGAACATGGGCTTTGGTTAAACATGGAAGTTCCGGTACAAAATTCGATAGCGACATTAGACTTTTAGATCGAGAAGAGTTAACGTAGATAAAGCTGTTATGATACTTGCTATTTTTTGTATTTTTTCTATATCGGAGAGCAGTGCAAACAAATATATTTGCATAGGAAAACTGACAAAGTGTAAAAAGTATGATTATATCATAAAAAATCTTGAAATGTCAAACAAATATACATGTGTTATCGATAAATAATCTAAGACTGTCAAAAAAAAAATATAAAATTATTTAACTTAAAATTGACATTTCCAAATTAATTGTTAGCACTGTTGCCAATTTTTTTAGTTCTTGATCGAAAGAAACGGTTTTTAACTTTTTTTGCGATTTTTAGCTTTTATGACGGTTTTTTGTGGGGAAAAAACGTGGGCAGTATTGTTTGTTTTGTTTACATTTTATCAAATTGTATTTCTTGTTCTTTCTCGCATTTGTTGTTTCATTCAGTCAATCCTAAAAAAATCCAATACAAAAAATAGCAAGTACCATAACACCTTAACAAACAGAATTGAGTTGGGTTAGAGGTAGAGCAAAGACAATTTGGATTAAGAGTAAAGTTAGATTATAGCACAATACGAAACTGTAGTTGAAGGGTTACACTCTCAGAACGCTTTACGTGGACGAAGAAAGCTGCGATCCCATCCTGATTCGTTTTTTTTACTAAGTTTCCAGACGTTAAACTATCACTTTGGGAGCAATCACTTACTGCTCCACACGAGCTCCAAAAGTGAAAACAAATGTCTTAATTCCTCGTGGACAGATATGCAGCAGTGGGACGTCTCAATAGCGTGTAGAGAGGAGTTAAGTAAAAGTTTGAGAATAGTAAGATTAGGTGTAAATTAGCCCAGTAAAAAATTGAGCTTTAAACGAAGCAGTTTTGTAAGGGAGAAATGTAAGAGTTTCGCTTACCATCTCGCTTACGGAAGGCATGAATTGTATATGGTGTGTTCCCACTTTGAAGCAATACATATTTGACACAAAAAGCGCTTTATTTAACGCATATGAAAACTTGTTAGTGTTGCTATCAGCTTTACACACTTAATGTTTTCTTTCTGTTATTTTTAAGTATTTTCCCTTACAAACCTGCTTCGTAGTAAGGGGGTACCGTGGCACTTGAAATGTTATTATACCCACACCACAATAGTGGAGAGGGTATTATGCATTTGTGCTGATGTGTGTAACGCCTTAAAATATTGGTCCTAGACCCACCTTAAAGTATACCGATCGTCTTAGAATCACTTTCTGAGTCGAACTAACGATGTCCGTCCGGCTGGCTGGCTGGCTGTCCATGTAACCTTGTGCGCAAAGTACAGGTCGCAATTTTGGAGATAATTTGATGAAATTTGGGTCGTAGGTTCTAATTGGCACAAGGACCAAGCCTATTGAAAATGGGCCGAATCGTAGGACCACGAAGGAAGATAGGGGGAAATTTCTTCCTCTCAGAAACTATCAAACCGATTTAAATGAAATTAAAAACATAGATAGAACCTTATCTATATAGACACAAAATGTATGCATTTTTTTTTAAATAGGACCACGAGGGGAGATAGGGGCAATTTCTGCTTCTCACAAACTTTCAAACCGATTTTCATGAAGTTTATAAACATAGATAAATCTATATTTATATGGACACATAAGCATGATGTGTTTTTAAATACTGTGGTGTAGGGTATCATATGGTCGGGCTTGACCGACTATACTTTCTTACTTGTTTTTTCTTTTACAAAACTTGTTAAGAGTTCCTTCACTTACTTGTATGTCTTATTGCGTAGCGTATAATTGTGCACTTATTTTTTAAATGTACCATTAGTGCTTCGCAAAATTATAAAATTTTTTATTGGGAGGGTATGGCTACGGATTAATAGAATAGTAGATATGCAGTTAAAAAAGAGCAGATAGAGTTAGACCTAAGTTAGAGAATATTAAAGTAGGGTTAAAGTTGGTGTAGAATTAGAGTTGGGTTAAATTGAAGCTAGAGTAGAGTTTAAGTTGTGTTAGATTAGATTTCTACAACTCAAATCAAAGTGGGCTTAGAGTTAAATCAAGAATAATAGCCAATGTATTCATCGCAATAGCTACAATATGTCAGTCAGTCTTTCGAATTAAGCACTGTGTAAAAGTTAGGCAAACATATTTTTTTATTTATCAGGAGCAGTGGTCGAAAATAATCACTAAATATCGCTCCTTAGTGTTCGTTTTGGTAGATTTGTGCAAAGCACAAACGCTAATAGTGGTTGTGTAGTAAATCATTGAAAAAATAACGTTTGCCTGTTTGTCACCTTTCGAACACAAATATAATTCTGTTCTTATCCAACTCAACAAAAAGATGAGAACATTAAATTCTGTTCAGTTTTTTTAAAAAACAACGAGCTTCATTGTGTTCGATTCAGAACATTAATGTCTACAGTACCACTACAACTGTTCTGTTTGTTAACAAAGAACGGAACACTATATAATCTTCGGCTCTTTCCTGAAAACAGTTACGATCGGTATTAAGAGTGGTTTTCGTCTAAGCAAACACTTAAAAAAAGATATCGTTCCTGGGTGTGTGAGCCGAACGTTAAATAATATTGTGTTTATTTTCGAACACTGATCAGAAGTACGCTTAACCCAAAAAAATGTTTGCTTTTGTGTAAATTTTTTGAAAAACTTTGGTTTAGATTGGGAATGCTAATTCACTTTTTAATTGAATTCAGTTCAGATATGACTTAATGATTGTGTTCGTATTACGAATTTCATTAGGAATATGTTTCTACAAAAGATTCTTTATTCTGCGATGTATTTAGTAAACATATTTATATAACAATTACTTTTAAGTTCTACTGTTAATTTAAGTGTGTACTACACTTTTACTTGTTTAATATACTAATTTCTTTTGTAAACATTTTCATATGTGTCCCTAAAGGACATATCCCAAGGAAATAGGTCGTCTGTAATCAGTTCCATTATTATTTTTATTTCATTATTAATATTGATTACATAAGCTTAATTAAAGCTTTTTAGATTGGCTGAATTGATGTCGGTGGTGTCATTAAAATTTCCAATTAATGCTTCATAACTTAATTATTATCCGTACATACACACACACACACTTGAACACCTACGTAAAGTAGGACACAGCCATATACATAACAATGTGCATATCGCTCATTTACTTCAATAGTGTCATAACTATGAAAGCACGGTTTTGAAGCTAAGTTTGCAGAAATGTGCGCAATAAAATGATTGATGTCTTGTGGAAAAAAAAATTAATTATGAATCGTTAAAAAAAAACTTTAAACGGCTCTAGTGAAAAGTATGGGGGAGCTACAAGGTAGTCACAAAGTTGTAAAGTCATATGTCTTTAAATAATAACAAGAAATACATATAAATGACTGCTGTGGGCAACCGCTTATATCGATTCCTTTGCGTGAAATTATCGTATGTTACAAAAACCAAATTTTACAGAAGAGCCATTTTTCTACTTTTCTCTGCTATCACTTGCAATATAAATATGAAAAAATACATTCAATTTTTGGAGCAACGAAGTGGAATTCGCCTACAATATTTTGTCAGGTGACGTCTCTTTGAATGTAGAACAAGATTGCATCAAAAACTCAATTTCAAAAAAATTGGCGTATGGGCATTTCATGGGAATACGTTAAAAAAATTAAAACGCTTGAAACTTTGCTTCAAATATGGTAGAAAGGAAAAAATACCCAAACTTTACTATGCCGGGGTACTTATAGCTTATTACAATTTTTAAAAAGCAAAAACTAATACTTTTAACACACTTTCTCATTGATTCATTTTTAGTAACTGCAATTGACAATTTTTAATATTCTGCCGATTAAATACAGATACTTGTAATATTGAAATAAAAATAATTATATTAATGTTACAACAATAATGAACAAAATCCATGACGAAAGAACAAATTTATAGTTCGATTAGCGGCATATTTTTGTGTTTGTTTTCAACAAACGTACATGGTGCGAAAACATCATTTTTCTTTGCCATATGAAATTGGTAAGTCTAATTTATATCAAAATTTTCAAATATTGATCGGACGTTTTTTTAAATTGGTATAATAAAAATTTTATAAGCTTTTAAAGCTCGTCATTTACGATATTTTAAGTACTAAAATGCAACTAAATGCATCATCTTACTATGTTGGTATTTAGTTTACATTTGGTCAAACCTTTTTCTATTACAATCAAAATTTTGACCATAGCTTCCATACAAATGCTACTCCCGAAAATAGCTTTAAGTGCCATAACTTCCTTATAAATGTTGGTATTTACATACAAATTTCCGACAAAGACTTACGATAGTACTATGTCAAGACAAAATGTTGTGCTGGTAGGTCCAAAATTAACCATAGGTCCCATATAAACCCCCTTTCTTAAATCGTCTAGGGGCAAACAAATCTCATATTAATGGAGATAACTAAACAATATTCGGCATAAATAACTTTTATATAATTCTTAACCTCATAGCATAATTCTGATCTGGCAATCTTGATTAGCCAAGTAGGGTACACTTTAAAAAATTTTTTTTTTAATTTTATAGTGTAGGGTATCATATGGACGGGCTTGACCGACTATACTTTCTTACTTGTTTGTTTTAAGTTTTTATATACATATATTTACAAAAAAATATATTTCTTGCCATGTAAATACTATAAGAGAAAAATCTGTAACGTACGGTATGTCACGAACGATATTACATTTTGTTCATTATTCCAATTACGGATTATAAAGAAAAAATATGTGGCTTAATGTATGAAATTAAAAAAAGGAGAAAAACCTCCCACAATTCGCAGATTTTCGTATTTTTTTTTACATTCAGCCAAATATCACTTCCGTTTTATGTCACATACGATATGCACTTATTTTGCCCAATATTTTTGACAACAAGGTTCCGAATTTGAAATTTTTTTTTTCATATATAGTTCCCTCTAAATGAAACATAATGATACAAAAAATTTTCCAGTTAATACTATTTTTGCAAAATTTCTATCTCTCTGAAGGCGTACAAATGTCACGTACGATGACATGGAAATGCCCATATACGATAATTTCGCGCAAAGGGGTCGATATATCAATGAACACAGCAGTAAAACTTTAATTTTTTTTTGAAACACAACAATATTTTTTTTTACAATTGTAAAATATTATTAAGGACATTATGACGATATGACCTTGTGAATCCCCCAACAGAATTGTTTGAATTAAGGCTCTTTTGAAGTAAATTAGCTAAGATAACCAAAATATTTTTAGGTGAATAAAAAAAGGGTGTTTCATGAAAAAAATTTGCTATCCTGATAAATAATTTTGAGAAGAATTTAAACAATTTTTAAATTAAAAACACAATTTTACACTGTCAAGAAATAAATTAATTAACAAAAAAAAAAAAAAAAAAAAAATGGATCTTATGAACACACCCATATAAAAGAAAAATTTATAAAGATTCCTTCCGTGATGAACTTATTTCAGTAAAACTTTTCTATAACAAAAAAAAAAAAAAAAAAAAAACCGCATAAACAAACCAGCCAGTCAGTCACTGGCTCTAAACTAAATGAGAAATAATGGCAAAAAAAAGAAAAAAAAATTAAAAATAAGTGGGAGGGCTAAACAAGCAAACACACACACATACACTGACTTGTCTCACTGTTAATGTTTATTGACACATTGCGATTATGTTTTATAAAAATACGGTCACACACACACACACACCCATTCACATTTCAACACATCAAATAATTTATGAAGATGAGTATCTGCACTCTTCTTTTGAAATAAGTTGAAAACGTACAGAAACTCTACAACATTAAGTGTGTAACTGAAACAGATTGGTAACAAATTATGCGCATTATTATCGAGTGAAAGTGGATTAAAGGCAAAACTTATTAATATTAACACCAAGACCACAACAAGAATTTAATATCAGAAAAGGAGGAAAATGGTCTGGGGGATGCCGTTAGTAGAAGTGATTAAAGTAGTTGAAAGTATTTTATGGCACGAAGTTAGTTGCGTGTAAATAAGTTTGTTTTTAGCCACAAATGTGGAATACTTTACTTGGTTACTTGATATTTTAAAAGTTATCTAGACATAAATATTTTACTTAATATACTTTCACAGTTTATAAAATATTCATTTGAATGGCTTTTTGTAGAAGAAAGAAAAAGAGAAGCCCCCCCCCCCCCCCCTATTAATTCAAACAAAACGACTTTATAAAACACACGAGGAAAAAATATTTAAGTATTGGAAATTTTGCATAAAAAATTCAAGTTAAAAGGTTAAATTTTGTATTTCGTCTAAATTAAAACCGAAGCCATGTGAAAGCCGAAGACCATATCCTGATTTTGAAGCCGAAACAGTTAAATCCGATTACGAAATTCTAATTATAAAACAGAAACGATAGCAGCCGATTTACCGATCTTGATTCAGATGTGGAAACAGTTTAACATGAGTAACTACTGTATCGGCTTATGCGACTTTGGGATTAAACCAAAACTACAACGTGATCCCCGAAAGTATCCCTTCTTCAAAAAAGTACCTTTCAGTTGCACCCTTTTGTGAATAAATGTTTTTAAAACAGCACTCCCCCAACGGACGGATAACAAGCATCTTTCGATCAGAAAGGTTAAGCTCCGAGAAAGACAATCTCCCTGAAGTAATGGAGGCCTCAAACAAAATTCAATGCGGTGCTGTGTGACCGGGGGCTACTGCCTCTCATTATACCAGATAGAATCTCTGGCCAGCTACAATCTTAAAACATCTGTAATTTTATGATTTTGTCCAAAATCCCAGGTTTAAGCTGCAACCGATTTGCACCAAATGATGTACCAACAGAAAGCAAAATATCCTTGAGATGATCCATACAACCCCCGAAGCACCCAATTTTGATTCAATAGTCAAAACGATAGCAGCCAATTAGCCTATCCTGATTAAGTAGCCGAAATGATATCATATGATTACTTGATATTTATTTAATAGCCAAAACGATCCTCCCCAGTAAAAAATGTGCTCCAAAAGGAGCAGGTTTTTTGTATGAATTCATACCTCAAATCGCTTCAAACCTGCTGATAAGATGCCTGATTTTTGTATGGGTTGTTCCCGGTTTGGAGGACTATTTTCTGCTGACAATAAGCGCTTCCTTTAACATGCAAACAAATCGCTCCTGAAGTGCTTTTTTAAGGACTAACTATATTAACATATTCATTAATGTTTTGCTTTTACTTGTCTAAATGCCTTTTTCAATCATATATAGAGCTCTCTAATTATAAGAGCTCTCTAATTGAAGCGCTTGATTATGCGCTTTTTCTCTGAAGTGCTTCAAAAACCCCAATTTTTTTTACTGGGTCATTAAAGAGTCGAAACAATATCAGCTGATAACCTTATTTAATAGCCGACACGATAGAAGACGATTACCCGAAACAGATTATATCACTGAACTTAGCCTGTTATAAGTTGAATACCCTGCGTGGTGGTAAAGAATACGATCAACGAAAATCCGTTAAGGACAATGTAATAATTCCTTGGAATTTATCGTTAAATTTTATTTTTTAAACTAAAAAATATTTAACACAGACAATATTCAAACAAAAAAAACCCCCAGATACATACATTGTTTGTTGTATCGTAATTTGAGCGCGGACTCCACGTTACACCATTTTTAATGAAAAACGAATCCGTGGTCTAAAGATCGTTTTTACCAATTTTTATATTCCTCTAGCCAACTTCATCAATTCTTTTTAAATATCAATTCATATTTAAATATAGTTTTAAATAAAATTTTATTTTTATTTGACGTGAAAAACGTATTTCAAACAAAAATTTAATTTAAATAAAATCGTGAAGTCGGCTATAAGTCTATTATTGCGTGCTGTTAAAAGATGGACAGAATTAAGGACATGTGTAGATCGTTTCAGAATCCAAAAAATATATACTTTATCGGGTCTCCAATACAGCAGACTTTTCTAGATACATTTCATTAGGACCCGGGGTGCCCAAGTCAATTCGCAAAATGTTACAACTAAAAGACTACAGTTAAATATATTTTTCTTTTTTTCTAGAGGATAAACAGAAATTTAAAAAAAAGTTTCTTGTCATTTGTTGATGGACATGAAAGACATACAGCCTGACGGCCGGAACACTTTACAATTACTACACTTTTTGCTAAAATTCGAAAACTAATTTTGTCCTGGATATACTGTTACATATGCAATGTACCCTACAGTTAGGGAATTAAAAAAAAAATTAATTAAGCCTAATCCAAAACATGCAAGTGATTTAATTTCAAATAGTCTGTGCAACCAAATAAGACAGGACTCCTAAGGCCGTCCACATAATACCTTTGGGTTCCAAAAACTTGATCTCTAACTTGTAATTGCTGAAATGTTTTTCAAAACTGTCTACCCCTGCAAACAAAATAGATTTTAAATCGAAGATTAAATCGTTTAGCCTTTTCACACTTGTCAACGTCTAACATCTACCATCAATTCGCGAAAGTGTTGAAATCTTTCAATAAGAAATACATTGAATTTAAAATAAACATCTTTACACGATGTTCCTATCTCATTGTATTCCATTCTACATCTTCCGATTATTTCAATTTCATCACCAGCGTTGCAACGACCAAAAAAAAAATTTGTAACGAAAATGTAAAAATAAAGAAACTAAAAGCGAAAAAGTAACCCAAAATCTTTTGTATCAAATGTACTACGGGTAATCCCGATGGTCATTGTGCAAATTTGCAATTTGGAAATTTGCAGTGCATATTATGATTGATCGTGAACATACCACTTTTATTTTTTGTGCAAATGTGCTTATTTTCTAAAAATTTATTCTGGCAGCACTGTAAAAAATCTGCATTTGATTACAATTATAGACAAACAAATTTAAATAAATTTTTGTCTTGTTAAATTATTTAAATTTAATTCTCTATTTCATATTAAGCCCCATGACAATGTTCAATTTATGTTTCCTTAAAAAAAATATGATGCTTAATATGGCAAATGTTATTGTTTACATTTGTTTGCAACTGAGCAAATATACACTACTAATTTTGCTTAAGGTTTTTTTTAGTGCAAACGAAGTAAAATAGAGCAAATTGCAAATTCGTAAATTTTGTTGTTGTGTTTCACACTTTGCACTGCCCATCGTGATATCCCTTACTACTTTATTCGCACTTCAATTTAAAATTTGTATGTCTGTTTGTCCCGAACTCGAACTTTCTATGCAGGCTCGTTTTCAAAATTTGTTCGATTTTAAATCCACTTCATTTCGATTTATAAAACATGACCGATTATTAAACAAAATGAATTCCACATACCTAAATTTTTTTATTTTCTTTTAAAATTTTGGCACATTTATAGAAAAAAGTATTTAAAAAAATATTTTTTTTTCAGAAATGGTAACATTTTTGATTGATAGTATTGATGTTTCAATTGTGAATGAATGTTATACATTTTCAACATATTCCATGCGTTCCCCCCAAATGTAAGCAAGAAGTGTTCGAAAATAAACATAACATTTTTAAGCGTTCGGCTCACACAGGGCTGTCAGATTTTTTTGAGCTCCATCGCCAAACCGGAAGTCAGAAATCGCCAAAAATCGCCAAACGTCGATATTGTTCAGTTTTTGTAAAATTTTCTTTTTTTTAAATTAAATTTTGCATAGAAAAAACGCTAGTATAATTTTTCAGTCAAAAATCGCAAAAAACTGAGAAAAAATACAAAAAAGTCGCCGAAGTAAATTTTGTTTTGTTTCTGTAATTGTTTTTTTTTTTTATATAACATAAAATGGAGATCATAATGTATTCAGTTAAAAACTTAAATTAACTACACAAGTCTATAAGATCGCACACTTCAGCCTCACCGATTTCATTACTGGAGTTTTGACCTACATACTTATAGAATTAAATAGTGACTGAATATAAAATTCACTTAATATGTTTTTTTTATATTAGTAATAATAACAAAAAATGACAAGTTGTTTAACAAAATCGCCGAAATAATATAATTGGTAAATATAGCCAAGTTAATCGCCAGTTACATCAGAAATCGCCATAAAAGTCGCCAGTCGCCAAATGGGAAATCCAATCGCCAAACACGTTTCAAAATCGCCACGTTTGGCGAGAAATCGCCATATCTGACAGCCCTGGGCTCACACACCCAGGAACGATATCTATATTTTTAGACGAACACAACCCTCAATACTGTTCGTAAATATTTTCAAGAAACAGGCGAACATTTTATATAGTATTCTGCTCTTCGTTAAAAAACAGAACTATTGTAGTGGTACTGTAGACAAACATTATATTAAAATGTTCTATAATGTATCTTTTTTTCCATTGACAAAGATATGAACAAACAAAACATTTTAGCAACGACTGCAGCACGAAAAACTTGTGCGCGAATTTTGATTTGTTTGTGTAAAATTATTTGGCTGGCTTTTGTATTTTATTTTTTTAATAAATGTTTTTTTTTTACCAGCCAAAAAGGGCGCTAAGCACAATAGAAACGAACGAACATTAATGAGCTGAACCGAACACAATGAAGTTTGTGGTTAAAATAAAAACCGAACGGAATTAAATGTTCTAATTTTTTGTTGAGTTGGATAAGAATAGTATTATTTTTGTGTACGAAAGATGACCACAATAGTGGAGAGGGTATTATGCATTTGTGTTGATGTGTGTAAAATATTGGTTCTAGACCCACCTTAAAGTATACCGTTCGACTCAGAATCACTTTCTGAGTCGAACTAACGATGTCCGTCCGGCTGGCTGGCTGTCCATGTAACCTTGTGCGCAAAGTTCAGGTCGCAATTTTGGAGATAATTTAATAAAATTTGGGACATAGGTTCTTATTGGCACAAGGACCAAGCCTATTGAAAATGGGCCAAATCGTAGGACCACGAGGGAAATTTCTACCTCTCAGAAACTATCAAACCGATTTTAATGAAATTTAAAACATAGATAGATCCATATCTTTATGGACACATAAGCATGATGTGTCTTTTAATACTGTGGTGTAGGGTATCATATGGTCGGACTTGACCGACTATACTTTCTAACTTATTTTTTTTAATGATTTTATACACAAACAATATTAGCGCTTGTGTTTTCCACAAATCTGCCGAGCCGAGCAAAAAGGAGCGATATTAAGTGTTCATTTTCAAACACTGTATGTATGTGCACTAAAAGTATTAGAGCTGCAAAATCATCGATAGATTTATTTTTGCCGTTTTTTTTGATATCGAAAAATTTCTCTATCGGCGATTTCTTTTCTTTTTCGGGTCTGCCATTTTTATTTTAACAAAATTTTTACAAAAACTGTATATTGTGATTTAAGGTAAATAATTTATTGACAAAGAAGAAAACAAAAATTTTACAATCCTGCTGTCAGCACACCCTCCTGATTTCAAAAGCGTCAGACGACATTTCAATTTGAAGTGAATATGCTGATCTTCTATACGTCAAAAAAAAAAAAACATTCCTGTCGTCGAAGTGATTAATTTATAAAACTTTTTACAAACTACATCCACAGAAGTGACAAATATAAGAATTATCAATATCAGTATTTTATTTTAATAAGAAAAATCTCATAGAACCGGACGTGGTAGAATCAATATGTGAACAAATTTGGATTCAGCACGCTGGAATCATTAGTATTATTAATTAAGTAATTATTTTCCTTCGACTGTGATGCGAGTCTTAATGAAGCAAACAAAATTGTAGGCCCAATATTTAGTTAAATAAAAAAAAGTATGGCTGAAAATTTTTCACTATCAGAACTACCGGGTATACAATACAAACAAACCTTCGAACAGTGAATTAAAACTATTGTTGTTGTTTTTCTTTACCCTTCCTCCATCTTTTTCCATCATATACTTACCGATAGTCCTGTTTAAGTTTATACTGAATCCTTGTAAATGTGTCATCATCACATTGTATATTGCCATTGCCTTCGATAGTACCAGTAATTGCCTCCAGTTGCTCACCCCTTGACTCCAACGTATACCATTTGCTAAATAGTTGTCTCTCGGTGTGTGTTAACGAAGTATCATTGGAAATGGCATCATAGATCTCTTTAGCCAATAGTGTGGGTAATGGCATGCGACCAATACTGTCGCCTATTAATGCCTAATTAAGTACAATTTTGTTTCAAATTAGGGAAGAAAATTTAAAAAAATGAAAAGAGAAAAAAATCATTAATGGATTTTAAAGAAAATTGTTGGTTACATACAATTTGACTAAAGGAAATTTAATATGAAACGTCTTAAATTCTAATTAATTTAAGTTTAATTTGTGTAGAAATTAATAAACGTTATTTTAGTTTAAACTTTTAGCTAACGAAGGGTTAAATGACAAAAAGTTTTCTCATACCAGGAAATGGTTTTTTGAGAAATGTAATATTTAATGAAATACTATATTTAAAGATTAAGATATTTTAAAAGGAATTGCTTCAGGAAATTATTTCTTTAAAGCTTCTTTGTAATGTTAATGAAGTTAATTAGCTTAATTGACTTTTCAGGAAAGGTTAAAAGGTTTTTCCACAAAGATATTTCCTTACAGCTAATTGCTGATTTTAAAATTGTGGAGAATTCAGCTACGCTTTTGTGCCTTTCATCGTATTTTTGAGCCTCTAAGCGAGAAATGCATTTTAACACTTTGAGCCCCGCGTGCACCACCAGTGGACATTTGTATTTCGAAGATTTGGGACAAAGTGACCACCCGTGGTCATTGGTGGATTTACTTTATGTGACATCGTGTCCACCCATGGTCACACGTTGTGTGTCACTTCCCGACATTGTGATCACCGGTGGAAACGTTCAACATACATTTACCATTGAAATAAAATTAGTTCGGTCCCAGGATGTAAACCTATTTGGCTTGGACTTTGTAATTTGGTCTGCCAATGCCTTTAAAATAGTGGGTTAAATTTAGGCAAGAAAACTTCATAGAAAGATAGATTTATAGATAGATTTTCTTAACTAAAACCATTCCAATTGAATACATTTATTCCAAAAATTCATTTTAAGATTTAAAAATGTGGTTTTGAAAATACACTATACACATTGCTTCATTACACTGCTCACAAATAGTGTTCACCCTTTTGGTATTTTTGCGCGTATACGCCACGTAGCATGTAAAACATCTCTTTTAAAGAATATATAAAAAATCAAAAAGATAAAAACATAAAAATATAAAATAAGAGAATGCCCACTGGCGGCCAATTGGGCCCAAGATGTATTTTTACATTCTGGGACAACGTAACCACCGGTGGTAACAAAAAAAAAAAAAAGGACAAAAAACATTTGGTTTATCAAAAATAAATATCACAAAGTCACACCAATTGCAAAAAATCAATAAAACTAAGTTAAAAAATTTTGGTCTCAGCTTGTCAACTAATGAATAACCACTAGTCAGCACGCAGTCCACCGGTGCAGAAAAAAATGACCACCGGTGGACACGTGGGGCTCAAAGTGCTAAGCATAATGACTTTAAGGCCCTAATTAGGTAAAACGCAACGCAACGCTCGAGAATTATATTGAAAGCAAAAACAAAGTCATAAATATTTTGTGATTTTGTTGTTGCTTTCTACAGAAGTTCACATTGCCTTTAAAAATTTCAAACGCCTCATAACTTGTGGCGTTGAAAATTTTTAAGCTATACAAGAATTTCAGTAGAAAGCAATAACAAAGTTACAAAATATTTATGACTCTGTTTTTGCTTTCAATGTTGTTCTTGGCGTTGCACTGCGGTTTTTATAATTACGGCCTGAGTATTGAATATACTGCCGTGCTTAGGAAAAAGAAAGTAAAATTTCTTTAATAACTTGCTTTTCATTAATTATAAAAAAAATCCTTAAGACTGGGTTTTTGAAATGTGAATTAAGTTTAAACTTATGGCGATTTCTTTTCTGAGAAAAATATGTTACAGTATATACATGTTACATTTTCTAATGTTACCTATAATCACTCGAAGTGTTACATGTTGAGCAATTTCAATAGAACACAATTAGTGCTTTTATTTACAACTATTACACTTTCATTATTAATGTACTTAATGATCGATTTTTAAAGCTATTTAAGCGGTTTCTGCACGCTATTACGGGTTGGAAACAAATATTAACATCACTAATGGCTTATAAAAATTAAAACGATTATAATATAAATAGACTTTTTTTTTTGATTTTAATGTGTAAATATTTTTACATTTTCTTTTAAAACAAATCTTTTACAAAATTATGAGCGGTATGAATTATGACAAACAAAATAAAGCATTTGTTGTACAAACAAAGTAGTAAGTACCTAAGTTGTAGAACAGGGCAGTATGAACACCTTATGTAAAAGTAAGGGTAAAATATGCAACATGTTTTGCATGGTTTTCATCAACACATTCACAAAAGAACTTGAAAAATTTTCCCATAGTTGTATTTTTTGTACAAACGAACACAAAAATGTAGAACATGTAACATTAATGCAACATTTTTCTCAGAAAAGAAATCGACATTAGTTTTATGTAGTCTGAAACTCGGATTTTTCCGGCGAAATGTGTTTTTTTTAATTTCATTGAAAACCAACATTTTAAGCAAAACTATGGTGTTTTGTCAAAATTTTGTATACAACCTTGATAATAGCGGCACAAATCTGTTTTCAGATTAACTAAACTTAGTTTAACTGAGCTCTCAAAAACCTAGCCTACAAATGTTATTTCAAAATAAGCGATGTTTACGTTATTATGTGTATTTGTCATTTGGATTTGCCCTTTTCCACATTGTTAATTTTTTACATGTCGTCTAAACCCCTCCAAACAATATCATGAGTTATTTCTCTGTGTACAGTACAAACGAAATTTTCAAACCATCTGAAATTAGATTTTTTATACCCTCCACCGCAATTAGTTGTGAAGAGGGTATACTAAGTTTGTCATTCCGTGTGAAACTTTTTTATTATTCATCGCAGAACCCATAAAGTGTATATATTCTGTGTCCATGAGTAATTCTAAGTCGATTTAGCCATGTCAGTCTGTCTGTCCGTCTGTCTGTCCGTCTGTCTGTCCGTCTGTTGAAAACACGCTCACTTTCGAAAGACTCAAACGAAATAAACAAACTTGATGTCAAATTGCTTGTAGTTATCGCAAGCAGTTTGTGATTGAAATCCACCAAAATCGGTTCAGTAGAATCAGAGCTATGCATCAAAAAGTTGATAATTTTGTTACAAAAACTAACATTAATGGTGGAATAATGCACGGAATGATATAAGATTTTGCAAAAATTCGTTTTATTCGACTGAAAATCACACTGTACCGATCGGTCTATTATTAACCCAAGGCCCCATATGAACCCTACTCCCGGAAAAAAGTTTAGTACGCCTAAAACCGTCATAAATAATGCTATCAGAATAAATTTGAATACTTCACTATTCACACTAATAAATTTCGTGGTGATCGGTCCTTAACACTGGCTTACAGCCAAAAAATACCAAGAACACCACATGCCTAGGTAAGTTAATTGGGACCTCCTGAACACGAAAATCGCTGTAATTTTTTTTTCCTAGGTACCGTTTTTTAGATAACGGTATTTTTGCGTTTTTCGGTGTATGGTCCCAGTCAAACCCTTGTGGAGCCCAACCAAAAAGTCCGGTCGAAATAAATGGCATATCGTTAGAAAGGTAATCGAATGCCTTTTCCATCGATATGCTACAAATTTCTATCTGATAAGAAATGGCTGAGTAATGGCACCTCAAAGTTCAAAAAATGTCTATTTTTTACGTTTTTTGCAAAATTTTTCATTTTTATTTCGTTTATTTACTACGTTATATTAAATATCTGGAATATTTTATTTTTTAACCAAATAGTATATTTAATTGCCAACATTTTAAGCGTAATTTAAAAAAAAATCGGATGAAAAATAAAGTTTTTATTAAGGATTTTGTGGAAGGACAATATTTTTATCTCATATAAAATTCCTTGTTTTTTAAATACGTTAAAACTGATGGAGTTTTGAACTTTGAGGTGCCATAACTCAGCCATTTCTTATCAGATAGAAATTTTCTGCATATCGACGGAAAAGGCATTCGATTATCTTTCCAACGATGATAGAATAAGGAATTAGTGCAATTTTAAATGTAAAACCGTGTGTGACGTGTTTTTTATTATTGTTCCTCTTGTAAGTTTTTATTTTTTTGTGCGCTTATTTCTGTTTATATGTTTTATGACACAGTGGGACAAAATGTATTCATTTAATGAAAATTATGTTTTTATATTTTGTTAATTATAATTGAAGTACCCTGAAGATGAGATCGAGTGGATTTCGAAATATTGGAAAAAATTTTTTAAATAAATAAAAAAATATAAAGACCCTGACCTTGAGCTTAACAAATTATTTACATTAAAATTACAACAAAAGGTCGAACAACACACATATTGAAGATGTGCCACTTGTTTTGACCGGACTTTTCGGTTGGGCTCCACAAGGGTTTAAGTGGGACCATACACCGAAAAACCCAAAAGTACCGTTATCTAAAAAACGGTACTTAGGAAAAAAAAATTACAGCGATTTTCGTGTTCAGGAGGTACCAATTAACTTATTTAGGCATGTGAAATTCTTGGTACTTTTCCAAATTAAAAATTTGTAAAGCAGTGTAATTAGTTATAGGCCCCATATAAAGCCAACTGAGCTGTCGGTGGAGGGAATCAAAGATTCGGCACAGCCGAATAGAACACTCGTACTTGTTTTTTAACAAAACTGTTTGTGGCGGCAAAAATTAATTGAAATTTTAATAAATATAAATTATAATAGTAAATAAATAATACAAAAGATAAAAAAATACACAAATTTATTATTGAAAATGTATTTTATTGACTTTTGACAGGTTATGTCAAATGTACGTTGCATACCAACATGTGAACATGTAAATTATAAACCTGAAATCACATGTGTGTAGAAAAGTCGAATTCCATATGACAAATACACATAATGTGAACATGGCTTAGGTACAATTTTTTAGTCAAGTATTTAAAATTTGATTTTTGTCGGTTGAAATATATTTTTTAAAAGTAAAAACTATTCAATTTTGACGAATATGGGCATTTCCCCAGAAAGGTCTACCAGGATGAAAAAATAAAATGTTGATTATCATCGTTTTTTTTTTTGTTTATTATTATAAAAAAGTCTTTGTTCTTGTAAAAGAATGGTTTCATAGCATATCTCAGCTGTTTTACTTAAGGAAATTTGGCTGGAAACTGGAAAATTTTATATTTTTCTGTATTTTCTACTTCTAAAGACATTTTTATATATTTATTTTACATGCAAAAAATATGTTATGTTTACACTCTTTTTTCATAATCTCTCCATTACAATCAATTGTAAAAGGAGTATTAAGTTTTTTTGCTAAGGAAATTTGAAGACATTTATGGGAAAATGCGTGGTGATAACAACAAAAAAACATATGGAAAAATCGTACGTTCGCGATCCGTACGTTCGCGACCGGTAAATAAGCCAATTTAACAAAAACCAAGAGAGATATTTTATTTTGTTAATACACTTTTAAAATAAATTAATCACTTTTGAATATTCCGTTCCATTACGCAGATTTTTACATTTCACTATTGTCAGCCAAAGTTGACTTCTATTTTGCGTACGTTCGTGACCACACGTTTATAACTCTTATAATGAAAACTTCAACTCGATGAAATCTTTCTTTAGCACTAAACATAGAGCTACCCAAATGCTGTCGAATCGAGAAAAAAAAATGCGAGGAAAAGTTTTGTTTTCTATATTATTTGTACTTCAAAAGCATACGAACGTACGTTCGTGACGCCAGGAAATGCCCATATGCTGTTCAACAAATAAAAAGGTTAAAAATTAATGTAAAAATCATTTGTTTTAAATGAATTGTAAATGATTCGTTTTCTAAATGAATTTTAATTTGTTTAAAATGAATTTTCGTTTGAATTTAACTACATAATATTTTGAGTGTATACAAATACTTGCTATTGTTGTTGTTGTGTTTGTAATACAAAAAATTTTTCAATACAAATTCATATAAATTTAATGAACACTAGCTAAAGATATCTTTACACTCACCAAATATTTGACGAAAAAAATCTAAGAAAAGCATGACCACTAAATTGATCAAGCTTTAAATTTCTTTCAAGCAATTTTTATTGATTAACTAAACTTTGTTTCTTCATCTATTGTAAAAAGCTGTTTGATTCAGCAAACGTTGTGTAAAATAAAGCAAATGTTTAATATACGTAAATAGTGGTTACGTTAGGTGCTTTAAACATTTTATTAAGTGTGAGCATATCTTAAGGTTTAGGACTTTTTTATGGGGCATTTATGATTTTGTTTTTTTTTTTTTCTCTTACTTACCATAAAGAAAACACTCTTTGAGTACTGAGCACATGTTTCAATTTCATGTAAATAATCCTGCAATATATAAGGATCCTTTTCAACTTCTGTTATATCCAAACTGCCTGTACCAAAATGCATATCAACAATTTCGATTTCAATTTGACGATCATCATACAAAGACTGTAACTCTGGACCCACCAACTCCAACAACATGCGACGCTCTTGGCAAAATTCTAAAAAATAAAACCGATCGAAAAAAAATTAAAGTAAATTTATGTAAATTTGCTTGCTACTTTGTTTCGCAGGAGCTTCCCATCAATTTTTTTTTCGATTAGAAATCCTTTTTGATAAAAAAAAGATGAAAAACACTTACCTTGTTTTAAACTGGAGACATAAACTTTTATCAATAAAGGCTTTGGTAGACGTGTGTTTTGGCTGGTAACACCCTTGAGGGCATTCAAAACGCCCTCATCGATGGGCACAGCCATGTTTGAGGTTGTTGGGTTTCCCTTTTTTCCTTTATGATTCTTATTTTATGCTTATTGTGTGCCTGAAGGCAGGTGGCTATACAATTCGTCTACTTTTTGTTTAAATAATTTCCTTTTTTTTGTGCTCTACAATTCCAATTTTGTTTTTTATTAAAGTTCGTTTATTTTGTTTCCTTTTTTTTTTTTTTGAATAGTTTTTACTTTATTGGAGAACGTTTTATTTCAAATTGATTTTTATATGACAATTTTCTTTTTCTTGTATGTATGTGTGTGTGTCAATGGGAATTGCTTAGGGTATGTGTCCATGTGTAGATGTTTTTGTTTTGAACAAAAAGGTGACTTGACAATATTACGAAGGACCCTTTTGTATTAACCTTTGGTTGTATGACCGAGTGATTGTGTAAAAGTGTTTATTTCATTATAGAGGCCGTTCATGTTTCATCTATAAAATTTTGTTTTATTTCATTTTATTTCATTTCGTTTTCTTTTATTTATTGTTGTTTTTTATTCATTTATTTTATTTTTCTTCTTTTTTTCAGATGATACTGCCGTATTCCATTTATTTTTGTGATGTGGAATTTATTGTTTTTGTTTTGGTTATTGTTGGTCTTTTTTGTTAATCATGCACTGGGCTTATAAACCATTTTTCGATGGGTTGAGTTTTGAAATGTGAAATTTCTGAAAACATAGAAAAAGTATAAGGTAATAAATTATTCATTTTATTTTTGTATTTAATATAAAGGGATTATTGAAATTTTGTTTAACAAAAAAGGATGTAACTATGCTTCTTAACAATGGCACCATAATGTGGCACTATGGTGAAGGAGGGCTTAATGTGTTAAAGGGATTTGTTTGTCGAAACCACGTTTTGTATCAAAAGACGAAACAGCAAGAAATAATCGTTTAGTCATCGTTTAAGCAAATAAAGATTGAAAATTAATAAGACTGGTTTCTTAGAAGGAAAAACTGATGTATGTGAGACAAAAATAATTACACGCAAAGTTTACTTTGCCAAAGTCTTTTGAATTTTCTTTTAGTTCTACACACGTAAAATTTTCTTTGACAAATTTTGTTTTTGTTCTTTTGTTCTCTTTTATTGTTGTTGTTTGCCAAATAAATCATGCATTTAAAATTTGGATTACAAATACAACTAATGTATAAGTAACAAACGACAAAGAAGCAACTTTGCGAGTTGCACCAAAGTCGGTCCTCACCTTCATTCTTCTCTCCTACAAACTTAAGACTGTGCAAAGTTAACTTTGCGTGTATAAAAGGGGTCTGGGTAAATGTTAACCTATAAAAATTGTAGCAAACGTACACATGTGTTACAGTGAAACTTCGATACAACAAATCTAGAGGGGATCGAAAAATACTTCTTTATAGCTATTGATTCGTTATACATATGCATTGTGAAATTTTGGTATAACGAAATCTTATATATAAATACGGAAGCAATTTTTTTATCGTTGATTTTTAAGTATCTTAACGTCCACCGATTTTAATGAAACATATATCGTTTTAAAGGTATTTTTGTGTAGAAATGCACAATATACATTTTTTTTCTAAATTTGGAGGATTAAATGGTTTTAAAAGCGTTTTATATTTGTTTGCAAACACACGCACATACATGTATAAAAAGAAGTTGTGTGTTTTGTTATTCTCCCAAAATGTGTTTTTTTCTTGCATTATACTGGCAAACACACATGTGCACACATGTATAAAAGACGGTGTGCTCTATGTTGTTCTCCCAAAATGTTTTTGTTTTCATTTTGCACTTGCAAACACACATGTATAAACGTATTAGGACAGGGTTACCTTAGACATTTTAAAAAATGAAGTCGCGCAAAAACGTCGTTTAGAAAAATAAAAGTCGGAAACTTTTTTAATGACTTTTAACGAAGATCTGTGTTTCTATTTTTTACTTTGATAACATTTCATGAAAATCTTATAAATAAATTACGGGGATATGCACAATATATTTTTTTTCAAAATTTTTGGAATAAAAGTGTTTAAAAAGCATTTTAATTTATCCTATAGACACACGTACAAAGATAGGTGAATAGTGAATTTAGCCGTTCTCTTAAAATGTGTACGATTTCATTGTACAACGCACAGGTTCTCTCAAAAGTAAATGTGAAGTGGTCGAATTTCGGCCACCGGGCGATCCTAGTTTAAATAAATACGAAAAAAATTCGTTATAATTACAGTTTTTTTTTACCAAATTCTATTTTACACGAAAATACTTTGTATGCACATTAGAGCGACTCAAGTTGTATGGAATCAAAATTTGTGCTCGATGTACCCTCCTAAAAATGAACCTTGGACTTTTTTAAGATGACATTTTAAATATTTCGGCTCCAGCTTTCCCCTCTCGTGAGCTGGACCAGTTTGAAAAAGGGTATATTTTTGCATGTTTTGTTAATTTGTGAATATGTTCCCTTACCAACATATACAATAGAATTTTTTTTTAATTTGCGAAAAAATATGCCGCAAAAAAGTCGTGGATCCTTTCTTTGTTTCTTTCTTTAGTCCCATTTTCATCCATACATGGTCTAGAAACTAAATCCGCTATCATATTAGCGTTACTACAAAATTGCATTTATATATATATTCCAGAGCACCGTGTAAAATGCATCTAATTTGCAAAAATCTAAATTATTTACATACAAAGATGATGTACTTGGCAAAAGAAAAAATTTGATACCCACATTTCCCTATGTAAAACGAAGGGTTACCACCCATTGCATTTTTGTCATAACGGGAACTAGCACGAATTTCACAAAAAGCTGAGACACGTATTTAATTAAATCGACTAAAGAATAAAATATGTTAATTTGGCAATTTTATTACAAACAACCCCGAACAAAAAAATTAAAAAACCGTTATTTTTACAGAAAATCCTTAAAAAAAGGACATGGATGATCGTCCTTGGACAAATTGTATATACAGTTGTACGCGCCTTAAAAAAACCTATCTTACGATACCCAATTTGTATATGTTGGTAAGGAAACAGATTCACAAATTAACAAAACATGCAAAAATAGACCCTTTTTAAAACTGGTCCAGCTCACGAGAGGTCAACTGGAACCGAAATATTTAAAATGTCATCTTAAAAAAGTACAAGGTTCATTTTTAGGAGGGTACATCGAGCACTTTTTTGGTGAGTCGCTCTAATGTACATAATAAAAATTCACTTCACTATTAAAGAGGTAAATAAGAAATTATGTTTTTATTATTTTATTACATTTTAGTAAAATATTGTGGAATTTTTGTTTGTTTACGCAAGTTTAGAATGCAACCATCAATATTTTTTTCGACAGATGCTAAGCTGTCAAATGTACATATTTTGCGGTGTAGAATCCTGTGCCTCAAAAAATGTTTGCAGTTTTCCGACAATTATTTTAGCCCCTCTAGCGGTTACAACATTTTCGATTTCTTCAGTATCTTGTGGTTTCGTTACACTAGTAATAATGTGATCATCGGTAAGGGTATAGAAATTTTTTCTCGTATAGAAATTGATTTACGTTTTAATACACTCATTTTGGCAAAGAACCAAAACAGAACTGACTACATTTGTGGCGCTTTACATATGCAAAGACATTTATGTACCTTTCGCTGTTTTTAAAAGGGACTTCCCCGTTTTGCTTAAAACTTAATTTTGCTTTATTCTAACTTCGTTGAATGGAGGCTATAGTTCAAGACTTCGTTCGCTTTTGATAACGGGATTTTAATGACTTACACACTTAAAATGCTATTTGTATGTATTTCTCAATTATAATTTCGTTGTATAGAGGCTTTTGAAAACTTACTTCGCTATATAGAGACTTTATAGCTCAGAATTTCTTCGTTATAGCTATAGAGCATTTTTGTATGAAAAACTTTGCAGTAAAAAGGTTTTTTCAATGGACTCAGCAACAAATTCGTTATATTGAGTTTTTCGTTATACAAAGTTCGTAATATCGAAGTTTCACTGTAATTAAAAGAGATAAAACTTTTAATTTTTGGTTTTTAAAAATATTAGTTTTAACACTTACGATAAAAATAAATCTCTATACCAACATAAAAATTTAAATTATAGATGCAGGGTCCTGAGTGAATTATAGCCAATGAAAGATCCTTTATACATAAACAAAATTTTAACGTTACTGACTCACTGATTCATCATCGCACAGCCTAAACGTCTGAAGCTAAAAACTTTGAATTTGGATCGGAGGTGGATCTCTTCCCAAATCGGTCCACTAAGACTGGATTTTTGGAAATTCGAATGTTAAGGGGGTAAAAAGGGTAAATTCGGAAACCTTTTATCTTCGAAACTAAAAGTGATAAATAAAAAACTGTAATACTTATCGTTGTTCTTTTGAAAAATAAGTTTTATTGTGAAAACGGGTAAAACCTGAATTTTGTTACGTTTTTGTCAGCCCATCCACTTTTGAACCAATTAAACTAAAAATAAACTTTATACCACATTCGCAACTTATCAAAAAAATACGAATACTAGATTGGTACTTTTTCGAAATTCGAACGTTTAATGGGTGAAAATCGTAACCAGTTTTGGTACCTTTTTACAAAACATTTTGCTTCATTCATTGACATATTCGTACTAAATTATGAGCACCCACAAAAATACTGCAATTTTTGACACTTTAATAGGGGGGAAAATAATACAGAAATGGAAAATTCGGGAAATTTAATATCTTTCTTCAGCTTTTTGGTTCTACAACTGGTATTTTTTAATTATCGTTAATATTGAACCTTAAAACATAAAATTCAACATGCAATGTCTTGAGTTGAAACGAATCTATGAGGGAACTTTTTGGTACTTTTTGGTTTTTTAACTGATACTTTTTGAATTTTCGTAAGTATTGGACCTAGAAACATAAAATTCAAGATGCAATGTCATGAGAAAGTAAACGCGTACAACCTGTACATATTTCGAAATTATACGCGAAATTTACTTTCTTTCATTTGCTTTTGTGTTTTACGAGTGGTACTTTTTTAATTTTCTATTGAACTTAGAAACACAAATTTGTAGGTTTAATTTGTTAAAACCTAGGAACATAAGCTTTGGCATATAAATATGTTTATGAAAAGAAAAGGCCCGATAGAATTTAAACAAGTTAAAAACTGGAAAAATAAACTTTGGCATACAAATATGTCCACGAAGAAAAAAAGGAGACACTAACGAAGTAGCGTGTTAAATTGTAGTATTATATAAAATTAAACAAGCAGGGTTCTGAATGAATAAGAATCTGCGAGGGTGAGGAGCTTTTTGGTACTTTTGCGTTCTGAAACTGGTACTTATTTAGTTTTTGTTAATATTGGACGTAGACATATAAAATTAAACATGCAATGTCCTGAGTAGATGAGATTCTAAAAGAGGAAACATTTTGGTTCTTTGTTGTTCTTCAACTGGTACCTCTTGAATTTCCGTTAGTAATGGACGGACCAACACGGAAAGAAATTTAGTTTCTAAAATAATCAATTTTGTTTCTTACAACAAGAAAATCGTAAATTTAAAAATAATTTCTTGATTTTAACTTATTTTGTTCGTATTTAGTTAGATTTTCGTAAATATAGTTATATTATATAGAAATATTTTGCGTAAACCAAGCCACACATGGCTTTAGAAAAAGTTATTTTTGGCTTGGACGAGATTCATGCAAAATTTTCCTGGTTCGAGCCATATTCAGTAAATAATTCTTTCCGTGTAGAAACATAATATTAAACATGAAATATCCTGAGTGAACGAGAATCTGTAAGAGAGACAGTTTTGCTACTTTTTCTTACTTTAACTGGTACTTTTTGAATTTTTATTAATACTGAACCTAGAAACATAAAATTCAACATGCAGAGTCCAGAGTGCAGTCCAATTAGAAAAACTGCCATTTCATCCACTTCTTCATTTGTGTTGGCAAAAACAAAAACTGTTACTTTTGCTTCTGATTCTGATTCATTAAATGTAAACAGTAGACTGGTCGGAATTTTTTTTTTTTTATTTAATTGTTTGCGCTGCTTAAAATATGAGGTTTGGTGTAAGAAATCATGATCTGATCTTTCAGGTCAATTCGACGGTGCCTAGCCGTGCCGGGTGGGGCCCAAACTTCCCCATATTATAAAAAAAAAACATATTTTCTATCAGATCTTTATAGTTATACTAGTTGAAAAGCCGAAAATCAAAAATATGGCTTCGTTACGATTTTCCGCAGAGAAAGTACTTCAAGTGTACCAAATTTCAGCTTCCTATGTCATCAGATGGCTTCAGAAAGTTGCGGAAAGAATAGGACATACATGCAAACATCCTGACATACTAAGAAATTATATATTGTATAGATAGATTATAGTATTGGCTGTTTAATATTTTAGTATGGTACGAACGAAAGATTTTTAACTTTTGATTTTATGTATTCACAAAAGACGAAAAATGTTAATTAATTGGTACTTCCTGATTTTTTTATATTATTGAACTTACAAAATTAATCTTAACTTTCACGGACTTCGGCGGAAGATAACATATCGACCGCAACACTGTGTGTCGGTTCCAAACAGCTTGTTATTTCTTACAATATTAGCGTAGTTTGCACAAGCTTACGAAAGAGTTCGTTAGAATTTCAAAAGACTAGAGTTAACTTTTGCCAATTATACGAAAAATTTAGCTACGAAAGTTTCGTTCATACAATGTGGCATACATTTTTTTCAGTATATTCAAATTTGCATGCATAACTTTAAGCATTTGTGTTTTAGGGATTTGGAAACTAACACCCTGATTATTATCAAGTTTTTCTGTAAGTTGAAAACAAAATCCGTTTATTTAAAAAAAATAACAAAAATAAAAGTTTTGATAATCTTTCAAGCATATACAGGTAAGAAATGCCCTGGTATTTTAAACAAAATAAATAAATAAAAAAGCAAAATATTCGGCTAAGTAGAACGTGTGAAACCCTCCATCGATAGTTCTGATTTCGATTTAGTGAATACCTGTCATATGTCCTATTCTCACGGTGGATCTCAATCACATGCTGAGTCAATGTGTGAACTTACCAAATGCCCTCGAGTGTCTTAATGATCATTTGCAAACACACCTCGTAATTCGAGCGTATAATCCGACAAAAATTAACACACCAACCTCCACTGATTTAGTAAATCTAAGAATCTTCTAGGGACTTGTCACAAGCCGAACTTTCCCACAACGGTAAAAGCCCTCCATGTTGAATTATCCATTACCGCGATTTTGAGTTTAAACCACAGCCACTACGTACTCCCCGAAAGTATTGCTTCAAAGAAGGGCAAGGCTAATGCTTGGCAACCGTTCTTAAGCAAGAAGCGTTTGTCGTGAAAGTACAATACCAGAGACCTTAGCCAACAGTCAGACCAGTACCGAAGTACCGGGGCTACTGACTCCCTTGCACCAGATGACAATGAGGTGCTCTTGGAGCACCCCATTCTCCAGAAAACCGAAAACATTCATTGTCCTGTCATTTCGGATGTTTGTCGCATTCTTGGTATGATACACCTAACACTCAAAAATTTTGAATGTTCATGGACAGAATATCGATACTACTGCTGTGCACCTCTAGCCCTCTCCCATATCTTTATTCTTAAATAACTCTATGGATGTACGACTGCAGGAAAAGTAAAATATTCAGATACCTCTCGACGTTTTCTCTAATGACACGCATACTGTTCCTTTCAGATCCCAGGAATGACCTGATTTACCCAGGAGGATGTAACACGAAAAGGTGATATCCTTAATATGATCCCTACACCATCCGGGTGATCCTCCATCGACAGTTAGGCTTTTTCAGGAGTGTGGTTTATAGGGGATCTATGAATTACGATCTTGTTTTTAAATACTAATCTCACTGTATACTTCCGCCATCGGGAGTGGAGCAAGCAACAACCGAAAAAGCGGCCTAATAGTCTTTTTAAAGTATGTTGTTCACTCCACAACTTAAGGAAGCACAGCTGAGTTCTATTGGGTGTGTCCACAGGTTGCGGATAGTGGAAATCTCCGTAGATATGCAGAGCAACTGCTAATTCAGTCGCGTACAATCCGCGGTTCTAAGTGGAGGATCTCAGAGGATCTCGGAGTGGACCCGGATTCCTAATAAGTAATGTGTGCCTTCGATACTTGGAATGTCAAGGCAGGAAACTGGCACCTTTAAATAAACAAAATCCCCAAAAACTGCCATCGTCTGTTCCCCATGTTGGAGGTGGCTGGAAGCGTACGTCAGAACTTACAACAAGCGTTTCACTATAGAAAAAGACCGCCTGGAGAACAAGCTGGCAGCCCTAGTTCCATGATCGAATGCAGAGGCCCAACCTGTCCCGCCTATGGAATTATTTATAACGGTTTAAGGCGGACTTACGTGTTTTCCGAGAGTAGGATTTATATGGGCCCTATGGTTAATTATGAACAAATCTTCACAAAACTAAGTGTGATTTCTGGTCGTATAAAACGCATCTGAGTAAAACTGAATGAAAATTAGTGCGTGCCGCCACTAATTTTTGTTAGTTTGTCTAACAAAAATATGAATTTTTTAAGGAGGTTTCATATTTTGGTCAAAAGCTCTTTCCCTACTAAACTGATTATGATGGTTTCAATCCGAAACTGCTTAGGATAACGAGAAACAATTTGGCATTTAAATAATTTTTTTCGGGCTATTCCTTTAACAATATTTATACTTTATGAAGTCATAGTTTCACACGGTATGACAAACTTTGTACACCCTCATTCACCACAAGGGGTCGAAGATATAAACAATTTTAAGCATTACAACTGTTAACATCTTTTAGTAATAACCCTCTTATCCCTACAAAGTTTTCGGTTAAATAAAAGGCTGATTAAGTACATTTTTTTCTTATAAAACATTTGTTTTAGAAACTTTTTTTTTTTTGCACAAACCCGAAGTAGTTTTAATGAATAGGACCGTAAATGACTTATGTAATGTCGTTATTGTGTAATAAATCTTATCGTTTGTGTATCAGCTGGTGGGACAAAATTAACATAAATTTTTCTCGTAATTATATTTACATACATTTATATACATATATTTTACGACTGTATAGTAATTTTTTTTTTCCGAAATATTCTAACACAAATAGTTAGATGATGTTCATTCAGTTTTCTTTTGGGGAGCGAGAACAGATGTAAAATTTTCTTTATCTTTAACCTTGACCCAGGAAAGTGTTGTTTGTAAGAGGAAGTTTGTCATGGTCGTTTGTCATTGGCGGCCATTAAAAGAAGTCATAAAAAAGAAACACTGGTAACAGGTTTTGAAAAGCACTTAAAACAGGTTGAGAAAGTATTGTAATAAAAATAAACCATTATTAGGTTTTATACTTGTGTTATAAAATTTCTTAACTTACATAAAATTAATTACGAAATTGGGCAACAAATGTAGCAGACAAATCTACGAAAGAACGAAATCGATTTAGACATAATTTAGTGAAGAAATAAATTTAAGTTTCCAATCATTAATAACCATTTAATTCTTAGAAACTCCATTCTTGCCATTTACACAGCGTTTACATTTGCCAGTACTGGCAAGACAGTAAGCATATATGTACATATTAGTTGGCAAAACAATGCAAAAACAAAATAGCTGTAAAAGTGTTTATGTATTAGTGAAAAAGTTTGAATGAATTGCTACTGTCTTGCCAGTACTGGCAAATGTAAACGCTATGTTAGTATTTCGTTTAATTAATTTCGAGATAAATTCATTTAGAAATGCACGATTCCTCTAAATACAGTAAGACTTTGATATAACGAATCTCAAGGGGATCGAAAAAACAATACTTTGTTGCAGATATTAATTCAAAGAAAAAAAAAAAGAAAAATTGATATCAATTAAAAAATTTGTGATATTATTTAAAAAACTAATTAAATTTGCACCAGTAAACAAATTATTAGTGTCAATTAAATATTTTAGTATTGGGCAAAATCTTTCATTTATGTGAATCTTTCATTCTCTTTCAGAAAGGTTAAGTGAATTAATTCATTCATTTCTTTCACCTTTCTAAATCACAAACAGCTTTCAAAATGAAGTGTCAAGTTCGTTTGAGGAATGACTAAATTGATATTTTTAAAACAAAAACGTATTTTTATAGTTAATGGAAATTAGATTTAAAGTTAACGTTAAAGAGTTGTTTTAGAAAAATTTATAAAATAAGCACACATTTAGTATGTTTATGTATGTATGTCAGGGATGATAAATGAGAAAACCAATATCGTACCAACGAACTTTTAAAATCGTACTTTTTCGGTCCCAATAGTACTAAATCTCTTTTTATAATATTATTTTATTTTTAAATACAAATATTTAATACAACAAAAAGGAACTTAAAATTCATTTATACATTAGTTATACATAATAATAGGGTGGGTAAAATTTCTTCACGTCAAAAGCATATCGCGATTCTTGTTCTATAATTCATACCAAGAAACTTTGCCAAAGAAACCATAGTTCAAAAATTAATTTCGAGCCCCGGATTTTTCAAAATAGTTAGTTTTCCAAAATATTCAAGAATAGAGGCAAACAAATTGTATTTGATCTAGCCAGACCTGTATCATGCGGTTTTAAGAGTCGACAAATCCGCCAGAGAGCGTTTTCCTACGCTTTTTAGAATTGATCGCCTTTTTTGTGGAAAATTGACGAATATTTCTCAAAATGTAATCTCTAATTTTAAACGAAAATAAAATTTTTAAGCGTTCTAAAAATATGGGCATACGAGCATCTTTGGATTGCATTTCCAAATTTATTGTGTTTACAATTTTCAATATGTACTACAGAAACAGGAAAAGAGTAGAAAGTTCGGATATAATAAAATTTAATTTAGCTCTTGTAAAAGGTCCTTCAAAATAATTCGTAGTAAAATAATAATGGAGTGGGCTCCCACTGTTCCAAAATTCTGTTGATTACTTCTTGACATGACAACCATCTTGTTGAAGAATATTTGAAAATATTATTGAGTGGAATTCGTATCTTGTACTATGTAGAACTTTTGCAGAAGTGGTTTCCTATATCTTTTAAAAACTTGTCAATATCATCAGAAAATGCACGCTTATATGCTGTCGCTGATACTAAATTTAGAATGTAGCATAAGCAATCGTTCAATCTATAAGTGCAAAAATCTATTCACAGTAGCGAAGGTCTGTGTTTGGTGCAAACGTTCTTTCAAAAGAGTAAATGCGAAATATCATAGCTGTTTTGTTAAATTTTATAATAAATTCATTGGACAGTAAATACGAGTTGCCTTTTTATATCAATTATAAATATGTAGGTTTGAAAAATTTGGAAATAGTACCAAATGAGCGACGGGATTACCAGCGTTCTTTTTAGTTTTAAATTGTACCAACTTTATCAACCCTGATGTATGTTAAAGTTCAAATTGCTCTTATTGTCATTCGCTAAAAAAAACTTAATTTAAATAAAAGTTCAGTAGAAGGGAAAAGCATAACAAACAAGATAGACATAAAACAGAATATGAAAGAATACAAGATGAATACCAAGGCGAATTGACTAGAAGGTGAGGTCAACTCTACAACTACAATGCTTCTGTGGTCGGGTTGTCAAAAATATTGCTAGTAAAAAAACAGGTTGGTTTACATAAAAAACAAGTTTGTATTGACAAGTCGACCACCGAAAAAAACACCATATGTTGACTTGACCCCACCTTCTAGCCAATTCGCCTTGATGAATACGAAAGATGAAGGAAATGAAAAGAAAATACGGAAATATTTCATTATTTCATTTGAGTGAATCATTCAGTTGAAGTAATTCATTCAAGAACGACACAAGCCTAAAATATTTTTTTAAATTAACATTTTATGCAGTACTGCTGTTAATATACATAGGTAAACGTTTAATTTTCTTGATGAAATTTTTGTTTGAAACTATCTTTTTTTGATTAATGGTTTAATTGAAAACAAAAAAAAAAAATTGGCCAGAATTTTTTGTGTGCTTGTTGTGCAAGTGTATTATGGAAAACTTGCCCATGTTATGTAACTCTTGCGTCGAGAATTTTTTCGACTGGAATGTGAGAAATGAAACAAAAATGCCATATATTGAAACAAACAGCTGTTTTTCTCACTAAACTGTGTCTGTAACTTTTTTTTGGCGAGTAGTAGCTGCCACGTAAGAAAATTACTCGCCAATTTACAGAAAACGCGTGTCTGTAACATTTTTGTGAGAAAACTTCCTGCTTTGAACTGTCAAAATCTCACGAATAAAAATGGGGCAAGAACAAATTTTAACACTAAAAAACCATTAAAATTCAAGGAAAAATAATAATAATAATATTATGTTATTGGCACATTTTTTTATTGTTAATTATTTTGCTTTTAACATTTATATAAAATATACATACGAATGTTTTCAAAGCTATTTTGTAAACACTAAACATAAAAGTCGTCGAACTTTACATTATTTGGTATAGCAGACGGTTGTATTTTCGCCGCCGTCGTTGAAAAATTTTAAATTTTAGTAAATTTTGGGCGCCGTCAACGATAAGTGTTACTGGCGTTCTCAACGTCTGCAATGTCACATCGGCTTCGGGTGCAATGTTATCATTTATTACGTACACAAGTTATCTCTTTTGATAGTTTTTGACATGAGTTACAGACACGGGTTTTTCTCACTTTTCGAGAAACGATGGAATATTTTGTTTCAGATCTTTTTGATGCGAGAATTTCTCACTAAAGTTACAGAACATGGGTACTGAAGTCATTTTTTTAATTTGGCAAGAAACAAAACAAATTTGCCTTAATTTGTGATGATTTACAAATGCACCTGCAAAAACATTTAAGGAAAAAAGAAACAAACAAATGCCTGTGCAAACATGTCAACATTTTACGTTTGTACAAATGTTGTCTCCTGTTTATTGGGGTATTTGCTGTTTGTACAAACATTATTGGGGTGTTTCCTGTTTGTACAAACATTAAAAGCATGTTTGTGGAAATATTAAACATTTTTATTATTTGGCCATCATGTTAGATATTTGTCAAACTTTTTGTGGTGTCTGTCTAGTGCTAAGTGAAGACCAATTTTTACACGATTAGAATTATTTACTAAGTCACCGGAAAATATTGCTTGAACCAAGAAAATTTTGCAAGATCTTATGCAAGCCCGAAATTACTTATTCTTACTTATGTGTGGCTGGTGGTTAAAGCAAAATGTGTCATTATTTAAGACAATTTTTCTAAATACGTCATCATGAATTAATTTTGGATTTTCTTGATTTAAGAAACGAAATGGATTACTTTAGAGAATAGTCTTCTTTCCGTGGCATTAAAGTCTGTTTACCTTTCTTTTTTATTGCCCCTCCGTTTTAAACAAATAGCGAGCTAAATTGCCGCAGCACTATCGTCGACTGCATTCATTGAAAACACTATAAACGTTTAAAATATATAGCGTTTTTCACTCTTGGTATTAACGTACCCTTGTAGACCTTGTTAATCTTATTAATGTAGTTAACGTACAAACATTTACAATCGTACAACAGCAAAATATCTTAAGCTTTTATTAACTACGCTGTGGTTGTAAAATCACACAAAAAGCTGAAGTAAAAAAGTGTTTTTAAATCTACCAGAATAAAAAAGTTGACGCAACTCTATCGCTCTCTTTCTCTCACTCAGAAGATTCATTAATTTTCAATGCATACGAAAAAGACAATCACGCTTTGTAGTATAAAAAAGTATTTAGTAACACAGAGTTGTACACTTAACGCAAAGGGTGAAAACTGCTAATGTTCTTACGAAATAGGTTTGTGTTGTTTATTTTCAAACAGAAACAAAGTGTGTATTTACCATTTCTGTGGTATATATTGGTTTCGTTGTTTTGATAACGCGACCAGTGCTGCCACAACCAATATCATTTTTACAACCATAATTTTGGAAAAAGTTACCAAATGTAAAAAAATATAACCAAATTTAAAATGCCTTCTATTAATTGAGAAAATCATTTATATTTATTTAAAGTTGCAGTGTAATACAAAGGTTATTTGCACTTTATAGTAAAATAATAATTATAAATCAAGAAAACAAAACAAGAAATATTATTCTCTTACATATTAAAAAATAACGAGAAACTTAATTAAAAGTTTATATATATTTGAGGCTTTTTTCCTAAAAAAAAAAATATATTGAAAGTTAAAAAAATTTAATATTTTTTAATATGCCAGTTATAAACAACAAAAATGGATATTTGTTTCCCGCTAAAAATGTTATTGGGAGGACTGTAAAATGTGGCGATTTCTTAGTCCTTTTGTCGAAATTTACGTTAAGCGATAGGCAATATGCGAAACGCATTTTATGTAAATATTTTCTAATATACATATATTTAAATAATTAAAACTTTATTCTCTTGTTTGTAAATTTTATTTCAAACTTATAATTCGTGTTATAAAGTTTCAAAATTGTTCTACGTATTTGAAATATTTTGTGAATCACTCGAATATAAACAAATTCGCCTTTCATAACGTACATTCAATGGGGAAAAAGTATATGACTGACAGTCAAAAGTTTTTTTTTACCAAATAATTATCTTAAAAAAGATCAAATAAATTTAAATACCGACAAGTTATAAACAGCCATCTCTCAAAGAAAATCCCATAAATTTGAAAATTAAATTGATAAAAAAATTATTTTTAAAAAATCTTTAAAATTCCTATGTTTATTTTCAAATATGGGCATTTCCTGGGGTCACGAACGTACGTTCGTACGCTTTTGATGTACAAATAATATAGAAAACAAGACTTTTCCTAGCATTTTTGCGATTCGATAGCATTTGGGTAGCTCTATGTTTAGTACAAAAGAGTTATAAACGTGTGGTCACGAACGTACGCAAAATAGAAGTCAACTTCGGCTGACAGTAGTGAAATGTAAAAATCTGCGTAATGAAGCGGAATTTTCAAAAGTGATTTATTTATTTTAAAAGTGTATAAATGTAGGTCTCCATCCAGTATATACAAAATAAAAAACCTCTCTTGGTTTTTATTTAATTGGCTTATGTACAGGTCGCGAACGCACGGATCGCGAACGTACGATTTTTCCATATGTTTTTTTATTATTATCACTATATGCATTTTCCCATAAATGTCTTCAAATTTCCTGTACAAAAAAAAACTTAATACACCTTTTACAATTGATTGTTATGGAGAGATTATGAAGAAAGAGTGTAAACATATCATATTTTTTGCATGTAAAATAAGTATATTAAAATGTCTTTAGAAGTAAAGCGTGATCCATTTCGAGGTTCCCTACTTTTTTAAAGAAAAAAATACAGAAAATTCAAATTTAATGGGGAGTGTTTATTATCATTTGAAAGAACATTCTTCGGCATTTATTTTTTAAAGATTATTTCTATCAAATGTTGGCCGTTGCTACGTCGCAGATGGTCCATCCGTTGAGTCCAATTTTCGATGACTCGTTCGAGCATTTCGACTGGTAACTGGCGAATGACACGCGTGATGTTTTCCTCCAAGGCCTGAATCGAAGCGGGTTTGTCCGCATAAACTTTAGACTTTACATATCCCCACAGGAAAAAGTCTAACGGTGTGATATCACACGATCTTGGTGGCCAATCGACTGGCCCAAAACGTGAAATTATATGCTTACCGAAGTGTGCTCTCAATAAATCCATTGATTGATGCGATGTGTGGGAAGTGGCGCCGTCTTGCTGAAACCAAATGTCGCCGAGATCACGAGCTTCAATTTCAGGCACCAAATAGTCGGTTATCATGGCACGATAACGGTCGCCATTGTCTGCGAAAAGCGCCAAATCGACTCTCCATGGTCTTCGTGTACACTCTCAGCTACGGCCGCTATATTTTTTCTTCACAGCGTGCTGGACTTGGTCTATTCGGTCGAATATTATCCAGTAATGAATGCTGGGTTTCAAAATGGTTGATAGTGTTGCGAATAGTAAGCTCAGTAGGCCGATTATGTATACCATAAGTTGAGCGAAGTGCACGAAACAAATTCCTCACAGAACGTGAATTTTCGTAATAAAGTTGAACGATTTGTAAACGTTGTTCAGGCGTAAGGCTATTGAAAAAAGTATCTCTCTTGGATCACCGTTAGAAAATACTGGAAATTATAAAATTTTCCAGTTTCCAGCCCAATTTCCTCAAGTAAAACAGCTCAGATATACTAGGAAACCATTCTTTTATAAGAACATAGACTTTTTTTCTAATAATAAACAATAAAAGACGATGATAATCAACATTTTACTTTTTTATCCTGGCAGACCATTCTGGGGAAATGCCCATATGTATTTCAATATCCTTTTGGAAAAAACCTAAATTTAGAACATTAAACAAATTTTTAAGTTTTCAGAAATACTAAAACGACTTTTGTGTAATTTTTCAGTAATTTTCTGATATTGATTCCGCATGATTTTATGCACTTCCTACTTTAAGTACTACTAATCTTTACTACTTTTAAAATCAATAAACACTACGCTCATTTAAAAAAAATATTTTAAAATCTCCATTGATTAAAACTTCATTTAAGAACATGGCGTTTTTAATACAAAAATCACAAATGGTAATATTTTCTTATCAAAAATCTTAAAAAAATATTTGGTTGCTGTTTTCAAAGGGATTATTTGTTTTCGACAAATTATAAAAAACTTCCGTTCATTGGAAACAAATATTGAAAAAATCGTAGTACACAGTACAAATTATTCGAGCTCGTTAATAATTGTATCAAGAAAAAAAATATTCGTGCGTATTATTATTTTAGAAAAAAGTAACCAAAATGAAAAAAATATTCACATCTCCACATTGAAAAAAAATATAACCAATTTTGGTTAGAAATAACCAAAAACGGCAGCTCTGAACACGACTTTCCAATTTTGCTAAAAAATTAATTTTGTTTGAACAAGGTTTCGTTTAAATGTGCTAAATTCTTATTTCATACTATTGATAAACGGAAATTTATTAATGATGGGATAAACTATTCCTATGCGCATTTCACTCGTTGCTTAGGCCCGATCGCCAGGAAACTTTATCCAACGATTTAAGAAAAACTAAAGATATTATACAAGTAAAACTGTTAAGCGAATAAGAATTATAAACCCCAGTTTTACTTGTAACAATATCAAAGCTAAAACAAAAACAACAACAATAAACAATGTGTTTATCTTTTCTTACATTCCCCACCACAATTGGCTGGAATTCTCCAAGTTGTAGCAAGTTAAGAAAAAACAAAATAAAAACAAAAACTTCTTGCTTTATTGTTTTTGCAAGAAAATCAAAAAATTAATCAAGTTGCCAGTTCAGTTTTTTTAGGGCGTGCACTTGCCAATTTATTATCAAAGTTAAGCACGACAAACAAAATCTTGTAAACTAAAAATGTTGTATTCCTAAAAATTACTTTAATAACAATGACTTACTTTTTAATGCGTTCATTTTGGGACCTCTCTAGTAAAATTCATTGCTTCTTTCAGTAGAATTGTTAGTAGTATTTTTATTTTGTTCTGATTATTCAACACATTATTTTCTAGGCGAAGTTTTTACTAGGATATGAATATTTGAAAACTTTATAATGCTAGGCAAATCATTTATAAAAACTAAGAACAATAGCGGCCCAAGTTGGCGGATGCCCTTAGGTGCTCCTGATGACACATTTATTGTTCTAGAAAAAGTTTGAGCCCTAATCATAAAATTTTGGGAGTTCTTTATCCTAAATTTTCCCACCGGGCATTTTCTTACAAAATACAATTTAAAGTTGTTGTTATTTATTTTTTTTGTGTGTGCTGTTATAAAATTTATGGGATTTAATAATTTTGTTTGTTACTGTTGCTTGCAACGAAATAAAAGTTTTCGTGTTATGTAGTCGAATCTTGTAGATTACGATGTAAATTGAATTTTATTGATTTATTTATATATTTTCCATTTTGTTGATTGAACCGTAAAACGAAAAGTGAAACACGAGAAATATTCTTTATACAAACATACATGTAAGTACTTAAAAATTCAAATGGTACTATATTCAATTTGAATCGTTATACAACTAAAACCAGCTGCTGGCATCTACATGTATTTTGGCCGTAAAATCCTTTTTTTTAATTGAATGAAACGAATGAATAGGGAAATTGTTGTGGCCATGTATTTGTTTGCAAAACAGCATGTTTTAATTGGAAATAATTGCAATTTACTGGCATTTGGAGTAAAATGTTGTGCTTTATTATTTGGTTTTTTTTTTGTTTGTTTTTGCTTAAAGTGAATTGTATTTAAAATTTCATATAAATCTCTTCAAATACTTAAGGTTTAAAGAGATTTGTGAAATATGATATGGAAATGACCAACCCTTAACCCGCACAAATCTCTTAAAAATTACAATTTTGAAAGCTAAATTTGTTACAAGTTTTAGAATATACCTATCGGGTGTTTTTTTTTAGCTGCATGAGAACTTTCGATATCGATATCTTTGGCTTGGCGGCAGAGAATATCGAACTGTGTTGACTTTTCTCTTTAGAAAGGTTTAGCAAGTCATCACACACAGAATAAAATCAATGTAAAATCCTCGAAAACAAGGTTGATTTTACATTTTTCGGTAGTGATTTTGTTTCATAGTTACTTCATGTAAATTAAACATGATTTTACAATAACTTGCGAATAACAATATTTTCTTTTAAATAACTATAATTCATGTTTATTTAACATTCCCGTAAAGTCAGAGCAAAATGACATTCATATTGAAAACTACTCCGAATCACGTTGAATGAATCTTATTTCAAGTGAATTTCATGTAGAATCAAATTGGTTTAAGTGGAAAATAACAGTGAGAGGAAGCTTCAGAGACAATATATGCATTTATTTAAGAATAATTCTAAACACTTAAGCTGGAGGTCCACACCACGCGTTTTCGCGTCTACGCATTGCATGATTCTTAAGGCTCAGTTAGGCGAACGTTGCTGTACCCGTAATGGAACGCACCGTACTGTAAGCACGTTGGTGCACTTATAGAACGTTTAAAAACGTGTCATATGTTTTCCCATACATAAGCAAAAAGCAATAGTATACATAAAACAAAACAAACAGTGATGTGAATCAAAAATGTTCAAATGGTGACCGTTGTGCAGAAAAGGTACCACGTGATTTAAATGGTATTAAAACAGTATTTTGTGTATGTAAATAATGTTAATAATTTAATATTTATATTATAGATTTACAATAAATAAATTTGTATTTAAGCATATATACATTTTTAGCATACATATATTGTAAATGTGCATACACCTCACAAGGTTTTGATACCACTTAAAGTCTTTTATACCCTGCCGTCAAATGAGTAGCTAACTACAAAAAAAGCCAACTTTAAGTTAGCTTGTATAGACTAACTTAAAGCCAACAACTAAGCAATGGAAAATTTACATTAACCAAAGTTTATACAAACACTGTATATTTTAAGTAGAGAGAGCCAAGTCGATTAACAAGCAAACGTCATTATAGTCAGAAAACATAGTTTTTTAATACAAAAACTACAATGCCCCGGTAGACTAGCTGGTAGCGAGCTAGTCTAGTAGCACCGAGGTTGCGGGATCGAATCCCACCAGAGACAAAAAAAAAAATAAAAAATAAAATAAAGTAAAATAAAACAAGAAAAAATAAAAAAAAATAATAAAAACAAGTTAGAGTGCTATATTCGGCTGTGCCGAATCTTTGATACCCTCCACCGACAGTTTGAATGTTTAAGGAGTAATATCTGTATGATTATTATTATTGGTATTATTATCTTAAACTGTGACGATTTGTTATTAATTATGGTTTTAGGCGACTAAACTGTTTTCCGGTAGTAGGGTTTATATGGGGCCTAGGGTAAATTATGGACCGATCGTCACGAAATTTCACAGTGTTATTTCTAGTCCTAACAAACTGTGACGTACCAAATTTTGTTACGCTAGCTAGTTTTCCGGGAGTAGTGTTTATAAGGGGCTTAGGGTAAATTATGGACGGATCTTCACGAAATTTAACAGCATGATTTCCAGTCAAATAAAACAAATTTTTGCAAAATCTTATCTCATTCCGTGCCTTGTTCTAGCATTAATGTTATTTTTTGTAACAAAATAATCTATTTTTTTAGGTGGTGGTTCCACATTTTGATTCATAGCTTTGGTCCTGCTGAACCGATTTTGCTGGATTTCAATCCCAAACTGCTTAGGATAATTACAAGCAATTTGGCACCAAGTTTGTTCATTTCTTTTGAGTTGTTCGAAAGTGAGCGTGTTTTCAACAGACGGACAGACGGACAGACAGACGGACATGGCTAAATCGACTTAGAATTACTCAAGGACCCAGAATATATATACTTTATGGGGTCTGAGATGAATAATAAAAAATTTTCACACGGAATGACAAACCTAATATACCCTCTTCACAACCAATTGTGGTGGAGGGTATAATAAATAATTAAAAAAAAAAATAATTAAAAAAAATAAAAAAATTTTTACTTTATTGACTTTGTGTAACTATATATTTTTATAAAGTTTTTGCTGGGTAGCTACAAAAAGTTAACTTTTAAGTTAACTGAAAGTAGTGCAGAGTCGGACAATTGACTACTTCCTAGGACATCGCAATGTTAAAATACCACTACTTGAGAAATAGTTAGCTTTCAGTTAATTTAAAGTTAACTGAATGTCCGACAGGGTATGTTTCCCTTTTTCATTGTATGTGTATATGCATTTGTTTATTTTAAACATCTAAACATATGTATATTTGTATATTTGGAAATATGTTGTATTGTAAGTTGTTTTGTCGCAATTCCATAGATATACTAAAAAAAGTACCAAAAAAAAGAGCAAAATTACCCGCATTCAATGTAACATACAAGCCGCCCATCACTGTCTTACAAATGTCACGTAACAACGGCATGAAATTCTATTTTATACAGATTGGTACGTTGCAACTACGGTACATTGCATTTCGGTAAGCTTTTGTATTGGTTTTCATATAACAAAAAGCGAACAGCTGATTGATACAGTACAGATACGGTACAGCAACGTTCGCCTAACTGAGCCTTTATGCCTTCCATGCGTTGTATAACTCAAGTTACATGCAACGCCTTTTATGTGGCTTCACCACAAGTAAAAATTAAATTTTATTTGTCGAAACCAGCTTATTTGTTCAAACTTCACAATACATCCTACGCTTTTGTGCACGTAACTTGTTACATTTGCATAACCACACAGCTTCTACTTTTTTGACAGCTGCGTAGACAGCGAAAATGCGTGTAAGTCTCCCTACAAGAAATGAATGAGCGAGTTGACACATTTTTCATTTTGGTGTTAAGAAAATGAAAAATGTGACTACTCGCTCATTCATTTCTTGTAGGGCTGCTTTCACACGTTTCATCTTTTGATGCTCAACTCACATGTTTTTAGGTGAGAGAAGAGCGAAGAAAGGGTGTTAGTACGGAGATGCCTGTACTCGGTCAGTACGCTTTGTGATTTTATTCGTTGGTTATGCACAACGATGGCTGCATGTAATTGTTTTCTTTTCTTTTTCTATTTGATTCGCTGTTAATAAAATTGTTGTTGTTTTGAACCGAAAAAAGTTGAAACCAATTGCTGCGTGTGATTATATTGGCATTTTTAAAAGGGAATTGAAAAGAAGTTGAGCATCAAAAGATGAAACGTGTAACCAGAGAGTGAGAGAGAATATAATTATTTTTCTTCCTATAACCAGCGTTGCCGTTTTGGTTACTTTTTACCAAAATTGGTTACTTTTTTCCAATGTGTACTTGTGTACTTTTTTCCATTTTGGTTTCTTTTTTCAACACAAAAATAACCAATTTTTGGTTTTGAAACAATAAATACGTGGTATTTGTGCACCTAAAATTCGCACTTTTTTCATCTACTCAAAAATTATTTTTTTAGAAGCTTAATCTTAAACAGCCTTTCAACTGAACCATATAAAGTATATACTTATGTGTGCATGTACTTTGAAGTGTAGATGGCCATTATATGCTAGATAGGTTTAACTAAAACATATTTCTAGGGTCCTTCCGATCCCATCCCGTTTAATATGATTATATTTGCATTGCGCAAAAAGATACAAAATAATTTTAATTACTTTTTTCGCTTTTGGTTACTTTATTTATAAATTTTTTTTATCGTGGCAACGCTGCCTATAACACATGTTTCACTTTATTGTATTCCCTTTTTTTCACAGAAGCACTCACAATTAAAACACACACATTGAGATGCGAAAGAAAATTGTGGCAATTCTAGGGATTGGTACTCTTCAATACGTTTGCGCATGTGTCTTTCGCATCTTTTAATTTTTTTTCTTTTCGTAAATCATCACTTCATTTTATTAAAATTTTCCAATTTCAAATATTTTTAACATACTTTGGCATTTCATTACTGTAAATCCGCGCCATCTTTAATTTTTATTGCCACTATCGCTTCATTTTCAGAAAATTTTGCGAAAGTGATAGAGAGTACCAAGTTGGCATCGAAATTTAAAAAAAAATAATACGGGAAATTCTTCTTATTATAAATAAATACATTTTTTTATATTGTTGTTGTTGTTTCTATACAAAACAAGTAAAACAGGATTTTAGGGGTTCGTTATTGAACAATATTATTTTAACATTTTTTATTTAAAATTAATATGAAACAATGATAATTTTTTAAATAAAGTTAAGTTAATACACAGAAAAAAATAAAAAACGGGTTTGATCACCAAAATAATTGAAACAAGCAAAAAATTGTTTAATTTTGCACGTTTCACCGAAATGATTATACCAACTACTCAAATTTGCAAAAATTGCAAAACAAGGATTTTTTTCCAATTAAAAAGTTTTTACATTTTAATTACAAAAATAATTGAAAAAATTATTAATATTAAGCAATATTTTAATTGAATGAATTAACAAATTAATAAAAAAAAAATTAGTATTGTGGTTATTTTGTTGAACTATTTATGGTTTTTAATCCAAATTTTTAATATTTTTAATTAGGCTTAAGTTCATGAAATTTAATTTTTATTAAATTATTTTTATGAAGAAAGGAATTTTACAACATGAAAATTAATTAAAATTTTTATTGATAATCTTTCATTCTTGACGTGGCTCGGGCTCGAACCCTGGCCGGCAGGTTACCATGACATGTTTCGATCGCAACCACTCGATCTCCTCAGATGGATTTGCCGTCTTACACTCGCAGCCATCGACGACTGCTGACGTCACTAGTCAAACATCAATCCTTAAACCAAATTGTATTTTAACATTTGGTAGATCGAAATTTGCTTTCCTGAATGATTATCCATCTTAATTGATTTTACATGTTTTTTCCTTTACTTCAATTTTTTTTTTTTTTTGTAAAATTCCTTTCTTCATAAAAATAATTTAATAAAAATTAAATTTCATGAACTTAAGCCTAATTAAAAATATTAAAAATTTGGATTAAAAACCATAAATAGTTCAAAAAAATAACCACAATACTGATTATTGTTAAAGCTAAGGCACGAGCTCTATGTGTACATTTGTCCTTTAAGTTGTGCTGAAAAAGGTCAACAGAAAAGAGAAAGACAAAGTGAAAAAACAAAAAAATGTACTTGGACTTCAAGAAAAATTCTTGACGAAAGTACGAAAAAAACAGAAGTAAAGGAAAAAACATGTAAAATCAATTAAGATGGATAATCATTCAGGAAAGCAAATTTCGATCTACCAATTGTTAAAATACAATTTGGTTTAAGGATTGATGTTTGACTAGTGACGTCAGCAGTCGTCGATGGCTGCGAGTGTAAGACGGCAAATCCATCTGAGGAGATCGAGTGGTTGCGATCTGAACATGTCATGGTAACCTGCCGGCCAGGGTTCGAGCCCGAGCCACGTCAAGAATGAAAGATTATCAATAACAATTTTTAATTAATTTTCATGTTGTAAAATTCCTTTCTTCATAAAAATAATTTAATAAAAATTAAATTTCATGAACTTAAGCCTAATTAAAAATAAAAAAAAAATCAATATATTAATTGAATGAATTACTAACGTAATTGATTACAATACAGAAAATTAATTATTTTAATAATTGTATTGATTAAAACAGTGATTGAATTTTGCATTAAATCGATTAAATTTTTAATTGAATAAATTAAACAGTGTATTTGAAATACACTCTAAATTCAATTACGCAAATTATTAAATCAAACAAATTGTTAATTGAATAACTTTGTTAAATCAATTCAGTTGATGGTTAAATGAAGCAAAATGATAATATTTAAAATATATGTTTTATTTAAATATGGTTTAAAAATAACTTGTTTTATTTGTTAAATTGTAATAGCTCATGCTTAATTGTACAAATTTTGGAAGATTTTTTTGACAGAGGAATTTTATACATACAACTTTGTATAAAATTGTAGAATAGCTCTGATTTTTCAGGGTATTCAAGATTGAAAACAAAAAACTGTTTTTGTTGTGTAATTTGGCTGTACTTTTTTTCACCTATTCACTTTTAACGCACGACATGAAATGACGCCAAAAATAATTCAATAATTAACAAACAAAGAAAATAAACACCAAATTTCGATTGCGACCATAACCACCGTCAACAATGTGGTCAGTCACAAGGCGATTTTTTATTTTACGCATAATTACATATGTATGTAGGCTCATTATTGACATTGTTGGTGGTCATAATTGTAATTCGCGTATTACAAATTTCAGTTAATTTTTTACTTGTTGATAGTTTTTTTTTGCACGCGACGCTTACTGTTCTTTTTGATGACAAAAACATGTGTGTATGTAGGTACATGTAAGTGCAAAGACAATAAATTTATAAAGATGTTGGTTGCACTTGTAACATTTTTCGCAAACTGTTGATGAGAGAGGAAAGCAACAAGGAGAAAGCAACAAAGTGTTCAATTCAAACAACCGAGTTATTGATTCAATTAAACTTATAATTAAAATTAAGCTTAAAATCAAGTAAAATTTTAATTGAATCAAAAAATATTTATCAATTAAGAACGTAATCAAATTTATTTTAAAATTCAAAAATCACTATTAATTGAAAAAAAAACTGCCAATAATTTTTTCTGTGTACTTTTGCCGAAATTCGCTGTGATTTTTAATCAACATTGCGCCATGTTAATTTAACATGGATGTTTTTTTCTGTGTGCATTAATTAACGCTGGAACGACGCTTTCAAATTGTGGAACTTTGAATTAAAAGATAACTGCCTGACAATAAATAAATCTGCTAACAAAAATTGTCAGTTAACATGGTGTCACAAATTGCCAGATCTGTTGTTAGATCAGGCATTTGACAGAAAATATTAATTGTCAATTGTGTGTATTTTTATTAATTGGAAAAGTGAAAATATTGTTATTAAACGGAAAAGATTAATAGCAAGGAATTAAACTTTTTTATGCTGCTTTTAATACGTTTTATAAATTTTCATTGAAATTAATTTAATTTTTGCAAAATTGAGGTCTTTATTTTTCTTTTCATTCATACATATCAGGGATGGAAACTATGCTACAATTGTGTTTTGATACATTTTGAAGTTAATTGGCACCGTCGTACTACCGCCACTTACGAATTACATCTGAATTATAGAATTACTACATACTTAAATAAATGCAATTAACAAGTAGTATGTTACATGGCTGCATTGCAATATACGTTGGTGTAACCCAAAGTATTGAGTAAAAGGATCGTTTTGAATTTAAAATGTGATTTTACCCCATTTTCCATCCCTGAAACATATGTATTTGAGGCGCTGCCAATCAGATCCATAACTCCGCACATCTGACGCTAAAAAAAATAGCTTACAACGTCTGCCAATGGTCTGCCAATGGCAACGCAGAATGTTCACACGATTGTTAGATGCCTGCCAATATTGTTGTTTTACAATGGACCGACAGTGCTTTTTCTGACAACGTTGTCAAACTTAAATTGCCAGTTCACACGGTTGTAAGGCATTTAAAGCACATTTTACTGAAAATTCTAGATTCGCAATATAACGGTGCTCAAAGGTTGCACTGTTTATGTTTTTAATTGATTCATTTGAGTTCTAGATGTGCTTTGCCATAAATTTAATGTGCGGTTTCCACAATACAGCCGATTGATTGTGAAGTAAAATTTATTTGAAAAGAACTCAGCTTTTTTTAGCGCACATTTAGTAAAATTTTTTTAAGCAGGGTGGACCAAACAATGCCTACCCGCAGTCGTCGTTAGTGGTTTTGCGGTAGCAGTGCTTCTACAATTGGATTATTGATGCTTTTTAAGAACCACCTTTAAAAATCTTTGCAATTTTGTTCTGGAAATGCCCAATTGGCTGCAACGATAACAATTGAGACAGATGTATAATTTTCTATAATCCATCGCACAGCTTTCACGTTACCTTCACTACTAATATTTTCATGAGCAACTCCTTCAGGACGGTCAGTCACTAAGCCCCATTCAAAAGAAAAGACAAACAAATATATTATAAAACAAAAAAGTTTTACGAGTTTAACACTGGTCTTATTCGAGCCATAACCGCAAAAAAAGCTTAAGCGACAAAAACAAGATTTTACAGGAGAAGGTTTTTTTTATTTTATTTCATAAAAATTTTGTATGAAGGTTGTTGCTTCAGATAAAATTGTTTTTGCTATAAAATCGTAACGGTACCTAAAGGTCCCATTAGCCGACCGTAAATGTAGAAATGTAAATGTAAACAGCTGATCGTTTCTGTTATATGGAAAGCAATGCAAATGCTTAACTGACTGTAAGGTCACTTAACCGTAACGTGCCAACCTGTAGAAAATAGAATTTCATTACGAGGTTACGTGACAGTTGTAGATAGTGATGGGCTGCTTATATTTTAAATGCAATGCGGGCAAAATCACTCTTTTTGTTTGGTACTTTTTCAGTTATAATATCTGACTTTTGACAAAATAAGTTACAATCCATACATATTTTCATTTATACAAATATATGTTTAGATGTATAAAATTAACAAATGTATACATATCCACAAACAAACAAAGTCTGATTTTTAGTGGTATCAAAACCTTGTTTAGGTGTATGCACATTTTGAAATTAATGTAAGAACATGTGTACGAATATGATATAATACATATTTGTTTTTTGTAAATCTGTAATATTAATATCAAATATTAAATTATTTATTTATTTATACATGCAAGAAATACAGTTTTAATACTATTTAAATCACTTGGTACTTTTTCTGCAAAGCGGTCACCATTTCAACATTCTTAATTCTCATCACTGTGTGTGTTGTTTTATGTATACTAATGCTTTTTTGTTTTTGGTTGTGAAAAACAGCTGACACGTTCTTACATGTTCTATAAGTGCACAAACGAGCTTACAGTACGTTACGGTACTTTACATTGCATTTAATTACATTTACGGTCGGCTAAAGCGGCCTTTATGTGCCCACGACATTTTAGGAGATGATGCAAGTGTTGCCAATAAAATCATTTATTAAAAAAAAAAAAACAAAAATTGAAAATGATTTTGCTTAAGATTTTTGAGGTAAGATATTAAGATATGTTGTCGTTTTCTAATGTAGGGTATGAATTTAAACGTCTTGACTAGTTTTTTTTTTTCAATGTATTATTTATTAGCTAATAATGTGTGCACTTGTGTTCGCATCTTACTAAAACTTCATACCTTAATTATCTTAATTTTCTTTTTATTGAGAACGCCAAATTACAAAACAATCGCTAAAGTAATGATTTGTTAAATCGTATGATTAACACAAAAATACATTATAAAAGAAAATCCTACTGAAATTACAATTCAATCAACGTTCCACAATTGTCATTGATGTCGCTTCTCATTCCAAATTATTATTGCCAACCTCATCATTATTATTCGTTAACTATCCTTATCGACAACGTCATCGACACCATTCTTCGCTATTGTCGTCAGAATATTACTCTTTTACTCATACAAACCCAGTTGGCCACGTCTTTAAGACATCTTTAACGATGTGTTCAAGATAAGAGTAAGTCGTAGAAAACATTCTTAGGACAGCTCAATAAAAATCGTCGACGAAATTTTTTATACAAATGGCGTTGAGGTCGCACAAGACGAAATGAGCGACAATTACGCTCATTTTGTTGTTGATGTTTATTCAATGACATTTTCTTTAATAATTTCGTTGACGACTACACACAAGACAATATCTCCTATACTATATACATACAAGACAATATCGCGTACTTTGTCGTGTACGACTCCATGCATGACATTGTCTTCTATTTTGTCATTGACGACAAATATAATTATATGAATATTTATTTAGTAAAAATAAAAAATTAAAAAAAAGAATGTGAGAATTTTAAGCAAACTATAACAAGAGATTGCAAAGCATTCAACTAAGGCAGAAGAACCTTTGACTTTCATGTGATTCTCAATAGCTTTTTATACAAGACAACGCATAAGACAATGTCGTTTACATTGTCAAACATGGAGTTTGATACACAGAAAAAATAATTTTTATATTTGAATACGAAAATCGCATATTTGATAAAAAAATTTTTTTAATTTTCTGCGATGACGATTTTTGCATTACAGTAGACGTTTACAAATTAGAGCTTTCAGTAATTCGAACGTCCAGAAATTAGAATCAGTGTTTGCAATACATCTTCTGTTTGATCATAGTAAAACTAAAAGGGGGAATTACCAAATCATATGTATATGTTTTTTCCTTATTGAATTGTTATGTTTTGTTGCCATTAGTTTTTTTATATTCATATATTTAATTTAAAAAAATACATTTAATGTATTGAACTGAATTGTTACGTTTTGTTTTCTTGTTTATATCAAACAAACTTGAATTAAAAAAAATTTAAAAGTCTTTTATTTAAGTTTTTGGAAGTAAATTTACTCAATTTTTATTCGGAAAAAAAGTCCAGAAATTAGAATAATTCAGAAATTAGAATCGCCTCAAAAACAAAGCGGTTCTAATTTGCGAGCGTCTACTGTATTGATAAAAAAGTTTGTAGGTATAGTTATTGATTTTTTAGTCAACAACCAAGTTTATTGAATCAATAAAAAAGTTGTTGCCCAAAATAATTTTTTTTTTCAACAAAATGTTTACGTGATTTGTTAAAATAAATTGTTGGAAATGTTGAATAAATCAAACAAAATGTTTATCAAATCTTTATTTATTTATTAATAATGATGTGCTAAATTTCCAATTTTTATATTTTGCTTAGGCCAGATCATCAGGAAACCTTTTTGTTAAGACTTTGGCAAAACTAAAGATATTTAAGCAAATAAAAATGTTTAGCGAATGAGAATTATGACCTATTATAAAATGGACAAGTATTGAAAAAATACTGTTTTAACGTTGATTCTAATATTTGTTTTATAGAATATCAAGAAATATTTCATTATTAAATATGTTTTATTGAGTGCTATTTTGCAAAGTGTAAATTTGATAAATTTTTTTATTGAATCAAACAAAAATTTTGTTGAACAAAATTTATATTTGTAACAAACTGTTTTGTTAAAAATTTTATTGAGATATTTTTTTCTGTGTAGAGACAACTTCAAAAACAATGTCGCTTATACTGCCCGCATAGGTTTTGATGGAAGACAACTGAAACGTCAATGTCACGAATCCTCTCCTGCGGGAAGTTTATTACGGGACACTAAGCAAAACGATGTCGCTCCTACTGTCGTACACGACGATTTCCTGTAAAGTGTCTTTTAGAAAACCTTAACGATAGAGGACAACTCGTGCATACGTCATCGACGACTATAGCATCAATGGCAATTTGACCAATTGGGTATTTAGCTTTAATTTGTATGTATGTATATGTACATATGTATGTACGTATGCATTTCTACGAATACTCATACACAATTGAAATTTGATTTTCGTATTAACAAGACATTAATACAAAATGTATTCACTCTTACGAAAAAGAGAGAAATAGAAGTGGTATTCAATGTTTCGCACAAATAGTCTTGCGTAGGAACAAATGCAAAATACGATAGGTTGTTGTTTTGTTTTAAATCCAACAACAAAATACACAGAGTTTCCATAGATTTCATTAAAAAAGCTGTGATATTTTACATTTGGTTTTTCACAAGACCGTTTGCACCAAATACTGAATACCACAAGTTTTATGTGCACGTTCTCTTATATTTGCCATGCACAAGATTTTTTTTTGTTATTTATCTTCTGTGATGACACAATAAGAAACATTGTATAATTAACTGTCTGTGTGCAATGGCAACTTGATCGACCTATTAAGAAACAATTAAGTGCAATATAATTTGCCATTTTGTTGCAAAATGGAAAGAAAATGTTTGGACACAATTTAACGATTGATGGTGTCAAAATTTCAAGAACGCCTGGTTGCCATTTTGTGGGAATAAGTTTTGTTATCGTGAAAAAATACTATCGGAAAATTCCTTCAAATTGACCTATTTGATAAGCTATAAGCTTTTGTCAAAAATGAACAAAAATCCTCTCAAATGCATTTAAAAACACAAAAATATTTGATTCCGTTCGGAAAGTGCGATCTGTTTCGCACCTTGCTAAAGCAAATAATAGATTCGGAAAACTTAACAAAAAGTTTCCTTAAGTTCAGTATAGGCCCATATGATTTACATGTATTCGCCCATTTGCTTTACCCAACTTAAGCATATTATAGTTGGGCCTAAACAGTGGCAAGATAAAACCATGAGTACTAACGCAAACAACGATCAACTGTTTTAAATCTGCAACGACAAAATAGTGAATCGTTTTTTTAATCTCTACATCATCCTTTAAACAACTAGTGGTCGGACGGCCATGCTCTGTACCTCTCGCGTCGAGAAACTTTTCGATTGAAATGTGTGAAATGAAACAAACAGCTGTTTTTATCACTAAACTGTGTCTGTAATTTTTTTGGCGAGTACTAGCTGGCACGTAAGGAAATTACTTGCCAATTTTCAGAAAAAGTGTCTGTAACATTTTGGTGAGAAAAGTTCCCGCTTTGAACTGTCAAATAAACTCACGAATAAAAATGGGACGAGAAAAATTTTAACACTAAAAAACAATTAAAAATGCAAAATGCAGAGAATAATAATAATAATATTTTATTCTTGGCACATTTTTTTATAGTTTAATTATTTTGCTTTAAACATTTTTATAAAATATACGAATTTTTTTAAAGCTCGTTTGCTAACAACAAACAATAAAATCCCACTTTAATTTATTTGTTGTAGCGGACGGTTGTATTTGCGCCGCCGTCGTTGAAAAATTTTCAAGTTTTGTTGATGTTGCTCGCCGTTAACGATATGTGTTACTGGCGATCTCAACGTCTGCAATGTCACATCGGCTTTGAGTGCAATTTTATGACATTTACAACGAAACGACGTAATCTCTTTTGATAGTTTTCGCCACACTTTTTTCTCGTTTTTCGAGAAACGATGGAATATTTTGTTTCACATATTTTCGATGCGATAAGTTCTCACTAAAGTTACATAACATGGGTACAGAATAAGGAAATCCGTCTATTAAACTCTACTTTATTATAAAGTTCCGAAACTTGGCATACCACCAGCACCATAACCAGCAAATTGCAAATATTCATAAACAGATGCCTTCTTAGCATATTGAAAATATGGTGGCCTCAGACTGTATTAAACTCACGCTCAAAAAGCGAGACAGAGATCTCGTACTTAGCTCTTCATGTTGAATAATATTAACAACATAAACCAAATCTTCTACTAATGAATTAAGATATTTAGCAAATGATCGAGATTAATAGATACATTTTGTTAAAAGCCTATTGTGCTGTTTGCAAATCACAGGTTCATAAGTGATTGTGTAGTCAAATTTATATGAAAAGCACTCGGTTTAAGAGTGATTTTGATATAAATTTTACTACAAAATAACTTGCCAGTTATTAAGAAGCGTCACATAAGTTTGTATGAAACATGAAAAAAACTTATATTTAAAATTCGTATGGAAGTTACTTTAATAAACATATATAGCAGTGCTGAAAACATATTTAGTAGTGGGTATCGAGTATTATCATTTTTTATGAGTACTCAATACTCAAAATTAGCTAGTCAATACTTTCATAGTTGTATTTTTTGGAGACAAATAAATTTTTACGTTTATAGGCTTTTTACACTTGCTCACATCTTACATCTTTCATCTTATCGCAAAGGTTATACAGTACTTTTCGCTTATAGTCCATTCCGCTTAAAGGCCAAAAACGGATTTAAGCCAAAACTGTCATATTCACCTGCAAATTTTTTCGAATTTCATACAAATTATTTGTTCTAAGGTTCATATCGCTTGTAGTTAGGGATGAAACGATACGAGTAAATACAAGTACATATTCGATACTTTTATATAGGTACCAAGTATTTTTGTAATCGATACTTAGCAACCGAGTACCAAATAGTATCGGTTAAAAAATACTCGGTATCGGCTAAAAGTAATCGTTTCACTTTGGTATTGAAATTAATCCTAAATTTTTGATTATTTTCCAAAGCTGGAGCAACAGTAACGGTATCAAGAAACCGTTTGACCAGTAAACACCTAGAAACCACATATCGTCAAGGTCCATTTCCTCAATTTCTGGCTGTAGGAAGTCCGTTATCATCTCGCGATAGCGAACATTATTCACGGTAATTGCCTGGCCGACCACATTTTCGAAGAATTACGGCACGATAACGCCGCCAGCCGTTGTTTTCCCATTTCCTACAGATCGCTTTGCTGAAATTTCCGCACAATTCTCCCGGTTGCGGAAACATTTGGTCGATTATGCTGACCAAAAAAAATCACGATGTGCACGATATGAATTTTTTTTTATTAACGTTTATTTAAACAAAATACATATAACTAATTATAAATAATCAAATAGTAGGAAAATAAAACTTAGTTATTATACACAGTCCCACAAACGGGCTCTCAAGTATTTTCTATATGTTATTATAATTTTTTGGATAATATATATTAATTCTTAATAATACACTTATAAAATTATTACAGTAACTGTTTGTTAGTTATTAAATTCGTTTTCCGTACTGTTAAATTTGAATAAAAATATAGTTATTTTACGAATAATTTTATTTTTTAACATTTTTGTTTGTTATTCAAAAAACAAACTACCAAAAAATAATGTTTTTTCGTTTTTATTTTTTTATGTAGTTTGATTTTTGTCGGTTGAAATGTATTTTTTTAAAGTAAAAACTATTCAATTTTAATGAATATGCTGTTTAATAAATAAAAAATTTTAAAATGACTGTAAAAATCATTTGTTTTAAATGAAATGTAAATGATCCGTTTTTTAAATGAATTTTAATTTGTTTAAAATGAATTTTCGTTTGAATTTAACTACATAATATTTTGAGTGTACGACTTATGTATTTCTATATAACTAAATGCAAAGAAAAAATTTGAAAAAAAAGCCTTACTTATATCTTTTAGGGCCATTATTATAACTTGGCGTTAGCTGTTATCCGACAGTTAACAGACGCTTTTTGATAGATAACACATTATTATCTGTCAATTTAATCTTAACTTTAGCTAACTTCAAGTTGTAATAATGGCCCTTAGTGAAATAAAAACTACAGTGAAGAAATAAAATAAAAACAAGTAAGAGTGCTATATTCCGCTGTGCCGAATCTTATATACCCTTCACCATTGTGCGAGTAGTATATGTAAACAAATACGAAGGGGGGGTGAGGGGATAGTAAGAAGAGACGACAACCAGATTTGAACTTCGCTTTGCATAAGGACCCAGAATATATATACTTCAAAGGGTGTAGGACCTTCGGTGAAGGGTATAAAAAACACTCTTAATTATAAAAAAAGAGTAATTTTTGGGATTTCAGTATTTTGGTCATAACTCTGCTATTTCTTAACCGATTTGACAGATTTATATACCGACGTGTTTAAGAAAAAATTTGCCAGTTATTTTGGCTGTAAAACGTGGACTCGGGAAGATCTATGGTTCCTGAAAATGGGTGTTTTTCAAAGAAAAATTAATATTTTGGTCATAACTTTTTCGTACCTGCACCGATTTTCCCGAGTTTTCCAGAAAATATTTTCTATTAAAAATTTCCGATCTTCTGATATATAAGACGTAACCATAGGTCATATTACAGTCAAAAAATTCAGGTTTTTATACAATTTGTAATACTTTTTGTATGAGAGGTACCACGCCAACTTCTCCAATCCCGCCCACATTTTGTAGGATGGTGTATATTTATAACCTAAATATATGTATCTAATTTTAAAGCTTTGGCTCTTGCCGTTCTCGAGATATACAGAAAAAAGTAATACAAATACAACAACCACAAGGGATTTTTTGGAAAAATTAGAGGCAGTCGTGTTTTTTTTGGTCATATCTCAGCCATTGTTGGACCGATCTGGCTGAATTTCAATAGCAAGAAATGGTGGACTATATGTGACATAAATGTAGAACAACGTAGCCGCTATCATGTCTGGAGTCTCCGGAAAACACATATCAAACGTAAGACGGACAGACGGACGGACGGACGGATATCGTTAAATCAACTTCTCTCCTCATAAGGACCCAGAATATATATACTTTATAGGGTCTAAGATCAATATTGTAGAAATTACAAACGGAATGACAAACTTATATATACCCTTTTCCACCTGTGGTGAAGGGTATAAAAAAAGGGTATAAAAAGGGTAAATTAAAAGGCGTAAATATGTATAAAATATACGTATATGAAGTTCATAAATATATTTAAAAAATTATAAAAAGTGAAAAACTGATCAATTTCTTTTTAGATAAAAAGATTTATAAAATAAAAAAACAAAAAATAAAAAACAAAAAAAGGAATGGAATGAATGGGATTCGAACCAGTAAACCAATAAGACATTGTTAAGAGGCAGACCGTTTAGACCGTTCGACCATCGAACCGCATGAGAAGTCGTTGTTGATTTGAGTATGTGATATCCATAATTACCCAGTGGTATGGCGTACTAGCTCTGAACGTGTATATTCGCTAGCTCATTAAAAACTACCGCTAGTCCCACTACAATCTACCTCACATGCTTTTGAGTGGCGAATTTAACACGGGGATGTCCTACGAGGTGGCGATGGATCCCTCTCTGCATAATCTCTACCTACCATAAGGGTTAGCTACTTATATCTTCAAAGCGAGCTAGCAAAAAGCAAGCGATTGTGTTGTTGTTCTAATAACGGGATCTATTTCGGATACACATTTTTTTGTGTTGTCGTTGAAAAAAAATTGTTTTCTGCATTACTTGGAGCTATAGAATTAGCTAGCGAAAAGTGGGTACCTATTTTTAAATGTTAACACTAGATATTGGTGTCTAGAGAAAGATTTAGGAATAATCTGAATGCCACATCAGTACACCCTGGTACAAATTGAGTGAAAGTGCTAACTATTTCGCCTGTCATTGGTGGTGATTGCTACTTTTTATACCACTGGGTATTTATATTAAATTAAAGTATGGATGTGTTTGTTGTTTGTGTGTAATACAGAAGGTAATATTAAATAAAAAAAAAAAAGAAGTTTACCGCAAGTATTTTAAATGAAAAAAACCACAAAAAAAAACAACTATTTTACAGGGTTACCATTAACCGTTTTGAAACGTAAACTTTCGTTTTGGTTAATAAAAGTCGCAAACCAATTTAAATGTTTTTTATTTATCAATAATACAACATAAACATACCAAGAAATTGCTTAAATTGTGTATGCTTTTAAATCGCTTTTGTGCAGAAGATATTATCAGGCCTGTTCTGAAAATCACTTTAACTCAAATCACGTGATTTGAAATCACATGTGCCTACTGAAATCACACGTGTGATATTTTAGCGTCCCGTTTTTGTGTGATCTTCAATTGCAGAAAGCACACCAAGAAACACAACAACGGTATGACTTTCAAAACACCACAAAGTCACAGGTGTGATTTCAGAACAGGCCCGTATATAGGTATATATGAATATATTTTTGTATAAATTGTCTAAAAAAGTGACTAATATGTTATCAATGTCAGCAATAAAAAGGCAAAGATTGCTTTTAATATTTTGACGACACTAGATGACTGTTCGTTATGTTAGCGGTTTTTTGTAGTCGTAAAATTATATGATGAGGGCATTTCTAATATTCCCTAAATACAATTTTTTTTAGAGTGGATAACCCTGCTTGTTTGTATGGTTTTTAAGCAGTGTGATCATTTTGGCAATTTTGCAGCTTTACTTAGATTAAAAATTTTAATTTAGCTAAAATACTTTCATTAAGCGCTTCGCATTTTTTTAAGCATTGAATGTTTCTAGCTTTTTTAGAATTATTTTAAAAATTGAAGAATAGGTATTGATATAAGTTAAGTTTTTTATGTATTATAATAAATTATAATAAATTTTGACTAAAAAAAATAGTTGTAGTCAAAATGAAATTTCGTATGGAAATGGATAATTCTTATTTTATTGTAAAAAAATTTTCATTTTATTTTTTTACAAGACGATAAGCCTGCATGTTTGGGCGATTTTTAATGAAGACTTTTAAGTAGTGTGGGAATTTTTTATTTTTGAAAGTAAATTCAGCACAAAAAACTTAGATTTAGCTGTAAAATTTCCATTTGGCATTTTATTAGCTTTTTAGAAAAATGTTTTAAGCTTCTTTTGATTAATTTTTAAAGTTGGATGAAATAGTCTTAAGCGGCCCATACACTTGCAATATTACTGTATATGATATTCGCCATATTATTTAAATTTTGTCCTATATTATGCAATAAGTCGCACAATGGTTTCATTCATTCAATAAAAAGGTGAACATAAACTATAGGAATAGCATAAACAGCATTATACAATGTTGCCAACACATTTCACTTTCTTTTCGTTGTGCAATAAAAATCAAAAGTCTTTTGATTGTTGCCAATATATTGTGCTACTATCGAATATCGCATACACATTGGCGATATAATTGTACAATACGTAAAATTGAACAATTTTATTGCAAGTGTATGATCCGCTTTAGCGATTAAAACTAAAATAAATTGTTATAAACTAACTTTTACGCAATTAATGATGACTGTTTTTTTAAAATATAAAAAAAATAATCTGGTCTAAATATGTCTGTAAATTCTTTTAAATCAAAATAGCTATAAAACCGTTTGTATTTTGTTTTTATTAGAGGGCCTTCCAATTTCAAAGTTAACCAATTGTGGTATTTATATCTGATGCTTTATCAAATCTACCTAAATACTTGTTTAAATATTACCATTTATTTTAATTTTGTTTAAAATGAGTCACTTAAATGTATAAGGATTTAAAACAATATAATGAACAACTTTAAGAATTATTTGTAGCGTTTTCAAAATAATTTTTAGCATTTCTTTGCCTTGCCTAATGTCAGAGTAAGCTGTGAACAAATTTTAAGATCTGTTTCTATGTCATTGGGTTCGTCAATAAAATTATCCTAACTTAAATGTTTCTAGCTTTTTGATTAAATTAAACATTTACGTACGCAAATACTTATTGTTGAATGTTTTGTTTTCAAATAACAAATGGGATTTTTTTTAGAAATAATAATATTTTTTAAAAATAATATGGCAACACGTGTAAGATTTTTGAATTGAAATGTAAGAAGAGACAATCCGTCTCTATAACTGAAAAAAAAGCAACAATCATGAAAACAATGCCTACCAATACACATAAATAACTTTTGCATATTCGTACATACTTAGGTATTTAAATTTAAGCCAAAAACAAATTGTAAAATATGTTTTTTGTTTCACATGTAAGGCGAACGATGCATATTTATATTGTCAATAAAATGAAAAAATCAAAAATCGCTGAATAATTTTAAAATCGTTTATAGAAATATTTATGGAAAAAGTTAAAAAATTTTTGTTAGGTAAAGGTGGAGATGCCGAGCTTTGAACCCCGGCAATATAACAAACAAACCTTCTTGGGCAACCGCCCAGACCATTGAGCTATTAACCTTGTTAATAATAAAGCATTATAATAGAATATACTTCGTCATATTATTAGTTTAATTTGTAGGTATGTATTTTTCAATTAAAGCGAACAATCATGTACAAGCATGTGTACATGTTTCAAATAAAAAAACAAAAAAACAACAACCACAAGGGTTTTTTTTGGAAAAATTAGAGGCAGTCGTGGTTTTTTGATCATATCTCAGCCATTTGTGGACCGATCTTGCTGAAATTCAATAGCAAGAAATGGTGGACTATATGAGTTATTTTGGCTATAAAACTTGGACTCGGGAAGATCTATGGTTCCTGAGAATGGGTATTTTTCAAAAAAAAATTTATATTTTGGTCATAAATTTTTCGTATCTGAACCGATTTTCCCGAGTTTTTTATAAAATATGTTCTACTAAAAATTTCCGATATTTTGGTATATAAGTCATATCCATAGGACATATGACAGCCCTAAAATTTAGTTTTTATACAATTTTTAATTTTTTTTGTACGGGAGGTACCACGCCCACTTCTCCAATCCCGCCCACATTTTGTAGGGTGGTGTGTATTGACAACCTTAATGTTTGTACCTAATTTGGAAACTTTGGCTCTTGCCGTTCTCCAGATATACAGAAAAAAGCAATAAAAATACAACAACAACAAGGGATTTTTGGAAAAAATTAGAGGCAGTCGTGGTTTTTTGATTATATCTCAGCCATTTGTGGACCGATCTTGCTGAATTTCAATAGCAAGAAATGGTGGACTATATGTGACATAAATGTAAAACAACCTAGCCGCTATCATGTCTGGATTATCCGGAAAACACATATCAAACGTAAGACGGACAGACGGACAGACGGACATCGGACATCGGACATCTCATATGGACCCAGAATATATATACATTATGGGGTCTAAAATCAATATTGTGGAAATTACAAACGTTATGACAAACTTATATATACCCTTTTACACCTGTGGTGAAGGGTATAAAAATGGCAATTATCTATAGAGCCACCAATATTTTTTAATATTTATATTTCTGTCTATATTTTCATCCGCTGCGTAAACGCTAGTATCAAATCTGCTTTTTTGTGTTGTTAGTTCTTTGCTACATACATTCTTTATGTTGGCTCTTCTATAAATGTGGCAAAATAAAGGAGTGCCAGTTTCGTTTTGTATAAACCCTTGACTATCGAGGTTTAGGAAGGCCTCATGGGGTACGAATCCATTTTGTAACGTTTTCTTTATATACTCATTACTAGCATAATAAGGTTCCATAATTAAATTTTTTCGTAGCATTCAGTTCGTTTTGATTGAACGCCCATTTTCGTAAAAGGCTTTAACAATCTTAACGCGCTGCTTAATTGTTAAATACTGAAACTAAGAAAGGTAAATTAAATTTGCGCAAAAAACTTGACGTTGACCACCCTTTATTATATGAGTCGTTCAGTGGATAAAGGGAATGAGTCCAAAAATTTGAAATGGAGAAAAACGACAGAACAGTTGACGTTGACCTTATAACTAGTTTTTACAATAAAACTCAAAACTAAAATTTCAAAATTAATTATTAGGGCTTCTTTTACAATTTGTAAATATATAATGTTAGTATGTTAGTGTATGTGTTCACAAAACCTGTTAATATGATACAAATACATTTTTATTGATAAGAGTTTCAGTGGAAAAAGGGAATAAGTCCACCAAATTTTTTGTGGTTAAAATCGATAGCGTAAAAATTCAAATTAATTATGTTTTGACTTTGAGCATTCGTTCGGAAATAAAAAGAAAAAATATCCATCTAAATATTGGCTTACCCTGCGGCCACACGGTCAAGTTGTTCTTGATAGTCTTTTACATATACTGCTTGTCAAAATTTACATAAAATGAAAGCTGTGACGTAGGCTGCATTAAATTTTTGAGCAATTTACTTTCAAGACGTCATCAAGAAAACAAATTATAAAGATAAACGAAAAATTTGCTCACTATCCTTGAAATCAGCTGTTTTCTTGAACGTAAATTGAAACACTCACTGACAAGAGAATTTTAAAGGCAAGTTCGTATCAACTTTTAAAAGTATGAGTGTATTGGTAAAAAAGTGTGAGTGTATTAAAACTTGATAGGCAAAACTTGATCGTGTAACCTTCAAGTTACCTCGCGTAGTGTTTAAATTGAATTAGTATATTTTGGAAAGAGTACATTTATTATAATTTGGCAAAAAAGACTGCAGCTACTTTTTTAGTTCAGTGCATTCGCTCAGTTTTATTTTTAATGAAGTTAAAAAAATAATATAAAACATTTCTTTTTAAAACAAAAATTGACTAAAAAAAATTTCTTCTTTTTAAATGAATCGTAAGTATAACAAATTTAACAAAATAATATGTCTTCTTCAGAATAATCTTCCTGACTTGATACTGTTTTCAAGTTTTTATAGAAAGTATGGTACACGGGAGGGATATATTTTAATAAATCAATTATATCCTTTTTCTTTTCTTTTGTTATAGCTCTTGTTTGAGGATACAGTAGACCTTGACTCACGCTATTAAATAACATTACTTTACCTTTCTTTCTTATGTTTATATTTTCAAATCCAAAATTGTTATCTATATTACCCATGGTTTCGATTTATCTAGTTCGATCCACCTCATTTGGAGCCAGTTTACCGCGGTGTTGGTTTTGCGATTGCAAACGTTATTTTCCAAAGATTTTGTAGAGAAAAAATCAAAGCTGGTAATTTTAACCACTCGAAACTGTTCCTTTATTTTGCATGTTGACCACAAAACAATCCGGTCGTGCGTATCAGCAAACATTTTTATATATTTGACCAAACAAGATGCGATATCTTGCGAGCCTCTTGAGCCCTCAGTTTCTGGCCAAACAAACATGGCTCTAGCATTGTTTTGAAACTCATGGAAAGCAAAGTTAACAAGTGATTAATGCAATATAAATGCAAGCGTGGACTTATTCCCTTTTTCCACTGAAAATAAAAATTTTGTGTTTCGTACAAAAAAATGTTTTGTCTTTAAAAGGGGGTTAACGTTGAAATTTGACAACAAAATGGTTACCATACATTGTTAGTCATAAAAGGAAGTGTATCCTCGCTAAATCTCAAAAACGCCAAAAATGGGCTCATTCCCTTTATACACTGAACGACTCATATGTTTCTCAATTAAAAAATAAAATACATATTTTTTTTTGGATTTTGCTTAAAATTAAAAATGTTTGGCCAACTATTTAAGTTGTAATGCCAGTCCTCGTTCGACCTAAATCTTCGTATAGGAAGGCGAGAGCTTCCAGAATTCGCTCCAGAGTATTTTGGTCTCCTTGGTACTCCACCAGTAAAACGTCTGAGTTATATATGGTTCTCCACCAGTCACATTAAGAATTTGAGGTTAAAAACGATTGCATATAGTTAATGTTGAAACCGCAAAAACTGTAACTCGGTTTAGTTTTACGACGTCGAATCATAAACCAATGCGGGGCGACAACGCAAAACGAACGAAAACTAGACTAACAAGAACAACCTGTTTGTCCTTAAGCAATAATAACAAAAAAAGCGATTTGCTTCTCCAATCAGAGCAGTTTTACGAGTGAAATACTTAATTACATTTAAAATAAATTCATAACATCCTGAACGTTCTATAAAAATTTTTTTCCAAAGATAAAAAAGATTTTTCGAAAGGAAATTGGTACTTGGTGGTATCTAAAAGGTGTCTCAATATTTATACTTTTTGTTTTGCACAAAAATTCTAATGGAAAGTAGTTCTTATTGTATTGTATAGTACTAATGTGCTAAAACACTAATAAGCACGTTTTTAAATGCTGATTTCTATTCTTTTGTGACACAAACCGATGCAAGTACCGATACAAGTAAGTATCGATACTTTTTTTCGATACTAAGTACGTATCGATACTTTAAGAGCGATACCAAATCGAGTAAAAGTATCGATACCTTAGAGGTATCGTTTCATCCCTACTTGTAGTCCATTTTCGTTTAAAAGCCACATTTTCTTAGCATGCATTTATAATTCTTTATGCAAAAATGTTCGCTTATAGTCCACTCTGGTTTTTATATATTTTAATTAACTGGCAACATGTTTTTATTTACTTTTCTGACAACTATTATTTTAAACTATTTATTTCAATTAAAAAAATATTTGGTTATGTTTTTAATATACTTTTCTTTTGTTTAAAAAATATGTTTTTGTTGAAGAAATTAATTTCTATATAGTCCAAAATGTGGATTATACTAGATTTCACTTATTATCCATAAGCTGGCTTATATAAAAAATCGGTTATAGTCCAAATTCGCTTGTAGTCCACAAAAGTTGTGCAACTATAGTAGAGGACTATAAGCGAAAAGTACTGTAACATCTTCCCAAAAGAATTGTACAGGGCTTAAAATCAACATCTTTCTTCATCTTTAAAAGTTGTTCCTATCTTATATTGTTTCATTCAACATCTTTCGATTATTTTAGTGTCATCACTAAAAAAAAAAACAAATAATTTGTTAAAAAGTATATACCATCACTAGAAAAAAAATACAAAAGAGCAGGACAGCAATATCATTTATTTAGTTTTTCTTAGCTCTTATACGTGAAAATAAATATTTTTATGATGAAAGATGACAGATGACAGATGTTACAAATAACTATAAACAAGTTTTTTTCTTTTTTAACATCTTTCACGCATTCCTCTAAGATGTGCTGAAGTGTAAAAAGGCTATTAGGGAAAACCCAAAAAAAAAAAACAACGGTAACAAAAAATAAAAACACGCAGCTAAAGAAAAAATTTCAAATGATTTAACTGTTTGTACAAAAAAATGGAAAAGGTATTGAAATGTTTAAAAAGGAAGTGTTTGGCCTCGAAACGTTGCTTGAAAACTAAACAAAAAAAAAAAAAAAAAAAAAAAAAAAAAAAACAACCTTTGAAAGCATTGATTAGTTTTGAGTGCCCAAACGAAATGTATTGAATATTAAAGTAATAAAAGTAGTAGAATTTTCCACCACCTTTACATAGTAAAGGAAATTCAGATGAATAATCCATCAAGATTAGTTTAGAAATATGTGTGTGTATTCGTTAAGGGTTGTTATTGTAATTCGATTTTAAAACCAGATTTTGACGCAATATTGATAAGAAGCAGAGTGGCGCAGTGGAAGCGTGCTGGGCCCATAACCCAGAGGTCCGAGGATCGAAACCTTGCTCTGCTAAACAGAAGTTGTACATTTTTTTATTTATATTTTTTTAATATTAAATAAATTATTTAATCAACAAACAATTAAAGAAGTATAGACGGATAAGCCTGCCATACGATTCGCCATATTAAAACATGTTATGCACACAGAAAAAAATTAATGTAAATTCGTTCAAAACAAGGTTGATTTTACGTTTTTCAGTAGTGATTTTGCTTCATTGTTGTTTCATGTTAATTCAACCTGATTTTACAATAACTTGCAAACAACATTTTTTTCTTTTAAAATAACTGTAAAATTAGAGCAACATGTCATTTATATTCAAATAACAATCCGAATCACGTTGAATGAAAGCTATTTAAAGTTGAAACAACGTGAATTTCATGTAGAATGAAATTGGTTGGAGTGCGATATAACAGTGTGAAGACAACATATGAATAATTCACAACACTTACCCCTGTAACACATGTTTCACTTATTTTTTATCTCCTTTGTTAACAGAAGCATCAGCAGAATGGCCCGATTTGGTTTTCGTCATCATTCTACTTTGAAATCTTGATGTACTATTAAACTAAAAAATTTTAGTTTAAAGAATCGGGAATGGTCTTCTTTTTATAACATATTTTAAAAATCAAAAAGTAATTTAAATTTTTGGGAATACAAAATTTAAATTTCAAAAGATTTTGTTATTCGTGCTTAATTCCCAGTTTTTATTATTGATAAAAACACTTGAAATTTATTGTTGATGGGATAAGCTATTCCTATGCGCATTTCACTGGTTGCTTAGGCCAGATCATCAGGAAACTTCATCCATAAAGATTTTAGAAAAACTAAAGATATTAAACCAAATAAAACTGTTAAACGTATAAGAATTATAGCAACAGTTCTACTTGTAATAATATCAAAGTTTAAACAAAACACATCAACAATAAACAACAGTGGGTTTATCTCATCTTACATTCCCCACTACAATTAGTTGAAATTCTCTCAACATTAATTGTAGTTGTAAGTAGGTAAAGAAAAACAAAATAAAAACAACAACAACTTACAAAAGATGTTGTCAATTAAGTGTTTTTTTAGGCCATGCACTTGCCTGTTTTATCAAAAAGTAATTTCAATTTTTGGAAATACAAAATTTTAATTTCAAAAGATTTTGTTATTCGTGCTTAATTCCCAGTTTTTATTCTTGACAAAAACACTTGAAATTTATTGTTGATGGGATTAGCTATTCCTATGCATTTCACTGGTTGCTTAGTCCAGATCATCAGGAAACTTCATCCATAAAGATTTTAGACAAACTAAAGATATTAAACCAAATAAAACTGTTAAACGTATAAGAATTATAGCAACAGTTCTACTTGTAACAATATCAAAGCTTGAACAAAACACATCAACAATAAACAACCGTGGGTTTATCTCATCTCACAACCAGTGAAATGCATAGGAATAGCTTATTTCATCAACAATAAATTTCATTGTTTTTATCAGAAATAAAAATGGTGAATTAAGCGCCAAAAACAAAATTTTGTATTCCCAAAAATAATTTGTATTATTTTTTTTTTTAATTGTCTTTTATTAAATCGAATCTTTTGTGAAAATTTCCATTTAGATAAAACCAAATCGATAGAAATTTCTCAAAATCCTGCTTTTTTTTGAACACAATGCAGCTTAAATTTTATTATCATTCTTCTCTTTATATCACCTACTGTTTGTGCCATAATGAGTATGCCAAACTTAGATATCCTGAATATGAGTAAAATCTCAAAAAAAAAATTTTTTCCTCATTTATATTTAAACACAAGATTATTATTGAAGACGTACCACAAAATATTCCCCCATATATGTTTTAAGTATGTTTGGCTGACTGTTGTGTCATTTGGGGCAATTATCGAACTGTCAATAGAATATTTTGAGTTGAGGTAGAGGGAATAGTGTTATAACATATTGATAGAACTACGATTTCAAAAAGTTGATTGAGTGGTTTGTACAAAAATTCGATATGGATTTTGTATAAATACTTATTTTGTGTTTTTTTTTTTTTTGGTATTTTGTTTTGTTGCTTAAGTTTATGAAGTATTTATACAAATATCATTTACTGAAATGACAGGTTATGGTCGATGTTTAGTACCTGCTATTAAACAATACATGTCACTTTATAAATCTTTACTTTGTCATGACATTTTGATTATACAGGTTGAAATTAATTCGACAAATCAATAGTTTGCTGATTGACTAAGATTTTTTTTTTTGTTTGTTGTGCATGAAATTCTATGGCCATGGTTATTAAATGCTTTGGTGTTTGTATTGTTTTTATTACTATTAATAAATTGATAGAAATGATTGATGGAATATACTTTTAAAGAAAAAAATATTTTTAAATGAACATAAAAGAAATACTTAAATATTTTTCTCCAGAAATTTTATACATTAATTAAACTGTACATTTTCTCCAATTGCAAAGTTAAATTAAGGCCCAAAATTTTTAAAACGCAAACGCAACGCCAAAAATTATATTGAAAGTAAAAACAAAATCGAAAATATTTCATAATTTTGTTGTTATTTTTGATGGAAATGTATATTGAATTTTAGCATTTTAAACGCTGCATATCTTGTGGCGTTGATAATTCTGAATCAGTGTTCGAAAATAAACAGTACATTATTTAACGTTCGGCTCACACACCCAGAAACGATATCTATTTTTTTAGTGATTGTGTAGACATACACAACCCTTAATACCGTTCGTAACTATATTCAAGAAAGAACCGAACATCATATAATGTTCGGTTCTTCGTTAAAAAACAGAACAATTGTAGTGATACTGTAGACAAACATTATATTTTAATGTTCTTTAATGTTTTTTCGTGTGTGTATTTTGTTTTTGTAAAAATGTTTTTTTTACCAGCCAAAAGGGACGAACATTAACGAGCCGAACCGAACACATTGGATTTTGTGGATTTTAAAAAAAAAACCCGAACGGAATTAAATGTTCACATCTTTTGTTGTGTTTGATAAAAACAGTAATATTTTTGTGTTCGAAAGATGACTAACAGGGAAACGTTATTATACCCACACCACAATAGTGGAGAGGGTATTATGCATTTGTGCTGATGTGTGTAACGCCTTAAAATATTGGTCCTAGAAATTTTTCGTACTTTGTATTAAAAATTAGCAATTTTTTATGAATGGCAACATCATTTCGTTTGACGTTTAAAGTGGAAAATTACGTCTTTTTATCCTGATTTTTTTACACTTGATTATAGTTTGATAAAAATTTTACTTTTGGTGCAATTTTTTTTCTTGTGGTTGTTGTAACAAAAATTAGTTTCGTGTGGTTAATCGTTAATTATAAATTTAATTAACATTAAATTATTTCAATGAAGAAAGTAATTTTACAACATGAAATGGATTAAAATTTTATTGATATTTTTTTTCTTGACTGAACCGGGACTTGATCTCGGGACGAATTTATATGTTTCGAGGCGAACCACGTTTTCAGCAACAGAATTCTTTAAAGTTTTACAGCCAATTCACATGGAGGCTTTTACGACGTCGCTTTGTCGACGTCTCTTTTGGTTTGGTGGCGAGCGGTATAGAGAAAAAGAGGGGTAAGCAAAACGACTCGTTTTGTGTTTTTCATGTCGTTTTTTATATTTCTCTTTTAACTTTTTCTTTTTACGTTTGATTATAAACGAGACCGGCAGCATTCTTGATTATTTTTTTTTGTTGTGTTTCTTATTTTATGTAAATATATATTGTATTATTATGTAAACATGAGAAAAACTTTTTTTTCGCAGAACGTGCTTCCAGTGCGTTGGGAAATTCTATTTCTTCGTTTATTTAAATTTGTTTTGATTGTTCAAGAGTAAATGAAAAAAAGATATTTTTTTATAATTTCTGATAAGAGAGGTAATGCCGGATAATAGCGGTAATTTAAATCAATTTTTATTTTCCAGTTAATTGAAGCTGCCGGTTAATCGAATGACTGATAATCAAGGCCATACTGTAAATAAAAAAAGACATGTAACCAAAAATCATCGTATGAACGCAAAGAGATTTTGAAAGTTGCTTTAAAAGGGAATCAAGATAAAACGACGTCGAAAAAGCCCTCATGTGAATTGAGTGTTAATCTTTTCGTCACTAAGACGGCAGGCAGTCTATAGTTAAACATTAATCTTTAAACCGAATTTTCGAAATGTAATGGTGCTAAACCAACTTTATACCTCAGATGAAAAGAACGCATAGCTTTATATACCGATAAGTTGCACGAACAGGGGGAAACTTTAACCCCCTACCCCCTAAAACAAAATTCTGATGTGATATTTCTTTTTGCTCTCCTCTACCAGAATCCTTTGTCAGAAACTCGTTATTTCGGGAAAAATACGAAAAGGGGGAAGCTTTAACCCCCAACCCTACAAAAATTAAATTCTGCTATGATATTTTTTTTGTTCTACTCTACCAGAATCCATTGTCAGAAGCCCGTTATATTGGAAAAAGTTCGATATTGTTGCACAGTGCTATTTGTGAATGGTAATAATTTATCATCACTCGGTGTTACAGCCCGGTGTGGACCTTAACTTTAACTTACTTCTTCTAGTCGGTTCTGCCTTGAGGTTGCTGTTAAAACTTACTTTTATGCAGTCATATTCTAATCCTATAAGCCATCTAGTTCTGGGGTTCCCTCTACGTCTACTGCTGTATTGGTCAGCGTTTAAATTCCTTTTTTGGGCTGTGTGCTCTGGCATTCTTGCTACATGATAACTCTTTGTCCCATGATAAAAAAGACTACGTCAAATATTGTTTCGATTTCTATTTTAATTTTTCTCATAAACGCAACCTCATCATTTCTCTTCGGTCCAAATATTTTTCGAATTATTTTTCTCTCAAATTGTGAGTGGTAAGAGAAAACATGTCACACATTCCAATTGGAATGGCTTTGATGCCGAATTCGCCATGCCGATCGATTTTATTTTAGCCTCTTTAAATAGCAAACGATTTTGTTTATTCCCAAAAAGTATAAAAAGCTACGTATAAAGTACATACTATGATACTATGTGCCTTAAGAATTAACACGTACTTAGTCAATCCCAACCATTTGAAACCCTACAGTATATGGAGAATTCTATCGGGTGATTTTTTAAGAGCTATAGGAAAGTTAAAAAAAAACACATATAATTCAGAAAAATGCATGAAATCTGTATTTGAATCGATAGTACGGTCCATATAATTTAATGGTTGATGATTATTTCATGCAAATGTTAACCGTGACTGCGCCTCAAATGGTCCATCCGCTTAGTCCAATTTTGGCATACTCTTTCCAACATTTCGGCCGGTATCTCATGAATAAATGCTTCAATGGCGTCTTCCAATGCGTCAATTGAAGCAGGCATGTGTGTATAGACATGAGCTTTAACATAGCCCTATAAAAATAGTCTAAAGGCGTTAAATCGCACGATCTAGGCTCCAATTGACCGGTCCCGAACGTGAACTAATATGTTCACCCAACTCGCCTCTCAATAAGTCCATTGTTAAGCGTGCTGTGTGGCACCGTCTTGTTGAAACCACATGTCACGCAAGTCAAGCTCTTGCATTTTGGGCAAAAAAAAATTGGATATTATCTCACGGTAGCGCTCACCATTCACAGTTACGTTACGATTCAGATCATCTTTGAAGAAGTACGGGCCAATGATGCCACCAGCCCATAAACCGCACCAAACTGTGACTTTTGCTGGATGCATTGGTAGCTCTTGCAATGCTTTTGGCTGATCTTCATCCAAAATCGACAATTCTGCTTATTAACGTACCCATTAAGCCAAAAATGAGCTGACCATAAAATGGAAGAAGCGCGCGATGAACTTTCTTAACAGAGCACGCATTTTCATAATAAAATTCAATAATTTGCAAGCGTTGTTCGTTTGTAAGACGATTCATGGTTGAATTATAGACCAAACTGAAGATGTTTGACAGTGAAACAAAATACGAAACATGCGTCAGCTGTTTAAACCAGTGTTGCCAAAAAGATAATAGCTAAAAAATCACCCATTTTGATTCGGAAGTCATTTGATTTTGCAACAAATTCATGTCAAGTTTAAATTTTATTTTTGAGAACAACTTATAGTTTTCTCCAAAACCAAAATAATGAATGATCAATTTGAGGTACATAAATATATTTTAAAGAAATCGATAGAAAATCAAAAATTGAAACTTACGTATGATTATAAAAAATATTTCAAAATCTTGAATGATTAACCCAATTTGTAGTCAGACTAAAGTATTAAAATTAATTTAAACACATTTTTAATGTTTGTTTTGGGTGAAAAGTTTTCTTACTTTAATAAAAAGATTACTTACTCTTCTTGTCAACCAAGGACAAAAAAAAATAATTATGCTAATTTCTCAGGTACCAAAAAATTGGCACTTTTAGGAAATATTCTAGAAAATTTGATTTAAATTATAATGAATTAATGTTAATAAATATCTGTTGGTGTAAGGGGTCATTGCCATGAACTTGAAGATATTGGAGCCGGTTGTTAGTGCTGTGACTCGTTATGTGTTTAATATCCGTCGACGTGAACATATATCTGAATTTGTAATGACATTTTTAGGGTGTCACTTTGATAAATTCGTAAAGTACCGTAATATTCTTCTATTTCATCGCATTACTAAAAGTGACATACCTGGCCAGTTATGTAAAGAATTTACTTTTTCGCGGTCGAATAGGAATAAGCAAATTCCTATATCAAGAATTAGGTGCTCTTTGTTTGAGAGGTCTTTTATTGTGAGGATTGCTCGCTGCTGGAATAGTTTACCGCATGAATTGTGCATTTTTTTCGCAATCCAATAATGTGTTTCGCCTAAAGCTTTTGAAGCATTTCTCAAGTTTCTTTCGATAGTTTTTCATGTTTTCTGTAAATTAGCTTTTAAATTGTCTTTTACTTTTGCTATGATTCATTATGTTTGATATTAGTTGTGACAAATACCGGAACAAAATTGCTGAACTGAATCTTTTTTGATAGTACTTTTTATAATTTGTTACGGCTGGGGGACCAATAAGTTTTTTTTTTTTTTGGCCCATATGGCTTTGTATTATAATATGGATTAATAAATGAAAAAATTTATAATAAATATAAACACAACGACGGAACCAAATAATTAATACTGCCAGAAATTTTATTGACAGAGTACTTAACATTAGTGACAGACAATATCACGCAAAAAACATAGATAATATAAACAACATTCTTACAAACAATAGCTTTCCAAAAAATCTTATAAAAACTTTAATAACAAATACAGTGAGGAAAATGAATAACAAAACATTTGGTCACTCTAATGCCGACAAAGAGAAAAAACAATTTTATAGTGTATATATTAGACTGGTCGCAATTTTTTTTTTTTTTTAAATTTAATTGTTTGCGCTGCTTAAAATAATTTTTCAGGTCAATCCGACGGTGCCTAGCCGTGCCGGGTGGGGCCCAAAGTTCCTTATATTATACAAAACAACATCTTTTCTATCAGATCTTTACAGTTATACTAGTTGAAAAGCAGAAAATCAAAAATATGGCTTCGTTACGATCTTCCGCAGAGAAAGTACTTCAAGTGTACCAAATTCACCAGTCTAGTATATATAGAAGAAAAACATATGGATTGTCAAACCTAACAAAACTTTAAGCACAATATTTACAAACATAAAAACAGCAACAAAGCAATGTTGTTTACGAAATACCATGTAAGGGGAAAAAAGTTCAAAGCTGCGATTTGATTTATATTGGTACCACAAAGAGAACATTAGAAACAAGAATAAAAGAACATAAAGTGGACATAAACAAATTGAAGGAAAGTACGGCTTTAGCCCAACACATAAAATTGGATAGAGAAAAAAATCGAAAGGAAACGATTCACAATAGAGACGTTAAGGACACAACAGAAAATAAAAAAAGATAATGAACTTAAAAGAAGACACACAAAACATAAATGCCAGTTACTGTATTGCAATATCTAACCTCCCAGTAAAAACTTAACTTAAAAAAAAAACCAATGAATTTTGCAAAGGATGTTCCAAGATGAACGCATTAAAAAGTAAGTCATTACTTTTTTTACCTGCATACATCCAGAAAAAATTAGTTATGGAAGTTGTTATATTTTGAAAAAGTAGGCGAAGTTCTTACAGGGCTGTGATATCATTTTTAAGTTTGTGTTTAATTTAATTTTTCATGTTTAATGTTTTTATGTTTAATGTTTTTATGTTGAATGTTTTTATGTTTGGCTACAACAAATTATTGTTCAATGTAATAAAAAATGTATTTCTCTTTTTGTAAGTAATAATTAATTGTTGAAAAACGTGTGTTGTAATTTTATTGTTAAAAAGATTTTCTTAAATTTAAATAGACGAATCCCTTGATAAAGTTAACATAACATTCACGAAACGTTAGGAAAATATGGATTTATCGCATTTTCCATTACATATAAAACTTTAGGCCGCATTTGCTTAAATAAAATCTAATTTAATGAACAACTACATACATTCGCCAAACAACAAAAATAATAAAGATAATAAATCAAATTTATAAAATAAATTTATTCAACTAATAACTTTTTTGTTTGCTTATAACTATTATAACACTGGGGAACAGTAATTTTGCTTCCTGGAACTTTATTGCCAATTTTTACTAATTTGAGGTCGCTGATTTTAAATAAAATCTTTATTTACCTCTCCATCAATTCATTCCATCAATCATTTTTATTAGTTTTTTTATAGTAATAAAAAGAATCTTCTTCTTCTTCTTATTTCCTTTAGCTCCCTGTGGAGCATAGGGCCTCAACGTAATTTCGCCATTCTCCTCTATTTCGAGCGATGATTTTTGCCGTGTTGAAATTGTATCCCATTTTTTTCATATCATCTTCAATAGTTCGTCTCCATGTATGCTTTGGCTTTCCTCGTTTCCTGCTTCCTTGCGGGTTCCATTCTAGAGCCTGTCCGCATATTTCTGTTGGTGATTTCCGCAGGGTGTGACCAATCCAATTCCATCGTCTCTTTTTAATTTCGAGTTGTATTTCAATTTGGTTGCATTTCTCGAGAAGTAATTTGTTGGATATGGTATTTGGCCACCAGATCACCAAAATTTTTCTGAGGCATTTATTTACGAAAATTTTAAGTTTCTTTTTAAGTGCTTTCGTCATTAGCCTGGTCTCACATCCGTATAAAAGAACAGATTTTACGTTTGAGTTAAAGATACGTAATTTAGTGTGGGTGTAGATTGATGATGACCTCCAGATTTTCCAAAGCTGTGAGAAAGCGCCTTGTGCTTTGGATATTCTACTATGGATATCGTTTGCAGCTCCGCCATCTGGGGAAATGACACTCCCGAGGTAGGTGAAGGAGTTCACATTGTCGATAGCATTCTCACCGGCTTTAAAGTTTGCGTCAGAGTTGGTCGCATTTATTTTTAACGTTTTGGTTTTTGCGGAGTTAATTTTTAAGCCAACATTGTTAGATTCGGTGATAAGGTTGTCAATTTTATCCTGCATATCGGCATGCCTTGATGATATCAGGCATATGTCATCTGCATATGCCAAATCTTCCAATTGGCTTTGGAGGTTCCAAGTGATACCACGGTTTTTTCCGTCTATAGCCCGTGTTAAAACATCGTCCAGCACTATCAGAAATAGTATAGGTGACATGAGGCAGCCCTGTCGAACACCAGAAATGGTGTTGAATTCCGCAGATAAGCGACCATTGTACAGAACTCTGCACTTGAAGCCATCGTATTGTGCCTTTATCAGTCTTAAAGCTTTGGTGAAATACCCCTCTGTATTAGAGCATTCCATATACAGTCTCTGTTAATGCTGTCGAATGCTGTGGTATAATCGACGAATACAAGTTGGAGAGCGGTTCTAAACTCCACGGACTGTTCTATTATTATCCTCAATGTATTAATGTGGTCGACACATGAGCGGTTTAATCGAAACCCTGCCTGTTGCCTGCGATGGTTGAGTCCAGTTTTTCGTTTACGCGATTAAGTAAAATTTTGGTTAATACTTTTGACGGAATTGGGAGCAACATAATACCTCTGTAGTTTCGGCATTGACTAAGGTCGCCTTTTTTTGGGATCGTGACTAATATCCCCTCCAACCATTCTTCTGGTGGTTTTTCTGTTTCCCAAATTTTAATAAATAGGGGATGTAGGAGTCGAGCTGTGGTTATTGGACATGCTTTAATCATCTCAGCTGATATGTTATCAACTACCGGGGACTTGTTGTTCTTCATTGACTCTACGGCTTTAATAATTTCATTGTATTGCGGTGGTTGCGACAAAAGTGTCATGTTTCGTGTGGTCCTGTTATCTCCGTGAGTCACGTTTGGAGTCGGGGGTGGGAGGGTAGAATTATTTAGAATTTCAGAGAAGTGTTCTCTGAATCGCTGCACTTGGTCTTCAATCGATGTTAAGAGGTTTCCATTCTTGTCCCGGATGGGTCGTGATTGAAGTGACTTTTTCCCGCATATTTCTTTAGTGATGTCGTATAAGAGTTTCATGTCACGATTTTCTGCTGCTGCTTCTGCCCTCTCCGCGAGAATGTCCAACCAATTGGACTTATCTCTTCTACACGAAATTTTCACTTTTTAACAAGGTCATCGGAATCTTTGGAAGCCTGTTTCTTTCTGCTTCTTACCTTGGTTGAATCTCGAATATTTTTTGACTTTCTGCGTTGTTCGATGAGATCCCACGTTTCGTCAGTCATCCATACTCTCATCTGCTTTGGTTGGGGTCCGAGAGCTTTCTCGCTGGAATTTATGAACGTAGATTTAAAATTTTACCACAATGATTCAACGTCTTGTGTACCTATTTGTCGAGGGTCTTGTACAGCTGGATATAGTTCGCTTATAAATGAACGCTAGGTTTGCGGCGATGAAAGTTTTTTGAGGTTGTATTTTTTTCTTGATCCATGTTGGCTTGGTCGTTGTATGGATGCAATTTTAAGGCGCAAAGATGCCACGAGAAGGTGGTGGTCGGATCCGATGTCAGCGCTCCTTTTGACTCGAACATCTAGTAGACACTTCTTCCAGAGTCTGCTTATGCAGAAGTGGTCTATCTGGTTTTCGGTGATTCCATCTGGGGATACCCAGGTTGCTTTATGGCATGGTTTGTGTGGGAATAGCGAGCCGCCGATAACGAGGTTGGCTTCATAACAAAAGCTTCTCAAAAGCCTGCCGTTGGAGTTTATTGCGCCCAATCCATGCTTTCCCATTACGTGTTTTTCTGGTGGTTTTCTAAACCGATTTTAGCATTTAGGTCTCCCATAACGATGAATACACACATGTAATATTTTATACTAACAGCAAAGCATTTAATATCCATGGGCAAAGAATTTCAAAAATAATCTTAATAAATCAGTTAACTGTTGATTTGTCGAATTAATTTCAACCCGTATAATCAAAATGTCATAACTGGTTTATGCAGTTAAAATCGCGTTTTATGCGCATTAAAAATGCACTAAAAATTTAAACATATGCGCTAAAAATAGAAAAAAGCACTAAATTTTGTTTAACACATCCATAAGCAATAAAAAAATACATAAAAAATAACAAGAAAAACAAAAATATCACAAATAACGTAAAAATGCTGTCTCATAAACGTAAGGTAGGCACAATAACCACAAAAGTAAAAATAAAATAAAACACAACATATAAAGAAAAGACAAAAGTAAAACAATCAAGTAACTAAAGTCACTTTTTACATAGAGATTTGAACCTACATATGAAATGAATTAAGAACATAATTTTTTTTAATATTTTCAAGAGTAAAACTCACTGCCTGTTTTCCAAAAGAAAATAAAACAGGTAGGTGCATGATTAAATGCTGATAGTTACTTTGTGGTACATTTATTTTCACTACGCTGTTTTCGTACAAATTTTTATTAAATATGCCGCCAGTTTGTGTTATTGTTTTAAATTCCTTATTTTTGTTAAACTTTTTTAAGCTTTTTTAAGTTTGATACAAATTTTTTTAACTAAAGTTAGCCTCCACAGTATACTTCTTATGTATGGCAATTAACTTAGTTTGCTTTCTCAATGGATTAGATTTCTCATTTCACAATAGTACTCATAATTTAAAGACACAAGCATTATCTGAACTTTTATATTTGGTAAATTTAAATCTTGAATTGGTAAAAGTTTTTCGCATAATACATAATTGGTTTCAAATACGTTCCCCACCGGGTTCTTAGAGGCTGTGGAGAAAGACATAAATTGGAATACTCTCTTTAAACATATCACTGTGCAACAAAATTCGGGTCATCGCCGCCAGCCTCAACACTTGCAACGAGAAATGAAAGTAGACTACTAGTAGAGCAAATTTGCCAAAGAGTTTTGAAAAGTTAGCTCGGGTTCTTGAAATATGGGCCCCTAAAGTTTTTGATTTTTTAAAAAGGCGTTTGGCTTAAGTCAAACAAAATATACTAAATGGTCTTCTGAGCTATAAAATAATTTCAGATGTCTTCAGTAGAATCGCAAGGCGATTCTTTTCTTATAATTTATTAACCCTCTAACTCCCATTTTAAGCGGTAATTTTTGTCCTTTTTCCCAAAATATACTTATGAGCTAAAAGACTATTTCAGATGTCTTCAGTAGAATCGTATGGCGATTCTTTTCTTAAAATGTATTAACCCTCTAACTCCCATTTTAAGCGGTCCTTTATGTCCCTTTGCCCAACTCTTACACAAAAGTATACTTAAACGGTACTTTTAAGGGTTAAAATGTGCTATGAATATTTTTTGCATCAAATTTCACTAGGGGTCTTCTAAGACCAAAAAATCGTGCAATACATACATTGAACGGGTTTTCGAAAAATTCAAAAATATCAAGGAACTGAATTTCGAAATCCTTTTTTTATATGCGGCAACATGCGAATGTGCTATACAAAATATTTTTTCCCATAAGAAATCAATGAATAAAAGTGGTCAAAGTGGCAAGAAAGCAATTACAACAACTTTTGTTTTTTAAAATATGCAAAATTAATATGCATTTAGAGAAAAATATGCGTACTAACAACTCGATGCCATTTTACTCCAAATTTTTTGATTCGCAAAGATATTTAGTACATGGTAATCTCAGACTGACGACAACAAATATGCATTTGCATAAAAATCTGGGACTTAGTCATTACAAACCCAGCGGTAACTAGAAGGAGTAAAAAGGCCTAATAGAAGGCCTTATTAAGCAGTCACAAGCAGTCAGAAGCCCTTCTCGCCGCATTCCATACTTATTTATTTTTTATACAGGTTGTCATTGGGCGCAAGGCCTTCCACACTTCCCTTGAAAACAACTTCGATCCCTTCCCAAAGAAGGGAGTAAGGAAGGTCACTAAAAATAAAAAGTAATTAAAACTGAACACCTTCCTTTCTCCCTTCTCAAAGAAGCGAATGTGTACTGAATATTTCAGAAGGTCTTTTAAAAAGAAGTTTATACCTTCTAGAAGGCATACTTCTGAAGGCAGGATATCATGCGAAGCGAATCTTTTAGAAAGGAGTATAGAGGCCTTCAAAAAGGCCTGCCACTTGCGGTCCTTTCAATATTTACCGCTGGGAAGTTAAGATTTATAAAGTGACATGTATTGTTTAATAACAAGTTCTTACGCAACAAAAATCACAGTTTTGGTTTAAAAACCTTTAGTTAAACATATGTATTTCGAATCAAATGAGCTTTATTTCAGATGTGCAGTAGTCGGTTTTGATTTTATTCACACTTTACTGAGAATTTCCATTCAAAAATAACATTTTAAATGTGTGTTTGCTGCTTTTCGGTTAATTGTGCAAAAGAAATAATAAAATAATTTTTTTTTTTTTGGTTGTACATAAAACATAACGTTGTCTACAAAGTAAACAGCCATAAATTACCAAAAAAAAAAAAAAAATAAAAAAAGCAGTTTAATATCTAAATTTTCAGTCAATACTGAACAAATCGGAATTATTTTTTCAGTGTTGTAAAGCATTTTTTTTTTTTTAATTTCACAATACTGAAAAAATAATTTCGATTCTTTCAGTATCGACTGAAAGAATTAGAAATAAAATCGCTTTGAAATCGAGAAAGTACTCGATCACGACTGCCAAAATTATGCCCCTGTTGTATTGCATCAAGACAAAAAATGTTGGAATCTATCGATAAAAACTACCAATTTTAATTATAAAAAACAAACGGCCCAATCTACAAAAGATTTATATGATAAACGTTAAAAGACCTAACTTACAATTTTCATAATATCCAACATTGTCATTTGTCTAAACCTGGGCTGTGGAGTTGGAGGTTAGGTTTTTGTACCGGAGTCGGAGTCGTAGTACCCACAAAAACTCGCGACGACTCCGACTCTAAAATTTTTTTGGCATAAAAAATTTTCTGCTATTTTTCCAAATAACAAATTTTCAAGAGGGTCTGCTTAAAAAATTTTTAAGTCGGAAAATAAGGAGGAAAGCTTAATGCGGCACATGCTAGAATCTTAATATCGATTTAAAATTTTAAAAGAATCCTTTTCTTGCTATATTCAACCAGTTAAAAAAAACTGCATTAAAAAAAGAGTTTAAAGGCAAAAGGGACCACTCTTTAGCCTCAATGCAAGAGTAGGAGTCGGAGTTGTGCTTAAGAAATTTCAGCGGATGCAGTCGGAGCTAGAACTATTTCATGCAGACTCCACAGCCCTGGTCTAAACAACTGGTAGGTTTCTTATTTGAAATAGTTTTTTGCTTTTCCTGTAATATTTTCAAAATGCTAAATAGGGACGTTTGCGTTTTATGTAACGATATGTTTGTTAATAAAATTTGACAAGATTCCGTGGCCACACATTAAACTGGTTTCAAATTTTTATGATAATCAAAAGCAAAAAACATCAAACCATACGTGGGAATTTGTTTTTATTACTAACACAGTTACAAAAATGTGAGTTTGATGGCCATGCCGCTTTTATTGTTTTATATTAACAATAAAAATTTTGGAACATTTTCTTAATAAAGGTTGTTTTATTTTTGTACACGTATTTATGAATCACTTATTTAAATATTTTTTATTTTATTTGTTTCTAGTTCGACACAATAATTAAAAACAATAATTTTTGTAAAAACGACAACACTTTAGCACCCCATAACAAGACAATAAAACATCATACAAAAAAATTCATAGCCACTAAAAGTATTAATCCGCTTTACGAATAATGCCTCGTATGTAAAATTCGGTAAAGCCTTATAAAACATTTTATCGTATTAACTTTACCTGCTCTACTATACTGAAAAGGGTATGTTGCTATTGTTCTGAAAAATCATGAAACATATTTTTTCTAGACCCAGTTTTAATTATAAGGATCCAATCAGTTTCTGAGTGGTTTTAACCATGTCCATTCGTCAGTTCAGCAGGCAAGTTCAGATCATAATTTTGAAGATAACGCTGGTCTACAAATTTGGAAAAAAATTTACTGTAGAAACGAAGCATGTTTTTTAACTAAACTGGGTACTATGAATTCGAAAATTGGGCTGTCACGTCTTGTTAATCAGTCAATGCTGACACTACAATTTCACAATTATTTATTTGACAGAAGCCCACATTCATTCTTAATCTTCATAATAGAGGCTTTTAAGCACGTCAAGGAGATCGTGTGTTACTGATTAAAGCAACTTTTGCTTTGTGTGTGGTGAATATTTGGTTGGAAAAAAGGATATCGTCGCCTTAGAGTGTAAACCTGCCAACTGACTTCTTTAAAATTTTACAGGGCAGACAAAAAACTTCTAATAATTTCTATGTCTAACTTAAAAAGAAAATCTTTTTTTTCATTTTTTCGAATTTATTCTATGAGTTAAATTTCAGTTATGTATTTTGTAAAGCTTTTTTGTAATAGTTCTATTCCTTTAATTTTTCCGAAATGACTTTATACACTACCAGACTATTATATTGTATTTTCTTTTTACATTTTACCTTAGCCTTCCTTTGGAAAGCAATGAGGTATATTGAATGTTCAGAAAAATTTACAATTATTAGACACCAGCAGAATGTAATGCATTTTCTGGCCCGCTACGGCCTTCGTCAGCATTCTTTGTGTCTCACTGGATAGTGTTACTTTATAAATTGAATGTATTTAACTCAACTATTTTAACAATTAGAAATTGGGAATTATTTCCTTGTGAAGGTTACTTTATATTATTATAAACATTTTTTTCATTTTTTCGAATTTATTCTATGAGTTAAATTTCAGTTATGTATTTTGTAAAGCCATTCACTTTTGAAAATTCATTGATTTTTAATTAACTAGTGATTTTTATACCCACACCACAATAGTGGAAAGGGTATTATGCATTTGTGCTGATGTGTGTAACGCCATAAAATATTGGTCCTAGACCCACCTTAAAGTATGCCGATCGACTCAGAATCACTTTCTGAGTCGAACTAACGATGTCCGTCCGGCTGGCAGGTTGACTGGCTGTCCATGTAACCTTGTGTGCAAAGTACAGGTCGCGTTGGCACAAGGACCAAGCCTGTTGAAAATGGGCCAAATCGTTGGACCACGAGGGAAGATAGGGGGAAATTTCTTCCTCTCTGAAACTATCAAACCGATTTTAATGCAATTTAAACCATGGATAGATCCATATCTATATGGACACATAAGCTATACAGTTTTTCGAAAATAGGACCACAAGGGGAGGTAGGGGGCAATTTCTACCTCTCACAAACTTTCAACCCGATTTTAATGAAGTTTATAAACATAGATAAATCCATATTTATATGGACATATAAGCACGATGTGTTTTTTAATACTGTGGTGTATGGTATCATATGGTCGGGCTTGACCGACTATACTTTCTTACTTGTTTATGTAAGAAACGAGTAAAAAAATTTTTTATATCTCGAAAACCTGACGTGATAGAGAAACACCAAACCAAATTCAGCCACCAAGATATTTGTTTGCTTCAGTCCAAAACATTGTTGGCTAGTGTAATGTGATGATGTTTACTATAACATAAGGACGAAGCCCAGTAAAAATGGATTAGAGGCGGTCCATAATTTTACATGGCCCCCCTATAAAATTTTTTTCGGAATAGAGTCTTTGTGCTTATAAAACATCTAATTGTGTTAGTATTTATATTTAAAACCCAAAAATATTTTGGTGCAACTTAAATCAGCTTACCAATTTTTTTTGGAATCATTCCATATTTGACCAAAGTTTTTATACCAATACTACTCCCTAAGATAGCTTTTGATGTCATATTATAGGTTCTTTATCATGGATTGTCCTGTTGGGTGTAAACTTTACCATAGGTTTGATATAAGCTTCCTCCTTAAAATATTTTTAGGACGAAAAGATCTTAAATAGAGGTTGAGTGCTCTGGTAGGCTTGTTGGCAGTGAGCTAGTCTATCAGTGCGGGGCTTGCGGGTTCGATTTCCTCCAGAGATTCTGGTCTTCTGCAGACAAGCGTAGAGCTTCGCGGGAGTAGAATAAGAAAAAAGAATAACAAACTCTTATATGACTCTTAGGCCCGTTTTCACAACTTACGGTTAGCATAAAAATAGGATTTTATCGGCCGTATAAAAAGTGTTAAAACTTAACTTTAACCTCCTAGGTAGGATGAACTTTTCTTTAACTTAAGCGGCTCATACACTTGCAATGAAATTGTTCAATTTAACGTATTTGAACAATTATATCGCCAACGTGTATTTGATATGAGAAGGTGGAACAATATATTGGCAAAAATTAAAAGACTTTTGATATTTATTGCACAACGAAAAGAAAATGAAGTATGTTGGCAACATTGTACAATGCTGTTTATGTTATTCCTATAGGTTATGTTCACCTTTTTATTGAATGAATGAAATCATTGTGCGACTTATTGCATAATAAATGACAAAATCGAACTAATTGGCGAATATAATATACAATAATATTGCAAGTGTATTGGCGCTTTATCGCTCACTTTAGATCAAGGTAAACTTGTTATAATGGCAGTCTTTTTATTCAACCAATAAAATCCTACCTTTATCTATTGGCACACTCAAAAGAAAAGTCAATCCATTCGTACTCAAATCAATCCGGAGCGGTATTAACAGTATGGTGAGTACGGATTTTCTTGAATCAAGTACAGAAAAATTGATTCAAGTACGGATTTTCAATCGCAAAATACTTAAATTATCCATATTCAGTCCCGATTTCGTACTTGAAATAATCCGAAAATGAGATTGATTAAAGTAAAACTAAGATTGAATCAATCTCAAAATGCGCTTGATTCAAGTATTATAAAGTTGATTTGAAAATATTATTGTGACTAATTTACTAACCCGTTTTACACCTTACAGAATGATAAAACACCAACATCATGCCTGATATGGGCTTAACTTTAGAAATCTTATGTACATATTTAAACAAAAATATAAACTAAATGAGCATGAAGAGTTGAAATTTACTTTTTAATCCTTCGTGGTACACATGAGTCTGACCAGACCATTTTCCATGTGTTTAGAAAATCAAAACATGCGTAAGCCGGAGGGTTAAACACACCGAAAAGTTTAATCTTTTTTTACTTGATTTAACAATTTTATACTTATTTTAAGAAATTTCGGGATTGATGTTTGAAAGTAATCCCATTTAGGATTGTTTTGAGTACGTTTTAGTGTTAGTCGTACTTAACATTTTGAGTACCACTCGTACTTAAAGTAATCATAAAAAACTTTATTTATCCCGAGTGTTTTTTTTTCTGTGTAAGCTGAGAAATGGGGCCTAAACCTCATAACATAATTTTGTTTTAGTGGGTTTATGACTGCCCAGGGGTCCCTAAAAGTGTAGACTGTCGAACATTTTCTGTGCTGAAGAGTACCAACTGGCCGGCTTGACCGCATGTACTTTCACATTTGTTTCTTTTATCATAACTTTTCCCATCAATCACTTAATTTACCAATCATTGTTCAAAAAAAAAAAAAGCAAAACAACTTTCTTTATTCACATCGTTTTTGTAGCCCAAATAAATTTTTATGTTTCCCTAACTAGAAATATTGTACCCCTGGGTATGATTTTCATTATGATTTTTTGTAACTTTTTTTTGATATATTTTTTTTTTTAACTTTGTTAAGGGGGAATTTGTTGCTTAGAATGGGATGCTGATGATGATGTTAATGGAGAATAAAATCAAGAAAAGTATTACAAATCGATGGTTTTTTATTACGAAAATGTATTTATTTTTTTATGTTTCCTAACTTTTGCTAGTATTTTAATATAAAAAATCGCATACAATTTATAAAATTTATGGTTTGAGCTTCATATATTTTTCCCATTTTTTTGTTTTTCCTTTTTTTTGTTATTTATAACAAAAAGCAGCAAAAAAACTTTTAATGATTAAATTCAATAAGTAGGGAATTATTAATTTAATGCAAAAGAAAAAAAAATTGAAAAACAAAACGAAGCGTAATAAATAAAAAAAGAAATTGAAGCGAAAAATAAAATTTTATTATTGCAATAAGAAAACAAAAATCCACTGAGACGTATGATTGATTTTTAATTGAATGCCGTGTGTGCAATAAAATAATGAAAACATTCATACGCTGTGGTGAACCATCGTGTGCTATGGAATTATTTTCATGCATTTGTTAAAGTCTTTTTTTAATGTCTGCAAAGGACCATATTCCTTTTTGTGCTAGTGACCTTTTACTTAGACAGACTTAATGACTTTTAACAGAATTTTTTTTATTTCTAAAACAGAAATAAAGAAAATTAATCAATCAATCAATTAAGGAATAGAAAAACAAAAATATCAATGTCATTTTTTTTATTAAATTCATTGTAAACAATTAAATTTTCTTGAGTGTTTGGTATTTTGATACAGCATTTGAGTTTTATTACAATTAAAAATGCTTTAAAAGAAGTTCTTGGAATTGAAGAAACAAGTAAAAAAAGAATTGTTGGACCACTTTAACTATCTTATATTGAACATCACTTAGGACGGGTTTTTGAGATGGGGATTAAGTTTAAACTTAGTTTAACGTTCTCTGCAACTCGGATTTTCCGGTGAAATTTGATTTTTTGTTCTATTATTTCATTAAAGACCCACATTTTAAGCAAGACTGCGCTGTTCCGGCAACATTTTGTTTTAAAACACGGTATTGGCGGCACAAATCAATTTTCAGATTAACTAAACCTAGTTTAACTGAGATCTCAAAAACCCAGCCTTAGAAGTATTTCAAGGGTTTGCAAATACGTTTCTCCCATACACAAGTTAATTGTAAATCCTTTTAAATTTGTTGGCTGTTTCTAATTTTCATTTTTGCTTCCTTAAACAAATTGCTTCTGTTTTTAGGCCATAAACAGATCAAATCATATTTCGATAACTTCAAATGAAGTGAAACTTGATTAAAATCAATGGATGTTGAACTGGGCAATATCTGAAATAATAAATGGTTGGGGTGCAAATTTCCCTCCTCAGTTTGCTTAGAGCTATCTTACAGTATTTTACTTTGTATTAATACATGTCAAAAACTCAAGTAATATGTAAAAATGTAACAGGGTGAAAAGAAAATTGAGATCCCATAAGACTTCACGATTTTTTAAAATGTTTCTAAACAATAATACTTTTCATTTAACCAGACTTGCATCCTAACAAATGCATGTTCATATGTGATAGTGTGAATACAAACTCTAATATTAAATTAGATTTCAAAAACATTCGCAACAAAACTCATTAGATTTCTATCTAAAGGTGCTATCAGACGGGATGTAGTTTACATATGTACTGTCAAATTTTCCATCTGTAAAAGTTGTACACATCGTGTGATACATATGAAACTTTTCATGTGTAAAATACATGTGGAAATACATATATAACTTTTTCGATTAGAACACGATCTATTTTCCTGTGGCAAACATAAACAAAACAGCTGGTTTGTTTTGAAACGTAAACAAAAGTCAGCTTTTGTTTACATTTATAGGTTATGTCATAAGGAAAAACATAAGCAGGTGTGATAGCAAAAATTATGAATCGTATGTAAAATGGAAATTTTGACATACATACGGAATTACATATGGGTAAGAAAAGTGACAGTACATATGTAAAATACATCCCGTCTGATAGCACCTTTACAAAGTATCATGGAAAACGTAAGACTTCTGTGGTAGTGTTGAGTACGATGTAATAGTATATTTGTACTAATACATTAAGTCGTAGGTAGGTATGGTCAATAAATTTTGGAGAACTCGTAACGTTACTGGTAGCACGGACATCAATGTCAAACCTGCTCTCCTCTACGATTTTGGAAGACAAAAACATTTCTCCATGCGAAACTCAAAGTTTGCAAGCTTTTTTCAACCAAAGTCTCAGGCGAATTTTTGTAATTTTTTGGCCAAATATCAACTGCAATATTGAACTGGCGTTAAACAAGGCTGTATTCTAGCACTTACATTATGTCATTTGCTTCGTGACAGTGACACTTGAGCAAACCAATATCGTTGCCCCAAATGGCATACCGTGGAACTTGTCCGAAAAACTTAATGACGTAGATTATGCCGACGATATTTGCCTAATGGCACACCGCTTCGATGATATAGACGCTAAATTAAATCAACTTTCAGTAAATGCGAGGAGGCTTGGATTGAAAATTAATTTAAGAAAGACAAAGCTTGACCGGTCCCGAACTTGAAATAAAATGTTCACCGAACTCGCCTCTCAATAAGTTCATTGTTAACCGTGCTGTGTGGCATGTGGCATGTGGCACCGTCTTGTTGAAACCACATGTAATGCAAGTCAAGCACTTGCATTTTGGACAAAAAAAAGTTAGAATCATCGCACGTTAGCACTCACCATTCACAATTACGTTACGATTCGCATCATCTTTGAAGAAGTACGGTCCAATGATGCCACCAGCCCATAAACCGCACCAAACTGGCTGATATTCACTCCAAAATCGACAATTCTGCTTATTAACGTACCCATTGAGCCAAAAATGAGCTCCATCGCTGAACACAAGAAGCGCGCGATGAACTTTCTTGACAGAGCACGCATTTCGATAATAAAATTCAATAATTTCGTTTGTAAGACGATTCATGGTTAAATTATAGACCAAACTGAAGATGTTTGACAGTGAAACAAAACACGAAACGTGCGTCACATGTTAAAACTAGTGTTGCCAAAAAGATAATAGCTAAAATATCATCCGATACATATATTTTAAAATTCATTGCGGAAAAAATTTAATTTCAAACTGGAATCAATATAGTTTAAATTCTAGTTATAAAAATGAAATTAATTTCACTAGGTTACCCCATTTTTACACCCACACCACAATAGTGGAGAGAGTATTATGGTCCTAGAACCACCTTAAACTAGCAATGTCCGTCCGGCTGGCTTGCAGGCTGGCTGGCTGTCCATGTAACCTTGTGCGCAAAGGGACATAAGTTCTTATTGGCACAAGGACCAACCCTATTGAAAATGGGCCAAATCGAAGGACCACGAGGGAAGATAGGGGGAACTTTCTTCCTCTCAGAAACTATTAAACCGATTTTAATGAAATTTAAACATAGATAGAACCATATCTTTTTGGACACAAAAGGGATGCATTTTTTAAAAAATAGGACCACGAGGGGAGATAGGGCAGTTTTTGCCTCTGAAACCGATTTTAACGAAATTTAAAACATAGATAGATTCATATCTTTATGTTCACATAAGCTATACAGGTTTTCAAAAATAGGACCACAAGGGGAGGTAGGGGGCAATTTCTGCCTCTCACAAACTTTCAAACCGATTTTAATGAAGTTTATAAACATAGATAACCATATTTATATGGACATATAAGCATGACGTGTTTTTGAGTACTGTGGTGTAGAGTATCATATGGTCGGGCTTGACCGACTTTACTTTCTTACTTGTTTTTTTTATATCCTCCACCACAATTAGTTGTGAAGAGGGTATATTAAGTTTGTCATTCCGTGTGAAACTTTTTTATTATTCATCTCAGACCCCATAAAGTATATATATTCTGGGTCCTTGAGTAATTCTAAGTCAATTTAGCCATGTCCGTCTGTCCGTCCGTCTGTCCGTCTGTTGAAAACACGCTCACTTTCGAACAACTCAAAAGAAATGAACAAACTTGGTGCCAAATTGCTTGTAGTTATCCTAAGCAGTTTAGGATTGAAATCCAGCAAAATCGGTTCAGAATTGATAATTTTGTTACAAAAAATAACATAAATGCTGGAACAAGGCACGGAATGAGATGAGATGAGATTAGGACTAGAAATAACACTGTGAAATTTCGTGACGATCGGTCCATAATTTACCTTAGGCCCCATATAAACCCTACTACCGGAAAACAGTTTAGTACGCCTAAAACCGTAAAAAATAATGCAATCATAACAAATTTTGGCTCGTCACAGTCAATGAACTAGAGGCCTGGCTAGAAAAATGGAGAATAAAGGTTAACCCGGCTAAATGTGCTCACTTAACTTTCACGCTCAGAAGACAAACGTGCCCAGCTGTAAAAATAAATAACATCACTGTTCCGGTAGAAAACCGTGTTAAGTACTTGGGAATTCATATAGATAAACGCTTGACCTGGTCGCGTCATATTGAAGTGAAAATAGCGGCTATGCAACTTAAAGCAACTCAACTACATTGGCTTCTCGGTCGAAAGTCAAACTTGTCCTTAGACAACAAAATTCTCTTATACAAGTCCATCATAAAACCAATATGGACATATGGCATCCAATTATGGGGTACTGTATGCGCATCTAACATCCAAAAGCTTCAAAGAAGACAGTCTAGAATATTACGACAAATTGTCTGCGCCCCATGGTATATACGTAATGATATTATCCACAGAGATCTCAACGTCCCCACTATCCAGGAGGAAATTAAAAAATATTCAATAAGTTACATCGATAAACTAATGGCCCACCCTAACTACCTCGCTCGGGGTCTGCTTCAGTTCGAAGCGGAGATCAGCAATGAGTAGTGAAAAAGTGAGTAGAGCTAAATCATGACTCATAAATTCTTGTACTTATACGCACTCATACTTATTCCAATGTGATTCAAACTCATATTCACTCAAAAGTTTCATTTTATTCATCGTACTCATACTTACCAACATTTGTAGTGTTTGATTTAGAATCTACTCAAGTCAATGTGTATAGGCGAAGCAAAATGCGAGGCTGCCAGATTTGTCCCCAAATTAGTAAAGTGACGATTTGGCAATTACAGTTTACTAAAGTAACATGTATGAAGTTGACGATTTTTCGGCAAATTTATCTGGCAGCGCTGATTATAAAGTTGTGTGTTTTCTCTGTTGTGTTAAAACGGTAAATGGATAAGCTAAATGATTTGAATCATTGTGAGTATTGTAAGTATTTTCTTGAAATTATAAATCAAGCTGAGGTCATTTATGAGTATGCGTATAATGTCGACGTCGCACTCATAAATATTTCTCTTGTGAGTATGAGTGAATCAGAGTAGTTTAGTTTAAATGATTTCTACGCACTTATACTTACAATTGCATGAGTCAGTATGAGTAGCGAAAAAGCGATTCATTGCTGATCTCTGGTTCGAAGGTAACCAGAGGCTTAAAAGAACCGATACTTTGAGCCTAACTAGAAGACATTTTTAAAATTTAAATACAGCAGTTAGTGGTTACACTGGTAACAACTAATAAACAACAAGTAGAATTAAGATTTGAATACATATTGTAAATTTCGATAAGAAAGATTCAATAATAAATTTAAAAAAAAAAAACAGTTTTATAGGACTATAAATGATACTGTAAAATTTCGTGAAGATCGGCCCATAATTTACCCTAGGCCCCATATAAACAATACTTCCGGAAAACAGTTTAGTCGCCTAAAACCATAATTAATAACGCTAGCATAACAGAAGTTGGTATGTCACAGTTTTAAAGGACTAGAAATGACGCTTTGAAATTTCGTGATGATCGGTCCATCATTTACCCTAGGCCCCATAGAAACCCTACTACCGGAAAACAGTTTAGTCGCCTAAAACCATAATTAATAACAAATCGTCACAGTTTAAGATAATAATAACATCATACAGATATTACTCCTTAAACATTCGAACTGTCGGTGGAGGGTATCAAAGATTCGGCACAGCCGAATATAGCACTCTAACTTGTTTTTTTTTTTTAAAGAACATTTGTTAACTTAATATTCTCAAATCATGAAATTTTAATATAATTTATATTTTACTTTACACAATAGTAAATACATAAATTAATTTCCTTTAATATTTAATACTAATGGACATTGTAAATGAAATGTCAAAAATTCTAAGAAGATTACAGCAAAAATAAATGAAATAATAACAAACCGAAAACTAAACTCCTCTTCTCTCACACAAACCCACTCAAAAGAATACCCAAACACTCTGAAGTGGAAAAAGAAAACCGGAAGTTTACCAGGATATCAAAAAAAGAAAAAAATAAACAACTACAACAACTAAAAACGAACATTTTATAATGAAATAAGAAAAGTCAAATTGAAATTTGTTTTCCAAAAGAGAAACATTTTAGCACAAAAGTAGGTAATATCAATAATACCTAAAATATAATAAAAAAATAAATATATACATTTGTATGTATGTACGTATGTATGCATGTTTCTAATGTACTACCATCCATATGCTCTTGAACTGAGAAACTAGAAGTGAAATGTCTGTTAAGGAAATAGAAACTCTAAGAATTACAAGGAAATCAATTTAAAGTAGACCAAAACCAAACAATCCACAGAATGCAAACAAAACACATCCAGCTATCGAACACAATCTGGTTTAAATTGCATTTTGTTAGACGAGTTGTGCGTTGTTGTCCTTTGCATACAAAATAGACAAATATTGTTCGAAACTAGACAAATATACACAGAGAAATAGAAGAAAAAAAATATATACGTATACACAAATAACGATGAATAGAATTAGAAGAAAATTAGAATGGCTACAATTTTTTAGGAAGCCAAAAAGAGATGATACTTTCCAACAAATTTGGTCAGGGCATATCAATCAAATAAATTAAGAGTTTCAAAGTCGAATACCTTTAAACTTTAAGAGAAGCTTAAACATGTAACGTTTTTTCTGAAATAGTTTATTTCTGATGGCGCAACCTATAATTTAAAAAACTGAGGAGAGTTTGAAACTCCTCTCTTCCCTTACTTAAGGTAAAACTTGATAACGCAAAAATCTTATATAAATAAGATCTTTAAATAAGCAATTTTTCTCACCCTCCATAAACGAGAAGTATTAATTTTGTATAAGCTTTACCCATCCCTTTGATTCTACACCTCTTATTTTTAACTGTAACTTGATATTAAAATAAAAGTTATACCCTCCGTATTTATAAACGATTATTAAATTTAACAAACGCTTATTAAGGAAAATTTTCATAGAAAATTTGTTTTGTTAACTTTTATTAAATTAACATTTTTTTATGAATATGAAGATAAACTCACTGTTTATTGTGGGTGTTTTGTCTTAGCTTAAATCTCGTGCAAATAAGACTTGAGTGTTTGTAATTCTCATTCGCTTTACAGTTTTATTTGTATATCTTTAGCTTTTCCAAAGTATTTGGAAAAAGGTTTCTAACAATAAGTTATAGTATATTAAGCAATGAATATTGGGAATTAAGCAAAGCATAATAAATTAATAAAAAAAATTTTGTATTCACAAAAATAACGTTGACAATAATATGTTTATTTTAAGTGCCCCAATACACTGAAAAAAATTTCTTCACAGATCCAATGAAATTTACATTAAAATTCAACATATGTAACCTTTCATTGGATTAATGAAATGTTTCATAAAATCAATGAAAATTTTGCATTAGTTTAATGACAAACGTTTATTTTATCCATTTTTTCAATGAGGATTCATAAAATCAATGAAAATTATGTCATTGATTTTATTAGTCCTTCATTAATCCAATGAAAGGTTACATAGGTTGAATTTTAATGTAAATTTCATTGGATCTGTGAAGAAAATTTTTTCAGTGTAGGCTAGTTAGTGTCCCTTTGTTCCTTATAGGAACCACAGGACATAATAATAATAATAGGCTAGTTAGTAGTGAGCCAGTCTACCAGTTAAGGGGTTGCTGGTTTACTTCCCGCCAGATTCTCTCTCGTCTCTTTCATTACAACAGACTTAAGGACTTTTGCTCGTTCGGTAAATTGTGTTAAAATATGATTTGATATAAGTGGAGCTCTGTGTTAAATGCAATAATTCTTGCAAACGTACAAATGCAAAATATTGTAGCTCTTGTTTGCAACCCAACAACAAAATACACAGAACTGCTTTTCTAACATCATTGTTTTGCGCAATACTAAAACTGTACAGCTTTTTCTGCTACGTGTTTTATTGCGGTTCAATCTTCCTGCTACTCGAACAGCTGACATTCATAAACAAGAGTTTAGAATCGCCAAACAAATCTGCTTAAATGCTTTGATTATATTTTCTTTTACACTGCTTCGTGGCATTTGAAAACAATTTCACAAAATACACAGAAAAAATACACTCGGGATAAATTAAGTTCTTTATACTCACTTAAGGCAAAATGGCGAATGGGTAAACTAATTTTTAAATGGCCAAACAAGGTGAAAAATTGCACTAAATGTCTAAATTTGCAACACTGAAAAGCCGTTAGAAACTTTCTGAGCTGGTGACCCCTAAAAGTTTATAGCTCCCACAATATTAAGATCACCCAAACCGCTCAGAATTATTTTTATTGCCAGAAACAAAAACGTTATTATCAAGGCAAAACTAGGAACAAAAATCTTTGATGCCATCCAAAATATCGGCTGATTTCATAAACGCAGTATTGAAAAGCATCACTAAAAACAAATGCTTTGACAAGGCATCACAAATTTACACAATGCAGGAATTTCGCAACCGTTGTGTAGTGAATACAGTTACCATGCTATAATTAACTCAAAGCAATGTCTACAGAATAGTTGTGGAGCTTATGAAGCTATTCCTTTTGGTGTTGCATTGCAATACTGCGTTTATGAAGTCAGCCATTGTCTTATATATTTTTATAGTCTTAGGTCCATAAGGGAAGACTCGTAAATCGCTTTAAGAATTTTGAATCTAAACAAAATTATAATTTTGTACTTTTTGAAATTAATGTAAAGAAAACGTTTCAGCATATCTAATATTATCTCCAAGTATCCGTTTTAAGTTTCGCAAAAAAAGTTACGCCCTAATGCATTTCCTTACTTTTCAAAAGATTGTTTTTACAGTTAAGCCCTAAAACTCAAATATAAGTATAGAAATTCAATTGCATTCGTATATGTTAAAGAGTTCATGAAACATTGTATGTGAGTGTCTGTAAAAAATAAGAAATTTTTCGTTTTGAGTGTATATTCTTGTATTTTGGTCAAGCTGAATGATAGTGTGAGTTTTTTTTTTAGGTAAGTGGAACTTAAAATAAATTTTATTTCTAACAGTGGTTTAAAATAGAAAATCTTAAACACTAGTGGTGAATAAGGGCTAAATAAGTTTATCGTTCCGTGTGAAACTTTTTATTAATCATTTAAAACCCCATAAAGCATATATATTCTGGGTCCTTGAGTAACTTTAAATCAGTTGACAATTCGTTCTTTTAAGCTACTCAAAAGAAAATAACCGCTTGTATTTCAGTCAGATCATCTTTTTTAAAAACACAAATAACGGTTATTTTGGAATATCTCAAAAACTGTTGTACTTTTGACAATTCTGACTTCATATTCAGAATTTTACATAATGTTTAGCTGTCAGATTCATTTGGCCACGACTTTGTTGAAATTTTGTCACGTAGTGTTATTCTTTACTTCTTTAGTTATTTTACTGCATCAATTTTCATCTTTTTAACTACCAATAAATTGTATTAAAATTTCATTATAATTTATTTGTTTGTTAACATGTGGGTAAATCCAAAGTGTTGAACGTGACACTCGTACGCATCAAAAATGCAATAACATTTTAAACAACAAATATTTTTACGTTCTCTTAACCCTTAAATTATAGTACTAAGAAGGCACTGTTATCTATGCTAAAGTTTATGCTGGCCGCGATTCTAGGACAAAGATAATGGCAAAAAAGTAGTGGTTCGAACGTGAAAAAAGTAGAAGTAGTTTTTGTGGCCATGTATAAAAAGGCGTAATTCAGCGAAACCTGCCACAATTTTTTAGTCAAACTACTTTCAGAATTTTACGTAACAATGTAACATTAAAATGTCTTTGGTTTAATTCCAAAATCTTCTGTATTTTATTTTTTTTTTTAAGCCAAAAATTTAGATATCGTAGCCACGCTTCTGAATGTCAGTTCTTTATTCTTAGCATTTGTCTCTGGAATGAACTCCCTGATAATTTGCAGACTACTAGCAACGCAATGAGGTTCAGAAAATTACTTAAAGAACATCTTTCGTAAATTGTATTAATGATGTAGCAATATTCTATAAAAAATAGTTAAAACGTTATTTTTTAATTTTAATTTTTAATTTTTTTTTTTTTTATTTATTTAATTTTTATTTATTTTTCATTATTTTATAATTATTTAAATTTAATTAAATCAATGTATGGTTAACTTTTCAGATTCTAATACTGTAATTTATAAGATTTTATGTCTTGTTGTGTTAGAAAATCATATTTAATAAATACAAAAAAAAAAAAAAAATCTGGGTCGATACGTGACATTTCGAACGTGAAATTTTTTCCATAATAATTTAACTGAATAATGATTAAAACGAAATAAAAATTTACCGTTAATCCGAATAACAATATTTCTCTTTGAACTCTTTCTTAGGTTACATACCATATAAGAAGTTGTTTTTGGAATTATATTTATCAAATATCACCTCTTTTAAGGAAATATAAGACTTTTATATCATGCTGCGCTGTCCCTTTGCGAATTTATTCGTTGTTCGTCTGCGTAAGAAATAGAAATAACCCTATCGCAGAGTTTGTTTCGCACGACAAATTTCGGTTTACGCAATGATTGTGTGTATTTACTTTCATATACACCAATGTGTTATATTTCTAATGACGAATATTTGTTGCGAATAATTCGTCGTTCGTCCTAGTTGTGTTTCTAGCATTAAGTGTAGGTCGTCAAGTTTTGAGTTTTTAAAAGAGATAAAAAAAATTAAATTTTCTTTTTTCTTCTCTCCTTAAAGCTCAAGCCTTAACTTTTTGCAAGAAAACGATATACAACGTGTTCTCAACTCTTCCGCCAAAAAATAAAGTTGTATCCCTCTTTGAGATATAAGAGAACGTATTAAAAAATATTATAAATTAATAAATTTTGAGTTAATTTTCTTTAGAGGAGCCGGTACTACATTCACAGAAAAAAATATCTCAAGAAAAATTCTAACAACACAGTTTGTGAAAAATAAAATTTTAGGTCAACAAACTTTTTATTTGATTCAATGAAAAATTTTATCAAAATTACACTTTGCAAAACAGCACTCAATAAAACATATTTAACAAGTAAGTCGGTCAAGCCCGACCATATGATACCCTACACCACAGTATTTAAAAACAAATCATGCTTATGTGTCCATATAAATATGGATTTATCTATGTTTATGAACTCCATTAAAATTGCTTTGAAAGTTTGTGAGAGACAGAAATTGCCCCTATCTCCCCTCGTGCATCCCTTTTGTGACCATAAAGATATGTTCTATCTAAGTTTAAAATTTCACTAAAATCGTTTTGATAGTTTCTTAGAGGAATGAATTTCCCCCTATCTTCCCTCGTGATCCTACGATTCGGCCCATTTTAGTCCTATGTGCCAATAAGAACCTATAACGCAAATTTTATCAAATTATCTTCAAAATTGCGACCTGTACTTTGCGCACAAGGTTACATGGACAGCCAGCTAGCCGGACGGACATCGTAAGTTCGACTCAGAAAATGATTCTGTCGATCAGGTATACTTTAAGGTGGGTCTAGAACCAATATTTAAAGGTGTTATACACATCCGCACAAATGCATAATACCCTCTCCACTATTGTGCGGTGGGTATAATATTGAAATAATTACATAAATATTTCTTCATATCAAATTTTACAGGAGAGAGCTTTTTTATTTAAATGTATATACATTTTGTATGAAATTTGTCGCTTACAATAAAATTTTTCTTGCTATAAAATCGTAGCGGTACCTTATTTGACCATGGTATTTTAGGTGATGATGGAAGTGTTGCCAATTAAGTCATTTATTAAGAAAAACGAAAATTGAAAATCATGTCGCTTACGTTTTTTTTGCGGTTAGGGCTCGATATTCAATAAAAGTAAAGTCGGCATTTTTACAACTCTTGTCCACTTTGTAATAGCTCATAATTCTTATTCGCTTTACAGTTTTATTTGAATAATATTTTTAGTTTTTCCAAAGTCATGTGTATTTAAGTGTATTTATCAAAGAATAAAAATTGGGAATTTAGCACATCATAATTAATAAATAAATAAAGATTCGATTAACATTTTGTTTGATTTATTCAACATATCCAAGAATTTATTTTAACAAATCACGTAAACATTTGTTAAAAAACATTGTTAAAAAACTTATTTTGGGCAACGACTTTTTTATTGACTCAATAAACTTGGTTGTTGACTACAAATTCAATAACTATACCTACAAACTTTTTTTATCAATACCGCTAAAATCGTTATCGCAGAAAATTCAAAATTTTTATAAACAAATATGCGATTTTTGTATTCAAATATGAAAGAAAAATGTGTTAAGTCATAAAGCTTAGGGATTCTGAACGCAAATTTCCTTGAATTTCTTAAAACAAAACAAAAGTAACATTAAGGAAAAGTACTATCCAAAACTTTTGCAAAAATTTCCAAAATCTTCAGTTTGAACACATAATCCCTCTTCTGTCAACACTAGTTAAGAGTATGACTTGGTTCGGAATGAATTTTCTAATTGGCTCCTTTTGTTTTATCTTACAATTATTTTAATTATTATAACCAAAAGTTCATGCAAAAACACTTCTTCATTGCTGAACTTTTAACTCACACATTTTGCTCTCTGTACTGTTTTAAAAAAATTTTTCTATGGATTTCGATTTATTTTGTTGAGTTTATCATTCCCTTTGTTTATGAATAATAAGTAATTTTTTTGTTTGCATGTGTAAGTAAATTTTTTTTTATTAGTTTTTGTTTGTTTGTTATTAAATCAATATAAATGCAAATTTTATTTTTGATTGCAAAGACTCAGAAAATAGAATGACAAACAACTGATAAAATTTTGCTCTCAACAACAATTAGTTTCCATTGAGTTTTAAAGTACACCAGACAACAAGAGTAATAACAATCAAGAGTGGCATGTTCGACTCAGTGTTACATGCGCTCCGTCCTTTATCGATGAGAAAAACCTGTGCAAACAGTCGAAACCATTAGAGTTATGTTACGGCTTTTTGGCGATAGAGCAGGGGAGCACTCGACGAATTGTTTTGATCTGGTGTTTAGAGAACCTTAAGTTAAGGCCGTAAGGCAGGTACAACTTCTAATCTAGAACACATCTGGGGGCAAACGTTTTACAATCGCTGCTTGAGTGGTTCCTTAGATTTGCAAGTTCTTTTAAAGGTTGACAACAATATTCAAGTAACAAAATGTGTTCATTATCTTTAAAACTTTTTTGGCTGACCTGCACGTTTTATGTCACCACTTTTAAACCATACAGACCAATGTTTACACGTACAAATCGATGAAACATCTTCTATCTATAAATATAAAAATAAGTTGCATTGTGTTAGTAATTGATGTTCGCTGAAATGCGTGAACCGATTTTGTTTCTGTAAAGTTCATGTGGTAGGTGACGTCAATACCAAGGTTTTTATGTATCAAATATGTATTGGTTCATGAGTTATAGCCATTTTATTGAACACTGCATTCATTCCGAAACATGTATTAATATATAGGTCGTATAGTATATTTTATATCGCTAGAGGGCGCAAAATATTGCAACAGGGGTAAAAGCTCCCACTCCCCAATCTTCTAAATTTATCAACCGGGTTTCTTAAAATTTGGCATGCAGACAATGTAACATCTGAAAGAGAATAGGAAATAGTGTGTGAAATAGGGCAAGAAGGGTAAAAGCTCCCCTCCCTATATCTTCGTAACTAATCAACCGATTTTTTTGAAATTTCGCAGGAAAATAGTGTTACAGTTGGAAAGAACTATAGCCTATAGTTTTTATTATTTAGAGCGTGAAATAGAGCAAGAGGGGTTAGAGCTCCCCCTCCCTCTATCTTCTTAACTAATCAACCGGTTTTCTTAAAAGTTGGCATGCATACACTGTAACATCGGAAAGAGGACAGGGCAAGAGGGGTAAAAGCTGCGCCTCCCTATATCTTCTTAACTAATCAATTATTTTCTTGAAATTGGGAAGTAAAATAGTGTAATATCTGGAAAGAACTCTAGCCTATAATCTTTTCTTAAAATTTGGCTAGCAGGCACTGTTACATCTGAAAGAAATAAGTTATGTGGCAAAACAACGTTTGCCGGGCCAGCTAGTTCAGTATAAACTTGGGTAAGCAATTGAAGTGCTTCTTTTGTTTAATTACAGAAGTAAAGCAAATCTTCCTGCCAATAATGGTTTGTTGGCAATAAATCCAACATTTTCCTTGCAAAAAAACACTACACTTTTTCATTCAACAATAAATAAATAAGTTATCAAAGACACAGGCCAGTTCACACACGTCAAGTCTTGAGTTTTTAGGAGAGAGGGGAAAAGGGAACTTGACGAGTCAAACTTGACGTGAGTATGCCGGCACTTACGAAATAGGTTATCAAAGACACAAACCATGGGTAAACAAATATTAGTTCCGGTTCACACACGTCAAGTTTGACTCGTCAAGTCTTGAGTTTTTAGGAGAGAGGGGAAAGAAATGGCATTCTCCTTTCCCTTCTCTCCTAAAAACTCAAGACTTATCGAGTCAAACTTGACGTGTGTGAGCCGGCACTTACGAAATAAGTTATCAAAGACACAAACCATGGGTAAACAAATATTGCGCAATTAGTTATTAAAGATACAAACTATGTTTAAAAGATGAGCTATCTATTGTGAATTTTTAATTTATACACCCAATATGCTGACATTATAAATAATTTTTTCAACCACAACAGCTAATATTTATTTCAGTTTTGTTTTTCTAAAATATGATAATGCTGTATAGTATCCTTGTATGCATTTATAATCTACTTTTTAGATTCATTTGCATCTCATTGTTCAAAAATGTTGACAATTTTAAATCTACTCTTTATTGTTGATTACTATGCATACATTAGCATAAGCACACACAAAATACATTAAACCAGTATTGGCAACCAAGTCTTGACCAAAAATGGCTAAACACAATTTTATTTATAGAAGTTATCAATATAATTAAAAAAGGAACAAAATTAACATTTTGAAATAAAATTGCAAATAAGAGGTGATTTTCTTTATAAAATTATTAATTCCCTTACTCAATACGACTATTAAAGGCTTACCTATGATATATGAGCAGGTAGCTACTCCTTGACTAGGACTCTATGAACTAGCTAGGAAAAATGAAGAACAAACTGTCTACCGAACTTTAACAGCGACTAGATTAATAGAGTGACTTCAGTAATCACTTGAATGCCTCGAGAATGGCACTCGAATCCAATGACCATTGTAGGGGTTGGTATGATAAAGAGGAGAAGAACCTCACTTTCTTTGCAATTCTTCTGGTCTACGGGATATAATAGAGCGAAAGATATTTTGGTACAAGGAGCAGTCTTTCTCTCATGTTTTTTCTTATAGCCCGTTTGTATTACATCAAAATCTAGTAGATTTGATTTCAAATCTTCCTCAAAATCTAAACGCACTAGATTGTACCTCTTTTAATAATCAGATCTACTAAGAAGGGATCTTTCAAAAAAAGGTTTAAAAGGGGTAAAAGCAGGTAAACTCAGAAACCTCATATCTCCAAAACTAAGGGCCTATTCGTCGATAACGAATGAAGACTTCGTTCGCGTAAATGACATTTAAAACAAAAAACTAATTGTAAAATATTGTTTTTGTTTTACATGTAAGTTAAGCGAAAGAAGTCTTCATTCGTTATCGACGAACAGGCAATAAAAAAGTGATACGTATCGTTGTCCATTAGAAAATTAAGCGGCCAAGTGTCTGGTACTTTTTTAAAATTCAGCCTTTTTGTGGCGTAAACAGGTAAAACCTGTATTTTGGAACTTTTTTAATAACTCATCTATCTCTTAATCAAATGACAAAGAAAGATTTGGTATAACCTTTCTTAAAATTAAAAAAAAAAAAATTGGTACTTTTTCGATATTCGAACGAACCGTATGAAAATTATACCTATTTTTAGTACTTTTTTCTATTAAACATTTTTTTCATTCATTGACAAAAACGCATTAAATTGTGGGCCTTAACTGCAATACTGAAATTTGTAATACTTCAATAGGGAGAAAAAAAGTATCAAAAAAGGGAAAAATGGGAAATTAATTTAGTTTTATTTTGAATTTTCTAAAATATTGAACTTAGCAACATAAAACTATAGGTGCAGGGTCCTGTGTGAATGAGAACCTTTAAGATGCAAATGTTGGTACTTTAAGTTCTTCAACTGGTACTTTTTGCAATTACTTCTTTAATATTGGATCTAGAAACAGGAAATTCAGCATGCAGAGTTCTGTGTGAAGTAGAACCTTTTTTGTTTTTAAACTGTTGCTTTTTGAATTTTCTTTAGTAAGGGACCTAAAAACATAACGGAAATACGAAAAGTACCAGTTGAAGAACAAACAAAACATGTTCTCATTCATTTACATATTCGCATTAAATTATGGCCTTAACCACAATATTGAAATTTTTATTACTAGAAAAAAAGTATCAAAAAGGAGAAATGCGGTTTTATGGTTGTTCATTAATGAACTAATTAATAAATACACATTTCTCTAATTAAGCGGTAAATCATGTATGTATGTGTTCGTTATGTGTAAAAAAATAAAAAAAAAAATGCAACAGATTAAAATAAAAAAAATAAAAAAATAAAAACCATTAAAAAATCGCCGGCAGTTGTGGTTTTTTGCGCAAATTTCAGCAATTTTTGGACCAATCTGACTGTAAGAAGCAAACCATTCCGGACCATATGTGATATAAATATATAACAATCTGGTCCTTTTCGTATCTGGGGTCTTTGAAAACCCTCTTTTAATCGGCACATGGGCTAATGAACATCCTTAAATCAACTTCGCTAGTCATATGGACCCTGAATATAAATGGGCGTCCAAATTTGAGGTACAATAGCAACAGGCAGATAGTCCGAAGCTTTTTGTGGCGGAAAATTAATGATTTAGTAGTAGAGAATATGTGGTTTAACCAGAATGGTACCACTTGCCACACAGCAAATGAAACAATAGATCTTTTGAAAGAAAAGTTCAAAAATCACATTATTTCTCGTAGAGGAGAAGTGAATTGCCACTAAGATCGTGCGATTGGATATCTTAAGACTATTTTGGTGGAGTTTTTTGAAATCGAAAGTGTACAGAAAAAGTGCCACAACAGTCCAGGAGCTTAAAAACAACATTATCAACCAGATATCAACCATTGACAACAGTTTATTGAAAAACGGGATTGAGAACTTTGGTGAAAGATTGGGAGCCTGCCGAGCTTAGGAGGGCAGCGTTGCCAAAACTTGGTGACCAAAAATGACTAAATTTACGGCGAAAAATGGCTCAAAAATGGCAAAAAATGGGCTAAAAAAACAAGTAAGAAAGTATAGTCGGTTAAACAAGACTTTATGATACCCTACACCACATTAGAACCTTTGTACCAAATTTTATCAAATAATCTCTAAACTGCGACCTGTACTTTGCGCACAAGGTTTACATGGACAGCCAGCTAGCCGGACAAACATCGTTAATTCGACTCAGAAAGTGATTCTGAGTTAATCGGTATACGTAAAGGTGGGCTAAGGACCAATATTTTAAGGTGTTACAGACATCAGCACAAACGCATAGTACCCTCTCCGCTATTGTGGTGTTGGTATACAAATTTTATTGTTATGGTCAAAATATTTACCTAATTGATATCGAATTAACGGTTGCTAAATGTAACCTAGTTCTTCAATTGCTTTTAACGATGTTTACTTGGCTAAACACCCTCTCTACTTCAGCATTAGACCATGGAAGTGAGAGCAACTTTATAGCCAATTCTGAAACTTCTAAAACAATTTTGTTCCCGCCTGCATCCCTTTATTGAAATACTTGCAACCAGAAAGAAACAGCGATGTTTGTGTTAATCCATTTTATAAATTTAATAGTAGAATATTGTTCCTTTTTTTGATAGATCTTTCAGCGTCATAGTTTATAGCGATTTTCAACATTTGTAAAAGTTGTGATTTAAATTAAAGGCGTTTTAATTGTTCAAAATGTTTATTTTACTTTTATAATGAAATAAAAATTATTCTTTCGAAAGAAAAACGGCAAAAAAATTTTATGGCTAAACATGTTGAAAAATAGGTTAAAAAAATGGCTGATGGCTAAACTCATTTTTTAATGGCTAAACAGGGTGAAAAATGGCTAAATCTAGCCACTATATGACTAAATTGGCAACACTGTAGGAGAGGGTCACTTGACCGACACAATTTTTAATCGGAACTTATTTGTAATAAACTGAAATAAAAATATTTTTAATATCTCCAAATAAAAGTCTTTGTTTATCAAAATTAAAATCATACCTCAATTTTTAGACACGCTTTATATCGGGTGATTTTTTAAGAGCTGTACGAAAGTTTAAAAAAAACACATCAAATTCAGAAAAATCTTTATTTGAATCGATAGTACTGTCCATAAAATTCAATGTTTAAAGATTATTTCATGCAAATGTTGACCGTGACTGCGTCTCAAATGGTCCACCCGCTTAGTCCAATTTTGGCATACTCTTTCCAACATTTTGGCCGGCACCTCATGAATAAATGCTCCAATGTTGCCTTCCAATGCGTCAATTGAAGCGGGCATGTGTGTATAGACATGAGCTTTAACATAGCCCTACAAAAAATAGTCTAAAGGCGTTAAATCGCACGATCTAGCCGGTTAATTGACCGGTCCCGAACGAGAAATAAAACGTTCACCGAACTCGCCTCTCGATAAGTCCATTGTTAAGTGTGCTGTGTTGCATGTGGCACCGTCTTGTTGAAACCACATGTCATGCAAGTCAAGCTCTTGCATTTTGGGCAAAAAAAAGTTGGATATCATATCACGTTGTTAAGTAACAGAGGCCCAATTGCTGCGAACGGCGACGAACCGATAATTAAGGGTCATCATTAACACCGGCCGATACAGCTGCGATATTTTCTTCACTTCGCACTCTACGTAAGCGTGTTGGTGGTTTAATGTCCAACAATGTAAATTTGGTGCGAAATTTAGCCACAATAGCCCGAATAGCCGCTTCAGTTTTTTTGCAAGCGTTGTTCGTTTGTAAGACGATTCATGGTTAAATTATAGACCAAACTGAAGATGTTTTACAGTGAAACAAAACACGAAACGTGCGTCAGCTGTTTTAACCAGTATTGCCAAAAAGATAATAGCTAAAAAATCACCCATTATAGGAGGAAATAAATAAATATATGAGGAGGTCCATAACAAAACGCAACAAAACCACTTTTTAAATTCACGTTTTTTTACAGAATAATATTGTACATACTAAATTCCTTATAGTCATTGTTTAAACGAATTTATTTACTTTGAATCGGATCAAAAAAGAACAATTTCACATTTTTTTTTTTTTTGTTCATTTATCCAAAAATTGTAGAAGTAGAATTTTTTCCGTTTTGTTATGGAGCTCCTCATATTCAATAGAGTCTAAGATCAATATTGTAGAAATTATAATTAAAATGCAGTAAGACGTTGGACAAAGCTGTATAGAGCTTAAAAGAGCCTACGTTGAAAACTAAAATGATTTTTTTTTTTTATCAAAAAACCTGTGTTTCATTTAAAATGTCATGGACTTATTAATTCGCCCTCGTTTTGAAAGATTACTTTTATTTCCAAATATGGTATATACTCATGGATATTTTTACCTGCCAATTTTATAACATTTTATTTCTATGAGTAAAATAAAACGAAATTATTTTAAGAGAACCCAAAAAAAATGTTACGTTTTTTTCATAAGGTTAATTTACAAATGATGCCATTCCTTTGTATTTTGGTAAATCAATTGCTATTGAAATTTATTCATGTGTTATTTTGTCATTTCCTCTGCAAAGACACAAAAACACACACACATATGTACATAAATTTTTATTAATATTTTGATATATTTCCTATCCCTCATGCTTGATGAACGTGATGTTTTCAATGAAATACCATTTTCCAATGGGTAAATATTGCCAATAGGCGCATTCGAATACGTGTCCCAATTGTTAATCATGTTCATGTATACAAAATATTGTGAAGTGGTTTGAGGGAATCTTATTTCATAATTACAGATTATACCACACACACATATATACAAATACACAAACACGCACACACACACACACACTCACATACTCAAAACATGTTATCGACAAATGTAAACAATTAAACAAGAGTTAAATTGAAAATTGGCCAGAAGAAGACCATAGAAAAAAAGCACGTCTGACTGTTTAAATAAATTTATTGCTTATTAATTTCGAGCGAATAGAAAAAAAAAAACTTATTTAGAAAATTATTTAAAGCTTTCAGATTTGCCAGTTTAGTTGAGTTTGTAAACTGAATATAAAATAGTTTTAAATAAAAACCAAACTTACCAAACTTAAAGGATATCCGATTTAATAGTTTTTGTTAAGCCAGGAAATAGAGCATTAAACATGCAGCTGAAAATAAATTAAATAGAAAAACATTTTTAATTTTTACAAATTTAAGTGGAAATAAAATAAAATTCTATTAAATTTATTGTTACAAATAAATAAAGAACGGGCAAAATTAAACTAAAAGGCATTTGCTTTATTTCCGATTAGTTTGATTCTATTTAACCACAATATTGTGACACAATTGGGGACTAAAACCAAAAGATTTCTAAATTTTAAAATGGAAATAAAACAATATTACAGCCATTTCCAAACAGAAGGACTGATTTTCATAACATTTACATTGGATACAGCAGAGGATCATTCCCCTGTATAATCAAAGTTACGAAATTCAAGTTCCTGTAAAACTGTTTAAATTTTCACCATTTCTTTTATTCGATGTTGAAGAGTTATCTAAATGAAAACATAAAGAATATAATTAATTTTTTAATCATTAAAGGTAAACTGGGAACTTATCCTGGCACTCGTGATCGAATACCTTTTACACACTTAACAAATATGGAAATTTTAACTGGGTTCCTTAACACTGTATAAGTTGTTGAAAAGAGTAAGATAAAAATTTTGCTACTTTTTTATATTTTATATACGAAGGAAAGAAAAACAAGTAAGAAAGTATAGTCGGTCAAGCCCAACCATATGATACCCTACACCACAGTATTTAAAAACACATCATGCTTATGTGTCCATGTAAATATGGATTTATCTATGTTTATAAACTTCATGAAAATCGGTTTGAAAGTTTGTGAGAGGCAGAAATCGCCCCCTGCCTTCCCTTGTGGTCCTAATTTTTAAAAAATGCATACCTTTTGTGTCCATATAGATATGGATCTATCTGTGTTTTAAATTTCATTAAAATCGGTTTGATAGTTTCTGAGAGGAAGAAATTTCCCCCTATCTCCCCTCGTGGTCCTACGATTTTTCAATAGGCTTGGTCCTTGTGCCAATAAGAACCTATGACCCAAATTTTATCAAATTATCTCCAAAATTGCGACCTGTACTTTGCGCACAAGGTTACATGCACAGCCAGCCAGCCAGCCTGCCAGCTATATCATTAGTTCGACTCAGAAAGTGATTCTGAGTAGATCGGTATACTTTAAGGTGGGTCTAGGACCACTTTTTTAAGGCGTTACACACATCAGCACAAATGCATAATACCCTCTCCACTATTGTGGTGTGGGTATAATAAATAATAAAAGAAGTGAAAATATATTTAAAATGTGTAAAATCTCAAAAAAAATCCACAAATTTTTTTTTTAAATCCCCAATCCCCAAGTGAATTTCTTTGTCCTCTTTGCTCGCATGAAATCCCCAACTTTGGAGATAAATCCCCAAGTCTGGCAGCCCTAATAAGAAGTTTTACAAGTTTTTATTTGCTTATTTCTTCATCAATGTGAACAAAAACTAGAGAACATTAAAATGTCTTGTATGTCTTCAGAACTGCCACAATAGTACACTCAAAATATTATGTAGTTAAATTCAAACGAAAATTCATTTGAAACAAATTAAAATTCATTTAAAAAACGGATCATTTACATTTCATTTAAAACAAATGATTTTTTCAGTAATTTCTAAGTTTTTTATTTATTGAACATCATATTCGTTAAAATTTAATAGTTTTTACTTTTAAAAAATATATTTTAACCGATAAAAATCAAACAAATTAACAAAAAAAAAATACGGAAAACATTATTTTTTGGTAGTTTGTTTTTTTAATAACAAACATAAATGTTGAAAAATAAATTTATTCGTAAAATAACTATATTTTTATTCAATTTTAACAGTACCGAAAACGAATTTAATAACCTACAATCAGTTACTGTAATAATTTTATGAGTGTACTGTTTTACAACGAAAAACAGAACACTACATAATAATTATTGCTTTGTGAAAATAGTTATGAATGCTATTACGGATTGTTTACAAATACACAACCACTAAAAACATTGATATCGTTTCTAGATGTGTATACCGTAAGTAAGTGAAAAAAACCTAAACTTAGTACGAATTTTTTCTTTCTGGTTATATACATATATTTATGGAGGATTTTATGTAAAGTGGCCAAATTTTTAAGTCCATGTCGTCCGATTTGGATGAAATTTGCACCAAGGTTAGTCCTATTGGATAGCAAATTTCCAACAAGATCGGTCAAATAGTTTTTGAGTTAGAGGGGGCCAAAGTTTGACATTTTGGCCAAACAGGTGTTCTTTCTCATCCATGTAACTTATTACTTATTGGTGTTAGAAACTGGGAATTATTTCCTTCCGAAGGTTACTTTTTATATTATATTCAACATTTTTAATTTTTCGAATTTATTCTATGAGTTAAATTTCAGTTATGTATTTTATAAAGCTTTTTGTAATAGTTCTATTCCTTCAATTTTTCAGAAATGACTTTATACACTACCAGACTATTATATTGTATTTTCTTGTTACATTTTACCTCAGCTTTCCTTTGGAAAGCAATGAGGTATATTTTATGTACAGAAAAATTTACAATTATTAGACACCAGCAGAATGTAATGCATTTTCTGGCCCGCTACGGCCTCATAGAATAAATTCGAAAAATGTTGAATATTATTGGTGTTAGCAAAATTTGTCCCAATTAGGTTCGATAGCTGATTAAAACATATCCCACTCGCATCCCAAAAAGCGATTAAAACTTCCTTAAAGGAAAATACATAAGCTTTCTTTTAAGCAAAAAAAAAAAAAAAAAAAAAAATTCCGGATAAAAAAAGTTTTAAATTTAAAAACAAAAAATAAAAAAAAAAACAAATGTTTGTAGTTTTCAATTTGACAGTGTTTTAAATCCCCTGAAGATGACCATCGATGCATGGTCGAAATATCGGATGAAAAATAAAAAGCAAAATTAAAAATACAAAAATTTATGGATTTTTTATTTATAATTTTTATATGACCTTAAGCCAAACAAAAAACAACAACATTTTTTAAAAAGGCTTCGGTTTCAATTCCCGTCAGAAACTCTGAGCTGCTTTACTACAACGGGCTGAAGGTTTAAGTTACTCCCAATAAACCATACAACGATATGATAGCGAAAACGATATTATATTTTACAGCGTGTATAATAGTATATACTTATATTTAAAACGATATCGTTACGACATCATTTTATCAAAATATATTTTTCCAATTTAAAAACAAATATTTGAAAAAAACATCAAATATTTTTAATCATAACAAATTATTTTAACAAAGACTAATATAAAAATTAAAAAAAAAGTTTTTAGTAAAATCTTGTATGGGATTTTTTTTTTTTTTTTTTTAAATTTAATTGTTTGCGCTGCTTAAAATATGAGGTATGGTGTAAGAAATCATGATCTGATTTTTCAGGTCAATTCGACGGGGCCTAGCCGTGCCGGGTGGGGCCCAAAGTTCCCCATATTATAAAAAAAAAAAACATATTTTCTATCAGATCTTTATAGTTATACTAGTTGAAAAGCCGAAAATCAAAAATATGGCTTCGTTACGATTTTCCGCAGAGAAAGTACTTCAAGTGTAGCAAATTTCAGCATCCTATGTCATCAGATGGCTTCAGAAAGTTGCGGAAAGAATAGGACATACATGCAAACATCCTGACATACTAAGAAATTATATATTGTATAGATAGATTATGTACATATGTTCGCGCAACTCAAAAACGCTTTAGCTTATTGAAAAACTGAAAAAAACCGAAATTCCGCAATAAAATTTACTTTAAGAAAGTTAAAACTTTTTTCTTTATGTTGGCTTTGGTTTTCGAGATATACCGTTATTTCGAAAATTAAGGAGGTTGCACAACATATGTTCGCGTAACTCAAAAACGCTTTAGTTTATTGAAAAATTAAAAAAAACCGAAATTCCGCAATAAAATTTACTTAAAGAAAGGTAAAACGTTTTTCTTATATGCGCAGTCGTTTTAGAAACATAATTTTTTTTTCTGGAAAAAAAATAATTTTTTTATTAAAATTTCGGAATTTTTGTTTTTAAAAATTCATAAAAAATTGAAATTGAATTGAAAATGCAGCTTTGCTTCTAATTTTATGCAGACATATAAAAAACAACATTGCAAACAAAAACAAACTATAAATGATTAAAATCTGTTAACAACTTTTGATTTTATGTATTCAATAAGCTAAAGCGTTTTTGAGTTGCGCGAACATATGTTAATCTATCTATACAATATATAATTGCTTAGTATGTCAGGATGTTTGCATGTATGTCCTATTCTTTCCGGAACTTTCTGAAGCCATCTGATGACATAGGAAGCTGAAATTTGCCACACTTGAAGTTATTTCTATGCGGAAGATCATAACGAAGCCATATTTTTGATTTCGGCTTTTAAACTTGTATAACTATAAAGATCTGATAGAAAAGATGTTTTTTTTTAATATGGGGAACTTTGGGCCCCACCCGGCACGGCTAGGCCCCGTCGAATTGACCTGAAAAATTAGATCATGATTTCTTACACCAAACCTCATATTTTAAGCAGCGAAAAAAATTAAATTAAAAAAAAAAACAAGTTAGAGTGCTATATTCGGCTGTATCTTAAACTGTGACGATTTGTTATTAATTATGGTTGAAGGCGACTAAACTGTTTTCCGGTAGTAGGGTTTATATGGGGCCTAGGGTAAATTATGGACCGATCGTCACGAAATTTCACAGTGTTATTTCTAGTCCTAAAAAACTGTGACATACCAAATTTTGTTACGCTAGAGTTATTTTTTACGTTTTTAGGCGTACTAAACTGTTTTCCGGGAGTAGTGTTTATATGGGGCTTAGGGTAAATTATGGACGGATCTTCACGAAATTTAACAGCGTGATTTCCAGTCAAATAAAACAAATTTTTGCAAAATCTTATGTCATTCCGTGCCTTGTTCCAGCATTTATGTTATTTTTTGTAACAAAATTATCAATTTTTTTAGGTGGTGGTTCCACATTTTGATTCATAGCTCTGGTCCTACTGGACCGATTTTGCTGGATTTCAATCCCAAACTGGTTAGAATAACTACAAGCAATTTGGCACCAAGTTTGTTCATTTCTTTTGAGTTGTTCAAAAGTGAGCGTGTTTTCAACAGACGGACAGACAGACGGACATGGCTAAATCGACTTAGAATTACTCAAGGACCCAGAATATATATACTTTATGGGGTCTGAGATGAATAATAAAAAAGTTTAACACGGAATGACAAACTTAATATACCCTCTTCACAACTAATTGTGGTGGAGGGTATAAAAATTGCGACCAGCCTAATGCACATTGTGATCGAATTATCCTATAAATATTACAAAAAACTGTAAGTATTAGCTATTATATTGTAAGAATTTTGCTTTAATTTTTAACATTTTTATTGCAGAAAAATTTTAATAGCACTTTAAACAAAAATTTATTTATTGCAAGAGGATAAATCGCTAAGAACTGTAAGTAACTGTATGTTTAAAAATAAATAAGGTGCTAATGATTGTCCTTATGAAATTCATGATATGATACTATCGTATCAAATAAACTATCGAATTTTTTTGCATACGATAGACACTGACGTATCGAATGAAAACTCGTTAAATGTAATGTCGAGTTACTCGATATCGAATGCTATTATTTTAAATTCAATATATTTCAATCGATATCGAATTTCATAATACCAAAATAAATAATTTTGATCAATTTTGCTCGATATCGTATGCGGTGATTAGACCCCATTTAAGTGACCACGAATTTAAAACACAGATTTGTTTAATGTTTATTTAAGGACATACCACGAGCAGGACAGAAAAGAACTACTGTTGAAATTTTACATAGAATCTTTGAATTAATCCCCTGTTGAATCACAAAAACTATGTTGACAAGCATGTAATTCATAGTTATTTAGTTTTTATTATTTTAAAAGATTTTTCACATTGCTTTTACTATTACATAAATTACATTAATGCATAAATTACCTCACGTTTTCTTAATATTGTAGAAATATATCACATTTTTGTTAATCTAGCTTTAATGTTTTTATTGACGTTTTATAAATAATAAATATATCGAAAACGATATCATAATTTAAAGGAAAAACGATATTATAAGGAAAGGTACAATTTAGTCCGTAAAAACTATAGTTTTCGATTCGTAAACGATTATCACTTGTTATACTTTCTATCACCTATATGATATCATTTCGATATCGTTACAATATCGGTTGGTTTACTGGGCTATTGCTCCATTTAATATAATTTTTAACTTTAAAAAAAATAAATTTTTAATGCTTAATCACAATTTTCTTGAGATTGTTGTATAATTTGTCTCTTTTGTAAGGGGTGGTTTATTAACTCTGCTCACTTACATTAATGAAATTTATGATCAGTAGGGATGAGACTTTCATGCACTTAAAAATCGAAAATATTCGCCTAAAATATGCACTAAAATATTCAAAATATATACTAAAAACTTAAAAAATTTTCATAAAAAATCGTTTTTTAATTTAACTAAAAACAGAATAGTTTATCCCATCGACAATAAATTTCAGTGTTCTTATCAAGAATAAAAAATAATTGTGCATTAAGCACGACAAACAAAATCTTGTAAATAACAAAAATATAAAAAATTCAGTCTATTGCTATTCAAATATCTTAAAAAAAACTTAATTAAAGACATTTTCAGAACAAACAAATATTTGACTAAAAAATCCAAAAAAAAAGCGTAACCAGTAAATTGATCAAACTTTAGCTGTATTTTTAACTATTTCTATTGATTTACTAAAATTGTTTGTAAGAAGATAATTTTATAATGTAATTAAGAAACTGCTAAATGATGTTTGAATTAGCCAAACGTTTTGCAAAAGCAAATAATTATTTTTAATAAAACTAGTGGTTACGTGTATAACGTCAAATATTTAATAGGTGTGAACATAGCTTTACTAATTTAGATTTTTGTTTGTTAAAAATAATAAGTTCTGTTTAATTAAAAGTAAAACTTTATCTTGTAATTGAAGAAAGCCAATGCATTTCTTAAAAAGTCATTGTTAGATTCCGCTTTGATTCCGGATCACAAAAATATTAGAAACTAGCTGACCCGACAGACGTTGCCCTGTCCAAATTAGGAAAAATGTTTGCGTTCGAAAAGATACGAACATTTGAAAGAAAAATTAGTCAAATCAACGGGGCCGTTTTCTGATTTTAGGTAAATCGAAAAAAGTGGGCGTAAAAAACCTAAGTTGGACCATGACGATGATTTTAAAGAAAAAATCGTCCAAATCGGTCAAGCCGTTCTCAAGTAATGCGCTTAATAGAAAAAGTGACCGTTAAAGTAGGCGTGGTACATTTTTCTTTAGATAAAAACGTAAAATGGATTAATACGAACATTTAAAAGAAAAATTTGTTAAAACGACGGATCGGTTTTTTGATTTTACGTTAATCTAAAAAAGTGGGCGGGGCAAAATTTTCTTTCCGTAAAAACCTAAGTTGGACCATGGCGAGGATTTTAAAGAAAAAATCGTCCAAATCGGTCAAGCCGTTCTCAAGTTATGCGCTTATGGAAAAAGTTGGCGAAAAAGTAGGCGTGGTAAATTTTTCTTTCGATGAAAACTTAAAATGGATTAATACGAACATTTGAAAGAAAATTTTGTAAAATCGATGGAGCCGTTTTCTGATTTTAGGTAATTGGAAAAAAGTGGGCGTAAAAGTAAGCGGTGCAAAATTTTCTTTTCGTATAAATCCAAGTTGGACCATGGCGATCATTTTAAAGAAAAAATCGTTCAAATTATATAGATGTCATTGGTTGTGCAATATAAAAATTGGATTTTGCCACGCCTCTCCGCCCGCAGACCGAAAATCAAAAATCAGACTTCACAGTGTCACCCGCCTGAATATTCTGAAGATTCCCTGACAATTTCATCAAAATCGGCCCAGCCGTTTTGGAGTCCATACGTTACATACATACATACATACATACATACATACATACATACATACATACATACATACATACATACATACATACATACATACATACATACATACATACATACATACATACATACATACATACATACATACATACGCACATTAAAAAAACGCAAGGCACCAGGACCAGATGGGATCCTGAACGAGTTCGTGTCCCTGGTGTGTGAGCATTGGCCCGATATATTTAAGGAACTTTCAACCGTTGCACAGTGGCCAATTTGGCTTCGCTAGCGGCATTTTATTCATAGCTTCCAAAGTAAAGAAGATATCTTCAAACATTTTTTTTTTCTCAATTCAGAAAAAAATTAAACAATTTTTGGAAAAAAAAATAAATTTTTTTTTTTTTTTATTTTTAATTTTTTTTTAATTTTAAATTTTTTATTTTTAATTTTTTTTTTTAATTTTTTATTTTGTTTTTAATTCAATAAACATTTTCCACCATATATTCATATATAAAATAAAAAAAAAAATTGTCAACTCAAAGAGAAACCATATTATAAAAGAAATATTAATCAGATTCTTCAGTATCAGATTCAGAGAAATCATCTTCAAAATGATGCATTATAAGCAAGCTTTTAACTTCCTTATCGAAACTAATATCTCTGGAATAGGAAATTGATGAGCCGTTGGACAATGAAGATATTAATTGATCAGAAGAAACAAAAAGAGCGTTAATTATATCTTCCATTGTATTTTTCCTGTAATTTTTTCTGGTATTATTTTCACGGATGTTCCGATAATCTTTATTTCTGGCTTCAAGCGCTTCCTCGGACATCATACCAATTGGAAGCGAAAAATGATTGATTATGTCTGCTCCATGAATTAAAATTCTGTGAACAGACGAGGGCATGTAAAACCAAGGGTATAAACTTACAAAAATTTCGGCAGTTTCCATTGCGTAAAGTCTGAATGCCTCCGTGTTTATATCGTATCCACATGCAAGTGCTCGTAAGACGACGCTGAATCGATATATTAAATTTTCGTTCACTCCAGTTATACGAGCGGCTAAATCTGGTTGTTGAAAGAACCTTCTTGCCGTATTTCCGTTGTTGGTATTTCCAGTAACAGCCATTGGTATGTCGACCAACAAATGCATTTCTTCTCGTAGCTTCTGCTGTATATTTGTTTTATTTTGCCCAACAATAGCCTTGTCAGCACCACGAGTTTGCCACTTTTTTATTGGTATTCTATAGGATATGTGCAAAATACATTCAAAAAACCTTATCCAGGCGTGGAGACTGGATAGCCCATATTGAAAGAGGTTCACTTTAATTGGAAAGCTCTTCACCAAATTTAGGTCATTCATATTTTTCGGTGTTGCGTTGCAGATTCCGCATATTTGCGAAGAAGATTCTGAAATGACGCTGAAAGTTTTTCTATCAAGCATGGTCATGTGAAATTGGTGATCAATAATCAATGAGTTTTAACATATGTTGGTACAATATTTAATATTTGGCTCTTAATATTTTCAATTTCCCTGCGACTCAGGTCCGCCGTTTCCTTCTCGCAAAGTATTTTGATTGGTCGACAGTATCGTGTAGAAGAAGGTCGATTGTTTTTCCATAAAACTGTCGGTCCGTTCTGCACTTGCAGTGGTACAATACAAATTGAAAATAAATATTGGTCTCTCATGTTTCCTTCGCAGTCGTTAAATTTTTGCCTATATGTGGAATGGCCGCTGCTGCCATCACAACCCCATTTGTAGACAGCAGTTAAATGGGTGTTATTATTACTTGTAGATGGGATTTCAAAACTTTCAGGGTGTGCTTCCACGATCCTATTTATTGTATGGTCCACAAGACTTTGTAGTGGCACTTCAGCATAATAATCAGTGACTGTAATGTCACTAGGATAGCACTTTTTTTTGGCGATATATATCGGCGTTTTGGTTTCTTGCTGATTTCTTGTTCAAGTTCCAAGTGTATATCCAAGAACTACAAATAGCGCAAGCGCTTTATCGTCCGAAAATTTTGATGGAAGGGGCTTTGGTTTGTTTATATTTTTTATTACCTTTCCGCTAAAATCCTCATCGCCTTTTACCATTTCTACAACTTTGGAAGCACTGCGCTTTCCAGCTTTATATAAACTGCAGCTTGCAGCTACCAACAATCCTTCACACGACACTTCCTCTGTAAGACCTGACATCTTATTGACTTGCGTTTTTCTGCAGCACTCGGAAAGCTCTTTTTCCGGTCGTCCAATATTTTCATTTGCTTTTTTCCCCAATAATACCAATGGTGTATCTAGCCATTCTTGGTTAATTTTTTCGAAAAACACCTTACTTCTGCCACAGGCCTTCCACTTTTGGGTAAGCCTTCTAGCAAAATTTCGCAGTTTCCTTCCAATTTCGCACTGCTCCTTCTGAGTATAGATAATTTTGCTCAAAACGGTACCAAGAACATAATTTTCCACGGCGAGAAACTTCTTGGTGGGGATCGCTTCTTCATGCCATATTAAAAAAAGGGTGCGTTTTGTCACTGACATTTTGCCTAAAAAGTACAATAAATTGAAGGCTCGCAGGTACTCGCAGTAAATTTTGGACATTTTGGACACACAATGGTTTACACATATAGGAAAATTTACAATTACACTGAATGCAGGTGAATTTTGTAAGTTCTACTCCACGAAAGACAGGTGTACGTTACAATGGGCGAGTTGCTAATACACTTAAACACGATTACGTTTTATAAATAACATAAGTATACACAGATCACAACCACAGTTTTTTTATATAATACATACCTTGGCGTTAGTATATAACAAAACTTTTAATGAAAATAATAAAATTTGCAAGTTTAACACGAATAGCAAAACGATGATCAAAAAGGCGGAAATATTTTGCACAACACTTGCAGAAACATATGCTGACTTTGACAGCTCACAGCTGTTCATCAGCTGTAAGCTGAGCTTTTAAAAATCGATACAAATCTAGTGAATGTATTTGTGATCGATTGTTAAAAAAAAATTAACGGTTTTTCAAATTTGAAAATTTGAATTAAATGCCGCTAGCGAAGCCAAATTGGCCACTGTGCGTTGCCTTAAAATGGGAATCTTTCCAAGGGCGTGGAAAAAACAATACCTTGTATTGCTACGTAAAGCTGACAAGCCATTGAATAATCCATCTTCATATAGACCCCTATGTCTATTGGATACCTGTGGAAAGTTCTTGGAGAAATTACTGCTGAATAGACTTGAGATTGAAATAAATAGAAACGGCGGTTTCTCAAACATGCAGTTTGGGTTTGTAAAAAGAAAATCAACTATTGGTGTTATCCGTGAAGTTGTAAATACTGCAAAGAAAGCCATGGAAAATAAGAGATTCTGTTCCATCGTAACTCTGGACATTAAAAATGCTTTTAATTCTGTGAGCTGGAATGTAATCCGTCAAACAATGCGAGATCGAAATTTTTCGGAATACTTGATCATGATGGTAGATAGTTATCTGCAGGACAGAATGCTGGAATATGAAATAGAAGGCGGAGTAAACTATTACGAAGTGTCTGCTGGTGTCCCCCAAGGCTCTATTCTTGGTCCATTCCTATGAAACCTAATGTATGACGGGCTGTTGAGTATGGACTTACCAGTGGGTTCGAAACTAGTGGGTTATGCAGATGATGTGGCTCTGTTAGTGGACCAACCCTCTACACCGTTGATAGAGATAGTGACAAATTACTGTCTAGCGAGAGTTAGTAGGTGGTTGAGATCTAAGGGTCTGACACTTGCGGCAAATAAAACGGAAGCGATTCTTGTAACCAAACGAATATCTTTCGGGTATCCGGAACTAAAGGTCGAAGGATATGAGCTGACTATCAACAAAAACTTGAAATACTTGGGAGTAATCTTGGATAACAAGTTATCTTTAGAACCCCACATTAGAATGGTAACTGAAAAAGCTCTGGGAACAGCGGCGAAGCTAGCCAGAATAAAGCCAAATATTAGAGGTCCAGGACAAACCACCAGACGATTAATTGCCACGGTAGCATACTCACAGGTGCTTTACGCAGCCCCTGCTTTCAGTGATGCTGTCAAAAAAAAACAGGAAACTAAGGGATATCCTGGAAAAAGTGCATAGGACTTGCTCGATACGAATAACGTCAGCATACCGGACTATATCCAGCGCGGCCGTGGCTGTACTCGCTGGTGTACCACCGATCGATCGGTTACTGACCGAAAGAAAGGAAATATATGAAAGACGAGAAAATATAACACATGCGGGTGAAAACTTCGATGGTAGAGAAAAGACACGTATAAAAGATGATGCAAGGGAAAGGCTGCTCCAAGCTTGGCAAGTACTATGGGATGAAACGGATAAGGATAGATATACCCACACTCTTATTCCGAACATAGGGGCTTGGATGGATGGAAAACATGGGGAAATTAACTTCTTTCTTACCCAGGTATTTAGTGGGCATGGCAACTTTGGAAAATACCTAAAACGCTTCGGGAAAAGGGAATCGGATGTTTGCGAACTCTGCTGTAGCTCCGAAGACAACGTTAAACATACTGTTATAAAATGCGGCTTTTCGAGGAGCAGAGGAAACATATTTCAGGAAATGTCTGAGAATATCAAGATATCTTATATATTTAACTTAATGCTATCAACTACGGAGAAATGGAAGCAATATTCACGTGCAATTGAATCTATTCTGAGGGCGAAAATGGAATGGCAACGAGCACAGGCGCCAAACCCCTAATCTCATACGGTTGTATGCTGGACGGGGGAGTAGGAAAAGGTGATGGTTGATTACCAGTAAAATAAACTCCACCCCGAAGTAATGCTAGAGTGGTTCCGGGGTGGTGGTTCCGGTGTAGGGCCACTACTTGATAGCTCGCTATCACTACGTCCAAAAAAAAAAAAAAAAACATACATACATACATACATACATACATACAAACATACATTAGAGCGACTCACCAAAAAAAGTGCTCGATGTACCCTCCTAAAAATGAACCTTGGACTTTTTTAAGATGACATTTTGAATATTTCGGCTCCAGCTTTGACCTCTCGTGAGCTGGACCAGTTTCAAAAAGGGTCTATTTTTGCATGTTTTGTTAATTTAAGAATCTGTTTCCTTACCAACATATACAAATTTGGTATCGTAAGAAAGGTTTTTTTAAGGCGCTAGTTCGCGTTTTGACAAAAATGCCATGGGGTGGCAACACTTCGTTTAAAATAGGGCAATATGGGTAACAATTTTATCTTTTGGCAAGTATATCTATCATCTTTGTATGTAAATAGTTTAGATTTTTGCAAATTAGATGCATTTTACACGGTGCTCTGGAATATATATAAATGCAATTTTGTAGTTACTCTAATATGATACCGGATTAAGTTTCTAGATCATGTATGGATGAAAATAGGACTAAAGAAAGAAAAAAAGAAATGATCCACGACTTTTTGGCGGCATATTTTTTTCGCAAATTAAAGTCGTGGATCATTTCTTTTTTTCATTCTTTAGTCCTATTTTCATCCATACATGATCTAGAAACTAAATCCAGTATCATATTAGAGTAACTACAAAATTGCATTTATATATATTCCAGAACACCGTGTAAAATGCATCTAATTTGCAAAAATCTAAACTATTTACATACAAAGATGGTATATTGCCAAAAACCATAAATAGTTCAACAAAATAACCACAATACTAATTATTGTTAAAGCTAAGGCACGAGCTCTATGTTTGCATTTGTCCTTCAAGTTGTGCTGAAAAGGTCAGCAAGAAAAAGAAAGACAAAAAAATGAAAAAACAAAACAAAATATGTACTTTGAACTTCAAGAAGAATTCTTGACAAAAGTACGAAAAAACAGAAGTAAAGGAAGAACATGTAAAATAAATTAAAATAGATAATCATTGAAAGCAAATTTCGATCTACCAAAGGTTAAATACAATTTGGTTTAAGGATTGATGTTTGACTAATGACGTCAGCAGTCGTCGATGTGTTAAACGGCAAGCCCTCTGAGGAGATTGAGTGGTTGCAATCGAAACATGTCAGGGTAACCTGTCCGTAAAAACGCCTGGGTTCGAGCCCAGATTGAGTCAAGAATGAAAAATTATCAGTAAATTTTAATTAATTTTCATGTTGTAAAATTCCTTTCTTCATAAAAATAATTTAATGAAAATTAAATTTGATGAACTTAAGCCTAATTAAAAATATTAAAAATTTGGATTAAAACCCATAAATAGTTCAACAAAATAACCACAATACTAATTTTTGGGTATTTAAAAATTTTTTTATAATATGGAAATAAAAAAAAATCACTCTAAAATGTCAAAATATGTGAAAATTTGCATTAAAAGCTTAAAAATGCAAAAATATGTATTTTCACCAAAATATGCAACAATATGCAAAAACAAATCGATGCCATTTTATCGCAACTTTATTGATTCGGAAAGATAATTGGTCGACATCGTTCTTAGACTATCGATAGAAAACATGCATTTGCATGGAAATCGCATCCATAAAGATCAGTATATTTTGGTAAATCGTTATGACTAGATGCATGCTCTAACAAAACTACTAAATCACTCAAATAAACCAGGAAAATCATTAATCGGTGTTGTATCGCAAAATTGTGAGGCACAGATTTGCCTTGACTGGCTGGTTAATAAGCAAATGGAATGTAAAAACTAAATTCACAACAACCTCACAAGACTCCATTACATCCACCATCTACCATTTCAAATTAAAAAAAGGCGATCAGTTATGCCGATAAACCAGCAACATTTGGCATCATATATGGCCAGCAATGCTCGAAAACTGGACGTCTAGCACAGCCGCTCGAAAGCAGTCTAAAATGATTTTTCGATAAAAAAAAAATATCCCATCCCATCAACAATAAATTCAAGTTTATCAAGAGTATGAATTTGGAATTTAGCACATTTAAACGAAACCTTGTTAAAAAAATTATTTTTATATTTAAAAATTAATTATTTGCATTTTTTTATAATTTAAAGTACTAAAGAACAAAAAACGCCCTTTAGAAATAAAGAAATTTTTTATTATTATTTCGCGCCTATTAGTATGCTACGTTATTTTTTGTATGCAACATTTTTATAACTCATACGCACTGTGAATTCGTGTACACTAGAACAGCGGTTACTAAATATTTTTGGGGAGGAGAATGTTTTTTTAATGGTTTTTTTAAGTCATTAAAAAAAAGAATACATTGGCTTTTAATACTGTATGCGTTTATTTTGACCAATATTTTTTTTATGTTTATTGTAACCAAATTACGCGTGACGGTGTCCGGGAGAAAAAATATATTTTCAAGGAGTCCGCGAAACAAAAAAATTATGGGGAACCCCTGCTCAGGAAGGTTGTCAATTTGCTATTTTTAAGAAATATGATTTGAAAAAACAATGATAAATATTATCAGAATTTTTTTTTTTTTTATCAGTTTGTGTATTCAAAATCTGCAGCGATGAATTTTATATTGTCGACTTGAAAAACGACTCCAAAAGTGAGTGTCAACATATAACTAACCTTCATACAAAATTGCTTATTATTTCCATAATCCCAAAGCAGCAATTGGTAGAGATTCCAATTTGTAAAAGTGTTTCATTTGATTTAAATAATTCCATTTTGCTTTTCAAATTTTATTTCAGCTTTATTGCTCTCTATTGTCTGTAAAACTTATTTATTGCATAAAATAAATTAAACTAATCGAAAATAAAATAAAATGGAAATTACTTTTCACTTTATTCTCTTCATAATCCATGAGTTAATTTCCCAGCATGAAATCAACAAATTTTGAAAACAATTTTTTTCTCCAAATTTATGAATTGTGTTACATATTGAATTTTTCTATTTTTTATATGAAACTTTTTTTAAATGAATATAAAAATTGTTGTTTTAAACTTGAAATCCTAGAAGATTAACTAGAATGGAAAGAGAGAAAAAACCCAAACTTTATGATTGTGTTAGTCAGAAAAGTGTTTACATTGTTTTTGTAATTTTACACGTCAAATTTTTGGCAGATAATTTTTAAATTTTTTTTTTTCTGAGAGTTTCCGTTCTAGTCAATCTTCTATAATTTAAATTTTGTAACATAAAACAGAGCAAAGAAAAAGCTGAAATTTGTTAGAACTTTTGTGATTGAACAGAAATTCAATAGAAATAATTAATTAGCTGGATTAAAAAAAAGAGAACAGTTTCAAATGAAATTCATGTAAATACAAAAACAAAAACAACATAAAAAACTTGCTAATCTGACAAACGTATAAATGATAACCAGGGAAACCACAAATATGCAATTGCATGTTTTTCCTTGTGCGACCAATGAAGGCAGAAAAAATATATCTATCCGTTTTATAGTTTTTTATGAATTTTGGCATCGATTTGTTAGTGCATATTTTGGCATATTTTACCGGTTGGAGCATATTTTTGCACAATCGATATATAAATCGGCTAAGGCAAAACAGTTAAGAACACATTCCTCCTCTGTATGTCAACCGATTTGAACAAAATATACACCATTTAAGAGGTATTTACTCAAAGAAGTGCACGATGTATATTTTATTAAAATCTGTTCAATAATTTCAGAGTTACCCAGCGGTAAATATTGAAAGGACTGCAAGTGGCAGGCCTTTTTGAAGGCCTCTATACTCCTTTCTAAAAGATTCGCTTCGCATAATATCCTGCCTTCAGAAGTATGCCTTCTAGAAGGCATAAACCTCTTTTTTAAAGACCTTCTGAAATATTCAGAACACATTCGCTACTCCCTTCTTTGAGAAGGGAGAATGGAAGGTGTTCAGTTTTATTTACTTTTTATTTTTAGTGACCTTCCTTACTCCCTTCTTTTGGAAGGGATCGAAGTTGTTTTTAAAGGAAGTGTGGAAGGCCTTGCGCCCAATGACAACCTGTGTAAAAAATAAATAAGTATGGAATGCGGCGAGAAGGGCTTCTGACTGCTTGTGACTGCTAAATAAGGCCTTCTATTAGGCCTCTTTACTCATTATAGTTACCGCTGGGTATAAGCTTTCAAAATTGTTACTAACACAAATGCAAAATAAATAAATATATTTATTTATTTTGCATTTGTGTATAAAAATATAAATATAAAAAAAATATAAAAATTTATTTTCAATTATCAAATAATAAAAAGTTAGGGTGATCGATTATTCGACATTTTTCAGAAACCGGTTTTCGAATATTTCGACTATATAAATCAGACCAGGCAAAACCGTTAAGAACGCTTGCTTCCTTTGTTTGTCAACCGAAGCTCTGTGGGGTGAAAAAGAGGGGAAATATGGGAAACTAAATTTCGTTTTTTTACTTTTCTGTGCTTCTTGTGAAACATAATATTATAGGTGTAGGATCCTGAGTGAGTGATAACCTATAACATAAAAAATGCTGGTATTTTTTGTTTTTCATCTGGAACTTTTTGAATTTTCTGTAATATTCGACCTATAAAGATAGAATTATACATTAAACTGGGTGAATAAGAACATGTAAGGGGAGCTTTTTGGTACTTTTCGTTCTACATCTGGTACTTTGATTAATTTTCGTTAGTATTAGACATAGAAACATAAAATTAAACGTGCAACGTCCTGAGTGGATGACAATATATAAAGGAGACTTTTTGATACTTTTTTGTTAAATTCATATATACTTAGATGAATTATGTTTTCTTCATATTTACAAAAAAAAATCATGGTCGAATTTTGACCATAAGGCGAACACTAGTTTAGTTAAAAGAGCCTTTTTGCAGCATATTTTAAGTTTTAAGCGCATATTTTGCCTTTTTTAGGCATATTTGGATACATATTCGATTTTTTTAGATGCCTCTTGCAAGCTTTCGCCGCGAAATTCAGATGGCTTTTCTGTTTTAAATATGTATCTGTACACCTTAGATGTTGCTTTAATTACGCCATCCACATTTAATTTTTACTCTTAAATGAATACAAAGCAGGTTGTCATTAAAGATAATTTTATTTTAAACCTTCATATTTTACATAAAAACTAAAATTAAAAAATGCAATTATAAACTTACGTTTTTGGCGATGAGTGCAATACATAGAAATCTGAACCAATCTTTTAGTACACCGATCGACTGAGAATCCATTTTTCAAGTGATTTAACGATGCCCATCCGTCTGTCTGGCTGGTTGTCTGTTGTTGCAATTTTGTACATAATTTGATCAAATTTCGTAAATACATTTTAATTGTACCAAGGACGATTTAATGTTAATGGTGAGAAGCAGTCTTTAATTTAATATATTCCCCATAAAAACTTCTTTCCAAATGAGACTCTTTGTGTATGTAAGCCATCTAATTATGTTGGCATTTAGATTAAATTCGCCAAAAAAATATGTTACAGCAGATTAAATTCTTTTCGAATTGGTCTGTAAATACTATTGTGTTTAGGCTTTACAGATTATAATTTTTATACCCTTCACCACAGGTGGTGAATAGGGTATATAGAAGTTTGTCATTCCGTTTGTAATGTCTATAATATTGATGTTAGACCCTATAAAGTATATATATTCTGGGACCTTATGAGGAGAGAAGTTGATTTAACGATGTCCGTCCGTCCGTGGAAATGGGTTTTCCGAAGACCCCGTACATGATGGGGTCCAGATTATCATACATTTATGTTACATATGGTCCGGAATTGTTTGGTATTGAAATTCAGCAAGATCGGTCCACAAATGGCTGAGATATGAGTAAAAAACCACGACTGCCCCAAATTTTTGTCCTTTAAAGGTCCAATTAGACGTGACATTACAATACCAATACTGTATTACCAAAACGACATAAACATACCATACAAACCAATTCAATTTTGGTTTCTACGGTCATACAGTGGCTATGGTAATACAGTGTTGGTAATGTGGTTTTTTATACCCTTCACTGCAAGTGGTGGATTTTATTTGTAATGTTTAATTTTAAGCATACACATACACATTAATGCATTTACATGATATGCCGCTCAATATATTTTAATTTAACGCTTCTTTAGTTAAAGCATTCGTAGCCGAGTTGTTAAGTTCTCTCCTGAGACTGATGATATTGCCAGTTCGAATCCCAAAAAGAATTTTTTTTTTCATTTTTTTTATTTAATTTTTTAATGTTCTAAAAAACGATTTTAAGATTATAAAACGAATTTCAAACATCAACTTTGGCAAAAGAGGAAACGGGCTTAGGTACATATATACATTTGTTGTTTTTTTATATTCTTCGGCATGACGAAATGAAAAGTTGGCGTGGCTCAATTAATATTTATTTATACCTATCTAAAGAACGTTATTTATGTATATAACTTTTTGTTCTTATCTCAGGGTATATAAGATTCGACATAGCCGAATATAGCACTCTTACTTGTTTTTTTTTAATGGAAATGATGAATATTTTGTTTTAAAATGTGTATTTTTTTTTTTTTTTTGCATATTTTTAACAAATTTTGGGGCATATTTTCGAATTTTCGTTGCATATTTAATGCGCATAAAACGCATTTTTTAGACCATTTTTCTGGTTTCCCTGGTGATAACTGTCGAGATAGTTATTAATCATACGCACAGTGGAATGAAAGCAATATATGAAAAATTTTTGGATTATGAGAAATTAATCGCACTTCGGTTGCTCTAAATCAGTGATGTCAATTGTGGTTGTATTGCTTTTTATCAGTTTTAGTGAATAAAGAGACAAGTACTTTTAATAAAAATAAAAAAATACGTAAGCATCCGCCGCATGTGCACTCATCGCTTGACAATCGACGACTGAATTCTGTACTCTTGTGCACTAAAAATGAAAGAGCGTAAGAATGCGTGTGAAGAATGTGTGTGAACTAATTTCCACAATTGTGTCTGACGCTGACATTCCTGCTCTAAATCCATAATAATTGATGACTGTCGAGATTATATTATTAATCATACGCAGAGTGGAATGAAAACAATGAATGTGCATTTTTTTGATTATAAGAAATAATCGCACTAGTTACTCTAAAGGGAATCCATAATCCAAAAATGTTCTATTTTTCAGGAAAACGAAACACAGTGAAGCCTAAATCGAGCAGCACCCATAGCGGAACACCTCAAATAAACAACCCTGTTTTATTGATTCAAAGAAACAACCCTGATTATTGGTTCCTTAGTTCTTCCATACAAAATGTATTCGCATAACCGCAGCCTCTTTCGACCGGACTCAGACGCTAAATTTAAACTTATTTTCTTGTATCGCATAAATGGGCAGAAGCGGTAAAATACACCAACAAGAGTTGTATTTTATTACTAGTTTCGAAGAAGTATGACCCGATGTCGCCACCAGCCCATAAACCGCACCAAACAGTCACTCTTTGTGAATGCATCGACTTTTCAACAATCACTCGTGGATTCTAATTTTCCCAAATGCGGTAATGTTTCTTGTTAACAAATCCACTAAAGTTAAAGTCTGCCTCGTCGCTGAAGATGATAATCATTTTTATTTGAACGCCCAACGCGCTGCTCAATTGTGTACCTCTTCTTGGTTGAATTTGTCAAATAAAAAAATATCAAATTCGGTTGGGCAAAAAAACTTGTCGTTAAGGTGTGACTCACAATTAACATCGTGCATTGTGGTTGGACCACCCTTTAGGAGTTAAAAAAATTCACCCTCACACATTTCTATCCCAAATACAAATAAAACTTTTATTAATTTTTGACACCCAAAAATTCATTGACATTTTGGTTGAGTGTATTGATTTCCGTTCATACAATTTCTTTTAGAACAAAATAGAAAAGTTCAAAAACTTTGTTATGCGATAATCGTTCCTAACACAATTTGAGCAAAATGGGAAAAGCGACTTGAATTTCATTTGATTTTCATTGAAATAAAATATTTTTCTTTACGAAAGTCAATGAACCCACTTCATAAAATGCCTCTGGTGATGTAATAGAAAACAAAGTTATATTGGATATTTCTTACTGACGGTAATAAAACATTGTTTTTTTTTTTTTAATATGGGAAATATTTTGCAAAAAAAAAAAAACTTTTTTATACAAAAAAATAAAAGCCAAAGTTTAGTTTCCTCACATTTTATTGGTCCTATGGCCGCTATTGTAATAAAACTCTTATTTAAGTTAAAATTTACTCGATCAATTTTTTAAAACTACTTTAATTTAAAAGCCTTTCGTTGTTTGAAATCATTCTGTAAGAATCACTATTATGTTAAATTTTAAATTCTAGGGGAAATATTTTATTGGTGGCTAGTTCTTTTTATCTTTGAGTGCCCCGATAGGTAAGCTGGTAGTAACGGGTTCGATTCCCGCGAGAGACTCTGGGGTCTTAGCGTCCAGCTTCGTGATTGGCTTAGGGAATTAAAAAAAATTAAAAAAGGTAAATTACTGGATGGAGCATTTTCAATATTACCAAAATATTTTTAATAAACGCTTTTACTTTGGGGGGTGTGCTGGAAATCGCAAACGCAAAACGCAAGAATTTGGAGGCTGTTTAAAATACACTTTGTTTTTGTTATAAATTTTGTTATAAAATTCTGTTTAATAGAGAAATGTTTGTATAATATTTGCCATAAAATTCTTTTATTACAGAAATCTTACTAAAAAACGACTTTTAAAATTCTTGCGTTTTGCGTTTGCGATTTCCAGCACACCCCTGTTTATTAGTGTGGCAATTTCGCCTAATTCTACACATTTTCAATTTAAAGTGTTTTTAAGCCCAAAAAGAACTTACGAAAGGATATGATCAATTAAATCATCATGACTAGATCCGAGCCCGTACAAAATGTTTACTAAATTATCCCAATTTACTTTGAAAATCATTTATCGATGTTTTATTGCAAACAATGAGGCACAGTTTTGCTTCAACGGGCTTGTTGCTAATAAATAAAACTTCCGCATATAGAGCTAGAGCAATCCACAAAAGACCCCACAGACTTTCAGTGCATTTATGGCGTTTTCATTTCTGAGTAAAATTTTGCATGTATTCTGCCTTTTACACTTCATTAAGTTCTTTTCTGAAAAACATGTGTTAATTTAGAAGTGTAACGCGTTTTGTTCTCATTATGTTCACATTAAAAAGCAAAAAAAATAAAAAAAAACGCTACATGTTCCACCCTCAATTTCAACTCCATTAACAGCTGGTTTTTGTAATGGTACACACAGAAAAAAAACAATGTAAGTTCGTTCAAAACAAGGTTGATTTTAAATTTTTCAGTAGTGATTTTGCTTCATTGTTGTTTCATGTTAATTTAACATGATTTTACCATAACCTGCCAACAACATTTTTTTCTTTTGAAATAACTATAATTCATGTTAATTTAACATTGCAGTAAATTTAGAGCAAAATGTCATTTATATTGAAATAACAATCCAAATCATGTTGAATGAAAGTTATTTCAAGTTGAAACAACGTGAATTTCACGTAGAATCAAATTGGTTGGAGTATGATATAACAGTGGGAAGACAACATATGGATTTATTTAAGAATAATTCAAAACACTTACCCCTGTAACACATGTTTCATTTATTGTGTATCTCCTTTGTTAACAGAAGCATCAGCAGAATGGCCCGATATGGTTTTCGTCATCATTCTACTTTGAAAACTTGATGTACTATTTAACTAAATAATTTTAATTAAAAGAATACGGGAATTGTCTTCTTTTTATAACATATTTTAAACATGAAAATAAAAAAAACTGTTGATAATTAAGTGCGTATGCATGTTAATTTAACAAGATAAACTTTTGATTTTAATATAAAACAGGTTTTTATGGATTCAATATTGAACAATGTTATTTTAACGGTGAATAATATTAAATAAGCGTGATTTTAGGTTATTTTAATATTTTTCATTTAACATTAATATGAAATAATGATAAATTTAAATAAAGGGCATACTTTTGCAGAAATTTACCATGATTCTCAGTCAACATTTCGCCATGTTATTTTAACATTGGTATTTTTTTCTGTGTGTAATTATATAGTTTTTGTATATTTTTCAACTTAGAAATTTTAAACGCTAAATGTACTTTATTGTTTTATGCATATTTTGTAAACGTTAAATATGCATCACTTCTTATAAATCAGTTTAGCCTTTACAAATGTTTTCAAATCACATGTTATACTTTAGAAAACACTTTCTTAGAAAAGAAATCATATTTCAAAAAAAAAAAAAAAACGCGGAACTGGCGCACAATACTTTGATGTAGAACAAAATTGTGAAAAAAATAGAGTTAACCTAGACTAATAATATTTTGCATGGAGGTATATATGATACTTATGCACAAAATTTCAAGTTTTGAAAAAATTCCGTCAAAGGATTCATGTACCTCCCATATATCCTTTTTTTCTAATTAAAATTGGCAACACTTTTTATGTTGAATTGTTGAAAATTACTAAATATATTTAACTATAACGTTTAAATTGATGTACTTAATATTTTATAAATTCTAGCAAAGATTTTTGTATGATACAAACAATTTAAATATTTCATAATTAAAATATTTCACACAAAAATATAAAAAACAAGTACAATTTGGTGTTCCGAAAAAAGCACAAAAAATGACACTTAAATTCAAAATTTGGTGATTTTTTTTCTTTACATCAAAAGTAAGGGCAACGGAGCATATATTCTTAAAAAAAAAACTGAAAAAACGGTGCACCTAGTTTTTTTTTTTTTTTAAATTTTAAGTAAAAAACCACCTGCATTTTTGTACGGCTGTATAATAATGTCTAATAACGGTAGAGATTTTCTTGAAGTTAATTTCTTTAGAACGTTCATTTTTAAACACACTACAAAGAAAATAGGATAATTTTATCGTACATAAAAATATTTATAGCTTTAAATCTAAAGTACTAAATTATAAAAAATAATAAATGCGTTTTGGGCATCTAAAAAACATCATCAGCCGTATTCATAAGAAAAAGTTAGCCACAGTTTCTACACTACGTACAACGATCTGCTAACTAGAAGGCCGATTAAGCTTGGCACATAGTTAATTCATGACGAACTTTTCCCCATCTGCCAACTTTTAATAAATCAACTCTGAATTTGTATGATGCCACATTGCATAACTCAAAAATGCACCATTAGGCTTAAGTTCATCAAATTTAATTTTCATTAAATTATTTTTTTTTTATGAAGAAAGGAATTTTACAACACGAAAATTAGTTAAAATTCTTATTGATAATTTTTCATTCCTGACGTGGCTGGGGCTCGAACCCCGGCCGGCAGGTTACCATGACATGTTTCGATCGCAACCACTCGTCTTGCCGTCTTACACCCGCAGCCATCGACGAAAAAACAGAAGTAAGGAAAAAACATGTAAAATCAATTAAAATGGATAATCATTCAGGAAAGCAAATTTCGATCTACCAAATATTAAAATACAATTTGGTTTAAGGATTGATGTTTGACTATTGACGTCAGCAGTCGTCGATGGCAAATCCATCTGAGGAGATCGAGTGGTTGCGATCGAAACATGTCATGGTAACCTGCCGGCCAGGGTTCGAGCCCGAGCCACGTCAAGAATGAAAGATTATCAATAACAATTTTAATTAATTTTCATGTTGTAAAATTCCTTTCTTCATAAAAATAATTTAATGAAAATTAAATTTCATGAACTTAAGCCTAATTATAAAAATACTTAAAATTTTAAAAAGTTTTTAAAATTAAATAAATTAAGTTAAAGACAGTAAATTAAAAAAAAAAAACATTAGTAAAGATCGAACAAAATTGTTTGACATTAAACGGCTGGTTTTCACAAGTTGGTTAACGTTTGGCAGCTCGTTAACAAGAGTTTAGCAAAACGTTGGCCAGAGTTGGGTAAGTGTGTTATGAATAAACTTTTTGCTAATTGTGTGCCAAATTTTCATTATGAATACGGCTGCATATGTATATCTCTAACTTAGAACTAAAATGTGGTTAGTTTTTTGTTTTGATTCTTAATAGCGGACACTTGGTTTACTATGCGGCAGGGAAAATTGTCCATCAAAAATTTTTTTAACTTTTTTTTTAGTTACGTCAACACTTTTTTACGATTCATCCAAAGCATTACTAATACATATTTTAAATAAATCAAAGAAAAATGTCTTTTTTACCAAATACTTACTTAAAAATTGTGGTACTTCCTTAAAATAAATTTAAATAATTTTTTTCCTAGAACATGTATTAACTTTAATTTTTCTTGTAAAATTGTATTAAAAAGTTTCGCGACCTCTAGCAGCGGCGAAACGCATTAAATATAAAAAAAGGTTCTTCCTACATGTAATTTATTTAGACACGAATCAGTACAGTAAATTTTTAAAACATTGGAACAACATTGCTTCACCTTATTTTTGTATATGGAACAATGTACTGTGTGGCGTTCCGATTAACAGAAATAGGACAATCATCGGGGGGTGCTTTAGTACCATGGCTTGATGGCTTTATCTCTCATTCAATAGGGAGATAAAGCCTTTTTTGTTTTTTTCATTTGAATGGGAGATAAAGCCATCATGGCCTTAGCTCACATTTCAGTTCCTGAGACACTAAAGTTAAGTATTGAAATCTGGCTTCGCATACTAAAGTTTTTCTGCGCTTAGGGGTTTTTCCCTCCAGTAGGACGCGGCAGGTAGCTTCGATGGATAAAGTTTTCCTGTGTGCGTCACAAGAATAAAAAAATGTTTTTCAATGATAACTAGGGATTTTCCCTTTTACAGAATGTTAACACCATGCATAACAATTTTCTGAGAAAATATGGCTTTATCTCTCATTTGCGAAAAAAAATATGGCTATATCTCTCATTTCGTAAAATTTTAAATATGGCCTTACCTCGCAATGACTGGGCAATAAGGCCATTATGGCTTTATCTCCCATTCAATTGAGCAATAATGCCATCATGGCCTTATCTTCCATTTTTTTAAAGCACTCCCCCCCCCCCCCCTCCCCAATCATCTATGTTAACTGGCTGCCATCTATAAAATTTGTGTCCTCTTTGATCATCTTTTTACATTATCTGTCATCATTGTCTTCTTTATTTTAAAAAGCCTGACCAATAGTTGCTTTTATTTTTAAAAGTAAAAATAAATTTTATTTCACGGCGATCACGGGTTTTTTCTGTCAAATCGTATGGAAAATGTCGTGCCATGCCTGTTCTGTTCATACTGCTACTGAACTCTCATACACTTGCAGTGTAAAATTTTGAATAAGTTTGAATAATTTTACTTAAGTAAATGTAAATTTTGATGTATCGTCGGCTAAATTTGCAAACCTGCAAACCCCCTTTCAATAAATTTTACAGAAGAGACAAAAAACTTTTTGTTTTTCCTATTTGCTGCTTGAGAGAAAACCCAAAAATTTAGTTGATTTGACACGCTTTAAAACTCAAATTGAAGAAAAACTACATGCTGGTCGACGAGGTATATCTTTCGCTACCACACGGCATCAAAAATACGAAATTACGTTTGCACAAATTTGCAGTCTGATTGTTCATCTAAATGAAATTTATGGGTAAATTTATAAAATTAGTAAAATCTAAATATTTCTCTATAACAATATCGTAAAATAATCAGCTTTTAATAACTTTGAAATTTTCGGTCACGTTGGACCTTTTGACGGATATGCCCATATATAAATATAGGAATCTGAATTCGCTTTCTTAATATACGTAGGTGGGTACCATGGTACCCGGGTATTAACACAAGGGTTAAAAACTATTTTGATCTTGAAAAAATTTTTGACAATTTAAAACTTCCTACAAAAAATTTTTTTCATATACAAATAATATAAAATTGTTAAACGCCGTCAAAAGCAAAAAAAAAAACAAGCAAATGAACTCACTTTTTAAAAAAAGATTTATGTACGCTTTTGTTTTGCGTCAGCCGTTTAACGGTTTTGATTATTAGTATTGAGTATAGAGAAATATACTTACAACTGCCCAATAAAAAATGGAGCTTCCACCGAAGCAGGTTTGTAAGGGAGAAACATGAAAGTTTCGCTTACCATTGCGCTTACGGAAGAAATGAATTTTATATGGCGAGTTCCCACTTTGAAGCAATACATTTTTGACACATGAAGCGCATTATTCAGCGCACATAAAAATTGTTGGATGTAACGATCAGCTTTACACACTGAATGTTTTGATACTGTTATTTTTCAGTATTCTCCCTTACAAACCTGCTTCGTAGTAAGGGAATGCCGTAGCACTTGAAATGTTATTTTTTTTTTTTAATAAAAGTTGTTGAGAGTTTTTTACTTACTTTACTGCAACTTGTGCATGTCTTATTGCGTAGCGCATAATTGTGCGCTTATTTTTTTAAATGTATGTACCTTTAGTGCTGCGCAAAATGATAAAATTTTTTATTGGGTGTTGAGACGGTTTTCTGTTTTATATCATCATCTCAGTATTGTCAAATTACACTGATCGACAAAAAAATAATCGGGAAGAAGATTTTTGTTATGTGATTTAAATTGACTTAAAGGTGCTGAATCCAAATATATTCACAGATTCATACTATCACGTCTAGCTTAAGTTAACATTTGGCCACCGATTTTCATAATTTATGGCTTATTTAGTTAAATTTTAAGGGCCGATGTTGAATGTAAACCACACCTAAACGTCAAGTTTTTTCTGCATTTCATTTGACATTTCTCAATTTCAGACAAAAACAATTTGAACCATGAAAAGGTTCACAATCGAGCAACGCGTTAAAGCTATTCAGGCTTATTATGAAAATGGCCATTCAAATCAAAATGCATATCGTGCACTTCGTGATTTTTTCGGTCAAGTTAATCGTCCAAATGTGCGTACAATCGGAAAAATTGTGCAAAAATTTGAGCAAACCGGGTCTGTAGGAGATGTGAAAACACCAGTGAATGTTCGTACAACTCGTACTGCAGAAAATATTGCTGCTGTTCGCGATAGTGTGACTGAAGAGCCGTCAACCTCAACTCGTCGTCGTGCCCAACAATTTCTTTTTTGTTTAATTCCCTCATCCCCGCGAAGTTTTACGCTTGTCTGCAGGAAAGAAACCAGCGTCTCTGGCGGGAATCGAACCCGCAACCCCGGGGTTGATAGACTAGCTCACTACAAGCTAGTCTACCGGGGCACTCAATTGCACCTCTCACGCTCGTCGTTGATGAACATTATGCATAAAAACTTGCATTTACACGCTTACAAAGTGCAATCCACTCAAGAACTAAAGCCTCTTGACCATTCCAAAAGTCGTCAATGGTCAGAAGGTGGCAAGAAATGGCAACAGTGATGATCAATTTTCGAAGAAAATCATCTTCAGTGTTGAGGCACATTTTCACCTCAGTGGATTCGTCAAATAGCAGAATTACCGCATTTGGGCGAATGATAATCCAAGAGTGACGGTCGAAACACCAATGCACCCACAAAGAGTGACTGTATGGTGCGGTTTATAGGCTGGCGGCATCCTCGGACCGTATTTTTTTCAAAATGAGGCCGGTCAGGCAGTTACTGTGAATGGTGTTCGTTATCGTGAGATGATAACGAACTTTTTATGGCCTGAATTGGAAGAAATGGACGATATGTGGTTTCAACAGGAAGGTGCTGTGCCACTTGCCACACAGCTAAGGAAACAATGTCTCTTTTGCGCGATAAATTCAATGGCCGTGTTATCTCACGTCGTTGCGATGTCAGTTGGCCGCCAAGATCATGTGATTTGACACCGTTGGACCGTTGGAACAATTCAAGAGCTAAAGGATGAGATAATTCGACACATTAATGGCATAGGACCTCAATTATGCCTCAACGTCATCAAAATTTTGACCATCAGATGGAGGTGTGCCGTCGACGTCGCAGCGGCTATTTGACCGATATTTTGCTCCATACATAATTGAACCATACCAATATTATCATAATAAAAGAAATTACAATAATTTCCTAAATAACACTACGTGACAAATTTCCAACAAAGTCGTGACCAAATTAATCTGACACCTAATTTTTATGTAATGTCCCCTGAATCCGAATATGAAGTCAGAAATATCAAAAGTTAAACAGTTTTAGAGATATTCCAAAATAACCGTTATTTGTGTTTTTAAAAAAGATGATGTGACTGAAATGCAAATATCTTCAAAAATTTTAAGCGGATTATGTATTTCTATTTGACTGAAAGGCTATGAAATTTATAAAATAACCATGGGTCTTTTGTGAATATGAGTCGACAAATGACAGAGTTACAGTGGACAAAAATTCAAACTTCATAAAAAATTTTATGATTTTGTTCAATTTTGCTCTTTTCAAGTTATTTCTTTTAAATTTTACATACAGATTAGGTGTCAGATTCATTTGGTCAAAAAACTGTCACGTAGTGTAATTTGTGTATATTTAAAACTCACATCGGCCCTTCAAATTATACCTGGCTTTTCGATAAATTAAAAACATGTAAAATTGTTGTCCTCAGAACTTGTTTCTAGTAGAAACTTACATGCTTTAGGAAAACTGTTGTAAAACTGTTGTTTTTTAAAGCACGAGATTGAAATTTTTTTCTGTAGTAGTTTACTATATTTAGAACTAACTGTAAAAAATTTTTATTGATTTATTTTCTCATAAGTGTTTTTTTATTGGTTTGAAAAATGCTTATTATTTACTTAAGCTCTAAAAATTTCTTAACTTTGATGGAATATTAAAAAAAAAAGAAAAATATGGTCTATTGGTTTTTTTCTGATTTCGAATATTTAGACTGTTTTCTAATAACTACAAGAAAAAAAATTTAAAAAATTTTACCACAACTTGAAAAAAAAAAATTTTTTTAAATGGCTACTTTCATGATTTTTGATCAAATTTTGATAGTTTTCAGGAGTTTAAAAGACAATAAACTACAAATACTGTGAAATATTAATTCAAACTTATACCATTCAATAAAAAACAACAAAAATCAAAATATGTATAAAACATTTTTTGTGTTTGTCTGCATTTTACGGCATAAGAGGGCGCTGAAATCACAAATGCCCTTGGTTTTTTATTGTTTCAAGAAAATAATTGTAAAAAATTCATTTTCTGGATTACGAGATTCAAATTTTTTTTCTGTGACACCTTACTATATTCTAAACCATCTATAAAAAAAATTTTACTGGAATTATGCTCCTATACATATTTTTTAATGGTTTGAAAAATGCTTATTATTTACTTAAGCTCTAAAAATTTCTTAACTTTGATGGAATATTAAAAAAAAAGAAAAATATAGTCTATGGGTTTTTTTCTGATTTCGAATATTTAGACTGTTTTCTAATAACTACAAGAAAAAAAATTGAAAAAATTTTACCACAACTTGAAAAAAAAATATATTTAAAAAATGCTATTTTCGTGATTTTTGCTCAAATTTTCATAGATTGAATTAGTTTAAAAAAAATAAACTAGGAACATAATGAGAAATATAAAGGTATTAAAGTGGCTTTATGTAATTATAATGAAACGTAACTAATAACTTAAATAAATTTCAGGGTGCTTGTCCGAAAGCATTGGAAGCCAACCACAAAATCTTGAGAAAAACAAGACTGTCCCATACGAGAAAAACGTCACAAAGAGACACTCATAAAGATTTAATGACTCATTTAATACTTTCCTCAGATCCGTTGTTGTCTTCAAAAAGGAATCCAAAGGCTAAAAAAATATATATTTTTCGACGAAATTGAGAAATATATACTGAGAGAAAATGTTGATGAACCATTTAAAGATAACGAAACAAATGTTTCGTTGAGCGGCAATTTTTTTTTGGAAGAATCCAGTACTGAAGTTGATTTATTGTAATTCAAAAATATGAACATATGTAAATAATAAATAAAAAAGTTTAAAGAAAATAAGTTAGGAATATAAGAAGTTAGGAATATAATTCCAAATATTTCGTTAGATCGGCTCAGAATCACTTTCTTACGATGTCCGACCGGCCGGACAGAGGCTCTGACTGGTACAAGGACCAAGCCTATTGAAAACGGAACGAATCGGTACATAATTTTACAAAAACCATCTTATTACATCGGTAAGATTAAATTTGGTCCAAACCAAACTAATTTTATTGCAATCAAAATCAGCTTATCAAATTTTATTGGAATCTTTCTATTTTTGAACATAGCTCCCATACAAATCATTCTCCCGAAAATAGTTTTTAATGCCAGCTTCCTTACGATAGCTACTATGTCATGACAAAATGCTGTCCAGGAAGGTCCAAAATAAACCATAGGTTCCATATAAACCCTCATCCAAAAAACTCATATAAGAAGATGAAGATATCTAAATAATATTCGGCAGACAGAACTTTTAAACGAATCTTAACCTCATAACATAATTTTATTCTGGCGGGTCCATGATTGCCCAAATAAATTACACTTTAGGAAATTTTTTTACACTCTAGGAAATTTGTTTTTAAATACTATGCCATAGGGTTTCGCATGTTCGGGCTTGACCGATTATACTTTCTTACTTGTTATTTTTGCAAGAGCATTTTAAGCGTTTTTAACTCATTTTTCATTAAATGATGTTTTTGTATTTTTCACATTAATAATCCGATTCTACCAAAATTCGGCAAACAATATATCTAACAAATATCAATTTTCACACCAAATTTTATTACGATTTTTGAAGGTGTTATAGCATTTTTAAGAAAAAGGATATATGGCAGGACCTTGAATCCTTGCTCAGACTTAAATGAAAATTTACACACACGTTGCTAGTTCTGTGTGTATCAGCATGACCATTCTTTGTAATTTTGTGGGCGTTATTGAAGCTAAAATCACATTTTTCCATTTCAGGACACATGGGAGGTAGGCGTGTCCTTCGACCGATTTCTCCAAAAAATTTATATTTTTCTTAACTAAGCTATTTTATGCTTGTGTACCAAATTTCAAAAATTTCTTCCACTCCTTCTATTTATGTCTCTTCGTAATATGGGGACAAAGCACTGTGCGGCGTATGTCTAAAAACAAATGTTTCAGGAAAGCCGAAAAACCATTCAAGATCGAATGGGCTAGGTATTGCACTTGTTAAACTTTGTCATTACGCTAAAATCGGAATTGATCCATCTTTTTTCAACAATTTTATGAAACATGTAAAGAGCGTTTAAAATTAGGCAATATGGCATCAACATCTCAAAATCGGCAAAATGGACATACGCGGTTGCCCATGAAAACCACAGATCTTGCATTTGCTCTTTTGCAAGCCTTATAATGAACTCCGCTATTTGATTTACATTAAGAAAAATTGTAAAAAGCCACAAAATAAAAAATCGATGCAAAAAAATTTAAATTTATTTTGTATTTTTATGACAGTTATGAGAGGGGCTGTATCATAATATGACTGCTTCTAAATTTATTATGATTAACATGATGATAATTTGATTACTTCTTAACTTAGTATGATTAACAGAATAATAATATGATTAAGGGAAAAATATTATGATGTAATAGTACGAGTATATTTAGTCATAATATGATTCAATAATAATCCTAATATGGGACTACAATCATGAATTTTATCATAATATGTTGCTCTCAGAATATGTTAACCACAACCATGTTTTTTCTTTGCGTGCAACCAGTGAAATGCGCATAGGAATAGCTTAATCCCATCAACAATAAATTTCAGTTTATCAATAGTAAGAATTGGGAATTTAGCACATTTAAACGAAACCTTGTTAATTAATTTTTTGAATCCCAAGAAAAACTTTAATAACCTCATTCAATTAACGCAATTTTATAAACAAAGTTTTGTTTTTTTTCTCTTTCGGTTTGTTTTTATTTTATTTTTTTTCATAAATGAATTCAAAACTGCAAACGTACGTCAATATTACCACAATAAAAAAACCACAGGCATTTTGTATTTTAGTGAATTTTTACAGGCAGTAAAATAAAACCTTTAAAAAATTTTTTGATGGAATGCTATTAAATAACAAATCTTTCGACCAGATTGTTGGTGTTGTAAAGGCTTCGCAAAGTGCAGATCAAAAAAAATATTTCATGTTAAGAACGCACTCACATATGCTCCTTATAGGATAAAATGAACCTTCTCACCAAATTTCATTATAATTGAAAGGGGTCGGGTCCCACTCTTTGTTCGATTTGACATGGAATTAACCAGATATTAACCGTATATTCATTTCCATTTCCATTCCTATTCTCATTTTTATCAGCATATTGTTGTACCACCTGAACTCCTGTCTATTATATATCAAAATATCAACAAAATCGAGGAACTTTTTTTTTGCTTCTCTTTTGTCTACCTAAAAAAGTACAAAAAGTCATAGTTTGAAAGGTCGTGCGATTTCACACCTTTAAATTATTTTTCTGTGGATTACGTGAAGTCACTGGCTTTAGCTTTTAAACCATCATTAAAAGCTGGTTTACACTATCTCACAAGTCTTACGTATTCCATAATATTTTGTGAGATAGAAATCTAATGAGTTTTGTTGCGACTGTCAAAAACTCTAATTTAACATAACAGTTTGTGTTCACACCATCACATAAAGTATATCACATATGAAATAAAATGCAACCCTGATCCAATGAAAAGTATTATTGCTTAGAAATTTTTCAAAAAACTCTGAAGTCCTATGGGATGTCAAAAATGCGTTTTGTCAAGAGGTTTGTCATCCAGAGAAAAACTACGTTAGGGACAAAATTGTTCACAAGCTTAGTGTTATTGGCAAAATAGGCTATAAATTTTTGTTTTATTTATAATTATTAAAATTTGCTTAACTTTATGAAAAGTAAAACATTTCAAGAAAAATAAAAACTTTTCCAAAAAAAATATGTGTTCATAATATTATACACAGTATTAGTATTGAGTTCTGGATGTGAACAATTATGACCCTAGTTAGAGATTATTGTTGTATTTGGGTCCTAGCGTTTGGTATGTTGTCCATTTGCTTTTCTAAGCTGCCTTTATCCTTTTTTCCATTATTTTACAAAAGTTCTTAGCAGTTTCGGCTTTTTTTCCAAGCTTTAACGGCAAGCTCGCAAAGCTTATATACAGAGGTAGGCGGGTTCCTCTGAGCAAAAAAAGACAAAAATGGTGTTTTGGAATGGACCAAGGTACTCAATTGGGTACTACTCTGGCGACTTATTAGGTACATTTATTTTCGAATTTTTATTTTCTTCAAACTAACTTTTAGCTATTTCTGAAGTATGCTTAAGATCGTTGTCCTGCATAATGATATCACCCTGTCGTGGTTCTTAGCCAATTATGGCTTATCTTGGAATCAACGGGTCTTAAAGGATGATTATGTACACGCAGAGAAAAAATATGGTTGGGCATGGTTACGGCAACAACACTATGTTTAATGTAACAATATATTGTTGTCGTACACAAATAATTGTTATTTTTATTTAATATCAACAATATTATAGTTACTGTAAACATATCAATGTTTATCGCAATTATGAATTTGATATTGTTGACCGAAAAATAATTATTTTTCTAACAACTTAATTATGATAACTTTCAAAACATATTATGTTACTCACAAACATATCATGATATTTAAAAGCCATAACATTATAACTTTCTATACATTTATCATATTATGTTAAAGATGCAATCAAACTATTTTTACTCTAATCATATTATGTTAGCGCCATTTGTAAAATAATTCTTAAGCAGCTGTGTCGTTTTTTTATTTGTGAGCGGTTAAACAATAAAAAGATAAAATTCCATAAAAAAATAAGTTTAAAGAAATTAAAAAATTAAAATATTAGCGGATTTCATTCAAGTATTAGTGATGTAATAGTGCAAATGCAAAATATCATAGTTTTTTTGTAAAATTCAACAACAAAACACACAGAGATTTCGTTATATTTTATAAAAGTGCTACGATATTTCTGTGGTTTTCATGGGCAACCGCGTATGTCTTTAAACAAATTGTTCAGGAAAGCCGAAAAACCATTCTAGATCAAACTATGGGCTAGGTATTGCACATTTTAAACTTTGTCATTACGTTAAAAAATCGGAATTGATCCATCTTTTTTCAAAAACATGTAAAGAGCGTTCAAAATTAGGCAATATGCCATCAGCATCTTAAAATCGAAAAAATGGGCACACGCGGTTGCCCATGAAAACCACAGATTTTTCATTTGCTCTTTTGCAAGCCTTATATTGAACTCCGCTATTTGATTAACATTAAGAAAAATTGTAAAAAGCCACAAAATAAAAAATAGAAGAAAAAATATTTTAATTTATTTTGTATTTTTATGACAGCTATGAAAGGTGCTGTATCATAATATGATTGCTTCTAAATTTATTATGATTAACATGATGATAGTATGATTACTTCTTAGCTTATTATGATTAATATGACAATAATATGATTAATTTCTTAGCTTATTATGATTAACATGACAATAATTTGATTACTTCTTAACTTAGTATGATTAACAGAATAATAATATGATTAAGGGAAAAATATTATGATGTAATAGTACGAGTATATTTAGTCATAATATGATTCAATAATAATCTTAATATGGTGGCTACAATCATAATTCTTATCATAATATGTTGCTCTTAGAATATGTTTACCACAACCATGTTTTTTCTTTGCGTGTAGTTCTTGGCACACATTTTTCTTCTGAATTAGCGGAGTTCTCGAAGCTTGTTTCCGCGAAAACAATCTCAAGGAATTTATGAGATCATCAAAATTTTAATATTTGGAACTATTCCACTCTTTTACGCTAACACGTTTACGCCTGCCTGCGATCTCATAATTTTTGTCCGATCTAAGCATTTTACACGCATTGAAGCTTTAAAACTGTATTTTTCTTACTTTTTTGCAAACTTCAGTCGTTTTCAGCGTTTATTTTTGCTAAAAGGTGGGTTGTCGCTCATTATTCTAGCTACTTATCTACAAGAACTTAAGCAACTTTGTATGATTTTAGTGCTTACATCTAAATTGTACTCAATGCTCAGTATTTACCGGACCATAACAGCAATATTGTCTACACTAGTAACAATAAGTCGCTTTGATTCGCGAAAATCTTTTGGCGAAAGTTTTTTTGGGCGACCATCTTTGTTGCTTTTGGTATCCAAACTACACTTTTTATTTACTTTACATTCAAACCCCACTGAAATGTTGTATTTTTTGTGATCTTGCGATGTGAGACTCCTTTTTTTAGATTTTTCACAATGCTTTGTTTTAAAAGTGCCGCTTTTCACTTACCGTTCTTTAAGAAACTAGGCTAAATTTAATTGCTCAAATTTTTTTCAAATTTTAAAAAAATTTAATATTAATATTTTAATTAACTCACGTTAAAAGCAAATTCCACAGATAAAACTTGAAATTTTTTTGGAATTTTTATGACAGATTCACACAGGGTCAATATTGTTCACACATATGGTTTGGAAATTCGCCAATAAATAATAAAGTGGGGTTGGTCATACATTTGACCCATCTAGGAGCATCCTACGCGCTGCAGGGGCCAAAATAAAGAATTTTGTTAAGCCGCAATATTTGTATGATACAGCGCGTAGGATGCTCCTAGATGGGTCAAATGTATGATTAACCCAACTTTATTATTTATTGGCGAATTTCGGTTTTTTTTAGTTATTTCAATAAACTAAACCGTTTTTAAGTTACACGAATATATGCTGTGCAGCCTCTTAGATTTTCGAAATTACGGTATATCTTGAAAAAAAGAGCTAACTAAAAAAAAAACGGTGAGCACCACTGGATTCAGCGTCCCCAACCACGGTAAAATGCCAGGGGTGCGGCTGGTCTGTTTTTTGCAACTTGCACAGTGTACTTATTGCTCAAAATTACAATATTAAAATTCCATTTTAATATAAATTTTTTAAAGGTTGCGAAAGGAAAAAAATCATATCTTAAAAAAGAAAAAAAAACACCTCCTTCAAAGTTTCAGAATTTTTAAAGAAAAGTTTGAGGTATTATACAAATAAAAATCAGCCAAATTAAAAATAGGTTTTTGACTTAGTCCGTTTTTAAAATTTAACATTTTGCAGATTTTACATTTTTCAAAAAAAATTTTGTTTTTCAATATATTGTTTGTAGCCCCAAGTATTCTCTTTAAAATGACAATAAAATCATCTTCGTATGTCAAGTAATTTTCGAGATATTGCGTAAATAAGCTCAACACATTCGACTAATTCGGCGAAATTATGACATTTTGAATATGAAATAACTTTCGAAAAACAAATTTTAAAATTTTTTTTCGTTCATATATGTTCCTTCTAAGATAAAAGGAACCTGTACCCATGTTCTGTAACTATAGTGAGAACTTCTCGCGTCGAAAAGATGTGACACAAAATATTCCATCGTTTCTCGAAAAGTGAGAAAAAAGTGAGTCTGTAACTCATGTCGAAAACTAACAAAAGAGATTACGTCGTTACGTTATAAATGTCATAATATTGCACTCGAAGCCGATGTGACATTGCAGACATTGAAAACGCCAGTAACAAATAACGTTGACGGCGACCAAAATTTACTAAAATTGAAAATTTTTCAACGACGGCGGCGAAATTAGAACCGTCGGCTTTACCAAATAATGTAAAGTGTGACTTTAATGTTTGTTGTTTGCAAACGATTTAAAAACATTCGTATATTTTATATAAATGTTAAAGGCAAAATAATTAAACAATAAATAAAATGTGCCAAGAACAAAATATTATTATTATTATTCTTTGTATTTTACATTTTTAAGTGTTTTTTGGTGTTACAAGTTTTTCTCGCCCCGTTTTTATACGTGAGTTTATTTGACAGTTCAAAGCGGAAACTTTTCGCACAAAAATATTACAGACACACTTTTTCTGAAATTTGGCGAGTAATTTCCTTACGTGACAGCTAGTACTCGCCAAAAAAAGTTGCAGATACAGTTTAGTGAGAAAAACAGCTGTTTGTTTCAATTTATGGCATTTCTGTTTCATTTCACACATTTCAATCGAAAAGTTTACTGACGCGAGAGTTACAGAACATGGGCACTGCTCACCAAATTTCATTAAAATCGGAAGGGGTCGTGCCCCACTCTTGGTCGTTTTGACATGGAATTACCCAAATAAGTTTACATAGTTTCATTATAAAATGTAGAAAACCATGCAATAGTTTAAGAAAGTTTCCAAGTCTAAACTTTAATACTTTGATATGATGATATACATACATTTTTATAATTTCGTGAACAATTTTGTCCCTAACTGTATATGCATATATTCATATGGTTGCTAAGATTGCTTATTCTCTTCATTAGGAAGTTGAATGGTTGAATTTTGCAGTATCATGTATTGAGTAGCTGCTCTGTAGGACGGGCATTGGCGCTGGGTATCACAATGGGAGCATCGAAAAACCCAAGTAAGCTGTCTTCTAAATGGCTGCTCCAGGAACTAAACCTATATGGTATCCACCTACAAAGTGCTATTAACGAACAATTAAATTTCGATACAAATTTTATTCATTTGGCATTCTATGATGAAAGATGAAACAAAAAAAAACATTTTTCTTCAAAGGATTTGTTTACCTTTGTCAATTGTTGCAATATAAATTAGTTCTACTTTCGGTAAAAATTGAATAAAAGTGTCATATTTTTGGACTAACATAAAGCAAGATATTTATTTATTACCAAATCCTGTTATAACAAATTTGTTGACAGTTTCTCTAAATATTCCTTAACAAAAGGTGAACTAAAAAGAAATTAAGACCCCTACTTAAAAGGAAACCCATTACCCTTTATTTCACATAAAATTTTCTCGTTTTTATTGCCAGCTACTTAATAAAATAAGCAAGTGGAAAATTTAAATGTCCCTTCTTAAAATTAAGTCTATTGATATTCTCTTTTTCTATACAATCCTTGAAGACCTAAATGCTTCCTTGTTGATTATGCCAGAAAGCAACTCACCCTTTTGTAAAATTTATATTTAAAAAAAAAAAAACCAAAAATAATTTTCCATAATAATGTTTCAGTTTATAAATGAATGAATGATGTTCGTTCGTTGTTCGTTCGCATTTAGAAGTTTTCTCTTTGGAATCATTCATGCTTCTTTGCATTTATAAATTTTATTAAGGATTCCAACATTTTTTACATATTTCTTTTATCTGGTTTTTTAATATTATTTTTTTCTGTGGGTTGGTTTCGATGTGTTGACTTTAGGGTTCTCTTCGTGGACTTTCTCACTTCCCCGGAAACGGGAAAGCAAAGTTACTTTTACGATTATTTTTTAAAAAATATATATTTATGTTCCTTTCACTCCTCGAGGCAGCAGAAGACAATCCTCGTGAGATCTCCAAAAGGTTCTTAGCCAACTACTCAGGGCCTACTGACTCCCGTGATACCAGATAAGATATCTGGCCAACCGCGACCTCAAGAGATATGTCAATTTTGAGTTCTACCAAATTTCGGGTATTGACTGCACCTGAATCTCTAAGAGAATGTGACACAAAAAAGCTGGAATATTATTTAAATGTTTCCCTACATACTACTTTTAAAAGGGATGTGTCACTTTTGGTATTTGTGATCACAGGACACTTCCTTATAGACAGGCATGTATAGCGTCTGGGAGCAAAGCATTATGATAACTGCCTCAGCTGCGATAAGAAAAATGACAAGGAGAACGTGAACTACCTCCTCTGTTACTGTTCTGCACTGGATTCGCCACCTTCGACGGAATCTATAATGATATTTTTGCCGTTGAACTAGAGTGCGTTTTGAACTTAGTTTAAAGTTCGGGTTAGTTCTACGTTACAAGCTCTGTTTAGTGGGTGGTATAATTATTGAGGAATCAGAATCTCTTGATGTTCTGGGCATGAGGATACAATGTGATGTCCGATGGACAGAACATATATTCAAGGTGTCGAAAGAAGCATTCAAGTGCCTCGGTTTTCTAAGACGGTGTAAGATATATTTCACTCCATCTGATCTCCTTACTATTTATACCACCTATATCCGACCGCGTATGGAAAACAACTCTCATGTGTGGGCCGGTGCTTCAAAGTCTATTTTGGAACTTCTCGACCGCGTACAGGAGAGGGCGAAGGTTCTCATTGGTGACAGTAGGGTATCCAATTCTATTGACTTCCTTGAGCACCGTCGCAATGTGGGTTGTATTTGTCTGTTTTATCGTTACTACAATGGGATGTGTTCTGACGAAATTTGGGATCTGGTTCCCGAAACCCGTACGTTTGTTCGTAATACACGTTTTTCCTCAAGAGCCCATCCTTATGTGGTCGATTGGCAGGTAAACCGTACAACGCATTACAGAGAGAATTCGTTTTTTTCCCGCACAGTTCGTATGTGGAATAACCTTCCTGCAGAAGTCTTCCCTCTCACTTACAACATGATTAAGTTCAAATCGAGTGTTCACAAACACTACTCCCTCTATCCTCCTTCCCACAACCTATTTTCCTAGTTCCAACACAATGCAATGCATTAGTAGGGGTCATCCCCTGAGTGCTGGTCCTAACAGTAAAAAAAAATGATTCTAACATAGAGAAGATATCAAAGTATGTATTTTGTCTGGGTATAATAAAAGCTCTAAAGTTTTCTTGAATTTCTAATTATGAATTGCAATTGTTAGCTAAATTTCAACTTAACAACTTTTCCATCCAGCATTTAAGTTTTTGAGAAAGCGTAAATTAAAAACAATTAAATTTATTAGGAATTCTCGGGACGAGAATCTTTGCAAAAAAAAACTCTAGTAGCTTAGCTTATCTATTGTCCTTTTGTTCTTTATTAGTCTTTATTATGATTTTTTTAATGCTTTTAAATTCTCAACATTTTTCATACAAATTCATTTGTACAGATGATTATTATAATCAAGTTGCCTTTAGAATTAAATAAGAGAGTCAGCCAGAATGAAAAGTAGTTCTTGAATAAATAAACTTATTGTATTATAAATTAAAAAGATGCTTTTAAAAGAAATTTTATTATTTTTAACCCATTTTTGTTTGCATTTAAAGATCTTTTTTTGTTTGTTTGTTTGTTTCTTCAACTTTTAAATTACAAAATTTAATGTATTTTATTTTTAATGGAAATTAAGACAAGTAAAATTTTTTACTTAAGTGACCATTAATTGATGTCCTTTCATTATGTTTTTCGCCAAGCGACAAGAAAACAGAAACGATAAAAACAAGATAATAAATTGCTTTTTAATCATTTTTGCTGTTTTTTCTTTCGCTGTTGCACAGTGGGATATTCCTAAATGGATGGTTAAACTTGCTATACATACACAGCAAAGTTATAATCGAAATTTTGTTTCAATTTTGTTATTTTGTTTGCAACATAACAAGGATTTTTATTAAGTTATTACATACAGTTTCACGCATTTTAAGCGGGGCACACAGAAAAAGTCTTATGTTTGGAACTCAAAATAAAAAGTTTAAATTTATTTTCCGATGCAAGTTTGATGGATACCAAATAGAAAAAAATGCTTGATATCGACTCGATATAAGCTTAATCTACCTTTGATCTCTCTTATAAACTCAAACTTCTGCATTAGAATGCCTATCGATTCTGCAAATAACAGATGAGCCAAAAATATGGACTTTTAAGATGACTAGGCAATATTGGTCTCATATATAGATAATACTACATTCAATAATCAAAAAGGATATTTCCCTACCGGTACCTTTAATTATCGGACACTGTCTTATAGGCAGGTATACAAAATGTCTAGGAGCCATAAACAACGATAACGGACGCAGCTTCCGAAATAAAAATGAAGAGAAAAACGTTTAACACTTTTGTCACTGTCCTGAACTGACGCACTCATAAATGATAGGGATAAAAAATAAGGTGGGCTTGGTCATACATTTGACCCTTCTAGGGGCATCCAATGCTCTGCAGGGTCCAAATTTAAGAATTTTGTTTAACCGTAATATTTGTATAATTGAAATTTTTAATTTGGCCCCTGAAGCGCAAAGTTGTAGACAGATTTAAATCATATTTGGCTTGCTCTGCATCTGATAAAATCCTCGACTGCCGACTGTTCTGCAGGAGCTATAGAAATACGAAATAACGATTTTTTGCCAGCTTTAATTTTCTAATTAAATTTAAAAATAATTCTGCTAGATTTATCGAATTATGTACTTCCTTAGCAAAAATTTAATAGTTTCTTGCGAGCTTTAATTTTCTGCCATTAGAGATCTGACAACAGACAACAGAGATCTGGTGGATAATAGAATAATTGAAGGAGATACTTGAGGTCAATGGTTCCTAAGGGTAAAACATTGTTATTCTCGAACAAAAACATTGATATATCATACCTTAAGATCGGACTGTAAATGTAAAATGTAAAAAAAAAACGGTTTTTTTGAAATCTCCTTATTGAGGTACGGTCTAAATACATGGGATTCGGTAAAAATCAAAAGACAGATCACAAGAGATCCTTACGGTCTCTTGCAATTACCGCTGACCAGAATCCTTTCTGTTATCACGGGAGTCTGGAGCCCCCTAAGCGTCTCACAGAGGAGTATTTGGCCTGAAAAGCTGGCCAAAATTATTAAACGTGTTTTTTTAATTAAAAGTTTTAATTTTTTGATTGTTTTAGGTGTAGTATGATATAAAAAGTCTAGTGGCAGATTTTGAAAAAATTACACTGCGCAACAAAAGTACAATGCGCAACAAAAAAATTTTTCTCAACCTAAAAATAAAAGTATGTGGACTATATGGATTTTGATGTCCTTAATTCTCTAGTACGTAAGGATTTTCTTTTAAAGGCGTGGCATACTTCACCCCCTAAATCGTTAGGTTGCCTTATATATTTTGCCATAACTTGAAAACGTGTTCTCCGATTTTAAAAGCAGGAGGATCAGAAGATGCACCGGAAAATTCTGCTTAAACTAACCATACACATTTATTTAATATCTATTACTATTTTGGAGTTATTAAAAATTTATTCCATTTTAGAAATATTTAAAAATATTCAAAAATGTACAAAAACTCGTATTAAGAATGTAATGGTTTAAGTTCCGATTTGGCCAGTATTTTTTCTTTTAAAGACATGTTTATTGAAGTTGTTACCCAAAAAAAAAAATGGAGCTTCGAACAAAGCAGGTTTGTCAGGGAGATACATAAAAGTTTAGCTTACCATTGCGCTTACGGAAGACATGCATTTTATACGGCGTGTTCCCACTTTGAGGCAATACATTTTTGACACATAAATTCTCCCTTACAAGCCGTTGCACTTGAAATGTTATTTTTCTTTAAAGTTTTTGAGAGTTTTTTCACTTACTTTACTGCATTTCTGTATGTCTTATTGCGTAGCGCATAACATTGCGCTTATTTTTTTAAATGTACCTACCCATTAGTGCTTCGCAAAATGAGAAAATTTTTTATTGGGTAATTAAATTTTTTTTTTCATTTAGTTTCTTTTTTAAAAAGGTAGTGAATTTTTAAAATAGAAAATTGGGTTTTAATAAAAAATAAAATAAATTTTTTTTATTTTACCAGCTTGACTTGACTATGAACATTTGGACAAAAGTCTCCTAACCAATTATTTATGTACAGAATTTTCTAAAAATTAGCACAGATATAGAAAGCTGAGAGAATTTTCTTTTAAACAAGCCCTTTTTCAGAGATTCAGGCCAACTATTCACCAATTGCAATAAATATATCCAAAAAAGTAGTATTTTTTTCAGATTTTCTGAGCACCAAACTTTCAAGTCAAAAACCGGAAGCTCGATTTTGATTTTAGAACCATGGTTTCTTTAGGAAAAGTTCTTAGAATTATGTGTAGATTACGATTTTGCTATACGCTTGGTGGGCAAAAAAATTGACCCACTCTAATGTACATACATACATATGATTTACAGTCTAATTAAAAAAAAATGAAAATTGTAAGGCTCTTGTAAAACAGTATTTTTTTATGAAAAAAGGCTTTATTATATTTATTTTATATTATTTAATACTTTATAAACGAAAAGTTAAACTAATAAAAATTCCTTACTAATTATTATGTCGTATGTGTATCCTCATTAGCTGCATCATCGGTGTCAGGAAGAAGAAGTGTGATGGTTTCTGATGAAAAAGCTTTTTTATTATTCCGTTCTCTTTGCGTACTGCAGCTTATAAAAGGGTCACTGCTCAGAAATAACCTTTTCAAGACATCTCGATTTGTATCGCTTCTGCTGAATTTCCTCGAATAATTCGTGCGGTATAATCGTAAGTGCTTATTTCTGGCCTCGGCAGCTTCTTCTGGCAATTGTCCAATTGGCAAGATTGCTTGCCATGAATAAGAATCTTGTGCATCGTAGGACTCATGGGGTGCCAGTTGTAAAGTTGCACATATATTTCGGCAGTTTTATGTGCATATTCCTCTCATTTCTCAATATTAATTCGGTGTCCGCTAGTTTTCGCTTCCAATATTATTTTCAGGCGGTTGATTAATTCTTCATTAATTCCAGTGATTTTCGATGCAGTTGCTGGGTCCGAAAAAAATCTTTTTGATGTGTTGCCATCACCGTATCCTGGTTTTGGAACATCTACAAGTATTCCTATCTCGTCTTTAAGTCTTTTTTGGATGAATATCTTCCTCTCTTTAACAATTGCTTTATCTTCATCGCTCCTTGCTTGCCACTTTTTAATTGGCAGTTTATATGCGAGATGAAGTATCGATTCTAAAAAGCGTATGCGTGCATGTAAAGTTGATAGTCCAAAACTCAAGGCATCACAGTTCAGACGAACATTCTTCTGCAACGTGTTAAAATCTTTCGAAGTTTGACCGCAAATGTAACACCTCATTGTCGATTTTGTGTCCGTTGCAGCATTGCATACTTTTCCGTCGACCATTGTCATTACCATCGTGTGTTTAATTTGTGCTATTTTTCCACTACACGGTACTTCGCTTTTCTTTAAAAATTCAGTTTGATTATTTATGTGTCCTATTTCTTGCTTCGTGATGTCAGTTGTTTCCTGCACAAAACGGATGCGAATTGGTCTACACAGCCTAGTTGAGGATGGTGTTTGATTTCGCCATATCGTTTTAATTTTTCCATTAGTATTTGTGATTAGTTTAATTGGTACACAACTGCTTTGGAATATATTAGCGTCACTAACATCTTCGTTTTCGAATTTCTGCTTATAACATGATTGGTGCGATTCGTCACAGCCCCATTTGGTTATAAGTTCCAAGAAATTTAGCTCTTCATAGTCTAACTGCTGCAAAACCTCTTCAAGGTATATACATAAACGTGTTGCTGTATGGTCGAGGAGAGCTTGGAGCTTCACTTCCGCTAATGTTTCAGTAACGGTTATGGCATCTTCATTGGGATAACAATTTTTTTTTTTGCATTTTTTAGTAACGAGTAACATGGATACACATTTTTATTGGCATTGTATAAAATTTCATATTGCTTTTTCGTGAGCTCTGCATTTACAAAGAGTGCTAAAGCTCCTTCCGCTGGAAGTTTATTCACAGGGTTGACTTCAGAAGTTGTTAATGATCGCTTGCAAATTCTTGCTTTTCTTGGGGATCTCGTTATATCCATTATTAATTTAGCCGCATCATTATGTCCCGCTGCTCTTTGACTCATGGATGCAGCAAATGTGATCTCCTCTGTTGTTAATTGGTGACGAACTTCTTCAGTTTTTCTCCGCTTTGTTCTATCACTAGCTTCATTAAATTATTTTCGTGGTCGCCCTGAAGACGAACTGCCAAATACTGGTATTGTTACAGTTCCTTCCAGCCATATAGCGTTTGTGCTTAAAAAGCGGTCCTCTTTTCGTTGTGCCGAAAGCCAATATCTTTTGTCCCCATCCCCTTGACATTTTGAAATTTCGCTTAATTTTCTGACCAAAATTTCCAATTTCTCGTCCATGGTTCCAGCATTAGATTTTTTCACTATTTGGAATAGCTGTAATCTTGTGTAAACTTGTTCCATGTTGACTCTCGAAGTTTCAAAACGGTGTTGATAAAAAATGGGTGCAATAACCCTTTATAAGTATTTTCAAGCGCATGCTTTTATGCCTTAATTGGATGGTAGCCTGATAACTGGGTGCCCATGTATTTTTTATGTACCTATATTTATTTTTTGTAAACTTATTTTTGTTTTTTAGAGCAGGTATATAAAAATATCTTTTATGGGGATGTGTGGGACATTCCCTTAAAACTATTTTGGATAATTAAGAATTTTTGCAGTTTATAAATACATAAAGGCAGGTATTAATATTGTGAAGTGTTAAAAGTGATGTGAATAACAGTTGAAATCAATAATTCAAAATACATAAAAGTTTATGACGATATAAAGGTATAAGAGCAAAATAGAAGAAATGTGAAAATTTAAAAAAATCGTCAAAAAATAATGGCGCAAACTTGCGCACACTTTTTTTGGATTTTAAAATTAGAGATTCCAAATTTTATTGTGGTATCAAACATAATTCGTAGACATGCTAACCTCACCTTTAAAAACCTCTTTTTTTCCTTTTTTTGCAAAAAAAAAGTGTATAATTTGTTTTTTTTTTAGCTTTTGAACGAATTGTTTCAACATGAATATTCAACATATTTTAAATTTTTTTTGCTGTTTTAAATAACTTTTGATCAAACCTTTCAGCGAAAAAAAAATCTTTGTTAAACCTTTATTCGTTTAGCCGCAAAAAAATATCATATAAACATCCGAATCCGAAAATAAACATTTAAATCTCATATAATTTTCTTCACTTTCCTGACTTTAGCAGGGTCTCAGAGCTACAAATCGCAACTAAAAGCCTTCAAAATTGACAACATAATGTAAAATATTGTTGTCTGTCGAGCTGCGTACTTAGTTCTTAAGATTTCTTAAAATTCAGTTTTGCCTTTTTGGCCAGCTTTTCAGGCCAAATACTCCTCTGTGCGTCTGTTAGTTTATTGTTGCGGGATATTCTTTCTGTCTTTCAGGAAGATTGTCTCTGCGGAAGTTTCGCTTTTCTGTTGTAAAGATTTTTTCAGGGATTACGTGGTGGTTGTGGTTTTCCGCTGAGAGCCGCGGTAAGGAGTATCCTAAAAATCTCACCAAGAGGCTGATTTTTCAAAAGCAGGGGAGTTAAGATAGCTCCAGCTCCAGCTCCACCGCAACAGGCGAGCGTAAAATCTTGCCGAATTGCTATCTAATTGTGTTCGTCGCGACACCATTTGGGAACGGTTGAAAAAATTATTTTTTGTCACCCAGTGGCTAAAATCGACCATGGAGTAGACCCTAGGGCATGTTTCCATGTAAATCTTTTCCACAGGTGTCCTGAACTGGCAGGAAAGTGACTAGCCAAAATGAGAAACATTTAATTCGGGGATGTCTTTGTCATTGAATTGGAGTGCCCTTAAAATTTTGCTAGATGTTAGGATTGATTCTATAGTTTGAATTCCCTTCAAACAGTACTCCATACTTTCGCAATAAATTAATAGATCTAAGTTTTTCAATTGAGCACTGACAGGCCTTCCTAACTATTCTTATCTTATAAAAATGCCAATGTGTATGAACTGGATACTGAATTTTAAGTATCAGTTCATTTTAAATAATAATAATAAAGTGGAATCTCTTACGCCTGGATACAGAAGTGTTCATTGAAATGGATCTGTACAAGGAGGATTCTGGTTTAAACTCAATGTTGTCCTAATAGAACCCTCATAAGACCTGGAAACGGTGTCCGTCTTTAACAAGAATGATAGAAATAAAAAAGACGCCATCATTTAAATCTTCTGCTCATGTTCACAAATGACGGCACGCGAACTTTTTTTATTTGCTAATAATTTCAAGCTGGCAAACCAAAGATAGTTGTTGTTTGATTGCGGGGCTGACAGCTCTAATAAAGTGCATACATATCTTAAAAGAAATTAGAAAATCTAAGGGACTTCAAAACTTAGCTACCCCGCCGTTCACAGACTACGTCATATAATGGGAAACCATGCACATGTTGTGATTTTTTTTCTATCATTCTTGGTCATTATAAGATGTCCGGTTTAGGCAGGTATCCAGTAAGAAAAATAGATTAACAGAAAACAACAAGTAATTTTCGTTCATTTCAATTATCGGACATTTTCTGATAATCGCAAAACGCTTAACATTGGCGATTCTGACTTGAAATCGCATAATAAATGTTCGCAATAGGAAGAAGTTTGGCGACTCCAAATTACAAAGTTATGCTCAAGGCAACTAGAATATTTGTAAGAAATTTACCCAGATCGCAAGCTAAACGCCCAAATTCCAGAACACCATAAAATAAATTTTGCGTATTGCTTATATTTAAAATCGTGCTATTGTCTGAACATGGCCGTATATAGGAAACAGTTAGCCGGCGACATGAATTGGACATTCACAAATTGCAACAACTTAATTTTATACTTTTGGTTTGATTGGGATTGAAAACGGGGAAAGAACCAACATTTCTAATAGAAAATGCAAATAAAATTTTACAGGTGTAAAATAGTGACCCCTATTTTGTTAGTTCTTGTCGATGTCGACGTCTATACTTATTCGTTGTTATTTTGTTTCTTTCTAAAACTCAATTTCGAAAAAAACCAAATTAGGGCCTTTCTACACTAGACCAACGATATATTCTTTGCAATTTTACACCTTTTACCAATATGTATAGACCCCTGGGAAAAAAGTAGGAATTAATGATTAGCAAGGTTCCCCACCATTACACCAAAATATACGGAGGGCGTTGTTTTTAGGCAACGGCAGATGTCAGCCCCATTATCCCAAGACCTGCTACAGCAGACAAATCATCAACTTAGCTGGAACAGCAACCGATTAACGAAACTGATAGAAGGCAAATTAACAGTACTGGATGTATCGATATTCCAAAAACAGGGAGAGTGAAATCTTACACGGGAAGACACGAAAACAACTGCAACAAATCGTGGAAGATGCAGAAGTTCAGTGGAAGCCATATGATCCCAAAGGAGTTAATGGAGAAAAAAACATACCAACATATACCAAAGTTTTCTCCAATACCAAAACTAAACAAATATTTACGATGCATTCTTTAAAGAACTCATATCAACCGTTTAGAATCTGCAGAGTTTTCTCTCCTTTTTTTCTGAAATTTTCCCACTGTGTGTCGTTGCGAGTTATCTTTCTTTTGTTGTAACTAAATACTGCAAGGTTGTAATAAAAAACGTCCTTCTTTCAACCGTTTATCTGCTGCACAGTTTGTATGAAGTTCGTAGCAATTATTGACATTTACAACAAATAAAGTCCATTAAACTTTTCATAATTGTTCGTTTTATGTTACTTTGCAAGGATTTCTCCTTTGTTCTTTTAATTCATTTTCAATAATGAGCATCAGCAAATTTAATGAAACTTGAACAGTTTGATAATTTTATTAAAGTTTTTCCTTCTTTTTATTTGGCACGTTGTCTTAATAAACATTTTATAATCTTTATTGTTTTTTTTTTTTTCTTCGTTAGTGGACTTCATATAAAAAGCTTTAATTTTAATGTTTTCTTGCAACTGTTAATAGTTAATAAACTATAATATTAATTTCGCAATTACTTTAATAGTTAAAGGGAAGAGCAAAATGATTGAAAAAATAGAGCATAGGAAAAAGGATTCATAATCAGTGTTCGAAAGTAAACAGAACATTATTTAGCCTTCGGTTCACACACCCAGGAACGGTATCTATTTTTTAAGTGTTTGTGTAGACGAACACAACCCTTAATACCGTACGTAATTTTCAAGAAAGAGCCAAACATTATATAGTGTTCTGTTCTTCGTTAAAAAACAGAACAATTGTAGTGGTACTGTAGACAAACATTTCATTTTAGTGTTCTATAATGTGTCTTTTTTACATTGATAAAGAAATGAACAAAAAAAAGAAATTTTAGCAACGACGGCACCATGAAAAGCTTGTGTGTGTTTTGTGTATATGTTTTGTTTGTGTAAAATAATTTTGCTGGCTTTTTGTTTTTTTTCGAATGTGTATTTTGTTTTTGTAAACAATGTTTGGTTTTTTTACCAGCCAAAAGCGACGAACATTAATGAGCCGCACCGAACACAATGAAGTTTGTGATTTAAAAAAAAACAGAACGGAATTAGCTGTTCTCATCTTTTGTTGAGTTGGATAATAACAGTATTATTTTTCAAAAATTGGTTTTTGTTTGAAATGTAATTTTCTATGCGAACGCACGGAGAAAACTGTTGTGCATTATTTATGCACAAGCTGTTCATAACTATAAAATGTTTAGATACATTTTTGAATATGCAACTTTGCGCATAAATGATGCCTAATAATCATAAATGCTACACAATCTATTAAAATTGTACATAATTTATACACAAAAAATGTGCACAGCTTGTGAACATTGTTCATAGCTTAATTATTTGAAAACTAAACACAATTGATCATAATATATCAATTTTCATATATTATGATCAATTGTGTTGCATGAACGAGTATTAACACTTATTGTTCATGAGTTATGCTCACTTGTGCATAGATTTTGCCTAATATTTTGATATGTGTGCATATTGTTTATAAGTTGTGCCCATTTATGCATAGATTATGAACAATGCGCACTCATATGGATAATAAGTATACATTAATTGCAAGTTAGTTTCACTTATGTTCTTTTTGTCAAGAGTGCCGGATGTGTTTGAAGCGATAGTAGTTGAAGTGTGTTATATATCATTTAATATTATTTAGAAATATTTAATTATAAAGCACTTGTACTTTCAAATAAAGACGTTTGAAAATAAAATGAAATTTTGTTTCTTTAATATAAAGCTTAGTCTAGACGATATGTTGAATCAGCAAATGTATGCTTATACTCATATGCTTAAAAATAATAACAAATGTCTCTATCAGCATATGCAATATGCTAGGTGTCTAGACGATATGCTGAAAATACTAAATTTTTCAAATTCATCATATGCTAGTAAATGATATTTCAACAAATAAGTTAGCATACAATTTTTGAGTCTACACGATATGTTGAATTTCGTATGTTGTTATGTATGTTGAGTAAAGAGAACATTCGTTTAAAAATTCATTTGAATATTCTCTTTTTTTATTAATTTATTTAAAATTTGTTATCAATTATCGCCTTTATTGCAAAAATTAATAGTTTTAGTGTAATTAACACTTAAAAAGTAAGAGTGCTTTATTGGGCTTGGTCAAATCCGCAAAAAATTAAAATATTTAAGGACTGGATTGATCTTAAAATTATGGGTTCGAGCCCAGATTGAGTCAAAAATGAAAATTATCAGTAAATTTTAATTAATTTTCATGTTGTAAAATTCCTTTCTTCATAAAAATAATTTAATGAAAATTAAATTTGATAAACTTAAGCCTAATTAAAAATATTAAAAATTTGGATTAAAAACCATAAATAGTTCAACAAAAATAACCACAATACTAATTATTATTAGTAAAGTCTCACAGTTTATTAATTTATTTCAGTTCTACCCCTATGGTAAATTATGTGCCGACCAGAATGTTTTATGGATTAATTTGATACCCACACCACTATAGTGTCTGTAACACCTAAAAATATAGGTCCTATAACCATCGTTAAGTATACCAATCGACTCAATCGCTATCTCAGTCGATATAAGGATGTCCGTCCGGCCGGCTGGCTGGCTGGCTGTCCACTTTGTAGTGCGCAAAGTACTTGTCGCAATAATTTGATGAAATTTGGTACATTGGTTCTATTATTTATTGTAATTAAACGATAAGGAACGGTCCATAATTTCTCAAAGATCCCATAAAAACTTCTCTCCGAATAAGAGTCTTTGCGCTCATAAACCATGTTCTATGTTGGTATTAAGACTAAATCTGGGTCAAAAAGTTTTATTGTAAATCTACTGTTCCCATACAGATACCACTCCCAAAACTATTACCAATACCATAACGTCCTTAAAAATGTTGATCGGTTGAGTAATTTTTAGTATTAAAAACATAAATATGACCAAATGTCAATACAAAACACTTGTATGTTTCAACCGTTTTAAAGTCCCGCTTTCTACGGGAGCTATAGTGAGTTTTTTTTTTTTTGCCGATTATCACAAAATTGCATCGTGTTATTTCTAGCCACTTAAAGCTAAATTGGACTATATTTTTCCACAATATCAATATTTTTTAAGGTTTTGGCGTATTTAAATGATTTCCCAGAGTGGGCTTTATACGGAGCCTATAGTAAATTGTGAGCCGATCTTCTCCAAATTTAGTTGTGTGATTTCTAATTTTATGAAAATATGACCGACCAAATTTTACTATAATAGCGTTATTAGGTACGTCTTAGGCATATTTAAGTATTTCCGAGAATGGGTTTAACATGGGGCATATGGTAAAATATGGAACGATCATCTTAGTGTGATATCTAGTCATATAAAGTTCTTGCAAAATTAAATAGCAATCGGTTCATTCTGTTGCGAATTTTTGTTAGTTTCTTTAACAGAAATATCCATTTTTAAGGGTGTTGGGGTTCTGGTTAAAAAGAAGAAAATTTACTCAGCTGAGCGAAGTCGTTGCTTGATATACCATTAAATTAAGAACCCGGCAATAAGGAAAAAATTTATAAAGCGAAGCTGATGTTTGTCATACCATATAGTTAATACCTATATTGAAGCAATTACATAAAGTATATTAAATATTACCGCATGTATACTCAAACCTAATATATTAAACAAAAAGATGTATTAGAATATAAATGGTTAACTTTAATAGCTTCAGAATTTTATACGCTACTGTACCATGCATTATATTATATGAAAGCTTGAAGATTTCTCTAGAAAATATTATATGTAAATAAAAATACCTTAATATCGACAAAATTTTGAGATAAGAGCCATTTTGACAAATAACATTAGTAACTAAAAATATTTTTTGAAATTGGTTCTTAATGGGTTAATAATTCAGCATGTTTTATATACCACGTGAAAGGTATTTGGAAACACGCTTCAGCGCTACCCATATTGCTGAGATCAAATTTATACTTCAAGAGATATTGGTAAAGAATTTTTCAACTTTTATGATCTATATCTCTAAAACAAAGTTCGTTGGCCGATGAGCTAGAAATCTTGATAAGTTCCGGGGTTATATACAAAATTAAACAAGTAATTGAAAGAATACCAATTTTTATCTATTTTATATGCAACCAAATTTGCCGTATGCTGAACATACGTAGAAAGTTTGTTGAAAAGTAAAAATATTGTGTCTAGAAGATATGCTATAATTGTGAACAAACGTTTGCTGACTTCGTTAACAAATGCCTGTCATATGTTAGTAAGCATACGTTTGTTGAAAAAATTCGGTGTCTACACGATATGTTGGCGCTGAAAGCAAATTTTTCAACATAAATTTGCTGATTCAACATATCGTGTAGACTAAGCTTTAGCAGGAGGTGTAAAAATTTTTCCTATTTGTTCACAATCTATGAAAATGTTGCTCATAACCTATTCAGAGTTGTTCATAGTCTTTTCCCAGTTGTTCAGAATCTATGAACATTTTGTTCATAATCTATGCCCATGTGTTCACAAAACATGCTCATAGTGCTGAACATAAGTTATGAAAAAGTGTGCATAGATTATGAACAACTGTTCTTAGTCATTTTTCGTGAACAGTTTGTGCATAAGTTGTGCCCATACCGCATAATTTCTGCACACAATTCTCTCCGTGCGTTAACGTTCGAAATCGATAAACAGGCTGTCAGTGTTTATTTTCGAACACTATTCATAATCACTAGAAGACCTACTGGCAGCTTTTCGAAACCATACTAGGCAAATTCAACCTAATGGCCCTACCATAACAACAACTATTTACTCACACACACACCCACACATATACATACATACATGCACATTTGCCTCGAATTTAATTGTGTATAATTTTCCACAGTCAATTTCTTCCTGTAGTCTAAAGACTATAAATTTTCACGGCACCATGTGTTTGTGTTTAACAAAAAAAAAACACACACATTGGAAAATTTAAACAAAAAGTACATTTAAAATAAACTCAGCAACAGTAAAATAGTTTTTATTTTCTTAACACTAAAAATTGTTTTAAACGAGAACGTTAAAATTTAATAGCCTCTTGTTTTTCTCTCATGGTCATATAAATTTCGTTGGAAAACCAACTTAAACAAAATCATGTTTGCATTTCGAAAAGAAAAACACATAAAAAAAGAACGAACACAAACATGCCATTTTAACATTAAATTAAAAGTATTATGCACTTTGAAAGTTTTTTTTTTTTTTTTTTTTTTTTTTTTTTTTTTGCTATTTTTCTGTATATTCAGTAGATGTATCTACTGCCATAACCGATGGTTACTAAATAATTTACCAAAATTTTTAAAATTTTTAAAAATGCTTTGCTAATAATACAGCAATTGTAAGCTGTGAATAACTAGAAGTGAATTAGTTATAATTTTTATAGAGTGACACAAGTTTAAATCATAATAAAACTAGGAAATATATCTTTAATATCAATGAAACGGGCTTAATTGGAAAGAAAATTTTATGAAACTTATGTTTAAATATGATTTCTGCCATGTAGCCGCCACGGCTGGCATGCCCGTAGAACTCACCAGATCACATCTGTTTGCACAACGTATTGCAATGAAACTTCGTTTCTTGGTCAAACTAGCCGTATGTGGCATCGACTCCCGGCAGAAGTCTTCCCAGTCGGCTCCAATTTGGAAAAATTCAAATTACTCCCTCTTCACTTCTCCGCAAACCCTATTTTCCTGATACCAAAACAATGCATTGCATGCATCTATGAGCTCTAGTTTGAAACATATAGCGACATTAAATAGTTGCATAATTTCTCTCGCTTATTAATCTTCACGCAAATCTCTCTTTGACATGATTAGAGTCACGTTAATCAGCATGTATCCACTAATGTGACTCTACTCAACTGAAAGAGATTTTTGTACAGATTAATAATCCAGAAAGTATTTGGAGGACCGTGCATGAAATACTTGTCGAATAATGTCACTACATCTCTAAAGTTAGAGCTGGTACGGAAAAACTAATGAAGCCATCGTCATCAGCAGATGGATCAGGATCAGCTATATTTTTTTTTTTTTTTTTTTTTTAATTTAAGAAAGTTCCAGTTTGTTGTGCAGTGTTATCTTAAGAGTTTTTTAAAAAGCATGTCAAGAATCATTTGAGACTCATGTAGGCAGGCCTGTTGTGGAGTGGGAATCGGAGTTGAGGTTTTTTTTACTGGAATCAGAGTACGAAGTACCCACAAAAATTCGCGACTCCGACTCCAAAGTTGTTCTACTTTGTGCATGTAAATAACTATATTAAAGCTCAATGCGGCATGTGTTAGAATTAAAATCTCGATTTCTCGATTTTTTTCAAGGATCATTTGCTTGCTTTATTAAACCATTTAAGAGGTAATGCATTAAAAAAAGAGTTGTACAAATAAACTGACGACCAAAGTGGACAAAAAACATAATTAACAAATGTACTCAGGTATTCTTGACAGAAGAAGTACGGAAAAACAAAAGAGAAGGAAGGAAGAAACATGTAAATAAAATTGAAAAGTGATAATTGAAGCAAAATTGTTTTTTTGCAGATAACCTTTAACATTACTCTCGTACACTGTTTAAACCTCAAATCACCCAAAATTATGCACCTTAAAGCCTTTAAAAAGGGCATACAAAGAGTCAGCTAGTGGAAGAACGTTGTAAGTTACTTAAAAATGATACAAAGTAAATGGTTTTAAACGTGGCATAACGTTTTAAAAGCCACCAGTCATGATGCTTTGTGTAGTGGAAGAACGTTTTAAATGACATCGTGGTTGTGGATATGAAACATTTTTCCACTAAAAAAAAGTTATAAACTGTAAATTTGCATGTAATTTAAGTTTTGAATTTGTTGATATTTTGCATAAAAATTTTTATTATCATTATTTTTAATAATCTAAAAAAAATAATAAAAAATTTATAATCTTGCCTGTTAAAAACGTTTTTTTGCTCTCCTGAAAAAAAAAATATTTTGTAACTTTAAACGTTATTCGCGGCTGTGCTTCAATTATTTACAGCAAATTTGGAACCACCAATACCATTGGTTAAAGGTTGATAATTGACTGTTGCAGTGTTGCCAAAACTTGGTGACCGAAAATGGCTAAATTTATAGAAAACAAGTAAGAGTGTTATATTCCGCTGTGCCGAATCTTATATACCCTTCACCATTGTGCGAGTAAAATAGAGAGCAACAAAATAATTTTTACATACACATATACATACATATTTACAATACTTAAAACTTCATTATAAATGAAATTTAAAAAGCGAAAACTGGTAAATATTTTTTTTAAATTGTTAAAATTATTTCGTTAAATATATGAAATAATAAAGAAGGGTGATAACGAAAATCATATTGGGCATTATGCTAGTATATGTAAACAAATACGAAGGGGGGGGTGAGGGGATTGGAAGAAGAGACGACAACCGGATATGAACTTCGCTTTGCATAAGGACCCAGAATATATATACTTTATAGGGTGTAGGACCTTCGGTGAAGGGTATAAAAAACAAACTTAATTATTTCAGTATTTTGGTCATAACTCTGCTATTTCTTAACCGATTTGACAGATTTATATACCGACGTGTTAAAGAAGAAATTTGTTATTTTGGCTATAAAACTTGGACCCGAGAAGATCTAAGGTTCCTGAAAATGGTTATTTTTCAAAAAAAAATTTATATTTTGGTCATAACTTTTTCGTATCTGAACCGATTTTCCCGAGTTTTTCAGAAAATATTTTCTTCTGATATATAAGGCGTAACCATAGGTCATATTACAGTCAAAAAATTCAGGTTTTTATACAATTTTTAATACTTTTTGTATGAGAGGTACCACGCCTACTTCTCCAATCCCGCCCACATTTTGTAGGATGTTGTGTATTTATAACCTTAATGTACCTAATTTTAAAGCTTTGGCTCTTGCCGTTCTCCAGATATACAGAAAAAAGTAATACAACAACAAATACAACAACCACAAGTGATTTTTTGGAAAAATTAGAGGCAGTCGTGGTTTTTTAGTCATATCTCAGCCATTGTTCGATTGATCTGGCTGAATTTCAATAACAAGAAATGGTGGACTATATGTGACATAAATGTAAAACAACGTAGCCGCTATCATGTCTGGAGTCTCCGGAAAACACATATCAAACGTAAGACGGACAGACGGACAGACGGACAGACGGACGGATAACGTTAAATCAACTTCTCTCCTCATAAGGACCCAGAATATATATACTTTATAGGGTCTAAGATCAATATTGTAGAAATTACAAACGGAATGACAAACTTATATATACCCTTTTCCACCTGTGGTGAAGGGTATAAAAAATGGCTAAAAATGGGCTAAAAAATGGCTAGAAGTTTTTTTAAATAAAAATACATTAACATTCATAACAAAACAGAAATAATTCATTTAAAGCTTTTTACGATGAAATTGTAAGTTAAGATCAATTTCTTAAATAAGAATAAACGTAAATTAATAGTTTTATAGACATTTAAAAAATTAAATCATCGATAAATTCGATGTCGTTATTGTTCATCTCTTAAGAATCACTCGTGCCTCTAATAGGCAAAGTAAATCATAATCACGACAGCATTAACCCAACCTTTTGAGTCTAGATCTACAATAAAAAACAAGTAAGAAAGTATAGTCGGTCAACCCCGACTATATGATAGTCTACACCACTTTAGAACCTATGAATAGATTATTATTAAAGTATCTGCAAGGTTTACATGGACAGCCAACCAGCCGGACAAACATTGTTAATTCGACTTAGAAAGCGATTCTAAAGGTGGCCTTAGGACCAACATTTTAAGGTGTTACAAACATCGGGACAAACGCATAGTACCCTCTCCACTATTGTGGTGTTGGTATACAAATTTTACCAGCGGTAAATATTGAAAGGATCGCAAGTGGCAGGCCTTTTTGAAGGCCTCTATACTCCTTTCTAAAAGATTCGCTTCGCATGATATCCTGCCTTCTAGAAGGTATAAACTTCTTTTTACAACACCTTCTGAAATATTCAGTACACATTCGCTACTCCCTTCTTTGAGAAGGGAGAAAGAAAGGTGTTCAGTTTTATTTACTTTTTATTTTTAGTGACCTTCCTTACTCCCTTCTTTGGGAAGGGATCGCAGTTGTTTTTAAAGGAAGTGTGGAAGGCCTTGCGCCCAATGACAACCTGTGTAAAAAATAAATAAGTACGGAATGCGGCGAGAAGGGCCTCCGACTGCTTGTGAGTGCTTAATAAGGCCTTCTATTAGGCCTCTTTACTCATTCTAGTTACCGCTGGGTTATTGTTATAGTAAAAATGTAAAATATGGCTAAACAAGTTGAAAAATGGCTAAAAAAAAATGGCTAATGGCTAAACAGGGTTAAAAATGTCTAAATCTAGCTACTAAATGGCTAAATTGGCAACACTGGCCTGTTGGCTGGCAGGCATCGCAGTGGTGCAGAGGGTGGAACTGCAAAGAATTCTGATGATGAGAATGTGGTTATTCTCGAAACGTAAATTCAATCAGAGTTCGAGCCTCAGCTCAGCCAAGAATAAACATTATCAATAAATTTTAATTAATTTCATGTTGTAAAATTCGTGTTATTCGTGTTATTCGTAATAACACAAATGCATCCACAAAACACTCACAAACTCCTTGAGAGCTATTTAACTGGCAGAACACTCACGGTTAGATCAAAAAACCAATACACCAAGAAAATTTCTGCTGGTGTCCCTCAATGCAGCATATTAGGGCCGGTACTGTATATAATATATACAGCTGATATGCCAACAAGCCCGAGCACACATACTTCTACGTTTGCAGACGACAAAGCTTTTATTAGTGTTAATCAGGACCCAAAAGTTGCATCGCAGCATTTATAGTCCCACATCAATGTTTAAGTTCTGGCCTGGCTAGAAAAATGGAAAATAAAGGTTAACCCGACTAAATGTGCTCACTTAACTTTCACGCTCTGAAGACAAACCTGCCCTGCTGTAAAATAACATCACTGTTCCGGTAGAAAGCCATGTTAAATACTTGGGAATTCATATAGATAGACTCTTGACCTGTGCCCATGTTCTGTAACTCTCTCGTCGAGAAAGTTTTCGATTGAAATGTGTGAAATGAAACAAAAATGCCATAAATTGAAACAAACAGCTGTTTTGCTCACTTAACTGTGTCTGTAACTTTTTTTGGCGAGTACAAGCTGTCACGTAAGGAAATTACTCGCCAATTTACAGAAAAAGTGTGTCTGTAACATTTTGGTGAGAAAAGTTCCCGCTTTGAACTGTCAAATAAACTCACGAATAAAAATGGGGCGAGAAAAAATTTTAACACTAAAAAACCATTAAAAATGCAAAATGCAAAGAATAATAATAATAATATTTTATTCTTGGCACATTTTTCATTGTTTTATTGTTTTGCTTTTAACATTTTTATAAAATATACGAATGTCTTCAAAGCTCGTTTGTAAACAACAAACATTGAAGTCGCTCTTTACACAATTTGGCATAGCCGACGGTTGTGTTTTCGCGGCCGTCGTTGAAAAATTTTCAATTTAAGTAAATTTTGGTCGCCGTCAACGATATGTGTTACTGGCGTTCTGAACGTCTGCAATGTCACATCGGCTTCGAGTGCAATATTATGACATTTATAACGTAACGACGTAATCTCTATTGATAGTTTTCGACATGAGTTACAGACACACATTTTTCTCACTTTTCGAGAAACGATGGCATATTTTGTTTCACATCTTTTCGATGCAAGAAGTTCTCACTAAAGTTACAGAACATGGGTACTGGTCTCGTCATATTGAAGCGAAAATAACGGCTTTGGAACTTAAAGCAGCTCAACTACATTGGCTAATCGGTCGAAACTCAAACTTATCCTTAGACAACAAAGTTCTCTTATACAAGTCTATCATAAAACCAATATGGACATATGGCATCCAATTATGGGGTACTGCATGCGCATCAAACATCCAGAAGCTACAAAGAAGACAGTCTAGGATATTACGGCAAATTGTCTGCGCCCCATGGAATATACGAAATGACATCATTTAAAGAGATCTTAACATCCAGGAAGAAATTTAAAAGTATTCAGTCAAATACAAATATGAACTAATGGGCCATCCCAACTACCTCGCTCGGGATCTAATAAAGTTCGAAGGTCACCGGAGGCTGAAAAGAACCGACACTTTGAGCCTAGACACTTGAATGCAATTAATTAGCGGTAACATTGGTAACGGCTAACAAATATAAATAAGAATTAGGATTAAGCTTTGAATACATATTGTAATTTTCGACAAGAAAGATTTTTTTTTTTTTTTTATTTTATTTTAATACCTATCACAACAAGATATAAATCTTATAATTTACAGTGATAGTAAGTTACATGGCAATTTAACATATAAGAATTGAATTAAAAAATTAAGTTATACAATAAAAACAATTAATAATTAAATGGATATAGATATATTTAAGCTATATTAAAGATTTTTAGAATACTTTAATAATTCCTTCTTAAAGGCCAAAGTGTTGCTTTGTGTTTGAAAACGTGATGGTAATTTGTTCCAGAGACTAATTGTGTAGTTAAAAAATTGTCTCGAAGAGATAAGATATCTATATTTTTGAGAAATCAAATTTTTACCGCGTGGAGATTTGGCAAAAATTATTCTCTTAAATAAATATTCGGGCTCCTGTATATATATTATTTTATGCATCATGAGGAGGCTTTTAAATTTTAGTAGATTTTAAAAGCTCATGTCATAAAGCTGAAAGGAGTACGAAGAAATACTATCAGTTCTCCTACGGTTAAATACATATCTAGCTATATTATTATAGGTTACCTCAAGTCTATGAAAATCGGAGGTGTCGCAATTGGGAAATATTTCACATCCATATAGTAAAACCGGTATTAGATAAGTTTTAGCTAGTAACAATCTTATATTAAATGGAGTGAAAGATTGAATAGCCCATAAGTTCCTAAGCATTCCGTGCACTTTTCCTGCAATAATACAGATATGGTTTGACCAAGAAAGTTCAGAATTAAACGTAATTCCTAAATTTGGTGACGATGGCACAAAGTCGATTTTATCATTGTTGATAAATAATGAAGCATTGTTATTAAGTGCTTTCTTATTATTTTTGGATATGAAAATGCATTTAGATTTCGATGGATTTATGCACAAACCATTCATGCACGCCCAGTGATGAACTCTATTAAGATCATGGTTTATGAGATTAATACAAGAACTTACACTGTCTATTTTGGTACTTAAGTACAATTGTACATCGTCAGCATACATTTGTATTCCACAATGGGTTAATACATCTGGCAGATCATTTATATACAACGAAAACAGAAGGGGACCCAAAACAGAACCCTGCGGAACCCCTCTGTTAACTTCAAGGCAATTAGACATTAAGCCATTCAAGAAAACGGTTTGCTTCCGATTAAGGAGATACGAAAAAATCAGTTTACTGGATGTAGGGGAAAAATTGAAGAACTTTTGGAGCTTAGATAACAGAATCTCATGTTCAACTGTGTCAAAAGCTTTACTATGATCTAGGAGTACAAGAAAAGAGACCATGTCATTGTCCAGTTTAGACATAAGTTCTTCCACCACGTCAATGAGAACCGTAATACAGCTCATTCCCTGTCTAAAACCAGATTGATAATCAGTTAATAGCTTTTGTTTACTCAGATATTCACAAATTTGACTTTTCATAATATTTTCCAAAGCTTTTGACAGGAACGGAAGTATTGCAATGGGTCTGAAATCATTGTTATTCTTGGAAATTGGAATAATTTTGGCTTTTTTCCACGCATCAGGAAAAACTGACTTGGTTAATATTGAATTAAACAAATATGTCAAGAACGGCAGGAGTTTATGAACGACAAGCTTAAAAAATCTAGGATTTATACCATCTAGACCCTCAGCATTTGATTTAATGCCAAATACACTTTTCTGAACTTCCGCTTGATCAACACATCTGAAGCAAAAACTGTGTTCAAAAGGCACGATGTTTAATTGGGCATACTTGTTTACTGGTTGTCTTTTAACTGGGACATTGACAAATTTGTTGTTTAATCCGTTAACGTCCACATTTGAGACAGAAGTAGTGTTTCTACTCTTTCCAATACCTATTTCACGAATATTTTTCCACTTTTCTTTGCTTCCTAAGGCCGATGAAAATTTCAATTCATAATACGTAGACTTCGCAGTAGTTATGCATTTTACGACATCTTTTCTTGCGGATTTAAAGATCTCATATAATTCTGGAGTTTTAAATTTTTTCCAACGACTGTAAGCTAAGTCCCGAGCATTTATCAAGCCTAAATAAATATCAAAATTTAAAATTAAAAATCGACAGCGCAACTAAAAAAATCACAATTGTTCTAAAAGAGTTTTAAGTCAAATAAGGACCAGTCGCATATATATTTATCATCAAGGTCAGAGTAGAAGTCGGAGTTGGAGTCGGATTCGGAGTCGGAGTCGGACTTAAAAAGTTGCAGCGGTTGCAGTCGGAATTAAAACTATTTTTGCCGACTCCACAGCCCTGCATGTATGTATTATCTTAAAATTGTTCAGCCATGTAGTTGTTATATGATTCACACAGAGAGTCGCAAAAGCGATGCTTTAACGAAAGATATACAAAGTTTAACATTGTTGTTTTTGTAATCTTGAAGTGATCATTTTAAAGATTTAAATAGGCCTTGCAAGGTTAAAAGACGAGCACGTGAGGAAATGTAAAAAAAAGTAATAATTAAAACAAAGTTAATTTTTTTTTGATGTTTGGACATGTTCTAGAAATCGAAATGAATTGGAACTAAAATCAAATGAAACATTATATTATAGTTAGTATTTCCTGTCTTCAAGAGTTGTTTTTCTAAAGAAAATTGGTACCCAAACTATGATGTAATGGGTGGTCCATTCATACTGCACGAGTTTAATTTTGAGTCACACCTTAATGTCAAGTTTTTTGCCCAACTTAATTTGACATTTCTTTGTTTCAGTGTTTGGCAAATTCAACCATGGAGAATGGAGCAACGCGTTAAGGTTGTTGAAGCCTTTTACGAAAATAAGCGCTCACATCAAAATTCATTTCGTGCAATTCTCCTCAGTGGATTCGTTAACAAGCAGAATTGCCGCATTTGGGCAAAGCAGATTCCACGAGTGCTTGTTGAAAAACCGATGCATCCAAAATGAGTGACTGCTTGGTGCGGTTTATGGGCTGGCGGCTTAATCGGGCCGTACTTCTGTGAAAATGAGGTCGGCCGAGCATTTTTTGAAAACGGACTTTTTGTGGCCAGAAATTGAGGATATGGACCTGGACGATATATGGTTCAAACAGGATGGTGCCACTTGCCCAACATTTAACGAAACAGTGGGTCTTTTGCGCGAAATTCAATGGTCGTGCTTTCTCACGTCGTGGCGATGTTAACTGGTCATGGGATTTGACATCGTTCGACTTTTTCTTTGGGGATATTTAAAAGAAAAAATATACGTCAAAAAACCAAGAACAATTCAAGAGCTAACGGATGAGATAATTTGGCACATTCATGACATTTAACAGCAATTTTTTCTAAGATTATTTGAAAATATGGGCTATCGGATAGAGGTATGCTACCGGAGCCGCGGCGAGCTTTTGACTGATATTTTGTTTCACATATAATTGTCATAGATCCTTCTTTAATAATAAAAAGTATTAAGATAATTCTCTGTTAACTTTTTGTTTCATTTACAATTAACATTGTGCGTTTTGGTTGGAAAACTCTTTACGATTCATACAGAGTGTCGCAGAAGTGACGCTTTAACGAAAGATATACAAAATGTAACATTGTTATCTTGAAATAATTTTTATCAGATTTTTTAGCACTTGCAAGATTAAAAGACGAGCGTGTCAAAAAATGTATAAAAACAAATTAACAAAAAGTTAATTTTTTCCGATTTCGATTTATCAAACATACCCGATTGCTACTCGTCAGATCATCATCAGAAGATTTTAATAATTCAATAATTTTAAATATTGCTGGAAAAGAGATGTTCAAACCAAATCACAAATTTTGTTTATTCCACCCAATACTTTCTCAGCTCATAAGAAAGACTATAAAAAAAACCATGGAAATGCTTTTATTTTTGTGATGATTAATTACACAATCATTCATACACATTTAGTATAGTTTTTCATTTTTGCTGCCACTTTGTTGTAGTTTTCTCATATTTTTTGTGAAGTTTTCTCATGTGTTTGTTTTTTATTATTATTTTTACTTACTCTTTAGAGAATGTGTACTTACGAGTAGAAATGATGAGAGATAAATGGTGTTTGTTTGCTACTGTCTTGCAACTTCCGCCATAAATGAAGAAAAGTTATAAAAGAAAACACAAGTAGCTAAGAGATGAAAGGAAAACCTTTCAGCCATTTATAGCGAATGTGCTTACAGCTGTTAAAACTGTTTTTATTTTTTACCGTTCAACTATTCTACCACTATTCAACCAACCGTCGCGACGGAGCATCCAACTAACAGACAGAAAAATTTGTAGCTACTTCTTGCTTGAGTATAAAAGAAAAAACAGCCAAATAAACAGATATTTTGGCGTAAAAAGTAGAGGTTACAAGATATTTTCGAAGTTGGAAGTAGGTGAATGTTACTTTTTCAACAACATAAAATTCTTTAGTTTCTGTTTTTTTAGTATCTTTTTTTACATGTTTTTTTCGTTTTGTTGCGTTTTTTTTTTTTTTTTTTTTTTTTTTGTTTGTTTCTTTTAAGAAAAGGATTCCATTTCATGCTGCTTTATCAGAAAAAAAACATATTTCACGCTTTAAATGTCTTTTACAGAAAGAAAGCATATTGTTTTGAATTATACTGGTAGTAGTAAAATTTAGTTAAAAGTGAAAGGAAATTTTGCAAAATTTTCTTCGGATAAGTGAAAGATAATTTCATTATTTACATGAAATTTTCTAAAATACAGCTTTTTCTATGGAATTTTTGGAAAATTTTTCTTGAAGAAACACAAATTTAAAGCTTTATCAAACTCTTAAGAATAACAAAAAGGATATACGGCTGAGTTTTCAACTAAAGTTGCTAGTGCAATAACTTCTGGTGTTTATATAAAGGACTTAATTCTGCATGTTGTAACATAAAAATTTTTGGAAAAAAATATAACTACAAGTAGAATTTTAACAAAGTTAACATTAAGGGCATAATAAACCACACAAAATGCTTGGCAAACACACACATTGTTTCCGTTTGGGGTTTGCCAATAAACAACACAAATGTTTGTCCAAACAGCAAACACCCCAATTAACAACACAAAATGTTTGTACAAACGTAAAATTTTGACATGTTTGCCAAGCCATTTGTGAGGTTTATTATGACCTTTAGAATTTTAATTCACTTTTTTTTTTTTTTTTTTTGTACTGCAGTGTCCTCTCCGTAAGCGAATGTAACCGTCATCATTTAAATTTTTTCGAACTAAAAGGATATCTGAATAAATTCCAAACTAAAAAGTCTAACCAAACTCACTTTCTGTAAAAGACAAATGAAATTTTTTTCTTAAAAACCAAATAATTCTAAGGAATTTTATTAAGATTTACTTCAGCAATTTAGAAATTTTTTTAAATTCTAAAATCTTAAGAAATATTTTATTAAGAAAAAAAGGATATAAGGCTGGGTCTTAAATAAAACATGATATGAAACTAAATTTTAGGAATATGATAAGACAGTATAAATTTACGAGTTGCAGTAAAATAGTTTTTAATCTATAAACAAAACTAATTTTATTTTTTAATTATTTCAGAAAAAATGACACTTTTTTCGAATAAAATTGCATGATTTACAAAATTTTAGCAAATTATATATTTTTTTCTGGTAACTTTTGTTTGAATTTCCTTAAAATTGTTAAATAATATATATTTAATGCAAAAATTAAAAAAGGATATACGGCTGGATGTCACACTTAGGGAGATATAAAGCTACATTTTGGTTAGTACATATAATAATTCATTTTACGAGTAGTAGTAAAAAACTCTTTTTAAATTTAAAAATTCTGTTAAGAAAAAATTTATTAAAGAAACTTAAAAATTCGCAAACATGGTTTTTGTCTTTTATTACTTAAAGGAATATATTTGAGCATAACATCTACTATTAATTTTAACGTCTTATAACCCAGTAAAAACTTCGCTTACTTTTTCAAAACGAATAGCTTCTTTAACTCATTATTTAGTAGCTTTCTTCTAAAACTACATGTATAACAACTTCTATAACTACTTTTTTCTGGATGTATTTAAGTAAAAAAATAATGACTTACTTTTAAATGCCTTCATTTTGGGACATGCCTTGTAAAATTCATTGGTTCTTTCAGTAGAATTGTAAGTAGTGCCTTCTTATTTTTCTGATTACTTAACACATTATTTTGTAGGCGAAGTTTTTACTAAGTAATGTTCAAAAATATTTGAAATAAAATCATTTGCGTTAAGCTTTGCTTTACTTCTTTAATGGAAAAAAAATCCAGCTTAAGCACATCGATGGCTCACCAAAGCTTATCCTGAACATGTTCCATCGGTTTCAACGTGCAAGATATGGTTTAGAAAAGAAAATTCTCAGAAAAGCCAAAAACATCAAAGAAAAGAAAGATTGTTAATGAACCTAAGCAGAGTTTCAAAATGTTTGCAGCTTGAACTATGCCAAGAAGTCATCCAGCAAGATTCATTCAAAAGCAGGGACATTTGGTATCACACGACTTGAGGCCGAGAGACTTCGAATGAAGTCTGCTGATTAACACTTATAGCCTGTTCATCGATTTCGAACGTTAACGTTCGCATAGAAAATAGCATTTGAAACAAAAACAAATTTTAGAATTTTGTTTTTGTTTTGAATATAATTTTCTATGCGAACGTTGACGTTCGAAATCGTAAAACAGGCAATTAATCCTTTTTGTCAACCTGGAGTACAAGAAATCGTATGTAAAGTACATCCTTAGCCCTAAAGTAACTCTGTGGGGACGAGAAATCTCCAATATATTATAAGTTGCTGATCGGCATAGCCGGCCTCTTTTCAGTTGATTTGATTAAAGCAAGCATTGGTAATAAAAACGACTTGAATAAACAATAACAACGCTCGGCAACCTGTTGCAAGACCAGTTAAAACCATTTCAAAATAGTGGTCTTAAACTTGATCGATGCAAATCGCTTTCACTTTGATTCGTTTCGCTTTACAACAGTTAATCCGAAATTGGCTTGATTTATTCCTGATGTTAAAAACATAAACATGGCCTTTGGCGCTGCACCTTTCAATGTATGTATGTATGTACATTAGACTGGTCGCATCTTGTTTGGGATTTTTTTTTATTTTTAAATTTAATTGCTTGCGCTGCTAAAAATATGAGGTTTGGTGTAAGAAATCATGATTTAATTTTTCAGGTCAACCCGATGGTGCCTAGCCGTGCTGGGTGGGGCCCAAAGTTTCCCATATTATAAAAGAAACATATTTTTTATCAGATCTTTATAGTTATACTAGTTGAAAAGCCGAAAATCAAAAATATGGCTTCGTTACGATCTTCCGCAGAGAAAGTACTTCAAGTGTGCCAAATTTCAGCTTCCTATGTCATCAGATGGCTTCAGAAAGTTGCGGAAAGAATAGGACATACATACTAAGAAATTATATATTGTATGGATAGATTAACGTATGTTCGCGCAACTCAAAAACGCTTTAGCTTATTGAAAAACTAAAAAAAAACAGAAATTACGCAATAAAATTTACTTTAAGAAAGGTAAAACGTTTTTCTTATATGCGCAGTCGTTTTAGAAACATAATTTTTTTTCTAGAAAAAAAAATAATTTTTTTATTAAAATTTCGGAATTTTTGTTTTTAAACATTCATAAAAAATTGAAAAATGCAGCTATGCTTCTAATTTTATGCAGACATATAAAAAACAACATTGCAAACAAAACAAGCTATAAATGATTAAAATCTGTAAACAACTTTTGATTTTATGTATTCACAAATGATGTGGCGGTTTAATAAAATTCTTAAATTAATTAAAATTTTTCGTCTTTTGTGAATACATAAAATCAAAAGTTGTTTACAGATTTTAATCATTTATAGCTTGTTTTGTGTAGAACATTAAAAGTTATTAATAAAAAATATAATAACTTTTTCGGATTGCTTAAAACAGTTCACGTAGGGCTCGGGTTGAAGTTTGAAAACAACCATTTTTTATCTCACGGAAATTTTAGAAAATATACACCTGATATTTGTATATATTTCTGCACGCATCACTTAAATGCTATTTTTGAATTTATCCACTGCTTTAGATTTAAAATTTTTCCTACGGCTTAGAATTCACCGCGGTTCAAAATTTCCTGCGTGAGGGTTTTTTTCGCAAAACGACGGGAGACAGGTGTCTTCATTACTAAAACATTCTTGGCCATTCCGTGGTACTATGCCAATAATGTGGTTATAGCCCTAATGTACATGTTTGTGAACAAATTTATATTTAATCAATGTTGTACAAAATATGCTCAAAATTTCGTAAAATTCCGAAATTTTAAATTTTATATTTAGTAAATAAAAAGCCTGTATAAAATATAGTCGGTCAAGCCCGACCATTTGATATGATACACTATATTATATTCGGGACTTATAAGCAATCACGAAGCCGGCAAAAGAAAACTATGTTATGAGATAATTTATTCGAAGTTGTTTGTGCCAAAAATTATTTTAATATCCATATGAGATTTTTCGGCTTTTTAGTGATTTTAGGGAGGGGGTTCATATGGGACCTTTGTTCAATTCTCGGCCTACCATGATATAGAAGCAGGTTTAAAAGTGATTGTCATTCATTTTCAGTTTTAAAAGTGATTGTCTCTAAATTGTTTATCAGTTCCAGCATTTTTCAGCCTTTTAGTGATTTAAGGGAGGGGGTTCATATGGGACCTTTGTTCTATTCTCGACCTACCATGATATAGAAGCAGGTTTAAAAGTGATTGTCATTCATTTTCAGTTTTAAAAGTGATTGTCTCAAAATTGTTAATCAATACCAGCATTTTTCAGCCTTTTAGTGATTTTAGGGAGGGGGTTCATATGGGACCTTTGTTCAATTCTCGACCTACCATTATATAGAAGCAGGTTTAAAAGTGATTGTCATTCATTTTCAGTTTTAAAAGTGATTGTCTCTAAATTGTTTATCAATACCAGCATTTTTCAGCCTTTTAGTGATTTTTGGGAGAGGGTTAATATGGGACTTTTGTTCAATTATCGGCCTACCATGATATAGAAGCAATTATCAAAGTGATTGTAGTTAAATTGTTTATCAATACCACCATTTATAAGCATTTGAAAGTAGTTTCGGGTGAGGTATTTGTATGAGAGAGCATTTAGTAAAATGATTTGGGTTGTAATTAAATATTTTTGGGCAAAATTTTAACTTAAAACTAACCTTTAAACCCTCTATTTTGGAAAGAAGTTTAAATGTACATTTATGTATCTATTCTCCAAATTTCCAAAAGACCGTATGACAATTAAAACGTATGTACCAAATTTCATCAAAATTGCGACCTGTACGCTGCGCATAAAATTAACATGGGCAGACAAGCTGTCGGCCAACCACCCGTATGGACGGACGGACGGACGGACACCATAAGATCGACTAAAAAAGTTATTCTGAGTCTATCTGAACACCAAAAAGTGGGTGCACAACCATTCTTTTTAAGTACTAGACACATCAGCTTAGACGCATAGTACGCTCTCTTCTATTGTGGTGTGGGTACAAAAAAGGATATTAGATGGGATGTAGAATTATAAATAATTTTAAGCAAAATTTTGGTACAAATGTTTCGTTATAAAGGACTACGACTTGTAGCATTATTATTTTTTTAAATTGTTGCTAAATTTGGAAAAATATGAAGGTTAATAAAATTGAAAAAAAAAACATTTATTTCTTAGATATTAATTCGAATTTCGTCAGGTTTTTAAACTAAAATCTGTTATCTATATATATATACAAAGAAGTGTACACTTTGAAGTCACCACTAACTAGGAAAACAGGTTGGGGATAGTCTTTATATGGTTATGTAAAGTTTGCTTGAAATCGGCCCAGTTGTTCCGGAGATATGGCATTTAGATTTTCCTATATATTCCCATACAAATATCAACAAAATGCCTTCACAAAATAAACTCCTTCGAAATGGTTTGACTGATTTTTATGAAATTGTGTATGTGTTTTTGTTAGGTATGAAAATAGGTCGTAGAGTATATTTTGTATCGCTTGCGGCGCAAAATATGGCATAAGCTCCCCCTCCCTATATTTTGTTAGCTTATCAACGTCTTATCTTAAAATTTAGCATGCAGGCACTGTAACATCTGAAAGAAAATAGGAAATAGGGCGTGAGATAGGGCAATAGCGGTAAAAGCTCCCCTTCCCTATATCTTTTAAACTTTCTTCCCCATACCCAGTAAAAACTTCGCCTACTTTTTCAAAATGAATAGCTTCTTTAACTCATTATTTTGTAGCTTTCTTCTATAACTACATCTATAACAACTTCCATAACTACTTTTTTCTGGATGTATGTAGGTAAAAAAAATAATGACCTACTTTTTAATGCGTTCATTTTGGGACATCCCTTGTAAAATTCATTGGTTCTTTCAGTAGAATTGTAAGCAGTCCTCTTATGTTTTACTGATAACTCAACACATTATTTTGTAGGCGAAGTTTTTACTGGGTTTCTTCTTAACTTATCAAACGGGTTTCTTAAAACTTGGCATGCAGACACTATAACATCTGAAAGAAATAAGTTATATGGCAAAACGATGTCTTCCGGGCCAGCTAGTTCTTAATAAAAATGTCCCTTTAATGAGTATTAAATTTTTAAAACTTTTTACGGCAACACAAATTAAATTTATTTAACTTTCAAAAAAAAATGTAACTCTATTTATTTACACACACCTGATTATGTATACAACTCCTTAATCCAAATTTAAAATAACAGTATTTTTTCTATACAACAAAATACATGTAAATAATGTAACTGTGTTTACATATGAACTGAGTAAATATGTAAATAGGATATATTACATTAATATATACTTGCTGTATATGTTTGTATAAATGATTCTATGTAAATGCTTTAAATATATACAACTAAATCATGAACGGTTGAATGAATTTGAATTCAAATAAATAAATGTGAACTCTTTTTTTTTTTTTTTTTTTTGCTTTCCTGTTATATTTAGCTTAAGGTTTTATTATTGCTGTAACGTGCTGAAAATCTTTCCCTTTTCGTTATATTTTTGTTTATATTGGTTTTGTGGCAACACATTTAAATATCCTTTAACATGAACGGTTAGAGATAGTAAATAAAAAAGTTTACAATGTAAAAATATTACAACAAAAAACATAAAAGGATTATAAACAAAGTTGAGAATTCAAAGTGCCAGATGTACATAAGTTTGGGTATTAATGAAGAACACTAAGCTGCACGTGTAGTTATAAACATTTTAAGCAGAAAAAAGTTCATAAAATACAAATTTAAGTTTTGAAATATTAAAAAACTGTTAATATGAAGTTTATGCACTTCCTTTATTGTTTCCTTAAACAAAAAGTTTTATAGAATTTTTCAATTAAAACAAAATTTGAAATTTTATCAAAAAAAAAAAAAAAAGGATATAAGACAAAGGCCTAAACTAATAAAGCTTTTGAAATATAAGTTGGTAGATATGTTAACACGACCGCAATAAGAGTTGTGATAAAAAATTTTTTGTAAAATAAGATAATATAAGTTTTATAAAATTACAAAAGGTCAAAGAAAAAATTTTAAGCAATAAAATGTAACTTTTGTTCTAATCATTACTTTAAATTCAAAAAAAAAAAAAATGTTTTAACATTAAAAAAAGGATATAAGGGAAAGTCATTAAAAAACTTATTAAAATACAATTCATTTTGTAGAAAAAAGACTAAATAATACAAATTTAATATATGGAAGTTGTGCAAATTTTATAATTTATTGTATAATTTTATGGTTCAAAATATAGAACTTCTTGATTAATATTAATATATTTTTTGTTTCTCTAAAATTTGTTTATATTCGTATAAATTAAAATCCAATCAGAGTTATCATAAAAAAAAGGATGAAAGAATAAGTCCAGAATTATGACTATACTAAAATTAAGTTCTACATGCTGCTTAAAAACAATAGTTTGATGTAAAAGTTTTATAAAAGAATATTGAAAGTTTTGAAAATCGGAATACACAACAAAAAAAATTTTTTTTATTTCCTTGTTTATGGACATACGAAATAACATGCAAATTAATTTAAATTTAGAATTATCAACAAAAAAAGGATATAAGGAAAAGTCTTTTACAAATAGAGCTATGGAAAAATAACTTGATGATAGTACAAAAGAGTTAAGAATACGAGTTGTGCCAATAAAAATTCTGAAAATTAGACAAATTTCCAACAATATTTTCAAAATCTGTATTTGCAAAAATGAAAAAGCCAGTGTTTGTATGTTTGTTCCCTTTAGACTTCTAAACTACTTAACCGATTTTCCTGACATTTCTACAGTAATTCCAGATTACCCAGTGCTTGACATGGCTGTAAATGTTCAAGTGGGCGTGGCACCTCTCATACAAAGACAATATGAATTAACTAATAGTTGGTGAACGGATGCAGCAATCGTTTTGAAATTTAAAACAAATATCTTTATTATCAATACATAAATTATTTCAAAAAGTGGGCAGGATCGGCCGAGTGGGCGTGGCACCTCCCAAACAAGGACATTATAGATTTATGTATATCTGGTAAACTGCAAGAGAACAAATTTCTAAATTAGGTACCACAAGCAACTTTGTTGTCAATTTACAACATCCCACAAAATGTGGGCGGGATGGGGCAAGTGGACGTAGCACCTCCCATAAAGAGACAATATAAGTTTCCGTACATCTGGAGAGCAGCTACAGCTAAAGTTTTCAAATTTGGTAGAAATATCTTGCTTATCAATGCACAACAGCTGTCAATATGTGGGTGGCAGAGAAAAAGTGGGCGTGGCTTAAAATATAATTCTGTATATTCAGAGAACGGCAATAGCTAAAGTTCCTAAACTTGGTGCAATTAGCTGGGCTATCAATAGATATATGTCAAAAAGTGGGTTTAAGTGGATAAGTGGGCGTGGCACCTCTCACACAAAGGCAAAATAGATCGCTGAATATTAAGAGAACGGTGACAGCTAAAATTTCCAACTTTGGTACAAATAGCTTCGTTACCAATGCACAACATTCTTAAAAAAGTGCGCGGGATTAGATAAGTGGGCGTGTCACAAAATAGAGTTCTATATATCTATATATGTAGAAAGGTAGAGGTAAATCCAAATTTGGTACAAATTGAATGGTTATCAATACACAACATCGGACAAGAAAGAGCGGGATTGAAGAAGTGGGTGTGGCACAAATTATAAGAATTATGTATATCTAGAGAACGGAAACGGCTACTGTTTCCAAATTTGGTACAAATAGCTTCGTTTAAAATGCACAACAAAAAGTGGGCGCTATTGGATAAGTGGGCGTGGCACAAAATAAAATTATTTATAACTTTAAAACGATAAGTGTTCACATTGGTACAAATAGATTGGTTATCAATACACAACGTCTGTCAAAAAGTGAACTGGGTTGGATAAGTGGGCGTGGCACCTTTCATGCAAAAGCAATATAAATTTATATATTACTGGGCAACGGTTACAGTAAAAGTTTTTTTAGTTTGGGCCAAATCGGTGGTTTTCTATACGAAATATGATTTAAAAAAGTGGGCTGGATTGGAAAGTATCCATATCTTCAATATAATTGCAATATAGATTTCTGTAGATCTAGACTCTAGATTCTAGAGCACGGTATCAGTAATTATATCTAAATTTAGTACAAATTGCTTCGTTATCAATACACGAGATCTACTTTAAAAAAAAATTACTAAATTTCAACGTTTGTAATTTATAAAATTGAAAAAAATGATTTAAGGAAAGGTCCATTGCATGTATATTTATGACTCAAAACTACGTATTTATGTTACAAAAAAATTTCGAGAAATATTATTAATTGCAGCAAGATCTAAAACAATACATTAACATAAATCAAAATTTGTGTTTTGTTTTCTAATTTAAATTGATATAAAAGATTGTCTAAACTAAGATTTATATTAGAGAAATTACTGCAAAAGGATATCAGAAAATTTCTAAGTTAATTATGCACATAAAGGACTCAAACTACAACAAGATAAAATCAAAATTAAATATTAATTTCACAAATGAATAATGTATGGTACATTAAACTCTAGATAAATGATATTGCCACAATGGAAACAGGGCAAAGTTTAAAATTAAAATGATTTCTCAAAGATAATTTAATGTGTTTATAAGGTGCTCAAAACTTGGGGTTGTAGTTAAAGAAGTAAAATAATAGCAGAATAATAAAAATCACAATATAAAACTTTGTATTTATTTTGTTAAATCATAAAAAACTTAGCCGTCAGTTTAAAAATCTAAACATAATAAAATCAAAAGACTACGAATTGTAGTAAAATAATGTCTCCCAATATGATGATTTATAACAAAGCATTGAGCATCGGAATGGAAAATGTTACAGTTATCATAAAAAACTTTTGGTTTTTAAATGTTTAATAATATTCTTACCACAACTTAACTTTAAATTGGATATATTACAAAAAACGGATATAAGGCAAAGTCCTAACTTAGTGATTCCACTGAAATTAAATTTGGTGGGTGTGTACAAGACTCAAAACTATATGTTGTAATAAAAGAAATTAAGCGAATGAACTGAGCTTGCCAAACAAATGTGAGCTTAAAAAATTTTAATCACAATGGGCAAAAAAAATCTTTCCTTTTAAAACATTAAGCAAGGCATACAAATTAAGCATTTCTTATCTTTTAATTTAATAAATTACAAAAAAAGGATATTAGGCAAAGTTCAAGACGAATGATTTTGTTGACACATAATTTCGCATGTACACAAAGGACTCAAAACTACGTGTTGTGGTCAAAAAGGTTAAGGAGAAAAATTACAAACGACAGCAAGATTTAAAAAAACTAAATTGACATAAATTACAATTTTTGTTCTCCTTTAAAAAAACTAAAATAAATATAAAACATTTTCCAAATTTCGATTTAAATAAAAGAATTTGCTGAACAAGGATATGAGAAAACTAATAATGCATATAAAGAACTCAAAACAACGAATGCTGTTATATTAAATAAAGCAAATTTACAGCAAGATTTGCTAAAATTTAAGTAAGAAAAAGCAATATTTAACAAATTTGTTGAATACTAATTTTATTACACATAATGTATGCTACATTTAACTCTAGATAAACGATATTGCCACAATGGATATAGGGCAAAGTTTAAAAGGAAGAAAACCTCTTAAATAAAATTGTATGTGTTTATAAAGCGCTCAAAACTTCTAGCTGTAGTAAAAGTATTACCAGCATAATATAATAAAAATCACAGTATAAAATTTTGTATTTATTTTGTTAAAGTATACAATTTTTGCTGTCAGTTCAAACAAATTTAAACATAATAAACTTAAAAGACTTCAAACTACGAGTTGATTTAAAAATTGTTTTACTCCCAATAAGATGGTTGATAAGAAATTTAATAACATGCTACCCACATTTGGCTAGTTTTAACTCTAAATGGGATATATTACAAAAAAAAAAGGATATAAGGCAAAGTCCTAAACTAGTGATTCCACTGAAAAGAAATTTGGTGGGTGTGTCCAAGACTCAAAACTATAAGTTGTGATAAGAGAAATTTTGCGAATGTGCTGAGCTTGCAAAATAAATAAGAGCTTAAAAAAATTCAATGGGCAAAAAAAAATTTCTTTCTTTTTAAAACATTAAACAACACATACAAATTTAGCATTTCTTATCTTGAAGTTTATGATATAACAAAAAAAGGATATTAGGCAAAGTCCAAGATAAATGATTTTGATGAAACAAAATTTCGCATGCAAATAAAGGACCCAAAACTACGTGTTGTAGAAAAAAAGGTTTTGCAGAAACATTATAAATGAAAGCAAGATTTGAAAAACTAAATTGACATAAATCAAAATTTGTTCTCCTTTGAAAAACTAAAATACATATAAAACATTTTCCAAATTAAGATTTAAATAAAAGAAATTACTGAAGAACGATATGAGAAAAGAATTAATGCGCATAAAAAACTCATATCAAGCAATAAAGCAAATTTACAGTAAGAATTAACACAATTAAAGTAAGGAGAATCAATGTTTCACAATTTTGCCAAATATTTATTTTATAACATATAATGTATGCTAAATAAAACTCTATATACACGATATTGCCACACCAGATATAGAGCAAAGTTTAAAATGAATAAGACTTCTAAAATATAATTTGATGTGTTTATCAGGCGCTCAAAACTTGGTGTTGCAGTAAAAGAATTACGAGCATAACAAAATAATAAAAATCACAATATAACACTTTCTATTTATTTTGTTAAAGATTTAAAAAATTTTGCTGTCAACTCAAGAAATGTTTACATAACAAAATCAAGCTACGAGCTAAACTATGAGCTGTATTAAAACCCGTTTCTCCAAATAAGATGATTTATAAAAAAGCATTTAGCATCGAACTGAAAAATCTCACAGTTATCATGAAAAAAAATTGCGGTTTTTAAATATTTAATAACATGCCTACCACATTTTGCTAGTCTTTACTTTAATATGGATGTATTACAAAAACAAGGATATAAGGCGAAGTCCTAAACTAGTGATTCCACTGAAATGAAATTTTTTGGATGTGTACACAACTTAAAAATATAAGTTGTGATTAGAGAAACTTTTGGAAATGAACAGAGTTTGCAAAAAAAAAATTTTGACATCCCAAAATTAAAATCACAAAGGACGAAGAATTCTTTTGCCTCGAAAATTTTTCAACAAGACATAAAAATTTTGCTACTTGTATCTTTAAATTTTATATATTACAAAAAAAAAGGATATTGGGCAAATTCCCTAAAGACTAATTGAGTTCAAATATAATTTCAAATGTGAATAGAGAATTTACAACTACGTGTTGTAGTTAAAATTTTTTTCATAAAATTAACATAAATCACAATTTTGCTCCCTTTTATAATTCAAATAAATGTAAAACATTTTCTAAATTATGATTTATATTAAAGAAATTACTGAAAAAGGATGTAAGGAAAGTTTCGAATTTATAGTAATCAAAACTACAAGTTTGAATTTGCAGCAATATTTAATAAAACTTAAGAAAGTAAAAATAAATATTTAACAATTTTGTTTGATATTTGTTTTATTACATACATATAATAATTGTATGATACGTTAAGCTGTAGTAAAACTAAATTTTCATAATAAAATGATTCAAAAGAAAGCATTCTAGCGCACCGAAAGAGAAAACCACGCAGGTATTATCAAAAACTTTTGGTTTTCAAAGATGTTGTAGCATGTTAACCACATTTTGCTAGGTTGAACACTAAATTGGATGTATTACAAGAAAAGGATATAAGGCAAAGTCCTAAACTAGTGATGCTATTAAAATGAAATTTGGTTAGTATGTACAAAACTCAAGACTATAAGTTGTTATAAAAAAAATTTTGAAAATGGACCGAATTTGCAAGAAACAAAATAAAACACCAAAAAAAAAATTTTTATAATAATGGGCAACAACATTTTTTTTAAACATTAAATAACATGTACAAATTTTTTTAGCTGTGCCCTTAAATTTAATATGTACGTATTACAAAAAAGGATATAAAGGAAAGTCCTTAACTAGTGATACTTTTATGAGCAAATTTGTTACATATATAAAAGATACCAAACTGCAAGTTGTCATTAAAGAATTTCAACAAAAAACTGAGTTTGCTACAAGATTTAATCATAGAAATAAACATTTCAATAAAAAACCAAGTATTTGTTTCTTTTTTTTCTTAATTTAAATAACACACATACCAAATATTGCCTCTTTTATAACTAAATTTTATTTATTTAAAAAAAAGGATATATGGTCAAGTTTTAAACTAATAATGCTTTTTAGAATATTCTTTGGTTAGTAAATAAAAGACTCAAAACCACAAGTTGTGATAAAAGATTTTCCGGATATTAAATAATTTTGCCTTAAGAAAAATAATCATAATAAAAATCAAATGCTTCAGTGTAAATACATATTCTTATAAAGATTTATTTTTAATTAAAATATTTTTGCTTAAAATTTTTCAATAAAAAAATTCATTTGGCTTAAGTTTGTCTATTGACTTATTCCAAACACAAGTTTATTATTCGTCTGAAAAATATTGAAAATTACTTACCAATAAAATAAGAATAATTTAACAATTAAGTTATTTAATCTCTTTAGATTTCCAAAGTTAATTGTTTGAAGAGGAAATATTCATATTGATTACCATTATCAGACAATTGTGGTTAAACTGGAAGAGAAAGAGAATAAAATTGGTTTTAGTTTAAAAAAATTTATTTAATAAAAGACTTATTAAATGTAATGAAATAGTTTAATTTATCAAAAAGTCTAGCAGAACTCTTTATATATAACCAATTAAGTATGAAATGCTTAACAATTCCCTAGTTTATGGTTTTAAAAGAAATTTGGGCATTCTCCTTTAGTTTATAAAGATGATTGTAGTCGATTATAAATAATTTGTCTAGAAGGACAAACGCATCGAGATAGAAGTTGAAGACTAGCATTTTAATTTCTTAGGCCACTGTCACAAACCACTGTATGATAGGCAGGATGACTTTCTGGGAAAGTGGTAAAGAAATTTTACCGGAATCCAAGTAAAATTAATCAAATGAATCGCTTAGAAAACTAGCTTTCCCTCAACAATAAATTTCGGTGTATTTATCAAATATGAAAAATTGGGAACTAAGCACGTCATACGGAAATCGTATTAATAATAAACTTTGTATTCCCGAAAATAACTTTGATGATAACTTTGCTATTTTTGATACTAAAATTTAAACTTTTTGGTTATTATCCCTGAATTAGAAAAAAGGATAAGCCAGTCACCCCCAGGATTAAAGATTAGTTAAAAACACTTTCAGACAATTTGTTTTTTAATTTTGTGCCACGCCTTTGGATACCTAGTTTTTTGTATGCTGCATCGTCATTTGTAGTCCGATCATAACATATTGCATATCGTTATTCATGGCTTGTCTTTAGCTTGATATTTACATTAGATATCAAATTCCGGTCGCCACTACAATTTTTTGCATGTGGACAGACACTGAGTATGTCTTGCTTTAAACATACTCACTTTTGTGCAACGTCCCAAAAGTAAGAATTTTTTTTTGTTTGTTTTTATATGTACCGCCGCATAAGGTACGGACTTATCGTATCGCAATCAAGATATGCAACATCTGCTTGTGAAGGTGGAACTAAGGCTGCCTGTTAGCCTATTAACGGGGTACTGTGGTCTTAGACACCATAAGTTTATAATGGGTAATGTTAGTACCAAGACATGCAGATCCTGTTAGGCAGATGACGAAACGTCAGAACTTCTGTTTTGTTTTTCAGGGGCAAATGAAAAACTTTATTGTTAATGTTATTTCTTCAAAATATTGTATTCAGGAAACAAAATTGATTATTCAGGAATGTAATGGAAATAGATAGATTTCAAAACGATGGTTTTAAAAGATGCGATAAATTTCGAGGGATTTTAAAGTCCCTTTCTGAATTAAAGAAGTAATTGTTTCTTTAAAATAGAATCCAACTGATATTTATTATATTTAATTTTAAAGAAAATAGACTGAAAAGAGGAAGAAAATGTAATAGAAATCAATCAATTTTTGAAGAGACTGAAAATAGTAATATCGATTTAAATCGTTTTGTTTGCTAAAACGATTTCCAACACAAACCTGAATATTTTGCCAGTAGAAGAAAAATTAAAACAACTTCAGATTTTAATATTTTAAGCTTATGGTGAGTTTATGGCATGAGTGTCGCCCTGAATGTAGGATGAAGAAGTCACCAAAGGAAACAATTAAGCCATATACAAGCCATAACTAACGATATGCTATATGTTATGATAGGACTACAAATGGCAAAGCAGTGTATAAAAAACTGAAAGGGCAGTATCCAGAGGGGCGGCAAAAACCTATTAAAAATATTTCTAGAATTGTTTCGACAAGTCCTTTAACCTGAGGGCTGATTAGTTCAACTTATTTTCGAACCATCACAATGTGTAGTTAAAAGTGAGACGGAATTTTTTAAATGGGAATAAGCATAACTATCCATCCTAATAACCATCTTAATAAAGAGTTCATCTGGGCATTTAGGTTCGAAATAAAAGTGCTTTTTCCGGTTAAATTAAATTTTCTAGCACTGAATCATAATTGAAAGCAATGACCAGTTATGAACATAGCCAAATGAATGTACAAACAAAAATTCTGAGAATGCATAGAAAATATTCGTGGAAAATATTAAAGAAATAAGACTTTTAAAGTATGAAAGCTTTATAAATGTTTATTTGACTTAGAGGGAGTTTACACGGAGTCTTTTCAGTCATGTCTGTTTTTGACATTCTCTTTTGAACATGCTTCCAAAAACCTATTGTCTTTTCACGATGTCTTTCCAAACATGTCTGTTTTCATGTCTAATAGTCTAATATACACATACATACAAATTAAAAACATTGAAATTCATATAAACCAACATGAAAACTCATTTCATGTCTGTTTGGCAACCCCTCTTTCTTCTCTACCCCGATCGCCTACAAACAAAACAAACGTGTTTGTTAGACATGTCTGAATAGACACCGTGTAAACTCCCTCTTAGAATACACATTTGAATCAATATGAAAATTTATTTAATAAAATTTAATTCACCATGAGAAATAAATACCCAGATTCCAAATGAAATTTATTAGTTATTTACATGTGCCGAATTATTTTCTTTTCCAACATCTTTAAAAGACCTTTTTAAAATATATGGTCAATTGTGGACCTAGTCTCTCTTATTATGCTGAAAATATTTACTTTAACATTGAACTTAAAATCAAAGGTTATAACTCATAAATCTAGACCGTTGTTTACTTCAGAAATCAAATCTTTAATTGATTTAAGAGACTTTTCTTACCTGCGTTGGAAACGCTTTAACACAACTGTTTTACGCAATGAGTATAATATTGCGAGACGTAATGTGACCAATAGAACCAGAAAAGCTAAATGTGACTACTATTCGAATCGTTTTTCAAATGCTATTAATAGTAAACAGACTTGGCAAACTATCAGGGAAATAGGTATTGGTAGGGATAAGGATAATTATAATTATTCTGTTGATGTCAATGAAATTAATGAGTCATTTGTTATGATACCAATGATACTGTATAATCCAAACTCTTATGATATTGACAATAATGCAGACAATGATAATGACGACCTAATCGATCGATTTAACTTTCAATGTGTTGATCAAATGGATGTCTTATATTGCTGTTTATGAATCAAATCGAATGGAGTTGGTGCAGACAATATTCACCCTAAGTTTGTTAAATTAATGCTGCCTCTTCTATAACAATACATAACTCATCTGTATAATGCTATCATTACTACAAGCTACCCGGCCAAATGGAAACATGCAAGAATAATACCGGTTCCAAAGCAAAATTCGGAATTTAAGCCAATTGCTATATTGCCATATCTTTCTAAAGTACTTGAGAGATTACTACATAATCAACTTACAACTTTTTTGAACCAACACCAACTACTTTCTGAATACCAATCAGGTTTCCGTCCAAAGCATAGTTGTGTAACCGCTCTTTTTAATGTTATTGAGGACATACGACGGCATATTGATGATGGTTTTGTTTACTTTTTAATACTTCTGGATCACTCAAAAGCATTCGATACAGTGGACCACAATATATTATGTTTCAAACTTAAGAATATGTTTAATTTTTCAAGTACCTCATGTAAATTAATGTTTTCATACCTTGCAAATCGCACCCAATCTGTATGCATGAATAAGAACTCGTCTAATCTGTAACGAGAGGTGTTCCTCAGGGATCAATATTGGGACCTCTTCTATTTGCTTTGTACGTTAATGATCTCCCTTTAGAGTTAAGGCACAGCAAAATACATATGTATGTATGCTGATGATGTACAGGTCTACTTAAATAGCACTGTGCAGTCAATTGATGAATCGATAGTGAAAATTAATGATGATTTAAATCGAATTCATCATTGGGCTTCGGGAAATGGGCTAAGCCTTAATCCTGGTAAATCTAAATGCATGGTAATCCATAAAAGAACCCTTAATCTAAATCGAGATTTTAATGTTCTCTAAACAACAAGAAGATTGAAATTGTTACTTCGGTAAAAAATCTTGGCATAATTATTAATGACACTCTTTCATGGTGCAATCATGTAAATAGAATTGTCGGCAGGATGTATGGCATGCTACGAACATTATGGTCAACACATTATTTTACACCACTAAAAACAAGAATTCTTATTGCGAAGGCTTGTCTAATGCCTTATTTACTTTATGGCTGTGAAATATTTGCCAATTGCGACTCGACCAGCATGGAAAAACTTAATAAGGTAAACAATAATATTATTAGATATGTTTATGGTCTGAGAAAGTATGACAGTATTTCTTCGCATAAAACTAAATTTTACGGTGTTACTTTTGAAAATTTTCTCAAAATTAGCAGCCTCATTTGTATACATAAAATTATTTATGATAAAGTACCCGCCTACCTTTATGAACGAATTTCATTCACAAGATCAAATAGGGGAAATAAGATAATTCCTTTGAGATACCGAACTCTTGTCTCTTCCTGGCATTTTTTCACCGGAACTATCAGACTTTGGAACTCATTACGTCACAACATTCAGCAAAATAGTAACGCATTCAAGTTTAAAAAAGAAATTTTAAAATTGTATTCTAAAACTTAACTTTTATATTGTTATTTATCATGTATTTAGACGAAGATTCTGCATTTTAATTCTTCAATTTCACATCACTTTTGAATAATAATCTTTTTATCTTTAAACTAATTAATTTATAAGTATTTATATGTAAACTCTCTAGAATAATTTATAATCAACATCCCAATAAAAAATGGAGCTTCCAACGAAGCAGGTTTGTAAGGGAGAAACATAAGGGTTTCGCTTACCATTGCGCTTACGGAAGACATGAATTTTATATGGCGAGTTCCCACTTTGAAGCAATACATTTTTGGCACATAAAGCGCATAATACAGCGCACATAACCATTGTTGGATGTAACGATCATATTTACACACTGAATGTTTTGATACAGTTATTTTTTATTATTCTCCCTTACAAACCTGCTTCGTGGTAAGGGAATGCCGTAGCACTTGAAATGTTATTTTTTTATAAAAGTTGTTGAGAGTTCTTTCACTTACTTTACTGCATTTCTGTATGTCTTATTGCGTAGCGCATAATTGTGCGCTTATTTTTTTAAATGTACCTTTAGTGCTTCGCAAAATGATAAAATTTTTTATTGGGATGTTTATTCTTATTAAAATTTCTATGCTGTAATAAGAAGATTTAATCTTGTTGCATAGGAAAGACACAAATAAATAAATAAATAAATATGTGACTTGCACAGATATCTCAAGCCTTACGTAGGCAAACAGACGGGCGCACATATTATAATCAATTCGGCTAAGTACTCAAATTGCTGCCTGGTTGCCCGCACACCGGGGACGGTCAATAAACGAATTAAAATCCAACATAGAGTGGCGCTAGGGCAGGTATCTATGACAATCTTGTCCACAGTATTACGGTCTCGTGTTCCGGGCGGCCACTTAAATACAAAACATTACCTTGTTATTAAGAATATTCGGCTTAAAAGTCGATTCGGCAGGTCAGCCAGGCTTCACATATGGATTTTTGTATCGCGGGTTGTTCATATTTCATTGTCAGTAACAGTGCTTTAAAAAAAATAATTGATAGCACTTGAACAGCACTTTGGACTTCGGCTTCACTTGTGTGATACACAATTTTCTTACTTTTAAATAAATTCTGCCGTAAGCAAACGTTTTAATCGGGGTACACAATATCGACCATTAATAATAATTTATGTCAAATGTTCGTTTGCTCGAAAGTGAGTTTTCGTCAGTCTAACCTACTTTTCACCACTTTTTTTATTTTCTAGAAAAATGGTAAAATTGACCAATAAAGAAAGGAGCTAGAGGGTTATTTTTTTCCACAAAAATTAAAGTAATGAAATTCCACAATTTCATTAGTATAATAAACAAGTAAGAAAGAATAGTCGGTTAAGCCCGACCATAAAATACTCTACACCACAGTATTTAAAAACACATCATGCTTATGTGTCCATATAAATATGGATTTATCTATGTTTATAAACTTCATGAAAATCGGATTGAAAGTTTGTGAGAGGCAGAAATTGCCCCCTACCTCCCCTTGTGGTCCTATTTTTGAAAAACTGTATAGCTTATGTGTCCATATAGATATGGATCTATCTGTGTTTTAAATTTCATTAGTATCGGGTTGAGAGGCAGAAATTGCCCCTATTTCCCCTCGTGGTCCTATTTTTTAAAAAATGCATACCTTTTGTCTCCATATAGATATGATTCTATCTATGTTTTAAATTTCATTAAAATCGGTTTGATAGTTTCTGAGAGGTAGCAATTTCCCCCTATCTTCCCTTGTGGTCCTACGATTCGGCCCATTTTCAATGGGTTTGGTCAAATTATCTCCAAAATTGCGACCTGTACTTTGAGCACACGGTTACATGGACAGCCAGTCAGCCAGCCAGCCAGCCAGCCTGCCAGCTGGACGGACGGACATCGTTAGTTCGACTTAGAAAGTGATTCTGAATCGATCGGTATACTTTAAGGTGGGTCTAGGACCAATAATTTAAGGCGTTACACACATCAGCACAAATGCATAATACCCTCTCCACTATTGTGGTGTGGGTATAAAAATGAAACTAAAGCCCTTATGACACTACATTTTTTATTCATTAATTGATATAGAACTGATGGAAAGAAACAGTAAATGCTACAAAGAGCAAACTATAGAAAATGTAAACAAAGTTTTTTAGTTTTTTTTTTTCTCTTGTTATGGTTTTGTTTCAGGGATGGCGTTGAGAATTTTTAAAATTGTATCAACGACTTTTAAAAATTGTACTTTTTTACTCTAATTGTACTAAAAGATTTTTTAAGTTGAAATTAATTTTATTTATGTTCTTAAAAAACACCACAAAAATGTATTATAAATCTTAGTTTAAAAAGTATCAACAAAAAAGTACAATTGAAACAACTTAGCCATCCCTGTTATGTTAATTTTATTAAATGTTGCCAACTTTTTGTTTATGAGAAACCTAAAAACAAAAAGCGGTAAATCGCTGAATTTGCCCATAAACCGCTGATTCAGGAACACTTTTAATATTTCAAGCTTGAAATGTCAATTTTAAGTTGAACAATTTTACATTTTTTTTTTTTTTTGACATAACTTCATTTTTTATCGATAACTTTAGTAAAATTTTTGACAGTTTGCCATTTATCTTAATACAGCTGAACCCTTCGCACTTGGTAGATTTTTCTATTACTTTATATTCGTACCGTTCACCAAAACTTGAACAATGCATTAAAAATGTAGTGTCATAAGGGCTTAATGAAATTCCACAAACAATAAGAATTTTCTCAGAGATAAACTAACAACATTATTTTATTTTTTTTTTTTTTTCTTTTCATTTAGTATAATGCTCCCTTCGACCAAAACTTTGGCCCACTGTATAAAAAAACTCAAACCAGCTGGACTTTAAGTTTATTCCACAAACAATTATCTATTCAACATATCCTTTCTTAATTATTGGGTCGCTATTCTGTTTCAAAAATGCTGGTTAGACAGAGTTATTTAAGACACCAACCATGTGCAAAGGATACCCCATCTGTTTTTTATCCTGCATTTTTATATTTTAATTCACCCATCTTTAAAAAACTAATAACTTAGACACCCTTTTTTTTATTAATCACAAATATTTTGCATTTAATTTGAAATTTAAATAATACACTACAATCTGTTTTCATTTTAAAGCAATAAAACTAATTGTTAACAACATTTAAATATTAAAACAAACTTAACACTATGGCTAACAACAATGGAAACTTTTTACTAATCAGAAAATTTATTCAATTAACTTTTTGTAAATACTTTAATAAAAACCAATTACACAGCATTCTGGGCAGCCAACCAAAAACTCAAGAAAGTGTTTTGCTCAGAGAGAGTCGATTCCCTTCCCTTAACCAACACTTTAATACTCAAGAGCATTTAAATCCCTCCAATTATCTGGCTGCAGTGAATGAAAGAAAAACTCACTTCAAATTCAGTTTGATTGAAAAACAATTCTTATAACTGGTTAGAGTACAAGTAGATTGAAATCCTGAGAATTTCAATGTCTTTTAATTTATTTTCGTTTTTCATTTAATTGTTTTAATTTAAGGTGTGTTATACCGCAAATTTATGAGCGAAAACTTCTTAATTACTTTTTCAGTTTATTCGCTTCACTTGAGTGCTGGCAATAAGAAAAATTCTAATATTTATGGTAATTTTTAAGCGTATTTTATTTAAAGCTGTTGACGGAAGAAAAAGCGAATATTCGCATATGACAAAGTTAAATATTGTGGTGAACCACAAAATAAGTACAAACAACCCTGATATTACGTACCTTATAAATTATGTTAATATTAAGGACCTTAAAGGTTTTAATATTCAAATGAGAGAGAAGTAAATTTGCTGCATTTTTGGCAGTGACGAATCTGCGGGATACACAAAAATACGGCAAACATAAGTAACTTATATTTTAAGCAAAATTACGTTGATTATTATCCAAAAATATGTCGACAATATGTAAGTCATTCATCATAGAGTATTTGTTTTACTCTGTTATATTTCACCACTTTAGTTTAGCAAGATATTAAAGCATACACTTAGGCGACAACTTTTAATGGAAAGCTAGGGCTTAGCCACGTGCTTCCGATTGTAGTCGTCAAGTCTTGAGTTTTAAGGAGAGAGTGTGGAAAACAAATGGCATTCTATATTTCCTTTTCTCATAAAAACTCAAGACTTGACGGCAAAGACCTGCAGCGTGTAAATCAGCACTTAAGGAAAATTCTATATTCGCAGAAATGTTCTATGATAAATGATGACACTGCTAAGCAAATTAAAATTTGTTAAGGGAAATTTTCTCTTTAAACAAGTTGATCTACCGATTAAGTTTATTTTAAAAATAAATATAATTTCTCAATTTGTATTCAAATCCCCAATATGGATTCTACTTATTTTTACTGAGTTTTGCACATGAGACTTATCAAATTTCCCACTGCAAAATATAGGGTGGCGCATAAGTAAAGTTAAGATAAAAAAAAAAGCGAAACAAATTTTTTTTCTTTCTATCCACTTACAACTACAATTCGAGTCGAAAAGAACCCAACCAATTGTAGGGGGATGTAAGAAAAGATAAACTCACTGTTTATTGTTGGTGTCTTGTTTAAGCTTTGATATTGTTACAAGTAAGACTTATGGCCATTTTCTCAATGTATCGATAAACTGGCTGTTACTTAATGTCAACAAAAATTTATTAGAGCGATAAACTGTCCGTTAACGATTTTGGGTTTCTCAATATACCGACAAAAACATTGTTTTTAGCTGGCAACACCTCTCAAAATACATGTTAAAGCTGGGAGTCAGCTGATTAAATTTATCTGTACGGCAAATAAAAGGAAAGTAACTAATTGGCATCGAGAAAACCTAATTTCTTTAATGTGCAGTTTTTCGTTGGGAAAAGAGATAATCGTGTAATGAGAAAACGGCCATTAGAGTGTTTTTAATTCTTATTCGCTTAAGGGTTTTATTTGTTTAATATTTTTGGCTTTTCTAAAATCTTTGGAAAAGGTTTCCTGATGAGCTGGTCTAAGCAACCAGTGAAATGCGCATAGAAGCTAGCTGTCCCTTAACAATAAATTTCAGTGTATTTATCAAATATGAAAAATTGGGAATTGATCACGTCATACAGAAATCTTATAATTAATAAATTTTGTATTTCCAAAAACAACTTTGAAAAAAATTTTTGTAAAATTTTTTCCACAATTAACTTTGAAAAACTTGAGAGATTTATGATGGAAAGACTCAACACAGAACAACGAACCAAAGTTGTTCAATTTTATATTGAAATTCAGCATTCGATTATTAAGACGCAAAAATTATATCGAATAATGAGCGATTAGGTCCATTTTCACCTCAGTAATGTGTATTCATGGAAAATTACATATTCATATTGATGATGCCTTAGCATCAGAATTGTGACATCAGTGTTATTCTAAACGACATCAGTGAGGCAAAAAGTGACATCAATCCAATGACGAACGTCATCATAAAATATTGACATATGCTACGCGTCATCCATGCAATGACTACAGTGATATCAATTCTATGCCACATTTTGTGTATAATTAACATTATTTTCATGTTTAAAAATTAAAAATAAGAAGGGAAAATTCCCATATTCTATTTGTTGAAATTAATATCATCAAATCTTCGAAGTAGAATGACTACGAAAACCATATCGGGCAAGCTGCTAATGTCTTATAATTGAGAGTTCTTCTGTAAACAAAGGGCGGAATGCAACAAAAGTGAAACGAAAATGAGTAACGGGTAAGCAAATAATAATATTCTCTCATTTTGACTTTAAGTTAATCCCAATAACTTAAGCCAATAAATTGGCAAACTGCACAGAAAAAATTATTGCCGAATTTTTTTCACAGTTGCGAACTAGCTCTTGACGAGTACGGACGTGTATCAGTGAGTAACAAAAATACAAAAAAAAAAAAAAATAATATAATAAAAAAAAAAAAAAAAAGTGAAAAAATATTTACCGTAGGTGAAAAAAAAAATATTTGTAATAGGTGAAAAAAAAAGAACAATAACTAGTGTGCCCGAAGAGATTTGTGAATGAGCCTCACAAATACTCCCAATAAGGAGAGTAGGCCCAGCACAAATAGCAGAAATGCGTATATTGTGGTAAGCTCCCCGAGCGTGAGCAATGAAAACATTCGATACCCTGAATTAAACAAACATCTTTTAAGTGCAAAAATTGCCAGCGCAACTGGTTTTCCATACAGAAATTTAAGTTCAAGTGTGCCCAACCTGAGCAAGTGTGTTGATCCGACCGTAAATGTGGTTCAAAGTGTGAAGCCGTCTGACCAGAGGAATAATAACGAAAAACCTGGAACATCACGATTTGCATTAACAAATACAGGAGCTGTACCAAAAAGTACTAAAGTGCAAACAGGCATGGACAGATATATAACAATAACTAAGAGAAAGGCTAGCCCTAGGTCCACCCAACAGGAACGCGTGGCCAAACAATACAAAGGCTCTAACGTAGTCTCTTTGCCAACAAATGGTAACAGATTCTCTGTACTATCCATACCTGACGATGAAGAAGCAGAATTAGCTAATGGGACAGCCACTAAAGAAGTTAAACCGCCACCTATCTATCTGCGGGAGCAAACATCAAATAGCATAGTCAACATGTTGACTCAACTTGTAGGTAAGAACAATTTCTACGTCGTTTCTATACGACGCGGACAAATTCAAGAGACCAAAATTCAAGCCAGTACAGAAACGAACTTTCGTATTATATCAAGACACCTGGACGCAGAAAATAAAAGCTACTATACATACCAATTAAAAAGTGCTAAGGGATTGATTATTGTCATAAAAGGCATAGATAGTTCCGTTCCTACAGATGAAATAAAATCTGCCGTAGAGCAAGAGGGGTACGAGGTAAAATCGGTTCATAACATTTTGAACAGGAACAAAGTTCCCCAACCACTGCACCGCATTGAGATATCGTTTGATTCATCGGTTCTCAAAACCAAAAATTCAGTTCATCCCATATACAACTTGCGCTACCTACTCAACAGAAGAATAACTGTTGAGGAGCCAATAAAACGAAAGGGTCCCTCCCAATGCACAAACTGTCAGGAATATGGGCATACAAAATCATATTGTAAATTGCCTCACGTATGTGTGGTTTGTGGCGACGCTCATAAAACCGCCGAATGTAATCGTTCTAAAGTTGACCCAAATGTCAAGAAATGCAGCAACTGTGGCGAAAATCACACGGCAAACTATAGGGGTTGTAAAGTCTTCTTGCATTTAAAAAAACCAGCTTTAGTTCAAAAATATACTCACTCCCAATATGGTCCATCACATGCGCCCAGCCAAGCCGCTGGCTCTATTGCTAGTACTACACAAACAAACAAACAAAACCAATCATATGCCCAAGTCCTAAAAGGAAACCCTAATGCGAAAAATCCCCCGAGTACTTCCAACGCAAAGCAACCTCCATACGCTAATGTTCCTAGGGAAGGTCTACAAATGCCTACCTCAATTGAAAATTTAATTCAAACTATGAATAACTTCATGGCCACTATGCAGAGCATGTTTCAGGAAATGATGCGAAACCAGAACATGCTCCTGCAAGTTCTACTCAACAAAAAATGAACCAGTTAAAAATATGTTTCTGGAATGCAAACGGGTTATCCCAACATAAACACGAAGTTGCAAACTTTCTTCATAGGCATGAAATCGACGTACTTCTTGTCTCTGAAACACACTTTACTCATAAAAACTGCTTTAGAGTAAATGGTTACCTTACGTATGACACAAAACATTCCAGCGGACGAGCTTGTGGTGGCACAGCCATAATTGTGCACAAACACATCAGACACTTACCATTGCCAGAGTTCGAAGAAGATTGTATCCAGGCCACATCTATAAATCTGACTGATTTCAAACTAACGTTAACATCCGTTTATTGTCCCCCGAGGCACAAAATTCTACACGATAAATTTCTCAACTTCTTCTCCACATTGGGCCAGAAATTCATTGCTGCTGGCGACTACAACGCTAAACATACATATTGGGGCTCCAGACTTATTAGTCCTAGAGGTAATCAGCTATATAATACCGTAACTGCAAATAACTTTGATGTGGTATCGAGTGGTGAGCCTACCTATTGGCCAACCGACTTCAACAAGCTACCAGACCTTATTGACTTTGCTGTAATCAAAAACATCAAGCGCGATCAGGTACTAGTTAGTTCCTCCTATGATCTTTCGTCTGATCATTCACCTTCAATCCTCATTTTAAAATGTAACTCTGACGCCGCAGCTGCAAACTGGTTTTCCTATCCAAACAGAAACACAAATTGGTTAAAGTATAAAATGTATGTGAGCTCTCACCTATCACAGTGCATTCCCCTAAAAAATTCATCTGACATCCAAATAGCTGTCGACCGATTTACAGAAGTCTTGGATGCTGGAGCAAGAAATGCAACCCCAATCAAGCGGACAATTAAACGTGCTCCTTACAATACATCGACGGATATAGAGACCCTTATCAGAGAAAAAAGGAAGTTAAGAAGACAATGGCAAAACAGTCGTTCCCCAACCACTAAGGCCCAACTACAATTATGCCTGACAACTCTTCGCAACAAATTGAGACAGAACCACGAGTCTGCAATAGAAGGCTATCTAAACAGCCTAGATGCCACAAAAAACTCCAATTATAGCTTATGGAAGGCTGTACGGCATATGAAATGCCCTATAACCCAAGAATCTCCATTAAGACTGGAAAACCGCACTTGGGCGAAAAACACAGATGAAAAATTAAACGCTTTCGCGGGCCATCTTGAGAAAGTTTTCACGCCACATGATACACATACTTGTTCCTGTCGTCCAACCATTCCTGATAAGGTAAACCATCCATTAAAATTTAACATTACTCAAGTAAAATCTGCAATAGAAAAAGTGAATATTAGAAAATCTCCCGGACTTGACCGTATCACAGGGTCAATGATAAGAAACTTACCTTCGTCTGCTTCCAGAATCTTGCTGTTCATTTTTAACGCTATATTAAGAGTCGGATACTTCCCATCCTCATGGAAGAAGTCTATAATTGTTATGATTCCCAAGCCAGGAAAAGATGCTAGCCAGGTTGCGTCGTACAGACCGATAAGCTTATTATCAATCCTATCAAAGCTTTTCGAAAAAATATTCATTTTAAGTATAACTCCTCATCTAAATGAACACGACATCATCCCGGATCACCAGTTCGGATTCAGAGCGAAACATGGTACAATAGAGCAAGTGCATAGAATTGTCACCCTTATTAGATCGGCGTTTGAGAAAAAGCAATACTGCTCAGCCCTGTTTATAGACATTTCCCAAGCATTTGACAAAGTTTGGCATGATGGGCTACTCATCAAAATAACACGAATGCTTCCTCAAAACACTCACAAGCTTCTGGAGAGCTATCTAACAGGCAGAACATTCATAGTAAGGTCGCAAGATAAATACTCGCCCCTCAAGAAAATTACTGCTGGTGTTCCCCAAGGCAGCATATTAGGACCGCTTCTATATATAATATACACAGCGGATATGCCAACAAACCTGAGCACGCATACCTCTACATTTGCAGACGACACAGCATTTATTAGCGTTAACCATGACCCAAAAGTCGCATCGCAAAATCTGCAGTCCCACATCAATGAACTAGAGGCATGGCTAGAAAAATGGAGAATAAAGGTTAACCCGGCTAAATGTGCTCACTTAACTTTCACGCTCAGAAGACAAACGTGCCCAGCAGTAAAAATAAATAACATCACTGTTCCGGTAGAAAACCATGTAAAGTACTTGGGAGTTCATATAGATAGACGTTTGACCTGGTCTCGTCATATCGAAGCGAAAATAACGGCTATGAAACTTAAAGCAGCTCAACTACATTGGCTTCTCGGTAGAAACTCAAACTTGTCTTTAGACAACAAAGTTCTTCTATACAAGTCCATCATAAAACCAATATGGACATATGGCATCCAATTATGGGGTACTGCATGCGCATCTAACATCCAAAAGCTTCAAAGAAGACAGTCTAGAATATTACGACAAATTGTCTGCGCCCCATGGTATATACGTAATGATATTATCCACAGAGATCTCAACGTCCCCACTATCCAGGAGGAAATTAAAAAATATTCAATAAGCTACATCGATAAACTAATGGTTCACCCTAACTACCTCGCTCGGGGTTTGCTTCAGTTCGAAGGTCACCAGAGGCTAAAAAGAACCGATACTTTGAGCCTTACTAGAAGACAGTCTTAAAAATTTGAATACAGCAGTTAGTGGTTACACAGGTAACAACTAATAAACAACAAGTAGAATTAAGATTTGAATACATATTGTAAATTTCGATAAGAAAGATTCAATAATAAAAATAAATTATTAAAAAAAAAAAAAAAAAAAAAAAATTTTTTTCAAACAAACGCTTGTTTGAAAATTTTTTTAATTTCTATAAATTTGTTTACTGATTCAATCAATATTTTTGTTTGATTTTTATTTAACCAACAAAAATGTGGACAACTCTTCAAAAATATAAGAAACGCGTTATTGGTGTCAAGTTTTCATAATTTTGTATGAAATATTCAACGCTCTTTAATGTTGTCGTCGTTTTGCATTTTTTTATTTGATCGTAAGACACACTTCTTTATGTGATATATAAGAACAACAACAAAAAACACACACAGTCTATTTTTGGACGCTTTAAAAAAGTGCAACTATAAGAAAAACAATAGCAGAAACAACAATATAAGAAACAAAATCCCGTATTCAATTTTTTAAAACTGTTTAGTTAAATACATCAAATACAAAAATAGAATGATGGCGAAAAACATATCGAGTCGGTCTGCTGCTGTTTTTGGTTACATTTCTTCTTTAGCAAAGGAAAGCATACAGCAACAGGGAGTGATAAAGAAAAACATTGTGTTTGTGTGTATAAATAAGACACTTCGTTCAAAAATTATTCCAACAAAAAAGTGTCTCAAAGCCAGCCGGCGGCTCTGCTCTGCCGTCATCTTCTCATACAGTGCTTACTTTTTTTTGATTTTGAAATTTAGTATATTTGGGTAAACTTTTTGTTTGATTCAGTTAAATTATTTGTTTGAAAAAATCAGTGTTTTTTCAATAAACAAAATGCAAATAAATGGTTTGAATATGCAAATTTGTTTATAGGACCGATTTCAGACAAAAAATTGTTTGATTCTACAAATTTTTTGTTTGAATTGGAAAAATAATTTTTTCTGTGTGTCATTAAATTAAGCCTATTGAGTCTGAAATGATTTGATTGCAGATTAATCAATCACTTATAAATCTCTTTATGATTTGGCTGAGGGGCAAGGGTTGAGTTTAATTATTGAGCCAATCTATAAAGAAGATGTTGATTATACTTACTCACAACAAGTAATTATAATCATGTGTAAAGCAAAGAGGTTGAGAAAGAAAAATAGGGTTAGACTTTCTTTCACTAGAGACTTGTCACGAATTTCTTACCTTTTGTAGGGTGCACTATAAATGAGAAAACCGGTAAGTAGCTCTTCAGTTTTAATTTGGTTTTATTTGTTTCCACAGGTAGGTTCTTAACGTAGGTAGGTATAAACGAGGTAAGTATGTAGATATTTTATACAATTTAAATTCAAAATAAATGCAATTTAAAGTTTGATTTGGTTTTGGAAAATATTTAACTGGCAAGTGTGTACTCGGAGGTATGAATAGCAAGTGTCCATTTTATTATAGTTTAAGTTAGATGTAACTTCGGTTAGCAATTTAAGCAAAGTTCGAATAAATTTGACACTTGCTATTTATAGCGAGTACTAAATTGTCAGAGATGTAAAAGTAAGCATATATGAGGTATCTAATATAAATGATGATAAACAAATTTAATTTTTTAAGAATCATTTAAGTGTTCAATATAGATTGAACAGAGGCCTTTCTCCGATGTTACTGAGATGACATTTTTCATTAAACTGACGTCAATTTGTCATTTCTGTGATGTGTCATACCATTGATTTCGCCTGATGTTAATTTGGCTTAAGGCTGATATCGCAATGATTAAAAGTGTCATGATGTCAAAAACGAAGACACTTGCCATTGTACTGATTTCAAAAGACATTAGCGTTATGATACCTTTTTCAAAATAAATAAACAAAACTGCAGAATAAGAGGCACCCAAAATCCAAGAATAATTGTCAAAAATCCAATCGACCCACTTATATGAAGATATTTTTTTTACCATAGTTTTTCGAAAACGACGAACAAGTCGCGTTTAATGTGAATTGCATTCCATACCGGGCAACAATAGAAAAATTTTTAAGGCTCAAGGTAAAGGACAAGCTAAAATTGTGGTTCCAATAAAACGGCGCGCCGTCGTTGAAAAATTTTCAATTTTAGTAAATTTTGGTTAACGTCAACGATAAGTGCTACTGGCGTTCTCAACGTCTGCAATGTCACATCGGCTTCGAGTGCAATGTTATGACATTTATAACGTACCGACGTAATCTCTTTTGATAGTTTTCGGCATGAGTTACAGACACACTTTTTTCTTAGTTTTTGAGAAACGATGGAATATTTAGTTTCACATCTTTTCGATGCGAGAAATTCTCACTTTAGTTACAGAACATGGGTACAGGAAAAAGATGTTGCTTCTAAAGCAATTGTGTATATTTTATAGCCAAAAAAAAAATCCATTATTAATACGATTTCCGTAAGACGTGCTTAATTCCCAATTTTTCATATTTGATAAATACACTGATATTCATTGTTGAGGGAAATTTTATATTTTCCACTAATAATTTTGACATTCACTGTAATTTTTTACCAAAACAAAATACATAGCAATTTTCAAAAAAAGGGATAGCTAGCATATGAATTCGCCCTGGACTCGAATTGCAAAATAATGTAGCATAAGCACGGGCGTTAACATTTTATCGATAACCTAGGGCTTAAGGTCTGTTCACAATTAACAAATATTTTACGAAATAATCCAAAAAACGCGTGATCACTAAAATGATTTATACTTTTATCTTTCGTTTAAATAATTTTTATTTAGTTGATAAACCCTATTACGGAAAAAGAATTAAAGATCTAGATTTTGTAGAGGTTATGCAAAATCAAACAAATGTTTAATTAATATAGTGATTTCGTCGAGAGCGTTAAAAGTTTGTTAAATGTGACTATAGCTTAACACATGGAAGTGCAAGTACGGAACACTTAATGCAGACAGTGATTTATTTGGCACAAGTAAATGTCAAAAATAAAACAGTGTTACCAAATATACTTAACTGTGGAAACAATAATTAAAGCTTTGACTTTTTTTAGGGAAATATGATGTTAATATCGGGTGATTTTTTAGCTGTTATCTTTTTGGCAACACTGGTTTAAACAGCTAACGCACGTTTCGTGTTTTGTTTCGCTGTCAAACATCTTCAGTTTGGTCTATAATTTACCCATGAATCATCTTACAAACGAACAACGCTTGCAAATTATTGAATTTTATTATCAAAATGCGTGCTCTGCTAAGAAAGTTCATCGCGCGCTTCTTCCATTTTAGATGAAGCTCATTTTTGGCTAAATGGGTACGTTAATAAGCAAAATTGTTGATTTTGGAGTGAAGATCAGCCAGAAGCATTGCAAGAGCTAACAATGCATCCAGAAAAAGTCACAGTTTGGTGCGGCTTATGGGCTGGTGGCATCATTGGACCGTACTTCTTCAAAGATGATGCGAATCGTAACGTAACTGTGAATGGTGAGCGCTACCGTGAGATGATATCCAACTTTTTTTTGTCCAAAATGCAAGAGCTTGACTTGCATGACATGTGGTTTCAACAAGACGGTGTCACATGCCACACAGCACGCTTAACAATGGACTTATTGAGAGGCGAGTTCGTTGGAAGACAACATTGGAAGACAACATTGAAGCATTATTTATTCATGAGATACCGGCCGAAATGTGGGAAAGAGTATGCCAAAATTGGACTAAGCGGATGGACCATTTGAGGCGCAGTCACGGTCAACAATTGCTTGAAATAATCTTTTCAACATTAAATTATATGGACCGTACTAGCGATTCAAATAAAACTTTCATGCATTTTCTGAATTTTATGTGTTTTTTTAACTTTCCTATAGCTCTTAAAAAATCACCCATTACATTACTTGCTCTGCTTGCAAGTAAGTACTTGCATGTGTAAATGCAGGGAAAAGTAATTTTCTCTGAAATGTAATTTGCTCGTCGGTGATTTTTTTAACTTTTTTTTAAATGACTCAGAATTTTGTAGCCTTTTCTTAGCCAAAAGAGTCATAATGAAAATATTTAAGCTCCATAAAAATTTAAAAAAAAAACGTTTGAAAAGTTTTATATAAAACGAAAAAATCGTTAAACCAAAAAAAGAAATTTAAATAATTTTTAACTTTCTTAATGAAACATTAAACAATAAATTTCTGGGAGAAAAAAAGTTATTTAAATTATAATCTTTTTAAAACTTTTTTTTTTTTTTTGTATAGCAAAAACGTTAAGAAATTAAAACCTAAAAAATAAAAGAAATGATTTTCCACTAGATTTTCTTCATCAATGGAGTAAAAACTGAAGTCGGAAAATAATTTGAAAAAAAGAATATGGTGGGTGCAGTGACAATCTTTTAAAAACCAAAAACACAACAACAAGTAACCAATCTCGTTTTCGTTGATATACTAAAAATGTCCTTTATTTCTGTGTTGGGATTATGCAAATTAAGTTTTCTTTAAAACAAGCGTAAATAATACGCCAAACGTGTTCAACACAACTGTTTTATCAATCCTCTTTCTTTTTAATTTCCACCCACTTTTTTCTTACACACAAAAGTCCTTTTTTATATGATTTCCCTGGCGTTTTTTTTTTTTTTTTTTTTTTTTTGTTAAACAGCAGATTTGATAATTTATTTAAGTTTTGTTTTCTTAAGTAGAAAACAAAAATTCGTAAAATTTTTAAACATTCCTGGCATAACTTAAACGATCTAAATTCTTAATATTTTATTATTTTTTTATTTTTCGCTGTGACAAATTTTCTATTTCGCTGAACAACAAGCGACCCAGACTAAATAATAGAAAATGTTGTTATAATTTTAAGTTGAGGAGGCTCTTCTTTTTTGATATTTTGTTTTATTGATGGATTATTGGCATTTGACTTTGAATTAAGTAAAAGCAACTTCTTTAGAAATGCGTGTCGTTACAAAACAAAAATGGCCAAAAAGCATATTGAATAGAATATTGAACAGTTTGCAGCAGGTTGTTAAGAATATTAAATTTTGTTTTTATCGGCAACATGAAAAAAGCAAAAAATTTATTTAGGTAAATATTTCTAAGTATCCACAAAAAAGAACATGACCATCATATAAACGTGACCCTTAAGATAATTAATGTTTATTCTAATTTCAAGTTCTCGTTTTTGTCAATTTAAATCTTTTATTTGGCTAAATATAATAAAGTCTAAAGTAAATTAGGTTTATAAGCAATCGGTTCTCTTTAAATAATCGAACAATGTAAAGTCAAGTCGAGTTTATAAATAACACTGGGCTACAAATTTGGGAAAAAAAGTACTGCAGAAACGAAGCATATTTTTTAACTTATCTAGGTACGATATTGGGCTATCAATAAACTTGGGCAAACCGTGGACACCGGCAAAGTTTTGCATATTCTTCATTCGCATTTCGATTTTTTTCCAAAAAAAAAAACTAAGTGCAGTGAGGGCGAACAAGGGGAGCGTGCTCACCAAGATTTAACGAAAATTTAGAGAATTTATCAAGGATTTTGGACAAAAGCATGCTGGGAGACTATTGCTGGACTCTTGTACGTGAAACCGAACCAACAAAATACAAGCGACGTTCAAATTACGCCATTCACTTTTAAAAATTCATTGATTTTTAAATAAACAGATGATCTAAAAAAACGAATAAAAACATTTTTTTTGTATCTCGAAAACATGACGTGATAGATATTTGGTTGCTCCAGTCCAAAACCTTGTTGGCTAGTGTAATTGAGCCTACAGGCAATTGAAGAGGAGTCTGTTAAAGTCTATTAAAGAGGAGTCTATAGATCATGTACCCACGGTCAGAGTTTCAATTATCTTGTGATATTATTCAGGAAGTTAAAGCAAAATGATTTTTGTTTGTCTTTTTTTGTCCAATTCACAAGCTCTTAATATCGTCGTATTCTTTGTAAAATCGTATAATTTTACAATATTTTATATGGGTAATTCCATATCAAAACGACCAAGAGTGGGATACGACCCCTTTCGATTTTAATGAAATTTGGTGAGAAGGTTCCTTTCATCTTATAAGGAACATATATGAACAAAAAAAAAGTTCATAGTTTTTTTTTTCAAAAGTTATGTCATATTCAAAATGTCATAATTTCGACGAATTCACCAAATGTGTTGAGCTTATTTCTTCAATATCTCGAAAACTACTAGACATACGAAGATGATTTTTATGTCATTTTAAAGAGAATACTTAGGGCTACAAACCATATATTGAAAAAAATAATTTTTTTTTGAAAAATGTAATATCTGCGAAATATTAAATATTAAAAACGGACTAAGTCGTATATTGCACGAACAATTGTGCGATTTTGCTTACAATGTACACAAATGTATACATATATTGTTAAATTTGGCTGCTGCAGTGCCTAGATTGCCAATCGATGGGTCAAATGTATGACCGACCCCATTTTATTTTTCATTTTAATCAAACTTGCCATATATATTCACCTCTTAGGGGGGCTCCCATATAAATATGGCGGTTTAATAAAATTCTTAAATTTGGCCCCTGCAGCGTCTAGGATGCCCCTGGATGGATCAAATGTATGACCAACCCCACTGTATTTTTCATCTCATTCATTTATTTCTAGCATACCTACCCTCTATCACCATTCTTTAACGGTGCTCCCATACAAAATGTTCAATGCAGACTAAAAATATATTTCAAAAAAAGTCCCATAAATGCCCAGGAGTCGCCCCTAGTGAGATAAACATGTATGACCGACCTCAATTAGTTTTTTTGTCCTTAACATTTTCTCGAGACATACTTGCCCCTTATCCCCACTTTTTAGGGGGCTCCCATACAAATATTGCGTTTTATGAAATTCACATGCGAACGTTTTCGCGATTCGCCAGAGGATCGCATTTAGCTTCCACGCGATGCATCGCTGCGATGTTAGACAATTTGACGGCGATTCGCGGGCGATGATTCGGCGATGAAAATTGTTTGCAGGAGAGTAATCTCGGTACTAAGATCATTGTACATTATCAAAAAGAGAAACAAATACTTATATTAACCAAATTTTGACAGCCAACAATTATGAAGCTAAAAAAAGTTATTAGCAGGGCTTTTCAGACCACCGTTAATGAATTCGCCTTGCTCTCACCATAAATTAACAGTTTCAAGGCTTTTTTTATTATATTTATTTTTTATTACTTTTTTAATTACTTTATTTATAATTTCAATGAAAAAAATTTAAACGATTAAATCAGATAATAATTGTTTTAATTTAAGAGTGCATGTGGATACAAAACACAATAAGTAAATGACCATTAAGCAATAAGAGGATTATAATTGCTTTATTTTGCATTAACAAAGTAATTACTTATATTTTATATGTATATCAAATTTTTTTTAATATTTTATTTGAATAAAAGATAGATGACTGCGGGCAGGGTGCGTTATCAATACGGTGACCATATTTTTCAAACGAAAAAAGGACATTTCGAAATGTAGTTAAAATGATAAATAGTATCAAGGTTATTGGATAGGTAATAAGCAGGGAAACCAGAAATATGCTCCAAAAAACACGTTTTATGCGCATTGAATATGTAATAAAAACTGGAAAATATGCCCTGAAAAATGTTAAAAATATGCCCTAAAAACTTAAAATTGCTCATTTGAAGACACAATATTCAACAATTTAATAACAAAACTTAAAAAAAACCTAAGCAAGGTTTAAATTCATATAAGGGATGTTTGCGCCGAATATTATCTAGATATTCTAACAGATTGGTCTATATACAAATCGCATAACATGTATCCTTAATGACAACCTGCTTTGTCTTACAATTAAGAGTAAAAATTAAATGTAGATATCGAAATTAAAGTAACAGATTTTCATAAAACAAAATTTTTTTATAACCTGCGAAAGCTATTGTAGGCATCTAGAAAAATTAAATATGTATCTAAATATGCTTTAAAAAGGAAAAATATGCGATATAAACCTAAAAATGCTGCAAAAAGGCCCTTTTAACCAAAATATGCTGCAAACTGTAAAATATGCAAAAAAAAAAGCACTAACAAATCGATGCCAAAATTCATAAAAAGCTCTAAAATGGATAAATATATTGTTTCTGCCTTCATAATTATGTATGCCATTAAATTTATGATATCAACAATTTTTTTATAAAAGCAACATATTTCAATAATTGCCTTCATAAATTTTCATTATGACAATAAAAATGTCATTATAGTAATGAAACAAAAACTATCAATCCACTTTCAATCAACGTTGTTATTATTGTTATGGACAATTTATGTGTAGTTTATAGAACACGAAGGCCTTACTCGTCCGTTCAACTTACATTTAAAACAAAAACAAATTTCAAAATTTTGTTTTAAATGTAAGTTGAACGGACGAGTAAGACGCTCGTGTTCTATAAACACCACATTAATCTCATATTTACGCACTTAATTGAGTAAAAAACAAGTTGTTTTTATCCAAAAACTACACTGCCCCGGTAGACTAGCTGGTAGTGAGCTAGTCTATCAGCACCGAGGTTGCGCGATCGACTCCCGCCAGAGACAGAAAAAAAATTAAAAATAAATAAAATAAAAAAAATTAATAAAAACAAAATGTTACTTTATTGAAAGTATTCATCCAATGAATAATATTCATAGATCTAATGTAAAGTTTCATTAAATCCTTTTAATGAAACACAGGTTTCATTGATCCAACGAAGCGCTGCATACATAGGTTCCTTTTTAATGCAATTTTTCATGGGATTAATATCAAAACTCATTGGTATTGCGAAGAAAATTATTTCAGTGTAGTCGCACAAGGAAAAACATGCAATTGCATATTTCTGGTTTCCCTGATAATAAGTTAATTCAAAGAATATGATATTAGCAAGTAGAACTACTATTAATACATATACTTATTTTATTGTCTATGGAAAAATCAATAAAATTATCTAGAAATTCATATCGAGGGTGTGTGTGAAACGGTAGCAAAGTACTCATGAAAGTAAAATTTTGACACTGTTGAGGTCAATAAAAATTTCACTAGAAATTATTGACAATTTTAATCACCATAGAACTTTGCTACTGTTTCACATACACCCAAAGAAAAAAATAGTGGAAAAGTCTTTAAAACAAAAAATTTTATAATAAAAAATAATCGATATATTTCTGTAGAAATAAGTCGGAAAAAACCCAACCAATTGTATTGGGATGTAAAAAAAGATAAACTCACTGTTTATGGTTGGTGTTTTGTTTGAGCTTTGATATTGTTACAAGTAAGACTTAGAGTGTTTATAATTCTTATTCGCTTTAGGGTTTTATTTGTTTAATATTTTTGGATTTTCTAAAATCTTTGGAAAAGATTTTCTGATGAACTGGCCTAAGCAACCAGTGAAATGCGCATAGAAGCTAGCTTTCCCTCACCAATAAATTTCAGTGTATTTATCAAATATGAAAAATTTTAAATTTAGCACGTCATACGAAAATCGTATTAATAGTACATTTTTGTATATATCCATTATACAGTCCATTGAAATTTGCACTTTGTAATTAAAAGTGATTCTTAAGTAACCATAATCCAGCACATGGATCATCAAAATAATTGTTGCAATATCATAGGACTCCTTTGTTCAATGGAACGAACAATTTTAGAATTCGATCTAACGCTGGTATTAGTGTTGGCTGTAGGAAAAATCGCCCAAAGAAAAATGACCCAAAAAATAAATGAAAAATCGCCCAAAAAAATTCCATGTAAAATTGGGCCTGAATTCATATGAAAAGTGACCCAAAATTTGTGGGCTATTTTTCGTTATTATTGGGTGATTTTTCGTTTTTTAAATTTGGTGATTTTTCATTATGAAAAATTACCCAAAAATATTATATGAAAAATAGCCCATTTTTTCTGGCATACTATTTGTCTAAATCATTCATTATTACTATACGACGAATTCCTAATTGTTATTTATAAAAATAACGGGACATATTGCAAAAAGGTGGCATGTCATAACGTCCAGTGTCATAGTGTCCGTGGACAAACTCGAAAGCATAGCTTACAAACTCGAATGCATAGCCGGCCTATGGCCGGGCGCAAGGATTTTCTCCTCTTTGATAAAAACAAAGTACCGGCTTTGCTAACTAAAGCTTCTCTGCACAGACGGCCTTCGGCCGGGAGCAAGGTTTTTCTACTCTATAGTATAACAAAAACCGGCTTCGCTAACTAAAGCTTCTCTGCCCAGCCGGCCTTCGGCCAGGCGCAAGGATTTTCTCCTCTATGGTATAACAAATACTGGCTTCGATAACTAAAGCTTATCTGCGAGGTCGGCCTTCGTTCGGAAACAAGGCAGATTTTAGATGCTTTGTTTCCAAAACTTGAACAATGCATTAAAAATGTTGTGTCATAAGGCCTTTAAGAACAAAATTCGAAAAACCATTACAAGGTGCAGTTAGCGACACGAAAGCCGTAATCAATGCTAAAGAGAAACGTAAAACGTGCAAAAGGCAGGCCAACAATAACGACCTGATAGTTGTCAAGCGATAACGCGCTAGCTGTTTCCCCACCCAGGGAAATTTTACGGATTAAGTGGGATTAATAGAACGTAAGTATGTGCATATGTCTATGTTTATATACATACCCTGCAAATAATAGGGCCAGTCCAAACACGCGTGCAAAGAGTAGTCCACAAGGGACCAGGACTAGTCCAAAAGTAACCCAAACGTATGGAAAAAACATGGTCTATTTAACATTACGATGTCCTAGGGGAGGACCATGTAACCCACCTTTCGACTACTAAGGAGTAGTTTTGAAACTACTCCATGGAATACTCAAGAGGATTAGTTTTGAAGTCGTTTAAAAACGAAAGCATGTCGTTAAAAAACGAAGACATGTCGTCTCACTACAAACACTTTTTAACAATGACATGGTCCATGCTTGCATTACATCGGACCAGGCCATGGAGTAGTCTATTTTATCAAAATGGATCAGGTTTATTTGCAGGGTACATATATGCACATACACATAAATTTAATTAAAAATTTTATAGGTTTACTAGTAGTTCACAAAAAGTCCCAAACTTAATCTCCTTTATCATAGGAAAATTATGTATGTGAAACATTTACACTCAGGTCTCGTTTTATGCGGATTCAAATTTATGCGATTTTTAAATTAAAGAATTTTATTTAATTTTTACGGTTTTTAAAATTTAAGATATTTTTTAAGCTTTTTTACCGTTTTTAAATTAAACCAAGCTTTCATCACTGATATAATCGTTATAGTTTGTTTTATTTTGTGTTTTTTATATGAATAGCCGATACGTATGAATGAGTGTTTTTAAACTAATGAATATTAATTTTTCAACGAAGGTTCATTTCGGTAAAAATAGAATAAAAAATTTGTTGGAAGTTAGACATATTTAAATTCTTTCCTGTCTTTTATGGTACAACATTGAATTAACCACATGTACGAGTGTAAAGAAATTTGTATAACTTTTAAACTAATAGAGGTCCCATAATAAAACTTTTACAATATGATAACGACATTAAGGCCAATTTAGATTAAAAAATAAAAAAAATTAAAACTACCTTAGAAAAATTTTGATTTAAATTGGTGATTTCCGGTTTTGCAGATGAAAAATTTTTTTTTTTTCAAATAAATTTTTTTTTATTTAAAGATCAATCGATTTTCTATAAGAATCACCTAAAAACTTTTTAAAAAAACATTTTTTTGAAAATTATATAACAATTTAAAAAAAAAACATTTTTTTGAAAACGGCAACACTTTACCACCCCAAAACTCGACAAATAAACATCATCCTAACAAACACGAAGTCAAACCTTTGATATGAAATGACTTTATCATTTGACATCAAACACAATTCTCAAATGTTTTTCAACTGTTTGATTTAACATTTAAATTCAAATTGATAATGATTTGAAAATAATCATTTGATATCAAATGTTTTATCAATTTGATGTCAAATGTTAAATTCAAATCAAAAATAAACTTGGCAATACTAAAGCGAAAAATAAATGGTATTACATGTGTTTCACTATTAAAAATAAATTTTAATATAAAGTGCACAGCTTATTTCTTGTGAAAAATAAAAATTATTTGTAAGTTATTACAATGATTAAGAATACGAAAAAAAAGGAAAATAAAAGGGGAATGTGAAGAAAGTTTGTTAAACGATCGCAGTGCTACAATCCTCAAAATAAAAGGGAGCCAAGTAGTTTTTCTTTCCAAGAATAAGAGGACGGAAAGAACATTATTTCATCTTTAAGCTATGGTGCCGAATGTTAATCTCACAGTTTATTTAAATAAATAATAAATATAAATTAAAAAAAAATAAAATGTTTTTATTTATATTCCACATTGTATTAATGTCCACATTTGAAAAACATTTGAGAATTACGTTTGAAAGCAAGTTGAAAATAAAGGCATTTTTCAACTTGATAATAATTTCCCCTTTTTGTTGAGAATGCTATGATTTTCAAATGATTTTCAAATCATTATCAAACGTTTGATTTCAAATCATTTTCAATTTGAAATCAAACCTCCGTGTTTGTTGTGATATTGAAAAATTATTTCGCACACTTATTCATATTCTACTAGAACTATAGTTATGCCAAATATAAAGAAAATAAAGGAAACAAAATAGTTTTATCACGGTGCGCCTTAACTAAAATTAAATAAAAAGGTCTTACACCTAGAAAATTAGTAGAGATTCTGAATTTACAATAATCATAGATGAGAAAAATCAAAAAACTAAAATAATCTGTGGAGAGATTTTTAAATAAATCCACTTTGAACATTTTTGCGATTTTAATAACGAATGACTAGTTTTGACTCCATTAAGAAAATTGTGCAACAGTTTTTTTTTATCTCTTATGGTTTAAGATATACAGACTGAGTTTTTTTAGACCCAGTAGGCCAATGCGTATACTTATTTTTTACCTAATAATAGACAAAAAAAGTATTACAAATAAAATGTATTTCTTTATTCAATATAAGGTCCGTTTCATTTTTATAACGCATGTATGAAATTATACTTTAGAGCTCTATAAACTTAAAACTAATCAAGTTACCTTGAATTTTTTAATTGGGTAGAAATTGGCAAAAAGTCTGTTATCAAAATATTATTTTGGTTTGAATCAATTGTATATTGTTGTTAGCGATAACGTTGCGTCGCAGATCGAATTATTTATCAATTGTTTGGTATCTAAAAACTATTAAAACGCGTCTAAGAATTTTTCGGTGAATGATGTCGTCTAAAGCTTTGACTCACGATCAAAATTGGGGAAAAGTGAGTTTCCTGTATTTTCGAAAACAAAAACAAATGTATATTATAGAGAATCAGTTAAAAATTGACATGAAAAACCACGTTGACAACTATGATGACGAGCGCAGATTGCCGGCTGCTGTGTGTTGTACGTGCAGGAGAAAGGTATTTCAAGCGAAGTCTGAAAAAAAGAAATTAGCATCTCCAGATTTGTCTATTTTTAAGCCTGTGCAGGCTACGCGATCAAGATGTGAATGCAAAATTTGTGAAATTGCACGCGAAATACCCGTTAAAATTTGTGGCAAAGTTGCAAAAAAAAAGTTCCAGGTAAGTTTTAAAAGCAAAAAAATATATTTTTTTTGTTAGTTTGTTCTTATGTTTCAGATTTTATTGTTTTTATTTGTTATTTTAGGCAAGTCCAAACAAATGTCTGCGACAAAACGGTGCGACGTGTGCTTCAGTGAGATTGGAAAAGGCAAACCACATAAATGTGGGTTGAAATCTCGAGTAATAAATGTTTCAAATCATATATCAGATGGATCTTTAAAAGCGAATGATCAAATCATGTCCCGTGTGATTAAAGAAAAAGTAAAAGAAGATTCTAAGGGTGGTCGAGAGCCTTCAGTTTTGCGGTTGTCACAAATTCACGGCAAACCACTTCAAATCGCAGTAGGCAATAATAAAAACAACCTTTCCACAACAAACTCATCTACATTATCTGCGGATGATATGTTGAAAATGAAAAGCAATTTGAATTTAAGTGATCGTGCAACTTTAAAAGTGGCAGCTTCCATTCGTGTGTGTACAAGAAGTAGAAAAGCCATTGAACCAGGATTAAAATTAAAACTTAATAACACAGGTCATTCTGTCGACGATTATTTTGATTTCAAGGAATTTCTTTTTGTTTGTGTAAAAGGCGATGAAGTCTCGGATGCTCCTGTGTTTGGAGTTCACTGCAAAGATGTTCAAAAATATAGTTTCTGCATGCTTCGGATATAATCTTGATCAAAATTACAAAGCATGTATAGAAGCTTTCAAAAAGAGCTACATGGACTTAGGTGTCAGCGTTACACCAAAGGTTCATGCAGTTTTTTTTTCACATAGAACAGTTCTGTGAAAAAAACGGTAAAGGATTAGCATTTTTTGGGGAGCAGGCGATGGAGTCCGTACATTTCGATTTTTTAAAGTCTTCCTGGGAAATGAATAAGGTTGCTGCGAATCATCCGGATTATCCTAAACACCTTTTGAGCGCTGTTTGTAGATGTAATGCTTCACATGTTTAAATTGATGTAATTATAATTAAATTATGTTACATTTTTATATTTTATTAGTACTAAAATGTTGAAATAATAAAAGTTTAATAGATTTAACACTTAAAAATTATTATTATGTCATTTTTTCCTTTCTATTCATATAAAACAATGCCATATTTTCCAAAATATCGTACTTCATGCGCAAAAATGTTCAAAGTGGATTTATTTAAAAATCTCTCCACAGATTATTTTAGTTTTTTGATTTTTCTCATCTATGAACATTGTAAATTCAGAATCTCTACTAATTTTCTAGGTGTAAGACCTTTTTATTTAATTTTAGTTAAGGCGCGCCGTGTTATATACATATTTGTTGATTTTTTATGCGATTTTGTTTTGACTTTTTAATTAAAATTTGAATTTAAAGCTAGACAGAGTATCGTTTTATGCGAATTTAATTTATGCGAGTTTTTTGGAACGCATCTATCCCAACAAACACGGACCTTTGATTTCAATTTGAAAACGATTTGAAATCAAACATTTTCTCAAACGACAAACGTTTGATAATGATTTGAAAATCATAGCATTCTCAACAAAAAGGGGAATTTATTATCAAGTTGAAAAATGGCTTTATTTTCAATTTGCTTTCAAACGTAATTCTCAAATGTTTTTCAAATGTGGACATTAATACAATGTGGAACATAAATAAAAATATTTTATTTTTTTCATTTAAATTCATTATTTATTTAAATAAACTGTGAGATAAACATTCGGCAACATATATAAAGGGTGAAATGAGGTTCTTTGCAAAGACAACATTTGCTCCCTTTATTTTGAGGATTGTAGCACCGCGATCGTTCAACAAACTTTCTTCACTTTCCCGTTTTATTTTCCTTTTTTTTGTATTCTTAATCATTGGAATAACTCACAAATAATTTTTAATTTTCACAAGAAATAAACTGTTCAGTGAATAATAGTAACCCAACAAACACGAAGTCAAACCTTTGATATGAAATGACTTTATCATTTGACTTCAAACACAATTCTCAAACGTTTTTCAAATGTTTGATTTTAACATTTAAATTCAAATTGATAATGATTTGAAAATAAACATTTGACATCAAATGTTTTATCAATTTGATGTCAAATTGGTATCAAATGTTAAATTCAATCCAAAACTAAACTTGGCAATACTCAAGCGAAATATAAATGTAAACATTAAAAATGGCGATTAGAGTCACATTTTCTACTTCGTGGTTAAATGTACATATTTTGCAAGTGAACAATTTATTTATTGTGAAAAATAAAAAATTATTTGTGAGTATGTAATTACAAGGATTAAAAATAAGAATTAAGAAAAATAACACGGGAAAGTGAAAGTGAAGAAATTGAAAGTTTGTTGTATGATTGCGGTGCTACAACTCTCAAAATAAAAGGGAGCCAATTATTTCGTCGCTGCTAGAATTGGAGGACGGAAAGAATATTATTTCATCTTTTAGCTATGGTGCCAAATGTTTATCTCGCAGTGTATTTAAATAAATAATGAATTTAAGTTAAAGAAATAAAATGTTTTTTATTTACGTTCCACATGGTATTAAAATCCACATTTGAAAAACATTTGAAAATTACATTTAAAAGCAAGTTGAAAATAAAGGCATTTTTCAATTTGAAAATAATTTCCCCTTTTTGTTGAGAACGCTATGGTTTTCAAATGATTTTCAAATCATTATTAAACGTTTGTCGTTTGAGAAAACGTTTGATTTCAAATCATTATCAATTTGAAATCAAACCTCCGTGTTTGTTGGGAAAACACATGTAACCACAAAGTAAATGTAACTTTAATCGCCATTTTTAATGCTTTTTCCCTTTAGTGTTGACAAGTTTATTTTTGATTTGAATTTAACATTTGAAAAACATTTGACATTAAATTGATAAAACATATGATATCAAGTGTTTTTTTTTCAAATCATTATCAATTTGAATATAAATGTTAAATCAAACAATTGAAAAACGTTTGAGAATTGTGTTTGATGTCAAATGATAAAGTCATTTCACATCAAAGGTTTGACTTCGTGTTTGTTGGGATCGCATAAAACAAGACCTGAGTGTATTTGTAATTGCCCTGCAAGCATTCGGAAAACTTTTGAAGAATGGTTGCGATCGGACTTCACTTCCTATACTTTTCGGGGCGATAGAAAGACAATTTTATACATTTCACCAAGCAAATTATATTTTTTAAGCCATTTCATGTTCCGAGCGTAAATTCGAAATTTTATGGTATATTTTTTTGTTTGCAAGAAAAACAAACTCGACATTAAAGAATTTTATAGATTTATTATTTTTTCGAGAAACTGATAATTTCTGTTCACACTTTTTTAGACTGATTACGAGCTTGAACATGAACTTCGGTAGATTTTCTCGACCGAAATCGAATTTTTTTTTATTGAATAGCGAAGCTCGTCGGTGCTGTTCATAGGTACTTCTTGGCTAGTGCCTTAAAGTTTATAATTTAAGTACTTTACAGTGGCGGACTAAATTGGTATATTGGCAAAGAAAACATTTTCAACTTTATTTATTAATTTTATTGATTTAAGAGCCTTGTTATTTTTAATAAAAAAATATTTTAACCAGATAGAATGATTAAATTCTGATAAAATTTACTTTATTTCTCTTTAAAATTTTTGTAATATGAATTTTATTGGACAAAATTATAAGCAGAGCGTGGTGAACCTCTTTCAGATTTTATCGTTCTGACCACTTTTATGTGATCAGTTGTGAACCCAGCAAATAAAACTGGACCACCTGATCCATTTTGATAAAATGGACTACTCCATGGACTGGTCCGATGTAATGCAAGCATGGACCATGTCATTGTTAAAAAGTGTTTGTAGTGAGACGACATGTCTTCGTTTTTTAACGACATGCTTTCGTTTTTAAACGACTTAAAAACTAATCCCCTTGAGTACACCATGGAGTAGTTTTAAAACTACTCCTTCGTGGTCCAAAGCTGGGTTATATGGTCCTGCCCTAGGACATCGTAATGTTAAATAGACCATGTTTTCCATACGTTTGGGCTACGTTTGGACTAGTCCTGGTCCCTTGCGGGCTACTTTTTACACGAGTGTTTGGACTGGTCCTATTATTTGCAGGAAAATAGTAGAAATAAGGGTACTCCTTTAATTTCGGAGGGTTCACATGTCAAAGTGCGACTGCCAGAGTGTCTTAAACTAAAAAAAAATATTGACTTTAAAACATAGAAAACCTCAGAATCTTAGCATAAACAAATCTTATGCTGAGATTGGGGAAATGATGGATAGAAGTCGCTACACAGTTCGGAGCATTGTGCAAAGTGCCACACATTCAGGTCGCCCTAAATCTTGAAGCAGCTGTAAAAGTAAGTTTGAACATATCCTCAACTCAGAATGCTGCAATGATTAAGCAAGTTTGAAAAATACGTACATTCAATTACGGTCCGGAAAGCACTATATGAGGCCAACTACAATTGTCGTTTTGCTATAGAAAGAAGTATTTGGGCAAGCTAAATGATTTTTGGCAACAAGTGCTGTTTTCTGATAAAAGCAAATTTAACGTCTTTCGCTGTGATGACCGCCATACGGTGCGAAGAAAGCCCAACACAGTACTGCAAAACATGTTGGCGGATAGGTGATTGTATAGGGCGTCTGTGTGTCTGCTGCAGAGGCGTTATGGACAAAATAAAATTTATGAAAATTTAAAAAGAAAACCTGGAAAAGGTGCCGAAAAGTTAAATCTACCATCATTGTTCACTTTTCAACACGATAATGATCCGAAGAATTCAGCTCATTTTGTGCGAATGTGGATTGCACATAATGTTTCGCATGTTCTTCCCCATCCGCCACAATCCCCAGATCTTAATGCGGTCTAGCATTTATTGGAAGTGTTGGAAAGGATAGTGAACAATAAGGGAAATAACGAAAAATAATAAGCTGATGCCGGCACTGGTCGAAGAATGGCAAAATATTGGAACAGTTATCACGGAAAAGTTGATGAGTTCTATGCCAAATCGAATTGTGGCAGTTACAAAACAAAAATATTTAGCAACTAAATATTAATTTTTAAATAACTAATATTTTATAGTTTTGAATGAAGTGTGCAATTAATTATGTCCAGCAAAGCTGGGAATTTTTTTGATTTAATTTTTTTAATATGTCATTTTATTAAGATTTTGAAAAGAAATAAATTAAATTTTGTGGAAAACTCATCATTCTATCTAGTCCAAATATTTGTTTAGTAGAAACTAATTTAGCAAGTCTATTAAGTTAATCTTAAAGTAAAAAGCGCTTTTTGCGCTAATATTTTAGCCCACTACTGTATATATTTCAGTTTGTAAGACTTAAGAGCTCGTTCAAGTTCTAAAACAATAACATTTTATTTCTCTTCTGTATCTTCTAAATATGGTGCTTTCCGCTCTTATTTAGGTATCTCAGTAGCATTTGTAGACATATTAAAAGGAAAATTAATAAAAAAAAATATTGCTTGGAAAATTAAAATTAATTTCGTTGCTTCGTCTCCAGTTCCACCTTCTTCAACTTCAACTTCTTCTATTATAAATCATCATAATATTTTAACGTCTTCAGTTCCATCTACATCATCGTCGAATTCTACTATTATGAATCATCAAAATATTTCTACTATAAGTCAGCAAAGAGAATTACGAACAATAACGCCTAAAAAGACTTTATTCGCCACCCGTTTTGCATTGGATACAAAAGCTGAGGAAATGAAATTTTATATACTTTCGAAAATTAGCAATTGTTGTCCGGATGAAATTCGTGTTTTCAAAATTAATTCGAAAAACAGCGCGTCATTCAAAATAATAGTTCCTGAAAATCTTTTCCTGAATTTTGGCCTAAAAATGCATTAATCCGTGAATTTATTTATAATGAAGAAAATAATGCTCCCCTGCCTAATATAGCTGGTGTAAATTCAAAAAACTAATATCAATTGTATATCAAAATATCAGGGGCATAAACTCGAAATTATCTTCAATATATTGCAACAGCTTTGGCTTTAATCATCATATAATAGTATTTACTGAAACCTGGCTTAGCAATAAAATTAATAACTCAGAAATTTTTTGTTCTAAATATCAGATTTTTAGAAAAGATAGAGAAAGTTGTGTGCAATACAATAGCAACACAAAAAAGTCGGGAGGGGGTGTGTTAATTGCCATTACAAACGAATTCTCATCTGAGGAAATTATTCTCAAGGAATTTTTACACATAGAACTTGTATGTGTTTATTTAAAAATACATAAGCAATCTTTATATATTGTGTGCTTATACATTCCTCTTTACTCATCTCTTACTGTGTATGAAGATTACTTAAAAGCTATTGAAATACTTTTAAAAACAATTAATTCAACAGTTCTTGTTGTTATATTTGGAGACTTTAATTTGCCAAAGATTTCCTGGAATACTGGTTCGGACACAAACTACCTGATCCCAGCTCAAGCCTCGGAAGTCTCAACGATTTCATAGCCGTTGTGTTATGAAATTTTACCAACTTCTTTATAAATGTTTTTCGTATTCAGTGCCTTTGGTAAAACCAATTTGTTATCATAGCCCGCCTTGGAACACAAAATATCTTACAAGACTTAAAAATAAAAAAATAAACTGTATACAAATTTTAAAATAAACAGTTCAACAATAAATTATTCCAAATATTCCTTAGCACGATCTGAATACACTATCACTAATCGAATAGCTTATAATGCATATTTAAATAAAGTTAAAATTAACTTAAAAATGACCCTAAATCATTTTATAAATTTGTTAACTCTAAACGACGAGCAGCTGATGTTTCTTCCATTATGAAGTTTGGTGACATTGAATCGTCAGATGATAATTTAATAAGTAATTTGTTTGCTGATTTTTTTGCGTCAACTTACTCATCATCATAAATTCGAATGATCAGTATTCATACTCAATCCCTGAATTCAATAACTTTAATATAGCCGTAATAGATCATCTAAATGTCTCAAGATATATGAAAAACATGAAACTGTCGTATGTTCCAGGCCCTGATTTGGTTCCTAGTAGTATTTTAAACCATTACCATCATTTATTAAGTACTCCGTTAACATACATTTTTAATAAATCACTTAAACTTGGACATTTTCCAATTATTTGGAAAGAATCGTTTATTATACCTCTATTTAAATCTGGATCAAAAGCTGATATCTCTGATTACAGAGGAATTGCTAAACTCAGTGTTATACCAAAACTGTTTGAAAAACTTTTATATGATACATCACATCAGGCGTTATCTGTTTTATCTCCATTCCAACATGGTTTCTCTTAATCACGATCAACAATCACAAATCTTCTAGAATTTACAACTTTAGCTACCGAAGGATTTATAGCTGGCAAATAAACCGACGTCATTTACATTGATTTTAGTAAAGCGTTCGACAAAGTAAATCATAGCTTACTCGTTCATAAGCTTAACCGATTAGGATTTAGCACTTCGATGATGAAATGGATTGAGTCTTATTTAACGAATAGAAAGCAATGTGTAAAGTTCCGTAACACGTATTATAATTACATAGATGTATTATCTGGGTGCCTCAGGGCAGTCATCTTGGGCCGCTCTTATTTACTCTATTTATAAATGATCTTCCTTCTGTTGTGAAAAATTCCAACACACTGATGTATGCAGACGATGTTAAAATGTTTATTACATTCGACAACATTGATCAACAAAAACTTCTGCAAGATGATATTAATTACTTGACATCTTGGTGTAGTGATAACTTAATGGAACTAAATGTAAAAAAATGTAAATATATGATATTCTCAAGAACGTCACCATATAATGGCCTATATACTATGAATGCTTCTTTACTTGAGTTGGTTGATTCCATCAATGATTTAGGAGTACATTTTGACAGAAAGTTAGATTTCAAGAATCACATCACGTTAACTACTAACAAAGCTACTGGTGTCTTTGGATTTATACAAAGGTGGTCTAAAGAGTTTTCAGATCCTTATGTTACCAAGCAACTGTTTACTTCTTTGGTTCGACCGATTCTTGAATATGGATCGGTGATATTGGATCCACGGTACTCAGTTCACTCCAGCAAAATCGAGTCAGTTCAAATCCAGTTCTTATTATTCTGTCTTCGCGGATTGGGTTGGGACCCTCACAATAGATTCCCATCCCATGTTAACCGTCTGGCACTTATTAGGTTACCAACTTTAAGAAGTCGTCGGAAAATGTTAAATGCTCTTTTTCTACTTAAGCTAATAAACGGAAGCGTCAATTCTCAATACCTTCTGGGAAAAAATAACCTTAACGTACCTGTTCGTTTATCAAGATATTATAGCATTCTGAGTATTAAATATTATACTACAAACTTTGCTCAGTTTGATCCATTTCGTATAGTCTGTGATGATTTCAATAAGTTATATAAATATATTGACTTTAACAAAAGCATTAATATCATAAAGAGTGATATAATATTATATTAAAATTCGTTAAACTAAATAAATAATATGTAATTGCTAAAGCTGTTATGATACTTGCTATTTTGTGTATTTTTTCTATATTGGAGAACAGTGCAAATATATTTGCATAGGAAAACTGATTCAGTGTAAAGAGTATGATTATATCATAAAAAATCTTGAAATGTCAAACAAATATACATGTGTTATTGATAAATAATCTAAGACTGTCAAAAAAAATATAAAATTTTGTAACTTAAAATTGACATTTCCAGATTAATTGTTAGCACTGTTTTTTTTTTTTTTTTTTTTTTCATTATTTTTTTATTGAATCTTCATATATTAAATATGAACTAACAATAATTAATCAAATCTTAACCTAATATTATTTTTTGTCCTGCCAGTGCCAGACAAAAATTTTGTTCATCGCGGGTTCTGTTCACTTTTATAGGTGTTTATCGCTCATCTAATTGGACAAGTGCCGCAGTGTCTCTTCTTCTTAAGCGAGTGTGGCCGCTATCATTTAAAATATTTCGTGCTAGTGGGTTCGGGTGCAATTCGAGCCTTTTTAAGTATTTTACTGCATATTTCGTAATCATAGTTTTAACTAATGGAACATTGAGATCCTTGTGAATATTTGGGTTTTTAACATACCAAGGGGCAGCTGTGATTATTCGAAGTAATTTATTTTGGCGCCTTTGAATTTTTTCGATATTAGAGGCCGAGGCAGTGCCCCATAACTGAATACCATAGCACCAGATTGGCTTTAAGATGGAGTTGTAAAGAAGAAGTTTGCAGTCGAGACTAAGGACAGAGTTTCTTCCAATAAGCCAATGAATTTGGATGGCTTTTAGTTTCATTTGAGTTAATTTTGCCTCTATATGGCTTTTCCACGTTAAACGGCGATCTAGATGAATACCGAGGTATTTTACATGCGAATTTTGAGGTATTATTTGATTATTGATTTTAATAGGGGGGCATGATTCCCGACGCAAGGTGAATGTTATATGTACGCATTTTTGCTCATTGACCTCTATCCTCCATTGCTTTAACCATAGTTCGAGTTGAAATATATGATCCTGTAGGTATCGAGATGCTTCTTGACGGTTTTCGTGCACGCTCAAAAAAGCTGTATCATCAGCAAATGTTGAAGTTTGTGTGTAGTTGTTTGTTGGCATATCCGAGGTATATATTAAGTATAAAAGTGGGCCCAGGATGCTTCCCTGAGGGACTCCAGCGTCAATTTGCTGAGGAGAGCTTAAATAATCACCTTCTTTAATAATAAACTTTCGACCGACTAAGTAGCTTTCTAACAGCTTGTGTATGTTTACTGGTAAGTTTAGCTTCAATTTATGTAATAAGCCTTCATGCCAGACTTTATCAAAAGCTTGAGAAACATCGATGAAGAGAGCGGAACAATATTTTTTTTCTTCAAAGGCTTTTCTTATTGCGTTTACTATACGATGGGTTTGCTCAATTGTGCTGTGTTCTCTTCTAAAGCCGAATTGGTGGTTAGGAATACATCTATTATCATTTAAAATTGGGGTTAATTTTGACGCTAAAAGCTTCTCAAACAGCTTTGATATATTAGAAAGTAAGCTTATAGGCCTATATGACTCAACTTTTGTGTGATCCTTTCCAGGTTTAGGTATCATGGTGACTAAGGAGACCTTCCACTTTTGAGGATAGTATTCAAGGCGTAAAATAGCATTAAAAATTAAAAGAATAATTTTCTTTGCTATGCTGGGTAGCTCCAAAAGCATTTTGTTGCTGATCTTGTCAAAACCAGGAGCCTTTTTGGGGTTTAAATCACAAATAGCCTTTTCGATTTCTCTTATCTCAAATCTTAGCGGAACAGCTGCTCTAGCAGCAACAGGTGGTAACTCGACCGCAATATCGTGAGATATATTTGGGGTAAATACGTTTTTTAAATGATTGACAAACAGATTTCCTTTTTCAACATCATTTCTTGCCCAACTTCCATTCAAGTTTCTTAATGGTGGTTTAGAGACAACTGGCCTTTTGAGATTTCTAGCTGCACGCCATAATGAGTAGTCTGATTGTGGGGTTGCATCAAGTTCCTTAAGATATTTTTCCAGAGAAGCCGTTTTCTTAGTCTGCAGTAACTTTCTTAGTCTTTTTGTACACTCTTTAAGTAAGTTCTTAAGTTGAGGGGATCTGTGCACTCTCTTCGAGCCCTCCTTTTTTCAGACAAAAGATGCTCGACATCTGTGGAATATATTTTAATAGTTTTTGTTTTTTTGGGGGCAATATTGGAATGTTGAACAGCTAGTTTCAGAAAACTGTCAAAATTGTCAATAGAGCGATCTACATAATCCGGTGTACTGAGCGGAATATTTTCTGTGCAATGGGTACTGAGATATTTTTTATATTTCAACCAATTAATTTGCGTAGCTGTCGTCGGAGGTACAATTCTATTGGGGTTCATTATAGTAACAATTGTAGGTGTGTGGTCGGAAGATAAATCTAGGGAGGCTTCAACTTGAATCGTTTCTATGGGAATGTTTTTAACCACGCCGAAATCTATGACATCTGGAATTTTTTGAAGATCAGTGGGCCAATATGTTGGTTGTCCGCTCGCTACCACATTTAAATCCATTTTAGAAATTATGTTAAATAAAACACGACCCTTTGGTGTTATAAGTCGCGACCCCCAGAGGGTATGTTTAGCGTTATAATCGCCAGCGGCTAGGAAACACGGTCCTAATGATTTAAAATATTTACAATATTGGTCCTCCGATATTGAAAATCTAGGCGGGGAGTATAACGATGAAATTATTAGGTTTCTATTTAATTCCTCAACGCAAATGTTCGTTGCCTGGAGATAATCTTCACGATGATCACACATTAGGTAGTGTTTGACTCGGGCCTTTATTAAAATGGCAGAACCTCCACAAGCTCTATCTCGAGGGTCCTTGGTATCATATAGTATATAACCATTTATTTTAAACGTACTTCTTGAGGTCAAATGAGTTTCAGAAATCATCATGACATCAATTTGTTTATTTTTAAGAAAGTATTCTAATTCATTTTTATGTTGGCGGATGCCGTTTGCGTTCCAAAAACAAATTTTTAAACAGTTCATGGTTTGTTAAGTACAGCTTGCAATAACATCGATTGCATTCTAAGCATTTCCTGCATCATATTACCCATTGTGTTCGTAAAACTATTTACTGTTTGCACTAATGTTTCCATGGTTTTTTCTAAACGACTTAAATTAGAAAATTGAGTTTCATCATTACTTGGCGATGCACCTTGCATTGGCTCATGGTTTGATTTTAGGACGTTAGCGTAAGAGGTTCTGTTATTACTAGGCTGGGGGGCTTGAATTGCATTTGTGTTAACCTGATTTGTTACCTGCATTTGAGGGGGATTAGTTTTCGGTCCGACCGACTGCTTGACGATAGTATATACAGGGCATCCTCTATAATTGGCAGTGTGATTACCGCCACAGTTGCTACATTTTTTTACGTTGGGGTCGGTTTTAGACTTGTCGCAAAGAACTGTTCCATGTAATTCACCACATACTACGCAAACAGGGGGTAAGTAGCAGTATGCCTTAGTATGGCCAAATTCCTGGCAGTTTAGACATTGAACAGGACCATTTCTTTTGTGAGGCTCCTCAATAGTTACCCTTCTGTACAGAATATATTTCAAATTATAAATTGGATGCGTTTCATTTTTTTTGAGCTTAACGTCGCCGGGTTCAAGCTCCACTCGAAATAGTGGTTGGGGATTTTTTTCCCTATTTTTGATATTTGTTACGTTTTTGATTTTAAAGCCCTTCTCTTCCAAAAAAGCTTTAATTTCCCCTGGGTCTACGCATGAGTCTATGCCCTTGATTACTACCTGAAGACCTTTACTGCTCTTCAGTTGATACGTATAAAAGTTTTTATTCAGAGTCTCAAATCTTGTAATTACCTTTCGAAAATCATCCTCGTGATTCACCTGTATTTTAGTCTCGTTAATGATACCGCGCTTTATTGCAGCTACATAAAAGGAATTTTCACCTATCACCGAAATTAAACTTTTTATTAACTCATTAGAGTTTTGCTCTCTAAGGTATATCGGGGGTGGCTTAGACGATTTAATGACGTTTGGTGCTTCAGAGGATTCATCCTCCAGAATCGCGAAACGATTTTGTGTATTTATTTTATCAAAAGATGGTACTTTTGAGGCCGAAGCAACTGCTGCAGAGGTAGGGCTGCGTCCCCGTTTAAGCACTGTTATGTACCTGTCCATACCAACTTGTACTGTAGGCTTTTGACAACTTTTTACAGGGGGGTTTTCCATTGCATTTGTGTTTAAGTTCATGGTATCATTGCCCACTAAATTTGTTTTTGACGTCACGGCAATACTTGCTGGCCTGGCAACACTTGTCACCAAATCTTGTTGTAGTTTTTTTAATGAGTCACTATCCACCGTTTGTGTAAATACCGACGGTGAGAGGGAACGTGTTCGAGTAATTGGCTTAGCCGTTAAGTAGTTAATATTGTTTTGTTTTGTTTTATTTATTTCTGCATTATTTTCATTTGCATTAACTAAAACGTAAACGTTTCTTTCATTTTGTCTTAGTGTCGTTTCACTGTTTGTACTCATGCAAAGAGTTGTTTTTGTTTTTCACCGTTTTGCTTTGCTTTAATATTTTTATTATTTATTGTATTTTACAACAACAAAAGAAAAACCAGAATTTAAATGTTTTTTTCAGAATATGTATACACATGTATGAACATTCATACGTACATATATATTTTTACTGATTTATTTTATTTAATTTGATCGTTTTAAATTGTTCACTATTATGTTAAATAATTTAATTAACAAAATATATTATTTTGTTTTTTTTTTAAGCGTCCATTCGCTGCTTAGATTACAAAATCAAATGTGATTAATTAATAGTTCAAATCGTATGCGGGGCTAAAATACACGTCTGTATCACAACAAAGCACAAACCGAACCGAACCGCACTGTTGCCAATTTTTTTAGTTTTTGATCGAAAGAAACGGTTTTTAACTTTTTTTTGCGATTTTTAGCTTTTATGACGGTTTTTTGTAGGGAAAAAACGTGGGCAGTATTGTTTGTTTTGTTTACATTTTATCAAATTGTATTTCTTGTTCTTTCTCGCATTTGTTGTTTCATTCAGTCAATCTTAAAAAAATACAATACAAAAAATAGCAAGTATCATAACACCTTAAATTTTGTATTTTTATATTAACTAAATTTTTCAATTTGTAATAGTCTGTAAGGGTTTTTCCATAGACTTAAGAAAATAAATTAATAAAATAAAAAAATTGCAATGAAACTTATTTTTTTTTATTTGCTTTACTCATTGTCCATGTTTTCTTTTTGCATTTTAATATAAAAGTTGGAGCAAAAGTTATCACCCTATCAGAAGATGCTATAAGTTATGCAAACACCAAAGGGTAATGAGTTATGTGCCAATTTGTATTTACCATAAATGTTTATTTTTTAGTGCCGAAAGCGATACTACTTAAGGGTAAATTAATATTTAAGTACGAAACCTCTCCCATTAGCCATCAATTAAGACACTTAATATTACCACAATAACCGACACCTTTTTCCGAACAATGTTATTATTCCATCGATGAAAACAAAATCGATAACCTAAGCGATTGATTTTTGCTAAATGGGGTGGTTTGCATTTATATTATTTTTCGATAACAAAAATTGCTTGCAGGGTAGTTTAAGTTTAAATGACCTGAATTCTAAATGAATTTCGATGTTTCTGATGCCAAATTTCCCTGCCACCTGAATTGCTTGGCTATAAATTTTGTTTAAGTTGCGTGTTAAGTGTTGCTTGTATTTTTCTAGATGAAATTTATTTTTTTAAACATTTTTTTTTTAATTTCATGTTATTGCGTGTTTTCTTAAGTGAAAATAGGTGAGGTGTGAGTGATTATCAGGAGAGAAACAATGTGTTAGTTTAAAGTAAGCGATAACAAATCGAATTTATGGGGGATGTCAAGGTGCCACTACAGCAAAAAACATAAAACTATATACAACGACTATTAAATTGCTAAATATATTGCTATATTATAACAAATTTTTAGGAAAATTTTCAACTTTATAGGAAAATTTAAAGAAAATTTTCTAATTTATAGCAAACTTTTAAGAAAATTTTCTATTTTATAGAAAATTTTTTGTGTTATAGGAAATTTATTTTATTTTATTCGTTTTATAGGAAGTTTTTAAAAAACTTTCTTTTTTATAGGACTTTTTTAATAAAATGATTTATTTTATAGGACATTTTTAAGAAAATTTTCTATTTTATAGGATATTTTTAAGAAAAGTTTCTATTTTATAGGCCATTTTTTGGAAATTTTCTTTTTTATATGACTATTTTATAGGAAACTTTTTAAATTTTGTTTATAGGAAACTTTTTAAATTTTCTATTTTATAGAAAACTTTTTAAATTTTCTATTTTAAAGGAAACTTTTTAAATTTGCTTTTTTATAGGAAACTTTTTAAATTTTCTATTTTATAGGAAACTTTTTAAATTTTCTATCTTATAGGAAACTTTTTAGAAAGTTTTTTAATTTTTAGGAAACTTTTGAGAAAATGTACAATTTTATAGAAAATTTTTTGTTTTATAGGAAATTTAAAAAAAAAATTATTTTGAATAGGAAACAAAGGAAAATTTGCTGTTTTATTCGTTTTATAGGCCACTTAAAAAAAAACTTTATTTTTAATAGGAAACTCATAATTTGCTATCTTATTGAAAATATTTTATAGGAAATTTAAAAAAAAAAAGAAAATTTTCCCGTTTATAGGAAGTTTTTCGTTTTATAGGAAATTTAAAAAAAAAACTTTCTTTTTTATAGGAAACTTAGGAAAATTGGCTGTTTTATTCGTTTTATAGGCCACTTTAAAAAAAACTTTATTTTTTATAATAAACTCATAATTATTATTGAAAATATTTTATAGGAAATTTAAAAAAAAAAGAAAATTTTCTCGTTTATAGGAAGTTGTCGTTTTATAGGAAATTTAAAAAAAACTTTCTTTTTTATAGGAAACTTAGGAAAATTTGCTATTTTATTGAAAATGTTGTATTTTATAAGAAATTTTTAAGGAAATTATATATTTTATAGGAAATTGTTCAGAACCTTCAGAATAAAAATTGGGAATAAAGCACGACAAACAAAATTTTATTAATTAAAAACTTTTCCAATTTATCAAAAATTTTCAAGGAAATGTTCTTTTTTTATAGAAAATTCTAAAAAAAAACAATTTACAAGGATTTATTATAAATAAATAGTTATGTTATTTCTTAAGTACAGTAAAAACCCGATAATTCGTAATCGAAGCGACCGACTGCTTTTTACGAATTATATAAGTTTTCGAAATAAAGAGATTTCGATTTATCGAGAGGTTCAAATTTAAAAAAAATATATATAATGGGGTTTGAATTTAATGAACTGTAAGGGTACGAGTTATCACGTTTTTACTGCATGATTTTTATTTACATTTTTAACTTTTAACAATTGATGGTAACCATAACGCGTTACAAATAAAAGTATTCCTCACGCATACCTATTACTCATCGAGAGAGACATTTCCAACCTCCTTTTAATTGTTATGAATAATAAAAAGTAAGTGACAGTTATTACTCATTTTATGTTATAAAGTTTAGTTACGCAAATAGTTTTATAAAGTATGCGTTTGTGTAGGTAAGAAGGTCAAGTTAGAACGAAACATAGAAATTGATGGATTGATGGATTGGCTAAAATAAATTACACTTAGTAAAATCATTAAACCGCGAATGTGATTCAAAATTTGCAAAAATTCCCGAAACTTTGAATCACGTATGATTTTATTTTAGTTTTTTTAGCCAGCTTTATTTGGTTAGGCCTAAATCAATATAATATAACGGTTAAAGTAAAATTGAATAGAGTTTTTATTTTTATCCGTTCATTAGGGACAAACTCTTAAAACAAATTAATAATATTTACCATTTTGTTTGCACCACCCAAAAGTTTATTTTTACGTCCCTATGCTCGTTATAGGAACAATAGGAATTAAAACAATAGATTATTTTTTGCCAATAGTGTACAAAAATAAAAACTTTAATTTCAAGAAAATATTCAAATTAATTATTACCGTAAATAAAAAACAATAAAATTCTTTTATATTATAGGAGAAAAACATTATTTATCGATTAAAACTGTTATGAGCAATGAAGAAAGTTATTTAGTGAATAAAATAGTTATGTCCAAACAAATATTTATTTACATTCCATTCATAATAATTCAAACCAATTTTTATAGAATACTTTTTGAAAGTGGCAATTTTTTGTAACTTGAAAACTTTTCAAATTTTCTATTTCATAAAACATTTTCAAGAAATGTTTTCCTTTTCTAGAAAAGTTTTGATGAAATTTTCTATTTTTTAGGAAACAATTTAAGAAAATTCACTGTTTTCTAAGCACTTTTCAATTTTTCCATTTTATTCAATATTTTTAAGCAAATTTTCTATTTTTTACGAAAATTTTCTATTATCAAAGTTAATTTTTGGGAATTCAAAAATTTTAGAAAAGCCAAATATATTAGTTAACAAAACTGCAGAGTGAATGAGAATTGCAAAGACCTAATTGCAACGATATCGAAGCTTAAAACAGTGAGTTTATCTTTTTTTACATTCTCCACTACAATTGGTTGGAATTCTTCCAACATTTATTGTAGTTGTACGTGGCTTAAGAGAAAACAAAATAAAAGGAAAGAGCTTTATTGTTTTCAGAAGTAAATCAAAATAAAGCAATTTACCAGTTCAGTTTTTTTTTTTGCCGTACTCTTGCAAATCTATTATCAAAGTAAATTTTTTATTTTATAGGAAATTTTTTAACAAAAGTTTTTATTTTATTGGAAATATTGGAAATATTAAAGAAAATTTCTTTTTTATAGAACATTTTAAACAGAATTTTGTAGGAAATGTTAAAAAATTTTCTTAAATTTTCTTTTTTATAGGAAATTTAAAAAAAAATATGAAATTTTTTAGGAATTTTTTTTGTTTTTAACGAACATTTTGTGGATAATTTTCTTTTTAATAGGAAATATTAAATTTTATATTTTATAGGAAATATTTAATTTTGTATTTGATAGAAAATATTAAACTTTCTATTTTTTTTTTAACTTTTTACGAAAAATTTTCAAGAAAACTTTCTATTTTACAGGAAATGTTTTTCATATTCTGTTTTTTTTTTTTTTTTTTTTTAAGGAAATATTCTTTTTTATAGGAAAATCTTAAAACAAAAATTATTTTCTATCCTATATTTAAAAAAAAAAAAATTCTGTTTTATAGGAAATTTTTAAGTACTAATTAATGGAAAATTTTTAGAAAACTTTTTTATTTTATAGGAAATTTTTAAGAAAATTTTTATGATAATTTTCTATTCTTAAAGGAAATATTAATATTTTATAGGAAATTGTTTACGATATTTTTGTACAAAATTTTCTATTTTAAGTAAGAAATTTTCTATGTTTTAGAAAATTTTATGTTAAATATTAAAATAATTTTTTGAATTTTGTTTTTATAGGAAATATTAAAGTTATTTTTTGAAAAAAGTAATTTCAATTTTTGGGAATACAAAATTTTAATTTCAAAAGATTTTGTTATTCGTGCTTAATTCCCAGTTTTTAATCTTGACAAAAACACTTGAAATTTATTGTTGATGGGATAAGCTATTCCTATGCATTTCACTGGTTGCTTAGGCCAGATCATCAGGAAACTTCATCCATAAAGATTTTAGAAAAACTAAAGATATTAAACCAAATAAAACTGTTAAACGTATAAGAATTATAGCAACAGTTCTACTTGTAACAAAAAGCTTGAACAAAACACATCAACAATAAACAACAGTGGGTTTATCTCATCTTACATTCCCCACTACAATTAGTTGAAATTCTCTCAACATTAATTGTAGTTGTAAGTAGGTTAAGAAAAACAAAATAAAAACAACAACAACTTACAAAAGATGTTGTCAATTAAGTGTTTTTTAGGCCGTGCACTTGCCTGTTTATCAAAAAGTAATTTAAATTTTTGGGAATACAAAATTTTAATTTCAAAAGATTTTGTTATTCTTGCTTAATTCCCAGTTTTTATACTTGACAAATCCCATCAACAATAAATTTCAAGTGTTTTTGTCAAGTATAAAAACTGGGAATTAAGCACGAATAACAAAATCTTTTGAAAGTTATTTTTTGAATTTTGTTTTTATAGGAAACTAGCTTAACCCGGTGCGCTTCGCTACACTGCTTTAACCACTTCTTCAGTTGAGAGATATTTAATATATGCGTCCTATGGAATGTTTTTTCCCCTGCGCATTCCCGCTTTATTTTTATTTTCAAAAGTGAAGTATACCATAGGAGTGACTTCTACTAAGTTTGAACATTCTTACCTTAACAGTTCTTAAGATATGCGATATTTAACCTTGGCGTCCTATGGGGGTTTCAATTTTGGGGCTCAGATGATCCTACTACCAAAAGTTCAACAAATTGCTTGCAGCGGATCTTATTAATAATGCTATCTATGAGTGGTACTGCTCCTCCTCTGGCTACCCCGCCCATTTCTATATTGACATTTATAGTTTACCATAATAGAAGCTTTAACCACGTTTGAAGACTCTGCCTTCAATAGTTCTTAAGTTGAGCGATATTGAATATATGCATCCTATGGAAGATATTTCCCCCTGCGCATACCCGCTTTATTTCTGTTTTCAAAAGTGTAGTATACCATAACTGTGACTTCTACAAAGTTTGAACATTCTCACTATAACAGTTTTTAAGATATCCGATATTAAACATTGGCGTCCTATGGGGGTTTACACTTCCCCCGCTGCTATTTTGCTTCAAGTTTGGGGCTCAGAAGATCCTACTACCAAAAGTTCAACAAATTGCTTGCAGCGGCTCTTCATTACATTTCTATCTATGAGGGGAACTGCTCCTCCTCTGTCTACCCCGCCCATTACTATATTGAAATTTAAAGTTTGCCATAATAGTAGTTTTAACTACGTTTGAAGACCCTCCCTTTAATAGTTCTTCAGTTGAGCGATATTTAATGTATGGATCCTATGGGAGGTATTTCCCCCCCTGCGCCTATCCGCTTTATTTTTATTTTCAATAGTGTAGTATACCATATGAGTGACTTCTACAAAGTTTGAACATTCTCACTATAACAGTTCTTAAGATATGCGATATTAAACATTGGCGTCCTATGGGGAAAACCACTTCCCCCGCTGCTACTTTATTTCAATTTTGGGACTCAGAAGATCCTACTACCAAAATTTCAACAAAATGCGTGCAGTGGCTTTTATTAATATTTCTATCTATGAGGGGTACTGCTCCTCCCCTGTCTCTCCCGCCCATTTTTATATTGAAAATGTATAGTTTACTATAATAGTAGCTTTAACCACGTTTGAAGACTCTCCCTTTAATAGTTCTTCAGTTGAGCGATATTTAATGTATGCATCCTATGGGAGGTATTTCCCCCCCTGCGCCTATCCGCTTTATTTTTATTTTCAATAGTGTAGTATACCATATGAGTGACTTCTACAAAGTTTGAACATTCTCACTATAACAGTTCTTAAGATATGCGATGTTAAACATTGGCGTCCTATGGGGGATTCAAATACCCCCGCTGCTATTTTATTTCAATTTCGGGGCTCAGAAGATCCTACTACAAAAAGTTCAGCAAAATGCGTCCAGCGGCTCTTAAGATATGCGATAATAAATATTGGCATCCTATGGGGGGTACCAATTCCCCTGCCCCTATCGAAAAAATAAGTAGCCTATTTTATTTTTAGGGCTCACGTGATGTTACTGTAAAAATTTCAGGAAAATCGGTTCAGTAGTTTCGGAGTCTATAAGCCAACAAACAAACAAACAAACAAACAAACAAACAAACACACAAACACACAAACATACAAACATTTTTCATTTTTATATATATAGATATTCAAGAAATTTTTTTTATTTTATTAAAAATTTTCTATTTTATAGGAAGTTTAAAAAAAATTTTCTATATTATCGAAAACTTTTATAAACATTTTCTCATTTATAGAAAATTTATCTTTTAAGAAAATGCTTGGGAAAATCTGCTATTTGATTGGAAAGTTTAATGAAAATTTGTTATTTGTTAAAAACTTTATTTAACAAATTTTAATGATACAAAAATTTGCTAATTAAGTAAAAATTTTATGGTTATTAAAATTTGTCCAAAAATATTTTGTTTAAACGAAATTTTTAAAAATTTTTTACTTAAAGAAAATTTGGAAAAACAATTTTATTTATACGAAATATGGCGAAAATGTTTAACTTTTTTTATAAAAAAAATGTTTTCGTATTAGAAGGTAAGAATTGTTTTCTTTTCTCGATAATTTAGCAAAATATTTTTATTATTTAGGAAAGTTGGCAAATTTTATAGCTAACAACAAAGTCGTTAATATTTAGCTAAATTTTAGATACTTTTATTAAATCATCTAAACCAAAAAAAAAAAAAAACAAAAAACTAAATCCAACAGGTTTTCAATTTCGATTCCAGCCAATACACAAAAAAAAAATAACGAAGGGGAGGGAGCTGCTTTTGCAAAATTCAGTAGGGATTTTATTAAATTCAATAAACATTAGACAAACACATCACAAGCACGCACACCTTGTTTTTATATGTTTTCACAGATATTTACCCTCCCCCGTCAAGCAGCCACGAAAGTTGTTCACCAGTAAAATATATGTTTTAAGTAAGTAGTAGATTGCCAGGTCTATTTGAGGGAGTATGTGGTATATTTAATTTAACTTTAAAACAAAAATATCAATCATACGTTCCCTGAAGCAAATGCCTGACTGGCTGGGTGACTGACTGACTGATGGTTATGTTTCATGGGGAGTTTTGGGGTGTATACATACTGTTTGTCATTGTCATTATTTTGTTGATTTTATTAATTTATATTTCCTTTTAATAAATTATGATTTATGAACAAACTGCTGAGTGATTTGTTGATATTTGAGAATTAATTAATACACAATTTTTCGTTTTGCCAGGTTAAATTTCTCTTTTAATGGATGGAATAAATTATATTCGAGAATAAATGTTATTTATGAACACTAACCAAAATTAAATGTGTGATTAAATTAATATATTTAAGTGGAATTAAATAAAAAAAAGTTCATATGAACTTTTTTAGTCGTTTTATAACTTTTGTGTTTTCTAAAGGGAACCCCCAGAATTCCCAAAAAAAACTTATTAAAATTGTCAAAAAATGTGTTAAATCCCTTAACAGACACCTTCATTCAATGAACAACCCCTTTCGACAGACACGTATTCCAGGTCCCTGCAGCTAATGAAAATCATTGAGTTTTTTTAAAAGGACATTCTTCTTGTACGGACACATTTAAATGGTACCTTTGTTGTCCGAACATGTGAGATTCTACTGTAGTGCGCTTATAATTTTCTTTAATTTCATTTATCTTGAAGCCAAAAAAATGGAAATAATTTGTTATCAATTATATTTTCTCCAGTTTCCACTTGTTTTTTTTTACTTCTTTTCTAAATTTTTCTCTTTTTAGAAATTTATTATTGAATTGCTATGGATTCTCAGTGACGCCAATTTACAATTTAAGATGCTCATAAACAAATTTAAGAAAATTTCATGTATTTCTAAGAAACTTTTAGTAGTATTTTGGCACTTTAGAAGATACCAAAAATAATACTATAATGTGCTTATGCGCTACACCAACAAAGATTTTTATGGGTTTGTGCTGGTATTTGTAATCGGCATATTTTAGTGTTCCATGCACTCAGGCGGAAATTTTTGCTATAAGGCGAGCGGCTTACTGGCTTAGGTATTATCGCATATCGATGGATATATATTTATTTACTGATAGCAAGGCTGCCATTGCTCCTCTAGAGGGTGTCTATACGTCATCTTAAATAACTATAGAATGTTGGATGTCATTGAACGAGATTGCAAAGCATTTGAAGGCTATGCTACCTGGCAACCAAATAGCATATGAGCTTGCCAAACGAGGTGGTCTTCCGGAGGACACATTCATTAATAAATTTGATGGGTATTCCAATGCCTCACTGAAGGTCACTTATCAAGCGCGAGTCTTACAGAATTGCACAAATAAGATGGATTGGCGAATCCACCTCAATGCACAGTTTTCATTTAAAATTTAATTAAGAAAGTTAAACGTTTAATCAAGTGAATTAAACATTTAATCAAGTTAATTAAACGTTTAATCAAGTGAATTAAACTTATAATCAAGTTAACCAAACGTTTAATTGATACTATTAATATGTTTACTGGTGCAAATCTTATTAACCTTTTAATTAATATCATACATTTTTATTTTTTTACTGTGTGGGGACCAGATTAGAAAATTTGGTCAACATTTCTTTTTTATTAAATGGGATAAATTTGGTATTACTTGGGAGATTTTTGTGTAAAAAATTAACATTTTTTAAAAAACTTGGCGAAAATTTGCATTTTCCAAAAAAAAAAAAAAATTAAATCAAGTGAATTACACAAAATAAGTTGGATTGGCGAATCCACCTCCTGCAGGCACTATGGCTTGGTTATGATGAACGGAAAACTAGCGCAATCCACAGTTTTCATTTAAAATTTATTTAAGAAAGTTAAACGTCATCATCAATTTAATTAACTGGTGCAAATTTAATTAATTTTTTAATTAATATCACAAATTTTTTTAATGAGATCAATTTTAATTTTTTTTCTGTGTAGGAATCCAGCTCCATAATTAATCACACGTCCCTGTAAAAGTGCTGGTTCCACGGATAAAATTCCTCTATTAGATTCGTCTTATTAGAATAATACACTTTAGTTATGCAAAGTCCTGTATATTCGGATTTGCCGTGCGTAAAAAAACAAATAAAATAAAGAAATGGGTTTGTTTAGTTTAACGCCTAAATGTATACAAGTTGTTCTATATGCCAATTTTTTAGAATTTTCCCTTAGTTTTTTTTTAAGGTGTGTAGACAAAAAGGTGAACTTAATGGTTTTTATGTTTTGTTTACAACGATACCCACCGAAATCAATGCAAACAGACACAAATATTGGCAGCAAGCAAGTTTTAGGCAAACCCCCCCCCCCCCCTCCCCCAAATTTTTAAGAAATGAAAGTGCAAATTTGCAAAAATCATGTTTTAACAAACATTTAATCTTTTATATTTTTCAGTTAAACACTAAAACTTTTTTATAACTTTTTATATTGGAACAAATTTTTTTTTTTTTTGGGATTCTTAGAGCCAACAGTGATTTTGAGCATTTAATACCTTCAAAATTTGTAAATATATAAAAATGCTAATTTTAGCAAAAAAAAAAGAAGAAAAAAACAAAAAAGGTCAAAAGGTATTAAAATCACATAAGAATTTACATTTTAGCATAAAGCAATAAATTTTGCAGTAAATATTTTTACAGCTCTTAAAAAAACAGATTTCAAAATCCCTTACGATTCCCTTCGATAAATAGCTCCCCTGTATGCAACATGTTTTAAAGGTATGATGTTGTTTTTACATGATTGGCAAAAAATACATTGAAATAAAATAAAAATATTTTAAGATAAAATGTCAATAAAACAAACATCTTTTCCACTCCGCACAAAAAAAGGCAATAAGATCCTCTTGACACACAGTCAAAATAGTATTACGAGTGTTATTTTAGCCCATCGTTGGTAGATTTGGAAGATTGGGGAATAAAATAAGCATTTTACGATTTGTGCGTTAAAAAGAAAGCATAGCAGTTTTTTACGCAAATTTTACAACTTCAAAGAAAATTTCAATTAAAAAATGTTGAAAAAAATGTGTCTATAATCAGCCTGATTACGGTTGGCGTTGGCGTATACGCCTGAGTCGTTTTTTGTAGTAGATTAAAGAAAACAGGTTGTGTGTTACTTTAATCTTTTACAAAAAACGACTCAGGCGTATACGCCAACGCCAACCGCAATCAGGCTGAATATTATTACAAAACCTGAAGAATGTTTCTTTTTTCGAGCAAAATTGTAATTTCTATAACGGCAACTTTCAAAAAGTTCAGTTTTAACTAACTTTTACTTTAACTTCCAGTTAACAATATGTTTTTGACTGTTGCAATTAATAGTTAATTATAACTGAACTGGGTGAAATTTGCAGTTTAGCGTATCAAAATTCCAATCCCATCAAAAGAAATGGAATTTTGAGCGCCTTGTCGTAATGCTCCGCTGTGCGGCGTAACAAACCTTAAGTCAAACAAGTTGAAAGGCGACGAATGGCAAGCACTCAAAAATACGATTAATCGATTAATTTTGGGCGAATAATTTAAAATTGATTTTGTTAGATTAACGAATAATTCGGGGCAGGGGCATTGGTACCCCCCATTGGATGCCAATATTAAATATCGCATATCTTAAGAGCCGCTGCACGCATTTTGTTTAACTCTTGGTAGTAGGATCTTCTGAGCCACAAAATTTAAATAAAATAGCAGCGGGAAAAGTGGTTCCCCCATAGGACGCCAATGTTTAATATCGCATATATTAAGACTGTTATAGTGAGAATGTTCAAACTTTGTGGCAGTCACTCTTATGGTATACTACACTTTTGAAAATAAAAATTAAGCGGGTAGGTGCAGGGGGAAACACCTCCCATTGTATGCAAATATTAAATATCGCTCAACTGAAGAACTATTACAGGGAAAGTCTTCAAACGTGGTTAAAGCCACTATTATGGTAAACTATAAATTTCAATATAAAAATGGGGGGGGGGGGGGGGTAGACAGGAGAGGAGCAGTACCCCTCATAGATAGAAATATTAATAAGAGCCACTGCACTCATTTTGTTGAACTTTTGGTAGAAGGATCTTTTGAGCCCCAAAATTGAAATAAAATAGCAGCGGGGGAAGTAGTACCCACCATAGGACGCCAATGTTCAATATCGCATATCTTAAGAACTGTTATAGCAAGAATGTTCAAACTTTGTAGAAGTTACTCTTATGGTATACTACACTTTTGAAAATAAAAATAAAGCGGGTGTATCGTATAAAGCTAGTATCGTATAAAGAATGAAACCAAAGAGTTTGAGAATATTTCATTTTTAAAAATGTTTAGAACAGACTTTCACCACGATGATTCAGATGAAGAAGATGATTTTTTTTTTTTTTTTGAGACAAATGAAAACAACATTCTAACAGACTATAAAAATTATTAAAATATAACGGTATAATGAAAGACCACCAATTTTTAGAAAAGACTAGAAAAAGAACAAAGAAATTGGATGTTTTTTTTTAATTCCCTAAGCTAAACCCCGCGAAGCTCTGCGCTTGTCGGCAGGAAGGAAACCAGAGTCTTTGGCGGGAATCGAACCCGCAACCCCGGTGCTGTTAGACTAGCTCACTACCAGCTAGCCCACCGGGGCACTCAAATCGCTTTATAACGCATTACTTTCAATCTCTCCAACGTCAACAATAAGTGAAAGAATCTTTTCTAAATCGAGTTTCATCAAAACAAAAGAACGAAATCGTTTGGAACATAAACATTTAAACTGTATTCCCTTTTTGAAAGATTTTCTTAGAAAATCAACTTAAATTTTGATGCTATTTTGTATTTAAAAAGTTTTCCTCTCTTATAACATGAAGTACCGTTTGTTTAATTGTTGTTCCTTATTTAATAAAATTTTTGGTTTTATTTTTAAACTTTTACTGCCTGTTTTTAGAAAACGTAAACAAGTGAGTGAGTGAGAAATTTTATTGAAAACACAAACAAATTTTCGTTTTTTATTGTTGTTTTCAATATAATTTCTCACTCATTCACTTGATTACGTTTTCTAAAAACAGGCAGTTAAGCTAAACTAAACAAAATTAAAATTATTCGATAACCGAATAATATTTAATTGTTCGATTATTATTCGATTAAATTTGTACGTCGAATAATTATTCGCGCGATTAATCGATTAATACAAAACATCGATTAATTGATAACCATACTACATCGTGAAGTAGCACAGGAAAAAATATACAAATTGATTTCAATTAAAAAATTTGTGATATTAATTAAAAAACTAATCAAATTTGCACTAATAAACAAATTAATTGTATCAATTAAATATTATTTGATATGAACAACATTTTCTGCAGTAACGTTGTTTATATAACTAAACGTTTAATTCACTTGATTAATTTTTTAATAAAAACTAATTTTTTTTTTGATTAATGGTTTTATTGAAAAAAATTGCCGATAATTTCTTCTGTGTGCTTGTCATTTAAGCAGCAGCTGAATTCCTTTAAAAGTAAGGAAATTGCGTGCCACACAAATTGAAGCCGAAAAGCGTTAAAAGAAGATTTCAAATGAAGGAATGAAAAGCTGCTTAAACGCCATAAATTTAGACAACCAAAAGCGCAAAAATCACATTCATAAGGTCTCGCCATCCATACAAATCATTACTAGAGCCGAATATGTATTGCGCTTTGGCGCTTTACGAGCTGATTGAATAGAGTCTGATAATGACAGCTGACCTGTTCCAATACTACTCATACGTATTAGTTGGCCGAAAAAGGACCAAAATATGCAACCGTTATATACATCGTGACAACACTCGCCCACATGTTGCAAGACCAGTAAAAAAATCATTAAGAAAATAGTGGTTATAGGCCGACTACTAGTTGTGTTGATCAAACACTCTAACTGGTATTCAATTTAGTTTAGAACGGGACATCCGAAATTTGCTTGATTCGTTTTTGGTCTTTAAAAGATATAAGCAGTTTTTTTGGCTCGCTATCTATACGCTACTGTAAAAATGGAAAAGGATAACGGCAAGCAATACTTTGAATAAACCCTTAAACATTTAAAAAAAGAATACCGCATTTTAGAGTTTCACATCCAATAAAAATTTTCCTAAATATCCATTTTCAAATCCCCGCCCCTCTACTATGCATGGCATCCAGCAATAAGACAATAAATTATGAGTATTATAGGAAAATGTTACATTTTTGTTATCACAAAACGACATTTGTGATTTTTATGAAAAATATGTTTAAAAAAAATGTACACGTAATTCGTGTATAAGGAACAGATTTGCTAAAAAAAATAAATTTTAATATTTTCCTACAAATCATCAGCAATAAAAGAGATATTTTTTCTGATTTAATATTCATCCATTTGTTCAAATTTTATTGGAAAATAAAGACAAGCACTTGCAAATAAATTAAAATTTTTATATGTCAGCCTTTAAATATGCAACATAAGATATTTATAGATACGTTCGCACACGTGTGTGGGTGTGTGTGTGGGTGTGTGTGTGGGTGTGTGTGTGTGTAAGTAAATACCATTTAGTCTTATCGCAGTTGAGATGTTTAGCTTAGAATTAATCATGGAGCATCTAGAAACGTATTTGCGTGTATTTGTTTTTCTTTATTTTTTTTTGTCTTTTCAAATATTTTATACTCTTAAATTTGCAGGAGACAGCGAAAAATATTTCATCGTATTTTCTTGTTTTTTTTTTTTTATTGTAAAAATATTTATTTACGAGTTCCTTTTAAACTTGATGTTTTATTTAAAAACTTATTTTATGCTTTTTAAAACAAGTTTAATGAACATTCTTTTTTTTTTTTTTTTTTTTTGCTTCAAAGGGAATCATAAAAAGCTTTTTTCACAAATTCAAAGAAAAGAACACAAATTCGCTGGCAAAGCAAATAAATTCTTTAATACGATTTCGTAAAGCGTTTTTATGGCAGCTCAAACCTTAAGCCATAATTAGAAAAAAAGCAGATTGTTTAAATTTTTGGCACTATAACAAAGTCCTGGATTGAAAAGGAAATAAGAATGCTAATACCCTTCACATAACGTTATAACGTAATGCAGCGTCTTAGACCACTTACCCACTAACACACATTAGAAAACAGAATTGAAAAAGAAACAAGTGGGAGTGCAGTTCCATTCAAGTATATGCATAATAAAGAAAACATTTTCCATTATATATTAAAAAAATCCGCAACACAATGCCAAAAATAACATTGAAAGCAAAAACAATGTCAAAAATTTGTCAACATTTTGTTGCTGCTTGCTACAGAAATACCAGGGATGATAAATGAGGAAACCATTATCGTACCAACGAACTTTTAAAATCGTACTTTTTCGACCCTAATAGTACGAAATCATTTTTTATAATTTTTTTTATTTTATAAAAGAAACTCTTGTTTCGATAAGACTTGAGATGAATGAAAAAATATTGCTTTTGTTATTCCTAAGCTCTGGAAACATTTACTCATTTATTTCATTTTTCGTTGTGGTTAGGTACGGTTAGGTTAAGAAGGGTTGTGCGCCCACAGGCACACCTCCACTCGGAGACCGAATACGATCCATTGTGATTCCCTTCAATGAAAATATGAAGTATGAGAAAGAGATAAGAGGAAGTGAAAAGTAGAGAAAAGGAAGTATGATATCGACAGAAAATTAGAAAGTAGGACCAATACCCCCCTTACAGTCCCCTCAACAGAAACAGCCGCGTTATTTCCCTGACAAACCCCAGTAGATTGGCCGGATTACATCCAGCTATGCACCCCAGTTCGTCGTGAAACCTATCTCCTAGCCACTTCAGTCTGAGACCCTGCATCCTAGGACAATGGCACAGTACATGCTCGATCGTCTCTAGCTCCTCCGAATCCTCGCATAGCCTGCAGAAGTCCGGGATGGCGTTGTCCCATCTGCCCGCAAAAGCCCTGACAGGACAATGCCCCGTCAAGAACCCTATAAGTGTTCTGAGACTACCCCTATCCAATCCCAGTAGAACCCTGGTTGCCCCCGCGTCCAAATTGGGCCATAGTGCCCTAGACACCCTGCAATCCATTCTGCCCCTCCAGGATCGGTCAACGTCATCACGGAATTTCTCCCGTATCACCCCATAGTAGTAGCATAGGGGGGGTTTTACCCCCTGTCCCCCACCACTAAGTCGAGAACCGAACCCCCTCTCGCGAGTTCGTCGGCCACCTCATTCCCATTAACCATGCAGTGTCCTGATACCCAACACAGCCTCACGTTGAATGCCCCCATGAGCTAAGAGCGTTCCTACACCGCGCAACCAGGCATGATCGCACCGTATGGCTCTTCAATGCCCGAAGCGCCGCCTGACTATCGACGTAAATTGTCACCTCAGATCCACCCACGATGTGATCCAGTATCACCTCCGTCGCCCTCCAGATCGCTAGGATCTCAGCCTGGAAGACACTGCACTCATCAGGGAGTCTTAATGACCTTTTTACCTCGGTGTCCGCGATATAAACACCGGCACTAGTGCCGGTTTCCATCTTGGATCCATCCGTAAATACTGCCCACCCCTCAAACAGTCCATTGGATCCACTCCAAATTTCCCTATCCGGGAACTCCACTGGTGATGTTGCACCGAAGTCCAGGGTCATAGTCTTATGATCCGAAGTTCCCTCGAGAATAATACCCTGATCAAGCAGACCCATTTTCGTTGTGGTCACTTTGCACAAACAAAAAAATAAATTTTTTCGGTTTTTAAGTTTTGTAAAGCTTTTAAAAAAAGCGTTCTAAAAATATGTGCATACGAGCATCTTGGGATGGCATTTCCAAATTTATTGTGTTTACAATTTTAATATGTATGTACTGCAGAAAGAGGAAAGACATTTTATAAGCTGGAGTAAAAAGTCCGGATATAATAAAATTTAATTTAGCGCTTGTAAAATCTGCTTCAAAATCATTCAGAGAAAAATGATAATGACGTGACAACCATTTTGTTGACGAATATCTCAAAATATTATGAGTTATCGGTCCAAAATAATCTTGAAATGAGAGAAAGTCATCTCTGCTACTTCTACTGCAGAAGTGGTTTTATATATCTTTAAAAAACTTGTCAATAAATTCACAATACCGCAGTTCAGTGTTTGGTGCAAATGCTCTTGTAAAAGAGCAAATGGAAAATATCACAGCTGTTTTGTTAAATCCAACAACAAAATACACAGAGCTTCCGTAAATTTTATAAAAAAGCTACGCAATTTAGCATTTTCTATTTCACAAGACCATTTGCACCATTTGCACCAAACACTGAACTTCGCTTATATTCATTGGATAATAAATACAAGTTGCCATTTTATATCAAATAACAATAGATTTGAAAAACTTGGAAATAGTACCAAATAAGTCACGGGGGGAACAGCGTACTTTTTAGCTTTGAATTGTACCAAAAAGAGTACAATTGTACCAACAAGATATGCAGCGTTTAAAATTCAAAAATTCAATATACATTTCTTTAGAAAATAACAACAAAATTATGAAATATTTTCGATTTTGTTTTTTGCTTTCAATATAATTTTTGGCGTTGCGTTTGCGTTTTACAAAATTAGGGCCTACATTTTGTACAATTATATTGGTAATGTGTAGGTGATATTCGAAAGGTAGTGATGAATAAGGTTTGTCATTCCGTGTGACACTTTTTTAATACTCATATATAAGACCCAATAATAGGCTTTTTACTTTGATCAACATCTAACATCTACCATCAAGTTGCGAAGACGTTAACATCTTCCCGTAAAAAATAAATAAAAAGGGCTAAAAATCAATATCTCTCAACATCTTTACAAGATGTTTCTATCTCATCTTATTCCACTATACATTCGATTTCTTTTTTCGATTATTTTAGCATTATCACTACGAAAATTCTATTATTATTGTGGCATCGCTGACAAAACGACGTTTGCTTTGAAAGTCTGAGTTCATACGGCTCATGTCTTATTGACAAGATTCTTCCTTTTTCTTCTTTGAACATGAATTGGCGTTCAAATAATTCATGTCATATTGACGACATGTGCTTTTTTAATATTGAAAACAATAACAAAATTAAACAACGAATGAAAAAGCAAAACGTAAAGACAGTACATGCATCTGTGTACTCGTTCCTTTTCCCCTCGTCCCTCTCGCCTATAAAGTAGCAAGCATGTCAATAAAACAAGAGCCGTAGGAACACAGACAAAGCAGCGTTACCATTTGCCAAGATTTTTCTGTTTTTAAATTTTGTTTTTTTTGTATTTTTAAACAAATTGAATTTTAAATGTATTTTTGTGTTTTCCTTTGAAATTTTGGAATTTTAATTAGTATTGTGGTTATTTTGTTGAACTATTTATGGCTTTTAATCCAAATTTTTAATATTTTTAATCAGGCTTAAGTTCATCAAATTTAATTTTCATTAAACTATTTTTATGAAGAAAGGAATTTTACAACATGAAAATTAGTTAAAATTTACTGATAATTTTTCATTCTTCACTCAATCTGGGCTCGAACCCAGGCGTTTTTACGGACAGGTTACCCTGACATGTTTCGATTCTACCAAAGGTTAAATACAATTTGGTTTAAGGATTGATGTTTGACTAATGACGTCAGCAGTCGTCGATGGCATCGAGTGTTAAACGACAAGCCCTCTGAGGAGATTGAGTGGTTGCAATGGAAACATGTCAGGGTAACCAGTCCGTAAAAAACGCCTGGGTTCGAGCCCAGATTGAGTCAAGAATGAAAAATTATCAGTAAATTTTAATTAATTTTCATGTTGTAAATTCCTTTCTTCATAAAAATAATTTAATTAAAATTAAATTTGATGAACTTAAGCCTGATTAAAAATATTAAAAATTTGGATTTTGGAATTTTGTAGAAAAAAAAGTTTTTTTATATTTTTTTTTTAATGGTAACATTTTTGTTTGAAAGGAGTGTTTAACATTTTCTACATCTTTGATGGTAGATGTTAGATATTGATCAGGGTTAAAAGCCTATAAAGAATATGTGTTATGGGTCCTTGAGTAATTCTCTATTTAGCCATATCCGTCTATCTGTCCGTCTGTTGAAATCAATATGAACCAATTTAACTTTTTTTGGCCAGAAATAACATCATGCTATTTTTCAGTTTTTATTTATTTTGTTTAATAATTTACATCTCCCATATAGAGCCAACTCCTGGAATATTCTAACTGTCGGTGGAGGGTATTAAAGATTCGGCACAGCCGAATAAAGCACTCTAACTTATTTTCCCCCTTTTTTTCATAACAAATATTTCAGGGTTTATAAAACTAATTTTCTAAAACAATTTGCTAAATAAAAGTTTAATAAGAACATTTATATTTAATGATAAGTAATCAAACACTGATTTTTCTTAATACACTGAAAACTCGTTGTTCATTAATAAAGGTCTAAAACAACAAATTCCTTGCAAACACACTCAAACTCTGGCACATAACCCTGCAAGCATTTTCGATCGAAAAACATTATAATTAGTTAAAACCCATTAAGACAAAAATCAAACGCTTATGCTATCGTATTCTCATCGATTTAGTATCATCATTTGAGAAGACTTTGAAAATGTACTAAGTGAAGAATTGCAGCGTTTGTTTAGTTGAATATTAATTCATTTTAGTAGTACCGCTTTGGGCACTAAAACAAAACCCCTAATAGTTCATATTAAATATGTCAAATATAAAGCCTATCACAGAAATCAATTTCGATCCAAAATGAATTCGTTTAATGTGGAGCAAGATACGAAACACTTCCACTCTCGATCGGAATTGATTTCTGTGACAGGCCTGTATGTATTGCAAACGAACTTCAGTTGCGTTGACAACCTGAAATAAAAATGTATATTAGGGAAGGCAACTTGTCAGCTGTCATTTTGGCAGGACAAGACCGAAATATATACGATTCTTATTTTTTTTTTTATTACGAGTTTTGTTATTGTTATATTCAGCAAAATCACCTTTAAGACTAACAAATGCGGCAAAGTAGTGACGTTTTGGTAGCTAATTAAAAATCTCTCTATCAAATTCTTGAAGGGATTCCATATAACTACACACACCTTGAAAATACCCTTACAACAACAACAACTAAACACATGAACCCTTAAAAATTAGACCAAAAATACTCGCACAGAAAAGCTCGGTTTGTGTTATAATTAATTATGGAATTTGTCACATTAGTGTGACCGCAAGTTATATGGGCAATTTTTTTTCATATTTTCACTTGGCAAACCCCTTAGAATGATTCCAAATTAGAAAAAAAATATATATAAACAATTTTAGATCGTTTGCATAGTTATTAGTCGTGCCTTGAGCCCACAAAGTTTGCTATGGGTCGCTTTAATTGTTGATAACTTGGGTCGCTTTAATTGTTGATAACTTTCGTAATATTTATTTTAGAGAAAAACCTTACAAATATTCTAGGGCTATATCTTATGAACAATGTTGCTCTGTATTAGTTTTCTTTAACATGAATATTTAATCCAGAAAAAAACCAAATTAAAAAATAACACCGAAATGTTCACATATATTCGCATTCTCTGCCTGGTGATTGCACTACGTGACAAATTTTCAACAAAGTCGTGACCAAATGATTCTAGCGGCTAATCTTTATGTAAAACTTTCCCCTGAATCCGAATTTGAAGTCAGAATTGTCAAGAGTATAACAGTTTTTGAGATATTCCAAAATAACCGTTATTTGTGTTTTTAAAAAATATGATGTGACTAAAATGCAAATATCTTCAGCAATTTTGAACGGACTATGTATTTCTTTTTTTATTGAGAGGTTATAAAATTTATTAAATAACCATGGGTCGTTTGAAGAGATGAGTCATTAAATGGCAGAGTTATAGTGGACAAAACTTCAAGCTACATTTTAAATTTTATGATTTTGTTCAATTTTGCTCTTTTCAAGTTATTGTTTTTAAACCAAAAAAACAAAACTTTTTTAAGTTTTATAACTTACGACATTAGCCTATTTCAATACGAACATTTGGTGCCTAATAGGATCCAGATCGGTGCAAAAATTACATAGTTAGAGAAGAGTAATTGAATTAACCCACCATTCGATTTGTATCAAAACACATCAAATAAATGAGGCTATCAGCCGTTACAACCAAGTACTGTAGTGCAAGAGTAGTGTTAACTCCTCATTATCTCATAATAAATAGTCTGAGGTTTTACCACTTCTGCGCTGATAGCCTCAAATATACGAAGCTAAGTTTTTAGTAAAAATAAATATTAAAAATAGCTTTAAGCTATTGAATTTACCAAATGTAGCTTTGTCATTTTTGTACCAACCTTTGACTTGTTGGGCGCAAATTGTTCATATTAAAATAGTCTAATGTCGCATGCAATAAGACATTAGGATTGTTGAATAATTAGTTTAAAAACAATAACTTGAAAAGAGCAAAATTGAACAAAATCATAAAATTTATAATGAAGTTTGAAGTTTTGTCCACTATAACCATTTAATGACTCATCTCTTCAAACGACCCATGGTTATTTAATAAATTTTTTAACCTCTCAATAAAAAGAAAGAAATACATAGTCCGTTCAAAATTGTTGAAGATATTTGCAATTCAGTCACATCATCTTTTTTAAAAACACAAATTACGGTTATTTTGGAATATCTCAAAAACTGTTATACTTTTGACAATTCTGACTTCAAATAGGATTCAGGGGAAAGTCACGACTTTGTTGAAAATTTGTCACGTAGCAAACTTTGACTAATAACTATGCAAACGATCTAAAATTTTATATATATATTTTTTTTCTAATTTCGAATCATTTTAAGGGGTTTGCCAAGTGAAAATACGAAAAAAAAAATAACTGTCACCCTATTGTCACATGCATACAGTGAAAGAACAACTGTGACCGTCTGCCGGGCTTAATATCTATACAAATATCGCACGCTAAATCATAAGCAGACACAACTGAAAACTCAAACATTTTAAGGAGAGCCAGAAAACTGGCTTCAAAAACATGGTTGCAATTTTTTTAATTAAATTAAATTAAGTTTCAGAAATGTTAAAGAAGACAGTGACGCAAACGAAAAACATTTTCGGCGAGAAATAGTTGTCACGTTAGAAAACTATTCGCTGATTCACATAAAAAGTTTGACTGTAAAATTTTTGTGAGAAAGTGACCGCTTTGAACTGTCAAGTAAACTCACAAATAAAAACGGGATGAGAAAAAATGTTTTCGCTAAAAAATTTATTAAAAATGCAAAATGCGGTGAACACGGAAGTGGGAAGAATTTTGTTTTTGGCAGATTTTTTATTGTTTAATTATTTTTTTATTTAAGTTTTCAAAGCTATTTCGTAAACAATAAAACAAGTTAAAGTCGCACTTTTCATTATTTGTTACGGACGCACTTTCTTCTCACTTTTCTGGAAGCGATGGAATATTTTTTTTACATCTTGTCGATGCGAGAAGTTCTCACCAAAGTTACAGAACATGGGTAATGGTTTATGAAAAAAAAAGATGTTGATAAATTTAAGTTGTGCCTGTTTATGATTAAGTGTGCGATATGTTTTTTTTTTGTTTATTTGTTGCTGTTTGGAATAAAAACACATAGACACATAAAATTTGGGAACAGTGTTTAATTATTCAATGAAAAAACAATTCAATTCATGGGCTGTCATTTAAAACATATTTACACTTAGATTAATACGTATTGGTGTGATTTCATGTTTAAAAAAAGTTCCAAATAGCAGGAAATTCCAAAAAAAAAAATCAGTGATTCATATATAATTTAAGTTAATAATAATTAAGGTTGACCGAAATTTTTTTATAAATATGTATTTCAAAAAAAAAAACAATGTCTATTACCATCTCATTTCAAGTGTTTGCCATCGTTAGCTGCGATCCGACAAAAAACAAGGTAGGAAATTAGGGCATTTGATATCGATCTTAATTTTGATATAATTTAAAATATTTGTCGCTCGTTTAATATAGCTGTTCCAGTGTTCAAGTCTATTTTTCGTGTAAAACATTACAAAAACTACAGAAATGTTGATGATCCTTCTATAGTGGTTAAATTCAACACTCCATATGAAAAAAACTTTTTCTTGAGAACTACCTCAGCGTTTAGACGGAAATATAAATCCCCGTTACGTTTGTCTATTGCTGGTTTTGACAGTGACTCCTATTTTTATGTAAATGAAAATCTTACGCCACACAATTACGGCAAATTTAAAACAGCACTCAAACTTATGAAGGATGAACTGTTAAGGTCTGTTTTTACCCAACGTGGACTTGTATACGTTAAGCAGCATGAGAATAATGATCCGTTGAAAATAACATTTCCAGAGGAACTTAAACAATTTTTTCGCTCCACGCACTAACTTTGGTTTTTCCCACTTTGTTATTATAATTTTAAGCCAGTTTATTTATCTCTTTTTTAAATTTACTTTCTTCTTTAAATAAGTTCAAATTTGTTTCTACACCTTATAGTATTAATTTTATTACAGTATGTACTTTTGTCAAAAATGATTTTATTAAAATAGTTTTCCTTAATGTTTTGTTTGAAACTTTTAGCATTGACGGTTTTAAAATATTTTTTTATGAGTTTTAATATAGATAATGGTGGAAGATCCAAAGATATAACGATGAGTATGGTCAAGGTTTTGGCCAAATATAAGAAAGGCTTTAAAATCGTGCACATAAATGCCCAAAGCTTAAATAATAAAATTGATGAATTTAGATTTGTTTTTGAGAATTCGGACATCGATATAATTTGTGTTTCTGAAACGTGGTTTGCAACAACGACTCCTGATAGCCTTATCTGTCTTGATGGGTATAAAGTTTTTAGGGCTGACAGGGAAAATCATGCCGGCGGTGTTGCCATTTTTGTGAAAAACGGTATTTCTTGTAGGATTTGCCATGTATCGTCTCTGGAGGATTGTTTATCTCCACAGGATGCCCAAAGAGTTGAAATTATTTTTGTTGAGGTCTCATCATCTAGTGGGAAGATGTTGGTTGGATGTGTTTACAGGCCAAATAAGAGAGTACCCTTGGCAGTTTTATATTCCACTCTCGAAACCCTCACAACGGAGTATAATGACATAGTGATAACTGGGGATTTCAATTCAAATATTTTAGTAGATGCCACACTTCCTGATAATATGTTATCGCTTGGTCTTTTTTCAGTTAATACGGCAAGTCCAACACATCATACCGCCACAACAAGTACCTTGATTGACCTTTTTTTTGTGTCCAACATTTCTAATATAATGTGTTATGATCAGATATCGGCTCCTTGTTTTTCTAAACATGATTTAATATTCTTGATCTACAACTTTCGGGTGCAACCAGTTAATCGGTGTTTTAGTTTCCGTGACTTTAATAGTATTGACTATAATCTCTTGTACGAAAATTTTTCACACATCAATTGGAGTGATATTTATTATATGCCTTCAGTCGATGATCAATCTTCTTTCTTGGAGCACAATATTCAGTACCTTTACAGCGTAAATGTACCACTTAAATATAAGAAGATCACTCAAAAACAAAAACCCTGGTGTACGCAAGCTGTCAGGGATGCCATACGCAAAAGAGATGTGGCTTATGCAAGGTGGAACAAATTTAGAACCCTGGAACTAAAACTTCAGTTTTCTCTAGCGAGAAATGTTGTCAATAGACGAATTAAACATACCAAAACCGAATATTATTCCCAACGGTTTAGATCGGCAATAGACTCTAGGCAAACTTGGAAAGCTATCCGTGAAATAGGTATTGGCAAAACTGACAAGAATAATGATTGCCAGATTGATGCAAATACTCTTAACGAATCTTTTACAAGCACTCCTCCGATACAAGCGAACCTCGACTTCTACGATTTTTCCTCACATTCGTCGAATATTAATATTGATAACCAGTTTTTTCAGATTTTCCTATATTTCTCACTATGATGTTATCTCGACCATCCAGTTAATGAAATCCAACGCAGTGGGATTTGATAATATGCACCCAAAATTTGTAAAGATAATTTTGCCTTTGATTTCACCTTATATTACTCATTTGTTTAATACTATTATAATGTCTAGTACGTATCCGTTACGATGGAAACATGCGAAAGTTATTCCATTACCTAAGTCAAATGGTGAATATCGACCAATAGCCATCTTGTGCTATCTATCTAAAGTTTTGGAAAAACTATTGCATAGTCAAATGTTGGGATATATTAATGAACATAATTTGCTTTCTAATATGCAATCTGGTTTTCGCCGGGGTCATAGCTGTATTACAGCTCTTGCGGAGGTATGTGAGAATATACGACAGAGACTTGATAATGGGGACATTAACTTTTTGGTGCTTCTTGATCATTCGAAGGCATTTGACACAGTGGATCATCAGATGCTTATTAGTAAGCTGAGACACTTTTTTCGATTTGCCAATACATCTACCAATCTCATTTTTTGTTACCTTTCGGCGCGTACACAATCGGTATTTTTGAACGACTCTTGGTCAAACTCTTTACTCTAATTAAAGGAGTGCCACAGGGCTCTATTTTGGGGCCACTTCTTTTTTCGATATATGTAAATGACTTACCTAAACAATTATCCAATTGCAAAGTCCACTTGTATGCGGATGATGTGCAACTTTTTTTAAGTAGCCCTGTTAATAGTATTGCTTTGGGTAGTTCATCTGTAAATACTGAAATGAACAAAATATACCTGTGGGCTTCTGCAAACGGGCTCTGTTTGAATCCTCGAAAATCCAAGTGCATTGTTATATGTAGAAAAAGTATTGCCCATACCATTGTTCCTATCATTGCTGATAACATTGTCATTAACGGTGAAAAGATTGAGATTGTGAGGGCAGCGAAAAATTTGGGAATAATTTTTAACAATAGTCTCACTTGGAACGATCATGTGAACTCTTTAGTTGGTCAGTCCTATATTAAATTGCGGGCCCTATGGTTGACACAATTCTTTACCGCATTGAGGATAAGAATTTTACTTGCCAAGACATATCTGATTCCTAGTTTAATTTATGGATGTGAACTGTTTGCAAACTGTGATTCAATTAGCAAAAGAAAATTTAATACTTTATTCAACAATATTTTGAGATATGTGTACGGTCTAAGACGTTTCGATCGTGTTTCATCCGTTTCAAACAGTCTGTATGGAGCCTCTTTCGAAAATTTTTTGAAAATCCGAACCCTTATTTTTTACACAGGGTGATAAACACTAAAATCCCCAAATATTTATTTGAGAGGATACGTTTTTTTCAATCTCGAAGGAACCATAATATTATAATTTCACGGCATCAAACCTTAGTCTCCGAATGGCAGTTTTTTATTCATGCCGCTCGTCTTTGGAACCTTCTTCCACTAAATCAACAACTAAATCGTAATGCTAACAGTTTCAAAATGTTTTTATATAACTTTTTTTCATAATGGTTTTTTGATTGAAAATGTTTTATATGACTTTTATTCTTTTTAATAATTGTATTTTTTGTTTGTTTTAATACTATGAACTATGAACCATTTTGTAATAATTAAATGTAATTAAATATTCTTGTAACTTTTTGCGTTCCTGTACTGTAATTATAAGACACTGTCTTGTTGTACAGGAAATGAAATAAAATTAATAAATAAAAAATAAAAAATAAAAAAAATTTAAATTGATATCGAATGACGAGATTTGTCCCACAAAAGCTTATTTCTTATATTTATAAGGGTCTTGTTGTCTTTAACCCTCAAAAAACCTTACGCTAGTTACCCTTGTGTGTGTTTTTTCACACATATGCAATATCTGGCGACTTTACTGTGGCTCAATAGTACAATTTATAAATTAATACTTTATATCAAAATAATTTTTAAAAAATAAAATACATACTTATATTTTGCGATCAGCATTTTTTTATTGATTTTTTTGTTCGCAAAAAGAAAACCACATTATCATTTATAAAGTTTTGGTGAGAAGTAAGAGAAGCTAACGGTTTTAAATTAGCTTACTCAAATTTAAGTTCGTCAAATCTTCGCAAAAACTTCGTTGATGCGAACGTTCACTTTTATCTTAAATTTTCGAACATTCAGCGAGCATTTTTGTTTCGCCAATTCTTCGCAGTGGTGAATGTTCGCTTTTTTCGAATCTCAGGTCAAGCGGGTAGTGCAAATTACATAGAAACTACATATGTGTGAAAAACCAAACACGATGTTAACTTACGTAAGTTCTGAAATATTTCTTTACTAAAAAATATTTTTTTACAAAAAATGTGTTTTCAGTACTAAATTTATATTGCTAACAAAGTCAATGAGTTCATTAACTGTGCCTAAACAATTTTATTCACGTCTGAACCGAAGGCAGCGGATTTCCCATTCCTGATTTATATTTTGAATGGTGATATGCCCTAAGAGGAATTGACAACGTGAGGCGCCACTGTCATCATGTATTATATTTTAAAATTTTCTTTAATTTTTATGTATTTTTCGTTATATTTTTTTTCGTGTAACTTACAAATTTTTAAGTCGAATCGTTGTTTTAAAGCCATATTGGCTGGCTTTTATTGTATTCGCGTTATAACTTAAATTATTTAAATTGTTTTGAAATTTCATTCTGTAAAATAAGTTATTGACTAAATTGTGGGAAATTGTATCATTTTTTTGGATTGAATAAATGGAAGTACGAAAAAACAGAAGTAAGGAAAAAACATGTAAAATCAATTAAAATGGATAATCATTCAGGAAAGCAAATTTCGATCTACCAAATGTTAAAATACAATATGGTTTAAGGATTGATGTTTGACTATTGACGTCAGCAGTCGTCGATGGCTGCGAGTGTAAGACGGCAAATCCATCTGAGGAGATCGAGTGGTTGCGATCGAAACATGACATGGTAACCTGCCGGCCAGGGTTCGAGCCCGAGCCACGTCAAGAATGAAAGATTATCAATAACAATTTTAATTAATTTTCATGTTGTTAAATTCCTTTCTTCATAAGAATAATTTAATGAAAATTAAATTTTATGAACTTAAGCCTAATTAAAAATATTGGAAATTTATAACGTTTTGGGAAAATAACCAAAGAGGAAATTGTTTTTATAAAGTTAGAAGTGCCTTTTTTTCGTTTAAATATTTATGCCTTTTACTAGCTCTGTTTCCAGCCTATATAATATCTATATATCACCAAGTTGTTTGAATACTTGGTTCATATTTTAGCGTTGAATCCTGAAGCCACCATATACACTCCATAAACCCAGAATCGCAATCGGCGTTCTCCCAGGGAATATCACCAAGGTGTATGGATCCTTGGCTGATATTCTGGAGCTGTAGCTTAAATCCACCCCTATATATAGTCCACACTCCAAGAAACGTATCGGCGTTTCGTCCGGACCACTATAAGCCGTAATCGACGTTTTTCATTTTTTTGTTTATCGTGTAAAAATGATTCCTTTTGTGTGGTTTTTCACATAAGGGTGACTTAAAGGTTGTGTTTCCATAAAAAAATACTAAAATTTCCAGTTTGTAGACATCTAGTGCAAAGATTGTGAACGACAGAAAAACTTTGCTTTAAAACATGGAATTCACAACATTACTATTGGTTTGTGTCTGTAATAACTTTAAAAGCATTTTGAAGGGGCATACATCTCTTTATTTTTATTTATTTTCGCCAAGGCATGTATTTATAAGTTAAACTCTACGGATCAGATATTGATTCCAAATTATCAACAGTTACTTTAATTTTGTAGGCTTCAGCCAAAAAAAAGGACACAATTTGAAATTTCGTACAAACAAAATACATGATAAGTTTACCTTGTGTTCAAATTAATTAATTCTCTAATTCATTTTTGTAATTCAAGAAAAGTATAAATTCCATTTACAGCTTCAGTTGTACTTAAAAAGAATGTGAAACAATCATATACTCAGGCTGGGTTTTTGAGATCGCAGTTAAACTAGGTTTAGTTAATCTGAAAACAGATTTGTGCCGCCATTACCAAGTTTGTATACGAAATTATTTTGACGAAACAGCTAAGTTTTGCTAAAAGTTTTGGTCTTTAATGAAATAATAAAAAAAAAAAAATCACATTTCGCCGGAGAAATCAGAGTTTCAGACTACGTTAAACTAAATTAAACCACATCTCAACAACCCGGTCTCAGTAACTATATTTAAACCTACACCACAATTGTGGAGAGGGTATTATGCATTTGTGCTGATGTGTGTAACGCCTTAAAATATTGGTCCTAGACCCACCTTAAAGTATACAGATCGACTCAGAATAACTTTCTGAGTCGAACTAACGATGTCCGTCCGGCTGGCTGGCAGGCTGGCTGGCTGGATGTCCATGTAACCTTGTGCGCAAAGTACAGGTCGCAATTTTGGAGATAATTTGATAAAGTTTGGGACATAGGTTCTTATTGACACAAGGACCAAGCCTATTGAAAATGGGCCAAATCGTAGGACCACGAGATAGGGGGAAATTTCTTCCTCTCAGAAGCTATCAAACCGATTTTAATGAAATTTAAAACTTACATAGAATCATGTCTTCATGGACACAAAAGGGATGTATTTTTTAAAAAAATAGGACCACGAGGGGAGATAGGGCCAATTTCTGCCTCTCAAACCGATTTTAATGAAATTTAAAACATAGATAGATTCATATATATAGGGGCACATAAGCTATAGTTTTTCAAAAATAGGGCCACAAGGGGAGGTAGGGGACAATTTCTGCCCTCACAAACTTTTAACCCGATTTTAATAAGTTTTATAAACATAGATAAATCCATATCTATATGGACACATAAGCATGATGTGTTTTTAATACTGTGGTGTAGGGTATCATATGGTCGGGCTTGACCGACTATACTTTCTTACTTGTTTTTTTAAAAATTGGTTTTTTTGCTTAACATTTTTTGTGTTTCTTTAAAAGATGTATTTTAAGTCCCATTTGGCCTTTTTTAAAAATGGCATAAAACCCGTCCATTTTTCAATTTGGCCCGTTTTTCATATGTCCTCACGCATTAAGTGTTTTAAGAGTTAGCATCACGGAGTGTATCATATCGACCCCTAACCGCGAAAATAACGTAAGCACCAAAAATCAAATTTTACAGGAGATAGATATTTTATTTTATTTCATATAAATTTTGTATGAAATTTGTCGCTTACAATAAAATTGTTTTTGCTATAAAATCGTAACGGTACCTTTTGTGACCATGACATTTTAGGAGAGATGACTTGTCCGAACTTTCTTACCTCTTTTCATTATCTCTTCGACATTTAAAAATGTCTACGGTAGAATCAAAACAAACCGGATTAATATGATAATATTCACGTGGTTTGGATTAGGTGTCATTTATGAAATTCTTTTAAGGCTTCCGTAAAATTTCAATCCTAAAAAATTACGTACTTTCAACATTTAAATACCAACAAATTATTATCTTTAAATCCTTTTAAACTGCACAAGCTGTCTAAACACAATTTAGTGTTTGTTAACGTAGCAAAAAATAATAAAATTAAATATGAATAAAACACACAGTCTCTGGTGAATACATTTCAACACACACATACTAATTTTCAGACTCCCCTTTGGAGGAATGTCTTGTTATTAAACTTAATTTGTAAATCGATATTGTATTATAATAAAAATAGCACACACATGCACAAAAAAAAAACAAAAACATGTCATAACAAAAAAAAGTCCTTTGTTACATGTTATAAAACACACAAGCAAACATGTGTATATATAAAACTACATGATACAAAATACATACAAAGAAAAATAAATTATTCAATATATCAAGAGACAACTCATTTAATATGGTTGCAGACAATTTAAAAAATATTACGGTCTCCTTAATTGAATTAGTCCCTTTCGTACCCATCACAATTATATTATGGTTGCCCACAATCATTTTGAAATCACCGTAAATAAAGCCTCGTCCAACCTTAATGCACGATGTTAATTATGAGTCACACCTTAACGTCAAGTTTTTTGACCAACTTAATTTGACATTTCTTTGTTTCAGTGTTTGACAATTGGGCAGCGCGTTAAGATTGTTGAAGCCACTTACGAAAATGGGCGTTCAAATCAAAATGCATTTCGTGCACATCGTGATTTTTTTTTGTCAGCAAAATCGCCCAAATGTGCCCACAATCGGGAGAATCGTGCGCAAATTTCAGCAAATCGGTTCTTTAGGAAATGTGAAAACACTTGTTTGGTGCGGTTTATGGGCTGACAGCATCATCGGGCCCTATTTCATTGAAATTCAGGTCGGCCAAGCTGTAACCGTGAATGGTGTTCGCTATCGCTAGATGAAAACGACTTCTTGTGGCCACAAATTGAGGATATGGACCTGGAAGATATGTGGTTCCAACAGGATGGTGTCACTTGCCACAAGCGCGAGAAACTCAATGGCCGCGTTATCTCACGTCGGGGCGATGTTAATTAGTCGCCACGATCATGTGATTTGACACCATTGGACTTCTTTCGTTAGGGATATTTAAAAGAAAAAGTGTATGTCAATAAGCCAAGAACAATTCAAGAGCTAAAGGATGAGATAACTCAGCACATTTACGACATTGAACCTCAATTTTGTCTCAGAGTCATTGAAAGTATGGACCATCGGATAGAGGTATGCCACCGAAGCCGTGGCGAGCATTTGGCCGATATTTTTGTCATAGATTCTTCTTTAATAATAAAAAATATTAAGATAATTCTCTATTTTGTTTTATTTATAATTAACATCGTGTGTTTTGGCAGGACACCTGCATAAAATAAAACAGAAAACAGAAAACAAAAATATTTTATATCTTAAGAGCAACGTGTTATTTTTATTGGAAACATATAAATGACCTTGATAAACTTAAAATGACCGACGAAAGGCAACCATAATACGATTTTGATCATTCTAAAAAGACCTAATTTAACCATAAAATGATTACTCCGTCAATAATATAGCTAAAGTTACCTCAATATATATGAAAAATTTTCGGTAAAAATATTTCACTTATCTGTCTCAACATACAAACATATTTTTTCTCAACGTGTAGATAGATGTATCACTAATACCATAATAACTGCTTTAACAAAAATAGAACTGGTTATATGTTCCATACACATAATATGTGATGAAAACGTGTAGATATGGAGTTAGAGGCGGAATAATAGTTTCTAGATAAAATTATAATAATCATAAAATTTTATGTATGTGTGTATTGTATGTGTAACTAATCTTTCTTAAATATGGATGAGATGATGTTGTTAAACAAACGAGTGTTGAAATATTATTAAGAATTTAAAGAAGAATCAAATCAACCAGTTAACTAAATATGACCCATTAAAAATTTAAACAAACATGACTAAAATTTACGATTAAATAAAAATAAACATGATAACACCATCTTTAACGCTACTTACACTTTTATCATCAACACTATCAGCAAACAAAAAAACAACTACATTATAATGGGTGATTCTTTAAGAGCTATAGGAAAGTTTAAAAAAAAAACACATAAAATTCAGAAAAATGCATGAAATCTTTATTTGAATCGATAGTACGATCTATATAATTTAATGTTTGAAGATTATTTCATGCAAATGTTGACCGTGACTGCGCCTCAAATGGTCCATCCGCTTAGTCCAATTTTGGCATACTCTTTCCAACATTTCGGCCAGTATCTCATGAATAGATGCTTCAATGTTGTCTTCCAATGCGTCAACTGAAGCGGACATGTGTGTATAGACATGAGCTTTAACATAGCCCCACAAAAATAGTCTAAAGGCGTTAAATCGCACGATCTAGACGGCCAATTGACCGGTCCTGAACATGAAATAAAATGTTCACCGAACTCGCCTCTCAATAAGTCCATTGTTAGGCGTGCTGTGTGGCATTTGGCACCGTCTTGTTGAAACCACATGTCATGCAAGTCAAGCTCTTGCATTTTGGGCAAAAAAAAGTTGGATATCATCTCACGGTAGCCGCTCACCATTCACAGTTACGTAACGATTCCCATTATCTTTGAAGAAGTACGGTCCAATGATGCCACCAGCCCATAAACCGCACCAAACTGTGACTTTTTCTGGATGCATTGGTAGCTCTTGCAATGCTTCTGGCTTATTCAGCTTATTACATACCGAATAGCCGCTTCAGTGGGAAGAAAATGGAAGAAGCGCGCGAAGAACTTTCTTCACAGACCACGCCTTTTGATAATAAAATTCAATAATTTGCAAGCGTTGTTCGTTTGTAAGACGATTCATGGTTAAAGTATAGACCAAACTGAAGATGTTTGACAGTGAAACAAAACACGAAACGTGCGTCAGCTGTTTAAACCAGTGTTGCCAAAAAGATAATAGCTAAAAAAATCACCCGATATTTACATATTTCTGTCACACTATTAAAATCAGGGGTATATGTAAAAGCATTTAAATCATTGTTCGAAAATAAACATTAAATATTTCTCTCTTAGTGTTCGGTTTGGTAGATTTGCGGAAACCACAAACGATAATAGTGTTTGTGTAGTAAATCATTAAAAAAATAACGTTTCCATGTTTATCATCTTCGAGCACAAAAATAATACGGTTTTAATCCAGCTCAACAAAAGATGAGAACATTTTATTTCGTTCCGTTTTTTTAAAAAAACCACAAACTTCATTGTGTTCGGTTCAGCTCATTAGTGTTTTAAAAAACAGTGAAACAATTTAAAGTGGCGGGGGCAAATATTTGAAAATCATTGAGACAGAGTATCGACACTTTCCACAAATAGTTTTTACAAATTTTTTGAAAATATCGACATTTCGAGACTTTGCCGAAAAAAAAGCTTAAGCGACCAAAACCAAATTTTATTTTATTCCCTAGAAATTTTGTTTGAAGATTGTCGCTTTCAATAAAATTGTTTTTTTCTATAAAATCGTAACGGTACCTTATGTGACTATGATATTTAAAGAAAGGATGCAAGTGTTGCCAATAAAGTCATTTATTTTAGAAACGAAAATTAAAAGTGATGTCGCTTAAGTGTTTTTTGCGGTAATGACTCCAAAATATGGATATTTTTCAACAATTTTCAAAGACCGTATTTAAAAATTTTGAAAAATAGTTTTTTTATTAGACCCTGTTTAAAAAACAGTATTAAGCAATTAAAAAAAGCATTAACCAAATTTTTAACAAAAGTTTCTTTAAAGTTCTTGTATTTTTCATAATTACAGATTTTTTATCTTTTTTTCACTACTTTTTTGCATCAATTTTTATACATGAAAAATGTTATAAAATGTATCTTTAACACAATCACATGGTTTTTGTTTATATTGTGTATAAATTATTTAAATTGTTAAGAAGTAACATGATTTTTTTGTGAAAACCCAGTTAATCGCAAAAAAGCTGCTCATCAGTTTATCGAAATGTAAAACCTGTACAAAACAGGTTGGATTTGTTTTTTGCCGGGTTAAACAATAAAATTATTTTTATGAACAAAGTTGAAAATACTAACAAAAATAATTTAATCAAATATGCTTCATATAAAGCCCAATACTAAGTCTGTGTTCATACGGCTCATGTCTTATTGACAAGGCGAGAGGAACGAGGGGAAAAGAAACGAGTACACAGATGCATGAACTGTCTTTACGTTTTGCTTTTTCATTCGTTGTTTAATTTTGTTATTGTTTTCAATATCAAAAAAGCACACATGCATACGCACGACTATACAAAATAAAAAACATGTCGTCAACATGACATGAATCTTTTGAACGCCAATTCATGTTCAAAACAGAAAAAGGAAGAATCTTGTCAATAAGACATGAGCCGTATGAACTCAAACTAAATAAAACTTTTTCATTATACAGTTTATGGTATTATAAAAATTAAAGGACTATTTATGTTTAAACAAACAACGTTTCCATTACTCTCCTTTGAAGCAGTTAAAATTACCAACACACAGATTTCTGAAACAACAGATTTAATACGCACTTAATAAAATGTCTACCGAAAGTTATAAATTTATAGCTATTTAGGGTTGTGTGTGTATGTAAATGAGTTAAATCATGTTAATAGCAATAATTAAAATGTAAAAAGAAAAGTATTCAAATAATAAAATTGCATAACAAAAGGACAAATTAACTTGTTGCCTAATTAAGATTTATGATTTTTATTTACATCAGTGTTAATAAGTAGAACAGATCTTTCCACACGAAAAAAAACAGAAAATGGGTTAAACATGGGTTAAATGGGGAGATATTAAAATTAATGAACAGGGCTTGGATTTTCATGCAAATGCATATTTGCAGTCAGTAATCTAAAATCAAATTCGATCAGTTATTTTTCCATTTCAAAGGATTTGCAGCAAAATGGCATCGATTTGTTTTTGCATATTTCTGCATATTTTGTTATAAATGCATATATTTGCATATTTTGCTTATAATGCATATATTTTGCATTTTTTTTATTTTTGTGATTATTTTTAATATTTTTAACAGAAATTAAAATCAAATAATTAGTATTTAATGCTTTGCATAAATAAAATCATTATTTGGCAACCCTGCTTATTTTACAACACTATTTTTATAACACCCAGTCTACAACAGACATGAAATACTAAACAGCAACACTAATATAATGTAAGTGTTAGGAATAGACTCATCATGTTAAAGGTTTTCTCATTTTTTAACACGGTTGTTATAGCATATGTATGTTTTAACAACGCTTTTATAACATCATTTATAACAGCAAATCATGTTTGTTTTTGACGGGAAGTAACATAAAAACAGAATTCATATTTTTTAGAACGATATTAATCGCTACTTAAGCAGTTGTGTTGTCAACACATATAAATTTTCGAAAAGTAGTTTTTTTTAAATACTTACCAACACGTTTTTGTGAGATGTCATTTTTAAAGTAACTTTAAGCGTTATTCATACTTTTGATATTTGTATTTTTAAAGTAAGCGCACTTAAATTGTTTAAACTACATCTCTATTGCAACACATCAATATAACTATTTTCCAGGAGGTATGCCAAAAGTTAAGCAGACCACTTCATCTATTCTTCACAAATATGTTGAAGCATACACAGACATTTTTAAAACTGATGGAAATATTCTATTTTGTAAAATTTGCAATAAAGGTGTAAATTTTGAAAGAAAATTTTTAGTTGAGCAGCATCTAAGTTCCCAAAAACACAAAGACTTGTATGATCGTTTTGCAGAAAAAAACTCGCAAACATTGTTGACAGAAATCGATAGCAACAACAACTTTGCTTTGGCCTTATGTGAAGCATTTATTTCAGCCGATATTCCGTTATATAAATTAAACAATGTTGACCTGAGAAATTTGTTTAAAACCTATACAAATGTGGCAATTCCAAGTGATTCAAGTCTCAGAAAATTTTATGTAGATAAAATATACGACCGTGAATTGTGCCGAATTACAAATTTTTTACAAAACAAGTTTCTTTGGGCATCTATGGATGAAACCACAGATATCGAAGGCCGTTATGTGGCCAATGTAATCGTTGGTGTTCTAGACAAAGACGAAGATATTAGCAAAAAAAAATTTTTACTTAACGTGATCGAATTGGAAAAGGCAAACCATGCCACAATTGCTCGAGCTTTCAACGATTCTATAAGTTTGTTAGGAGACCAGTTCGACAAAAATAAAATTTTGCTGTTTTTGACGGATGCCGCCCCTTATATGGTAAAAGCCGCAAATTCTTTGAAGGTGTTTTATCCCAAAATTATCCACGTAACATGTTTAGCACATGGTCTACATCGTTTAGCTGAAGAAATAAGGACCCAATTTGAAGATATAGATTTGTTAATCTCGAACGGTAAAAAGGTATTTTTAAAGGCTCCATCTCGTATTGCAATATTTAAGGAAAAGCTGTCAGGGATACCTCTTCCACCCCAACCAATAATCACTAGATGGGGAACCTGGCTAGAGGCAGCTGAATACTATGCAAAATATTTCGATGAAATAAAGATTGTAATGGCAGAATTTGATGACAGCGATGCTTACTCAATTAAAAAACTTAAAGACATTTTTCAAATAAAAACTATTAAAGCCCAACTAGCATTTTTGTGCTCAAACTACGTGTTTATTTATGAAACAATCACAAAGTTGCAGGGATTCAATTCACTGAATACTCAAATTAAACTAATTGATGATGCCGTTAATAAAATTAACAATGTTAATGGAGAAATATCTGACAAAATTAAAAAAAAATTAGAATATGTATTGCAAAAAAATATAGGATTTCATGAAATAAAGAAAATTCTGAGCATAATTGACATAAATAACGCAAATCAAATTGAAAATAAATATTCTCCAATGGAACTGGCATCTTTCAAATATGCTCCTTTGACTTCCGTTGAAGTTGAGCGTACATTTTCAATGTACAAAAACTTTTTGCGTCCGAATAGACAGAGTTTTGTTTTTGGAACTTTGAAGAAACTTTTATTTGTTTATACAAATAGAAATTTAAATTAGATCTAATTAAGTACCTATTTTATGAATAATTAACAAGTGATTTAAGTTTGTTTTTTGCTTTATTTTATCCTTTAATTTTGTGTTACCTGAATTATTCTTTTTTGTTATTAATAAATATAATTTAAACAAATAACTTGATATTTTTTCATATTTTTTTTAAATGCATAATTATATTTTTTAGTGCATATTTTAAATGCATATTTTCCATTTAATAGCGCATGTTATAAGCGCATATTTTTGATTTTTAAGTGCATGAAAATCCAAGCCCTGTTAATGAATTATAATTTATTGATTAATTTCAAAGCAGCCTCAACCTCTTTGTTAACGAAATGACCAGCAGAGGAGTCTGTTTAAATCCGAACCAAACCAAAGTAATGACAAAATGGAAAAATCAGTTAAACAATGCATTAAATTGGGAACGGAACAACTAAAATAGGTGGTATAGTTGTGCTATCTTGGATCAGAGAGGATGCACTGAAAGAATTTTCTTCGCAATACCAATGAATTTTGACATTAATCTTAGGAAAAATTGCATTAAAAAGGAACCTATGCAACGCTTCGTTGGATCAATGAAACCTGTTTCATTAAAAGGATTTAATGAAACATAACATTAGATCTATGAATATTATTCATTGGATGAATACTTTCAATAAAGTAAATTTTTTTTTTTTAAATTATTTTTTTTTTATTTTTTCTTATTTTATTTTATTTTTTATTTTTTTTTTCTGTCTCTGGCGGGAATCGATCGCGCAACCTCAGCGCTGATAGACTAGCTCACTACCAGCTAGCCTACCGGGGCAGTGTAGTTTTTGGATAAAAAAAACTTGTTTTGTACGCAATTAAGAGCGTAAATATGAGATTAAATTGTCCATAATAACAATAACAACGTTGATTGAAAGTGGATTGAAAGTTTTTGTTTCATTACTATAATGCCATTTTTATTGTTATAATGAAAATTTAAATTTATGAAGGCAATTATTGAAATATGTTGCTTTTATAAAAAAAAATTTTGATTTCATAAATTTAATGGCATACATGTCACATTAGATGTATAAAATTATTAAATCTTAAATTTTTTAATTAACAATTAAACATTTTTTCAAGGAAACTATAATTTTGTATTAATTTATGAATATAGTTATGTTTGTATATTGTTTTTTATGTTCCCAATTAAAATTTTTTGTTTAACTTGGACAAACTTAAGTTTTCATATATCCAATGAAAATTTTTAACGTTATTACGAAATCTAATGAAGCGATTTTAACGAAAATACTTCATTATAGCTATGAAATTCCATTTAGACAATGAAAATTTTCATTTACCCAAGGAGCATTTTTTTATGAAAATGATTCATTAAATATACGAAGCATTTTTCTTTCAGTGTTGAAAATTGAACAAAGACCTAAACGTCAATGTTCATATCGTCAAATGAAATGCAGCCTATATTACACTGCAGAACAGTCATTATGCGGTCTGGTATTTGATTGCAAATTTTACTAATTTTAGGTCGCTGATTTCAAATCGAATCTCCATTTTTCTCTAATTTTAAGTTAAATGACCAAAATTAAGGCACTTTCACTTCATATATTGGAATAACTTGAAAACGGTTGACCATCATATTCAGTTAACAAAAAAAAATCAGATACTCGGCAACAGTATTATCTTTAAGCCGTGCTTACATTGTTTTTGAATTTGACCTGTAGTTTCAGAGATATTCTTGCATTTTTGAAAAAAACCAATTTTCTGTTTATTAAAAATTCATAAAAAATTAATAAAAAAGCGACAAAAATCACAGTTTTGGTCTAACAATATTTATCTTAACATAGTTTCGAATTAAATGAGTTTTATTTCATTGTAATCCATGCACAACTTTTGATTTTATTCCCAATTTACTGAGAAAACTGAATATCGATTTTAATACAAAAAATAATATTTTAAATATGTGTTTTTAATGAACCTTTTTTCCTTTTTGTATGAAAATCGATTTTTCAGTTTTCTCCATACAACTAACGGCCACGCCTGTGTTTATGTTATGTAAGCACAGTGCGCTGTATAACGTCAACACCCCATTCCGCCAACATTCTAAAATATTACTTTTTTATTGTCATTGTCTACTCTAAAACGTCAACCAAACCTAAAAGCTTTAAAACTTCTACTTTTAATAAAGCAACATCTTAGCTTTTGTAACAATTAAAATGCATATGTATGTATATTCCTTGTATATTATTAAATCCAATTTTGGGGGTTCCCCTCTAAGAATGTAGTATAGCAAAGTTCTTTTATAAATGTTGTTGCATATTGTTTTTATACCCACACCACAATAGTGGAGAGGGTATTATGCATTTGATGTGTGTAACGCCTTAAAATATTGGTTCTAGACCCACCTAAAAGTATACCGATCGACTCAGAATCTTTTTCTGAGTCGAACAAACGATGTCCGCCCGGCTGGCTCGCTGCCTGTCCATGTAACCTTGTGCGCAAAGCACAGGTCGCAATTTTGCAGATAATTTAATAAAATTTGGGACACAGGTTTTTATTGGCACAAGGACCAAGCCTATTGAACATGGGCCAAATCGTAGGATCACGAGGGAAGATAAGGGGAAATTTCTTCCTCCCAGAAACTATCAAACCGATTTAAATGAATAGATAGAACCATATCTTTATGGACACAAAAGGGGTGCAAAATAGGACCCCGAGGGGAGATAGGGGCAATTTTTGCCTCTCAAACCGATTTTAATGAAATTTAAACCATAGATAGATCCATATCTATATGGACACATAACACTGGTTTACAGCCAAAAAATACCAAGAACACCACATGCCTAGATAAGTTAATTGGGACCTCCTGAACACGAAAATCGCTGTAATTATTTTTCCTAAGTACCGTTTTTTAGATAACAGTACTTTTGTATTTTTCGGTGTATGGTCCCACTCAAACTCTTGTGGAGCCCAACCAAAAAGTCCGATCAAAATAAATGGCATATCGTTGGAAAGGTAATCGAATGCCTTTTCCATCGATATGCTACAAATTTCTTAAAAATGGCTGAGTAATGGCACCTCAAAGTTCAAAAAATGTCTATTTTTTACGTTTTTTTCAAAATTTTTCATTTTTATTTCGTTTTTTTACTACGTTATATTAAATATCTGGAATGTTGTATTTCTTAAACAAATAGTATATTTAATTACCAACATTTTTAGCGTAATTTGAAAAAATTCGGATGAAAAATAAAGTTTTTATTAAGGATTTTGTGGAACGACAATATTTTCATCTCATATAAAATTCCGTGTTTTTTAAATACGTTAAAACTAGGGATTGCTGTTCGGTTTTAACCGAAACCGAAACCGCGGTTTTAAATGCCTAAAAACCGAAACCGAAAACCGGCAAAAAAAACCTCGGTTTTAGCTTTTATTTTAACAATGTATTTATGCTTGAAGAAACTGCAAATTAAACATCATACTCGTACTTCATATACAAAAACTTTATACATAACAGCCTTCAACAATGACAAGGTATTTCAAAATTCTTAAAATTCAAAATAAGTACTAAGAAGAACAAATGTTATCTTTATAACTCTTAAGTACACACCTTATTTGTGTACTTATGGAGTTTCTTGTCGCTATAGAAAAAACTTACACTAACGAACCCCTGGGCATGGCTGGGACTTCTTTTATATGTATGGAGTTTTATGGTTATAGCAGGAACATTTTGTTGGGAAATAAAATAATTTTTCAAAAAAAAAACAGAAAAGGAAGAATTCTTATGTCTTGTGTATGCTTTTTGAAACGTTTCATTTTGATTTTATTTACTGCAGTACATATATTATAGGGAAGGGCCTGACCAGGCCCAGGTGGATACAATATGCACAAAATTTTCATTTGGCCAATTTCGGAATTGAGGAATACATAAACTGGAAAAAAGTCAAAAAATGCCTGGCCAGGCCCAGGTATACACTTACGGGCGAATAAAAGTACCTGAATTGAAACAAATAAAAAAATTGTATTACATGCAAAAAAATATATATGCTTATGTATGAATTTAATTTTGATATTTTCAAAACCGAAAACCGAACCGAAACCGACCGGTTTTAATCATTTAAAAACCGAAATCGCGGTTTCACATTTTTACGGTTTTTAGCAAACTCTAGTTAAAACTGATGGATTTAAAAAACACGGAATTTTATATGAGATGAAAATATTGTCGTTCCACAAAATACTTAATCAAAACTTTATTTTTCATCCGATTTTTTTCAAATTACGCTTAAAATGTTGGTAATTAAATATACTATTTGGTTAAGAAATAAAACATTCCAGATATTTAATATAACGTAGTAAAAAAACGAAATAAAAATGAAAAATGTTGAAAAAAACGTAAAAAATAGGCAAATTTTGAACTTTGAGGTGCCATAACTTAGCCCTTTCTTATCAGATAGAAATTTTCAGCAAATCGAGGGAAAAGGCATTATCTTTCCAACGATGTGCCACTTGTTTCGATCGAACTTTTCGGTTGAACTCCACAAGGGTTTAAGTCGGACCATACACGGTACTTAGGAAAAAAAAATTACAGCGGTTTTCGTGTTCAGGATGTACCAATTAACTTATCTAGGCATGTAGAGTTCTTGGTACTTTTCCAAATTAAAAATTTGTAAAGCAGTGTAAGCTATGCAGTTTTTCAAAAATAGGACCACAAGTGGAAGTATGGGCAATTTCTGCCACTCACAAACTTTCAAACCAATTTTAATGAAGTTTGTAAACATAGATAAATCCATATTTATGATGTGTATTTTAACACTATGGTGTAGGGTATCATATGGTCGGGCTTGACCGACTATACTTGTTTAATTGTTTTTTATACCCTCCACCACAATTAGTTGTGAAGAGGGTATATTCAGTTTGTCATTCCGTGTGAAACTTTTTTACTATTCATCTCAGACCCTATAAAGTATATATATTCTGGGTCCTTGAGTAATTTTAAGTCGATTTAGCCATGTCCGTCTGTCTGTCCGTCTGTCTGTCCGTCTGTCCGTCTGTCCGTCTGTTGAAAACACGCTCACTTTCGAAAAACTCAAAAGAAATCAACAAACTTGGTGTCAAATTGCTTGTAGTTATCCTAAGCAGTTTGGGATTGAAATTCAGCAAAATCGGTTCAATAGGGTCTGAGCTATGAATCAAAATGTGGAACCACCACCTAAAAAAAATTGATAATTTTGTTACAAAAACTAACATAAATGGTGGAAAAATGCACAGAATGATATAAGATTTCGCAACAATTCGTTTTATTCAACGGGAAATCACGCTGTGAAATTTCGTGAAGATCCGTCAATAATTTACCGTAGGCCCCATATAAGCCCTACTCCCGGAAAACAGTATATTAAGCCTAAAACCCTAACTAACAATAGCATTCATTACAAATTTTGGCAAGTCACAGTTACATAGGACTAGAAATTAAACTGTTAAGTTTCGTGAAGATCGGTCCATAATTTACCATAGGCCCCATATAAAACCTACTTCCGGAAAACAGTTCAGTACGCCTAAAAACGTAAAAAATAATGCTATCATAACAAAATTTGGTACATCAAAGTTTTATTGGACAAGAAATAAAATTGTGTTATTTCGTGAAGATCGGTTCATAACTTACCGTGGGCCCCATATAAACCTTACTCCCGGAAAACAGTTTAGTACGCCTAAATCCGTAAAAAATAATGCTATCATAACAAAATTTGGTACATCAAAGTTTTATAGGACAAGAAATAAAACTGTGTAATTTCGTGAAGATCGGTCCATAATTTACCCTGGGCCCCACATAAACCCTACTCCCGGAAAACAGTTTAGTACGCCTAAAACCGTAAAAAATAATGCAATCATAGCAAATTTTGGCTCGTCACAGTTTTATAGGACTATAAATGATACTGTGAAATTTCGTGAAGATCGGTACATAATTTAACCTAGGCCCCATAGAAACCCTACTCCCGGAAAACAGTTTAGTATACCTAAAACCCTAATTAATAATGCTATCATAACAGAAATTGGCACGTCACAGTTTTAAAGGACTAGAAATGACGCTGTGAAATTTCGTGATGATCGGTCCATAATTTACCCTAGGCCCCATATAAACCCTACTACCGGAAAACAGCTTAGTCGCCTAAAACCATAATTAATAACAAATCGTCACAGTTTAAGATAATAATAACATCATACAGATATTACTCCTTAAACATTCGAACTGTCGGTGGAGGGTATCAAAGATTCGGCACAGCCGAATATAGCACTCTAACTTGTTTTTTTTTTTGTTTTGTTGCTTTCTTGTTCTCGTGAAAGTAATTTATAAATTTTTTTCTTAAGATTGACTCTACAGTGCCATCCATTCAGGAGTGGAATAAATATATTTTGCTGGTAACGTAGCTGGATCGTGAGAAAATGAGAAGAACTAACAGATTTCTTTAAAGACATGTAAAAGCATGAATACATATGTACTTATGTATGCCATGGTCTTATGTCAAAAGTTTTTGTTGCTTTTATTAAGGTTGAAAAACGTTTCTGGTTTTCTTTGAATTAGCTTTTTCAATTTTTATTTGCACATTCATATTCGTCAACAATCTGATTAACGTCAAAACTCGCGGTTCTGATTAGTTGAAATTATCCCGAGCGCACTGTAATTAATAAAATTATATAAAAAACTAGCCGACCCGGCAAACGTGGTTTTGCCATATAACTTATTTCTTTCAGATGCCAAATTGTAAGAAAACCGGTTGATTAGTTAAGAAAAGGGTGGGGGAGCTTTTACCAATCCTGCCCTATTTCACGCCCAAAATAATAAAAATTATAGGCTATAGTTCCTTCGAGATGTGACACTATAAGCCTGCCAATTTTCAAGAAAATCGGTTGATAAGCTAAGAAGATATATGGAAGTTGGGGCTTTTACATCTCTTGCCCTATATATCACGCCCTATTCCCTATTTCCTTTCAGATTTTACAGTGTCTACATGCCAAATTTTAACAGAACCGGTTGACTAGATAACAAAATATAGGAAGGGCGAGCTTTTACCCATACTTTTACAAAACCACATACAAAGTTTCATAAAAATCGGTCAAGCCGTTTCGGAGGAGTTCAGTTATAAACACCGTGATTTATATTTATATTTTTTAGTTTTTTCAATAAGCTAAATAGTTTTTGAGCTTTGCGAACATATGTTGTGCACCTCCGCCATTTTCGAAATTTTTGTTTGGGGACGACCCTAATGATTAAAGATGGAGACTAGGTATGTTGTGAAAAAGTGCTCGGGTAGCAAAAATATTGGAGGTCCGTCATATATTTAACTCCTCTAGCGCCACTCTGGGGCTAGTAAGGGCGGTGGCGGATAATTTTATAAAAAACAATATTTAGTATGGAAGTACCCTTAAGGATCACAAATTGGGGGTTAGTATGTTAATAAAAAATGTAGGGGGGGGGGGGGAAATAGAAGTGGGAGTCAGTCTTACATTTTACCCCTCTAGGAGCGACTCAGGGACAGTTGTGAAGTTTTATTGGCTTTTGTATCGTTTCCCCCTAGCTTTGACCCCGATGAGGAGCCTTTTACCCCCATCCCACACCCCTAATTTGTTGGCTCATGCGTTTTTTTTACAAACTTCATAAAATTCGGTGTTCTAGCGTATCGAAATCTTGCTGCTAAGGATTTCTATATAACTCTATTCCACCCCTAATGTTTATAAACCTTTCTTAACCAATAAAATATTATATGAGAATTGTAGTAACGTAACGCAACGTAGGAAAATAAAGACTAAAAAAAAAACGAACAAAAATTGTTTAATTCATAATTTGGAAATACAGTAGAATCCCGATAATTCGTAAACGCAAGGGACCGGCCATTTCTTACGAATTATAGGGGTTTTCGATTTAGCGGGGTTTCGATTTAACGGGGTTAAAAAAAAATAAATACGAATAATCGGGGTTTTTCAATTTATTTACTAAAGTGAAAAAAAAACATAAAAAACAATTGTTAAAAATAAAATATATAAAAATTATTCATGTAATAAACTGATCAAACTGACCTTAAGAAAATAAACCCCATACACAAGCAAAAACCCACGCAAAAATAAAATAGTGGTAAACAAAAAATCATTCTTTCCATGTTTCTGTTGTTTTTATTACGAATTATAAGTGGTAGTTAGCAAGCAATTACGATTTATAAGAGGTAAAGAAGATTTTATTTGAAAAAAAAATTACGAATAAGCGAGGGGACCAAAATGTATGGAAGTTTTACGAATAAACGAGATTTTTTCAAGGGACCGACAGTTTATTACGAATTATCGGGAATTACGATTTAACGGGGTACGTATTATCGGGATATGACTGTAAATCTCTACAAGTCCAAATCTACTAGAAAAAAGGTTTATACAAAAACAGGCTTGCCCAATTCGAAGAGTTACGATTTAACGGGGTACGTATTATCGGGATTTGACTGTAAATCTCTACAAGTCCAAATCTACTAGAAAAAAGGTTTATACAAAAACAGGCTTGCCCAATTCGAAGAGTTTTGCAATTTTGAAAACGAATTCACTTCAGTTTTTTGTAACGTCACCCCAGCGCATTTTTTTGCTTATATCGCACTTGATCAACAAGCGGGTATTAAATAAAAATTTATTATTTTTTCACTTTTTGGAAGAAAAAAAACGACGCGTAATATTCATATCTACTCGATAATAGTTGGCCTTCCTAAATTAATCCTTAGTTTACCCATGTTTCAGCCCACTGTGCGCCGGTTACGACCGTATTGTTATAGAAAAGGAAAATATTTAAATTACATACATACATACATTAAATTAAATTATTTTTGTGTTTCTAAATTTAATATTTAAAAGCCAAACAAAAGGAGAAAAAAATAAAAAACAATTTGAATAAATTTTTAATATTAAATATTTATTCAATATTTTTTAATTAGGCTTAAGTTCATCAAATTTAATTTTCATTAAATTATTTTTATGAAGAAAGGAATTTTACAACATGAAAATTAATTAAAATTGTTATTGATAATCTTTCATTCTTGACGTGACTAGGGGTTGAACCGGCAGGTTACTATGACATGTTTCGATCGGAACCACTCGATCTCCTCAGATAGTTTTGCCGTCTTACACTCGCAGCTATCGAAGGCTGCTGACGTCAGTAGTCAAATATCAATCCTTAAACCAAATTTGTATTTTTAACACTTTCTTTTGGTAGATCGAAATTTGCTTTTTTTTATTACTGAATGATTATCCATTTTAATTGACTTTACATGTTTTTTCCTTTACTTCTGTTTTTTCGTACTTTGTCAAGAATTTTTCTTGAAGTCCAAGTACATTTTTTGTTTGTTTTTTTTCTTTTTTTTTCATTCTATCTTTCTCTTTTCTGTTGACCTTTTTCAGCACAACTTGAAGGACAAATGTAAACATAGAGCTCGTGCCTTAGCTTTAACAATAATTAGTATTGTGGTTATTTTGTTGAACTATTTATGGTTTTTAATCCAAATTTTTCAATATTTTTTAATTAGGCTTAAGTTCATCAAATTTAATTTTCATTAAATTATTTTTATGAAGAAAGGAATTTTACAACATGAAAATTAATTAAAATTGTTATTGATAATCTTTCATTCTTGACGTGACTAGGGGTTGAACCGGCAGGTTACTATGACATGTTTCGATCGGAACCACTCGATCTCCTCAGATAGTTTTGCCGTCTTACACTCGCAGCTATCGAAGGCTGCTGACGTCAGTAGTCAAATATCAATCCTTAAACCAAATTTGTATTTTTAACACTTTCTTTTGGTAGATCGAAATTTGCTTTTTTTTATTACTGAATGATTATCCATTTTAATTGACTTTACATGTTTTTTCCTTTACTTCTGTTTTTTCGTACTTTGTCAAGAATTTTTCTTGAAGTCCAAGTACATTTTTTGTTTGTTTTTTTTCTTTTTTTTTCATTCTATCTTTCTCTTTTCTGTTGACCTTTTTCAGCACAACTTGAAGGACAAATGTAAACATAGAGCTCGTGCCTTAGCTTTAACAATAATTAGTATTGTGGTTATTTTGTTGAACTATTTATGGTTTTTAATCCAAATTTTTCAATATTTTTTAATTAGGCTTAAGTTCATCAAATTTAATTTTCATTAAATTATTTTTATGAAGAAAGGAATTTTACAACATGAAAATTAATTAAAATTGTTATTGATAATCTTTCATTCTTGACGTGACTAGGGGTTGAACCGGCAGGTTACTATGACATGTTTCGATCGGAACCACTCGATCTCCTCAGATAGTTTTGCCGTCTTACACTCGCAGCTATCGAAGGCTGCTGACGTCAGTAGTCAAATATCAATCCTTAAACCAAATTTGTATTTTTAACACTTTCTTTTGGTAGATCGAAATTTGCTTTTTTTTACTGAATGATTATCCATTTTAATTGACTTTACATGTTTTTTCCTTTACTTCTGTTTTTTCGTACTTTGTCAAGAATTTTTCTTGAAGTCCAAGTACATTTTTTGTTTGTTTTTTTTTCATTCTATCTTTCTCTTTTCTGTTGACCTTTTTCAGCACAACTTGAAGGACAAATGTAAACATAGAGCTCGTGCCTTAGCTTTAACAATAATTAGTATTGTGGTTATTTTGTTGAACTATTTATGGTTTTTAATCCAAATTTTTCAATATTTTTTAATTAGGCTTAAGTTCATCAAATTTAATTTTCATTAAATTATTTTTATGAAGAAAGGAATTTTACAACATGAAAATTAATTAAAATTGTTATTGATAATCTTTCATTCTTGACGTGACTAGGGGTTGAACCGGCAGGTTACTATGACATGTTTCGATCGGAACCACTCGATCTCCTCAGATAGTTTTGCCGTCTTACACTCGCAGCTATCGAAGGCTGCTGACGTCAGTAGTCAAATATCAATCCTTAAACCAAATTTGTATTTTTAACACTTTCTTTTGGTAGATCGAAATTTGCTTTTTTTTTACTGAATGATTATCCATTTTAATTGACTTTACATGTTTTTTCCTTTACTTCTGTTTTTTCGTACTTTGTCAAGAATTTTTCTTGAAGTCCAAGTACATTTTTTGTTTGTTTTTTTTTCATTCTATCTTTCTCTTTTCTGTTGACCTTTTTCAGCACAACTTGAAGGACAAATGTAAACATAGAGCTCGTGCCTTAGCTTTAACAATAATTAGTATTGTGGTTATTTTGTTGAACTATTTATGGTTTTTAATCCAAATTTTTCAATATTTTTTAATTAGGCTTAAGTTCATCAAATTTAATTTTCATTAAATTATTTTTATGAAGAAAGGAATTTTACAACATGAAAATTAATTAAAATTGTTATTGATAATCTTTCATTCTTGACGTGACTAGGGGTTGAACCGGCAGGTTACTATGACATGTTTCGATCGGAACCACTCGATCTCCTCAGATAGTTTTGCCGTCTTACACTCGCAGCTATCGAAGGCTGCTGACGTCAGTAGTCAAATATCAATCCTTAAACCAAATTTGTATTTTTAACACTTTCTTTTGGTAGATCGAAATTTGCTTTTTTTTACTGAATGATTATCCATTTTAATTGACTTTACATGTTTTTTCCTTTACTTCTGTTTTTTCGTACTTTGTCAAGAATTTTTCTTGAAGTCCAAGTACATTTTTTGTTTGTTTTTTTTTTTTTTTTTTTCATTCTATCTTTCTCTTTTCTGTTGACCTTTTTCAGCACAACTTGAAGGACAAATGTAAACATAGAGCTCGTGCCTTAGCTTTAACAATAATTAGTATTGTGGTTATTTTGTTGAACTATTTATGGTTTTTAATCCAAATTTTTCAATATTTTTTAATTAGGCTTAAGTTCATCAAATTTAATTTTCATTAAATTATTTTTATGAAGAAAGGAATTTTACAACATGAAAATTAATTAAAAAAAAGCAAATTTCGATCTACCAAAAGAAAGTGTTAAAAATACAAATTTGGTTTAAGGATTGATATTTGACTACTGACGTCAGCAGCCTTCGATAGCTGCGAGTGTAAGACGGCAAAACTATCTGAGGAGATCGAGTGGTTCCGATCGAAACATGTCATAGTAACCTGCCGGTTCAACCCCTAGTCACGTCAAGAATGAAAGATTATCAATAACAATTTTAATTAATTTTCATGTTGTAAAATTCCTTTCTTCATAAAAATAATTTAATGAAAATTAAATTTGATGAACTTAAGCCTAATTAAAAAATATTGAAAAATTTGGATTAAAAACCATAAATAGTTCAACAAAATAACCACAATACTAATTATTGTTAAAGCTAAGGCACGAGCTCTATGTTTACATTTGTCCTTCAAGTTGTGCTGAAAAAGGTCAACAGAAAAGAGAAAGATAGAATGAAAAAAAAACAAACAAAAAATGTACTTGGACTTCAAGAAAAATTCTTGACAAAGTACGAAAAAACAGAAGTAAAGGAAAAAACATGTAAAGTCAATTAAAATGGATAATCATTCAGTAAAAAAAAGCAAATTTCGATCTACCAAAAGAAAGTGTTAAAAATACAAATTTGGTTTAAGGATTGATATTTGACTACTGACGTCAGCAGCCTTCGATAGCTGCGAGTGTAAGACGGCAAAACTATCTGAGGAGATCGAGTGGTTCCGATCGAAACATGTCATAGTAACCTGCCGGTTCAACCCCTAGTCACGTCAAGAATGAAAGATTATCAATAACAATTTTAATTAATTTTCATGTTGTAAAATTCCTTTCTTCATAAAAATAATTTAATGAAAATTAAATTTGATGAACTTAAGCCTAATTAAAAAATATTGAAAAATTTGGATTAAAAACCATAAATAGTTCAACAAAATAACCACAATACTAATTATTGTTAAAGCTAAGGCACGAGCTCTATGTTTACATTTGTCCTTCAAGTTGTGCTGAAAAAGGTCAACAGAAAAGAGAAAGATAGAATGAAAAAAAACAAACAAAAAATGTACTTGGACTTCAAGAAAAATTCTTGACAAAGTACGAAAAAACAGAAGTAAAGGAAAAAACATGTAAAGTCAATTAAAATGGATAATCATTCAGTAAAAAAAAGCAAATTTCGATCTACCAAAAGAAAGTGTTAAAAATACAAATTTGGTTTAAGGATTGATATTTGACTACTGACGTCAGCAGCCTTCGATAGCTGCGAGTGTAAGACGGCAAAACTATCTGAGGAGATCGAGTGGTTCCGATCGAAACATGTCATAGTAACCTGCCGGTTCAACCCCTAGTCACGTCAAGAATGAAAGATTATCAATAACAATTTTAATTAATTTTCATGTTGTAAAATTCCTTTCTTCATAAAAATAATTTAATGAAAATTAAATTTGATGAACTTAAGCCTAATTAAAAAATATTGAAAAATTTGGATTAAAAACCATAAATAGTTCAACAAAATAACCACAATACTAATTATTGTTAAAGCTAAGGCACGAGCTCTATGTTTACATTTGTCCTTCAAGTTGTGCTGAAAAAGGTCAACAGAAAAGAGAAAGATAGAATGAAAAAAAAAAAAACAAACAAAAAATGTACTTGGACTTCAAGAAAAATTCTTGACAAAGTACGAAAAAACAGAAGTAAAGGAAAAAACATGTAAAGTCAATTAAAATGGATAATCATTCAGTAAAAAAAAAAGCAAATTTCGATCTACCAAAAGAAAGTGTTAAAAATACAAATTTGGTTTAAGGATTGATATTTGACTACTGACGTCAGCAGCCTTCGATAGCTGCGAGTGTAAGACGGCAAAACTATCTGAGGAGATCGAGTGGTTCCGATCGAAACATGTCATAGTAACCTGCCGGTTCAACCCCTAGTCACGTCAAGAATGAAAGATTATCAATAACAATTTTAATTAATTTTCATGTTGTAAAATTCCTTTCTTCATAAAAATAATTTAATGAAAATTAAATTTGATGAACTTAAGCCTAATTAAAAAATATTGAAAAATTTGGATTAAAAACCATAAATAGTTCAACAAAATAACCACAATACTAATTATTAAATATTTATTCTTATATAATTTTCAAAAGAAACCGAAATACGTTCCAGGCGGAATTATGAGAAAATACAGTGTGTTTTTACGACATACGACCCAATTGTGTTCGCAGAATTAAAGAAAAATGTAAACAAATAAATTGTTCCCCATTTACTAATTTTAAATGCATTGTGAAATCGTTTCTCTCTCTCACTCTCTCTCTCCCTCTCACTCTCACTCTGTGTCATGCTTAAATTAAAAAGATATTTATTCCTAAACGTTTTGTATATAATTTTTTTAAACAAACATCCTTTAATTCCATTAATTCCTGTAATATTTATTTACTGTTTTGTAAAGTACCCTTGGCCACAAAGAAATCTTGATTATATTTTTTAACTCTTAATAAATTTCCTTTATTCTAGTAAAAAAAAAGGAGTTTAAACTTTAATGTTGAAAAACAACAAGCAGACATAAAAAGGGCAAGTGAATGAATGATGTTTGTCCAAATTTAAAAAAAGAAATTCATTTTTATGAGTTTGTATGTGTGTTTGTGTTTGTGTTTGCGTTTGTTTGTATGTAAATGATATTAAGTCTAATACATACGTATATGAATGGAAGTGGAACTCACCTTTAAGTAACGTTTCCTTTTCCGGTAGTTTTGCTACGATTTCTTTTTTATCTTTTTGTGTTATCTACAGGTAATTTGTATTGTGGGATTTCCTTATTTTTCAGATACTTTATCATGTTTTTTTTTTTTTTTTTTGGTTGGAAAATAATTTTGTTTATTTATTTAAATGAAAAATTTATAGTGGAAACTTCCTGTTTTCTTTAAGGAATTAAATTTTTTTTTTGCCTTTCCTTTTTTCATCAAAACTCCCTTGTGGTAGAAATTTTAGTTTCAATGTTAATTTAACATTTTTGATGTTTAACGGGTGTTTTTTAGAAGCATATAAAATTTTTTTTTTTAAATACAACAAAATTACCAAAATGTTGGCTTTATTACACGAAAAGAATTATTTACTTAATATCGCTCGAACCAAGAAAATTGTGCATCATTTTCGTCCAAGGTACTTATTGTAATTACATATTTGGCTTGGTTTAGGCAAAATGTTTCTTTATTAAAGAAAATTTTACTAAATTCGAACAAAATAAGTTAAAATCAAGAAATAATTTTTGGATTTTGGATTTTCTTGCTTTAAGAAATGAAATTGATTACTTTAAAAAATAAACTTCTTTCCGTGTAGCTTACAAATTTCCTGCCATTAAATGTTTACAAATAATTACTGGCATATGGCCTCCGGGACTGCGTCTTATGAACGCCATATCATGTTTTCCATCAAGGTCAATTATAAGAAACTTACCATCGTCTGCTTCTAGAATCTTGCTGCTTATTTTTAACGCGATATTAAGAGTCGGATACTTCCCATCCTCATGGAAGAGGTCCATAATTGTTATGATTCCCAAGCCAGGAAAAGGTGCTAGCCAGGTTGCGTCGTACAGACCGATAAGCTTATTATCAATCCTATCGAAGCTTTTCGAAAAAATATTCGTTTTAAGTATAACTCCTCATCTAAATGAACACCACATTATCTCGGATCAACAGTTCGGATTCAGAGCGGCACATGGTACAATAGAACAAGTGCATAGAATTGTCACCCTAATTAGATCGGCGTTTGCTAAGAAGCAATACTGCTCAGCCCTGTTTATAGATATTTCCCAAGCATTTGACAAAGTTTGGCATGCTGGGCTACTCATCAAAATAACACGAATGCTTCCTCAAAACACTCACAAGCTTCTGGGGAGCTATCTAACAGGCAGAACATTCATAGTTAGGACGCAAGATAAATACTCCCCCCTCAAGAAAATTGCTGCTGGTGTCCCCCAAGGCGGCATATTAGGACCGCTTCTATATATAATATACACAGCGGATATGCCAACAAACCTGAGCACGCATACCTCTACATTTGCAGACGACACAGCATTTATAAGCGTTAACCATGATCCAAAAGTCGCATCTCAAAATCTGCAGTCCCACATCAATGAACTAGAGGCCTGGCTAGAAAAATGGAGAATAAAGGTTAACCCGGCTAAATGTGCTCACTTTACTTTCACGCTCAGAAGACAAACGTGCCCAGCTGTAAGAATAAATAACATCACTGTTCCGGTAGAAAGCCATGTTAAGTACATGGAAATTGATATATGTAGATAGATGCCTGACCTGGTCTCGTCATATTGAAGCGAAAATAACGGCTATGAAACTTAAAGCAACTCCACTACATTGGCTTCTCGGTCGAAACTCAAACTTGTATTTAAACAACAAAATTCTCATATACAAGTCCATCATAAAACCAATATGGACATATGGCATCCAATTATGGGGTACTGCATGCGCAGCTTACATCCAAAAGCTTTAAAGAAGAAAGTCTAGAATATTACGACAAATTGTCTGCGCCCCATGGTATATACGTAATGATATTATCCACAGAGATCTCAACGATAAACTAATGGCCCACCCTAACTACCTCGCTCGGGGTCTGCTTCAGTTCAGAAGACATTTTTAAAATTTGAATACAGCAGTTAGTGGTTACATTGGTAACAACTAATAAACAACAAGAAGAATTAAGATTTGAATACATATTGTAAATTTCGATAAGAAAGAATTAAAAAAAAAAAATGTTTTCCATCACTTTTTCAAACATACCCGGGCTTGTTTCGCCCATATTGCGTCGTATTTTGGCTTTTAAAGTATCAATCGTTGTTGGCTTATCAGCATAAAGATTTGACGTACCCCCTCCCCCCTCCAAAAAAAAGTCCTCCAAAGGTGTAAAATTACACGAACGAGGTAGCCAAATTCACAGGTCCATTTTTTGAGATAATTCGTTTACCAAACGTTTGACTCAACGAAGTGATAGTTTCACACGCAGTATGGTGCCGCGTCTTGTTGGAACCATTTATCCTCCAAATGAATTGCAATAACGTAATAAATAAAATCAATTAGGAATAAGTTGGCTGTAGCGTTCGCCGTTCACGGTAAGGTTTGAACCGAAGGGCTGATGACGCCTTTGGCATGTAAACCGCACCAAACAGTGATTTTTTCGGTATGTAATGGAGTCTCTCGAATATCATGAAGATTGTGCTTACCTCAAAAATAACAATGCTTATCGTTTGCATACACATTTAGTCAAAAATTAGCCTAATCGCTGAATGTGATTTGACGATAAAAATCTGATTCAACTTCCAGTTGATTGTCAGCCCATTCCCTAAACACAATACACAATTGATGATTCGCAGGCCTAAATTCTTGTACTAGTTGGATCGTATGTGGATGCAGTCCAAGATCTTTACTCAAAATTATCCAAGTAGAGGACGAAAAGAGACCGAGTTGCCAAGAACGATATCTGATCGGTAAATTCGAGTTCGCCGTCACATTCATTTCTACAACGGCGATGGCTTTTTATATACAAACGGAACGGACTCAATTTGAAAGAATATTATCCATACGAGTAAATATGGCATGAAGCGATCTATAGAATTGCGTATTAGCTGATCAGATGGATGATCATGCACACCGTTAACTTGGCGCAGTACTTTATACGTTTAGCGAGTAGAGCCTGAATTTTGGAAATTTCTTTCCACGGTTTGTAAACTTTGTTCTGGTGTAAGCCTTTGCTTGGTGATACTAGGAAAAAAGTCGAACACAATTCATTTTAAGTTCAAGTTGCTTTAAAAAAAACACCTTTTAGTTTTGGATTAAACAAAAATTTATTTCTCTCTAATATAAAATTTTTGTTTCTGGGTTTGATTTTTTTTTTTTTTTATAATTTTGAAATTTTTTGATATAGAATTCAAGTGAATGAGCCCAAGGCCCATCTATCAGGTCTGCTTTCTTGTACAAAAACAAAAAACTTTTTCTTTTAAGCTGTCAAAAACTTACTACCACATAAACAAAGCAAAAGGAAAAAACGTGTATGTAAACAACTTTTGAAAGCTCAAAAGAACGAAAACAATGATCATCAGGCTTCTTGCGCAGACCTTTTCAATGGGCCTTGAATGAGCCTTGTTGGTTGATATCAAAAACTAGTTTTTTTTTCAAAATTATTATATCCAACAAGTAGTATGCTTCTGCGCTGATTATAACAGACTTAACAAATTGAAATTACTTTTAAGGTACACACAGAAGAAGAAGCTTATATCGGATTTTGAAAAACTTGTTTCGAGTAGCATAAAGTTTTTACTTAACAGGGTTTTTATTGCTGTATTTCCTAAAAATGCGATGTTTAAAACAGATGGGCACCCTAGAGCAAAAGGAGCTAACACCAAACTTGTCCCGTGACAATTCTAAAGCGGTAGGGACCAGTTCTAGTTTTCACATTTTATATGAAGTGGGCTCGTCAAATAGGTATTAGGTAACATTGTAACAGGTCACTGCAATAACCTAAATGGACAAATTCTTTGGTTTATATAATGCCTGTCACAGAAATTGTCCCGAGTGAACAGGTCACTAAACCAATTGAGTGTACTTACCAAAAACATGTAAATTTACCACCTCCTAGGCCAACACCATGTTAAGATCCCCTTCATATAAAGTAATAGAAGGTGAAACAATCAGCTACTACCTCGTTATGAACTTTATTTTTCTAATTTGCAAAAAAAATAATGCAGCTGAAAGAACTGAAACTTATTCTGAATATGTTTTATCGATTTCAACGTGACAGAGATGGTTTGTGTGGCTCAAACACGGAAGACAAGAAACGACCAGATCCGTCAAAAAAAAAGTTCAAAGAAAATTATTCGGAGGCATTATTCAATAAAGATTTTTGTCGTATAAATTTGTAAATTTGACAAAAAAAAATGAATTTCGTGCTACAAAATATTTCGTGCCAAGGCGAATTTATTACAGGTAATTTCGGTACTACAACAAGTACAACTTGTAAAAAAACCACGAGCAGTTTGTTTTTGTAAAATCATTGTACAAAGTGTCAAAAACAGAAACAAAGATAACCAACAAAATTTTGACATTCAACAATTATTAAGCTAAAAAAAAATGTTGTCAGCAGGGCTTTTAAAACCATCAGTAATGAATTCGCTTTGTTATTATTATTAGCTTTTTACGATTATGCTGATAATTTCACTATAAATTTAAAAAAAAAAACTTAAAGAAAATTGTATACTCTTCCTTTAAAAATCAATTGTCTTCTTAACTAATTTCAAAGCTTTAAATTTGTAAATTTTGTTAAATAAACATTTTGTTTTATGTCATTAAAGGTTTCAAACGTTTCTTCCCCTTTTCATTTTTACAGTTCGTAGCATCATGAAATGTTATCAAACAAAAACTTTGCGGTTTGTATAACTTTTCTTATTGGTTTTAGTTTAAGTCTCTTAACATTTGGTTGACTTTTTTTAGTTTCATTAAATTTTTTTTGTTTTTTTTTTTTTTTGAAAAACAAAATAAATCATGTTGCCTAAAGTTGTTTCTAACTTAAATATCACTTTAATTAATGTTGAAAAGAAATGTTAAGCATATTGTTAAGTATACAAAGAAGAAAAAACTGAAATGATGATGCTTTAGTTTTTTTGTTAAAAGAAGTAGTAAAAAACCTCACAAAATCTTATCTTAAGCAAAAGCTTCAAACATCCAAAACAGGCCCACACAATTTTCAAACAAGCAAAAACAATGAATGAATCGAAAGAAAAAAAAATCGTTGAATACATTTTAAAAACCTTCAAAAAAGTTTTGAAGAATCAATTTTTTTTCTTTTGTATTAGAATAAAAGACTTATTGTATACAAATTTAAAGGTCAAATAAAAGTTTAGGGCATAGTGTATAACGTTTCTTATTTATTTTATATATAAAATACTAGTATAAGATTCGAAGCTGTCAATATTAAAAATACTCATAAGTACCAACAGGACTCAAATCAGCGAAATTATCAAAGCAATACGAATAAGTGCCCAATATTTTACAAGAACTAAACAAAAGACCAAAAATACTACTTCAACAAAATTGGAACTCAACCAGAATTGAACTAGAACTGAATTAGTACCAAACTACAGGTAGAATTGAACAAGAACCAGTGTTGCCACTTCGTGGGTAATTACCCGAATTTGGTATAATTTTTACGGTCGTGGGTAGAGCGTGGGTAATTTCTCTTAGGTGTAACTCAGGTGTAATTTGAAATTTTTACTTCAGATGCGCTAATAAAATCAAGATTCGATTTTAGTGATGACATTTCTTTCTTTTTAAATATTGTTGCTGAAAGATGCACGGTCTTCTGAACCAAAGTCTCGGTTTCTTTTTAAGAAACTACTTCAATCATTAAACAGACAAACATATTGTTTCGAAAGTAACTTAAGTTAGTTGTAATTATTGTTTAAGAATTAGTTGTAATTATTATTTATCTTGTATGGATTAGTTATTAAGTATTTGTTAGTTATTTTATTAGTTTACATTGTTATTAAAAATTGTTATAATTTAGTACACTTCAATCCCACTGTGCAGAAAGAACTAGAAATGGCCGTTAAAAAAACTTTAGTATAAGTGGTGAAATAATGTAAACATAAGTGCCGCCACCAATCATTATTGACTATAGAGTGGTGAATAAGTAAAGCCTTGAACCTTCGAGAATCATTTCGAATGTTCTAGATGGCTGAATTACAGTATAAATACTTGCGGCGGCTAGCATCAAAACACAGTATTAGTTCAGACTTTGTCAAGTTAAGAGCGCATCACTATAAACGTTTGAAGTGTGTTGATTACAATAGTGTGTTGTAAATAAAAGCTATAAATTACGGTTGTTAAAGTGACTAAGTTCTTAATAAATAAGTGTTATACATTAAAGTGTTGTGATTACTTTTAATTATTTAAGCTTGAGGTCTTTTTTTATAAAAAATTATATTTATTTTCTTCAATATTTCGCTAACCTTTGGTTAGCATCGTCAGGAAATTAACAAATTTTAATAATAACAAAAAACGATAACAAAATTATGAAAAAATTTTTGTCAGAAATTAAATTCAAAAACCTTTTTGTCATAAAAAATTTTTCAAAAACCATTATAACTAAATATAACTATAACTAAAGTATAACAATTCATATAAACTAAAAAAATTTCTTATCTATAAACCTAATTCAAAAACCATATTTACAATAATAAAAAAATATTTTGGCTAATGAAAATTCCTATAAAATAAAAATTTTTTAAAAACTAAACTTATTTTTATCTTATCTTACATACATAATTAAACTCTGTGGCATTTTGACAAAACATCTTAACTCGAATTTAAAAAGTTGAAAAAAATGTTGTTAATCATGCGAATTTTCATTCAAAAAACATTTTTGTTTAAGTTTTTAAAATTTTGTATTATAAACGAAATTTTTCTTTAATTTTGATTTATTTTATTATTTAATAAAAATGATTTTTTCACCGAGTTTTTTTAAAAAACTTTTTTGCTATCTTATCTCGACTTAAGATGTTTTGTCAAAATGCCACAGAACTTATTTTCATTGTAACAAAATAATATGTATGTCGTGACCTAAGGACAAGAAGGTCCTGGTTTTCATGTAACAAATTGAACCTTCTTGTTCCAAGGCTGCGATAGGTACCTATATTTATATTATTATATCTAATCTTCTATCCCTTAATAACTAAATTCCTATAATTATTCGCTATATTTTCTGTGTCTGCTTAAAAATTTATTCTCTGTACCGTTGGTGTATTAATTATGTGTAACATTTCCAATATATATCTGCGTTTGTAGTTAGTTTCAGTGTTTAAAACCGATACTTCTTCAAAATTTGGATAGTGATTAGATTGATAACAATGATGACTTAATGCTGTCTTTTTAGAATTAATGTCCCTATATTTTTGATCGGATCTATGTCCCGCAATTCTAGTACTTAATTTGTTCTTCGTTGTACCTATGTAAACTTGGTTCCATCTTTCATTATCATTTCCCTTGCAAGGAATTTTGTAAACAATGTTTGACATATCCCATTTACTAGTTCTATCTTTTGTCTTGCTAAATAAACTGTTCAATGTGTTATAAGCTTTGTATGCTACCTTATACTTGTCAGTGTCAAAGATTCCCGATTCTTTTATTCTTTCCGAAACAAATATATAACGAATATATATAAATGCAATTTTTTTAGTAACTTTAATATGATACCAGATTTAGTTTCTAGATCATGTATGGATGAAAATTGGACTAAAGAATGAAAAAAAGAAATGATCCCCGACTTGAATTTTTTTTTAATTTGCGAAAAAAATATGCCGCCAAAAAGTCGTGGATCATTTCTTTTTTTCTTTCTTTAGTCCTATTTTCATCCATACATGATCTAGAAACTAAATCCGGTATCATATTAAAGTTACTACAAAACTGCACTTATATATATTCCAGAGCACCGTGTAAAATGCATCTAATTTGCAAAAATCTAAAATATTTACATACAAAGATGATATACTTGCCAAAGGATAAAATTTGATACCCATATTGCCCTATTTTAAACGAAGGGTTGCCACACCGTTGCATTTTCTCAAAACGCGAACTAGCACGATTTTCAAAAAAAGCTGAGATACGTGTTTAATTAAATCGACTAAGAATAAAATATGTTAATTTGGCACTTTTATTACAAACAACCCCGAACAAAAAATTCAAAAACCCTTTTTTTTACAGAAAATCCTTAAAAAAAGGACATGGATGATCGTCCTTGGACAAATTGTATATACAGTTGTACGCGCCTTAAGCCTATCTTACGATACCCAATTTGTATATATTGGTAAGGAAACAGATTCTTAAATTAACAAAACATGCAAAAATAGACCCTTTTTCAAACTGGTCCAGCTCACGAGAGGTCAAAGCTGGAGCCGAAATATTCAAAATGTCATCTTAAAAAAGTCCAAGGTTCATTTTTAGGAGGGTACATCGAGCACTTTTTTTGGTGAGTCGCTCTAATGTACATATATGACATAAATGTATACCCACCAAGTCCCCATTATATCTGGGATCTTCGAAAAATCCATTTCAACAGACAGACAGACATCGTTAAATCAACTTCGCTCGTCATGAGGACCCAGAATATACAAACTTTAAGCGGTCAAATGATATGTATACTCGCTCGGCATTTTGAATAACGTTGATCTCTCTTTGAATTACGAATGCGAATAACGCTGTTTGAATGGAATTTATTACAATTAAAAATGTCTCATTCTTATAACAATTCCTATATTTATACCCTCACCACAATATTGGAGTGGTATTTGTGCTGATGTGTGTAACGCCTTAAAATATTGGACCTAGACCCGCCTTAAAGTATACCGATCGTCCGGCTTGCTGGCTGTCCATGTAACCTTGTGCGCAAAGTACACGGCTCTAATCACCGCATACGATATCGAGCAAAATTGATGGAAATTATTTATTTTGGTGTAATGAAACTCGTTATCGAATGAAATGTATTGAATTTGAAATTATAGCATTCGATATCGAATAACTCGACAATTCATTAATCGAGTTTTCATTCGATACGTCAGTGTCTATCGTATGCAAAAAAATTCGAAAGTTTATTCGATACGATAGTATCGAATGCTGTGATTAGACCCCATAAAAATTGGGACAAAGCTTCTTATTGGCACAGGGACCAAACCTGTTGAGAATGGGCCGAATCCTAGGACCACGAGGTCCTAGGATTCTGCCTCTCAGAAACTATCAAACCGATTTTAATGGAATTTAAATCATAATCTGCCAAGTGGTGGCTAAGTAGCATGTAATGTGTAAAATTACATACTACATGGTACTTACTGCCTCGGGAAGCATAGCTGAATGCTATCAGACGCGTCCACGGGTTGCGGATAGTGGAAACCCCAGCAGATATGTTGGGATGCTGCGAATAAAATAAGCAGTCGCGGACAACTCAGCGGTCCCAAGGGGAGAGTCTCGGGGGGTCTCGTTTAGAGCACCTGTAAATACCCGAGTTGCCAATGATCCTTGGAACGGCGTGGCGAGTAATTGGCGCCACTCAATAGCCAATCTCAACAACTCGTTGAAAAAAACAGCATTTCTGGATGCTACAATCGGCAATCCCGGTACCAGAATCGGATGCGATCGGCTAATCACCGGTTCATCTTAAACTCTACTGATTACAGAAACCACAACGAATGGAAACCAAAATGATCCCCAATTGTTGACGACTTTTAGCTTTAAATCAAGGACACGATTCGGAACATGGAATATTAGAACGCTTCTGGAACCATCAAGATTGGCCCAAATTTGCAAGGAATTCAAGAACTACAACCTTCTCTTCCTTGGTTTATGTGAAACAAGGTGGCCTGATAATGGCACAATAACAACCGACGGTGACATAACCTTTTTATATTCTGGCAAGCCAAGTGGACTCCCTCGATCGAGCGGCGTAGGATTCCTTCTTTCTAGAGAGGCCAAGAGCGCCCTAATGGCATGGAAACCACATTCTGATAGGATTATATCCATACGTCTGCACACCCGTGCTCGTAACATCACATGCATTCAATGCTACGCCCCCACTGAAATCTCAGACCCCAATGACAAAGAAGACTTCTACAGCCTCCTGGAAAAGGTAATAAAAGACACACCTAGTGGTGATATTTTACTTCTTACCGGTGATTTCAACGCTCAAGTGGGCTCAGTTAACACGAATATTGAGTCCGTTATGGGAACTCATGGACTGGGGCAAATGAACGAGAACGGCGAATTATTTACCGGGATATGTGCAAGCAGTGGTCTTACAATCGGTGGCACTATTTTCCCTCACAGGGACGTGCATAAAGTAACTTGGGTTTCCCCCGACCACAGAACAGAAACCCAAATTGACCACATTGCGATAAGCAAGAAGTGGCGGGGTTCATTACTAGATGTGCGCAATAGGCGTGGGGCAGATGGAGCGTCAGACCACCATTTACTTGTAGGAGAGATACGATTAAGGATATGTGCAATCCGACGACAAACAACACAGTCTTTGCCAAGACGATACGATGTATCCAAATTAAAATCCTCAAATACTCTCGAAAGTTACGTAGGCTCCCTAACGACTCGCTATGAAGATATCCCGAACAGCAATAGAGGCCAATGGAATGCTATCAAAAACATTTTCACAGACAGTGCGAAGCAACATCTTGGTCATCCTCAACCTAAGCGTAAAGTATGGATCTCAGACGCTACCTGGCAACTTATTGAAGATAGAAGACAACTTAAAGGCTCCATTAACGTTGCCCGAACAAGAGCTTCTAAATGTATCCTTCAGGCACAGTATACCAGTCTAAATCGCCAGGTTAAACGAAGTGCGCGACGAGACAAACGGGTCTGGGTGGAAAATATGGCCATAGAAGCACAGTCAGCTGCCGATACACATCGAAGTAGAGATTTGTACAAAATTGCAAAGCAAATATCAGGGAACTACCGTTCAACCACATATCCCCTTAAAGATCCGCTGGGAGGAACTGCCGCGTCCGTGGAGCGGCAACTGGCAATATGGTCCGACTATTATGCCGGCATACTGTCAATTCCGCAACCCACAACAGTCTGGCAATGTCACTGTACTTCACATCAAATCAGATCCGACATAAATACAGTTTGCCCAGACGAAACTGAGATCGTCACTGCAATACGTGCACTGAAGAATGGCAAGGCACCAGGCGTAGACAACATTAACCCTGAACTGCTTAAGGCTGATCCGACTCTTAGCGCTAAAATAATCTACCCTATTATCAGAGACTTTTGGACATCACACTCTCTTCTTGCTGAACTAAGTGAGGGAATGATAATAAAACTACCCAAGAAAGGAGACTTAACAGAGTGTAAAAATTGGCGGGGTATAACTCTTTTAACCATGATTAACAAGGTGTTAGCGAGTATAATCCATGCTAGACTGGCATCATCAATTTCAGCAGATCTTCGAAATGAGCAAGCTGGTTTCAGACCACACCGATCTTGCACCGATCATATAAATAGTCTAAGGATCATAGTGGAACAGTCGGTGGAATGGAGATCTCCATTATACTTGATATTTATCGACTTCGCCAAATCATTCGATACGATCCACCATCAGGCAATTTGGCACGCACTTCGATGCAAGGGAGTTCCACCTGTGCTAATCGACTTAATCAAAGCTTTGTATGGCAACTCAACAAGTCGAGTACTGCATGAACGCACGTTAAGCAATCCGATTGGTATAAGCACTGGGGTACGACAGGGATGTATCCTATCTCCGCTGTTATTCAATATTGTATTGGATTCAATTATGCAGCAAACAACCCGAATAAGAAGAGGCATTACATGGGGTATGAATGGTCGATTGGAAGACCTTGACTACGCTGATGATATTTGCCTGCTCGCACATAACTTTACCGACATGTCAGCCAAATTGGATCAGATACATCAGCTAGCATCTGGTGTCGGTCTTCACATTAACTTCGACAAAACTAAGGTTCTACGTATCAATTCGACTAATCTCTCCAAGTTCCGAGTAAACAACATAGAACTCGAGGACGTCCAATCGTTTTGCTACTTAGGAAGTATCATATCAACAACATGCGGCTCACGTGATGATATTGCATATCGCATAAGGAAAGCAAAACTGTCTTTTGGTGCATTACAAAGAGTATGGAAGTCACCACAAATACATATAAAAACTAAGCTTCGCCTTTTTTTCCTCTAATGTTCGCTCTATCCTGCTATATGGATGTGAGTCCTGGAACTCTACTGCAAGCGACATTCAATCCCTGCAAGTATTTGTTAATCGTTGCTTGCGAAAAATTTTGCGAATATTTTGGCCGAACGTAGTTTCTAACAGAGACCTCTGGCAAAGAACAGGTGAAATACCAATTCGCATAGAAATTGCAAAGAGGAAATGGAGCTGGGTTGGTCATATTTTGAGAAGACCCCATGATGATATATCAAAGATGGCAATTGATTGGAACCCTCATGGCAGCAGAAGAAGAGGTAGACCAGCTAACACCTGGAGAAGGCAACTAGAATCCGAAATTAGCGAAACAAGAAGAACTTGGTCTGAGATCAGACAAATCGCACAGGACAGATCCCAATGGAAGAATTTCGTTACGGCCCTTTGGTCCAACTTGGAACCATAGGAATCAATATATATAAATCATAGATAGAACCATATCTTTATGGACCCAAAAGGGATGCATTTTTTAAAAAATAGGACCACGAGGGGAGATGGGGGCAATTTCTGCCTCTCCAACCGATTTAAATAAAATTTAAAACATAGATAGATCCATATCTTTATGGACACATAAGGTATCTAGTTTTTCAAAAATAGGACCACAAGGGGAGGAAGGGGGCAATTTCTGCATCTCACAATTTTTCAAACCGATTTTAATGAAGTTTGTAAACATAGATAAATCCATATTTATGATGTGTCTTTTAACACTATGGTGTAGGGTATCATATGGTCGGGCTTGACCATTTGTTGTTTTAAATTTCACAAAAAAAAAATTAACAATTTTATATTTTCTTACAGCATTCGATAAAAATTTGTTATGACAGTGAATTACAAAGAATGTTTATATTTTATTTAATTTTCTTTTCGATGTCCCACACACAAGACTTAAGTCTTATATTGCAGTATGGAACTGAGCTCACATAAATAAAATTAATCAGATAACAAAACTGTATTATATATATTATTAAGTAATTAAAAAATGAAAATAGGATTAATTATAATTTAGTTTTATATGACAATCGTAGCAAAAATCAATATAAAGCATGCAAAAATATAAATATAAATTCAACGTGAAAAATGGCAAAAAATATATTTCCTGAATTGTCGTGCGTTACTAATGGTCTGTAATCTATAGGGAATTCCGTTCCAGAGACTGATGGCATGAATAAAGAATTGATACTTGGAGGTCAGAGTTTGATAAGCAAATGCAAGAATTCGTTTACCTCTGGGAAGCGTTGAAAAGCTTAGACGTTCATAAAGATGCTCCGGTTGATGTGTATACATAATTGTATGCATGAACAGTAAAATGCGCACCTTTAAATGATTATCAAAGCTAATGCCATAGAGCAATGTTGAGTAAGGGGAGATATGATCAGATCTTCTAAGGCCATATATATACCGAATAATGTTATTAAAGGTCACATTAAGTTTTCTCTTACTTTTATTGTCACAACTGGCAAATAGTTCACACCCATACAATAAAATCGGTATTAAGTAAGATTTTGCAATGAGTGTTCTAATTTTAATTGGAGTACAATACTGAGTTTGCCAGAGATTTCTTAACATTGAATACGTTCGACCACAAACAAAATTAACGTGGTTAGACCAGGTTAGAGTGTTGTTAAAATATACACCAAGATTTTTTACCGAGTTTACAATATCAATGGACTGGTTGTTTAAGGACAATATAGGATTAAAATCAACTTTCAATAACCTCTTCTTAATAATTACCGCTTTCGACTTAATAGGATTTATTGCCAGACCATTAGCGGTAGGCCAATCATAAACACGACCTAACTCCTGGTTTAAGGCTCAGTTAGCCGGGAGTAACAGTAACCTTGCCGTAAAAAAGTAAGACCAATCTATTTCTTACAGATTGAGACGTAACATCTTACTGCTAACTGTAATCGTTCTAATTGCTTTACATACAACAAAATGAATCAGCTGATTTTCAACGTTACTGTTACTCCCGGCTAAATGAGCCTTAAGTGTCCTCACACATTCATCAACAGCAGTATTGCTGCAACTAATGTAAAGCTGGACGTTGTCAGCATACAATCTAACCCTGCAGTATTCGAGTTTACTCTGAAGATCATTTACGTATAATGAAAAGATCGAGCCTTGCGGAAGACCCCGGGTTAATGGTAATGTGGTCGAAACGGAGGAAGGTGTTTCAACATATTGATATCTGTCGGTTAGATATGAATTTATTAAGCATGTAGCAGTTGATGCGAATGCAAACATTTGTTTAAGCTTAAAGCACAAAATGCTATGGTCTACCGCAAAGTATATTTATAGCAGGTAGCCGCGAGATTACAACAATTGTACAATAAAACAAACAACAGGGCTTTTTATTGTTGTTTTGTGATACGAACTGTCAAACGGCAAAGGGGTTGAAAAGAGACAAAAAAGACAAAAGATAAAGACAAAAATCCTTGTTTACTATACAACAGGGATGATAAATGAGAAAAGCAATATCGTACCAACGAACTTTTAAAATCGTACTTTTTCAGCCCCAATAGTACTAAATCATTTTTTTTTGTAAATTTTTTTGTTTTATTTTGAAATAAAAAAATTTAATGCAACAAAAACAAATTTATTTGTACATGTAAAGTATAGATAGCAAAAAGTACATGATCATTTATTATACATAATATTAGGGTGGGTTAGCGGTTTTTTCGTCAAAAGCACATCGCGATGCTTGTTCTATAAGTCATTCCAAGAAACTTTGCCAAAGAAACCATAGGTCAAGAATGAATTTCGAGCCTCGGATTTTTCATAATAGTTAATTTTCCAAAATATTCAAGAATAAAGGCAAACAAATTGTAGTTGGTCTAATCAGACCTGTATCAAGCGGTTTTAAGGGTCGAGCAATCCATTTATTTTTGATTGCCGCCAGACAGCGCTTTCATACACTTTTTAGAATTTATCGTCTTTTTTGTGGAAAATTGAAGAATATTTAAACGAAAATATAATTTTTAAGCGTTCTAAAAATATGTGTATACGAGCATCTTGGATTGCATTTCCAAATTTATTTTCAATATGTTCTGCAGAAACAGGAAAGGAGTAGAAATTTCGAGTATAATAAAATTTTATTTAGCGCTTGTAAAATCTCCTTCAAAATAATACGGAGTAAAATAATAATGGAATGGGCTCCCACTGTTACAAAATTCTGTTAATTACTTCTTGACGTGACACCCTTCTTTTTGACGTATATTTGAAAATATTATTAATTCGTTCCAAAATAATCTTGAATTGAGAGGAAGTCGTATTATCTACTATGCAGAACTCTTGCAGAAGTGGTCTCTTATATCTTTTAAAAACTTGTCAATATCATCAGAAAATGCACGCTTATATGCTGCCGCGGATACTAAATTAAGAATGTGGCATAAGCAATCGTTCAATGAACAAGTGCAAAAATCTATTCCCAATAATGGAGTTCAGTGTTTGGTGCAAATGGTCTTGCAAAAGAGCAAATGCAAAAAATCATAGCTGTTTTGTTAAATCCAACAACAAAAAATAGACCTTCCCTTAGATTTCATAAAAAAGCTACGACATTTTGCATTTTCGCAAGACTATTTGCTCCAAACACTAAATTCCGCTTATATTGATTGGACAGTAAATACGAGTTGCAATTTTTTTTAATTACATATATGTAGGTTTGAAAAACTTGGAAACAGTACCAAATGAGTCACAGGCGTACCAGCGTACTTTTTAGTTTTGAATTGTACCAAAAAAGGTACAATTGTACCAACTTTATCAACCCTGCTACACTGAAAGAATTTTCTTCGCAATACTAACGAATTTTGACATTAATCCCATGAAAAATTGCATTATAAAGGAACCTATGCAGCGCTTCGTTGGATCAATGAAACCTGTTTCATTAAAAGGACTTAATGAAACATTACATCAGATCCATGAATATTATTCATTGGATTAATACTTTCAATAAAGTAAAATTTTTTTATTTTTTTTATTTTTTTTAATTACTTTTTTTTCTTTTTTCTTATTTTATTTTACTTTATTTTATTTTATTTTTTATTTTTTTTCTGTCTCTGGTGGGATTCGAACATGCAACCTCGGTGCTGATAGACTAGCTCACTACCAGCTAGTCTACAGGGGCAGTGTAGTTTTTGTATGAAAAAACTATGTTTTGTTCTCAATTAAGAGCGTAAACATGAGATTAAATTGTCCATAATAACAATAACAACGTTGATTGAAAGTGGATTGAAAGTTTTTGTTTCATTACTATAATGACATTTTTATTGTCATAATGAAAATTTAAATTTATGAAGGCAATTATTGAAATATGTTGCTTTTATAAAAAAAATTTTTGATTTCATAAATTTAATGGCATACATGTAACATTAGATGTATGAAATTATTAAATCTTACATTTTTTAAATAACAATTAAACATTTTTTTAAGGAAACTATAATTTTGTATTAATTTATGAATATAGTTATGTTTGTTTATTGATTTTTTGTGTTCCCAATTAAAATTTTTTGTTTTACTTAGACAAACTTAAGTTTTCATATATCCAATGAAAATTTTTAACGTAATTACGAAATCTAATGAAGCGATTTTAACGAAAATACTTCATCAAACCTATGAAATTCCATTTAGACAATGAAAATTTTCATTTACCCAAGGAAAACTTTTTTATGAAAATGATTCATTAAATATATGAAGCATTTTTCTTTCAGTGTATACAATATTTTACAGTTTGTATCGCAAAACAAGCAAATAAAAAATAACCAGATGGCTTTCCGAGACTACCTGCTATAAATATACCTTGGTCTACCGTGTTAAATGACCTGGAATGATCCAGGAGAACTAAAAATGTAACATTACCGCATTCTACCTGTTGTCTTATGTCCTCAGCAACATCCACAAGAGCCGTTACACAGCTGTGATTTTCACGGAAACCAGATTGACGACCAGTCAGCATATTATTTGTTTCAATATATTGTGTAATTTGTTTATGAATTAATATTTCAAAAAGTTTTGATAAAAATGGCAAGGTTGCTATTGGCCTGTAAACTGGCAAGAACTACGTACAAACGAAATAATTCGTTCTTAAAATTTTGTATGACTAATTATGTATTAATTTAGATCATAATTGGGCTGTATAATACCCGTTTCACGTGAGGTAAAAATACAAAAAGAGAACTAGAACTACGCTAGAATTGAAGTACAATTAAACTAGAATTAAGCAAAAACTAAACTAAACTGTAATTAAACTATCTACAACCGAACTAGAACTGGGCCCTGTTTCTCAAAACCACAAGTAAAACCCATTTGAAACAAAAACAAAAATTTTAAAATTCTTGCTAAACTAAAATTGTACTAAAACTGTTGTAGAACTGAACTTGAACTTTACTAGAACCGAACTTAAACTGAACTAGAAGTGAACTTGTATTAGAACTGAACTAGAGCTGTACTTAAACTGAATTAGAGCTGAACTAGATCATAACTAGAACTTATCCTAAACTAAACTAAAACTCATCTACAAGAAAACTGAATCCAAAATGACCATAAAGTTGATTTTTTTATATATTAAATGTGAATACCCACTGCAGATTTTCTGTTTAATTTTCAGTTGAGCTCCACAGAGCTTAATGTTCCATGTTTAACTTTATTTATGCTTTTTAATATTTCACTCACTTTGGTTACACACATTTGACACACAGTAATACATTTATTTTCATAAAGAAATGAGAAAAGTTAAATAAAGCAGGGAATACCCACTATAACACACACTTTATAAAATGTCCTTTGGCTTGTTCTCCATTATTTGGCATTATGAATTAAAAGCTTATAACAAGCAAGTTTCAAAACTTTTCACATTTTCACAGACGACACCGAATAAAAACTTTTATTTTACATTATACAGATTTTTTTATTATTTACTTAAACTTTCACTCTATTTTTTTTTTTTTTTTTTGCTGACCTCAGGTCTTAAACCACACATTTAACCACACAGTTAGTAATACACACACACATTAACACATACATAAGTAAACAAAAACATCAAGAACAAAAGTGAAGAGTACAAAGTATAAAAAAATATATATAAAACATTGTTAAATAACTTCAAATCCGATTAAGAACGTTAATCAAAAAATAAGCTGAAATAAAAAAAAATCAACAGTAATCTAAGCAGCCTTTCAAAATAAATAAAAGGACATCCTCTCACCTTCGCCCTCCCATCCAATCTTTTGTTAAATTTTGAGAATTACTGATGGCTGGCTTCAAGATTGTGCATGGGTAAGTGTTTGAAATAAAAGCGGGGCTGCTAAAACAACAAAAGATGCTGGAGGCTTGATTTAAAATCCTCCCTCACCCCTCTTCCTTGATTAAAAATTACCGCTTTGAAGTAAATCACTCAAGAGAAAAAAAAGATTGGCACAGAATAATAAATTGTAATCAATTGAAATAAAAGAAGTGTGTTGCACCGTGTCTCTTTATTTTAATTTACTTCATTATTTTTTTATTTTTTATTCAATGTCTCTTTTAAAAGCTTAAAGGAAAGGAACCTTAAGAAAATATTCCATATACACACACACACACACACACACATGATTATTGGTTCGCTAATGGCTGTGCTCGGGAAGCACAGGATATGGAATTATTGAAGAGAAAAAGGAAACAGTGAAACAAAAGAAATGGTTTTAAAAACATTCAATTCAATTGAATCGCCTTGAAAAAATAATCACACATAGAGACAGACATGTTTGATTTCCTGGGGGAATTCATATCGATAAATATTTTCACACAAACTCATTTTAAAGACAGAACTTACAAAGGCAAATAATTGCACATCCTGGTTAAGGAAAAACGGGAATTTTTATGAGTTTTTGCAAAACATTTTCCGACGGAAACATTTGAGAATTAAAGAAAATGTTTGTCAAAAATTGGCTCTTTTTGAAAAAAGTTTGTTAAATTTACGCAATTAATAAGGAATTGGCTATTTTTAGAAAAATTTAGCTTATTTTTAAGTATTTTAAGAAAAATTTACAATTTTTAGAAAATGTTGCTTAAGGCAGGTTCACACTCTTCAAGTTTTGGCCATCAAGACTTGTGTTTTTAGAGGAGAGAGAATAAGAAATTGCATTCTCTTTTTCCTTCTCTCCATGGTGCCGGTTCACACACGTCAAGTTTTAGTCGTCAAGTCTTTAGCTTTTAGGAGAGAAGGGAAAAGGGAAAAACTCAAGACTTGACGAGTCAAAATTGACGTGTGTGAACCAACACTTAAAGCTCATGACTTGACGGCTTTTACTTGAATAGTGTGAACCAGCACTGAATTTTGTTCTTCTTAAAAAAAAACGTAATTCGTTTTTAGATACATATTTTGTAGAACTTTGCTTTTTATAGAAATAGAAAATTCAGAAAAGCAAATTTCGATCTACCAAAGGTTAAAATACAATTTGGTTTAAGAATTTATGTTTGACTATTGACGTCAGCAGTCGTTGATGGCTGCGAGTGTAAGACGGCAAATCCATCTGTGGAGATCGAGTGGTTGCGATCGAAACACGTCATGGTACCCTTCCGGCCAGGGTTCGAGTCCCGGCCACGGTCAAGAATGAAAGATTATCAATAAGAATTTTAATTAATTTTCATGTTGTAAAATTCCTTTCTTCATAAAAATAATTTAATGAACTTAAGCCTAATTAAAAATATTAAAAATTTGGGAGAAAATGTTTCCTTAAAATTTAATATTTTTAAAAATTGTTTTTATTAAATTTACCTAAAATATAACCTAAAAATGTGGAACTTACAACAGACGTCGTAAATTTAACATATGGTTTGTGCCTTTAATAACTCATATGGCATTTTGACATTAATGCCAACTAAGGATGGGCAAATTGAAAAAATAAATCGATATATACGTATCAATATTTTTTTAGAGTTTCGATAGTTAGTAATTAAAAATATCGATATTTCGATGTATCGAACGTATTTAACTGAACTTATTATTTTCAAATTTAAAAACTGTGCTCTATCTCACCCCAAAAATAGAAATTTTTCGGCGAAAAAAAAAGAGATTTAGAGGTGTTTCAGAGCGACTGAAATCCTAAATTTAAAGTGAATAAAAGGGAAGAAAAAAAGTTTTATTGTAGATGATAAATCAATAAAACGCCAAAAAGTTATAAAATACAATTTTTTTTTAAATTTTTTGATCATTTTTCATTCTTGACTGCCGCGGGGCTCGAACCCAGGCGTTCACGGCAAGTTTACACAATCTCTTCAGAGGGGTTTGCCGTTTAACACTCACAGCCATTAACGACTGCTGGCAGGTAAAAGTCAAACATCAATCTTTAAACCAAATTGTATTTAACCCTTTGTAAATCGATATTTGCTTTGAATGATTATCTATTTTAATTGATTTGCATGTTCTTCCTTACTTCTGTTTTTTTGTACTTTTTGTTTAGAATTATTCTCGAAATCAATTAAAATAGATGAATGTTTATCTAATTTCTAATTTAGCTAATTTCGATTTACCAAGGGTTAAATTCAATTTGATTTAAAGATTGATGTTTGAGTACTGACAACCAGCAGTCGTCAATGGATGTGAGTGTTAGACGGCAAAACCCTCTGAAGAGATTGAGTAACCTGTCCGTGAAAGCCTGGGTTTGAGCCCCGCGGCAGTCAAGAATGAAAAATTATCAATAAATCTTAATTCATTTCATGTTGTAAAATTCCTTTCTACATAAAAATAATAAATTAAATCGAATGAACTTTAGCCTGATTAAAAATATCAAAATTTGGATTAAAAACCATAAACAGTTGAACAAAAATAACCACAATACTAATTATTTTTTTTAAGTTAAAACACCAAAAATTCTAAACAAAACAATTTCGTCTGCTTAGTGTTTAAACCTGCTTAATCCATTTTTTATATTGTAAACATAACATTTTAATACCGATCAAAAAATAAAGACGCATTGACTAAGAAAAACATTTGCTTCAATTTAGAACTCTATAGAATATTAGAAAATATTCCATATATAGGATTTCCTTAAGCTAGAAATAGAAAACATTAGGAGTAAACAATTTTGCTAGAAGTTATTTAGTAGGCTAAATCTCTAAGGCGACGATTTATTAAAAAAATCTATACGGATAACAGCACGCTTTTTATTAAAAAAAAGCACTTTTGTTCGCTCTAAAGAAAATCCGCTCAAGCGAAAAGTTGCTTAACTGCAATGTATTTTGCTTAATAGGTAATACGATAATCAATATGAAACAAACACCGCATAAGCGATAAGAAATAATTTTGAGGAAAATTCTCCTGTCTTAATTAAATTAAATAACTTCGAACAAAAAATGTGTTAAACACATTTAAAGAAACCCACTACTATTTTAAATATGTTAATCAGGGACCGAAAATAACAGTTATATTGGAATTTTAAAAAAAAAAAAGCATATAGAAATTCAAGTATACCATATTGTTCCTCATGCACTTGTCAATGATAAAATATATTGATTTTTATAATTTTAATTTTTATATTTTCGATCAAACTTAACAGTTATTTTTTGATTTTTTTTTTTTGTTTTTTGAACAAATATAACAGTTAAATATTGATTTTAATTTTTTCGAGCAAAAATAAAAGTTATTCTCTAAAGAAATGTACGTGATTTAATAATTTAGTTGACTTTCAATTCTTATTTCAGTGTGTAATTATCAGGGCAAGTTTAAAATGGCACGAAAAATGATTAAAAATGGCATGAAAAAGTATAAAAAATGGCACGAAAAATGTCATAAAATGGCAAAACTGGCAAAAATAATTGTTATTTAGAAACTTTTATTTAATTAAGTTTTAAGTAGTACAATAGCATGTTTCTTAAAATTTTCAAAAATAAATAATCTCCTGTTATCGCATACAACAGTTTAATACATGGAAAACACTCTTTCAACATTGCAAGATGTTACTGGATGAAGAAAGGTTATCAATAAATTCATCCGTCTAACTTTCCTTAAAACAGAGTAGTAGTCCACTTGCACACACCTCTAAGTTAAAAAAACAAAATTCTGAGAAAATCGATGAAAACAGTTTTTTTAAAATTGAAATGCCAAGCCATATACAGTATTATTCGGATATAAGAACATCTCATATAAGAACAAAACGCTTATAAGAAACATTTTCAAAAACACCATGTCTTTTTTGCGATTTTTCTAACAAAAAAGGTTTCATATAAGAAAAACGCTTATAAGAAAAAAACTGATAAAAGAACATTTTTCTTAAACACCAAAATCACAAAATTTATAGAAAAAGAATTTATATAAGAAACTTCCAACGGCAACACAGAATTTATGTAGTTTGCATGGACAACTCTGTTTTCTGACAGTTTTACAACGAGAACAATGTTTTTTTTTAAGCTGGAAGTCCACACCACGCGTTACTCGCTTTTTCGCAGCATACGCAGCTATCAAAAAAGTAGAATCTGTGTAGTTATACGTAGTAAGTTACATGCACAAAAGCGTAGATGCCTTGAGGCGAACAGAAGGTTTACTTTCTACTTTTGTAAGCGTCACAAGCAGCGTTCGAACAAATCAGCTGATTTTGACAAATTTAATTTTATTTTTACTTGTGCTGCTGCTGCATAAAAAGCGTTGCATGTAACTTGAAACGTAGAACGCAAGTAAGGTTATAAAAGCATGCGCTGCGTGGAGGCGAAAAAGCGTGTTATGGACCTCCAGTTTTAGTTTTAGATGAGCGAGCTGGTACTCATGAGAAGCTTTGTGTTTTTTGTCAATAAAAACAAAAGTTAAAATTTTAAAAGAAATACAAAACGGTATAAAAAGAAGCGAAATTGCAAAAAATATAATATTGGACTTTCAACGTTATCTAAAATAGTGAAAAACTCAAAAGACATAGACAATAATTATTTAAAAGTTAGAAACGTTAACAAGGGGTCTTCACATGACAATTTTTTGTCATACCAAACGTCAAAGTCCATATAGAAAAAACTTTAAAATTTTTGTCAGCGTTTTTTTTATATGAAGTTTGACGTTTATTATAACAAAAAATTGTCAGGTGATGACCCTATGTAACAAAAAAGAGACAGAAACCCAAAATATGAAAGTCTTATGGCCATAGCTACTTATATAAGAAATAAATTTCTTATATAAAATAGTTGTATATAAGAAAGAAACGCTTATAAGAAACTTTTTTCCTGGATTTTTTAAGTTTATTATATCCGATAAATACTAGAGTTTTGCAGGAGTTTTGAATAAGTAACCAGAAATAGCACGTAACTTACGGAGTTTTGTACGAGATTGATATTAGCTTAAGAAGGCATTTTAAAAAGCAAATAAAATGGCGACTTTTACCGAATTTTTTTTTTACTAAAAGGTGTTTGCAAGTGGACTACTCACATATACTATTTCTTATTTTAATTAATCTAAGATATAAGACTTTTCAAAAAAATATTTTTTGCTGAATTTAGCACTGTCAGTTAAGTCTAAGCTTTCATTTATAGAAGGCTCTTTTGCTTGTAATTGAGCAGAGACTTGAGCAGATGCGCTGAAAGTGCTCTTTTATGTACACTTAGTCACTTTTTATGTCCGATTTTTGCAACATTCTTTTAGCATTTTGAATAGATTCTGCCTCATATTCGCTAAGCTATTGTAAAAATTTCTTCTAGATTGCAAAAAAGGCATTTTTTGGCAAGCTGAACATAAAATGGCTTTTTCACAAAACAATTGAAGAAATGGCAAAAGTGGCCAAAAATGGCATATGCCATAAAAAGCTTGCCCTGGTAATTATCATTGGAATTCCTTATGCACATTAAAATAATTATTAAAGTCATCTAAATTATTAAAACACGTACATTTATTTAGAGAATAACTTTTATTTTTGCTCGAAAAAATAAAAATCAATATATGAATAACTGTTATTTTTGATCGAAAAAATAAAAATCAAAAAAATAACTGTTTTCATCTGACTTTTATGAAAAAAGGAATAACTGTTACGGTCCCTGATTTTAATATTTAATATTGAAAGTGGAAATTAATTGAGATTTTCAACTTAATTATGCGTAGAAAAAGATGTGGCTCAAAGTTCATATATGTTCGCTTGTTTAAAATGGCATGCAAATTTACTGTATGTTCAATCTTTTAGTACAATCACAGTAAACTTACCATTTGATTTTTTTTGTATATTTTCGTAAATAACAATTGTCATAGATGAGATTTGCATTAAAAGAGTTGGAATAAGTGACATATAAAAAATTTCGTAGAACAAAATATAAACAACATTAAAATTTAAATGTTCATCAATTTCAATGGACTGCATCTTTTTAGCGCTGTTTAACAAAAGGTGTCAAATTACAGCTTGAAGTCTCAGCTAAAAGTTAAAAAAAATGCAGCTGCTCCTACCTGCTCCTTTCCAAAAAAAAAAACAGTAAAAACTATTAAATGATAAAGTAACAAAACATGAATTTTCGTTCATGGCTGGTACAACATGCCTGCAAACTGTGCATTAGATTCTGGTGTATTGTAGCAAAATTATAGCAGAAGCTATTCTACCAATAGGTATGTCTCTATCCTTAATCACTGATTTTATTTTTTACATTTTAATTGATTATTTGTATCAGGTATGCTGTCTGAGGAAGCTCAAGAAGCAAGGAATAAAGACTATAGAACCTATAGATTACATCATTCGCGAAGAATTGAACGTGTAGCCACTTACGAAGACGTAATGCATAATTTTGTATTGTCTTCAGGCCCATTTATAAATAGATTTCGCGATGGAGTACGATAACGATGTTAAAAAGTTATATAAAGGCTATGCTTAAATTACGTATTCATGTTTTTTCTATTTGTTTTTTTCTATGTGAAGTGGGCGTAAAAGTAGGCGGAACAGGTATATGTTTTCAGGAGTCCGTTCTACAATTATAATTTTTAATTTTTGTAAAAATTGAGTTGATGCATTAAAAATCAAGAGTGTTATGCCACTTCTTCAATACAAGTTGTATGGGAGGTGGGCGTAAAAGTAGGCGGATCATTTTGAATTTTCCATTTTTTCTTGATTCAAACAAAAAATGCCTATGTGCCAAGTTTCATTATCCTTCGACAACTGCTTCTTTTTTTTGCCGCTCGGTCTATGAACTTAAACCAATGTGCGTCGGTTTGTTATTCCAAGTTTAAAAAAAAAAAAATTATTTTTATGCTCGAGCGATTACATGCTGTGAACGTTTGTGTAAAAGGCAATAACGACAGAAACATTTTTAGGAATCGGGTGAGAAATAATAAAATAACAAACGCTTGAAAAGTTTAGATGCCCAAAGTATCCTAAGTTGGACTTCATAAATCCGCTCCTGATCAAAGAAAATATCATTTTTCTCTTCTACACAAACAATATCACCTTCTAAAAGGGAACATGTATGTAAAAAATGTCTTGCCAACCATGTGATAATGCTATTTTTTATTTGGCGAGAACAAAATTCAAGTTATGAAAAAGTGGAATGCCTTGTTTTTAACACCTGACAAAAAGTTTATTCTTCATCATTATAGATCATTAACGCTTATTATGTTATTTTCCGACATTTTATTTTTTTTATACCAATTTTGCGATTTAAAATTTATTTCAGAGTTTGTTTTCAATTTTGAAATTTTTCGCGAATTTAAGCCATGTTCGCGACACAAGCGATTTTTCCTGTAAGTGCCGGTTCACACACTTCAAATTTGACTCGTCAAGTCCTTCGCTTTTAGGAGAGGAGGAAAAAGAGAATGTCATTTCTTTTCCCCTCTCTCCTAAAAACTCAAGACTTGACGAGTCAAACTTGACGTGTGTGAACCGGAAATAAGTTTTCTGATTCTTTACAACTTCAACGATTTTCAATAAATATTATGGTGTTTTCTTTTCTACAAAAAAATGTGACATTTTATTTAAAAATATGCAATTTGGTGTCTGTTTCATAAAAACTTTGCTCCCGAAAAGGGTGGCTTGTTTTATTCTAAAAAACTCAACCTTTTCGGGAGCAAAATTTTTAAGAAACAGACACCAAATTCCAATTTTTTAAATTAAAAGTCACATTTTTTTTGTAGAAAAGAAAACACCACTAGGTTTTGCTATTATGCCGCTTTTGGGAAATTTTTACAAATTTCCGCTACTTTAGCAATTAAGCCAAATTTTTTCCATTGCTTATAGTTTTAGTATTTTTTTTTTTTTTTTTTTTTTGCTTGTTTGAAATACTAAAAATGTTCGCCAATTTTCGCTATTTTTGCAAACTTTTCCGAATTCTTGCAATTTTCGTGTATCTTTGGTGCTCTTTAAGGCGATCCTCGATGTTTTTAAAATAAACCAAAGTGACGAAAATTGTTTTTGTTATCTTTACACTTCTAAAATAAAATTAACGCGAGAGTTATAACGCGTTTCTTTCTCTTTTAAAAACTGTAAACTTTGTATGAAAAACAAAAACAATTTTTGTCAATTTAGTTTTGTTTTGTTTTTGTTTTCATGTAAATGTTCACTTCTTCGCAGGGCTGTCAGACTTGGGGATTTATCCACAAAGTTGGGGATTTTATGCGAGCCAAAAGGACAAAGAAAGTCATTTGGGGATTGGGGATCTTTTTAGGGATTTAAAAAAAATTCGGGGATTTTTTGGGGATTTTACACTATTTTAATATATTTTCCCTTTTATTATTTATGCTTATTTTTCTTTGTCTCGTATTAAAAATATGAAAAAAAGTAGCAAAACTTTTATCTTACTTTTATCAACAACTTGTACGGTGTAAAGGTTAAGATTATCATTTTAGTTAAAAGGTAGTGTTAAAGGTACTTTATAAATTTATGTTATTTTTCCTTCAGGGTACAAACAAAATAAAACTATTTTTTTTACAAAAATTTTTTATTTGGGTATTTTTGGGGATTTCTAATTAAAATTTTTCTTACTATTTACAAACAGAAAAATATTTACTTATAAAGGTTTTTTTTCTTAATTTGGGGATATTTTTTTAATTTTTTGGGGACAAGGAAAAAAGTACCTGGCAGCCCTGCTTCTTCGACGCGTATTTTGGAATAACCACGAATTTCTATTTTCGGTAATATTTCGGGAATAATCGTTAACACATTTTTATCTCATTACAATACCACCTGCTTCCATGTAAGGGAATTATAGAAGCACTTAGAACATTGTTCGTGAGTTTTTTCTTTAAAATGATGATTTTAATTATTCACTTACAACCTGCTTGCTTATAAGGGATAATGCGTAGCTATTCATTAATTTTTATTAACTAAAGTTAAAATTTTACTTCAATGATATTCCCTTCTCTGCTGCTTCTTGGTGGTATCTAATAGCCAGCGCATATCAGCGCTCATGTAGTTTTCATGCTTCCCAAAACCTTGAAATTTTTTACTAGGATGCTACCCTTTTAGAAAGCAAAACATTTTTAAGAAACTAACACCAAATTGCATTTTTAAAAAAATTTTATATTTTTTTGTAGGAAAGAAAACACCATAAGGCAATCTCATCCTCTACTAGTTCCATCGGAAGTTTAATTCCAATATGATTATTCGTTAAGAAAACCTGATTTATTTTCAAACTGTTCACGGAATATTTTATATATCCGAAGAAATTTATTATGTAGATAATTAGTATTGTGGTTATTTTATTGAACCGTTTATGGTTTTTAATCCAAATTTTGATATTTTAATCAGGCTAAATAAAGTTCATTAAATCAAATTTTTATTAAATAATTTTTTATGAAGAGAGGAATTTTACAACATGAAATGAAATGAAATTTATTGATAATTTTTCATTCTTGACTGAGCTGGGAATCGAACCATGGAGGCTTATTCTGAATTGCGATGCGAAAATGCATAAAAGCGAACAATTGCTATTCTGCGACCATGTTCTGTAACTCTCGCGTCGAGAAAGTTTTCGATTGAAATGTGTGAAATGAAACAAAAATGCCATAAATTGAAACAAACAGCTGTTTTTCTCACTTAACTGTTACTACGTTTATACGCACCACTTATTCGCAAATAAATATATTGCAAGTAGAGAATATTGCCGCATAAACAGTGAATTAAATTTTTATTTGCAAATAGCTAACTCATGAAAACAATTCCTGATTAACGACACTATTTGCAAATAAGATTTTAAGCATTGCCACACTTTTAACCGTTTTACGTTTTTATTTCGATGTAGCACATTCATATGACAACAAAAGTAAAATTAAATCAATAATGTGCAAATAAATTTAAAAATACACAATAATTTTTGATCTTTTTCATTTAAAAAATAAAAAGTTTATATACATACAGTGCTACCAAATCAATACATTTTCCATCTGGCATCACTTAAAAATAATAATTTTCATTAAGAAATAGACATATAAACAGAAAGTTAGTTAATCGCAAATAATTTTAATTCGCGAATAGGCTACGTATAAACGTAGTATGTGTCTGTAACTTTTTTTGGCGAGTACAAGCTGTCACGTAAGGAAATTACTCGCCAATTTACAGAAAAAGTGTGTCTGTAACATTTTGGTGAGAAAAGTTCCCGCTTTGAACTGTCAAATAAACTCACGAATAAAAATGGGGCGAGAAAAAATTTTAACACTAAAAAACAACTAAAAATGCAAAGAATAATAATAATAACATTTTGTTCTTGGCACATTTTTTATTGTTTTATTGTTTTGCTTTTAACATTTTTATAAAAAATACGAATGTCTTCAAAGCTCGTTTGCAAATAACAAATATAAAAGTCGCTCTTTACACAATTTGGTATAGCCGGCGGTTGTATTTTCGCCGCCGTGGTTGAAAAATTTTCAATTTTAGTTATTTTGGTGGCCGTCAACGATATGTGTTACTGGCGTTCTGAACATCTCCAATGTCACATCGGCTTCGAGTGCAATATTATGACATTTATAACGTAACGCCGTAATCTCTTTTGATAGTTTTCGACAAGAGTTACAGACACACATTTTTCTCACTTTTCGAGAAACGATGGAATATTTTGTTTCACATCTTTTCGATGCAAGCAGTTCTCACAAGAGTTACAGAACATGGGTACTGTGTTGCGATATTCGCAAAGTTCGGTATTCTACATTGCGAAAACAAATGTCAAATTCGCAAAATTTATTCGACAACAAAATAGCATTCGCAAAGTACAAACATGTTAGTGAAAGATGATATTTTATTTATTTATTCATCATGTATTTATTATTTAATTCAGGGAAGCAAGCAATAAAACCACCAAACCGCGTCAATTTGAAATAATGATAGAATATATGAATAAGCACAGCCAAATGCTCATCTGTCGGCAAATTCTTTGTGGCAAACGTTAACTGAAGAACTAAATATCAATGGACCACCTATTAGAGAAGGTGCAGGATGGAAAAAGAATGAAATATATAAACCAGTTCAAAAATATTTGACTTTAACTTAAATTTTAATAGGATTGGGCCGATTTTAAAGTACACACAAAATATTTTCATTTTCTTCGTCATCGGACCCCAGTGCCACAAAATGCATTTGTATTATGTTTTTTTTTATTACAGAATGTCCTAAATAAATTTTTTAAACAATTTTCACAGCCAAACACAAACAATTTATTTATTTTTAATTTGACGTTTATTGACACTGGCGTATATTTGAGCAGCGTTGCCACGATTTGAAATAAATTGCGAATGCGATTGCGAAAGTCTAACAGAATACCAATTTTCTTTCGCATCGCATTTCATTTGCGCATCGCATTGATTTTCGCATCGCAATTCAGAATAAGCCTCCAGGTTTTCTAGGACAGGTTGTTCTGACATGTTTCAATTGTTATCACACATTCTCTTCAGAGGGGTTCACCGCCATTGACGACAGCTGGCAGTCAATAGTGAAACATCAATCTTTAGCTAAATGGTAATTTAACTTTCGCAGATCTAAATTTGCTTTGAATGATTGTCTGTTTTAATCGATTTTATTATGCATTTTGGTACGAATAATTACATAATTTAAATTGTCATTACTTCTAACATTGTCGGTCGATTTCGATAAAATTTGTTTTATTTAGAAGATTTGCTATTTAATCATGAGAGTACATATGGGCATTTCCGTCAAAAGGTCCACCGTGACCGAAAATTTAAAAGTTATTAAAAGCTGATTATTTTACGATGTTGTTATAGAGAAATATTTAGATTTTACTAATTTTATAAATTTACTCATAAATTTGTTCACTTAGATGAACAATCAGACTGCAAAGTTGTGCAAACGTAATTTCTTATATGTGAGAATGTTTTATTGTATGTTATTGTATGTTTTCTTTTGATCAAAATTATTCCAAAAAAAATTTTCTTACATGGTCTGTAATCGAAGGAAGAGTTCTAAGAGAAATATCTTATTCGGAATAACGGTAAATTTTTATTTTATTTTGATCATTATTCAGTTAAATTACTACGGAAAAAATTTCACGTTCGAAATGTCACGTATCGACCCAGATTTTGGCTTAAAGGAAAGAAAATACAGAAGATTTTGGAATCAAACCAAGACATTTTAATGTTACATTGCTACGTTAAATTCTGAAAGTAGTTTGACTAAAAAATTGTGCCAGGTTTCGCTGAATTACGCCTTTTTATCAGGTCTGTCACAGAAATCAATTCCGATCGAAAGTGGAAGTGATTTCGTATCTTGCTGCATATAAAACGAAATCACTTTCGATCGGAATTGATTTCTGTGGCAGACCTGTATACATGGCCAAAAAAACTACTTCTGTTTTTTCACGTTCGAACCGCTACTTCTTTTTCCATTATCTTTGACCTAGAATCGCGCCCTCCAAAAACTTTAGCATAGAATAACAGTGCTTTCTTAGTGCTATAATTTAAGGGTTAAGAGAACGTAAAAACATTTGTTGTTTAAAATGTTATTGCATTTTTGATGCGTACGACTGTCACGTTCAACACTTTGGAATTACTCATATGTAGTAATTTTATACTAACTGTTTGTGGGCCATACTTTTCGTTAAAATCATTTCCATAACAACCGCAAAAATGCTAAAAATTCGAAAAATATATTTCTATTGCAGGATCCATTGAATGAGGCTCAAACTGCAATATAAATCTCTCTTTGTCATATTTTTGATAATTAAATTGGTGATGTTAAAAAAAAACTTTTTATGCACTTTAGAAATTGTTTTCGATTTCAATTTCACTCGATTTCGATGTCTAGAATATGGCTGAATTTTTAGGAATAGGGGATTTATTTTTTTGTTAAATTTTCTATTTTTAGATTTCTTTTTCTTTATAATTAACAATTTTAAGGGAATTTTTCAACAAATGCAATATTTTTATAAAACTTGTTATTTAGTAAACAAGAAATATTATTATTATTATTTTTAAATAAAAGAAATTTTTTCATTAGCCCCGTAATTTTGTAAAACACTTAACCCCACTTAAAAAATGGTTTCATAAAAATTTCTAAAAATCCTAAAATTTTATATGAAAAATTTCTCAACGCAAAGTGAAGTGATTTACAGAATTAACCCCTAAGTTGCTTTTTACACGAAATTTTTAAAAACTGCCTTTTTTGAAACCAAAAAAATTGTTCTTAAGAAATTTGTATCGAAAACAAAAACAAATTTGAGTTTTTTTTACTGTTCTAAGCGAAAATTTTTATTTTATTTTGAAAAACAGTAATTAAAAAGTTTCGTGTAAAAAGCTAATTTTGTGAATTACTTCTACTTGCGGTAAGAAATTTTTAATAAATTTTATTAAAAAAAATTTTGTAGAATTTACTATTTAGAGAAAAATATTTATAAAATTTTCTCTTAATACTAAATTTATGCATAAATTAAATTTTCGAAATTTGCATAAAATTTACAACTTTCGCAAAATAAAAGAAGAAATAGTTTTCCCTTATTTTTCCTGTTAACTCGCCCTATACCAAATTACAGTGCACCACTCATCATTGAGCAGCAAAAAGTGGAAAATAGTACATCCAGCCCGCACAAAAAAAAATTCTTTATCAAGACAAATGCTTTTAAAATTAATAAACGCTTTCATACGATAAAAAAAATAAAATACTTTACACAGAGGAACAAATAAAAAAATGAAATATGAAAAAGAAAATAAATATGCCACCCACCACTGGCTTCGATAACTCCGGTTGTTAGTTAACCTGGTACGTTTTTTTGCTTGTTTTTTGTTTTTAGGGAATCAACATTGACACAACAACAACGAACGACAACAGCTGCAGCAGCGGAAACAACAAAAAGCTTTCGTTTTTTTTTCTATACGGGCACTTGGCGAAAGAAAAACCATTCACGAACTCCACTTTTAGAAGCACAAAATAATTAACAACTTGAACATCATTATTATGTTTATTTTTTATAATAAAATTTTCTTTGTTTTATTATTATTTTTTTTTTTAATAATTTTTTCACAGGTTGATCTTAACCATTTTTTTTTAATTAATTTTTTTTTTTTTAATTATTTTACCGCTCGGTTCGGCTTTTATTTTATTTATTGTGTTCCGTTTGACTTTAACCGTGTAACTGTTTTAAATTGATTCTTCTCCTGATTTTGAAGTTGCGAAAGAAGGAAATCTATGCCGTTCTGGGTGAATTACGAAAAAAAAACAAAAAGCTTTCTTAGAGAACTTTACTCTAGATTTTGTTTTTTTTTTTTCTTTCAGAGAGAAATGTCGGTTATTTGTTTTGGTTTTACCAACGTTAAGGGCATTTTACATGGAAACGAAACATAAAAACATAATTCTACTGGAGCGAATGTAAACATAATCAAGTGAGATTCAGAGAGAAATCACTTAACATAAAAACAATTCTTTACAACAGTTAAGTGCTGCCTATTGGCATTTTTTTTAAATGATGCAACTTTTTGTTGGTTAATATGGGATTTATTTAAAAAAAATTTTTATTTTTGGTATAAGTTAAAAATTGAAGATAAAAAAATTGTAAAATTGATAACCACTGACAAGACTTATGAAATTACTTTTTAAGCTACTGAATTTTCTATTCACCTATGTACATACATATATATGGATAGCTTAAGACAAAATAATCTAAATTGCAGACCAACCTTAATCTGCCCGCTTAAACGCAGTCATGTCAGCGTTGCGTCCTGAACAATAATATGTGCTAATCTTTTTAAAAAAATCCACAAAATACAAAAAAATACAGATCAAACCGCTAGATTATCCTAAAAATTCATAAAATGCTTTTATTTTTTAACAATAGCAGCTAATTAACTACTTAGCGCCCTGTCAAAATGTAATTTTCTAATTGCAAAGCGTTGACGCCGTGCTATTAACTGTGTTTGTTTCATACATTTTGTATGAGCATGATAGTTTTTGACAGACAAAAACGCTTGACGTACTACTTTATGTTGGTTTGTTATAACGGCTGAGCAGTGATGCCAACTTAGTGCTTTTGGCACTATTTATGGTGCTTTTTGATACCTCAAAACGCCAAAATGTTATCAATAGTGCCAAACAAAAAAAAAGCACTAACTTGGTGCTTTTTCAATTTTTCGTTAGTGCCTTTAGTGCTTTTTACAACTTTTACTTTTTTCTACCATTTTTTAAAACTACGATTATATAGAGGATGATTAAGTAGATCTTTACTATTTGGGGTATAATTTTGAGAAGGCTTGTAAAGATTTTAAGATTTCAAATGATAAAAAAGTGATAAAAGAAAGTTACATTCGTTTAACCAAAAACTTTATTTACGAGGTTAGAGCTAGGCTTCCTAGCAATTTGGCAATTTTACGAAACGTTGCACTTTTTAGCGTTGACAACATGTTTAGTAATCGTAATAAAAACGATGTATTTCGGTAAACATATTGTAGACACATGTAGACACTGTTTCAAAAATAGGATATGGCTTGGAAAATATTAGCAATTGCTAAAAACATGCAGTCGGAAACCGTACAAAACAACGTAAAGACTTTAAAAACAAAAAAAGAGCCGTAGCTCGGTATATGCAAAGTGTTAAATAAACTAAAAACAGCTGACAGAAAATACTTTTATAACAAGCGTTGTGTAACCTGCAATTTTTCATGCGCTCTAGTTTGCCATGTGTTGTGCACTTCTACCTCTAGTTCTATTGAAAAAAGGATTGACAAAGTATCAGAATGCAAACATACATGTTTTTTCTATTTTACACCTTATGTGTGTTCCTTATTCAGAAGCTTACATACATATGTTAAAAGTTGTTTTATTCAACTTTGCACGATTTTAACTTAGATTTATTTAAACGATAAGACATAAGTATATTTATTGAAATATATGCTGTCCTTAAGTTTTATAAACAATGGTCGGTCATTACAAATTTTTGGTAATTGCTACAGGCCAGATTTTTTCGAGTTACGAAAATCGAGCTCGCACTGTATTACTTTAAAACTGTTTTATGACCAATTTAAACTCCAAATGATTTGGATGATATTGTTTTTTTTTTTTTTTGAACATAATAATAATATATTTAAAAATGTTTATATACAAAAGTAAATATATTTAATCACGCCTACCTATCGTGAATAAAAATTCCTTGGGAGTTTTTTCCCATTTTTACAATTGAATTGAACTCCCAAGGAATTTTTATTCACGATAGGGGTGTTTATTTAATCTGAAATGAAAATAGTCCCCATCAACGCCGTCGCTTTTTTTTTAATTTTGGAGGTATATAATATTCCGCACAGCCGAATGCAACTTGTTTCGTGTTTAATTAAATTGTAAAAATGGCTTAGTGCTTTTTTACGCTGTTTTTTGCTCGAAATAGTGCTTTTTAGTGCTTTTTTTTAATTTTAAAGTGCTTTTTGCTCTCAAAAAGTTGGCATCACTGCGGCTAAGTTCCAAAACATCATAATAAAGGCTGGTTCAACCAAAACGCACGATGGTAATTGTAAATAAAAGAAAACGTTTTCCGAGAATTTTTTAAGATTTTTTTTATTATAGAAGGATCCCTGACAATTATGTGTGAAACAAAAAATCGGACAAATGCTCGCCACGATTTCGGTCGCATACCTCTATCCGATGGTCCATATTTTAACTGACTCTAAAACATAATTGAGGTTTAACATCGTAAGTGTTCCGATTTATCTTATCCTTTAGCTCTTGAATTGTTCTAAGCTAATTAACGTATACTTTTTCTTTTAAATTTCCCATTTCATACTATTGAAAAACTGACATTTATTGTTGATGGGATAAGCAAATTTTACTGGGTGCTTAGGTCAGATCATCAGAAAACTTCATCCAAAGATTTAAGAAAAACTAAAGATATTTACAAATAAAAGTGTTAAGCGAATAAGAATTATAAACCCTAGTTTCACTTGCAACAATATCAAAGCTTAAACAAAAACAACAACAATAAATAGTTAGTTTTTCTTTTCTTACAGTCCCGACTACAATTGGTTGATAGGAATAGATTATCCCATCAACAATAAATTTCAGTTTATCAAAAGTATGAAATGGGAATTTAGCGAAAGGAATTTAAACGAAACCTTGTTATTTGATTTTTTGAATCCCAAGAAAACTTTGGTACACTTTTTCTTTTAAACATCCCCAACTGTCCAACGGTGTCAAATGCCACAACGTGAGATAACACGGCCATTGAATTTCTCGTGCAAAAGAGCCATTGTTTCGTTGGCTGTGTGGCAAGTGGCACCATCCTGTTGGAACCATATATCGTCCAGCAAAAAACTTGACGTTAGGGTGTGACGCACAATTAACATCGTGGAATATAGTTGGACCACCCTTAACTTTGCAGTCAAAGTCAAACTTGTATCATCAAGTTTGACAATTATCTTGGCGCACTTTAGGACAGATAGCATTGTAAAATTTTACACGGTTTCATTTTAGAATGCATTTAAAGCAGCGCTTTGCATTGCAACTGGCATTTGGAAACTCACCCAATATAATAAATTTAAAAAAAACCCGCTATTAAAATTCTTACTTAAAGCATTTTACTATTAACGACTACTGGCAACTCAGCAATACATTCTGCCTGGATTATGTTGTAAACCGTTATGTTTACATTTTTTTTCTCTTTCTCTGTGTTATCTTATTCTCTCTACCAATTAACTTGTTTATTATAAATATGTAAATATTTATATGAATTTTTTTTTTGTTGGTTAAAATTGTTGCTTGTTTTTCATTTTTAAGTATTTATGTGTGTGTGTGTCTGTAGATTAGTTGGAAGAGAAATTAAAAGGAATAATAATTTGTTAATGATTTTTTTTAACTTTTTATTTTGTATCTTTTTTCGATTATTCCTTGGCCAACTTTTGTCAATCCTTTTGTCTGTCCATTTCGCTCGGTGGAAGTATGCAAAATTATTCAAATATGTACGTTTGTGTGTAAGTTTTTCATTTATGCTGTGTATAACTGTTGTTGTTTTATTTATTTTCTTCTCTTTCGCTTTTATATTTATTACATTTTTTTTACAGCCAACCAGCACATGCTTACTCACATGTTGCTTTTTCCATCCGTCTCTTGAACACACAGCCACTTGTAGATTTTTTTGTTTAGTTTGTACAGCTGGTGGTATATGAAACATGTTGCAATTAACACAATTTATGGTTATTGTTGTCCTTGTTATAACGGTGTTAACAAATTTTTATACCTACCCGAATAATTTTAAAATTTATTTCGTGTTTCAAATGCTGCTTTTCCTGTTTCTTTTAAAGAATCCAGTTTAGACAGCCCAGTTTTTTTAATAAAAATTTAAATTTCTGAAAATTTCTTTTAATTACTTTGCTATTTTTCATATAAGTGGGAATTTCATAGAACCCTGGAATTTTTTCGACGCTTTCCCTGGAAGTAAGAAAGTCGGAAAAAGAATAAACCCCAATCATACAAATGTGTATCTCAAATCAAAATTAAAACTAAAAAATAATGTTTTGTGCATTAAGTCGTATAAATATTTTTTTGTCATAAACTTGACAAAAAATAGTTCTCCATAACTAGAAATTAGGGTTTAATGTTAGCGTTGACAGAAAAATAAAAAAGTTGAATGTTTCCCAGGCTTTTTGCATAAAAAATGTTAAATTTTTGTACTTTTCCAAATTTCAGCAGACTTCAAGCTTGCTGTCATCTGTAAAAAATACGTTGCTCAAAAACTTAATGAAAACGTAAGAATAAAAGAAAAAACGTGATATGGCAGGTTTTTGTACTACATACAATATGTACGTCCTAAAACAGCTGGATCAGCCCAATAGTCGCTCGATATCAATCCAACGAAGCATCTGGGAGCATTTGGACAGATAATTTAAAAAAAAGCATAAGAAGCAAGCACTCTTTGAAGAAAATGCAGCTGGACAGGTACCAGCAATGGATACCTTGTGATGTGTTAACAACACATTCTTCTCCCACAATAAATTTTATTCTGGTTCTTCATATTGTTTCCTCCGTTTTTCCCAAAATTCAATAGTTATGCAGCCAATTATTTAATATGGGGCTCTTAAATTTTCGTATTTTATTGAATAAATATTTTTAAACAAATTGAGCAAAGCCAAACAACCTGAACGACCAGCCTAGCAGACTATTTAAACGAGTTCGCCGAAGTAAAAGCAAAAAACCGTAAACAAAAAATTCAAACAGAAAGAGCGTGAGAGAGAGAGCAAAAGGTATAGGCAAAAATTTAATAAAAAAAAAACAAATATAAATGAATAAATACTATGAAATAAAATGAAACTATAAAGAAAAACAAGTTAGAATGCTATCTATGTATGGTCATGCTAAATCTTTGATACCCTACAGCAGGAAAAAAGTGACGATAGTATAAGAAATAAAAGGAAATTTAAAAAAAAAATTCAATTATAATCTTGCAACGATAAAATAATTGAAACGATTAACATTCTAACGAATATGTTTACTGCCAGTTCAACGATTTTGAACGTTATCGTTCGCATAAAAAAATTATGTATATGAAAAACACTCAGTTTTAAAAAGATTTTCTATATAAAATTCTTTGCGAACGTCTACGTTTGAAATCGTTGAGCAGGCAGTTAATATTTTTCGGAAACTTATTTTATTCAAAATCTTTTGTCAATTTTAAAATTATTCTCTTAAAACAATTGTGTATATTTTCCACTTAAAAGAGAATTGTTATTTTATGAAAATCCCCATCCATACCAGGGCTTTTATAAAGATAAACTGCCTGGCCCGCAATGTCGCAAAGAAATTTTCTTTCATAAGTAGGTATATTTTCATTGAAAACGAAAACAAATTTTTGTTCTTTATTATTGTTTGCAATAAAAACATACTAAATACCAAAGAAATATTCTTGACGACATTGTGGGGCATGCAGTAAACCTCTTATTGAAGCTATTACTACACTCACAATATTCTGTACGTAAAATTAACTGAAATTGTAATATAAAATAAATGAAAATTCAATTAAAATCCGGTCTACTTATTTTTCATTTATTTTTTACAAAAAGTTCATTTAATTTTTACTGTCAAAAATTCAACACCATATTCCGTAATAGCAAATAAATATTCAGTTATTTTGTAAAATTTTACTGTCAAAAATTCAACATCACATTCAGTAAAAACAATTAAATATTCACTTATTACAGTCAAATCCCGATAATTCGTACCCCGATAAATCGTAATTCCCGATAATTCGTAATAAACTTTCGGTCCCTTGAGAAAATCTCGTTTATTCGTAAAATTTCCATACATTTTGGTCCCCTCACTAATTCGTAATTTTTTTTCAAATAAAATCTTCTTAACCTCCTATAAATCTTAATTAATTGCTAACTACCACTTATAATTCGTAATAAAAACAACAGAAACATGAAAAGAATGATTTTTTCACCGCAATTTTTTTTTGCGTGTGTTTTTGCTTGTGTGTGTGTGTGTGTGTTTATTTTCTTAAGATTAGTTTGTTAGTCTGAGTTCATACGGCTCATGTCTTATTGAAAAGATTCTTTCTTTTTCTTCTTTGAACATGAATTGGCGTTCAAATGATTCATGTCATGTTGACGACATGTGCTTTTTTGATATTGAAACCCCTATAATTCGTAAGAAATGGCCGGTCCCTTGCGATTACGAATTATCGGGATTCTACTGTATTTAAAATTTTACTGTCAAAAAATTGACCCCATGACCCCATATTCAGTAAAAACAATTAAATATTCAGTTATTTGATTAATATTCAGTAATTTTCGTTTACTCCACAAAAGAGCCGAATTTCTAAAAAATACCAGACAGACACCTGTCCGCTTGTTTTTTTTATAAGCGATAGAGGGAGAATATTATTATTTACTTACCCTGTTACACACGTTTGTTTTACTTTTGTTGTACTGACCACGTTGTTTACAGAAGAACTCTCAATTATAAGACACCAGCAGCATGACCGATATGGCTTCGCAATTATTTTACTTCTAAAACTTGATGTATTTAACTAAATTATATTAACAAATAGAAAATGGGAATTGCTTACACAAAACAAGCATTCATTTTTTATAGATAAGTAAAAATTAATTTTTGGTAGTTAAACTATATAAAATAACTGAATATTTAATTGTTTTTACTGAATATGGCGTTGAATTTTTGACAATAAAATTTTATAAAATAACTGCAAATTTATTTGTTTTTACGGAATATGTAGTTAATTTTTTGACAATTAATTTATGTAAGATAACTGTATATTCATCTGTTTGTACGGAATTCGCGGTTGAATTTTTGACAGTAAATATTAAATGAACTTTTCGTTGCTTTAAATTACATTTTTATTTAATTTAACATAAAGAAGAATTTAACTCAATCAACGGACAATATTAACTGCAACTGAAAATCCGTATTAATATGCACTTAGTTTTTTGAATAAATGTTAGAATCAGTTAAAAATAAATTTGCTTGGAATTTTAAATGTTTATTTATTTAAAAATGACTGAACGGAATATTTCCTAAATAAACTATAGTCTGTTACTGTAATAATATTGTGAGTGTAATCATGGACCAATTTGTATACAATTAATGCTTCATATTATCAAGCTATATGAAGCTTATATAAGCAAAATTATTAACACTACCATTATTCATTTAGTAGCAAGACAATTACACTGGTCAGCAAGAAAAGGTCTCGATCCTCAATACAATTTCAGCTAATTCTTATGTAAAATGAACTACTGATTCCAAATATAACTTTCGTTTCCTTTTTATTAACTTCCATTTTCAGGACCGCCGATTTTAGTCCATTTTTGATTATTTTATAATTTTTTTTTAATAACTCTCTTTTATTTTTTTAAAAACATATATCTGCTTCAAAATCTTTTACTTCACTTTCATGTAATGTTTATTTTCTCTTTACCCTGAAGGTTCTCGTACTATGGACCAGCTGCATGCTATAAACATACCACTTTCCGAAAAATCATTACGCAAAAATGAGCTATGTCTTGATGTATTTTCGAACTTTATCAAAATTCACAGGATTTCACTGCATTTCAACCTGGGAAAAACGAGGCAAAAAATTTTAATCATTTTTACTTAATACAAAATACAGAATAATCGCCCAAATACGCAGATGCTGACTTTAGAATCACTAGAGATGCACAGAAGGAAGATAATGGTGCGTGATAAGAGAAAACCGTGGACATATTCGGATTCAGGAGGTAATAAAATAAAAGGATCAGCAGGCAAAATGACCTACTGCCGCTTCTTACAAAATTTTAATACAACATTTTTCAGCTCATAACATTTATTTTTTACTTTTTTTCTATAAAAAGTTAATCCAAGCAATATTTCCTATAAAAATAAATTTTAACAACAAAATATCCTATAAAAATAAATTTTAACATAATATTTTATAGAAAGTAAATTTGAACAAAATATAGCAAAATTTCCTATAAAAAGTAAAAAGTATTAACAAAATTTCCTATTAAAATCCAATTTAACCGAAGTTGCCCATCAAAAGTAAATTTTAACAAAATATTCTATAAAAAGTAAATTTTGTCAAAAATAGTAAATTTTCACAAAATTTCCGTTAAAAAAGAAAATTTAACAAAATTTCTTATCAAAACGCAATTTTAACAAAATTTCCTATAAAAAGTAAATTTTGGCTAAATTTCCAATTAGAAGTCAATTTTCAGAAAATATCCATAAAAAGTGTATTTTAACAAAATTTCCCATCAAAAGAAAATTTTATCAAAATGTCCTATAAAAAGTAAATTTGGGCTAAATTTTCCATAAAAACTGTGTTTTGACAAAATTTCCTTTAAAAGTAAATTTTAACATAATTTCCTATAAAAAGTAAATTTTAATAAAATTTTTAATAAAAAGTAAATTTTAAAAAATGTGTTTGTATAAAAAAGTAAATTTTAACAAAGTTTCCTATAAAAAGTAAAAAAAAAACAACACTTCCTATAAAAAGTAAATTTAAGCAAAATTTCCTATTAATAGTATTCACGTTAACGTTTTTATTTACTAAGCAAACCGCTTTTCGCTTATATCGGCGCTGATTGACTCACAAAAGTCCGATTAAAATCCGTGCATTTGTTAAATTTAGTTTGCTAAACATTGTGCACGATGGGTAGCTTTAAATTGTCTAAAGTTAGCACGATTTCGGCACAGGTTGACGTATATTACAAATTGCGTGCGTTTACATTATCGGCACATGAAATGCAACACAAGTTGGCACATTGCGCCAAACTTTTTATAAAGAAAGTTTATCATTGTCTTTGTACATACCGTATGGGCGATGTCGTGCCACAATCCTTGTTCCGATTAAAAAAACCGTGTGGTAAAAATCTGTATGGAGGCCAGATGGAACAGTGTAGAAATACGGTCCGCTATAACATTGTTTTGCTAAAATTTTCCCTTTTTGAAAAACCGATTTGATATACATATATATTTTCCGTTAAGTCTTAACTCTCCGTCTACAACTGGCATGATTTGCTGTTATAATATGATGTTATAAAAGCGTTGTTAAAACATTTGCATTAATATCCGTGTTAAAACATGAGAAACCCTCTAACATGATGAGTCTATCAGAGGTGTTCTGGAAATCGAAAACGCAAAACGCCAGAATTTGGAAGTTGTTTATAATACAATTTTAATCAAATTTTTATCATTTTTGTTATAAAATTCTGTTAAATAGAGAAATATTTGTATTATATTCGTCATAAGATTCTTTTATTACAGAAATCTAATTATGAAACGACGTTTAAAATTCTAGCGTTTTGCGTTTTCGATTTCCAGAACACCCCGGTATACTTAACACTAACATCATTTTAGTGCTAATGTTAAGCATTTCATGTTAGTTGTAGACTGTATGTAAGAATTGGGAAATATTTCTTGGTGCGACACATGGAATGACCAAGTTAATATGCCCTTATCCACAGTATGAGGTAATAATACGGAAATTATACAGACCCACAAGAAAGACGTTCTTTTTTACTGTGTGTGCTTGTGGGTTTGTGTTGGATTGTTAATGTTTATTTAACAAGTCAGTTTATTTCTAATTGCGGTATGTAAATAAATGTTTATTGAACAACAGCAACAACAACATCATCATCATCATCATCTTCAGTACTCTTCGCAACTCATTAGGTTGGTAATTATAACAAGAAGAACAACAAAAATATTGCAAGCAATAGCAACAACAACATGTGTTTGTATAAAATTTTTAATTAAAACAACGCTGAAAACTTAGAAACTTAAGAAAAATTTCAAAAACAAAAAGAAAATCTTATGGTGTGAATAGACAAATGATCAAGAGGAACGAACAAACGTTTACATTACACACACGCACACTGAACTAAATATTTATTTAAGCGATCAAGAGGAGTAGCAGTGAATTGTAAACAAGTAAAAGAAACAACGCTACAATTAGTTCATAAATTATTGAGATACTTAAAAGAAAAATAAGAAGAGAAAAAAGGGATTCCCAACATTTGCAGTGATAATACAAATCGCTACAAAACCGTAGGTGGGGAAGGTATTCTGCATTCTGTGCTGATGTGGGTAACAATTAGAAATATTTTCAGAGAAATTTTATATTTCACCGATCGACTTAGATCCTTTTTCTTAATCAGTCTAACCATGTCCATCCGTTTTCTGACTGGTTGTCTGTCCCAGTAGACCTTGTGCTTTAAGTTCGGGTCGCAATTTCGGAGAACATTAAATGAAATTTGGTACATACGTTTTTATATCCCCGCCACAATAGTGGAGAGGTTATTTTGCGTGTATGCTGATCTTTGTAGCACCTTTAAATAGCGGTCCTAGACCAATTGACCGATCGTCTCAGAATGAAACGATGTCCATCCGTCTGTCTGGCTGGCTGTCCATGTAATGCAAGTGCACAAACAACCAAATTTCATAAAATTATCTTTAAACTTGCCACATGTTCTTTGTCCTCAAGGTTTACGTAGACACACAGACAGCCAGCTAGGGACGAACAAATGGACAAATATGCTGCAATCGACTAAGAAGGTGATTCTTAATCCATTTGCAAAAAAAAAGGTGGTTCTATGCGTTACAAACTTAAAAACAAAGCTACTACATCATCCCCACCGATGCTGGTGTAGGGCATAAATAATAATTCTTTAAAAAAAATTGCTTCCTTTAAGACTTTTGACTTAGAACCTCTGCTTTGTTTCCAAAAAAAAGTACTTTTTCACTCTGCAAGTGCCTCTAAACTCGTACATTTTCGTATGTTTATTGTCTTGTTTAGTTTACAAAAATTTTTCAATGATTATTTTTCCAGTACAAGTAGAACTTGTGGTAATAAAATATTTAAATATTTTATTTATACGAGCGTGTTATGTTGTTTCCAAAAATAAAAAGCAAAAATAAAATTTCCACCAATTCAGCGTGTCTGAGAATGTAAAATAAAACACACAACAAAATAATTATAACTTTAAGTAGTAATTAATGGCGAAAAGTATTTTTTTTTTTTCATTCTTTTTCTTTAGGAAAATTTTCGTTAATAAAAATACGTGTAAATTAAAGTAAAATACGTACTTAAAATACATTATGGACAAGACCATTAAGGGAAAATAATGAACAATGTACTTGTAAATGGCTGTCTGGTAAAACAGATTTTTTAAGTTATAAACTTTTGGGTGAAATTATTGGGAGACTATAAAATTTTAAAGGTTATCAGGTTGAAGATTATTGGCTTTTTCGTAGGGACCAAGTTCGGTTGCTCCCCTAGGCTGGCTGGTAGTGAGCTAGTGCATCATTGCGAGGATTGCGGTTTCGATTCCTGCCACAGACTTTGTTCAGTTTCACTAAAAAAAAATACAAACACGAATTTGGTACTTTTTCGCAATTTGAGCGTTTAAGGGGTTAAAATCCTACCTACTTATGGAACTTTTTCACAAAATATTTTTCTCCATTCATAAGTATATACGTATTCAATTATTGGCTCACTCTACAATATTGAAATTTTTGATACTTCAATGGGGGAAAAAACTATCAAAAAGGGAAAATACGAGAAATAAAATTTCTTTCTTTTAGTTTTCCGTGCTGCATGTGGTGAGTTTTTAAATTTCTACATTATTGAACTTAAAAAAATAAGGTTATAGGCGTAGGGTCCTGCGTGAATTAGAACCTATAAGATGAAAAATGTTGGTAATTTTTTTTTCTTCAGCTGGTACTTTTTGAGTTTTCGTTAATATTGGACCTACACGCAGAGAAAAAACATGTTAAAATATGGTCACCTCCAACAAAACTATTTTTAAAGAAAATTATTTTAAACATATTATATTTAATATAACAATATTATTGTCACCGACAACCATATTATGTTTATATTAGTCCTCCATTAAGAAGCCACAACCATATTATGGTTGCTTCAAAACAGGTTATGGTTAAACATGACAATAATTTGTTTTTAAATTAACAATATGATTTTCCTCTTTTCTAAGAGCAACATGGTATGGTTAAAAACAACCATGCTACTATAAGTGTTAAAAATGTTTTAGTTATTTTTGGTTGCCGCTTCTTGATGAAGGACTAATTCAACCATTATATGGTTGTCGGTGAGAATAATATGGTTAAATGAAACATAATATGTTTACAATTTTCTTTAAAAATAGTTTTGTTTGAGGTAAACATGTTTTTTCTCTGTGTGTAGAAGCATTTAGTTAAACATTATTGGCTCTGAGTGAATAAGAATGTGCAAGACGGGGTATTTTGGTACTTTTTCGTTCTACAACTGGTACTTTTTAATTTACCTAAATACAAAAAATTATAAAACTTTTTTGTTATTAAACTGGAACTTTCCCTCAACAATAAATTTGAGTGAGTGTATTTATCAAATATTAAAAATTGGGAATTTAGCACGTCATACAGAATTCTAATTACTAATAATAAATTGTGTATTCCCAAAAATAACTGTGATAATAAACTTGCATGTGCCCGTGCAAAGAAAACTGAACTGGCAAATTGGTTTTTTTGTTGTTTTCTTGCGAAAACAATAAAATGTAGCGCCTGAGTGATTGAGAATCTCTAAGAGGGATCTTTTTGGTGTGTGCCGTGTGTTTGAACACACGTTTATAATTTCTTAACTTTGAGGAATTATAAATCACAGATAAGTATAAAAAACTGTATGTGTGTGGCGTGTATATTAAAGTTTGGTGTCTTATCACTGTTGCCAATTTAGAGATTTTCCCGCTAAATCTAGCGTTTTTGAAATGTCAAAAAATACGTTTTAGCGGTAAGCGGGAAATATAGCGATTTTCAAAGTACTTACAAATATTTCTCTATTAAACAGAATTTCATAACAAAAATTATAAAAATTTGATTAAAAGTGTATTAAAAATAACTACCAAATTCTTGCATTTTGCGTTTTCGATTTCCAGAACACCCCTGATAGTTTAAGTGAACTGAAGATTGTAGATGACATTTTTTTTTCGATTTTAAGTTAGTATTTTGTTAATCCTGTATGTAACAATTCACAACTTTAAGCACGCATTAAGGCATCTCCGTCTGTCTATGCGTCTGTTGTCACTTTCAAACGACTCAAAAGGGAATATAAATATTGGCATCAAATTGTTTAGAATTCACCTAAGCAGTTTGGGATTGCAGTCCAGCACAATCGGTTCAGTAGGAAAAGTGCTATAAATTAAAATGTGGAACAACCACCCTAAAAACTAACATAACTAGTGGCGGAATGCACATATTGATATAAGATTATGCACAAATTCGTTCCATATGACTAAAAATCATACTGTTAAATCGGTCCATAATTATCGATAGGAAAAAAGCTCTAGTGTGCCTAAAAACGTAACAAATAATGCTATTGTAATAAATTTGGTCCGCCACAGTTTAATATGGCTAGAAATAACGCTGTAAATTTTCGTGATTATCAGTCCATATTTTACCATAGGCCCTATATAAAACCTTCCCTTGGAAAACAGAACGTCTAAAGCCCTTAAAAATAATGCTATTTTTTAAATTTTGGTTTGTCACAGTTTTATATGACTGGAACTTACACTGTCAACTATCGTGCAGATCAAGCCTTAGCTTACCATAGGCCCCATATAAAGCACACTCTCGAAAAAAGCTATAGAACGCGTAGAACCGTAAAGCTTTCAATCTATGTTCTATTATAATAACATTTGGTCAGCCAAAGTTTTATAAGACTATAAATTACTTGTTCAAATTTTGTGAAGATCAGCCCATATAAACCCACTTCGGAAATATTCTAACTGTAGGTGGAGGGTATCAAAGATTCGCATAGATGAATATATAACTCTAACTTATTTTTTTTTAAGAATAAAATGACTAGGGAAGTTGGAAACCATAGTATGTAACGTAATTGAGAGTCATATACCTTTAAAAATAGGCTGCTTTTTTTTTTTATTTATATAAAACTTTAAGAAATGTTTAGGTTTTAGCGGTATTTTTAAAAAAATTCCCGCTAAATTAAATATTTAGCGGTTTCTAGCGGTTTTGACGTCCGATTTGGAGGGAAATACTCAAAAAAAGTTGGCAACAGTGTGTCTTACCAACAAAAAAAATATTTTTGAAAATTTTTGCAAGCTTCCCCCCTTTCACAAGAGGGGGTTTAAAAAGTGTCCAAAAATAGGCTCTTTTTAAATCAATTATATTATATATATAAATTAATCTGAATTATTACATATGTATTGCCGTGTGTTACGATATCTCCAAAAAGCAACCTAAGGCCATTTGCCCATCAAACTGGTAAATATATGTGCCGCTAGGCGGCAGTAAATGCCAGCGTGTGTTTCACCACACGTTGGTACTGAAAGTGAGATTAATTCGACAGAGATTTTCTTATATTTTCTTTGAGTGACTGCATTTTATGTTGTTTTTTTTTTTTCAATTGTCTTAATACTTATTCTTCTAATTTGAAATTGAAGGGAACAAAATATTGTAATTAAAAATTGAATTTTATTTACATTGAAGAAATTTAGGCCTTATTAGCTTGACAAAAATAACATTCATAAATTCATCACTCTGGCCAAAGAAACAACTACAGCAATTAAAATTATTTAATTTGTTTTGTAATTAAGAGTCAGATTGGCTAAAATGTCACGCGAAGAGTACCCTACTGGAGCGATGATGAACATGAACATCAAGGTGAAAGAGCGTTCGCGTTTGAAACTGCTATTTATTTGTCCCCCGATAATACTGTCGGTGATTCGGATACGTGAAAAACAATCCGTTTCGGATATAAACTGTGGGCGATTTGCTTGAACATTGGCTACATGTTTCCTTTTGTTCCATACTGGTGTATCCGTTTTTTTTCAATAAAAGTTTTAGACTCGATGCATCCGCCATAATAGAACTATTTTCACATTGTGAACATAAAATGCAACGCAATTCTAGTTTGTCATTTTTTGTTTACCTCCCATTACTTGCCCTTCAAAATTGGTAAAAAAAACCTTGAAAAAGTACAATTCCCGACTTTGCATTCCATATACGAAATAATGTTCTGGTAATTCGTTGGACGGACAATTCTAAAGCCACACTCGCAAATAATTATTTCGCAATCGATCCAGTAGTAGCAGCTCGTGTTCGTGTTTAACAGCCCCTCGCCATCAAAAATTACAACGGGCATATGGATGGCGTGGATTTACTTGGCAATGCGGTTGCCAATTACTCTATCGTCATTCGTAGCAAAAAGTGATAGTAGCCGTTCTAAGTCTTATGCATGGGTAGCGCTGTGGTCAATTCGTGGAAACTGTATTTCTTCATAGCAGCTTCGCAAAACGCGAATCCTATCTTACAGTTTGACTTTAATAACTCGGTGTCCAAGTGTCTGCTGCTTTCGTCGGAGGATGCAATAGACGGAATCGAACCTTCGCCTACAGAGAATTCATTCACTAATTGTTAGCAACAAAAGTTTTCGATGGTAGACAGCTTGCACGTTCCTTTCAAAAGCACCAGTCGTCGCCGTTGCGTTATGTGTACAGCAAAAGTCACCATATTTTAGTGTGAGAAGTGCAACGTCCACATACACCTATACAATTGTTCCACAAAGTCAAACAATTTTATTTACAACACCATTCCACACGTTCAAGGAATACGTACCATAAAAAGCATAAATAACTAAACAAATTTGTACACAACAAAAGATTGCAAAACACTTAACAGTACCAGCGTGTGGTCAAACACACGGCAATTTGCGGAAAAACTACTCGTCGAAAAAAAAAATGTTTTTCAGAAAATGTTAAAAATGGTATTATAAGACGTTCCTGATATTTTCAACAAAAAATTTCAACGTTTAAATTTTTGGTAATTAACCGGTTAATGCAATAATAAATAAAAAGATGCAACAAATTGTATTCTATAGCCCCCTTAACTTTATGGCAAGGTGCTTTTGGCACTTATCTACCAGAATAAACAAAAAATCTTTTTTGGAAAAAATTGGGTTACGCCTTTTTTATATTTAGCCATCGATATACAAAACTACAATTTTTAAATTTTGTATACTTCAATGGGGAGAACAAAGTACCAAAAAGGGGAAATACAGGAAATTAAATTATTTTCTTTTACTTTTTCGTGCTGGTATTTTTAGAATTTTCTATAATATTGAACTTAGAAACATGAAATTAAAGGTGGTGGTGGAACCTATAAGATGAAAAATTTTGTCATTTTTTTGTACTTTTTTGGTACTTTTTGAATTTTCGTTGATACTGGACCTAGAAACATAAAATTAAACATGCATGGTGGTGCTGCGTGAATAAGAATCAGTAAGGGGAGGTTTTTGTTACTTTTTCGTTCTACAACTGGTACTTTTTTAATTCGTTACACAAAAATTTAACATGCAATGTCCTGAGTGGATGAGAATCTCCAAGAGAAAACGTTTTCACTTTTTTGTTTTCAACTGGTACTTTTAGAATTTTCGTTAATATTTGATCTAGAAACATAAAATTAAACATGCAATATCCTGAGTGAGTGTGAATCTGTAATTCGCACCTTTTTGGTACTTTTTCGTTCTTTAACTGGTACTTTTTGTTTTAATACTGACTAAACCTTGAAACTTTAAATTCAACTGGTAGAGTCCAGATTGATTGTGAAACTATATCTTAGATGAGACTTTTTGGCTCATTTTCGTTTTTCAATTGGAGAGGCCAGATTGATTGTGAAACTATATCTAAGAGGAAACTTTTTGGCACATTTTCGTTTTTCAGTTGGTACTATCTGATTTTTTTATGCTATTGAACTTAAAAAGCTATATTAAGCATTCAAGGACTTGAGTGGAGAGAACATCGCCAAATCGATCCACTAAAATAAAAAAATATCTTCGAAACATGTAGATTCATACATACATACTTATATGTATGTTTTTTCATATTTGCATAAAAGTTTTGGCCGAATTTCGACCACTGGGCAAACACTTGTTATGTATATTAAATTTACAAACTCTCGATAAGTTTTCCTACTTAATGAAAAAGATTTTCTATTTGATTTTTTAACTATCAGACCAAAAAGCTTGGCTTTTGTGAGAGCAAATATCTTAAGGCTTATAGAATAGTGTAAAAGGGTCTTTATTGTGTGTCTATTTAATAAACAAATTTTTAATCTAAATCAAGTTTTTAATGGAAAATTTTATTTTATTAATAAAAAAAATACTTACCATATGTCAAATCCCGTCTAGATTAAAAACTATAGGTGATCGATTTTTTTTTTTTTTCTATTTATATATAAATTTTTTTGTTTATTTAGAAATTCTATTTGTAGTTTTATTTTTATTAATATTTTTTTTTTTAATTTTTGTTGTTGTTACTTTTGTTTTATTATTAATAAACCACAATAAATATAACAACAGTAATTTTACTATTAAAATACAAACGTAGAATAAATTTTTGATAAGATAAACAATATTTAAATATTTGCATTTGGATTTGGATTCATGTAAACATTATTTTTGTTTTCTTATTTCATACTTTTTTCTAAATATTTAATTCGATTATGGTTCTGTTATTTCTTTCATGGTATTTTCCTTAAGCACATGTTCACACGCACTTAAAAATTTTTGTAAAATTGCGAAAAAAAATTCTTGCTTTAAAATGTATTTTCACAAAAAAAAAATTTATAAAAGAGAAAAATAGATTATAGTTTAAAAGTTAATTCACTGACGGCCAATATCACCCAGTTCAATTAAAACTTACTATTACTTTAATTGAGGAGGTCCATAACAAAACGCAATAATTACATTTTTCATTTTTTTGATTTTTTGATTGAATCCCATTCTACACATTGAAATCTATATTACCTTCATTATACAGCATTCCAAAACTCAATAACTACACTGCAGATCAATATCAAATATACTGGCCCAGAGCAAAAGGCAATAATTACACATCTTTGCAATAAATCTTTACAAGAAATTTTAAAAAAGTCAACGATAAATAAATTATGCTCTGGTGGTAACTCTGAGATAACTGTAAAACGTAAGGAATTTTTGTTTAGTTAATATCTTTTGCTTTTGTTATATTGATTGTGAGTAATATTTTCGTACAATTCATAGCAAAATGAAATAAATACTATGGATTCGGACCAAAACGCAATAATTCCAAATTTGTTATCTAAATAACTTTAAAACAAACTGTCAGATAAAATAATTAATTTGTGATTAATATTATTTTTTGTAGACAATAATACCTCAATAATAGTTTTTTAAAAAAATTATGTGTAACTTACTTCAATTACATTTTGTCGTTTATCCAAAAAAATGTTATGGTGTAATTATTGCGTTTTGTTATGGACCTCCTCAATTATAACTGAACTTCGCGAAAATTGCCGTTAATCTGTTTTATTACAAACTGCCTTTAACTCGTTACCCCCGTATTTGTAAACGACTTTTAAATTTAACAAACGTTTATCAAGGAGAATTTTAATACAAAATTTGTTTTGTAAATTAATTTTAAAATTTTTTTATAAATACAGGCGTTAATCTTTATTTTAATTTAAACAAAAAAAGGGACTGAAACTTCTAAACTGTCTTTTCGCTTTGATACTTTTGGTTTGGGGGAGCAGGCATGACTTAAAATTTTGTTGTCAAAGGTTGTAAAATGCTGTTCAATAAACAAAAAAATAAAAAATGAATGTAAAAATCATTTTTTTTAAATGAAATTTAAATGATCCGTTTTCTAGATTGCAATAAAATAAGTCTGGTTCAATTTCAATCTAAATAAGTAATAGGATGGTTTAAAGGCACTAACACTATTCCGGAAAGACGTTTGTATGCAATTCATAAAAATATAATTTGTTTTGTTAAAATAAATAAAATATAATAGCAAAATACTACTGGAAGAACTGTAGCGTGCGTTATTTAGCGTGCGTCACAAAGGGTTCACGGCTTTTTTCAAAAAATCACAACATTTTTTGGCGACGAATAGGTGCGTTTAGAATCCTCTTATAGTCATCTTTCTTTTAGGAATAAGATTTTGTTTACCTTATCATGCCAAATTCGCTAAAAATTAGGAAAACGCACTTCAACCTTTGAAGTTACTTTCACTTTTTGTAGCGTGCGTCACAAAACATTGTGATCAATTATTTCGCAAAAAATACTTGCTAAGAAATTATATATGCCATTCGTAAGTACAAATTAATGTCACTAAATACTATATATAAGTTGAAGCTATCTTTTTTGAAAGACCAAAAAATGTTTATATTTCAATCAGAAAACGCATGCAAATGTAGCGTTCGTCACGCAGGATTTGCCCATATATTTAAATTATTATTCGATTAATTTTAACATTTTATTCGATAAATCGAATAAGTTAAAATGCCGTATATGGATTAATCGTTTCATCGATCAAAAATAAAAACCGATTAATTGAACACCCTACTATATTGACATTTATTTAAATTATTTTAAAGTTTGAACTTGAATGTTTTTTTATGCAAACAACCGTCACTTTGGTAAATTTCGTACGAAATTTTTTAATTTTATTTTAAGAAAAAATTAAAAATGAAATTTATAAAGAGTTTATAATTATTGTCAACGATTTACATATGAGTCGTTTATTTTGCAAGTGGTTTAAGTCCATTTTTTAAAAAAAAAAAAAGTAGTTAATGATAACAATAATCGCAATCCTATATAATCTTTTTATTTATAAACAATTTAAGTCTAGTATCATTAAAATCGCTATGATTTTGAGCACTTTAAAATTAGTTAGCTAACGAAATCCAAAAAATATTATTTTAAAACCGGTTTAAGTCCACAAATTTTAATTAACTAAAATGAAACGTAAAGATTTTTTTATACAAAACCTCTGGAAGAAGCAATTCATAAGAGATTAAAAAACACTAGTGGCGAACCTGTAAATTGGCTAAGGATGAGTTGGATGCGATTCATAAAAAGTAAAGCCTTTAAAATGTTTTATAAAGAATCTATGGAAGTAGATAAAGAGTTCTAAATACTTGACTTATAACCCTGTCGGGGAAGACCAAGGAACTTCAACAAAACCAAATTAACATTATTATACAAAAATGTACGTCCCATTTCAACTCCTAAGTATAAGGATATTATAGAGTTACTAAGGTATATACCACCTATGCACCATGAATATTTTAACAAAACCTCACACATAACCTAAATGAGGAGAAATAATATGGCAAAATCTTTAATATTATCCTTAATAAATAAATGTAAATTTACTATTTTAATAAATGGATTCATGTTTATCTTTAAAAACATTTTTTTAATTACATAAATAAAAATCTGTATCTAAATCAGTGATAACCAAGCCCCGAACTAACCAAGCCCCGAACGCACGCACACAAAGATATTATGTGCTTGTGTGCGGTCGCAGAGACTGATGATAGCCTGATGTTTTGAAACGAAAAAAGTTGTTGTAAACATGTGAATTGCCGACCGTGTCTGTGTGAAAACTACGATTATTGACTTACTCGCGAGCCTATGGAGTGGTTATCACTGATCTAAATTGAAAGCTTCTCTAATTATTTTAAAGCTATTACATTCATCTACATCAAACATAAAATATTTACAATTTCTATTGCTTAATTTCTTTAAAATAAGTGGACTTATTCCTTTTCACAAACAAAAAAGCCATTTTATTAATTTTGAAAGTGGTTTAAGTCCATTTTAGGTTCCGAAACACAGCTTATTTTTCTAGTAAAGTTTACAAAATGTATTACGTTATATATTCTAACATGTTTTAGGTCACAAAGCCATAAAAAAAAAATGAATACCACTTAACAATATTTTTGAAACAAATCAAACACAAACCCTTAAATATCTCAATATAAGAAAAAATGGACTTAAACCACTTTCAAAATAAACGACTCATATATTTACTCTGAGATGAATATTCATATTATATTCTCGTTCTGCAGTGCGTTCTGCTTTCGTTGTAGGCCATTGAAAAATATAATGATACAACTCTTAATATCATCAGAAGTAAGGCTTTAGAGTAGTGATAACCAAGCAACAAACAAAGTTGTTGTATACATATGAATTGCCGAACATGTCTGTGTAAAAAATACGATTATTGACTGCCTCGCGAGACTATGGACTGGCCCGAACAAAGGTGTTGTATACATGTGAATTGCCGACCGGGTATGTGTGAAAAATACAATTATTGACTGCTCGCGAGTCTATGGAGTGGTTATGACTGCTTTAGAGCTTGTAAATTTTGAATTTTTTTCGCGTTTATTGGGACCTACACCATTCACGAAAAAAAAAATTGCTAAGGGCCTCCTAGTATTACAACAATCAACCGCCGTCAATTGACTTCTTTCTGCAGTAAACAGAAGATTTTATCGGCTTTGCTACACTCTTACATGCTGACATTTTTTTTCATTTATTTAAGTATTTACCTTTAAAAATACCTCAACTTTTAATTTTTGGTTTTTGTAATAACTGCCTTTTCATCTATTTGCGAACGAAGGCTTCGATCGCTTAACTTACATGTAAAACAAAAACAATATTTTATTATTTGTTTTTGCTTTAAATGCTAGTAAAGCGATCGAAGTCTTCGTTCGCAAAAAGATGAACAGGCAGCAAGCGATTCATTTATTATACAATTTTTTAATGTATAATTAGAAATTTTTTTAGCAAAAAATAAAGGTACTTGCAGGTATATATTCCATAACTTGCGAAAGCTTTGCTCAATTAAGTAAAATAAAAAACTGTACAATAAGCACTATTTCTAAATATGCATAGTAGTTTCAGAGCTAATCGTAATTTTTATAACAATTTATTTTTAAAAACGGTAGCACGGCAAAGAATTCTAATGATGGGAATGTGGTTACTCTCGAAACATGTAAATGCGACCCGGGTTCAATCCCGTGTTCAGTCAAAAATAAAATTATCAAAAACATTTCACTTCATTTCACGAGCCACGTCAAGAATGAAAGATTATCAATAACAATTTTAATTAATTTTCATGTTGTAAAATTCCTTTCTTCATAAAAATAATTTAATGAAAATTAAATTTCATGAACTTAAGCCTAATTAAAAATATTAAAAATTTGGATTAAAAACCATAAATAGTTCAACAAAATAACCACAATACTAATTATTGTTAAAGCTAAGGCACGAGCTCTATGTGTACATTTGTCCTTCAAGTTGTGCTGAAAAAGGTCAACAGAAAAGAGAAAGACAAAATGAAAAAACAAAGAAATGTACTTGGACTTCAAGAAAAATTCTTGACAAAAGTACGAAAAAACAGAAGTAAGGAAAAAACATGTAAAATCAATTAAAATGGATAATAATTCAGGAAAGCAAATTTCGATCTACCAAATGTTTAAATACAATTTGGTTTAAGGATTGATGTTTGACTATTGACGTCAGCAGTCGTCGATGGCTGCGAGTGTAAGACGGCAAATCCATCTGAGGAGATCGAGTGGTTGCGATCGAAACATGTCATGGTAACCTGCCGGCCAGGGTTCGAGCCCGAGCCACGTCAAGAATGAAAGATTATCAATAACAATTTTAATTAATTTTCATGTTGTAAAATTCCTTTCTTCATAAAAATAATTTAATGAAAATTAAATTTCATGAACTTAAGCCTAATTAAAAATATTAAAAATTTGGATTAAAAACCATAAATAGTTCAACAAAATAACCACAATACTAATTAATTTTTTTTTTTTTAAATTTTGAAAAAAAAAATTTTTTTTTTTTAAATTCATTAAAAATTAATATACAACAACGAGCCAGCTTTTTGTCCAGTAACACTTTTTCATTGAAAATTCTGCACAATTTTTGATTTTATTTAATTATTTTTTATATTTATTTAGTGACAGAACAAAACTTATAGAAATTGAAATTTCACACACGCACACACACACACACACACAGAAAAAAATAAAAATAGATTTTAATTAAAAAATTTGTGATAATTATTAAAAAAATTAATTTAATTTGCACCAGCAAACAAATTAATACTATCAATTAAACGTTTATTTAAATTGATTAAACGTTTAATTCACTTGATTAAATTTTTAATTCACTTGATTATATTTTTAATTAAAACTGATTTTATTTTTGATTAATGCTTTAATTAATGAAAAATTTTGTAGAATTTTTTCTGTGCATACAAAACAAAAATTTTTTTTGAAACTACGGAGCAAATTTAGAAACATTGTTTGCATTGACAAAAGATAATTTTGTTATCGAATTTCGGATTTTTTTATTACTGATTATGCTGCTACATATATAGGGTGAAAATACCTTTAATTTTTTCATAACACAGTCTTTTGCGAAATCTCGAGCCGATGAAAAAAATGGAATGCAAAATTGGCTCTAGTGCTTCAAACAGGGCTTTGGAATCGTCCAAAAATGGTACAAACTGCGACTCCAACCGCTGAAATCTTTTGAGTCCGACTGTGACTCCAATTCTGATTCCTATTCTAACCTTGATGCTTAATATATACATATCTGTGGCATTTTGACAAAACATCTTAAGTCGAGATAAGAGGGCAAAAAGGTTTTTAAGAAAAACTCGGTGAAAAAATCATTTTTATTAAATAATAAAATAAACCAAAATTAAAGAAAAATTTCTTTGATAATACAAAATTATAAAAACGTAAACAAAAATGTTTTTTGAATGATTAACAACAATTTTGTCAACTTTTTAAATTTGACTTAAGATGTTTTGTCAAAATGCCACAGATATGAAACTAAATGTATTTGACTTTAAACTCTTTTTTTAATGCAGTATCATTTAAATGTTTAAATATGGTAGGAAAATTATTCTGTTTAAATTTAAATTGACATGCCATGCCGCCTTGAGCTTTAATAAAGTTATTAACATATGTAAAGTTGGCAGGTCCTAATTTTCTGGCTTCAAAATTTTTTTAAAGCAAACCCTCTTAAAATTTATTTATTTAGAAAATATAGGAATAGTTTTTAGCCGAAAAATTTTGGAGTCGGAGTCGCGAGTTTGAGTGCGTACTTTAACTCCGACTCCGATAAAAGAAAACCTCAACTTCGACTCTACAACTTCGACTCCGCAGCCCTGCAGCCGTATTCTGTAATTCGCTTAGCTAAAACTAAATCTCGATCGCTAAAATGCATAAGATAATACAAAACTTGCAAATTTTAGCGATGACCTTAAAAGCTAAAATTGCGGCGAATTAAATTTTTATGGCACAGAATACGGCCACTGGTTTCAAATAACTAAAGAACATCTATAATTTCTAGCAAAAAAAAAAAAAATTGTCAAAACTTGTAAACCTCTGCAATTTAATTTCAATGTGGCGTAGGGTCTTAAAGGGTCCGCCTGGGTTGCTTATATTTTCTATCTTATTTTTATTGAATCCAGTTTAAAAGTATTTTATTTCGAAATTTCTTAAAAATTTTAGTTTTAAAACATATTCCCCAGTATTCATAAATAATTTGTAAACTAAAACAAGTAAGATGGTATAGTCGGTCAAGCCCGACCATATGATACCCTACACCGCAGTATTAAAAAACAAATTTTCGACATTGTATGGCCATATGAATGAAGGGATCTATCGATGTTTTAAATTTCATTAAAATCGGTTTGATAGTTTCGGAGTGGCAGAAATTGCCCCCTATCTCCCCACGTGGTCCTATTTTTTTTTTTTTTTAAATGCATAATTTATATGTCCATATAAATATGGATCTGTCTATGTTTAAAATTTCATGAATATTGGGTTGATAATGGGCAAAAAGACCTAATTCCGGAAAGCAGTTTGTATGGGGGATAAATGAAATTATGGACCGATTCGCTCCATTTTCAATAGGCTTGGATCATGTGCCAATTAGAACCTATCAACTTATCTTCAAAATTGCTACCTGCATTTTGCGCACAAGGTTGCATGGACAGCCAGCCAGCCGGACGGACATCGATAGATCGACTCAGAAAGTGATTCTGAGTGGGTTAAACGACCAATAATTAAAGGTGTTACAAACATCAGTACGCAGAACATAATACGCTCTCCACTATTGTGGTGTTTTTGAAGATTTATTTTTTTATTTCTTTAAATAATTCCGAAAAAAGTTTCTTAGATTTAAAGAAACTTTATGATTTATACCTTTTTTTCTTTTATTTCTTATATTTATTTTAAAATTTTATAATATTTATTTTTTTTTTTTTTTAATAATTCTTTAATTAATTTAACTTTATTCTTGTTATTTACTTTTTTTTTTTTTTTGCTATAATTTTCCTTTTAACTGTAAATCTTCTACCACTTTGAATATTTAAAACCGTTTATATTATCCAAAAATTAAAATATTTTTTTTTTATGTTTGTTTCTTTTTTTCAAAACATTTTCGCTTTTCTTCCGTGAAAGATTTTCGTTTACAACTGTTCGTTACGACTTCAAATACTCAACTGAGTGCCACAACATGACCTTTTTAGAACAATTTCCTCATGTGAGAAGTACATGTAGGAAAAACTTTATGGAATAACATTTTCTAAAGCGCAGACGTTTTCATTTTAGTACTAAATTCTGTTGGCCAACTCAAATACAAACATTAGAAAAAGCTCTCCCGTACAAAATCTCCCTGATTTTTAAACAAAAAAAAAGTTTAATTTCCCAAATGTTAAGTTTAAAAACAAAGGGTAGGTGGAAGGGGGCCCATAAAAAAACTACCTGTAAAATGTTTTTGCTTAAAAGCCAAAACAAACTTTGTTGCCCAGTTCCTGGTAAATAATTTCAAACAGGTTTCATTGTTTGAAATTAGCATTTAAAGCAATTGTTTGTTTCATAGTACTCGTACTTTCGTTTTAGATGGAATTTCAAACTGACCGCACAATTTTAATAAAAAATTTAAATTTTTAAATGGAACATTTAACGATTTTTTTTTTAGTTCAAGGTAATCAATCCATTTAATTAGTAGAATTTAGAGGGTCTTTTATTGGTTTAACGTTTGTTTCTTTTTTTTTTTTCAAATAAAAATGGTAAATAAAACCCATCAGATGAAAATTTTCAGCTTGTACACGCAGAATAAACGGTCAACTTCAACAAAACTATTTTGAACGAACAATAGTGGATACCTTAAAATGTTGGTCCACCTTTAACTGTACCGATCGAATCAAAATCAATTTTTTTTTGTCGATGTAATTATGTCCTTCCATCCGTCTGGCTGGCTGGTTGGCTGGCCATTAACACTTTGTGGGCAAAGTACAGTTCGCAGTTTCGGAGATCATTTGATAAATTTTGTTGTAACAAGGACTATTGAAAATAATGATAAATCGTCCAGATTTTCACATAGCTCCCATATAAGCATCTTTGCGAAATATAGTCCTTTTGCCCATTAACCACCTTATTCAATTGAAATCCAAATCACTTTACCGAATTTTATTGAAATTGGTTTATATTGGCTACCGGAAAATGCCCCTAAGAAAATTCACCGAAAGCAGTATGTGAATGTCAGGCCTCGGTACTCGGGAATCTAATAAGCTTCCCGATTACTGCAGTATATTCCAGCCGGAAATATTTGCGGCCAAAATGGCTGCTGATTTAGCTCGAAATTCTTATACCAGAAACTTACACGTAAACTTCTTTATAGATAGTCAAGTGGCGGTCAAGGCGATATCCGCTGAATATAAATATGGTTCGATCGTCCAGGAGTGTAAGGACTCAATGGATAGACTTTGCACTATCAGTAGAGTACACATTCTATTGTATTCGCGGCCACCAGGGCAAAGAAGGTAAGGAGTTGGCAGATGAATTAGCGAAGCGGGGTTTTCAATTACCGTACAACAGAGTATTTGGCAATCCAAATCCAATTCGTAATATTTAGGAAGATACAGACTCCACTATAGAGAAGAAATCTGAGGCGGATTTGTGAAACACCGAAACGTGCAAGGTATCCAAAGTTATTTGGGGATTAAATGATCTAATGTCGACTAAACTTCTTCTGTCGCTGCCGTGGAGAGACTGTATGCTTCTGGTGGGTTAAATAAAGGGTCACTGTTGGACGGCAATATACGCCAAAAGGACGGGGCAACCCACAACTGACAATTGTATATTCTGTGGAGTACCAGGGAGAAAGAGACGGTGAAGCACATATTCTGCTACTGTCTGGATATCATACGCTCCGGAGCTAACTGGGAGATCGTTAACTTCTAAGATCTAGGGGAATTCTGTGGATTTGAATTAATGGGACTCCAAGCATTCGCCAAAAGGGCGTGGAGTACTCTGAATATCATCACATCGAACTAACCCTTTGCGAGTGACAATTATATGGTTTAAGTAACCATAATATGTTTAATGTTTATTCGTTAAAAATGTTTTGTTGGAGATGACCATAATATGTTAAAAATGTTTTCGTTTAAAATAGTTTTGTTGAAGGTGCCCATATCGAAAAATGTATTTTCTCTACGTGTATGTATTTAAATAGTTTTCCAACTGAATTTTGATTTCCTTCAAACAATTATGTGAAATGAAATTTTAAAAGAGAAATTTCATTACAGTTCTAAAATTTCAATTGGGCAAAAATGTTTTCAGTTTTTGCTCATTTGCGCCATAATTAATGGTTTTAGGAGGATTATTGTATGTACAACAACATAAAATGAAGAATTTTAAATTTTTAGCATTTATTGTAAAACATTTCAACAATATTAATTCGTTTATAGTATTGGCCATCATTCAGTCTGCGACTTAAATCTGTTTACGAAATTATTCAAATTATTTTTGCAACTTAAACTCTTTAATATTTATATTCAACTTCTTCCCTCCATCGCCCAAAATCTAACACCCCATTTATCATCTTATCAATGTTTTGAATTGTCTTTCAAAAAGTTCTATTGCTTATAATGAAATAAATTAGAGTTAATGAAAGTGAAGTAAAAACTAAAATTATATTAAATACTTGACTAATTTAACTTTCGATAACATGTCCTGGCTCTCATTGCAAACAACTTCATTAATTATCTAATTGATTGCTAAACTAAATTGTAAATTTGAAAAAAAGTATAAAAATAAATTAGAAATAAATTAAGTGGTCTGCTGTTTAAATCAAAAGAAACTAGAGCGTCGGAAAAGTTGTTAAAATTTAACAAAAAAAAAAACAAAACGAAACAGAACAGAACAATAAGAAAAAGGTGACATAGGTTAGGTTAGGTTCCATGGGCAGCCATCAAAAGACAGCTCACTCCTAGATCAGTCATCCAGATGGCGTCACTGCAGGTTCCAACCACTTCGTCTTCCTAATGAAGAGAAGGAGCGATTTCAGTTCTGTCATGGACAGATCCCCCAAACAGGAAAACATCGGTTCCCCAAGGTATTTTTCCCTGATGCCCCGCAGTCCAGGGCAATGACAAAGGAAGTGAAGAACAGTCTCCTCTTCCTCCTCGTTCTGACAACTCCTACAGTAGTCATTAAATTCCAGACCCATCCTCGCAGCATGAGTCCCCACCGGCCAGTGTCCAGTTAAAACCGATATCACCGTCCTAATCTGGTTCCTGTTGAAACCAAGTAGAGAGCTAGTTCTCCGTTCATCATATCCAGGCCAAAGGATCCTGGATATCAAGCAGGTGGATTCACAGGTCCACCGCATCTGCGCAACTCTATACGACTCGCGCCTGATGAGTAATTTACAGTGAGCCATTGGAAGACCAACAAATTGATCGATGAATTCGTCATCCATGCGACCACCTTGTCTGGCCAGCCCATCTGCCATTAGATTACCCGGGCACTCCGAGTGACCCGGTATCCATATAAGCGTTACCCTTGAATGTTTCGCAATCTCATCCAAAGACATCCGACATTCTACAGTTAACCTAGATGTCGTGTAGACACCCGCTAGGGAAGCAAGGGCAGCCTTGCTGTCAGTAAATATACGTATATCTCCCGATATGCGATGATACCTCAGCCAGTTTGCCGCCCGCCTTATAGCCGAGATTTCCGCCTGCAGGACACTGCATCCGTCCGGCAGACGAAAGGAAACCTTCACATCCAGTTCCTCTATGAAGAAACCTCCGCCAACTCTCTCACCCTTCCTCGAACCATCAGTATAAACCCCTAGGGTAGGTTCTCGGAAGGAATCAGACAGCACGTCGCCGTGCGCCACTTGTGTCACGAACCCCGCGCCAAAGAACGGCACCGGGGTGCAGTAATCCACACCGTCAGGGACAATCGTACTTTCGATTATTCTGGCATGTCCATAGTCACGGGTCGACCAGCCGTTCGTTGCGTGCAGCCGTGTCGCCGAGCAAAGAGCCAACTGTTTGGCCGTTATGTCCACCGGGAGCCAGTTCAATAACGTAAACAGCGCCTTCGTGGGAGTAGATCGCATTGATCCCGTGATCATCAACGCGACAAGTCTGTATACTTTCTCAAGCATTGCTCGGTGTGTGCTCTTATCCAATGCAGTCCACCATACAACGACTCCATAGTACAGGGTCGGCTTTACTACAGCTTCAAAGATCCAGTTGACACACCTCGGGTTCATACCCCAGTTTCTGCCAATTGCACCCCTACACGCATAAATGGCAACTATTGCCTTTTCCACTCTCATCCGGACATTAAGTCCCCATGACAGCCTGCTATCCAGAACCACGCCCAGATACTTGGCACTGTGAGATATCTGAAGCTCGGTTCCATTTAACCTTGGAAGTCTAAAGTCCTCGGTCCTATACTTCCTCGTAAAGAGTACCAGTTCCGTCTTAGACGGATTTACACCCAGTCCGCACGATGCACTCCAGATGCTGAGTACCTTCAAGGCAGCCTCCATACACTGGGACATAACTCCCAAATGCCTCCCTGTGATGACCACTGAGACATCATCAGCATACGCCACTACTTTGATCCTCATGTTGTCCATCTTTGTCAACATGGTGTTCATAGTCAGGTTCCACAATAGTGGGGATAGAACTCCCCCTTGGGGAGTGCCCCTGTTCACCAGCCTCTGAACACTGGTTTCACCTATCGTAGAGCAAATGACCCTATTCCTCAATAGATTGTCCACAAATCTACATATGCCAGCATCGATCCCCAGACTCATCATGGACGTCACGATAGAGTCCGGGTTGACATTGTTGAAGGCTCCCTCAATATCGAGAAAGGCCACTAGTGTGTACTCCTTGAATTCGAGCGATCTCTCAATAGTTCCTACTAGAGAGTGAAGAGCCGTCTCAACAGACTTACCCTTTGTGTAGGCATGTTGAGAGGCAGAGAGTAGACCTCTTGGGATAGTCATCCTCAAGTGCACATCGATAACCCTCTCAAGAGTCTTTAGAAGAAAGGATGCAAGACTGATCGGTCTGTAGTCCTTCGGCTCGGTGTGAGAGGCCTTACCCCCTTTGGGTATAAAGACCACTCTACACAGGGTCCATTTCACAGGAAGATACGAAAATCTAGCGCATCCCTTGTATATGGCCAACAACCAGGGTATTATCAGGGCCGAATTCCTCTGCAGGTCCGCCGGAATTATACCATCCATACCCGGAGATTTATATGGGCTAAAGCTATCGATAGCCCATTTAATCCTGTCATAGTCCAATGGAATGGACATAGGAATGGGAGCCGCCTCCCACGCCTGATCCCGCATACCCCATTGGGAGTTTCCAGGAAAGTGAGTATCAATTAACACCTCTAGTGTTTCTTGACTATTTGTAGTCCAACTGCCATCCGATTTCCGGACGTAGGTCGGAACCATCGGGCTCGAGGCCATTATCTTACGTAACCGGTTCGTCTCAGAGGATCCTTCCACGCCGCTACAGAAGTTCCTCCAAGCAGTCCTTTTCGCTGATTTTACCAAGTTTCTAAACTTATTCAATGATGACTTGTAGTCCGCCCAGTTGCCTTGGCGCTTCGCCACATTGAACAGCCTACGACAGTCAGTTCTCGCCTGCGCAATGTCAGGATCCCACCATGGTGGCCGGTTCCCACCCCTACGCACCCTTGGCTTACACGCCAAGGACGTCGCCAACTGCAGTGAGTTCGAAAGCAGATCCACTGCCGCATCGATCCCCCCGATATCATCAACCCTAGGAGGGTCAGATAGAGACCGGATCAGAGAGGAGTGTTGAATCCCCCAGTTCGTCCGTCTCCTGTTCAATATAGCCATCGATTCCGAAGACCTAAGCCCTAAACTAAATTCCACATATCTGTGATCAGAGAGTGAACAGTCATTCGATACCATCCAACTCTCGATCAAATTGATGTGGTTTGTACTAACTAGCGTGACATCAAGAACCTCACACCTATTTGCAACCACAAACGTAGGCTCACAGCCCCTATTTACCACTCCTAAATTATAATTAATAATAAAGGAGAAAAGCGACTCACCTCTTACATTTGTGTCCGTACTACCCCATATAGTGTGGTGCGCATTAGCATCGGCACAGATAACGATCGGCGTTCCAGTGCCCGCAGCCTTTATTACGGCATCACGGATAAGCCCGTTGGGAGGGTCCTGCCCGTGGTCATGCGCCATATACGCCGAGACCATCCAGACTATGCCGTCCGGTGTCTCAAGAGCAACAGTAGAGGTATCTTCATCACTGTAATCAGAAAGAATGAAGATATTCAAAGAGTTTTTAGCTAAGACACAAGATCTTATGTTACCTGTACCTTTCGCAAACAATAGCTTGTAGCCTTTTAGGTTTAGTCCGCAAACCCGATTCTTGTGAATCCAGGGTTCTTGGACCATCACGAGCTCCTCCCCTCTTTCCACCACACGGAGGAGCAGTGCAGCAGATGCTGCTTTAGAGTGGTGGAGGTTTATCTGTAGAACCTTCACCATGATCCATTTTGGCGACCACTGTGATGTTGACGTCCTCCTGGTCAGACTCCAGCAGCACGTCCTCATCAACCATGTCACCCAAGTGATCAAAGAAGTCACCCACCAATCCTGAGACAGACTGGGTATCCTCTTTGTCACTTGAGCCCACGGCATCGTCGCAAGCCATGCTTTCCTCAGGTTGCTTGGCCTGACTTACCAACGGAGCCGGATTGCCCTTGTTGTCACTTCGGTAGACACGGAGCAAGATCGTACTAAAACCATAGTAGAGCTTGCCCTGCCTCTCCCTCAGTGGCTCCAAGGATTGCTGGTTAATAACCACAATCGCCGTCCTTGAGGACCCCTCAGCAGCTGAAACCTTCACTACTTTCCAGTCCTGTGTGGGCAGTTGAGGGTTGCAGCACTGAATGATCCTCAAGATCTCCTCAGGTTCAGATGGTTCGGCGGGGATGGTGGCGATCGATCTCGGCCTCCGTGGTATCTCACCAACTAACACCACGTCAAGCCTGGCACCTTCCCAAACCTCTCCTAGTAGTTCAATGGCCCGCTTTAGAAGCAGCGCTGAGCGCTCATCTGCGCAAGCCATCAGCTTCACGTGACCCTGGTACCAGCCAGCGTCATCGCATTGAGGGGGTGGCCCTGGATTTTCCCTGAGGATCGTCCAGAACACACCCATGAGTTTTTGTTTTACCAGATCCCACTTAGTATGAGAAATGGCACCATTATCAACGCTTCTGTCGATGATAGCTCGTACAAGGTGACCTTTGGCCACCTCGCTAAAAGATTTGTTCATCGGTTTCGATGAAATTTTGGGACGTTTCGTCCCTGGTTGCTGTTTCACGGCTGCAGCTTCCTCCTCCGAACGTTGCCGTTTAGGCATTGTCACCTTTCCAGGGACTGGAGGAGTAGCACTTGGCAGCTCAGCTATGTGGGCTTTTGCCCATGCCAATGAAGCTTTTTGCTCATTGGTGAGGTCTTCAGCTTTCTTGGAGCCGAGAATATCGATAAAACGCAAGGCAGCACGCCTTGTGTTCGAAGCCCTCTTTGTAGGGTTTTTGTGCCAAGGGGACTTTCTGCGGTCGCCGAGTTTGGCGGGGGGAGGTGCAACTTTGGGATTGGATGTTATCATCGCCATCCCTCCTTGCACAATAGAAACATGGGAAGCTGCATTGTCAGGCGACTTAGTCATACCCAACTTTGCAGCACCCGAGGCAGGGGTTTTATCCGTTCCAATGACGGAAAGGGCTTGAGCGGTTTTTGAGGTACTTGGAGCGAAGTTCAGGGGTACCTCGCCGCAGTTTTTGGAACAGCCGCCTTCTGGTCGAGCTGCCTTACCACTTCCGATCAGCTTGGGCCGATCTTCATTGGTTGCCTGGGCTGTTACAGCTCCTGGCTTTTTCGTCAAGCTGTCAATCGTTGTCCTTTTTCTCGCCTGTCCGTCATCAGTTATCGTTAATTGTTTTTTTTGTGTTTGTTTTTGTTGTTTTTGTTTTTGTTGTGCTTGTTCTTGTTGTGTTTGTTTTTCAGAATTGTTGTTCATTTTTGGTCCCACGAGTGTAGGGGAATTGAAAGGTCCACCACGTCATAGCCCCCATTAACGTGGTAAGGGCGTGGTCTATTTGCTGAGGTGCCCAGGTATCAGCAAAGCTCCGTACTAATACAGTCGGTAACCCCTGACTGCAAACCAACCGATAGGCACGGGTCGCATAACACCTCGGTTTAGGGGATGGATAACTTTTCGTCGCCAAGGCCTTTAAGTTCCTTGCCTTCGCCTCGGGAGTCACCAGTTGCTGGCAAAATGCCCGGGCCAAGACACGAACCACAGCCAAGACTTAAGCCACCACATCGCTTCAAGATTGTTATCCATAATTGTTATCCATAAAAGGTGACATAATGAATGGTAAAAATTACAATGAAAATGAGGAAAAATGCTACTTTACAAAGCAGCAAATAAGAGTTTGAGAGAAAAAAGAAGGATAATTAAAAAATGTTTGTTGGAAAAAAAGAAAAAAAAACAAATTAAAAACTTTTTTAATTTCCAATTTATATTTCTTTTTTTGCAAATAAAATGACCAACTATGATTAAAGAGTCCCAAGTTTATTTCCTAGTAAATTAGTTTAGGTTAGGTTCAATGGATAGCTGACAACAGGATTGCTCGGCTGGATCCGTATAGCGGTCTCTTTGTAACACTCTAAGCCTCTGGTCACTGGGTCATCCAATGTTTTTCAGATTATTCTCCCGATATCAGTGCAGCATGAAACCATTTCGATGTCCTGCAGAAAATAGAGATCGACCTAAGTCCCACATTAGATATAACAACCCAGCAGTCAATTCTGGTCTCCCAAAATGCCACTTCCTAATAACTACGAGACCGGTACATTGGCAGAGAAAAGGAAACCCCATTTTGTCCTCCTCCTCCTCATCATGACAACTTCTGCAGTAGTCATTCAAACCCAGACCCATCCCCATCGCATAGCTTGGCTTTAGTTCACTTCTTCATCAGTTCTTTAACTGACTCATCTTAGTTCTTAACACCGTTAAAGTTTAGTTGCCATGTTTTCTCTACTTTAGTTCCTAGTTCAGTTTCTAATTCAATTTCTGATTTAGTTTCTAGTTGAGTTTAAGTTTAGTGCTACTTAAGTTCTACTTTAGCTTCTTTCTTTGATTCAGTTGAGCTCCAGTTAAGTTCTATATCGTCTCTAGCTTAATTCTATGTCAGTTTTTTTCAGTTATGGTTAAGTTCCAGTTCAGTTTTATTTTAGTTCTATTGCAGTTCTAGCTTATTTTGTGTTCAGATTAAGTTCTGTTCTACTTAAGATCTAATTCTACTTCTATCTAAGCTCTATTTTAGTTTTCTTAGTTTTATTTTAGCACTTATGAAGTTTTATTTTTGGATTTTGAAAAAAAAAACAAATTTAATACATTAATTTAATTAAAGTTCAGTTCCTAATGCAGTTTAGAGTACAGTTTCTAGTTAAGAATCAGTTGAGCTCTAGATCAGTTATATTTAATTGCTGTTTATTTCTTGTTCGATTTTGGTTTAGTTCTAAATAAATTCTAGCTCAGTTCTATTTCGGTCTTAGTTCATTTCTTTAGTTCAGCTCTAGTTTAGTTCTAGTTCATTTCTAGTTCAGTTCTAGTTTAGTTCTAGTTCAGTTCTACTTCAGTTTTAGTTCAGTTCTAGTTCAGCTCTAGCTTAGTTCAAGTTCAGCTCTAGTTCAGTTCTAGTTCATTTCTAGTTAAGCTCTAGCTCAGTTCTAGCTTAGTTCTAGTTCAGTTCTAGATCGTTGAGTTCGGTTCTAGTTCAGTTCTTGTTCAGTTCTCGATCAGTTCTCGTTCATTCTAGTTCAGTTCTAGTTAAGCTCTAGTTCAGTTCTAGTTCAGTTCTATTTCAGTTCTAGTTCAGTTCTACTTCAGTTCTACTTCAGTTCTAGTTCAGTTCTAGTTCAGTTCTAGTTCAGTTCTAGTTCAGTTCTAGTTCAGTTCTAGTTCAGTTCTAGTTCAGATCTAGTTCAGTTCTAGTACAGTTCTAGTTCAGTTCTAGTTCAGTTCTAGTTTAGTTCTAGTTCAGTTCAAGTTCCGGTCTAGTTCATTTATAGATCAGTTCTATATCGGCTTTAGCTTAGTTCTAGTTTAGTTCTAGTTCAGCTCTAGCTCAGTTCTAGTTCAGTTCAAGCTAAGTTCTAGCTTAGTTCTAGTTCAGTTCTAGATCGTTCAGTTTGGTTCTAGTTCAGTTCTTGTTGAGTTCTCGATCAGTTCTCGTTCAGTTTGGTTTTAGTCCAGTTCTACTTCAGTTCTAGTTCAGTTCTAGTTCAGTTCTAGTTCAGTTCTAGTTCAGTTCTAGTTCAGTTCTAGTTCAGTTCTAGTTCAGTTCTAGTTCAGTTCTAGTTCAGTTCTAGTTCAGTTCTAGTTCAGTTCTAGTTCAGTTCTAGTTCAGTTCTAGTTCAGTTCTAGTTCAGTTCTAGTTCAGTTCTAGTTCAGTTCTAGTTCAGTTCTAGTTCAGTTCAAGTTCCGGTCTAGTTCATTTATGGATCAGTTAGATATCGGCTTTAGCTTAGTTCTAGTTCAGTTCTAGTTCAGCTCTAGCTCAGTTCTAGTTCAGTTCAAGCTAAGTTCTAGTAAAACACATTTTTATGGCTATGCATTTTAAGACCACCTTGTTACAAGATTTGTAAGCGATTCCATTTCACTTCTTGTTTATTTCCAATTCAAATTCAGCTCTAGTTCAGTTATATGTACATAGTTAAAGTCCAATTCAGTTTGCATTCAATATACGCTCCGGTTTAGCTTTAGTTTTGCTTTTTATGTTTCCATTCAATTCTCCTTCTTCCACTAACTCTTCACCAATCCAACTTCTAATCATTGTTTCATTTAATTAACTACTTCTATCCGCTTTTAACTTTTATTAATTGAACATCAAGCAACACACTTCCATATCCTTTTCATCATTGTCGGAACATTTAAAAGCAACATGATACCGAATATTTATCATCATGTTTGCGTAATTTGAGAAACTTTTGCAGTTGTTCACATTATTTTCAACTTAAAATTATAAAATTACCTGGAAGGCAAAATAGTCACGCAGGAAAGTAACAAACCACTCAGAACCACCACTGACAGTCTCTTGTTGCAAACATGATAATTAATTTATGTCGTTATTTATATGAGAAAAAAAAACACGAAAATAATTTTAATAAAAAACATTTAAAGAAAATGAAAATAAAGAAAGAATGCTATAATCGGCTGTGCCGAATCTTTAATACCCTCCGCTAAGAACTAGAATATGTTTTAATATATTGACTTAATAAACCGATCTTTAAGTCTAACATCTCAATTTCTAGTCATATGAAACTTTTGTGTGGAAAATTTTTTCATTGGTTTAAAAAAAGTCTATTTGGAAAATGTGCTTTTAATGGGACTTATGAAACGGGCTATCCATTTTTCGGTTTTAAAAGTAAAGTTAAATCTTTATATATAAAAATAAGTTGTGATTTTATAACTCGAGAACCACCTCACCGATTTTCAAACGAGTACATGCGTTGAAAATGTCTACTTTCACTGATGGTTTAAAAAAAAATCCCGATATTTGGCGTTGTTGTCGTAATATTTAATTTTTTTTATTTATGGCAGATACCGCTGGGGTCAAGTTGTTAACAAAATTCTCCAGTATTTCATTTTTTATTTTTATTTAGAAAATCTCGAGCAGCGCCGGGACCAAAGAGCTAGTAAAACATAGATAAAGCTATTACTTCGATGTAACCTTTTTTTCACTATATTGCCCGGACCTTGCCATTATTTACAAAATATAATGCCATTTAAATGGCCGCCTCTAGACTGGTTCCAGCAGTCGATCGTTTTGAGCGAGTTTTTCGCACACTTCGAGCGGTATCTCGGCGATAACTAAATTAATGTTATATTTCAATTGCTCCAACGTTAGGGGACTATCCGCGTAAACGTGGCCTGTGACTTAGCCCCACAAAAAACTCTCAAATTGCACGATCTTGGTGGCTACTTGACTTCGCCAACACGTTAAATTACGCCCTCTGGAAACTCCTAATGCAAAATTTTTGGCGTTTTTTGAGGCTTTTGGCACCGTCTTGTTGAAACCACATATCGTCCAGTTCATAATTTTCAATTGACAGGCCAAACACGTCGGCCATATTACGGTCATAGCGCCCAATTTCCGAGAACGCCAGGAAATCGACAAATTCGGTTTGTCGGAAGTGTATATACACATTTTGATCATCGCACAAGTCTGACCACATCTGTAACACTTCTAGTTTTTTCTAATTTATTTATAATCTTGCCAATTTCTTGCACAGTAGTTGACGACCATAATCACCACCAGTTTTCTTATAAGTTCATATTCGTAATGGGTAGTTAACACGATCAGACAAGTCGTACGTATTTTGAGGAAAATACAACCATGTTATGAAAAGTAATTATTGTATTTTGGAAATTTTTCAAACAATAATTAGATCAGGTAAGCGTTTTCGTCAAAACACGACATTAATAACCGTCTTAGGCCGAGGCCACGCAATGAACGGCTAAGCGTCAAGCGGCTAAGCGATGAGCGTCAAATTTGAGCGGCAAGTGGCTTATTACTGAGCGTCACTTCTGAGTGGTTAGTTGTTAAAATGCCATTGTAATCGAAAATCGTATTCATAAAAATGTAATGCGTTTTTTAAGAAAAAAAAAAAATTGCAGCCTGTTCGTCGATTTCGAGCGAAGACTTCATCGCTTAACTTACATGTAAAACAAAAACAAATTATAAACAAGTAAGAAATTATAGTCGGGCAAGCCCGACCATATGGCACCCTACAACACAGTATTAATAAACACATCATGCAAATGTGTCCATATTTATCAAGCAAGGGGAATTAAACCATTTATATACAAGTCTACCCAATACAATACTGCCGTATGTATGTGAAATAATTTGATTTGCTGTTGCTAAAAGTTAACACCAAATTGACAAAACAAAAAATAATTTCTCGTTCATATTTTTATTTTTAAAATTTGATAATCTGTCTTGCCATAATGCGGTCGGCTTTGTACGAATGAAATCATAAGCTCCATATTAACTTTTGCCATGTTTATTTTTTGACGCTCAGAAAACCACTAAAACTTAGAACAAGTTTTATTCCTGAGCGACGCCGCACAGTGGCGCCATTTGAGTTTTTTCGTTGCAAAAATCATATCTTTTGAACCGAATAAGATAATTGAACAGTTTAAACAGCATATGATAGATAACTGTTCAGCCTATGAAATGAGCGTTTGGAAAGGGTGCTACGCTCTGTAGGGGCCTAATTATGGGTTATCAAAGTTAAAATTAGTAGAAAAATCAATTTTATGGTAACTAAAAAAAATTATTTTTACATTTTTAGATTGTTTTTATTTTTTTTCTTTAGGTTTTTATGTTTTAAATTATTACCCAACAAATTAAAAAAAAATTATTTTTTTTTAAATTTATTTTTTCAATTTTCTGTAAAATATTCATCACAGTTCGTAAGAGAAGGTATATCTAAAAGACTAACCATTTCTAAACTATAATTATTTTCTAACTCTATTCGTGACTTCACATGCCGCAGGGAAGATATAAGTGGATCGGAAGATGCTGCCAACATGTTGAAGAGGTCCTCATTTTGCCTTACCCTTGATGCTTTGAATGTGTTCTGCAATCTATATTTTTTATAAAATTTGTTAAGAGACTCCTGTGCTTCTTCAGAAAGCTCTCCAATTGGCAAAGACTGGTACTCAATTATATCTTTGCCATGCGCCAATATTTTATGGACGGTCGGGGTCAACTTCTTCTGTGGATACATTTCTGCTAAAAGAGATGCAGTTTTCGACGCATATTCTCCATATTTTGTAGAATTGACATTTTCTTTGCAGTTTAAAACATCCAAGATCGTTCCCAATCTTTTCACGATTTGATTGTCAATTCCAGTGATTCTAGTTACTGCCTCATCATTTTCAAAAAATCTCCTAGAAGTGTTTCCATCGTTTGAGTTACCGTATCCGTGCTTGGGACAGTCTACTTTTAGTCCAACTTGTTTAAAAAAAGCATCCTGTATTTGCTTCTTTCTGATCTTTTCCTTATCCTTTATTGATGTATTTTCATCGAAGTTTTCCTCCTCTTGTGGTAGGGTATACGCCAGTTTTAGCAAGAATTCCATACACCTTATCCTTGCGTGCAATGGTGACATTCCATATTCGTAATTCTCCTCATTTGTAGAATCGTTTAAATTACCAAAGTTCTTCTGACTCTTTTTGCAAATCGGGCATGACATTGTTGAGGTTGTTCCTGTCAGTTCGTTTACGACTTTTCCGTCAACCATGGTCAGATGGAACTCGTAATTGCATTCAATATATTTTCCTTCTCCAATTTGCAGCTTTGTAGGCTTAATCTTGCTTATTTGTTCTTCAATGTCCTTCACCGTGGTCCTTATGAGTTCTGCCGATTCCCTTGCAAACTGAAACATTATTGGTCGGCAATAATGCACTGATGACGGACGTGGATTTTTCCAGTGAAGGGAAACATCCGATTTAAGCCGCAAAGGAACAACAGATGCCATAAACATATTTCCGTCCGATATTGTAGCGTCATCGGAAGATATCCTTTGCTTATAAACGCTTTGTCCGGATGATCCATCGCAGCCCCATTTGCTGATCAATGTCAACTTCTCAGGAAGAATTTTCACCTCATTTTCAGGAAGACTCTCCAACAACCGTTTTGCTGTATGGCCCATGAGATCCTGCAGATTGGCTTTCGCAGAGACTTCCGTAAATTCCGTATGCAGTGGTCGTGAATTTATTTTGGCTTGCGTAATATGCTTGTATCCGGGTAAAACGTCAGCGCCGTGTCGCGTTAAAGATGCCCGTAGTTTCTCATATTTCTCTTTGGAAAGTTCTAAGTCCATAAACAAGGCCAAGGCTTCTTCGGAACCATACTTTTTAATGTGTGCGTTTGTGGGCGTGGGAATGCTTTCCTTAATCCTTTTTAGTCGCAGTGGGCTTGCATCAGCAACAGATTTGGTTATGTGCGACCTAACTCTTTCACTATCCTTTGTAAATTTAATAGACAGCGCTTCCGATAATTGCTTCGTGGTCAAGTCATTGGTGGCATCGGCAAGTTTCCTCTTTCTTGTGAAAATTGAACACTCCTCAATACTTTTTTTTGGCCTTCCTTTTGCTCCTCTGGTTGATGTGGTGGGTTTATCTACTGCCAATATATCCAGGATGGTATCTTCATTAAGCCAGTCCTCGTATTTGGAGTTGAAGTTCTGAATGGTTCGATTAGATTTCACCCATTTTGCCTTAATATTTGCATATATCAGATAAAAATTATTTTTTATAATTTCGCTTCTCTCAATATTTCCGTATAAGCTATCAAGTTCTTCTAAAGCAGCTTCCGTGAAAAAATTTGGTGTGGTTGACTTTCTAAACAGTTCAAATAATTTAAAATTGTTCAACGCCATGTTTTCAGTACTTAAATTGTTTAATGGTTTCAGTAATTGTTGCGCCAACTTTCAGTCGTAGACTAATCCAGGCATTATGCTTATTTTGCAATATATAGGCTTATGCTACCATGCCGAAAAATGTACCTGTTCCCTACATACATATGGATTTAGGCTGAATAATGCATTTTTATATTATGCACGTGTCCAAATAAGATTTGTGCCTACCTGTAGTCAATATTGTTCTTGACCATTTGCAATATATAGGCTTATGCTACCATGCCGAAAAATTTACCTGTTCCCTGCATACAAATGGAATTAGGCTGAATAATGCAATTTTGATATTATGCACGTGTCCAAATAAGATTTGTGCCTACCTGTAGTCAATATTGTTCTTGACCATTTGTACGCCAAAGTATTGTTTAAGTGAGGTACGTACCTGCTAATTTCAATGAGTAGTTTTTTTAGATTTTAGATCAAACTACTGTCATACAATTTCTGCAACCATGTCTTTTTAACCTTTTTTACCTCTAGAAGCCAAACGGGCACGTACGGGCAGATAAAATTTTTGAATTATGTAAAGAAATAATCAAAGAACAGATTTTGCAAATATGGCAAATATAGAAAAATATAGATTTTTGTTATTTTCCGTCAAAGTTGAAAAATAGTGAAAAAACGGATAGTTTTTAAATAGTGATTTACCAGGAGAAACACAAAGCAAACAGTTCATTTTTTTTTTATCATTACACATTTAATAAATGCATCAATCAATACAAACAAAAAATAAGGCGATTCGTTACCTATTTTTCGTGATATTACACCTGAAATCGCAACAAATTTACTAAAAATTGTGTGTTTTTTTGAAAACCGAAAGTCGGTCAACTTTGAACGGCTATATCTTCTAAACTAAAAATGTGATATTATTAAGAGTGGCAGATTTGAAATCGTTGAAAAGTTTCCTATAACATGAGTTTATTCAAAACTTCGTCGGTGCTCATGAAAATTTTGATTTTTGCAACCTCGTTTGCTCTACGGGCGCTACTGTGCGCCGCTTAGCCGCTCAAAAATTTCGATCGCATGCCGCTCATTTCGTGGCCACTTCAATAGTATTTCATATGTTTTAATTTTTTTACGCTCAGCCGCTTGACGCTTAGCCGGTCATTGCGTGGCCTCAGCCTTAACCTCCCTTGAATGACAAGCCTTTCACTAAATAAATGAGATAAGTCAGATATTTGACAGCTGACAGCCTTGCAAGACCAGTGGTTTTGAAATCATTAAATGAATAACCCTGTATAAGTCCCATCAGCAAAAACCGATCATCAAAACATTTGGTAGTGTAATTTTAGTCCTTTAAAACTAAATTGGAGTAAATTTAATAATGATTTCTAGTATAGACCTAGTACACAGAAAAATTATTGCCGAATTATTTTCAAACAAACGCTTGTTTGAAAATTTTTTTGATTTCTACAAATTTTTTTACTGATCCAATTAATATTTTTGTTTGATTTTTATTTAACCAACAAAAATGTTGACAACCATTCAAAAATATAATACACGCGTTATTGGTGTCAAGTTTTCATAATTTTGTATGAAATATTTAACGCTTTTTAATGTTGTCGTCTTTTTGCATTTTTTTATTTGATCGTAATCAACACTTCTTTTTGTGAAATATAAGAACTACAACAAAAAACACATGCAGTCTTTTTTTGGACGCTTTAAAAAAGTACAGCAATAAGAAAAATGATAAAAAAAAACCTGACGAGTAGTGCGATTCTCTATTCAATTTTAACATAATTTAAATTGTTAAAAATATTTAACAGCAAAGTTAACGTAAATTTTATTCAGTAACTTTTTTAACAATAACGTTTACTGCTAAGTTCTATCTTAACGTCAGGTATTCAAGTTATCTTAACAGCAAAATATTTTTCATTGTTTATTTTTAAATTCGTAGTTATTAAAAAAAAAACAAACAAACAAAAATGTTGGCAAATAAAAGCCAGATTAACATTTTTAAAATTCACGTTATTTACATACATTTTGCAAAAATAATATTAAAAAATTTGTTTTTTGGGAATTTACAAAAAAGCATTAAAAGTATTACATTTAAGATGCAGCTCATGGAAATCACTAATAGGGTTTTCTTTTCTACACAAAAAATAAGTGTTAGACTTTCCAATAATGCCGCTGTTAGCTAATTTTTGCACATTTCCACAAATTCAGCAATTTTTACCGAATTTTTGCCATTCCTTATAGTTTTAGTGACTTCAAATCAATATTATGGTTTGTTCGAAATATTAAACAATTTCGCGAATTTTCGCTATTTTTGCAAAAAAATTTTTATATATTCCGACAATTTGTTTTTTAAGCGATTTAGCGATTTCAAATATATATTACGATTTTTTCCAAGTTTGCAATTTTTCGCGAATTTTAGCCATGTTCGCGATATAAGCGATTTTTTCCTGTGGTTCCTTAGAGCTTTAACGATTTTTAATAAATAGCCGCTGCTTGCAAATTTTTGCGAATTTCCGCTAATTTAAAAATTTTTACCGAATTTTTGCAATTCCTTATAGTTTTAGCGATTTTTAATCAATTTTATGGCTTGTTTGAAAAGTTAAAAATTTTCGTTTTTTTTTTTTTTTTTGCAAATTTTCCGATTTTTTGCAATTTTCGCTAGACTATAAAATCCTAAATGGAGTTTTGTTAGTTTCGAAAGTACTCCAAGTAGTTCCACACGAGAAGTAGTTTGCTCTCGATGACAGTGTTCGTTTAATATACTAATTAATTAACAAAGATGCCACTTGATTGAAATTTTTAGCTATGTTGTTAAAATTGAGTTACTGAATTGCTGTATTGTTACCGTAAGCAATAAACTGTGCCGGTAAAATTAACGTTAACGTTAGTTGTTAAAAGTTAGAGAATTCCACTAGAGGTTTGTAGTAAAAAAACAACAAAAACTATAGCAGGTAAACAAACGTTTCACTCTTTTTAAACAACAGAAACAACAACAACATTGTAAGAAACAAAATAAATTTTTGGTTGGTTAAAAAAAACCAAATCCCGTATTCAATTTTTTCAAACTGTTTGCTTAAATACATCAAATACAAAAATATAATGATGACGAAAAACATATCGAGTCGGTCTGTCGCCGTTTTTGGGTTACATTTCTTCTTCATTAGCAAAGGAAAGGATACAGCAACAGTGAGTGATGACGAAAAACATTGTGTGTATAAAAAAAGACTTCGTTCAAAAGTTATTCCAACAAAAAAATGTGTCTCAAAGCCAGCCGGCCGCTCTGCTCTCTCTGCCATCATCTTCTAATACAGTGCCTGCTTGTGTGCGCATCATTGCTTGTGCAAAAGCCTGTTTTTTTTTTATTTTGAAATTTAGTATATGAATTTCAGTAAACTTTTTGTTTGATTCAGTTAAATTATTTGTTTGAAAAAATCAGTGTTTTTTTCAATAAACAAAATGCAAATAAATTGTTTGAATATGCGAATTTGTTTATAGGACCGATTTCAGACAAAAAATTGTTTGATTCTACAAATTTTTTGTTTGAACTGGAAAAATAATTTTTTCTGTGTATGAAACTAAGCTGGACCAAATTTTATTACAACAGTTTTAAGCCTTTGAGAAGTCTAAATGTGAAATCTTTCAACGGCACCTTTGGCAAATTATGGACTGATCACTCATCATGAAAGGGGATTATATAATTTATGGTATATAACTGCATTCCGCCAGCGGTTTCAAATACATGAAATTCTGGTTTTTTGATGTAGCACCGACAAAAGAGAGCGGGTCAAAAGTGTTGTTGTTCGAATAACAGTCTATCGTTAGGATCAGTTTTCGAAAATAAACATTAAATATCGCAACTTAGTGTTCGGTTCGGTAGATTTGTGGAAAACGCAAACGCTAATAGTGTTTGTGTAGAAAATCATTAAAAAAAAAATAGCGTTTCACTGTTTATCATCTTTCGAACACAAAAATAATACTGTTTTAATGCAACTAAACAACAGATGAGAACATTAAATTCCGTTTGGTTTTTTAAAAATCACAAACTTCATTGTGTTAGATTCGGCTCATTAATGTTCGTGGCTGGTAAAAAAACCAACTATTGTTTATAAAAACAAAATACACATTCGAAAAAAAGGCCAGCAAAATAATTTTACACAAACAAAACATATACAAAATACACACACAGGCTGTTCGTGGTGCTGTCGTTTTTGTGTGTTCATTTCTTTATCAATGTAAAAAAAGAAACACTATGAACATAAAAATATAATGTTTGTACGGTATCACTACAATTGTTCTGTTTTTTAACGAAGAACAGAACACTATATAATGTTCGGCTCTTTCTATTAAATAATGTGCTGTTTATTTTCGAACACTGGTTAGGAAACATTAAAAAAAGCAAGGCGAATTTACACAAGGTGAACTTATCTTGCTTCGTAAGCAACAGCTGATTACTAACCTTGTGTCAAAATGGTATACCGTCCTGTTGGTTCTGGGGAATCTTAACTAAATTCTTTAATTTTCGATTAAAATTGTGAAATTTAAAACTTTTTTAAGTTATAAAATTTCAAACAAACACAATTTAATATAAAAACAAAATTAAATATTTCTTTGAATTATTGACACAATGTTTAACAGTGTTGTAAAACGTTTTTAAAATAAGACTACCTTGTATGAATTCGCCTTGAAAAAAAGATTTAAAAAATATTGGTTCTAAATAAAAAAGTACTGTATAAACGTAATATACATGACAAGCAATTTTTAACGGAGGTTGGTTGACATTTAGGTCTACAGCTCCTCTCCTAACGTGCCGGTTGAACTGGATTTAAGATACCTAAAGCACGATGGCCACGTTCAAACTGATTTGACAAATAATATGTATGTATTGGTAATATTTGGTTTTGCTTAACACAGCAACGTATCAAACTCAAACCATCAAATTTCATTTCAAAGCTGTTTTTAAAAGGTAAGAACGTGTTGTTAATTTGGTCGCAAAATATTTATAATGTTTACAAATTATTTTTTTTTTTTTTAGAAATATGAATGACATAGAAAATTGTTGCATAGCTATTGCTCAGGCATATGCAGGAAAATACTTTTCTTTGCATTTTTGAAGAAGAACTTTATACTGAGAATTTTTCTCATCTCTGTTGCTGTATTCCTTGGATTTAACCTGCCATAAGGCAGGCAAACGACGGTATACTTTAATAAATTAATTTAACCACAAAATTTTTACCGTTCGGTGTTGTCGCTGCGAAAACTAAATAAAAATGTCATGTGACGTTTTTCGCAGCAACACATCAAATTCGCTTCAAATCATAGTAGCGGCGGCAGTGAAATCTAAATTGTTTTGATTTTCATCAAACTCACATCAACATATACATGTGAGATTTTTTTCACTAACACAATCAAAAAAAACTGAGTTTGACAAATCAATTTGATACGTGGCCATCGTGCTTAAAAGGTATGGAGAACTACAAATTTATTTCGCTCGGAAAAGAGCAAAGTTGACTTACAATTACTTAAATAAATACTTTTTTTTGTGTTACACACGTAATGCCAAATTTAATGTACCGTCTTTTGCCACTACCCTTCATGAAGGGCATAATAATAATCGACTAAAGTTATAAAATGTTTTACATTGTTTTTTAAGAAACATTTTTAAAAAGATATTCCAGGACTTTAGAAGCAAACAAATGTTTTTTGTTGTTGAAGCCCATTTATCCTTTTTCCAACTTTCTTTTCTGTTTGTCCTTCCCCCTTGCCAATATTATGGAATAGTTTAAATTATTTTGAATGTTTTGTAAAAAACACCTGCTGCCGCTTTGCTCTGATGATTCAAAATGGAGGCAGCTAAAATGTCTGCTGGTGCTGGATTTTTGTTATTGTCGCTTGAGTACGTGTATGCATGTATTTGAGATGTTACGCCAGTGTGCGTGCGTGTAAATGAATTGAGTGTTTGCGTAGGCAATTTCAAAACAATAGAATTTTTTTTTCGTCTCCTGGTTTTATTGTTATGATGGTGTTGAAAATGTTTGTCTCTGAAGCGCTCCTGTCGTATTTCATGCCACCGCAACCACTTACTGGATTTTTTTTTTATCTCCTACTTTTGCATTTGTTACAATGAAGGGTAAAAATTTCTTGTCAATAGTAATATAAATGTCAAAGTTTAAAATATTTCTACCTTTTTTTTATATAAACAAAATTTTAGAATTTCATTTTTATTTGAGGAAATTTCGTGACAATTTCCATTTAAAAAAATTATATGCTTAAAAGGCGATAATATTTTATTACAAATTTTCATAGAATTTTGATCTTCACTGTGTCATAATATTTACCTGAAAATTTTGTTTTCATTTGTGGGTTATAATACCTTTTCTTGACAAGTCAATTGTATTTTGTTTACATCGCTATTCCCCTTTGTCTTTTCATTATTAAATATTTTTATAGTTAACGAGGACTAGAGGGTGGGTTTTCCACGGTCTTCTTTTTGATTTTTCAATATTGGGTGAATGACTTAAAAATGTGGCGATTCTCATTCACTTGGCCTATATTTTGCACGACATTTTTGTATGAATAACACAGTGCAACACATGAAAAGCGCACTCCATTTTTTTACTTCAGTTTCTGAAAGAACAAATCGAAACTAGTGAAACCCCGTTTGGGGTTTTTGGCTTAGTTCGGATTTATATTGGGAGCTTTCAGCCGGAAATTAGCAACAAAAAAAAACCTCGAAAATATTAAAAACCTTTTTTAAACAAAAGATACAGTTTCCAATCGATTAACGAGATATCGTCGTGGTAAATATAACGTTTTCTTAAAAAAAACAGCTCAAAAACAAGTTTCAGTTAAAATATTAATGATGCTAAAGGATAGTCCAACCAAAAGGCACGATGTTAATTGTTAATAAAACAAAAAGTTTTCGGAGAATTATCTAATCATTTTTTTTTAAGGATTTTGTTATTTGTGCTTAATTCCCAATTTGTATTCTTGATAAAAACACTTGAAATTTATTGTTGATGGGATAAGCTATTCCTATGCGCATTTCACTGGTTGCTTAGGCCAGATCATCAGGAAAATTCATCCAAAGATTTTTAGAAAAACTAAAGATATTAAACCAAATAAAACTGTTAAGCGTATAAGAATTATAAGCAACAGTTCTACTTGTAATAATATCAAAGTTTAAACAAAAACATCAACAATAAATTGTGAGTTTATCTCTTCTTACATTCCCCACTACAATTAATTGGAATTCTTCCGACATTAATTGTAGTTGCAAGTAGGTTAAGAAAAAACAAAAACAACTTCAAAAAGCATAATGCCAGCTTAAGTTTTTTTAAGCTGTGCACTTGCCAGTTTATTATCAAAGTAATTTTTGGGAATACAAAATTTTAATTTAAAAGATTTTGTTATTCGTGCTTAATTCCCAATTTTTATTCTTGATAAAAACACTGATATTTATTGTTGATGGGATAAGCTATTCCTATTTTTTTTTTATTATGAAAGAAGGATCGAGGACAATTATGTGTGAAACAAAATATCGACTAAATGCTCGCCAAGGCTTTGTTGTCAAACCTCTATCCGATTGTCCTTATTTTCAATGACTCTATGACATAATTAGGTTCAATGTCGTAAATGTGCTGAATTATCTCATCCTGTAGATCTTGAATTGTTCTTTTGCTTACGGAAGTATGATTTTTCTTTTAAATATTCCCAAAGCAAGAAGTTCAGCAGTGTTAAATCATTTGATTGTGGCGGCTAATTATCATCGCCACGACCTTAGATAACATGGCCATTGAATTTCTCTTGCAAAAGAACCATTGTTTCGTTAGCTGTGTGGCAAGTGGCACCATCGTGTTGGAACCACATATCGTCCAGATCCAAATCCTCAATTTCTGGCCACAAGAAGTCCGCGACAGCGAACACCATTCATGGTTACAGCTTGGCCGACCTAAATGTTTTCTTCCTTAACTAATCCTGCGAAGCTCTACGCTTGTCTGCAGGAGACCAGAGTCTTTGGCGGGAATCGAACCCGCAACCCCGGCACTGATGGACTCGCTAACTATCAGCTAGCCTACTGGGGCACTCAACGATTAAGTACGACCCGATGATGCCGTCAGCCCATAAATCGCACCAAACAAGTGTTTTCACATTTCCTACAGATCCGATTTGCTGAAATTTACGCATAAATCTCCCGATTGAGGCCAAATTTGGCCGATTATGCTGACCAATAAAATCACGAAGTGTTCGAAATGCATTTTGATTTGAACACCCATTTTTGTAAAAGGCTTCAACAGTCTTAGCGCGCTGCTCGATAGTATGCATCTCCTTGGTTCAATTTGTCAAACACTGAAACAAAGAATCGTCACATTAAGTTGGGCAAAAAACTTGACTCACGATAAACATCGTGCATTACAAAATCTTAATCCGAGATAAGCGATTCAAATGCGATTATTTTGAAAAGGTGATGAAATGCAATGAAAATAGTCGGGAATGTAAGAAAAGATAAACTCACAGTTTATTGTTGTTGTGTTGTTTAAGCTTTGATATCGTTGCAGGTAAAACTTGAGTGTTTGTAAATCTCATTCGCTTATATTAATATTATTCTCAAACTCTAGTACTACACTTCTCTACTGACAATTTCAATACGTTTGCAAGCAGCAGGATACGACCAAAAACAAGAAAATAATGATTACGCAAATATGATTTACGCCTTACGCTGTTATTGTAAGTAGCCCGTAATTGACAAGCGCTTACGAAAATCACTATTTTAAATTATGGCATTGAGCCAACTGGTTCACAGTGGGGTAAATTTATAAAACTTGTCTTAATAAATTGGCTGCATTAATCCAAAACACATGATTTTTTGTAAATTTTATTTTACACTTTAAGTGGGTATAAGGTATTGGTCATCGCTTTCTATGACTTTTTGCCTTGTTTTTGACACTTTATGGAAAAAAGTAAATTTTGGGTATATTTTGCTCTAAACTAAAGATTCAACCAAGAGCGTTCGGCATTGTTCGATCAATGTTTAAAGAAGGCAAGTAAGCAAAAATTCCCTTAAGATATTTTTTAATTTAAGAAGTTGCACAAAACTTTACGTAAATGCTGCTTTATTGGCACAAATTTCGACATTTTCAAAGCAAAAAAAAAAACTTTGTTATTTACATGAAATTTTGTTCTCTAGAATGACATAATCGGCCATGTCATGGAAATCGAAATCACGTGAAATTAAAATCGAACACATTTTGAAAAGTCTTTCGTATTTAAAGTTCATAAAAATGAAACCCTTCGTCGATTTTAATTTCACTTGATTTCGATATCCATGACATGGCCGATTAGTTATTAAAGACACCAACCATGATTTAAAAATACACCATTTTGTGTAAGTCCCGCATTTTTTTTTTTTTTTTTTTTTTTACGAAAATTTTAATCTTGCGCCACTATGTGGCATAAGGTATTACGTGTATTATAATGCTGTGTGTAAATTTGTTATCAACGCCAAAAAAAAAACCAAAGTTTATCACTACCTACCTCCCATTCAACTTCATGTCCCAATGCCTCCTCGTCTCACTTCCATTTATTGATGTTCAGTAAATGATGATATTTATGTTAATTTCATTGTCGTTGTCGTTATTTAGTTAGTTGTTTGTTGTAATGAGTTTTTTATTTAACAAGCAAAAAATAAAATGGATAACAGGAAAGGAAAACTTTTTCTCTTCCCATTACAAGCCCAGCGTGCTGAACAGCGTTGTCATCATCGTGGATTCCCTTTCATACTATTCTACTTTATTCCATTAAAATGGAATAAATGTTGTGTCTACTAAATACAACTACAATCACGAAAAAGAGACAATGCCCTGCTGTTAACGTTCTAATGGTCTATCTGTCTAACCGGGCTGTAACAGTCAAATAAATAATACCGTTGATGATGATGTTGATGACGTTTTTTGATGCTGGTTGTTTAAAGTTTATTTAATGTTAATTTGTATATAATAATGTGCGTTTTCGGTGTGTGTGTGTTTCGTTTGTGTTTGCTTAACAGGATAAGAAGGTATATATATATATATACACACACACACATGCACCCACACATCCAGCAAGCATTTACTTTAGTGGAGTTTTTGAAAAACTATAATTAAACTAAAGGCTGGTCCAACCCTAATGCACAATGTTAATTATGATTCACACCTTAACGTCAAGTTTTTTGCCCAACTTTAGTTGACATTTCTTTGTTGCTGTGGTTGACAAATTCAACCAAGGAGAGGTACACAATTGAGCAGCGCGTTAAGATTGTTGAAGCTTTTACCCAAAGGGGCGTTCAAATCAAAATGAATTTCGTGAAGATAGGAAGCACTCAATGAAAGACGCTCTATAGATTTTTTCAATCGCACAGAAGTGAAGAAGAAAAATCTTCAAAAATGCTTGCCGGGCAAAGAAACGAAAAATTTCCAAGCCTTTGTTTGTGTGTGAGTAGAAATAAAACTTTGTAATTTAATTTCTAATGTTTGTGTGTGTTTGTTTGATTTTCTCCCTCCAACTCTTCACGGTGATGCCTTTAAAGTGAAAATAATTTCGTTAATTTTGCGAAAACCCAGAAAAACAGCAAAAGTAAAAAGTTTTTAGGTTTTGAGGGGTAAATTTTTAATTAATTAACTAGAAGGCCGTTAAATTTGATGGATCTTAAAGCGACTTATTGATGAATGCGTCATTGTTTCAATAAACAATTCAAGGTGTTTTAATTATCGTCTGCGTTAATGCTGTAAAACATTTCAATTTATATTTAATGAATTACAAAATAAAAACTTTTGTATAACGCAAATATTCCATGAGACTCGTTTTCCTTAAAAAGCTGAAATTTAAAAAAGAAATAGTTTTTAAATGCAAATGAAATAATCAATTAAGTAACTGATTGATAACTTTGTAATAGATCAAATAGAAGAAGGGAGAGAAAGTACAGCCAGACAAGTCAAACCTTTAAATATTCTGCTTAAAATACAAAATTCTCTTGTTCATTGGAAGATTAAAAAAGAAGTTATTTGCAAAGAACTTATCAGGCAAGTTCTGATAATCGCTAAACGCTTAACTTTTGCAATTCTGATTTGAAACCACATAATAGGTGTTCTGTTAATCGCAATCTTAAGAAATTTGGCGACTTCAAATTACAAAAATATGCCCAAGGAAACTAGAATATTTCTAAGAAACTATAGCAGATTACAAGCAATTTTCAGAACACCATTAAATAAGTTAGAGAAGGGTTAAAGTAAGATTAAAATTAGTGTAAAATAACACTTGAGTTGGATTGAAGCTAGAGTAGAGTATAGGGTATTCAATTAATCGATGTTTTGTATTATTCGATTAATTGCATGAATAATTTTTCGAGGTAAAATTTTAATCGAATAATAATCGAACAATTAAATATTATTCAGTTAATCGAATAATTTTAATTTTGTTGAGCTTAAAAGTTTAAAAATAAAACCAACAATTATATTATTAAACATAAAAATTTTATTAAAAAAGTAACAACAATTTAACAAAACGTACTTCATGTAATAATGATCTTTTAAAATGATCTTCAAAAAAAAGTATACAGCTTAAATGTTTATGTTCCAAACGATTTCTTTGTTCTTTTTTGATGAAACTTGATGTATTTATTTTGATTTGCAATTAAAAGAACTCAAAGGTTTTTTATTAACCGAAACGCGTTTTATAAAGTTAAAATATTTTATGTAAATATTATGGCTGTAGGAAATATCGCCCAAAGAAAAATGGCCCAAAAAAATAAATGAAAAATCGCCCAAAAAAATTCCATGTAAAATTGGGCCTGAATTCATATGAAAAGTGACCCGAAATTGTTGGGCTATTTTTCGTTACAATTGGGTGATTTTTCGTTTTTTAAATTATATGAAAAATAGCCCATTTTTTCGGGTATACTATTTGTCTAAATCATTCATTATTACTATACGACGAATTCCTAAATGTTATTTATGGCCGGGCGCAAGGATTTTCTCCTCTTTGATAAAAAAAAGTACCGGCTTGGCTAACTAAAGCTTCTCTGCAAAGCCGGCCGTCGGCCGTGGGCAAGGATTTTCTCCTCTATGGTATAACAAAGACCGGCTTCGCTAACTAAAGCTTCTTTGCCCAGCCGGCCTTCGGCCAGGAGCAAGGATTTTCTCCTCTATGGTATAACAAATACTGGCTTCGATAACTAAAGCTTATCTGCGAAGTCGGCCTTCGTTCGGAAACAAGGCAGATTTTAGAAGCTTTACTTAGCGAAACCGGTACTTGTTATACCATAAAGGCGCAGAGAAGCTTTAGCTAGCGAAGCCGGTCTTTGTTATATCATAGAGCAGAAAATCCTTGCGCCCGGCCGAAGGCCGGCTATGCAGAGAAGCTTTAGTTAGCGAAGCCGGTTTTTGTTATACCATAGAGTAGAAAATCCTTGCACCCGGCCGAAGGCCGCCTATGCCGAGACGCTTTAGTAAGCGCTGCCGGTATTTGTTACAACATAGGGGAGATATGTTTAATATATGCACCCAGAGAAAAAACAACAAAACTATTTTTAAAAAAATGTTGACCATATTATGTTTAATTTAACCAAATCATTGTCACCGACAACCACATTATGGTAAAATAAGTTTCTTAAAAAATAGTTTTGTTGGTTGTGACCATAATAAAAATTATTTATATGAATAATAAACACTGTTTTGCAAAATGGGTAATTTTTAATTCCTTTTTTGGGAAAAATTCGTTTTTTCTTTTTGGGTCATTTTTCATTTTTAATTTGGGCTCTTTTTCGTTTCTTTTGTGCAAAATTTCATATTTAACTTTTTGGGTTATTTTTCATTTTTTTTTTTTTTTGGCGATTCTTCATTTGGGCGATTTTTCATTTTTTTTTTTTTTGCCATTTTTCTTTGGGCGATATTTCCTACAGCCAAATATTATTGATACCAGAAATAGTTTATTGGTATTACAGCACGGATTCGCACAGGCAAAAAAAACAACATCTCTTTGGCAGAGAATATCTCCTTTTAAGGATTTAATGTGGTTATTAATAAGACTGTGCTAGAAATTTACACTTTTTTTAGACAAGCTGGGCACTTGTCGTTTTAACCCAGTTCGGGTACGCTGAATCCAGTGGTGGTAGCCGTTTTTTTAGGTTAGCTCTTTTTGAGACATACCGTTATCTCGAAAATGGAGGAGGTCGCACAACATATTCGCAATAAAATTTCCTTTTGTAGAGGATGAGTCTCTTTGGAAACAGTCAAAGTCAGACAATCCACTTTTTATATGTATTAATACTTGCGGCTTAAACAGACAAAAAATGTCCTATTCGCCAGCAAGATTAAATTAATTTTGGATAAACAAAAAAAACGGCTTCAATTTTTATATTTTTAAAGTTGTTTATTCGGTAGTCAACAGCAAAAGAAGATCAATTACATTAATGTGATGTCTTTTATAGGTCAACTTACATATTGGAAATTAATAAAAGGAATAATTGGAATACTGGAAATGAGTGACAATTTCTACATAATGAGAGTTATGATAACGGCATAATTAGAGGTTTACTTAATTTTGCATGATTATGAAACCAACATCAATAAATAAACAAGATCACTCAATGACCATATTTACATTTTGCAATTAACGCCGCAACTTTCGCATGCAACTTTTTGTTTGTTAGCAAAAAGTGTAAAGAAAAAAACGGGGTTGAAAGAAAAAATGCTTCAAAAAAATTTAAATGTAAATGTGAAAAGAGTTTCGTAGCAACTACTTTAAAAGACAATAGAAAAAAACTCGGCGGTAATTGCATAAATGTAAATGCGGTCAATGTTAAAAAAAAACAAGTATGAGTGCTATATTCGGCTGTGCCGAATCTTACAATACTAAAAACATCATTATAAATTAAATTCAAAAAGCGAAAACTGGTAAATATTTTTTTTTTTTAAAATTTAAAAAAAATTTCTTTTTGAAAAACCAAGATTCGAACCAGGGGGCTCACAGTCCCCCTTAGACAACTGAACCATTAGGGAAAGTTGTAAAAATAAAATTAAAATGAAATATGGCTCGTTTTACGGTCCACAACTCCACTCAGTTGACATCACATCGTAAGATCAACTTCGCTACTCATAAGTACCCAGAATATATATACTTTATGGGGTCTAAAATCAATATTGTAGAAATTGCAAACGGAATGACAAACTTATATATACCCTTTTCCACCTGTGAAGGGTATAAAAAGAGTACTTTTTAGGATTTCAGTATTTTGGTCGTGAGTCGGGTACTGATTCTCTTATTCGACTGATTTAAGTACCAACGTGTTTAGGAAGAAATTTTTCGTTACCTGGTGTTATAAAACTTGGACTTAGGAATTTCTTTGGCTCCCGAAAATGAGTATTTAAAAAAAAACTGTTTGTATCTGAACCGATTTTTCCTAGTTTTTCAGAAATTATGTTCTACTAAAGATTTCCGATCTGGTATATAAGGCGTATCCATAGGTCATATGACAGCCTAAAAATTCTAGAATTTTTCAATTTTCATGTATTATGTACGAGAGGTACCACGCCCACTTCTTCAATCCCGCCCACATTTTGTGGTATGCTATGTATTGAAAACCTTAATGTTTCTACCTTATTTGGAAACTTTGGCTCTTGCCGTTCTCCAGATATACAGAAAAAATAAATAAAAAACAAACGGTAAAATATGCAAAAATATGCACCAACAAATCGATGCCGAAATTCATAAAAAGCTCTAAAACGGATAAATATATTGTTTCTGCCTTCATTAGTCGCACAAGGAAGAACATGCAATTGCATATTTCCGGTTTCCCAGATGATAAGAATATGATTAAGAGAAAAATATTATGATGTAAATTACGAATATCTTTTGTCATATCATATTATGATTCAATAATAATCGTAATAGTTACGGTGACTACAATCATGATTGTTATCATAATATGTTGCTCTTAGAATATGCTTACCACAACCATGTTTTTTCTTTGCGTATATAAAAGATCATGTAGTAAGAATTTTGGTTCAAGAGGAAAGTATTATTTCACATTATAAGACGACATGAAAATAAAATCAAAATACTTAAAACCAAACCTGATTTCATGGAGAAGCCAAGCTTCCCTTCATTTATAAGAAAACTATTTTATACAAAACTTTTAAGACCCTTATCCTTTGCCTGTTGTCTATCCTTTTGCTGTTGTACATAATAGTCCAGCTTCTTCCTCAAGTCAGTAGAATTCGAGGGGTACGTTTTGCATAACACTAAGCCAGCATTGCTTCACCAAACTTGGAACAAAACTACTTCAATACAGTCCAATTACAGCACACATCAGCACACTGAAGAAGATCTGAGCGACTGGAATGTAAACCTTTCACCTTTTATTGTTTAGTTCAAAAACTGGTAGGTTGTATTCTTTGTTTAAGAATAAATTAACTTGTTTTCACATGATTTTATTTAAAATCTCTTAACTTTGATTTATAGCTTTTTGATTAAAATATATTAAATGAAATTATTTTATGCTTAATAAATATTTTTGATACCACAAGTTTATTAAAAAAAAAAAATAAAATTCTTAAATTTGCTTAATAAACCATTTACCAGATTTATTTTTCTTACTTTAAATAAACGTTTCATCTTGACACAAAATTTGTACAGAAAATAAAAAAAATTTGAATTATGTATTTAAAAACAAATTCAGGTGCTTCAATGCGTATACGTAGCGAATACGAGTGTTATTAATATAAAATATTCATCATACGCCTGGGGTGGTTTCAAAAGAGTGTCTTTGCTCTATTAAATACAAAAGTGCCAGCCAGCAAGGCACAAGTAAGTACAGTGGAACAAAATATAAAGACCACAAATAATTGCTTTTAAAAACAAAATTTTTAAATAAATTAAAAACATTATTAAATGAATTCTCTAAAAACCAGGGTTTAAAAACTGCAGTCGATAAAAAAAAACTGTCGAACACAATACTAAAATTTGTGTACAACTTTAAGCTTTTTGGGTTGGTTTGACAGCGGCTGTTTACATTTACTAAAACAGCAGGTTTTTTGGCCAATAACAAATGAAGAAGTGGAAGAAATGGCAGTTTTTCTACTCTGACTGCTGTTTTTTATGGTGTTTTCTTTTCTACAAAAAATGTGACATTTTATTTGAAAAAAATGCAATTTGAAGTCTGTTTCTTAAACATTTTGCTCCCGAAAAGGGTGGCTTGTTTTATCCTAAAAAAACTCACCCTTTTTTGGAAGCAAAATTTTTATGAAACAGACACCAAATTGCATTTTTTTAAATAAAATGTCACCCTTTTTTGTAGAAAAGAAAACACCATTAAACGCTGCACACTGGGGATTTTTGTATGGAGGTGAGGAAAAAAATATATTTGTCAAAAAGTATAATGATTTCATCACAAATTTAGTTTTATTTATATAGTAATACACAAAAGTAATCAAAATAAAGAAAATTAGAGAAATGCATATCGTTACCTACAATGTAAAAAGCCCTAACTAACAAAAAAATTTAAAGGATTTTTTTAATTTTTAATTCATTATTTATTATAAATCTATTTTTTATTCATCACAAACTAAGTGTTATTTGTATAGCTATACACAAAAGTAATCAAAATAAAGAAAGCTATAAAAATGTATATCGTTACCTACAATGTAAAAAGCCCTAACTAAAAAAAAAATTTAATATTTTTTTTAATTTTTAATTTATTATTTATTTTAAATCTACTTTTTAATTTATTATTCTAAAATAGCCTTAACTTCGTCGCTTATATCACTATGCTTTTTCGGGATAAATAAAGGAGTCAAGTGTGAGATCATGGGATCTGATGTTACCATCATTCGGTGCATAATATCTTCGTTCGTGGCAATTCGACTGCATTTTCTGGAGTGTCTAAGGCGATATTTTTTATAGTCTTTGTTACGACTTTCCTGAGCCTCTTCGGATAATAATCCTACAGGAAAAATACACTTTTCAATTATATATTTTCCATGAATCAGAATTTTGTGGAGTGTTGTTGGCATATTGCATTACTCGTACAGTGGAGCAAACTTTTTTACCGTCTCCAGACAAAAATCACCAAATTTTTTCGGATCTAGTGCCTCGGTAATGGTTATAGCTTCGAGAATTGTTGAAAACCTCTTGATTATGTCTTCATCTAGACCCGTGATTTCGGAAATCAAAGCAGGATTGGCAAAGAATCTTCATGACGTATTTCCTGAATTTGTCGTGCCAGAGCCTTGTTTAACAGTATCAACCTGTATTCCAATTTTTTCTTTAATTTCATGCTTTATCAAACATTTTCGGGCTTCTCTTATCGGACGAGTATTTGAGTCGACTCTTCCACTTTTAAATTCAATATTGTAAGCTACATGCAAAAGACACTCCATCAGCTTAATACGCGCATGAAGTGGTGACATACCAAATTGCAGTGCTTGTTAATTTACGGGCATAGCTTGAACATCTTCGATTTTATTCATTTTGGATGTTGTTGCTCCACAAATAAAACAAGAAGATGCTGCTGGAGTCTCTGTTACTGATTGTGTCGTCAATCATTGTAAAATATAATTCATGTTTTACTTTAAAGTTACGATTATTTACTGTTAACTCAAATTCTTTTAGTTGAGATATCTCCTCATCGACTCTTCTCTCTTTTCTTCTCGTATAACTTGAGGTGTCTCTTTAACGTATGCAAACTGTAGTGTTCTACAATACTGTGTGGAAGAAGGTTTATTGTTGTTCCATACTAATTTATTTATGTCATCACTCAATGATAATTTTAGTGGTACAACTGATGTCATATATAAATGAGAGTCAGAAATTTGATCATCTGAAAACCTCTGTTGGTATTCGCTTTGACCAGATGCCCCATCACATCCCCATTTATAGTACATTGTTAGATTTTCGCTTTCAATTTGATTTATTTCCTTTACTGATTTGGTCTCTAGGACTCATTTAGCAGTATGATCCAACAGATTTTGCAAAGGTACACTGCCTGAACTTTCAGTAATAGAAATTTCTAGAGGATAACTGTTATTTTTTTCTTTCGTGAGTTGTTTGTATGGTACGAGTATGTTATATCCTTCATTTTGTAACCAATGCATTAGATACTCGTATTTTTCTTTTGTAAGTTCAAGCTTTGTAAACATCCCCAAAGTTTTCAATGTACAAATTTTGTGGTTGGTTTTTGAAATACTAGAAGAAAAATCAATTACTTTTTGAGGAAACATAGAACGTACTTCATCCCTTTTGTATCGTTTGGCGTGATCACAGCACTCCTCAAACGATTTGCGTGTCCGACCAAGTGCAGAACTGGTAGAACATTCAGCCTCAGTAAACTTAATTGTAAATCTGCCTTCAAGCCAATTTGCATTCTTTTTTTCAAATCGCGACTTCGTACGGTTAGAATCCTGCCATCTTTGTTTGAAGTTATAGTAAAAGCTTTTATATATTGTATCCAAAATTTCACATGCTCTAGTATCGGTTAAGCCAACGTGCAATTGTTGCAAAAACTGTTTTAATTTTGTTCTGTCTTTGTCAACCTTCAGAAGCTTCGAGCATAAAACCCCATGAGAAATAGAAAAACTTTCCATTGCCGTAAAACTCTAGGGCCTTAGTTTCAGTTATAATTAAAAAACCGGAGAAAAGTTGGTTGTACTTTTCGCGTTCGTCAGCACTTTTTGAATGACAAAAATCAACAATATTTTGCTGACAGGTACGTTCCAAAACATGAGCACTAATAGATGTAGGTGGAATTTCTGTAAAAAAATCATACAGGAAGCCAACGGAAAACCCAAATAAATTAAAAAAGTGCACTCTCCTTTTTTCCTTTCAATTGTCCACGCACATTTATTACCGCTTATTACTTTGCTACCGCAATCATAAAAATCAAATAACCTTTTGTTTATTGCTTTTTTTTTTTAATTTTGAGAATCATAAAAAAAAGTCATAAATGTTTTTGCAAAGAATTTTGTGCATATATAGAGCAAATTTTTGAAATGCATACCTTCACTTAATTTTCATGATTTATGACTCATTTTTTTCATAGGTTATGTGACTTTACGTGAAATTAATAAGACTTGAAACTTTTTTTTACTGTTTTGGATTTTTTATGAACTAAAAATAAAAAGTTTAAATTTTTTGGGCACAAAATATTTTTTTTCTTCATACATTTATTTATAACTGCGAAACTGTTGCTTATGTAGCAAAATCTTATATAAACAGATGAAAGTAATTGTAATTCTTGATTTTTCTAAATTTTTTTCAGCAAAATCCGACTAGTGGTTCTCGAGTTATGTTAAACAAAAGAGCCTTATCAGAATTAAGTCCCGAATCAATCAGCTGAAAAATGTTGTACTGTATAATGCAACAAATTGAGAGGTGGCACCTGGTGGCACTTGAAATTGATTAATAATGTTAAAACAGATATAAGACAATGTATTAGAAGTGATTTCAAGCTGAGGAAAAGTAAAGATAAAATTGCAGGTCCAAATGTTTGGAGAAAAATGGGATTTTTGTTAAATGTTCATAAAAATACACAAAAAAAAAAAACTTAAGTCTCTGCAGATTTTTTTTTTTCAATTTTAGTATACTGAAATATACTACTTTAAATAGAAAAAAAAAAGAAAAACGTTAGCTCACATAGTAAAATAATATTCGTATTTAAATTCTTAGGTTTAAATGAAGTTGGTTCGGTAAAACACACAAGTTCTGAGTTTGAGACGGATATAAAAAAAACTGGCAGTCAGATCGGAGTAATTCTTTTTGATTTGATTGTACCATTTAGTCTAAAATTGCAACATATCACTGCATATTGCATGAAGACTATGTTGACAATTTGACTTTTTTCCGCGAAATCCCCAGTGTGCGCTGCTAAACACAAGAAATGAAAACACATGAAAAAGAAAATTTTTTCATTAAATGTTTGAAAAATTGTTTGCTCTACTTTCGAAATTTTCAACAGAACTATTGGCCTGTGTTGTGTTTTTCATGAAGAGAATATATTCAACAAATGTTCTCTTATTTATTTGTCTTAACAAATGGTTTTTCTTATTCCTTTGTATTCATCTTTTTTCGCTTTAAAAAAAAACACAATATTGACACAAGTATTTTTTCCAAAAAAAATTAATACATTCTATAACATTCAGAAAGATAAATGCGATTTGACTTTGTTGATTTATTCAATTCTTCTTAATGCCCCACAAAAGTCTACAATGGGTGACAATAATTTTAAACGACGTCCTGTTAGCAGAAAAGAAAATTTCATCGAATTCAAGCATTGTTCATGGAGTTTTATTGCCAGCCAACAAGTGAAAAGTGTTTTAAAAGTTTAAATGAATAATCGAGTAGAATTGAAAACGGGGAAATTTTTGGCAACAACTAGAGTTGGTTTGTTTGCAAAATTCTTATTTGCTATTCAATCTAGATTTTAAGACTTCCTCAAAGAAAGATTTTTTCAATTTTTTTTTATTTACTGGATCTCTTGTTGATCCAATTACACTGGCCGAAGACCGTTGCCACCCCACAATTGAAATTATCTGTATTATTCAAGGTAACCAAAAAGTTAAAAACGTTTTGCTTCCAACGTACAAACTTTGCTGACTTTAATAATCTTTTATTTAATACCAACTGGCTTTAACTATATTCAATATTCAAGTACAGAGTCAAGTAATGAGTCGAAAATAAGCATTTTTTTTTTTAATGTCATTCATACTGACTTCAGTAAAGCCTTTGACAAACTTCTGCCCAAAAAAGAATTGATATGTTTTGTTAAAATCCGGTATTCCGCAGTAAAGTGAACTCGCCCAATTTTTCCAGAAGCAATAAATTATTCTAACATACATTAACTTAATGAAACAAAGTCAAGTATAGTTTAAGAAGTTATTAAGCATACTTCCTATGGATGTCTCAAAGGATATACATTCATTCACTCTAGAGAATATGTACACATACACATTCCCTCTAAGTCAATATAATTATTTTCCAGTTCAATTCTCTTAACTAATGAAATATTGACGTTAAAAAAAATGTAAAACATCAATTGAAAAGTAACCCCATTTCTTTAAAACTCTTAAATAAACATTAATGTATGTCTTTCCACTTAAATTTGTTTCCTTAATCAGCATAAATTTTAATAAAAATCCTTTTTATTACATTTTTTTCCATATTCTGGGGATGTTGTAAGTGGCACACATATTTTTATTTTTTACCTTTTGACATTTTTACTTTTTTTCTTTCTGCATGACATACAAACCACAAAAGTGCAGAAAAATTTATGCTACTTGTTTAAGACAAGTGGTTGCTTTTCCCATTTTTTTTTTTTTTTGTCTTAATGTAGACTTTTTCTTTAAGTCTGTAAAATGCTCCGACCAGAAGCCAAAACATGTATTGAGTTTTATGGTTGATGTGCACACACAGGCAACTTTCTAATGTGGGAGTAGAGGAGTGTGTGTGTGTTTAAAGTGTTACACATAAAATTGACTTTACTAACGATATAGATGTCTTTTAATGTTTAAGAGTGTTTCAGTTTTAACTGAAACCAGGAAACACACATTTCAAGAGTTTTTTGTTGTACTTTTTAATATTTTTTCTTTATCGATGCACACAGCCAGCATAAAAAGAAATGCTTAAGAGATACAAGTGCAAACATACAGATACATTTTTATATCAAGTTACCCAATAAACAGAACTAAGATAATTTCAATTTGTGAGAAACAGTAGAGTTAAAGTAGAGTAAGAATAGAGCAGAGTTAGAGTAGAGTCAGCGTACAGTTAGAGTAGAGTTATACTATGTTCACACTTGAGTTCTTAAACGCGTTTAAGCAGCTCGAACGTGATTAAGCTCTAATCACTTCAAAATCGAGATGATTACCCATACATGATTACAACTAAATCACTTCATAAACCACATAGAATCCACTGAACATACCTAATAATGTAGAATCGCCAACATGTCGTGTACAACCGGCCAAGATTTCTGCTTAATGTTTTTATTTTTTAAAATGATTTAAATAATCTTCTGATAACTTTATAAAAGTGTTTTTATACATTTTTAATACTTTAAAGAAATATAAATTTGTTTGATTTTTTTTTTGTGTGTTTGTTGTGTGTTTCTTTCTAAATCATCTGTCATCTTAATCATCTCAAATGTAATGTGAACGGCTTTGATTAGCTAAATCAACATTTTGCTTAAACGCGTTTAAAAACCCAAGTGTGAACTTAGCATTAGAGTAGAGCTAGAGTAGAGTTAGAGTAGAGTAAGAGTAGAGTTAGAGTAGAGTTAGAGTAGATTTAGAGCAGAGTTAGAGTAAAGTTAGAGTAGAGTTAGAGTAGAGTTAGAGTAGAGTTAGAGTAGAGTTAGAGTAGAGTTAGAGTAGAGTTAGAGTAGAGTTAGAGTAGAGTTAGAGTAGAGTTAGAGTAGAGTTAGAGTAGAGTTAGAGTTAGAGTAGAGTTAGAGTAGAGTTATAGTAGAGTTAGAGTAGAGTTAGAGTAGAGTTAGAGTAGAGTTAGAGTAGAGTTAGAGTAGAGTTAGAGTTAGAGTAGAGTTAGAGTAGAGTTAGAGTAGAGTTAGAGTAGAGTTAGAGTAGAGTTAGAGTAGAGTTAGAGTAGAGTTAGAGTAGAGTTAGAGTAGAGTTAGAGTAGAGTTAGAGTAGAGTTAGAGTAGAGTTAGAGTAGAGTTAGAGTAGAGTTAGAGTAGAGTTAGAGTAGAGTTAGAGTAGAGTTAGAGTAGAGTTAGAGTAGAGTTAGAGTAGAGTTAGAGTAGAGTTAGAGTAGAGTTAGAGTAGAGTTAGAGTAGAGTTAGAGTAGAGTTAGAGTAGAGTTAGAGTAGAGTTAGAGTAGAGTTAGAGTAGAGTTAGAGTAGAGTTAGAGTAGAGTTAGAGTAGAGTTAGAGTAGAGTTAGAGTAGAGTTAGAGTAGAGTTAGAGTAGAGTTAGAGTAGAGTTAGAGTAGAGTAAGAGTATAGTTAGAGTAGAGTTAGAGTAGAGTTAGAGTAGAGTAAGAGTAGAGTTATAGTTAGAGTAGAGTTAGAGTAGAGTTAGAGTAGACTAGAGTAGACAAGAGTAGACTAGAGTAGACTAGAGTAGAAATAATGTTAAGAAAATGTTAACTGGGCTTTTGGTGCTAACATAGTATGTCAAACGTCGAAGGCAGATTCAAGTATTTTTTACCACAGAAAATAAAAACATAAAGATCAATTCGAATCATATCTGCAACTTAAAACTCTTTAGTGTTTATCATTTTTCAAATATATATTGTAATTGTAAGTTAATCCGATGCTTTTAGCTATGAAATTGAAAGTGACATCTTTTAAGTGAATTTCAAAGATTTATCTATTCAAAGGATATTAATAACATAAATTTATGAAGGAAAAACGTGTAAAATTTATAAAACGAATTTTTTCTTGAGGTGGATAATAAAAGTGTCAAAGAATCAAAAAAAAATAAAAACTTTTTGTTCTTAGAAAAGTATAATTACGCAATTCTACATAAACGGAATAACAAAATCAATATGTCATAAAAAATGTTGATTAAAATGAAGAAAGAGAACCCCTCGTTAAAGAAAATGTTAACGACAAAAAACCACCTCAACTGAAGGAGAAACAAAATGTCAAAATTAAACAAGAATAAAATAAATTAAAAATCAAAAAAATGGAAAATATTAAAAGAAACGTTAAAAAGGTTAAAAATACGAAAAATGGTAAAACCCCATCAAACATTACAAAACAAAACATTTAAAAATCTTAAAAAAATTTCTGAATTAAAAATATTAAAAAAAAAACTTTATTAATTTATATAAAAAAAACGCTAAACGCCTAATTTTGGGAAGCAAATTGGAAGAAAAGATCATTTTCAATGTATAATAGAAAATAAATAATTCGAAGAAGCAATTTAAGATATTAAAAAGAAAAAATTCAGCGAATTCGAAAATATCTTTCAAGTTGGATAAACATAAATTAAATAAACGAACATAACGATAAAAAAAAACACTGAAACCTAATTAAAACTTTCATACAAATTAAGATTCTCTAAACAAAAATAATAGCGAAAATTTAAAAAAGACCTCAAAACAAAAGAATTTTTTACAATTTATTAAAATCATTATTAATAGAAATACAAAAAAAAACACCAAACGTCACCATAAACAAAACAATAATAAAAGAAATAAACGCTGTATTAAAAAAAACGCTAAAATCCATAAAATTTTTAAAATTAAAAAATTTATAACACAATATAAATAATAAACAAGTAAGAGTGCTATATTCGGCTGTGCGAATCTTATATACCCTTCACCATTGTGCGAGCAGAATACAGAGCAACTAGACAAAAACTAAATAAAACTGGTAACTATTTTTTGAAATAAGAGACAACCGGTTTTGAAGTTCGGTTTTCATAAGGGCCCAGAATATATATACTTTATAGGGTGTAGGATCAATATTGTAGAAATTACAGTTATATACCTTTTTTACCTTCGGTGAAGGGTATAAAAAGTTTAATTTTTTGGAATTCAGGGGTCTAATCACCGCATTCGATAATATCGTATCGAATAAACTATTGAATTTTTTTGCATACGATAGACTCTGGCGTATCGAATGAAAACTCGATAAATGTAATGTCGAGTTACTCGATGTCGAATGCTATTATTTCAAATTCAATACATTTCATTCGATATCGAGTTTCAAGACACCAAAATAAATCATTTCGATCAATTTTGCTCGATATCGTATGCAGTGATAAGACCCCAGTATTTTGGTTATAACTCATAAAAATTTCCGATATTTTGGTATATAAGTCATTTACATAGGACATGTGGCAGCCCTAAAATTTAGGTTTTTATAAAAATTTTGATGTTTTTTTAGCCCATTTTTGCAGTATTTTGCTCATAAATTACCCATTGTCTAACCGATTTGATAGTTGGTTATACCGACGTGTTAGGGAAGAATTTTACCATTTACTTAAGTTATATTTATATATAAACATTTATATATACTTGTATACATATATTTTAACAAAGTTAATTATAAAAAGAGTAATTTTTCGGGATTCAGTATTTCGGTTATAACTCAGCCATTTTTTAACCGATTTGAAACATTTATATACCAACGTGTTGAAGAAGAAATTTACCATTTACTTGACTTATAAAGCTTGGACTCGGGGAGATCTATGGTTCCCGAAAGTGGGTATTTAAAAAAAAAGAAATTTAATTTTGGTCATAACTTTTTTGTATCTGAACCGATTTGTCCGATTTTTATAAAATATGTTCTACTAAAAATATCCGATATTTTGGTATATAAGTCATATCCATAGGACATATGGTAACCGTAAAATTTATTTTGTAGGATGGTGTGTATTGGCAACCTTAATGTGTGTACCTAATTTGGAAACTTTGGCTTTTGCCATTCCCCAGATATACAGCAAAAAGTAATAAAAATACAACAAACACAAGGGATTTTTGTTAAAAATTAGAGGTAGTCGTGGTTTTTTGCTCATATCTCAGCCATTTGTGGACCGATCTGGCTGAATTTCAATAGCAAAATTATAATAAGAATACCTGACATAAAGATACCCCAACCAAGTCCCCATCATATCTGGGGGCTTCGGAAACCCCATTTCAACAGAAAGACGGACAGACGGACATTTTTGAACTTCGCTTTTCATAAGGACCCAGAATATATGTACTTTATAGGGTGTAGGATCAATATTGTAGAAATTACAAACGGAACGACAAAGTTATATATACCCTTTCTACCTTCGGTGAAGGGTATAAAAACGCTTAAATTTAATAAAATCGCAAAACCAAAGAAACTATTACGATTGGAAAAAACGCCAATATAAAAATCACAAAACTTAAGAAACTTTCAGAGTTGACAACAAAAATCGCAATATTCATTTGGCTCTAGGATCGCGAAACAATCGCTACAACAACATTACAAAAATCTTAAAATACATAAACAAAACAAAATTTGTATATAAAAAAGGTCCTAAAAAATCTCTATAAGTGCACAAAAAAACTTTTAAAAAAATCGTTAAATTCTTAAAAGTTCATTAGATAAAGGAAAAGCTCTTTAATTGTAAATTAAAATCACTAAACCAAAAAAAAAAAAAAAAACGTTTAACTCAGAGTTAATCGCTGAAAATCTCCTTAAATAGAAAAATCCTAAAATTCTTAAATAAGCGGTTAAATAACAACAACAGCAACAAAAATAGTTTTCAGTCAAAAAATTCACTTAAACATCTTGAAAATGCAAAAATCTTTCAAGATTGTTGAAATTTGAATGAACAAAATTTCCAGAATCTTGAAATTTTTTTTCTTTAATTTCAAAATTGACTAGAGATTTTAAATTATTTTATGAAAATAATAAAGATCTCAAATAATCTTGAAAAAATGGCTTAAATTTAAGCTAAAAAACACTTAAAAAAGTAGGAAAAAATCATGCAAATCCTTAATTAAGGCTTAGATTAATTGGCAGAATAAAATCTTTAAGCCTTTCACTTAAATCGCATAAGTCTAAAAATCTGATAAAGATTTTAATTAAAACTCTAGAACAGCATAAAAAATTGCTTAGAACCTAAAAGTTTCTTTCAAACCATATTTGCGGTTTTAGATAATTTTTTGCAAATATCGCTTTTTAAACTTAATTCATCTAGTTGCTGTTAAAACTCATTTACATTTAAAATACAGAGTCATGTTAATTTATCTAAATCGTTTGATTTACTTTCTTTCTTTATTTATAAACAACTGTCATTTACAATTTTCCTAATGCCATTTTATTTAAGGAGTTTATCTGCTGCTTTTCCCATTCAGACTCACAAATCCCCTTTTTTCCCCCAACCCTACGCGTTCTAAATAAAATAGTTAAATGTTTAATCCTTTTACGTGTTTGTGTGTGTGTGTGTGGAAAAAAAGTGTTTTTGTTTCTTTAAGAAAAACTAATAAAAAATTTTCATTTTATTGTTTAAATACTGAATATTGCTGTAGAATTGTATAAAGTGAGATTTGCTTGTTTAAACATATAATAAATATGTATATAAAGTTAAACGCCAATACACACATACACAATATAAATATATAAAGAAATTAACGCTCACACCCACACACAGACACATAAATACTCACACTTTAATAGCTTAACCGCATTGTCTTGATTTTATTGTGGTTTTGTTAGAGAATAACTTTGATTTTTCCAGCCAGAGTTGTCAGGGGATTTATACCCAAATGGCGGATTTGGAGATTTTTTTAGGGATAGTTTTTTAATATGGCGATTTTCCTATTGATAAAACCGAATTTTTTTATACCATTTTTTATGATAACAAAATCAATATGTTTGAAATAAAACTTAATGTTTGACAAATCTTTCACTAAATATTAACATTTTGCATCGTTAAATCAGATCGCTTAAACAAAACAGATAAATATTTTAAATCTAAAAAGTTGAGAGCCACAAATGTTAAAACGTTTTCCAGCAAACCTTAATTTGTCTAAGACATAAAGAGTGCTCAAAAAATATTAACTTGCGTATTTTGACCAACCCTAGATTTGTTCAATGAATTTTTTTGTGGTCTAGTGTAAAACTCTGAAGCTATCGACATCAACATACATGAACAATTTAAATTGACAGATTTTTAAAGTTTAAAAAGTCCATTTAAATGTTAATCTACATTTTTGCACTGTTTTGTCTTCGTATGACTAAAGGGTATATTTTTCTCCAGTTTCATAAAAATCGGCACAAAAATATACAATATTTCGCCATCTTTCCTTTAGAAATTCAATACATGTCGTAATTTGGCCTTTGACCTGTATGTTTTCCGATTTTTTTGAAACCTGGAGAGTGTATTTAGAATCATCTAGACTATAATATTCTGAATCAGGGACCGTAACAGTTATGCCTTTTTTCATAAAAGTCAGATGAAAACAGTTATTTTTTGATTTTTATTTTTTTGAACAAAAATAACTGTTATTTTTTGATTTTTATTTTTTCGATTAAAAATAACAATTATTTTTTGATTTTTATTTTTTCGAACAAAAATAAAAGTTATTCTCTAAATAAATTTACGTGTTTTAATAATTTAGATGACTTTAATAATTATTTTAATGTGCATAAGGAATTCCAATGATAATTACACACTAAAATAAAAATTTTAAGTCAACTAAATTATTAAATCACGTACATTTATTAAGAGGAAAACTTTTATTTTTGCTCGAAAAAATAAAAATCAAAAAATAACTGTTATTTTTGTTCAAAAAAAAAATCAAAAAATAACTGTTAATTTTTGCTCAAAAAAATAAAAATCAAAAAATAACAGTTAATTTGGTTCAAAAAAATTAAAATCAAAAAACAACTGTTAAGTTTGATCGAAAATATAAAAATCAATATATTTTATCATTGACAAGGGCATGAGGAACAATATGGTATACTTGAATCAGTTTTTCGACATTTAATTCTATATGCTTTTTTTGTTTTAAAATTCCAATATAACTGTTATTTTCGGTCCCTGTTCTGAATAAGTTTTGCTTAAAACCCACAACAGTAAGGAAATTGGGCTCAAAGAATTTGTTTTTACCGAAAATCGAAAAATTTAAATTGCAGGTACGGAAAAACTAAAAGAGGTATTGACGTAATTTTTTCATTTATTTATTCGCTATTATTTATTTTTATATATCGCAATGTAGTGGACAAAAAATTCTAAAATTTGTTTAACAAAATTTTTAAAAATTTTAAAATGGAGTTTTGAAACTGCCGTTAAAAAAATAATTTGCTTATTTTAGTCATTCTTTCTAATAGGGTAACGGTATCCTACGAAGACACAAACTCATATACAATGTAAATCTAAAGAAGTAAACCATATTGAACTTAAGAAAACTTTTTGTTAAGTTTTATAAAACTGTGACACGGATTGTACATTCCGTACGGAAACAACTATTTTATTGTTTTTGGTTTTTTTTTTTTTAAATTTAAGAGACTTTTTGTTAAGTTTTGAGAGTACACTGATAGAAAAATGCATCTTCATATTGATGATGCCCGAACATCAGAATTGTGACATCAATGTTACTACAAAAGGCATCAATGATGCAAAAAGTAACATCAATACAATGACTAACGTCTTCGTAGAATTTTGTCATTTTTTACATGTCATCTATTTTATGACTATAGTGACATCAATTCGATGTCACATTTTGTATATAATTAACGTTATTTTCATATTACAATGTATTATAAAAAGCAAAAATTCCTACATTATATTTTTTTAAATTGTTTTGTTAAATACATCAAATTATTAAAGTAGAATGATTACGAAACCCATATGGGGCATGGTGCTGGTGTCTTATTATCTCACTTTAACTTAAGTCAATTCCAATGACTTTGACTTAATGACAAACTGTCATTAAATTGATGGTAATATGTCCTTTCTCCGATGTTACTGCGTCATCGCACTGAGGACATGTTCGTCGTTTCTGTGATGCCGATGTGTCATCCCATTGATGACAAAATTTCATTTTTACCCTGATGACACTTTTTCCAAGTGACCCCAAGTGTGGTCAAAACCGAAAAACTTGTCATAGTACTGATGTCAAAATACATCAGCATTCTGACGCCTTTTCTATCAGTGTACCTTAATAAATGATTACATTCTGCTAAGTTCACATTAAAAATTGACATTGTTCTCAATTTTTGTCACATATATCAAGAATTAAAGGCTTAACCATAAAATGCAGAGCTTTGCCTAACATACACTGATAGAAAATGCGTCATAACGCTGATGTATTTTGGCATCAGTACTATGACAAGTGTCTTCGTTTTTGACCCCATGATACTTTTCATCATGGTGATGTCAACCTTAACATCACTTGCAAAAAGTGTCATCAGGGTAAAAATGAAATTTTGTCATCAATGGGATGACACATCGGCATCACAGAAATGACGAACATGTCCTCAGTGCGATGACGCAGTAACATCGGAGAAAGGTCATATTAGATTCAATTTAATGACAGTTTGTCATTAAGTCAAAGTCATTGGAATTGACTTAAGTCAAATTGAGAGAATATTTTTATTTACTTACCCGTTATATATATGTTTGTTTCACGTTTGATGAATAACGACCTTTGTTTACAACAGAACTCTCAATAATAAGACACAAGCACCATGCCTAATATGGTTTTCGTAATCATTCTACTTTAAAAATTTGATGTATTTAACCAAACAATTTAAAAAAATTGAATGTAGGAATTTTTGCTTCTTATAATACATTGTAATCATGAAAATAATGTTAATAATATACAAAATGTGGCATCGAATTGATGTCACTATAGTCATAAAATAGATGACACGTAAAAAATGACAAAATTGTACGAAGACGTTAGTCATTGGATTGATGTAACTTTTTGCATCATTGATGCCATTTGAAGTAACATTGATGTCGCAATTCTGATGTTCGGGCATCATCAATATGAAGATGCATTTTTCTATCAGTGTAGTGGAAAATTTACTAATCTTAACTTTAGTTTATATCAAATATACAAATAATAGGGGTATTTAGTGGAATTTTTGGGAATTAAAAACTGTTTTTCTTGAGAATTTTTGGGTATGCAAATTTACTACATATGTATTTGAGAATAAAAATTAACAAAATCATCGTGAAACTTCTTTAATATTTATCTAAGACCACATAAATATATATTTTCTTGGTCCAGGAGTAATTCTAAGTCGATTTAGTCATGTCCGTTTGTATGTCTTTCGTATAAAATCACGCTCACTTTCGAAAAATTTAAAAGAAAAGAACCATATTGGTGTCAAATTATTTTAAGTTGACCTAAGCAATTTCGGACTGAAGCCCAGCAAAATCGGCTTGGTAAAAAACGAGTTATGAATCCAAATGTGGAACAAAGACTATAGTAAATTGATATTTTTGTTGGAGAAATTAACATTCATTTGTGGCGAAATGCCCCGATTGTTATACAATTTTGCTCAAGCTCGTTTTATATCAAAAGAAAATTCACTACTAAATTCGGTCCGTTTCATGTGCCCCATATAAGGGCCACTCCTGGAAAACACTTTAGTGTCTACGCCTAAAACCGTGCAAACAGTGATAGTGTAGTAAATTTTGGTCTGACCTAGTAGACTTAAAATAAAATCCAGTTGTTTTAAAACGATTAAAATTGTTAATGTGTCTTTAAATATATGTTCTTAAAGTATAATTTCTTTTTTTAAGAAACTTACTATTTAATCTACAATAACGATTATTAATTAATAATTATTTTATTAACGAAATCATTTGATAATTATTTAGAACGATTTTACAGTAATTAATTGATTACGACTACAAAAATTCTAAAAATTATTGCTTAAGTTTGTCATAAAATAATCAAAAATAATTCAAAATAATATATAATAACCAAGGCGAATTTACACAAGGTGAACTTATCTTGCTTCGTAAGCAACAGCTGATTACTAACCTTGTGTCAAAATGGTATACCGTCCTGTTGGTTCTGGGGAATCTTAACTAAATTCTTTAATTTTCGATTAAAATTGTGAAACTTAAAACTTTTTTAAGTTATAAAATTTCAAACAAACACAATTTAATATAAAAACAAAATTAAATATTTCTTTGAATTTTTGACACAACGTTAAAATGTTTAACAGTGTTGTAAAACGTTTTCAAAATAAGACCACCTTGTATGAATTCGCCTTTATAATAACTGTTTTAAGATTATTTTCGATTATTTATTATGTTGAGATAATTTTTTGGATAAGTCTAAAATTACAAAACAAAGACAAACCCCACTTTAAATGACTATGTTACCATGAAGAAGCCTACTTGGGAACCACGATTCTAAAGTAATTGTGATTATTTTTTTAATTCCATTTTTGTAATCATAATCGATGAAAACTGAAATTAATCGTATCTCATTAATTAATTCACACCTAAAATCAATCACCCCTATCGTGAGTAAAAATTCTTTGGGAGTTTTTTCCCTTTTCCCATTTTAACAATTGAATTAACATAGGAAAAATGGGAAAAGGGGAAAAACTCCCAAGGAATTTTTATTGACGATAGGGGTGAATATATTTCGATTAATAACACCGTGATAGTCGCCAAGCGGTTTGACAACAACAACATGTATGAGTAAAGATTTAAAATTTTCATTTTTCGTACAAACATGTATGAAGCATGTTTTTTAAATCTTAGCTCAAACCGCTTGTGTGGCTTATATGGCCCTTAAATGATAAAGCACACTTTTGGGCATAGCGATGCCAATAGACGGTATTGCCACATTTGGACCATTTGGGGAGCTTTGTGGGCCGGTAGAATCATAGGTCCCTATGTCTGCACATATAACGATGGTCAGTCAATATGATATGCCGTTACAGGTGGTGGTCCACACACGGGTGAATGAGTTGTATACGTTCTGTAATTTTTTTACGTTTATTAATTCGAGTGTCATTAAACGCATGTTATGCTCTAAAGTCTTTGATAAGATTTTGTGTTAATATTTGGATCAAATAAGAACAATTTTGGACAAAAGGAAACCGCCACTCAAACATTTTTATCAATAACCTTGAAAATAAAAAAATAAATTTGTCATCGTACATCATTCTAATATTAGTTCATATGCCGACGAATTATATTCATATGTCGGGACTTTCCAAATATTATATTCAGAAGAAAACAAAATACGTTTACCACGGAATCGTATACGTAATATAGGTAAATAGAGCATATTTTTATAATTATACGGCGTTAAGTTCAACGTTCTTACCAATTGTTTTTCTAGCATAAGTTCTCACATACAATAATACTTTTTTTCAAATTCAAATTCACTTATTTACATTTTGAAACAATTTACATTTTACTTAAAAGGTACACCCAGAGAAAAACATGTTCAAATACACTGAAAGAATTTTCTTCGCAATACCAATGAATTTTGACATTAATCCCATGAAAAATTGCATTAAAAAGGAACCTATGCAGCGCTTCGTTGGATCGATGTAACCTGTTTCATTAAAAGGATTTAATATAACATTACATTAGATCTATGAATATTAATCATTGGATGAATACTTTCAAAAAAGTAAAAAAAATTTTTTTTTTTTTAATTATTTTTTTTTTTAATTATTTTTTTTTTTATTTTTTCTTATTTTATTTTACTTTATTTTATTTTTTATTTTTTTTTTCTGTCTCTGGCGGGATTGATCGCGCAACCTCGGTGCTGATAGTCTAGCTCGCTGCCAGCTAGTCTACCGGGGCAGTGTAGCTTTTGTAGTAAAAAACTATGTTTTTTACTCAATTAAGAGCGTAAATATGAGATGAAATTGTCCATAATAACAATAACAGCGTTGATTGAAAGTGGATTGAAAGTTTTTGTTTCATTACTATAATGACATTTTTATTGTCATAATGAAAATTTAAATTTATGAAGGCAATTATTGAAATATGTTGTTTTTATAAAAAAATTTTTTGATTTCATAAATTAAATGGCATTCATGTAACATTATATGTATGAAATTATGAAATCTTAAATTTTTTAATTAACAATTAAACATTTTTTTAAGGTAACTTAAATTTTGTATTAATTTATGAATAAAGTCATGTTTGTACATAGTTTTTTATGTTCCCAATTAAAATTTTTTGTTTAACTTGGACGAACTTAAGTTTTCATACATCCAATGAAAATTTTTAACGTAATTACGAAATCCAATGAAGCGATTTTAACGAAAATACTTCATTATAACTATGAAATTCCATTTAGACAATGAAAATGTTCATTTACCCAAGGAAAGTTTTTTTATGAAAATGATTCATTAAATATATGAAGCATTTTTCTTTTAGTGTATGGTTACCTCCAACAAAACTATTTTTAAAGGAAATTTTTAACATATTATGTTTAATTTAACCATATTGTTACCGCCGATAACCATGTTATAGCTAAATTTGTCGTCACTCAAGAAGCCACAACCATATAATGGTTAATAATAACTAAAATATGTTTAACACTTATAATAGCATGGCTGTTTTTCAACCGTAGCTTGTTGCTCTTGGAAAAGGGGAAAATACTATTGTTATTTTTAAAACAAATTATTATCATACTTAACCATAACATGTTTAATGGCAACCATAATATGGTTGAGGTTTCTTGATGGAGGACTTATTTAACCCTAATATGGTTATCGGTGAAAATAATATGGTTAAAGTAAACGTAATATGTTTAAAATTTTCTTTAACAATGCACTGAAAGAAAAATGCTTCATATATTAAATGAATCATTTTCATAAAAAAATTTTCCTTGGGTAAATGAAAATTTTCATTGTCTCAATGGAATTTCATAGTTATAATGAAGTATTTTCGTTAAAATCGCTTCATTCGATTTCGTAATTACGTTAAAAATTTTCATTGGATATATGAAAACTAAAGTTTGTCCAAGTTAAACAAAAAATTTTAATTGGGTCCATAAAAAAAACAATAAACAAACATAACTGTATTCATTAATTAATACAAAATTAAAGTTTCCTTAAAAAAATGTTTAATTGTTAATCAAAAAATATAAGATTTAATAATTTCATATATCTAATGTTATACGAATGCCATTAAATTTATGAAATCAAAAATTTTTTTATAAAAGCAACATATTTCAATAATTGCCTTCATAAATTTAAATTTTCGTTATGATAATAAAAATGTCATTAAAGTAATGAAACAAAAACTTTCAATCCACTTTCAATCAACGTTGTTATTGTTGTTATGCACAATTTAATCTCATATTTACGCTCTTAATTGAGTACAAAACAAGTTTTTTTTTATCCAAAAACTGCCCCAGTAGGCTAGCTGGTAGCGAGCTAGTCTATCAGCACCGAGGTTGCGCGATCGATTCCCGCCAGAGACAGAAAAAAAAAATAAAAAATTAAATAAAATAAGAAAAAATAAAAAAATGTTCTTACTTTATTGAAAGTATTCATCCAATGAATAATATTCATAGATCCAATGTAATGTTTCATTAAATCCTTTTAATGAAAAAGTTTTCATTGATCCAACGAAGCGCTGCATAGGTTCATTTTTAATGCAATTTTTCATGGGATTAATGTCAAAATTCATTGGTATTGCGAAGAAAATTCTTTCAGTGTAGTTTTGTTGGAGGCGGCCATACTTAAACATGTTTTTTCTCTACGTGTACAGGATACTTAAGGGTGCTTAAATTTTAAGGTCCGATGTTGAATTTGAATAAAACACAAATTATTTAGGAGATTGTTGGCATTTCTTTTTATTATGATAGTATTGGTATGGCATCCTTGGCGGCACACCTCCATCCGATGGTCCAAATTTTCGATGACACTGAGCCATAATTGAGGTTCTTTGGCAGTAATGTGCCGAATTATCTCATCCTTTAGCTCTTGAATTGTTGCTGGCTTATCGATGTACACCTTTTCTTTCAAATAATAAAAAAGAAAGAAGTCTAACGGTGCCATATCACATGATCTTGGCAGCCAATTGACATCGCCACCACGTGAGATAACACGGCTATTGAATTTGTCACGCAAAAGAGCCATTGTTTCGTTAGCTGTGTGGCAAGTGGCACCGTCCTGTTGAAACCACATATGGTCCACATACATATCTTCCAATTCGGGCCATAAAAAATTCGTTATCATCTCGCCATTCACAGTAACTGCCTGACCGGCCTCATTTTGGAAAAAATACGGCCCGATGATGCGGTCAGCCCATAAACTGCAGCAAACAGTCACTCTTTGTGGTGCATTGGTTTTTCGACAGTCACTCTTGGATTATCAGTCGCCCAAATGCTGCAATTCCGCTTATTTTCGAATACACTGAGATAAAAGTGCGTGTCACGAATTGCACGATATCCATTTTGGTTTGAATGTCCACTTTCATAATAAGCCTGAATAACTTTAACACGCTGCTCGATTGTGTATCTTTTCATGGATCAAAATTTAGTAAGTCTAAATTTGAGAAATGTCAAATGAAATGCACAAAAAAAACTTGACGTTTAGGAGTGGTTCACATTCGGCCCTTAAAATTTAACCACTCTTTACTTTTTAAAAATAACGTAATATTCTAGATCGCCAGCTTTAGAGACATCCTTACTTACCTTTTCGTAACTCAACAATCTGGCGTTAATTTTGCTGACATGTGGGTCTAACAGGATGAACCACGTGGTACACAGTGCGCGCTACAATTAATTTTCTCAAACTAACGTTTAATGAGCAAATAATTTCACGTAATGATCCTGTTTATTGGCCACCAAAATCGTGTGATTGGATCCCATTGGGTTATATTCTTAGGTATTATGAAAGGTCACAAGTCTACGCCGATAAAGCAGAGACGTGAAAATCAACATTTGCTAGTAGTTGGCGCATTAAGACCGCAAATTGGAGTTCCAGCCTTGTATGCGACAGATATGGCAGGTACATGGCTCAAATCATAATAAAGCAATAATTATAATTATTCATGAGTTTATTGATGAGAGGGAAGAGAATAATATCATGTTTTCTTCCCCTCTAACCATTAAACTCTGACTTTCTTAAAAAAAACTTTCATGGTGTGAATCCAGACTAACGGCCAATTTCACTAAAATTATTTGCAACTAACTAATGCCTTAACTTCCAGTTAACAATATGTTTTTCGCAGTTATAACTTATAGTCTATATATATAAAATTGTAACGTTACTGACTGACTGACTGACTCACTGATTCATCATCGCACAGCCTAAACGCCTGGACCAGAGATTGGTCACTCCCCAAATCGATCCACTAAGACTTTTGGAAATTCGAATGTTTAGGGGGTAAAAAAGGGTAAAAACGGGAAAATGCGGTGACCTTATATCTCGAAAACTAAAAGAGATACAAAAAAAGTATAATACTGATCATTGTTCTTTAAAAAATAAGCGGAAAGGTGTCTGGTACTTTTTTGAAATTTGGCCCTATTAGGGAGTAAACGGGTAAAACCTGAATTTTGGTACTTTTTTGACACCGCATCTATCTTTTGAACCAATAAACATAGAAACAAAGTTTATACCACATTCGAAACCTATGAAAAAAATACAAATATAAGTTTGGTACTTTTTCGAAATTCGAACATTTAAGGGGTGAAAATCGTCGCTATTTTTGGTACTTTTTTTTACAAAACATTTTTCTCCATTCATTAACATACTCGTGCTTAATAATGAGCCCCCACTATAATACTGAATTTTTTGATACTTTAATGGGGGGAAAAAATAGTACCAAAAAAAGGAAATACGGGAAATTTTATATTTTTCTTTAGCTTTTTGGTCCTACAACTGGTATTTTTAAAATTATCGTTTATGTTGGACCTTAAAACATAAGATTCAACATGCAATGTCCTGAGTGGATAAGAATCTATGACGGAACTTTTTGGTACTTTTTTGTTCATTAACTGGTACTTTTTGAATTTCTGTTAGTATTGGACCTAGAAACATACAATTCAATATGCAATGCCCTGGATGGATGAGAATCTATAAGAGTGAACTTTTTGGTATTTATTTAATCTTTGACTGATACTTTTTGAATTTCCGTTGGTATTGGACCTAGAAAGATAAAATTAAACATGCAAGGTCCTGGGTCGATAAGAATCTATAAGAGGGAAGTTCTTGGTACTTTTTTTTTGTTCATTTACTGGCACTTTTTGAATTTCCGTCAGTATTGGACCTGGAAACATAAAATTAAACATGCACGATCCTGTGTTAATGAGAATCTTTAAGTGGGATCTTATTGGTACTTTTTTATCCGTTAGCTGGTACTTTTTAAATTTCCGTTGGTATTGGACCCAGAAACATGCAATTAAACATGGAAGGTCTTGAGTGAATGACAATCTGTTAGAGAGATCTTTTTGGTACTGTTTCGTTTTTTAACTGGTCCTTTTTTTAAATTTTCGCTAATGTTGGTCTAATGAACATAAAATTAAACTTTCATGGTCCTGAGTGAATGAGAATCTCTAAAAGCGATTATAGGTCCTTTTTAGTTATTAAACTGGTACTTTTTGAATATCCGTTATTATTGGACTTAGAAACATAAAATTCAAGATGCAATGCCCTAAGTGGTTAAGAATATATAAGAGGGAAGTTTTTGGTACTTCTTTGTTCTTTAACTGGTACTTTTTGAATTTCCGCTAAACATAAAATTAAACATGCAAGGTCCTGAGTGAATGAAAATCTGTAAGAGGGCTTTTGGTACTATTTTGTTCTTTAACTGGTACCTTTTATATATCCGTATTTATTGGATCTAGAAACATAAAATTAAACATGCAAGGTCCTGAGTGAATGAGAATCTGTTAGAGGGATTTTTGCTACTTTTTCGTTCTCTAACTGGTATTTTTTTTAAATAAACTGGTAATTTTTTTAATTTAATAAATATTTATTTTTGTGCATTAAATTCGGTCGTTTTATCTAGTAAATCTAGCTTTTAAGCCAATACGTACAGAAATAAAAATTAAATAACATTTGTTACTTATCTAAAAAATACAAATGCGAATTTGGTACTTTTTCGAAATTCGAACGTTTCAGGGGTGAAAATTGTAGCTATGTATATCGATCCCGCGAACTTCATACCTCCTAAACTAAAAGAGATAAAAAAACACCAGCACTTATTCTTGTTTATTAGAAAAATTCGCTAACCGTATATTTCCTAAACAAAAAGAGATACAAAAAATTGTAAAAAGTGTGGGGTGTAAAAGGGTAAATAAATATTGTATCACATTTTTAGCTTATCTAAAATATACAAAACAGGTTTGGACCTTTTTTGAAATTCAAACGTTTATGGTGTGAAAATCGTTCCTAATTTTGTTACTGTTTTCTCAACATTTTTCTCCATCTCTATATAATATAAATTTGTAAAGTAACTGACGGATTCATCATCGCACATCCTAAACTCTTGAAGCTAAAAAGCTGACTTTTGGACCGAAGGTTAGCCTCTCGCCAAATCGATTCCGCTAACCTTAAAAATCCAAAATTAAAGAGATCCAAAAAATTTAACACTTATTGTTGTTCGTTAAAAAAAATAAGGGGACAGGTGCCTGGTACTTTTTTGAAAATAAACTTTGGCATAAAAAAATATGTCCACGAAGAAAAAGGAGACGCTAACGAAGTAGCGGGTTAAATGCTAGTTAATTATAAATGAGCTTGGTTAAGTTTGCCGTTCGCTTTATTTAAATTTAAAGTTATGTTGTTACTCTAAAAAACACTCCCAGTATTTCCAGGTACGATGAAAAGTACAATAGCGGGCAAAAAGTGTTTTTTGTAATGTAATGTTATCCGTATCCGCATTAGCCTTTTTTCTTGGCCGCAAATGCAAAATAGAAACACACAATATAAATAATTGTTTACCTCAGATTTAAAAATAAAATTAGAAAAATCTATAGAAATAAAAGAAATCTATTTTTCATCATGAATTTGCTACAAGAAAATTACCTTTTGTTTGTCTCATTTCATTAGTTTTCCAGCACTTACATTCCGAAATGATTTCTTTTCAATTTGTATCGTTGATTGTTGTATTTTTTTTAATGATTTTTTGGAATTGTATAAAAGGGATGGATGTCCATTACAGTTATTAAAATAAATGTGTCGGTTGGTCGTTTTGACTGGTGCGAGTTGTGCTGGAAGACACGTCATGACTATCCCTACAGTGGTGGCCAAATAACATGGAACTGGGGTTACTTATACTATAGATCTTAATTATTTTCTTTTTTTCATTTTATTCTCATCAGTTGTTGTTTGTCAGGCAAATAAATACCACTTGCTATCACCATTCCAACATGGATTATGAAAAGAACCTTCGACTTCTCCTAATTTTTTGGAAAATTTACAACTTCAGTGATATCCTCATAATACTCTGATCAGTCTTCGAAAATAAACCGAACAGTATTAAGCGTACACACCCAGAAACGAAATATATTTTTTAGTGTTTGTGTATTTGTACACAACCCTTAATACCGTTCATGGCTATTTTCACGAAAGTAACAAGCATTATGTAGTGTTTTTCGTTATAAAACAGAAGAAATTTTTTTAACGTATTAACTACACAAACACTTCAAGCGTTTTCCATATTTCTACACTAAAGAATAGCTTATAATGTTATTTTTCGAACATTAATTCTGATATGCAACTAGTATCAGTTCTACTAATTTAACCATAAAAAGTTTGTAGGTGACAATAATATGGTTATATGACCGTATTTAAACATGTTTTTTTCTATGCGTGTATATGTAGATTTAAACAAAGCATTTGATAAAGTCAATCATGGCCTTCTTATTTACAAGTTGGATAAAATCGGGCTCTCTCTTTTATATAGTGTTTTTTTGAGACGAATGGAACTTCCGATAGAGATAGCTGTAATACTAGCTGTCATCTTGGAATTTTTTTTCAGAATACTTTGGCAAATCACCATGCAAAGACTTACTCAAGAAGAACGTTTACAAATCGTGGAAATTTGTTTCCAAAATTCGCGCTCTGTTCGCCAAACTTATAGAGCATTTTGTCAAGTTGCCGGTGCGCATAAACGTTCACATGAGCAGCTAACACACAATACTTATATCGATTCATAACATTTACTCTGTTGGTTAATATTCATCGACGCGAGTGTGGCAGTGCACTCGAATTAATATATCCAACTTCGTTCTCAGCAACTCGGTCTCTGTCCGTCCACTACTTGGGAAAATATCTTGGCATATATCCATATTAGATCGATGGTGAAAGAATTGAAGCGGACTATCAATTGCGTCGTGTGTTTGGTGAATGGGCTGAGAATCAACTGGAAGTTTAAACAGATTTTTATTGTCACATCATCTTCAGCGAAGTGGCTCATTTCTGGCTTAACGGGTATGTTAACAAGTATAATTGTCATTTTTGAAGAGAACATAGTCTTCATGAGACTCTTAAGACTCCATTACATATCAAAACAGTCGCTGTTTGGTGTGGTTTACCGGCATCATCAGCGTCATCGGTCCATTTGTCTTTAAATTCGAAACCAAATGATTCATGATGTTTTTATTTCTAATGTCATTGCAAATCATTTGGAGGAGAAATTGTTCCAACAAGAAAGAGCAACTTGCCATACAGCGCGTGAAACCATCAATTTGTTGAGCCAAAAGTTTGGTGAGCGAATTATCTTAAGAAATGGATCAGTGAATTTGGCCACGTCGTTGGTTGGATTAAACACCTTTGGACTAGTTTTTGTGGGGGTACGTCAAATCTCTGCACAATAAGAAAAACAATCGGGATAAATTAACTGCTTGTTTGTAGAACGTGAGCACAAAAGTGACTCGTTTAACTTACATTTAAAACAAACGAGTCACTACAAACAGGCAGTAAGTATTTTATATTTACTGTCGTACTCAAAAATTCAAGTACGAATAACACTTAAACGTACTTCAAACAATCCTTAATGGTATAACTTTCGAAAATCAATTCCGGAATTTTTTAAAAATGGTACAAAATTCTTAAATCAAGTAAAAAAAGATCAAACTTTTTGTTGGTATGAGAAATAATAAAAACTTATTGATCTTCCAACCCTAAAAATCGGAGGATATACTCATGTACATATAAGAACATCTCTATCATGCTGAATTTTTTAAACTGTGATAAGTTTCATAATTCCTGCCTAGTAAAATTGTGTTTTCAGTTTCTATTTTCCTTTTAGAAAGTAAAACGGAAATAATTTACGAAAGAATGTTTTCGGTTGCATATGTTTTTACTTCCACTGTATATGTGGCTCGTAAATATGAATGTACATAGTAAAAATTTTGTGCCATCATGCAAATAATAAATTTATATTTTCATATTAATGTAAATGAAAGAGTGTTTCTGTGGTACTGCACGTTGTTTAATGTACATTTGTCGTTTCGGTTTTCAATTTCAGTTTTGAAACAAACTCCCAAAAGCCATTTCAATACGTAACAAACGTTCATATTTATATTAAGAAAAATGTGATAGCTATTCATTTTTGTAGCATGATACATTCAGGTATTTTTCCAGATAAAATACTTACGTGCATACCAACAAACATTTATAGTATGATATACACTCATACATATATGTAAGTAATATGTATATGTATGTTCAATTGGATATGCATATGCATTTAAAAAAAAATATTTGCCTTTTTTTAATACGCAAAATAACTCAAATGCAAAATCATCATTAGGTGGTGCAATTTTATTCAAATGCATGTTATTTCTTATACGGTTAAATATTCACCTCTATTATGAAAGTCAATGGCAACGACACAATAATTGTATTTTCTAAGACGTTATTGACAGCCATCGATTGAAAGCCACTTGGCATTTTTAATGCTAAGATCAAACTACCGGCGTAATATAGGGATGGGCAAATTGGAAAAATATATCGATATACTATATCGAATCGATATTTTTTAAGAGTATCGATATTTATTATTTCAAAAATATCGATATATCGAACGTATTACCAAATGAAAAAATTCAAATCTTATTATTGTTCCAACTATATATATAGGCACATATATTGTTACAAAACCGCATAAAATAAATCTTTTCAAGTTCGTTTGACTTTACTGTTTTAATTAGGAATCTGCTAGGTGAAAACCCCGCTTCTTTTTTTAATTCTTCTTCTAATACATGCAGTCTACAACTGACATGAAATGCTTAACACTAACACTAATATGATGTTAGTGTTAAGTATAGACTCACCATGTTAGAGGTTTTGTCATGTTATAACACGGTTGTTAATGCAAATGTTTTAACAACGCTTTTATGAGTGCCCCGGTATGCTAGCTGGTAGCGAGCTAGTCTATCAGCGCCGAGGTTGCGGGTTCGATTCCCGCCAAAGACTCTGGTTTCTTTCCTGCAGACAAGCATAAAGCTTCGCGGGATTAGCTTAGGAAATTAAAAAAAAAAAAAAAAAAATAACCATGTTATAACAGCAAATCATGTCAGTTGTAGACGGGGAATTATAGATCTTCATATAAGTTTAAAAAAACATATGATGCTTGCAGTGATGCCAATTTTTAAATACATATTGTTTGAAAAACGGCTAAAATTTTGAGTTTTTAATGAAAACTGACTTTAAAAAATATCGAATTCGATAGTCGTATTTCAATATCAATACATCGATATATCGGTATTTTAAATATCGGCGATATATATCGATTATTTTTTTTTTAAATATCGATGTTTTGATATATCGATTATTTTTTGCCCATTCCTAGCGTAATGTACCAATATTCGTATTTCAAGTGCCAATAATGTAAATGCACGTATTTTTTTAATAAACGACAATCTGCGCCGAAATCGTACTAACTTAAGACAATTGAACACTCTTTTGAACACTGTTAAGCAAACAAAATGTTACAATTGCGGCGATTTTTATCGGCCACTTGTGCTCCGATCTAAGCGGACAATCAGCGCCGATAAAGGCGAACATCTGTTTGCTAAACAAATTAAAACATCAACGTGAAAACTATTTATACCACTTATAGGAAATATTTCTAAACCTTACTCCAATTTTATTTATAGGAAAATTTTCTTTTTATAGGAAATTTTGTTAAAATTTTCTCTTTATAGGAAATTTTGCTTAAATTTACTTTTTATAGGAAATTTTGTTTGAATTTACTTTTTATAGGAAATTTTGTTTAAATTTAGTTTTTACAGGAAATTTTGTTTAAATTTACTTTTTAGAGGAAATTTTGGTAAAATTTATTATTTATATGAAATTTTGTCAAAATTTGCTTTTTATAGGAAATTTTGTTTAAATTTACTTTTTTTCATCAAAGTTTTTTTTTGGGGAATATAAAGTTTATTATTAATTTTCCATGTTTGATAAATACACTGAAATTTATTGTTGAGGGAAAGCTAGCTTCTATGCGCATTTCACTGGTTGCTTAAACCAGCTCATCAGGAAACCTTTTCCAAAGATTTTAGAAAAGCCAAAAATATTAAACAAATAAAACCCTAAAGCGAATAAGAATTATAAACACTCTAATGGCCATTTTCTGAATGTATCGACAAACTGTCTGTTACTTAATGTCAACATAAATTTATTGGACCGATAAACTGTCCCTTAACGATTTTGGGTTTCTCAATATACCGACAAAAAACCATTGTTTTCAGCTGGCAACGCCACTCAAAATGCATGTAAAAGTTGGGATTCAGCTGATTAAATTTATCTGTACGGCAAATAAAAGGAAAATAAATAATTGGCAGATGAGTGCCGGTTAGCTTTGCGATAAAATCGAAGCAAATGAGACATTTAGAAAACCAAATTTCTTTAATGTGCAGTTTTTCGTTGGGAAAAAAGATAATGAGAAAATGGCTATAAGTCTTACTTGTAACAATATCAAAACTTAAACAAAACACCAACAATAAACAGTGAGTTTATCTTTTCTTACACCCCCCTACAAATGGTTGGGTTCTTTCCAACCCAATTTTTTTTCTTTTTATTGAAATTTTTTTAAATTTATAATTTATATGAAATTTTGTTAAATTTTTCCTTTTCTTGGAAATTTTTTTAAAACTTTCTTTTTATGTAAATTTTGTTAAAATGTTCTTTTTATAGGAAATTTTGTGAAAATGTTCTTTTTATAGGAAATTATGTATATATGTATTTCAAAATTTTTTTTTTATAGGAAATTTTGTTAAAATTTTCCTTTTATGGGAAATTTTGCTAAAATTTACTTTTTATAGGAAATTTTGCCAAAATTTACTTTTTGCTAAAATTAATTTTTTTAGGAAATTTTGTTTAAATTTACTTTTTTATAAAAATTTTTTTAAAAAACACACCACAATAGTGGAAAGTGTATTATGCATTTGTGCTGATGTGTGTAACACCTTAAAATATGGGTTTTAGATGTACTTTTAAGTATACCGATCGATTCAGAATCACTTTCTTAGTTGATGTTACGATGTCCGTCCGGCTGGCTTGTAGGCAGGCTGGCGGGCTGGCTGTCTATGTAACCGTGTGCGCAAAGTACAGTTCGCAATTTTACAGATAATTTAATCAAATTTGGCACATTGGTTCTTATTAGCATAAGGACCAAGCCGAATCGTAGGACCAAGAGTGGAGATATGGTCCGATTTCTGCCCCTCAGAAACTTTCAAACCGATTTTAATGAAATTTAAAACTTAGGTAGATTCATTAAAATTAAAAATATTAAAATTATGTCTGCTTTAAACAAAAATAACACACGATAATGTAACCATATTGTACCGACTACACTGGTTCACAAATTATTAACTTTTTGCCATAACCTCAAAAATAAGATGTTTTCTAAGATAAATCGGGGCTGCTGATCACGAATAACACTTATCCACAAAAAACAATAAACCTCAAAAATTAGATTTTTTCTGAGATAAATCGCATTTCACATCTTTCTCAAGAAGCGTTTTCGAGATATACGCGGAACATATACAAACTATGTCGATCGGATAAAGATTTACTGAGTTACAGGACTTTAAGCTTGAAGAAAAAGTGATTTTTGGATAAGCTCTGAAAGAGAAAAGAGATATCTATGCAAAATGTTAAATCAACAATTAACTTCGGTTTGTCAATAGTATGAAATGAGAATTAAGCACATTATAACGAAACCTTGTACAATTCAGTTGAACAGTTCTAGAGATTTTTCGAAAAATGTACCTAAAACAACTGCAGAAAACCACGATTTTCGCGTATATCTCGAAAATGCTTATTGAGAAAAATAAATGAATGCCATATTCGTGATCAGCAGCACCGATTTATCTCAGAAAAAATGTCACTTTTTTTTTTTTTTTTTGTGGCATAGTGTTTTTGTCTCGTTTTGAGTGAAGCCAATATGCGCCGAAAAAATCGTCACAACGTACGACGATAATGTGACCACTCAAAAATTAATTGTGCAATTCGTAGAAATGTGTGGCTATGAAGCAAGATAAAAATCTTCGTAGGTTGTGCTACATGTGCGATAGTGTGATCTTAGCTTAAAGGCTCAACCATAATATGCATAGCCTTGCTTAACCTACTGTCAAAAATTAGCAAAAAGTCTCTCAAATGTATTTAAAAAAACAAAAACAAAATAAAAAAACATTTGATTCCGTACGGAATGTGCGATTAGTTTCGCACCTTGCTTAAGCAAATGACAGTTTCATTAAACTTAGCAAAAAGTTTCCTTAAGTTCAATATGGTTTGCCTCATATAATTAACATGTATTCGCACATTTGATTAAGCCAACTTAAGCACATTTTGGTTGGGCCTTAAGGCGCTATTAAGTCGACTCTGTTTTGACAGGAAATTTTGCGACTACTAAATTAAAAGTTAAATAATATGGAAATCGACTTAATTTGTCACTTAAAGCAATAGAATTTCATCTCCGGCATCACTATGTGCCATTTCACATGAAATTGAACTGAAACTGAAATGGATGCTCAGAAAAAAGCACCCACAATAGTTTTTGATATGCAAAAATTTAAATGTTTTTAAGACACTTACAACTCTCGCCAGCTAGGTTTTTACAATTTTTTAATTGTAGTCGTTGATATCAAAAACGCATCATTTAATCTTTTTTATTCAACAAAATAGGTTTTTTTACGTTGTTTTACATCAAACATCTTTAACATTTAATGTGTGTGTGACTTATTGCAATTTGTTGCATCTATTGATACATAATTAAGAAACTTGTTACCATTTCCGAATCATGCAGTTTTTTAGGGAGCGAAATATTGGTCAAACGGCTCCTTATTTGACTACAAAACAGTGTTGCCACTTCGTGGGTAATTACCCGAATTTGGTATAATTTTTACGGTCGTGGGTAGAGCGTGGGTAATTTCTCTCAGGTGTAATTCAGGTGTAATTTTAAATTTTTACTTCAGTTGGTCTAATAAAATCAAGATTCGATTTCAGTAATGACATTTATTTCTTTTAAATATTGTTGCTAAGAAATGCACAGCCTTTTGAACCAAAGTCTCGGTTTCTTTTTAAGAAACGACTTCAATCATTAAACATACATACATATATTTTTAAACGCTTGGTAATAAATGTCGCAAGATGGTGATTAAGAACCTGAAGTTTATCTAAAAAAGTTATTCAAACTAAAAACTTGCCTGAGGGAAGATTTGTTTCCAATATTGCAACATATAATTAATTTTATTTCTTTCTACCTTGCTACTTTTTAATGTTTTAGTTTTAAGAATATTTAACGCCTTTTACAGTTGTAAAACTGAATTACGAAAGGGACAGTTGTATAAAACTCTGCAGGCATTTTGTTTACTAAATAAGGTATAAAGGGTATTTTTTAACACCATGAAACTTAAAATGGTAGGCAACACAAAAAAAAATTAGTTTTAATCGCAGATTGATACATGGCATTAGATACCATTTGAAACTGATTTAAAACAAATAGACGCCTGTCCTTGACGAAACGCATTGAAGACGTCTAATTTTGTTTTTCTTTTTCGAATAAAATGAACAATGTTGACCTCCAAGACACCGATTGTTGCTGGTTTATCAGCATTATCTACTGACTTCACAGCCCTACGGAAAACAATCAATAAGTGTCACATCGCCAGCCCTTGAAGTCTAATTGACAGTTTATTTTCTCTATATCAACACATCGCCTTCATTTGTGAAAAAAGTTGCGTTATTTAAATCATGAAGTCACCTTTAAGTTGCGAAAATCGATGGCAGATATATCAACCAAATGTGGAAGTTAAACTCATTATTTAAGCAGTTTTATTTTATGTTTTATTAATTTTTTTTAGGTCTTTAATGTTATTTTTGTTTATTTAAATAAAATTAACAGCTTAACTAATATCGATATTGTTTTAATGAGTTTGTTGTGTTTTTGCTTCTTTGTAAATTTCTTTTTATTAAATAAAACTTAAATTTTATATCAGGTGTAATTTCATTTAAATTGGGTAATTTTGCTTCATCTTAAGTGCAGTTTTGAATTTTGCTGGTGGTAACACTGCTACAAAATGAAATTGATAATATTTTGAAACAAAAAATGCATAGCATATCTTAGGGGAGTTGAAAAAACCTGATCGCATCGACTATGCTACCAGATTTTTTATTTTGTTATCATTAGAAAACAAAAACGGATCGAAATTGCTACTTAACTGAAAACATACAAATTTATTATTTTAAACCAAATAGGAAATTAAAGTTTTTATTTTAAATAGTTAGGAAAAGATTATTAAAAAAGAATTTTATTAAAAAAATGATATTTATTTTTAACTTAATGCAAAAAAATTTCTAAATACAAATTGCATTAAAAATATTTTTTCCAATTTCCCGATGATATTTTTAGTTGGGGATTCTTAAAAAAGTCAAACATCAGGTATCTCCACAAAAAGCCGGTATTCTCCACACAATGAGCTCCAAGTGATCCAATTCTCAAAATACTGAAAACAAAACACTCTCAAATTTTGAAAACAGTTGTACACTTGCACTCCAGCTAAAAGGTAAAAGAAAAAAAAGGCCGGTAAAATGATTTTTAAGTTTAATTTGTTTTGTGAAAAAAAAAATAATTAGCACATTTTGTTTAACAAACAAATACATTAAATGACTAATAAATTGAATAAAAAAATGTCATTTAAAAAGAAATTAAGCAAACAGATAAGAAATACATATGTACTTCAATTTATGTAGAGTACGAAATTAAAATTATATTTTAAATTAAAAAGTGTTTATTTTTCAGCAAAAACACACAAAAATGACCAAACCTGTTTTATACTACACTCCGCGCAGCCCACCTTGCCGTGCTGTTTTATTAACCGCTGCTGCTTTGGGAGTCGATTTGGATTTGAGGTAAAACTGAAATCATTTTGAATACATAATTTAATTAAAACATTTTTTTATTTATGCAAATTTTTGGTTATTTTCTAATGTGTTCAGATCCATGAACTTAAAAGAAGGTGAACACATGACACCTGAATTTCTTAAACTCAACCCAATGCACACTATTCCCGTGTTAGACGATAACGGTGTTGTTATCTCTGACTCTCATGTCATCTGCTCATACTTGGCTGATAAGTATGCTGTCGATGAAACCCTCTATCCCAAAGATAAAGAGCAACGCATGAAAGTTGATGCAAGACTATATTTCGACTGCGGTCATCTCTTTCCCCGTGCCCGCTTCATGGTTGAACCTGTTATTTACTTTGGTGCCGATAATATCCCCGAAGAAAGAGTTGTCTACATGCAAAAGGCCTATGATGGCCTTGAGAAGTGTTTAGCCACCTCCAAGTATGTGTGCGGTGATGATGTCACTATTGCCGATTTGTGCTGTGTGGCCACGGTATCCACTGCCATGCTTTTCGCCCCAATCGATGAGGAAAAATTCCCCAATGTTAAGGACTGGGTTAATCGTCTGTCCGAATTGCCCTACTACAAGAAGAGTAATCAAGAGGGTGCCGACATTTTATATAAATTTGTCCGGGAGAAATTAGAAGAAAATAAAAAAGCAAAAACTGCCTAAAGAAAATAAGCACAAAAGAAATTATGTATGTATGTCAAATATTTTTAATGTACTGTGTGCAATGTGCGTGAAAATTTTTTATTTGAAATAAATTAAAAAAAAAAGTTAAAACAACAAACTAGTTTTATCTATAAGTACTTAGTTAATGATCATTAACAAATAGTAGCGAATGTAGAGGGAGCAAAGAGAGAGACCAAGTTTATATAAGTTTGAAGAACAATAATTTATTTAAAGTTACTACCAGTATTGCTGCGTGTAAATCGTTTGTTTGTCTTTTTTAATGTAGAGATTAAAAGAAAACCCAGCAAACACGATGTCAAACCTTTAATATAAAGCGGTCTGTACTGCCGTGCTTAAGAAAAATGCAGTAAAATTCGATTGATCATAAAATTAATCGTTCAAATGTTCATTTGAATTGAATTGACTTGAAAGCATTACACTCATTTCGGAAATCACCTAGTACGAGATAATCGTCGAAAGGCATAGAAAATAATAAGAATAGAAATTCCAATGATGTACTGTAATTAGCAGGTAACGGCAGAATATGACTTAAATTAGTAGGGAGCTGCGAAATCCTATCAGCATGAGCATTCACTTATTTGAATTAATTCAAAATCAATTCAAATGAATTGCAATTCATTTTTTCTAATTCATTTGAATCAATTCAAAGTCGATTCAATTCAAATGAATTGGAAATGAATTGCAATTCCATTTACCAATTCATTTGAATTAAAAAATTAAATTTCATTTAATTAATTTTTTGTGTGAAAAGAATTAATTCAAAATTTGCTTATTCAGTGCATGAATGATTCACGAATTAATTCAAAAATTAATGATTCATTTACATCTCTGGAAATTGTTATCAAATGTTATTCTGAATCAAAAAATTAACTTGGCACCACAAAAGGGAAAAATTAATGCAGACATAACAATTACAGAAACCCTTAATTTCTTGTAGAAAATATAAATTATTTGTAAGTAAAAAATGTATTATAAAGTGTAAGAATGAAAATAAAAATAAAACGGGAAAGTTTATTCTATTCATACTTCAATTCCGTTCTTCGCTTTAAGTTACATGCAACGCTATTTATAAGTTTTTGGCTAACTAAATGCAGTTATAGCGCGAGGGTATCACACAATTTTTTGGAGCCTAATGCACAAGTTCTCGGTGGATCTAGACCTTCGTTTAGGAAGGCGAGAGCTTCCAGAATCGAAAGTAAAAACAAAATTGTATGTATTTGTCAAAATCAGCTGATTTTTTCGAACACTGCTAGTAACTCTAGCAAAAATAAAAAGTAGAACTACCTTTAAGCTGGAGGTCCACACCACGCGTTTTCCCCTTCACGCATTGCATGGTCTTTAAACCTTCCAAGCGTTATATGTTTCAAGTTGCATTCAACGCTTTTTATGCGGCATCACCAGAAGTTAAAATTAAATTTATTTGTTAAAACCAGGGTGCTAATTCTGGCAGTCGTGATCGAATACTTTTACGATTCGAAAGCAATTTTATTTCAGTGATGAATGAACGAATCGAAATTATTTTATCAGTTTGACACAACTTTAGGGCCTAACGTTCTATTCTCACAACTGTTTTGTTCAATCCGTTTTAATTAATTTTTCCAACATGTCACTTTTCGAAGAATGTTAAAGACTACATGAAAAAATGAGGACAAAGTGAATCCTTTAACTTCCTTATAATTAAAACTTGTTCTATAACATATTTTTATTATGTTTAATTTTTAGTACAGAAAAAAATTGTTGACCCAAAAGACAAAAATAAATCATGAAAACTTTTTTCATTAGATTTGTATTTACTGTGCTACATGTCCCAGTTTTGATCCCAATTTACGCCTGTTTCTTAAGTTTTGTTATTTTCTGACATTTTTAATCATGTCAAAAGTATTTTAGTTGATACTTTTGTCTATCTTTTCGTAATAAAATAGCAGAAAATATCAGAATTAAAATGAAATTGTAGAAAAAAAAGTTTAACAAAGTTTATTTCCTTTGCCTAACAATTGAGGCAATAAAATGAAATGTACGCTTAAGACCAGTTTACACGGTGATACAATGTATTACGACATTGCAAAAAATGATGTAGAATGAGAAAAATCGTATCATGTAAAAGCAAAATGTATTGAGTAAGAGAGAATACGAATACAAAATCTGACAAGCGGTCGGTAAATGGTATTTTTCTAAACCATTTTAGAAACTTATGTATGTATTCTCATCACACCAGAGGTGTATTTGAACAGAGTATATCGAAGGTGGTAGCATTTTTATATAATTACAAAAACAACTTAAATCAACTCGGGACATTTTCATGTTGTTTTTGTAAAAATTTAAAACTGCCACCATCTGCTTTTTTGTTATTATTTTTGATTTTACTTGTACCATCCGTGTAAACATGAATTATACTTACAAAAGATTTTTATTTTTTTCTTTTAAATACGGAGAGAATTTCATAATATTTTGATTCTACAAAGTCGTAATACATTGTATTACCGTGTAAACTGGCCTTTAGCTGAGTTGTGAAAGACGTAAATAAGCATAATACAGAGTAACTGTGAAAGGATGAAACAAAAATTGTGTACATACATATAAATTATGTAATATGCGATTATAAAATGTATGTATTTGGCAATAAAATCCATTAGGTTTTATAGCAAAAAGGCGATTACGATTTGAAATATAGCTTCAAAATATTGATGAATATGGAATTTATGCGACCAACATGATACGACTAGGGTTAAAATTTTGTACAAATATGTATTTTATTATCTATATCAGCGTTTAAAAACTGCAGTCAAAGTAGAAAACGGTAATTTCTTTCATTTGTCATTGGCCAAAAAAAAAAAACTGTTGCTTTAACTTCTGATTCATTACATGGGGTCTTCACCTGACAATTTTTGACATACCAAACTTCAAAGTGTACATAAAAAACTTTAATATTTTTGTCAGCGTTTTTGTTTTCCTAAAACTCAAGAACCGCTGGACCGATTGACAATTGACAAACTTGGACAATAAATTATTTTAGTCGGGAGGTGGCGCTGTTGTCGGGATCTTTCAAATTTTTTAATTTATGGTACAATTTGGCTGAAATTCACAAAATTTATTTATTTAACAAAAATAAGTTTCCTAATAAAATTTTGACCCGGTAGATATTAACAAAATTGTCCAGTATTTAATTTTTTATTTTTATTAATAAAATTTCGAGCTGCGCCGGGACCAAACATCAAGAATAATTTTTTAAAAGTACCCGTTTTTGCGTCGACCCAATGCTTGCTTTCCATACATTTTGTGTGTCCTCCTAAAAACCACTTTTCTTAATTTTCTTTCAGAAAGTCTCGGTTTATTAGTAAGAGGGGAGTAGAACATGCTATTCCTCTCTCACCTTTCAATAATAAACTCATATTTTCTGAAAGAAAACATCCATTGTGTGAATCCAGACTTACACAGTAAATAAAAATTCAATTTAATTTGTCAATATCAGCTAATTTTTTCGAACGCCGCTTATGACACGTTCGCTAAGATAGCAACGAAAGTAAGAAGGCTTCCCAACTTTTTTGGTTGCAATTTAAGTACATTGATTATTAAAGGTTAATAAAAAAAGTACACAATAGAAATATAAAGTACAATTACATAATTTATTTTTATTGTTATATTTAAAAACGTTTTTGTATTGCTTTTCGAAAGTTTTAACAAACAATTACACTGTGCTAGAATTTTACACTTTTTTTGAGACAAGCCGGGCAACTGGCGCTTTAGTCTTATTCGGGTACGCTGAATCCAATACCCCGGTTCAGTTTATTGAAATTAGTAAAAAAAAAAACGAAAATCCGCAATAAAATTTTCTTTAAACGTTAAATTTTTTTCTAACATGCGCAGTCGTTTTAGAAATATGTTTTTTTGCAACTTTTTTGGACTTCTGGCCCAACTGCCGTCAATAAGGCGAACTGGAGGCTCGTAACTTATAGGACAGTTTAGGTTTTTAGTGGCTTTCCATAGGCTGTAGTTAGTTCTTTTTGTTGGATCAAGATTTTGTAGATATCTTTGGAGGGACGATACTTTGTTTTCCTGGAGAGCTTTGCGGAGTGCTCTTTGACATTGGTTAAGTTGGAGTTTTTAAGCTGGAGATCTATGTTGCTGCCATAATCTTCTAAGGTTTCTTTTTTCTCTGATCAGAGTTTGAACATTTTGTGGGCATTGTGCTTTTTTCGTAGTCTGATTTATAGTCGGTGTAGACACATTTGCTGCGATATAAATTGTATCTGTAAACATGCTTATTGCTTCTTGCACTTCTTCTTCATTTTTTAATGAGATATATGAGGGTAAGTGTGTACTTATATACTCTTTATATTTAAGCCAATTAGTCATCCTGTTTGGGAAATACCGGTGCTTGGGGATCGGATGTTCCTGAAAAACCGTCAATATTGAAGGCGAATGGTCGGATGAGAGATCTATAGATGTGACTATAGAAATGTGTTCACGTTTAATGTTCTTTAATACCGCAATGTCGAGAATATCTGGAATCTTGTTTGGGTCTGATGGCAAATGAGTTGGCTGACCCCCAGAGATAACATCTAGTTTGCATGAGACTATCGATTTTAAAAGCTGTCTCCCTTTAGTGTTATTGAGTCGAGAACCCCAGTGCGTGTGCTTTGCGTTGTAATCCCCAGCTGCAATAAATTTGGTACCTAAGCTTTTGTAGTAATGGGTGTATTGGGATTCCGGTATGCTATGTTTAGGAGGACAATAAACAGAAGAAATTGTTAGATTTTCTGCCATAAGGTTAATGGAAGTTGCTTGGATCTGTTCTGTTTTATATTCGTTCAATGGAAAATGACTCAGTTTTTCTTTTATAATTATGGCGGAGCCACCACACGCTTTTCCACTGGGGTGTTTAGTATAGTATATTGAATATCCTTTGATTCTAAAACAGTTTTTAACAGTAAAATGCGTCTCAGATATTAGCAGTATGTCAATTTCTTGGGGACTCAAGAAGTGTTCTACTTCTTTTTCAAAAAATGGCTTTGACTAATATTAATTAGTTGTTCTTTGTACAATAAGTATTATAATTTTATAACTAATAAAACCCTATCTAATATAACCTGAATCTATTTTGAATTCTAGATAAATCTAATAATGTGAAATAAAGTATTTTCGAGTACTTTATTATTCTCATAAAGTATAGAGTACAATTACTCGAAATTACGTACAATACTTTATTATAAAGTACGGTTGGCAAGCCTAAAAGTAAGCAACGACGGAAATTAAAAATCAAGGGAAAATTTAAAATTTATGTTTAATAGTGTGATGTAGGGTATCATATGGTCTTGTCCGACTATACTTGATCCTTTTTTTTTATTGATATTTTAATTTAATTTATTTAAAGGTGTATGTTTTATTTCGTGGTACACTGTCAATTATATACATTTTTGTTCTTAATTACACAAATTCGTTAAGTTACAAAGATTGTGTTTTAGCAACTTTTATTTGTTTGCTAATCAGTTAATTAGATTCGTAACTGATTTACCAAATATGTAAAACTTCCTATTCAAATTCGGCGTTACCCAGTGTCATTCTTATTTTAATGCCTTTAAAAACCTTTTCGCAAAATGCATAAATTGTTAGCCTGTTTTGCCACACTCGAATTTATGTTAAGAATGTTTATGTTGGTATTTTTCCCTCTGTGTATGTATATAGATCTAAATATTAGGATATACAGATATCTTCAAAGTTCCATGTAAGCATTAAATTTCGCTATATTCTTCTAATCGCATTATATTTGAAAATTGTTGCTAAAATACTTAACCCCCCCCCCCCCCCCCCCCGCGCAATTAACTCCCACAAAGTCTTAAAAGTAATTCAATTCTCCTTCCATTTCTCAAATGTCTAAGTAAATCCGGCATCAATTCGCCATTGTCAACATTTATGATTTATGTGACTAAAAGAAGACAAGAAAAAGATATTTTTTGTGACAAAAATGTTACAAAAAAAAAACATTCCAGGTTCATGCCAATAAATCAATTGCGTAAGAAAACAAACATAAAAACCCGATAAAACTGAGTAAATAAAGTTATTTTCATTGAAAGGTTGGAAAATCTGCTAATTCAAAACCATAACAACACACGAGAAGATAATTTAACTTAATATTTTATGATTACCTGCCAGATAGAAAAAAAGATATTTGGTTGTTTACTTGAATGATTTAGAATAAGTGATGAAGGTGAAGTGATGAAAATGTAAGAGACTGAAGGGAATAACCTCTCAAAAGAAATCGTTTGTCTTCAGCAAATAGCATGATTACAGATGACTTAATGTCCCTATTGCGGTTCTCCACACCACACAGTTTGGTCATCTAATAGTAAGCCTAACTTATGCACAACCAAACTCATTTTAGGTATTGTGACACCCAAGTGTTTTTAGTTAAGTTTGCTATAAAGTTGCCAACTTAAAATATCACGTTTGACAAGTGAAAATTTTATAAAATTAAATAATTTTTATACCCTTCACCTCAGGTGGAATAGGGTATATATAAGTTTGTCATTCCGTTTGTAATTTCTACAATATTGATCTAAGACCCTATGAAGTATATATATTCTGGGTCCTCATGAGGAGAGAAGTTGATTTAAGCATGTCCGTCTGTCCGACCGTCTTACGTTTGATACGTGTTTTCCGGAGACTCCAGACATGATAGCGGCTAGGTTGTTTTACATTTATGTCACATATAGTCCACCATTTCTTGCTATTAAAATTCAGCCAGATCGGTTTCAAAATGGCTGAGATATGAGCAAAAAACTACGAATACCTCTAATTGTTTCCAAAAATCCCTTGTTGTTGTATTTTTATTACTTTTTTCTGTTTATCTGGAGAAGGCGAGAGCAAAAGATTCCAAATTAGACACACACATTTAAGTTTTCAATACACAGCATCCCACAAAATATGGGCGGGAGTGAAGAAGTGGGCGTGGTACGCTCGTACAAAAAAATATCAAAAATTTTACTAAAACCTGATTTTTTGGACTGTTATATGACCTATGGTTATCCCTTATATATCAAAAAATCTTTAGTAAAAAATGTTCTCTGAAAAACTCGGAAAAATCGGTTCAGATTCGAAAAAGTTTTGACCAAAATAATAATTTTTTTTTTTTTTTTTTTTTTAATACCCACTCTCGGGAACCATAGATCTTCCCGAATCCAAGATTTATAACCCAACTAACTGGCAAATTTCTTCTTAAACACGTCGGTATATAAATCTGCTAAATCGGTTAAAAAATGGCTGAGTTATAACCAAAATACTGAAATCCCAAAAATTACTCTTTTTATACCCTTCACCTCAGGTGGAAAAGGGTATAGATAAGTTTGTCATTCCGTTTGTAATTTCTACAATATTGATCTAAGACCCTATAAAGTATATATATTCTGGGTCCTTATGGGGAGAGAAGTTGATTTAACAATGTGTTGTTTTGTATTTTCTTTTTGTCTAGTTGCTCTGTATTCTGCTCGCAAAATTATGAAGGGTTTATAAGATTCGGCACAGCCGAATATAGCACTCTTACTTGTTTTAAACTAAAAGTGTTTTTAACTGTTGTGTCGAATAAAAAATTTTTATAATTGATATTAGTGTCGATTTATTTTATGATGATGAAAAGGGAAACCCTTGTATAGATGCGCTACGTACAAGAAGACAAATTCGTGATGATTAAAACCCTATTGAACTTTCCAGTGCCAGGTAAGATCTTCTAATAAATAACGAAACTTTCGTGTGCCTGATGAGTTCTTCTTCCGGTTGGGGTAGCTGTTGGCCAATCTGCTTGTTGTATTATTAGTTCAACTGACTAAGTAAAATTATCACTTGATGGTGGAATATTTTCAATACCAAATACTTGGCCGGACTTGCAATACAAGAGCTGCGAAACAATATCCTCAAAGCTTTTTAATTGAACTTCTTGTGATAGCCCTCCCCCTGTCGCTTGAGTGTTTCTTTTATTTTTGGCAAGTTTTTTTTTTTATACTTGCCTTGTAGTGTATCCAAACCTGTGCCAAGAATATTATAATTAGATTAAAATTAAGATTAAGTCCCAAACTATTTAACACCACTAAAAACTCTTCCCATAACTCCTTAAATTAATTTTTCATCATACCAATTTTTGTTGTTTGTAGTGGTGTGTTGTGGTCATCTGTTTGTGAGACAAAACAGAGACAAAAAAACATAGAGTGGCCAGATTGCCAGCGGCGCTGGTATGCCCGCGTTTCGCTCGGCTGAAGCTCGCCGGATGGGGTGGTTCTTGCCGGCAACTGGACCCTGGACACACACACTAGCAAAAAAAATCATACCAGCTAATGGTTATATATGTAATTAAATTTTTAGGGGCTAAAAGTAGTCCTGCATCTCCCTACCGGTCATACCTATACACAAATATATTGCCCTCCCACTCGAGAACTTCGTCTCGCCATGACGCCATCTCCTCGGCGTCCCAAATCTCACCTGCAAACATTACCTCCCCTACTTACCGCCGCTTATTATTTAATTTAGCCAATCATATCAAATGACAACACTGTGGAAAAAATTTCATTCAAACATTATAAAAATTATTTAATTTATTTAAAAAAAACGATTTTAAATTGATTTTAATTATGTTTACATAATTTACAAAAAAACATTGAGCAAAATGATCAAATTTAATTTAGAAAATGGAAAAGAATTTAATTTGTAAGAAACAAGATTTCAATTTATATTTAATTTTTTTTCTTGTATTCTAATTTTCTTATTACTCTACTTTTCTTTCAAGGTTAACTTTATTCCTCTCAGACCTCCGAGCCTTTGCGGATTACAGGAGCTGCCGTCCGTCCGTCACGTGTCCTCACTACTTCCTGTTTTAGGTAAGTCTCTTTCAACTCAATCACTAGCAATATATATATAACCTTTTTTTTTATTTTAATACTTGTTCTCAGATAAGGAAAACTGACTCTACCCTCTGGGCAACTAACCCTACGACTACAGACAGGCCTGAGCTCACCCCTAATCTGACGCGCACCTGGTTCAATGCTCAACCAGGGACTGACACTTCGGGTAACTAAATTCTTGTTTTCCCTATACAAAAAAAAAACCATATATATCGAGCCCTAACAGCGAAAATAATGTAAGCGCCAAAAATCAAATTTTACAGGAGAGAGCTTTTTTGTTTTATTACATATTAAATTTTGTATGAAATTTGTCGCTTACACTAAAATTGTTTTGGCTATAAAATCGTAACGGTACATTATATGACCTTGATATTTTAGGAGATGATGCAAGTGTTGCCAATAAAGTAATTTATCAAAAAAAACGAAAATTGAAAATCATGTCGCTTACACTATTTTCGCTGTTAGGGCTCGATATATATATATATATATATATATATATATATTTTAATATTTGTCCGTTGCAGTTGTCCGTCGTATCTGTCTAAGTCAGACAAATTGGCAGAATACCTGACTTCGGCACGGATGGTGTTGCCGAAGAACTGATGATTTTGTTCCCACGATGTATGTGGCGGCGATGATGTGGTGGCTTGATCGTGTGGTTTACTGCTATAGTTTAGGTTACACTTTATTTACTTTTAAGGATTTCCAATTGTTTTAAACATTAGTCTTAAGATTGTTTTTAAATAAATATAATTTCTTGTTTTTAAATTTAAACTTTTTGTTGCAAATTAGCACTTGATGTAACACGTATTTAAGCCTGTAGCTATAAACTTTATTATTTCCAGTTCTTTACTTGGTTGCACTACAAGTTTTAATTATTTAGTTTTACTAAAGCTTTTCTTCTTATTATTTAAAGTGCTACTTTCATTGTAAAATTGTTTTTTTTTGTTGTTGTGAAACATATCACTTTTAATGTAAAAAAAAAAATAAAAATAATTTTAAAACCAGCTCTTTTGTTGTTTTTTTTCCGATCACTTTTGCCACCACTTACCACATCTTTTTTTGCCAAGGAGAAAAAATAAAAAGGGCCGACATTTTGCTCTTTGGCGGCCAAGAAACCTCGGTCGAGCAAAATGTCGGTTCCTTGCATTTTTTCCCTGTCTACATACCAGACAATTTTCAGCAATTAAATTTGCAATTGTTTGTTTGTTTACCTTTTTTTTCCTCTTCTTCTCTACTCGTAAATATTTCCCTTTCTCTTTCTACCTCTAGCTTTGTCCCTTTCTTGCTACAAATACTGGCGTTGCCAACCCATACTAATTCTCTTCTTTTTCTTTCATTTCTAAACACCTACAGGGTGCACACGACATGTTTTTCGCGACAAGCTGCCCAAATTGAACTTTCGTTTTTATTTTCATACTACATAATAAAAGTTTTTAAAAATAGCGTAAAAATTATTACAAAAAATTTATACATACGATTTCTCCATTTTGTTTTCGATTTTCACCGAATTTAAAAAAATAAACTTTAACTGCCAATAACACAACTACTTTTTAGCAGTTGTGTGTATTTAACATTTTTGTCGACCAAACTTTTACAAAGTTGAAAACGGCAATACCACGAAAAACAGATAGACAACTGAATAGCGAACTGCCAGTTGAGTTGAGAATGGCAATGTGAATTTACCAAAGACAACCAAACTGTTACAAAAGTGGAGAACCGCAATAGGGCCATAATTTTTTCTTTCGAAAAGAACTTTCTAATGCGAATAACTGTAAAAGAAAATTAGGTTTTAAGGATTTAAACTAAAAAAAAAAAATTAATCCAAAAAGCTTTTATGACAGCTTTAAAATCATGACAAGATTTTTATGGTTCCTTAGGGACGCCCTTCCGAAAATCCCTTTAACACAAACAAATCTCGTTAAGATGTTGATATCGGAAATCGGCATAGATAATTTTTACATAAACTTTAACCCTACACCCGTTTTTTTAAATAGTACGTCCATAGGTCCCCATATGTCTAGCATAGGGTCTTTTACCGCTATCTGCTTTTTCTAAAAAAAAAATTTAAAGATTTGTATTGCAAAAATTGGCTTAGTAGATCCATTATTTTACCCAATCGCAAGAAGTTTAGCGACTTAAAATTGGAAAAGTTTACTGAAGGGAACTAGAATATTTTTAAGAAACTGTGGCAGATCGCAAGCAAAACGCACGAGTTTCAGAACACTAAAAATAAATCTGGCGTTCCTTTTTACTCCTATATGGACCGATTCTAATATAATTCAGACATATGACGTCATGCAAACTACATTCGCATTAGCTAATAATTTCAAGCTGGCAAACTAAAGATAGTTGCTGCTCAGTTGCGGGGTTGTCAGTTCTTATAAAGTGCAAAGCAATGCTTTGAACGGAAATTCTTTAGAAAAATCTTCGGACCTATAACAAATAATAATGGAACATACAAAATAAGATGAAACGATGAAATTTAAGAGCTTGCTGGTCACAAGACAATAGTAAGGTATATAAAAGCGATATGGTTGAGACGGTTTGGGCATGTTATCTGCAGTAGAAGAAAACTACTTATAGCTGATGAGCATGGTACAAGAACACGAGGAAGACCAAGAGCAAGATGGATAGATGGTGTACTAAAATATCTATATGTTTTCAGAATTCAGAACTATGAAAAAAAGATCGTGTTGCTTGGAGGCGAATCGTAGAAAAAGCTTTGGTCCACCCGGGCTGTGATGCTGTAAATGAATAATAAATGTATAAGGTATTTATAATGTATTACAAACAACTTTATTTATTAGATATACATATACAAAATGGATATACCAGTATTTCTAGTTTTGTAAATTAGAAACGCACATTATATCAAGTCCATCGTGTTCTCCATTTATGTTAACAAACATTATCTTTTCCGCATCTGTCTCGCTTAATTTAGAATCGGATGACATTCCGCTTAAAAGGGTAGCGGCAGAGGAAAAAATATGTTGAGTCGCAGTACTACTTGCAGGCGTAGCCAATATTCGACAGCTAAGTTTATAAAGTATGGGAAAGACTTCCTTGTGCATTTCCCACCAACTGACGCAATCAAAGCTGTCACTGTTTTTAACACGTATATTTTTATAACATTGCAACTCTTGAGTGAAAAGATCGCTGGGATTTTGATTCGTTTCAGGCTCTAGAAAGTCGGAAAATATTTTTCTACGCTTTGACACAAAAGTAGAGGGTTCGGTTTCCATTTTAATGTTCAAATTTAATTCATCTACATGGCACAAGAGTTTACACTCATCCTCAATAAATTTTTTCTCTTTTTTGCTGAAAGGCAATAGTTTTTTGGTGGGCGGATATAGAAAAAGTGCAATTTTATGAAGAATGCTGATATTCTCGTATAAAATTGTATCCAAGTTTAGTCCTAAATTCCCCTTTAAGCTCTCAATAAATTCAAAATCTTTAAATTCGCTGTCATTTGTATCACATGACTTTTTCAATTCATGCAAATAGGGAATAACTAGAGGTAAAGTGGGCTCATTTTCTTCTTCCAACGATTCTATGGCTTCTAAAAAGGGCTGGAGAGTTTTGGTAAAAGATTTTATATTGCTAATATTAATAATTTCAAATTCTGGATTGTTTTTTTCATCTTCCAGAGTTTGGCTAATCGTGTTCCAGTTATTTTCTATTGATTTTAGCGTTGTGTATATTGTATTCCAACGAAGCGGATAATTGCAATGCAATTCATTGGTACAACTAGAATTTTCTGCCGAAAGCTTTAAAAAGTTTTCTAAATTCACGCAAGCTCTAGCGAGTTCGATGATTTCTGGAACTTCTTCCAAGGATTTTTGCAGAGCATTGTTCAGCAAAAGGCTAATGCATAGTAAATTTGGAATATTTTGAAAAGTGTCCATTATATTTTCGTCACTACTTGTTATAATTATGTATTTCTCAGATAGTTCGCAGTCAAAGTTCTTAAGAATTTCATATACTGCCTCATAGATTTGTTGACCTTTAAAATATAAAAAAAAAAAACCATACATTCAGGAAGAGCATATATGTTTGCATAATAAGGTATAATCAAAAAAAGAAATCTGCTATATCAAATGCCCAGCCTATTTAAGAATTATTACTTACTTTCATTCTTATCGCCATCCACTAATTTTAATCCCAGCAGACAAGTGGTTAATTGACCTTTTTTCAAATAATTCATGGTTACAGCTAAAAAAGTTTTTTGTGAGAACGCATCGGTTCGAATATCGATCGTTAAGGCAAAACCATTGCTTTTTATCTCCGCTATTTTCGCTTTCACTTTTTTAAAACACTCTTCATACATTTCAGTCACATTAACCGCGACAGTCGTTGGATTTGGAATTATCTGATCGTAATCAATATTAGTACCGAATTTTGCTCCATACGATATTAATTCTTTAAAGACGGCCAATAAACCCGTATCCTGTAGCACACTAGACGACCTGCGATCATTTATTAACCACTTTGTTAATAATTCTGTTAGATTTTTATTACCTCTTTCGATATTTCCGATTTGCAGATTCTCACGTTTTCGTAGAAATTTTTCAACATAACAAAGGTGTTTAACCAAATTCGAACGTTGGTAGTGGTTGAAGAGGAGCACTTTTTTGCATGCACGACATTGAACGAATCCTTCAAGTTCTACGCCATGTTCATCTTGTATAAGCGAAAATATATCCCAACATCGGCTGTAGGTATCAGGCCTCTTTTGTAGAGTAAATTTTCCAATCTCAATGTTTAAAGCAACTCTTTTTGGACAATAATTATATTTTTCGGGTGGCGACTGAAAAATTTATAAATGAAATTAGTTTTTTTTTTAATTGTTGTTATGAAAATATTCATTTAAAACGTGCATTAATTTACAATTTCTTTCAAACTTTCTTAAAACCCGGTATATTTATAGGAATACACGGGAAATGTCTTTCCGATTGTCGGCATAAAGCCTTGAAACTCCCGAAGATTGAGTCAAAACTGATTGCCGACCAAGGCGTACAGTTCAAATTTTTTCAATTGCATTTTTGTAATTATGAATTCCCACGTTTTAAATTTTTGTTTAGCTTTTTCACAATTCGCTATTTTCAACAAAAAGAACAAGTTAGAGTGCAATATTCGGCTATGCCGAATCTTATTTACTCTTCACAATGTTACGATAATAACAGAAAGTTATATAAATACCATTCTTTAGATATGAATAAATCAACGTTGTGCCACACCCGCTTGTCCAATCCTGCCCATATTTTCTCGGATGTTGTGTGTTGATAACCAAAATGATTGTACCTAATTTGAAATTTTTGGCTCCTGCATTTCTCCAGATACAACGGATGGTTTATTTTTTAGGGCCGATGTTGAATGTGAACCACACCTAAACGTCAAGTTTTTTTCTGTCTTTCAGTTCACATTTCTCAATTTCAGACTAACTCAATTTGAACCATGGAAAGATACACAATCGAGCGACGCGTTTACGTTATTCAGGCCTTTTATGCAAATCAAAATGCATAAAGACGTTTACAAGGTGCAATTGACTCAGGAACAAAAGCCTCTTAACCATTCCAAACGTCGTCAGTGGTCAGAATGGTGGCAAGAAATGGCAACAGCGGATGGATTAATTTTCGAAAAAAATCATTTTCAGTGATGAGGCACATTTTCACCTCAGTGGATTCGTCAATAAGCGGAATTGCCGCATTTGGGCGAATGAAAATCCAAGAGTGATTGTCGAAAGACTGTTTGGTGCGGTTTATGGGCTGGCAGCATCATCCGGCCGTATTTTTTCCAAAATGAGGTGTTCGCTATCGTGAGATGATAACGAACTTTTATGGCCCGAATTGGAAGATATGGATGTTGACGGTATATCGTTTCAACAGGACTGTGCCACTTGCCACCCAACTAACGAAACAATGGCTCTTTTGCGCGATAAAATCGATGGTCGTGTTATCTCACTTGGTGGCGATGTCAATTGGCCGCCAAGATCATGTGATTTGACACCGTTGGACTTCTTTCTTTGGGGATATTTTAAAGAAAAGGAGTATGTCGATAAGCCAGCAACAATTCAAGAGCTAAAGGATGAGATAATTCGACACATTAACGGCATAGAAGCTCAATTATGCCTCAGCGTCATCGAAAATTTGTAGCATCGAGGTTGCGGCGGCCATTTAGCCGATATTTTGCTCCATACACAATTGAACCATACCAATATTATCATAATAAGAAATAACAATAACCGAGCAGGCTGAATTTCAATAGCAAACAATTCCGGACTATGTGTGACATAAATATATAACTACTAACTGAATGTTCAGAAAAATTTACAATTATTAGACACCAGCAGAATGTAATGCATTTTTTGGCCCGCTACGGCCTTCGTCAGCATTCTTTGTGTCTCACTGGATAGTGTTACTTTATAAATTGAATGTATTCAACTCAACTATTTTAACAATTAGAAATTGGGAATTATTTCCTTGTGAAGGTTACTTTATATTATTATAAACATTTTTTTTTTCATTTTTCGAATTTATTCTATGAGTTAAATTTCAGTTATGTATTTTGTAAAGCTTTTTTGTAATAGTTCTATTCCTTTAATTTTTCAGAAATTACTTTATACACTACCAGACTATTATATTGTATTTTCTTTTTACATTTTACCTTATGCTATGTTCACATTTGGGTTCTTAAACGCGTTTAAGCAGCTCGAACGTGATTAAGCTCTAATCACTTCAAAATCGAGATGATTAACCATACATTGAAGTGATTTGTTAATCACTTCAAATCGACATGATTACAACTAAATCACTTCATAAACCACATAGAATCCACTGAACATACCCCAAATGAGAATCGCCAACATGATCGTGTAAAACCGGCCAAGATGGCTGCTTAATGTTTTTAGTTTTTTTTCTTAAATAATTCATAAATTTTCACAATTACATCATTAAAATTACTAAAATAATCTTCTGATAACTTTATAAAAGTGTTTTTATCCATTTTTAATACTTGAAAGAAATTTAAATTTGTTTGTTGTTTTTTTGTGTGTTTGTGTGTGTGTTTTTTCTTAATCATCTGTCATCTTAATCATCTCAAATGTAATGTGAACGGCTTTGATTAGCTAAATCAACATTTTGCTTAAACGCGTTTAAAAATCCAAATGTGAACATAGCATTAGCCTTCCTTTGGAAAGCAATGAGGTATATTGAATGTTCAGAAAAATTTACAATTATTAGTTGAGTTAAATACATTCAATTTATAAAGTAACACTATCCAGTGAGACACAAAGAATGCTGACGAAGGCCGTAGCGGGCCAGAAAATGCATTACATTCTGCTGGTGTCTAATAATTGTAAATTTTTCTGAACATTCAATATACCTCATTGCTTTCCAAAGGAAGGCTAAGGTAAAATTAAAAAAGAAAATACAATATAATAGTCTGGTAGTGTATAAAGTCATTTCTGAAAAATTAAAGGAATAGAACTATTACAAAAAAGCTTTACAAAATACATAACTGAAATTTAACTCATAGAATAAATTCGAAAAATGAAAAAAAAATGTTTATAATAATATAAAGTAACCTTCACAAGGAAATAATTCCCAATTTCTAATTGTTAAAATAGTTGAGTTGAATACATTCAATTTATAAAGTAACACTACCCAGTGAGACACAAAGAATGCTGACGAAGGCCGTAGCGGGCCAAAAAATGCATTACATTCTGCTGGTGTCTATTAATTGTAAATTTTTCTGAACATTCAATATACCTCATTGCTTTCCAAAGGAAGGCTAAGGTAAAATGTAAAAAGAAAATACAATATAATAGTCTGGTAGTGTATAAAGTCATTTCTGAAAAATTAAAGGAATAGAACTATTACAAAAAAGCTTTACAAAATACATAACTGAAATTTAACTCATAGAATAAATTCGAAAAATGAAAAAAAATGTTTATAAATGAATTAGTTTAAAATTTGTTTAAAAAAATGTTTATAAACATTTGTACGTTAGAGCGACTCACCAAAAAAAGTGGTCGATGTACCCTCCTAAAAATGAACCTTGGACTTTTTTAAGATAACATTTTAAATATTTTGGCTCCAGGGTTGACCTCTCGTGAGCTGGACCAGTTTGAAAAAGGGTATATTTTTGCATGTTTTGTTAATTTGAGAATCTGTTTCCTTACCAACATATCATGGATCATTTCATTTTTTCTTTCTTTAGTATGAAAATAGCATACATGATCTAGAAACTAAATCCGCTATCATTTTAGAGTTACTACAAAATTGCATTTATATATATTCCAGAACACCGTGTAAAATGCATCTAATTTGCACAAATCTAAATTATTTACATACAAAGATGATATACTTGGCAAAAAATAAAATTTGATACCCATATTGCCCTATTTAAAACGAAGGGTTACCACGTATTTAATTAAATCGACTTAAGATTCAAATATGTTAATTTGACACTTTTATAACAAACAACCCCGAACAAAAAAAGACCGTTTTTTTACAGAAAATCCTTAAAAAAAGGACCTGGATGATCGTCCTTGGACAAATTTTATATACAGTTGGAAGCGCCTTAAAAAAACCTTTTTTACGATACCCAACTTGTATATGTTGGGAAGAAAACAGATTCTTAAAGTAACAAAACATGCAAAAATATACCCATTTTCAAACTGGTCCAGCTCACGAGAGGTCAACCCTGGAGCCGAAATATTTAAAATGTCATCTTAAAAAAGTCCAAGGTTCATTTTTAGGAGGGTACATCGAGCACGAATTTTGCTTCCATACAACTTGAGTCGCTCTAATGTACGTATGTATATGTATGAAGGTCTCTGATGATATATTAAGCGTAAAATACAACAAACTTTTCAAATTTTGCAGTCTAAATGGGTTAAGTAAAAGTACCAAAATTCCTTTTATTACAAACTTTTACCCGCTGAATGACTGATTTTGAATATTAGTGACATTCCGGCGTAGTTATAGATATTTATTTAAAAACGTCTTTACAAAAAGAACCAAAAGTACGAATTTTTACCCTGTTTTGTCCCTTTAAGTAAAAGTATTTTAAATAAATGAAATTTTAAAATTTTGCAGTCTAAGTGGGGTTGACAAATTTTTTTACAATTAATTGTTTTTAAAACGACTTCTATACTTTAGTAAAATGTCTTCAATTGGAACCCAATCTTCAAGGCTAGTATCTAACAAATTTAAAGATAAAAGCATGGATTCGCTAGTATTTACTTTTAACCTATTTGTTACTTTATTTTTGATTAAAGCTAACTTAGTAAAAACACGCTCAGCAGAGGCCCTACTATGTGACAATGTAAAAATATGAGAGATCAATTTGTACAAGTTTGAATGAAATTTCGAATGCTGAAGATTTTTGGCGTGAAATTGGAACATTGAAAAATAGATTTGATGAGTATACCTGGAGCCAAATTATCGCATTCGATATCGATCGAAATTGCAATACAATTTAAATGGGAATTTCGATTGATATCGAATGCCGTAATTTGGCTCCAGGTCTACTCATCAAACCTATTTTTCAATGTTCCAATTTCACGCCAAAAATCTTCAGCATTCGAAATTTTAAATATGTGTTCATAATTCGTGTCATTTACTTTACTCTCTAGAAGTTTAAATTCATGTATAAATCTGTCTGGGTCAGTTATAATATCTTTAACCTCTGAAATAGTTTATATCTTCATAAGAAACTATAAATAATGGTTCTAAATACATACCAGAGAACTGCAAAATCACTATTTTTCTTGATTTATTCATAAGCTAAAACTTACATTCAATCTTTGCTTGCAAAACAAAGTTCAACGTTGGTAATTTTTGCATCGTTTCGTACACATTTGATTTTTGCATGTATTCGTTTTTTATAGAAAGTTATTTTTTTGCATTTTTGTTGCGCACGCAATATAACACAACTGTGTTAATTCAACTCGATGAGACAGGCGCTTTGTTAACCCTGCAAATAAAATTGGACCACCTGGTCCATTTTGATAAAATGGACTACTCCATGGACTAGTCCGATGTAATGCAAGCATGGACTATGTCATTGTTAAAAAGTGTTTGTAGTGAGACGACATGTCTTCGTATTTTAACGACATGCTTTCGTTTTTAAACGTTCAAAACTAATCCTTTTTAGTATACCATGGAGTAGTTTTAAAACTACTCCTTAGTGGTCCAAAGGTGGGTTATATGGTCCTCTCCTAGGACATCGTAATGTTAAATAGACCAGGTTTTTTCCATACGTTTGGGTTAGTTTTGGACTAGTCCGGGTCCCTTGTGGACTACTCTTTACACGCGTGTTTGGCCTGGTCCTATTATTTGCAGGGTAACATTAACAACAATAAACAACTAGATGAGACGCTTTGTTAAAATTAACAACAATAACAAAAATACACTGTACATACAGAGCCAGGGTTGTCAGATCGATTTTGACCCTTTTCGCCAAATTCGATATCAAAAATCGCCAAAGCCTTTGTTTACAATTTTTTGACAATAAAATACATTATTTTTAATTTATTAAAAATATTTTTTATAAATCTTAAAAACTAAATTAGTTCCGTAACGCTTAAATACGCCAAAAATTCAAAAAAAAGTCGCCAAGCGAAATAAATATAGTTAGTGAACACAAAAAAGGTACGATGTTTACTATAAAATAATTTATAGTAGTCTACTTAAAGCAATAAAAAAAGATTTTTTGCGGCTAGTACTAAACAAATATTAGAAATGCACTATATACAATAGTTGCAGTTTTATTATATACTTATATAAAACGCTTCACCGACAAGACTCGCTATTTGGAATACATTGTGAGGGTATAACATTTATTAAGCGAAAGTACAAAAGAAGTGCAACATGTACTATTCCCATTCATATAACTTATCAGGCATGTTCTGAAAATCACTTTTTGTGAAAGTGATTTGAAATCACAAAAAAGGTGTTCTGGACAAAAAGCTTTTTTCATAATTGTGATTTTTAACCAGTCAGCTAAGTGGCCGCTGCACAGTGGCGCCATTTGAGTTTTTTCGTTGCAAAAATCATATCTTTTGAACCGAATAAGGTAATTGAACAGTTTAAACAGCATATGATAGATAACTGTTCAGCCTATGAAATGTGCATTTGAAAAGGGTGCTACGCTGTGTAGGGGCCTACTTATGGGTTATCAAAGTTAAAATTAGTAGAAAAATCAATTTTATGGTACCTAAAAAAAAATTATTTTTACATTTTTAGATTGTTTTTATTTTTTTTTTCTTTAGGGTTCTAAATTATTACCCAACAAATTAAAAAAAAAAATTTTTTTTTTTTAAATTTATTTTTTCAATTTTCTGTATTTTCGGTATATGGGTAATTCCATGTCAAAACGACCAAGAGTGGGACACGACCCCTTCCGATTTTAATGAAATTTGGTGAGAATGTTCCTTTTATCTTATAAGGAACATATATGAACGAAAAAAAATTTTAAAATTTTTTTTTCAAAAGTTATGTCATACTCAAAATGTCATAATTTCGCCGAATTAGCCGAATGTGTTGAGCTTATTTCTTCAATAACTCGAAAACTACTTGACATACGAAGATGATTTTAATGTCATTTTAAAGAGAATACTTGGGGCTACAAACCATATATTGAAAAAATAAATTTTTTTTTGAAAAATGTAATATCTGCAAAATGTTAAATTTTAAAAACGGACTAAGTCAAAAACCTATTTTTTTATTTGGCTGATTTTTTTTTGTATAATACCTCAAACTGTTCTTTAAAAATTCTGAAACTTTGAAGGAGGTGTTTTTTTTTTTTTTAAGATATGATTTTTTTCCTTTCGCAACCTTTAAAAAAATAATATTAAAATAGAATTTTAATATTGTAATTTTGAGCAATAAGTACACTGTGCAAGTTGCAAAAAACAGACCAGCCGCGCACCTGGCATTTCACCCTAATTGGGGACGCTGAATTCAGTGGTGCTAACCGTTTTTTTAAATTAGCTCTTGTTTTCAAGATATACCGTTATTTCGAAAATGTAAGGCGCTGCACAGCATATATTCGCGTAACTCAAAAATGGTTTAGTTTATTGAAATAACTAAAAAAACCGAAATTCGGCAATAAATAATAAAGTGGGGTTGGTCATACATTTGACCCATCTAGGAGCATCCTACGCGCTGTAGGGGCCAAATTAAAGAATTTTATTAAACCGCAATATTAGTATGGCAACCATGTCTTTTTAACCTTTTTTACCTCTAGAAGCCAAACGGGCACGTACGGGCAGATAAAATTTTTGAATTATGTAAAGAAATAATCAAAGAACAGATTTTGCAAATATGGCAAATATAGAAAAATATAGATTTTTGTTATTTTCCGTCAAAGTTGAAAAATAGTGAAAAAACGGATAGTTTTTAAATAGTGATTTACCAGGAGAAACACAAAGCAAACAGTTCATTTTTTTTTTATCATTACACATTTAATAAATGCATCAATCAATACAAACAAAAAATAAGGCGATTCGTTACCTATTTTTCGTGATATTACACCTGAAATCGCAACAAATTTACTAAAAATTGTGTGTTTTTTTGAAAACCGAAAGTCGGTCAACTTTGAACGGCTATATCTTCTAAACTAAAAATGTGATATTATTAAGAGTGGCAGATTTGAAATCGTTGAAAAGTTTCCTATAACATGAGTTTATTCAAAACTTCGTCGGTGCTCATGAAAATTTTGATTTTTGCAACCTCGTTTGCTCTACGGGCGCTACTGTGCGCTGATTTAAAATTACTTGCTTATTTGTTGCCACCATTTTTAACTTAGTTAAAACTTTTGTGGTTTTCAAAACACCCATTAATCACAAGTGATTTTAAATCTTGTGATTTACAGAACATGCCTGTATAACTCCTAATAACGCGTCTAGAAGTTCGTATTGCATTCTAATTTGAAGGCGAGTTTTAGTGGAGTTCATAGTTTCAACACAGGCATTACTAGTTGTAATAACCGCATATTTAGGACAGCCAAAGTAAAGACCTTAAAATTTTACGTACCTGCCGTATCCTTGTAGCTTTGTTGGTATAAACTTATTTAGTTATCTTTCCAATTAATCAACGCTTATTGTTTCCATTGTGTTTCATAAACGTCCAAAGGTATGATAGGATTTATAAAAATCTTTAAAATATCACTAACAACAACATATTTTATCTGTGATAATAAATTGCCACATACATATAAGTATAATGTGAAAACGTTTATAGACTTAAAACATATTCGTGTTTTAAGGAATTCTATTTATTGATTTTTTCAAGAGCAATTTTATATATAAAAAAACACTTTTCTAGAAGATTTTCATTAACTTCATCAGCCATTTGAAAATACTTTCAAATACCTATCATACATATATGATTGCCTGAAATTTCATTCATATAAATACGAGAATTAAAATAATATTATTTCTAAGTATTGAATTTTACGAATTTCAAAACAAATTAATAGGTCATCAAAAATAGCCAGTTGGCGATTTTAACAATTTTATAAATCACCAAAAAATCGACATGTCGCCAAATCAAAAATTAGGTCGCCAAACACAACATACAGTTAGGGACAAAATTGTTCACAAAATTAGTGTTACAGTATTTATCGGATATAAGAACATCTCATATAAGAACAAAACGCTTTTAAGAAACGTTTTCAAAAACACCATGTCTTTTTAGTGATTTTTCTAACAAAAAAGGTTTCATATAAGAAAAACGCTTATAAGAAAAAAACTGATTAAAGAACATTTTTCTTAAACACAAAAACCACAAAATGTATAGAAAAAGAATTTATATAAGAAACTTCCAACACAGAATTTATGTAGTTTGCATGGACAACGCTGTTTTCTGACAGTTTTACAACAAGAACAAAGTTTTTTTTTAGATGAGCGAGCTGGTACTCATGAGAAGCTTTGTGTTTATTGCCAAAAAAAACAAAAGTTAAAATCTTAAAAGAAATACAAAACGGTATAAAAAGAAGCGAAATTGCAAAAAATATAATATTGGACTTACAACGTTATCTAAAATAGTGAAAAACTCAAAAGACATAGAAAATAATTATTTAAAAGTTAGAAATGTTAACAAAAAAAAAGACAGAAAACCAAAATTTGAAAGTCATATGGCCATATGTTCTTATATAAGAAATAAGTTTCTTATATAAAATAATTGGCTGTAGGAAATATCGCCCAAAGAAAAATGGCGCAAAAAAAAAATGAAAAATCGCCCAAATGAAGAATCGCCCAAGCGAACATGAAAAATGACCCAAAAAGGTGAATATGAAATTTTGCCCAAAAAAAACGAAAAAGGGTCCAAAAAGAAAATGAAAAATGACCCAAAAAGCAAAAACGAATTTTTTCCAAAAAAAAAAAAAAAAAAAATTACTCAATTTGCAAAAAAGTGTTTGTTAATCATATAAATTTAGGTGACATGTCATAGCGTCCAGTGTCGTAGTGTCCTTGAGCTTTATGACACTTTTAAAAGTGTCATAATGTCCATCGAAGGATTGTCATAACGTCCGCAACTTAACTTATAATCAAAAATGTGTAAATTTTTTTTTAAAATACCGTTAAAATTTCAAGTGATTTTTTTAAAGATACTAATTTAACCATAATATGGTTGTCGGTGACAATGATTTGGTTAAAGTAAACATAATATGGATAAAATATTTTTTTAGCTTTTACTCCGGGTGTATATATTAAATATATATATCGAAAATAAGGATTTTCGCTTCTATGGTATAACAAATACTAGCTTCGCTAACTAAAGCTGCTCTGTATAGCCGGCCTTCGGCCGGGCGCAAGGATTTTCTCCTCTATGGTATAACAAAGACCGGCTTCGCTAACTAAAGCTTTTCTGTATAGACGGCCTTCGGCCGGGCGCAAGGTTTTTTTCCTTTATGGTCTAACAAAAACCGGTTTCGCTAAGTAAAGCTTTGAAAAACTGCCTTGTTTCCGAACAAGGCCGACTACGAAGAGAAGCTTTAGTTAGCGAAGCCGGTCTTTGTTATACCATAGAGGAGAAAATCCTTGCGCCCGGCCGAAGGCCGGCTATACAGAGCAGCTTTAGTTAGCGAAGCCAGTATTTGTTATACCATAGAAGCGAAAATCCTTATTTTCGATATATATATATTTAATATATACACCCAGAGAAAAAGCTACAAAACCATTTTTAAAAAAATTCTACCCATATTATGTTTAATTTAACCAAATCATTGTCGCCGACAACCATATTATGGTTAAATTAGTTTCTTGAAAAATAGTTTTGTTGTTTGCAACCATAATAAAACGTGGTTTTCTCTGCTATGTAAGATTATGGTAGAATTTTAAAAATGAAAAATGGCCCAAAAAAAATGGGCTATTTTACATACAACATTTTTATTAAAACGATAAACGAAAAATCACCCAACAATAACGAAAAATAGCCCAAAAATTTTGGGGCATTTTTCATATGAAATCAGGCCCAATTTTACATGCAATTTTTTTGGGCGATTTTTCATTTTTTTTTTTTTTTTTGGGCGATTTTTCTTTGGGCGATATTTCCTACAGCCAAAATAATTGTATATTAGAAAGAAACGCTTATAAGAAACTTTTTTCGTGGATTTTTTAAGTTTCTTATATCCGATAAATACTGTATTGGCAAAATAGGCTAAAAATTTTTGTTTTATTTATAATTATTTAATTTTTTTTTAACTATACGAAATGAAGAACATTGAAAGAACTTAAAAATAAAAACTTTTTCAAAAAATATGTGTTTATAATATTTTACTCGGTATTAGTATTAAGTTCTGAGTGTGAACAATTATGACCGCTGTTAGAGATTATTGTTGTATTTGGGTCCTAGCGTTTGGTGTGTTGTCCCTTTGCTCTTTTAAGCTATCTTAATCCTTTTTAACATACTTATACAAAAGTTTTTAGCATTTTCGGCTAAAGTTTTTCAAGCTTTTACTGCAATCTCCCAAAGCTTAAATGCAGTGTTAGGCGGGTTCCTCTGAGCAAAAAAATTTGACGTTTCGGAACGCACCAAAGGTACTCAATTTGAAATTTTTATTGTCTTCAAACTAACTTTTAGCTATTTCTGAAGTATGCTTAAGATCGTTGTCCTGCATAATGATATCACCCTGTCGTGGTTCTAAGCCGAATATGGCTAATCTTGGAATCTACGGGTCTTAAATTATGGTTATGTAGTACTAGGCACACATTTTTCTAAAAGGTGGGTTATCGCTCTTTATTCTAGCTACTTATCTACTTCAACTTAAGCAACTTCGTACGATTTTAGTGCTTACATCTTACTCAATGCTCAGTATTTGCCAGACCTTAATAGCTATATTGACTACACCAGTAACAATAAGTCGCTTTGAGTCTAGAAAATCTTTTGGCGAAAGTTTTTTTATGGGCGACCAGCTTTGTTGCTTTTGGTATTCAAACTACACTTTTTTTTTATTTTACATTAAAATCTCACTGAAATGTTTTATTTTTTGTGTTCATGCGATGTGAGACTCCTTTTTTTAAAATTTTTCACAATGCTCTGTTTTAAATGTGCCGCTTTCGACTTACCGTTCTTGAAGAAACTAAGCAAAATTTAATTGCTCAAACTTTTTTCAAATTTTAAAAAAATTTAATATTAAGAATTAATTTACTCACTTGAAATTTTTTTTGAATTGTTATGAAAGATTCACAAAGGGTCAATATTGTTCACACATATGGTTTGGATGTTAACTTAAGCTTCGTACAGACGATGGTCAGATCTTACAATATTGGTAAGCAGCGTTGCTTAAATTGCATTAAAATTGGCTAAAATGTCTTACAACTGTGTGAACATTGTAAGCTCATTTGTATTTGCAGATGTGCAAAATTAATGCATCTGACAATGGGCCATTGTCAGAAAAATTTTGCTGTTGGCAACGCCTGCTAACAATATTGTAAGATCTGACCATCGTCTGTACGAAGCTTTAGAATAAATATAATAAAAACTAACGGTACTTTTGAAAATAAGTTTACATAGTTTTATTATAAAATGTAGAAGGCCATACAATAGTTTTAGAAAGTTTCCAAGTTGAAACTTTAATAGTTTTCATGATAAGCATACATTTTTATAATTTCGTGAACAGTTTTGTCCCTAACTGTATGTGCGTTTAGTGTAATTTCAATTTTTTTTTTCTTGTACTACATAGCAGCTGCTGAATGTATACATAAGTAATGATTGCTCGATTTCTGGCTTTTTTGTTTGTATTTTTTTTTTCTTTACCAAAACAATCATTGTCGCACCGAACACACAAACATCTTTATTAGAAAACGAAGCTAACTATGGTTTAAATAACAAAGCACGATGTGCATTATTTGAATGACTGCAAACCAGCAGCGAATATTTGCGGTTGCGCAAGTTTGATTGTATGACCTCAAGTGAGTGTATTTGTTGCTGTTCATTTAATGCGATTTTTTTGCAATTGTACAAAGCCGTTCTCTGATACATGCATACCATGGTGGAATAGTCCACCATGATACATACGTCAATATTTTGAGCATTTTGTTTTTTATACCTATCAATTCTTTACACAATTTTGGTAAAAACTTAGATTTTACTTTTAATGTCAATAACAAAAATTTTAGAAAAGTTTTCGGTACACAACAGTTCGGTTTCTGCTTCACGACCAATATATACATGCGAGATATCTTTACCCCCTTATTCATAATAAATAAAACAGGTTTATTGAAAGTTTATTCAACCGATTTTCAGCTTACCACGCATGACAAGAAAAAAAAATGCATATAAACTTGCTAACATATACATATATATTTTTACATATATTAAAGCTGGGAGTTATAATAAAACAGAAAGAAAAAAAAGTTTCTTTTCCTAACGTAAAATGTATCAAAAAAGTGGCAAGAATCACAAAAATTACCACATTTGGGTGCATTTTGTAAAAGTGGCCAAATAGTATCCAAGCAGTCGAAAAAGTGGCAAATTGCCACTTAAGTTGCACCAACGGTAACACTAACTGTATCAACAACAACACTGTGTGTTTCCCGAACTCCGAATAGACACTACCATGGTGGAATAAGCAGGTGGCATCGTTACGGCAACAAATACAACATTACAATAAAAATAGAAATTATGGGTGCGTTCGTAAATGCATCCCTGCGCTGCATCAGTGATTTCAAATCGTTATATATTTATCAGTGAAGTAAATGTGGACCAAAAAATTGTGAAATACTCCACAAAAATATTAGACATACAATAAAAAAAAATTATAATTATTTTTTATCGGCTTTATAAAAAGTTTGCTTTTCTGATGCAGCGCAGTGATGCATTTACGAACGCACCATATATCACCGTTTACGTCAAAAAGTACTTTCAACAAAAATCAAAGCGTGTCGCTGAACGTGTTGAAATAAATAAATTTTTAGCCAATTTTAATTTAAATTTAACCAATATCTTATTTATTTTAAATTAAAATTATCAAAAACTTTAATAAAATACAATAATCACAGCACAAAACGTGGACTTTTTGTAAACATAAACAAAACTTTGACATAAACCTAGACAAACAATGCAAGAGCAAAAAATCGTCATCTGGCGTAGTGCTGCCACCTGTTTATTTCACCATGGACACTACCACTGAGTACTTTGTGTTTCTTTCTAACCCTGCAAATAAAATTGGACCACCTGATCCATTTTGATAAAATGGACTACTCCATGGACTGGTCCGATGTAATGCAAGCATGGACCATTTCATTGTTAAAAAGTGTTTGTAGTGAGACGACATGTCTTCGTTTTTTAACGACATGCTTTCGTTTTTAAACGACATGCTTTCGTTTTTAAACGACTTCAAAACTAATCCTCTTGAGTATACCATGGAGTAGTTTTAAAACTACTTCTTAGTGGTCCAAAGGTGGGTTATATGGTCCTCTCCTAGGACATCGTAATGTTAAATAGACCAGGTTTTTTCCATACGTTTGGGTTACTTTTGGACTAGTTCTGGTCCCTTGTGGACTACTCTTTACACGCGTGTTTGGACTGGTCCTATTATTTGCAGGGAAGCAGACCCAAATAAGCACTGTATTCATTATATTGAGTACTATCGTGACGTGACAAAGTATGTGTGTCGTGTGTTCAAGTATGAGAGAACGATGAAATTTCATATTTTAATATACTTGAAAAGAACGTTGTAAAAATTGCTTTCGATTAAATTGTACAGCGCGGGGATGGAAGTGTTACTACAATAAACTTTTCGTGATGTAACTCGGACTTGATACTTTCAAAAATAAACTGTTTTCAGAGAAAAGTCTTTGTATTGGGCCAATGGAAAATTATGGCCCGATCTCCACGAAATTTAGAAGAGTGATATAAATGTACATACCTACTTATAAAAAACGAATTTGTGCAAAATCTTAAATATTTATGTTAGTTTTTTTTAATAAAATTATAAACTTTTGGATTCAGAGCAGTGATGTTCATTCAAGCAAAAAATTGTTTAGAAGCCCCACCCCTTTGTTTTTTACGCTCATTAATTTAGTAGCACACGTACGGAAGATGAGTTGATCTTATTTCAAATACAGTGTGTAAGATAAGTAATAAAATTAAAAAAAACATTTTAATGTTTTTACGAAATTGTTATAAAAGCATAAATGTAGAAGAATTTAGTGGAGTTTTTTTTAAATATAATTCTTAATTTTAATTTCTAAACATGCTCCTACTTCACATTGAATTTTTTTTAATGGTAATATTTAAAAATTTCCAATTCTTACTGTTTGTTAAAAATTTTTAAAAGTTAAAATTTTAAAAGTCAATTTAAAAAATAGAAAATTTAGTTGGACGGTATTATTATAAATATTTTACAATCAAAACAATTTATTTGTATTAAATTTAAATAAAATTTGTGCGTTTAGTTTTGCGTATTTCTGTATTTTGAAATTCTCTCATAATACATATGCAAAACATTTTTGAACATTCAGAGTTATAATAAGTCCCAATTCACACGTTGCAAGTCTTATTGATCAGCTTGCTACTTTATAACGAGAGTGAAGAGAGGAAAATAAACGTTTCTCTCTCACTCTCTCTCGCCTATAAGGTAGCAAGCTGATCAATAAGACTTGCAACCAGGGTTACCGTTAGGAATTTTTGAAAAGTCGCACAAAAGGTTGTTTTATAAAAATAAAGTCGCACAAAAAAGTCGTTTCAGAAAATAAAAGTCGCACATCTTTTTTTTAACGATTTTTATTAATAAAAAGCATAACAAAACAATTGAAACAAAAAGCTTATTGCAGAATTCATTTTTATCATATTTCATAACAATGTACATGTTTGTCCAAGTTTTCATGTATAGTGAAAACATTTACTTAAGTTTAATAAATTTGTCGTATGCTGCCAATGTCAAAGGAGTAGAATTTCTGTTTAAAAACAAGCCAAAAAAGTTAAGGTTAATATATTTTTGACAAAATTTAAACTTGTCCAATTAAAGCCCCTTGAAAATTTTACTTTAATTCCGTTCGTTTGATCTTGGCGCAATATTTCTTTTTCTTAACATACCTACATAAATACTACTTTTTTGAAATTTCTATATTTAGAAATAAGTTCATCACAGGGAATCCAGTCTTCTATATCTTTGTCTATTAAATTTAAAGATGACAGCGTTGAATTGCATGTTTTTACATTGCTTTGCTAGTGTTTACGATTCGAAACAAACAGAAACAACAGAGGTTTTTTGCATTGCATTGCTAACAAAACACTGACAAATTAAAACAAATTGGTCCGAACTGTCAAAACTTGCCACCACCTTGAACTGAATTCGCCTCAAATACGTTGTATACATGACAAGGTTGCAAAAATGTAATAAAAGTGTTGCCAAATGAACAATAATTTATGAATTGTTTTTAAATTTTGACGAGGCTATTTTGGCGAATTTTTTTTTTGATACAAATAATAAGAAAATTTAATGTTTTGTAAGAATCTTAACAAAAAGGGTAAAAAGTAGCAGAAAAATTAAAATAGTCGCAAAAGTCGGTGATAAAAAAAAGTCTCACAAAAAGTCGCAGACCGCTGAAAAAGGGTCAAATTGCGACTTTAGTCGGGCGAACGGTAACACTGCTTGCAACGTGTGAATTGGCACTAAGTTTTACATGGAATGACAAACTTAGTATACCCTAGTGGTGCAGCGCACAGTGGCTGAACATTTTATTTCATTGGCCAAAAGTCCAATTTTTGTTTGTCACCGATTTCAAAAATTTTAATTGTAAACATATTAAAACTAAGGTAGCCAAAAAATTAGGTCAAAATATTAGTAATTGTAGTTGTGCCAAGTTGTTAAATACAACTTTTTTTTTATTCAGAAAAAAGTGATTTTTTTTTATAGAAATTATCAACTTTAGTAGAATAGACCTTTTGCGGCCCAAAAGGGAACAAGGAGGTAAAACCACTGATAGAAAGGTGAAAGTGTTTTCTTTAACCCTGTATATACTCTCGTACCCGCCCGGACCCGCCTGTTTAACACTTTTTTAATTTTATTGAAATTATTCCAAAATTTTTTTTTCCTTTTTTTTATTCCGCAAAATTGTTTGCAGAAGTAACAGAAATCATGTGCTATTGCCATCAAACATTTTATGATATAGGGAATATTGATCGTGATCGAACAGAATAAAGACAGGTTACATATAAAAAATTGTATTATTGTTACACAATCAGAAAAACGTATAGCTCCCCTGATTTATCCTTATCCGTTACACTACGTTTATACTAGCGTATTTTATAGTAGAACTAGCTTAACCCGTTGCGCTTCGCTTCACTGCTTTAACCACCTTTGAAGACTCTCCCTTTAATAGTTCTTCAGTAGAGAGATATTTATTTTTATTTTCAAAAGTGTAGTATACCATAAGAGTGACTTCTACAAAGTTTGAACATTCTTACTACAACAGTTCTTAAGATATGTGATATTAAACATTGGCGTCCTATGGAGGGTAACATTTCCCCGCTGCTATTTTATTTCAATTTTGGGGTTCAGAAGATCATACTACAAAAAGTTTAAATTATCTTCTATTCTAAATTCTAAATTATATTTCTTTCTATGAGGGGTACTGCTCCTCCTCTGTCTAAGCCGCCCATTTCTATATTGAAATTTAAAGTTTGTCATAATAGTAGCTTTAACCACGTTTGAAGACTCTCCCTTTAATAGTTCTTCAGTTGAGAGATATTTAATATATGCATCCTATGGAAGGTATTTCCCCCCTGCGCCTTCCCGCTTTATTTTTATTTTCAAAAGTGTAGTATACCATAAGTGTGACTTTTACAAAGTTTGAACATTCTAACTTTGATAGTTTTTAAGATATCCGATATTAAACATTGGCGTCCTATGGGGGGTAACACTTCCCCCGCTGCTATTTTGTTTAAATTTTGGGGCTCAGAAGATCCTACTACCAAAAGTTCAACAAATTGCTTGCAGCGGCTCTTATTAATATTGCTATATATGAGGGATACTGCTCCTCCCCCGTCTACCCCGCCCATTTGTATATTGAAATTTATAGTTTACTATAATAATAGCTTTAACCACTTTTGAAGACTCTCCCTTTAATAATTCTTCAGTTGAGCGATATTTAATATATGCATCCTATGGGAGGTATTTCCCCCCCTGCGCCTACCCGCTGTATTTCTATTTTCAAAAGTGTTGTATACCATAAGAGTGACTTCTAGAAAGTTTGAACATTCTCACTATTACAGTTCTTTAGATATGCGATGTTAAACATTGGCGTCCTATGGGGGATTCCACTTCCCCTGCTGCTATTTTATTTTAATTTTGGGGCTCAGAAGATCTTACTACCAAAAGTTCTGCATAATGCGTGCAGCGGATCTTAATATATGCGATAATTAATATTGGCATCCTATGGGGGATACCAATTCCCCTGCCCCTATCGAAAAAATAAGTAGCCTATTTTATTTTTAGGGCTCACGTGATGTATCTGTAAAAATTTCAGGAAAATCGGTTCAGTAGTTTAGGAGTCTATAAGCCAACAAACAAACAAACAAACACACAAACACACAAACATACAAACATTTTTCATTTTTATATATATAGATAATAGATAATAGATCATAGATAAAGAGCGTTTACGCTAAACAGGTATATTGTTTATTTTTTGGTCTAATTATAATTCATTAGATCTAAGACAGACATTGTATTAGTAAAAAATAATAATAAATAGAAACGCACATTGTTACAAAAGGTATTAAAATCTATTGCTGCTTTTATTTTTTAAAGGTTTTTTTATTCACATATGTATGAAATGTTTTAATAAATAAGAAATATCGTATCAAAATTTTTAAAAAAATCAGAATTCGGCGGATTTATATTGCTAATATTAACAAATTTTATAGCAATAAAATAATAGATTCTTCTGTAATAATAGCAAGATTTTAGATAATATTTCTAAAGTTACTTGTTACTTTTTCGGTAATAATAGCAAAATTTTCAGTTGATTTTTCCATTTTTTTTTTAATGTTAAAAATGTTTTTATAGTGTAAACATTTAATTTTTTTGAGTGTTTGTTAACAAAAAATGTTAATGTTTATTATTTAAATCAAAAAATGACATTTTTAAATAATTAAAAAAAATAAGTGTCTGAAAAGAGTAGGGCAAGACCACTTATCACAACCGATAACGTAGACACCATATGGAATGAATTTAAAAAAATTATATTGGATTCTGCGAAAGAAGTTTGCGGTGAAACAAAATGTGGTGGACGACATGTAAAAGCCACAATATGGTGGAACGATGCTCTTAAAGAGGTAGTAAATAAAAAGAAAACGAGATGTAAGGACTATTTAAGCGACAAAACCACTGAGAAATACAACTACTACAAAGAACAACGTATAAAATTTAAAGAATTAGTCCGGTTGTCAAAGGCAGAAGCATGGGAAGAATTTGGACGTTTTTTGGAAGAAAATCATAGTGAAAACCAGAAACTTTTCTACAGAACCCTTAAAAACATTAGGAGACCCAAAGATTGTCCAATTAAATTTATCCGAAGTAAAGAAGGAGAACTCTTGAGAGATGACAATAAGATAATGGAGCGATGGCGTGAGTATTTTATACATCTATTGAATGGCGAAGGCACCGCAGTTTCAGCAGATAACTTTATACTTCCGGAGGACGAAGAAGATCCTGGCCAAATCACAATGGACGAACTCCTCAATGCACTTCGCAAAATCTAGTTAGGTAAAGCTGCTGGACATGATGGCATAGCTCCTGAACTTTTGAAATATATGGGTGATGATGGACAGATTTTGCTACACAACGTGATCAATGCAGTATGGAGGCAGGCAACAATTCCCAGCGACTGGCAAGTAGCCATAATCAACCCTATTTTTAAGAAGGGAGATAACCAGCTATGCCAAAATCACCGCGGCATAGTACTTCTTACTGTAGCGGGAAAAATATACTCGAGAATACTCACTGAAAGACTGAAGAGCAAGATAGAACATCAACTTGAAGAGGAACAATGTGGATTTAGACAAAATCGTGGAACCCAAGATTAAATATTCACGATGAGACAAATTTCGGAAAAAACCATTGAATTTAATAGGAAAACTCACTGCTGCTTTATAGACCTGGAGAAAGCTTTCGATACAGTAAAATGGCAACAAATATGGGAGGTGCTTCAGAAACGGAATATTGACAACATATTGATCAGACGAATCAAAAGCTTTTACGAAACATGCCGGAATTATGTAAGAACCGGGAACATAACATCCAAAGAATTTATAACAACACAGGGAGTGCGACATACTAAGTCCATATCTGTTTATAATACTGATGGATGACGTAATCAAGTCTTGCAGGAACTCACTTATTTCAATGACGGTAGGATATTGGAACATGCAACTAGTGAAAGTTTCCATGCTGGCATATGCAGATGACGTGACCAAAGTTGCAAAATCCGCGGAATCTCTACAACGAAACCTTGATATCTTTGTGTACGAAATGACAAGGAGAGGCCTCCGCATAAATACCCGGAAAACGGAAACCATGATAATAAGTCGCGATAGGAATCATCATGAAATTTACATAGGATCCGAAGCATTAAAGCAAGTTGAACACTTCCGCTACTTGGGAGTCACAATTAGCGAAGACGGAAAAGCGGACAGGGATTTAAACCGCAGGATAGCTACAACTGCTAATTTATACTTTGCTTTAAACAAAAATTGTATTAGTAAGAGGGAAGTTTCAACGGGTACAAAACTTGCCGTATACAACTCCACGTATATACCAACCCTTACAAATGGCTGCGAATCATGGGCGCTAGCCACAAAAAATCGGAGCAGAATTCAGGCGTCAGAAATAAAGTACTTAAGACGTGTAGCCGGTAAAACAAGACGAGACAGAATACGAAACGACACTATACGAGCCAGCTTAAATACAGAACCGCTAAACAACAAAATCGAACGCAATAAGCTAAGGTGGTTCGGACATGTAACCAGAATGCCAGAGAATCGCCTGCCGAAACGAGTGTCAGAAGCAAGACCGAGTGGTACGAGAAGCAGAGGAAGAAGAAGAATAACGTGACAGGACACTATTAACAACATTCTGACAGAACAAGGAATCGAGCCTAGAACTGCCAAAACAGCGGCACAGGATAGAACGAAGTGGAGAAGTCTTTGCAAAAACCTCAACACTGCAAGGTAGAAAGAGGTCCGGAATAAGTAAGTAAGTAAGTAAAAAAAATAAAAAAAAATACATATTTCACGCTAAAGTTAAAACAATCTTAAGTTCCACTTTGCCCTTAAATCACAAAGTATGCAGAGATGAAAAAAGTGACGTATGAAAAATGCCTAAATCATTTGCGAGGGCAGCTTTCGAAGAAAGAGAAAGAAAACATTTTTTGTTAGTGAAGTGACAATGCGTAAAAACAGGCCGCTACTATCTACACAAATTGCATAATCAAAACAAAAAACGCAAAAAGGGCAGCTTTCGAAGAAAAAGACACAATATTTTCTGTCTCGTACTCTGTGCTTAAATTCCCCAATAACTACTCAACCGATTTTAATGAAATTTAAAGCGGAGAAAAGTTTAAGAATCTATCTGTCGATTAAAATATTTTCTTCGGTTCAAAAGTTACAGATATTTGGCCAATGAAAAACGATTTTCAGCGTATAGAATAAAATTTTAAATGACAAGTTTGACATCGCTGGTATTTACACGATGACAAAATAAAATGAATGTATTACGTACTAAAAGGCTGCACAAGCCACACATAAAAACTCAACTCAAAATAATGAGTGCTTTTATATAAATTTTGATACGGAATCAGTGCTGCCAAATATTTTTACAAAAACTGAAAATTTCCAAAAAATATGTTCTTCCGGGGAAAAAATTGCTTAAATTTATAAAACATACCTATGTACCTTCGTTTATTTTTAATTTATTATTACCGGACCAAAAAAACCATAGTTCATTCAATTCACCACAAATAGAGATCAAAAAAATTATATATTTAATTACACAAATAAGTGGTACATTTCGTAAAAATAAATTTTATTTCCATTTACCTTATTCTGGTGACAATTATTTTAAATGAAACAAGACGAATCCTCTTTATCGGCGGCGGCGCAAATATTGTTGTTCGGCGGCTTCATCGACTTTAAATCGACTGAACCGTTTTTTCTAAGGACTCTTAGATATCGCGGGTAAGACTCGGCAATTTTGCTGATGCTGATCCGCTCAGTAGAATGAGCAATACATTTAAAAAATTATAAGCAGCCCAATTATGAATTAAAATTCCCCGGCAGTTTTCTCCCTTCTAACATTTTTCCTATGTAAATTCAATTGTAAAAATGGGAAAAGGGAAAAAACTCCCGGGGAATTTGTATTCATAATTGGGCTGATAGATTTATCAACTTTAAATCAAATTCTAATGTCATACAAAGGACAATAATCACATTTTTCAACTCTTAGTAATTATTTTTGTTAATTATGTATGCTATTTTTATGTGTAACTTTTTGTAATCAATTATTTTTTAAATTATATATAAGGAATACAATTCCATAGACATACTTATAATAATAAATAAATATAAGAAGCACATCTTCCCCCAGGTAACTTTTTAGTTAGAATGATTTTTGCAAAAAAACTCCAGGTTCTAAATCACCATACCAAACTTTTGAAAATATATACATATTTAACGATTGAAGTCTTTTCTTAAAAAGAAACCATGACTTTAGTTTAGTAATCTATGCATTTTTTATCAACACTATTTATAATGAACAAAATGTCCCCAATGAAATCGAATCTTGATATTATTTAGGCAACTAAAGACAGAGTTTCAAATTATACCTGATTTACACCTAAAAGTAATTACCCACGCTCTACCCACGACAGTAAAAATTACACCAAATCTGGGTAATTACCCACAAAGTGGCAACACTGATAATAACTCACTCACTCACTTGTTCTCATTTTCTAAAAACAAGCAGTAAATCTTTGCACCAGTGAACCAAGCCGAACCCTATTTATCAGCGACGGCGGCGCAAATATTTCTTTCGGCGGCTTCATTGACTTTTAATCAACTTGAACAGTTTTTTTTAAATGAAATGAGAACCTAAAAAAATAATTTAATGCAAATTAAAGGTGGTTTTCGACGATATGTAAAGTGCATACATGTTGTGCAAAGCACAAAAAATTTGCTGCCGTAAATATCTGCACGAATTTGCAGTGTAAAATTTTTTAATTAGAGCGTGTTGTATTTTAAGCAGACAAATTATCAGCGTTTTTGCAAGTCATTTGCTTGTGGTGCTAAATATAAGCTTAAATCTATTTATTTACACATATTCTTTAAAGAAACAAAGAAAATGTTTGTAATTGCTAAACTCAAAAACTACTGCAACGACTTTGACCAAAATGTGTGTGTTTGATGTATGAGGCATGAAGAGTGTTTCTGTGTAGTTTCGCATTTGTTAAATAAATTTTGAGATTTTTAATAAAAATTATTATTGGTTTATTAGGTGTTTTTGCATATATTTGTTTTGAAAATCAATTAAACATGTTCATATTTTATAAAATTTTAAATCTTTAGTAAGGGCCAGCAAAGCGGACCGGGTCCAGCTAGTTTTTAATAAACTGAAATACAATTGAAAGCGAATACAAATATAATTTGCTATTGTGAATTATTTAAGATCATTTCAGATGACACCAAAAACGAACATGTAAAAGAAAAAATTATAAAGTTTCTGTATTTGTCAATTTTGCTAAATGCTTGCACTACATGGAGCCTTACAAAATTAACCATTAAGAAAATACAAACGTTCGTTGACCGGTGTCTGAGACGAATCGAAATGATTGTGATTTCATTACATTCCGGTGCAATTTAGGTTGCAGGGTGTGTGGAAAACGATTGAAACTGGTTTCAAAACAATAATTTCTAAAGGGTTTCGTTGCAGTGGCGTTTTACCGTCTGTTCTGAGCCTTAGACTAAAATTCCCCGCGAAATTAGTGCAGTTTATAAGAATTATTTCGCAGTTGTAAAAAAATGTTGCCAGAAACATTTAGTAACCTTTTCACAAAATGAATACAACTCTATCAACATTCAGCCTTATTTCGGTTGTCGTTGTCGTCATCGACAGTGTCGTTTTTTGTAATAGATTAAAGTGACACACAGCCTGTGTTCTTTAATCTTCTACAAAAAACCACACGGTCGATGGCAACAACGACAACCGAAATAAGGCTGAATGCTGATTATTTCATAGATGTTCCGCACAAGTTATTTTCATAAGAGCTTTGACAGCATTTCACGTAAAATGTTGAACAGAATACCAGGCTTTATACACGAACTTGAAAATAAAACTTGCGAAGTAACCGGAATACTAAAATAAACATTAGCATCTTCTGCTACTCTGGGTTAAATCAAGATTAGAATAAATGGATATTCAAAAAACCTCTTCCGTTTAAGAATCAGATGGTTCCATTTCACTTTCATTATTTTCTTGACACAATAATTTTGTGTCATTTTTGTGCTTCAGAAGTTTTATTTTGTTTAGAGAAAAAAGTTAACCGCACTATTTTTTAATAAAAACAACAACAATCTTTACTTAAAAGGTATGTTTTTTTATAAAAAAAAAACTTTTTTATATATGGGCATTTCCTGGCGTCACGAACTTACGTTCGTACGCTTTTGAAGTACAAATAATATAGAAAACAAAACTTTTCCTCGCATTTTTTTTCTCGATTCGACAGCATTTGGGTAGCTCTATGTTTAGTGCAAAAGATAGATTTCATCGAGTTTAAGTTTTCATTATAAGAGTTATAAACGTGTGGTCACGAACGTACGCAAAATAGAAGTCAATTTTGGCTGACAATAGTGAAATGTAAAAATCTGCGAAATGGAACGGAATATTCAAAAGTGATTAATTTATTTTAAAAGTGTATTAATGTAGGTCTCCATCCAGTATTTACAAAATAAAATATCTCTCTTGGTTTCTGTATAATTGGCTTATTTACCGGTCGCGAACGTACGATTTTTCCATATGTTCTTTTGTTATTATCACCACGCATTTTCCCATAAATGTCTTAAAATTTCCTTAGCAAAAAAACTTAATACTCCTTTTACAATTGATTGTAATGGAGAGATTGTGAAGAAAGAGTGTAAACATAACATATTTTTTGCATGTAAAATAAGTATATAAAAATGTCTTTAGAAGTAGAAAATACAGAAAAATATAAAATTTTCCAGTTTCCAGCCCAATTTCCTTATGTAAAACAGCTGAGATATGCTATGAAACCATTCTTTTACAAGAACAAAGACTTTTTTATAATAATAAACAATAAAAGACGATGATAAGCAACATTTTATTTTTTCTTCCTGGTAGACCTTTCTGGGGAAATGCCCATATTTCGTTTTTCATTGGAAAACATCTTCTGGGCTGTAATATTAAAAATTATTAACGTACAAGAGAAAAAATTAATTATGTATTATTATGTTGAGTTAACATCGTATAATTGAGGTATGTTTTTTGTTTAAATGTGGCCAGTAAAAATACTGATTTTTTTCATGTAACTGTAAAAAATAAATCTCGACAGCGCAGTTAAAAATTCGACGACTATCAATTCAGCTGATTTTTTAGCAGGCGCAAATGTTCAGCCGATTAAAAGTGCCTAAAACGGCGGCGGTTCGATTCCAAAAACAAAAAATGGCGGCAACTAGCCGCCGATTTTTAGCCAAACGGCTTGGATCTCTGCTTTGTACTTCACTCATTTGAGTTTTATAACAAAACATCAGACACAACGAGTGAAATGCTTAGCAGCAGCATACCAAGCTTCATATGAATGTAGGTATGTATGTATGTATTTGAGTTTTATAATATCAAAACATAAAAAAACAATAATTGAAATGCTTAGCAGAAACAGAACATTAAATTTGTAAAAACCCCAAAATATTAGAATACATAATTACAAGCAATTTTTGAAAATATTTTAAGAAATGTTTAAACTGCAATAGTAGGTATAATAATTTTGTAAATTACCTCTTTTAGTTCCATTTTTACAGCACAAAAAACTTTTCTTTTAATGTACCTGAGTAGATATGAATTAATATACAAATGTACGACACGAATGAAACTGTATAAACAACAACACTGTGTGTTTCCCGAACTCCGAATAGACACTACCACTGAGTACTTTGTGTTTCTTTCTGGGCAGACCTAAATAAGCATTGTATTCATTTTATTGAGTACTATCGTGACGTGACAAAGTATGTGTGTCGTGTGTTCAAGTATGAGAGAATGATGAAATTTCATATATTAATATACTTAAAAAGAACGTTGTAAAAATTGCTTTCGATTAAATTGTACAGCGCGGGGATGGAAATGTTACTACAATAAACTTTTCGTGATGTAACTCGGACTTGATACTTTCAAAAATAAACTGTTTTCAGAGAGAAGTCTTTGTATTGGGCCAATGGAAAATTATGGCCCGATCTTCACGAAATTTAGAAGAGTAATATATACATAGTTAAATAAGCTTCTATTAAAAAGTTTTACACGGAATGACAAACTTAGTATACCCTATTGGTGCAGCGCACAGTGGCTGAAAATTTTATTTCATTGGCCAAAAGTCCAATTTTTGTTTGTCACCGATTTCAAAAATTTTAATTGTAAACATATTAAAACTAAGGTAGCCAAAAAATTAGGTCAAAATATTAGTAATTGTGGTTGTGCCAAGTTGTTAACACAACTTTTTTTTTTATTCAGAAAAAAGTGATTTTTTATATTTAATCCGAAAGAAATTATAAATTTTAGTAGAATAGACCTTTTGCGGACCAAAAGGGAACATGAAGGTAAAACCACTGATAGAAAGGTGAAAGTGTTTTCTTTAACCCTGTATATACTCGCGTACCCGCCCGGACCCGCCTGTTTAACACTTTTTTAATTTTATTGAAATTACTCCAAAAAAAAATTTTTTTTTTACTTTTTTTTATTCCGCAAAAATGTTTGCAGAAGTTACAGAAATCATGTGCTATTGCCATCAAAAATTTTATGATATAGGGAATATTGATCGTGATCAAACAGAATAAAGACAGGTTACATATCAAAAATGTTATTATTGTTACACAATCAGAAAAACGTATAGCTGCCCTGATTTATCCTTATCCGTTACACTACGTTCAGGAATCAGGTATACTGTTTATTTTTTGGTCTAATTATAATTCATTATATCTAAGACAGACATTGTATTAGTAAAAAATAACAATAAACAGAAACGCACATTGTTACAAAAGGTATTAAAATCTATTGCTGCTTTTATTTTTTAAAGGTTTTTTTATCCACATATGTATGAAATGTTTTAATAAATAAGAAATATCCTATCAAAATTTAAAAAAAAAATCAGAATACAGCGGATTTATATTGCTGATATTAACAAATTTTAAAGCAAAAATAATAGATTCTTCTGTAATAATAGCAAAATTTCGAGTTGATTTTACCATTTTTTTTAATGTTAAAATTGTTTTTATAGTATAAACATTTAATTTGTTTGAGTGTCCCATTATTACAAAAAATGTTAATGATTATTATTTAAATCCAAAAATTACAGTTTAAAAAAAATTCACTAAAATATCTCCTTCGGTTCAAAAGTTACAGGTTTTTGGCCAATGAAAAACGTATATATAACATTTTAAATGACAAGTTTGACATCCCTGGTATTTACACGATGACAAAATAAAATGAATGTATTACGTACTTAAAGGCTTAAAAACTCAACTCAAAATAATGAGTGCTTTTATATAAATTTTGCTACGGTATCAGTGCTGCCAAATATTTTTACAAAAACTGACAATTTCCGAAAAATATGTTCCTCCGGGGAAAAAATTTTAAAAAGTATTTATAAAACATATGTACCTTTGTTTATTATACCCTTCACCACAGGTGTAGAATGGTATATATAAGTTTGTCATAGCGTTTGTAATTTCCACAATATTGATTTTAGACCCCATAAAGTATATATATTCTGGGTCCATATGAGAAGAGAAGTTGATTTAACGATGTCCGTCTGTCCGTCTGACCGTCTGTCCGTCTTACGTTTGATATGTGTTTTCCGGATAATCCAGACATGATAGCGGCTAGGTTGTTTTTTATTTATGTTACATACAGTCCACCATTTCTTGCTATTGAAATTCAGCCAGATCGGTTCAAAAATGACGTAGATATGAGCAAAAAACCACGACTACCTCTAAATTTTTCCAAAAATCCCTTGTTGTTGTATTTTTTTTATTTCTGTATATCTTGAGAAAGTTTCCAAATTAGGTACACACATTAAGGTTGCCAATACACACCATCCTACAAAATGTGGGTGGGATTGGAGAAGTGGGCGTGGTACCTCCCGTACAAAAAAAATTAAAAATTTTATAAAAACCTAAATTTAAGGGCAGCCATATGTCCTATCAATATGACTTATATATCAAAATATCGGAAATTTTTAGTAGAACATATTTTATAAAAAACTCGGGAAAATCGGTTCAGATACAAACAAATTATGACCAAAATTAATTTTTTTTTTTTAAATACCCAACTTTCGGGAACCATAGATCTCCCCGAGTCCAAGCTTTATAGCTAAAGTAAATGGTAAATTTCTTCTTCAACAAGTCGGTATATAAATCTGCCAAATCGGTTAAAAATGGCAGAGTTATAACCAAAATTCTGAAACCCCAAAAATTACTCTTCTTATACCCTTCACCTCAGGTGGAAAAGGGTATATATAAGTATGTCATTCCGTTTGTAATTTCTGCAATATTGATCTAAAATCCTGTAAAGTATATATATTCTGGGTCCTTATGAGGAGAGAACTTGATTTAACTAATCACTTCAATGTATGGGTAATCATCTCGATTTTGAAGTGATTAGAGCTTAATCGCGTCGAGCTGCTTAAACGCGTTTAAGAACCCAAGTATGAACGTATAAGATTATAATTGCCACACCTGGTCTAGACCCACCCTCTATGCTGTCAAACGTTAGGATTGGGTGGACAGCCCAAAGAAAAAACCAAAAACTTTACCTACCCCTTACGTCCTACTTCACCTTTCATAATAATGAACAACCAAAATTAATTCATTATACCCTCCACCACAATTAGTTGTGAAGAGGGTATATTAAGTTTGTCATTCCGTGTGAAACTTTTTTATTATTCATCTCAGACCCTATAAAGTATATATATTCGGGGTCCTTGAGTAATTTTAAGTCGATTTAGCCATGTCCATCTGTCTGTCCGTCCGTCTGTCTGTCCGTCTGTTGAAAACACGCTCACTTTCGAAAAACTCAAAAGAAATAAACAAACTTGGTTTCAAATTGCTTGTAGTTAACCTAAGCAGTTTGGGATTGAAATCCAGCAAAATCGGTTCAATAGGATCTGAGCTATGAATCAAAATGTGGAACCACCACCTATAAAAAATTGATAATTTTGTTACAAAAACTAACATAAATGGTGGAAAAATGCACAGAATGATATAAGATTTCGCAACAGTTAGTTTTATTTAACTTGAAATCACGCTGTAAAATTTCTTGAAGATCCGTCCATGATTTACCCTAGGCCCCATACAAGCCCCACTCCCGGAAAACAGTATAGTAAGCCTAAAACCCTAACTAACAATGCTATCATTTTGGCACGTCACAGTTAAATAGGACTAGAAATGAAACTAATAAGTTTCGTGAGCATCGGTCCATAATTTACCATAGGCCCCATATAAAACCTACTTCCAGAAAACAGTTTAGTACGCCTAAATCCGTAAAAAATAATGCTATCATAACAAAATTTGGTACATCAACATTTTTTAGAACTAAAAATAAGGCTGTGAAATTTCGTGAAGATCGGTCCATAATTTACCATAGGCCCCATATAAACCTTACTCCCGGAAAACAGCTTAGTACGCCTAAAAACGTAAAAAAGAATGCTATCATAACAAAATTTGGTACATCACAGTTTTATTGAACGAGAAATAAGACTTTAAAATTTTGTGAAGAACGGTCCATCATTTACCATAGGCCCCATATAAACCTTACTCCCGGAAAACAGCTTAGTAAACCTAAATACGTAAAAAATAATGCTATCATAACAAAATTTGGAACATATAAGTTTTACAGGACTAGAAATAAGACTGTGAAATTTCGTGAAGATCAGTTCATAATTTACCCTAGTCCCCATATAAACCTTACTCCCGGAAAACGTAAAAAATAACGCTATCATAACAAAATTTGATACATCACAGTTTTATAGAACTAGAAATGAGACTGTGAAATTTGGTGAAGATCGGTGCATAACTTACCATAGGCCTCATATAAAGCCCACTCTGGTAAAATAATTAAATACGCGGTAAACTTTCTTCCAGTTTAGCTTCATATGGCCCGAAAAAATGTTATGCAATTTTGTGATATACGGTCCATAATTTTCCTTAGATTCCATTTTAGCAGCCTTCTGAAATTTACTGCAAACGCTTAAACTAATTGCACCGCTGTATTGAAATTTATGTTTTTTAATACCAAAAATCGTTCTCAGAATTTGGGATGATTGGTTCATAGCTTACCATGGCTTTTATATAATTTATTATCCTGAAAATAATTTAAGTTCAGCTTAAACTGATATTCTACTCAAGCTTTTTAAAATTGATTCTGATTGTCAGTCAATAATTTTATATACATATGTAGGTCTAAACCGCAACAAATTTTAATGCAGATGTCTGTTTTTACAAAGATTATAATAATAAATAGACATCATACAGATATTACTCCTAAAACATTCGAAGTGTCGGTGGAGGGTATCAAAGATTCGGCACAGCCGAATATAGCACTCTAACTTGTTTTTAATTTAAAAACGTTATAAATATGATTTTTATTTATTAAATTAGATATAAAATTAAGTTTAAATTGATGAAGTTGACTATAAGTAAGGTGACCATACGTCCTCTTTTTTAGAGGACAATCATCTATTTTAACTGGCTGCCCTCTATAAAATTTGTGTCCTCTTTTTTTCATAATCTGTCATCTTTGTCCTCTTTTTTTAAAGCATGACCAATATTTGCTTTTATTTTTATAAATTAAAAGAAATTTTATTTCACGGCGATCACTGGTCATTTCTGTTAAATCGTGTGGCAAATGTCGTGCCATGCTTGCTCTGTTCATATTCCTACTGAACTCTCATACACTTGCAGTATAAAATTTTTTAATTTTCGTTATTTTTTTTAAACTAATTTTATTTAAGTAAATGTAAATTTTTATATATCGTCGGCTTCATATGCAAACCTGCTGCTAACTCCCTTTCAACAAATTTTACAGAAAAAACTTTTTATTTTTCCTATTTGCTGCTTGAGAGGAAAACAAAAAATATAGTTGATTTAACACACTTCAAGACTCAAATTGCTGGTCCACGAGGCATAAATTTCTCTACCCAACGGTAGACAATATGTTATTTTTTTTTATTTGCTATACGTATGTATATAAATATAGGAATGTAAATTTCTCTGTAATATACTTAAGTAAAAAATATTGAAGTCAAAAAAAATTTTTTACTTTTTTTCTTTATGTCCTCTACTTTTATTTTCAAAATCTGGTCGCCTTACCATAAGGTAATAATAGTTCTGCTTCTTTACTCTACTTTGGGATCCCTCGGGATCCCAATTTGCACGAAAAGCGTTCCCGTACTTTTAATTTGTGTAAATGAGAGCGGATTCGAGAGAATAAAATTCTTCTTCTTCTTGCACGAAACAGCCCAGACTTTTTCTTCGTGCAAATTGTGTAAATTGTCAAACAGCTGTAAAACATAAACAAAACAATAAAATGCAAAAGAAAACAATCATGAAACAAATTTTGGAAAAAGTGTTGTGGAGTAAAATAATGTACTAAAATATAAAGTTTTATGTTGAAATTTTAGGAAAACATAATGTTAGTTATTGTAAAAGTGTTTGTTTGGTTTAATTTTTGGTAAAATTAGTTTATTTCTGCAGACAATATACAGTTTTTCAAAAGTAGCATAAACTTTTATTGTTTTGTAAAAACTATCAAAACAATGACTTTTTATTTTGTGCTTAAAATTTGGTTTTTTCTGTTCCCGTACTTTTGTGTAATTTTGTCTCTTTATGAGAGAAATTTATGCTTGCTCTCATTTTCACGAACTTTAGCCAAAAAGTAAAGAAACAGAGCTAAAGTCTGGGCTGTTTCGTGCAAGAAGAAGAAGAATTTTATTCTCTCAAATCCGCTCTCATTTACACAAATTAAAAGTACGGGAACGCTTTTCGTGCAAATTGGGATCCCGAGGGATCCCAAAGTAGAGTAAAGAAACAGAGCTAATAATTAACCTAAAACTCGATAATCATTTGAGAATGGTCACTCTTTAAAATTGTGATTAAAATTTGTAAAATTAATTCAGATTATTAGTTAAACGGGTAGTATTATTAATGAAAATATGTTAGATGGCTACTAACCAGGAGGCTTATTCTGAATTGCGATGCGAAAATGCATAAATGCGAACAATTGTTATTCTGTATTGCGATATTCGCAAAGGTTTTTTTAATCGCATTTCAAATGCGAAAAGGTGACAAGTCGGTATTCTACATTGCGAAAACAAATGTCAAATTCGCAAAATTTATTCGACAACAAAATAGCATTCGCAAAGTACAAACATGTAATGAAAGATAATATTTTATTTATTTATTCATCATATATTTATTATTTAATTCAGGGAAGCAAGCAATAAGACCACCAAAGCGCGTCAATTTGAAATAATGATAGAATTTATGAATAAGCACCAAATGCACGTCAGTCGGCAAATACTTTGTGGCAAACGTTAACTGAAGAACTAAATATCAATGGACCACCTATTAGAGAAGCTGCAGGATGGAAAAAGTATGAAATATATAAACCAGTTAAAAAATATTTGACTTCAACTTTAATTTTAATAGGTTTAAACCGATTTTAAAGTACACACAAAACATTTTCATTTTCTTCGTCGTCGAACCACAGTGCCACAAAATCCATTTTTATTATTTTTTTTTTTTTATTACAGAATGTCATAAATATATTTTTTAAACAATTTTCACAGCCAAACACAAAAAATTTATTTTTTTTTAATTTGACGTTTATTGACACTGACGTATATTTGAGCAGCGTTGCCACGATTTGAAATAAATTGCGAATGCGATTGCGAAAGTCTAACAGAATACCAATTTTCTTTCGCATCGCATTTCATTTTCGCATCGCAATTCAGAATAAGCCTCCAGTGTTCGAAAATAAAAATCTAAGTGTTCGGTAGATACATGGAAAACTGAAACGCTGATTTTTGTGTTCTTCCTAAGCAATATAAATACTTTACTAATCCAACTCGACATAAAGATGAGAATGAAATTATTGCGTTTAGTTTTTCGTTTAAAACACAAAGCCCATTGTGTTCGGTTTAACACAGTAACGTTAATTTGTTTCAGTTGCGGTCACCGACTTTTTGGTAAACACAACATTATTTTTTTACAAAAACAAAATACATATACATTAGAGCGACTCACCAAAAAAAGTGCTCGATGTACCCTCCTAAAAATGAACCTTGGACTTTTTTAAGATGACATTTTAAATTTTTCGGCTCCAGCTTTGACCTCTCGTGAGCTGGACCAGTTTAAAAAAGGGTCTATTTTTGTATGTTTTGTTAATTTGAGAATCTGTTTCCTTACCAACATATACAAATTGGGTATCGATTGTAATGGAGAGATTGTGAAGAAAGAGTGTAAACATAACATATTTTTTGCATGTAAAATAAGTATATAAAAATGTCTTTAGAAGTAGAAAATACAGAAAAATATAAAATTTTCCAGTTTCCAGCCCAATTTCCTTATGTAAAACAGCTGAGATATGCTATGAAACCATTCTTTTACAAGAACAAAGACTTTTTTATAATAATAAACAATAAAAGACGATGATAAGCAACATTTTATTTTTTCTTCCTGGTAGACCTTTCTGGGGAAATGCCCATATTTCGTTTTTCATTGGAAAACATCTTCTGGGCTGTAATATTAAAAATTATTAACGTACAAGAGAAAAAATTAATTATGTATTATTATGTTGAGTTAACATCGTATAATTGAGGTATGTTTTTTGTTTAAATGTGGCCAGTAAAAATACTGATTTTTTTCATGTAACTGTAAAAAATAAATCTCGACAGCGCAGTTAAAAATTCGACGACTATCAATTCAGCTGATTTTTTAGCAGGCGCAAATGTTCAGCCGATTAAAAGTGCCTAAAACGGCGGCGGTTCGATTCCAAAAACAAAAAATGGCGGCAACTAGCCGCCGATTTTTAGCCAAACGGCTTGGATCTCTGCTTTGTACTTCACTCATTTGAGTTTTATAACAAAACATCAGACACAACGAGTGAAATGCTTAGCAGCAGCATACCAAGCTTCATATGAATGTAGGTATGTATGTATGTATTTGAGTTTTATAATATCAAAACATAAAAAAACAATAATTGAAATGCTTAGCAGAAACAGAACATTAAATTTGTAAAAACCCCAAAATATTAGAATACATAATTACAAGCAATTTTTGAAAATATTTTAAGAAATGTTTAAACTGCAATAGTAGGTATAATAATTTTGTAAATTACCTCTTTTAGTTCCATTTTTACAGCACAAAAAACTTTTCTTTTAATGTACCTGAGTAGATATGAATTAATATACAAATGTACGACACGAATGAAACTGTATAAACAACAACACTGTGTGTTTCCCGAACTCCGAATAGACACTACCACTGAGTACTTTGTGTTTCTTTCTGGGCAGACCTAAATAAGCATTGTATTCATTTTATTGAGTACTATCGTGACGTGACAAAGTATGTGTGTCGTGTGTTCAAGTATGAGAGAATGATGAAATTTCATATATTAATATACTTAAAAAGAACGTTGTAAAAATTGCTTTCGATTAAATTGTACAGCGCGGGGATGGAAATGTTACTACAATAAACTTTTCGTGATGTAACTCGGACTTGATACTTTCAAAAATAAACTGTTTTCAGAGAGAAGTCTTTGTATTGGGCCAATGGAAAATTATGGCCCGATCTTCACGAAATTTAGAAGAGTAATATATACATAGTTAAATAAGCTTCTATTAAAAAGTTTTACACGGAATGACAAACTTAGTATACCCTATTGGTGCAGCGCACAGTGGCTGAAAATTTTATTTCATTGGCCAAAAGTCCAATTTTTGTTTGTCACCGATTTCAAAAATTTTAATTGTAAACATATTAAAACTAAGGTAGCCAAAAAATTAGGTCAAAATATTAGTAATTGTGGTTGTGCCAAGTTGTTAACACAACTTTTTTTTTTATTCAGAAAAAAGTGATTTTTTATATTTAATCCGAAAGAAATTATAAATTTTAGTAGAATAGACCTTTTGCGGACCAAAAGGGAACATGAAGGTAAAACCACTGATAGAAAGGTGAAAGTGTTTTCTTTAACCCTGTATATACTCGCGTACCCGCCCGGACCCGCCTGTTTAACACTTTTTTAATTTTATTGAAATTACTCCAAAAAAAAATTTTTTTTTTACTTTTTTTTATTCCGCAAAAATGTTTGCAGAAGTTACAGAAATCATGTGCTATTGCCATCAAAAATTTTATGATATAGGGAATATTGATCGTGATCAAACAGAATAAAGACAGGTTACATATCAAAAATGTTATTATTGTTACACAATCAGAAAAACGTATAGCTGCCCTGATTTATCCTTATCCGTTACACTACGTTCAGGAATCAGGTATACTGTTTATTTTTTGGTCTAATTATAATTCATTATATCTAAGACAGACATTGTATTAGTAAAAAATAACAATAAACAGAAACGCACATTGTTACAAAAGGTATTAAAATCTATTGCTGCTTTTATTTTTTAAAGGTTTTTTTATCCACATATGTATGAAATGTTTTAATAAATAAGAAATATCCTATCAAAATTTAAAAAAAAAATCAGAATACAGCGGATTTATATTGCTGATATTAACAAATTTTAAAGCAAAAATAATAGATTCTTCTGTAATAATAGCAAAATTTCGAGTTGATTTTACCATTTTTTTTAATGTTAAAATTGTTTTTATAGTATAAACATTTAATTTGTTTGAGTGTCCCATTATTACAAAAAATGTTAATGATTATTATTTAAATCCAAAAATTACAGTTTAAAAAAAATTCACTAAAATATCTCCTTCGGTTCAAAAGTTACAGGTTTTTGGCCAATGAAAAACGTATATATAACATTTTAAATGACAAGTTTGACATCCCTGGTATTTACACGATGACAAAATAAAATGAATGTATTACGTACTTAAAGGCTTAAAAACTCAACTCAAAATAATGAGTGCTTTTATATAAATTTTGCTACGGTATCAGTGCTGCCAAATATTTTTACAAAAACTGACAATTTCCGAAAAATATGTTCCTCCGGGGAAAAAATTTTAAAAAGTATTTATAAAACATATGTACCTTTGTTTATTATACCCTTCACCACAGGTGTAGAATGGTATATATAAGTTTGTCATAGCGTTTGTAATTTCCACAATATTGATTTTAGACCCCATAAAGTATATATATTCTGGGTCCATATGAGAAGAGAAGTTGATTTAACGATGTCCGTCTGTCCGTCTGACCGTCTGTCCGTCTTACGTTTGATATGTGTTTTCCGGATAATCCAGACATGATAGCGGCTAGGTTGTTTTTTATTTATGTTACATACAGTCCACCATTTCTTGCTATTGAAATTCAGCCAGATCGGTTCAAAAATGACGTAGATATGAGCAAAAAACCACGACTACCTCTAAATTTTTCCAAAAATCCCTTGTTGTTGTATTTTTTTTATTTCTGTATATCTTGAGAAAGTTTCCAAATTAGGTACACACATTAAGGTTGCCAATACACACCATCCTACAAAATGTGGGTGGGATTGGAGAAGTGGGCGTGGTACCTCCCGTACAAAAAAAATTAAAAATTTTATAAAAACCTAAATTTAAGGGCAGCCATATGTCCTATCAATATGACTTATATATCAAAATATCGGAAATTTTTAGTAGAACATATTTTATAAAAAACTCGGGAAAATCGGTTCAGATACAAACAAATTATGACCAAAATTAATTTTTTTTTTTTAAATACCCAACTTTCGGGAACCATAGATCTCCCCGAGTCCAAGCTTTATAGCTAAAGTAAATGGTAAATTTCTTCTTCAACAAGTCGGTATATAAATCTGCCAAATCGGTTAAAAATGGCAGAGTTATAACCAAAATTCTGAAACCCCAAAAATTACTCTTCTTATACCCTTCACCTCAGGTGGAAAAGGGTATATATAAGTATGTCATTCCGTTTGTAATTTCTGCAATATTGATCTAAAATCCTGTAAAGTATATATATTCTGGGTCCTTATGAGGAGAGAACTTGATTTAACTAATCACTTCAATGTATGGGTAATCATCTCGATTTTGAAGTGATTAGAGCTTAATCGCGTCGAGCTGCTTAAACGCGTTTAAGAACCCAAGTATGAACGTATAAGATTATAATTGCCACACCTGGTCTAGACCCACCCTCTATGCTGTCAAACGTTAGGATTGGGTGGACAGCCCAAAGAAAAAACCAAAAACTTTACCTACCCCTTACGTCCTACTTCACCTTTCATAATAATGAACAACCAAAATTAATTCATTATACCCTCCACCACAATTAGTTGTGAAGAGGGTATATTAAGTTTGTCATTCCGTGTGAAACTTTTTTATTATTCATCTCAGACCCTATAAAGTATATATATTCGGGGTCCTTGAGTAATTTTAAGTCGATTTAGCCATGTCCATCTGTCTGTCCGTCCGTCTGTCTGTCCGTCTGTTGAAAACACGCTCACTTTCGAAAAACTCAAAAGAAATAAACAAACTTGGTTTCAAATTGCTTGTAGTTAACCTAAGCAGTTTGGGATTGAAATCCAGCAAAATCGGTTCAATAGGATCTGAGCTATGAATCAAAATGTGGAACCACCACCTATAAAAAATTGATAATTTTGTTACAAAAACTAACATAAATGGTGGAAAAATGCACAGAATGATATAAGATTTCGCAACAGTTAGTTTTATTTAACTTGAAATCACGCTGTAAAATTTCTTGAAGATCCGTCCATGATTTACCCTAGGCCCCATACAAGCCCCACTCCCGGAAAACAGTATAGTAAGCCTAAAACCCTAACTAACAATGCTATCATTTTGGCACGTCACAGTTAAATAGGACTAGAAATGAAACTAATAAGTTTCGTGAGCATCGGTCCATAATTTACCATAGGCCCCATATAAAACCTACTTCCAGAAAACAGTTTAGTACGCCTAAATCCGTAAAAAATAATGCTATCATAACAAAATTTGGTACATCAACATTTTTTAGAACTAAAAATAAGGCTGTGAAATTTCGTGAAGATCGGTCCATAATTTACCATAGGCCCCATATAAACCTTACTCCCGGAAAACAGCTTAGTACGCCTAAAAACGTAAAAAAGAATGCTATCATAACAAAATTTGGTACATCACAGTTTTATTGAACGAGAAATAAGACTTTAAAATTTTGTGAAGAACGGTCCATCATTTACCATAGGCCCCATATAAACCTTACTCCCGGAAAACAGCTTAGTAAACCTAAATACGTAAAAAATAATGCTATCATAACAAAATTTGGAACATATAAGTTTTACAGGACTAGAAATAAGACTGTGAAATTTCGTGAAGATCAGTTCATAATTTACCCTAGTCCCCATATAAACCTTACTCCCGGAAAACGTAAAAAATAACGCTATCATAACAAAATTTGATACATCACAGTTTTATAGAACTAGAAATGAGACTGTGAAATTTGGTGAAGATCGGTGCATAACTTACCATAGGCCTCATATAAAGCCCACTCTGGTAAAATAATTAAATACGCGGTAAACTTTCTTCCAGTTTAGCTTCATATGGCCCGAAAAAATGTTATGCAATTTTGTGATATACGGTCCATAATTTTCCTTAGATTCCATTTTAGCAGCCTTCTGAAATTTACTGCAAACGCTTAAACTAATTGCACCGCTGTATTGAAATTTATGTTTTTTAATACCAAAAATCGTTCTCAGAATTTGGGATGATTGGTTCATAGCTTACCATGGCTTTTATATAATTTATTATCCTGAAAATAATTTAAGTTCAGCTTAAACTGATATTCTACTCAAGCTTTTTAAAATTGATTCTGATTGTCAGTCAATAATTTTATATACATATGTAGGTCTAAACCGCAACAAATTTTAATGCAGATGTCTGTTTTTACAAAGATTATAATAATAAATAGACATCATACAGATATTACTCCTAAAACATTCGAAGTGTCGGTGGAGGGTATCAAAGATTCGGCACAGCCGAATATAGCACTCTAACTTGTTTTTAATTTAAAAACGTTATAAATATGATTTTTATTTATTAAATTAGATATAAAATTAAGTTTAAATTGATGAAGTTGACTATAAGTAAGGTGACCATACGTCCTCTTTTTTAGAGGACAATCATCTATTTTAACTGGCTGCCCTCTATAAAATTTGTGTCCTCTTTTTTTCATAATCTGTCATCTTTGTCCTCTTTTTTTAAAGCATGACCAATATTTGCTTTTATTTTTATAAATTAAAAGAAATTTTATTTCACGGCGATCACTGGTCATTTCTGTTAAATCGTGTGGCAAATGTCGTGCCATGCTTGCTCTGTTCATATTCCTACTGAACTCTCATACACTTGCAGTATAAAATTTTTTAATTTTCGTTATTTTTTTTAAACTAATTTTATTTAAGTAAATGTAAATTTTTATATATCGTCGGCTTCATATGCAAACCTGCTGCTAACTCCCTTTCAACAAATTTTACAGAAAAAACTTTTTATTTTTCCTATTTGCTGCTTGAGAGGAAAACAAAAAATATAGTTGATTTAACACACTTCAAGACTCAAATTGCTGGTCCACGAGGCATAAATTTCTCTACCCAACGGTAGACAATATGTTATTTTTTTTTATTTGCTATACGTATGTATATAAATATAGGAATGTAAATTTCTCTGTAATATACTTAAGTAAAAAATATTGAAGTCAAAAAAAATTTTTTACTTTTTTTCTTTATGTCCTCTACTTTTATTTTCAAAATCTGGTCGCCTTACCATAAGGTAATAATAGTTCTGCTTCTTTACTCTACTTTGGGATCCCTCGGGATCCCAATTTGCACGAAAAGCGTTCCCGTACTTTTAATTTGTGTAAATGAGAGCGGATTCGAGAGAATAAAATTCTTCTTCTTCTTGCACGAAACAGCCCAGACTTTTTCTTCGTGCAAATTGTGTAAATTGTCAAACAGCTGTAAAACATAAACAAAACAATAAAATGCAAAAGAAAACAATCATGAAACAAATTTTGGAAAAAGTGTTGTGGAGTAAAATAATGTACTAAAATATAAAGTTTTATGTTGAAATTTTAGGAAAACATAATGTTAGTTATTGTAAAAGTGTTTGTTTGGTTTAATTTTTGGTAAAATTAGTTTATTTCTGCAGACAATATACAGTTTTTCAAAAGTAGCATAAACTTTTATTGTTTTGTAAAAACTATCAAAACAATGACTTTTTATTTTGTGCTTAAAATTTGGTTTTTTCTGTTCCCGTACTTTTGTGTAATTTTGTCTCTTTATGAGAGAAATTTATGCTTGCTCTCATTTTCACGAACTTTAGCCAAAAAGTAAAGAAACAGAGCTAAAGTCTGGGCTGTTTCGTGCAAGAAGAAGAAGAATTTTATTCTCTCAAATCCGCTCTCATTTACACAAATTAAAAGTACGGGAACGCTTTTCGTGCAAATTGGGATCCCGAGGGATCCCAAAGTAGAGTAAAGAAACAGAGCTAATAATTAACCTAAAACTCGATAATCATTTGAGAATGGTCACTCTTTAAAATTGTGATTAAAATTTGTAAAATTAATTCAGATTATTAGTTAAACGGGTAGTATTATTAATGAAAATATGTTAGATGGCTACTAACCAGGAGGCTTATTCTGAATTGCGATGCGAAAATGCATAAATGCGAACAATTGTTATTCTGTATTGCGATATTCGCAAAGGTTTTTTTAATCGCATTTCAAATGCGAAAAGGTGACAAGTCGGTATTCTACATTGCGAAAACAAATGTCAAATTCGCAAAATTTATTCGACAACAAAATAGCATTCGCAAAGTACAAACATGTAATGAAAGATAATATTTTATTTATTTATTCATCATATATTTATTATTTAATTCAGGGAAGCAAGCAATAAGACCACCAAAGCGCGTCAATTTGAAATAATGATAGAATTTATGAATAAGCACCAAATGCACGTCAGTCGGCAAATACTTTGTGGCAAACGTTAACTGAAGAACTAAATATCAATGGACCACCTATTAGAGAAGCTGCAGGATGGAAAAAGTATGAAATATATAAACCAGTTAAAAAATATTTGACTTCAACTTTAATTTTAATAGGTTTAAACCGATTTTAAAGTACACACAAAACATTTTCATTTTCTTCGTCGTCGAACCACAGTGCCACAAAATCCATTTTTATTATTTTTTTTTTTTTATTACAGAATGTCATAAATATATTTTTTAAACAATTTTCACAGCCAAACACAAAAAATTTATTTTTTTTTAATTTGACGTTTATTGACACTGACGTATATTTGAGCAGCGTTGCCACGATTTGAAATAAATTGCGAATGCGATTGCGAAAGTCTAACAGAATACCAATTTTCTTTCGCATCGCATTTCATTTTCGCATCGCAATTCAGAATAAGCCTCCAGTGTTCGAAAATAAAAATCTAAGTGTTCGGTAGATACATGGAAAACTGAAACGCTGATTTTTGTGTTCTTCCTAAGCAATATAAATACTTTACTAATCCAACTCGACATAAAGATGAGAATGAAATTATTGCGTTTAGTTTTTCGTTTAAAACACAAAGCCCATTGTGTTCGGTTTAACACAGTAACGTTAATTTGTTTCAGTTGCGGTCACCGACTTTTTGGTAAACACAACATTATTTTTTTACAAAAACAAAATACATATACATTAGAGCGACTCACCAAAAAAAGTGCTCGATGTACCCTCCTAAAAATGAACCTTGGACTTTTTTAAGATGACATTTTAAATTTTTCGGCTCCAGCTTTGACCTCTCGTGAGCTGGACCAGTTTAAAAAAGGGTCTATTTTTGTATGTTTTGTTAATTTGAGAATCTGTTTCCTTACCAACATATACAAATTGGGTATCGTAAGAAAGGTTTTTTTTAACAATTTGTCCAAGGACGATCATCCATGTCTTTTTTTAAGGACTTTCTGTAAAAAAAACGGTTTTTGAATTTTTTGTTCGGGGTTGTTTGTAATAAAAGTGCCAAATTAACATATTTTAATCTTTAGTCGATTTAATTAAATACGTGTCTCGGCTTTTTTTGAAATTCGTGCTGGTTCGTGTTTTGGCAAAAATGCAATGGGGTGGTGAATATTCGTTTTAAATAGGGCAATATGGGCATCAAATTTTATCTTTTGGCAAGTATATCATCTTTGTATGTAAATAGTTTAGATTTTTGCAAATTATGTGCATTTTACACGGTGCTCTGGAATATATATAAATGCAATTTTGTAGTAACTCTAATATGATAGCGGATTTAGTTTCTAGATTATGTTTGAATGAAAATAGGACTAAAGAAAGAAAAAAGAAATGATCCACGACTTAATGTATCCTTTTTCTCAAATTACTTTAAACAATGTTAACTTGGGTAAATACCCTCTCTACTTCATCATTAAACCTCGCAACTGAGACCAACTATATAGTCAATTCTGAAATTTCTAAAAAAAAAATTTTTGCCGCCTGCATCTCTTTATTGAAATACTTGCAACCAGAAAGAAACACCGATGTTTGTGTTGATCCATTTTATAAATTTAATATTGGACTACTGTTCCTTTATTTTGAAAAATGTTTCATCATCACAGTTTATAGCGATTTCCAACCTTTGTAAAAGTTGTGATTTAAATGAAAAGAGTTTGAATTGTTAAAAATTTTTATTTTACTTTAATACATTTTTATAAGAAATTGAAAATTATTATTTTAAAAGAAAAACGGCAAACAAATTTTATGGCTAAATAAGTTGAAAAATGGCTAAAAAAAATGGCTAATGGCTAAACTCATTTTTTAATGGCTAAACAGGATGAAAAATGGCTAAATCTAGCCACTAAATTGTTAAATTGGCAACACTGTTTCCGAGAGTGGGCTTTGCAAAAAAAAAATATGGCGCTAAAAGTCGTGGAAAGAAAAAAAGAAATGATCCACGACTTGAATTTTTTTTAATTTGCAAAAAAAAAAAAAAAATATGCCGCTAAAAGTCGTGGATCATTTCTTTTTTTCTTTCTTTAGTCCTATTTTCATCCATACATGCTCTAGAAACTAAATCCGGTATCATATTAGAGTTACTACAAAATTGCATTTATATATATTCCAGAGCACCGTGTAAAATGCATATAATTTGCAAAAATCTAAATTATTTACATACAAAGATATACTTGCCAAAAGATAAAATTTGATTGTACCCATATTGCCCTATTTAAACGAAGGGTTACCACCCCATTGCATTTTTGCCAAAACACGAACCAGCACGAATTTCAAAAAAAGCTGAGACACGTATTTAATTTAATCGACTAAAGATTAAAATATGTTAATTTGGCACTTTTTTTACAAACAACCCCGAACAAAAAATTCAAAAACCGTTTTTTTTTACAGAAAGTCCTTAAAAAAAACATGGATGATCGTCCTTTGACAAATTGTATATACAGTTGGATGCGCCTTAAAAAAACCTTTCTTACCATACCCAATTTGTATAAGTTGGTAAGGAAACAGAATCTCAAATTAACAAAACATACAAAAATATACCTTTTTTTAAACTGGTTTAGCTCACGAGAGGTCAAAGCTGGAGCCGAAATATTCAAAATGTAATCTTAAAAAAGTCCAAGGTTCATTTTTAGGAGGGTACATCGAGCACGAATTTTTCTTCCATACAACTTGAGTCGCTCTTATATACATACATATGTACATTAGTGTGTCCCAAAAAAAATATTTTTTTGGATTTTCATGGGTGCTCAAGCATAATTTAAGTGCTTGTAGGGTAAAGAATTTTTGAGATTTTTCGGAAGAGGTTTAGAGGTCGCTTAAGTCGAATTTTTGCCAAAAATCGGGTCTGCAGGCCTTTTTTAAGTTTTCTTCATAACTTTGTCAATGACCACGATTTTCTTCACTTTTAAGGAAAAACAAACAAATTAAAATTAAACGTTTTATTTTGCTTTGTTTAAAAATTATTTATTGGGATCCTAAAAACCTGTTTCAGAAGTTGTGACATTCACTCAGTTTAGATGAGGGCTTTTACGACGTCGCTTTGTCGACGTCTCTTTTGGTTTGTGGGTGAGCGGTGTAGAAAAGAAAGAGGGGTTAACAAAATGACTCGTTTTGTATTTTGCATGTCGTTTTTTACATTTCTCTTTTAACGTTTTCTGTTTACGTTTTATTCTTTTTCTTACTTTGAAGTGTGTGGTTGAAAATACAGTGAGACCTCGATTATCGATAATTGACGGGATCGGCAGAATTCTTGATTATTTATTTTTTTGGTGTGTTTCTTATTTTATGTAAATATATAACGTTTTATTATGCAAACATGAGGAAAAAAGTAAATTTGGCAGAACGTGCTTCCACACCGTTAAGATATTCTCTTTCTTCGTTTATTTAAATTTCTTTTGATTGTTCAAAATTTAACGAAAAAAAGATAATTTGTTTATAATTTCGGATAATAGAGGCAATTTAAATCAGTGCAAAAAAATGTTTGTTTTCCATTTTATTGAAGCTGCCGGTTAATCGAATGACGGGTAATCAAGGCCATACTGTAAATAAAAAAAAGACATGCAACCAAAAATCATCGTATGAACGCAAAGAGATTTTGGAAGTTGCTTTAAAAGGGAATCAAGATAAAACGACGTCGTAAAAGCCCTCATGTGAATTGAGTGATTGAAGTAAGAGTTAGCCAAAGCCACAGCTCGTTCTGCCACATCATTTACAACTTGTGAATTTTGAACTTTGTTCTTCGCATCTTGAAATGACCTTTTTTGCGTCCCAATTTTTTGGATCTGTTTTTAAAAGATCAATTGAAATATCGCAAGCTTCAAAAACAAATAAGACTGGTTTTGGAAATTAATCCTTGAATTTCTTTATTTTGTCTTCTCATAAAATCTACTACCTCGTACTCGCTACTCGCTATTTTTTGCCATTCAACTCAAAGTTCTGGTGTCGGTATGTTCATCAAAAAACGCTAAGGTAGCCAATTTTGGGATAAAGTACCACTGATGACGTAAAAAGTTTTTAACGTGACGCGTTCAACTGCTTCATTTTTAATTTTGTAGATATCCAACTGCTTTATTAGCCTAAGATAATTGAGAGGATCGTATCGAGGTCATTGGCAGAGGTACCAGTTTTTGATATTTATTCTTAAAATATATGAACTAAATTCTAGCAAGCCATCGAATTTTGAATTGTATTTGCGATATTGCAGCGATTTCGAAAATTGCATAAGTTTAAAAAATATATAATTTTCTTCATCCAGCGGGCCCGATTAATAGCTTCTGAAGCTTTTACTGTTGGATGGGGCTTAGATCTATCAACCAAAAAATAAGAATCAAATAAAGCAATTATTTACAATCTTCTCTGGTTGCATGTCTTCAAGCTGGCCTTTAATAAAATCCTCAAAGCGTCATGAATTGATAAGCGATAAAACTTTCATCAATCAGGCCTGTTCTGAAAATCACTTTAACACAAATCACGTGATTTCAAATCACATGTGCCTACTAAAATCACAAGTGTGATATGTTAGCGTCCCGTTTTTGTGTGTTTTGGTATGATCTTCAATTGCAGAAAGCACACCGAGAAACACAACAACGGTATGACTTTCAAAACACCACAAAATCACAAGTGTGATTTCAAAAGCACGTGATTTTAAATCACGTGGTTTTCAGAACAGGCCCGAATGTAACTACTTCTAAAACAGATTTTAAGATTTTTTTGCAGGGCATAGAACTACATCGTAAGATACGTAATTAATGATTTGTAAACAAAACAAAAGCAAAACGTTTTACAAGGTAGAAATTTTTTGTGTTTAAAGAAAAAATATATTAATGAAAAAATATAGAATGGAAAAATTATATAAAAGAGCTAAGCAATGTTTTAAAATGCATTTTTTGTTTATATTTTTGCAAAAGTTCTTTATGTTAAACATGTGTATGTTGACAGTTTAAGTTAAGGTTTAAACCACCACCGTTGGCCGCTTAAACTAGCAAAAAAAAGTTTAAAAAATATAACACAAAAAGTAAATACGGAGATTAAAGTTAATTTAATCGCTAATCTCTAACCCAAAAACTGGCTTTTAGTCTTTGTACACCAAAATAAAGCTTGGACATTTTTCTTTTAAATTATTTCCTTAAAACTGAAGAAAATCGTGGTTTTTGACAAAGTTATGAAGAAAATTTAAAAAATGGCCGGCAGACACGATTTTTGGCAAAAATTCGACTTGAGAGACCTCTAAACCGCTTCCGAAAAATCTGAAAAAAATTCACGAAAATACTCTACCCTATAAGCTTTTTAATTGTGCTTGAGCCCCAAAAAATTTTTTTCATGTACACTAATGTACTTTTGGAAAGGATTCAGTTCTTTACGACCATTGCTTGAATTTTAATTTTAAACGTACGACTTCTAACGGATAAAAAAATAAATTTTAATAGGCACCTTTTAAACTATTACATTTTTTTTATACAAAATTTATTAATACAAATTGACAGACAACTTAAAATTAAATGATTCTCATACTACATTTACACCTACGCAAAATCTTGTCCTTGATTTCGAGCCAAATCTAGTTGCTTTTGACGAGATTTCCCATACAAAACAAAATCTACTTCGTGACTAGATTTCGACGAAATCAAGGCGAATTCATAAAGGTGACATTTTCACGTCATCTGTTTTATGTTTATTTTTTTGTGTGTATACTGAATGTCAAGTTCTGTTTACATTTTGTGAAAAACTTAATTCAAATTTTAAATTCTTGAAAAAAAAAACTTATTTAAATTTAATAAAATAAAAAAGTGAATCTAAAAGATAAACACAACAAATAATTTTGACAGTCACTCTAACATTTTACAAATACAAAATACATACATAGTATTTTTCAAAAAAAAAAGGGATAACTAGCATAACTCTATCTCATGATGCGGTCACCTTTATGAATTCGCCTTGGACGAAATCTACTCAAAACCTAGTAGTACTTAATGATGCAACTATGGTTTTTTCAATATAGCACTAAAAAATACTTCCCTGCACAAGAAAAAATGACATTTAAAAAAACAAAACAATAATTGTTAAAAAAAATTTAAAAAGTTTTATAAAAATTGTAAAAAAATAAAACGATAAAATAAATATCGTTGATCATTAATAAAAGGTATGTGTTTGTATGTGTAACGAAAAAACTTTTAGTCAGTTGTTTTGTTATCAAAACAAAATCTCGCTAACGTCAAAAAAGTATAATGTAAACGCACTAGATTTCGAAAAAGATTTTAAATCAAATCTACAAGATTTCGTCCTAATGTAAATGTAGTATTATATAAATTTAATATGTTCACAAGAATGATAGAAATAAAGATTACGACATCAGGCAGATATAAAAATTTTTTACTGCGCATGTAGGAACTGTGACGTCACATAAACCTTTGTTCTCATTGGCTAATAATTTTGTAATTTCAAACTGTTATGTTTATGTGTAACCATGACAGTGGAACAATTTATTATTTTTCTATTTATCAACATTTTTTATAAGAAGTTCCTTTTTTCTTCATAATTTTATTTTTGACTTACATAAATATATATTATCTCTATATGAGCTATAGTTAAAAATATAGACATTTAATTAAAAGGACGCAACACCTTAGTTTTTCGCAAAATTTTTCATTTGTTTTTTTGAGGTTAATTTTTTGGTATTTCTCCACTGCACACTTTATGTTTGTTCTCTTTTCTGCTCTCTATTATTTAGATTTTATTTATCTTAATTATGCTACTTTTAACACACGTTTGAACACTTCTAAAAATTTTATTTATTGTAATAATATTTTTAATATAAAATACAAGATGACCCGTGCGAATATTTCGCACCGTTAGGTGTCATTTTTGTGACATAAAATTAAAATAATTAATAGAAATTTTAGTAACTTCAATACATTTTATTAAAAGTATAAAAATATTAGAAATCATAATATATATCATACATATTTACATACATACATACATACATATGTTTAAATGCTTTTATAATATGTACTTCTTTGAATACAATGTTAGAGGTAATGACATGATCATCGTTAGCTTTTTGCCCGTACGAACAGTTCTATAGGTATAAAATATAATTTTTATCAATGAAAATATTAATTTTTCAATTTGTGTTAGTGTTAGAAATAAGGTTTAAAATGATATATCCCCAACAAACACGAAGGTTTGATTTCAGATTGAAAATGATTTGAAATCAAACGTTTTCTCAAACGACAAACGTTTGATAATGATTTGAAAATCATTTGAAAATCATAGCGTTCTCAACAAAAAGGGGAAATTATTTTCAAATTGAAAAATGCCTTTATTTTCAACTTGCTTTCAAACGTAATTCTCAAATGTTTTTCAAATGTGGATTATAATACATTCCACATTGTATTAAAAAATATTTTATTTTTTTTAATATAAATTTATTATTTATTTAAATAAACTGTGAGATAAACATTCGGCACCATAGCTTAAAGATTAAATAATGTCCTCTAATTCTTGGAAAGACAAACTACTTGGCTCCCTTTTATTTTGAGGATTGTAGCACCGCGATCGTTCAACAAACTTTCTTCACTTTCCCGTTTTATTTTCCTTTTTTTTCGTATTTTTAATCATTGAAATTACTCACAAATAATTTTTATTTTTCACAAGAAATAAGCTAGCTGTTCACTTTATATTAAAATTTATTTTTAATAGTAAAACACATGTAACCGCAAAGTAAAAAATTTAACTTTAATCGCCATTTTTAATGATTACATTTACTTTTCGCTTTAGTATTGCCAAGTTTATTTTTGATTTGATTTAACATTTGACATCAAATTGATAAAACATTTGATATCAAATGTTTATTTTCAAATCATTATCAATTTGAATTTAAATGTTAAATCAAACAATTGAAAAACGTTTGAGAATTGTGTTTGATGTCAAATGACAAAGTCATTTCATATCAAAGGTTTGACTTCGTGTTTGTTGGGATCATTCATTAAATTTGATGCGGTGGTATGGGAGATATTTGCAACCGACAAAAAAAAGTGCTTTAGAAATAATATATACCTATGATGATTAAGCAAAATACTTTGTTTTTTGACAATTGATTTTATATTTTTTATTTGAACTCTCTGAGTAAATTAATTGCAGGGTTGCCAACTTCCACGTAATACATAAATTTTTTGTAAGAAATTACGATTTTCACATATAAAAGAGACTTGGTAATCTTTACAAGGGGACTTCTACGTCAGCAAACGGTAAAACATGCGCAAGGCGTAATCTTTATTTCTATCATTCTTGTATGTACATATAGCTACGTTAAAAAGTTAAAACTTTTCTTCCAACTGCTCAGCATTCAACTTAATGAACATCAAGGGTTCTAGTTGCAACTTATTTGAGATCAAGACAGAACAGGGTTCGCTTAAGAAACAACCGTTAGTGGCAAGAATTCGCTGTGGCAAAGCGCAACTTGCTGGTGTAGCCAAAACGCTGCACATTAATTTGTACAGATAAGGAAAAGTATTTTTTTGCATTTCCCACCAACTGAAAACATTAAAATCTTCGCTGTTTTTAACACACGTCATTTTATAAATTTGCAACTCTCGCATAAATACATCATTAGGATTAAAACATAATTCAGACTGCTCAAAATCAGAAAATAATTTTCTTCGTTTAGATACAGGAGCATCAGAATATTCAGACTCCTGTTTAATTGTAGATTCTAAGGGGTTGAAAAGTTGCATTAGACGTAGGCATTCGTCCTCGATACAGAGCTTTTCTTCATCGCTGAATTGCAACAAATTATTCGTTGGCGGATAAAGAAATAAAGCCAATTTATGTAGAATTGTAATGTTTTCTGTGATTATTTTTTGCAAGTGTGTTATGAAAAGTTTCCTTAAATTTTCTATTGAAGTTAGTGTCTGTTCAGTTGCACTATATGATTTCTTCAGTACATGTAAATATACAATTACCAAATGTAAGGTGGGACCGTTTTCCTCTTCCAAAGCTTCAATGGCATCTTCAAACGGCTGTAGCGTTTGATTTACAGTCGTCAAGTAGTTTATATCTATGGTTTCAATAAGTTGTTCCTTATTCATGTCTCTCAAAGTGGTTTCAATTTGACTCCAGTTATTTTGAATTGCGTAAAGCATTTTTATAACTGTGTTCCAACGTCTAGAACAACAGCTTCCCAATAACAAAGTGTTAAAAATGGTATTTACTTGTTTCTGTAAAAAGTTTGCTAACTTCATACAATCATTAATTAGTTGTGCAATCTCAGGTACTTCTTCAATGGATTTTTCCAATACATTGTTGAGTAAACTGCTTACACAAGGCAAAGTTTGAGAGTTGAGATCCTCTAAATTCGTTACTGTTATCAATGTATTCGAAAGTGTACAATTAAAATCTGTAAGGATCTCGTCAATTATTTCGTTGATATTTAGACCTGGAAGAAATGAATTAAGATGTTAGATTTAGCATTTTGTTGTTGCATGCGTAATAAAAAAAATATTTCTTAGGATACAAAAGTACGGGTGGGCCCGGTCTCTGCTCATTTTCAGATGGCGATAACCGTAACATTACCAAAATCTTCATTTAAACGTATTTTAAATAAAAGTTATCAAAATTTAGGTAAAGTTTGGTTTGTTCCAATGCCGAAAAACTCTTTGAGTTCGATGTCAAATTACATAGAGATGAATTTCTTATTTAATTTATTAAATCTCAATTTTAGCAAGCCGGATCAAATTTTTTAGTGTTTGTGTATACGAACACAACCCTTAATACCGATCGTAACCAATTTCATGAAAGTAACGAACATTATATGTATAGTATTCTGTTCTTCGTTATAAAACAGAACAATTGTAGTGGTTCTGCAGACATACATTATATTTTCTAAAGTTCTAAAGTGTTTCTTTTTTACATTTATAAAGTTTTAGCCGTCAAGTTTTGAGTTTTCCTGAAAGCTCAAGACTTACGGCTAAAACTTAAAAAAGAGTGTGAACTAGCACTAAAGGAATGAACAAACAAAATATTTTAGCAACGACCACAGCACGAAAAGCTTGTGTGTGTATTGTCCACAGCGTTGCCATAGTTATATTTTTTAAAAACTTCTTATTGTTGGAAAAAAATCTTTTTATCTATAAAAGTGCCAACATTTAATAAAAAAAAACACAAAAATGTAATTAACTGCCTCTTTAACGATATCGAACGTCATCGTTCGCATAGAAAATTACATTTAAAACAAAAACAAAATTCGGACATTGTTCGAAGTTTGTTTTTGTTTTTAATGTAGTTTTCTATGCGAACGATGACGTTCGAAATCCATGAACTGGCTGTAAAACTTTAAGATATAGAAAAATTATATCTATATAATAAAAATGAAATGTTGTGTGTTGCTGATCGCATAACTTGAGAACGGCTTGACCGATTTAAAATAATCGTCATGGTCAAACTTAGGTTTTTGCCCCGCCCACTTTTTTCGATTTACCTAAAATCAGAAAACGCCTCCATCGATTTGACTGATTTTGTTTTCAAATAGTCCATTTTAATTTTTCATTGAAAGAAAAATTTACCACGCCTACTTTTATGCCCACTTTTTCTATTTATTTGACCGATTTGGACAATGTTTTCTTTAAAATGAACGCCATGGTCCAACTTAGGGTTTTACGGAAAGAAAATATTTCCCCGCCCACTTTTACGACCACTTTTACGCCCACTTTTTTCGATTTACCTAAAATCAGAAAACGGCTCCATCGATCATTAATAATCAGCTACAGCTAAAATATTTTTTCTTTATAACCAAAAAAATAGATTACAAGGAAATACTTGTTAAAAAAAAAAACAAAATAAAATCTATATATAAAAGGCAAAACAGTTAAGAACACTTTCCTCCTCTGTATGCCAACCGATTTGAACAAAATATACACCATTTGAAAGGTATTTACTCAAAGAAGTGCACAATGTATATTTTATTAAAATCTGTTCAATAATTTCAGAGTTATAAGCGTTCAAAATTGTTACTAACACAAATGCAAAATAAATAAATAAAAATTCGAATATTCGACATTTTTCAGAAACCGGTTTTCGAATATTTCGACTATATAAATCAGACCAGGCAAAACAGTTAAGAACGTTTTCTTCCTTTGTTTGTCAATCGAACCTCTATGGGGAGAAAGAAGGGGAAATATGAGAAACAAAATTTCTTTTTTTTTACTTTTCTGTGCTTCATGTGATAATTTTTAAATTTGCTATAATATAGAACTTAGAAACATAATATTATAGGTGTAGGATCCTGAGTGAGTGATAACCTATAAGATACAAAATGCTGGTATTTTTTGTTTTTCATCTGGAACTTTTTGAATTTTCGTTAATATTCGACCTATGAAGATAAAATTATACATTAAACTGGGTGAATAAGAACATGTAAGGTGAGCTTTTCGGTACTTTTCCGTTCTACATTTGGTACTTTGATTCATTTTCGTTTTATACTAAACTTACAAAATTAAATTAACTCACGTAGAAGATAAAATCGCCAAATCGATCCACTTTGAAGGAAAAAATAAATGCTCGAAACAAATAAATTCATATATACTTAGATGAATTATATTTTCTTCATATTTACAAAAAAAAATTATGGTCGAATTTTGACCATAAGGCGAACACTAGTTCATATAAATGTAAAGCCATTTCTTTTGATTGAATAAAGTTTGCACAATCGAGGTTTTTTTTCTTAAAATACTACAAAAAGTTTTTATGTTTCTTACATTATTTTTGTTAAAATTAATTTTTTAACGAAAACGTTCTACATTTGCTGTAGATTACGTAACAGCAAAATTAAATTAATTTATCTTTTGAAATTTTGAATTTGAATTTATTGATTTTTCTCTAGATGTTAATATTGTGAAACGTAATATTAAACTTAAGTTAATTACTCATTTGTATTAGGCTGTAAGGATTTATCCATAGACCTAAATATCTATATATGAGTAGATCCTGCGTGACGAACGCTACATTCGCACGCGTTTTCTGATTGAAATATTAACATTTTTTGGTCTTTCAAAAAAGATAGCTTCAACTTATATATAGTATTTAGTGACATTAATTTGTACTTACTTACGAATGGCATATATAATAATTTCTTAGCAAGTATTTGTTGCGAAATAATTGATCACAAAGTTTTGTGACGCACGCTACAAAAAGTGGAAGTAACTTTAAAGGTTGAAGTGCGTTTTCCTAACTTTTTTGCGAATTTGGCATGATAAGGTATACAAAATCTAATTCCTAAAAGAAAGATGACTATAAGAGAATTCTGAACGCACTTATTCGCAGCCAAAAAATGTTGTGATTTTTTGACAAAAGCCGTGAACCCTTTTTGACGCACGATACATTACGCACGCTACAGTTTTTCCAGTAGTATTTTATTATTATATTTTATTTATTTTAACAAAACAAATTATATTTTTATGAATTGCATTTCTTAAACTAATTTCTTAACTAATGAATGTCAACTGTTTTTTTTTTGACGAAATTTATATTTTGATAAGTCTGCTGTAAGTGCTACTTTAAGCACAAAAATCACCTAAAATAATGCTAAATTCACGTAAGTATAACATTAAGAAATCAGCAGTGGGGTAGGATTTAGTAAAAATTATTGCATTAATGATTATTGAAATACATATTTTTTAATATAAAAATGAAATTTTTAATTAGGCTTAAGTTCATGAAATTTAATTTTTATTAAATTATTTTTGTGAAGAAAGGGATTTTACAACATGAAAATCAATTAAAATTGTTATTGATAATCTTTCATTCTTGACGTGGCTCGGGCTCGAACCCTGGCCGGCAGGTTACCATGACATGTTTCGATCGCAACCACTCGATCTCCTCAGATGGATTTGCCGTCTTACACTCGCAGCCATCGACGACTGCTGACGTCACTAGTCAAACATCAATCCTTAAACCAAATTGTATTTTAACATTTGGTAGATCGAAATTTGCTTTCCTGAATGATTATCCATTTTAATTGATTTTACATGTTTTTTCTTTTACTTCTGTTTTTTCGTACTTTCGTCAAGAATTTTTCTTGAAGTCCAAGTACATTTTTTTGTTTTTTCACTTTGTCTTTCTCTTTTCTGTTGACCTTTTTCAGCACAACTTGAAGGACAAATGTACACATAGAGCTCGTGCCTTAGCTTTAACAATAATTAGTATTGTGGTTATTTTGTTGAACTATTTATGGTTTTTAATCCAAATTTTTAATATTTTTAATTAGGCTTAAGTTCATGAAATTTAATTTTTATTAAATTATTTTTGTGAAGAAAGGAATTTTACAACATGAAAATCAATTAAAATTGTTATTGATAATCTTTCATTCTTGACGTGGCTCGGGCTCGATCGCAACCACTCGATCTCCTCAGATGGATTTGCCGTCTTACACTCGCAGCCATCGACGACTGCTGACGTCACTAGTCAAACATCAATCCTTAAACCAAATTGTATTTTAACATTTGGTAGATCGAAATTTGCTTTCCTGAATGATTATCCATTTTAATTGATTTTACATGTTTTTTCTTTTACTTCTGTTTTTTCGTACTTTCGTCAAGAATTTTTCTTGAAGTCCAAGTACATTTTTTTGTTTTTTCACTTTGTCTTTCTCTTTTCTGTTGACCTTTTTCAGCACAACTTGAAGGACAAATGTACACATAGAGCTTGTGCCTTAGCTTTAACAATAATTAGTATTGTGGTTATTTTGTTGAACTATTTATGGTTTTTAATCCAAATTTTTAATATTTTCAATTAGGCTTAAGTTCATGAAATTTAATTTTTATTAAATTATTTTTGTGAAGAAAGGAATTTTACAACAGAAAAGAGAAAGACAAAGTGAAAAAACAAAAAAATGTACTTGGACTTCAAGAAAAATTCTTGACGAAAGTACGAAAAAACAGAAGTAAAAGAAAAAACATGTAAAATCAATTAAAATGGATAATCATTCAGGAAAGCAAATTTCGATCTACCAAATGTTAAAATACAATTTGGTTTAAGGATTGATGTTTGACTAGTGACGTCAGCAGTCGTCGATGGCTGCGAGTGTAAGACGGCAAATCCATCTGAGGAGATCGAGTGGTTGCGATCGAAACATGTCATGGTAACCTGCCGGCCAGGGTTCGAGCCCGAGCCACGTCAAGAATGAAAGATTATCAATAACAATTTTAATTGATTTTCATGTTGTAAAATTCCTTTCTTCACAAAAATAATTTAATAAAAATTAAATTTCATGAACTTAAGCCTAATTAAAAATATTAAAAATTTGGATTAAAAACCATAAATAGTTCAACAAAATAACCACAATACTAATTATTTTTAAAAATGAAATTATACATCTAGTCTTATATTCCATTAAAAAAAATTAATTTGAAAAATTTTTGGTTGGTGGACTGTTTCTGGGATTTGCCCATATATAAAAGAGTTGCGTGAGTGACTGACTAATTCATCATCGCCCAGCCCAAATCGCTGACCCTAGAAACTTGAAATTTTGACTAGCAATTGTTCACTCCCCAAATCGATCCACTAAGACGGGATTTTTCGAAATTCGAATGTTTAAGGGGCAAAAACGAGAGAATTCGGTAACCTTATATCTCCAAAACTAAAAGAGATGCAAAATACAGGTAATACTTATCGTTGTTCTTTAGAAAAATAAGCGGACAGGTGACTGGTACTTTTTTGTAATTCGGCCCTATTAGGGAGTAAACGGGTATAATCGGAATTTTAGTAATTTTTGCCATCTTTTGAACCAATAAACATAGAAACAAAGTTAATACCACATTTGAAACTTATCAAAAAAATACGTATAATAATTTGGTACCTTTTCGAAATTCGAACATTTAAGGGGTGAAAGTCGTAACAATTTTTAGTACTTTTTTTACAAAACATTTTCCCTCCATTCATTGACATATTCGTACTAAATTATGGGCTACCACTACAATACTGAAATTGTTGATACTTTAATGGGGTATTTTTCCCCCATGATATTTAGCTTTTTGGTTCTGCTAAAGTAGCGGGTTAAATGCTACAACTTAAACAAGTTTAAATTTAGAAAAATAAACTTTGGCATAAAAATATGTCCACGAAGAAAAAAGAGACGCTAACGATGTAGCGGGTGTATGCTAGCATTAAATAAAATATTTAATATTTTTAATTAGGCTTAAGTTCATGAAATTTAATTTTTATTAAATTATTTTTATGAAGAAAGGAATTTTACAACATGAAAATTAATTAAAATTGTTATTGATAATCTTTCATTCTTGACGTGGCTCGGGCTCGAACCCTGGCCGGCAGGTTACCATGACATGTTTCGATCGCAACCACTCGATCTCCTCAGATGGATTTGCCGTCTTACACTCGCAGCCATCGACGACTGCTGACGTCATTAGTCAAACATCAATCCTTAAACCAAATTGTATTTTAACATTTGGTAGATCGAAATTTGCTTTCCTGAATGATTATCCATTTTAATTGATTTTACATGTTTTTTCCTTTACTTCTGTTTTTTCGTACTTTCGTCAAGAATTTTTCTTGAAGTCCAAGTACATTTTTTTGTTTTTTTCGCTTTGTCTTTCCCTTTTCCGTTGACCTTTTTCAGCACAACTTGAAGGACAAATGTACACATAGAGCTCGTGCCTTAGCTTTAACAATAATTAGTATTGTGGTTATTTTGTTGAACTATTTATGGTTTTTAATCCAAATTTTTAATATTTTTAATTAGGCTTAAGTTCATGAAATTTAATTTTTATTAAATTATTTTTATGAAGAAAGGAATTTTACAACATGAAAATTAATTAAAATTGTTATTGATAATCTTTCATTCTTGACGTGGCTCGGGCTCGAACCCTGGCCGGCAGGTTACCATGACATGTTTCGATCGCAACCACTCGATCTCCTCAGATGGATTTGCCGTCTTACACTCGCAGCCATCGACGACTGCTGACGTCACTAGTCAAACATCAATCCTTAAACCAAATTGTATTTTAACATTTGGTAGATCGAAATTTGCTTTCCTGAATGATTATCCATTTTAATTGATTTTACATGTTTTTTCCTTTACTTCTGTTTTTTCGTACTTTCGTCAAGAATTTTTCTTGAAGTCCAAGTACATTTTTTTGTTTTTTTCACTTTGTCTTTCCCTTTTCCGTTGACCTTTTTCAGCACAACTTGAAGGACAAATGTACACATAGAGCTCGTGCCTTAGCTTTAACAATAATTAGTATTGTGGTTATTTTGTTGAACTATTTATGGTTTTTAATCCAAATTTTTAATATTTTTAATTAGGCTTAAGTTCATGAAATTTAATTTTTATTAAATTATTTTTATGAAGAAAGGAATTTTACAACATGAAAATTAATTAAAATTGTTATTGATAATCTTTCATTCTTGACGTGGCTCGGGCTCGAACCCTGGCCGGCAGGTTACCATGACATGTTTCGATCGCAACCACTCGATCTCCTCAGATGGATTTGCCGTCTTACACTCGCAGCCATCGACGACTGCTGACGTCACTAGTCAAACATCAATCCTTAAACCAAATTGTATTTTAACATTTGGTAGATCGAAATTTGCTTTCCTGAATGATTATCCATTTTAATTGATTTTACATGTTTTTTCCTTTACTTCTGTTTTTTCGTACTTTCGTCAAGAATTTTTCTTGAAGTCCAAGTACATTTTTTTGTTTTTTTCACTTTGTCTTTCCCTTTTCCGTTGACCTTTTTCAGCACAACTTGAAGGACAAATGTACACATAGAGCTCGTGCCTTAGCTTTAACAATAATTAGTATTGTGGTTATTTTGTTGAACTATTTATGGTTTTTAATCCAAATTTTTAATATTTTTAATTAGGCTTAAGTTCATGAAATTTAATTTTTATTAAATTATTTTTATGAAGAAAGGAATTTTACAACATGAAAATTAATTAAAATTGTTATTGATAATCTTTCATTCTTGACGTGGCTCGGGCTCGAACCGGCTCGACGGCAAATCCATCTGAGGAGATCGAGTGGTTGCGATCGAAACATGTCATGGTAACCTGCCGGCCAGGGTTCGAGCCCGAGCCACGTCAAGAATGAAAGATTATCAATAACAATTTTAATTAATTTTCATGTTGTAAAATTCCTTTCTTCATAAAAATAATTTAATAAAAAATAAATTTCATGAACTTAAGCCTAATTAAAAATATTAAAAATTTGGATTAAAAACCATAAATAGTTCAACAAAATAACCACAATACTAATTATTGTTAAAGCTAAGGCACGAGCTCTATGTGTACATTTGTCCTTCAAGTTGTGCTGAAAAAGGTCAACGGAAAAGGGAAAGACAAAGTGAAAAAAACAAAAAAATGTACTTGGACTTCAAGAAAAATTCTTGACGAAAGTACGAAAAAACAGAAGTAAAGGAAAAAACATGTAAAATCAATTAAAATGGATAATCATTCAGGAAAGCAAATTTCGATCTACCAAATGTTAAAATACAATTTGGTTTAAGGATTGATGTTTGACTAGTGACGTCAGCAGTCGTCGATGGCTGCGAGTGTAAGACGGCAAATCCATCTGAGGAGATCGAGTGGTTGCGATCGAAACATGTCATGGTAACCTGCCGGCCAGGGTTCGAGCCCGAGCCACGTCAAGAATGAAAGATTATCAATAACAATTTTAATTAATTTTCATGTTGTAAAATTCCTTTCTTCATAAAAATAATTTAATAAAAATTAAATTTCATGAACTTAAGCCTAATTAAAAATATTAAAAATTTGGATTAAAAACCATAAATAGTTCAACAAAATAACCACAATACTAATTATTGTTAAAGCTAAGGCACGAGCTCTATGTGTACATTTGTCCTTCAAGTTGTGCTGAAAAAGGTCAACGGAAAAGGGAAAGACAAAGTGAAAAAAACAAAAAAATGTACTTGGACTTCAAGAAAAATTCTTGACGAAAGTACGAAAAAACAGAAGTAAAGGAAAAAACATGTAAAATCAATTAAAATGGATAATCATTCAGGAAAGCAAATTTCGATCTACCAAATGTTAAAATACAATTTGGTTTAAGGATTGATGTTTGACTAGTGACGTCAGCAGTCGTCGATGGCTGCGAGTGTAAGACGGCAAATCCATCTGAGGAGATCGAGTGGTTGCGATCGAAACATGTCATGGTAACCTGCCGGCCAGGGTTCGAGCCCGAGCCACGTCAAGAATGAAAGATTATCAATAACAATTTTAATTAATTTTCATGTTGTAAAATTCCTTTCTTCATAAAAATAATTTAATAAAAATTAAATTTCATGAACTTAAGCCTAATTAAAAATATTAAAAATTTGGATTAAAAACCATAAATAGTTCAACAAAATAACCACAATACTAATTATTAAATAAAATAAATATAAAAAAATTCGCGCTCATCACAACTTGTTGCTTGAAATATTACCTCCCAAACATTTTCAATATTATGCTCTTTCCATAAATTATGTTTTAAACTTCTTGAATATCAGTTAAATCTACTAAATATGTTGGAAAAATTGCACAAAAGCACTACATAATACTTCAATTTTTAAAAAACTTGAAAAAAACTTTATATAAATTTAAAACGTTTTTGCATTTCAAAGAACTTGCAAAATTGCTGCTCTTTAAAAGAGCAAAACATTTTTAAGAAACGAACATCTACTTGCATTTTTTAAATAAAATGTCACATTTTTTTTGAGAAGAAAATACCATAAATTATTTAATAAATAACAAATATGTAGTATATCGTTAACTTAATACGAAAAGGCCCTAACTCATGTTTTTCATAGTTTACAGGAGAAGAAAAAACTAAATAAAAAAAGATGCAATATTGATACAAAATTTGTTTAAACGCAATTTTTATTAAAAACACTTTACAAATTTAGTGTTATATTAGTTTTATTAATTTCGAGAATGTGTATCTAGTAATGGTCTATCGAAATATGTAAAAATATCGAGATTTCGAAAAATTATGAGTTAGGGCCTTTTCGTATTAAGTTAACGATATGAGTTATGTTCGCTATTAGGGAAATTGTACTTTACTATCGAAAATCTAATTTAGAAGTCGTAAAAAATCTTTTAGCACAAACTTTTTACGAATACTAACTCCTATTTAGGAATGTGCGTTCTGTATTTTGATATTAAATCTTCACTTGAAGTTCATTCCTCCATCTCCGCTTATTTCGAAAATATTTGTTTAGCACTAACGTTCAGCTGTGTTGACAAAAAAAAAAAAACAAAATGTGTTAAAAGTGGCACAACATAAGTAGGTGAAAATGATACAAAAGGATAATTTAAAAAAACGGGTCATAAAAGGTAACGCTGGCTAAAGCTGACCACACAATAGTGATTTGTGCGGTGATTTGTTAGCGTTTCATTTCTCCACATACGACGAACAAATCACAATAACCTAAAAGGTCAAAAAGAAAACATGAATTGTGAAGCGGATGATGCAATAGCACTTTTAATCATTTATTTGTATACACAACAAAAAAAATCAATTAAGAAACAGAAAAAAAAATTAAGATGAATACAAAAAATTTTTATGCTAAACAACTCCGCAATAAAAAACAGTTTGATTGATCATTGATGCCATTAGGATACGAAAGATACATTTTTCGTATCTTTTGATGACTTCAGGTACCATGTATAATCCTGACATTTTTCGTATATTTTGAATCTGTACGCAAAATGTACAGAAATAAAATATTAGAGAATTTTTAGGCAACTAAGGCCCCTATTACTGTTCACAACTCAACTCAGTTGAGTTGTAATTTCTTAGCTTTTGTATTATGGTTTACAACTTTGCTAAATTGCGTTGAACAAAAAGATAACAAAAATTACAACTGATCACAACCAGATGTATTTATTACAACTCAACTGAGTTAAGTTGTAAACCGTAAAAGGGGCCTAAAACTTATTAAGACTGATCATCATTTCCGACTCAATACTAATACAATAGCAGCTTTAATAATAAAGAAAGAAATCATAAATAACCCGTCTCCATCATCCACCAACTTGGTAAGAACAGCATGTCGCACATGAATGCTACTCGTGTAGACTGTTCATGTTCATGTTTCGTCCATGTGCTGCCATCGTTGCCTAAACATTCGTCTTAGCATCCATGTGCGCCAGGATGTTGGCCATACAATGTATTTTCTGTACACAACCAAACGCACAACAACAAAAATTGTGGTCAATCAGAACATGAACATCAACACGTATTCGCCACATACAAGAACATGAACAAACTAATACCGTTGCTCAGCCGGCGCGTATGGTCATGTCATGTTCTAGTCGAAAGCGCATGGAGACGGGGGGTAAAGGATGTTTCAACATACGATCCACCTAAATCGATGATTACTAGTAGTGCGAAGTTGTTCTGACGAAATATGAACGTCCTTTTTATTTTCAGGAAATTTATGTCAACTTTTTTATATAATCGCCTTAACTTAACATACATATGGAGGGCTAAGAGCTGAAGTGAACCACGTCAATAAAGAAAATTCGAAAATATTTTGAGCTTGAGTAAGTAAACTGCGATTTATTTCTGGAGCCATTGACTTGGGCTGTTTACCGGTTACTTTAGGAACGAAACACTGTTTGAGTTAGTCCGTTACAGAACGGGATGGATTTAACTGCGCGGAGAATTTCGCAGTAATTTTTAAATACATATATGTATCATATTTTATGACTTGGTTCGGTTCAGCTCTGAGCACTCCATATAATTAATTTTAAAGTATGCTTACTGTATTTTTAAATATTACATACCTAATATTAATGACTTAAATAATTATACAGGTATGTGATGAAAATCGATCGATTTCAAAACGAACGTTTTTAAGAGGTGTGATGAATTTCGAGGGATTTTAAAATCCATTTCTGAATTATAGTCATAAATTTTCGTTCAGAATACACTTCAGTTAACGTATATAATATAAAATTTCAAAGTATAAAGACTAAAAATAAAAGGAAATATGCATTTAAAATCCATTTCGTTTTTAAAATCGATTTCCATCACATACCTGATAAATATGAATTTATATGATATCCGGGTATGTTCTAGAATCCGAATCCACTCGAAAGTGGTTTACTTCAGCACTTTTTTGTGTTCTGCATTTCACATCCACATGTTTTTATTCGTAGGGGTTGGTGAAAGTAAAACGAATCGACTTTTATTCTAATAGTTGATAATATTTTTAACAAGAAAACAATTTTGTTTTTAGTTTAAAATGTTCTATTTCTTATTGATTCAAAACATATCGTTACCTAAAACGCAAAAGGCCCTACCTAACCCAACATTTAAAATCGACTTTTTTTTTATTAATGTTGATGTAATTATAACTCATTTTTTAACGCAACATAAAAAATGTTATATTTATTTATTAATACTCAAAAAGCCAACATAGGCCAAAAACGATAACATATGGGCAAATCCCAGAAACAGTCCACCTACCAAAAATTTTTCAAATGAATTTTTTTTTAATGGAATATAAGACAAGATGTATAATTTAATTTTTATATTAAAAAATATGTATTTCAATGATCATTAATGCAATAATTTTTACCAAATTCTACCCCTCCACTGATTTCTTAATGTTATACATGAATTTAGCATTATTTTAGGTGATTTTTGTGATTAAAATAGCACTTACAGCAGACTTATCAAAATATAAATTTCGTTAAAAAAAAAGTTGAGATTCATTAGTTAAGAAATTAGTTTAAGAAATGCAATTCATAAAAATATAATTTGTTTTGTTAAAATAAATAAAATATAACGATAAAATACTACTGGAAAAACTGTAGCATGCGTTATGTAGCGTGCGTCACAAAGGGTTCACGGCTTTTGTCAAAAAATCACAACATGTTTTGGCTGCGAATAAGTGCGTTTAGAATTCTCTTATAGTCATCTTTCTTTTAGGAATTAGATTTTGTATACCTTATCATGCCAAATTCGCTAAAAATAAGGAAAACGCACTTCAACCTTTGAAGTTACTTCCACTTTTTGTAGCGTGCGTCACAAAACTCTGTGATCAATTATTTCGCAACAAATACTTGCTAAGAAACTATGATATATGCTATTCGTAAGTACATATTAATGTCACTAAATACTATAAATAAGTTAAAGCTATCTCTTTTGATAGACCAAAAAATGTTTATATTTCAAACACAAAACGCGTGCGAATGTAGCGTTCGTCACGCAGGATTTGCCCATATTTAAAATTTCGACAATTTGTTTTTTTTTTAATCGCTTTAGCGTTCCCAAATTAATTTTTGAGTTTGTTTCAAATTTTGCAATTTTTCGCGCATTTTAGCCATGTTCGGATAAAAGCGATTTGTTCCTGTACGTTTTCTGATTCTTTACAGCTTAAACGAGTTATAATAAATAGTAGAATTTTCTATAATGCCGCTGTTAGCAAATTTTTGCGAATTTCCGCTAATTTAGCAATTTTTACTTAATTTTACCATTTTGTTTAAAAGTTAGCAATTGTTCGCGAATTTTATCCATGTTCGCAATAGAAGCGATTTTTTCCTGAAATTCTTTACAACTTTCACGATTTTTAATCACCCATATCGTGAATAATTGTTCCCTCGTAGTTTTTCCCCTTTTCATGTATTTGCGATCATGAAAAACTCCCATGAAAAAAAGGTAATTCAAAGGAGAATAACAACGTAAAAAATGTTCACGGGAATAAATTCTACTTATCGTGAAATGTGTTTTTCCTCGTAATTTGTTCACGTTTCCCTTAGATTTTTTTACTTTATTTTTGCTAGGAAACAGAACATGTATGTCAGTAAATCCTCCTATAAATCGAGTATTAAGGGCTAGATCCGTTAATAAGGCACAAACCGATTGTTGGTCAACAAAATGCAAAACAACAGGTTGATTGCCGGCGGATTTGTGAAGCTTTCGAAAGACGTGATGGCAAAATTTTGGAAAATATTTTACTACATAAAATTTAAGAAGTGCAAAAAACTAACGTTGTAATCAACCTATCTCTCCAATACTAACTGCCGTATTCATAAAAAATAAAATAAGTTTGAAATGTGTTTTAAGGCAAAATGTTCATACAAATTTTTTTTAAATTACAATTCAAATCTATTTTAATTTTTTATGAATACGGCAGTAATAATTTAACTTTTCTTTAAAATATATACGTGTATATTTTTGAGCAAAAATTTTATTGAATTTTAATTTTTTCTAATCTTTTTTATATTCACTGGAACTGAGAGATTCACGATTGCTTTTTCCCCTTCGAGGGGAATGAAAATTTCATGGGAACAAAAATTCCACTTGTTACTCACGATATGGGTGAATAAATATTAGACTTTCATCCTTTCATGGTGCGGTTAGCAAATTAGCGATCTTTAGTTCAACTAAAGTCTTTTTTTCGAACAAAAACTTCGAATACACAAAAACATGTGGATTTGAGAACACCAATTTATGAATTATGCAGATTCAATAAATTTTACGTTTTTATTTCGAGTCGAAATGTAGAACATACCTGACCATTTTCTTTACAATATTCATTAAATATGAAATAAAACTGTTATGTAAGTCTGTGTTTATACGGCTCATGTCTTATTGACAAGATTCTTCCTATTTCTTCTTTGAACATGAATTGGCGTTCAAATGTTTCATATCATGTTGACGACATGTGCTTTTTTGATATTGAAAACAATAACAAAATTAAACAACGAATGAAAAAGCAAAACGTAAAGACAGTACAAGCATCTGTGTACTCGTTTCTTTTCCCTTCGTCCCTCTCGCCTATAAGTTAGCAATCTTATCAATAAGACATGAGCCGTATGAACTCAGACTTAATAAATGTTAAACGTTAAAAATGCATATGTGACCTTCTCCGAGAAAAGGGACCTAGTGTGTCAAAAAACGGGTTTGGACTTAAGAGTAGATTCTGGTACTTAAAAGGGTGTAGAATAAGATGAAATGAGTTAGATTTTTGATAAAAAAAAACTAACAATACCAAAACGCATCTCCCAACTGAAAGTGTGTTCAGTGATAATGCGTTTTTCTCAAAACTTCATTTTCACACACTAGGTCCCTTTTCTCGTAGAAAGTCACATATTCCAATTTTTTTGGGAAAAAGTGTATCTTTTTGGAAACTAATGGCGATTTCTTTTCTGTGAAAAATGTTGCATTACTGTTACATGTTCTACATTTTTGTGTTCTTTTGTATAAAAAATACAACTGTGGGAAAAATTTTCAAGTTCGTTTGTGAATATGTTGATGAAAAACATGGACAACATGTTGCATATTTTACCCTTACTTTTACTTAAGGTGTTCAACTGCCCTGTTGTACAACTTTGGTACTTACTACTTGGTTTGTACAACAAATGTTTTATTTTGTTTGCCATAATTCATACCGCTGATAATTTTGTAAAAAAATTGTTTTAAAACAAAATATAAAAATATTTACACATGAAAATCAAAAAAAGTGTATTTATAATTTAATTTTTATAAGCCATTATATAACCCGTAATCTCGTGCAGAAACCGCTTAAATAGCTTTAAAAATCGCTCATTAAGTACGTTAATAATGAAAGTGTAATTGTTGCAAATAAAAGCACTAATTGTGTTCTATTGAAATTGCACAACATGCAACACTTTGAGTGATTATAGGTAACATTAGAAAATGTTACATGTATATACTGTAACATATTTTTCTCAGAAAAGAAATCGCCATAAAATGTATCTTTATCGAAATTTCACTGGCAGCACTGGTTTGATTTTTTGTTGTACACTAAAATTAAAGTGACCAGACGTACTCTTTTTTAGAGAACAATCATATATTTTAACTGGCTGTCATCTATAAAATTTGTGTCCCCTTTTATAAGGTGGCCATACGTACTATTTTTTAGAGGACAATCATCTTTTTTAACTGGCTGTCATATACATATAAAATTTCATATTTTTTTCATAATCTGTCATCTTTGTCCTCTTTATTTTTTAAAGCATGACCAATATTTGCTTTTATTTTTATAAATTAAACAGCCTAATTATGAATACAAATTCCCCGGGAGTTTTTTCCCCCTTTTCTACAATTGAATTTACATAGGAAAAATGGGAGCTGGGAGAAAACTCCCGGGGAATTTTTATTCATAATTGGGCTGAAAATAAATTTTATTTCCCGGCATTCAAAGGTTTTTTCTGTCAAGAAAAACCACATGCTGGTCGACGAGGCATATCTTTTTCTAACACACGTCAAAATCTCAATTTACTTAAAAATTGTAATTTAGCAGGTTTGCATATTAAGCCGACGATATGTTATTTTTTTTAATTTACTTTACATATGTATATAAATATGGGAATGTAAATTTGTCTGTATAATATGTAAAACATCTTGAAGTCAAATAAATTTTTTACTTTTTTTATGTCCTCTATTTTTATTTTCAAAATCTGGTCGCCTTATCTTTTATCATCTTTTTCATAATCTGTCATCTGTGTCCTCTTTATTTTTTAACGCATGACCAATATTTGCTTTTATTTTTATAAATTAAAATAAATTTTATTTCACGGCGATCAAAGGTTTTTTTCTGTCAAATCGTATGGAAAATGTCGTTTAATAAGTTTGTGCAATGCATTTTTAAGTTTCGTTATTTTATATGCAAACCTGCTAAATCCCTTTTAACAAATTTACAGAAAAAACTTTTTAGTTTTCCTATTGGCTGCTTGAGAGGAAAACTAAAAATATAGTTGATTTGACTCACTTCAAGACTCAAATTGAAGAAAAGTTACATACTGGTCCACGAGGTATAACTTTCTCTACCACGCGGCATCAAAACCTCAATTCACTTAAAAAGTGGATTTAGCAGGTTGGCATATTAAGCTTAACATATACATATAAACATGGCAATGTTAATTTGTCTTTAAAATATGTAAAAAAATATTAAAGTCAAATAAATTTTTTACTTTTTATACCCACACCACAATAGTGGAGAGGGTATTATGCATTTGTGTTGATGTGTGTAACGCCTTAAAATATTGGTCCTAGACCCACCTTAAAGTATACCGATCTACTCAGAATCACTTTCTGAGTCGAACTAACGATGTCCGTCCGGCTGGCTGGCTGGCTGTCCATGTAACCTTGTGCACAAAGTACAGGTCGCAATTTTGGAGATAATTTGATAAAATTTGGGCTATAGGTTTTCATTGGCACAAGGACCAAGCCTATTGAAAATGGGCCGAATCGTAGGACCACGAGGGAAGATAGGGGGAAATTTCTTCCTCTCTGAAATTTAAAACATAGATAGAACCATATCTATATGGACACATTAGCTATAGAGTTTTAAAAAAAAAAAGGACCACAAGGGGAGGCAGGGGGCAATTTCTGGCTCTCACAAATTTTCAATCCGATTTTCATGAAATTTATAAACAGAGATAAAACCATATTTACATGGACATATAAGCATAATGTGTTTTTAAATACTGTGGTATAGGGTATTATATGGTCGGGCTTGACCGACTATACTTTCTTACTTGTTTTCTTTATGTCCTCTATTTTTATTTTCAAAATCTGGTCGCCTTACTAAAATGTACACTAAAAAAACAAATCACAAGAAACTGAAAATTTTCAATTACTTGTGATTTGTGCGGGCACAGCCCTTTTAACAATTAACAAGATGTCGAGCTCACACAAATCACTAGTGTGTGGACAGCATAAGCAAAACTGAAACGAACGAAAATTAATGTGCTAAACCAATCACAACGAAGTTTGTGGTTAAAAAAAACAGAACGCAATTAAATCTTTTTGTTGAGTCGGATAAGTGCCATGAAACAAAGAAAACAAGATATTGCATTTAAATTTAAAAACATTATTTTTAATTACGTCATAGTAGTAAATGAGCACAAACATGATCACACAAACACGTGTATGTGGTATGATGAATGTACGGTATTATTTTTGTGTTCGAACTTCGAAGACCACAAACAGAGAAACACTATTCGCGTTTGTGTTTACCACAAATCTACCGAGCCGAACACTTAGGAAAGATATTTAATGTTGTTTTTTTCCGAGCACTGGTCTTACCTACCTGTTAACGCGTACACAATTGATTTTCAATCGTTAATTTAAAAAGGTAATAAAAGTACAACTGTTGCCATATTTTAAAAGAAAACTAAAAGGTAAACCACTTACTGCCTGTGTTTAGAACGCGAGCACAAAAACGACTCGTTTAACTAACATTTTCAAAATTTGTTTTTGTTCTAAAAGTTAGTTAAACGAGTCACTTTGGCCTTCACGTTTTAAAAACAGCGCATTAGGCAAAATAAACGTTGAAATTACCAAAATATACAGCCCTATTATGAATATAAATTCCCCGGGAGTTTTCTCCCTTCTCCCATTTTTCCTATGTTAATTCAATTGTAAAAATGGGAAAAGGGAAAAACTCCCGGGGAATTTGTATTCATAATTGGGCTGATAGTGTCCGACCGAACGCACTTTTTGAGACCGAACCCGAACTTCAATAAATTTTGACAAGTATTTTTTTAATGTATTTATTTAAAACAAAATAAAATTTCAGGAAATTATTACATTTACACTTTTGGAAGGATGCAACATGAAAAGATAAATTGCACTTTATAGTAGTCAAAACTATTTTATAGTTAAAAAATAATAAGTATGTAATTGCTTTTTTTAAGACAAAAAATAAAAAATTAATTTCAAGTTTAATACATTAAACATTAGGGCCATAACTTGTTCACACTTTTTGCGAATCAAAAACAGTATAGTCGTGTAGAACAATAAAAGTTATTAATAAAAAATATGATAATTTTTTCGTATTGTTAAAAAAGTTCACGTAGTGATCGGGTTGAAGTTTGAAAACAACCATTTTATCTCAAGGAAATTTTAAAAAATATATACCTGATAATTAGTATTGTGGTTATTTTGTTGAACTATTTATGGTTTTTAATCCAAATTTTTAATATTTTTAATTAGGCTTAAGTTCATGAAATTTAATTTTTATTAAATTATTCTTATGAAGAAAGGAATTTTACAACATGAAAATTAATCAAAATTGTTATTGATAATCTTTCATTCTTGCATCCTCCATCTGAGGAGATCGAGTGGTTGCGATCGAAACATGTCATGGTAACCTGCCGGCCAGGGTTCGAGCCCGAGCCACGTCAAGAATGAAAGATTATCAATAACAATTTTGATTAATTTTCATGTTGTAAAATTCCTTTCTTCATAAGAATAATTTAATGAAAATTAAATTTCATGAACTTAAGCCTAATTAAAAATATTAAAAATTTGGATTATATACCTGATATTTGTATATATTCCTATAAGTATCACTTAAATGCTAGGAACAAATCTAGTTTACCGACGCAGCTCCAAATAAAAAAAAAAAAGTACCCAGGGTGATAGAAAATTAAAAAATAAGAAGAAAAAATAAAATAAAAAAGTTGGCGGAAACGCTTAGTTTTCAAGTTATGGACGTTTTAAGTTTTTATATAAAGGTCCGATTTTACACTACATTTTTATCGTTATATGGCCAATATTGGTATCATTTCAAAGCTTTTGACCATATCTTTTTAGATATACAAAATTTATTTGAAAATTACTATCTCTTTACCTCACATTACATTCTTTTTGCATTTTACATCAAAATATTACAGAAGTGCACCAGGTTAGTATGTAGTTTATTTAAATAAAAGTGTAATACAAACGTAATCAAATTATAAACATGGGCGTCGCAAACGAAAACACTCCTGGAGGCTTATTCTGAATTGCGATGCGAAAATCAATGCGATGCGCAAATGAAATGCGATGCGAAAGAAAATTGGTATTCTGTTAGACTTTCGCAATCGCATTCGCAATTTATTTCAAATTGTGGCAACGCTGCTCAAATATACGTAAGTGTCAATAAACGTCAAATTAAAAATAATTAAATTGTTTGTGTTTGGCTGTGAAAATTGTTTAAAAAATGTATTTAGGACATTCTGTAATAAGAAAAAATAATAAAAATGGATTTTGTGGCACTGCGGTTCGACGACGAAGAAAATTTTTTGTGTGTACGTTAAAATAGGCCCAAACTTATTAAAATTAAAGTTGAAGGCAAATATTTTTTAACTGGTTTATATATTTCATACTTTTTCCATCCTGCAGCTTCTCTAATAGGTGGTCCATTGATATTTAGTTCTTCAGTTAACGTTTGCCACAAAGAATTTGCCGACCGATGAGCATTTGGCTGTGCTTATTCATATATTCTATCATTATTTCAAATTGACGCGGTTTGGTGGTTATATTGCTTGCTTCCCTGAATTAAATAATAAATATATGATGAATAAATAAATAAAATATTATCTTTCACTAACATGTTTGTACTTTGCGAATGCTATTTTGTTGTCGAATAAATTTTGCGAATTTGACATTTGTTTTCGCAATGTAGAATACCGACTTGTCACCTTTTCGCATTTGAAATGCGATTAAAAAAAAACTTGCGAATATCGCAATACAGAATAGCAATTGTTCGCATTTATGCATTTTCACATCGCATTGATTTTCGCATCGCAATTCAGAATAAGCCTCCTGCATAGCCAACCTTCGGCCGGGCGCAAGGACTTTCTCCTCTATGGTATAGCAAAAACCGGCTTCGCTAAGTAAAGCTTCTCTGCATAGCCGGCCTTTGGCCGGGCGCAAAGATTTGCTCCTCTTTGGTATGACAAATACCGGCTTCGCTAACTAAAGCTTCTCTGCATAGCCGGCCTTCGGCCGGGCGTAAGGCTTTTCTAATCTATGGTGTAGCAAGAACCCGCTTCGCTAAGTAAAAATACTCTGCATAGCCGGCCTTCGGCCGGGCGCAAGGATTTTCTCCTCTATAGTATAGCAAAAACCGGCTTCGCTAAGTAAAGCTTCTCTGCATAGCCGTCCTTCGGCCGGGCGCAAGGATTTTCTCCTCTATGGTATAGCAAGAACCGGCTTCGCTAAGTAAAGCTACACTGCATAGCCGGCCTTCGGCCGGGCGCAAGGATTTGCTCCTCTTTGGGATAGTAAGTACCGGCTTCACTAAGTCAAAAGCTTTAAAATGATACCAATATTGACCATATAAAGATAAAAATGTAGTGGAAAATCACACTTTTATATAAAAACTTAAAACGTCCATAACTCGAAAACTAAGCGTTTCCGCCAACTTTTTTATTGTATTTTTTCTTCTTATTTTTTAATTTTCTATCTACCTAGGTACTTTTTTTTTATTTGGAGCTGCGTCGGTAAACTAGATTTAAGCCAAATGCTATTTTGGAATTTATCCACTGCTTTAGATTTAAAAATTTTCCTACGGTTTACAATTCATTAGAAATAAAATTGCTTTAGAATCAAGAAAGTACTCGATCACGACTGCCAAAATTAGGCCCCAGATATCTGTTTGTAGAAATCACGTTCGTTAATAAAAAAAAACTTACTTGTGAATTTTTCGCCTTCCATTGATCGGATTCCCAAAAATCTGGACGTTAATGTTCTGTTTTTAAAAAAATTTACTGTTAATGCTAGAAAGTTTTTTCTTAGAAACTTGTTTTCCCATGTACCAATCGATATGCCAAATCCATGTTCTTTAATCACGTCGATTTCTGACCGTACTTTTTCCAAACAATGTCCATAAATATCAGTTACATTTCCAACAACTGCCATTGGATTCGGCAGTAGTTTATCAACATCTACATTAGTACCAAATTTTGCTCCAAAGGATATAAACTCATGAAATAAAGTCTTAAAATCATCACTCTGTAACAATTTATATGTGGCCGCATTTTTTATTAGACACTTTGTTATCAACTTCCTCAGATTGCATTCAAAATTTCTAACACATTCGTCTTCATTAAGAGTGTTTGACATTTCTTGCAGCTTTGGCACTTCAATCTCTATTATAGAAATTGGAGTTTCTTGTTGTGGCACTTCAGTCTCTTTTTTAGAAATTTTACTTTTTTGTTTTTGTAACTCCCGCTTAAACACTACAGGCTTTTTTACAGGAATTGTACTTTCTCGATTTTGTAATTTATATTTCATTTGATAACACCTGTGTTTGGATAAATTTGAAATACTAACGGATTTGCGATATGTAAAAACTAATTTACAAGTACGACAACAAACAAAATTATTAATTGGTTCGCCATTTGCATGTCTTAATTTTGCAAAAATAGTCCAGATTTTACTCTTCTTAAAGGATTCAGTTAAAAAAATTTTCCCACTAGTAACACCATCAAATACATCTTTATTACTCCAAGGCATTGTGTTCTAAAAACAATTATGAATGTAAATCTGATAAAACAAAAAATATGTATAAGTATACCTTGCTGGCTTCCCTTTGAAGTTTTCCGTTCCTCATAATCACAGAATACTGTGCTCATATTATTTAAAAACACAAAGTTATAATTTGTGACAATGTGTACTAGTCAAGGCGAATTCATACTGTCTTAGAGTTGGCAAACAATCGATAGTTCTCTTTCCATTGATAGTTTCCCTACAAGAAGACTACCTGTCATTTTACTAGTTATATGACCGGTAGTGTTGACCAATATATTGGTTAAATTACCCTACAAGAAGACTACTGGTCATTTTACTAGTTATATGACCATTAGTGTTGACCAATATATTGGTTAAAGTTTCTATTAGTTTATTAAGAGCAAAATGAAAAAACTAACCGAAACTCTTGTGTACATGGGATTTTGCCTCTCTTTCTAACTAATAGTTCCACTCGACTACGGAACATATATCTGTACTGCTTACTCTGCTGCTTTTTATTAGTCAATGATAACCAAAATAGTTTTTAATGCTAACTAGTTAGTCATAACGTAAATATTGGTTAGAACTAACTAGTTATTTATAACGTAAAAATTGGTTAATACTCACCTTTAAAACAATTAAATGGAATTTTATTAATACCTTAGGCCCAGAAAAGACGGTAAAACGCAACTGCAACGAAACTGTAGCTTCTAGTTATTTTCGAGTTTCATTTGAATTTATGCCATAGACTCCTTTGAGGGACCACACACGACGTGACCATTTTGAGACCGGTTTGAAATGCATTGGAAATCAGTTGCATTAAAACCGGCGTGTAGGAAACTCGTGTTTGCGTTTCATCTGTTCTAAAAGAAAATCGAAATGATTGTGTTAATTTCATTACATTCTGGTACAATTTAGGTTGCAGGGTGTGTGGAAAACGATTGAAACTGGTTTCAAAACAGTAATTTCTAAAGGCTTTCGTTGCATTTTCGTTTTACCGTCTGTTCTGTGCCTTACAGTCAGGAAATTAGATTTCAGTAAAGTAAATACCACGTACCATTATTTCTGTGGCTGCTCTTTAAGGTTCCACTTCTTGCATGAGTCTAGAAATGTAGGTAAACATACGTGTTTCCAACCATTTAATCGTAGATCTTAAAAAGACATTTTATTTTGTTAACAATTTGTGGCTAAAAATTATATACATACTTGAAAAGCCATCAGGATTTTTAATAATTCTTTTTGTTTCTTTATTATCATCACCAAATCCTGGCCAAAGCCACCACCCGAATGACCGCTAGATGTTGAACTCCTATCAAAACGACCTTTTCGTCTGTTGTTTCCTGATAATCCAGCACCACGTTCTCTGAAGCCGGCTAGCATTCTGATTACAGCTTTTTGGCAGTGTCACTTTTTTTAGTAATTTTTTATCTCACTACTTTAGTCACAAATTATAAATTAAGTTTAATTGATTTTTTTCTTTAATACCAATCGCAAATATTAAATTTAAGAAATTCACAAATTTTTACACGCGTATGACAAAAATATATTAAAATATTGGCATTATTTGGGAAAGGTTAGTTGTACCATTCTAACATATACATATGTTAGAGTGGAACAACTAATCTAAAATTGTTGCAAGTGTGTTAATAATTTTTTTTTTTTTGTTTTGGTTATGCATTACTTGTAGGATTATTTTCGACAGCGATACTATCGTTGAAATCTTTTTTAAGAAAATTATCAATAATTTTTTGTTTCTATCTGGTAACAACAAGCCAGCCTTCGTTGCCGCCCAGCTTAGCCAGCTGAGGCAGTTATCTAGTTTATATATAAGAGTTTATACAAAAAGTATACTAAAGTAATTTACCCTTATTAAAGTTTTCTGAATTAACTAACTGTTTTTCAAACTTAAATAAAAATTTTCGTTTAGAGTTGTTTTATTGCTGTTTCAATATATTTTCCCAAAGAAAATTTTTTATTTTATTTTGAAAAACAGGCAGTTAGTCTTATTTTAGTAATATTTTTATACAATAATATTTTTAACGTTTTAAAATAAATATCTTTTAACTTAGAACTTAAATTAATTAATTTTTGAAATATTAATTTAACCAGTATGCAAAACGATTTACAACTTTTAATAATCGTGATTTACTATATAAGTATGTGAAAATATCTCGAAATATTGTCGAATTAATTGTTCGATTGTCATTGAAAGAATGTAACGTTCGACAAGAAATGAAGTAAAGGATAAATGACATAAAAGTTGTATTTAATTTTGATATTAATTAGACATTGAGGAAATATATTTCAAGTCAACACAGTCGTATAAACAATTTCATTTCGAGTATATGAACTTTTTTTAAGAATTAGCCGTTAAAACATATGCGTTTTTGTTTCTATATAAAAGCAGGTGTTTCAAAAGTGTTAAGCAAATATTTTATTGTTTTAAAATGTTCTAAAGCTACGGTTACACTTATTAAATATTTGACCAAATAAGCTTAACTCCAACTTTGGTTAATAATTAGTGGGACTTAAAATAGTCACAAAATAAAACTAATTTTACTATAAGACATAGAAAAAAAACTGTTTTATGTAAGATCGAGTATTATAATCGAAATAAATATTGGAATTAAAGGAAATGATTATTTAGTTTTTTGTTGGTCCAGCTTTTTTCGTCAAATATTTGATAAATGTGACCGTAGCTTAAGTATACTCAGTGTTGGGCAAAATACATGGCTAGCGGTATTTAAAATACAAAATACTTGCTGGTCATGTATTTAAAATACAAAATACAAAAATACTTTCAGGCTATGTACTTAAAATACAAAATACTTCCACGTCATGTACATGTATGTATTTAAAATACGAAATACACCATTTTTATTCAAACCAAAAAATACATTAGATAAAACTAATTAACAAAACAATTGTTTCCTTTTATAAATATCAGATTTTTGAACGAAGCATCAGACAAACAGTTTCTTGTTGGAGTATAAATAAAACCTACTGAAGAAAATAATTTTTCTACAGGTCCTGATGAGCACAAACTTGTATTAAATTCTATGAATACTCTTTTTATATTTGGATAGCTGTCAAGAGTGGTAATATCTTTTCTCTTGTCACTGAGGAAACTGACAAATTTCAACTCCAAATTTGATGTGCTAGATTGACCATCATCCCTATCTACGAAAACAACAAAATCATTGTCTTCTTTACTGGTCCTTCTACTTCTGATATTTCCAGGTATCATTTTTATGTTTTTAAAATACAAAATACTCCCACTTTTTTATGTATTTAAAATACAAAATACAAACTTGCACGTCATGTATTTAAAATACAAGTACCAAATACGTATTTGTATTTTTCAATACGTATTTCAAATACATGTATTTTAAATACTGCCCAGCCCTGAGTATACTTATAAAATATTTTATTTCATTGAAAAATCAAGTCAGAAAATATATTGCGACTCTGCACACCACTTTAAAAATACGCTTATATGAACGTGATACCAATAGAAATATTTTGAAAATGTGATTTATGGCAATTTCTTATCTGAGAAAAATGTTGCATTAATGTTACATGTTCTACATTTTTGTGTTCGTTTGTACAAAAAATACAAATGTGGGAAAAATTTTCAAGTTTTTTTGTGAATATGTTGATGAAAAACATGTTGCATATTTTACCCTCACTTTAACTTAAGGTGTTTGTTAATTTCCGCAGGAATTGAATTGTACACACTTATTCGTTTGAATATAAAAATAGAACTCATTTTATCAAAGTTATTTACGGGAATACAAAATTTATTATCAAGATTTTTGTATGACGTGCTAAATTCCCAATTTTCCATATTTGATAAATACACTGAAATTTATTGTTGAGGGAAAGCTAGCTCATCAGGAAACCTTTTCCAAAGATTTTAAGAAAGCTAAAAATATTATACAAATAAAACCCTAAAGCGAATAAGAGTTTTAAACACTCAAAGTCTTACTTGTAACAATATCAAAGCTTAAACAAAACACCAACAATAAACAGTGAGTTTATCTTTTCTTACATCCCCCTACAATTGGTTGGGTTCTTTCCGACTCGAATTGTAGTTGTAAGTGGGTAAAAAGAAAAAACAAAATTAAAAAACAAATTGTTTCATTCTATTGTCTTCGCAAGAAAACAACAAAAAAAAACCAATTTGGCATGATCTGACCTAAGCAACCAGTGAAATGCGCATAGAAGCTAGCTTTCCCTCAACAATAAATTTCAGTGTATTTATCAAATATGGAAAATTGGGAATTTAGAACTCATTTTATTTACTAATATTTTTTCCTTAAATACTAAAATTCTTATTACTAAAACAATTACAATATTCCTACCTACTAGATTTTATAAATAACAGCCTAAATAAACAAAAAATTAAACTATCGGTATAAACGCATTACTGTTTATTACAACAATAGAAGATTAAAACTCTGTTGTTTACAACAGCAAAGAAAAAGGATCGCTCACATGTATGTATATATTATTATTTAAATGTGCGTACCACATGTTGAGTTTAAATTTAAAGTAACATTCTGGCGACCTTGCAAGATTGTAATCTTGTTTATGATGTGTGTACACCAGATCTTATTTTAAACTCAACAGTGTTCATACTGCCCTGTTCTACAACTTTGGTACTTACTGGCCGTCTATACCTGAGATAATTATTGCGACATATATTGCAGTAAATGTCAAATTTATGTTATCTTTAATGTAGACAGCAATTTTTTGTACATATTTATTGGCGACAATTTATGTTGCAATAATTGTTAGTCTATTTTCGTTGACAATTATTGCTTACATAAAACGTCAAATTTGGTTGTCAATTGAGAAACAAAAAGCAAAAAAGAAAAACATAAAAGCAAATTGTGTGAAAAAGAAATTAAATTTGTGAAATGGTAGCAAACTATAATTGTAGTAAAAGAATTAAATTAAAGAATTTAATAAACACTAAAATAAAATTACAACAATTATTTTTATTAATATAATTTTTTTCTTATTCGACCTTTATTATTTAAATTTATATAAATTTGTTTAAGTTTGAGTTCTTTTTTATATAAAAATATTAATTTTTTATATAAAAAAGACCTCAAGCTTGAACAAATTATTATACATTTTAATAATAAAGTCGAATAAGAAAAAATTTGTATCAATAAAAATAATTTTTGCAAGATAGCGCCAGTTTTTACACTGCACCTTCTTCCTTGATTTTTTTCAAATTATGAGTTAACATAAATACGTTTTCCCATGCCCTTAACATAAGCTGAGCATTAAGAAATATTGCTTTGTTATTCTGCCGACGTTATTGCCAACTGACAGAGATATTTATCTTTAGTGTAGACCTAGGGTTACTACTTTGTTTGTACATAGGGTAGCCAGATTTTAAATTCGGAAAAACAGTACATTGAATACATAAAAACAGTACAATCAAGAAAAAAACAGTATATTTTTTTTGACGACAACATTGCCATTTGTTTTAATAAGTAACCCCCAATTTCACCAAGTTCAGCTATAATAAACTATCAGTTCAAGCTGTCAAAACATATTGTATGCTGGAAGTTAAAGTAATAGTTAGTTTTAACTGAACTTGGTGAAATTGGGGTAAATATTTTAAACTTTTGATTGAATATGAAACAACAATTATATAAAGAAAGAAATACACTTAAAATGTGTAACGTCAAAGGAATTATTTCCAGTTTATGGCATTTCATAAATATACATATGAAATTACTCCATTTGCGTTTAAAAAGCAAACACCACAAACGAAGCATTTGGCCAGGAAAACCATAACATTGCTGTAAGCCATATAAGAAAGGAGAAAAGCCTTACTTATCTCAAAACAATCAACTCATTGATTTTGTAAGTACGATTTTCTTTAAACATATTCGTATTTAAAGCAATTTTCACTACACACATAGTTGCACAAATCATATAGAATTTGAGAAAATCTTTGTTTCCTAATTTAATTTTCCAATTTTTAATAATTTTTAAATTATTTACGGCTAATTTTACCAAGTTCAGCTATAATTAACTATTACTAAAACAATAGGTTTTTTGGCTTTTATAATGAAAGTTAATTAAACCTGGGGGCAAATTATGGCAGTCGCTATCGAATACTTTTTAGATTCGAAGGCAATGTTATTTCAGTTGATCTGAACGAATCGTTATTATTTTTTCAGTGTTGTGAAAACTAAAATAAATGCTTTACAATACTAAAAAAATAATTTCGATCCGTTCAGTATAGACAGAGAGAATTAGAAATAAAATTGCTTTCGAATCGAAAAAGTATTCGATCACGACTGCCATAATTTGCCCCCTGAACTTGGTGAAATTGGCCATTAATCTATAAAATCCAAAAAAAATAGTTTGGTTTATTTTTATTTCACAAAATCTGAAAATATTTAAAATCAAGTGCAATTGAAAACGATGAATATTTTCAAAAAAAATTTTGTAAAAATTTACTTATCTTTTTCTTATTTCAGTAGTTTGGGTAAAGAAACGTGGTCCTCAAAGGTATTAGGTATTTTTATAAATTTTGAACACGGATAATTTCCAAATTTTTTTGTTTTCAATTTTACGTGATTTCGATTTCCAGAACATGCCCGAAAATTAAAAAAGTTCTAAAAATTAACGATAACTGTTTTGGAATAAGTATTTTTAAGTACTTAAATAAATTTAGATTTTTTTTTTTTTTTGTCTTTCTCAGGTGTGGAAAGGGAAAGACTATTGGAAGAGGTAGCCATAAAATCATAACAACACGAAAATATACCACTGCTACGAGCCACCCATTATAATTTAGATTTCTACTGTGTATTTATGAGAAAACAATGACCACAGCGTAAAAACTCTTATTATTTTAGAACTTTTTTTTAACACAACATAATTTTTTGTAAGCCAGTTCTGTTAAATATAGACTGAGCAACAAAAAAAACAGAACAAAAAACAGTACAAAGTGTTAAAAAACAGTACATTTGCGTACTGTTTTAGGAGTTGTGCATAAAACAGTACAATTGCAAAAAATCAGTACATGTACTGCTTAAAACAGTATTTGTACAACAAATGTTTTATTTTGTTTGTCATAATTCATACCGCTCATAATTTTGTAAAAAATTTGATTTTAAACAATATATAAAAATATTTACAAAGTAAAATCAAAAAAAGTCTATTTATAACACTTCGAGTGATTATAGGTATCCAAGGTATATTTATAGCAGGTAGCCGCGAGACTACAACAATTGTACAATAAAACAAGCAACAGGGCTTTTTATTGTTGTTTTGTGATACGAACTGTCAAACAGCAAAGGGGTTGAAAAGAGACAAGAAGGACAAAAGATGAAGACAAAAAACTTGTTTACTTGTTTACTATACAACATTTGACAGTTTGTATCACAAAACAAGCAAATAAAAAATAACCAGCTGGCTTTCCGAGACTACCTGCTATAAATATTCCTTGTAGGTAACATTAGAAAGTGGTACATGTACATATCGTCATATTAAATGCAAACGGACGTAACTACACAAAATTTCGAAATTGATTTTTTTATCGATTATGGTTCGTTTTATCAAAATACATGTTCGTGCAAAATTTTAGATTCCTACGATCAAAAATGACGGTTTTATTAACGAAATTCAAAAACCAATTACACCACTTCTTGCATGAGTCTAGAAATGTAGGTAAACATACGTGTTTCCAACCATTTAATCGTAGATCTTAAAAAGACATTTTATTTTGTTAACAATTTGTGGCTAAAAATTATATACATACTTGAAAAGCCATCAGGATTTTTAATAATTCTTTTTGTTTCTTTATTATCATCACCAAATCCTGGCCAAAGCCACCACCCGAATGACCGCTAGATGTTGAACTCCTATCAAAACGACCTTTTCGTCTGTTGTTTCCTGATAATCCAGCACCACGTTCTCTGAAGCCGGCTAGCATTCTGATTACAGCTTTTTGGCAGTGTCACTTTTTTTAGTAATTTTTTATCTCACTACTTTAGTCACAAATTATAAATTAAGTTTAATTGATTTTTTTCTTTAATACCAATCGCAAATATTAAATTTAAGAAATTCACAAATTTTTACACGCGTATGACAAAAATATATTAAAATATTGGCATTATTTGGGAAAGGTTAGTTGTACCATTCTAACATATACATATGTTAGAGTGGAACAACTAATCTAAAATTGTTGCAAGTGTGTTAATAATTTTTTTTTTTTGTTTTGGTTATGCATTACTTGTAGGATTATTTTCGACAGCGATACTATCGTTGAAATCTTTTTTAAGAAAATTATCAATAATTTTTTGTTTCTATCTGGTAACAACAAGCCAGCCTTCGTTGCCGCCCAGCTTAGCCAGCTGAGGCAGTTATCTAGTTTATATATAAGAGTTTATACAAAAAGTATACTAAAGTAATTTACCCTTATTAAAGTTTTCTGAATTAACTAACTGTTTTTCAAACTTAAATAAAAATTTTCGTTTAGAGTTGTTTTATTGCTGTTTCAATATATTTTCCCAAAGAAAATTTTTTATTTTATTTTGAAAAACAGGCAGTTAGTCTTATTTTAGTAATATTTTTATACAATAATATTTTTAACGTTTTAAAATAAATATCTTTTAACTTAGAACTTAAATTAATTAATTTTTGAAATATTAATTTAACCAGTATGCAAAACGATTTACAACTTTTAATAATCGTGATTTACTATATAAGTATGTGAAAATATCTCGAAATATTGTCGAATTAATTGTTCGATTGTCATTGAAAGAATGTAACGTTCGACAAGAAATGAAGTAAAGGATAAATGACATAAAAGTTGTATTTAATTTTGATATTAATTAGACATTGAGGAAATATATTTCAAGTCAACACAGTCGTATAAACAATTTCATTTCGAGTATATGAACTTTTTTTAAGAATTAGCCGTTAAAACATATGCGTTTTTGTTTCTATATAAAAGCAGGTGTTTCAAAAGTGTTAAGCAAATATTTTATTGTTTTAAAATGTTCTAAAGCTACGGTTACACTTATTAAATATTTGACCAAATAAGCTTAACTCCAACTTTGGTTAATAATTAGTGGGACTTAAAATAGTCACAAAATAAAACTAATTTTACTATAAGACATAGAAAAAAAACTGTTTTATGTAAGATCGAGTATTATAATCGAAATAAATATTGGAATTAAAGGAAATGATTATTTAGTTTTTTGTTGGTCCAGCTTTTTTCGTCAAATATTTGATAAATGTGACCGTAGCTTAAGTATACTCAGTGTTGGGCAAAATACATGGCTAGCGGTATTTAAAATACAAAATACTTGCTGGTCATGTATTTAAAATACAAAATACAAAAATACTTTCAGGCTATGTACTTAAAATACAAAATACTTCCACGTCATGTACATGTATGTATTTAAAATACGAAATACACCATTTTTATTCAAACCAAAAAATACATTAGATAAAACTAATTAACAAAACAATTGTTTCCTTTTATAAATATCAGATTTTTGAACGAAGCATCAGACAAACAGTTTCTTGTTGGAGTATAAATAAAACCTACTGAAGAAAATAATTTTTCTACAGGTCCTGATGAGCACAAACTTGTATTAAATTCTATGAATACTCTTTTTATATTTGGATAGCTGTCAAGAGTGGTAATATCTTTTCTCTTGTCACTGAGGAAACTGACAAATTTCAACTCCAAATTTGATGTGCTAGATTGACCATCATCCCTATCTACGAAAACAACAAAATCATTGTCTTCTTTACTGGTCCTTCTACTTCTGATATTTCCAGGTATCATTTTTATGTTTTTAAAATACAAAATACTCCCACTTTTTTATGTATTTAAAATACAAAATACAAACTTGCACGTCATGTATTTAAAATACAAGTACCAAATACGTATTTGTATTTTTCAATACGTATTTCAAATACATGTATTTTAAATACTGCCCAGCCCTGAGTATACTTATAAAATATTTTATTTCATTGAAAAATCAAGTCAGAAAATATATTGCGACTCTGCACACCACTTTAAAAATACGCTTATATGAACGTGATACCAATAGAAATATTTTGAAAATGTGATTTATGGCAATTTCTTATCTGAGAAAAATGTTGCATTAATGTTACATGTTCTACATTTTTGTGTTCGTTTGTACAAAAAATACAAATGTGGGAAAAATTTTCAAGTTTTTTTGTGAATATGTTGATGAAAAACATGTTGCATATTTTACCCTCACTTTAACTTAAGGTGTTTGTTAATTTCCGCAACACGAAAATATACCACTGCTACGAGCCACCCATTATAATTTAGATTTCTACTGTGTATTTATGAGAAAACAATGACCACAGCGTAAAAACTCTTATTATTTTAGAACTTTTTTTTAACACAACATAATTTTTTGTAAGCCAGTTCTGTTAAATATAGACTGAGCAACAAAAAAAACAGAACAAAAAACAGTACAAAGTGTTAAAAAACAGTACATTTGCGTACTGTTTTAGGAGTTGTGCATAAAACAGTACAATTGCAAAAAATCAGTACATGTACTGCTTAAAACAGTATTTGTACAACAAATGTTTTATTTTGTTTGTCATAATTCATACCGCTCATAATTTTGTAAAAAATTTGATTTTAAACAATATATAAAAATATTTACAAAGTAAAATCAAAAAAAGTCTATTTATAACACTTCGAGTGATTATAGGTATCCAAGGTATATTTATAGCAGGTAGCCGCGAGACTACAACAATTGTACAATAAAACAAGCAACAGGGCTTTTTATTGTTGTTTTGTGATACGAACTGTCAAACAGCAAAGGGGTTGAAAAGAGACAAGAAGGACAAAAGATGAAGACAAAAAACTTGTTTACTTGTTTACTATACAACATTTGACAGTTTGTATCACAAAACAAGCAAATAAAAAATAACCAGCTGGCTTTCCGAGACTACCTGCTATAAATATTCCTTGTAGGTAACATTAGAAAGTGGTACATGTACATATCGTCATATTAAATGCAAACGGACGTAACTACACAAAATTTCGAAATTGATTTTTTTATCGATTATGGTTCGTTTTATCAAAATACATGTTCGTGCAAAATTTTAGATTCCTACGATCAAAAATGACGGTTTTATTAACGAAATTCAAAAACCAATTACACCTTGTTGTTATTGATTTTGTAAAGTTTTTTGCTTCTCCCGTAAAAATATAAAAAGTGTAGTTACGTCCGTTTGCATTTAATATGACGATATATACTGTACAAGGCGAATTTATTACAGGTGGTCTTAAAAGCCCTGCTGATATTAGCTAAAATCACTGTTGGATGTCAAATTTTTTTTATTGTCTTTTATTATCTTTGTTTCTGTTTTGTTTTATTTCTGTTTTTGACATTGTACAATGATTTTACAAAAACAACTTGCTTGTGGTTTTTGTACGAGTTGTACCAAGGCGAATTCAACAAGGTAAACTCAACTCGTCAGCCGTTCATCAGCTGTATCCACAAAAATCATGAAACGTCAAAATATTGTTTTGTTTTTATACTGAAATTTGACAACAAGTAAGAAAATTGCAAAAACAAAATACATGGAGTTAATTCGCCTTGCTTTGTAGTTGTAGAGTTGCACTTACCTTGTATAAATTTGCCTTGAGTAGTACTTGTTGTAGTACCGATGGTTTGGATGGTACCGAGATTACCAGGGATGAATTCGCCTTGATACTGTAACATAATTTTCTCAGAAAAGAAATCACCATTACTTTCAATACAAATTCAATTACTTTTTTTTTTTTTGTTATTTGCCAAAAGTATATTGAAATTATGTAAAAAAAAGTATAGTACACTTAATTATTATAATAAATGTACGACGATTTTTTGTAAAGAAATTTCTTTTGGATTTTGTTTCAATTAGTCTGGGATCACACTATGCAAGTTTTATTTCAGAAAGTCTGAGTTTATGGGTGAGAGGGGAAAAAGGAACAGCATGTTCTCTTCCGCTCTCACCAATAAACTCAGACTTTCTGAAAAAAAAACTTTCATAGTGTGAACCCAGACTTAGGGTCGAAAAGGTAAAATTTTTACTGAATTGAGTACATTTTTAAAAAAGTTATATATCATTCCTGATACACATAAATATGTATGTATATGTGCATAAAACCCTGCAAATAAAATTAGACCACCTGATCCATTTTGATAAAATGGACTACTCCATGGACTGGTCCGATGTAATGCAAGCATGGACCATGTCATTGTTAAAAAGTGTTTGTAGTGAGACGACATGTCTTCGTTTTTTAACGACATGCTTTCGTTTTTAAACGACTTCAAAACTAATCCTCTTGAATATACCATGGAGTAGTTTTAAAACTACTCTTTAGTATTCCTTTTAAAACTACTCCTTAGTATTCCAAAGGTGGGTTATATGGTCCTGCCCTAGGACATCGTAATGTTCAATATACATTGTTTTTCCATACGTTTGGGTTACTTTTGGACTAGTCCTGGTCCCTTTATGCGCGTGTTTGGACTGGTCCTATTTGCAGGGAATGTAAGCAAACATATCGTCACCTTGAATTCAAACGGCCGTAGCTACACTTAATTTTTTTACTGGAGAGGCAAAAAAACTTTAAAAATCAATAATAATAAGAACATTTTTGCATTTTTTTTTTACAAAATTTACTTATGTATGTATACATAATAGTAACGAGACTTATTTATTTTTTAACAATTTCTTTCACTTTCTTTATATTTAGTTTTTATGTTAGTCTGCTTTCACACGTTTCATCTTTTGATACTCAACTCTCATGTTTTAAGGTGAGAGAAGAAAGAAGAAAGGGGGCTATTACGGAGATACCTGTACTCGGTCAGTACGCTTTGTGATTTTATCAGCCCAATTATGAATAAAAATTCCCCGGGAGTTTTCTCCCTTTTCCCATTTTTCCTATGTTAATTCAATGATAAAAATGGGAAAAGGGAAAAAACTCCCAGGGAATTTTTATTCATAATTGGGCTGTATACTTTTTTACAGATCCTTAGGCCGGTTTGTCTTATTTATGTAGCTCAGTAATTGTTATACGACTCTTCCAGAGAGTCCCAAAAGGTTCATTCCAAGATTTAAAGACAAGCGTGTCAAAAAATAAACCCCCTAAACTACTATTCAATAGGACTAACCTTGGTGCAAATTTCAAAATTGGGTCACTTGACATTAAATTCCCCTTTTATATTTATAAAACGTATATAAAAAGTTTGGTATTTTGTCGTTATTTTCTAAAATATTAATTTTAGCAAAAAACTTTCTTCAAGGCTAATGTTGTTGACTAGAAGAGCTAAAATATTGCCATATATCATATTCTTGTAAAATGTTGTTTTTAAGAGATAGTAATATGCAAACAAATTACATTTGAATAAATGGCTTGATGGCAAACTTTGAGGGGTGGACGCTCCCCCTTAAACACAACAAATCGCTACGAAATTTTTTTGTATTTTTTTTACATAAAACTAAACCGATTTGAGGGGTGAGAATATAAGAAATAAAAAAAAAATAACAACCACCCTAATGTACATATGTACATATGTTTATTTAATATAAAAGAAACATTAACAAAACAATGAGAATTCACAAAGAACATAAAAATTTATGGAAAAAAACATTGGACAAGCAGGCGTGGCACAAAGTTAAATTATTTAAAGAACGGTATTTATAAAACTTTTTATTATTTTCGCACCATGGTGAAGGGTAGATATATAGGATTCGGCATATTTGTCCTTAATCCACCTTCAAGTATACCGATCGACTCAGAATCACTTTCTGAGTCGAACTAATGATGTCCGTCCGGCTGGCTGGCTGTCCATGTAACCTTGTGCGCAAAGTACAGTTCGCAATTTTAGAGATAATTTGATAAAATTTGGGACTTAGGTTCTTGTTGGCACAAGGACAAAGCCTATTTAAAAATGGGACCACGAGGGAAGTTTATAAACATACAGCCTGTTCATCGATTTCGAACGTAAATTTCGCATAAAATATTACATTTAAAACAAAAACAAATTTTCGAATTTTGTTTTAAATATAATTTTCTATGCGAACGATGACGTTCAACATCGTTAAACGACAGATAGATAAATCCATATTTATATGGACATATAAGCATGATGTGTTTTTTAATACTGTGGTGTAGGGTATCATATGGTCGGCCTTGACCGACTATACTTTCTTACTTGTTTTTGTTGTACTCGTAAGCTTTTGAAAGTGCAACGTTTATTCTGTTTTTCGTTGATTAATTACACTGTGCTAGTTGAAAAAATAGACAAGCCGGGCGCTTTGATGTAGAACAAAATTATGCGAAAATTGAAGGAGTTGACCGAGACTAATAATATTTTGCATGGAGGTATATACATATGATAATATGTAATAAACACAATTTGAAGTTTTGAAAAAATTCCGTCAAAGAATTCATGTACCTCCCTTATATCTTTTTTTTTAATTTAAATCGGCAACTCTTTTTATGTTGAATTGTTGAAAATTACCAAACCTATATATATACAAGTAAGAAAGTATAGTCGGTCAAGCCTGCCCATATGATACCCTACACCACAGTATTTAAAAACTCATCATGCTTATGTGTCCATATAAATATGTATTTATCTATGTTTACAAAATTCTTAAAATCGGTTTGAAAGTTTGTGAGAGGCAGAAATTGACCCCTACCTCCCCTTGTGGTCCTAGTTTTGAAAAACTGTATAGCTTATGTGTCTATATAGATATGGTTGTATATATGTTTTCATTAAAATCGGTTTGATAGTTTCCGAGAGAAAGAAAGTTCCCCTATCTTCCCTTGTGACCCTACGATTTGACCCATTTTCAATAGAATTGGTCCTTCTGCCAATAAGAAGCTATGCCCCTAATTTTATCAAATTATCTTCAAAATTGCGACCTGTACTTTGCGCACAAGGTTACATGGACAGCCAGCCAGCATTCCAGCCAGCCGGACGGACATCGTAAGTTCGACTCAGAAAGTGATTCTGAGTCGATCGGTATACTTTAAGGTTCTATGACCAATATTACAAGGATACAAATAATTAAAATATTTCATAATTAAAATATTGCATTCAAAAATATAGAAAACAAGTACAATTTGGTGATTATATTCCAACTTAATTAATTGAGCAATAATAACTTAGATCTTTAGTCTGTTATAGATTAACAGACCTGAGTCTCTGGTGAAAATCAAATCTACAAGTCAATGCCAGGGTTGCCAGAAACTAAGATTCAAATAACTAGAAATTGTAAAAAAATCACCTGGATTTTTTAAAAATAACTGGACAATTTAAAAAGTTAAAAAAATTAAAATTTTATAGTTTTTTTTTTAACAAAAAAAAAAAAAGTAAAAAACAAGGAAACGCAGCAATTGAAATTCTGTCTTACGTCATATTACACACAGTCATATGCCAAGAGAGCATATGTAACAAAAAATAATTCTAATCAACTTTTTTGCAAAATGATCGTAAGCATCAAAACACGAATTTAACCGGAGAAAATTGTTTTCTAATTATCTTAAAATCTAAAAATGGTATTGTGGGCGAGTTTAGATCTTTGTTCAATACATGTATAGATTGACCAGTGCATTTGACTGATGAAATTTCGAAAATCGGGCTAAGATTAATAAATTTGGATTGTTTTTAATTTTTTAAATACTTGAGGTGCCCTAATTTCTATAGATCCCAAATCCTAAACATTAGCACAAAGTATACAGAGATGAAAAAAGTGACGTATGAAAAATGCCTAAATCATTTGCGAGGGCAGCTTTCGAAGAAAGAGAAAGAAAACGTTTTTTGTTAGTGAAGTTACAATGCGTAAAAACAGGCCGCTACTATCTACACAAATTGCATAATCAAAACAAAAAACGTAAAAAGGGCAACTTTCGAAGAAAAATACAGAAAAAACACAATATTTTCTGTCTCGTGACGCCTCTGTATACTCTGTCACATTAGCTCGGACTGACGGTTTAAAAGATCCAGAAGTAATTCCATTTTTGTTTCTAAGTTCTCCGACTGTGTGTTGCTTATACCCCTTGTACACTTGCATACATTTCGGAGGAACGCATGGAAGATGTTGAAAATGTGAAATACGCGTTCACACTTGAAACATCTAACATCTACTATCAATAAAAAATGTCACCACTTCTGAAAAAAAAAACTTTTATTTATTTTAAATACTTGTTTTCTACAAAAGTGCCAACATTTCAAAAGATAACACCAAAATGTATTTCTAATTCATTTCGTTTTATAATTTTAGCAAAATTAAGCAAAATAAGGCTTGCAAAAAAGGAAAAACTTGAGAAATGGTTGCGCCGCTTTCAAAGCAACTTCCATTTTGTCAGTGATGCCACAATAATAACAGAATTTATTGCCACTTTTCTAGTGATGACACTAAAAGAATCGAAAAATGTAAAAGGGAACAAAATGAGATAGTAACATTCTGTAAAAATGTTGAAAAATTTTGATTTTTATCCCTATGTATTTCTTATGGGAAAATTCCAACATCTTCGCAAATTGATGTTAAATGTTAAATGTTGACAAGTGTGAAAAGGCTATTACGATTAATTGGTATAAAAAATTTTTTTTTTAAATTACACGAACAAATCGAACCCCTTACATATTTGACATTTTGTTGATTAGTAAACATGGATGGGTCCATTAAACTTTATTTACAATCATAATTTTTTTTTCAAATATCGACCCTCGTAAACGAGATTAATTAATTAAAGAAATTCTTTTTTAACTGGACAAATTGTATTTGAGCTTGTAACTAACAGGCCGTTTGTCAATCCTACTAATACTGATAGACTAGCTCACTAAAAACTAGTCAGCCCACTTTTTTCTGGATTTTTCAGTAAAAATGTTGATTTTTAGCCCTATGTATTTCTTATGGGAAAATTCCAACATTTTCGCAAATTGATGTTAAATGTTAAATGTTGACAAGTGTGAAAAGGCTATTAGCGTCAAAATTAACCCCGCTTTTAATCAAAAAATAGATGTGGTAGTGCTTGTATTATCGGGCATGTTCTACAAATGGAAACGAAGTAAAATTTAAATCGAACGAGATTTTGATCTCAATTACTAACAAAATTGCTGTACTTTATCCGATTTTTTACAGTGGTTCTTGTAAAGATGATTGGTACTCAAAGTATATAAACAGGAATATTTTCATGAACCTTCTTTACAGACTCATTTTCAAAATTTGTGCGATTTTAAATCCACTTCATTTACAGAACATGCCCGTACATTTTCAATCCAGTTACTTTTTATTATTTGTAATATCAATTGTGAGTTTTAGTTAAACTGTTAATTTTTAATTTTTGATATTTCCTGTTAGGCATGAGTTCATCAAATTTAATTTTCATTAAATTATTTTTATTGAAGGAAGAATTCTGATAAAAGAATGTGGTGATTCTTGAAACATGTAAATTCAACCCAGGTTCGAGCCCCAGCGCAGCCAAAGAAAATCATCAATAAATTTTAATCAAAATTTCATGTTATAAAAATTCCTTCCTTCAGTAAAAATAATTTAATGAATGAAAATTAAATTTCATGAACTCAAGCCTAACTAAAATCATCAAAAAATTAATAATTAACAGTTCAACTAAAAATCACAATTGTTTTAAAAATAGCTATGGCACAAGCTGTAATGTTAACATTTGTACTTCAAGTTATATAAATAAAATGTCGACGAAAGTGGACAAAAAAACGAACTATTTTATTTTGGTATTATGACTCTCGGTATCGAATGAAATGTATCGTAATTTGAGATAAAAGCATTCGATATCGAGTAACCAAATACATTACTTCTCTCTAGTTATACCCTTCACCACAGGTGGAAAAGGGTATATATAAGTTTCCACCATTTCTTGCTATTGAAATTCAGCCAGATCGGTCCAACAATGGCTGAGATATGACCAAAAAACCACGACTGCCTCTAATTTTTCCAAAAAAATCCCTTGTGGTTGTTGTATTTTTAGTACATTTTTCTGTATATCTGGAGAACGGCAAGAGCCAAAGTTTTCAAAGTAGGTACAAACATTTAGGTTATAAATACACACCATCCCACAAAATGTGGGCGGGATTAGAGAAGTGGGCGTGGTACCTCCCATACAAAAAGTATTAAAAATTTTATAAAAACCTGAATTTTTTGACTGTAATATGACCTATGGTTACGCCTTATATATCAAAAGATCGAAAATTTTTAATAGAAAATATTTTCTGAAAAACTCGGTTCAGATACGAAAAAGTTATGACCAAAATATGAATTTTTTTTTTTTGAAAAATACCCATTTTCGGGAACCAAAGATATTCTCGAGTCTAAGTTTTATAACCAAAATAACTGGCAAATTTATTCTTTAACACGTCGGTATATAAATCTGTCAAATCGGTTAAGAAATAGCAGAGTTATGAGCAAAATACTGAAATCCCAAAAATTACTCTTTTTTATTTATAGTTAAGTTTGTTTTTTATACCCTTTACCGAAGGTCCTACACCCTATTAAGTATATATATTCTGGGCCCTTATGAAAAGCGAAGTTTAAATCCGGTTGTCGTCTCTGAACCAAAGTATCGGTTCCTTTTTAAGACATAAATCATTTAATATATACATATTTTCAAAAGTTCGATAATGAATGTCGCAAGTTGGACTCTTAGATTTGGATAAAGATGGCTATCATAGTGATTTAGAACTTAAGGTCTTTTGAAAAAGTTATTAAAATTAAAAACTAGCTTTGGGGACCTTATGTTTCCAATATTCCAACACATACTGCCTAATTGTGAATAAAAGTTCCCTTTTCCTATTTATATTCAATTGTAAAAATGGGAGAAGGGAATAAACATCCGGAGAAATTTTATTAATAACTGGGCTGCATATGTTGGAATATTGAAAACATATCTTCTCTTAAGCTAGTTTGATGAATATTTAACGCCCTTAATAGTTGAAGGGCAAAAGGGACAGTTGTATAAAAGGGACAGTTGTATAAAACCCTGCAGGCATTTTGATTATTAAATAAGGTATAAAGGGTATTTTTTAAGACCATCAACCTTAAAATGGTAGACAACACAAAAAAAAAATATATTAATTTTAATCGCAGATTGATACACGGCATTTGAAGGTGATTTCAAACAAATAGGTATGTTAGGTGAAGACCCCATGTTAATGTTTAAAGTTTAATAATAAAAACATACATATAACTACGTTCATACACACTGTTGCCAGAAATTTTTTCTAATAAATCTGAAAAATTGGACTAAAAAATCTGGAAAACAAATTGTAAAATCTGGGAACTTAAAATACTTTATTTAGGGTTGATTTTCTTTTTATTTTCGGATTCGTACAACAAACTAAAACTTAAGCCGGCATCTAACATTTCAAGTGATTTTATAAAGAATAAAAACTGGGAATTAAGCACGAATAACAAAATCTTTTGAAATTACAAAATCTTTTGAAATTTTTTGGTACATTAAAATTAAAAGTTAATATATACAAAAGAGAAAAAATATATTATATGAATGAATGTATATTCAAAAACATTGTGCATACATAGTATCATATCATCGTATTTTAAATAATTTTATACATTTATTTATTGTAAATTTCAGAAGTCATTTGTCGTAAAATTTTATTTTGAATTAGAGTATTCAAATAATTTGATTTATTTAATTTAAGGAACTCTTTTGTGTACAAAATTTCTTCAAGCGATATTTTATCTTGTGTAATAAATTGATATTTTTATTTATCAAGTATTGGATACAAGAATCATTTGTTTGCATATCTTCTTTGCATATTGATTAAACTTAAATATTTGGATTTATTCCTTTTAAAAATTTTAATTGATCTCCAAAATCCAATCTTTTAAAAAGTTAGTCCCAAAGTTCAATATTAAAGTCCATTTATTACAATTTCTTCAATTTAAAAAAGTCTACAATTCGATAGCAAAAATCTGCAAATCTCACTTCGTCATTTTTGCAACGAAAAATCAGCAAAATGCAGAGAAATCTGCACTTCTGGCAACAGTGCTCATACACATACATATTGTACACAGTGATGCCAACTTTTTGAGAGCAAAAAGCACTTTAAAATTTAAAAAAGCACTATTTCGGACAAAAAAAGCACTAATCTTTTTTTACAATTTAATTAAACACAAAAAAAATTGCACTCCGCTGTGCCGAATATTATATATCTCCAAAATTTTAAGCAAAGGCGACGGCGTTGATGTGGACCATTTTCATTTAAGATTAAATAATAAATATGGGCAAATCCCAGAAACAGTCTACTAGCCAAAAATATTTCAAATGAATTTTTTGTTAATGGAATATAAGACTAGATGTATAATTTAATTTTTATATTAAAAAATATGTATTTCAATGATCATTAATGCAATAATTTTTGCCAAATCCTACCCCACTGCAGATTTCTTAATGTTATACGTGAATTTAGCATTATTTTAGGTGATTTTTGTGCGTCAAATAACACTTACAGCAGACTTATCAAAATATAAATTTCGTTAAAAAAGTTGATATTCATTAGTTAAGAAATTAGTTTAAGAAATGCAATTCATAAAAATAAAATTTGTTTTGTTAAAATAAATAAAATATAATAGCAAAATACTACTGGAAGAACTGTAGCGTGCGTCACAAAGGGTTCACGGCTTTTGTCAAAAAATCACAACATTTTTTGGCTGCGAATAAGTGCGTTTAGAATTGTCTTATTGTCATCTCTCTTTTAGGAATTAGATTTTGTATACCTTATCATGCCAAATTCGCTAAAAATTAGGAAAACGCAAATCAACCTTTGAAGCTACTTCCACTTTTTGTAGCGTGCGTCACAAAACTTTGTGATCAATTATTTCGCAACAAATACTTGCTAAGAAATTATCATTTATGCCATTCGTAAGTACATATTAATGTCACTTAATACTATATATAAGCTGAAGCTATCTTTTTTGAAAGACCAAAAAATGTTTATGTATATTTCAATCAGAAAACGCGTGCGAATGTAGAGTCGTCACGCAGGATTTGCCCATATGTATATTTACATTTGTATATAGAAATTTTTAAAGTGTATTATTATTATCTTCAATAAAAATAATATCATCCAAATCATTTGGATCATCATTAGCTGAGTTTGAATTGGCCATAAAACAGTTTTAAAGTAATACAAAAGCGCATGAAAAATGGCAGGTTACACAACGCTCGTTGTAAAAGCATTTTCTGTCAGCTGTTTTTAATTTATTTAACACTTTGCTAATACCAAGCTACGGCACTTTTTTTTTAAGTACATATTTACGTTTTTTTTTTTGTATGGCTTCCGACTACATGTTTTTAAACAATTCCTAATATTTCCTAAGCCATTTTCTATTTTTGAAACAGTATCAACATCTTTCAAAAAATGTTTACCAAAATACATCGTTTTTATTAAATATGTTGTTAACGCTAAAAAGGGCAAAGTTTCGTAAATTTCCAGATTGCTAAAAAACCTAGCTCTAACCTCGTAAAAAAAGTTTTTGGTAAAACGAATGCAAATCTCATTTATCACTCTTTTTATCATTTGAAAACTTAAAATCTTTACAGGCCTTCCCAAAATTGTACCCCAAATAGCAAACCTCATCTTAATCATCCTCTATATAATCGTAGTTTTAAAAAATGGTAGAAAAAAAAAACAAAAATTGTAAAAAGCACTAAAGGCACTAATGAAAAATTCAAAAATAACCAAGTTAGTGCTTTTTCTTAGTTTGGCACTATGGATAGAATTTTGGCGTTACGAGGCATCAAACAGCACCATAAATAGTGCCAAAAGCACCAAGTTGGCATCACTGATTGTACATGCATATACATATCGTTACCTAAAACGCAAAACGCCCTATCTAACATTTTGAAAATTTTACAGGAGAAGCAAATAACTATTAAAAATGCTAATCGATAAAATGTCTTAAACTGTTTATAATTTATTTTTCTTCTATTTTTCTTCTATTTTTCTTGTTAAACCTACGAGCTGTTTTGACAATTGACATTGTTGCATATTATGCAAAATTTTAGTAAGGCCTTTTAGCGCGTATCATATAATCTTTTGTAGATTGGGCCGTTTGTTTTTTGTTACTAAATTGCTAATTTTGGTTAAAAGATTCCAAAAATTATTGTGGACATTAGTGTTAATGCAATTCATCAGATTTAATGAAAAAGTCGATTTATAGTTTTTTGTTAGTTAGGTCCTTTTGCGTTTTAGGTAACGATATGTATGTATGTTATTACAAAGGAATGTATCTAGTTTAGAAAATCACTTTCAAGTTTTGGTTGTTCCACATTCAGGTTTATAAATAGAATTTTTTCTACTCGTTGTTCTTTTGATTCGTCATATGATACTTCGCAAAGTAAATTGGCAGCAGCTGGAAAAAATCTTTTTGATGCATTACTAGAGGCTGGCGTTGCCAAAACGAAGCATGTCAATTTATAGAGTAGGGGAAAATTATAACTTTGCCGTTCCCACCAACTTAAAACATCAAAGTCTTCACTATTTTCAACAAACGTCAATTTATAGATTTGCAGCTCCCGCATAAAACGATCATTAGGATCATGCTGTGCTTCTGGTTCGACAAAATCCGAAAATAGTTTTTGCCGTTTCGGTGATGGAGTTGCAGGATAGTTAGGTTCTGATTTAATGTGCGGTTTTGGCAGAGGATTTAATTCGTTTTGAAAGCATTGCATTAAATGCAAGCATTCGAACTCAATACTTTGCTTTTCATCGCTTGTAAACTGCAAAAGTTTATTTGTAGGAGGATAAAGAAACAGAGCCAATTTATGTAGAATTGTAAGTTTTTCTTGAACTATTTTCTCCAAGTGAGCGCGTAAACTATTCTTTAAATAACTTACAAAGTATATATCTTCAAAATCATGATCATTTAAATCACAGAATTTTTTTAAATCATGTAAATATACCAAGACCAAATGTAAAGTAGGATAATTATCCCCCTCTAAAGTTTCGATGGCTTCCTCAAATGGTTGTAGAGTTTTTGTTACAGCTTTTAAATGAAATATAGTTATAGATCGAATTCGCACTTCTTCATTTATATCTTCTAGATATCTTTCAATTTCATTCCAGCTGTTTTCAATTGAAAGCAGCATTTTTCTTATAGTTATCCAACGATAGGGACAAAAGCTTTGCAATAAATTATCCCATATGCCGTTTTCTTCTCTTTTTAGAAACTTTACCAGTTTAATACAATTATTTATAAATTCTGCCACTTCACAAATTCCTTCTAAAGATTGTTGTATTGCATTGTTGAGTAAGCGGCTAATACAAGGTAGAGTTTGTGATTCTAAGATGTCCACGTTTGCATTTGTTACCATTAGAATTTTGCTAGAAAATTCGCAGTTAAATTCTTTTAAAATCTGCTTAACGTTTTCGTAGATATTTTGACCTGAAAGAAAGTAAACAAAAGATATATTGTACATATATATGTAGATGATTAACAAACCTGGAAGTCTCAGTTACAGATTTTACTTAATCTCAATTGCATGTCATTACAAAATTTAAAAGTTTTATATAGAAGCAAATCAAATTTAACATGAAGTCTACAACTGACATGAAATACTTAACTTTAACACTAATTGATGTTAGTGTTAGGTATAGACTCATCATGTTAGAAGTTTTCTCATGTTATAACACGGTTGTTAATGCAAATGTTATAACAACGCTTTTATAACTTCAAGTTATAACAGCAAATCATGTCAGTTGAAGACGGGCAGTAAGGTTAATATGAGAGGCATATCAAAATGATTTTTTAAATAAACCGTTTCATAACCAAGAAGAAGACAAAATACTACGATATTAGTTGCGTTCGAGAACACAAAAATGTTTACTATTTTTTACTAAACTTTACTGCATTTTACGAAATTGCGTTCGAGTACACAAAGTGCAGTAAATGAGAACATAAATTGAGAGCGAAAAGTGACAGTTCTTGTCTGAGTATTTACAAATTTTTACTGCAGAAATTTTTTTGGATTTGTGTGCAAGATATGTATGTTAAAAACTATATGCTTGCAATGGCAAAACCTTAGGTTTATATGCCAGGACTAAAAGATTTGTATGCTATTCCTTCACATACAGTTGCTTTCTATAAATGGAGGTGCTCCAAGGATTGCACAGAACGACCTATACCGTCGTATAGGAAGCTGGAAATCCTGAATTCCACTCCACGAATACTCTCTAATTGAATTTTGAATGGTCTTCCACCAGTAGCTAGTTTTTCTTTTTCCTTTTAAGAGTTTTGACTGGAACTCTACAAGTAGTAAACGAGTTTTAAATGGTCCTCCACCAATATCTATCAATTTGAGTACAAAATCGTTGGCCACATTGTTTCCACAAGTAAAAAGTAAGGTTAAAACGAAAAAAACATATGTTTTAAAAGGTAAACAAACAGAAGTAACAAATAAAAAGCATACAAATTGTGAAAAAATTGTTAAATAAAAGAAAAGTTGAAATAAAAATTAAACCAAAACAAAAAGTAAATAAATATTAATTAATTAAACTTGTTTGTTAAGCATTTATTTGGCTAAATATAAACTTTTGAAATTTATTTTATTATGTTAATTTTTTAGAGTTGTAAAAGTGTGAAGTATTTGGGTACTTAAGTAATCAATAGCAAAAAAATTATTCATGCTCTTTTAAATAATTTAACCCGCTACAAATTAATAAAATCAAATAAAATAAAAAACAAACAAATATGAAAGATAACATAAAATAGTTTGTTTGTATTTTCCAAAAATGTTCGTGTTATAAAAAGTATTTAATCGAGTACCGATAAGGAAACGAGTTAAGTAGTCAAAAGTGTCAATGTGTTTCAACACTTCAACTATTTGCCATCAGCTGTTGCCTTTATTTTACGAATTTTTACAAATTTTGCGTTCGCTTACTTTTTTGTACAACAGCTTTTTGTGAGAGAAAATTTTTTAGTTTACTCATTTACTGTATTTTACTGTAAAAGTACTCAAAACGCACCTATTTTTTACAGCAGTTAGTAATAAATATTACGTGTCGATATTTTTCAAAAGACAAACATATATTGAAAACATATACATTAGGGTGGCCGTTATTTTCTTTTTTTTGATTTCTTATATTCTCCCCCCCCAAAACGGTTCAGTTTTATGTAAAAAAAAAAATACAAAAAAAATTCGTAGCGATAAGTTGTGTTTTAGGGGTAGCGTCCGCCCCTCAAAGTTTGCCATCAAGCCATTTATTCAAATGTAATTTGTTTGCATATGACTATCTCTTAAAAACAACATTTTACAAGAACATGATATATGGCAATATTTTAGCTCTTCTAGTCAACAACATTAGCCTCGAAGAAAGTTTTTTGCTAAAATTAATATTTAAGAAAATAATTAAGAAAATAACAACAAAATTCCAAACATTTTATATACGTTTTATTTATATAAAAGAGGGAGGGTCAAGTGAACTAATTTTGAAATCGATGTCTTTCGATTTGGATGAAATTTGCACCAACGTTAGTCCTATTGAATAGTAGTTTAGACACAAATTTTCAACAAGATCGGTCAAAAAGTTTCTGAGTTTGGGGGGGTCAAAGTTTGAAATTTTGGCCATATAGGTGTTCTTTCACATCCATGTAACTTATTACCAATTGGGGTTAGCAAAATTTGTCCCAAGCAGCTTAGATAGCTATTTGATCAATCTTAAAAAAAAAATTTTTTTTGTTTTTTTTTGAATTTTTTAAAATTTTTTTTTTTTTAATTTACAACTTGGCAAAAAAAAAAAAAAAAGTTTTAAATATAAAAAAAATATGTTAAAAAATTTTTTAAAAAAACCAAAAAATTTTTTTTAAAAAGATTGATTAAATAGCTATCTAAGCTGCTTGAGACAAATTTTGCTAACCCCAATTGGTAATAAGTTACATGGATGTGAAAGAACACCTATATGGCCAAAATTTCAAACTTTGACCCCCCCAAACTCAGAAACTTTTTGACCGATCTTGTTGAAAATTTGTGTCTGAACTACTATTCAATGGGACTAACGGTGGTGCAAATTTCATCCAAATCGAAAGACATCGATTTCAAAATTAGTTCACTTGACATTAAATCCCTCTTTTATATATATAAAACGTATATAAAATGTTTGGAATTTTGTTGTTATTTTCTTAATTATTTTCTTAAATATTAATTTTAGCAAAAAACTTTCTTCGAGGCTAATGTTGTTGACTAGAAGAGCTAAAATATTGCCATATATCATGTTCTTGTAAAATGTTGTTTGTAAGAGATAGTCATATGCAAACAAATTACATTTGAATAAATGGCTTGATGGCAAACTTTGAGGGGCGGACGCCCCCCCTAAAACACAACTTATCGCTACGAAATTTTTTTGTATTTTTTTTTACATAAAACTGAACCGATTTGGGGGGGGAGAATATAAGAAATCAAAAAAAAAAAGTTCTCCATACAACTAACGGCCACGCTAATATACATATTGGAAAAAAATGAAGTGTTCCCAAATTGGCACAGCGGGTGTAAATGGTTTAATAAAAGTATTTAATCTATATTATCTATTTTAAATAAAATCACACTAACAACACAAGAAAATGTCAAAGTGAAACAAGAATGAATCGTATGAACATGTTTGGGAATCTAGTTTCCGAGATATTTTAAGTGTCATCACTAGAAAAGTGGCAGCAAATTCTTATACATATTATTGTTGCATCACTTACAAAATGAAAGAAAATGTTTTTTATACCCTTCACCACCTGAGTTTGTCATCCCGTGTGAAACTCTTTTAAACTTGGCAAAATGCGAATAAAATTTTCAAAATGTACGTTTTTTAAGGGCGTTTCTACAGAAAATGACCCCTTATACATACTTAGCCCAAAAATTAAATTATTATTTTGAATTTATTTTGCCTTTTATATTATAAAAATTACAAAATAAACGTATCTGTCATTTTCCGAAAGATTAACTTTAATTTTGATTATAGGTACTAACAAAAATATTTTTTTTTTGTTACCCATAATAAATGAATTCAGACACAAAAAACTTTTAACTTTTTACAGTGAAACTTCGATATAACGAATCTAGAGGGGATCGAAAAATACTTCGTTATAGCTATTGATTCATTATACATATGCATTGTGAAACCTTGGTATAACGAAATTTAAAGAAATACGAAAAAAATTCGTTATAACTACAGTTTTTTTTTTTTTTGTCCAAATTCTATTTTACACGAAAATACTATGTACATAATAAAAATTCAATATTTAAGAGATATATAAAAAATTATGTTTTTATTTGGCAAAGAACCGAAACAAAACTGACTACATTTGTGGCGCTTTACATATGCAAATACATTTATGTAACTTTTGTTGTTTTAAAAGGGACTTCCCCGTTTTGTTTAAAATTTAATTTTGCTTTATTCTAACTTCGTTGTATGGAGGCTGTAGTTCAAGACTTCGTTATGTAGAGGCTTTTGATAACGAGATTTTAATGACTTACACACTTAAAATGTTATATGTATGTATTTCTCAATTATAATTTTCCTGTATAGAGGCTTTTGAAAAAATACTTCGCTATATAGACTTTATAGCTCAGAATTTCTCCGTTATAGCTATAGAGCATTTTTGTATGAAAAACTTTGCAATAAAAAGGTTTTTCAAGGGACTCAGCTAAAAATTCGTTATATTGAGTTTTTCGTTATAACGAAGTTCGTAATATCGAAGTTTCACTGTATAATGAAGGAAGAAATGAAAGAAAATGAAGAATTTTTTTTTGGTAACTAATCTCTTTGGTTTGAAAATAAATCCATTCCTTAAACAAAGCATTTCAAAGAATTTAATCAGATATTTTACTTGACATATCCTGTGCTAAATTTTATAATAAATGATGTTTGTTTCCGACATTTGAAAACCGCACATTTATAAAGTAATGACCGTTACTTTTTTAATGGTCAAAAAATGTATTGAAATTAAATTTTTTATGAATTCTTTCGGTTGCTACCGTTTCTTGAACTTTCGTAAGTTCAAAATGGAGCAATCCTCGTGGTATATTTGGGTAGGTTGGAATTTTATTTAAAAAATCTCCGAAAATCGGTAACGACCGTTACTTTGGAAACACCCTTATACAGATTTAATAAAATATTTTATTTTTATTTATTGCTTGTAATACAAAAAGCCTTCAAGGCCAAAGCGCATTACTGGAATATTAAATACATTTTGTCTTAAAAATAGTATAACGTTCGTTTATAAACTAAGTTATAGCATTCTACAAATTTTGCTATTACTTCGGTTCAGTTTGGGATATAATAATATTTTATATAATATAATATAATTTTACAAGAGGAAATCGGGTAAAAAATGTAGCAGAAAATGGTTTTAAAATTATTGTTGAAATAATGTTATAACACTACCCAGCAAAAACTTTGCTTAAGCCTAGATTACACTATCTCACAAGTCTTACGTATTCCACAATACTTTGTGAGATAGAAATCTAATGAGTTTTGATGCGACTGTCAAAAAATCTAATGTAAAATGACAGTTTGTGTTCACACCATCACACAAAGTATAAACACTCACACATGAAATAAAATGCAACCCTGATCCAATGAAAAGTATTATTGTTTAGAAATTTTTCAAAAAACGATGAAGTCGTATGGGATGTCAAACTTTTTTCATAATACTTGTCATTTTCGTGACACATTGCATTCACACTATCAGACTTTGTCATATTACTTGAGTTTTTGACATGTATTAATACAAAGTATAATAGTGTAATCTAGCCTTTACAAAATAAGCAGAAAAATAATGAGAATTTGACGAGCCGTCTACTTACTTTTCTACTAGAAAAAGTACTTATTTTTGTTCGAGATGTCCCAAAAGTAATCCTTTATAATTAAGCCTATTATAATCTAAAAAATAATGTTTTTTTCATACTTAAAATTTTTATAAAAATATATACATAGTTACACAAAGTCAATAAAGTAAAAATTTTTTTATTTTTTTTTAATTATTTTATTTTTTTTTAATTATTTTATTTTTTTTTTTTCTTATTCTATTTTACTTTATTTAATTTTTTATTTTTTATTTTTTTTCTGTCTCTGGCGGGAGTTGATCCCGCAACCTCGGTGCTGATAGACTAGCTCTCTACCAGCTAGTCTATCGGGGCAGTGTAGTTTTTGTATTAAAAAACTATGTTTTTTGACTATAATGACATTTTTATTGTCATAATGAAAATATAAATTTTTCTGAATAGGTATTTAAGATATAATAATAAAGTTATTATTTAATATATGTATAACTAATAATCCAAAAAGTGGCGAATAAAGCTACAAAGTAATGAATTCTTGAAGTCATTAAAAGTAGGATTGTAAGTAAAGTTTTTGCTGGGTATTTAAATACTGTTGTAACATTGCTTGAATAACACTGAAATTCCATGCTTGAATTCAAAGGTAAAAACAGGTTCGGTTCAACTAGAATCACACTGTTATTCAAGGCTGGATTTACACTGTAAAGGTACTGTTTTGTTCGACTGTAATTCAATGGTTAATTTTGCTGGATTCGCTATGAATTCAACTGTAATTCAACACTGGAAATTGTGACTGGATTTCAAATGTAATTCCACTTGAATTCCAGCCAAAATGCTTATTGGGAACGATATCTACTTACATACAAATACATATGTAAAAAATACTCACTTGTGCATTTTTCTCCTTCCTCTGATCTCACTCCCAACAATCGACTCCTCAATATTCCTCCATCTTTCAAATAGTGTAAGGTTAAAGCAATATACGTTTTCCGCGAAAAATTGTTTTCACAAATATCTACAGCTAAGCTAAAACCATTTTCTTTGATCAAATCGATTTCTAATTTCACTCTTTCCAGGCATTGCCCATAAATTTGGTTTATGTTTTGTGCAACTGCATCTGGAGTCGGCAGCAATTGATCAATATTTATGTTATTACCAAATTTTGCTCCATACGATACAAACTCGTTTAAAACTGACTTGAAATCGCTGTCGTGTATTAGATCATAAAAACTGGAATTCTTTCTAACACACTTTGTTAACAAACTCATTAAAAAACATTCACTGTCAATTTCGGCATCATCAGTGTTAAAGAAAATGTTGAAAGTTTCTAGTTTTGGCACATCTGGTTGTACCACTGTTTCAACTGGACTCTCTGGTTTATTTAATTCAGGTTTATTCATAAATTTCAAAGTATAACATCTATGTTTTACTAAATTTGATGAACATGAGGGTTTGCTAAACGTAAAAACTCTTCTACACATACGGCAACAGACGTAACCGCTAACTTCAACGCCGTTTAGATCATCAATTTTAGCGAAAACAGTCCAGACACGAATTTTGTTATTTGCTTCACGCAACACTAATTTGCCCATAGAAATCTGATTAGCAATTTCTTTGTTACTACAGTTCTGAAACGACTATGGACAAGAAAAAAAAATATGTAGGTACGTAAGTATGTATGTACATATGCAATACATATATACATATGTAGATATGTATAAATATGTATGTACATTTTTATTTTAAAAATTTTGTTAAAGAAAAATTAAATATACATATGTAAGTATGTATGTATGTAATTACATCGTTGCTATTCATTATTCTCAGCAGAGTAGGTATTAATTTATTAACACAATAAAATGCCGCTTGTTTTATGCTCGTATTAAAACACAACGTGTATTTTGCGAAAGTCAAACTAAAACTGCCTGCTGTACCCATAGTCGTGTATAATGTACAGCAGGAATCATATAATATACATGTATTTCATTCTTTATGTACAGTATGTACAAAATTATTTACACCAAAATTAGGAGAAAGAGAGATGAGAGAGCAATTCTAAGGTGTACTCCGTTTACAGGGTTGTTGGGCTTTTTTGTTTTTTAAATCGTCAAAAGTTTTAACAAAATTCGTCACAAACATTTAACAAAATCGTCAAATATTTAAATTTTACAAATCAGAGACAATTTGTTGCTTAATTGGTTCAAAAATTTAAATTTTTAGCAATAAATTCTATTTATGATAAAGTTAAGTTTTATTCTATTTGTTTCAGCAAATGGGCTGAAATATACCTATTTATCATTTGAAAATAAATTCATAAGAAAAAATACATTTTCATAAAAACATAGCAAAAATTTATTTATTTCATTTATCTATATTTACAAAATATTAAATCTATATATGTATATAAAATTGTAACGTTACTGACTGACTCACTCACTGATTCATCATCGCACAGCCCACAGCCCACACAGCCTGAAGCTAAATACTTGAAATTTGGACCAGAGTTTGGTCACACTCCAAATCGATCCACTAAGACGGGATTTTTGGTAATTCAAATGTTTAAGGGGTAAAAAAGGGTAAAAACGGGAAAATACGGTAACCTTATGTCTCGAAAACTAAAAGAGATACAAAAAAAATTTAATACTTATCGTTGTTCTTTAGAAAAATAAGCGGACAGGTGTCTGGTACTTTTTTGAAATTCGGCCCTATTTGGGAGTAAATGGGTAAAATCTTAATTTTAGTACTTTTTTGACCCCCCATTTATCTTTTGAACCAATAAACATTGAAACAAAGTTAATACCACATTCGAAACTTATCAAAAAAATACGAATATAAATTTGGTACTTTTTCGAAATTCGAACATTTAAGGTGTAAAAATCGTAACTATTTTTGGTACTTTTTTTAAAAAACATTTTTCTCCATTCATTGAAATATTCGTACTATATTATGGGCTGCCACTATAATACTGAAATTTTTTATACTTTAATGGGGGGAGAAATAGTACCAAAAAGGGGATATACAGGCAATTTGATATTTTACTTAACTTTTTGGTATATTTAAAATTATCGTTTATGTTGGACCTAAAAACATAAGATTCAACATGCAATGTCCTGAGTGGATAATAATCAATGCAATGTCCTGAGTGGATAAGAATCTATGACGGAACTTTTTGGTACTTTTTTGTTCCTTAACTGGTACTTTTTGAATTTCCTTTAGTATTGGACTAAGAAACATAAAATTCAATATGTAATGTCCTGGGTGGATGAGAATCTATAAGAATGAACTTTTTGGTACTTTTTTATTCTTTGATTGGTACTTTTTGAATTTCCGTTGGTATTGGACCTAGAAAGATTAAATTAAACATGCAAGGTCCTGAGTAGATAAGAATCCATAAGAGGGAAGTTTTTGTACTTTTTTGTTCATTTACCGGTACTTTTTGAATTTCCGTCAGTATTGGACCTAGAAACATAAAATTAAACATGCACGATCCTGTGTAAATAAGAATCTTTTAGTGGGATCTTATTGGTACTTTTTTATTCGTTAGCTGGTACTTTTTCAATTTCCGTTAGTATTGGACCTAGAAACATAAAATTAAACATGGAAGGTCTTGAGTGAATGACAATCTGTACGACAGATTTTTTTGGTACTTTTTCGTTTTTTAACTGGTACTTTTTTTTAAATTTTCGCTAATGTTGGTCTAATGAATATAAAATTAAACCTGCATGGTCCTGAGTGAATGAGAATCTCTAAAAGCGCTTATTGGTACTTCTTAGTTATTAAACTGGTACTTTTTGAATATCCGTTATTATTGGACTTAGAAACATAAAATTGAAGATACTATGCCCTAAGTGGATAAGATTCTATAAGAGGGAAGTTTTTGGTACTTTTTTGTTCTTTAACTGGTACTTTTTGAATTTCCTTTAGTATTGGACCTAGAAACACAAAATTCAATATGCAATGTCCGGGGTGGATGAGAATCTATAAGAATGAACTTTTTGGTACTTTTATGTTCTTTGATTGGTACTTTTTGAATTTCCATTAGTATTGGACATAGAAACATGAAATTAAACATGCAAGGTCTTGAGTGAATGACAATCTGTAAGTGGATCTTTTTGGTACTTTTTCGATTTAAACTGGCACTTTTTTTAAATATTCGCTAATATTCCCAAGGGACTATATCTTATGGGCAATATGGGATAATAAAACACATTTTTCGGTTCATTATAAACCAAACATTTTTTTTGCTCAATTGGCGAATTTGAATTTCATATATTGAACTTAAAAGCACAAAATTATAGGTGCAAAGTCCTGTGTCAATATCAACCTATTATATAAAAAATCTTGGAACTATTTTGCTTTAACTTATTTACATATACTTTGGAATATAAATACATATGTATGTTCATGAAAGAAAAGGCCTGATTACAAAGTAGCGGGTTAAATGCTAGAATTTAAACAAATTTAAACCTAGAAAAATAAGCTTTGACATACAAATATGTCCACGAAGGAAAAGGAAACGCTAACGAAGTAGCGGGTTAAATGCTAGTAAAAAATAAAATTTAATTTTTCAAATGATTAATTTTTAGCGCTGTCACCATTGCAAAGTGATTACACTGTTGAAGGTGCTAAAGCAAGGGTTCTGTCTATATCAACAGCCTTTTCACCCGACTTGAAACGTTTTATTACGTCCAATTTTATTTAGTTCCAAACTAATGCATTTTCTTCTCTTTGCACTCATTTTTCTACACAACTTCTTAGTATGAACAAACTTCTTACTTTCTAACACGCAATTATACTTAGAATAACTTACCTAACAGATTTAAATGGGAATTCGCCTTTTTACAGGCAAATGGAAAAATCCTTCACATGTGTTTATGACTTCAGTGAAAAAATCCATTCGTATGTAGCCGCGCAAATCGAAATCATAAAAACGCAAAGCGGATTTAACCAATTTTAAAAAAGCGCCGCAAATAGGACCGTCGAAAATCGGGGCTCTAGTGTATATTTTTTGCAGTATCGATGGCATTCATATAATTGTAGAATTCGAATTACTAGTACTTCTAATGAAAGTCACCTGGTTTGTGATGGGGAAAGATTTTTTTTTTTTGTTTAATTTCCAATAATTTTTGTATTTCGAAAAATTGATTTTTACGTTTTGGACTGTTCCCAATATACATAGTTGTAAATATTTCTTGTGTTTTATTGATGCCAGAAAATCGGCATAACACTATTTCTTTTAAGGCCCAAATACACTTGTCAAATGCTTGTCCAGCCGGCGAATTCATCGTGTACGTGTGCTTGACGTAATATTCGCCGTCATATCTAAATTATTTGATTTTCCATCCAGCATCGTCGGTGTGACACATACAAACATATTTTCACTAATCCTACCACAATGCTTGATGAGTATTTTGATCAATGTATTTGGGCCTTTAGTAAAAAAATCGTCAATCGTCATTTTACTGCATTTTATCAAAAAAATCGTCAAAATGACGAAAAATCTAACAACCCTGTCTGTTTATACGATGTCCATCCCCCTGCAGCCATATCCCAGCAAACACAGAGATAAATAGATGTGCTGCCAAACGTATTGTCTGGATGAAAAATATTATTGCGGCAATAATCGATTTCGTTTTGCCGAAGATACTTCCTTCGGGAAGAAACGAGGATAAACTAGCAATATCGCCAGATCACCACTTATAAATAAATATGAAGATATCACGAAAATATCATTAGGATGATAAAAAGAAGATTTCGCTTTTGAAAAATATTATTTTACATATAACCACAGATTTTTATTTTAAATTAAACTCTTTATTTTAAAAACTAAAGTTACAAACAGCGTTGCCACAACCAAAAAAAATTTGTAACCAAAATGTAAAACTAAAGTAGCCAACAGCGAAAAAAGTAAACAAAATTATTTTGTATCAAAAGTACTATTTTATTCGCACTTGAGTTTAAAAATAAAAATATGTCTAAAGAAGAAATTGTTTTTTTTTATCTTGTAGGCTTATAAGCCTCGGGGCCGATTTTTATAAAGTTTTGACAGTATATTACCGATGGTGTGGAAGGAATATAGACTACATAATTTCCTATACAAAGTTAACACTTATTTTAGTCAATTTTAAAAGCTTTATGAGCTAGAGCTTTCAACCTTTTTATATAAAGAGCTCTTACAAGTAAAACTTTTAAGGTTAAAGTAGAGTTTGCTAAAAACCGTAAAAATGTGAAACCGCGGTTTCGGTTTTAAAATGATTAAAACCGGTCGGTTTCGGTTCGGTTTCGGTTTTGAAAATATATATAAAAATATATATGTATATATATTTTTTTTTTTTTGTTTCAATGCAGGTACTTTTATTAACCCTTGAATGCCTGGGCCTGGCCAGGCATTTTTTTTGACTTTTTTCCATTTTTTTTTTATAAATGTTATTAAGTATATTAAAACGAAACATTATGTTTTCCTCAATCAAAGTGGTTTTTACATGAAAATGAGAAAAAAGTGTAAACACCGTGGGCGTCGCAATTGGCCAAATGAAAATTTTGTTCATATTGTGCCCTATTATATATGTATGTACTGTAGTTAATAAAATCAAAATGAAACGTATTAAAAAGCATACGCACAGGGCTGTCAGACTTGGGGATTTATCCCCCAAGTTGGGGATTTTATGCGAGCAAAAAGGACAAAGAAAGTCATTTGGGGATTGGGGATTTTTTTGGGGATTTAAAAAAAAAATTCGGGGATTTTTTGGGGATTTTACACTCTTTTAATATATTTCCCCTTTTATTATTTATGCTTATTTTTCTTTGTCTCGTATTAAAAATATGAAAAAAGTAGCAAAACTTTTATCTTACTCTTATCAACAACTTATACGGTGTAAAAGGTCCTTATTAAGATTATCATATTAGTTAAAAGGTAGTGTTAAAGGTACTTTATAAATTTATGTTATTTTTCCTTCAGGGTATGTAGTGGTGTATTGTGGTCATCTGTTTGTGGAAAAACAAACAGACAAAAACTTAAAGAAACACGGAGTGGCCAGATTGCCAGCGGCGCTGGTATGCCCGCGTTAAGCTCGGCTGAAGCTCGCCGGATGGGGTGGTTCTTGCCGGCAACCTGGACCCTGGACACACACACTAGCAAAAACTCATACCAGCTAATGTTGGTTTCATAAAAATTTTTAGGGGCTTAAGTAGTCCTGCATCTCCCTACCGGTCATACCTATACACAAATGCATTCCCTCCCACTCGAGAACTTCGTCTCGCCATGACGCCATCTTCGCTGACGTCCCAAATCCAACCTGCAAACCCTCTTTCCCCTACTTACCGCCGCTTACTGGAATTTAGCCAAACATGTTTTAATAACAAAACTTTATAATATTCATTTTAAATTTACAAAAACCATGTTCACTTTATTATTTAACAAGGCATTAAGATTAAGTACAACAATCGTTTATCTTGTCAAAAAAAACAAAAAGGAAAATGATTTTAAAGTTTTACATATAATTCAACTTATTAAATTTTCAATGTTATTTTAATTAAATTTAATTTAACTTTAATTTTATGCTCAAGTTATTAAATTCAAATCCTTAAATTGTATTTCAAATTCAGATTTTTTTCTTTATTTTTATCTCGCCTTCAAATTATTTAATTTTATTTTTTTTATTTTAAGCCTTTACGTTTCTATATTTCCAATCTTTTATTTACAAAAAAAACTGCTTTTAATTTTAAGTTTTAGCTTTACGTTGAACTTTACGAGATTTAGTTTATTAACTTCTCTTATTCTACCAATTCAAATTTTCTTCAATAAATAATTTTTCCCTACAAGATATGGTTGAGTTTTATTTTATCAATTCTTCTTTCCAGCATAGATCTTGCTCACGATTAATTAATTCAAGCGGGCCAACTTTTATAAATTTTCGTCCATTCAGGCACAATTGGTAAGCACAAAGCAGGGATGAAATTGGTTTTCCTGTCCGTCCGTATTGTGTACAGGTGTCCGCGTAATTCCCAGTGTTAACATAAAATTTACTTCTAAGAATTCCTTTTTCTTTTACTTATAAATTCCCTTTCTTTCTTTGTTTCGTTTTAAGAGAAACTACATAAACCTACAGGCAAACTTAGCAATCACCGGTACTACTACACCTGGTTGACGAGAGCTCTCCCTAACCAGCCGCGCACGCGTGGTTTTAAAAGAAAACACCCCGCGGAATGACAAACGACACCACCGAAAGTTTTCACCTGAACCTTAATGTAATTTCCCTTAATAATTTATTTTGTTGTGTGTATCTTTTCACTTTTTCTTTTTCTCTAGTTATAAAATATAAAAAAAAAGGAACTGCTTACTTGTACGTCTCGCAAGTCCGCGTTTGCTGTTATGTACAGGTCAGAAAACCTAAAATACCCAGGCACCCCCAGGAGTGGTGGTGCTACTCCGCTTCTCCCTCGCTGGATGGAGTTGGCGATGGTGTGGCTCAGCTCTTGGGCCTTCAGGTTATTGTATTGCTTTTTGTCTTTTTCAGTTAAAACTTGTAAATTAATTTTATGCTTTTTAATTTCAACGTTAATAAAAAAACCAATCAAACTCGAATTTACTTTGTTTTAATAAATTTTGTTCCCGCCAGCCACAAACTCCACCTTCACTCGCAATCTTACAAAATCAAAAAAAGGTCGACATTTTAATTTTCATTGCCCACGAAACCTAACCCAAGCCAACATGGCTCTTTATTTTCAGCAATTTAAGTCCTTTGCAAACATTTTTTTATGCCTACTTTTTTTGTTTTTGTAAACAGTAAACGTTTTTTTGTGTTGTTATTTTTTCTTCCAGCTGTCATCAGCGTTACCGTTGTGATACTAAAGTATCAATTTTACCCTTTTTCGACGGTCTTGATACCTTTTATGACCCTTTCTTTAAATTATACTTTTGTATCATTTTCACCTATTTTGTGCCACTTTTTGACCCTTTTTGGAAATAGCACTCACATTTTGTTGTTTTGTCAACACAGCTGAACGTTAGTGCTAAACAAATGTTTTGGAAATAAGCGGAGATAGAGGAATGAACTTCAAGTGAAGATTTAATACCAAAATATAGAACGCAAATTCCTTAAAAGTAGTTAGTATTCGTAAAAAGTTTGTGTTAATAAATTTGTTATGACTTCTAAATTAGATTTTCGATAGTAAAGTACAAATTAAAGTACAATTTCCCTAATAGCAAACATAACTCATAACGAATTTAGTATTTTTTTATTTATTGAATAACTTATGGTGGTTTCTTTTCAAAAAAAAAAAAAAAAAAAAAAAAAAAAAATGTGACATTTTATTTAAAAAAAATGCAATTAGGTGTTTGTTTCTTAAAAATGTGTTGGTCTCTAAAAAGAAGCAAGTTTTATGATAAAAAATTCACCTTTAATAATGGCATAAAGCATTGAACTTTTCGCCCCATTTTAAATCGACAATGTTAAGAGTGCCCTGTAAAATATGTGACTTCGGTTTATTATTGGGGCTATTTTTACAACGGCGACGATTGCCTTAAAGAGCAAAAAATCACTTCAATCCTGAATAGCACTAAAATTCGCGAATGATTGCAAAATTGGAAACAATCCCTAAAATTTATTTGAAATCGCTAAATCGGTAAAAAAAAAGAAAATGTGGGAACATAACATAAAAGGTATTAAAAAATGAGTAATAATGATGAAGAACAATATTTTGGTCAGGTGTTAAAAACAGGAAAGGGCATTCCATAAAAAAACTTACTTTTTTAAGCACTGCCTACCTGAAATAAATATTATTTGTTTGTTTATAAAAAACTTGGTCTTATTTTATTTATTCGAATGGAAAATACTGCTTTTAAAAAACTTGACCCCTTTTTTATTGAAATACCCTTTTTTTGACCCCTTTTTTTGGAAAATCCACTTTTTGTGACCCTTTTCGAAAATTTCCAACGGTAACCCTGGCTGTCATAATGTTTATCCAGCTTTCGCGTTGCCTACTACTCTCTTCTTCTTTTTTTTAAAATTTTCTTTTTAAAACACCAACAGGGTGCACACGACAGGTACAAACAAAATAAAATAATTTTTTTTACAAAAAATTTTTATATGGGGATTTTTGGGGATTTCTAATTAAAATTTTTCTTACTATTTTTACTTTTTTAAAAAAAAAAATTTTTAAATTTGGTCAGAAAAAAAAACAAACAGAAAAATATTTACTTATTAAGGTTTTTTTTCTTAATTTGGGGATTTTTGGGGATATTTTTTTAATTTTTTGGGGACAAGGAAAAAAAGTACCTGGCAGCCCTGCATACGAATTCTTTCATTACTGTTTTTTTCGAATAATTATTCCACTTTCCGACAAAATTTTCCTACTACATATATGTAGCTATAAAACACCATACATATAAAAGTAGTCCCAGCCTTGCCCAGGGGTTCGCTAGTGTGAGTTTTTTCTATAGCCACAAAAACTCCATACAAATTACTATTGGTCCCAGCTAGGCCCAGGTGGTAGTTTGTGCCACACAAATTAGGTGTCTACTTAATGGTGTTTTCTTTTCTACAAAAAAATGTGATATTTTATTTAAAAAAATGCAATTTGGTGTATGTTTCTTAAAAATTTTGCTCCCGAAAAGGGGTGAGTTTTTTAGAATAAAACAAGCCACCCTTTAAAAAAAAGGTAACATTTGTTCTTCTTAGTACTTATTTTAAATTTTAAGAACTTTGAAATACCTTGCCATTGTTGCAAGCTGTTATGTATAAAGTTTTGTATATGAAGTTCCAGTATTATGTATAATTTGCAACTTCTTTAAGCATAAATATATTGTTAAAGTAAATCTTAAAACCGAGGTTTTGTTGTCGGTTTCGGTTTTTAGGCATTTAAAACCGCGGTTTCGATTTCGGTTAAACCCGAACAGCAATCCCTATGTTAAACTATCAAAGTGCGAAATTGAGTTAAATTATGCGGTAGATCTTTTGCACATAGTATATGCCGGGTGGAAATATAAAAATAGTAAACGTGGTGGGATCGGCAGGCTCTTTGACCTTAACGTTAATCTAAAAAGAGCTTATAATTGTTTAATGGTTTTGTTATTTATTGAAAAAAGTTAAATTATGATTGAAAGGTGAGTTTTATAATTTGAGTGCAAAAATATAAACAGGATTGAAAAATTTAAACAGCCATTAAAAGAATATAGAGAGTGATATTCTAAAGACAAAATGCAATGGGTGTTTGGACTAGTTGTTCAAAAATTAAGTCAAGGTTCAAAAGTGCGTTTGTATTTTAAGAAATTTATTTACAACAGTCAAAGTATATTTTATAAGGGGAAACATTTTTATGTGTGGGTGTGTAGATAATTTTAAGACCTATGCATTTTGTTTTAAGCTTGGCTCATTTAATTGTTGATGATAATGGATGAATTCAAAATAGAACAACCAATCGCGGATATTGTAATAGAAGCTAAAAAATAGGATGTAGTGTAAATGTAGGTACATAGGATGCTGCTTATATGGTCTTTAGAGAAAAGAACATTTGAAGTAGTGATCAGTTGTAAAGGCTATGAAGGTACATATGTATGTATTTATTGAACAAATTTCCTATGAAAATTTGTTTAATAAACCTTTTATTAACCAAAAATATGTTTTATAAATATGAAGGTAAATCTTTGATTCCAAGATAAAAATTCGAAAGTATAATTTCGTCTTAATCTAACGAAGTATGTACCTGAAAAAACTCAAACGTTTCTTTAACTTAGAAATTCATTCGATATGAAGCAAAGTTACAACACATGAGGCTTATTACTTTTTCGATTTGAAAGCAATTTTATTTCTAGTTCTTTCATTCGATACTGAACGAATCGGCATTATCTAGCTAGCATTTTCAATCGTCTAGGAGTCTATTGGGAATCGCACAAAGAGTGTTTTTGATCGTCGACGAGCTCATTTTTTTATTCTAGACTATTCCTAGAACGGGAGAAACTGTTACACGTGCTGATTCGTATGAGAGATTCTTCTATAACGCAGCGAAAGATGCTTATATTAACCGTAAAGGGAATCGTTTGGGATGTATGTAGAGATTATCTAACGAGTCTTTTAAAAAGCATGCCAAGAGTCGTGTGCGACTCATGTAGGGATTATTTTAAAACTCGTGAAATGCTCAGCCGTATAGCTGAGCTTCCTAAAAAGGGGCATTACGCGTTTTTTTTTCATGTTAAAAGTTCTAATTTTCATACAAAGCTAAAGCAACACTATCCTGTCGGAAAATCCTTTTTTACAGATCCTTAGGTTGGTTTGTTTTATTAAAATTGTATTGGCAATAGAATTTTCATATGTATTTCGAAAACGCTCTTATTTAATTATTGTTATATGACTCTTACAAAAGTCGTAAAATGTTCATTCCAAGATTAAAAGATGAGCGTGTCAAAAAATTTATAAAAATGTAATAAATAAAAAAAAAAGAAAATCGATTTTTTTGTTTTTGTGAGTCGTCAGATAATCGTCAGAAGATTCTTTTCGGAGTTGTATATTAAACATAATCGTCTAACAAACAGCCTATGCTAGCTGGGTATAGTCTTGTAAAGGATTTTTTTGAGTTTTCCCAAGACTCAATTTGGATTCGTTCAGTGCCGGCTGAAAAGAATTCGATCACGGCTGCCAGAATAAGGCCCCAGTTTTAGTTCGATATCGAATGCCGTAGTTTGCCACCTATTCTGAAAAATCTTCTTGTAGAATCTTTTAGAGCAAAGCATACAAGAAAAATCGTTTTTATTTTGCTTGTATCAGAGGATTGCGGGCTATCTAATTTAAAGTTTTACCAAAATCTACCCGCTTATATAAATACTACCATTTATTTAAATTTTGTTAGAAATGAGTCATTAAAATTTATTTGGTTGCGTATAAAATTTCATACTGTTAGGGCCATTATTACAACTTGAAGTTAGCTAAAGTTAAGATTAAATTGACAGATAATAATGTGTTATCTGTCAAAAAGCGTCTGTTAACTGTCGGATAACAGCTAACGTCAAGTTATAATAATGGCCCTTAATAATTTTTTTAAGAAAATTTATACAAAAATTTAAGCACTGTTTTAAAAATTTTTTCTCTATCAAATTTTTAATAATCTTCTTTTTAGCCTGAAACAATAGCAGATTTATATGTAAAGTTTAAGATCTGGTAACACTCCTCTTGAGTTTTGTTTGAACTAAGCAAATGTGTGTGAGTCAGTGCTGGGATTTATGGCACAATTGGGCCTTTCTTGGCAATATGGAAAGTTGCTAGGAAATAGAAACCTTTCGCTTATCTTATATACCCTTCACCATTGTGCGAGCAGAATACAGAGCAACTACACAAAAACTAAATAATTTTTACATATCGTCGGTTGATTATTTAATTGTCGTATGTAATTTGTATCCACATACGACAATTAAATAATCAACCGACGATATGTAAACATACATATTCACAATACTTAAAACTTCATTATAAATTAAATTTAAAAAGCGAAAACTGGTAAATATTTCTTTAAATCGTTTTTAGAACATAAAAATATTGAAAATAAAAATATTTCTTTTTAAAAAACAAAGATTCGAACCAGGGAACTTACAGTTTCTAACTAAACACACCCCTAGACAACTAAACCATAAAGGAACGTTATTTGAATATCATTAAAATGAAATATGGCCCGTTTACTGTTCACAACTCAACACAGTTGAGTTGACGGATAACCGGATTTGAACTTCGCTTTTCATAAGGACCCAGAATATATATACTTTATAGGGTGTAGGATTAATATTGTAGAAATTACAAACGGAATGACAAAGTAATATATACCCTTTTACCTTCGGTGAAGGGTATAAAAAAATAATTTTTGGGATTTCAGTATTTTGATTTTAACTTAGCCTTTTTTAAACCGATTTGACAGATTTAAATACCGACGTGTTTAGGAAGAAATTTACCATTTACTTCAGCTATAAAGCTAGGAATCGGGAAGATCTATGGTTCCCGAAAATGGGTATTTTATTTTTTGGCCATAACTTTTTTGTATCTGAACCGATCTTTCCGAATTTTTCAGAAAATATTTTCTACTAAAGATTTCCGATCTTTTGATGTGTAATGGATAACCGTAGGTCATATGGCAGTCCAAAAATTCAGGTTTTTATACAATTTTTGATATTTTTTGTAAGGGAGATACTATTGCTTGATAACCTAAATGTGTGTATCTAATTTGGAAACTTTGGCTCTTGCCGTTCTCCAGATATACAGAAAAAATAATAAAAAATACAACAACAAGGGATTTTTGGAAAAAATTAGAGGTAGTCGTGGTTTTTTGCTCATATCTCAGCCATTTTTGGACCGATCTGGCTGAATTTCAATAGCAAAATTATAATAAGAATACCTGACAAATGCATATACCAACCAAGCCCCCATCATTTCTGGGGGCTTCGGAAAACCCATTTCAACAGACAGACGGACGGACAACCGGATTTGAACTTCGCTTTTCATAAGGACCCAGAATATATATACTTTATAGGGTGTAGGATCAATATAGTAGAAATTACAAACGGAATGACAAAGTTATATATCGTTGGTCTCATGTAGAAAGGCCCTAACTCACATAAATGCAACTTTACAGGAGAAGGCAAAAACATAATAGAAACTGTATGTATCACAATCTAAAATGGCTTCTTCAATTGCTTGTAAAACTGATATTTTTGATGCTATTGCATTAAATTCTTGTGACGAGGTGTATTTGTGGAAAATGTATTGGAATCAATAAAAAAATCAATTTCGAAAAAAATCGAGGTTGGGCCTTTCTACATGAGACCGACGATATACCCTTTTACCTTCGGTGAAAGGTATAATAATAAAGTTCAACCTAAGTTTGACTATTGTCAGGGAAACCGGAAATATACAGTAAAATAATTTTAAAATATTTGGCATATAATAGACAATTAAAAAAGTATAGTCAAGCCTACGCCAACTAAAAAAATGCTATTTTGACTAATATATGCAAAAAATGTTGCAAATGGTAAAAATATGCACTAGCAAATCGATGCCAAAATTCACGAAAAGCTCTAAAGCGGATAAATATATTATTTTTCCTTCATTGGTCGCGGTTTGCCTTATTATTGTTAACTTCATTAAAAATTTAATTTATCAGAAACTTCATCAAATCTGAATTAATTATCTATTTAATAAAAAATATAAATATAATACATATGTAAATATCGTTACTATAATTAAGAAAATGTAAGATACGCCTTTTCTAAATTAAAGTAACGATATGTAATGATAGCAAAGGCCTAAAAAATTTGGAAAAAGTCAAGACTCAGAAACATGAAATTAAACATGCAAGGTCTTGAGTGAATGACAATCTGTAAGTGGATCTTTTTGGTACTTTTTCGATTTAAACTGGCACTTTTTTAAATTTTCGCTAATATTCCCAAGGGACTATATCTTATGGGCAATATGGGATAATAAAACACATTTTTCGGTTCATTATAAACCAAACATTTTTTTTTGCTCAATTGGCGAAGTCCCTCACGCCCACCAGAGATTTTTTATCCTATTACAAAAACGTTCTAAACTATAGGCTCCAACTACAACATTGAAATTTTTAATACATAAATGGGGAGAAAAAAGTATCAAAAAGGATAATACGGAAAATTAACTTTCTTTCATTTGCTTTTGTGTTCTACGATTTGTACTTTTTGAATTTCATATATTGAACTTAAAAGCACAAAATTATAGGTGCAAAGTCCTGTGTCAATATCAACCTATGATATAAAAAATCTTGGAACTATTTTGCTTTAACCTATTTACATATGTATACTTTAAAATATATATATATATGTTCATGAAAGAAAAGGCCTGATTACAAAGTAGCGGGTTAAATGCTAGAATTTAAACAAATTTAAACCTAGAAAAATAAGCTTTGACATACAAATATGTCCACGAAGGAAAAGGAAACGCTAACGAAGTAGCGGGTTAAATGCTAGTAAAAAATAAAATTTAATTTTTCAAATGATTAATTTTTAGCGCTGTCACCATTGCAAAGTGATTACACTGTTGAAGGTGCTAAAGCAAGGTTTCTGTCTATATCAACAGCCTTTTCACCCGACTTGAAACGTTTTATTACGTCCAATTTTATTTAGTTCCAAACTAATGCATTTTCTTCTCTTTGCACTCATTTTTCTACACAACTTCTTAGTATGAACAAACTTCTTACTTTCTAACACGCAATTATACTTAGAATAACTTACCTAACAGATTTAAATGGGAATTCGCCTTTTTACAGGCAAATGGAAAAATCCTTCACATGTGTTTATGACTTCAGTGAAAAAATCCAATCGTATGTAGCCGCGCAAATCGAAATCATAAAAACGCAAAGCGGATTTAACCAATTTTAAAAAGCGCCGCAAATAGGACCGTCGAAAATCGGGGCTCTAGTGTATATTTTTTGCAGTATCGATGGCATTCATATAATTGTAGAATTCGAATTACTAGTACTTCTAATGAAAGTCACCTGGTTTGTGATGGGGAAAGATTTTTTTTTTTTTTTGTTTAATTTCCAATAATTTTTGTGTTTCGAAAAATTGATTTTTACGTTTTGGACTGTTCCCAATATACATAGTTGTAAATATTTCTTGTGTTTTATTGATGCCAGAAAATCGGCATAACACTATTTCTTTTAAGGCCCAAATACACTTGTCAAATGCTTGTCCAGCCGGCGAATTCATCGTGTACGTGTGCTTGACGTAATATTCGCCGTCATATCTAAATTATTTGATTTTCCATCCAGCATCGTCGGTGTGACACATACAAACATATTTTCACTAATCCTACCACAATGCTTGATGAGTATTTTGATCAATGTATTTGGGCCTTTAGTAAAAAAATCGTCAATCGTCATTTTACTGCATTTTATCAAAAAAATCGTCAAAATGACGAAAAATCTAACAACCCTGTCTGTTTATACGATGTCCATCCCCCTGCAGCCATATCCCAGCAAACACAGAGATAAATAGATGTGCTGCCAAACGTATTGTCTGGATGAAAAATATTATTGCGGCAATAATCGATTTCGTTTTGCCGAAGATACTTCCTTCGGGAAGAAACGAGGATAAACTAGCAATATCGCCAGATCACCACTTATAAATAAATATGAAGATATCACGAAAATATCATTAGGATGATAAAAAGAATATTTCGCTTTTGAAAAATATTATTTTACATATAACCACAGATTTTTATTTTAAATTAAACTCTTTGTTTTAAAAACTAAAGTTACAAACAGCGTTGCCACAACCAAAAAAAATTTGTAACCAAAATGTAAAACTAAAGTAGCCAACAGCGAAAAAAGTAAACAAAATTATTTTGTATCAAAAGTACTATTTTATTCGCACTTGAGTTTAAAAATAAAAATATGTCTAAAGAAGAAATTGTTTTTTTTTTATCTTGTAGGCTTATAAGCCTCGGGGCCGATTTTTATAAAGTTTTGACAGTATATTACCGATGGTGTGGAAGGAATATAGACTACATAATTTCCTATACAAAGTTAACACTTATTTTAGTCAATTTTAAAAGCTTTATGAGCTAGAGCTTTCAACCTTTTTATATAAAGAGCTCTTACAAGTAAAACTTTTAAGGTTAAAGTACCTACACAGAAAAAATTATTTTTCCAATTCAAACAAAAAATTTGTAGAATCAAACAATTTTTTGTCTAAAATCGGTCCTACAAACAAATTCGCATATTCAAACAATTTATTTGCATTTTGTTTATTGAAAAAAAAAACGCCGATTTTTTCAAACAAATAATTTTACAGAATCAAACAAAAAGTTTACTGAAATTCATATAAATTTCAAACAAATAAGTTTGCTGAATCAAACAAAAAAGTTTTGGCACAAGCAATAACGCGCACACAAGCAAGCACTGTTGGCGAAGATGAAGCAGAGCAGAGCGGCCGGCTGGCTTTGATACACATTTTTTGTTGGAATAAATTTTGAACGAAGTCATATTTACTACCTGTTTTTAGAAAACGTACACAAGTGAGTGAGTGAGAATTTATATTGAAAACAACAACACAAAACGAAAATTTGTTTGTGTTTTCAATATAATTTCTCACTCACTCACTTGCATACGTTTTCTAAAAACAGGCAGTTACACTCACAGTGTTTTTCTTCATCACTCACTGTTGCTTTATCCTTTCCTTTGCTAATGAAGAAGAAATGTAACCAAAAACGGCGGCAGACCGACTCGATATGTTTTCCGCCATCATTCTATTTTTGTATTTGATTTATTTAAACAAACTGTTTGAAAAAATTGAATACGGGATTTTGTTTTTTTTTTTTTACCAACCAAAAATTTATTTTGTTTCTTATAATGTGTTTTTTCTGTTGTTTAAAAAAAATGAAACGTTTTTTTTACCTGCTATTGTTTTTGTTGTTTTTTTACTACAAACCTCGTCACGCTATTTTATCATTTTTCTTATTGCTGTACTTTTTTAAAGCTTCCAAAAATAGACTGCATGTGTTTTTTGTTGTAGTTCTTATATTTCACTTAAAGAAGTGTTGCTTACAATAAATAAAAAAAATGCAAAAAGACGACAACATTAAAGAGCGTTAAATATTTCATACAAAATTATGAAAACTTCAAACCAATAGCGCGCTTATTAAATTTTTGAAGAGTTGTTCACATTTTTGTTGGTTAAATAAAAATCAAACAAAAATATTGATTGAATCAGTAAAAAAATTTGTAGAAATCAAAAAAATTTTCAAACAAGCGTTTGTTTGAAAATAATTCGGCAATAATTTTTTCTGTGTAGAGTTTGCTAAAAACCTTAAAAATGTGAAACCGCGGTTTCGGTTTTAAAATGATTAAAACCGGTCGGTTTCGGTTCGGTTTCGGTTTTGAAAATATATATAAAAATATATATGTATATATATATTTTTTTTTGTTTCAATGCAGGTACTTTTATTAACCCTTGAATGCCTTTTTGACTTTTTTCCATTTTTTTTTTTTATAAATTTTATTAAGTATATTAAAACGAAACATTATGTTTTCCTCAATCAAAGTGGTTTTTACATGAAAATGAGAAAAAAGTGTAAACACCGTGGGCGTCGCAATTGGCGAAATGAAAATTTTGTTCATATTGTGCCCTATTATATATGTATGTACTGTAGTTAATAAAATCAAAATGAAACGTATTAAAAAGCATACGCATCACATACGAACAGGGCTGTCAGACTTGGGGATTTATCCCCCAAGTTGGGGATTTTATGCGAGCAAAAAGGACAAAGAAAGTCATTTGGGGATTTAAAAAAAAAATTCGGGGATTTTTTGGGGATTTTACACTCTTTTAATATATTTTCCCTTTTATTATTTATGCTTATTTTTCTTTGTCTCGTATTAAAAATATGAAAAAAAGTAGCAAAACTTTTATCAACAACTTATACGGTGTAAAACGTCCTTATTAAGATTATCATATTAGTTAAAAGGTGTGTTAAAGGTACTTTATAAATTTATGTTATTTTTCCTTCAGGGTACAAACAAAATAAAATAATTTTTTTTACAAAAAATTTTTATATGGGGATTTTTGGGGATTTCTAATTAAAATTTTTCTTACTATTTTTACTTTTTTAAAAAAAAAAATTTGAAATTTGGTCAGAAAAAAAAACAAACAGAAAAATATTTACTTATTAAGGTTTTTTTTCTTAATTTGGGGATTTTTGGGGATATTTTTTTAATTTTTTGGGGACAAGGAAAAAAAGTACCTGGCAGCCCTGCATACGAATTCTTTCATTACTGTTTTTTTCGAATAATTATTCCACTTTCCGACAAAATTTTCCTACTACATATATGTAGCTATAAAACACCATACATATAAAAGTAGTCCCAGCCTTGCCCAGGGGTTCGCTAGTGTGAGTTTTTTCTATAGCCACAAAAACTCCATACAAATTACTATTGGTCCCAGCTAGGCCCAGGTGGTAGTTTGTGCCACACAAATTAGGTGTCTACTTAATGGTGTTTTCTTTTCTACAAAAAAATGTGATATTTTATTTAAAAAAATGCAATTTGGTGTATGTTTCTTAAAAATTTTGCTCCCGAAAAGGGGTGAGTTTTTTAGAATAAAACAAGCCACCCTTTAAAAAAAAGGTAACATTTGTTCTTCTTAGTACTTATTTTAAATTTTAAGAACTTTGAAATACCTTGCCATTGTTGCAAGCTGTTATGTATAAAGTTTTGTATATGAAGTTCCAGTATTATGTATAATTTGCAACTTCTTTAAGCATAAATATATTGTTAAAGTAAATCTTAAAACCGAGGTTTTGTTGTCGGTTTTCGGTTTCAGTTTTTAGGCATTTAAAACCGCGGTTTCGATTTCGGTTAAACCCGAACAGCAATCCCTATGTTAAACTATCAAAGTGCGAAATTGAGTTAAATTATGCGGTAGATCTTTTGCACATAGTATATGCCGGGTGGAAATATAAAAATAGTAAACGTGGTGGGATCGGCAGGCTCTTTGACCTTAACGTTAATCTAGAAAAGAGCTTATAATTGTTTAATGGTTTTGTTATTTATTGAAAAAAGTTAAATTATGATTGAAAGATGAGTTTTATAATTTGAGTGCAAAAATATAAACAGGATTGAAAAATTTAAACAGCCATTAAAAGAATATAGAGAGTGATATTCTAAAGACAAAATGCAATGGGTGTTTGGACTAGTTGTTCAAAAATTAAGTCAAGGTACAAAAGTGCGTTTGTATTTTAAGAAATTTATTTACAACAGTCAAAGTATATTTTATAAGGGGAAACATTTTTATGTGTGGGTGTGTAGATAATTTTAAGACCTATGCATTTTGTTTTAAGCTTGGCTCATTTAATTGTTGATGATAATGGATGAATTCAAAATAGAACAACCAATCGCGGATATTGTAATAGAAGCTAAAAAATAGGATGTAGTGTAAATGTAGGTACATAGGATGCTGCTTATATGGTCTTTAGAGAAAAGAACATTTGAAGTAGTGATCAGTTGTAAAGGCTATGAAGATACATATGTATGTATTTATTGAACAAATTTCCTATGAAAATTTGTTTAATAAACCTTTTATTAACCAAAAATATGTTTTATAAATATGAAGGTAAATCTTTGATTCCAAGATAAAAATTCGAAAGTATAATTTCGTCTTAATCTAACGAAGTATGTATCTGAAAAAACTCAAACGTTTCTTTAACTTAGAAATTCATTCGATATGAAGCAAAGTTACAACACATGAGGCTTATTACTTTTTCGATTTGAAAGCAATTTTATTTCTAGTTCTTTCATTCGATACTGAACGAATCGGCATTATCTAGCTAGCATTTTCAATCGTCTAGGAGTCTATTGGGAATCGCACAAAGAGTGTTTTTGATCGTCGACGAGCTCATTTTTTTATTCTAGACTATTCCTAGAACGGGAGAAACTGTTACACGTGCTGATTCGTATGAGAGATTCTTCTATAACGCAGCGAAAGATGCTTATATTAACCGTAAAGGGAATCGTTTGGGATGTATGTAGAGATTATCTAACGAGTCTTTTAAAAAGCATGCCAAGAGTCGTGTGCGACTCATGTAGGGATTATTTTAAAACTCGTGAAATGCTCAGCCGTATAGCTGAGCTACCTAAAAAGGGGCATTACGCGTTTTTTTTTCATGTTAAAAGTTCTAATTTTCATACAAAGCTAAAGCAACACTATCCTGTCGGAAAATCCTTTTTTACAGATCCTTAGGTTGGTTTGTTTTATTAAAATTGTATTGGCAATAGAATTTTCATATGTATTTCGAAAACGCTCTTATTTAATTATTGTTATATGACTCTTACAAAAGTCGTAAAATGTTCATTCCAAGATTAAAAGATGAGCGTGTCAAAAAATTTATAAAAATGTAATAAATAAAAAAAAAAAAAATCGATTTTTTTGTTTTTGTGGGTCGTCAGATAATCGTCAGAAGATTCTTTTCGGAGTTGTATATTAAACATAATCGTCTAACAAACAGCCTATGCTAGCTGGGTATAGTCTTGTAAAGGATTTTTTTGAGTTTTCCCAAGACTCAATTTGGATTCGTTCAGTGCCGGCTGAAAAGAATTCGATCACGGCTGCCAGAATAAGGCCCCAGTTTTAGTTCGATATCGAATGCCGTAGTTTGCCACCTATTCTGAAAAATCTTCTTGTAGAATCTTTTAGAGCAAAGCATACAAGAAAAATCGTTTTTATTTTGCTTGTATCAGAGGATTGCGGGCTATCTAATTTAAAGTTTTACCAAAATCTACCCGCTTATATAAATACTACCATTTATTTAAATTTTGTTAGAAATGAGTCATTAAAATTTATTTGGTTGCGTATAAAATTTCATACTGTTAGGGCCATTATTACAACTTGAAGTTAGCTAAAGTTAAGATTAAATTGACAGATAATAATGTGTTATCTGTCAAAAAGCGTCTGTTAACTGTCGGATAACAGCTAACGTCAAGTTATAATAATGGCCCTTAATAATTTTTTTAAGAAAATTTATACAAAAATTTAAGCACTGTTTTAAAAATTTTTTCTCTATCAAATTTTTAATATTCTTCTTTTTAGCCTGAAACAATAGCAGATTTATATGTAAAGTTTAAGATCTGGTAACACTCCTCTTGAGTTTTGTTTGAACTAAGCAAATGTGTGTGAGTCAGTGCTGGGATTTATGGCACAATTGGGCCTTTCTTGGCAATATGGAAAGTTGCTAGGAAATAGAAACCTTTCGCTTATCTTATATACCCTTCACCATTGTGCGAGCAGAATGCAGAGCAACTACACAAAAACTAAATAATTTTTACATATCGTCGGTTGATTATTTAATTGTCGTATGTAATTTGTATCCACATACGACAATTAAATAATCAACCGACGATATGTAAACATACATATTCACAATACTTAAAACTTCATTATAAATTAAATTTAAAAAGCGAAAACTGGTAAATATTTCTTTAAATCGTTTTTAGAACATAAAAATATTGAAAATAAAAATATTTCTTTTTAAAAAACAAAGATTCGAACCAGGGAACTTACAGTTTCTAACTAAACACACCCCTAGACAACTAAACCATAAAGGAACGTTATTTGAATATCATTAAAATGAAATATGGCCCGTTTACTGTTCACAACTCAACACAGTTGAGTTGACGGATAACCGGATTTGAACTTCGCTTTTCATAAGGACCCAGAATATATATACTTTATAGGGTGTAGGATTAATATTGTAGAAATTACAAACGGAATGACAAAGTAATATATACCCTTTTACCTTCGGTGAAGGGTATAAAAAAATAATTTTTGGGATTTCAGTATTTTGATTTTAACTTAGCCTTTTTTAAACCGATTTGACAGATTTAAATACCGACGTGTTTAGGAAGAAATTTACCATTTACTTCAGCTATAAAGCTAGGAATCGGGAAGATCTATGGTTCCCGAAAATGGGTATTTTATTTTTTGGCCATAACTTTTTTGTATCTGAACCGATCTTTCCGAATTTTTCAGAAAATATTTTCTACTAAAGATTTCCGATCTTTTGATGTGTAATGGATAACCGTAGGTCATATGGCAGTCCAAAAATTCAGGTTTTTATACAATTTTTGATATTTTTTGTAAGGGAGATACTATTGCTTGATAACCTAAATGTGTGTATCTAATTTGGAAACTTTGGCTCTTGCCGTTCTCCAGATATACAGAAAAAATAATAAAAAATACAACAACAAGGGATTTTTGGAAAAAATTAGAGGTAGTCGTGGTTTTTTGCTCATATCTCAGCCATTTTTGGACCGATCTGGCTGAATTTCAATAGCAAAATTATAATAAGAATACCTGACAAATGCATATACCAACCAAGCCCCCATCATTTCTGGGGGCTTCGGAAAACCCATTTCAACAGACAGACGGACGGACAACCGGATTTGAACTTCGCTTTTCATAAGGACCCAGAATATATATACTTTATAGGGTGTAGGATCAATATAGTAGAAATTACAAACGGAATGACAAAGTTATATATCGTTGGTCTCATGTAGAAAGGCCCTAACTCACATAAATGCAACTTTACAGGAGAAGGCAAAAACATAATAGAAACTGTATGTATCACAATCTAAAATGGCTTCTTCAATTGCTTGTAAAACTGATATTTTTGATGCTATTGCATTAAATTCTTGTGACGAGGTGTATTTGTGGAAAATGTATTGGAATCAATAAAAAAATCAATTTCGAAAAAAATCGAGGTTGGGCCTTTCTACATGAGACCGACGATATACCCTTTTACCTTCGGTGAAAGGTATAATAATAAAGTTCAACCTAAGTTTGACTATTGTCAGGGAAACCGGAAATATACAGTAAAATAATTTTAAAATATTTGGCATATAATAAACAATTAAAAAAGTATAGTCAAGCCTACGCCAACTAAAAAAATGCTATTTTGACTAATATATGCAAAAAATGTTGCAAATGGTAAAAATATGCACTAGCAAATCGATGCCAAAATTCACGAAAAGCTCTAAAGCGGATAAATATATTATTTTTCCTTCATTGGTCGCGGTTTGCCTAATTATTGTTAACTTCATTAAAAATTTAATTTATCAGAAACTTCATCAAATCTGAATTAATTATCTATTTAATAAAAAATATAAATATAATACATATGTAAATATCGTTACTATAATTAAGAAAATGTAAGATACGCCTTTTCTAAATTAAAGTAACGATATGTAATGATAGCAAAGGCCTAAAAAATTTGGAAAAAGTCAAGACTCAGAAGCTAACATAGAATTCAGCTGAATTCGAATCTGTGCTCAAATTTCTGCATCACATCAGGTTTTCGGGATATTCGAGACTGATGTGTCGTCGGAAAGAAAACTCAAAAAAATACAAAATATTATGAAAAAAAACAACAAATTAAAAAAAATGGCAAAAATACCTTGATTATAGCGAAGAGCGGATTTTTAAACTTCAGGTTAAGATATTTCAGAGAAAGAAATGTTATTTTAAAGGTAATTCGTAGGAATAAAATTAAAAATTTTAATAGGCAATTTGTAGCAGTTCTTTACCAATTCAATGTTGTAGCAGTTCTTTACCAATTCAATGTTGTAGCAGTTCTTTACCAATTTAATGTCGCTGATTTTAAAACTGCACTTTTTTTTGGATGTTACCAAAAGCATTTTTGACCGCACAATATTTTTTGAGTGTCATAATAAAGTTTTTTTTTCAGTTACGCTGAAACAAAATAACATAGCATCCGCTAGTAGAGCTGCAAAACAATCGATAGAACTATCGATAGTTTTTTTTTTAAATAAACTTTGGTATCATCGAAAATAGTTTTTGAAGCAGCGTCCAGTGGTATATAAAATTTGATCACTTGCGACCTGCTAATTGAGATATTTAACTAAATACATATTTTCGTTTCGGGCTTTCATACAAATTCTACGTATGTGGAAATAATGTTCTTCTATTCAAATTGAAGTAATCGCCCACCCAGGTCATGCTGCAAACAAAATGGATTTTTATAAATTCTATGTTTTTTATTGTATGTATTTGTATTTTTAACATTTTGATAAATTGAAAAATTAAAAAATTTGATACCAATATATATGAAAAAAGATAAAATATATCGCTATTTTCGCGTTTTATTTAATTTGAAAAGCAGAACATTATTTCCATATACGTAGAATTTGTATGAAAACCCGAAACGAAATCATGTATTTAGCTAAATATCTCAATTAGTAGGTCGCAAGTGATCAAGTTTTATATACAATTGGACGCTGCTTCAAAAACTTTTTTCGATGATACCAAATTGTATCTATGGAATTGTTTTCATGAGTTAGCTATTCGCAAATAAAAATTTAATTCACTGTTTATGAGGCAATATTCTCTACTTGCAATATATTTATTTGCGAATAAGTGGTGCGTATAAACGTAGTATATGTCGTCTTAGACTCTAAGACTTAGAGTTAAGTAAATAGACCTTTTTTAAAAATGGTCCAGCTCAGGGATGGTCAACGCTAAAAACAAAATATTTTGGGAATCATCATAAAACATATTTAGCTTTATTTTCAGATGGGTAATAAAACCACTTTTTTCAGCTCCATACAAGTTAAGTCGGTCTAGCTTACATATGTTTAATTTTTTTGTTTTGTGCTTATTTTTTGTGAAAGCTGTAATATACATATTCGAATAAAATTTATTTTTTATAGCTAATGTTTTTTCTTAAATTTTAATGACAATAATGCATAGGGATTTTTGTAGGGGAAATATTTTTCCACGTGTAGGGAAAAATCAGATTTTTTTTAGCATGTGTAGGTATTTTTTCGAAAAATCCACTGGCAACACTGCATGGGATCATTGTCAAAATGCCACTGATACATACAGTGAGCCAAAAAAAACTTGTACACTTGTTAAATTAAAATAAAACACTGAGATTAAAGTAAAACCATATTATAACTTTTATTTCACATTAATTAAATTTTAAGATTCATATTTTAATTTAAATAAAACTTCTTTTTTATGTAATTCAAACATTTAAAATATAAAGAGTTTTTAAAATAGTTTATTTTAACAGCCACACTTTAAAGTAAATTAAGTTTTGTTTTTAACAAATAATTTTTATTTTTAAAATTTACAGCTTACAAATTAATACTATTATTACAAACTAACGAATAATTTTCAATTCAATTCTGTTCGGCATTTGTGTTTATAAACATAATTTGTTCTACTTCCGACTCGCTAGAGGCCTCGAATTTTTCACATAGCAAAATACCGGCAGACGCAAAAACTTGTCTCGAAGCAGCACATGTTGCCGGTGTTGACAATACGGTACAGCCTAGTTTATAAAGCAGTGGAAAATTATCCTTTTGCATTTCCCACCAACTAAAAACATCGAAGTCTTCACTATTCACAACGCGAGTGCTTTTATAATATTGTACTTCCTGGGCAATGAGTTCATTAGGGTCTTGATTTGTTTCAGATTCTATGAAATCTGAAAATAATTTTTTGCGTTTACATGCCGGTTGGGTTGGAAAATCAGGTTCTTGTTTAACAATCGGTTTTATTTCAGTTATAAAGGATTTCATTAGACGTATACACTCTGACTCGATGAACTGCTTTTCCTTGTTGTTAAATTGCAGCAGTTTGTTGGTGGGAGGATAAAGGAAAAGTGCTAATTTATGAAGAACTGTAATGTTGTCATTGGATATTTTTTCCAAACAGAGTCGTAAATTTTTCTTCAAACTCTCTATAAAATCGAAATCCTTGCTTTGGCCTTCATTTGTATCACATGACTTCTTTAGCTCATGCAAATACAATATAACTAAATGTAACGTAGGGGTTTTTGTATCCTCAAGGGTGTCTATGGCATCTTCAAATGGCTGAAGAGTTTTTGTTAAAGCCTTTAAATGGGTTTTATTGATCGATGAAATTTGTGCGGTTTCGTTTTCATTTCGAAGAGTTGTTTCGATTTCAGTCCAGTTATTTTCTATAGCACTTAACATTTTGTACATTGTACTCCAACGACTAGGACAATAGTTCGGCAATAAGTCACCTAAAGAGTTGTCAAACGCTTTTCCCTTTATAAAGTTTACTAACTTAACACATGATGTTATAAGTTGTGCAACCTCTGGAACATTTTCTAGGGAATTTTGTATATCATTATTAAGTAACTGGGTTATACATGGTAAATGTTGACAATTTTGAAGGGCTTCAGTTGTTTTACTGCCACCATCGGTTACTATCATGAATTTACTGGAAAGTTGACAGTCAAAATCTTCTACAATCGTCTGAATTGTAGCGGAAATAATTTTGCCTAAAATCGAAAGATAAGTTTTTTTTATGTATGTTTATTACCATCTATAGTAAAGCCCAATTACAGTTACATATTTGATCAAAAATATCAAACAAATACTTACTGCTACATTTTTCATTATCCATTGTCCTAAAACCCAAGAGAGAAAATTTTAATACACCACTTTTCAAATAATGTATTGTTATTGCTAAATAGCTTTGCTTGGAGAATTTATCGGTGCATATATTGGCAGTCAAGCCAAAACCAATTTCTTTTATTGAAGCTATTTCCGCTTTGACCGTTTGAAAACATTCCTCATAAATATGTTTAACATTTTGCAAAATCGCATGCCGTTTCGGTAATATTCTATCAATATCCATGTCAAAACCAAATTTTGACCCGAGTCTTACAAACTCTTGAAAAACAGCTTTAAGATCTTCATTTTTTATCATCTCATGTGGCCAGCAATTTTTTATTATCCATTTAGTCAAAAGTTTGGACAAATTACTGTTGCAGTTTTCAAAACCAGTTCCTGAAATTGTGGGCTTTTCAACCTCGATCTCTGAGACTGGACTCCTAGAGTTAGTGAATCTGGACTCTTCAATTTCTATTTCTGCAACTGGGCTCATAGAAGCATTGAATTTTGTGATATAACATTTATGTTTTACTAGATTAGAAGTTGACTGTTTATTGTATCTGAAAACTTTTGCGCAACTTTTGCAATATACATATTCTGGAATTTCAACCCCTTCTCCATTCACTACTTTGGCAAAGATTGTCCACACTCTGCTTCTGGCGAATTTCTGACACAACGTAAATTCGCCACTTAGAATTTTTAAACCGATTTCATGGCTACTCAAGCATGATGTCGTTGACTAAAATATAGTATTTAATTAAATACTATTATCTTACTATGTAATCTAAATCAATATAATTAACTTACATCTTTAGGATCCATGTTTTCTTTATTTTTTGGATTATCAACTCACTCTTAAATTAACATAGAATCTCTCTTTTTTAAAAGAATATTGAATAATCGCTTTTTAAATGAATACGTTCAATTGCCACATTAATAATCGAGTTTGTATGCATGTTTGTATGTTTCAAATACGACAACAATCGACAACAACTACTTGCTGTATTAAATGCTTACTTTTCGGACACCGAATAGATACTAACCACTTTAAAAGTATTCAAACTGGTATACAGTACAGTGTGTGAGTGTGTTTGCGTTAAATAAAACTCTCTGCTGTTTTATTTTATTCGGTTTTATTGTATCGTGTACAGTAGGTACAGTCAGAGTTGCCAGATAAAATATGTAGAAAACCGTAAGATTTAAAAAAATCGTCTAATTGCATATTTTATTTTTCTAATAATAAATCTTTAGAAGCAAATTAACTTTTGCAGTTTAAACGAGTTAGAGAAGTATATATGGCTGTGTCGAATCTTTGATACCCTCCACCAACAGCTTCTTTAAATTACAATGTGCAAAACATTGACACTTTTTTTTAGACAAGCCGGGCAAATGGCGGTTGCTTGCAGTTTTTTTTAGATTGGCTCTAGTTATTTCGAAAATGGAGGAGGTTGCACAACATATATTCGCGTAACACAAAAACGGTTAAGTTTATTGAAAATACTAAAAAAACCGAAATTCCGCAATAAAATTGTCTGCAAATTTATCTAATATGAGTCGTTTTTGAAACATAATTAAAAAAAAAAAAAAATAATAATTTTTATGCCAAAATTTTGAAATTTTTGTTTTTTAAAAATTCGTTAAAAACGCAGCTACGCTTCTAATGCGGACATATAAAAAACAAAGCTGCAAACAAAACAAGCCATAAATGATTGATTTTATTCCCAAAAGTCGAAAAATTTTAAATAATTTAAGAATTTCATAAAACGCAATATTTGTATGGGAGCCCCCTAAGAAGTGGTGATAAGGGGCAAGTATGTCTCGAGAAAATGTTAAGAACAAAAAACTAATTGAGGTCGGTCATAAATGTCATCTTACTTGGGGCGACTTCTGGGCATTTATGGGACTTATTTTTAACCCTGCAAGGCTACTCTTCATTTAAGTACATTAAGATTACTCTTCGTCGAATCGACGAACTTTTTAAAAAAGAAATTCTTCCGGAACGATTTTTAAAGTTAAAAATAAACAAAAATCTGTTTTAGTTAAGTGTTTTATTAAAAAAAAATATATATAGTATAAAAAATAAAAATTCATTTTCCCTATAAAATTCGATGCGAATTTAAACTCTTTTTTTTTTGTTTTTTAAATTAACTACCTGTTTAAAACATCAAAACCTAAAAATGTAAAAAAATAACTTTTTTTCTTACTCAGTCTTTAAAGATAACACTATTTTTTGAGCAAATGAATTTGAAACCTAATCTATATGTAAAATTGTCCGCTGAATCCGAATATGAATTCAGAATTGTCAAAAGTAGAACAGTTTTCGAGATATTCCAAAATAACTGTTATTTGTGTTTTTTAAAAAGATGCTGTGACTGAAATGCAAATATCTAAAAAATAAAATTTTAGCCTATTTTAATACGATCATTTTGTGGAACCAGATCGGAGCAAAAATGACAAAGTTACAGAAGATTAATTGAATTAACCCACAAAAAATAAATATACAAAGCTAAATTTTTAGTAACAATTTGCCATTTTTGTACCAATATATGTCTTTTTGGGCGCAAAATGTTCATATTAAAATAATCTAATGTCGCATGTAATAAAACATTAGGATTTTTAAATCATTGGTTAAAAAAAAAATAACTTGAAAAGAGCAAAATTTAACAAAATCATAAAATTTTCAATGAAGCTTGAACTTTTGTCCCCTGTAACTCTGTCATTTCTTGACCAATCTTCACAAGCAATCCATGGTTATTCTAGAAATTTTATAACCTTTCACTAAAAACAAAGATAATCCGTTTACAATTTTTGAAGATATTTGCATTTCAGTCACATCATCTTTTTTAAAAACACAAATAACGGTTATTTTGGAATATCTCAAAATCTCAAAAAAAAATAAAGATTAGCTGCTAGATTCATTTGGTCACGACTTTGTTGAAATTTTGTCACGTAGTGTAATCTGTCAAATAATACAAAAAAAAAAATTTATTTATTAGCCTTATTTTACGCATGTTCAACTTTATGTTCGTAACAGATGCTTTTCTTGCATATATTACATGTACTTTTCGTCGTTCTGCGTTTGCTATAGGGACAGAGGTGACAAATTTTATGCTATTTTGGTCCTTGACAACATTTTCGACGGATTCTTGTCGATTAGGTATTTTATTTTGAATTTTTCCCATAATTAAGGTTTGCAAAGCAGGTGTCCCGAATCTGCCTCTTAAATAAGGAGCCACGAAAGGGAAATTCAGAATTTCAGTTACTGTCGTCTGTTTTTGGATTTTCGATATTTATGTAACATATTGTTAGTATATATGGCGTAATTGTTGAAAAAGGCAATATTTAAAAGTCCAAAAAATAGACACAAAAACTTAAACTAAAGTTACTCTTCGCCGTTGTGACAAGTACACACCTCTGAATTTCAACTTTAAAAAGTTAGAGGATCAAGCGCGCAGCAGCGTACGTCTGCTCACTACAAGCTTTTGGCATCAGCTAACGTTGTAGACAAAAAGGGCGTTATTGTAACACTCATAAAAAAGTTATATGATTAAAAGTAAATGAGCTTCGTCGATTCGACGAAGAGTAACCGTGCAGGGTTAAATATATTTTTAGTCTGCATTGAACATTTTGTATGGGAACACCAATAAGGAATGGAGATAGCGGGTAGGTATGTTAGAAAGAAATGATTGAGATGGAAAATAAAGTGGGGTTGGTCTTACATTTGACCCATCTAGGAGCATTCTAGATTTTTAAAAAAGAAAAATTTCGAAATTTTGGCAAAAAATTATGTTTCAAAAACGACTACTATTATTAGAAAACATTTTTAACTTTTCTTAAAGAAAATTTGCGGAATTTAGGGTTTTTTTTAGCAATTTCAATAAACTAAACCGTTTTTGAGTTACGCGAATATATGTTGTGCAACCAGGGCTGCCAGATTTGACGATTTATCGTCATTTTGACGATTTTTTGTTCCGAAACTAGCAAAGTGCCGATCTGCTGATTTTTGTCTAAAAAGTGACGATTTTTTCAGTCTCCAAAGTCTGAATAAAACACTTCTTTTCTGACAATTTCGTTTTTTAATCTTGGAATGTTTAACAGCCGTATCTTAATAAGAGCGGAAGGCGGAACTGATATGCCAAACCAAAGCGAGAGCGTCAACGTTGTATCACGAACAGAAGTGATAGCTTTCTTGTTTAATAAAACCCACAAATTATAAATAAAAATAGAGATAAAAACGCTAGATTGACCAAAAAATAGCTGAATTGCCATTTTTAATTAAAAATAGCGGAAAACTTCACTACTAACTGAGCTGTCAAAATCGGGGTTTCTTATTGCAAAGTGTTTAGGCCGCTCTATTCAAAAACTAGAAAACTCGTACCGCTTTTGTTTAGGTACGGCTGTAATATGCAAGTCTTAAGAAAATCTTTGATTATTTTCAGAGAAAAAGAACAACAATGTTACGCTTTGCTTATCTTTCGTCAAAACCATCATCGAATGAGCCTTTTAAGGTTCCCTGTATAAATCAGATTTTCAACAATTATACGGCAAGCATTTCACGAGTTGTAAGAGAATATCTACATGAGTCTCAAACGATTCTTGACATGAAAGTCTCGCTAGATTACACTACTTGACAGTTTTATGACTAAATGAATCTGATACCTAATCTTTATGTAAAATTGTCCGCTGAATCTGACTTGTCAAAACTAGAACAGTTTTTGAGATATTCCAAAACAACCGTTATTTGTGTTTTTAAAAAAAGAGTATGTGACTGAAATGCAAATATATTCAAAAGTTTATGTCTTTCTTTCTATTTCGTGAAAGGCTATAAAATTTCTAAAATAACCATGGGCCGTTTGTGAAGATGAGTCAATAAATGGCAAAGTTATAGTGGACAAGATTTCAAACTTCATTATAAATTTGATGATTTTTTGCAATTTTTTTTTTTTTTTTATTCGAATCCAGCGGACAATTTTACAACAAGATTAGGTGTTAGATTCATTTGTTCACGACTTTGGTGGAAATTTGTGACGCAGTGTTATCTTTACCCACCTCTTCAACGATTCCCACAACGATTGAAGAAGCGTCATTCTCGTGCTATGGAAGAATCTGACTCGTGGTACAGTTTTTCCCGTGTGAGAAATCTTCTGCGATTAAAAAATGCTGTCATCGACGATTAAAGACGCTCTTTATGAGACTCACAGTAGCTCTTACACGTTTGAAAATGCTAGCTGGGTATAAAGTAATTATGTTTTTGTTTGAATGTTTTTTTTATAGATTTCGAACAAAAATTCTTTAAAAACAACTAAATTTTAAGTTGTCCGATTTTTTGACGATTTTTCGAAACGATAAAGACGATTTTTTTTTCTCAGCAAACTGACGATTTTCTCATAAATTTATCTGGTAGCCCTGTGTGCAACCTCCTCCATTTTCGAAATAACTTTATATCTCGAAAATCAAAGCAAATCTAAAAAAACCGCGAGCACCACTGGATTCAGCGTATGTAAAATCGCCATGTGCCCGGCTTTTCTGTTTTTTCAACTTGCATAGTGTTATTAAACAATCTTAATAAGAACCTACGATTGGTTGTTTAGATCTACATACACACAAGCGTTTTTAAAACTACAGTCAAAGTAGATAAACTGCCATTTCTTTCACATCTTTATTTGTAATTAACAAAAAAAAACTATTTTCATTAAATGCAAACTTCTGATTCATTAAATGCAAACAGTCGCTGTTAAACCAACTCAAAAGCAAATAGTTGTGCACAAATTTTCGTTTTTTGTTCGAAAGTTTTTGGTTTCGACTGCAGTTTTTTAAACCTGCTTCATACATATGTTAAATTATTTGCCGATCATCAGAAAGTTTTATGCTTTTATTTCTAGTCATATTTAATTTAAATAAAATAAAGTGGTTCATACACGTTTTCACGAGGGAGATCTAAAATCACTTAAATATATCTTAATTTGAAAAGTAAGCAGCATTAGTATTTGAAGAAGTGCGAAAATGGTTTTTTGCGTTCCAGCAGTTTTGGGTAATTCGGCAAATTTAGAGAGTAATTTTCACTTGATTTTTAAGTGAATTTATAGAGGCTTTTTCCAACTATTGCTTTTTCAACAATAGCAAAAATTTCTTATTTGATGGAACTCAAAAAGCAACGGCAATCACTTTTATGTTGTAGAAAAAAATATGTAGGAATAAGGATGAAACAAACAGCTTCTGTCAAACAGCCGCCAAATCAAAAACCAATGCATGCTAATAGCCGCAAAAAGGGAGATAAAAGCAGCGCAAAAGGTTGCTGAAAGGCACATGATTGCGAAAAAATACTCGACGACGACAAGTGATATTTTTTATGCAAAACAAACACAACAAAAATTTGTTTTTGTTTTCTTTACAATAAAAAATCCAACAGACTTTATTTATTTTAAAAAACAAAATACACTCACACACACACATTTCGTGCTGTAGTCATGCAAACTGTCGAGCAACAACAACATTACCACAGAGTATACAGAGGCGTCACGAGACAGAAAATATTGTGTTTTTTCTGTCTTTTTCTTCGAAAGCTGCCCTTTTTGCGTTTTTTTTGTTTTGATTATGCAATGTGTGTAGATAGAAGCGGCCTGTTTTTACGCATTGTCACTTCACTAACAAGAAACGTTTTCTTTCTTTCTTCGAAAGCTGCCCTCGCAAATGATTTAGGCATTTTTCACACGTCACTTTTTTCATCTCTGTATACTTTGTGCCATTACTGAAGAAAGGAAAAATTAATTTTTCCTCACCATAGCAGGTAGCCGCGAGATTACAACAATTGTACAATAAAACAAACAACAGGGCTTTTTATTGTTGTTATGTGATACGAACTGTCAAACAGCAAAGGGGTTGAAAAGAGACAAAAAACTTGTTTACTATGGAACATTTGACAGTTTGTATCACAAAACAAGCAAATAAAAAATAACCAGCTGGCTTTCCGAGACTACCTGCTATAAATATAAGTATGGGTGAGTTCCAAAACATCAGTTGCAAAGCAACTCGCTTTTTTAAGTGCTTTCTACCAAGCAACCGTGAAAAATTTTACAATGTTATCTGTACCAAAGTTCACTAAAAACAATATCGATGCGTACACAATAATCAAACTATATATAGTTAAACTCTATGATACTTTTTTGACTTTGACTGCAAAGTATTATGATGTTTAGGAACTCAGCCTATATGTACCTTGTAACCACTATGAAAAAACCCTATTGCTTGTACACTGATCAGTTATTTATCGTTGTAATCTGCCTTTTTGCAGAGCTAATAGCTCTGCTTAGACTGCTTTTAGCACATAATTCAGCTGCTTTTCATTGTATTGAATCGGCTTTTTGTTATTACAAGCCAGATAAGAATTTTTGGTCTTTGAATTTTAATTTTTTTTTGGTTTGTCTTTTTTAACTAGCTCTTCTTTTAGGAAAAAGTAAAAAAGCAAAAGGCGAAATAATTTTTTTTTGATTTTTGCTTTTTAGGTGGTCGCTGACTGGTAAAAAATCAATTTTCAAAAAATAAAAATAAACAAAAAAGGAGATTTGCTTTTTTGCACAAACGAAAAACAAAACATTGGCTATTGGAAAAAAATTAAAATTTCAATAGCAGTGGCAAAAGCAAAAAAAAAGCATCCAGCTGATTGGTGCTTTTAAACCCTGTGTGTTAAGATCAGTAATTCGAACATATAAAATAGAAAAAAATTTTAAAATTGTTTATTTCAATAGTCACACTTTAAAGTAAATTAAGTTTTGTTTTTAACAAATAATTTATAATTTTAATATTTAAAGATTACAAATTAATACTATTTTACTTAAAATTACATATTGCAAACTGACAAACAATTTTCAAGTTTTTTATGCTCAACATTTGTGTTTATAAACATAATTTGTTCAACTTCCGTCTCGCTAGAGGCTTGATCGAATTTTTCGCATAGCAAAATACCGGCAGACGCAAAAACTTGTCTCGAAGCAGCACATGTTGCCGGTGTTGACAATACGGTACAGCCTAGTTTATAAAGCAGTGGAAAATTATTCTTTTGCATTTCCCACCAGCTAAAAACATCAAAGTCTTCACTATTCACAACGCGAGTGCTTTTATAATATTGTACTTCCTGAGCAATGAGTTCATTAGGATCTTGATTTGTTTCAGATTCTATGAAATCTGAAAATAATTTTTTGCGTTTACATGCCGGTTGGATTGGAGAATCAGGTTCTTGTTTAACAATCGGCTTTATGTCAGTTTTAAACGATTTCATTAGCTGTATACACTTTGACTCGATAAATTGCTTTTCCTTGTTTTTAAATTGCAGCAGCTTGTTGGTGGGAGGATAAAGGAAAAGTGATAATTTATGAAGAACTGTAATGTTGTCTTTAGATATTTTTTCCAAGCAGATTCGTAAATTTTTCTTCAAACCCTCTATAAAATCGAAATCTTTACTTTGGCCCTCATTTGTATCACATGACTTCTTTAGCTCATGCAAATACAATATAACTAAATGTAACGTAGGGCTTTTTGTATCCTCAAGGGTGTCTATAGCATCTTCAAATGGCTGAAGAGTTTTTGTTAAAGCCTTTAAATGGGTTTTATTGATCGATGAAATTTGTGCGGTTTCGTTTTCATTTCGAAGAGTTGTTTCGATTTCAATCCAGTTATTTTCTATAGCACTTAACATTTTGTACATTGTACTCCAACGACTAGGACAATAGTTCGGCAATAAGTCACCTAAAGAGCTATCAAAAGCTTTTCCATTTATGAAATTAACTAACTTTACACATGATGTTATAAGTTGTGCAATCTCTGGAACATTTTCTAGTGAATTTTGTATAGCATTATTGAGTAACTGGGTTATACATGGTACATTTTGACAATTTTGAAGGGCTTCAGTAGTTTTACTGCCACCATCGGTTACTATTATGAATTTACTGGAAAGTTGACAATCAAAATCTTTTAAAATCGTCTGAATTTTTGCGGAAATATTTTTGCCTTAAATCGAAAGATAAATTTTTTTATGTTTATTACCATCTGTAGTTAAGTCTCATTACAATTACATATCGCTAGTTTATTGCAACATAGTTATATCTTTAAAAAATCCAACTTGGCAAAATGCGATTAAAGTTTTTAAGATGTACCTTTTTATACTGGCTAAGTAAAATATATTTTGATATAACGTGGGTTCAGTTTGAGATATAACACTGATTTTTTTACATGTAGAGAAGGTAGCGTCTTCATACCTTTTGCTTAACTATCTTCAAATGTTTGAATATTTGAGATATGACTATGTTGCAATAAAGGATCGATATTTGAAGTCAAACAAATACTTACTGGTACATTTTTCATTATCCATTTTCCTAAATCCCAAAAGACAAAATTTTAATACACCACTTTTCAAATAATGTATTGTTAATGTTAAATAGCTTTGCTTTGAGAATTTATCGGTACATATATTGGCAGTCAAGCCAAAACCAATTTCTTTTATTGCAGCTATTTCTGCTTTGACCGTTTGAAAACATTCCTCATAAATATTTCTTACATTTTGCAAAATCGCTGGAGATTTCGGTAATATTCTATCAATATCCATGTCACAACCAAATTTTGATCCGAGTCTTACAAACTCTTGAAAAACTGCTTTAAGATCTTCATTTTCTATCATCTCATGTGGGCAGCAATTTTTTGTTATCCATTTAGTCAAAAGTTTGGACAAATGACTGTTGCAGTTTTCAAAACCAGTTGCTGAAATTGTGGGCTTTTCAACCCCGATCTCTGACACTGGACTCCCAAAATTAGTAAATTTTGGCTCTTCAACCTCAATCTCTGAAATGGAACTCATAGAGGTATTGAATTTCGAAGCATAACATTTATGTCTTACTAGATTAGAAGTTGTATGTTTATTGTGTTTGAAAACTTTTGAGCAACATCTACAATATACATATTCTGGAATATCGACTCCTTCTGCATTCACTACTTTGGCAAAGATTGTCCACACTTTGCTTCTTGCAAATTTCTGACATAACTTATATTCGCCACTTTCAACTTTTAAGCGGATTTCATGACTACTCAAGTATGATGACTAAAAAATAGAATTTAATTAAATTATATTGCTAGAATAATTTAAAATCAATATAATTTAATTACATCTGCAGCATCCATGTTTTCTTAAAGTATTCGAATTATCAATACCTTCTGTGGTATTTAACAATGGCTTTTGTTAAAGATATTGAATAATCGGGTTTCAAATGAACACGTACAATCACTACTACTATTAATACTCTAATTTGTACCTATGTATGTAAGTATGTTGCAAATACAACAACAACCGACCAAAACTACCTACTGTATTCAACGCTTACTTCTCGGACACCGAATAGATACTAACCACCTTAAAAGTAATCAAGCTGGTATACAATACAGTGTGTGAGTGTATTTGCATGTTTTAATATACAAGCAAGGCGAATTCAACAAGGTAAACTCAACTCGTCAGCCGTTCATCAGCTGTCTCCACGGCGAATTAAAAAAAAAATAGGGAAACGTCAAAACATAATTTTGTTTATGTTTTGCGCCAAAATAACCGAAAAATTTTCTTAGAAAAACTGCGAATAATTAAAGTGAATTTAATAATCTCTTTTATTACCCAAACAGAATTTTTATTTTGTTTTTCAATCAATTTTTGCCTTGTCGGTATTTTTGACAGCCGCCTATTAAATTGCAAAAAAATACATGGGGCTTTTTGTAGTTGTAGAGTTGCACTTACCTTGTTAAATTCGCCTTGTATACAAGGGAGCATTAAATAAAACTCTCTGTTGTTTTATTTCATTCGGTTTTATTGTATCGTGTACAGTAGGAACAGTCAGAGTTGCCAGATACAGTTTTCAGAAAATCGTAATATTTGGAAAAAAAATCGTCAAATTGGATTTCTTATTTATTTATATAAAAAAATCTTTAGAAGTACATAAACTTTTGCTGTGCGGAATCTTTGGTACATACCCACCGTAAATACAGTACATGCATCTGTGTACTCGTTTCTTTTCCCCTCGCCCCTCTCGCCTATAAAGTAGCAATCATGTCAATAAGACAAGAGCCGTATGAACACAGGCTAATATGAAAAACTTCAGAAACAAAATCTTCTTATTAATCAGACAATGAATGCAATTTTGTTTTACATGCTGCTTGTATTAAAAAGCGTAAGCACTTGAGTAGATGAAATTAATTTGTTACAGCAAAGCCCTTTTTTTAAGTGTGTTGTTATTCTAGGAATAGCTTATAATAACTTATACTGAATTATGTTTCGAATATTGGTTTTGGTTGTGTTTATTCAAAAATAGACTTGCTTAACACAAGCGTGACTTGTTGGTACAGAAAGCATATCTAAAGCTTTTTCAACAAGCTCTCGAGAGGGTCTGGAATCACCAGCGTCTTGATATAAAAAAAAACTTTGAACCAAAAAAAGGCTTAAATTATTACCTACATCTTGATTGAATTGATCTTGCCATTGCACAAACGTCAATTTTAATAATGTATTATCGCCAATTGTCTCCAGCGAAAAGTGTTTTTTCCCCGAAAAAAATGCCCTGGGCATTTTCACGAAACATTTGCCCCCAATTACAAAAAAACCCCTATTTGGGGCAAAACCCCAAAACTGAGAACGCAGACAGGATCTATGGTATGGGTCGATTATCACAATATTGCATGGTGTTATCTCTGGACTTATGCGGCTCGGCGTATGGTAAGATATGGACCGATTTTCACGAAACTGAACAGAATTATTTTTAGTCTAAGAAAACTATGACAGACATAATTTTACTACAATTTTTTCCGAGGGAGTATGATTTCTAGTCATATAAAACGAATCTATGCAAAATATCTTTTATCAAACCCGTGCATTCCGCCACCATTTTTGTACTTATGAAAGTCTTTGTAACAAAATTGTACAATTTCTGCTTTTGATAGCGAGAAACAATGTGACACCAATATTACTCTTTTATTTTGAGATGTTCGAAATTGAGCGTGTTTTTAACAGACGGACATAGCTAAATCAATAAAATTTCGAATGTAGAACTAGAGTAGGTCTGCCAGATGTTTGAACCTATCAACCAGGACACATGCAAAAAATGGATAAAAAATTATACCAATTTTTCAAAAATTACTTTTTTTCATAAATTAATTCTCATAAGGCATAGCAAAACTTTCTTCAAATTGGACTTTTTTCATTACATAGCGTCTTCACCTGACAATTTTTGTCATACCAAACGTCAAAGTCTATATAAAAAAAACTCGAAAATTTTTGTCAGCGTTTTATAATATGAAGTTTGACGTTAAGTATGACAAACAATTGTCAGGTGAAGACGCTATGTTAGGGAACTAATATTTTTTTTAAATATTAAGGGTATTCACGTCACAAGTTGCACCCTTGCAAAAAGCAAAAGTGCAAAAACATAACAACCACAAAGACAATTATTTACGCACAACTAATTGTCTGTGTGGTTGTTGTTATATTTGTGCACTTTTGCTTTTTTGCAAGGGTGCAACTTGTGACGAAAAAACCCTTATAAGCACCATTTTTACCTAAACTGTTTTTTGGATCTCCTGAAAATTTAAGAATTTTGAGTTGTTACAGTTTAGTATTTAGGGTGCGATATGTAAAAACCATCCAGTTTTTATTTTTAAATACAACAATATATAGAAAAAAAATTAACGTGTACTTCATGTACATAAAAACGATGAAAAATAATAAAAAGTTGAGCTTAAAATGTTCTAAACTAAAAGAATTTTCAGAAGATTGCACTTTTTCCAGAACTGCATTTCGGTCTTTGATACAGTTATAAAACAGGCAGCATGTCATATTAAAATCAAACTTACATTGAATAATACTCTCCAGTGTTTCAGTCTTTAACGAGTTTCTTTCTTTAGTCCATTGAGCAGACAAAGTACTCAACTTGAAAAAAATCAAACTCTTTTGATTATTCTTCAACCAACTCGACAACTGTCAAACTAATCAATTGACTAAGCCATACACGCTTTGATTTAGACAACGACCGACTCAGTTGACAATTGAATTGAAACGTGTATGGGCTGCCTTAAGGGCATAATAAACCTCACAAATGGATTGGCAAACATGTCAAATTTTACGTTTGTACAAACATTTTGTGTTGTTAATTGGGGTGTTTGCTGTTTGGACAAACATTTGAAGCAATGTTTGCAGAGATATTAAAAATTTTTAATATTTGGCAGACATGTTGGATATTTGTCAAACTTTTTGTGGCGTCTAATGCTTAATGTATTTATTCAATTCAATTAATTTTTAATATTAAATTAAATTTTTTTAGTAGTATTGCTTGCCACAAAACAGCTCGTTGTTTAAAAGCTGTTTACTTTAAATTTTTTGCCTTTATTTTATAATTTCTTTTCCGTTTTAAGCTCAAAGCAAAAAAATTGACGCAGCACTATTGGCATCTGCATTCATTGAAAACAAAACAAAAATGAAGATTAATGTTTGAACGGAGAATATTTGTGTTGTTTATTGGCAAACCCCAAACGGAAATAATGTGTGTGTTTGCCAAGCATTTTGTGTGCTTTATTATGCCCTTTAGAGAAAGCAATTTGCTATCGGTTTTCGATTACTTATAAAAGTTGTTTACACGGTATAACTTTTTACAGCCACTAGTTGAAACAAAATTTTAAAGAGGATTGACTTTCATCTAATATTATTGACAGCTTTTACCAGCTTTACACCAGATAACAGTTGAATTTAATTAAAGTTATTTATACAGCTACCTTATGTTAGCAGTGTTATAACAGAAATCTTAACCTTTGTTAACAACTAAAACAAAAAACTAATTTGACCTGTACAAAAAACCAGGACAATTTAATAGTGGACCAGGACACCAGGACAAGTAGTCTAAAACCAGGATAATCCTGGAAAACCAAGACGTATGGCAGGCCTAAACTAGAGGCATTACTGGATGAAGTTTCATGGTCATAACAGCAGTTTATTTGTGTTTCAAAATATCGTGATTCATTCACAAGCAAGAAAACTGGGTGTCACATGACCGAAAACCGAAAGATATTCAACGCTGATTGTGCATATCGAAATTGGTGCTAGAGCGCTACATTATGATGGATTTTTTCATAATAAATGAAATCATTGATATCAATAAACAAAATCAAATAAAATATCACTTGAACTTAGACTACTCTAAGAAGTTTTACAGCATCAAAAAAAAGCATAGAAGAAGCAAAATAATAAAAAAAAGTCTAGGAATTAGTAGGTATGTGTGTATAGGTAATTTTTTATTTAAAAAATCGTTAAATTTATGACATAAATCGTTAAATCTGGCAGCCGTGGGTACAGTTGTTGTATGGGTTAGAGAACTGCACAAAAACACAAACATGTTCTACAAGCCATTAGTTCTCAAATAAACAACTGTCTCTCTATTTCTCCTGCAATATAAAACAAAACAATCAGAGGCAGCAAAATTTTTTGGTTTGCCATAAAAAAAATTCGAAAATTGTAGGTATAACACAGAACAAAACTGAAGTAGAACAAAATTGAATGTATTTGACCGTACGTATACAGTATATGCTGAAAATGTTTTTACATAATAAAAATTTAAATAAATCACATTTAAGTAAGTGTAAGTGCTACCCTGAAAATAAAATTGGACCACCTTATCCATTTTGATAAAATGAGCTACTCAATGGACTGGTCCGATGTAATGCAAGCATGGACCATGTCATTGTTAGAAAGTGTTTGTAGTGAGACGACATGTCTTCCTTTTTTAACGACATGCTTTCGTTTTAAAGTTGTTTTAAAACTACTCCATAGTAGTCCAAAGGTGGGTTATATGGTCCTCCCCTAGGACATCGTAATGTTAAATAGATCATGTTTTTTCCATCCGTTTGGGTTACTTTTGGACTAGTCCTGGTCCCTTGTGGGTAACTCTTTACACGCGTGTTTGGACTGCTCCTTTTATTTGCAGGGTACATCATGACTCATAAACTCTTGTACTTGTACGCACTCATACTTATTGCAATGTTATTGAAACTCACCCAGCGGGAAAAAGAAGCAGAACGGATGCCTTCTAGAAGGCCTATGTACTCCTTCTTTTGGATTAACAAGGCCTGCTTGCTCCATTCCATACTAATATCTTTTTTACACACGTCATTGCGGAGTATGCCTTTCGCTCCCGCTTCTTTATCAGGTCCATAAGAATGGTAACGGGATCAAAAAAAAAAAATTATTTTGCTTTTGCTTGTGCAAAAAAAAAAAACAAAAAATGTTACTCCTCCTCTACTCCATTCTCAAAGAAGCGAATGTAGAAGGTGTATCTAATCTTTTATACCAAACAGCCGAGTACTTCTACGAAGCATTCTTTAGCTGTTAGATAAGAATAGTAATTGAACCAAAAAAATGTTTAAGCAGGCCTTTTAAAAAGCCTGAAGTGAGAGGGTCTTCTGAGTTTTCCCGCTGGGCATATTCATACTCACAAGTTTCATTTTATTCATCGTACTCATACTTAAGGCTAGATTACACTATTATACTTTGTATTAATACATGTCAAAAACTCAAGTAATATGACAAAGTGTGATAGTGTGAATGCAATGTGTCACGAAAATGACAAGTATTATGAAAAAAGTTTGACATCCCATACGACTTCATCGTTTTTTGAAAAATTTCTAAATAATAATACTTTTCATTGGATCAGGGTTGCATTTTCTTTCATGCGTGAGTGTTTATACTTTGTGTGATGGTGTGAACACAAACTGTCATGTTACATTAGATTTTTTGACAGTCGCATCAAAACTCATTAGATTTCTATCTCACAAAGTATTATGGAATACGTAAGACTTGTGAGATAGTGTAATCTAGGCTTTAGCAACATTTGTAATGGTTTATTTAGATTCATACGGCTTCAAATCACAGTAACATGTGTCTTGAAAATCGTTCCATTTTGCCATATTCCCCAACTAATGCCCACCCTGGGAAATTATTTAAATAATCATTCAACCGTAGCAGATAAAGATGTGTTAAAATTTCGTCCAAATAAGTTTCATATGGCCAGAAATAATACCATGCAATTTTGTATTTATCGGTTATTAATTTATCTTAGGTCTCATACTAAGCAGTCTTTTAAAAACCACTTTAAAACTATAAAACACTATAACAAAAATCACTTTTATATCGAAATTTGTTCTAATTTAAGTTTTTTTTAAGAAGAAAACAGTCTACAGAATTTTGTGATGATTGGTTCTGAATTTACCATGTTTCCAAAAATAAAATGCTGTCTCGAAAATATTTGCTTAAATTAACTTTTATATGACTAGAAATAAAAGCATAAAGCTTCCTGATTGTCGTTCTATCAATTATCATGTGTACATACTTATGTCTTATCCGCCGCGAATTTTAATGTTGTCGTCCGTTTTTATAAAGATTAATTAGTAATTTATATATCCCATACAGCGCCCATGACTGAAATATTCTTACTGACGATTAAATAAAAAAATAAAACAACTAGTCTTTGGAATTTTGGCAAACATCGAAAACCGTCCAGATAAGATAGCAAAAAAATTAAAAAAAAAACTCGGTAAAAATCATTTTTGACAAATAATAAAATAAATCAGAATTAAAGAAAAATTTCGTTTATAATACAAAATTCTAAAAACAAAAACAAAAATGTTTTTTAAATGAAAATTCGTATGGTTAGCAATATGTTTTCAACTTTTTAAATTTGACTTAAGATGTTTTGTCAAAATGCCACAGATATGATTTAAGTCACAAAAAAGCTATTTTCACCATGTCAAAACATTTTCTAGACATACTGTGCATGCAGTACCTAAAGAGCTGTACAAGCACAAGAAAATGGCTTACAAGTAATCTCATTAGTTTAAAATAGTGTGTTCATTATTCTCTCATTATAAAACACATTCATACATACTTCTAAAAACATTTGTTTTGATTTACGATAAATATACCTTGAACAGAACAAAACTGCAATAGAACAATGTTAGAATAAAATAAATCTGAAAAAAGCGAAGATAAAATAGAACATTGACAGGGTTCTCAGTTTTGGGTATTTTTTCTTTCAATTGGGGATGCACATTTTGTGAAAACCCCTAGGGTATTTTTGGGGAAAAACGGGAAAGGTTTCGTGATGATCTGGACTAAGCAAACAGTGAAATGCCAACAGTAAATTTCAATGTATTTATCAAGAATAAAAATTGGGAATTTAGCACATCATAACAAAATCCTTTTAATTAATTAAAAATTTTGAACTCCCGAATATAACCTTGATAGCAAATTTGTCGGTGCGCCCGTGCAAAAAATACTGAACTATTTTAATTTTCTGGCAAAAACAATAAAATAATGAAAATGGTTTTAAATATTGTTTTTTCTTTACCCACTAACATTTAGAGTTGGAAAGACGCCAACCAACTGTGTAAAAATAGATAAACTTACTGTTTATTATTTGTGTTTTGTCTAAGCTTTGATGTCGTTGCGAATAATACTTGAGTGGTTGCAATTCTCATTCACTTTTCAGTTTTATTTGCATAATAATTTAAGCTTTTCTAAAGGCTCAGTTAGCCGAGAGTAACTGTAACTCAACCTTGCCGTAAAAAAGTAATTCAAGTCTATTTCTTACAGTTCTTTACTGTTAACGATAATCGTTCTAATTGCTTTACATACAACTAAAGGAAACTGCTTATTTGAAACGTTACTGCTACTCCCGACTAACTGAGCCTTAAAGCCTTTGGGAAAGGGTTTCTCCCAACAGTAAATTTCAGTATTCATATTTGTTTAAGCATAAAAAAAAATAAATGTAAAGAATACATACATAAATAAATAAATTCAGTACATCATAACAAAATCTTTTTAATCAACACAACTTTGTACAGCTGAAAAAAACTTTGATAAGCTTCTTTTTTGTTAGGTATTTTTAGGGGAAAATTCTTATTATAAATGCCATTTTCCGGGTTTTCAGATGAAAAAAATTCTTTCTAATAAATTTTTTTATTTAACGATCAATCGATTTCCTATAATAATCACTTGAAATATTTTGTCTGATTAATTTTTGATTCAAAAAAATAATTTAACATAACCAGGGCTTAAAAAACTGCAGTCGAAACCAAAAACTGTCGAACAAAAACGAAAAATGTATGTACAACTTTTTGCTTTTTGAGTTGGTTTGACATTTAATGAATCCGAATTAAAAGCACCGATTTATTTTTTTTTTTTGCTAATGACAAATACAGAAGTGGAAGAAATGGAAACACTTTACCACCCCGTAACTCGACAAATGAACATCATAGAAAAAAATATTTCGCACACTTTTTCATTTCTTCTCAAAGTTTAGTTAAGCCAAATATAAAGAAATTCCAACAAAATTTGTTTTATTGGGTTATCCGCTTCACTAATAATGCCCCTATTTCAATTTAATATATTTAAGGGTTTTTTAAATTTAAAAACTACTACAGATTCAATTAAAAAAGTAAATGTATGCAAATTTTTCCTTTGGTAGAATAAATTGCAAATTGGAGATAAGGTATAAAATAAAACTGGGAACCCTAAACATTCAAACAAATACACAATACATAACATTCAAAACATCCCAGTTGGCCAAATAGTCATAGACGCATGTGTCGTCAACGATGTCTTCCGAACATTTTTGAATTTGTCGCCTATATAACAATAATGGCGACAACTTAAATAAGAAAACGCGTATATTGCCGTCTTTAAAATCGTATTTACGACTTTTTTGGAGACATTTTTTTAAATTTGTCTTGAATAATAATTTATTGAGGACAACGTAAGTAACCATTGCATGCATTTTGTCATGTTTCAAACCACACTGACGACAAAATGCATGCAATTGTCGCTCATCTTGTCTTCAATTAGACTTTATTGAGGACAACTTAGGCGACCATTGCATGCATTTTGTCGTGTTTCGAACCACTTTGACGACAAAATGCATGCAATGGTCGCTTACGTTGTCCTCTACCAAAAAAAATTCAAAACTTTAAATTTGTATGTAATTTAAAATTAATATTTCTTGATGTTTTGCTTTTACTATCAATATTTTTGATTATAAAAAAAATTAAAAATAAATAATCCTGCCTGTTAAATATAATTATTTTGTCACTTATAACGTTATTCGCGGCTGTGTTTCAAATGTGCAATTGGAAAACGTGAATTGATAGGACAAGAACGCAAAAAATAAATGTTCCTGCTGACTACATTGCCATATCGTAGGTTCAATATTAAAACCTGCTAAATCCACTTTTTAAGTAAATTGAGATTTTAATGCCCTGTGGAAGAGAAAGATACACCTCGTCGACCAGCATGTAGTTTTTCTCCAAATTGAGTCTTAAAGTGTGTTAAACCAACTATATTTTTAGGTTATCTCTCAAGCTGCGCATATGAAATATAAAAAATTTGTTGTTTCCATTTAAAGTTATTGGAAGTTAGCAAGTTTGCATATTATGTCGACGATATGTTAAGTTCAGAACCCATTCCCTTATTAAGCAAAAGCCTGTTGGAGGTCTGACTGCCTCCACACATGCAGTATCCACTATTTTCGAGCCCAGTCTCTCAAACTCATCGGCCTTTCATTAGTTTGGAATTCACAGCCCATCAAGGCCCTGGAATTCACTAGTTGGAATTCACAGCCCATCAAGACCCTAAGAGATTTTAGTAAATATATACTTGAGGTATACCCATTTACCCGTTCCCCTTATTCTGGATATATCGGCAAATCTGAAGTATCGCCAATATATCAGTATCGGTGTTCGTTTAATCCCTAATTGTCACTTACCTATCGGCGACTAAATCGTAGATAGTGTCAACAATATTGTCATCAATGACACTTTTAAGGTAATGTCGCTAATCGGGCATTAACAACTTTATGAGAAAAAAAGTCGTTTATATAGTCGCCAGTGACAACTTTAACCACATTGTTACCCATATGATCATTAACGACAATATGCATAATAATGTCGCTCACATTGTCGTTTACGACTTAAGTGCCCTTTGTTCGAAAAAGTCGTCGACGATTTGCATGGGCTGTCGCCAACATGTCGTCAGGGATTTACTATGGGTCTTGTACGCGTCCTCGACGTTGTCTTGAAGACATGGCCAACTGGGATGTTTCAATGTTTTGATTGTAGACATAACCCCATATTCATAAAACAACATTTTTGATTTATAAAGGGTTTATTGAACAAATTTTCATAAAAAATTCGATTCATAAACCTTTTATACCTAGTACCTTAACCTGAAATGTTTTTTATAAATATGGGGGATAGAGTCTATGTCATAGACCAAAGGCAAACTTGCATGGAGAGAAACATTTGGGTTTTTTATGAATATCGTCATAGGTATGAATTGGTAGTTATAATTTAAGTGGGAAACAGAATAGTCGCTGTCAAGGTATATTTACACAAGGTAGACTCATTTGGGAGTGTATACATGCTGCTCTATAAAAGGAACGGAGTTGTCAAAATTGTCTTCATATAAAAAAAAACAATTTAACGCACACATGTACAAATTTTTTCTCATATACACGAAATTTGACGTTAAGCTTCCAACTAGGGGTAATCAGCTGACAAACATATGGGCCAACGAGTTTACCTTGTGTAAATATACCTTGGTCGCTGTAGTACAACGTTGCGAACAGCGCTGCAAGCTGCCTAAAGTTAAAAACGGCAGTTTCAAAGTAGTGTCAACAGAATACGTAGTTGTAGTAGTCGTTGCAGTTGAAGAGCATTTGTCAGCTTCAGCTAATTTATTCTGTTCCAGGCCTTAAGATTGATGTTTATTACAAAGTGGTTTCTCTTTAAACTGCCTTAAACGCAATTACATAGGTATGGATTTTTTTGTATTGATACTCAATACATTTCTCCTTACGTTTTTTGTATGTGTACATACATATACCCAGTTGGCCATGTCTTCAAGACAACGTCGAGGACGCGTACAAGACCCATAGTAAATCCCTGACGACATGTTGTCGATGACATTTTCGAACAAAGGGCACTTAAGTCGTAAACGACAATGTGAGCGACATTATTATGCATATTGTCGTTAATGATCATATGGGTAACAATGTGGTTAAAGTTGTCACTGGCGACTATATAAACGACTTTTTTATCATAAAGTTGTTTATGCCCGATTAGCGACATTACCTTAATAGTGTCGTTGATGACAATATTGTTGACACTATCTACGATTTAGTCGCCGATAGGTAAGTGACAATTAAGGATTAAACGAACACCGATGCTGATATATTGGCGATACTGGCGATAGTCGTGAACGATTTTCCGGACAATTGTGTGAAAAAGTCGTCGACGATTTGCTTGGACGGTCGCCTATGCGTCCTCAATGATTTTATATGGTCGTACACGCGTCGTCAAGGATGTCTTCAAGACATGGCCAACTGGGATGTTATTTCCTAATTTCCCTAATTTCCTACCAACTTGGTGTTTTAAAAATATATATTTTAGCTGTGTTGCTAATCTCGATTTCTGCGGAGCGCTGTTTTCCATATTTTCAACACTTGCTTCAACAACGTTTTCATTTAACTCATCTAAAGACTCACTTTCTTTCACTAACTTTCTAGCAGAAAGTCTTTCACTTACTTTAATTTTATTAATTCTTTTAGAAAAAGCTAACTTTGTGCGTGCTATTTCTCTACGCAAATATCGTGATTGTGACATTTTAGTTAAAGGTAGGGTAGCCAGATTTTAAATTCGGAAAAACAGTACATTGAACACAAAAAACAGTACAATCAAGAAAAAAACAGTACATTTTTCTGACGAAAAAAATTACTCCATTTGCGTTTAAAAAGCAAACACCACAAACGAAGCATTTGGCCAGGGAAACCATAACATTGCTGTAAGCCATATAAGAAAGGAGAAAAGCCGAACTTAGCTTGAAACAATTAACTCATAGATTGTGATACATAGTACGATTTTCTTTAAACATATTCGCATTTAAAGCAATTTTCACCACACACATAGTTGCACAAATCATATAGAATTTGAGAAAATGTTTGTTTCCTAAATTAATTTTCCAATTTCAAACAATTTTAAAATTATTTACGGCCAATTTTACCAAGTTCAGCTAAAATTAACTATTACTAAAACAATAGATTTTTTGACATTTATAATGATAGTTAATTATACCTGAACTTGGCCATTAATCTATAAAATCCAAAAAACATACATACAGGCCTCTTCTGAAAATCACATTTTATGAAAGTGATATGAAATCACAAGAAAGGTGTTCTGGGCATATTATTTTGTGATTTCAAAACGTTCAGCTACGTTCACAACTTTTTGAAATCACTTTGTTATTTTTGCGAAAATTGTAAGGTGACCGTCATAATAAATGACTTAAATAAAATATTCAAAGTGTTGTTTATTAATTTTTTGTGCAATAAGCTATTTTATTTACAACAAATCTTTTAAAATTAAGAAAATTCGACGACACTACAAAAATGATATTTGCTTTTGTGACTGCTGTTTTGATTTCAGGTTTGCTTTTTAGTTGAATTAAAAATCTCTAATTTGCTAACAGCGGCAAGAAAGCAAAGTTTAATATATATTAAAAATCGTAAAAGCTGCAAAGAATCACAGGAAAAAACCGCTGATATCGCGAAAATGGCTAAAATTCGCTAAACATTGCATTACACAACAAAAAAAAAATTTAGCAAAATAGCGAAAATTTTTAATATTTCAAAGTGCTTAAAAGTCCCCAAAACTATTATAGGAATGACAAAAATTCGGTAAAAATTGATAATTTAGCGGAAATTCGCAAAAATTTGATAACAGCGGCATGATAGCAGATTCTACTATTTATAATAAATCTTTAAAGTTGTAAAAAATCAGAAAACTTACAGGAACAAATCACTTAAATCGCGGAACATAGCTAAGATTCGCAAAAAATTGCAATATTTTAGCAAACCCTAAATTAATTTTAGATCGCTAAATCGGTAAAAAAAAAAACAAATTGTTGAAAAATAACATAAAAATCGTTAAAAAATTAGCTATAATTTTGTAGAACACACTTTTTGTGTTTGCTTGTGCTTTCGACAATTGAAAATAACACCGAGAAACAGAAAAACAGTGTGATTTACAGAACACCACAAAATCACACATGTGATTTTAAAAGCACATGTGATTTAAAATCACGTGATTTTCAGAACAGATTTGATAGTTTGGTTTATTTTTATTTAACAAAATCTGAAAATATTAAAATAGTAAAAAAAAAACAAGTTTCAATAAAATATAAAACAAAAATTTTTGTCTGTAAAACAATCAAGTGCAATTGAAAACGAATATTTTCAATAAAATTTTTGTAAAAATTAACTTATCTTTTTCTTATTTAAGTAGTTTAGGTTAAGAAAAGTGGTCATCAAAGGTATTAGGTATTTTAATAAATTTTGAACACGGAGAATTTTCCAAATTTGTTCGTTTTAAATTTCGCGTGATTTCGATATCCAGAACAGGCCCGAAAATTAAAAAAGGTCTAATGATTTAATATAATTGTGTTGGAATAAGTATGTATTTGTTAAGTATTTTAAAAATTTTTTTTATTTTGTTTTTCTCAGGTGTGGAAAGGGAAATACTATTGGAAGAGGTAGCCATAAAATCATACATAGTACATATGGCTTAAAAATAACAATATGAAAATATACAGCATTTATCGGATATAAGAACATCTCATATAAGAACAAAACGCTTATAAGAAACATTTTCAAAAACACCATGTCTTTTTTGCGATTTTTCTAACAAAAAAGATTTCATATAAGAAAAACGCTTATAAGAAAAAAACTGATAAAAGAACATTTTTCTTAAACACCAAAATCACAAAATGTATAAAAAAAGAATTTATATAAGAAACTTCCAACGGCAACACAGAATTTATGTAGTTTGCATGGACAACTCTGTTTTCTGTCAGTTTTACAACAAGAACAAAGTTTTTTTTTTACTTTTAGTTTTAGATGAGCGAGTACTCATGAGAAGCTTTGTGTTTTTGCCAATAAAAACAAAAGTTACAATTTTAAAAGAAATAGGGTGAATGCACCAATAGTCGGCACTTTAACTTTTTTCTGATATTTAAACTGGTACTCTCATGAGTGTGAACATGATATTGGGATGCCAACGAATTATTATTGTTCAGTAGTTAGTATACTTTTAGACTCAATTTACTGAGTCTAAGCATATTTGTATTAAATTTGAGTAATTTACATTTTTTCCAAAATACACGATTTGCGCCTGTAGTCGGCACACCTTTCCCTAAATGCGGCACTTTATGACCCTATTGTCGGCATTGAATTTTTTATGAAGAAAATTACAAAATCGTTAAAAAATTGAAGATATATTGTATTTAATACCAATTATTATTTAACAATTTTCCATAATATTTATTAAAAAAGCTATGCCGAATCCTAAATACCCATCTCCAAGTTAATGTTGTTGCTTTCTTTCTTATATATGTATATATATTATAATTATAATTATTAATTATAATTTCCCTATTTGTTTGTTGTTCTTTTTTGTATATTCAGAGCTTTTTGAAGCCCACTGATGGGCTAGAAAGCTGAAAATCCGCATGCATATAGTAAAATACCTAGGCAAAATCTTAACGTAGTCATATTTTGGCCTGTGGGCAGAGAATTAAGAGGAAACTGTGTGGTAAAATTCGATTTTTTAACATTTTAGTTTTTATTAAAGCCCCCTAAAAACATAGAAAGCTGAAAATGGCCAAGCATATAGTCCTTACAAAGGAGCATAGTCTGAAGTAGTTGGATCTAAAATTGGACTGTGGGCAGAGAATTGAAAGAAAAATGTGTGTTGCAAAATTATGCTATTTTACATATCAGCAAATTTTTAAGCCCCCTAAAGACCAAAAAAGCTAAGAATTGCCAAGCATTTGGTACTGACGTTGGAGCTTACCTTAAAGTAGTTTCTCTTCCTGCTTGGCAGGGACAGGCTTAACAGCTAGTTTTTATATAATTTAGTGTTCTGTAAGTGTAATCTCCCTCAAACGGAAACTCCCTTAAAACGGACTCCGTTCCCTGATCCTGGCAATGTTCTAAAGGAAGGCAATAAGTTCTTTTGAGAGGCCATTTTCCTTGTACGGACACAATTAACGTCCCTTTCAGTGTACAATCATGAAAGATTCCACGGTATTTTTTATTTAAATTTAAAGCTATCTAACGTCTTTAATGCTACTTTCTAGAATGGAAGTTTTCATTGGTACCCATTGCACCGAAGCCAGGAAAAGACCATACTAGGGTTGAGTCATAAAGGTCTTTTAGTATAGCATCCAACATTTTTAAGCCATTTTAGAAAATAATGTTGTTAAAACCTTCAATTTGGACTTACAAATTAATATTTTGATAAGATAAACTTACCCATAAGTACTTAGAAGCTTTTGAAAAACTATTTGATTGGTCTAAAATTTGTTATTGAAGTATGAAATTTTTTAAGTTCTTCTTAATCGATAACCACAGGAGTCGCAAAGAGGCAATTTTTGACCTCTATTTTATTTAATATTTACTTCAGACAATCCAAACATCAACTGATACAGCTTTTTTAAGCAAACTGCTACCTATAAAGCATCTCGATAATTACAGAACCATATATTTCAATTAGAATATTGTTAAAACAATTGAAGATCAAGATCTATTAATATATATATTTATATATAGAAAATCCGCTTTGCGTTGTGAATCAATCATTAAACAAAAAATACATCTTGATCGATGTTTAACATGGAAATGCTATATACAGACCTGTCAAAGAGATCAATTCCGATCGGAAGTGGAAGTAATTCTGGTTTCTCCAAAAAAGAAAATTAAATTTAAAGAAGCTAAAACAAATTCGATCCGTAGTATTTTGATCGGAATAGAGGCCTGATAGAGGCAAAATTAACTGAAATGAAAATTAATTCAAATAATCTGGCTCCTTAAGCGGAATTCTTTCCTTAGTCTAGATTGTAAACTCCCTCTGGTCCAATGACATTTAGTTATCGGTTGCAAAGGCGCCAAAGTAAAATTTTTGTTGAAAATTTACAAAATTTTTGTACATTAAACTTACCAATAGGAAATGTTGATGTTTTTGCACCTTTTACTTATTTCTTAGCCATTTATAAACGATTTTTATATAATGAAAGCAGCTGCCGACTATAGGATCATTTATATCCTAAGTTCGGCATATATTTGGGCACTCAATATAAACTGTGCCGACTATTAGGTAAATTCATTTAAAACTCATTTATTTTTGAACTGTTGTCAAGGGAGGTGATTAAAGAAATATTTTTGAGAATTTGAGCTTAATATGAAAAATTTTTGATTTTCCAGTAGTCGGCATCACTATGCCGACTACTGAAATTAGCAAAAAAATTTGTTCCTAATGCCGGCATCCATAAAAATAAGTTAAAATAATATTTTTTTTGCAGATTTATAGATTAAAGGCAATATTTGAACATATTTTCACCTATAAAATCTGTTTTGGTAAAAATATTATTTATATTAGTACGATTACCACTTGTTCTAGTTTGCCTTGGCACTAACAAATTATTTAAAAAACAGCCACTATGGAGCGTGTAGAAAGCTTGACACTAAATAACGACCAACATACACTTAAGTTCTCATCCTAGCCAAATGCAAATATTACATAATGAGAAATGAGTGTATTTTGAGTTAAAGCTGAATTCGAAATATATATAAAATTTCCGTAATTCTTATTTATTTAAGATTTAATTCAAAAGTGCCGACTATTGGTGCATGCCGAACTTAGGGGCTTTCACCTACAAAACGGGATAAAAAGAAGCGAAATTGCAAAAAAATATAATATTGGACTTTCAACGTTATCTAAAATAGTGAAAAACTCAAAAGACATAGACAATAATTATTTAAAAGTTAAAAACGTAAACATGGGGTCTTCACCTGACAATTTTTTGTCATACCAAACGTCGAAGTCCATATAAAAATAACTTTAAAATTTTTGTCAGCGTTTTTTTTTTTATATGAAGTTTGACGTTTATTATAACAAAAAATTGTCAGGTGAAGACCCTATGTAACAAAAAAAGAGACAGAAACCCAAAATATGAAAGTCTTATGGCCATAGCTACTTATATAAGAAATAAGTTTCTTATATAAAATAGTTGTATATAAGAAAGAAACGCTTATAAGAAACAATTTTCCTGGATTTTTTAAGTTTCTTATATCCGATAAATACTGTACTACTGCTGCGAACCACTCATTATAATTTAGATTTCTACTGTGTATTTATGAGAAAACAATGACCACAGCGTAAAAACCAGGGTTCGAAAATATTTTTTGTTTTATTTTCGTACTGTAAAATGAATAGCTAAGAATTTGTTTTATTTTTAAGCGCATGCATAAAATTGTTTTTTATTTTCTAGTTTGTACATATGCGCGTATGTGGATAATGATAGGCTAATCGTTGTGTTTTGCTTTATTCTTGTTTTAAAACACAAAAATCTCTTGCTTCCTTTGTTTTCGTTTAATAGTATTTGTAGCCTTACTTTGTTTATCATAAAATTGTTTTTTTTACGCGTCGTTTATTCATGTTGCTTTTATACCTACATAAAGAAAATAAACATTTGAAAATATGTAGTATGACAACAGTGCAAATTTGATTTTGATTTTTTTTATCTAAATTTATGTACAAATGTTTATATTTAATTTAAACTTTTTTAATGAATTACAAAGTATTTATTTTAAAAGTGTTGCGTTATGTTCTTTTAAAGCTTTAATAAAAAAATATAAAATAAATTACATACCTATAATGTTTTTTTTTTGTTTTTTTTTACGTGCAATAGTTTTACTTAAAAAAATTGTTTTCCCCAAATTTTCCCTAAAAAGAAAGAAATAAAAAAACACTAATTGCTTATAATTTGTTTTTTTTTTCAATGTTAAATTCAAACAATCTTGATCTTATTATCTCATGTTTTTAGTAGAAACAAAAAACAATACAAATACAAGAACAAATACAGCAAGAGATTTTTTGAGTTTTTAAACACGAATAAAGCAAAACAAAACAGAGATTATGATGTAAATACCAAGCGAATATTTGGAAGTATACTTATATGTGTGAATGCAAGACGAAGAAAAGAAGTTAAAAAAAAACAATTCTCACATGTACAAGGCGAATTAACTACAGGTGGTGTCGAAACGGCATCTGATTTTGACAGTTCGGGCTTATTTGTTTTGATTTGTTAGTGTTTTGCTAATAATGGTTGAAATTTCGAGCTAATGACACTAACAATGCAATGCAAAAAACCGTATGTTGTTTCTGTTGTTTTTGGATTGTTGTAGTTCCGACACCACCTGTAGTTGAATTCGCCTTGCACATGTACAAATATAAAAAAAGAAAAATCTCTCTTATTATCTCATGTGTTTTGTAAAAACAAAAAACAATGAAACTTCTTTTATACAAGAACTAATATAGCAAAAGTTTTTTTTTGTGTTTTTAAACACGAATAAAAAAGCATACAACAGTGTATGAAATTTTTTATTCGTGACAATGAGTGAATAGTGAATGAATATTCTGAACTCTGGTAAAAACTCGTATTATTTTAGAACTTTTTTGTTTGGAACACAAAAAAATTTGTTAAGCTAGGTATGTACTGTTAAATATTAGAATATCATAAAAATGTGTTTTTAGTAGGGTTTTTCTTAATATCTTGGTTTTTTGGACACTGAACAAAAAAAAAGTACAAAAAACTGTACAAAGTGTAAAAAACAGTACATTTGCGTACTGTTTTAGAAGTTGTGCATAAAACAGTACATTTGCAAAAAATCAGTGCATGTACTGCTTAAAACAGTACGTATGGCAACCCTAGTTAAAGGTACTTACCAAATTAATTAACGATACTAAACAAAAAAGCAAATCACAATTGTTAAAAAATAACAGAGCTAAACTATAACCTTTACCACGCACTTTAAAAATTCAACTAAATAATTTTACATGTTTTTTTGTTTGTGATTTTTTTCTTTTGTCGTTATTTTCCCGTTATTTTTAAGAAATAGTTGAAGCAAATTTTAGGTATTGTGTTTTGTCTTTTCTTTTTCGCTTATGTTGTCCTCAATCAAGTCTTATTGAAGACACGATGACCGACAATTTCATGCATTTTGTCGTCAATGTGGTTTGAAACACGACAAAATGCATGAAGCAGTCGCTTATGTTGTCCTCAATCAAGTCTTATTGCAGACAAGATGACCGAAAATTTAATGCATTTTGTCGTCAATGTGGTTTGAAACACGACAAAATGCATGAAATAGTCGCTTATGTTGTCCTCATTAAAGTATTATTCAAGGCAAAAAACGATTTTCAACACGACAAAATACACGATTTGTTACTTAAGTTGTCGTCATCAATGTTTTATAAGCGACAAATTCTAAATTGTCCTGAGGACATCGTAGACGACATTTGCGTCTAGGACCATTTTGCCAACTGGGTAAGCCCCGAACGCACGCACGCAAAGACATTATGTACTTGTGTACGGTCGCAGAGACTGATGATAGTCTGATGTTTTGAAACGAACAAAGTTGTCGTATACATGTGAATTGCCGACCGTGTCTGTGTGAAAAATACGATTATTGACTGCCTCGCGAGTCTATGGAGTGGTTATCACTGGCTTAAACCAACAAATCTTAAAATCAGTAAACATAAAAATCAAATCAATACGCATAAAATTGGGAGATTAAACTAACAATGCACACCATATGAATAAAAATATTTTGGGAAGCCCCTAATACATATGTATGTACATACATATCGTTAGCTAAAATGCAAAAAGGCGTAACTAACACAAAGTTCATGTCTTGACAAAATTTTAGACTTTTCGATCAAAAATGAAGCTTTTATGTATTAACAAAAAACAAAACGACTACAAGTATTTTTATTTGTTAAATGCAAAACGACATAACTACACATGTTTTTTTTTAACAAAATAGGTATAAAATATATTTCATTAACTGCCTCTTTCACAATGCCACTCGAACGCTTTCGTTCGCACAAATTACATGTAAAACAAAAACAAATTTTAATTTCAGTATTAAGGGGGTAATTTTGTTGTTCACTTCACCTTGCGTTGAGAAAATTTTCATATAAAATTTTTTGAAATTTTGAAAATTGAAAAAATTTTATATGAAAATTTTCTCAACGCAAGGTGAAGTGAACAACAAAATTACCCCCTAAATGTTTTAAGAAAACGTTAACAAGAGTGAGTAAGAAATTATATTAAAAACAAAAACAAATTTTCGTTTTTTATTGTTGTTTTCAATATAATTTCACGCTCACGTGCTTACGTTTTCTTAAAACTGGCAGTATATCTTAAACAGAACCGAAGTTTAAGCAAAATATATTTTATTAAATCTGTATATCGTCGGTCTCATGTAGAATCTTTCGATTCTACATTGTCGTCCATATAGTCGTTAATGACTATATGAAAGGCGACAGTTTGTATTCACTTTGCTTTGGTTGTTTTTTATTATTATCGTTATTTTACAGTTATTTTTATTTTTTATTGGGAACAACTAATTATTGTTTGTTAAGAAGGCAGCTTACAAGACACTGTCGCTCATACTGTCGTGTATAGTGGTTGATAGAGGATACCTTACAAGAAAATGTCTGTCATGTTGTCGTGGATAAGCTTTAACAAAAGACAACTTGAAAGACAATGTCGGTCATGTCGTCGTTTATTAACTTCTTCAAAAGACAGTGCACTAGACAATGTCGAGTATTTTGCCGTCCACGACATTTTCCTCAAAATTGTCTTCCAGAAATCCTAAGTGATAGAAGACATGTCGTGCATAAAGTGCACTGTCTTTTGAAGAAGTTAATAAACGACGACATGACCGACATTGTCTTTCAATTTGTCTTTTGTTTAAACTTATCCACGACAACATGACAGACATTTTCTTGTAAGGTATCCTCTATCAACAACTATACACGACAATATGAGCGACAGTGTCTTGTAAGCTGTCCTGTATTAAAGTGTATGCACGACAACATGACCGACAGTGTATTGTAAGGTGTCCTTTATCAACTTCTAAGCACGACAATATGAGCGACATTGTCTTTTAAGCTGTCTTCTTAACAAACAAAAATAAGTTGTTCCCAATAAAAAATAAAAATAACTGTAAAATAACGATAATAATAAAAAAACAACCAAATCAAAGTGAAGCAAATCAGTCAGTAAAGTCTGAGAACTCAAAGACTAAGGTATGATTTTAAAAACATATATGTGCTATTGTATATTTTTGTTTATTCATTTAGGTTTATAGGCGACATTGTCGTGTAAGCTGTAACTCCTGCAACTTCATCGACATTGTCCTTTACGCAGTCGTTGACGTCAAAGTAGAATCCATTGTCGTCTATATAGTCATCAAAGACAATACAAACGACAATGCCTTTCATGTGGTCATTAACGACTATATAGACGACAATGTCGTGCATGTGGTCGTCAACGACAGGCTGAGCGACATTGTCTCTCTTTGTGTCGTGCGATTTACGCGACACTTGTTTGCAAATGTCATCGACGATTTGCATTGTTTGTCCCTTACGTGTCGTGCAGGAATTAACATTGTCGTGCACGATTCATCAATGATTCTTGCACGACATAGCCAACAGGGTACAAGTTCGAAAAACTCAATACACTCACACTTTTTCACTACCATTTACACAATTTTTGTACTTTTGGCCAATCGGCTATTTCCTCGATTTTTCGTTGATAATACGTATATCATTTAATCGACCTTTTGCTTTAATCGGTTAATCGCTCGATTAATTAACCGAGGTTTTGGTTTAATCGGTTAATAATCGGTTAATTTTGCTTTTGATCGGTTAACCGATTAATAAAGTTTTTTTTTATAAATTAAGTAATTTCAATATATAAAATTGCATTAATTGTTTATTATTTAGAATTTATTAGTAAAAAAAAAACAATAATATACCAAACCTAGCAATTCTTGAACTAAAACGAGTAAGCAAACAAAAAACATAAATATGTTATATTCATTTTTCAAGTCATATCGTCATAATATCCCAAATAATATTTTGCAATTGCTTAAAATAAATATTGTTGTGTTTCAAACAATATAAAAATATTAATGCTGTGTTCATTGATTCGTCATACCTGTACAGTAGAAATCTAAATTATAAGCGGTAGCCCACAACAGTCATATCGTCGGCTTAATATGAAAACCTGCTAACTCACTTTCAGCACATTTTACAGAAGAGACAAACAAAATTTTATTTTTTTTTATTTGCAGCTTGATAGAAAATAAAAATACAGTTGGTTTTACACACTTCAAGACTTAAATAAAAGAAAAACTACGTGCCGGTCGACGAGGCGTACAGTATTATTCGGATATAAGAACATCTCATATAAGAACAAAACGCTTATAAGAAACATTTTCAAAAACACCATGTCTTTTTTGCGATTTTTCTAACAAAAAAGGTTTCATACAAGAAAAACGCTTATAAGAAAAAAACTGATAAAAGAACATTTTTCTTCAACACCAAAATCACAAAATGTATAGAAAAAGAATTTTTATAAGAAACTTCCAACGGCAACACAGAATTTATGTAGTTTGCATGGACAACTCTGTTTTCTGACAGTTTTACAACAAGAACAAAGTTTTTTTTTACTTTTAAGCTGGAGGGCCACAGTAACGCGTGACTCGCTTTTTCGCAGCATACGAAGCTGTTAAAAAAGTTAGTTACATGCACAAAAGCGTAGATGCCTTGAGGCGAAAAGTAGGTTTACTTTCGACTTTTGTAAGCGTCACAAGCAGCGTTCGAACAATTTGACAAATTAAATTTTATTTTTACTTGTGCTGCTGCTGCATAAAAAGCGTTGCATGTAACTTGAAACGTAGAACGCCTGTAAGGTTATAAAAGCATGCGCTGCGTGGAGGAGAAAACGCGTGTTATGGACCTCCAGCTTTAGTTTTAGATGAGCGAGCTGGTACTCATAAGAAGCTTTGTGTTTTTTGTCAATAAAAACAAAAGTTAAAATTTTAAAAGATATACAAAACGGTATAAAAAGAAGCGAAATTTCAAAAAAAAATATAATTTTGGACTTTCAACGTTATCTAAAATAGTGATAAACTCAAAAAACATAGACAATAATTATTTAAAAGTTAGAAACGTTAACATGGGGTCTTTACCTGACAATTTTTTGTCATACCAAACGTCAAAGTCAATATAAAAAAACTTTAAAATTTTTGCCAGCGTTTTTTTTTATATGAAGTTTGACGTTTATTATAACAAAAAATTGTCAGGTGATGACACTATGTAACAAAAAAAGGGACAGAAAACCAAAATATGAAAGTCTTATGGCCATAGCTACTTATATAAAAAATAAGTTTCTTATATAAAATAGTTGTATATAAGAAAGAAACGCTTATAAGAAACTTTTTTCCTGGATTTTTTAAGTTTCTTATATCCGATAAATACTGTATCTTTCTCTACCACACGGCATCAAAATCTCAATTAACATAAAAAGTGGATTTAGCCGGTTTGCATATTAAGCCGACGATATATATTTCTTGTAATTATTTTAAGACATAAGACTTTATGACTACCTTGTGAATCCCCCAAATATGTATTTATAAAAAAATAAACTAGGATAATTTTATTAGTTATTTCAATGGTTAAAGGAGATCTTATAAAATAATCTTTGAGAAAAGTAATTTGGTTTAAATCAGCGTTGCCATTTTGGTGCCTTTCGGGTATTTTTTGGTGCTTTTTTGCTTATGCAATACCCGAAATTTTGTTAAACACCCGTTATTGAAAAGCGGGTATTTATAGTGCTTTAAAAAATTTCTCACAGTGCTTTTAAGTGCCTTTTTAAAAGAACGAAACGTTGCACTTTTTAGCGTTGACAACATATTTAGTAATCCTAATAAAAACAATGTATTTTGGTAAAAATTTTTTGAAAGATGTAGACAGGGTTGTCAGATTAATTTTGACCTTTTTCGCCAAATTCAATGTCAAAAATCACCAAAGCCTTTCTTTACAAGTTTTTGACAATAAAATACATATTTTTTAAATTATTAAAAATATTTTTTATAAATCCTTAAAAAATAAATTAGTTCCGTATCGCTAAAATACGCCAAAAATTAAAAAAAAAGTCGCCATAATATATATTTTGCTTAATTTTGATTTAGAGCAAAATAAAAATAGCTAATGCACACAAAAAAGGTACGATGTTTACAATAAAATAATTTATAGTAGTGTTCTTAAAGCAACAAAAAAATAATTTTTGCGGTTGGTACTAAACAAATAATAGAAATGCACTATAAACAATAGTTGCAGTTTCATTATATTTGTCTTCTTATTTGGAATACATTGTGAGGGTCTTACATTTATTCAACGAAAATACAAAAGAAGTGTAACATGTACTATTCCCATTCATATAACTTATAACTCCTAATAACGCGTCTAGAAGTTCGTATTGCATTCTAATTCGAAGGCGAGTTTTAGTGGAGTTCATAGTTTCAACACAGGCATTACTAATTGTAATTACCGCATATAAAGGGCAGCCAAAGTAAAGTCCTTTAAATTGTACGTACTTGCCGTATCCTTGTAGCCTTAAAATGTTGGCCTAAGCTCATTTGTTTATCTTTCCAATTAACCAACGCTAATTTTTTTTCATTGTGTTTCATAAACGTCCAAAGGTATGATAGAATTTATAAAAATCTTTAAAATATCACTAACATGAACGTATTTTATAATGTGAAAATGTTTATAGACTTAAAACACATTAATGTTTTAAGGAATTCTTTTTATTGATATTTTCAAGAGCAATTTTAAATATAAAAAACACTTTTCTAGAAGATTTTCATTAACTTCATCAGCCATTTGAACATACCTTCAAATACCTATCATACATATATGATTGCCTGAAATTTCATTCATAAAAATACGAGAATTAAAATAATATTATTTCAAAGTATTGAATTTAACGAATTTCAAAACAAATTCATAGGTCATCAAAAATAGCCAGTTGGCGATTTTAACTATTTTAAAAATCGCCAAAAAATCGCTATGTCGCCAAACATGTTTGAAAATCGCCACATTTGGCGAGAAATGGCCACATCTGACAACCCTGGATTTCAAAAATAGAAAATGGCTTAAGCTAAGTCTACACGATATGTTGAATCAGCAAATTTATGTTAAAAAATTTGTTTTCAGCGCCAACATATCGTGTAGACACCAAATTTTTTCAACAAACGTATGCTTACCAACATATGACAGGCATTTGTTAACGATGTCAGCAAACTTTTGTTCACAATTATAGCATATCGTCTAGACACAATATTTTTTGCTTTTCAACAAATTTTTTAAGTATGTTAACAAATATGTTATTTGTTGAAAGTCGTATGCAAGCTTTTCAGCATACAGCAAATTTGGTAGCATATGAATAATATAAAAATTGGTATTCTTTTAATAACTTGATTAATTTTTTACATAACCCCGGAAGTTATAAAGATTTTTAGCTTATCGGCAAACAAGGTACAAAAAATTGCATTTATAAGTGCTTTGAAAATAGAAATGTTTTCAAAGAACTTTGTTTTAGAGTTATAGCCCATAAAAGTTGAATTCTTAACCAATATTTCTTGAAGTATAAATTGGATCACAGCAATATGGTTATCGCTGAAGGGTGTTTTCAAATATAAAAATGGTATATAAAACATGCCGAATTATTAACCCATTAAGAACCAATTTAAAAAATATTTTAATTTATTAATGCATTTTATCCGTTATACGGCTAAACTGAAACAAATCATGATAGTTTATTCAAATTTAGTCAAATTAAGTTATATATGATTAATAAGTCGGTTAAGTCCGACCACAGAATATACAGATAAATATTTGAACGTGTACCTAATTTGGGACTCATGGGCAATCATGGACCCGATAAAACAAATAAGGTTATAGTCGCCAAATTTTGTATAAATACTAAAATTTTTAAGGATGTTATGGTATTGGTAATATTTTTGTGAGTGATAATTGTATAGGAGCTATAGATTTAGAATATAAAGTTTAATCTTAATACCAAGATAAAAAAAAAAAATGGTTTATTGGCACAACGATTCTAATCTGAAAAGTAGTTAGTATCTTTGAGAAATTATGGACCGTTCCTCACCTGTTTCAATAACAATAAATATTTAGTACCAATGTACCAAATTTTATCAAATAATTGCGACCTGTACTTTGCACACTACAAAGTAAGCAGCCAGCCAGTCCGGACAGACATCGTTATATCGACTCAAGATAGTGATTGAGTCGATCGGGATACTATAAAATGGTTATAGGACCAATATTTTTGAGTGTTACAGACACTATGGTGGTGTGGGTGTCAAAATGAAAAACATACTGCTGGGCGGCCCATAACTTTCCATAACGGTAGAACTGTAACCAATTATAAAACTGTGAGGCTTTATAAATAATTTTTAGATCAATCCAGTTCATATATTTTAACTACATATTTGCGGATTTGATCCAGCCCAATATATCTTTCATACTTATTCAGTATTAATATGCATACATGAAACTATTAATTTTTGCACTAAAGGCGATAATTTATAACAAATTTTAAATAAAAAAAATTAAAATAATAAAAAAGAGAATTGTCAAATTTATTTGAAATTTTTAAACAAATGTTCTCTTTACTCAACATACATAACAACATACGAAATTCAACATATCGTGTAGACACAAAAATTGTATGCTAACTTATTTGTTGAAATATCATTTGCTAGCATATGATGAATTTGAAAAATTTTGTATTTTCAGCATATCGTCTAGACACCCAGAATATTGCATATGCTAAAAGAGACATTTGTTATTATTTTTGAGCATATGAGTATAAGCATACATTTGCTGATTCAACATATCGTCTAGACTAAGCTTTAGAAATATAAGGAATTGTTTAAAACAATGCAGTCGGGAACCGTACAAAAAAAAACGCAAAGACGTTAAAAACAAAAAAAAAAAGCTGTAGCTTGGTATTAACAAAGTGTTAAATAAATTAAAAACAGCTGACAGTAATTGCTTTTATAATGAACGTTGTATTACTTTAAAACTGTTTTATCGCCAATTCAAACTCAGCTTATGATGATCCAAATGCTTTCGATGATATCATTTTTATTAAAGATTTAAAAATTTGTATATACAAATGTAACTATATTTATGATTTAATCTTAAATGAAAATGGTCCACATCAACGCCGTTGCACAGCGGAATGCAACTCGTTATGTGTTTAATTAAATTGTAAAAATAGCTTAGTGCTTTTTTACGCTTTTTTTGCTCGAAATAGTGCTTTTTAGTGCTTTTTTGAAATTTTAAAGTGCCTTTTGCTCACAAAAAGTTATCATCACTGGTTTAAATGTTTACGGTCTAATTCGTAAAAATTTCTTGTTTCAGCTTTAATGAATACAATGGTTACCAAACACGTTTTGCTTTATAAACCATTAATAAAAAGTCTAATTTATAAACGCTTAATAGGAGTGGATTAACAATTAAACGTTTATATTACTTTTGTATTTGTATGTTGGCAACAACATGTTATTTTAATTATAATTATACCCTTCACCACAGGTGGAAAAGGGTATATATAAGTTTGTCATTCCGTTTGTAATTTCTACAATATTGATCTTAGACCCTATAAAGTATATATATTCTGGGTCCTTATGAGGAGAGAAGTTGATTTAACGATATCCGTCCGTCCGTCTGTCCGTCTTACGTTTGATATGTGTTTTCCGAAAACATGATATGATAGCGGCTACGTTGTTTTACATTTATGTCACATATAGTCCACCATTTCTTGCTATTGAAATTCAACCAGATCGGTCCAACAATGGCTGAGATATGACCAAAAAACCACGACTGCCTCTAATTTTTCCAAAAAATCCCTTGCGGTTGTTGTATTTGTATTACTTTTTTCTGTATATCTGGACAACGGCAAGAGCCAAAGCTTTAAAATTAGGTACAAACATTTAGGTTATAAATATACACCATCCTACAAAATGTGGGCGGGATTGGAGAAGTAGGCGTGGTACCTCTCATACAAAAAGTATTAGAAATTGTATAAAAACCTGAATTTTTTGACTGTAATATGACCTATGGTTACACCTTATATATCAGAAGATCGGAAATTTTTAATAGAAAATATTTTCTGAAAAACTCGGGAAAATCGGTTCAGATACGAAAAAGTTATGACCAAAATATTAATTTTTTTTGAAAAATACCCATTTTCAGGAACCATAGATCTTCCCGAGTCCACGTTTTATAGCCAAAATAACTGGCAAATTTCCTCTTTAACACGTCGGTATATAAATCTGTCAAATCGGTTAAGAAATAGCAGAGTTATGACCAAAATACTGAAATCCCAAAAATTACTCTTTTTTTTATAAATAAGTTTGTTTTTTATACCCTTCACCGAAGGTCCTACACCCTATAAAGTATATATATTCTGGGTCCTTATGCAAAGCGAAGTTCAAATCCGGTTGTCGTCTCTTCTTCCTATCCCCTCACCCCGCCTTCGTATTTGTTTACATATACTAGCATAATGCCCAATATGATTTTCGTTATCACCCTTCTTTATTATTTCATAATAAAAAATATTTACCAGTTATCGCTTTTTAAATTTCATTTATAATGAAGTTGTAAGTATTGTAAATATGTATGTATTATTTATTTATTTGCTCTCTATTATACTCGCACAATGGTGAAGGGTTTTTAAGATTCGGCACAGCGGAATATAGCACTCTTACTTGTTTTTGTAATAGTGATGCAACGATACGAGTAAATAAAAATATCATAAAACGAACGAATTTTAAGTGAATTTCTGTTTTGTTTTCAATTTAAAATTAATTTCTGTTTTTTTAAAACGTAATATTTTAATTAATTTTATGTTTTTTTTTGTTAATAAAATACATACCATTGAAATAGAAGCGAACTATGTAAATCATATATCAATATCAAATTTTTACTGCTTAAACTCTGTACGTTCCAAAAGAGCTTTATGTTTAATGAATAATTTAACCAATACCAGATGTTTTGAAAATAAAACCTCCTAGGTTTTAACAAAACAATTTTAGCCACATATAACTGCCAAAATATTTTAAGTTCAAATGTTTTCATTTACCTGAACATTCAGGGTATAGTAACCCTTTCTGTTTATATAATATTGGGCAAAATTCCCGGCGGTTTTTTTTTTTTTTTGATTCGTATCTGCGTACCAATAACGTCTGGGAAATTTTTAAATTTCTTAAATTCTCTCATTAGGATTGCTTCCTCTATAAGAGATGAAGACATTATAATTTTTCTATTGCCCCAGCGAGCTAAGGCACGAGCCACTCTGGCTGAAATTCTACACACTGTTGCTTTAGAGAACCCATGAAGATCGGCTGCATCAGCCTAAATCTACAAATTGTTTTTTTTTTTAACTTCAATTTAATTTATTATTATCGCTTTTTTTGGTAATTGCTAAAATTAGTTTTTAAATTTCTGGCAGGCACATTTTTACAAAAATTTAGTTTTAAATCAATTCTATATAATAATAAGGACACCCTTTTTTAACATTTAATACCTGTTTGGATGTCTCGAATATATTTAGAGAAATCTAGCTCTGACATTGCCTGATATCCTTAATTTTACAGTTCTCATTGTTTTGCTTCATTTGTCACTTTTTGTGCTATGCATCAAATTTTCGATGCAAAAGTTAAAATATTCAAAGCATGTAGAACAAAACCAACAGACGATATACTATGCGGTTTCTACTTTGTGTTTGCTTTAACAAATACTATCAGGTATGTTCTAGGTTTCGACTCGAATTGAAAACGAAAAATTTTATAAATCCGCATAATTCATAAATTGGTGTTCTCAAATCCACATGTTTTTGTGTATTCGAAGTTTTTGTTCGAAAAAACTTTTTTTGGACTAAAGAGCGATAAATTGCTAACTGCAGCATGATAGCAATGTTTAATACTTTTTTAAAATCGTGAAAGCTGTAAAGAATCACAGGAAAAAATAGCTTCTATCTCTTAAACAAACACTAAAATTTATTTGAAATCGCTAAATCGGTAAAAAAAAAAAACAAAATGCCGGAAAATAACAAAAAAAAAAAAATTGCAAAAATAGCGAAACATCTCGTAAATTTTTAATATTTCAAACCAGACATAATAATTGATTTAAAGTCCCTTAAACTATAAGGATTGGCAAAAATTAGGTAAAAATTGCTAAATTCGCGGAAATTCGCAAAAAAATTTTTTAACATCGGCATGATAGCAAAGTCTACTATTTATTATAAATCGTTAAAGCTGTAAAGAATCAGAAAACCTACTGAAACAAATCGCTTCTATCGCGAACATGGCTAAAATTCGCGAAAAATCGCAAAATTTTAAACAAACAAAAAAACTAATTTGAGATCGCTAAATCAATTAAAAAAACAAATTGTCTGAAAATAACATAAAAATCGTTAAAAAAAAATAAACTGTAATTACATCAAAATAATGAAAAAGTCGATTTTAAATTTAGGGTAAGTTAAGGACTTTTGCATTTTAGATAACGATATATTTTTAATCCAAATTTTTATATTTTTTTTAATTAGGCTTAAGTTCATGAAATTTAATTTTTATTAAATTATTTTTATGAAGAAAGGAATTTTACAACATGAAAATTAATTAAAATTGTTATTGATAATCTTTCATTCTTGACGTGGCTCGGGCTCGAACCCTGGCCGGCAGGCTACCATGACATGTTTCGATCGCAACCACTACAAAATAACCACAATACTAATTATTGTTAAAGCTAAGGCACGAGCTCTATGTGTACATTTGTCCTTCAAGTTGTGCTGAAAAAGGTCAACGGAAAAGAGAAAGACAAAGTGAAAAAACAAAAAGTGTACTTGGACTTCAAGAAAAATTCTTGACGAAAGTACGAAAAAACAGAAGTAAAGGAAAAAACATGTAAAATCAATTAAAATGGATAATCATTCAGGAAAGCAAATTTCGATCTACCAAATGTTAAAATACAATTTGGTTTAAGGATTGATGTTTGACTAGTGACGTCAGCAGTCGTCGATGGCTGCGAGTGTAAGACGGCAAATCCATCTGAGGAGATCGAGTGGTTGCGATCGAAACATGTCATGGTAACCTGCCGGCCAGGGTTCGAGCCCGAGCCCCGTCAAGAATGAAAGATTATCAATAACAATTTTAATTAATTTTCATGTTGTAAAATTCCTTTCTTCATAAAAATAATTTAATAAAAATTAAATTTCATGAACTTAAGCCTAATTAAAAAAAATATAAAAATTTGGATTAAAAACCATAAATAGTTCAACAAAATAACCACAATACTAATTATAACGATATATTTTTGATTAAATTGGATAAAGAAGATTTTAAGCTAAAAACAAAATTTATTTTTTTGTTAAAAATGTTATCAAATATTAGAATAAAAGTCGATTCGTTTTACTTTCACCAACCCATTACTACTCTAATTGAAAACGAATAAAAACATGTGGATGTGAAATGCAGAACACAAAAAATGCTAAAGTAATCCACTTTCGAGTGGATTCGGATTCTAGAACACACACGTATATCTATTTTTTTAAAAATATAAGTGTAATGAATGGTTAAAAAGAGGTTTAAATTATTTGAAATAAATCTTAATAGCTTTTTATATTTTATGCAAAAAGCTATAACGGCTTTAAGTTTCAACAGAGAACATACATACATAAGTATCTCGCGATCCACGTTATTTTTAACAAAAAAAATCCATCGAGCAGCTTAAGCTGCGTTCACAATCAAAAAAACATTTTCACTTGGTGTTCATAATAGACTCTATTAAATAGAGCAACAATTTCTTTTTTAACTACACACATTTTGCATCAAGAAACCGTATGCAAATTTAAGCCACAACAATATTTTGCATTTATTTTTGTAAACATTTTGTTAAAATTTTCATTCAAAACTAAATAAAATTATTTTAAACGTCAGAAACAATTTCATACAAATTGTTGCTGATGTTCTAGTTGACTCAACTTTAGTTACATTTTTAAAAAAATTTTAGTTACATTTTTGTTCTAAAAATGAAAGAAAACTATATGAAATACTTTGGAAAAAAGATAGAAGAAAAAACGAAATTGTTTTTTTGATTGTGAACGTAGCTTTATATTTAAAATTAATTTAAACATTAGTTTTCGTTTTTCTAGAAAAACAATTTTTGTGCGTATTAAGGCAGAATTAGTCTTTACTTTCTGTTTCTGTTGCTTTCCGTGCCGTTCTGTTTCGAAATTGTAATAGTTACTTTTTCTGTAGCAACTTATCAGCCATTTATGACAAATTTATTAGTTTTGCACCGTCCATTGTTTAATTTCAGTCACTTTAATGCAAATAAATTTGAAGAAATTAAATTTTATGAATTCTTAAAATCAAAAAATAGTTTATTTCAACATAAATATGTATTTTTATTATTTATTTTGCTGTCACTTACAATAACTTAACAATTTTTTGATTTTAACAAACTAAACCGCAACAGAACAGAAAAACTAATCAATTTCACAGGTTTTTTAATAACAAAAACAAATTAGCTGATTCGTAACAGAACAGAAAGTAAAGACTAACTGAGCCTTTAAACTTTTTTATTAAAATAAATAAATATTTTTATGCAATAAAGGAGCGGTATGTAGTAACTATTTTTTTCTAAATCCTGGACTTTGTATGGGGTCTTGTTTACTGGATAAGTTTTCAATATAGAACAAATTTAAAGCGCATTTCTTTCCTCATCTATCGCTTGTACGCTGAAAGAAAAAATTGTGAATATGATTGGCTTGTTTCATTTAGAATACATTCGTATATTTTGAAAAATATTTTTATTTAGTTTCTTTAAGTCCTTTTATTTCACTTTTAGTCACACTTAAAAGCTTATCAACTTTTATTTTTAACAAATTATATTGATATTTTCAGCTTATTTATAAAATTAAATTATTAATAAAATTACATTATTTATAAAATAAAAATCTGCATGAAAAAATGGTTTCAACGAACGCTTCAAGTTCACTTTAACTTTTTGCATAAAGCCGTAAAACGTTTTTAGCATTGGTACAATTTTCTAAGCCGAAAAATATCTATCAAGTTCATCACTTTTGCTATTTGTGCTTATAAACATGATTTGTTCTGCTTCCGTCTCGTTAGAGGCATGATCGGATTTTTCGCATAGCAAATTACCAGCAGACAAAAAAATTTTTCTCGAAACACCACAAGATGCCGGTGTTGGCAATACGGTGCAGACTAATTTATAAAGCAGTGGGAAATAATCCTTCTGTATATCCCACCAGTCAAAAACATCAAAGTCTGCGCTGTTCGCAACGCGAGTGTTTTTATAAAATTCTATTTCCTGGACAATGAGTTCGTTGGGATCTTGATTTGGTTCAGCTTCTATAAAATCTGAAAATAATTTGTTACGTTTACAAGACGGTTGGGTTGGAGAATCAGGTTCTGGATAAACAGTAGGCTGTGTTTCAGTTTTAAACGATTTCATTAGACGTATACACTCTGACTCGATATATTGCTTTTCCTTGTTGTCAAATTGTAGCAGTTTGTTGGTGGGAGGATAAAGGAAAAGTGCTAATTTATGAAGAATTGTAATGTTTTCATTAGATATTTTTTCCAAATAGAATCGTAAATTTTTCTTCAAACTCTCTTTAAAATCGAACTCATTATGTTGGCCTTCATTTGTGTCACATGACTTCTTAAGCTCATGCAAATACAATATTACTAAATGTAGCGTTGGACTTTTATCCTCCTCTAGGGTGTCTATGGCATCTTCAAATGGCTGAAGAGTTTTTGTGAAAGCCATTAAAAGGGTTTTACTGATCGATGAAATTTTTGCAGTTTCATTTTCATTTCGAAGAGTTGTTTCGATTTCAGTCCAGTTATTTTCTATAGCACTTAACATTTTGTGCATTGTATTCCAACGACTGGGACAATAGTTCGGAAATAAGTCACTTAAAAAAGAGTTATCAAGAGGTTTTTTCTTTATAAAATTGACTAGTTTTATACATGAACTTATAAGTTGTGCAGCCTCGGGAACTTGCTCTATTGAACTTTGTATGGCATTATTGAGTAACTGGGTTATACATGTTAAATTTGGACAATTTTGAAAGGCTTCAGTAGTTTTATCGTTACAATCGGTTACTATTATGAATTTACTGGAAATTTGACAATCAAAATCTTCTAAAATCTGTTGAACTGTTGCGTAAATATTTTGGCCTGAAATTGAAAGAAAAGTTTTTTATGTTAAGGGATAGTTTACACTTTTACACAAGTCTTACGTATTCCATAATGCTTTGTGATATACATAGAAATCTTACGAGTTATGTTAAGACTGCCAAAAAATCTACTTCAACATTATAGTTTATATTCACACTATCACATATGAACATGCTTTTATTGATATAATGCCCTGATCGAATGTGTTACACCCCAATAAAAAATTAAGCTTCGAGCGAAGCAGGTTTGTAAGGGAGAAATGTAAGAGTTTCGCTTACCATTGCGCTTACGGAAGACATGAATTTTATATGGCGAGTTCCCACTTTGAAGCAATACATTTTTGACACATAAAGAGCATTATTCAGCGCATAAAAAAATTGTTGGATGTAACGAACAGCTTCACACACTGAATGTTTTTTTACAGTTATTTTTTAGTATTCTCCCTTACAAACCTGCTTCGTAGTAAGGGAATGCCGTAGCACTTGAAATTTTATTTATTTTTTATAAAAAATGTTAAGAGTTATTTCACTTACTTTACTGCATTTCTGTATGTCTTATTGCGTAGCGCATAATTGTGCGCTTATTTTTTTAAATGAACCATTAGTGCTTCGCAAAATGATAACATTTTTTATTGGGACTGTGCTAGAATTTGACAATTTTTTTTAAACGAACCGGGGCACCTGTCGTTTTACTTAATTCGGGTATGCTCAATCCAATGATGCTAATCGTTTCTTTATGTCAGCTCTTGTTATTGAGATATTACGTTATTTCGAAAATGGAGGAGGTTTCACTAGAGTTTGCTAAAAACCGTAAAAATGTGAAACCGCGGTTTCGGTATTAAAATGATTAAAACCGGTCGGTTTCGGTTCGGTTTCGGTTTTGAAAATGTCAAAGAAAAACATAAAAATATATATCTTTTTTATTTGTTTCAATGCAGGTACTTTTCTTAACCCTTGTATACCTGGGCCTGGCCAGGAAGTTTTTGGACTTGTTTCCAGTTTTTTTTTTATAAATTTTATTAAGTATATCAAAACGAAACATTATGTTTTCCTCAATCAAAGTGAAACGGTTTAGTTTACAAAAAAAAAAAAAAAAAAAAAAACCGAAATTGCGCAATAAAATTTCCTTTAGGTAAAATTTAAGTTTTTTTATAGAATGCTCCGTATTTTTAGAAACATTTTTTTTTGTAAAAAAAAATTATTTTTTAGTAACATTTCGAAATTTGTTTGTTAAAAATTCATAAAAAATTGGAAGATGCAGCTATGTTTCTAATTTTTTTCCAGACATATAAAAAACGATGTTACAAACAAATCAAGCTATACAGTTCGACACTTTTGATTTAATTCACAAAAGTCGACAAATTTTAATTAATTTAAGAATTCATAAAAAGTGGAGATATAGCGCAAGTATATCTCGAGAAAATGTTAGGGTCAAAAAACTAATTGAGGTCGGTCATACACTATATCCCACTAGGGGCAACTTCTATGCATTTATGGTTCTCTTTCTTCAATATAGTTTAAGTCTGCATTGAACATTTTGTATGGGAGCCCCTTTACAGAATGGAAATACCGGGTAGATATGTTAGAAATAAATGATTGAGATGAAAATAAGTGGGGTTGGTCATACATTTGATCTAGCTAGGGGCATCCTAGACACTGCAGGGACAATTTTAAGAATTTCAAACATACAAATATGGCGGTTTCATGAAATTCTTAAATTTGCTTGAGTTGTTGACATGTATTAAAACAAAGTCTAATACATAGTGAAAACTAGCCTTAAGTAATTCATTTTTCCTTTTGATCTTTTTCGGCAAAAAAAAAATAGATTTTAATTAAATTTAAAGCAAAATAGACTCCTTCTTATATAAACACATAAGCTATTCATTTAAACAAAAAAAAAAAAAAAAAAAACCCCTGAGGGGAGAGAAGCGTAGAAGAACATGCCGGGCATCCGCTAGTTGTTAATAAATAGGGCTGCGATTTCCATGCAAATGCATGTTTTTTGTCGATAATCTCAAATCGATGTCGACCAATTATCTCTCCGAATCATTAAATTTGCGTTAAAATGGCATCGATTTGTTTTTGCATATTGTGGCATATTTTGGTTTTATATGCACATTTTTGCATAATTTTACATTTTAAATTTCCATATTATGAAAAAGGTTCTTCAAAAAAATTCCAAATTGTACACAAAAAAAACCCTTAATTTTTTTTTTAAATCAATTACAGTAGAATCTTATAAAAGTTTACTCGCGTAAAAGTTAAACAAGCGGATATAAGTTAACAGTTTTTTGTTATTTTTTGTTAGAGCGTGTAAATTTTTTTTAAACATCGGCTGTTTCAGTCATAATAGTGGCAGCTTGATCACTCAAAATCTTCTCAGTGGCAACGCTAAATCTTTATTTTTGTTTAATAGATAATGGTATTCCCCGAACTTCCTTTTTATTTTGAGCTGCCAAAAATGTTGTCCATCCTCAACATTGCTGTTGAAGTTCTTGTTAGTAGTCAGTGTTTAGCTTGTGAGTTGTGCAGTGCTTATTTAAAAAATGCCAAAGCAGAAGAAAATATCACAAATCAGGTTGGACTTGCAGCAAAAAGTACAGATTTTAAAAATGCTTGATCAAGGTGTGCACGGAAAGCGATTGGCGTTGAATTGTGGTGTATCCAAAGTAGCCATATCAAAGATAAAGAAAAAACGTAACGTAAATCTTGGAGGCTGTTGCGAACTCATATGAAAAATCTAACAGGAAAACTCTTCATAAACCGGAATATGCTGATCTTGAGTCAAAGTTGTACAAGTGGTTTTTAAACCAACGGCAGCGTAACTGTGCATTGAATGGACTAATTTTAAAAACCTGGGCCAAGTACGAAATCGCAAAAATGCACCCTGGAAAAACATTTAATGCCAGTGATGGGTGGCTAGCCAATTTTAGAAGGAGGTACGGTATTCGCAATCTAAAAATTTGTGGCGAAATCCTTTCAAGTGAAACCTCAGGTGTTTCACCTTTTATTCATAATTTACGTGCTAAAATCAATGAAATGAAGTTATGCGATTCACAACTTTACAACGCAGATGAAACTGGACTTTTTTTTATCGCAAGCGAAAAGACAGCATCGGGCCGAAAAATTGCAAAGGAAAGAATGACTCTTTTGTTGTGTGCGAACGCAGATGGTTCGCACAAATTGAAACCTTTGGTTATTGGTAAATCTGCAAATCCTCGTTGTTTTAAGGGATTTGAAAATCCATTGGAGTACGCAAATTCGAAGAAGTCGTGGATGACCACAGAGTTATTTTTCAACTGGTTTCGGCTGACAATAATTTACTACCAAATGCATTGTTGCTGATTGATAACTGTACTGCCCATAAGCCAATTGATATGTTGCAATCTGATGATGGGCAAATTGCAACAATGCTTTTACCACCTAACGTAACTGCAGTTTTGCAACCCATGGATAAAAATCCACTAAGACTGGTCAAGTTAGGATATCGATCTAAATTGTTGTGCAACATTGTCGCGCAAGAAACCGTTCCGGTCGAAAAAATTTTAAAGGCACATACAATCTGTGCTGCTGTTTTGCTACTAAAATTAGTCTGGGATGAACTACCTCAAGAAGTCCTGACAAAAGCATGGAACAAGATAAAAAAGTGGGATGACGATCAGTATGAGAGCGAAGACGAAATTCCTCTCGCTGAAATGATTCTATCAAAAAGTCCACACAACGACACACTTCGCGAAGTTCAATTGTTGATATCAAAGGTTGGAGATAATGTTGACATCGGCATTAATGTAATCATAAATTGGAACAATGACGAAATTTCAGAAAATAACGATGATTCCGAAGTTACCGATAATGAAAACGACGTGTCAATTATCGAGGAAAATATTCAACGATCTAAAGTAAGTTTCTCGAAAGCAGATGAAAGCATCAATGATGTTATAAAATGGTTTGAAAGCAACAAGGATGCAAATCAAGTGGCAGACCTAGTCAATATGCGCACGAAAATGATCAAGAGTTATTATACAAAAGAAAAGAAACAAACAAGCCTTGACTGCTTCTTTAAACCACTATAAATTAAAATTTTTTACGCACGAAAAAACTGAGGATGATTGTGAAGTTTAGTACCCAGTACAAATTAAACCTATGTTTCTAATTTGTAATAATGAAAACTATTTAACCGTTTTAATAATAAATAATAAAAAAACATAACATTTTGCATCTAAAAACAGTTGTGTATTACATTTAAAATTTATTACATAATTTATTTTTTCGACTAAAAAACGCGCTTAGAAAAGTTAAAAGTTCATAAAAGTTAATACCCCTTGGGGCATTTTGGTTAACTTTTTTAAGATTCTACTGTAATACATTTTTTTGAGCTCTGCTTAAAATACAAGATTTCGACAAAAGATCCTTCAATTTTTAACCGATGCAGCACCTTACATGGTTAAGGCTGCCAATTGTCCTTAAACAATTTATCCAAAACTGTTACATGTTACTTGCTTGGCACATGGATTACACCGAGTTGCAGATAATATTGATTAATTGGTTTCACGCAAAAAATATTTTTAAAGGCTCCTTCACGAGTTGCCATTTTAAATGCAATGTATCTCTTGGTACCGTCACCACCGCAGCCAGAATTAACAAGAAGAGGAACCTGGATAGAAGCTTCAGAAATCTATTAAAAAAAACTTTGAGCAATTTAAGAATGTTATTGAAGAACTTGTTACTACCGATGCTTATGCCATAAAAAAAGTAAAAGAAATATTAAATTTAAATAACATCAAACATCAATAAGCATACGTCAGCTCAGAATTGGTTTGGCGCATATGCCAAAAAGTCGGAGTGGAGAAAAACGACAAAGAAGATTTACATGAAGATTTCTCAAATTGTACCCGATAGAATTTTTTTATATTTTTACCACTGCTTCCGGTATATGTTTTGAAATGAAAAATATTGTTTTGTGCCGCATACGCCACTTTTCTAAAAAAAAAAAAAAATTAAAAAAGTTGCTTTTTGTGCTGCATACGTATACTTTTTGCTGTGTATTGAGTAACTTGTTGTTCAGATGAATTTTTTTTTTTATACTTTTCATACTTTTTTTATTTGATTTTACTTTACAAAAACAGAAAAAACAGTTCTACTGTTATGAAAAGTTACATAAAAAGCCACAATTAAACAACTTAAATAATGCAAAAGTAAAAAGAAAATTTAAAACTTAATATGGAGTAAATTTTTATATTAAGCTTTATCAACACGTGGAAGAAATATAAGCAAGTCTTTTATGTCTCTATTTATATCGCTGGAAATAAATGATGGTTTCGATATTTTCAAAACATTCGTCAACAAATTCTCAGGAGTTTTCAAACAATTTTTTGATGCAGACTTAACCAAAATTGCATTTTTTATATTTTTCCTCTCTGGTAGAAGTTTTATAATATATACATAAATCATTATTTTAACTGTTTAGAAGTACTTTAATTTTAGCAAAAGGGACTTTTCGAAAGTCCATTTTATTTGCTTCCAACGAGGATGTGCGAAAATTTTCCGGAAGCATTTCCATAACTTTAAGTTTTGTTTTATTATTTGGCATTGTTTTAAGCAAATTTAGTAAATGAAGAGGACTATGAATTTCAATATTCTTTAATTACCGGTCAATAACACCATGGACACAGTCCACTTCTTGAATTAAAGAATGTTCTGGTTCTGAAGACTTTTGTATTACGGCATCAATATTATTTTTTTTAAAGAACATTTTGATTGCGGTTGCGTTAATTTGATTATTATTTTGAGGTACGCAAGAATCGCTTTTGAGAAGCTAGTGGAAGAGCTAGTAAAAAATCCATCACTAGCCATCCTAATAAATTAAATATCCCTTGCGATTAAAGTAGAGATGGTGGTATTGTTTTTTTTTTTGGAGCTAACATTTTTATGTGGGAAATGCTGCTTTTTAAAGACTTTACTTTATCAATTGTGGACAAAGTTATCTCTCCATGACTTCCAGAGTCTCAGACGAAATTTTTAAACTAGTGGCTGGGACAGTCCAAAGTTGAAATAAATAAAGAAATATATTGTGTTTGGAACAAACGTTCCCTTTTTTTTAATGAGGCTCTATTATTTCTAACACATGTTTAAAGGAAGGTTTATTCAGCCGAATATAACTTTCAAATCCTAAAAAGTTTAAAAAAAATCCATAAGGCACTTGGGAAAATTTTATATAATAAAAAAAATTTTTATTTAAACATTATTTTTTTACAAGCAAATTTTTATTTAACTTGAAATTTTGCACACACAGCACAGAATTAAAAAAAAAAAAAAAAAAAAACAGTAAACAAAATGAATCAGCTGATTTTTATATTAGAGATGTGTGCTGTATTTTATTAACATTATCGATAAATAGTCAACGGCGTCATAATACTCTTACAAAATACCATTTTAAGATAGAATTGATGTTGTCTATGATAAAGGGCATAATAAACCTCACAAATGGCTTGGCAAACATGTTAAAATTTTACGTTTGCACAAACATTTTGTGTTGTTAATTGGGGTGTTTGCTGTTTGGACAAACATTTGAAGCAATGTTTGCAGAAATATTAAAAATTTGTAATATTTGGCAGACATGTTGGATATTTGGCAAACTTTTTGTGGCGTCTAGTGCTAAATGTATTCAATTCAATTAATTTTTAATATTAAATTAAATTTTTTTAGAAGTATTGCTTGCCACAAAACAGCTTGTTGTTTAAATCACTTTTTACTTTAAATTTTTTGCCTTTATTTTAAAATTTCTTCTCCGCTTTAGCAAAAAAGCAACAAACTTGCCGCAGCACTATTGGCATCTGCATTCATTGAAAACAAAACAAAAATGAAAATTTATGTTTGTACGGAGAATATTTGTAATGTTTATTGGCAAACCCCAAACGGAAACAACGTGTGTGTCTGCCAAGCATTTTGTGTGGTTTATTATGGCCTTAAGAATTGCTGTTGCCTTAAAATTGCCGTTGTTATTGCCGACCCCAAATAGAATAAGGGTGATTATACCTTTGAATAACATTAGAATAAAAACAACAATATAAGTATACCCATACCACAATAGTGGAGAGGGTATTAAGCATTTGTGCTGATGTGTGTAACGCCTTAAAATATTGGTCATAGATCCACCTTAAAGTATACCGATCGACTCAGAATCACTTTCTGAGACGAACCAACGTTGTCCGTCCGGCTAGCTGGCTGTCCATGTAACCTTGTGCGCAAAGTACAGGTCGCAATTTTTGAGATAATTTGATAAAATTTGGGCATAGGTTCTTATTGGCACAAGGACCAAGCCTATTGAAAATGGGCCAAATCGTAGGACCACGAGGGAAGATAGGAGAAAATTTCTTCCTCTCAGAAACTATCAAACCGATTTGAATAAAATTTAAACATAGATAAAACCATATCTTTATGGACACAAAAGGGATGCATTTTTGAAAAAGTACGACGACGAGGGGAGATAGGGGCAATATATGCCTCTCAAACCGATTTAAATGAAATTTAAAGCATAGATAGATCCATATCTATATGGACTCATAAGTTATCGCATCGAAAATATGTGAAACAAAATATTCAATCTTTTCTCGAAAAGTGAGAAACAAATTGCAGACGTTGAGAACGCCAATCACCACTGCTGCCAACTTTTTTTGAGCACTTCCCGCGAAATACTGCTAAAACCTAAACATTTTTAAAAGTTTTATGTAAATCTAGATATAGCTTGCTTTTTGTAAAGGTGTACGATTCTCATATTACGTTACATACTCAGGTTTCCAACTTTCCTATCTATTTTATTCACAAAAAGTTATAGTGAGGTATTCGGCTATGCATAATCTTTGATATCCTACACCTACCGTTAGAAAGTTTCTGGAGTGGTCCTTATATGGGACCTATGGTAAATTGTCGTCCAATATTAATTAAACTTCAAAAAATGTCAAAATTTGTTTCTGTTTTAAAAGTTAGTTGCGCTCGTGCTCTACAAAAGGGCAGTAAGTAAAACCGTGAACATAAACAAGTTATTTTTAGCCAGAACAACAAAAAAAAATTTATAAGAAAAAGTATTAAATCTGTGAATTTAAAATTTGAGAAAGGTTTTTGTAGCAAAAATTAGCCGCTGAGAGATGTTTGAAATCGATAGATTTCCCGCTTACCGCTAGAACGTATTTTTCCCCGCGATTGATATTTAAAAACCGCTAGATATATTGGGAAAATCTCTAAATTTGCAACAGTGCTAATCACACATATACCGTTGATAATTAACATGAGGTCTTCACCTGACAATTTCTTGTCATAATAAACGTCAAACTTCATATAAAAAAAAAGCTGTCAAAAATTTTAGAGTCTTTGACGTTTGGTATGACAAAAAATTGTCAGTTGAATACCCCATGTAAGCATTAAACAAATCTGCCAAGAACAAAATACTTACCTCTTCCGTGTAAATTTTCATTTTATTTTTCATTTTTAATTTAATTTTTAGTTTTAAAATTTTTGTTCTCAGCCCGTTTTTATTCGTGAGTTTATTTGATAGTTCAAAGCGGGAACTTTTTTTTATCAAACATAGATTTTCAGGCTGAGTTTGTATGAAAAACTTTAAACTCGATTTTCTTGCAAATTTGAAGAGCTAAAGCTAAAACAAGGAACAATCTGTTATCACTCACAACCAGTGTCAAAACGTATTAAGGAAAAAATGCTAGATAAAAAAATTTATATGTAAAAAATTGTTTTTAATATGCTGCATTTTGTCCTTCAGCTTCAGCGACGAGGTGTCAAATTGCCTTTTACAAAGGTTTGCCAGATGATCGACTGTGCACAGCACATAAACTTAATACTGCTTCTGCTGAATGTTGTAACAAATTCGGCGGCATGAAATAGCCCCCCACGAAATAAGTCCCCAACATAATTATGAAATAATACCCAATTTTTGGGGTCTACCCCAATGGGGGTAGACCAATGAAATAACTCCTCAATTTTTGGGAATTTATTTCATTTTGATTTGGGGAGTTATTTCATTTTGTTGGGGTTTCATTTCATTCTAAAATTGGGGATTTATTTCATATGAAATAGGACCCCAATTAAAAAAATTAAATAATACCCCAAACAAAATGAAATAACCGCCCAAAAATCGTTTTTGTTGTTCTCTGTACAAATTTTTGGGAGGTTATAGACAAGAGCCGTATGAACACAGACTAATCGAGTTATAAGTTACTCATTCCATATGAAGCTTTTTGAAAATTTGAAAGAGACAAAAAAACGCAAAATCTTCCGTCTCGTGACAGTTCTGTAGTACTCTGTGGTATTTACAGACCAATTCGAAAAGAATTTAGTCTGCTGTAACATATTTTTTTTTTTGGCGAATTTAATCCAAATGCCAACATAATTAGACGGCTTACGTACACAAATAGTATAATTTGGAAAGAAATTTGTATGGGGAATATATTAAATTTAAGACCGATTTTTACTATTCACATAGACTTCTTCCTTGGTACAATTAAAATATCTTTACCAAATTTGATCAAATTATGCGCAAAATTGCAACTTGTTCTCTGCGCACAAGGTTAACATGGCTAGACAACCAGCCAGACGGACGGATGGGCATCGTTAAATCACTTTAAAAAGTGATTCTCAGTTGATCGATGTACTAAGAGATTGGTTCAGATTTCTATGTATTGCACACATCGTCAAAAACGTATGTTTATAATAGCTTTTTCCTATATTTTTGCTTTTATGTAAAATTTTAAAGTTTAAAATAACATTATCTTTAATGAAAACCTGCTTTGTCTTAATTTTAAAGTAAAAATTAAATGTGGATGGCGCAATTAAAGCAACACGTTGGGTACACAGATAGATATTTAAAACAGAAAAGCCAGAATTTCGAAAAAAAAAATTTTTATTTGCTGCGTTAAGAGTCATCTAAAAAATCGAATATGTATCAAAATATGCTTTAAAAAGGCAAAATATAATAAGCAATATGCCAAAAAAATGAACTTTTTCTTTTTCAAGCTATTAATGCCGAATGATTTTTAATACTTCGGGGGTAGAGTCAAGTACCCTACTTGCTTATTAGAGTGCTCCTCACTTGTCCTAAAACTTGGAGTTTTTGACTTTTTATGAATTTAACGCATTATTTATGTTTCTAGCTACAAAATCATTGTTTTTATGTATTGAGTAGTTAGTTTGGGTAGCAATCTTTCATTTTTGGGTTTTGTAGGAATAATACACTGAAAAAAACAAAGTGGCAAAAACAAAACTTGAAAGTAAGAAAATACGACTTCTATCATTTAGCACGGCACAAATTGGGCTGAATATTATGGCTTGCCATGCAACACAGTTGTTAATGACATCAAAATCTAAAATTCTGCGGTGGTGCGTGGCGATCGCATTTTTCGTTTACAATAAAATTAGGAAAATGTAAAAAAAGGCGAAAAAAATTAAAAAAATTGGGTTTTTTGACCTTCATTCACTTATAACTTTTGAAGTGGGAGTGTTATCTTCAAGCACCACCGCAGAATTTTAGATATTTTAGTCATCAACAACTCTGTTGTCTCCCAAGGCATAATATTCAGCCGAATTTGTGCCGTAGTACAAACAGCACAGCCTATTTTCGACAAAATTTATTAATTGATTAAAAAACAGGGTGAATTTAAAAAAAAAACGTAAATTTATGCTACTAAAATTAGTTTTACATTAGTTATTAAGAACATAGACACTGTTTTCACTTTGGGAAACAAAATTTCTTTCCATGTGATAAGTAAATATTAGGGTATTCATTTCATCGACCTTTTGCTTTAATCGGTTAATCGCTCGATTAATTAACCGAGGTTTTGGTTTAACCGGTTAATAATCGGTTAATTTAGTTTTTGATCGGTTAACCGATTAATAAAGTTTTTTTTATAAATTAAGTAATTTCAATATATAAAAATGAATTAATTGCTTATTATTTGGAGTTTATAAGCATACAACATAACAATTCTTGAACTAAAACGAGCAAGCAAAAAAAAAAAAACAATTCATAAATTTGTAATATGCATTTTCCAATTAATGCACAAGGTGTTGTATCAAGCCATATCGTCATAATATCCTAAATAAAATTTAAAATTGTTTAAAGTAAATATTGTTGTGTTTCAAACAAAATAAAAATTGTAATGCTGTGTTCATTGATTCGTCATAACTGTATAGTAGAAAACTAAATTATAAGCTGCAGCTTACAACAGTCATATCGTTGGCTTAATATGCAAACCTGCTAACTCACTTTCAGCACATTTTACAGGAAAGAAATTAAACTTTTTATTTTTCCTATTTGAAGCTTGATAGAAAATTAAAATTACAGTCAGTTTTACACACTTCAAGACTTAAATAGAAGAAAAACTACATGCTGGTCGACGAGGCGTATTTTTCTCTACCACACGGCATCAAAATCTCAATTTACATAAAAAGTGGATTTAGCCGGTTGGCATATTAAACCGACGATATATATTTCCTGTAATTATTTTAAGACATAATACTTTATGACTACCTTGTGAATACCCCAAATATTTACATATTTATTTGTTATTTCAATCGTTAAAGGAGATCTTATAAAATGATCTTTAAGAAAAGTTATTTATTTTAAATGTTTAGGGTTAAAGCGACTCTTTTCTTTAGTTTAACAAAATTTGACTTGGAAAATATTATTTCACTTATCGAAGATGAATTTCTAACTTTTCAGCCCTTTTCCAGGATTTCTCTTAACATATAAAATACTCCATTATGCCATTAAAGTTGTTTAAAATTTTTAACCCTCTAATTGTTTCGGTTAATTCTGTTAAAAGACTGATATGAGAAGAAGCAAATAACTAAACACATACATATAAAAAGTACGTGAAACAAAAAAAAGGTGTTGGCAATCAAATATTTAACCCATTTTTCGCCACATTCCTGTTGATCGATGATGAAGATAAAAAAACATTGTAATTTTAGTCATCGGTCGGCGGAAAATGGGTTAAAATTAAGATAACTGAACACCTTCTTTGTTTGTATGAAAAAATATTTGCTAAACAAATACATTTATAATACTACAAAATATTGAAAATTTTGTTACTTCGGTTAATCGACTGAAATTAACCGGTTTTATCGTTAATCGAAAAAACCAATTTGAAATTAGCCGATCAGTTAATCGGGTAGTAATTAATCGGTTAACCGGTTGACGGTTAACCGAATGAATACCCTAGTAAATATACTTATATTTCATTTACTATTGTGATAAAGCGGCAGTAGAAATTTTAGCCGTCGCCTTTGCGTGCTTATTAATTACACAGCCTCACAAAATTATAAAAAGGTTCTGACCCAGAAACCAGACCCACCAATCCTTATGTATTATGACCTCCTGAATGCAATGCCGCCATAAGTATTGAATTCAATCGTTGGGTTTTCATGTAATTTACAAGGAAAGTCCGCAAAGTGACCCTACCTAATTTGTAAATTTGACCATGTTAAAAAGTGTTTGTTTAAATGCATGTAACTTTTAAAATTTTTGACAGATTTGATCTTACATAAAGAAATACAATTTTAAAAAATTTTAACTAACAATAAGTCAAATTTACAAAGAAACCGATTTGCTATTTCAGTTTGTGCAAAAATATCCTGAAGCGTACACGGATGCGAAAATGATTCATGATTATATTACAGACACAAATTTTCTGTATCAAATTTTCTGTAGCAGCTTGCATTGAACCACTAAAACATATTAGCACTTGTAAATCAATTGTTGCTTGTGATCATCTTACTTTCAAGGACGTGCTGTATCAAATATTTGAATATTTAGAGTTCGAAGAAATTAATAAAAGATCGTTCTTGAATTCAATTCCCCACAAATTTCAATTTGCTTTTAACACAGACAAGCTTAATTTGCTTACTGCAAATTTGAAAAAGATGTTAACATTTTCCAAACAGTTTTAGCGGATGCGAAAGATTCAATGTTAAAAAGATATATCGATAGACCTGTGGATGATGTATACTCATTCCAAAGTAATATCAATGTGGAAAGAGTGTTTGCGATGGCGAAGAGGAACGAGGATATGGAACCTCATAAAGAAATATACACCATGTGTCAGCAAATAAAGGCCCGGCAAAACAAATGCATTCACTTCCTTTTCGATATTTTGCAGTTCTATCCAACGAAGCAAGATATGGAAAATGGTGTAAAAATAATGAAAAAGGTTTTTCAGGAAAATAAAAAATGGAATGCTAAGGAACGAATAAAGAGATTGGAAGAGATGGAGCAAACAACAAGTAAAAAAACGACGTACGGAGAGTAAAGTCCTATTTGAAAATCACACCGAAAAATACAAAAACGGTGTAATTTTAAAAGCACATGTGATTTGAAATCACATGATTTTAGAACAGACGTGATAGACCCAAAAATAGAATACCTATCTGTTGTCAATATTTCTGTTAAACCAACATAAATTGTTGTTAATCTTTCTGTTAAACCAACATAGGTAAATTGGGGGCAGCATGCACCTATTGTCATTTAATATTGCACAAATTAGTTTTCAATGACTTGAAATCAGACTACAAAATTTCATAAAAATCATCTGTCCATAATTAAGACCATATAAGGTCTACGTTTTGAATACACTGAAGTGTGTAACATTTTTTTTAATTTTATTTTTGAACATAAAATTGTTTTTGCGAAATTCCTTTTTTACATTAATTTTTAATCTTTTAGATTTTGCAAAACTTACCTTAAAAATTATTTATTTTATCTAATAACTGCTTCAAATTTCTTTTAACTTTCTTAAATCTTATTTTTTAACTACATAGGTATTCTTTCATTTAATTTTAACTTTACAACTTTATAGGCCATAGTTTGTGGTAATTCACCATCTTTAATAATTTATTATTATTATTTTGCTCGAATACAAAACATTTTTTCATATTCACTTTTTAAAACCCATGGTCTCTTAAATTAGCAACAAACAAACTCTTTTCTCTTTCACTTATCTTGCTTTTAGCTGAGACACTCAGGGCTGTCAGACTTGGGGATTTATCCCCAAAGTTGGGGATTTTATGCGAGCAAAAAGGACAAAGAAAGTCATTTGGGGATTGGGGATTTTTTTGGGGATTTAAAAAAAAAATTTGGGGATTTTTTGGGGATTTTACACTTTTTTTTTTTTTTTTATTTTCCCTTTTATTTTTTATGCTTATTTTTCTTTGTCTCGTATTAAAAATATGAAAAAAAGTTACACAACTTTTATCTTACTCTTATCAACAACTTATACGGTGTAAAAGGTCCTTATTAAGATTATCATTTTAGTTAAAAGGTAGGGTTAAAGGTACTTTATAAATTTATGTTATTTTTCCTTCAGGGTACAAACAAAATAAAATAATTTTTTTTACAAAAAATTTTTATTTGGGGATTTTTGGGGATTTCTAATTAAAATTTTTCTTACTATTTTTACTTTTTAAAAAAAAAAATTTTCAAATTTGGTCAGAAAAAAAACAAACAGAAAAATATTTACTTATTAAGGTTTTTTTTCTTTATTTGGGGATTTTTGGGGATATTTTTTTAATTTTTTGGGGACAAGGAAAAAAAGTACCTGGCAGCCCTGGAGACACTTTGCTTCCCTTCTACTTCCTCAAAAACATACTAAACAAACACACTAACGTTAATAAAAAACACAACACAAGACAGCTCATTCTCTGCTTCCTACAACCGCGACGCTATCTCTGTCATTATCTCTGCTTTGTATGAACTAATTTTCTATTACTGTTTTTACAAAGAAGTATTAATTAACCTTTTTGCTTAGATTTTATTGTTTTAATTTTATTTTTCTATAAAAATCAGTAATTTTTTTAACACTTTTGACTGCTTTATTAATGAAATCAAAGCAATATTTCTTTAAGACGTTCACGCACTTTGAAAATTTCTAGAAACTAAAAAGAATAGGAAAAGGAAATTAAGCACAAGGGAGTTTAAAAAAATCTGCTGGTTAAACTTAAGTGTGAGAGTGAAAGAGACAGATAATGCGAGCAAATGAAGAAAAAAGCTTTTGTTACAGTAAGTGCTGGTTCACACAGGTCAAGTTTGACTCTTCAAGTCTTGAGCTTTTAGGAGAGAGGGGTAAAGAGAATGGAAAGGGGTACATACTTGACCGTACCAGTCAGTTTTGTATTTTTCTTTTCTTTTTTCATCCGTAATATAATAAATAGCTACAAAGTTGAAGGAAAAGATGATTAGTGAAATTATTAGGTTTGTTTTTTTTTTATTGAAAACAGGGATGGGTAAGTGGTAATAATAATACAATTTTTCTGTTATTAATATGTTTACCTTTGAATAACAATTAAGCTACGTACAGACGGTGGTCAGATCTTACAATGTTGTCATAAAAATTGCAAAAAAAAAAAAAAAAAAAATGTCTTGCAACTGTGTGAACATTGTTAGTTCATTTTTATTTGGCAGATGTGTAATGACAACATTGTAAGATCTGACCATCGTCTGTACGAAGCTTTATAAATTACAAATGTTCATATTATTCAAATGTGTATTAGAAGTCAAATTACAACTCTTAAAAGCTTTTATACTTTAATAGTCTTATTCCTTCAATATTCTCCAGGAATATTTTTTAAATTACTTTAACTTGTTGCACAGCCACAACAAAACAAAAATCAATGTCGCAAGGAATTACAAGCTGAAGAATTCTTTTCTTGAGAAAATTTTTTTCTCGAAAAAAGTATTTTTCGTGATCACGGGCATTTTCAATTAAACTAAAAAAAATGTTATTACTTTGCTTGCATTTTATGTTTTAGCATTTTCGAAACCAGCAAGTACATACACACAGAAAAAAAATAAAAATGTTTTATTAACATGGCGATATGTTGGTTGAGAAACATAGTAAATTTCTGCAAAAGTATGTCCTTTATTTAAATTTATCATTATTTCATATTTATTTTAAATGAAACATATTTAAATAACCTTAAATCACGTTTATTTTATATTATTCACTGTTAAAACAACTTTGTTCAATATTGAATTCTTAAAAACCTGTTTTATGTTAAAATCAAAAGTGTATCTTGTTAAATTAACATGCGTACATACTTATGGTTGTGTGTATGCATGTACACACAGAAAAAAATTTGAATGTTAAGTTAACATGGCGCAATGTTGATTAAAAATCATAGTAAATAAAAATTGCCATTGTTTTAAAGACATTTTAAATGAAAAATGTTAAAATAACATTGTCCAATATTGAAACCATAAAAACCGGTTTTACTTGTTTTGTATAAAAAAGCAACACCATAAAAAGAAAAACATATAAATTTTTTTAATTTCGTGTTTAAAATATGTTATAAAAAGATGAAAATTCCCGTATTCTTTTAGTTAAAATTATTTAGTTAAACAGCACATTAAGTTTTCAAAGTAGAATGATGACGAAACCCATATCGGGCCATTCTGCTGATGCTTCTTTTAACAAAGGGGAATACAAAATAAGTGAAACATGTGTTACAGGGGTAAGTGTTTTGAATTATTCTTAAATAAATGCATATGTTGTCTCTAAATTACATTTTTTTTTATTTTAAAAGAAAAAAATGTTGTTCGCAAGTTATTGTAAAATCATGTTGAATTAACAAAATCACTACAGAAAACGGTAAAATCAACCTTGTGTTCGACATAGAATTTTTTCTGTGCGTATGTATGTATATAAAAGTGCAGTGTAATTGTGCCTGACAAATGTTACATTGTGCTTGGCGATGTTAAAAGTTAAAAAACATTAGTTTCATATACGAATATTTTTTAAAAAACATAACCATTTATATAATCTAGGATAGATTCTTGTATACATCGATTTTTGGACTGATTTTGTATGAAAATTTTAAACTTGATTTTCTCGCAAACTAATAGAGCTAGAGCAAAAACAATGAACATCTGTGATCACTCATATTTCTTACCAAACATCGAGTTTTGGGCTGATTTTATATGAAAACTTTTTCTTGAAAACTGTAAGAGCTAATCAAAAACAAACAAAAAATCGGAATGCGAATATTGCCACGTCTACTTTTTTAATCCCGCCCACATTTTGTCGGATATTTTTTATAATCAACCGAAAAGCTTGTACCTAATGATGAAAATTTTGCTCTTGCGTTTTCCGGATGTGCAAAAATCTAAAATGTCTTTGTGTGAGAAGAATTCCACCCGCATTTTGTCAGACATTGTAAGTTACAAAAAAGAAAATGATACAAACTAATGGCTTGCAACTTGGGTCGTTTTAAAAGACGTTTGCGTAGTGGAGAAACGTTTTAAATGACATCGCGAATGTGGATATGCAACGTATTTCCATAAAAAAAAGGTTATAAACTGTAAATTTGCATGTAATTTTAAATTCAAACTTCTTGATATTTTGTATACAAGTTTTTATTATCATTAATTTTGATAATCTAAAAAAAACTTCAAAATAAGTAATCCTGGCTTTTAAAATGTTTATTTGCCCTCCAGAAAAATAACTTTTTTGCTTCTTACAACGTTATTAGCGGCATTGCGTTACACAAGTATTTTTTTCACCCAGAATTCATTTTTTCATGTATGGAGTATTATAAGTTAAAAAGAGCCAAATTGGTTCCCATACTTATATTTTTTGTTTTGGTACGATTTTTAATACAGTTTTAAAGGTTATACAAGATTCGACACATCCGTATATTGCACGTTACCTTGTTGTTTTATTGAAATTGACGTCTCAAAATTCTCTCTACATTGGCAGAAAACAGCGGTTACGGTTTAATATTTTGAACACATTAAGAAATGCATTAAAAATCATGCCTTTCGTCGATAAAAAATGAAGAGTTTTTTTGGAAACTGAATAAAAGCGTCACCTTTTAGAAATAAATCAGCAAAACGGCACTTTGCTAATTTCTGAACAATAAATCGTCAAAATTATGATAAATCGTCAAATCTGGCAGCTCGAGACGTTATTTTGCATTTTAGATAACGGTGTACCTATACCCTGCAAATAATAGGACCAGTCCAAACACGCGTGTAAAGAGTAGTCTACAAGGCACCAGGACTTGTCCAAAACTAACCCAAACGTTTGGAAAAACCCTGGTCTATTTAACATTACGATGTCCTAGGAGAAGACCATATAACCCACCTTTGGACCACTAGGGAGTAGTTTTAAAACTCAAGAGGATTAGTTTTGAAGTCGTTTAAAAACGAAAGCATGTCGTTAAAAAACGAAGACATGTCGTCTCACTACAAACACTTTTTAACAATGACATGGTCCATGCTTGCATTACATCGGACCAGTCCATGGAGTAGTCCATTTTATCAAAATGGATCAGGTGGTCCAATTTTATTTGCAGGGTACCGACATTAGTTGCGTTCGAGAACACACAAGTTTTTACTATTTTTTACTAAACTTTACTACATTTTAAGAAATTGCGTTCGAGTACACAAAATGCAGTAAAAGTGACAGTTCTTGTCTGAGTATTTACAAATTTTTACTACAGAAATTTTTGCATTTATTTGGCTAAATACAAACTTTTGAAATTTTTTTTGTTATGTTAATTTTTTAGAGTTGTAAAAGTTTGAAGTTTTTGGGTACCTAAGTAATCAATAGCAAAAAAATTATTCATGTTCTTTTCAATAATTTAACCCGCTACGAATTAGTAAAATCAAAAAAACAAACAAATATGAAAGATTACATAAAATAGTTTGTTTGTATTTTCCAAATATGTTCGTGTTATAAAAAGTATTTAATCGAGTACCGATAAGAAAACGAGTTAAGTAGTCAAAAGTGTCAATATTTTTCAACACTTCAATTATTTGCCATCAGCTGTTGCCTTTATTTTACGAATTTTTACAAATTTTGCATTCGCGTACTTTTTTGGACAACAGCTTTTTATGAGAGTAAATTTTTCAGTTTACTCATTTACTGCATTTTACTGTAAAAGTACTCAAACGCACCTATTATTTACCAAATTTATGCATTTTTTTTGCACATTTGTTAAAAGTATAAAAACAAACTTTCGCCACAAAGTTTAATAGTGCTCACAAAAAAAAAACTTAACTTGTTGTAATATTAAAAAATTGTAAGCTTTATAATTTAAAACAGTATGTTTTTGTTATTAAATAAATACTTACTGCTGCAGTTTTCACCATCGATTGCCCTAAATCCCAGCAGATAAAATTTTAATTCACCCATTTTCAAAAAATGTATCGTTAAAGCTAAAAAGCTTTGCTTCGAAAAGCTATCAGTCCATATTTTGGTAGTCAAGCCAAATCCGTTTTCTTTAATTTCAACTATTTCTGTTTTAACCTTTTGAAAACATTGCTCGTATATATCCATTAAATTTTCCACGATGGCTTGCGATTTCGGTAATAATTTATCAAAATCCATGTCAGTACCACATTTTGTTCCAAGTCTTACAAACTCTTGAAAAACTGCCTTAAGGCCTTCATTTGCTATCAGTTCATATGGCCGGCAATTTTTTATAATCCATTTAGTAAAACTGTTGGATAAATTATGAAGGGGGTTTTCATTACCAGATACTGCAGTTGTGGGGTTTTCACCGCCAATCTTTGGAATTGGAGTATTTTTAGTATGCATGAATTTTGTTAAATAACATTTATGTTTTACTAGGTTAGACGTTGAAAGGTTAGTGAATTTAAAAACTTTTGAGCATTTCTTGCAGTATACATATCCTGAAACTTCATTGCCTTTTTGATCAACTATTTTGGAGAATATGGACCACACTTTGCTTTTGGAATTTCTCCGGAACTTAGAGTTTAACTTATATTCACCACTTTGAATTTTTTGGCTGATATCAAAAGATTTCCAGCTTCGCCAGTACTAAAAAAAAAATTAATTACATTTTATTATTATTATGTACATACCATTATTTACAATAAAAATATTATTTTACGGAATATATTTAGTTAATTTTTTGATAGGTAAATTTTATAAAATAACTGAAAATTCAATTGTTTTTACGAAATTCGCTGTTAAATTTGTGACAGTAAAATTTTTTTAACTTAACTTTTCGTTATTTTAAATTACATTTTCATTTAATTTTACATACAGAAGGCTTCAACTTTATCAATGGACAATATTAACTGCAACTAAAAATTCGTATTAAAGGCCTAACCATAATATGTATAGCCATGCTTAACCTACTGTCAAAACTTAACAAAAAGTCTCTCAAATGTACTTAAGAAAACAAAAACAAAATAAAAAAACATTTCATTCCGTACGGAATGTGCGATTAGATTCGCACCTTGCTTAAGCAAATGACAGTTTCATTAAACTTAGCAAAAAGTTTCCTTAAGTTCCATATAGTTTGCCACACAGAATTTACATGTATTCGCAGATTTGCTTAAGCCAACTTAAGCACATTATGGTTGAGCCTTAATGTGCACTTAGTTTAGATACAGTTAAAAATAAATTTGCTTGGAATTTGAAATGTTTATTTATTTAAAAATGACTGAACGGAATACTTCTTAAATTTTTAAACTACAGTCTGTTACTTAAGGCCATTTTAGACTATAATACTTTGTGTTAAGACATGTCAAAAACTTACAAATAATTCATAATGTATAATAGTGTAAAAACATTTTGTAATGAAATGTCAAAAAAAAAGTAAAGAAATTTGGCAGTCGTATGGTTCTCTCTATTTTTTGAAATTTTTCTAAACGATTAGATTTTTCATTTTATCAGAATTGTGTTTTTACAAAAGCACAAGAAGAAAATCAGGGATGGAAAATTAAAATTTTGTGCACAAATATTCACTATTATTTTTTCTAAAAAAAAATTGCAAAACGATAAAAAAAAATATAAAATTTCAAGTGAATTCTTTTAAAATTTAAATTAATCACAAATATTTGTTGTAAAAAATCGTTAAATACAGTACACAGACGAAAAAAAAAATAAAAAAATATAATTGTATCAACTTTTCCACCCTAGAAGAAAATAAAAAAAACAGCTGTTGAATAATTTGCCGGCCACATCAAAATAAAAATTATTAAATATTAAAAATAAAGCAAAAATATATCTGAGGACCAAGGTGCAAGTTTAAATGTGCAAGTTAGTGAATAATACGCCAGCTAACAATGTTCCAATGCTTAATAAAATGTTTTTTCGTCTTTATTTTGTAATCTAAAGTGGATCTCATAAATAAAATGTAATGAAAAAAAATTTCTCTTTGATTTTTTGACAATCAGACCAAAAATCATTTCATTTTCTAAGACCAAAAGTCTTAAGACTTGTATGATAGTGTAAAACAGCCTTTAATAATATTGTGAGTGTAGTCAAGGCTTAAATACGTTAAAACTGATGGATTTAAAAAAAAGGAGTTTTATATGAGATCAAAATATTGTCGTTCCACAAAATCCTTAATAAAAACTTTATTTTTCATCAGATTCAAATTACGCTTAAAATGTTGGTAATTAAATATACTATTTTGTATTTGTAACCGATTATGGCCTTTAAAGGCTAGGTTATACGTAATGTAAAAAAAAAAATAAAAATAAATAAAATAAAAAAAAAAAAAAATAAAACATTCCAGATGTTAAATATAACGTAGAAAAAAAAAACCAAATAAAAATGAAAAATTTTGAAAAAAACGTAAAAAAGGCAAATTTTGAGGTGCCATAACTCAGCCATTTCTTATCAGATAGATTTTCAGCATATCGACGGAAAAGGCATTCAATTACCTTTTCAACAATGTGCCACTTGTTTCGATCGGAGTTTTCTGTTGGGCTCCACAAGGGTTTGAGTGGGACAATGCACCAAAAAACACAAAAGTACCGTTATCTAAAAAACGGTACTTAGGAAAAAAATACAGCTTTTTTCGTTTAAGGAGGTCCCAATTAACTTATCTAGGCATGTGGCGTTCTTGGTACTTTTCCAAATTAAAAATTTGTGAAGCAGTGTAATTGGTCCAAGCAATGTTGCCAACTCAGTTCTTTTCGGTATAGATTTAGCAAGAAAATCTTCAAAAAATTTTTGTGGCATCATCATCAAATGCATGGATGGTTAAAAGAAAAAGCTAGGCTTAAACAAGTCCTTACATATATGCCTCAACTGCCAAGTGATTACTTTTTTGAACTTTTATGCCCAAATAAGATCGGAACATATAAATTAATTTTACAATGACAATCATAGAATTTTAAATAACATTCAGTTGTATAAAGAAGCTTTGAATCTCCAACAAATGTTACTTAAAGTTCAAAAAGATCTAAATGCTATACAAAGTGACTCCGCTACAATTGCAACTGCCATTGATGTAATTTGTTGAACAATGAATTACTACTGTCAACTAATTTTTTGGCGAATGTGATGCATCCCAAATATGTATATAAGTATGTATACAAACTAATTAGTCAAGAAAACGTAGATAGCAGAAGAATGTATAAGTCAAAAGCACCTCTCATTTCTTGCACCTTGTTTGGCATTTAAAATTTAAGTTGCAGAATATTTTTCACAATAGCGGTATTCAGTTCAGATTTTATTTGATTGAAAAAATGGAAAAAGCACACAAGGAAAAGTATTTACACTAAAAGCTGCAATTTAAACAGCCTTAAACCAAGTGTAAACAATCAAGTTTAAAAATTGCAACATTGCAGTTTTTTTCCAGCAAACATTATTTTTATTTTCAAAAGATTTTGCTATTCGTGCTTAATTCCCAGTTTTTATTCTTGACAAAAACACTTGAAATTTATTGTTGATGGGATAAGCTATTCCAATGCATTTCACTGATTGCTTAGGCCAGATCATCAGGAAACTTCATCCATAAAGATTTTAGACAAACTAAAGATATTAAACCAAATAAAACTGTTAAACGTATAAGAATTATAGCAACAGTTCTACTTGTAACAATATCAAAGCTTGAACAAAACACATCAACAATAAACAACAGTGGGTTTATCTCATCTTACATTCCCCACTACAATTAGTTGAAATTCTATCAACATTAATTGTAGTTGTAAGCAGGTTAAGAAAAACAAAATAAAAACAACAACAACTTACAAAAAATGTTGTCAATTAAGTGTTTTTTATGCCGTGCACTTGCCTGTTTATTATCAAAAAGTAATTTAAATTTTTGAGAATACAAAATTTCAATTTCAAAAGATTTTGCTATTCGTGCTTAATTCCCAGTTTTTATTCTTGACAAAAACACTTGAAATTTATTGTTGATGGGATTAGCTATTCCTATGCATTTTTTGTATTCCCAAAAATTGAAATTACTTTTTGATTATTTTTATATTATAATATATTTCCATTTAAGACGTAATAATAAGATGACAGGCTGTTTTACTTAATTTGACACGACAAATATGTATAAAATCACACTTTTAAATTATAATAAAAACATTCAACATGAGTGCAATTTTCCATTTTCCTTTTTTTTGTGCAATCAAAAACATCAGAACTGAACAACAATTGTCACAAAGTTAAAATTTTTGCCAGCAAACTTTTCTGATTTTTTCGCTTCAGTAATAAATTGGCCTTCTACACCTTTTTAAGTTGAAATTCAGAAAATACAAATTAATATTCAGAAAAACGAATTGATGTTCAGAAAATACAAATTGATATTAAGAAATCCAAATTGATGTTGAGAAAATACAAATTGATATTAAGAATTCCAATTTCATATTGAGAAAATTCAAATTGATATTAAGAAATCAAAATTGATATTGAGAAAATCCAATTTGATAATAAGAAATACAAATTGATGTTGGGAAAATACAAATTGATATTAAGAATTCCAAATTGATGTTGAGAAAATACAAATTGATATTAAGAAATCCAAATTGATATTGAGAAAATACAAATTGGAATTGAGAAAACCCAACTTAATATTAAGAAAAACCAAATTAATATTGAGATATAAATTCATAGTTTTATTGATATTAGGAACAAAAAAATTATGAGTTTAAAAACAAGTAACTGAAAATATTCAGTTCTATTGCTCTTTGGTAGAATGTTGTACTCCTCTGCACTGTCAACTGTGGTTATATGGAGTAGCCTTAGCTTCGTCGATAACACCATCCAAAGATGATACATGTATTGTAGCTCTTAAGCCTATTCTGGACCATCCACGAGTTCTTCTGCAGAACAAATGGAAATTAGTTTCATCAATCCAAATTATTTGTTTTCCACTTTGAATGAAATTATTTAAATCCTCAACATATTTCGCTCGTTTTTGTTTGTTTTTCATGCTGCGTACAGCGTAATGGTGGGTATTGATGCAACGCAATATGTATTGCGATTTGTAATGTTTATTAAACATAAATAAAGGATAATGTATTTTTTATGTATACAATACATATTCAAAATATAATAATGAAAATATCAATATTAATTTGTTTTATCTCAATTTCAATTTGTATTTTCTCAATATCAATTTGGATTTCTTAATATCAATTTGTATTTTCTCAATATCAATTTGGATTTCTTAATATCAATTTGTATTTTCTCAACATCAATTTGGATTTCTTAATATCAATTTGTATTTTCTCATTATCAAATTGGAATTCTTAATATCACTTTGTATTTTCTCAATATTAATTTGGATTGTCTCAATTTCAACTTAAAAAGGTGTAGTTCAGCATCAATTGAAAACATTTTCCCCCCTTATTGTTTAATATAGAATAACCATGGAAATCGTCTTGGATTGGAAAAAGCATTAGCTCTTGTTAAAATGTATCGACATTTAAAATCTGAGCCACTTTTTATGTATAGGATTTTAACTTCAATTTCGGTCTTTTCAAAATCAAATTCAGGTTTTTTGAAAAACAAATTCAGAATTTTCGTAATCCAATTGAGTATTTTACAAATCATTTTCCGCATTTTTCAAATTAAATTCATTTTAAAAAGCCTGATTTTCATTTTTAAAAGGAATTAGATTTAAATAATTAATAAAAAGAGAAAAGCCCTCTAACGTTAAATCAACATACATACTTACAAATGGGCATATAAAGACTTTGTATGCATTTTATAATCATTTTCTTTTATTTTTCTGTAAAAAAATTTTAAAAATTATACCATCTTTGTATACATAAATGAATATAAAGAAAAAAAACCCACTTGGGTTTTTTAGAACAAAATACCCATTAAAACCCGGGTGGGTTTTTCTGGGTTAGCCAGTGGGCAGCCAACCCTGAATTGAACTGAATAATGATTACAACAAAATAAAAATTTACCGTTAATCCGAATAACATATGGGCATTTCCTGGGATCACGAACGTACGTTTGTACGCCTTTGATGTACAAATAATATAGAAAACAAAACTTTTCCTAGCATTTTTTTTCGATTCGATAGCATTTGGGTAGCTCTATGCTTAGTGCAAAAGAAACATATCAATCGAGTTAAAGTTTTCATAATAGTAGTTATAAACGTGTGATCACGAACGTACGCAAAATAGAAGTCAACTTTGGCTGACAGTAGTGTAATGTAAAAATCTGCGTAATGGAACGGAATATTCAAAATGATTAAGTTATTTTAAAAGTGTATTAATGTAGGTCTCCATCCATTATTTACAAAATAAAATATCTCTCTTGGTTTTTGTTTAATTGGCTTATTTACCGGTCGCGAACTTACGAATTTTCCATATGTTTTTTTATTATTATCACCACGCATTTTCCCATAAATGTCTTAAAATTTCCTTAACAAAAAAACTTAATACTCCTTTTGCAATTGATTGTAATGGAGAGATTACGAAGAAAGCGTGTAAACATAACATATTTCTTGCATATAAAATAAGTATATAAAAATGTCTTTTGAAGTAGAAAATACAGAAAAATATAAAATTTTCCAGTTTCCAGCCCAATTTCCTCAAGTAAAACAGCTGAGATATGCTATGAAACCATTCGTTTATAAAAACAAAGACTTTTTTATAATAATAAACAATTAAAGACGATGATAATCAACATTTTATTTTTTCATAATGGTAGACCATTCTGGGGAAATGCCCATATTGCTCTTTGAACTCTTCCTTAGATTACAGACCATGTAAGAAAATTTTTTTGGAATAATTTTTATCAAATATCACCTCTTTTAAACAAGATAATATTACAGAAAACATACAATAAAACATTCTCACAAATAAGACATTACGTTTGCACAACTTTGCAGTCTTATTGTTCATCTAAGTGAACAAATTTATGGGTAAATTTCAGTGTTACCACCAGCACGATTCAAAATTGCACTTGAGATGAAGCAAAATTACCCGATTTAGATGAAATTACACCTGATATAAAATTTAAGTTTTATTTAATAAAAAGACATTTACAAAGAAGCAAAAACGCAACAAACTCATTAAAACAAGATCAATATTAGTCAAAGTGTTAATTTTATTTAAATTAACAAAAATAACATTAAAGACTTAAAAAAATTAATAAAACATAAAATAAAACTGCTAAAATAATGCGCTTAACTTCCACATTTGGTTGATATATCTTAGGAAGGTTTAAAATGTTCCTTGTCATTGCTTTATAATGGATGCTTTTTAGCCCCATAGAGCTTACGAACTGTCATAATATTTTCACTTTTTGATCAGGCACATCATCATGAATAGATTCATGCTTGAACAACGCCACCAAATTATCCAAATATACTTTGAAAATCAGCCATCGATTTTCGCAACTTAAAGGTGACTTCATGATTTAAATGACAAAACTTTTTTTCACAAATGAAGGCGATGTGTTGATTTAGAGAAAATAAACTGTCAATTAGACTTCAAGGCCATGCGATGTGACACTTATTGATTGTTTTCCGTAGGGCTGTGAAGTCAGTGGTTAATGCTGATAAACCAGCAACAATCGGTGTCTTGGAGGTCAACATTATTCATTTTATTCGAAAAAGAAACAAAATTGGACGTCTGCAATGCGTTTTGTCAAGGACAGGCGCGGTGTCTATTTGTTTTAAATCAGTTTCAAATCGTAATGCCGTGCATCAATCTGCGATTAAAATTAATTTTTTTTGTGTTGTCTAGCATTTTAAGTTTCATGGTATTAAAAAATACCCTTTATACCTTATTTAGAAAACAAAATGCCTGCAGAGTTTTATACAACTGTCCCTTTCGTAATTCAGTTTTACAACTGTAAAGGGAATTAAATATTCTTTAAACTGAAGCAGTAATAGCCACTCCGTAGGCTCGCGAGTCAGTTAATAATCGTATTTTTCACACAGACACGGTCGGCAATTCACATGTATACAACAAATTTTGTTCGTTTCAAAACATCAGACTATCCCAGCGGGAAAAAGAAGGAGTACGGAGGCCTTCCAGAAGGATAAACAAGCCCTTCTCGCTCCATTCCATACTCATATCTTTTTTACACGCGTTGTCATTGCGGAGAAGGCCTTCCGCTTTCCTTTCTTCCCCAGAGCTTCTTAAAGGCCTTCAAATAAATGGCTCTTAGAAGGCTTTCCAGAGAATGCCTGCCAAAAGGCCTTAGCAAAAAGGTTATCTTGAAGGGTTTTTAAGAAAGGTATGGTAAAAGGCATTTCAATTAATGGCTCTTAAAAGTCCTTTCAGACCATCCTTCCACAAACGCATTAAAGGTCATATTGAAGGGCTATCAGTCTAAAACATTAAGGAATATTTCCTTACAAATGAAATTAGAAAACTGAATAGGTTTTATGTACATATCAGATTTCCAATATAGAAAATGAACACTTACATACCTATTTTACAAACGTATGTTTATATATTTTATTAAACTTATTGTAGTTTAATAACATATGTGATACCTATTTTTTTTATTGAAATAATCAAATTTGCTAAATATTGTAAAATAGATTGTAAATAAAAGTATGCATATTATAAAAAAAGCTTTTAAGCACAAGTACCTATCTTCCTTAATGAACAAAACTCAACTAAAATAATTTACATTATTGTTTTTATTTTGTATTTTAATATGTACCTACTATGTTACTTTGTTTTTATAACGGGATCTGAATTGTTTCGCTTTGGCGAAAAAAACAACAAAAAATTTTACTCTTTCTCTTTTCAACTTCAACGAAAATGATTTACAACATATGTTACTTTGTTTTTGCTTGTGCAAAAAAACAAAACAAAAAATTTTACTCCTTCTTTTCTCGCTTCTTTTATACCAAAGAGCCGAGGCCTTCTATAAGGCATTCTTTAGCAGTTACGTAAGAATAGTAATTAAATCAAAACATTTTTTAAGCAGGCCTTTAAAAAGGCCTGAAGTAAGAAGGTCTTCTGAGTTTTCCCGCTGGGATCATCAGTCTCTGCCACCGCACACAAGTACATAATATCTTTGTGTGCGTGCGTTCGGGGCTTGGTTATCACTGAACTAAAGCATTAAAAAGTAGCAAGATAGAAATAAAATTAATTATACATATCTTTCCCCAGGCAAGTTTTTAGTTTGAGTAACTTTTTTCAATAAACTGTAATTTAGAACCTACTATGATAGGCATCTTTATCCAAATCTAAGGGTCCATCTTGCGACATTCATTACCAAACATTTGAAAATATATGTATGTTTAATGATTGAAGTCGTTTCTTAAAAAGAAACCGAGACTTTGATTCAGAAGGCTGTGCATTTCTTAGCAACAATATTTAAAAAGAAATAAATCTCATCACTGAAATCGAATATTGATTTTATTTGGGCATCTGAAGTAAAAATTTCAAATTACACCTGAATTACACCTAAGAGAAATTACCCACGCTCTACCCACGACCGTAAAAATTATACCAAATTCGGGTAATTACCCATAAAGTGGCAACACTGGTAAATTTATAAAATAAGTAAAATCTAAATATTTCTCTATAACAATATCGTAAAATAATCAGCTTTTAATAACTTTTAAATTTTCGGTCACGGTGGACCTTTTGACGGATATGCCCATATGTTTTTCCCAAAAATAAGTAAATCTAACTAACGAAAAATTAAAAATCAACGTTTTCGTTGATTCTGACTCTACTTTGGGATTCCTCGGGATCCCAATTTGCACGAAAAGCGGGTAAATGAGAGCGGATTTGAGAGAATAAAATTCTTCTTCTTCTTGCACGAAACAGCCCAGACTTTTTCTTCGTGCAAATTGTGTAAATTGTCAAACAGTTGTAAACAGGCCTGCCATTTTTGCCGATTTATCGGCATTTTGCCGATTTTTTGCCTCTAAATTATCAAAGTGCCGATTTGCCGATTTTTGCTCCAAAAATGCCGATTTTTTGGCTAACACGTAAAAGGCGATTACTTTTTGTTTGTTTGATAATAATACACTAACTTTAAGCGATACTGAAACAGTTGTAACATTGAAAAGAGACAACTGTTATTAAGTCAGCGCTTCTACTAAAGAAAAAGGGGTTAGTTTTATTCAATATTAATTTGAAAAATTATAAAGTGACTGAATATAAAATTCACTTAAACTGATAACAAAACAAAAATCACGTGAAAAAAAGTTGCAAGTTTTTTTTTATATTAGTAATGATAACAAAAAATAACAAGCTGTTAAACAAAATCGCCGAAATAACATAAATGGTAACAAATCGCTAGTTATATCAGAAATAGCCACAAAAGTCGCCAGTCGCCAAATAGGAAATCCCATCGCCAAACACGTTTCAAAATCGCCACGTTTGGCCAGAAATCGCCATATCTGATAGACTTGAACTTTGCCCAAAAAGTAAAGAAACAGAGCTTTTATTTCAAAAACTAACTGCCTGCTTGTAGAACGCGAGCGCAAAAGTTACTCGTTTAACGGCCATTTTCACCAAGTTCGGTTATAATTCACTATCGGTTATAGCTGTCAAAACATATTGGTAACCGGAACTTTAATTGAAAGTTAGTTTTAACCGAACTTGGTGAAAATGGTCGTTACTTACATTTCAAACAAAAACAAACTTTGCATTTTTGTTTTTGTCCTTAATGTTATTAAACGAGTCACTTTTGCACTCGCGTTGTACAAACAGGCAGTAACACTAAAGCGGCCCATACACTTGCGGTATTATTGTATATGGTATTCGCCATATTATTTCCATTTTGTCCTACATTATGCAATAAAACGAACAATGGTTTCAATTTAAATATTACTCAACTTTCATTCAATAAAAAGGTGAACATAATCTAAAGGGATAACATAACCAATATCACTTTCTTTTCGTTGTGCAATAAAAAATCAAGTCATTTGATTGTTGCCAATATATTGTGTCACCTTCGAATATCACATACACATTGGCGATATAATTGTGTAATACGTAAAGTTAAAGTTAAAGCTTAATAAAAGAAAAAAGAAAATATTTAACATCATAAAAAATGTGTATTAAAACTCTGAAACGACAACATTGTTAAACCTCATGATGCTGCGTAAAAGAACAAGAAGCGGATGTAAGAGTAAAACGGAAATATATTATTAAAACAATCTCATGCTTTTAAAGAGTGCTTGTGTATAAAGAGTAACCCAAATTTACTCTTAGCTTTGCTTTCAGTTTCGTTTTGTTAACTCGTTGGAAAAAAACAATAATAATCGTTGTTAAGGGAGTCAGTTCCTTTAATAACTTACAAGTGCGTGTTATACTTTAATGACGAGTTCGATAATAATTTATACATACGTATGCATATTTAATAAATTAAATTGTTGTTTATGAGAAAAATAAAAAAATTATTAAATAATAATAATTATTAAATTAGTTGTTAAAAAAAGTGTGGTAAATAAAAGGAAGTTAATAGTGTTTTCAAATATGTAAAATTTTAGTTGATAAAAATCTTATTACATACATCAAAGAAATTAAAGGTAGAAGTACATAACACGCGTTAGTGCGCGCGCGCTCTGTCGTCTTCTGTCAAAAAAAGTTAAACTAGTGTGTTTTCATAGAACAAGCTACATGCAAAATATTTTGACGCGTTTGCGCCAGAAAGTTGGTTAACTTTGAACTTTTTAACGCGTTGTGTATTTTTGACAAGTAATCAGCTGACAATAAAAAGAATAATTTAACAAATTTGTGAATCATGAAAGAAAAACTTATTGAAGAGCTTAAAAAACATACAATATTTATATAAAAAGAATAAATTCAATAAAATAACAAAATCTTGATATACTTTCGAACCCTTTTTTAATGCACAAATATGTAAACAAATAAAAAACAGCTGACAGGAATGGCTTTTGTAACGCGTGTTGTGTAACTTGCAATTTTTGACGCGCTAAAGTTTTTAAACGCACGACACTTGTCGACGAACTAACGCGTGTTATGTACTTCCACCTTAATAGTTAGAAGAAAAAGCGGCAAAGAAGTCAGGTGATTTTTGCATTGTAGCATGTACATAGGAATGTTTTTATAAATACATACACAAATATGTATGTTTGTGTGTAAATGTTATGCATAATATTATGCCCGGTGATGAGGGTGCTGAGTGGAGCATTGTAGAAAAGAAGTTTTAAATCAGAAGATGTTGCAATTGTATCATGCATATACATTTGGTACATATTAATGTACTACATAGGTATGTACGTAGTCACATATGTTTGTATGTGCGTATGTACATATATGTATACATATGCATTAGTGTTTAAAAAATTTTAGTAGCAACTAGATAAAAGTTTGTTGACGGATGAGTTTACAGCTACAAATTGAGTGTTACATATTTAATTTTTAAGGCTTAATAAAAAGTTGGCGGTTTTACCATAATGGTAATGTTAAAAAGTCTTCATAATAATCAGGGCTGCCAGATAAATTTGTGAGGAAATCGTCAATTTCCTGAGAAAACATAAAAAAATCGTCTTTGACATTTCGAAAAATCGTCATAAAAATCGGACAACTTAAAATTAAGTCTTTTTAAGCAATTTTTGTTCGATTTTTATAAAAAAAAAAAACAAAACATTCAAACAAAAACATAATTACTTAATACCCAGCTAGCATTTTCAATCATGTAAGAGATACTGGGAAACTCAAGAAGAGCGTCTTTGATCGTCGATTACCGCATTTTTTAATCTGAGATTCTTTCATAGGACAGCGAAAGACGCTTCTTTTACCGTTTAAGACGTGGGAAAAGATTATCTAACAAGTTTTTCATCTGAAGTATCGTATGAGACTTATGTAGATGTTATCTTACTGCTCGGGAAATTTTCGCCATATAATTGTTGAAAATATGATTTATATAGAGAGTCGTAAAAGGTTCATTCGATGATGGTTTGACGAAAGATAAACAAAGTCTAAAATTGCTGTTTTTGTACTCTGAAAATAATCATTTAAAGATATTCTTAAGACTTGCATATTACAGCTGTACCTAAACAAAAGCGGCACGCGTTTTCTAGTTTTTGAATTGGAATAACCGATTTTGACAGCTCGTTTAAATATGAAGCAATTAAGCTATTTTTTGGTCAATCTACGTTTTATCTTTATTTTTAGTATTACAGCTGTACCTAAACAAAAGCGGCACGCGTTTTCTAGTTTTTGAATTGGAATAACCGATTTTGACAGCTCGTTTAAATATAAAGCAATTAAGCTATTTTTTTGGTCAATCTACGTTTTATCTTTATTTTTATTAATAAGTTGTGGGTTTTATTAAACAAGAAAGCTATCGCTACTGTTCGTGACACAACGTTGACGCTCTTGCTCTTTGGTATGGCATACCAGCGTAAAAGCTAAGCGAAAGAAAACGTTCCCTCTTCCGCTCTCGTAAGGTACGACTGTTAAACATTCCAAGATTAAAATTTAATATTTTATTCAGACTTTGGAGACTGAAAAAATCGTCACTTTTTATTAAAAATCAGCAAATCTGCACTTTGCTAATTTCGGAACAAAAAATCGTCAAAATGACGATAAATCGTCAAATCTGGCAGCCCTGATAATAATGTTTTTTGTAATAAAATTTGTAGATATGAATCAGAGATCAGCAATGAATCCCCAGTGGTATAAAAAGTAGCAATCGCCACCAATGACAGGCGAAATAGTTAGCACTTTCACACAATTTGTACCAGGGTCTACTGATGTGGCATTCAAATCATACCTAAATCTTTCCCTAGACACCAATATCTAGTGTTAACATTTGAAAATAGGTACCCACTTTTCGCTAGCTAATTTTATAGCTCCAAGTAATGCAGAAAACAATTTTTTTTCAACGACAACACAAAAAAATGTGTATCCGAAATAGATCCCGTTATTAGAACAACAACAAAATCGCATGCTTTTTGCTATCACACTTTGTGGATATAAGTAGCTAACCCTTATGGTAGGTAGAGATTATGCAGAGAGGGATCCATCGCCACCTCGTAGGACATCCCCGTGTTAAATTCGCCACTCAAAAGCATGTGAGGTAGATTGTAGTGGGACTAGCGGTAGTTTTTAATGAGCTAGCGAATATACACGTTCTGAGCTAGTACGCCATACCACTGGGTCGCTTTTTCGCTACTCATACTGACTCATGCAATTGTAAGTATAAGTGCGTAGAAATCATTTAAACTAACCCAGTGGTATGGCGTACTAGCTCTGAACGTGTATATTCGCTAGCTCATTAAAAACTACCGCTAGTCCCACTACAATCTACCTCACATGCTTTTGAGTGGCGAATTTAACACGGGGATGTCCTACGAGGTGGCGATGGATCCCTCTCTGCATAATCTCTACCTACCATAAGGGTTAGCTACTTATATCTTCAAAGCGAGCTAGCAAAAAGCAAGCGATTGTGTTGTTGTTCTAATAACGGGATCTATTTCGGATACACATTTTTTTGTGTTGTCGTTGAAAAAAAATTGTTTTCTGCATTACTTGGAGCTATAGAATTAGCTAGCGAAAAGTGGGTACCTATTTTCAAATGTTAACACTAGATATTGGTGTCTAGAGAAAGATTTAGGAATAATCTGAATGCCACATCAGTACACCCTGGTACAAATTGAGTGAAAGTGCTAACTATTTCGCCTGTCATTGGTGGTGATTGCTACTTTTTATACCACTGGGAAACTACTCTGATTCACTCATACTCACAAGAGAAATATTTATGAGTGCGACGTCGACATTATACGCATACTCATAAATGACCTCAGCTTGATTTATAATTTCAAGAAAATACTTATAATACTCACAATGATTCAAATCATTTAGCTCATCCATTTACCGTTTTAACACAACAGAGAAAACACACAACTTAATAATCAGCGCTGCCAGATAAATTTGCCGAAAAATCGTCTACTTCATACATGTTCTTTAGTAAACTGTAACTGCCAAATCGTCACTTTGCTATTTCGGGGACAAATCTGGCAGCCTCGCATTTTGCTTCGCCTATACACATTGACTTGAGTAGATTCTAAATCAAACACTACAAATGTTGGTAAATATGAGTACGATGAATAAAATGAAACTTTTGAGTGAATATGAGTTTGAATCACATTGGAATAAGTATGAGTGCGTATAAGTACAAGAATTTATGAGTCATGATTTAGCTCTACTCACTTTTTCACTACTCATTGCTGATCTCTGATATGAATATGCAATAAGCACTGTTGCCAACTTTTTTTGAACATTTCCCGCCAAACGTCAAAACCGCTAGAAACCGCTAAATATTTAATTTAGCGGGATTTTTTTTTAAAATACCGCTAAAACCTAAACATTTTTAAAAGTTTCATATAAATCTAGATATACGCTGCTTTTTCAAAGGTATACGACTCTCAAATTAAGTTACATACTAAGGTTTCGAACTACCCTAGTTATTTTATCACAAAGTTAGTGAAGTGACAATGCGTAAAAACAGGCCGCTACTATCTACACAAATTGCATAATCAAAACAAAAAACGCAAAAAGGGCAGCTTTCGAAGAAAAAGAAAGAAAAAAACACAATATTTTCTGTCTCGTGACGCCTCTGTATACTCTGTGTATTTTATTCATCTGTGCGAATCTTTGATATCCTCCAACTACAGTTAGAATATTACCGAAGTGGTCTTTATATGGGTCATATGGTAAATTATGGGCCGATCTTCACAAAATTTTAACAAGTAATTTATAGTCTTATAAAACTTTGACTGACCAAATATTATTGTAATAGAACACAGATTGAACACTTTACGGTTCTACGCGTTCTAAAGCTTTTTCCGAGAGTATGCTTTATATGGGGCCTATGGTAAGTTATGGATTGATATGCACGATAGTTGACAGTGTAATTTCTAGTCGTTTTGTATGACTAGAAACCAAAATTTATAAAAATAGCATTATTTGTTAGGGCTTTAGACGTACTGTTTTTCAATAGTAGGTTTTATATGGGGCCTATGGTAAAATATGGACTGATAATCACGAAAATTGACAGTGTGATTTCTAGTCATATAAAACTGTGGCGGACCAAATGTATTACAATAACATTATTTGTTACGTTTTTAGGCATACTATATAAGGCCTATCGTTAATTATGGACCGATTTAACAGTATAATTTTTAGTCATATAGAACGCATCTGTGCATAATCTTATATCAATATGTGCATTCCGCCACTAGTTATGCTAGTTTTTGTACCAAATGATAAATTTTTTAGGGTGGTTGTTCGACATTTTAATTTATAATTCTTTTCCTACTGAACTGATTGTGCTGCACTTCCATCCCAAACTGCTTAGGTGAATTCTAAACAATTTGATGCCAATATTTATATTTCCTTTTGAGTCGTTTGAAAGCGACAATAGAGGGATAGACAGATAGACATGGCTTAATCGACTTAGAATTACTCAAGGACCCAGAATAAATGTACTTTATGGGGTCTTAGATGAATATTAAAACAGTTTCACCCGGAATGACAAACTTAGTACATAAGTACGTAAACGCCAAAAAAATTTATGGCTCCGTGCAATAACTCCCAGGTGCAATAAGTCCCATTGCAATAGCTCCCAATGAATTAAATCCCAAAATAAATGAAATAAGTCCCAAACTGGAAAAAAGAAATAAATCCCAAAAAAAATTAAATAATTTCCAAGTCTTAAATGAAACAAACCCCAACTTTTGGGAGTTATTTCATAATGAAATAACTCTTAAAAACATTAATGAAATAACTTCCAAAAACAGTCCATCGAAAAGAAATGAAATAAGACCCAAAAAAATTAAACAACTCCAAAGAAATTTATTATATATGTATTCGTTTTACTTGAATATTTACATATTAGGTTACCAAAAACTAACATTGAGTCCTCGACATTTTGACAACAAATGGGGCATTTTATTATATCCTGACCTCCAGCAATAGCAACTGCCTGCAGTTTAAGCACGCCGGGTACAAGGATTACCTCCTCTATGGTATAACAAACATCGGCTTCGCTAACTAAAGCAAACACCGGCTTCGCTAACTAAAGCTTCTTTGCATAGCCGGCCTTCGGCCGGGCGCATGGATTTTCTCCTCTATGGTATAACAAACACCGGCTTCGCTAACTAAAGCTTCACTGCATAGCCGGTAACACTGCAATTGCAATTAGCAAAATTTTCTTCTTTGATAAACTTAAGTCATTTTATTCAAATAGTTTGAAATATCCCGTTATAAATACCGTTTAAAATTTAAAACAATTTTAAGAAATTGCAAATAATTGAAAATGAAAAAACTCCCACAAAAAATGAAATAACTCCCACAGCAAATGAAATAACACCGACAACCAAAATAAAATGAAATAACTTAAACGTTAATTTTTTCGGGGACTTATTTCATTTGGATTTTATTTCATTATGAAATAACTCCCAGGCAAAAAATGAAATAACTTCCAAAAAAATGAAATAAAACCGAGAGGGCTGGGAGCTATTTCATAATGTAATTACTCCCATATTTGTATGAAAAATTTTTGGGTCTAATTTCATTTTTTTCTTGGGACTTATTGCACCTGGGAGTTATTGCACGGAGCCAAATTTATAACATTTGCGCTATTTCTAGTAATTATTTGCCGTTTTAAGCAATTAGATAAAATTAGTTACATGAAAGTAAGTGAATTATGTATATTGCTTAAGTTTTATCGAGACAATTTTGATCAATACCTCTTACCTTTTGTTCCAAAATTTTAAGCAAGCTTAAAGTTGTTAATTGTTACATACAGCCCTAACAAAATACTTACTGAAAATCGAAAAAAAAATGTCATACAATCTTCATTTCACTAAAACTTGTTGTTGGAAAATCTCTAGATTTCCCGCTTACCGCTAAAACGTATTTTTTCCCGCGATTGACATTTCAAAAACGCTAGATTTAGCGGGAAAATCTCTAAATTGGCAACAGTGGTAATAAGAGAGAAGGAAAAAACGAATTAGGAAAAGAGAAGTAAAAATTAAATTAAGGTAAATAACAAAGTGTCTTAATTAATAAAATAAAAGTGTAAAAAAATGCAATAATATAAGTAAACTAGATGACCCGTGCGAATATTTCGCACCGTAGTTTTTATCAATGAAAATATTAATTTTTCAATTTCTAATTATTTTTCGTCATTAGTGTTAGAAATAAGCTTTAAAATGAGATATCATTCATTAAATTTGATGCGGTGGTATGGGAGATATTTGCAACCGACAAAAAAAAGTGCTTTAGAAATAATATAAGTATATGATAAAAAGTTTGATGATTACCTATAATTTTTTTAAATTTATAAATAAAAAAAAATTTAAATTATTAAAAATGTAATACTAAAAAAAAAAAAAAATACAAATTAAAGGCAAGTTGTAAAAAGCAATTAAAAATTAATGTTAAATATAAAATAAATTAAATATGCAAATAAAAAAAACGGTAAAACGCAATAATAAAATGTTAAATAAATATCAATTAGAATTTATTAAATAAAAAAAATCATTTTAAATTTACAATATTAACAAGAAATAAATCAAGGTTCTTCGTCGCAACGCCGTAAAGTTAACGGAATATCGTACGATTTTTATTAACGGTAACGAATCGATAACGTTATTATGTAATACATAATTGTAATGGAATGGAAACAAAATTTTATGATACCTAGTACATATCGGTAAGAATATTTCAAATTATAAAAACAAGTTTATACATAAAAGAATGTGGGAATTATTTCTTTTTCATAAATTATTTTAATTAAATTAACCATTTTTTCGAATATGCTTCTCTGAGTTGAGTTTCAATTTATAAACATACTTTTGGTTAACATTTGGTTAACATTGAAGCTATAGATATATATCTGTGGCATTTTGACAAAACATCTTAAGTCAAATTTAAAAAGTTCAAAAAAATGTTGTTAATCATGCGAATTTTCATTTAAAAAACATATATGTTTACGTTTTTAAAATCTTGTATTATTAACGAAATTTTTCTTTAATTTTGGTTTATTTTATTATTTGATTAAAATCATTTTTTCACCGAGATTTTTTTAAAAACTTTTTTGCTATCTTATCTCGACTTAAGATGTTTTGTCAAAATGCCACAGATATGTATATGTACTAATGTTAAGGAATGACTCTATACAAGATATTCTGGTAGTGTATTTAAACTTTACAATAGGCACTATCCAGTTATAAGATACAAAGAATGCTGTCGAAGGCCATAGCGGGCCAGAAAATGCATTACATTGTGCTGGTATCTAAAAGTTGTATAATTTTCTTTACAATTTACCTCATCGCTAAAGCTAAGATCCCACTATCGGCTCAAATAGCACAATCTGTGACGATTTTTATCGTGCTATATCGGCACACATTTAAAAACATTGCACAATTTTTTCTTAGGTGGTCCCATTATCGTCGCACATTGTGACAATTTTTTTCGGATCATTTCGGCCAAAACTCAATTGCGACAATAATCGGTACAATGCGGTCACACTATTAGGGATGAAACGATACGAGTAAATACAAGTACATATTCGATACTTTTATATAAGTACCAAGTATTTTTGTAATCGATACTTAGCAACCGAGTACCAAGTAGTATCGGTAAAAAAATACTCGGTATCGGTCAAAAGTAATCGTTTAACTTTGGTATTGAAATTAATCTTAAATTTTTGATTATTTTCCAAAGCTGGAGCAGCAGTAACGGTATCAAGAAACCGTTTGACCAGTAAACACTAGGGATGCCAATCCCGAATACCGAAAACCCGGGATTATTCTAAAAATTTAAGTCCCGAATCCCGGGGTTTGATATAAAAATCCCGAGATTTTGGGCTTAGTAAAAATTCAATATTACATTAAACAGTTTTATTTTGTAATGAGATCAATTTTCTTCATGAATTTATTTGTTTTATCAAAGTTATTTTCGGGAATTCAAAGTTTATTATTAATACGATCTCCGTATGACGTGCTAAATTCCCAGTTTTCCATATTTGATAAATACACTGAAATTTATTGTTGAGGGAAAGCTAGCTTCTATGCGCATTTCGCCGGTTGCTTAGACCAGCTCATCAGGAAACCTTTTGCAAAGATTTTAGAAAAGCATAAGAGTTGTAAACACTCTAAGTCTTACTTGTAACAATATCAAAGCCTAAACAAAACACCAACAATAAACAGTGAGTTTATCTTATCTTAAAGAAAAAACATTCTTGTACATAAACATTAAATTATAATTATATGAATTTTAAAATTGGCTTTTATAAATATCCCGAAAAATCCCGATCCGTCCCGGGATCGCTTTTTTTGAATTCAAAATCCCGAATCCCGGGTTTCAAAAAACCTGGTCCCGTTTGGCATCCCTAGTCAACACCTAAAAACCACATATCGTCTAGGTTCATTTCCTCAATTTCTGGCTATAGGAAGTCTATTATCATTCCGCGATAGCGAACACAATTCACGATAATTGCTTGGCCGACCTGATTTTCGAAGACGCCGCCAGCAGCGGAACTAACTGCGGCCTACAGACCCGATTATACCGACCAAAAAAATCACGATGTGTATTAAATGCATTTTGAATGACCGCCCATTTTCGTAAAAGGCTTTATTAATCTTACCGCGCTGCTCAATTGTGTATCTCTCAATGGTCGAAGTTGTCAAATACTGAAACAAAAATAGGTCAATTTAAGTTGCGCAAAAACCTTGACGTTAAGGTGTGAATCACAATTAACATCATGGATTATGGTTTTACCACCCTGTTTTATATATTTATCAATTTAAAAATAAAATACATAAATTACTTCGCTTAATTTCTTCGACCTTCTTAATACTATTTCCTTTTTTTTTTTAAATTTGTTTCAAATATAACAAAACCAAAAAATCCCTGAAGAAGCCATCCATTGAGATAGCGAAATCTATATACATATATAAAATTGTAACGTTACTGACTGACTCACTGATTCATCATCGCACAGCCTAAACGCCTGAAGGTAAAAACTTCAAATTTGGACCAGGTATTGGTCACTCCCCAAATCGATCCACTAAGACGGGATTTTTGGAAATTCGAATGTTTAGGGGGTAAAAACGGGACAATTCGGTAACCTTTTATCTCCAAAACTAAAAGAGATACAAAAAAAAATGTAATACTTATCGTTGTTCTTTAGAAAAATAAGCGGACAGGTGTCTGGTACTTTTTTGAAATTCGGCCCTATTAGGGAATAAACGGATAAAATCGGAATTTTAGTACTTTTTTGCCACCCCATCTATCTTTTGAACCAATAAACATAAAAACAAAGTTTATACCACATTCGAAACTTATCAAAAAAATACAAATACAAATTTGGTACTTTTCCGAAATTCGAACATTTAAGGGGTGAAAATCGTAGCTATTTTTGGTACTTTTTTCACAAAACATTTTTCTCCATTCATTGACATATTCGTACTAAATTATGGGCTCTCACTACAATACTGAAATTTTAAATACTTGATGGGGGAAAAAATAGTACCGAAAAGGGGAAATACGGGAAATTTGAAATTTTAGTTTAGCCTTTTGGTTCTGCAACTGGCATTTTTTTTAATTATCGTTGGTGTTAGTCCCTAAAACATAAGATTAAACATGCAATGCCATGAGTGGATAAGAACCCATAAGGGGAAGTTCTTGGTACTTTTCTGTTCATTAACTGTTACTTTTTGAATTTCCGTTAGTATTGGACCTGTAAAAATAAAATTAAACATGCAATATCCTGAATGGATGAGAATCTTTAAGAGGGAACTTTTTGGTACTTTTTTGTTCATTAGCTGGTACTTTTTGAATTTCCGTTAGTATTGGACCTAGAAACTTGAAATTAATCATGCAAGGTCTTGAGTGAATGTCAATCTGTTAGAAGGATCTTTTTCGTTTTTTAACTGGTACTTTTTTACAATTTTCGATAAAATTGGTCTTATGAACATAAAATTAAACCTGCAAGGTCCTGAGTGAATAAGAATCTCTGAAAGGGCTTATTGGTACTTTTTAGTTCTTAAACTGGTACTTTTTGAATATGCGTTATTATTGAATAAGAATGTATAAGAATAAAGTTTTTGGTACTTTTTTGTTCTTTAACTGGTACTTTTTGAATTTCCGTTAGTATTGGACCTAGAAACAAAAAATTAAACATGCAAGGTCCTGAGTGAATGAGAATCTGTAAGAGGGCTTTTTGGTACTTTTTTGTTCTTTAACTGGTACTTTTTGAATTTCCGTTAATATTGAACCTAGAATAATAAAATTCAACATTCAATGTCCTGAGTGGACGATACAAATGCATATTCGGTACTTTTTCGAAATACGAACGTTTAAGGGATGAAAACTGTACCTATATTTGTTACTTTTTCACAAGATGTTTTCGCCATCTATTTATCTTTCATCGCAGAGCCTAAACGTCTAAAGCTAAAATGTTGACATTTGGACCAGGGGCTGGTCTCTCGCCATACGATCCTGCTAACCTCATACCTCCTAAACTAAAAGAGATGAAAAACATCAGTGTTGCCAAAACTTGGTGACCAAAAATGGCTAAATTTACGGGGAAAAATTGCTAAAAAATGGCTAAAAGCTTTTTTAAATAAAAACACATTAAAAGTTAATAACGAAACAGATATAATTCATTAAAAGTTGTTTATGATGAAATTGTGAGTTAAGCTCAATTTGTTAAATAAGAATAAACGCAAATAAATATTAAAATAAATTAATATTAAATAATTTAATTAAATAATTCGATGTCGTTATTGTTCATCTCATAGGAATCACTCATTAGTTTCAAATAATCATAAGTTTTAAATAATTTGAAGGTGAATCATAATCATGGCAACATTTACCCAACCTTTTGAGTCCAAATCTACAATAAAAAACAAGTAAAAAAAGTATAGCCGGTTAAACCCGACTTTATGATACCCTACACCACATTAGAACCTTTGTACTAAATTTTATCAAATAATCTCTAAATTGCGACCTGTACTTTGCGCACAAGGTTTATATGGACAGCCATCCAGCCGGACAAACATCATTAATTCGACTCAGAAAGTGATTCCAAGTCAATCGGTATACGTAAAGGTTGGCTAAGGACCAATATTTTAAAGTGTTACAGACATCACACAAACGCATAGTACCATCTCCACTATTGTGGTGGTGGTATAAATATTGTATTGTTATGGTAAAAATATTTACCTAATTGATAAAATCGAATTAACGGTTGCTTAATGCAACCTATTTCTGAATTTTACTTTTAACGATGTTTACTTGGCTAAACACCGTATCTACTTCAGCATTAGACCATGGAAGTGAGCGCAACTTTATAGTAAATTTTGAAATTTCTAAAACAATTTTGTTACCGCCTGCATCCCTTTATTGAAATACTTGCAACCAGAAAGAAACAGCGATTTTTGTGTTGATCCATTTTATAAATTTAATAGTGGAATACTGTTCCTTTATTTTGAAAGATGTTTCAACGTCATAGTTTATAGCGATTTTCAACATTTGTAAAAGTTGTGATTTAAATTAAAGGCGTTTTAATTGTTCAAAATGTTTATTTTACTTTTATAAATTTTTATAATAAAATAAAAATTATTCTTTAAAAAAAAAATTATGGCTACATGAGTTGAAAAATGGCTAAAAAAAATGGCTAATGGCTGAACTCATTTTTTAATGCTAAACAGGGTGAAAAATGGCTAAATCTAGCCACTAAATGGCTAAATTGGCAACACTGAAAAACATTAACACTTATTGTTGTTCATTAGAAAAACTCGCTAACCTCATATCTCCTAAACTAAAAGAGATAAAAAAATTGAATACTTATTATTGTTCATTAAAAAAATAAACGGACAGGTTTCTGGTACTTTTGGGAGGTACGGCCTTTTTGGGGTGGTAAAGGGTAAATAAAAATTATATCACATTCTAGCTTATCTAAAAAATACAAAACAGATTTGGACCTGTTTTGAAATTCAAAGGTTTAAGATGTGAAAAGCGTTCATAATTTTGTTACTTTTTTTACAACATTTTTCTCCATCTATCTATATAATATAAAACTGTAAAGTTACTGACTGACACATCCTAAGATCCTGAAGCTAAAAAGCTGACATTTGGACCGGAGGCTGGCCTCTCACCAACTCGATCCCGCTAACCTCAAAAATCCAAAACTAAAAGAGATACAAAATATTTAACACTTAATGTTGTTCATTAGAAAAATAAGAGGACAGGTGTCTGGTACTTTTTCGACATTTGGTCCTTTTGGGGAGTAAACGCCTAAAACCTGTACATATTTTGAAACCTTTTTGTCACGCTACCTCTGTATGTACATTAGAGACACAATTTTTCTAGACATCATTGCCCCAAGGGACTATATCTTATGGGCAATATGGGATAATAAAACACATTTTTCAGTTCAGTCTCAGTCCCTCACGCCCACCAAAGTTTTTTTTTAATCCTATGACAAAAACGTACTAAACTATAGGCCCCAACTGCAACATTGAAATTTGTAATGCATAAATGGGGAGAAAAAATATCAAAAAGATAATACGGGAAACTAACTTTCTTTCATTTGTGATCTACGAGTCGTACTTTTTGAATTTTCTATATTGAACTTAGAAGCACAAAATTATAGGTGCAAAGTCCTGTGTCAATATCAACCTATGAGATGAAAAATGTTGGAACTATTTTGCTAAAACCTATTTACATATTAGATTACAAAGTAGCGGGTTAAATGCTAGAATTTAAACAAATTTAAACCTAGAAAAATAAGCTTTGGCATACAAATATGTCCACGAAAGAAAAGGAGACGCTAACGAAGTAGCGGGTTAAATGCTAGTATTGGATAGATTTTAAATAAATATTTTTTATATAAAACAGACCATAAGCTTGAGAAATGATTGAAAGGAAATAAAATACATATTTTCATTTAAGAAAAATTCATAGTGACATTGTTGATTTCTGGAATAAAAGGTGAATGAAGGTTGTTATCCTGAACGTTTTATAAAATTTTGTTTCCTAAAGCCTAGTACCCTGTTCAAATTTGTGAAAAATGTTGAGCAACATTATTTATTTCACACGAAAATTTTGACATGTATCAATGTTACCTATTATGCAAGTTTGTACAATTTGACGTTTTTATTCCTGCAATGTATGCGACATTGTTTTGCGTATGTAAACAAAACTCACATGTATTTTACTAAAAACTATATTTTTAATAAAAAATTTAATAAAAAAGAAAGTAAATGTGTATAAAAAAATGTTACCGGTTGTGTTATTTTAATTTCTTATTTCTTATTTAATAATCTGTTCATACTTTTTTGCTTTTGCTTAAAATTCCACGTGAAATAAGTGCAGCTTACATTATTTCGCAGTTGTTGCCAGAAACATTTCGGAACTTTTTCACAAAATGAATAGAGTACAACTCTATCAACATTATTTCATAGATATTCCGTACAAGCTTTTTTCATATGCGTTATGACAGCAGTTCACGTGAAATGTTGAACAGAGTACCAGGCTTAAGATAAAAAAGATTTTTCGAAAGGAAATTGGTACTAGGTGGTAACTAAAAGTGGTCTCAATCTTTACACTTATCGTTTTGCACAAAAATTCTAATAGGTTGTAGTTCTAATTTTATTGTATAGTAATAAAACACTAATAAGAACGTTTTTAAACGCTGCTTTCTATTCTTTTATCATACAAACCGATACAAGTACCCATACAAGTAACTAAGTATCGATACTTTTTTTTCGATTCTAAGTAGGTATCGATACTTTACGAGCGATACCACATCAAGTAAAAGAATCGATACCTTAGAGGTATCGTTTCATCCCTACACACTATCGTGCTATTTGGGAAAATTAAATCAAATGTTTTTGTTTATTTACTTGTTGGCAGACATAATTTTACTTTAGAAATTCGCAAAATTCTCCGTCCGAATATTAAATTATGTTTCCTAACAATTTTAAATAATATGTTAATATATTGATTGTATAATAAAAAATATATTCAATTTCATTCAAACTTACTGCACTTGTTCTTTTTTTTTTTGTAATTGTTGTTTTGTAAACAAATGTTTACAAACCAGGGATGGCAACATCGATACAACTGCAATGTTTTGGTTAAAGCGAGTTGTTTTTTTTATACCCACCACCACAATTAGTTGTGAAGAGGGTATATTCAGTTTGTCATTCCGTGTGAAACTTTTTTACTATTCATCTCAGACCCTATAAAGTATATATATTCTGGGTCCTTGAGTAATTTTAAGTCGATTTAGCCATGTCCGTCTGTCTGTCCGTCTGTCCGTCTGTTGAAAACACGCTCACTTTCGAAAAACTCAAAAGAAATCAACAAACTTGGTGTCAAATTGCTTGTAGCTATGAATCAAAATGTGGAACCACCACCTACAAAAAATTGATAATTTTGTTTCAAAAACTAACATAAATGGTGGAAAAATGCACAGAATGATTTAAGATTTCGCAACAATTTGTTTTATTCAACTGGAAATCACGCTGTGAAATTTCGAGAAGATCCGTCAATAATTTACCCTAGGCCCCATATAAGCCCTACTCCCGGGAAACAGTATATTAAGCCTAAAACCCTAACTAACAATGCTATCATTACAAAATTTGGCAGGTCACAGTTACATAGGACTAGAAATTAAACTGTTAAGTTTCGTGAAGATCGGTCCATAATTTACCATAGGCCCCATATAAAACCTACTTCCGGAAAACAACTTAGTACGCCTAAAAACGTAAAAAATAATGCTATCATAACAAAATTTGGTACATCAAAGTTTTATAGAACTAAAAATAAATCTTTGAAATTTCGTGAAGATCGGTTCATAATTTACCATAGGCCCCATATAAACTTTACTCCCGGAAAACAACTTAGTACGCCTAAAAACGTAAAAAATAGTGCTATCATAACAAAATTTGGTACATCAAAGTTTTATTGGACAAGAAATAAAATTGTGTTATTTCGTGAAGATCGGTCCATAACTTACCCTGGGACCCATATAAACCTTACTCCCGGAAAACAGTTTAGTACGCCTAAATCCGTAAAAAATAATAATCATAACAAAATTTGGTACATCAAAGTTTTATAGAACTGGGAAAAAGACTGTGAAATTTCGTGAAGATCGGTCCATCATTTACCCTAGGCCCCATATAAACCCTACTACCGGAAAACAGTTTAGTCGCCTAAATCCATAATTAATAACAAATCGTCACAGTTTAAGATAATAATAACATCATACAGATATTACTCCTTAAATATTCGAACTGTCGGTGGAGGGTATCAAAGATTCTGCACAGCCGAATATAGCACTCTAACTTGTTTTTTTTCATTTAGTAGTACAAATGTACTATTTAACGTTTCAATACATAAAGAATAGATAAAACAAATGTAATTTTGGTACAATTAAGCTCAAAAAAGTAAAATTTTAGTAACCAGTTTGTGCAATTTAAAAATTTCGTTTTGCCATCCTTTGTATCGGCGCTGATTGGCGACTGTGATCGGCACACAAGTGGCCGATAAAAATCGGTACATATTAAACAATTTGATTGCTCCACATTGTGCAAAATAGTGTTCACATTATCGGCGCATCTAGGTTAATTTTGATTGTCCACAGTCAGCACAATTTCGGCACAGATTGTCGCAAATTAAAACATTTTGAACGTTCACACTATCGGTACATGAAATACGCCAAAAATTGGTACATTGCGCCGATAGTGGGATCTAAGCTTAACGAAAGGAAAGCTAAAGTAAGCCTCGTAACAGAAATATACAAACGAAAAATTCTGATAGTGCATAGAAAATATTGAAGTATAAAAAAGCTTTTGAGGGTTGTAATTTGATACATATCGTTATCTAAAATGCAAAAGGACGTAACTAACAAAAATATAATTTAAAGGAGAAGCAAAAAACTTTATTAAATGAAAACTATAAACATGTCAGAAAACATGCGTTAATGGGTGGGTCATCCATGGAATTTTTAAACAGTTTTCGAAGGAAACCATTTAATTATATTTTATTGAAAAAAAATGAGTAATTACGTAGTGTTTCATTTATAAAATAAACACACTTGTAGTTACGTCCCTTTGTTTTTTGTTAATAAAACCTCAATTTTTGATACCAGAAGTGTAAAATTTTGTGTAGACATGTAGTTCAATGGCATTTATAATAATCAATCAAAAACACGATTTTGAATTTGTTTTTAGTTACGTCTTTTTGCATTTTAGCTAACGATATGAAAATTTATACATAATATTAATCTAGTTTTGAAATTTTGTTTTAATGTTAGTTAAACGATCACTTTTGCACTCGCGTTCTAAAAACAGGCAGTGAGTCGATTTAGCCCTGTCCGTTTGTCCATGTGTCCATCTTTAAAAAAAAAACGCTCACTTTCGAAAAACTCAAAAGAAAAGAACAAACTCAGTGTCGAATTTATTGTAGTTATCCTCAGCAATTTGGGATTGAAATCCAGCAAAATTAGTTTAGAAGGATCAGAGCTATGAATTAAAATCTGGAACCACCACCCTAAAAAATTGATAATTTTGTTACAAAAACTAACATAAATATTGAAATAATGCGCACTACTTAATTTCGTTATGATTGGTCCATAACTTACCCTGCTCCCGGAAAACAGTTTAGTACGCCTTAAACCGTTATTAATAATGCTATCTGAATAAAATTTAATACCTCACAGTTGTATAGGACTTGAAATCACACTTATAAATTTCGTTATGATCGGTCCATAATTTTTTATAGGCCCCATATAAAGCGCACTCTGGTAATTAAATTGTTTATTAAAAACAATATGTGTATTAGGGTAAGTGCAATTTTTGCAAATATCAAATTCTTCATCACATAGCCGGATAGAATAATAAGAATGAAAAAATAATAAGAAATGATGTATTTATTACTTTTTCGTGATCGTAAAGAAAGTTTCCGCACCAAACGCGATAAAGTTTTGAATTTCAATTTTTCTCCTTACTATTACTACGTTTATACGTAGCCTATTCGCGAATAAAAATTATTTGCGATTAACTAACTTACTGTTTATATGTCTATTTCTTAATGAAAATTCTTATTTTTAAGTGATGCCAGATGGAAAATTTATTCATTTAGTAGCACTGTATGTTTATAAACTTTTTATTTTTTTAAATGGAAAAGATCAAAAATTATTGTGTATTTTTAAAATTATTTGCACATTTTTGATTTAATTCTACTTTTGTTGTCATATGAATGTGCCACATCGAAATAAAAACGTAAAACGGTTAAAAGTGTGGCAATGCTTAAAATCTTATTTGCAAATAGTGTCGTTAATCAGGAATTGTTTTCGTGAGTTAGCTATTCGCAAATAAAAATTTAATTCACTGTTTATGCGGCAATATTCTCTACTTGCAATAAATTTATTTGCGAATAAGTGGTGCGTATAAACGTAGTATATACAAAATTTTAAGTATTTTCTAATAATTTCATGAATATACCAAGATCGTACCATTTGTACGGAAGAGCGCAAAAAAAATCGCGACTCTATTTCGCGGTTTTTTTAATAAACTAAATTTTAATGGCAAATGATAGATGTTGTGATAGATGAGTTGTTTGGCGGATATATGAAACAGTGATAATTTTCAGGAGCGTAGTAATATATGCGCGGAACGAGCTATTAAATTTGCACAAGATATTTTTCCATTATGTAAATCAACTCGCACTTTAAACTTTAAGGGGGTAATTTTGTTGTTCACTTCACCTTGCGTTGAGAAAATTTTCATATAAAATTTTTTGAATTTTAAAAAATTTTCAAAAATTCAAATAATCTATATATATAAAAAGAAGTGTACATTTTGATTGTCACTCCATAACTCGAGAACGGCTCGACCGATTGCCATAAAATTTTTAGGGAAGGTACAGGGAGGAGTGATGATGGTTAGTTGATTTTGAAATCCAAAATCGGTCTAGCCATTATCTACATATATAAAAATGAAAAATGTTTGTATGTTTGTGTGTTTGTGTGTTTGTTTGTTTGTTTGTTTGTTGGCTTATAGACTCCGAAACTACTGAACCGATTTTCTTGAAATTTTTACAGTAACATCACGTGAGCCCTAAAAATAAAATAGGCTACTTATTTTTTCGATAGGGGCAGAGGAATTGGTACCCCCCATAGGATGCCAATATTTATTATCGCATATCTTAAGAGCCGCTGGACGCATTTTGCTGAACTTTTTGTAGTAGGATCTTCTGAGCCCCGAAATTGAAATAAAATAGCAGCGGAGTATTTGAATCCCCCATAGGACGCCAATGTTTAACATCGCATATCTTAAGAACTGTTATAGTGAGAATGTTCAAACTTTCTAGAAGTCACTCTTATGGTATACTACACTTTTGAAAATAAAAATAAAGCGGGTAGGCGTAGGGGGGGAAATACCTCCCATAGGATGCATATATTAAATATCGCTCAACTGAAGAACTATTAAAGGGAGAGTGTTCAAACGTGGGTTAAGCTACTATTATAGTAAACTATAAATTTTCAATATAAAAATGGGCGGGAGAGACAGGGGAGGAGCAGTACCCCTCATAGATAGAAATATTAATAAGAGCCACTGCACGCATTTTGTTGAAATTTTGGTAGTAGGATCTTCTGAGTCCCAAAATTGAAATGAAGTAGCAGCGGGGGAAGTGGTTTTCCCCATAGGACGCCAATGTTTAATATCGCATATCTTAAGAACTGTTATAGTGAGAATGTTCAAACTTTGTAGAAGTCACTCATATGGTATACTACACTATTGAAAATAAAAATAAAGCGGATAGGCGCAGGGGGGGAAATACCTCCCATAGGATCCATACATTAAATATCGCTCAACTGAAGAACTGTTAAAGGGAGGGTCTTCAAACGTAGTTAAAACTACTATTATGGCAAACTTTAAATTTCAATATAGTAATGGGCGGGGTAGACAGAGGAGGAGCAGTTCCCCTCATAGATAGAAATGTAATGAAGAGCCGCTGCAAGCAATTTGTTGAACTTTTGGTAGTAGGATCTTCTGAGCCCCAAAATTGAAGCAAAATAGCAGCGGGGGAAGTGTTACCCCCCATAGGATGCCAATGTTTAATATCGGATATCTTAAAAACTGTTATAGTAAGAATGTTCAAACTTTGTAGAAGTCACAGTTATGGTATACTACACTTTTGAAAACAGAAATAAAGCGGGTATGCGCAGGGGGAAATATCTTCCATAGGATGCATATATTTAATATCGCTCAACTTAAGAACTATTGAAGGCAGAGTCTTCAAACGTGGTTAAAGCCTCTATTATGGTAAACTATAAATGTCAATATAGAAATGGGCGGGGTAGCCAGAGGAGGAGCAGTACCACTCATAGATAGCATTATTAATAAGAGCCGCTGCAAGCAATTTGTTGAACTTTTGGTAGTAGGATCATCTGAGCCCCAAAATCGAAACCCCCATAGGACGCCAATGTTAAATATCGCATATCTTAAGAACTGTTAAAGTAAGAATGTTCAAACTTAGTAGAAGTCACTCCTATGGTATACTACACTTTTGAAAATAAAAATAAAGCGGGAATGCGCAGGGGAAAAAACATTCCATAGGACGCATATATTAAATATCTCTCAACTGAAGAAGTGGTTAAAGCAGTGTAGCGAAGCGCACCGGGTTAAGCTAGTTTTATATGAAAATTTTCTCAACACAAGGTGAAGTGAACAAAAAAATTACCACCTAATTTTTTTTTTTTTTTTTTTTTTATTTGAAAAATTTTGTAATAATAAAAAAATTTATTTCATTAAACCCAAAAAAATAGCTTTACATTTTTGTTATACAGTTGCTTATTTTATATATTTATGCCTGTATAGAAATTGAATTTGGTGCGGAAACTTTTTTGGGCAAAATGGCCTAAAAAAATTATTTTCATTATCAATTCTAAATTGCCCATCCCGTGGTGGGATGAAGAAATTTTGTCCAAAAAAAGTCATTACCCTAATTAAAAAAACTAAACAAAAAGGTTATATAAAACATAAGATCAGTTCAATATACATTAATCTTTTTAAATAAGCAATTTATGATTTCCTTGTGAGGCAAATTTAGACATTGTTGTCATTGTTGATCTGAGCCATGTTTTTATTCGACGAAGGGTAGGAAATGACCTCCCGCTCGTAGCTTTACTGACGAGCATTGAAACGAAAATTTTAAATATTTTTCTTAGATTTGGGTAGATATCTTCATCACACAGTTTATTAAAGCATCTACAACGTTATCTGATATATCAGGCTCAAGTTTAGATTTTAGTAGGTGTTTATCTCTTTTATCAAATATAATCAGCTCATCAGCTAGTTGTGGTTTTAACAGTTTTGTATCTGTATATGACTTGATTACACTTTAAGGTAGAAGTTTAGGTATGTTCAATACATTTGGGATATCTATTGGGAAAGTTGTTATGAGATCTTCTTAAGTAAATTCAATATGAGGTAGTAGTCTTCAACATTTTGGATGTGATTATTTCGTTAAAATCTTGTCTTTTCGATAGGAACCTCTATTTGAACGTAAATAACTTTAACTTTTTTTACAAATCGCTTTAAATTGTTTTTCGGCTTTATTTCATTTCTCTTCAAGGCACATTATTAAAGTTTTGATAAGGCTTGATCCTTTTTACAATAAGAATCACACTTAGTTCTAATAAATCACTGAACGTTTAAACACTGGTTTAGTTGAACTAAACTTGAATTTTTATTTAGTTTAAACTCAACAGCTGTAAATCAGTGCCCCATATATTACATGCTGTTTAAAAAATAAAATGTGGCAGCACTACGTTAAATGTTGTCAAATTCATATGGATTGTATTGGTAGTTTAAACGCCCAATTTTAAGCGTTTAGAGATGGTTTATATGTTTTCTGATTTGTAGATTTGCTGGTTTATACACATTTTAAACCAAAAAGAGAGTTTAACTTGCTTTGATTTATTAGCCCTTAATACGTATATTCCGCAAATAAATTTAAAAGTACTAAGTGAGTTTCTTAATATAAAGGTAGAGATACTACATTTACACTCAGATCTTTTTTCCAAAGCTTCTACTATATGATGTACACTTGTTGCAAAGACGCATAATGAAGAGAGTTTGGCTCCAAAATACTTTGCTAAAACTGTTTTTCGCTTGGGATGATCATATTTCAAAAATGTTGTCGTTTCTTTAACAAATGATACAACTTTTTGTATTAATGGCACTTTATTGCTTTTAGAAATGGAGTTGTTCGATTTATGGGAATAGCAAGGCGTTTGTTTCGCATTTGTCGCTTTTCCAGAAATTTTGAACAGCTCCATTTTCTGCTGACATCAGAGGACACCCATCTGTTCCATCTCCTACACAATTTTTTAGGTCAGGAACAAAATTTGTCAAAGCTTTAAGAACTATTAATGAAAGTGCCTTCGCATCAATTGACACATCAACGTTATCAATATCTTTTGAAGCCTCTTCAAATGCGTTAACAACAAAGCCAATCAATTCTTCCCTAAAAACTTTTTGTTGTATGTTGAAATATCTTAAAGATAAGGAAATCTGGCTTTTCCCCGACAAATCACTGCTTTCGTCAAAAATTATCGAAGAGAATTTTGATTCATATAACACATAAATATATTCATAAATATTGAAAATACAAAGGCTTTTTAATAATTCAACCGCACGCATTATCAAGTCAAACGTTTAGTCTTTGGATATAGATGGCACCTGCTGCGATTGAATGTAGAATAATAAGTAATTGAATACGGTAAACTAGATGCTTCATTTGAAATATCTATTAAATAACTATTAGGATCAAGGCGAATTCAACAAGGTAAACTCGTCGCCACAACAATTACAACTCTAACAAAAATAACAGGCATTTTGTTAGTGTAACATATCCGAGTTGTCAAAATAGTTGTTTACAAAAAGTGTGAATAAAAAGTAAACAATAAAATTTTTTATTGATTTTTTTATATTTAAAGTTGTGTGTTTATGAACCGATCTAAACAAAATTTAATGTATTCTGTGTTTTTGAAGATTTAATGTTAAGGGTGCATTCTGCCATGCATTTAAATTAGTTTTTTTTAATCAAAGTGTGTATAAACTTTTACGATGTTTCACATTGGGTTTTTTGACTCGTTTCCAACTAAACCAATTGTGTTGGAGCTCAATTCAGAAATGCTTAGGAGAAGTGGAAAGAATTTTACACCAAAATTGTTCTTTTATTTTGAGTTTTTTCGAAAGTGAGAGTGTTTTGAACAGTCGGACATGGCTAAATAGACTAAAAATTGCTCAAGGACCCAGCATATGCATACAAATTAGAAACAAATGTAGCTTACCAACGCAGCTGCAACAAAAAAGGACATAGAGGAATAGAAAATTGAAAAATAAGAAGAACAAATTTCATGGTAAAATTCTACAAAACGCATAGTTTCAGTAATGGACTTCTGAAGTTTTCATATGAATTTGCGATTTTCCACTACATTTGTAAACGTATGTGGCCATTATTAGTGTCTTTTGAAAGCTTTTTAAAATATCTTTCTGAAAATGTAAAATTTATTGTAAACTTTTTAACTCTTTACCTCCTAATACAGTTTTTACAAAAATTTTTATCAAAACGTCACGGAAGTGCACTAGGAATTAAAAATTTAATCAAATAAACCCCAGCTTCACTTAAAAAACCTTCTCCATATAGCCGGCCTTCTGTTGGGCGCAAGGATTTTCTCATCTATGGTATAACAAACACCGACTTTGCAAAATACAGGTTCTTCGCATAGCAATTGATATGCTTACTGTAATATTTTCGCAAACTCATCGCCGCTCCTTTATGGATTAAGAATTTTTAAATAAAAGCTCTTAAATTATACCAATATTAACTATATAGGTTCAGATATGTAGTGGGAAACCGCAAATTTATATGAAGACTTAAGAGATCTATGACTCGGAAACTAAGCGTTTCCGAGAATTGTGCCATTTTATTTTTTCTTGCTATTTTTTCATTTTCTATTCCCCTTTGTTTTTTTTTACTTGGAACTGCGTTGGTTAACTAGAATTAAGCCACAATTAATTTTATTGGCATAAAATTTCACAAATTAACACAATCAAAATTTTTTAAAATAAAAAACAAAAATAGTTAACAAATACAATTTATTGACAACTCGGATAATACAGCTGACGAACAGATGTTCTAAAGAGTTTACCTTGTTGAATTCGCCTTGATTAGGATTATTGAAAATTTCGTTAGAGATTCAATAAAAAAAACAAAAAATACTTATTGAAAATTTCGTTAGAACTTCCATAAAAAAAAAATAAAAAAAACCTTGCTGGGATTTCCAAATATTTTGTACATTAAAAAAATATAATCATTGGGAATTCTTGTATGTATTATCGAAATTAACAAAACATATTTTTATAATTTACGGTGGGGAAATTTCCTTGTTTCCCCCCCCCCCCCCTGAATCCGCGCCTGCTTAGATCCCATATTAAGCAGCCTTCTGAAATTCACTGTAAACGCTTAAACTAATTTCACTTATATTTTGAAATTTATTCAAATTTATGTTTTTAATACCACAAATCACCATGGCTCCAATATAAATTCCCCTCCTAAAAATCATTTAAGTTCGGCATAAACTGTTACGAATCATGATATTTTACTCAAGCTAGTTCAAATTTCAAAAACTAAGAGCATACAACTTTCTTAATGTCGGTCAATAATTTAATTTAGATCTAAACCGCAACCAATTTTAATGCTGACGTTCGTTTTTATAAAGATCAATTGATACCTATGTATATTTCTATTTAAAAAGAATTTAAGTGATTTAAGTAACCATCGAATTAAAATAATTTTTTTTTCTGTATTTTCCCTGTAGTAAATAAAATAGTCAGTTGCAAAAAACACTAACTATAAATTAAATGTTTTTCAAATGACTACAAATTGGTTTAAATCTCATGCAGATATCAATCAAACATATTGCATAGAGGCACACGTAAAACACAAATATAAACAAAATAAGTAAAACAAGCATGCCATGAAGTCAAATGAAAAAAATATACACAAACATATTAAAATAATAATAATAATTGAAAATAATTCAAAATGAAAGCAATACAAATCTGTTTATGTACAAGAAATTATGTAGCGTTTTTATTTCAGCATGTATTATACTTCATCATTTAAAGCAATTTGATGCAAAATCTTCTTAAATAATTTTTTTTATATATGAACATATATATATGTATGTATGTTTATATGTACATACATACATACATATGTATATATTTTTGACAAAAATATTTTAAAATTTAAATAATTTATTATAAGCCGACTATACTATTAATTACTTACAAATTGGTTAAAAAAAAAGTAATTAGTAGTCAATTTAAAAGTCATGCAGAGATAACCGATTGACTACAGCCTACACTGAAAGAAAAATGCTTCATATATTTAATGAATCATTTTCATAAAAAAGTTTTCCTTGGGTAAATGAAAATTTTCATTGTCTAAATGGAATTTCATAGGTTTGATGAAGTATTTTCGTTAAAATCGCTTCATTAGATTTCGTAATTACGTTAAAAATTTTCATTGGATATATGAAAACTTAAGGGTGTCCAAGTTAAACAAAAAATTTTAATTGGGAACTTAAAAAAACAATATACAAACAACTATATTCATAAATTAATACAAAATTATAGTTTTCTTAAAAAAATGTTTAATTGTTATTTAAAAAATGTAAGATTTAATAACTTCATACATCTAATGTTACATGTATGCCATTAAATTTATGAAATCAAAAAATTTTTTTATAAAAGCAACATATTTCAATAATTGCCTTCATAAATTTAAATTTTCATTATGACAATAAAAATGTCATTATAGTAATGAAACAAAAACTTTCAATCCACTTTCAATCAACGTTGTTATTGTTATTATGGACAATTTAATCTCATATTTACGGTCTTAATTGAGAAAAAAACATAGTTTTTTTATACAAAAACTACACTGCCCCGGTAGACTAGCTGGTAGTGAGCTAGTCTTTCAGCACCGAGGTTACATGTTCGAATCCCACCAGAGACAGAAAAAAAATAAAAAATAAAATAAAGTAAAATAAAATAAGAAAAAAGAAAAAAAAATAAATAAAAAAAAAAAGAAAAAAAAAAATTTTACTTTATTGAAAGTATTCATCCAATGAATAATATTCATGGATCTAATGTAATGTTTCATTAAGTCCTTTTAATGAAACAGGTTTCATTGATCCAACGAAGCGCTGCATAGGTTCCTTTATAATGCAATTTTTCATGGGATTAATGTCAAAATTCGTTAGTATTGCGAAGAAAATTCTTTCAGTGTATGACGTGCCTATGTTAAAATAGTGAGTCGTCGACAAGGAAAAAAGTCACTTAACCAACTAGTTGTGGTTATAAAAAAACCAATTTGAAGTTACTTAAAAATGTGTTTGACTTCCTACAGGGTTAGTTCGTTTTGAGTCGTAACTTTTTGCCTAAACCAAATCACACATACATATGTTTAAAAAATAAACTTTTCGCTTGGACGAGAATGGTCCAATATTTTCTTGGTTCAAGCCATATTTTCTGTTGATTAAGTAACAAATTCTTTCCGTGTAGGGGATTTATTTAATTAAAATTTGACATGTCAGATGACAAAAACATGTCGTGTACGGTCGCCTTTAAAGTTCCTACAATCACTGTTATTTGTTTCAAAAAGTCTTTTGTTCGTAAAATACCAAATAAAGTTGGTATTTCGAATTTGTTTCTAACACTTTTTTTGTTTAAATTAAATTTTGAGGAAATACGCTCTACATTTGCTGTAGATATTGGTAACGAAAAATTGAATAAACTAATTTTTTTATATATGGGTGTTTCTCTGGTTATGCACGCGACATTTGTACGCGTTTTATTGTGTTTGAATATTAAAAAAATAGAAGTGGATTGGAATTTTAGAATGAATTCTAAAATCGTTACATTGTTTGTGATGAGTTCTTTCTAAAAATTATATATAATGGTAAATTGAGCACTGGGTACCCAAATGCCATGCAATCAAAGTTGACTTACTCACGTGACAAAAATAGAAGTGCCTTTTAGGACCGTAAGAAAAAGTGCGAAAGTAAGTGAATTGTAGGAGGTTTTTATTTCGGAAAAAATGTTTTTATAAACGTTAGTAATGGGCCTTTATAATCATGTTTTGTTCAAAAGCAACTATGCATGGGTTGGCGAAGAAAAAAATAAATTGTAAATTAAGCACGTGACATTACGCACGTGACACTTTTTCCATATGTTTTTTTAATATTATCTCCACGCATTTTCCCACAAATATCTTAAAATTAGCTTAACAAAAAAAATTAATACTCGTTTTACAATTGATTGTAATGGAGAGATTATGAAGAAGGAGTGTAAACATAACATATTTCTTGCATGTAAAATAAGTATATAAAAATGTCTTTAAAAGTAGAAAATACAGAAAATTATAAAATTTTCCAGTTTCCAGCCCAATTTCCTCAAGCAAAACAGCTCAGATATGCTAGGAAACCATTCTTTAATAAGAACATAGACTTTTTTTCTAATAATAAACAATAAAAGACGATGATAATCAACATTCTATTTTTTCATCCATTCTGGAGAAATGCCCATATGGAAAAACTTTGGACTAATCACAACGTCTTACTTTAAATACATCCTCCCAAAAACTTTCAATATTTTGCTCTTTTTGTAAATTATGTTCCGAAAAATCAAAGTGAATATCACTTACATCTACAACATTTGGGAAAATAGCACATTATTCAGCAATACTTTTTTGCCAACCTTTTATTACATTAACTTTAACTTGTTTAACCCTGCGGCCACACGTTCAAGTTGTTCTTGATAGTCTTTTACATATCGTTAGCTAAAATGCAAAAAGACGTAACTAACAAAAAATTCAAAATCGAGTTTTTGATTGATTATTATGAATGCTATAAAACTACATGTCTTGACAAAATTTTACACTTCTGCGATCAAAAATTGCAGTTTTATTAACAAAAAACAAAGGGACGTAACTACAAGTTTTTTTGTTTGATGTATGCAAAACGACGTAATTACACCTTTTTTTTCTAAGAAAATATAATAAAATGGTTTTCTTTGAAAATTGGTTGAAGAATTCCATGGAAGACTTATAAATGCATGTTTTTCTGCCATGTTTATAGTTTTCACTTTACAAAGTTTTTTGCTTCTCCTGTAAAATTATATTTTTGTTAGTTACGTCTTTTTGCATTTTAGCTAACGATATACTGCTTGTCAAAATTTACACAAATTGAAAGCCGTGACGTAGGCTGCACTCAATTTGTAAGCAATTTACGTCCAAGATGTCAACAACAACAGAGACAAACTTGTAGTCAGCTGTTAAATTGAAAGTAAATTGCCAAACAAATGGAAAGGTGAAATTGAAAGCCATCTTATGTTCAATTTAAAAAGTGTGAGTGTGTTAGTAAAAAACTGAGATTGCAAATTGAAAGGAATTGAAAGGCAAAACTTGATCGTGTGGCCACCAAGTAAGGAAGTCGTTATGAAAATCGCACCTTTTTAACAATCCATTGCAAATTCAACATAAAACTTTAAACAACGAACTCTTAATTCTGTTTCATCATCTTCAGATAATTTATATGAAGCTAGTGCTGAAATTACTTCAGCACCTAAATAAATATCTTTGAGATTTTTAAGGTAAGTATTATTGTTTCAATCAATTTTTTTAAAACATCCAAAACTTACATACTAAAAACTTGAAAAACTTTATATAACTATTTATAAAAAACTGGAAAAAACTTTAAATAAATAAAAAACTTTTTGCCATCTCAGAAAACTTGCAAAAAAGGAAATCTTGACAAATGGCAACGCTGATTTCTTTCCATGTAAACAAAACAATTTTTAATAAGATTTCTCTATGACGTGCTAAATTTCCAATTTTTATTTTTGAAAAATACGAAAACAATAAAATTAAGCAATTTGTTTTTTTTTGTTTTTTTCTTTTTGCTCACTTACAACAACAATGCGAGTCGGAAAAAAGCCAATAAATTTTAGGGGAATGTAACTCCCCGTCAACAACTGACATGGTTTGCTGTTATAACATGATGTTATAAAAGCGTTGTTAAAACAAATCTAGGTCTTTTTTTTGCGGTTTAAAACCTTTTCAAGAGCTTTTTGAACTAGTCTTAAATATGCTTTTCGTACTGTTGTGATTGTTATTTATACAATTTGTACAGTAATCTACTTGTTGAATTTAAAATTTTTAAATTATTAATATTAATATTTAATTATTAAACGACATAGTACCAACAAGCGTTACTCCTGTTGAACGAGTCCTTATCTGTAATGAATACCACCAAAATTAAAATTTGCAATAGAATGTAATATGAGTTATTATAAGCTCTTCTTAGAATGTTGAATGTGTATAATGCAACTTGCTATGACAAATTTATTTAAACATCTCAATTGCACTTTTAAAGCAAACAACATGTAATACAAAATTGCATTGGCTGACGATGATGATGAAATGATAAATATTGACGCATAATTATTTTTCTGTTCTTTCTTTCTTGTTACATACTAAGCATGTGTACATACATAGATATGTAGAACTCAAAGAATAAATAACATTGTCCTATAATCATATTCAGATATCCCACTTCCAGAAATCTATAAAGAACTATATTCTAATGTGCAGCCGGATCCATTTCCATGAAAATCATCCTAAATACACTTTATTCTATTACATACAGTAGCATTGCAAATAGTTGCTGCTAAGTCTACTTCAGGGATGTCAGCGCCATACACAATTGTGGAAATTAATTCACATGTACGCTTACGCTCTTATATTTTGCGAGCGTAAAATATAATTGTTTACTGAGAAACACTCTCATTCAGCGGGAATTATCGCAAATATCGCAAGGCCTGTTTTGAGGCCTCTAAACGGAAATAATATAAATATTTATGTATATAAATAAATATGCAATAACTGTATGTAGTTATGTACACATTTTTTTGTTTTATTATCTTTTTTATTTTGTTTTTTATCCAGATAGGGAAAATATTATTGAGTTTTCGAAAAATTTAGACGGGGCGCTATATACTATATTAAAAAAAATTCCTTCAAATGTTTGTCGCTTTTTTCCTCAACATATCTTTGCGAACAAATATTTTCCGATTTGAAATACATTTGCTCAAAACAACGCAATAAATTAACATCCGCAAACCTAAATAATATTTTGTTGTTACGAAAATCTTCTCTTTTTATAATGGTGGTAAATACTTACAGAATATTTTTAAACTTATTGGGGTTATTATTTGCATTAGTATGAGCAAATGAATTTTCATTGTTGGAATTCGCAAAGGTATGTTGAGCTAAAAACGAAAAATATTGGAAAGAATTGTATTAGGTTGTAAAAAAATTTCAAATATTGTCAACTGCTCAATTTTTCCAAAAAATAAGCAAAGTTTTTGAGGTTCTAAATTAAATTTATTTAAATAATAACTGATTGTGTATGTCCATAACTCAACATTTTTCGATAATTGTATTATTATTAATTGCTTTTAAGTCTTTATAGCAATAAATGTAAGTTAACTGTAAATGGTCTGATAAAAAATTAATGAAAAGCATGTAGGTACATACTATGTTAATAAGGCCTCGCAATAGGCCTCGCAACCGCACATTTCGCCCGCTGGGCATGTAAAAGATAAGAGTAATCTCACCAACACAACCATAATTGACATCACTGGTCTACTTTCACACGTTTCATCTTTTGATGCTCAACTCTTATGTTTTTAGGTGAGAGAAGAAAGAAGAAAGGGGGTTAGTACAGAAATGCCTGTACTCGGTCAGTACGCTTTGTGTTTTTATTCGTTGGAATATGCCAGCAATGGCTGCATGTAATTTTTTTCTTTTCTTTTTCTCTTTGATTCGCTGTTAATGAAATTGTTGTTGTTTTGAACCGAAAAAAGTTGAAACCGATTGCTGCGTGTGATTATGTTGGCATCTTTAAAAGGGAATTGAAAAGAAGTTGAGCATCAAAAGATGAAACGTGTGAAAGTAGACTAAGATATCACAAAGCATACAGAGATGAAAAAAGAGACGTTTGAAAAATGCCCAATTCATTTGCGAGGGCAGCTTTCGAAGAAAGAGAAAGAAAATGTTTTTGGTAGTGAAGTGGCAATGTGTAAAAACAGGGCGCCACTATCAACACGAATTGCGTAATCAAAACAAAAAATGCAAAAAGGGCAGCTTTCGAAGAAAAAGACAGAAAAAACACAATATTTTCTGTCTCGTGACGCCTCTGTATGCTCTGTGTAAGATATGGTGGAGGATGATTCGCTAGTTTAATACGTATGTATTTATCTTCACACACATGCAAAAATTTGCAGCCTATATTTGAACTTGACATAGATAACAATCCATCTAAACAAACTATGCCACCAGTGAACCTCATATGCAGTGTTACCACCAGTAGAATTCAAAATTACACTTGAGATGAAGCAAAATAACCCGATTTAAATGAAATTACACCTGATATAAAATTAAAGTTTTATTTAATTAAAGACTTTTACACAGAAACAAAAACACAACAAACTTATTGAAAGAAGATCAATATTAGTCAAACTGTTAACATTTTTATTGTAATTTAAAATAAATTAATATTAAAATAAACAGCATTAAAGACTTTAAACAATTCATAAAACATAAAAAAAATTCCTAAAATAATGAGTTCAACTTCCACATTTGTTTGCTTGTATCTAAGGAAGGTTTAAATGCTTAGTGATTCCTTTATAATGGGCGTTTTTAAGCCCGAAAGCGCTTACGAAAGTCAGCTTTCAAACGTCATACTGCGCTCACTTTTTGCTTAGACACATTATCATAGATAGATAGATTCATGCCATCGCAACGCCACCAAATTATCCAAATTAACTTTTCCGTGGGCCTGTGGAGTCACTTGCTTATGTTGATAAACCAGCAACTTTTGACGTCTTGGTGGTCAACACTGTTCATTTTATTCGTGACACTTCTGCAATGCGTTTCGTCAAGGACAGGCGCGGTGCCTATTTTTTTAAATCAGTTTCAAATGGTAATGCCGTGTATTAATCTGCGATTAAAATTCATCTGTTTTGTTTTTTCTACCATTTTAAGTTTCAAGGTCTTAAATAATATCCTTTATACCATATTTAATAAACTAAATGCCAGCAGGATTTATACAACTGTCCCTTTCGTTATTCAGTTTAACAACTGTTAAGGGCGTCAAATATTCTTCAAACAAAAGCATTTGAAAGTTTTCAGACAAACATTAAATTAATTATATGTTGGAATATTCGAAACATTTCTACCCCTAGGCTAGTTTGTAGTTTGAGAAACTTTTTTCAATAAACTTCAGGCTCTAAATCACTATGATAGTCATAATATTTCAAATCTAAGAGTCCATATTGCGACATTTATTACCAAACTTTTGAATTATGTCTTTTCCTAAAAAGAAACCGATACTTTGGTTCAGAAGACTGTGCATTTTTTATCAACAATATTAAAAAAGAAATAAATGTCATCACTGGAATCGAATCTTGATTTTATTTGGGTATCTGAAGTAAGAATTTCAAATAACACCTGAATTACACCTAAGAGAAATAACCCACGTTCTACCCACGACAATAAAAACTATACCAAATTCGGGTAATTACCCACAAAGTGGCAACACTGCTCATATGGTCGATTCCACCACACTACTTTTATTTCACACAAAATTGGATTTCATATCTAAAGACACTTTCACAAAAGACATTTTCTTTTTCCACTGCTACGCACTAAAACATACAATCACAGATCACAAACCAATTTTATTTCATTTAGTACCTTTTAATTAAAATGAAATCGCAAATCTTATTAAAAAATTAAATATTTAATTTTTTGCTGTCAACAAAATTGCACTTAAAAAAAGCGCAAGAATAGTTATTGCACTTGCTAAAACATGTGTTAAGTTTGAATGCTCACAGCTGTGCGAATCAGTGTTGCCACTTTGTGGGTAATTACCCGAATTTGGTATAATTTTTACCGTCGTGGGTAGAGCGTGGGTAATTTCTCTTAGGTGTAATTCAGGTGTAATTTGAAATTCTTAGCTTAGATAACCAAATAAAATCAAGATTCGATTTCATTGAAGACTGAAATATTGCTGATAAAAAATGCACAGTCTTCTGAACCGTAGTCTAGGTTTCTTTTTAAGAAAAGTCTTCAAACTTTTAATATATATTTTCAAAAGTTATATATAAGTTCAAAAGATAAAGATGATTATAATAGTGATTAAGAACCTGAAGTCTATTGAAAAATTTATTGCAACTAAAAACTAGCCTGGGGGAATAAATGTTTACAATATTCCAACATATAAATAATTTTATTTTTAACTGGTAACTTGCAAATGCAAATTAATTTTAATCGTAGTTTAATACAAGGCATTACCAATTGAAACTGAGCATTACTGGCTGCATGTCACGAATAAAATGAACAATGTTGATTCAAGACGTCAATTGTTGCTGGTTTATCAGCATACAACAATGACTTCACAGCCCTACGGAAAACAATCAACAGGTGTCACATCGCACGGCCTTAAAGTCTAATTGAGAGTTTATTTTCTCTAATCCAATTTGGTGGCGTTGTTCAAGCATGAATCTATTCATGATTATGAGCCTGAGCATAAAGTGAAAGCTAAAAAAACACCCATTACAAACCAATGGCAATGAGCATTTTTAACCTTCCCTAGATATATGCAACCAAATGTAGAAGTTAAACTTATTATTTTAGGAGCTTGTATGTATGTTTTATTACAGTTATTTCCGCTTAATTGAGTTTCTTAAAATGCACGACTTTTGACGCAATTAAACAGGATTTCAATTTAACAGTACCCGGTTTATTGAATCGCCGACGCAATTAAAACGAAAATCGCTTAATTGAGTAAGATGTGCAATAAAGCGAAACACCTATGTGTAGATCGAAAATAAAACTCATTTCTTTATTTATTTAGTTAAAAAATACTTTAGGTTTTTTAAAACAAAATAAAAATCAGATACTTTCATAGTACAATCTTTCTTGTCGCAAAATAATTTTTTTACGTTTGTGGATGCAAAAACACTTAAGTAGACGGAAACAATTAACCGAAACATTTGCTCTTGTTTTTCGCAATGCGGTCTTATTTTGCGAAATAATTAAGCAAGTGACGCAATTAAACGGAACTCAACTAAACGGGTATTTTTACATAGACAGTTATACTGAATGATTTCGTTCCATGATTTTTAATGCAATAAAACGGGAAACTCAATTAAGCGGGGCTCAATTAACCGAAAACAACTGTAATTGTTTTTAAGTCTTTAATGTTATTTTTGTTAATTTATTTAAAATTACAATAAGAATCTTAACAGTTTGACTAATATTGATCTTCTCTCAATGGGTTTTTGCTTTTTAAATGCCTTTTTATTAAATGAAACTTCAATTTTATCTCTGGTGTAATTTCATTTAAATCGGGTAATTTTGCTTCATCTCAAGTGTAATTTTGAATTTAGCTGGTGGTAACACTGGTGCGAATATACATATGTATCTTTTTAAACAAGTAGGCGGCTAGCCGCTGATTTTTAGCCGAACGGCTTGGTACTCTACTTTACACATCACTCTTTTGAGATTTATAATCAGGGCTGCCAGACTTGACGATTTATCGTAATTTCGACGATTTTTTGTTCCGAAATTAGCAAAGTGCCGATTTGCTGATTTTTTTTTTTTCTAAAAAGTGACGATTTTTTTCAGTCATTAAAGTCTGAATAAAACATAACATTTTCTGACAATATCGTCTTATAATCTTTGAATGTTTAACAGCCGTACCTTAACAAGAGCGGCAGGCGGAACATTTTCTTTCGCTTAGCTTTTAGTCTGATATGCCATAACAAACCAAGAGCGTCAACGTTATGTCACGAACTGTAGTGATAGCTTTTTGTTTAATAAAACCCACAAATTATAAATAAAGAAAAAGAGAAAAAACCCTAGATTGACAAAAAAAATAGCTAAATTGCCATTATTAATTAACAATAGCGCCAAACTTCACTACTAAACGGGCTGTCAAATCAGGTTTTACAATTGCAAAGCTTCCAGGCCGCTCTATCAAAAACTAGAAAACGCGTGCCGTTTTTGTTTAGGTACAGTTGTAATATACAAGTCTTAAGAAAATCTTTGATTTTTTTCAGAATACAAAAACAACAATGTTATACTTTGTTTATCTCTCGTCAAACCATCCTCGAATGAACCTTTTACGACTCTCTGTATAAATCGTATTTTCAACAATTATAATGATAAAACAGAACTGAGTCTTCAACTTCAGGCAAAAATTTTAAGGCCCATAATTAAAACGTCGGCAGTAACTTCAAATTCTCTCTCATTTCTTTCGTTTTCTTTTGTTCTTATTTTTCTTTGTTTACAAAAAGTATGAACTTGAATGAAAGTATGGTAGCATTGTTAAGGGAATAAGCGTCTATATGTGAGAGCATTAGAAAAAACGTCCTCAAAATAAAATTGATTTTATTTCTCGACCGCATTCTCTGGCATAATTTTAAGTCAAACTGTATGAAAAACATCGTTCAGCCCAAGGCGAATTGACTAGAAGGTGGGGTCAAGTCAACATGTGGTGTTTTTTTTTCGGTGGTCGAGTTGTCAAAGTTTGTATACGAACTAGTTTTTTATGTAAACAAACCTGTTTTTTTTTACCAGCAATATTTTTGACAACCCGACCACAGAAGCATTGTAGTTGTAGAGTTGACCTCACCTTCTAGTCAATTCGCCTTGGTTCAGCCCCAGTTCTGTTTCATCATATAAGGAGAGCATTTCACGAGTTGTTAGAGAATATCTACATGAGTCTCTTACGATTCATGACCAGTGTGACCACAACTAAAAAAAATTGGATGCTAAATGGGGATTAAAACAATGCTAAAAATGCTAAAAATAAAATTTATAAATGCTAAAAAAATGCTAAATTTTCTTAAATAATTGGATCATTTTAATGAATGAATTATGCATTAAATTTCCCTGAAAATATTATATTTCTTTAAAATAAAATGAAGTTCATATCAAAAAAAATTATATACATAAAAACATAGATTTATTTAATTAAAACAATTCAGTAGTTTGACAAAAGTTAGCGATTTTTTAACCAAAAAACAAAAGGCCCTATCTACAAAATATTACATGACAAACGCTTAAAGCCCTAACCTACAGTTTGCAAAATATGCAACATTGTTAACTGTCAAAAAAAATGTTTAGGCGCAACCATAATGTGCTTAAGTTGGTTTAAGCAAATGTGCGAATACATGTAAATCATATGAGGCAAACCATATTGACCTTAAAGAAATTTGCTTAAGCAAAGTGCGATCGCACATACCGTACGGAATCAAATGTTTTTTGATTTTGTTTTTTAAACACATTTGAGAGACTTTTTGTTAATTTTTGACAGTAGGTTAAGCAAGGCTATGCATATTATGGTTGGGCCTTTAGGTTTTACAAGAAAAGTAGAAGAAAAATAAATTATAAACAGTTTAAGGCGATTAAAAAGTTTAACATTTTAAATGGTTTTTTGTAAAATTTTCAAAATGTAAGATAGGGTTTTTGCGTTTTAGGTAACGATATACCTACATATCTGTGGCAATAAATAATAATGGCTAAAGTCGAAATTTCGTGTTTTGAGATATTAAGGGTTTTTTCTAAAATGAATTGTGAAAGTTAAAATATTAATGCGTATAGTTTTATTAATAATGACATTTTATACTTGAAATTTAGCGGCGTCATAGATATTGAAGAAGATAATAAGAATATGTAATAAAATTAAAAACACTTGAGTCAACTTAAGCCATATATTATTACAATAATACAAAATATAAGTAAAAACAAAAATTGTCATTGAAAACATAAAATGTTTTATATTAAATTTTTAAGATTAAAAAATGCTAAATAATGCTAAAAAATATTACAAAAATGCTGAAAATAATGCTAAATGCTATTTGAAAACTTCGCTGCTAAATCAAAATAAATAATGCTAAATTTAGCAGTGAAAATGCTAAAAGGGTCACACTGTTCATGACATAAAAGTCTTGTTAGAATATCGGCCATGTTCTGACAATCGCGTGATTTGAACTGGCACAACGCCAGATTTATTTTACGTTTAGCTTGCGATCTCGCATAGTTTCTTACAAATATTTTAGCTCCTTTGAGCATACTTCTGCAATTTAAAGTTGCCTAACTCCTTGCTATTGTGATTTACAGAACACCTATTATGCTATTTCCATTCAAAACGCCAATGTTACGCGTTTTGCGATTGTCAGAACATGCCTGTATAGAGTATAGACTAAATGTTTTTTGTTTATAAAAATCGAAAAAAAAATTGGGCAAAAGTGTACGAAAAAAAAAATAAAAAAAATATGCTACCCGATCCAGAATAAAAAATGAAAAAAACCATAATTTAAATTTAAGGGGGCTGAGGCCCGTGGGGCCCTCTGGACCCAAAAAAACCGCCCCGCCCACTTAATGGAATGTGTAGGTACTCAAATTAAAGGTAATTGTACAAGAAAAACGAAAACAATCTAATTTAAGGCGGGCGGGAGTTTTGGGGCTCTCTGGGTAAAAAAAAGTGCCCCACCCACTCACATCTATATGTAGGTACTCAAATTAAAGGTGTTTGCTCACAATTGTAAATATTTTGTATTTTTTAATGTTTTATGTTCGATTTTTAAAAATTTTTTTTTTTTTTTTTTGTAATTAATAGCCTATTTCCGATGTGCTAAAGAATTCTTTGGTTTTCTCCTCTATGGAATAAAAAAACCGGCGTCGCTAACTACATTTAGTCTCAGCATAGCCGGCCTTCGGCCGGGTGCAAGGCATTTCTCCTCTATGGTATAACAAATACCGGCTTCGCTAACTAAAGCTTATCTGCATAGCCGGCCTTCGGCCGGGCGCAAGGATTTTCTCCTCTATGGAATAACAAACACCGGCTTTGCTAACTAAAGCTTTTCTGCACCTAAAAGATACTTAAATTAAGCTAGAGAGGAAAATAATATGCGAACACAAAAACAAAATACATATTTGTAAATGACCTTTAATTTGAGTACCCACACATATCACAAAGTTTGCGGGGCAGTTTTTTGGGTCCAGAGGGCACCACGGGCCTCAGCCCCCTTAAATTTTAATTATGGTTTTTTCCTTTTTTATTCTGAATCGGCTAGCATATTTTTTTCGTACGCCCCGTAAAGTGCACTTCAGCCAAAATTTGTTAAAAAAAAAAAAAATTTTAAGTTGTCCGATTTTTATGACGATTTTTCAAAACGATAGAGACGGTTTTTTTATTTTTTCTCAGGAAACTGACGATTTCCTCACAAATTTATCTGGCAGCCCTGTTTATAATATCAAAACATTAAAAACAAAAAGTGAGATGCAGCTACACAACACGTTAAATTTGTTTAACTTGAGGGTTACACGATCAAGTTTTGCCTATCAATTTTTAATACACTCACACTTTTTTACCAATGCACTCATACTTTTAAAAATCGATACGAACTTGCCTGTAAAATTCTCTTGCCAGTGAGTGTTTCAATTAACGTTCAAGAAAACAGCTGATTTCAAGGTTAGTGAGCAAACTTTTCGTTTCTCTTTATAAATTTTTTTTTTTTAATGACATCTTGAAAGTAAATTGCTTTCAACTTGCGTGCAGCCTACGTCACAGCTGCCAATTTTTGCATATTTTGACAAACAGTATATGTAAAAGACTATCAAGAAAAGCTTGATCGTGTGGCTGCAATGTTAAACCCAAAATATTAGAATTTGCACATCTTTCAATAAATATTTTAAAATATATTTAAACTGTTAAATAATAATTTCATAAATTACGTCTTTGTTTGTTTCCATTTTAACAGCAAAAAACACTTTTTGCTGTACATACACTATGAATGTATGTAAGTATGTACTTATGTGTAGTATATTTGTCACAAATAGAACTCTACCGACAACAACGCAGTGCGCGTTTTCCGAACACCGAATAGACACTACCCAAACAGCATTGTGTTCATGATATTGTTCACCAGGGATGATAAATGACATTTTCAAATTGTATTTTTGTTACCCTATTTGTACTAAAACCCAAAAAATATCTATGAACTAGTTTTATTATTAGAAGAGCAACAAATCTATTAAGATTCACTTGTACTGTACATTTAGGTATTTTTAATATACATACATAGATTTTTCGATTAACAAAAAGAAAAAAGAAGTAAATAATATAGAATTTAAATTTGTTTAAAGTTTAAATTTGTATGCTATTGCTTTGAAGTAACATTTTAATGTTCAGAAGGTGTTGAAAACTATAGCGACAAGCTTCATTAAACTCTTTTAAATCATTTGACTAAATTAAATTCGAAACAGTATTTACATTAATGCGATTTATTTGCTTTGTTTTTATCATATTTTGATAGGTATGAACAAATTTATTTCAGTGTTAAAGTACATGCCATTCATTGGAGTACTTTTGGAATGCTAATAGTACTGAAAAAAGTACAACTGTACTGACTTTATCATCCTTGTTGTGCACTATCGTGAAACTGTATGCAGGGTTACAATTTAGGGTTAACATTTACAGTAAAAGGGGTTAAAAATAGGGTATTTCAATAAAAAAAAGGTCACGTTTTTTTAAAAAGTATTTCCCATTTTAATAATTTTAATACAGGGCACTCTTAACATTGTCGATTTAAAAAGGGGCGAAAAGTTCAATGTCTTATGTCATTATTAAGGGTGAATTTTTTAGCATAACACTTGGAACTCTTAAATGGAGCAAAACATTTTTAAGAAACGAACACCTAATTGCATTTTTTGAATAAAATGTCACATTTTTTTTTTAAAGACACCACCACAAGTTATTCAATAAATAAAAATAAGCAAACATATATAAATATAAGTTATGTTTGCTATTAGGGAAATTGTACAGGTAACCCTCCTACAAGACGGCTTCCTACAAAACGATTTCGATCTTACTTTTTGCATCCCTGTTACGATTTAGTTAGATTTCGGTGATTCAGCAAAGTGTATGTGTGTATACACAATTTTCGCACCCACCGAAAGTAAAATTGGGGAATACCCGAAGTATCTTACATCGAGCTTCGATTGAAACACAAATCATTCAGTCTACATTAGCGCTGGGAAACAATCGATAGACTATCGATAGTCTTAAAATATCGAAAATATCGATAGGAAAAATATAAATATCGATATTTTTATTATTTAAAATATAGATATAAAGACATCTAACAGCAGCTATACACACACAGTATTTTGCCGCAAATTTTGACTTGCTATTATTAATTCGCGCTGACTTACAGCAATGAATACAAACAACAAGAATGGCAAGTGGTATGGATTGCTTAGCAGTGCTTTTTACTGTTAATAAAAGGCCTTTAAATCAAAATTTGTAAATGTTTATATAGGTACTGAAATCTCAAATATTTTTGTAATATTGTAAAAAAAAAAAATGCAAATCCAAATGCAATTGCAAGCATAGGAAAAAACAATGAACGACCATTAGAGGATAAGTCCGCTAGATTGATTTCCTTTTTGGGTTTAGAATTTAAAAAATTTTTTTAAGTTGCAATGGAATATCTTGTACTTATCAATTTTTAAAAAAACTGTCATCTAAAATATCGTGCGTATATACGCTAGGGGTACAACCAAAATTAGGCCCTATCACCACGCTGTAGCCGATGTTGTGCTGAAATCCGCGTCGAAGCCGATTTCTGAAAGCCCTTTAAAATTTTTATTTTTTCAAAATTTGTATTTTTTCAAAATTTTTATTTTATAATTACATATTTAAGCATTTACTAATCAAAATAACAATCTAAAAACTATCTTTGTTAATTGAAATTAACTTTAAATTAAGAGTTCTTGTTGATTTGCATTGGGGGAATATATCTTGTACGACTTTGATGGCGCGTTCCGCACAAATGTTGCTGCGTTGTTTTTGGAATTCTTGATTCATCTTTCACCCAATGTCTTAGAAAGCATATCTGAGCATAAGTAAAGCCCGATAATGATTTGTTTCAGGCTTCGAAGTCATTTTTATTGTAACAATGATCTGAAAACCAAATGTTGTACCAAGGGCCACATATAAAATTTTGAAAAAACAGAGGTGCATTAGCAAAAATCGGTTGTTTGTAACTAGTTTATCTCAAAAGCTAGTTTAAAACCTGTTTACGGTTTGTATGGATAAATAAGTTTCACAAACAAGTTTATTACCATAAACAACTTATAAACTGTTTATGGTGTAGTTGTTAATGCATTATTACTGATCCCAAACTTAATTGCATTTGACGCGGAACCTTTTTTAACGATATCGAAAATCTAAAGATGCAGTTCTTATTGTTTTTTTATGCACTACATGGTATGGATATCAGTGATGAAAACAACGGACTGTAGCCTTATAAAAAAATAATTAAAGTTTTCCTGCACAAGTACAAACATTCAGTCGATAGAAATATCGATATATCGATAGTGAAATCTGAACTATCGATAAATATCGATAGTAGAAAATATCGATAGTATCCCAGCACTAGTATACATACAGAGTCTCAAGTGTTAACAACGTTGTTGCGAATAAATTGATTTTATACATATAAAAAATATAAAATATAGAAACTGGGAATTATTTCCTTCCTGTTACAAAAAAGCTTTATAAAATACATAACTGAAGTTTAGCTCATAGAATAAATTCGAAAAATGAAAAATGTTGAATATTATATAAAATATATTTAGCCTCATATAACACGTTTTCCTACAACACGGCGTTTTCTATGAACCTATCTATCGTGTTGAAGGAGGGTTACCTGTACTTTCATTTGTATTATACTATCTTTTAACACAAACTTTTTACGAATACTAGCTACTTTTAAGGAATGTGCGTTCTATATTTTGGTATTAAATCTTCACTTGAAGTCCATTCCTCCATCTCCGCTTATTTCGAAAACATTCGTTGATAAAAAACAAAATCTGAGTGCTATTTCCAAAAAGGGTCAAAATGTGGCACAAAATGGGTGAAAATGATACAAAAGGATAATTTAAAAAAGGGTCAAAAAGGTATCAACACCGTCGAAAAGGGTCAAATTGATACTTTAGTATCACATTACCTTCATATAAAGTAGTTTTGACTAAACTGCCTTTTGTTAAGGTGCAATTTTGACTTAACTGCACAAAATTAATATTGTTTGTCATTATTCTTTAAAATCCCATACAAATTTCTTTTTTAAGTGCACTTTCTATACCTGTACATTTCAGATAAATGCCCAAAATTTTTACCATTTTACAATTATTAACTGCCAAAAATACATATTTTCTGTAATTATTCTTCAAAATCCTTCTTTACGTGCCTTTTGTATACCTGCACATTTATCATCTTTTTGGGCAGTTTTAAAATATTTTCATATAAAACATCAAAGTTAACTACACACACAAAAATATATGGTGTCCATCAAGGTATATTTATAGCAGGTAGCCGCGAAATTACAACAATTGTACAATAAAACAAACAACAGGGCTTTTTATTGTTTGTTATGTGATACGAACTGTCAAACAGCAAAGGGGTTGATAAGAGACAAAGAAGACAATAGATAAAGACAAAAAACTTGTTTACTATACAACATTCGACAGTTTGTATCACAAAACTAGCAAATAAAAAATAACCAACTGGCTTTTCAGGACAACCTTCTATCAATGTACCTTGGTGTCCACTTTTTCACATAAATATTCAATTTAAAAACGGGGGTAACAGCGTACTTTTTAGTTTTGAATTGTACCAAAAAAAAGTACAATTATACCAACTTTATCAACCCTGACATTTATAAATAAATTTTGAGACAGTGATGGAAAATTGAAAAATCGAGATGGTACTGACCACCAAGCAAAAAAGTATTTTTTCAAAATTTTGGTACTTTTTTTAATAGGTTTTTTTTTTTGAACAACAGTTAAAACAAAAATACATAAAATTAAAAACCAAATTAATTTTAATAAGAAATATATAATACTAGCTGACCCGGTCTACGTTGCTGGCCCTAAGTAAACATTAGTTTTGTATTACCACACGATTTAAATTGAGCATTTAACGAAATTTACGGCCTTTAAAATAAAAATCCATGGAATACCTATCATAAATTTTTTTTAAAAAATAACTTACATATGGTGTGGATATGGGCTCAATCAAAAAAGAATAAGTTGGACCATGGCGATAATTTTAAAGAAAAAATCGTCCAAATCGGTCAAGCCGTTCTCAAATCATGCTCTTAATAGAAAAAGTGGGCGTAAAAGTAGGCGTGGTAATTTTTTCTTTCGATGAAAACGTAAAATAAATTAATACGAACAGTTAAAAGAAAAATTAGTCAAATCGATGGAGCAGTTTTTTGATTTTAGGTAAATCAAAAAAAGTGGGCGGGGCAAAATTTTCTTTCCGTAAAAACCTAAGTTAAACCATGGCGATCATTTTAAAGAAAAAATCGTCCAAATCGGTCAAGTCGTTCTCCAGTTATGCGCTTAATAGAAAAAGTGGACGTAAAAGTAGGCGTGGTAAATTTTTCTATCGATGAAAACTTAAAATGGATTAATACGAACATTTGAAAGATAAATTAGTCAAATCAAAATCGTCCAAATCGGTCAAGTCGTTCTCCAGTTATGCGCTTAATAGAAAAAGTGGGCGTAAAAGTAGGCGTGGTAAATTTTTCTAGCGATGAAAACTTAAAATGGATTAATACGAACATTTGAAAGATAAATTAGTCAAATCGATGGAGCAGTTTTTTGATTTTAGGTAAATCGAAAAAAGTGGGCGTAAAAGTGGGCGGGGCAAAATTTTCTTTCCGTAAAACCCTAAGGTGGACCATGGCGATCATTTTAAAGAAAAAATCGGTCAAGCCGTTCTCAATTTATGCGCTTAATAGAAAAAGTGGGCGTAAAAGTAGGCGTGGTAAATTTTTCTATCGATGAAAACTTAAAATGGATTAATACGAAGATTTGAAAGAAAAATTTGTCAACTCGATGGAGCCATTTTCTGATTTTAGGTAAATCGAAAAAAGTGGGCGTAAAAGTGGGCGGGGCAAAAGTATCCTATGTCCGTCTCCTGGCTCTAAGCTACCTCCCTACCAATTTTCAGCCAAATCTGTTCTGCCGTTCTTGAGTTATAAGTGGTGTAACTAACACGACTTTCTTTTATATATATAGATTAATAAGAAATATATAATATTTTGGTTAAGAAACTAAAAATTATTTTAGTTTTTACAGGTACACACATTTCGATGTCTAATGGCCAATTTTCAGGATTGATATTAAAACATATTTATGTTTAAAATCGTTTTAAATACAAAATTCTCTTCTTCACTAAAAGCTTAAGTGAAACTTAAGTCACCGATGTGGTACACTTAGGCCCAGAACAGACGGTAAAACGCAACTGCAACGAAACCCTTTAGAAATTATTGTTCTGAAACCAGTTTCAATCGTTTTCCACACACCCTGCAACCTAAGTTGTACCAGAATGTAATTCAATTATCACAATCATTTCGATTTTCTCTGAGAACAGATGAAACGCAAACACGAGTTTCCTGCACGCCGGTTTCAATGCAACGGATTTCCAATGCATTTCAAACCGGTCTCAAAATGGTCGCGTCGTGTGCGGTGTCTCAAAGGAGTCTATGGCATAAACTCAAATGAAACTCGAAAATAACTAGAAGTTGCAGTTGCGTTTCACCGTCTGTTCTGGGCCTTAATTTCAACTTAAGTTGCCATTGTAATATTTTAGCAAGGTGGCCTCAATATCACAACAATACAACAACAACAGGTAAAGCATTAACCGTCAGCTGTTTTTTCAGACCACCTTGTAAATAAAAAATTTTTTTTTTTTTTTTTTTGTTGTATTTAGTAGTGCTACCATACTTTTATCTTAATTAAATAAGACTTTTCAAATAAAACTCAAAAAACCAATCTGTTTTAAATACGATTGAGGTTTGTTTTGAAAATTAAATTCATATTGAGTTAAATACTATCCTGAAAATTGGGCATAATGCTATTAGGCACTTTGTTTAATTTACTTAATGAGATCATTAGTTTTATTATAATTGTAACAACAAGAACCATTTGATGTTAAGAAATCTTTAGCTTTAATTAAATTTGAAAGATTTTGTTTCTGCAAACGATTTCTTTTTTAGTTTTTGTATAATTTTGAATTTAAAACGTGCGCTCAAATGTTGTTCTTAATTTGGCTTACAATTTTCCAAAAAATCGAAATATCTTCCTTTTTTAATGTTTTATTTCTGGGAGATCCACCAACGCACGAATTTAAAAACTGATCGCTTTAAATTTGTGTTGCTAATTTGGAAATAAATTTAATAATAAAAGGACTATGTTAATGCTCTTAGCAATGACATTTTCGGGCGCAAAGTCGTTAATCATAATTAAAGTTTTATTTTTGAAATTAAATTTTGTTCTGTGTGTTGCAAAAGTTTTAAGTAAAACGATTTCAACATTTTTACATCAAAAAACATGAACGAAAAAAAGAACAATAAATTTTGTGTAGGCAATGATGTCAACAAAGAAGCGTAACAAGAGGAGAGTACTAAAACTGACGTGGCGGAACCGTGGTATTTTTGCAATGAAAAATTACTGAAAAAAGTACCATAGTACTCAATTTTCCATCACTGTTTTGAGAACAAGCAATATTTAAATTTAGTACAATCATGACGATGGTAGTAAACACTACAGACCGAATAAGAACTTTTTCTGATTTTTTATTAAAAATTTAGTAAGTACTTGTTGTTGTTAATATTATTACTGTTTGAATTTTTGTATTGATGTTTTATAAACTTATATTGCTCTTTGTAGACTATCCCTGATGATAATATTCAAGGAATAACGAAATATTGGATATATTTTAAAAAATAAAAATATTTAAAACAAAGAAGAATTTTGTGTTTTTTATTACAAATTTAATTATCCCTGATGATGATATTCAAAGAATATCAAAATATTGGATATATTTTATTAAATAAAAATTATTAAAAAAATACAATCATGTCGATGGTAGTAAAACACTACATAGCAAATAAGAATTTTTGTGTATTTTTTATAACTTATTTAACTATCCCTGATGATGATATTCAAGGAATAATACATAAATAAAAAAACATATAAAAAACCTATGACCTCGAGTATTTATTTTTTTGAGGTTCTATAAAAAAATAAAAAAAAGGTCGAATAAAAAAACCAACTTTTATTAAAAATATATGTATTATTAAAACATACTTTTATTAATATTATTATGCTATAATTATCGCTTTATGAATTTTTATTTTGTTTGTTTCTTTGTTTTGATTTTATTTTGAGAGCTAGTTTAGATAAACTAACGATAATTGTTATCAAAATTGGGGATGATAGTACTTTTTTCTGTTTCGCCACATGTATTGACAAATCCCGAATCCCGGGATTTATTTTTATTAATCCCGGGATTTTTAATATATCAACTTTTGCGTACAAAAATGTTCGTTTTTATTGAAGAGTATAACCCTATAAAAAAAAAATTATTAATAATTATATTTTAGTTGTATTTTTTATTTTATAATTATTTTTCTTTTTTAAAAATATATGTTATATATTCAACATTTTTCATTTTTCGAATTTATTCTATGAGCTAAATTTCAGTTACAGTACTTTTCGTTTATAGTCACTACGCTTATAATCACATTAGCGATATAGTCCATTTTATCTGTTTATTTTGCCGCTATAAGTTAATTTAATATAAAGTATTAACGTTATAGTCCATTTAGCGATATAAGCACATTAACCATATATGCCATTTATCAACAGTAGTCAAAGGAAAAAGTAAAGCAAATTAATGGCGTTATAGTCACATTAGCAAAATTTACTAAGTTCTTTTTAGTTTTCGAATCAAAAATCCATCCAAAGAAAGAATGAATTAAATCATTTAATTTTCGTCACCAACTCTCTACTCGTAAAAAATTAGTTTTTGGCGTTGGTATCAGTTATGAAATATCTTGTTATTATTTAAACTATTTTTTATACAGTATGCAACTCTGTTGTAAAACCATAAGCCTGATGTCGGTGTAATTTATATGAATTTTTTATCTCCTTTATTCACACAACTTGATTACATTCGATTTCGGTTATATGAATCATAGTGGCATATATATGAATTAGCCTTATAGTCACATTAGCGATATAGTCCACGTTATGGTTGCAACTAAAAGATGTGACTATAAGCGAAAAGTACTGTATGTATTTTATAAAGCTTTTTTGTAATAGTTGTATTCCTTCAATGAAAAATTTTGAATATACATAATATAAAGTTACATTCGGAAGGAAATAATTCCCAGTTTCTATATGTTATATGTATATATAAAACCTTTTGAAAATTCATAAATAAATAAAAAAAAAGTGTTGTTTATTTAAAAGAAATCCCGAAATCCAGAGAAATCCCGGGATTTTCTAAAATCAATCCCGATTGGCATCCCTAATCAGTTAGGAATTCTAACGTTAAAAATAGAAAGAATTTTTTAAATTTTAGTTTATTTCAACAGTCATGGTGGGTACACACTATGCAACACATTTACGCAATCTAGTGAATTAAATTCATTTTCATTCATTCAAGGTTGCATCAACATCAAAACGCTTGGATATTTTGAGGTTGCATTGAAACAGATTGCATGTAGGTTGCACTGTGTGTACCCAGCGTCACCCTTAAGAGTAAATTAAGTTTTTTTTTAACAAATAATATATACATACATACATATCGTCACCTAAAATGCAAAAGGGCGTAACAACACTTTTTATAATTTTATAGGAACATGTTATTTAGTCTAGTGCATCATAATCAATCAAAAACTCGATTTTGAATTTTTTTGTTGTTACGCCCTTATGCATTTTAGGTGACGATATGTACCTTAATAGGTATTTACAGTTTACAAATTAATACTATTATTACAAACTGAAAAATAATTTTCAAGTTTATTATGTTCGGCATTTGTGTTTATAAACATAATTTGTTCGACTTCCGACTTGTTAGAGGCCTGATCGATTTTTTCACATAGCAAAAGTCCGGCAGACGTACAAACTTGTCTCGAAGCAGCACAAGTTGCCGGTGTTGACAAAACGGTACAGCCTAGCTTATAAAGCAGCGGAAAATTATCCTTTTGCATTTCCCACCAGCTGAAAACATCGAAGTCATCACTATTCACAACGCGAGTGCTTTTATAATATTGTACTTCCTGGGCAATGAGTTCATTAGGATCTTGATTTGTTTCAGATTCTATGAAATCTGAAAATAATTTTTTGCGTTTACATGCCGGTTGGGTTGGAGTATCAGGTTCTTGTTTAACAATCGGCTTTATTTCAGTTTTAAACGATTTCATTAGATGCATACACTCTGATTCGATAGATTGCTTTTCCTTGTTGTTAAATTGAAGCAGTTTGTTGGTGGGAGGATAAAGGAAAAGTGCTAATTTATGAAAAACTGTAATGTTTTCATCGTATATTTTTCCCAAATAGAATCCTAAATTTTTCTTCAAACTCTCAATAAAATCGAAATCATAATGTTGGCCTTCATTTGTATCACATGACTTCTTTAGCTCATGCAAATACAATATAACTAAATGTAACGTAGGGCTTTTTGAATCCTCTAGGGTGTCTATGGCATCTTCAAATGGCTGAAGAGTTTTTGTTAAAGCCTTTAAATGGATTTTATTGATCGATGAAATTTGTGCGCTTTTATTTTCATTTCGAAGAGTTGTTTCGATTTCAGTCCAGTTATTTTCTATAGCAATTAACATTTTGTACATTGTATTCCAACGACTGATACAATAGTTCGGCAATAAGTCACTCAAAGAGTTTTCATAAGCTTTTTCATTTGTAAAGTTTACTAACTTTACACATGATGTTATAAGTTGTGCAATCTCTGGAACATTTTCTAGTGAATTTTGTACAGCATTATTGAGTAATTGGGTTATACATGACATATTTTGAAAGGCTTGAGTAGTTTTATTGCCACTTTCGGTTACTATTATGAATTTACTGGAAAGTTGACAATCAAAATCTTCTAAGATCGTCTGAACTGAAGTTGAAATATGTTTGCCTGAAATCGAAAGATACATACATTTTTTATGTTAACTTCTCTATACATAAGTTGCGTTCAAGAACACAAAAGTTTTTACTATTTTTTACTAAACTCTACTGCATTTTACGAAATTGCGTTCGAGTACACAAAATGCAGTAAATGAGAACATAAATTGAGAGCGAAAAGTGACAGTTCTTGTCTGAGTATTAACAAATTTTTACTGCAGAAATTTTTGCAGTAAAATTTAGTAAATCAAAAAAACCATACATATGTTTCAAAAGGTAAACAAACAAAAGTAACAAATAAAAAGCATACAAATTGTGAAAAAATTGTTACATAAAAGTTGAAATAAAAATTTCCCCAAAAATGTGCCATTATGATTAACTCGGTAACTCTATTTCGTTTTCTGGTACTTTTTTTTAATTTGAGAAGTAAACAAATTTGCTCAAGTTGACGCTTCTACGACATTTTGAAAATGAACTCGCAGTGGCATGTGTAATCACAAAAGTTAATGGCATGAGATTCGACTATTTCGAACAAATTTTCTTTGATAATATGTATACAACAGTGGCATGCCACTACTTGCATGTGTAAAGGCAGGGTAAAAAACAAACAAATAGGAAAGATTACATAAAATAGTTTGTTTGTATTTTCCAAAAATGTTCGTGTTATAAAAAGTATTTAATCGAGTACCGATAAGAAAACGAGTTAAGTAGTTAAAAGTGTCAATATTTTTCAACAATTCAATTATTTGCCATCAGCTGTTGCCTTTATTTTACGAATTTTTACAAATTTTGCGTTCGCGTACTTTGTTGGACAACAGCTGTTTGTGAGAGAAAATTTTTTAGTTTACTCATTTACTGCATTTTACTGTAAAAGTACTCAAACGCACTTATAGTTAGGCCACATAACAAACATATTTGATCAAAAATATCGAACAAATACTTACTGCTACATTTTTCATTATCCATTGTCCTAAATCCCAAGAGAGAAAATTTTAGTACACCACATTTCAAATAATGTATTGTTAATGCTAAATAGCTTTGCTTTGAAAATTTATCAGTGCACATCGTGGCAGTTAAGCCAAAACCAATTTCTTTTATTGCAGCTATTTCGGCTTTAACCGTTTGATAACATTCCTCGTAGATATTCCATACACTCTGCAGAATCGCTTGCGATTGTGGTAATAGTCTATCTATATTCAAATTACACCCAAATTTCGATCCGAGTCTTACAAACTCCTGAAAAACTGCTTTAAGATCTTCATTTTCTATCATCTCATATGGCCAACAATTTTTTATTATCCATTTAGTCAAAAGTTTGGACAAATTACTGTCGGAGTTTTCAAAACCAGTTGGTGCAATTGAGGGCTTTTCGACCTCGATCTCTGAAACTGGACTCCCAGTATAAGTGATTTTTGACTCTACAAAATCGATCTCTGAAACTGGACTCCTAGTAGAATTGAATTTTGAAATATAACATCTATGTCTTACTAAATTAGAAGACGAATTGTTTTTGAATTTAAAAACTTTTGCACAACACTTGCAATATACAATTTCTGGAATTTCAATTCCTTCTCCATTCAGTACTTTGACAAAGACTGCCCACACTCTGCTTTTGGCAATTTTCTCGCGTAACGTAAATTCGCCACTTTGTATTTTTAGACCGATTTCATGATTACTCAAGTATGTCATTGACTAGAAAATAGAATTTAATTATATTACCAGCATTATTTAAAATCAATATAATTTAACTACATCTTCAGGATCCATGTTGTCTTAAATTATTAATACCCTCTAAAATGAACCCAATTTCATGTTACAAAATATTAAATAATCTGTTTACAAGTGTGCACAGTGCAATCACAATATACTCGAGTTTGTATGTAAGTATGTTGCAAATACAACAACAATCAACCAAAACTGCCTACTGTATTCAACGCTTACTTCTCGGACACCGAATAGATACTAACCAAAAGTATTCAAACTGTTATACAGTACAGTGTGCGAGTGTGTTTGCATGTGTTTTAATAAATAAGGTACAATTAAATAAAACTCTCTGTGTTTTATTTCATCCGCTTTAATTGTACATAAGTATCATGTACAGTAGGTACATTCCAAGTTGCCAGATAAAACTGTCAGAAAACCCTAAGATTGAGGGAAAAATCGTCCAAATTCATTCATCGTTAATTTATTTAAAAATGTTTAAGAACAAAAATGTTCTAGTTTAATCAATTACGAGTACTATTGTCGGCTGTGCCGATGCTTTGATACCCAATATAACAGGAGTGGGCTGTTATGGATCCCGATAAATTATTAACTAGTTTTTGTAAAAGCCGTCGTCAGTATTATCATTAGTTGCAGTTAAGACCTTGTATGTAGTATGAAAAATTATTTGCCAGCCAGCAAAAACGGTTAAGGCTCTATTAGATGGGAGTAACAGTAGCGTTGCAAATCAGCTGCTTCATTTTGTTGTATGTAAAGCAATTAGATGTTACGTCTCAATCTGTAAGAAAAAGATTGGTCTTACTTTTTTACGGTAAGGTTAAGTTACTGTTACGACTAACTGAGCCTTTATGCTTTTTATTTCACGTTCCCAACGCAACTAGGGAACTTCTTTTCTTCAGGTCTCGCTGCTACAATAACAACAACATTATTTAAATAATTATTTGGAAAAATTACCTTCATCTAAAATGAATGCAATTTTGGACAAAGGTCTACAACTTCCAAGATGCATCTGGTACAAAACACCTTAAAAAAACTCAGACTGTACTTAAAATGCTTTGACTACCAATGAAATTTTTTAACCCCAAAGGTGCTTTGTTAATGGCAAAATAAACCACACAAATTTCTTGCCAAACCTGTCAAAATTTTACATTTGTACAAATATTTTGTGTTGTTAATAGGGGGCTTGCTGTTTGGACAAACATTTTAAGAATGTTTGTGGTAACAAAATTGTCGCAGCACTATCGGCGTCATTATTCATTGAAAAAAAACAAAAATGAAAAATTAATGTTTGCACGAAATATGTTTGTGTTGTTTATTGGCAAACACAAAACTGAAACAAAGTGTGTGTTTGCCAAGCATTTTAAGTGGTTTATTTTGCTTTTTAGACGATTCGACTAACAACGATTTTACTGTTAACAAAGAAGAGAAATAATAATATTTTTATTTTGTTTCTTCTTATTTATTTAAATAAATATTAAAACTCTAAACCCCTTTTGCAAAAAAAGTTAAAGTTCACATTAGTTAACCAACACTTTTGCTGGGCTTAATGTGTTGGTTAACTAATTTTAGCTTTAACTTTTTTTTTGCATAAGGCGGTAAGTCAATTCATAGTCTTTCTGCTTTATGCAAAAAAATATTTTTAATTTAATAAGGGCTTACACAACCAATTTTCTTTGAAAATGTTAATTCGTAAACGTTTTATCTGTCAGCCTTGAACATGTTTATTTGATTCTATTTAGTATTCAACTGTTTGTTGTACAATGGTTTTATTGCTTTGTGCAGCGTTGCAAGAGTGAAGATTTTATACATTTTTGATCAAAATATGATTTTGAGATTTTTTTTCTCAAATGGAGATTTTTTATTTTTAGCAATGAAGATTTTTAACTTTAAGCTAGTGCAACATACATATTTTTTTAAAGTTTTTTAAATATCAATTTTTAAAATAATGAGGTTCTATATCCGCTTGTTGTCTTCAGGGGCGTGAATTCTATAAATGATATGTGCTGAATCAAATGAAACTAATTTGGAATCGATTGGAGCAAATAAGAGGGGAGGAATTCCATTTTTATGGAAAAGTCTATTAAACTACTCTTGGCCAGAACAAACTAATTTTGCTTGCAATATCTTTCAAATATGTAGAACAAAATATCAAAAAAAAACAGGAAACGTGAATTCTATGAATTATATGTTCTGAATTGAATGAATTAAGTTTGAACCAAATCAGAAAACTACGACCCGTTATGAGCTTAATTCAATTTTACTACAAAAACCAAGCGCAAAGCTCGTTTCAGCAGTGGTAGAAGCCAAAAAGCAATGTTCAAAATTAAGGACTACATCTGTAATGTCTTGTATGTAAAATAAAATAATGAAATAATAAAATTATATAATAAATTCATATAATCTTAAATAATATGAATACGTTCAATAAAAAGCACTTTTTATTTAATTGGGTTTTTAGCTGCTCCAATTGTCGTCTGGCCAGACCAAGAGGAGAACTTAGTGGTAAAAAGGGTTAACAAGCTATAATTTGAAAATTCCACATTCCATGTTAATTGCTTAAGAATATCTTTTAAAAGGTGTACCAACATTATTTTAATAACTATTTCATTAGGAATATATTTTAGAAAATCCACATATTTGAATGAGCTTTTTTAAATGCAAACTCAAATCTTCTTGCCCAAAATTTATATATCTTTAATTTTAGAATTTCAATGAAACTTCTTTATTTAGATGGACTTTTTACCGTTCATATATCGAGCCCTAATAGCAAAAATGATGTAACCAACAACATTTTAGTTTTTTGTTTTTTGGTGAAAATCGATAATTTATGATCATTTGCATCATCTCTAAAAATCTCATATCTCTGGGAAGTACCGTTACGAAATAAGAGCAAAAGCAATTTCAAACGAAACCCTAGACTTGAAGCAAAAATATTTAAAAAAAACCTTCTCCTGTAAAATTTTATTTTTGTTGGTTACATCATTTTTGCTATAACGGCTCTATATAGGTACATATTAGAAATTTATTTATGCAAAATATAACTAAAAACACAATTTAAGCCTTCAATTCAATTTTGTGTATATACCGTACATTCATAAGGTATTTTTATTTAAATAGTTTCCATAATAAAAAATATTCTCATAAAAAGTAAATAATTTTTAATATAAAAAATAATTGAAGATTTTTCTCTTCAAAATGAAGATTTTTCATCCAAATCTTCTGGCAACACTGCTTTCTTGTTTCTTTGTTCTCTTTATTTGCTTCACACTAAATTAGAATTACAACTACAACTACTGTTCGCGATAAAAAAAAAAATGCAATACTGTACACTTTTTAGTGTCTTGTGCACACATTTAGTACATATGGGATGGAAATGGCGTTCAAGATTTTGTATCAACTATGAAATTAAAATGTACTTTTTAGAATGGCGGTACCATTTTTATACCCACCACCGCAACTAGTTGTGAACAGGGTATACTAAGTTTGTCATTCCGTGTGAAACTTTTTATTATTTATCTCAGACCCCATAAAGTATATATGTACATATATTCTGGCTCCTTGAGAAATTCAAAGTCGATTTAGCCATGTCCATCTGTCCGTCTGTTAAAAACACGCTCACTTTCATAAAAAAAAAAGAAAAAACGGTGTCAAATTGCTTGTAGTTATCCTTAGCAGTTTGGGATTGAAATCCAGCAAAATCGGTTTAGTAGGATCAGAGCTATAAATCAAAATGTGGAAAACTAACACAAATGGTGGAACAATGTACGGAACGATATAAGACTTTGCAAAAATTCGTTATATGGGTATTTCCATTTTGACGTGTCATGATATTCGTACCACAAAATGTAAAAAAATTAAATGAAGAACTCAAATTTGTAAAAAGGGTTTTTATATACATATATAAAGTTATGAAGTAGCACTATATTCAGAAAAAAAATTACAGCAATCGACGGTAAGGATTTGCAGATATAAGCAAACATTTGCGCTGGCGGGACGTTAAAAAAATGGAAGTGGATTTTGACTTGCATTACAAAACTTAATAAGACTGCGAATTGAGCAAGACGTTTTGAATAAAACCTTTTTAGTAAGCTTTGGACTTATATAGATTTATTTTTCAAGCTTTTAGAATTAAAAATATTTGCTCGTTTAAAGGCACATATGGGCAAATCCCAGAAACAGTCCACCAACCAAAAATTTTTCAAATTATTTTTTTTTTAATGGAATATAAGAATAGATGTATAATTTCATTTTTATATTAAAAAATATGTATTTCAATGATCACTAATGCAATAATTTTTACCAAATCCTACCCCACTGCTGATTTCTTAATGTTATACGTGAATTTAGCATTATTTTAGGCGATTTTTGCGCTTAAAATAGCACTTACAGCAGACTTATCAAAATATAAATTTCATTAAAAAAAAAGTTGACATTCATTAGTTAAGAAATTAGTTTAAGAAATGAAACTCATAAAAATATGATTTGTCTTGTTAAAATAAATAAAAAATATAATAATAAAATACTACTGGAAAAACTATTCACACTAATAAATTTCGTGATGATTGGTCCAAAATTTACCCTAGGCCCCATATAAACCCTACTTCCGGAAAACAGTTTAGTACGCCTAAAACCGTAATAAATAATGCTATCAGAATAAAATTCAAAGCTTCACAGTTTTATAGGGCTTGAAATCACACCTAATAAATTTCGTGATGCTCGGTCCATAATTTACTATAGGCCCCATATAAAGCCCACTCTGGTAAATTAATTAAATACGCCTAAAACCGTAGCAGATATGAATATGGCGGTAAAACTTTCTTCCAACTTTGCTTCATATGGCCAGAAAAATGTCATGCAATTTTCTGATATACGGTCCATAATTTACCTTAGATCCCATATTAATCAGCCTTCTGAAATTCACGCTCAAACTAATTTCACTGCTGTTTTGAAATTTATTATTATTATTTATCTTTTTTAATACCAGAAATCACTCTGCATAATTTTGGGACGATTGGCTTATAGCCCACCATGGCTCCAATATAAATTCCCCTCCTGAAAATCATTTAAGTTCGGCTTAAACTGTTACGAATCGTGAAAAGCATAAAAGTTTCTAATTGTAGGTCAATAATTCAATATAGTTCTAAACAGCAACCAATTTTAATGCTGATGTCTGTCTTTTTAAAGATAAACCAATAATAAAAACCCTTAGGTCCCTTTCTATTTTGCGCGTCACATATAGATATCACTCCTGAAATATTCGAATTGTCGGTTGAGGATATCAAAGATTCGGCAAAGCCGAATATAGCACTCTAACTACCCTGTAGGAAGTCAAACACATTTATAAATAACTTCAAACTGGTTTTTTTATAACCACAACTAGTTGATTAAGTGAATTTTTTCCTTGTCGACGACTCACTATTTTAACATAGGCATGTCATAGGCAGTAGTCAATTGGCCATCTTTGCATGACTTTTTAACTGACTACTAACTACTTATTTTTCAACCTATTTATAATTAATTAAAAGTATTGTCAGTTTATAATAAATTATTTAAATTTTAAATAATTTTTGTCAAAAAATATACATATGTACATTAGACTGGTCGCATCTTGTATGGGATTTTTTTTTTTTTAAATTTAAATGTTTGCGCTGCTTTAAATATGAGGTTTGGTGTAAGAAATCAAGTCCTAATTTTTCAGCTCAATCCGACGGTGCCTAGTCGTGCCAAGTGGGGCCCAAAGTTCCCCATATGATAAAAAAACATCTTTTCTATCAGATCTTTATAGTATTACTAGTTGAAAAGTATGTTGTGCAACCTCCTTAATTTTCGAAATAACGGTATATCTCGAAAACCAAAGCCAATATAAAGAAAAAAGTTTTAACTTTCTTAAAGTAAATTTTATTGCGGAATTTCGGTTTTTTTTGTTTTTCAATAAACTAAAGCGTTTTTGAGTTACGCGAATATATGTTGTGCAACCTCCCTAATTTTCGAAATAACGGTATATCTCGAAAACCAAAGCCAATATGAAGAAAAAAGTTTTAACTTTCTTAAAGTAAATTTTATTGCCGAATTTCGGTTTTTTTTAGTTTTTCAATAAGCTAAAGCGTTTTTGAGTTGCGCGAACATATGTTGTGCAACATCCTTAATTTTCGAAATAACGGTATATCTCGAAAACTAAAGCTAACCTAAAAAAGCGGCTAGCACCACCGGATTCAGCGACCCCGAATTAGTTAAAATTAGTTAAAAATCTTTCGTTCGTATCATACTAAAATATTAAACAGCAAATACTTTAATCTATCTATACAATATATAATTTCTTAGTATGTCAGGATGTTTGCATGTATGTCCTATTCTTTCCGCAACTTTCTGAAGCCATCTGATGACATAGGAAGCTGAAATTTGGCACACTTGAAGTACTTTCTCTGCCGAAGATTGTAGCGTAGTCATATTTTTGATTTTCGGCTTTTCAACTAGTATTACTATAAAGATCTGATAGAAAAGATGTTTTTTTTTTTATAAAATGGGGAACTTTGGGCCCCACTTGGCACGACTAGGCACCGTCGGATTGAGCTGAAAAATTAGGACTTGATTTCTTACACCAAACCTCATATTTTAAGCAGCGCAAACATGTAAATTTAAAAAAAAAAAAAATTGCGACCAGTCTAATGTACATACATATGTATAAACATGCATACATACATATGCACATCTTTATACATATATTTTGATATAGAAATAATTATTTATGAAAATTTTGTATTAAACTGCCCAAAATGATGATGTATAGTAGTCCTGAAATAAATACGCCACATAATTGCTAGTACATAAACAGATTTGTATTGATTTAATTTTTAATTATTTTAAAATGTTTGTATATATTTTTTCATTTGACTTCATGGCATGCTTGTTTTACTTATTTTGCTTTTATTTGTGTTTTACGTGTGCCTTTTTGGTTGATATCTGCATGACATTTAAACCAATTTGTAGTCATTTAAAAAAAAGTTAATTTATAGTTAGTGTTTTTTGCAACTGACTATTTTATTTACTACAGGGTAGTGTAATATTAATTTATTTTTTATAGCAATTAGTCTCGGAAAGGCAACTGGTTATTTTTTATTTGCTTGTTTTGTGAAACAAACTGTCAAATGTTGTATAGTAAACAAGTTGTTTGTCTTTATCTTTTGTCCTGTTGTTTGTTTTATTGTACAATTGTTGTAAACAAGTATAAATATGTACTACGGATGCCAATCCCTAAATACCAATCCCAAAAATCCCGAATTCCGGGAATTAGATTTTTTAATACCGGGGTTCAGTCAATCCCGAAATTGTTTGTTTTACCTTTTTTTATAAAAACATATTCATCATGATTTTTTCCTATTATGAAAAGATGTTCACTGTGGGAACACAATATTGATATTTTATATTTTGTCGATAAATACTTCGAGAAATTACACACGAGATATACCGTTTTCGAAATAACGGCATATCTTCAAAACAAGAGCTTACCTAAACAAGTAAGAAAGTACAGTCGGTCAAGCCCGACCATACGATACCCTACACCACAGTATTTAAAAACACATCATGCTTATGTGTCCAGGTAAATATGAATTTATCTATGTTTATAAACTTCATGAAAATCGGTTTTAAAGTTTGTGAGAGGCAGAAATTGCCCCCTGCCTCCCCTTGAGGTCCTATTTTTTAAAAACTGTATAGCTAATGTGTCCCTATAGATATGGATCTATCTATGTTTTGAATTTCATAAAAATCGGTTTGAGAGCCAGAAATTGGCCCTATCTCCCCTCGTGGTCCTATTTTTTAAAAAATACATCCCTTTTGTGTCCATGAAGATATGGTTTTATGTAAGTTTTAAATTTTATTAAAATCGGTTTGATAGTTTTCAATAGGCTTCTTCCTTGTGCCAATAAGAACCTATGACCCAAATTTGATCAAATTATCTCCAAAATTGCGACCTGTACTTTGCGCACAAGGTTACATGGACAGCCAGCCAGCCTGCCAGCCAGCCGGACGGACATCGTTGGTTCGACTCAGAAAGTGATTCTGAGTAGATCGGTATACTTTAAGGTGGGTCTAGGACCACTTTTTAAGGCGTTACACACATCAGCACAAATGCATAATACCATCTCCACTATTGTAATGTGGGTATAAAAACTGTAATTTTACCGACGCACATAGGGGTTTTTTGCCAATCTAGCCGGACATTAAGCAAAAAATTTTTTTTAAGAAATGGAAAAATTTAAGTACGCAGCTCGACAGACAACAAAGTTCTGCATCGTATAGTGAATTTTCAAGTCTTTTGCTTGAGATTTGTGGTTTTGGGACACTGTTAAAACCAGGAAAGTTGATTAAATTGCATGCGTGTTCATTGACTTTTTACGGTTTTGGGAGGTTTACAATATATTTTTTTGTAGATAAACGAATAAAGATTTTACATTGAATTTTTTTTTCTGTGAAAGACTATATAAACAGCTAATTATGAAAATTTTTAGAAAAATTTTATTTGAATTTTTTATGATAAAAAAATTAGTACGAAATTAAAAAAAACGATTTTTTTGTTCACTTTTTTGTAAAAAAAAAAAATTTAAAAGGTTTTTGAAGGTGAGTTCCGCTGAGTTCTTAAAAATTTTATACATCACGATAAAATTTGAAATCTCTACTTTTAAATTCAAAAAAAAAAACGTTGCGCGTTGTTGCGCCATTTTTTTTTATGATTTTTTGAAAATTTCACCTTTTTTCTGTTTTTGCTCATCTTGCATAGGTACATATGATAGAAACCCTTTCGTCAGTCATAAAATGTTTTGGTTGTACGTAGATGGTTTTTATTTAAATTATTACATATAAGCCTAATATTACCTGTGTAAAAAAAGGGATGTGCGAAACAGTAAGTAACGGGTTTTAACCACATGTGCGGCCGCTAAAGGACGTTATTTAATAGAGCAAACAAATTTTTTTACCTTTTTTCTGTTTTTGCTCATCTTGCATAGGTACATATGATAGAAACCCTTTCGTCATTTAACAATTTAACAATCGAATTTAGCAATTTGAAAATCAAAAGGGATATAGACGTAGATGCACTTTCTTTCTGATTATCTACTTTGCACGCCAGAATTCGTCTATTTGAGAGCATTTTACACCTATCGTATAAACTCACAGTAAAAAAGTGGCAATTAAGATCGGATGAGGACAAAACTATTGTTAATGAGAGGAAAAAAACTATCCAAGAAAAATTTAGAAGTGAATTAGGGCTAATAGTGGATGTACCGAAGACTGGATTTGGAAACAGCAACGATGGTAACACCAGCAGACGATTTTTTTCCAATCCTGAATTAGCTGCAGAAATAACTGGAATTGCATTGGATTTCATCTACCGGATCAAAGTTATTATTGAAGTAATTACAAGTGGTCACAAAATCCATTTGCACGAGTTTGCCAATTATTGCTTAGACACTGCAAAACTTTACGTTACTCTATATCCCTGGCATCCTATGACACCTACAATGCACAAGATTTTAGTACATGGCGCAACTGTAATGAGTGAGGCATTGTTGCCTATCGGGCTATTATCAGAAGAAGCGTCTGAGGCACGAAATAAACATTTTCGTCTTTACAGGCAGAATTTTGCTAGAAAGTTTTCGAGGGTTCAGTGTAACAAAGATGTTATAAATAGACTTTTGCTCAGTTCTGACCCACTGATTACTAGTATAAGACCAACTCCAAAAAAAAAGTCACTACCCTTTACGAAAGAAGCAATTTCTTTTATGCTTCCACCTGTACTTGGCTCTGAAGAGAATTCAGATTCAGAAGAGGATTTTGAAGAAGCAGACGAATAAGAACCATGGCACTCATCATCATCTTAGTGCAAAAGAGAAGTTATTTTAAATAAATTAGTTGTTATTATTTTAAATAAAATTTGCTGTTACTATTATAAATAAGTTATTATTACGAATATATTAATTATTTTCAGATAAATTAAATACTATAAAATATATAAAAGTCACATAAAATCTTAAAAATTAATATGTTTTGGAAATTAGCAAAAAAAAAAAAAAATTTTACAGGGTCGTTCCGGGGGGGGGGGGGGGTGTTTGGAGGGATATCTCCCCCTACCCATTAAAGTTCAAAAATTTAATTTTTATAGTATTAAGGCGTTAGTAATCTATTTCTTTTAATATTTACATTTTTTTTAAATATTATTTTATGTAACCGCCCTCAAAAGGGGGCGGGGGGCGAAAAGTGTAATTTTACGATCTCATGGGTCTTATTTTAGGTTTTTTAACTTTCGCCGACGTTAAAAGTTGCATTTGCCAAACAAAAGTATGGGAAAAGTTTAAAAAAAATTGCATTTTTCAGAGGTTGGATTAGTTCTTCTAGGGGGAACATTTTCCTCCTTGGTCCGATTTTATTTATTTTTTAGGTTTACCTGCCTATGACAATATCACATATTTCTGCCAAGTTTCATCGATCTAGGGGCACTCAATAACTTTTAAGAAGCAATATAAGCTAAAACAAAAAGTAATGTCCGGCTAGATTGGCAAAAAACCCCTATGTGCGACGGGTGCCCCGCTAGACAGTTTCTTCAATTAGCACAGAGTAATTAATGAAATCTTATTCTAATACGCTATTTTATGTCCTGCCAGTGCGTTAAGCTTCAATTGATGTTTTAAGCACTTATGTGAGCAACGATATTAATACATAATAAAAGATATTTATTTGTTCAAGTTTTTACAAAGAATGCTCAAAAATTATTCAAAAAAATTAAAATCGAAGTCAAATATTTTAAAGCTACTACATACTTTATTAAAATTGGTATTAATAATATATTACAAAGTACATATCCACATTTATGGACTTTATTAAAAGCTTGCAAAACGTCAATGAAGAGTGCAGGGCAATATTTTCCTTCTTCAAAGGCTTTTTTTATGAAGTTTACTATTCCATGGGTTTGTTCAATCGTGCTGTGTTTTCTTCTGAAACCGAATTGATGGTTTGCAATATCTCTACATATGTATTTTCATATAAAATCAGGGTTAATTTTAATTCTAACAGTTTCTCAAATGGCTTTGATATATTAAATAATGAGCTAAACGTCTTATATTACCACTTTTGTATGATCTTTTCCTTGTTTTGGTATCATGGTAATTCTTGAGAGTAGTATTCAAAGCGTAACATAGCATTAAAAATAAAAAGAATGATTTTCGTAGCTTAGCGAAGGAGCTCTTAAAGCATTTTGGATCTGATCTTATTAAACCCAGCGGCCTTCTTAGGGTTTAAATCAAAAATAGCCTTTTCGATTTCTCTTATCTCAAATCATAGGGGAATAGCTGCTCGAACATTAACAGGCGGTAACTTGACTGCTATATCGTGAGATATATTTGGGGTAAATACGTTTTTCAAATGTTAAACAAACAGATTTCCTTTTTCAATATCGTTTCTTGCCCAACTTCCATTCCAGTTTCTTAATGGTGATTTAGAGATAACTGGGCAGTCGGGATCGAATACTTTTTCAAAAGCAATTTTATTTCAGTCAATACTGCACTAATCGAAATTATTTTTTCAGTGTTGTGAAAACTCAAATAAACGCTTTACAACACTAAAAAACTTATTTCGATTCCTTCAGTATCGACAGAAAGAATAAGAAATAAAATTGCTTTGTCTGGGTTCACACTATGAAAGTTTTCTTTCAGAAAGTCTGAGTTTATTGGTGAGAGGGGAAGAGAACCTGCTGTACCTTTTTCCTTTCTCACCCATATACTCAGACTTTCTGAAAGAAAACTTTCATAGTGTGATCCCAGACTTTCGAATCGAAAAAGTATTCGAACACGACTGCCATCATAAGCCCCCTGGTCCTTTTAAGATTTCTAGCTGCAGGTCAGAATGAGTAGTCTGATTGTGGAGTTGCATTAAGTTCATTAAAATATTTATCCAGGGATGCTGTTTTCTAAGACTGCAGTAACTTTCTTAGCCTTTCTGTGCACTCTTTCAATACAATTGCCACTCTGTTCCAACTCTCCTTTTTTCAGTCAAGAGACGCTTTTTGGGGTTATACAGGAATGTTGAACAGCTAGTTTGAATTAACAATAGAGAGACCCACATTCTCCGGTGAAGAAAGGGAAGACCTGCTAATACATGGAGAAGACTGGTTGAATCTGAGGGACTAGCTGCAGGGCGTACTTGGCGTGAAATTAAGGCTATGGCATTAGACAAACCGAATTTTAACTTGTTTGTTGAGGCCCTATGTTCCACCTAGGAAATACGGGAAATTAATAATAATAATAATAAATACATTCTCCGGTGTACTAAGCGGAATATTTTCTGTGCAATAGGTACTGAGATATTTTTTATATTTTAAACAATTTATTTGTATGGCTGACGTCGCTAAGTAACCAGACGGACATACAATACTATTTGGGTTCATTATAGTTAAAATTGTGGGTATGTGGTCGAAAGATAATTCTAAGGAAGCATTTCTATGGGGATGTGTTTTAAACACGACAAAATCAATAGCATCTAGAGTTTCTTGCTGATCAGTAGGTCAATATGTTGGTTGTCCCTTCGGGGCCACATTTAAATCCATTTTATAAATTGTAGTTAACAAAACACGACTCTTTGGTGTTATAAGTCCACCCAAAGCAGCCAGGAAACATTTATAATTTATTTATAATTTATAATATTTATATCGGGTGATTTTTTAAGAGCTATAGGAAAGTTAAAAAAAAAAACATATAAAATTCATAAAAATGCTTAAAATCTTTATTTGAATCGATAGTACGGTCCATACAATAAATTTGAAGATTATTTCATGCAAATGTTGACCGTGACTGCACCTCAAATGGTCCATTCGCTTAGACAAATTTTGGCATACTCTTTCCAACATTTCGGCCGGTATCTCCTGAATAAATGCTTCAATGGTGTCTTCCAATGCGTCAATTGAAGCGGGCATGTGTGTATAGACATGAGCTTTAACGTAGCCCAACAAAAAATAGTCTAAAGGCGTTAAATCGCACGATCTAGGCGGCCAAGTCCCAAACGTGCTGTGTGGCATGTTGCACCGTCTTGTTGAACATGTCATGCAAGTCAAGCTCTTGCATTTTGGGCAAAAAAAGTCGGATATCATCTCACGCTTACCATTCACATTCACGGCGACGAATCGATAATTGATGGTCATCTTTAACAATGGCCGATACAGCTGCGATATTTTCTTCACTTCGCACTCTACGTAGGCGTGTTGGTGGTTTAATGTCCAACAATGTAAATTTGGTGCAAAATTTAGTCACAATAGCCCCAATAGCCGCTTCAGTGGGTCGATTAAACTGACCATACAATGAAAGAAGCGTGCGATGAACTTTCTTAACAGAGCACGCATTTTGATAATAAAATTCAGTAATTTGCAAGCGTTGTTCGTTTGTAAGACGATTCATGGTTAAATTATAGACCAAACTGAACGTGCGTCAGCTGTTTAAACCAGTGTTGCCAAAAAGATAAAAGCTAAAAAATCACCCATTAATATTGGCTTTCTGACATTGAAAATCTAGGTGGAGAGTATAAAAATGAAATTACTATATTTCGATTTAGCTCTTCAACACAAAAGTGCGTTGCTTGCAGATAATCTTCACAATGATAATACATTAACAAATTAGCGCCTAATGTTTATTTAAAAGATTTTCGAAAAATATAATTTTATTAATTCAATTATTTGTGCATGTTCCCAAACGGGATTATTGGGAGCTAATGTGTTACGTAGTGTTTGATTCGAGCTTTATCAAAGTGGCAGATCCAGTGGAGCTCTGTCTCGAGGGTCCTTGGTATCATATAAAGGGCGGTCCATCCATAATGCACGATTTTAATTGGGAGTGAGACCTTAACTTCAAGTTTTTTGAACTATATTTGACATTTCTTTATTTCAGTGTTTGACATATTCAACCATGGAGAGATTCATAATTGAACAGCGCGTTAAGATTTGTGAAGCCTTTTACAAAAATGGGCTTTCAGATCAAAATGTATTTCGCGGATTTCGTGGATTTTTTGGACTTCTTTCTTTGGGGATATTTAAAAGGAAAAGGGCACGCCAATTAGATCAGAACAATTCAAGAGCTAAAGATCGAGATATTTGGGCACATTAGCGACCTCAATTATGTATCAGTCATTGAAATATGGACCATCGAATAGAGGTATTTTACCAAAGCTGTGGTGAGCATTTGGCCGATATTTTATTTCACACGTTACTGTCATAGATCCTTCCTGAATAAAAAAAAAAATATTTAGAAAATTCTCTTAAATTTTTTTGTTTTATTGACAATAAACATCGTGCGTTTTGGCTGGACCATCCTTTAGTATATATCCATTGATTTCAAACGCATTTATTGAAGTCAAATGAATTTCAGAAACCTTTATGACATCAATTTGTTAATTATTAAGAAATTATTCTAGTTAATTTTTATGTTGGCGGATGCCGTTTGCGTTCCAGAAACAAATTGTTTAATAGTTCTTGGCTTTTTAATTACAGCTTGCAATAAAATCGATCGATTGCATTCGCAACATTTCCTGCATCATATTACCCATTGTGTCCATTAAATTGTTTGCTGTTTGCACTTATGAACATGTGTCTCCATAGATTTTTGCTAGTCGACTTAAATTAGAAACGGGAGTTTCATCATTACTTAGTAAAGCGAATTGCATTGGCATATGATTCGATTTAAAGACGTTAGCGGTATCTGAATGTCATTAGTGTTTTTTTGATTTGCTACCTGCTTTTAGGTTTCAGTGAGACCCAGCTCTTGACGATAGAGTATACAGGGTATTCTCTATAGTTGGCAGTGTGGTTATCGCCACATTTGCTAATTTTTTTTTTACTTTGGGATCGTTTTTATACTAATCGCACAGAACTGTACCATGAAATTCTCCATATACGATGCAAACAGGGGGTAATTAGCAGTAGTCCTTAGTATGACCAAGTTCCTAGCAGTTCACACGTTGAATGGGACCATTTCTTTTGTACGGTTTCCCTCTATCGTGATTCTTCTGTACATGATTTATTTCAAACTGTAAATAGGATGCGTTTCGTTTTTTCAGCTTTACGTCGCCGGGTCCTAACTCCACTCGAAATAGTGGTTGGGGATATTTTCCCTATTTTAAATATTGATCAAATTTAAATCCCTTCTATTCTAAAAACGTTTTATTTCATCTGGGTCCACACATAAGTCAATTCCCTAAATCACTACCTTTACTGCTCTTCAGTATATAGAAGTTTTTTTTTATCATTGTATTTATTTTTGTCTCGTTTAACAGACGAAATGTTTTCAAGCTGCTCAAGTTTTTCATTAGTAGCCTAAAGTTTCTCGTGGGGTATTCCAGAATTCTCTTGAACTTTGGCTTGGATGGTTCTAGAAGTTTCTGCGAAAATGTTTACCATTTTCTCCACTAAAGATCCATGTTGCTTGGTTCTGCGATATCAATGTTGCGTCGCTAGAATTCATCGATTAATCTTTTCTGCAACTCGGCTTTATTTCCTGCAGTCAGCAGATCTAATTTGCCAAACACTTTCTTGATCTGTTCAACATTGACCTCATCGAATTTATTGTTGATTGTTTTATATTAGTTGCGTTCGAGAACACAAAAGCTTTTACTATTTTTTACTAAACTTTACTGCATTTTACGAAATTGCGTTCTTGTCTGAGTATTTAAAAATTTTTACTGCAGTAAAATTTAGTAAATCAAAAAAACATATGTTTCAAAAGGTAAACAAACAAAAGTAACAAATAAAAAGCATACCAGTTGTGCAAAAATTGTTAAATAAAAGAAAAGTTGAAATAAAAATTAAACCAAAACAAAGAGTGAATAAATATTAACTAATTAAACTTGTTTGTGAAGCATTTATTTGGCTAAATGCAAACTTTTGAAATTTTTTTTGTTATGTTAATTTCTTAGAGTTGTAAAAGTGTGAAGTATTTGGGTAATTAAGTAATCAATAGCAAAAAAAATTTATTTTTCTTTATTCCTATGCTAATCCCCGCGAAGCTTTACGCTTGTCTGCAGGAAAGAAACCAGAGTCTCTGGCGGGAATCGAACCCGCAACCCCGAGGTTGATAGACTAGCTCACTACTAGCTTGCCTACCGGGGTTCTTTTAAATAGTTTAAGCCGCTACAAATTAGTAAAATCAAATAAAATAAAATAAAAAAAACAAACAAATATGAAAGATTACATAAAATAGTTTGTTTGTATTTTCCAAAAATGTTCGTGCTATAAAAAGTATTTAATCGAGTACCGATAAGAAAACGAGTTAAGTAGTCAAAAGTGTCAATATTTGTCAACACTTCAATTATTTGCCGTCAGCTGTTTGTTGCCTTTATTTTACGAATTTTTAAAAATTTTGCGTTCGCGTACTTTTTTGGACAACAGCTTTTTGTGAGAGCAAATTTTTCAGTTTACTCATTTACTGCATTTTACTGTAAAAGTACGGAAACGCACCTACTATTTTTATTTTTGCAATTTCACTTCCGACACCAATTGTTACGTTACTGCCTTTTTTATTACGCTTTCGGTTTATTTCCTTAAGGAAAAACCTCTTGAGTTCTTTTAATTGCAAATAAAAATAATGTTAAACAAAGCATTGCCGCATTTGGAGTGAGGAGAATCCACAAGCTTTTGTCGAAACACTTGATTCACAGAAAATTTCTGTTTGGTGCGCTTTATGAGGTGGCGGAGGCATTGGCTTATATGTTTCGATGATGGTCAGAATGCGAAAAGTTGTTGAAAATAGGTATTCCAGATTGCGCCTTCTACTCGCCAACCGTGGCGGCCACATGGCAGAAATCATATTAGTTTCATAAAATTTTCTTTCCAACCACAATAGTGGAGTGGGTATTATGAATTTGTGCTGATGTGTGTAATGCCTTAGAATATTGGTCCAAGACCCACCTTAAAGTATATCGATCAACTCAGAATCACTTTCTGAGTCGAACTAACGATGTCCGTCCGGCTGGCTGGCCGGATATTACAGGTCGCAATTTTGATACAATTTGGGACAAAGGTTCTTATTGGCACAAGCACCAAGCCAATTGAAAATGGGCCAGCCAAATCGTAGGATACAGAGGAGTGATAGGAGACAATTTCTGTTTCTCATAGAAACTATCAAACCGATTTTAATGAAATTTAAAATGTAGATAGATCCACATTTATACGGACACACAAGCTATGAATTTTTAAAAAATAGGACCACGAGGGGAGATGGGGGCAATTTTGGCCTCTCAAACCGATTTTAATGAAATTTGAATCGTAGATAGCTCCCTATTCATATAGCCATACACTCTCGAAAATTTGGTTATAAAGACTGTGGCGTAGGCTATCATACGGTCGGGCTTGACCGACTATACTTTCTTACTTGTTTTATTATGATTTAAACTATTATCCTTTGAACTTTTTAAGACGTTGTGTATTTTTGACAAGTAATCAGCTGACAATAAAAATAATAATTTACCAATTTGTGAATCATGAAAGAAAAACTTATGAGTTAAAACACGTCAAACCATCACGAAAAAATGGCATTTTCGGCATCAGCACCTCCGATTTGAATGAAATTCAACACAAATGTTATATGTAATTGGACTTAAACAAAACATAAATTTCAGACCCCACATTCTTTCGGCATCCGAAATATGACGTCATAAAAATGTGAAAAATGTTTAAAAAAACACAAAAGTCTCCTTACAAAAGGGGATAGAACTCTTGAACTACGCAAGATAATTTAGTTTTTTTGGTATCGTTTTAAAGGTGAAAGTGCACCCTTTAAAATGATATGCATATTGTGTTTTTCTAAGAAAAGGTCAAAGCTCAATTATTGGGGTCTTGAGTTCAAAGGTCCATATCTAGAAAAGTATATTTTTTAAAATTCTTAAAAAAATATATGTTAAGTATTATACCCTCTTCAACATTTGCAGAAAATTTAAAGGTGGAGACTCGATTGGTGTTAGAGTTATATACCAAAACGTGATTCTAAGTATGTTTTGTGTTCAAAAATCCCTTGTTGTTGTTGTATTTTAATTATTTTTTTCAGTATATCTGGAGAACGGCAAGAGCCAAAGTTTCCAAATTTAGTACACAAATTTTAGTTATCAATACACACCATCCCACAAAATGTGGGCGGGACTGGAGAAGTGGGCGTGGTAAAATTTTTGATATTTTTTGTATCTGAACCGATTTTTCCGAGTTTTTCAGAGAATATTTCCTACTAAAGATTTCCGATCTTTTGATATATACGGCGTAACCATGGATCATATGACAGTCCAAAGATTCAGGTTTTTATACAATTTTTGATATTTCTTGTACGAGAGGTACCACGCCCACTTCTCCAATCCCGACCACATTTCGTGGGATGGTGTGTATTGATAACTAAAATTTGTGTACAAAATTTGGAAACTTTGGCTCTTGCCGTTCTCCAGATTTACTGAAAAAAATAATTAAAATACAACAACAACAAGGGATTTTTGAACACAAAACATACTTAGAATCACGTTCTGGTATATAACTCTAACACCAATCGAGTCTCCACCTTTAAATTTTCTGCAAATGTTGAAGAGGGTATAAAACTTAACATATATTTTTTTAAGAATTTTAAAAAATATACTTTTCTAGATATGGAGCTTTGAACTCAAGACCCCAATAATTGAGCTTTGACCTTTTCTTAGAAAAACACAATATGCATATCATTTTAAAGGTTGCACTTTCACCTTTAAAACGATACCAATAAAACTAAATTATCTTGCGTAGTTCAAGAGTTCTATCCCCTTTTGTAAGGAGACTTTTGAGGTTTTTTCACATTTTTCTCATCTTTTATGACGTCATATTTCGGAAGCCGAAAGAATCTGGGGTCTGAAAATTTATGATTTGTTAAAGTCCAATACCATTCAACATTTGTGTTGAATTTTATTCAAATCGGAGGTGATGATGCCGAACGACTTAACGGTTTGACATGGATTCACTCTTATTGAAGAGCTTAAAAAACATCAATATTTATATAAAAAGAAAAAATTCAATAAAATAACAAAGTCTCGATAAACTTTCGATCCCGTTTTTAATGCACAAATAAGTAAACAAATAAAAAACAGCTGACAGGAATGGCTTTTGCAACGCGCGTTGTGTAGCTTGCAGTTTTTGACGCGCTTAAGTTTTTAAACGCACGATACTTGTCGACGAACTAACGCGTGTTATGTAATTCCACCTTTACGTGTTTTTTATGTATTTCTTTTAACCATTCCCCACACCATGCCCTTTTCCTTTTTCTTAACTATCCCTTTTTATACCCTCCACCACAATTAGTTGTGAAGAGAGTATATTAAGTTTGTCATTCCGTGTGAAACTTTTTTATTATTCATCTCAGACCCCACAAAGATAAAATATATTCTGGGCCCTTCAGTAATTCTAAGTCGATTTAGCCATGTCCGTCTGTCTGTCCGTCTGTTGAAAACACGCTCACTTTCGAAAAACTCAAAAGAACTAAACAAACTGGATGTCAAATTGATTGTAGTTATCCTAAGCAGTTTGGGATTGAAATTCAACAAAATCCGTTTAGTAAGATCAGAGCTATGAATCAAAATGTGTAACCACCACCTAAAAAAAATTGATAATTTTGTTACAAAAACTTACATAAATGGTGGAATAATGCACAGAATTACATACGTCTTATTCAACTGGAAATCACGCTGTAAAATTTCGTGAAGATCGGTCCATAATTTACCCTAGGCCCCATATAAACCCTACTTCCGGAAAACAGTTTAGTACGACTAAATCCGTAAAAAATAATGCTGTCATAACAAAATTTGGTACATGAAAGTTTTATAGGACAAGAAGTAAAACTATGTAATTTCGTGAAGATAGGTCCATAATTTACCCTAGGTCCCATATAAACCCTACTTCCGGAAGACAGTTAAGTACGCCTAAAACCGTAAAAAATAACGCTATCATAACAAAATTTGGTACATCAAACTTTTATAGAACAAGAAGTAAAACTATGTAATTCGTGAAGATCGGTTCATAATTTACCCTAGGCCCCATATAAACCCTACTTCCGGAAAACAGTTTAGTACGCCTAAATCCGTAAAAAATAATGCTATCATAACAAAATTTGGAACATAAAAGTTTTATAGGACTAGAAATAAGACCGTGCAATTTCGTGAAGATCAGTTCATAATTTACCATAGACCTCATTTAAAGCCCACTCTGGTAAAATAATTAAATACGCGGTAAACTTTCTTCCAGTTTAGCTTCATATGGCCAGAAAAAATGTTATGCAACTGTGTGATATACGGTTCATAATTTACCTTAGATTCCATTTTAGCAGCCTTCTGAAATTCACTGCAAACGCTTAAACTAATTGCACCGCTGTATTGAAATTTATGTTTTTTAATACCACAAATCGTTCTGCAGAATTCGGGATGATTGGTTCATAGCTTACCATGGCTTTTATATAATTTGTTCTCCCGAAGTTAAGATGAAGGTAATAGTGGAGTTTGATGTGATTGACCACAGGATCTTGATTCAAAAACTTCAATATTATGGAGTTCGTAGTAATGATCTGTTGCTATTTCAGTCATACTTAGGAAGAAGGATGCAGTTTGTACAGGTTAATAAACATAAGAGCAGCTTAGGTCAAGTTAAGTATGGAGTGCCCCAGGGAAGCGTATTGGGACCCCTGCTTTTTGTTATATATATGAATGACATCCAAAAATTAGAGCTAACGGGAAAGTTGTTTATCTATGCTGATGACATATCTCTTTTTTATCCATGTAAGTATGAGACCGCAGTCAAACTCTTATAATGGAGTATATGCGGATAAACAAACTTTTTATTAATCCAGAAAAAACTAAATTAATGCGATTTAGACCACATGTCCGTTTCAACTGTAATTTCAGTTTATATATAGATGGGAAACAAATTCAGGAGATATCCTCAGTTAAGTATTTGGGACTAAATTTGCAATCTAATCTTGCATGGGATCAACATATAAGACACCTTAAGTCAAAAATATCAGCTGCTATTGGGCTATTATATAAGTTTAAATACAAATTTGACCAAAACACGAAGTTATTGATTTACCAATGTCTAATTCAAAGTCATATTAACTATTTAGCTCTAATATATGCACACAAGAAGAGTGTTGAAATACGTTCCCTGCAACGACTTCAAAATAGAGCATTAAAAGCTGTTGCAAACTTGCCAATGAGACATTCAACAAATTCCTTATATACTGAATATTTTCCGACTATTTTGCCAATATGTGGAACTTATAAGTTACAAACTATTTTATATGTATACAAATGTCTCTATAGCATAGGCCATCATACAATATGTTTCGTTAGAGATCAGAGTTCATACAATACTCGCAATTGTCAACAATTAAGAGTAGCTTTTTGCCGTACAGAAACAACTAAACAACGTATTGCCATTTTGGTGCCTTTCGGGTATTTTTTGGTGCTTTTTTGCTTATGCAATACCCGAAATTTTGTTAAACACCCGTTTTTGAAAAGCGGGTATTTATAGTGCTTTTAACAATTTCTCACAGTGCTTTTAAGTGCCTTTTACAATATTTACTTTTTTTGTACCAGTTTTTAAAACTTCGATTTTATTGAGGTTGATTAAGATGAGATTTGCTATTTGGGTTACAATTTCGGGAAGGCCTGTAAAGGTTTTAAGGTTTCAAATGATAAAAAAAAGTGACAAAAGAAAGTTGCATTCGTTTTACTAAAAACTTTATTTACGAGGTTAGAGCTAGGCTTCCTAGCAATTTGGAAATTTTACAAAACGTTTACTTTTTAGCGTTGACAACATATTTTTTTTATTAAAATTACGGCTGTCATTAAGTTTTAACATTACTCAAGTAAAATCTGCAATAGAAAAAGTGAATATTAGAAAATCTCCCGGACTTGACCGTATCACAGGGTCAATGATAAGAAACTTACCTTCGTCTGCTTCCAGAATCTTGCTGTTCATTTTTAACGCTATATTAAGAGTCGGATACTTCCCATCCTCATGGAAGAAGTCTATAATTGTTATGATTCCCAAGCCAGGAAAAGATGCTAGCCAGGTTGCGTCGTACAGACCGATAAGCTTATTATCAATCCTATCAAAGCTTTTCGAAAAAATATTCATTTTAAGTATAACTCCTCATCTAAATGAACACGACATCATCCCGGATCACCAGTTCGGATTCAGAGCGAAACATGGTACAATAGAGCAAGTGCATAGAATTGTCACCCTTATTAGATCGGCGTTTGAGAAAAAGCAATACTGCTCAGCCCTGTTTATAGACATTTCCCAAGCATTTGACAAAGTTTGGCATGATGGGCTACTCATCAAAATAACACGAATGCTTCCTCAAAACACTCACAAGCTTCTGGAGAGCTATCTAACAGGCAGAACATTCATAGTAAGGTCGCAAGATAAATACTCCCCCCTCAAGAAAATTACTGCTGGTGTTCCCCAAGGCAGCATATTAGGACCGCTTCTATATATAATATACACAGCGGATATGCCAACAAACCTGAGCACGCATACCTCTACATTTGCAGACGACACAGCATTTATTAGCGTTAACCATGACCCAAAAGTCGCATCGCAAAATCTGCAGTCCCTCATCAATGAACTAGAGGCATGGCTAGAAAAATGGAGAATAAAGGTTAACCCGGCTAAATGTGCTCACTTAACTTTCACGCTCAGAAGACAAACGTGCCCAGCAGTAAAAATAAATAACATCACTGTTCCGGTAGAAAACCATGTAAAGTACTTGGGAGTTCATATAGATAGACGTTTGACCTGGTCTCGTCATATCGAAGCGAAAATAACGGCTATGAAACTTAAAGCAGCTCAACTACATTGGCTTCTCGGTAGAAACTCAAACTTGTCTTTAGACAACAAAGTTCTTCTATACAAGTCCATCATAAAACCAATATGGACATATGGCATCCAATTATGGGGTACTGCATGCGCATCTAACATCCAAAAGCTTCAAAGAAGACAGTCTAGAATATTACGACAAATTGTCTGCGCCCCATGGTATATACGTAATGATATTATCCACAGAGATCTCAACGTCCCCACTATCCAGGAGGAAATTAAAAAATATTCAATAAGCTACATCGATAAACTAATGGTTCACCCTAACTACCTCGCTCGGGGTTTGCTTCAGTTCGAAGGTCACCAGAGGCTAAAAAGAACCGATACTTTGAGCCTTACTAGAAGACAGTCTTAAAAATTTGAATACAGCAGTTAGTGGTTACACAGGTAACAACTAATAAACAACAAGTAGAATTAAGATTTGAATACATATTGTAAATTTCGATAAGAAAGATTCAATAATAAAAATAAATTATTAAAAAAAAAAAAAAAAAAAAAAAATTAAGTTTTATAAAGACTGGTCGGGCACTGCAAATTTTCGGTAATTGCAACAGGCCAGATTTTTTCTAACTACGAAAATCTACCTCGCACTTTATTACTGTTTTATGACCAATTCAAACTCAGCTGATGATGATCCAAATGATTTGGTTGATCTAATTTTTATTGAAGGTAATAATAATAAATTTAAAAATGTTTATATACAAATGTAACTATCAGGTATGTGCTGGAAATCGATTTTAAAAACGATACGATTTGAAACCGAAAATATAGTTTTCAGAATCTTTTAAAATGGATTTTAAATGCATATTCCTTTTATTTTCAGTGTTTATTCTTTAAAATTGTATATTATATAGTGTATATTATAAGTGTATTCTGAACGAAAATTAAAGACTTTAATTCAGAAATAGATTTTAAAATCGTTTCATCACATACCTGTATATTTAATTTTAAATGAAAATGGTCACCCATCAACGCCATCGCCTTTTTTTTAATTTTGGAGGTATATAATATTCGGCACAGACGAATGCAACTTGTTTTGTGTTAAATTAAATTTAAAAAATGGCTTAGTGCTATTTTACGCTTTTTTTTTGTTCAAAATAGTGCTTTTTAGTGCTTTTTTTAAATTTTAAAGTGCTTTTTGCTCTCAAAAAGTTGGCATCACTGTATTGAATACTCTGGTAGTAAAGAATTTAACAACTTACCTCAATCTATTAAAATGTGCGCTTCTCTTTCCAAATTCAAAAAATTGTTAAAAGAATTTCTTAAATCAAATATTTACGATATGTTATAAAACTGCTGCTTCTGATATACCTTTGTTTGTATATGCGCATGTAAATTTCCTTTATATTCTTAAATAAAATTAATTTTTTTTTTCTTTTCTCCTCTTAATTTTATATAAATTATAATTTTTAATATTTTTAATTAGGCTTAAGTTCATGAAATTTAATTTTTATTAAATTATTTTTGTTAAGAAAGGAATTTTACAACATGAAAATTAATTAAAATTGTTATTGATAATCTTTCATTCTTTCATGAACTTAAGCCTAATTAAAAATATTAAAAATTTGGATTAAAAACCATAAATAGTTCAACAAAAATAACCACAATACTAATTATTGTTAAAGCTAAGGCACGAGCTCTATGTGTACATTTGTCCTTCAAGTTGTGCTGAAAAAGGTCAACAGAAAAGAGAAAGACAAAGTGGAAAAACAAAAAATGTACTTGGACTTCAAGAAAAATTCTTGACGAAAGTACGAAAAAACAGAAGTAAAGGAAAAAACATGTAAAATCAATTAAAGTGGATAATCATTCAGGAAAGCAAATTTCGATCTACCAAATGTTAAAATACAATTTGGTTTAAGGATTGATGTTTGACTAGTGACGTCAGCAGTCGTCGATGGCTGCGAGTGTAAGACGGCAAATCCATCTGAGGAGATCGAGTGGTTGCGATCGAAACATGTCATGGTAACCTGCCGGCCAGGGTTCGAGCCCGAGCCACGTCAAGAATGAAAGATTATCAATAACAATTTTAATTAATTTTCATGTTGTAAAATTCCTTTCTTCCCAAAAATAATTTAATAAAAATAAAATTTCATGAACTTAAGCCTAATTAAAAATATTAAAAATTTGGATTAAAAACCATAAATAGTTCAACAAAAATAACCACAATACTAATTATAAATTATAATATTATTAAGGATAATAACTAGAATTAAGTATTGCCAACTAGCCTCAACAATGCCAACTGGCGCTGAGGCACTATTTCCTTTTGCATACCTTTGTAATTGAATTGAATTTAATAAATAAAAAAAAAAAATAAAAGTTCAGCTTAAACTGATATTCTACTCAAGCTTTTTAAAATTGATTCTGATTGTCGGTCAATAATTTTATATAGCTCTAAACCGCAACAAATTTTAATGCAGATGTCTGTTTTTACAAAGATATAATAATAAATAGACATCATACAGGTATTACTCATAAAACATTCGAAGTGTCGGTGGAGGGTTTTAAAGATTAGGCACAGCCGAATATAGCACTCTAACTTGTTTATCTAGCACTTCACTTAGTATTAGTAAAGCTACCACATCATTCATTTTGCCGTGTGTATATTGCATTTAAAAGAAATAAAGTAACGTGTATACTCAGCATTATAAATGTAAAATTAATTATTGCCGCAAAACATATGTATGTAAATTTAAGTCGAAAACTTTGCAAGGTAGTTCCCAAAATGTTCCTACGAAAAATGCTCATTAATTTTAAATATATTTTTCCTGAAAATGTTCGGCTATGCCGAATAAAGCACTCTTAACTTGCTGCGTTTATATATACTACGACAATTTTCTTAAATGCTGGACATTTGTTTAAATAAAGAATTGATTATAATTTTATATTAATTTTCAAAATCAAATGCGTATTCTCTTTGCTTAAATATCGCTTGCGCACTGAAAGATAAAAAATTGTGAATATCTATGATTGGGTTTTTGCATATCTAAAAAATAAAAAAATTGTTTGAATCCGTTCGAATATTTTGAAATATATAGTAAATATTTTTATTGAGGCCCTTTAAGCCTTTTTACATTACTTATAGTCATACTTAAAAGCTAATAATTTTTAACAGTCTTATGCAAAAAACTTAATCGGAACATATCGGATGAAGTGTTCGTAAAACAAAAAATTTGCATGGAAAAAGGGGTTTAAAGAACACTTCAAGTTCACATTGATTTTTTTTTTTTTTGCAAAAGGCCTTAAAACTTTTAGGCCCTAAATTTGTAAAACGCAACGCAATGACAAAAATAACATTGAAAGCAAAAACAATGTCAAAAATTTGTCAAAATTTTGTTGTTGCTTTCTACAGAAATACATATTGCGTTTTAAAATTATCAACGCGTTTTACAAATTAAGCGCCTTAGAGTAAACAATTTTCTAAACTAAAAAATTTACTATCTAGTTCATCACTTTCGCTATTTGTGTTTATGAACATGATTTGTTCAATTTCCGTCTCTCTAGACCCCTGATTGGATTTTTCGCTTAGTAAATTACAGGCAGACGAAAAAATGTTCCTTGAAGCAGCATACGATGCCGGTGTTGACAATACGGTACAGACTAATTTATAAAGTAGTGGAAAGTTATCCTTCTGTATATCCCACCAGCTAAAAACATCAAAGACTGCGCTATTCACAACGTAAGTGGTTTTATAAAATTGTATTTCCCGGACAATGAGTTGGTTAGGATCTTGACTTGTTTCAGATTCTATAAAATCTGAAAATAATTTTATACGTTTATATTCCTGTTGGGTTGGAGACTCAGCTTTTGGTTGAACAATAGGCTGTATTTCAATTTTGAAAGATTTCATTAGACGTATACACTCTGACTCGATATATTTCTTTTCCTTGTTGTTAAATTGCAGCAGTTTGTTTGTAGGAGGATAAAGGAAAAGTGCTAATTTATGAAGAGTTGTAATGTTTTCATCAGATATTTTTCCCAAAGAGAATCGTAAATTTTTCTTCAAACTCTCTATAAAATCGAAATCCTTATGTTGGCCTTTATTTGTGTCACATGACTTCTTTAGCTCATGCAAATACAAAATAACTAAATGTAACGTAGGACGTTTTGAATCCTCTAGAGTTTCTATGGCATCTTCAAATGGCTGAAGAATTTTTGTGAAAGCTTTTAAATGTGTTTCATTGACTGATAAAATTTGTGCCGCTTCATTTTCATTTCGAAGAGTTGTTCCGATTTCAGACCAGTTATTTTCTATAGCACTTAACATTTTGTACATTGTATTCCAGCGATAAGGACAATAGTCTGGCAATAAGTCAATTAAAGAGTTATTAAGAGCTTTTTTCTTTATACAATTTACTAAATTTATACATGATCTTATAAGCTGTGCAACTTCGGGAACTTGATCAATTGAACTTTGTATGGCATTATTCAGTAACTGGGTTATACATGTCAAATTTTGACAATTTTGAAAGGCTTCAGTAGTTTTATCGCTTCCATCGGTTACTATTATGAATTTACTGGAAAGTTGACAATCAAAATCTTCTAAAATCTGTTGAACTGCAGTGGAAATATTTTGGCCTGAAAATGAACGAAACATTTTTTGTGTGTAAAGATTATGATGCCTTTTGATATTTTTGGGTAAAAAAAAATTTTGAGGTGGCAACGTGGCGTAATATTGTCGTATCACACGTGAATCGTGCGTTACGCAACGATACATATGTATGTGTAACTGCGGATTCTCTTGTTTTGTTAAGCTCTGTTTATGTACTTAAAATTGTTAAAATTTTGTAACAATTGTTACTTGTAACATTAAGGGTCATTATTATAACTTGACGTTAGCTGTTATCCGACAGTTAACAGACGCTTTTTGACAGATAACACATTATTATCTGTCAATTTAATCTTAACTTTAGCTAACTTCCAGTGCCATTATTACAACATAGTAATGTGTTATCTGTCAAAAATCGTCTGTTATCTGCCGGTTAACAGCTAACGCCAAGTTATAATAATGGCCCTTACTTGTAAAAATTGATTCAAACTTGTAACAATATTTAGAAAATGAACATTAAATTGCACAAAAACCGCTTTTAAGAAATTAAACGCCAGAATGTCACTGAAAATATATTTTTTGCATTGTCATGCAGAACAATTTAATGAACAATCACCAGCCGAGTCTGATGAACATGGCGAGAGATTTCACCAAGTAACAGCCAGTCTCGGACACTGGTACAGTAGCAAAACACTTGATTCGCTTTAAGGGGATATGTCTTGGAATCTGTCGGAGAAATAAGAGTACATTTTAAAATAAAATCATAAACTTGCTTTCATCAAGTTTTGGAGTAATGTATTTTTTACAGATGACAGCAAGCGTGAAGTCTGATCAAATTTGGCTAAGTAAAAATTTAACATTTTTTTATAACTAAAATAACACTTTTTGTATTGAAAAACAACCTTTACACTTTATTTTCAAATTTCGAAAACAAGAGCTTACCTAAAAACTAGTTGGCACCATTGGATTCAGCGTGCTCGATTAGGGTTTCCCTCCGGGAACCCCCTTGTTATTTTTTTTTTAACTAGCACACTGCAATTGTACATATCGTACTTGATCATAAAGAAATTTAAAAATTTCCAGTAAAAGCAAAACAATTTTTAATTTGGTATTAAAGACATTTGAAAAAGAAATTTTAAACCAACAACGAAGGCAAATTTCAATGTGCCTTGATTGCAACAGAAGATATTTGTGAGCAAAAAAAAAAAGTTAATGTAATACCTTTTCCAAAAACAATTGTTTTTGTTTTTAGTGGTACCTATAGGGCGTGTGCAAACGCAAAACCATAAAATATCAGTTACACTCATTCTCTCATTTATATCCGTAGTAACAGATATGTATGTGTGTATATCTGCTTTGGCAATAAATACTGTCCAGCGGGAAATTATGGAATTGATTACATAAATAACTAAAAGAATAATGTATTATTTTCGAGAGAATAATAATGCATTCATGGAATCGAGAAGGCAATTTTATTGACACAATATTTATGATTTGATTACCACGTATATTTTCACATTTGCAGAACAAGGAATGTATTGTTTCTGTTCGTAACAATTATTCGTGTTTTTTCTTCTGTTCGTGAAAATTATTCGTATTTTTTAGAATTATTTAAGTAATTCCCAGTATCCATTTAAATAATTTATTACAATCCTAGGACATGTTCTGTGTTAAGAGTAATGAGTTCTGGAATCAAATATTAATCAATATATGTATTACATTCTCGTTTCCTATTGATTACATCTGCCCGCTGGGTGTGATGCAGTTTTGCACGTCTTAAATTTACATTAGGGTCTGCATTTTTTTTTATATCTTTTGCAAATATCAAACCTTACATGTCCTAGCAAAAAAGGACATACAAAAATTTTAAGATACACCTTTATACTTTTACGCGGATGCCTGTACCCAGCGGGAAAATAAGGAATTGATTACATAAATAACTAAAAAAATAATGTTTTATTTTCGAAAAAATAATAATAATGCATTCATGGGAATCGAGAAGGTAATTTTATTGAGACAATAATTATGATTTGATTACCATGTATATTCTCACATTTGCAGAACAAGGAATGTTTTGTTTCTGTTCGTAAAAATGTTTCTTGTTTTTTCTTCTGTTCGTGACAATTATTAGTATTTTTTAGAATTATTTAAGTCATTCCCAGTATACATTTAAATAATTTATTACAATCCTAGGACATTTTCTGTGTTAAGAATAATGAGTTCTGGAATCAAATATTAATCAATATATGTATTACATTCTCGTTTCCTATTAATTACATTTTCCCGCTGGGTATACTTTACACAAGAGAACAAAATTTAACTTTTTTGTGTTGATTGAAAGGTTAATGCAATTTTTTACTACCCTGCAAATAAAATTGGACCACCTGACCCATTTTGATAAAATGGACTACTCCATGGACTAGTCCGATGTAATGCAAGCATGGACCATGTCATTGTTAAAAAGTGTTTGTAGTGAGACGACATGTCTTCGTTTTTTAACGACATGCTTTCGTGTTTAAACGACTTCAAAACTAATCCTCTTGAGTATACCATGGAGTAGTTTTAAAACTACTCCTTACTGGTCCAAAGGTGGGTTATATACCATGGAGTAGTTTTAAAACTACTCCTTAGTGGTCCAAAGGTGGGTTATATGGTCCTCTCCTAGGACATCGTAATGTTAAATAGACCAGGTTTTTTCCATACGTTTGGGTTACTTGTGGACTAGTCCTGGTCCCTTGTGGACTACTCTTTACACGCGTGTTTGGACTGGTCCTATTATTTGCAGGGTACTTTGTGGTCGCTGATTTCAAATCTTTTCTCCGTTTTTCTCCATTAGCTCGCCTTTTTAAGTTACAGGTACTAAACTTATTTTTGACTTTTTTCCAAAAATTAAAAGTTCAAAAAATCATAACTTTTCTCTTCTTCAAACGGATTTTAAATTTTTTAAAGATGTAATTGTTAGTCTGAGTTCATACGGCTCATGTCTTATTGACAAGATTCTTCCTTTTTCTTCTTTGAACATGAATTGGCGTTCAAATGAATCATGTCATGTTGACGACGGGTACGTTCGTAAATGCATAGGGTTGCCATACGTACTGTTTTAAGCAGTACATGTACTGATTTTTTGCAATTGTACTGTTTTATGCACAACTCCTAAAACAGTACGCAAATGTACTGTTTTTTACACTTTGTACTGTTTTTTTTTTGCTCAGTCTATATTTAACAAAACTGGCTTACAAAAAATTATGTTGTGTTAAAAAAAAAGTTCTAAAATAATAAGAGTTTTTACGCTGTGGTCATTGTTTTCTCATAAATACACAGTAGAAATCTAAATTATAATGGGTGGCTCGTAGCTGTGGTATCGTGTTGTTATGATTTTATGGCTACCTCTTCCAATAGTCTTTCCCTTTCCACACCTAAGAAAGACAAAAATAAAATCTAATTTTTTTTAAGTACTAAAAAAATACTTATTCCAACACAGTTATCGTTAATTTTTAGAACTTTTTTAATTTTCGGGCATGTTTTGGAAATCGAAATCACGTAAAATTGAAAACAAAAAATTATCCGCGTTCAAAATTTATAAAAATACCTAATACCTTTGAGGACCACTTTTCTTTACCTAAACTACTGAAATAAGAAAAAGATAAGTTAATTTTTACAAAATTTTTTTTTTTAAAAATTAAGAAAATCGTACTTACAAAATCAATGAGTTGATTGTTTTGAACTAAGTAAGGCTTTTCTCCTTTCTTATATGGCTTACAGCAATGTTATGGTTTTTCTGGCCAAATGCTTCGTTTGTGGTGGTTGCTTTTTAAACGCAAATGGAGTAATTTCATATGTATATTTATGAAATGCCATAAACTGGAAATAATTCCTTTGATGTTACACAGTTTAAGTGTATTTCTTTCTTTATATAATTGTTGTTGCATATTCAATCAAAAGTTTAAAATATTTACCCCAATTTCACCAAGTTCAGTTAAAACTAACTATTACTTTAACTTCCAGCTTACAATATGTTTAGACAGCTTGAACTGATAGTTAATTATAGCTGAACTTGGTGAAATTTGGGGTTGCTTATTAAAACAAATGGTAATGTTGTCGTCAAAAAAATGTACTGTTTTTTCTTGATTGTGCTGTTTTTATGTATTCAATGTACTGTTTTTCCGAATTTAAAATCTGGCTACCCTATAAATGCATCACTGCGCTGCATCAGAAAAGCAAACTTTTTTTAATAGCGCTAAAAGAATAATAGTAACTTATATTATTGTGTGACTGTTATTTTTGTGGAGTATTTCAAAATTTGTCGGTCCACATTTACTTCACTGATAAATACATATATGTATAACCACTTGAAATCACTGATGCAGCGCAGTGATGCATTTACGAACGCACCCGACATGTTTTTTGTTTTATTTGATATTTAAAACAAAAACAAAATTAAACAACGAATAAGAAAGCAAAACGTAAAGACAGTACATGCATCTGTGTCAGTGTTGCCATTAGGATACGAAAGATACATTTTGCGTATCTTTTGATGGCTTCACGTACCATGTATAATCCTGACATTTTTCGTATCTTTTGAATCTGTATGTAAAATATACTTAAACTTACTAATAGCCTTTTCACACTTGTCAACATTTAACATTTAACATCAATTTGCGAAAATGTTGGAATTTTCCCATAAGAAATACATAGGGCTAAAAATCAACATTTTTACAGAATGTTACTATCTCATTTTGTTCCCTTTTACATTTTTCGATTCTTTTAGTGTAATCACTAGAAAAGTGGCAATAAATTCTGTAATTATTGTGGCATCACTGACAAAATGGCAGTTGCTTTGAAAGCAGCGTTACCATTTCTCAAGTTTTTCCTTTTTTGCAAGCCTTATTTTGCCAAATTTTGCTTAAATTATTAAACAAAATGAATTACAAATACATTGTTATCTCTTAAAATGTTGGTACTTTTGTAGAAAAAAAGAATTAAAAAAAAATAAAAGTTTTTTTTTCAGAAATGGTGACATTTTTTGTTAATGGTAAATGTTAGATGTTTCAAGTGTGAACGCGTATTTCACATTTTCAACATCTTCCATGCGTTCCTCCGAAATGTATGCAAGTGTACAAAGGGTATAAGACTGATCATTGTAACTGAATCAATACTTATACAATAGTAGCTTTCATAATGGTGAAAGAAAACATTAAGGATGTTTCAACATAAGATTCACCTAAATCGAGGAATATAAGAAGTGCGAAGTTGTTCGAAGGAAATATGAACATCTTTTATTTTCAGGAAATTTATATGAACTTTTTGATATAATCTTGGTATTAACGACTTAACTCATATATTAATTTTTACAAAAATGAATTTGTTTCGATAACCTTCAAAGATAGTTACATATAATTAATTTTAATGTTTGCTTATTTTATTTTTTTTTAATCATATATGGGTGTTTCTCTGGTTATGCACGCGACATTTGTACGCGTTTTATTGTGTTTGAATATTAAAAAAATAGAAGTGGATTGGAATTTTAGGATGAATTCTAGAATCGTTACATTGTTTGTGATGAGTTCTTTCTAAAAAGTATATATAATGGTAAATTGAGCACTGGGTACCCAAATGCCATGCAATCAAAGTTGACTTACTAACGTGACAAAAATAGAAGTGCCTTTTAGGACCGTAAGAAAAAGTGCGAAAGTAAGTGAATTGTAGGAGGTTTTTATTTCGGAAAAAATGTTTTTATAAAGGTTAGTAATGGGCCTTTATAATCATGTTTGGTTCAAAAGCAACTATGCATGGGTTGGCGAAGAAAAAAATAAATTGTAAATTAAGCACGTGACATTACGCACGTGACACTTTTTCCATATGTTTTTTTAATATTATCTCCACGCATTTTCCCACAAATATCTTAAAATTAGCTTAACAAAAAAACTTAATACTCGTTTTACAATTGATTGTAATGGAGAGATTATGAAGAAGGAGTGTAAACATAACATATTTCTTGCATGTAAAATAAGTATATAAAAATGTCTTTAAAAGTAGAAAATACAGAAAATTATAAAATTTTCCAGTTTCCAGCCCAATTTCCTCAAGTAAAACAGCTCAGATATGCTAGGAAACCATTCTTTAATAAGAACATAGACTTTTTTTCTAATGATAAACAATAAAAGACGATGATAATCAACATTTTTTTTTTCATCCTGGTAGACCATTCTGGAGAAATGCCCATATATTATTTCTAAAGCACTTTTTTTTGTCGGTTGCAAATATCTCCCATACCGCCGCATCAAATTTAATGAATGATATCTCATTTTAAAGCTTATTTCTAACACTAATGACGAAAAATAATTAGAAATTGAAAAATTAATATTTTCATTGATAAAGGATTCGTACGGGCAAAAAGTTAACGATGATCATGTCATTACCTCTAACATTGTATTCAAAGAAGTATTATAAAAGCATTTAAACATATGTATGTATGTATGGAAATATGTATGATATACATATATTATGATTTCTAATATTTTTATACTTTTAATAAAATGTATTGAAGTAACTAAAATTTCTATTTATTATTTTCATTTTATGTTACAAAAATGACAACTAACGGTGCTAAATATTCGCACGGGTCATCTAGTTACATTCCTAATATTAATGACTTAAATAAATATAAAAATGAGTTTATATGATATCATCAGGGATGCCATTTAAATTTGTGAGGAAATCTTCAGTTTTACTTAAAATTTAGTTTTTTTTTAAACAATTAAACAATTTTTAATATGTCACAGCGAAAGATGCTTCTTAAATCGTTGTGGGAATTGTTTAAGACGTGGGTATCTTTACCCTAACGAGACTTTCATGCCAAGAATCGTTTGAGACTCATGTAGATATTCTCTTACAAATCGTGAAATGCTCGCCGTATAATTGTTGAAAATATGATTTATACAGAGAGTCGTAAAAGGTTCATTCGATGATTTTTTGACGAAAGATAAAAAAAGTGTAACATTGTTGTTTTTATACTCTGAAAATAATCAAAGATTTTCTTAATTAAGACTTGCATATTACAGCCGTACCTAAACAAAAGCGGCACGCTTTGCAATTGTAAAAACCGATTTTGATAGCTCATTTAATAGTAAAGTTTGCCGCTATAGCTAAATAATAATGGCAATTTAGCTATTTTATGGTCAATCTAACGTTTTTATCGCTATTTTTATTTATAATTTGTGGGTTTTATTAAACAAAAAAGCTATCACTACTGTTCGTGACACAACGTTGACGCTCTTGCCTTGGTATGGCATATCAGCGTAAAAGCTAAGCGAAAGAAAACGTTCCGCCTTCCGCTCTTGTTAAGGTATGGCTGTTAAATATTCCAAGATTAAAAAACGAAATTGTCAAAAAATTTAATCTTTTATTCAGACTTTGGAGACGGAAAAAATCACCACTTCTTAGAAAAAAATCAGCAAATCGGCAATTTGCTAATTTCGTAACAAAAAATTGTCAAAATGACGATAAATCGTCAAATCTGTTAATGTTAAACCTTGAAATTGGACTTAAATTTTTTTTTTTAAATGTATCTATTTGGAAAAAAGTGTATCTTTTTGGAAACTAAAATGTATCTTTCTCGAAATTTCACTGGCAACACTGATCTGTGTACTCGTTTCTTTTCCCCTCGTCCCTCTCGCCAATAAAGTAGCAATCTTGTCAATAAGACATGAGCCGTATGAACACAGACTAAGCTTAGAAAAACAATCAAATTTTTGAAAATCCCCAAAAAAAAAAAAAAAATGGCTGATTAATAGTTGTTTGCGAAAAAAATACAAATTTTAAAAAAATCATGAAAAATCCATAAAGGGAAAAATTGAAAGTCTTATACATTTACGTAAAGTCATATAACCTATGTATGAGCAAAATGAGCCATATTTCATTAAATCGATGAACACGTTTCGCTTTTATTCAGAATTAAGTCAAGGGACCAAAACGTCCATAAATAGAACAGTAGCAAACACACACACACATTAAAATTTTTTTTTTGTATGGAAATCGCGATTTTTATCGAATCAGTTTTTTCAGTAAATTGTGAAAATCAAAAGTTGTGCACCGATTTCAATAAAATAAAGCTCATTTTATTCGAAATATGTCTAACTAAATATTTTTAGACAAAAACTGTGATTTTTATCGTATTTTTATTTTTTTATGAATTTATAATGATCAAAATTTTTTTTTAATGTTCTTTTTTTCAAAACTTCAATATCTCTGAAAATACTGGGCAAATTTAAAACCAATGTACGCACGGCTCAAAGATAATATTGTTGACGATTTTGAAAAATACAACTGAATATGTTGAACCGTTTTCAATTTATTCGAAAATATGTATTTAGCTGAAGTGCTTTAGTTTTGGACATAACGTTATATCGCGAAAAGTCCAGTGGCGGATTTAGGTCTGCTGCCGCCCTAGGCACTCTTTAATATGCCGCCCTTTTTGATTATATAGGAATGATTATCAAAACAAAATTTTAATACTACAGTATTTATCGGATATAAGAAACTTAAAAAATCCAGGAAAAAAGTTTCTTATAAGCGTTTCTTTCTTATATACAACTATTTTGTATAAGAAACTTATTTCTTATATAAGTAGCTATGGCCATAGGACTTTCATATTTTGGTTTTCTGTCTCTTTTTTTGTTAAAAAGTTTCATCACCTGACAATTTTTTGTTATAATAAACGTCAAACTTCATATAAAAAAAAAACGCTGACAAAAATTTTAAAGTTTTTTTTATATGGACTTCGACGTTTGGTATGACAAAAAATTGTCAGGTGAAGACCCCATGTTAACGTTTCTAACTTTTAAATAATTATTGTCTATGTCTTTTGAGTTTTTCACTATTTTAGATAACGTTGAAAGTCCAATATTATATTTTTTGCAATTTCGCTTCTTTTTATACCGTTTTGTATTTCTTTTAAAATTTTAACTTTTGTTTTTATTGACAAAAAACACAAAGCTTTGCATGAGTACCAGCTCGCTCATCTAAAACTTAAGCTGGAGGTCCATAACACGCGTTTTCGCCTCCACGCAGCGCATGCTTTTATAACCTCACTTGCGTTCTACGTTTCAAGTTACATGCAACGCTTTTTATGCAGCAGCAGCAGCAGCACAAGTAAAAATAAAATTTAATTTGTCAAAATCAGCTGATTTGTTCGAACGCTGCTTGTGACGCTTACAAAAGTAGGAAGTAAACCTACTTTTCGCCTCAAGGCATCTACGCTTTTGTGCATGTAACTTACTACGTATAACTACACAGATTCTACTTTTTTGACAGCGAAAAAGCGAGTAAAGCGTGGTGTGGACCTCCAGCTTAAAAGTAAAAAAAAAACTTTGTTCTTGTTGTAAAACTGTCGGAAAAAGAGTTCCCCATGCAAACTACATAAATTCTGTGTTGCCGTTGGAAGTTGCTTGCATAAATTCTTTTTCTATACGTCTTGTGATTTTGGTGTTTAAGAAAAATGTTCTTTTATCAGTTTTTTTCTTATAAGCGTTTTTCTTATATGAAACCTTTTTTGTTAGAAAAATCGTAAAAAAGACATGGTGTTTTTGAAAATGTTTCTTATAAGCGTTTTGTTCTTATATGAGATGTTCTTATATCCGAATAATACTGTATTCATTTTTATAAATTTATATGCATACATATTGCGGTGCTTCAAAATCGTCTGAAGTAGTCCGATTTATACTCTTCAAGGCTGGATCATTGCGTATGAACCAGACCAACATATGTTCCAAATTTAAGAGAAATCGAATGACGTTTTAAGATATAAAAAATTGCAATTTTTCGAATTTTTTGTATGGAAATGTACATACAAATTAAAAAAAAAAGTTTAAGTTATATACATATGTAATGACTTATAATTACGTCGTTTAGGACTTCTCCATGAATTGTGAATCAACATTTTATTACCTCTAAGATTGTAGAACAAACAAAAAATAGTTATAATTTTTTAATTTTATAGCCAGTGTGCACAAAAAATACATTCAATATGTATATTATTTTGATCCTCTTGATTAAAGCTTAAAATAAAAATTAATGGCATACCCATTGCAGGAAGGATAACAATATCCTGTGGATTCTTCATTAACTATTAGTTATTTTACCTTCTTCTTAACAAATTTTTAAATAATGGACTGATTTTTTAATTTAATTTAGGAAATATACTTTATATAGACGCCAAGCTGCTAAATGTTACAAAAAAAAAAAAAAGTTTTGAATCCGCATTATCACAAAATCCGCTTTTTTATTTAAAAATTTGACTTCCTAATTGTAATTATCGCCAAAATATTTTACAGATTTTGTGTATCGTGTTCTATGGTATTAAATTTAATATTAATCATTTTTAAAAATTTTAAATTTTTATTAACCTATAGTCGAAACTTTATCGCTATATAAAGACCTTAAAATTAAATATTTTGTTAAGCGAATTTTGGTTGTTTACACTTTTAATATGTAGTCACGTTGAAATGGCCTTGGATAGGTGGAAAATTCGGTGGTGCAAAAACCTAATACATTGTATATGTACATACATATGTATATACATACGCTTTTTAATTCACATATAATTATTCCAATCTTTTGGCCAATTCAAAGCAGTGTCATATCAGTCTTATTTTTCAAACATACATATTTCAATTATTGTATGCATATAGGCTTGTGTCGTTCTTGAATGAATTACTTCAACTGAATGATTCACTTAAGTGAAAGAATGAAATATTTCCATATTTTCTTTCCATTTCTTTCATCTTTCGGTTTCATTAGGGTATTCATTTAATCGACCTTTTGCTTTAATCGGTTAATCGCGCGATTAATTAACCGAGGTTTTGGTTTAATCGGTTAATAATCGGTTAATTTTGTTTTTGATCGGTTAACCGGTTAATAAAGTTTTTTTTTATAAATTAAGTAATTTCAGTATATAAAAATACATTAATTGCTTATTTTTTGGAGTTTATAAGTAAAAAAAACAAAAACATAGGTACGAAACATAACAATTCTTGAACTAAAACGAGCAAGCAAAAAAAAAAAACAATTCATTAATGCACAAGGTGTGGTGTCAAGTCATATCATCATAATATCCTAAACAAAATTTAAAATTGTTTAAAGTAAATATTGTTGTGTTTCAAACAAAATAAAAATTGTAATACTGTGTTCATTGATTCGTCATAACTGCATAGTAGAAATCTAAATTATAAGTGGTATCTTACAACAGTCATATCGTTAGCTTAATATACAAACCTGCTAATTCACTTTGAGCACATTTTACAGGAGAGAAAAAAACTTTTTATTTTTCCTATTTGAAGCTTGATAGAAAATTAAAATTACAGTCAGTTTTACACACTTCAAGACTTAAATAGAAGAAACACTACATGCTGGTCGACGAGGCGTATCTATCTCTACCACACGGAATCAAAATCTAAATTTACATAAAAAGTGGATTTAGCCGGTTTGCATATTAAGCCGACTATATATATTTCCTGTAATTATTTTAAGACATAAGACTTAATGACTACCTTGTGAAACCCCCAAATATTTACATATGGATACAAAAAAAAACTGAGATAATTTTATTAGTTATTTCAATAGTTAAAGGACATCTTATGAAATAATCTTTTAGAAAAGTAATTTGGTTTAAATGTTTAGGATTAAAGCGATTCTTTTCTTTAGTTTTGACAAAAGTTAACTTGGGAAAAATTATTTCACTTATTGTAGATGAATATCTATTTTCTCAGTCCTTTTCCAGGATTTCTCTAAACATATAAAATACTCCATTATGCCATTAGAGTTTTTTAAAATTTTTAACACTTCTCATTGTTTCGGTTAATTCTGTTACAAGACTGATATGAGAAGAAACAAATAACTAAACACATACATATAAAAAGTACGGGAAACAAAAAAAATGTGTTGGCAATCAAATATTTAACCCATTTTTCGCCTCATTCCTGTTGATCGATGAAGAAGATAAAAAAGCATTGAAAAACATTGTAATTTTAGTCATCGGTCGGCGGAAAATCGGTTAAAATGAAAATCACTGAACTGTTTGTATGAAAAAATATTTTCTAAACAAATACATTTGGTATATTAGACGAAACAAATAAAAAAAATATGTTATAATACTACAAAATATTGAAAATTTTGTTACTTCGGTTAATCGGTTAATCGACTGAAATTAACCGGTTTAATCGTTAATCGAAAAAAGCCAATTTGAAATTAACCGATCAGTTAATCGGGTAGTAATTAATCGGTTAACCGGTTGACGGTTAACCGAATGAATACCCTAGGTTTCATCCAGGGTTGTCAGATTTTTTTGAGCTCCATCGCCAAATCGGAGGTCAGAAATCGCCAAACGTCAATTTTGTTTAAATTTTGTTATTTTTTTTTTAAATTAAATTTTGCATAAAAAAAACGCTAGTATTATATTTCAGTCAAAAATCGCCAAAAACTGAGAAAAATACAAAAAAGTCGGCGAAAGTAAATGTTGTGTTGTTTCTGTAAATTTTTTCTAAATAACATAAAATGGAGATCATATATGTATTCAGTAAAAAAACTTTAATTAAGTACACAAGTCTATAAGATCTTACACTTCAGCCCCACCGATTTCATTACAGGAGTTTTGACCTGCATACATACTACATATTTGAATTAAAAAAGTTGCAAGTTTTTTCATGTTAAGCTTCGTACAGACGATGGTCAGATCTTACAATATTGGTAAGCAGCGTTGCTTAAATTGCATTAAAATTGGCTAAAATGTCTTACAACTGTGTGAACATTGTAAGCTCGTTTGTATTTGCAGAAGTGCAAAATTATTGCATATGACAATGAACCATTGTCAGAAAAATATTGCTATTGACAACGCCTACTTACAATATTGTAAGATCTGACCATCGTCTGTACGAAGCTTTAGTAATGATAACAAAAATGACAAGCTGTTAAACAAAATCGCCGAAATAATATAAATGGTAAAAAAAGCCAAGCTATCGCCAGTCGCCAAATGGAAAATCCCATCGCCAAACACGTTTCAAAATTGCCACGTTTGGCGAGAAATCGCCATATCTGACAGCCCTGGTTTCATCTTGTATTCTTTTATATTCTGTTTTATGTATATCTTGTTTGTTATGCTTTTTCCCTTCTATTGAACTTTTATTGAAATTAAGTTTTTTTTTAACTTTTTTTAGCGAATGACAATAAGAGCAATCTGAACATTTACATACATGCATAAACATACTAAATGTGTGGTTATTTTATACATTTTTCTAAAACAACTCTTTAACTTTAAATCTAATTTCCATTAACTATAAAAATATGTTTTTGCTTTAAAAATATCAATTTAATCATTCCTCAAACGAACTTGACACTTCATTCTGAAAGCTGTTTGTGATTTAGAAAGATGAAAGAAAAGAATGAATTAATTCACTTAACCTTTCTGAAAGAGAATGAAAGGTTCACATAAATGAAAGATTTTGCCCAATACTATATGCATAGAATTTTGTTCATAATTTTCAAACAAAAAAATTTGATAAAATTTTACACATAAATGGTGTGTTAAAAAAAATGTATCATACATATATTTATTTAAATCGTTAAGGGCATAATAAACCACACAAAATGCTTGGCAAACACACACATTATTTCCGTTTGGGGTTTGCCAATAAACGGCACAAATATTCTCCGTTCAAACATTAATTTTCATTTTTGTTTTGTTTTCAATGAATACAGATGCCAATAGTGCTGCGGCAATTTTGTTGCTTTTAGCTTAAAACGGAGAAGCAATTATAAAATAAAGGCAAACAATTTAAAGTAAAAAGTGATTTAAACAACAAGCTGTTTTGTGGCAAGCAATACTACTAAAAAAATTTAATTTAATATTAAAAATTAATTGAATTGAATACAATTAGCATTAGACGCCACAAAAAGTTTGACAAATATCCAACATGTCTGCCAAATATTAAAAATTTTTAATATTTCTGCAAACATTGCTACAAATGTTTGTCCAAACAGCAAACACCCCAATTCACAACACAAAATGTTTGTACAAACGTAAAATTTTGACATGTTTGCCAAGCCATTTGTGAGGTTTATTATGCCCTTTATACCCAGTACAAATTGTTCGAGTCCGTAAATGATTTCTTTAGAATCGAAATATGCGGTAACCCCCCTGAAAAAAAATAAAATGCATACATACTATGTACATATCGAGCCCTAATAGCAAAAATGATGTAACCAACAAAAATAAACTTTTACAGGAGAGTGTTTTTGTTATTTTATGTCATAAAAATTTTGTATGAAATTTGTTGGTTACCTCAAAATTGTTCTTGCTATAAAATCGTAACGGTGCCTTATGTGACCACGACACTTTAGGAGATGATGCAAGTGTTGCCAATAAAGTCATTTATAAAAAAAAACTAAAATTGAAAATGATGTCGCTTACATAATTTTTGCTATTAGGGCTCGATATGTATGCAGTTAACATAGAAAAACAAAAGTTTTGTTAAAAATAAAAATATCTCTAAATATATACATAATAACTTTTAAATATGAAGACTGTTTAAAGTAAAACTAGAACAAATCAATTTTTGAATTTGAATTCCCCTTACATTCGTTTACCTTTAAATTTTGGCACCCTTTATATTATGCCGCCCTAGGCCCGGGCCTAGGCGTAAATCCACTACTGGAAAAGTCTAGCTGATAAAAAAACTAAGTGCAGATTTGGATTCAGCATCCTAAATTACCTTAAAACAAAATTCAGTTCTAAAGCTTCGTACAGACGATGGTCAGATCTTACAATATTGGTAAGCAGCGTTGCTTAAATTGCATTAAAATTGGCTAAAATGTCTTACAACTGTGTGAACATTGTAAGCTCATTTGTATTTGCAGAAGTGCAAAATTAATGCATCTGACAATGAACCATTGTCAGAAAAATATTGCTGTTGGCAACGCCTGCTTACAATATTGTAAGATCTGACCATCGTCTGTACGAAGCTTAATACTACATTTACACCTACGCCAAATCTAGTACTTACGAGATTTCGAGCCAAATCTAGTTGTTTTTGACTAGATTTCCCATACAAAACAAAATCTACTTCGTGACTAGATTTCGACGAAATCTACTCAAAATCTAGTAGTACTTAATGATGCAACTATGGTTTCTTCAATAAAGCACTAAAAAATACTTCCCTGCACAAGAAAAAAATGACATTAAAAAAAAGACAAAACAAAAATTGTTAACAACAAATTTTAAAAAGTTTAATAAAAACTATAAAAATGACGAATAATATTGATAAAATAAATATCGTTGATAATTAATAAAAGGTAATGCAAATTTTTAAATGTATATTTCTTTTTTTGTTTGTAAGTGTAATGAATAAACTTTTAGTCAGCTGTTTTGTTATAAAAACAAAATCTCGCTAATGTCAAAAAAGTATAATGTAAACGCACTAGATTTCGAAGAAGATTTTAAATCAAATCTACAAGATCTCGGCCTAATGTAAATGTAGTATTAGTCAACCTTGTTCTCTTGTGTAATACAACAGGCTGTTCACAACAGTGCTTTTAACTAGGGTGGGTCAAATATTTTTTTCTCGTATCGACTTCTAATGGCGTAAATAACTGTTGTATTTTTGTCTGCATTAGATTCCTGTAAAATATTATTAATTTTTTTTTAGAGTAACGGCCCACGCTTTGATCTTCCATTTTGTTAAATTTTGAATACATATGTATGTATATGTAGCAGTATAGCATTTTATGGCAGAAAAACATATTTCTGTATTCTTACGACTTTTAAGTTCGTGGAAATAGTGTCAGAAGCATCCATGACTTTATGAGATAAAAAAAAATTAAGAAAAGGTTTATTATAGACGAAACTTGAATCAAGACGAGAGATGCCCAGATTTGACAGTAAAAAATATTTTGTGACCAACAAATTAGTTTATGTTGTATAAAGCTTCGTACAGACGATGGTCAGATCTTACAATATTGGTAAGCAGCGTTGCTTAAATTGCATTAAAATTGGCTAAAATGGCTTACTACTGTGTGAACATTGTAAGCTCATTTGTATTTGCAGAAGTGCAAAATTAATGCATCTGACAATGATACATTGTCAGAAAAATATTGCTGTTGGCAACGCCTGCTTACAAGCTTTAAGCTTCGTACAGACGATGGTCAGATCTTACAATATTGTAAGCAGGCGTTGCCAACAGCAATATTTTTCTGACAATGGTCCATTGTCAGATGCATTAATTTTGCACTTCTGCAAATAAAAATGAGCTACCAATGTTCACACAGTTATAAGACATTTTAGCCAATTTTAATGCAATTTAAGCAACGCTGCTTACCAATATTGTAAGATCTGACCATCGTCTGTACGAAGCTTTACAACCAAAGTTTTATTTTTTTAAGTTTAATTAAAAATTTTGTCAGTTCTAATTAATAATAATTGATAGTAAATAAAATATTAAAATTTAATAAATGGATTTTTTTGCAAAAATACTTAATTCTTAGGAGCTTCGGCGCGGGCCAAGATGTGACATTTTTACTTTTTTTTTAAGTTTTACCTTTTTGTTTTAAAGTAAGACAAAAAAATATTGCTATTAGAATATTGTTCGAGAACTTTTATTTTTTCTCATACATCAGTGACCCACCCTACTATTTACCCTAAAATATTACTTTAATACTTAGCACCTTAGAGCACTTTGTGAATTGACTAAATATATACATATGAATATATTCTATATTCAATAAATACTTACTGCTACAGTTTTCACCATTGATCGCTCTTAATCCCAGTAGACGAAATTTTAAAACATCAATTTTTAAGTAATGTATGGTTAATGCTAAATAGCTTTGCTTCGATAAATTATCAGTCCATATACTGGTGGTCAAGCCAAAACCATTTTCTTTAATTACATCTATATCTGCTTTAACCGTTTGAAAACATTGTTCGTAAATACTCACAACATTTTCTTTAATGGCTTGTGATTTCGGTAATAATCTATCAACATCCATGTCACTACCAAATTTTGATCCAAGTCTTACAAACTCATGGAAAACTGCCTTAAGGCCTTCATTTTCTATCAGTTCAAATGGCCGGCAATCTTTTATAATCCATTTAGTCAATATTTTGCACAAATTATTAGGGGAGTTTTCATTAACAGATGTGTCAATTTTGGGCTCTTCAACCTTAATCTCTGAAACTGGACTTTCATTATATACGAATTTTGTTAAATAGCATTTATGTTTTGCTAAATTAGAAGTCGAAGCGGAAGTGAATTTATAAGTTTTGTCGCATTCCTTGCAATATACGTATCCTGAAACTTCTTTGCCTTCTTGATTAATTATTTTTGAGAATATTGTCCAAACTTTGCTTCTGCAATTTATCGGGTAATGAGAGCTTAACTGATATTCGCCAGTTTGAACTTTTTTGGTGATTTCGTAAAGATTCGACAATGACTAAAAAATAGAGATTAATTATATTTTATTATCTTACCATTATTATTTACAATCAAGACAATTTAATTACATCTCCCATGTTTTCTCAAATTTTTAATACCCAATAAAAACAACAAAACTTTTTAAAACACATGTAATCATTTTTCAAATAAGCCCAGTACAGTAACTACAAGAATACTCGAGTTTGTATGGATGTATGTTGGATTACGTTGGAAGCAAATACAACAATCGATTGAAATAAGCGGCTATACCGTATTCAACGTTTACTTCTCGGATACCGAATAGATACTAACCACCATAAATGTATACAAACTGGTATACAGTGCAGTGTGCGTGTGTAGTTGCATGTTTTTACTTACAAATATGTAGGTATATAAGGGAGCAATAAACGAACGAACTAATAAACTCTCTGTTGTTTGATTTTACTCGCATTAATCGTGTACAATATGTACAGTAGTTGTATGTGTAGTTGAGATATTCATGAATACCACTGAATACCACTTAAATAACAAATTTATGTGTTTTAAAAAAGTGATGACTGAGGGCCCAAGTAAATTATGCATAAGCAAGCTTATTTTACCGTCAAAAAATAACAAAAAATATGTACATACCTACACATGTATTTATATTACTACAAATACATGCATACATCAAACATTTATATGACTGAAATGATAAGTTGTCATATAAAGACGTGCAAGAGTGTATCATAAAGTATCTGTTGCCAAAACAGATACAAATACCACCCTGCAAACAATTTCGAGCCCAGCGGCAGTCAAGAATGAAAAATTATCAATCAGGGGTGTGCTGGAAATCGCAAACGCAAAACGCAAGAATTTTAAAAGCCGTTTTTTAGTAAGATTTCTGTAATAAAAGAATTTTATGACAAATATTATACAAACATTTATCTATTAAACAGAATTTTATAACAAAAATTATAAAAATTGGATTAAAAGTGTATTATAAACAGCCTCCAAATTCTTGCGTTTTGCGTTTGCGATTTCCAGCACACCCCCCAATAAATTTTAATTAATTTCATGTTGTACAATTCCTTTCTTCATAAAAATTATTTAATGAAAATTAAATTTGATGAACTTTAACCTAATTTAAATATCAAAATTTGGATTAGAACCCATAAACAGTTCAACAAAATAACCACGATACTAATTATTAATAGTTTCCCCATTTAGCAAAAATCAATCGCTGTTGCTATTTAATTCTTATTGATGTAGTTACATCGTTCGGGAAGAAGTGTCCAACCATTAGGTATATATTATACATATTTTTCGCTTATAGTCTACTTCTATAGTTGCACAACTTTTGTGGAATATAAGCGAATTTCGACTATAACCGATTTTTTTATAAGCCATTTTATGGATAATAAGTGGATCCTAGTATAATCCACATTTTGGACTATAAAAAAACTATTTTCTTCAATAAAACCACTCTTTTTAAATAAAAGAATAGTTTTATTTAAAATATTTGGTTATTTAATTTATAGTGTTTGTTGCGCCATATGACATAAATAATATAAATTTGAATTTAAATAATAATAATAATAATAACACTAATAATACTAAAAAATGAATTTAATAATACTTACCCTATAATACTAACTTATTTATAATTACATGGAAACTCTTAGTTTGCTTATTATGTTAAATATAACTGGATTGCTGAATATTAATATAAATACACAAAATTTAGCATTTTTTATATATAAGAAATAGTAAATAAATACTTGCAAAGTGAATTTTAAACGAATCGGTTGTGTTTCATTTAGTGGTTTATTTTAGTAAAGTTTTAAAGTGCCCAAATAAATTTTAAATTAAATTTTAATTTTCTTAAAAAATATTAAGAATAAACATTTTGGCGCCCGAGCAGGGACTCTTTAAAAACAAATTAAAACATTTGATAATTTATTTCAAATTAAATTTAAGTGAAACATTAAACACATACATACATACTTACATAAGTTAACAAAAATACAAACAAATAAGTTTAAAAGTTAACCAAATAAAGCCCTTTTGATAAACTATTTCAAAAGTTTAAATTTTTATTAGAAATTGTGAAGTGTGTGGTAAAAAACAATTTTATTATTTTAAAAAATTAATAAAAAACAATAAAAACATTTAAAACAAAAGCCACTGGTGTTCGTCAACATAAACTCCTAGATGCCTCGTCGTTGCCGCTGTATAATTTGTAGAGCAGAGAGAAACCAGGGGAGTAACTCCGAATCTGAACAAGAGGTAACAAGTGTAAAAAATATTTGTGTTATTAACTTAAATTTGTAAATTAATCAAATTTAAAGATTTTTGTAACTTAATCAAAAATTATTTCACTGCAAGTCGAACACAAAGAATATTTTTTACACTTATTTGTGAAACAATTTATTTATTTAATAATAATTTTATTAAAAACCACCCTTAAAGTGAAACAATCGCGAGTGTTAATATTTAATAATAAACATATTTATACACACACGCACTTGTATAATTTGGTCTCTTTTATTACTGAGAGACAGAGAATAAATTTATTCTTTTTACCGTCGGCATTTTTCTGTAGCAAACAATTATTTATATTTATATTTTTTGCACGTAAAATTAAACGAAAATATTCGCGAGTGTTAATTCTTTAATTTTAAAAAATAATTAATTAATGCTAAATTTATTATCTTTGCTTTCTTTTATTTTTACATTCGTTTGTCAATTTTTAAGATCACGGTTTAATTCCATACGTTCCTATACCATTTAATAGTGATATCAGCTGTACAGTGTGAAGCATTCACACTAGCATCGAAAAGTTAAATTAATACAAGTTTGAAAAAATAAATTGTTTGTTGTGTTCACACTAGCATTGAAAAATTTAATTTCGTGCAATCATAAAATATAAATTGATTAGTGCGGTCACACTAGTAACAATTATTTTTAACAACTTGTTTTTGAATTTATTATGAAAAAAGATTTCTTGGTAAAATAAAATTTAATTATTTTAACCAAAGGCTGATTTAAGTGGAAAACATAATTTAATATTTGAACGTAGTGATCGGAATTGATAATTTTAAATAGAAAGATAAAATATTTCTACAAAATAGAAGAAATAGAATCCGAATATTTTCATAAGCTGGCGAGAGAATTATTATATCAATTTTACTAAATTAATTTAAAATTGATTTTCGTTAAAAAATAGTAAACCAATAAGTTATTTTGGTATTTTAGAAATTTAAACTCTTATCGATACAAATTATAAAATATAATGCCTAGTAGAAAACATCAAGAATCTCCTTCCATAGCGGAAACTTTGGAGAAATTACTTGCTAAAAAGGCAAAAGTCGTACAAAATATTACGCGAATTCGTCAGTCCATTCGAGAAAAGACGATTTCTTTTAATCCAATTGAGTTGGAATGCAGATTAGACATTCTTAAAACTTATATTGAGCAGGCAATGAAGCTGCAGTCAGATGTGGATAATTTGGATCCCGACAATGACGATAGAGCTGAGCTTGAAGACATTTGTGTGACCACTAAATCATTGTTTTTGAGTATTTTGACTAAAAATAGAAAGTCAAGTGTGCCTGAAACTTCTTTTAGTGTACAGTCACATCATTCTAGACTCCCAAATATGAAGCTCCCTAAATTTAGCGGAAAATACTCCGATTATAAAAATTTTATGAGCCTATTTGAGAACTTGGTCCACAATGATCCGACGTTGACAGACATAGAAAAATTTAATCATTTAATATCATGCTTGTCCGAAGAAGCTTTGGGTACAGTCAAAGCTTTTCAGATTTCAGAAGAAAATTATCCCAAAGCATTGGCCAGCTTAAAAAAGGTATATGACAATGAATGTCTGATATTTTTTGATAATATATCAAAACTTTTTGATCTACCAGAGATCACTAAACCTTCGGCATCTGCTTTGAGAAGTATGATTGATACAGTTTCAGCAATATATGATTCACTTTTATCGATTGGTGATGATAAGAAAATTACAAATGCTATTTTAATACATTTAGTGATGTCAAAAGTAGATCCAGTGACTAAGACAAAGTGGGAAGAACAGCTAGATTTCGAAAGGTTGCCACTATGGTCAGACTGTGAAACCGCCTTGAACAAACGGTATCAACATATTGCAGCTGATGAATCTTCAAGTTCGAGACCGAGGTTTAATAAAAATAAAACTGAAAATTTTACTAAGAAAAATAATAAAACATCACTAAATTGTACTAAATCTAAACAATCTACTGACAAATGTTTATTTTGTAAATCAAATCAACACATAATAACAAATTGCCCTTCTTTTGCAGCTGAGCCTGTAAACCAACGATTTGATTTTATAAAATCTGTGCCAGCTTGCATAAATTGTTTAAAAAAAGGACATACAGTAGCTAGATGTACAGCATCTAAATGTAGAATTTGTAGTGGTTCTCATAACGCATTGCTACATAGATACAGTACTAGTGCAAATTCTAATAATAACAATAATAATTCTTCAAACAACAATTTTGAACCACCGTCAACTTCTCAAGCATCGGTAAATTATTCATCTTCTGATGAAAGAATTATTCTCGCTACAGCCGTCGTGAAAGTTAGAAATAGTTCTGGTGATTTTATATTAGCCAGAGCTCTTTTAGATTCCGGTTCTCAACCAAATTTGATTACTGAGGAACTTGCACAGCTACTACGATTAAAAAGAGAAGGAGGTAGATTGAATTTGAATGGTATTAGCGAAACAAATTCGTTTTCAAAATCATGCGTAAATTTAACTGTCACGTCGAGGGTTAACTCTACACAATTTACTTCAAAGTTTTGGGTATTGAGTTCTATAACAAATTTACAGCCTGATCATAAAATTAGTACGACTTGCTTGAATATTCCAAGAAATATAGAATTAGCCGATCCTTGCTTTTATAAGCCTCGAAAGATTGATCTTTTAATAGGTGCGGAAATATTTTTTGACTTAATTTGTATTGGACAAATAAGGTCTGGCCCGAGCCTGCCAATTCTTCAAAAGACTTCGCTTGGTTGGATTGTTACTGGAAAGTATAACCAATCAAAGGGCTCGAGCGGCAATACAAACGTCTTTCATTTAAGTACGTCTGTAGAAAACGAGAGCAATATAGATTCAATTGTTAGAAAATTCTGGGAGTTAGAAGAACTTCCAAATGAATCAACAAAAATTTATTCTGAGGAACAGCAAAAATGTGAGGAAATGTTTAGAAATTCAGTACGACGTTTACCGTCAGGACGATTTGAAGTCTCTTTGCCTTTCAAATCTGATACAAGAACACTTGGTTTATCTTTTGAAACCGCTAAAAGGCGATTTCTTGCACTAGAAAGGCGACTTTCTAGAGATTTAAATATGAAAGAAATGTATCATGATTTTATGAAAGAGTATTTCGACCTAGGTCATATGTCATATGTTGACAAAATACCGGATTTCCCTCACTATTTTATTCCACATCAAGGTGTGTTGCGACCTCAGAGTACAACTACGAAACTTCGAGTAGTTTTTGATGCTTCGTGTCGAACTTCTTCACATTCATCACTCAACGATTTGTTAATGGTTGGCCCAACAGTTCAAGAAGAATTATATTCGACATTGATCCGTTTTCGATTTCATAAGTACGCAATCACTGCAGATATTGAAAAAATGTATCGTCAAGTATTAGTTGGCGAGAATGATAGAAACTTTCAACTAATCCTTTGGAGACAGAATCCATCTGATGATTTGAAAATATTTCGGTTAAATACCGTTACTTATGGTACGGCTTCTGCGCCATTTTTAGCCATCAGATGTTTGATTCACTTAAGCGATTTATTCAAAGAGACTTTACCTATTGGTTCAAAAGTTGTTCGCAGTGATTTCTATGTTGATGATTTGATAACTGGGGCTGAAAGCTACCAAGACCTAGATATAATTCGTAACCAGGTTAATGAAATTTTAAGTTCAGCTGGTTTTAAACTTACAAAATGGGTTTCAAATCATCCCGAAATTTATAATTCATTTCAAAAAGAGAAACTATTACATAGTGACTCTGATTCGGCAAAGGCTCTAGGTATACATTGGGTACCGAAGAATGATTCATTTAAGTTTCATTTGGAAGACAATTTTCGTGATTTAAAAGCAACGAAAAGAAACATTTTGTCTGTTTCTTCTCGATTATTCGACCCTCTCGGACTTTTATGCCCAATGGTTACAAAATCCAAAATGTTGTTGCAAGAACTTTGGATACAAAAACTTGACTGGGATGAATCAATTCCTATGAGACTAAATACGTCATGGGAAAATTTCAAATCTAATTTAATGGAAATTGATTCAATATCAATCCCAAGATTCGTTTCCACAACATCGACAGCAAAAATTCAAATACATGGATTTGCTGACGCTTCGATTCGTGCTTATGGTTGCTGCATATATATACGAAGCTCCGATTCAAATAAAATTGAATCGAGACTGCTAACGGCAAAGTCAAAAGTTGCTCCACTCAAGACAAAATCTCTTCCGAGACTTGAGTTATGCGCTGCACACCTATTAGCTAAGTTGTGGAGTCGAATTAAATTAATGATGAGTTTTGAAATTGAAAGTGTTAATTTCTGGACAGATTCAGAAATTACATTACATTGGATAAAAACTCATCCGTCCTCACTGGCAACATTCGTGTCGAATCGAGTTGCTGAAATTCAAGAATTGTCAGAACAGGTTTCGTGGCGCCATGTGCCTACTAAACAGAATCCAGCTGACATCGTTTCAAGAGGATGTGATGTAAAAGATTTAAAAAATTCAATTTGGTTTGAGGGACCTTCGTTTTTACTAAGCGATAGTTCACATTGGCCTGTTAACGAACATTTCGAGTTAACAGAGAATCAAAAGCTGTTAGAGGCAAGAAAAACAAATGTACTTCTTGCAGTAGAGGATCCACAAAATTGCTTGTTGGATCTGATAGAAAGATTTTCGTCATACAAGAAGTTGCTAAGAGTAACTTCATTTGTACTCAGATTTATTGATATCCTGAGAAAACGTAAAATAAATAAAAATTTTACACCTACTGCAATCGAATTGAAATGGTCATTTTATCGACTTGTAGAGACAATCCAGAAATATAATTTTTCTGAGGAAATTGCAAAAATGCAAAAATCTGAAGTCTTGCAGTCAAACATTCAAAGATTGACGCCATTTATTCATTCATTTATTGAAGAAAATAGAAAGTTTTCACTGATAAGGGTAGGTGGGAGACTGCTTAATGCAGATTTGGATTACAATACCAAATTCCCACTTTTATTACCGAAAAGAAATAGTTTTGTCACACTTTATTTGCGAAATCTTCATACTGAGAATTGTCATGCTGGGACAAAGGCTCTAATAGCTCTTTCACGAGAAAATATATGGCTCATAAATGCTAAAGAAGAGTGCAGCAGAATAATTCGCAAGTGTGTACATTGCTTCCGCTATAAACCAAAACTTATGTCCCAAATAATGGGAAATTTGCCCACTAATAGAGTGAGAGCTACTCGGCCATTTTTGGTAGTCGGGGTAGACTTCTGTGGTCCTATAAACGTTTCATTGCGGATTCGTGGTAGGCCACCATTGAAAATGTATATAGCGGTTTTCGTGTGTTTCACTTCAAAGGCGGTACATTTAGAATTAGTATCTGATCTGTCTACTGATTCTTTTCTTCTTTGTTTTAAAAGGTTCGCTGCCAGGAGAGGTCAACCACAGACGGTGTATTGCGACAACGCGACGAACTTCGTCGGAGCCAGCCGCGTTCTGAGGGAGTTGCAGCAAGCGTTCGACAGGAGTCGACAGGCCGTCGAGTCGTACGCAGCGTCGTCCGGGGTGAAGTTCAGCTTCATACCACCTCGGGCGCCTCACTTCGGAGGGCTGTGGGAAGCCGCTGTCAAACAGGCGAAGTTCCTGCTTCTGCGAGCCGTGGGCAATGCGTCGCTCACACAAGAAGAAATGGCAACGATGCTTGCAGAAGTAGAGGCGGTGCTCAACAGTCGTCCAATAGCACCGCTGTCTCCAGACCCGAACGACGGAGAAGCGTTGACACCAGCTCACTTTCTTCTCGGAGAGGGTCTGCGTTCGCTGCCGCCAGAATCAGGAGAAGACGTGAACGTCAAAGAGGGGAAATTATGGAAGCGATGGCGAATGCTTTGCGGTCTCAAGCAGACATTCTGGCAGGCTTGGTCACGCGACTATATTCTCGGCCTTCAAACCAAAGCGAAGTGGCACCAAGATTTTCCCAACCTCAAAGTCGGTCAGGTGGTCCTCATCCACGAGGACAATTGCCCGCCTCAGCAGTGGCTGACCGGGAGAGTCGTCAAGGTCGTAGAAGGCGAAGACGGCAAGGTCAGAGTGGCGGAGGTCAAAACGCGAACAGGCGTGTTTAGGCGCCCAGTGCACAAGTTGGCTCCACTGCCGAATAATTGAAGACGTGCAGTCGTTCAATGGGGCCGGAATGTTGCGCCATATGACATAAATAATATAAATTTGAATTTAAATAATAATAATAATAATAACACTAATAATACTAAAAAATGAATTTAATAATACTTACCCTATAATACTAACTTATTTATAATTACATGGAAACTCTTAGTTTGCTTATTATGTTAAATATAACTGGATTGCTGAATATTAATATAAATACACAAAATTTAGCATTTTTTATATATAAGAAATAGTAAATAAATACTTGCAAAGTGAATTTTAAACGAATCGGTTGTGTTTCATTTAGTGGTTTATTTTAGTAAAGTTTTAAAGTGCCCAAATAAATTTTAAATTAAATTTTAATTTTCTTAAAAAATATTAAGAATAAACAGTGTTTTCACACCTAAAGTTAAAACCTGGTTTTAACATTTAGGCTCGTTTTCACAACTTACCGATAGCTTAAAGTAGACTTTAACCGGCCTTATAAAAAGTGTTCCATTATTAAAACTTTACTTTAACCTAAACTGAGCGATAGAGTAGATTGAGGTTCATCATACCTGGTAGGTTAAAGTAAAGTTGTAATAATGAAACTCTTTTTAAAAGGCCAATTAAATCCTACCTTTAGCTATCGGTAAGTTGTGAAAACGGGCCTAAAACTATTAACAGCTGATTTTGCGTTCACATTACAAGTTTTTTAAATCCGGTTTTAACTCACAGTTTGCCTAATAGTTTTGTGCAAAATAAAATTAATTTCTCGTAGAAATAATTAAATTTGTATAAGAAATGAAGGACGGCGCGATGTTGGTAGACCTAAAGCGACCTGGAGGAGAACAGTTGCAGCTGAAACTGGAAAATCATTTAACCAGTTGCAATACATAGCTAGGAATAGAACGGAATGGAGAAGTTTTGTGAAAAATATTTATTTGTGATTAGACTAAGTTCGAATTTTATATATTTTAAATAAGAACATGTCATAATAATAATAATAATAATAATAATAATAATAATAATAATAATAAGAAATGAATGCAGGAAAATGCTTGGAAATCAAACAATTTTATATTTAAAGTGTATTTTAGAATATTTCATCGGTTTTATTTTTTTAAATTAATTTATTTTTATTGAGTGCCATCCCAGCTAGCATTTGTGTGATAATTTTTTGTTATTATTATCTAAATGGGTCTTCTAAGATCCCATTTGATGAATTTTCAATTAAGCGATTTAAAAAAAGAAATTATATATCGTTACCTACAACGCAAAGGCCCTTACTAACCAAAAATCGTGTTTTTCGTTGGTTCTGATGTATTGCATCAACCGAAATATCAGCAATATTGCTGAGTAATTCTAAGTCGATTCCATCCGTCTGTCCGTCTGTTGAAAACACGCTCACTTTCGAACAACTCAAAAGAAATGAACAAACTTGGTGCCAAATTGCTTGTAGTTATCCTAAGCAGTTTGGGATTCAAATCCAGCAAAATCCGTTCAGTAGGACCGGAGCTATGAATCAAAATGTGGAACCACCACCTAAAATAATTGATAATAAGGCACGGAATGAGATAAGATTTTGCAAAAATTTGTTTTATTTGACTGGAAATCACGATGTTAAATATCGTGACGATCGGTCCATAATTTACCTTAGGCCCCATATAAACCCTACTACCGGAAAACAGTTTAGTACGCCTAAAACCGTAAAAAATAATGCAATCATAACAAATTTTGGCTCGTCACAGTTTTATATGACTATAAATGATACTGTGAAATTTCGTGAAGATCGGTACATAATTTACCCTAGGCCCCATTGAAAACCCTACTCCCGGAAAACAGTTTAGTACAGCTAAAACCATAATTAATAATGCTAGCATAACAGAAATTGGTACGTCAGAGTTTAAAAGGACTGGAAATGACGCTGTGAAATTTCGTGATGATCGATCCATTATTTACCCTAGGCCCCATATAAACCCCACTATCGGAAAACAGTTAAGTCGCCTAAAACCATAATTAATAACAAATCGTCACAGTTTAAGATAATAACAACATCATACAGATATTACTCCTTAAACATTCGAACTGTCGGTGGAGGGTATCAAAGATTCGGCACAGCCGAATATAGCACTCTAACTTGTTTTTTTTTTATTTCCTTTACGAGAACCAAATAACTTTTGTTTTGTTCAAAATAAAGTTGGTTCAAATAATCAAAAGCCATAATCGTGCTGCTTTTATCGGCGAAAAAAAAGTCAAAACATGACAATTAAACAATTATTTGAAATATAAAAAAACTATATAATTTACAATTAAAAAATGAGACGATAAATACTAACTAATGATTAGAAAAACTACCATTAACTTGCCCAAAAAAGAATCAGAAAATTGCATCAAAAATGATTCTTTGAGGTGATTCATCTCGGTAGTGTAGCATTTTCTCATGACAAGAGTATAGTTTATGATCGAAAAATTAGCTCATATGCGGTTATGTGAAGCTGATTCCTAAAGTATTGGATTGTGATATAAAATGCTAGCTGGGATTAGACATTATCAGCTGTTTTCAATCTTAATAACTTGGTAGTACTGAATTTAGTACAACGAAAACATGGCTGTATTTCATAAAATCTACTTAAAACCAAATCAAAAGAGGTTTTAAAATGGTTTTAAAAAATTTATTTTGTATGGTAAAACCAGGTTTTAATGATTGGTTTTATCGTTAAAACCAAAATTTGTATTAAAACCTTAAGTGTGAAAACACTATTATTTATTAAATAGTTAAAACTATAGTATAATAAGTACCAGGCAGGTTCATTTTTCAATTTTTTTACCATGTAATGTCAAACAAGAAAAATAGAATAAAAAATAAAACAAATTACCGAATGGCATACAGAAAGATTTTGTTTATTTAAAAAAAAGAAATATTATAGAGGACACAGATGTTATTCCTTTTACAGGAATAACAGATGGTTTAGCACAGGGCATCAAACGGGCACGTTTTGATTTTTGATTCAGATAAAAAAATCTGTGTTTTTAAAATGAAACATACATATTTTTTAATGTTTTCTTTATCAACACCGCATGAATCACTCCACAATTTCGATTTATTTTCGGGACATGTATTAAATTGTACTTTTTTTGTTCAAAAGAACAATTGCATACCCATGCAAAATTTTTTAGTCAAATTGCATACCTATGCAAAATTTTTTAGTCAATTTTTTTGTCGGATTTAAAAAATTATTTTAGTAACTTTTTTATTTTTATTTTAATTTTAAATTTTTTTTTAAATTTATTTTACTTTTTGGCATTTTCTTTTGTTTGAAATAAATTTGACATTCTATGGGTTTTCTAATTGAGAACAAAATTTCTAATGCTATAGGTACCTTGTATTATTGTACCATGGTTAAAACAAAAATCTTTTGGTTTTTTATGAAAGGTTAATAAAAACATGTTGCCAGTTGCTTACAGTGGACTGTAAGCGAACATTTTTGCAAAAAGAATTATATACGCTTGCTAAGAAAATGTTGCTTTTAAACGAAAAAGGACAACAAGCGAAATGGACCTTAGAACAAATAACTTATATGAAATTCGAAAAAATCTGCAAGTGAATATGACAGTTTTGGCCTTGAAGCGGAATGGACTAGGTATAAGCAAAAAGAACCGTATTGTATTAATCATTTTAGTAATCTTCTTGGGCCGGGTTTTTGGGATGTGGATTGAGTTTAAACTTATTTTAACATAGTCTGAAACTCGGATTTTTCCGGCGAAACGTGATTTTCTTTTATTTATTTCAATAAACCCAACATTTTAAGCAACACTAAGCTGTTCCGTCGAAATTTTGTAAACAAACTTGTTAATGTCGGCACAAATTTATTTTCAGATTAAATAAACCTAGTTTAACTGAAATCTCAAAAAACCAGCATAAAGGGCATAATTAATAAACCTCACAAATGGCTTGGCAAACATATCAAAATTTTACGTTTGTACAAACATTTTGTGTTGTTAATTGGGGTGTTTGCTGTTTGGACAAACATTTGAAGCAATGTTTGCAGAAATATTAAAAAATTTTAATATTTGGCAGACATGTTGGATATTTGTCAAACTTTTTGTGGCGTCTAATGCTAAATGTATGCAATTCAATTAATTTTTAATATTAAATTAAATTTTTTTAGTAGTATTGCTTGCCACAAAACAGCTCGTTGTTTAAAAACTGTTTAATTTAAATTTTTTGCCTTTATTTTATAATTTCTTTTCCGTTTTAAGCTAAAAGCAACAAAATTGCCGCAGCACTATTGGCATCTGCATTCATTGAAAACAAAACAAAAATGAAAATTAATGTTTGAACGGAGAATATTTGTGTTGTTTATTGGCAAACCCCAAAGGGAAATAATGTGTGTGTTTGCCAAGCATTTTGTGTGGTTTATTATGCCCTTTAGTGTCTTAGGTAGTTTAATATCAAGTTAATTAAGTTTTATCGCTTTTGGCTCTAAAAAGTAGGTACCGTTTTAAAGTTCAAAAATGTTCTTATTTTCCTTTACAATAAAAAGTGGACTGTTTCCAGCCGTACCTAAACAAAAGCGGCACGCCTTTTCTAGTTGTCAAAAATGATCATGCATATACAATTTGTATGAAGAATCTCTAAATAGCGCGAGGTCAACGGTTTGCAATTGAAAATACCGATTTAGACAGCGCATTTACTAGTGAAGTTAGCCGCTATTGTTAATAAATAATGGCAATTGAGCTATTTTAAGTCAATCAAGCAGATTTATCTCCGTTTTCTATTTCTATTATGTAGGTTTTTTTAAATAAGAAAGGTAACACTACTGTTCGTGACTCAACGTTGACGCTCTTGTTTAAGCTGGAGGTTCACATCATGCGTTACACGCCTTTTCGCTTCCTTCAAAAAAGTAGAATCTGTGTGGTTATATGTAACAAGTTACATGCACAAAAACAAAGAACGCACTGAAGCGTTACATGCGAAAAGTAGGTTTATTATCCACTTTTGTAAGCGTCACAAGCATCGTTTAAGCAAATCAGCTGATACTACAGCGTTGCCAATAAAAATATTTGTAGAATTTTAGAACTCATAATTTGATTCTAACGTATTTTGTTTTTGTTAAATACCGCAAAATCTAATATTTAACTACCAAATGTGAAGAATTAAGTCTAAATACGTAGACAATCGAAAAACACTATGGGTGCGTTCGTAAATGCATCACTGCGCTGCATCAGTGTTTTCAAGTGGTAATATATTTATCAGTGAAGTAAATGTGGACCGAAAAATTGTGAAATACTCCACAAAAATAATAGTCACACAATAATATAAGTTATTATTATTCTTTTATCGCCATTAAAAAAAGTTTGCTTTTCTGATGCAGCGCAGTGATGCATTTACGAACGTACCCTATATTAATTGCTTGGAGGGCATATAGGTACAACATTTCTGTTACTATTGATATAAATGAGAGAATGAGTGTAACTGATATTATATGTATGTATGTATGTATGTATGTATGTATGTATGTATGTATGTATGTATGTATGTATGGTCAAAAACAAAAACAGTTGTTTATGGTTTTGAATTGAGTAGATATGTTATAACCTTTTTTTTTTGCTCACAAATATCTGTTGTTACAAGTGATGGAAATTTTAAAAACTGAGATGGTACTGACCAACAAGCAAAAGTGTACTGTGTTCAACATATTGGTACTTTTTTAAAACATCTTTTTAATTGAAAAATAAGTTTTAAAGAACAAAAAAAATACATAAAACTAAAAAGTTAAATTAATTTTGAAATAAAAATATACATACATACGTACATACATATCAGACTTGATTATAAAGAGGGTATTTAAAATAATAAAATTTTAATTTAAACCGATGAAGCTGTAAAATATTTTTGGATATGGCCACACTGCTTATAAATATGTTTGCAACAAAAATATAAACAACATAAACAAAAAGAAAAATAAATTTTCTGTGTCCTGTATCAAAGCGAATTTACACTAGGTGACCTAAGCACAGAGCACACAGAGGCGTCACGAGACTGAAAATATTGTATTTTTTCTGTCTTTTTCTTCGAAAGCTGCCCTTTTTGCATTTTTTATTTTGATTACGCAATTTGTGTTGATAGTAGCGGCTTGTTTTAACACATTGCCACTTCACTACCAAAAAAGGTTTTCTTTCTCTTTCTTCGAAAGCTGCCCTCGCAAATGATTTAGTCCAATTCGAATTCAACAAGATAAGTGAAACTCTACAACTACAAAAAGCCCCATGTATTTTTTGGCAATTTAATAGGCGGTTGCCAAAAATGCTGACAAGGCAAAAATTGATTGAAAAACAAAATAAAAATTTTGTTTGGGTAATAAAAGAGATTATTAAATTCACTTTAATTATTCGCAGTTTTTTAAGAAATTTTTTCGGTTACTTTGGCGCAAAACATAAACAAAATTATATTTTGACGTTTCCCTATTATTTTTTAATTCGCCGTGGAGACAGCTGATGAACGGCTGACGAGTTGAGTTTACCTTGTTGAATTCGCCTTGTAAAAATCAAAACAAATTGGTTTGAATTGTCAACATCAGATGGCGTTTGGACACCACATGTTGAATTCGCCTTAAGAGTGCTTAATGCCATTCTAGGTTAGGCGCATCCAAGGAGAATTAACTCCAGGTAAGCTCAACTCGTCAGCCATTCATCAGCTGTATCCACGGCGTATTAAAAAAATGGTGAAACGTCAAAATATTGTTTTGTTTCTATTCTGAAATTTGACAACAAGTAAGAAAATTGCAAAAACAAAATACATGGAGTTAATTCGCCTTGTTTTGTAGTTGTAGAGTTGCACTTACCTGTTATAAATTCGCCTTGGGCGCATCTTTTGGGCTGAGGAAAAAATGTGTGGATATGATGAGGTTGTTTCATATTAAAAAAATGTTTGGAATCCATTTGTATATTTTGAAAAATATTTTTATTTATGTCCTTTTAGGTCTTTTATTTTACTTATAGTCACACTTAAAACCTAATTAAGTTTTATTTTAAACAAATAATTTTAATATTTACAGCTTATTCATAAAACTAATTTTTTAAAAATTTAGATCCAATAGATTTCTAAACTATAAAATGACTATCAAGTTCATCACTTTCAGCATTTGTGTTTATAAACATAATTTGTTCTACATTCGTCTCTTTAGAGGCCTGGTTGGATTTTTCCCATAGTAAATTACCAGCAGACGAAAAAATTTTTCTCGAAGCAGCACAAGATGCTGGTGTCGACACTACAGTACAGCCTAATTTGTAAAGCAGTGGAAAATTATCCTTTTGTATTTCCCACCAGCTGAAAACATCAAAGTCTGCGTTATTCACAACGCGAGTGTTTTTATAATATTGTATTTCCTGGGCAATAAGTTCATCGAGATCTTGACTCGTTTTAGATTCTACAAAATCGGATAACAGTTTTACACGTTTACTTGCCGGTTGGTTTGGAGATTCAGGTTCTTGCTTAACAATCGGTTTTATTTCAGTATTTAACAATTTCATTAGACGTATGCACTCGGATTCGATACATTCCTTTTCCTTGTTGTTAAATTGCAGTAGTTTGTTGGTTGGCGGAAAAAGGAAAAGGGCGAGTTTATGAAGATTTGTAATGTTTTCATCGGCTATTTTTTCCAAATTGAAACGTAAGTTTTCTTTAAAACTTTCTACGAAATCGAAATCCTCATTTTTAAATTCATTCATATCACATGACTTCTTTAGCTCATGCAAATAAGCTATAACCAAATGTAACGTAGGATTATTGTCTTCCTCTAGAGTTTCTATGGCATCTTCAAATGGCTGAAGAATTTTTGTGAAAGCTTTTAAATGTGTTTTATTGACTGATAAAATTTGTGCCGCTTCATTTTCATTTCGAAGAGTTGTTTCGATTTCAGTCCAGTTATTTTCTATAAAACTCAACATTTTGTACATTGTATTCCAACGACTAGGACAATAAGTTGGCAGTAACTCACTAAAAGAGTTATCAAGAGGTTTTTTCTTTATACAATTGACTAGTTTTATACACGAACTTATAAGTTGTGCAACCTCGGGAACTTCCTCTAGTGAATTTTGTATAGCATTATTGAGTAACTGGGTTATACATGGTAAATTTTGGCAGTTTTGAAAGGCTTCAGTAGTTTCACTGCTACCATCGGTAACTATTATAATTGAACTGGAAAGTTCACAATCAAAGTCGTGTAAAATTTGTTGAACGGTAGCGGAAATATTTTGACCTAGAAATAGATAAAATAGATTTTTGTTTAGATTAAGTAAAAAAGGAAAACATTTTTTTATTTTTATTGAAATTTATTTTAAATTTCAGTTATTTATTTTATAAAGCTTTTTTGTAATAGTTCTATTCCTTCAATTTTTCAGAAATGACTTTATACACTACCAGACTATTATATTGTGTGACACAAAGAATGCTGACGAAGGCCGTAGCGGGCCAGAAAATGAATTACATTCTGCTGGTGTCTAATAATTGTAAATTTTTCTGTACATAAAATATACCTCATTGCTTTCCAAAGGAAAGCTAAGGTAAAATGTAACAAGAAAATACAATATAATAGTCTGGTAGTGTATAAAGTCATTTCTGAAAAATTGAAGGAATAGGACTATTACAAAAAAAAGCTTTATAAAATACATAACTGAAATTTAGCTCATAGAATAAATTCGAAAAATAAAAAAATGTTGAATATAATATAAAGTAACCTTCGGAAGGAAATAATTCCCAGTTTCTATTTGTAAAAAAGGAAAGTAAATTTGGTATATATTTTTTTGAGATTCTATCTCAGAAGATGATTCTGAGTAGATCGGTATACTTAGAGGCATCGTTTAAAAAACTTCAGAAAAAATGTTATTTCTTCCACTTCTTCATTTGTCATTGGCAAAAAAAAAATGTTACTTTTACTTCTGATTTATTAAATGTAAACAGTCGCTGTCAAAACAACTCAATAAGATAAAAGTCATACCCAAATTTTCGTTTTTTGTTCAACAGTTGGTTTCGACAACAGTTTTTTAAACCCTGCTTAGAGGTGCGTCTAGGATCACTATTGTGATGTGTGTACAAAAAACAGTAAGACAATTTTTTTCCAAATTTGGTAGGTACACATAGCTGGGTTATCAATAAAAAGCATATGTCAAAAGTGGGTGGAAGAGAATAATTGAGTGTGGCACCTCCTATACAAAAGTAGAAGAGATTTCTTTTTTTTTTTTGTGAATGTTATTTTTGTCAAACTAATAGGGCCTAAATTTCTTCAATGTAAATAAAATTCAACTTTTATTTACAATATTTCGTTCGCCACGTTTCGTCGATTGTTTGTCGACTTTTTCAAGGGAATTCATTATGAAATTTAGTCACATTAAAAAGTTTAAGATGTACCCAGGAGCATACAAATATAAAACATTTGGAACAAATAGACTGGTTATCAATACGCAACATCGGTCAAATAGTGGGCGGGATTAGATAAGTGGAAGTGGCACAAAATAGAATTCTGTATATCTAAAGAACCATACATATGTGTAAAGTTGTCCAAATTTGGTACTAATAGAATGGTTATCAATACACAGTATTGGGCAAAAATAGACAGGATTGGAAAAGTGGGTAGTGGCACAAACTAGAATTCTATATATCTAGAGAACGGCAGCTTGTTTATAAATGTACAACATCTATCAAGCAGTGAGCTGTACTGCAGACGAAGGCGGGGCACCTTCAATACGAAGGCAATAAGATGGTTCTGTATAAAGACTAGTTAGGACTCTGTTTAAATTTGTGAAAAATGTTGAGCAACATTAATTATTTCACACGAAAATTTTGACCTTTTTATTCCTGCAATGTATGCGACATTGTTTTGCGTATGTAAACAAATCCCATATGTATTTTACTAAAAACATTTTTATACCCACACCGCAATAGTGGAGAGGGTATTATGCATTTGTGCTGATGTGTGTAACGCCTTAAAATATTGGTCCTAGACCCACCTTAAAGTATACCGATAGTCTTAGAATCACTTTCTGAGTCGAACTAACGATGTCCGTCCGGCTGGCTGGCTGGCTGTCCATGTAACCTTGTGCGCAAAGTACAGGTCGCAATTTTGGAGATAAAATGATGAAATTTGGGTCATAGGTTCTTGTTGGTACAAGGACCAAGCCTATTGAAAATGGGCCGAATCGTAGGACCACGAAGGAAGATAGGGGGAAATTTCTTCCTCTCAGAAACTATCAAACCGATTTCAATGAAATTTAAAATATAGATACAATTACATATATCTATATGGACACAAAATGTATGCATTTTTTTAAAAATAGGACCACGAGGAGAGATAGGGGCAATTTCTGCCTCTTCAACCGATTTTAATGAAATTTAAAACATAGATAGATCCATATCTATATGGACACTAGGGTGGCAGCTAAATGTATGGAGCAATTTTTTTGTATTAATATTGATGTCTCCCGGGCGGAATATTGTGCCACATGCACTGAAAGAAAAATGCTTCATATATTTAATGAATCATTTTCATAAAAAAGTTTTCCTTGGGTAAATGAAAATTTTCATTGTCTAAATGGAATTTCATAGGTTTGATGAAGTATTTTCGTTAAAATCGCTTCATTAGATTTCGTAATTACGTTAAAAATTTTCATTGGATATATGAAAACTTAAGTTTGTCCAAGTTAAACAAAAAATTTTAATTGGGAACTTAAAAAAACAATATACAAACATAACTATATTCATAAATTAATACAAAATTATAGTTTCCTTAAAAAAATGTTTAATTGTTATTTAAAAAATGTAAGATTTAATAACTTCATACATCTAATGTTACATGTATGCCATTAAATTTATGAAATCAAAAAATTTTTTTATAAAAGCAACATATTTCAATAATTAATTGCCTTCATAAATTTAAATTTTCATTATGACAATAAAAATGTCATTATAGTAATGAAACAAAAACTTTCAATCCACTTTCAATCAACGTTGTTATTGTTATTATGGACAATTTAATCTCATATTTACGGTCTTAATTGAGAAAAAAACATAGTTTTTTTATACAAAAACTACACTGCCCCGGTAGACTAGCTGGTAGTGAGCTAGTCTATCAGCACCGAGGTTACATGTTCGAATCCCACCAGAGACAGAGACAAAATAAAAAATAAAATAAAGTAAAATAAAATAAAATAAGAAAAAAGAAAAAAAAAAATAAATAAAAAAAAAAATAAAAAAAAAAAAAATGTTTACTTTATTTATTCATCCAATGAATAATATTCATGGATCTAATGTAATGTTTCATTAAGTCCTTTTAATGAAATAGGTTTCATTGATCCAACGAAGCGCTGCATAGGTTCCTTTATAATGCAATTTTTCATGGGATTAATGTCAAAATTCGTTAGTATTGCGAAGAAAATTCTTTCAGTGTGGTCTAAAACTGATGTGGAAAAAATTTCAGCCAAATCGGATAACTTTTACCCCTGCCCCTTTGAGGTCAAAGTTCAAATGATAAAAAAAAAATTCCATACAAGCAAAAAATTTTTTTTTCGATTTTTTTTTTTTTTTTAATATTAGAAAGCTTATTAACAACAAAAAATTTCATTTCGATCGGACAAGATTTTCAGTTTCAAAAGTGACTCTGAAAAAAAAATTTGAGGCTTGTTAGGGGCTTACTCTAAAAAATTTTCAAAAAAAAATTTTTTTTAGTTTTGATAAGCACACATTAAAGATTTTTTGTTGCTCTTAATACCAGGTTTTTAAATTTTTTTTTAAAAAATTTTTTTCGACATCACATTTTTGTTCTAAATTGGGGTAAAAAACTGGAAAAATGCAGTTTTTGGCCCTATTTAAGATCATGATTACTAGGGTGCCAGCTAAATTTCAACTTTGGATTTTCAACATCTCCCGGGCGGAATATTGTGCCACATGGTCTCAAACTGATGTGGAAAAAATTTCAGCCAAATCGGATAACTTTTAACCCTGCCCCTTTGAGGTCAAAGTTCAAAAGATAAAAAAAAAAAAATTCCATACAAGCAAAAAATTTTTTTTTCGAATTTTTATCGAATCTTTACATTTTTTAAAAAAATTTTAAAAACAGATAGACCCATTCCATCTCCTGAAAAATTGTATTTTAAGACATACCCATGAAAACCTTAGATATTACGAACAACAGCAAATTTTTTACCTCTATATAACGAATTTCTACAAAAAAAAATAAAAATTGTATACATTTTAACCATATTTTAATAGCGATTTTACTGAAAACAACGAGTTACGAAAATTATTTTCTTTTCTTACAAAGAAAGCAAAGAAAATACTTGCTAGCCAAAATAAAAATTTGTACGTTTTACAAAGTCATTTTTTACTGTTGTTTACATAACAAATGTTTGTTTGCTGTTTCAAATTTCAAATTTTACGTCATTTTTGTGAAGTTGTTGTACAGTTGACATCAAAATGCCCAAAAGAAAACGTCAATTCTTAAAGAAAAATTAAACATTATTGACGACTATGAAAGGGGCCTGCGACCAAAGTCATCAATATGCACAATTATAAAATCGAAACGGAAACTGTTGAGCAGTGTGACCATATTAGCTTTTTTCGAGCTAAATTTAGCTTTATTTTTTCCTTTTTAGCTTGAGATATTTCATTTAGATTTTAGCTCTTTTTTCAGCTTTTTTCAACGATGGAATTAGCTTTTACTAGCCTTTTTTTAATTTCAAATGCGTGTTTATTTATATTTTAAAATAAATTAAACAGTTTATCCGAATACATAAACTTATGTGTGATTTAGTTAAAAGGTAAATTTTTATCAAAAGTTACACTTCGAAAAATTTCTTGAATAAACTGTAAATTTATGTGATTTATAAGAACAAAAAACATACATATTTCTATTCCATATTTCAGTGATAATAGCAAGACCACAAATCAATTATTGATCAAAAGCATTGCATTGCATGAGAGTTTAAAAATAAGGTTTATGCATACAGTACTTTTCGTTTATAGTCACTACAGTTTCTAGCAACTTAAGCGATATATTACAATTTATCTGTTTTTCTGCCGTTATAAGTAAATTTAATATCAAGGATTTACGTGGTAGTCCATTTAGCGATGAAAGCATATTTGCCACATACTTATTTCATCTATAAGCAGGCATCAAGCAAAACGTTCTACGTTCTTTTTAATTTTCGAAGACTCAAACCATTAAAAGAACTAAGAATTAAATCGTTTATTTTTTTTCATCATGAAAAAAATTAGTTTTTGGCTTAGGTATCAGGGAAAAATATCTGGTTTGGCCTTCTTATGAGTGTTGTTGTCGTGGTCGAAATATAGTCGTTTTTAAAAGTTGGTATTACGATGGACGCAAACGACATATGTACGGCGAACATTTTGTTTTACATTGTCGTTGTCGTGATTTCGAATTTCAAACGGCTACGACTTCGATCACGACAACGACTTCCGTCAACAATTTTTGAAAATTTCTGCTAGTAAAAATTTTACTAGTTAAGTTATGTTCATACCTATTAAATAATTGGCGTCCCTTGTTTTAATAAAAAAATTATTTGCTTTTGCAAAACGTTTAGCTAGATCAAACATCATTATACAGTTTCTTAATTACATTATACAATTATCTTCTTACAAATAAAGTTAAGCAAATCCATAGAAATTGTTGAAAATAAATCGTAAAGTTTGATCAATTTACTCTGGTCAAGCCGTTTTTGGATTTTTTTTCGTTTATTTATATAATTATACTTAGCTTTTATTACATAAGCAATACTTAATCTATGAAAAATATCAAAATAATTAAAAGTTACTACAAGAAGCTATAAAAAATTTAGCTTTATTTTTTGGTTTTAAATTTCCTTCCTTAGCTTTTTTTTTTAGCTCTATTTCAAACATGATTTAGCTTTATATTTTTAAAAAATCTGGTCACACTGCTGTTGAGCGAAATGGAAAAGACTAATTTCGGATCAAAGATTTAATTGGTTTTAAAACAAGAGGAAGACGAACATTCCTATTAGTGGTCCTATATTAAAAGCCCTCATTTGTACTCATTTAATTGAAAAAGATATGAAGTATTTATTTTTTGTTTATGTTTTGAAAGGAAATAAACGAATTTACTTTGTTTAATCAAAATAGTATTGTTTTATTAATAAAAATGTATTAAAAAACTTCGGGATTTAACGAATTTTTCAATATAATGAAAGGGTCTGACAATATATAATTCGTTAAACCGGAATACCACTGTATGTATAAAAAACTGTTAGCGGTTGTGTTAGTTTAATTTTTTATTTTATAATCAGTTCAAGCAAGGCGAATTCATTTTTCAGGTGGCGTTGAAAGCACAGCTGTGCTACTTTTTTTTTTAAATTAGAGAGAGGAATGACAAAAGTTACTTGTGTTTTTGTCATATCGGCCAACGAAAGCAACAACAAAATACATTGTTGTGTTTTTGGTGTTGTTAGTAATAACTGTTACTTGTTGTAGTATCGACACCACCGTTTACATGAATTCGCCTTGAGTTCATACTTTTTTGCTTTTGCTTTAAATTCCACGTGAAATAAGTGCAGCTTACATTATTTCGCAGTTGTAAACATTTCGGAACTTTTTCACAAAATCACCAGAGTTTTTTTCATATGTATTTCACGTGAATTGTTGAACAGGAGAATGGTAATTCAAACTTGGTTCAAAAAGCTTCGTTAACAATGCATGAGATCTGTTTTTAAAGAAAATTTACTTATTTTATTTTAATGAGGAAAGCAAAGCACACTGGTTTAAGCTAGAATATAAAATATGTAATAAGCTAAGATCCCACTATCGGCTCAAATAGCACAATCTGTGACGGTTTTTATTGTGCTGTATCGGCGCATATTAAAAAACATTGCACAATTTATTCTTGGGTGGTCCCATTATCGTCGCACATTGTGATAATTTTTTTCGGTTCATATCGGCCAAAACTCAATTGCGACAATAATCGGTACAATGCGGTCACACGATCGTGTTATTTGGGCCAATTTAATCATATGCTTTGGTTTATTTGTTTGTTAGCAGACATAATTTTACTTTAAAAATTCTCCGTCTGAATATTCCATTATGTTTCCTAACAATTTGAAATAATATATTAATACTAGCTGGCCCGGCAAACGTTGTTTTGCATGCCAAATTTTAAGAAAAACGGTTGATTAGTTAAGAAGATAATAAAAATTATAGGCTTTAGGTCTTTCCAGATGTTACACTATTTGCCCGCCAAATTTCAAGAAAAACAGTTGTTTAGTTAAGAATACAGTGTCTGCATACCAAATTTTTAGAAAACCGGTTGACTAGTTAAGAAGATACAGGGAAGGGAGCTTTTACCGCTCCTGCTTCACCCCCTAAATAATAAAAACTATAGCCTATAGTACTTCCCAGCTGTAACACTATTTGCCTGCGAAATTTCAAAAAGATATTGGGAGGGGAAGCTCTTACTCTTCTTGCCCTATTTCACATCCTATTCCCTATTTCCTTTCACATGTTACAGTGTCTGCATGCCAAATTTTAAGAAACCCGGTTGATAAGTTTAAAAGATATTGGAGGGGGAGCTTTTACCTCTATTGCCCTATTTCACGCCATAAATAATAAAAATTTTAGGCTTTAGTTCTTTCCAGATGTTACACTATTTTCCTGCAAAATTTTAAGAAAATCGGTCGATTTGTTAAGCATATAAAGGGAGGGGGAGCTTTTACTCCTCTTGCCCTATTCCCTATTTTCTTTAAAATGTTACAGTGCGTGCATGCCAAATTTTAAGAAAACAGGCTGTTTAGCTAATGTGATATAGGGAGGGGGAGCTTATGCCATATTTTGCGCCCTCTAGCGATAAAAAAATAATCTACGACATAGATAAAATAAAAAATTTATTAAATTTTATTCAAACTTAGTGCTGGTTCACACAGGTCAAGTTTGACTCTTCAAGTCTCGAGCTTTTAGGAGAGAGGGGTAAAGAGAATGGAAAGGGGTACATACTTGACCGTACCAGTCAGTTTTGTATTTTTCTTTTCTTTTTTCATCCGTAATATAATAAAAAGCTACAAAGTTGAAGGAAAAGAAAACAAAAATTAATTTTGTGCATGAACGTGAACGCAAGTTCAAAAGAAAATTTAAATAAAACTGTTCAAGTAAACTTGACCTGTGTGAACCAGCACTTACTGCACTTGTTTTTTTTTTTTGTAATTGTTGTTTTGTAAACTGATGTTTACAAACCAGGGATGGCAACATCGATAGAACTGCAATGTTTGGGTTAAAGCGAATTGTTTTCTTTCATTTAACAGTACAAATGTACTATTTAACGTTTTAATACATAAATAATAGATAAAACAAATGTAGTTTTGGTACAATTAAGCTCAAAAAAGTAAACTTTACGTATCCAGTTGGTGCAATTTAAAAATTTCGTTTTGCCATCCTTTGTATCGGCGCTGATTGGCGACTGTGATCGGCACACAAGTGGCCGATAAAAATCGGTACATATTAAACAATTTGATTGCTCCAGATTCTGCAAAAGAGTGTTCACATTATCGGCGCATTAAGGTTCATTTTGATTGTCCACAGTCAGCACAATTTCGGCACAGATTGTCGCATATTAAAAAATTTTGACCGTTCACACTATCGGCACATGAAAAAAGACAAAAGTTGGTACATTGCGCCGACAGTGGGATCTTAGCTATAGAAACATTTATTTTTTTTTGCTTTAGTAAAAATGAATTACAAAAACTAAAAAAGATTTTATCATTTATTTGAGAGAAGTTTTTATCCATAAACCGAAATTTTTTGAAAAAAATATGACAGCTCAACAGCAAAAAAAAACTGAAAAATCTTGAATGGAAAATATTTTTTAGTTTTCATATTTATAATTGCAAGTAAGCAACGAAATTACTCAGGGAAGTTTTGTTGCTCTGTATAAAATAAACATTTTGTGAGTCTTTTTTTAAAAATTTTCACCGGCAACGCTGGTTGTATTATACAGCCATTCCGTATTTTAGTGCTTCAGAAAATGACGAAAAAATTTTTCGGGACTAAACCATTTTCATGAACGGAATGGGAGTTTCTGAAAAGCAAAAAAAAACTATCAAAATACCTTTTCTATCAATAAACAAATATGTTTTCTTTGATTCCGAACGGAAATGTACTCTGGGACATGGCTGATAGAAATACTTTTTATACCTAAGTACCAATGTTGGCAACCGATACCGATATCAATTCCGTTTAAATTGAATACCGATATTGTAACCGAAATTAGTTTTTTGCATAAAATACCAGTATACGTATAGCGGTTACCTTAATACCTGTATTATACCGGTACAATCGTTAAAAATTAATATAATTTTTCAAATAGAAAAAAATTTAAAGTTTCAACACTTGTGCAAATGAAAAATAACCCTGTAGTAAATAAAATAGTCAGTTGCAAAAAACACTAACTATAAGTTAACTATATTTCAAATGACTACAAATTGGTTTAAATCTCATGCAGATATCAACCAAACATATTGCATAGAGGCACACGTAAAACACAAATAAAAGCAAAATTAAAATTATTTCTTTCAGCTATCAGTTCGAAAGCAAAAAATTCTCGGCTAACATCAGAACTTCTCATGCCTTTTTCATTAGGTTTCTTTTAGATATCTATCAGAAATGCCGACAAAAAACCAACATTTCCCACGACATGTCTGTCAGAATTCGTGTCAACCACTAAATACGTTTTTGGGTCAGAAATCTGACAGAATTCGTATACGATTCCGACTTTTTTGCCGACGTTTCCCTCAGATATCTGAACGACGTCGGATTATTTTGCTGGTTGGGAAAAGTATGCCATGAAGTCAAATGAAAAAAAAATATGTATGTATGTGAATATACAAACATATTAAAATAATTAAAAATTAAAGCAATACAAATATGTTTATGTACAGCAAATATATAGCGTATTTATTTCAGCACTTATACATCATCATTTAAAGCAATTTGATGCAAAATTTTCTTAAATAATTATTTATAGGTATATAAAAATATATATAGATATACATACATATCGTTAACTTAATACGAAAAGGCCCTAACTCATGTTTTTCATAGTTTACAGGAGAAGGAAAAAACTAAATAAAAAAGATGCAATATTGATACAAAATTTGTTTAAACGCAATTTTTATTAAAAACACTTTACAAATTTAGTGTTATATTAGTTTTATTAATTTTTTTTAATTTTTATTTGTTAATATGAGTAAGGGCTTTTTGTTGTTGTATTTTCTGAAAAAAAATGAGTTGGGGCTTTTTTTTTAACGAGAACAAAAAGTAATTTAAAAGAAATTCATGTTCTAGACAAAGAAACAAGGAAGTTAAAAAAATTATAATCATATTACATTGAAAAGTAATAAAATCTTCATAATATATTAGTTTTTATATGGTAAATTTTCATAAAAGTGATGGCAGTCTTTGGGCAGCAACTTCTTTAAATCTTGCAAGTGATCCCACTTTTTCTTGGAGATTTCCCAAAACATAGTAAATATTTCTTTTCGCGTTGGCTCACTGAACTCAGAACAATGTCTTAGTGCACTTTTTTTGCAATAGTTTGATTTGCAGGCCTCACCTTGTTGTCTTGGGGGCCTTAGGCTAACACTATTGTCTGATAATCCAGAATATTCTTCACCTTTCATTCGTTTCATTTGATTAATGTTTTGCTTCCATTCCAATTGCTTCGGAATAATTCTTCTATCAGTATTTCTTTCACAAAATCCATAGTTTTTCAGCTTTTAATATTTTTTATTTTGCACACTTTTACTCTAAAATTTAGAGTTTAACCCCCATATTCATAGAAAATATTTGTGATTTACAAAAGGTTTATTGAACAAATTTCCTATGAAAACTTGTTCAATAAACCTTTCATAAATCAAAAATATTTTTTATGAATACGGGCAAGGTATATTTATAGCAGGTAGCCGCGAGATTACAACAATTGTACAATAAAACAAACAACAGGGCTTTTTATTGTTGTTATGTGATACAAACTGTCAAACAGCAAAGGGGTTGATAAGAGACAAAAAAGACAAAAGCGGGGGTAAATTTATAACGGCATTTTAAAACTCACTACCACACATAAATGCCAAGGCGTATATAACAGGTGGGAGCACTAAAACAGCTGACTGCCATTTAATGCTCTATGCAGAATCAAAGGTAATAAATAAAATAAAAGCAGCACATCGCGCAAAGCAAACACTAAACAACAACAGAGATTATAAAAATTGATGCTTTGTTGCTGTTTCCTCAGCAAAAATGAGTTAGGGCTTTTTTCTTTAGAAAATTGTAAGAGATGAGTTAGGGCTTTTCGTTTTTAGGCTATAACTTCGGTATTTTTTTCCGAATTCATCTGATTTTTTTTCGAGAATGTGTATCTAGTAATGGTCTATCGAAATATGTAAAAATATCGATTTCGAAAAATTATGAGTTAGGGCCTGTCGTATTAAGTTAACGATATGTATGTGTGTTTATACGTACATATGTATGTTTATTTTTTGACAAAAATTATTTTAAATTTAAATAATTTATTATAAACCGACTATACTATTAATTAAATACAAATTGGTTAAAAAACAACTAATTAGTAGTCAATTTAAAAGTCATGCAGAGATAACCAATTGACTACAGCCTATGACATGCCTATGTTAAAATAATGAGTCGTCGACAAGGAAAAAAGTCACTTAATCAACTAGATGTGGTTATAAAAAAACCAGATTGAAGTTACTTAAAAATGTGTTTGACTTCCTACAGGGAAGTTTGTTAGAGTGTAACAAAAGTTCAACAACAACATTTATAATGGTGTTTTCTTTTCTACAAAAAAGTGTGACATTTTATTTAAAAAAATGCAATTTGTTGTCTGTTTCATAAAAATGTTGCTTCCAAAAAAGGTTGAGTTTTTTTTTGAATAAAACAAGCCACCCTTTTCGGGAGCAAAATTTTTAAGAAACAGACTCCAATTTGCATTTTTTTTAAATAAAATGTCACATTTTTTGTAGAAAAGAAAACACCATAAGAAATTTTTAGGTGTAATGTTTGTCAGTTTTATATACAAAACAGGGATGATAAATGGGAAAACCAATATCGTACCAACGAACTTTTAAAATCGTACTTTTTCAGCCCCAATTGTACTAAATCATTTTTTTTTTTAATTTTTTTGTTTTATTTTTAAAAATACGTTTTAGCGGTAAGCGGGAAATCTAGAGATTTTCAAACAACAAGTTTTAGTGAAATGAAGATTGTATGGCATTTTTTTTCGATTTTCAGTTAGTATTTTGTTAGGGCTGTATGTAACAATTAACAACTTTAAGCTTGCTTAAAATTTTGGAACAAAAGGTAAGAGGGTGATCAAAACTGTCGCGATAAAACTTAAGCAATATACATAATTCACTTACTTTCATGTAACTAATTTTATCTAATTGCTTAAAACGGCAAATAATTACTAAAAATAGCGTAAATGTTATAAATTTTTTTGGCGTTTACGTACTTACGTACTAAGTTTGTCATTCCGGGTGAAACTGTTTTAATATTCATCTAAGACCCCATAAAGTACATTTATTCTGGGTCCTTGAGTAATTCTAAGTCGATTAAGCCATGACTATCTGTCTATCCCTCTATTGTCGCTTTCAAACGACTCAAAAGGAAATATAAATATTGGCATCAAATTGTTTAGAATTCACCTAAGAAGTTTGGGATGGAAGTCCAGCACAATCAGTTCAGTAGGAATAGAATTATAAATTAAAATGTGGAACAACCACCCTAAAAAATTTGTCATTTGGTACAAAAACTAGCATAACTAGTGGCGGAATGCACATATTGATATAAGATTATGCACAGATTCGTTCTATATGACTAAAAATTATACTGTTAAATCGGTCCATAATAAAAGATAGGCCTTGTATAGTATGCCTAAAAAATATTGTAATACATTTGGTCCGCCACAGTTTTATATGACTAGAAATCACACTGTCAATTTTCGTGATTATCAGTCCATATTTTACCATAGGCCCCATATAAAACCTACTATTGAAAAACAGTACGTCTTTAGCCCTAACAAATAATGCTATTTTTATAAGTTTTGGTTTCTAGTCATACAAAACGACTAGAAATTACACTGTCAACTATCGTGCAGATCAATCCATAACTTACCATAGGCCCCATATAAAGCATGCTCTCGGAAAAAGCTTTAGAACGCGTAGAACCGTAAAGTGTTCAATCTGTGTTCTATTACAAAAACATTTGGTCAGTCAAAGTTTTATAAGAATATAAATTACTTGTTAAAATTTTGTAAAGATCGGCCCATAATTTACCATATGACCCATATAAAGACCACTTCGGAAATATTCTAACTGTAGTTGGAGGGTATCAAAGATTCGCACAGATGAATAAAATAATTAGGGTAGTTCGAAACCTTAGTATGTAACTTAATTTGAGAGTCGTATACCTTTGAAAAAGCAGCGTATATCTAGATTTATATGAAACTTTTAAAAATGTTTAGGTTTTGGCGGTATTTTAAAAAAAAATCCCGCTAAATTAAATATTTAGCGGTTTCTAGCGGTTTTGACGTCCGATTTGGCGGGAAATGTTCAAAAAAAGTTGGCAACAGTGGTCAAAAGCACATCGCGATTCTTGTTCTATAAGTCATTCCAAGAAACTTTGCCAAAGAAACCATAGGTCAAAAATTTATTTTGAGCACCGAATTTTTCAAAATAGTTAGTTTTCCAAAATATTCAAGAATAGAGACAAACAAATTGTAGTTGGTCTAACCCAGTGAAAATCCCCAGGGGATTTTTTGGGGCAAAGCTCTTTTTTCGCTGGGGATTTTTGGGGATAATTTATGGCAAGACCAATTTTTATTTTTTGTATTTTTATAATTAGGTGTATATACTTGAATAAATAAATTTTTGATTATTTATTGTATCCATTAACAATATTCAGGATTTTGCTTTTGTAATATATTTTTATTGTCCTTAATAGGCTTTTGTATATTACTTATATTAAATAAATTAATAAATAAGTTTGGTTGAGATGTGGGTACAAATTTTGGACTTTTTTGTGGTTTAAAACTTGTTGAAATAGTTTTAAATATGCTTTTTGTCCCAACTAACGTTACTTCTGTTGAACTAGCTTTTTTCTGTAGTGAATACAACCAAAATCAATATTTGCAACAGAATGCAATATGAATTATTAGGAGCTCTTCTTAGAATAAATACACACTTTAAAATAGTGAAGCTTGCTGTGACAAATTTATTCAATAATCTCAAATGCACTTTTTAAACAAACATTTAAAACAAAATTGCATTGGCTTATGAATTAGAAGATTATAGTTCCCTAGTTTTGAAAATGATAAATATGTATTGACGCATAATTCTTTTCTTTTGCGTTTTTACGTAACCCTTGTTACATACTGTACATGTATACATACTGTCAGCGTCAAAATAAAGTGTACAACTGGTTTTCCAATATAAAAAGTGTTATTTTAGCAAAAAAGAATTAAAATTTTTAGAAGTTTATTATCACTTACAAAACTTTGGACAATGTTATTACAATTTAAAATTAAAAATTTTAAATACTTCAAAAACTACAAAAACAGTACAATAAAAAATCCAATTTACTCCGTCTTAAACGCGTCAAAAAAAAGTGTAAAGTTTTAAAATACTAAGAAAAGTAGAATGGCTAATACTTTAATTGATTTCTTTTTGCTTTAAGGACGGCTTCTAGTCTCTTTGGCATCAATTCCACCCATTTTAAAGTTAGCTAAGTAGACAATTTTGGCTATTCTTCCTGCAGAATTTTATTCAGAGAGTGCTTGCTGCTAAGGTTTTCTTTTAATTTGTCTGTCCAAATGTTTCCAGATGTTTACTTGAGTTGATATCGAGTTTTTATTAAGCTGATCAATCCGTTTTAGGACGTTTTACAAAAGCTTACCCTATCACGCTTCACTTTAGAGACTATGGGGGGTGTGCTGGAAATCGCAAACGCAAAACGCAAGAATTTGGAGGCTGTTAATAATACACTTTTAATCAATTTTTTATCATTTTTGTTATAAAATTCTGTTTAATAGCAAAATGTTTGAATAATATTTGTCATAAAATTCTTTTATTACAGAAATCTTACTAAAAAACGACTTTTAAAATTCTAGCGTTTTGCGTTTGCGATTTCCAGCACACCCCTGTATATTTTTGCCGTTGAATTTCTTATTTCTACCTTTTATCAGGTTTTTTTTTGTCCAACTTGCTTTTGTCACTTTTTGGAGCAACGAATTTTTCACAGATGACAGCAAGCTTGAAGTCTGATCAAATTTGGCAAGTAGAAATTTAACTTTTTATAACTAACATGACTCCTTTTATATTGGAAAACAAGCTGTACACTTTATTTTGACGCTCACAGTAGATACGTAGAACTCAAAGAATAAATATCATTAGTTTTAATAATATTACACAAATGGATTTATTTAAATAAATCGATGCATGCATATTTTTCCATTGACATCAAATTTTTTGTTTTCAGAAAATGTGGGGATTTTTGGGGATAAGAAAATGGCTATTTTGGGGATGAAAAATCGCAAATTGGGGATACGGCCTAAAATAAAACTGGGAACTCTGGTCTAACCAGACCTGTATCATGCGGTTTTAAAGGTCGAGCAATCCATATATTTTTGATTGCCGCCAGAGAGCGTTTTCATGCACTTTTTAGAATTTATCGTCTTTTTTGTGGAAAATTGACGAATATTTCTCAAAATGCAATATCGAATTTTAAACGAAAATATAATTTTAAAGCGTTCTAAAAAAATGTGCATACGAGCATCTTCGGATTGCATTTCCAAATTTATTGAGTTTACAATTTTCAATATGTTCTGCAGAAACAGGAAAGGAGTAGAAAGTTCGTATCTAATAAAATATTATTTAGCGCTTGTAAAATCTCCTTCAAAATAATACGGAGTAAAATAATAATGGAGTGGGCTCCCACTGTTACAAAATTCTGTTAATTACTTCTTGACGTGACACCCTTCTTGTTGACGAATATTTGAAAATATTATGAATTCGTTCCAAAATAAATTTGAATTGAGAGGAAGTCGTCTTTTCTACTCTGTACAACTCTTGCAGAACTGGTCTCTTATATCTTTTAAAAACTTGTCAATATCATCAGAAAATGCACGCTTATATGCTGCCGCTGATACTAAATTTAGAATGCGACATAAGCAATCGTTTAATGAACAAGTGCAAAAATCTATTCACAATAACGGAGTTCAGTGTTTGGTGCAAATGGTCTTGCAAAAGAGCAAATGCAAAATATCATAGCTGTTTTGTTAAATCCAACAACAAAAAATAGAGCTTCCCTTAGATTTCATAAAAAAGCAAATAGCTCCAAACACTAAACTCCGCTTATATTCATTGGACAGTAAATACGAGTTGCAATTTTATATCAATTGTAAATATGTATGTAGGTATGAAAAATTGGGAAATAGTACCAAATAAGTCACAGGCGTACCTGCGTACTTTTTAGTTTTGAATTGTACCAAAAAAGTACAATTGTACCAACTTTATCAACCCTGATACAAAAGTTTTAGTTTAAAAAAATGCCGTCAGCTTTCTGAAGGGCCAAATACACTTATCAAAATACTCAACAAAGGTTGTGGTAACTCTAGTGAAAATGTGTTTCTATTAAATCCAGCACACGCACAGAAGTGAATTTTCTAGCATAACAAGCATTTGACAAGTGTACTCTTGGCGCTTTACTGATTTAAGTTTGTATTGTCACTGTGGTGATACATATTTTTCGTTTAGCTGCATTTCACTTAACTGCATTTTTTGCCTACCTGCACAAAATACATAGCATTGTGTATGATGGCTAAATTTTGTTAGAAAAAAAAATCGTGTTCGTGCATTTTGCTTAAGTGCATATTTTGGATAACAGCATTTGATTTTTGGTCAACAATTTTTATTTTTAATACAAAATATTATTTTTAAGTGCCTCATAAAAAAAATGTATCATATCGCTATTTTATGAAAAAGATAGGCAAAAAATTTAATTTTGAAATAAAAATTTAAATTGAAAATACATTTGATCTGGCAGATGTGTTTGTGTGTGCACTCTCCATTACCAAAAGTGGTGATTGAGCGTGTACTTAGCTTGTAATTCCGTGTGAAACTTTTTTATTAGCCATCTCAGACCCCATAAAGTATATATATTCTGGCTCCATGAGTAATTCTAAGTCGATTTAGCCATGTCCGTCTGTTGAAAACACGCTCACTTTCGAAAAACTCAATAGAAAAGAACAAATTTTGTGTCAAATTGCTTGAAGTTATCCTATACAGAAAAAATCAAGCAAACAATTTGTTGAGTTTGTACCTATTACCAAAATGATTACATAGATTACTAAAAATTGTAAAAATTTTAAATTGTGAATTTTTTTTCAATAAGTTATTTTTTTAATTTTAATTAAAAAAAAAATATCAAAAAACTTTGCCGTTTCAAACTTTTGATTACATAGAAAATGTTGACGAAATTTTCAGGGAATCTTCAGAATATTCAGGCGGGTGACACTGTGAAGTCTGATTTTTGATTTTCGGTCTGCGGGCGGAGGGGCGTGGCAAAATCTTATTTTCATATTGCACCACCAATGAGATCTATATCATTTGGACGATTTTTTCTTTAAAATGATCGCCATGGTCCAACTTAGATTTATACGAAAATAAAATTTTGCCCCGCATAAAACTTTCTGATTGCCAGCCAATAATTTAACATAGGTCTAAGCCGCGAAATTGTTTTATAAACATATATTAATATTAAATTTACAACTGTATTAAAAAAATTTGTTGAAAATAATGATTGCATGACTTAATCTATTTTTGTAATAAGAAAAAAATTTTACATAAGTGCACATTTATGCAGGTAAGTGAATTCTTATAAAAGTATTATTTATGCTGCTAAGTGAATACTGCGTAAGAGAATATTTTGCGTACCTGCACGAATTTTCGTGCAAACTTGAATGTGCAGCTAAACGAAAAATACTGTAATATTTTTAGTTGAAATCCATAAATGAAATATAATACATAAACAAATGTATATATGAATAATAAAATACATACACACATATTTTATTTTTATTGTTATACCGATATAAACCGTTATAAAAGTTTCTATACCGGTATACTGATACCGATATAAATAAAATACCGAAATAAAAAAAGTTAATTATCGATACCGAAATTCGTTTCGGTATACAACTTTGCTACATACATGTACGTCTGATAAAGTTCTACCTTTAAGTAATGCCCAGTTCTTATTTTAGAATTAATGATTCTTACTTTTTTTTAAATAAAAATACTTACTGCTATGTTTTTCGCCATCCACCGCCCTTAGTCCTAACAGACGATATTTCAATACGCCAGCTTTCAAATAATGTATCGTTAATGCTAAATAGCTTTGCTTAGAGAAGTTATCAGTCCATATAGTGGCAGTCAAGCTGAAACCATTTTCTTTTATCGCAGCTATTTCAGCCTTAACCGCTAGAAAACATTGCTCGTAGATATTCATCACATTTTGCACAATCAACTGCGTTTTCGGTAATAATCTATCAATATCCATGTCACAACCAAATTTCGATCCTAGACTTACAAACTCTTGAAAAACTAACTTTAGGCCTTTATTTTCTATCAGCTCATATGGACGGCAATCGTTTATAATCCATTTGGTTAAAAGTTTGCACAAATTAGTGACGGAATTTTCGACAACAGTTACTGCTATTGTGGGCTTTTCAACCTCGATCTCTGACATTGAACTATCATTATTTAAGAATTTTAATGTATAACATTTATGTTTCACTAGATTAGAAGTTGCTTGCTTAGGTGTTCGGAAAACTTTTTCGCAACCCTTGCAATACACATAATCCATGAGTTCAATGCCATCTCGATTAATTATTTTTGTAAACACTTCCCACACTCTGCTTCTGGCAACTTTTTGGCATAACACAAACTCACCACATTGAATTCTTCGACTAATTTCAGCACTATTTAAATTTGCTAATGACTAGAATAAAAAAAATTTCAAACATTTAAATGTCTTCAAGTATATTTCGCAATCAAAATAATTTATTTACATTTTCAGTTTCCATTTTATCGTTTGTTGTTTAAATTATTAACAACAACACAGCTATTTCTTCTTGTTAAAATGTACAAATACGTCATAAATACTTAAGTATGGATGTTTGTATACACATATATACTCAAATCTGTATGTACACACATATGTATTTTACAAACACTTTGAAAGCATATACAGACGTAAAAACAAACTACGAAAAAACTGCTTTCTATATTCAACGCTTACTTGCCGAACACCGAATAGATACTAAACACCTTAAAAATATTCAAACTGGTACACAGTGTATTGTACGTGTGTGTTTTCATGCTTAAGTATATAGGAGAACAAGAGAACTAAAGTCTCTGTTGGCAGCTGCTTTTGTTTTTTTACATGTTTTTATTGTATCGTGTACTGTAGGTGCAGTTGTTGTATGCATGATACAATATCTACCAGATACATAAATATATACCACTATGAAAATACACCGAATCTTGTTTTTACACGGTAGATACGTTCCAGAGGATACCGTAAAAAAATCGTTTCAAAAAGGACACCAAGTATATCCATATATGTACATATACGTACATATGTAAATAAAATAATAAAAAAAAAAAAATGAAAAAATGCCTACTACTTCTTCTTGCTAAATCCAGTTTTTAAGTAAATTGAGATTTTGATGCCGTGTGGTTTTGAGCCTTGAAGTGTGTAAAACCAACTTTATTTTTGGTTGTATGTACTTTTAAGCTGCAAATATGTAATATAAAAAGTTGTTTGTCTCTCGTGTAAAATGTGCTGAAAGGTAGTTAGCAGGTTTGCTTATTAAGCCGACGATATCTTTAACGTCGTTAACTTGAAACTGACTATCACTAACTGCTTCAGGCATTTGTTTAGTTCTTTTAACAGCAAATTCTGTGATAAATACATAGTACGTTTGGGATCCCAATTTGCAAACCTCTTTGCAGAGACCCATCTATCTATGATTAAAATGTCACACCTTTTTTGTTTTCGTTGTCACATTTCAAAAAATGTTCTGCCTACTTACATGGAATTTCATCCTTATCACTTAATTATCATTTTGATACCTTTGAGAAGCACTAGCCGCGCTCAAATATCAATAAAAAATAAAATACAAAAAGAAGTGCATACACAAATATGTTTGTATGTACATACATTCATGCGTTCGTAATTTGTGAATCCCCTAACAATAAAGATAGTTAAATTTTTTAAATTTTTCTTAAAACATGCGGCAGCACTTTTTTACGCACAAACTGGAAATGCTCTAACTATATATACATACATATATATATATACAGTTTTGTTCGTGTAAAGACAGGATTAGTTTTTTCCGCCAATCGTGTTATTTAAAATTCGTGTAAAAACAGGATTGGGTGTCGTTTAAGACGCCAGAAGTCATTTGTAGTATTGAAAGTAATTTTTTAAGATATTATGGAAACATCTTCTAAATGGAAAACATTTTTTAAGCTAGAAGTTTATTATTCCTCGTGAAATTGAACTCGACGAAGATTTTTAATTGAATGTTTGTAAAAGTTAACGCAGTTTCTTCTGATTTTAAAAGTAGTTGCGGTAGATGAAAGTGATCCTCAAAGTGTGAGGTAATTAAAGAGAAATATTTTTATGAACTTTGAATACGTTAGAGTTTTCAAAGTCTGTTCAAATTTAAATTCACGTGATTTCGATTTCCATGACATGGCCGTATGTTCGCCATTTGAAATCACGTTAACTTTTGAATAACTTTAAAACCAGAACAATTTTACTCAGAATATTTTAAGTTCTCCTGAGCAGTTCTGGATTAAGATCCAGCACATTTGGTTAGTACGAAAAGAGTAAATGTAAGTATTTCTATTTCAAAAACTAACATAAATTGGTGGCGGAATGCACCGATTGTTATTTAACTTTGCACAAACTCGTTCTGTATGACTAGAAATTATACTATTAAATTTCTTGAGAATCTATTCATAATTTACCATAGGGCCCATATAAAATTCGCTACTGAAAATGATTAGAATGCACCTAAAACTGAAACTAAACGTAATATTGTAAAAAAAAAGTTTAATACATATTACTAAAAAATAAAAGTTACTGAGCTACCTAAATAAGAGCGGAAGCGTTTTTTGTATGTCAAAACTTCTCATTTGCATACAATTTATACGAAACAAACCATTAGAATGCGAATTAGAAACCACCCGGCTGATAAATCTTATTTGACAGATCGCTATGTCGGTTTGTTTTATTGAAATTGTATTTAAATAAAATTTTCATGTTTAAAAAAACGCTTGCCGCTTTTGTTTAGGTTGTTCAGTTAGAAATTTTATGATGATCGGCCCATAATTTACCATATGTCCCACATAATGCGTACTTTTCTCATATGGGAGATCAAGAATCTGACTAATTTTTTATTTTTTTATGTTACTCTATTATTTTTTATTTCAAATTATAGACAAAAAAAAAGACCTGTGTCTCCCAGTTTTGCCCAAAGTCATGTACTCTTTTTTGGAGCCTCGGTGTAATTTTTTCAAAAAATGATCATTTTCTCCGGGTCATATCTTGCAAACCGTTCGGAATTTTTATTTACCCTCTAAGACAATGGGCCTCATGCATAAAACGTGAGCTTGAGCTCTGACTCGTTTTTTTGAGTAAAAGGTGCTTGTCGTATGCATAATAAAATTTGATGAATTTGCTTTTACTCACAGCTTACGTTTGAACTCGTCTTGCTCAGTTTGAACTAAGTTAGATGAGCATGTGCTCATTTTCATATGCATAAAAACAAGCTTTTGCTTCCTTTTGTGAGCTCTTGCTCAAATTTTGTTGAGCATGCCTTATAGTTGACTCGCGTCCACTAAAAAGGAATCATGGCTGAATATTTTGTACCGCAAAGAAATACAAAATGTTATCAACAGCTTAAAAAAAATTTAGCAAGTGAGAATAAAAAATTGTACAGGTTTGTATTCTTAATTATTATTTTTTTTTTATTTAATTAATAATAAAATGATAAATACATAGGTTTAATGATAGTAGCATCTGCTGGTTGGCTAATTACTTTTTCGAGGAGTCAGAAGAAACACGTGGTGATACCCTCAGCAACTATGATAAAATTAAACTGTATTTAAGATTTTGTGCCGATCCTGGATTCCAAAATGGTATAGCCACAGATATTGGAGTCCATCAATCAACTGTGTCGCGAACTATTGCCAAAGCAAGCGAGTGGATAAAATTCCCGAAAGATGCTGATGAAATAAAAGATGCTCAAATGAAATGGCAAGGAAATTATTGCTTTCCATTTGCAATTGGAGTGATTGATTTTACGCATATAAAAATTAAAAAAACCTGGCCTGGTTCAGTTCATGACTCACGTATCTTACGAAATAGCGAGTTATGTAGAATTATGCAAAATGCCACAAACGATGCATTACTTCTCGGGGATGAGGGCTATGGAATATGCCCATGACTAATGACACCATGCCGGAACCCAACAACTGACATAGAAAAAACATTCAACAAAGTGTTTACAAGGGAGCGTGTCATTATAGAACGGTGTTTTGGGCAATTGAAGCAAAGGTTTTCAATACAAAATTCGTGTATCGACAGAGTTAGCGCCCTACGTAATAGCCAGTTGTTTCATTTTGCATAACATAGCTAAATTTTTAAAAGACGATTACATCCTTATCAATGACGATTACAACAACAATGATGTATGCCAATTAGAAAATGATATCGAACAACAAAGAGCAAGAAATTCAGAAGCTGGAAAAAACAAAAGGATGATGATCGCAAATTTGTTATCAAATTAGTTTATTATACAAATAATATAAATGGAAATCTTAAATATTTTTTTGTTTTATACAAAAATAAAATATATGTAATTCAATTTTAGGCATTAAATATATATTAATAAAAATCAAAATTCATGTAATTGCAAGTTTCTTTCCACAAGTTTTTCTTGCAAAATTTGTAATTTTGCAGAAAGGACTTTGTTTTGTTTTAACAAAACAAGCCTCTGCAGACTTTGAAAATTCAAATCTCTTGTCTCATCAGTTTCATAGCGACTCAAAACTGCTGTTGACTTTTTGTTAACCTTCAAAATAAACAACATATAGCAAAATGTAAAATAAAATAAAAAATAATATTACAGGTTGGTCATTATTATCAGTTCAACGGCGCTTTCTTTGTTGTTTTGCTACTGGTGTTGCTGTTCTTTTTGTTTCTGAGGATGTTGTTGCTGATATCTCTTCTAATGTATCAAACGTACAGTTGTCATCATTAGTTCCAAGAGAGAGATGAACTGTAAAAAAATAAACGAAGAGCGAAATCAACAACAAAATTTGAATTCGATAACGTTACATTTACCTGGAAGTTTGTTTGTTGAGGGATTTGAATTAGCACAAAGCACTTGTGACAAATCAGTTTCCCAGTTTTTTAAATTTATTTTTTTATTGCCTGTTTTATTTCTGTCTATTTTATTTTTTATACGACATTTCATATTAGCTATTTTTTTTATTATATTTTTCCCCGTTAATTCAATTCCAAATTTCTGCTAAATTTCTTTTACACATTCTTCTATAGTTTGTTTTTTTTTTATTTTTTATACTTGGTAATTGACTCTTTTCTAAGAAATATTTATTTTGTTTTATTTTTTCCACTAAAAATTCAGAAATGTCGTCATTTTCTACTTTATTGTTATTATTTAGTTCTATTTCTACTTCACTTTCACTTGACGACATGTTTACACTTCAATAACAGTTACACGTTTGAACTCCCTTTGCTCAAGTAATTGCAATTGGTTTGAACTCTTTTTTATGCATACGAAATTGAGCAAAAGCTGTTGCTGTTTGATAAAACTCGACTTTATGAGCAATTGCTCACCTGCTTCAACTCAGCGCTTTTACTCGTTTTTATGCATGAGACCCAATGTAATGTAGACAATGTTATGTAGCTCTTGCCACAAAGAACAAAAATTGTGAACATATAAAATCCAAAAAACTTCATCTTCAAGATCAAAATCGCAAAAAACTTAAAAAAATTGATTTTTTTTTACCTATTTCCCCTGTTCAGGTCCATAGGTAGGAAACCAAAAGAAAATTCAAGGAAACAATAATTACAGAAATGTACCTAAGATCTCAATAAACAACTTTCTTGAGCATATTAACTTCCTAGGAATGATTTTTAACACCGTTTAGGTAGCCTTTAGTCAGCCGCAAAAGTGAAAAAATCCCTAAAATTTTTTAATTTAATTTTTTTTCTTTACTTCAACATTGAGATACTATGCTATCTATAACCATATACGGACACCACTACGTGATGAAATATCAACAAACAAAAGACCAGGTCTCCCAGTTTTGCCCAAAGTCATGCATTTTTTTTATGGATTTTATGAATTTTAAAGCTATAAACTAAATACATACGAAAATTGCAAAGTCCGCATCCATATAATGAAACATTTACTGCAAAAACTTTCTTCAAGTCTCTTTTGAAATTGCATTCGTGTCCATAGAATAAAAATTTTGTTTTACAGCATTTAGTCATTTTCTATGCCTTAAGTACGAGCTAATTTACCTGATTTTACTGTACCACTCATCGTAACAAAGAAGAGAGAAGAGAAGAGAAGAGAGAGAGAGAGAGAGAGAGAGAGAGAGATAAAAGAAAATAAAACCAACATGTTCATTTATTCATAAAATGAGTTAACTCAGTAATTACTACATGTACAATATTGAAACTTTATTTTGCTTATTTACTTTTGCTTTAATTTTAAGTACGTTGGGTACAATGGTTGGTCTACTTTATGTGTTTTTGCCTTTTAGGTATGCAAACACATACTTATGTATGTATGTACTTAAAATATTTAGTCGTTTAATTCAGGGATGGAAAATTGAGTATTATTGCAAATTTGATCACAGACCCATCATAAATCAGTGATTTTTAGCAGTATGATATTAGACTTTAATAAAACATAATTGGTAATTAGATTCAGTGACTAGCAATTTTCAATTTAAAGGACTTTTTGTAGCAAAATTTACAACGATAACAAAATTTATAAAATGATGAACACCGTTGAATTACGTTGTTATTTATTTGCGTAAAAGCAAGGACTTTATAGGTACAAAGTTATAACTAGTATTCGATAAAAATTGTACATAACTGTAATACGTATTCCACGGATAATTACCTCGCCAAAAATGCCAGTATTTTTGGTAATTATGCGGGGAAAGCATTTAAAGAGGTGTAGGTATGTACTCATATTTAAGAACAAATTTGCTGTCTGTTTCTAAAATTACAGAGAAAGGGTATGACGTGGTATTTCAAACTGATGGCGCTATAATAATGAAAAACGATCGTCATTTGTACACTGCAAAAAGAATCGGCAACCTGTTCTATTTGGACGATGAACGAGAACAAGCAGCAGTTTCTGAATCTAAATCTAGCAGCATAGATGCGTGGCATCATCAAATGGGACACCTCAATGAAAATGATTTGAAGCTCATGGTACAGAAAAATTTGGTACATGGAGTGAAATTCTCAAGGGTGGAAAACTTATCCTCATGTAGTATACTTATGTATTTCGCAGAAGGTAGAAGTGCTAAAGCCCAAGTTAATTTAATAGATTCTAATGATGAGCTGATAACATATGATGCTGTTAAACAGGGCTGCCAGCTTTGGGGTTTTGACCCCAAATTAGGGGTTTTCTCGTTGCTAAAAGGGACAAAAAATTTGATTTGGGGTTTGGGGTTTTCATTGGGGATTTAAAAAAAAAGTTAGGATTTTTTGGGGAAATACACGGAAAGAATTATTTATTAAAGCACCACAAAATATGGCTTGAACTAAAAATATTTTGCACCATTCTCGTTCAAGGCAAAATTTTCTTATTTAAAGTTTAAGCAAAAAGTTATGACTCAAAGCGAACTACATATATTTAAATACAGCTAAAAAAATTAAGTATTATTCATATTATTATTCATATATTATTCATTAAGTATAATTTCAACAAATCAATTTAAATATCAATTCATATTTAAATAATAGTTAAATATATTTAAAATATAAATATTTAAATATAGTTGTTCCTATAATTTTATTATGGGCCATGTCACAGAGTACAATTCCGTTCGGAATTGAAGAAAACATATTTGTTTGTTGATGGAAAGTGTATTTTGATAGTTTTATGGCCTTTCAGATACAGACGACTCCCATACTGTTCTTGAAAACAAAAATGGTTTCATTCCGAAACATTTTTTCGTCATTTTCTGAAGCACCAAAATACGGAATGAATTCCGTTTCCGAACAGAATTGTGCTCTGTGACATGGCTGTATATGACATGAAAAACTAATTTTAAACATAAATTGGTATTTAAATATGTAAATAAGTGAAATCGGCTATTAATATTTTACAAAATTCGAAGAAAAGCCTTAATTTTTTTAACATAAAAAGGTATAGCATTAGTCTTTAGTTTAAGGAAAACTTAATAAAAAAGAAACTTTTTATTGATTTGCTTAAGATGTCGATTCAAATAAAAATTAATTGAATTAAACCCAGTTTTCTTGAACTTTTTCTGAAAAATTAAAAAAAAATCCCTAGTAGGTATTTGTTTCCAGATGCAAGAAATTCGATTTTTTTAATTAATCAAGGTAACCAGACTAATATTAAATTAATGCAGCTTGATTTAAGCCAAATCTTTCTTATTTTTAATAAAAACAAGCTTCTTTTGTATACCTATCTTGTCTTAAGAAATTTTTGATCATATATCAAAAACATGAATTTTTTGATTATGAGAAAATTTTTGTTTATTCAAGAAAATTTTACTAAATACGAACCAAGGCCCATTGAAAAGGTCTGCGCAAGAAGCCTGATGATCATTGTTTATGTTCTTTTTAGTTGTCAAAAGTTGTTTACATTTTGCTTATATGTGCATGTATACGTTTGTTTACGTTTATGGTATGCCACACATACACGTTTTTTTCCTTTTGCTTTGTATATGTGGTAGTAAAGTTTTGACAACTAAAACGAATCGTTTTTTGTTTTTGTACAAGTAAGCAGACCTGATAGATGGGCCTTGATACGAACAAAATATGTTAAAATCATTAAACTATTATTGGATTTTCTGTGTTAAGAAAGGAAATTGGTTACTTTAAAAAATAAACTTATTTGCGTGTAAAAAATATGAGTTTAATTTTTCTATAGGAGATAACTAAGTTTTATGCACACATAAACATTAGGGTGGCTATTTTTGCAATTTTTCTTAATATCAATAAACACCGGGTAAAAAAAGTTGTTTTTTTTATAAAAAAAAAAAAATATCTGGGCTAATTTTGTTTCCTTGTATATAAAAACAAAAATTATGAAGTTTGGTGACGATTGGGTAAAGAAAAGTCGATTCATAAGTTGAAAAGTGAATACAAGGCAAAAAAATCTCTTATTTTAGTTTTTCTCAATTTTTTAAATGTCGTAAACTGTTCTTCTAGATGTTGAAGTAATCAAAGTGTATATACAATTATGTTTTCAATTCATATGTATATATGTATACATATATACATATATATAAACTATATATGTGACAGCGCATAGAGAAAGGGACCAGTAAGGTAAAGGGAACAGTAAAAAGCAACTACACAAAACAAGAGGTTGGGACGACCTACGCGCGTTTTCAAGGTTCCCCAACAAGGTTGAGATGTGTCGCTTTCAAATGAGACCAATACCAACACGCTCAGTGATGTTACACCAAAGATACATGTATTTAAATCTTTAAAATGGCAAAACCCTTAGGTCCCTTTCTATTTTTCGCGTCAAATATGTTTTTAATACAACTACATATTTCAATACAATAAAAATGATCTCTTGTAGAACATAGTACAAGTAAAACTCAAATAAATATTTAAATTATCCGTTAAAAATTGTGTTTTTTTAAGGCTTACGTCCAAGAAAAGATGACAAGAATGTATGTTGAAGATTACTAACGGAATGACAAAGTTATATATACCCTTTTACTTTCGATGAAGGGTATAAAAATTACATTTTGTAGGGCATGAGTTTAGTAACTTTTGTTGCTTCTGAATATATTCTTTAAAAAAGTACGCTCAGCAAATGCTAAAAGTGAACCGTTCTATTATGAAATTATTTTTATGATATTATTCATGTACGTAGTGGCCAAAGACTTGAAACAACTTATTTCTTTTTATAAATAGTAAATATGAGACTAGAAGCCAAACTATGGCATTCGATATCAATCAAAATTACAATACAATTTTAATCAGAATTTCGCTCGATATCGAATTTCGTAAATTGCCCCCAGAAGTTAATATTTAAAATAAAAAAAATACCTACGTTCTTTCATTTCTAAAAATAAAAAATTTGTATTTATGTACAAAGATTCTTAAAGTCTTTTTACTTTAATTATAGTCACACTTAAAAGCTAATTTACTTTTATTTTTAACAACTAATTTTTATATTTACAGCTTACACATTTAAAAAATTAATTGTTTAACATTTTTTCTAAACTGAAAAATGACTATCAAGTTCATCACTTTCACCATTTGTGTTAATGAACATAATTTGTTCTACATTTGTCTCCGTAGAGGCCTGTTCGGAGTTTTCCCACAGCAAATTACCGGCAGACGCAAAAATTTTTCTCGAAGCAGCACAGGATGCTGGTGTCGACACTACGGCACAGCCTAATTTGTAAAGCAGCGGAAAGTTATTTTTCTGTATTTCCCACCAGCTAAAAACATCGAAGTCTGCGCTATTCACAACGCGAGTGTTTTTATAAAATTGTATTTCCTGGGCAATAAGTTCGTCGAGATCTTGACTTGTTTTAGATTCTACAAAATCTGATAGTAATTTTATACGTTTACATGTCGGTTGGGTTTTAGATTCGGGTTCTTGCTTAACAATCGGTTTTATTTCAGTATTGAACAATTTCATTAGACGTATGCACTCGGATTCGATACATTCTTTTTCCTTGTTGTTAAATTGCAGTAGTTTGTTGGTTGGTGGAAAAAGAAAAAGGGCTAGTTTATGAAGATTCGTAATGTTTTCATCGGCTATTTTTTCCAAATTGAAACGTAAATGTTCTTTAAAACTTTCTACGAAATCAAAATCCTCATTTTGAAATTCATTTATATCACATGACTTCTTTAGCTCATGCAAATAAGCTATAACCAAATGTAACGTAGGATTATTGTCTTCCTCTAGAGTTTCTATGGCATCTTCAAATGGCTGAAGAGTTTTGGTGAAAGCTTTTAAATATGTTTTATCGATTGAAGACATTTGTTCCGTTTCATTTTCATTTCGAAGAGTTGTTTCGATTTCAGTCCAGTTGTTTTCTATAAAACTTAACATTTTGTACATTGTATTCCAACGACTAGGACAATAGTTTGGCAATAACTCACTTAAAGAGTTATCAAGAGTTTTTTTCTTTATAAAATTCACTAATTTTATACATGAACTTATAAGTTGTGCAACCTCGGGAACTTCCTCTAGTGAATTTTGTATAGCATTATTGAGTAACTGGGTTATACATGGTAGATTTTGACAATTTTGAAAGCCTTCAGAAGTTTCACTGCTACCATCGGTAACTAATATAATTGTACTGGAAAGTTGACAATCAAAGTCGTGTAAAATTTGGTGAACGGTAGCGGAAATATTTTGACCTAGTAATAGAAAAATTATTTTTTTTTTTTTAGATTAAGAAATAGTATGTAGGTACATATAAGAAGGCTACTGGAAATCGGCTCAGAATAGATTTTTAGCCCTTATACATTCTCAGTATATGATGCTAAGTATTTACATGCATAGATGTATACTTAAAATTACCCTGCTGAAGATAACGAGTTAATTGTCAAAATGCCACAAGTACAATTACTAGAACAAGGGGTACTAGTGCTAACGAGGTTAGAGTTTTTATATAAAAATAATAGTGCTTATACTAAGTACAACTACTTGTAATACAAGGGCACCTTTGGAAATTAAAAAAAGATGCATTGGCTTTAAAAAAAAAATTGATACTGCTTCTTAAATTTGATTTCAAATCATTTATTTATGAAATTTTTACTATACAAATGTTAAAATGCAAAATGCTTATTTTTTCTATACACAAGAACTAGTAACAAACTGGTTCTTAAGTACCTAATGTGTTACAAGTGTACTAGTACACGTCTAAAACCAATAGTAGTACTAGTGAATTTCCAAGCATACTCAATGCTAATTTGATCATTAAGATGGTATACAAAAATTAACAGTTAAGAACTTTTACTAGTAATTTTTGTACTAGTTTAATCTCCGTCAGGGTAAGTTTATACTGCAAACAGGTTTATGTTTATTTATTAGTGTTGTTTTTTGAATGTGGAATGGAATTTTCACCATTTTTGGTGAGTTTTAGCGATTTGAAATAAATTTATTTTTTTGGACTTATAAAAAATATTTTTAATAACTTAAGAAATATGTATTTTTATGTCAAAAAGTTATTAAAAAAAAATGCTTAAGCGATGGCTGGTCTGGGTGGTATGTTAGGTTCACCCTGAACATATGTAAGGCGGAGCGTTAAAAATGCAATGAGCGTAGCCATAAGCACCCTACTGTGACAATTTAACCTTTTTAGCGGCCCTACTTTTATGTTCTTTGAAATAAATTATTGCTACTTGTTTTTGAAATTATTATGACTAAAGGCCGCTTTAGCCGACCGTAAATGTAATAATATGCAATGTAAAGTACCGTAACGTACTGTAAGCTCGTTTGTGCACTTATAGAACATGTAAGAACGTGTCAGCTGTTTTTCACAACCAAAAACAAAAAAGCATTAGTATACATAAAACAACACACGCAGTGATGAGAATTAAAAATGTTGAAATAGTGACCGATTTGCAGAAAAAGTACCAAGTGATTTAAATAGTATTAAAACTGTATGTCTTGCATGTATAAATAAATAAATAATTTAATATTTGATATTAATATTACAGATTTCCAAAAAACAAATATGTATTATATCATATTCGTTCACATGTTCTTACATTAATTTCAAAATGTGCATACACCTAAACAAGGTTTTGATCAGCGTTTAAAAAGCTGCAGTTGAGATAGTAAAAGTCATAAGATTGTGCTGTAACTTCGACATCTTCATTTGTCATTGGACAAAATAAACTGTTGCCTTTACTTCTGATTCATTAAATGAAAACAGTCGCAGTGAATGCAAAAGCAAAAAACGAGATGTTGTACACAACAAAGAACATCGGCAGTCAACATGTTCGGAAGTGTTTGGTTTGCCCGACTGAAACTTTTAAAAAATCCCGTAGTTAACGAAGATGGGACGTTGCGTTTGTGTTTTTGTTTTCCATATTTTTTTTAAATAATACATGCGTACATAAATACATAAATATGTACATACATATTTACATATTTATTTTTAAGCTTAACAAATCTTTTTAATTTTTTGAAATGAAATAAAACTGTAAATAACATTATCGCTTTCATATACATACAATGAGCACAAAGTCCCATCTTCGTTAACTTCGGGATTTATTAAAAGTTTCAGTCTGTCAAACCAAACACTTTCGAACATGTCGGCTGCCGATGTTCTTTGTTGTGTGCAACTTTTCGTTTTTTGCTTTTGCCTTCACTGCGACTGTTTTCATTTAATGAATCAGAAGTAAAAGCAACGGTTTATTTTTGTCTAATGAAAAATCAGAAAGTGGAAGAAAAAGCAATTTTTTGATTTTGACTGCAGCTTTTTAAACCCTGGTTTTGATACCATTAAAAACCAGACTTTGTTTGTTTGGCGGATATGTATACATTTGTAAATTTTATACATCTAAGCATATATTTGTATAAATGAAAATATGTATGGATTGTTACTTATTTTGTGAAAAGTCCACAGATATTATAACTGAAAAAGTACCAAACAAAAAGAGTGATTTTACCCGCATTGCATTTAAAATATAAGCAGCCCATCACTATCTACAACTGTCACGTAACCTCGTAATGAAATTCTATTTTCTACAGGTTGGCACGTTAAGGTTAAGTGACATTACAGTCAGTTAAGCATTTGCATTGCTTTCCATATAACTGAAACGATCAGCTGTTTACATTACACTTACATTTCTACATTTACGGTTGGCTAATGGGACCTTAACAGCCATACCTAAATAAGAGAGGAAAGCTTTTAATAGCTGTCAAAAGATGCCAATAAAATTTGTATGTATCATCAAAAAAAAAAAACGCGGCGGCAAAGATTTGCAATTAAAAAAAATCGATTTTTACAGGCCTTATTATTTATAAATAATGGCAATTTAGCTGTTTTTAGGTGAAAATAGCGGTTTTATCGCCATTTTTTATTTCTATTATGTATATTTAGGTATGTCATTTCAGCGTAAGATCTAAGCGGAAGAAAACGTCCCGCCTTCCGCTCTTATTAAGGTATGACTGTTAAAAATAGAATGATTTGAATACATCGTTATATTTTCGTTAACAAAAGTTCTGGTATTTCATTAATTGTACATATTGTTTTTTCACTCGGTTTACTGTTTTCCCGTATTTACTCTACTGGTAGATAATTTTACTGTGGTTCATATGTATGTTTCGGTACTCTGTTTAAAATACTTTTTTTTTTTGGAAAATCCTTATTTTAAAAATTTTCAATGGCAATGCTTCTTCTTACAATGTCTGCTTCGACACTGTAATTCACAGACATCCATCTGTAATGACATGGAAATGCCATATGCAACAATTATTTACTTTTCGATATATCAGTAGTCAACTTGCAAAGTACGCTATGTTAATAAAACACAATTCTAAGAAAATCGACTAAAACAGTTTTATGAAAGTGAACTGCCAAGTGAACTGCTGGACATAATATTCGCCGTCAATATATGTAGGTACATATATTTTTTGGTTTCCATCGAGCATTGTCGGTGTGACACATACAAACACATTTTCACTAATACTACCATAATGCTTGATGAGTATTTTGATCAGTGTATTTGGGCCTTAATGTTAGCCTGCTTACTCGTTCTGCATTAAAGATACATAAGTTCGCAAGATTTTTATTTTAGTTATTTGTGCTTTCAAGAAGTTATTAATTTTAGTCTAATACACCACATTAAATCTCAACCAGTACCCCGGTGCCCACAAGGTCTAAATTGTACCAGAAAAAAGTACAATTATACCATGATTTCCATCCGTGGTGTAAAACCAGACAGTAAAATATGTACTTTTTTTAATTGCGTCCGATAAAATTCTACATTTAAACAACGCCAAGTTCTAACTATACGGCCGTTATGCTTCTTTTGTAAACAAAAATACTTACTGCTATCTTTTTCGCCATCCATTGCTCTAAATCCTAACAGACGATATTTTAATACACCAGCTTTCAAATAATGTATCGTTAATGCTAAATAGCTTTGCTTCGTGAAGTTATCAGTCCATATATTAACAGTCAAGTTAAAACCATTTTCTTTTATCGCAGCTATTTCTGCTTTAACCGCTTGAAAACATTTTTCGTAGATACTCATAACATTTTGGACAATCCATTGCGTTTTCGGTAATAATCTATCAATATCCATGTGAGAACCAAATGTTGATCCAAGTCTTATAAGCTCTTGACAAACTAACTTAAGGTCGTTATTTTCTATCAGCTCATATGGCCGGCAATCGCTTATTATCCATTTGGTTAAAAGTTTGCACAAATTATTGACGGGGGTTTCGAGAGAAGTTACTGCAATTGTGGGCTTTTCAACCTCCGTCTCTGAAACTGAACTATTATTATGATTTAATAATGTTAAAACATAACATTTATGCTTTATTATATTAGCAGTTGATTGGTTAGGGGTTTTAAAAACTTTTTCACACTTTTTACAATACGCATATTCTGTAAGTTCAGTGCCATCTCGATTCATTATTTTATCAAAGACTTGCCATACTTTGCTTCTGCCAATTTTGGAGTACACCAATAATTCGCCTCTTCGAATTCTTTGACCGACTTCATAACTATTTGTCACTCGCTAGAATATCAAAAATATTAAACATTATTTTACAAGCATTGTTCGCAATCAAAGCAATTTAGTTACATCTTCAGGTTCCATGTTATCGGTCACAAATTATTAATAACAACACAACTTTTACTTATTGTTAAAAAGTACATACAACTACACAATACATACATAAATACTCATATTTATATGTACAGTATTGCACAAATACTTTGAAAGCAAATACAAAGAAACAGCAAAGTACGAAACAACAGCTTGCTGTATTCAACGCTCACTTCCCGACTACCGAATAGATACTAACCGCCAAGGTATATTTACACAAGGTAAACTCGTTGCTACAACAAGTACAACAAGACAAAAACAACACGCCAAATTGTTTTTGTATTTGGAACCATGGTGTCAAAAAAACGCAACAATGTGCCTTTAAAATAAAAACACAAATTGAAAAAAAAAACAACACGTACAGTTCAGAATAATAAGCTGAAACAATTTTTAATATATTGTGCATTCTCAAGCATAAAAATAAAGTATTATTGCAAAAAATAATGCATTTAAATGTATTTTGTTTGCTTAGTAATCACAAGAATTAAAATTTCACAAAAATAAAATGTTTTTCACAATTTTACACTTTTTTAATTCAAAATGGCGCGCACTAACCATAAATATGTAAACAAACACAAGGAACCAACATAAATAACTTGACACTAGGGTTCCAAATGGGGTAAACAGCTGACAAACATATGGGCCAACGAGTTTACCTTGTGTAAATATACCTTGCTAACCGCCTTAAAAATAATCAAACTGGTACACAGTCAGAGCTGCCGTTTTTGGTTATTTCTAACCAAAATTGGTTATATTTTTGTTCAATGTGGAGATGTGAATATGTTTTTAATTTTGGTTATTTTTTTCTAAAATAATAATAGTACGAATATGAGGGAGTTTACACGGAGTCTTTTCAGACATGTCTGTTTTTGACATTCTCTTTTGAACACGCTTCCAAAAACCTATTGTCTTTTCACGATGTCTTTCCAAACATGTCTGTTTTCATGTATAATAGTCTAATATACATATACATACAAATTAAAAACATTGAAATTCATATAAACAAACATGAAAACTCATTTCATGTCTGTTTGGCAACCCTTCTTTCTTCTCTACCCCGATCGCCATCAAACAAAACAAACGTGTTTGTTAGACATGTCTGAATAGACACCGTGTAAACTCCCTCTATGTCTTTCTTGATACAATTATTTACGAGCTCGAATAATTTGTACTACGATTTTTTAATTATGTGTTACCAAATAAACAAAAAACCCCTTACAAAACAGCAACCAAATAACTTTTTTAAGATTTTTGCTAAGAAAATATTGCCATTTGTGATTTTATATTTAAAATGCCATGTTCTGAAATCGAAATAAAGTTTAAATCAATGGAGATTTTCAATTATTTTTTTTAAATTAGCGTAATTTTCTTGATTTTAAGAGTAGTAAAGATAATTAAGTACTTAAAGTAGGAAGTGCATAAAATCATGCGTAATCGATTTCAGAAAATTACTAAAAAAATTACACACAAGTCGTTTTAGTGTTTCTAACAACTCGAAAATAAGTTAAATGTACTGAATTTAGGTTATTTTCAGAAGTATATTTATATACATACATATTTGGAAATACTCAAAGGAATTTTAAAGATTTTTCAAAATTACATTGCTTTATCAGCATAATTTTAAAATTTGTGGAATTTTCTTTAAGAAATGGCTGTAAGCTTAAGAAATTTTAATTGGAAATTTTACTGTTTATAACTTTAATGTGTTTTAAGATAATTAAATGATAAAAAAAAAAACTTTTGACTGTCAGTTATATACTTTTTCTCCATTAAATGTACGTAACACAAGGCGGATTTGTTTATATTCGCCATAATATTTTACAATGATTCACAAAATATATCAAATAGAGCAATTTGTTAAACATTTATTTATGTATATTAAGAACTATAAATTTGAAATAAAATTTACAAGCAAAAGAAAAGAGTTTTACAATATTTAAAATATACTATGTAAATTAGAAAAAATTTACATAAACTGCATTTCGCATATTGCCAATCGTTTTAAATTTCGCCAAAATAATTGCCATATCGCCAAACGTAAATTTTCATCGAAAAAAAGGATTAAAAAATCGCCAACTTTGACAGCCCTGCCAATAACAGCTAAAAAGCGGAAAACAATTTTCCATTTTTGTTATTAATAACTGGCATATTAACAAATATTCAACTTATTAACTTTCAATATACTGAACTTTGTATGGAAATTTTACGGGTTTAACTCTTGTTAATTTGTTTTACGAAAAAAGTCTTAAATAAATAAAAACTTTTAATTAAGTTTCTCGTTATTTTTTTTAATATATATAAAATAATTACATTTCTTGTTTTGTTTTCTTGACTTATAATTATTATTTTACTAAAACGTGCAAATAACCTTTGCAATGCAACTTGAAATAAATTTTAAAGATTTTCTAAATTAATAAAAGGCATTTTAAATTTGGTTATATTTTTTTACATTTGGTAACTTTTTCAAAAATTTTGGTTGTAAAAATTTTATTGGTTGTGGCAGCACTGTACACAGTATATTGTGCGTGTTTGCATGCTTGAGTATATAAGAGAGTGCAGAACAAGAGAACTAAAGTCACTGTTGGCAGCTGCTTTTGTTTTTTTTTCTTGTTTTTACTGTATCGTGTACTATAGGTACTGTAGCTGCCTGTTTTATACAATATGAACAGGCACATAAATATGTACATATGTATATACCACCACGTACCTAGCATATTCCACCAGAATGTGGAAAATAAACGATTTGTACTTTAAATATGTAGTTATACCTACTTGTTTTTATATTAAACTAGCTTAACCCGGTGCGCTTCGCTACACTGCTTTAACCACCTTTGAAGACTCTCCCTTTAATAGTTCTTCAGTAGAGATATATTTAATATCCTATGAGAGGTATTTTTACCCCTGCGCTTTATTTTTATTTTCAAAAGTGTAGTATACCACAAGAGTGACTTGTACAAAGTTTGAACATTCTTACTATAACAGTTCTTAAGATAAGAGATATTAAACATCATCGTTCTATGGGGGGGGTACCACTTCCCCCGCTGCTAAATTATTTCAATTTTGGCGCTCAGAAGATCCTACTACCAAAAGTTCAACAAAATGCGTTCAGCGGCTCTTATTATTATTTCTATCTATGAGGGGTACTGCTCCTCCCCTATCTACCACGCCCATTGTTATATTGAAATTTATAGTTTACCATAATAGTAGCTTTAACCACGTTTGAAGACTCTCCCTTTAATAGTTCTTCAGTTGAGCAATATTTAATATATGCATCCTATGGGAGGTATTTCCCCCCTGCGCCTACCCGCTTTATTTTTATTTTCAAAAGTGTAGTATACCATAAGAGTGACTTCTACAAAGTTTGAACATTCTCACTATTACAGTTCTTAAGATATGCGATGTTAAACATTGGCATCTTATGGGGGATTCCACTTCCGCCGCTGCTATTTTATTTCAATTTTGGGGCTCAGAAGATCCTACTAGCAAAAGTTGGGGGGTACCAATTCCCCTGCTCCTATCGAAAAAATAAGTAGCCTATTTTATTTTGATGTTACTGTAAACATTTCAGGAAAATCAGTTCAGCAGTTTAGGAGTCTATAAGCCAACAAACAAACAAACATACAAACATTTTTCATTTTTATATATATAGATAGATAGATAGAAGATAGATAAATCCCAGCGGTAACTAGAATGAGTAAAGAGGCCTAATATAAGGCCTTATTTAGCAGTAAAAAGCCCTTCTTGCAGCATTCCTTACTTATTAATTTTTTACAAAGGTTGTCATTGTCTACAATCCTTTTAATAACAACTTTGATCCCTTCCCAAAGAAGGGAGTAATAAAGGTCACTGAAAATAAAAATTAATAAAACCGAACAACTTCCTTTCTCCCTTCTTAAAGACGGGATTAGCGAATGCGTACAGAATATTTTGGAATGTCTTTTGAAAAGTAAGCTTATAGGCCTCCATATATGACTCAACTTTTGTGTGATCCTCTCCTGGTTAAGGTTTCATGGTGACTAAAAGAATAATTTTCTTTGCTGTCCTAGGTAGCTCCAAAAGCATTTTGTTGTTTATCTTATCAAAAACAACTGCCTGTTTGTAGAACGCGAGCGCAAAAGTGACTCGTTCAAATTACATTTAAAACAAAAACAAAATTGCAAAATTTGTTGAGTTAAGGGGAAATTGCATTAAGTGAAACACGAACCTTTTGTGTTATAAGTCGAGACCCCCAAAAGGTTGTTAGCGTAATAATCGCCAGCGGCTAGGAAACAGGGTCCTAATGATTTAAAATATTTATAATATTGGCTTTCTGATATTGAAAATCTAGGTGGGGAATATAACGACGAAATTACTAGGTTTCTATTTAATTCATCAACGCAAATGTTCGTTGCTTGGAGATAATCTTTACGATAATCACACATTAGGTAGTGTTTGACTCGGGATCAAAATGGCAGAACCACCACAAGCTCTATCTCGAGGGTGCTTGGTATCATATAGTGTATAACCATTGATTTTAAACGTATTTCTTGACATCAATTTGTTTATTTTTAAGAAATAAATCTAATTCATTTTTATAAGGCATACTTTTTTGTGAAGAGTATAGAGGCCTTCAATAAGGCCTGCCACTTGCGTTAATTTCAATTTTTCTTTGAATTTCTTAAGTTGCATAAATATTCTGAAATTTGTTTTTGTTTTAAATATAATTTTCTATGCGAACGTTTACGTTCGAAGTCGATGAACAGGCTGATTCACTTCTAGGTATTCAAATCTTTTAATTTAGAGAGTAATAATTTAATTACGCCACTACAGAAGTCGTTTGTAGTATGTATCGATGGTTTTCTTCCGCAACCACGTAACTCAATTTTTTCAGATTTTTTGTTTTAACTTGAAAAGTAATCAGTAAATACCGCCTTACAATTTTGCAATTTTTTTGTTTGGCGGAACACCGGAATTTTTCCTAATTCTTGGATTATAAAGGAATATATAGCAAAAACTTTCAAACATTTGGTTAAAAAAAAGAGTATTTTGTCTCTCCTGAAAAGTAGTTGTTTTTGAGTTACGAGGTTGCGGAAGAAAACCATCGGTATGTAATAGAGGGTTGCTTCGAATAAGTTTTTGTTGTACACTAGAAGCTATTTTTTTTAGTTAGTAGTTACATACAGGGATGCCAGATTTGCCGATTTTTTGTTCGGAAATTAGCAGTGACGATTTGCTGATTTTTTTTAAAAAAGTGACGATTTGTTTCAGTGTCCAAAGCCTGAATAAAATATTTGCATTTTCTGACAATTTCGTTTTTAATCTTGGAATGTTTAACAGCCCTACCTTAACATGAGCGGGAGGCGGAACGTTTTCTTTTGCTTAGCTTTTACGCTGATATGTAGTAGTGATAGCTTTCTTGTTTAATAAAACCCACAAAAAAATCTAAATAAAAATAGAGATAAAAACGCTAGATTGACAAAAAAAAACTAAATTGCCATTATTAACAATAGCCGCAAACTTCACTTTTAAACGAGCCGTCAAAATCGGTTTTTCCAATTGCAAAGCGTTCAGGTCGCTCTATTTAAAAACTAGGAAACGCGTGCCGCTATTTTAAGGTTCGGCTGTAATATGCAAGTCTTAAGAAAATACAAAAACAACAATGTTACACTTTGTTTATCTTTCGACAAACCATCATCGAATGAACCTTTTACGACTTCCTGTATAAATCATATTTTCAATGCCAATATTATCTAAGTATCTACTAGAGGTCTGCTTTGAACAATTCACTTGTTTGCCTTTATTCAAAGTGCACAACATTTACTCAAATATTAAACATTCAAAAATGTAAGAAAAGAGTAAACCATATATTAAAATAAGAGAGAATGAATTGAATAAAATACTTGTTTACTGTAAACAGGGTTACCGTTGGAAATTTTCGAAAAGGGTCACAAAAAGGGTATTTTCCAGAAAAAGGGGTCAAAAAAGGGTATTTCAATAAAAAAAAAGGGTCAAGTTTTTTATTAGCAGTATTTCCCATTTTAATGAACATAATAAGATCAAGTTTTTTTATAAGCAAGCAGACAAATAATATTTCAGGTAGGAAGAGCTCAAAAAACTTAATTTTTTTATGGAATGCTCTGTCCTATTTTAAACACCTGACAAAATGTTTATTCTTTATCATACATATCTAATTTTTTAATATTTTTTATGTAATTTTCCGATTTAGTGATGTCAAAAAATGTTAGTGTTTGTTTTTAATTTTGCAATCGTTCGCAAATTGTAACCATTTTCTCGATTTAAGCGATTTTTTTCCTGTGTCAAATTTTTTAAAGCTTTTACAATTTTTAATAAATATAAGACTTTTCTATCATACCGTTGTTACCAAATACATGGGAATTTCCGGTAATTTAGCAATTTTTACCTCTTGTTTTCATTCCTGTTAGGGCACTCTCAACACTGTCGATTCAAAAGAAGGCGAAAAGCTCAATACCTTTTGCCATTATTAAGGGCGAATTTTTTTGAATAAAACATGCTACTCTTTAAGAGAGCAAAACACCAAATTGCATTTTTTTAATAAAATGTAAAATTTTTGTTTTGAAAAGAAACCACCGTAAAAAATAACAAATATTTATATGAGTTATGTTTGCTTTTAGGGAAATTGTACTTTACTATCAAAAATCAAGGAGAAGAAAGCATGGAATTGTAAGTTTATACTTTAAGTCTGTTCCATATCAAGCAATGCTTATTTCGAAAACATTTGTTTAGCACTTCTGTTCCGCAGTGTTGACAAAAAACAAAATGTGAGAGCTATTTCCATAAAAGGGTCAAAAAGTGTCACAAAATAGGTGATAATGATACAAAAGTATAATTTAAAAAAAGGGTCATAAAAGGTATCAACACCGTCGAAAAAGGGTCAAATTGATACTTTAGTATCACAATTTGAGAGTCATTCATAAATAACAAAACAGTGGAATGCAGGGCTGTCAGATATGGCGATTTCTCGCCAAACGTGGCGATTTTGAAACGTGTTTGGCGATGGGATTTTCCGTTTGGCGACTGGCGACTTTTGTGGCGATTTTTGACATAGCTGGCGATTTACTTGGCTATTTTTACCATTCATATTATTTCAGCGATTTTGAAATAAAAAATTTGCACTTTTATTTACATAAGCGGAGTTAGGCCTCTCCAGCTAAATATATATAAATATAAACATACATACTTATAGATTTTTGAACAGTTTGTCCTTTTTTGTTATCATTACTAGTTTTTTTTCACATGATTTTCGTTTTATTATCATTTTAAGTGAATTATTCAGTCACTTTTTAATTCCAAGGTTTAAAAAACTGTAGTCGAAACCAAAACCTGTCGAACAAAAAACGAAAATTTGTCTACAATTTTTCGCTTTTTGATTTGGTTTGACAGCGACTATTTACATTTAATAAATTGCAAGTAAAAGCAAATGTTTTTTTTTTTTTTTTTTTTTTTGCCAATGACAAATGAAAAAGTGGAAGAGATGGCAGTTTTTCAACTTCGACTGCAGTTTTTTAAACACTGCTTAAATCTAATAGTACGTCTGCAGGTCAACACAATAGTAATGAAATTGATGAGCGTGAAGTGATCTTATAGACTTGTGTGCTTAATTTTATTTTTTTTTTAACTGAATAAATGATCTCTTTTTTATGTTATTTAAAAAAAATAACAGTTACTAAACAAAATTTACTTTCGGCGACTTTTTTGTATTTTTTCTCAGTTTTTGGCGATTTTTGAATGCAATATTATATCAGCTTTTTTTTGTATGCAAAATTTAATAAAAAAAAAAAAAGATTTCATAAACTAAAAAAAATTGATGTTTGGCGATTTTTGGCGATTTCTGACATCCGGTTTGGCGATGGAGCTCAAAAAAATCTGACAACCCTGGTGGAATGACCCGTTAGAGAGAGCAAGTTTACAAAAAATATTCGAATAATTTTTGAATTATTGAATGTCCATACATTTATTTGAATACATTGACATAATACGTGTGTAAGCTTGTGGCTTCTTTTATTTGTAAGAGTTAAGCTTACACATACATACGTAATGTGTAGGTACAGAAAATTTACATTCAAATTATATATATATATTTCACTCATTTGACTTAAATTGACTGAATTGAATGAGTTTTTATTCGTTTTGTCTTTAGTTATTCTTTCATTTGTTTCTTTATTATTGGGTGTTCGACACATTGTAGTTGAAAAACAAATGAGTGTGTTGAAATTGGTTTTTTATTTATTCTTGCAGACCTCTAGTATCTACTACCATTATTAGTGTATTCGTATGGGAACTGGGTCAAATATGGACCGATTCTAAAAAAATTCGTTCTGGTGATTTATGTAGGTTGCGACAAAATATTTTTGGATCTTATTCAACTCAAATGTCTATAAAACAAAATGGCTATTTATAGGCACAAAACCCTATTCCGGAAAGAAGTTTTCATGTGGGATATTAAAATTAAATAACTGCTTCTTACCATTACACAAAGGCTTCGACCTTGTGACAATAAACGCATATGTGCCAAATTTTATAAAATTATTTTTTAAATTGCGACCTGTAATATGCGCACAAGGTTATCTTGGACAGACTACCAGCCATCCTGATAGAAGGACGGGCTTCGTTAAATGGATTCTGACATTGATTCTGAGTCAATCGGTACACTAAAAGGCAGGCCCAGAACCTTTATTTAAATGTGTTACACACATTCGTACAAACACATAATATCCTCTTCACATACAGTAGTGTAGGTATAAAAAGTAAGAGCAGAAATGTTGTGCTAGAGTGGCTCAGTCACCTGGAAATTTTTCCCTATGTATAGAAAGATTTAAAACCGACATATTTGTTTAGAAATATAATCAATATTTACGCGTTTTCATTCGTGTTTCGTTAAAATAAATGCAATAAAGTAAATTTATTTTGTATTTTTTTATTAATTTTAAAAAATTTTCACTTTGACGTTCTTATATTTTTTACCGATATTTGTCGTCAATATTTCTAAACAAAAATATTTGTTTATTTAAAATACAGAATAACAAATTCGTTAAAGTAACCGAGATTTCTCGTTAATTAACGATATCGGTAGTTAAATTAAAAAAGTTACAGAATTGAGGTACTGATCCATTTTGATAAAATGGACTACTCCATGGACTGGTCCGATGTAATGCAAGCATGGACCATGTCATTGTTAAAAAGTGTTTGTAGTGAGACGACATGTCTTCGTTTTTTAACGACGTGCATTTCGTTTTTAAACGACTTCAAACCTAATCCTCTTGAGTATACCATAGAGTAGTTTTAAAACTACTCCTAAGTAGTCCATAGGTGGGTTATATGGTCCTCCCCTTGGACATTTAATATGAAGTTTGGTGACAATTGGGTAAAAAAGTCGATTGAAAAGTTGAATAGTAAATAAATACAAGGAAAAAAATCACTTCTTTACTTACTTTAAAATTTTTTAAATTTCGTAAAAGTTTTTATTCTAGATGATAAATTAATCAAAATGTAGATACAGGGTGTCTGGAAGCAGATTTATATTTTCAAACTTAAATAAAAAACGTAATAATTGACACAAAGTTTTATTAAGAGCATTGAACTATAGAATGGAAAAGCGGATTTTATTTTTTAAAGAGTATGTCATCCAGATGTCTTCCGTCGAGTTGTACACACTGTTCAAAACGGAGCCTTGTTTTTCGAGAATTTTCGAAAAAAAAAATTATCTCATGCGTGGATAAGGCACACCAAACATTTACCCTGGGGCAATACAACAGTTTTTGATGTTTCAATCGAGGGTTGCGGGTTCTTGGAGACCAGTAACGGCAGTTTTGCTTGTAGATGTGGTCGTTTAAGTGAAAATAAGCCTCCTCGCTCAAAAAAATTGGATTTACATCGTGAAAATGCTCCAACATCGTTTCACAAAAGTTTTTGCATAAATCAAAGTCACTTTCTTTCAGTTCTTGAAAGATTTAAATTTTAAAAGGATGTAACTTTAGATCCTTTTTTAAAAATTCATGAATAATCACTCTTGGAGGTCCCAGCGAGGCTGCTTAACCAGTTCAATGTTTTCGGGAGTCCTTGAAGATCGACTGGGCACTGGCCGTGGGACATTAATTTTGGGAGTGGTATTTGTATGGGAACTGTGGATTTAGGTTGTAATATAAGGTTTTTGGTCAAAATTTAGTCTTAATGGGCACAAAGACTCTAATCAGGAGAGAAGTTTGTATGGGATCTTGGTGAAATTATTACTCAGTAATACAGTATTTACCGGTTATATGCACGTCGGTTATAAGCATTTCCCGCTTTTTTGCATGTAAGTTCGTGCAATTTAAGGTCGCAATTTAAAATATACATGGACATTTCTTCTATAAGCATTTCGCTTATATGCATTTCTCGCTCTTATGCACGCAAAATTGTATACAATTTGAATAAATAGCATGAAAAAATGTCTTCTATGTCCATCATTCCTAAATTTGCAAAAATTGTACCAAAATTGTTCTAAAATGATAAATTCGGAAGTATCATCCCTATCCATCAATATTTATCATCACTGTCATAAGTCAGCTATTACTGAGCTACCTAAATAGGAGCGGAAGCGTTTTTTGTGTGTCAAAACTTCTCATTTGCATACAATTTATACGAAACAAACCATTAGAATGGGAATTAGAAACCACCCGGCTGATAACTCTTATTTGACAGATCGCTATGTCGGTTTGTTTTATTGAAATTGTATTTAAATAAAATTTTCATGTTTAAAAAAACGCTTGCCGCTTTTGTTTAGGTTGTTCAGTTACTTGGTGGCCACACGATCAAGTTTTGCCTTTCAATTCCTTTCAATTTGCAATACACTCTCAGTTTTTTGCTAACACACTCACACTTTTTAAATTGACCACGAGATGGCTTTCAATTTCACCTTTCCATTTGTTTGGCAATTTATTTTCAATTTAACAGCTGAGTACAAGCACAGAGTATACAGAGGCGTCACGAGACAGAAAATATTGTGTTTTTTCCTGTCTTTTTCTTCGAAAGCTGCCCTTTTTGCGTTTTTCGTTTTGATTATGCAATTTGTGTAGATAGTAGCGGCCTGTTTTTACGCATTGTCACTTCACTAACAAAAAACGTTTTCTTTCTCTTTCTTCGAAAGCTGCCCTCGCAAATGATTTAGGCATTTTTCATACGTCACTTTTTTCATCTCTGTATACTTTGTGGTACAAGTTTGTCTCTGTTGTTGTTGACATCACAGAGTATACAGAGGCGTCACGAGACAGAAAATATTGTGTTTTTTTCTGTCTTTTTCTTCGAAAGCTGCCCTTTTTGCGTTTTTTGTTTTGATTATGCAATTTGTGTAGATAGTAGCGGGCTGTTTTTACGCATTGTCACTTCACTAACAAAAAACGTTTTCTTTCTCTTTCTTCGAAAGCTGCCCTCGCAAATGATTTAGGCATTTTTCATACGTCACTTTTTTCATCTCTGTATACTTTGTGGTTGACATCTTAAGTGCAGCCTACGTCACAGCTTTCAATTTATGTAAATTTTGACAAGCAGTATATGTAAGAGACTATGAAGAACAACTTGAACGTGTGGCCGCAGGGTTAGATAAAAAAGTAAATGAGCGTGTTCCTAAATTAAATTACTACATACAGGACACAGAATACACAGAACTGTAAAAGGTGACGTGTGAAAAAGGCCTAAATCAGTTGCGAGGGCAGCTTTCGAAGAAAGAGACAGAAAGCTATTTTTGGTAGTGAAGTGGCAAGGTGTAAAAACAGGCCGCAACAATCAACACAAATGGCGTGATCAAAACAAAAATAATAAAACACAAACCACGTTAAACAAATGCATTAGTTTAATAAACTTTGTTTTTTGTGCAAAAAAATGTATTTAGTAATATTGTTTTGTGTTATAATGTTAATTACTTACTTAAATATTATTTACTCGTGTTGTGGTGAACTTAAACGTTAATTTTAACAACAGTTTTGTAAATAAATCTTAACTAAATAAATTTGTGTTCATTGTATTGCGGCATAGAATATGATGAAAAGAGAAATGCAAAAGGGCAGCTTTCTTTGAAAGAGACAAAAAAAAAACGCAAAATCTTCCGTCTCGTGACAGTTCTGTGTATTCTGTGATACAGGACGAGGATGACGATGAATATGTACCAGCAGGGTTGTGAACTACATATTTCTAATTAAAAAGCGCCGTACCCCCAATCAAAAAACGCTAAATAAAGTTTAAATAAAAAACTTAATAATAAACAGTATTGTGGTTATTTTGTTAAACTATTTATGGTTTTTGATCCAAATTTTCAATATTTTTAATCAGGCTTAAGTTCATCAAATTTAATTTTCATTAAATTATTTTTATGAAGAAAGGAATTTTACAACATGAAAATTAATTAAAATTGTTATTGATAATCTTTCATTCTTGACGTGGCTGGGGCTCGAACCCTGTTCGGCAGGTTACCATAACATGTTTCGATCGCAACCACTCGATCTCCTCAGATGGGTTTGCCGTCTTACACTCGCAGCCATCGACGACTGCTGACGTCAATAGTCAAACATCAATCCTTAAACCAAATTGTATTTAACCTTTGGTAGATCGAAATTTGCTTTTCTGAATGATTATCCATTTTTAATTGATTTTACGTGTTTTTTCCTTACTTCTGTTTTCTCGTACTTTTGTCAGGAATTCTTCTTAAAGTCGAAAGAACATTTTTTTTTGTTGACCTTTTTCAGCACAACTTGAAGGACAAATGTACACAAAGAGCTCGTGCCTTAGCTTTTAACAATAATCAGTATGGTGGTTATTTTGTTGAACTATTTATGGTTTTTGATCCAAATTTTCAATATTTTTAATCAGGCTTAAGTTCATCAAATTTAATTTTCATTAAATTATTTTTATGAAGAAAGGAATTTTACAACATGAAAATTAATTAAAATTGTCATTGATAATATTTCATTCTTGACGTGACTGGGGCTCGAACCCATTTCTTCATAAAAATAATTTAATGAAAATTAAATTTGATGAACTTAAGCCTGATAAAAAATATTGAAAATTTGGATCAAAAAACTTAATGAAATTTTTAAGAACCAAGTTTAATTAATTACACTGGCCTTCCAAAAAAAAATCGTTTGAAATAAAAATATATGAAATACAAATATATAACAGCGCTAAATTCAATCCGTTTTCAGTTTTTTCTATCATGTCGAGTTTTTTTATGGGCTAGACTAATATTTCGACCGCAATAAGCCATTTATGATACATACATACATTTGATCATAGCTTGATAACGAATTGTGCGATTTTGATCTTTTACAAATAATTATTTTCGACCATTATGGCGACCATTTTTTCATGCATATTAGTATGTACACTTTTTTTTTTATCAATTATCAGAAATCCAGGTATATTATGAATAAAATAAGACAAGAAATCATGAGATCAGTACAAAAAAATATAACTAGACGTGATTGAATAACTATTTGACCAGAGCACACTTAAGTCAATTAAAATGGCATAATCAAGTTCTCTACCCCGACTTTTTTTGTGTTTTTTGCAGTGCATTGTTAATAAGACATTAACATTTTTAAAAAGCCTTTTCTGCTATTTCAGCAAGAGTAATTTTTTTTAATTTCAAATATACCCGGAAAGAATTATTTACTAAAGCACCATTCTCGTCAAGCCAGGTTTAAGCAAAAAGTTATGACTCAAAACGAACTAAAATTTACTTCAATACAGCTAAAAAATTTATTTTAAAGGTGGAAGTACATGCGTTAGTTCGTCGACGAGCATCGTGCGTTTAAAAACTTTAGCGCGTAAAAAATTGCAAGTTACACAGCACGCGTTACAAAAGCCATTCCTGTCAGCTGTTTTTTATTTGTTTACTTATTTGTGCATTAAAAACGGGTTCGAAAGTATATCAAGATTTCGTTATTTTATTGAATTTATTCTATTTCTATAAATATTGTATGTTTTTTAAGCTCTTCAATAAGTTTTTCTTCACAAATTTGATAAATTATCCTTTTTATTGTCAGCTGATTACTTGTCAAAAATACACAACGCGTTAAAAAGTTCAAAGTTAACCAACTTTCCGGCGCAAACGCGTCAAAATATTTTGCTTGTAGCTTGTTCTATGAAAATACATTAGTTTAACTTTTTTTGACAGAAGACGACAGAGCGCGCACGCACTAACGCGTGTTATGTACTTCTACCTTAATTATACCTTAAAGTATACCGATCGACTCAGAATCACTTTCTGAGTCGAACTAACGATGTCCGTCCTACTGGCTGGCTGTCCATGTAACCTTGTGCGCAAAGTACAGGTCGCAATTTTGGAGATAATTTGATAAAATTTGAGACATAGGTTTTTATTACCACAAGGACCAAGCCTTTTGCAAATGGGTGGAATCGTAGGACCAAGAGGAAAGATAGGGGGAAATTTCTTCCTCTAAGAAACTATCAAACCGATTTTAATGAAATTGAAAACATAGATAGAACCATATCTATATGGACAGAAAAGGTATGAATTTTTTAAAAAATAGGACCACGAAGGGAAATAGGGGAAATTTCTGCCTCTCAAACCGATTTTAATGAAATTTAAACCATAGATAGATCCATATCTATATGGACACATAAGCTATACAGTTTTTCAAAAATAGGACCAGAAGGGGAGGTAGGGCGCAATTTCTGCCTCTCACAAACTTGCAAACCGAATTTAATGAAGTTTGAAAACATAGATAAATCCATATTTATATAGACACATAAGCATGATGTGTCTTTAAATACTGTGGTGTAGGGTATCATATGGTCGGGCTTGACCGACTATACTTTCTTACTTGTATAGTTACTTAAATCAAGTTTTCGTTGCTTTGTATTTACAAAATCAAGAGAAAAGCCTGAATTTTTTTTCATAAAAACGTGTAGTTTAAGAAAACTTAATATAAAAATAAGAAACTTTTGATTGATATTTTAACATGTCGATCTAAATAAATATTAATTAAATCAAACCAAGTTTTCTTGAGCATTTTCTGAAAAGTTTAAAGAAATCAGTAGCATTTGTTTCTTGATGCAAGAAATTCGATTCTATTAAAAGATCAAGAAAATCAGACTAATATTAAATAAATGCTGAATGAAATTTTTGATCATATATCAAAAACGTGAACTTTTGATCATGAGAAAATGATTCTATATTTAAGAAAGTTTTGCTTAACACGAACAAAACAAGTTAATGGATTACTTTAGAAAATTAACTTCTTACCTTGTATAGTATGCATTTCAGAGTAAAGTATTTAAAACAGAAACAAAGTTTGGTCTAATGTGTCTTGATTTTAATGTTTAAGGTACAAAAATGTTGGGTATCAATAAAAGCGCTAATGTAGCGCTAACGAAAAAATATGCGCTTTTTCGACAGTTAAAAAGCGCTAAATCTATTGCCAAAGGCGCTAAATTGGCAACTCTATGTACCAGTTCCAACTGTAAGCAATGCCTTGGAATATCCTAATGGCTTACGATGCTTTCTTCAAGCAAAAAATTAATGTATTGAAGAATTGGAAAAAATTATACAAACGAAAATAACTGAGTTTTTTAAAAGGCAGTATTCGTATTGAGTAGACCAAATATTCCATTATAAACCACAAATTCCAAATTGAATTTTAAAATTCTAGTGTAATGAGTAGCGATATTAATTTATGCTTGTCATAAACACTTTGCATAGCAAAAAAAACGAACACTGACAATTTTCCTCTAGCAACTATATACATCCAATCAGCGATGCCAACTTAGTGCTTTTGGCACTATTTATGGTGCTTTTTGATGCCTCAAAACGCCAAAATTTTACCCTTAGTAACAAACTAAGAAAAAGCACTAACTTGGCGCTTTTTCAATTTTTCGATAGTGCCTTTAGTGCTTTTTACAATTTTTATTTTTTTCTATAATTTTTTAAAACTTTGATTATAAAGAGGACGACTTAGATGAGATTTGCTATTTGGGGTACAATTTTAAGAAGGCCTGCAAAGATTTTAAGATTTCAAATGATAAAAAAGTGATAAAAGATAGGTTATTTAGGAGTTTAGAGCTAGGCTTCTATCAATTTGGAAATTTTGCAAAACGTCACACTTTTTAGCGTTGACAACATATTAAGCAATCGTAATAAAAATTATGTATTTGTTTTCAGTAAACATTTTTTTAAAGATGAAGACACTGTTTCAAAAATAGAAAAAGGACGCAAAGGCTTTAAAAACTAAAAAGAGCCGTTACTTGATATAAGCAAAGTGTTTAATAAATTAACAACAGCTGACAGAAAATGATTTTATAACGAGCGTTGTGTAACCTGCCATTTTCCATGCGCTTTAGTTTTCAAACACACGACACTCGTCTCCGATTAACCGCGTGTTGTACACTTCTACCTCTCGTGCTATTGCAAAAAGGTTGACTAAGTATCAGAATACAAACATACACGTTTTTCTATTTTGCACCTTATGTGTGTTCTTCATTCAGAAGCGTACATAGGTTAACATAATTGGACAATATCATACGCCAATTGTTTTAGTAAACTTTGCACGATTTTAATATAGAATTATTTAAACGATAAAATAGGTATAAGGTTTTTTATTAAAATAAAGAATGGTCGGTCATTGCAAATTTTCGGTAATTGCAACAGGTACGATTTTTTCGAGTTACGAAAATCGAGCTCGCACTGTATTATTATGGCCAATTCAAACTCAGCTGATGGTGATACAAGTGATTTGGATGATATTTTTATTGAAGATAATAATAATACATTTAAAAATGTTTATATACGAATGTAAATATATTTTTTTTTATTAAATTTTAAATGAAAATCCCCCATCAAAGCCGTCGCCTTTTTTTTATATTATTTTGCACAGCCGAATGCAACTTGTTTTGTGTTTAATAAAATTGTAAAAATGGCTAAGTGCTTTTTAACGCTTTTTTTGTTTGAAATAGTGCTTTTTAGTACTTTTTTGAAATTTTAAAGTGCTTTTTGCTCTCAAAAAGTTGGCATCACTGCATCCAATGACAAACACTTGATAAAATCGCTATTCACTGCACTGATGGTACAGTTCTAATCAAGACGAATTGACTAGAAGGTGAGGTCAACTCTACAACTACAATGCTGCTGTGGTCGGGTTGTCAAAAATATTGCTAGTAAAAAAAACAGGTTTGTTTACATAAAAAACTAGTTTGTATACAAACTTTGACAAGTCGACCACTGAAAAAAAACACCACATGTTGACTTGACCCCACCTTCTAGTCAATTCGCCTTGGTTCTAATAAGCAATGAATTTAGACTTTTTATGTTATTAACCTAGAGACTGTTTAAGTGAAATGCTACCTGTGGTACAAAAATATTTTTCATTATACATACATACTGAATAAAATCTATATTTTTTTTTGCACAGAAAAAATTATTTTTCCAATTCAAACAAAAAATTTGTAGAATCAAACAATTTTTTGTCTGAAATCGGTCCTATAAACAAAATTCGCATATTCAAACAATTTATTTGCATTTTGTTTATTGAAAAAAAAACACTGATTTTTTCAAACAAATAATTTAACTGAATCAAACAAAAAGTTTACTGAATTTCATATACTAAATTTCAAAATCAAAATCAAAAAAAAAGGTTTTTGCACAAGCAATGATGCGCACACAAGCAGGCATTGTATTAGAAGATGATGGCAGAGAGAGCAGAGCGGCCGGCTGGCTTTGACACACCTTTTTTTGTTGGAATAATTTTTGAACGAAGTCTTTTTTTATACACAGAATGTTTTTCGTCATCACTCACTGTTGCTGTATCCTTTCCTTTGCTAATGAAGAAGATATGTAACCCAAAAACGGCGACAGACCGACTCGATATGTTTTTCGTCATCATTATATTTTTGTATTTGATGTATTTAAGCAAACAGTTTGAAAAAATTGAATACGGGATTTTGGTTTTTTTTTAACCAACTTTGAAACCAACCAAAAATTTATTTTGTTTCTTATAATGTTGTTGTTGTTTCTGTTGTTTAAAAAGAGTGAAACGTTTTTTTACCTGCTATTTTTTGTTTTTTTTTTTACTTCAAACCTCTTCATCTTTCTTACTGTTGTACTTGTCCAAAAATAGACTGTATGTGTTTTTTGTTGTAGTTCTAATATTTCACATTAGGAAGTGTTGCTTACGATCAAATAAAAAATGCAAAAAGACGACAACATTAAAAAGCGTTAAATATTTCATACAAAATTATGAAAACTTGAAACCAATAACGCGTGTATTATATTTTTGAATGGCTCTCAACATTTTTGTTGGTTAAATAAAAATCAAACAAAAATTTTAATTGAATCAGTAAAAAAATTTGTAGAAATTAAAAAAATTTTCAAACAAGCGTTTGTTTGAAAATAATTCGGCAATAATTTTTTCTGTGTGGGAAAATATTTTTTTCAAATAAAAACTAATATAAAAAATTTAAATATGTTTTTGTCTATATGCAACCATTATGCAAATATCAGAGTTTTTATATATGCACGATTGATGCAATTAAACGAGTTTTTTTTTTCTAATCACCATATTTGCATATAAGAGTTTTTATATTTGCATTTCCCGCCTATATGCACCGAAAATCGTGCATTTTCAGGAATGCTTATAACCGATAAATACTCTATTGTTTTGTTTTGTAATATTATTTTCTTACTTATTTTATACATCTTATTAAACTATTTTTAAGATAAAATGTTGTATGAAGTAATCAAATATTGCGCTAAATTAAATAAATTTGTGTTCATTGTATTGCGGCATAAAGTGCAAGGATAAATTCAAAAAGGGCAGCTTTCAAGAATGGTGTAGTAGTATTGCGGGTCTCTGATGTATGTAAGTAGATATATTTATCAAATTTAATGAAAGTATAGTAGATCTATCCAATTATTTCCTTCACGATGTCAAAAGTTGTTTACATTGTGCTTATACATGTATATTTTTGTAACAAGTTCATGTACACAGATCACTTTTTTCCTTATGTTTTCCCTATGTATATATATATAAGCTTTTGGTAAAGGCGAGCAATTTTGCATAAGCAAAATGCCTGTGTTTTTGTATTGTTGTAGAGGTGTGCAGACCTATTGGATAGACCTTGTATAGAGGCATTGTTGAGAGAATGAGTGTCTATATGTGAGAGTATAAAAAAACTGTCAAGTTATAATATATTAGGTGTGATCCCGTACTCAACGTTGGGAGCCCGCGGGATCCCTATCTTACCGAAAACTGTTCCCGTACTCAAAGTTTGATAAAGTGAGAGAGCTGTTAAGAGAAAAAAATTCTTCTTGCACGAAGTAGCCCGTACTTTTTCTTTGGGCTAATTGGGTAAACTGTTAAACAATCTGCTGTGTCAGAAAATAAACAATATAAAACTGCAAACAAGTATTGCCAAAATAATTAAAATAAAAAATATTCAATAGAAAATGTTAAAAAATTAAAGTACATGCTTAAATTTTACTTTTGTACACGCTAATATGTCATGTATGCGTTTATTTGAACGTTTTCATAGTAACGTTTTCTTTTGGGGTAGAAATTTGGTTTTTATTTTTCCCGTACTTTTGTACATTTTTGTCTATTGGTGAGAGAAATTTTTGTTAACTCTCATTTCACCGAACTTTACCCAAAAAGTACGGGATACCTATTATATTATATTAAATTATATTATAGGGTCATAACAAGGCGGTTCCAATAATCCCGATCTTCGGCACGATGCTTGACTTCGTTTCACTTTATGCGCAATCTTAATATTCATACTGCAAATTTTTATGTCAAATTGTAATTAAAATAAAAATCGAAATTTGTTAAAAACCATCCACAGTTCGATTAAAACACACAGAACCTTATTAATATCAAATAATACTACAGTACTTTTCGCTTATAGTCCATTCCGCTTACAGGCCAAAAACGGATTAAAGCTAAAACTGTCATATTCACTTGCACATTTTTTCGAATTTCATACAAATTATTTGTTCTAAGGTCCATTTCGCTTGTAGTCCATTTTCGTTTGAAAGCCACATTTTCTTAGCACGCATTTATAATTCTTTATGCAAAAATGGTCGCTTTTTTTATATTTTTTAATCAACAGGCAACATGTTTTTATTTACCTTTCCCGCAACTATTATTTTTAACAATTTATTTCAATTTAATCAATATTTGGTTATGTTTAAAATAAACTTTTCTTTTGTTTAAAAATAATGGTTTTATTGAAGAAAATAATATTTATATAGTCCAAAATGTGGATTATAATAGATTTCATTTATTATCCATAAAATGGCGTATAAATAAAATCGGTTATAGTCCAAATTCGCTTATACATAGTGCACAAAAGTTGTGCAACTAGAGTAGTGGACTATATGCGAAAAGTACTGTAAAAACTAATATAAGTTCAAAGTATATTTATTACAAGTACATGCAAGTGATCAGCTGTTCAGTTGTTTTATATTCGATATTGTCAAAATTTGCTTACATTTTAGTGCGCCATGATTTTTTTTTTGTTTTCTTTATGTTTGGCTGTTTGACAGTATCAAATGTTTTTACACAAACAAAATGAATGTTGTTTTTTTTTTTGTTGATTTGTTGTAGACTTGCATGTACTTGGTATAAATATACTTTGTATAAGTTTGTACAAAATTTTTTATTTTAAAAATCGTAAAATTTAAGGAATAAAAACATTTTTGGACCCGAAAAACGTCAAAATTACGATAAATTGTTGATCTGGCAGCCGTGAGCATAGTACATAACTAGCAGTGTGACCATTTTGGCATTTTCGCTGCTACATTAAGCATTACAAATTTTTGACTGCAAAATTTTTATATAATTTTTATGTAACGATTGAAAAATAATACATACATAATTTTAAAACTTCAACTTTTTTTAAACTATAAGAAATAAACTAGTCTACAAAATTTGTTTATAGAATAGGTATAAATCGGAGGAAAGCATAAAATTAATATCAGTTGTGTTTTGCGTTAAAATTTAAGATTTAAACTTAATTTAAAGACGGTATTCACTATCTCAAACAATCGTTTAAGTTATTCACACGAAAATCTGACCGAATTCTTTCGGATATAAAAACATGTCTGCAAAATCTGCTGTCAATGCCACACTATCCAACAAAAAAGATACAAACTGAAATGACTCAGCTTCTATAAAAGAAAATGCAACTCTGATCGCATAGAATCTATAATTTTATGAAAATTTACATAAATATTTGCAAGTCGGACAGATTTGTCCATGGTCCAGTTAGTAGGTCTCAGCGAAACAGAGTTGTAATTCTTACGTAAAATTGTTTTTGACATTTCTACCATTTTTTTCACAAACTTTTATAATTTTCTACACAAACAAAATGATGTTTTTTATTTCTATTGTTGGATTGCTAAAAAAAATTTTCAGCAAGGCTGTTACAAAACGCACCTATTTTTTATACGTTTGATTAAAGTTTACCTTTTTTTTACAAACGCCAAGTTCTAATTCAAGGGCCATTATGCTTCTTTCGTAAACAAAAATAGGTACTTACTGCTTTGTTTTTCGCCATCCATTGGCCTAAACCCCAACAGACTATATTTTAATACACCAGCTCTCAAGTAATGTACCGTTAATGCTAAATAGCTCTGCTTCGAGAAGTTATCGGTTGATATATTTGCAGTCAAGCTAAAACCATTTTCTTTTATCGCAGCCATTTTTGCTTTAACCGTTTGAAAACATTTCTCGTAGATATTCTTGACATTTTGAACAATCCATTCTGTTTTCGGTAAAAATCTGTTAACATCCATGTCGGATCCAAATTTTGATCCAAGTCTCAAAAACTCTTGATAGACTAACTTAAGGCCTTTATTTTCTACCAGCTCATATGACCGGCAATCGTTAATAATACATTTGGTTAAAAGTTTGCACAAATTATTGACTGAATTTTCGACAACAGTAATTGGAATTGGGGGCTTATCAAAATCCATTTCTGAAATTGAACTATCATGATTCTTGAATCTTAAAACATAACATTTATGTTTTAGTAGATTAGAAGTAGCTTGTTTAAAGGTTTTGAAAACCTTTTTGCAGCCCTTGCAATACGCATATTCCGTAAGTTCAGTGCCATCTTGATTCATTATTTTGGAAAAGACTTGCCATACTTTGCATTTGGAGACTTTTGGGCATACTGATAATTCGCCACTTAGAATTCTTTGCCCGATTTCATGACTTCTATTTTGATTTGTTAATAACTAGAAAACAGAAATTTTTAACATTTGAATATCCACAAGTATTGTTCTCAATCAAAATAGTTTAGTTACATCTTCAGATTCCATGTTATCGTTCACAATTTGTTCAAACACAACGTTTACTTTTTGTTAAAAAGTACAAATTCACACTTTGTAAATACTCAAGTTTGTGTGTACAAGGTATTGGTAATAGAAGCAAAAAATAAAAACAAAAACAAAGTACTAAAACAACTGCCTGCTATACACAACACTTAATTCATGGACACCGAATAGATACTAACAAAAGTATAAATAAGTATTCAATATAGTACACAGGAAAGTATTTTTATATACTTTTGTACGCAGTGATGGAAAATTTAATACTATTGTACTTTTTTCAGTACTTTTTTATTTTAAAAAGACCACGGTATCACTACTTCAGTTTTAGTACTCTTTTCTTGTTATGCTTTCTTGCTGAGACTTCAGCGGAAAACGAAAGTGTACGAATAATAAAGTTAGATAGCTCTTGAAAAGGATTGTTTGGGGGAAAGAATTTTTAAAATTGTAGATTTCAATCCAAAATTCATCTGTTCTTACCTTAAGCTTCGTACAGACGATGGTCAGATCTTACAATGTTGTCATTAAAATTGCCTAAAAATGTCTTGCAACTGTCTGAACATTGTAAGCTCATTTTCATTTGGCAGATGTGTAAAATTAATGCATCTGACAATGGCACCATTGTCAGAAAAAGGACAATATTGTAATATCTGACCATCGTCTGTACGAAGCTTTATTTTTCCATTTTTGCAATGTTAGATTCTTTAGGGATATTACTACTTTATTTATTAGAGACGAATCATCAATGCTTCGTTTTTTAAATATTATCCAAACTAAATAGCGATACCTTAACAGCAATTTAAAATTTGAAGGAAGTTTACCTTTTATTTAATTACAAATTCCCTGAGAGTTTTTTCCGTTTTCCCATTTTTACAATTTAATTTGAATGGGAGAAAGGGGAATTTGTTTTATAATTGGTTTGATTTTTTTTTTGCAAAAAAGCACTTCAAAACCAAAATCACATGATTGTAAGAAAAAGCGCTACAAAAGGGTGGAAAAGGCATCAAAAATACATAAAAAAGCATTGCAAAATACCCGAAAACCGTAAAAATGGCGAACTTGTTATACATACGTAAAATTACTTATAAACTCATTTAAGGGTACTTTACTCCATCACACAAGTCTATTTTGAGGAATATACAACCCTGTAATGATAAGTAGTTATTGTTTTTGGAAAATTTTTAAACAGAAATTAGGTCACAGATAAACGAAGTGTCTAGTAGCCAGCAAAATACTGCGACGTTGTTTGAATTAGACATTTCTTGCAAATTGGTGGCTTCATTCTTAGAGACTTCGTTCAGATTTCTGTCAGACATTGAATATGCTAACTGTCTGGACGATTACTGATCGATTCCGAATGGATATATCGGGGGAAATTTATGTACAGATATGTCTAATAGAATTCCGACGGAATTCTTACAGATGTGTCTAACGAGACTTATTATTTTTTTTTGTGAAAATAATGACAATTGTCATTAAGTTGAAAATAACTTTAATTATATAAAATCAAAAGTAAATATGTACATATATGTGTACATGTGCATTTAAACATCGAAATTTTTATATTAAAATTAACTTAATTTTTAGTTTTATGTATTTTTTTTTAAATATATAAATATAATTAAAAAGTGCCAAAATGTTGAATAAAGTACTCTTTTACTTGGTGGTCAGTACTATCTCAATTTTCCATCACTGGTGTACAGTATAATGTGTGTGTGTGTTTGCATGCTTAAATTAAGATAGAATGAAACAAGAGAACGAAAATTTCTGTTTGCAGCGGCGCACACTGGGGATTTTTTGTATGGAGGTGAGGAAAAAAATATATTTGTCAAAAAATATAATGATTTCATCACAAATTAAGTTTTATTTATATAGTAATACACAAACGTAATCAAAATAAAGAAAGTTAGAGAAATGTATATCGTTACCTACAATGTAAAAAGACCTAACTAACAAAAAAATTTAAAAGATTTTTTTTAATTTTTAATTCATTATATATTTTAAATCTATTTTTAATTTCATCACAAACTAAGTTTTATTTATATAGTTATACACAAAAGTAATCAAAATAAAGAAAGCTAGAAAAATATATATCGTTACCTACAATGTAAAAAGCCCTAACTAACAAAAAATTTAAATGAATTTTTTAATTTTCAATTTATTATTTATTTTAAATCTACTTTTTAATTTATTATTCTAAAAGAGCCTTAACTTCGTCGCTTATATCACTATGCTTTTTCTGGCTAAATGAAGGAGTCAAGTGTGAGATCATGGGATCTGATGTTACCATCATTCGGTGCATAATATCTTCGTTCGTGGCAATTCTACTGCATTTTCTGGAGTGTCTAAGGCGATATTTTTTATAGTCTTTGTTACGACTTTCCTGAGCCTCTTCGGATAATAAGCCTACAGGAAAAATACACTTTTCAATTATATATTTTCCATGAATCAGAATTTTGTGGAGTGTTGGTGGCATATTGTACCACTCGTACAGTACAACAAACTTTTTTGCCGTCTCCAGACAAAAATCACCAAATTTATTCGAATCTAGTGCCTCGGTAATGGTTATAGCTTCGAGAATTGTTGAAAACCTCTTGATTATGTCTTCATCTAGAACCGTGATTTCGGAAATCAAAGCAGGATTAGCAAAGAATCTTCGTGACGTATTTCCTGAATTTGTCGTACCAGAGCCTTGTTTAACAGTATCAACCGTATTCCAATTTTCTCTTTATTTTCACGCAACAATTTGTATGAAATTGTTTCTGACGTTTAAAAAAATTTTATTAAGTTTTGAATGATATTGTTGTAGAAAATAGTAATATGTACATAAATGCATAATATTGTTGTGGCTAAAATTTGCAAACGGTTTCTTAATGCAAAATGTGTGTGGTTGCAAAAGAAATTGTTGCTCTATTATGAACACCAAGTGAAAATGTTTGTTGATTGTGAACCAAGCTTAAGTAATCATAACGTAATTTATTTAACATTATAACTGAACTCCGAATTATCAACTTTGCACTTGAACGGCACTACAGAACATTTTAAAATTTGTATACCTTCATAGTGAAAAATACAAAAATAAAAATACGATCCTATTTTACCTATAGCCAGTCAATATTTAATGACACCACCAACGAGTGTTCCAGTCGAACGCATGTTTGGTGGTGCGGGACTTATATACACACCGGAGGTATATTTATATATGTAAATTATAACTTGTAATACCGCGTAAAAAAGTTCAAGAAGAAAATACTTTTTCAACACAGGCATTAGCAGTTGGAATTACTGGCATATAAATGCTGCCAAATCCCTATAGCTATAAACGTTGGCCAAATAACGAAAGTTAAATTTGTACACGATGCTCATAATAAATTCATGGCGCCAACTATTTTATAAATCGCCATGACGCCAAATCGAAAATTAAGACGCCACCCAAGTTCTAAAAACGCCACGTTTCGCTGGAAATCTTCATATCTGCAGCCGTATTCTGTAATTCGCTAAAGCTAAATCTCTATCGCTAAAAATTTATAAAGTCGATTTAGCGATTTTTGGCTACGAATGAAGCTCTGTAACGTGCATTGCTAAATTTTGCAATGCCATAATAATCGAATTCGCAACAATTTAAGCTTTTAATGGTCATCGCTAAAATTTTCAACTTTTGTATTCTCTAAGGCATTTTAGCGATCGAGATTTAGCTTTAGCTAAGCGAATTTCAGAATACGGCTGCTGGCAGCCCTCTATATAAGTCTATGCAGCCACAATCAAGCCCTAATAGGATTTAAGCGATTTTCCTTTCCCCCCATTTACAGAGCCGTTCCTATTACAACATTTTGACATTTATTTACCTCCCCTCACCCCAAATGTAATTCAACTTAAAAGTCCGTAAAATGGTTATGCATGGTTAAATTTCTAAACTTTTAAAACAGATTTTCGATATGTCTCACCTAGTGTTTGGTCTGATTTCCCGGGAATTCCCGGAAAATTTCTGACGGTAATTCCCGGGAAATTTTTTTATTTTTCCCGGGAAATCCGGGAATTTCATAAAAAAGCAATTTTACATAAAAAAACGTTAATTTTAATTTAATTTAATTTTGTTTTTTTTTTTATTTATAAAAAATATTTTAAACAAAACTTCAGTTGCTCAAAGTGATTTGTTTTATTTTTTTTACTCGCAGAAATAGATTTTTGCTTTGATACGCGTTTTAAATTTAAATTGTTGACATTACTGTAAAAAGACAAAAAAAAAACAGCAGTTTACAAACATCAAATATTTTTAAATGTAATTCCAAGGCGAAATTAAATTATCTGAAAACAAATAATTACATTTTGGATTCGGCTATATCGAAAAGTTGTATAAAAATATATGCAGAAAATATATATAGACGACTTTTTATGAGCTGTTCTTCAGATGCTGAAGAATCTAGTAGTGATGGTGATATCACAGAAATTCGAGTTGATGAACTTCAAAAAAAAAAAAAATTGGAAAATGCTATCACTAATGCGAAAGCAACGCCAAAATATCGGAAAATTAATAATCTAAACTGCTTTAAAAAAGAGTTTAATATGTATGAAGTAAGCAATAATTGAACAAGGAATATGTATTGAAAACCTGTATAATGCTCTTTTAACTATAAAACCAACTTCGGTGGAAAGTAAAGGGTATTTTCTCTTGTTGTTCACTTTGGAACGAAGTAGAGAAATAGAATGTCCAGTGACTTTCTCAACGCATTAGTAGTTTTAAAAACCACATTTTTAAAAAACTAAAAACTAATATAATTATACACATATATATATATATATATATGTATATATATATATATATATATATATATATATATATATATATATATATATATATATATACATATATATATATGTATGGTATTTTTTTAAATTTGGTAATTAAGATCTCTAGTTTTTTTAATTGTGTTTTTTGTGTTTTGTATATTTAATTAGTTTTACACAAGCAAATTTTTGATACACATATTGTTCATTTTTAATAAAACTATTTAAATATAAATTTTGTTACATTTTAATGACTTTTTTATGATTTTTTTGATAGTAAAAATTTCCCGGGATTTCCGGTATTCCCGGGAAATAACAATTTTTTTTCCCGTTTCCGGGGAAATGAAAAAGTCCGGGAATTCCCAAACACTAGTCTCACCTAATTTAAACTAAATTTTTTCTAAAATGACTCTTTTTGTTGGTATTTTTTCAACCATCCGGCGTTAATGGGTTAACATGACATGAACAAATAAGACTTTAAGACCCTCCACAACTAGTTACATACTAAGTTTGTCATTCCGTGCACGTAAAGAAAAAACATGGTTGTGGTAAACATTTTCTAAGAGCAACATATTATGATAAGATTCATGATTGTAGTCGTCATATTAAAATTATTATTGAATCATATTATGATTAAATATACTCGTAATATGACATCTATATATTTTTTCCTTAATCATATTATTATTCTGTTAATCATACTAAGTTAAGAAGTAATCAAATTATTATCATGTTAATCATAATAAGTTAAGAAGCAATCATATTATTATCATGTTAATCATAAAAAGCTAAGAAATTAATCATATTATTGTCATGTTAATCATTATATGCTAAGAAGTAATCATATTATCATCAGGTTAATCATAATTAATTAAGAAGCAATCAAACTGTCATAAAAATATAAAATAAATAAGACATTTTTTATCGATTTTTTATTTTGTGGCTTTTTATAATTTTTCTTTATGTAAATTAAATAACGGAGTTCAATATAAGGCTTGCAAAAGAGCAAATGCAAAATCTGTGGTTTTCATGGGCCACCGCGTATGTCCTTTCCGATTTAGAGATATTGCATAATTTTAAACGCTCTTTATACGTTTCTAAAAATTTTTGAAAAAGGATGAATCTATTCCGATTTTTTTAACGTAGTGACAAAGCTTAAAAAGTGCAATACCCAGCCCATAGTTTGATCTAGAATGGTTTTTCGGCTCTCCGAATAACGAATTTTCTGTGTGTTTTGTTGTTGGATTTTACAAAAAACAATGATATTTTGCATTTGCACTATTAAATCACTAACACTGAATGAAATTTAACATTAATAGTGGTGGAATACACATATTGATATACGATTTTGTACAAATTCGTTATATGTGACTAGAGATCACACTGTCAAGTTTCGTAAAATAATGGACCGATCCATAATTTACCATAGGCCCCATATAAAGTCCACTCTCAAAAAACACTTTGGTACGCCTTAAACCGTAACGAATAACATGCTATTGTTATAAATGTAATCCATAACAAATTTTATATGACTTGGAATCACACTGTAAAATTACTTGGTCCATAGTAAATCCGTAACGGATATTGCTATTATAAAAATTTTGGTCTGTCACAGTCTTATATGCCTTGAAATCATTATGTCAACTTTTGTAAAGATCGTTCCATAATTTATCAGATACCCCATATAAAGCCAACTCTCGAAAAACTCTTGAGTACGCCCAAAGCCTTTACTAATAATTAGAGTTTGTTCCCGGGATTTCCCGTTCCTGAAATTCCCAGGATTTTCAATTGTTTTCAATTATCGCTTTCCCAGGAATTAATAACGGGATTCCCGGAAAATTTTGAAGAAAAACTTTTTTTAAAACTTAAGTAAATCTATGTGGGATTCGTGTCTTAAGTTGTTTTATCCAACTTTATACGTGGTAAAATATAGACCTATAGGTAATTTTGTATTTTCTTAATCTACTTACAACTACAATTAATTTTGGGAGAAAATCTAGCCAATTGTAGTGGAGAATGTAAGAAAAGATAAGCTCAATGTTTATTGTTGGAATTTTGTTTAAGCTTTGATATCGTTGCAAATCAGACTTTTTGAGTGTTTGTAATTCCCATTCACTCTGTAGTTTTATTTGCATAATATCTTTAGCATTTCTTATGTTTTTGGGAAAAGGTTTCCTGATGAACTGGCCTAAGAAGCCAGTGAAATGCGCATATGAACTAGGTTATCCTCCAACAATAAATTTTACTGTATTTGGGTTAGGTTAGGTTCAATGGGCAGCCGTCACGGCGACGGCTCACTTGGGTCCTTATAGCGATCCCTTTGTGATAGCCTTAGCCAGTGACAAGAGTCAGTCAGTGTCAACCAGACTATTCCTCAGAGGTCACTGCAGCCTCGAAACCCCCGGCTCTCTGCAGAACAGAGAGATCGACTTCAGTCCCACATTAGACACATCGTCCAGATATGGCAATTCCAGTCTCCCAAAATGCCTAAACCTAATGTCCCCCAGACCGGGGCATTGGCAGGAACAGTGAAACACTGTCTCCTCCTCCTCCTCATCATGACAACTTCTGCAGTAGTCATTGTGATCAAGATCCATCCTCCTTGCATGAGAAGTAACCGATATCACTGTCCTCTTCTGGTCCCTACCGAGACCAAGTAGCACGCGCGTTCTCGCCGCGTCATATCCAGGATAGAGTCCTGGCCATCAAGCTGGTATTCTCCCCCTGTCATCTCCCCTGTGCCCTTCTGTACGACTCTCGTCTGATGAGAGTCTTGCAGCGGGCCATTGAAACGCCAATCATGTAATGATTTTAAACCAAGATTCTCTTCTACTTTAAAAATCTGTACCGCTTTGAACTCATCATACCAATTTAATCCGAAAATATTAGCACATTCATGAGAATTTGCAACGATAAGATCTAATCGCTTGCTTTCATTCTGTATATCAACATTAACTTCAACGGAACCTAAAACAGGGATTTGTGCATTACCGTAACCGAAAAGTTTGACAGACGTAGGTTTTAAAACGGGCCTTTTTAAAACCTTATAACTTTCAAGACCAATAACGGAGCGCATAGCCCCCGTATCAAATAGAAATTTCATATCCTGATTTAAAATCATTTTATTACCAGATCTTGAAATAACATTGTCAGTGGCATCACACGACAAAATTTCATTATTCTCCCCAACTGAGTTAATTTTATTAAAATAAGATTTATTTTTACATACCGGAGCAATGTGTCCTATTTTCTTGCAGATAAAACATTGTGCTTTCAAATACTTGCATTTGTTCTTTTCATGTTTCTTAAAACATCCACTACATGCTGGATACTGCTGTTTCGATTGATAATTCTTGTAATGCTGGTTTTGATTTTGATGACTACGTTGCTGATTATGTTGTTGGTTATGCTGTTGATGACTTTGTCTCCTCGAAGTTTGCTTCATATAAAAAATTTCACTATCATAAGTTGCTTTAGATTTGATGCTGTTAAGTGTCTTTTGTGTAGCTTCAAAAGTTTCTGCAATTTGCAACACTTCTTTTAACGTTGGCTCATCTTTTTGTAAAGCTGCTGTCCTCACGGGCTCGTCAGGTGTATATAAAATTAAAATATCACGAATAAGTTCATCGGAAAACTCAGTACAACAATTATCTTTCTTGCACACAAAATTGCATTCCCTTGCCATACCTTTTAAATCTATTACCCATTGACTGTAGCTCTCGCCTTCACGCTTAACACGTTTGTAAAATTCATACCTTGACTTGATCAGTTGTATTCTGCTTTTATAGTGGACATCCAAATTAGTTACCAAATTTGTAAACGTCATCTCTTGTAAACTATGCTTTCCAACCAGCTTCTGTAACACACGGAATGTTTTGTTGCCAATCCAAGATAATAAAAACGCTCTTTTCCTTTCATCGTGCTCTACGCCATATGCCTTATAGTGTTCTTCCAACTGCCTTTTGTAGGTATCAAAATCATTTGATTCTTCATAAAATTGCTGAAATTTCGGTACCGCTATGTTGCTTGTAGTTATACTTGCAACAGGACTCGTAGTCCGCTGATTCATCATCTCCGCGAAGAATTGTTGTTGCTGGGTTAAAATTTGTTGAGTCCAGGCTTGTTGGCGTTCTAAAATCTCTTGAATAGCGGGATCAATTTTTTATCTCGTCGCCAAATAATATGTTTCAAAATAATATATTTTATAAAAAGAAATTAAGTTTATTTCAACACAAAACCCAGAATACAGAAAATTATATATAAATTACGAAACTCAAAATACAAAAACTAATTGATTTAAAAACATTTTTAAACGACACACAGAGGAGTATTTGGCCTGAAAAGCTGGCCAAAAAGGCAGAACTGAATTTTAAGAAATCTTAAGAACTAAGTACGCAGCTCGACAGACAACAATATTTTACATTATATTGTAAATTTTTAAGACTTTTAGTTGAGATTTGTAGCTCTGAGACCCTGCTAAAGTCAGAAAAGTGAAGAAAATTATATGAGATTTAAATGTTTTTTTCGGTTTCTGGATGTTTATATGATTTTTTTTGCGGCTAAACGAATAAAGGTTTAACAAAGATTTTTTTTTCGCTGAAAGGTTTGATCAAAAGTTATTTAAAACAGCAAAAAAAATTTAAAATATGTTGAATATTCATGTTGAAACAATTCGTTCAAAAGCTAAAAAAAACAAATTATACACTTTTTTTTTTGCAAAAAAAGGAAAAGAAGAGGTTTTTAAAAGTGAGGTTAGCATGTCTACTTGATACCACAATAAAATTTGGAATCTCTAATTTTAGAAACCAAAAAAAAAGTGTGCGCAAGTTTGCGCCATTATTTTTGACGATTTTTTTAAATTTTCACATTTCGTCTATTTTTGCTCATCGGGCACTTTTTCTTATACCTTTATATCGTCATAAACTTTTATGTATTTTGAATTATTGATTTCAACCGTTATTCACATCACTTTTAACACTTCACAATATTAATACCTGCCTATATGTAATTATAAATTGCAAAAATTCTTAATTATCCAAAATAGTTTTAAGGGAATGTCCCACACATCCCCATAAATTTTTTTTTTTTGAAAAAATAGCTTTTTCCAAAAAGAAATCGAATTTTTTGAATAAAATTGTTTAGTAAGGTAGTTCTTTTGGACTTTATATTTTTTTACAACTCAAAATTTTTTTTACATTAAAAAAAATTTTCACCCAAGTAAAAAATTTTCAAGTCGAGAGGCGCGGATTAGGATTTTATTTTAGACCCATGGTTTCTTCGGAGAATTTTCTTAGAATTTTATGTAGACTACGTTTTTGCTATACGATTTTTAATTTTTTTTTTTTTCATCCATACAAATCGACCCGCCCTAATGTACATACAGTCTGTCAAGTATGAGTTTAAACCTTTAAAATCGACATTTGTTAATTGAGTTTTGCGATTTATACCAACTTTTATTCCTTAAGCTTCGTACAGACGATGGTCAGATCTTACAATATTGGTAAGCAGCGTTGCTTAAATTTACAATATTGTAAGAGCTGACCAGCGTCTGTACGAAGCTTTAGGAATGTGGCTTTTAGAAAAATCTTAAAAATTTAAACTTTTTGGTTCTTAAATTTTTTTATTGCATGTTGAAAACAAAAAATTTGACGCATTTTGCATGTAATTTTTTTTTCGCCATTAAATTTTTAATAACTCCAAAATAGTAATAGATATAAAATAAATGTGTATGGTTAGTTTAAGCAGAATTTTCCGGTGCATCTTCTGATCCTCCTACTATTAAAATCGGAGAACACGTTTTCAAGTTATGGCAAAATATATAAGGCAACCCAACGATTTAGGGGGTGAAGTATGCCACGCCTTTAAAAGAAAATCCTTACGTACTAGAGAAAAACGGAAAACAGATTTGAATTAAGGGCATCAAAATCCATATAATCTACATACTTTTATTTCTAGGGTAGAGAAACATTTTTTTGTTGCGCAGTGTACTTTTGTTGCGCAGTGTAATTTTTTCAAAATCTTCCACTAGACTTTTTATATCATACTACACCTAAAACTATCAAAAAAATAAAACTTTTAATTCAAAAAACACGTTTAATAATTTTGGCCAGCTTTTCAGGCCAAATACTCCTCTGTGCGACAAGTGGATACAGAGAAACACATCAATTACAGTAGGTAACGGATATAAGAAATTAAAAAAAAACAACATAAATGTTTCTTATAGCGTTTTTTTCTTTGAAGCAATTATTTTTTCTAAAAAAATATTTTCTGATACTAGTTTCAACTCTTTTAAAAAAGTTTATACTATACCACGTCGTTTTTTCTTAGTTCTCTGCCAACTTCCAAAAATCCTTTGCGTTCATACGATGATTTTTGGTTGCATGTCTCTTTTATTTACAGTCAGGCATTGATTATCCGTAGTTCGAATAACCGGCAGCATCAATTAACCGGGAAATAAAAAGAATTTTTTTGCATTGATTTAAATTTTTTTGCAATGATCACCTCTACTATCCGGCATTTTTAATATTGGTACATAACAAAATATTTCTTAAAGAAACGGTTAATTAGCAGCAGTTTTTACCTTCGACGTCAAAATATTCACCTTTAGTCTAGAAATTTAAAAGGTTATTTTGTATCCCTTGCGTTGAAAATTTTTTCATATACAATTTTTGAATTTTTATAAAAATTTTGCGCGGGAGCTGAATTTAGTATTTAATTTATTTTTTAGAAAAAAGAATTATAATCATAGCCAACTTAGAGTAGGGATACCAGTACCCATGTTCTGTAACTTTAGTGAGAACTTCTTGCATCGAAAAGATGTGAAACAAAATATTCCATCGTTTCTCGAAAAGTAAGAAAAATGTGTGTCTGTAACTCATGTCGAAAACTATCAAAAGAGATTACGTCGTTACGTTATAAATGTCATAATATTGCACTCGAAGCCGATGTGGCATTGCAGACGTTCAGAACGCCAGTAACACATATCGTTGACGGCGACCAAAATTTACTTAAATTGAAAGTTTTTTAACGACGGCGGCAAAAACACAACCGTCGCACTGTGGCTGAAAATTGAATTTCATCGGCCAAAAGTCCAATTTTTTGTCATCGCCGATTTCAAAAATTTTAATGCCATTCGATAGCAAACATATTAGAACTAAGGTATCCAAAAATTTAGAATAAAATATTGATAATTGTGGCTGTGGCATGCTGCTGAAAACAAATATTTTATGTTTAAGAAAAAAATTAATTTTTGTAAATTTGATCAGAAATAAATTATGATTTCTCGCAAACCGTTATCAATAATTGGTCGAAATTTTTTTTGTTATATTAGTGGGATAGTAGTCTTTAAGAAGTGGTTAATTACATCATTCTATCATTTATACCTGATGTGTTATTAAATGTTTCCCCAGGTTCTATATTTTAGTTAAATCCGAATTTTAGAGGAGTAGAACTTGTTAGGGTCAAAATGGGTTAAAGAGATTTTAGTACCATCAGAAAGCTGAAAGTGTCCTCTTTAACCCCATATATACTTGTGCAACTGTTTGGAACTGTCTGTTGAACACTTTTTTTATTTTAATGAAATTACTCGCAACATTTTTGTTTGCTCTTTTTATTTAAGCTGCTCATATGACTGAAATATAACACAATGGTTTACGAACGTTTTGTTTTGAAAAATTATTTTGCTTCTTATGAACGGCTGAACATATTTGAATGAAATTTTAAACTGTCATGGCCGGGTAGCTTTTGAGTTGAATTGAAAGAACACGGGACCATGGAGGGTCGGGAGTGTGACTTGTGGACCTCTAAAATTGGTAACCTCGGAAATTCAAACTTTAAAAAAATTCACCAAAAATATATTTATGGATTGCAAAAAAAAAAAATTAAGCTTAAGCTGAATTACAAAAAATATGCTTAAATGTTTAGGTTATCTCCTTTGCCTTTGGAGATATTCGGATAAAACGGATTTTTTGGCTTGATTTTATAACGTTTTTTCTAGTTTTGAAATCGGGTGGATTATGTTTTATGTCAAACTGTTATCAATAGTGGGTTCAACACTTTTTATATTGGTAGTAAAGCAGTCTTTAAACAATGTTATGTTGTATTACTGTACCGATTATACCTGCTGTGTTATTAAATATTTTTTCAGGTTCTATATTTTAGTCAAATTGAAGTTCAGAAGAATAGAATTTATGAGGGTCAAAAGGGGTTTAAAGAGATTTTACTAGCTGTAGGATGTAAGAGTATCCACTTTAAACCCAAATGCACTTTTGTACCTGTTTGGACCAGCCTATAGAACACTTTTTTAGTTTGTGTAAAATTATTCGCAACATTTCTTTTGATCTTTTTATTTTACCTATTCATATGACTGGAATATAAGTGTACCAAGCCAAGTGGTGCTAGGTATTTTTTTTATATTATTACCAATTCCTGTGGGATTTTAAGCGTATCCTACTTTAGCCCACTTTAGTTTTTTATTTTAGCTTATTATGCTACCTAGGAAGACATTATAACGCAAGCTATGTATAAAAGCCAGTGGTATTCGGATAAAATCTTAGTTGTTAAAATACATCTAAGCAATAACAATCTAATTTGTAAATATCTATAAAAATGGAGAGCTTCAGCTATTAAGAATTATCCGAAGAGTATTCTAAAAATAAAAAGGAGGAAGATGTTTTAAGTTACATTGAAGGAAAACTCAATTTATGTTCCTGCAGCACTGAAATATGATCGGAACTGCAAAATTAAGCAATTTAAACCAAGTACCGGAAAAATCATTAGATAATACTAATGCATATGAATTTGGATTATCGCCGCTACATACAAGAATACGAATTATGGAGCACAAATTAAAAATCAGCTACGATTTGGGTTTTGTACCTACAGGATCAATAACAAACAATGACACCAACAAGGATTTAAGAAGCATAAAAAAGAAGCATGTTCAGGATGAATTTTGCAAATGTGGGTTGATTATAGACCAACCAAAACAAGGATCAGGCAATACGAATGATGGGAATACAGCAAGAAGGCTCTTTTCTGATCCCAAAAAAGCATCTGAAATAATGGGTGTTTATATAAGTCTTATATAAGATTTAAAACAATCATTGATGTACTTGCATGCAATGAACAAATTGATTATAGAAAATTTGGGGATTATGCCAAAGAAACAGCACGAATATATACTACCAATTATTCATGGAGAAATATGTCTGCAAAAATTCATAAAATCCGTTATCATGGAGAGGATGTCATTAGGGATCATTTAGTACCACTAGGAGATCTGTCAGAGGAAGCCAAGGAAATAAGGAATAAAGATTACAGATTTTATAGGGAGCACAATACCAGAAAAATGTCACGAGATTTTACAAATGATGTTCTGTTTAATATACTGTTGGCAACGACAGATCCGCTCATCTCTAGCATTCGAAGTCAATGGAATGTAGAACATCGGGACTTAGATGAAGAAGCAAAAGGGCTGCTACAGGACAGAGGTAATACAAAACCAAGTATGGAATATTTGGAGGCAATTCGAATGAATAGTAGATATAATTAACTTTTATTGTTATTTAAGCAAAAAATATGTTTTTTGTCGTTATTGCTATTTAAGTAAAAACGAAAATAAACATTTACAAATTTACACCTATTTATTTTTTTAATTTAAAAGTATTCTAGTGGAACTGGTTCCAGTTGAACCTGTTGTAGAGTTGATAATGTAGAAACCTATTCACAAAATGATCATAGGTATTATTACATGCCTATTCATTTTTTTTAAAGGCATAGTGGTAATTACGAGGCGAATGTATATGCATATAAAGGTAATACGAATACTCATTTGTTCTTACGCTGATAAAAAAATTTTTTCTCCAGAAATATATAAAAATGTTTATATTTTTCGAAAGAAAACATTATGAGTATGCTTGTAGAAGCAATTTTTAGTCAGTTTGACATTTATACTCCCATATGCCCTATTCAAAATCAAATTTTTCAAACAAAAAAAAAAAAAAAATAAAATTAATTTGAGTAAAAAATTCTAATAATTCCACACACCGATTTTTATACAATTAGAACAGTAATGATTTCTAATATTTCCATTATTTTCTAGAAAATTCTGATCAATATCGAGTGGTAAATTGTATTGCCTTTTTTGAACAAAAAAAAATTTTAAGCCATTTTCCGGGATTGGGAATTTGGGTATTTCTTAATCAAAAATGGGGTTCTTTTTCAGTCCACTGTTTTAAGAACTTTTTAATCTACATAACTGCCAAAATTCATTATGATACCTTTATTCATGTTAGATTTATAGAATGTCAAACAATAAAATTATTATTTATACAGTGTAAATGAATAAAAGGGCTTTCAATATGAGTAAAAAATAGTAATTTTAAGGTTTGACATTCTATAAATCTGACATGAACAAAGATATATTAATGAAATTTGGCAGTTATGTAGATTAAAAAGTTCTTAAAACAGTGGGCTGAAAAACATCCCACTTTTTGAATAAAAAATACCATAATTCTCAATCTCAATCATTAGCATTTTCATACTAAATGCTAAAAAAACATCAAAAGTTCAACTTTGACCTTAAATTTCTCAACAACTACTAATCGGATTTTAACAAAATTAAAACTGTAAAAAAGTTCAAGAAGTCTTCTCTCCTGCAATCGGTTCAAAAGTTACAGATTTTTGGCCGATGAAAAACGATTTTCATCCACTGTACGTCGGTTATACCAAATTGTGTAAAGAGCGACTTTAATGTTTGTTGTTTGCAAACGAGCTTTGAAGACATTCGTATCAGAGAACCTTAAAACGCACTATTTTTGTGCATTTATTCATACGCTAAAATTTACAATAACTCTATACATGCAAAACAAAGTTCAACGTTGGTAATTTTTTTTTCCTTTCGTACACATTTGATATTTTCATTTATTCGTTTTTTATTGAAAGTGCTTTATTTGCATTTTTGTTGCTCACGCAATATAACACAACTGAGTAAATTCAAAAGAGCACATTCTCTATACTTTTGTTTACATTAACAACAACAACAATAAACAACGATGAGACCAGAGCTGCCAGTTTTGGTTGTTTCTAACCAAAATTGGTTATATTTCTTTTCGATGTGGAGATGTGAATATTTTTTTAATTTTGGTTACTTTTCTTCTAAAATAAAAATACGTACGAATATAATTTGTACTGCGTACGGAAGTTTTTTAAACTTTATCGAAATTAAAAATCCCTTTCAAAACTGCAACCAAATATTTTTTTCAAGATTTTTGCTAACACTGCAGTTACACGCTCAAGTTTTTCTGGCTCACTAACCTTGAAATCAGCTGTTTTCTTGAACGTTAATTGAAACACTCACTGGCAAGAGAATTTTAAAGGCAAGTTCGTATCAGTACTTAAGTAGTACTTAAAGTAGAAAGTGCTTAAAATCACGCGGAATCGATTTCAGAAAATGACTTAAAAATTATACAAAAGTCGTTTTGGTATTTCTCAAAACTTGAATACAAGTTTAATGTTCTAAATTTAGTAATAAAAATAAAATTTAGGTTATTTCCAGAAGTAGATATAGTTATATACATACTTGAAAATACACATAGGAATTTTAAAGATTTTTCAAAATTACATAGATTTAGGCCCGTTTTCACAACTCACCGATAGCTAAAAGTAGACTGTAACTGGCGTTATAAAAAGTGTTACATTCTTAAAACTTTACTTAAACCTAAAGTGAGCGATAAAGTAGATTAATGTTCATTCTACCTGGTAGGTAAAAGTAAAGTTGTATTAATGAAACACTTTTTATACGGCCGATAAAATCCTACATTTAGTTATCGGTAAGTTGTGAAAACGGGCCTTATAATATATAATTTTAAAATTTATGGAACTTTATGTAAATTAGAAAATATTTACACAAAATGCATTTCGTCAATAGATTTCGATTTCGCCAAAACAATCGCCACATCGCCAAAGGTAAATTTCCATCGACAAATGGATTTAACAAATCGCCACATTTGACAGTCCTGTCAATGACAGCTAAAAAGTGGGAAACAATTTGGATTTTTTGTGGTTTATAACTGTGAAGTACAAATAGTTGATTTGAACTGAACTTGGTAAAATTGGTGGTTAATTAAGTTTATTGTTATTTTTTTTTTTTTTTAAATGTAACAGAATTTCATTTTTGTTTTGTTTTCTTGGCGTTTAATTATTATACTACTATAAAGTGCAAATATCTAACCTTTATATTACAATGCAACTTAAAATAAATTTTAATGATTTTCTCATTTAATAAATGGAATTTTAAATTTGGTTATATTTTTTCACATTTGGTAACTTTTTCAAAAATTTTGGTTGTAAAAATTGTATTGGTTGTGGCAGCACTGGATGAGACGCTTTTTCAAAATTAACAACAATAAAAACAACAATACATTGTACCTACTACTACTACTACTGTACTTTTTGTTTCTATGGAAATTGTGTGTACCTACATAAGTATGTGTGTTTAGTTTCATTTAAATTTTTTTTTTCTTGTACTACATAGTTAATGCTGAATAAATACATGAGTAATGATTGTTTCATTTCTGGCTCTTTCGTTTGTATTTTTTGTTTCTTTACCAAACAATCATTTGCGCTCAGAACACTTAGAATCTTTATAAAAAAAAACGAAGGCAACGATTGTATAAATAACAAAGCACGATGTGCGTTATTTGAATGACTGCAAACCAGCAGCGAATATTTGCGGTTGCGCGAGTTTGACTGTATGACCGTAAGCGTGTGTATTTGTTGTCGTTAATTAAATGCGATTTTTTTTTCAATTGCAAAAAGCTATTCTCTGATTCGTATCTTCTTCTATCTATCTATCTATCTATCTATCTATCTATCTATCTATCTATCTATCTATATATATAAAAATGAAAAATGTTTGTATGTTTGTTTGTTTGTATGTTTGTTTGTTGGCTTATAGACTCCTAAACTACTGAACCGATTTTCCTGAAATTTTTACAGGGGCATCATGTGAGCCCTAAAAATAAAATAGGCTACTTATTTTTTCGATAGGGGCAGGGGAATTGGTACCCCCCATTGGATGCCAATATTAAATATCGCATATCTTAAGAGCCGCTGCACGCATTTTGTTGAACTTTTGGTAGTAGGATCTCCTAAGCCCCAAAATTTAAATAAAATAGTAGCGAGGGAAATGGTTCCCCCCATAGGACGCCAATGTTTAATATAGCATATCTTAAGAACTGTTATAGTGAGAATGTTCAAACTTTGTAGAAGTCACTCTTATGGTATACTACTCTATTGAGAATAAAAAAAAAGGCGGTAGGCGCAGGGGGGGAAATACCTCCCATAGGATGCATATATTAAATTAAACTATTAAAGGGACAGTCTTCAAACGTGGTTAAAGCTACTATTATGGTAAAATATAAATTTCAATATAAAAATGGGCGGGGTTGACAGGGGAGGAGCAGTACCCCTCATAAATAGAAATATAATTAAGAGCCGCTGCACGCATTTTGTTGAACTTTTGGTAGTAGGATCTTCAGAGCCCCAAAATTTAAATAAAATAGCAGCGGGGGAAGTGGTACCCACCATAGGACGCCAATGGTTAATATCGCATATCTTAAGAACTTTTATAGTGAGAATGTTCAAACTTTGCAGAAGTCTCTCTTATGGTATACTACACTTTTGAAAATAAAAATAAAGCGGGAAGGCGCAGGGGGGAAATACCTTCCATAGGATGCACATATTAAATATCTCTCAACTGAAGAACTATTAAAGGGAGAGTCTTCAAACGTGGTTACAGCTACTACTATGGTAAACTATAAATTTCAATATAAAAATGGGCGGGGTAGACAGAGGAGGAGCAGTACCCCTCATAGATAGCAATATTAATAAGAGCCGCTGCAAGCAATTTGTTGAACTTTTGGTAGTAGGATCTTCTGAGCCCAAAAATTTAAACAAAATAGCAGCGGGGGAAGTGTTACCCCCCATAGGACGCCAATGTTTAATATCGGATATCTTAAAAACTATTAAAGTTAGAATGTTCAAACTTTGTAGAAGTCACACTTATGGTATACTTCACTTTTGAAAATAAAAATAAAGCGGGAAGGCGCAAGGGGGAAATACCTTCCATAGGATGCATATATTAAATATCTCTCAACTGAAGAACTATTAAAGGGAGAGTCTTCAAACGTGGTTAAAGCTACTATTATGGCAAACTTTAAATTTCAATATAGAAATGGGCGGCGTAGATAGAGGAGGAGCAGTACCCCTCATAGAAAGAAATATAATTTAGAGCCGCTGCACTCAATTAATTAAACTTTTTGTAGTATGATCTTCTGAACCCCAAAATTGAAATAAAATAGCAGCGGGGAAATGTTACGCCCCATAGGACGCCAATGTTTAATATCACATATCTTAAGAACTGTTGCAGTGAGAATGTTCAAACTTTGTGGAAGTCACTCTTATGGTATACTACACTTTTGAAAATAAAAATAAAGCGGGAAGGCGCATGGGGGAAACACCTCCCATAGTATGCATATATTAAATATCGCTCAACTGAAGAACTATTAAAGAGAAAGTCTTCAAACGTGGTCAGAGCTTCTATTAAGGTAAACTATAAATTTCAATATAAAAATAGGCGGGGTAGACAGGGGAGGAGCAGATAGAAATATTAATAAGAGCCACTGCACGCATTTTGTTGGACCTTTGGTAGTATGATCTTCTGAACCCCAAAATTTAAACAAAATTGCAGCGGGGGAAGTGGTACCCCCCATAGAACGACGATGTTTAATATCTCTTTTCTCAAGAACTGTTATAGTAAGAATGTTCAAACTTTGTAGAAGTCACTCTTATGGTATACTACACTTTTGAAAATAAAAATAAATATCTCTCTACTGAAGAACTATTAAAGGGAGAGTCTTCAAAGGTGGTTAAAGCAGTGAAGCGATGCGCAACGGGTTAAGCTAGTATTTTATAAAAATATTAAAAGCAAAATAATAAAACAATGAAAAATGTGCCAAGTATAAAATATTATTATTATTATTCTTTGCATTTTGCATTTTTAATTGTTTTTTAGTGTAAAAATTTTTTCTCGCCCCATTTTTATTCGTGAGTTTATTTGACAGTTCAAAGTGGGAACTTTTCTCACCAAAATGTTACAGACACACTTTTTCTGTAAATTGGCTAGTAATTTCCTTACGTGACAGCTTGTACTCGCCAAAAAAAGTTACAGACACAGTTAAGTGAGAAAAACAGCTGTTTGTTTCAACTTATGACATTTTTGTTTCATTTCACACATTTCAATCGAAAACTTTCTCGACGCGAGAGTTACAGAACATGGGTACAGAAGTCTAAAACTATCAACCAGGACATATAATGCAAATCACATCCGAACGTACAACAAAATCTCATGTATTCCAAGAACTAAACGTATACAAATAAACCCCATAAAAATTTAATTTGGTAAATTTCCTAACCATATATTTCAGATTTAAGTCCAACAATTAAACAATAGACACAAAACTTAACATAAAAAATAATAAACAAAAATAAAAGATTAATTTAAACTTTGAATAAACTTTATTGAAATCAATAAGTTGAACGACGTTTACCCCAGGCAATAGGTGCTGGTAAAATTGCTTCAGGTAAACAGCGTTACAACAGAAATCTTAACCTATGTTCATAACAAAAATCAGCTTAAACTTGCAATAATGAAAAAGTCAATTTCTTAAAGTTTCAAAGGTGATTTTTGAAAATTTACTCCTTATCCAATATAATCATCACTTATCTGCGGTTATATATTTTTTTAAAGTTCTTGTTCCTAAACATTCCTAATGTCAAAGATTGGAAGTAAAATTTTATTATTATTCCATATCGAGGGCCTATATTCAAAACCCTCTATCTTTGATTTTCACGAAAATTACTTTTTAATGGTAAAATGTTCAGTAAAGCAACCCTCATCTATGGTGTAATTTTCATAACAAACATATCTTTTTTTGCTGTTTTATTTGCATTTTTGTATTTTCTCTATCTTATACAATTAATTTTTCTGAATGCAAAAGCCTCTATCTTTTCTAATAACAAATTTTCAAATATTTTTTTTGAATAACTTGTTCCTGCAATACATGTGTTTTACTATTTTTTGCAAGCTGAACATGAATTTGACAATTTTAATGGTTTATTAAAATAACGAAAGCCGATTCTGAACTGAATTATAATTAAAATATTTTGCATTCTTGGTTTTAGAAAATATAATGTCCATGCCTTAAAACTAAATGGTAAAAGTTGGAATTTGCTTAAAAAGTGTCTTCTTTTAAAGTGTCCATCTATGATACAATTGTCAAAATAAGTAATTTTCAAAATCGTATGTAATACAAATATTATTATCGTGTGATAATCTTACATAATAGTATCAGTTGATGAATATAATCAAAACATTAAAAAAAAAAAAAAAAAATCGTGCACAGTATGAAAAAGGTATTGATAAAATTGCAAGTGAGAATGGTGTACGTCACGTTTTTACAATGGACGTCTAAGCAGTGAAACTTTGTCCCAATATTAATGCATCAGCAATTTACTTTAAGCAACGCCTTTGGGTACACAGTTTTACTGTTTATTATATACATAGGTACTCATCAGTGAACAAACTATTGGTGGAGCGAAATCAATATTGATTTGTCTGCGTCGGTTTTGTTTCCTTTATTATTCATCATTAAAACCCGCATTGCTTATCAGATTCATTGCCAATTACAATTTTCTCGGGGGGTTGTGGCTACCAAAACCGTAACCATTATTTATCTAATGCTCTATCCAATTTTGCTGCTAAAAATAATAAAGTTATTGAACAGAAAGAAGTTCTTAGAGAAAGGCCATACGCATATGCCCATGCTAGGATAGAGATTAAGTTGAAAAATCAATTAAAACACTTCCCAATCGATTCCGTTAGAATGACTACAAAAGCCAGAAAGACTGTTAAAATTAAAAATGAGATCGTGAAAAAGCCGTTTGATGCAGAATATATAAATTATGATTTCTTTAATAACACGGTGCTACAAATGAGCACTATTTTTATACTTGAAAAGCGACCTAGTGTAGGTTATAGACCTTACTGAGTAGATCATAAGTCAATTTTAAAAAGTCCGCAAACACCCTCAAATTTCGGAATTATTCCGAAAAAAACATTTTTGGGTAGGTTCGAGTACTTATGAACGCGTAACTCAGTTGATAATTATCCGATTTTTATTTTTTAAACGGTTTCAGAAAGAAGAGACATGTGCCTTTCTAAATATATGCACTGGTATGTGTATAAAATTTTTGTAGTGATATTCTTAATTATATCTGATTTTAATTTGTTTTTTTTCTCGATTTTTCAAATTTGGTGCCATTTTTTTAAATTAGTTTGTTAAGGAACATACCAGTATGTATACACACTATTAAAGCTAATTTAGTTTTGAGTCAAACCAGCTTTCATTTAATAAAATCGAACAAAAAATAAAAAAGTTATTTAGGTTTTTCAAAAGTGAAAAATTTAGCTTTTTCAAATATTGTTCAATAGACCGGGTCAACCTCCATAAAAAACAAAAATTATGCCAGTCTCCCCGCAGAATGAAAGATATGTCAATAAAGTTTCTAAAACACCTCAGCTCAAATTGGGATACAGGAAGCAGTTCGTGAAACACCTGGATACACTTGGATTTTACACTTAAAATCAGTTTTTCCAAGAATAGCTTAAGCAGAAATAAAAGATAGTAAAAATGTTTATTGATTTCTAACCATAATTGTTCATGATTGACAAAGCCATATTCTAGCCATAAACAATGATATCCGATACGATAAAATTGGACTTTAAATGACGATGCTGTATAAATAAAACAAAAAGCGCTGCAAAAAAAACAATATTCCTGTTCTAGGGCGTGATTGATGAACATTTTTTTTGGTTTGTATTGGCTTCTACCTGGTTAGATGTAATATGTACGTGAAAAAGAAAGAGGGGCTTAATACTAAGTTTTAGAACGACTTTTTTGACACGTGAAAAATTCGGATTAAAAATGAAGCCACTGTCAAGCCATGAACACCGATATGCGATTTGATGAGATAAGACTTTAAATGGCAGCGCTATATATAAAAAACCAAAAGGGCTGTATTTGGGGGCGTAGCAGAAAAAGCTGGGTTAACTCAAAACTAAATTAGCTTTAATAGTGTGTATACATATTGGTATGTTTCTAAACAAACTAATTTAAAAAAATGGCACCAAGTTTGAAAAATCGAGAAAAAATCAAATTAAAATCATATATATATAGAATATATAGAATATAATAATTAAGAATATCACTACAAAAATTGTATACTCATACCAAAAAGTGTATACATTTAGAAAGGCACACGTCTCTTCTTTCTGAAACCATTAAAAAAATAAAAATCGGAAAAAAATCAACTGAGTTACGTGTTCATAAGTACTCGAACCTACCCGAAAATGGTTTTTTCGGAATAACTCCGAAATTTGAGGGTGTTTCCGAACATTTCAAAACTGATTTCAGATCTACTCAACAAGGCCTTCAACTTACACTAGGTCATTTTCCAAATATATTTTCACTGTAGCACCGTGTAATTACAGTGATGATAAACTTTTGCTTTTTTTTTTAATTAGACCAGCAGCCGTATTCTGTAACATGCTTAGCTAAAGCTTAATCTCGATCGCTAAAATGCCTTAGAGAATGCGAAAATTAAAATTTTTAGCGATGACATTAAAAGCCAAAATTGCTGCGAATTTTATTTTTATGGCATTGTTAAATCTAGCAATGCACGTTACAGTATTGTATTCGTAGCCAAAAATCGTTAAATCAACTTTATAGATTTTTAGCGATAGAGATTTAGCTTTAGCGAATTACAGAATACGGCCACAGGACGAGTAAAGAACGATCCCATAGTGTCTTATTTAAGATCTCTTTTATATCTTCCAGATGGTAGCGTAAAATATAAAATAAACTTTGATACAGATCACATTGATCTTCCTGTTCGTATAAAACCTTATACAGAAAATATTGAACCAAAACCTCCATATGCTGCTCCACTTTCAATTCAACCAAATAAGTGGAAGAATTTGCGAGATTTGAAGAACGTTATACCACCGGAATTTTATTATTATTTTTACGGTAATTTACACCAATCAAACTCGAAACAAACTTAAAAAAGCAAAAACAAACAAAAAAAAAAAAAAAAAAAAAAATTGCTGCTATAACTTTTTATTTAATATAGCCATTATCTTAAATAAGCCACGTTAAACACTGACGGCTGGCATAAATAAATTCAAAATAATTTATTTTTATTAAAATGCAAAACCCTCTATCTTTTCATTTTAATACATACATATTGATTATTTTTGAGAAGCAAAACCCTCTATCTCGCATAATGTCCCCAATAATGCAAAATTTTATAAACTAATTATCTGTGAGATTCAGTGGTAGATTTAAAGAATATTGTAGAATACCGAATTTTAATAACTAAAGTAATACGTGAAAAAACAGTTTTTTGGCTCTCCTCAAAAGTTGTGTTTTTTAAGATAGAGGATTTTGAATATAGGCCCTCGATATACTACTTCTAATCCATTTTTTAATTACTTTTAAAATTTTCCGATAGTATCGATAGTGATAAAAACTATCGGTAGTCCGTCAAAAATAAAACTATCGATAGTCCGACAGAAATAAAACTATCGATACTACAATCGATTGTTTTGCAGCTCTAATTGCTAGTGCTTAAAGCTCGAAATGTCAACCATTCATAGTCTGAGTTCATACGGCTCATGTCATATTGACAAGATTCTTCCTTTTCCTTCTTTGAACATGAATTGGCGTTCAAATGAATCATGTCATGTTGACGACATGTTTTTTATTTTGTTTTATTTGATATTTAAAACAAAAACAAAATTAAACAACGAATAAGAAAGCAAAACGTAAAGGCAGTATATGCATCTGTGTACTCGTTTCTTTTCCCCTCGTCCCTCTCGCCTATAAAGTAGCAATCTTGTCACAGACTTAGCAAAACACTAAAGGTAAAGGGTGGTTAAGTTTCAAGGGCCTATGTTGATTTTGAATAAAACACAAACTATTTAGGAAATTATTGTAATTTTATTTTATTATGATATATTGGTATTACTCAATTATGTATGGAACAAAATATCGGCCAAATGGGCGCCGCGACCACGGCGGCACACCTCCAACCGATGGTCCAAATTTTCGATGACCCTGAGGCATAATGGAGGTTCTATGCCGTTAATGTGCCGAATTATCTCATCCTTTAGCTCTTGAATTGTTGCTGGCTTATCGACGTACACCTTTTCTTTCAAATAACACGAAAGAAAAAAGTCCAACGGTGTCAAATCACATGATCTTGGCGGCCAATTGACATCGCTATTACGTGAGATAACACGGCCATTGAATTTGTTGCGCAAAAGAGCCATTGTTTCGTTAGCTGTGTGGCAAGTGGCACCGTCCTGCTGAAACCACATATCGTCCACATCCATATCTTCCAATTCGGGCCATAAAAAGTTCGTTATCATCTCACGATAGCGAACACCATTCACAGCTACTGCTTGACCGGCCTCACTTTGGAAAATATACGGCCCGATGATGCTGCCAGCCCATAGACCGCACCAAATAGTCGCTCTTTGTTAATGCATTGGTTTTTAGACAATCACTCTTGGATTATCATTCGCCTAAATGCGGCAATTCTGCTTATTGACGAATCCACTGAGGTGACAATGTGCCTCATCACTGCATCACGAAGTGCACGATATGCATTTTGATTTGAACGCCCATTTTCATAATAAGTCTGGATAACTTTAACACGTTGTTGGATTGTTTATCTCTCCATGGTTCAAATTGAGTAAGTCTGAAATAGAGAAATGTCAAATAAAATTCGGAAAAAAACTTGGCGTTTAGGTGTGGTTCACATTCAACATCGGCCCTTACAATTTAACCACCCATTAGAAGTACATAAAACGCGTTTATTCGTCGACGTTTGTCGTGCGTTTAAAAATTTTAGCGCGTTACAAAAGCCATTCCTGTCAGTTGTTTTTTATTTGTTTACTTATTTGTGCATTGAAAACGGATTCGAAAGTATATCAAGATTTTATTATTTTATTGAATTTATTTTTTTTTTATATAAATATTGTATGTTTTTTAAGCTCCTCAAAAAGTTTTTCTTTCATAATTCACAAATTTGTTAAATTTTTTTTTTTATTATCAAAAAGTAATTGCAATTTTTGGGAATACAAAATTTTTTTTTTTTTTTTTTTTTTTTTTTTAAGATGAGATAAACCCACTTTTTTATTGTTGATGTGTTTTGTTAAAGCTTTGATATTGTTACAAGTAAAACTGTTGCTATAAGTCTTATACGTTTAACAGTTTTATTTGGTTTAATATCTTTAGTTTGTCTAAAATCTTTATGGATGAAGTTTCCTGATGATCTGGCCTAAGCAACCAGTGAAATGCATAGGAATAGCTTATCCCATCAACAATAAATTTCAAGTGTTTTTATCAAGAATAAAAACTGGGAATTAAGCACGAATAACAAAATTATTTTTTTTATTTTCAGCTTATAACTTGTCAAAAATACACAACGCGTTAAAAAGTTAAAAGTTAACCAACTTTCTGGCGCAAACGCGTCAAAATATTTTGCATGTAGCTTGTTCTATGAAAATACACTAGCTTAACTTTTTTTGACAGAAGACGACAGAGCGCGCGCGCACTAACGCGTGTTATGTACTTTTACCTTAACAAATCAAAACATATAAGCTTGAACTGTCAAAATCTTTTCTTATGCAGAATACTTTTTATATGGACCCATATGGAAAAGGACACGGTGCTTTTGAGACACTTTTTTCTTATGTTGTGATGTTTTTATTTCCGTTATCTACTGTTTATACTACTCCATATCGATGAAATTAGCAGACAATTTAAAAAAATTTACTCTTTCAACACTTAAATTTTTAAATTTATTTTTAAACAAATTTCTATATAAATTTCCACATGTGTACGTGACACCTGATTAATTCAATTATGATGTTCTGCACTTAAGTGCTTTCTTTAATAATCCATTAAATTGATGTATTTTGCATACTGCCATTATGCAAAATTAAGGGGAAATGAGAAGAAAAAGGAAACTCTTGTCCTATTTTAATACTTGCATTTTATGCTTTTTTAATGGCTGGTTTTTATTTACTGGAATGTTGACATCTTTCTCTAAAAGCATTTCCATGTACTTTACTTTTGTCTATCTATTTGTCTGTCATGTCTTTAATTTTTTGTTCAATCTATAAAAATGTTAACTACAAATTTACAAAATTGCAGTTTGCAAAATTGCAATTAATTATTTCAGAATTTGTGTATTTTAGTCTTGATTGCATAAAAGAAAATTTTTGTTTTGTTTGGATTTAAAATATTTTCTCTAGTTAAACTAAAAGATATTGTTACTATACTGCCTTTCAATAACGTTTTGGTTTATTTTCTTTATAACACTGGCTTACAGCCAAAAAATACCAAGAACGCCACATGCCTAGATAAGTTAATTGAGACCTCCTGAACACGAAAAACGCTGTAATTTTTTTTCCTAAGTACAGTTTTTTATATAACGGTACTTTTGTGTTTTTCAGTGTATGGTCCTACTCAAACCCTTGTGGAGCCCAACCAAAAAGTCCAATCGAAATAAATGGCATATCGTTGGAAAGTTAATTGAATGCCTTTTCTGTCGATATGCTGTTTTTTTCTACGTTATATTAAATATCTGGAATGTTTTATTTTTTAACCAAATAGAATATTTAATTACCAACATTTTAAGCGTACTTTGAAAGAAATCGGATGAAAAATAAAGTTTTAATTAAGGATTTTGTGAAACGACAATATTTTTATCTCATATAAAATTCCGTTTTTTTTAAATACTTTAAAACTGATGGTTAAAAAAAAACGGAATTTTACATTTCAGCATATCGACAGAAAAGGCATTCACTTTCGTAGGCATGTGGCGTTCTTGGTATTTTTCCAAACTTAAAATTTGTAAAGCAGTGTAATAAACCGTTTCGAGTTCGTTGATTGCAATTTAAATAAAACTAAACAAACACAACACTTAAATGTATAACAATCATTTGTTAAGAACTTAGTCATTTTAACAACCGTAATTTATAGCTTTTATTTACAACTCACTATTGTAATCAACACACTTCAAACGTTTATAGTTTTCGATGCTCTCTTAACTTGACAAAGTATGAACTAATACTGTTTTTTGATGCTAGCCGCTGCAAGTATTTATACTGTAATTCAGCCATCTAGAACATTTGCAATGTTTCTCGACGGTTCGAGGCTGTAATTATTCACCACTCTATCGTCTATTATGATTTATGGCGGCACTTATGTTTACATAATTTCACCACTTATACTAAAGCGTTTTAACGGTAATTTCTAGGGCTTTCTGCACATTGGGATTGAAGTTTACTAGATTATAAAAATTTTTAATAACAATGTAAACTAATAAAATAACTAACAAATACTAAATAACTCAGTACATGATAACACACAAATTAATCTAATTCTTAACTATAGTTACTTTCGTAACACTGCCCTACACTTAAGCCTGTTCGTCCCGAATAGGCTCAGAATCACCTCTTCTTCGCTCTTAATAAACAACTTTCATTATAGCTCTTGGACTTTTATATCTCTGTATTCGGTATACATCATCTAATTTCTTTATCACCTTATGTGGTCCATTCCAATGTAGTTGTGGCTTGGCAACTTATCTTTCCTTTGGTTGTTGATTCATTGGCAAAATCAGCTCCATAGATCCTACAGAATTCACTGGCCGATCATATCTGGACAACTTACAACGGCCACGCCCGGACTTTCTAAAGTCATAAGGAATTCTCCGCTCCAATGAGAAACCTGCTTATCTTCTGGTATAAGTAGTGCATTACAATTGCACTGCGGAAGTGACGCACAACCACTGTTTATTGTGCTCCTGACTGCCACACGCTTTGGGCAGTTACCCTTAAAATTTTGTCTTCCACCTATACTATTGGCCCTTATAACCTTAGTCGATACGGATTCAAATCTTTTTGCTGTTAACCAGTATTTACTGGGCTCTACCTGCAACGAGCGAACTTCACTGATGCGTTCCCTTCTATCTGCCTCCGTACAGTGCCTGGCTTCCAATCTGCTAAGCTGTCTTACATGAGCAACCGATTTTTCCCGTTTTGCAACTTTTCTCTATGGTTACGATTCCAGAAGAGTACAAGCGAGAAGCTGGCCCAAACGAGCCTCACTTTCATACCCAACATTCAGGGGTATTTCATTATCAAACAAATACATGATTTGTTTTCCCATATTCAGACTCATGTTATGACTAATCATAAAATATGCGCCAATCAGTACTTTGTCTACAATGTCGGCCACAATAAACTCATGAAAATTTACAATATTGGCAATTCTTAACACCACAAGTGTTTTGCCATAGACAGTACCATGCTCACCTGAAGCTGTTCGCAAACTCAACCCGCTTAGTGGTTCGACAGCTCCCGTTACCAAGTCAGGCCTTATAATTGAAAATCCTGCACCAGTGTCGATAGTCAAAGTTCGCTTTTTACCATCGATGTAGCCAAATGTCGTAATACTTTTGTTTCTCTTTGGCACTACTAAATTTATTATCGAGTCCTCAGATGCGAAAGGTAGCTCTCCCTCCATACTTAATGGCGACTCCTGTGATGACTGATGACTAGCCCGTTGGTTGTTTCTAGGCGGCGAAGCAGATCTTGATATTTTTTATGGTGCTTTGCAGTTACGCTGTATGTGCCCAATCTTACAGCAGTTATAGCATTTTAATTTGTTCATGCCCAGCTTGTCACTTAAAACCCGCAAAACTTCTTCTTTAAGTCGCTTTAATTCATTCATGATATCTCTACCATCATCAGCAATACAATCGAGGCTTTGCACCTTATACGACTTCTGCTTTGCAACTATTCTTGCGGTTTCCTGAGCCAGGTCAAATGAAACAGTTTCTGCAAATGTCGACTTTAATTCTGCACACACCGCATACTTTATATCAGCATCTCTTACACCGTTAATAGATGCTTCTGTTTTGAAGCTGTCCAACAATGGATGACTCTCACCAGGATACGTTAGCTGTACTAACCGCTCAGTCTCCAGTGGTTTTTGTGATGCACATACCGCAAGTTTAATATCTGCATCCCGAATACCGTTTACAAATGCCTCAGTTTTAAAATGATCCAAAAAGGGATGATTCTCACCAGGATAAGTTAGCTGTACCAACCGCTCAATCTCTAGTGCGAAGTCCTGTAAGGTTTCGTTTGCCTTTTGCACTCTGCCACGCAACTCCACTTTGTAGATTTGCTTTTTGTGTTCACCTCCATACTTACGTTGCAGTGCTACCATAACTTCATCATATTTGTTTCTGCTACTTACTGGTACACTTTCAAGCACTTCAGCCGCAGTCCCCTTTAAAGCAAGAATTAGCTCGATGGATTTTTCCTCACTATTCCACGTATTTCTGTTGGCAACTGTATCGAACTGGAACTTAAAAACATTTAATGGCACACTACCGTCAAAGCAAGGGGCCTTTATTCTACTAGAAACTCGGGAATAACCCGTACTGATCCCTCTTGGCATTGAAAACTATAAATTTTTGCTTCCAGATTGTGTAGGTTTTCATCCAGTTCTATTTTAACATCAGTCAGCTTTTTGTTGAATTCAATTTCCATGTCATCTACCCTTTCATTTATTTCAGTGGAAATCACCTGAAGTTTCTCGTTTGTTATTCTGGAATGCTCTTGAATTTCAGCTAATATGGTAACTGAATTCTCCTTTACCATTTTTTCTACATTTCCAGAAGTTTCATCAATCTTTCTAGAAGTTTCATCAAGAATAGCTCTGGAGTTATCGTCCATTTTTCTAGAAGTTTCATCAATTTTTCTAGAAGTTTCAGCTAGAATATCACTCGAATTTTCTTTTATCATCAGTACACTGAAAAAAATTTCTTCACAGATCCAATGAAATTTACATTAAAATTCAACCCTTGTAACCTTTCATTGGATTAATGAAATGTTTCATAAAATCAATGAAAATTTTGCATTAGTTTAATGACAAACGTTTATTTTATCCATTTCTTCAATGAGGATTCATAAAATCAATGACAATTTTGTCATTGATTTTATTAATCCTTCATTAATCCAATGAAAGGTTGCATAAGTTGAATTTTAATGTAAATTTCATTGGATCTGTGAAGAAAATTTTTTCAGTGTACCATGCTTTTGGAATTATCGTCCATTTTTGCCATCATAGCAGCAAACATTGTGTTTGAGTCCATACTGCTAGCTACTGCACGAGTACATAACTTTATTTCTTCTTTGTCCTCGAATTCGTAACTCGTAATGTCCATATTGTGTCGCTCGAATTCATCTAATAGTCTCTTCTGCAGCTCTGCTTTATTACCTGCAGTTGGCAGATCCAACTTGTCCAATTCTTTCTTGAGCTTTTCTGCTTTAAGCTCTTCAAATTTCATTGCTGTCTATTTTTTTTATTTTTTTATTTTTATTAATTAATTAATTTATTTTTTTTAAGTATTTTTTATTTTTATTTATTTTATTTATGCAATTTCACTTCTGACACCATTGTTACGTTACTGCCTTTCAATAACGTTTTGGTTTATTTTCTTTATAATAAACCGTTTCGAGTTCGTTGATTGCAATTTAAATAAAACTAAACAAACACAACACTTAAATGTATAACACTTGTGTGTTAAGAACTTAGTCATTTTAACAACCGTAATTTATAGCTTTTATTTACAACTCACTATTGTAATCAACACACTTCAAACGTTTATAGTTTTCTCCGCGTGATGCGCTCTTAACTTGACAAAGTCTGAACTAATACTGTTTTTTGATGCTAGCCGCTGCAAGTATTTATACTGTAATTCAGCCATCTAGAACATGTTTCTCGAAGGTTCGAGGCTTTTATTATTCACCACTCTATTGTCTGTTATGATTTATGGCGGCACTTATGTTTACATAATTTCACCACTTATACTAAATCGTTTTAATGGTCATTTCTAGGGCTTTCTGCACATTGGGATTGAAGTTTACTAGATTATAACAATTTTTAATAACAATGTAAACTAATAAAATAACTAACAAATACTTAATAACTAATCAATACAAGATAACACATAAATAAATCTAATTCTTAACTAAAGTTACTTTCGTAACAATATCATTTTAACTATCGTAAATAGTCTTAGGAAAATTCCTTGACTAATGCATTTTCCCTTACAAGTTAAAAAAAAAAAAAAACAAAATCTGTAATAACTTCGAGTGCTTGTTTAATATTTTCTCTTGGTTCCATTGACATATTTACGTTTATCTTAGTTGATATTGATTAAAAAAAATTATGCATGTCATTTTCGCTAACCATATGTGAGAGCCAAATGCAAATATCCGATTATAATTTTAATCGCAGTATTTATGAGTGTGTGTATATGGGTAATTCCAAAGTGTTGAACGTGACAGTCGTACGCATCAAAAATGCAATAACATTTTAAGCAAAAAATATTTTTACGTTCTATTAACCCGTAAATTATAGCACTAAGGAAGCACTGTTATCTATGCTAAAGTTTATGGAGGGCGCGATTCTAGGTCAAAGATAATGGCAAAAGAAGTAGCGGTTCGAACGTGAAAAAAACAGAAGTAGTTTTTGTGGCCATGTACAAAAAGGCATAATTCGGCGAAACCTGGCCCAATTTTTTAGTAAAACAACTTTGAGAATTTTACGTAGCAATGTAACATTAAAATGTCTTGCTTTGATTCCAAGATCTTCTGTATTTTCTTTTTTTTAAGCCAAAATCTGGGTCGATACGTGACATTTCGAACGTGAAATTTTTTCCATAATAATGAAACTGAATAATGATCAAAATAAAATAAAAATTTACCGTTAATCCGACTAACATATTTCTCTTTGAACTCTTTCTTAGATTACAGACCATGTAAGAAAATTTTTTTGGAATAATTTTTATCAAATATCACCTCTTTTAAGAAAGATAAATATTAAAGAAAACATACAATAAAACATTCTCAAAAATAAGAAATTACGTTTGCACAACTTTGCAGTCTGATTGTTCATCTAAGTGAACAAATTTATGGGTGAATTTATAAAATTAGTAAAATCTGAACATTTCTCTATAACAATATCGTAAAATAATGAGCTTTTGATAACTTTTAAATTTTCGGTCACGGTGGACCTTTTGACGGAAATGCCCATATGCAGTTACCCAGCGGGAAGACGTACTATAAAGCCTGTAGGCTTTATACGTGGCCTATGGTTAATAATGGACCGATCTTCACAAAATTTGACAGTGTGATTTTTAGTCCTAAACAACTGTGACTACTTAATTTTATTATAGTAGCATTATTTGTTACGGTTTAAGGTCGAATAATTTGTTTTCCGAAGGCTTTATTTAAGGTCTACGGTAAATTATAGAAATTTAACAGTATGATTTCTAGTCTTATAAAACTGTGACGTTTATTGCAGTAGCGTTATTATTTACGGTTTAAGGTAAACTTGACTCTTTTCCAAAAGTAGGCTTTATATTGGGCCCATGGTAAATTATAAACCGGTCTTCACAGAATTTAACAATTCTATTTATTTTCACTAGAACAAATTTATACCAAATTTTATATCAATCCGTGTATTATACTACCGTTTATCTTAGTTTTTGTAACAAAATGATAAATTTGTTAGGGTGGTAGTTCAACATTTGGACTCATAACTCTCATCCTACTAAACTGATTTTGCTGGATTTCAATCCCAAACTGCTTCGGATAACTACAAGTAATTTGATACAAACATGGTTCATGGTTCGAAAGTGAGCATGTTTTCAACAGATTGCCACACAGACGGACATGGCTTAACTTTTTGGGGTCTGAGACGAATAATAAAAAAGTTTCACACGTAATGACAAACTTAATATAAAACCTAAAATTGCTTGTTGTTTCGCTTGATATAAATAAAATTTTAGGGTCATTTCTCAGAATTTGACTTTAAGAATGCATTATTAAAATTTTTTTTGTAAGGCAATAAAAGCGTTAAGTTTGATATGTGAACTTAAGCCATATTCGGGCAGAGCTTTGAGGTTTCATACAGACATCATGTAATTCAAAATCAAATATTGTATTTTCACAAACTTTGCTTTGCAAGGCTTCTTAAAAGCCAGCAGTATTTCTTGCAGAAAGTTTTAAACAAAATTCTTTAAATTTTAAGTTCTCTAGCGGCTCTTAAAGAATTTAAACTTAACTTTGTAAATTTTTCCCCTTTTCCGCCTTTTAGTATCTTTTTCGGGATAATTTATGAACTTAAATCATTTATGAAAATAAATTTTAAAATATTAATTGAAGCACAGCCGCGAATAACGTTGTAAAAGCCACTTTTTGCAAAAACTGTTTTTTTGCAGATAACCGTTAACATTACTCTCGTACACTGTTTAAACCTCAAATCACCCCAAATTATGCACCTTAAAGCCTTTAAAAAGGACATACAAAGAGTCAGCTAGTGGAAGAACGTTGTAAGTTACTTAAAAATGATACAAAGTAAATGGTTTTAAACGTGGAATAACGTTTTAAAAGCCAATAGTCATGATGCTTTGCGTAGTGGAAGAACGTTTTAAATGACATCATGATTGTGGATATGAAACGTTTTTCCACAAAAAAAAAAAGTTATAAACTGTAAATTTGGACGTAATTAAAGTTTTAAATTTGTTGATATTTTGCATAAAAATTTCAATTATCATTATTTTTAATAATCTAAAAAAAAAAATTAATAATCTTGCCTGTTAAAAATGTTTTTTTGCTCTCCTGAAAAAAAATTATTTTGTAACTTAAAACGTTATTCGCGGCTGTGCTTCAATTGCTTTATGGCCTGTTCGTCGATTGCGAATGAAGACTTCGTTCGCTTAACTAACATGCAAAACAAAAACAACATTTTATAATTTGTTTTTGTTTTAAATGTAATTTAAGCGAACGAAGACTTCATTCGCTATCGACGAACAGGCCATTAGGCCCATTTTCACAACTAACCGATAGCTTAAAGTATACTTTAACCGGTCTTATAAAAAGTGTTCCATTATCAAAACTTTACCTAACCCTTAAGTTAAGCGATAAAGTAAACTATGGCTCATCTTACCTGGTAGCAAAAAATAAAGTTGTAATAATGGAACACTTTTTATACGGCCGATAAAATCCTACTTTTAACTATCGGTAAGTTGTGAAAACGGGCCTTAATAGTTTTTTAAATATTTTTATAGTAAAAAATGTTAAATTTTATTAAATTTAAAAGTTTTAATTTTTATGTTTGTATGTTGGTGTGTACGTTTAAATTTAAGTTTTGGTTTCTTTTTTGTGTTTTGGTGTTAAAAAAAAAACCTTAAATTGCCATTTAGTGGTTTAAAGGAAAAAACTTACAATTCTTTAATAGAAAACATAAGAAAATTTCTCAACTCAACTCTACCTTGCTTAAACTTGTAAACTTATTGAAGCATGCCACGTCCACATCAATATACTACAGAATTACGAAACATGTTTTTGTAACAAAATTTTTTTGCGTTAAAGTTAAAGCAAAAAATTTATTATGAATTTTTTTTTATACACTTTTGTTGAATTACACAACAATTCGTACTAGAATTTACATTAAAACTATTTTTGTTTTGGGCTCAAGCATAATTTAATTTCAGATTTTTCGGCAGAGGTTTAGATGTCACTCAAGTCGAATTAATCAAAAATCGGGTTTGCCGGACTTTTTTTGAGTTTTCATCATGTTTTTTGGCAAAAACACGATTTTCTTTACTTTTATGGAAATAATTTAAAAGAAAAATTTGGCAATAAATTTGCTCATTTAGGTACCCTACACTACAATTATTCGTAGTTTTTCCATATATTTTGTAAATAACACTTTATAGCTTTTAAAATTTGTATGAAGATGAAAAAAACTTACAACGCAGTTTGAAAGATAAATTCCTCATACATACAAAATTAAGAAACAAATATTTCTGAATTTGGTCTTACAGTTCCTGAATTATACCGGTTTTCAGCCTTTTTCGAAAAATCTGAAAAAAATCTAAACAATACTTTACCCTACAAGCTTTTAACTTATGCTATATTAAGCTATAAATTAATGTATACTAATTTTAGATTAATATTTAAGTTTACAACAGTAATGGTTCATGAAGGAAAAAAATCCTTCGTAGGGATTTACTTCTAAAAAATGGCTGTAGGGAAAAGAAGGACAGATTGTTTGAAATCAAAAAAAAATGTAGGGACTTTTCAATCTTTTTCGATTTGTGAAAAATGGGGATTTTTTTAGTCTGCGTAGGGAATTTTTAAAAAAGTATAAAACATTACTGCTTTATATAAACGGTTTTCCTAAAGAGCAGATGATTACAATTAGAAGCAGTTGTGCTAGACTTAAGTTATTACCAGCAAAAACTTTACTTACAATCCTACTTTTAATGACTTCAAGAATTCATTACTTTGTAGCTTTATTCGCCACTTTTTGGATTATTAGTTATATATTAAATAATAACTTAATTATTATATCTTAAATATACAGAAAAATTTAAATTATCATTATGACAATAAAAATGTCATTATAGTCATTAACGTCAAAAAACATAGTTTTTTAATACAAAAACTACACTGCCCCGGTAGACTAGCTGGTGCGAGCTAGTCTATTAGCACCGAGGTTGCGCGATCGAATCCCGCCAGAGACAGAAAAAAAATAAAATAAGAAAAAATAAAAAAAAATAATTAAAAAAAAAAAAAAAAAAAAATAAAAAAAATTTTACTTTATTGACTTTGTGTAACTATATATTTTTATAAAAATTTTAAGTATAAAAAAAACATATTATTTTTTAGATTATAATAGGCTAAATTATAAAGGATTACTTTTGGGACATCTCGAACAAAAATAAGTACTTTTTCTAATAGAAAAGTAATTAGTCGGCTCGTCAAATTCTCATTATTTTTCAGCTTATTTTGTAAGCAAAGTTTTTGCTGGGCTAATACCAAACGAAAGAGAAAATGAAATTTATCAAACATAATCAAAAGCTTATAATGCGTTTTATAAATTTACTTAAGACCTTTTTGCTTAACTGCAAAGATTTTTTCTACTTTGCGGTTTAACATTAAATGCATTTTTCGCATTCCTATTGAAACGGTTTTTGATCGGAATGGTGCTGAACTATTCCAGGGGTTATTCTAAAAACACAAATTGTGATTGGAGGTTTTCTCGACTGAATTTTCATAGATTTATTCTCAATCACAAAGCTTAAAAAGATGAACGGTCATTTTGGCATCAAAGGTTATTCTAATTTGACTCCACATTTAAAGCTAACATCACACTATCGGCGCAATGTATCAATTTTCCTTGCATTTCATGTACCGAAAATTTGAACACTCTTAAGAACAGTGTTAAGCAATCAAAATGCATAGCCGCCCTTCGGTCAGGAGCAAGCATTTTCTCGCTAACTAAAACTTTTCTCCACCTAAAAAATACTTAAATTAAGCTAAAGAGGAAAATAATATGCAAATACAAAAACAAACTACATACTTGCAATCGTAAGCAAATTACCTTTAATTTGAGTACCCACACAAATAATCACTAAAGGGGCGGGGCAGTTTTTTGGTTCCAGGGGCCCCACGGGCCTCAGCCCCCTTAAATTTTAATTTTAGTTTTTTTTCTTTTTTTATTCTAAAGGGTGGCATATTTTTTATTTTTTTCATAGCCCCGTAAACTGCACTTTAGCCAAATCTTATATTTCTATGAAAACTAAAAACCTCCATAACTCGAAAACTAAGCGTTTCAGCCAATTTTTTTTATTTAATTTTTTCTTCCTATTTTTAAATTTTCTATCACTCCAGGTACTTTTTTTATTTGAAGCTGCGTCGGTAAACTAGATTTAAGCCAGTGCGACGATTATGTAACCGCTCAAAAGTTAATTGTGCAATTTGTAGAAATGTGTGCCAATGAAGTACTATTAAAATCTACGTAGATTAACCTATGTTTGCTATGGGATCTTAGCTAAACAAACGCTTGTAGGATAAAAATATAGAATAGATTCGACAGTAAGTAGAAAAATAGGATAGATTTTTTGAGTTTTTCAAACCAATTCATAAATTTGTTTGCTTCACAAAGTAATTTAAGAGTTAAATACTTCGGCAACTTATTGATACATTATTCTTTAATTTAATTTAATTAATCAGAACGCAAGTCATCGTATTAGAAAACGACATTCTTTAAGGCAACTATTTTATTACATATGTACATATAATCTAACCTTAACTTTACAACTCATTACAAGGTTTATATAGAGTATAAAAGTACATAGTCGTAATTTAAACCAAATGTGTTCAATATATAGACAAAACACGTATGTTATAACAGTGTTATTGAAACATGCACCATATAAAAAAGTTCCACAGAGAAAAAACCATAAACAACTTCAAGTACGTGCCATTTTGTTGGTACCACAACGTGGTAACTGTTATATAAGTACCGTTAAGGTGGACACAAGATAACGAATAAATATATAAGATAAACATTTAACGATTGTGCCTTCTCTTGCCCAACAAAAATGTTACTCTTGGATGATTAAAAACTCAAAATGCAGCGAATCGTCACAGTTTGGCTAAAAACCATTAAGAGGCAAGAATATTCATTAGCGAAACAAAGAGCAAAAAGTGCAGAACAAAAATTTTACATATTTTCATTTATATGAAAAACTTTAAATGCGTTTTTCTGGCAAACTAGAAGAGTTAGAGCAAAAATAACGAAGATCTGTGATTACTAGTATTTTCCACTAAAAATTGAACTTCTAAGGATTTTTATATGAAAACTTTAAATGCGTTTTTCTGGCAAACAAGAAGAGTTAGAGCAAAAATGACGATAATCTGTGATCACTAGTATTTTCCACTAAAAATTTAACTTCTAAGGATTTTTATATGAAAACTTTAAATGCGTTTTTCTGGCAAACAAGAAGAGTTAGAGCAAAAATGACGATAATCTGTGATCACTAGTATTTTCCACTAAAAATTAATCCAAGGATATTTATATGAACAACTTTAAATGCGATTTCCTGGCAAACTAGAAGAGTTAGAGCAAAAATAACGATAATCTGTGACCACTAGTATTTTCCAATAAAAATTTAATTTCTTAGGATTTTTATAAGAAAAATTTTAAATGCGTTTTTCTGGCAAACTAGAAGAGTTAGAGCAAAAATAACGAAAATCTGTGATCACTAGTATTTTCTACTAAAAATTGAATTTCAAAACAAAATTATGTCATTAGGTTAAGATTCATGTAAAAGTTCTTTGTGCCGAATATTATTTTTATTTCAACATCTATATGAGATATGTTCGCCTTAAATGAATTTTAGATAGGGTGTTATTGTGGGACCAATGCACAGTGGCCGATTCGTCTGATCTAGCGTAACGATATTGAAAATTTTTACTTTAAAATCAACTAAAATTTGATCTCCGTCCTTTAGCTTAATGCTTAATTAGCAAATCGATAAATTCCAAATTGATAGATTTGCTATAATTGATCAACAATGAGCTTTCGAACACAACATATGTTTAAACAGCTGCTGCAAGAATATTTTGCAGTGTTTTTACAGGTTTTTGTGAAAATTTTAGTTGGATTCTTTATAAGTTAAAGGTATGTTATTATTAAAAAGTGTTAAGTGTCCTGTGCAATAATATATTATATACTTATGTAGTAGAAAATTGTGGTAGATATAAATAACTTTGTTAACTCCTTTATTGTAACCGACCTTGAACTTCTGTAGAGTAAAACTTAATTTGCTGGTATCGGCCGGTAAAGAGACTGTTGTTTTTCGCATTCCTATTGAAACGGTTTTTGATCGGAATGGTGCTGAACTATTCCAGGGGTTATTCTAAAAACACAAATTGTGATTGGAGGTTTTCTCGACTGAATTTTCATAGATTTATTCTCAATCACAAAGCTTAAAAAGATGAACGGTCATTTTGGCATCAAAGGTTATTCTAATTTGACTCCACATTTAAAGCTAACATCACACTATCGGCGCAATGTATCAATTTTCCTTGCATTTCATGTACCGAAAATTTGAACACTCTTAAGAACAGTGTTAAGCAATCAAAATGCATAGCCGCCCTTCGGTCAGGAGCAAGCATTTTCTCGCTAACTAAAACTTTTCTCCACCTAAAAAATACTTAAATTAAGCTAAAGAGGAAAATAATATGCAAATACAAAAACAAACTACATACTTGCAATCGTAAGCAAATTACCTTTAATTTGAGTACCCACACAAATAATCACTAAAGGGGCGGGGCAGTTTTTTGGTTCCAGGGGCCCCACGGGCCTCAGCCCCCTTAAATTTTAATTTTAGTTTTTTTTCTTTTTTTATTCTAAAGGGTGGCATATTTTTTATTTTTTTCATAGCCCCGTAAACTGCACTTTAGCCAAATCTTATATTTCTATGAAAACTAAAAACCTCCATAACTCGAAAACTAAGCGTTTCAGCCAATTTTTTTTATTTAATTTTTTCTTCCTATTTTTAAATTTTCTATCACTCCAGGTACTTTTTTTATTTGAAGCTGCGTCGGTAAACTAGATTTAAGCCAGTGCGACGATTATGTAACCGCTCAAAAGTTAATTGTGCAATTTGTAGAAATGTGTGCCAATGAAGTACTATTAAAATCTACGTAGATTAACCTATGTTTGCTATGGGATCTTAGCTAAACAAACGCTTGTAGGATAAAAATATAGAATAGATTCGACAGTAAGTAGAAAAATAGGATAGATTTTTTGAGTTTTTCAAACCAATTCATAAATTTGTTTGCTTCACAAAGTAATTTAAGAGTTAAATACTTCGGCAACTTATTGATACATTATTCTTTAATTTAATTTAATTAATCAGAACGCAAGTCATCGTATTAGAAAACGACATTCTTTAAGGCAACTATTTTATTACATATGTACATATAATCTAACCTTAACTTTACAACTCATTACAAGGTTTATATAGAGTATAAAAGTACATAGTCGTAATTTAAACCAAATGTGTTCAATATATAGACAAAACACGTATGTTATAACAGTGTTATTGAAACATGCACCATATAAAAAAGTTCCACAGAGAAAAAACCATAAACAACTTCAAGTACGTGCCATTTTGTTGGTACCACAACGTGGTAACTGTTATATAAGTACCGTTAAGGTGGACACAAGATAACGAATAAATATATAAGATAAACATTTAACGATTGTGCCTTCTCTTGCCCAACAAAAATGTTACTCTTGGATGATTAAAAACTCAAAATGCAGCGAATCGTCACAGTTTGGCTAAAAACCATTAAGAGGCAAGAATATTCATTAGCGAAACAAAGAGCAAAAAGTGCAGAACAAAAATTTTACATATTTTCATTTATATGAAAAACTTTAAATGCGTTTTTCTGGCAAACTAGAAGAGTTAGAGCAAAAATAACGAAGATCTGTGATTACTAGTATTTTCCACTAAAAATTGAACTTCTAAGGATTTTTATATGAAAACTTTAAATGCGTTTTTCTGGCAAACAAGAAGAGTTAGAGCAAAAATGACGATAATCTGTGATCACTAGTATTTTCCACTAAAAATTTAACTTCTAAGGATTTTTATATGAAAACTTTAAATGCGTTTTTCTGGCAAACAAGAAGAGTTAGAGCAAAAATGACGATAATCTGTGATCACTAGTATTTTCCACTAAAAATTAATCCAAGGATATTTATATGAACAACTTTAAATGCGATTTCCTGGCAAACTAGAAGAGTTAGAGCAAAAATAACGATAATCTGTGACCACTAGTATTTTCCAATAAAAATTTAATTTCTTAGGATTTTTATAAGAAAAATTTTAAATGCGTTTTTCTGGCAAACTAGAAGAGTTAGAGCAAAAATAACGAAAATCTGTGATCACTAGTATTTTCTACTAAAAATTGAATTTCAAAACAAAATTATGTCATTAGGTTAAGATTCATGTAAAAGTTCTTTGTGCCGAATATTATTTTTATTTCAACATCTATATGAGATATGTTCGCCTTAAATGAATTTTAGATAGGGTGTTATTGTGGGACCAATGCACAGTGGCCGATTCGTCTGATCTAGCGTAACGATATTGAAAATTTTTACTTTAAAATCAACTAAAATTTGATCTCCGTCCTTTAGCTTAATGCTTAATTAGCAAATCGATAAATTCCAAATTGATAGATTTGCTATAATTGATCAACAATGAGCTTTCGAACACAACATATGTTTAAACAGCTGCTGCAAGAATATTTTGCAGTGTTTTTACAGGTTTTTGTGAAAATTTTAGTTGGATTCTTTATAAGTTAAAGGTATGTTATTATTAAAAAGTGTTAAGTGTCCTGTGCAATAATATATTATATACTTATGTAGTAGAAAATTGTGGTAGATATAAATAACTTTGTTAACTCCTTTATTGTAACCGACCTTGAACTTCTGTAGAGTAAAACTTAATTTGCTGGTATCGGCCGGTAAAGAGACTGTTGTTATACCCTTCACCTCAGGTGGAAAAGGGTATATATAAGTTTGTCATTCCGCTTGTATTTTCTACAATATTGATCTAAGACCCTATAAAGTATATATATTCTGGGTCCTTATGAGGAGAGAACTTGATTTAACCATGTCCGTCTGCCCGTCTGTCCGTTGAAATGGATTTTCCGAAGACCCCATATATGATGGGGGCCAGGTTATTATATATTTATGTCACATATGGTCCGGAATTGTTTGCTATTGAAATTCAAAAAGATGGGTCCACAAACGGCTGAGATATAAGCAAAGAACCACGACTACCTCTAATTTTTTCCAAAAATCCCTTGTTGTTGTGGTATTTTTATTACTTTTTTCTGTATATCTTGAGAACGGCAAGAGCCAAAGCTTTCAACTTAGGTACAGACATTTAGGTTATCAATACACAGCATCCCACAAAATCTGGGCGGGATCGGAGAAGTGGGCGTGGTATCTCCCGCACAAAAAATATCAAAAATTGTATAAAAACCTGATTGTTTGGACTGTTATATGACCTATGGATGTCCCTTACATATCAAAAGATCGGAAATCTTTATTAAAAAATATTTTCTGAAAAACTCGGAAAAATCGGTTCAGATACCAGGAACCATAGATCTTTCCGAGTCCAAGATTTATAACCCAACTACTGGCAAATTTCTTCTTAAACACGTCGGTATATACATCTGTCAAATCGGTTAAAAAATGGCTGAGTTATAATCAAAATACTGAAATCCCAAAAATTACTCTTTTATACCCTTCACCTCAGGTGGAAAAGGGTATATACATATCAGTTTGTCATTCCGTTTGTAATATCTACAATATTGATCTAAGACCCTATACAGTATATATATTCTGGGTCCTTATGAGGAGAGAACTTGATTTAACCATGTGATGTCCCTTCAATTGTTTACATATACTAGCATAATGCCCAATATGATTTTCGTTATCACCCCTCTTTATTATTTCATCTATTTAAAGAAATAATTTTAACAAATACAAACTAACAATTTTTGTGTTTTTTTGCTACTTAAAAACTCTCCAAAAAAGATAAAAGAACACAAACAAACACACATACATGGCACAAACTATTTTGGTGAATATATTTCCCAACTTTGCTATTGCGGTAAACAAAAACATCAAAAGTAATTACAACTGAACTGTGTTGAATTTTGTGAACAGTAAACGTGCCATATTTCATTTTAATTCATGGTTCAGTTGTCTAGGGGGTGTGTTAAGTTAGAAACTGAGAATTCCCTGGTTCGAATCTTGGTTTTTTAAAAAGAAATTTTTTTTTAAATTTTTATTTTTTTATGCTCTAAAAACGATTTAAAAAAAGTATTTACCAGTTTTCGCTTTTTAAATATTATTTATAATGAAGTTTTAAGTATTGTAAATATGAATGTTTAGGTATGTAAAAATTATTTAGTTTTTGTCTAGTTGCTCTGTATTCTGCTCGCACAATGGTGAAGGGTATATAAGATTCGGCATAGCCGAATATAGCCCTCTTACTTGTTTTATGTTAATATTGTTAGGTTTTTCCTTAAATAAACGCGTTCGGTTTATTCCCTCTATAATTTCCTGAACCTTCCTGTAATAACTGAGGAGGTCCATAACAAAACGCAATAATTACATTTTTCAAGTTTTTTGATTTTTTGATTGAATCACATTCTACACATTGAAATCTATATTACCTTCATTATAAAGCATTCCAAAACTCAATAACTACACTGCAGATCAATATCAAATATACTGGTTCAGAGCAAAATGCAATAATTACACATCTTTGCAATAAATATTTACAAGAAATTTAAAAAAAGTCAACTTGATAAATAAATTATGCTCTGGTGGTAAATCTGAGATAACTGTAAAACGTAAGGAATTTTTGTTTAGTTAATATCTTTTGCTTTTGTTATGTTGATTGTGAGTAATATTTTCGTACAATTCATAGCAAAATGAAATAAATACTATGGATTCGGACCAAAACGCAATAATTCCAAATTTCAAGAATGAAAGATTATCAATAACAATTTTAATTAATTTTCATGTTGTAAAATTCCTTTCTTCATAAAAAATAATTTAATAAAAATTAAATTTCATGAACTTAAGCCTAATTAAAAATATTAAAAATTTGGATTAAAAACCATAAATAGTTCAACAAAAAAACCACAATACTAATTGTTATCTAAATAACTTTAAAACAAACTGTCAGATAAAATAATTAATTTGTGATTAATAGTTTTTTAAAAAAATTATGTGCTACTTGCTTAAATTACATTTTGTCGTTTATCCAAAAAAATGTTATGGTGTAATTATTTCGTTTTGTTATGGACCTCCTCAACTATTTATTATGTTCTAAAACCATTTCTAGAAATGACTGGGAAATTCATGTAGGAATTATTTTAAAATAACAGTTGTGTTGAAAATTATACATGACAACTTTAAGTAACTATATAACATTAACCTATAACTTATAACTATGACTATAAATAATTCTTAGATAATTTAACTTTCGTAACAATATGTTCCGCTTACTTTCTGAAATGTCCAATATCTGCACCCTTTTTAAGTATGGCACGGTGAAAAATACGCTTTAAATAATTTTCCACACTGGAGGAGTTTGTTTTTTTTTAATGTTATTGAGAAATTTAACTGCACTGAGGAGGAGTACAACTTAATTATTTAAAAACTGAAAACTTTTTGTAAAAGGCTGACTGAAAAGTGGTCAGAATGCTGTATGGGTCGGAAACGGTTCGAGAATAACTACAAAGTTTGGTTGGATGAAGTATTAGTTTTTGTATGTCAAAATTGTAAAAACGGAGCAGGAAGAAAACAAAAGGAAATTGCAAAACGTCAGTGTACCAAAGTTTCGCAACTTGTCGAATGCAATACTTGTAATGAGTTTATGATAGCGACTCGCGTCAGCTTATACAAAGCTGAAAAACAAAGTGAATCCCAAATTGTTTTAATGGTAGGCACTGATTCCGATGCGTCTAAAAAGTTAAGAGAAATCTTGAATTAGATCAACAGCTCCCGATCAAGTATACAGCAGAGGAAGCTTTGGCTCTTTACCAAAAACTCATATAAACTTATGCAAGCTGGTGGAAAAGCTCGAAATTGTAATATCTTCCCAACATACGATGTGCTATCCAGATGCAAAAAGAACCGAAGAATCTAGTGCTGAAGTCCACTGCAAGAACTGCTAGATCACACAATTAAAAGAATTGTTCAAGCCCACCCAGAGGCATTTAGTCAAATATCTGTAAATGAAGACAAATATTAACATCCAACTGTCTTTTATAAATGGGGATGCGATGGGAGTTCAGGACACTCAACGTATCGGCAAAGCTTTACCAATTCTGAAAAAATTATGGTAGATGAACATTTATTTGTAGTTTGTATTGTGCCACTGCAAGTACAATTAGGTAGTTGCATACTCTGGGAAAATCCACGGCCATTATCAACTCGATATTGCAGACCTATTAAAATATTGTTTGCAAAAGAGTCCGCAGATTTGATTCGTGCCGAGATTGAAAAAATTAAAACACAAATTGTGAAACTTGAACCCACACATCTGAGCTGTTATCAAGTTAAACACAATTTGCAACTTACAATGATCGACGGCAAAGTGTTAAGCGTTATTGCAGAGACTTCCTCGCAAGCGTGCGGTATTTGTAAAGCCTCGCCTAAAATGATGAATAACCTAGATCTCATTATGAGCATGCCGAAAAACGAAGATTTGCTTCAATTCGGACCATCGACTTTGCATGGGTGGATTCGCTGCTTCGAGTGTATCTTACATATAGGATATCGGCTGCCAATCAAAAAGTGGCAGGTCTGCGGCTTAGACAAGAGCATAGTCAACCAAAGAAAAGCAGAAATCCAAGGCAGCTTGAAAGTTTTTTGAAAACCACGAATTGTCTTTGCAAATAACCGGCGTAAATAATAATCTAATTAAAAGACTTGCTGTGATTTTACGATCTTTGGCCTCCAGATAAGCAGTAAATATTTGCAGTTTTCGTGAGTACGCCTTACAAACCGCAAAGATATTTATAAATGAATATCTATGGTTCTACATGGCTAGCTCAGTACATATGATATTGCTTCACGGAGCTGATATAATTGAATGTAGGGATGACACGATACGAGTAAATACAAGTACATATTCGATACTTTTATATAAGTACCAAGTATTTTTGTAATCGATACTTAGCAACCGAGTACCAAGTAGTATCGGTAAAAAAATACTCAGTATCGGTCAAAAGTAATCGTTTCACTTTGGTATTGAAATAAATCTTAAATTTTTGATTATTTATTAAAGCTGGAGCAGCAGTAACGGTATCAAGAAATCGTTTGACCAGCAAACAGATGCCGATCCCGAATACCGAAGTCCCGGAATTATTCTAAAAATTTAAGTCCCGAATCCCGAGATTTTGGGCTTAGTAAAAATTCAAAAATTTAATATTAAACCATACTGGTGGCCTTGCACCTAATTTTTAATTGGGTACAAAAAAGTCACAAGTGAATAAATGTTACATGCAATGCATTTTGACCCACGAAAACAAAATCAGAAGGTGTGGTCCTGTTTCTAAGTTTATGATAATAGAACTGCGCACGCAAAATGCAAGTTGTGCAAAAAGGTGTTAAAAACTTTAGGAGGTTCTACCAAAGGTCTTTGGACACATATTTGTTTAAGTTTATTTTATTAAATTGATACTTGCATATATATTTGAAATAAAATAAATTAAATATTGTCATAAAGCATACATGTAGCTATTTATTTACGATACCCAGAAGTGTTGAATGCGAACATTGGTCTAGTCGGCAGCATATGTTTGCAATAAAATAAGGTATCAATTACACTGTGCAAGAAATTGACACTTTTCTTGAGACAAGCTGGGCACCTGGCGTCTGAACCTAATTATTGGCGGTTTAATAAAATTCTTAAACTTGGCTCCTGCATCGCCTAGAATGCCCCTTGATGGGTCAAATGTGTGACCGACCCAACTTTATTTTTCATCCCAATCTTTTATTTCTAACATACCTACCCGCTATCTCTATTTCTTAAGGGGGCTCCCATACAATATGTTACACAGACTAGAAATATATTGAAAAGTCCCATAAATGCCCAGGAGCCGCCTCTACTGGGATATGATGTACTACCGATCTCAATTAGAAAGAAGTTATTTTATAATTTTATTGTGGAATTTCGATTTTTTTAGTTTTTTCAATAAGCTAAAGCGTTTTTGAGTTTCGCGAATATATGTTGTGTAACCTCCTCCATTTTCAAAATAACGGTAAGTCTCGAAAACCAGAGCCAACAAAAAAAAAAAAAAAAAAGCGGACACCACTGGATTCAGCCATGTGCCCGGCTTGTCTGTTTTTTCAACTAGCATAGTGTTTTCAGACGTCATTAATTTGTTTTAGAAGCTTTTTACAACATAAGTTTTAATACATAATACTTCCATATTACTTTAAGAGAATATATTAAACTGTTTGAGTTTAATTTTCTTCATGAATTAATTTGTTTTAATACTTATACATAAACAATCAATTGTAATTATATGAATTTTACAAATTGGCTTTTATATATGAAATCCCGAAAAATCCCGATTCGTCCCGGGATTCCGTTTTTTTTAATTAATAATCCCGAATCCCTGATTTTAAAAAACCTGGTCCCGTTTGGCATCCCTAGTAAACACCTATAAACCACATATCGTCTAGGTCCATTTCCTCAATTTCTGGCTATAAAAAGTCCGTTATCATCTCGCGATAGCGAACACCATTCGCAGTAATTGCTTGGCCGACCTCATTTTCGAAGAAGTAAGGCATGTTAACGCCGCCAGCCGCAGAACTAACTGGGCAGCATGTGCATATGTTTTCCCATTTCCTACAAATCCGGTTTGCTGAAATTTGACAATTCTCCCGTTTAATTCTTTAACTTTTAACATTTTTATAAAATATACGAATTTTTTCAAAGCTCGTTTGCAGACAACAAACATAAAAGTCGCACTTTACATTATTTGGTATAGCCGACAGCCGTCGTTGGAAATTTTTACAGGTTATTAAATTTTGGTCGCTGAGTCGTGATGGTCCACCCATCTTGTCTCGCATAATGTAGAGAGTTTGGCTCCCAAATACATTACTAAAACTGCCTGTGATGATTATATATAAAAAATCTTGTCGTTTGTTTAACAAATTATACAACTTTTAGTATTAATGGCACATTATTGCTTTTAGAAATTGAGTTGTTTGATTTATGGGAATAGCAAGGCGTTTGTTTCGCATTTGTCGCGGTTTCCAGAATTTTTTAGCAGCTCCATTTTCTGCTGACATCAGAGGACACCCATCAGTTCCAACTCCTGCACAATGTTTTAGGTCAAGACCAAAATTTGTCAAAGTTTTACGAACTATTGATGATAGTGCCTTCGCATTAATTGACACATCAACGTCATTATCAATTATCAGTAAGAAATGCAAACTTCATTAAATGACTCCCAAATTGTTGTTCTTGTATACCTGACTTATCGCACATTATTGGCACATTGAGATTCCTTATGGATATTTTAGTTTTTAACATACCAGTGCCCATGTTCTGTAACTCTCGCGTCGAGAAAGTTTTTGATTGAAATGTGTGAAATGAAACAAAAATGCCATAAATTGAAACAAACAGCTGTTTTTCTCACTTAACTGTGTCTGTAACTTTTTTTGGCGAGTACAAGCTGTCACGTAAGGAAATTACCAGCCCATTTACAGAAAAAGTGTGTCTGTAACATTTTGGTGAGAAGAGTTCCCGCTTTGAACTGTCAAATAAACTCACGAATAAAAATGGGGCGAGAAAAAATTTTAACAATAAAAAACAATTAAAAATGCAAAATGCAAAGAATAATAATATTTTATTCTTGGCACATTTTTCATTGTTTTATTATTTTGCTTTTAATATTTTTATAAAATATACGAATTATTTCAAAACTCGTTTGCAAACAACAAACATTAAAGTCGCACTTTACACAATTTGGTATAGCCAACGGTTGTATTTTCGCCGCCGTCGTTGAAAAATTTTCAATTTAAGTAAATTTTGGTCGCCGTCAACGATATGTGTTACTGGCGTTCTGAACGTCTGCAATGTCACATCGGCTTCGAGTGCAATATTAAGACATTTATAACGTAACGACGTAATCTCTTTTGATAGTTTTCGACATGAGTTAGAGACACACATTTTTCTCACTTTTCGAGAAACGATGGAATATTTTGTTTCACATCTTTTCGATGCAAGAAGTTCTCACTAAAGTTACAAAACATGGGTACAGGGAGCGGCTGTGATTATTCGAAGAAGTTCATTTTGGGGCCTTTGAATTTTTTCAATATTAGAGGCCGAGGCAGTGCGCCATAGTTGAATACCGTAGCCTTAAGATAGAAGCTTGCAATGGAGACTAAGGACAGAATTTCTTCCAATAAGCCAATGAATTTTAATGGCTTTTAGTTTCATTTGAGTTAATTTTGCCTCTATATGGCATTTCCACGTTAATCGCCCATCTAGATGTTTACCGAGATTTTTTACAAGCGAATGTTAAGGTATTATTTGATTATCGAATTTAATAGGAAGGCATGATTCCCGACGCAGGGTGAATGTTATATGTATGCATATTTGCTAATTGACCTTCATCCTCCATTGTTTTAACCATATTTCTAGTTGAAATATATGATCCTGTAAGCATCGTGATGCATTATGGCGGTTTTCGTGCAAGCTTAGAAAAGCTGTATCGTCCACAAATGTTGAAGTTTGGGTGTTTGTTGACATGTCCGAAGTATAATAGAGGGCCCAGGATGCTGCCATGTGGGACTCCAGTGCCAATTGGCCTGAAATTGCCTTCTTTAGTAATAAATTGACGACCGACTTAGTAGCTTTCTGGTAAATTTTGCTTCAATTTATGTAATAAGCCTTCATGCCAGACTTTATCAAAAGCTTGCTCAACATCGATGAAGAGTGCTAAGCAATATTGTTTTTCTTCAAAGGCCTTTCTTATGACATTTGCTTTTCGATGAACCCAATATTGTGATAAAGTGAACACTTCTGGCCACAAAGCTCCGCTCAGGTAATCGGAATATATACTTCGCAAAGTACGCACGTATTGTGGACGGGATTGGCACAAAATGTAGTCGGGATTGGTGAAAGGGGTGGCACGGTGAGTGAAAAATTGTCCAAAGCTTAAGACATTGTCCATTATCATTAAAATAGCCACCCGTATTTTGATAGCAAGGGGTTCAATAAAGCAGTTTATTTCATATTCAATGCCAAACAATTATGTGCGTACAAAGTATATCTATTAAATTTGGGCACCGTAACACTTCCTTTTTGTTGCGGTTTCGGTAATCGGGGTTTTTTCTGGTGTTGAGGTTATCAACTTTGCCTCCAGGAATGCGGAAGTGATGCAGGTATTTAAACCGTGCTCCTTATAAGGTTATCCCGAACCTAATTGGTCGTCAAAGCTTAGTTAGCAAGACAGAGAGCACTAAGTCTCGAATGCATAGAGGGTGAGGTTGACAGTTGGAAAGGATTGGCTATGTATAAAAATCTGAATTTTTTTTTCGCTTCGGTTTTACATTAGCCCACCTGCGCTCCTTCCAGGAGTAAAAGGAACCAAAATAATAACACTTTCAGCGTAAGTTGAGTCGTGTGAATTAACTTAAGGCGTCTACTTAAACAGAATAACCGATTTAGGCCTTTAACATATCTTAAGGCCTTAATTGTGTAAAACGTTAATTTCAAACACTTCAAATTTTGTGGCGATGCAAATTTTAAAAAACAACAAAATTAAATATTTTGGAATTTGGTTTTGCTTTCAGAGATATTTTTGGCATTGCGTTGCGTTTTACAAAATTAGGCCCTTAAGAATATTCTACTGAAAAAAACTTTCCTTTAAAGTTTTTTAATTTAAGAAGAAAAAGAAAAACCACACAAAAGTTCAAGGTCTATCCATAAACGCAGGAGTTAAAAAAGGTTTCGAAAACATTTATCTTTGTATCTCACAGACACTATCTCTACATCTACATACATCTACATCTAAAATACATCTGCAATTGTAAAGACAAACAAATCTTTATGTCTGTCTATCCGTCTCTGCATTTCTCAAGCATCTCACTTAAGTTAAGAATACGAAAAACGTTTTTCTTTTTCTCTATAAATTTTTGTTAATTTGTGCGTGTGTTTAGCTTGCCATTATGGTTCTTACAGATACAAATTTCCTTCCATTAGTCTTACACGTTTTTGCAGATTTATGTCGGTTCGTGTGACTACGTGTGTTTTGTGCACTTTCAAAGAAATTTCTTTTCAAGGTGTCTAAATATATTATAAATATAGACGTGTTGGTGTTTGTGTTTTTAAACAGTTTTATAAAAATTTACAAGGCCACAGTAATTTACTTTAAAAATGTTGTAGATAAAAACAAACATAATTATTTACAAGAAGTTTAAAAATGGAATTAAGATTAAAAGCCATTTATGGGACGTTAAAAATCAGCATCAAGTCTATTTTTAAGCTTATTAGATATCTTTTTTTTTATTAAGTGAAAACGTTTAAGGGAAAATTAGATTTGTTGGGAAAATATTTAAATATTTCTGATACTAAAATTTCTTAATTTTAATAATGGCGTTTAAAGGAACTTGCCAAAAAAAGATTTTTTTATTAATTTAAAAATTTGTAGGTTAAAATTTTTTACTTGCTAAAAAAATTGGATATTTCTTATCTATTTTTTAAAATGTCAAGGCAATAGCACAAGTTTTTTGCATTAATTTTAATCTACTTTCAGGCTTTATGTTTGTAAAAATTTTAAAGCATATTTTGTGGCCTGTTTTTTCATGATTTAAACTTTATTTTTAAGCACTTTTTAAATCATTTTATAAATTTAAAACAACACAGGTTTTTTTATTTAATATATTTTATCTTCATATACCTTTAAAAGGAAAAAAACATTTTATAAAATACAAAAGATCACAAAGCACAGTGGAGTGGAATTAAAATAGTTTCAATAGTTAAGTACACTAGAGCCTTGTTTTGCATCGCTTTTACAAACTTGGTTCAATTCAATTGTATTGTCAAAACTTTAGATGACTAAAAAATGGATAAATGGCAACAGTTTACGTATCATAGAGAAGCCGTAGAGAGATATGCAATTTATTTCTTCCGTTTTATAGTCGTATTTTCATTAGGAAGATTTATCTTTTTCGTTTTATAGTCGTACTTCCATTTAGTTCTTCGGAACAGAGATATGATAGCTGGCTAGACAGTTAACTGTTTGCGTCGATATTCTATATTGGACATTGAAAATCTACTTTCGAAAGGACAGGGCTCTTTGGGGTCTAATACTTCCAAGGAGATCAAAGTTTACCTCTGTACTCGGGAGTCAGTAGCCCTCGACCTAGAAAATCGGTCTGACTATTTTAAGTATGCTTTCCTAGAAAATGGTCTTGGAAGATGGTCTTGTCCTTTTTTGAAGGAATACTTTCGGAGGACACGAGGTGGCTGTTGTTTTACCTACATCACGGGTAAAAAACGGGGTGTCATTATTCTTAGGGGAGCCCACCTGCTCCGATATTTAACTTATCCTAAGGTTCTCTTGATATCAGAACGAAAACTGCCTTGAATCAGATTGGCAGTGGAGGTAAGATAACTTCAGCTTTTATACAAGGGCAACCTGTGTTTGAAACATGATTCAAGGATACGCGGCGGCACTTGATAAATGCATATATAGATAACCACGTGGTTGAGATCCGCCATGTGATTAGGTCAACGTGCAGCTGCTCATGTTAATCAATATCATAATTGTTTACTGCTGCATTTTCAGTGAAATATTTAGTAATTTATTCAACAGAGCCATAGTTGACAATTTGGACAACAAAACGGATACAAATGTTATTTTGTATTTTAGGTGACGATATGTATTATATGTGATTGTTTTTATAACGTCATTTCAATATACGTACGAGTTAAAGCCTGGAGCAAGGCCCATCTATCAGGTCTGCTTACTTGTACAAAAACAAAAAACGATTCTTTTTAGTTGTCGAAAATTTACTACCACATATACAAAGCAAAAAGAAAAACCGTGTATATGTGGCAAAGCATTAAAGTAAACAAACGTATACATTCACATGTAAGCAAAATGTAAACAACTTTTGACAACTAAAAAGATCATAAACAATGATCATCAGGCTTCTTGCGCAGACCTTTTCAATGGGCCTTGGCCTGGAGCTTACGGTTTTTTTTTACAATCACGAAAATATAAACAAACACATACACGTTTACATACATACACGTTTATCCTTTCAACTGTTTGCGAAAGAAAGAGATTAATCATCGTTATTGTTGCTTTTACCTGCATGGGATATTTTCCTTTTTTAGTCTGTGGTTTTTCTCACATTCACATTCATTTTTTTCATTAATTTCAGTGAGTTTATGTTCATATTTAATGAATATTAATTTCATACATTTTTTATTTTTTGTCAAAAAAACTGAAGTTTAGACAATAGGGGATTTATTTTTTTACATTTTCTCCTTTAATTTTAATTAAAAAATAACTTTAAAACATAAATTTATATTACAATATGCCTTTCTAATCACAATAATTGACATTTTTTTTTAAATTAACTAGGCTTCAAGGCGAATTTATTACAGGTGGTCTTAAAAGCCCTGCTGATATTAGCTAAAATCACTGTTGAATGTCAAAATTTTGTTTATTCTATTTTATTATCTTTGTTTCTGTTTTGTTTTATTTCTGTTTTTGACATTGTACAATGATTTTACAAAAACAAATTGCTTGTGGTTTTTGTACGAGTTGTACTTGTTGTAGTACCGAGATTACCTGGGATGAATTCGCCTTGCTAGGCTTAAATAGTTTTAATAGGTTCGTACAATTTTTTTAACTTTCCTTTTTTTTAATACCCAAATACAGTAGAGTCCCGATAATTCGTAATCGCAAGGGACCGGCCATTTCTTACGAATTATAGGGGTTTTCGATTTAGCGGGGCTTCCATTTAACGGGGTTAAAATAAAATAAATACGAATAAACGGAGTTTTTCAATTTATTTACTAAAACGATACAAAAAACATAAAAAACAATTGTTAAAAATAAAATATATAAAAATTATACATTAAAATTATTCATGTAACAAACTTATCTTATGAAAATTAATCCACACACAAGAAAAAACCCACGCAAAAATAAAATAGTGGAAAAAATCATTCTTTCCATGATTTTGTTGTTTTTATTACGAATTATAAGTGGTAGTTAGCAAACAATTACGATTTGTAAGAGGTAAAGAAGATTTTATTTGAAAAAAATTACGAATTAGCGAGGGGACCAAAATGTATGAACATTTTACGAATTAACGAGATTTTTTCAAGGGACCGACAGTTTATTACGAATTATCGGGAATTACGATTTATCGGGGTACGAATTATCGGGATTTGACTGTATTTAACATTAAGTTAATGTCGAAAGTCAGAAATTAACAAAACCGAAAGCTTAAGATTAATAAAAAGTTTTAGATTTATAAAATATTGACTGTGCTACACCTAATGGAAGGGATGTAATTAGTTTGCTATTTCTCTCCGTTAATTAATTACACTGTGCTAGTTGTAAAAATAGACAAGCCGGGCACATTGCGTTTTAACATAATTCTGGTATGCTGAATCCAATGGTGCTTACCGCTTTTTTAGATAAGCTCTTGTTTTCGAGATATACCTTTATTTCGAAAATGGAGGAGGTTGTATAAAATATATTCGCGTACTCAAAAACGGTTTATTATATTAAAATTACTAAAAAAAAAATCGAAAATCCGCAATTAAATTTCCTTTAGGAAAGGTAAAACCTTTTTCTAATAGGCGTTTTAGTAACATAATTTTTTTTTGAAAAAAAATAATTTTTTTATCAAATTTTCGAAATTTTTATTAAGATTTTTGTATGACATGCTGAATTCCCAATTTTTCATATTTGATAAATACACTGAAATTTATTGTTGAGGGAAAGCTAGCTTCTAGCGCATTTAACTTTTTGTTTTTAAAAAATTCATTTTGCAGACATATAAAAACGAAGGTGCAAACAAAACAAGCCATAAATTATTAAAAGCTGTTTACAACTTTTGATTTTATTCACAAAAGTCGAAAAATTATAATTAATTTAAGAATTTCATAAAACGCACTATTTGTATGGGAGTCCCCCCTAAGAAGTGGTGATATGGGGCAAGCATGTTTCGAGAAATGTCAAGAACAAAAAACTAATTGAGGTCGGTCAAACATTTTATCCTACAAGGGGCGACTCCTGGTCATTTATGGGTCTTTTTCTTCAATATATTTCAAGCCTGCATTGAACATTTTTTATGGGAGCCCCTTAAGGAAAGGTGATAGCAGGTGGGTATGTTAGAAATAAATGATTGAGATGAAAATAATAAAAATAAAGTGGGGTTGGTCATACATTTGACCCATCCATTAGCATCCTACGCGCTGTACAACCATACAAATCTGGCGGGTTTTATAAAATTCTTAAATTTGGCCCCTGCCGTGCGTAAGTGAAATAGTTTTTCGTAAAATTTTATCGATAACAAGTTATGCATTTATTATGTCGATATAATAAAAGAATGTCTATTAAGAGTACAGAGAGAAGAGTGTAGTCGAAATAACGCAAACCTGCAGACTCGATTTGTTTTATCGAACTTTCTAACATATTCGACAAGATATTTTAAATAGTTTTATTAATAGTAAACGTATGCCGGGTTCCTCGAATACGTCTACTACGATTTAGTCATGTTGTAATGATCGGTCTTTAATATACTATATGAGGAGGTCCATAACAAAACGCAATAATTACACCATAACATTTTTTTGGATAAACGACAAAATGTAATTGAAGTAAGTAGCACATAATTTTTTTAAAAAACAATTATTGAAGTTTTATTGTCTACAAAAAATAATATTAATCACAAATTAATTATTTTATCTGACAGTTTGTTTTAAAGTTATTTAGATAACAAATTAGGAATTATTACGTTTTGGTCTGCAGTGTAGTTATTGAGTTTTGGAATGCTTTATAATGAAGGTAATATAGATTTCAATGTGTAGAATGGGATTCAATCAAAAAATCAAAAAACTTGAAAAATGTAATTATTGCGTTTTGTTATGGACCTCCTCATATGTGCACAATAAAATCCAGTCCCAAAAAATATTTTGTTAAATTATTTAATTCACTATTTTTCCAGTTAATTCGTCATATTTCAATTAATTAACATCGACTTATCAGAGGTATTTCTACAACAAAAAATTTTGCATAAACATGCAACTTAAAATCCCTAATTTTAAAATTCAGAATCGCCTACTAAATAAAATACATAAAAAACAAGAATCAATTTATATAAAAAAAAAAATAAAAGTAATGGGTGATTTTTTAAGAGCTATAGGAAAGTTTAAAAAAAAAAACACATAAAATTCAGAAAAATGCATGAAATCTTTATTTGAATCGATAGTACGATACATATAATTTAATGTTTGAAGATTATTTCGTGCAAATGTTGACCGTGACTTTGTTTGGCTCCAAAAACCTTGCTAAAACTGTGTTTCGCTTAGGATGATTATATTTAAAAAATGTTGTCGTTTCTTTAACAAATGATACAATTTTTTGTATTAATGGCACTTTATTGCTTTTAGAAATTGAGTTGTTTGATTTATGGGAATAGCAAGGAGTTTGTTTCGCATTTGTCGCGGTTTCCAGAGTTTTTAACAGCTCTATTTTCTGCTTACATCAGAGGACTCCCATCTGTTCCATCTCCAACACAATTTTTTAGGTCAAGACCAACATTTGTCAAAGCTTTAAGAGCTCTTGATGAAAGTGCCTTCGCCTCAATTGACACATCAACGTCATCAATATCCTTTGAAGCCTCTTCAAATGCGTTTACAATAGAGCCAATAAATTCTTCCCTAACAACTTTTTGTTGTATGTTGAAATATCTTAAAGATAAGGAAATCTGGCTTTTCCCCGACAAATCCGTGCTTTCGTCAAAAATTATCGAATAGAATTTTGATTTATTAGTAAATTATAATCCTTTTTCTTCGACCTTTTTTATTAAATTTTATACTTTATTAAATTATATTCAACATTTTTCATTTTTCGAATTTATTCTATGAGCTAAATTTCAGTTATGTATTTTATAAAGCTTTTTTTGTAATAGTTCTATTCCTACAATTTTTCAGAAATTACTTTATACACTACCAGACTATTATATTGTATTTTCTTGTTACATTTTACCTCTGGCCAGAAAATGCATTACATTCTGCTGGTGTCTAATAATTGTAAATTTTTCTGTACATTCAATATACCTCATTGCTTTCCAACGGAAGGCTAAGGTAAAATGTAAATAGAAAATACAATATAATAGTCTGGTAGTGTATGAAGTAATTTCTGAAAAATTGTAGGAATAGAACTATTACAAAAAAGCTTTATAAAATACATATCTGAAATTTAGCTCATAGAATAAATTCGAAAAATGAAAAAAATGTTGAATATAATATAAAGTAACCTTCGGAAGGAAATAATTCCCAGTTTCTATTTGTTAAAATAGTTGAGTTAAATACATTCAATTTATAAAGTATCAATATCCAGTTTGACACAAAGAATGCTGACGACGGCCGTAGCGGGCCAGAAAATGCATTACATTCTGCTGGTGTCTAATAATTGTAAATTTTTCTGTACATTCAATATACCTCATTGCTTTCCAACGGAAGGCTAAGGTAAAATGTAAAAAGAAAATACAATATAATAGTCTGGTAGTCTATAAAGTAATTTCTGAAAAATTGTAGGAATAGAACTATTACAAAAAAGCTTTATAAAATACATATCTGAAATTTAGCTCATAGAATAAATTCGAAAAATGAAAAATGTTGAATATAATATACAGTTACCTTCGGAAGGAAATAATTCCCAGTTTCTCTTTATTAAATTATTTAAGCTTAAGGTCACTTTTTTAAAAAATTAATTAAAATGTTTTTATTTGATATTTCGATTTCCGTTAGAAATCTTCTTCAGGAAATTTTTTTTAAAATAAAATAAAATTTGACAATAAATGGAAAAATAAAATATGGAAAAATAAATTTTAAAATTTCAAAAAACAAATTTATCATAATAAATTTAAAATTCCATTCTAAAAACTTTAAACAAAAAGACAAACATACAAAAAAGGAAAACAAAATTTTAAATTTATTCAAAGCCTAAAACCTATTTTAATGTCCCTTTCCGTCAATAATAAGCTATGCCATCTGAAATTTATTTTATAAACAATCAAGGACAAATACCTATTTATAATTATCCCTTACATCAACCTATTTATTTTTATTCCAAAAATGTCTATAAATTTGAGCTAAGCCCTCAGTATCTTTTTTAAAATTAATCCTTTTCTCAAATGGAACATTATTTATCTGCAACATTTCTCACATATGTCTACGTTTCTTAAAACTTTCCGTATTCAAAATTGGCGTGTTTTCAAAATCAGGATAATGATTAAAATCCCTACAATGAGTTGATAACGCCGTTCCATGGGCTGAATTATAATTCTGTTAGTAGCTGATGTGTTTTCTATTAAAAACTGTCAACGACTGAAAATTTATTTTCCACTTTTAAAAAAAATATTACAATTAAAAACAAACATTATTGATTTTATTTATAAAATAATAAAACAAGTAATAAAATTAAAGTTCATTCTCTTTTTCCAACACCCCCACTAGAATGAACACCAAGATTCATTAGATGGCAGCAATGATCATGTTTCATACTCGATAAGGATTTTGTTAAAACATCAGCTTTCATATCCTCAGTATTTAAGTATTCAATAATAATTCTTTTATTATTAACCAGCTCCCTTAAAAAGTGATGTCTTATGTCAATGTGCTTAGAGCGAGCATGATAAACATTGTTGTGAGCCAAATTAATAGCACTTTTGTTATCACACTTAATGACAATTGAAGATGATCTTTCAAGTTCATTGAACAAAGATTGTAACCAAATAGCCTCTTGACCTGCTGCTGCCAAAGCCATATATTCTGCTTCTGTCGTTGATAATGCTGTTGTTTGCTGCTTCTTAGAATTCCATGAAATACAACCACTTTGAAACTTGAATATATAACCTGAAGTTGATTTTCGTTCATCTATATCACCAGCCCAATCTGCATCTGAGAACCCTTCAATGTGCTTTTTTCCATTTTTAATAAATTTTAGTTTATATTCCAAAGTTCCCTTAAGATACCTCATTATACGTTTTTCAGCTTGCCAGTGAAGCTTTCCAGGATTATTGTTAAATCTAGCTAAAAACCCCACTGCAAATGATATGTCTGGACGACTTACTTGAGCTGCATACATAATACTTCCAATTGCTTCTTGATACGGTATATTTTTCATTTCTGCAATTTCTTCTTCCGTTTGTGGACACATGTCTTTGCTAATTTTTTGATTTATGTCCAAGGGCGTTGAGATAGATTTACAATCATCCATGTTAAACCTTTTTAATACACTAGATATATATTGTTCTTGATCTATCCATAATTTTCCATTCAATCGATCTCTTGTTATTTTCATTCCCAAAATATAATTTGCTTCTCCAATATCTTTTATTTTAAAACTGTTTGTTAAGTTTCTTTTCATGTTGGACTTACTATTTGTAAAAATTAAAATATCATCAACGTAAATTGCAACGTATGTTTTTTCATCATTGTTTATTTTATAATACACACAAGGATCAGTATTACATTGTAACAGACCCATATTTTTTAATGTTTGGTCTAACTTTTTGTTCCACATTCTACTCGCTTGTTTGAGGCCATATAATGATTTATTTAGTTTACATACCATGTCTTTGTTTTCATTTAAGCCTTCGGGGATCTTCATATACATTTCTTCACTTAATTCACTTTGCAAAAACGCTGTTACTACATTCATCTGATCTATGTCTAAATCATGTTGAACGGCCAGACTTAAAAGTGGTCTTATTGAGGAATATCTAACTACTGGAGAAAACGTTTCTTCATAGTCCAATCCATAACATTGAGAATAGCCTTTAACGACTAATCTGGCTTTATAGCGTTCAATCTCACCTTGTGAATTTCTTTTGATTTTATAACACCATTTGCTATCTATGGGTTTTTTACCTTTTAGTAATTAAACAACCTCCCATGTACCATTTTCCATTAATGCGTTTAGCTCTTCATGCATTGCCTGTTGCCATTGTTGCTTATCAGGAATTTCTAGGGCTTGCTTCATTGTCTTGGGTTCTTCATCAACTTGAATTACATTAAAACCATACCTTTGAACTTGCTTTGGAACTCTCAGTGACTTTCTTGTGTTTTCCGGAGGTATGATTCTTCTTTCGGATGTTTCAGGTGCCTGATCAATACTTTGATTCTCTAATCCTCTTATCATATCATCAGTTTCAGAAAAATATTGTTCTTCTTCTGAGCAGCTTTCTTCTGCAACCCGTTGATTTTTAGATTTTGTAATTGTATCATCAGAACTTACTTTTTTAGGGCTCATTTGATCATCTACATCCCCCACTGAATCATATCCAGGAAATACATAAAATTTTGAATTATCACTAGACTTTTCAAAATAGAATTTGTCTTCAAAAAATTTTGCATCTCTACTTAATTCAACTTTGTTCCGGGTTTCATCATAAAAACGATAAGTTCTTGAATGAGTGCAATAACCAACAAAAATGGTCTGTTTTGCCTTAGGATCAAGTTTTTTCCTTTTCTCCTTGGAATGTGTATCACAGCTTTACATCCAAAAACTTTTAGATGTTTTAAATTTGGTTTTCTACCAGACCATACCTCTTCAGGACTGGCATGTTGCAATGATTTACAAGGAGTTCGGTTTATTAAATATACTGCCGTATTTGCAGCTTCCGCCCAAAACTTCTTTGGTAAATTAGAATCAATTATTAGACATCTAGTTTTCTCTACAATTGTTCGGTTCGAAAGTCTTGCTTTGATTGTTGATCTTTAAGCAGTTTGGCAAATTGGGTTTCCATTTTAAAATTAATATTTTCTTTTTTTAAATTTTCCTCGTCGCCAATTATTATGTATGTTTTCTAATAAAAATTTATTTCACAACTGACAAATATTTCAAATTTACATAAAACTAAAAATACAAATTTAATGAAGATATGTTAAATAAAATATTTGTACAACAAGTAAAACTAAACAAAGTTAATATATATCAGTATTAAGCTTAGAATTTCATGTGATCGTGTTCCTGAATTCTTAAAAGGATTTCTTGAAAATTTACCTTTTAAGCAAGTAATATAATTTTGGCTGCTTATCTCACATTTGACACCAACAACAGCACCAGAATTCATAGTCTTTAAAGTTTTATCATTAACATGCCCAACACGCTTATGCCACAGGTTGTATTCTTGAGTTTTATCTTCAGAAATAAGCACTTTATTGTTTGCTATATTTAATTTAAACATACCATTAATCATATCGCCCGTTGCTATTATGTTGCCAATATTGTTTATAACCTTGCAACCTTTCTCATGAAATACGATTTCATAACCACTTTGAACTATTTTTGAAACGGACAAAAGATTGACATATAAGTTCGGTATATAGAGAACTTCACGAAACATAACCTTTTCTTCTTTATATTTTCCAATCATAGTAGTCATTTCAACTTGGCCTATACCCTTTACTTGCATTGTTTCGTTATTAGCGATGGTAACCTCAGCGCTCTTTTCTTGGAAATTATTATTAAAATATTTTGAATTTGAACACATATGTGCTGTTGCTCCAGAATCAAAAAACCATTCATCTTTATTTAATTCTCGTACAGAAAAACATCCCAACATCGCGTTTGTATTTTTTTTAAATTTTGATTTCGTACTTTTGTTATGACATTTTGCGGCAAGGCAATGTGTCCATATTGGTTGCAATTGAAGCATTTTGGTCCCTTATTTTTAAATACTTTCTTTTGACCAGCTAAAGCTATCTCTGTTGATTCCTTTTTGACATCTTGTAATAATTTCAATTTGATAGCATCACCAGTAATTTTAATTCCAGAGCTTTGTATGGCCATTATCATTGGGTTATATTCTTCTGGTAATCCAGCTAACAACATTGAACCAACCCATTCTTCATCGAGACCATTGAGACCAGCGGCTCTTAATTTGTGGGCTGTCGTTATAATTTCATTAACATATTCTTCAACGCTAACACAATTTTGTAGTTTTGTAGAACAAAATTTTTGGATTAATCCCACTCTTCTTACCAGTCCGCTATCTTCAAAAATTTTTTTTAGTGTATTCCAAACTTCTTGAGAACTATTGCAATTACGAGTGTGGGGATAAACCATCTTATCGATCAAAAGTATTAACTCGGCTTTTGCTTGAACCTTTTTATCCTCTATTGATTCTGTGCCAAGGACGGCATTCCAAAGACCTTTCATTTGGAAATACGCCTCAACTGTAAATTTCCAATCTTCATAATTTTCGCTTCCACGAAGCTTCTCTATTTGATTGTGGTTAGACATCTGCAATCTTGAAATATATGGAGCCTTAAAACTTTCAATAATTTACGCACTTATTTTGCGAAGGGGCCCATAACCTGTTAGTTATTGATGTGTTTTCTATTAAAAACTGTCAACGACTGAAAATTTATTTTCCACTTTTAAAATAAATATTACAATTAAAAACAAACATTATTGATTTCATTTATAAAATAATAAAACAAGTAATAAAATTAAAGTTCATTCTCTTTTTCCAACAAGTTCCTATATTTTTGGTCATGTTTATGTCCACTTAATCTAATTTTCAGTTTTGTCCCAGTTGTTCCTACATATATTTTCCTACATTGTTCATTATCATTGCCACCACAATGAATCTTATAAACTAAATTCGACCTATCTGACTTTAGTAATCTATCCTTAGTTTTTGTGAATAATTTCCCTACATTATTAATCACCTTATGTGTGTTTAAAAACTTGAGCGCATGAAAAATTGCAAGTTACACAATGCGCGTTACAAAAGCCATCACTGTCAGCTGTTTTTTATTTGTTTACTTATTTGTACATTGAAAACGGATTCGAAAGTATATCAAGATTTTTTTATTTTATTGAATTAATTATTTTTATATAAATCGTTACTTTAATATAGAAAAGCCCTAACTAAAGTTTTCCTTACTTTACAGAAGAAGGAAAAACTTAATAAAAATTATAGTCTTGTAGTCGCGATTTTTTTTAAACGAAGTTTTTTATTAAATTTTCTAAACAATTTAATAATAAACTGCGTTTAAAAAAATCGCAACACCAATACTACAATTTTTATTAAATTTTTTCCTTCTTCCTTCATGTAAAGTAAGGAAAATGTTAGTGAGGGCTTTTCTATAATAAAGTAACGAAGTATTGTATGTTTTTAATCACTTCAATAAGTTTTTCTTTTATGATTCACAATTTTGGTAAATTATTCTTTTTATTGTCAGCTGATTAATTGTCAAAAATACACAAAGCGTGAAAAAGTTCAAAGTTAACCAACTTTCTGGAGCAAACGCATCAAAATATTTTGCATGTAGCTTGATAAATGAAAATACACTAGTTTAACTTTTTTTGACTGAAGTCTAAAGAGCGCGCGCGCTCTAACGCGTGTTATGTACCTCTACCTTAAGTGATGTTAAGCTTCCTCTTATCTATAGAGGAACATCCGGCAAAGATTTCAGAGCCGTATAATAGAGTAGAGGGGTGAAATGGAAATGTTGCGTGGCCCACAAATCACGCAACATAACGTATATTTTACCACATACTTGATTACTATGGTCGGACCAATTTAAAGTTTTGTTGAAAATGACACCTAAATTTCTTACGGTTTTTACTAGTTCAATTCTTGAGTGTCCAATTGAAACATAAAATTCATTTTCATTCTTGTGTTATTCCTAGAAATTGCCAAGAAAATTAACTTGTTTGGATTTATTTTCAAACCATTTGCAGAAGCCCACACAAAAATATTGTTCAAGTCAGAATTCAGTACATTTAACTTGGTGACGATTAATTCCTTGGTACTGCTAAGGTTTAACTGAACACCATCAGCATACATCTGTAAATTACAAAAACGAAGTTGTTTTGGTAGATCATGAGCATATGGACTCTATAATAGTGGACCGAGAATTGACCCCTGTTGTATACCTCTAGGGACTGGTAGAGAGCGATAAGTAAGCATATTATTAACAACTGACTGGCTTCTGCCCATAAGGTAAGATTGAATCAATTTAACAGCAAGTGAAGAGAAGCAAAACTGATTCAAAAGTTCCATACAAAGGGTAGAATGATGAACGGTATCAAATGCCTTTGAATGGTCTAGAAGTATCAAAAACGCTAATTTGCCATCATCTAAGTTACTCCTAACTTCTTCTACTACATCAACCAAAAATGTAATACAGCTTCGTCGTGTTCTGAAACCGGATTGACGATCCGTTAACAAATTTTTGACATTCACATACCTGTATATTCGTTTATGCATTAAGTGTTCAAAGACCTTGGAAAAGTAAGATAGAATAGCAACTTTTAGGGACTGGAATAATTTTGGCACGTTTCCAAGTTATTGGAAAAGTGCTGGTCATGAAAATAGTTTTAAACAAGTGAGTTAAATATGGAACTATCCATGGCAGTATTATCCTTATAAATTTGGGATCCAAACCATCCAAACCAATTGAGTCAAACTTAATTGCATGGAAGGCCATTATAACATCATTATCAGCAACATGATACAAAAAAAACTTATCTGCAGGATTAAAAGCTATTTAGTTTTGATTATAAAAGTTATTTGTGACATTAGGATATGGTACATTAACGAAATGATCATTGATCGGATTAACATAAACGACTTGTTGATGCCCTTTTTTACCAATACAAATTTCTTTTATACACTTCCAAGTTTTCTTGCTGCCCACACCAGTGTTAAATTTTTTATGGTAATAAGACGTCTTATTATGTCGTATTTTGTTATCCCACAGCCTTTCTTGCAGATATTCTGAAGTTCTATAACGCTTCCATAATCTATGCATTCTATCACGATGCTCAATCATTAATTTAATTTCATTGGTAAACCAAGGCTTACTGCCGGTTTTAAGCCGTTTGGTCGTAATAGGAACGCTTTGGTCGTAAATCATAAGAATCGAATAATTTAAGGACTTTAGTTTTACGTCAACATTTGCTAAAACGTATATTGAATGCGAAATTGTATGTTCAATGCCATATTGTCATTTTGGTAATCAATATTATTTAAGTTACGAAAGCTATAGCTTTGATCCTGTTCCGGAGTTGAAAAACTATAAGAAAGAAAAATTGCATTATGTTTAGAAAAAGAAGACGCTGATATTTATTCATAATGAAGTATATTTTCCCTTTTAGTAACGATCAAATAAGAGTGCTATATTCGGCTGTGCCGAATCTTATATACCATTCACCATTGTGCGAGCAGAATACAGAGCAACTAGACAAAAACTAAATAATTTTTACATATACATTAGAGCGACTCAAGTTGTATGGAAGCAAAATTCGTGCTCGATGTACCCTCCTAAAAATGAACCTTGGACTTTTTTAAGATGACATTTTAAATATTTCGGCTCCAGCTTTGACCTCTCGTGAGCTGGACCAGTTTGAAAAAGGGTCTAGTTTTGCATGTTTTGTTAATTTGAGAATCTGTTTCCTTACCAACATATGCAAATTGGGTATCGTAAGAAAGGTTTTTTAAGGCGCGTCCAACTGTATATACAATTTGTCCAAGGACGATCATCCATGTCCTTATTTTTAAGGATTTTCTGTAAAAAAAAAGGTTTTTGAATTTTTTGTTCGGGGTTGTTTGTAATAAAAGTGCCAAATTAACATATTTTAATCTTTAGTCGATTTAATTAAATACGTGTCTCAGCTTTTTTTGAAATTCGTGCTAGTTCGCGTTATGACAAAAATGCAATGGGGTGGGAACCTTTCGTTTTAAATAGGGCAATATGGGTATCAAATTTTATCTTTTGCCAAGTGTATCATCTTTGTATGTAAATAATTTAGATTTTTGCAAATTAGATGCATTTTACACGGTGCTCTGGAATATATATAAATGCATTTTTTTAGTAACTCTAATATGATAGCGGATTTAGTCTCTAGATCATGTATGGATGAAAATAGGACTAAAGAAAGAAAAAAAGAAATTATCCACGACTTTTTGGCGGCATATTTTTTTTGCAAATTAAGGTCGTGGATCATTTCTTTTTTACTTCCTTTAGTCCTATTTTCATCCATACATGATCTAGAAACTAAATCCGCTATCATATTAGAGTTACTAAAAAAATGCATTTATATATATTCCAGAGCACCGTGTAAAATGCATCTAATTTGCAAAAATCTAAATTATTTACATACAAAGATGATATACTTGGCAAAAGATAAAATTTGATACCCATATTGCCCTATTTAAAACGAAGGGTTACCACCCCATTGCATTTTTGTCAAAACGCGAACTAGCACGAATTTCAAAAAAAGCTGAGACAAGTATTTAATTAAATCGACTAAAGATTAAAATATGTTAATTTGGCACTTTTATTACAAACAACCCCGAACAAAAAATTCAAAAACCGTTTTTTTTTTTACAGGAAATCCTTAAAAATAAGGACATGGATGATCGCCCTTGGACAAATTGTATATACAGTTGGACGCGCCTTAAAAAAACCTTTCTTACGATTCCCAATTTGCATATGTTGGTAAGGAAACAGATTCTCAAATTCACAAAACATGCAAAACTAGACCCTTTTTCAAACTGGTCCAGCTCACGAGAGGTTAAAGCTGGAGCCGAAATATTTAAAATGTCATCTTAAAAAAGTCCAAGGTTCATTTTTAGGAGGGTACATCGAGCACTTTTTTTGGTGAGTCGTTCTAATATACATACATACATACATATTTACAATACATACTTAAAACTTCATTATAAATTAAATTTAAAAAGCGAAAACTGGTAAATATTTTTTTTTTAAATCGTGTTTAGAACATAAAAAAATAAAAATATTAAAAAAAATTTTCTTTTTAAAAAACCAAGATTCGAAGATTTTCTGAAATTTTCAGAAAATATTTTCTACTAAAGATTTCTTGATATATAAGGCGTAACCATAGGTCATATAAGAGTCCAAAAATGCATGCTTTTATACAATTTTTGATATTTTTTGTACGGGAGGTACCACGCCCACATCTTCAATCCCGCTCACATTTTGTCGGATGCTTTATTTGGATAATCTTAACGTTTGCACCTAATTTGCATACTTTGGCTCTTGCAGTTCTCAAGAAAAAAATACAACAACAAGGGATTTTTGGAAAAAATTAGAGGTAGTCGTGGTTTTTTGCGCATATCTCCTTCATTATTGGACCGATCTGGCTGAATTTCAATAGCAAACTTAAACGGAGTATAAGTCCCCATCATTTTTGGGGCCTTCGGAAAACCCATTTCAACATACACACGGACAGACGGACAACCGGATTTGAACTTCGCTTTTCATAAGGACCCAAAATATATATACTTTATAGGGTGTAGGATCAATATTGTGGAACACACAAACGGAATGACAAAGTTATATATACAGTAGTTTTGACTTAACTGCCTTTTGTTTACGTGCACTTTTGACTTAACTGCACAAAATTAATCATTTTTGGAATTATTCTTTCTAATTCCATACAAATTCCTTTTTTAAGTGCACTTTCTATACCTGCACATTTAAAATAAATGCACAACATTTTTGGCATTTTAAAATTATTTTCATACAAAAAATCAAAGTTAGCTGCACTTTGACTTAACTGCCTAAAATACATATTTTCTGGAATTATTCCTCAAAATCCTTGAGTACGTGCATTTTGTATACCTGCACATTTTTCATATTTTTGGGCAGCTTTAAAATATTTTCATACAAAACATCAAAGTTAGCTGCACACATATAAATATATGGTGGCCACTTTTTCACATAAATATCCAATTTAAGCTGTTTATAAAAATATAAATCGCAATTATTTTGTTTTTTCCCTCCATAAATTTGTATGTTCTTTGTGAATTCTCATTGTTTTTTAATGTTTCTTTTATAAAAAATTTGTTTGTTATACAACTCCTAAAATAATCTTCTGATGATTATCTGACGAGTAACAAAAACAAAAACATCTGAATTACTAGCTACCTCAATAAAAACTTTTTTGAATTATGCAAATGCTATTTCCAATACAATTTAAAAAAAAAACCCGGCCCTTATCTAGGAAGCTTAGTCATACGGCTGAGCATTTCACGAGTTGTTAAATAATACCTACATGAGTCTCATTTGACTCTTGGCATGCTTTTTGAAAGACTCGTTAGATAATCTCTATATACATCATAAACGATTCTCTTTAAGATTAATATAAGCGTTTTTTGCTGCGTTATGGAAAAATCTCTTATAAAAATCAGCACGTGTAACAGTTTCTCCCGTGCGAGGTATTGTCTACAAATAAAAAATGAGCTCGTCGACGATCACTCTTTGTGAGATTCCCAGTAGACTCATTGACGATTGAAAGTGCTAGCTGGGTTGAAATACAATTTTAATAAAATATAAATTTATGTATTAAAAAATAAATATTTTTATTTTACTTTTAAATCAAACACTTTACTTTAGCTGCACTTTTGTACAGGTAACCACAATTGTGTACCTGTACATTAAGGCAGTTAAATGCATTTAAGATAACTGCATTTTTGATTTACCTGCACAAAAAATCGTGCAAAGAAGATTGTGCAGCTAAGTCAATACTACTGTACCCTCTGACATTCGGAGAAGGGTATAAAAACAAGTCCAATAACGTGGATGAGGTGGCTGTGTAGTGTGTAGGTCTAGGTACATTTACGGAGAACAAGTCAAAAGTCAACATAACCATAATAAATCACCTGAAATTATGATATCAGAGTATGTTGCCGACAAAATTTCAAGTCTTTCTATAAGGATATCTAGCCTTATACTTCTATTCGACCTGTTAACGCAACCCAATAAAATTTTACTACCGCAAAAGCTTAATTCGACAAAAATATGTTCAGTGTCGTTACTTTTAGAAAAGGAAGATATAAGTTTACAGGAAATATGGTTCGTAACGTATATTGCAACACCACAATATCCGAGCGAAAAATACGATATCCAAAAACGGTATACAAACCATCCCGAATTTCCTTTAGAAGCTTTTATTGGCGCAGGCGGTGCTTGTTATGCAATAGAGCAGAAAGTCCCAGCGCCCTGTCGAAGGTCGTCTATGCATACAAGCTTTAGTTAGCTATTCGGCTTTTCGATTTAGCGGTTTTCGTATTTGGGCTTTTAATGAATTATAATACATATATCAATTACTAAAAATGAAAATTAATTTACTGCATCTTACAGCCGTTCTTTTTTACCATTATCTCATTGAAAAGCTCTAGAGGTTTATTATAAAGGAAATAAACCAAAAACGGTATTGAAAATGCAATAATGTAAAAATATTGAAGAAATTAGAAACGGACTGACAAACTTATATGTATGTCTGTGCCAGGCGCGGATCCAGCACGAGCCTTACGGGGTAGGGGGGGGGGGGGGAATTTTGTATGATACAAATAAGTAACAAATTTGTTTTTAAAAGTTTATTAAAAACAATATGTGTATTAGAGTAAGTACTTTTTGCAATTTTTGCGAATATCAAGTTCTTAATCGCATAGCCGTATGGACCGTGAAAAAATATTAAGAAATTATGTATTACTTTTTCGTATTACTTTTTTAAGTATTTTCTAATAATTTCATGAATATAACAAGATCTTACCATTTGTACGGAAGAAGGGCGCAAAAAAAATCGCGACTCTATTTCGCGGGTTTTTTAATAAACTAAATTTTAATGGCAAATGATAGATGTTGTGATAGATGAGTTGTTTGCCGTATATATGAAACAGTGATAATTTTCAGCAGCGTTGTAATATATGCGCGGAACGAGCTATTAAAGTTGCACAAGATATTTTTCCATTATGTTAATCAACTCGCACTTTAAACTTAAAATTTATTTCATTAAACCCAAAAAAAAGCTTTACATTTTTGTTATACAGTTGCTTATTTTATGTATTAATGCCTGTATTCATAAAAATATTTTAAATTTAATAAAGGCTTGAAAACCAAATTTTCTATGAATATTTTCCTTAATAAACGTTTATTAAATTTTATAATCATTTATGAACGTGGGGGCTAAAATATATAGCATATATAAACAATAAATATACCATATATTGTGTGTATGGAAAAATGGCCTAAAAAAATTATTTTCATTATCAATACTAAAATGCCCATCCCGTGGTGGGATGAAGAAATTTTGTCCAAAAAAACTAAACAAAAAGGTTAAATAAAACATAAGATCAGTAGCCCGTTTCTGTATTTCTCACATCGTAAAACTTTTCGCATGAAACGTGTGAATTGCAACAAAAATAGTGTGAAATGAAACAAAAAATGGGTTTTCTCACACAAGTGTTTCTGTATCTTTTTTTTGCGAGAATAATCTGTCATTTAAATAATTTTCCAGCAATTATTGGAAGGATGCGAGAAAAAGTGTTTCTATAACAATATTTTGCGAAAAGTTTCTTTCAAGAACTGTCAAAATAAGTCACATTTGAAATTGGTGGCGAGAAAAACAAAATGTAGATATTTTCAATTTAAAATATGTTTATATACTATTTTAAAAAAAAAAATAAAAAAGGAATATAAATGATGAATGCATAATTTATATGATGAAAATAAACAAAAAACAATTGTTATATTTTGTTATTTTAAATCTTTTTTAGCCTTTTCTTGTTTTGGTTTTAATCAGTGCTGCCAGATAATTTTGTGTCAATTTTAAACAAATTTGTTTCGACTTTTATTAAAAAATAATCAAACAAAAGCATAATTAAAGTTCATGGGTATTTAATAATTTCACTAAATTTATATTTATTTTGTTAAGCTGGAGGATTATTTTTTAAAAAATTATTTATTTTCTTTATAGCTTTGATAACAGTATTATAAATATTCTGGGTTTTTATGGAATTGATAGTGACAACGTTGTTTAATATTTATATCGTATGTAGTCCGAAATAGTATATTATTGAAATTTAACTATATCGGTTTACAAATGGCTGAGATATAAATCTTTAATTTACCTATTCCTATAATCTTTTTCTTTTTTACCTGAAAAAGACTTAGTAGAATACCTGGTAGTTAAAATTAAAAAAATCGGCTCATAAATAAACGGTTTATGAGCCGGTAAAATCTTCGCCTACAAAATAATATGTTAAGTAATCAGAAACACATAAAAGCACTACATACAATTCTACTGAAAAACTAATGAATTTTACAAGGGTTGTGCCAAAATGAACAAATTCAAAAGTAAGTCATTTTTTTTTATCTAATAAGTAGTTATCGAAGTTCTTATGGAAGAAAGCTACTAAATAACGAGTGAAAGAAGCTATACATTTTGAAAAAGTTTTTACTGGGAGACAAACAAATTTCTTTCTTGCCGGATAAATATAAAAATTTAACCCTTGTTTCTAAAGATATCTTTTTTTCCAATAAACAAACATATAAAAATATTTACAATTATCTTCATTCGAAGACTAAGGAGCTTATAGTGTAAAATGCAACGCCAACAATTTCAATAAAAGCAAAAACAAAATCAAAAATATTTTATAAATTTGTTGTTGCTTTCTACAGACATTCATATTTTTTTTTTCAATTTTCAACGCCACAAAATAGAAGTGTTTGAAATTTAAAAATTCAAGATGAATTTCTATAGAAAGTAACAACAAAATTATAAAATATTTTTGATTTTGTTTTTGCTTTCGTCACTTTTTTAGAGAAAATCATCAAAACGTCACTTTGTTAATATCGGAACAAAAAATCGTCAAGATGACGATAACTCGTCAAATCTGGCAGCCCTGTTTTTATTATATTTATTTCTTTTGTTGACGTTTCGCTTTTATTTGACACTTAATTACTGGAAATATTCCAGTATAAACGGAATTTGTTGTGTCTGTTTTCGCATACAGAAACACTTTTATCTCATAAATCGAGAAACGATGGAATTTTTTGTTTCACACTTCATGTAAGAAATTTTACGATGCGAGAAATACAGAAACGAGCTACAGTTCAATATACATTAATCTTTTTAAATAAGCAATTTATGATTTCCTTGTGAGGCAAATTTAGATATTGTTGTCATTGTTGATCTGAGCCATGTTTTTATTCGACGAAGGGTAGGAAATGACCTCCCGCTCGTAACTTTACTGACGAGCATTAAAACGAAAATTTTAAATATTTTTCTTAGATTTGGGTAGATATTTTCATCACACAGTTTATTAAAGCATCTACAACGTTATCTGATATATCAGGCTCAAGTTTAGATCTTAGTAGGTGTTTATCTCTTTTATCAAATATAATCAGCTCTTCAGCGAGTTGTGGTTTTAACAGTTTTGTATCTGTATATGACTTGATTACACTTTGGGGAAGAAGTTTAGGTATTTTCAATACATTTGGGATATCTATTGGGAAAGTTGCTATGAGATCTTCTAAAACAAATTCAATAAGAGGAATGTAACCTACAACTCGGTAGTAATCTTCAACATTTTGGATGTGATTATTTCGTTAAAATCTTGTCTTTTCGATTGGAACCTCGATTTGAACGTAAATAACTTTAACTTTTTCAAAAATCGCTTCAAATTGTTCTTCGGCTTTATTTCTTTTTTCTTCAAGGCACATGATTAAAATTTCGATAAGGCTTGATTCTTTTTGAAGATCTACATATTTTTTTTAGAGTCGAGTTTTTCGATTTATGGGAATAGCAAGTCGTTTGTTTCGCATTTGTCGCTTTTCCAGAAATTGTGCGCAGCTCCATTTTCTGCTGACATCAGAGGACACCCATCTGTTCCATCTCCTACACAATTTTTTAGGTCAAGACCAAAATTTGTCAAAGCTTTAAGAACTATTGATGATAGTGCCTTCGCATCAATGGACACATCAACTTCATCAATATCTTTTGAAGCCTCTTCAAATGCGTTTACAACAAAGCCAATAAATTCTTGCCTAAAAACTTTTTGTTGTATGTTGAAATATCTTAAAGATAAGGAAATCTGGCTTTTCCCCGACAAATCCGTGCTTTCGAATAAAATTATCGAATAGAATTTTGATTCATATAACACATAAATATATACATAAATATTGAAAATACAAAGGCTTTTTAATAATTCAACCGCACGCATTATCAAGTCAAACGTTTAGTCTTTGGATATAGATGGCACCTGCTGGGATTGAATGCAGAATAAAAAGTAATTGAATACGGTAAACTAAATGTTTCTTTGGAAATATCTAATTTTCCCAACAGAAAAGTAATTTTCCATCGCTATTTCCTTTTCTTGCTCCATAAAACTAATTGACCTTAATAATATTAAAAACAAATAAGCAATTATGTCAAAGTGATAAATTCTAACAATCTTAAGTCTTTTGGTTCACTTGCAAAATTTGTCTTACAAAATTTCAGCCTTTAGAAAATTAAATTTTTCTGGAAAATATTCTGTGGCTGAAATAATTTTCTGCGTTTATTTAAGTTAAATAAAATGACATATTTTTAACATTTACAAACATGAGAAAAGTCTTATTACTGCATATTAAAAAGTATCTGTGTGATAGTACACTCAAAATATTATGTTGTTAAATTCAAACGAATATTCATTTTAAACAAATTAAAATTCAGTTAGAAAACGGATCATTTATATTTCATTTAAAACAAATGATTTTTACATTAATTTTAAAATTTTTTATTTATTGAACAGCATATTCGTTAAAATTGAATAGTTTTTACTTTGAAGAAATATATTTTAGCCGACAAAAATCAAACTACATAACAAAAAAATACGGAAAAACATTATTTTTTGGTAGTTTGTTTTTTGAATAACAAACATAAATGTTAAAAAATAAAATTATTCGTAAAATAACTATATTTTTATTCAATTTTAACAGTACGGAAAACGAATTTAATAACCCACAATCAATTACTGTAATAATTTTATGAGTGTATCTTTATAATACAAATGCCTACGGATGTTTGCGAATCTGATAAATGTATCTGTCTGTAACAACGATTACATGGTGTAAACGGCAATTAACACATCCATGAATGTGCATGGCTGGATAGTTGGCTGCTTGTTTGTCTGGGTTTCTGGCAGAAACTTTCTGCTGTTCATTGAAATAAATTTATGAAATATAAATGTTGATTGTCTTGCATTGTTACTTTGTAACAATACAAATTTAATTTAAATTACAAGTGACAAAAGTTTAAAAATTTTTCATTTAACTTTAAATGCCATTAAATACAATGCAAAAAAATCGTTTAAATGGGTGATGGTAGAAGCGAGGAAATAAATTCTTGCTTAAGAATTTAAATAAGGCGAAAAACGATTTTTTATGGTAGAAGTGAGGAAATAAATTCTTGCTTAAGCCCAACAAACATGGAGGTTTGATTTCAAATTGAAAATGATTTGAAATCAAACGTTTTCTCAAACGACAAACGTTTGATAATGATTTGAAAATCATAGCGTTATCAACAAAAAGGGGAAATTATTTTCAAATTGAAAAATGCCTTTATTTTTAACTTGCTTTCAAACGTAATTCTCAAATGTTTTTCAAATGTGGATTATAATACAATGTGGAATATAAATAAAATTTTTTAATTTAAATTTATTATTTACTAGCTTAACCCGTTGCGCTTCGCTTTACTGCTTTAACCACCTTTGAAGACTCTCCCTTTAATAGTTCTTCAGTAGAGAGATATTTATTTTTATTTTCAAAAGTGTAGTATACCATAAGAGTGACTTCTACAACGTTTGAACATTCTTACTACAACAGTTCTTAAGATATGTGATATTAAACAATGGCGTCCTATGGGGTGTAACATTTCCCCGCTGCTATTTTATTTCAATTTTGGGGTTCAGAAGATCATACTACAAAAAGTTTAATAAAATGAGTGCAGCGGTTCTAAATTATATTTCTATCTATGAGGGGTACTGCTCCTCCTCTGTCTAAGCCGCCCATTTCTATATTGAAATTTAAAGTTTGCCATAATAGTAGCTTTAACCACGTTTGAAGACTCTCCCTTTAATAGTTCTTCAGTTGAGAGATATTTAATATATGCATCCTATGGAAGGTATTTCCCCCCTGCGCCTTCCCGCTTTATTTTTATTTTCAAAAGTGAAGTATACCATAAGTGTGACTTTTACAAAGTTTGAACATTCTAACTTTAATAGTTTTTAAGATATCCGATATTAAACATTGGCGTCCTATGGGGGTAACACTTCCCCCGCTGCTATTTTGTTTAAATTTTGGGGCTCAGAAGATCCTACTACCAAAAGTCCAACAAAATGCGTGCAGTGGCTCTTATTAATATTTCTATATATGAGGGGTACTGCTCCTCCCCCGTCTACCCCGCCCATTTGTATATTGAAATTTATAGTTTACTATAATAATAGCTTTAACCACTTTTGAAGACTCTCCCTTTAATAATTCTTCAGTTAAGCGATATTTAATATATTTTTAATTAGGCTTAAGTTCATGAAATTTAATTTTTATTAAATTATTTTTATGAAGAAAGGAATTTTTACAACATGAAAATTAATTAAAATTGTTATTGATAATCTTTCATTCTTGACGTGGCTCGGGCTCGAACCCTGGCCGGCAGGTTACCATGACATGTTTCGATCGCAACCACTCGATCTCCTCAGATGGATTTGCCGTCTTACACTCGCAGCCATCGACGACTGCTGACGTCACTAGTCAAACATCAATCCTTAAACCAAATTGTATTTTGACATTTGGTAGATCGAAATTTGCTTTCCTGAATGATTATCCATCTTAATTGATTTTACATGTTTTTTCCTTTACTTCTGTTTTTTCGTACTTTCGTCAAGAATTTTTCTTGAAGTCCAAGTACATTTTCTTGTTTTTTCACTTTGTCTTTCTCTTTTCTGTTGACCTTTTTCAGCACAACTTGAAGGACAAATGTACACATAGAGCTCGTGCCTTAGCTTTAACAATAATTAGTATTGTGGTTATTTTGTTGAACTATTTATGGTTTTTAATCCAAATTTTTTTAATATTTTTAATTAGGCTTAAGTTCATGAAATTTAATTTTTATTAAATTATTTTTATGAAGAAAGGAATTTTTACAACATGAAAATTAATTAAAATTGTTATTGATAATCTTTCATTCTTGACGTGGCTCGGGCTCGAACCCTGGCCGGCAGGTTACCATGACATGTTTCGATCGCAACCACTCGATCTCCTCAGATGGATTTGCCGTCTTACACTCGCAGCCATCGACGACTGCTGACGTCACTAGTCAAACATCAATCCTTAAACCAAATTGTATTTTGACATTTGGTAGATCGAAATTTGCTTTCCTGAATGATTATCCATCTTAATTGATTTTACATGTTTTTTCCTTTACTTCTGTTTTTTCGTACTTTCGTCAAGAATTTTTCTTGAAGTCCAAGTACATTTTTTTGTTTTTTCACTTTGTCTTTCTCTTTTCTGTTGAGCTTTTTCAGCACAACTTGAAGGACAAATGTACACATAGAGCTCGTGCCTTAGCTTTAACAATAATTAGTATTGTGGTTATTTTGTTGAACTATTTATGGTTTTTAATCCAAATTTTTTAATATTTTTAATTAGGCTTAAGTTCATGAAATTTAATTTTTATTAAATTATTTTTATGAAGAAAGGAATTTTTACAACATGAAAATTAATTAAAATTGTTATTGATAATCTTTCATGTGTACATTTGTCTTTCATGAAAGATTATCAATAACAATTTTAATTAATTTTCATGCTGTAAAAATTCCTTTCTTCATAAAAATAATTTAATAAAAATTAAATTTCATGAACTTAAGCCTAATTAAAAATATTAAAAAATTTGGATTAAAAACCATAAATAGTTCAACAAAATAACCACAATACTAATTATGATATTTAATATATGCATCCTATGGGAGGTATTTCCCCCCCCTGCGCCTACCCGCTTTATTGTTATTTTCAAAAGTGTTGTATACCATAAGAGTGACTTCTAGAAAGTTTGAACATTCTCACACTCAAAATATTATGTAGTTAAATTCAAACGAAAATTCATTTGAAACAAATTAAAATTCATTTAAAAAACGGATCATTTACATTTCATTTAAAACAAATGATTTTTTCAGTAATTTCTAAGTTTTTTATTTATTGAACATCATATTCGTTAAAATTGAATAGTTTTTACTTTTAAAAAATATATTTTAACCGATAAAAATCAAACAAATTAACAAAAAAAAATACGGAAAACATTATTTTTTGGTAGTTTGTTTTTTTAATAACAAACATAAATGTTGAAAAATAAATTTATTCGTAAAATAACTATATTTTTATTCAATTTTAACAGTACCGAAAACGAATTTAATAACCTACAATCAGTTACTGTAATAATTTTATGAGTGCACTATTACAGTTCTTTAGATATGCGATGTTAAACATTGGCGTCCTATGGGGGATTCCACTTCCCCCGCTGCTATTTTATTTTAATTTTGGGGCTCAGAAGATCTTACTACCAAAAGTTCTGCATAATGCGTGCAGCGGATCTTAATATATGCGATAATTAATATTGGCATCCTATGGGGGATACCAATTCCCCTGCCCCTATCGAAAAAATAAGTAGCCTATTTTATTTTTAGGGCTCACGTGATGTATCTGTAAAAATTTCAAAATCGGTTCAGTAGTTTAGGAGTCTATATGCCAACAAACAAACAAACAACACACAAACAAACATACAAACATTTTTCATTTTTATATATATAGATTTAAATAAACTGTGAGATAAACATTCGGCACCATAGCTAAAAGATGAAATAATGTTCTTTCCGTCCTCTAATTCTTGGAAAGACAAACTACTTGGCTCCCTTTTATTTTGAGAATTGTAGCACCGCGATCGTTCAACAAACTTTCTCCACTTTCCCATTTTATATTCCTTTTTTCGTATTTTTTATCATTGTAATTACTCACAAATAACTTTTATTTTTCACAAGAAATAAGCTGTTCACTTTGTATTAAAATTAATTTTTAATAGTAAAACATATGTAACCACAAAGTAAAAAATGTAACTTTAATCGCCATTTTTAATGATCACATTTATTTTTCGCTTTAGTATTGCCAAGTTTATTTTTGATTTGAATTTAACATTTGACATCAAGTTGATAAAACATTTGACATCAAATGTTTATTTTCAAATTATTATCAATTTGAATTTAAATGTTAAATCAAACAATTGAAAAACGTTTGAGAATTGTGTTTGATGTCAAATGATAAAGTCATTTCATATCAATGGTCTGACTTCGTGTTTGTTGGGAGAATTTCAATAAGGCGAAAAAATGATTTTTTCCAATGAAAATTTATTTTGGCCGTTTTGACAGATCGGCAACCGAAAAATTTAAACAAACAAACAAAATTTAATATAATTTAATATTTAATTACCAAGCCAAAAATTTGGCATACGAATTAATTAATTAATTCGGTATCAAATTTAATTTTGTTCAATACTTAAGTTTAAAAAATTCATCCAAATAATGTATTGAGCCCATATTTTACAAAGTCTACAAGAATAAGGATTATCATGTCGTTGCGGTTACGGTTACATACGGTTTCGGCTAAATCAACTAAAGTTTTTTTACTTTTTACAATTTTTTTAAACATTAATTCAGGTTAAAATAACTCAAAAAACATTTTTTGTTATTAACTTTATTTTCTTGCTGGATTTAGTGCTGTAACAATCCTTCTTTTCTTCATAAAAAAGGTAAATAAAAGAAAAATTAGATTACATTAATATTCAATCTGTGCTATAGGTGACATTTTGTATAACTTTTACTCCCAAACATATGGTTAACTAAAATGCAAAAGGGCATATTTAGATAAATTAATCATAGAGCAAGCAAATAAATGACTCTAAAATTCATTCTATACGTTTCAAAGTCCTTTTACCTTTCCAACGACGACATATAAATATTTGATTAGACATACACCATTTTCTTACATGTACTTTGCTACTCCACCTACATCCTTTCCTAATTGCATGACTAGCAGCCTGTAACACTTTATAGAACATCCATCCACAAATGCACAAACACATACACACAGATATTTCTATACAGCTCGACGTGTGTATTGTCCTCCAATGCTACAGTTGCAAACGCATACGTATCATCGTAATTCGTGTTTAGCATAAATAAATTTTCTGGCAACGATTCATCATGTTAATACATACAACAACAAAAATAAACATACATATACACACAGACACACAATTGGCATCGTCCCCAAAAAAGGACAACAATAAAGCATTCAACATCCATCATACAAATAGACTTTATGATTTATCAAAAGTTTTTTTGATGATGTGGTGGGGTGATAGATTTTACTAGGGAAAACAGAACGTTTTAAATTTTACAATTGTTTCAGTTTAATTTATTGCCATGGTTTTTTGGTTTAGAGGACAGGAGCCACCATAGTGAAAGAGAAGAAGCTTAACTACCCAGTTGGCCAGATTGCCGTGGACGATATCGTTGTCAGTGATGTATGCACGCCTTGTCCCCTATCGTTTAGGTTTTCCAGAAAACAATAATACTGTCGTGTACGACAGTATGGGCGACATTGCCTTATAAGTTGTCGTTAAGCAAATTCTATGTATCTGATTAATTGTGTTTTAGAAAATTCTAGTGGGACAGTATAAGCGACATTGACTTACAAGCTGCTTTCTAAAGCTATTAAAACAGCCATTTACGTCAAAGTTTTCTTCTGCTTTTAATCGCCTGGTTTGGTTTGCTTAAAATTCTCACATTGTTTTTTTTTTATTGTTGATTTTAATGCGGCCCCTACACCTTGTAACTGGTCGTACTATTGAGTTAAATAAACCCGTTGAATGAAAATAAAATTCTTTTGATTTTTTTTATTAAACCGAAGGCCTTCCACACCTCTTACGTAACAACTGGTTGCAAAACTTGATTAAATTGTACAACAAGTCGCAACGTGTAGGGGCCGCATAATATGAAGGTAGTCGCGGGCTGGAAAATGGATAACATGCAGTTTATACTTCACTGTCAATTTAATAAAAATCAAATATATAACAGGGAAGAATTATTCGAAACGAATATTCGTCGTTAGAAATAGAGCACATTGGAGTATATGAAAATACACACAATAATTGCATAGACCGACATTCGTCGTGCGTAACGAACTCAGTGATAGGTTTATTTCTATTTCTTACACAGACGAACGATGAATAAATTGGGACAGGGAAAGCTAACTGCAGCATGATAGCAAAGTCTAATATTTATTGAAAATCGTGAAAGAAGTAAAGAATTACAGGGAAATCGCTTCTTTTGCGAACTCGGCAAAATTCGCAAACTTTTAAGCAAGCACTAAAATTTATTTGAAATCGCTTAATGGGTTAAAAAAGCAAAATTTCGGAAAATAACAAAAAAAAAAGTTCCAAAATTCGCAAAAGTTTTTAATATATCAAACAATCCATAAAATCGATTAAAAGTCCCTAAAACTATAAGGAATTTCAATCATTTGATAAAAATTGCTAAATTAGTGGAGATTTACAAAAATTTTGCTAACAGCGACATGATAGCAAAGTCTTCTATTTATTATAAATCTTTAAAGCTGTAAAGAATCAGAAAACTTACAGGAACAAATGGCTTTTATAGCGTACATGGCTGACATTCGCGAAAAATTTCAAAATTTAAAACAAACCCCAAAACTTATTTGAGATTGCTAAATCGAAATGCTGAACACTAAAAATGCTGAAGTAGTCCACTTTAGAGTGAATTCGGATTCTCGAACACACACCTGATTGATAATTTCTTATGTCGTCAGCTCAGAATTGGTTTGGCGCATATGCCAAAAAGTCGGAGTGGAGAAAAACGACAAAGAAGATTTACTTGAATATTTCTCAAAATGTACCCGATAGAATTTTTTTATATTTTTACCACTGCTTCCGGTATATGTTTTGAAGAAACATGTAAATTTTTGCGCACTTTCATGAATAAAGTTAGAATTTAATAGTATTGTTTTGAAAATTAAAAATATAGTCTTTGAAAAGTGGCTTTTTGTGCTGCATACGTATTCTTATTGCGTGAGTGACCGACGCATTCATCATCGTACAGCCTAAGCGCCTGAAGCTAAAGACTTGAAATTTGGACTAGAGGTGGATCTCTCCCAAAATCGATCCACAAAGACGGGATTTTTAAAAATTCGAATGTTTAGGGGGTAAAAAAGGGTAAATTCGGAAACCTTTTATCTCCAAAACTAAAATAGGTACAAAACAATGTAATAAATATTGTTGTTCTTTTGAAAAATAAGTGGACAGGTGTGTGGTTCTTTTTTCAAATTCGGCTCTTTTAGGGTGAAAACGGATAAAACCTGAATTTTTTGTACGTTTTTGGCAGCCCATCTATCTTTTGATCCAATAAACCTAGAAATAAAGTTTATACCACATTCCAAACTTATCAAAAACAATACGAATACAAGTTTGGTACTTTTTCGAAATTCGAACGATTAAAATCGTAACTATTTTTGGTACTCTTTTACAAAACATTTTTCATTTTGCAGTTTTTGATACTATAATGGGGGAAAAAATAGTACCAAAATGGCAAATACGAGAAATTTTATATCTTTCTTCAGCTTTTTGGTTCTACAACTGGTATTTTTTAATTATCGTTAATATTTGACCTCAAAACAAAAAATTCAACATGCAATGCCCTGAATGAATGCTTTATATCTCAGAAGCCACAAACAATTTCGAGAAACAGATTTTGGATTCAAAGAAGGGGTATTCAAAATATATATACCCCATACCAATTCTGAGCTGACGATGGACCTATTTTTGTGTTAAATTATGGTCAACCTATGATTTGATAATTGTTAACAAAGATGAAAATGGATGCAGTAAAATATAAATTAATAATGTAAATAAATATAAATTAAAAAAATTGTATGTCACATTAATATCTGGAGTTCACGCACTTATTGTATTTCATTTGACCAATTTACGCAACGAATTCTTGACGACGAATTCGTCGTAAATACTATGCGAAGTTCGTCCCAGTTGTGTTTATACCATAACACAAATAAAACAAGTGACATAATATTTCAACTATACTTAAAAAGCACATAGAAAAATTGTCAAAAATAAATAATACTGTAATAATTTTTAATTTTTATTGTATCCCTTGAGGGAAGTGAACTGACACCAAAGTAGTCCCGTGATAGGGGTTTGGTGGTAGAGACCGGTTCTAGTTTTAACACTTTCTATGACCTATCCTTTTTCTATGACCTATCACTTTTACATGGGGTTGTCACTGGAGGGGGTCAATTGACACCATTTGACCAGTCACAAATCTATTCTCAATGGAAGTGTTTAGTGACAGTTACTTAAATGTAGTATTATTTCATTACGATGTAGTATTATTTCAATAAAACAAGTCCAAGAATTAAATTCAAGAGCCAAATTTTAGAAAGTCCCTAAAAAATGTATCACACCACCGCTGAAGACTGTTCTGTAATTCATTACTTTTTCTACCTTTTTGTTCTTCATAAACCAGTTACATGATTGGTTCTCCTTTCACTGGTCTTGAGTTTTTTCTTTTTGTACCTGTTCTATTTTCACAACTCCCAGGACCAGTCTGTTGGACCAATTGACACAAATTTCCCGCAGGGATACGACAAAAAAAGTCGACATTGTCAAGCATGAGGTCGTTGTTGACAAAGTAGGAGATATTCAGCCTTATAACGGTTGTCATTGTCATTAACGACCATGTCGTTTTCTGCAAAAGATTAAAGTAAAACAAATTTACTACAGAAACCAACTTAGTAATTTATGACAAGCGTAATAAGGCTGTTTGTCTTGTTTAGTCATCGACGAAATTATCAAAGGCATTGTCGCTCATCTTTTCTTGTGTGACATCGCCGCCATTTGTATGAAAATTTTACATTAAGCTGTCCTCAGTAGGTCTTCTACGACTTACTGCTAACTTTACCCTGTCGTCAAAAAGATCTTAAGACGTGGCCAACTGGGTAAAAAATAAAACATGAGTGCTGATAAGGTTTTGTAATAGAATAAAGTTCTGCTGCAGAGAAAACTTTTAAAAACACAAACTAAATTCATTCCAAACCATACACTAACCACTTGCTTATGCCCCGAAGTAATCTAATTTCCTCTGCAATTCCAGCTCTGCTGTATGATTACAACGCACACTTCAGTATTCTGGTTATACAGGGTGACACAAATAATACCTTTCAAGGTTAAGCACGTGCAATTTTTTTATTTTGAAGCAAACATAATTGGTTTTAACTTTTTGTCAGCTAAAACTGGATTCTGGGAGATTTAGAAAAGATAAATACACTTTACAACAACACGCTTTAAAATTATCGAATTTTTCTTTCTGTGTCAACATCAAATGTTATGACTCAGCGAAAATATCATTTATATATAAATTCAGGATCAGCTTCCACAGCGTTCGTAATTAGGAATTTAGTTTGCCGTTTAGAAGAGCTGGATTCACTAATAGACCGGCAGAGTGTTGAAAATTATTCATTTGTAACTCTCAACTCTTCGTCATTCCGGCCAATTGGGCGTTTCCAGAACAACATTACAGGGAATTTAAAAGTTGGATCTTAGGATTTATCCATAATAAAATTCCATCTGCGCAAAAATGCTACCTTCCGCAAGACCACCAACGACAACATTGATTGGTCTTATTTAGGCCACCCTGTACAAACAATTGGTATTGGGTATCATATGGTAGTGCTGGGGAGACGAAACCTTCATACGTGCTTAGTTTTTTTTTTGTTTGTTTTTATATCCTTTTACTATTGCAAACTAAACACTGTCACTATCATCTGCATATTAACTTTTCTTGGTTAAGTATTAGCAACATGTAAATAAGAGTTGATTCGCAAACGTTTATGCCCTACAGGCATTTGCTATCGCGAAAGTTGAAAAAAGGGTTATTAATTCTTTGAAATGATCGCCAAAGATATTGTCAAACTATTTTAATTCCAATCTTTCGCCGGCCAGGCTAGTTCAACGTGTAAGCGTCTTCTTTTGAAATACGAATTAAACTTGTCCAAACCACTCTTAGGAGTTCTTTCAAATGTCACTGCGAAGTGATTGAAAGTATTGGAGAAGAAGTGTCGAACTATTACGAAATAAACACTTAGTTGACTTATACTTTAACTAAAATCTTTAGAACCCTTAAATATGTAACGTCCCATAACTGACAACGCTAGAAATAAATATCAAGAGCAATTCTGTTCGTTGTTATTTTTTGCTGGTTAACATTGTCAAAATAGAACAAGAAAGTATATGTATTTAAATCAAGTGTGAGAGAAAAAGAAATAAGTTTTGACAACTTTAGCCAACGAGGCTAAAGGGCCCACCAGAATATGCATAAATAAACTTTAGCTACTGACAAATATAAAGCAAAAAGCCTCTCAAATACATTAAAAAAAAAAAACAAAAACAAAATAAAAAACATTTGATTCCGTACGGAATGTGCGATTAGTTTCGCACTTTGCTTAAGCAAATTACAGTTTCATAAAATTTAACAAAAAGTTCCCTTAAGTTCAACATGGTTTTACCCATATGATTTACATGTATTCGCTCAGTTGCTTAAGCCACGTTATTCACATTCTGGTTAGGCCTTAAATAGTTAGCTGAGCTTTTAACAGCACCTGGTTAATAAATACATCTTGGTCAAGCGTAAATTACATTTAAATTTATTTAAATACTATGGGCTGGTTGCTTTCATTCTCGGTGGCGGTTGGTAAACGCATTGTTTGTCACCCAGTGGTTAAGATCTACCATTAGATAAGGCCATTTCACAGGTATTTTTACATATAAATCTTTTACCCACAAGCCTGCTTAATATTTAGGGACAGGGACACTACCCAACCTACGATATCGAATTTAGAGTTGTCCGATTCCTTAAAGCTTAAATTAGTAGAAATCAGTTTTATCTCACGGTGGATCTTACTCACTTGGTGACTCATTTTCATTTACCAAGTGCCCCTGTGTGTGCAGGATCATTCAGTCACACACAGGTCGCAATTAAGGTACAAGACCAAGAATCTTAGTACCTCCCCTTGTTTAGGAGTTGGAGCTATCTAGATCTCCACTGCATAGAGTGATCCAAGCAGTTTAAAAAAAGAGAGTCACAACACTCCTAAGATCAAGCATCAAGGATGCACCACAACCGGGTCGTGACTTCCGGGGGCCATATGACTGCCCGTGGTGCCAAAATAACAATAAAAAGGTGCGTTGGTATACACCCCAGACTCAGGAAATCCGAAAACTTCAAGAGCCCTGCCATTTCAGATGTTCTTGGCATCCGTGTGGCATGCGTCAGCCACAGTGCTCCCATAGATTTTCAATGTCCGAATGAAGATATCAACACAACAGACCTAGTCCAGCCATGCCCCTCGAGCCACTACCATTTCTAGTCCCGAGGGACTCCATGGCAACGATTCTATTGCAGGAAAAAAATACTTTTCTTCTGATACCTCCAAACGGCTTATCTATTATAAGCGTACTGTCACCAATACATAGTTCATTTAATTATTTACAAATTCATTTCATTTATATAAGATATAGATTTATATATATCGTCGCAGGAATTTAAGAACGCTGTAACTGACAAAACATAAAATGTTCCCCCGGGGAAAAAAAACCTGTATGAAAGAAAGTAGAAACAAATTCATATCACAAAAACTATACAACTTAGGAACATGATTTTAAAAACGTATTTTTATTTTTTCTCGCTTTATATATTGGCTGTAAGCATTTCCTCTCAAGTCTATTATTCCCGGTGATTCTGCGGCTTACAGCAAACGATTTTTTTTTTTATTTTGCGTAAGTGAATTTTTTTTCGTCATACAAATATGGGACAGGGACCAATCGACGCAATATTTTTTTCTGATAAAAATGATACAAAAAAACGTATTTTCGATTTTTTGTCAGTTACAGCGTTCTTTAATTCCTGCGACGATATGTTTCTGTCTGTAACTTACTCTAATCAATTCGCAGTTATGCAAGGGTGGATTCATCCCCAAGCACTTTACTGTGTGTTTTGTTATTAGGCCACCTTTTGGTTCCTTGCGGAAACCAGGCGTGACCATTTTTTTGATTATCGGCCATGCACCACGTTTTCACCAAAAGGGGATCCTCTTAATATATGAACCCAGCCCTTGAACATTTCAATCTAATTATTCGCTATTATAACAAAGAGTTAAAATGCAATCCTCTAAGTATTTTCTACCCTTCCCTACTTATTATTAGGTATTATCACGGGCCACTGTATGATAGACAGGATGGCGGTGAGAATGGGATCTGAATTGTCAGATATATGAGGCGGCGCCGCACATTGGTTGAAGTTCATATAACGAGCGGCTAAATATAGAAGAAGTTGTCGAAGGACAATGAAACTTGGCACATCGGCATTTTTTGTTTGAATCAAGAAAAAATGGAAAAATCAAAATAATCCGCCCACTTTTACGCCCACCTCCCATATAACTTGTATTGAAAAAGTGGCATAACTCGCTTGATTTTGATTGTATCAACTCAATTTTCACTAAAAATAAATAATATAATTGTACAATGAGCTCCTGAAAATACATATCTGATCCGCCCACTTTTACGCCCACCTCCCATACAACTTGTATTGAAAAAGTGGCATAACTCCCTTGATTTTGATTGTATCAATTCAATTTTCAATAAAAATAAATATTATAATTGTAAAATGGGCTCCTTTTTGCCATCTATCTTTGAACTTTGTAAAAACGCATTTTTTCAAAAATCTAGTAAAGACTTCAACATCCTCATCATTCATTTCTTCATTGTTATTTGCAATGACTTCGACAGTAATATCAATATCCATTTTGGTATCAATCAATATTTCGCAAATATTTAAATAAGAAATTGTTAAATTTTCCATAATTAATAAAATAAAATTGTGATATCACTTAATAATACAACACTTACCACTGCACTTGCCAGTTTAATATAAATTAGTAAACAACAATTCAAATTCAATTGAAGCTTATGCTTTTTTCAAGAATGAAATGTATAATTAACACTATTGACTAGTATGTAAATTACATTTTGTAATAATTTTAAACAGTTAAGAATTATGGCAACAACAACAAGCATGAACGAAAATTCATGTTTTGTTACTTTATCACTTTATCACTTTATCACTTTATAGTTTTTACTGTTTTTTTTGGAAAAGTGCAAATATATGCAGCTGAATTTTTTTTAACTTTTAGCTGAGACTTCAAGCTGTAATTTGACATCATTCGTTAAACAGCGCTGCACAGCGCTAAAAAGATACAGCCTATTTAAGTTGATGAACATTGAAATTTTGATGTTGTTTATATTTTGTTCTACGAAATTTTTTATATGGCACTTTTTCCAACTTTTTTTAATGCAAATCTCATCTTTGACAATTGTCATTTACGAAAATATACAACAAAGTCAAATGATAAGTTTTCTGTGATTGTACCAAAAGATTGAATATACAGTACATTTGCATGCTATTTTAAACAAGCGAACATATATGAACTTCGAGCGTGTCTATCCAAACAAATTATAAATATATCAGCCTAATATTACGGAATCATAATATTCAGATATCTGCCAACAAAATACCAAAAAATTATCCAAATCGGCGAACATGAAAAAAATTAATTTTGGCCACTCTTCAACCAATGTGCGCCGTTCTAAAAAGCCATAGGCAATAAAGCCATATGGCCTTATTTCTCACTCCATTGAGAATGGCCTTATGTGCCCGTGCAGAAAACTGAATTGCCAAATTGTTTTTTTTTGTTGTTGTTTTCTTGCGAAGACAATAGAATGAAACAATTAGTTTTTTAATTTTGTTTTTTCTTTTTACCCACTTACAACTACAATTCGAGTCGGAAAGAACCCAACCAATTGTAGGGGGATGTAAGAAAAGATAAACTCACTGTTTATTGTTGGTGTTTTGTTTAAGCTTTGATATTGTTACAAGTAAGACTTTGAGTGTTTAAAATTCTTATTCGCTTTAGGGTTTTATTTGTATAATATTTTTAGCTTTTCTAAAATCGTTGGAAAAGGTTTCCTGATGATCTGGCCTAAGCAACCAGTGAAATGCGCATAGAAGCTAGCTTTCCCTCAACAATAAATTTCAGTGTATTACTCATATATGAAAAATTGGGAATTTAGCACGTCATACAAAAATCTTAATAATAAATTTTGTATTCCCGTAAATAACTTTGGCCTTATTTCTCATTAACATTTTTTTTTTATATAATTCGAATTTAACATTTTTCATTTTTCGAATTTATTCTTGTTACATTTTACCTTAGCTTTCCTTTGGACAGCAATGAGGTATATTGTATGTACAGAAAAATTTACAATTATTAGACACCAGCAGAATGTAATGAATTTTCTGGCCAGAGGTAAAATGTAACAAGAAAATAAAATATAATAGTCTGGTAGTGTATAAAGTAATTTCTGAAAAATTGAAGGAATAAAACTATTACAAAAAAGCTTCTAAAATACATAACTGGAATTAAGCTCATAGAATAAATTCGAAAAATGAAAAATGTTGAATATATGATGAATTTCATTTAAAAATCGAGATAAAACTGAAATTTTGAACCCGACCAACTCAGATATCGATGAAATTTTGTTCATAGCTAAATTTGATCAATACAAAGAAACTCTCATTTTTAGAAATGATTGTTTTGCGATTTTTTGGGCGTGACACAGTGGGAACGTTTTCGAAAAAACGCGAAAATGGTCGAAAAGAGCTCCATTTAAACTACAATAACTCAGAATCAGCTAAACCGATTTCCATGATCTTGGTATCATTAAAAAGATATTTTAACAGGCTTTATGACATGTTAAAAAAAAAAAAAAAGAAATACACTGTAAAAAAATTTATAGCAAAAAAAAAAATTTAACTGACGAAAAAACCAAAAAGATCAAGTTTTTTTTACAGTGTATTAATTTTTTAGAAAGGTTTATCCTTCATCTATACCATACCAAAAAATAAAAATGGGTTCTTTTTTAGTTTTTTTTATATAATTTTTTAAGTAGTGTCACTTCTAGTAATTGCCCTTATATTTTATAACAAAAAAAAATTTTAGGTAAATAAAAACCAAAAAAGATCAAGGATTTTTTACAGTGTATTACTTTTTTAGATAGGTATTTCCATCACCTATAACATATCTAAAAAGTAAAATGGGTTCTTTTTTATTTTTTTTTAAATAATTTTTTTAATTAGTGTCACTTCTAGTAATACGTACCGAAAGTTTTCGAAATAATTCGAATAACAGCGAAAATATCTGGTCACATTCACAAAATAGTTCAACAATTCTAACATTTTTTAAATGTTTACAAATAAAAACCCATCAACAATTGTTTATATTATTTGCCATGTTTTTATTAATTTGTGTTTTATTTTATTTAAATTTTTTTTAAGTTAATTATTTGTAAGAAATTTTGCGCTGCTCAAATTTGGCACAGTCAGAATATCTGCGCACATGTACAAAAGCCTTGAGTGAATGAAAGCCTTGAGTTCCTGTTATAGTTTTAGCTTCTTTATATCTTGAAAATAGCTTTTCTTTAACGTTGTTGTATTCGTCAGCATCTGCGTAAGCAACTTGTATGGTTATATGTTTCTGGAGCCCAGTGATAGAGTTGCCTCGTTGTCTGGATTTCATTTTTATTTGCAATACTATAATTTCGAGCACCTCTCTTCAATGTTCCTCCGATTCCATCACATGCAGATTTATTTTCAGATAACGTTAAATTAACTCATAAAAGCTTCGCCATAATATCTGATTACAATACCCATGATAGTATAGCAGTTCATCTATATATTTCAAAAATGATACAGTTCGTGAAGGCCAATATAACCAACAATATTAATAAAATCATTTACGTATCAGATGGTGCAGGAGCACAATATAAAAATAAATATAGCTTCATTAATTTATGCCATCACAAATCTGATTTTGGGATTGACGCTGAATGGCACTTTTATGCTACCAGTCACGGAAAATCTGCATGTGATGGAATCGGAGGAACATTGAAGAGAGGTGCTCGAAATTATTGTATTGCAAATAAAAATGAAATCCCGACAACGAGGCAACTATATCACTGGGCATCAGAAACATATAAGACCACCATACAACTATACCAGGAACTCAAGGCTTTCATTCATTCATTCCGATAAATGAAACTTTTTTACATGTGCGCAGATATTCTCACTGTGCCAAATTTGAGCAGCGCAAAATTTCTTACAAATAATTAACTTAAAAAAATTTAAATAAAATAAAACACAAATTAATAAAAACATGGCAAATAATATAAACAATTGTTGATGGTTTTTTATTTGTAAACATTTAAAAAATGTTAGAATTGTTGAACTATTTTGTGAATGTGACCAGATATTTTCGCTGTTATTCGAATTATTTCGAAAACTTTCGGTACGTATTACTAGAAGTGACACTAATTGAAAAAAATTATTTTAAAAAAAATAAAAAAGAACCCATTTTACTTTTTGGATATGTTATAGGTGATGGAAATACCTTTCTAAAAAAGTAATACACTGTAAAAAATCTTTGATCTTTTTTGGTTTTTCGTTACCTAAAATTTTTTTTTGTTATAAAATATAAGGGCAATTACTAGAAGTGACACTACTTAAAAAATTATATAAAAAAACTAAAAAAGAACCCATTTTTATTTTTTGATATGGTATAGATGAAGGATAAACCTTTCTAAAAAATTAATACACTGTAAAAAAACCCTTGATCTTTTTGGTTTTTTCGTCAGTTAAAATTTTTTTTTGTTATAAATTTTTTTACAGTGTATTTCTTTTTTCTTTTTTAAACGTGTCATAAAGCCTGTTAAAATATCTTTTTAATGATACCAAGATCATGGAAATCGGTTTAGCCGATTCTGAGTTATTGTAGTTTAAATGGAGCTCTTTTCGACTATTTTCGCGTTTTTTCGAAAACGTTCCCACTGTGTCACGCCCAAAAAATCGCAAAACAGTCATTTCTAAAAATGAAAGTTTGTTTGTATTGATCAAATTTAGCTATGAACAAAATTTCATCGATATCTGAGGGGGTCGGGTTCAATGCATCTCGATTTTTACATGAAATTTATCATATGTAATATAAAGTAACCTTCGGAAGGAAATAATTCCCAGTTTCTATAATTCGAATTTATTTAAAAATAGTTTTGTTGTTTTTTCTCTGGGTGTATACATTAAATATATAACGAAAACACCTTTGGGCGCAAGGATTTTCTGCTCTATGATATAAAAAAGACCGGCTCAAGAATCTGACGGGATTAGTAATGGGCAAGACCTGGCTGTATAACAGATGGCTGGGGACTGGGTATTTGTAGGGCTGTTTTTCTTATTTGGTCCGCTATTATTTTCCACTATTTCCTCTGATTTACACTCTTTATTTTCATCTTTCTTTCTTTGTGTTCTATTACTACCTTAGGCGTCACAGTGGACCATATTGGTCTCTGGTTGAGGATGTGAAGACTCCGCTCCATCATTGCTATTAGACCTTATCTAACGCCCATTCGCTACAATTTGCCAAATATCTTTAAAATACTTGCAGGGCATGCAACATATACACAATCAAACACATGCTTGCATGAGCGTGTATGCACATGTCAACTGCATTAGAGAGTGAGTTAAGCCTTAAAATACGATTATCCTTGTCACGTTTAACTTTACACACCAAGTGTTTAGGGGGTTTGTTTTGCATTTTAATTATGCGGTTCCAAATGATGTGTCACTCTGAAACTGGCTGCAAGTGAACAGGCAAATATAAATACGTTTTTGGCTGTTTTAAGTGTGTCTGTGTCTCTGCCCTGAAGGAAACCCTTGCACCCAGGTTTCCTTCTCTCCAAGTCACCAGTTTTGTCGACTATATTGGTGACATTGTCAACGAAGTGTCTACACTACACTATATTTGGCTTTAATACGAAAAAGATTTTATCAATTACAACAGAGAAGTACAATTCCTATAAAAGTTGAAGAAATAATAAAAAAAGATTGTTATAATTTCGTATTCTTACAAAAAGTGTAGACTGCTTTTACTAAAATGTACTAGCGATTCTCTGGTTCCAATGTCTACATAAGTATGTTCACAAAGAAACTACCTAGTCAGCACCTAGTCAGTAGTACCAACGTCAGTAGTAGGTTTCCAATGACACGCACATGTTAAATGTCTATTGTAAATAACATTGCCTGGGGTATAATAAGTCACTAGTACTGCTGACTATGTCAATATTGAATCAGTACAGATTTACTAGTGACATTTCGTGCAGGGTGGATGTAAATTAAAAAAAAATGGTTGCGTTATTATTTGAAAAAGTATATTAGTATATCTGTATGTGTATATTTTAACACGATTTATTTATTTTGCCTTGCAAATATTTTTGTGGCATCATGGCTGTTGTGGTAGAATGTACATGCGGCTTTCGCTCCAAACTTTGTGGTATAAAATGATATTTTATGCGACCAAATAATTAACTCACATATTACAAATTTAAAAAATTTATTTAATTTTCAATTCACCTAATACTGCTCATGTTTCACCATGAGTTTTTAGTTGTCTGCAAGTTTCCTTTTTTTACTCTTCACAAAGTTAGTTTCAAATATCAAATTGCATTTCAAAAATTCATTATGTTATTGTTGAACAGTTTATTGTGACATTTTTAAAGAACTTGGAATTTTGTTGCAAATTATTAAGGGACAGGAAATTCAATTAGAATTCAAATATTATGATTGCATCAGCCCATTATCAACATACATAGATTCATAACAACATTGTTGTGACAATTTTGAACATTTTTAAAGTATAACCATTTAAGCGTTAATTGTAGGGTATTCATTTAATCGACCTTTTGCTTTAATCGGTTAATCCCTCGATTAATTAACCGAGGTTTTGGTTTAACCGGTTAATAATCGGTTAATTTAGTTTTTGATCGGTTAACCGATTAATAAAGTTTTTTTTATAAATTAAGTAATTTCAATATATAAAAATGCATTAATTGCTTATTATTTGGAGTTTATAAGCAAAAAAAAAAACAATAACATACCAAACATAACAATTCTTGAACTAAAACGAGCAAGCAAAAAAAAAAAAAAAACAATTCATAAATAATTATTATGTATGTTTTGTTTTAACTTCAATAAGTAAACGAATAATCAAGCTCAAGGCCTTAGTTTTTTAATAAATTTTATTTATTTATTTTAATAATAAAAATATAGATTTTTTTATTTTTTTTTTATTAAAAAGAGTAACAATAGATGTTCATTAAACGACTGCCCGCTAATCCGTACAATAAAGATCGGATAAGCGGGCAGTCGTTTAATGAACATCTATTGTTACTCTTTTAAAAAAAAAAAAAAAATTTCTATATTTTTATCCTGAAGATGTTTCCCGTAGGGTTACGAAATATTGAGTATTAAAATAAATAAATAAAATTTAATAAAAAACTACGGCTTGAGATTGATTATTCGTTTACTTATTGAAATTCATAAATATGTAATATGCATTTTCCAATTAATGCACAAGGTGTTGTATCAAGCCATATCGTCATAATATCCTAAATAAAATTTAAAGTTGTTTAAAGTAAATATTGTATGTTTCAAACAAAATAAAAATTGTAATGCTGTATTTATTGATTCGTCATAACTGTATAGTAGAAATCTAAATTATAAGCTGTAGCTTACAACAGTCATATCGTTGGCTTAATATGCAAACCTGCTAACCCACTTTCAGCACATTTTACAGGAGAGAAAAAAACTTTTTATTTTTCCTACTTGAAGCTTGATAGAAAATTAAAAATACAGTTAGTTGTACAAACTTCAAGACTTAAATAGAAGAAAAACTACATGCTGGTCGACGAGGCGTATCTTTCTCTACCACACGGCATCAAAATCTCAATTTACATAAAAAGTGGATTTAGCCGGTTGGCATATTAAACCGACGATATACTGTGAGCGTCAAAATAAAGTGTACAGCTTGTTTTCCAGTATAAAAAGGGTTATGTTAGTTATAAAAAGTTAAATTTCTACTTTGCCAATTTTGATCAGACTTCAAGCTTGCTGTCATCTGTGAAAAATACGTTGCTCCAAAAAGAGACAAAAGCAAGTTGGACAAAAAAAAACGTGATAAAAGGTAGAAATAAGAAATTCAACGGAAAAAATATAGTATCTAAAGTGAAGCGTGATAGGGTTAGCTTTTGTAAAACCTCCTAAAACAGATGGATCAGCCCAATAGTCGCTCGATATCAACTCAAGTAAACATCTGAAAACATTTGGACAGACAAATTAAAAAAAAACATTAGCAGGGTAGCCAAAATGCCTACTGAGCTAACTTTAAAATGGGTGGAATTGATGCCAAAGAGACTAGAAGCCGTCCTAAAAGCAAAAAGAAATCAATCAAAGTATTAGCCACTTCACTTTTCTTAGTATTTTAAAACTGTGCACTTTTTTTTGACGCGTTTAAAACGGAGTATAATATTAGTTTTTTTAGGCTGTAGGAAATATCGCCCAAAGAAAAATGGCCAAAAAAAAAAAAATGAAAAATCGCCCAAATGAAGAATCGCCCAAGCGAACATGAAAAATGACCCAAAAAGGTAAATATGAAATTTTGCCCAAAAAAACGAAAAAGGGCCCAAAAAGAAAATGAAAAATGACCCAAAAAGCAAAAACGAATTTTTCCCAAAAAAAAAAAAAAAAAAAAATTACTAAATTTGCAAAAAAGTGTTTATTATTCATATAAATTTAGGTGACATGTCATAACGTCCAGTGTCGTAGTGTCCTTGGACACTTTTAAAGTGTCATAATGTCCTTCGAAGACGAGGACGAGGACGTTATTACACTTTGCAACGTCCGCAACTTAACTTATAATCAAAAATGTGTACATTTTTTTTTAAAATACCGTTAAAATTTCAAGTGATTTTTTTAAAGATACTTATTTAACCATAATATGGTTGTCGGTGACAATGATTTGGTTAAATTAAACATAATATGGATAAAATATTTTTATAGCTTTTACTCCGGGTGTATATATTAAATATATATATCCAAAATTAGGATTTCATCTTCTATGGTATAACAAATACTGGCTTCGCTAACTAAAGCTTCTCTGTATAGACGGCCTTCGGCCGGGCGCAAGGATTTTCTCCTCTATGGTATAACAAAGACCGGCTTCGCTAACTAAAGCTTCTCTGTATAGCCGGCCTTCGGCCGGGCGCAAGGATTTTCTCCTTTATGGTCTAACAAAAACCGGTTTCGCTAAGTAAAGCTTCGAAAAACTGCCTTGTTTCCGAACAAGGCCGACTACGCAGAGAAGCTTTAGTTAGCGAAGCCGGTGTTTGTTATACCATAGAGGAGAAAATCCTTGCGCCCGGCCGAAGGCCGTCTATACAGAGAAGCTTTAGTTAGCGAAGCCGGTCTTTGTTATACCATAGAGGAGAAAATCCTTGCGCCCGGCCGAAGGCCGGCTATACAGAGAAGCTTTAGTTAGCGAAGCCAGTATTTGTTATACCATAGAAGAGAAAATCCTTATTTTCGATATATATATATTTAATATATACACCCAGAGAAACAGCTACAAAGCCATTTTTAAAAAAATTCTACCGATATTATGTTTAATTAACCCAAATCATTGTCGCCGACAACCATATAATGATTAAATTAGTTTCTTGAAAAATAGTTTTGTTGTTTGCAACCATAATAAAACATGGTTTTCTCTGCTATGTAAGATTATGGTAGAATTTTAAAAATAGCCCATTTTTTTGGGCCATTTTTCATACAACATTTTTGGGTGATTTTTCATTATGAAAAATCACCCAAATTTAAAAAACGAAAAATCACCCAACAATAACGATAAATAGCCCAAAAATTTTGGGCCATTTTTCATATGAAATCAGGCCCAATTTTACATGCAATTTTTTTGGGCGATTTTTCATTTATTTTTTTGGGCGATTTTTCTTTGGGCGATATTTCCTACAGCCGTTTTTTTATTGTATTGTTTTTGTTGTTTTTGAAGTACCTATTTTAAATTTTAAATAGTAATAACATTGTCCAAAGTTTTGTAAATGATAATAAACTTCTAAAAATTTTAATTATTTTTTGCTAAAATATCACTTTTTATATTGGAAAACCAGTTGTACACTTTATTTTGACACTGACAGTAGGTATATTTCCTGTAATTATTTTAAGACATAAGACTTTATGACTACCTTGTGAATCCCCCAAATATTTACATATTTATACAAAAATAAACTGAGATAATTTTAGTAGTTATTTCAATCGTTAAAGGAGATCTTATAAAATGATCTTTAAGAAAAGTTATTTATTTTAAATGTTTAGGGTTAAAGCGACTCTTTTCTTTAGTTTAACAAAATTTGACTTGGAAAATATTATTTCACTTATCGAAGATAAATGTCTAATTTTTCAGTCCTTTTCCAGGATTTCTCTTAACATATAAAATACTCCATTACGCCATTAAAGTTGTTTTAAATTTTTAACACCTCTAATTGTTTCGGTTAATTCTGTTAAAAGACTGATATGAGAAGAAGCAAATAACTAAACACATACATATAAAAAGTACGTGAAACAAAAAAAGTGTTGGCAATCAAATATTTAACCCATTGTTCGTCACATTCCTGTTGATCGATGATGAAGATAAAAAAAACATTGAAAAACATTGTAATTTTAGTCATCGGTCGGCGGAAAATGGGTTAAAATCAGGGTTTAAAAATACTAATATATTAGTCATAAATATGCATAATTTTAAACACAAACTGACAGAAAATCTAAAAATATTAAATAATCCACTATCGTAATATATTTAAATGCATCGCTGTATTAATATAATTTCTAGTGTTACACAAAAATATTTAACCAGTGGTAACTTTTTAATATTACAATGCGCAAAATATTAAATATTTCGCCGTATAAATATATTTTATATCGTAACTTTAACATATTTTTTGTCACCATAAATATTAAATGTTTTGTTTCTACAATATCAATATATTCCTACCACACATTACAAACTGCCGCAGTATATGCGAAATGTACGAATATAAATAACATAACAAAACAAAATATGCCGTCTTGTTGATCATCGACTGCCAAAATATGCGACACAAAATATGCGACTATTACACACGACATATTTAAATATTTTAGAGTAAATAGTAAACATATTATTAGTCGAAAAATAAACTAATAATAGTCACAATATGAAGAAAAAAATTTTTTTTTGTGTGTACATACAAAAAAAATAAAAAGGGAAAAATTTAAAATAAGAAAATCTTTGAATGTGAGTATGTGAAGGAAGAAGTAAATAATTATGTTTGATGGTTAATTTATTGAAAAAAGGCAAAATATGGTTGAAAGGTGAGTTTTATAGTTTGAGTGCAAAAATATAAAAAATATTGAAAAGTTAACTAATATTTTAAGAAAATATATACATATGTACTTAGTTTGTATTTATAATAATATTTAATTTATAAACAGCCATTAAAAGAATATAGGGAGTGTTACCTATATCAAAGACAAAATTAAATTGGTGTTTGGACTAGTTGTTCAAAAATAGAGTAAAGGTACAAAAGTGCGATTGTGTTTTGAGAAATTTATTTACAACAGACAAAGTATCTTTTATAAGGACAAACATTTTTATGCGTGGGTGTGTAGATCATAGTTTTATGACGTAAGCATTTTATTTTTAGCTTAGCTCATTTAATTGTTGATGATAATGGATGAATTCAAATTAGAACAACAAATCGCAATCTTGTAATAGAAGCTCAAAAAAAAGGATGTTGTGTAAATGTAGGTAGGAGGCTGCTTATATATGATCTTCTAGAGAAAAGAACATTTAAAGAAGTGATCTGTTGTAAAGACTATGCATATGTATATATATGTATGTATGTATGTATGTATATATAATTGTTAGCGACAAAGTAAACTTAGAAATTTGATATTGTGTTTTGTGTTATACAAGTTGATTTAAAAAAAAAAAAAAAATTTATGACTTTTCTTGTTTTTTATAAGTATGTAATTTGGAAAAGAAATGTTTTTTCAGACTATTGTTGTTTTTTTATTTGCGCCTATCATAAATATATTTTTTAGGTAAAACACTTTTGTTTGCTTATATACATATAGCAATAATTATGACGCCAACAATAACGAAACCAAAATTTTCATGCAAGTAGCGATCCTTTTTTATGAACATTTTTTGCCAATTTTACACACTTGTGACCTTTTTATTTGTTGTTGCATATACGTATGACAAACAATACCTTGTGGAATCACAACAACAAATGTATGCAAATTTATGATCTATTTTTTTTAGCGGAAAATAAAGGGTTATTTATTTTTTCACTTGTTATTTTTACAACAGGTATAGGAAAAAAAGTATGAATAATTATGACGCCAATATTTACGCAGAAAAAGAATTATACACACCATCTGAGGCAAGTGATGCGCATATGTTGCATTTCTTGTTTTTTTTTATAAGTAGGTATGTTATTTGGAAAAGAAACGCTTTTTCAGAGTAGTGTTGTTTTTTTTTTATTTGGACCAATCATAAATATTTTTTAGGTAAAACACTTTTGTTTTCTATATGCACTTGCGTAGACAATAATTATGACGCCAACATTAACGAAACCCAAATTTTCATGCAAGTAGCGATCCTTTTTTATGAAGTTTTTTTGCCAATTTTACACACTTGTGACCTTTTTATTTGTTGTTGCATATACATATGACAAACAAGTGCAAGAATACCATGTGGAATCACAACAACAAATGTATGCAAATTTATGATCTATTTTTTAGCGGAAAATAAAGGGTTATTTACTTTTTCACTTGTTTTTTTACATAAGGAAAAGGAAACGAGTGTATAAATTAGGTCGCACAATCTGACAAAACGATAGTTGTTTAATTTGATTTTTAACGTTTGGTCTCACGAAAATAGTTTTTACAAGTAATAAATAATAATGGAAAAAATATATGATTATTTTGATGTGTGTGATATTGAGGACAAAGTTTTATGCAAAATATGCAAAAAAACATTAAATAATAACAGAAGCTATAATTTAAAGTCACATTTACTTAAAATGCATAAGATTGAAATAGATCTTAAAAAATCCATAATAAAGTCCAAAAATGTAAAAGCATTTGTTTCAGTTAATCGACATGAAATAATAAAATCGTATATAGGACTGGTCACTGAAAATGGATTAGCGTTTGATATTTTAAACAGCAATAACATGCAAAATATTTTGAAACCTATATGTAGTGCATTAAAAACAAACAGCGGGCAACTGTTTTCTTTAAACTCGGACAATGCCAAAAAAATTTTATGTGATGTTGTGACTAAACTTCGTGGTTTAATTCAAAGTGAACTGTCAATTAAATTATTTTCTATTAAAATTGATAGTGCGACTCGATTAGAAAGGAGCATTTTTGGAATCAGTTTACAATACTGCAATAATGGAAATATTATTTCTAGAGTAATTGGAATGATCGAGTTAAAAGGAGCTGGCTCAACTAAGTCTAAAAATTTGGCAACAGAAATAATCAAAACTTTAAATAAATATAATTTAAACTTACAACAGGTAATTGCAGTGACTTCTGACAACGGAGCGAACATGTTGAAAACAACGTCATTATTGTCCCAGTGCCTTTCTAAATATGAAGATGACTTTTTGAATAATAGCGACTACCGAAATGTTTTAGATGAAATGGATAATGACAACGATATTGATTTAGGCGATGTAACAATATGCAGGTGTGCTGCGCATACGGCACAGTTAGTTGCAGTTGATGTTATTAAAAATTCAAGTATCAACCAGTTCATTATACTGTGTAGAAATTTTACAAAGTTTTTAAGAAAACCGACGAATGGATTTCGACATTTATTTGATTTAAATCATGTGCGTGTACCACAAATCGATTGTCCAACACGTTGGGGATCTACTTTTAAAATGATCAACGACTTAAAAACGGCAAAATCATTTATTGAGCACCCAGATATGCCTGCCTATACTGCTGAAGATGATTATTTTGAAGCTAACGACCAATTTTGGAAGAAGGTTGACGATTTTTTAGTAGTTTTTAGCCCAATTAATGATATATTGACCAAATTTCAAGAGGAGACTTTAAATTATAGCGACTTTTATGCGAATTGGCTTAAATGCAAATTATTAATAAAACAAATTGTCGTAAAACTTACTGAAAATACCTTCACAAAGATATTAGGAGACTTAACTCTAACGTATTTAGAAAAACGATCGATTACACTAAATAAGAATGATATACTCATTTCATGTTTGTACTTTGATCCACGATTTCATAATAGGTTGTCTACAAACGAAAAAGAAAGGGCAATTACATTTCTCAAAAAGGTGTGGGATAGATTTGTGTCACTTAATAAGGAGTATGGAGTTAAAGTATCTAATACATCAGATGACAAAAACATTGAAGAAGACGATGACATATTAACAGCCTTCTTAAGGCAAGATATAATGGTACAAAACGAGTCTGTTAATGTATATACAAGAATTGAAAGGCTAAAATTACCATTTTTAAGAAGTGATACTTGTGTTCTAAGTTATTGGAGGGATAGAAAAGCTGCAGATGAAGAGCTTTATATAATATCTAATATTATTTTTGGTGTTCCCCCAACACAGGTAAATTTTAAGAAAATTAACTTATTTATAAATCATTATATTTGTATATCCATACATACATTATATATGTACCTACGTTAGCAAATTTAAAGAACATTCATATGATGAACTCGTCGTTCTCTTAATTTTTGTGTTCGAAAAAAAAATCTGAATTTATTTGTTTTTGCATTTATAGTGCCCATTGAAAAGTTAAAAAAATATATTTACGGCCGATTTCAGCTAATTCAGTTAAAACTAACTATTACTTTAATTTTCAGTTAACAATATGTTTTTGACAGTTATAACTGATAGTAAATTATAACTGAGCTTGGTGAAATTGGCCGGTTATATATAAACATAAAATTTTGCTAAACGTAATTAATGGCTTGTGTGTACCTGTATATGTATCAAATTAGCATGTGCACATGTTCATATATGTATGTATGTATGTATATATCTATTGCTTTCTAATTTTATTACTCTAATATATTTTAAACAATATTAAGTACATATATCTTAAAGGTAACAATAGAACGAGCTTTCTCATCTTTAAGAGTCATTCTAAGCGAGTCCAGAAATCGTCTAAGTTCGGAAACACTTGAAAATATTCTTTTGGTAAAACTAAATCCCGCTCTTTTAGATGAATCAATAGGGGAAATCAACTATCTTTAAAACAACAATTACGTAGCAAATTTAAAAAAAAAAATGATTAAAAGAACATGAAGTAAATAAAAAGAAAAATAGTACCTAATTGTATTGTTATTAATTGGTAAAAAAACTTTTTTATCTAATATATTAATTATAACTATTATTTTTAAGCAAATGTTAAAATAAATTAATTAAAACATATAGGTATATATATACATATTTAAAATAATTTTTTTGCGGTAAGTTCTTATATTAAAATTTTGTAAAATATTAAAGCGACCTTCAGACTAACACTTTGCTTATTAGCTGCATAATTGAAAAAAATAAATAATTTTAGAACAATAATGACTTAAAATTATAAACGAAAACCAACTGAAAAATAGAAAATTTTTATATGAAAATAACAATTAATGCCTGTATTCACAAAAAATTTTTAAATTTAATAAAGGTTTAAAGAACAAATTTACTATGAAAATTTTCCTTAATAAACGTTTGTTAAATTTAATAATCGTTTGTGAATACGGGGGTTAAACTTTATTACAGTCCAGAAATTATAGCTAATTTATTTATTTATTTTTATTAATATGATCCCAATAAGCACTCAAAAATAAAATAAAATTTAGCTGGAAATAAACTTGAATTCAAACGTATTTTAAAATGCTATTCAAATTTCAAAATATTTACTTGATTTCACATTCCTCTTTTACTGGAGAATGCTTTTGATATAAAGTGTGACAAAGTATATCTCAACCCTTGAAACTTGAAATTCAAAGTTGAATATCAATTGTTTTGCACTTGATTTCCAGAAAATTTGCTTATTGGGATCGAACTTAATGTGACATTTAACAATATTTCTAGTTATTTTTTTGCCCGTAGGCATCTTGATAGTATCTCTGATTACACAGAAAAAAATAATTTTCATTTTTGAATACGAAAATCGCATATTTGATTAAAATTTTTTTGAATTTTCTGCGATGACGATTTTTGCAGTATTGATAATAAAGTTTGTAGGTATAGTTATTGAATTTTTAGTCAACAACAAAGTTTTTTGAATCAATAAAAAAAGTTGTTGCCCAAAATAATTTTTTTCAACAAAATGTTTACGTGATTTGTTAAAATAAATTGTTGGAAATGTTGAATAAATCAAACAAAATGTTTATCGAATCTTAATTTATTTATTAACTATGATGTGCTTAATTCCCAGGCTTTATGTTTTGATAAATACACTAAGATTTATTATGGTGGGATAAGATAGTTCCTATGCGCATTTAGCTGATTGCTTAGGCCAGATTATCATTATCCAAAGATTGTGGCTAAACTAAATGATTTATACAAATATAACTGTAAAGCGAATGAGAATTATGAGCTTTAGAAAATAGACAAAAGTTGTAAAAATACTGGCTTTACTTTGATTCAAATATTTTTTTTATTGAATATGAAAAAATATTTAATAATTTTATTATTAAATATGTTTTTTTGAGTGCTATTTTGCAGAGTGTAAACTTGATAAATTTTTTCATTAAATCAAATAAAAAGTTTGTTGACCTAAAATTTTATTTTTAACAAACTGTGGTGTTAAATATTTTTTGAGATATTTTTTTCTGTGTACTCAAAAAGAAACTACAATTTAACATTCGAAAATCTGTTGAAAGTTCGTTCATTATTGTTTTTACAAAAGCAGATTTTTGCTAAACAACCTGAATATATATACAGAAGATTAACTTTTTCAAGATCTACACTGAAAGAAAAATGCTTCATATATTTAATGAATCATTTTCATAACAAAGTTTTCCTTGGGTAAATGAAAATTTTCATTGTCTAAATGGAATTTCATAGGTTTGATGAAGTATTTTCGTTAAAATCGCTTCATTAGATTTCGTAATTACGTTAAAAATTTTCATTGGATATATGAAAACTTAAGGTTGTCCAAGTTAAACAAAAAATTTTAATTGGGAACTTAAAAAAACAATATACAAACATAACTATATTCATAAATTAATACAAAATTATAGTTTCCTTAAAAAAATGTTTAATTGTTATTTAAAAAATGTAAGATTTAATAACTTCATACATCTAATGTTACATGTATGCCATTAAATTTATGAAATCAAAAAATTTTTTTATAAAAGCAACATATTTCAATAATTGCCTTCATAAATTAAAATTTTCATTATGACAATAAAAATGTCATTATAGTAATGAAACAAAAACTTTCAATCCACTTTCAATCAACGTTGTTATTGTTATTATGGACAATTTAATCTCATATTTACGGTCTTAATTGAGAAAAAAACATAGTTTTTTTATACAAAAACTACACTGCCCCGGTAGACTAGCTGGTAGTGAGCTAGTCTATCAGCACCGAGGTTACATGTTCGAATCCCACCAGAGACAGAAAAAAAAATAAAAAATAAAATAAAGTAAAATAAAATAAGAAAAAAGAAAAAAAAAAAATAAATAAAAAAATAAAAAAAAAAAAAATTTTACTTTATTGAAAGTATTCATCCAATGAATAATATTCATGGATCTAATGTAATGTTTCATTAAGTCCTTTTAATGAAACAGGTTTCATTGATCCAACGAAGCGCTGCATAGGTTCCTTTATAATGCAATTTTTCATGGGATTAATGTCAAAATTCGTTAGTATTGCGAAGAAAATTCTTTCAGTGTAACAGAGGAAAAAATATAAACTCCATTCGGTACCGTAGCCTTATGTCGTTAGACATTTTTACGTTTCTACAATTCGGTTGTGGAACAGACTACCCCCCATATTCATTTCATTAGCAATGCAAACAGTTTTAAATCTACCATTTTTGTTAAAAATTTTTTGGTAAATTATTTTAATAACTTTTGTATTTGTCATTAGTCAAAAATTTTTTTTAAATTGAATTTTTAACAACGTATTCATAAACGATTATTGAATAAGGAAAATTTTCATAGAAAATTTGATATGTAAACCTTTTTAAATTTAAACTATTTTTATGCGTCGAGTTTTTCGGGTCCCAATTAGCGACGCGAACTGAAACGACAAAACTTCGAAATCACAGAAATTTAAAAAAGATGCAACTTCGAAAACGACGCAAACCGAAGCGACGTATTGGTGTACAGGCATAAATCTTTTATTTAATATTCATTAATACTGATTTTTTATATTTGTTGACTTATTTGTATTAATTATTATTTATTTATATGTTTTATTTTCACTTTAATTTATTGTGCCACAAATGTATAACTTTATATCTACGGTACTGTAATATAAGACACCGTTCTTGTTGTATTGTCTTATCTAATAAAGGATCAATATCACCAACACTTTGTGAATTGTATGTAGGTAAAAATAGATTTCTCAAAAAACAAACGTTTCGCTTAATAACGAGAGACAGGATATGCTCAGGTTCAGTTTTATTTAATAATTTGATTACATTTATGTGCGCTGTTTTATATTCTATTATATTAAAAATTTTATAAAGCACAATCAAACAATTCCTGCCAAAAAGAATATTCACATAGGTATGCATACAACATATGAGGGGTATATTTGCTCAAAGTATATTCATATTTATGTTTTGTATATCATGCTATTCAGTAAATAAGAATATGATGAAGATGTGACGCAAGTTTCAACCAAATCGATATAGTGGTTTGCTGGCAATTATAATAATAAAATTGGAGATTGCTGTGTTTGCTCTAATCAAATCAAAAAGTCAGCTGTCGTAATACCACCGCCTGCTTATCAATTGGCCTTAACACATACCTTTTTATTTTTTCTAAATTCCTTTCCATTTGTTGGTGTCTCTTGCCTTTTTTTCTTAATTGATTTGGAGGAACTTATTAACAACTTAGCTCCATAATTACGACCAATGACAAAGTTATAAAATTAACAATATAATTAACTGTTTCATATAAAAGAGAAATTGTTATTTTTTCATTTCTTTTAGTTTTGTTTTGCAAAAAAGAAACAGAATCAAAAAATAGCGCGCATTTTTGAAAATAGTTGAGAGAAAAAGAGCTCAACAAACTGTGATCATTGCAAAAACGACAATCTCCAATCTCCAAAAGTATGTTCAACTCTTAATTTTTGAACATACTTTTTTATGGGATAAATGTGTTTCTAGTAATGTAATATTCACTAATTGGAAGCATTCATTAAATACAACTAAGAGGTATTATAAGTTACGTTTGTAAAATAGTGGACATTGCAGTCTTTGCAACTATACCCCTCATATGTGCATCACTTGCCTCAGATGGTGTGTACAATTCTTTTTCTGCGTAAATATTGGCGTCATAATTATTCATACTTTTTTTCCTATACCTGTTGTAAAAATAACAAGTGAAAAAATAAATAACCCTTTATTTTCCGCTAAAAAAAATAGATCATAAATTTGCATACATTTGTTGTTGTGATTCCACAAGGTATTGTTTGTCATACGTATATGCAACAACAAATAAAAAGGTCACAAGTGTGTAAAATTGGCAAAAAATGTTCATAAAAAAGGATCGCTACTTGCATGAAAATTTTGGTTTCGTTATTGTTGGCGTCATAATTATTGCTATATGTATATAAGCAAACAAAAGTGTTTTACCTAAAAAATATATTTATGATAGGCGCAAATAAAAAAACAACAATAGTCTGAAAAAACATTTCTTTTCCAAATTACATACTTATAAAAAACAAGAAAAGTCATAAATTTTTTTTTTTTTTTTAAATCAACTTGTATAACACAAAACACAATATCAAATTTCTAAGTTTACTTTGTCGCTAACAATTATATATACATACATACATACATACATATATATACATATGCATAGTCTTTACAACAGATCACTTCTTTAAATGTTCTTTTCTCTAGAAGATCATATATAAGCAGCCTCCTACCTACATTTACACAACATCCTTTTTTTTGAGCTTCTATTACAAGATTGCGATTTGTTGTTCTAATTTGAATTCATCCATTATCATCAACAATTAAATGAGCTAAGCTAAAAATAAAATGCTTACGTCATAAAACTATGATCTACACACCCACGCATAAAAATGTTTGTCCTTATAAAAGATACTTTGTCTGTTGTAAATAAATTTCTCAAAACACAATCGCACTTTTGTACCTTTACTCTATTTTTGAACAACTAGTCCAAACACCAATTTAATTTTGTCTTTGATATAGGTAACACTCCCTATATTCTTTTAATGGCTGTTTATAAATTAAATATTATTATAAATACAAACTAAGTACATATGTATATATTTTCTTAAAATATTAGTTAACTTTTCAATATTTTTTATATTTTTGCACTCAAACTATAAAACTCACCTTTCAACCATATTTTGCCTTTTTTCAATAAATTAACCATCAAACATAATTATTTACTTCTTCCTTCACATACTCACATTCAAAGATTTTCTTATTTTAAATTTTTCCCTTTTTATTTTTTTTGTATGTACACACAAAAAAAAATTTTTTTCTTCATATTGTGACTATTATTAGTTTATTTTTCGACTAATAATATGTTTACTATTTACTCTAAAATATTTAAATATGTCGTGTGTAATAGTCGCATATTTTGTGTCGCATATTTTGGCAGTCGATGATCAACAAGACGGCATATTTTGTTTTGTTATGTTATTTATATTCGTACATTTCGCATATACTGCGGCAGTTTGTAATGTGTGGTAGGAATATATTGATATTGTAGAAACAAAACATTTAATATTTATGGTGACAAAAAATATGTTAAAGTTACGATATAAAATATATTTATACGGCGAAATATTTAATATTTTGCGCATTTTATATTATAAAGTTACCACTGGTTAAATATTTTTGAATATTACTACAATGTTGTTAGTAAATTATGAATATTTTTGCGATATGAATACCTTTAAATATTTTAGTTTTGAATATTTACTGTCGTTTTCGGTATGAAGAAAAAAAACTATTTACTAATTTTTAAACCCTGGTTAAAATTAAGATATGAAAAAATATTTACTAAACAAATACATTTTGTATATGAGACGAAACAAATAAATAAAAACACAAAAAAAATATGTTATAATACTACAAAATATTGAAAATTTTGTTACTTCGGTTAATCGACTGAAATTAACCGGTTTAATCGAAAAAAACCAATTTGAAATTAACCGATCAGTTAATCGGGTAGTAATTAATCGGTTAACCGGTTGACGGTTAACCGAATGAATACCCTAGTTAATTGTGAAACATTGGTACAATATTTTATTTTTGGCGACGCACAGTGCTTTGTCCCCATATAACGAAGGCACATAAATAGAAGGAGTTGTCAGTAATTTTTGGTACACTAGCATAATATAGCTTAGTTAAGAAAAATATGAATTTTTGGAGAAATCGGTCCAAGGACACGCCTACCTCCCATGTGTTCTGAAATGGAAAAATGTAATTTTAGCTTTAATAATGCCCACAAAACTACAAAGAATGGTCATGCTGATACACACACAACGAGCAACGTGTGTGTAAATTTTCATTTAAATCTGAACAAGGACTCAAGGTCCTGCCATATATCCTTTTTCTCAAAAATGCTATAACACTTACAAAAATTATCCAATCGTAATAAAATTTGGTATGAAAATTGATATTTGTTAGATATATATGTACGCCCATTTTGGTAGAATCGGATTATTAATGTGAAAAATACAAAACATCATTTAATGAAAAATGAGTTAAAAACGCATAAAATGCGTTTGCAAAAATAACAAGCAAGAAAGTATAATCGGTCAAACCCGACCATGTGATTCCCTATAGCATAGTATTTAAAAACAAATTTCCTAGAGTGTAATCAAATTTCCTAGAGTGTAATCTATTTGGGCTATCATGGACCCGCCAGAACAATATTATGTAATGAGGTTAAGATTCGTTTAAAAGTTCCTGCTGCCGAATATTATTTAGATATCTTCAGCTACATATATGAGTTTTTTTGGATGAGGGTTTATATGGAACCTTTGGTTTATTTTGGACCTACCTGGACAACATTTTGTCATGACATAGTAGCTATCGTTAAAGTCATTGTCGCCAATTTGTATGTAAATACTAATATTTTTAAGGAAGCTGGCATTAAAAGCTATTTTCGGCATTAAAAGCTATTTTCGGGAGAATGATTTGTATGGGAGCTATGTTCAAAAATAGAAAGATTCCAATAAAATTGGATAAGCTGATTTTGATTGCAATTAGTTTGGTTTGGACCAAATTAAATCTTGCCGATGTAGTAAGATGGTTTTTGTAAAATTATGGACCGATTTGTTCCATTTTCAGTCGATATTTAGCGCTCTCCGTGTAAATACTTAACTCGCAATTACTTAAAGTAAATATAACGGTTTCTCCCAAAAATATCAAAACTTATTATTCATTAATTTTTGTTTTTGCAAAAAAATATACATATTACTGCTAACAAATAAAATAGAAAGAAAAAAAAAAAAAAATAACTTAAAAATGACTGACCCCCCTGATCGTGGTGTGCGACCCCTCTTATTACTTTTGACAAATCTAAACATCTTAATATTATATCACCTGGTGAGAAATTTCTCGTAATGGAAAGAATAGACAACTGTGCCACATTGGCCAATGTATCCCCTTTTCTAATTAAAAAAGTAGTAGACAGTGTCGCTGGAGGCGAAGTACTACAATGTAAAAAACTGTTAAACGGATCCATACTCATTCAAACTAAGTCCTTTGTCCAAGCCAATAAACTTATTCAGTTATCTTCTCTTTCGCCAGAAATTAAAATAGAAATCAAAGAACATCCTGGTCTTAATTATGCTTAGGGAGTTATTTACTCCAACGATTTAAGAGGAATAGAAGAAAATGAAATATTATCGGAACTTAAAGAACAGAATGTAGCATACGTTAAAAAAATATTAAAAAATACGGATGGAAAGTTATTAGAAACTGGCTTAATAGTGCTTACTTTTGCATCTACTACTATTCCTTCCGATATAGGAATTGGCTACGAAAAAGTTAGAGTGCGCCCTTACATACCACTACCATTAATATATAAAAACTGCCAACAATTCGGTCATGTAGCTAAAATATGCAAAAACGAAAAAATATGTGCTAACTGTTCCAACACGTTCCACACCAATGAAGAATTGAATGAAAAATGTACCTTACCAGCAGCATGTATAAACTGTAAAAGTCAAAATCTAAATGACACTAAGCACTCTTCCTTTGATAAATGTTGTCCTATATTTCTTAAGGAAAAAGAAATTCATGCCATATCAACTCTCGAAAAAGTAGGTAAAAAAAGGCCACAGCTTTATACAAACAAAGACATTCCCAGCAAGATACCACTTACTCTTCAATAACCAAAAATAATGAAAAAAACATACCTTCTTCGTCTACAAGCATGCCTCCTCCAATAGAATCAACCAAACCACGCTTTGTTAAAGATTATTCGGACCTAATAAGCGATAATGATAACTCTTTATCGGAAATGGAAACGGATCATCTAAGCAGTTCATCACAAACTTTTAATGGTACACAGCCAATTATTTTACCAAAAAATGCTTCAAAAAAATTAAGGAACAAAATAAAACAAGCTACTCGTAAATCTAAAAGAATTAATAATTAACAGTTTCAAATCTCGTAAAAATTTAAATCAATTAAATTGTTTCATTATGCCTTTATTGTTTTGTATACATATTTCTTTAATTAATTACCGTATAATTTTAAAAATAGTCATTTATAGCAGTATCAGACAAACATATATATCATCATCATTATCTTCTATTTTGAGAATAACCACTCTCACTTATTACATACATACATTTACCAATTTACATAAAGTTCCTATTCTCATTTTTAAATTAACCTTTTTTCATTACATTCTATTTACTCTTAATACTATATACATTTCTTATTGTTGTTATTCTACACTACACGTTAATACATCATTATCTTTATCAATCACTTTTAAGGGGATTACTCTTATATGCAAGTGTTATACTCTTCATCTGTTCCGTATAAGCATAGTGAAACTTAAACTATGTAATCTATACTCCTACAACAAAAATGGTAATATATGTATGGCTTTGGTCTTAACATCTCTTTACTCAGCTTATATGAGAACCAAAATCAGAATACTACATTGGAATAAATTATGCTCTCATCACACAGCTAATATTTATCTCTTTTTGTCACAGATCACTTCTCTCGCAATCTTAATTATCTTTGTTATCAAAATCTCTTGTGATATGGAAATCAAAATCATTGTTTCATGTTATGCCCTTATTTGTAATACAAATATGACAGATTCCCTCCTATTAAGATATTTACACATACATAATTTAAATATACCACAAATCAGAACGCTATATATACATCATATGACTTGCTCTACTTATTGCTTCTACACTTATTTGACTTTATTCTCAATAATTATTACAATATATGTTTTAACACAAAAAAATTTTAACCTTAATCAAAAAAAGTTGCATAAACACAAAATCAATTTTACACCGTATTTCGGCTGTTCTATTAACCCATCAAAAAAACTTACAGTACAAATGCATTTAAGTAAATATATTATACAATTAGTTTTTTACTAAAACAATAACACTTAATATTTTACAATGGAACATGAACGGCTACATAAATAATTATAACGAATTACAAATACTTATCAAAACCTACTGCCCAAAAATTATTTATTTATTTATTTATTTATTTGATATTTATTATTGTTTTACCCATACAACAAGATATACAAAATCTTTTAGATTATAGTAGGGATAACAGGTAGGTATACAAAAAAAATGTTTATAACATGGAACTTATTATTTTATATAAAAAAGTAAAAAAAGTGTTGGGAAAAAAAAAAAAAAATAATCATAATAATAAAAAAAAAAAAATAAAAAAATGAATAATAATAAATGAATTACAATAACATTTATGAATAATTTAGAAACATGCAAAAACGAAAATTTTAAAACATAGAATGATTGAAAAGTTATTAAGATTGAGAAAACAGTTTAATAATTTCATTTTTGAAAATATTCGCATTGCTGATTGTTTGAATTCTGTTTGGAAGTCTGTTCCACAAACGGATAGCATTAATGAAAAACTGCCGCTCTGAAACCTGACACTTGTATCTAATACTTGTTAGTTTACAGCCGCGGTTCGATCTTACAAATTGCAACCTGTTGTACAAGTATGAAGGTGTTTTAAGATATATGATTTTGTGCAGTAGTATTAAAGTTCTGCTGTCAATTAGATTTGAGAAAGTCATGCCATACAATTGTTTCGCAAAAGAAGTTATATGATCACGTCTGCGAAGACCAAAAACGTATCTGGTTATATTGTTAAATGCTACCTTTAACTTTCGTGTACTATCTGAGTCACAATGTCCAAATATTTCACTTCCGTAAAGTAAGCTGGGCATTACGTACGTTTTAGCAATAAGCATTCTTGTGTTAACCGGTGTGCAAGAAATGGTTGACCATAGAGAACGTATCATGGATTGAGTTTTACAAACAATAGAGTTAACATGATTCGACCAACTTAATGTTTGATTGAATACTAGCCCCAGGTTTTTTGATGAGGTGACTATGTCAATTTTTTGTTCATTTATCATTACGTTAATATTATATTATGTCTACAAGAAACCCATATCCATTCTCCTGTAAATATTCCTATTCCTATTAATTACACTTTATACCAAAAAAATACATCTTCAACGAGGTATGGAGGTGTGGCTATTTTAACACATAACTCATTACAACATAAGCAAAATCCAGTATCCAATGATTTTGACACAATTTCCATTGAGATTATATCTAAAATCAAATTTAATATTTTTAGCACATACATTGCACCGACAATGAATTTTATGAGTCTAATCTCGTTAATATATTAAGTTCAAACCTTCCTGCACTCATATCTGGAGATTTTAACAGCTCCCATAGGAACTGGGGATCAAATTTAAACAGCCGTAGAGGTAACGTTTTAGCAAAATATATTAATAGAACAGATCTTGTATTATTAAATGATAAGTCTCCTACCCATTTTAATACCCATGGGACATTTTCCCATATTGACCTATCACTTTGTTCGCCTTCTCTGGCTCTACACGCTGTATGGGAAATAGAAAAGAATTTATTTGGAAGTGACCACTTTCCAATTATTATTAAGTTGTTTCCGGCGCATACAATTAATAATAATGGTAATAAACCTAGATTTAATACCAAACTCGCAGACTGGAATAAATTTCGGAATTTATGTATAGATTTTGATCGAAATAGATTGGTAACGGACAACATAAATAAAGAAACCGCAAATGTATGTAGAATAATTTTACAATCTGCCAACTATTCAATTCCTCAGTCACGTTTCATACCAAGGAAAGTTCCTTGGTGGAACAAGGAATTGGAAAAACTTAAATCCGATAAAAACAGACTTTGGCATTTGTTTAAAGGGAACATGACACAGTATAACCTCCTTACCTACAAACGGGCTAACGCTATATATAAAAGAGAAATAAAACTATCGAAGAGAACTTCTATCTATAACTTGACCTCCGCCATTTCTCCAGATACTCCAATTGACAAAATTTGGTACAATATTAGAAACTTTACCGGCTACAAATCGACACAGAGTATTCACTGCATCTCCTCAATAACAGACCAGAACACTTTAATCACAGATAAAACGGAAATAGGAAAAGAATTTGCCAAGTTTTGGTCGGAGAACTCCAACGATTCCAAATTCTCTAGGAATTTTATTATGAGAAAACAAAATGTAAGATTAAATACTTCAGTATCCGCTCCCTGTATGGCTGCTATGAGAATAGAATCTGACATTAGTTTTATAGAACTTTCTTCAACCCTGGGAAAGCTAAGGGGAAAAACTCCTGGTATTGACAGGATAATGCTAAAAATGGCCCCAATACAATTGAAAAAAAGAATTTTAAACCTGTACAACGCAATCTTCGCAAATTATATCCCCCAGCAGTTCAAGAATAGTGTTGTTGTCCCAATTCTGAAACCAGGAAATAATAAAACACTGGTCAAATCCTACCGGCCCATATCTCTAAATCCATGTCTTTCAAAGATTTTAGATAGAATTATAGCCAATAGGTTATGGTGGTTTGTTATTTCTAACAAACTTCTTAATGACCGGCAATTTGGTTTCCGCAAAGGGAGCTCAACAATTGATACTCTACTATGTGTAGACTATCAACTTGCTAATTGTCTCTCGCTACGCAAGCACGCGACCATTGTGTCGTTAGACTTTGAACGAGCGTTCGAGAAAATTGGCATACATTCAATATTGGACCAATTAATGGAGTGGAAATTGGGACCTAAAATTATTAAATACATCTTTAACTTTATGACAAACAGGAAGATAACAGTTCGCATCAGTAACCATTACTCAAACTCAGTTCCTCTTTATAATGGAATACCACAAGGTTCGCCCCTGTCGGTTGTTCTTTTCGTTATAGCCTATAACAAACTGTGCTCCATTATTTCCCTCCATCGAGAAATCGATTTTTGTGCATATGCGGATGATTTTAACATTATTATTAAATCACCCAGAAGAAAACGTATTATATTAAAGCTTGATAATCTTTTTAATGATATAAAAAACTGGTGTGACTATTCGGGTGCTTCCCTTTCCACTACAAAATGCAAATATATTCACATATGCCGTCTGAAAAATTGTAATTGTGAAATTCTTGCATTAAATATTCCAATTTTAAAAGTAGATACTCTTCGTTTGCTAGGTTTAAATATAAATAAACGTTACAATTGGAACGACCACATAGAATACCTAACATGTTCGCTTTCAAATCGTTTGAACATTATAAAATGCCTATCCAGCATTAAGTGGAATTGCAATTCACTCAACCTTATCGCGATAACAAAATCTTTAGTACTTTCCAAAATAAATTATGGTCTGCAAATTTATGGCAATTCCCCAAAAACAGTGAAGAACAAAATTAATTCAATTATTAACTCATGCATAAGAACTTCTCTTGGTGCATTTCGCTCTACGCCTATTTCTAATTTAAGATATGAGACTAATACAAGATCTCTGGACATTCAGAGGGATATCCTTACAACCAAACTCTTCAGAGTTTCTCTATACAATGGAAAAAGCCAACTAAAACAAATATTCCTCCATGGCTTTTAGATGCTTCTTCGGTTAACACTAGCTTGCATGAATTATTAAAATCTAACACATCCTCCTCGGTATATAAGAGTCTGTTTGCAAGTTTGAAGAATGACCTGAGAAATTTCAGTTTTATATTTACTGACGGTTCCAAGACCAATTCATTGGTTTCTTATAGTATAACTACTGAAGATACTGTTTTGAAAGTTTCTAAAATTATTGATCATAGCTCAATTTTTTCGGCGGAAATCATTGCAATTTATGAGGCACTTATATATGCGAATCAAAAGAACGGCAAATTTGCGGTATGTACAGATTCACTGTCAGCACTAAAGGCTATACAAAATATAACAAATAGTGAACACTATGCATCAAATATCAGAAACATTCTTATTGAAAAATCTCCTGATATTAAATTAGTTTGGGTTCCTGGCCATAGTGGAATTCAAGGCAACGACCTTGCTGATTTCACTGCCAGAAACGCAGAAAAACAGCCCCTTCATTACACTAATAATTTGAATCGAAGAGATTTGGAAAAACTCATTGACGAATACTTTATTTCAATTGATAGGGAAAATGTGTACAACTCAACATCTCGTTGGTATCAAACGATTAATTACGACAGAAAAACTATATACGACTATGGGATGATATTTGGGAAATATATACATAGAATCGAATATAGTAAGTTTTTACGTCTACGCCTGGGACACACCAGAGTAACCCATGGAATTCTATTTGACACCGATTTTAATCTATCTTGTTATTGTAACATCCATCTTCCCACGACACCTAAACATTTTCTGTGCGAATGCCCAGCACTTAGTTCCTGTAGAAACTCCATATTCCAAAATTCTGACCCATTATACCTACTTTCCCATCCCACCATTAAAAATGTCACAGTATTAATAAACTTTCTTAAAATCTCGAACATGTATAACAGAATATAATCTTTGTAATTATCATTAGAAAAATTTAATTTTATCACGTTGTTTCTATCTTCATATGTTTATAACAACTAAAATGTCTTAATAATTAAGAGAGCTGAAGGCCAATGTAGCTATTGCTCTTCCTAAGATTTTATCTTATAATTTGTAATTATAGATAAAATAAATAAATAAATAAATGTTCCATTTTCAATAGGCTTGGTCCTTGTACCAGTCAGAGCCTCTGGGACAAATTTCATCAAATTGTCTCCGAATTCGCGATCTGAATACACAAGGTTGCATGGACAGCCAGCCGGCCGAACGGACATCGTCAGAAAGTGATTCTGAGCCCATCTAACGAATTATTTGGGATTATTTCTTATTATATTCCTAATTTATTTTCTTTAAACTAATTTATTTATTATGTACATATGTTCATATTTTTTAATTACAATAAATCATCTTCAGTACTGGATTCTTCCAAAAAAATATTGCCGCTCAACGAAACATTTGTTTCGCCATCTTTAACTGGTTCATCAACATTTTCTCTCAGTATATATTTCTCAATTTCTTCATAAAATATATTTTATTTAGTCTTAGGATTCCTTTTTTTAGACAACAACGGATCTGAGGAAAGTATTAAATGAGTCATTAAATCTTTATGAGTGTCGTGACGTTTTTCTCGTATGGGGCAGTCTTGTCTTTCTCACGATTTTGTGGTTGCCTTCCAATGCTTCTTCGGACAAGCACCCTGAAATTTATTTTAGTTATTAGTTACGTTTCAATATAATTACATAAAGCCAATTTAATCCTTAATATTTCTTATTTTGTTCCTAGTTTATTTTTTATACCCTCCACCACAATTAGTTGTGAAGAGGGTATATTAAGTTTGTCATTCCGTGCGAAACTTTTTTATTATTCATCTCAGACCCAATAAAGTATATATATTCTGGGGCATAGAGTAATTCTAAGAAGATTTAGCCATGTCCGTCTGTCTGTCCGTCTGTTGAAAACACGCTCACTTTCGAACAACTCAAAAGAAATGCACAATTTGGTGCCAAATTGCTTGTAGTTATCCTAAGCAGTTTGGGATTGCAATCCAGCAAAATCAGTTCAGTAAGACCAGAGCTATGAATCAAAATGTGGAACCTCCACCTAAAAAAATTGATAATTTTGTTACAAAAAATAGCATAAATGCTGGAACAAGGCACGGAATGAGATAAGATTTTGCAAAAATTTGTTTTATTTGACTGGAAATCGCGCTGTAAAAAATAACGCTAGCGTAACAAAATTTGGTACGTCACAGTTTTTTAGGACTACAAATAACACTGAGAAATTTCGTGACGATCGGTCCATAATTTACCTTAGGCGCCATATAAACCCTACTACCGGAAAACAGTTTAGTATGCCTAAAACCGTAAAAAATAGTGCAATCATAACAATTTTGGCTCGTCACAGTTTTGTAGGACTATAAATGATACTGTGAAATTTCGTGAAGATCGGTACATTATTAACCCTAGGCCCCATAGAAACTCTTCTCCCGGAAAACAGTTTAGTTCACCTAAAACCATAATTAATAATGGTATCATAACAGAAATTGGTACGTCACAGTTTTGAAGAACTAGAAATGACGCTGTGAAATTTCGTGATGATCGGTCCATAATTTACTCTAGGACCCATATAAACCCTACTACCGGAAAACAATTGATTCGCCTTAAACCATAATTAATAACAAATCGTCACAGTTTAAGATAATAATTACATCATACAGATATTAATCCTAAAACATTCGAACTGCCGGTGCAGGGTATCAAAGATTCGGCACAGCCGAATATAGCACTCTGACTTGCTTTAAACTAATTCAATCTATGAACATTTGAGCAAAAATTACGAAAATAGCAATTTTTTATAATAATTTTTTTTTTAAGTTTTCTTTTCTTTTTTTTCAATATTCCATCAAAGTTAAGAAATTTTTAGAGCTTAAGTAAGTAATAAGCATTTTTCAAACCAATAGAAAAACACTTATGAGCAAATAATTCAATAAAATTTTTTACAGTAAGCTCTAAATATAGTAAACTACTACAGAAAAAAATTTGAATCTCGTGCTTTAAAAAACAACAGTTTTCCTGAAGCATGTAAAACTCAAGTAGTTGTTTAGCCATTTTTACTATAAATTCTCAAACTTTGGCGTCCTCTAGCGCCGCCAAAAAGAGTTAAATCTTAAAAATTCTTCAAAATTCATTTGAATTACATATTTTGTTATCTATCGATCTTTTAATTTTTAAGTACAATATAAGACTTGTTTTTTTTTTATTTATGTCTATGGGCCAAAGCACTGTGCGACGCTTCTAACCTAATACTGCTAATTTTTTGAGGCAAAAACGAATTGGGCCTATTTCGGATACCCTGTTCTGAAGCTAAGCGTATTCCAGTGATAGCTTTCTCCATCGATCGTAACATATGGGTAACAAATGGTAATCGTACTCGCTAAAGACTGATAACAAGAGTGAGGCAAACGTGACCCAAAATCATTTTATAGTTTTGTTAGTTCGAAAAGAAAATCTACTGGCTATCCAAGAGTTAAGATGTATTGAATTAATGAATCTAATATTAACTTGATCAAAAGCAATATGTTTGCCGATTTCTTTGCAACAACATATTCTAAGCAACATTACGATACATCAAAAGAATACCCGTTTGGAACATCAGGCAATATCATTTTCTTGATACCTCTCAGGTTGTTTTATCTTTAAAAACATTAAAATCGTCATTGTGTAGTGGACATGGGGGTATCCCTGCTTACGCAATGTTTAATGTGTCATTAAAATACGGATATTTCCCCCAATTTTGGAGGAATTCCTTTATCATAGCGATATTTAAATCAGGAAACAAGTCGTACATAACGAATTATAGAGGCATTGCAAAATTGACTGCAATTCGTTAACTTCTTGAAAAATGCTTAACAGACCACGGTTTACCCTCAATGTTATCGCCATGCCAGCATTGTTTCAGGAAATGTTGTTCTGCAGTAACAAATATTTTACAACTAACAACTCTAACAAATCGAGCTTTTAAGGATGGCCGACTTATGGACGTTACTTACACTTTATTTACAACCATAGCCTAATTCTCATTAAGCTTAATTTATTAGGATTTACTAGCAACACTTTGTGCTGGTTACGGTCGTACGTTACCTACAGGACACAGTGTGTTCCTTTTGATAATACCACCTCCAAAGACATTCCTGTTAGCTCCGGTGTCCCCCAAGAAAGTCATCTAGGCCCTTTTCTATTTTCGCTTTTCATAAACGATTTGCCGCTTGTAATGGAGCATTGTAATGATTTAATGTACGCTGATGATGTTAAGATGTTTCTCAGCTTCAAATTAGCTTCAGAACAGGTGTATTTGCAGCAGGATTTAAATAGTTTTTACTCATGGTGTACATATAACCAAATGGAGCTAAACTTAAAAAAATGCAAGCACATGTGATTTTCTAGAAATTGCACATCAATGCTACACTATTTCCTGGACGGGTATCAACTAGAGTTAGTTGGAGAATTTCTGGATCTTGGTATTCTACTTGATGCTAAGCTAGATTTTTGCAAACATATTACAATGACGAATAATAAAGCTCGTGGTGTGCTTGGTTATATAAAACCATGATCTAAAGAGTTAACAGATCCCAATGTTACGAAATAACTATACACATCCCTAGTAAGAACAATTTTGGAGTATGGGTCTATTGTCTGGGATCCTGAAATTAATATGCACCTAGACCGAATTGAAAAATGAAAAAAGTACGTTTTGTTTTGCACCAATTTTTTTAAAAACCTATTTTCTCGGTAAAAAAAAAATAAAAATAGGCTAACCAGATTTTTTCTTAAAGATTTCAACCTAAATATTATAAAACTATCACAAAACCAATTTGTCATAAAATGCGAAAAAGTACGTTTTGTTCTGCGGGTCCTCATATATAAAAAAAAATTAAAACATTAATTTTGATTTAGGGCCTGTTCGCCGATAACGAAAGAAGACTACGTTCGCTTAAATTACATTTAAAACAAAAACAAATTATGAAATGCTGTTTTTGTTTTACATGTAAGTTAAGCGAACGAAGTCTTCAATCGTTATCGACGAACTGGCCATTATACACAAATCGATCGGAAATATACAGGGGTGTCATGGAAATCGAAAACGTAAAACGAAAGAATTTGGCAGTTCTTTTTATTCAACTTTGAATCTAATTTTTACAATTTTTGCTAAAATATTCTGTTTAATAGAGCATTATTCGTATAATAATTGTCATAAAATTTTTTTATTACAGAAATCTTATTGAAAAACGACTCTTAAAATTCTTTCGTTTTACGTTTTCTATTTCCATGACACCCCTGATATTCTTAAAAATGGCGGTAGAAAAAAGCAAAAGATAGCATAGTCTGGGATCACACTATGAAAGTTTTCTTTCAAAAAGTCTGAGTTTATGGGTGAGAGAGGAGAGAAAAAAGCATGATCTCTTCCCCTCTCATCTATAAACTCAGACTTTCTGAAAGAAAACTTTCATAGTGTGAACCCAGACATATCGAGCCATCGTTAAATAACCTTCTTACTTTTTTTTTTGTGAGTAAGAAATAAAAGCAGACCTTATTGCAAACTTAAAGCAGACCCCTTAAATTTTGCCATCTTTAATATGATTAATCGGTCAGACGAACTTTGTTGAGAAATTGTTTTTTTTCCATTTTTATTAACTTATATTTTGTATTTTATAATAGTATCGCTTTAAATGGTATCTCAAGCTAATAATTTCAATTATTTTCAAACACTTCCTAGAAAGTTATTTCCCAATAGCATTTACAAACCTAAATAGTAACACATCCTTAACCTAAATTTTGTTTTTTCGTTTAAAAGAAAGAAAATGAAAGTCAAAGTTTTCTACAAGACACAAAAGTTTCCACAATTACCACCGCACAATACCCGAGAACAAAATATTCTGTAATAAAGCAAAAAAAAGTTTTGACTTGCTCAGCAAGTCAAATGATAGACAAAAGTTTGATTTTTACATTCGTATGTGCCGAATATGTAAAACCCTACAATAAGATAAGGTTTACAATGATTACAAATTTCATGAAGTCATTTCATATGATTGTCCATATTAACTGAATCTCTTGGATCTCTTTGCATTTTTAGTCGACTTAGCAATATTTTAATTTGATTTTAACTAAAAGTTATTTTTAGCAATTGTCTTAAAGTCATAAGACCTTCACCAATTACCGCTTATTACAAAATTTGGAAGTTTTATGTTTGAATTTTAAAAATTATTGCCCCTATTCTGACCCCCCATGTTATGCAGGACAACATTTTAAGGATATTCCACCTTATGGTGTCACATTCTCTGTAAAAAACCGGGTGCATCCAATATCTGATTTTCGGCAGGATTTAAAATTGACAGAGATCTTTGAGATCGCGGCTAACTAATGTTCCTTTTCTCGTACCGCGGGAGTTATTATCCCCCGTTGGCAAGGCACCGGTCTGACTATTGGTTGAGGCCTCCGGAAGAATAATTTTTCGAAAAAAAAACAAAATGCTTTTTGTCTTTCAAAGAGTTTTACTTTTCTTACGAAATGATTTTTTCGCGGATTACGAGGAGGTTTGTACCCAAAGTCGAGGGAAGGGAGATCTTTTAAAGCCTTCTTCGATGGTTGATTTTTTATCACTTGTTGGAAAGTCCGGCCTTCAGGCGGATCTCTCTTGGTGGTGTTGCTATTCTACAGATATTGCTAGCTATTCCTAAAGCAGCGAAAAAGCTTCAGCTCCTAAATAAGTGGCACGTGTATAATCCTGTCGGATTATACACTCAAAGTTGTTACCTGTGCGTGTTGGTGGTGCTCACACACAGGGGCGACTATAACACGCATTGTTTGTCAGCCAGTGGTAAGACCATTATGCATCATGTTAATCTATCCAATTTGTTTCTATTTCACAGCGTGAGTTATTCCATTAGAGCCTTTATTAAAAGCGGTTGTTTCGGACATTGGCAACATTATTTAGCTAATTGTACCGGGAAGATATTTTCCGATCGCCAACGTCCAGCCAATTAAAAAAAAGGTGAGGATTCACACCCTGAAAACTACCGTTCAATAGCAATTTGCTCTACATTCTCGAAGGTCCTGGAGAACATGATCAATCACCACTTCGTAGATTATCTGGAGTCTAATACACTTTTGTGTGATAGACAGTATGGGTTTCGTAGTCGTTCTATTTACCAATTTGGTAAAAGCAAAGCAGTTACTTTAGATATTTCCAAATTGTTTGATCGGGTGTGGCACGGTGCACTCGTTTCAAAGCTAATTGCTTTTTCAAGAATCGTTCTATACGTGTTGTTATAAATGTGTTCTCGTCGGAGGAGTTTCATTTGAATTCAGGGGTACCGCAAGGCTCTGCTCTTTCTCCTACACTTTTTCTTATTTTTCTTAACGACCTCCTGGGCCAAACTACCAATCCTATTTATTGTTGTTCAAATGACAGCAGCAGTGTGTCATTGATTTTCCTTTTATCATAGACTAAGCCTTACTTAGGTTGAAGATATGACGCAGAACGACGACACACTCAATCATGATCTTATGACAATCTCCGAGTAGGATCTGGCAAATACGGTAAATTTTAATGCTCCTAAGATCAAATGTTGTTTGTTGACCCAGAGACGTATTGTTGAGTCAGCGTCATCTGTATCTATATCTGGTAGATATAGCTATTGAGAAATCAGGCACTCTTCATGTTCTAGGAATCAAAATCCAATGTTATGTTCGTTGGAAACAACATGGTTTTCCAGTATCGAAAGAAGCATTCAAGTGTCTTGGTTTCTTAAAACGGTGCAAGAACTACTTCACTCCGTCTGATCTCCTCACTATTTATAACGCCTCTATCCGACCGAAAATGGAATACAGCTAACATTTCTGGGCAGATGCTTTAAGGTTTATTTTGAAGTCGAACTAGCCGTATGTGGAATCGGCTTTCGGCAGAAGTTTTCCCAGTTGGCTACAATTTTAAAAAATTCAAATTAAATGTCAACAAACACTACTGCCTCTTTCCTTCGGTCTCATTTTGGATTAATTTTCCTAATTTTTAATTCCAAACTACTTTAGTGTTTTGTTTCATTTCCAAAATAAATCTTCCATTTGTCTCTTGGAAGTGGGAAGTTCGCGAGAACCCATTTATACCCCATACAAAATTTTAGCACTAAATGAAAATGTATCCTCAATCGCCACTTTTCGTAGTAAGAGTAAAAGATAGCTGAAGCAAGATGCAAAAATTCACAGAAACTTTTACACTATTGATACAATAATTAGGAAATAAAAGCAAACAAAAAAAATAAACACATAGAAATTTTAAGTTAAACATGTCCTTTAGAACCCCCCAACATTGCCTTGAAGTCCTGTTTAAACAGAAAAAATATAACCGTACTTGCAATTGCACGAGTCAGAAGCTAAAATGCCTAACTCCATAAAATAAAAAGTAGAGTAAATTAGTATTGTTTAAAAAATTGATTTCCAGAATTTAAGATGCTACAAAAAGGAAGTTGCCAAACACGCGAAGCTTAGTAATTCATATTAAAGCAATATAATGGCCTAATTTTGTTATGTATATTTTCCTTTTCCCTGACTGGTAGCTTCTGAAAAAATCAAATAATATAAATAATGGAAAATATTTAAATTATAAAATAACTAAAGAATTTTCAAAAAGTTCAAAACTAATTATATAGAAATATATCAAAATTGAGAAATTTTCGAAAAGTGCCCAGCAAAAACTTACATTGCAAAGTAATGAGTTAAAAAGCTAATATAACGACTCTTCACAACTTATACATTGGCATTTTAACTCATTATTTTAACACGGTGATGTCATTGGAGGCAAGTACTTACCACCCTCGCTTACAAATAGGGAGTTAAATAAGTCATTACCACATTCGCTTACAAATAGGGACTTAAATAACTTATTACTCCGATATTACCAAAATTACAATTACATAACATGTAATGACTAAAAAAAAAATTTTTTTATTATATTTTTTTAATTATTTTTTTTTCTATATTTTCTTATTTAATTTTTTTCCTATTTTTTCTTATTTTATTTTACTTTGTTTTATTTTTTTTTTGTCTCTGGTGGGATTCGATCGCACAACCTCGGTGCTGATACTCTAGCTCACTACCAGCTTGTCTACTGGGGCAGTGTAGTTTTTGCATAAAAAAAACTATGTTTTTTACTCAATTACGAGCGTAAATATGAGATTAAATTGTCAATAATAGAAATAACAACGTTGATTGAAAGTGGGTTGAAAGTTTTTGTTTCATTACTATAATGACATTTTTATTGTCATAATGAAAATTTAAATTTATGAAGGCAATTTTTGAAATATTTATGTTGCTTTTAAAAAAAAATTTTTTTTAATTCGTAAAATTAATGGCATACATGTAACATTAGATATATGAAATTATTAAATCCTTCATTTTTTAATTAACAATTAAAAATTTTTTTTAAGGAAACTATAATTTTGTATTAATTTATGAATATAGTTATGTTTGTATATTGTTTTTTTATGTTCCCAATTAAAATTTTTTGTTTAACTTGGACAAACTTAAGTTTTCATATATCCAATGAAAATTTTTAACGTAATTACGAAATCCAATGATCGATTTTAACGAAAATACTTCATTATAACTATGAAATTCCATTTAGACAATGACAATTTTCATTTACCCAAGGAAAATTTTTTTATGAAAATGATTCATTAAATATATGAAGCATTTTTCTTTCAGTGTAATAAAAAAAAAAAACAAATTGTAAGAATAAATATTTAAAACCAATTTGTATTAGATTTGATAAAAATTAAACGGTAGATGCATTTTGTTATGAATGAATTATAAATTTCGTTAATCAACTCATACACAAGTACTTAGGTATCAGATTATATGCCAGCCATTACTAAACTACTTCTATGTAATGCAGACGGTAAGAAGTAGTCATTGAAAAGTAAGCAGTTCAGTAATGGCAAGTCATTACCAAGTTTTTGCTGGGTGGACTTAAGCCTTTTAGCTTATGACACATACAAATCATACTCACATCCATAAATATTTTTACGACAGAGCCCAAAAAATGTAATTCAAGAAATACTTTTAAAACAACACAAATCCTTTTTTTCAACTAACATCTGCTGTGTGTTACAGGTTATTCAAATACTCTTACGCCTGTATTTATAAAAAAATTTTAAATTTAAAACCCGTTTACAAAACAAATTTTGTATGAAAATTCTCATTAATAAACGTTTGTTAAATTTAATAATTGTTTATAAATACGGGGGTTAGACTTTTATAGTGCCACATAAACTTGTTTTGGTTTTTGGTCTATTTTTAAGCATAAGATTTTGGCTAATACGATAGTGAGATGAACATGTTTTGTACACGCAAAGAAAAAACATGGTTGATACAATCAGAATCGCAAACTATCATTAATGTTTGTGGTTATGATTGTGTCAAACACGTCTTAAGTAACAATATATGTTCAGAATAATGTTATAGCTAAATATTGTCTCAAACATATTATTGTGTTCAGAAGAAAAACGCAAACGATTATTCAAACCATGTTTCTATATTTCCTACTTCTATATTTGCAACATGTCTATTTTAACATGTTATATGGTTGTCACAATAAAACCAATAAAATATTTAATATCAAGAATATATTTTTTATTAAAAACACATTTGAATTAATACATATAAAGTATATACATATATTAAAAAATAACATTAAATACATAAATTCAGCACTTGTAAAAATAAAGTTAAGACAAACTTACTTTTTTTCTATTAAAAAATCCACTATTTTAATACACTCTGGAACAGCAATTGAAATAATTTCCAAGACGGCTTCAATGTTGTAGGTTTTCTTGGCTGTTAGAAAGGCAACGTTATTGCATATTTATACTTGATTATAATTTTATATTAATAACTTACCTGTTTCAATAAACTTATTTATTTTGTAAGTTTTGCATCGCAGCATGGCCTTTTTCTCCCGAAAAACTTCTTAATTATTTTGTAATCATCCATGTTTGCCGATTAACTGATGCTCGCGGACGGAAGAAATTTTGTTTCTTTATAAACACACACTGTTGGTTTTAACAATAAATGTTTACTCATTTAGATAATGTATTTTAAAGCAAACAAAAATTATAGTATTAAACATACCTTTTGTGTGCAACTAGTATTATGATTTTAAATGTATAGTTGAAAATATATTTATTGTAGCAGCAAACATTTCCCATAATTTAATATGTTTAGCTAGATCAGAGTAACTTTTTAGGTGTAAAACACCATAAAATATGATTATACTGATTTTAAAAATGTTAAGGACAAAAAAGATTTTTTAAAATTATATTAGGACTATAATAAAATTATTAGGGTAAACATATAAGGCAAATATGAATAAAAATGGTCGTAGTGACCACTCAGTAATCATGTTTTTCTCTGTAAGTAACATTTGTATTCATACTGGGATACACATAGCAAATAAAAAATAAATGTATGTGGCAATGTTTGGCAAGAATTTCATTATGTATTAGTTTGTATACAGCAAAACACATACGTACACATATTTGCAGATTTACAAACAAAGGATATAAATTCACAGACATGAATGAAATTACAACCAAATAATAGCCTTCATTCCTACAAAAAATTTATATAACTTTGATACGAGTTTCTGTATCTTTTTTCATTTTCCAACTAATTAAATTGAAGTTAAATCTTAATTATTTTTTAATTTGTGAAATAATAAATTTATTGTAAAAATGTGTAACGTGGTTTTGTCGTTGGCTGGGGTAGTTCAGCTGTGTCCAGGGTCGACTTACGGAATCCACGAATCTTAAGTGAAAACACGAATTATTTACCCTTTTGGGGTTGACAATAATCTCTTAACTTTATTGATTAATTTAAAATTAAATTACAATACTTTGTAAACTTCATTTAAAATTACTAGCAGCACAGCAAACAGGCAGGAATTCGGCGGAATCTCCTTGACTAACGTAATCGAGTCGGGGTCGGGTGCGGGATCTGGATCGGGTTCTTTTTAATGCTCGGCAATGATGAGGCGGCTCGCCCTTAGCGGTCGTTATAATTTGTTCTTATGTCTAGGTATCTAAATACTACAATTCATCCTTATATACTAGGCTAACTACTGATTTACTAAGAGAGGACTGGCGACCGAAGTCCCAGTACAAAACTGTTGACCGAAGTCACAGTACAAAAACTGGTAACCGGAGTTACAGTACAAAAACTGTTGACCGAAGTCACAGTACAAAAACTGGTAACCGAAGTTACAGTACAGTGCTTTCTTTGTTTTTGTTTATGTCTGATTTATGTTCTCCCATTTTTGTCTCCAGATTTCTCTTTGTCGTCCCAATGTAAGCTAAATCACAGCTGTTGTTGTTGTCTCCCTTGCATGGTATTTCATACACTACATTATTTTGTTGTAGTTTGTTTATTGGTGTTTTTGTATTTGTAAATATTGCACTTAATGTTTTGTTTGGTTTTTAAGCAAAGCTCATGTCATTATTATCTATTGCGCTTTTTATGTTTTTATTGACCGTGAGGCCCGGTATGTATTTTACACTGTAAAAATATGTTTCCTCCTTATCAATGTTTCCATTTATGTTTGTTATTATAGGTTTATAGGCAGATATTAGATTTATAATTAAATTTGTGGGAAAAGCATTATCTTTAAGTACTTTCGTGATTACATGCTTATTTTTGTTATGGTATTGTTCATCACTAATATCAAGAACTCTACGTATAAAATTTTTTGCAGTATTTACTATTTGAGATTTTGGTTGAGTAGCGTTGAAATTGATAATCCTGCCAGACGATGTATTTTTTGCTTACCAATCAAACGTTATTTTATTGTCCCCTCTATGTAATTTTGTGTCAAGGGATGCTATTTCTCTGTTCGTTTCAACTTTAACGGTGAATTTAATTTTCGGGTGATACCCGTTGAGTGCTTTAAGTATATCGTCTTTGTCATTAATATCTATTACAGCCAGTATGTCATCTACGTACTTTGCCACATATTTAATGTTAACGTTCTTGTTGTGTAATTCTGCCAAGGCTACGTCAAGTAAATTATCCAATACAATATCGGCAATAGTAGGGGAAAGGGGATTTCCCATGGGCATACCGAAATATGTTTTATTAAATATTCTGAATTACCATTTTTATACCCTTCACCGAAGGTAAGAGGGTATATGCATATAACTTTGTAATTCCGTTTGTATCCACAATATTGATCCTACACCCTATAAAGTATATATATTCTGGGTCCTTATGAAAAGCGAAGTTCAAATCCGGTTGTCCGTCTGTCCGTGTGTATGTTGAAATGGGTTTTCCGAAAACCCCAGAAATGATGTGGACTAGGTTGATGTATATTTATGTCACATATACTCCGTTTAAGTTTGCTATTGAAATTCAGCCAGATCGGTCCAAAAATGACGGAGATATGAGCAAAAAAGTATATTAATATTAACTGTTTAACTCTTTAAAACGGGGTTTCTCTATTAAATGGTACTTATATTATTTGTACGTATACTCCTTTTAGTTTTCTTGTTATGGAGTCTTAAAAAAATTTTAATAATAAAGAAAACAATGAATTTTAAAATAAAAACAAAAGTTTTTGCTTTTTTAGGTTTTATTTTTGAGATATTAAGCCTTTTTAGCCCTTTTAAAATACCGATTTAGTTTATTTTTTTTAATCAGCTTTATTTATCACTGATTGTAACTAACATTTATTTTCAATACTATGTTAGTAAATATTTCCCAATTTAAAATTAAAGCTCCTTTACCATAGTTTTTAATGTTTTTTAAACGTATTACATGATTGCATTCCTTTACACGAATTGTTTCCTTTGCTATTTCTACTTCATGATTAGCTTTGCTTGTGACATCATCATTTTTGGTCTATCAATATAAACATTTTCCTTATTATACCCTTCACCTCAGGTGGAAAAGGGTATATATAAGTTTGTCATTCCGTTTGTAATTTCTACAATATTGATCTAAGACCCTATAAAGTATATATATATTCTGGGTCCTTACGAGGAGGAAACTTGATTTAACTATATCCGTCCGTCCGTCTGTCCGTCCGTCCGTCTGTCCGTCTGTCCGTCTTACGTTTGATATGTGTTTTCCGGAGACTCCAGACATGATAGCTGCTAGGTTGTTTTACATTTATGTCACATATAGTCCACCATTTTGTGCTATTTAAATTCAGCAAGATCGGTCCACAAATTGCTGAGATATGACCAAAAAACCACGACTGCCTCTAATTTTTTCCAAAAATCCCTTGTTGTTGTATTTTTGTTGATTTTTTCTGTATATCTGGAGAACGGCAAGAGCCAAAGTTTCCAAATTAGGTGCAAACATTCAAGTTATAAATACACACCAACCCACAAAATGTGGGCGGGGTTGGAGAAGTGGGCGTGGTACCTCCCATACAAAAAATTTCAAAAATTTTATAATAACCTGAATTTATTGACTGTGATATGACCTATGGTTACGCCTTATACATCAAAAGATCGGAAATTTTTTGTAAAAAATATTTTCTGAAAAACTCGAGAAAATCGGTTCAGATGCGAAAAAGTTATGACCAAAATATTAATTTTTTTTTTGAAAAATATCCATTTTCGGGAGCCATAGATCTCCCCGAGTCCAAGTTTTATAACCCAACTAACTGGCAAATTTCTTCTTAAACACGTCGGTATATAAATCTGTCAAAGCGGTTAAAAAATGGCTGAGTTATAATCAAAATACTGAAATCCCAAAAATTACTCTTTTTATACCCTTCACCTCAGGTGGAAAAGGGTATATATAAGTTTGTCATTCCGTTTGTAATTTCTACAATATTGATATAAGACCCTATAAAGTATATATGTATATATATATCACCCTTCTTTATTATTTCATCTATTTAACGAAAATATTTTTACAAATAGAAACTAGGAATTTTTGTGTTTTTTGCTACTTAAAAACTCGCCAAAAAAGATAAAAGAAAACAAACAAACACACATACATGGCGCAAACTATTTTGGTGAATATGTATCCCAACTTTGTGGTGAACAAAAACATCAGAAGTAATTACAACAAAACTTTGTTGAATTTTGTGAACAGTCAACGTGCCATATTTCATTTTAATGATATACGATTAACGTTCCTTCATGGTTCAGTTGTCTAGGGGGTTTGTTAGAAACTGAGAGTTCCCGGTTCGATTTTGGTTTTTTAAAAAGAAATTTTTTTTTTAATATTTTTATTTTTTTTATGTTCTAAAAAAGATTTAAAAAAAATATTTACCAGTTTTCGCTTTTCAAATTTTATTTATAATGAAGTTTGATGTATTGCAAATATGTATGTATATGTAAAAATTATTTAGTTTTTGTCTAGTTGCTCTGTATTCTGCTCGCACAATGGTGAAGGGTATATAAGATTCGGCACAGCCGAATATAGCACTCTTACTTGTTTTTTTATAAATATGCTATTGTTGTTGTATGTCTTCGATGATACATTTATTCATGCATAGTATGCAGGCCTATTTATCCACGCATACAAACAAATAAACCAGAAAAAAAATTTAGTTTAGAAAAAATTTACAGCCAAAAATAAAACTCGCGAGCAATTCTTTTCAGCTCGACTTACGAATTGAGTTTTATTTTGGACTCTTAAAATTTGAATTCTTTTCGCGAGTTATATTTTTCAACTCGCGGCAATAAAACTCGCTCGCGATTTTACCATTAAATGAAAAGTTCACTGAAAAAGTTAAAAAAATCTTTTTCTTATTGGTTAAACTTTGCACTGGGTTAAGTTTTATGTCAATTCTTTACAAAGAAAAAGAAAAGAAGAAAAAAGTTTGAAAAAAATTACCTTTACAAATGACTTAAAAAAAAAAATTAAAAGCAACTTTTCAGGAAATCGCTACACTCATAAAATGATTGCAGTAACTGATTGTGGGTTACTAAATTCGTTTTCCGTACTGTTAAAATTTAATTAAAATTAAGTTATTTTACGAATAACTTTATTTTTTAACATTTATGTTTGTTATTCAAAAAACAAACTACCAAAAAATAATGTTTTTTTCGGTTTTATTTTGTTATGTAGTTTGATTTTTGTCAGTTAAAATATATTTTTTGAAAGCAAAAACTATTCAATTTTAACGAATATGCTGTTTAATAAATAAAAAATTTAAAAATGAATGTAAAAATCATTTGTTTTAAATGAAATGTAAATGATCCGTTTTTTAAATGAATTTTAAGTTCTTTTAAATGAATTTTCGTTTGAATTAAACTACATAATATTTTGAGTGTAGTCTTTGTGAAAAGGGTGACAGGGTAAAGAATAAAAAATAAGAAATATGTATACACAGAAAAAACACATTGTTGAAAACACTATATTATGTTTTACGCAATATATAAATTTAATTACCCAGCTAGCATTTTCAATCGTGTAATAGTTCAGAAGGCGTGTCAGGAATCGTATGAGACTCATATTGGGATTATTTTACAACTCATGAACCGCTTAGCCGTACAACAGAACTACCTTAATAAAAGAGACAAGCGTCATGTCAAAACTTCTCATTTTCTTACAATTTATACGAAGCAAACCTTTAGATCGCAAACTCAACACCAGCTGGTTGGACAATTTTATTTTACAGATCCTTATGTCCATTTGTTTTATTAAAATTGAATTGACAATAGAATTTTCACGTTTAAGAAAACGCTCTTATTTATGTACATTAGAGCGACTCAAGTTGTATGGAAGCAAAATTCGTGCTCGATGTACCCTCCTAAACATGAATCTTGGCCTTTTTTAAGATGACATTTAAATATTAGGGGGGTGGGGTTTTTCACAGAGGTGCACTTCGGTGTGGAACGCTATCTGCCTGCTATTCACTTGGGAATAGCAAGAAGCAATTCCTCTGCTGGATTTCCCAAGCAGCTCACTACTTCCGGTCCTTTGGCCAAGTATCCCCTGGTAATGACGTTCAGACACTCGTCTGATGTCAGCTAGAGTGAGAAGGCGTACAGCTATGAGTAACCTGAATGTCATGCTAACATCGGTGCGTCTCAGGTAATAAGGTGGTAATCCGGACTACATTTTACCTCTGAAACTCAGCTGTATTTTTTTTTGCCTGCCTAGAGGTAGTTGGCAGCCCCAACACTAGGATCGGAGTGCAGTGGTCCAATCAGCCCTCACTCTTAAACTACTACGATTACAGAAACGTCAATAAATTTAAATAATGATCCCCCCTCGATGACGACTTATGGCTTTAAACAACGGTTTATGATTGGTACTTGGAACGTTAGGACTCTTTCGGAAACATCTCGAATCGAGCAAGTACGTAGGGTAATGGCTGCACATAGCTTGGATGTCTTAGGACTTAGTGAGGTACGATGGCTCAGCAACGGTTCCATTTTTTTACCTTCTGGCTATCGTTTTATTTATGCAGGTCACGAAGCGCATAGAAAAAATGGAGTTGGAATATTACTTTCTCCAAAAGCTAGCTGCGCTTTATTGGAATACAATGATATCTCTGATCGTATTATCACTGCTAGGATAAACTCTAAGTTTCGCAAGATTTCCATTGTTCAATGCTATGCTCCAATAGAACCTGATGACGACAGTGTAAAAGATACTTTTTATGATCAATTAGATTCAGCTATTAGCAAGATTCCTACTGGGGATATAAAGGTTTTCATTGGGGACTTTAACGCGAAAGTTGGAAATAATAACAACAACCTGCAGTCCGTTATGGGTAGACATGGTCTGGGAACGGTGAGGAACAACAACGGCGACAGGCTGGTTGACTTTTGTGCTCGAAACCGATTATTTATCGGTGGTACGAAATTCTCCCACAAGGACATACACAAGTATACATGGGTGTGTCCTTCTGGCCACACAAACTACCAAATTGACCACGTCCTGATGAGTAAATAGTTTTTGGGATCCTTAATGGATGTCAAAACCCGTCGGCGAGCGGATATTGATAGTGACCACCGTTTACTCGTGGCAACGTTTCGTTTTAGACCTGCTGCAATTAAAACTAGGAATAGGCCCGACAAATTTAACACAACACGACTTCTTGATCGTAATATTGCACATATGTATAACGAAAAGTTAAGGACAGCCTTGCTCGAAAACAAACATCAGAACACATGGGCAGACGTATCGTCTGTTTGCAAGGAAACTGCCAGATCGGTGCTTGGAACACAAAACTGCAAGGTTAAGCCGTGGATCAGCGATGAATCTTGGATTGAGATCCAAAACCGTAAACGACTGCACAGCGAACGTATAAACGCTAAAACTCAAGCACAAAAAGAACAAGCAAGATCGCAATATCGACAGTCTTCTCGTCGAGTTCGAAACTTGGTACGCGCTGATCGTGAAAAATATTATAATAGCATTGCTGAACAGGCGGAACAAGCCGCAAATACAGGCAACTTGCGTGGTGTGTATTCGGCCATAAAACAACTGAGTGGAAATAATATTAGAGGTACCACGATTCTAAAAGCAGCCGATGGAACTGAATTAACATCACCCGAACAACAACTTGAGCGATGGCGCGATTTCTTTTCCTCGCAAGCTTCAACAAACCACAACGATCATCAGGAAGATGATACTCTTTTTCTAAGAACTCGTCGTAACCCAAGAAGGGACATATCTACAGAGCCACCGTCATGCTCAGAAGTTGAAGATGCTTTAAATAGGATGAAAAACAACAAAGCATCTGGCACGGACAACATTCCTGCTGAACTTTTAAAATATGGAGCTAGGTCTTTAGCGCAGTTTCTCACTCCTATCATTCAATAAGCATGGGCATCGGACTATATACCAGATGAATGGAAGGAAGGTATAGTGGTCACACTACCCAAGAAAGGGGATTTAACGCAATGCAAAAATTGGCGCGGTATAACCATTCTAAACGCCATTGGTAAAGTAATGGCAACCCTCATTCTTCATAGAATCTCCCCTATTGTGGATCAGATATTGCGTGGTGAGCAGGCTGGTTTTAGACAAGGTCGATCGCGTGCTGACCACATTAATACCTTGCGCATTATAATTGAACAGTCCGCTGAGTATAACACCCCTCTTTATTTACTTTTCGTCGATTTTGAACGTGCATTCGACACTATATCCCGAAACTCTATGTGGTCGGCTTTAACCTACAAGGGAATTCCTGATAAAATAGTAAACATGATACGTGAGCTATATAGGGACGCACAATGTAGGGTACGTTTCAATGGGAATGAGAGTCGGTCATTTGTTCCAGGCACAGGTGTGCGTCAAGGCTGTGTCCTATCTCCAACGTTGTTTTTGCTACTGCTCGATTGCGTATTGGAACAAACCAACAGAGATGCACCTTTCGGTATTCGTTGGACATTGTCTGATTTTCTATATGACATAGACTTTGCCGATGACATATGTCTAATGGCCCATCGCTTCTCGGATATAGAAGCTAAACTTACAAGTCTGTCTGAAAACGCCAAAAAGTTGGTTTAAAAATTAACATAAGTAAAACAAAACTTATGCGCATAGGTACAGATATCGTTACCCCATTAATAATAAATGGCCAAAGTATTGAAGATGTGGATGCTTCTTGTTATCTTGGTAGCAAGATAACTAAGGATGGTGGTTCAAATGCTGACGTTACCGATCGCATTAATAAAGCTCGAGTAGCCTTCTTTTCCTTATCTAAAATTTGGCGAAGAAATAATATTTCTCGGAAAACCAAAATCCGCATTTTTAACTGCAGTGTGAAGTCAGTATTACTTTACGGCTGCACCACATGGAGCTTAACGCAAGCTACCACTAGAAAAATTCAAACTTTCATCAACAAATGTCTAAGACAGATCTTTAACATCCACTGGCCAGATCGTATTTCAAATGAAGCTCTGCTCCTAAGAGCAAACTCCTTGCCAGCACACATTGATATTCGTAAACGGAAGTGGACGTGGATAGGCCACATACTGCGAAGACCACAAACAGAAATTGCAAGAACAGCACTCGACTGGAACCCCCAAGGACAACGCCGCCAAGGTAGGCCCCGTAACACCTGGGTTCGTTGCCTTAAACAAGAATGTTTACTTGCTCGAGTATCCTGGAATCAAACAAAAACAATTGCCAGAGATAGAATCAGATGGAGAGAATTTGTTGACGCCCTATGTTCACACTGAACTTTATTTAAGTATTTATGGTGCTCAGAAATGTAATTCTATTTATATTTAGATAAATAAAGGACATATATATATATATATTTAAATATTTCGGCTCCAGCTTTGACCTCTCGTGAGCTGGACCAGTTTAAAAAAGGTCTATTTTTGCATGATTTGTTAATATGAGAATCTGTTTCCTTACCAACATATGCGAATAAGGTATCGTAAGAAAGGTTTTTTTAAGGCGCGTCCAACTGTATATACAATTTGTCCAAGGACGATCATCCATGTCCCTTTTTTTAAGGATTTTCTGTAAAAAAAACGGTTTTTGAATTTTTTGTTTGGGGTTGTTTGTAATAAAAGTGCACTTATAAAATTATTACAGTAACTGATTGTGGGTTATTAAATTCGTTTTCTGTTCTGTTAAAATTGAATAAAAATATCAGGGACCGTAACAGTAATGCCTTTTTTCATAAAAGTCAGATGAAAATAGTTATTTTTTGATTTTTATTTTTTTGAGCAAAAATAACAGTTATTTTTTGATTTTTATTTTTTTGAAAAAAATAACAGTTATTTTTTGATTTTTATTTTTTCGATCAAAAATAACAGTTATTTTTTGATTTTTATTTTTTTGAACAAATATAACAGTTATATATTGATTTTTATTTTTTCGAGCAAAAATAAAAGTTATTCTCTAAATAAATTTACGGGTTTTAAGAATCTAGATGACTTTAATAATTATTTTAATGTGCATAAGGAATTCCAATGATAATTACACACTAAAATAAAAATTTTAAGTCAACTAAATTATTAAATCACGTACACTTCTTTAGAGAATAACTTTTATTGTTGCTCGAAAAAATAAAAATTAAAAAATAACTGTTATTTTTGATCGAAAAAATCAAAATCAAAAAATAACAGTTATTTTTGTTCAAAAAAATAAAAATCAAAAAATAACTGTTAAGTTTGATCTAAAATATAAAAATCAAAATTATAAAAATCAATATATTTTATCATTGAAAAGTGCATGAGGAACAATATGGTATACTTGAATGAGTCTTTCGACATTTAATTCTATATGCTTTTTTTGTTATAAAATTCCAATATAACTGTTATTTTCGGTCCCTGAAAAATATAGTTATTTTTCGAATAATTTTATTTTTTAACATTTATGTCTGTTGTTCAAAAAACAAACTACCAAAAAATAATGTTTTTCCGTATTTATTTTGTTATGTAGTTTGATTTTTGTCGGTAAAAATATATTTTTTAAAAGTAAAAACTATTCAATTTTACGGAATATGCTGTTTAATAATTTAAAAATTTTAAAATGAATGTAAAAATCATTTGTTTTAAATGAAATGTAAATGATCCGTTCTTTAAATGAATTTTTAGTTGTTTAAAATGAATTTTCGCTTGAATTTAACTATGTACATAATATTTTGAGTGTGCCAAATTAACATATTTTAATCTTTAGTCGATTTAATTAAATACGTGTCTCAGCTTTTTTTGAAATTCGTGCTAGTTCGCGTTTTGACAAAAATGCAATGGGGTGGTAACCCTTCGTTTTAAATAGGGCAATATGGGTATCAAATTTTATCTTTTGCCAAGTATATCATCTTTGTATGTAAATAATTTAGATTTTTGCAAATTAGATGCATTTTACACGGTGCTCTGGAATATATAAAAACCTTTTTTTAGTAACTCTAATATGATAGCGGATGATTTTATATACAGTTGAACGCACCTTAAAAAAACCTTTCTAACGATACCCAACTTGTATATGTTGGAAAGGAAACAGATTCTTAAATTAACAAAACATGCAAAAATATACCCTTTTTCGAACTTGTCCAGCTCACGAGAGGTCAAAGATAGAGCCAAAATATTTAAAATGTCAACTTAAAAAAGTCCAAGGTTCATTTTTAGGAGGGTACATCGAGCACTTTTTTTGGTGAGTCGCTCTAATGTACATACGTCAGTAATTGTTATATGACTCACGCTAGGGCTTCCAATCGGTATTGGTTTTTAAGAATCCCGAGATCGGGATTTAAGAAAATATTTTGGGATCCCGATTTCGGGATTCACGGGATTTTTCGGGATTTATTTGTTTTATACCAAATATAAATAATTTTTAAACTGTATGAAAATAACTTAATTTTCCAGTAAATACTCATATTTCATGAACATATACTTAGGTATTATTTATTTGTAAAAAATATAATAAAACAAACTTAAAGTAATAATTGATCACAATTCATAAAGATAATGTAATAAAAACGTAACAATAAAACATAAAAATGTTATTTTTTATCAATATTTGATTATTGATATAAAAATCACACCATTTCGAAATGTATTTTAAAAAATTGTGTACAGGAAAGCATTTGGACAATTTTAAAATACAATTGCACAATTTCAACAAAAAAAAAATGGGAAATTTAATAAAAATCCTTTCAACTTATTTAATCGATATATTTAAAACAAAACTTTTTGTTATTATTGTTTTCTTAAATGAAAGGTAGCATAGTATTTGTTTTGGTATGTTTTGTTTATTTTTGAACAACAGGGTGTATCAAAAACTTTTTTTGTCAACAAATACACCAACAAATAAATATTTATATAAATTATTAAAAAAAAAAATGTAAAAATAATACAAAATATAAAAAAAAATTGGGATCCCGAAAATCCCGGGATTAAAAATCAGAAATCCCGAGATTCACCTTATCCCGAAAATCCCGGGATTTCCCGATTGCAAGCCCTAACTCATACAGATAGCCGCAAAAGGTTCATTCTAGAAAATTTATAAAAAAAAGTTATGAATAAAAAAAAATGTTGATGTTTTTGTTATCGTTACTCGTCAGATAATAATCAGAAGATTCTTTCAGGAGTTGTTTATTAAACATATTCGTCTTACAAACAGCCTACGCTAGCTGGGTATATATTGTTACGTTACTGCCTTTCAAAAACGTTTTGGTTTATTTCCTTTATAATAAGCCGCCGAAAGTGTTTATACTGTAATTCGGCCGTCTAGAACATTCGAAATGTTTTTCGAAGGTTCAAGGCTTTACTATTAACGATTAATATTTCAGCTATTTTATGCATTTTAACTTTAACGTCTAAAGCACCATCATGGTTACATAGTCGCATTCATTTATGCACCAATCTGGCTGAATTTTAATAGAAAATTTTAACGAAGCAAATGTTACATAAATATATGGCCACAGTGTCCCCATCATATCTGGGCTCTTCGGAAACCCCTTTATTGCAGCATAGTCATATCTCAAAATAACTCAAACTTGGGAAAATGCGATAAAAGTTTTCAAAATGTACCTTTATGTATATACAGATTCAATACAGGTTCGATTTGAGATATAATTAGCCTTACTCCGGTTGTCGTTGTCGTTATCGATCAAGACATTTTTTGTAAGAGATAAAAGAACACCGGTTGTGTGTTAGTTAAATCTCTTACAAAGAAAAAAAACTGAACAAGCTATGAAGGAACAGTTTAGCTTAAGTAACTTGAAATTTTTGATTTTTTGAGATATGACTATTTTGCAAAAAAGAAGCGATATATACAGCGTTCGAAAATAAACAGTACATTATTTAGCGTTCGGCTCCACCGGTACACCCAAGAACGATATCTATTTTTTAGTGATTGTGAAGACGAACACAACCCTTAATACCGTTCGTAACTAACTATTTTCAAGAAACTGCCAAACAATATATAGTGTTTTGTTCTTCGTTAAAAAACAAAACAATTGTAGTGGTACTGTAGACCAGTGTTCGAAAATAAACACTAAATATCGCTCCTTAGTGTTCGGTTCGGTAGATTTGTGGAAAACACAAACGCTTATAGTTATCTTTCGAACACAAAAATAATACTGTTTTTATCCAACTCAACAAAAGAAGAGAACATTTAATTCCGTTCGGTTTTTTTATAAATCTACAAACTTCATTGTATTCGGTTCGGCTCATTAATATCCGTCTCTTTCCCTGCAAATAAAATTGGACCACCTGGTCCATTTTGATAAAATGGACTACTCCATGGACTGGTCCGATGTAATGCAAGCATGGACCATGTCATTGTTAAAAAGTGTTTGTAGTGAGACGACATGTCTTCGTTTTTTAACGACATGCGTTCGTTTTTAAACGACTTCAAAACTAATCCTCTTGAGTATACCATGGAGTAGTTTTAAAACTACTCCTTAGTGGTCCAAAGGTGGGTTATATGGTCCTCTCCTAGGACGTCGTAATGTTAAATAGACCAGGTTTTTTCCATACGTTTGGGTTACTTTCGGACTAGTCCTGGTCCCTTGTGGACTACTCTTTATACGCGTGTTTGGACTGGTCCTATTATTTGCAGGGTTTGGCTGGTAAAAAAACCAAAAATTTTTTACAAAAACAAAATGCACATACAAAAAAAAAACAAAAAGCCAGCAAAATAATTTTACACAAACAAAACATAAACACAATACACACGCAAGCTGTTCGTAGTGCGGTCGTTGCTAAAATTTTTTGTTTGTTCATTTCTTTATCAATATAAAAAAAGAAACATTAAAATATGGGCATTTCCGTCAATTTTAAATTTAAAAGTTATTAAAAGCTGATTATTTTACGATATTGATATAGAGAAATATTTAGATTTTACAAATTTTATAAATTTACCCATAAATTTGTACACTTAGGGCTAAAAAATCAGAGCAAGTTAAACTCTCTTTTTGGTTTAAAATGTGTTTAAACCAACAAATCTATAAATCACCAAACATATAAACCATCTTTAAACGCATAAAATTGGGCGTTTAAACTACCAATACAGACCATATGAATTTTATAAGATTTATCGTAGTGCTGCCACATGTTATTTTTTTAACAACTTATAATACATGGAACACTGATTTATAGTTGTTAGGTTTAAACTACATATAAATTCAAGTTTAGTTCAACTAAACCAGCGTTTAAACCATCAGTGATTTATTCGCCATTAGATGAACAATCAGACTGCAAAGTTGTGCAAACGTAATTTCTTATTTGTGAGAATGTTTTATTGTATGTTTTCTTTAATATTTATCTTTCTTAAAAGAGGTGATATTTGATCAAAACTATTCCAAAAAAAATTTTCTTACATGGTCTGTAATCTAAAGAAGAGTTCAAAGAGAAATATGTAATTCGGATTAACGGTAAATTTTTATTTTATTTTAATCATTATTCAGTTTAATTATTACGGAAAAAATTTCACGTTCGAAATGTCACGTATCGACCCAGATTTTAGCTTAAAAAAAAAAGAAAATACAGAAGATTTTGGAATCAAACCAAGACATTTTAATGTTACATTGCTACGTAAAATTCTGAAAGTAGTTTGACTAAAAAATTGTGCCAGGTTTCGCTGAATTACGCCTTTTTATACATGGCCACAAAAACTACTTCTGTTTTTTCACGTTCGAACCGCTACTTCTTTTGTCATTATCTTTGACCTAGAATCGCGCTCTCCATAAACTTTATTATAGATAATAGTGCTTTCTTAGTGCTATAATTTAAGTGTTAAGAAAACGTAAAAATATGTTTTGTTTAAAATGTTATTGCATTTTTGATGCGTACGACTTTCCCGTTCAACACTTTGGAATTACCCATATATTGTTTATTTTTGAGCAAAAGTCAAATATATATCACTAGCGTTGCCAGAAAAAAAAAATTCAAAAACAGAGAGATAAAAACTGGTTGTTTTTAACTCAAAAGCTTGTTATAAACGTGTTTATAATTTGTATGAATAAACAAGTTTCTCAAACTAGCTTATCATCAAAAACAACTTATAACCTGTTTATGGTGCAAGTGTAAATGCACTATTAAAACAAAAAAAAATCCAAAATAATATCTTAATTTTAACTGAAATACGAACGAATATTTGGTAAAATTTTCTTAAATAAAGAAACATTTTGCTTGAACAAAAGCCACACATATATTAAGAATAAGTAATGTTTGGCTTGAGCGAGATCATGCAAAATTTTTTTGGTTCAAGCCATATTTTCTGGTGATTTATGGCGATTTTTTTTCTGAGAAATATGTTGCATAAATGTTACATGCTCTACACAAAAGAGATAGATCATGTAACATTTATGCAACATATTTCTCAGAAAAGAAATCGCCATTAGTTAATAATGCTTTGCGTGAACAAAGCACTGTGCGCAGACACGACGCATCGCAGCCGAGGAAAAGTGTAAAAAAGCAGCCTATTAAATTTCCGCAAATTATTTTTACAACTGACTGAATTTTTTGTTCAATGAAATCTTAACTAAATTAAATATAAACTTTTTAAAATGCTTCGTACACTCAAAGGGGCAAAGAGAAAAACGGATACATTTTACAGGCATTTAGATATTGTTACGTTACTGCCTTTCAATAACGTTTTTGTTTATTTCCTTTATAATAACCCATTTCGAGTTCGTTTATAGCAATTCAAATAAAACTAAATAAAACACAGCACTTTAAACCCTGTTTACAAAACTTTATTTAGTATTTATTCACTTCAACAATTGAAGCACAGCCGCGAATAACGTTTTAAGTTTCAAAATAATTTTTTTCAGGAGAGCAAAAAAACTTTTTTAACAGGCAAGATTATTAATTTTTTATTATTTTTTTTAGATTATTAAAAATAATGATAATAAAAATTTTTATGCAAAATATCAACAAATTTAAAACTTAAATTAAATGCAAATTTACAGTTTATAACTTTTGTTTTAAGTGGAAAAACGTTTCATATCCACAATCACGATGTCATTTAAAACGTTCTTCCACTACGCAAAGCATCATGGTGGCTTTTAAAACGTTATTCCACGTTTAAAACCATTTACTTTGCATCATTTTTAAGTAACTTTCAACGTTATTCCACTAGCTGACTCTTTATATGTCCTGTTTAAAGGCTTTAAGGTGCATAATTTGGGTGGTTTGAGGTTTAAACAGTGCACGAGAGTAATGTTAACGGTTATCCGCAAAAAACAGTTTTTGCAAAAAGTGGCTTTTACATCGTTCTTCGCGGCTGTGCTTCAATTGCATTTGGCAACGTCATTTCGCAAGTATTTATACTCAATAACATTTATCCAAAAAGCTCCAGAATGTTTCCGGTATGTTCGAACTCTTAAGCTGGAGGTCCACACCACGCGTTACTCGCTTTTTCGCAGCATACGCAGCTGTCAAAAAAGTAGAATCTGTGTAGTTATACGTAGTAAGTTACATGCACAAAAGCGTAGATGCCTTGAGGCGAAAATTAGGTTTAGTTTCTACTTTTGTAAGCGTCACAAGCAGCGTTCGAACAAATCAGCTGATTTTGACAAATTTAATTTTATTTTTACTTGTTCTGCTGCTGCATAAAAAGCGTTGCATGTAACTTGAAACGTCGAGGCGAAAACGCGTGTTATGGGCCTCCAGCTTTACAATTTGATGTTAACGACTAATACATCGGTTATGCTCTGAATTTTAAACTTAACTTCTACTATGTATGTATGTTATTATTAACGACATCTATGTTTAAAGAGTCGCATTACCTTTCCTATAGCTTTTTTAACATACTTTTTAACATCACGTCTTATTGACATAACTCTTCCTTTTTCTTCTTTGAACATGAATTGGCGTTCAAATGAATCATGTTGACGACAAGTTTTTTATTTTGTTTTATTTGATATTGAAAACAAAAACAAAATTAAACAACGAATAAGAAAGCAAAACGTAAAGACAGTACATGCATCTGTGTACTCGTTTCTTTCCCCTCGTCCCTCTCGCCTATAAACTAGCAATCATGTCAATAAGGCATGAGCCGTATGAACACAGACTTTTCTACTACTAATGATGTATAACAATTTTTAATAACAATGTAAACCAATAAAATTACATACTTATGAATGCAAGACAACTACTAAAAATACAAGATAACTAATAAATACAACTAATTCTTAACTTAAGTTACTTTCGTAACAATATCTAATAAATGGAGTGAAAACAATAAGTGAAAATTATTAAGATTGGAAACATTTTAACGAAGTTGTTACTTTTTTAGCCTTTTTTTACTGCGGCGCTTCTTCCAACAATAATAAAACTAAAAACCTCAATACATGTGTGACCACCGGTGGTACACATGGCATTACTTTAAAACACTTATGAGTAAAGTGCCATGTGAACCACCGGTGGTCACAGGCTTAAAACACTCACCAATCGTCAAAAATTAGTAAAGACAAGGTAAGAACACGAAATAACTCAATAACAATCACCATGAAACTGCTATTAAAAAAAATTATTGGAATGACGTTTTTTATATGGTGGCAGCCAACATGTTAAAAATAAAGTTTTCTATTATAATTTAAATTTAAAGTTTTTTCATTTTAAAGCTATTTCATGTCTTCAGCGCAGGGTGGTACAAATTGGAGATTTCAATTTGTAAATTTCTTCGTTTATTCGTTTAATGATCTGCAGGCAGCGTTACCGTTGGAAATTTTCGAAAAGGGTCACAAAGAGGGGATTTTCCAGAAAAAGGGGTCAAAAAAAGGGTATTTCAATAAAAAAAAGGGTCAAGTTTTTTATAAGCAGTATTTCCCATTTAAATTAACATAATAAGACCAAGTTTTTTTTATAAGCAAACAAAACAATAATATTTCAGTTAGGAAGAGCTCAAACAACTTAATTTTTTTATGGAATGCTCTGTCCTGTTTTAAACACCTGACAAAAAGTTTATTCTTTATCATTATAGCTAATTTTTTCATACTTTTTATGTAATTTTCCGATTTAGTGTTTGTTTTAAATTTTGCAATCGTTCGCGAATTGTAACCATTTTCTCGATTAAAGCGATTTTTTCCTGTAAGTGTCAGATTTTTTAAAGCTTTTACGATTTTTAATAAATTTAAGACTTTGCCATAATACCCGCTGTTACCAAATATTTGGGAATTACCGCTAATTTAGCAATTTTTACCTCTTTTTCATTCCTGTTAGGGCACTCTTAACAATGTCGATTCAAAAGTAGGCGAAAAGTTCAATTAATTTTGCCATTATTAAGGGCGAATTTTTTTGAATAAAACATGCTACTCTTTAAGAGCGCAAAACACCAAATTGCATTTTTTTAATAAAATGCTAAATTTTTGTTTTGAAAAGAAACCACCGTAAAAAAAGAATAAATATTTATATGAGTTATGTTTGCTTTTAATGAAATTGTACTATACTATCAAAAATCAAGGAGAAGAAAGCATGGAATTGTAAGTTTATACTTTGAGTCTGTTCCATATCAAGCAATGCTTATTTCGAAAACATTTGTTTAGCAATTCTGTTCCGCAGTGTTGACAAAAAACAAAATGTGAGAGCTATTTCCAAAAAAGGATCAAAAAGTGTCACAAAATAGGTGATAATGATACAAAAGTATAATTTAAAAAAAGGGTCATAAAAGGTATCAACACCGTCGAAAAGGGTAAAATTGATACTTTAGTATCACAACGGTAACGCTGTCTGCAGGTTCCTCTTTAAAGATTGGGTGCGTTCGTAAATGCATCACTGCGCTGCATCAGTGATTTCAAATCGTTATATATTTATCAGTGAAGTAAATGTGGACCAAAAAATTGTGAAATACTCCACAAAAATAATAGACATACAATAAAAAATATTATAATTATTTTTTATTGGCTTTATAAAAAGTTTGCTATTCTGATGCAGCGCTGTGATGCATAAACGAACGCACCCATTATTATTCTAACTTAACGCCTTAAGATATGCCATAGAATTTAGTAGAAAATATTTTAATTATACAGCAGAGATCAGCAATGAATCGTTTTTTCGCTACTCATACTGACTCATGCAATTGTAAGTATAAAGCTGGAGGTCCATACCACGCGTTTTCGCCTCCACGCAGCGCATGCTTTTCTAACATTACTTGCGTTCTACGTTTTAAGTTACATGCAACGCTTTTTATGCAGCAGCAGCACAAGTAAAAATAAAATTTAATTTGTCAAAATCAGCTAATTTGTTCTAACGCTGCTTGTGACGCTTACAAAAGTAGAAAGTAAATCTACTTTTCGCCTCAAGGCATCTACGCTTTTGTGCATGTAACTTACTACGTATAACTACACAGATTCTACTTTTTTGACAGCTGCGCATGCTGCGAAAAAGCGAGTAACGCGTGGTGTGGACCTCCAGCTTAAGTGCGTAGAAATCATTTCAACTTAACTACTCTGATTCAATCACACTCACAAGAGAAATATTTATGAGTGCGACGTCGACATTATACGCGTACTCATAAATGACCTCAGCTTGATTTATAATTTCAAGAAAATACTTACAATACGCACAATGATTCAAATCATTTAGCTTATCCATTTACCGTTTTAACACAACAGAGAAAACACACAACTTAATAATCAGCGCTGCCAGGTACATTTGCCGAAAAATCGTCCACTTCATACATGTAACTTTAGTAAACTCTAATTGCCAAATCGTCACTTTGCTATTTCGGGGACAAATCTGGCAGTCTTGCATTCTGCTTCGCCTATACACATTGACTTGAGTAGATTCTAAATCAAACACAACAAATGTTGCTAAAGGTGTTATGATACTTGCTATTTTTTGTATTGGATTTTTTTAGGATTGACTGAATGAAACAACAAATGCGAGAAAGAGCAAGAAATACAATTTGATAAAATGTAAACAAAACAAACAATACTACCCACGTTTTTTCCCCACAAAAAACCGTCATAAAAGCTAAAAATCGCAAAAAAAAAAGTTAAAAACCGTTTCTTTCGATCAAAAACTAAAAAAAAAAAATTGGCAACAGTGCTAACAATTAATCTGGAAATGTCAATTTTAAGTTAAAAAATTTTATATTTTTTGACAGTCTTAGATTATTTATCGATAACACATGTATATTTGTTTGACATTTCAAGATATTTTATGATATAATCATACTCTTTACACTAAGTCAGTTTTCTTATGCAAATATATTTGCACTGTTCTCCAATATAGAAAAAATACAAAAAATAGCAAGTATCATAACAGCTTAAGTATGAGTACGATGAATAAGATGAAACTTTTGAGTGAATATGAGTTTGAATAACATTGGAATAAGTATGAGTGCGTAAAAGTCAGTGATGCTTATTCATGCAAACAATTGTTTAGAAGCCCCACCCCTTTGTTTTTTACGCTCATTAATTTAGTTACACATGTACGGAAGATGAGTTGATCTTGTTTCAAATACCGTGTGTAGAATAAGTAATAAAATTTAAAAAAATTTGTAATGCTTTTAGGAAAATGTCATAAAAGCATAAATGTACAAGATTTTAGTGCAGTTTTTTATATACATATAATTCTTACTTTTAATATGCAAACAAGCTCGAAGTTCAACACTGAATTTTTTTTTATAGTAAAATTGGAAAACTTCCAATTCTTACGGGTTTTTTAAAAAGTTACAATTTTAAAAGCAAAAAAAAAAAAAATAGAAAATTTGGTTTTGACTGTATTATTATAAATGTTTTTCAACCAAAACAATATCTTTCTATTAAATTTAAATAAAACTGGTGCGCATAGTTTTGCGTAGCTCTGTATTTTAAAATTCTCTCTCAATACATATGCAAAACATTTTTGAGCACCAATGGTATAAGTACAAGAATTTATGAGTCATGATTTAGCTCTACTCACTTTTTCACTACTCATTGCTGATCTCTGTTATACAGTACCTGCGGATTATGCCTTAATTTTCCAGTTTGCTAATAAAAAAACAAGTTTATTTTCTTTTTGAAAGTTCTTTTTTAACATTGATATTCTTTATTGTTGAAAGTATTTCAAACGTACATGAAACCATCTTGGATCAATTTACAAGATGCTTCATTTTGTTTTTTGGTTTTTTTTTTTAATTTCTTTTGGGGGGATATTAGAAAAAAATATTTGTTGTTTAATTTTTATTTTTTGCTTTAATCAATATAGATTTAATTTATCAATACTATTATTCATTTGTTTATTTTTTTATTTATTGTATTTCATACTAAATATTTTGTTAATTTCCAGTTTTTTTTTTTTTTTTTTTGTATAATCCAAATACATTTTGTAATAAATTTTTTTTTTTTTTGTTCTAATAATTTATTATTTTGTTGTTTTTTATTTTTTTTTTTGTTATGCAAAAGTCTTTTATTGTATTCCTTAATATGGTTTTCATGTTAATATTTGTTGTTTTGTAAAGTTAAATTTTTGTCGCTTTGTTAACATTTTTTATATGCAAAATAATTTCAGTTAACTTTTATTTTATTGATTTGGTTTTTTTTTTTTTTTTAATTAATTTAATGCTTAAAAATTAATTTTTGTTTTATCAATTAATAAATTTTCTCGTTAATTTTAAAATCTACCATCAATATGAAAAAATATAACACGTATAAATTTATTTGTTTTATTTTTAATGAGAAAGAGTAAAAAAAACATGTACTTAATTATGACATAAATTTTTTTTTTGATTATTTAATTGTTTTTATTTTCTGTTGATTTGTTTATAATAAAATTTAAACATTTATATCAGTCAAATATTTAGTTTAACATTAATAATATATTTTTCTTTGCTATTTTCCTTTAGCTTTTCAAACCAAAAAAAATTGTTGGCTGTGTTATGTTTTATATAAAAAAAATATTCACAATGATCATTAAGACTGGATTTCCATTAGTTTGAGTTCACACTATAAAAGTTTTCTTTTTAGAAATACTGAGTTTATTGGTGAGAGGGGAAAAGAACATTCTATTATTCTCTCCCCTCTTTCAATAAACTCAGACTGTCTCGGAAAACTTTCATAGTGTAAACCCAGACTTAGGACTTTTTTGCTTGGGGAAAAGTCATGACTGAGAATATTTTTAAGCGAAGATTGTAGAAAGGCCTGTTGGGTAAACATGTCATATTTGGAAATGCATCACTTCTACCGCATCTTAGAAAGGTAGAAGTACAAAACAAGCGTTAGTGCGCGCGCGCTCTGTAGACACCTGCCAAAAAAAGTTAAACTAGTGTTTTTCCATAGAACAAGCTACATGCAAAATATTTTGACGCGTTTGCGCTAGAAAGTTGGTTAACTTTGAACTTTTTAACGCGTTGTGTATTTTTGACAAGTAATCAGCTAACAATAAAAAAGAACAATTTAACAAATTTGTGAATCACGAAAGAAAAACTTATTGAAGAGCTTAAATAATATACAATATTTATATAAAAATAATAAATTCAATAAAATAACAAAATCTTGATATACTTTCGAACCCGTTTTTAATGCACAAGTAAGTAAGTAAACAATTAAAAAACAGCTGACAGGGATGGCTTTTGTAACGCGTGTTGTGTAACTTGCAATTTTTACGCGCTAAAGTTCTTAAACGCGCGATACTCGTCGACGAACTAACGCGTGTTATGTACTTCCACCTTAAACGCACGACAAACGACGACGAATTAACGCGTGTTATCTACTTCTACCTTTAGTTTGCGATACTTATGCAAATCAGCTGATGCAGATGATAGTTTGCTGCGCAGCTTAGTTATATTTTTGAAAACAATTGGGGTATTCACAAGGTGTGCTATCAAGTTATATTGTCTTATGGTGTTTTCTTTTCTACAAAAAATGTGACATTTAATTTAAAAAAAATGCAATTTGGAGTCTGTTTCTTAAAAATGTTGGTCCCAAAAATGGTGGGTTGTTTTATTCTAAAAAACTCACGCTTTTTGGAAGCAAAATTTTTATGAAACACACACCAAATTGCATTTTATTAAATAAAATGTCACACTTTTTTGTAGAAAAGAAAACACCATTAATGTTCTAATATTTTACAATGGTTTGTTGTTGCCTTGTAAACAAGAAGTTTCTTAAATAAATAGAACTTTGCTTGCTATGTTTATTGTGCTGTCGTAATTAGTCAAAAGAGACCAGCGCTGAGCGGCTGAGCCGTGCCGCTTTAGTTTTTGTAGCCGTCGCCGTTGATGGTATAGTTTAATCCGACTAACATCCGTATTTAACCTGCGGCTTGCAATTTTTGCAACAAATCACTGGCGGCTTAGGACACCGCTGTTTGGTAAAAAAACAAAATAAATTTTTTTTGTGATTTGCGTCTAACAAATGGAATGATCTAATTTAATTTATTAATTCATGGATAAGAACTAAAAAAAATTTTTATTTTAGGCAAATAATAATTTTTTTATATTTGTTTTTAAATCATCTGATTTAAATTCAAAATAGCACACTAAATTATGAGGGGTTTTGTTCACAACAGTCGTATTTTTTTATTTTAAGACATATGACTTTATGACACCTTATGAATCCCCCAAATATGTTTCAGCCATTTTTGTAATGCGTTTTTTAGACTTGTTTGCGCATCATCTTCTTTTTTTTATGTATTTTCGAACAGCTGACATTTGCAGCGATGCCAGATGATGCTTTTACAAACGCGCTGCGTGTTATGTAGCGCAGTGCTGTATTTCCGAACAGGCCCTATTTTGAACTATTAAAGTCATGCGTATTCCTTTAGGCAAATAAAAAAAAAATTAAAAGACTGTCGAAAAATAAACTTAAGATACAGTGTCACCAAAAATTTTTAACACAAATGCACAATTTTGACATTATTATTAAACTTTGATTAATTTTATAAAGGTCCTTAAAATAATCGTATGCATATTAAATTTTGTTTTTCAATCGCATATTGCAGATGTCATAATGTGAATTTATTGATTTATTTAATTTTGTTTTAATACTGCCTGCTCAGCTATTTCGAACGTTAACGCCTTAAATATTATACTCTCCAGCACCATAAATCAAGAGGATTATTATGCGTTTGTGCTGGTGTTTGTAACGTCAAAAAATAATAGTCGCGAAAACAGTTTTTTAAATTAAGAATTGTGTTTGAACTGAGAATTTCGTCTTGAATCGACTGGTGCAATTCCTTCTGTGTATCTGTGTAAGTGCTTGTTCACACTCTTCAAGTTTTAGCCGTCAAGTCTTGAGCTTAAAGTGCTGGTTCGCACACGTCAAGTTTGACTCTTCAAGTCTTGAGTTTTTAGGAGAGAAGGGAAAAGAGAACTTAAGACTTGAAGAGTCAAACTTGACGTGTGTGAACCAGCACTGAGGAGAGAAGGGACAAAAGAATTTCATTTCTTTACCTCATTTCCACTAAAACTCAAGACTTGACGTTTAAGATTTGGAGAGTGTGAACCAGCACTAAAAGTTTTGTTAGAATTACAAATCGCAATTTTAAAAATTATATGATAAAATTTGCCTAACTACACAGCCTATTTAAATTGGGGAAAAATCGGTTTATAGTTTTGACTTAATCCCTATTAAATAATCATCCGGAATAGCCAAGTAGCTAGTGATAAAGAGAGTTTGATGAAATTTAACAGACATGATTCTTTAGGTCCAAGGACGAGGCACATTGAAATCACTTTTCCTAAGTAGAGCACAAATAAGTAAGACTATGTAAATGTTAATAACTTTATCAAATTTAAGAAAATATATCTGTGCAAATATGGAAAAGTAGCTTATGTCGAATATTGTAGTTTCGAGTTATTTGAGTTTTGTTGAAGTTTTATTTGAGGATTTTTTTGCTTAAAGTCTGTATATTATCGTACAAGCAACAACTTCAATAGAGGCTAAAAATAAATGTTTAAAAAAATGTTAGTATATCGGGAATGTTCTGACAATCGCAAAACGCTTAACATTGGCGATCCTGACTTAAAATCGCAAATCAGGTGTTCTGTAAATCGCAGTAGCAAGAAGTTTGGCGACTTAAAATTACAAAAAGGAACTATAATATTTGTAAGAAACTATAGCAGTTCGCAAGCTAAACGCACGAGTGAAGGAACACCATTAAATAAATTTGGTGCTTTGCGATTTCAAATCGTGCGATTGTCAGAACATGGCCGTATAAAACATACACCTTTTCTAATTGTTTACTTAATTACATTTACGCTTCACCTCTATATGACCACATATATATTAAAAACACAGTTAAAAAAAGCTTTGTTAGCGGAGGTCCACTTACAAAAATATTAGAATTATGAAGGGTATATTATGATCTGGTTTAACCAAATTTTTATTTTACGAAAATCATCGGTAGTGCATTCCATAAAAAGTTCCGTAATATAAAAAGTTCCGGAATTCCAATCCAAGAAATTCTGAGTTTTTTGGTGAGAGGGGAGAGAATAATAGCATGTTATCTTCCCCTCTTACTAATAAACTCAAACTTTCAGAAAGAAAACTTTCATAGTGTGATCCCAGACCAAGCAGTACTGCTTTGAATTGTTTTAGGTGCAGATACTCCACAAGCCAACCATGCAACGCCTCTCATGGTAAAATATAAATATAAAACTTTAATTTTTATATTTTTTATTTTCGATACGAAAGTTTAATGAGATAAAAGAACAATTGGCTACTCTCTATCGCTATGGCAAAATTTTTAAGAACGAAGCAGCACTGGCAATGAAGACTAAACAACGCGTAGATTGGCAGTAATTAAATGTCAACATTTTTTGAAAACGATGGCAATAAAAACTTAAGGTCGCGTAGATTGGCAGTTATTAAATGTCAAAATTAGTAAAACAGGAAGGTTAAGCCGCTTGGCGTGTTTTTGTTTGAAAATTCTATTAAAATAAAGTAATGATTTGCGAAAAAAGATGCGAAATACAAATACGCAAACGAGCATTCACTCAATTTGCTACAATTTTTCTTTCACATCGCAATATGGGGGTAGCCTCCCAGCACCGAAGTCCCATGGCATTGTGGTTCCCATGGTCTCAGACAAAGATCTCTGGTCAGCCGTAATCACCCTTACCCTCAGCCGTAATCACCCCAAAGATGTAACACTAAAAGGTGAAATATTTCTACATACCCCTCTGGGAAAAGGTGTATTGACAGTTATTTTGCGATTAACTCAACTATTCTTATAATTCAGTGTTTAAAAAAAGTTTCGTTTGTTTTCTCACATAGAATGTGGCATCACTGCAAATATCAGCTGTTCGAAAATACATAACAAAATCAGATGATGCGTCACTAAAATGCTAGGGCCTAATTCTGGCAGTCGTGATCGAGTACTTTCTCGATTCAAAAGCAATTTTATATTTAATTCTTTCAGTCGTTACTGAACGAATCGAAATTATTTTTTCAGTGTTGTGAAACTCAAGTTAATGCTTTACAACACTCAAAAAATAATTCCGATTCGTTCAGTATTGACTGAGATAATAAGATATTATATTACTTTCGAATCGAGAAATTACTCTATCACTATTGCCAGAATCAGACCCTTGATGAATATTTGGGGGATTCACAAGGTAGTCATAAAGTTGTAAAGTCATGTGTCTTGAAATAATTACAAGAAATATATATGACTGATGTAGCAACCGCTTATAACTTAGATTTCTACCTTCTACCAGGACAACCCTGCCTTTACACATGCAAGTAATTACTTGCAAGTAGTATACGTATTATCAACGAAAAAGTCGAAGAAAAAGCCGAAAGTCTTGCAAGTAGCTTGAGTGTTTACACAGTCAGATGTAAGTTCATTTTTCAAATGTTCTCGAAACAACATTACTATGTCAAAAATATTAAGAAGTTATAACAAAATAAATTTAATAATTACTTCTTTATTTAATTTTCGGTCCATCTTGATGAAAAAGTTATGTTTATTTTATAAAAAATCTGTCTCCAGTATTGCCGTAGTGGCGGTTTCATAATATTACTGAGAAAATATTTTGATTAACAATTTTTTTTTTCAAAATGCATGAAATTTTTGATAAAATTACCATTGAGATGGGTTGTTGTATAGTTGTTTTCTTTTTTACGTGTTTTTTTTATAAATACACAGAAAATCCGCTATAAACATAACTTTTATTACTAAGTACTTGTAAATTGATACAAAAGTCATCCATGGTAACACTGTTTCTTCATTTGTCATTTTACTTGCTGCAAGTGTCAAAAATTTACTTGCAAGCAAATTCTCTTGCAAGTTGGCCTGCAAGTACGAAAAATGTGATGATTTTAGTAAAAATGTGTGAGTGTATTGAGTTTTTCGAACTTGCACTTGCAAGTGTAAACCCCAGGTTACAGTTATGACGAATCAATGAACACAGCATTAACATTTTTATTTTGTTTCAAACACAACAATATTGTTTTTAAACAATTGTAAAATATTATTTAGGACATTATGACGAAATGACTTGATAGCACACCTTGTGAATCCCACAATTGTTTTCAAAAATATAACCAAGCCGCGCAGTAAAGGCTTAGTAAGCCGGGAGTAGCCGTAACGATGCAAATCAGCTGCTTCATTTTATTGTATGTAAATCAATTAGAACCTCTGCCAAACATATCTGCCAGACATAGATTGGTCTTACTTTTTTACGGTAAGGTAAAGTTACTGTTACTTCCGGCTAACTGAGCCCTAAGGCAGCCGATGATTAAGCTCGTTTAACCTATGCGTTCTTAACAATATTTTTGTCCGGAGAAAATTTTTTTCATATAGAGTTTGACGTTTTGCTTTTGAAAGAGAGAGAGATAAATTATTTTGCTCAGCAAGTTTTCTCTGGAATTGGTTTAATTTAAATTCTTGTTCAGAACAAAATTAACTGAGATGCCACTTTTTTTAATTTGTACATAAAAATTGAAATGAGCTGCAACATCATATAGTGTTTTGACCAGTGTTCGAAAATAAGCACTAAATATCGTTTTTTAATGTTCGGTTCGGTAGATTTGTGGAAAACACAAACGCTAATAGTGTTTGTGTAGAAAATCATTAAAAAAAATAACGTTTCCCTGTTAGTCATCTTTCGAACACAAAAATATTACTGTTTTTATCAAACTCAACAAAAGATGTGAACATTTAATTCCGTTCGGTTTTTTTTTGAAAATCCACAAACTTCAATGTGTTCGGTTCGGCTCGTTAATGTTCGTCCCTTTTGCCTGGCTAAAAAAACATTTTTACAAAAACAAAATACACACACGAAAAAACATTATAGAACATTAAAATATAATGTTTGTCTACAGTATCACTACAATTGTTCTGTTTTTTTTTTACCGAAGAACCGAACATTATATAATGTGCGGTTCCTTCTTGAAAATAGTTACGAACGGTATTAAGGGTTGTGTATGTCTACACAATCACTAAAAAAATAGATATCGTTCGTGGGTGTGTGAGCCGAACGTTAAATAATGTACTTTTTATTTTCGAACACTGGTTTTGACATTCATATCACAACAATTGCTTCTTTGGTAAATAAATAAAAAAAAGGAATATTATTAAAAATAATGAAATCTTTTTCGTCCATTTTCTTAAACACAATTTTTGCTAGCTGTGCTGCCATTTTATATCATTGTTTACGTTTGTAAACCATATGGTAGCTTGGTTTTTTGGAAAAATTTTCCGAAATGGGTCAATCGTTCTGCAAAACGCTATCAGTAAGAAAATGATTCTCCGGACAAAAAAAAAAATTATTAGGAACGCATGGATAAATACAACTTTATTTTCAGCTTTGCATGAGCATAACAATCTAATCACATTCATATCTGCATCTGATTCAGCAATTCCGAACAGGCCCTTATTAAATTTAATTCAGCCAAATAAAATTTTAACAAATCATAAAAGAAATAAAAAGACCACAGTTTTTGCTTTTTGTTTAATAATCTTTTAAACAATTTTCAAATATATTTGTTATGGTTTTTTCTCAAAAATGTTTATATAGATGTATGTATGTATGTATGTAAAGTATTTTTTTTTTTTTAATTATAATTAAGTAATAACAATATAAATGTTTAATGAATTTATTAATAATAATGGTAATTAATGTAATTAGAATAAAAACAAAGGAGGCACAGTTTCATTTCAATGTATAGAAATTAAATTAATTTTATTAAGGCCTACTTTTAGGCTGAAAAAGGGTCAAAAGTTATTCTAAATAAAACTGTGAAATCCCTTAATGTTTTGTGAATAATATTTTGTAATTATGATTTAAAAATATTTGTTGGTTATGAAATGATATTTAAATATTTTGTTTATAATTTTAAAGATACATTTTTTATTTTAGGGGATTTATTGTTTCCTTAAATGTGGTTTAAATGTCTAATGAAAATCTATGGTAATTTGTTAAATATAATTCTTTTTTTTTTTAAATGTTTAATTTTTCAATAAAGATTATTGTTGTGTTGTCATGTTGTTTTAATATAAATTAATTTCGTTTCATTTAATAATGATTTAACTTTTATTTTATTTCATTTATTTTTTTTTTTTTTTTAGAATAAAGTATAATTTTTTAGTAAACAAATATTTTAGTTAATTTATATATTTGCTTATACATAATATGATATAAATTTATATATAATATATAAGTATGTATGTATATAGCTTTAGTTATTCATTATATAAAAAAAATTAATAAGGAATCAACAACAATTTATTATTTGTAATAATAAAAAAAAATATTCTCTTAAGTTAGAAAAAAAAACTAAAAATAATGATTTTTTTTTTATAAAATATTTAAATGATTTAGTGACAATAAAGACAATAAAATATTTAATCAAATTGAACAAAGTAAAAAAATTGAAATGATTACAAAACTGAACAAACAAAAAACAATAAAAAAACTATAGACTATCACAGTTCAATATATAATTTAATTACACATTGATAATAGAGAACAACGTTAAACAAATAAAAATATGTAGTTTAATTAATAAAATAAAATAAAAATTTCAAGAGTTAAATAAGTCTTTTGCATATGGAAAAGGGACTTCAAAAGCAATTAAATTAATTTGCTAAAGTTAAAAAATTGCAGACAAAAAAAAAAGTTTTCAGCAAAATAGAAAATATTTGAAAAGTCTCTTCTTGGAAAACATTTAAAGCGAAAATTTTAAATTTCAAAAAAAAAACTTTTAGCTGAATTTAGTTTTAAGCACCTAAAACAGCAAATAAGTAATTTGTAATGAAGTCGTATGTTTGTTTACCTTTAAGTCTTACAGCTGAATAATAATTTTTCATAGCTGAATTTATAAAAATAAATCAATTTTAATGAAATTTTTAGTTTTAAAATTCCAAAAAAAATTTTAATTTTCTAATTAAATTTTTAACTTGAAGTCTTACAGCTGAATTAATTTTTTCATAGCTGAATTTAAAAAATAAATTTAAGGTTTTTTCAAGACTATTTTTTTAATAATAATAAAACAAAAGTTACGATCGAATTGAATTTTATTGAAATTTTAAATTTCCAAAAAAATCTTTTGGCTGAATTAATTTTTAAACACCCCAAAACAACGAAATTTAATTATGTAAGGAATTTGTAATGAAATCATACGCTTAAAAAAATTTCATAGCAGAATCTAATAAAGAAATTTACATATACATATACATATTTTGTGTATTTTATACAGCTGGATTGTATTTTAATATGTACTTAGTCTTAAAGCTGAATAACAGTTTTTCTTTGCTAAATTTATAAAAATAAACTAAAGTTTTTTTAAGAATATTTTTTAATAATATTTTTTTAATAGCTGAATTGAATTTTAATGAAATTTTTAATCTCGAATTTCCAAACAAAAATTATCTTTAGCTGAATTCAATTTAAAGCGCCTTATAACAACGAATTTCAGTTTTGTTAGAAATTTGTAATGAAATCCTCTATTTACTTTAAAAGTCTAACCGCTGAAAAACAATTTTTCATTGATGAATTTAAGCAATTAATTTATATATGTTTGTATTTTGTGTAATTTTTCTTAACAAAAAGAAAAGCCTTCAGCTGAATTGAATTGTTATGAAATTTTTAACTCATCACCTTGCATCAGAACATCAATTTTCGCAGCTGAATTTAAAAAAAAAGTTTAAAAAACTAAATTTTTGGAAGAATATTTTTTCTTTAAAAAAAACCCTACAGCTGAATATGAATTTTCATAGCTGAATTTAGAAAAAGTTTAAAGAACTAAATTTTTGGTAGAATATTTTTTCTTTTTTTTTAAAAAAAACCTTATAGCCTTATAACCTTTTATAGCAGCTAAATTGAATTTTAATGACATTTAAGTAACTGAGCTTATACAAAAATTTATAGAAACTGTTAAAAAAAAGCTACGCTGAATTGAATTTTTTATTGGAAAATTTATGGAAGTAAAACTCTTGTCTTCAATTCAACAAAAAATAATATCTTCTTAAGAAAAAAAAAACTCAATATGAAGTTAAGTGTTTATAGCTGTCTGTGCATTTTAAAAAAGACTTACAGCTGAATAAGGCCGAGGTCACGCAATGAGCGGCTAAGCGTCAAGCGGCTGAGCGATGAGCGTCAAAAAATTAAAACATATGAAATGAGCGGCATGTGAGCGAAATTTTTGAGCGGCTAAGCGGCGTCGCTCAGGAATAAAACTTGTTCTAACTTTTAGTTGTTGTCTGAGCGTCAAAAAATAAACATGGCAAAAGTGAATATGGAGCGTATAATTTCATCTGTACAAAGCCGACCGAATTACGGCAAGACAGATTACCTAATTTTAAAAATAAAAATATGACCGAGAAACTATTTTTTTGTTTTGTCAGTTTGGTGTTAACGTTTTGCAACAGCAAATCAAAGGAGTTCACAGACATACGGCTGTGAACTCTCGGCTCACGAGAGGTCAACCCTGGAGCCGAAATATTTAAAATGTCATCTTAAAAAAGTCCAAGGTTCATTTTTAGGAGGGTACATCGAGCATGAATTTTGCTTCCATACAACTTGAGTCTCTCTAATATACATATATATTTATACCCACACCACAATAGTGGAGAAAGTATTATGCATTTGTGCTGATGTCTGTAACACCTTAAAGTATACCGATCGAATTAGAATCACTTTCTGAATGGAACTAAAGATGCCCGTCCGGCTGGCTGGCAGGCTGTCCATATAACCTTGTGCGCAAAGTATGGGTCGCAATTTTGGAGATAATTTGATAAACCTACATAGGACATAGGTTCTTATCGTAGGACCACGAGGGAAGATAGGGGGAAATTTCTTCCTCTCAAAAACTATCAAGCCGATTTTAATGAAATTTAGAACATAGATAGAACCATATCTTTATGGACACAAAATGTATGCATTTTTTAAAAAATGGGACTACGAGGGGAGATAGGGGCAATTTCTGCCTCTCAAACCGATTGTAATGAAATTTAAAACATAGATAGATCCATATATATGTAAATACTTATATATTGACACATAAGCTATACAGCTTTTCAAAAATAGGACTACAAGGGGAGGTAAGTGGTAATTTTTGCCTCTCACAAACTTTCAAACCGATTTTAATGAAGTTTGGATAAATCCATATTAATATGGACACATTAGCATGATGTGTTCATTAATACTGTGGTGTAGGTTATCATATGGTCGGGCTTGACCAACTATACTTTCTTACTTGTTTATAATTTGTTTTTGTATTAAATGAAAGTTAACCGAACGAAGTCTTTGCTCGAAATCGACGAGCAGACATAAATTTAAATTTTTATGAATACGATTCTCGCTCAAACTTGACGCTTTAACGCTCATCGTTCAGCCGCTTAGGCGCTCATTGCGTGGCCTCGGCCTTAGGCTTTCTTAAGGGAATGCTGTAATGCAAATACAATTATTAAATTATCTAAAGAAAAAAAGTTTTTTTTTTCTTGATGAATTAAGTTTTAATTTAAAAACTTAATGCTTGAACAAATTTTCTATTTCTTCCTTAGGCTAAGCAGAATAGCAACAAAATTTCTTTTAAAAATTAAATTTATTTTTATAATTTTGCTATACAAACTTTAAATCTAAAAATATTTTATAGCCAAATAAATTTTAAAACATTTTATTATTTGATTAAAAAAAAATTATAAGAAAAATGTTGCTGAATTAAATTTCGCTAGCCGAATTCATTTTCCACTGAAGACAAAATATTTGTTTCAATTTCCTAAATTAGATTAAATTAATGTTTATTTTGGACTTAACCTTCAAACACTCGTATGTTTTACTAAAAACGAGCGGAATATTTCGTTTTTTAAAAAATTTTTTATTTCCATTGAATTTGTTTTTTTTTTTTTGCTGAATACAGTTAAAATTGATTGTATTTAAAGATATACAGCTGAATTTTACTAAAAAATCTAATTCCATTGAAATTCAAAACAAAACATGTGAATATCAAGAAGAAAAAGTTGTTGAGTTTTTAAAAATTTGCGGCGGAATTAAATTTTTTTAAATTAAAATTAGATAAATCAAGTTATTTGGAAATTGAATTGGGGCCCCATTTTCCTTATAGGAATTTCTGGAACAGACATATCTTTACATAAAGTTTTAACAGTTATTTTCTTTTGCTGAATTATACACATGTTTATTTAAAGTGTATTGCTTTTGTTTTGCAACAAATTTGTGTAATGAAAGAATATTTAAACTTGACATTAAATAAAGCCTTAAACAACCTGTAACAGATTTTAAATAATTGCTTTTTATGAAATTCCCCTTTTTATAATAAAAAATTTAAGATTTTTATAAAATATTAAAAATTTTTTTGTATAAAAACTGTTTTCTTTTTTAATTTCTATAAATATTTTTAGAATTATTTATATAATTTTAAATTTTATTAAAAGAGTATAAAACAAATCGTTTATAAAAATTTCGTTTAATAAACTTTAATAAAAAAGTTTAATTAATATTTAAAAAAAAGTTTTGATTACAAAATATGCTGCTTTTATTACTGCTGTTTTTTCCAACTTTTTAACGAATGTTTTTACAAAATAAATTTTAAAAATTTGTTTAAAAATAATTTTTGTTTTTTTTTATTCTTGTATTTTTTTTTTCATTATTAAAACTATTAATGGCATGTCTAGACTAATTAACAACCCAATAATAAAAAATTATAAAAGCTTATGAATGAAATTATGAAGAAAATATAAAATAAAAAAAAAAAAAAAAAAATTTAAAATGAAACAAATTATGCATTAAATTAATGAATATTAATAAATAATAACAATATATAGTTGCTGTTTATAATAAAAAACATTAATATTTCTTAAAGAATTATAATTATGCAAAAAAAAAAAAAGAGATAAAGATAAAACAAAAAATGTTCCTTAAAACTTTTTTAAAAAAAGTTTTATGAAATTTAGGTTTAGAACCCAACTATTTGTTGTTATTTCCTACAGAGAAAGAGATTTCCAACAAAATTTTCTTAAAAAAACAGTGTTATGTATAAAAGTTGCTTGTAAATTATAAAGGGAGGGAGTGTAATTTTGTTGTCGTTTTTTTTTCTTACTTTCTTAAACATGTATAAAAAAAACTGTCATATTTTGTTTTATACAAAAGCAAATTCCAAAGCTTTTGCTTATCTTATCATATCTCAAAACCAAATCATTTTTAGGTTCGTAACCAAACTAGAAAAAGCTTTTTGTTAAGCTTTGCTCTTTTCATTTAACATTAAGCTGTTATATTAAGCTTTTTGCTCAACCATTTTAACAAAGTGTGCTACGGTTTTACTCTATACTACACATATACATATTTATGTAAAAATCTACATATATATATGCTTATTACTTCAATTAATCCTTCAACGTGATATTTGCTTTTTTATTAGAGCCTGCAAGAGGCGAGTTTTAGCTTTTTTCTCCTTGTACTGAGCATAAGTTTCCTCGATCGTTTTACGGTCACTCTTTAGCATTTTGCGACCATTTTGTTCCTCAAATACAGTCTCATATTCACGTATTATACGCTTTAGCAGCTTCTTTTCCTCCCGAGTCTTATCCAAATTTTCCCACAACTGATCAATGCTTAGGAAACTGATATTTTCCTGTTGAGAGGGTTGGCTGTTAGCCGCTGTCGCTGTATTAGCGGTGGTTGTAGTGGTAGACGACTCATCGGAACTGGCTGTGGCGGTGGCCTGTTGTTGGGAATCGGTTGTGGGTGAATTTGTGGTTTCAGTACTGTTGGTGGATGAATATTGCAAAGGAGTTGATTCAAAAACCATTGCCTCATGCTCTAAAATTGTGGGTAGTTCGGGTGCTCCCGCTAGACAAGAGCCGGTTAGGGTGACACTGCGCGAAACCATGCGTTTTAGTTGACGATAGCGGTCGTACAGGGGACGCGCTGCGTCACGTTCATCTTTTGTTGAAGGTCTTCCGTACAACGACTCGAAATAGAGAAGTCCATGTTGGACTGCAGTCTTTTCTTGTACCAATTGATCGGCGGTTAGTTCATCCAAGGTCTCGGAACGACTGGAGTCCTCACGTTTTTCAGTAAGACTCTGAAAGAAAGAAAAAAATATGAAATTTAATAATTTTTTAGTTAGATTAATTTTTTCAAAATTGTAGTTGCTGAATTAGTTTTTTGTTGGCTGAATATATATACATATATGGAAACAGAACGGTAACTAATTAACGGACCCACGTGAGCTGTACTCAATTACGGCTGTCAATTGAACCTAACCTAACCCTGCTTTTTTTATAATTTTTTCAGTTTTATATTCTTAATTTTTTATTTTTCGAATCTATTCTTTGAGCTTTCAGTTGAAAATGTTGAATACAATAAAGTAACTTATGAAAAGAAATAATTCCCAGATTCTATTTTTTCAGTTTTATATAACTTGTATTTTTGGAATTATAGCTTTCCGAAAATAAAAAATTCATTAGTAAAATTGCGGAAAACATAAAATATTAAAAAAAAATTGTTTTCAATTTAAAATTTTTTTTAGAAACTTGAGCTGAATTAAGCTTTCGGGAATTGAAAATGGGAATAAAATTAATTAATTTTTTGGTACTTGAAATTTTGTAATAATATTTTTGCTGAATTACATATTTAGCGATGAATATAAAAAAGACATAGTTTTTTTGAAATTAGATAACACTACTTAACTTAAAATTCGGTAGCTGAATTAAATTTTTTTCCAGCTGAATACAATTTAAATTTTTTTTGGGACTATCTTTTGTGTTAAATTTGTTTGCTATGAAACAAAAGTACAGCTGAATTGATTTCTTGTCTTTTGATTCGTCTAATTCTTTGCTGAAAACTTGTTTGTGTTTTAAAATTAGCTTTAATTATTTTGTGTTATTTAAATTTGATAAAACTAATAAACTATTCAACGAAAACTTAAATTTTCTGTAGAAATATTAACGCTGAATTTGATATTAAGCAGCTGTTTTTTATTTTATTTATTTACTATTTGAAAAGAAATATATTATTTTGGTTAAAAAAAAGACTTCTAGCTGATTATAGTGTTTAACAACTGAATATATTTTAAGTTAATTAAAGCATTATTTTAAGAAAATCCTGTTTAATTTAAGCCATATTTGGCCGAGTAAATATTTTATTTCTAAATACACATTAAATTTCAAATGTGTGCTGAGTTTTTTAAAAAAATTGCAGCTGAATTGAAGTTTTGTTAGCTCAACCAAAGAAATTATTTTTGTGGTTTTTAAATTTTATAAAAAGTAAAATGTTTTTCTTAAAAGCGTTTAGCTGAATTAATTTTTTATATCAAGATGTTAATATATTTTGTATTAAAGAAAATTTTTTAAAGAAATTTTTAAAGAAATATTAAAATTTTATTAAAAATTGTTAAAAAAATTTCTATTTTTATTATAAAACCTTGAAAATTAATTTATTAAGAAAGCGTGACGTTGTTTTGAGTTTTTTTTTTTTTTCTTAACTTAAACAATATTGAAATATTACTACAATTTATAAGTGTAGCTGTCACTCAAAGTTATTCAAAAGAGCAGAATTATTTTTAGGTCAACATTAATGTGTATCATAATTTTTAAGCAAATTTTTTGCAAACAATTTATCATAATTTATTTTTAATAAATATTTTGTTGATGAAATGGAAGATTTAAAATAAACATATAAATAGAAATATGTCTGCTTGTGTTTGACAGTCACGTGTCCAAAAGTCTAGTCATACAAACATTTTGGATGAGTTTTGCAAAAAAAAAAAAAACAATTTATGCAAATACACAATCGGGCACGTATGTGATGAAAATCAAACGGTTTAAAAACGATCGTTTTCAAAAGGTCTGATAAATTTCGTGCGTTTTTAAAATCCATTTCTGAATTAAAGTCTTAAATTTTTATTCAAAATACAGTTCAACTTACATTTTTAATAAGAATTTAAAGAAAATACGTAGAAAATCGATTATTTATCAAATTTTTAAGACACGGAAAACGATACTAAGTGCTGGTTCACACACTTCAAGTTTTATTCGTCAAGTCTTGAGTTTTTAGGAGAGAGAGAGGAAAATAAATGCTATTCTCCTTTTCCTTCTCTCCTAAAAACTCGAGACTTGACGGCTGAAACTTTAAGAGTGTGAACCAGCACTAACGATTTTAAATCGTTTAGTTTTCTAAAACGATTTCGATCACATACCTGATTGTTTTTTTATTCAAATGAATTGCAGTAAATTTTAAAGAAAGTTCACAAAAACTACTATCGCTAAAAAGTTGAAAAAAAAACAAATTAATTTGGTATGACAATAAATATTAAAGCAATTTGACTCTTCCGGTGGCCACTTAAGTGCCGGTTCACACACGTCAAGTTTGACTCGTCAAGTCTTCAGTTTTTAGGAGAGAGGGGACGAGAATTGGCATACTCTTTTCACCTAAAAGCTCAAGACTTGACGAGTCAAACTTGACGTGTGTGAAGCGGCATTAAGACATCTTTTGTTAGTTGCTATTGTAACACCCAATTGCTAAGTATGAACATAAAAGCAAGTTCAAAAGAAAATAAAAAAATGACTTGCTTTACTAACTTGCCGATCTGAAAGGGTATTCATAAAAGTTTCAGCAGCAACTTCAAATTCTCTCTCATTTTAAAGCTTTTGATTTTTATTTTCTTTTGTTTTTCATTTTCTGTTCATAAAATGTATGAAATTTAATGAAAGTATGGCAGTATTGTTAATATCGGGTGATTTTTTAGCTATTATCTTTTTGGCAACACTTGTTTGAACAGCTGATGCACGTTTCGTGTTTTGTTTCACTGTCAAACATCTTCAGTTTGGTCTATAATTTAACCATGAATCATCTTACAAACGAACAACGCTTGCAAATTATTGAATTTTATTATCAAAATGCGTGCCCTGTTAAGAAAGTTGATCGAGCGCTTCTTCCATTTTATGGTCAGTTTAATCGACCCGATGAAGCGGCTATTCGGGCTATTGGAGTGAAGATCAGCCAGAAGCATTGCAAGAGCTACCAGTGCATCCAGAAAAAGTCACAGTTTGGTGCGGTTTATGGGCTGGTGGCATCATTGGACCGTACTTCTTCAAAGATGATGCGAATCGTAACGTAACTGTGAATGGTGCGCGCTACCGTGAGATGATATCCAACTTTTTTTTGCCCAAAATGCAAGAGCTTGACTTGCACGACATGTGGTTTCAACAAGACGGTGCCACATGCCACGCAGCACGCTTAACAATGGACTTATTGAGAAGCGAGTTCGGTGAACATTTTATTTCACGTTCGGGTCCGGTCAATTGGCCGCCTAGATCGTGCGATTTAACGCCTTTAGACTATTTTTAGTGGGGCTATGTTAAAGGTCATGTCTATACACACATGCCCGCTTCAATTCACGCAATGGAAGACAACATTGAAGCATTTATTCATGAGATACCGGCCGAAATGTTGGAAAGAGTATGCCAAAATTGGACTAAGCGGATGGACCATTTTAGGCGCAGTCACGGTCAACATTTGCATGAAATAATCAACAAACATTAAATTATATGGACCGTACTATAGCTTCAAATAAAGATTTCATGAATTTTTCTAAATGTTATGTGTATTTTTTTAACTTTCCTATAGCTCTTAAAAAATCACCCATTAAAATGAGTGTCTATATGTGGGAGCATAAGCAAAAACGTTTTTAAAATAAAACAGATTATATTTCACGACGCCTTAAGGTCTACGATAAATTTGTATGTCAAACAATAATATGGAAATGTGGTGTCAAAGCAGTCCTATTTGAACACTAACCTCAAAACAACCGAGAACTGTTCAATAATCTATCACAGACGAAAGAGATGAATATTTAAAGTTCTCTGCTTAAAAAAAACTCGTTATGTCTCTAAATAATTTAAATTCTTGCGTAGCTTTAATGAATTCTGATTCTGAATCTTCGTTCGTTATCGCGTGCCGTTTTCTTTAAACCTTCACTAAAAAATACTACACAAAAAAAAAACTTAACTGATAACACTACGTAACAAAATTTCAACAAAGTCGTGACCAAATGAATCTGACAGCTAATCATTATGTAAAATTTTCCGCTGAATCCGAATATGAAGTCAGAATGGTCAAAAGTAGAACAGTTTTTGAGATATTCCAAAATAACCGTTATTTGTGTTTTTAAAAAAGATGATGTGACTGAAATGCAAATATCTTTAAAAATTTTAAACGGGGTATAAAATTTCTTTCTAGTGAAAGGTTATAAAATTTCTAAAATAACCATGGATTGCTTGTGAAGATTAGTCAAGAAATGACAGAGTTACAGGGGTCAAAAGTTCAAGCTTCATTGAAAATTTTATGATTTTGTTCAATTTTGCTCTATTCAAGTTATTTTTTTTAAACCAATGATTTAAAAATCCTAATGTTTTATTGCATGCGACATTAGATTATTTTAATATGAACATTTTGCGCCCAACAAGACATAGATTGGTACAAAAATGACAAAGCTACAGAAGATTTAGTATATTAACCCACATAGAAATTCAACACTTTTAAGCAATTTTTGTTACTAAAAATTTAGCTTTGTATATGAATTTGTTGTGGGTTAGTTCAATTAATCTTCTGCAACTTTGTAATTTTTGCACCGATCCGGATCTTAGTGGGCACAAAATGTTCGTTTTGAAATAGGCTAAAATTTTATTTTTTGGATATTTGCATTTCAGTCACAGCATCTTTTTTAAAAATGCAAATAACGGTTATTTTGGAATATCTCAAAAACTGTTCTACTTTTGACAGTTTTGACTTAATATTCAGATTCAGCGGAAATTTTACATAAAGATAAGGTGTCAAATTCATTTGGTCAAAAAATTGTCACGTAGTGTAATCGATGCCACATTTCATTTCACTATGATTTAGTACAGACGTGATATTTTTCTTCAAAACATTTAAAAATACGCCTAAACGAAAATATTTTAAGCATCGTCAGAGATGATTAAAATCATAAATATTTATTTGAAACATCAAAATGCCAACAAAAAATTAATGATAATTTTATGTATTTTGAAATGAACTACTGTACAGAATAGATTGAATTGAAACTTTGCCAAATTGTTTTCAATTAACAAATGCCCAAAACAAAACATTTTATTTAGGAATATTTACAGGTATTATCTTAACAAATTTATTAAAAAAAAAAAAACAAAATTTATTTTTAGTAAGCACCTTTTAAAATAATAAAAGATTTATTTTACAAAAAAAAAAAAAAATATAATAAATCAATTTAATTTTCTACTCGTCTTTTACTTGTGGTTTATTTTAAATCTTTTAACATTTAAAAAAAAAACTGTTATTTGTTAAGACTTTTGTGGTTTGGTATAATTAAAAAAAAAAAAAAAAAAACATTAGTAAGAGAGTATAGTTGGTCAAGCCCGACCATATGATACTCTAAACCACAGCATTTACCCCTTAAAAATTTAATAAAAAAAACTTCAATGTGTGTATTTTATTCATCAGGTACCCAACAAACACGGAGCTTTGATTTCAAATTGAAAATGATTTGAAATCAAACGTTTGATAATGATTTGAAAATCATTTGAAAATCATAGCGTTCTCAACAAAAAGGGGAAATTATTTTCAAATTGAAAAATGCCTTTATTTTCAACTTGCTTTCAAACGTAATTCTCAAATCTTTTTCAAATGTGGATTATAATACAATGTGGAATATAAATAAAAATATTTAATTTTTTTTAATTTAAATTTATTATTTATTTAAATAAACTGTGAGATAAACATTCGGCACCATAGCTAAAAGATGAAATAATGTTCTTTCCGTTCTCTAATTCTTGGAAAGACAAACTACTTGGCTCCCTTTTATTTTGAGAATTGTAGCACCGCGATCGTTCAACAAACTTTCTCCACTTTCCCATTTTATATTCCTTTTTTCGTATTTTTAATCATTGGAATTACTCACAAATAATTTTTAATTTTCACAAGGAATAAACTGTTCACTTTAAATTAAAATTTATTTTTAATAGTAAAACACATGTTACCTCAAAGTAAAAAATGTAACTTTGATCGCCATTTTTAATGATCACATTTATTTTTCGCTTTAATATTGCCAAGTTTATTTTTGATTTGAATTTAACATTTGACATCAAATTGATAAAACATTTGATATCAAATGTTTATTTTGAAATCATTATCAATTTGAAGATAAATGTTAAATCAAACAATTGAAAAACGTTTGAGAATTGTGTTTGATGTCAAATGATAAAGTCATTTCATATCAAAGGTTTGACTTCGTGTTTGTTGGGTAATAGGTAAAAATATTTAAAAACAAGTAAGAAAGTACAGTCGGCCCAGCCCTACTATATGATACCTTACACATTGTTCAATATTGAATCCATAGAAACCTGTTTTATATTAAAATCAAAAGTTTATCTTGTTAAATTAACAGGCATACATACTTAAGTATGAACATTATTTTATTTTCATGAATATGTTATAAAAAGATGACAATTCCCGTATTCTTTTAGTTAAAATTATTTAAACAGAACATCAAGTTATCAAAGTAGACGAAAACCATATCGGGCTATTCTGCTGATGCTTAACAAAGGGGAATACAAAAAAAGTGAAACATGTGTTACAGGGGTAAGTGTTTTGAATTATTTCAAAATAAATGCATATGTTGTCTCTGAAGCTTCTTCTCACTATTGTATCACACTCAAAACAATTTGATTCTACATGAAATTCCTGTTGTTTCAACTTGAAATAGCTTTCATTCAACGTGATTCGGATTGTTATTTCGATATAAATGACATTTTGCTCTAACTTTACTGCAATGTTAAATTAACATGAATTATAGTTATTTTAAAAGAAAAAAATGTTGATCGCAAGTTATTGTAAAATCAGGTTGAATTAACATAAAAAACGTATGAAGCAAAATCACCACCTAAAAATTTTAAATCAACCTTGTTTTCGACGTTTTTAACTTGATATTTTTCTGTGTGTATCTATATTTTAAATTGCATTAAATCGGTTTGACAGTTGCTGATAGCTTCGTGCTCCTACGGTTTTTGGTCCTTATGCCAATAAGAACTTATAAGCCAAATTTTATCAAATTATCTCCAAAATTGCGACCTGTACTTAGCGCACACGGTTACATGGACAGTCAGCCGGACAAGCATCTCTAGATCGACTATACTTTATACTCGACTATACTCGATCCGTATACTTTAAGGTGGGTCCAGGACTCATATATAGACTCATAGGTGTTACACATATAGCACAAATGCATAATACCCTCTCCACTATTGTGGTGTGGGTATAAAAATTAAATTCATTTTTATACCCTTCACCACAGGTGGAAATGGGTATATATAAGTTTGTCTTTCCGTTTGTAATTTCTACAATATTGATCTTAGACCCTATAAAGTATATATATACTGGGTCCTTATGAGGAGAGAAGTTGATTTAACGATATCCGTCCGTCCGTCTGTCCGTCTTACGTTTGATATGTGTTTTCCGGAGACTCCAGACATGATAGTGGATACGTTGTTTTACATTTATGTCACATATAGTCCACCATTTCTTGCTATTGAAATTCAGCCAGATCGGTCCAACAATGGCTGAAATATGACCAAAAAACCACGACTGCCTCTAATTTTTCCAAAAAATCCCTTGTGGTTGTTGTATTTGTATTACTTTTTTCTGTATATCTGGAGAACGGCAAGAGCCAAAGCTTTAAAATTAGGTACAAACATTAAGGTTATAAATATACACCATCCTACAAAATGTGGGCGGGATTGGAGAAGTAGGCGTGGCACCTCTCATACAAAAAGTATTAAAAATTGTATAAAAACCTGAATTTTTTTGACTGTAATATGACTTATGGTTACGCCTTATATATCAGAAGATTGGAAATTTTTAATAGAAAATATTTTCTGAAAAACTCGGGAAAATCGGTTCAGATACGAAAAAGTTATGACCAAAATATTAATTTTTGAAAAATACCCATTTTCAGGAACCATAGATCTTCCCGAGTCCACGTTTTATAGCCAAAATAACTGGCAAATTTCTTCTTTAACACGTCGGTATATAAATCTGTCAAATCGGTTAAGAAATAGCAGAGTTATGACCAAAATACTGAAATCCCAAAAATTACTCTTTTTTATAATTAAGATTGTTTTTTATACCCTTCACCGAAGGTCCTACACCCTATAAAGTATATATATTCTGGGTCCTTATGCAAAGCGAAGTTCAAATCCGGTTGTCGTCTCTTCTTCCTATCCCCTCACCCCCCCTTCGTATTTGTTTACATATACTAGCATAATGCCCAATATGATTTTCGTTATCACCCTTCTTTATTATTTCATAATAAAAAATATTTACCAGTTATCGCTTTTTAAATTTCATTTATAATGAAGTTGTAAGTATTGTAAATATGTATGTATATGTAAAAATTATTTAGTTGCTCTCTATTCTACTCGCACAATTGTGAAGGGTATATAAGATTCGGCACTGCGGAATATAGCACTATTACTTGTTTTTACATTTAATCGCACAAATAAAGCAAGTATCCATTTTGATACTGTTAATATTTTTTTATTTTGATAATAATAAAAAATTTAATGATTGCAAGTGCACAATGCAATGTAAAGTCCGGTATCAAATTTGAAACTTTAGGCATTTAAGGGTTCAATTTTTTTTTAAAGTGTGCCCTTTACTCCCTTTTTTCGGGAGTAGTATTTGTATAGGATCTAGGTCAAATATGAACCCATTTCAATAAAAATTTTAAGGTTATTTCGATTGTAATTATAACCCTGGGCCACATTAAATCAAAGTATCAACATAATAAGATTTTTGATGGTCACAAGGACTCCATTTCGCAAAGAAGCTTGAATCGGGGCTATGTGAAATTATAGACCGATTCTCACTATTTTCGATAGGCTTGGTCCTTGTAATTAAACGTTTAATTCATTTGATTAAATGTTTAATTCACTTGATTAAATTTTTAATTAAAACTGATTTTATTTATGATTAATGCGTTAAGTGGTGCAAAATTTTTTTTGTGCAGACAAGGTTTATATCACAGAATACTACAGAACTGTCACGAGACTAAAGATTTTGCGTTTTTTTTGGCTCTTTCAAAGAAAGCTGCCCCTTTGCATATTTCTCTTTTCATCATCTTCTATGCCGCAATACAATGAACACACATTTATTTAGTTAAGATTTATTTGCAAAACTGTTGTAAAAATTAACTCTTAAGTTCACCACTACACGAGTAAATAATATTTAAGTAATTAAATAACTTTTTTTTTTTTTAATTAGGCTTAAGTTCATGAAATTTAATTTTTATTAAATTATTTTTATGAAGAAAGGAATTTTACAACATGAAAATTAATTAAAATTGTTATTGATAATCTTTCATTCTTGACGTGGCTCGGGCTCGAACCCTGGCCGGCAGGTTACCATGACATGTTTCGATCGCAACCACTCGATCTCCCCAGATGGATTTGCCGTCTTACACTCGCAGCCATCGACGACTGCTGACGTCACTAGTCAAACATCAATCCTTAAACCAAATTGTATTTTAACATTTGGTAGATCGAAATTTGCTTTCCTGAATGATTATCCATTTTAATTGAATTCACATGTTTTTTCCTTTACTTCTGTTTCTTCGTACTTTCGTCAAGAATTTTTCTTGAAGTCCAAGTACATTTTTTGTTTTTTCACTTTGTCTTTCCCTTTTCTGTTGACCTTTTTCAGCACAACTTGAAGGACAAATGTACAAATAGAGCTCGTGCCTTAGCTTTAACAATAATTAGGATTGTGGTTATTCTGTTGAACTACTTATGGTTTTTAATCCAAATTTTTTATATTTTTAATTAGGCTTAAGTTCATGAAATTTAATTTTTATTAAATTATTTTTATGAAGAAAGGAATTTTACAACATGAAAATTAATTAAAATTGTTATTGATAATCTTTCATTCTTGACGTGGCTCGGGCTCGAACCCTGGCCGGCAGGTTACCATGACATGTTTCGATCGCAACCACTCGATCTCCCCAGATGGATTTGCCGTCTTACACTCGCAGCCATCGACGACTGCTGACGTCACTAGTCAAACATCAATCCTTAAACCAAATTGTATTTTAACATTTGGTAGATCGAAATTTGCTTTCCTGAATGATTATCCATTTTAATTGAATTCACATGTTTTTTCCTTTACTTCTGTTTCTTCGTACTTTCGTCAAGAATTTTTCTTGAAGTCCAAGTACATTTTTTGTTTTTTCACTTTGTCTTTCCCTTTTCTGTTGACCTTTTTCAGCACAACTTGAAGGACAAATGTACAAATAGAGCTCGTGCCTTAGCTTTAACAATAATTAGTATTGTGGTTATTCTGTTGAACTATTTATGGTTTTTAATCCAAATTTTTTATATTTTTAATTAGGCTTAAGTTCATGAAATTTAATTTTTATTAAATTATTTTTATGAAGAAAGGAATTTTACAACATGAAAATTAATTAAAATTGTTATTGATAATCTTTCATTCTTGACGTGGCTCGGGCTCGAACCCTGGCCGGCAGGTTACCATGACATGTTTCGATCGCAACCACTCGATCTCCCCAGATGGATTTGCCGTCTTACACTCGCAGCCATCGACGACTGCTGACGTCACTAGTCAAACATCAATCCTTAAACCAAATTGTATTTTAACATTTGGTAGATCGAAATTTGCTTTCCTGAATGATTATCCATTTTAATTGAATTCACATGTTTTTTCTTTACTTCTGTTTCTTCGTACTTTCGTCAAGAATTTTTCTTGAAGTCCAAGTACATTTTTTGTTTTTTCACTTTGTCTTTCCCTTTTCTGTAAAAATAATTTAATAAAAATTAAATTTCATGAACTTAAGCCTAATTAAAAATATAAAAAATTTGGATTAAAAACCATAAATAGTTCAACAGAATAACCACAATACTAATTATTGTTAAAGCTAAGGCACGAGCTCTATTTGTACATTTGTCCTTCAAGTTGTGCTGAAAAAGGTCAACAGAAAAGGGAAAGACAAAGTGAAAAAACAAAAAATGTACTTGGACTTCAAGAAAAATTCTTGACGAAAGTACGAAGAAACAGAAGTAAAGGAAAAAACATGTGAATTCAATTAAAATGGATAATCATTCAGGAAAGCAAATTTCGATCTACCAAATGTTAAAATACAATTTGGTTTAAGGATTGATGTTTGACTAGTGACGTCAGCAGTCGTCGATGGCTGCGAGTGTAAGACGGCAAATCCATCTGGGGAGATCGAGTGGTTGCGATCGAAACATGTCATGGTAACCTGCCGGCCAGGGTTCGAGCCCGAGCCACGTCAAGAATGAAAGATTATCAATAACAATTTTAATTAATTTTCATGTTGTAAAATTCCTTTCTTCATAAAAATAATTTAATAAAAATTAAATTTCATGAACTTAAGCCTAATTAAAAATATAAAAAATTTGGATTAAAAACCATAAATAGTTCAACAGAATAACCACAATACTAATTATTGTTAAAGCTAAGGCACGAGCTCTATTTGTACATTTGTCCTTCAAGTTGTGCTGAAAAAGGTCAACAGAAAAGGGAAAGACAAAGTGAAAAAACAAAAAATGTACTTGGACTTCAAGAAAAATTCTTGACGAAAGTACGAAGAAACAGAAGTAAAGGAAAAAACATGTGAATTCAATTAAAATGGATAATCATTCAGGAAAGCAAATTTCGATCTACCAAATGTTAAAATACAATTTGGTTTAAGGATTGATGTTTGACTAGTGACGTCAGCAGTCGTCGATGGCTGCGAGTGTAAGACGGCAAATCCATCTGGGGAGATCGAGTGGTTGCGATCGAAACATGTCATGGTAACCTGCCGGCCAGGGTTCGAGCCCGAGCCACGTCAAGAATGAAAGATTATCAATAACAATTTTAATTAATTTTCATGTTGTAAAATTCCTTTCTTCATAAAAATAATTTAATAAAAATTAAATTTCATGAACTTAAGCCTAATTAAAAATATAAAAAATTTGGATTAAAAACCATAAATAGTTCAACAGAATAACCACAATACTAATTATTGTTAAAGCTAAGGCACGAGCTCTATTTGTACATTTGTCCTTCAAGTTGTGCTGAAAAAGGTCAACAGAAAAGGGAAAGACAAAGTGAAAAAACAAAAAATGTACTTGGACTTCAAGAAAAATTCTTGACGAAAGTACGAAGAAACAGAAGTAAAGGAAAAAACATGTGAATTCAATTAAAATGGATAATCATTCAGGAAAGCAAATTTCGATCTACCAAATGTTAAAATACAATTTGGTTTAAGGATTGATGTTTGACTAGTGACGTCAGCAGTCGTCGATGGCTGCGAGTGTAAGACGGCAAATCCATCTGGGGAGATCGAGTGGTTGCGATCGAAACATGTCATGGTAACCTGCCGGCCAGGGTTCGAGCCCGAGCCACGTCAAGAATGAAAGATTATCAATAACAATTTTAATTAATTTTCATGTTGTAAAATTCCTTTCTTCATAAAAATAATTTAATAAAAATTAAATTTCATGAACTTAAGCCTAATTAAAAATATAAAAAATTTGGATTAAAAACCATAAATAGTTCAACAGAATAACCACAATACTAATTATTGTTAAAGCTAAGGCACGAGCTCTATTTGTACATTTGTCCTTCAAGTTGTGCTGAAAAAGGTCAACAGAAAAGGGAAAGACAAAGTGAAAAAACAAAAAATGTACTTGGACTTCAAGAAAAATTCTTGACGAAAGTACGAAGAAACAGAAGTAAAGGAAAAAACATGTGAATTCAATTAAAATGGATAATCATTCAGGAAAGCAAATTTCGATCTACCAAATGTTAAAATACAATTTGGTTTAAGGATTGATGTTTGACTAGTGACGTCAGCAGTCGTCGATGGCTGCGAGTGTAAGACGGCAAATCCATCTGGGGAGATCGAGTGGTTGCGATCGAAACATGTCATGGTAACCTGCCGGCCAGGGTTCGAGCCCGAGCCACGTCAAGAATGAAAGATTATCAATAACAATTTTAATTAATTTTCATGTTGTAAAATTCCTTTCTTCATAAAAATAATTTAATAAAAATTAAATTTCATGAACTTAAGCCTAATTAAAAATATAAAAAATTTGGATTAAAAACCATAAATAGTTCAACAGAATAACCACAATACTAATTATTGTTAAAGCTAAGGCACGAGCTCTATTTGTACATTTGTCCTTCAAGTTGTGCTGAAAAAGGTCAACAGAAAAGGGAAAGACAAAGTGAAAAAACAAAAAATGTACTTGGACTTCAAGAAAAATTCTTGACGAAAGTACGAAGAAACAGAAGTAAAGGAAAAAACATGTGAATTCAATTAAAATGGATAATCATTCAGGAAAGCAAATTTCGATCTACCAAATGTTAAAATACAATTTGGTTTAAGGATTGATGTTTGACTAGTGACGTCAGCAGTCGTCGATGGCTGCGAGTGTAAGACGGCAAATCCATCTGGGGAGATCGAGTGGTTGCGATCGAAACATGTCATGGTAACCTGCCGGCCAGGGTTCGAGCCCGAGCCACGTCAAGAATGAAAGATTATCAATAACAATTTTAATTAATTTTCATGTTGTAAAATTCCTTTCTTCATAAAAATAATTTAATAAAAATTAAATTTCATGAACTTAAGCCTAATTAAAAATATAAAAAATTTGGATTAAAAACCATAAATAGTTCAACAGAATAACCACAATACTAATTATTGTAATTAAATAACATTATAAAACAAAACAATATTACTAAATACATTTTTTGCACAAAAAACAACGTTTGTGTTTTGTTATTTTTGTTTTGATCACGCCATTTGTGTTGATTGTTGCGGCCTGCTTTTACACCTTGCCACTTCACTACCAAAAAAGCTTTTTGTCTCTGTCTACGAAAGCTGCCGTCGCAACTGATTTGGGCCTTTTTCACACGTCACTTTTTACAGTTCTGTGTATTCTGTGGTTTATACGGACAATCAGCCGGCCGTTCAGCCAGTCAGCTAGACGGATATCGTAAAAGCGATTCAAAAAGTTATATAGGACCCATATTTAAAGGTGTTACAAACTGCAGCTCAAACGCATAATACCCTCACCATTACTGTAGTGTGGGCATAAACACAAAAGACCTTGAGTTTTTGTTTACAAGTAGATATTTATTTTATTTATTTGTTAAAGTTGTGTGTTTCAAGATGATTAATGAAATTGTTTACTGTGTTTTAGTTTTCTAAGCTTTTGCAGTTTTTTCTGTTAAATTTTTAATGGTTTTGTTAATAAAGTAGATTTTTTCCGGTTTAAAAAGGATGCTTATGGGTTAAAGTGTCTTTGCTAAGTAAAGTCTTAAACCTATATCCTAATATATTCTTTCAAAATACATACATATATACGGCTGTAAAGAATTTGGAGGAAATGGGTAAGGTTTAATATGTATATCCTTACAAGAATGTGAATTGAATTTATTAGGTTTTGAGGAACTTGACTTTAAAATCTACTTAAATCTAGAGATAATGTTATTGATTTTCGTAAACACCTGGACATTGCTTGATAATGATATACAATTGTTTAGAGCTAAAGGAAGTTATTACTTTCTTAAATATAAAACTCATCTTTTTATTAACAATGGTTATGTCTAGAGCTTTATTTTGTTTAAAGGCCGCCATTGGTTTGTTTTCACAATTCTTGTAGATTGGCTGATGTCACCCTCATCCCAAAGTTCCATTAAATTTACATGTGATTATTTTATTCTTTTCTAATACAACATAACTACCAAGAATCGGAGTTCCTAAGACATTTAAGCACAAATTGTGAAAAGTTATAATATTAACCCTTAAAAATATTTTCTTCTCATTTTAGTAATTTCTGGAAAGTTTAAGTTTTTTGGTGTATTTAGAGACTTTTAGTAGATATTTGTGACAATTATTTTTCTAGCACATTTTATTCCATTATATCGCTTTTTATGGTTACGTTTTGGCCCTTTTTTACGAAAGGGACAAAAGCGGCCCATACGTTGTTAAGTTTAAAAGTTTAAACATTTTATAGAAATGGGCCTCGTAGGATTTTGCATAAATATTTTTTAAGACATTATACACCTAAAATCTAAGGGTTATTTCGTACACAGTCGTACTATTGCCGATTTTTATCTCTATTATTAACCCTGGGATACCTTCTCCATTCGTTCAGAAACTTTTATGTTTTTGCAGATTTATAATAATTGTTTACACATTTGTTTGTATGCACTTTTGTCTGTGTTTTTGCCAATAAATAATTGTAATTTGTTGTTGTAGTTTTTGGTGCAAACAATCCCAAAAATCTTCTTGTTGTTTTTCAGAAGAATTCCTTCAAACGTAAATTGTTTTTATATTTTTTTGTCTTATTGTTTACAAAAATGTGCAACATTGTAAATTAAAGTGTTATTATAATTTTTTTTTTATTTATAAATTCATTTCCGGTTACATAAATTAAAAAAAAAAATACTTAAAAATGAAATTGTGAAACATTTTCCGTAACGCTTAATAGTATTAAAGCCGTTACAGTGGTATACAATTAAGAAAACGTTTGTATAAAAATTCTTAACTTTTTAAAAGATAAACTATTTTGATTTTTGTAATTATTAAGACCTTTTTTATCATTTCGATAATTCGTAACAATGACGTCAATCTTGTACCAGAAACCCAGTAAAAAAAATTTGGGTTTTTTGAAGCACTTAAGTCCCGGTTCACACACGTCAAGTTTGACTCGTCAAGTCTTGAGTTTTTAGGAGAGAGGGGAAAAGAGAATGCCACTTCATTGCCGCTCTCTCCTAAAAACTCAAGACTTGACGAGTCAAACTTGACCTGTGTGAACCGGCACTAAGAGAAAAAGCGCATAATCGAGCGCTTCAACTAAAGAGCTTTTATAAAGCAGTAAATGATATAGAATAAAATAAACAAAAAAGCTGCTATTTTAGTGCTGACAATGAAGAAGGTTGCAAACCGAAAAAAATAAAAATATGCGAAAATGATTGGAAAAAGGCATTTAAACAAAAGTAAAAGCAAAACATTAATGAGTATGTTAATATAGTAAGCCCCTAAAAAGCACTTTAGGAGTGCTTTGTTTGCATGTTAAAAGAAGCGTTTATTGTCAGCAGAAAATAGTCCTCCAAACCGGGAACACCCCATACAAAAATCAGGCATCCCATCAGCAGGTTTGAAGCGATTTGTGGTATGAATTAATACACAAAACCTGCTCCTTTTGGAGCACATTTTTTACTGGGAAGGTTCTTCGTTTCTTTTGTAAATGTCAACCAATTTTAAGCACCAAAATAAAAAAGCATTAATTAAAAATTATATATCAATATAAATGAAATTGTTGCTTCTTTTTGAAAGTATAAAAAAAGTTTGTAGCTTATAAGACTTTCAAAACTAACCAAAAACAAGTATATTCGGCTATACCTTTACCATGGTCCGATAATAACAGAAAGTTATATAAATACCTTTCTTTAAATATAAATAAATAAAATTTTTGCCACGCCCACCTATCCAATCTCTCCCACATTTTGTCGGATGTTGTGTATTGATAACCAAGATGCTTGTACCTAATTTGGAAATATTGGCTCTTGCCGTTCTCCAGCTATACATAAAAATAAAACCAAAAACAACAAAGGGATTGTTGGGTAAAATTAGAGGCAGTCAAGGCTTTTTGATCATATCTCAGCCTTTTGCGGACCGATTAGGCTGAATTTTAATAGCAAACAATTCCGGACCATATGTGACATAAACATATAACAACTAAGTCCTTATAGTATCTGTGGTCTTCGGAAACCACATTTCAACGGACAGACGGACATCGTTAAATTATGTCCCTATTGCGGTTCTCCACTCTTGTAACAGTTTGGTTGTCTTTGATAAATTCACATTGCCATTCTCAACTCAACTGGCAGTTGGCTATTCAGTTGTGTATCTGTTAGTTTCGTGGTATTGCCATTTTCAACTTTGTAAAAGTTTGGTCGAAAAAAATGTTAAATACACACAACTGCTAAAAAGTAGTTGTGTTATTGGCAGTTAAAGTTTATTTTTTTTTAAATTCGATGAAAATCGAAAACAAAATGGAGAAATCGTATGTATAAATTTTTGTAATAACTTTTTCGGTTTTTCAAAAACTTTTATTAGTTTTTAAATAAAAACGAAAGCTCAATTTGAGCGGCTCGTCCAGCTTATTTAGAGAAACTTAGAAATTGTTCGCCGAAAGCACCAAAGGTTGGTATGCTGAAAATTGCATGTAAGGAGTTATGGGAAGAGTTTATAATGAAGTCAAATAGTTTGGGTCCACGACAAGAACTTCTTTTAAACACTTATAATCTTCTAAGGGCCATTATTATAACTTGGCGTTAGCTGTTATCCGACAGTTAACAGACGCTTTTTGACAGATAACACATTGTTATCTGTCAATTTAATCTTAACTTTAGCTAACTTCAAGTTGTAATAATGGCCCTAAATCTAATTATAATATTCTTGGCACAGGTTTGGATACACTACAAGGCAAAAAAAAAGAAAAAACTTGCCAAAAATTAAAGAAACACTCAACCGACAGGGGGAGGGCTATCGCAAGAAGTTCCATTAAATTGCCTTGAGAATAGTGTTTTGCAGCTCTTGTATTGCAAGTCCGGCCAAGTATTTGGTGTTGAAAGTATTCCACCATCAAGTGACAATTTGACTGAGTCAGTTGATCCAATAATACAACCAGCCGATTGGCCAACAGATACCCCAACCAGAAGAAGAACTCATTAGGCACAAACAAGTTTTGTTACTTATTATAAGTTCTTACTTGGCACTGGGAAGTTCAAGAGGATTGGAATCATCACGAATTTGTCTTCTTGTACGTAGCGCATCTAAAAAAGAGTTTTCCTTTCTATCATCATAAAATAAATAAAAACTAATATCAATTATAAATACTTTTAATTCAACAAAACAATTAAAAATACTTTTAGTTTAAAAAATGATTTAATTTTATAAAATTTTCACTTGTCAAACGTTATATTTAAAGTTGGCAAATCGATAGTTTAAGTTGGCAACTTTATAGCAAACTCAACTAAAAACAGTTGGGTATCACAAAACCTAAAATGAGTTTGGTTGTGCATAAGTTAGGTTAACTCCAACACGACCAAACTGAGTTGAGTGGAGAACCGCAATAGCGGCATAAACTACTTCAAAACAAAAACTTGTTTAAACAAATTTGGTCAAGGCCATCTTACTGTACTGAAATTAAAGCTAATAAATCTTTTTTTAAGTTTGTTTCTTCTATTTCAAAATAATCGAAGTAAATAAATTGTATTGATGATATGAAAAAATGTATACCCACACATGTACTCGAAAAGGAATTAATACCCCCTTTGTCTTATCTTAATTAGTACTGATAACAATATAAATTAGTAGAAATCAATAAATTTTAAAACAAAAATATTTCTTTTTGAAACATACGACTCGTATCAATCATTTTCTCTAATACAAATCAAATTGAGGGACCACAAAGTTGGAATTTTTGGGGCAAAGTATGATGTGACATGATTGGAAAACCTGCTTATATTAAAATTTAAGTTTCAACTTTTTAATTCATTTCGGGAAATAAATTTTAAGTTTTTTTTTTTTTTTATAAAAGAAACAGTTAATAAGGGTCTTATATAGAAACTGTGATCTTTAATGGGACCTACTTTTAAAATTATTATGAATTGATTTTGTAAGTTTTTTCGATAGAGAAAGCGATTTTCAGAAGCCGAGTTTAAGTAGGCACTTTGATCCAAAAAGACACCATTTTGTCCATTAAACCGTTTATCAAAAAATTAAGGAAACTTAAATCTATTCATTAAGAATGAGCTGCTCCAAACTTTCGTGTTAATTTCATGATTTTCAACGAGGTAATTTAAGTGCTATTGCGATGCGAAAACAATTTCGATGCGAAAACTAAATACCAACTTGGTACTTTCTATCACTTTCGCAAAATTTTCTGAAAATGAAGCGATCGTGGCAGTAAAAATTGAAGATGGCGCGGATTTACAGTAATGAAATGTCAAAGTGTTTAAAAATATTTGAAATTGGAAAATTTAAATAAAATAAAGTGATGATTTACGAAAAGAAAAAAAAAAATTTTAAGATGCGAAAGTCACATGCGCAAACGTATTGAAGAGTACCAATCGCTAGATTTGCTACAATTTTCTTTTGGAACATTTAACAAAATCGTCAAATATTAAAATTTTACAAGTCAGAGGCAATTTATAGCAATGATTTTGTATTGATTGGTACAAAATTATAAATTTTTGGCAAGAAATTCTATTTATGATAAAAAAAAAGTGAATGCTTGCGTTTTATTCTATTAATTTCAGAAAGTGGGCTTATTTATTATAAAAAATTAAGAAAAATATTTATCATTTGAAAAGGAATACATAAGAAAAAATTTTAGTACCAAACTAATGCATTTTCTTGTCTCTGCATTCATTTTTCTACACAACTTCTTATTAAGAACTAACTTCTTACTTCCTAACACACAACTTTTCTTAGAATAACTTACCAAACAGAATAAAATAGGAGTTCGCCTTTTTAGAAATAGAAAAATTCTTCACATTTGATTATGACTTCAGTGAAAAAATTCAATCGTATGTAGCGACGCAAATCGGAATCATAAAAACGCAAAGCGAATTTAACCAATTTTTAAAAAGTATGTATGTATGTACTTTTTTGAATTCACTACATACATTTGTATAACCAGCGAGAAAAATTGCAAGCGCTTCCACTTGTGAGGCCTCTAAGGTGGTCTTCAAACTTATTTTTATTGCTTTCTTAGTCATTCACTCTGCCTTCTCGAAAAGATCTATTACTTTAAAGGCCAGGATTAACTATCCTACACCATCGTACGATTTATTCACACACAAATCTGGCAGGAGTCTTTCGACATACAAAAAAAATCTATCATTTAATTAAAAATTTCATAAAAATTTGCAAGTTGTCAAAAACAAAATCTTTCACTTTATTTAATTTTAAGGTCAGATTATAAAACATAATTTTTTTGACAAATCGAACGACTGAATAGGATAGTGTATTACCGGCTTTATAAAATATTCAATTTCCATTCTCGCAGACCAACCTAAGTCAGCGCGTCGAGCGTAACGTTTTCTAGCGCATAGCGTTAACGGTGAAGTGACAAATGTACAAATTTAAATAAGAGCGACAACGTTGTGTCAGTAATTTTAACTTATGTATACTAGTGCTGGGAAACTATCGATAGACTATCGATATTATCGATAGTCTTAAAATATCGAAAATATCGATAGGAAAAATATAAATATCGATATTTTTATTATTTAAAATACAGCCATGAAGACATCTAACAGCAGCTTTACACGCTTTCATCTTGAATAAGCACAATCTCGTTTAGATATTAAAAGTTTAATATTGGCAGAAAACCAAGGCCTTTCCCTATTAGATGTTCTTTAAGATTTTAGTGGAACTGTTTCATCAAATAGACGCTGAATATTATCCTCAAAAAATTCTACTTGCTCATCAACAGAGGGCATGTAGTACATTTGAGACCAATCTATACGAGAGGCGCATTCAGGCCTTTAATTAGCATTTTACTGCTAATTAAAGGCCTTTAAGTCGAAATTTGTACATGTTTGAATAGGGACTGAAATGTCAAATATTTTTGTACTGTTGTAAAAAAATGCAAATCCAAATGCAATTGCAAGTATAGGACAAAACAATGAACGACCATTAGAGGATAAGTCTGCTAGATTGATTACCTTCTTGGGTTTAGAATTTAGAAAATTTTTTAGAGTTGCAATGGAATATCTTACAGTCCCTGTTACTTCGGTTCTTTCAGAAAGGTACTTATCAATTTAAAAAAAAACTGCCATCTAAAATAACGTGCGTATATACATACGTCTCATACATTCAATAAAGTGATATAAGAAACGAACTGTAGCCTTATAAAAAATAATTAAATTTTTCCTGCACAATTACAAACATTCAGTCGATAGTAATGTCGATATATCAATAGTGAAATCTGAACTATCGATAAATATCGATAGTAGAAAATATCGATAGTATCCCAGCACTAATGTATACACGAAGAGAAAAAATATGTTTAAATATGGTCACCTCCAACCAAACTATTAAAAAAAAAAAATTTAAACATATTATGGTTAATATAACCATATAATTGTCAGCGACAACCATATATGGTTATCGCTGGCAATAATATGGTTCTAATAAACATAATATGTTTAAAATTTTCTTTAAAAATAGTTTGGTTGGAGGTGACCATATTTAAACATGTTTTTTCTCTGGGTGTATTGTTTAATAATAATAATAGATTGACAAAAAAAAAAAGATAAATTGCCATTTTTAAAAATAACAAAAGCAAAACAGTTTTTTTAGAGACCACTTGACTACTCAACGCGCTGTCAAAATTGGTTTTTTTTAAGTTGTAAGATAAGGCCTGTCAAAATCGTTTTCTTAGAAGATATTTACATATGTACATATGTTTGTGACAATGATTAGGAATTCATTTTTAAATTTACAAAAAATACTCAAAAGTTATTGATTTACTTACTTCACATTAAGATAAGTGACCTAAGATTCTTAATTATTTTAAGAAGGCCTTCTAGAAGCCTTAAAAGTAGCAGACAAAGTCTTGATATCCAATGAGACACTGTTTTAATTGGAAATTTAGTTAGAATATGGCTGGGAGGCCTTATGTCTGCCAATTAGAAGGCCTCTTTTCTTTTTCTTTTTCCCGGTGGTACTTATAAATACATAAGTATACATGCTTATTTACCATACATATTAATGTAGATATTGAAGAGTAAAAGAAATGTCAACATGTCTCTGAATCAGACAACTATATGACTGCTATTTTAAAATGTAAACAAAAACAAGCCTCTTTATAAACACACACATACAGACAGATAGACAGACCTATGTTAATACATAAGAGTACTATTAAATAAATATGTACATATATGTATATGACTATGACAAACATAAATACATACATACATATATACATACATACATACATACATACATACATACATACATACATACATACATAGATACATACATACATACATACATACATACATACATACATACATACATACATACAAATATGCATATTTATAACTCATAGCCAACTGCGTAAAATAAAAACATTCATTAATAAATGAAAGCAACAACAGCAAATTCTCATACATTTAATATAATGCGAGAAGCCGACTACATTAAATATATAATAAAGCAGTGATGGAAAATTTAAAAACTAAGATGATAAAGACCACCAAGCAAAAGAGTACTTTATTTAACATTTTTGGTACTTTTTATAACGTCCATTTTCACCAAGTTCAGTTAAAACCAACTATTACCTTAACTTCCAGTTAACAGTGCGTTTTGACAGTTATAGCTGGTAGTTCTTTATAACTAAACTTGGTTAAATTGGCTGTTAAACATACTTTTCGCTAAAAAAAAATAAGTCAAACAAAAAACATAAAACTAAAAAGTTCATTCATTTTAATATGACAAGTACTTTTTCAGAATGATATTAATTACTTGACCAAAAAAAATTTTATATATATGATTTTCTCAAAAACGTCTCCAAATAATGGCCAATGAATGCTTCTATCCTTGTCCGATTAGGGAGTTGAAAGAAAGTTGCACTTCAGAAATTATGCCATAATAACTGGCAAATTTATTCTTAAACACGTCGGTATATAAATCTGTCAAATCGGTTAAAAAATGGCTGAGTTATAACCGAAATACTGAATTCCCAAAAATTACTCTTCGTATACCCTTCACCGAAGGTAAAAAGGGTATATATAACTTTGTCATTCCGTTTGTAATTTCTACAATATTGATCCTACACCCTATAAAGTATATATATTCTGGGTCCTTGTGAAAAGCGAAGTTCAAAACCGGTTGTCTGTTATTCGGGCCATATTTCATTTTAATGATATTCAAACAACGTTCGTTTATGGTTCAGTTGTCTAGGGGGTTGAGTTAAGAAACTGTTAGTCCTCTGGTTCAATTTTTCAAAGAGAATTTTTCTTTTAATTTGTATGTTCTAAAAACGATTTTAAAAAAATATTTACCAGTTTTATTTAGTTTTTATCTAGTTGATCTATATTCTGCTCGCACAATGGTGAAGGGTATATAAGATTCGGCACAGCCGAATATAGCACTCTTACTTGTTTTTAAATATCTTCGGAACAACATAACCGATTTAAGAGTTTGATATGTCGTTTTGAAAACATGATAACGGCTTAAAAATAAAATAAAATAAAATAAAAAAAGAATGAAAATTGGATTTGGCCACGCCCCTCCGCCCGCAGACCGAAAATCAAAAATCCCAGCCCAGCCGTTTTCGATCCATACGTTACATACATACATACATACATACATACATACACGCATCCTGTTTTATATATATAGATAGAAGATAGATAGATGTAAATAAAACAAGCCAACAACATGAAAGAAAAAAGAATAACAAATTTTGTGGTTGTCCGGTATGTTATTGATAAGTTGGCAATGCTTCAAAGAATAGCAACGCGCTGGATTTCAATCAAGGAAGCAAAAGAAAAAATGTACTTAAACTGAAGTAGGGGTACCGTGGTATTATAAAAATAAAAAGGTACTGAAAATTGTATTCTATTTTCCATCACTGTAAAAAATTAAACATGTACGTATTTAGAGCTGCCACACCAAAATGGTAAAAAAAATGCTTGTCTAAAATAAAAAAAACGTCATAGAGACTTTATTTAATGTTAAAAATTAACATTTTCTTAAAAATAATTTTAATAAAACTAATGAAATTTGAAAAAATATCCAAATTTTACAAAAAAAAAATTGAATTTGAAAGTAGAAAATTCGATAAAATATCGAATTAAGCTTGCCCATCAAACTCACATATTTGTAATTGTGTTAGTGACACAAAAAACGCACACGTAAGGTTAAATGAGAATTTGACGAAATTTAATATTCTTTTGATTTTCTGAGTGCTCGTTTCGTTTCCCCTCGTCTCTTTCGCCTATAAAATAGCAAGCTGATCAATTAGACTTGCATCGTAAGAATTGGGACTTATTGAAACAGTGGACACATTTTCATTCAAAAACACTCAACGGTTGCGCAACAGTTACGTCTTATGAATGTGCGCCGTGTTTAAAAAGAACATTTTTATAAGAATAAATAACGATAAATTTCGTAAATAGGAATAGCTGATATTTAGTCCAGGCTTTTAACAAAGAGAAAATACTATTCTGAGATATCATTTGTATGTATGCATATCTCGTAAATGGACAGGTTTATAAAGAAGAAAACATTCGAAATGGTAGTTTTTACACTTAACATCTAGACATGAACATTAACTCACCTGTTCAATTTCCGACAAGCTTCCTTTCATTTTCATTAATTTCTGTTCAGCATCCAAACCACCGCTGACTTTTAAGCCTAAAGCGGCCATTGGATCTGCCTTAAGTTCATGACGCTCTTTGCGCAATTTACTCAGTTCCGATAGAATATGTTTCATATATTTGTCATTTAAACGATCCGCCTGCGAAGGTTTATAGCCACAACGCACTTCATAGGAATCTTCTAATTGCATTAATTTCCTTTTCAAAGCAGTAACACGTTTATTGATCTGTTTCATACGTTCCTCGGGTGATTGGAAGGACATAACATTCGGTATAACCTGTTGCATGAGCTCGCGTGTCTTCATATTCTCCAAAGAGGTAAAAGCTCTGAACGTGGATTCCATAGAGTCGTCATCATCCAGATCGTTGGCCAACATTTGGGCAGCAGTCTGGTGTTGTTTGTGATAGGGCTGGGCAAATGGTTTGACTTTGGATAGTTTGGCAGCCGTATCAATGGAATCGACTAAATGAGGGCGTACGGTTGCATAACGCCTACTAAGAATGGGAGTCTGATCTTCGGGTACCGAGCGATCCCATGGCAGTGCTTCTTGAGCTGAGGTGGTTAGCGGAAGTTTGTGGAGACTATTTTGACTGCTGTTCTTGCTGCTATTGGCTGATGTCTTTTGTTGTTGTTGCTGTTGTTGAGTGATGTTAATATTGGCATCATCTATGGAGCCGTTTGAGGAGGCGGTTGGTGATATATTTTTGGCCAAAGGTTTGGTTGCCGAATTATTAAAATCAATCAAATTATTGTCATTCAAATCGTTGGTATTATTTTTCTCAGATGCATTTGCTGCCGCTGTTGATGCCGAGGAAGATTTTTTGCTTATAAAGCCACGTCTTTCATTCTTTAACGTTGACAAGTCATATTTGTAAACATTTTCATCGTTTAACTTTGTGGGCAAGTATCTGATGGCATTTGAGGAATTGGTCGATTTTTTAGTTACACCCGAAGCCTTACGTCCCGGTGGAGCACGAGACTTACAGAAACGTTCACTGCTGCGGCGTCGTTCATTTTCACACTCACTGTCATCGCTATTGTCGCGATGCTTGCCATTGCTACTAAAGCACACCCTGATTGGTGAGTGGCGCTGTGATCGGGCTGGACTAGTTTCATAACGTGACCTTCTAGTCATATCCTTAATGGGCACTCCCACTGTCCAGGCCTGACAGCGTTGAGCTTGCCGATTGGCCAAACTGCCGTCATTTTCATCCGAACCGCCCTTGGAGCCCGAACCATTGTCGCCTTCTTTTAATTCCTGTTCATACACCTCATACGGTGTACGCTTAAAATCTTCGGAGGAAACTCTTCTAATGTTATCGGCATTTCTTAGAGATTTCAAAGCATTCACACCCAAGTCGGCTGGTGTGGAGGCTACATTATTATTGCTTTGTAATTTGCCATCGTTGTCCTGAGGCAAGAGTTCCTCACTATTCGAACGCTGCAATTTACGATCCTGTGTTGTGGATGAACTGCTGTCGAGACGTTCTTTGCGTTTACGTGATTTTTGCCATTCTAAAGGATTTATGATCTCGGGCAGATATGTGGAGTTGAAACGTGTTTGTGTATTTTTGTTATTTTCTAATTGTTCTGGTAATGATGATGCATTATGTTGCTGTTGCTGTTGTTGTTGTTGTTGCTGATGATGATGATGTTTTGAAGGAGATTTTGTTTCATGTTTCTTTTTGATATGTTGTTGTTCTTGTTGTTTTTTGCAGACATCTGGTATATTAGCACCAGAAGTTGAGGCCGATGGTGACGACGTGGCCGAGGAGGAGGAGGATGATGATGACGAAGACGATGAGGAGGATAATGTATTACAATTATTATTATTACGACAAGATGCTGACGAAGATGAAGAACCAGTAAGACGACTTAGGTCGTCTTCGCTTAGTCCAGTATTAGGATGGCGCATGCCGCACTAAAAACAGAGAGAGAGAGAGAGAGAAAGAGAAAAACTTTATTAGTTAAATTTTGAAATAAATGATAAATGTACATTTATTTTCTTAAATATAACTTTTGAAGAAAAGTTATTATACAAATATTTAATGTTTTGTTTTTATTATTTAATTAAATAAAAAATATTTTTTACTTAAATTTAAAAGAGTTGTAGTGCATTAGAAATTTCAAAAGTCCGAAGATTTAGAATATGTTAAGGCCTAACTTTAATATGCTTAAGTTGGCTCAAGCAATTGTGCGAATACATGCGATTCATATGTGTCGAACCGTATTGAGCTTAAGAAATCTTTTTGGTTAATTTTATGAAACTGGCATTTGCTTAAGCAACGTGCGAAACAGATCGCCATTTCCGTATGGAATAGCATTTTTTTTTTTTTATTTTACTTTTGTTTTTTTTTAATGCTTTTGAGAGGCTTTTTGTTTAATTTTGACAGTAGCTGAAGCCGGCTTATGCATATTACAACTGGGCTTTTAAAATTTACTAAGAAATTTTTAAAAACTATGTTTTTTTATATCGGATGTCGTTTTAATTGTAAACTTTGTATTCTCGAAAATAACTTTGATAATATTATTGCACGTGCCCGTGCATAAAACTGAATTGGCAAATTGGTTTTTTGTTGTTGTTTTCTTACTAAGACAACAGAATGAAGCAGTTTGTTCTTTAATTTTGTTTTTTCTTTTAACCCATTTATAACTACAATTCGAGTCGGAAAGAACCCAGCCAATTGTAGGGGGATGTAAGAAAAGATAAACTCACTGTTTATTGCTGGTGTTTTGTTTAAGCTTTGATATTGTTACAAGTAAGACTTAGAGTGTTTATAATTCTTATTCGCTTTAGGGTTTTATTTGTTTAATATTTTTGGCTTTTCTAAAATCTTTGGAAAAGGTTTCCTGATGAGCTGGCCTTAGCAACCAGTGAAATGCGCATAGAAGCTAGCTTTCCCTCAACAAAAAATTTCAGTGTATTTATCAAATATGAAAAATTGGGAATTTAGCAAGTCATACGGATATCGTAAAAATTTTCAAATTCGAAAGAAATATTTTACGAGTTCGAAAAATTTTTACTGTATAAACAAATGGGAAATTTGATAAAAAGTTATTGTTCGAATTTTTTATTGTCGATAAAGTAAAAAAAATTTCCTTTCATTCGAAACAAATAAAACGAAAATCGTAACACACAGTACAAATTATTCGAACTCGTAAATTCTTTCTTTCGAATCCATATACCCGGTAACCCCCGTGATCAATTTAATTTTAAGGCTAATTCTTCATAAGTTTTGGGTCAGTTTTCCTGTTGATTAAAATTCTAAAATTCTTCTTGCGATAAAATTTTTTTTCTTTCCTATTTCGTTTGCTTTAAGCTAAATGAAATTTTTTAAAATTTATCTTTCAAACTTTTTTCTTACAGAGAATAGAAAATTTAAATAAATCATACGCTTCAATTTATTTTTCAATTAATATTAATCATACATACGTATGTTGTATGTGGAAATTAATTAAAGAAATAAAAATCATACGTCGTATATTTTTAATAACGAATCAATTTTAGTGAAAATTTTGGTTTATTTTTCAATAATTTCTGCCAGGTGACTGAATTTTTTTTTTTTAGAAAATTTAAAAGTAAAAAATTGAATTAAAAAATAACTAAAAATTTGTTAAAATTTTAAAAAAATTCCGCAAAAGAGGTCACATTTGAATTTTAAATATATTTATAATACTTTTTATATTCTGTTTTGAAAGCGAATTAAATAAAGATCTAATAATTTAATTTATTTAATCTCTTAATTAAACTTAAACAAAATTGCTTTATTTCACATTGACTTACGAAAGTCTACGTTTAATTGCTGCTATTGAACGTTGCGTTTAAAGCCTTCATTCGAAAAGTATTAAAAATATTGAAATAAAACGAAAGTTCCAATAGGAAATTTTACACAACTGTCAATTATTTTTGCATCTAATTCTAGTTATTATTTCCAGTTATATTTGTTTTTTTTTTTTGTTATTTGTTTGCTAAGCAACAAGCCAACTTAAGTAGAAATTTAATGTTCCCTTAAATTTGTTATCAGTTGGAATTTAAACCAAATAAATCTATTAACAAAAGAAGAAAAAAACCAACACTTGAAAATGCAAATGAATTTAAAAAAATATAAAATGATTACACGACATGAATATGACTAGATTTGGAATAAAGGCAAGAAAAACCCCGCTAAAAGTAAATGGGCTAAAAAGAACTTGTGATTTAATGAAAACTATTAAGAGTCATCTTCAATTGAAGGTGTCTTTAGAAGAAATCAAATGATCCTGTATAGATTAAAAAGGTGAGAAGCTGGGCTTTCGAAATATTAGTAAGTTTGATAACTATATCCGAATATATTGAACTTAATTTACTTTCTTTTGCAAAACGATTTAGCCAGAAAATAAATTTCAATGAAATTGTCATCCAGTGCGTATAATTAATATTGATTATTATTAACTATTCCTTTGTTTAAGCTATTTTTGAACAAAATAAGGTTTGTTCATTAATTAGCAACGAAACACCTAAATTGTTCCGGTCCTACACCCCAAAGAAAAATGGCCCAAAAAAATAAATGAAAAATCGCCCAAAAAAATTCCATGTAAAATTGGGCCTGAATTCACATGAAAAGTGACCCAAAATTGTTGGGCTATTTTTCGTTACAATTGGGTGATTTTTCGTTTTTTAAATTTGGTAATTTTGATATGAAAAATAGCCCATTTTTTCGGGCATACTATTTGTCTAAATCATTCATTATTACTATACGACGAATTACTAAATGTTAGTTATAGAAATAACGGGTCATATTGCAAAAAGGTGGCATGTCATAACGTACAGTGACAAAGTGTCCGTGGACAAACTCGAAAGCATAGCCGGCCTATGGCCAGGCGCAGGTATTTTCTCCTCTTTGATTAAAAGAAGTACCAGTTCGCTAACTAAAGCTTCTCTGCAAAGCCGGCCTTCGGCCGGGTGCAAGGATTTTCTCCTCTATGGTATAACAAAAACCGGCTTCGCTAACTAAAGCTTCTCTGCCCAGCCGACCTTCGGCCAGGCGCAAGGATTTTCTCTTCTATGGTATAACAAATACTGGCTTCGATAACTAAAGCTTATCTGCGAAGTCGGCCTTCGTTCGGAAACAATGCAGATTTTAGAAGCTTTACTTAGCGAAACCGGTACTTGTTATACCATAAAGGAAAAAATCCTTGCGCCCGCCCAAAGGCCGTCTGCGCAGAGAAGCTTTAGCTAGTGAAGCCGGACTTTTTTATATCATAGAGGAGAAAATCCTTGGGACCGGCCGAAGGCCTGCTATGCATAGAAGCTTTAGTTAGCGAAGCCGGTTTTTGTTATACCATAGAGTAGAAAATCCTTGCGCCCAAAAGTGTTTTCGTTATATGTTTAATATATGCACCCAGAGAAAAAACAACAAAACCATTTTTAAAAAAATGTTGACCATATTATGTTTAATTTAACCAAATCATTGTCACCGACAACCACATTATGGTAAAATAAGTTTCTTTAAAAATAGTTTTGTTGGTTGTGAACATAATAAAACATGTTTTTCTCTTACATTTGTAAGTTACTAAATTTATATGAATAATAAACACTGTTTTGCAAAATGGGTAATTTTTAGTTTCTTTTTTGGGAAAAAATTTGTTTTTTCTTTTTGGGTCATTTTTCATTTTGGCTCTTTTTCGTTTCTTTTGGGCAAAATTTCATATATAACTTTTTGGGTTATTTTTCATTCTCTTTTGGGCGATTCTTCATTTGGGCGATTTTTCATTTTTTTTTTTGGGCCATTTTTCTTTGGGCGATATTTCCTACAGCCGATCCAACCATATTGCACGACGGTTATTGTGAGTCACACCTTAATGTCAAGTTTTTTGCCCAATTTAAAATGACATTTCTTTGTTTCAGTGTTTAACAAATTCAACCATAGAGATGTTCACAATTGAGCAGCGCATTAAGATTGTTGAAGCCAGACAGAAGTGAATGGTGACTTTACAAAGAAAATCATCTGCAGCGATGAGGCACACTTTCACCTCGTAAATTCGTTAACAAATTCTGCCACAATTAGACAAATGAGAATCCCGGAGTAATTGTTTAAAACCCGATGCATCCACAAATAGTGACTTTTTAGTGCGGTTTATGGGCTGGCGGCATCATCGGGCCGTACTTCTTCGAAAATGAGGTCGGCTAAGAAGTTACCTTGAAAGGTGTTCGCTTTCGCGAGATGATGACGGATTTCTTGTGGCCATAAATAAGGGATATAGACCTGGTTGCAATAGGATGGTGCCACTTGCCACACAGCCAACGAAATAATGTCTATTTTGCGCGAAAAATTCAATGGCCTTGTTATCTCACATCGTGGCGATATTAATAGGCCACAACGATCCTGTGATTTGACACCGTTTGACATCTTTCTTTGCAGATATTTAAAAGAAAAAATTTTTATTAATAAGTCAAGAACAATTCAATAGCAAAATGATGAGATAATTCGGCACATAGATCATTTTATGGCCATTTTCTTGTTAGGCGATTATCTTTCTTCCCAACGAAAAACTGCACATTAAAGAAATTTGGTTTTCTCAATGTCTCATTTGCTTCGATTTTATTGCAAAGCTAACCGACACTCATCTGCCAATTACTTATTTTCGTTTTATTTGCCGTACAGATAAATTCAATCAGCTGACTCACAACTTTTACATGTATTTTGAGTGGTGTTGCCAACTGAAAACAATGTTTTTTGTCGGTATATTGAGAAAAACAAAATCGTTAACGGACAGTTTATCGGTCCAATAAATTAATGTTGGCATTAAGTAACAGACAGTTTGTCGATACATTGAGAAAATGGCCATTATAATATTCAAATTATTATTATTATTATTATTATTATAATTGAGATAACTCTCTGAAATCTTTTGTTTTGGATAGACCACCCTTTACAATGCCGATTATATTATATTATCGGATGCTTCCTACTTGCTCGGGAAAAAGCAAACGAATTTGAGGTTTAAACTAAAAAATTTCAATCTTAAAAATGCAGTTCAGATTCTTGATACGTCCTGGGAGAAAATATCAGTATTAAATATCCAAAAATCCTGGAACGCCTTGCTCAAATTCAGCAGTGAATGGTGGGAAGAGGACAATATGCCCTTGAAAATTTAACAAAATTGAATTAGGGAAGAAAACGAAGACCTTTTAACTATTGGTTCTCTTGTAGCACAGATTGGTACGGAGCAAATGATATTGTAAGAATCTCAAGCAGAGAATAAATACGAAAGTGTTCATGAAAAAAACCAATTTAAAGTGGATGATAAAATCGGTCATTGGAAAATGACAAGCCGACAACAGCATTTTATGAGCTACGTTATTAAGCTGTTATTTAAAAAAATCTCCAGTTTCTTTAAAAATATTAAAAATGTAAAAAATACATAAAAATTACTTCTTATTTTAATAATAAGACATAATTTTTCAATAACATCGTGGGTTCTGTTAACGCGAAAATTAAATTTTCCCGACCGGTCAGGTTTTCAATTAGTCGTGAATATCGAGTGCGTACTGTACAACGATTTATTCGAAAGCAACGTAAAAAATGTCCATCTTAACTACTTCGCTCAACATCTGATTTTCCTTTGCGTTTCATTTTAGCCAGAAAAATAATTCAAATTGTTCCACAGAGCGTATGATTAATATTAATTATGAAATATTTTTATGTTGTAGCCATTTTTCCACAAACTTAATCAATTTTTTTTTCTATTCTAAACACAACTTTAAACTTTCTACGCAACAAAGTTCAAAATTTAATGATTTTCCACAAAATTTTTTGATATTTATTGCCAACAAATAATCAGGTTATACAAAAAAAGTCTAATTACTCAACAACCTGTTCTTATTTATTATCTTTAAGTGGTAAAATAATCGATATGATTTGTTGGGAAATAACAGAATAAAAAACTGTTTCAATAATTAAAAACCACACGAAGATTATGTTGTTTGATAACTTTATTCATAAGAACCTCTCCAATCAATATACTAACTAATAAATCTAATCAAATAAAGTAGAATTTATAAACTATCTGCATATAATATTTGTTTACAATTGCTTGAAGTGTATACTTCCTCAAAGGAATTTTAACATGGGAAAGATTAAAATAAAGGTTTGAAAGTTCATTAATTATGTGTGCTCAATTCTCAGTATTCATTGAGAAATGCGCTGAAATTTATTGTTGGGGGATAAGCCAGTTCCTATGCGCATTTCACCGGTATCTTAGGCCAGATCATTAGGAAACATTTTCCCAAAGACTTTGGAAGAGCTAAATATATTATACAAATAAAACTGTAAAGTGAAAGAAAATCACAAAAATTCAAGATTTATTTGCAACGGTATCAAAGCTTAGACAAGGCAGCAACAATAAACAGTGAGTTTATCTTTTCTTACATTCCCATACAATTGGTCGTTTTTGTCGACTTGAAGTGTAAGTGTGAAAGTTGCCTAATATTTTGTAGAGGATTGTAAAGAAATCGGATCCCTAACAAGCTTTTTAGGAAATATTTGTCGAAGGACCTAAAACGGAAACCCTAACTAAATATGAACCGATTTCCATTAGAGGATAATTTCTTCTTTCGAACACTTATTGCTAAAAAACTTAAGCGACAAAAACACAATTTTACAGGAGAAGGGTTTTTATACCCTCAATCTCAGACCCTATAAAGTATATATATTCTGGGTCCTTGATTAATTCTAAGTCGATTTAGCCATGCCCGTCTGTCTGTCCGTCTGTCCGTTTGTTGAAAACAGGCTCACTTTCGAACAACTCAAAAGAAATAAATAATGATGCCAAATTGCTTGCAGTTATCCTAAGCAGTTTGGGATTGAAATCCAGCAAAATCGGTTCAGTAGGACCAGAGCTATGAATCAAAATGTGGAACCACCACCTAAAAAATTTATAATTTTGTAACAAAAAATAACATAAATGCTGGAAGAAGGCACGGAATGAGATAAGATTTTGCAAAAATTTGTTTTATTTGACTGGAAATCACGCTGTTAAATTTCGTGAAGAGCCGTCCATAATTAACCCTAAGCCCCATATAAACAATACTCCCGGAAAACAGTTTAGCACTCCTAAAACCGTAAAAAATAACGCTAGCGTAACAAAATTTGGTACGTCACAGTTCTTAAGGACTAGAAATGACACTGTGAAATTTCGTGACGATCGGTCCATAATTTACCTTAGGCCCCATATAAACCCTACTACCGGAAAACAGTTTAGTACGCCTAAAACCGTAAAAAATAATGCTAGCATAACAGAAATTGGTACGTCACAGTTTTTAAGGACTAGAAATGACGCTGTGAAATTTCGTGAAGATCGGTACATAATTTACCCTAGACCCCATAGAAACCCTACTCCCGGAAAACAGTTTAGTACACCTAAAACCATAATTAATAATGCTAGCATAACAGAAATTGGTACGTCACAGTTTTAAAGGACTGGAAATGACGCTGTGAAATTTCGTGATGAACGGTCCATAATTTACCCTAGGTCCCATATAAACCCTACTACCGGAAAACAGATTAGTCGCCTAAAACCATAGCTAATAACAAATCGTCACAGTTTAAGATAATAATAACATCATACAGATATTACTCCTTAAACATTCGAACTGTCAGTGGAGGGTATCAAAGATTCGGCACAGCCGAATATAGCACTCTAACTGAGCAACCTAAATAAGAGCGGAAGCGTTTTTTGTATGTCAAAACTTCTCATTTGCATACAATTTATACGAAACAAACCATTAGAATGCGAATTAGAAACCCCCGGCTGATAAATCTTATTTGACAGATCGCTATGTCGGTTTGTTTTATTGAAATTGTATTTAAATAAAATGTTCATGTTTTAAAAAACGCTTGCCGCTTTAGTTTAGGTTGTTCAGTAACTTGTTTTTTATTATATTTCAAAATGTATGAAGGCTGGCGCTTAAGCTAAAATGGTTTTTGCTACAAAATCGTAACGGTATCTTATGTAACCAGGATATTTTAGGAAATGATGAGTGTTGCCAATAATTTCCTGTATTAAAAAAAAACGAAAATTGAAAATTATGTCGCTTAAGCTATTTTTAAATTTTAATGCTTGATTTTATATTTTAAAAATGGTTCATTTCATTTGTTACTATTCAGGTCTTTAGCTGTTATCGTCGTACAAAAAACAAATTTATTTATAATATCAGTTTGTGTTTTGTTTTTTTTTTTAAATTAGTCTCTGATAGTTTTTTAAATTTGTTTTTAAGTCTTAACGTCTAGACATACTTATGTTTGTATTGGCATTGAAAAAATTGATAAAAATCCAAAAAAGCCCAACAAATACTTCAACAATTAATTAGAGATGAAGGTAATCCTTAAACATTGAGTTAACTTTTAAATACAATTTCTTACTTTTTTCTTAAGAATACATATATGGTCCCTTTATCGTTTGAAAATATTTTTATATCCTTCAAGGATTTTCAGGACACGCACAATTGATGTACATAATATCTAAATTGCTTTGATTTTCCATCCTGCAACGTCGGTGTTACACATACCCACAAATTTTTTAGTCATACTATTTAAATGCTTGTTAAACATTTTGATCGTGTATAGGACCCCTTAAAACATGCTGCATAAATTTCCCGTGACCAACAAATTTGTCTCCAACTAGTTTGCTGGGTTATAATTTAAAAATGTTTTCCACTTTTCTTCAATTAACATTTTGACTTCTCATCTTTTAATTATTAAATAAAACATGTATTTATTTATTTACTGTGTTCTTGTATAATTCTCTTTAGGCTTTAACTAAATTAGTCAGCGTGACTAGATAAATATTTAAACAAAAGCAATTGTTCAAAATTTGAAACAATCATTTTTATTATTTTCAAAATAATTTATAAGCCGTCTATTAAGCAGCCATAAAAACGTTTGGTTGATAATAAATAATGGGTCTCTAAATTAAATAAAATCATACAGAGAAAAATTATTAGCTACCTGATCAGAAGATTATAAACTTTGGACTTGACTAACTGTTTTTTTGAATTCTTAAAAGACGTCATTTATTTTTTTTTGTATAATAATAATACTAAAAAAAAATACTTTCCTAAATTAAGACAATTTAGTTTTGTTAATAAATTTTAAAATATTTACGCAAATTGAAAAGTTAAAATAAAACTTATTAACCCCTTAATGCTTCAATAATTTCTCAGCAATTTTTTTGTTTTTTTTTTTTTATTGCGATTTTTAACAAATAAATAAATATCAGTGAATATTTCGTTATAGGTTGAGTTGTGAAAAAAATTTAAGAATTGGTAAATAAACATTTTTTAGGACAAAATTAGTGGAAATTTAAAGACATACATACTATGATTTTGAAGGTGTTATTAATAAAAAAATACAAGCAAACATTTTGAATATAGTAAAAATGTGTGTGAGCACAAACAACACACGGTATCAATTCAAGTGCATAACACGGCTAAAATAAGACAATCGGCCCTTGTTTTGGAGCTTAAGCTATTTTACGTCCGCTGCATTGTAATAGTCTAAAGCATAGCAACAGCTCCTAGAGATATCAATACCCGCAATTCAAACTTTCACGAGTGAAAGCTCTCAAGTAGTTCAGGAACTCTCTACCCGTCTTTGGGTTTAAACCACAACCACTACGTGCTTCCAAAGCCATGCCCTCAAGAGAGCAGCAATCTCTGTATAAAAGCATTAAAACGCACACCTAGTGTGACAGTAAGCATTATTTGCCACACAACAACCAACGTACTCTCATCCAAAACCGCAACCTTAGCCAGCCTTCGGGATCCAGACCACAGCTAGTCTTACCTAGCCCTGCGACCCTCCAATTTACCAACCAACCAAGATCTTCACCACCACCAGCTTCACCAAACTGGTCGCTCAACTTTTTGTTACTTCACAAAATCTATATTCACACTGTTCCTATGCCAATCATAACTACTTCATTTGATCCACCAAATTAAATCCACTTCCTACTCGATCGGTTGGCTTTTCGCCACTTAATAAAATTCCTAGCGATGATTGGCCCGTGAGTGAGTGAGAGCCAGACCAATTATCACTACTTTATCTGATTCACAACTTCTACATTCCAACCAATATCCACCAACGCAAATCACACCATTACCTCCAGTTTTGACTGGCACACAAGTGTACATCTCACGAAACTTATAATAAGCACAAAGACACCTGCTCTTAAGAAAGCGTGCCCTAGGAGACCTCAGCCAACAGTCAGCCCGATACCGAAGTTTCGGGGGCTACTGACTCTTATAGCAGCAGAAATTAAGGACTTTGCTAAACCCCTCGGTGACAAGAAATCCGAAGACTTTCCGATTTCTATAATTACAAATTTAGCAGGAACCAGGCTGACTAGACCAGTTTAGTCCATTGAATTTCAACGTCCACAAAGAAAATTTCAGCACAACAGAACTATCCTGTACCTCTAGCCAGCAAACATTTCATTGTTTATAATTAACTCGATGGAAGTACTACTATAAAACGATAAAGATACAGCTTCCGATACCTTCCTACGGCTTCTCTATGATGCGCGACCTGATGCCAGTCAATATCCGAAATTGACAAAACCTAAAATACCCCAAAAGATGTAACACCAAGAGTTATGGACTTCTCAAGGTGCTTTTACTTTTACTGGGGGGATCTAAGACTATTATATACCCTATACCACAGTATTTAGAGAAAAACTTGGACCGATAGGCAATCAATCATGGAACCACCAACGCAAAATGATGTTATGAGGTTAACATTTATACACTCATAGAAAAATGCAACTTTATATTGGTGATGCCTTAACATTAGAATTGTGACATCAATGTTATTACAAATGGCATCAATGAGGCAAAAAGTAAAATCAATCCATTGACGAACGTCATCATAAAATTTTGTCATATTTTATGCCGCATATATGCTGCGACTACAGTGACGTCAATCCGATGCCACATTTTGTGTATTATAAACATTATTTTCATGTTTAAAAAGTAAGATAAGAAGCGAAAATTCCCATATTCAATTTGCTTCAATTATTAAGTAAAAAAAAAACAAATTTTTAAAGTATAATAATTACGGAAACCATATCGGTCATGCTGCTTGTATCTTATAATTGAGAGATCTTTTGTTAACAAAGGAACAAAAGTGAAACAAACATGTATAAGGGGAACCTTAATAATAGTATCTCTCACTATGACTTAATGAAAAACATCCTAATGAGTCCTTTCTCCGTTGTAACTGAGCCATCGCACGGATGAAATTTTGTATTAAACTGACTCCGATTCAACATTTCGGTGATGCCGAGGTGTCATCCCATTGATGATAATTTGACCAAGTGATGTTAAGCCTGACATTACAATGATGAAAGTGTCATGAGGGAAAAAACAAAGACACTTGTAATCGTAGTGATGTCAAAATACATCAGCGTTATAAAGCCTTTTCTATCAATGTATAAGAGTGTAATCTAGATAAACACATCTTTATGAGATATTTTATACCCTCCACCGCTCCACTAAAGGTTTGACATTCCGTGGGAAACATATTCAATATTACACTGAGCCCCCATAAAGTATGTATTTATACTTCGTCCCACTTGGCCCCCTATACTCTCAAAAAAACACTTAAATATGCCTTAAGACGTAGCAAATATTGCTATTGTAGTTAAATTTTGTTTATCATAGTTCTATAATACCAGATACCACTACAAAATCTTCCATTGAAAATTACTTTTATTCGCCTAAATCCAAAACGAATTAATTTATTTTATTGAGATTATGTCTAATTAAGTTATATACGATTAGAAATAAAATGATAGTTCTTTGTGATGATCGTTTCATTATAAAGGGTGGTCCAACCATAATGCACGATGTTAATTGTGCGTCACACCTTAACGTCAAGTTTTTGCCCAACTGACATTTCACATTTCTTTGTTTCACTGCTTGACAAATTCAATCATGGGGAGGTACACAATTTAACAGCGCGTTAAGACTGTTGAAGCCATTTATGAAATTGGGCGTTCAAATCAAAATGCATTTCGTGCATTTCATGATTTTTTTGGTCATCATAATTATTGACCAAATGTGTCCAAAATCGGGAGAATTGTGTGCAAATTCAAGCAAACCGGGTCTGTAGGAAATGGGAAAACATGTGTGCATGCTCAGTTTGTTCTGCGGAAAACAATGCTGTTGTTCAAAAATGAGGTCTGCCAAGCAGTTACCGTGAATGGCATTCGCTATTGGGAGATGATAACAGACTTCATGGCCAGAAATTGAGGATATGGACTTGGACGATAAGTGATTCCAACACGATTGTGCCACTTGCCACACAGCCAACAAAACGATGGCTTTTTTCGATAGAAGTTCAGTGGCCGTGTTGTCTCGCGTCGTGTTGATGTTAATTGGCCGCCACGATCACGTGATTTGACACCGTTGGACTTCTTTCTTTGGGGATATTTAAAAGAAAAAGTGTACGTTAATAAGCCAGGAACAATTCAAGAGCTAAAGGATTATGTCTCAGAGTAATTGAAAATATGAACCTTCGGATAGAGGTATGCCTTCGAAGCCGTGGCGAGCATTTGGCCGATATTTTGTTTCACGCGTTACCGTCATAGATCCCCATATTGTACTAAAAAATATTAAATAATTCTCTGAAAACTCATTACGGTTGTCGTTGTCGTAAACGACTGTGTCGGTTTTTTGTAATAGATTAAAGTAACACCCAACCTGTGTTCATTAATCTGCTACAAAAAAACTATAGTCTTTGACGAAAACGACAACCGAATAAGGCTAAGTAACTATATAAAGTCAACTCCTGATGTATTCCTACTCACAGGTTGGTATCAAAAATTCGGCAAAGCCGAATATAGCAATTTTACTTGTTTTGTCTTGAAGTAATTTTAGGAAGGGGGTTTTATGGTTCATTCTGGACGTTTGGAAGAAATTTAATCTAAAAACACCAACATAACAAAGACTGGAAGAAATTAAATCTAAAAACACCAACATAACAAAGACTTTATTCCGGAAAGAAAAGGAAATTTATATGGGGGCTATGTGAAATTATGAACCTAATCTCACAATTTTTTATAGGCTTCGCCCTTGTGACAATTAGAACGTTTGTACCAAATTCCATTCAATAATTTTCATAATTGTGAACTTTACTTTGGGCACAAGTTTACAATGACAGACAACCAGCCAGACGGGCAGACGGACAACACTAAATTGATTCAAAAATTGCTTCTTAGTCGATCGGTATGCTAAAAGGTGAGTCTAGGAACAATATTTTAAGTTGTTACAAACATCAGCACAAACGCATAAATCTTACAATTGTGGCGTGTGGGTTTGAAACAAAATTTTGTTTCAGTGTTGTTGAAAATAAAAGAAAATTAAATACTAAATGTTATTTTAAGGTAAATTACTTTTAAAAAATTGTTATCAATTAAAACTCATTTAGAATTTTTTTAACGTTTTATCTTACTGCCTGTTTGTAGAACGCGAGCACAAAAGTGACTCGCTTAACTTAGATTTAAAACAAAAACAAATTTTGAAATTTTGTTTTTGTTTTGAATGTAAGTTGAACGAGTCACTTTTGCGCTCGCGTTCTACAAACAGGCAGTTAATGTTATTTCTAGCATTTTATCGGCAATTTGTTTTTAAGCAATAATTATCGAAATCCATGTTATTTGTGTTACGTGACAAAACTACTTAAAACTACTTCAGATACTTTGTAAAATTTTTAAATTTTAAATTGCCAAAAACGAATTTGTATGTATGTTTAAAGGAATATTGAAAATATTAGTAATGAAATAAACATAAAAATTATTTAAAAATTTAAAATAAATTTAAATAAATAAAGGGCATACCAAAAAAAAGGTGATTATCCGGGGTGCCATTAGTGAGTTAGTAATATGGTTAGATTTGTATATTTTTTTTTTCTTTTCTTTTCTTTAAAGTGTTTTAAATTTCATGTATTTTTTGGGTTTGATTTTTAAGGATTTTGTAAATATTATTTTTAAATTTCTTTGGTTTAATAGTTTCAAGTTCATGTTAATGAGAAAGTTAAATTTTAATTTTTTTGCTAAGTTTTCTTTACGTTATGCAAATATTAAAATTGTTAATTGAATTTAATTTATATCAATTGAAAATGATTGTTAGTTTTTATCTTTTTTTTTTTTTTTTTTTTGTTAAACAATTCTAGAATATTTATTTAAGTTTTTATGTAAGATAAGAAAAGCATTTCAAGTGTTTTAGATTTGTTTTAGTAGTGTTTTGTTAAAAAAAAAATAATTTCAGTTTTTAATTACCAGCAGCATTTTTTTTTTTAATTTAATCTTTGGCTATTTTATTTAAATTTTTTAAAATTTTTTATGCACTTTTTAATATTTTTATATATTTAAAATTAGTTTTTACTAATTTTCATTTATTATTTTCATAGTTAAAATGTTCTTTTTGTTATTAATTTTTGTTACTATAATTTTATTTTTTATCTTATTTTAATAATTTTTTTTTTTTTTCTTTAATTTAATTAAAACTAATTAAAAAATTATTGTTTTTTTTTTTCAATTTTATCTACTTGCTTACTGTGCAAAATCTTAAACACAAATAAATTTATTTTCTCCGCATCAAGGCAAAATATATGCAAAAAACTGTATTGAAAAGTCAAAGAAATAAAAACAAACAAATAAAAAACCAAAAACAACAAAATTTTATTCCTCAACCCTCTGCATGAATAATAAAAGAAAAAACAACTTAAAGAAATGAGCAAAAAATTAGTGTGTAGTGGTTGAAAGAACAACAAGGTGTTTTTTGTTTTAATTCTTCTCTTTATGGTAGTTCTCCTAAAATCTACTTATAATTAAAAAATAAAGATACCATCAATAAAAAAAAGATAACACAAAAACATAATAAATACAAGCCTGCTGTCGTTACCTACAAAAACACAAACGTATGTATGTATTGATCTCTATATTGGCACACAACATACATACATACATGAATATTTAGTTGCTCTTAACAGTTTTGTAAACAATAATACGATCTTGTTTTAATTTTTAGTACACCGTGTGTGTTTTATTTTGTTTTTGATATTTTATTCATCAATCATTAATGTGTCCACTTCGATTTAGAATTGGTATTAGACAGTGGTATACATAAATGGAAATTTAACTAAAAATTTCACAGCAGTAAGTGCCCGGCCTTATAATGAAATAGTTGCGGTAAAATATTTAAGTTTCATGATGAAATAGGGAAGCCGAATGGAAAAGGGTACATTGTTAAATACACGTGCGGTTTTGTAACAGCCGTACCTAAACACGAGCGATAGGCGGAAAGCTTCCTTCCGCTATGCTTTTAGTGTTAAGTTTCTTGTTTAATAAAACCCACACAGCAGAAATAAAAAATAAAATAAAAATAAAAAATATATGGAGATAAAACCGCTAAATTGACCAAAAATAGCTAAATTGTCATTGTTAATTAACAAAAGCGGAAAAACTTCACTTTTAAACGCGCTGTCAAAATATAATTTTCCAATTGCAAAGCGCTGACGCCGCGTTATTTAGGGATGCTTCATGTAAAGTGTATGAGCATGACAATTTTTGATTTTTTGTTAAGGTACGGCTGTTAGTTTATTATTCAGAGGAAGAAGAAAGACTGAAGGCATTAATAACCCTGTATGGTTACAAATGCAGTTTGAAGTTTAACAATGTAGACGGGTACTAAATGACAAAGTCTATTACAAGATACATGTTGGAGCAACTCATCTTTATCGAAAGAGAAAAACAAGAAGAAGAGTAATTGTAACTATTTGCTAAAAAATTACCCAAATTTTATAGAGTTTATCCTAAGAGGTTACTGGTAAAAAATCTCATCTTTATATAGGCTGTTTTTAAGCCTGATACTTACGATAGAGTTAGCTGTCAAACGAACTGTCAAACTGCGATGACTTTTTGACATTAATGATCAGTATACTCTAGAAAATAATCACAAATACATTCACGCTTGACCAACGCTACCAATGTATCTAAATTAACTTTGAAAATCAGTCATCAATTCGCGCAACTTATAGACGAATTCTTGATTTTTGGCTTTGCGTGTTTGTTAATAAGCAAATTATGGCCGTGTATGGAATTTGAACAATTCATAACAGACCCTACAAAATCCAAAACATCCAGAAAAATGCCTCGTTTGGTGCATCGGAGCTTATTACTTTACAAATTTAGCCGGAGCTCATTGCGATCGTTACCGCAACATGATCATTGATTTTTTTTTTTTTTTTTTTTTTTGAACTTGGCATTGATCCGGGCGAGATGCGTTTTTAAAAGATAATAAAACAAAAACAAATTCTTAAAAATTTGTTTCTGTTTCAAATGTATTTTCACAAAAGAAACAGTTCTTTCGACAACGTGAAATTGGCAGTAAATAAATTTAGCACAACTTTTCAGCAATCATACCACTGTCATTAACTTTTTTTACACTCGATATTAAATAAAAAAAAAAGATAACAGTACAGAAATTAAAAAGCAAAATACAATATGGAGAATGTATTTATTTTCATGACGTGACAAAAAAAAATTAGTAATAACGAAGAAAAAATGAGAGAATCAAATCAAATGTAAACAAAATTCTACTACAAAACAACAACCACGTACATACATATGCAGGGTTAAGAAAACATAAATAAGCCGGGTGATTGTGCATTCGGCTAGAAAAAACAAACACACATACAAACAAATACAATATCTATATGAAATGGCTACAAAAGCACGCAAAAGCAAAACAAAGCCAATATGGTGTGTGTGGGAGTTTGAGTTGTGTATAAAAGAGTGTGAGAGAGAGAAAGGACATCAATAAAACACCGGTAAAATTCGAGTTAAACCTGTGTTAAAAGTAAACAAACAGTCAGTGTTGTCAGTTTAGAGAATTTATCGCTAAATTGGAGATTTACTTTAGGAAATAGGGATACAAAATTTGATTTGGAGAATATGTTAGCGATATTTTGAATGTCTTGGGGATTTTAATTTGATGTTTATTTTCATTTAATTGTTAATATTGATTCATTGAATCAGAATAAAAAAATGGAGGTATTTTCAAATGGATAGTTTTATTCCATAAAAAAATAATTACACAAGAAAATTATATACATAAGTATGTTATATAATCATGTTCAATCAAGACAATTAAGGGCCAATATTGGTCTTAATACCGCTTGCCAATGAACCGTAAGTTTAATCTATATTTCCCACACTGTATGGAAGTACTTACGATTGCAAATATAAAGTGTACAAAGATTTTAATTTGGACAACGAAGCGGTAGATTCTGACTTTGGTAATCGACATTAACCTTTTTTTCGCACAAGCGAAATAAAGAAAACTCAATCAACAAAAATTCGAAATGTATTTTTTGTAGTCATACAAATCTTCAAATTGAGAACATCCGGAAACCGTGCAAACACTTGTTATATTTTTATAAGTCAATATTGAAGATAAAATGACCAATTTGTTGCCATTTCGTTATTTTAAACCAAAAAGTTATGGTACATTTTATTTAGGCGGTACTTTTATTACTGGGCTCATTAACATGTTTTTTGTTAGAATTTTAAAAGGTTCATTAGTTTATTTTAAAACACGTGCAATTATAAATATGACATCTTACGACCTCTCATGCTAATTGAAAGAGGCGGAAAACAAATAAAAACGTTTTAATTGCCATTGCCGTATCTTATTAATCCTTTTTATGTGGCGTTGAATCCACAGCTGAGCTCCTTTTTTTACTTAGATAGAGAAATGTCAAAACTTGCTTGTGTTTTTGTCATATCGACCTATTACAGCAACAATAAAAATACAATGTAGTTTTTTGTTATACTTGCTGTAGAACTGCTACCACCGAATACATAAATTCGCCTTGAGTATGATTAAAGCAGTTTTTGCTCATATCTCAAAGATTTGCAGACCGATCTTGATGAATTTCAAAAGCGAAATTCATCGAACTATTTTTGATAGAAATACAATTTTTAACGCTCTTGTCTGAAGCTTATTAAGGGACTTTGAAGAACTTCCTTTCACAACCATATAAATATATTTATATCCACTAGTGTTTGCCTAGTGGTCGAAATTTCGACCATAATTATTAACGTAATAACATAAAAAACATTCCAATAAGTATATATAAATTTAAACGTTTAGAGCATTTGTTTTTTCGTCTTATTGGATAGATTTGTCAAGGGACCAACCTCCGGTCCATTTATTATCTTCCACTAAAGTCCGTGAATGTTGAATTTAGTTTTAAAACTTCAATAGTATGAAATAATCAGAAGGTACCAATTAAAAATGAAAAAAGTACCAAAGTATTTACTTTAAGATTCTCAATCTCTCTTAGCTCTGCATGTTGAATTTTATGTTTCAAGGTTCAGTTTAAATAAAAATTCAATAAGTACCAGTTAAAGAACGAAAAAGTACCAAAAATATCGATCTTACAGATTCTCACCTACTCAGGACATTGCATGTTTAATTTTATGTTTCTAGATCCAATATAAACGAGAATCAAAGAAAGTACCAGTTTTAGAACGAAAAAGAATAGTATTCTCCCCTTTCAGATTGGTATTCACTCTGAGACATGCATGTTTAATTTTATGTTTCTAGTCCCAATATTAACGCATATTCAAAAAGTACCAGTTGTAGAGCAAAAAAGTACCAACTGTCATTCACTCAGGACTATAATATTTGTTTGTTTTTAAATTCAATTTTATAGAAAAGTCTAAAACTACCACAGAAGTAAAGGAAAGATATTTTATTTCCCCTTTTTGGTACTTTTTATTCTCCATTGAAGTATAACATATTTCAACATTGTAGTTGGAGCCCATAATTGAATACCAATATGTGAATACAAAGAGAAAAATGTTTTAAAAAAGTACCAAAAATAGGTAATATGTTCATCCCTTAAACGTTTGAAATTCGAAAAAGTACCAAATTTATATTTGTAACGAATTTATATTTTTTACGATTTTGGTATAACATTTATTTCTATGTTTATTGGTTTTAAAGATAGATAAATGGGGTGACAAACAAATCCCAAAAGGGCCGAATTTAAAAAAAAGTACCAGAAGATATAAGTTTACCGAATTTACCCTTTTTTACCACTCAGATAATACTAAAATATGTATTGTGCACTTTCGAAAGTAACTACCTTTTAAATTGTGTATTTCCAAATCGGTTGACAAACAGAGAAGTAAAGTGTTCTTAACTGTATATATTTATCGCTCATTTGCTGCAAGACCGGCATAACTCAAAAAAATCCATTTCGAGATAAACGCATTTAAAGTTTTTCATTTGCTCTAACTACTTAGAAAAAAGAAGAAACATTCTCTTCAAACTGGGAAAGTATACAAGATATAAAGATGAATTTAATACACAACATAAAGAAAAACAAAGCGAACAATTCTGCATCTCCAAAATTTCATTTTTTGAGTTATGCCGGTCTTGCAGCAAATGAGCGATATATAAAATAGAGTTTTATTTTCTGAAGAAAAAAAAACTTCTCGGCAGAGTTTTATTTAATGATGGCGCAATTAGTTTTATTTAAGACGGTAAAAATAAAACTCCTCAAATACGTTTAAGTTTTAATTTAGGCGGAAAAATTAACCTCCTCAAAAGAGTTTTATTTTAAAAATTAAAAAAATTTCGTAACATACTTTTATTATAGGCGGAAAAATAAAACTCCTGAGGGCTAAATCAAAATCTCTTTTAAAGAGTTTAGTTCGAACTTTTATCTTTACGTTGAAAAAAACCTCTTAACTGTAGAGTTGAGATCGTTTTTTTCCATGGTATAATCATCTACAAGGCACGCTCGAAGCACCAGCTGATTATTTTTTTTTTATGGGGTTTTGTTATAGGAACTGTCAAATGTTGTTCACACACACATATTTTATAATAACATATATAAAGTTGACAGTTGCTATTGCAAAACAACAATAAAAATCAAGCTGGTTTTCCTTTTTTACATTCGTTGTAGCTTTGGGCGTACCTGTTACATGATTGTACCATAGATTCTCAACGAATCTATTGGTATATGAATATATAGGTCTCCGTTGACGCTGACATAAAGAGTTATTTGAGTTTGCATTTTCTGGATTACTGTTATTTACGGTCCCTGATAACAACAAAAGTTATAAAAAAAAAACCCAACTTAATTTACTTTAGAATTAATAAAACGTTAGACATTAATTAGACTAATTAAGACATTGAGCATGACAACTAATTTCAAAAAAAGTGCCTGTCATTAACTGTCAAATTGTGGTCGCTCCATGATGCTAATTTTTTTGTTTTGATATGAGTATTATTTATTTAAAATTTATTTAATTACAATAAGAAAGATGGGTAAATGTTTGGGTTTTTTTATTTAAAAAAAAACTGAAATAAATAAATATTTGATTTATTTTTATTGATACAAATTCAATTGCAAACATGTTTTATTAGTTTAATTATAGACTACCAAAAATAATTTAGGAAATTGTAATTATTTCAAGATTTTTCTATTTTTTCTTAATATAAAATGTACGACGGCCGATTGTAGAATTAATGAAGTAAAAGCGTTATATTCGGCTTGGCCTAATCTTTTATGATTTTCATCAAAGTAAAGAAAAGCCAATTGTTTCCGACAGGATATGGTATGGGCGCTTTCATATCGAAGTCAAAGGACAGACGGGCCAACAAATATATTTTTTAGGGACCAACGTCAATATTGTAGAAATTACAATCGGAATGACAAACTTATATATACACTTTCCACCTATCCTGTACGGCTACACCATATTAGAGTATAATGCACCGCAGTACAGCGAATGACATACATATAATGAAGTGAAAAACATTACTAGAGCGAAAAACACTACAGCAGATTGAGGTACACTACTAAAGAGTTGGATACACCTAAATTAAATTGAGAAAACCACCGTAAAGTAGACTGCATCATAGTAAAAACAAAATTATGCCTCAATCTTTATTCATAGTAAATCAATTTTCATCAAGGTTGAGTTACTAAATTAACCTTTTAAAATTCATGTCCCCCAAAGATCGTTAAATCACTAAATAGAGACGTATTTAATAAGGAAATAATCTAAAAGAACTCTTCATCATCGTCAACATAAAATTTAAAACAATTTGTTTAAATTATTTGTCACATAAGTTCTACAATAAATTTCAATCTATAACACATGGATGGACGGGACCTCTTAAGCTTGTTTGTAGTCTCATTTCAATCATTTCACTGATTGTTGTACATTTATTTTTTTATTTTTATTTTAAATAACACAACTCGTGTCTCATCATTTAAATATTTTACAACATCATACTGAAAATAAGAACAAAAATGTGTAAAAAAATTTTGTTTTTAAATAAATAATTTTGCGTCACTCAATTTAAAATCATATAAACAATAAAGGAACAGCCAGTCACATAAGAAAAATATTTGAAGAAACCAACGCGCTGTAATTTTTTTTAAAAATTTACAGAAGACCGAATACGGTAATTTTGGAGCAGAGTATTATGAAAATTTAACAGTGTTAAAAACAATTACATGAAACCATGGAGTTCCCTTAACAGAACTCCCACCTGAACTTCTTATAAAGCTTAAAATGCTCTCCATTTCAATGCCCGAGAAATCATATCAGCTGTTCAAGGTGGAGGATCCCAATTCCGCCAGCCGCCTTCTCGCCAATGCAGGACAGTGAAGGCGTTCTACGTTATCCCCTTCATTTTCTTTACCGTAGCTGAGGCAGTAATCATAATATCCGTCTCCCAGACACTGTGTGTGCTTACTAGACCGTACCTAAAAAAAATAATTGCCCCTTACACCCTCTAACATAAAGTATTTTTGAAAGGAGGTTCCCAACATTTTTTTGTTATATTGGGTGATTTTTTAGCTATTATCTTTTTGGCAACACGTGTTTAAACAGCAGACGCACGTTTCGTGTTTTGTTTCACTGTCAAACATCTTCAATTTGGTCTATTATTTAACCATTATCCGCCTTACAAACGAACAACGCTTGCAAATTATCAAAATGCGTGCTCTGTTAAGAAAGTTCATCGCGCGCTTCTTGTGTTCAGCGACGAAGCTCATTTTTGGCTCAATGGGTACGTAAATAAGCAGAATTGTCGATTTCGGAGTGATATCAGCCAGAAGCATTGCAAGAGCTACCAATGCATCCAGAAAAAGTCACAGTTTGGTGCGGTTTATTGGCTGGTGGCATCATTGGACCGTACTTCTTCAAAGATGATGCGAATCGTAAAGTAACTGTGAATGGTGAGCGCTACCGTGAGATGATATTTAACTTTTTTTTTGCCCAAAATGCAAGAGCATGACATATGGTTTCAACAAGACGTTGCCACATGCCACACAGCACGCTCAACAATGGACTTATCGAGAGGCGAGTTCGGTGAACATTTTATTTCACGTTCGGGTCCGGTCAATTGGCCGCCTAGATCGTGCGATTTAACGCCTTTAGACTATTTTTTGTGGGGCTATGTTAAAGCTCATGTCTAAACACACATGCCCGCTTCAATTGACGCATTGGAAGACAACATTGAAGCATTTATTCATGAGATACCGGCCGAAATGTTGGAAAGAGTATGCCAAAATTGGACTAAGCGGATGGACTATTGAGGCGCAGTCACGGTCAACATTTGCATGAAATAATCTTCAAACATTAAATTATATAGACCGTACTATTGATTCAAATAAAGATTTCATGAATTTTTCTGAATTTTATGTGTTTTTTTTAAACTTTCCTATAGCTCTTAAAAAATCACCCTTTATCTTAGGCATTCACAGTCCGATCTTAAGGTATGATATATCAATGTTTTTGTCTCGAGAAGGTTTTTAGTGGCTATTTATCCACCAGATCTCTGTTCGTATTACCGTTATGTCAGAGAATAAAAACATTTTTCTATATAATTAGAAAATTAAAGCTCGCAAAAAATCATTATAGTTTTGCTAAAGATATTTCTACAATTCATGCAGAACAGTCGGTAGTGTGGGAATCAGAGGCGGTGTAAGCCATAAATGATTAAAATCTGTCTACAACTTTTGATTTTATTCACAAAAGATGAAAAATTATTATATGTATTTGTATGGGAGCCCCCCTACTGGTGACTATTAGGTGGTAAGGCGACTCCTAGGTGGTTAGGACTTTTTCGTCAATATATTTCTTGTCTGTACTAAAAATTATGTATGGGAGCCCCCTTGAGAAATGGATAATGAAAATGAAAAATAAGGTGGGGTTGGTCATACATTTTATCCGTCTTGGAGAATCGTACGCGTTACAGAGGCCCAATTTAAGAATTCCAACCATACAAATATGGCAGCTTAATAAAATTCTTAATTTTTTCGAAACCTTCTTGCAAAAATACTTTATATTTGAGGTTGTACGGCGCACTTGTTGTTCCCTTGCAAGGTGGTTCGCTCTAATGCCCACCTAAAAGGAAGTGTCACGTCCCTTTTGGTCATCGATAGTAGAGCCATGAATCGCTGCATGCAGTGTACGCAGTCTATCTGTCATAAGCAATATCGATAGTTTAACAAAGAAGGTAGTACCAAATCTAGCAAGCTTATCCGCCCTAATGTTCCCGAGTATATCCCTGTGCCCTAGCACCCATACGATTCTGATATCAAATCGCTCAGGCAACTCGTTTCGAGATGAGCAATATGGTTCGATTTTATAAATGCTACTGTTGGTAGTTTACCATATAATGATTAAATAAATATAATTTGGTCTAAATTTACCATTATTTGTCCAGACTAACAAAAGTATGGTCAATATTAACTATATAATGGTTATTTATTTAGGATATGTTTTCAATGTTCTTTTTGAGTTGGGATTTTCACTGATTTTTTTTATTTTGATCTTAATTTTAGATCTAAATTTTTAGACCACAAATGCCCTTTTTAAGTAAAATTTGAATTTACAAAGTCCTTCAATATTTTCTTTACTTTTTTAATATTTTTTTTTTTTTAAATTTAATGGTCTAATTTGTAAAACCTTTTTGAACAGTTTTCCGCGCTTGGGAACTATTGAGAATTTTTTCGAGGAGGTTTTAAAAATTTTTTTTTTTTTGGGAATTTTGAGATTGCAATTCAAACTTTGTTTGAAATTTGGATTTAAATAAAGTTATAAAAAAAATTTTTTGTGTACTTCACTTATTCCCCCAAATATTTCCATAATTTGACTTTAAAAACTTGCACATTAGGGCTATAACCAAATTTTTGGCATAGTACCACGGAGTGGCCAAAAATGTTTTAGCAAAGAAAACACCTGTCTCCCGTCGTTTTGCGAAAAAAAACCTCACGCAGGGAAGCAAATTTTTTAAAACCTTTCAACAAATTTTGAACCGCGATGAATTATAAACCGTAGGAAAATTTTTAAATCTAAAGCAGTGGATAAATTCCAAAATAGCATTTAAAAGATACGTATAGGAATATATACAAATATCAGGTGTAATTTCCGTGAGATAGAAATGGTTGTTTTCAAACTCGAACCCTGCGGGAACTGTTTTAAACAATCCGAAAAACTTATTATATTTTTTATTAATAACTTTGAATATTCTATACGACTATACTCTGCCGTTTTTGATATTCGCAAAAAGTGTAAAAAAGTTATGGCCCTATTGCACATGTGTTTTGTGTTAAAAAAAATAAAAATTCAATGTCTTGTTGCCTTTTTTGGGCAGTTTATTGATGTTAAAACTTGTGATATTTTGTATTTAATGTGCAAGAATAAAAAAAATTAAATTACATTTATTTTTTTTATTATTATAAGATCTTTAGTCAGTTGTCCATCCTTGTCATGTCGTTCTTTTTTTTTGTCAATTATTCGTTTTATAGCAAATTAATTTTGAAAAGTTCAATGCCACGTTACATGTAGTGTATCTTTGTCTAGAAACGTGTTGGTAGTAAAACAAAAAAATAAGCCACCCCTTTCTCTTACAATTATCAATATAAATAAAATGTTATTTATATTAATTATTATTTTCACTTCAATAACATATAAATATATATTTTCGTTAGTATTTGCTAAAGCCTTTTTAGGCAGCTCTGACTACTCAGCAGGATTCCATTGTGGGAGTGCTTAAGTGTGGGAGTTGTTGCCAGGAAATACACCTGTTAATTTTTTCCGCGGAATTTAGCGACTGAATGAAACAATGTCATGTAACGAAATGCTTCAGTTATAATTGAACATTTATAAATGGAATTTTTATGGAGGAAATTACATACATACTCATGTACACATATAAAATGAATGACAGATTAAACTGCAAAGAACAGAAATGTTCTTTGTATAATTGCAATAATTTGGGAATTTTAAATTTAAACGTTTTACTTGAAAAATGTAAAGGAAAGTGACAAAACAATGAAACAGCGTCAACACATTTGGGAAATAAGTTCGCCTTACTACGTAAGAAAAGGGGCCAACCTCGGAATGAGAGATAATAAGTTGTAAATTGGTATAAACATTTGTTTTGTCTTTCTAAATGTTGTCTCAAAAGTCACAAATGCTATTGTGTCCGCGCCTTAAGATATTCAAGGTCAAAGGTTATAAAAACCGGGTTTTCGCGAATATCTCGCTTTTTGTTGCTTAAATGAGATTTGCACCCATATGAAAGTTGTAGAGTATAAAATTCTCAAAACTTTTATCTGCACTTTTTTCATACAATCAGTGTTGCCAATTTAGCCATTTAGTGGCTAGATTTAGCCATTTTTCACCCTGTTTAGCCATTAAAAAATGAGTTTGGCCATTAGCCATTTTTTTGCCATTTTTCAACTTGTTTAGTCATAAAATTTTTTTGCCGATTTTCTTTTGAAAGAATAATTTTTATTTTATTATAAAAATTTATAAAAGTAAAATAAACATTTTGAACAATTAAAACGCCTTTAATTTAAATCACAACTTTTACAAATGTTGAAAATCGCTATAAACTATGACGCTGAAACATCTTTCAAAATAAAGGAACAAACTGTTTCTTTCTGGTTGCAAGTATTTCAATAAAGGGATGCAGGCGGTAACAAAATTGTTTTAGAAAATTTCAGAATTGACTATAAAGTTGCTCTCACTTCCATGGTCTAATGCTGAAGTAGAGAGGGTGTTTAGCCAAGTAAACATCGTTAAAAGTAATTTGAGAAATACGTTACATTAAGCAACCGTTAATTCGATTTTATCAATTAGGTAAATATTTTTACCATAACAATACAATATTTATACCACCACCACAATAGTGGAGAGGGTACTATGCGTTTGTGCTGATGTCTGTAACACCTTAAAATATTGGTCCTTAGCCCACCTTTACGTATACCGATTACCTCAGAATCACTTTCTGAGTCGAATTAACGATGTTTATCCGGCTGGCTGGCTCTCCATGTAAACCTTGTGCGCAAAGTACAGGTCGCATTTAGAGATTATTTGATAAAATTTGATACAAAGATTCTAATGTGGTGTAGGGTATCATAAAGTCGGGTTTAACCGACTATACTTTCAGACTTGTTTTTTATTGTAGATCTGGGCTCAAAAGGTTGGGTAAATGTTGGCGTGATTATGATTTACCTTCAAATTATTTAAAACTTATGATTATTTGAAACTAATGAGTGATTCGTATGAGATAAACAATAACGACATCGAATTTTTCAATGATTTAATTTTTTGATATTAATTTATTTTAATATTAATTTATTTTAATATTAATTTACGTTTATTCTTATTTAAGAACTTGATCTTAACTCACAATTTTATCGTAAACAACTTTAAATGAATTATTTCTGTTTTGTTATTGAATTTTAATGTGTTTTATTTAAAAAAAGCTTTCAGCCATTTTTTAGCCCATTTTTAGCAATTTTTTAGCCATTTTTGCATGTTGGTCACCAAGTTTTGACAACACTGCATACAATCAATCGTTTTTGGGGTAGAGCGCGAAGAGTGCGCAACGTAGTATTGAAAGGAATGATAGACTATTTAAATACTTTAAGTTCGGTAAGCGTGCGTTCCGAACGCCGAAAAGTGCACACTAGTAAAAACGTTATTGTTGCATCGAAACGAAACATAGAAGAGGGTGAACCTTCAACGCCAAGTGCAATGAAGTGTTTGATTTACAAAAATTATGCTTATTTTGTGACCAAGAAGCTAATGAAGTAGCAGACAGGAAAATAGTTAAGTATAGACGGAAAATAAGTTATTTAAGTACTCTTGCATTCAAAGACAACGTAATTAACAAAGCAGAAGAATGAAGCGATTCGATAGGAGAATTAGTAAAGGAACGAATATGATTTGATCGCTGCTGAAGCAAAGTATTATACTATTTGCTAAACCAACTTTTTAACCCGAGTATCAAGTCACTCAAGCAATGATTTTTTGTTGTATAGAAAATAATGAAGATTCTCAATTTACTTTAAAAGAACTTAAAGATGTCTCTACGGAGTACATACCCGACGATAAGACAACTTTTACAAAACTACAACAAAAATATTTAAATGATATCCCAGTAAAAAATGTGATCCAAAAGGAGCAGATTTTTTGTATGAATTCATACCTCAAATCGCTTCAAATCTGCTGATAGGATGCCTGATTTTTGTTTGAGGTGTTCCCGGTTTGGGGGACTATTTTCTGCTGACAATAAGCGCTTCTTTAACATGCAAACAAAGCGCTCCTAAAGTGCTTTTTTAAGGACTAACTATATTAATATATTCATTAATGTTTTGCTTTTACTTGGTTAAATGCCTTTTTTTAATCATTTTCGTAAGCCATAATATATTTTTATTTTTTTCGCTTTAAAACCTTCTTCGTTTTTAGCACTAAAATAGCAGCTTTTTTGTATGTTTTATTCTTTATCATTTACTGCTTTATAAGAGCTCTCTAATTGAAGCGCTTGATTATGCGCTTTTTCTCTGTAGTGCTTCAAAAAACCCAAATTTTTTTTACTGGGATAATAAATACCACAAATTTGGATCATTTGCAATTATATCTTTCCGTGATACACAGGTTCGATTTTTATTACCTTTGACCTTGAATATCTTAAGACGCGGACTCGATAGCATTTATGACTTTTGAGACAACATTTTGAACGACAAAACAAAGGTTTATACCAATTTACAGCTTATTACCTTTCATTCCGAGATGAAACCCCTAATATGACTGGTCTATAATCAAAAGCTGTAGAATGGAATACAAAGAGATAAAGATGTTGATGTCAAGCTCTATGTATTTCTTATGGGAAATTTTAAACGAATTCGAAAATTGATGCTAGATTTTCGATGTTGACAAGTGTAAAAAGGCTATAAGCTTTACACTTATCAACTTTTTTATTTGGTTGTATATGTTATTCCTTCATTCCAAACTATCTTAAACAACAAAACGTTTACCCCTATAACCTTGACACACATAACTATTCAGTATTCCTTTACTGATAAATTTAACTCCAATGTAAATTTAAAACAATCTAAAGAACTCATTTTTGTATCCATAAATTAGCTTAATTACTTTTGCAAATTAACTGTATCTGTGTTGTCTTGCAAATTGTACTTATTTACAAGTGTTATTTTTCACTTGTTTTCTTTAGGAAAAAAAAAAACAAAACAGTTAACATTATATTTACGATCATAACGACACTAAAAAATTCCCGTAGATAACACCTTTAAGTTTTCCCTTCCCCCGCTAAGATAGCTAAACAATATGGATGGACCATCACTTGGTGCACCCATCAACACAATAGATTCAGTTTAAAGCAAACAATATAGCAGAGCTCTTAAACAGACTTTAATCACTTCTTTCCAGATTAGAGTGGTAACATCTGGTTTCATTAAGTAAATAGAATGCAATCAAGAAAATTTTTCAAATCAACTGAAATGAACAACAAAACTGTATGAAGAATTCATTTAAGCCAAGTACGAAGCGATAAAACAAAGAGATTAAGCAACCAACCAACAAACCAACCCACCCACCATTCCAACCCATCCCCCTAAACAACTGTTATTTCGATCGCTCTGAAAATGTATCTTTAATTACTTTTATTCAGTTTTTCTTAAGAAGAATGTGCAAATATTCGCAGTAGAGTCTTAAATAATTTCAATATTTAAACTAATGACACGAGTCATATGACAATGTCAATGCTGTCATTCACAGGCAATAATAAAAACAATCACACGCAGACACTTTGCAGCCAGACACTTGTCAAAATAAGACTTGTGACCGAAAATTAAATTGTTTACATTTTTTAAATAATTTTTTTTTTTGTTTTTTTTTTTTTGTTTATTTGAATTAAAAAAGTTTAATATTAGGTCTGTTCGTTTACTTTGCTAGCAGTAACTGGCAAGAAGAGGAAGAGTTAAATTTACCGGTTTTTATGCTTTTTTTTATCGCCTCAGTTATTTATAAAAAATATCTTTTGTGCACTTCCGTAAGTAAATAACTTCAAATTGTGTATTCTTTTTTAAATCGGTTGAAAAACAGAGGAGAAAAGTGTTCTTTGCCTTTGCCGATTTAAAAAGGGTTGTTAAATTTTAATTTTATTTTATTTTTATTATGATAATATTGGTATGGTTCAATTACATATGTATGGGACAAAATATCGGCCAAATGCACGCCGCGACCTCGGCGGCACACCTCAATCCGTTGGTCCAAATTTTCGATGACGCTGAGGCATAATTGAGGTTCTATGCCATTAATGTGCCGAATTATCTCATCCTTTAGCTTTTGAATTGTTGCTGGCCAAAGAAAGAAGTCCAACGGCGTCAAATTACATGATCTTAGCGGCCAATTGACATCGCCACCACGTGCGATAACACGGCCATTGAATTTGTCGCGCAAAAGAGCCATTGTTTCGTTAGCTGTGTGGCAAGTGGCACGCACCGTCCTGTTGAATCCACATATCGCCCACATCCATATCTTCCAATTCGGGCCATAAAAAGTTCGTTATCATCTCACGATAGTTTTTCGACAATCACTTTTGGATTATCATTTGTCCAAATGCGGCAATTCTGCTTATTGAGGAATCCACTGAGGAAAAATGTGCCTCATCACTGAAGATGATTTTCTTCGAAAATTGATCATACACTGTTGCCATTTCTTGCCACCATTCTGACCATTGAGGACGTTTGGAATATTTCAGAGGCTTAAGTTCTTTAGTCAATTGCACCTTGTAAGCGTGTAAATGCAAGTCTTTGTGCATAATGTTCATCAACGACGAGCGTGAGAGGTGCAATTGTTGGGCAAGACGACGCGTGGAGGTGGACGGCTCTTTAGCCACACTATCGCGAACAACAGCAATATTTTCTGCAGTACGAGCTGTGCGAGCATGCACTGGAGTTTTCATATCTCCTACAGACCCGGTTTGTTCAAATTTCTGCACGATTTTTCCGATTGTACGCACATTTGGACGATTAAATTGACCGAAAAAATTACGAAGTGCACGATATGCATTTTGATTTGAACGCCTATTTTCATGATAAGCCTGATTAACTTAAAGGCGTTGCTCGATTGTGTATCTTTCCATGGCTCAAATTGAGTTAGTCGGCAATTGAGAAATGTCAAATGAAAGACAGAAAAAATCTTGACGTCTATTTAGTAGATTCTGTTCTTATGTTGGTTTTTTGTTATTCGATTGATCCGTAATTGAATGCGGGAACGTTATCGAAATGCAGAATAACAAGAGATTATCTAGGTACGAGTTTCAACTATCAATTTTTGTTGCTGAAATAATTTTCAATTCTGCTTAAAATTGTAATGTGTCTAGATTATAAAATTTAAATTTTGCAATTTTTGTGCTTTCATCTTGTCTTTCCTCTTCTAATTTTTATATTTTAAAATTGCAACCCTAGAATTTCACAATCTGGAGACTAGTGCAATTTCAAAGCAGAATTTAAGAAAATTGCAGCAACAAAAATTGCAAATCTCGACGATGACTATGAGATTTTTTGTCTTAAAATTTTAAATTTTTCGATATCGAAAAAAAAAATTTATTTTGTAATTTTACATTAAAAAAAAAACAAAATTTAAAAGTTTACACTAACGAAATATTCGTTCGACATCGACAAACAAGCCGTTAATACAGGAAAAATTTTCCTATTAAAAAAATGGCATTTTTTATTTTTGGAGCGAAAAGAATAAAAACTAATAAAATTATCTGCTACGTTATCAATTTATCTACAATATACATTTACATATCTAAATACATATTTTCATAATAAAAAATTTGTTTGCATGTGTATCTATATGTGTAAAAACAATTACGTATGTAAATTTTTCATTCTAACACAAGAAAAACAAATAAAAAAAAAACAAAAAACTGTGTCATCTGTTCCCCACGTGCCATCCCTGTAATGGAAAATATAAACATGCGTACGTGATTACACGCCACACTTTCGGTTTCATTTTTAAACATAAATATTTTTCCACATACGCATGTAAATGTTTTTTACGATAAAAACAAATCTAGATAAAAGGTCATTGTTTTTTTTTTTCATATAGAAAACATTCAGGTCCAAAGTTTTCGTAAAACATTTAGTTTATTACGCATCTAAAACTGAACTTATTGATTCCATTTCTGCTGGTTAACTTCATATTTAATTAGTTGAAATGTTTTTCCCCCATTTGACGTCATAACGGGAGTCGTTTGAAATATAAATCGAATGTTATTAATTCAATCACTTTTTAATTCCCTTATTTGTTGGATTCTTTAGTTCTTCGACAAAATGGCTTAATTTTCAGTCAGTCAGCTTTTTTTTTGATATTGTAAGTCTCATTACTGTCGCTCGTACAAATTGGGGGCTTTTCATTTTATTGATATTTGAACAGAAAAAACCCCATTTGGTTTTTAAGGTATTATTCTTAAGTAAATAAAAAAAACTTAAAATATTTAATAAAAATAGTTAAAATAATAGATATAAAGAAACTTGTTAAAAATTGTTAGATATTTATTGCCCAATTTTCAGGATAATATTTAAATCTATATTAAGTTAATTTTCATATAAACTAAAATCGTATTTAAATACAGATTGATTTTTAGAGTTTTGTTTTAAAAGTCTTATTTAATTAAGATAAAAGTATGGTAGCACTACTAAATACAAAAAAAATATCATAAAAAAGTGTATTTATTTAAAAGGTGGCCTCAAAAAACAGTTGCCTGCTATTGCTTTGCCTGTAGTTGTTGTATTGGTTTAATATTGAGATCACCTTGCTTAGTTTTTCCAATGGAATCTTAAAATGAATTTAACCCTAGAAAGATAACGTTATTTTTTTGTACTGAAAAGGTAACGACACGTCTAAAGGACGTATGCTTGTTTCTATCCTTTAAAGGATATCACCGAAAATAACATTGATCAATTTTATTGTTGAAAACAATTATTTATTCTATTTCACTGTGTGTAATTTTTTAAGTCATGGAAAAATAATCATATAGAAACACCACTACGTGATAAAAGACCAGAAAAAAAGTTTTGCCCAAAGTCATGCACTTTTTTTTACGGGCCCCCAAAGATTTGGGGCCTCGGTGTCTTTTTGCAAAAAGTGATAAATTTTTCAGGCTATATCCTGCAAACCGTTCGGAATTTTGATAAACCCTCTAAGTTGTAGCTCTTGTCATAAAGAGCAAAAATTGTGAACATATAAAATCAGAAAAACTTCATCTTCAAGATCAAAGCGGAAAAAACTTTAAAAAATCCGAATTTTGTTTACCTTTTTCCCCTGTTCAGGTCTATAGGTAGCAACCGTTCTAAATTCGAGGAAACAATCATCCACAAAAATGTACCTTAAATCTCAATAAACAACTTTCTAGTGCATATAAAGTATCTAGGAATGATTCTTAATACCGTTCAGGCAGCGCTTAGGTAGCCGCATAAGTGAAAAATTTCCCGAAAATTTTTTATTTTATTTGTTTTTTCTTTACTTCAACATTGAGATACTATGCTATCTATGATCATATACAAACACCACTACGTGATAAAAGACCAAAAAAAGAAAGACCCGTGTCTCCCAGTTTTGCCCAAAGTCATGCACTTTTTGTATGGGCCCCCAAAGATTTGGGGCCTCGGTGTCATTTTTGCAAAAAAGTGATCTTTTTCTCAAGCTTATATCTTGCAAAGCGTTCGGAATTTTGATTTACCATCTGATACAAAGTTGTAGATCTTGCCATAAAGAACAAAAATTGTGAACATATAAAATCAAAAAAACCTTCATCTTCAAGATAAAAATCGCAAAAAACTTTAAAAAATTCGATTTTTTTTTACCTCATTTCCCCTGTTGAGGTCCATAGGTAGCAAACCGTTCAAAATTTAAGGATACATAACTTACAACATAAAAACTGTCACCACCAACTAGGTGCTGCTAACAACTGAGATAATTGAACGTGAGAAAGTTGTATGTTAACAAATGTGAAAGTAAGAGCACAAAATTGAAAAGGCGTACGTCTCGCATACGTACCTTATCTTTCTAGGGTTAAATGGTACCACATCAGTGAATTAAGTTACATTTAAGTGTGAAGAAAAGAATTTTGTATTTAAAACGATTTTAAACATAAATCTGTTTTAATATCATTCCTAAAAATTGGAGATAAGAAGAGTGTTTGGAAAATTTGTAATAAAATAAAATAAAAAAATATCTTTCAGACAAAGTCCTTTATAGAAAAATGTCGACATCAAATATTTCTTTTAAGATTAAGATCGGTCAAACATTTATTTTCACTTTGTTTCTTTGGATATTCTCGAATAGGTGGTTTAGTTTTTAGCAAGACATTGCACAGTGGGAGATTTTGGTCAAAACTCAATAACTTTGTTATTTCTTTTCGTAAAGCAATAAAACTTAGTACGTGGTTGTAGTAGCTGAAGGCCGTTGTACTGACGTTTACGAAAAAATAACGCCCCTTACGCCGCCATTAGTTGTCCAATATTAACTTTATATGGTTGCAAATGGTCTTGAGACCCTTTGCTCATTATAGGAATGACGGGAACATATATATTAAAAGCTTTATTTCTCAGATGAGTGAATCTTAAATCTGTCGCTTTTCTCTCTTTTGTTTTCAAATAACAAACCAACTTTGTTGGTTAACAAAATTATAAGATTTTGTTTAGTTTAATTTCTATTAATTCATACATAAAATTATTAACACAAAAACTAGGGACCGAAAATAACATTTATTTTGTAAACTTTAAAATAAAACAAGTAAGAAAGTAAAGTCGGTCAAGCCCGACCATATGAAACCCTACACCACGGTATTTAAAAACACATCATGCTTATGTGCCCATATAAATATGGATTTATATATGTTTATAAACTTCATTAAAATCGGTTTGAAAGTTTGTAAGGGGCAGAAATTACCCCCTACCTCCCCTTGTGGTCCTATTTTGGAAAAACTGTATAGCTTATGTGTCCATTTAGATATGGATCTATCTATGTTTTAAATTGCATTAAAATCGTTTTGATAGTTTCTGAAAGGAAGAAATTTTCATCTATCTTCCCTCGTGGTCATACGATTCCGCCCATTTTCAATAGGCTTAGTCCCGTTTTCACGACTTACCGATAGCTTAAAGTAGACTTTAAACGGCCTTATAAAAACTGTTCCATTATTAAAACTTTACTTTAACCAAAAGTGAGCGATAAAGTAAATTAAGGTCCATCCTACCTGGTTGGTAAAAGGAAAGTTGCAATAATGGAAAACGTTTTATACGTCCGATAAAATCCTACCTTTAGCTATCGGTAAGTTGTGAAAATGGGCCTTAGTCCCTCTCCACTATTGTGGTGTGTGGGTATAAAAAGTATATAGAAGTAAATGTCGGAAAACTGATTCAAGTATACCAAATATATCCTTATGAACTGTTCTTTGATGAAATATATTGATTTATTTTTTAATTTGTATTTTTTGAGCAAAAATAACAGTTATTTATTCTCCAAAGAAATTACGTGTTAAAATTATTTTGTAATATGGAAGCTATTTGTACTAAATTTTGTAAGTTTGGGTGTTACTGATCTATTTTGTATTTGTTTGAGGTATCGAATTACACCCACTTTTAAACGGATTTTGCGTATTGACAGAGCTAACGGGTGGTTATATTTTAAAGGCCGATGTTGAATGTGAACCACACCTAAACATCAAGTTTTTGCTGCATTTCATTTGAAATTTCTTAATTTCCGACTAACTCAATTTTAACTATGGAAAAAATATACAATCGAGCAACGCGTTAAAGTTATTCAGGCTTATTATCAAAATGGGCATTCAAATCAAAATGCATTTCGTGCATTTCATATTCAGTGACGAGGCACATTTTCCCCTCAGTGGATTCGTCAATAAGCAGAATTGCCGCATTTGGGCGAATGCTAATCCAAGAGTCATTGTCGAAAAACCAATGCACCCACAAAGAGTGACTGTTTGGTGAAGTTTATGGGCTGGCGGCATCATCGGGCCGTATTTTTTCCAAAATGAGGCCGGTCAGGTAGATACTGTGAATTGTGTTCGCTATCGTGAAATAATAAAGAACTTTTTATGGCCCGAATTGGAAGATATGGATGTGGACGATATGATATATGTTTCAACAGGACGGTGCCACTTGCCACACAGCTAGTGAAACAATGGCTCTTTTGCGCTACAAATTCAATGGCCGTGTTATCTCAAGTGGTAGCGATGTCAATTGGCCGCCAAGATCACGTGATTTGACACCGTTGGACTTCTTTCTTTGGGGTTATTTGAAAGAAAAGGTGTACGTCGATAAGCCAGCAATAATTCAAGAGCTTAAGGATGAGATAATTCGGTACATTAACGGCAAAGAACCTCAATTATGCCTCAGCGCCATCGAAAATTTGGACCAAAGGATGTAGGTGCGCCGCCGAGGTCGCGGCGGGCATTTGGCCGATATTATGTACCATACATAATTGAACCATACCAATATTATCATAATAAAAAGAAATTACAATAATTTCCTAAATACTTTGCATTTTATTCAAAATCAACATCGGATCTTTAAATTGTACCATCCTTTATATGAACCAAATTTGGACAATTTTTCTTCTAGCACTCTCTAGGGTGTGCCACACCCACTTCTACAATCCCGCCCTTTTTGCTAGTCATCATGCATTGACACCGAAGTTATTTATACCAAATTCGAAAACTTTTACTGCTAAGATTCTCAAGATATACAGAAATCTATTTTCATTTGTATGGTAGGTTCCACTCCCACTTATCTAATCCCACCTATTTTTCTCAAAAAGGTTGTGTATTAATACAAAATATGCTGGTATCTTATTTTTAAATATTAACTCTTGCCTTTCTTCAGAAATTAAAAAAAAAAACAAATAATTGACTTATGGGTAAAATTGGAGGCATTCAAGGTAAGTTGCTCATACTTCAGCAATTTATGGACCGATCTAGCTAAATTTAATTTCTAGGGTCTTCAAAAAAAAAAACAATTTCCACATACATTGTTAAATCAACTTCGCTGCTCATTAGGACCCAATATATATATAAGATCCCCTTTAATTAGGCTACAGTTCATCAAAATTAATTTTAGTGAAGGAAAGAATTAACAACATGACATGAATTAAAATTTTTTAAACTTATTTCATGGCTGAACACGGGATTGTACTCGGGTTGAATATACATCTTGCGAGAACAACTACATTCCCATCATCAGAATTCTTTGCCGTTCTACCGTTTGCGGTAATTGAAATATCAAAACCAACAGTCCAATGAAAAATCACAATTGTTTTAAGATCCATATTGTAGAAATTACGAACGGTATGACAAATTTAGATACATATCGCCGGCTTTAAGTAAATTGTTTAAGCTTTGATATCGTTGCAAATTAGACTTTTTGAGTGTTTGCAATTCTCATTCACTCTGCAGTTTTGTTTGCTAATATCTTTGACTTTTCTAAAAATTTTTGATAGAATGTTTCCTGATGATCTTTCCAGTGAAATGCGCATAGAAACTAGCTTATCTCCCAACAATAAATTTCAGTGTTTTTATCAAGAATAAACTTGAGAATTAAGCACGACAAAAAAATCTTATTAATGTAAATTGAGATTTTGATGCAGTGTGGTAGAGAAAGATGTGCCTCGTCTGCCAGCATGTAGTTTTTCTTCAATTTGAGTCTTGATGTGTGTAAATTCAACTATAAGCTGCAAATAGAAAATACAAAAAGTTGTTTGTATCTTCTTTAAAATGTACTGAAAGGAAGTTAACAGCTTTGCATATTAAGCCGACGATATACCCTTTCCACCTGTAGTACAGGGTTTAAAAATATCGGTCAGGCAAAGTTTTTTTTTCCTTTTTAGAAAAATATTGGTCAGCCATTAATCTTTACAGAAAATGTCGGCATCGTAAAGTTCTTAAAAAAAAATTTGTTAGCCGGACAAAGATAAAGCACTCACTTTCGAATGACTCAAAAGAAAAGAACAATCCCAGTAAAAAAATTTGGGTTTTTTAAGCACTTAAGAGAAAAAGAGCATAATCGAACGCTTCAATAAGAGAGTTCTTATACAGCAGTAAATGATAAAGAATAAAATAAACAAAAAAGCTGCTAGTTAGTGCTGACAACGAAGAAGGTTTTAAAGCGAACAAAATAATAAAATATTATGGTTTACGAGAACGATTGAAAAAAGGCATTTAAGCAAGTAAATGTAAAATATTAATGTTAATTTAGTTAGCCCTTAAAAAAAGCGCTTTAGGAGTGCTTTGTTTGCATGTTAAAAGAAGCTCTTATTGTCACCAGAAAATAGTCCTCCAAGCCTGGAACTCCTCATACAAAAATCAGGCATCCCATCAGCAGGTTTGAAGCTATTTAAGGTATGAATTCATACATAAAACCTGCACTCCTACGCAGTTTGGGATTGAAATCCAGCGACCACGTAGGCCCCATTCAAACCAACTCCCGAAAAACACTTTAGTACGGCTATAACCGTAAAGAATAATGAAAAAATTTTGGTCTGTAACAGTTTTATATGACTAGAAATCACACTGTCAAATTTCGTGATGACCCATATAAAGACCATTCTCGAAAACCGGTTTAGTACTCATAAAATCGCAACGAATAATACTTTTGTAACACATTTTGGTCTGTCACAGTTTTATATGACTAGAAATTACACTGTCAAATTTCATGAAAATCGGTTCATGATTTACCACAGGTCCGATATAATGCCCACTCCTGAAATATCTTAGCTCTCGGTGGAGGTTATCAAAAAATTCGGCAGTGCCGAATACAGCACTCTTATTTGTTTAAAATCTTGTTATTTTTAGAAGAAATTGAAATTTTTAAATAAAATACATTTGAAAAATGTTTTAATCACTGAAATTTTCTAAAAGCAAACTTTTAACAATTTTTCACATTTTAGTTGGATTAACATTTTAACCAGCTATCAGTTGTTTTGCTGCTTACTTAGCTGATATCCAAATTTGTTAGTTCTTTTAAAATATTTTATAAAATAACTTAAATAACTCAAATGACGTCTACAAAAGATACTTGTTAATTTAAAAAAACAAAAGTTTACTATATTTTATAATCGTTGCTTAAACAAACTAAAAATCTCATAATTATAATATTAAATTCCATAAAACAACGTAACGTCGACGTCTATCACAAGACCAAGTGGCTGTGACACGGAAAGTGTGATAAATTTTTCAATGGTCTTTCAATATTGACAATAAAAAAAAAATAGCGAACTATAAATTGCTGTCGTCATTAATGATAATGATGAAGTTAACGACGAGCATGAGGCATGACTGACTGCTAAACACAATTAATCTGAAGCGAACTGAATTGAACTGAACTGAAGCGACTTGTTAACTAGTCAGACTGTCTATTTCTCAGTCGTTGTTGTTTCTTTGCTGTTAATTTGTTTTTTTTTTTTTTTTTATTTATATAGTTTAATTATCAAGCATTGTGTATTTTTTGGGTAAATATTAATAAAATGTATTACAGAAAAAAAGAAAAAAAAAATTATATGAGCAAAATTAAAATAATGCTTAAACTAATTTAATTAATTACCAGTCATCACTGATGAGGGGCGATAAAATTATAAAATTATAACAGGAAAATTAAATGCTTAAAAACGTTTAAAAAAACCACACAACTTTTGTCGGGTGATCAATTAAAGCGATATCTTATATTCAATTTATTTTTTTTTTTTTATTAAAAATAACTTTTTATTATTGAAGAAAAGAAATTTAATGGATTACATGTTCGTACAATTGTAAGTTCGCTTAATACTTTTGTAAAAAAAAAAATATTCTTTTATAAATAAAATCAAACATGTACATTAGGGTGTCCCAAAATTTTTTTTGTAAGAGGCTCAAGCATAATTTGAAAGCTTATATGGTAAAGTATTTTTGATTTTTTTTTTTTAGAATTTTCGGAATAGGTTTAGAGGTCGCGTAAACGCAGTTTTCGGCCATTTATTTAACTTTACTCATAATTTGGTTAATACCACGAGTTTCTTCTCTTTTGAGGAAACAGTTTTAAAGAAAAGTATCCAAGCTTTATTCCTGTGTGAAAAAATTATAAGTTTTGGTGATGAGATACCCTTAATTACAATTTTTCGTAATTTTTTAACAAATTCTGTAAATAACGGTTTATTACATTTCAAATTTATATGAAAGGTATTAAAACTAGGGACGCTATTTTGAAAACCGATAAGTTCTAAACAATTAAGAAAAACAAACATCGAATTTTGTCCTACAGTTTCCGAGTTGCACTATTTTTATAGTTTGTACCTTAAAAATGGTGATACTTTTTTCGTTATAATTATTGTATATTTCCATAAATTTTTATAGTTAGGTTTTAACTGTCATTAACTTTTGACATTTATTGATCTGAATCGTTACACGCTGTCATTTTCACTTTCTATTTTATGTGTGCTCCAGGGGCTATCAATCGGGCTCGCTGAATGATGAAAATTATCTATTCTTTGAAAATATGCATTTTCCGAAACCAGTTGCAATCTTATATAGACAAATCAACAGTTGATGCCTTGCTTGAATTAAGTTCATTTATTTTAAGAATATGTATCAAATATTGGCCAGTGCCCTTGATACGCTCCTCTCAATGATCTGAGCCTATTAAAGGAATTAGATAGTTATAAAATTATTAATAAAGCCGTTGAAAAAGCCTCGCTTAAAACTATTCTAGGTCATCAGTGGTACTTAACTCCGAAATTGGCTGCCTAAGCGTTCTTTGATGAACGTATCGACACCAAAACTTTGCACTTAATGACAAAAAAAACTTGCAGATACTCCATGGAGCGATTACGAAGTAGCAAATGTAGCTTTAACAGAAGAAAAATCTAGAAATAATGAAACTCAACAATTTATTTCAAAAGCCAGTCTAACTTTTTTTGAAGCTTGCAATATTTCAATCGATTTTTTAAAAATAGATCCAGATAATTGGAAAGCTTACAAGTAATTTCAAGAGGCAAAGAAAAAAGTTCAACAATTACAAGTGGTAAATGATGTGGTAGAACGAGGTGTGGCTTTGGCTAATACTTATATTAATGTCACAACTTCTGAAACTGATTACCAGAACTTGTTGCAAGGTATAGAACTACATCGCAAGAACCTCAATAAATGATTTTTCACAGAGCTGGCAAACAGCTTATAATAACATAAACTGGGTATAAAGATAAAAACGGGTATAACTCAGGAATGGTAGGAACAAATTTAAAAATTGTTTATTCGTAATAATTAGAATTAATTTGTCTTTCAAACTGCATCATTAGTTTTAATACCTTTCATATAAATTTGAAAAGTAATAAACCGTTATTTACAGAATTTGTTAAAAAATTACGAAAAATTGTAATTAAGGGTATCTAACTGAGCTACCTAAATAAGAGCGGAAGCGTTTTTTGTATGTCAAAACTTCTCATTTGCATACAATTTATACGAAACAAACCATTAGAATGCGAATTAGAAACCACCCGGCTGATAAATCTTATTTGACAGATCGCTATGTCGGTTGGTTTTATTGAAATTGTATTTAAATAAAATTTTAATTTTTAAAAAAACACTTGCCTCTTTTGTTTAGGTTGTTCAGTAAATGAGTACACTCATCACCAAAACTTATAATTTTTTCACACAGGAATAAAGCTTGGATACTTTTCTTTAAAACTGTTTCCTCAAAAGTGAAAAAACTCGTGGTATTAACCAGGGTTTAAAAAGCTGCAGTCAAAATCAAAAAATTGCTTTTTCTTCCACTTTCTGATTTTTCATTAGACAAAAATAAACCGTTGCTTTTACTTCTGATTCATTAAATGAAAACAGTCGCAGTGAAGGCAAAAGCAAAAAACGAAAAGTTGAACACAACAAAGAACATCGGCAGCCTACATGTTCAAAAGTGTTTGGTTTGACAGACTGAAACTTTTAATAAATACCGAAGTTAACGAAGATGGGGCGTTGTGTTCATTGTATGTATATGAAAGCGATAAGGCCTAACCAGAATGTGAATAACGTGGCTTAAGCAACCGAGCGAATACATGTAAATCATATGTGTAAAACCATGTTGAACTTAAGGGAACTTTTTGTTAAATTTAATGAAACTGTAAATTGCTTAAGCAAAGTGCGAAACTAATCGCACATTCCGTACGGAATCAAAAGTTTTTTATTTTGTTTTTGTTTTTTTTAATGTATTTGAGAGGCTTTTTTGTTTATTTTTGACAGTAGCTTAAGTTTGTTTATGCACATTCTGGTTGGGCCTATAATGTTATTTAAAGTTTTATTTAATTTCAAAAAATTAAAAAGATTTGTTAAGCTTTAAAATAAATAAATATGTACATATGTACATATTTATGTATTTATGTACGCATGTATTATTTAAAAAAAATATGGAAAGAAAAACACAAATGCATCGTCCCATCTTCGTTAACTACGGGATTTTTTAAAAGTTTCAGTCGGTCAAACAAAACACTTCCGAACATGTTGACTGCCGATGTTCTTTGTTGTGCACAACATTTCGTTTTTTGCTTTTGCCTTCACTGCGACTGTTTTCATTTAATGAATCAGAAGTAAAGTCAACGGTTTATTTTTGTCCAATGACAAATGAAGATGTCGAAGTTACAGCACAATCTTATGACTTTTACTATCTCAACTGCAGCTTTTTAAACGCTGGTATTAACCAAGTTATGAGTAAAGTTAAATAAATGGCCGAAAACTCCGTTTTTTTATGAAAACTCCATTTGCGCGACCTCTAAAAAAAAATCAAAAATACTTCACCCTATAAGCTTTTAAATTTTAGTTGAGCACCTATGAAAATCACAAAAAAAAAATTTTGGGACACCCTAATGTACATGGACTTAATGGATATTTAGCTTGCATTTTTTGTGTATAAGTAAATAAAGTAAAAAAAAAAAACATTTTACATTCTTGTAATTGACGTCATACTGATGGGTTTAATAAAAATGGAGAATAACCAAACGATCACCGGAACCGTCAGACTACAATCAACACAATTCTTAGAACTTTTGGGCAATTTAAAGGAGGGATGAACATAATATAAATCAAATTTTACAGGAGAGAGCTTTTTTATTTTATTTCATATAAATGTTGTATGAAATTTGTCACTGACAATAAAATTGTTCTTGCTATAAAATCGTATCGGTACCTTTTGTGACCATGACATTTTAGGAAATGATGCAGGTGTTGCCAATAAAGTCATTTATTAAAACAAAAGAATATTTTAAATCATGTCGCTTACGTTATTTTTGAGGTTAGGACTCGATATGTATGTATGTTGTTAGGGCGGGTTGATTTGTATGGATGAAAAAAATGAAAACGCGTTTAGCAAAAACGTTATCTACATAAAATTCTCCAAAGAAACCATGGGTCTAAAATCAAACCCTAATCCGCGCCTCTCGACTTGAATTTTTTTTACTTGGGTGAATATTCTTTTTTAATGTAGAAAAATATAAAGTGCAAAAGAACTACCTTACTAAACAATTTTATTTAGGAAATTCGATTTCTTTTTGGAAAATGCTATTTTGTCAAACATTTATTTTTTTTTGGCAAAGGCGGGCATATACATTTTCAAGCCGAGAGGCGCGGATTAGGATTTTATTTTAGACCCATGGTTTCTTCGGTGAATTTTCTTAGAATTTTATGTAGATTACGCTATACGATTAAAAAAATCGACCCGCCCTAATGTATATAGAAAACTATGCACAGATATAGTTTTGTATATTAAACTATCGGTCAGATATATGCCAGCTTAGTCTAGGTTAACACTATGAAAGTTTTCTTTTAGAAATTTTGCGTTAATTAATAAGAGGGGATAGAAGGATAGCATATTCACTTCCCCTCCCACCAATAAACATATGGTGTTTTCTTTTCTGACAATAATGTTCCATATATGCTACCATTCGTGCGGGTTTTTGTTCCATTCTAAAAATATATGCAAAAATGTGAGAAGTTGTGGTTTTCCTTTCTAAACATGTTGCAACAATAAATGGCAAATTTGTTCCATTTCTTACCCGCAGTTATAACTGAGTGTGAGATAATACCCTTTTTTGCATCTGCGTAAAGTACTTTTTTATGCAAGCAAATATTTTTTTTCTTGTGTTTGCGGACAATTTGCGTTATATTGTGATTTTTAGTTATATTGTGATGGATATAAAAACTTTTTGTTTTTTGTTTGTTTTACTTTTATTATATTTTTTTTGTCGCAAAATTTTTAACAATAGCTGACATTAATTATTAAAAATCAGTGCTGTTAACGCTTATTGGAATTGTAAGAAAATTTAATGTTTAAAATTGCTACAAGCGTGGTGAATATCGCTTTTAGTACAAACTTTGCATTCAATATCTAACACGCTAAATACACATTAGTGTTGAGTGTAAAACGTAGCTATTATTTTGTTCCATTGTAATTAAGAAAAATGTATCACTTTGTAAGGATTCGTGTAACCTAATAAATATATTACACAACTATAATGCATCATTATTTTTTAGAAAAGAAAACACCAATAAACTTTCTGAAAGAAAACTTTCATAGTGTGTGAAGTAAACAAAGACAATATGGATCGATATGGGTATTTCCACAGAAAAGCCTACTTTTAGTCACGTTACGACACCAACCATTTTCAATTGTTTCCCAAAGAATAATGAACATTTTATTAACTTTTTTGCATTTTGGTGTAAAGCGCAACTAGCTTTACATTAAGTGAGAGAGAAAAAATTTGAACAACATGGTTCTAAAAAACAAGACTAATTGCTTCGTGTCGTAACGTGACAAAAATGAGACTTTTCTGTGGAAATACCCATATACATTTTATATAGAAAACTATCAAACACACATGGCTGTATATAAAAAAATATCGGCCATAGTAAAGGCTTCGTCCATGTGACAATTATAATGTTTTTACCAAATTATATTTCTATATAGAAAAATATCACCGAGCACATTTCTATATAGAAAAATGTCACTGAGACACATTTCTATATGGAAAAATGTTAAGAGGACACATTTTTATATAGAAAAACGTTTCTAAGACACATTTTTTTATAGAAAAGTGGCACTAAGACACATTTCTATATAGAAAAATGTCACTAAGACACATTTCCATATAGAAAAATGTCACTAAGACACATTTCTATATAAAAATATGTCACTGAGACATATTTCTATATAAAAATATGTCACTGAGACATATTTCTATGTAGAAAAATTTCACTGAGACATGTTTTTATGTCGAAATATGTTTCGAATAAGTTTCTATATAGAAAAATGTCACTGAGATGTATTTTTTATATACAAATGTCACTGAGATATATTTCTTTACAGAAAAATTTCACTGAGATATATTTCTATATAGAAAAATGTCACTCAGACACATTTCTTTATAGAAAAATGTAACTGGGACGCACTTCTTAAAAGAAAACTCACGCTAAGAAATAATTCTATGTAAAAAAATATTTCTAAGGCATATTTTTTAATAGAAAATTATTTCTATATAAAACAATATTTCTGAAACAGATTTCTATTTACATACATACATAAATCTTGCTGAGACATGTTTCGTTTGAGAAAAATTACGCTTAAGCATTTTACAATATAAAAAAATATTGTTTAAACTTATTTCCTTATAGAAAAATTACATTCAGACATACAAACATATATCATTACTGAACGTTTTTATAATTACACATTTGGAAACAACAAATTTGCAATAAATTAACTCATTATTTATAGACAACAAATTAATCAATAAAAAAAATATACAATCATTTGTTTGCGTATGCCGCATGGTCTTATGATTTCTTTTATGTTATAAATTGATTTATTTGCAAAATATACCTAAAAATGCCCCACCAATATGTTAATTACAATTTTATTAAGAGCCCTCAGGCTAAATGTTGAGCAAAATATTGTTTATTTAAAAGTGCCAAAAAAAAAAACAAATTTAAACTAAATATTTAAGTGGGATACAAAAGCCTTAAATTATTTACAAATGTAACACGCAACGTTTAAACTAAAATCATTGACTTACAGATTCATCATCAAAATTTTAAGACATTTTAGATATGAGATCATTTTAAATAGAAAGCAGGCAAAATTTCGTTAAGAAAACTGAATTGAAAAAATAATTATTTTTAAATGGTTTCAGACGAAAACAGCCAGAAACCAGAAAAAATTGGGAAGCTTTGCTCGTTTAATTTGATGCGTCTGCCCACGCGAAAAACGGACGACCGCATAAAGCTGCCTGAAATCCTTTGGGGAGGCGTTTTAAAAACGTCTGAATAGAGTAAAGCTTTACACATAAACAAAATAAAAATTGATTTCAATTAAAGAATTTGTGATATTAATTAAAAAAAAAAAATAAAATTTGCACCAGTAAACCAATTAATAGTATCAATTAAATATTTGTTGATATTAACAACATTTTCTAATGATTTCATTTGCATAAATTTTTAATTAAAACTGATTTTTCCGTTTTTTTTTTTCTTTATAAGCTTATAAGAGCTAATGATGTTGATGTAAATAAACATTTTAGTTTTGATTAATCGTTTAATTGAAAAAAAAATTGTCTAGAATTTTTTCTGTGTAAGGCGGGCGTAAGAGAACGTATTTCAATATCTTATTGAAGATTTTTGAAACCTACAAAATATTATTTAATTTGAGTATTTTTTAAATTTTAATTAAATTATTTTCTCCATAAATATTTGAAAATCTCGATAGAACATTCAACACTAAATTTGTAGGATAATTGAGATAATAAATAGATTATAAATAAATAGTTAACTTAAGTCAATATGTGTTTTTCGTTTATTGTTATAAAGTATTTTTATTTAATTTCTTTAAAAGCCACACGTCTATATGGAAGCAAAAAAACACGCGTATAAAACTACAAAATTACATAGAATTATTAATGGTATTAAGTCGTTAAGTGCACGCGAAACAAACAAAACAAAAACTAATACAAAATTGAATAAAAAAAAAAAAAGAAATAAGTCAATGTACTCCTGGGGCCAAATTATGGCATTCGATATGAAACAAAACTAACCATATAATTTAAATGGAAATTTCAATCGATATTGAACGCAGTAATTTCGCCTCATGTTCCAACACCCCGCCCAAATGAATAATAATATTCAAAGGAAAATTAACAAGTACATAAAGAAATTATTTCGTTTAACAAATTAGGATTTGGAAAAAATAAGTTCCGACTGGATTTTTATCATGGCTTTTTTTGTAGAGAGCTAGAAGCAAATCTGAATCGGTCGTAATAAAATTTTGGAAAATCATATTTGGAACAGCTATAAACTTTAGTCGAAAATTTATTTACCCCGTATGCTTTTTTTCACTCTTTGCCGACAAAAACTCAAAGTCAAATCTTCTCCTCCAAATAATCTAATGAGTGCCTCTTAATCCTGGAATCAAATGGTGTTTCCTTTTCTACAAAAAAAAAATATCACCTTGTTAAAAGGTGCATGTATAAAATGCCTTGCCAACCCTGTAATAATGCAATTTGTTATTGGACGAAAATAAAAAAACACAAGTGATGAAGTAGTGTAGTGCCCTGTTTTTAACAGCTAACATAAAAAATTGTTCTTGAAACTATAAAAATGCCAGCGGTAATATCCATATTTTTAATTTTCTGTCTTAAAATGTTTCAAAATCTTCTTTAGTTTGTTTTTCATAAAATATGTGAACAAGAAAATACATTTGTCAGATTGCCGAAGTTCTTCAGATTTTTTGATTTTACGATTTATATCATTTTCTTATGTTTTTACTATAAAATAATAGAAAAAATAACTATTTAAATTAAACATTTTCATTGTCTTGATTAGAGGGGATTTTTTCCCAACTTATGGCCATTTTCTCAATGTATCGACAAACTGTCTGTTACTTAATGTCAACATATATTTATTGGACCGTTAAACTAACTGTTAACGATTTTTGGTTTCTCAATATACCGACAAAAAACAAAGTTTTCAGCTGGCAACGCCACTCAAAATACATGTAAAAGTTGGGAGTCAGCTGATTGAATTTATCTGTACGGCAAATAAAAGGAAAATAAATAATTGGCAGATGAGTGCCGGTTAGCTTTGCGATAAAATCGAAGCAAATGAGACATTGAGAAAACCAAATTTCTTTAATGCGCAGTTTTTGGTTGGGAAAAAAGATAATCGCCGAATGAGAAAATGGCCATTAGCCTGGTAGCCTTATAACTAAACAGAAGTCAAGTGTTTTACAGGGCATTATCAACACTGTCGATTTATACGGGGCGCAAAGTGAAATGCCTTATGCCATTAGTAAAGGTGAATTTTTTAAAATAAAACAAGCCACCCTTTTAGAGAGCAAAGCATTTTTAAGAAACGAACACCAAATTGCATTTTTTTTAAATAGAATGTCACATTTTTTTGTAGAAAAGATAACACCATAAGAAAGTCTTCAAGTGCATGCACCAAATTTGAAGACTTTTTCTTGAACTGAAAAAATTGTATGCGATAAAATACATTTGGATTGAATAGTAGGTAAAACGAGGGCGTGGCCGATTTTGATGAAATTTCATTTTGTCATTCCATGTGAAAATTTTTTATAATTCATCTCAGACCCCATAAAGTCTATATATTTTGGCTCCTTGACGTCGATTTAGCAATGTCCATCTGTCTGTCCGTCTGTTGAAAACACGCTCACTTTCGAAAAAACTCATAAGAAAAGAACAATCAATGTTGCTGTCAAATTGCTTCTAGTTATCCTAAGAAGTTTGGGATTAAAGTCCAGCAAAATCGGTTCAGTATGAAGCGAGTTATGAGTGCAAATTTTGAACCGCCACCCTAAAAAATTGATAATTTTGTTACAAAAACTAACATAAATGATTTGGCACAAATCCGTTCTATATGGCTAGAAATGATATTGTTGAATTTTGTGAAGATCGGTCCATGATTTACCAAAGGCCCCATATAAAGCCTACTCTAGGAAAAGAGTTTAGCACGCCTTTAACCGTAAGAAAATTTGCTACTGTAGTAAAATTTGGTTCGTCACGGTCCTATAGGACTAGAAATTACACTGTAAAATTTTGTGAATATCAGTCCATAATTTGGCATTGTCCCCATATAAAGGCTAGGGTGGTCGTTAACTGTATGGATCAAATTTTTTTTCTATTTTTCCATGCTCTAACCCCCCAATTCGGTGGGTATTGATAAAAAAACAACTCCAAAAAAATTTTAGGACGATCGGCGAAGGCTAAGCCGTCCCTCAAGCCCGCCAAAGTTTGAGAAAAATCGTAAAGTCCGACTTCCATGACTTATATTTAGGAAAATATAAGTTTTATATAAAAATTGTTTTCTAAGAAGTTGTTGTTAGTAAAGTTTCCAACAACTTTTGCCTTAACAAGTTTTCTCTAAAACTCATATTGAACAAAACCTAATTAAAATAAAAAGTAAACAGCAGCATTGATGCGAATTTTTTTTTTAGAACTGTTTTTTTCTTACACACGTCTATTCAGCTTTAATATTTGTGTTTGTGTGCGTTTGCTTAAAAAAAAATAGTCAAACGCATATCATTTGTTTCCTACGTACCACGGTTGATAAAGTTGGTGCAATTATACTTTTTTGATACAATTCAAAGCCAAACATTACGGTTTTTCCCTAGGGTGGCCGTTAAAATCAAAAGTTGGATTTATTTAGGTCTCACTAGCCAATTTGGTGGGTATTGATAAAAAAACAACTCAAAAATTTTTAGGACGATCGGCGAAGGCTAAGCCGTCCCTCAAGCCCAACAAAGTTTGAGAAAAATTATAATTTTACATGAAATCTGACTTTTATGTTTAATAACTTAGAAAATATTAATTTTGTAGAAAATTTGTTCACAAGTTTTTCTTTATCTCTTATTAAACAAAATAAACTTAAAATATCGAATAAGCCATTAAAAAATCTAATTTTTAATTCATTAAAGAAACGAATTTTCTACGAATTAGTTTTGTTGAAATACATTTTTATTATTTATTAAAAAAAAAAACCGACCAACCGGGCACCTGGCGTTTTACCCTAATTCGGGTACGCTGAATTCAGTGGTGCTAACCGTTTTTAGGTTAGCTCTTGTTTTCAAAATTTCGAAAACGGAGGAGGTTGCACAGCGTAACGCAAAAACGGTTTAGTTTATAAAATAAACTAAAAAAAAAACGAAATTCCACAATAGTATTACCTTTAACAATTGTTATAGGTTTTTCTAATAAGCGTAGTCGTTTTAGAAACCAAATTTTTTTTGGCAATGGGGATAAAACAAATTATGTGAGGTTGGTCATACATTTGACCTAACTAAGGGCAATCTTGGCGCTGCAGTGGCCAAATTTAAGAATTTTAGCAAACCGGCATATTTGTATGGGTGGGAGATACAAGGCAATTGTGTTTTAAGAAAATGTTAAGCACAAAAAACTAATGAAGGTCCGTCATATATTTAATCCCCCTTGGGGCGATTCCTTCGCAGTTTTGGGGCTTTTTCTTCAATATATTTCTAGTCTGTGTTGACAATTTTATATGGGAGCACCCTTAAAGAATAAAGAAAGCGTGCAGGTACTTTTTCGACCCCAATAGTAATAAATAATTTTTTTTTTATAAAAGAAAGAGACTTTTGTTTCGGTTACACTTGAAACCATTGGTACATACGGTTTATTTCGTTCCTTTGTTTTTATAATATTTTGCCATGAAGGCTTATATGCTGCCGCTGATACTTGATTTAGAAGGTGGCATATGCAATCGTCCAATGATCAAGTGCAAAAATCTATTCACAATAGCGAAGTTTAGTGTTTGGTGCAAATGGTCTTGCAAAGAGCAAATGCAAAATATCATAGCTGTTTTGTTAAATCCAACAACAACATACATAGAGTTTCCTTCAGATTTCATAAAAACGCTACGAAATTCTGCATTTGCACTTTGGCAAAACCATTTGCACCAAACACTGAAAGCTGTTTATATTCATTGGACAGTAAATACGAGTTGCCATTTTATATCAATTATATATATTAAGGTTTTATCAACCGTGGTACGTTAGAAACAAATGATATGCGTTTGACTATTTTTTTTTCAAGCAAACGCACACAAACACAAATATTAAAGCTGAATTGACGTGTGTAAGAAAAAACAGTTCTAAAGAAAAAATTCGCATCAATGCTGCTGTTTACTTTTTATTTTAATTAGGTTTTGTTCAATATGAGTTTTAGAGAAAACTTGTTAAGGCAAAAGTTGTTGGAAACTTTACTAACAACAACTTCTTAGAAAACGATTTTTATGTAAAATTAATATTTTCATAAATATAAGTCATGCAAGTCGGACTTTACGATTTTTCTCAAACTTTGTTGGGCTTGAGGGACGGCTTAGCCTTCGCCGATCGTCCTAAAAATTTTTTGGAGTTGTTTTTTTTATCAATACCCACCAAATTGGCGAGTGAGACCTAAATAAATCCAACTTTTGATTTTAACGGTCACCCTAATAAAGGCTACTCTCGGAAAACAGTTTAGTACGCCTCAAACCGCAACGAATATTGTTTTTGTAGTAGAGTAAGGCTTTTAATCGCAGAAGAAAATTTCGTGAAAATCGGTTCATACTTTACCATATTCCCCATATAATGACAACTTTGCGAAATTATTCGAATTCGCCTAAAACCGTAACAGAAACAGGTATTTGCTCACATTTAGCTTCACATGGCCAGAAATAATACCATTAAATTTAGTAATAACCAGTCCATAATTTACCTTAAGTCTTATATTTTCAGAATTCTGCGAAAACCACTTTGAAACTTTGAAATGCTGTAACAAATTTTACTTCTATATCGAAATTTGTTTTTTGCTGTTTGTTACAAAATAATAACTAACAATAATAATATAAACAACATTTTGAGTAGTTTCCTCGTCGGGGTCATTTTTAAAATAATATTGACAATTAATTTTATTGCAGCCTGTGCCACGGATGTCAATTCAAATCATTTTTGACAGGCAGTTTGTGGAAACAACTTTAAAGTGATTTATTGAACGTGTGGCTACAGGGTAAAAAATATATTTTTTGTCTAAGAGTGATTTAAGGGACGGCCGCAAAATTGTATTAAATTAGTTAAAAGGAACTTTGAAATTCAAAGCCATTTTCACGAGTGATCTTTCTATTGGAGCAATGGTCAAATGTAAACGATTACAATCTGCATTTCTATGTATTAAACATATGAGCAGAAACGCATATAAATAGTTTTTCTTTAATTTTTGCTTACCCTTCGTTTCCACATGCAAGTGCATGTTCGAAAAACTCAATACACGCACACTTTTTCACTAACATTCACACCATTTTTGTATTTTCAGCTGATTCGGCTGTTTCCTCGATTTTCGCTGATAATACGTTTACACTACTCTCAAGTAATAACTTGCATTTGGAAACGCAGGATTATGTATACAATTTTACAGACAACTTGCTTCGGCTTACAATTGAAGAGAGAAAACGCAATGTAGATGGCGAGAGTAAAGCAACACGTAAGGTAAACGGGTATTTAGAACCGAAATCTATCCGTTAATCAGAAGTGCAATAATTTTTCGTTTTGCTGGAAAAGCTCTTGTTCACATTTTAAACAATTTTAAAAGATTAAAATATGCTTCAAACAACTTAAAAAAATGCTGGAAAAGTTTTTACTAAAATATGCAAAATAATGCTACAAAGGGTAAAATATGCAAAAATATGCATACATAAATCGATGCTAGAATTCATAAAAACGACAAAACGGATAAATATATCGACCCATTTGCGCGAAATTATCGTATCTGCCAATTTTTTTGAAATTGAGTTTTTGATGCAATCTTGTTCTACATTCAAAGAGACGTCGCCTGACAAAATATTGTTGGCGAATTCCACTTCGTTGCTCCAAAAATTGAATGTATTTTTTCATATTTATATTGCAAGTGATAGCAGAGAAAAGTATAAAAATGGCTCTCCTGTAAAATTTGGTTTTTGTAACATACGATAATATCGGGTCGATATTGTTATTGCCTTCATTGGTCGCATAAGAAAAAACATGCAAGTGCATATTTACGGTTTTTCTGGTACTTGTAATCGAAATATTCGAAAATGCCGTAATTTTTTAAGGTTAATTTACATTGTTGGGAAGTGGGCTGAATAAGATGAATCTACTTAAAAATAAATAAGGGTCTTAGATTTTATCAAAAATGGTTTGAACATTTTCAAAAAACAATAACAACTTCTCATAACATTGTTGTACTTTCCTCAAAGTACATACGACTTGTGTGATAGTGCAAAGTACCCTTTAAGAAGCAAGAAACTTAATACAAACTTATTAAACACTGTTGGAGGGTAGACAAAATGGTTTTATAAACTTTGTTAAAATTTTAAAAATATTAATATGTATAACTAAAGGCGAACAAATAAAGGAGTAAAATATTGCGTCTATATAAACAAATGTTTATAAAATTAAACAAATATTTTCGTATAATAAAACACAATAGCATCACATTTTAGTTAAGTTTGCATTTGAGAACTTCATATTATTAGTATTTTAATTTATTTCATAAAATGTTGGTCTAATCAAAGGATTGTTTATTGAATTAAACAATTATTATTTAATTAAACAAATATTAAATACCAAATTTTAACTAAGTTTGACTTTAAAATCGACAGTTTTAATCTTCTTTAAGAAATGTTTATTTAATTTGTATGTAGGAAAACCCACAATAACAAAATAACTTAGTTTGCTTTTAAAAACAACTATGCATAATTGGTATTTATATGCACATATTTCATAAAGGATTGTTTATTAAATTAAACAAATATTTTCGTAGAACAAGCCACAATAACATCAAGTATCAAATTTTATCTAAGTTTGCTTAAAAAAATAAACTTCACATAATTAGCCTGTATTTACACTTTTGTTGCATTTAATTTTTGTCTAATCTGAACAAAAAGTTTTAATAAATAATGAAATAAAATCAACAAACAAATTTGTCTTTTAATTTTTGAACAAAAAAAAAATGAATTTGCTTTTTTTATAACTTGAAGGTTAAACAATCTAGTGTTTAAAAAATCATTTTTAAACAAGCAAGAAAGTATAGTCGGTCAAGCCCGACCATTTGATACCCTAGATCATAGTATTAAAAACATTTTTTTCGAGCGTGTGTGAGCATATCGAAATTATTTCAATACAAGAAATGCAGAATAGTGCAGAACCAAGTGAACATGGATCGTGTACGAGACAGTGTTTAAGAATATCCAGACACTTCAACGCGAATAAGTTCGGGACAACTTGGCATCTCTAGAACATCACTTACATTAGAGTTGTGACATCAATTATACTACAAATGGGATAAGCGAGTCAATAAGTGACCCAACGTCATCATAAAATGTTGTCATATTTTATGCGTCATCAATTCTATGACTACAGGGACATCAATTCGATGCCACATTTTGTGTTTAAATGTAAAATGTTTAAAAAGTAAAATAAAAATCAAAAATTCCCATATTCTATTTTTTTAAATTACTTAGTAAAATACATAAAACTTTCATATCGGGCATGCTGCTGGTATTTTATAATATGCACTTATATACATGTGGCAGTGTAAAATAAACTGAACTGGAAAAATAAAACTAAATAAAATAGAATTTATTCTATGAGTTAAATTTCAGGTCTGTATTTTATAAAGCTTTTTTGTAATAGTTCTATTCTTTTAATTTTTCAGAAATGACTTTATTCACTATCAGACTATTATATTGTATTTTCTTTTTACATTTACCTTAGCCTTCCTTTGGAAAGCAATGAAGTATATTGAATGTACAGAAAAATTTACAATTATTAGACACCAGCAGAATGTAATGCATTTTCTGGCCCGCTACGGCCGTCGTCAGCATTCTTTGTGTCTCACTGGATAGTGTTACTTTATAAATTGAATGTATTTAACTCAACTATTTTAAAAATTAGAAACTGGGAATTATTTCCTTGTGAAGGTTACTTTATATTATATTAAAAATTTTTCCATTTTTCGAATTTATTCTATGAGTTAAATTTCAGGTCTGTATTTTATAAAGCTTTTTTGTAATAGTTCTATTCTTTTAATTTTTCAGAAATGACTTTATACACTATCAGACTATTATATTGTATTTTCATAGAATAAATTCGAAAAATGAAAAAATGTTTAATATAATATAAAGTAACCTTCACAAGGAAATAATTCCCAGTTTGTAAATAAAATAGAATAGAATAAAACAAAATAAAGAGTCGGAGAAAAGCCAACCAATTGTAGGGGAATGTAAGAAAAGATAAGCTCTCACTGTTTTGTTTAAGCTTTGATATTGGTACAAGTAAGACTTATTCGCTTTAGGGTTTTATTTGTACAATATTTTTGGCTTTTCTAAAGTCTTTGGAAAAGGTTTCCTCATGAGCTGGCCTAAGCAATCACTGAAATGCGCATAGAAGCTAGCTTTTCCTCAACAATGAATCTCAGTGTATTTGTCAAATATGAAAAATTGGGAACTTAGCACGTTATACAGAAGTCTTATTAATGGTAATTGCTTTTTATTTTTGTCTTTTCTTTACCCAGTTACAACTACATTTAGAGTTGACAAAAAAAAAAATTCGGAACTGTAAGAAAAGATCAACTGACTTGACTGTTTATTGTTTTTTGTTTTTGTTTACACTTTGATATTGTTAAAACTGGTGTTTATAATTCTTATTCGCTAAACAGCTTTATTTGTGTAATATCTTTAGTTTTTCTAAAATCTTTGGATGAAGTTTCCTGATGATCTGGCCTAAGCAACCAGTAAAATGCGTATATGAATAGCTTATCCCATCAACAATAAATTTCCGTTTATCGATAGTATGAAACAGTGTTCAAAAAAAACAGTACATTATTTAGCGTTCGGCTCACACACCCAAGAACAATATCTATTTTTTTAGTGATTGTAAAGACGAACACAACCCTTAATACCGGTCGTAACTATTTTCAAGAAAGAACCGAACACTATATATTGTTCTGTTCTTCGTTTAAGAGCAGCACAATTGTAGTGATACTGTAGACAAACATTATATTTTAATGTGCTATAATGTTTCTCTTTTACATTGATATAGAAATGAACAAACAAAAAATTTTAGTAACGACTGCACCACGAACAGCTTGTGTGTTTATTGTATACAGTTGTTTTCGGTTAACTGAGCCCCGCTTTATTGCACTAGAAATCATGGAACGAAATTATTCAGGGTAACTGTCTAAGTTAAAATACCCGCTTAGTTGAGTTCCGTTTAATTGTGTCACCCGCCTAATTATTTCGCAAAATAAGACCGCATTGCGAAAAACAAGAGCAGATGTTTCGGATAATTGTTTCCGTCTACTTAATGTGTTTTTGCTCCACAAACGTAAAAAAAAAAATATTTTGTGGCAAGAAAGTCATGTTTCATGTTTCTGTTACATAAATAAATTTTAAATAAAATAAACAAAGAAATAAGTTTTATTTTCTACATGGGTGTTTCGCTTTATTGCACATCTTGCTCAATTAAGCGATTTAAACGAGTACTGCTTAAATGAGTTCCCGTTTAATTGCGTCAAAAGTCGTGCATTTTTAGAAACTCAATTAAGCGGAAATAACTGTACATATTTTGTTTGTGTAAAATTATTTTGTTGGCTTTTTGTTTTTTATTTCGTATGTGTATTTTGTTTTTGTAAAAAATTTTTGGTTTTTTTACCAGCCAAAAGGGACGAACATTAATCAGCCGAACCGAACGCAATGAAGTTTGTGGATTTAAAAAACCCGAACGGAATTAAATGTTCTCATCTTTTGTTGTGTTTGATAAAAAACATTATTATTTTTGTGTTCGAAAGATGACAAACAGGGAAACGTTTTTTTTAATGATTATCTACTGAACCGAACACTAAGGAGCGATATTTAGTGTTTATTTTCGAACACTGGTATGAAATAAGAACTTAGCACATTTTAACGAAACGTTTTTAATACATTTTTTGACTCCCAAGAAAAACTAAAAATATGTGTTATTATGGTAACAACCAACAAAACTATTTTAAAAGAAACTTATTTAACCATAATATGGTTGTCGGTGACAATGATTTAGTTAAATTAAACATAATATGGTTAAACAAATTTTAAAAATGGTTTTGTTGTTTTTTCTCTGGGTCCATATATGAAATATATAACAGAAACACTTTTGGGCGCAAGGATTTTCTCCCCTATGGTGTAACAAATACGGGCATAGCAGGCCTTCGGCCGGGCGCAAGAATGTTCTACTCTATGGTATAACAAAAACCGGCTTCGCTTACTAAAGCTTCTCTGCACAGCCGGCCTTCGGGCGGGCGCAAGGATTTTCTCCTTTATGGGTTTACAAGTATCGGTTTCGCTAAGTAAAGCTTCTGAAATCTGCCTTGTTTCCGAACGAAGGCCGATTTCGTAGAGAAGCTTTAGTTAGCGAAGCCAATATTTGTTATATCACAAAGGAGAATATTCTTGCGCCCGGCCGAAGGCCGGCTATACAGAGAAACTTTAGTTATCGAAGCCGGTGTTTATTAAACCATACACTCAAAATATTATGTAGTTAAATTCAAACGAAAATTCATTTTAAACAAATTAAAATTCATTTAAAAAACGGATCATTTACATTTCATTTAAAACAAATGATTTTTTCATTAATTTCAAAATTTTTTATTTTTTGAACATCATATTCCTTAAAATTGAATAGTTTTTACTTTTAAAAAATATATTTTAACCGACAAAAATCAAACCACATAAGAAAATAAATATGGAAAAACATTATTTTTTGGTAGTTTGTTTTTTGAATAACAAACATAAATGTTGAAAAATAAAAATATTCGTAAAATAACTATATTTTTATTCAATTTTAACAGTACGGAAAACGAATTTAATAACCAACAATCAGTTACTGTAATAATTTTATGAGTGTAGAGGATAAAATCCTTGTGCCCGGCCGAAGGCCGGCTGTGCAGAGAATCTTTAGTTAGCGAAGCCGGTACTTGTTTTATCAAAGAGGAGAAAGTCCTTGCGCCCGGCCGAAGGCCGTCTATGCTTTCGAGTTTGTAAGCATGTTGTGGACATTATGACACTCTACAAAGTGCCATAACGTCCACGGACTTTATGTCACTGCTCTGATGGACATTAAGACACAAAGTCCATGGATACTATGACACTGGACGTTATGACATGCCACCCTTGTCATAGTACTGATGTCAAAATACATCAGCGTTATGACGCCTTTTCTATCAGTGTAGTATTTGTTTTGGAGCTATGGTCAATTGTGGACTGATTCCAATAAAATTTGGTTGAATGATTTAGATAGCATTGAAATAAGTTTGTACCAAATTTAATCCTTATACCATCCTAATAATATAATAAGGTTTATGGGCACATAGACACTATTCCGGAAATAACATTTTTTGTGAAAATATTGACAGATTCTCGCCATTTTCAGTAGGCTTGATCGAGCCTGCTGGATCGACATGGTTAGATCGATTCAGAAAGTTATTTTGAGTCGATCGGTATACTTTTAGGTGGGTATACGACCAATATTTTAATGTGTTACAAGCATCAACACAAACGTATAATACCCTCTCCACTATTGTGGTGTGGGTACAATTGATACAAACAGACGTGCAAGTGATAAACGTTAACCCTGGTTTCAAAACCCACTTCACTTAATTAAAATCTGTATTTTGTTTTTTTTTTTTTTGATTAATTAACTGATTAAACAGTTGATAAATTGAAAAACCCAAGCAAAAAGTTTGAAAATAGTATTGAATTAAGATTATACATACTATTTTTTAACTATTTTTGACTGAACAGTGGGTGTTTGTTTATGGCACACGCGCAAAATTTTTTCCCCGCTATTTGCATAAGAACATGTTAGAAATATGAATCTACAAAATTGCTTTAAATAAAGTTTCAATTTGTGTTCGGCTTTGTTAAATACGAAGTGGGATATGTTCACAGGTAAACAAACTACTACATACATAAAAATCTTTATGTGCTCTTTATTACAAATAAGTTTACTTATTTTCTAAAACTTGAAAAGAATTATTTAGCTGTACCAGTTTTGCCAGAATTTACTCAAAAGCTTTACATTAAGGTTTTTTTTGTAAATTGTTTTTTCCTAACTTTTTCTTTACATTTAATTAACATTCTTTACATTTTATGCACGAACTATTTAGCCTAAATGTTTGTATCTGTCTGTAGGTTAATCATCCTGTTTAAACAATTGTTTGTTTGTCTTATTTTTGCAGCATTTTTATTATTCATTAATTTTGCTCTAAATTGTGGACTTTTTTTAGCAACTTGGTGACAATTTTAAAGCCAAAACACGTGCTAAACTTTTTTCTAAAACAATAAATCAATACAAACCTGACTAATATTTTTGTTTTTCTATTGAATTAAATATTCATTGTTTATTTCGTAATGTTAATTAACCAAATAAAAAGAAACAAAAGGTTGAATTTTTTAAAAAAAATGTTAGTTTGTTTGAAATTATTTGCTTTTTATTTAAAAAAGTTGGTTAATTAGATTATAAAAAGATTATTTGTTAACTTTATTATTGGCAAATCTTTTACCGTCGAAATATTGTTTAAAGTGTGAAAATAGAAAATGATCCGGCGAACAAGATACATCAAATCCTAAAGTTCGACTTTACTGATTTTGTCCATCGCATTAGTGGGTGTGTGAACTGATGAATATTGTCTAGATAAAAGAAAAAGACTTTCTTTTTCGTTTATGCACAGAAAGAAAAACACTCGGGATAACTCAAGTTTTTTATGATTACTTTAAGTACGAGTCGTACTCAAAAATTCAAGTACGAATAACTCTTAAACGTATTCAAAATAATCCTTAATCCCAATAAATGAAGCTTCCAACGAAGCAGGTTTGTAAGGGAGAAACATAAGCGTTTCGCTTACCATTGCGCTTATGGAAAGCATGAATTTTATATGGCGAGTTTCCACTTTGAAGAAATACATTTTCGACCCATAAAGCGCATTATTCCGCGCATATAAAAATTGATGAATGTAATGATCAGCTTTACACACTGAATGTTTTGATACAGTTATTTTTAAGTATCCTCCCTTACAAACCTGCTTTTTATAAAAGTTGTTGAGAGTTCTTACACTTACTTTACTGCATTTCTGTGTGTCTTATTGCGCATAATTGTGCGCTTATTTTTTTAAATGTACCATTAGTGCTTCGCAAAGTGCTAAAAATTTTTTTGGGATGGGATAACTTTCGATAATCAATCCCAGAATTTCTTGAAATAAGTATAAAATTCTTAAATCAAGTAAAAAAAAAAGATTAAATTTTTCGGAAGGGTTGAAAAGTAAATTTGAGCTCTTGCTTCTCATTTAGTTTATATTTTTAGTTAAACATGTAGATAAGATTTCTAAAGTAAAAACCATTACGGGCGTGATGTTGGTGTTTTATCATTCTGGTGTAATACGGCAAAGTTAATGAATCATAATAATTTTTTCTTTCTAATTCGGATTAAAACAATTTTATAATTCTTTATTTAAACGCATTTTGAGATTGTTTCAATCTTAGTTTTACTAAAATCAATCTCATTTTCGGATTATTTCAAGTACGAAATCGGGATTGAATATGGATAATTTAAGTATATCGTGATTGAAAATTCGTACTTGAATTTATCTTTCTGTACTTGATTCAAGAAAATCCGTACTCACCGTACTATTAATACCGCTTCGGATTGATTTGAGTACGGATGGATTGATTTTTCTTTTGAGTGTACAGCCTTTTAGATTACATAAACACCACCCTGAATTGTTTTCCCTTTTTGAAGGTAGGTTATAATTATCCTACGCGGATTAAAAAAAACCAACAACATCAACTTGCCTGGCTATAAAATCTTTAAAAACAAGTTAGAGTGCTATATTCGGCTGTGCCGAATCTTTGATACCCTCCACCGACACTATGATAGCGTTATTTTTTACGTTTTTAGGCGTACTAAGCTGTTTTCCGGCAGTAAGGTTTATATGGGGCCTATGGTAAATTATGGACCGATCTTCACGAAATTTCACAGTCTGATTTTTAGTTCTAAAAAATTTTGATGTACCAAATTTTGTTATGATAGCATTATTTTTTACGTTTTTAGGCGTACTAAGCTGTTTTCCGGCAGTAAGGTTTATATGGGGCCTATGGTAAATCATGGACGGATCTTCAAGAAATTTTACAGCGTGATTTCCAGTTAAATAAAACGAACTGCTGCGAAATCCTATATCATTCTGTGCATTTTTCCACCATTTATGTTAGTTTTTGTAACAAAATTATCAATTTTTTTTAGGTGGTGGTTCCACATTTTGATTCATAGCTCAGATCCTATTGAACCGATTTTACTGGATTTCAATCCCATACTGCTTAGGATAACTACAAGCAATTTGACACCAAGTTTGTTTATTTCTTTTGAGTTTTTCGAAAGTGAGCATGTTTTCAACAGACGGACAGACAGACGGACATGGCTAAATCGACTTAAAATTACTCAAGGACCCAGAATATATATACTTTATAGGGTCTGAGATCAATAATAAAAAAGTTTCACACGGAATGACAAACTTAATATACCCTCTTCACAACTAATTGTGGTGGAGGGTATAAAAATATTATTATCTTGAAATTATGTACAAATTGGTGCTTTATTTGTTTAGCTAAGAGTTTTTGGACCAAAACTGTAATTTTTGTCGCATTTTTATTAATTTTTAAAGAACAAAAATAAATTTTTTTTAAATTGATATTTTTTCAAAATTTTAACAATATCTTTGAAAGTAATTACTAAGCAAATTAAAAACCAATGTAAGCACAGCTTATAGATAATATTATTACCGAATTTTGTATTTTTTTTTTTAACTGCATATGGTGAACCGTTTTCAAGTTATTCTTATATATGTATGTAGTGAAAGTGCCTTAATTTTGGACATAACGGTATGTCTCGAAAAGTCGAGCTGATAAAGAAAAATGGAGATTTCATTTGAAATCAGCGACCTTAAATTTGTAAGAATTTGCATCAAAGTTCCAGGCCGCAAAATGACTGTTCCGCAGTTTAATAATAAATTCAAGTTTGATGTTCTAGAGGGGAGAACTGACTTTAATTTAAAATTGTCTAAGTTGACACTTTTTACACTGGTTTCTTAGCAATATTCAAATAAAGTTCATGAAGTATATGTCAGTAGTTGCCTTTCTGCACTTTATGATTCAATTGTGCTCAAATATTCACCCCATAATTTTTTTAATATTTACAAAATCCTCCAGTATACAAAGAAAAAAAAATTTTCACAAATTAAAGCAGTAATCAAAAATAAAATCTGTTTTAATTAAAAATTTAATCAAGTGAATTAAACGTTTAATCAAGTGAATTAAACGTTTAATCAAATGTATTAAACGTTTAATTAATAATAATATTAATTTGCACCAGTAAAGAAATTAATAATAACAATTAAACATTTTATTCACTGGAATAAACGATTAATTAACTTGATTAAACGTTTAATTCCCTTGATTAAATTTTTAATTAAAACTGATTTTATTTTTTTCTGCGTACGTAAACTTTTTCTTTTAACTGTATTACCGGAAGTTCAGCAATTCTTAGGTTATTCAAATTATCATAATTTTAATGGTTTCATTCCTTTAGAACGCAAAAAAAATGATTTTATTTCTATATATAACTTTTTCCATATTTTATCTATTATTATATAACAAAATTAACATTTTCAAATGTTAATCAATCATGCAATTTTTGTGTAAATTTTTTTGTTTTAATGAAAAAATAAAACGCTATTTTGTTAAAAGTAATTTCACGTGATTTGTGGTGGTAACTTTAAATACAACAAATTTATGAGTTTTTATGCAATGTCATTGCAACATTGGAATGATGATTATAATAGACAAAAGCACAATGGGCTATATTGGGAAAAAATGAAAAAAAAGAAATGAATATTTATAAGAATGAAGAAAAAACCAGTGACAAAAAAGCAATCCATGATAAATTTAAGTTTTCAATAACGTTTAGGCCCCATGATCTTTATAGGAGCCAAAGAAACCAAAGTTTTCTGAGAATACTGAAATTAGTGATGCACAGGAATGCAGTCTCAACAAAACTAGGGCTAAAAATTGGCTGAGATATAATTTATGTAATGAACTTTTTGTTACTAAAAATGTATTAAATATGTTATCATTGAGCTGATATGGAAATAATGCTCTCCCAGTATGACATAACCAAATAAATTATGATTAAAATCGCTTAAATGTGCTATATGAATACGAATTGTGTGTATCGATCAGAAATATAACGATTACAATTTAATTTTCCTGCACTTCGAAAAAGTTAATAGAAATTCTGCAATAAGGGCTTACACTAAACTCACACAAATTGATCTTAACTTAAAAGTTACCGATACTAAAAGTCCCTTTATACAAACTTCGAAATAACGATTTGTTAATAATCGGGGACACCGTAAATATGCAATTGCATGTTTTTACTTCCGCGGCCAATGAAGGCGGAAACAGCAAAATTCTCCGTTTTAATGCTTTTAATGAATTTTGGCATTCATTTGTTTGAGCATATTTTTGCATATTTTAACATTTCCAACATTATTAAAGTTTACAGTGCATATGGGCATTTCCAGCGAAAAGTCTACTCTTTGTAACGTAACGCCGCCAGCACTGAAATTGATTTATATATTGTGCCCATGTTGTGCAAATATTATCCAGTTTGTTACTAAATGTAGAGCTAGATGCGCTTTACACCAAAATATAAAAAAGTCAATTATACGTTTAATATATAATTTTAATTTTTTGTGTCGTTATGTTACAAATAGTAGACTTTTCGCTGGAAATGCCCATATTCCAAATTTTGGAAGCATATTTCGATACTTTTTGAATTTTTTTTAATGCTTTTAATGCAAGAAAATTGTTTTAAATTTTCGTTAATAGATGGCTTTTGTATTAATACCCATAAATTATCAACAAATTATCTGCAAAGTTGCGACTTGTATTTTGCGCTTAAGGTTTACCAGCCAGCCAGACGGACGGATATAATTATATCGATTCAAAAAGTGATTTTGAGTCTTTCAGTTTGGGCTAGAACATAGGCGGCGAACTCATAGTCCCCATTTACATTATACGATTTTTGTCGTTGCGATTCTGACCTTATAGGCAAGAGGGGAGAGAGGAATTAAAAGGCGTACACAAGCGAGTGTTCTCTTCGATTCGTTTTGTTCTCTCATTTGATATAAAAATGTATTTAAGTTCGGTGGCACAGACAAAGTTGTAACGACAACTTTTAACATAATATACAAATGTTTTCAAAGAACTTTTGTAAATAGCACACATTAAAGTGCCGGCGGTTGTATTTTCGCCGCCGTCGTTGAAATTTTTTAAATTTTGGTCGCCGTCAACGATATGTGCGACCGGCGCACTGTGGCTGAAAATTGAATTTCATCGGCCAAAAGTCCAATTTTTCGTCATCGCCGATTTCAAAAATTGTAATGCCATTCGATAGCAAACATATTTGAACTAAGGTATCCAAAAAACTAGATTAAAATATTGGTAATTGTGGCTGTGTCATGCTGCTGGAAACAAATATTTTATGCTGTTTGAGAAAAAAATGAATTTTTGTAAATTTGATCAGAACTAAATTATGATTTCTCGCAAACCGTTATCAATAATGGGTCGAATTTTTTTTTGTTATATTAGTGGGATAGTAGTCTTTAAGAAATGGTTCATTACATCACTGTATCATTTATTATGTGTTATTAAATGTTTCCCCAGGTTCTATATTTCAGTTAAATCCGAATTTTAGAGGAGTAGAACTTGTTAGGGTCAAAAAGGGTTAAAGACATTTTAGTATCATCAGAAAGCTGAAAGTGTCCTCTTTAACCCCATATATACTTGTGCAACTGTTTGGAACTATCTGTTGAACACTTTTTTCATTTTAATGAAATTACTCGCAACATTTTTGTTTGCTCTTTTTATTTAAGCTGCTCATATGACTGAAATATAACACAATGGTTTACGAACGTTTTGTTTTGAAAAATTATTTTGCTTCTTATGAACGGCTGAACATATTTGAATGAAATTTTAAACTGTCATATCCGGGTAGCTTTCGAGTTGAACTGAAAGAACACGGGTCCATGGAGGGTCGGGAGAGTGACTTGCGGACCTCTTAAATTGGTAACCTCGGAAATTCAAACTTCTAAAAAATTCACCAAAAATATATTTATAGATTGCAAAAAAAATTAAACTTAAGCTGAGTTACAAAATATATGCTCAAATGTTTAGGATATCTCCTTTGCCTTTGGAGATATTCGGATAAAACGCATTTTTTTGGCTTGATTTTATAACGATTTTTCTAGTTTTTAAATCGCGTGGATTATGTTTTATGTCAAACTGTTATCAATAGTGGGTTCAACATTTTTTATATTGGTAGTAAAGCAGTCTTTAAACAATGTTATGTTGTATTACTGTACCGATTATACCTGCTGTGTTATTAAATATTTTTTCAGGTTCTATATTTTAGTCAAATTGAAGTTCAGAAGAATAGAATTTATGAGGGTTAAAAGGGGTTAAAGAGATTTTACTAGCTGAAGGAAGGTGAAAGTATCCACTTTAAACCCAAATGCACTTTTGTACCTGTTTGGACCAGTCTAAAGAACACTTTTTTAGTTTGTGTAAAATTATTCGCAACATTTCTTTTGCTCTTGTTATTTTACCTATTCATATGACTGAAATATAAGTGTACCAAGCCAAGCTGTGCTAGGTATGCAATGAACAAATTGATTATAGAAAATTTTGGAGATCTTACCAAATATTCATGGAGAAGTATGTCTGCAACAGTTCATTAAATCCTTAAACAAGGAGAGGATGTCATAAGGCATCATTTAGTACCACTAGGAGATCTGTCAGAGGAAGCCCAGGAAAAAAGGAATAAAGATTACAGATTTTATAGGGAGCACAATACCACAAAAATGTCAAGAGATTTTACAAACGAAGATCTGTTTAATATATTGTTGGCAACGTCAGATCCGCTTATCTCTAGCATTCGAAGTCAATGGAAAGTAGAACATCGGGACTTAGATGAAGTAGCAAAAGGGCTGCTACAGGACAGAGGTAATACAAAACCAAATATTGAATAATTGGAAGCAATTTTCCAACCGTAGATATAATTAACTTTTATTGTTATTTAAGCAAAAAATATGTTTTTTGTCCTTATTGTTATTTAAATAAAAAAGAAAATAAACATTTAAAAATTGACACTTATTTATTATTTTAATCTAAAAAGTATTCTAGTGGAACTGGTTCCAGTTGAACCTGTTGTAGAGTTGATAATGTAGAAACCTATTCACAAAATGATCATAGGTATTATTACATGCCTATGCATTTTTTTAAGGTATAGTGGTACATACGACGCGAATGTATATGCATATAAAGGTAATACGAATACTTATTTGTTCTTTCGCTGATAAAAAAATATTTTCTCCAGAAATATACATATAAAAATGTTTATATTTTTCGAAAGAAAACATTATGAGTATGCTTGTAGGAGCAATTTTTAGTCAGTTTGACATTTTTACTCCCATATGCCCTATTCCAAATCAAATTTTTCACACAAAAATAAAATTAGTTTGAATAGAAAATTTCCTTTTGCCTTTTTAGAACAAAAAAAAATTTAAAGCCGTTTTCCGGGATTGGGAATTTGGGTATTTCTTAATCAAAAATGGGGATATTTTTCAGTCCACTGTTTTAAGAACTTTTTATTCTACATAACTGGCAAAATTCATTATGGTACAATTATTCATGTTAGATTTATAGAATGTCAAACATTAAAATTATTATTGATATAGTGTAAGTGAATAAAAGGGCTTTCAATATGAGTAAAAAATAATAATTTTAAGGTTTTAAATTCTATAAATCTGACATGTACAAAGATTGCGAGAAGTTCTCTCTAAAGTAACAGAACATGAGTATTGAACTCAGAAAAATTCCGTTGAAATGTTTATAATTTTTTCCCTCTACTTATCTCTGTGAGCAAATATTTTTTAACATTAAATTTATTTGTTTAAAGCAACGGATTAAGTTAAATTCGTTACATTAATAAGAAACTGTCATAATAAAAGAGTATAAATAAAACAAATTTTACTGTACATATAAATAAATTATGTTTGCTGGGTAATTCGCTCAGCAACACAACTTCATTTTAAACTTTGGATGACTTTTAACTACACTCATAAAATTATTACAGTAACTGATTGTAGGTTATTAAATTCGTTTTCGGTACTGTTAAAATTGAATAAAAATATAGTTATTTTACGAATAAATTTATTTTTCAACATTTATGTTTGTTATTAAAAAAACAAACTACCAAAAAATAATGTTTTCCGTATTTTTTTTTGTTAATTTGTTTGATTTTTATCGGTTAAATTATATTTTTTAAAAGTAAAAACTATTCAATTTTAACGAATATGATGTTCAATAAATAAAAAACTTAGAAATTACTGAAAAAATCATTTGTTTTAAATGAAATGTAAATGATCCGTTTTTTAAATGAATTTTAATTTGTTTCAAATGAATTTTCGTTTGAATTTAACTACATAATATTTTGAGTGTAGAACCAACCAAATTTTTTTTGTGTGTTAGTGCAAGTTCTCACACATCAAGTTTGACTTGTCAAGTCTTGAGTTTTTTGGAGAAAGGGGAAAAGAGAATGAAAAGAGGTACAGACCAGTGATGCTATTTTTTTGAGAGCAAAAAGCACTTTAAAACTTTAAAAAAGCACTAAAAAGCATTATTTCGAGCCAAAAAAAAAGCAATAACCCTGCGGCCACACGGTCAAATTGTTCTTGATAGTCTTTTACATATACTGTTTGTCAAAATTTACATAAATTGAAAGCTGTGACGTAGGCTGCATTAAATTTTTGAGCAATTTACTTTCAAGATGTCATCAAGCAAACAATTTATAAGAACACTTTTTTAAACGAAAAATTTGCTCACTAACCTTGAAATCAGCCGTTTTCTTGAACGTAAATTGAAACACTCACTTGCAAGAGAATTTTAAAGGCAAGTTCGTATTAATTTTTAAAAGTATGAGTGTATTGGTAAAAAGTGTGAGTGTATTAAAACTTGATAGGCAAAACCTAACCTAACCTAACCTTCAAGTAAGCTATTTTTACAATTTAAGAGATGGCCCTATTGTAATTGAATTTCATAGTTATACAATTATTATGTTCTGTACCCTGCAGAACTGCGATCAAGTGCCTTGCCATTTTTGTCAACTATTTTTGGCTTCCCCGTCTGCCTTAAGAAAACAAGAGAATTTTTCTTTTTGGAAATTTTTTGTAATCAATATTTGTAAGGCCAGTGGTGGATTTTTAATGACAAGCACATCCTTAATATCTAAAAAACAAAGCATTGCCTGGTCTACAGTTGGTCAGTAGTACTGGGGGTAGAGTCAATTGCAAATTAGAAAAATTTCACTGTTGACACATCCTACAGGATAAGTTTTATTTTTGCTCTTTTAAGATATTTTGCTTTTCAACAGTTTTAAAGTTTTTTTTATCTCGTTTATTAGCGCATGCAACCACTGTTCTTTGAGTTGAGTACAATTCCTGTACATTTCCGTGATATCGCTAGATTCTGTTCTAACGTTTAAATTTCTTTTTAGATTGTTTTCTTGTTTTTCTTTCCAACTTTTCCCTTTTTCACATTTATTTCCACTAATTTATATTACAAAAACAAAAGAGAAAAAAAAACACACAACAAATCAATAAACGAAATTATTAAATGAAATGTTTTTGTCAGTAAAATGTATACAAATCAAGTTGCGGTAAATTAACGGTGACAGTGGAAAAACGGTTATAATTAAAAGCTTGGTAAAAGGAAAAAGGGAGTAAAGGCACTTTTTTGTTGCGGAAATTAATTAGTGAAATAGAATAATTGATTTGTATCTTTGAACTATTAAATTCTATTAAAAAATTTCTATAAGTTAATTTTTAATAACTTTTAGGCCGTGTTTTTAAGATGTGGACTAAGTTTGAAATTTTGCTATTTAGGCTTGAGTTCATCAAATTTAATTTTCATTAAATTATTTTTACTGAAGGAAGGAATTTTACAACATGAAATGAATTAAAATTTCTTGATAATTTTTATTCTTGGCTGAGCTGAGGCTCGTACTCGGGTTGAATTTACGTTTCGAGAGTAACCACATTCTCATCATCATAATTTTTTGCGTTCTATCCTCTGCACCACTGCGGCGCCTGCCAGTCAACAGTCAAACATCAATCTTTATTATTTCATTAAAGACCAACATTTTAGGCAAAACTTAAACTGTTTTTAGTTTAACTAAACATAGTTTAACTGAGATCACAAAAATAAACAGCCTTAATATCTAAGCTAAATAAAAAAAATATTGTAGTTAAGGCATTTATTTGTTATCTAGCCTGCTCAATTCATTGGCTTCAATATTTTTCATAAATTTTTATTTTTTATTGATAAATATTTCGTTGCCTACAACACTCATTCAGTGCTGGTTGGTTCCCATAATATGAAATGTCTTTAAAAATGTCACGTTTTTCAATTTAATCAGAATAATTTTTCTTCATAAAAACAAAAACTCAATCCAAACCAATAAAAAAATAATATTTTATGGAAAAATACTTTTAAAAATTTTGTTCAAATGTCACGCAATAATAATGAATTACAATGGATTTGTTTGTATTCAAGAGTTTTTGGGAATCTAAAAGGAAAGGGGTGAGTCACCGAAAATATTGTAGTTTAATATTAATTAAGACATCGTTTATGGAAATAAAAATAAAGTGATTAATTAATTATTGACATATTTTTTTCTTGTTAAGATTATTTTTTAAGAGTTAAAAATAACTAACGATTCATTGGAAGAGTCTAATTAAATTGTTTTTGTACAAATTGTATCTAAAAAGGGTAGCAAGAGAACCAGAATGGGGCAGACCGTATATTTGATATTTGTTAACAAAAATTTTCGAAATAAAAGTACTTATTGTGTTTAGGTATATAAAAATATATCTGGTTTTTTTAAATTGAATAAAAAGATACTTTTAAAAAAAAGTCTGTGAGGAGTTGCATGTCTTCCTTCGGACGCCTCCTCAGGCGTCGAAAAGAGGTTTGCCTGTTAGATAAACATGGTTAGTGGGAAATAAAATATCACTCGCGAAAAAAAACCGTGCACTTAAATCTATGTAATGCCTGAGTCAGAATGAATGGTCCATGTCAGGTGTCTGACCTTATACAAGAATCGTTAGTCTGGATGCTCAACTATCAGGACTGGGTATGGCGGATTATTCATCTGTTTACCCTCAATCAAAATTAATTACCGAAACCACTCAAGAAAATAAACGATTGGATAAAAATATGATAACCTTTAGCATGAAACTTAAATGACGAATTGGAAGATGGCCACTTCTAGAACCCGGACACTTCTAGAACTTTCCAGACATGCAGAAATATGCACTAGCGGGTGCAGATTGGCCAACTCGGGGGAAATGGCTACCTCGGATTTTCTCTAGTAGAACTATAGGTGGTAGACGGAAAGTTGGGGTGGGTTTTCGGACTGCCAAAATCCGCACATACTACTCTACTGAACTAGAAGTGCCACTTAGACAGGGTAATATCTATAAGGATTAAGACAAAAGCTCGGAATGTGACAATTTTGCAGTAACAGAAGTGTCAGAGTCCACTGTGAAAAAAGAATTCTATAGCAGAGTAGAAATTGTCAGACGAACTCTTAACATAAGTAAAGGTACGAGTTTTAACTATTTCTATAAGGGGCGTCCATATACCAAAAACTTATGGATAAAGAAAATTAAGTCAAATTTTAGACAACAACAGCTTTGTCACAAACTTTAAATGGACTAGTGAACTCGGAATGTTGCAAGAAGGATTCATAAAACTTTTCTAAGTCGTGTTTTAGTGTAAAAGTGCGATTATTACTTGATACCCTCCTCGGCTTCTTATGGTAGTAAACACCGAAACTGTCATTATAAACGTTGAGAGTTCGCCCTTAATAAACCCGTCCATGGAGTACCAAGTGTAACATTTAATATAACCATTCAAGTTAGATCGCAATTGATCTTATTTGAAACTGATGGCAAGTTTTTTTTAACAAGATTGTTCAAGTATAATTTTGTTTACAGTTTATTTTAAACATGTTCACTTACCAGTGTTAATTAGTTATTAACACATTTTTTATAATATTCGTTTTTTATTTATTTTTGTTCATTTAGTACAGAAATGTTTAAATCAAGTTGTCTTGGGATTTTCAGTTCAAAAATATTTATTGTTGAAGGTTTCATGCTGAGAACACAACTGGGGCGGACAACGAATTTCGCTCAACACGACGAAATTTGCTGTGTAAATTCGTCGCATGAAGCAACAATAATGGCGAAACAATAACAGCTGTAACAATTCAGAAAGTTGTTTACTATTTGTGCAAAGAAAAAGAGAGAGGGAGAGAGAAGTAGTGCGACCCTATTTAAAAATAAAATAATAACAAACACACAGCCGTAAACAATTTTTATAATTTACAAAAATACAACAACTTTTAATGTAAAAAGTAATTTTATTTACTAAAATACATTGTATTTTATTTGTTGATCGATATGTCAAAAACACAATCTTCTATTGACATTTTTTTCTCTTAGTCCGAGTTAAGATAAGTGAACATTTGGAAGGAAAACATCTGAAATTCTTTAATTTCCTAATTATTGTAATAATAGTGTATAAGTTTCTATGAATTTTTTCATCTTGCTTCAGCTATCTTTTACTCTTACTACAAAAAGTGGCGATGAGGATACATTTTCATTTAGTGCTAAAATTCTTTATGGGGTATAAATGGGTTCTCGCGAACTTCCCACTTCCAAGAGATAAATGGGAGATTTAATTTGGAAATAAAAGAAAACACTAAAGTAGTTTGGAATTAAAAATTAGCAAAATTAATCGGAAATGAGGCCGCTTTATTCGGCAATGAGGAATTTTTTATGTATGATTAGAAAACATGATTTTTTTGTTTTTTACTTTGAACCAACACTCAGGGGATGTCCCCTAGTAATGCAACGCATTGTGTTGCTATAACGAAAATAGGTTATTGGGAGAAGGAAAGAGGGAGTAGTGCTGACTTCTGCCGGGAGCCGATTCCACATAAATTAAAGCAAATTCACTTTTGTTTTTTCATTCGCGGTCACACAGACGAATATGTTGCCGGAAACATTCAGATACTATTGTTTCTTCCTCACCCGTAAGTTGCTACCAAACAAAATGTTGCCCTTCCAAATGTTTCCATGTCTAAAGAAAAAAGTAGCTCAGCTGTGTTTTCAAAGCCACCAACAAAGTAAATTCGCCTTGGCATTTTTTAATGAAGATTGCGCCGTATTTTAATTGAAACCACTGTGCCATTTATTGAATGATATGTATAGGGAAAAATGGAAATAATACGGTGAATAAAATATACCACAATATTGATAATGGATGGGGCGCTTAAGAAATAGAAAAAAAAATCTGTTCCAGAGTTCGCCGCGTATGACGAATTTTGGCCGACGCAATTATTACGTGTAGGTACTTTCTTATACACAAATATATTTTGTTTTTGCCGGCAGTTGTGTTCCCAGGCATCAGTCTGGTAATGAAAAAGTGCCAAAAAAATACAGATATTGATGGAGAAAACTTTATTAAAAATTTCATATTTGTTTACTTATTCAATCATAACCAGGGGATTATTAATAACAATATGTATTTTTAAAATTTTATTAATGCATCTTAATATTTTCAAAGTGGTAAATAAAAAAAGTCAACAAGGGGTACAAATTTAAAGAATTAACGTTGATTTTCTGGGATTAAATCTATTTTCAGCATCGAAAAGACTTCGTCTAGTTCGCACTAGTTAAACAATAGATTAAGCCCATACACTACTGCTAGGCTTAATGTTTTGGTCAACTAATGTGAACTTTAACTTTTTTTGCATAAGACCGAAATAGTTTACGTCAAATTTTAACTTCCCAGTTCCTTTTTTGTGATCATTAACGAACCAAATAATAAAATACCGATTTACTAGGGCTAGAGGAATATATGGCACAACCTTTATCTGAGCCCTACACTGATAAAAAAGGCGCCATAACGCTGATGTATTTTGACATCATTACTATGCCAAGTTTTTTCGTTTTTGACCCCATGACACTTTTCATTATGTTTATGTCAACCTTAACATCACTTGGCAAAATTGTCATAAGTGTTAAAAATTAAAGTTTTGTCATCAAGATGATGACACATCGGCGATTTCTGAGTGACATCGGGAAAAGGACTCATTAGGCTCAAAGGTAAGGGATTGACTTAAGTCAAAGTGAGTGAATATTACACTGCTTTACAAATTTTTAATTTGGAAAAGTACCAAGAACGCCACATGCCTAGATAAGTTAATTGGTACCTCCTGAACACGAAAACCGCTGTAATTTTTTTTCCTAAGCTTTCCAACGATATGCCACTTATTTCGATCGGTCTTTTGGGTTGGGCTCCTCAAGAGTTTGAGTGGGACCATACACCCAAAAACACAAAAGTACCGTTATCTAAAAAACGGTACTTAGGAAAAAAATTACAGCGGTTTTCGTGTTCAGGAGGTACCAATTAACCCTTGAGTGGGACCATACACCGAAAAACACAAAAGTACCATTATCTAAAAAACGGTACTTAGGAAAAAAAAAATTACAGCAGTTTTCGTGTTCAGGAGGTCCCAATTAACTTATCTAGGCATGTGGTGTTCTTGGTATTTTTTGGCTGTAAACCAGTGTTATTAACTTACCCGTTGCTTATGTTTGTTTCACTTTTGTGGTATTCCGCCCTTTGTTTACCGAAGATCTCGGTTCGATATGGTTTTCATTATCATTCTACTTTGAAAATTTGATGTATTTAACTAAATACTTGAAACAAATAGAATATGGGAATTTTTGCTGTTTGAACATGAACATGAAAATTATGTCAATAATACACAACATGTGGCACCGAATTGATGACACTGTAGTCAAAGATTAGATGACGAATGAAATATGAACACATTTTTTGATGACGTTCGTCATTGGATTAATGTCACTTTTTGGCTAATTGATGCCATTTGTAATAAAAAGCATTGATGTTACAATTCTGATGTTAGCGTATCATCAATATGAACTCTATTGTGCTTAAGCTTTAATTCCGGGGGACATTTATAGAGGCTCAGGGAAATAATGAACCAAAGTGTGTGTTTGCCAAGTCATTTGTGTGGTTTATTTGACCTAAAGCTGCCAACCACAAAGAACTTCTGTGGTTATGTTCACATTTTTTTTAATGTTACACCACTGTGCGCTAGCAACTTGAATTCTGTTACTGCCCTATAACAAAAAAGTACGTTTGCTGAAAGAAGCTGATTTGACAACAACTCTTAATGCATAAATGAAGCAATAGTATAATCGGTGAAAAAATCGTTTGAAAGTTCTATAATTAAATTTTATACTAACCCAACCCATAGTGCTAAGTAAATCAAAGAGCTCATTTTGTCATTTTATACTAATTATTTTTAGATCAACAACTATATAATTTTTTAAATAGAAATTTGCATGTTGAGAACAACCAAAAAAACACGACAAGAAACTGAATATCTTTATTAATTTGTCGTTATAATTTAAGTGGAATATTTATTTATACGATAATAATGTACGAGTACTTTAATTAGATGTGTAGCGTAAAATTACTGTGGCTAAACCATAATAAAAATGTCGATGAATTATAAATTATATATTAAGAGAGATACTTAAATTGTGTTGTATTTTAGTATATAAATTTTATAATTAATTGAATTCCAGTATAATAAGTGTTAGTTTGTTGTAACAACTTACAGTGGGGGAAATTGTAAATATATTCGAAGTTTTTGAACGATTGAAATGATTTTATCCCAATTTTGATAAAGTAAAGTACAATGATTATGACAAAATTTAAGGCGATATTGTTTCTTTACTTTAAGCCTGATCTAAAACATACTTTTATATATCTTAAGTCGATTAAAAAAAAAAACTCGGTGAAAATTTTTTTTTTTTAATAATAAAATAAACCAAAATTAAAGGAAAATTCGTATGATTCACAACATTTTTTCCAATTTTTTAAATTTGACTTAAGATGCCACAGAAAAAAAATCCATAGAAGGCAAGACGATCAAAATTTTTTTTTTTTTTTTTTTAGAGTTTTACTTCACGTTAATAAAGGCCTATCTGACTTGCAATTCAGGACAACCTGCTTGCCCTTCAGGCGAAGGTATCTAAAACGGTTTTAATTCAAAAAAAAAATAAACGAAATATGAAATCTAAATCGAAGCAACCGTTTAGAAACTACAGATTTATTTCTCTTTTTTCAAAAATTCCTACTGTGCAACTATATAAGAGGCATTTAGAATTAATTAATTATATTGTTACGATGACTATTGAAAGTCTGCTATAATTTATGGTTTTATAATTAAATTTTCTTAATTTTTTTCCGATACTATTTAATTGTAGCTAATTAACATTTTTTTTTCTTTGACTTAACAATCAATCTTATGGAAGCAAAAATGTTTATATTTGTTCATTATGGCTACTGTTGTCAAGGGTTATTAATGAAAGAACAGGTGGTACGAAATTATATTTACCGGTATTTTTAACTTACATATTTACTCCACTTCCAATTTTTATTAACTTAAAGTAGTTGTAACTAAAGCTACGGTCACATTTAACAAATATTTGACAAAAAAAAAATCCAAATAATGAGTGACCACTAAATATTTTTATTTTTAACTTTCGTTTTAATAAGTTTTGTTGATCTACTAAACTTTATTACTAATAAAAGTTAAATAATCGGGCCTGTTCTGAAAATCACGTGATTTCAAATCACATGTACTTTTAAAATCACACGTGTGTTTGTAGTGTGATTTTCAATTGTCGAAAGCACAAGCAAACACAAAATGCTTGTTCTACAAAATTATAGCTCATTTTGTAATGCTTTTTCGCGAATTTTAGTCATGTTCATGATAGAAGCGATTTGTTCCTGAAAGTTTTCTGATTCTATTATGCCGCTGTTAGCAAATTTTTGCGAATTTCGGCTAATTTAGCAATTTTGACCGAGTTTTTGTCATCCCTTAAGCTTCGTACAGACTAGAGGTCTGCAAGAATAAATAAAAAGCAATTTCAACACACTCATTTGTTTTTTACCTACAATGTGTCGAGCACCTACCCAGCGGTAAAACTCAGAAGACCTTCGTACTTCAGGCCTTTTAAAAGGCCTGCTTCAGCTAACTGCTAAAGAATGCCTCATAGAAGGCCTCGGCTCTTTGGTATAAAAGATAAGAAACACCTTCTACACTCGCTTCTATGAGAAGGGAGTAAAGAAGGAGTAACATTTTTTGTATTGTTTTTTTGCACAAGCAAAAGCAAAATAATTATTTTTTTGATCCCGTTCCATTCTTATGTACCTGCTAAAGAAGCGAAAGCGGAAGGCCTTCTCCGCAATGACAACGTGTGTAAAAAAGATATTAGTATGGAATGGAGCGAGCAGGCCTTGTATATCCAAAAGGAGTACAGAGGCCTTCTAGAAGGCATCCGTACTCTTGTACAGACGATGGTCAGATCTTACAATGTTGTCACTTTTCTGACAATGGTGCCATTGTCTGATGCATTAATTTTACACATCTTTCAAATGAAAATGAGCTTACAACGTTCACACAGTTGAAAGACATTTTTAGGCAATTTTTATGACAACATTTTAAGATCTGATCAGCGTCTGTTAGTGCTGGGATACAATCGATATTTTCTACTATCGATATTTATCGCACCTTTCTGAAGGAACCAAAGTAACACGGACTATAAGACATTTTATTGCAACTTTAGATAATGTTGCAAATTGGATTTGATTCTCAACCCAAAAGGTAATCAATCTAGCGGACTTTTCCTCTAACGGTCGTTCATTGTTTTATCCTATGCTCGCAATTGCAATTGCATTTTTATTTGATTTTTTTTTACAACATCATAAAACTATCTCGACATTTCAGTCCCTGTGTGAACATATAAAAATTTCGGCATAAAGGGCTTAAGTTAGTATTAAAAAAGCACAGCTAAGCAATCCATACCACCTGCCATTCTTCTTGTTTGTATTCATTGATGTCATTATGCGCGAATTAACAATAGCAAGTAAAAACTTGCGGCAAAAAACTGTGTGTGTATAGCTGCTGTTAGATGTCTTCATAGCTGTATTTAAAATAATAATAATATCGATATTGATATTTTTCCAATCGATATTTTCCCTCGAAGGGAAAAAAGCATTCGTGAATCTCATGTGAAAAATTTTTCGCGCTATCAATTCCAGTGAATGTAAAAAAAGAAGAACGATTAGAAAAAATTAAAATTCAATGAAATTATTGTTCAAAAATATACACGTATATATTTTAAAGAAAATTTAAAAAATAAAGGTAAATAATTAGTATTGGAGGGATAGGTTGATTACAACGTTAGTTTTTTACAACTTTAAATTTTATGAAATAAAATATTTTCCAAAATTCTGCCACCACGTCTTTCGAAAACTTCACAAATCCGCCAGCAATCAACCTGTTGTTTTGCATTTTGTTGACAAATTTAGCGGTTTGTGCCCTTAATATTCTATTTATAGGAGGAACTACTGACATACATGTTCTGTTCCCTAGCAAAAATAAAGTGAGAATATCTAAGGGAAACGTGAACAAATTACGAGGGAAAAAACTTTTCACGATAAGATAAGGGAAATTTATATCCATGAAAAATTACGAGGGAAAAATTATTCACGATAGGGGTGAATAAAAATTTTTGCGAATTTTCGCTATTTTCCAAAACTTTTTTTTTTTTTTGTTATTTTTCGACAGTTTTTAACCGGTTTAGCGATTTCAAATAAATTTTAGGGTTTGTTTACATTTTTTCAGTTTTTCGCGAATTTTAGTCATGTGCGCGATAGAAGCGATTTTTTCTTGTGATTCTTTACAGCTTTTACGATTATTAATAAATATAAGACTTTGCTATCATGCCGCTGTTATCAAATTAGCGATTTTAATTCAACAAAAACCCAGTAAGAAAGTATAATCGGTCAAGCCCCACCATATGATACCCGAAACTACAGTCTTTAAAAACAAATTTTCGAGAGTGTATGGCTATATGAGAGAGGCAAATACTGCCCTCCATCTCCCCTCGTGGCACTACGTTTTGGCTTGATCCTTGTGCCAATAAGAATCTATATGCCAAATTTTATTAAATTATCTCCAAAATTCCGATCTGTACTTTGCGCACAAGCTTATATGGACAGCCAGCCAGCCGGACGGACATCGTTAGATCAACTCAGGAAGTGATTCTGAGTCGATCGGTATTCTTTAAGGTGGATCTAGGACCAAGGTCCTAGGTTACACACATCAACACAAATGCATAATACATTCTCCACTATTGTGGTGTGGGTATAAAAACCCCATACTGAAATCACAACATAAGTCACAAAAGCAAATTTCATTTCACAATAGTGGAGAGGTTATTATGCATTTATGCTAATGTATGTAGCACCTTAAAATATTGGTCCTAGACCCACCTTAAAGTAAACCGATCGACTCAGAATCACTTTCTGAGTTGATCTAACGATGTCCGTCCGTGCGTAAAGTACAGGTCGCAATTTTGGAGATAATATAATAATCTTTAGCACACAGGTTTTTATTGGCACAAGCATCAAGCCTTTTGAAAATGGGCCAAATCGTAGTGCCAGGAGGGGAGATAGGGGCGATTTATGCCTCCCAGAAACTATCAAACCGATTGTCATGAAACAGTTGTTGTTTCAAATCACAAAATAATATGCCCAGAACACCTATATATGGTATAACTTTGTGATTTCAAAAAGTTGTTGTTTCAAATCACAAAATAATATGCCTAGAACACCTTTCATGTGATTTCAAATCACTTTGATAAAATGTGATTTTTAGAACAGCGCCCAATATTGCAATCAATAAAAAGTTAAATGCTCAGTTTGATCTAGCAAACGATATGCCAAAATCAAATGTTTAATAAAAATGGTGGTTACATGTGGGCCATCAAATATTTGTTAAATGTGACCATAGCTTTAGTTACAATTATTGTTTTATCATATTTGTTTGATTCGTTAGAGTTTTAAATTATTTAACAATTTATATTCAAGATTGGGCAAGGAGGTAGCCCCCTTTTATTGCGTTCAAAGTAAATTGACAATTTGTGTCGTCATTGCACCTTTTTAACTTCTAAGTTAAATAAAAAATGTTAAATATTTCTTAAATGTAAAAAATAAGTTTCCATAATTTAAAATTCCAATTGAAATTTAATCTCATCTAAACGGACAAATTAAAAATATAAACACAACAAAATCATGAATGGAAAATTTTTCAAAAATTTGTAAGACAAAAAATATATATACAAATAAACATATACACACATAAACATATACAAACATACATACAAACACATATAATATCTCAGAGTTTACAACGTTTTATAGACAAGTATTCATTCGTGGTACCCTTTTAAATAAATAAAAAGATCACTACTATTGAAAAATATTTTTTATGTTTGATTGTGTATTTTTTTTTTTAACAACTAACCAAATATTATTATATACTGATACAAATCAGGTTATTTTTTACTAAAAAAGATATAAACTAAAACTAGTAAGACAGTAGAGTTGGCCGTTCATATAACACCCTACACCTCTTGCAAGTAAATAAAAAAAATATGGATATAAAAAAGATAAAGTGGATTTTGTTTGGGAAATTATAAGCCCCAACACAAAAACAAGGCAGAAGGTACAGTGCCGCAAGCCCAGCCAAATGATTACCTGCGCCACCATCTGGTCTTTTATGAGACTTTTTAGCATACATTTTTGTGTAAGTTTTTGTTTTTAACTTTTTGTAAAGAAAGCAAACTTTTTTACAATGAGTAATTTCATAGTAGATCCCAGCCCTCTCGGGTTTATTTAATTTTTTTACCAGCGAGTTATTTCATAATGAAATTAATACCCAAACGCAATAAGTTGTTTGGTAAACTATACGCAAAGAAAAAACATGGTTGTGGTTAACATATTCTAAGAGCAACAAATTATGATTAGATTTATGATTGTAGTCAACATATTACGATTATAACACAATGCAACAAAATTCGGGTCATCGCCGCCAGCCTCAATACTTGCAACGCGAAATGAAAGTGGACTATTGTTAGAGCAAATCTGCCAAAGGGTTTTGAAAAGTTAGCTCGGGTTCCAGAAATATCGGCCCCAAAAGTTTTTAAATTTTTAAAAAGGCATTTGGTACAGTTCAAAAAAATATACTAAATGTACTTCTGAGCTAAAATACTATTTCAGATGTTTTCAGTAGAATTGTATGACGATTCTTTTCTTATAAAATATTAACCCTGTAACACTCATTTCAAGGGGTAATTTTTGTCCTTTTTTTACTTCCACACAAAAGTATATTAAAACGGCACTTTAGGGGGTTAAAATGATCCACTATTATTTCCTGCATCAAATTTTATTAAAAATATTCAAAGACTATTTCAGATGTCTTCAGTAGAATTGTATCGCGATTCTTTTCTTAGAATATCCCTGCGGGAAATTTGTGTCAATTGTTCCAACAGAACTGGTCCTGGGACTTGTGAAAATAGAATAAGTACCAAAAGAAAGAACTCATGACCGGTGAAAGGAGAACAAATCACTTAACTGGTATATGAAGAACAAAAAGGTAGAGAACGTATTGAATTTATTAAAACGCTTTTTGTATCCAAATATCGAAATTAATATAACAAGCAATTTTTATTAATGTCTGTTTTATTAAGCTTGAGGTTTCCTTTTTTAATAAAGAGTACAGTACTTTAGTACTATAGTCCACTACTAGCACAACCTTTGTGGACTATAAGCGAATTTGGACTATAACCGATTTTTTTTATAAGCCATTTTATGGATAATAAGTTAAACCTAGTATAATCCACATTTTGGACTATATAAATATTATTTTCTTCAATAAATCCACTCTTTTTAAACAAAAGAAAAGTTTATTTAAAACATAACCAAATATTGATTTATTTTAAATAAATAGTTAAAACAAAAATCTTTTTTATTAATTAATTCAAATGCTTTAAAATCAAATGCGTATGAGATTCTTTTTAATTCTTTGGATGACGAAATCAAACATAACATTAATATCAATTTCATAGGATCTTTACATGGGGTCTTCACCTGACAATTTTTTGTTATACCAAACGTCAAAGTCTATATAAAAAACTCTAATATTTTTATTAGCGTTTTTTTTTATGAAGTTGGACGTTTATTAAACAAAAAATTGTCAGACGAAGACACCATGTCATGAAACATAAATTGCGAAATTTGGCATTTATAATAGTTGCCAGAAAGGTAAATTAAAACATGTTGCCAGTTAATTAAAAATATATAAAAAACGGAGTGGACTATAAGCGAACATTTTTGCTGAAGAATTATATGCTAAGAAAATTTAGCTTTTAAACGAAAATGGACTAAAAGCGAAATGGACCTTAGAACAAATAATTTGTTAGAAATTCGAAAAAATGTGCATGTGAATATGACAGTTTTGGCGTATATCCGTTTTTGGCCTTTAAGCGGAATGGACTATAAGCGAAAAGTACTGTATAATTTTTGAAATAATGCCTAGGACAAGCATTGTAGAAACTAGCACTTAACACGTTCAGTGAGAATAGATGTGTGACTTGTCAAGTGGTGCCTGTTAGGTGTCAATTGACCCCCTCCAATGACAACCCCATGTAAAAGTGATAGGTCCCATTCATATAAAGGGTTAGAACTAGAACCGGTCTCTACCGCCAAAGAACCTAACACGGGACTAGTTCGGTGTCAGTTTGCTGCCCTCTAGGGATATTAACCCTCTTACACTAATTTAAAGGGGTTATTTTTGACCTTTTTTAACTTCCCCACAAAAGTGTACTAAAACTGCACTTTAGGTGATTAAAATGTTCAACGAATATTTTATGCATCAAATTTTACTAGGGGCCTTCTAAGACCAAAAGTTCGTGCAATGAATGTAAAACGGATTTTCGAAATTCCGGCCCTTAAAATTTTTGAATTTTTCGAAACCCCGTTTTAGATATGTACATTGCACGATTTTTTGATCTTAGAAAACCTACCATTATCAAAAATCATTTAGTATTTTCCTTAAGAGATCCCCAATCAAAGATAAATTAATATGTACCTACTAGAAAATGATCCGCGATTTAAATGAACTTGAAAATGGAAATCTTAGTTTAAATAGTGTTCAAACAAAGATCTGAGAACTAATTCAGTAGGCAGAAGGGGTCGAATAATTTTTCGATTCGAAAACCATTTTATTTCTTATGTATTTTGTAGTCGATGTTGAAAGAAACGAAATTATTTTTTACAGTGTTGTACAGCATTTATTTGAGAAAAAATAATTTCAATTCGTTAAGTATAGACTGAAAAAATTAGAAACAAAATAGCTTTCGAATTGAAACAGTATTCGATCACTACTGCCAGAATTAGCCCCCAGCTTATATAAAATAAGATCCATACCAAAAATCGTATTAAGACTACACAGAAAAAATAAAAATTTATTTTAGAATTAGTGATATTAATGTAGGTTTATAAATGAAACTCCATTGTAATTTTGATGAATTATTAAATTAGAGATAAGCTTAATTTGTATTCAGTTCGATGTCCAATTATACTCTGTTTTATGTCCTACAAACTACTTCTCGTCCCAGTCGCAACCCGCCACATACTCCGCACATTACTTAGAGGCCACACGATCAAGTTTTGCCTTTCAATTTGCAATACACTCTTACTTTTTTACTAAGTCTGTGTTCATACGGCTCTTGTCTTATTGACATAATTGCTACTTTATAGGCGAGAGGGACGAGGGGAAAAGAAACGAGTACACAGATGCATGTACTGTCTTTACGTTTTGCTTTCTTATTCGTTGTTTAATTTTGTTTTTGCTTTCAATATCAAATAAAACAAAATAAAAAACATGTCGTCAACATGACATGATTCATTTGAACGCCAATTCATGTTCAAAGAAGAAAAAAGAAGAATCTTGTCAATAAGACATGAGCCGTATGAACTCAGACTTAGACATGTCTGAATAGACACCGTGTAAACTCCCTCTAAAACATACAAATGTAAATTGTTCCTATTTTTGGTAATTTTTTACAAAACATGTTTCTCCATTCATTGACATATACATACAATATTGAAATTTTGATACTTCAATGGGGAGAAAAAAGTTTTAAAAGTCTTAAAACATAAAGTTTGGTATATGAATATGCCTACGAAAGAAAGGGAAGCGCAAATGAAATAGCGGGTTAAATGCAAGTCCTTAAAAAAAATAAAAAGCATAAAAAATACTTTTATGTGTACGCGCAAAGAAAAAACATGGTTTTAAAACATGGATTGTAGTCACCAAATTACGATTATTATTGCATCATATTATGCATATTTTTGCTTTTTCATTCGTTGTTTAATTTTGTTATTGTTTTCAATAACAATCTTGGCAATAAGACATGAGCCGTATGAACTCACACTAACACACTCACACTTTTTAAATTGACCACGAGATGGCTTTCAATTTCACCTTTCCATTTGTTTGGCAATTTTACTTTCAATTTAACAGCTGATAACATGTTTTTCTTTATAAATTGTTGTTTTGATGACATCATAATTGAGTGCAGCCTACGTCACAGCTTTCAATTTATGTAAATTTTGACAAACAGCATATGTAAAAGACTATCAAGAACAACTTAAACGTGTAGCTGCAACCCTACAAGAAATGAATGAGCGAGTAGTCACATTTTTCATTTTGGTGTTAAGAAAATGATAGAAAGAAGTGACCGAAAACTTTATTTTGTTCATTTCTTTCTATCATTTTCTTAACACCAAAATGAAAAATGTGACTACTCGCTCATTCATTTCTTGTAGGGAAGGTTAACAGTTCGCCACCATTAAATGTCTCGCCACCTGTCAATACAGAGTCGTGTACATGCAGAGTTGCATGTTCAATAAGTGTAACCACTTCTAGTTATATGCCCGCTGCCACCCGATCCCACATTAATTAAAAAATTTAATTAAATTTGTACCAGTAAACAAATTAATAGTATCAATGAAATATTTTCTGATATTCAGCCATGTCACAGAGTACAAGTCCGTTCGGAATCGAAGAAAACATATTAGTTTATTGATAAAAAGTGTATTTTGATATTTTTTTGGCCTTTCAGATTTAGAAAACTCCCATTCCGTTTATGAAAACAAAAATGGTTTTATTCCGAAAAAATTGTTTCGTCCTTTTCTGAATCACCAAAATACGGAATAAATTACGTTTTCGAACGGAATTTTACCCTGTGACATGGCTGATTAGCAACGTTTTCTGCAGTAATTTCGTTGATATAAGTAAACAATTTATTCACTTGATTAAGTTTTTAATTTAAACTGATTTTATATTTGACTAACCGTGAAATTGACAAAAAAAATTGTCTAGAATATTTTTTGTGTAAGAATATCTACGCTTAGTGATTTAAAGCAAATTGTTGTCATATATATTCATCCGTTTCTAGTTGTAGTTCTAAAATGTAAAGATAAATAATGAATATATTTTTTTTTAATTATTATAAACATTTCATGGAAGTTGATACGAAATAAACTTATTTTTTATATTGAAAGTAGACAGGAAAAAAATGATGTATTCCATAATAATTAAAAAAAAAATTTAAAATAGAAAAAGTGTAAACAAATGACGCAACACAATAAGAGTATACATAGTAAGAGTATTAATAATGAAACTTTTAAATTTGTTTTGAAGAAAATATAAAGGGTGTTTGTTTGAGACGTATAAAACGTCCGATGGGGATAACTGTAAAACTAGCTGTTATACTAATGAAGTGTAAATGACTTTTTTCAGTACAGTTTCGTAAATTGCCACACAAACACTTATGGCCATTTTCTCAATGTATCGACAAACTGCCTGTTACTTAATGTCAACATAAATTTGTTGGACCGATAAACTGTCCGTTAACGAATTTGGGTTTCTCAATATACCGACAAAAAACATTGTTTTCAGCTGGCAACGCCACTCAAAATACATGTAAAAGTTGGGAGTCAGCTGATTGAATTTATCTGTACGGCAAATAAAAGGAAAATAAATAATTGGCAGATGAGTGCCGGTTAGCTTTGCGTAAAATCGAAGCAAATGAGACATTGAGAAAACCAAATTTCTTTAATGTGCAGTTTTTCGTTGGGAAAAAAGACAATTGCCTAATGAGAAAATGGCCATTACACTAGAAAAACGAATAGTCTGTGTTCAGACTTTTTTTCTTTGAACTTTCATTCGCGTTTAAACAATTCATGTCTTGTTGACGACATGTTCTTTTTGTATAATCTAATAAATAACGAATAAGAAAGCAAAAAAAAAAAAAATACCGTATGAGAAAGCAAAATGCACTAACAGTACATGAAACTGTGTACTTGTTTCTTTTCGGCTGGCCTCTCTCTCGCCTATAAAGTACCAATCATGTTAATAAAACAAGAGCCGTCTGAACACAGACTTACAAATGTTGATTTTTTTTCTAAAATTCGCGCTCGGTTCGCCAAACTTATAGAACACTTCTTCATGTATACGATACACATGTTCGTGTATCTGAGCTGCTAATACGCAATACTATGGATCGATCGACCTTGTACCGTGCTTACAGAAGAAGTCATCGCCGATGCAGACGTGATTATGACAGAGGACTCAAATTAATCGATTTATCACAGCCACTCGAAAAAGATTTTGGCCTGCATCTTTATAAGATCCAATTGTTGCAAGAGTTAAAGCCAGCTGACCATATTTTGCATCTTGTGTTCAGTGGATGGGCTAAGAATCAGCTGGAAGTTAAACCAGATTTTGCAGTTTACATGCCGAAGGCGTCATCGGCCCATTTGTCTTGAAATCAGAAGCCGGTGCAAACATTACCGTGAATGGCGAACGCTACATGGAAATGATGAATTTGCTTGAATCCCACTAAAAAAAACACCCATTATTAAAATTAAAAAAAAAACTCATCTTATATGACTAGAAATCAATTTTTGTTAAGATCTGTCCATTATTTACCCATTTTTGGGAAAACGTAACGAATAAAGCTATTTTAATAAAATTTGGTCTGTCATAGTTCCGTAAGACTAGAAATCACACTGCCAAACTTTGTGCAGATCGGTATATCGATAATGATCATTCACTTCTGCATCAAATTTCACTAGGGGTCTTCAAAGACCAAAAGTTCGTGCAATGTAGGTGAAACGGATTTTCAAGAAACTCAAAAATTTCAATGCCCGAAATTTCGAAAATCCGTTTTACATAGACAAAATTTTGATCTTAGAAGACCGCTAGTGCAATTTGATGTAGAAAATATTCGTGGAACATTTTAACTCTCTAAAGTGCTGTTTTAGTATACTTTTGTGGGGAAGTTAAAACAAGGACAAAAATTACCCCTTTAAATGAGTGTTAGAGGGTTAATAAATTCACAGAAAAGAATCGCTATACATTTCTACTGAAGATATCTGAAATAGTATTTTAGCTCAGAAGTACATTTAGTATATTTTTTTGACTTGTACCAAACGCCTTTTCAAGAAATTCAAAAATTTCAATGCCCGAAATCTCGAAAATCCATTTTACATACATTGCATGAACTATTGGTCTTAGAACGCCCCTAGTGAAATTTGATGCAGAAAATATTCGTAGAACATTTTAACTCTCTAAAGTGCCGTCTTAGTAGACTTTTGTGAGGAAGTTAAAAAAAGGACAAAAATTACCCCTTTAAATGAGTAATAATAATTTATAATAATTTATTCTAAAAAAAGAATAGCCATACAATTCTACTGGAGATATCTGAAATAGTATGTTAGCTCAGAAGTACGTTTAGTATATTTTTTTGACTTATACCAAACGCCTTTTCAAGAAATTCGAAAATTTCAATGACCGACCCCTAGTGAAATTTGATGCAGAAAATATTCGTGGAACATTTTAACCCTCTAAAGTGCCGTTTTAGTAGACTTCTGTGGGGAAGTTAAAAAAATGACCCCTTTAAATGAGTGTTAGAGGGTTAATTTATTCTAAGAAAAGAATCGCCATACGATTCTACTGCAGACATCTGAAATTATTTTTTAGCTCAGAAGTACATTTAGTATATTTTTTTGACTTATACCAAACGACTTTTCAAAAAATTCAAAATATTTAGGGGCCCATATTTCGGGAACCCTTTGGCAGATTTGCTCTACTAGTAGTCTACTTTCATTTTGCGTTGCAAGTGTTAAGGCTGGTGGCGAAGATCTGAACTTTGTTGCACTGTTTTATAGGACACATAAAACTCCCACTTCCGGTGGAGGGTATTAGAGATTCGGCATAGCCGAATATAGCACTTTAACTGGTTATTTTGTGTTCTTAAATGCTTTAAAGCTTATTAAAAAATTTGTCTGTTCTTTTTGTTTTTATTTATTTTTTTGGTAACCAGATAACTGGCTCTCATAATAAATCATTTTATTACGTTTTATCATATTTTTATAAAAAAAAAATTGTTAAAAACTGTTAAACCTTCGTTTGTCTGGCTGAAATGTACGGTAATTATTTTATTATATGTATTTGTTTTTAGCAATTTACTGTTTAAAAATATTTTGCTTAAAGAACCCATAATAGGGGAGTGAGATCAATTTAATTAAAAACCAAAAAATCGTAGTTAAAATTTACCTCAAATTATTTGGAACCAATTACACCCAGCAACTTTTCTTGCACAAGTATTGATGTTCTTTAACCAGTCAAAGATATTTGGAAATCACCTTCTACAAGATCTGTCTGAGGTGACGCGGGTTAGACTCGGCTTTATCAACGCAAAGAGGTGGGTCTGGCCACCTCAACATTAAAAACCCAGCATCCAGTTCGATCTGTCAAACGGAGTCACAGTCGACTGTACTTGATTTCTTCGTGCTACCACGTTTAAGGTCCGATAAGACGTGAGATAGACATAGTGCCATAGGCGTAACAATGTCCATTGAAACTAAAATTCAATTGGCTTGTATACCTAGTTCTGGATAAGTGGTTGTGGCACGTCACCTTTAATCCAATACAGTGCATTTTTCATGGTTATGTCCCGTTTAATTTTAGCTTAACCAACGAACCATTTGTTGTACTGAATGGGTTTCTTTTTGCCTCACTCTGCTATAAACTCAAGACTTACGTAACAAGACATGATGCATAATAATAAAAATATATTTCAAAAATAGTGCTAAATTTAATATTAAAATAAAACATTAAAAAAAACTTCAGAATGTGTGTTCATATTCTTTTGCTCCATCCTAAAAAAAATTCTGCATAATTTGCATTTTTTTATTTTTTTTTTTATTTTAGTTAACATTTTGAAGTGGTTTTTTACTTTATGTTTGCTTGTCGCTTCTTTTTGTATATTATTTCAATTTTGAGATTGTTGAAAACTGTGCCATAAAAACAAACTTGTTTTTTAATGGATTATTTTTCTCTTATTCTTTTGCTTAACGGAAGTAATTAATCATCGAAAAATAATCGGTATCAATTTCATCAAGGCCTGATGCAATTTTTATAGAAATTAATAAATTAACAAAAATAAAAAAACAAAACAATTGAGTAAAACCAAATACATATTGAAAATATTTAAAGAAAAATGTGTTAATATTTATAACAAAATATGTAAAAAGTTGTAAAATTCAAATGCAGCGGATGACCAAAAAAGAAAAGGGATTGTTACACTTGTGCACTACCGTTACACTACCCGAAACTTTGTCTAATCGAAAATTCTTGGCATTTTCAACATGACCCCAATAATAAATTTCATTAAATATGGATTTGAAAAAGTTACAGAAAATTCTTTAATTTTGTTAAAAAGTTTCCGAAAATAATTTAAAATTTTACTCCAAAAGTACACAGAAAAAATTAAGAAATGTCTCCGATCACCAAATTCATAGAATCAAGCAAACAATTTGTTGATTTTGCTATTACTAAAATGATTATAAAGATTACTAAAAATTGTAAAAATTTTAAATTGTGAATATTTTTTTTTGTTTTCAATAAATGATATTTTTATTTTTAATTAAAAAAATTTTTCAAAAAACTTTATAGTTTCAAACAATTTGGTAATTGATTTAATTAAATGTTGCTCAGGTTTTGACAATTCCCAACAACAATTCTACAAGTTTAAATTATTTTATTTTAAACGAAGAAATCAATTAAGATCTTTTGTTATTTAATTAATATTTTAATTAGAAATTTATTTCAAAACAACTAAAATGTTAATTAATTCAAAATTATATTTTTAATTTCTTTCATCAAAAAAAAAAATAATTGATTCAATTAACATATTAATTAAATTGAACAACAACTTTTTGAGCAATTGTTAATTGAAATGATTTTTTGTTATTTAATTAATATTTTAATTACAAATTTATTTTAAAGCAACTAAAATGTTTATTAAATCAAAATTATATTTTTAATTTTCTTTCAACAAAAAAAATAATTGATTCAATTAACACATTAATTAAACTGAAATACTTTTTAAACAATTTTTAATTGAAAAAAACTACTGATAATTTTTTCTAATATAATTTTTCTTAATAATTTAAAACTACACATACTAAAAAAAAAATTCTCCACCAATTAAAGCATTAATCAAAAATAAAATCAGTTAAAAATTTAATCAAGAGAATTAAACGTTTAATAAATAATATTAATTTGCACCAGTAAGAAAATAAGTAATACCAATTAAACGTTTAATTTATTTGAATAAACGTTTAATCAAGTGGATTCACTTGATTAAATTTTTAATTAAAACTGATTTTATTTTTGATTAATGCTTTAATTGGTGGAGAATTTTTTTTTTAGTATGTGTAGTTTTAAATTATTAAGAAAAATTATATTAGAAAAAATTATCAGTAGTTTTTTTTTTTAATTAAAAATTTTTAATTAAAACTGATTTTATTTTTGATAAATGTTTTAATTGGTGCAAAATTTTTTTCTTGAAATGAAAAAGGAGGCACGAAAAGACAAAAAATTTGGGTGATAAAAGGCCTTAAATTAGACTGAAAAGAAATAACGATTTTAAGCAAAATTTTTTTATTAAAGTCAATTTTAAGCTAAAAAAAAAATTAAAATTTAGACCAAATATGAACCATAAGATCCTAGAGACAAATTAGTTTAATAAAAACGCTTTAAGAAATCAAATTTGGACTAAAGAAAGTTTTGCGATAACAGACAAGGATAATTAATAACCCAAGGGGAATGGGAACTTACACTAAACTTATCACGTGACATTTCTAAAGTGGTAGGGACCGGTTCTAGTTTAAACACTTTATATAATGGGGACTTGTCACTTTAACATGTCGATGTTTTAGGAGGGGGTTAATCAGCGCATTTTTGAAATTTTATAACAAGTCGTTAAAAAAACTTAAATGGACACATTCAATTCCTATTGAACCAATTTAATATGATAGATCCCCTTCATATAAATAAACAGAACGAGAGAGAATCAGCCACTACCAGCACAAAATCTATTCACATCTACTTTTGTGACAATTATCTTTCCTCTGGAGTAACTACACTTTTAGCACATTTTCACTAGTTAAGTGATATATCTTGTTTATACCAATCACAATTCCTTCCTCCTTTTTATTATAAAAGTGTGTTCACAGGTCACGGCATAAATACTTGAAGAACAATTGACACAAATTGCCCGCAGGGAAAACAAAATGATAAACTGTTGAAAATTTAATATTATTCATTCTTTGATACCTTAAGAAGATCCGCAATTAGTCATGAAATTTTAAGAAGATCTAAGAAAAAACAAGTTAGAGTGCTTTATTCGGCTTTGCCGAATTTTTGATACCCTCCACCGACAGTTCGAATGTTTTAGGAGTCATGTCTGTATGATGTCTATTTATTATTATTATTTAAAATTGATTAAGCTTGAGGTCTTTTTATAAAAAATGATATTATATTTAATTATTTCTCAATATTTCGCTAACCTTTGGTTATCATCTTCAGGAAATTAACAAAACAGGCATCTATCTGCATTAAAATTGGTTGCGGTTTAGACCTATATTAAATTATTGACCGACAGTCAAAAAATTTTATGCTATTTTTTAGCAATTTAAACTAGCTTGAGTAAAATAACATGATTCGTAACAGTTTAATCTGAACTTAAATGATTTTCAGGAGAGCAATTTATATTCGAGCCATTGTAAGCTATGCCCAATCATCCCAAAATTCTGCAGAGTGATTTCTGGTATTAAAAAACATAAATTTCAATACAGCGGAGCAATTAGTTTTAGCGTTTGCAGTGAATTTCAGAAGGCTGCTAAAATGGGATCTAAGGTAAATTATGGACCTTATATCACAAAATTGCCTAACACTTTTTCTGGCCATATGAAGCTAAGCTGGAAGAAAGTTTAACGCAATATCTATATCTGCTACGGTTTTAGGCGTATTTGATTATTTACCAGAGTGGGCTTTATATGGGGCCTAGGGTAAATTATGGACCGATCTTCACAAAATTTTACAGTGTCATTTCTAGTCCTACAAAACTGTGACGTACCAATTTCTATTATGATAGCATTGTTAATAAAGGCGTACGAAACTGTTTTCCGGGAGTAGGGTTTATATGGGGCCTAGAGTAAATTATGGACCCATCTTCACGAAATTTCACAGTATTATTTCTAGTCCTAGTAAACTGTGACGAGCCAAAATTTGTTGTGATAGCATTATTAATTATGGTTGTAGGCGTACTAAATTGTTTTCCGGGAGTAGCGTTTATATGGGGCCTAGGGTAAATTATGAACCGATCTTCACAAAACTTTACAGTGTCATTTCTAGTCCTATAAAACTGGGACGTACCAAAACTTGTTACGCTAGTATTATTTTTAACGGTTTTCCACAGCACCCCAGATGAACAGATGTAGAAAAGATTAACATAGCATCTTGACCAAAAGCCCACTCAATGGTGGATCTCAACCACTGGGTCAAAGTCCACCATGGTGACAAAAAATAAGTTTACCCTCCGCCCACGAGTTTCAGAGCAACCATCACATCCATTGTTGAGCGCACAATCCATCAAGATTGTACACTTGCCCTTGTTTAGGAGCTGTAGCTATCTAGCCTCCACTGCTTTTGGAAAAATGCCAGTAAACGGTTCCCAAATGTCGGGGTCTGCAGACCTTTTGGGGGATTAAAGAGGGGAAAAGCACAGTATAGTCGTTTTGCGGATCTCTACTCTAGACGAAACAATATAAAGATTTCAGCTTGGAACATTTGTATTTTGGAATAGTTTTTTTAAAATGATCTGCCCCACTGTGTACTATTTATTACATTTCCATTTAATTGTCTAACAAATTTTCTTGGCACCATTTTGGTCTTGACTTAAATTTAACCTTCTTTTAAACGAGAAAAAAATATGTATATTTTTGTCCCAAAGCCGGAAATGTACTTTCTTTAAAAAAACACCTTTAAATACTTTTTGTAACCATGTTTTAAGTGCATTTTTTTTTTTTTGTTGTTATTGCGAATTAGTATTACAAAATTTATTTTTAACCTTTTTTGCATTATAATGTGATTGTGGTTGGTATGTAAATTAATTTTTATTTATTTTAAAACAGTAAAAAAAATTAAATTAATACTGTAATTTGTTTAAATGTGAATTCAAATGTGAATGTCAAAGATAAAAAAAAACCAAGCCAGTCTAACTCTTGGTATTGCCCTAAATGGCCTTATGTTTTTGGTTTGTTTGAGCAAAGACCTTGTAAGTAGTTCAATTAACTTGGTAAATGTTGAAAGAATTTTTAAATAAATTTACAACATAATTAATTAATTACATCATTAACTTTTTGATTAAAAGGTAATTTAATTAAATTTCTTTTAAAAGAATTAAAAATACCATACAACTTTTAGAAGTAAAAAAGTCACCTTTCTAAAATTTAAAATACCTTCACAATCTCTGCCAAAATATGATAGCAATAATCCCCGCCACTAGATGACGCTGCTAATGCATCTGCTTATTTAAAAAAAAAAAACATTTTAAATTAATTAAACATATGGGCAAATCCTGCGTGACGAACGCTACATTCGCTTGCGTTTTCTGATTGAAATATAAAAATTTTTTGGTCTTTCAAAAAAGATAGCATAAACTAATATATAGTACTAGCTGACCCGGTCCGCGTTGCTGGCCCTAAGCAAATATTGTTGTATTACCAGACGATTTAAATTGAGCTTTAAACGAAATTTACGGCCTTTAAAATGTTCCTTCTGTAAAAACCTAAGTTGGACCATGGCGATGATTTTAAAGAAAAAATCGTCCAAATCGGCCCAGCCGTTCTCAAGTTATGCGCTTAATAGAAAAAGTGGGCGTAAAAGTAGGCGTGATACATTTTTCTTTCGATGAAAACGTAAAATGGATTAATACGAACATTTAAAAGAAAAATTAGTCAAATCGATGAAGCCCTTTTTTTTTAGGTAAATCGAAAAAAGTGGGCGTGGCAAAATTTTCTTTCCGTAAAAACCTAAGTTGGACAATGGCAATCATTTTAAAGAAAAAATCGTTTGAATCGGTCAAGCCGTTCTCAACTTATGCGCTTAATAGAAAAAGTGGGCGTAAAAGTAGGCGTGGTAAATTTTTCTTTCGATTAAAACTTAAAGTTGATTAATACGAACATTTGAAAGAAAAATTAGTCAAGTCGATGGAGCCGTTTTCTGATTTTAGGTAAATCGAAAAAAGTGGGCGTAAAAGTGGGCGGGGCAAAATTTTCTTTCCATGTAAATCTAAGTTAGACCATGGCGATCATTTTAAAGAAAAAATCGTTCAAATCGGTCCAGCCGTTCTCAAGTTATGGTTTTTGCCACGCCCCTCCGCCCCCAGACCGAAAATCAAAAATCAGACTTCCCTATGTCACCCGCCTGAATATTCTGAAGATTCCCTGAAAATTTCATCAAAATCGGCCCACCCGTTTTGGAGTCCATACGTTACATACATACCCACACACATCCAATTTTATATATATAGATTTAGTGACATTAATATGTGCTTACGAATGGCATATATCATAATTTCTTAGCAAGTATTTGTTGCGAAATAATTGATCACAAAGTTTTGTGACGCACGCTACAAAAAGTGGAAGTTACTTCAAAGGTTGAAGTACGTTTTCCTAATTTTTAGCGAATTCGGCATGATAAGGTATACAAAATCTTATTCCTAAAAGAAAGATGACTATAAGAGAATTTTAAACGCACTTATTCGCAGCCAAAAAATGTTGTGATTTTTTGACAAAAGCCGTGAACCCTTTATTTTATTATTATATTTTATTTATTTTAACAAAACAAATTATATTTTTATGAATTGCATTTCTTAAACTAATTTCAACAAATAGAAACTGGGAATTATTTCCTTCCGAAGGTTACTTTATATTATATTCAACATTTTTTCATTTTTCGAATTTATTCTATGAGCTAAATTTCAGTTAAGTTTTTATAAAGCTTTTTTGTAAAAGTTCTATTCCTTAAATTTTTCAGAAATGACTTTATACACTACCAGACTATTATATTGTATTTTCTTTTTACATTTTACCTTAGCCTTCCTTTGGAAAGCAATGAGGTATATTGTATGTATAGAAAAATTTACAATTATTAGACACCAGCAGAATGTAATGCATTGTCTGGCCCGCTACGGCCTTCGTCAGCATTCTTTGTGTCACCCTGGATAGTGAACTCATGGAGGCATTCAATGTAAGGCTGTGTTGGGTACCTGGACACTGCATGGTTGATGGAAATGAGGTGGCTGACGAACTCGCGAGAGAGGGTTCGAATCTGCACTTAGCGGTAAGGGACAGGGGGGTTAAGCCCCCCCTATGTTACTACTATGGGTTGATACGGGAGAAATTCCGTGATAACGTTAACCGATCCTGGAGGAACAGAACGGATTGCAGGGTGTCCAGGGCACTATGGCCAAGATTGGACGCGGGGGCAACCAGGGTTCTACTGGGATTGGATAGGGGTAGTATTAGAACGCTTATAGGGTTCTTGACGGGTCATTGTCCTGTTAGGGCTTGCGGGCAGATGGGACAACGCCATACCGGACTTCTGCAGATTGTGCGATGATTCAGAGGAGCTGGAGACGATCGAGCATGTACTGTGCCATTGTCCCAGGAGGCAGGGCCTTAGACAGAAATGGCTAGGAGATAGGTTTCACGACGAACTGGGGTGCATCGCTGGATGTAGTCCGGCGGATCTACTGGGGTTTGTCAGGGAAATAATGCGGTTGTTTCTGTTGGGGGGACTGTAGAGGGGTCAATAGTTCTACGCGGGATTTTCTACGACTTACTAACTTTCTATCTTTCTTGATTCTATCCATCTTATACTTATTTTCTTTACTGTCTTCTCTTTTTTCTCTTATTGAAGGGATTCACAATGGACCATATTGGTCTCCGAGTGGAGGTGTGCCATTGGGCGCATAACCCTTTTTAACCTAACCTAACCTAACTCAACTATTTTAACAAATAGAAACTGGGAATTATTTCCTTCCGAAGGTTACTTTATATTATATTCAACATTTTTTCAATTTTTCGAATTTATTCTATGATCTAAATTTCAGTTATGTTTTTATAAAGCTTTTTTGTAATAGTTCTATATAATAGTCTGGTAGTGTATAAAGTAATTTCTGAAAAATTGAAGGAATAGAACTATTACAAAAAAGCTTTTTAAAAACATAACTGAAATTTAGCTCATAGAATAAATTCGAAAAATGAAAAAATGTTGAATTTAAACTAATTTCTTAACTTATGATAATCAACTTTTTTTTTAACGAAATTTATATTTTGATAAGTCTGCTGTAAGTGATATTTTAAGCACAAAAATCACCTAAAATAATGCTAAATTCACGTATAACATTAAGAAATCAGGAGTGGGGTAGGATTTGGTAAACATTTTTGCATTAATGATCATTGAAATACATATTTTTTAATATAAAAATGAAATTATACATCTAGTCTTATATTCCATTAAAAAGAAATTCAGTTGAAAAATTTTTGGTTGGTGGACTGTTTTTGGGATTTGCCCATATGTACTTTGAGTTTCTTCTAAAAATATTTATTATTGCCTACCCTAGGGCGTTAAAACATTTTAAAATTAGTAGCATACTTTTAGGCGTTTGAAATATTTTTGAAATTAAGTTTTTTTGTTTTTAGGCCATTAAAAACATGTACGGACAACCGGATTTGAACTTCGCTTTTCATAAGGACCCAGAATATATATACTTTATAGGGTGTAGGATCAATATTGTAGAAATTACAAACGGAATGACAAACTTATATATACCCCTTTCAACCTGAGGTAAAGGGTAAAAAAAAATAATTTTTGGGATTTCAGTATTTTAATCATTACTTAGCCATTTTTAAACCGATTTGAAAGATTTAAATACCGACGTGCTTAGGAAGAAATTTACCATTTACTTGGGTTTTAAAGTTTGGACTCGGGGAGATCTATGGTTCCCGAAAGTAGGTATTTAAAAAAAAATTTTTATTTTGGTCATAACTTTTTTGTATCTGAACCGATACTTCTCATATTTTGATTTATAGAAGGCCAAAAATTTTTAATTTTATAGACTAGTGTTATTTAACCTAAATCGAGTATTTTTTTATGACAGTTTAATACCAACAATTCACCTGCCTGTTTTTAGAACACGAGTGCAAAACTCTTATATTTCAAACAAAAGCAAAATTTAAAAATGTTTGTCTTTAATGTAAGTTAAACGAACGAGTTTTGTGCTCGTGTTCTAAAAACAGGCAGGTGAATTGTTGGAATTAAACTGTCATAAAGAAATACTCGATTTAGGTTAAATAACACTAGTCTACAAAATTAAAAATTTTTGACCTTCTATAAATCAAAATATGAGAAGTTTTTAAAGAATAATGTGTTTAAGCGCGATCCAGGAGGGGGGTATCATTGGGCTTATGACTCCCCTGGGCAAGTCAAGCACTAGAGAATTGGGTTTAAACGGTGTTCAAACTAACATTCCACTATTTGACCGCCCCTTTAATGTGATGAAGACAAATATATATGTCTTTAGTTTTCCTCTCTCAGGCAAATATCCTTTTAAAAGGACATTTCTAGTTGAACCGCCCTAAATATGGTTTTCTCCATATTAGAATCTACGATTAAAAGAATTCAACTATTTCGACACTGGTAAGAAGATCTATATGATTTTATAATTGTTTACGCCAAATGTGCTTTTATTTAGTTTGGATATTGCAGGACCAAAAAGAGTACTGCCCGACACGGAACGACACTTTAAATTAGAAATATAGAAAACGAAAGAGTAAAAAGCTTCAAATATCTTGAAGTGTTAATTAATTATTAATGGGAAGCTTCAAATGAAAAGCAATGTCGCATAGAGATGGAAAGAGATGCATTTTTTAAATAAGGCAGGGCATTAGGCAGTCAAAACAAAAATCTTGCAACAAAATCACGTTTTATCAAATGTTATGTATGGTCCGCATTACTATACGTGGTAAACGTATGGAAATGAAATGGAAATGAAATGTTGTTGTGTAGACGCAAGGCGAATTTATATAAACGGTGGTGTCGATACTACAACAAGTACAACACCAACAATACAACACTGTATTCTATTTGTTGCTTTTGTTGGTCGATATATCTAAATCAAAAGCAACTTCTGACATTCTTCTCTCTAAGTAAGAAAAAAAGGGCCACAGCTGTCCTTTCAACGTCGCCTGAAAAATGAATTTGCCTTGTGCAGGCGTATATAAAGAATTCCGTAGACTAACGTTCATCCTTCTCTATAATAAAGTATTGAGAAGGATGAACTTTATCCGACAACTGATTAGAAATATTAAAACTAGAAATATGTCATAATTAGGAAATATAATGTGGAACAACAAATATAAATTTATACAAAAAATTATCAAGGGTAGGATTGAAGACAGACGCTCAAGAGGCGGAAGAGTACTTTCCTGGCTAAAAAATATTTATCAGGATAAGCAAAATCTCCTTAATGTAGCTGTAAAATCACAAAACTGAATTTTTATGATCGCTAAAATCCGAATTACGAACTTGCAAATAAAGAAGAAGATGTATGAAGGAAAGTGATTAAAGGAAAATTAGGACTGTAGGAAGAAAAATATCACTTGACCTGAGATTCGAAAAAAATGTTACACTTATCGCGAAGACAACAGTGAAGTTATAGCTTTACTAAATTAAAAATTAGGAGCGAAAAGTTGCAAAAGCTTCGCTTTCGAACTATTGCCAAATTTTTAAATACGAAGTTTTAGCGATATTAAAATTGAAAAGTTATTAGTGAATATTTGGAGATACCGCTAAAGTTGTTCGTTATAGATATTGCTTAAAATTCGCTTTTAATATCAAAGCATACCTTCGAGATCGAAAGATTTACTGCCACAAACTGAGCGACGAGTAGTGAACTCTACTAGTTCTTTTTCGTTTCACTAGCAATACTCGTTCTCGAATGTTTTTTCAAAGAAACGTTTGGCAATTGTTCGAAAGAGATATTATTTTCATCTACCGTAGTCTAGCGGACGCTATGAAAAGGCAAGTTGAGATTGTTGAGGATCTACGATTTAAGACTTTAAGAAGATTGAATATTGGAAGTCAAGGATTGCAACAAGGCCAATAAAGAAATGCAAACTCAGATGTAATGCACATTAACAAATTGGATCTGATGATTTTTTTTACTAAAAAAACATTAAAAGAATTTATAAGAAGAAAGATTCAGAATGATCTAAATTGAGAGTATAAGATCTACGTTTAATTAAAGCAAATTGTGATAAAGTGATGTAAAGTTTCCAGTTTTGGTTTAAATTTTGTTTCGATAAAAAAATATCTTAAAACTACAAAAATAAATAACAAATAATTTTTATACTTACAACGCAAGCCTTAACAGACTTCCAAAGGTTTTTTACAAAGTCTTCAATCTTGCTGGTTTTTTGTTATTGAGACAAAATAACTTTTTCAATACTCTAAGACGTTTTTGTTCTCTTGGTTTTCCTCTTTTCAGTGTCACTTAAGCTTAAGAAATCACGTTAAATTATAAAGATAATAGCGTTATGAAAACAAGTTGTTTAAAAATATAAAATCGCTTTTCTTTTTAACACTGCTCGTCGTTAACACTCTCGTTCCTATCCTCTGTAATCCTTTTAGGCCTTTATAAGGTTAAACAAACTCCTTTCAAACACTCGCACAAATCTGTAGCTTTGTTACCGGCGTGTTTTATTTATTTTTTTTAATTCCTTTATTCACGTTATCGCTCGAACGTTTTTTAAGCTCGTTGTTGATTTTTATTTCAAGAATTTTTGTAGTTTTAGTTATAGAGTCACATTGTTTAGTGTGTTAAGAGTTAACAAAAACAGTTTTAGGTTTTTGTTAATTCCGAAATATTCACTTTTTCTCAAGTCTCAAAAATATTTATTTTAACTGTTTTTGAAACCAGTTTATTTTATTTTAATATTTTCTCTAAGATTTTTCAATTTATTCAACATTGATTTTTTTCTTAACTTTGTACTGGCGATTACGCTGATCTATGGCAAAATCATATCGCGATCTCTGCACATTTTCGCTAATGAAATTATAATTATAATTGATGAATAGGCCAAAAACGTTAAACGAATACGTTGTGCCGAAATTAATGAAACTCTTGTTATGAAAAATAACGCTCCAGAGGGGACGTTTAAACGTTTTGTATTAAAAGCGATGACTTTGGCGTTTTAGCAATAAAAATGATTTTGTTGTTATTTAATTATTATTATTGTAGATTGAAAATGTCGGGTGTGATTTGCAACTGCGTTTATGCGTTAACAAAAAGTTTTTAGTTTTATTGTGAATGAAATAGAATAGCTTAAGCGTTGGTTAATTAACTGTTGGCTAAGTTACTAGCGTAGGTGTAATTAAAGGTTAGTTTCTGTTCGCTAGTGTTCTAGACTGTTCTCTACAGGATAATAACCACTGCCGGCTGTTGATGATGATTGTAATGATGTGATATTTAAGTAAGTGTGTAAATATATGTTGGTATGAGATGACAAGCGACAAGAGTAACAAATAACTAAAAATAATAGTTGCTTTATATTAAGCTTACACTCTTTTTATTTCGTTTCGCTCTCTGGCCAACTACGCCTGCACTTGTTGTCTCTCTTTCTATCTCTCTCTCTCTCTCTCTCTCTCTCTCTCTCTCTCTCTCGCCCTCTCTCTCTCTCCGTTTCGTTTGGCTTTATTCGTGCTTACTCTCACTTTTCGCCTCGTTTTTATTTACAGCGTTTTTACCGTTACGTTTGCTCTGTTTACCGTTAATTAAGTAACACATAAACTAAATTTTTTCGGTTATTATTGTATTGCACTTTTTTTTCAAATGTAAAGCATACTTTTAGGCTTAAATTAAATTAAATTTTATATTTTAATATAACTATTCTGTTTTATAAACATAAATTTTCTCTTAAACTTCCTTTTCCTGTTTCTTTTATTAGCGAGCCTTAAGGTCTTTATTTTCTTTCAATTTTGTACCCGGTTTCTTAAACAATTTCGTGATTTAAACAATTTACGGTTGTTTTAAAAAGTGTGTCGACACAAGTCTGTATCTCAACATGGATTTGTTTGAGAAAGGAGGGTTGGTTAAAGGGGTTTTAGTTTAAAACAACTTTAAATCAACAACAAATTTTTATAGTTTTTGTTTTTATTAAAGCAGCCATTTAAATTTAATTAAACTGTTCAATTTTAAATTAAACAAATTTGTTTTAACTTTTTATTTAAAACACTTTTTTACTTAGGAGAAACAAATTTTCTTTTAACACATTTTTTCAAATATTTTTCTTTATTTTATTAAAATTTATTTGCCTTGGTTGTTCTTGTTGTTCACTTTTTTATCTGTGTTTTTTTTTTCTTCTTATTTTCTTTTGTGGTTAAAAGTTGTTTTTTTTTTTATCGGTTTTGTTGTATTTTAGTTTTAAACTATTTCTCCGCGAAACGCTCTTGGATGTATGAAAATTAATAATTTAGTTGCTAAAAAAGAAGAGAGTGAGTAAGGTCGTTTAACAATAAAAACAAACACACACATTATAAAAAGCATAAATTTTTAAAAATTATTAACAAAGAGAATAGAAATAATATACTCCCAGGAACGGAAAATTCAGTAGAGTGATTAATTCGATTTTACAAAGTTTAAAACAAGAAACTAACTAATACTATGTACATACAGTGAGTCTTTTTGCAAATTTGTTTACTCCATAAAGATTAAATACATTCCATAAAATGAAGTACAGGTTGTTTAATTTTTGAGAAAATGACCCATATATTACGTAGGCGATAGGAACGTAAATATGATAACAAAATTACAAAAACTTGTAATTTCATGACCTTTTTCTGACATTAAAACTATTTTGACCCTAAATTAATACTCACAAAAGTATTTTGATCATCTTATCTTTGCAAATATCGTTATAAATTATCAAAGTAGGTAATTTTTATAAATTTTAACATTTTATATGGGATTGCTTCGTTTATACGTTTCAATCATATTTTAGTATGAATAAGATAATATTTTCAAGGTATTTTGCTATTATTTATCTAATTAAAATGCCGAAAAGAAAGAAACTAAGTTTTGCCAAGAGGAAAATCAAGTTGCACCTTCATGTCCAAGGTAAAACAGTTTTTTCGCAAATGTTTCAGAGGTGTCGTCAAACAATAGAAAATATAGTTAAGTGTGCAAAAGAACGTGGAAATATTGAAAATTTGGCACAACATGGCCGTCCAAAATTGTTATCAGCCAGAAATGAAAGGAACATACTTAAAGAAATTCGTGAAAACCCGCATTTATCTGCTCCAAAACTGAATAATAAGCTGAGAGGAACTCTTTGCAACAATGTTAGCAACTAAACACTTCGTAGAGTACTACGATCAAGCAACTTTAATGCTCGAGTAGCAAGAAAGAAAACCGCTTATTTCTGAAACAACTAGAAATAAGGGAGTATCCTTCGCTAATCAACATATAACCAAAGGTTTTGACTTTTGGAAACCCGTAATATTTAGCGATGAATGCAAATATAGTATTTTTGGATCTGATGGAATACGCATGGTTTGGAGAAAGCCGAATGAGTTTCTTCATTTAAAAAATATCAAGCAGACAGTAAAGCATGGATGAGGTTCTGTTATGGTTTGGGGCTGTATGTCAGCCTCTGAAGGTGGATATCCAATTATGGACAGACATGTGTATCTATCCATTCTTAAAGAAAACCTTAACGCGAGTGTTGATAAAATTGGGCTTCTAGCAACCGGTTTTTATTTCCAACAGGACAACGATCCCAAACAAACAGCCTTAGATGTTAAACTGTGGATTCTTTATAACACCAAACTTTTGCCAACGCCTTCTAAAGGCCCTGGCTTGAACCCAATATAAAATTTATGGGCTATTTTGAAGGAAAAGGTTCGTAAACGCCTCATATCTCCGAAAACTACGTTGAAACAAGTTTTGCTACAAGAATGTGGAAAAATACCTCAAGAAAAGTTACAAAATTTGGTGGAATCTATACCACGATGATTAGCTACAGTTTCTAAAAACAATGAATATGCCACAAAGTATTAACTGTGACATATCCATTGTTATACGGTAAAAATAAGTGATATTTTTTAAAAGCAAAATACTTTTGTGACCTTAAAAATGCACTATATTCTTCTAAAATATCGTATAAAAAGTATAATAATTAAGATGTTCTAAATTTTTTTTTATAATTTAATTCTTTATCTTTCTCCTAATACGTAAATAAAAGCAAATTCCTGTTTTATATAATAAATAAATGGATGTCAATCAAGTTTCTTCTAAAAAGTTAATTTTTCTTATATGCGAAATAATTATGAGACTCACTGTATGTATGTATGTCCAAAATACTTCACCCTGCAGGTGTTTCGCTCTTCTTACTCGGTTAGAGTGTTTTATTAATCGAAACGACTAACATTAGTTTTACTACGAAATACATCGTGTTATGTTATTTAAAAACAAAAATTATTTATTTACTTAAAGTTCTACCTCACTTTTTTTATAATAAATAAAACAGGTTAATAAAGCGTTAATTGATTAGATTTTCATAGAAAATCCGTTTTATAAACCTTTTATAAGCCTGACTTATTTTTTATAAAAAGGACTGTTAATATTTTTTTAAACGAAATTAAATAAAAACCTATTACTATTTCTTTTCTTAGTAAAACAGGTAAAAACAAAAAGAATTTCAAGTAACAACGTTATCAGTCGAATCGACTAACGAAGTACCTCAAGGTTAATGTCTTATTAATAAAAATAAAATTTTTGTTTTAAAAAAATGTTTTTACAAAACGAACTTCAGATCTAAAATAATTCTTGTGAAAAAGGGGTTAAAAATTAAAAATATCATAGTTAACACACATAAGAGGGATACAATTGAATTTTTTTTTTTTTTTTTTTTTTTTTTTGCCAAATACTAGAGAAATTCACCTTAAACTTTTACAGTGGGTAGATATTAGAGTTGTCAACCGATTAAGAATAATTCGATTAATCGATCAAACAAAAACAAATACTTGTTCGAATAATTTAAAAATGGTGAGTTTCAAATAACGAATAAATCGGTTAAATTATGTCGATTAATCGAACAATTTTTTTAATTAAAAAATAAATTAATAAAAGACTAATAAGAAATACAAGCTTCGAATTTGATTTATTTTTCATACGTATTAAGCGATTTTATACAAAATATAGAAAAAGTAAAAAATATTATTGCTATACCCCTCATTGTAATTAATCTCAATGTTTAGTAGGCAAAACCCGTGTTAAGTATTCATTGTATTTCAAAAATGTATCTTATGTTCGTATTAAACAAATCTTTGATAAACAATTGTAACAGCTGTTTTCTTTTTAAATCAAACGTTAAACAATTTTCATGAAATGTTGATTACGTTAATCAGAGCCGTTCACATTACATTTGAGATGATTTAGATGAGAGATGATAAAGAAAAAACATGCAACAAACTATTTAAATTATTAAAAATGGATAAAAAATACTTTTATAAAGTGATCAGAACATCATTTTCAACATATTAATTATGGAATTGTGAAAATTAACGAATTATTTAAAGTCAAATAAAAACATTAAGAAGAAATCATGGTCGGTTGTACCCGCGAGGGGTACTTACATGGTGACCGATTCTATAGTATACTCAGTTTGAGGTATGTTCAAAGAATTCGATGTGGTTGATGAAGTGATTAAGTTGTAATCATGTCAATTTGAAATGATATACAAATAACTTCAATATATGGTTAATAATCTCGATTTTGATGCGATTAGAGCTTAATCACGCTCGAGTTGCTTAAACGCGTTTAAAGTGTGAACATATTTGTCACAATATTACAATAGAAAACGATGTAGTAGAAGATAATCCAACGACATCAAAATATGCCGAACTTCTTCCAATGGAAAAATACATACAGAGACACAGCGGTTGTTTTATAGAAGAAGTTGTACGCAGAAGTTTGGCTGAACTGAAGATGGAAGGTTTGCATACGCCTTTCGAAAATCCAAAGTTGTATCGGATTATTTAAGAATTAAGGATTTTACGATTCCTTTAAGTAATACAACGATATGGAGCTTAGATGAAAAGTTGTACGCATCAAAAAAAGAAGTCATAGTGGATTTGAAAAAAAAGAAGAAAATGGAAGATTTTCCATAGTTGTATCTTATTTAAAATATGTAATTTTTTTATTCGTTATTCTCATCGATTAATCGAATTATTTTTCAGATTTAGTCGTTAGATCGAACGAACAAAAGCAATTATTTGAATTATTCGAACAAAGCTGAAAGGCGAATAATTGACAACTCTAGTAGATATGGCCACTGTTTATCGTTTTCGAGAAAAAACGCGATATGTGCGATATGTACATTAGGGTGCTCCTTTATTTCATATTAGCGAAAACGTACCATAGCTCCTCCTAGAAATGTTTTTCTCAACAAAAAAAAAAACTATGTTTCGTAAAAAATTTGGCCGATCACATATCGGGAAGGGGGGGGCTCGTAAGCCCTTAAGGATACTAAGGTTGCGTGTGGATATGTGAACACGCGGCCCGAACCAGTACTCAGATCGTGTGCACTGGTGCCGCATATGGCGCTAAATATGTTTAGTTTGAAGGTGAATTTACAAGGAGGAAAAAAATATTTTTTTTTTCAGTTTTTGTAATTTTTTGCAATTAAATGTAAAATATTCGAAATGTGTAAAAATTTTCATTCTAATAAAATATAAAATTTGGTTAAAGAATGTTGAAGTAAATTAAATTTCCCCAGGCCATTAAACGTGTCTCAGCCGCCTTAACATATTTTAAGAAATATGTATTTAAATTAGAGCTTATTTTAACTTACAATATACTCTTATTTACTTGTATACTAGTTTTTGTCTTCGTAGGATACCGTAAACTTATTCGCATTTATGACCAAAACAAATATTTTTTAACAGCTGTTTCAAAACTCCATTTAAAATTTTTGAAAATTTCGTTAAACAAAATTGAGAATTTTTAGATCAATACATTTTGATTTATTGAAGATATAATTGGGAATAAAAATATGAAAAAAATATTGCAAAACCTCAAACAGTTTTTCGGTACCTGGGATTTAAATTTTGCGATTTTCGGGAAAAACTAATTTCATAAGTATATTTTTGCGAATGAGATCAATTTTTTAATAAATTTTAGCTTTTGTTGTTTATGATTTTTGTATAAAAATATAAAAAAAACGCCGTGTATGTCGATGGAATGATTGTTGTTTTCTCTATCGACAAACATATCGCACACCTAGTTCAAAAGTGACACAACTCAAAATTTTATTTTTTCGGGGTTATATGCTTAAACTATGCACAATACACTTGTTTATCTATGAAAAAGTAGTGTATTTTGTTGTTGTTAACTGTTGCTAAAAAAAACAGTTATATATTTCTTTACGTTTCTATGGTTATATAAAAGTGACTTATTTTTAGTTGTGTCGCAAAATATAATGGTAGTAGATCCCTTCTGCTACGTGCTAAACAGTCTTAATTCGAATTGTGACAAATTTGATAAAATAAATATTTCTTAGAATTTATATTTATTAGACTTGTGTGAGTTTAGAATTTGGCAAAAGAGTCAAAACTTGAAAAGAATTCAGCGAAAGTGACATAACTAAAAATAATTCGGTAGCTTCAAGAAATGACACATTATCAAAAATGACACAACTAATGGCCCATTTCGTTAATTCTATTTAAATATCAATTCATATTTAAATATAGTTTTTCATATAATTTTATTTTTATTTGACATGCAAAAATGAATTTTTTAACAAAAATTTATATTTAAATAAATTGATGAAATCGGCTGTAAAAATTTTTAGATCATAATCTGTATGGATTTTCTACTAAATGGTCCAACGATTTGTTTTTAACTATTTTTTTTTTTGTCAAAAACTATTTTTCGATTTCTAAAAAATTAAGTTTTTGAGTTAAATCACTTTTGCACTACGTGTGCGGTAAAATTCTTAAAACATAGCTGATCCGTAAAAACGGAGACAAATTTAAATTTTATCAGGTTTATCCGCGCAACGCAACTTCGCGTTTACGTAAGAGTACTAAGGAAAACGGAACAGCTGATACGCAACGTAAACATTTACGTAAGAGTAACGATCTCAATTACCCATCCCTGCCATTCAATGTATTATCACACAACAAATAAACACGTTGTCAAATAAAAAATAAAATAAATAAAAAGAAGAAAAAACCAGCAGGAATACAACTTAAAGAAGAAGAAAAAACAAATCAACATACATACAGATACATACAACTCTTTTTTTACACCCCACACAGTTTTTGTTGTTGTTGCTAGTTACAATGACGATGATGAAGAAGAAAAATCGGTAAAACACTCGTTTTTAGTCGTGGTCGTTTTTTTTTTGTTTTGTTTTAACAAAAAACTACAAAATATAAAACAAGAAACACTCACACACGAACACAAAATTGTAAACGACCAAGTCTTGGCTTTTCGTAAGAGGTTTTTAATCGTAAATCAATAATTTTATTTTATTTTTTTTTTTTTATTCAATAAGTTTTTTTTAGGTTTGCTAAATTTCCCAATTTTTTTTCTTTTTGTTGATTTTTTTTTTTTTGTAATGAAAAGAATAAGCCAAAAAAATTAATTATTTTGTAAAAAGTTTAACAATTTTTTTTTGTATCTGCGGAATGTTAATTCTGCTCTTGTTTGTTTGCAAGCAAAAATATAAATAAATTTGCTTGATTTAATTAAAAGAATATGTATTTTTTATCTTTTTCTTTTTGTTAATTTTTTTCCTCTTACATATTTTATTAAATTTTTTGTTTGATTTTTTAAAAATTTTTTTTCTTTGCTCAATAAAATTTTAACCGTTTACACTCGTTTAGACGCTTGTTACGTTATAGAATCACGATTTATATCTGAATTGTAATGTTTAAGTTTAAAACTAATTTTGTACCTCATGCTCTTTGTTATACTGTTCTTGTTGTTTTTGTTGTTGCTGGCGAAGACAACAACTTGTTCTCTTTTTCAATATGTAATTACTCACGTTTCTCTCACGTTTTTTGTGAATTATATTTCGACAAGCTTAACGAAGTATCGCATTCCATAAAATATATACGGCATAACAGTCAGGGAAAATTAAAAAAGGGCAATAATCTGGCTTACGAAGAATTTAGGGTTTAAGATTTTTTATTTAGATAAAATTTAATTTTTTTTGTATATGTATATTGTTAGCTTAACCCTTCGCTTGTCTCCAGGAAAGAAACCAGAGTCTCTGGCAGGAATCGAACCCGCAACCCCGGCGCTAGCCAACCGGGACACTTAACTGAATAACACAGAAGAATGATAAACATTTTCAAGAAGATCCAAAATATTAATATAATTTAAATGTTTTAACCAAATAAGTTTTTTAATTTACAAAAAAAAAAATTTTTTTAAAGTACACAAACATTGGTAAAATTGCCCCTAAATAAATATACTTGAGTGTTTAGATATTCAATTAAACTACTTTGAATCACATACAAAAAGATACAGATATGTTGATATTCTGAGTTGCCAGATGTTTTTTTGTTTCCCCAGCAAACTAAAAATATACAACCATAATTTTAAAACAAAAATCCATAAATAATTCTTTCATAATATGGAAAAAATATATTTTATAGGAAAATTTTTTTACGTCTTTCAAAAGCAGTGTTGCCAATTCAGCTATTTATTGGCTAGATTAAGCCATTTTTCATTACGATTAGCCATGAAGAAAATTATTTTTAGCCGTTTTTATTTAGCAGAATTTGTTGCAAGTTTTCAAACTTTTTATACCAAAAAATGCTATAAATGCAGCATTGAGCCTATAGTACACGGAATGTAAAAACGTCACATGCGCATGTGGGTCTGACTTTAGTTGTTTTGTGACGTTAAACTGTTAAGTTAACGCAAATGACTTTTACAATAAAAAAATAAATTTAATTTTATCGGTAATTTGAGATTTTCGTAATTCAAAGATTATTTATGTTTTTAGTGCAGTGCAGTAAATAAATTTTGTAAGTTTTTGATAATAATATTGATGGTTTTTTCTAATAATAACATCTTGTTAAGCCAATTTTAGCCACTACACCCAGAGAAAAAGTGTTTAGATTTTAAAAGAAGATGTTAAACATGTTTTGTTTATTTAAACTATATTATTATCATCGACAGCCATATTATGGTTGCCTCCGAATATGTTATGGTTAATAATAACTAAAATAATAGAATGGTTGTTTTGCTACCATGGCATGTTTCTCTTGGAAAAGAGGTAAATACTATTGTAAATTTAAAAACATATTATTGTCATATTTAAACATACTTAGAGGCAACCATAATATGGTTGTAGCTTCTTGACCATAATGTTGTTGTCGGTGACAATTATATGGTTAAGTTAAACATATTCCCCCGTATTCTTCAACGATTATTAAATTGAACAAACGTTTATTATGGAAAAATTTCATAGTAAATTTGTTCTGCAAGCCTGTATTAACCCATTGACGCCCGCTGTGCCAATTTAGGAACACTTCATTATTTGCGGCTTATGACAAAGTTTTTGACATTATTTAATATATGTTTGCATAATCGATAAATTAAAAGTTCAGACATTTCTAAACATCAAAAAAAAATTTTTTTTTAAGTGTGCCAATTTTTGATTTTTTGTTTATATATATATGTAATGAATTTAATAATTAAATAAAAAATATATTTTAATTTTTGTCCGGCAGTTTTTGTTTGGGCTTAAATGGGTTAAATTTAAAAAATTTTTATGAATACAGGCAATTGTATTTAAAATTTTCTTTAACAATACATTTGTTTGAGGTGACCATATTGAACCATGCTTTTTCTCTTCGTGTATTTATCTATTTTTTACTTTAAATTTTGCCATTTTTATTGGAGAAGAGTTGGCATCACTGTTCAGAAGATAGTTTTTTTTTTTTAACTTATACTTTGCATTTTTCGAAAGTCCCAATTTACAACGTTGAAATTGAAAGGCAGACATTTTTCTTATTCTCTTTTAAACTTGCCTAAACCTTTCACAATCGCGAAATTAATAGACAGACAGAAATTATTTTTTTCCTATTTTCGTTCTTTTCGCTGTTGACGAAGATGAACATTCAACAGTCATTGATAATAAAATTACATTGGTGTGAGAAAAATGATATGAAGCAATGACATGAAAATGCCGAAAAGTGTAAAAGATAACCAAAAAATGTCCAGTACAGATAGTCATGTACTACACACTCTACCTCTACAACCTCTCACCAACAAACTTCGTCTGTCTGCCTTCCACTTGCCACATTGTAAAAGGGGACAAAGAAACTAACTATTTTGCTATATTTTTATACTCATGGCCTTTTGAGTAATCTAAGCGGGTAAAAAAAGCTATAGGCATCGTTACTCATACGTAAATGTTGCTGACACGTAAACGTTGCGGTTGACCTTAGTAGTTGGTAGTTCATAAAAATATGTAAACGTGCTGAAATGTGTTAAAAATACAACAGAAAATTTTCAATTATATTATTTATATATAACTTATAAATTTATGCTTTTGTTATTTGTGAGTTATGTGTAAAAATATAAAAAAATGTGGTGTACGTCGATGGAATGAATATTTACTTAATCAATAAACACAAAATTTGTTAACAAGGAAAACTTTTAATTTAAGCAGGCTCAGCCGCAACGCAACGTCCCGTTAACGTAAGAGTATATATTTATACATAAAATTGGAAAGAAAAACGGAACAGCTAATCCGCAACGCATACGTATTGAGGCCTTATGTTTGAAGAAAAGATGCGTCTTATATAATATATAATAAAAAAATATACTAGAACTTTATCTTGCAGTCCCTAATGCACCATAAATCCGATTGAAGACAATTCCTTCCTCCATAATTTTATCAAGTGCAATGCTTTTAACTTACTCTGAGAATTCAGGGTGTCGAAAGAGGTTGCGCAAATTGTCCCAAAATTGGCCTGCTATAATTATTAACAAAAGTTTGTAACATGTGTGTGATATATGTAACTTCCTATAAGTCTTTAACCCTTCAAATATTTCCAGGCGAAATTTTACGTCATTAAATAAAACTTCAACCCCGCTAAATGACATTGAGAGCCTGTTCGTCGATTTCGAACAAAGACTTCGTTTGCTTAACTTAGATTTAAAACAAAAACAAATTTTAAAATATTGTTTTTGTTTTACATGTAAGCTAAGCGAACGAAGTCTTAATTCGAAATCGACGAACAGGCCATACATTTCTGAAATCGACTAAAGCACAACCATATTATGGTCCCCTCTAAACATATTATCAGGTATGTGATGAAAATCAATCGATTTCAAAACGAACGTTTTTAAAAGGTGTGGTGAATTTCGAGGGATTTTAAAATCCATTTCTGAATTATGTCTAGTCTTCAATTTTCGTTCAGAATACACTTCAGTTAACGTATATAATATAAAATTCAAAAGTATAAAAACTGAAAATAAAAGATATATATGTATTTAAAATCCATTTTAAAAGATACTGAAAACGACATTTTCGGTTTCAAATCGTTTCGTTTTTAAAATCGATTTCCATCACATACCTGTATGTTTAAATATGAAAATAATTTGTTTGCGACTATTAATTGTTTTTCTTTTTTCTTCTTCAAGAGCAACATGCTATAAGTAAACATATAGGCAATTCATATTGGTTGTGTGTGCTATATTTTTATGAATGTACAACCAATATGACAGCATATGAAAAATAACATTCTTATATATATAAACTGATAACAAATTCAAGTTAAGTCCATCGTGTATTATAAAAAAGTTTGGGGTCATTTTGACCTCCAGTGCATTTAAGGGTTTATCTTAATTGTTGCACTGCTTTGTCTTCGTATGACTTAAGGGTATAAATTTTTCTTCACTTTCATATAATTCGACGCAAAAATATACAATATTTCGCTAGCTTTCCCTTAGAAATTCCAAATATGTTAAAATTGGACTTTTGACCTTCACGTTTAAAGGTTAATGTTTTCCGATTTTAGTAAAACCATTTAAGTATATTTGGACTTATCTGGACTATAATATTATGAATGTTTTACAAAAAATTCATAACAGTAAGGAAATTGGGCCAAAAATATGGCCAAAAACTTAAGGGGTAATTTTGTTGTTCACTTCACCTTGCGTTGAGAAAATTTTCATATAAAATATTTCAAATTTTAAAAAATTCAAAAAAATTTTATATGAAAATTTTTTCAACGCAAGGTGAAGTGAACAACAAAATTACCATATTTTTGGCCCAATTTCCTTACTGTTATGAATAATTTTTCCCGAAAATCGCAAAATTTAAATCACAGGTAAGGAAAAACTATGAGAGGTATTGACATACATTTTTCATATTTTTATTCCCTATTTTATCCTCAATAAATCCGAATGTAATGACCGAAAAATTCAGAAATTTGTTGACCAAAATTTTCAAAAATTTGAAAATAGAGTTTTGAAACTGCCGTTTAAAAATATTATTTTTTTGTTTTTTTTTTTGGGTATACCTGCGAATGGGTTTACGGACAAAAACACAAGTAAATTCGGGTATGTTTGAAGTAAAAATTAGCTCTTAATGTGTAATTTTTATTCTTACATTTCTTGTTGAGGTGGCCTGAGACACGTTAATGGCCGGGGAAATGTTTAATAACTTTAAACATTTTTAACCAAATTTTGTCATTTATATATCATTAGAATGATAATTTCATACACATTTCGATTCTTTTACATATCGCACCTTATCAACAAGAGGGTATCAACTCAAAATTTTTATTTTTTCACTTTTTGGTAAAAATCGACACGTAACATTCATATCTACCCGCTGTTTAAATACCGTGCTATTTTGTCTACTTTTTGGTAATGAAAAATTTGGTTTAAAAATTCTTTTTCATATGCCTGTAATGTAAAATTAAAAATTGTTTTGCTTCTACTGAACTTTTTTAAATTTTGAGTTAATACCCTCTTGTTGATAAGGTGCGATATAATTCCCAGCAAAAAACTTTGGAAGTTGTTCAAGTAGAAGGGATATTTTCATAACTTCTTTAGCACGACACGCTAATGTCAAAATCATGCATGTTTCACCTAAAAAGAACCAGTGCATTATCCGCGGAACCCATGCATTTACTACTTCTTTTGCACGTCTTTTTTTGCTGGGTTGCAATAGAAACTACATATTTAATGAAAAATTTTTATAAAAACTAAAAAAAATTTATTTTTCTCCTTGTAAATGCGCCACTCTTTCCCTTTATCCGATACCCATTTTTTGCACGCCGTTTTTTTAAGCTATAAAGAAAATTTTTAGTGCAGGTTACAGTACAATTTCGCAAATGTGAAAAATAAGGCGAACCCTAATGTATATCATTCTCAAGACTCCTTAAGTTTTCTAAAATCCTCAACTTTGGCGAAGAAATTTCATATCTTACAAATCTGTTCGATACGAAAAAGTCTTGCATTTTTATATAAATAGGCTTTTTCCAAAGTGAAATTAAAACTTGATTATCTCAGCTCTTTAAAATGTCTGCCTCAAAATACTTATATTCCAACTCTCAAAATTCTTTGTAAAATCCTCAAACTTGGGAATAAATTTCATACAGCCCAATTAAGATTAAAAATTCAACGGGAGTTTTCTCCCTTCTCCCATTTTTCCTATATTAATTCAATTGTAAAAATGGGAAAAACTCCCGGGGAACTTTTATTCATAATTGGGCTAATAGTCTGGCAAATCTTTTCAATACAAAAAAACTTTTGTCATTTATAAAGAGTAAATAAACAACACGACTCTTTTATTTATTTTAGTACTCATGCGTTAAAATGAAGTGAGCCAGCCAGGCACTCTGACTCAGAGCATAAATAAATAAAAAAAAAAAAGTTATGTACCTATGCTCCCTCCACCCAACCGATTACTTATACACAGAAATCTATCTACAATATCTGTGTGTATGCACTTTTTGCCGGTTTTGAACACCAAAAAACAGAACGTTTTTATGCATTAAATTCTAGAACATTCAGAACAAGTTCTACAAAAATTTCGGCTGAATCGAATGAGTACTTTTTTGGCACCATAATTTTATGATTAAACTTTCTCTAGCATACTCTCAAACTCGTTCTCTCTTTTTTTCTTCAGTATGCATGTTTTTTTTTTTGTTGCTGTTCCCCATAAAATTATGTTGCGAATCTTTTATGTTCGATAATGGAAATTTTTTGTTTTTTGCTTTTTTATGAATGGGTGTGTTTATTAGCAATACACCTTTAGTGTGTAATTTGAAATGACTTGCTCACTTACTTTATCTCTCTTTCACTCTCTTCTTATTACAATTTTATGTTGATTTTAGCATAAACTTTTGTATTCAAAAACATTTTCATCATAATTGTTAATTAATTATTTTTCTGATTAAAAAATCATTAAAACTTTATAACTTGCTATTTTTGTTGTAGTTGTAATTTTTAATTATTATGTATTTTTATTTTTTGTTTTTTTTTTTTTTTTTGTTACCTTTCGGTTGAATTTTTTGTTTGTTTTAATTTAAGTCTTAATTTTAATGTTTAAAATTCGTTCATGACTTTTAATTTAGTTTATGTTCGGTTTATTTCGTTCGCTACACTTTAAGTTCGTTGTGGCAATTAAGCAAATATTTATGTAAATCTGTAAAGAGAAAAATAATGTTTATAATTTAATAATAGTTTTATGAAAAAAAAAAAAATCAGTTTTTAACATATTTTTCTTAAAAAAATAAACCTCAAGGTTATGTACATATATAGTATGTGTTCTTTTGAATGTGGTGAGCTAAAATCAAACATTAGCTTTTAACTCTGTTAAAAAAAAAATCGTATTAGATTTTTTTAGCTGCTATATCTTTGCCGTTAGGCAAAAAGGTCTTATGTCAAAAAAAACAAGTTTTGAGTTTTTTCTTTCGTTTGCTATCAACAACTTAAGTCTCACAAAACTGCTTATAATCGAAATTATCTGCTCTTTAGACAAAAAGTCCATGAAATACACAAAATAAATATTTTCAAATTTAGCGTTAAGAAAAACTACAGTTTCTCGCTTAAGACCTTTTTGCCTAACGCCAAAGTAAAATCCTAGGCCTTTTACTCTAGCTAAGAAAACGGATTACGCCAAATAATTTTTAAAATCAGCTGAGAACTACAAAGTCGAAATATTTTTTTAGTCACATGTAAACTACCGAACGAAAACGAATGTAGGCTAGTAGCTGCACAACAGGAGATCATATCAGCACGAACGATTGCCAATTGCAGCACGAATGTTTGCTAATAGCACAACGACCGATTGATAAAAGACACCCGATTATTAGCTAAAATCAGTGATGCCAACTTAGTGCTTTTGGCACTATTTATGGTGCTTTTTGATGCCTCAAAACGCCAAAATTTTATCCATAGTGCCAAACTAAGAAAAAGCACTAACTTGGTGCTTTTTCAATTTTTCGTTAGTACCTTCAGTGCTTTTTACAACTTTTATTTTGTTCTACCATTTTTTTAAACTACGATTATATAGAGGATGATTTAGATTAGTTTTGCTTTTTGGGGTACAATTTTGAGAAGGCTTGTAAAGATTTCAAATAATAAAAAAAGTGATAAAAGAAAGTTACATTCGTTTAACCAAAACTTTATTTGCAATTTGGAAATTTTACGAAACGTTGCACTTTTTAGTGTTGACAACATATTTAGTAATCGTAATAAAAACGATGTATTTTGGTAAACATTTTTTTAAAGATGTAGACACTGTTTCAAAAATAGAATATGTCTTGGAAAACATTAGGAATTCTTAAAATACATGCATTCGGAAACCGTACAAAAAAAAAACGCAAAGACTTTAAAAACAAAAAATAAAGCCGTAGCTCGGCGACAGAAAAGACTTTTATAACGAGCGTTGTGTGACCTGCCATTTTTCATGCGCTTTAGTTTTCCCCGTGTTATGCACTTCGCACTCTTTTTTTTTATTATATTAATAACTTTTTTTTTTCATTCATTAACTGAGACACATGGGTCTGCAATCACACTTGTTTCAATTCTTCTCTCACTTCTCTGCACTTCTTCCTCTAATTTAAACGATAAAATTAAGTTTTATAAACAATGGTCGGTCATTGGAAATTTTCGGTAATTGCAACAGGCCAGATTTTTCGAGTTACGAAAATCAAGCTCGCACTGTATTACTTTAAAACTGTCTTATGGCCAATTTAAACTCAGCTGATGATGATCCAAATGATTTTTATTGAATATAATAATACATTTTAAAATGTTTATATTCAAAGGTAAATATATTTATTATTAACAGCCTGTTCATGGATTTCGAAAGATGAAGATCGATATCGTTAAACAGGCTGTTAATCTTAAATGAAAATGGTCCCCATCAACGCCGTCGCCTTTTTTAAGATTTTGGAGGTATATAATATTCGGCACAGCCGAATGCAACTTGTTTTGTGTTTAATTAAATTGTAAAAATGGCTTAATGCTTTTTTGACGCTTTTTTTTGCTCGAAATAGTGCTTTTTTAAATTTTAAAGTGCTTTTTGCTCTCAAAAAGTTGGCATCACTGGCTAAAAGCAAAACGAAGATGCTCAAGTCGCATGAAGAACAGAAGCTGGCGACAAGTTATATTTTGCATTCATAAGCAAAATATACAACAGCAGGATAAAAGATATATTTGACTATTCTGCACTCGAAAAGAAAAGTCTAAAGGACCGGTTAGCCGGGAGTAACAGAAATGTCGCAAATCGGCTGCTTCATTTTGTTGTTTGTAAAGCAATTAGAACGATTATAGATAGCAGAAAGAAAAACATTGGTCTAAGAAATAGAAGAAATAGATCCGGCTAAATGAGCCTTATGGCGTCTTCTTTTCTAAAAAAAAAAGTGTTGCATAAGTGTTACATGTGACTTGGCAACATTTTTAAATGCTCCCCTAATTTTGAGGAAGTGCTTCATATTTTACGTTTACAAAATAACACAAATTTCGGCATTAAACAATAAAGTACAATTAGCGCAAGGTAAATCCAATTACAGGTGGTGGCAAGACTACAACAATCCAAAGCCAACAGAAACAACAGCTGTTTTTTGTATTACATTGTTAGTGTTTACGGCTCGAAACTTGCCACCACCTTGTACTGAATTCGCCTTGCTCTAGTGCTGCACTCATGCCCCTTTATTTAAAATGAGTGTTGAACATGTAGAATTTTTTTAATTTTAAAGGGAACATCATCAGAAAAGAACGCTTTACACTTTTTAAATAACACATGTTTTTCAGAAATGAACATAAAAAATGTAAAAGGCAGAATAAATGTAGAATTTTACACAGAAAAGAAAACGCCATTAAAGACAACACAAAATGTAATCCCAACCAGGGCTGTCAGATACTATTTTCTATCCTCCTCTAAAAAAGAAAACCCCCAAAGGAGTCCCTGTAAACAAAAAAGTATTTTTTCGCGATAACGTGACTAAGATACATAACTTCCCTTTAGGCTCCGAATAGTTTCTAAGAAAGTGTCAGAAAGCTTAATTTCTTACTATCTTCATCAAATTTTGACTACTTAAACACTTACAAAATTTCTTTAAGTCCTTAAATTGAAATTTATAGTATTTAATGTTTTTTTTTTTTAAATGCAAACAAAAATGCATTTAAAAAGGATTTAAAAAATTTTCTTTTTTTATTAAAAAACCTTTCAAAAACATTCATTCATTTATCACAGCTTTTTTGGCATTTTAATCAGCACTTATTTTCACTTTTTATCGGCATCATTAATTTAAATGCGCGTCAACGTCACCGTTTATTAGTTTTTTTATGTTTTATTAAATCATCATTCCTATAGGGGGAAAATATCATTGTGATATGATGACAACATGTTCGATATATTTGATATAAAGATGACCTCGTATATTGTGATCAAATAGATTAAATGATGCGACAATAAAGAAGAATATTTAAAGGGGTTAATGCAGACCCAAAAGGAAATTTTGTTTAAAATTTTAACTCAATAAAACAAAGCATTCCTATAAAATCTTGTCGATATTGTAAATTTAAAACGATCAGTACTTGATCTTGGTAGCCTGTTGATCTTTTGGAAGAGATATTTTTAAATCGCTCATGATAATAAACTACTCCGGCGTTTGCAATGCAGTATTTATCGCTGTTCTTCAAGAACCGTACGCGATAATATCGGTTAATTTGGTTCAAAAATCTGAGAATCATTGATCGAAGAACGAAGCTGACTAAAGACTTTATTCGGTGCCCCAGGAGTCGGTGGCCCCTAGAATATCGGTTCCAACCTGGCTGTTGGGTTGAAGTATCGTGGTGGCTGTGGTTTATACCCAAATCGTTCGATGTGGAGTTGCATTGCAACCCAGTTTCTGTTATGCATAGCAGAGTAGGAGTGTTAGATATGCTTCGCACGCTGCCACTTTGTGGTGGATCGTGCCGGAATACAATTTCTTCATGACGAACTGCAGTTGGTACTTTTCCTCACAGAAAAAATTCTCCAATTAAAGCATCAATCAAAAATAAAATCAGTTTTAACTAAAAATTTAATCAAGTGAATTAAACGTTTAATCAAGTGAATTAAACGTTGAATCAATTGCATTAAACGTTTAACTGATACTATTAATTTGTTTTCTGACGAAAATTGTATTAATTTTTTTAATTAATATCACAACTTTTTAATTGAATCAATTTTTATTTTTTTTGTGCTTGTCACGGCTGTGTGGCGGAAGGTTCAAGAGGGTGCTGGTCGACGCATTGTATTGACCCGGTGTTAAGAGCACCATGAGATACGGACGTAAGGCAGGTTCTTATATTATTTAAATCTTTAGACCCCAGTTCTAATACCTTCTTTCCCAGACAGCGGATATTTACTCGTATGATTTCGCCTTTAGGTTTTAGGAAAAATTGTTAGCCAAACCGGTTTTCGCGAATTTAGGCAACAAGTTACCGCACGCACGTAGCTCCATTTTTTCAAAACTAAAGGTAGTCTATGACCAACCATTCAATCGCGTTCAAAAATAATTACAGATCTGTTCTACTGCACACCTGGCGGATATATTTCCGAATAATTTGTTCTCCTTTCGAGAGATTCTTTTTCACAAATTCGGTTGGCTGTGAATCATTTAAAAGTACGAGATGCTCTAAAATTTTGCAAAAATTTACATAACTTATTTAAGAAATTGGTCATCTCTGATCTGAAGTGTTCCTTTTTACTCCACACGATCTCTGGACGAAGGGTGTATGATGATCGTTAGTTAAATCGAATCTGACCGGATGATCCAAATAAGGCAAACATTGCTGATTCGACTTTAAAAGGCAATTCTTCAGACGAATAGTTGTTAAATGACTGGCAACTAAATTAAATTTGCAGTTCGTTCCAAGTGGACTTAACAAGCACCAAAAAGTCGAGTGAAAAGAGCCACACGTAAGCGTGTGTCCAAAGCATATCTAACGTACATTTTTATTCTCAGCTGATTTGACATTTTTTTGAGAGTGTTGTGTTCGGTGATTGTTAATGGAATCTGACCATTCGATCCTAATTTGACCAACAAATAATTTTAATTATTTCTTAAAGAGAATAGGAGTAATTATTTCTGGTTCGAATCCGGCTCGAAGGGCCAAAATGTAAAGGGTGATGGTCAAAATGATCATAAAATATTCCAATATTGAGTAAATAAAAAATTGGAGGTAAATATTTAAAAAAACTCTATTTTATTTGTTTCTTCGTTTAAAAAACGTTCCTTCGGGGTTGCGGGGTTTTCCAGAAGTCCCCTTTTTGCATCTACAATATGTGCCAAAACTAGTTTCCTTAAATTAAATTAAATTAAATTTATACACATATCGTGTTTTTTTATTTTCTATAAAAAGGAAATGTAAATAACTTAAATCATCAGTGATTTAATTAAAAAAATGTGTATGTTTTCACAAGTTAATTTTCTCGTTCTTATCGTTAAAAGGCTGGTATTTTTCCTCTCGATTTTCCAGAAAATCAACATTTATGCAATTAAATATTTATTGAAATTTGTTTGTGTTTTCTTTTTTGCTGCTGTTCCACATTAATGAACTTTGAACAGAAGTGCTTGATTGAACAAACGACGAGAAATACGTGTGCCGCCATCTCTTCCTCTGTGCAATGATATCGGATGACATTTTGTGAAATATTTTGTTTGTAAAATTTTACTTGTATTCTCGCTAATACAACTGTAAATGTTTAGGTGATGACTGTAAAGTACGGTAAATGGCTACTGTACATAAAGGGGGAAGTTATTATGGGTTTAAGCAGTGGTTGGGTAGTTGTGAAAAAAATGTAATCGGGAAAAGGCAACACAAAAGAAGAAAACAGTTATGAATTTTAAGAAATGATTCTATCAGCCATGTCACAGAGTACAATTCCGTTCGGAAACGGAATTCATTCCGTATTTTGGTGCTTCAGAAAATGACGAAAAAATGTTTCGGAATGAAACCATTTTTGTTTTCATGAACGGTATGGGAGTTGTCTGTATCTGAAAGGCCATAAAACTATCAAAATACACTTTCCATCAACAAACAAATATGTTTTCCACAATTCAGAACGGAATCATTCCGAACGGAATTGTACTCTGTGACATGGCCCTATATGGGGTCTCTTCTGCAGCCAAAGGCTCAGGTCAAATAACAGATTTGAGAAATCATTCGTACAATGACCATTTCCTCCGATTATTTGCTCAAATGCATTTGTGTTGATTAATGGCCAATTTTCAGGATTGATATTAAAACACATTTATTTTTAAAATCGTTTTAAATACAAAATTCTCTTCTTCACTAGAAACTTAAGTGAAACTTAAGTCACCGATGTGGTACACTTAGAGGGAGTTTACACGGAGTCTTTTCACACATGTCTGTTTTTGACATTCTCTTTTGAACATGCTTCCAAAAACCTATAGTCTTTTCACGATGTCTTTCCAAACATGTCTGTTTTCATGTATAATAGTCTAATATACATAAAAATTAAAAACTTTGAAATTCATATAAACAAACATGAAAACTCATATCATGTCTGTTTGGCAACCCCTCTTTCTTCTCTACCCCGATCGCCAACAAACAAAACAAACGTGTTTGTTAGATGTCTGAATAGACACCGTGTAAACTCCCTCTTAATTTCAACTTAAGTTGCCATTTTAATATTTTAGCAAGGTGGCCTCAATATCACAACAATACAACAACAACAGGTAAAACATTAACAGTCAGCTGTTTTTTTCAGACCACCTTGTAAATAAAAACACTTTTTTATATTTTTATACCCTCCACCACAATTAGTTGTGAAGAGAGTATATTAAGTTTGTCATTCCGTGTGAAACTTTTTTATTATTCATCTCAGACCCCATAAAGTATATATATTCTGGGTCCTTGAGTAATTCTAATAGCTAATAAATCACTGATGGTTTAAAAGCTGGTTAAGTTGAACTTAACTTGAATTTATATATAGTTTAAACTCAACAACTGTAAATCAGTGTCCCATGTATTATAAGTTGTTAAAAAAAATAACATGTGGCAGCACTACGATAAATCTTATCAAATTCATATGGTCTGCATTGGTAGTTTAAACGCCTAATTTTATTAATTTAAAGATGGTTTATATGTTTAGTGATTTATAGATTTGTTGGTTTAAACACATTTTAAACCAAAAAGATAGTTTAACTTGCTCTGATTTGTTAGCCCTAAGTCGATTGAGCCATGTCCGTCTGTCTGTCCGTCTGTTGAAAACACGCTTACTTTCGAACAACTCAAAAGAAATGAACAAACTTGGTGCCAAATTGCTTGTAGTTATCCTGATCAGTTTGGGATTGAAATCCAGCAAAATCGGTTCAGTAGGACCAGACCTATGAATCAAAATGTGGAACCATCACCTAAAAAAATTGATAATTTTGTTACAAAAAATAACATAAATGCTGGAACAAGGCACGGAATGAGATAAGATTTTGCAAAAATTTGTTTTATTTGACTGGAAATCACGCTGTTAAACTTCGTGATGATCCCTCCATAAGCCCCATATAAACAATACTCCCGGAAAACAGTTTAGTACGCCTAAAACCGTAAAAAATAATGAAATTTTGGCTCGTCACAGTTTTATAGGACTACAAATGATACTGTGAAATTTCGTGATGATCGGTCCATAATTTACCCTAGGCCCCATATAAACCCTACTACCGGAAAACAGTTAAGTCGCCTAAAACCATAATTAATAACAAATCGTCACAGTTAAAGATAATAATAACATCATACAGATATTACTCCTTAAACATTCGAACTGTCGGTGGAGGGTATCAAAGATTCGGCAAAGCCGAATATAGCACTCTAACTGAGCTACCTAAATAAGAGCGGAAGCGTTTTTTGTATGTCAAAACTTCTCATTTGCATACAATTTATACGAAACAAACCATTAGAATGCGAATTAAAAACCACCCGGCTGATAAATCTTATTTGACAGATCGGTATGTCGGTTTGTTTTATTAAAATTGTATTTAAATAAAATTTTCATTTTTAAAAAAACGCTTGCCGCTTTTGTTTAGGTTGTTCAGTAACTTGTTTTTTTGTATACTTTTATCTTAATTAAATAAGACTTTTCAAATAAAACTCAAAAAACCAATCTGTTTTAAATACGATTTAAGTTTGTTATGAAAATTAACTTAATATTGATTTAAATACTATCCTGAAAATTGTGCATAAGAGCATTAACTCAGTGAGTTAAAAAGCGTACGGTTTTTAACTATTATAAAATGCAGAGCTGTCAATGAATCATACTTTTTTTGATTTCAATTCGTTACGAATTAGCTAAATTTTGTACTAATTCTTTTCACAGCAAAAAAGAATTGAATGCAATTTGAATCAATTCAAACGAGTTAGGCAGAAATAAATTTCAATTCGTTTTCCAATTCAAATGAATTTGCAGAATAAGTTGCAATTCGTTTCCAATTCAAATGTATCTGTAAAATGAATCTGGGAATTAAGCACGTCATACAAAAATCTTAGTGATAAATTTTGTATTCCCGTAAATAACTTTGTTAATATTCTTGCATGTGCCCGTGCAGAAAACTGAATTGCGAAGAAAATAGAATGAAACAATTTGTTTTTTAATTTTGTTTTTCTTTTTACCCACTTACAACTACAATTCGAGTCGGAAAGAACCCAACCAATTGTAGGGGGATGTAAGAAAGGATAAACTCACTGTTTATTGTTGGTGTTTTGTTTAAGCTTTGATATTGTTACAGGTAGGACTTTGAGTGTTTAAAATTCTTATTCGCTTTAGGGTTTTATTTGTATAATATTTTTAGCTTTTCTAAAATCTTTGGAAAAGGTTTCCTGATGATCTGGCCTAAGCAACCAGTGAAATGCGCATAGAGGCTAGCTTTCCCTCAACAATAAATTTCAGTGTATTTATCAAATATGAAAACTTGGGAATTTAGCAAGTCATACAAATATCTTAGTGATAAATTTTGTATTCCCGCAAATAACTTTGAATTGCAATTCATTTGAATTGAATGGATTTTGAATTCATTCAAATGAATTAGAAAAATAAATTGCAATTCAAATGAATGAAATCAAAAATGAGTTGCAATCAATCAAATTCAAGAGCAGATCTAGGGGGAATTACTAAAATTTACTATTTTCTATTGCAGTTGGAAGTTTGTAATCCAAAAAGTTACCAAATTTTCCAATTGTAGTAAAAGTAGTAAGAATTTCGAATAAATGAACACAGCTTTGAAAAGATGTTGTTGAGATTCAAAGTTGCTAAATTCTTTAAAATTCTATTGAAAAATTTAAAAAAAAAAATTTTCTACAATACACAAATATGAGATTATTTAAACAAAAAATACTTATTAAACACACTTTTAATAATATTTTCACACTATTTGAAACACCATATTTACATTATGCAATTAATGCCGCAACTTTCGCATGCAACTTTTTGTTTGTTAGCAAGAGGTGTAGGGAAAAAACGGGGTTGAAAAAGTTGAAAAATGCATGAAAAAAATATAAATGTAAATGTGAAAAGAGTTTCGTAGTAACTTCTTTAAAAGAAAATAGAAAAAAACCAGGCGTTTATTGCATGGTCTAAATGCGGTCTTACAAATAAAAATTTAAGTTTTTTTAAGCAAATAAACAAAATTTTACCATTTTGATTTTCGCCTCAATTCAATTCAACTCAAATGAATTTGTTATTTTTTTTTTAAATTCCCTATGCTTATCCCCGCGAAGCTCTACGCTTGTCTGCAGGAAAGAAACCAGAGTCCCTGGCGGGAATCCAACCTACAGCCCCGAGTCTGATAGACTAGCTTACTACTAGCTAGCCTACCGGGGCACTGGTAAAATGAATTGCAATTCACTTCAACAATTTCATTTTAATTGGAAATGAATTGCAATTAATTTTTACAAATTCATTTGAATTGACTCAAATTTCATTCAATTCATTTTTTGTGTGAAAAGAATTAATTCAAAATTTGCTAGTTCAGTGCATGAATGATTCGCGAATTGATTTAAAAATTAATGATTCATTTACAGCTCTGATAAAAAGTTCAAGCAGGCCAAGCATGAAAGGACAATTAAAATATATCTCTTTTGTGATAGCGCGTCGGCATGTTCATTTCGTAATCTTTAGCTTTTATTTTAGCTTTTTAGCTTAAATCTTCAAGAAGAAGCAATAAAAAGTTATTTTAAAAATGAAAACACTACCAAAGCGAATCGATACTGTGAAATCGATTTACGTAAATACCTGTCTTGCGGCTTATTTTGACGGTGGATCTCAAAAACTTGGTTTATATAAGGCACTTATCAAATGACCCAAATGCACCAAAAATTATACACCCACCTCTTGTTTAGAAGCCGAAGCTAACTAATCTCCACAGCTTTATTCATAATCCCAAACCTTGGGATACCTCCACGAAGTAAACCGAGGTAACCAATTTACAGGTCCACTTCTGGAGATTATTTGTTCATCAAAAGTTTGTCTCAACAAAGTGATGATTTCACGGAATGTATGGCATGTTGCGCCAGACTCCTCCAAGTGATTGGCAATGACATGAGGAATAAAACAATCACGAATTCTGTGCCATTCACGGTAATGTTGGCACCGGTTTCGGATTAAAAGACAATGGAACCGAAGACCCCTTCGGCATGAAAACGCACCAACCAGTGATTTTTTTCGTGATGTAACGGAGTCTCATGAGGATTGTGCTCTCTCCCAAAACAACAATTTGTGCTTGTTAAGCCAGAAATGAGGCTTATCGCTGAAGGTGTTTTGACGATGAAAATCTGGTTCAACCTTGAGCTTCTTCTCTTTAATTCTTTCAGCAGTTGGATCTTATATTGATTTAGGCCATAGACAGGCAAAAACGAAGCTGCTGAGAACGTCGTCGGATCGATAAATTTGAGTCCTCTGTCAAACTCACGCCCGTAGCGGCGATGGAACGCACGGTACGAGCTCTCGATTTGGATGAATATTATCCAAACGAATAAATATGGCCATGAATCGATTCATAGTATTGCGTATTATCTGCTCAGATGGAATATTATGCGCACTGTAAACTTGATGAAGTGCTCTATAAAATTGGCGAATAGAGCGCGATGTTGAAAATAAATTTTAGGGATTTGCAAACGTTGCTCTGATGTTAGTCTTTGCATGGTGATTTGCCGAAGTATACCGCAAAGAAAAATCAAGCAAACTTCATGCGTATAGCAGAAAGTTCTACAATTATCCCTATCGAAAGTTATATACGTCTAAAAAAACACCCTGCTTTTACATATTTGTTTTACGTTCAGATGTTTTATTTTTTTTTTGATTTCGTTTTTTTATTTTAATAAATTGCTATCAATTGGCATTAATTACTTGGAATTTTTTTTACATAAATTTCTATACATTTACAAGTAGTATATGGTCAATCCGCCAGACTGTCTATAGGACGGTCGCAATTTTGTATGCATTTCAACACTTATGGGCAGAGCCAGTCAGTGTGCTTTTTTTCGTTGTTGGTTTGCTGCAATTTGATCCTCTAGATTTCTTGATTTAACAAAATGTTTATTTGTTTTATATTATTGGAATTTATTGTTGTCGCTGTTGGTTCAGTTTAAGGTTGTAGTTGTTGCTTTCATTACATTTATTGACTTTCTTCCATGACTTTGATTGTATTTTAGATCAGTTTACAGCTTTTTGTAGTTTGATTAGTTTGCAGTTGTTTTATTTTTTTTTTATTTGTTTGTTGTAATTTTTTTAGGCCCTATTCATTTAAAGAGTACATAATGAAAAATTGGATGTGTGTTAAAGATGGAAAATTCTGGAATCATTGTTGTACAATTGCAAATGCATAATATTTCGAACATAAACTTATGTAATCGTAACATATAAAAAAATCGAAGAAATGTGATATGATTTAAGAGTAAAAGAGGAAAAAGAATTTAAAAAAAAAAACAAATTATGTATTGAAATTACCGATTTTCAAAATTTCTTAATGGCATTTATTTAGTAAACTAAACGTAAAAAGATGAAAATATGTGATCGCTACCAAAATTGTATATTTCTGTTAAAACGTCAATTTTTTATATAAAAACATAAAAACGCATTTAGTTTGTAAACTAGAGGTTCGAGAGCAAAAAACATGAACATCTGTGATCACTACCAAAATTCGAGTTTTCTCAAAAATTTGTTTTTTTTTGTCAAATCACAAGCATTTAACCCGCTACTTCGTTAGCGTCTCCCTTTCCATCGTGGATATATTTTTATTCCAAAGTTTATTAACAAATGCCAGGTGTAGAACCAAAAAGCTAAAGAAAACAAGTAAGAAAGTATAGTCGGTCAAGCCCGCCCACAGTATTAAAAAACACATCATGCTTATATGTCCATATAAATATGGATTTATCTATGTTTATAAACTTCATTAAAATCGGTTTGAAAGTTTGTGAGAGGCAGAAATTGCCTGCTACCTCCCCTTGTGATCCTACTTTTGAAAAATTGTATAGCTTATGAGTCCATATAGATATGGATCTATCTATCTTTTAAAATTCATTAAAATCGGTTTGAGAGGCAGAAATTGCCCCTATCTCCCCTAATGGTCCTATTTTTAAGAAATGCATCCCTTTTGTGTCCATAAAGATATGGTGTATCTATGTTTTTAATTTCATTAGAATCGGTTTGATAGTTTCTGAGAGGAAGAAATTTCCCCCTATCTTCCCTCGTGGTCCTACGATTTGGCCCATTTTCAATAGGCTTGGTCCTTGTGCCAATAAGAACCTATGTCCCAAATTTATGTAATTATATCCATAATTGCGACCTGTACTTTGCGCACAAGGTTACGTGGACAGACAGCCAGCCAGCCAGCCAGCCGGACGGACATTATTAGTTCGACTCGGAAATTGATTCTGAGTCGATCGGTATACTTTAAGGTGGGTCTAGGACCAATATTTTAAGGCGTTACACACATCAGCACAAATGCATAATACCCTCTCCACTATTGTGGTGTGGGTTAAAAACAGGTGCAAATTTTTCTATTAACACGTAATTAAAAAAGTTAAATTATTTGAGGTTTTATTTATTTTATCGTGGTTGGCGAATTTAAAATACGCCTGCGACTGTTAAATAATAGATTAAAGAGAACGTGAACTTATTTCCTTTAATCTAGTACCAAACTGTCGCAGGTGTATTTAAAATTCGCCAAACACCATAAGGTTTTTTATTTTCAGCTGTCATACTAATGAAGTCTGTTTGATTTTTTTCAGTTTATTTTGACAAATCGAAATGCAACGACTTATACCAGAAAAACGTTTACAAATCGTGAAAATTTATTTCCAAAATTCGCGCTCTGTTCACCAAGCTTATAGAGCACTTCGTCAAGTATGCGGTGAGCATATTCGTTTATCTGAGTATCTAGTGCGCAATACTATGGATCGATTCATGACCACATTTTTTTCACTTGGATGATACTCGTCTAAATCAAGCCAGTACCATTCGTACAGAAGAAGCCATCGCCGCTGTAGACGTGAGTGTTTCAGATGACTCGAAGTAATCGATCCGACGCTGTTCTCAGAAATTCGGACGCTGCCCGACCACTACTTGGAAAATTTTGAGGAAAGATCTTGGCCTACATCCATATAAGATACAACTGGTTGCAGAGTGAAAGCCAGCGGACCATCAATTACGTGTTGTGTTCGGTGAATGTGCGGATAATCAACTTGGAGCTGAGCCAGTTTTTTATGGTCAAATCGTCTGCATCGGACCATTTTTCTTCAAATCCAAAACCGTTAATGGCGATCGCTGCAAGCGAATGACTCGTGATTTTTTTTACTCATATCATTGCAAATCATTAGCGGAGAAGTGGTTTCAACAACACTTTGTCGAGGCAAACACTTGGTGACCGAATTATCTCAAGAAATGAACCTGTAAATTGGGCACCTTGTTCGCGTGATTTGACTCCTTAAGGCTCCTCTACGTAGGGGTACGTCAAATCCCCATTCGATGGTGATTAATCAGCACCAATTGATCATTACGCAGCCAACTATCGACGCACTATTAATGAAATAAGACAGCGTATTCTCAAAAAAATTCAGGACCGACATATCCCAGAGTTTATTTTCAAACAGTAATTGCCATGAAATTTGTGACCTAATTAAGCCAATACTTTGGTCATTCCATTAAATCTGTTGGGTTTTATTTTTAAAATAAGTTGTATTCCTCTAAAAAAAACTGCTCTTATAAGAACGAAAGAACACACAAATTTCTTTAACTTCGTTCAAAGATCTTATAGAAAATTAATTGATGGTATTTAAAAGAAAATATTTTTTATAATCAGCCTTATTCCGGTTGTTGTTGTCGTAATCGATCAAGTCGTTTTTTGTAAGAGATTAAAGAATACTGGTTGTGTGTTACTTAAATCTCTTACAAAAAACGACTTGAGCGATTACGACAACGGCAACTGGAATAAGGCTGAATATACAAAGTTATTGCCTCACCTGTTTTGTAACATAAGTTGTAGAAGTCCTTACAAATCTGAAAAAAGAACAAAGTTTAATTTTAGTATAAAAAAAATTACAGAGATGCTACATTCGGCTATACCGAACTTTCATTACCCTACAACTAAAATTAATAAAATTACAGGATGGCTTATGAAAGTTGCCGTATTAAGAAACTCAAAATACTCTTTAATTATTTATAATTTAATTGATGTAATAGTTTATACAAAAAAGAGTCTTTATGACGGGTTTTTAGTGTTTTATTTTTAAGTTTCGCATGAGCGACATGTACTTAAACCAGTTTGAAAGGTTGCATATGGAATTGCCAAAACTGTTTTTCCTATGCATTGCTTTTAATCATCTAAACTAAGGTTAAATGAACTTGGAGGCCATAGGATTATGGAGTTCCTGGATAACAACTTAATCAGGAATTAATTCTGTCAAAACAGTCCTGACTACATGACAAGTTGCATCAGAGTAATGATAAGAATTCTTATTCGGCATGGTTCCGAAAGAAATATTCTTAAGCACCTAAGTTAAGTAGTAACGGCGTCCATTGACCGAAACAGTAAGACCATTTACTATGGAAAAGTAAAGCCCGTTAAAACAGCTTTATGAGATTGCACACCACACAGTTTTTCGAACTGGATGCAATTCCGTCTCATGGAATTTTTGTGGTATGGAGTCACTTCACACTCGACGAGTAAGTTTTCAAGCAAATTGGCAAGTCTGCAGCATTTACGTAGCTTGTTATTTAAATTTTATAAGGAAATCTATTCACATTATTATGCTATTTTTATATAATAACTGGCTGCTGATACCCTATTGAACAAATAATTTCAGGAGTCTAATCACCGCATTCGATACTGTCGTATCGAATAAACTATCAAATTTTCTTGCATCCGATAGACACTGACGTATCGAATGAAAACTCGATAAATGTTATGTCGAATTACTCGATATCGAATGCTATTATTTCAAATTCAATACATTTCATTCAATATCGAGTTTTATGATACCAAAATAAATAATTTCGATCAATTTTGCTCGAAATCGTATGCGGTGATTAGACCCCAGTGTTGAAACTGTAGAATAGCAGGCAGCTACAGTAGCAATAGTTTTCAGACTCCGAACTTTGTGATAGGACGCCTTGTGAATGTATAACGTTCGGCTAAATTTTCAGTGAATCTCAAACTAGTCCAGCTATAGTCGTTGGAGTGGCGCCAAACGTGCGCCTAAATTCCCTTCAGAAAGAAATGTCCGACGCACAGTACAAATTCTCATTTAATCATCCCAGTTGGCAATTTTTCATAAATTACAACATCACTGTTTGCAACCAAAAAAAAACAAGATCAATAAACACACTAAAAATAAAACTATAACTTTTTGTTAGTAGCAGCGTTCATCCGCCCTTTAAGCATTTTTTAAGTTTTCATAATGAGCACCTAAAATTTTGCTACATTACATATTGTAAACCAGTCTAATGCTGGGATCACACGATTGCCGCAATGCACCAATTTTTACACTTTTGAATACCTTAACAATTGTGTGACTGCAGAATTAAACGGCTCATGTACCAATCGAAGAAAATATTGTTACCAATTAAATGCAACCACAAAATCCCGGGAACTTTGCGCGGGAATTCCCGTAATTTTTTTTAATTTAAGTATGGCAAATTTACTGCTACTAATTATTAATTGTAATTGAGTTGTGTCATGAAATAGATCTTAGCCGTTAGTAGGGATGGGCAAATTGAAAAAAATATCGATATATATCGAATCGATATTTTTTAAGAGTATAGATATTTATTATTTCAAAAATATCGATATATCGATATATACACCAAATTAAAAATTTTAAAATATACACACATCGATGGTTTTCTTCCGCAACCTCGTAACTCAAAAACAACCACTATTCAGGAGAGACAAAATACTCTTTTTTTACCAAAGATTTGAAACTTTTTGCTATATATTCTTTTATAATCCAAGAATTAGGAAAAATTCCGATGTTCCGCCAAACAAAAAAATTGCAAAATTATAAGGCGGTATTTACTGACTGCTTTTCAAGTTAAAACATCGGAAGAAAACCATCGACATAAGTATGCACAAATCTTAATCTTATTCCAGATATATATAGGCACATATATTGTACCAAAACCGCATAAAAAAAATCTTTTCAAGTTCGTTTGACTCTACTGTGTTAATTAGAAATCTGCAATGTGAAAAGCCCGCTTTTTTTCTTAATTCTTCTTCCTTAAAATGCTAATCATTTTAGATCTTCATATTAGTTTAAAAAAACATATGATGCATGCAGTGATGCCAATTCTTAAAAAAATCATAGTGTTTGAAAAACGGCTAAAATTTTGAGTTTTTAATGAAGACTGACTTTAAGAAATATCGAATTCGATAGTCGTATTTCAATATCGATATTTTAAACATTGATATTTTGATATATCGATAGTTTTTGCCCATTCCTAGCCGTTAGGTTAAAAGGACATAAGACAAAAAACGCATTTTGAGTTTTTGATTGGCTTTAATTCAATTTTTTTTTTCTCTTTTGTTTGGAGTAAAATCACGTTAGTCTAGCACAACTGCTTCTAGTCGTTATCATCTGCTCTTTGAAAAAAGTCTATGAAATACACCATAGACTTTTTCCAAAGAGCTTAAGACATTTTTGCCAAATGGAAAATATTGAAGGAATAAGACTATTAAAGGAATGTTTTCTATTCCTGGTAAATATGGAAGTAAATTAAGACAACTTTATAAATTGTTATTTGACTTAGAATACGCATTCGAATTAAAATGAAAGTTTTTATAATAAAATCCATGAGAAATAAATTCCCAGATTAAATTTTTAAAAATTATATGTACTCATTTAAACAAAGTCCGATTCGGGGTCGCTGCTGGGCAGGAGTAGGGGCTGCGTTAGGATCATGATAGGAATTATCACGGGCCACTGTATGATTGGCAGGATGGCGGTGAGGATGGGATCCGACCTGTCGGATATGTGCAGGTTGTGTAAGGACCCGGAGGAGTTGGAGACAGTTGAGCACATTATGTGCCACTGTCCCAGGCTGCAGGGAAGCAGGCTGAATTGGCTGGGCAGAAGATTCCTGGGCGAATTAGGGGATGTCTCGGGTTGTGGACTCGAGAATCTGGTAGAGGAGACTGGGTGCTGGCCGCACGTAGGGCGAATTTTAGTTGAGTAGGATTTCTAGGGTTTGGTCCGAAACTTTATTTTCTATCTATCCTTTAAATCTGTCTCATGCTTACGCTTTTTTATTTCACCTACTTTATATCTCTATATGGCTATCTCTAAATAAGGTGTCACAATTGACCATATTGGTCTCTGGGTGAAGGGGTGAAGGAGACTTCACACCAGCCTTTCTACCTACCTACCTATTTAAACAAAACAATGTTTGACATCTAGCACAGCAGCTCATTCTGCGCCACCCTGTATTATTTAAATATAATAAATTTCCTTATATGTATGCATAATATCGATAAAAATATTAATTGCTTAAAGTTTTAAAAAAAAATATGTAAACAACTTAACAACTATATTTTTTTCTCCTCAAAATTATACAATATCTACAAGTATTTTTAAATACAAGTACATTTAATATTTATAATTTCTATTTGTTAACAAATATTTATTAGGTTTCTAAAAGTGCAACAAACAAAACTCTTGAATAACACTTTTCTATTGTTGAAAGCAGAGAAGGAAAACGGGGACAATAAAGAAAAACCAGCGACAAAAATGAACAATAACGTTTTTTCTTCTGTTCATTTCATCGTAAAGTCAATACTGAAATAATGATGTAAAAATATGCAAAGTTCTGTTGGCAGTGAGTGATATTCTGTAGTTTATGGAAAACTGAATGTACAACAAACTTCTATATTATTTAAGTGCTAAAACATTTATTGTCCAAAAAAGAACTAAATGCAATGACAGCTGTGCTATTTAAAGTTATCAGTTGGGGGCGAATTTATATGCAAATAAGAAGGTTAGTTTAGTTTGATTTGAGACAATTAACGGTTCAGTTCGTTACTAACAATAGAGGATAAATTTTGTGAACATTATAATTAATTTCCATAAAGTTTGTTAAGTTGAATAAGTGCGTGTATTTATTTTGATTTGTAATTAAAAGATCTCAAAGGTTAATTATAAAGAGAGTAAACCGAAATGCGTTTTATAAAGTAAAAACGTAACAATATTTTGATGAAATTATTCATCAGAATATCAGAATTATTTGTAAATTTCGTTATAAATTAGGTTATGAGTTTAAATTGTTATTTGCAGTGTTGCCACTTTGTGGGTAATTACCCGAATTTGGTATAATTTTTACTGTCATGTGTAGATCGTGGTTAATATCTCTTAGATGTAATCTTTTTTTTTTTTTATTTTTTTATTTTTAAATTTATTTTTTATTATTGAATCTTTCTTATCGAAATTTACAATATGTATGTTGTAAAATTCCTTTCTTCATAAAAATAATTTAATAAAAATTAAATTTCGTGAACTTAAGCCTAATTAAAAAAAATATAAAAATTTGGATTAAAAACCATAAATAGTTCAACCAAATAACCACAATACTAATTATTGTTAAAGCTAAGGCACGAGCTCTATGTGTACATTTGTCCTTCAAGTTGTGCTGAAAAAGGTCAACGGAAAAGAGAAAGACAAAGTGAAAAAACAAAAAATGTACTTGGACTTCAAGAAAAATTCTTGACGAAAGTACGAAAAAACAGAAGTAAAGGAAAAAACATGTAAAATCAATTAAAATGGATAATCATTCAGGAAAGCAAATTTCGATCTACCAAATGTTAAAATACAATTTGGTTTAAGGATTGATGTTTGACTAGTGACGTCAGCAGTCTTCGATGGCTGCGAGTGTAAGACGGCAAATCCATCTGAGGAGATCGAGTGGTTGCGATCGAAACATGTCATGGTAACCTGCCGGCCAGGGTTCGAGCCCGGGCCACGTCAAGAGTGAAAGATTATCAATAACAATTTTAATTAATTTTCATGTTGTAAAATTCCTTTCTTCATAAAAATAATTTAATAAAAATTAAATTTCGTGAACTTAAGCCTAATTAAAAAAAATATAAAAATTTGGATTAAAAACCATAAATAGTTCAACAAAATAACCACAATACTAATTATGTATTCAAATCTTAAATCTACTTGTTGTTTATTAGTTGTTACCAGTGTAACCACTAACTGCTGTATTCAAATTTTAAGACTGTCATCTAGTAAGGCTCAAAGTATCGGTTCTTTTTAGCCTCTGGTGACCTTCGAACTGAAGCAAACCCCGAGCGAGGTAGTTAGGGTGGACCATTAGTTTATCGATGTAGCTTATTGAATATTTTTTAATTTCCTCCTGGATAGTGGGGATAATATCATTACGTATATACCATGGGGCGCAGACAATTTGTCGTAATATTCTAGACTGTCTTCTTTGAAGCTTTTGGATGTTAGATGCGCATGCAGTACCCCATAATTGGATGCCATATGTCCATATTGGTTTTATGATGGACTTGTATAGAAGAATTTTGTTGTCTAAAGACAAGTTTGAGTTTTCACCGAGAAGCCAATGTAGTTGAGCTGCTTTAAGTTTCATAGCCGTTATTTTCGCTTCGATATGACGAGACCAGGTCAAGCGTCTATCTATATAAATTCCCAAGTACTTTACATGGTTTTCTACCGGAACAGTGATGTTATTTATTTTTACTGCTGGGCACGTTTGTCTTCTGAGCGTGAAAGTTAAGTGAGCACGTTTAGCCGGGTTAACCTTTATTCTCCATTTTTCTAGCCATGCCTCTAGTTCATTGATGTGGGACTGCAGATTTTGCGATGCGACTTTTGGGTCATGGTTAACGCTAATAAATGCTGTGTCGTCTGCAAATGTAGAGGTATGCGTGCTCAGGTTTGTTGGCATAACCGCTGTGTATATTATATATAGAAGCGGTCCTAATATGCTGCCTTGGGGAACACCAGCAGTAATTTTCTTGATGGGGGAGTATTTATCTTGCGACCTTACTATGAATGTTCTGCCTGTTAGATAGCTCTCCAGAAGCTTGTGAGTGTTTTGAGGAAGCATTCGTGTTATCTTGATGAGTAGCCCATCATGCCAAACTTTGTCAAATGCTTGGGAAATGTCTATAAACAGGGCTGAGCAGTATTGCTTTTTCTCAAATGCCGATCTAATAAGGGTGACAATTCTATGCACTTGTTCTATTGTACCATGTTTCGCTCTGAATCCGAACTGGTGATCCGGGATGATGTCGTGTGCATTTAGATGAGAAGTTATACTTAAAACGAATATTTTTTCGAAAAGCTTCGATAGGATTGACAATAAGCTTATCGGTCTGTACGACGCAACCTGGCTAGCATCTTTTCCTGGCTTGGGAATCATAACAATTATAGACCTCTTCCATAAGGATGGGAAGTATCCGACTCTTAATATAGCGTTAAAAATGAGTAGCAAGATTCTGGAAGCAGACGATGGTAAGTTTCTTATCATTGACCCTGTGATACGGTCAAGTCCGGGAGATTTTCTAATATTCACTTTTTCTATTGCAGATTTTACTTGAGTAATGTTAAATTTTAATGGATGGTTTACCTTATCAGGAATGATTGGACGACAGGAACAAGTATGTGTATCATGTGGCGTGAAAACTTTCTCAAGGTGATCAGAAATTCTTACTTCAGATACCCAAATAAAATCAAGATTCGATATCAGTGATGAGATTTATTTCTTTTAAAATATTGTTGATAAAAAATGCAGTCTTCTGAATGAAAGTCTCGGTATCTTTTTAAGAAAAGTCTTCAATTATTAAATATATTTTTTCAAAAGACAAATATGACTATCATAGTGATTTAAAACCTAAAGTCTATTGAAAAAAAGTTATTCAAACTAAAAACTAGCCTGGGGGAAGATATCGCTCATTTACTGCAAGACCGGCATAACTCAAAAAAATCCATTTCGAGATAAACGCATTTAAACTTTTTGAATTGCTCTAAATACTTAAAAAAAAAAGAAGGCACATTCTCTTCAAACTGGGAAAGTATAAATATTATAATAAAGATAAATTCAAAACACAATATAAAGAAAAACAAAGCGAACAATTCTGCATCTCTAACACCAAAATTTAATTTTTCCAGTTGCCGGTCTTGCAGCAAATGCGCTATATGTTTCCAATATTCCAACATATAATTAATTTTATTTTTATTTTTATCTGACAACTTTCAAATGCTTAAGCTTGAAGAATATTTAACGCCTTTAACAGATGTAAAACTGAATTACGAAAGGGACAGTTGTATAAAACCGTGCAGGCATTTTGTTAACTAAATAAGGTGTAAAGGGTATTTTAAAAGACCATGAAACCAGTGTTGCCAATTCAGCCATTTAGTGGCTAGATTTTGCCATTTTTCACCCTGTCTAGCCATTAAAAATGAGTTTAGCCATTAGCCATTTTTTAGCCATTTTTCATTTTGTTTAGCCATAACATTTTTTTGCCGTTTTTCTTTTAAAAGAATAATTTTTTTTTATTATAAAAATTTATAAAAGTAAAATTAAAATTTTTAACAATTAAAACGCCTTTAATTTAAATCATAACTTTTACAAATGTTGAAAGTCGCTATAAACTTTGACGCTGAAACATCTTTCAAAATAAAGGAACAATATTCTAATATTAAATTTATAAAATGGATCAACACAAACATCGGTGTTCTTTCTGGTTGCAAGTATTTCAATAAAGGGATGCAGGCGGCAACAAAATTTTTTTAGAAAATTTCAGAATTGACTATAAAGTTGAACAACTTTATAGTCACTTCCATGGTCTAGTGCTGAAGCAGAGAGGGTGTTTAGCCAAGTAAACATCGTTAAATGTTATTTGAGAAATAGGTTACATTAAGCAACCGTTAATTCGATTTTATCAATTAGGTAAATATTTTTACCATAGCAATACAATATTTATAACACCACCACAATAGGGGAGAGGGTACTATGCGTTTGTGCTGATGTCTGTAACACCTTAAAATATTGGTCCTTAGCCCACCTTTACGTATGCCGATTAACTCAGAATCACTTTCTGTGTCGAATTAACGATGTTTGTCCGGCTGGCTGGCTGGCTGCCCATGTAAGCCTTGTGCGCAAAGTACAGGTCGCAATTTAGAGACTATTTGACAAAATTTGCTACAAAGGTTTTAATGTGGTGTAGGGTATCATAAAGTCGGGTTTAACCGACTATACTTTCAGACTTGTTTTTTATTGTAGATCTGGGCTCAAAAGGTTGGGTAAATGTTGTCGTGATTATGATTTGCCTTCAAATTATTTAAAACTTATGATTATTTGAAACTAATGAGTGATTCCTATGAGATGAACAATAGCGACATCAAATTTTTCGATGATTTAATTTTTTAATATAATTTTTTTTTAATATTAATTTACGTTTATTCTTATTTAACAAATTGATCATAACTCACAATTTGATCGTAAACAACTTTAAATGAATTATTTCTGTTTTGTTACCTAATTTTAACGTGTTTTTATTTAAAAAAGCTTTTAGCCATTTTTTAGCCCCTTTTAAGCCATTTTTTAGCCATTTTTTCCCGTAAATTTAGCCATTTTCGGTCACCAAGCTTTGGCAACACTGCATGAAACTTAAAATGGTAGACAAAACAAACAAATTAATTTTATTCGTAGATTAATGCACGGCATTACCAATTGAAACTTACATATTTCAAACAAATAGGCACCATGTCAAGATTATAATGAACAATAATGACCTCAATTGCTGCTGGTTTATCTGCACAAACCAGCGACTTCACAGCCCTACGGAAAACAATCAAGAGGTGTCTTATTGCACGGCCTTAAAGTATAATTGACAGTTTATTTTCTCGAAATCAACACATCGCCTTTGTAAGCTCTATCGGGCTTTAAAACACCCATTATAAATAAATGGCAATGAGCATTTTGAACCTTTCCTAGATATATGCAACCTAATGTGGAAGTTTAACTCATTATTTAAGGAGTTTTATTTTATGTTTTACTAGCTGGCAGCTCCAGCTTTTCTCGGTACTTGATTACTAATGATCGATGGAGCCCTTTTCTGATTTTAGGTAAATTGAAAAAAGTGGGCGGACAAAATTTTCTTTCCGTACAAACCTAAGTTGGACCAGGCGATCATTTTAAAGTAAAAATCGTGCTAAATTTTTCTTTCGATGAAAACTTAAAATGGATTAATGAATTAATACGAACATTTTTTTTTTTTTTTTTTAAATTTCTTTATTAATGCAATCTATCTTTTTTGATATTAAACATTAGATTTGAGTTATAAACATATCGAGGGTTATTTTTCAAATAGTGCTATCTGAAATTTTTCAAAAATTTTTTTTTTACAGAAACATGTTCACTTACGGAAGGGTCATCTGTCATTTAAATTTGAAAAAAAAAAAAAATTCCCAAAACGTTTTTTTTCATAAATATTTTTTGTGCTATCTAACACACACGTTTTTTTTTTTGGTAAAAAAGTGATATCTACATAAAAAATATTACTTCATATAATAAAATGATAAAAAGTGTTATTACAAAGTAGACATATTATACATCAAATGGTTAGGAATTGTGTCTAGATTTAATAAAATAATATAATTTTAAAATTCGTTGTAGAAATTTTGCAAAAAAAAACTGCAAAAAATTTGTCGATGAGTTTTTGTCTATAGTAAATATTTTTTTATTTATGGAGTTTTTATAGCAACGTGTTCACTGACTGAATAAAAAATCGTGGAACTTAATTAATTAAAGTCTAAAAAGTATTCATTGCAGCTCATTTTATTTTTGTTCAAATAGTGCTATCTGCTTATTTCAATGTTCAAGTCGATAAAATTTTAATTTGTAAATAGTGCTATCAGACATATAAGCGCGAATATCATGAATTAAAAAAACATTAATATATGTATGATTTAGACGTTCATTTTTAATAACATTGTAAAATAAAGTTTAGTTATTACTCCTAGAGTTATCGAATAAATCAGTTTTTTCGCTCTCCTGTAAAGTTGTGATTTTTCAGATAGCACTATTTGAAAAATAACCCTCGATATATATTTTTTTAAATGGCTATGATCCAGTGATCATACCATAATGCTAAGAAATTTTTGCCGTGGTTATGTAAAGAGTTGTGTATCTCCATTTTAAAAGGAAATAGTTTTCATCGCATTAAGTCTTGAGGAGTCCTGCGCCTTAATCTTACAAATGTTGTGTTATTTCTCATGAGGTTTGATGCAAACGGGTTTGGATGTTGTTCAATTCTATTTTTATAGGATGCCAGCTGAGTTTTTATTTCGTCTTTAATGGTAGGTATTTTGAGATCTTTGTGGAGTTGATTATTTGTTACATACCATGGTGCGTCAACAATTCTTCGAATTGTTTTTGATTGAAAACGTTGGAGAATTTCAATGTTTGAGGTGGAGGCGGTGCCCCACAACTGGATGCCATAGGTCCAAATAGGTTTCAGAATACACTTATATATTGTTAGCTTGTTTTCAATAGAGAGTCGGGAATCAATGAGAAACCAGAATTTTCTTAGTTGGATATCTAAAGCTTTACGTTTAGTTTGAATGTGTTTTTTCCACGTTAACTTTTTATCTAGGTGTATACCAAGATATTTCGCCTCGTCCTTTTGGGGTATTTCAGTGTCATTTAATTTGATAGGAGGGCATGTTTGACGATTTAATGTAAATGTAACCTGCACAGATTTAGACTCGTTTGCTTTTATAAGCCAAATTTTTAGCCATGATGATATATCATTTAGGCATTTTTGAAGAATTAATGATGCGTTTTCGTGGTTTTTGTCTACAGCTAATGCAGCTGTATCATCTGCAAAAGTCCCAATGATGACACCTTCAGACTGGGGAAGGTCGAAAGTGTAAAGTAGGTAAAATGTTGGTCCCATAATGCTACCTTGGGGAACTCCTGCAGATATTGTATTTAAATCGCTTATATCACCTTCTTCTTTAACAAAAAATAAGCGGTTTTGTAGGTAGGTCTTAATAAATAAATAGAAATTTATAGGGAGTATTTTTTTGAGTTTGAATAGTAAACCATCATGCCACACCTTATCGAAGGCTTGGGATATGTCTAGAAACACTGCTGTGCAGTACTGTTTTTCTCGAATGTTTCATGAATAGTTTCAACTAAACGATGAACTTGTTCTATGGTTCCGTGTTGTTTTCGAAATCCAAATTGGTGTGTTGGTATAAGACTTTTTGATTCAATAATAGGTGTCATTCGTTTAAGAAATAAAGACTCGAGAACCTTCGAAAAAAGGGGCAGCAAACTTATTGGACGATATGAAGTAAGTTGCTCGGCTGGCTTTCCAGGTTTCTGTATCATTGTTATTTGTGCAACTTTCCATTGGATTGGTACGAAGCAGTGAGTTATGCAAGCATTGTATATATAGGTTAATAGCGTTATACCTTTTTCTGGCAGTTCTTTTAATGCCTTTGCTGTGACTAAATCATATCCTGGAACTTCAGATTTTGTAAATTTTTTTATCGGTAAATCGAGTTGGTGGGTTTCATTTAAAAAATTTTTTATTTGATCGAGATCTTCATCATTATTTTCTACCTTGTTTGGAGTAAATACTTCTTTCAAGTAATTGGCAAATGTGTTTGCCTTATCCTGGTTGCTCCTAGTCCAGCTATTGTCAGTCTTGCGAACTGGATGATTTACTTTATGCTGCTGTTTAACTTTATTAGTTATTTTCCATAACGAAAAATCTGTAGATTTTGTACAATCCAAATTTTGCATTTCTATTTTAAATTTGTTATCTTTTTCTATCTTTAGTAGCGTTTTGAGTTCTGCAGTTAGTTTATTTAAAATGGCTTTATCACCTGGAGATTTTGTTGTTTGCCAACGCTTTCTAGCTTTACGTTTTTTTTTTTTGATATTTTATTTCGAATTTTGATCGAACACTTGGGAATGTTCGCGTAGCTATACTGAGGAGTGGAATTCCAAGCAGATTGTTGTATTGTATTTACAAGATGTTCTACAGCATCTGTAATGTCCTCATAGCTTTTAAGTGGAAGTTGTGTGACTCAATTTTTACTTATAAGGAAACGATATCGACTCCAATCAGTTTTTTTGGTGTGGAGCTTACATGGTTGCTCAATGTTGCTAAATTTATGTTTTATATGCAATATTACCGGGGAATGATCTGATGATAAGTCAAGGCATGATTCGCATGTTTGATATTTGGGTGGCATTCCTTTTGATACACAGAAATCGATAACGTCAGGGATCTTGTTCAGGTCTGTGGGCCAGTATGTGGGTGTATTAGGAAATGTAACATTTAAGCTAAGATCTTTAATCGCGGAATATAGTTGTCTACCTTTGGTTGTTATTAATCTAGATCCCCAGATTGTATGTTTTGCATTGTAGTCACCACATGCTAAGAACCTGTTTCCTAACATTTTGAAAAATTCCTTATAAGTACCCTTTTAGATGTTGTGTTTATGGGGGCTGTAAACAGACGATATGGTCACAGGACCATGCCAATCTTCAACAATTATATTTGTAGCTTGGAATTCGTTGGACTGAAAAGGAATACATTCATGGTGTTTGATGGTTTTTTTTTATTAAAATGGCTGATCTACCAAGTGCTGTTTGATCTGGGTGCAATACTTGGTAGAACTTGTATTGGGGTATGTTAAAGTGACTTTTTTGAGTGAAATGTGTTTCAGATATAAGGAATATATCTATTTGATTTGTTTCTAGAAACGATTTTACCTCTAGCGAGTGCTGGGCTTGTCCATTTGCGTTCCAAAAAGCGATTTTAAGGTAATCCATTTTGAATAAACTTAGATGTGTAATTCATTATAAGGTTTGACATCTGTTGCATCAATTGATTTAGCATATTTAGCATTTCGGTCATATGATTTGGGGCTGAGGTTTGTCTTTTTGGCTGAGCATTTTGAATTGTAGGTTGTTGTTGTGAATAAGAAGCATTTTCCGGTGGAAAATTGCTATATGAGTTTCTAGTTACATTTGCATAAGATATATTACCTGTTGCGTTTGTTGGGCGTGGTAGATCTGTATTTTGTGGTCTTTGTTCTTGCCGACTCTCGGGGGATGGTTCGGTGTTATTTGAGGGGCGTACTTCTTGGTTTCTCAATGGTGGTTTGTGAATTTTTTGAATTTGTTTAAAAATGTGGCAGCCTTTATAATTTGCCGGATGATTTCCACTACAGAGCGCACATTTTACTTGATCTGACCAGTTTTTTCGTTCACATGATTTAGAATGGTGATTACCAGCACATTTTATACATATTGGGTTTCTCCTGCAGAATGATCTTGTGTGTCCGTATTGCTGACAGTTTGAACATTGGGGAATACTTTTCTTTGGTTTGGGAGGTTCAAAATTTATTCGGCTGCACATTAGCGTTTTTACGGAGTATATATTTTTGTTATTTGCGTTTGTCTTCAGTTCAATTTCGAAAAGTGGAAGTGGCTGGTTTGAACCTCTTTTTTTAACATTCCAGATATTAGTTACTTCGTGGCCAAGAGCAAGAAGATCAAGCTTAAGTTCTTCAGTATCTATAGACGGATGCATACCTCTTAATATGACTTTAAACCCTCTTTCTGTTTTTGGTTTATAAGTGTAAAATTCTGTTTTCTTGATTTCAAGTTCTTTCACAATTTTTTTATAACTCTCATGAGTTTTAGGTATAATTTTGACCTGGTCATATTTAAGAGTTCTCAGATCATATTGTCCATCGACATGTTCTTTAAGAAGAGAAAGTAATGGCTGAATATTTTCGACTTTATCGACAAATATAGGTGGCGGTTTTGCTGGACGCTCATTAGTAGGGGTTTCATTTTCTTTAGTGATTTCATCTTGAAGTGGTAAAAATCTATTTGTATAGGTCTTTTCGGTTTCGAGCCAATAAGAGTGAGGCTTATATTGCTTAGCACTACCCTTTGTGTGTCCAGGACTTTCCCTGGTCCTTTTTTTATTCGAGACTAGGTTCCAGTCAGGTTCTGGTGGAGTTTTGCTGATTAACGGACTAAAATTGTTTTCTGGTTGTCGGTTGAAACGCCCTATTTCGGTTTCTAGCTCATCCTCATCTGTTTCGTATAGTTTTTGTTGGTCTTTTGATTGATTTTCTTGATTTTGGTTAAGCTGACGCTGCTGGTTAGAATATTGTGATTTCAGTGAATCAATTTCTTTACGTAACGGATTACAAATTTTTTCATATCGACTGTTTTTTTCAACGAGTTCGGCATTATTTTGTTCTAATTTTTGTATTTTAATTGTTTGATTTTTCAGTTCTTCCATTATTAAATATTATTAAATATTACTCACTGGGATACTAGTGCCGGTAATGCAGTTCATTGCATACATGGCATTGCCAACAGTGAATAATAGAATAAAATTTGTCAACCCTATACCACTATTTTGTAAGACACGATCAGCTGGTGTTTGTTATTTTATTAATAAAATTTCACCAACAAGTTTTGTTTTTTCTGTCTCTATCAGATATTTTTTTTGTTTTACACAAAAGTTTTAATTTGTTTTAAGAATTTTAAGTTAAAATACACTTTATCCAATGCAGTTATCCATAAAATGAAGGAATTGCAATGATAAGCGTTATGGAAATTACACTTTAGCACAAAACTAAAGGTGAAATACACTAGGGAACGATTTGATTTTTTTATATTTGGCCGCAGCTTAATAAGACACGACCGAACCGTAAGTTTTCTTGATGTTTCTTTTCGTAATTTGAGGAACATTTGAAAGAAAAATTTGTGAAATCGATGGAGCTGTTTTCTGATTTAAGGTTAATCGAAAAAAGTGGGCGTAAAAGTGGGCTGTGCAAAATTTTCTTTCCGTAGAAACCTAAGTTGGACCATGGCGATAATTTTAAAGGAAAAATCGTCCAGAACGGTCAAGGCGCTCTGAAGTTTTACGCTTAATAGAAAAAGTCGGCCCTAAAGTAGGCGTGGTAAATTTCTCTTTTGATGAAAACTTAAAATGGATAAATACGAACATTTGAAAGAAAAATTTGTCAAATCGATGGAGCCGTTTGCTGATTTTAGGTAATTCGAAAAAAGTGGGCGGGGCAAAATTTTCTTTCTGTAAAAACATAAGTTGGACCGTAAAAACCTAAGTTGAATAATTTTAATGAACAAATCGTCCAAATCGGTCAAGCCGTTCCCAAGTTACGCGATCAGCAACACACAATATTTAATTTTTATTATATAGATTAATTGTTTTTAATGTTATTTTTGTTAATTTATTTTAAATTACACTAAGAATCTTAACAGTTTGACTAATATGTATATTCTCTCAATGAGTTTGTTGTGTTTTTGCTTCTTTGTTAATGTCTTTTTATTAAATCAAACTTCAATTTTATATCAGGTGTAATTTCATTTAATTCGGGTAATTTTGCTTCATCTCAAGTGTAATTTTGAATTTTGCTGGAGTAAACACTGGTTATTTGTGAATATGTAAATTCGTTATGCGTAAATGTTGTGTTAACACCACTGTTAAGATTGTTTCAGTAAGAATGTTACGTTAAAAGTGGTATGACAGTTTTAATGTCATATTGCTGGTAATGCAGTACCAATTGGTAATATGTTATTCTAAATAACATCAGTAATACCGTGTTCAGATCAGTGTTCGAAAATAAACACCAAATATCGTTTCTTAATGTTCGGTTAGGTAGATTTGTGGAAAACACAAACGCTAATAGTGTTTGTGTAGAAAATCATTAAAAAAAACGTTTCCCTGTTAGTCATCTTTCGAACACAAAAATATTATTGTTTTTATCAAGCTCAACAAAAGATGTGAACATTTAATTCCGTTCGGTTTTTTTTTTTGAAAATCTACAAACTTCAATGTGTTCGGTTCGGCTCATTAATGTTCGTCCCTTTTGGCTGGTAAAAAAAAACCTTTTTTACAAAAACAAAATACACACACGAAAAAAACATTATAGAACATTAAAATATAATGTTTGTCTACAGTATCACTACAATTGTTCTGTTTTTGACGAAGAACCGAACATTATATAATGTTCGGTTCTTCTTGAAAATAGTTACGAACGGTATTAAGGGTTGTGTATGTCTACACAATCACTAAAAAAATAGATATCGTTCCTGGGTGTGTGAGCCGAACGTTAAATAATGAACTGTTTATTTTCGAACACTGGTTCAGATATACCTTTTTTTATTCAGTCAATATTCGGTTTATTGACATAATTATCTTTCTGTTCACATATACACAATAAAGCTAACTCAATTTTTATTACTACTACATACACCATTCAACGTTAACACAAATGTACATGTATAAGCAAAATGTAAACAACTTTTGACATCTTTAAGGAATAAACATCTGGCTTTTGCGTAGACCTAATGGATGATTCTTTGCTTTGTTGTAATTTCAGTTGCCAAATGTCAAAACACTTTGTTTAGTAAGTTGTGTTTTGCTCACTAAACACACTTGTGACAGGGTCGCATTTTAATTTTACTCAATATTTATAACAATTTTGTATTAATTGAGCAATAACTTAATTTCAATTTTATATGGATAATTGAGCTCAATAAAGTCATTTATTGCGTAAATCTCAATTAAGGTGCATATCTGAACACGGTAAATAGTTGAAATTAGGCGCAAATTCAAATGATGAGATATTAAAGATTCCGTGAGGTTTGTTAGCATGGGAATAAATATCGAGCTATATTTGCGATTATATCGATAGCACCAAAGGCTAATTTCACAGGAGAAGGATTTTTATTATTTTTTTCTTAAGCAGTGCAATACTTTATTTGGCTTTGCATGGACTTTTTTTTGTTCGCCCTTGTAACGAGTACTTATAACCAGGGTCATAACAGTTATAACCAATATTTGAAAAAATCCTGAAATAAAAACTTGCTCTCTGAATACTTATTACAAAAAACCAATATTTTTTGGTCTTTGATAACCGTTATACATAGTTTGTTTTTGTTTTTTTTGGGCTTCCATAACCGTTACAAAAGATTTTAATTTTTTTTGGTCTTTCGTAACCATTACAAAAGATTTTTATTTTTTTCGGTCTTCCATATCGAATTTCACACAAGTTTTATGAAAATATTCACCCTTATTGTGTTTGGCGTATTTAAAATACGCCTACGACAGTTAGGTAATAGATTAAAGGAAAAAAGTTCACGTTCTCTTTAATCTATTACCAAACAGTCGTAGGCGTATTTTAAATACGCCAAACACAATAAGGGTGATTATTTGGAGTTCAGCCAATGACACTCCTAATAAAATCTATGAAACAGGTTTCGTTACAGTCAATGTTTATGAAAAGCTTCATAGAATTAATGAAACTCTTTACAGAAACAATAAACCGTCAGGTAATGAAGCATTTTATAGAATCTATGAAACAGTTTCATAGAAGTCATTCCTAAAAAGAGTTTTATTAAATTATCATTTTTATTAACATTTGTATTTCTAGCAATATTCGCATTTGTTGCCGTTTTTGTTTAAGATTTCTTCACACTCACTCTAGAATCGATGAGATTTTCATCAATTTTAAGCGCTTGTTTACACTCATAAAAAAATGTCAATAGAAATAGCGGAAACCTCTGCAGAAATAACTAATAACAGCTGTAGAAAAATCCACATAATCACCCTTATTGTGTTTGGCGTATTTAAGATACGCCTACGACAGTTTGGTAATAGATTAAAGAAAAAACGTTGACGTTATCTTTAATCTATTACCAAACAGTCGTAGACGTATTTTAAATACGCCAAACACAATAATAGACACTGAATGTCCGTTGCGATACCACTGCGCTTCTACTCATGCGTAATTAGGTGTGTTGCATATTCTTAGAATACATGACGAGACCTACAGTTCAGTGCTGAATCCAAACGGCAAGATTTGAAGTGCTTTAGAACAGAAATTACTTTCATTAGTTCGCTCAAGCCAACCGATAGTTGAGGATGTTAAGAAATAATTATTTCTTTTTGAAAAATGTTTTTTTTTTTTTTTTTTTTGGTCGCTCGAGCCAGGAATCGAATCCGGGTCCTATCGGTTTCAGAGTCCACATCTTAGCTACTACACCAACAGCACTGTCTACTCAATGGTATATAAATACAATTTTAGTGGGAAATTTCTTGTGTTTAAAAAAAATCGGGAAAATATGCCTAAAACTGGAGCGATTTTATTTAAACTCAGCACCATGATATCAAAAAATTTGCGGATCCTTACCAAAATCATTGAAAAAAAGTTCGTCCTTGTGCAAATATAAGTCAGTGTGCGAAATTTTAGAAAAATATCTTTAGATTTGCGAACTGTAGCGTGGTTATAGAAGACAGAAAAAATAAAAATATTTTATAATGGTTATAGAAGACCAATAAGAATAAAAATCTTTCATAATGGTTACCAAAGACCAAAAAAAATAAAAATATTTCATAATGTTTATGGCAGAACTATAATTTTCTGCGTAATTTAAAATTATTATTACAGGACCAATTTTTTCAGTTATTTTTTCCATAAACTATTGGATATTTTAAAAATAATAACAGTTATTTCGGGTCCCTGCTTATAACGTATTTGCAAGAAAATAACAAAATTTCGAAATAATCGCAAATAAGGCTCGATATGGATGCGTATGAGTACAAGAAATTATGAATCATGATGCATACATTTTGATTATTTGATAACTTGATAACTTGATATAGCTATTCCGAGCCATAATCGACATAATCTAGTCAAAAAGCCAATTTGAAAGCCAATTAGTAAAAACAACCTTCCCTTATTTATAACAAAAATGATTTTAAAATAAATCCTGCTTGAATTTAAAAACATACATATTTTATTTTTAACAAGACCTCCATTTAAACTAAAATATTTTGGCATTTTGCCAAATGCAAGTACTACAAGAAAACCAACATATTTACCTTATATGTCATTAAGAGAATTTGACAAAAAAATATTTATTTCTCTTACATAAATTCTTTATCAAGGGTAGACCACAATTTAGTCAAATCTATTTTTTTTTTTACTTCTATAGCAAACAAATTTTAAATAGTTAAATGAAAAACCAAACAGCAACTGATTCACAGTGGGTTCAAAATATGTAAAATTAACCAAAAAAGTTGTTGACTTAAGGTAGGTTAGAATAGAATTTGAAAAACGTCCGGGAAGTTCACAAAGGCCGAGTATGAGGAATTGAAGGCTTTTCGTAAAAAAGATTCAAGTGCAAGAAAGTAATCTGTCTAAATCTTTCGTCGCACTTTGTTATCGCTTAAAGCCTCCTTTTTCCGGGAAGGCGTTTTATTTAATTTGTTTTAAATATCAAATTAATGTGTGAAATATTAGGATTATAGGATAACGTTTACTAGCTCCGCAACGACGCTGAAGTTTGAAGGTGCATGTACAAGGGGGAAAAGACATTTTCAGTTTTTTTAAAACATTTGCCTTCAAATAATTACTTTTGCAATTAAATGTAAACGAATCCACATGTGCACGAAATTATCGTTCTAATAAGATAAAAAAGAGAAAAAAAAAAAAAAAAGTTAAAGTTATAAAAATTTCACCAGCCCATTAACGGATCTCAGAAATGTAGGAACAAAATTAACATACATATTTTAAAAATATTTGAACAAGAGCTAATTTTAACTTAAAATATGCCCGTATTTACTTGTATATGAGCTTTTGTCTTTGTTTACCTATTCGCAGGTATGGCCAAAAAATAATAATTTTTTTAACGGCAGTTTCAAAACTCTATTTAAAAATTTTTAAAAATTTTATTTAACAAATTTCAGAATTTTGCGATCATCTCATAAGGCGTTATTGAGGATGTAATAGGGAATAAACATATTAAAAAATCATGTCAATACCTCCCATAGTTTTTCCGTACCTAAGATTTATATTTTGCGATTTTCGGGAAAACTCGTTTTTCAGTCATATTTTGGCGAATGAGCCCAATTTCCTTACTATTAAACATATATTATTGTCCAGATACTTTTAAATATACTCTGTAGGTTTTACTAAAATCGAAAAAATATTAGCCCTAAATCATAAAGATCAAAGGTCAAATTTTGACATATGGGCAATTCCACAGAAGTGTCACGTTGCGCCACCAAGCAAGCAATTAGTCTTGTATTTAAGACCCATGTTGTTCTAATTGTTCTTCTCTTTCACTTATTTGCGATTTACACCAAATTACAAAAAAATTTTAATAACAAATAATTTATTCTTTCAGAAATAATTTAAAATGCTTGGTTCCGTAAAGTCACGAAGAAAATACTTTTCTGTGGAAATACTCATATTTGGAATTTCTGAAGGAAAGATACCGAAATATTGTATATTTTTTGGCCGATTTTTATAAACTGTAGAAAAATATACCCTAAATTCATATGAAGACAAAACAACAAAGCAACAATTTGTTTTATTATACATAAAAAGTATATGTTTCTTTATTGAGAGTTCTTAATATAATGATACATTGTTACAAAGGGGGGGTGCTTTAAAACCAAGTCAGATAAAGCCATGATGGCTGCTGACGCACGCAGGAAAACTTTATTCAGCGAAGCCACCTTCCGCGTCCTACTGGAGGAAAAAACCCCTAAGCCACACAGAAAAACTTTAGTATGCGAAGCCAGATTTTAATACTTAACTTTAGTGTCTCCGGAACTGAAATGAGAGATAAACCCATTTTCTAATATTGCTAATGTGTGCTAAGGCCATGATGGCTTTATCTCCCATTCAAGTGAAAAAAAGGCTTTATCTCCCTATTGAATGAGAGATAACGCCACCATGGCCTTAGCTCACATGGCATTAAAGCACCCCCGTTACAAAAACTAACTTACAAACTAGTTTGACAGGGTGAGTCATAATTGTAATAAAACTACAAAGTGTAAGAGGAGTTGCTCACACAACTATAATTTACATGTTTACATTATACAACCAACATCTTCCTTTTCTTAAGTTTTTTTTTTTTTACACACGTAAGTTACAGTTAACACTTTTCAACTCTTTAATCAAATTCAATATAATTATCATATCTTGAAGGAGGAACTATTTTTCTACCTGTCCTAGTTACATAATTACCACTGCCCCGAGGAATTTCATCTACTGTTACACTTTCAGTTATATAAACGACTTCATTTGTCTTTTCAGGGCTATTATCATTTCCGATTTCATTGGAGCACGTTAATGGTTCTGGTTTAACTAAAATATGCTGCTCATTTCTTCTATACAATGCACCATCATTATCCCTGACAACAAAAGATATTGGTTCCTCACAGTTCTCCATTACCTCCCCCTGAGTACCAAAATGAGTTTTCATTCCTTTTGAACATAACTTTATCACCAGGTTTAATTGGATTTTTCCGCCTAGCACTTTTATTATTCGTTCTTAGTCACATTTCATATTCCTCTCTATTAACCAATCTAGGTTGAAAATTTTCTGTATCTAATGGCAACTTGGTTCTCAAACTTCAGGACATTAAAAGTTCCGAAGGACTTGGCATGTTATCCCTTGGCGTAGTCCTATACAGCAATAGAGCCATATATGAATCCGTTCCACTTTCTCGACATTTATTTAACATTTTTTTTACAGTTTGAATTGCTCTTTCAGCAAGACCGTTTAAACGATGTAAGTAAGGACTTGAGGTCCTTTGTTCAGTTCCCCAATCCTTACAAAAAATGTTCAATGTTCAAATAGGACCCGTCCCACTTTCTCAACATTTATTTAACATTTTTTTTATGTTTCAATTGCTCTTTCAGCAAGACCGTTTGAACGAGGTAAGTAAGGACTTGAGGGACTTTGTTCAATTCCCCAATCCTTACAAAAAATGTTCAATTCCTTAGAATTGTAAGGTGAACCATTGTCCGAAATAAAAGTTCTTGTTATTCCATGCCTCGCAAATATTGATTTAAGTTTTACAATAACATTTCCAGATCAATATCCATTATTAAGAATATCAATTTCAAAATATTTTGAATAGTAGTCTACCACAATCAAATACTTTCTCTTGTCATATTCAAAAATATCACTACCCACTTAATAACACGGAATATTGTAAATCTCATGCGACATCATTTACTGTTTAGCATCCGAATTGCGATACTTTAGACATATTTCACAACCTGACACTATGTTATATATGTCGTTGTACAGTTTCGGCCAAACAATAGTTTTACGCGCCAAACTTGACATCTCTGTATGCCCATATGACCTTCGTGTAGCTTTTCCAACATTTGATTTAGGAATTAAAATTTGGTTTCCTTTAAGAATTATATCATCGACAACAGTTAATTCCTCTTTGATTTTGTTATATGGCACGACTTCCCCATCAACAAATTTGTGTTGTTTTGGCCAACCGTCCGAATATAACCTTTGATTTCTGACAAATTTCATCGCTATCTATTTGTTGCTTAATGTGTACCTTAAAGGTACCTCCAAATGAGATTTCAAAAAATTACAATGAAGTGCGACATCTTTGTCAAATTCTTGTAATGCCTTTTCTTTTAAAGGACATCTAGATAGTGTATCAGCAATATACAAACAGTCTGATTACGGTTGGCGTTGGCGTATACGCCTGAGTCGTTTTTTGTAGTAAATTAAAGCAACACACAACCTTTGTTCTTCAATCTACTACAAAAAACGACTCAGGCGTATACGCCAACGCCAACCGTAATCAGGCTGATTAATTTTCCCGGTTTATAAAAATCATTTAAGTTATAACATTGCATGAGTAACATGAAGCATTGTAATCTTGCAGGTATTTTGTATAACAGCTTTTCAAATAGAGACACCAATGGCCTATGATCAGTTTCCACATTTACCAACGTGCCTTAGGTATACTGATGAAATCTTACACAACCAAAAAGAATGGCGAACAATTCCTTTTCGATTTGCGCGTAATTGGTCTGAGCGCTTGTCAAAGATGCTGACGCAAAAGCAATAGGATTTTTACCATGCAAAATCGCCGCCCCGACTGCGATTTTAGACGCATCGACTGTAAGTGTTAGTTGCTTGTTGGGATCAAAATAAGTTAACACTGGCGTTTTTGTTATTTTCCTTTTCAAATTCTCAAACTCTTGGGCATGAACTTCCTCCCAATGCCACAAAATATATTTTCTTAAAAGATTTCTTAAATGTTTATTTTTCGACGATAAACCCCCCAAGATAGTTAACCATGCCCAAAAAGCGTTGGAGTTCAGATACATTTTCAGGAATTGGCATTTCCAAAATCGAATTAATCTTTTGCTCATCAGCGCTGACTCCATCCCTATCAAATACATGACCAATGAATTTACAAACTAGTTTGACAGGGTGAGTCATAATTGTAATATAATGTGTAAGAGGAGTTGTTCACACAACTATAATTTACATGTTTACATCAGTGTTCGAAAATAAACACTAAATATCATTTTTTAATGTTCGGTTCGGTAGATTTGTGGAAAACACAAACGCTAATAGTGTTTGTGTAGAAAATCATTAAAAAAAATAACGTTTCCCTGTAAGTCATCTTTCGAACACAAAAATATTACTGTTTTTATCAAACACAACAAAAGATGTGAACATTTAATTCCGTTCGGTTTTTTTTTTGAAAATCGTTAATGTTCGTCCCTTTTGGCTGGTAAAAAAAACCTTTTTGCAAAAACAAAATACACACACGAAAAAAACGTTATAGAACATTAAAATATAATGTTTGTCTACAGTATCACTACAATTGTTCTGTTTTTTAACGAAGAACCGAACATTATATAATCAGCCTTATTTCGGTTCTCGATGTCGGTAACACCGTAAGTCGAATTTTGTAGTAGATTAAAGAACTTTAATTTAATTTCCTTTAATCTATTACTGAGTCGTTTTCGACATCGAGAACCGAAATAAGGCTGAATGTTCGGTTCTTTCTTGAAAATAGTTACGAACGGTATTAAGGGTTGTGTATGTCTACACAATCACTAAAAAAATAGATATCGTTCCTGGGTGTGTGAGCCGAACGTTAAATAATGTACTGTTTATTTTTGAACACTGGTTTATATTTTACAACACAATTGAGATTAACCTTTAAATGCACTTGGGGTCAAAATTACCCAAAACTTTTAAAACATTGAAAAATCTGTCAATACGACGATAATGCGAGCTGGTGAATTGGACAAACGTTTTTGTCTCTTAATTTGTTCGAAACGGACCTGGAAGAATGAGCTTCAAGTGAAGATTTAATGAAAAAAATATAGAATGCGCATTCCCAAAAAGGAGTATTTATGCGTAAAAAGATTTTGTTAAAACGACTTCTAAATTAATTTTTCGTTAAGTCCATATTAAAATAAAAAGTACAATTTCCCTAATAACAAACATAACACATATTTGTTATTTTTTATTGACTGAATAACCTTAAATATTAATAAATAGTCGAAGTTAAGTTTTTTGAGCACTACCTGCCTGAAATAAATCTTTTGTTTATTTATAATAACCTTAGTCTTATTTTTTATATCCTCCACCACAATTAGTTGTGAAAAGGGTATATTAAGTTAGTCATTCCCTGTGAAACTTTTTTATTATTCATCTCAGACCCCACTAGGCATATATATTCTGGGTCCTAGAGTAATTCTAAGAAGATTTAGCCATGTCCGTCTGTCTGTCCGTCTGTTGAAAACACGCTCACTTTCGAACAACTCAAAAGAAATGAACAAACTTGGTGCCAAATTGCTTGTAGTAATCCTAAGCAGTTTGGGATTGAAATCCAGCAAAATCGGTTCAGTAGGGCCACAGCTATGAATCAAAATGTGAACCACCACCTAAAAAAAATGGATAATTTTGTTTCAAAAATTAACATAAATGCTTGAACAAGGCACGGAATGTGATAAGATTTTGCAAAAATTTGTTTTATTTGACTGGAAATCACGTGAAGATCCTTCCATAATTTACCCTAAGCCTCATATAAACAATACTCCCGGAAAACAGTTTAGTACGCCTTAAACCGTAAAAAATAACGCTAGCGTAACAAAATTTGGAACGTCACAGTTTTTTAGGACTAGAAATAACACTGTGAAATTTCGTGACAATCGGTCCATAATTTACCTTAGGCCCAATATAAACCCTACTACCGGAAAACAGTTTAGTACGCCTAAAACCGTAAAAAATAATGCAATCAAAACAAAACAATTTTGGCTCGTCACAGTTTTATAGGACTATAAATGATACTGTAAAATTTCGTGAAGATCGGTACATAATTTACCCTAGGCCCCATAGAAACCCTACTCCCGGAAAACAGTTAAGTACACCTAAAACCATAATTAATAATGCTAGCATAACAGAAATTGGTACGTCACAGTTTTAAAGGACTAGAAATGACGCTGTGAAATTTCGTGAAGATCGGTCCATATAGGCCCCATATAAACCCTACTACCGGAAAACAGTTTAGTCGCCTAAAACCATAATTAATAACAAATCGTCACAGTTAAAGATAATAATAACATCAAACAGATATTACTCCTTAAACATTCGAACTGTCAGTGGAGGGTATCAAAGATTCGGCACAGCCGAATATAGCACTCTAACTTGTTTTTCTTTAGAATGACCTTTTTGCAACCCTTTCTGTGGTTAATACTGTTTTTAAAAAACCTGACCCTTCCTCTTTTGTGACCAGTTAAAAAAATTTTCAACGGCAATGCTGTTGCCTTCGTTTGAACGTTATTTGTCAAAAGTCGTATTTCTTAGAAACCTTTGTTTTGGAGCTAGAATCATGCTTTCAACATACGCCGAACAAACGAACCAGCATCGGTAGATTGTCTTGAAATGTTGAAAAAAAAAATTTTTTAAGCCTCTCCGATAATTATTTCGATGTTTTATGCATGTAATAACCAAAAAAAAAAAGCCCCTCCCCTTCGGAAGCCAAAATAAAAATAAATATCATGAATTAATTTGCGATTTTAAAGCATTTGGGCCCATTGTGTCCCGCAAAAGAGAATTTTAATTAAAAATATATTAAAAAAATATGAGGCAATAAAAATAAAATAAAAGTAAAATTATTGCAGTTACCATTTTTTTGTGTAACAGAAATACAAAAAGCCCACGAATAAACAAATTTATTACAGTGTAATAAAAATGTTAAATAATTATTGCCAATTGCTGGAATCATTCACTCATTCGTTGCATTCAAACACCCAAAAAAGAAAAATGACGGATGCATTAATGGACATTTTTAAAAATGTTCTATTTTTGTGCTGGTTTGGCGTATAAAAATAAAAATTTTGTTTGGTTAATAATAAATATGACTTAGTTACAATTAACGAATGTAATTTTGTTAATCATACATTTAAGGGAAATGAAATTTTACGTAATATAGAATTGTTCAATTTAAAAAAGGCGCCTTAATTACACAATTACTTTAGTTTAGTTTAGTTACTTTTAATTGGAAATATTTCATTACAATTACTTGTTATTGTAATTAGAACCCTAGAATTTAATAAATTCTGCGTAATTGATATTGAAAATGAAGAGAACAATATTAATTACACGTACTTGACAATAAAACAAGTAAGAGTGCTATATTCGGCTGTGCCGAATCTTATATACCCTTCACCATTTTGCGAGCAGAATACAGATCAACTAGACAAAAACAAAATAATTTTTACATATAAATACATATTTACAATACTTAAAACTTCATTATAAGGGTATTCATTTCAGTTTTTTTATTTGTTGGAAAAATGCAAAAGTGGAAAAATGTAATTTTTATTACAACAACCACAAGAAAAAAAATTCCACCAAAAGTTACATTTTTATCAGACTATAACCAAGTGTAAAAAAGTCAGGATAAAAAGTTGTAATTTTCCGCTTTAAACGTCAAACGAAATGATGTTGCCATTCATAAAAAATTGCTAATTTTTAATACAAAGTACGAAAAATTGCATCTCTTTTTATAAACTCTTGAATTGTACAACTCTGATTTTAAAAATTATTTTTTATAGTTACAACATTTCATAGATAACTTCTTTTTCATTTAATCTTTCAAAAAGAAAAATTCATATTAAGTATGTGTTTAATGAAAAAAGTTATTAAAAAAAGAAATGGGGTCAAAAAAATTGACAGAAGCTGAAGTTAATAAAATACTCGACTTTTTGGCAGACAATCGCCATTTTGAGTAACTTTTTGTAGTCGAATATTATGATAAAAATAACACCAATCACTTCGTGTTAAATTTAATAATCAATTAATTCACTTTTAACACTTTTGTTCGGCATCTTGGAAAATATCAATTACTTCCACGAATTTTTTGACAGATTTTTTGACAGTTTGTAAAAAAAAAACCCGTTCACGTCAATAAGAGTGTAATTTTTCTTTTTTCCATTTTTCCAACAAAAAAAAAAATTTAAATGAATACCCTTTATAATTTTAATTTAAAAAGCGAAAACTAATAAATATTTTTTTTAAATCGTTTTTGAACATAAAAATTAAAAAAAAAATTAGTTTTGGAAAAACCAAGATTCGAACCAGCGCACTCACAGTTTCTAACCTCAACAAAGACCCTAGACAACTGAACCATGAAGGAACGTTGTTTGAATATCATTAAAATGAAATAAGGCCCGTTTTATTGTTCACAACTCAACCCATTTGAGTTGTAATTATTTTTGATGTTTTTCTTCACCACAATTTAGCAAAGTTGTGAACCATAAAACAAAAATTACAAATCAACTTATTTGAGTTGTGAACTGTAATAGGTTTGTACCATGTATGTGTGTTTGTTTGTTTTCTTTTAGTATAGGCATTGTTGTCATACCGTAGATTTATCTTTTTTGGCGAGTTTTTAAGTAGCAAATGGAAACAACAATTCCCAGTTTCTATTTGTTAAAATTATTTCGTTAAATAGATTAAATAATAAAGAAGAGTGATAACGAGAATCATATTGGGGGGTAGAGGGACATCAAAGTTTTGGAAAAATTAGAGGCAGTCGTGGTTTTTTGCTAATATCTCAGCTATTTTTGGACCGATCTGGCTGAATTTCAATACCAAGAAATGGTGGACTATATGTGACATAAATGTAAAACAACCTAGCCGCTATCATGTCTGGAGTCTCCGGAAAACACATATCAAACGTAAGACGGACGGACAGACGGGCATGGTTAAATCAAGTTCTCTCCTCATAAGGACCCAGAATATATACACTTTATAGGGTCTAAGATCAATATTGTAGAAATTACAAGCGGAATGACGAACATATATATACCCTTTTCCACCTGAGTTGAAGGGTATAAAAAGCCAACAGCCATCAATTGCAGTTTAAATTGAAATCTATATATATAAAAAGAAGTGTACACTTTGATGTCGCCACTAACTGCGCAAACGGGTCGACCGATTTTAACCAGAATTTCAGGGTACGTTGGGGATAGTATGCAGATGGTTTTTGTGAGTTTACACGAAATCGGTCCTATGGTTCCGAAGATAGGAATAGGGCAAGAGGGTTAAAAGCTTCCCCTTCCTATATCTTTTTAACAAATCAACCGTTTTCTTCAAATTAAGCACGCAGACACTGCAAGATAGGACAAGAGGGGTAAAAGCTTCCTTTTCCTATATCTTCTTAACTAATCAACCCATTTTCTTAAAAATTGGTAGTGTAACATCTGGAAGGAACTAAAGTCTATAATTTTGAAATAGGGCAAGAGGGGTAAAAACTCGCCCTTCCTATATCTTCTTAACTAATCAACCGGTTTTCTTTAAATTTGGCATACTGCTGTAAAGACACTGTAGCATCTGAAAGAAAGAAATTATATGGCAAAACAAAGTATACCGGGTCAGCTAGTATTGTTATAAAATCATGCATTCATTAAGTATTTACTTTACCTACAAAATCATAAAATTGGAAATATTCAACTATTTAACATTTTGTTGTAGTTGAAATTGTTGTTAAATTGGTATTTAACAAAATAACGCACATACAAATTTTTGTAGTAATTTAAAGTTATTCAACATTTATTTGAAGTTTCCAACTGCAATTACGACTTGCTTGTAATTGAATATATTTAATTACATTTACGAATAATTGGTTTTGAACATTTTTTTTAATTTACCGAGTTAATGATTGCAATTACACTACTACTTAAGCTGTAAATCAAATTTTTTATTCTTAGTACAAAAAAAGTAGATTTAGTTTGCTAAAACTGTCTAATAATTCAATTCTCCTAATTAGTTTGAACTTGACCCATAAAAGAAATGTGTAAATATTTGGATTAAGTGCCATTGAAAAAAAACAAAACTAAAAATTATGTAATACCCTTTATCTATTTTAATTATTCATTTGAAATAATGTCATCTTACTGTTCATCAATAATTTTTTTTTTTTTTTTTTTTTTTTTTTTTGGCCACAATCACTGTCATTACAAGCTGACACTTTAACCTGTAAACTTTATAATCATGTCAAGGATTTTTACATGTTCATTTGTTTTTGTTTCGTACGAAATTACTTTTATGTACAAAGTTGTTTTTTATTGCCGCAAATGGAATCACTGCTTATTATCAATTTATATTGATTTAAAACGAAATACACTATTTAAAATGCCAAAGAACGAGGGACTCTCGCATCTCCCTCCGTTCATGTAGACACAGGAAAAATTAGTTTAAAAAAAAATTATTTTGGGAAAAAAGGAGTGATTTTGTTACAACTGAGATCGGGATGAAGAAACCGGCTTAATGCATAATGGTCCCTAATAGAATAGTTACGTTCCTAATTAATGCTTTAGAACAGAGTTTCCATAACTCCCTTAACATTTTTAATTTCGTAGCCAGTATTTCTGCACTCACTTCAAGGGATTTATACATAAACTAATTCAGTGCAAGTAGCATGTAGGTTTTTTTTTTTGCCCAATAAGTCAAACATGCTGAACATTAATAGTTTCAAAAATTTAAATTATATGTGTGTATGTAAGGTTATCCATTTAGTGATTTCAAAACCGCCGGTCTGGCAAGGCTGTCAGCTATCATCTGAAGTGTCATTTATTTAGTTAAAGGTTTGACATTAAGACTAACTATGATAGTAGGTGGAAATCCGTTTTCGCAACCACCTCATCATGACTTCTGCAGTAGTCATTAAGACCTACCTCCATGCTTATCTCAGGGGTATCTTTTAACCGTAATGACCAATGTCACCAACCTTACCTGGTCCCTACCAAACCCAAGTAGGATGCGGGTTTTCCCAACGTCATATCCAGGCCACAGAGTCCTGGTCTTCGAACAGGTATTATCACCCTGTCATATCTCCTGAGCTCTCCTGTACCCCCCACGTTTGATGGGAGTCCTATAGCGAACCATGGAAATGCCGATTAGGCCGTCAATAAACATGTCGTCCAAGGGACAGCCTTTTTTGTGCCAGGCCGCCTGCAGTTGTATTTCGCAGGCCCTGCTACTCATGCGCAGGCTCTGGTACAGCGTTGTTATACATACACTTCGTTAGGTTGGAGTCATATACTCGAAACTTAAAATCCCGAATTCGAAAGTCTCGAATTTTAAAATCCTGGATCGCTAACTAAAACTTCTCTGCTTAGCCGGTTCCGCGATTTTAATAAAAAATCGGCCGATTTTAAATCGCAAAATGCCAGATTTATTTTATATTGTTCTGAAACTCGGGCGTTTTGCTTGCGATCTGCTATAGTTTCTTACACATATTTTAGTTTCTTTGGGCATACTTTTGCAATTTGAAGTCGCTAAACTTCTTGCAATTGCAATTTTCAGAACACTTTTATGCGATTTCAAGTCAGAATCGCCAATGTTAAGCGTTTTACTATTGTCAGAACATGCCCGAATAATAAAGTAATAAATGAAAATAAAAGTAATTTTACAAGATCTTACAGACGTTGTTTTTTACTATCCCATTGAAGGATTAAGATAACGAAAAATCGCCCAAAAAATTCTAAACTATGGTAACATTGAATTATTACCCAAAAATTTACAAAAATCGCCCAATATAAAGGTAATATTACTAATGCAAAGTCTCCAAATAATTGTTTGGCGATTTTTCGCACATTGATTTGGGCGAGTTTGCTTAATGTAATTTTCTGGCAGCCTCCCATAATACCTCAGCCAATTTGACGCCCGCTTTAAAGCGGAGATTTCCGCCTGAAAGACACTGCTGTCATCCAGCAGCCTTAAAGTGACGTTAAGGCCTGGTTACACATTCAAGAAACCTACACCATCCTTACTACCTCAATTGGAACTATAGGGTATCACTGAACAGCCAATTACCACTCTCATTATGAGCCATGAATAAAGCACAGAAAAAGGGTTCCGGAGCTCAATATGTGCGCAGTGTGATCCTTTCATGACCATAGTAAGGCCAACTTATCTTGTTTAGTAAAACAAGGAGATAAAACCGCTAGATTGGACTGACAATATCTAAATTGCGATTTCTTTTTAACAATAACAAAAGCAATTAATTTTTTTTTTTTTTGCACCCAACTGCACTGCTTAACGTGCTGTAAAAATCTAATTTTCAAATCGCAAATTATTTACGCCACGCTATTTGGGTTTGCTTTTAACATTTCGTATTAGCATAAGAATATCTGAAAGACAGAAAGTCTGAACGATTAGAAGGGTCTTTATTTTACCAAAAAATAATCTACAACACTTGCAAGACTTCGTTAATAACATTGCAATTGAAAAAGAGGCCCACAAAATAATGTGACATTATTTAATATTAAGTTAATTGAAAAAAATCGAGGCCATTCCGAAAAGACAACGAACATACGAAAAGTTTTTAAGCATGAACATTACAGTTAGGTTTCAAATTGGTTTTGCAGTTGCCACACGTAGAGGAAAAACATGTTTAAATATGGTCACCTCCAACCAAACTATTTTTAAAGAAAATTTTAAACATATTATGGTTAATATAACCATATAATTGCCAGCGACAACCATATTATGGTTAAATTAGTCCTCCCTCAAGAGCCCACAACCATATTATGGTTGACTATAAAAATGTTATGGTTAAATATGATAATAATTTGTTTTTTATTTTACAATAGTATTTTTCTCTTTTTCAAGAGCAACATACTATGGTTGAAAACCAACCATGCTATTGTAAGTTTTTAACAAATTTTAGTTATTATTGATCATATTATGTTTGGAAGCAACAATAATATGGTTAGGGCTTCTTGATCGAGGCCAAATTTAACCATTATATGGTTACCGCTGATAATAATATGGTTATAATGAACATAATATGTTTAAAATTTTAAAAAGTTTAAACATGTTTTTTCTCTGGGTGTAACCTAAAAAATTTTATTTAGAAAATTAAAGAAATGGTTAAGTTTAATGCGACTTTCAATCCCACCTTCGTATAAACATTTAAATAGCATTAATTGGATTTTAAATGGCCAAGATTTAAAAAAAAACTAATTTGGCAGCAAAGTCGTTTTTTTAAATTTTTTTCTAATTACAACAAACAAATTGATTAAAAAAACCACTTAGTCACATAGATAAACACAAATTTTCTACACTTTAATTAACTTAACATTAAAAACAACGGTAAAAACAATTGTTTTTCACAAACATTTTTCTTTAAATATAATTAGATTTTAGTTAACTAATTGTTTTTAAAACCACATTTTCTATTGTTTATTTCTAAAGAAACGCACTAAAAAACCCCGTTTAAATGTTTGTTTTTTTGTTATTTTTACTTTAGTTAAATTATTTGTTCTATTTTCATTATTTTGTTTAAATGTTCAGCCATCAAGAGACCACAATAAACTGATGTCAGTCTGAGTGATAAAGAATGAATGAAAAACACAATACACTGATACACTCTCACAAAAAAAACCCAACAAAAACAACTAATTTTGCCGAAAATGAAAATAAAAGCACAAACACACAAACAATTAAAAACAATATGGCAAACTCAACAAGAAAAACAAATGGATATATCGAAACCATTGAGAATAGAGAACAAAATGTACTCAATATTTTTGCACACACAAACATACATTTACAGTCATGTATAAACAAACAAAACTATGTAAATAATAATGAAACTAACAAAAAACTCTGTTTTTTAACAACAAAAACGCTTTTTTTAATATGCAAAAGCAAAAGAGAGAAAACTTAACGACTGAAGGAATAAAAGAACCAACAACAAACATTAGTTAGTAGAAAACCTTGCAACACTTTTTTTTATTGTTTGTTCTGTGTGTGCTAAAAAAGGATTCATATTAAAAGAAATATACTAACAAAAACTACAACTACATAAATTCATTAAGCTAGATATAGCAATAAAATGCTTTTTTTAACATTGTATAGACAAGGACAAAGTTTATAGAAAGTTTAACTAAATATACAGCAACAACAACAATAACAGAAAAACAAACTAGTTGCATTTTTTCTGATTTCTTTCTGCAGGCGTTGATTTCATCAGACGCGAGACAAGAGAATCTATAAAAAAAGACGACAACGAGAACAACAACAAACATTTAACAAGAAAATTTATAAAAAGCAAATGTTGCAATATGGGCGTATGAGTATTAAATTTATTTTCACTTTAAATGCGCCTTAAATGAAAATACTCATACGTCACCCCCTGCAACACCTCTAAAACATGAAAAGAAAGGAAAATTTTTAGAAATTAAATCAATTTCTGTGATAAATAAATAAGAAATAAAAGAAAAGGAAATTTATATAAAAATTGCGTTCTTCAACTCACTATGCAATAATTCAAAAAAGGATGCCTAAAAATTCCCTTAGGGAGGTAAAATGCATGGCCGACCTTCGCTAGCTTATTGTCCTAAAAATTTTCTCAATACATACTTGCCCTTAACTCCACTCCTCAGGGGGTCTCCATTAGACTGGTCGCATCTTGTATGGGATTTTTTATTTTTTTTTATTTAATTGTTTGCGCTGCTTAAAATATGAGGTTTGGTGTAAGAAATCATGATCTAATTTTTCAGGTCAATCCGACGGTGCCTAGCCGTGCCGGTTGGGGCCCAAAATTCCCCATATTATAAAAAAAACATATTTTCTATCAGATCTTTATAGTTAAACTAGTTGAAAAGCCGAAAATCAAAAATATGGCTTCGTTACGATCTTCCGCAGAGAAAGTACTTCAAGTGTGCCAAATTGCAGCTTCCTATGTCATCAGATGGCTTCAGAAAGTGGCGGAAAGAATATGACATACATGCAAACATCCTGAAATACTAAGAAATTATATATTGTATAGATAGATTAAAGTATTTGCTGTTTAAAATTTTAATTAATTTAAGAATTTTATTAAACCGCCATATAAATTTTTCAACTAGTATAACTATAAAGATCTGATAGAAAATATGTTTTTTTTTATAATATGGGGAACTTTGGGCCCCACCCGGCACGGCTAGGCACCGTCGGATTGACCTGAAAAATTAGATCATGATTTCTTACACCAAATCTCATATTTAAAGCAGCGCAAACAGTTAAATTTAATAAAAAAAAATTGCGACCAGTCTAGTCTCCATACAAAGTATGAAATATTATGATATTGGCCACACAGCTCCTAAGATAACCCTAGACGGGTGAAATGTTTGACCGACACCACTTTACTTTTCATCCCCAACATTTGTTTCTTACATATCTATCCGCTAATAGAGATAGTTAAGAGGGCTCTCATACATGTCCATTTTTATACAGTTTTTTATGAGAAATGCAATATGCACAAGGACGAAAAAATGTTACCGGCATGCAAAGCGGATGGAGGAAAATAAAAGTATCATTAGGTAAACGAAAAGGCAAAGGTAATCCGGTATAGTAAGTTTTTAAAAACGTATGTGTAAATACACAGAAAAAAATACAATTGGGATAAATAAGGTGTTTTATACTTACTTTATGTACGAGTCGTATGCAAAAATTTAAATACGAATAACACTAAAACGTACTTAAAACAATCCTAAATGGAATAACTTACGAAAAAAAATTCCGGAATTTCTTAAAATAAGTATAAAATTCTTAAACCAATAAAAAAAAAATTGAAGTTTGCGTTCGTAGTACCACACTGTGACTAAAATTACAAAGTGAGCGTTTTAATCAAGCCTGGGTGCAAGTGTCTCCATGTTACCAATTGTTACGACTATTTTGGTGACATTGTCAACGAAGTGTCTACACTTTACATATGTGCCTTTAATACAAAAAAATTTGCTATGAATTCATATTTTTATTTTTTTTTCCTTATGCTAAAATAATTAATTGTTAAAAAATTGAAAATATTTAACCTAAAAGAACTACCAGCGTCAGTAGTAGATTTTCAATAATAAGTCACTAGTACCGGTGACTGTGTCAATAGTAAATCAGTATATATTCACTAGTGACATTTCCTATAGGGCTATAACTCATCTCTTAACATTGCATTCTTTATGCGTGCATACGCTTGTGTTTGTCAGTTTGTTGTAGACACTACAAAAACACCACACAACGATTTGCTTGCTTTGTGTAGAAACAACAAAAACAACAGAAAAAGAAGAAAAATACATTATTTATTTAGTTTATATTTTTATTAAAATATTTACATTAAATTTTAAAAATAGAACACATGTCCGGCATGATACTGGTTAGTGTTTTTTTTTTAGCATCAATCTAATTTCGCTTTTGGATTATTTCAAGTACGAATTCAGGATTAAATCAACTTTATAATACTTGAATCTAGCGCATTTTGAGATTGATTCAATATTAGTTTTACTTAAATCCATCTAATTTTCGGATTATTTCAAGTACAAATTCGGAATTAAATGAGTGCCCCGGTAGGCTAGCTGGTAGTGAGCGAGTCTATCAGCGCCGGGGTTGCGGGTTCGATTCCCGCCAGAGACTCTGGCTTCTTTCCTGCAGACAAGCGTAGAGCTTCGCGGAGATTGGCTTAGGGAATTTTAATAAAAAAAAAAAAATGGATAAGTTAAGTATTTATTTCGCACTTGAATAATCAGTACTTGAATCAATCTTTCTGTACTTGATACAAGAAAATCCGTACTTACCGTACTAATGCTAACGCTTCAGATTTAGTTAAGTACGGATGGATTAATTTTTCTTTTCAGTGTATATACTTTAACATTTTTTTAACATATAGGGCATTATTTGTGAAGCGGACAACCCAAAAAAATACGGTCCAATATTGCAATAACCACATGTACGAGTGTAAAGAAATTTGCATAACTTTTAAACTAATATAAGTAACTTAACTTAACTACAATACAATTTATATAATAAGAACACTATAGGCTAATTTCGGTTCAAAAATAATAAAAACAAATTGGGACTAAGTTAGAAAAATTTTGATTTAAATTGGTCATTTCCGGATTTGCAGATGAAAAAAAATTTTTTTTTTTTAAATAAATTTTTTTTTATTTAAATAACGATCGATTTTCTTTAAGAATCACTTGAAATTGTTTTTTTGTTTGATCAGTTTTTAGTTCAAAAAATAATTTTAAGAAAATTTTTTTTTTGAAAACGGCAACACTTTACAAACATCATAGCAAAAAAAATATTTCGAACACTTGATTTTTGCAGTAAGGTGACTATAGCGGATCAAAAAAATATAATGGTTATTCAGGAAAAAAAACTTCCAATTTGTTACATATGGGCATTTCCATGAGAATGTCAACGACGACTCAAAAAACTAAAACGCTTGAAACTTATTTTCAAATATGGTAGAAAGGCAAAAACAGCCAAACTTTACTATACCGAGGTACTTATAGCTTATTACAATTTATAAAAAGAAAAAAATAATAGTTTTAAATCACTATCTCATTGATTCATTTTTAGTAACTGCAATTGACAATTTTTAATATTCTGCCGATTAAATACAGATACTGTCAACCCTGGAATTAAGCTTTAAAATAAATGTTACAACAACAATGAAAAAGATCCATGACGAAAGAACAAATTTATAGTTCGATTAGCGGTATATTTTTGTGTTTGTTTTGGATGCTATTCTAATGTCACGTACGTGGTGCGAAAACATCATTTATCTTTGTCATTTGAAATTGGTCAGTCTTAGGTATTTATTTCAAAATAAAAGTTCAAAGCAAGATATTTGCTGCAAAAAAAAATTGAACGGAATTTTTTTTTAAATTGGTATAATAAAAATTTTATAAGCTTTTAAAGCTCGTCACGTACGATATTGTTAGTACTAAAATGCAACTAAATGCATCATTATTATGTTGGTGTTTAGTTTTAATTTGGTCAAACATTATTTTATTACAATCAAAATCATCTTACAAAATTTTTTTGCAATCGGTCCATATTTGACCATAACTCCCATACAAGTAATACTCCCGAAAATAGCTTTTAATGCCATAACTTTCTTATAAATGTTGGTATTTACATAAATAAATTGTCGACAACGGCTTTTACGATAGGTACTATGTCATGACAAAATGTTGTGCGGTTAGGTCCAAAATTAACCATAGGTCCCATATAAACCCCTTCCTTAGATCGGCTAGGGGCAAACAAATCTCATATTGATGGAGATAACTAAGTAATATTCGGCACAAATAACTTTTATATAATTCTTAACCTCATAGCATAGTTCTGTTCTGGCGATCTTGATTGGAGACGGGCCCCAAGTAGGGTACACTCTCAAAAAAAATTTTTTTTAAATATTATAGTGCAGGGTATCATATGATCGGGCTTGACCGACTATACTTTCTTACTTGTTTGTTTTAAGTTTTTATATACATATATTTACAACAAATATATTTAATGCCATGTAAATACTATAAGGGAAAAATCTGTCACGTACGGTATGTCACGAGCGATATTACATTTTGTTCATTATAAAAAAAAATTTTTTTTTCCAATTGCGGATTATAAAGGAAAAATATGAGGTTTAATGTAAAAAATTAAAAAAAGAAGAAAAACCTCCCACAATTCGCAGATTTTCGTATTTTTTTAAATTCACCTCAAACTCACTTCCGTTTTATGTCACGTACGATATGCACTTACTTTGCTCGATATTTTGAACAACAAGGTTCCAATTTTAATAATTTTTTTTCATATATAGTGCCCTCGTAATGAAAAATATTGATAAAAAAAATGTTCTAGTAAATACTATTTTTGCAAAATTTCTATATCTCTGAAGGCGTACAAATGTCACGTACGATGACATGGAAATGCCCATATGTTATTGTAAAAAGCTAAGACCCGAGCTCTATGTTTCCATTGTCCTTCAAGTTTTGCTAAAAAAAAGGTCAACAAGAAAAAGAAAGACAAAGAAAGACAAAAACATGAAAAACAGAAAAATGTACTTTGGACTTCAAGAAGAATTCTCACAAGAAGTACGAAAAACCCGAAGTAAAGAAGAACATGTAAATCAATTAAAATAGATAATCATTTAAAAGCAAATTTCGACCTACCAAAGGTTAAATACAATTTGGTTTAAAGATTGATGTTTGACTATTGACTGCCAGCAGTCGTCAATGGCTGTAAGTGTTAAACGGTAAAACCCTCTAAAGAGATTGAGTGGTTGCAATTGAAACATGTAAGGGTAACCTGTCCGTGAAAGCCTGGGTTCGATTCCCGCGGCAGTCAAGAATGAAAAATTATCATTAATACGATTTCCGTATGATGTGCTAAATTCCCAATTTTTCATATTTGATAAATACACTGAAATTTATTATTGAGGGAAAGCTAGCTTTTATGCGCATATAACTGGTTGCTTAGGCCAGCTCAACAGGAAACCTTTTCCAAAGATTTTAGAAAAGCCAAAAATATTAAACAAATAAAACCCTAAAGCGAATAAGAATTATAAACACTTTAAGTCTTACTTGTAACAATATCAAACAACAATATCAAAAAAAGAATAAACAAAACACCAGCAATAAACAGTGAGTTTATCTTTTCTTACATCCCCCTTACATATTGGTTGGGTTCTTTCTGACTAGCCTTAGCAACCACACGCAAAGAAAAAACATGTTTAAATATGGTCACCTCCAACAATACTATGCTTAAGGAAAATTTTCACCATATAATGTTTAATTTAACCATATTTGTGTCACCGACAACCATATTATGGTTAAATTAGACCCCTATCAGGAAGCCACAACCATATTATGGTTGCCTCTAAACATGTTATGTTTAAATATGACAATTTTATGTTTTTAAATTAAAAATAGTATTTTTCTCTTTTACAAGAGCATCATGTTAGGGCTGAAAACCAACCATGATATTATAAGTTTTAAACATATTTTAGTTATTATTAACCATAATATGTTCGGAGGCAACCATAATATGGTTGTGGCTTCTTGATGGAGGACTATTGTAACCATAATATGGTTGTCGTTGACAATAATATGGTTAAATTTAACATATTATGGTTAAAATTTTCTTTAAACATAGAAATGTTGGAGGTGACCATATTTAAACATGTTTTTTCTCTGGGTACAGTGAAATGCGCTTAGAAGCTAGCTCTCCCTCAACAATAAATTTCAGTGTATTTATCAAATATGAAAAATTGCGAATTGAGCACGTCATACGGAAATCGTATTAATAATAAAATTTGTATTCCCGAAAATAACTTTGAAAAATTATCAATAAATTTTGATTTATTTCATGTTGTTAAATTCCTTCTTCATAATAATAAAAAAAAAACTTTAGCCTAATTTAAAAATATCAAGAGAGATTTTCAATTAAATTGCTTTAAAAATGAACGCAGCTTTTCCTGACTTTGGGAGTAGTTTTGGTAAATATAAGTGGTCCTCAAAGTATGAGGGAGATATATAAAATTTATATTATATTTTTATGATCTTTAAGACAGCATCGTTTTTAAAGTTTTTTTGAATTTTAATTTTACTCCAATTCTTTTTTCAGAACATGATTGATTATCCTGAAATCACAAGCTGGATGTTAAGAAAAAATCGAAAATATTTTTTGACGCAATTAGTTGCTTTCAAAGTTAAAAGATAGTTTAAAATAATAAAAAATTTTAAAAATTATTTTGAAGATGTGCTTAAAAAAACGTCAAGGAAATAAAAACACACCTCTTCTTTTTAAGTTTAAAGTAGCATTTTTCATGTGAAAAGTCGGTGTTTGACGTCTTTTGGCTTTCAAACCTGTAAAATGAGCATAGAAACTATAAATCAATAAATTAATAAATAATAAATTAAAATTAATGTTGGGAGAATTCCAATCAATTGTAGTGGGAAATGCAAGATGAGATAAACTCACTGTTTATTGTTAATGTTTTTGTTTAAACTTTAATATTGTTACAAGTAGAACTGTTGCTTATAAGTCTTATACGTTTAACAGTTTTATTTGGTTTAATATCTTTAGTTTTTCTAAAATCTTTATGTATGAAGATTCCTGATGATCTGGCCTAAGCAACCAGTGAAATGCGCATATGAATAGCTTATCCCATCAACAATAAATTTCAAGTGTTTTTATCAAGAATAAAAACTGGGAATTAAGCACGAATAACAAAATCTTTTAAAATTAAAATTTTGTATTCCCAAAAATTGAAATTACTTTTTGATAAACAGGCAAGTGCACGGCCTAAAAAACACTTAATTGACAACATCTTTTGTAAGTTGTTGTGTTGTTTTTATTTTGTTTTTCTTAACCTACTTACAACTACAATTAATTTTGAGAGAATTTCAACTAATTGTAGTGGGGAATGTAAGATGAGATAAACCCACTGTTGTTTATTGTTGATGTGTTTTGTTTAAACTTTGATATTATTACAAGTAGAACTGTTGCTATAATTCTTATACGTTTAATAGTTTGATTTGGTTTAATATCTTTAGTTTTTCTAAAATCTTTACGGATGAAGTTTCCTGATGATCTGGCCTAAGCAACCAGTGAAATGCGCATAGGAATAGCTTATCCCATCAACAATAAATTTCAAGTGTTTTTATCAAGAATAAAAACTGGGAATTAAGCACGAATAATAAAATCTTTTAAAGTTAAAATTTTGTATTCCCAAAAATTATTTTGATAAGGTCAATAAATCATTATTAAAAAAACAATTGGGAATTCAGCACGTCATAGAGATATAATATTTAAAATGTTGAAAATCATCAACTAAAAAAGTGTATAGAAACAAGTTAGAGTGCTATATTCGGCTGTGCCGAATCTTTGATACCCTCCACCGACAGTTCGAATGTTTAAGGGGTAATATCTGTATGATGTTATTATTATCTTAAACTGTGACGATTTGTTATTAATTATGGTTTTAGGCGACTAAGCTGTTTTCCGGTAGTAGGGTTAATATGGGGACTACGGTAAATTATGGACTGATCATCACGAAATTTCACAGCGTCATTTCTAGTCCTAAAAAACTGTGACGTACAAAATTTTGTTACGCTAGCGTTAGTTTTTTCGGTTTTAGGCGTACTAAACTGTTTTCCGGGAGTATTGTTTATATGGGGCTTAGGGTAAATTATGGACGGATCTTCACGAAATTTAACAGCGTGATTTCCAGTAAAAAAAAAACACATTTTATCTCATTCCGTGCCTTGTTCCAGCATTTATGTTATTTTTTGTAACAAAATTATCAATTTTTTTAGGTGGTGGTTCCACTTTTTGATTTATAGCTCTGGTCCTACTGAACCGATTTTGCTGGATTTCAATCCCAAACTGCTTAGGATAACTACAAGCAATTTGGCGCCAAGTTTGTTCATTTCTTTTGAGTTGTTCGAAAGTGAGCGTGTTTCAACAGACGGACACACGGGCAGACAGACGGACATGGCTAAATCGACTTAGAATTACTCAAGGACCCAGAATATATATACTTTATGGGGTCTGAGATGAATAATAAAAAAGTTTCACACGGAATGACAAACTTAATATACCCTCTTCACAACTAATTGTGGTGGAGGGTATAAAAAGAGTATGTATGTAAGTCATAAATAGTATACAGAATAGGTGGAAATTCTGCACCTTCTGAGCAATTGCAAAATTTTCCAAAAAGAAACTCAAAGACAGTGAAATAAACACAATTTGTTTTATTAGTTTTTTTCTAAACCATAAATGCATATTCATTTTAATTAAATTATATTTTAAAGAAGATTTTAAATTAGCTTGATGCATAAATGAATGAAATAAATAAACAAATAAATTTTTAATAATGAAGGCATAAAAATTCACCCCCTACTCATAACGGTAACGTTATAACTAAACCACATTTGCTGGTGTCATGTATAAACAGTTGTCATAAAAGCAGTTAAGAAGGAAAAATGCAGTAAATATTATTACTTTTTTTAAGAAATTTCTGTTATAACCAGATAATTGCATTTTAAATTATTGCAAATACGTTTTATATTGAACTTCTATAAAAATGCATTTAAAATTCTGTTGTAAGCAGAAAATACCAGCAAAACGAATACAAAAAAAAAAAAAAACAAGTAAGAGTGGCATATTTGGCTTAGCCGAATCTTATATACCCTTTACTATGGTGCGATAAAATAAGAAAGTTATTTAAATACCGTTCCTTAGATATCAATAAGCCAACCTCTCTTACTCCGCCCACATTTTGTCGGATGTTGTGTACTGATAATCTTATTCAAAAACTCTGGCTCTACTAGGGTGTTTAGACGATTAATTTTCGTTTGATTAATCGAACAATTTTAGTCGATTAATTGTTTGAATAATTTAAGATTGCTAATTTAGATTAATAATAATATATGGGTAATTCCATGTCAAAGCGACCAAGAGTGGGACACGACCCCTTCCGATTTTAATGAAATTTGGTGAGAAGGTTTCTTTTATCTTATAAGGTACATATATGAACGAAAAAAAAATTAAAAAATTTGGTTTTCAAAAGTTATGTCATATTCAAAATGTCATAATTTCGCCGAATTAGCCGAATGTGTTGAGCTTATTTCTTCAATATCTCGAAAACTACTTGACATACGAAGATGATTTCGATGTCATTTTAAAGAGAATACTTGGGGCTACAAACAATATATTGAAAAAAATTTTATTTGACAAATGTAATATCTGCAAAATGTTAAATTTTAAAAACGAACTAAGTCAAAAACTTATTTTTTTATTTGGCTGATTTTTTTTTTTTTTTTGTATAATACCTCAAACTGTTCCTTAAAAATTCTGAAACTTTGAAGGAGGTGTTTTTTTTTTTTCTTTTTTAAGATATGATTTTTTTCCATTCGCAACCTTTAAAAAAATAATATTAAAATAGAATTTTAATATTGTAATTTTGAGCAATAATACACTGTGAAAGTTGTAGAAAACAGACCAGCCGCGCACCTGGCATTTTATCCTAATTGGGGACGCTGAATCAAGTGGTGCTAACCGCTTTTTTAAGTTAGCTCTTGTTTTTAAGATATACCGTTATTTCGAAAATGTAAGAGGTTGCACAGCATTTATTCGCGTAACTCAAAAACGGTTTAGTTTATTGAAATCACTAAAAAAAACCGAAATTCGGCAATAAATAATAAAGTGGGGTTGGTCATACATTTGACCCATCTAGGAGCATCCTACGCGCTGCAGGGGCCAAATTAAAGAATTTTTTTTCGTTCATATATGTTTCTTATAAGATAAAAGGAACCTTCTCTCCAAATTTCACAATCTTCTGCGAATCTTCAATATGTAGTAAACAATACCTTGAGTTTGGTTGAGGAATGGATGCAATCAAATTGCCTACTGATAAATTTATATAAGACAAATGTCATGGGCTTTGGGGGATTGGTTTCTCCGCGTTTTCGTATTCAAATTGGTGGCCAATGTATAGACTGGGTTGATAAAATGCGAGTTTTAGAAGTGTTACTTGATGATAAACTTTCATATACCTTTCATATTAACAAGGTAATTTCTAGTGTTAATTTTACTCTTCGTCGTTTATACTCCCTTAATGTATATTTACCATTTCAGACAAGACGTAAAGTGGCCCATGCACTTCTAATGTCGCAGATATCTTATTGTTTAGAAATTTATTCTTGTACCTCTTACGGTAATATTCGTAGAGTGGAACTTTTAATAAATAAAGTCATTCGATTTGTATTTAATCTAAGAGTTAGAGATCATATTACAGCCCATGTATTCCAATTCTTTGGTTGCAATTTTTCTGATTTTCTAACCATTAAAATTCTTATGAGCTTTTACAAACTTATAAAGAATTCAACACCTTCGTTTTTAGTTTAACGCTTTGAATTTATGCATTCTTCAAGAAATATGCAAATTTTTATACCCATAATTTATAACTCGTTTTTTGAAAGGTCAGTCCTTGTAAGGGTTGCCAGAGTGTGGAATCATTTGCCTCATATACTAAGGAATTATCGTTTGTCTCCTAATAGCTATCAGAAAGCTTTACTTGAGTATTTCAATACCATTTAAATAAAATCGTTGACAATGTGATCTAATTTTGCGTTATATTTATTAATTATGTTTGTTTTATAAATTGTTGTAAGTTGATGCCATATAATATTAGTTAAAAATAGTTTTAGATTATTAATATAGGGTTACCTATTAAACTTTAAAAATTATCTATTGTAATATTATGGTTTGGCCATGAAGGCTTTTATTATTACAAAATTTTTCAAATAAAAAAAAAAAAAAAAAAAAAAAATTTCATTAAAATCGGAAGGGGTCGTGTCCCAATCTTGGTCGTTTTGACATGGAATTACCCATATAGTATTTCTGTTAAATGTATACTTTTTTTAAAGTTTTAAGACGAATAAACAAACCAAATGTATATGTCCGTTGGAATTAAAGAAAAACAGTCGTGTTTAGTAAGTAACTGAGCTTATATTTTTGTTAAATTTTTTCAACACAATCTAATAATTAATATCACAAAAGAAAAAACGACAAAGGTTTGTTAACGCAAAGATTTTTATTCAATTATCAAGTATGTTCTAGAAATCTAAATGAAGTGAAATTGAAATCGAACGATTATTTAAATTCAATTACTATTTACAAAATGACAGTAGTTTTTCGTGGTTTAAGGTGTTGTTATTAAAAAAATAATAGATACTTAAAGAATGAAGTAGATAAAATTGAATATTTTTATGAACTTTCAGTACAGGGTAGTTTTTAAAATTTGCTCGATTTTAAATCCACGTCATTTAGATTTCTAGAACACACCCGTATTTTTTAACACAATAGTTCATGTCTTTCTCTTAAGAATAAGTTTGGATAAATCTAATAGTGCTTAATGTAACAGGTGTCCAAAATTGTATTAACGTAAATGTTCTTCAACATCTTAACTAAATGAATAAATAAAGATGCTCCACTAGCAAAATCAAAAGGGGTTACAAGTGGTCCAATAAATAAATATTTTAAATAAGATACTGCGATCGATATTTCAGAGGAAATTATTTGCAGAAGCATAGCAGGGGATAAAAAGTTTCAAAAAATACAAAGTTATATTGACGCTTTTAAAATCTAAGTGCCTGAAAAAGAAGCAAGAATTTGGAGCTACATTGACAAGTTTTATTTAAAAATATAATGTTTATTTACTCAAGTACTAATTTTTCCTAAAATTGTTAGAAAAAAATTTCGTAATTTATAAAAATTCTGGATTTAGAATTATTCGATTAATCGATTAATTTTAAAATTTTATTCGTTTAATCGAATAAATTAAAAATGCCAAATATCCATTAATCGTTTAATCGAACAATAATAAAACCCGATTTGTTGAACAACCAATCCATCCGTACTCAAACCAATCCGAAGCGGTAGTAATGAGTACGGATTTTCCTTAATCAAGTACAAGAAGATTAATTCAAGTACAGTTTTTATACCCTTCACCACAGGTGGAAAAGGGTATATATAAGTTTGTCATTCCGTTTGTAATTTCTACAATATTGATCTTAGACCCTATATACATATATATATATATATATATATATATATATATATTCTTGGTCCTTATGAGGAGAGAAGTTGATTTAACGATATCCGTCCGTCTGTCCGTCTTTCGTTTGATATGTGTTTTCCGGAGACTCCAGACATGATAGCGGCTACGTTGTTTTACATTTATGTCACATATAGTCCATCATTTCTTGCTATTGAAATTCAGCCAGATCGGTCTAACAATGGCTGAAATATGACCAAAAAACCACGACTGCCTCTAATTTTTCCAAAAAATCCCTTGTGGTTGTTGTATTTGTATTACTTTTTTCTGTATATCTGGAGAACGGCAAGAGCCAAAGCTTTAAAATTAGGTACAAACATTAAGGTTATAAATACACACCATCCTACAAAATGTGGGCGGGATTGGAGAAGTAAGCGTGGTACCTCTCATACAAAAAGTATTAAAAATTGTATAAAAAACTGAATTTTTTGACTGTAATATGACCTATGGTTACTCCTTATATATCAGAAGATCGTAAATTTTTTAAAGAAAACATTTTCTGAAAATCTCGGGAAAATCGGTTCAGATACGAAAAAGTTATGACCAAAATATTAATTTTTTTTTGAAAAATACCCATTTTCAGGAACCGTAGATCTTCCCGAGTCCAAGTTCAAATCCAAAATAACTGGCAAATTTCTTATTTCACACGTCGGTATATAAATCTGTCAAATCGGTTGAGAAATAGCAGAGTTATGACCAAAATACTGAAATCCCAAAAATTACTCTTTTTTATAATTAAGTTTGTTTTTTATACCCTTCACCGAAGGTCGTACACCCTATAAAGTGTATATATTCTGGGTCCTTATGCAAAGCGAAGTTCAAATCCGCTTGTCGGCTCTTCTTCCAATCCCCTCACCCCCCCCTTCGTATTTGTTTACATATACTAGCATAATGCCCAATATGATTTTCGTTATCACCCTTCTTTATTATTTCATATATTTAACGAAATAATTTTAACAAATAGAAACTAAAAACTATTTAAAAAAAATATTTACCAGTTTTCGCTTTTTAAATTTCATTTATAATGAAGTTTTAAACATTTTTGTCATTTTTCGAATTTATTCTATGAGTTAAATTTCAGTTATGTATTTTGTAAAGCTTTTTTGTAATAGTTCTATTCCTTTAATTTTTCAGAAATGACTTTATACAGAAAAACAGACGGACAGACAGACATCGTCAAAACAACTTCGCTGCACATGTATATATTTGTTAAGTGAAAAAAAAAACGCAAAAAAGTTATAAAATTAAAAAAAAAAAACAATTTATACCTGGCTAATGACAGAAATTGAGGGGTTTCTTGCTCATATCTCAGCCATTTATGGTCCAATCTGGCTGTTTTCCAGAATATATATACTTTATAGGATCTACGATCAATTTTGTGAAAGTTAAAAACGGAGTGACAAACTTATATATACCCTTTTACCTTCGGTTATGGGTATAAAACCAAATAAAACAATATCATGAGCTTAGACGATATTCTCTTGGGGTTTACAATTTCGTCCAAAAATTTTAGAGGCAACATTTTAAAAAAAAGTAATTTTAGTAAAGAAAATTTTAGTTCTACTTTTATATATTTAATGCAGTAACTTTTTGAAGTACACTCTCTCTCTCTCTCTCTCTCTGTTAAGGATGTAAAATATAAATTCCCTGCAAAACCGTGCCAAAGAAATAAAATGCACCAAGACCAATTAAATTATTAAAGCAACAACAATTTTTAAGTTTTCAAGAAATTTAAGCTTTCTAGACCAATAGCTTTTATAACTTTTGCCCTGTCACTTATATGAGGGCTTAATGAAATTTTGTTAAAAAAAAAATAAATTTACTTCATTAATAAAATTATTCACCCAAGTTTTTAAGTCTTTTTTTAAATAGCTTTTTTTAGCCAGATACAATTTACCACCATCACATACTAAAAATTTAATGGCAAAACTAATTAATTTTAATTTTAAGGTTTAATCAAGTGTAAAATATATTTTTTTTTCATACGTGCGGTTTGTAATAAAATTCATTTTGCGCATTTGGCAAAACTTTATTAAATATTCATGTTTTTGGGCAAAAAAAAACCAAACCAAACAAAACAAAATATATTTTGAATTTGAAAATTATTTCCAAACTGTTTAGGAGGCCGGCCAAAAAAACAAATGCATATTTTAATCATTAGACAATAATTAATGTGTTGGTGTTTTCTTGTTGTTCTTTCGTTTTTAGGGGGCAGGGCAAATGAACAAAATATAAATTTAGCAAAACAAATTACAAAAATAAATAAACCATATGAATTACAAATTACAGGAAAGAAAATGTATGAATATTATTACATAAATAGAAATTTAAATAATCCATATCTTGTTGATTGAAAATCGATTAATAAAATGAAAAATGAACAACGTAAAATGCCAATATTGACGCAACGAAAACATATTTTTCAATAAGGTCTCCTAAAAATAATATGATTATCGATCGCTTAAAGTACACTATAGGTACGCTAAAACAAAATCGGTACGTTATCTTAGTTTAGTGTTCGTCTGCCCCCAATCGTTGTGTACCGTTTATTGTTTTTGTACAATTCCACAAACATAAAAACATTTTTTAGAATTTTTGTTTTCAAAAATACACAACGTTAGTGTACCGGTTTTTCGATCTCTGGTTTAGAAAGATACATTTATCTTAGACATTTTCTTCAAATAAATTAAAGAAAAAGGTTTTGAAGAAAACTGTTTTTGGCATACTTTTTATGGTTTTTGCAACCATGTATGTATGTAGTAGGCCATAAGCACCACGACCCAGAGAATCTTTTGTGCAGCCTCTGTACTTCACCATATTCAGGCTACGCATTAAACCTATTCGCTGCAGAGTGAAAGATCATAAATTTCAGTTGGGGTCATTATTTGCCCACCGAAAAGTTTCCGTTTTGAATTCCCCATGGCAGGACGGCAGCAGAGCAGATCAGATGTTCTGACGTTTTGTCGTCAACCTCACATAATCTGCATATCCTGATACATACATTACCCATTATAAACTAATGGTACCAAAAAACAGCAGTGCCCCGTTTATAGGCCAACAAGCAGCCTAAGTACCACCTTTTCAAGCAGAAAAAGCTTTTCTGCCTTGCTACGGGACAGTGTCACTAATCTCTTGGACTGTCTTAATCCAGAGTAAATATCCATGTGTGAAAGAAATCACGTTCGGACCATTTATGTAACGTCCCCCTAATGCAGTGTTACCAAAACTTGGTGACCAAAAATGGCTAAATTTATGGAAAAAATGGCTAAAAATGGGCTAAAAAATGGCTAAAAGCTTTTTAAATAAAAACACATTAAAATTCAATAACAAAACAGAAATAATTTTTTTTAAAGTGGTTTACGATGAAATTGTAAGATAAGATCGATTTGTTAAATAAAAATAATTAATATTAAAATAAATTAATATTAAAAAATTAAATCATCGAAAAATTCGATGTCGCTATTGTTCATCTCATAGGAATCACTCATTAGTTTCAAATAATCATAAGTTTTAAATAATTTGAAGGCAAATCATAATCACGACAACCTTTACCCAACCTTTTGAGCCCAGATCTTCAATAAAAAACAAGTAAGAAAGAATAGTCGTTTAAACCCGACTTTATGATACCCTACACCACATTAGAACCTTTGTACCAAATTTTATCAAATAATCTCTAAATTGCGACCTGTACTTTGCGCACAAGGTTTACATGGAGAGCCAGCCAGCCGGACAAACATCGTTAATTCGACTCAGAAAGTGATTCTGAGTCAATCGGTATACGTAAAAGTGGGCTAAGGACCAATATTTTAAGGTGTTACAGACATCAGCACAAACGCATAGTACCTTCTCCACTATTGTGGTGGTGGTATAAATATTGTATTGTTATGGTAAAAATATTTACCTAATTGATAAAATCGAATTAACGGTTGCTTAATGTAACCTATTTCTCAAATTACTTTTAACGATGTTTACTTGACTAAACACCCTCTCTTCTTCAGCATTAGACCATGGAAGTGAGAGCAACTTTATAGGCAATTCTGAAATTTCTAAAACAATTTTGTTACCGCCTGCATCCCTTTATTGAAATACTTGCAACCAGAAAGAAACAGCGATGTTTGTTTTGATCGATTTTATAAATTTGATAGTGGAATACTGTTCCTTTATTTTGATAGATGTTTCAGTTAACATTTGTAAAAGTTGTGATTTAAATTAATGGCGTTTTAATTGTTCAAAATGTTTATTTTACTTTTATAAATTTTTATAATAAAATAAAAATTATTCTTTTAAAAGAAAAACGGCAAAAAAATTTATGGCTAAACAAGTTGAAAAATGGCTAAAAAAAAAAGGCTAATGGCTAAACTCATTTTTTAATGGCTAAACAGGGTGAAAAATGGCTAAATCTAGCCACTAAATGGCTAAATTGGCAACACTGCGAAGAAAGGCTCAGGGTCTACAAATGGACGGCAAGCGCCCTTGTTTGCAAAGCAGTCAGCCGTTTCGTTGCTCACATGGCCCTTATGGCCGGGCACCCAACAAAAATTCAAGTCATTGTATTTCCGCAGATCGTTCAGAGACGTAAAACAGTCCATGACTAACCTGGACTTCACCTCCAAAGAAGATAGTGCTCTAAGAGCGGCTTGAATATCCGACATTATAAATAATCTCAAACCCTTTGCTCTCCTCCTCAGCGCATATGAAGATGGGGTAGATCTCCGCCAAAAAGATCATAGGCTGTTTTCCTATTGGCAAGCCCTTTTGGAATCCAGGGCCCATGATGCACGCCCCAGCATCACCATTCGATTCGTCTGTTTCGAACCGTCAGTGAACCACCAGGATTGGTCCGCCCATTGGCCCCTATCAGGTACAACGACATTTAAATTGCTATCCAATACCAGACTAGGCAGCATTTGATCACCAACCAAAATAAATGGATCATATTGAAGTTACTGAAAATAAATTTTGAATAAATTCGTCCTTTATATTGTTGGCACAACCATATTTTGATTGCCCAATGGTCATTTTATAGGTGTAATCAGCGGTTTAATGTACACAAAAAAAAAAAATAAAAATTGATTTCAATTAAAAAATTTGGATATTAATTAAAAAATTTATTTAATTTGCACCATTAAACGAATTAATAGTATCAATTAAACGTTTAATTCACTTGATTAAACGTTTGGCCCCCGTGATTAAATTTTTAAGAAAACTGATTTTATTTTGATTAATGCTTTAATTAGTGAACAATTTTGGAGAATTTTTCTATGTAAAGTTTTGATTCTGATTCTGAAATGGCCTTCAATATAAATTTGGGAAAAAACTAAGTTGAGAATAACTTAAAACAAAAACAAATAAAAAATCCTATAAATATTTAATTCAGTTTTCTATTTTTGTTTTTTTTTTTGCTTTTTTCACCCGTTCTAAAAACCTTCACAAAAATTCATCTATCATCATCAACTTGAATGCAAACGGACGTAACAGCCAGCGTTGCCATTTGTCAAGATTTCCATTTTTTTGCAAGTTTTTTGAGATGCCAAAAAGTTTTTAATTTATTAAAAGTTTTTTCAAGTTTTTTATAAATATATGTATAAAGATTTTCAAGTTTTTGGTATGTAAGTTTTTGATGTAAACAATAAAACTTACCTAAAAATCCCAAAGATATTTATTTAGGTGCTGAAGTAATTTCAGCACTAGCTTTATATAAATTATCTGAAGATGATGAAACAGACTTAAGAGTTCATTGTAATTCTTTCATTGCAATGGATTGTTAAAAATGTTCGATTTTGATAACGACTTCCTTAAACAAGTTGAAGTTTTAAAACAGTTTAATGTTATAAAAGGATACGAAAAAAGTATTGCTCAATTATGTGCTATTTTCCCAAATGTTGTAGATGTAAGTGATATTCACTTTGATTTTCCAGAAAATAATTTACAAAAAGAGCAATTTATTGAGAAGTTTTTCTATATTTAAAAAAACTAGTTTATTCAATTTTGTCGTTACTAATGTGTAAAGCAAATGTAGAGCGTATTTCGTCAAAAATTAATTTAAACAAAAATACTGTTAGAAAAAAATTGGAAATACCAACTTTATGTGGTATTTTACGAATAAAAGACTTTTTGAAACAAATAACAGTGATTGTAGGACCTTTAAGCAATCAAAAGACATGGCTAATTTATATAAAAATTTTTTGTATCTGCAAATAAAATGAATTCCTAATACATTTTGGTATTTCTTTTAAAAATTTGGCACTTTTGAAATAAAAAGTTTTTTCTTGCGAAAACAAGTTTTTTTCTGAGATAACAAGATTTTTTTTAAAAATATACAGCACAAAAATACTATTAGTAAAACTTAGAGTATGGGTGAGTTCCAAAACATCAGTTGCAAAGCAACTCGCTTTTTTAAGTGCTTTCTACCAAGCAACCGTAAAAAATTTTACAATTTTATCTGTACCAAAGTTCACTAAAAACAATATCGATGCGTACACAATAATCAAACTAGATATAGTTAAACTCTATGATACTTTTTTGACTTTGACTGCAAAGTATTATGATATTTAGGAACTCAGCCTATTTATAATTCTTATTCGCTTTAGGGTTTTATTTGTTTAATATTTTTGGCTTTTCTAAAATCTTTGGAAAAGGTTTCCTGATGAGCTGGCCTAAGCAACCAGTGAAATGCGCATAGAAGCTAGCTTTCCCTCAACAATAAATTTCAGTGTATTTATCAAATATGAAAAATTGGGAATTTACCACGTCATACGGATATCTTATTAATTTTAATTGTGTTTTTAATTGGCTATTGTTTGTTTTATCGAACTACATGTTTACGCAAAATTTTATACTACACCGAACAATCAATAAGTCGCCATACTAAAAACGTAACATGCGAAGAAAACTTAATTAGTATTTGTTTTATAAAGTTTTTTTTTTGCTTTTTCCTTTTACATTTAACACGACGATATCTAAGTAATAAATCCAAACAAATTTTGATTTAAAACTAATTTGTATAAAACAAACACACAAATCAATAGTATCAAACAAAATAAAAATAAATCATTATAAAAAAAAAGTTCATAATATAAAACACACCTTTCTAAACAATATTTATACATTTCGTATGAAAGAATAACAAAAACAAAAAAAAAAACAGACAGAGAAAATGATTCATTTGTAAAGAAAATTGGTTTTAATTTTTTTTTTTTTAACAATTCAAAAATAAACAAATACTCAATATGAATTCAATTGAGGAATTCAGAAATTTTATGACCAACAACGAAAATTATTTGATTGTATTAATTAAAAAAAAAATAAAATTCATTTCCTAAATTGGCCTAAATCCAAAACCGATAAATAAAACAAAAAACTAATAACAAATAAATACTTTTGCTCATTTTTAGGGTTTGCAATAGCGGAATCAAGAATACGGAAATCGAAAAAACCAAAGTTATCGCAATTCGAATATTTTCTTTTTGTTATTTTAATAAAATCTGTACAAAATGAGGTGCTTGAAAAATAAATTGTCCCAAAACTAATTTACGTACTTTTTGTTTTAGTATCGAATTTACCCAAATAATCATAAGTCTTCAAACAGAACTGCCTCGAGACATTAACCATACAATTTTACATAAAAATTTGTCGTAAAGTAAAATCTATTTTATTTTGAGAACACTTTCTTATGCTCATAAAGATACTTATGCGCCGATTACGGATGGCAACTGAACTGACGTTGAGTTGCCAGCAGCGAAATCAGGAAACGCAGCACTTGTTTAAGTCAGCATGAGCTGACTGACATAAATAAGTATAAATTTACGAAGCTCACTTGCTTCGAAATCTTTAAAGAAATAGTCCCGTTATAAACAGAAACAATACCAAAAGAAAAATAATGCTTAAAACAGTCAGTCATTTTCGATCATCTGCATGATCAATTTATGATTGGGCACATTCTGTACATTTTGTTGTTTTAAGGAAGTCACTTTTTAAGCATTTGTGTTAATCATTTTCGAGTCTTGTTTTAAGCACAGAACAGATTAACCAGTTCTTAATCATCTTGGGTCCCTGCTAGCATTTGGAAGATCGTATTTTCAAAAATCATCGGTATGAGTCTTTTTTGAGTACATTCGGTGATTAAAAACTGATTAATCACTTGCACGCTTAAAAATCGACACAAAAATGACTCGCGCTTATGATTTAAAAGTGTTTGATTTAAAATTCAATAACAAAAACTATCAAAAAAGAATCGAAAATGTCTCTTTACTAAAAAAAAAAACGAATCTTATATGACTCTTCAAGAAAAGCCGCGGTTAGGGTACCATTTTCTCCCGAAAAAAGTATCATTTATGATCAGAAAATTAGCGCATATTCTGGTATTTTAATCGCGCTGAAGAGTCAAAAAAGACTCGAGTATGATTAAAAATTTCAAAAAATGCTAGCTGGGAAATCGCCACTTTTGTCGATTGTTTTGGTGACACTGTCAACCAAGTGTCTGCATTTTTGTCTGCCTGTGAGAAAAAGAGAAATTTACAAACTTTAGCTTCTTCTTAATTTTTATACCCACACCACAATAGCGGCTCTGCTGATGTGTATAACACTACAGAATAATACTTTCCGAGTCGATTTATCGATATCCATCCGTCTGGCTGGCTGGTTGTCTGTTCGCGTAACCTTTTGCGTTAAGTACAGTTCGCAATTTTACGTTAATTCGATGAAATTTTGAACATAGGCTTCAATTAAAAAGGACACAGCCTACTAAAAATGGTTAGAATCAGTTTATAATTTCACATGTCTCCATACAAACTTATTTCCGGAATAGTGTTACTGCCTATAAACCATCCTATTACGTTGGTATTTAGATTAAATTTGGATTGCAATCTAACTCATCTTACCTTTTTGTATTGGAATCAGTCCATATTTGATAACTACCTTATAAATGTTGGTTTTGATAAACAAATTGGCGACAATAACATTTACGATAGCCACTTTTTCCAATACAAAATATTGCGCTGGAGGGTCCAAAATTAACCATAGGTCCCACCTTCCTAAAATCACTTAAAGGCAAACAAATCTCATATAAAGATGAAGCTATCTTAATAATAGTCGACATAAAAACTTTTACATAAATATTAACCTTATAACATAATTTTGTTTTGGAGGGTCCATGATTGCCCATTGGTCTCACTCTTGAAATTTGTCTGTAAATACTGTGGCTTTCTCGGGCTCGACGGTCTATTATTTCTAACTTGTTTTGATTTTGTTTTTATTAAATAAAAGAATGTTATAAATTCTTACTATGTATGTTTTTTTTATTTTATAGCGAAATTTTGGTACAATATATGTCAATTTGGTACAATTTTGCAATTAAGACGGTACAATTTAAGAATTTTCAGATCCTATCAGTGATATGGAGTAAGACCGATCCACAGAAGAGAGAGAACAGACGTTGCTGACAGTAACGGATCGAAGTTTATATAAGAAGTATTCCGTTCAGTCATTTTTAAATAAATAAACTTTTAAAATTCCAAGCAAATTTATTTTAAACTGATTCTAACATTTATTCAAAAAACTATTGGTCCATATGAGTCATTTCATGTCAAACCGTACGATTTTTGCTAAAAATTTACTTTGATGTCTCCGATTTCCGTAATACCAACCTATTACCGAGTTTTTGCTGGGATTTACTTAAGTATCAAATTTTGTGTGTTTTTGAATACATACACACATACATACATGTGTTGACATTTCCGTTAACATGCTTGAAAATAAAATGTTTATATACAAAATCTAATTTTTTTGTGGTGCTGCAATGGAAAAAAATCGTAAAAAAATAGAATCCATTCGACCTCCACTCAGAAATTTTGAGGGAATGTTAAGAATATATTAACCTTTAAGAAAATATTTTTTTCAGATTTTTCGACTTGTTCGAAGATTGTGGATAACAGAAATTAAGTAAAAAAACCAAATTTTAATAATAAAAAAAAATTAATTTATAAAAAATAATATTTTTTTTAAAAAGAAGGTTCAAATACCTTTAAAATAAGGTATTGAACTTCAAAATCCATTCACTAGTTTCATAAAAACATTAGTTTAAATGTTGTCATGTCGGAAGATTTTTCACGATTTTGACGATTTTCAAATGCAAATAACTTTTTAAAAAAAAAATTTTAATTTTTTTCCCGAAACACGTGTAAAATATTTTTTTATGTTTAATACGTCTGGCAAATTTAAAGAAAATCGGAAGAGGTGGTGTAAAAAAGGTGTTCGGTCTGACATGGAATGACTCATATACACATACATATGTACCAAAGGAATTCAACGTACATACATAAAACGATTTATGTTGAGTAATAAAAAAAAAATAGCTGTTTTTATTAATTAAAGTAATACTTATTTAAATGAATACCGAAATTTCGATATTTAAATATTTTTTACTCGAAATACTCCCAATAACTGCCCGGCATTGCAAACTCTACTCATTTTGTTGCCGGTATTATTGGCCAATGCCTTTTTTTTATTTTAATTGTGTAACAATTGTTGATAATAACCATAAAAATAATATGTAATAATAAAATCAGCATTAAATTTACCAAGAATTTTGGTATTATTATAAATATTAAACGTCAAGAAAATTGTTATATTTATCGCATTGACTCACAGTATTCAATATTTATTACGAACAGAATGAATATTAGAGGTGGCAACGTTAAGGTTAATGTTAATGTTATGAGTGGCTCACGTGATTGTGACTGCTTTAAATATTAACCACGCGTGAGAGAGTGAGCGTATAATTAAAAAATATCGTGCGTGATTAAAGTTAACGAAAATATTTTTATAACTATTTCTTAACTTCAGTTAAAAATAATGGGTGATTTTTTAAGAGCTATAGGAAAGTTTAAAAAAAAAACACATAAAATTCAGAAAAATGCATGAAATCTTTATTTGAATCGATAGTACTGTTCATATAATTTAATGTTTGAAGATTATTTCATGCAAATGTTGACCATGACTGCGCCCCAAATGGTCCATCCACTTAGTCCAATTTTGGCATACTCTTTCCAACATTTCGGCCGGTATCTCATGAATAAATGCTTCAATTCTGTCTTCCAATGCGTGAATTGAAGCGGGCATGTGTGTATAGACATGAGCTTTAACATAGCCCCACAAAAAATAGTCTAAAGGCGTTAAATCGCACGATCTAGGCGGCCAATTGACCGGTCCCGAACGTGTGTAGCATGTGGCACCGTCTTGTTGAAATCACATGTCATGCAAGTCAAGCTCTTGCATTTTGGGCAAAAAAAAAAGTTGGATATTATCTTACGTTGTTGAGTAACAGAGGCCCAATTGCTGCGAACGGCGACGAACCGGTAATTGATGGTCATCATTAACATTGGCCGATACAGCTGCGATATTTTCTTCACTTCGCACTCTACGTAAGCGTGTTGGTGGTTTAATGTCCAACAATGTAAATTTGGTGCGAAATTAAGTCACAATAGCCCGAATAGCTGCTTCAGTGGGTCGATTAAACTGACCATAAAATGGAAGAAGAGCGCGATGAACTTTCTTAACAGAGCACGCATTTTGATAATAAAATTCAATAATTTGCAAGCGTTGTTCGTTTGTAAGACGATTCATGGTTAAATTATAGACCAAACTAAAGATGTTTGACAGTGAAACAAAACACGAAACGTGCGTCAGCTGTTTAAACCAGTGTTGCCATAGCTAAAAAATCACCTGATATTAAAAAAAAAATAATTGACATTAAGCTGCGTGTTTCATTAAAACAATACTTTTTGAAACAAATATCACTGTGCAACAAAAAAAACCAGCCTCTACACTTGCAACGCGAAATGAAAGAATACTACTAGTAGAGCAAATCTGCCAAAGGTTTTGAAAAGTTATCTTGGGTTCCCGAAAAATGGGCCCCTAAAGTTTTTGAATTATTTGAAATGGCGTTTGGTATAAGTCAAAAAAAAATATACTTAATGTATTTCAGATGTCCTCAGAAGAATCGTATGGCGATTCTTTTCTTAGAATTTATTAACCCTATAACTCTTATTTTAAGGGGTAATTTTTGTCCGTTTTCCCAACTCTTACACAAAAGTATACTAAAACGGCACTTTTAAGGGTTAAAATGTTCTACGAATATTTTCTGCATCAAATTTCACTAGGGGTCTTCTAAGACCAAAAGTTCGTGTGAAGTAGTTAAAACGGATTTATGCATATTCCAAAATTTTAAAACCTGTAATTTTTATAATTTTGTTTTACTTTTTTAAATTTTTGCTGGAAGACTAAATATTGTGTTTGCGAAAATTTTTAGTTTTTGCGAACTTCTCGAAGCTACATATGGGTATTTCCACAGAAAAGTCTACTGTTTGTCACGTTACGACACCAACCATTTTTAATTGTTTCTCAAAGAATTATGAAAATAATATTTAGTTTTTTGCATTTAAGTGTAAAGCGCCCCTAGCTTTACATTTAGTGAAAGAGAGGAAAAATTTGAACAACATGGTTCCAAAATACAAGACCAATTGCTTGGTGTCGTAACGTTACAAAAAGTAGACTTTTTATGGAAATACCAATATGTAAAAAATATGCTTTTTTGCAGCAACAGTTAAAATAATGCCTTTTCTAAAAATAAATTGCAAAAAAATCATTAACTTTAAAATATGCAAAACAAATTGTTCCCATTTTTCACTAAAAAGAAAACAGTGATACGGCTTAATAACTTTTTAACTAAATATTTAAATAATCAAAAAAAAAAAAAAATAAAACAAATGCATTTGCATATAAATCCTGCCCCTCATTTTATTTTATTATATTGCAATACATAATTCACCTGAATTGCACAAAAAAAAACAGCAACAACTGAATATCAGATTACATCCAACAACCGATGATGACGAAATGTTTGAAACGATTATTAATCAAGTTTAGTTTAGTTGTTTGCCAAGTTTTGCTTGAGGTTTTAATGGTTGGCCAAAAATATTTATAAAAATTTTAGTGTATAAAATAAAATTTGGAAATAAAAACACTTGTAAACACAAGTTGTAGCGGTAGACCAATTTTCCTAATAGTTTTTACATGAACTCTCTCTGCTCATTTTTGTTGTCTTTGTTTTTCATCTCAACAGTGTTGCCAGCTTAGACATTTAGTGGCTACTTTTAGCCATTTTTCATTTTGCTAAGACATTAAATAGCAAATTTTTTATTTAGCAAAATTTATTTTAAGTTCAATTTATATATTAAAAAAAAAAATAATAATTTCTATCGTTTTTTATACCCTCCACCCTTCCGTTTGAAACTTTTTTTAATATTCATCTAAGATCCCATAAAGTATAAATATTCTGGGTCCTTAAGTAATTCTAAGGCGATTTATTTATGTCCGTCTGTTAAATTCACCCTCACTTTCAAAAGTCTCAAAAGAAAAGAACAATATTGGTTTTAAGCAATTTGGGATTGAAATCCAGCACAATCGGTTCAATAGGAAAAGAGTTATAAAATAAAGTATACCTATCGACTCAGAATCACTTATAGTCGATATAACGATGTCCGTCCGTCCGTACGGTTATTCTTGTAAATCTTGTGCATAAATTACAAGTAGAAATTGTAGAAATAATTGATTGAAATTTGAGATATTGATTGTAATTGTTACAATAACCAAGTTTATTGAAAATGGTGAGCAACGATCTTTTATTTGACATAGCCATCACACAAGCTTCTTTCCGGAATAGAATATTTATGGCCATAACGCACCTTATTATGTTGGTATTTAAATTAAATTGGTTCCTTATTTCATTGCAATCTTAATCATCTTACAAAATTTTATTGAAATCGGGCCATATTTGGCCCTAGCTACGATACAAATACTACTTCTGAAAATAGCTTTTAATGCCAAACTTCCTTATAAATATTGGTTTTGACATAAAAAGCAGCAATAACTTTTACTATAGTTTCTATGTTTTAAAAAAATTTTGTGCTGGTAACTAGGTCCAATAATAAACATAGATCCCATATAAAACCCCATCATAAAATCACTTAAAGGCAAACAAATCTCATATAGATAAAGATATCTAAATAATAATCGGCACAAAGATCTTTTTTCTGGCGGATCAAAGATTGCCCATGGGTTCCAAATATAGTTCAATATTGAAATTTTGTTTTCTAAATACTGTTGTTTAGGGTATCATATGGTCGGGCTTGACCGTCTATACTTTCTTACTTGTTTTTTTCATATTATTTTAATAAAATTTTTGGCTAAAAATTATACCAAATTTGGTAAATTTTTAAGTCAGGCTTAAGTTTATCAAACTTAATTTTTATTAAATTACACGGTGCTACAGTGAAAATATACTTGGAAAATGACCTAGTGTAAGTTGAAGGCCTTGTTGAGTAGATCTCAAATCAGTTTTAAAATGTTCGGAAACACCCTCAAATTTCGGAGTTATTCCGAAAAAACCATTTTCAGGTAGGTTCGAGTACTTATGAACACGTAACTCAGTTGATTTTTATCCGATTTTTATTTTTTTAATGGTTTCAGAAAGAAGAGACGTGTGCCTTTCTAAATGTATACACTTTTTGGTATGTGTATATAATTTTTGTAGTGATATTCTTAATTATATCTGATTTTAATTTTATTTTTTCTCGATTTTTCAAATTTGGTGCCATTTTTTTAAATTAGTTTGTTTAGAAACATACCAATATGTATACACACTATTAAAGCTAATTTAGTTTTGAGTTAAACCAGCTTTCATTTAATAAAATCGAACAAAAAATAAAAAAGTTATTAAGGTTTTTCAAAAGTGAAAAATTTAGCTTTTTCAAATATTGTTCAATAGACCGGGTCAACCTCCATACAAAACAAAAATTATGCCAGTCTACCCGTAGAATGAAAGATATGTCAATAAAGTTTCTAAAACAGGAAATATTTTTATTTTTTTCTGCTACGCACACAAATACAGCCCTTTTGGTTTTTTATATATAGCACTGCCATTTAAAGTCTTATCTCATCAAATCGCATATCGGTGTTCATGGCTTGACAGTGGCTTCATTTTTAATCCGACTTTAAAGTCTTTTTTTATTTTTTAGTTTAACTCAAAACTAAATTAGCTTTAATAGTGTGTATACATATCACAAAAAGTAATATCTTTGGGAATACAAAATTTTAATTTTAAAAGATTTTGTTATTCGTGCTTAATTCCCAGTTTTTATTCTTGATAAAAACACTTGCAATTTATTGTTGATTGGATAAGCTATTCCTATGCGCATTTCACTGGTTGCCTATATGCAATAAAAATGCAATAAAAATTAAAAATTACGCGGATTTAGAGTAATGAAATGCCAAAGTGTGTTAAAATTTTTGAAATTGGAAAATTTAAATAAAATAAAGTGATGATTTACGAAAATAAAATAAATTTAAAGATGCGAAAGACAAATGCGCAAACGTATTAAAGAGTTCCAATCGCTAGATTTGCTACAATTTTCTTTCGCATCGCAATAGAAAGTAGCACCCCAGGTTTGTAAGGGAGAAACGTAAGCGTTTCGCTTACCCTTGCGCTTACGGAGTTCCCACTTTGAAGCAAATACATTTTTGACACATAATGGCCATTATTCAGCGCATATAAAAACTGTTGGATGTAACGATCAGCTTTACACACTGAATGTTTTGATACAGTTATCTTTTAGTATTCTTCCTTACAAAACGGCTTCGTAGTAAGCGAATTACGTGACACTTTAAATGCTATTTTTTTTTTATAAAAGTTGTTGAGAGTTCTTTCACTTACTTTACTGCGCTAGGTTTTTTAAATGTACCATTAATTTTTCGCAAAATTATAAAATTTTTTATTGGGTACACGTAGAGAAAAACATGTTTAAATATGGTCACCTCCAACACAACAATTTTTAAAGAAAATTTTAAACATATTATGGTTAATATAACCATATTATTGCCACCGACCACCATATTATGGTTGAATTAGTCCTCCTTCAAGAAGCCACAACCATATTATGGTTGCCTCTAAACATGTTATGGTTAAATATGACAATAATTTGTTTTATAATTAACAATAATATGTTCCTCTTTTCCAAGAGAAACATGCTATGGTTGAAAACCAACCATACTATTATAAGTGTTAAACATGTTTTAGTTATTTTTGGCCATAACATGTTCGGAGGCGACCATAATATGGTTGTGGCTTCTTGATGGAGGACTAATTCAACCATAATATGGTTGTCGGTGACAATTATATTGTTAATTGAATCATTATATGTTTAAAATTTTCTTAAAAAATAGTTTTGTTGGAGGTGACCATATTTAAACATGTTTTTTCTCTGGGTGTAGTGTATTAATTAAAAGTGTTTGTTTTTTTTTTTTACTTTTTGGAACAAATGGACACTCTATAAATTCATATCGAACCACTGTAAAAATATCGAACCATGTTGTCTACGAAACGGTTGGCTTAAAAATTCTTTTTCACATGCCTGTAATAGAAAATTTAAAAATGTTTTGCATCTAGTGAAACTTTTTGAATTTTTTTGTTAATACTATTGAACGAGTGCGATTTGTTAAAATATCATTTATTTTATTTTTGTCTTTAAATTTAAATTTCAAATACGGAATTAAAAATACGAATAAAGAAAATACATATTAAAATTAATAATACAAAACTAAATATAACCTTATTTCTTAAGTCTATATATAAAACACGTAAAAATAAATATGAAAGTCAAATGAAATCGCAAAAAAAAACAAACTTTAAGTTTTAACAGAAATAAACCCAAATACACATTTAAATCCACATTCGCTCTTTTAAAGTTAGTTCTTGTCGTTATGCATTTTTTGAACTTTGAAATTTAAAAAAAGTCTCTGCAGAAATTTATTTGCTAAAGCAAACAACAATAAAATGTCCTTACACTGCACAAATCCTACAACACCAAGCAACAACAGTTATTGCAGGCAATGCACTCAAATGATGCCAAGGATATTATAGACGTATGCAAAAAATCAGCAACAACACCAACGAAAGTGCTCTAGTCCTTAAACAACTACTCGTCTTTCTTTACTCGTACAAATATACACACAGTCAAAACACAAAGCCACATTCAAATAGTGTGTCATGCATCGCTCATTTGTATAGAGATTTTGCAGTCATGTTGTAATTTACATAAATAAATTACAATAAATATAATTAAAAAAGAAAATTGAAATAAAATTAGAAAATAAATAACTTGTGTGTGTGTGTGATAAATTTCAATCCAGAACAGGATTAAAATTTTCAACAATGAAATGACTGGGTTAACAAATGTTTAAAATACGCACATAAAAAGAAAAATGCATACTTTAAAATAAATTTTAAAATTCAGCCTTTAGTTAGGCTATGGATTTTTATATTATTAGATTAACTACTGCGAACATGTTTTTATACGGAAAAGAACAGTTTGATCTTAGATTAATTTAAATAAAATATTTAATAACTTTGAAAAAAACATATGTTTAAAATATACATACATACATATATCGTCGCCTTAAATGCAAACGGACGTATATACACTTATATTTATTATTTTTTTTTTTTTAAAGCAAAATATATTCTTAACATGTTGTAAAATTCCTTTTTTCATATAAAATAATTTAATGAAAAATCAAAAAACTTTACAAAATCTATGGTAATAAAGTTGTCTAGCAATTAAATTTCTTTAATCAAGTCGACATTTTTGATCGCAAGGATCTAAAAATTTAAGTGAACATTAAGTTTGATAAAAAGAAACATAATCCATCAAAAACTCGATTTTGAATTTTTGTGCAGTTACGTCCATTTGCATTTAAGGTGACGATATATATGTATCATGACCAGCCCTAAGGTATACTATGAATTCTTTAATAAGTACTTGTAAATACAAATAAAAAACAAAGGGCATTGTGATTCATTTAAAATCAAAAAAGAGAGCCCAAGAAGCGACGAAAGCAGATTTTGCACACTGATAGTGCTGCTTTAAAGACACAAAAAGAAGGGGGTTTAAAGGCACAACCATAATGTGCTTAAGTTGGCTGAAGCAAATGTGCGAATACATGTAAGTTATATGAGGCAAACCATATTGAACTTAAGGAAACTTTTTGCTAAGTTTACTGAAACTGTCATTTGGTTAAGCAAGGTGCTAATCTAATCGTACATTCCGTACGGAATCAAATGTTTTTTTTTATTTTATTTTCGTTTACTTAAGTACATTTGAGCGACTTTTTGTTAATTTTTGACAGTAGGTTAGGCCAGGCTATGCAGGTTATGGTTGAGCCTTTAATCGAATTGTGACTGCGGATGAAAACAGACAGACCATAAGGACGAAACCAGAGCGTATACCAACACACAGGTGTAATTTTAAAACGTGGTTGATTAAACTATGATCTTACCTCTGCTAAGGAGCTAAGTCAATTTCACCCTTATTTCAAATGCTGTTTGTGTTAAGTACCAATATGACACTGTGTCTTTTGACAGAAAGCTAAACTCTAACTGAGCAACCTAAATGAGAGCGGAAGCGTTTTTTGTATGTCAAAACTTCTCATCTGCATACAATTTATACGAAACAAACCATTAGAATGCGAATTAGAAACCACCCGGCTGATAAATCTTATTTGACAGATCGCTATGTCGGTTTGTTTTATTGAAATTGTATTTAAATAAAATTTTCATGTTTAAAAAAACGCTTGCCGCTTTTGTTTAGGTTGTTCAGTAACTATCAAGGGCAAATGTCAATCCTTAAGATCTGCCTTCCGCGTATTGAGTATAAGCCACAGGTACAAACAATAGCCAGCACTAGGTATATCTTTACATCTAGGATCTACTGGTTCTATAATACCAGAACGGATCGTTTTTTTGGTAAAATGCTGCTGGACCGAACCTCACGAAATTGCACAGTGTCATTTCAAATTCTATAAAACTGTAACGTACAAAATTATGTTGTGCTAGCCATTTTTTACGGTCTTAGGCGTACTAAACTGTTTTCTGGAAGTAGGGTTTATATGGGGCCTTTACAGTGTCATTTCTTATCCTTTTTAACTGTGACGTGCCAAAATTAGTTTCGATAGCATTGTTAATTAGGGTTTTAGATGTAATATACAGTTTTCCGGGAGTAGGGCTTATATAAGGCCTAGCGTAAATTATGGGTATCTTCACGAAATTTTACAGCATGATTTCAAATTAAATTAGACAATTTTTTGCCAAATCTTGTATCATTCTTTCCATTTTTCCACCATTAATGTTAGTTTTTGTAACAAAATTATTATTAATTTTTAGGTGGTGGTTCCACATTTTGATTCATAGCCCTGATCCTACTGAACTGATGTTGCTGGATTTCAATCCCAAACTGCTCAGGATAACTATAAGCAATTTGTAGCCAAGTTTGTTTATTTCTTTTAAGTTTTTCGAAAGTGAGCATGTTTTTAACAGACGGACAGGCAGACGGACATGGCTAAATCGACTTAGAATTACTCAAGGGCCCAGAATATATATACTTTATGGGGTCTGAGATGAATAATAAAAAAGTTTCACACGGAATGACCCTCTTCACAACTAATTGTCTTGGAGGGTATAAAAAAATGTAAAATTGTTCAACTTAAAATTGATATTTCAAGCTTGAAATATTAAAAGTGTGGCTGAATCTGCGGCTTATGGGCAAATTCAGCGATTTACCGCTTTTTGTTTGTTTTGTTTTTATGTTTCTCATAAACAAAAATTTGACAACATTTCATAAAATAAACAAAACCATAATAAAAGAGAAAAACTTTGTTTACATTTTTTATAGTTTGCTCTTTTAACATTTACTGATTCTTTCTATCAATTCTATATCAATTCAATGAATAAAATTTGTATTGTCATAAGGGCTTAACGCCATTGTTGGAAAATGTAATACTGGGTGGCTACTCTCTAGTGCGATATGAATGCAACTTTGATACGGAAGCTGCATGTGATAAGAGACCAATTTAGTACTCCCTTGTCAAAAAATGTAAAAAAATATTTAAAAACAGGAAAGTTGAGCCGCTTAACGTGTTTTTGCTTGCGAATTAAATTTAGATACGAAAGCTAAATATAGGGTGATTAAATTTTAAGGGCTGATGTTGAATGTGAACTACACCTAAACATCAAGCTTTGTTTTTTTTTGGATTTCATTTGGCATTTCTCAATTTCAGACTTTTCAGAGAATTTGGACCATGGAAAGACATACAATCGAGCAACGCGTTAAATTTATTCAGGCTTATTATGAAAATGGGCATTCAAATCAAAATGCATATCGTGCACTTTGTGATTTTTTGAGGTCAATTTTATCTTCCAAATGTGCATACAATCGAAAAAATTGTGCAATTTGAGCAACGGATCTGTAGGAGATGTGCTGTTCGCTACAGTGTGGCTAAAGAGCCGTCCACCTCGTCGTCGTGCCCAACAATTGCACCTCACGCTCGTTTTTGATGAACATTATTCATAAAGACTTGCATTTACACGCTTACAAAGTGCAATTGAATCAAGAACTAAAGCCTCTTGACCATTCCAAACGTCGTCAATGGTCAGAATGGTGGCAAGAAATGGCAACAGTGGTGATCAATTGTCGAATAAAGTCATCTTCAGCACATTTTCACCTCAGCGGATTCGTCAATAAGCAGAATTGCCGCATTTGGATGTTCGCTATCGTAAGATGATATGGCCCGAATTGGAAGATATGGATGTGGACGACATGTGGTTTCAACAGGACGGTGCCACTTGCCACATAGCTAACGAAACAATGGCTCTTTTGCGCAACAAATTCAATGGCCGTGTTATCTCACGTGGTGGCGATGTCAATTGGCCGCCAAGATCATGTGATTTGACACCGTTGGACTACTTTCTTTAGGGTTATTTGAAAGAAAAGGTATACGTCGATAAGCCAGCAACAATTCAAGATCTAAAGGATGAGATAATTTTTCTGTACATAAAATATACCTCATTGCTTTCCAAAGGAAAGCTAAGGTAAAATGTAACAAGAAAATAAAATATAATAGTCTGGTAGTGTATAAAGTCATTTCTGAAAAATTTAAGGAATAGAACTATTACAAAAAAGCTTTATAAAATACATAACTGAAATTTAGCTCAAAGAATAAATTCGAAAAAATGAAAAATGTTGAATATAATATAAAGTAACCTTCGGAAGGAAATAATTCACAGTTTCTATTTGTTAAAATAATTTTTTTTTTTCAATATTTATTTATTGAATCTTCATATACTAAATATGAACTAACAATAATTAAAGGCGCCCGTACACGACATGTATTTGTTATCTGACATGACAAATTTTCAAGTCACATGTAACTGTTCATGTCTGTCAAAATTGCTGTTTTACATAAGGTTTATAATATTCGGTCACAAACGTACATGTAATTTGCTTCTGACATTGTCTCTGTTTTTTTCGCATTGTTATTGCAGAAACCAAACAAGTTCTCGGTTTCAAAATAGCTTGCTGCCGCCACGAAAATATTTATTTGCGCCGTAAAATAATTTAGCCATCTTAACATTTTTTTCTTTTATTTTGAAGATACCAATTTAGAATTATATAATGAAACGGTTTTTATGTATATATTTACATAAATTCTATTCAATGGTGAGATGAGCATACATATCTTGGTATTGTAAAATATTAACTTCAGCCGGCTAATGATTCCGTCAATAGTTGACGCCGCTGCCAGTTTCTTCCCGGCATAGATTTCTGATGTCAGATGGTTTGTCAGAAGAAAATAGAGCACGCTCTAATTGAAATTTTGTCAGATGACTTTGCGTCTGACTTTTACAGAAGCAAAGTTAAAAAGGTAACACACGACATGTATGTGTTTTGCAGTGGTAAATTTGACATGTCAGATGACAAAAACATGTCGTCTATACGCTCCTTAATCAAATCTTATCCGAATAATACTTTGTTTTGTGTCCTGCCAGTGCGAGACAACAAATTTCGTAATCACGGTTTCTGTTCACATATGTAGGTGTTTATCGCTCTTCTGATTGGGTGAGTGTTTCTTCTTCTTTAGCGAGTGTGGCCGCCATGATTTAAAATATTTCGAGTTAGTGGATTTGGGTGTTGTTCAAGCCTTTTTTAAATATTTTACTGCATATTTTGTAATCATAGTTTTTACTAATGGCACATTGAGATCCTTATGAATTTTTGAGTTTTTAACATACCATGGGACAGCTGTGATTATTCGAAGAAGTTTATTTTGGCACCTTTGAATTTTTTCGATATAAGAGGTCGAGGCAGAGCCCCATAGTTGAATACCGTAGCACCAGATAGGCTTTAAGATAGAGTTGTAAAGTAGAAGCTTGCATTCGAGACTAAGGACATAATCTCTTTCAATAAGCCAATGAATTTGGATGGCTTTTAGTTTCATTTGAGTTAATTTCGCCTCTATATGGATTTTCAACGTTAAACGACGATCTAGGTGTATACCGAGGTATTGTACATGCGAATTTTGAGGCATTATGATTTTAATAGGGGGGCATGATTTCCGACGCAAGGTGAATGTTATATGTACGCATTTTTGCTCATTGACCTTTATCCTACATTGCTTTAACCACAGTTCGAGTTGAAATATATGATCCTGTAAGTATCGAGATGCTTATTGACTGATTTTGTGCACGCTTAGAAAAGCTGTATCGTCTGCAAATGTTGAAGTTTGTGTGCAATTGTTTGTTGGCATGTCCGAATTATAAATTAAGTATAATAGAGGGCCTGGGATGCTGCCTTGTGGGACTCCAGCGCCAATTGGCTGAGGTGAACTTAAGAAATTTCCTTCTTTAATAGCTTGTGTGTGTTTGCTGGTAAATTTTGCTTTAATTTATGTAAAAATACTTCATGCCAGACTTTATCAAACACTTGCGAAACATCGATGAAGAGTGTCGAGCAATATTTTTTTCTTCAAAGGCTTTTCGTATGACATTAACTTTTCGATGAGTTTGTTCATTTATGCTGTGTTTTCTTCTAAATGCGAATTGATGGTTTGGAATACAACTACATATTTTCATTTAAAATCGGTGTTAATTTTGACACTAGTAATTTCTCAAATAGCTTTGATATATTTGATAATTAGCTAAAAGGCCTATACGACTCAACTTTTGTATCATGATAACTAAGGAAACCTTCCACTTTTGAGGATAGTATTCCAGACGTAATATAGCATTACAGATTAAAAGAATAATAAAATAAATGATAATGATTTTCGAAAAGAAAAAAATAAAAAGATTCGAAATACAAATGTGCAATCACATTAACGAGTTCCAATCACTTGATTTGTTACCATTTCCATTCGAATCGCAATGGAGCGCAGTCCCCCTGAATAGGACAAAAAAATGTAAAATTCAAATTTAACTCACTAAAGAAATTTAGGAAAATCAAATAAAATGAATGTCTTTAAATTCAGTTTTAAACAAAGCCTTATGTTATGCTATAGATTTTATTAAATAAAAAATCTACCCACATAGATTTTAAACAGACAAATACATAGAACAAAAAAATGTTTACATCAATTTTGTTAACGTTTTTAATGAATTAAATTAATTTTCCTTCTACTTTAAAATACATACTATCAATAAAACAACGTAATAAAATTAGTAGTAGTCGTATTTAATACATTTACACACACGTACATATATTTTTTTGAAACATCATGTTTGACACTTACGCCCACAGATACATTCTACTAAATAGGAATACATGCTCTGACCATGTTTTTTGCAGATGTTCAAACATCAATTTCATTCAACAAATGTTCGTATGTACGAACAGCAGAGGAAAACATGATGACGATAGTGAAGTAAAGTTGTTTATGTCAACATTCCCAAGTCCTGGTTTTTCATACCCTACGCCACCAAAGATGGGGAGGGCATTATGCGTTAACACTGATGTGTGTAACACAAAAAAGTGTTGCTTCCACATCGATATCACTTTTTGAATCGCTTTAAAAATCTTCGTCCAGTTGGCTGCCTGGTTATCGGTCCATATTAACCTTGTTCGCATAGTGGGGTCCCAAATTGAGTACAATCTTAATACTGTGGTGTAGGCTATTATATGATCGGTCTTGACCGACTCTACTTTGTTTTTGTTGCTGGTGATGAAAAAATATTAAACGAATTTCTACGTTTTAAATGAAAAAGATGCTACGCAATTACGTTTTTATACTAGATTTTGATCATATCCTACCCCAACTTTTATTTATTTATTATTCCGTACCAACAATGCACGGACATACATACAACAGAATACACACATAGTAGTAAAAAACACACCCACACTTCAGTAATGGAACTGACTTAAAGGTTGAAGAGGCCTTTCAGAAGGTCCTTAGAAAGATTTTTCCCTGTAAAATTCTGCGAAATTTCCTGTTTAATCGTTAATAATTGATTGTTTCAGACTTGAAATTTTATTTATTTTGTATGAATTTTTTAATTTAAAACTAATTTTGTTTTAAATAAGTTTATTCGGGTTCGCTTTGCTACCACCATTGAAATAAAATCAGTAATTTTTGTAAACAGTTCTTTTGTATTGATCACAAAGCAATTTGAACCAAATTTTGATACTTATCGTTCTCCTGATATTAAGACCTTTATATTGTCCTTGTATCAGGGTTTATAAAGTTGGTACAATTGTACTTTTTTTGGTACAATTCAAAACTAAAAAGTACGCTGGTACCCTCGTGACTCATTTGGTACTATTTCCAAATTTTTCAAACCTATGGACATATTTATAATTGATATAAAATGACTACTCGTATTTACTCTCCAATAAATATAAGCGGAATTTAGTGTTTGGTGCAAATAGTCTTGCGAAAATGCAAAATGAAATCTAACGGAAACTCTATTTTTTGTTATTGGAATAAACAAAACAGCTATAATATTTTGCATTTGCTCTTTTTATAGACCAATTGTACCAAACACTGAACTCCGCTATTGTGAATATTGTGAATAGATTTTTGCACATGTTCGTTGAACGATTGCTTATGCCACATTCTGAATTTAGTATCGGCATATAAGCGTTCATTTTCTGATGATATTGACAAGTTTTTAAAATATATAGGAAAACACTTCTGCAAAAGTTCTACATAGTAGAAGAAACGACTTCCTCTCAATTCAAGATTATTTTGGAATGAACTCATAATATTTTTAAATATTCGTCAACAAGATGGTTGTCACGTCAAGAAGTAATCAACAGAATTTTGGAACAGTGGGAGCATAATCCTTTATTATTTTACTCCGAATTATTTTGAAGGAAATTTTACAAGCGCTATATTAAATTTTATTATATTTCTACTCCTTTCCTGTTTCTGCAGTACATATTGAAAATTGTAAACACAATTTGGAAATGCAATCCGAAGATGCTCGTATGCACATATTTTAAAAACGCTTAAAATTCTATTTTCGTTTAAAATTCGAGATAGCATTTTGAGAAATATTCGTTAATTTTCCACAAAAACAGAGATTCTAAAAAGTGTACGAAAACGCTCTCTGGCAGCAGGCAAAAATAAAAATAAATGGATTTCTCGATTGCATGATACAGGTCTGGCTAGACCAAATACAATTTGTTTGCCTCTATTCTTGAATATTTTGGAAAACTAACTAGTTTGAAAAATCCGGGGCTCGAAATTAATTTTTGACCCATGGTTTCTGTTATTATGTATTATTAATGATCGTGTATTTTTTTCTATCTATAATTTACATGTACAAATGAATTTTTTGTTGTATTAAATTTTTGTTTTTAAAAATAAAATAAAAAAAAATTTTTAAAAAAGTGATTTAGTACTATTGGGGCCGAAAAAGTACTATTTTAAAAGTTCGTTGGTACGATATTGGTTTTCTCATTTATCGTCCCTGCCTTGCTCACTTTTTGACAGATGTTTAGTATTGATAATACTGTGCTCGAAATTGACACTTTTTTTAGACAAGCGCTTTAGCATAATTCGGTTACGCTGAATCCAATGGTGCCCACCGTTTTTTAGGTTAGCTCTTGTTTTCGAGATATAACGTTATTTCGAAAATGGAGGAGGTATATCTCGAAAACAAGAGCTAACCTAAAAAACGGTGGGCACCATTGGATTCGGCGTACCCGAATTATGCTTCAGCGCCATGTGCCCGGCTTGTCTAATTTTGCAACTAGCACAGTGTAATTAAGCTAGCAATTCCAAATTTAAAAACTTTTACTGAAACCATTCTCCATATATATAGAAATTTATAGTATATGTGTATGCAAAGTGCCTTGACCACTTTTCCAATCAAGCCTACTCATTTAAAGATGTTGCGTTTTAACCTCTAAACTATTTGTACTAAAGTTAAAAACTTATATTTTCTTATATCGGATGTACCACGCCAACTTCTGCAATCCATCTCACTTATTGACAGATTAATAACCAAACTGTTTGTACCATATTTACAGAAATTTATATTGTCACGCCCACTTTTCTTATTGAATCTACTTTTGCGAAAAGAATTATTAGCAAGTAAAATATCGGCGAAAAACTGTGTTAATATCCGCTGTAACATGTTTTCATAGCTGTATTTTAAATAATATTAATATCGATATTTTTGCCATCGATATTTTCAATATTTTAAGACTATCGATTGTTTCCAAGCAGCACTACTTACTAGAGCTAAATAATAAATATTGGGGTTTGTTTTTCAGGATTTTCGAATACAACTCTGTTTTAGAAATGTAAAAGTTTATAAATATCTGAAGATCGTTTCAGAAACTTTTACAATCCCTTCTTAATATTCTAATATTTTAACGTCTTCTTTTCAAAATAATTTATCACACTGATAAATTTGTTCAAATATGTAACTCATATTTAAGAGGAATTTGAACATTTTTTGATTTCGCTATTCTGTTTCACTGCGCGTTTCAAAAAACAACATAATTAAAAAATGTTAAAAATATGAATGTGTTTTTTCTTTTAAATGTTTACCAACTAAAGGCCTTTCGTTTTTATCACCTGGATTTTCTTTAACTCTTTTATTCAGACTCTTATACATATTTCCTCTATACTTGAAAATGTTGCCATTTTTATAAAATGTTTATTTAATTTTTGTTTAATTCATTTTTTAAATTAAAAATTAAAGTCAATTTCAGCAAACTTTAGCCACCGTATTCATACAAAATATATTTTTTTTTATAATAATCAGTATTGTGGTTATTTTGTTGAACTATTTATGGTTTTTAATCCAAATTTTTATAATTAGGCTTAAGTCCATCAAATTTAATTTTCATTAAATTATTTTTATGAAGAAAGGAATTTTACAAACATGAAAATTAATTAAAATTGTTATTGATAATCTTTCATTCTTGACGTGGCTGGGGCTCGAACCCCGGCCGGCAAGGCCTTAAAACTTTAACCACTTGTTCTGAAATAGATTCTACCGGATTTTATAAACATTGTAGAAGATTTATTCCATCTTAGGCAACTCTAATACCTGAGTATATGCTCTTCAAATAACACAAATTCGTATTTCGTTCTCACAAAAAAAAAGGTCAAAATCAATATTTTGGCGCATGCTCTCTTGCTGAGGCTGGTTGTTGAATTTCACAGATTATGAAATTTTGGCGCCATTCACAAAAATAAATAGTATGTGTGTGTTCTTCATCTTACAAAACATTTTATTTTATTACGTTGTTCTCTTCTTCTATTTCAGAGAACTTGGAATTTCGTAATTTATAATTGGTTCCTTTTTCTTTTTTAAGAATTTGCACTAGTGGCAACGGCTCTCTTAAATCAACAGCTTCTCTGTGCAAAAATGACATGATGTATGAGTTTTTTTTGTTATCAACATTTTCTATTCTAATAGAAACTTGTGAAGGCCATAAAATTTTAATTTTTTGGCTTGTCTTTCTTTCTATTTTAATCAAAGGAAAATGCAACTTGTGAAATCCTTTTAAGGCTTTTGTTTTTCTAAAAGGGCATTAAATGCGAATATTAGAAGGGTTTGTTAAAAATTATGCAAATTTTTATAAAAAAACAATATTTTTTAAAAAATTTTCAAATCCTTATCATATAAGACAAAAAAGAATGTGTTTGAAAGTTTGTGCTCTATTTGGGACACATGGATTGCTGGACCCGGCAAAACAAAATTATGTTAAAACGTTAAGATTCATTAAATAGTTTTTTGTGCCAATGAAATTTTTTTCATCTTAAAAAAATTTACTGCAGATTCTCACCACTTCGCAAAGGCTTTGTCCTTGTGACAATTAAAGCGGGTGTACCGAATTTTATTAAATTGCGTCGATCGGTATACAAAAGAAGAACGCAAAAGAACTGTCCCAAACTGACAGACTTTTTTATTTTAAAAACATATTGTCGGTCCTTGATACAACATTTTGAGTTTAGAACAGCATTTTGAACCAATATTTGACAAAATTGTTTCAGTTCACACAAAATTTTGTGCCACAATAATACCATTTTGACAAAACCTCTTAAGTCAAATTTAATAAGTCGAAATAAAATTTTATTAATCATACTAATTTTCATTGAAAATACATTTTTGTTTACGCTTTCAAAATTTTGTATTTTAAACGAAATTTTTCTTTTATTTTGATTTATTTTATTATTCAATAAAAAATAATTTTTTCACCAAGTTTTTTTAAAAACTGTTTTGCTATCTTATTTCGACTTAAGATGTTTTGTCAAAATGCCACAGATATAATTTTTCTCTTTAGAAAAAAGTTTTACAAAATTTTGAAAAAATTGTGTTCTAATTTGAAACAATCTTTTCTGTCAAGAAAAAAAATTTGCTAAAAAATATTTAAATAAAACTATATTTTGCGTAAAGAAAATTTTTTACAAATTTTGACCTAAATTCATAAAATTTTTTTTTAGTTAGAAAAAAATTTTATCCCAAAAAAAAATTTTAAATTTAATAAAATTTTTTCGTTTGAAAGAATTTTTAAAGAATAAATAATAAAACTTTTTTCTTTTGTCTCAAATTGTAAAAATTATTTTCTTTAGAATAAAATCTTGTCCCAAATTGAAAAAAAATTTGACGTTTTGAAAATATGTGATTCGAAAAATCGACTTGTCAATTGTCCTCCAGTGTCGTGAGATTTGTAACCTTGCGTAAAGTAACTTGCTTTTGCTGATAAACCAGCAATTATTGACGCCTTGGATGTTGGTCTCCTTTTTCGAGTTATCCGATGTCATACGGCCAGCAACGCTCGACAATTTAACTTAAAACTGGATGTCTAGATTGTGCTTCGTCAAGAAATGCAGCGTTGCCATGCCCAAAAACTTTTTCAAATGTTATAGGTTTTCCCTAAAATAGGATCAGTATAATTCTGAAAGTGACCCTCGTTATTATTTAAAATCTTTATTTTTTTTTTTTGTCTCTAACATTTGGGAATAAAAGTCAACCAGAGGAACCAGACGTAGCAAAGAAGAAAAGTATTTAGTTTTTACGGCTTTTGTTGTAGGTATATGTATATTTATATATACATTTTTTTTTTTTTTTTTTGTTATTCTGATGTACTCAACACAATATTTTTTAAAACGCAATTTCTGCATTTGTTCAAAATTAGTGTGACGGTAGGTTTTGCCTTTGTATGACACTTTGCAACTTTGTATGCCATCACATTCGTATTAAATGGTGCAAATTTTTTAGTTTATTTGATTGGGCGTATGAATGCGGATTTACTCTTATATGTGACCAAAGCCTCAACACATTGTTGCCTTGTAATGTGAACGAAAAAAAAACAACATAAATTAAAAAACAAAGAATGAAAATTACAAAATGATGAAGATAAAACTAAAAATGTCTTGGAAAAGAGACTTAAATAGTTATTTGTATCATGACATGACATTGTCCTTGACAAGGATGTAATTTTCTTGGAACTATTTGCATACATCTTAATGCAAAAAATATTCTTAGATAATAATAGAAACATACATAGATGAAATAATACAGAAAATCAGAACAAAGTCAGTCTCCCAGGTGCCAACGAATATACTGTGAATTTTGTCATCTGCTTTGAAATTCATCTCTTTGTAAGTTTTTATTGTGAAGCTCAAAAGTTTCTTTGACATCACGTGACAGTTGTTCAAATAAGTATTATTGCGGTAGTAATACTTGGCAATTGATTTGCTGGAATTCATCTGATATTTATATCTCTTTAAAAACCACAAACTGCATTTTAAATTTTTACTCTTGTTTTAAAAAACTCACTCAGCGAATTATAAAATCAGAAAGTTAAAGATTGATGTTCTTTTGGTTTCTGAAGTCAATTGAATTTTTAACTCGAACAATTTTGACAAAAGTTTTCCGTTTAGAGACAATTTTATCCGAAATAATGAATAAAGAATGAATTAATGTAAGAAAAGGTAAACTCACTGTTTATTGTTGGTGTTTTGTTTAAGCTTTGATATTGTTACAAGTAAGACTTAGAGTGTTTATAATTCTTATTCGCTGTAGGATTTTATTTGTTTAATATTTTTGGCTTTTCTAAAATCTTTGGAAAAGGTTTCCTGATGAGCTGGCCTAAGCAACCAGTGAAATGCGCATAGAAGCTAGCTCTTCCTCAACAATAAATTTCAGTGTATTTATCAAATATGAAAAATTGGGAATTGAGCACGTCATACGGAAATCGTATTAATAATAAACTTTGTATTCCCGAAAATAATTAATTAAATAAATTTTAATTTTTATATCTTGAAAATATGTTGATCTAAAACTTATGGCCAATTTTCAGGATTGATATTAAAACACATTTATGTTTTAAATAGTTTTAAATACTAAATTCTCTTCTTCACGAATTACTTAAATAAAACTTAATTCACCGATGTGGTACATTTAAGTTTAACTTAAGTTTCCATTGGAATAACTTAGCAATTAAATATACATACTAATATAGGCCTGCCATACGTCCTGGTTTTCCAGGATTGTCCTGGTTTTAGACTACTTGTCCTGGTGCCCTGGTCCACTATTAAATTGTCCAGGTTTTTTGTACAGGTCAAGACAAAAAATTTGTTTTTTGTTGGTTTTAGTTGTTAACAAAGTTTAAGATTTTAGTTATAACACTGCTAACATAAGGCAATTGTGTTAACAACTTTAATAAAATTCAAGTGTTATGTGGTGTAAGCGACGGTTAACTAAAAGCTTTCAATAATATCGACCCATTTGCGCGAAATTATCGCATATGCCAATTTTTTTGAAATTAAGTTTTTGATGCAATCTTGTTCTACATTTAAAGAGACGTCGCCTGACAAAATAATGTAGGCGAATTCCACTTCGTTGCTCCAAAAATTGAATGTATATTTTCATATTTATATTGCAAGTGATAGCAGAGAAAAGTATAAAAAAGGCTCTCCTGTAAAATTTGGTTTTTGTAACATACGATAATTTCGCGCGAAGGGGTCGATATTAGATGAGACTCAAACGTCTTTCAAATTTTGTTTCAGCTCGTTGCTATAAAAAGTTATACCGTGTAAACAACTTTTATAGGTAATCGAAAACCGATAACAAATTGCTTTCTCTAAAGCAGCCCAAACACGTTTCAATTCAATTGTCAACTGAGTCAGTTGTTGTCCTAATCAAAGCGTATATGGCTTTTTCAATTGATGAGTTTGACAGTTGTCGTGTTGGTTCAAGAAAAATCAAAAGACTGATTTTTTCAAGTTGAGTACTTTGTCTGCTCAATGGACTAAAGAAAGAAACTCGTTAAAGACTGAAACACTGGACAGTATTATTCAATGTAAGTTTAATTTTAATATGACATGCTGCCTGTTTTATAACTATATCAAAGACCGAAATTCAGTTCTAGAAAAAGTGCAATCTTCTGAAAAGTATTATAGTTTAGAACATTTTAAGCTCAACTTTTTATTATTTTTCATGAATTTTATGTACATGAAGTACACGTAAATTTTTTTTTTATATATGGGACTATCAGCGCAGAAGTGGTGTAACCCCAGACTACTTATTATGAGATAATGAGGAGTTAACACTACTCTTGCACTATAGTACTTGGTTTGCAAAACAATGTTTCTAGCGCCATCTGTTTTGGATACAAACAGTTGGCTAACTCGACTATTGCACTGTAAAGAACAGTGCAAAGAACATTTCTTACACCAGAACCGTAACCAAATTAAATTGTGGGTTACACCACTTCTGTGCGAATAGCCTCATATATGTATCGTTGGATTTAAAAATTAAAAACGGATGTTTTTTACATATTACATATACATACATATGTATTAAAAAAACTTTTTTGTTGGTGTAATTATTTATCCATTTTTTCTATGTGTCCTGGTTGATAGGTTCAAACTTATGGCAGCCCTATACTAACAAGAGTATTGTTTTATAAAAACTAGTGTTCGCCTTATGGTCAAAATTCGACCATGATTTTTTTTTTTTCGTAAATATGAAGAAAACATAATTCATCTAAGTATATATGAATTTATTTGTTTCGAGCATTTATTTTTTCCTTCAAAGTGGATCGATTTGGCGGGGGACCAACCTCCGGTTCATATTTAATCTTCTACGTGAGAATTTTAATTTTGTAAGTTCAGTATAAAAAATACCAATTGAAAAACAAAAAAGTATCAAAAAGTCTCCTTTATATATTGTCATCCACTCAGGACGTTGCACGTTTAATTTTATGTTTCTATGTCTAATACTAACGAAAATTAATCAACGTACCAGATGTAGAACGAAAAAGTACCAAAAAGCTCCCCTTACATGTTCTTATTCGCCCAGTTTAATGTACAAGTTTATCTTTATAGGTCGAATATTAACGAAAATTCAAAAAGTTCCAAATGAAAAACAAAAAATACCAGCATTTTTTATCTTATAGGTTATCACTCACTCAGGATCCTACAGCTATAATATTATGTTTCTAAGTTCTATATTATAGAAAATTTAAAAATTATCACATGAAGCACAGAAAAGTAAAAAAAAAGAAATTTAGTTTCCCATATATCTCCTCTTTTTCTCCCCACAGAGCTTCGGTTGACAAACAAAGGAAGAAAGCGTTCTTAACAGTTTTGCCTGGTCTGATTTATATAGTCGAAATATTCGAAAACCGGTTTCTGAAAAATGTCGAATAATCGATCACCCTAACTTTTTATTATTTGATAATTGAAAACAAACTTTTTTTTATTTATTTTGCATTTGTGTTAGTAACAATTTTGAACGCTTATAACTCTGAAATTATTGAACAGATTTTAATAAAATATACATTGTGCACTTCTTTGAGTAAATACCTCTTAAATGGTGTATATTTTGTTCAAATCGGTTGACATACTGAGGAGGAAAGTGTTCTTAACTGTTTTGCCTTAGTCGATTTATATATAGATTGTCGAAGCATACGATATAGTTTTTAAATCTGGGCACTTTGTGAACAATAAAACATTAAAATTCATTTCTTCATAAAAATAAATTAATGAAAATTAAATTCAATGAGCTTTAGCCTGATTAAACTTTTAAAATAATGTTGAAAAAAGGTTTGTTCATTGATAGAAAAATGCATCTTCATATTGATGATGCCCTAACATCAGAATTGTGACATCAATGTTACTACAAATGGCATCAATGATGCAAAAATCCAATGAGAAACGTCTTCGTACAATTTTGTCAATTTTTACGTGTCATCTATTTTATGTCTATAGTGACATCAATTCGATGCCACATTTTGTATATTATTAACAATATTTTCATGATTATAATGTATTATAAGAAGCAAAAATTACTATATTCTATTTTTTAAAATTATTTAGTTAAATACATAAAATTTTTAAAGTAGAATGATTACGAAAACCATATGGGGCATGGTGCTGGTGTCTTATTATTGAGAGTTCTGCTGTTAAGAAAGGTTGTAATTCGACAAACGTGAAACAAACATGTGTAACGGGTAAGTTAATAATAATATTCTCCCACTTTGACTAAAGGCAATTCCAATGACTGTCATTAAATTGATGCTAATGTGTCCTTTCGCCGTTGTTACTGCGTCATCGCACTGAGGACATGTTCGTCATTTCTGTGATGCCGATGTGTCATCCCATTGATGACATAATTTCATTTTGACCCTGATGACACTTTGGGCAAGTGATGTTAAGGTTGACATCACCATGATGAAAAGTGTCATGGGGTCACAAACGAAGACACTTGTCATAGTACTGATGTCAAAATACATCAGCGTTATGACGCCTTTTCCATCAGTGTTCCAAAACAAAACATATTTTATTCTCTCTTGTGAATACAAGTCATAATTGCAAGTGTTGTGCAAGATTCGAGTCTCAAAACATGACTGTTTAACTTTTTTTTTAGGCAGAAAGATCGAAAAACTTGCTCTTATCATTAAATTGAGATTAAATGTGTTCCAACTTATTTGATTGCAATCTTACTCTTATTGGAATCAGTCCACGTTTGACCATAGCTCCCATACAAATACTACTCCCGAAAATAGCTTTTAATGCCATAACTTCTTTATAAATGTTGGTATTGACATAAAAAATGGCGCCAATAACTTTAACGATAGCTGATATGTCATGACAAAATGTTGTGCTGGTAGGTCCAAAATTCATCATAGGTACCATGTAAACAACCAGCTTAAAGTCACTTAAAAGCAAACAATTCTCATAAGGATCTGAATAAAATTTGGCACTAAGGATTTTTAAATGAATCTTTACATCATAACATAATTTTGTTCTGGCGGGTTCATAATTACTTAAGGGTCCCAAATAGGGACACTCTCGAAAATTTGTTTTTTAAACTGTGGTGTAGGGTACGATATAGACGGGCTTGACCGTCCTTACTTTCTTACTTATTTTTTTACAAAAACCCTTTTAGAATTTTTATGAATACTATAGTTGCAACAGTTTCTATTGTTTTTACATCTCTATATGCAGTTAATTAAAATGAGAAAAAAAAATAAGACAAAACAAAGCCAATTAAATGCAAATTGTTTAAAACTTATTAACGTATTCTTTAAATAAATTAAAAAACAATTACATTTAGAATTTTAAAAATAGCAAATCTGTTTAAACTTTAAAATTAGTAACAGAAAAGGAAATTTTAATACTATATTAATAGAAACAAAAAACTGTTTTTTTGTAAAGCTTAATTAATTTTTTTTGTAGAATTTTAAGCCAAAACAATATTGGCCTACTGATCAGCAAAAAGTTACAGATGTCATAGATTTTGTAGTGGTTAAAAACATCCCAGCTTCCTAAGAATTATCTCTTGATCACGTACCTACAATAGTAACCATAATAACTACCCAATAGAATTGTATCTCCGTATGGTTACTTAGCGATGTCAGCCACACAAATAAATTGGCCAAAATATAAAAAATATCTCAGTACCCATGGCACAGAAAATATTTCGCTTAGTACATTGAAGAATGTAACTCTCTCTTTCGTTAATTTTGACAGTTATCTTTATCTAGCTGTTCAACATTCCAGGATTACTCCCAAAAAAATCAAAAATAATAAAATATATTCTACAGATGTAGAAAAAAGGAGAGTTCGAGTGAGTGGCAACTGCACAGATCTCCCCGCAACTTAGGAATTTGTTAAAAGAGTGCACAAAAAGGCTAAAAAACTTACTGCAGACTCATAAAACGGCTTCCCTGGAAAAATATCTGAAGGGACTTGATGCAACTCCACAATCAGACTACTCATTAAGGAGTGCCCGTAGAAATCTCAAAAGGCCACTTGTCTCCAAACCACCATTAAGATACTTGAATGGAAGTTGGGCAAGAAATGCTATTGAAAAATGAAATCTGTTTGTTAATCATTTGAAAAACATATTTACCCCAAATATATCTCACGATACTACGGTCGAGTTCCCACCTGTTGCTGCTAGAGCAGCTGTTCTCCTAAGATTTTAAACAAGAGAAATCGAAAAGGCTACTTGTGATTAAAACCCCAAGAAAGCCCCTGGTTTTGATAAGATCAGTAACAGACAGCTTTTGAAGCTACCTAGCATATCAAAGAAAGTTATTCTTTTTATATTGCTATTTTACGCCTTGATTACTACCCTCACGAATGGAAAGTTTCCTCAGTTACCATGATACCTAAGCCAGGAAAGGATCATACAAAAGTTGAGTCATATAGGCCTAAAAGCTTATTATCTTAAATATGAAAATAGAACACAGCACAATTGATCAAACCCATCGAACATAAAAAAAGCCTTTGAGGAAAGAAAATATTGTTCCGCTCTCTTCATCGATGTTTCTCAAGCTTTTGATAAAGTCTGTCCTGAAGGCTTATTACATAAACTTACCAGTAAACACATACAAGCTATTAGAAAGCGACTTAGTCGGTCGAAAGTTTATTACTAAAGAACGTGATTATTTAAGTTCTCCTCAGCCAATTGACGCTTGAGTCCTTCAAGGAAGCATCCTGCGCCCTCTATTATACTTAATTTAAACTTCATACATGCCAACAAACAACTACGCACGAACTTCAACATTTGCAGACGATACAGCTTTTCTAAACGTCCACGAAAACCGTTATGAAGCATCTCGTTGATAAAATAATCAACCGACGAAATAACATTCAACCTTGGCCGGGAATCAAATCAATAATTAAATAATACCTCAAAGTTCGCATATAAAATATCTCGGTATAGATCTAGATCGCCGTTTAAAGTGGAAAAGCCATAGAGAGGCAAAATTAACGACTACCAGGCGCGGATCCAGCTTGAGCTTTACGGGGGGGAAATTTTGTTTGATACAAAAAGTAAAAAATTTGTTTTTTTAAAGTTTATTAAAAACAGAAACAGATTTCCTTCCGAAGGTTACTTTATATTATATTCAACATTTTTTATTTTTTCGAATTTATTCTATGAGCTAAATACATAAAATATACCTCATTGCTTTCCAAAGGAAAGCTAAGGTAAAATGTAACAAGAAAATACAATATAATAGTCTGGTAGTGTATAAAGTCATTTCTGAAAAATTGAAGGAATAGAACTATTACAAAAAAGCTTTATAAAATACATAACTGAAAATTAGCTCATAGAATAAATTCGAAAAAATAAAAAATGTTGTTTATTAAAAACAATATGTGTATATTATATTAAAAAAAAACTCAACAAAAAGGTTAAAAAAAATATAAGATCAGTTCAATATACATTACTATTTTTAAATAAGCAATTTTTGATTTTCTTGTGAGGCAAATTTAGACAGTACAGTATGTCTTCTGTCATTGTTGATCTGAGTCTTATTTTTATTCGACGAAGGGTAGGAAATGACCTCCCGCTCGTAGCATTACTGACGAGCATTTAAACGAACATTTGAAATATTTTTCTTAGATTTGGGTAGATATCTTCATCACAGTTTATTAAAGCATCTTCAACGTTATCTGACAGATTAGGCTCAAGTTTAGATGTTAGTAGGTGTTTATCTCTTTTATCAAATATAATCAGCTCATCAGCTAGTTGTGGTTTTAACAGTTTTATATATATGACTTGATTACACTTTGAGGTAGAAGCTTAGGTATGTTCACTATTGGGAAAGGTGTTTTGAGATCTTCTAAAATAAATTCAATAAGAGGAATGTAACAACTCGGTAGTAATCTTCAACATTTGGGATGTGATTATTTCGTTCAAATCTTGTCTTTTCGATTGGAACCTCGATTTGAACGCAAATAACTTAAACTTTTTCAAAAATCGCTTTGAAATATTCTTTTGTTTTATTTCTGTTCCCTTCAAGGCTCATGATTAAAGTTTTGATAAGGCTTGATCCTTTTTGAAGATCTATATCTTGCTTTTGTAAAATGATACTAAGTGGCTGTGTTACATCAATTATCACACTTAATATGTATATTCCGCAAATAAATTCAAAAGTACTAAGTGAGTTCCTAAATATAAAGGTAGAGATACTACCTTTCCACTCAGATATTTTTCCAAAGCTTCTATTATATGATATACACTTGTTGCAATGTGTTAAATTGAGTCGCGATCGCATAATGTAGAGAGTTTGGCTCCCAAATACTTTGCTAAAACTGTGTTTCGCTTAGGATGATAATATTTAAAAATATTTGTCGTTTCTTTAACAAATGATACAAATTCTTGTATTAATGGCAATTTATTGCTTTTTGAAATTGAGTTTCTTGATTTATGGGAATAGCAAGGCGTTTGTTTCGCATTTGTCGCGGTTTCCAGAGTATTTTAACAGCTCCATTTTCTGCTGACATCAGAGGATACCCATCTGTTCCATCTCCTACACAATTTATTAGGTCAGACCAAAATTTGTCAAAGCTTTAAGCACTATTGATGGGTGGCATGTCATAATATCCAGTATCATAGTGCCATGGACAAGTACCATAAAGGATTTTCTCCTTTATGGTATAACAAGTACCGGTTTCGCTAAGTTAAGCTTCTAAAATATGCCTTGTTTCCGAACGAAGGCCGACTACGCAGAGAAGCTTTATTTAGCGAAGCCGGTTTTTGTTATACCATAGAGGAGAAAATCATTGCGCATCAACGTCAACAATATCATTTGAAGCCTCTTCAAATGCGATTACAATCAAGCCAATAAATTCTTCCCTATAAACTTTTTGTTGCATGTTGAAATATCTTAAAGATAAGGAAATCGGGCTTTTCCCTGACAAATTCGTGCTTTCGTCAAAAATTATCGAATAGAATTTTGATTCATATAACACATACATACATAAATATTGCATTTACTAGGGCTTATTAATAATTCAACCGCACGCATTATCAAGTCAAACGTTTAGTCTTCGAATGTAGATGGCACCTGCTGGGATTGAATGTAGAATAGTAAGTATTTGAATACGGTAAAATAGATTTTTCATTTGAAATATCTATTAATTAACTATTAGGATTATTGAAAATTTCGTTAGAACTTCCATAAAAAACAAAAAAACCTTGCTGGGATTTCCAAAAATTTGTACATTAAAAAAATATTATTGGGAATTCTTGTATTATCAAAATTAACAAAACATATTTTTATAATTTACGGGGGGGAAATAAGGAAATTTCTGAATCCGCGCCTGACGACTACTAACTGCTACTTTACGACTCCATCTTAAAGCTAATCTGGTACCATATATTCAGTTATGGGGCACTGCCTCAGCCTCTAATTTTAAAAAAATTCAAAGGCGCCAAAATAAGCTTCTTCGAATAAACACAGCTGTCCCTTTGTATGTTAAAAACTCAAATATTCGCAAGAATCTCAATATGTCATTATTTAAAACTATGATTAAGAAACATGCAGTAAAATACTTAAAAAGGCTCATATTGCATCCGAACCCACTAGCTCGAAATATTTTAAATGATAGCGGCCACACTCGCTTCAGGAGAAGATTTTGCAGGACTCATCCGATTAGAAGAGCGCTAAGCACTTGCATATGTAAACAAAAACTGTGAAGATTCAACAAATAAATAATGAAAAAAGAAAATTTTTGGTAATTTATTTAATACATTTTTCATTGGATTAAATTTTTTTTTTGCTTAACGTTTGCTATTTTTCAATAAAAAAAAAAAAAACAAACAGCTAAATACATTGATTTAAGGTGCATTGAACGTCCTTGTGGCAAAGTGCAAAACAAATAAAAAATTTTCTTAGTATTTATTGCATTTGCAGTAAAAAAAACTTAACGCAAAGTGTGTTTTTTAAGCCCGATAGAGCTTACTCTAGGGTGAGCTGTCAAGCGCACTCTTTGATATACTGCTTTCACTTTTTTACATTTACGATCGGTATACTCTGGCAACGCTACAAAATTATCGAAATGTACTTAAAAAATCAGTCATCGATGCGCTGAACTTATAGATGACTTCCTAATTTTTATGGCATATGGCTTATTTAAAGCTCAACGGATTTGTAAATTCAAAATTGCCGCATTAGGAGTGATACCAATGCCTTGCAGATCCTATAAACTGCATGACACCCAGAAAATGCAAAGTTTGTTGCGGTTTGCACGGTGGTGGCATCCTCGGACCTTATTTCTGAAAATAATTTGGACGTCAAATAATTTGCTTTATTAGCGAATAAAGGAGAATTTCGGAATTTTGGATTCGGGATTATAAGTTTCGGGCATATGACAGCAGCGCAAATCTGTAAGAATTATGGCCAATTTCACCAATTCTATTCAAATATAAATTGATATTTAAATACATATATTTTTTTTCATATAATTTTATTTTTATTTGACATGAAAAACGAACTTCAAACAAACATAAAGGGTGGTTAAAGTTTTAAGGGCCGATTTTGAATGTGAACTACACCTAAACGTCAAGTTTTTTTCTGCATTTCATTTGACATTTCTCAATTTCAGACCAACTCTATTTGAACCATTGAAAGATACACACTCGAGCAACGCGTTAAAGTTATTCAGTCTTATGATGAAAATGGACGTTCAATTCAGTGATGAGGCATATTTTCACCTCAGTGGATTCGTCATTAAGCAGAATTGCCGCATTTGGGCGAATGATGATCCAAGAGTGATTGTCGAAAAACCAATGCACCCACAAAGAGTAAAGGTAGAAGTACATAACACGCGTTAGTGCGCGTGCGCTCTGTCGTCTTCTGTCAAAAAAAGTTAAGCTAGTGTGTTTTCATAGAACAAGCTACATGCAAAATATTTTGACGCGTTTGCGCCAGAAAGTTGGTTAACTTTGAACTTTTTAACGCGTTGTGTGTTTTTGACAAGTAATCAGCTGACAATAAAAATAATAATTTAACAAATTTGTGAATCATGAAAGAAAAACTTATTGAAGTGCTTAAAAAACAAACAATATTTATACAAAAAGAATAAATTTAATAAAATAACAAAATCTTGATATATTTTCGAACCCGTTTTTAATGCACAAATAAGTAAACAAATAAAAAACAGCTGACAGGAATGGCTTTTGTAACGCATGTTGTGTAACTTGCAGTTTTTGACGCGCTAAAGTTTATAAACGCACGATACTTGTCGACGAACTAACGCGTGCTATGTACTTCCACCTTAACTGTTTGGTGCGGTTTATGGGCTGGCGGCATCATCGGGCCGATTTTTTCCAAAATGAGGCCGGTCAGGCAGTTACTGTCAATGGTGTTCGCTATCGTGAAATGATAACGAACTTTTTATGGCCCGAATTGGATGATATGGATGTGGATGATATGTGGTTTAAGCAGGACGGTGCCACTTTCCACACAGCTAACGAAACAATGGCTCCTTTGCGCAACAAATTAAATGGCCGTGTTATCCCACGTGGTGGCGATGTCAATTGGCAGCCAAGCTCATGTGATTTGACGCCGTTGGACTTCTTTCTTTGGGGTTATTTGAAAGAAAAGGTGTACGTCAATAAGTCAGAAACAATTCAAGCGCTAAAGGATAAGGGGATAATTCGGCACATTAACGGCATAGAACCTCAATTATGCCTCAGCGTCATCGAAAATTTGGACTTTGGAGGTCGCGGCGGCCAATTGGCCGATATTTTGTTCCATAGATAATTAAACCATACCCATATTATCATAATCAAAAGAAATGACAATAATTTCCTACATAATTTGTTTTTTTTTTTTTTTAATCAACATCGGCCCTTAAAATTTAACCACCCTACATTTATTGATATTTAAATAAATTGGTGAAATTGGCCATTAATAAATAAAAATTTTAAAATAAAAACTTGGTGATTTTTCATTAGTTTTTGGGACACCATTTTCGGGTGTTATTTTCATTTATATTTTTTGGCCATTTTTCGTTTACATTGAGCCATTTTTCGTTTGAGCGATTTTTCACATATTTCTTTGGGCGGCTTTGCTTTGGATGATTTTGCTGGCAGCTTTGTCAAAAAGAGCCTTTGTTCGGTGCCCATGTTGCCGAAATTATTTTCAAATAATTTAATCAATCTTTTGCTATTTTTTACAATTTAAAGTTCTATCTGGCTTAAAATAAACACCCTTTAATTATAGATACAAACAATCGATTTAAACGATTAGATTTATTACATTGGCACAACATTTTTTACACTTCCACTTGCACTTACAGCTACAAGTATTAGTGTACACTCATATCTAAAGGTGTGTGTGTGTGTGTGGTTGCGCGTCTACATAAATATGTATTAAATGTTGAACACTGCACTCAATGTTTTACCTTGAATGCACTTGCACTCTGTCAATGATGATACAAAACTTAAAGCAAAAAGCAGCTAACAAATTTCAAAATAAAAACATATTTACAAAAAATATCTGAAAATAATAAAAATGATAGCTAAGAACGACCTTAGAATGACCTACATTCATTAGCTCGAAATAAGTTGGCGACTTTTAAATGAATTAGACCGAAACTTAATTGAAATAATATTTTAGCTGTTATAATGATTTAGTAAAGGATTAAGGCTTTCTTATTATAAGGTCTTTTAATATATTGGATATCCTTAAGCTGAATGTACACGACATGTTTTTGTCCTCTGACATGTCAAATTTTCAAGTCACATGTAATTGTGCATGTCTGTCAAAATTGCTGTTTTACATAAGGTTTATAATACTATGTCACAAACGTACATGTAATTTGCTTCTGACAAAATCTCTGTTTTGTTTTTTTTGCATAGTTATTGCAAAAACCAAAGTAGTTCTCGGTTTGAAAATAACGTGCTGCCGCCACAAACATTTTTACTTGCGCCGTAAAATAGTTTAGCCATCTTAAAAATGTTTTCCTTAAATTCGAAGATGCCAATGTACACCCAGAGAAAAAACATTTTTAAATATGGTCACCTCCAACCAAACTATTTTTAAAGAAATTTTTAAACATATAATGTTTAATATAACCATATTATTGTCAGCGGTAACCATATTATGGTTAAATTAGGCCTCCATCAAGAAGCCCCAACTATATTATTGTTGCCTCTAAGCAGGTTATGATATATAATAAATAAAATTTGCTAAACACTTACAATAGCATGGTTGGTTTTCAACCATAGTATGTGGCTCTTGCTAAAGAGGAAAATACTATTATAGATTTAAAAACAAATTATTATCATATTTAACCATAACATTTTTAGAGGCAACCATAATATGGTTTTGGGTTCTTGATGGAGGACTAATTTAACCATAATATGGTTGTCGCTGACAATTATATGGTTATATTAACCATAAGTTTAAAATATTCTTTAAAAATAGTTTTGCTGGAGGTGACCATATTTAAACGTGTTTTTCTGTACAGGTTTGTACATTATTTCTATTAAAGGTTAAAGCTGCTGCCAGCTACCTTGCGGCATAGATTTTTAACAAAATTTTTTTCAAAATAACAACAGTGATGTCAGATGGTTTGTCAGAAGAAAATAGAGCACGCTCTAATTGAAATTTTGTCAGATGACTTTGCGTCTGACTTTAACAGAAGAAAAGTTAAAAAGGTCACACAAATTTGATATGTCAGATGACAAAAACATGCCGTTTACGGGCGCCTTTAGCTATGAATATCTCCCATCTTTTGGATAAGATATAACAATTTTATTCTTGCTATAACAAATGTTAATATTGTTACGTATACATGAGTCACCTGTACTGTATACATGAGTCACCCCTTTTTATATTTCATAATTATTTCTAGATTTTTCCTGAACCTTCTCGTAAAAACTATTTATTATGTTCTATAATCATTTCTAGAAATGACTGAGAAATTTATATCGGAATTATTTTAAAATAACAGTTGTGTTGAAAATTATACACGACAATTTTAAGTAACATAAAACTATAACTTACAAGATAACTTATAACTAAAACTATAAATAATTCTTAGATTACTGCCCTCCACTTAAGCCTATTCGTCCCGAATAGGCTCAAATTCTCCTTTTCCATAATGGGCTAGTCGTTTTAGATGTACCACTTTCATTTTTGATCTAGGGCTCTTATATTTCTGGATCCGATACACCAGGGGTGTAATGTTGTTCGCCTCCTGGTGGTGCACCCTGGGTAACTCTAACTGAACTACAGCGATCAGAAGCCAAACATTTGTCAACAATCAACAACTTATTGATCTCCTGGCTAATATACAAGAAAGAAAAAATAAATAATTTAAGAAACGTAACGGTAAAGTCCCGCATCTCATTAGTATCGACAAAACAAAGAAAACATGCAAACAAATCAGTCCGTTAGGACCTGCAGTACGAATCTGCCAACTTAACATAGAGGGTATTAGTAGCTCTAAGTCCGACTACCTGTCTCGCTTAGTGACAGAAGAGAACATTGATATTATACTTATTCAGGAAACACGAACACAGACACACGAATCCTTAAAAGGAACAATAAATGTCTATAAACTAATAGCCGCTATCCACCACCGTTCATATGGTATTGCTACATATGCCAAAAATGATATTTCCGATGTAGATGTCTAAGAATGCCGCAGCTCAAACGACATATTTGCCATAGCTGCTAAACTAAATGGGATTAATATTATAAACATCTACAAACCACCACTTATTCAGTGGTCAACAAATCCCATCCCAAATTACGATCATCCAGCGGTATACGCTGGAGATTTTAATAGCCATAATAGCCTCTGGCGATATCAAGTTGATGATGACAACGGTTCGTGGTTGGTGGACTGGGCTGACGCATCAAATCTTCACCTTGTCTATGACGCTAAGGACAGGGGCACTTTCCATTCGGCAAGGTGGAATAGAGACTACAACCCAGATCTTTGCTTTGTCTCTTCTTTCAATTCAAAGCCACTACCCACAACACGTATGGTCTTAAGAAGTTTTCCCCAAAGTCAGCATCGTCCGGTAATCATTGATATAGGAATTAAAATCCCAATAGTCAAAAGTGTACCAAGGCCCAGATGGAATTTCCAGAAGGCCGACTGGAAAAAATGTTCTAAGCTTTTGGATGAGTCTATTCGTTTTATTCCTTCTACATCATCAAATTATGACCGTTTGGTTGGCTTTATCATTGCATCAGCAAAGAAATCTATTCCCCGGGGTTTTCGAAAGGAATACATTCCTTGTTGGAATGAAGACAGTGATAGACTATATAACGAATTCTGCTTAAATTAGGATCAGGCTTTAGCTGATGAATTAATGAAAAGTCTGGAAATATTAAGAAAGCAGCAGTGGACCAGTTCAGTGGGATCTATGGATTTTAAACATTCCAGCCAAAAGGCTTGGAGCCTATTGAGAAAGTTGGGGAGTGCGACACCACCAACATTTACTAAGCCAACTTTAAATCCAAATCAAATAGCAGCGCATATAGTTGCAGTTTCAAAACCTGAACCAAATAGAACTTTCTCCAGGTACATACAAAAGGAATATGAAGTTCTAAGGTCACTTGTTTCTCCAAGCGCTCAGTTCTCTAGCCCTTTTACTTCACTAGAACTGAATGTTGCTCTGAAAGATATTAAAGTAAAGACCGCAGCGGGCGTAGATGGAATCTACCCAGAATTTCTACATGCAGGCCCAGGAAAAAAAAATGTTGCTAACGCTATTTTTTACAAACATACTGTCAACAAATCAGATACCCACATCTTTCAAAAAATCGAAGATTATCGCGCTATTAAAGCCGAACAAACCAGCGGACCTACCTCAAAACTATCGCCCTGTTTCGTTGCTTTCCGTGAGCCTAAAGCTGCTGGAACGCCTAATATTAAAAAGAATAGGCCCGGAAATTGATCGCGTAATTCCTCAAGAACAAGCAGGATTTAGAAAACAAAGAGGGTGTACAGACCAAGTCTTGTCTCTGACTAACTTTATTGAATATGGTTTCCAGAAAAAACAAAAAATCGGAGCTGTCTTTGTAGATCTGACGGCGGCGTATGATACGGTGTGGAAAAAGGGGCTATTATATAAATTACTAAAGGTTATACCGTGTATCAAAATTTTCAACCTCATCAGTTCCATGCTTAGTGATCGTCTATTTAGTGTGTTTATAAATGACAAGAATAGCAGAACTCGTAAACTAAACAACGGACTTCCCCAAGGTTCTGTGTTAGCTCCAACGTTGTTCAACTTATACATTCATGATTTACCGACCTCTCGCGTTAATTCATCTATGCGGATGACATGGCGTTCGCCTACCAACACTCTACTTTTCCGAATTGGAACACGCACTTACATCAGACCTTAGCAAATTTTCTATATACTGTAAAAACTGGCGATTTACACCTAGCGCTGCCAAAACCGAGGTGAGCTGTTTTCACCTAAACCGCCATGAGTCTCATCGAGAATTAAACATACGTATAAACAACACACGACTTGCACACAACCCCTCTCCAAAATATCTTGGAATTACACTCGATAGAACACTTTCATTTAACGCACATCTCTCAAAAACGTCACAAAAACTAAAAACAAGAAACAACATAATTCAAAAACTGACAGGAACAACCTGGGGAGCTAACCCAAACTGCTTGCGCATATCTGCACTGTCCCTAGTATATTTCGCTGCCGAATATGCAAGTCCAGTATCGCTAAATAGTCGCCACACACAAAAAATAGACACTCCACTTAACACGACAATGAGGTTAATCTCTGGAACTCTCCGTCCGACTCCAACAGAATGGCTGCCAAAAATATGCAATATAGCTCCACCAGAGTTAAGGAGAAAGCAGCCATTTTTACGAGAGTATAACAAGATACAAATCAATAACCAAATCCCTCTTAATAACGACTTACGTTACCCTCCCAGCCGAAGGTTGCAGTCCAGACATGCTCCACTAGACCTCGCCAAGAACCTACTCATAGAAAACTTTGATATCAACGCAGCTGGGTTTAGTCTATGGTCTAACTCACACAGATCCAGCCCATTATTTGAAGAACGAAGCAGCGAAGCAGTCCTTCAATTACCGAGGAAAGCATGGTGTAACCTGAACAGATTGAGAACTGGTACCGGTAGAACCCTGGAAACTCTCTACAAATGGGGCCAAGTAGATGATCCTAAATTTCCATGTGGAGCCCCCCGTCAAACAACCCTATCTTATCCTACAAAGGACCATTGAGCGATATCCACACTTTGACGACAGACGCAGTTTCATGGTTAAACTCATTGAATTTGTAAACAATTAAGAATCGTTCTAATACCTTTGATTTCTTTATATTTTCTTTCTTTTATATAATTCCATACGCTAAATAAAAAAAATTCAATTTCTTTATTACGTTATATGGGCCATCCCAATGAGTCTGCAGCTTTGGAGATAGTCCTTTCTTCCGTTGCGGATTAAAAAGTAAAACCAACTGGCCTTCTTTGAAGCCTTCCGAATTTGCCACTCCATTGTTTCTGGCTCTCATCTGGTCATTTGTTGAATTAACACGCCTTCGTCTTAACTCTTTTTTCTGCTCTTGGGTAGAGTCATTATTATTCGCTGGTACGGATAGTTCACCAAAGTTGTGCTGCTGGACCGGATTTGTACTTTGTAACGTGACGTTACAAACTAGCCCTACATATAGATTTAATAATGACATCATAAAGTATTAGTAACCTAACACCTTGAATACCCTTATTATTTTACTTACTACTATGAATACCCTTACTATTTACCTACATCACCTTTTTACCGTATAATTCTCATTTAGTTCATTTTATTTTTGAATAAATAGACAAGGTTTGCCTCAGAACAAACAGAGTAGATATTGATACTAACCCCAGTATTTACTCTTCGTAGTTAGCACTTATCGTAGTTAGTCATTTTACCCGAACACCTCGCTCTCGAATTCCGTTGGTGCCCGAGTAAACCGAACCAGTATTTAATCGTATATTAGCCGAACACCTCGCTCTCGAATTCCGTTGGTGTCCGAATAGTTTAATCCGTAGTTAGTCGTTTTACCCGAACACCTCGCTCTCGAATTCCGTTGGTGCCCGAGTAAACCGAACCAGTATTTAATCGTATATTAGCCGAACACCTCGCTCTCGAATTCCGTTGGTGTCCGAATAGTTAAATCCGTAGTTAGTCGTTTTACCCGAACACCTCGCTCTCGAATTCCGTTGGTGCCCGAGTAAACCGAACCAGTATCTAATCGTATATTAGCCGAACACCTCGCTCTCGAATTCCGTTGGTGTCCGAATAGTTAAATCAGTAGTTAGTCGTTTTACCCGAACACCTAGCTCTCGAATTCCGTTGGTGCCCGAGTAAACCGTACCAGTATTTAATCGTATATTAGCCGAACACCTCGCTCTCGAATTCCGTTGGTGTCCGAATAGTTTAACCGGTAGTTAGTAGTAACCATTAGTTAGTCGTATACACCCGAACACCTCGCTCTCGAATTCCGTAGGTGTCCGAGTAAATCACCCCAGTAGTTTGCTACAGCTTACCTAGCCCGAAATAACCGAAGCTGTTACCAGTCTCTTTACCAGATCGTTCCCGTTTCATAGCCCGGCTCCAGTAACACCGCCTCCCAGTTCCGTAGCCGTTCCCGTCCGCAGCCGCACCGACTCTTCGAGAACTGTCGTTAGTTTTAAGTATTTAGCGTAGATTAAGATTTCGTAAATAAAGCTTTGTGGAAATTTTTGTAAGCAAACATTCACGAAAACATCCCGTGTTTCATTTCAAAGGAAGCAGACCTTCGACTTGACCCTGGACAGACTGAGTCATACCTCAGCTGGGAAAGTAAACTGCGTTACAATGGCGCCCGAGCAGGGACCCGATTCCAAAACCGCAACCTGTGGTAAAACTCTAACCCAAACCACCAACGGCACTGGATCGGGCCAAGAACAAGCACAAAGCACCGAAATCATGTCTACGCCGAATACTCTACAAACGGATTCCCTGGGCTGGATATACCTACTCAGAAAAGACAAACTTATAGAAATTTGCCGACAGTACGGCATCGCCATCACAGACAGAGTTACGGTGGATCAGCTTCGGCGTCAGCTAAGCGAACTGGTGAAGTTAAAACGGCAGCGAGCGTCGTCGGAAAATCTACTGCGTGCGCTAGAAGAGGAAATCCTGGAGGAAGAAAAAAGACCACTACGCGCTTCAGTTAGCGTGGAGGTACCCCGTGCCGAGGACCGGAAAAGTCTCCCGAGCGTCCCCAGTGACTCAGAAGTCATGGCCACCATCCGGCGGTGGGATTTGACGTACGACGGGGGCGATCATCTGATGGAGTTCATCGAGCGCCTGGAGGAATTAGCCGAATGCTACAGCTTCGAGCGTCATCGGTTGGTTGCTATTCTCGCTACTAGAGATACTGAAGGGGAAGGCGTTACAGTGGTATCGGGTCAAAAGAGAGCAAATCCGCAGTTGGGACGACTTCAAGGAGGAAGCCAGTCGGTTCTTTTTGCCGAGACGACACCTCGCCCACCTGGAGGAAACAATCTACCATCGTAAGCAAGGCAATAGAGAGAGAGCAAAGGACTATGACTATGATACTGAAGGGGAAGGCGTTACAGTGGTATCGGGTCAAAAGAGAGCAAATCCGCAGTTGGGACGACTTCAAGGAGGAAGCCAGTCGGTTCTTTTTGCCGAGACGACACCTCGCCCACCTGGAGGAAACAATCTACCATCGTAAGCAAGGCAATAGAGAGAGAGCAAAGGACTATGTCATGAGCCTCCAAGCCCTCATACGGCAGCATCCCGACCTACGGAAAGTCGACCACACTGACCGCATCTATGATGGCCTACGTTGCGAATATAAACTGTACGTCCGCCGCACCGATTTCCGCTCGCTGGACGAGCTCATGGCACTGACCGACGTGTACGAGTGGCTCCGAAAGGAAGAAGCCAAACAGGGAAGACCGCAACCCACCCACTATATTGACACCTCTACTTACCAGCGTAACACCCACTGTTGGCGTTGCAGGCAACCTGGCCATATGCGAGGAAATTGTCCGAACCCATCAGTACGGTTCTGCTCATGGTGCGGCCAAGTAGGCAGGCTCACTCGAGAATGCTCCTGCAGGAGCGAACCCCACTCCGATGGACGGTACTACCTCAACGTCACCGTTTGTGGTACCCCCATAAGAGCATTGGTCGACACTGGGTCAACCCTGACATATCTGGGAAAGAGGATGCGCCAATTGCTGGAGTCCCATAATATCCGGCCTCGCGGTCACCAACGGAGCATCCAGTTGGCCGATGGCTCCTGTCGATCCAGTTTAAACGTCTACCCACTCATTTTGGAAACCAGCGGAGGTACCACGCGGTTGTTGGCCTCCGCCCTTGATAGCCTGGCGGAGCCGCTAATCCTCGGCATGTATTTCCTTCGCCGCCGGCAGACCTCTTTTGTGATTGATGGGGTGGAGCTACAAACCCCCCAGGCACCAGAGGCCAACCAACCGCATGCGCTGCACTCGATCACCCTTCGCGAGGAGCTGGCCCCAGAACAAGAAACCCGATTGCATGGGATATTAACCGACGCTCGCACTGCGTTCGCAGCCATCAAGGGACCCTGTAATATGGGAGAGCACGTTATTAATATGAAACACGATCGGCCGATTAAGCAGCGGTACTTCCCTCGCAACCCGGCTATGCAGGGGGTCATCGACAGCGAGGTAGATGAATTATTGGCAGCCGACCGTATAGAGCCATCCCACAGCCCCTACAGCTCGCCTGTTGTCCTTGTCCGAAAGAAGCAAGGAACCTGGCGAATGTGCATCGACTTCAGACAGATTAACGCCGCCGCCGAGCCCGATGCCTATCCTCTACCTCAAATCAACGCAATTCTGGACCAACTACGGGAGGCCGCATACATCTCCACCATCGACTTAAAAAACGGATACTGGCAGAAACCGGTCGCTGCGGGTTCCCGCCAGTACACCGCCTTTACGGTGCCCGGCCGGGGTCTGTTTCAGTGGAAAGTGATGCCGTTCGGTCTGCACTCGGCCCCGGCCACATTTCAGCGGACCTTGGACCGTATCATCGGACCCGAACTCCATCCACGGGCATTCGCTTATCTAGATGATATAATCATACTAGGTCGCACGTTTGACGAACATTTGCACATGTTGCAAACGGTTTTTGAGCGTTTACTGGCCGCTAATTTACAGGTCAACTTTGAGAAGTGCGAATTTGTCCGAACGAGTTTGAGATACTTGGGACATATCGTTTGCACGAGGGGGATACATACCGACCCCGCGAAAATTGAGGCGATCCAGAAGCTGGGGGCTCCAAAAACCATCCGGGACCTACGACGCGTCCTGGGAATAGCGTCCTGGTATAGGCGGTTCATACCAAATTTTGCCGAACTAGCCGAACCCATGACCCGCCTCCTGAAAAAGAACATCCCGTGGAAGTGGGGAGCCGAGCAGGAAGATGCCTTCGGGACCCTGAAAACAAAACTAACCAACGCACCGATCTTGAGCTGTCCCGACTTCGAGCGGCCATTCTTCCTGCAAACTGACGCCAGTAAGGAGGGTTTAGGAGCGGTGTTGTTCCAGCGACGTAACGACCAAGAGACTGTGATCGCCTACGCGAGCCGAACCCTAACGGACTTGGAGCGCAAATATTCGGCAACCGAGCAAGAATGTTTGGCAGTCCTATGGGGCATTCGGAAAATGCGGACATACCTGGAAGGCTACCGGTTCACCGTCATCACGGACCACCAGTCACTCAAATGGCTACATACCATTCAGAACCCGTCTGGTCGGCTAGCAAGGTGGGCGCTGGAACTCCAGCAGTACGACTTTAGCATAGAATACAGACGTGGTAAGCTCAACATCGTGGCTGACGCCTTATCCCGGAGTCCATTACCATCCACCGAAGCTGATCCCCTAGCAACCATTGCCACCACCAGGCCTGATTGGCGTAGCAAGATTGTCGCCAGGATGGAAAGCGGCGGCCACATACTTCCTGATTACCAGCTGGTGGACGGCCGATTATTCCGCCACATCGCAAAACGATCTACCCTCTCCAGCCTACCCGAATGGAAGCTGTGCGTACCACCAAACGACGTCAACCGGGTACTACTTGAAGTTCACGACGCAAGACCTGCTGGCCATTTGGGGATGTACAAGACGTTACGCCGGGCGCAAGAGAAGTACTATTGGCCGGGTATGGCACGAGATGTGCAGCGGCATGTGCGGTCATGCCCCACGTGCGGTCGATTCAAAGTCGAACAACGACGGAAAACAGGTCTTATGTATACTATGCCTTCTAGTCGCCCATGGGAAGTCGTCTGCACGGACTTTATCGGGCCTCTCCCACGATCCTCTTCCGGAAATTGTTATCTGCTAGTTTTTGTGGATAAATTTAGCAAATGGGTAGAACTGGTACCATTACGCGTTGCCACCAGCCCCGCCGTAATAAAAGCCTTGAAAGAACGAATCATCTATCGTTTCGGTTGTCCCTCGACCCTCATCTCGGACAATGGGCCGCAATTCGTTAGTCGAGCCATAAAAACGTTCCTACAGGAATGCGGTATTCAACATCGCCTAACCGCTCCTTATACCCCCCAAGAAAACCCCACCGAAAGAGTGAACCTGGTAATAAAAACCCTGATAGCTGAAAATACTGAGGGATATCATCGGCACTGGGACAGATTCTTAGCCGAGATCGCCTTTGCCCTCAACTCCGCCGTACATGAAAGCACGACCGCCAGTCCAGCTGAAATACTATTCGGACGGAACCTCTGCCCACCCAATACCGTCTTCAAGGAAGGGAAAGCACCATGTAACGAGGAACACGGGCACACGATACCAGGACCAGCCGAATGGCAGGGGATTGCGAAATTAATGGCAAAGCTTCCGAAAAACAGCGAAGGTACTACAACCTCCGGAGGCGCGAGTGGCAACCTAAAATCGGTGACCAGGTGTTAAAAAGGGAACACCGATTGTCTTCCGGCGTTGATCATTTCGCTAGAAAACTCGCCCCAAAGTACTCCGGGCCCTACGAGGTCGCCAAAATCACCTCCCCGAACATTTATCTCGTTCGAGCAGCCTCGGGAAAAACCTACCAGGTTCACCTGCAGGACCTTAAAACCTATCACAAGCGGCCGACCCAATAGAAACAACAGAAAAAAAACCCACCACCGTTCGAGCTACCACACCAGAAACCAGATTGAACATGAAAATATTCGTAATAGGTAGTTCGAAAAATTAGTATAAAAGGCAGCCGGCAGCCAACAGATAAACCACACAGTCGCACCATGGACAGGAAGCCAACCAGACCAGTAGCACCCGGCAAAATCACTGAGCACCTTCGGCGTACCGCCATTTGTACCACGTACCGCCATTTGTACCACCTTTCGAAGCCCGACCCCGAATCCAGACGGTGGAGAAATGCCCAGTTGCTCAGTCGGGGAACCGAGAGCTGGACAAGCTGGCTCAAACGTTATGGGAGCGACGGACCCAGCAACCACTACACGCGACTCTACAGGGACCCCCATCGTTAGCACCATTGTCCTGGGGCGGGGTGGAAAAAACCCCTAAGGAAGAAACTAGCCCCACTAATACTCGAGAGGAACCGCACCACCTAGAAGACGACCTGGCGAACGACATTCTAAATTTAACACCCGTCGACCTCGAGGAGCTGGAAGACGCCGATGACCCCTTTAGGGGTATAGTCATACCGCAGGACCCACATCGCAAGGTGAAGCGATGGATAATATATCCAAGGGGCAGACCCAAGGTCGAAGTAACAATAATCGGGAAACGAGCCCGATTGCGCGCTCTGGGCAAGGAAAAGATGATTCCCCTAGGGGGCCGGTAACTCAACATCCCACGATGTCCTTCCGAGGTCCCATATTTCCCTGGAATTTTTTCAGTTTGGTAGTAGATTATTATTTTTTATTTATGGAATTGTAATATTATTGGATTGTTTTTTTTTATTTATTATTATTGAATTATAATATTATTGGATTGGTTTTTTTATTTTATTATTATTGAATTGTAATATTATTGGATTGGTATTATTATTATTTTTTTATTATCGGGAAAAAAAAATGGATTAGATTATTTTAGTTATTTTTGCACCAAGGCCGAGCCACAGCGCATCCCGCTCTGGTAAATGTTACCTTCGGGTAGTGCAGACCTCCGGTCGAAACTCGCCTAGTGCACAATTTTTTTTTTATTTTTTTATTTAAAGTAGGGGGGGACTGTAACGTGACGTTACAAACTAGCCCTACATATAGATTTAATAATGACATCATAAAGTATAAGTAACCTAACACCTTGAATACCCTTATTATTTTACTTACTACTATGAATACCCTTACTATTTACCTACATCACCTTTTTACCGTATAATTCTCATTTAGTTCATTTTATTTTTGAATAAATAGACAAGGTTTGCCTCAGAACAAACAGAGTAGATATTGATACTAACCCCAGTATTTACTCTTCGTAGTTAGCACTTATCGTAGTTAGTCGTTTTACCCGAACACCTCGCTCTCGAATTCCGTTGGTGCCCGAGTAAACCGAACCAGTATTTAATCGTATATTAGCCGAACACCTCGCTCTCGAATTCCGTTGGTGTCCGAATAGTTTTATCCGTAGTTAGTCGTTTTACCCGAACACCTCGCTCTCGAATTTCGTTGGTGCCCGAGTAAACCGAACCAGTATTTAATCGTATATTAGCCGAACACCTCGCTCTCGAATTCCGTTGGTGTCCGAATAGTTTAATCCGTAGTTAGTCGTTTTACCCGAACACCTCGCTCTCGAATTCCGTTGGTGCCCGAGTAAACCGAACCAGTATCTAATCGTATATTAGCCGAACACCTCGCTCTCGAATTCCGTTGGTGTCCGAATAGTTTAATCAGTAGTTAGTCGTTTTACCCGAACACCTCGCTCTCGAATTCCGTTAGTGCCCGAGTAAACCGAACCAGTATTTAGTCGTATATTAGCCGAACACCTCGCTCTCGAATTCCGTTGGTGTCCGAATAGTTTAATCCGTAGTTAATCGTTTTACCCGAACACCTCGCTCTCGAATTCCGTTGGTGCCCGAGTAAACCGAACCAGTATTTAATCGTATATTAGCCGAACACATCGTCCTCGAATTCCGTTGGTGTCCGAATAGTTTAACCAGTAGTTAGTCGTTTTACCCGAACACCTCGCTCTCGCATTCCGTTGGTGCCCGAGTAAACCGAACCAGTAGTTAATCGTATATTAGCCGAACACCTCGCTCTCGAATTCCGTTGGTGTCCGAATAGTTTCACCAGTAGTTAGTCGTTTTACCCGAACATCTCGCTCTCGAATTCCGTTGGTGCCCGAATAAACCGAACCAGTATTTAATCGTATATTAGCCGAACACCTCGCTCTCGAATTCCGTTGGTGTCCGAATAGTTTAACCGGTAGTTAGTAGTAACCAGTAGTTAGTCGTATACACCCGAACACCTCGCTCTCGAATTCCGTAGGTGTCCGAGTAAATCACCCCAGTAGTTTGCTAAAGCTTACCTAGCCCGAAATAACCGAAGCTGTTACCAGTCTCTTTACCAGATCGTTCCCGTTTCATAGCCCGGCTGCAGTAACACCGCCTCCCAGTTCCGTAGCCTTTCCCGTCCGCAGCCGCACCGACTCTTCGAGAACTGTCGTTAGTTTTAAGTATTTAGCGTAGATTAAGATTTCGTAAATAAAGCTTTGTGGAAATTTTTGTAAGCAAACATTCACGAAAACATCCCGTGTTTCATTTCAAAGGAAGCAGACCTTCGACTTGACCCTGGACAGACTGAGTCATACCTCAGCTGGGAAAGTAAACTGCGTTACAACTTTCTCCAATTAGACCACCGTCTGCAACGCACTGTGAGCATTTAATTATGCAATCAATCACGGCTTGCTTGCAACCGACCCAATAGTAGCTTTTAACTTCTTTATGGTTTTCGTAACGCTAAGATGCCCACCACCAGTACCTTCGTGGAATTTCCTCACAACTTCAAATACTTTAGAAGACGGTACTACAATAAGGTTTTTAATCGTTTTGCCATCAGTACTTTCCCATGTACGGTATAGGCAACCATTTAGCATCCGCAGACTACTCCACTGCGCCCAATACGCTCTCATTAGTGGACCCTCCAATCTAATTTCTTCATGAGTCGACCTTTCACCTTCTTTCTTAGCCTTCATAATTTGCGCTAATATGGGGTGACTTTTCTGCGCCGTTGAGCAGTCTTCGCTGGGTTCCACATGTAATAAGCGAATCTCATTTATGCGTTTCTTGTTTTAAGACTCTGTACAGTGCTTGCTTTTATGTTTACTGGGCCGTCTTAAATATGTGCTCGCTTTCCCACGTTTTTCATCGTCTCTTTGGGATGACAATTTCTTATTATCACTAGTGACTAGCTGTCTTACAAGAGCTTCACTTCCATTCCCGACGTTAAGGGGTATTTCTAGACCATACCAATTCATAATCTGTCGTCACATATCTAGACTTAAGCCTTGACGAATCATAAAATCTGCTCCAATTATGACCTCGTCCATAATTTCGGCCACAATAAACTCATCAAAAACGATCATATCGGCCATTCTTATTTCCACTCTTGCTTTGCCGTAGACAATGACAGGCTCTCCCGTAGCTGTTCGCAGTTTACACCACTTAGCGGCTCGACAGCTCCCTTTATCAAATCAGCTCTTATAATGGAATGTCGTGCACCAGTGTCGATAGTCAAAATGCGAATTTCACCATTTATGTAACCATAGGTCGTAATATTTCTGTTACTCGTTTTCACTACTAAATTTATCATGGGACCTTCAGTTTCCTCTGCACTGCTAGCTCTTCTCAGCTTTAGCGGTGGCTCCTGTGATGATTGTTGACTTGCTCTTCGTTTGTTCCTTTGCGGCGAAGCAGATCTTGATCGTTGTTTGGGTGCTTTGCAGTTTCGCTGAATATGGCCAATCTTACCACAATTATAGCATTTTGCTTTGTTTTTACCTTGTTTCTCGCTCAAAGCTTGCAAAACTGCCTCCTTCATGCTTCTCATTTCCTTTAAAATATCTCTTTCTTCTTCAGCAGCAAAATCAAGTTTTCGCACCATAAACGTTTGTGGCCTTGAAATTATCCTTGCGGTTTCTTGTGCTAGGGCAAATGATACTGTTTCTGCAAATGATGGCTTCTGTGATGCACATACCGCTAGTTTCACATCAGCATCCCGTATACCGTTTACAAACGCCTCGGTCTTAAAATGATCTAGCAATGGATGACTTTCACCTGGATAAGTTAGCTACACCAAGCGCTCAATCTCTAGTGCAAAATCCTGTAGTGTTTCGTTTGCCTTTTGTACTCTTCCCAGTAATTCCATTCCGAATATTTCCTTTCTGTGTTCACCACCATACTTGCGCTGCAATGCTACCATAATGTCATCATAATTGTTTCTGTAACTTACAGGTACACTTTCTAGAATTTCAGCTGCAGTTCCTTTTAAAGCCAGAATCAGCTCTATGGCTTTTTCTTCATTGGTCCAAGCATTTTTGTTGGCAACTGTGTCAAACTGGTACTTAAACACAGTCAATCGTGAGCTGCCGTCAAAACTTGGAGCTCTTATTCTATTCGAGACTTCTGGAAAAACTCGCACCACTCCCTCTTGGCACTGAAGACTATTTACTTTTTCTTCCAAATGATGTAAGTAGTTTTCCATCAAAAACAGTGACTTGTGTTTTTACATGCGTGACTTGAGTTTTTACATCAGTGACTTGTGTTCTTACATCAGTGACTTGTGTCTTAACATCAAACAGCTTCTAGTTGAGTTCTATCTCCATATCGTCTACTTGTTCATTTATAGCAGTAGAAATCTCTTGAAGCTTCTCAAGTTTTTCATTTGTCAATCTGGAATTTTGTTGAATTTCGGCTAAAATGGTGCTTGAGTTTTCTTCCATTTTTCTAGAATTTTCTTCCATTTTTCTAGAATTTTCTGCTAGGATAGCGTTTGAATTTTCTTTTACCATCTTCTCCATATTCTGCATCATAGCAGCAAACATTGTGCTAATATCCATGTTGATTGTTACTGCACGGGTAGCAACTTCTATTTCTTCTTTTTCATCAAATTCATAAGCTGCGATGTCAATATTGCGTCGCTTAAATTCATCGATTAATCTCTTCTGTAGCTCAGCTTTATTTCCTGCAGTAGGCAGATCCAACTTGCTCAACTCCTTCTTGAGCTGTTCAACTTTTAGCTCATCGAATTTCATTGTTGTTTGTATAGTTTTTTTTTTATCCTTTGTTTATTAATTTTTTTTTATTGCAATTTCACTTCTGACACCAATTGTTACGTTTTTCCTTTAATAAACGCGTTCGGTTTACTCCGTTTATAATAAACCGTTGAGTTCTTTTAATTGCAAATAAAAATAAATACACACACTTATTCAACTTTACAAACTTTATTATTTTGTTCACAATTGTTAGTTACGAACAGAACCGTTTCACAAAACAAACTAAAACTATTATACATGAGTCACCCCTTTTTATATTTCATAATTATTTCTAGATTTTTCCTGAACCTTCCCGTAAAAACTATTTATTATGTTCTATAATCATATCTAGAAATGACTGGGAAATTTATATAGGAATTATTTTAAAATAACAGTTGTGTTGAAAATTATACATGACAATTTTAAGTAACATAAAACTATAACTTACAAGATAACTTATAACTAAAGCTATAAATAATTCTTAGACAACTTAGCTTTCGTAACAATATGTTAAAAGGAAAAACGAATTAAGTCGATTTTTTATATCTTTGACTTAACAGATTGTTCTAAATTGATCGAAACAAGTTATAACGTTGCAAAATTGTCTAAATAAATCCCTTTAAATAATTTTAATTTTGCTTCCAATTGTCATAATAATTCCAGTCAATACTATTCGATAAAAAAAAAATAAAATAAAAAAGTTTTAATCACTAGTTGCGTTCGAGAACACAAAAGTTTTTACTATTTTTTACTAAACTTTACTGCATTTTACGAAATTGCGTTCGAGTACACAAAATGCAGTAAATGAGAACATAAATTGAGAGCGAAAAATGACAGTTCTTGTCTGAGTATTTACAAATTTTTACTGCAGAAATTTTTGCAGTAAAATTTAGTAAATCAAAAAAACATGTTTCAAAAGGTAAACAAACAAAAGTAACAAATAAAAAGCATACAAATTGTGAAAAAATTGTTAAATAAAAGAAAAGTTAAAAAAATAAAAATTAAACCAAAACAAAAAGTGAATAAATATTAATTAATTAAAATTGTTTGTGAAGCATTTATTTGGCTAAATACAAACTTTTTAAATTTTTTTTTGGTATGTTAATTTCTTAGAGTTGCAAAAGTGTGAAGTATTTGGGTTAGGGTTTCTAATTTCCCGGACTTTTTCTATTCCCGGGAAACGAAATGAAAAAATCTTATTCCCGGGAATCCCGGGATTCTTTGACTAAAACAATGATTTCATTAAATGAGTTTAAGACGAAAGTTTTTCCTTTTTTAAAAGAATATACACATATTACAACAAAAAAAATCAGCTTGATTAATTCCACAAAAAACCACAACAAAACCAAATAAATTGTTACATTCATACGCGTATGTATATATTTTTTGGGAGATCACGAATTATTAAAACTTATTAATATTTAGTAGTTTTTATTAAAAGCAACTTGGTCAAATTAATTTTCTTTTAAGAAATTTTTTTTTTTATCATTAAAGCATTTAAAAGCTCATCAGAGATTCTATTTCTAATCCTTGTTGATATGTATATTGCCTGCTACCGAAAACGTGCTATCGCTTTCGCTACAGACGGTGGTTTTATAGTAAGAAGTGCATCATACAAAGATTTTAAATTTGTTGGCGTGACTTTATAGACGTCAAATTCTTTTTTAAAGATATTTTCGGGCTTTTGTATTTTCTTTTCATTTATTTTTTTAGAATTTGTTAGTCATCTGGTATTGGTGTTGGTGATGAAGTATCGTGTACATTTTAATTTTCTACTTCAAGAAGCTTTTTAGACATTTCATCAGCAATTAAAAAGACGGTTGATTTATTCGCGTAGGAAAAATAGTTCGATTTGAAGATAGTCTTTAGTAATTTTAGTAAATAATATATTTTTATTGCTCGTTTTTGATTTTAACGATGCTAACAAATTAAAATTTCAAAAAATTTAATTTAAGACTCCCGAAAATTCCCGGAAAACAATTTTCCGGGATTACTTAAGAAAAAGTGTCCCGGGATTCCCGGGAATTCTTTCCCGCGTAGAAACTCTAATTTGGGTACTTAAGTAATCAATAGCAAAAAAATTATTCATGTTCTTTTTAATAATTTAACCCGCTACAAATTAGTAAAATCAAATAAAATAAAAAACAAACAATTATGGAAGATTACATAAAATAGTTTGTTTGTATTTTCCAAAAATGTTCGTGTTATAAAAAGTATTTAATCGAGTACCGATAAGAAAACGAGTTAAGTAGTCAAAAGTGTCAATATTTTTTAACACTTCAATTATTTGCCGTCAGCTGTTGACTTTATTTTACGAATTTTTACAAATTTTGCGTTCGCGTACTTTTTTGGACAACAGCTTTTTGTGAGAGCAAATTTTTCAGTTTACTCATTTACTGCATTTTACTGCAAAAGTACTCAAACGCACCTATTAAAGCAGCATAAAGCTGCTTTCTTGATATTTAAGGAATTTTATAGCTTTAAAATGGTACACAGAAGAAATTCTCCAAAATATTTCTCTAATTAAAATAAAATAAGTTTTAATTACAAATTTAATCAGGTGAATTAAACGTTTATTCAAGTGAATAAAATGCTTAAATGATACTATAAATTTGTTTGCTGGTGCATATTAAATTATATTTTTAATTAATGTCACAATTTTTTTAATTGAAACCATTTTTTATCTGTTTTATCCAGTTAAAGAGATTTTTTGAAAAATTTCTTATATGGAAGCTTTTAACCAATCCCAAGAGTATGTCTTTATATGTACTTATATAAAAGATTCGAGTCAAACTATTATCGGAATATTAATTATTAAAAAATTTCGGAGGGACATTTACTAAAGAGCGCTTCACCCACATAATGCATGCAGTGGATTTGTTAACAAGCATAATTGCCGCATTTGGACAAATGAGAATCGACGATTGATTGTTGAAAAGCCGATGCATCCACAAAGAATGACTGTTTGGTGCGGTTTATTGGCTGGCGACGTCATCGAGCCGTACTTTTTCGAAAATTGGGTTGGCCAAGCAGTTAATGTTAAAGGTGTTCGCTTTGGCAAGATGATAACGGACTTCCTTTGGCCAGAAATATGTGGTTACAACTGGATAGTGCCACTTGCAACACCATCAACAAAACAATGGCGCCTTTGCGCGACAAATTCAATGGCTGCGTTATCTCACGTCGTGGCAATTTTAATTAGCCGCCGTTTGATTTGACACTGTTGGACTTCTTTCTTTGGGGATATTTAAAACAAAAAGTTTACGTCAATAAGCCCAAAACAATTCAAGAGCTAAAGTATGAGATAATTCGGCACATAAACGGCATTGAACCTCAATTATGTCTTAGAGCCATTGAAAATATGCACCAACGGATAGAGGTATGCCGTGGCGAGCATTTGGCCGATATTTTATTTCACACATGATTGTCATATATCCTTCTATAATAACGAAAAATATTAAGGTAATTCTCTGAAAACTTTTTATTTTATCCAAATTTTGATATGTTAATTCTGTGGTTTTAATGGGCAACCGCGTATGTCTAAAAAAAAAATTTTTCAGGAGAGCCGAAAAAACCATTCTAGAGCAAACTATGGGTTAGATATTGCACTTTTTGAATTTGTAATTGTGTTAAAACATCGGAATGGGTCTATCTGTTTTTAATAATTTTTAAAAAAATATTAAGAGCGCTTTAAATTTAGCAATATGGCATCAACAATTCAAAATCGAAAAAATAGACATATGCGGTTGCCTATGAAAACCACAGAATTAGGCTGAAGTTCATTAAGTTTAATTCTTATTAAATTATTTTTATGAAGAAAGGAATTTTACAACATAAAATTTATTAAAATTTATTGATAATTTTTCATTCTTGACTGAGCTGGGAACCCAACCCAGGTTTTCACGGACAAGTTACCCTTACATGTTTCAAATGCAACCACTCAATCTCTTCAAAAGGGTTTGCCGTTTAACACTCACCGCCATTGACGACTGCTGGCAGTCAATAGTTAAACAATAATCTTTAAACCAAATTGTATTTAACCTTTGGTAGATCGAAATTTGCTTTGAATGATTATCAACTTTAATTGATGTACATGTTCTTCCTTACTTCTGTTTTTTCGTACTTTTTGTCAATAATTCTTCTTGAAGTCCACAATACTAATAACTTTTTATTTTATCTACAGTTAACATCGAGCGTTTTGTATGGACCACCATTTACAATAGACGAAGTGCATTAGTAAAATACAAAAAAATATTATAATTTATGAAAAAAAAATTGTGCATGTTACGAAATATGTTTGTAACTCTTATCAAAGTTTTTATATTTTCGTAAATTTAATTAAATATTAACCCCCGTATTTAAAAACAATTATTAAATTTAATATTTCCATACGAAATTTGTTTTGTAAACCTTTATTAAATGTTAAAAATTTTTATAAATACGGGCGATTTACGGACGTAAGTATTTTTAGAAATGTATTTTGATTATTCTGGGAAAAATTGTAAATTAAATATTATAAAATAAAAACTTTGTAAAAAAAAACATGCAAAAATAATTTTTTAAAAACAAAAACTTGTAAACGTATTTTAAAAGTCAGATAGTTATTTTAAAAAAATCATTCATTAAAAAATTAAATTCATAATTCATGTCATCGAAATTTTTTCAATGTTATATAAGACCCCTTTCACACTCGGCAAGTTACTTGCGCAACTCTTGGTTTGTAGACATCAGCGGTAAGGTCGGGGTAAAGAAAAAAAAATGTTGTACAGACTTTGCCGAGTGTGAAAGGGGCGTAAGCAAATAATTATGAAAACTGGCAACTTTTTGAAACTTCTTTTTATCAGGAAACTTTTTTTTCTATTTTTGCTTAAATATTTTTTTAGCAATAATAAAGTGTGTCATTAAGCTTTTGTTTTCTGACGGTTTATTATTATTAATTGTGAACCCAGAAGCACATTTGTAGTTATTTCTAAGCATGACTTTTTAATCATTTAACCAGGGTCGAAAATAACAGTTATTATCAAAATTTCAGCTCAAAATGTCAGACAGAAAGAATATGGCTATACATTAAATGAGTATAGCATTTTGATGGTATAGAATAAAATACTTTAATTTTTTACTTTTTCCAAAAAAGTCAAAAAAATAATGATACTTGTTGAGTTAAAATTTGACTTATATTTTTTCAGTCAAAAATAAAAGTTCAAATTTGACTGATATTTTTTTCCTTTTGGTGAAATGTTATAATAAAACGAAGTTAAATGCTTATCTGTAACATAAAGACAATCAAGAAATTCATGTTTTCTTTTTTTTTCATTGAAATATGTGCTGCATTAATATTTTAATAGTTACGAAATATGTACCTATTATTTAATAAAAAGTATGATTATCACATTGTTTCCCTTTTTTGACGAAAAAAATTGTACAAGTAAATTTTAACTCTGGCAGTCGTGATCGAGTACATTTTCGATTCGAAGCAAATTTAATATCTAATTATTTCAGTCAATACTGAACGAATCAGAATAATGTTTTCAATGTTGTAAAGCATTAATTTGAATTTCACAATACTGAAAAAATAATTTCGCTTCGTTCAGTATCGACTGAAAGAATAAGAAATAAAATTGCTTTCGAATCGAAAAGTACGCGATCATGACTGCCAGAATTAGGCCCCAGTTCTTTTTTGACTAAAAAAATACTGGTAAAAAACTTATAGTTATTTTTTGACTTTTTTTAAAAATACTGTTCTGAAAAAAACTGTTACAGTCCCTGGTTTTAAGTTTAATTTCATTTAAATGAATGGGGAATAATTTCTAAGTCTTTGTTTTAACATTTAATGAGATTTCTAGTTTGAACATTTTTATAGGGAGTCCATAATTTGCGTCGCTTCGGTTTGCTTCGTTTTCGAAGTTGCATCTTTTTAAAATTTCTGTGATCTCGAAGTTGCGTCGTTTTTGTTTCACTTTGCGTCGCATGGCTTCAATAGTTGCGTCGTTTTTGTTTTACTTTGCGTCGCATGGCTTTAAAAGTTGCGTCGTTTTTGTTTCACTTTGCGTCGCATGGCTCCGAAGTTGCGTCGCTAGTGCCTCGATTATATAAAAATGTTTGTACAAACCTTAAAAAGAAAAAGGGGATTTCCCGTTGAAGCCTAATGCAAATATGTATGTGAAGGATGTCTGCTGATTGCAACTGGTTTCAAATTACATTTGCTGAAGTAAAGTTTAATTTAAATATTTTGCAGCAACGAGTCAAAAGATGCAAAAAATCTTAGAACAAAAACACGACATTTTGACGCATTCTAAATCAGGGGAAAAGGCTGTTGATATTGAAAGGACTCTTTTACTAGCCCTTTCTACAATAAAATCCATTTGCTGTTCCAGTGACGTTGATAAAAGTAAGAAATTTGTTGAAACAAGAACATCATTACATCATTATTGTTAAATTTTGTTATTTTTAATTTGAATTTTATTTAATTTTATTCAAAGTTTTTTCTCATTTTTTTAATTTTTTTGATCCTTAAAATATTGAAATCTTTCATACTTCTTTTAAATTAAATTGTTTAAGTTGTGTTACTATAACTTCTTCTAGTTCCATACTATAATTATAAGATGTATGTCTTGTTGTATGGAAATACAGATAAATAAATAAATAAATAAAATAAATAATCAGGTTAAAAAAAATGAGAAAAAAATGGACCCACTCCTCCTTACTATTTGGATTGAAGATCAAAATCAGCGATAAAAGCCCTTAAAACAAAAGATTATTCTAAATAAAAATTTAACTTTATTTGAAGATCTAAAATAAAATTATCCGTTGTAAAGTCTATCAAATCAAAATTTATGTTTTCAGCTCAAATTATGAATCTCGGCACCAATTAAACAAAAATCAATACAAATGTATGGAAAATCCAGCTTCGGTTTGCGTCGAGTTTTTCCGGTCCCAATTAGCGACGCAAACCGGGGTATTGATGTATATTTTTTTTCATTAAAACCAAAAAAAAAAAAAAATACTAACATTAAAATGTTTTATTGCAACAATTTGAGATGAATTGTTTAAAAATGATTTAATTAAGAAATTGTTACACAAGTAAACGTAACAATAAATACATAAATACTCGTAGTAGTAAAGGAGGTCAATAAAGTATGTCCACAAATCTAGTTAACTCAAAGACTTTTGTAATACATATTAATAACAAAACTGTTAATTGTTATGAAAATAAAAATAGATGTAGATTAACTTTTTCCACACACTTTAAGCAATTTCAAAACAAAACCAGCAAGTTGATTTTAAGAGTCAAGCTTATAATGCAGGAACGTAGATACATTGGCGTTGAAAAGGATTTACCCCTCTTATATTTTAATTAACTTTAATATTTCAAGAAAAACGAAAAATTTAAACCATAAAAAATTCAAATATTGATTAAAATTTGTTAATACCCAAAAGATGAAAAGAAGATTGCAACGTTTGATATAAACACTTGAAAGCTCTTCAGAGATCCTTCTTATGTCCTTTTGATGTTATTGTTTTTCGCATACATTCATAGCGAAGTATGTTCTTATGTGTATGTTATCCTAACTAAAAATATGTTTGTTTTTTACTTCTTTGTTTTTTTTTTTAACAAAAAGCTTTATGACTGACATATTTATGTACATACTAGGGTACTCATTTAACTGGAATTTTGATTTAATCAGGTAATCACTCGATTAATTAACCGAGGTTTTTGTTTAATCGGTTAATAATCGGTTAGTTTTGTAATTGAACGGGTAACCGATTAGTAAAGTATTTTTTATAAATTAGGTAGTTTCAATAAATAATAATGAAAATGTTTTTATCATTTACAGTTTAGTAGTAAAAAACACAATAACATAACAATACGCGAACTAAAACGACCAAAAAAAATAATTCATAACTCTGTAATAATGGGTGATTTTTTAGCTATTATATTTTTGGCAACACTGGTTTAAACAGCTGACGCACGTTTCGTGTTTTGTTTCACTGTCAAACACCTTCAGTTTGGTCTATAATTTAACCATGAATCGTCTTACAAACGAACAACGCTTGCAAATTATTTAATTTTATTATGAAAATGCGTGCTCTGTTAAGAAAGTTCATCGCGCGCTTCTTGTGTTCAGCGACGGAGCTCATTTTTGGCTCAATGGGTAAGTTAATAAGCAGAATTGTCGATTTTGGAGTGAAGATCAGCCGGAAGCATTGCAAGAGCTACCAATGCATCCAGAAAAAGTCACAGTTTGGTGCGGTTTATGGGCTGTCGGCATCATTGGACCGTACTTCTTCAAAGATGATGCGAATCGTAACGTAACTGTGAATGGTGAGCGCTACCGTGAGATGATATCCAACATCTGGTTTCAACAAGACGGAGCCACATGTCACACAGCACGCTTAACAATGGACTTATTGAGAGGCGAGTTCGGTGAACATTTTATTTCACGTTCGGGACCGGTCAATTGGCCGCCTAGATCGTGCGATTTAACGCCTTTAGACTATTTTTTGTGGGGCTATGTTAAAGCTCATGTCTATACACACATGCCCGCTTCAATTGACGCATTGGAAGACAACATTGAAGCATTTATTCATGAGATACCGGCCGAAATGTTGGAAAGAGTATGCCAAAATTTAACTAAGCGGATGGACCATTTGAGGCGCAGTCACGGTCAACATTTGCATGAAATAATCTTTAAACATTAAATTATATAGACCGTACTATCGATTCAAATAAAGATTTCATGCATTTTTCTGAATTTTATGTGTTTTTTTAACTTTCCTATAGCACTTAAAAAATCACCCATTACATATTTTCGGCCACGTTCTGTAAATCCAAATCACGTGAAATTGAAATCGATGGAGATTTTAATTTCAATTCTGTTAAATAAACGTAGCTTTTCCTGAATTCAAAAGTAGTTTTTGGTAAAGTTATGTGGTCCTCAAAGTATGAGGTTATGAAAAAGAAATAATTTTATCAATTTTTAACACAGGAAAGGATAGGTGCCCCAGTATGCTAGCTAGTAGTGAGCTAGTCTATAAACCCCGGGGTTGCGGATTCGATTCCCGCCAGAGACTCTGGTTTCTTTCCTGCAGACAAGCGTTGAGCTTCGCATAGGGAATTAAAAAAAAAACTTGTTTGTTTTCAATTTTACGTGATTTCGATTTCCAGAACAAGGCCGATTATGTATTTATTAAAAAATAAACGTTTAGACCATTTTATCAGTAATTTAAATAATTAACGAAGTTCTTATAAAATAATCTTTTAGATAAATAATTTGGTTAAAATGTATTGGATTTAAGCGACTGCTTTCTTAAGTTTTGATAAATTTTGACTTTGAAAACTTTCTTTCACTTATCGTAGATGTTGGAGAAATCGAAAGCAACCCATAATACAGAATATCCAAATTCTCAGTCTGTTTTTCTGGATTTCTCTAAGCTTATAAAATCTTCCATTATACCATTTAAATCCTGTTTTATTTTTTAAAATTGTTAACAATTCAAATTGTTTGGAATAATTCTGTTGTTGCGTTACTATCGTAAGTTTCTTTTATCTGTTGTCAGGTCAGCATCTAACCCATCCTGGTAAAAGTCAGCACCGAACATTCTGCAAAAAAGTTCATTTCCGAATTCCTTAATTTCTGTTTTTGTACTGTATTTTACAAATGTATTTATAGAAGGAAATATATTGTATAAAAAAATTATTCTAAACACAACTTTTTTGGTGCACTTTTGGAAACTATTTTGGTGAATTTTGGTACGGACAACGTTGTAAAATTGTTTATGGTTGCACTGTAGAATGTATTTTAAAAGCGAGTTGCTTTGCAGCCGACGTTTTGGAACTCACCCATTGTTTAAAACACAAAAAAATATGGTTTAATTTAAGGAATGGTAAATGGATTCCAAAATCGATTTTCGATTTTTCGATCGACTTTTTTTATATCGGTTTTTGAAATCGATTAATCGAACCTCAAAATGGATTTCAGAATCGGTTAATATTAATTTGCAAACTTATACCTTATATCACAAAGGGGGATACACCAGCATTTTTTTTTTTTTTTTGGCAAACTACTAGAGAAATTGAACTGAGATTTTTACAGTGGGAAGATATGAATTTACACAATGTAATGTGTAAATTTTGAGATGGCATTTAGAGGAACAAGTGCATGTACATTTTACAAATTAAAATTGTATTCTTGTATAGTCAATCAGTCCTGTCGCACAAATTAATTCCAATTGAAAGTGGAAGAGATTTCGTATTTTGCTTCACATAAAACGAATTCACTTTTGATCGTAATTGATTTCTGTGACAGGTCTAAATGTATGGATAGTATTTCAAAGTATGTATTATGAAAATAGTGATCGGTGGCGTCAGTTTCTTTGCTAAGTTACTATTAAGTAAGTTTTAGAAAACAAACGTTTGCTCATCATTGATGTCAGAAAGATGCAGAGATATTTCCTTGTATTTCGTTTTTTCACTCTGCTTTTAACTAGATTTAATTATCGTTCACTCACTGGTCTGTTTGAATATTAGCGTATTTGCACAGGAATGTCATGGCTTAATTCACCTGTTGTGTTTCTATAATACAAATGTTGATTTGCACGAAGCTGACTTTCATGTTTGGTTGGATACGATATGTTTAGGACTATTTTGTTCACTGTCCATTGATGACTTTCGTTTCTAAAGAACAAGAGCCCATATATTAAAGTTAGAAGTATACCAAGGCTACTAATAGATAAATACGTAAAACCACAACTTTAGAAAACTGCATAAGCATACGTACAGACGTATGTACGCACACAAAGAAATAGGTTTTATTGTTCATGCCCATAATTTATAGATTTAATTAAGATTTCAATTAAAAATTGCCAAAATTTTGATAAAAATAAAAAAAATCGATTTTAAAAGCCCAATAATCATTTTCAGTATAAAATCGCATGCGTAAATTCGATTGCAAAAAATCGATTTTCTTTACCACAAAATCGATTTTCGATTGGAATCGAAATCGATTTACCATTCCCTAGTTTAATACTACAAACAATTATAATTTTTGTTACAACGGTTAATCGGTTAATCGACTGAAATTAACCGGTTTAATCGTTAATCGAAAAAAAGCCAATTTTAAATTAACCGATCAGATAATCGGGTAGTAATTAATCGGTTAACCGATTAACCCTAGCGAATACCCTAATACAAACATATCGCTCCTTTATTGCAACATAGTCATATCTCAAAAAAAAGATCCAACTTGGCAAAATGCGATTAAAGTTTTCAAAATGTACCTTTATATACAGATTTAATAAAATATATTTTGCTATAACTTAAGTTCAGTTTAAGATATAATACTGATTTTTTTACATGTTAAGAAGTTATGAAGGAACACTTTTTTATAAGTAACTTACAATTTTTGATTTTTTGAGATATGACTATGTTGCAATAAAGGAGCAATATGTTAATGGAAAAAATATTTGCCTACGCACTTATAGACGACACATATGACGCGTCAGTTTCAAATGCAGTTTTTTTAGATTTTGCTTTAGTTGCGGTTGTTTTGAGGTGAATGCACTCAAATTGCCTCAAAAAATGCCAAGGCAAGCGAATATGTACAAAGTATAAAAAACTCTAAAAATATTAGAAAAATAAAACGCTGTATAAGAAACGATTGCAAGTAATTGTGAACAAAACAAGTCACATGATCAAATAGTGAGACCAAAAGAAACGAGTGTGAGCAAAAAGAAACTTATTGTAAATCAAAAGTGATCAGTAAGTAGCAAAAGATTTTTGAGCTAAAATATGGATGACAATTAGTTTCATGGCAATACTTGAATTTAAATAAGAAAAAATTTAATTTCTTTCTCCTCTTAAAATCGAGAAATATTTATATGTAAATGTTTTTAATTGTCATCCTGTATTTGGCATCACATCATCTAAAAGCTTATAAAGTAAGAAAAGTTCTTATCCAACTGTCTGTCCCTAAAGAATACGCTAACTTGCCAGAAGTATAGGAAAATCCCTACATGTAGGTATCGGGTGATTTTTTAGCTATTATCTTTTTGGCAACACTGGTTTAAACAGCTGACGCACGTTTCGTGTTTTGTTTCACTGTCAAACATCTTCAGTTTGGTCTATAATTTAACCATGAATCGTCATAAAAACGATCAACGCTTGCAAATTATTGAATTTTATTATCAAAATGCGTGCTCTGTTAAGAAAGTTCATCGCGCGCTTCTTCCATTTTATGGTCAGCTCATTTTTGGCTCAATGGGTACGTTAATAAGCAGAATTGTCGATTTTGGAGTGAAGATCAGCCGGAAGCATTGCAAGAGCTACCAATGCATCCAGAAAAAGTCACAGTTTGGTGCGGTTTATGGGCTGGTGGCATTATTGGATCGTACTTCTTCAAAAATGATGCGAATCGTAACGTAACTGTGAATGGTGAGCGCTACCGTGAAATGATATCCAACATCTGGTTTCAACAAGACGGTGCCACATGTCACACAGCACGCTTAACAATGGACTTATTGAGAGGCGAGTTCGGTGAACATTTTATTTCACGTTCGGGACCGGTCAATTGGCCGCCTAGATCGTGCGATTTAACGCCTTTAGACTATTTTTTGTGGGGCTATGTTAAAACTCATGTCTATACACACATGCCCGCTTCAATTGACGCATTGGAAGACAACATTGAAGCATTTATTCATGAGATACCGGCCGAAATGTTGGAAAGAGTATGCCAAAATTTAACTAAGCGGATGGACTATTTGAGGCGCAGTCACGGTCAACATTTGCATGAAATAATCTTCAAACAATATATTATATGGACCGTACTATCGATTCAAATAAAGATTTCATGAATTTTTCTGAATTTTATGTGTTTATTTTTAAACTTTCCTATAGCTCTTAAAAAATCAACCATTATTATTGATACTAAAATAGTGGTGTAGGGAAAATCGGACAGATCTTTTTTACTCTCCAAAATGTAGCGATTTTTCGTCGTATCGCATTATTTATGAAAAAAAACTTTTTTATTGATATTTTCTTGTTCAAAACGGTTGAAAAATTTTCTTTTCCTTAAAATCGCCTAAAAATATATTTCTAAAGTTGTTTGTGGCTTGAAAAGTTAACGATATCGATGACCGAAACATAAACTCCGACCTCGTTTCTTTAACATCACCAGCGTAAAAACCGCACAAAACGCATTTTTGTCGTTAAAAATGTACAGAATTTTAGTACAGTATAAAATCTGCGTAATTCAAAAAATCTAAGATTTGGGGAAATAGCCTTATAAACTAACAAGTAAGGGTGCTATATTCGGATATGCCGCATCTTACTGCCTGTTTTTAGAACGCGAGTACAAAAGTGACTCGTTTAACTAAACTAACTAAAAACAGGCGGTTATATACCCTTCACCATGGTTGGGAAAGAACAGAAGTTTATTGTATATCCAAATATATTGTTACGAAAGTTTAATTATAATTATAATTATATAAAAAATAACCACAATACTAATTATCTAAGAGTTATTTATAGTTATAGTTATAAGTTATCTTGTAAGTTATAGATTTATGTCATATTAGTAACTTAAAATTGTCGTGTATAATTTTCAACACATCTGTATTACCGCCTAAAAGTGTACATAGATTATAACAGTTATTTAAAATAATTACTACATGAATTTCCCAGTCATTTCTAGAAATAGTTTTAGAACATAATAAATTGTTATTACAGGAAGGTTCAGTAAAAGCCTAGAAATAATTATGAAATATAAAAAGGGGTGACTCATGAAAAGGGAAACCATAAATATGCAATTGCATGTTTTTCCTTGTGCGACCAATGAAGGCAAAAATAATATCTCTATCCGTTTTCGAAATTTTTATGAATTTTGGCATCGATTTGTTAGTGCATATTTTGGCATATTTTACCGTTTGGAGCATATTTTTGCATAATTTAGTTAAAAAGACGTTTTGCAGCATTTTTTTAATTTTTAGCGCATATTTTGCCTTTTTAACACATATTTTGATACATATTCGATTTTTCGCAGCAAATAAAAAAAACAATTGAAGCACAGCCGCGAATAACGTTTTAAGTTACAAAATAATAATTTTTCAGGAGAGCAAAAAAACGTTTTTTGACAGGCATCATTATTTGTTTAAAACATTTTTTTTTTTTTTATTATTAAAAATAATGATAATAAAAACTTTAATGCAAAAGGATTTTAAAACATTATTCCGCACTGCAAAACCATTTCGGTTTCATCATTTTGTTAGTAACTTGTAATGTTCTTCCACTGACTGACACTTTCTACGCCATTTTGAAGGCGTTAAGGTGCATAGTTTTGGTTGATTTGATGTTTAAACTGTGTAAGAGAGTAAGGTCAACGGTTATATGCAAAAAAACACTTATTGCAAAATGTGGCGTTTACAACGTTATTCGCGGCTGTGCTTCAATTTTCGAAATTCTGGTTAACAGATGGCTTTTCTGTTTTAAATGTCAATCTGTATATCCAACGTGTTGCTTTAATTTCGCCATTCACATTTAATTTTTACTCTAAAATTAAGACAAAGCAGGTTGTCATTAAAGATTATGTTATTTTAGACTTTAAAATTTTACATAAGAGCAAAAATTAAGGAAAAAGCAATTATAAACATACGTTTTTGGCGATGTGTGCAAAACATAGAAATCTGAACCAATCAACACCGATCAACTGAGAATCACTTTTTAAAGTGATTTAACGATGCCCATCTGTCCGTCTGGCTTGTTGTCAGTCCATGATAACCTTGTGAGCAAAGTACAAGTTGCAATTTTGTACATAATTTGATCAAATTTGGTAAAGACATTTTAATTGTACCACGGACGAAGTCTTTGTAAATGGTGAGAATCGGTCTTTAATTTAATATTTTCCCCATAAACACTTCTTTCCAAATTAGAATATTTGTGTACGTTTTGTTTTTTTTTTTTTTTTAATGCAAATGTTTAATATTTTGTGTTTAAATGAGCTATTTTTGATTTTTTTGGGGCATATTTTTAACAATTTTGAGGGCATATTTTCGAATTTTTGCTGCATATTTAATGCGCATAAAACGCGTTTTTTAGAGCATATTTCTGGTTTCCCTGCTCATGAATAATTAGTAAGTTTGTTTTGAGACATTAAACGGTTCGGTTCGAAACTAACAATATTGGATAAGCTTTGTGAACATAATAATAAATTTTAATAAACATTGACCATATTTACATTACGCAATTAATGCCGCAACTTTCGCATGCAACTTTTTGTTTGTAAGGAAGAGGTGTAGGGAAGAAAACGGGGTTGAAAAAGTTGAAAAAATGTATGAAAAAAATGTTAATGTAAATGTGAAAAGAGTTTCGTAGCAACTTCTTTAAAAGAAAATAGAAAAAAAACTCGGCGTTAATTGCATAGTCTAAATGCGGTCATTGTTAAGTTGAATAAGTGTGTGTGTATTTATTTGGATTTGCAATTTAAAAGAACTCAAGCGCGTTTATTAAAGGAAAAACGTAATAAATTTTTGTACTTTAAAAAATCACATGTGGAATCTTCTGATCCATTTGTTTCACGTATTGTTAAAAATTTGTTGGATAGTTTAACTGTACTGCACGAAATTACCGTGTGTTTTAAAACTTTTTTTAGATACAATCAATTTGCAGATTAATCTCAAGATGGGGCTGGACACTATCCTTCTAAACTATAAAACCAATTGCGACCTAATTTTTGCCATATAAGAGTTCGGTGGCAGTATAAGAAGTGCTTTAAACACTTTGCATTGAAAAACAATGTTCTGAAAATTTTTATACAGGTCAGTTAAATTTTGTTTTTTTCATTTTTTCGATTTTATGTTTTTTTAATAATTATTTTAATCATTAAATAAAGTTGAACTTAAAAAATTTGTGGCCAGTTTTTGTTTGACGTCTAATGGATTAAAACGATTTTTGAAACGATATTAAATTTGTTTTATCTCTTACTATACATATCGATACCTTCCCGTAAGAATGTATTAAGCGACATTTCTAAAATTGTGTAGGAAACGAAAAAAACGTTTCATTTAGTTATTTATTTTTTGGATTTCATTGAAAGAAACATATTTGGAAAACGATTTTCAGAATACAAAACATATTTAAAAAAGTGGCTTAGCATAGTTTCTTTGGCGGATAATAAAAATTACAGGGTGCAACATTAGTTTAGTGAGAAAACTTGACGGTTGATACAATTTTATTTTCACTCTAGTTTCCTTTGCATCCATGATAGGGCAGCGAAACCCAGGCCAAAATGTGGCGCTTAACTTCTAGTATAGTTCCACATCAAAAAGTCATTTTCGAAAAAAGTGTCGCTTAATACATTATTACGGGAAAGTATCGATATGTACATATACTATATAAAAATGGTGTAAAAAATGTATAGTAATTCATAAAATGAGAACGGCTGGGCCGAATTCTGTAAATTTGTTTGTCAGTTGTTCGTATTTTCTAGGAGAAGGGAGAAAACCCCTCCGGAAAAGTCGTAAAATTGAAAAAGTCGAAAATCGAGTTTTTGTATGTCGAGTTTGGAAAATGCGAAATGAGGCAAGGCGAAGTTCACCGGGTCCGCTAGTTTAACATAAAAATATCTTAAATTTTAAAATGAATAATTGATGAAAAATTGATAAATGAAATTCTAAATCTCCACTTACTATTGGTTATCATTTACTCAGGTTCAAATTTTATTTCTTTGGTGTATGTACTTTCTTCAAAGTTTTTCAGATAAATTACCAGAGTTTTTAAAATAAGTTTCTCTAAGAATCTTAACGAACAGGAACCCTAACGGTACCCACACAATTGCAATATTATTGTTTAATAGTTGATATCAGTGATGGCAAATGCAGTACTATGGTACTATTTTCAGTACTTTTTCCTTTCAAAAATACCACGGTACCCCCCGTCCGTTTAAGTTCTCTTTTCTGTTATGCTTCCGTGTTTAGAAATTTAGCGTGGATATTTTTTTTAACATTGACAACCTGCGCTGTTGAGTCGTCAACAAAAAAAAACTATCTCCAACTCAAACCGCTGAAGTTCCAACTTCGACTTCTAATCTAACCTTAACGCTAAATGTATATGAGACTTGTCCTTATTTGACTTTAAACTCTTTTCTTAATCAAGTACCTTTAAAATGGTTAAATATAGCAAGAAAAGGATTCAGTAAAAATTTCAAATCAGTATTTTAAATATTGCATCGCCAATTTCGAAGTATTTTTATTTTAGAAATTATTCGAATATTTTTTTAAATTTTTCATGCCGAAAAATTTTGGAGTCGATGTCGCGAATTTTTTATGCGTACTTCAACTCCGACTCCGGTGCAAAAACCTCAACACAGACTCTGCAACTCTGACGCCACAGCCCTGTTAACAACATTGCCTACACAAAGTTTATTCTTATCAAAAGGTTATGGCAACACTGCTTGTTGGTATATTTTAATGTCAGATATCCTCATCAGAATTTTGCTGTTGAAATTAAGCCAACTCGGTCCATAAATGGCTGAGAATTGGGCAAACAAAATGAATTTTAGTTTTTTATTTTAAAGTTTTTCAAAAAAAAATTTTTTGAAAATGTACCAAAATGTTGAAAAAAGTACTATTTTGTTTGGTGGTCAGTACCATCTAAATTTTTCAATTTTCCATCACTGATTGATATTGTATTGTGATATGAATAGTTGCGTTCGAGAACACAAAAGTTTTTACTAAACTTTACTGCATTTTACGAAATTGCGTTCGAGTACACAAAATGCTGTAAATGAGAACATTAATTAAGTGCGAAAAGTGACAGTTCTTGTCTGAGTATTTACAAATTTTTACTGCAGAAATTTTTGTAGTAAAATTTAGTAAATCAAAAAAACATATGTTTCAAAAGGTAAACAAACAAAAGTAACAAATTAAAAGCATACAAATTGTGAAAAAATTGTTTAATAAAAGAAAAGTTGAAATAAAAATTAAACCAAAACAAAAAGTGAATAAATATTAATTAATTAAACTTGTTTGTGAAACATTTATTTGGCTAAATGCAAACTTTTGACATTTTTTTTGTTATGTTAATTTTTTGGAATTGTAAAAGTGTGAAGTATTTAGGTACTTAAGTAATCAATAGCAAAAATTGATTGCTTGAGCAATTATTGCTTAGCAATCTGCTGTGATATCAGTTGTAATTTATCTGACATTTCATTTCTCTGTACGGTTGCTTATTTTTTAGTGTCTTTATTTAATAAAAAAGCAATCAAGAAAAAGCCGCCAAGTGAAAAAATACTTAAACATAATACAGAAAAAGTTTTTATATATTATATTTATATATATCAGCAAAAGCAAACGAACGTCAATATCAGCAAAAGCGACAAATTGGTTTTTTTTTGTACATTTTTATTTTTTCAATAGAACAATACAAGTTTTAGGTTTTTTTCATACGTAAATAAACAAAAAAGTAATACAAAATACTGCTACGACAATTACAATTAATTATTTTATTAATTTAATTTATTAATTTAAAAAAGAAAATTTAACAATCCCTTCAAAACGCGACATAAAACATTTGTTATAAAGACAGCCACAAAACGGTATACAACTACTCGCGGTGAAAATTGCAAATTTATGGCAAAGCAATTTCAAGTGTTCCCCAGCAATATATTCAGCAATTATTGCTCCACTGTTCTGTCATTGTTCTGCCGACGTTATTGCTTGTACTTAGCAATAAAAATTGCTACGTGAAGACCCAGCGTTGAAGATAAAATAAAATAGTTTGCTTGTATTTTCCAAAAATGTTCGTGTTATAAAAAGTATCTAATCGAGTACCGATAAGAAAACGAGTTAAGTAGTCAAAAGTGTCAATATTTTTCAACACTTCAATTATTTGCCATCAGCTGTTGCCTTTATTTTACGAATTTTTACAAATTTTGCGTTCGCGTACTTTTTTGGACAACAGCTTTTTGTGAGAGAAAATTTTTTAGTTTACTCATTTACTGCATTTTACTGTTAAAGTACTCAAACGCACCTAATAAGTCAGAAGCTAAAAGGCCATAAAATAAAAAGTAGAGTAAATTAGTACTGTTTGTAAAATTGATTTCCAAAATTTAAGATGCTACCAAAAGAAAGTTGCTAAACACACGAAGCTTTGTAATTCATATTAAAGAAATAGGTATACATATATGTATATAATGGTCTTGTTTTGTTATGTATATTTTCCTTTTATCTGACTGGTAGCTTCTGAAAAAAATCAAATAAGTTTTAAGCCCTAACACGATTTTTCGTATTTTTTCAATAGAAAATATTTAAATTAGGTTTAAAAGAACTAAAGAATTTTCAAAGTGTTCACAACTAATTAGATACCTAGTATGTCCCCTTTTTCAAGGTGGTACGGGGGAGACGCTGTATGCATGACACATTTTACCTTTTTCCTCTCTCGCCTACAAGCTTCGTCTGTCTGCCTTTCACTTGCCACCTTGTGAAAGGGGACTAATATAACAAAATTGAGAAATTTTGGAAAAGTGGACTTAGGCCTTTTAGCTTCTGACACATCCATATACCTACATACTTATATTGAATGTGTTTATATAATATTAGTAGGTGACACAATATACTGGATGCAATCAAGTCTGTTGAATTATATTGCGCAAAAAATATTTTGTAATGTTGGTTTAGTTTACTTAAACATACATATGTATGTACATTTATATATATGTATGAATGTACATATGTATCTATGTACCTATATATGAATGTGTATTGAATGAAAAATTGCGGTAGACATCTATTTTAGCGCCACAAAAATAATATTAGAAATGAAGTACCTACCTAATAATATGGGTACCGTAAAACTGATTAACATATCTGTACATACCTACATAAATCTTTAAATAATAATTTTCTTTCCCCCCGATTAAGCTAAAATGTTATAAAAAAAATTCCAATTAATCTTTGATTTACATATGTATGTATGTAATACAATCCCCCATATACTCCCATATCTGAATGTGGGTGTGTGTTTTGTTTTCTATTGAACAGACTGTGTAAAACCCTGTTTGATGTAGTGAGGTTGGTCAGTTAGGTTTGGGGACAGATACAAACGAATGAATGCTTGTGTTGATGAGTGTAAGTGTACCCACGATTAAAATCAGCAGAAAAAAGCAACAACTATGTATGTATGCACCTATAACATATCAAATCAAACGTTTATACAAATATGTACAATAAAAAATAACTTACCTTGGCCAATTAGCTATCAAAAAGTTCAATAAACTTTAAGAATAAAAATGTTTTTTAATTGATATAATATTTTTTTATTGCATTTCTTCTCGATTGGATTTCACTTTTTATGAAAATTACAACTATGTACATACTATGTAAATAAATTTATTCGGTTTTCTCATATTATTTTGCACACACGTTTTTTTACGTTAACAAAAAAATTATATCATTTTGTTTTATTCATGCGTTGCAATCGCAATAAATTACATTTTAGAGTTCGACTAAATTATTTACTTAATTTTTTCCCAATTTTGTTATATATTTAATTTTTTTGCTGTAAACGCCTTGATTTTTTTTAAATCTTCTATTTCTAACCGAAAGAAAAATACAGAAGACGAAATAGTTGCACTCACGACCAAATTGTTGTAGTTGCGTACAAAAAACGAATTTCATTCATTTGATTTCAAATAAAATGTCAACTAATGGTCGTTCGTAAGAGGGTAAGGAATGCCAACACTTTGATGTTGGAAACAAATTCCGAAATGCTTTTAAGGAAATCTACATAATACATTAATTTTTAAATAACAATGTATACTCTGACAGTATTAAACCACCACACGCGAGTATATTTGAGGCTGCGTAAAATCACAGCTTGTTGGCAAGCGAGGTGAAGAAAATGGTTTTTTGTTGAAGTAAAGTTTTTACTGGCTGCAACCCCCCATTAGCAGAACAAAACTAACGCTCAAACTAGGCGTGACATAACCATAATGCCACAGCCGTAACGGCGAATTTAGAAACCAAAACTGAATTGGTTTGTTTGGTATGTTTATGTCGTTTTGGTAATACAGAGGTGATGGTAATACAGTTTTGTTATGGTTACGTCACGTCTAATTGGACCTTAATAGTGGAAGGCCAATGTAAGCGGCATGCGGCTGCTGGCGGCGATCAGCTGTTTAGTTTTTCGCTTGAAATTTTTTTGTAAGGCAAATGAAAGCGGCACATTTTAAAGCGGCAAATGTTGAATAAGCTGTAAAAAATTGTTCAATCTATAAAAAATACGATTTATTTTAACATAATAAGAATTTACTTATCAAATTGGATTTTTTTTCCACTTCAGTTGTAATGTTTTTTAAATTTCTTTTGTTAAATGATTATGTGTGTGTATGGCAACGTCTACTTCACGCGGCTTAAAACAAAAGTTGAAAAAATTCAACTTTGCCGCGCGGCATCTTTTCCAAGTAATACCAAGTCTTAAATTTTGTGATGTGTCTTTTTTTTTGTATGAACATCTTTGTCAACAATGCTAACATTTTTACAATGGCAATGCTATTATCGCCCGCAGCCGCATGACGCGTACATTGGCCTTCCACTATAATACATGCACATCCAAAATCTACCCGGTGGCATATTCAAGCGACATTGTCAGTAAAGTTTTGTTTATGTTTACCATAGACTATGAAATGTTTACAAAAAGTCCACGTTTTGTGCTGTGATTATTGTATTTTATTAAAGTTTTTGATAATTTTTATTAAAATAAATAAGATATTGACCATAATTAAATAAAAATTGGCTAAAAATTTATTTATTTCATCACATTCAGCGGCACACTTTGATTTTTGTTTAAACCGCAAACGGTGATATAATTTCCATTTTTGTTGTAATGTTGTATTTGTTGCCGTAACGATGCCACCTGCTTATTCCACCATGTACTATATGTCTTCGTCAACAAATGAAGCATAACGGGCCTGTTCGTAAATGCATCACTGCTGTACATCATACAAGCAAACATTGCTTAGTGCCGGTTCACACACGTCAAGTTTGACTCAAGTTTGACTCAAGTCTTGAGTTTTTAGGAGAGAGTGGAAAAGAAATGGCCTTCTCTTTTTCCTTCTCTCCTAAAATATCAAGCCTTGAAGAGTCAAACTTGGCGTGTGTGAACCGGCACTTACAAAGCCAATGCAAGTTTGCAGATCATCTTTTATATCAAAAGGCATTTCGCAATGTAATTGACACTTGTTTGTGCAGCATCTACTTAAGCAAACTATTTTAAGTTCATTTATGCATTTATGAACTTGCCCAACATAGCATAAAAATTCGGTTATGTTTGGACAAATACGCTTAAATTCCATTTAAATGCACTATCTTATTCAGTCGAACGATTTGTGAAAAAAATCGTGTGTAAATTGAGTGACAGATTTTTTTGACATGTCTGTCCTACTTCCAAATGTTTATGAAAATTATTGTAGATTTGAGCTAGCATCATTTTAATGGTATAGTGTGGCATAGCAGCAGATTTTGCGGACATTTTTTAAGGCGGATATAATTCCGTTAGATTTTCATGTGAATGAATCGTACGATTGTGTAGGAATGTGAATCCCTGCATATAAAAAGTTTATTTAATTAAGATAAAATTATGGTAGCACTACTACATGAATACAAAAAAATATCATAAAAACATGTATTTTTACAAGGTGGCTTAAAAAAAATATGGGCATTTCCAGCGAAAAATCTACTTTTTGTAAAATTACGCCAGAAGTACATATTTTGAATTGTTTCTCAAAAAATTTTATATGTATAGTTCACTTTTTTATATCTTGGTGTAAAGCGCAACTAGCTCTACATTTAGTAACAAATTAGATAACGATTGAACAACATGGTCCGAAAATACAACCTTATTTGTAATCTGGCGTTACATTAAAAAAATAGACTTTTCGCTGAAAATGCCCATATTTACCTTTAAACATCAACAATAAATTTCAAGTGTTTTTTGTCAAGAATAAAAACTGGGAATTAAGCACGAATAGCAAAATCTTTTGAAAAAAAAACAAGCAAAGATTTTTAAATTTTATAGCTTGAAAAATAAATATGTATTAGTCCAAAGTTTACTAAAAAAGGTTTTATACAAAACATCTTGCTCAATTCGCAGTCTTATTCAGTTTTGTAATGCAAGTCAAAATCCACTTCGGTTTTTATAACGTCACGCGGGCGCAGATCTTTGCTTATATCTTCATCTTCATTACTTTGTATATATAAAAACCCTTTTTACAAATTTGACTTCTTCATTTAGTTTTTTTACATTTTGTGTTACAAATATCACGACACGTCAAAATGGAAATGCCGATATGTAGTTTGAAATACAAACTTATTTTGTTTTCCCTTCACTTCTATAATACGTTTAGGTTCCTGGCAGCCCTTAGTTTACATAAACTTGCAATTTTGTGTTTGTGTTTTGCTTATATTTTTTGCAAGTTTAAGATTTAAAGAGAACTTGATAAATATTCTCTTTTAATTCAACAGTGTTAAGTTGAAAGAGAGTTTAAGGCAGCGTTGCCAGAATTAAGATTTTATCTTATTTTTAAAGATTTTTTGAACAAAATAAGATTTGAAGATTTTTTGTCTCAAATTAGGATTTTTTATTTTAAGAAATAAAGATTTTTAACTTTAAGTTTGTCAACATACATAATTATTTTTACAATTTTTTAAACAGTAAATTTTTAAAACAATGGGGTTTTATAACAGCTTGTTGTCTATTGGTCTGGGCATACAAAATATTAAAAAAGCATCATAAATTAGCGGTTGTTCATTTTGGGAATATTGATTAAAAAAAAAATTTGTAAAAAGAAAAAACGAATTTTTATAAATACTAGTGTTCGCCTAATGGTCAAAATTCGACCATAATTTCTTTTTTTTTTAAATATGAAGAAAACATAATTCATCTAAGTCTATATGAATTTATTTATTTCGAACATTTATTTTTTCCTTCAAAGTGGATCGATTTGGCGAGGGACCAACTTCCGGTTCATATTTTATCTTCTACTTGAGTTAATTTACTTTTGTAAGTTCAGTATAAACAATACCAATTGAAAAACAAAAAAGTATCAAAAAGTCTTCTTTATATATTGTCATCCACTTAGGAAGTTGCACGTTTAATTTTATGTTTTCATGTCTAATTTTAACGAAAATTAATCAAAGTACCAGCTTTTGAACGAAAAAGTACCAAAAAGCTCCCCTTACATGTTCTTATTCACCCAGTTTAATGTATAATTTAACTTTATAGGTCGAATATTAACGAAAATTCAAAAAGTTCCAGATGAAGAACAAAAAATACCAGCATTTTTTATCTTATAGGTTATCACTCACTCAGGACCCTACACCTATAATATTATGTTTCTAAGTTCAATAATATAGAAAATTTTAAAATGATCGCATGAAGCACAGAAAAGTAAAAAAGATATTTAGTTTCCCGTATTTCCCCTATTTTCTCCCCAAAGGAAGAAAGCGTTCTTAACTGTTTTGCCTGGTCTGATTTATACATAAGATTTATATAGTCGAAATATTCGAAAACCGGTTTCTGAATAATTTCGAATAATCGGTCATCCTAATTTTTTATTATTTGATAATTGAAAATAAATTTTTATTTATTTATTTTGCATCTGTGTTAGTAGCAATTTTGAACGCTTATATTTCTGAAATTATTGAACAGATTTTAATAAAATATACATTGTGCACTTCGTTGAGTAAATACCTCTCAAATGGTGACATACAGAGGAGGAAACTGTTCTTAACTGTTTTGCCTTAGCCGATTTATATATAGATTAATTTATTAAAGAAAAAAAAAGTTCATGTATTTAGTACCAAAAGGTACAACTAATTGAACTAAATCCTAGGATTACCGTATTGGCCAGACCAAATTTGGGTTTTCCCTGTAATATTTTTCGAATATAACCAAAAACACTGGCGTGAATTCTATAAATGATATGTGCGGAATCGATTGGATTTGATTGGATCAAATTTGTTGTATGAAATTCTATTTATATGTAAAAGTCTACTAAATTACCCTCTTGGCCATACCAAATTTTTTTTTTTTTTTTTTTTGCTTGCAATATCTTTCAAATTGCTCAAAATATAAAAAAAAAAAACAGAAACATGAATTCTATAAATGATATATTCTGAATTGAATGAATCAAGTTTAAACCAAATGTGTGACGGATACGAAAAGCAACGATGACTTGCTTGTAAAATAAAATAATGAAATAATAAAATTATATAATTAAATCGTATAATCCAGCATAATAAGCATACGTTCAATAAAAAATATATTTCTTTACTTTTTATTTCATTGGGTTTTTTAGCTGTTCCAATTGTGGCGTGTCCAGACCAAGAGGAGAACTTAGTGGTGAAAAGTTACCGAGAATCCTAGGGTTCAGAAGCTTTTGGATTGAAAATTCCACATTCCATGTGGAACAAAGTATATATACATAAGTGCTTAAGAATATCTTTTAAAAGGGGTAGCAACATTATATTAATAACAATTCCATTAGGAATATATTAAGGAAAATCCATATTTTGACAATGAGCTTTTTTTAAATGCAATTTTCTCAAAATGCTTTCGTATAACAACGGTAACAAAAAATATAATATTTAATTGAGAACCCTGATGATTTCATAGCTCCCTAACTAACATTTTTTTTGTCCAAAATTTATAAATCTCTAATATTAGAATTTAATTACTTTCGATGAAACTTCTTAATTTAGATGGACTTTACGTTCTTATTTGTTAAAAATTAAATGGACTAAAAATGTATTTTTAGAAAAAATTTTATGGAAAATACAGTAGACGCTCAGAAATTCAAACTCTCAGAAATTCGAATTTCCAGAAATTCGAATCAGTAATTTCATTACATTTGGCACTCTAAAATTAGAATCCAAAATTTCCGAGCGGTGTTTTCTTTTTATTGTAAACACTTAAATTTTGACAATTTAGCTGAACCAAATACAAAATAAAAAGGGAAATCCCATTTTAAAAGATGACTTACAGATCTTGTTGATGTTGTTAGAGTTTAAAAGTCAGTTTTACACATACTACAGATACTAAAAAAAGTCATATGAACCATATTGTTATTTATTGTTATATCTCGTTAAGTTTTTTATAGTTTTTATATTAAATTTAAATTTTATGGTCAAATTTACTTAAATTTTTGTATAAAAAACCCGTCCAGAAATTCGAATAATTCGGAAATTCGAATCGCCCTAAAAACAAAGTGGTTCGAATTTCCGAGCGTGTACTGTATAACTAAAAACACAATTTAAACCTACAATCTAATTTTGTATAAATAGGGCAATTACGTATTTAAATTTTTACAGTTTCCATAATAAAAAGTATTTTCTTTTAAAAAATTAATAATTTTAACTTTTTTGACCTTGTTATAAAAATTTTAAGATTTTTCTCTTCAAAATAAGATATTTTTCGTCAAATGTAGATTTTCCTTTTAATTCTTCTGGCAACGCTGGTTTAAGGGGTTTTAGCAATAGTTGCCAAGTCGAGTTGGTAGAAAATCGTCAAAATTTTTTGAAAAATCATTAAAATCGTCAAATTGATGATTTTTACAGTTAAAAATCGCTACAAGAAACACCATCGCAAATATGTAACAGTTTTTTATAAACTTGGTGTTTTCCGTAAATTTTGGCTTTTTTGTAATAATATTTACAAATTATTAGTATTGTGGTTTTATGAAGAAAGGAATTTTACAACATGAAAATTAATTAAAATTTATTGATAATTTTTCATTCTTGACTCAATCTGGGCTCGAACCCAGGTGTTTACGGACAGGTTACCCTGACATGTTTCGATTGCAACCACTTAATCTCCTCAGAGGGCTTGCCGTTTAACACTCGCAGCCATCGACGACTGCTGACGTCATTAGTCAAACATCAATCCTTAAACCAAATTGTATTCAACCTTTGGTAGATCGAAATTTTCTTTGAATGATTATCTATTTTAATTCATTTTAACATGTTATTCCTTTACTTCTGTTTTTTCGTACTTTTGTCAAGAATTCTTCTTGAAGTTCAAAGTACATATTTTTTGTTTTTTCATTTTTTGTCTTTCTTATTCTTGTTGACCTTTTCAGCACAACTTGAAGGACAAATGCAAACATAGAGCTCGTGCCTTAGCTTTAACAATTATTAGTATTGTGGTTATTTTATTGAACTATTTATGGTTTTTAATCCAAATTTTTAATATTTTTAATTAGGCTTAAGTTCATTAAATTTAATTTTCATTAAATTATTTTTATGAAGAAAGGAATTTTACAACATGAAAATTAATTAAAATTTATTGATAATTTTTCATTCTTGACTCAATCTGGGCTCGAACCCAGGTGTTTACGGACAGGTTACCCTGACATGTTTCGATTGCAACCACTCAATCTCCTCAGAGGGCTTGCCGTTTAACACTCGCAGCCATCGACGACTGCTGACGTCATTAGTCAAACATCAATCCTTAAACCAAATTGTATTCAACCTTTGGTAGATCGAAATTTGCTTTGAATGATTATCTATTTTAATTCATTTTAAGATGTTATTCCTTTTCTTCTGTTTTTTAGTACTTTTGTCAAGAATTCTTCTTGAAGTTCAAAGTACATATTTTTTGTATTTTCATTTTTTGTCTTTCTTATTCTTGTTGACCTTTTCAGCACAACTTGAAGGACAAATGCAAACATAGAGCTCGTGCCTTAGCTTTAACAATTATTAGCATTGTGGTTATTTTATTGAACTATTTATGGTCTTTAATCCAAATTTTTAATATTTTTAATTAGGCTTAAGTTCATTAAATTTAATTTTCATTAAATTATTTTTATGAAGAAAGGAATTTTACAACATGAAAATTAATTAAAATTTATTGATAATTTTTCATTCTTGACTCAATCTGGGCTCGAACCCAGGTGTTTACGGACAGGTTACCCTGACATGTTTCGATTGCAACTACTCAATCTCCTCAGAGGGCTTGCCGTTTAACACTCGCAGCCATCGACGACTGCTGACGTCATTAGTCAAACATCAATCCTTAAACCAGTGGTGATCATTTCATAGAGCAATTGCTTTTTGGCTCCACCCATCACTTTTTTATGCTCTTTTAATCAGTGGTGATCATTTCATAGAGCAATTGCTTTTTGGCTCCACCCATCACTTTTTTATGCTCTTTTAATTCAGTTGTCTTTCAGACGGCAAATAATGCACATGCTTGGCGAATGCTTTGGTTGATTTTAAAAAATAGTGCGTAAAAAAAATGTTCGTACCATTACGAAATTTTTTTATGATAAATACTGCATTATGTTTTGTTTTTTTTTTACGTTTAAAATATAAGGAAACATATTTTGTTTAACCAAATAGCAAATTAATTGTGTATTGAAGTATTAAACCGATTTTTTATACCAAAGCAATTTTTACGATTACATTTTTATAAAAATCTTTTCATTTACTTTTTTGTTGTACTGTATTTCAAAATTTGTCTCATATTCTCACCAATACACAAGCATTTCAATTTTGATCAGCACTGCCTTAAACCAAATTGTATTCAACCTTTGGTAGATCGAAATTTTCTTTGAATGATTATCTATTTTAATTCATTTTAACATGTTATTCCTTTACTTCTGTTTTTTCGTACTTTTGTCAAGAATTCTTCTTGAAGTTCAAAGTACATATTTTTTGTTTTTTCATTTTTTGTCTTTCTTATTCTTGTTGACCTTTTCAGCACAACTTGAAGGACAAATGCAAACATAGAGCTCGTGCCTTAGCTTTAACAATTATTAGTATTGTGGTTATTTTATTGAACTATTTATGGTTTTTAATCCAAATTTTTAATATTTTTAATTAGGCTTAAGTTCATTAAATTTAATTTTCATTAAATTATTTTTATGAAGAAAGGAATTTTACAACATGAAAATTAATTAAAATTTATTGATAATTTTTCATTCTTGACTCAATCTGGGCTCGAACCCAGGTGTTTACGGACAGGTTACCCTGACATGTTTCGATTGCAACTACTCAATCTCCTCAGAGGGCTTGCCGTTTAACACTCGCAGCCATCGACGACTGCTGACGTCATTAGTCAAACATCAATCCTTAAACCAAATTGTATTCAACCTTTGGTAGATCGAAATTTGCTTTGAATGATCATCTATTTTAATTCATTTTAACATGTTATTCCTTTACTTCTGTTTTTTCGTACTTTTGTCAAGAATTCTTCTTGAAGTTCAAAGTACATATTTTTTGTTTTTTAATTTTTTGTCTTTCTTATTCTTGTTGACCTTTTCAGCACAACTTGAAGGACAAATGCAAACATAGAGCTCGTGCCTTAGCTTTAACGAGCCCAGATTGAGTCAAGAATGAAAAATTATCAATAAATTTTAATTAATTTTCATGTTGTAAAATTCCTTTCTTCATAAAAATAATTTAATGAAAATTAAATTTAATGAACTTAAGCCTAATTAAAAATATTAAAAATTTGTATTAAAAACCATAAATAGTTCAATAAAATAACCACAATACTAATAATTGTTAAAGCTAAGGCACGAGCTCTATGTTTGCATTTGTCCTTCAAGTTGTGCTGAAAAGGTCAACAAGAATAAGAAAGACAAAAAAAATGAAAAAACAAAAAATATGTATGTACTTTGAACTTCAAGAAGAATTCTTGACAAAAGTACGAAAAAACAGAAGTAAAGGAATAACATGTTAAAATGAATTAAAATAGATAATCATTCAAAGCAAATTTCGATCTACCAAAGGTTGAATACAATTTGGTTTAAGGATTGATGTTTGACTAATGACGTCAGCAGTCGTCGATGGCTGCGAGTGTTAAACGGCAAGCAGGAGATTGAGTGGTTGCAATCGAAACATGTCAGGGTAACCTGTCCGTAAACACCTGGGTTCGAGCCCAGATTGAGTCAAGAATGAAAAATTATCAATAAATTTTAATTAATTTTCATGTTGTAAAATTCCTTTCTTCATAAAAATAATTTAATGAAAATTGAATTTAATGAATATTTACAAATATTATAATTCAAAAATCTCTTCAAGTAAAACAACTTTTTGTCACTTGCCTGTAAAAGAAACAAAACTTTTAATAAAGAAAAATAGTGTTTTAAACAAACTCAACATAAACCCGAAATTAATGTTTCTATCAAATTTAAGATTATATTTTATCAATATGGATAAGGTGGTCAAATATTATTTGCAGGGTATTTTGATCTGTGTATTTGTGCCTTAAGATATAAATATGTAGGTAATGGTAATGGTAAAAATTGGTTCTTTTGACCTGGAAACGATCTGTATTTAATTTTTATAAATAGTTTTTTTATTAATTATCTCCTTTTTTATTTTTTCATTAATAAATTGTAAACTAAAATTTAATATTTTTTATACCCTCCACCACAATTAGTTGTGAAGAGGGTATATTAAGTTTGTCATTCCGTGTGAAACTTTTTTATTATTCATCTCAGACCCTATAAAGTGTATATATTCTGGGTCCTTGAGTAATTTTAAGTCCGTCTGTTGAAAACACGCTCACTTTCGAAAAACTCAAAAGAAATAAACAAACTTGATGTCAAATTGCTTGTAGTTATCCTAAGCAGTTTGGGATTGAAATCCAGCAAAATCGGTTCAATAGGATCTGAGCTATGAATCAAAATGTGGAACCACCACCTAAAAAAAATTGATAATTTTGTTACAAAAACTAACATAAATGGTGGAAAAATGCACAGAATGATATAAGATTTCGCAACAGTTCGTTTTATTTAACTCGAAATCACGCTGTAAAATTTCTTGAAGATCCGTCCATGATTTACCCTAGGCCCCATATAAGCCCTACTCCCGGAAAACAGTATAGTAAGCCTAAAACCCTAACTAACAATGCTATCATAACAAATTTTGGCACGTCACAGTTAAATAGGACTAGAAATGAAACTATTAAGTTTCGTGAAGATCGGTCCATAACTAACCATAGGCCCCATATAAAACCTACTTCCAGAAAACAGTTTAGTACGCCTAAATCCGTAAAAAATAATGGTATCATAACAAAATTTGGTACATCAAAATTTTTTAGAACTAAAAATAAGACTGTGAAATTTCGTGAAGATCGGTCCATAATTTACCATAGGCCCCAAGCGTAAAAAAGAATGCTATCATAACAAAATTTGGTACATCACAGTTTTATTGAACGAGAAATAAGACTTTAAAATTTTGTGAAGAACGGTCCATCATTTACCATAGGCCCCTTATAAACCTTACTCCCGGAAAACAGCTTAGTACGCCTAAAAACGTAAAAAATAACGCTATCATAACAAAATTTGATACATCACAGTTTTATAGAACTAGAAATGACACTGTGAAATTTGGTGAAGATCGGTATCTAACTTACCATAGTCCTCATATAAAGCCCACTCTGGTAAAATAATTAAATACGCGGTAAACTTTCTTCCAGTTTAGCTTCATATGGCCAGAAAAAATGTTATGCAATTTTGTGATATACGGTCCATAATTTTCCATAGATTCCATTTTAGCAGCCTTCTGAAATTTACTGCAAACGCTGAAACTAATTGCACCGCTGTATTGAAATTTATGTTTTTTAATACCAGAAATCGTTCTGCAGAATTTGGGATAATTGGTTCATAGCTTACCATGGCTTTTATATAATTTATTCTCTTGAAAATCATTTAAGTTCAACTTAAACTGATATTCTCCTCAAACTTTTTAAAATTGATTCTGATTGTCGATCAATAACTTTATATAGGTCTAAACCGCAACAAATTTTAATGCAGATGTTTGTTTTTACAAAGATTATAATAATAAATAGACATCATACAGATATTACTCCTAAAACATTCGAAGTGTCGGTGGAGGGTATCAAAGATTCGGCACAGCCGAATATAGCACTCTAACTTGTTTTTAACACAATTTTTAAAAGCACACTTTGAAAAAACTTTTGACATTTCTGGCCTGACCAAAAAAAACCGGGCTGTTTTTCGCTGCCACCTTATAGTCAATTCGTCTTAGTGGTGGCGAATTCATAAAAAAGCGAATTTGACACTACCAAAAACCCAAGGCGAATTTACTTCAGGTGGCGGCGAGACTACAACAAGTCAACAACACGAAAAACAACACTGTTTTTTATTGTTGCTTGAGAAAGAAGGACTTCAAAAGGGAAACGACAAATATCGTATAATGTAAATGGGCACTTTCAAGGAGAATATGTTAGTGCTGGTTCACACAGGTCAAGTTTGACTCTTCAAGTCTTGAGCTTTTAGGAGAGAGGGGTAAGGAGAATGGAAAGGGGTACATACTTGACCGTACCAGTCAGTTTTGTATTTTTCTTTTCTTTTTTCATCCGTAATATAATAAAAAGCTACAAAGTTGAAGGAAAAGAAAACAAAAATTAATTTTGTGCATGAACGTGAACGCAAGTTCAAAAGAAAATTTAAATAAAACTGTTCAAGTAAACTTGACCTGTGTGAACCAGCACTTATTATTTTTATTATCAAGTCTTTAGCTTTTAAGAGGGAGGGGAAAAGAGTATGCCATTTCTTTTCCCTTCTCTCCTAAAAACTCGAGACTTGACAAGTCAAACTTGACGTGTGTGAACAGGCCCTTACATTTTGTACATTTTGTAGTAAATTCGCATTGAACGCTTACAAATGCTATTAACATGTTATGTTAATAACATGTACATTTTCAATTATTAATATTTTAGTTATAAGAATAAAACCAATCTTTAAAACTCACTTATCTTATTCCAACGATGACAACAGGGCAGATGAGATATTGAATTTGATTTTACTCGTAGATTTTGAAGTATTTAAAATTGAATACAATTAAGTTGAAATGTGAGTGCTGGTTCACACTCTTCAAGTTTTAAGCGTCAAGTCTTCATCTTTTAGGAGAAAAAGGAAAGACCCAGCAGGAAAAGATAATCAATAGGAAACGAGAATGTAATAAATATCTTAATTAATATTTGATTCAAGAACTCATTACTCTTAACACGTAATGTATACTGCGAATGAATTAAATAATTCTAAAAAATGCGAATAATTGTCACGAACAGAAGAAAAACCACGAATAATAGTAACGAACAGAAACAGCATATTCTCTTTTCTGCAAATATGGGAATGTACGTGGTTATCAATACATTATTATTGTGTCGGTGAAATTTCCTTCTCGATTCCAATGTATTAATTATTATTCTTTCGAAAATAACAAATTATTTTTTTTTGTTATTTATATAATCAATGCCTTTTTTCCCCGCTGGGAAGAATGCCATTATTTATTTTCCTCTCTCTCCTTAATACTCAAGACTTGATGGCTAAAACTTGAAGAGTGTGAACCAGCACTAATAAGTACATTAGCGTGACCGTTAGTTGTATGGAGAATTTTTTATTTCAGCAAAAGATTTTCTTTGAGGTTAATGTTGTTGACTAGAAGATCTAAAATATTGCCATATATCATGTTCTTGTAACATGTTTTTTTCTTTAAAGATAGTCATATGCAAACAATTTACATTTGAATAGATGGGCTTGAAGGCAAACTTTGAGGGGCGGACGCCCCCCTAAAACACAACTTATCGCTATGAAATTTTTTTGTATTTTTTCTTTTTTTTTTTAACTGAACCGATTTGGAGGAAGAGAATATAAGAAATAAAAAAAATAACGGTCATGCTAATGTACATATGTATATTTTAAAATATGTATGGGTAAGTGCGAAAAATATAGATTTTTAAAAATGTATTTACATATTTGTATATATTTCAATACTCTAAATTTTAATAAATAAAAATAAAATAAAGATTTCCTTGATTCAAGAAAAATAAGAATATTTTGTTTACAAGTTTAAAGAGAAAATGTTTCGTTTATTTTTATAAATTGTTTTCTTGATGAGATCTTGGAAGTAAATTGCTTACAAATTGTGTGCAGCCTACGTCACAGCTTTCAATTTTCAATTTATTTTGACAGACAGTATAAATAACCCTGCAGCCACACGATCAAGTCTTTCTTGATAGTCTTTTACATATACCGTTTGTCAAAATGTCCAAAAATTGAAAGCTGTGAAGTAGGCTGCACGCAATTTAAAAGCAATTTAGTGCTGGTTCATACACGTCAAGTTTGTGGCATCAAGTCTTGAGCTTTTAGGAAAGAAGGGAAAAGAGAATGTCATTTCTTTTCCCTCCATCCTAAAAATTCAAGACTTGAAGAGTCGAACTTGACATGTATGAACCGACACTTACTTTCAAGATGTCATCAAGAAAACATTTTATAAAGACAAACGTGTAATCAGCTGTTAAATTGAACGTAAAATTGCTAAACAAATGGAAAGGTGAAATTGAAAGCAATCTCGTTGTCAATTTAAAAAGTGTAAGTGTGTAAGTCTGAGTTCATACGGCTCATGTCTTATTGCCAAGATTGTTCCTTTTTCTTCTTTGACCATGAATTGGCGTTCAAATGATTCATGTCATGTTGACGACATGTGCTTTTTTGATATTGAAAACAATAACAAAATTAAACAACGAATGAAAAAGCAAAACGTAAAGACAGTACATGCATGCTCGTTTCTTTTCACCTCGTCCCTCTCGCCTATAAAGTAGCAATCATGTCAATAAGACAATAGCCGTATGAACACAGACTTTGACACAAAGTGAGAGTGTATTGTAAATTGAAAGGCAAAACTTTATCGTGCGGCCCCCAAGTAAAACTCATGTGGCTGCAGGGTTGCTACAGCAAATTTAGCCAAATATATTATTTCAGCTAGAGACCCTTCTAAAACTTATAAATTAAAATAAAATAAACACTCACGAAACACCCTGTTTCTACATCAAAGTTAATTTTAGTACCAAATACCATCACTAGATTTTATTATAGTTTTAATTGAAAATATGAAGCTAAAATACGAAATACATATTGTAATTTAAAGCAAAAAGAAGTTAAATAAACATAAGTACAAAAAATCTCTATAATATTAAAAAAAAGTGGAAATATTAAATAATACATTATATTTAATTAAATAAAAAATGGCATTTCTGTGTCCAGTACGCATGAGACGCGACAAAAAGAAAGGTAAACAAATTTAAGAAATAAACAAATACAAAATAAAAACAAAAAAATGTTTTTTTTTTTAATTTAAAAGTTTTTAATTTTTATACACATTTTATAGAACTCAATTCGTAAAAGACTTAGAACACATCCATGTTTAAGACGGTCAAAAAACAAAAGATTTAAGAAACAAACTTGGTTTTTCATTTACTTTTTTCACAGCCACAAATGCCAACATTGAACGTGATTTACCTTTACCTGGTGGGGTGGGGTTGGGTCGTATTACCGGTTCCTCTAGTATAGAAACACTAGTTCGTGTAGGCATTGAGAAAGAACATGGCCTTAGCCCAGATTCTAAAATGGTGGTTTTGCACGACTTCACACCCTGTGTAGACGATGAACTCGAGGTTAGGCGCGGACAAATTGTTAATATTTTATACCGTGAAAATGATTGGGTCTATGTAATTGGTGAAGATTCACGGCAGGAGGGCTTTATACCCTATTCCTACTGTGCTCCATACAATACCCAATTGGCCGATATGGCCATAAAAAAGAAATTACCCCGTGGCACTGCTGCCCCAGAAGATCATAATGAAAACATGCCCTTGCCACCTGGAAGCGATCAAACTAAATTAGATTTAATCGAAGAGGTCAATAATGCCCAAGTGGCTTTAAAAAATGCAGTAGCTGAACTGGCCTCCCCGGTTATTATACCTGTGGAGCCCGAATGTACTCCCTTCCACAAGGAGCCTAATGGTCGCTATATTGTTCTCTACACTTTTATAGCACGCGATGAAAATGATTTATCGGTAGAGCGAGGTGAATTTGTTACTCTACTTAATCGTGATGATACCGATTGGTTTTGGATAGTGCGCAGTGATGGTCAGGAGGGTTTTGTTCCATCCGCCTTTATTTATCCGGCCGATAGTGTATTGCAGACACAACAAAAACTATTAGAAAGCAGATTAAATAAAACAAATAACCAATTAACGGCGGAGTTGATTTCAAGTTCGGGTCCTACTCAGGGTAATTTGAATTCCTTGAGCCAGCCGGTGGCGATAGGTAGTAATGGCTTAGAGAATTCTCTGCAACAACAGCAAAACTCACAAAATTCAGCTCAAATACCAGCCGATGATTTGAGATATGGCACCGAATTGGTGATGTTATACGATTATAAGGTAAGTGAAATTAAAATTAAAAACAATGAAATTTATTGTTGATGGGATAAGCTATTCCTATGCGCATTTCACTAGTTGCTTAGGCCAGACCGTCAGGAAACTTCATCCAAAGATTTTAGAAAAACAAAAGATATTAAACCAAATAAAACTGTTAAACGTATAAGAGTTATAAGCAATAGTTCTACTTGTAACAATATCAAAGTTTAAACAAAAACATCAACAATAAACAGTGAGTTTATCTCTTCTTACATTCCCCACTACAATTGATTGAAATTCTTCCAACATTAATTGCAGTTGTAAGTAGGTTAAGAAAAAACAAAATGAAAACAAAAACAACTTGCAAAAGCATGTTGCCAGTTTAAGTTTTTTAGGCCGTGCACTTGCCTGTTTACTATCAAAAATTACTTTTTGGGAATACAAATTTTAATTTAAAAGATTTTGTTATTCGTGCTTAATTCCCAATTTTTATTCTTGATAAAAACACTGAAATTTATTGTTGATGGGATAAGCTATTCCTATGCGCATTTCACTGGTTGCTTAGGCTAGATCGTCAGGAAACTTCATCCATAAAGATCTTAGAAAAACTAAAGATATTAAACCTGTTAAACGTATAAGATTTATAAGCAACAGTTTTACTTGTAACAATATCAAAGCTTAAACCAAAACAACAACAATAAACAGTGAGTTTATCTTTTCTTACACATTGAAAAATAACGTTATAAAATTTGATATTTTTCCCTGAAGAAGTCACACAAAGGCGTGACGAAATATTGGACTAGAAAAAAAAACAAAACAAGTAGACCTCAAGCTAAATTAAATAAATATAAGTATTAAAACAAAGTTCGAACAATAGACAATTTATATAAGGTGCCTTTCAGCACATTTTACAGAAGAGAAAAAACTTTTTATATTTCGTATTTGCAGCTTTAGAGGAAACCCAAAAATATAGTTGGTTTTACACATTTCAAGACTCAAATTGATGAAAAACTACATGCTGGTCGACGAGTCGTAAATTTCTCTACCACACGGTGTCAAACACGGGTGTTCTGGAAATCGAAAACGCAAAATGCAAGAAATTTAAATGTCGTTTTTGAATAAGATTTCTTAAATAAAAGATATTTATGACACATATTATACAGATATTTTATAACAAAAATTATAAAATTTATATTAAGTGTATTAAAAACAACTTCCAAATTCTTGCCTTTTGAGTTTTCGATTTTCAGAACACCCTTGAAAATCTCAATTTACTTCAAAAGTTTATGCCGAGGATAAAGTAAAGATGCATAGAGAAGATGTTAGTAAAAGTATTTATGTAAGACAGCTTTTCTCGCAAGCTATACTTTAACAAAGGGTTTTTCAATTTTAAATTTTGCTTCAGTTCTTTTACGGGCAAATTTTACTTTGACAAATTTCAAGTTCTTTTGTTGTTGTTGTTTGTCATATTAAAAATGAAACCAAATACAATTATGTATAAATTAATTTCAATAAAGTAAGAACTTACCTCCATTCTTCTTTCCCTTCTCTCATAAACACTCAAGACTTTGCAAAGTAAACGTTGGGGAGAGAAAGCGTTCTTAAGGAATTACCAAATAAATTCTTAAATTTTGCAATTGCTTTTCAAAACATTTTCAATTATGTATATCAAGCCATAACCACAAAAAAAGCTTTAGCGTCAAAAACAAAATTTTACGGAAGTTTTTTTTTTATTTTATGAAGGTTGTCGATTGAGATAAAATTGTTATTTTAGGAGATGATGCAAGAGTGCCAGTAAAATCATTTATTAAAAAAAAGAAAATTGAAAATGATGTCGCTTAAGCTTTTTTAGCGGTAAGTTCTCGATATGTTTTTGTAAACAACCAGAAACTCCCTAATATGTATGTATGTATGGATGTATTTCAGATATAAACCCTGCAAATAATAGGACCAGTCCAAACACGCGTGTAAAGAGTAGTCCACAAGGGACCAGGACTAGTCCACAAGTAACCCAAACGTATGGAAAAAACCTGGTCTATTTAACATTACGATGTCCTAGGAGAGGACCATATAACCCACCTTTGGACCACTAAGGAGTAGTTTTAAAACTACTCCATGGTATATAACCCACCTTTGGACCAGTAAGGAGTAGTTTTAAAACTACTCCATGGTATACTCAAGAGGATTAGTTTTGAAGTCGTTTAAACACGAAAGCATGTCGTTAAAAAACGAAGACATGTCGTCTCACTACAAACACTTTTTAACAATGGCATGGTCCATGCTTGCATTACATCGGACTAGTCCATGGAGTAGTCCATTTTATCAAAATGGGTCAGGTGGTCCAATTTTATTTGCAGGGAAGAATATAATAATTTAAATTTTTAGAAATTTTCTAAGATTCAGATGTGCTAAAAATGGATCGATTTCAAAACGATAGTTTTTAAAAAGTGTGATGAATTTCGAACGATTTTAAAATCCATTTCTGAATTAGAGTCTGCCGTATTCATAAAAAATAAAATAAGTTTGAAATGTGTTTTAAGCCAAAATTTTCATACAAATTTTTCTTAAAATGCATTTCAAATTCATTTTAATTTTTTATGAATACGGGGGCTAATTTTTTTGTTCAAAATACAATTTGATTAACATTTCAAATACATTTTTGTACATACCAAGCCCTAACCGTGAAAATAACTTAAGCGCCAAAAATCAAATTTTACAGGAGAGAGCTTTTTTTTATTTTACTTCATATAAATTTTGTATGAAATTTGTAGCTTATGATGAAATTGTTTTTGCTATATAACGTTACCTTATTTGACCATGACATTTTAGGAGATGATGCAAGTAGTGCCAATAAAGTCATTTATTAAAAAAAAACGAAAATTGAAAATGCTGTCGCTTACGTTATTTTCGCGGTTAGGGCTCGACATAATTCAAAAGAATATAAACAGAAAACATGAGGAAAATGTACCAAAATCAATTTTTAAAGATACTGAAAACGAATAATTAAATAGTTTGTTTCCAATCATCGTCCATTTTTTTAAAAAATTCATTTGAAATTGAAATAAATTTAAGTGAAACCAGACAAATTTTTGTCTTTAAGAAAAATTCCTAAATCAAATTAAAAACTCTCAAATTGTATTTAAGCAGGCATGTGATGAAAATTGGTCGAGTTATCGTCGTTAAAATCCATTTCTGAGTTACAGCCTTAATTTCTTTTGTTCAAAATAAAGCTCAGTTGACATATTAACTAATAGTTGAAAAAGAAAATAAGAGTGAAATGTACATATGACACACATGACTCCAATAAAATAAGAAATTTCGTTAATTACAAATGGAATTTTTTTTAAATAACCTATAATTTTAAAAATTTATTTAAGGCACAAGCTCCCGACGATTTAAGTGTGAGACGTGGTGATTGGATTTATGCTGACTTAAATAATCAAACCGTAGACGGTTGGCTATGGGCTTATGCTCCCAAAACACGTAAATATGGTTTTATACCAAAGGCTTATGCCCGGCCACCAGCCATGACAAGTTTATAAATTGAAAATGTACATCAATAATTCAAAGAAAATACAATTTCAATATTTTTTTATACATTGTACAATTATTTTAATTGCATTTATTACTATAATCATTGCTCTATAATTATGATTATTTTAATATAAATATAAATATATACATATATTTTTTTTGTTGCTTTTTTAACAATATTTTAAGTATAAACTATGTTGAGTGTACAACATTTGAAGTCGTTTTAAAAGAGATTTCAAGATGAGCATACATTTTAATTTTAAGGTCACTTTTATTTAACTTATTTACACATTTCATTTAGTTTCTAAGTTTTAAGTTCACTATTTGTAAATTATTGTTTCGACACACAAGTAAAGGCAAAATAGCCAGTCAAATTTAAGAAAAAAATAATATAAGAGCAAAAAAAAAAATGATTATAAAACGGAACTTTCGAAAAAAATACTATGTTTAGTTGCTTTTTTATAATTTACATTAAAAATACAACTTTAACTTAAATAAAAACTATTTACTAAAAAATATTAATTTATATGTGTTTGTAACTGTTAGCGCAATTTATTAACTGATTTCTTATGCTCAACATAAATAATCAGTATTACAGCAAATATTTTGTTGGAATTCTTAACAATTTGTAGACACCATTATTTTTTCTTTTAATGAATTAAATAAACTAAGTTCAAAAAAACTTTTTCCGTAAAAAAAAAAGTTAGCATCCTTTTGTTTATGTCACCTAAATAATTAAATATTACCATTTGTGGGATTTATATTGAGATTTCTAAAATAAAAAGTAAAAATATTAAAATTTAAAAAGAATTCGAGGATACAGTTACTTACTTTAACATTTCTTTCAGTTGTTCCTTTTCTTGCATTTCTTCGCGTAGTTTTTGTTGCAGTTGTAATATCAAATCATTTTTCGTATTGACTTGCAGTTTCAAATGTGCAATAGTTTCTTCTTGAGCCTCGAAAATTGCCTGTCGAAGAGAAAATTAATATATAAAGTAACATTTTTTATATAAAAAAAAAATATTTCGGCTATTTGAAAACGAACGGTTTTTGAAGTTAAAAAAAATTTTACTTAAAATTAAATTTGTAGAGAAAAAAATTGGAAGAAAAAAGTGTAAGTAGAATTCGGAAAGAAAATGTATGTACTTTCTAAAAAGCGGGTCTTAAAGAGAAACTCGATATTCGAACAAAAAAAAAATCTTTTTTTAACAGAAAAAATTGATTTTTGAATAGCAATTCTTTTTTTTTACAGGAACAACTATTTCATAGAAAAACCAACTGTCCAACAGAAAATGCGATTTTAGCAGCTTTCTGTGAAGAAAAGTGATATTCGAATAAAAATCATGAGTTTTAGTATTGTGGTTATTTTGTTGAACTATTTATGGTTTTTAATCCAAATTTTTAATATTTTTAATTAGGCTTAAGTTCATGAAATTTAATTTTTCATTAAATTATTTTTATGAAGAAAGGAATTTTACAACATGAAAATTAATTAAAATTGTTATTGATAATCTTTCATTCTTGACGTGGCTGGGGCTCGAACCCCGGCCGGCAGGTTACCATGACATGTTTCGATTGCAACCACTCAATCTCCTCAGATGGATTTGTACGAAAAAACAGAAGTAAGGAAAAAACATGTAAAATCGATTAAAATGGATAATCATTCAGGAAAGCAAATTTCGATCTACCAAATGTTAGAATACAATTTGGTTTAAGGATTGATGTTTGACTATTGACGTCAGCAGTCGTCGATGGCTGCGAGTGTAAGACGGCAAATCCATCTGAGCAGATTGAGTGGTTGCAATCGAAACATGTCATGGTAACCTGCCGGCCGGGGTTCGAGCCCCAGCCACGTCAAGAATGAAAGATTATCAATAACAATTTTGATTAATTTTCATGTTGTAAAATTCCTTTCTTCATAAAAATAATTTAATGAAAAATTAAATTTCATGAACTTAAGCCTAATTAAAAATATTAAAAATTTAGATTAAAAATCATGAGTTTTTATACAGAAAAGTATGTCAAAAAAAAAAAAAAAGAATACTATTTTTGAACATAAATTGCATGATTTATGAAGTGACAAGAAAATAATTTTTTTTTTAATTATGCATTTTTTGGCAACAAAAAATTATTTTTAATAAGTAAATAAAATAAAGCTTCGTTCACAATCAAAAAAAAAAAAACATTTTCACTTGGTGTTCTTAATGGAGCAACAATTTCTTTTGCAACCACACAAATTTTGCATTAAGATACCGTTTGCAAATTTTAGCCACACCAATATTATGCATTTATTTTTAAGCTTTTTCTTCCCAAAGTATTTCATATATGGGCATTTCCGTCAAAAGGTCCGCCGTGACCGAAAATTTAAAAGTTATTAAAAGCTGATTATTTTACGATATTGTTATAGAGAAATATTAAGATTTTACTAATTTTATAAATTTACCCATAAATTTGTTCACTTAGATGAACAATCAGACTGCAAAGTTGTGCAAACGTAATTTCTTATTTTTGAGAATGTTTTATTGTATGTTTTCTTTAATATTTATCTTTCTTAAAAGAGGTGATATTTGATAAAAATTATTCCAAAAAAATGTTCTTACATGTTCTATAATCTAAGGAAGAGTTCAAAGAGAAATATGTTATTCGGATTAACGGTAAATTTTTATTTATTTTTTTGATCATTATTCAGTTAAATTATTACGGAAATGTCACGTACAGAGACCTGCGCCGAAGCGGCTTAGCCGGCTGTTAGCCAGCCGCCGATGAAGATATTTGTAGCCACCGCCGCCGAAAATTCTTCGGCTAAAAATCGGCTGCAGCTTAGCCACCGATTACTTTATAAATAATTTTTATTTTCTTTTTTAACACCTTGCCACATTCTTTTTTGTTTGTCTATTCTTAAAAAGTGCAACTCTTAGTTTCTTGTTTATAAAGCACCAACATTTCATCAGAATTTACAAAATAACGACATATAGGAAAATGGGTGAACACTGGTGCAATTGTTGATTATTTTTTGTGATAACTATTCAGTGTATTTTGCCGCCGAAAAGTTTTAGCTCTGTAAAAATTTGACCAAATTACTTTTGTTAAACAGCCTTAAGTGTTGATTGTTTTTATAACTCAATATGTGGGAGAATAACAAAATTACAGATTTTTTAAAGCATCAAAAGTAATGGAGGATGAAATTGACTCCAGCGATACGGTTGCCGAGATCAGCGAGTTCAATTCAGATTTCGTGCATTACAAAAATATGCTTAACAAGAAAAGTGAATTTAAAAGTAAAACGCAAATATGGTTGTTCGCGTCACTACTGAGGTATTCAACACACCAAGACTAGCCTTCAACGTGGTCGAAATTTTGGTGTGTACTGTATCACATTTTGTCCTTTTTTAAGAGACCGTTTTCAAGCCGAACAAAGATAAATAGAAGTTTTATTATAACTGTTTTATATGTAAAAATGTTAAATTTTGTACCTCTGGAATAGCTAATTATTCAATTAATGTTTGATTTCCTGTGTCATTGAAAACATGTGATTCTTGTTTAAACAAAAACATATTTTTTTTCAATGGGTAGTGAATTATAGAATGAAAAATGTTTTAATATGAACATATACAAATATGTTTGCACAAATGTACATACATATAATTTTAATATACATATCCCATCGGCTGACAGCCACATCGGCTAACAGCCGGAGCGATCCGCCGCCGAGCATTTTTTTGCGTCAGCCGCCGCCGCCGATGAAATCCCACGGCGCAGGTCTCTGGTCACGTATCAACCCAGATTTTGGCTTAAAAAAAAAGAAAATACAAAAGATTTTGGAATCAAACCAAGACATTTTAATGTTACATGCTACGTAAAATTCTGAAAGTAGTTTGAATAAAAAATTGTGCCAGGTTTCGCTGACTTACGCCTTTTTATACATGGCCAAAAAAACTACTTCTGTTTTTTCACGTTCGAACCGCTACTTCTTTTGCCATTATCTTTGACCTAGAATCGCGCCATCCATAAACTTAAGCATAGATAACAGTGCTTTCTTAGTGCTATAATTTAAGGGTTAAGAAAATGTAAAAATATTTTTTGCTTAAAATGTTATTGCATTTTTGATGCGTACAACTGTCACGTTCAACACTTTGGAATTACCCATATTTTCCTTTCATTTGTAGAACAAAAATGTAACTAAAATTTTTTTAAGAATGTAAAGAGGAGTTCACACGGAGTCTTTTCAGACATGTCTGTTTTTGACATTCTCTTTTGAACATGCTTCCAAAAACCTATTGTCTTTTCACGATGTCTTTCCAAACGCGTCTGTTTTCATGTCTAAAAGTCTAATACACACATAAGTACATGCAAATTGAAAACATGAAAATTCTTATGAACAAACATGAAAACTCATTTCATGTCTGTTTGGCAACCCCTCTTTCTTCTCTACCCCGATCGCCAACAAACAAAACAAACGTGTTTGTTAGACATGTCTGAATAGACACCGTGTAAACTCCCTCTAACTAAAGTTGAGTCTACTTTAACTTCAGCAACAATTTGTATGAAATTGTTTCTGACGTTTCAAATGATTTTATTTAGTTTTGAATGAAAATTTTAACAAAATGTTTACAAAAATAAAAATAAATGCATAATATTGCTGTGGCAAAAATTTGCAAACGGTTGCTTAATGCAAAATGTGTGTGTTTGCAAAAGAAATTGCTGCTCTATTATGAACACCAAGTGAAAATGTTTCTTTGATTGTGAACGAAGCTTAGAAGAATTTTTAGTAAAAAAAATGTAACTGAAACCTTTCAAAGATTATTTTTTTTTTTTTTTTAATAAAAAAATTAATACTAATATCGCTCCTTAGTGTTCGGTTCGGTAGATTTGTGGAAAACATAAACACTAATAGTGTTTTTGTAGAAAATCATTAAAAAATAACGTTTCCCTGTTTGTCATCTTTCGGACAAAAAAATAATACTGTTCCTATCCAACTCAACAAAAAGATAACATTTAATTCCGTTCGGTTTTTTTAAAGCCACTAACTTCATCGTATCCTTTTGGCTGATAAAAAAAAAACCAAATATTTTTTACAAAACAAAAAGCCGGCAAAATAATTTTACACAATACACACACAAGCTGTTTGTGTTGCGGTCGTTGCTAAAATATTTCTTTTGTACATTTCTTTATAAATGTAAAAAAAGAAACATTAAGGGTAATCACGACGGTCATTGTGCAAATTTGCAATGTGTAAATTAGCAGTGCATATTATGATTGATCGTGAGCATACCACTTTTATTTTTGTGCAAATATGCCATTTTTCTAAAAATGTATTCTGGCAACACTTCAAAAAAATCTGCATTTGTTTAGTCTGGGTTCACATTATGAAAGTTTTCTTTCAGAAATTCTGAGTTTATTGGTAAGAGGGGAAGAGAACATGCTATTATTCTCTCCCCTCTCACCAATAAACTCAGACTTTCTGAAAGAAAACTTTCATAGTGTGATCCCAGACTTACAATTATACACAAGCAAATTAAAATAAATGTTCTCTTTTTAATTAATTTAAATTTAATTCTCTATTTTATTTTACAATAAGTTTTTTTTATAAGTTTTCTTTTAATCAATATGGCACTTAATATGTCAAATGTTATTGTTTACATTTGTTTGCAACTGAGCAAATATGCACTACTAACTTTGCTCATGGTTTTTTTTACTGCAAACGAAGTAAAAAAGAGCAAATTGCAAATACGTACATTTTGTTGTTGTGTTGTGCAATCGTTTGCACACTTTGCACTACCCATCGTGATTTCGCTTATTATAGAACATTAAAATATAATGTTTGTCTACAGTATCACTACAATTGTTCTGTTTTTTAACGAAAAACAGAACACTATATAATGTTTGGCTCTTTCGTGAAAATAGTTACAAACGGTATTAAGGGTTGTGTTCGCCCACATAAACACTAAAGAAAATTGATATCTTTGCTGGATGTGTGTGCCGAATATTCTGTTTATCTTCGAATACTGAAAAAAGAAATGATGGGCCATGTCACAGAGTACAATTCCGTTCGGAATGATTCCGTTCGGAATTGAAGAAAACATATTTGTTTGTTGATGAAAGTGTATTTTGATAGGTTTATGGCCTTTCAGATACAGACAACTCCCATACCGTTCATGAAAAGAAAAATGGTTTCATTCCGAAACATTTTTTCGTCATTTTCTGAAGCACCAAAATACGGAATGTGTTCCGTTTCCGAACGGAATTGTACTCTGTGACATGGCTGTATAATTGAAAAGAGCTGGGAAATGTTTTTTTTAAAAGGTTCAGTTTGTCTTTACTTTCTGTTTCGTGCCGTTCTGTTACGAAATTGTAATAGTTACTTTTTCTGTAGTAACTTATCAGCCATTTATGACAAATTTATTAGTTTTGCATCGTCCATTATTTTATTTCAATAACTTTAATGCACATAAATTTGAAGCAATTAATTTTTAAGAATTCTTAAATTCAAAAAACAGATTACATATTTCAATATAAATATGTATTTTTTATTAGTTATTTTGCTGTCACTTACAAGAACAGAAAAACTAATCAATGTCATAGGTTTTTTAATAACAAAAACAAATCAGCTGGTTTTCGATGAACAATGGAATAATTTGCAAAAAGCTTAATCAAATAATTATAACATACATATTGCTCTGGTTCCTCTTCACAGACATACGAGTTATAAGTTTTATGAGATATTTGTTAAAAAGTAACTATTATAGTTCAATTTTTATTTTTTTACTTAGCCATAAGTATTTGATTCCAAGTAATATTTTTTTCTTATTTGACAACAGTTATAGACAACGGGAAAAAATATTTCTTCAGTTATCATTTAAGAAATTGTTAAACAGTTATCATTTAAGAAATAGTTAAGTCGACGATTGCCGAAAAGCGCAACAAAGGTACTTAAAAATTGCCTAAATTCGGAAAATTTGCAAAAATAGCGAAAATTTTTCATATTTCAAACTAGCCGTTAAATTCATTAAAGTACTCTAAAACTATAAGGAACGCCAAAAATTCGCTAAAAATTCTTAAATAAGCGGAAATTCGAAAAACTTTGATAATGCTGGCATAATAGCAAAGTCTAATAATAATAAAAAATTTTAAAGCTGAAAAGAATCATAGGAAAAAACTGGGAAACAAACCCTAAAATTTATTTGAAATTGCTAAATCGGTTAAAAAACAATATCGGAAAATTTTTTTTGCAAAAATACCGAAAACTTAAAGTAAATTAAAGTGAATGCTGTTCCTATCTGATTAATGGAACCCGTAAGTAAGATCCCTAAGGTATACATACAGACATGTTCTGAAAATCACTTTTTGTGAAAGTGATTTGAAATCACAAGAAAGGTGTTCTGGAAAAAAAACTTTTTTCATAATTGTGATTTTAAACTGGTGGGTTAAGTGGTTGCCGATCAAGATGTCTTGCTTATATTTTTCCAGCATTTTAAACCAAGTTAAAACTTTTGTGGTGTCCAAAACACCCTTAAATCACAATTGTGATATTAAAATCACATGTGATTTGAAATTTTGTGATTTTCAGAACATGCCTGATAGTAGGACTTTTGTCTGACATTTTTATTAATAGCCTTATGTATTTTAGATTTTTTTTGGAATTTTTAGGTTTTGCTTTTAATATTTGTGCAATTTGATTGACCTTTTAATTAAGAATTTATTATTAAATGTTATTTCTATTATTTAATTTTTTTTTTTTACTATAATTTATAATTTATTTTTTTTTGTTGTATGTACTATGTACTAATTTGTTTTTAAATTTTTTAATTTCTTTAAAATTTGTTTTCTATTATTAAGTAGAATTTTGTAAGCCGATTATGGCCAATAGGCCAGGTTACTGAAATTTAATAAATAAAATAAAATACAGTTAAACCTCTATTATCCGGCTCTCGTGGGACCGGCACCAGCACGGATAATCGAAATACACGGTTAATAGAGGTTATATTAATATATACAGAAATTTATTATTTTTTTTATTTTTTTTTTATTTCAACATTAAATTTATGGAACTGCAGATTCAAATATACCACATATTTTTATAACAAACATACAAATTCCCAAAGAAAATGCAAAATCAAATATTAACTGATTATGCTTTGGTTGATCAAACTACATGAATGCACAAAATTTGTACATTTTTCGACTTTTTATGCTGTTTTGCATTTCTTCTGACGAAATGTTAAAATTTCACTTACTAAATGAATACAAACGCAAATATGTTCTTATGTGTGGGAACATTAACTTAAAAGGGGAAACACCGGATTTAGATTAACATAACAAAAAACATATGAATGCTGCAGGGATAATACATGTAAAGCACGGTTAATAGAGGTGAAGCACGGATAATAGAGGGAAAAAAAATAAAAGAACCGCATGCCGGTTAATAGATGTAACCGATTAATAGAGGCCCGGTTAATCGAGGTTTAACTGTAAATAAAAACTCGCGATGTATTTTTCATATTTCAAATAAGCCGTACAATTGATTAAAAGTCCCTAAAACTATAAGGAATGGCAAAAATTCGATAAAATTGCTAAATTAGCGGCAGTTCGCGAAAATTTGCTAATAGCGGCATAATAGCAAAGTCTTATATTTATTACTAATCGTTTTAGATGTCAACAATTTTAATAATTATTTATTAAAATTGTTCAACAACTTTTTAAAATAAAATAAAAAATGTTATAATTATTTTTATATTTGTTTAAGCTTGAGGTCTTTTTATTTATAAAATATTATGTATGTAAATATTGTTATTTATATTATGTATGTATTTACTTATTTCTATCGATATTTCGCTAACAAACTTTTATATAAATAACAAAACACAATAACAAAATTATGAAACAAATTTTTGTCATAAATTAAATTCAATAACTTATTTGTCAATTTATGTGAATTGGTTTACCCAAGGTTCATTAACACAAGGTAGACACATTTGAGAGTGTAGACATGCTGCTCTATTAAAAGAACCGAGTTGTCTTCATATAAAACAAAAACAATTTAAAGCACACATGTACAAATTTTGGCTCATATACACGAAATTTGACGTTTGTGTTCTAACTGGGGTAACAGCTAACAGCTGACAAACATATGAGTCAACCTTGTGTAAATATATCTTGGTTATACTTAAGTTATATCAAGGTCTATCCAATAGGTCTTCGAAAGAAGCCAGATGTTTACTTGGTTTATTCCTCAACGATGTCAAAAGTTGTTTACATTTTCCTTATACATGTGTATTTTTTTACGTTTTCGATTTTTTGCACACATACATGCACACAAATCACATTTTTCCTTTTGTTTTCCCTATGTACCCTGCAAATAAAATTGGACCACCTGACGGCTTTGCTTTGGGTGAAATTGCTGGCGGCTTTGTCAAGAACAGCCTTGGTTTGGTGCCCATATTCCCGAAATTATTTTCAAATTATTTAATCAATCTTTTGCTATTTTTACAATTTAAAGTTCTATCTGGCTTAAAATAAACACACTGTAATAATAGATACAAACAATCGATTTAAACGATTAGATTTATTACATTGGCACAAAATTTTTTACACTTCCACTTGCACTTACAGCTACAAGTATTAGTGTACACTCATACCCTGCAAATAAAATTAGACCACCTGATCCATTCTGATAAAATGGACTACTCCATGGACTGGTCCGATGTAATGCAAGCATGGACCATGTCATTGTTAAAAGGTACTTGTAGTGAGACGACATGTCTTCGTTTTTTAACGACATGCTTTCGTTTTTAAACGACTACAAAACAAATCCTCTTGAGTATACCATGGAGTAGTTTTAAAACGACTCCTTAGTGGTCCAAAGGTGGGTTATATAGTCCTCTCCTAGGACATCGTAATGTTAAATAGACCAGGTTGTTTCCATACGTTTGGGTTACTTTTGGACTAGTCCTGGTCCCTTGTGGGCTATTCTTTACACGCGTGTTTGGACTGATCCTATTATTTGCAGGGTAGTAGTAAGATTTTGACAACGGCGGGGAATTTTACACAAACAAAATGCCTGTTGTTTTTTGTATAGTTGTATTGTTGTAGAAGTAAGCAGACCTATTGGATAGGCCTTGAGTTATATTTTATTTTCGTTATTATGGTTTTTGAAATTTTTTATGACAAATACGTTTTCGAATTTAATTTATGACAAAAATGTTTTTCATAATTTTGTTATTGTTTTTTGTTATTAATATAAAATTTTGTAAATTTAATTTCCTGACGATGCTAACCAAAGGTTAGCGAAATATCGATAGAAATAAATAAATATAATATAATATTTTATAAATAAAAAGACCTCAAGCTTAAAAAATTAAAAATAATTAACATAAAAAAATATTTCTTAAGTAGGTATAAGTATGTATTTCAAAACAATGAAAAAAATATACCTTGAATGATAACAGTTACGACCAAGGTTTATTTTTTAAGTTGCCTTTTTTAAATATTTCTTAAAAATATCAATTTTTTCGATTCCTTACATAGCGTTTACATTTGCCAGTACTGGCAAGACAGTAGCAATTCATTCAAACTTTTTCACTAATACATAAACACTTTTACAGCTATTTTGTTTTTGCATTGTTTTGCCAACTAATATGTATATGCTTACTGTCTTGCCAGTACTGGCAAATGTAAACGCTGTGTTACTCCCCGTCCACAACTGAATGATTTGCTGTTATAACATGATGTTATAAAAGCGCTGTTAAAACATTTGCATTAACAACCGTGTTATAACATGAAAAACCTCTAACATGATGAGTCTATACTTAACACTAACATCATTTAAGTGTTAATGTTAAGCATTTCATGTCAGTTGTAGACTGTATGTAAAATGTTGACAACAGTTTTTTAAGGTCCTTGCTTTTTATATGTACTCTTATACTACAAAGGCGGATACAGTTGGATTTGTATGGCAAAATACTAGAGAAATTGATCTAAGATTTTAACAGTGCGTAGATATGACCACTGCACATAGATTTCTTGCAAAGTGAAAATTAAAAAATTCTTAGCTGACTCTCTTTAGAGGAACCAGTGCGATATGAATATTATTTGATTTGGTGGGCCTTTTTTGTTTAGAATGAATGGGTGCAACAAATATACCGAATCTGTTTATGAGTTTGAATTTCTTATCTTCAAGTTATAATAGCCCGTTTTTTATTAAAAGTGTTTTCATTATCTTAGGCATTAACAAAAAGAAGCTGAAAAATTCCATCCGGTAAACTTGCAAGCACATCTACTTTACAGGCCTTTAAGAAGGTTTACAAACGCGTTCTTCATAAACTTTTACTCATTCTACTCTGACTTCTTCGAAAAGGTCCTTTAAGTCCTAACCATAATATGCACAGCCTTGCTTAACCTACTGTCAAAAATTAACAAAGTTTCTCTAATGCAAGAGTGCCCAAGCCCTATGCTCTTGATGCTCATTTGTTTTTGTAAAAACACTTAGCTATAGGCTGTGTATTTCCATACATACAGAGAGCTCTCAGCACTAGCAATACGAAATACACAAACAATTTTGTCTTATTAGTTTTTTTGTCGTTCTTCACTGAATACACGCAAGTGCAAAGCAACAACACTTTCGTATGCTTTGCTGGTAAACATTGACGACAGCGATCATCATTGCAGATTTTGTTTTTGTTTAACGTATGATACCGTTTAACAAAGTGTGTATTGAAAAACACTTGGAAAAAATTGGTGTTAGTCATTTAACAAGAGTCGACGAACGCGAGAAGTAAAAGTGAATTACATATTTGAAAACGTTTTTTTGAATTTTTTGTATTTTTTACAAAATGGACTTGCAAAATAAATGGGAAAAAGATTTTTTTTTACTTATAATTTTAAGGCTGTAGCACAATGTTTAATATGCTTTCAAATAATGCAAGCTAACGTTGCCAATAAAATAGCTGGTGGATCAAGAGAACAATTAGTTGCGGACTTTAAAAAGTCTTTTTTATTTCAGCATGCGCTCCGAATCTTGGAGCACATAGAAAGTTATGGTGAGGAAATAAACATGCAACGTCTTAATTTTCAGTCAAATGATACTAATACTGGACCTCTAAAAGCATCCTATATTGCAGGCTTAAGAATTGCTCAGAACTTTAAACCGTTTTCTGATGGCATTTTTATAAAAAAAAGTTTGCAAAGAAATGCTGTCTTGTTTTGGAGAAAGTGGAAATTTATTGGCAGACTCAATTGAAACAGTTCCTTTGTCACGAAACACAGTGACCCGAAGAATCGAAGAAATTAATAAGTACTTGGACTCGCTTTTAAAAAAGAAATTCAAGTTATGTACATATTTCTCTCTGGCATTGGATGAATCATGCGATATATCTGACATAAGTCAACTAATATTACCCATCAGAATGGTTGACAATAACTTTAATGTAAATGAGGAAATTTTTGCACTGATTCCGCTCCATCGAAATACGAGAGGCATTGACATTTTTGATGCGGTAAACGGGAGGTTGGAAATAAAAACCGAATCAGCAAGATTAACAGCCATATGCACAGATGGTGCTCCCGCAATGCTCGGCAAAAAGGACGGCTTTATTGGGCAGTTGATTAAAAATGGTATAAAGGTTCCTTCGTTTCACTGTGTAGTTCACCAAGAGTCATTGTGTGCTAAATGGACGAATTGTGTCCACACAATGAGTGTTGTGGTAAAAATAGTGAACAAAATTAGAGGTGGGCACAATTCGTTAACTCATCGTAAGTTTAAGAAATTCCTTGAGGAATGCGAAAATCAGTATGGATATCTACTTATGTTTACTGAGGTGAGATGGCTAAGTAGAGGAAAATGCCTTGAACGTTTTTTTCAAGTGCGAAAGGAAGTTGTTGAGTTTATTGAATTGGATTTTAAAAATTTTGAGCTCTTAGACGAAATTAAATCTCAAGCATTTAACATAGACTTAGCATTTTTAACAGACTTAACAACTCATCTTAACTACCTTAATATTTCCCTTCAAGGCAAAAACAAATCTATTTTTGACTTGGTTGACCAAATCGAAGGTTTTCTTAAAAAGATAGATATTTTTATATATGATTTAAATATGGATAGAATGTTCCACTTTCCATGCTTAAAAGCTATCTTAAATGATGAGTACAACATTTTAAATTTTGATTTTTTTAAATATTTAAGTCATTTTGACGATTTGAAAACAAATTAAAAAAAAAAAATTTAAAGATTTTGACAGCATTAAGCAAATAATAGCCATTTTTTTTACTCCAATGACATGTAGCATATACAATCAAAAGCCTGAGCTACAAATGGAGCTATGTGATCTGCAATGCGACTCTGAACTTAAAAATTCTAATTAGTATTGTGGTTATTTTGTTGAACTATTTATGGTTTTTAATCCAAATTTTTAATATTCCTAATTAGGCTTAAGTTCATGAAATTTAATTCTCATCAAATTATTTTCATGAAGAAAGGAATTTTACAACATGAAAATCAATTTAAAAACAGAAGTTTTGGAAAAAAACATGTAAAGTCAATTAAAATGGATAATCATTTAGGAAAGCAAATTTCGATCTACCAAATGTTAAAATACAATTTGGTTTAAGGATTGATGTTTGACTGGTGACGTCAGCAGTCGTCGATGGCTGCGGGTGTAAGACGGCAAATCCATCTGAGGAGATCGAGTGGTTGCGATCGAAACATGTCATGGTAACCTGCCGGCCAGGGTTCGAGCCCGAGCCACGTCAAGAATGGAAGATTATCAATAACAATTTAAATTGATTTTCATGTTGTAAAATTCCTTTCTTCATGAAAATAATTTGATGAGAATTAAATTTCATGAACTTAAGCCTAATTAGGAATATTAAAAATTCTAATTTAAGTGGCATTGATTTTTGGAAATCCTTAAAACCAAATAAATACCCTTTACTTCACAAGGATATTTTAAGTTTGTATTCCATGTTTGGTAGTACATATATATGTGAAAGTACATATTCAAAATTAAAATTAATAAAAAACAAGCATAGAAGTAGAATGAGCAACGAAAATTTGGAGGCCTTACTAAAACTATCTACAACTGACATTGACATAAATTTGGATAATTTATTGGAAGGATCATGGAAGACTTAAAGGCCATTTCGATTGAAAAGTACGGGTTTGAAATAAAATTTACACGCACTAACCTTTTTTCATTTCAGATAATTTTTACAAAAAATGCAAATCAAATTTTTTTTTGCCGTGTATGTTTATGAAATATTTTTTTATTTGTATGTATTGCTTTTTACAGCAAAAAATATTCAATAAAAATTTGTTTTTCTTTAAATGTATTGGTGTTTGCTCTTCCATAAGGAACTTGTGGGCACTCCTGCTCTAATGTATTAAAAAAAACATTTGATTCCAAACTAAGCACATTATGGTTGTGCCCTTAGAATTCCTTTTTATAAAATATTATACATATTCAAATTTCGATTCTAAGAAAAGACCTGTGAGAATCGGTCTCTTAGAAGTTATGGGCGCATGTATAAAAATACTTCTCAAATTTTTTAAATATACCCCTACATTAACAGTTATTAATTTGCTCATTCAACATTATTCACTTTGAAATGTTATTTAGAAAATATTTAACTGTACATAATACTGGCTCTGATAGGCAAAGAGAAATTAAACTTTTATTTTTTGCAATTATATATGAATATGAATGAATATATGTATATGCGTATGTTCATTTATTTGTGTCTGCAAATTACAAAATATTGCAACAAAACACAATAATTAATTTGATCCCTTATCAAAACGGTCAGTGCTTTTATTTTGCACAGCTTATACAGAAATACGTACTGATTGATTAATATATTTACACATGCTCCAATAAATAGGAATGATTCAGTAATACATGGAGCAATAAGTAAAAACTTACCCGACACTCTTCCATTGATTCTGAGTAGGATGGTGGTTCATCTAAACAGAAAAACTCACGTACCAATTGGCATTTCCTCAATTCCTCTTTACTCATTATGGAATTTACAAACATTTGCAAACCTTGTATGCGATTGTCTAAGAAAACTGAATTGAAGTTATCGCCAAATATCTTTTTGCGTGGCAAATTTAACACCAGATGTGGAAATGATTGTTTCAATTTCGTATTTAAACGTACAAAATCAGTGTAACGTCTTAAAACCAACCAACAATCGTTTGTATGGGGATTTTCTACACGTAGTTTATAGACCGTGAAACGAGCTCTCTCCTCCATTACCTCATAGCCAATTATGGGTATGCGTAATATACTATTGGGATCTACGGGAGGCACCGAATGACCCAACGTGGACGAGGCAGCATTTGAAGAACAGGTCATTTCACTCGTTGACATTGAATTGGTTCTTTGTGACCTTATGTAGTTGCCTTCACTCATACGACGACGTGCTGCTGGCAAACCGCAATTGCTTACCTCAACATTGTGTGCTGAAGTGGCATAAGCCGATTGGGTTAAGTCACGATGTGAACGGGCCCCTGCTAACATGGCTTTCTGTGCAATTTTTTGTGTTATAAAGGGCGTTGTAAATGTATTATTATTGTTGCTACTTGCAGGAGCTTGATAACTATGGGTTGATATGGTTTTTAAGCAAACTTCAGATTTGGCATTTAACAGAGCACCTTGTTTTGTTCGATTTATGCTGCTCAGCAGCTTATTGACATCTGCCTCGGACTTTGTTCTTACCAAACGGGCAGCCTCCAAACGTTTAAGTGTCTCAGAAGGTTTTCCAAATTCCAAATTCGATTTGGTTAATCTGCCCAGCAGTTGATATTGTTGTTTAATATTATACGATGATAAATTGAATTGTTTGCTATTTGTACGTTCAATAAAACCCCTACCACTACCATCACCACCTGCTTCACAACTACCACTAGTTAATTGCTGCTGCTGTTGATGTTGCAATAAGCCTTTGATACTGTTTTTATTGGTAAGTTTTTTAAAAAGAGTGGTTCTTGAATTTGTACTGTTAACACCAGGAGGGGGTATTTGATTCTCACGCTTTTTAATAGCGCGCAAAGACATTGATTTGTAATTTATTACCCTATTCAGTTTAATAATAACAATAAAAATATTAATGCATATACTTGTAGTTGTTTGTCTCAAGGCAGTTATAAGTTTGTTGCAAGTTGTGTATTTACTTGTTGTATTTGTGGTGTTTTTTTATAAAGAAACAATTGGCAAAAAAATAATGATAATGATGACGGCATCAGCATTTACTTTGAGACTCCATGTTAGATTTTTTTTAGAAAAATCTCAATTTTTTTAAAAAAATTTTTTTTTTATTTAATATACTCGCCATTTGAAACAAATATTAAATGCAGCAAAATTATTTAAATATATTAGAACTCTTGAGAAAAATACGGAAAATTAAGAAAAAAAAATTATAATATGAAAGAAAAACTGCTTTGTTGTATTGTGTGATCTTTTTCGTTTTCTTATTCTGTTTTCTTTATATTTTTTGCCAAAAAAAAAACAAAAAAATTACCAGACTAATTAGTTTAGAGTTGCCAGACAGAAGAATGCCTCGGAGAAATAATGTTACTATATTATGACAAACATATACCTTTTTCATTACTTGGGGTCTTCACCTGACAATTTTTTGTCATAACAAACGTCATATAAAAAAATCGCTGACATAAAAATTTAGTTTTTGCATATAGACTGAGTTTACTTCCAAGTTACATGCATGTGTAAATGATGAATGATTTTTTAGAATCTATAGATTTTTTATATATAGTTTATTTCTACATTTTGTTATAGAATCAATTAAATTTGCAGCCATTTTCTAGCATTTTGTTATAATCAAATTTACACAATTTTTAAGTATATTATGTATGCATTTTTAGGTACATATATAAGCAATTGCAACAATGTGAACATATATCTGACAGCACCATGATATTATCTTAAGGGTACAAATTGGCTGTAAACATGTCAAAATGTTTCGTATGTACAAATATTTTGTGTTGTCAATTGGGGTGTTTGCTGATTTAACAAACATTTAAAGCATATTTGCAGAAATATTATACAATCTTAATATGTATATGGCAGAGAACCTCAAAACGCACTATTTTTGTGCATTTATTCATACGCTAAAATTTACAATAACTCTATACATGCAAAACAAAGTTCAACGTTGGTAATTTTTTTTCCTTTCGTACACATTTGATATTTTCATTTATTCGTTTTTTATTGAAAGTGCTTTATTTGCATTTTTGTTGCTCACGCAATATAACACAACTGAGTAAATTCAAAAGAGCACATTCTCTATACTTTTGTTTACATTAACAACAACAACAATAAACAACGATGAGACGCTTTTTCAAAATTAACAACAATAAAAACAACAATAACAAAAATACATTGTACCTACTACTACTACTACTACTGTACTTTTTGTTTCTATGGAAATTGTGTGTACCTACATAAGTATGTGTGTTTAGTTTCATTTAAATTTTTTTTTTTCTTGTACTACATAGTTAATGCTGCATAAATACATGAGTAATGATTGTTTCATTTCTGGCTCTTTCGTTTGTATTTTTTGTTTCTTTTCCAAACAATCATTTGCGCTCAGAACACTTAGAATCTTTATAAAAAAAAACGAAGGCAACGATTGTATAAATAACAAAGCACGATGTGCGTTATTTGAATGACTGCAAACCAGCAGCGAATATTTGCGGTTGCGCGAGTTTGACTGTATGACCGTAAGGTGTGTATTTGTTGTCGTTAATTAAATGCGATTTTTTTTCAATTGCAAAAAGCTATTCTCTGGTATATGGCAGACATTTCGATATTTGTCAAACTTTCTGTGGTATAAAGTGCTAAATGTAATCATTTCAGCAAAAACTTTGCAGAGTGAAGTCGGTGAAGAAAAAGCATTATAATAATTTTCAGTCGTAAATTTTAATTTTTTTTTAACAATCGTTATTCCAAATTTGTTTCCTTTATGTTATATATCTCCCCCGTTTTAAGAAAATTGGAAGCAAAATTGCCGCAGAACTATCATCGTTGAAAACAAAATTTAAACAAAGTGTATGTTTGTCATTCCATTTTTATGGTTTATGTTGCTTTTAACAAAGTAAATTCCGCACGTAAGCTACAAATGAGTTATTTCTATAACGCAAATATACATTCATGTGTGTGCGCATATTGAATTTGACACTTCAAATAAACGAACTTTTATGCCTTTTAGTAGTTGTAGTAAAATATAATTTAATTCGCACCGGCGGAACGACTTACAAATACTAATGAAAGAAACATATTTTCTATATTTATAAAACTTTTATGTTAAATAAAACAATTATATATTAAGAAATTTTGGTTTCATTTAAGGAAAATAAAAATCCGCGAGGCAATATGCGCACAAATGGCAAAAACAAGCGATTTCTAAGAAAATATAAAAAGAAGTATATTTAAATTCTAGAATTTTGTTCTGGCAAATTAATCACTCTTGAAGCCAACTTATCTCCAAAAATGTTAAGGATCTGGTTACACTGCTCCTAATAAGTATTACTGCAAAAAATTTAAGTATGGCATCACTGCTTTTACAATATTGCCAAAAAACGTCTACAAAAGAAACACACAAAAACATAAAAACGTGCTCGCGTAGATTTTCTTTGAAAAATATTAGATTTGTAATAAATCTTAGAAAAAAGAAAAAAACGTAACAATGGTACGGCACAATAATCAGTTGCCGGATAATTTGCCACAATTACAGAATTTAATCAAACGTGATCCGGAATCTTATAAAGATGAATTTCATCAACAGTACAGACATTTTCTTAGCAGCCTCGAAGTTTTTGCCTTGAATCCTACCCAGGAAAATAAATCGTTAGATGAATTAGTAATGTTTATTGCCCAGGTATGCGATTGCTAAAAATGTTTCAATGTTAGTTTAGAAATATACTTATATAATCCATTTCTTTTTTAGGTGGCTCAATGCTATCCAGACATTTGCATACAATTCCCACAACATTTGGTGGATTTATTGAAAAATCATGCTACCACCTTAGATCCAGCTATGCGTAATTGTTTTGTAAAGGCTTTGATATTGCTGCGCAATAAAAATCTCATTCCTGCTCTGGATTTGCTTGAATTATTCTTTCAACTGTTACGCTGTCCCGATAAACATTTGCGTACATTTTTACAAAATCACATCATAACCGATATTAAGAATATGAATGCTAAACATAAGGATATGAAATTAAATTCTACTTTACAAAATTTTATGTACTCCATGTTAAAAGATGCCAACCCAAAAGCTGCTAAAATGTCTGTAGACATAATGATAGAGTTGTATAAGAAAAACATTTGGAATGATGAAAAAACTGTCAATGTAATTGCAACAGTTGGATGCTTTTCAAAAATTACTAAGGTAAGGAGTCTAAACGGTTACACAAACTAGACTTTATAAAACTTGAATACTCAATTTGTTCTCAGGTACAAGTAGCTTCTTTAAAGTTTTTCTTGGGTCATGATGACGAGGGAAGGGGTTCCGATGATTCGGACACTGACAATGAAGTCGACTTGAAATCAGCTCTCATTCAAAGTCGGGTAAACAAAAAGACAAAGAAACGCAAGAAGCAATTGGAACAAATTAAAAAACAGGCTGTCAAACAGCAAAAGAAAAAGAAGAATGCTGTGCCATTCAATTTCTCTGCCATACACCTGATCCACAATCCTCAGGGTATGGCCGAAGGTTTGTTTAAACAGTTGCAGGCAGGAAATGAACGTTTTGAAGTTAAACTAATGCATTTGGATGTAATTTCTCGACTCATTGGTATTCACGAATTGTTCCTTTTTGCTTTTTATCCGCATATAACTCGTTTTCTACAACCCCATCAAAGACAAGTTACTAGAATATTACAATTTGCTGCTCAAGCTTCTCATTCGCTTGTGCCGGGTGATGTGGTGGAGCCCATTTTAAAAACAATTGCTAATAATTTCATTACTGAACGCAATTCATCCGATGTTATGGCAATTGGTTTAAATGCTTCACGAGAAATTTGCCAGAGATGTCCTCTGGCTATGGGAGAAGATTTGCTAAGAGATTTGGCCATGTATAAGACGTACAAGGAGAAATCTGTAATGATGGCTGCTCGTTCATTGATTACGTTGTATAGGGAACAGCTTCCAGCCTTATTACATAAAAAGGATCGAGGTCGTTTGACTGAAGCTCAGGCAGAACTTAAACCAAAGGCTTATGGCGCTGTGGAGGTTCATGAAACTGTTCCAGGTGCTGAGGCTTTATTGAAAAGTTCTAAAACCATTGATTTGGGCAGTGATGACGACGACACAGGTTCCAATGATGGAAATTGGGTCAATGTAAGCCACAGTGAAGGGGAAGACAACTCAGAGGATGATGATGAAGAGGCAAGTGATAATGATGATGACGAAGATGATGAAAGTAGTGGTAGTGAAGAAGAGGAGGAAAGTGTAGAGGACGACGAGGAAGAAAACGTTAAGGAGAACGACAATGATGAGCATATTAAAACAGAGGTTAACAAAAATAAAATATCTCGCTCTAATTTGAGATCATCAGCAACTCCAAAGTTGTTAATAAAGTCCTTAAAAGGCAAGAAAATGACATCTGAAGCTCCTGAAAATGCAAAGATCCTAAATGAGAAAGAGGCTGCTCAAGAATTAGCCCTTACACGAATCTTTACCGAAGAAGATTTCAAACGTATCAATGCCGCGAATGTCAAGAAAGCTGTGACAAATGCACGCAAAAGGCCATTAGAAAAAGATCGAGAAGAGTTTGTAAAACTAGATAAAATTGAAATGATCTATAAAAAACGTAAGCATGACAAGGAAACACGTTTGGAATCCGTACAAACTGGTCGTACAGATCGTGAGAAATTCGGTTGGAAAGACAACCGTAAGAATGAAAATTGTTCGAAGACAAATCGTGAGAAGGCCAAACGTAAGAATTTTGTTATGATGCGTCACAAGGCTCGATCGAAAGTAAAGAAAAGTTTCCGCGATAAACAGCAGGCCATGAGAAAACATTTGCTGCACATTAAGAAGATGAAATAATTTGTGCATTTGTTTTAACAAAATAAGTTTGTTTAATTTTATTGGAAATTTGTTTCAAGGAAGAGATAAAGTACCTATACATAATAAAGTAAAATTTATTTATGTTTAAAAAAGTATAGTTTTTATATTCATTTTTTAGCATATATGACCTACTTTAGATTTTGCAATAAATAAAATTCATTTGTTTACATCTAACATTAAAAAGTATTTTTTTAATCATATGCAACCCAATAATGAATAAAAACTTTTTGGGAGTTTTTTCCCCTTCTTTCATTTTTAATTTCAATTGTAAAAATGGGAGAACGGAAAAAACTGCCTAGGATTTTTTTCTATTAATAATTGGACTGATAATTTCATATATGTACAGACAGATAGTTATATATTTAAATCCATTTGAAGTAATTTGTTAGTTATGGGAAATATTAAAGAAAAAAAAAAACATCTATCAACGACGTCTTTTATCCGATGATTTCTTGACACGTTTAGGTCCTTTAACAAAACACCAATCGACTTGTATTGGCTGACCCATGATTTCTGCTCCGTTAAGAGCCTCTTTGGCTGCCCTCGCTTCTTTGTGAGTTTCAAATTCTACAAGGGCATAACCTTTAGAAAAACCCGTTCTACGATCTAAATTCAAATGTATGTTCTTAATTGCACCAAAATCACAGAATTTCTCTTGTATTTCGTCTTCCTGAGCTTCTTCATGTATATTGGTGACGAATAGGATCCAACCTTCTACCGAACGTTGTGGACCTGGTTCCAATTCGTCGTCATCCTCATGACGAACACGTTCATATTGGTGTATTGATTCGCGTGTGGTAGTTTCATTACCAAAACCTCTACCTTTGCGGTGTTTAGCCTTCTCCTTAAGACGCACAATACCCTCTTTTTGAAATGGAAAGAAAAGAAATTTTAGAGAAGGCAAAAGTTATCTATTTTAATTTTCATTTAATACTTACGATCTCCATCTTCATCGACTTCAAATTCTTCAGCGTTATCAATATCTAAAACATCAGTCATTTTATTTTTCGTCAGTTTAAAATTAAAAATATGAGTATAAAAATCTTTCGGCTTTTTTAGAAATAAGCAATCCACACGGCGTTCTATTTGTCAAAAGTTATGGCAATAAGTGGCTGTCAAGGCATATGTGTAAATATACCTTGGTGGCTGTGTTCATGACTTAAAACTATGCATGCGTTTCCAACTATTGGCTTTTTAAATAAAGTGTTGCCAGCAAGATATATTTATACAACGTAGACTCGGGAGCAGTGTTGAAAAATGCAATACTTAAGTACTTTTTTCAGTATTTTTTCATATTAAAAATACCGCAGTACCCCCGCGTTGTTTTCAGTACTTTTTTATCCATTGAGCCTTTGAACTGTAACGTTGGTACTATTGGCAAGGCAGATCTTTTGGGACTATATGTAGACTTTGGAACCACAGAATAACAAAAATTTTAGTAAATCTAGTCTACACTTTTGGTACTTTTTTAAAAGTAGGTGTAGAATTAAAACTTGCATATTTTTGAATACGAATTCATAAAAAAATGTCTTTCGTATTAAAGACAAATATGAACGTATACATTTCATTGACAATATCGCAGAAAAGTTACAACAAAAGTCGACAAAACTGATGAATTAGACACACTTTGGATTTTATGAAGTTTACGATAAATTACATTTTTCTCAATTACACCAATTAACAATAATCAAACTCAGGTTGAACTTTTTTGTAATTCTTCGCAAACTTTGCATAAGAATAAAATTTATACAAGAATAGAGAAGAGATATGTTTATGTTGTAATAACTCGTCTTCGAATATACATATCGTCAGCTCAGAATTTGTTTGGCGCATATGCCAAAAAGTCGGAGTGAAGAAAAACTGCAAAGAAGATTTACATGAAGATTTCTCAAAATGTACCCGATATAATTTTTTTTATATTTTTACCACTGCTTCCGGTATATGTTTTGAAGAAAAATTTAAATTTTTGCGCACTTTCATGAATAAAGTAAGAATTTAACAGTATTTTTTTGAAAGTGAACAATATTGTTTTAAGCCGCATACGCCACTTTTCTAAACAAAAAAAAATTAAAAAAGTGGCTTTTTGTGCTGCATACGCATACTTATTGCTGTGTATTGAGTAACTTGTTGTTGAGATGAATTTTTTTATTTTTATTATCTTATATTTTTTTTATATGATTTTATTTTACAAAAACAGATAAAACAGTTCTACTGTTATGAAAAGGTACATTAAAAGCCACAAATTAAACAACTTAAGTAATACAAAAGTAAAAAGAACCAAGAAAAAACACTTAAAATTTAAAACTTAATATTGAGAAAATTTTTATAATAAGCTTTATCAACACGTGGAAGAAATATAAGCAAGTCTTTTGTGTCTCTATTTTTATCGCTGGAAATAAATGATGGTTTCGGTATTTTCAAAGCATTCGTCAACAAATTCTCAGGAGTTTTCAAATAATTTTTTGATGCAGACTTAACCAAAACTGCATTTTTATATTTTTCGTCTCTGGTAGAAGTTTTATAATATATACATAAATCATTATTTTAACTGTAAAATGTACTTTAATTTTAGTAAAAGGGACTTTTCGAAAGTCCATTTTATTTGCTTCCAACGAGTATGTGCGAAAATCTTCCGGAATCATTTCCATAACTGTTAATTGTGTTTTATTACTTGGCATTGTTTAAAGCAAATTTAGGAATATGAATTTCAATATTCTTTAAGTACCGGTCAATAACACCATGGACACAGTCCACTTCTTAAATTAAAGAATGTCCTGGTTCTGAAGACTTTTGTATTATTTTGTTTAATGAACATGTTGGTTGCAGTTGCGTTAATTCGATTTTTATTTTGAAGTACGCAAGAATCGCTCCATAATGTCAAAGTTTTAATTAGTAGATAATCTTTTATTAATTCATTTAAAATTTTAATTAAAGCACTAGCAATATTGTTACCACTCCGACCACTATGAGCTTCCGTCCAAAAGGCACAATAAGTAAAAGTTGGTATATTTGGCATAATAATGGTTGCTGTAAGATTATGCATATTTAATTTTCGTTTGTGGTAAAATGTTGAAGCATTTCCCTTAGGTAGGCTAAAAACACTTTGCAAATAATAGCAAACCGTACACTTGGTTGCGTCCATTATTTTATAAAACTATTTTTTACACATTTATTTTCTTGTTGAAACAGTTGATATGCAGCAAAATGAATGCTTTATATCTCAGAAACCACAAAAATTTCGCGAAACAGATTTTGGATTCAAAAAAATTTATTTTTGCAATATTGATGGGCATATTCCTATAAGAAAGATAATATTTTCGTGAACTAAACGGGTAAAAAGTTATAAGAGTTTGAACTATGTCTGTGGTTTGAATACTAGATGATTTTTTGTGTAACCGGAAAAAGGTGCAAAAAAGAGCAAAAGAACGAAGCAACATTCTATAGTGCCAAAAATGGTCCAATTGTCCCATAAAACCCATCACTGGCTTAGGTTGTACAAAACTACAGGTGGCTGCAAAATGCCATCTGATTTTGACAGTACAAAACAATGTTTAGGTTTTTTTAGAATTGGTTGCCAATTCAAACCGTAAACATTGACAATGCAATGCAAAAAACCAAGGCCTATCCAATAGGTCTGCTTACTTCTACAACAATACAAAAAACAAGAGGCATTTTGTTTGTGTAAAATTCCTCACCGTTGTCAAAATCTTAGTACTACATAGGCGAAACAAAAGGAAAAATGTGTTTTGTGTGCATGTATGTATGGCAAAAAACCAAAAAGTAAACAATTATATACATGTATAAGGAAAATGTAAACAACTTTTGACATCGTTGAGGAATAAACCACATAAACATCTGGCTTCTTGCGCAGACCTATTGAATAGACCTTGGCATGTTGTTTTTGGATTGTTGTAGTATCGGCACCACCTGTAGTGAATTCGCCTTGGGACTGTAAATAGGATTTGTTTTCTTCAGTACATTTTAGAAGTTACTACTTGCAAATAAACAAAAAATCGATACACAAATACTCAAGGTGTTGATGAACTAGTAACATATAATTATTAGGTGATTGCTCCTTTTAAATAATAAAAATCTGAAAGATGTTTTGAAATAAAGAAATACATACATATGTTAGTATATTTTTCATTGCAGAAACGTGCGCAAATTTCCTCGAATCTGTACAGAGAGTATCTGCAGTCAGTCGACCTTGCTTGTTAATAGTGATAGAGGCTATAAAAACAGAAAACAAAACTACCAGCTCTTCCGCAAAAGATAAGGTAAAAATAGTTGTGGTTTTACTTAAAAAAATCAGCAAACTCGGAGGAAACAATATACATAAGTACCTACAGAAAAGTTGTAATTAAAATGGCTACAGACTCGGGCGATGTTAAATTAGACGATCAAATACAATTGTGGCTCAAATGGGATCGCAATGAAAATACTCTTAATGAAATTAAGAAAATTGTTGAGATAAAAGATTGGGATCAATTGCGCAAACGTTTAATGAAACGTTTGACGTTTGGCACGGCCGGAATACGTGGATGTATGCGTGCCGGCTTTGATTCCATGAACGATTTGGTTATTGTCCAAACGGCCCAGGGATTATGTGAGTATGTTAAAAAGCAGTACAAACCGGACGAGTATGGACGTGGCATAGTATTTGGTTATGATGGTCGTTATAATAGCAAACGATTTGCTGAACTTTCCTCAACCATATTTATACAAAATGGTATTAATGTTTATCTGTTTTCATGTATGGTAGCTACTCCCTTTGTTCCTTTTGCAATTTTACAGAAAAATTGTTTAGCTGGTGTAATGGTGACAGCTTCGCATAATCCCAAAATGGACAATGGCTATAAGGTTTATTGGGGTAATGGAGCTCAAATTATATCACCCCATGACAAGGATATACAACAGTCTATACTCGACAATTTAGAACCAAAAGATTCGTCTTGGAGCACAGACATTTTAAAAGATTCCCCGTTATTGGAAGATCCCTATGAGGAAATATGTGCTGCTTATTATAAAACTTTAAAAGAAAATATTCCAGCAAAATTTTCGAATATAAATAAAAAACAAAAATCGTTGGGTGAATTAAAGTTTGTTTATACAGCCATGCATGGTGTGGGTTGGCCTTTTGTAGAAAAGGCTTTTAATGAAGCTAATTTACCAGAACTTTTACCGGTGGAAGAACAGAAAGAGGCAGATCCTGAATTTCCAACCGTTAAATTTCCTAACCCTGAAGAGGGTAAAAGCTCTTTGGAATTATCAATAAAAAAAGCAGAGGCAGAAGGAGTTACAATGATTTTGGCCAATGATCCAGATGCAGATCGTCTAGCTTGTGCTGAGAAAGATCCACAAACTGGACAGTGGAAGGTAAGTGAAGAGCATGGACATATATATTTTATAAATATTTTGCAATACATATGTATGCATTACTCTTTTCCACGATTTTCTCAAATTTTCAATACATGTACTTACATATATTTTTTTTAAATTTTCTGCAAATTTTAACGAAGTTTTGCAATATTTCACTATTTTAAATAAACAATTTAAATCATTTAAACAAAATTTTACCGAAAATCTTAAATTTTACTCGAAAACGATTTTCAGAACATGGCTGTATGATTCTTTTTTATTTCCTTTTTTAGGTTTTTAACGGCAATGAACTAGGAGCTCTTTTAGGCTGGTGGTGTGTTGAGAATTACAAAGCTTTGAATCCCGATGTAAATTTATCTGATTGTTATCTCATGGCCAGTACTGTCAGTTCAAAAATGTTACGTTCCATGGGCAATATGGATGGCTATAATTTTGAAGAAACTCTTACGGGTTTCAAGTGGATGGGCAATCGTAGTATTGAGTTAAAGAACGAAGGTAAACAAGTTCTTTTTGCATTTGAAGAAGCCATAGGCTTTATGTTTACTACAGCTGTACTCGATAAAGATGGCATAAGTGCTGCCACACATCTAGCCACCATGGCTTGCTACATTAAAGAAACTCAGGGCACAAGTCTATCCCAAAAATTAAACCAACTTTACGAAAAATATGGTTATCATTGTACAATTTGTTCATATCTTTTTTGTGATAAAGCTCCTGTTATTAAACGTATTTTTGAACGTCTGCGTAATTTTCAAGGTGGCAAAACTAATACCTATCCTTCTTCCATTCTTAATGGCGAGTTTTCCATTAAACACGTAAGAGATTTAACAACAGGTGTTGATACATCCCAGACAGATGGTAAAGCTCGTCTACCTGTTAGTTCCAGCACACAAATGATTACTTTTAGTTTCGAAAATGGATTAGTAATTACGTTGCGCACAAGTGGCACCGAACCAAAGATTAAATATTATGCTGAATTATGTGCTAAGCCAGAGGAAAAGGATTGGCAGGCCCTAAGACAAACACTAGATCGCATGGTTAATGCCATTGTAGAGGAATTCCTTCAGCCAACTGTAAATGATTTAAAACCTAAAACAGATTGAATTTAAATTACAATTAAGTTACTAAGAACAAATTATTTTCGCCTCTAAGTTATGTGAATGTAGAAATAATTATGTGTGTATGTAGTATCTCTTTATATTAGAAATTGTATAGCAATTTATTGTCATTCATTCCATTGGGTCGGTTTATTAAAAAAAAAACCATTGACTATGCGCACCCTAATGTGTTATACTTTAACTGTGTGACTCATTAATTTATCTAGACTTTGTGAAAATAAAGTAGATTTAAAAATAAAAATTGGACAAACTTGCTAATGTTAATACATATGCACTTATTACAATAAATCTTCACTTTTTTAATACACGACTGTGCTAAATTTTGTACTAACAAACTTTAAGTTTAATACATATTAGACCTATAACATCACAGCAAAAAAGAATTTCAGAAAATATGTATTCTAGTTATGTGTTTAGTATTGTTTTAGCATGGTGTAGACTTTTATATAAATGTGTTAAAATTTATAAAGTAAAAAACTTTAACTTGTTGTGTTACCAAATACTTTTAACAAAATAAATTATTAAATTAAAATTAAAACTACAAATAACGATATTTTCATTTCTACAGAAAGTTTTGCCAGGGGTTGAGTCTTTTGAATGATGTTTTACCAGTTGGTAGAATTGTCTGGCCTCTATTCTGTTTCCATACACGATTTTCCTTCCTCTTCAACTCCCCACAATTCGCGTTGCTACAGGTTCGAGCGTCGCCCTGTATTCTTAGCTTTAGCTTAACACTCCTCATCATACCATTGGTTTCTTTCGAGCCGCTCTCGGTAACCAATTTCTTCTTCGGCGGCTTTGGTCATAGAGTCGTGTATGCGTTGCCATTCCCCGCTGATATAATCGGGAGGAGGAGGGTTCAATAGGAAAATTTGAGATAACTTCGTTGATAGGCTTGGGCTGTCGGCTGTGAAAACAGCTTTTCAGCGTCTAGTTTTTTCTTTATGTTGGTACGTACGTATTTTAGGGCACTTAGCCGAGTGCGTACTTTTGCTGCTACAATGTAGTCCGAATCTATGTTTGCAGTTCGGAAAGTCCGTTCGTCCAACACGCTGGATGCATGCCTCTGTCTATCACAACATGGTCGATTATATTCTTTGTTTTTCCGTCAGGTGACAGCCATGTTGCCTAATGAGTTCCGTGATGTCTGAACCTGGAGCTGCTAATAACCATATTCCTAGCGGCGGCGAAGTCGATTCGCCTTATTCCATTATGGCAAGTGTAGTTGTGGAGGCTGATCTTACCGACGCACAGAGAAGACTTCTTGAACTTTTTTACAGTTTTAATTTTGTTTAAATCCGTTCAGTAGTTGTTGAGAAATTTAAGGTCAAAGTTGAACTTTTGATGTTTTTTAGCATTTAGTATGAAAATGCTAATGATTGATATTGAGAACTATGGTATTTTTTTATTAAAAAAGTGGGATTTTTTTCACCCCACTGTTTTAAGAACTTTTTAATCTACATAACTGCCGAATTTCGTTAGCATATCTTTGTTCATATTAGATTTATAGAATGTCAAACCTTAAAAATATTATTTTTTACTCATATTGAAAGCCCTTTTATTCATTTACACTATATTTTAATAATTTTAATGTTTGACATTCTATCAATCTAACATGAATAAAGGCATCATAATGAATTTTGGCAGTTATGTAGATTAAAAAGTTCTTAAAACAGTGGACTGAAAAACATCCCCATTTTTGATGAACAAATACCCAAATTCCCAATCCCGGAAAACGGCTTTAATTTTTTTTTTTGTTCAACAAAGGCAATATAATTTGCCATTCGATATTGCTCAATGTTCTAAATGTATAAAAATCGGTGTGCTGAATTATTAGAATTTTTTACTCAAATAATTTTTTTTTTTTTTTTTTGTTTGAAAAATTTGATTTGGAATAGGGCATATGGGAGTAAAAATGTCAAACTGACTATAAATTGCTTCTACAAGCATACACTTAATGTTTTCTTTTGAAAAATATAAATATTTTTATATATTTCTGGAGAAATTCGTATTCATATTACCTTTATATGCATATACATTCGCCTCGTATATGCCACTATACCTTTAAAAAAAAAATGTATAGGCATGTAATAATACCTATGATCATTTTGTGAATAGGTTTCTACATTATCAACTCTACAACAGGTTCAACTGGAACCAGTTCCACTTTAAAACTTTTTAGATTAAAAAAATAAATAAGTGTAAATTTAAAAATTTTTTTTTCTTTTTTTATTTAAATAACAATAAGAACAAAAACATATTTTTTGCTTAAATAACAATAAAATTTATTATATCTACTATTGATTCGGTTGGAAAATTGCCTCCAAATATTCAATATTTGGTTTTGTATTATCTTTGTCCTGTAGCAGCCCTTTTGCTTCTTCATCTAAGTCCTGATGTTCTACTTTCCATTGACTTCAAATGCTAGAGATGAGCGGATCTGACGTTGCCAACAATATATTAAACAGATCTTCGTTCGTAAAATCTCGTGACATTTTTCTGGTATTTTGCTCCCTATAAAATCTGTAATCTTTATTCCTTTTTTCCTGGGCTTCTTCTGACAGATCTCCTAGTGGTACTAAATGATGCCTAATTACATCCTCTGCATGATAAAGGATTTTATGAACCGTTGCAGACATATTTCTCCATGGATTTTTGATTTCTATAATCAATTTGTTCATTGCATGCAAGTACATCAATGATTGTTTTAAATCTTGATATAAGACTTATATCAACACCTGTTATTTCAGATGCTTTTTTGGGATCAGAAAAGAACATTCTTGCTGTATTTCCATCATTCGTATTGCCTGATTCTTGTTTTGGTTGGTCTATAATCAAGCCACATTTGCGAAATTCATCCTGAACATGCTTCTTTTTTATACTTCTTAAATCCTTGTTGGTTTCATTGTTTCTTATTGATCCTGTTGGTCTAAAATCCAAATCATAAATGATTTTTAGTATGTGCTCCATAATTCGTATTCTTGTATGTAGCGGCGATAATCCAAATTCATATGCATTAGTATTATCTAATGATTTTTCCGGGACTTGGTTTAATTTGCTTGATAAATAAAAAGAGCAAAATAAATGTTGCGAATAATTTTACACAAATTAAAAAAGTGTTCTATAGGCTGGTCCGAACAGGTACAAAAGTGCATTTGGGTTTAAAGTAGATACTTTCACCTTCCTACAGCTAGTAAAATCTCTCTAACCCCTTTTGACCCTCATAAATTCTATACTTCTGAATTTCAATTTGACTACAATATAGAACCTGAAAAAATATTTAATAACACAGCAGGTATAATCGGTACAGTAATACAACATAACATTGTTTGAAGACTGCTTTACTACCAATATAAAAAATGTTGAACCCACTATTGATAAGAGTTTGACATAAAACATAATCCATCCGATTAAAAAACTAGAAAAACCGTTATAAAGTCAAGCCAAAAAATCCGTTTTATCCGAATATCTCCAAAGGCAAAGGAGATAACCTAAAAATTTAAGCATATTTTTTGTAGCACACCTTAAATTTAATTTTTTTTTGAAATCCATAAAATATTTTTGGTGAATTTTTTAAAAGTTTGAATTTCCGAGGTTACCAATTTTAGAGGTCCGCAAGTCACACTCCCGACCCTCCATTCTTTCAATTCAACTCAAAAGCTATACGGCTATGACAGTTTAAAATTTCATTCAAATATGTTCAGCCGTTCATAAGAAGCAAAATAATTTTTCAAAACAAAACGTTCGTAAACCCTTGTGTTATATTTCAGTCATATGAGCAGCTTAAATAAAATAGCAAAAAAAAATGTTGCGAGTAATTTCATTAAAATGAAAAAAGTGTTCAACAGACAGTTCCAAACAGTTGCACAAGTATATATGGGGACACTTTCAGCTTTCTGATGGTACTAAAATCTCTTTAACCCATTTTGACCCTAACAAGTTCTACTCCTCTAAAATTAAGATTTAACTAAACTATAGAACCTGGGGAAACATTTAATAACACATCAGGTATAAATGATACAGTGATGTAATGAACCACTTTTTAACGACTACTATCCCACTAATATAGCAAAAAAAAATTTCGACCCATTATTGATAACGGTTTTGCGAGAAATCATAATTTAGTTCTGATCAAATTTACAAAAATTAATTTTTTTCTTAAACAACATAAAATATTTGTTTCCAGCAACATGCCACAGCCACAATTATCAATATTTTAATCTAGTTTTTTGGATACCTTAGTTCTAATATGTTTGCTATCGAATGGCATCAACATTTTTGAAATCGGCGATGACAAAAAATTGGACTTTTGGCCGATGAAATTCAGTTTTCAGCCAGAGTGCGACGGTCCTTCCAAGGATCTTCCTGCCTATTTTATCATTAAAATCCTCTAGAAGTTTTAATGTCATGGCAGGGGCAGTGGTCGTAAGTATGTTCCAGGCGCTCGTAAAACTTGACTTTGGTTTCTTCGTCTTTCGATTCCTTCGGCGCATGAGCACAGATTAGGCTGATATAAAAGAATTTGGCCTTAATGCGGTTCACAACAAATCCACATCCGAGCTGGGGCTTACTTTCATGGCAGCTGTAATAAATGTCGTATTTTCTGAATATCATTGGATAGAGGCAGCTGTCCTTTAATTCATTCCAAGTGCGTATATCATTGTCCTTTAAACGTTTGCGGTGATCGTCAACATTATGGGAAGTCCATTTATTTTCATTCATTCAAGTCCAACTCCAACCTTATTACCCAACTACCCGTCTCCACCATCCATCAACTTTGTAGTAACAGCATGTCGCACATGAATTCTACTCGTGTAGACTTTTCATGTTCATGTTTCGTCCATGTGCTGCCATCGTTGCCTTAACATTCGTCTTAGCATCCATGTGCGCCATGATGTTGGCCATACAATGCATTTTCTGTATACAACCAAACGCACCACAACAAAAATTGTGGTCAATCAGAACATGAACATCAACACGTATTCGCCACATACAAGAACATGAAAAAATTAATACCGTTGCTCTGCAGGCGTTATGGTCATGTCATGTTCTAATCGAAAGCGCATGGAGACGTGGGGTAAGGGAAGGTTTCGCCGCTCACACTTTAGGCGTCGCCTTATTGGTGGCCAAAACACCGTTGCCCGGGAGTTGCCACGCGGAGGTCTGTGAGACGTGTTGGGATGCAGCCAATAAGGATCGAACTTGGTTCACCAAGTTGAACCGATCAGTGCTTCACCTTATGACAGATGTCGGTATATATTAATTTTAGCGCAGAAAATTACTTTTTTTGTAAGCAAAAAAATTAATTTAAAAAGTAACTGTAATTAATAAATCTAAAAAATAATTTTTATTTTCTGAAAAATAAATAAAACACAACAATAATTTTTACTGCCTGTCGTTAAATTAATATGCGGTTTGCTCAATACAATGATTGAACGTGTAGTAAAATTTATATGAAAAGCACTCAAAAAATAACTTTTATTTTTTAAGCGAGAAATAAAATTCAAGAAATAATTATTTAAAAGTCATTGTAATATAAAACGTATAACCGTTAAGGTCCCTGACAAAAACAATGTGTTTTGTTTTCTTTAGACTAGCGGCAGATGTAAAACTAAAATTTTGGCGAAAATGAAAATAAATTGTGATCACTTACATATATATTCCATTAAAATAGATTGATTTCGATTTTGTTGGACATTTTGTAAATAAAAAAATTGCGAGAAAAGAGCAATAATCTTCGTAAATATTGATATCTTTCAGAAATTTGCCATAACTTGTGATCACACAAACATTTTTAGAAAAAAACTAGATTTTCCGATGGCTTTGTATAAAAAACGTAAGTACCCAGGCAGAAAGTACGACTCTTCTAAATATTATGTACCGCCACAACCCTGTAAATACAAAATTGTGACTCTACCAAAAATATGGTACCATCACAACACTGTAGATACAAAATTACAACCTTAGTTTTTTAATACCGTTTTTAAATAAGATTCAACACCGGTACAACACTCTAAATGCAAATATACGACTTTAGTTTTTTAAAGTCGTATTTACCATAAAACTATACCGCTACAACACTGTATTTACAAGAATTAAACCTTTATTTCCTTATACCGTGTTTATAATAATTCTATACCGCTACAACGCTGTATATACAAAAATTTAGTCTTATTAATTTAATAGTGTCATATTAAAATGAAAACACAAAAACTATTTTAGGTTAGAAAATATAAAAATTTTTGCTTGTTTATTTAGCGAATTTAAATTTGTAACAATATTGAAAATAAGAGTCGGAAGACGGTTGTGACTACGTTGTAAATTCGTGAATTCAACATTGTAAATTTAAATTTACAGTACTGTGACAACACTAAAAAGAAGAGTCGGAAGACGCACATTTGGCGTTATCATTTTAATATTGCGACAACATTGTAAGTTTGGTAAACAGTACGTTGTATTGATGTTGTTAGTATCCTCTGCAACGTCGGCACAGCGTCGTGGCGACTGTCTTTTTCTGCCTGGGTACATATTTATAATTTCAGGTAAGTTACGACACTTAATAAGCGTTTATTAAAAAAACAAACAAAAAATTAATTTGGATTGGTTTTGAAAAAAAAGTTAATGGATGTAATTTCGTAAATATTTACGCCTATCGTGAACAAAAAGTGAATAATTTACTTATCCCCATACATTTTTAGGCAAAAGGGAAAAAATTTCGAGAGAAATTTAATTCGCAATAGTGGGATTAAAAATTTTGGGAAAAAGGCTGCAGTCTGTAATCACCAGGGCAAGTTTAAAATATGCTTGCAAATATACCGATTGTCACACAAAACCATAAAATGAATAAATTGAAAAAAGTAATAAATGTGTAAATTTATGCAAAGCCAATATTTTTGGGAAAAACTTGAAACTAGAAAAATGCCCTGGCAATTACTTATTCAAAAAAATAATAAACGGCTGTAATACTGTATTACTTATTAATAGGTATGAGATTTTCATGCTCTAAAAAATCGAAAATATGCACTTGAAAAATAATCGGGCATGTTCTAGAAATTGAAATGAAGTGAAATTGAAATCGAACGAAATTTAAAGTTCAATTATTTACAAAATGACCGTAGATTTTCCTGGTTTTAAGAGTTGTTCTTGTAAAGCTAATTGGTACTCACAAAATGAAATTGATAAAATGGATTATTTGTATGAAATTTCAGTACATGGTCGTTTTAAAAATTTGCTCGATTTCAAATATACTTCATTTCAATTTCTAGAACATGCCCGAATATTTTTTATTTAAAACTTAGAAAATTTCACTAAAAAATCGTTTTTTAATTTTATTAAAAACAAAAATATAAAAAATTCAGTCTATTCAGTTGTTCAAATCTTTAAAAAAAAAATTAATGTGGTGTTTATAGAACACGAGCGCCTTACTCGTCCGTTTAACTTACATTTAAAACAAAAACAAAATTTCGAAATTTGTTTTTGTTTTAAATGTAAGTTGAACGGACGAGTGAGGCGCTCGTGTTCTATAAACTACACATAAATAAATAAATGTTTGTTTGTTTAAATAAATAAGTACTGTTTTTTTTTAAGAAAAACTTTGTCTTGTACTTAAAGAGTGCCAATGCATTTTAAAAAAATTACTTTCAGATCCCACTTTGATTCCAGATCAGATCAAAAATATTTGGATTTTTTTTTTATTTTTCGAGATACTTGTTTTTTTTTTTGAAAACGTTTTGTTTTAAATTTTTCCGGCTATTTTTTCTTCCACACTATTAATGTTACTTTCTGTAATATCAATTAATTTGACTTGAGTATTAAGTGAACTAAATCCTGAACTTATTAGTTACTGTTTCACCAATATATCCGTAAATGGAATATACAAATGCTAAATGACTTCTGATGTTACATATTTAAATTTAATATTTCTTTTACTTTTTTAATTACATAATCATCGGTATCAACTAGCTCTTCTAACATTCTCAAATTATTCAAAATTTTTTGAATAGAATTCTGAAGCATCTAGCCAGGCCAGGGAATCAAGGGTTATATTTCATTAAAAATTGCAATATTATCGAATTGGCTTCTAATTTCCTCTGCAACGCGGTATAACCCGCCTGCCAAGCAAATAACTTGTAACAGTTTTGGATACAATATTTTAAATTCGTTGGAAGCCTTAACCATGTAAGGTGCTGCACCGGTTTAAAAAAGAAAGATCTTTTGTTGAAATCTTGTATTTGAAGCAAAGCTCTAAAAGAATTTATTTATTGATTTAAAATTTTTTTTTAAGTTTTTTGTGTATTTAAGAACTTTCTTTATAGTATGGAAATTAAAAAAAACACTCAAAAACTTCAAAATATGCAAAAAAATGCATTTAAAATCTAAAAATGCAAAAATATGCATTTTCATTAAAATATGCAACAATATGTAAAAATAAATCTTGGCCGTTTTAACGCAAATTTAATGATTCGGAAAGATAATTGGTCGACATAGTTTTTAAACTTTCGACAAAAAACATGCATTTGCATGGAAATCGCATCCCTACTTAAGGCTAGATTACACAATCTCACAAGTCTTACGTATTCGATAATACTTTGTGAGATAGAAATCTAAATAGTTTTGTTGCGACTGTCAAAAAATCTAATTTAGCATGACAGTTTGTGTTCACACAATCACACAAAGTATAAACACTCACACATGAAATAAAATGCAACCCTGATCCAATGAAAAGTATTATTTTATTTTTCAAAAAACGATAAAGTCGTATAGGAAGTCAAACTTTTTTCATAATACTTGTCATTTTCATCACTCATGCATTCACACTATCAGACTTTTACATCATACTTAAGTTTTAGACATGAATTAATTCAAAGTATAACAGTGTAAACTAGCCTTTAATAACACTACGTGACAAAATTTCAACAAAGTCGTGACCAAATGAATCTGGCAGCTAATTTTTATGTAAAATTGTCCGCTGAATCCGAATATGGAGTCAGAATTGTCAAAAGTAGAACAGTTTTTGAGATATTCCAAAATAACCGTTATTTGTGTTTTTAAAAAAGATGATGTGACTCAAATTCATTTGGTCAACAAATTGTCATGTAGTGTAACTTATGTTGTATGGTAATAGTAAAAGACATAATTATTTAAAGTAAAAAAGTTTTTCTGTTTTTTAATTTCTTTATATAATTTTGCATTAATAATGTATAAATATGTAAGTTGGTTGGTAATATTTCTTATCTTATAAAATAATCTTAAATGCTAACATTAATTTAATTTAAAATTTGTAAAATATTATAACTTGATTTTTATTAGTTTATAAAAATTACTTTTGATCGATTAAAAGCTATTAAAATGCTTATTTATATAAAAAATTAAATAATAAAAGAAAATAATATCAGTAAAAATATGTATATGTATATATATATAAATGTATGTTGTTTATAATTAGCTAAAATATTATCAAGTTAAATGCATTTCAAGTGTATGAAATAAGATAACATTTATTATCTTAAATGATTTAAATACTTAATTTACAAAAGAACGTTTTACTTTGCAGTATGTACTTAATACATTATACATACAAGTAAGAAAATACAGTCGGTCAAGTCCGACTATATGACACCCTACACCACAGTAATTACAGACAAGTTTTCGAGAAAGTATCTTCTTTGGGCACCATGGTTTAGAACAAAATTATGACACAAGGTTAAGATTCAAAAAAGAGGTGTTTGTGCCGAATATTATTTAGATATCAACACCTTTATGCGATTTGTTTTCGCCTTTAAGTCATTTAAGGGCTATATAAGCCTGTACTTTGCGCACAAGCTTTACATGGACAGACTACCAGCCAGCTAGCAGGACGGAGGGACGAACATTATTTGGTTGATGCAGTAAGTGCCTCTGATTTGATCAGTAAACTAAAAGATTGATCTAGGAACGAATATTTCTACGTGTTACACACACCAGCACAAAAGCATAGTAGCCTTCCCACCTATGGTGATGTAAGGTATTAATATAAGTTAAGAGCTTAACAAAATATTTCAGCAGATATAAATCATTCGAAATTTTTTTTAATATTCATATGTATATAAATTTGCTTAATATAAGTGATGGCGAATTTGAAAACTAGCTCTAAATAGAAAAATTTAAATAACTGCATGTTTTGATAATCAGTGTTAAACGATAAAGTTTATGTTTTGTTTTACTATTATTTATAATATTCAGGTATGTGATGGAAATCGTTTTAGAAAACGACACTAAGGGAAATCACGATGGGTAGTGCAAAGTGTGCAAACGATGCAAATGCGTGCAAAAATACACACATTTGCACAACACAACAACAAAATGTACGTATTTGCAATTTGCTCTTTTTTACTTCGTTTGCACTAAAAAACCATGAGCAAAGTTTGTAGTGCATATTTGCGCAGTTGCAAACAAATGTAAGCAATAACATTTGACATATTAAATGCCATGTTGATTTTAAGAAAACTTGTAACTTGAACATTTTCGCAGATTGTAAAATAAAATAGAGAATTAAATTTAAATTAATTAAAAAGAAAACATTTATTTTAATTTGCTTGTGTATAATTCTAAGCAAATGCAGATTTTTTACAGTGCTGCCAGAAGTTTTTAGTGTTGCCAGAATTTATTTTTAGAAAAATAGTATATTTGCACAAAAATAAAAGTGGTATGCTCACGATCAATCATAATATGAACTGCAAATTTACACATTGCAAATTTGCACAATGACCATCGTGATTACCCTTACTATTTTAAGTCGATAGTAAGACCGTTTTGAAATCGATCAATTTCCATAACATACCGGATTAACTAAGTTTTGTTGCTAAGTACGTTACTAACATAAAAAAGTTTAAAATTTAATTTGTATCATATTTACTATAACGAGTATTTTTTATTGAAAATGAGTGATAAATAGTTCCTTACCAGATTTTCATATGCGTTATACATAAATGGTATTCCACCAAGTCAATTCCGAGTTTTATTTCAATATCCACCAGGGTTAATAACAAATGCATATGATAAATGTTGAAAATGTAAAATACTTTAACGAGTTATGCCACGCCAAGTTATTAACCAATGCGAAATGAAACGCACAAAAGACGAAAGAGAGACAAAAAAGGACGGCCTGATAGCCTTTAAGAGAATCCGTTAATGGCAAAACACAAAATTCGGAAAAAGAGTTTTAAACGGTTTTATTCTGTTTTCAAAAACGCATTCGATAAACGCGTAGTAAATGTTAGTGCTGATTTACACGCATCAGGCTTGTATCGTCAAGTCTTGAGTTTTTTGCAGGGACCGAAAGAAGTATAGAAGTAAATATCGAAAAACTGATTCAAGTATGTATATCATATAGTTCCTTATGCACATGTCAAAAATTTTGATTTTTATATTTTCGATCAAACTTAACAGTTATTTTTTGTTTTTTATTTTTTTGAACAAAAATAGCTGTTATTTTTGATTTTTATTTTTTCGATCAAAAATAACAGTTATTTTTTGATTTTTATTTTTTTGTAACTCATTTTAATATGTAACTCATTTCATCCATACATGATCTAGAAACTAAATCCGCTATCATATAAGAGTTACTACAAAATTGCATTTATATATATTCCAGAGCACCGTGTAAAATGCATCTTATTTGCAAAAATCTAAATTATTTACATACAAAGATGATGTACTAGGCAAAAGAAAAAATGTGATACCCATATTGCCCTATTTAAAACGAAGGGTTACCACCCCATTGCATTTTTGCCAAAACGCGAACTAGCACGAATTTAAAAAAAAAACTGAGACACGTATTTAATTAATTCGACTAAAGATTAAAATATGTTAATTTGGCATTTTTAATACAAACAACCTCGAACAAAAAATTCAAAAACCGTTTTTTTTTTACAGAAAATCCTTAAAAAAAGTACATGGATGATTGTATATGGGCAATTCCAGTGAAAAGTCTACTTTTTGTAACGTAACGACAGAAATAATTTAAATTATTTCTGAAAAAATTGTATATGTATAGTTTACTTTTTTTTTGTGTTGTAAAGCGCAACTAGCTCTACATTTAGTAACAAAAGGGATAACGGTTGAACAACATGGTCCTAATATACAACCTTATTTGCATTCTGGCGTTACATTAAAAAAAAGTAGACTTTTCGCTCAAAATGCCCATATGTGCCTTTAAACGAGCAAATATTTTTAATTCTAATAGCTTGAAAAATAAATCTATATAAGTCCAAAGCTTACTAAAAAGGTTTTATTCAAAACGTCTTGCTCAATTCGCAGTCTTATTAAGTTTTGTAATGCAAGTCAAAATCCACTTCCGTTTTTTTAACGTCCCGCCAGCGCATATTTTTGCTTATATCTGCAAATCCTTACCGTCGATTGCTGTAATTTTTTTTCTGAATATAGTGCTACTTCATAACTTTATATATATAAAAACCCTTTTTACAAATTTGACTTCTTCATTTACAGTTTGTGGTACGAATATCACGACACGTCAAAATGGAAATGCCCTTATACAGTTGGACGCGCCTTAAAAAAAACTTTCTTATGATACCCAATTTGTATATGTTGGTAAGGAAACAGATTCTCAAATTAACAAAACATGCAAAAAATATACCCTTTTTCAAAATAGTCCAGATCACGAGAGGTCAAAGCTGAAGCCGAAATATTTAAAATGTGATCTTAAAAAAGTCCAAGGTTCATTTTTAGAAGGGTACATCGAGCACGAATTTCGCTTCCATACAACTTGAGTCGCTCTAGCGTACATACGTGCACGTCCAAAATAAAATTAAATTAAAACTGATCAGCTTAACCTGATGTGTGTGAATCAGCACTTACTTAACTTATTTTTCTTTTTTTTTGGAAAACACGTTCCACTTTAAATTTGTTTCTAAAATATCGAAGTAGGAAAACGTTAATGGAATAAATAATAAAAATCGAAAATACGTTTTCACATAATTTTTGTCAGAAAAAATACTGCGTTGATTGGTCTGGGTGTCATATTTTTACGACGAAAATAGTCACTTACGCCGTAAATTTTTTAGAAAAACATGACTGGTGACGTCGTTCTAATTTTAAGTTGTCCTCAAAATTCTCAAATAATTTTGGAGGCCCATAACTGGCTTCAAAAACGTGGTTAAAATAATAAAAAAAAGCTAAGGAATACAGTGACGCAAATGAAATTTTCGTGCAAAAAAAACAGAAATTGCAAGTTGTTTTTTTTTGTGTTTTCTTACGAAAACAATAAAATTAAGCATTTTTGTTTACCCACTTACAACTACAATTCGAGTCGGAAAAAAGCCAACCAATTGTAGGGGAATGTAAGATAAGATAACTCACTGTTTATTGTTGGTGTTTTGTTTAAGCTTTGATATTGTTATGGGTAAAACTTTGAGCGTTTATAATTCATATTCGCTTTACAGTTTTTTTTACATTATTTTTAGCTTTCCTAAACCTTTGGAAAAAGGTTTCCTGATGATCTGGCCTTAGCAACCAGTGAAATGCGCATAGAAACTTGCTTTCCCTCAACAATAAATTTCAGGGAATTTATAAAACAAAAAAAAAAACAATTGAGGAATCTTATTAGATTTTTATAAATTTTGAGTTGTGTCTGTTTATGATTTAGTATGCGATATATAAATTGTTTTAAGTTTAATGTGTGGTTTATAGAACACGAGCGCAAAACTCGTCCGTTGAACTTACATTTAAAACAAAATTTCCCAATTTGTTTTTGTTTTATATGTAAGTTGTACTTTTTAATTTTTCTTTTCATTATTAAAATACGTTTTATAATTCAAATTCAACATTCAAGTAAATTTTGGGAAATTTTTAACTTAGGGTGTGTATGAAACGGTAGCAAAGTTCTATGGTGAAATGAAATTTGTTTGTGGTAGAAAATTTTCATATTTGTGCTGTGTGAAATTGAAACATTTTTGACAACGTAAAATTTTGACATAAAGAAAAAAACAATTACTAATAGTTTTGTGAAAATGAATAAATTAAACAAACAAACGTTTACCAATAATCATTTCAATTCTGTTGGAAATGAGATCGTCCCAACTTTTTGATGAATTCGTTCTGATATACATATTAACAATTTTTACAAAAAGTGTGGGCAAAAAAAGCTTATACATATTTAAATACTTACATCTTGTATAATTCTTTTTAATTTTTTTTGCCGCTGGTCCTGCTTCCATATTAATTTTTATTTTGTTTAAACAAATTTGATGAAAAAAAAATAATTTTGTGGTTGTCAAAAATTTCTAAACTAATGTCAAAATTTATACTAGCCCCAGGGCTAGTGAAATTTTATTCACCTCAACAGTATCAAAATTTTACTTCCATTAGTACTTTGCTACCGTTTCACACACACCCTTATTAATTAAAATTTTTTTTATGTCATTAAAAATATTTGACTTCCTTCTGGCAACACTATACCAAACAGGATTTAAATACATTTTAACACATTTTTTATGTGATTAAAAACTTGTTTGAGGGAGTTTACACGGAGTCTTTTCAGACATGTCTGCTTTTGACATCCTTATTTGAACGTGCTTCCAAAAACCTATTGTCTTTTCACGTTGTCTTTCCAAACATGTCTGTTTTCATGTATAATAGTCTAATATACATATACATACAAATTAAAAACATGGAAATTCATATGAACAAACATGAAAACTCATTTCATGTTTGTTTGGCAACCCCTCTTTCTTTTCTACCCCGATCGCCTACAAGCAAAACAAACGTGTTTGTTAGACATGTCTGAATAGACACCGTGTAAACTCCCTCTATGTTTGCTTTTCGTGCGTTTTAGGTCTCACCACGCATTGGCTAGTGGTTTGGCGTCGCTATACTGTACCGAGTTACAGTTCTTGCGGTTGCAGCATTAACCATATACAATCGCTTATCTGGTGGAGAACCAAGGAAAAAACTTAAGTGACTGGCGGAATACCATAAAAAACTCAAGACGTTTTACTGGTGGAGACCAATATACTCTGGAGCGATTTCTGGGGGGTTACCGCGTATTTCGATTCGAAAGAAATCATTTACGGATTCGAATAATTTGTACTGTGTATTACGATTTTCGTAAATGTTCGAAACGATGACAGAGGTTGTATTTTTTAAAAAATGGGAAATTTGATGAACAATTTTTGTTCGTTATAGAGAGTGGCTTTTAAGAAAGTGATTTATTGTTTTCAATAAAGTATGAAAAACGTCCGTTTACTCAAAACCAATATTACGAAAATCGTAATACACAGTACAAATCGTTCGAATCCGTAAATGATTTCTTTCGAATCGAAATACGCGGTAACCCCCCTGGAAGATCTTCACCATCCTATACAAAGGTCTAGGTCGACCGAGGACTTGAGGATGAAGCTCCAAACCAATCGTGTGATACCCTGGAAATATAACTTAAGCTAGTGAGCCAAAAACAAATTTAGCAAATGCATCTGCATTTTTTCTTTTGTAAGTTAAGAAAGCAAATAACTTTTTTATGTCAATAACAACAAAACAGCTCTAAATGTATTTTTCAAATACTTAGGCCCGTTTTCACAACTTACCGATAGCTTAAAGGAGACTTTAACCAGCCTTATAAAAAGTGTTGTATTATTAAAACGTTACTTTCACCTGAAGTGAGCGATAAAGTTAATTAAGGTTCATCCTTTCTGGTAGTTTAAGGTAAAGTAATAATGGAACACTTTTTATACGGCCGATAAAATCCTACCTTTAGCTATCGGGAAGTTGTGAAAACGGCCCTTAGTTTGCTTATGTATAAAATTGGGCAGTAATAAAATTTTTATAATTACTTATTTTAAAAGTATTATATTTTTCTATTAAAATATTTTTTTTCTGTAATAAATTTGTGTTTTCTTAAAAAAAAAATATATATATATATACATATATATGTATATATATATAAATGTTTATACAGTCTCCAACGTTATTTGTCTTATTGTTAACAAATTAGTTTTTATAATTTGGCTTTGTTCTGTTTCTCAAACGTAAACTCAGTAATATTTATTAAATATAAACTTTATTTGATTTAAAATTTTGATTTAAAATCTATTCTATCATTTGAGGCTTATGTGCTGTTTTCACAACACAAGTGATTGAACGTGTAGTAAAATGTATATGAAAAGCATTAATTTTTTGAGTGTTTAATTACTTGTGTTGTAAAAACAGCACATTAAGTACATACACACAACACAGAACATTCCTAAATGAGTATTATATGTTTTTGTTCAATTTCAGTTTAGACTTACATTTTAGATGAAGCTTGTTAAGAGACTTAAGAGGCATTTTGTTAGAGTTATTTTAACTTTTACAAGTTTGTAAATATATAGATATAAATTTGTTTTTTTTTTTTTACTTTTGATAGGATCTTTTTGTTTTCTTATGTGATTATTGTGTATAAAGGAATCTTAGGTTATAGTTAGGGCGTTTTGTATTTTTTTATTACAACTTTAGTTATAGTTTTTAACTTGCTTAGCGAATATAAATGAATTAGATATAGTCCCATTATTTAAAAAGGGAGGATTTTCATTTTTAAATATATTGAACAATTTATTAAAAAAAAAGTAATAGCTTTCTCTAACTGTTATAATATGATATTTGATTGCTACAAAATATGTACGATTTAAAGAAATTTAGGCTAGTAACAAGCGTAATTATGTATTGTATGGAAATAAAGTTTTTTACAAGGCAGTTTAATATTCGAATAATATTTAGGACATGAGAAACCCATTCAAATAAAATTTAAAATTATCGGACATGTTCTATAAATCGAATTCAAGTGAAATTTAAATTGACCAAATTTTAAATTAATCAGTTTTTATAATCATAGGTGACATTTATGAACTAAATTCGATTTTTAACAGTAGTCGAAATAGCTGATCGAACGAATTTTTATTTGGTATAATGGCTCACATTCGATAAAAACGAACTACATATTATGATTTATGGCGATTTCTTTTCTGAGAAAAATATGTTTCAGTATATACATGTAACATTTTCTAATGTTACCTATAATGACTCGAAGTGTTACATGTTGTGCAATTTCAATAGAACACAATTAGTGCTTTTATTTACAACTATTACACTTTCATCATTAATGTACTTAATGATCGATTTTTTAAGCTATTTAAGCGGTTCCTGCACGATATTAAGGGTTGAAAACAAATACTAACATCACTAATGGCTTACAAAAATTAAAACGATTATAATATAAATAGACTTTTTTGGATTTTAATGTGCAAATATTTTTTTATTTTGTTTTAAAGAAATTTTTTACAAAATTATGAGCGGTATGAATTATGACAAACAAAATAAAAGATTTGTTGTACAAACAAAGTAGTAAGTACCAAAGTTGTAGAACAGGGCAGTATGAACACCTTAAGTAAAAGTAAGGGTAAAATATGCAACATGTTTTGCATGTTTTTCATCAACATATTCACAAAAGAACTTGAAAATTTTTCCCACAGTTTTATTTTTAGTACAAAGGAACACAAAAATGTAGAACTTGTAATATTAATGCAACATTTTTCTCAGAAAAGAAATCGCCATTAGTTTATTCACAGTAGTACATTTCTATTAGCTGGCACTTTAAGGCCCGTTTTCACAACTTACCAATAGCTAAAGGTAGGATTTTATCGGCCGTGTAAAAAGTGTTCCATAGTTACAACTTTATTTTAACCTACCAGGTAGGATGAACCTTAATCTACATTACCGTTAACTTTAAGTTAAAGTTAAGTTTAAATAATGGAACACTTTTTATAAGTCCGTTTAAAGTCTAATTTTAGCCATCGGTAAGTTCTAAAAACGGGCCTAAGTAATACATTTTTGTTTAAAAACTTCAAAAATTAAACTAGAGTTTAACATTACCACGACGGAATTATGGTTGGTTCCAAATTAGTTATCTTTTCCGCGGTTTCATTACAATTTTTATTAGGCTGAACTTTAATGCAAATCCTTTTTGCCTAAAAGAAATTTGTTCCATAAGGAAACCGAGCCTTTCCAATAGCTGTTTACGATCTTAGACTTGTATAAAAAAATAATTAAGAATTTGGTATACGAAAAAAAATTTACATATCGAGTCATTACCGCAAAAAAGCTTAAACGACAAAAAAAAAATTTTACGGGAGAAGGTTTGTTTTATTTTATTTCATAAAAATTTTGTACGAAGGTTGTCGCTTAAGATAAAATTGTTTTTGCTATAAAATCGTTACGGTACCTTATATGACTATAATATTTTAGGAGATGATGCAAGTGTTGCCAATAAAGTAATTTATAAAAAAAAACGAAAATTGAAAATGATGTCGCTTAATTTACATTTTCAACAAGTTTTTTAAATTTTCGTTAAAAAATTCGAAGCACGACTAAATTTTCGGCAGTTTTATCCAAATTTACATTCGATAGTGGATGTTTGAAAGCCAGCGAAAATCGTTTGTCGAATGCAACTCATAGTGGTAGCCATGTTTATTTTATTATACACTATATTTAAGGTATTACTTATCTTTACCAGAACGAATCCTAAAAATTATTAATCGCTCGATTCCAATTTTACTTAAATTCGATTTTCAGAAGATCACCGTTTGTTTAAAAATCTTGCTATTTAATAGGCCAAATAATAAAAACATTCAGTCAAGGAACTTATTCCTATGGTAATAAAATTTCAAGTGCTTAAAGTTTAATTAGAAATAAATAGAGTTCAAACTTATTTTTAAATGCTATTCAAGTTTCAAAATATTTTACTAATATTCACTTGATTTCAAATTTCCCCTTATTGGAGAATGCTATTGAAATAAAGTGTAACAAAACTATATCTCAACCCTTGAAACTTGAATAACAATTGTTTTGCACTTGATTTCCAGCAAAATTGGTTATTGGGTATATTTAATTCTGGTTTTTAAATAAAATTAAAAAGTAATAAATATTTTCAAATTTGCTGTGGATTTTCGGCTATAATCTGTATTTGACCTTAACTAATAACATACATATCTTACTATAACTTTTCTTCTTCTATCGACAATCTGTAAGACTCTTTCTACCATCAACATAGAGAACAAAATTATAAGTTCCCAAAACTCTATGTTTTCGTATAAAATTTATAATGCAGATTAAAGAACAGAATAGTCGCCGTAATACAACGTTACTTATAGCGCAGCAAGCTTTAATAAGTTAAAAACAGAATACGTAGTTGTTGTAATCGTTGCAGTTGAAGTTTAAGCGCAAAATTCGAAATTTTGACTTTGTTGCGCTACAGAGCTTTCGGCAGCTTAAGCTACTACTACTACTACTACTACATCTACTTTATTCTGTTTCAGTCCTAAATGTTGGCAAATGTCCAACGTTACGGTATGAATTTAAACATAAAGCAATTTCAACAAAAACACTTTTTAAGCGATGATTTGTTTGTACCTTACGGGTTAAAAAGCCAGAAGTATGAAATTGATTAATTTTTAAAATTTCAACAACGGTCTCAAGTTGAGACTCTCAACTTACTTAAGGAACTAAGCCTCAACCATGGTAGAATAAGTGCAAGGTGGTACTCATTATACTATGGCCTCAACAATATTTCAATTATATCGAACTATACTTCTCGACTAAATATATATAGCCGATAGCGCAAGAAGCTAGTGATATATACTTATGTATGCCTTATATATATTTGTATAAGATAAATATCATTTAAATAAATAAATAGTAAATATTTGAGAAATTTGGCGAGTCGCTAGAGTTGTCAAATTCCAAATACTGTACCGATTCCCTCGTTAATGTTATTATGTACTTCAAATATTAATCACGCTTGAGAGAGTGAGCGTGACCGCAATATTAAATTTACGTACGTTATTGATTTTTAAAAATCATGCACGATTTCTCATGCACAAGCGAAGACTTTCTTAGGAAACTACTAAAGAATTTTGAGTTAAAATATTTATGAAGGTTAAATAGAACTAATTTAGGCTTCGTCTTTTATTATAAAAAATTTTTCTTTAAAAATTGATTTCAAAATTTAAGGTGCCACAAAAGGAAGTTGCCGTAGTAATATAATGTTATACAAAAAAATGTAGTATAAAATGGCATAATTTGGTATGTATATTTTCCTATTATCTGCCTGGTAGCTTCTAAAAAAATCAAATAGGATTCAAGCCTTATACCGATTTTTCATATTTTTTAATGGAAAACATTAAAATAATAAAAGAACAAAATAATTTTAAAAAATTCAGAACTATATCTCATATAATTGTCGAAAAGTGGAGTTGGGCTTTTTAGCTTCTGACACATGTCAGAAAAGTAAAGTAAATACATATTCGAATATTAAACTCTTAAAATGTAATAAATTGGAAATAGTTTGTGAAATTTGTCTTAATACATAGTTTTAATTTTCTATAAAGATTATAAGAAGGGATTTAACCAAAATTAAAAAAAAAAAAATTTACTAATTAAGTAAATTAAAAATTTTAATTTTTTTACGACTTTTTTATAGTGTTCAAATTAATAATAAAGGTCCAGCCATTTAAAAAGTTAAAAAGGATTAGATAAAATTAAATTAAAAAAAAAGATTTTATGTGTTAGCAATCTTTTCGATTTTAATTTTTCTTAAAAAATTATTAAATTTCTAATCATTTTTTGCTGATATGTTCTTTTATAAGGAATAAAATTAGTATTCTTGTATGCTAAGGTTTAGTTTTTTTTACGTAGGAGAAAAATGATTATGTTTAAAAGGATTTATGAGTTAATTTAAGTACACTGGGTTTGGTTTTTATGATTTGAGCACATTTTTTCTTAATTTGTGTTTAATGTTTAATAGAAAAAAAAATACAAATACCATAAAGTAACAATACTGACCTCTAATTTTTTTGCCAATACTTGGTTTATGTTACATATTTTTTCTTGAATTCTAAACGAAAACATGCAAGTAAGACGATTGTGTAACATTACTGTGCGTTGGTGTTATAGTTGGTGTCTGAGATTGCTGTTGTCATACAGATGTCTCTGAGTTGAGTTTCAATACAAATTTGTTACTTTTTGGATCAACAACCTCTTCGGCTATATTAAAGTGTGGCAGTTTGTGTATTGATACCATTAGTGATACATCATTTTGTATAAGTTGAAATGTTACATCACCAGCAATTGGTCTTGAAACTAATTCATCGCATATAAGTGACCAAGATTGCACCCATCTACGTTCTTTTTCACTTTGCAATACAGGTGATTCAGTAAGATATGGTTCCAAAAAAGCCCTAGGCGATAAATCATGTTTAAGACAATGCGCCAAATGTTTAAGTATGCTTTCGAAAGTGTGTCTGGGTTGTTGTCGAGTCACCCGCAAGTATTTTTGTAAAGCTCGAGCCATTGAGGGAAATACAGCCTGAGCTGCTTCATTTGGATCTAGGGGCACTGCAGGTGCTGGTTCATTGTGTATACGTTTAATATGGGTAAAGGCCTCTTCGGCCGCTGTTATCAAACGAGCTCTACGTTTTTTAACTCTTCGCTCATACTCATGCTCTTCATAAAAACGTTCATTGTGTGAAGAGTCCCGACGCCGGGCATTTGCAGCTAGTACTGCTCGACTTTGGCTCTGTTGCTGAGAGTTATTGACACCATCAACTTCGTAGTATTTAAAACTAGTTGTTATTTTATTTCTTTGTGATTTCGAAATTGGAATTCGTTCCAAATAAGGATTGTAAATAGGAAAATCGACATAATAACGCTGTAAAACCCAAACTGCAGCTCTTTGTATACTTAGCTGGCCCAAAGTATAAGATCGCGATATACCATCAGGCGAGCGTATAATTTTGACATAGTACATCGATTGATTGTGGCGCAATTCTAGTAAAACAACGGCAATGTAATGTATGAAAAGTAAAGTGTCAACTAAATTTGTTGCATAGGCAACTAAAGACTTGTAATCGACCGCTTCGCCTCCAGTCTCAACGACAATTTTTGCTCCATTTGTGACCTAAAAGAAAAGTTAAAAAATGTTTAAAGCTTTTTATTTAAAAAATATTAATATACCACTTTTATTTTTTGTGCAAATGTGTTATTTTTCTAAAAATTTATTTTAGCAACACAAGAAACTTCTTGCAACACTGTAAAAAATCTGCATTTGTTTACAATTATACACCATATTAAAAATAAAATACAATGTTGTGTTTTTTTGGTCAACCACTATTATGGATAACAATCTCGAAGCGATGTGGTGGCTTAAGCCCTGGTTGTGGTTCGTGTCTTGGCCCGGGTATTTTGCCAGTAACTGGTGACTCCCGTGGTGAAGGCAGTGAACTTAAAAGCCTTGGCAACTAAAGGTTATCCGTCCCCTAAGCCGGGGTGTCATGCGACCCGTGCCTATCGGTTGGTTTGCAGTCAGGGGTGTCCGACTGTATAATCACGGAGCTTTGCTGATACCTGGGCACCTCAGCAAATAGACCACGCCCTTACCACGTTAATGGGGGCTATGACGTGGCGGACCTTTTCAATTCCCCTACACTCGTGGGACCAACTAGCAAAATTAACACTCCAAAAAACAAACAACAACAACAACAAAAACGAAAACAAATAACTAGAACTGATGACGAACAGGCGAGAATAAGGACAACGATTGACAGTGAGACGAAAACAAAGCCAGGGACTGCAACAGTCCAGGCCACTATAGAAGATCAGCCTAGGCTGATCGGAAGTGGTAAGGCAGCACGACCAGAAGGCAGCTGCTCTAAAAACGGCGGCGAGGTACCCCTGAACTTCGCTCCAAGTACCTCCAAAACCGCACAAGCCCTTTCCGTCGGTGGAACGGATAAAGCCCCTGCTTCGGGTGCTGCCAAGTTGGGAATGACAAAGTCGCCCCACAATGCAGCTTCCCATGTGACCATTGTGCAAGTAGGGATGGTGATGAGAACATCATATCCCAAATCTGCACCTCCCGTAAAAAGTCCCCAATGCATAAAACCCCTACCAAGAGGGCATCAAATACAAGGCGCGCCGCCTTTCGCTTCATTGAGCTACTTGGCTCCAAAAAAGCTGAAGAGCTTTCCAATGAGCAGAAAGCTACATTGGAATGGGCTAAGGCCCGCATAGCTGGGCTGCAAAGTGTTTCCCCTCCTGTCACTGGAAAGGTGACAATGCCTAAACGGCAACGTTCTGAGGAAGAAGCATCAGCCGTAAAACAGCAACCAGGGACTAAGCGTCCTAAATTAGCACCGAAGCCCATGAACAAGTCCTTCATTGAGGTGGCCAAAGGTCACCTAGTGCGGGCTGTCATCGACAGAGGTGCTGAAAACGTTGCCATTTCCCATACCAAGTGGGATCTGGTTAAACAGAAATTGATGGGCGTGTTTTGGATGATACTTAAGGAGAATCCAGGTCGTCCCCCTCAATGTGATGATGCTGGCTGGTATCAGGGCCATGTGAAGTTGATAACTTGCGTAGATGAGCGCTCAGCGTCGTTACTGAAGCTTGGCATCCAATCAGTAGGAGAGGTTTGGGAAGATGCAAGGCTCGATGTGGTGTTGGTGAGCGAGATACCGCGTAGGCCTAGGTCGATTGCAACCATTCCCGCCGAAACCTGAGGAGATCTTGAAGATCATTCATTGCTGCAATCCCCAACTACTCACACATGATTGGAAGGTAGTGAAGGTTTCAGCTATTGAAGGGTCATCAAGCTCGGCGATTGTGGTAATAAACCAGCAAAGAGGGAGAAACAGGGTAAGATCTATTATGGTTTTAGTACGATCTTGCTCCGAGTCTACCGAAGTGATGCCGTTAGCTCAAGCGACAAAGATGACACTCAGTCGGTCTCCGGACTGGTGGGTGGCTTCTTTGATCACTTGGGTGAAATGGTTGACGAGGACGTACTCCTGGAATCCGACCATGATGACGTCGACGTCACAGTAATCGCCAACATGGATCATTGTGAGGGTGACACAAATCAACCTCCACCACTCTAAAGCAGCATCCGCTGCACTGCTTCTCCGACTGGCGGAAAGAGGGGAGGAGCTCGTAATGGTCCAAGAACCATGGATTCACAAGAATCGGGTTTGCGGACTAAAACTAAAAGGCTACAAGCTATTATATGCGAAAGGTACAGGTAACATAAGATCTTGTGTCTTAGCTAAAAACTCGTTGAATATCTTCATTCTTTCTGATTACAGTGATGAAGACACAACAACGGTCGCTCTGGAGACACTAGACGGAATAGTCTGGATGGTCTCAGGCTATATGGCGCACGATCACGGACAGGACCCACCCAATAGGCTCATCCGTGATGCTGTAACAAAGGCTGCGGGCACTGGAACGCCAATTGTAATCTGTGCCGATGCTAATGCGCACCACACTATCTGGGGTAGTACTGACACGAATGTAATATGTGAGTCACTATTCTCATTTTCTATTAATTATAATTTAGGTGTAGTTAATAAGGGCTGTGAGCCTACGTTTGTTGTTGCGAACAGGTGTGAGGTTCTTGATGTCACGCTGGTTAGTATAAACCACGTTGATATGATTGAGAATGGATGGTGTCTAATGACTGTTCGCTTTCTGATCATAGGTATGTGGAATTTGATTTAGTTGATGGCTATAGTAAACAGGAGACGTACGAATTGGGGGATTCAACATTCCTCTCTAGTTCGATCGGATCCTCCTGATGTCAATGATATCAGTGGGATCGACGCGGCAGTGGATCTGCCTTCGAACTCACTGCAATTGGCGAATTCCTTGGCGTGTAAGCCAATGATTCGCAGGGGTAGGGATCGGCCACCGTGGAGGGATCCTGAAATTGCGCAGGCAAGAAGTGCCTGTCGTAGGTTGTTCAATGTGGCTAAGCGCCTTGGTAATTGGGTGGACTACAGGTCATCATTGAATAGATTCAGAAACTTGGTTAGATCGGCGAAAAGGAACGCTTGGAGGAACTTCTGTAGATGCGTGGAGGGATCCTCTGAGACGAACCGTTTACGTAAAATTATGGCTTCGAGCCCGGTTGTCCCAACCTATGTCCAGAAATCGGATTGTTGTTGGACTACAAATAGTCGGGAAACACTTGAGGTGTTGATTGACACTCACTTTCCTGGAAATTCCCAAGGGAGTTTGCGGGATCGGGTGTGGGAGTCGACAACCATTCCTATGTCCATTCCTTTGGATTATGATATGATCAAGTGGGCTGTCGATAGCTTCAGCCCATATAAATCTCCGGGTATGGATGGTATAATTCCGGCGGACTTGCAGAGGAATTCGACCCTGATCATACCCTGGCTGATGGCCATATACAGGGGGCGCGCTAGATTTTCGTATCTCCCGGTAAGTTGGACCTTGTGTAGAGTGGTATTTATACCCAAAGGGGGTCAGGCTTTCACACTGAACCGAAGGACTACAGACCGATTAGTCTTGCATCCTTTCTTCTTAAGACTCTTGACTCGTATCTCCCGGTAAGTTGGACCTTGTGTAGAGTGGTCTTTATACCCAAAGGGGGTAAGGCTTCACACACTGAACCGAAGGACTACAGACCGATTAGTCTTGCATCCTTTCTTCTTAAGACTCTTGAAAGAATGATTGATATACATCTTAGGATGACCATCCCAAGAAGTTTACTCTCTGCCTCCCAACATGCCTACACAAAGGGCAGATCTGTTGAGACGGCTCTTCACTCTCTAGTGGGAACTATTGAGAGATCGCTCGAATTTAAGGAGTACACACTAGTGGCCTTTCTCGATATTGAGGGGGCCTTCAACAATGTCAACCCGGACTCTATTGTGTCGTCCATGAGGAGCCTGGGGATCGACTTTGGCATATGTAGATTTGTGGACAATCTACTCAGGAATAGGGTCATTTGCTCTACGATAGGTGAGACCAGTGTTCAAAGACTGGTGAACAGGGGTACTCCCCAAGGAGGGGTTCTATCCCCACTATTGTGAAACCTGACTATGAATACCATGTTAACGAAGATGGACAACATGAGGATCAAAACAGTGGCGTATGCTGATGATGTTGCGGTAGCCATCACGGGGAGCCATCTGAACATAATGTCTCAGTGTATGGAGGCTGCTCTGAAGGTACTTAGCACCTGGAGCGCATCATGCGGGCTGGGTGTTAATCCGTCCAAGACGGAACTGGTACTCTTTACGAGGAAGTACAGGACTGGGGACTTAAGGCTTCCGAGGTTAAAAGGAACCGAGCTTCAGATCTCTCGCAGTGCCAAGTATCTGGGCGTGGTTCTGGATAGTAAGCTGTCATGGGGACAAAATGTCCAGGCGAGAGTGGAAAGGGCAATAGTTGCCATATATGCGTGTAGGGGTGCAATCGGCAGAAACTGGGGCATGAGCCCGTGGTGTGTCAATTGGATCTTTGAGGCTGTAGTAAAGCCGACTCTGTATTACGGGATCGTGGAATGGTGGCCTGCATTGGATAAGAGCAGGTACAGGGCAATGCTTGAGAAGGTACATATACTTGTCGCGTTGATGATCACGGGATCAATGCGTTCTACTCCCACGAGGGCGCTGTTTACGATACTGAACTGGCTCCCGGTGGTCTTCATGGCCAGACAGATGGCTCTTTGCTCGGCGACACGGCTAAACGCGGCGCTCTGTTGGTCGGCCCGTGACTATGGACACGCCGGGATAACCAAAAGTTCGACTGTCCCTGATAGTGTGGACTTGCTTACTTACACCCCGGTGCCTTTCACTGGCGCGGGGTTTGTGACACGGATGGCGGATGGCAATGCGCTGTCAGGTACTCACCACGAACAAGGTGGTCGCATGGATGACATATTCATCGATCAATTTGTGGGTCTTCCAATGGCTCACTGTAAATTACTTATAAGGCGCGAAACTTATAGAGTTGCGCAGATGCGGTGGACTAGTAAGTCCACCTGCTCGATATCCAGGCTATTATTATTATTATTGGTTATGATGAACGGAGAACAAGATCTCTACTTAGGTTCAAAAGGGACCAGATTAGGACAGTTGTATCGGTTGTGAATGGGCACTGGCCGGTGGGGACTCATGCTGAAAGAATGGGTCTGGAATTTAATGACTACTGCAGAAGTTGTCAGGATGAGGAGTAGGGTGAGACTGTGCTTCACTTTCTCTGTCAATGTCCTGGGTTGCGGGGTATTAGGGAGGAATGCCTGGGGAAACCGGTATTTGCCTGCCTAGAGGATCTATCCAGGATTCTCTTCATTAGGAGGACGAAGTGGCTGGATTCTCCAGTGACGCCATCTGAGTAACTGCTCTATAAGATGGGCATTGGGGCTGGGTATCACAAAGGGACCAATGAAGGACCCAAGTGAGCTGTCTGTTGATAGCTGCCCATGGAACCTAACCTAACCTTGTGTTTTTGGTGTTGTTATTTGTTGTAGTATCGCCACCACAGTTTACATAAATTCGCCTTGTATATATGTATGTATGTTTATATGTACAAATATTTTTTTGACAAAAATTCTTTAAAATGTAAATAATTTTTTATAAACCGACTATACTATTAATTAACTACAAATTGGTTGAAAAATATGTAATTAGTAGTCAATTTAGAAGTCATGCAGAGATAACCAATTGACTACAGCCTATGACATGCCTATGTTAAAATAATGAGTCGTCGACAAGGAAAATAATCACTTAATCAACTAGATCTGGTTATAAAAAACCAGATTGAAGTAACTTAAACATGTGTTTGACTTCCTACAGGGATTATTAATTTTTTACTTTAAAAACACAACTAAAACATTTACTTTAAAAAAAATTTTTAACTATTTTTTATAAAAATACTAAACTTAAATTGTACCTGCTGTTATACTTTATTTTTTTTTTCGCCATGCAATAAAATTTTATATTTAATAAAAAGTGGATTAAAAAATATTTAATTATAAAAATTAACGCAACCTTATCTTTTTCATTTTTAGTAAAAAGTGACGCTATTTAATTAATTAAAGGGGTTTTAAATGTTTAAAAGCGATATAGATGCATTTTAAAATCACTGCATTAATATCACTTCTTAAATGGATAATTTCATTATGCTTTATTTATTTATTTATTTCATTAAATGTAATATAAAAAGCCACTCTAGGCCAATTAAAATATATATTACAAAGCAGTTTGCCTGAATACAGTTATAAACTAGATAATAATAATACAAAAATTATTTTAAAAATATATATAATAAAATAGAAAAAAAAAATGATTTTATTATTAAATTAAATTAATCCTCAAACCGGTTTAGTTTTTTTCGGTTCCCCAACCAATAAAAAAGAAAAAACACAGAAAACAAAAGATCCCAGCAGTGTAGAAGCATTAATAAAGACCAAAAAAAATTTAGGAACCAAGTTTTATTATACATTTGTAAATACATATTTAATACACAACAGATGTATATATAAACAAATGATTTTTATTTAAATAATTAAGTGGAATATACATCTAATAAAACGGTCAGTTATTAACATTAAAGTTAATTACAAAGTATTCTATAAAGCTTTAGGCGGAATGCATTGTTAGAATGAGAAAAAATTTTAAGTTCCAGAGGCAACCAGTTCCAACAACGCGCAGTTCTTACAATAAACGAATGTTCATAGAATCCATTATTAATTCTCGGAATCAAAACTTGCGGGTTCCTAGTAGAACGAGAAAAACTACCTTTAAAGTTATTTTAGTATACTTTTTTTCCCCTACTTATAAATGACATTCAAACATCGGAACTGTAAAAGTACTAGAAACACTTACGTTAAATTCATAGCTTATTCATCCGAATTTGAAGTACTTCGGGTTTGCGAGTTGTGGTGATTTAATAACATCTTTTTCAACGCTTTTTTTGCTGGGGAACTTTATTTCTAAGATGATAATTGTATAATGTAATTTAGAAACTCTATTTCAACGTTTTGCAAAAGCAAACAATTCTTTAAGAAAAACTTTGTTTTATAAAATTATAGGAATTTATGTGAAGTTTCAACTTACATTTAAAAAAAAAAAACAAAATAGATATTCTCCCAAATTAATTTTAAATGAGTTTTATTTTATTGGTGCCCAGCAAAAAACTTTGGAAGTTGTTCAAGTAGAAGGGATATTTTCATGACTTCTTTAGCACTTAACTACTTGAATGAATTAAAAATGCCTTCCAAAATTCGAATAAATTTTAAATAAGTGAACCCATGAAATAGTACATGCAATGCACCTATTCAACTCTTCCCAGCAAAAAAAGACATGCAAAAGAAGTAGTAAATTCATGGGTTCCGCGGATAATGCACTGGTTCTTTTTAGGTGAAACATGCATGATTTTAACATTAGCGTGTCCTTGGCGAGCATAAGTTCACATTTAGGTAAACGGCTCGTCATTAAAATTATTGCTTAGAACCAATGAAAGTTCAGTGATTAGATCGGGGTTTTCATTGATCTGGAGTATTAACTGAATTGAGTGTGAATGAAAAGCAATGAATCTTTAATGATTTCAATACGTATTTTCATTGGTGCTCGATATTTTTATATGCATTATGGGAATGTATTATAAATTACATTTTTCGTTTGACAATGGCCGGTAAATTTTACACAAACAAAATGCCTGTTGTTTTTTGTATTGTTGTAGAGGTAAGCAGACCTATTGGATAAATAAGCCTTGATATACGCAATATAACAAATTTAAATACATATTAAAATTAAATGTATTTACATATGTAGTATATATTAAAAAAACTTTAACTCAATCATTAGTCAATTGTATACATATAATCACCCCTATTATGTAAGGCGTTGTCGACGTCGACATTAATTTTTAATTGTTGTCACATCAAGGCGACGACTACATCACTTCGACGTTAATTTGGTATTTTATAAGAATGTTGTGTCGACGTCGACTAGTTATCGAAAATTTGACAAAAAAAATCCCATCTCCAATTGTTTTTTTTTTTTTTTTTTCACTCACTTTTTAACGCTATTTATGCTATTTTACGACATATTTTTTTAACCGATTTAGCTTTTTAAAATAAAGTGTAGAGTTTGTTTCCAATTTTGAATTTTTTCGGGAATTTTTGGCATGTTTTTGATAAAAGATATTTTTACTGTAAGTTTTCTGATTCTTTATAGTTTTAACGTTTATTAATAAATACATATAAGACTTTTCTTTCATGCCGCTGTTAGCAAATTTTTGCGAATTTTCGTTAATTTAGCAATTTTCACCGAATTTTTGCCATTCCTTTCAGTTTAAGGGACTTTTAATCAATTTTATGGTTTGTTTGATATATTAAAAATTTTCGCTGTTTTTGCATAATTTTTTTATAACTTCCCGACATTTTGTTTTTTCGCCGATTTAGCGATTTCAAACCAATTTAAGGGTTTGTTTCAAAGTTTGCAATTTTTGCTTATTTTAGCCATGCAGCGACTTTTTCCTAAAAGTTTTCTGATTCTTTACAGCTTTAACGATATTTAATAAATATTAGACTTTGCTATAATGTTGCTGTTAGCAATTTTTTGCGAATTTCCGCTAATTTTGCAATTTTAGCAAAATTTTAGTTTTAGTTTTAGGACTTTCGTTATATATTAAAAATGTTCGCAAATTTTCGCTATTTTTGCAAATGTTTCCGAATTTTCGCGTTAAATTTACTAATAAAATTTGTGCCCATAACTTCTTTTAAATTTGCATTTTTTATTTCAAACGTATTCAATAAATATGTTAACATTTCATTTAAAATGTCTTTAACTTTCATTTGAGTCGTCACAAAATTTCCTGTCGACTAAAACGGGGACAATACTACTCGACGTCGACTTAAAAGCGCCTTAGAAAATATCACTTGACTGTCAAAAGTAATCGATTATTGTCAACAACGACTCAGAAAATACCATTAATGTTCAGGTGCCGTCGACTTGTGTCGATGTCGACTTTCATAATAGGGGTGAATATTTGTCCCCTTTCAATGCTAAAAGAATACCTAATTATAGTGAAAAATTGTAATTCCTACATAAGAGTTGAATGGGTGCATTGTATGTAATTTTTCATGGGTTCACTTATTTAAAATTTATTCGAATTTTAGAACGCATTGTTAATTCATTCAAGTAGTTAAGTGCCAAAGAAGTCATGAAAATATCCATTCTACTTGAACAACTTCAAAAGTTTTTTGCTGAGTTATGTAGGAATTACAATTTTTCACTTTAATTTGGTATTCTTTTAGGATTGAAAGGGGACGAATATTATATACAATTGACTTTTATGATTGAGTTAAATTTTTTTAATATATACATATGGTTATTTCCACAGAAATGTCAACCACGTGTGAAAAAATAAAAGCTGAAACCCCGTTTCAGTTTTAATGTTTTATTAAAGAAAAACACTTAAAATTTATTAAACTAAAGAGTCCCAAACGTATTTTTATTTCCGCGACCAATTATTTGACTTCAAAGTTGTGCAAGGGCTTTGTTAACTTTTTTTTTTATTAGTTTTTAATGATACCGATAATTAGCGAAAAATCACTACTGAAAAGAAAAGAAAAAAAATTCCACAAAAGAAAATACATCTTTGTTAAGGAACCATTGATTGTAATGTTTCTCATGAACAGCGGTTGATTTATTTTTGTTAATTTTATTTGTTAATGGTTTTCTGTGAATGACTGTTTTTGACATTTGTTTTGTAAACCGCTTTCTTGTCCTCTTCTTTGATCTTGTTATTTACTTGTCAATTATAAGAGCGCGAACGCGCATAATTATTTATCTTTTGTCGAAGAAGGAGGTACAAAACTGCGGTGTTTTAAATCAATTTTATGTATGTACTTCTTTTAAATTTTTTGTGTTTTATAGAAATAAACGTTATTACAAACATATGTAAATCGTGTTTGTATTTGTTCTACCGCAAACCTCCTGTCTTCAATTGCGGCCAGCGACATTTTTATTTCGCACATTTATTGCGAGCCAAGTGTGTGCCCGTTTTTATGTTCTTTATTTGTGTGTGTACTGTAATATAAATCAGCCTGCAGCCACAGTGTAAAGCAAGGTTAGATTTTTTTTTTTTGCAATTTTAAATTAAAAAAAAAAAAAAAATATGGTACCACCTGTACGCCGGAGCCCACCCAACCTAAGAAGCACAGCTAGTGCCGATACTGTTACATCTGACCTGCCTGATCATGAAATAAATGCAACAAGTGAACACAGTGGAAATACAGCGCACACAACAACAACCACAAATCAACAAGTGATGCAGCCAGCATCAAACACAAATATAAGTGCTATTGCCGCCAGCACAGAAACGCCTAGAGGAAACCTTGAGGATAAAAAGAAGACGCCTGGTAAACAACTCATCACTGAGAATGTCTCCAAGACATCAGACGCCGCTTATAAGCCAGCTTCAATTAACATGCAGCCATCGACATCAAAGGACAACATCGCCCTATTAGAGATGCAAAAACAAATGGCTTGCTTGAAACGCCAGCTCCATGAGACTCAAACACAACTCCTGGAGAGCAGACGCCAATGCCAACAAATAAAAGTTGCCTCAACACAAACGGTAAGTGACCATAACCTATATTTTTCTGAATTGCCAAATAGTTCCGCCATTGACTTTGCTACAACAACAATCGAGTCCCGCAATATACAAGCTTCACATACATCGACAACATCAATCGCCATGACACCTATGCAGCCTCTGCTTACTTCAGCTGCCAGCGTCGCCCCGCCGTCGACGCAAGCTGCATTTAACACATATGTGCCGCTTGTTACAAACAATTTTATGCCGCCATCTTTAAATAATATGTACTCCAGCCAACAACAACAACCTGTTTCCAGCCATTCGCATCCATATGAAGCGCAATATGTGATGCCGCGCAAACTACAAGATTTGCCAGTGTTTAGTGGCGAGCCCGAAGATTGGCCATTATTTTACACAGCTTATAGCCAGTCAACAGCCACTTATGGATATACCAATTTTGAAAACAACCAGCGATTACAAAAATGTCTGAAGGGTGAAGCCATGGATATAGTCAAGTCATTACTTATCCACCCTGATAACGTCAGCGCGGTTATAGACCAACTTAAATTTCGTTTTGGAAGACCAGAACAGCTTATACACAGCCAATTAGGAAAAGTTAAGGAGCTGCCGCCCATAAATGAAAACAATTTAGTGAAATTAGTGCCGTTTTCAACAAAGGTGAAAAATTTGTCAGTGTTTCTCAAATCTATTGATGGCCAACAACACATGGCCAACCCAACACTTCTAGAAGAATTAATTTTGAAACTCCCCATGAGTAAAAGGCTAGAGTGGGCCAGAATAGCAATAAATATAAATCCGTATCCTACTATTGAACATTTTAGTGAGTGGTTAAGTGAAGTGGCAAATTTAATATGCTTGATACAAGATGTTAACAATAATGAATCAAAGCGCCGAGTGCTTCATGCGACTGAAAGTGGTCAACAGTGTCCTGTATGTAAGGAAAATCACAAAATATATTATTGCCATAAATTTTTGGGATTTAAAGTGGATGAACGTTGGGCTATGGTGAAAAAGATTCATGCGTGTTTTTCTTGTTTAAATATTGGACATTCAACTCGAGAGTGTCGTAAAAAGAAAGTATGCTCTGTAGGAGGATGCCAACGTAAACATAACAAATTGTTGCACGAGCACACGCCCATTGACCCAATGCCAGTACAACCGACCACAACTAATTCGAGTGAATCAAACCATAATGTCCTAAGCTGTTCCAATGATAATAAAAAGCTGCTGTTTCGTGTACTACCTGTTACATTATATGGTGAAAAATGCAGTATGGATATGTATGCTTTATTTGACGACGGGTCGTCGATAACTATGTTGGATAAAGAAGTTGCCAACTGCATTGGTGTACGTGGAAAAAGTAATAATTTGAACATTCAGTGGTTTGGTGGTAGATCAGCACGAGAGCCGTCAATGACCTTCAATCTGAAGATAAGTGGAGCCGGGAAGAATAAAAGCCACCTTCTTAAAAACGTTTATGCAGTTTCAAACTTGAATTTGCCCATGCAAAGCCTGAGTGAGGATGAAATTAAAGTGAGTTTAAAACGTTTGTCGCATAATTCTATAAAGCCATATACAAACGTAATGCCAAAGCTGTTGATTGGTCTAGACCATGCCCACCTAGGGTTGCCATCAAGTATAAAAATTGACAATTTATCTGGACCCTTCGCATGTAATACAGAATTAGGCTGGGTCGTGTTTGGACCGTGCAAATCATTGTCGCCTCCACCACATTCGTGTCTTTTTGTGCATGCTGAAGAAGAGAAAGAGATCTACAAAATGGTTGAAGATTATTTTAATATTGAAAATATGGGCGTAAGGACCGCTCCTCCAATTGAAAGCGATGACGATGTCAGAGCAAAAAGAATTCTTCATGAATCAACAAAGCGGATTGGAAATCATTTTCAAACAGGTCTATTATGGAAAAATGATAAAATAGAGTTGCCAGATAGTTATCAATTAGCAATTCGCCGCCTTGAAGGTATTGAAAAGAAAATGCGCCGTGATTTAAACTTTTCTGCAGCCTACAGTGAAGTGCTAAATGGCTACGTAGAAAAAGGTTATGTTCGTAAAGTGCCGCCTGAAGATATCTGCCTGATATCGAAAAAGAAATGGTATTTACCACATTTTGGTGTAATAAACCCCAATAAAGAGAACAAAAAAATAAGATTGGTTTTTGATGCTGCAGCAAAAGTAAATGGAACGTGTTTAAACGATAATTTGCTGAAAGGTCCCCAATATATTTCGTCATTGACCGCCATTCTATATAATTTTCGAAGCAGGAAAGTTGCCGTTAGTGCAGATATTCGTGAAATGTTTCACCAAGTCATCATACAGCCGAGTGATCGAATATCTCAACGTTTCCTATGGAGAAATGGTGATCAAAGCAAAAAACCGGATGAATATGAAATGTTGGTTATGATTTTTGGAGCCTCATGCTCACCGTGTTCAGCCATTTACGTAATGATGACTAACGCTAAAGAACACAAGGATTGTAATCCCAGAGCAATAGAAGCCATAATGAAGCATCATTACATTGATGATTTTGTAGATAGTTTCGACTCAGTCGAAGAGGCCATTAAAATTTCGAAGCAAGTTCGAGAAATTCATAAGAATGGAGGTTTCGAGCTAAGAGGCTTCATCTCAAACTCGAAAAGGGTATCCCTGGCTCTAGATGGAGTTTCATCGGTTGCTTATTGGAGATTTGTTGCTATGGATGGAACTATTGCTGTAAGTTTTATATGCTCGAAAACCAAATGCGCGCCCTTAAAAAAGATTTCGATTCCCCGCCTAGAATTACAAGCTGCAGTCCTTGGAACAAGACTAAAACAAAATGTGATCGATGAGCATAAAATTGTTCCACATACTACAATATTATGGAGCGATTCGACAACAGTATTAAAATGGATATCGAGTAGCCATAGAAATTATAAGCCATACGTAGCTCATAGAATAGCAGAAATACTAGCGTCAACTAATATTGATAATTGGAAATGGGTCTCTACTAGAGACAACGTAGCCGATGAGGCAACTAGACGTTATAACAATATTGATTTTTCTGTATCGTCCGATGGAAAAACGGTCCAAACTTCCTGGGACAAAATGAAAACGAGTGGCCAAGTAATACCATCGAATCGCCTCCCCTTGAGGAACAATTCGAAGAAGAAATTCGCCCCAAAGTTGCACTTTTGGTTATGAAAAATAATTTTGTTAATTTTGACAGATTTTCATCGTATACACGAATGAAGAGGTCGATGGCGTGGATTCTTCGATTTGTAAACCGGTGTCGAAAAAATTATGATGATTTACAGGCTTACGGGCTCACCATAAAAGAACTAGACTCTGCTGAAATAGTGTTATGTCTACAAGTGCAGCAGGAATCATATGCAGCTGAAATCGAGAGTATTAAAAATGGACAGCCAGTTCAGAAAACAAGTATATTAGCGCATTTAACGCCTTATACCGACGATGATGGTATTTTAAGAGTGTATGGACGAATCGATGCAGCTAGTTTTTTGCCCTACAGTTTTCGTAGACCTATAATACTGCCTAAAGATCACAGGTTTACGAGGCTCCTCGTTTTACACTACCACTGTCTCATGAAACACCAAAATCATGAAGCCACTATCTCTCATATACGTACCAAGTACTGGATTCCTCAGTTAAGGACCCTACTTCGGTCTGTTGTTTCTAACTGTCAGATTTGTAGAATAAAAAATGCAAATTCGGCCGCGCCGCTTATGGGGCAACTGCCATTCGATCGCCTTGAGGCACATGTTGAGCCCTTTAAGTATACAGGACTGGACTACTTTGGGCCAATAATCGTATCGATCGGAAGAAGAACAGAGAAAAGGTGGGTGGCATTATTTACTTGCCTCACTATAAGGGCCATCCATTTAGAATTAGCGCATGACTTGTCAACAGATTCCTGTATAATTGCAATACGCAATTTTATGAATCGTCGAGGCGTTCCAGCACGAATCCGATCTGACAATGGTAAGAATTTTGTTGGGGCCGATGAAGAAGCAAAGCGGTTTAAAGAAGTGTTTGATGTGGCACAGATTCAGAACGAGCTGTCGACAAAGGGCGTTGAATGGATATTTAATTGTCCAGCTAATCCTTCAGAAGGCGGTATTTGGGAGAGGATGGTGCAATGTGTTAAGAAAGTATTACGTCATACTATGAAAGATGTGACTCCGAAAGAACACGTCCTACAATCTCTCCTGATTGAAGCTGAGGCCATAGTTAATTCACGGCCACTAACGCACCTGCCTATAAGTCCTCATGAAGAGGAACCGCTTACACCTAATCATTTTTTAATTGGAAGAGGAAATGTTGCGCCGACACCTTCTGTGAATCAACCTGACGTTAAACTCTTCTCCCTGAAGAAACAGTGGCGAGTTGCAAGAAGTTTGCGGGATCGATTTTGGAAGCGGTGGATTGCGGAATATTTGCCTACTTTGACAAGAAGAGTCAAATGGTGTGAGCGTACTGTTCCAATCAATGTCGGCGACGTGGTGTTTATGTGTGACCCGAATGTCCCACGAAGTCAATGGCGGAGAGGTTTGGTCACTTGTGTTCATTACGGTGCTGATGGTATTGCAAGAAGAGCTGAAGTGAAGACTGCATCTGGAAGCCTACAACGGCCTGTGTCCAAGCTAGCCGTTTTGGACGTGGATGATGGTGAAGCTGATCGCTCCACGGGGGCGGGGGTGTTAAGGAACCATTGATTGTAATGTTTCTCATGAACAGCGGTTGATTTATTTTTGTTAATTTTATTTGTTAATGGTTTTCTGTGAATGACTGTTTTTGACATTTGTTTTGTAAACCGCTTTCTTGTCCTCTTCTTTGATCTTGTTATTTACTTGTCAATTATAAGAGCGCGAACGCGCATAATTATTTATCTTTTGTCGAAGAAGGAGGTACAAAACTGCGGTAAGTGTTTTAAATCAATTTTATGTATGTACTTCTTTTAAATTTTTTGTGTTTTATAGAAATAAACGTTATTACAAACATATGTAAATCGTGTTTGTATTTGTTCTACCGCAAACCTCCTGTCACTATAATATGCCAATAAATTTAAAAAAATAAAAATTTACCTATTTATCAGTTATTTCTTAATTTTTTATTAGTTAATGAACTAAAAAAATATGTACATATTTATATACACAAATGCATATCGTCCCCTTTATATAACAACAGCGTATGTGCTCATACGCTATTATTTTTTTATTGCATATTTAGAATCTCCATCATTGATTTTATGTCTGGTCAAAATTTCGTCAAATTCTACTTCCAAAAAGTGGGTAAAAATGTCATTGGAAAAAATAGTGTATAATTTCTTGTTGACAATTTTCATTCAATAAGTGTGTAAGCTCATATGCGCTATTTTACTTGAAATTGCCACTCTAAAATTGTTAAAAAAAATAATAGTGTAAACGCATTATACTCCATTTTAGCCTGTAGAAAAAAATACAATTTATGAAAACTTTAACTCATAAAATAGCTTATAATCACTATTGTTTGAGAAATAGTTTCATTCCGACCATCGAAAGCTACATGATCTCCAAAATTTGTGCAAGAAGAATGTAATTCCTCGTGGCTCGCAGTCATTTTTTTAACTTACAAGGCGGAAAGAAGCGAAATTATTTAGATGACCCAGATGTAGCAGAGGAAGAGAAAGAAGACGAATGAACTTCTAGTTATTTTTGATTTATGCAATGTATACCTTAATTTGTCATAATTTTTTGTTTATAATAACCCAAATTGGAAAGTAATGAATATGTGCCACTGAATTAACAAAACTATGAATTAATCACTGTTTTATAACGTTACAAATTGATATTTTTGAGATCAAATATTTTAATAAAAATACCGTAAAATTATTGAATAAAACCGCGTATACCATACAAAATAAAATAGTGTATCAGATACATCATACGAATTCCTTAAAAAATAAAATATCCTATATGGAGGACTTGCACTTTGAATGACATAATTATGGTCTTAAAGGATGCGTAGAATATAAAAAAATTGGTCAATTTAAAGACAAGAAACGGTATTATGTATTCGTCGAAAAATCCACTATGACAAATTTTTATTTACCACGATATTGAGGTTTAAATAGACATCCGATTTGACAAAAACTTTAAACTCGATTTTCTCAAAACCCCAAAAAATTATACGCTATTGTTATATTGAGGGGACGATATATTCCCATGTACCTTACTATGTTTTTTTTTAATAACTTTTAACAAAGACTGAAATAAACTTTTAAATGTAATAATTAATTATTTTATTAACATTTTCATGCTTTTCTTAAATAAATTTATAATATCCAAATTTTTTTTTTAATATTTTTAATTAGGCTTAAGTTCATCAAATTTAATTTTCATTAAATTATTTTTATGAAGAAAGGAATTTTACAACATGCAATTAATTAAAATTTACTGATAATTTTTCATTCTTGACTGAAGCTGGGCTCGAACCCAGGCGTTTTTTACGGACAGGTTACCCTTACATGTTTCGATTGCAACCACTCAATCTCTTCAGAGGGCTTGCCGTTAAACACTCGCAGCTATCGACGACTGCTGACGTCAATAGTCAAACATCAATCCTTAAACCAAATTGTATTTAACCTTTGGTAGATCGAAATTTGCTTTGAATGATTATCTATTTTAAATTATTCTACATGTTTTTCCTTGCTTCTGTTTTTTCGTACTTTTGTCAAGAATTCTTCTTGAAGTCCAAAGTACATATTTTGTTTTGTTTTTCATTTTTTGTCTTTCTTTTTCCTGTTGACCTTTTTCAGCACAACTTGAAGGACAAATGCAAACATAGAGCTCGTGCCTTAGCTTTAACAATAATTAGTGTTGTGGTTATTTTGTTGAGCTATTTATGGCTTTAATCCAAATTTTTTTTAATATTTTTAATTAGGCTTAAGTTCATCAAATTTAATTTTCATTAAATTATTTTTATGAAGAAAGGAATTTTACAACATGAAATTAATTAAAATTAACTGATAATTTTTCATTCTTGACTGAAGCTGGGCTCGAACCCAGGCGTTTTTTACGGACAGGTTACCCTTACATGTTTCGATTGCAACCACTCAATTTCTTCAGAGGGCTTGCCGTTAAACACTCGAAGCTATCGACGACTGCTGCCGTCAATAGTCAAACATCAATCCTTAAACCAAATTGTATTTAACCTTTGGTAGATCGAAATTTGCTTTGAATGATTATCTATTTTAATTTATTCTACATGTTTTTCCTTACTTCTGTTTTTTCGTACTTTTGTCAAGAATTCTTCTTGAAGTCCAAAGTACATATTTTGTTTTTCATTTTTTGTCTTTCTTTTTCCTGTTGACCTTTTTCAGCACAACTTGAAGGACAAATGCAAACATAGAGCTGGTGCCTTAGCTTTAACAATAATTAGTGTTGTGGTTATTTTTTGAACTATTTATGGTTTCAATCCAAATTTTTTTTTTTTTTTAATATTTTTAATTAGGCTTAAGTTCATCAAATTTAGTTTTCATAGAAAGAATAGTAATATCGAACCCTAATCGCGAAAATATCGTAAGCGCCAAAAATCAAATTTTACACGAGAGTTTTTTTAATTTTAGTTCGTATACATTTTGTATGAAATTTGTCGCTTAGGAAGGAATTTTACCTAAAAAGTGATTATAGGGTTTATATCTAAAGAACGGTAGGAGAAAAATTGTCCAATTTTGTATACAAAGATGGGATATCAATAAGCTACCTCTGAACAAAAATTAGCGGGATGTGGGCGTAGAACCTCCAAAACGAAGACATTATATATTTCTGTATATCTGGAGAATGGCAAGAGCCAAAGTTTCCAAATTAGGTGCAAACATATCGGTTATACATACACAACATCCGACTAAATGTATTTGGTATTGGAGAACTGAGCGTGGCATAAAATTTATATCTAAAGAACGGTATTCATATAACTTTCTGTTCTTATCGCAAAATGGTGAAGGATATATAATTCGGCGCAGCCGAATATAGCACTATTTTTTGTTCTATATTATTTTGAATCATAAACAAGTCTATGCTGATTTAAATATTAGCTATTATTTTTAATGGTATGTAATATTTTTATAGTGACCTCGACGGGTTTATATGTTAATATTATCATAATAAATATAAAATTTAATAAATGGAAAATAAGAACATTTAAAAAAATTTTTTTAAGAAACTCTTTTCTTAAAAAAATAACATTTAAAAAAAATTTTGCCAGCCCCCCCACCCTAGATTTTATCCAGGCTACGCCTATGTATTCGTGTATTGTCATCGGAAATATGCATGCCTGCAAAGTTTCATCCATTTGAATTGAGTAAAAGGCGGTCAAAAAAGAATTTAAAAAAAAAAAAAAATTTTTTTGCCCCCCCCCCCCCCCTAAATTTTATCCCGGCTACGCCCATGTATTCGTGTATTGTCATCGGAAATATGTATGACTGCAAAGTTTCATCCATTTGCATTGAGTATAAGGCGGTTAAATTAACGTTATAAGATTTGATTTTCCGAAGTGAAGCTAAAGAAAAGGTTTTAAAAATGTTTTATATTTGTTATATCCTTGAAAAAACAAACGCACTCACACATGAAACTTTTCAGATCTTAATTTTTTGACAGCTATTGCTCGTTAAGGTCTTAATAAGTATAACATTTTTTCTGGACTGACAGCTAAATCATCCTCAAACTTCATAACAAATCTTTTGAATGCAACTGATTAAAGCCTAGAGTAACATGAGCCACACCGAGTTATGGTGTTAAAAGCCATATAAGATTCAGAATACTTTTACAACCACCCTTACTCTATTTGGCGCTCGTATTCCCGTTGGCAATATTGCCATATTTCGACGACAGTTAACATATCGCACCTGTTCATCAAAAGTAACACAACTCAAAAAATTCTATTTTCCACTTTTTTGAAGGAAACAGTGTATGATTACCATATCTAACGACTGTAAAATTTTTGGTATTCTATTTGTAATATTTCATGAGAGAAATGCCTTTATGTCTTTCTTTGCGTACTCATATTGTTTGTTTTGATTCAATTAAAGAGTTGTAATTTTAGTTGCGTTGAAGTGTTCAAGGGTTATGGTGCTCAAATGAATCAGCGAAACTGTATTAATTCGAGTTGTGATTGTTTTCGTGTTAAAAATCTGTTTATCAATAGCTGTTGATTTTGGGTTGTGATAAGCATAACTTGAAATAATATTGACATGTAGATCAAAAAATTTCATGAAAACTGTATTAAATCAAAAATCCGTAATAATTTCGGAAAAAGGAAGAAGAGAAATAAATTTTGTGATTTTATTGAAATATTAGTGAGTTTCCTTTATAACATTATATTTGTTTATAACAATAATTCCATCATATTGGCAGAATTAGTTTTTTGCCTCTACTGAAAACTTGTAAATTTTGAGTTGTGTTACTTTTGATGAACAGGTGCGATATGTTTGGTATTTTCTAAGAAAAATTGGCATTGCTGTTGCCTTTGATTTTGTCGTCGGCATTTTTAGTGTTGTCTTGTGCTTCTTTGTGTTGTGTTTCAAAAATTTTACGTAATGGTTTGCTGCAATTTTGATTTCTACGGCGGTTTTGATATTTTTCTGCATTTGTGTTGGGTTTTGATATATTTTTTGTAGAAATATGTAATTGAAAAAATTAAAATAACAACCAAGTGCCAGTTCGAGAAGCTAGTGGAAGAGCTTGTAAAAAATGCATCACTAGCCCGAGGATTTTGCAGGGTCTCTTTTCCTTATAATTGCCAACGCTGACCCCGAGGTCAAAAACGCAATGTTGCTGCAAATTATATTGTGTTTGGAACAAACGTTCCCTTTTTTTAAAGGACGCTCTATTATTTCCAGCGCAGGATGAGTTTCAAAAAATCATCCACTCCATGACGACAGATCAACCCCTAAGTGATATTTTAGAACTTGGTCATTTACATAAGGAGATACGTGCAAAAATTGAGGATGCCGTTGGTTCATATAAGCCACTTAAGCCAACAAAGTTCCCTATACAAATGAGAATCGTGCTAAAAGATGCCCTCCTGTCGCAAGCCGTCCTAGAACATCATATGTTGACCAGCAAAAAATTGACGAACAAGTTAGAAAATGGCTAAGAGAAGGGATAGTTAAACCGAGCATATCAGAATATTCTTCACCAGTCGTATTAGTTTCGAAAAAGATGGCCAAATAGGCTTTGTTGTGATTATCGACGCCTCAATGAGAAAATTGTTCGCGATAACTTCCCGATGGCTGTGGTTGACGACGTTGTCCAAAGATTGCAGGAGGGTAAAGTGTATACCACAATTGATTTGAGGAATGGCTTTTTCCACGTACCTATAGAACCAGGGTCACAAAAGTATACGGCATTCGTTACACATAATGGCCAATATGAGTTTTGTTTTGTGCCATTCGGTATTTCCAATTCCCCAGCCGTATTTTGCTGTTATATTACTGCAGTTCTCCAAGAGTTGGTCAACGACGGTACTGTTATTATATACATGGACGACATCGTGATTCCATCAAAGGACGAAGAAGAAAGTCTAGTAAAGTTGGAAAAATTCTTAAAAGTAGCGTCGTCAAACGGTCTTAAAATAAAATGGAGCAAATGCCAGTTTTTGAAAAAATTCCTAGGATATAGAATTGAGAACTCGTCAATATATCCCTCAGACGAAAAAATTTCAGCAATTAGAAATTTCCCCATTCCAGGCAACGTAAAGGCATTACAAAGGTTTTTGCGACTTACTTCATTCTTCAGACGCTTTATACGGGAGTACGCATTGGTCGCTAAACCATACAGGGGTGTGCTGGAAATCGCAAACGCAAAACGCAAGAATTTTAAAAGTTGTTTTTTAGTAAGTTTTCTGTAATAAAAGAATTTTATGACAAATATGATACAAACATTTCTCTATTAAACAGAATTTTATAACAAAAATTATAAAAATTTGATTAAAAGTGTATTATAAACAGCTTCCAAATTCTTGCGTTTTGGGTTTGCGATTTCCAGCACACCCCCCATTGTCAGATTTTATTATTATTATTCATTTATTTAGTAGTATGTAACATACTTTAAAAATTCATAAAAACATTAATTGCCTTATTTATAAAAAATAAAACATGTTAATAAAGCGTTTATTAAACGGATTTCGTATGAAAATCCGTTTCATAAAGCCTTTATTAACCGGTTTTATTTTTTATAAATTAGGCCGTAAATATTCAAATAAGTTATAAGTTATTCATAAATTGTACAGTTTCTTTTCTAAATACATTAATATTTCTTTCATTTTTAATATGAGGTTGTAATTTATTATATTCACTTAATCCTTTGTAAAATAGTGATCTTTGCATTGTGTTGTTTGATGTTTGTTGTAGCCTAAACTGTTCAGAATTTCTTAGATTATATGGTTGAACATCTCCAACATATGTATATAAGTTGTTCACATAGGTATTGTGACGCAGCTCCCATCTTCATTTTTTGAATAAAAACCAAAGTGTTTAATTTCAGCCTTTGTCGTATATTGATCCATTTAAGACAATTTAACATATAATTTATTGGTGCATATCGATTACATCTTAGTATACAGCGCATTGCCTTGTTTTGCAGTTTTTGCATTCTACTTATTTGTTGATCTGTACAGCATGTATAAATTATTGTTGAGCCAAATTCAAAATGTGGTTTAATTATTGTATTGTATATATTTATGGCAGTGATTATTGATATTTTGCCTCTCAGTCTTTTAAAAAACCCTATCTTTTTACCGATCTTTTTGCAAATATAGTCTATATGCTCTTTAAGTTTCAATTCACGATCTAATATAAAACCGAGTTATTTAATACTGGTCACTTTTTCTATTCGTTCATCATTAATTTTAATTTGTTTATTACTAGTCATGTTTATTTCAATAACTTTTGTTTTACTTTCATTTAATTTTAATTTGTTCATTTTTAGCCAATTGTTCACTTTATATAAATCATTTTCTAGGTTGCTGTAACATATTTGATCATTTTCTGCTTCAGTAAATATTAGTGTGTCGACTGCATATAACATTATTTCACATTTTTCTAACACTTTTGGCATTTCGTTTATATATATTATGAACAAAAGTGCTCCCAAAATCGATCCCTGAGGAACACCATACTCATTATTAATATTCTTCGATTTTATTTTATTAACTTGTGTTTTTTTGCATTCTTGCGTTTAAGTATGATTCAAACCATTTCATTTCCTTGTCTTTAATACCATATTTTTGCAGTTTATCTAATAACGTCTCTCTGTCTATAGTTTCAAAAGCCCTTTTGAAGTCTAAGAAAATTGCTAACAATTTCTTATTTCTGTTTAATCTTTTCCATCTGTTAATTACGTAATTGACAGCAGTTTCGCATGAATATTTTTTTCGAAAACCTGATTGATATTTTGAGAATAAGTTATTTTTTTCCATGTATTCCTCTAATTGTTCTTTGACGCCTGTTTCAATTATCTTTTCGCATGTTTTTAATGTATCAATAGGTCTAAATTCTTCGCATCGGTTTGTTTTTTTGACTTTTTCAATAGGAGTTACCATAGTTTCCTTCCAACTGTCAGGAAAAATGCCTGTTTCGAATGATTTGTTAATTATATATAATATTACTTTGCCTAACATATCCCAATTATCGAGTATTACATCCAGTTCATCGATTTCGAACGTTAACGTTCGCATAGAAAATTATATGTAAAACAAAAACAATATTCGAAAATTTGTTTTTGTTTCAAATGTAGTTTTCTATGTGAACGTTGACGTTCGACATCGTTAAACAGGCTGTTAGATTAATTGATACTTTATTGAAATCACGTTTATTTTTTAAATTTTTACAGATATTTCTTAGTTCTTGTATATTTATTGCACGAAAGTTGAAGGTTTTATTTATCACAGGAATTATATTTACATAATGCACATCTTCTATACTATTTCTTATGTCTTTGATACTATCTATAAAATAATTATTAAACATATTTGCCAATTGATTATTGTCATTATATTCGATTTGATTAAATATCACAGACTTTATCACTTGATGGTCTTTCTTTAGAACTAGTTCTTTCATTTTTTCCCACATTTGTTTTTGGTCTATAGCACTGCTTATTTTTTTGTTGATGTATTTATCTTTTTCTTCAATTATTTTGTTCTTGTAGATATTTCTAATTATTTTATATTCATTCCATGCAAATTGGGTGTTATATATTTTGGCGTTTCTATATTTTTGTATTTTTTCATGCTTTAGGCTCCTTATTTCATTATTAAACCATTTATTTGTACTGTGTTGATCAAATGTATTTTTTATTGTGAATTTCGTTACTGCTCCTTCAATGCACTTATCTAATATTTTTACATTCTTATTTAAATCGTTGTTTGTATTTATGTTTACTATTGGTATTAATTCATTTCGAAATTGTCTCTTATTATATTTAAAATATTCTATATCATTGTCTTGGCTTTGTTTTTCGCATCTGCATTTAATCCTGATTTCAATTGTTTCATGATAAGTTATTTTCTTATCGCCGCAATTTTTTACACATATATTATCCATATTTGTTATTACATAATCAATTAAAGTCTTTGATCTTTCTGTTATTCTCGTATAATCTTCAACAATTTGTTTTATGTAATTATCATTCAATATTTGTTTAATTTTATTTTTGTACACTCCATCTTTGGACCAATCTATGTTAAAATCGCCCGCTATTATAATGTTACAATTATTCTCAATAATCTCTTCAATTGTTTCTTCAAATATATCACAGAACTCTCCTTCTCTACTGTTAGGTGATCTATATACCACTACAATTAGTAATTTTATATTATTATATTTCATGATGCATGCATTTATCCAGTAATTGTAATCTTTTATTTTTTCTTAAATTTTTTCAACTTTCCATTTATTTTTAGCATATATACCGGTTTGAGGATTAATTTAATTTAATTTAATAATAAAATAATTTTTTTTCTATTTTATTATATATATTTTTAAAATAATTTTTGTATTATTAATTAATTTATAACTGTATTCAGGCAAACTGCTTTGTAATATATATTTTAATTGGCCTAGAGTGTCTTTTTATATTAAATTTAATGAAATAAATAAATAAATAAATAAATATATACAGACACCACCTGTTCTTTTTGAATAAGAGCATGTTGTTATTATTTCGTAACCGTTTAATTTAATTTCAGCTTCATTTATATCTTCTGTTATATGCGTTTCTGACATTATTATAAATTCTGGTTTTTCGCTTGTAACTATATATTCTATTTGTTCAAAATTATTTATTAGTCCTTGTACATTCAGGTATATGCCTTCGATGTGCTGTCGTTGTTAAAAGTTTATTCCAAGTTGTTTCTTTTTAAAGTTCAGTTTATTTTGATAAACTGGGCAAATTCTGCTACTTGTATAATGGTTATCATCTAGTCCAAGATTTAATTTTTGGTTATTGCGAATTAATAATTAATAAATTTTTTTAGTACTTCATTATTTCATTCATTACTTTTATGTGGTCCATGGCATTTCAAACATATCTCATTGTTTTTACACTCCATCGCTTTGTGATTATACCCTCTACATTTTAAACATTGTATTACTTCTTTGTATTATATCTTCTTCCTAAGAGTGCCAAGTTTAAGATGGGAGATGAGGAAATACTTGCGGTTCAATAATTAAAAAGCGCACTCACGAGTGAGTCGGTTTTAAGACTTTACAACCCTTAAGCTGAAACGAAAATTCACACAGATGCCAGCATGCATGGTTACGGCGCAGTACTCTTTCAGAGAGATTCCGAAGACATGCAGCTACACCCAGTTGAGTACATGAGTAGAAAGACGACACCGGCAGAGGAAAAATACCATTCCTACGCTCAGCCGTGAATCGTGTCTGATGATACAAGACACTCTACAACATCGAATTAAAGAGGCTCAGAGGGGTGACGACCGCATTAATGCTATTCGCAAAGTTCTCGAAATGACCCAGTTTGAAGATTATTTCATTAAATATGACATCGTTCACACAGATGCAACTAAAGAGCTTATCACAATACCAGAGAGTATGGAGAAGGAAATAATCGAAATGGCACATCGTCAAGGACACTTTGCAACAAAAAAGACGAAAGATTTGGTCGAAAAGCAGTTTTTTATCCCAAAATTGGGTGATAAGGTAGACGCCGTTGTGAGAAGTTGTGTGGAGTGTATTATCACTGACTCAAAGGCAGGAAGAAAAGAAGGGTTGCTTACTCCGATAGACAAATCAGATAGGCCACTTCTGACGTACCATTTGGATCACGTTGGTCCAATGGATAACACGAAAAAGCTATACAATCACATTTTGGTGATCGTCGACGCATTTTCAAAGTTCATTTGGCTCTATCCCACAAAGAGTGCAGGCAGCAGAGAGGTCTTAGAAGATTAGAGATGTGTTCTGTATTTTATTTACATTATCGATAAATAGTCAACGGCGTTATAACTCTTACAAAATACCAATTTAACATAGAATTGATGTTGTTTTTGATAAGAATTGCTGTTGCCTTAAAATTGCCGTTGTTATTGCCGACGCCAAACAGAATAAGGGTGATTATATCTTTATGTATAAACTGGAATTCTTAGCTGCAGTAATTGGTTATAAAAATTTTAGATTTGTTTAACAATACATATCTCTTTAAGATGTCAACAATATGGGAATCATTAAAAAGTTCTTCTAAAAACCTCTGACATAATGTACACAACATACCGATTAAATTTAACCCATTAAAAGCCAGTTACAAAAATTAAAATTTCTTGAGACTTAAAAAATGAAAAATTTTGTCACTTTAAAGGTACTTTTTACTTTTTTTTTAATGCGAAAGGTACATATTTCGAAACCCTTTCAAAGGAGACCCATCACTGTTAAGGTATAAACATTTTTTTTATATTATTCTGAAATTTTTATGACCTAGATATATGTAACTCCGGAACAAGGGCTGTCGGCGCGGATAATTGCATCAACAACGCTCTAGATAAATTTTAATTACTTTTTAATTTGCCGACGAATTAATATTATTGATTTGTTCATTAATTCAAATGTAATTCAAACTTACCTGCACTATATAAAACAGCCAATATGCAAATGTTGATAATGTGACCAATAATAAAACCACTGCACGATATAGAAATATCCTTGGCATAGTTGCGGTCGAATGGCGCATAAATAAAGCCCATAATCCAATAGCCAAGAGAAGCAATCGAACAGAGATTGATACTAATAAACCTTTGCATTCGCTGCCACAAGCCAACAATTGCGTTCTTACAGTCTGTGTTAATTCGGGATGATCAAAGGCAGAGGGGAAAAATCCCATATGAGGCATAACCACCATGGCTATTGGAGAGAAAAATGCACCAAAACCAAGTAAAAATGAAAATATTGATTCCAAATAACGTCTACATTTAAAACCCAGACCAGTTTCGGACATTTCGCGATGCCATGCGTTGTTGATATCCTCCATTGAAATACTTTGTTCTGAAGTGTTGCCGGTAACGGCCGTTGTGTTTTCTCCCCAATTGTCATCTTGCGGTAAAATTTGAACCTCAATGATCTCTTGACCCTCGCGGCCTTCTTCACCCGTCATATTGACAGTGGTTTGGTAAGGATTCAAATCACTGTTTCTATTGTTTTTTGATTTGGAATGGGAATTACTGCGATGTGAGTGGCGAGTACGATCCCGATGATAGCCATTATTTATGGAACCACCACCTCCTCCTCCTCCATTATTATTGTGATTTCTTGAACGTCTGGACCGACCACTTTGTTCAGATTTTACTGATTCATTTTCCATGGCTTAGAAACAGATTTCCAGATGGGCGTTGTTATTTTATTAGGTTAATTTCTGCCAAACACGCCCACTTTGGCACCTGTTACAGTTTTTCGTTTTCTATCTTTTATATTGTTGATGTACCTTTCTTCAATTTTTTTACAATTAAATTTATTTTCAAAGTGAATAACAAAAAATAAACAGTCTATGTAAATGAGGAAAATTCTTTCACGCACACTGGCACACACTTACATATTCACTAGCTCACAAATACAAGAGGTACCAGTGTTAAACCACAGGTAAATTTTACTTTACATGCCACAATGAATGGCTGGCTGGTTGTTTGCAGCCTTAACTGCTTATATGAGAGGCTTTTTCAGGTTTTCTTGTATACTTTTTGCTTGTGGACAAAGAAGAGGGTAATTTAATGTAACGGGGGTGCGGTCTTGTACATTTATAGTAGAAGTTTAAGACTTTTTAACTGCATTATTTCAACAAGTTTTTAATTACTTTACACAATTTATTTCCACATTTGTTTAAAGATATTCTGATTTGACGGTAAACTTTTATCACATTTTTATTACTTGAACTAATTTTGTGAAATGTAAAATAAATTCTTTAGCTTAATTTTCACACAAACAAAAAATGTTTTTCCAATTGAAAGAATTTTTTACAATGCTGCTTCTTTTTTTCGTAAATGGCATTCACAATAGCTGAGCGTTGTATTTATGAACCTGGCAGCACTTATCCTGAGGGTAGTTCAACAAGGGTTCTTGTCAATAAATTTTTTATGTTTCTTTTCACTTTTTGTATATGAACATCACCAGATATGGAAAAAACGAAAATGTAAAAGAAGAACAATCAGCCACAATTTTTGACAGGTTGTTTTTGTTGTTGAGGGTTGCATACATTTTTAATAAAGTGATTTTGTGAGAAGAATTTTACATTGAAATTTTTTAAAATTTGCACTTATTATTTAATAATGATGGATAATGAGCTGTTATCTGTAAATGATGTTGATATTGAAGATGGAGAAGTAAGTCTAAATAGATGAACATTTATAAACCCAAAGCATGACATCAAATTTTCATGCAAATCAATGACGGTCACTAACCTTTTTTAAACAAAAAAGCTTTCAGATACTTCGGAAGAAGTATATACCCCACTCCAGAGGCCAACATCATCGACCCATAATACAACTGTCACTCCAACTCTGGTAACATTGTTAACACATGCTACCAAATGCACAAAAATGGATGCCGATGCAGGTGATGAAGATAAAATAATTAATAATGTTAATAATCCCGATGTTGAAGATGACTGTCAAAGTGAAGAATATTCCTCATCGTCGGGAGATTCATCGGACACATGTTTGGATAAGACAAATAAAGAAAAAAAAAGCAAACATAGAAAACGTCACATTAAACGCACTGTCATGGTGCGCATACATCCGACCTCTGATGAAGCAGAACAGACAAAGGCCCGTTTCAAAAAGTACGACATTTGGACAGCTGCCTTGCAAGAAGAGGCACTCACAGAAAATATGCGGGGCTGTGATGTCACCCAGAATGGTTTTAATGACCGCAATGTGGAAAATTACGATTTTTCTTTGCTATATCGTTTAAATAGTGAAAACAGTTTAAAAAGAAGACTGTCAATTTCGAATGATGATCTTTCCGACAGTGATCAGCAACAACCTCACAGTAAACGACAACGACCTTCAAGCCGTTGCGATGTCAAATCTTCATCCTCTAAACGTTCGGTACACGAACGTTTGGGTAAACGTAAAGATTTTCGTGCACGTCGACGTTCCTCTCCTAACAGTGGTAATTCTGATTCAAATTCTTATGAACCAAAACACATAGAAGACTTGGAGGAAACAGAAGGACGTAATGCTATTGACGTGGCTAGAGAAATGGCTATGAAATTACATGAAGAAAAGGATGATTTATTAAGTAAGAAAAATTGCAAAAATTTGTTTTTATTGCATAACATACATATGAGGGGTATAGATGCAAAGACTGCACAGTCCGCTTTTTTCACAAACGTAACTAATAATAGCTCTTAGTTGTATTTATTGAATGCTTCCAATTAGTGAATATTACATTACCAGAAACACGTTTATCCCATAAAAAAGTATGTTCAAAAATGATCACAGTTTGTTAAGCTATTTTTCTCTCAATTTTTTTCGAAAATGCAGGCTATTTTTTTCCTTTTTGCAAAACAAAACTAAAAAGAAATTAAAAATATAACAATTTTTTTTTTATATGAAGCAGTTTGTTTTATTGTTCATTTTATAACTTTGTCTTTAGTCGTAATTATGGAGCTAAGTTGTTATGAAGTTCCTCCAAATCAATCAAGAAAAAACTCAGCCTTTGTTAAGTTTAAGAATTTTATAACTACTGATTTTTTTAAGTACTTGCCCATGCTGAAAAAGCAGCAATTTCCATTTGATAAGATCAAACACAGCAATCTCCAATTTAATTATTATAATTGCCAGCAAACCGCTATATCGATGTGGTTGAAACTTGCATCATATCTCCATCATATTCTTATTTACTGAATAGCAGATATACAATACATAAAAATGAATATCCTTTGAGCTAGAAGTTTTTACTATTGATTACGAAAACTATAAATGTGGACTTTGCATCTATACCCCTCATATATCCGCATATATTTATTTTTCTTCCAGTACGTATTGTAGAAGTTTTAGGTACAGAATTGCCTTTGAAGATATATAAAGAAACACAGCGTATTGAAGCAGAAGGTGGAATGACAATAAAAGTAAGTAGATATGAAAAACTAAAAACATTTTTAATGTGTATAGGTTTACCTAAGTGCTAGCCCACTTATGTAGGTATTTCTTTAATTTTATTTAAAAGATAAAGTTTTTGGAATGTCTTTGTAAATTTTAGTTAATAAAGCTTGTTTTAACAATATTATGAACTTCAATATTTCACAAGCTTAAAAGCAAAAAGCTTAAGGTAACCTTTAGTTAATATTGAAGCTATAAATCCGTAGATATACTAAGGAATGATTCTTTATACTACCAAAATTTATAGTAGAGGCTCTTTCGAAAAAAAGTTTATATAATAAAAAAAGTCTATAAAAAAAAATGTCCCCCTTTATTAAAAATATTAATAAGAAGTATTATCTAAAAAAAAAACTATGTAGTCAGAAGCGTGATAATAATAGAAGAAAAATTAAATTTATAAGGTTCCTCAAGTACTGAAACTTGTAACAAAAATAGTTATATTACATATTAGCAAAGTTTTCATTTTCATTTTCGAATCATCGTGCGAGATTTTGGAAAACAATTTAAATGATTCTGTATTTTCAGGAGAACCGACATAGGTTCCCAAAGTAGGGCACTTTGGGTATTACAAAAATTAAAAACGATCCAGAGTTCTTAATTAACGTCCGATTTTAAAAATTGTTTATCAATGAAATCAGGGTTCTAATCACCGCATTCGATACTATCGTATCGAATAAACTATCGAATTTTTTTGCATACGATGGACACTGACGTATCGAATGAAAACTCGATAAATGTAATGTGGAGTTATCGAGTGCTATTATTTCAAATTAAATACATTTCATTCGATATCGAGTTCCATGATACCAAAATAAATAATTTTGATCAATTTTGCTCGATATCGTATGGGGTGATTAGACCCCTGGTCGAGTTCTACAAAATAAAATAAATTTGATTTGTCAAAAACAAAGTAAAAATTATATTTTTTAATATATTTTTTTCGAAAGATTGGAGAAATAGCTATCTAAACCAGGGACCAAAAATAAAATTTATACTAAAATTTTAAAACAAAAAAATCATATAAAAATAGAAAGAAGTGGAGTGCATGAGTATCAGGTGTTAATGTTTGTTTTTAAATGCATTAACCATATTGGTCACCAAAGCATAACATTTTCTCAACAGCAATTTAGTTTTAACACACGAAACAGATCAAATTTAAGAATTCCTCGATGTAGACTAGAAACTACCAAGCAACGCATTGATTACGTGGGTGCTGTAAAATTCAATAATTTACATGCAGATTTGAAATCAATTAATCGAATTTCACTATTTAAATCGTCTTTTAAACAACACTTATTTAACAATTTTGAAACGCTTTTGTAATTTGTTATTTTTTTGTAAAACAGTTTTTATATTTTTTTTTTTTGTAATTTAATAATCTTAACATTAAGTTAAATCTTTTATTTGTACTTTTGACAATGAATTAATTTGCCATCTTGCCTCAATAGTGCCTTACGGCGCTGAGGCTGGAATTGAAATGTATTTAAAATATTTAGTACAAATAAAATTTTTTCTGTAGAAAAGTTTTTTGTATAGAAAACAAAAAAAAAAAAAAAAAATTAATCGTCAGCTCAGAATTGGTTTGACCTACCGACCATTTTTAAAAAAAATTGAGTTAGGTATGGGGTATATATATTTTTTTTTAATCCGAAATCTGTTTCGCCAAATTTTTTGTGGTTTCTGAGATATAAAGAATTCATTCAGGACATTGCACGTTGAATTTTATGTTTTGAGGTCAAATATTAACGATAAATAAAAAAATACCAGCTGTAGAACCAAAAAGCTGAAGAATGATATTAAATTTACTGATTTCCCATTTGGTACTATTTTTTCCCCCCATTATAGTATCAAAAATTGCAAAATGTTTTGTAAAAAAGTACCAAATATAGTTACGATTTTCACCTCTTAAACTTCGAATTTCGAAAAAGTACCAAACTTTTGTTTGATAAGTTTCGAATGTGGTATTAACTTTATTTCTAGGTTTATTGGATCAAAAGATAGATGGGCGGAAAAAAACGTACCAAAATTCAGGTTTTACCCGTTTTCACCCTAAAAGAGCCGAATTTCAAAAAAGTACCACACACCTGTCCACTTATTTTTCAAAAGAACAAGGATATGTATTACAGTTTTTTTTTGTATTTCTTTTAGTTTTGGAGATAATAGGTTTCCGAATTTACCCTTTTTTACCCCCTAAACATTCGAATTTTTAAAAATCCCGTCTTAGTGGATTTTGGGAGAGATCCACCTCCGGTCCAAATTTCAAGTCTTTAGCTTCAGGCGTTTAGGCTGTACGATGATGCATGAGTCAGTCACTCACGCAATAAGTATGTATGCAGCACAAAAAGCCACTTTTTTAATTTTTTTTTTTAGAAAAGTGGCGCATGCGGCACAAAACAATATTTTTCATTTTCAAAAAAATACTATTTAATTCTAACTTTATTCATGAAAGTGCGCAAAAATTTACATTTTTCTTCAAAACATATACCGGAAGCAGTGGTAAAAATATGAAAAAATTATATCGGGTACATTTTGAGAAATCTTCATGTAAATCTTCTTTGTCGTTTTCGTCCACTCCCTTTTTTTGTCATATGTGCCAAACCAATTCTGAGCTGACGAAATGTCGGAAAACTGATTCAACTTGTCTATGATAAAACATATTGGTTTAGTAGTTTTTTGACTAACAGTTATTTTTTTTCTATATTTTTTTGAATAAAAACAGTTATTTTTTGATTTTTCTTTAGAGAATAACTTTTATTTTTGCTCGAAAAATAAAATTAAAAAAATAACTGTTTTATCGAAAAAATCAAAATTACGGTCCTAATATAAACTATTTGGGACAAATTTTGCTAAGAACAATAGTTACACCTGTTTGGTCAAAATAACAAATTTTGACCCCCTCAACTCAGAGAGTTCTTGACCTATTATATTGAAAATTGTGTCCAAAAAGACTAGCCGTGGTGCAAATTTCATCTCGATCGGGAAATGGTTCCCTTGAGATGAAACGCCTCATATATATTGAAACGTAAAACTCCAATTCTTCGTCCTTTTTTGCAAAATGTCTTCAACGAGTTTTACAATTATTAAAAGGGTCGATATCATGAATTGACTACAATCGAGGATTGAAAACGGCCAAGTGCGAAAATGGGTTTAAATAATTATTTTTCGGTTGATACTGTTTTATAAGACCTTTTTATATATTAATAAGCAATGGGCCATGTATATTTAAGGGTTTTAATGATTTTTGCACCCCACGGGAATGACAATAGTCCAACGGAAATGATATTTGTGCGGCACGGTAATGACTGAGCAGCATGGTAATGACGTTTTATCATGTTTTGCAGCTAAATAAAACACATACAGCAATTTATGGAAACACATTTAATAAAATGCATACGTTATGTCCATTCTTGGATTATAATTCCAGGTGTACTTTTTAAGTTTGGGGAACATCAAATTTCTTAAATAATTACCATAGATTGAATAATCTCAAATATACATTGAAAAGGTAATTCCCGTGTTCCTTTTGTCATTACCGTGGTTTAGATTATTCCCATGGTAATGACTGCACGGTAATGATGGAAACGTGAGTATTCTTGGATTTAAATGTGAAAATCTTCAAAAATTTTTATAAAATATATAAGAATCTAATAAAGACTTAAAAAATGAACAAACCAATACAACGAATTTGGAAATTATAATATAAATAACGGAAAAATATACTTACCACGGGAATGACAAAATTTCAGGAACATGCGCAAAAAACACTAAACACTTCGAAAGCTCTCAAACAACTGACTACATTTTTCACTTCTGTCAATACACTTTAAAACTAACGGGAATTGTCGTTACATTGACAGTTAACACCTGACCAAAAACCCTGTTTAAAGCATTTTTTTTTAATAAACAAATTGGCCCACGGGGAATGACGAAAAAAATTAGCCACGGACTAAAATGTCTCAAAATCATAAGTTTTAAAATAAAATTATATTTATGAAATTAAAATTGAGTTGGTTTATTCTTCTCGAATAACTTGACGTACTTCATTTATAATATATATTTTGAGATACTAATGAAAATCTGTATTTTTTGAACACAAAACGTTTGGACGCACAACCATGGTAATGACGATTTGCACCGTGCGACCAAATTTTTTCATAAAAATATCTAAAATATTTTATTTTGATTTCCGCGCCTCGTTGAAGGACATTTTGTTTTATTTAATCCTGTTCTCAGAATTTTAATTTTTTAATATTTTTAATACAAAATGCGTCGGGCCATAGAATGTAGTCATTTCGTGATATCGACCCAAAAATTATTTTAGTGTTTGAAATCTGGTCCTAATACATTCAGTGGCGGATTTAGGCATTTTTTCCGCCCTAGGCACTCTTAAATATGCCGTCCTTTTTGATTATGTAGGAGTGATTATCAAAAAAAAAAAAAAAAATTAATTTAAATACTAAAATTTATACATATAGCGTATGAACATATGTTCCAAATTAAAGCGAAATCGAATGACGTTTAAAGATCCCTAAAAATTGCAACTTTTTGAATTTTTTGCATGGAAATGTACATACAAACTAAAAAAAAGCTTAACAGCATGTTCATCGATTTGGAACGATAACGTTCGAATAGAAGATTACATTTTAAGCAAAAACAAATTTTAGAATTTTGTTTTAAATATAATTTTCTATGCGAGCGTCGATGTTCGAAATCGATAAACAGGCAGTAAATTTTATATATATATAATGACTTATAATTACGTCCTTTAGGACTTCTCCATGAATTGTGAATCAAAATTTTATTGCCTCTAAGATTGTAGAACAAACAAACAATTTTTATAATTTTTTATTTTTATAGCCAGTGTGCACAAAAAAATACATTCAATATGTTATTTTGATCCTCTTGATTAAAGCTTTAAATAAAAATGAATGGCATACCCATTGCAGGAAGGATAACGATATACTGGGGATTCTTCATTAAATATGAGTTATTTTACCTTCTTCTTAACAAATTTTTAGATAATGGACTGATTTTTTTAATTTAAGCACGTTTTCGGAAATAAACTTCATATAGATAACGTTTTTTGGGAGAGTGGAAATTCTACGGAGTAAAAGTTTTATAATACAAAACGCCAAACTGCTAAACTTAAAAAAAAACATGTTTTGAATCCGCATTATCACAAAATCCGCTATATTATTTAAAAATTTAACCTCTTAATTGTTATTATCGCCAAAATATTTTACAGATTTTGTGTATCGTGTTCTATGGTATTTAATTTAATGTTAATCATTTTTAAAAATTTAAAATTTTTTTTTCCACATTTTTGATTTTTCGAATTTATTCTATGAGCTAAATTTCAGTTATGTATTTTATAAAGCTTTTTTTGTAATAGTTCTATTCCCTCAATTTTTCAGAACTGACTTTATACACTACCAGACTATTATATTGTATTTTCTTTTACATTTTACCTTAGCCTTCCTTTGGAAAGCAATGAGGTATATTGAATGTACAGAAAAATTTACAATTATTAGACACCAGCAGAATGTTGAATATAATATAAAGTAACCTTCGGAAGGAAATAATTCCCAGTTTCTATTTTTTTTCCTATAGTCGAAACTTAAAAAGTAAAAACGGGAAAATTCGGTAACCTTATATCTCCAAAACTAAAAGAGACACAAAAAAAATGTAATACTTATCGTTGTTCTTTAGAAAAATAAGCGGACAGGTGTCTGGTACTTTTTTTAAAATTCGGCACTTTTGGGGAGTAAACGGGCAAAACCTGAATTTTGGTACTTTTTTCGAACCAATAAACATAGAAACAAAGTTTATACCACATTCGAAACTTATCAAAAAAATACGAATATGGATTTGGTACTTTTTCGAAGTTTGAACATTTAACGGGTAAAAATCGTAATTATTTTTGGTACTTTTTTTCAAAACATTAAAAAAATTTGGCATAGAAATATGTCCACAAAGCAATAGGAGACGCTAACGAAGTAGCAGGTTAAATGCAAGTTTAATAAAAATTTCGTATTCGTTTAAAGTAAAACTTGGCCAAAGCAATTTTCGAATTTAAATTCCCCTTACATTCTTTTACCTTTAACTTTTGGCGCGTAAATCCACCACTGAATACATTTGTCATAAATAAAAAAGAACGAAAATATCTTTTTAGCTAATTTATTTATTTATTTTATTTTTACATTACGTATAACCTAGCCTTTAAAGGCCATAATCTCAATATTTATTTATTGAATCTTGATATTTTAAATATGTATGAACTAACAATCTTTATTCAAAATTATTCTAGTACTTTAGTTATGTCATGCCAGGTGTCTGTTCACACCGTCATTTAAAATTTTCGAGCCAATGGATTTGGCTGCAATTCAAACCTTTTTTAATAATAATTAGTATTGTGGTTATTTTGTTGAATTATTTATGGTTTTAAATCAGCAAGAAAAAGAAAGACAAAAACAAAATGAAAAAAACAAAACAAAATATGTACTTTGAACTTCAAGAAGAATTCTTGACAAAAGTACGAAAAAACAGAAGTAAAGGAAGAACATGTAAAATGAATTAAAAATAGATAATCATTCAAAGCAAATTTCGATCTACCAAAGGTTAAATACAATTTGGTTTAAGGATTGATGTTTGACTAATGACGTCAGCAGTCGTCGATGGCTGCGAGTGTTAAACGGCAAGCCCTCTGAGGAGATTGAGTGGTTGCAATCGAAACATGTCAGGGTAACCTGTCCGTAAAAACACCTAGGTTCGAGCCCAGATTAATGCCCGTAATTTCTACAAAAAGTAATCTAACTGTGCATAGAAATCTATGGTGTAAAAGCTTCCATATTTTAAAGGGAAAATGAAGGTAAAAACACGTAGGTAAAATAAACTTTGAAATATGTAAAGATAACTGTTAGGTACGAAAACGACCTGTTTTCTTTTTGTAGAAATTACGGGCATGAGTCAATAATGAAAAATTATCAGTAAATTTTAATTAATTTTCATGTTGTAAAAATTCCTTTCTTCATAAAAATAATTTAATGAAAATTAAATTTGATGAACTTAAGCCTAATTAAAAAATATTAAAAATTTGGATTTAAAACCATAAATAGTTCAACAAAATAACCACAATACTAATTATTGTTAAAGCTAAGGCACGAGCTCTATGTTTGCATTTGTCCTTCAAGTTGTGCTGAAAAGGTCAGCAAGAAAAAGAAAGACAAAAAAAAATGAAAAAAACAAAACAAAATATGTACTTTGAACTTCAAGAAGAATTCTTGACAAAAGTACGAAAAAAACAGAAGTAAAGGAAGAACATGTAAAATGAATTAAAAATAGATAATCATTCAAAGCAAATTTCGATCTACCAAAGGTTAAATACAATTTGGTTTAAGGATTGATGTTTGACTAATGACGTCAGCAGTCGTCGATGGCTGCGAGTGTTAAACGGCAAGCCCTCTGAGGAGATTGAGTGGTTGCAATCGAAACATGTCAGGGTTACCTGTCCGTAAAAACACCTGGGTTCGAGCCCAGATTGAGTCAAGAATGAAAAATTATAAGTAAATTTTAATTAATTTTCATGTTGTAAAAATTCATTTCTTCATAAAAATAATTTTATGAAAATTTAATTTGATGAACTTAAGCCTAATTAAAAAATATTAAAAATTTGGATTTAAAACCTTTTTTAATATTTTACTGCATATTTCGTATTCATAGTTTTTACGAATGTCACAGTGAGATCCTTCTGGATGTTTGAGTTTTTAACATACCATTGGGTGGATGTGATTATTCGAAGATGTTTGTTTTTGATATTAGACAGTGCCCCATAAATACCGTAGTACCAGATTGGCTTTAAGATAAAGTTGTAAAATAGAAGTTTTGTAATCGAAGACTAAGGACAGAATTTCTTCCAAAAAGCCAATTAAATAGATTTGCTTTTAGTTTCATTTGCGAAAATTAGATGTATTCCGAGATATTTTACATGTGTGTTGATGTATTAATTTAATATTAATTTTAATAGAGCGGCATGATTCCTGATGCAATGTGAATGTTATATGTACTCATTTTTGCTCATTGGCCTATTTCCTCCATTGTTTTAAACACTATCTGAAATATATGATCTCGTCACTAACAAGATGCTTCATGACGTTTTTTGTGTACGTTTAGAAAATATGTATCATCAGCAGATGTTGAAGTTTGGATCTTGAGGTCAAATTTGTTTTAGAAACCATTATAACATCTTCCATTTTTCTTCAAATTCTCCGACTGTATGATTTTAAAATCTCGTTTGAACAACCCCAGGTCACAAAATGAAATTCCATACAGTAGAAACAAAGCAAGCCCTTTTGAAAGCATTCTACACAACTTGAAAAATGAACTGGAATACTTTCTTAAAAATAAACAAATTGATAATATGGTGGTTTCTGAAACTCATTTGACCTCAAGAAGTAGAGCTTGTGGAGATTCTGCCACTTTGATGAAACAATTTCTAAAATGGATTTAAATGTGGCATACCGATCAGCAAAAATTCCAGATTTCATCGATTTCGGCGTGATTTAAAACATCCCCATATAAACGATTAACGTTGAAGCTTCCTAAGAATTATCTTCCGAACACCCACCTACAATTGTTACTGTAATGAACCCCAATATAATTGTATCTCCGACACAAACTAATTGATTAAAATAAAAAAAAATTTATTATTCCACTAAGTACACCGGAGAATGTGGATCTCTATATTGTTAATTTCGACAGCTCGAAGAGAGTGGCAATTGCACAGCTCCCCTCAACTTTATAATTTATTAAAAGAGTGTACAAAAAGGCTAAGAAAGTTACTGCAGACTCAGCAAAAGGCTTCTCTGGAAAAATATCTTAGGGAACTTCAAACTACTCATTATGCCATGCAGCTAGAAATCTCCAAAGGGCAGTTGTCTGTTAACAAACATTTAGGAACTTGAATGGAAGTTGGACAAGAAATGATATTAAAAAAGGAAATATGTTTGTTAATCATTTAAAAAAAGTATTTACCTGTTCCTGCTAGAGCAACTGTTCCCCTACGATTTGAGATACGAGAAATCAAAAATGCTATTTGTGATTTAAACAACAACAAAATGCTTTTGGAGCTACCCAGCATAGCAAAGAAAGTCATTCTTTTAATTTTTTATGCTATTTTACGGCTTGATTACTATCCTCAAAAGTGGAAGGTTTCCTTAGTTACCATGATCCCTAAACCAGAAAAGGATTTCACAAAAGTTGAGTCATATAGACCTATAAGCTTACTTTATAATATATCAAAACTGTTTGAGAAGCTGTTAGTGTCAAAATTAAACCCTTTTGATAAAGTCTGGCATAAATTGAAGCTTAACTTAACACAAGCTGTTTGAAAGCTACTTAGTCGGTCGAAAGTTTATTATAAAATAAAGTGACTATTTGAGTTCTCATCAGCTAATTGACGCTAGAATCCCTCACGACTGCATACTGGGCCTACTTTTATACTAAATATATACCTCGGATATGCCAACAAAACAACTTCCCCACACTTCAACATTTGCTGATGATACAGCTTTACTAAGCGTGCATCTCGTTACTTACAGGATCATATTTTCCATTAGAAATTTGCATAAATAAATGAAACGAAATGAAAAATAAATATGGTTAAAACAATGGAGGATAAAGGTCAATGAGCAAAAATTCGTTTATAAAACATTCACCTTGCGTCGGAAATCATGCCCCTTATTAAAATATCTCGGTATACATCTAGATCGCCGTTTAACGTGGGAAAGCCATATAGAGGCAAAATTAACTCAAATGAAACTAAAAGCCATCCAAATTCATTGGCTTATTGGAAGACACTCTGTCCTGAGTCTCGATTGCAAACTTTTACTTAACAATTCTATCTTAAAGCCAATCTAGTGCTATGGTATTCAGTTATGGGGCACTGCCTCGGCCTCTTATATCGAAAAATTTACAGGCGCCAAAATGAATTTCTTCATATAATAACAGCTGCCCCTTGGTATGTTAAAAACACAAACATTCAAAAAGATCTCAATGTGCCCTTAGTTAAAACTATGATTACGAAATATACATATCGTCAGCTCAGAATTGGTTTGGCGCATATGCCAAAAAGTCGGAGCGGAGAAAAACGACAAAGAAGATTTACATGAAGATTTCTCAAATTGTACCCGATCGAATTTTTTATATGTATATGTTTTGAAGAAAAATGCAAATTTTTGCGCACTTTCATGAATAAAGTTAGAACTTAATAGTATTTTTTGAAAATGAAAAATATTGTTTTGTGCCGCATGCGCCACTTTTCTAAAAAAAATATCAAAAAAGTGGCTTTTTGTGCTGCATACGTATACTTATTGCTGTGTATTGAGTAACTTGTTGTTGAGATGAATTTTTTTTATAGTTTTTTTATTTGATTTTACTTTACAAAAACAGAAAAAACAGTTCTACTGTTATGAAAAGTTACATAAAAAGCCACAAATTAAACAACTTAAATAATGCAAAAGTAAAAAGAAAATTTAAAACTTAATATTGAGTAAATTTTTATAATAAGCTTTATCAACACGTGGTAGAAATATAAGCAAGTCTTTTTGTCTCTATTTTTATCGCTAGAAATAAATGATGGTTTCGATATTTTCAAACAATTTTTTGATGCAAACTTAACCAAAATTGCATTTTTATATTTTTCTTCTCTGGTAAAAGTTTTATATTATATACATAAATCATTATTTTAACTGTATAGAAGTACTTTAATTTGAGCAAAAGGGACTTTTCGAAAGTCAAATTTATTTGCTTCCAACGAGTATGTGCGAAAATTTTCCGGAAGCATTTCCATAACTTTAAGTTTTATTATTTGGCATAGTTTTAAGCAAATTTAGTAAATGAAGAGGAATATGAATTTCAATATTCTTTAAGTACCGGTCAATAATACCATGGACACAGTCCACTTCTTGAATTAAAGAATGTTCTGGTTCTGAAGACTTTTGTATTACGGCATCAATATTATTTTGTTTAAAGAACATTTTGATTGCGGTTGCGTTAATTTGATTTTTATTTTGAGGTACGCAAGAATCGCTCCATAATGTCAAAGTTTTAATAAGTGGACAATCTTTTATTAATTCATTTAAAATTTTAATTTAAGCACTAGCAATATTGTTACCACTCCGACCACTATGAGCTTCCGTCAAAAAGGCACAATAAGTAAAAGTTAGTATTGACATAATAATGATTGCTGTAAGATGAAACATATTTAATTTTCGTTTGTAGTAAAATTTTGAAGCATTTCCCTTAGGTAGGCTAAAAACACAAATAGCAAACCGTACACTTGGTTGGTTCCATTATAAAACTATTTTTCACAAATTTATTTTCTTGTTGTCATTTTACTTTGCTTTTGCTTTAACTACTTTTTTTTCTTACGGCAATGCAGCAAAGCAACAGCAAAATTTATTTTGTACGTTTTTTGTATGAAGAATTTGCTGCAATCGCCAAACAATGACTTGTAGAGCAAAACAGTACTTAAAAAATTTTGAAACAGTCGATATGCAGCAAAATTAATGCTTTATATCTCAGAAACCATAAAAATTTTCGCGAAACAGGTTTTTGATTTAGAAAGATGGTATTAAAAAAATATATTTCTCATACCTAACTCATTTTTTTTAAAAATGGTTGGTAGGTCAAACCAGTAATGAGCTGACGATATGTAGGTGCTTATCGCATGAAGATTCAATAAATAAATAATGAAAATAAAAAAGAAAGTTGCATGGATACCTAATATAGACACCAAGAAAGAGCCAAAATCGAAATATATACAGATTTTTATTTAGCATAGCGGTGCAATTTTGTGCACGAAAATAGTGCCGTCCACTTTAAATAATAACATGTCTCAAATAGTTAAAAAGCAAAAATTTCGGTTTATTTTAAAAAGGAGTGTAAGAAGCTTAGTAATATATTCATACACATGTATTCCCTTTTAATTTTTGCAGAACGGCCAAAGAAGACGTACTCCCGGTGGTGTATTTCTATTTTTATTAAAACACAACGATTCATTACCAGCAGAAGATCAAAAAGCTATATTCTCTGAAGATCGCAATACTGCCAATAAAAAGCACAAAAATAAGAAGGCACTCATGCGAGATCGCAAAGTAGAAGAGTTAAAAAAACGGCTTTGTGAACAACAGGGTGCAGAATTACCCAGCCTTAATACACGTAAAGAGTTAATGTTATTGGGAGATGAGAATAATCAAAAACAAAATGATGGCAACTGTACGATTTTACTTACAAAAAACTACTAATTTCTATTTCAAAACTGATTAAATATTTTTTATTTCAACATTTTTCATTTTTCGAATTTATTCTATGAGCTAAATTTCAGTTATGTATTTTATAAAGCTTTTTTGTAATAGTTCTATTCCTACAATTTTTCAGAAATGACTTTATACACTACCAGACTATTATATTGTATTTTCTATTTACATTTTACCTTAGCTTTCCGTTGGAAAGCAATGAGGTATATTGAATGTACAGAAAAATTTACAATTATTAGACACCAGCAGAATGTAATGCATTTTCTGGCCCGCTACGGCCGTCGTCAGCATTCTTTGTGTCTCACTGGATAGTGTTACTTTATAAATTGAATGTATTTAACTCAACTATTTTAACAAATAGAAACTGGGAATTATTTCCTTCCGAAGGTAACTTTATATTATATTCAACATTTTTCATTTTTTGAATTTATTCTATGAGCTAAATTTCAGTTATGTATTTTATAAAGCTTTTTTGTAATAGTTCTATTCCTACAATTTTTCAGAAATGACTTTATACACTACCAGACTATTATATTGTATTTTCTATTTACATTTTACCTTAGAAAATACAATATAATAGTCTGGTAGTGTATAAAGTCATTTCTGAAAAATTGTAGGAATAGAACTATTACAAAAAAGCTTTATAAAATACATAACTGAAATTTAGCTCATAGAATAAATTCGAAAAATGAAAAATGTTGAATATAATATAAAGTTACCTTCGGAAGGAAATAATTCCCAGTTTCTATTTGTTAAAATAGTTGAGTTAAATACATTCAATTTATAAAGTAACACTATCCAGTGAGACACAAAGAATGCTGACGACGGCCGTAGCGGGCCAGAAAATGCATTACATTCTGCTGGTGTCTAATAATTGTAAATTTTTCTGTACATTCAATATACCTCATTGCTTTCCAACGGAAAGCTAAGGTAAAATGTAAATAGAAAATACAATATAATAGTCTGGTAGTGTATAAAGTCATTTCTGAAAAATTGTAGGAATAGAACTATTACAAAAAAGCTTTATAAAATACATAACTGAAATTTAGCTCATAGAATAAATTCGAAAAATGAAAAATGTTGAATATAATATAAAGTTACCTTCGGAAGGAAATAATTCCCAGTTTCTATTTTTTATTTCAGTATCAAATCCTCCACCATCACCAGAAGCCTATGAACAAATTGAACTAGATTTAAAATCTATTCCAATAAACCATGTCACTAATGATGTGGAGGACGACGCTACTGAAAAACCTTCAACTTCACATGGGACAAAGGAAAAAACCTTGCAAACATATGAAGATGATTATTTGGACGTTAACTGTGGAGATATGGACTTTTTTTAAAACAAAATTTTGAATAGTGTACAGCACTATTTTTTATTGCATAATTCCACAAAAATGTGAACAAACATAAAAAAATATAAATTTTGTAAAAATAGGCATAAAACTAATCGTAAGTTAATGCAATTTTATAATAAAAAAAAATTTAAAAATATGTGTTTTGAAACAGAACCGTACTTTTCGTTCAGTGTATTTGTGAACACCGCCAAATACAAAATAGTGGGAAATTTCCATTTTGGCATTTTCTATACTATTCATTTGCATCTTTCTGCACATGACAGCTGTTTTTTTTCATTTGCTTTCAGTGCATTCTTTTTAATATCCAAGAGCAATACTACAAAAATTTGTTTCTATAAAATTTCCGCCGCAAAAAATTTTATGAAATATAATTTAAAAGCGCGTTGTAAAGTGTTAAATGTAATAAATTGATTGTCTGTCAACAAAAAAAATTTTTTTTATCGAATTATAGAAATTGTCCTTTTATGAATCTCGCATATTTTTGTTGAAATCCTTGTGTACCGTGTGTGTGTGTGTTTTTGTAAAAAAATTTTGAATTGTTTTATTCATTGTAATGCGTAAGACGCGATCCCAAACCCAAGCAGAAAACGCGTTACTGTCTGGCAGCGCCACGAACAGTCCGCGTTCTGGTGTTGTCTCTTCATCGACAACCGCCATAAATCAACAACAGCATCAAATCCAGCAGAATCAAATGAATTCCGTCAACCCACAAAAGAGAACCATACATGCGTCTGCAGCCCTTAATTTTGTCGACCCGGCCAGACTTAAGGTAGGCTTATTAAATTCATGTCCGCAAGCGTCCCAAACATAAACATTTAAAATAACTAAAAAGATACTGATAAAAACAGAAAAAGCAAAAATTTCTTCAAATTTTTTTTGTTGCAAATTTTTTTTTGAAGTACATTTTTTTATATTAGTTCCCAGTATTTATTAAAATAAACCAGTATTTGTTTAGGTAGTGTTTATTTTAATCGGTAATATCCACATGGTTGTATTGCAGTACAAAGTTTTATAATAACATATCTTTAGTTAAACTTTTTCTTACATATTTGAATACAATTTTAAAAACATTAACTTAAGTACATTATCTGTTATTTATAAAAATGTTCGAATATATTTTTAGTAAAACTTTTATTTGAATAACATTTTTAAATCATTAACTTAAGGTCATTATTGGTTACTTATAAAAAGCTAATTTTAAAAAAGCCCTAAGTTACAAAAAATTAAAAATCGACTTTTTGATCGATTACGATGCACCGTATCATAAAAAAAGAAAGTTCTGCATTTTTATTTTTGTTTATCAACAGTCTGTTTTTTTTATGTTTTAATAAGGGATTACCTGTTTTGTTTTTTTTTCTTCTGTAAAATGTATTCAATGTAACATAGGGCTTTTTTGAAATCATATGACGATATGTACATATCGCACATTTGCTGCAAGACCGGCATAACTCAAAAAATTTTGGAGTTAGAGATGCAGATTTGTTCGCTTTGTTTTTCTTTATATTGTGTATTAAATTCATCTTTAAATCTTTCATACTTTCCAAGTTTGAGGGAATGTGTCTTCTTTTTTTCTAAGTGGTTAGAGCAGATCAAAAACTTTAAATAAATGAGCGATATATATTTATATATAAAGTTATAATTGCGAATTTAAGACTGTATTATTCTCAGATAAAAAATAATTCAATATTTTTCAATCTTACGGTAGGATACGAACTTGAAAAAAACACAATATCAATAAGTTCAAACATCGTAGTTTATGGTAAAGCGTTGTATGTCTTCGTCCTGTGTAAGTAACCTGTTTTTCATTTATGGTACTATTGACAAGAACGCGAACGCGATTTAAAAGAAGAAACTATTAATTACGAATTTTTTTTTAGTATAGCCGGCAATGTATAAATAAACTACACCTGAACTATAATTCCATCCCTGATATTCATGAGTAAAAAGAAAAGCAAAAAAGTTAAATTTTGCAAAACTTTAATTAATTTTAATGAAAATCAATGAAATCCAATTAAAACAAAATGAAATAGTTAAAATTTTTGCTATTGCTTTTAAACTTCAGTAACAATATTTCCACTTTTCCAATTTATAAAAAAACACGCAATTTTCATTTTCTAACAATGTCTAAAACAGATCAGGGGGCTACTCTCTATTGCGATGCGAAAGAAAATTGTAGCAAATCTAGCGATTGGTACTCTTCAATACGTTTTTCTTTTCGTAAATCATAACTTAATATTATTTAAATTTTCCAATTTCAAATATTTTTACACACTTTGGCATTTCATTACTGTAAATCCGCACCATCTTTAATTTTTATTGCCACAATTGCTTCATTTTCAGAATATTTTGCGTTGGCAATAGAGAGCAGACCCCCGGCAGTTCTTGTCATGCGCAATTATCTGACAACCGTGTTAATAGACAGTTTTTTTTGGCAGACAGTTGCCGGTCAATGGAATTGTATGTTCAATTAATTACTTTCAAGTAGTTCACACAAACTACTTGTCAAAACAAGTTTAAATTTACAGCTGTGGCGGAGGCTGCACTTACTTTAATAATCAATTTCATTTTAAATGCCCCCGACGAAACAACTCAAAATAGTAGCTTGACTCAAAGTATTTTGTAAAAACCACATTTAATCTGGAAGAAATATAGTTTTTATAAAGAAAGCGACAAAATTAGTTTGTGATCAGCTGTTAAGTTTAAGTTAAGATGAACTAAAATTGGCAATCAAATGTAAAGGTAACATTTAAATCCATTTCGTGGTCAGTTTAAAAAATGGGAGTGGGGTAGTAAAAAAGTGAGAGTGTATTGCAAATTGAAAGGAATCGAAAGCCAAAACTTGATCGTTTAACCTCCAAGTTACAATCGTCTAAACTGAAAATTTACTTTTGAGGGCGATTTTTCTTTGGCAGTATATTGTCAGCACATTGCCAAAACTTACATTATCTGACCACCGCAAACTGGTTCATATTTTGAGAATGCGTCCAAAGTTATTTTTTTATGTTCTTCAATTTTAAAATTATTTTATTCATATGAAAGTAAATGCTAGTAAACTTCGGGAGCCAAACAATTTTAACCCTTTTTCAACTATTTCATTGAGAACAGGGTAGTACGAAATGGAATTTTCTAACTCTGGTTATACATAGTTATGAATTTCATAGTAAATTTTTAAAGCTAAATTGCTTATATTTTTTTGTTTTTCCAATATTTTTTGATAGAATCAGTTTTGTCTATTTTTTTATCTTCTTAGCTGCGACATGTAGAACTATTTAAATTTTTATTTTATTTAAATGTAAAAATGTCCCTGAAAGCTCTTACTTTATGAAGCATAATTCCTGAGCGTCAAAATGAGCAAAAAATGTATACTTGCTTGTAGTCCGGACTTTAACCTACATTTCTCTAACCAATTGTACACCGACCGTCTCCGCTCTTGCGAACAACAGCAATTTCTTTGAATTAAGGTAAGATATAAATCCTGTACGGAAAGTTACTGAAATTTAAAGAATATTGCTTTTATTGCCATTTTTATGAATTTGTCGTGGGTGAACAGCGGGGCTGCTTTCTATTGCGATGCGAATTCAATTGTGATGCGAAAGCTAAATTCCAACTTGGTACTATCTATCACTTTCGCAAAATTTTTTAAAAATGAAGCAATACTGGCAATAAAAATTAAAGATGGCGCAGATTGAAAGTAATGAAATGTCAAAATATGTAAAAAAGATTGAAATTGGAAAATTAAAATAAAATAAATAGTGATAATTTACGAAAAGAAAAAAAAAAAAAGATACGAAAGACATATGCGCAAAGGCACTAAAGATAACCAGTCTCAAGATTTGCTACCATTTTCTTTCGCATCGCAATAGAGAGTAACCCCCCAGATACTGCAAAACGAATAGGCGACATAAATTGATTAACACATTAGATTTCTAAAAAATTTATAGTTAAAAGGTTAAATAATAGTAAATAGACACAACATAACCTAAATCGCTCAAATACCTGAAAATTGCAACTTAATTTAATAAAATGGAAGTATGATTTAAATGGTAAAAACTTGTACGCAGTTATATTTTTTGTGTAAAACTAGCTATATGTAACCTGCGAATTTATTGCCGTTAGACGTTTAAAAGTGTAAAAACCGTGGTTTTTCTGTTTCAAAGAAGTGGTAATAAAAAGATTTTTAAAAAACTTCTGTCAAAAGGATAAAAATGCATGCATTCAGAAAAAATTCAAATGATGGAAACACTGCAAGAAGATTCTTTTCATATCCAGAAACTGCAGCATCTATCACCGGAGTACATTATGTTAAAGATGAATAAACTTAAGTTAAATGAAAATAAAACGAAATAGTTAATCAAATTAAATATCTTGGCTTCATAATAGATGAACAATTAAAATTTAAAGAACATATAGAAAAATATGCAAAAAAAAAATGGAAAAAATCGGGTTTTTAAACGTATACGCAAAAAACATCGGTATTAACGGCTATAAATATTTATAATACTGTAATAAAACCACATTTTGAATATGGCTTTATATACATGCTGCACAGAAACACAAATTGAAAGACTGCAAAAACTGCAAAACAAAGCAATGAGATCAGTATTAAAATGTAACAACCACAGTTCATAAAATTTTGTATCATGGGGAACTAATAGTTCAACATAATATGCTACCAATTGGAGATCTATCTGAGAAAGCGCAAGAAAAATGGAACAAAGATTACATATTCTTCCGCGAGCATAATACAAGAAAAATGTCCACATGTACAACTAAGATCTTATTTTGTTGTGTACATCAGACCCATATATTTCCAGTATTCGACAAAAATGGAAAAAAGCTATTTAAAAGAAATTTGCACTAATATTGTTTAATTTAAAATATTTTAAGGATTTTAATTTGATTTTGGTTGAAGTATATTTTTGAATTAATACATAAAAATAAGATTTGTGTATGTAGTACATATCAAACCAAAAATAAAAGTTGAATTACTAAAAATTTTATCGATATCCAGGAATACTATTTGGACATTTATAAAAAATTTTCTTTTTCGGTTTTAACCTTATAAAAACTCGTCTTGTCCTAAAAAAGCCAACATTTGGCCCCTACTAGGATTAAAAAAAATTTAAAGGGCCAAATTTTGCCATTTTCTGACAACATCTAAGTTTAAGAATAAAAAATAACATCAGTTGTAAAATACAAGATTTCTTATAAAAAAATTATATTTGAAATATTCAACTTTTACACTGAAACTCAACATAAAAATAAAAATGCATTTTGAACTCCCCATAATTCATGTTTCTATTAGTCGAGTTTTACGATGTTAGCAAATTAAAGACCGCATACAAAAATACAGATAGTCAAGAGTTTTTGAATTTTGAGCTCGTAAAATTTCCCACTGCTCCCTCTGTACGAACCTTAAATCGTTTTCTTTTGACCTTAGTGCAACTCTGTTTTCAAATCATATGGCTGTGTTCATTCTCATTTGTCCAATAAAATCCACATAAAATAGTGGGATTTTCATACCGTCAAAAAAGACCAAACTCGCCGCCATATTCTTTGCAATAGAATTTTATTTTCTTTTTTTTCGTAGAGTTATCAAGGCAAGCAAAAACAGAACTAAAGTGTGTGTGAAAAACCCGCATAAAAAAGCAAATATAATTTATTACAATAACAAATATTAGTTAAAAATTAAAATAATAAATGTTTGAGCATAAATTTTGCATCAAATACTTACAGTTCAAGTGAAAAATTCAGCCGAAAAAAACGAAACTATTGAGAAGACGACAAATTTTAATGTGCGACAATACCGACAAAAATTGTGTGATTTTTTCTACAACATTTAGAAAAGAAAAAAAGTGAAATTATGGCTCTTTTAACATTTGCAAAAATGTTAAAATATTATTGAGGTACAACAAATTTTATGGATTACATATTTTATTATAAAAAGCAAAAAAAAATTTCCGGTTAAAATAATAACAAATCTAAAACTACAATAATCTGAATTTATAATATTTTTTCATATTCAATGATTTTTTTTACTTTTGTAGGCAATTCGTTTTTAGTGTGTCTTCTTCTAAAATGTTGCCAACTCGTATTTTTTTCATATATTTTAAACATTTCTTTTGTTTTGCTATAATTAACATAGTGTGTTTGACTGTATATAAGATATATGTATGTATATGGAAGTGTGTTATATATTTGTGTATATAAGATTTTTATATATGAATAATTTGTTTTTGTAGTAGTTTAAGTTTAAATTGGTGTTGGTGATTAGTTGTATATGTATGGTTTTGTTGTTTTTGTATTGTTAACACACTAATACATGCGATTGAATATAGTACAGAGAAATATGCATTTCTGCTTCTATTATATGTTGGTAAATTTGATAGTTCTTTCAAGCTTTGATCGTATGTAGACATAAAGTATACCTGTCGGAAATGAAGTTTACTTAAAACTTACTAATGGCTCATTAAAATAATGTTACAGTTGACTCAAAATCTAGCTCGTTTTCTTTAAAAAACTTTATATGGGTTTTCTACAGAGTCTTCGAAACAAGTCAGTACTCACTCAGTCTGCATAAGTTGCAAATAACCACAAGTAAGCTCACCTTTAGTTACCTTGTGAATTGAGTTACTCTGCATAAGTTTCAGCAGTACTTTGTACTCTGTGCTTGATATACTACCCTGCAAATAATAGGACCAGTCCAAACACGCGTGTAAGGAGTAGTCCACAAGGGACCAGGACTAGTACAAAACTAACCCAAACGTATGTAAAAAAACTGGTCTATTTAACATTACGATGTCCTAGGAGAGGACCATATAACCCACCTTTGGACCACTAAGGAGTAGTTTTAAAGCTACTCCATTGTATACACAAGAGGATTAGTTTTGAAGTCGTCTAAAAACGAAAGCATGTCGTTAAAAAACGAAGACATGTCGTCTCACTACAAACACTTTTTAACAATGACATGGTCCATGCTTGCATTACATCGGACCAGTCCATTTTGATAAAATTGATCAGGTGGTCCAATTTTATTTGCAGGGTATGGCTGAACCCATACAAACACAGTTTTGTTTGACTAATACGACAACAGAACACAAGTTTTTTTTGAGACAACCCACACCAAACAATACTTTTCGAGAACAACTCAGATGTTAAAAAAATAACATTACTCCTGATCGAAATAAGTTAACAAAAAGTCAACTTAATTTTAGATTGAATAAAAAAATTTCTGAAAAGAGTAGGTCTTCAAACTTGGGTGATCGATTATTCGACATTTTCTAGCAAGCTGTTTTCCAGCAAAAGTTTTGATTTTAATTTGCTTTATTAAGAAAAAGAGTAAAAAGTTCATGTAAATGCTATAAAATAATATAGGCATCTACTAGGGTATTCATTTAATCGACCTTTTGCGTTGGCAGCATAGGCCATCAGCTCTATCTTATAAATATTTATAAATTTATGATTTACATACAATTACAATTACTATTCTGTTATATTCGCAAATTTTATTGATGTTGGTGGCTGTTGGATCTCTAAGAAATTCGATGGGTGGTGTGTTCGCGAACATTCTGCTTCTTTGAGGTTGAAAGAGTGGACAGTCTAATAGGACGTGTTTGATGGTTAACATACAATTGCATTTGTTACATTTGGGCTGAAGTTGTCTACTTAGCAACCAGTCATGCGAGAAACTGGCGTGACCAAGCCGTAGTCTTGAGAAATCTTTGATCTTACTTTTTGGTATATTGGTTGGGTAGGTTGGTGGGATGTTGTAAGGATTTACTGTTGAATAATGGTAGTGGTTGATGGGGATCTCTTTAAGTTTTAATTTTATATAGCTCTCGATGTGGCGGCGGATGTCAATTTTCTCACTTGTTCCATCAGTTATGATTGGGGCGTAAGAAGCATATTTTGCGGCATTGTCAGCGGCTTCATTTCCAGCAATACCAGTGTGGCTAGGTATCCAGTGCAGTTTAATTTTATTTTCCTTGCCTTTGATTTGGTTCCATCTGTGTATAAGAAACTCCAACCCTGGTTTTTTAGCCTGCACTTAAGAGCAGACATCAAAATACGAAATGTGTCTTGAGGGGTATCGTTTTTCGCAAAGCTGGTGAGTGTAAGATCCAAGTAACACGTGTTAAATTTCCATGGAGTTTTGATTGTGTGTTTTGCATTTTGAATTAGCGGTATGCTCATCTCGCTGGCCAATGCAAGTGATTCAGATATTGCTGAATTAAATCGTCTTGTGCGTTTCGAATTTATGGCGGATTTTATATCTTGTTCTATGATTGAGTGGATGCTATTTAGCAGTTTTGGTAGAATTCTTGCTTATAATAGAGAAACAATTTCTTTTGTAACTACACACATTTTGCATCAAGAAACCGCTCGCAAATATCCTGTAATCTATAGATGGGAGGTTCGTCTCCTGAAGTAGATTGTTGATTGGTGTTGTTCTGAATGCATAAGACGAGGCTCTGACAGCCTGGTGGTAAATGGGTTTGATAATATTGATGTTCGACTTACTACTTTTGCCGTAAATAAATAAACCATAGGTGCCTATTATGAACTAAATTCGATTTTCGACAGCAGTCGAATTAGCTGATCGAACGAATTTTCATTTGGTATTATGGCGCGCATTCGATAAAAATTTACTATTGTGATTTTGTTAATTCACATTAGTACATTTTCGATCAGCTGTCACTTAAAATAAAAAATTTTTGTTTACAAATTTAAAAAATAAAATTAAAGTTAAACGTGATTACGGCGAATTATGGTTTTTTCAAATAATTTAGGTTCAGTGGGGTTTCATCCCATTTTTTTACATGCTGAACTTTGCTGCAAATCATTTGGTGAAAAAAGAATTTTGTTCCATAAGGAATATGAGCGCTTCCGATTGCTGTTAACGACGTTGGACTTGCATAAAATTAACAAAACAGATTAAGAATATTGCATTTGGTATACGAACACCATTTACAAATAGTTAAATTTTCAACAAGTTTTTTACATTTATTTGCACAGTCGAAAGCAAATTTGTTTTCGTTGAAAAATTCGATGCACAACGAAACTTTCGACAGTGATGCCAACTCATAATACCAAATTAAGATTCGATAGTCGATGTTCGATAGCCAGCGAAAATCGTTTATCGAATGTAACTCATAATAGGGGCCATAGTCTATTTTGCTTAGTATCAATAATCTAGTGAGATAAGGAAGCATATTAATATGCACGTGACTTCTATTTGCTAAGTATCTGATAATGCTGACTCTAGGTATAAGCGAGTTTTTCAGGTTCAGTAAATGATCTTTCCATGTGTAGTTACACGAGAAGGTTAGTCCTAAGATTCTTAGCTTTTTGACGTTCTCTTTCTGCTGGCTGTTGAGTGAAATATAATACGAGTCGGCGCACAGTGGCTGAAAATCGTTTTTCATCGGCCAAAAATCTGTAACTTTTGAACCGATAGAGATAATTTTGCAATTTTTGTTTTGCAGGAGAGAAGACTTCTTGAACTTTTTTACAGTTTCCGTTCAGTAGTTGTTGAGAAATTTAAGGTCAAAGTTGAACTTTTGATGTTTTTTAGCATTTAGTATGAAAATGCTAATGATTGAGATTGAGAACTATGGTATTTTTTTATTTAAAAAGTGGGATTTTTTTCACCCCACTGTTTTAAGAACTTTTTAATCTACATAACTGCCGAATTTCGTTAGCATATCTTTGTTCATGTTAGATTTATAGAATGTCAAACCTTAAAAATATTATTTTTTACTCATATTGAAAGCCCATTTATTCATTTACACTATATTTTAATAATTTTAATGTATGACATTCTATAAATCTAACATGAATAAAGGTATCATAATGAATTTTGGCTGTTATGTAGATTAAAAAGTTCTTAAAACAGTGGACTGAAAAACATCCCCATTTTTGATAAACAAATACCCAAATTCCCAATCCCGGAAAACGGCTTTAAATTTTTTTTTTGTTCAATAAAGGCAATATAATTTACCATTCGATATTGCTCAGAATTTTCTAGAAAATAATGGACATATTAGAAAACATTACTGTTCTAAATGTATAAAAATCGGTGTGCTGAATTAATAGAATTTTTTACTCAAATAATTTTTTTTTTTTTTTTTGTTTGACAAATTTGATTTGGAATAGGGCATATGGGAGTAAAAATGTCAAACTGACTATAAATTGCTTCTACAAGCATACACTAATGCCTGTATTCACATTTATTTTAAATTTAATAAAGGTTTAAAGAACAAATTTACTATGAAAATTTTCCTTAATAAACGTTTGTTAAATTTAATAATCGTTTGTGAATACGGGGGTTAATCTTTTCTTTTGAAAAATATAAACATTTTTATATATTTCTGGAGAAATTCGTATTCATATTACCTTTATATGCATATACATTCGCCTCGTATATGCCACTATACCTTTAAAAAAAATGTATAGGCATGTAATAATACCTATGATCATTTTGTGAATAGGTTTCTACATTATCAACTCTACAACAGGTTCAACTGGAACCAGTTCCACTAGAAAACTTTTTAGATTAAAAAAATAAATAAGTGTAAATTTAAAAATTTTTTTTCTTTTTTTATTTAAATAACAATAAGGAAAAAAACATATTTTTAGCTTAAATAACAATAAAATTTATTATATCTACTATTGATTCGTTTGGAAAATTGCCTCCAAATATTCAATATTTGGTTTTGTATTATCTTTGTCCTGTAGCAGCCCTTTTGCTTCTTCATCTAAGTCCCGATATTCTACTTTCCATTGACTTCGAATGCTAGAGATGAGCTGATCTGAAGTTGCCAACTGGGCTTCTTCTGACAGATCTCCTAGTGGTACTAAATGATGCCTAATGACATCCTCTGCATGATAAAGGATTTTATGAACCGTTGCAGACATATTTCTCCATGGATATTTGATAGTATATATTCGAGCTGTTTCTTTGGCATAATCCCCAAATTTTCTATATATTTTTTTTTGCATGCAAGTACATCAATGATTGTTTTAAATCTTGATATAAGACTTATATCAACACCTGTTATTTCAGATGCTTTTTTGGGATCAGAAAAGAACCTTCTTGCTGTATTCCCATCATTCGTATTGCCTGATCCTTGTTTTGGTTGGTCTATAATCAAGCCACATTTTTGAAATTCATCCTGAACATGCTTCTTTTTTATACTTTTTAAATCCTTGTTGGTTTCATTGTTTCTTATTGATCCTGTAGGTCCAAAATCCAAATCATAACTGATTTTTAGTATGTGCTCCATAATTCGTATTCTTGTATGTAGCGGCGATAATCCAAATTCATATGCATTAGTATTATCTAATGATTTTTCCGGGACTTGGTTTAATTTGCTTGATGTTGTTTGGCATATAATGCAGCTGGATGAAGCCTTTGTGTCAGTCAAAGCCTGGCCTACTTTTCCGTCTATCATCGTTAGCACTAATTGATAGTTAACATCAATTATATGGCCATCTATTTCTAATTCTAATGGCCGTAGTGTTGCAATTTGGGCTCTTATATAACTGGTTTCATTTTTAATGGTAACAGCAGTTTCCTTTTTAAATTCAAATTTAATTGGTCTGCAGTATTTTGTAGAAGATGGTGTGAGATTTTTCCAAATATCCTTTGTTTGCATCGTACTGGTCGAAGGCTCCGAGTGTTCCAAATTCTTTACCAATCGCAATGGAACAAATGATACCATGAACATATCTGTATCTGAAGTATTTTCACATATATTGTTTCTGTCCAGAAGAACCATCACATCCCCATTTGCAAAAGAGAGTTAACTTGCAGTTCCCATATTTTTTCAAATCATCTCCTTTAAGTGATTGTAGTAAACGCTGCGCTGTATGATTAAGTAGACCTTGAAGTTTTACGTCTGCCGAAATTGGTGTGATTTTAATAGTGTCCCTTGGTGGCAAACATTCCTTCTTAGCAGCAGTTATGTGATGATAAGCAGGATACAGATTTGAACCTTTTTCAATTGCACGCACTCTGAGCTGAATATATTGCTCTTTTGTTAACTTCAAATCTAAAAATAATGCTAATGCCTCTTCATTTGAAAACTGTTTTTCATCGCTTGGCGTTGGAATACTCTTAAGAATCCGTTTTGTTCTCTTGGGACTAGCGATAAAAACTTTTTCAATAATATCGACTTTTGTGAGTTCTTTTTGTGATCGCAGTTGATATAGCAAAGCTTCTTGAATACTTCTATCTCCGATTTCTTCGTTGATATCCTTAAGCTTCCGCCTTTTAGATCTATCGCTACAGTTCTCAAGTGATTTCTTTGGCCTTCCAAGGTTCTTTTCATTTGTACCTTCTGAAGATATCTGGACACTGAGTTCGCCATCTAACCAGTTTGCAAAACTGTTGTAAAATCTAGGTTTACTCCAGCCAACTTGTTTGAACCGCTTTTTTAAGTTTTTGACGAAATCGATTATTTTATTTTGCAGTTCCGATCGTATTTCAGTGCTGCAGGAATATAAATCTTCCTCCTTTTTATTTTTAAAATACTCTTCGGATAATTCTTTATAGCTGAAGCTCTCCATTTTTATAGATATTTAAAAATTAGATTGTTATTGCTTAGATATATTTTAACAGCTGAGATTTTATTCGAATACCACTGACTTTTATACATAGCTTGCGTTATACTGTGTTCATAGGTAGCATAATAAGGTAGAATAAAAAACTAAATTGGGCTAAAGTAGGATACGCTTAAAATCCCACAGGTATTGGTAATTATATAATATAAAATACCTAGCACAACTTGGCTTGGTACATTTATATTCAAGTCATATGAATAGGTAAAATAAAAAGAGCAAAATAAATGTTGCGAATAATTTTACACAAACTAAAAAAGTGTTCTATAGGCTGGTCCAAACAGGTACAAAAGTGCATTTGGGTTTAAAGAAGACACTTTCACCTTCCTACAGCTAGTAAAATCTCTCTAACCCCTTTTGACCCTCATAAATTCTATACTTCTGAATTTCAATTTGACTACAATAAAGAACCTGAAAAAATATTTAATAACACAGCAGGTATAATCGGTCCGATTAAAAAACTAGAAAAACCGTTTTAAAATCAAGCCAAAAAATCCGTTTTATCCGAATATCTCCAAAGGCAAAGGAGATTACCTAAAAATTTAAGCATATTTTTTTTTAGCACACCTTAAATTTAATTTTTTTTGAAATCCATAAAATATTTTTGGTGAATTTTTTAAAAGTTTGAATTTCCGAGGTTACCAATTTTAGAGGTCCGCAAGTCACACTCCCGACCCTCCATTCTTTCAATTCAACTCAAAAGCTATCCGGCTATGACAGTTTAAAATTTCATTCAAATATGTTCAGCCGTTCATAAGAAGCAAAATAATTTTTCAAAACAAAACGTTCGTAAACCCTTGTGTTATATTTCAGTCATATGAGCAGTTTAAATAAAATAGCAAAAAAAATGTTGCGAGTAATTTCATTAAAATGAAAAAAGTGTTCAACAGACAGTTCCAAACAGTTGAACAAGTATATATGGGGTTAAAGAGGACAGTTTCTAAATCTAAAATCTCTTTAACCCATTTTGACCCTAACAAGTTCTACTCCTCTAAAATTCGGATTTAACTAAAATATAGAACCTGGGGAAACATTTAATAACACATCAGGTATAAATGATACAGTGATGTAATGAACCACTTTTTAAAGACTACTATCCCACTAATATAACAAAAAAAAATTTCGACCCATTATTGATAACGGTTTGCGAGAAATCGTAATTAAGTTCTGATCAAATTTACAAAATAACCACAATACAAATTATTTACAAAAATTAATTTTTTTCTAAAACAACATAAAATATTTGTTTCCAGCAGCATGCCACAGCCACAATTATCAATATTTTAATCTAGTTTTTTGGATACCTTAGTTCTAATATGTTTGCTATCGAATGGCATTAAAATTTTTGAAATCGGCGATGACAAAAAATTGGACTTTTGGCCGATGAAATTCAATTTTCAGCTACAGTGCGGCGTCGCAAAGTTTTTTCCTGCATATATACGGACCACTTATCAATGTCGTGTAATACTTTTTTCAGGATTTCTGTTGTCTCTGCATATAGGCAGTGATCAACGGTGGAATGTTTATAAATGATTTTGCTTATTTCGTCAAATGCGATTTGAAACAGAACCACGGAGAGTGGGGAACCTTTGGGAATACCGTTTGCGAGGGTGTATGAATCTGAAGGGTGTCCGTTTATTATGACCTTGAATTGCCTTTTTGATAGAAATGATTCCACAAATTTGTAAATTTTTGGACCAACGCTCCAGGCTTTTAAGTTACGAAGAATGACATGGGGTCAGACTCGATCAAATGCCTTCTCGAAGTCAATTGACAAAATAGTCACATGGTTCTTCGCAGATAGCGCTTTAGTTATGTAGCAGTCTATGTGCATTAGAGCGTCATCACAGCTTTTGTTAGCTTTGAATGCTACTTGCTCGGTTGCTATAAGTCTTTTTTTCTATAAGAACCAGGATAATCGGGTGGCAATGATGCGCTCCATAATTTTTGACAGGCATGGCAGCAGAGATATCGGCCGGTAGTCCAGCACTGAGGTAGCATTTTTGTTCTTAGGAAGGGGAACTATGATAGCGAGTTTCCACATATGGGGTATAGACCCGCTGGTAAAAATTGTGTTGTAAACTTTTAGTAATTTTGTTTTGCAGAGGTGTGATAGATTTTTTATCATGTCGTAGGAGATGCGGTCAAAACCAGGATAAATGCCCCTGACTTTCCGCAAACAGTTGGTTAGCTCTATCTTGGTAATTGGTTCCTCCATTATATTGGCATACTTGTCTGTGTTGTTTAGTGCAGTAGTAATTGGTGTATATTTTGTTGTATTAAATGGGACAGAAAAGTTTTCATCAGATGCGTATTTGGCCCATTCGCGTCCGAAGCGGTTAGCTATTTGAACTCGATCGGTTAGAGTTTTGTTATGTGTGCTGATCACTTTGATGATGGTAGAGTTATGCCTTCCTGAGATATTGTTTATCTTGTTCCAGATGTTTGTAGTGGTGGTGTCCCGGTTGATCGTTTGGGTGAACTTTTCAAAGCATACGTGTTTTGCTCTTTTCGCTTCATATCTAAACTTTGCATTTTGTTTTTTATAGGCTAAGAGATTGTCTTGATTTGGCATCCTTTTGAACTTTCTCCATTTTTCCATTTTTAGTGTACGCAGGCTTTGCAGAAATGGATTCCACCAAGGGACCGGGGTTGCGTCTGACTTTGGGCAGCCCTTCGTTTGAGGTATAAAATGGTTTGCTGCAGTTCGTATAGCTTTGGTTATTGTAGCAGCGTCTTTGTTGCTAGATGATGCAAGATCCCGGTTGATCAATTCTGTTTCTGCTTTGTGCGAGTAGTTAGGCCAGTCAGCGTGTTCAACTAAAAATTTTTTTCTTATTGCAGAGTTATGTTTATCCGAGAATTTTATTGATATAATATTGATTAATAGGATAGTGGTCGCTAACGTGCAGGTCGCCAAGAGTACTCCAGGTGGTCAGTGGGAGTAAATTTACCGAGCAAAGTGAGATATCTATGTGGGAAAAAGTATTATGAGTTGAAAAATGGGTAGGGCTCCCATCATTCAGCAATCATAGCCCAGTACCGGCTATTATACTTTCTACCTGAACTCCTCTTTTATTGTTAGTAGTGGAACCCCAAATCGTGTTCCAGCCGTTGACGTCCCCAACGACTAGAAGAGGGGTTCTGAAGGAGGAAATTACGTTAGATAAATCACGGACAGAAATGTCCTGAGCTGGAGGGATATATATTAATAGAACGGTAAACTTCATGTTGAGATTTATTTCGACGGCAACAATTTGATAATCCGAGTTTATGTGAATTTGTTTGTGAGGAATGTCAGATTCTATAAGTATTCCCGTGCCTTGCTTTAAAGTGGTATTTTGTGATGAGTTTGTGAAGTAAGCTTTGTATTTTGTTGGAGGAGAAAGTGTAAAGTTGTATGCACAAAGTGTTTCTTGAAGGCAGATGACGGTGGGGTTAAGATCCCTTAAGAGTAACTAAAGCTCAGTATAATTATTTAGAAAACCGTGTATATTCCACTGCAATATTACGAAGTCCATGGTAAAGAGTAAATTAGATTATTAGTATTTTCGTTGGATTAGTTTTTATTATTGTCTATTTTGTACTGAGCTGGGGGCGTTTCCGAGGACTCAAACAGGGAAAAACGGCCCGAGCAAGCCTATGCATTACAATCTGCCCGGGTCGCGCCCCCCCAACCAAAACTCCGGAGCAGCCCCCTGGTTGTTGTAAGGATCTGGTGTTATATTATTTAGCGTTGTTACGTTGTTTCCTGATCCATTTTGGCGTCGCCGAGAGACTCATCGTCACTCAGTGATACAAAATAATCATTCTTCTTTAGTAAAGATTGAGTTAAGTGGGAAATTGGGGAGACCAAAACGTCATGGTCGTATTCGGTAGGAGAGATTAATGACTTGTTGTTATTGTTGGTTGTTTTTGTTGGCATATATTTATTCGTTGTGAAGCCGCTTGTTGTGGGAGACTCATCAGTCATAATTTTTCCGTCCGTGGTAATTTCCATTGTTTGAGAGGTAGTTATAGATACGATTTCGTTGTTTGAGGGTAATTTTTGTAAGTTTTTTTTGTTGTTTGTTGTTGCTTTTGGTGAAAGAGTTTTATCCTTTGATTCATTGGTTGTTTGGGTTGTATTGTTGTTTGTTGATGTCAAGTTTGTCGGCGTTGTTGTAGCGGGTTGTGACGTACAGTCAGCGTCAAAAGAAAGTGTACACCGAAAAGTTCAACATTTATAAGTCCGTAGATGTTAAAAGGGGGAGAGTACAAAAAATCTGTTTTTATGTTTTTGAAGTGTATTCAGTACTTGTTTATTTTAATAAAAAAAAATTTGTCATATATTTCTTCTTCATTTTCAAATTAACAATAATCTCAAAAAACGCCTTATTTTACGCGTCAAAAAAAAGTGTACAATCTCATATTATTTCCATGTTCCTGCGTCATAAAGATAATTTTACCCCTAGTTTTTTGTTTTTTTCTTCTTAAAATCATATTACGGATGTTTAATTATCTTTTTTATCTATACTGATCAATTAAAACTCAAGTTAACTTTAGTTTGTAAATAATGGTCAACATGGGTAAGCAGACTACAGTAGAAACTCGTAATTTAGTAGTGTTCCCAGAAAAAAACCACTTGTATCTGTAAAAACCAAAAAAATCGTCTGGAATATGCGAAAAAGCAACACAACAAAATTATTTTTTCTTTATGGGACAAAAAATATTTATTTATCTTTGTTTTTATGCTTTTTCGCATATTCCAGACGATTTTTTTGGTTTTTACAGATACAAGTGGTTTTTTTCTGCGAACACTACGGTATATCCCATGTTCATGTAGTGCTTGGCGAACAGTACTGTCGCTAACACTTGCTCCTAATGTTATTGCTCGTTCCTCTGCTATTTTTACTGTACTGCGCCAGGGATTAGCCTTTACTCTTCGCACTATTGTTTGCACTATATCGAGCCCTAACAGCGAAAATAATGTAAGCGCCAAAAATCAAATTTTACAGGAGAGAGCTTTTTTGTTTTATTACATATTAAATTTTGTATGAAATTTGTCGCTTACACTAAAATTGTTTTGGCTATAAAATCGTAACGGTACATTATATGACCTTGATATTTTAGGAGATGATGCAAGTGTTGCCAATAAAGTAATTTATCAAAAAAAACGAAAATTGAAAATCATGTCGCTTACACTATTTTCGCTGTTAGGGCTCGATATTATAGAAGGTCTTTAACATTTTTCACATTTTTGTACTTTACGACATCTGCCAATAGTACTGCCATTTTCTCTCAAAGATTTGCCTTCAGATGCCAATTTTACCACTAAATTACGAGTTTCTACTGTAGTCTGCTTACCCATGTTGACTATTATTTACAAACTAATGTTAACTTGAGTTTTAATTGATCAGTATAGATAAAAAAGATAATTAAACATCCGTAATATGATTTTAAGAAGAAAAAAACAAAAAACTAGGGGTCAAATTACCTTTATGACGCAGGAACATGGAAATAATATGAGATTGTACCCTATTTTTTGACGCGTAAAATAAGGCGTTTTCTGAGATTATTGTTAATTTGAAAATGAAGAAGAAATATAGACCAATTTTTTTTTATTAAAATAAACAAGTACTGACTGAATACACTTCAAAAACATAAAAACAGATTTTTTGTACTCTCCCCCTTTTAACATCTACGGACTTATAAATGTTGAACTTTTCGGTGTACACTTTCTTTTGACGCTGACTGTATGTTTGTTAGGTACTTCTTTTCGATTTTCAAGGGTGTTAGCGGTTACAGCTGCAAAAGAATTTAGTTCAGATGTTTGGGCAGGATTGCTTTACCTGTATTTGCGACGAGCTTCGGCCATATTGCAATAATTTTTAGTTTTAATTTTTAGAATCTCTCTCATCTGTAGGAAACGAGGGCATTTGTTGTCTGCTGAGGAGTGTTCCCCGGATCAATTAATGCAAAATATCCGAGTACATTTTTCGGGTGCGTGTGGTGGTAAACTGCAGTCAGCACAAGTTGTGTTCCCCCTGCATCGGTTTTTCGTATGGCCAAGTAATTGGCAATTTTTGCACCTCATCGGGTTGGGGATGTAATGATCTACTTTGCATTTTTACCATGCAACGTTGACCGTTGTGGGTAGGCGATAAAGATCAAATGTAAGTATCATTTTTCCGGTTGGTATTCGGGACTTTCCATCTTCGCTGGGCTTAGTAAACTTATAAACCTCTGTAACACTCTGATTTTTCATTTCTTGTATGATTTCATTTTCAGGAACATGTATTAGGCAAGGTATAAGGCAAAGCATAAATTAAACCCTTAACGGAATTGAGTGTATCATGGAACTTACAAGTGATTTGGCATAAATTTGCTAGTGATTTCGTTTTAAGGAACTTTTCCGCAGCACGCGCGTTGCGAACTAAGAAAAGCAGACTTCCGTCCCGAAGCAAAGAGATCAAATTAAATTCCGTGGTAATATTTTCAATTCCTTTTTTGATTGCGAAAGGGCTTAGAGTTGATAAGTTTTTGTTTGTGTCCGAGGACTTGATTAACACGTATTTTGGTATATTGTTGTTGTTGTTAATGGTTGGAGTTGGTAAATCTGGAAAATCACTGCCTTTTTTTCCTCTTGCAGGGATTTTCTATGAAACAACAAAAGCACTTTTTTTTAAATGAAATATTTTAAGAACCGTTAGTTTGCAAAAGTGTTTTTGATAATTATTTACAAGAGAAGCAAAACTACCGTACGCAATGAGAGCTAGTCGGAGACTGACATATGTAAACAAAAACAAGTAAAAAAGTATAGTCGGTCAAGCCCGACCATATGATACCCTACACCACAGTATTTAAAAACACATCATGCTTATATGTCCATATAAATATAGAATTATATATGTTTATAAACTTCATGAACATCGGTTTGAAAGTTTGTGAGAGGCAGAAATTGCCCCCTACCTCCCGTTGTGGTCCTATTTTTGAAAAACTGTATAGCTAATGTCTCCATATAGATATGGATCTATCTATGTTTTAAATTTCATTAAAATCGGTTTGAGAGACAGAAATTGCCCCTATCTCCCCTCGTGGTCCTAATTTTTAAAAAATGCATCCATTTTTTGTCCATATAGATATGGTTCTATCTATGTTTTAAATTTCATTGAAATCGGTTTGATAGTTTCTGAGAGGAAGAAATTTCCCCCTATCTTCCCTCGTGGTCCTACGATTCGGCCCATTTTTAATAGGCTTGGTCCTTGTGCCAATAAAAACCTATGACCCACATTTCATCAAATTATCTCCAAAATTGCGACCTGTTCTCTGCGCACAAGGTTACATGGACAGCCAGCCAGCCGGACGGACATCGTTAGTTCGACTCAGAAAGTGATTCTAAGACGATCGGTATACTTTAAGGTGGGTCTAGGACCAATATTTTAAGGCGTTACACACATTAGCACAAATGCATAATACCCTCTCCACTATTGTGGTGTGGGTATAATAAACTGAGATAATTTTATTAGTTATTGCAATAGTTAAAGGAGATCTTATAAAATAATCTTTAAAAAAAGTTATTTATTTTAAATGTTTAGGATTAAAGCGACTCTTTTCTTTCGTTTAACAAAATTTGACTTGGAAAATATTATTTCACTTATCGTAGATGAATGTCTAATTTCTCAGTCCATTTCCAGGATTTCTCTAAACATATAAAATACTCCATTATGCCATTAAAGTTGTTTTAAATTTTAACACTTCTAATTGTTTCGGTTAATTCTGTTAAAAGACTGATATGAGAAGAAACACATCCCAAAAAAGTACGTAAAACAAAAAAAGGTGTTGGCAATCAAATATTTAACCCATTTTTCGCCACATTCATGTTGATCGATGATGAAGATAAAAAACATTGAAAAAAATTGTAATTTTTGTTTGTATTAAAAAATATTTTCTAAACAAATACATTTTGTATATGAGACGAAACAAATAATTAAAAACACAAAAAAAATATGTTATAATACTACAAAATATTGAAAATTTTGTTACTTCGGTTAATCGACTGAAATTAACGATTAAACGTTAATCGAAAAAAGCCAATTTGAAATTAACCGATCAGTTAATCGAGTAGTTATTAATCGGTTAACCGGTTGACGGTTAACCGAATGAATACCCTAGTATCTACATAAAAATTAAATTTGAAACGTTAAAATTTACTTAATATACATACCTATGTACATATGCATGTAGATAGGTATATATTTATGTATGAAACTTTGGCTGACATCATAAACGCAGTATTGCAATTAAACACTAAAATGAATAGCTTTATTAACTCTACAACTTTTCTTTAAACAATGCTTTGAGCTCATTATAGCATTTTTACTGTATTCACTGCACAACGGTTGCGAAATTCGTGCATTGTTTTTATTTGTAATGCCTTTTCAACGCATTTGTGATTTGCCTAAAAAACTATGTACTTACATATGTATAAAGATACATATTTATAAGGAATCAATGTTTAAATAGGTACATAGGTATAAAGAAAACGATATCGGGTTTGAATTGCTTCGTTTTCAAAAAGGTGTTCTATCACATACCTGAATATATCCGTTTATACATAATAATATATAATATGTTTATAAATAAGGTAAATATTATATACCTTGTGTATGAAGAAGCAAAGTATCAATCTAGTACCTATATAGAACAATTTTTTACAATATAAAAAGCTTTTAATGGAAATGAATACTAAATACGAACTCAATTGAACCCTTTGGGGTAGGAGTTACTAAGTACTGTTCTTTTTAAAAGAAAATACTTTTAAGGCACATTTTTATTTATTACGTCCAATTTTAGTTCCAAACAAATGCATTTTGTTTTCTTTTCACTCATTTTTCCACACAACTTCTTTTAAGAATGAACTTCTTACTTCCTAACTATGCTTAGAATAACTTACCTAACACGCAAATAGAAATAGAATAGAAAATATCCAATAGTATGTATATAGCGACGCAAATCGGAATCATAAAAACGCAAAGCGGATTTAATCAATTTTTAAAAAGCGATGGCATTCATATAATTGTAGGATTTTAATTACGAATGCTTCTAATGAAAGCGATCTGGTTTGTGAAGGGGGAACAATTTTTTGTTTAATTTCCAATAATTTTTGTATTTCGATAAATTAATTGTTAAGTTTTGGACTATTTCCAATACACATAATTGTAAATATTTCTTGTAAGTGTTTTATTGATGCCAGAAAATCGTCATCACACTATTACTTTTAGTAAAAAAATCGTCAGTCGTCATTTTACTGTATTTTATCAAAAAAATCGTCAAAATGACGAAAAATCGTCACATCTAACAACCCTGTGTATGAACGCAAGAGATTGTTTTTGATGGTGTTCATAAAATGGGATTTTTTTGCAATCACACAAAGCCGTTCTCTGCTATGCAGGACAGTTATATCGGCTTTGTGTCAGGATTTGTTGTTTTCCAAACTCTAGGTGGGAAGGTATAACCGACATTGTCTTATAAGTCGTCTTGTATTAAAAGTTATTGATGACAATATGGAAGTCCAAAATCTTCTTCTGCCGTAGTTGAATGCTTTTCAATCCCTTCTTGGGTTGCTTTAAATTCTCACATTCGGTTTTTTTTTAATTAATTTTAAACATAAAATTTCTGTATTAGCACAAACCAGTAAAACCGGAAAAAATTCTGATAAATGAAGTCGCGGACTGGAAAATGGATTATATAATTCACTGTCAATTTAAAATTGCTTATAAAAGTCGATTTTTTTTTTTTTTTTTTTTTTATTTAGCCTTAAGCTATTAATATACAAAATTCTTATATCTATGGATTTAATTACATTAATATAATCTTTTTATATAAAAAACAATTTCTCTTTTAAAAATATAAAAGTTACTTTCAATTTTTAATTCTAAAAATTTGTTCTACAAAAGTCTAGCCTAAAATCACCTACATTACGCAGATTGTACGGTTGAACATTCGCTACGTATGTTAATTGTTTTTGCATGTAGTTTGGCAACAATCCATTCTTCATTTTGAATATGCAAATTAAAACATTCATTACCAGTCTTTGATTGATCGATAGCCACTGCAATTTTTGTAACATATCATTTTGATGAGATCGTCCATGTTCCCGTAAAATACATCGCATACCTTTATTTTGGAGCTTTTGCAGTCTAATCTTCATCTCTTGACTTCCAAGGAATAACAATGTTGAACAATATTCAAAGTGTGGTTTAACTGTTGTATTATATGTATATGTTACATGACAATTTTAAATTTTATCTGAGTACCTACTTAAATACGCCAAATACGATAAGGGTGATTGTTTATTTGCTTAAAATCCAAAATATTTAAGACAACAAATTAAGCGTATTGCATTTGAAGAATACAATTGTAATTCCCTCATAACGAAAAATTGCCATATTATGCAATTAATGCTACTTGACTTTCTCTGTCTCCAAGTCGAAACTTCAGAAGTAGTTTAAGACGAGTTCAGAAAAATAGCTAGAGTCAATTCCAAAATCTACATAAAATGTTGTGGAGTTTATAATTTGCATTAAATTGAATGGGTTAACTTTAATATGCAGTATAAAAGAGATATTTGGACTAGGGAATGGTAAATCGATTTCGATTCCAATCGAAAATCGATTTTGTTGTAAAAAGAATCGATTTTTTGCAATCGAATTTGGGTATGCGATTTTATACTGAAATCGATTATTGGGCTTTTAAAATCGATTTTTTAATTTTTATCAAAATTTTGGCAATTTTTAATTTAAATCTTAATTAAATCAATAAATTATGGGCATGCACAATATAACTTGAGATTTTTTTTTGTGCGTACATACGTGTGTAGGTGGTATGTTTATGCAGTTTTCTGAATTTAAAGTTGAAGTTTTACGTATTTACCTATTAGTGCCCTTGGTTTACTTTCAACTTTAATATGGGGGCTCTTGTTTTTCAGAAATTAAAGTAATCAATGGACAGTGAACAAAACAGTCCAAACATATTGTACTGAACCAAACATTGAAAGCCAGCTTTGTGAAAATCAACATATTATAGAAACACAACAGGTGAATTAAACCATGACATTTCTGTTGAAATACGCTAATATTCAAACAGACCAGTGTGTGAGCGACATTTAAATCTAGTTATAAGAAGAGTGAAATGACATGCAAACGTTTGTTTTCTAAATCTAACTTAATAGTAACTTTGCAAAGAAACAGTCGCCACTGATCAGGAACTATTGTTATAATCCTTTGACATACTATCCATACATTCAGGCATGTCACAGAAATAAATCAAAAGTGATTTTGTTTTATGTGAAGCAAGATTCGAATTCACTTTCGAACGGAATTGATTTATGTGACAAGTCTGATTGACTACACAAGAACACAATTTTAATGTGAAATCTACATACGTATCGCACTTGTTCCTCTAAAGGCCATCTCAAAATTAACACATTTTCACTTTTTGCAGGAAAATTATAAACAGTAGTCAGACCTATCTACAAGCCGTAAAAATCTTAGTTCAATTTCTCTAGTAGTTTGCCAAAAAATTCTGGTGTTTCCCCTTTGTGATATAAGGAAAAAGTTTGCAAATTAATCTTGAACAATTTTGAAATCGATTTTAAAATCGATTTTGAGGTTCGATTAATCGATCTCAAAAACCGAAATAAAAAAAGTCGATCGAAAAATCGAAAAACGATTTTGGAATCCATTTACCATTCCCTAATTTATAAAAAGACCTCAAGCTTAATCAATTTTTAATAATTGAACTTAATAAACATTATATAAAACTGAATTTTTTTTTAAAAGAGCAAATTTTTCAAAATAAGCTGCAAAAATATATATTAAAAATTCTATATATTTTCTAGGAATGTGAGGAAATGATAAGTCTTCTTCGTGTGGTTGAACTACAAAAGATACTTTCTTATTTAAACATTTCCTTTGCCGGACGCAAAATAGACTATCAGCGTAGAATTTTAGCATTATTGCGTACTAATTTTGAATTAATTGCACCAAAAGTTCGCGAAGTCTACACGCAATCTATGTAAGTAGATGTTCATATTGTTATTTGCTTGTAAAAACTCTTTATTATGATTATTTTTCAGTATTGAACAGCAAGCCAATCAATACGGTCCAACGGATCCAAAAAGAATGTATTCACAAATGCAAATGCAACCTAATGCAGGTGGCATGGTTGGTGCCAATGCTGCGGCTCAAATGGGAACAGCTCAACAAATCTTAAATCCTGCAAGTCAAGCTGGTTTACAGGCTGGCGTTCCTCCCGGCAATAATGTAGTACCATTCCTACATGCCATACCTACTCAAATGCCCATTCATCCAGACGTTCGTTTAAAGAAATTAGCTTTTTATGATGTGCTGGGCACTTTGATTAAACCATCGTCGTTAGTACCTCGTAATGCTCAGCGTATACAGGAAGTACCATTTTATTTCACACTTACACCACAGCAGGCTACAGAAATAGCATCAAATCGTGACATACGCAATAGTTCGAAAATAGAACATGCTATACAAGTGCAGTTGAGATTCTGCCTATTGGAAACATCATGCGACCAAGAGGATTGTTTTCCACCTAGTGTCAGTGTTAAAGTGAATAATAAATTATGTCAACTGCCAGTGAGTAACAAAACTTACATCATTATCTCTTTAAAATTTCTAAATTAATTATTTGTTAATGATTGTGTTAGAATGTCATTCCAACAAATCGTCCCAATGTCGAACCAAAACGACCACCGAGACCAGTAAATGTTACATCGAATGTTAAACTATCGCCGACAGTAACTAATACAATAACTGTGCAGTGGTGTCCTGATTATACACGAGGCTACTGTATTGCTGTTTATTTAGTTAAGAAATTAACATCAGCTCAACTATTGCAAAGAATGAAACAAAAGGGTGTTAAACCGGCCGACTATACCAGAGCTCTAAGTATGTTTTCTATTTTGTATTTTTAATTTTGTTTCCTTACACAAAAATAACAAATTTATATCTGTTTAGTCAAAGAAAAACTAACGGAAGATGCTGACTGTGAAATTGCTACGACTATGTTAAAGGTATCTTTAAATTGTCCCTTGGGTAAAATGAAAATGTCTATTCCATGTCGCGCTTCAACATGTTCACATTTGCAATGTTTTGATGCTAGTCTTTACCTGCAAATGAATGAACGTAAGCCGACTTGGAATTGCCCAGTTTGTGATAAACCTGCCGTTTATGATAATCTGGTAATTGATGGGTTAGTATTTTTTTTTTACTATTTTTCTCCCTCAAATACTAAAAATATTTTCATATTTATACTCTGTATTGTTAAGCTACTTCCAAGAAGTATTAGCATCGAATTTACTTAAACCAGATGATACTGAAATACAATTGCACAAAGATGGCTCATGGAGCACTCATAGTTTAAGAAATGAAGGGCAAATAATTGATACACCAGCAAAACCAGTAGAAAAAGTGGAAGTTATATCAGATGATATTGGTAAGTAAATAAATAATAAAAAATTAATTTTTTCTATACTAGAGTATAGAGAATCATTGAATTAATTTTTTTTTGAGGATTAGCACAGCCCGCTAGTACTCTTACTGAAAGTTATGAGCTAGCAGTCTTATTAGAGAATACTTATGTGGAGAAGGGGAGCAGGATGTTCTTCTAAAGATTAGTTTTAAAAAGGGTGTTTCGTACAGCAAAAGTAGTGCGTAAATAAATATAGCTTATAAACCTTGCCACCAGTGTTGCCCATGAAGAATTCGGAAATTACACATGGCTGCATCGAATTACACATATGTAGCAAAATTATGCGCACACAAATCAAACAAGTAGCACTGCTAGAATTAATTCGCCTTGCAAAACCTTATCAATATTGCTTATTTGCAGTAAAATTGTAAGGCTTACAAAAAAAAAAAACAAAGCTTACGAATTGTTGTAGTAAAAAAGACTGGATGAACATGTATAACGTCTCGTATCCAAGCGCATCATTTATGTCCAAACATGTTTTGTACCAGCCTAAATAAAACAAATTTTTTCACAATATTATTGAGTACTTTATAGCTTCATAGTAGTCGGTTTGCTCCACACTATTCAATTATTTGCAAAATGTATAAAAAAAATTATATGGTGCAATTTTATTCAAATTAATTTTTTATTTAATAAAACTTTATGTACTTCTTAAATTCAGAAATCTCTAGAATGTTCACTTTTTTTTATTAAATAGCGCAAAAACAAACTAATTAAAATCAAATTTTACAGTTTGTTTTAAGCATGCTATTCTTCTCTCCCCTCTCACCAATAAACTCACTCACTCACACTGCTTTGTAATATATATTTTAATTGGCCTAGAGTGGCTTTTTATATTACATTTAATGAAATAAATAAATAAACTCAGACTCTCTGAAAGAAAACTTTCATAGTGGAAACCCAGACAATACAATTTTACACTAGATTATTTTCTCGGAGATGGAAAGTGAAAAACAGTCAGGTTGTAAAAAACAATTTTGACCAGCGTTTAAAAAATTGGTGTCAAAGTAGAAAAACTGCCATTTCTTCTACTTCATTTGTCATTGGTTAAAAAACTGTTGCTTTAACTTCTGATTCATTAAATGTAAACAATTGCTGTCAAACCAACTCAAAAAGCGAAAAAATGTATATAAATTTTTGTTTTTTGCTCGACAGTTTTTAGTTTTAACTTCAGTTTTTTTTAATCCTGATTTTGGCTGTGATGGAAACTGAAAAAAATTACAAAATCTCAATGTTCGAATAGGAAATCTGGACTGTAAAAAATTATTGAAAAAGTAAAATTACACATGAATTGACAACACTGCTTGTCACTTTAAAATGTTTTGAATATTTTTTAATTGTAGATTATGCGCTCAGTAATATTAAAATTGAGTCCACTTAGAATTTTTTATTTTAATTCCATGGCTTTTTAACATTAAATTTTCTAAATAAACAAACTAACTGGTATCTTTTTAGAACTGATTACCACAGATGATGTTAAACCTGTTAAGGCTGCTGCTTCCGCCTCGGTTAATACAAATGAACAACCTTCATCGACCACAAATAGTGAAACCGTAAGTGTTTCATAAAACATAACTATTTTATTTAAAAAACATTAACTTTTAATTTTAAAATTTAAGGTGGACCTAACACTTAGCGATTCTGATGATGATTTACCTTTGGCAAAACGTCGTCCAAATGCTAAACCAAATAACAATCAAGGACAACCATCTACAACAATGAATGGTAATGGTGGTGGTAATCAAAGAGGCATGTATATGCAGCAAAAGAATGGTACGTTGGACTCTTTTTCGTACTAAATCAAATTTTGCAAAAAAAAAAAAAAAGTTTATCTTTTAATTCCCATAATTTAAAAAAGAGAAAGAAATATTACAAAAACAAATACACATGTCGTGAGGACAAAAAATTTACAAATCTAATAACTTAAACAACATATTAAATTTATAACATAACTATGTCTATGTTATACATTTTTTACACTTAATACTATTTCACTATTTCATACCTTTCCTTAGTCATTAAATCCAATATAACATATACATTGCATACATATTTAACCTATTTAATATTTTACATAGTTTAATTAAATTTTTTATTATAAATAATTAGTTATATTTATATCTTTTTACCAAGGGAAGGAAAAACATGATTTGATTTTTTACTTCTAGTTTTTCTTAGATCTAATTTTCAATTTAATTGTATTTTTCCATTTTTTTTTGTTCATTTGCCTTTTGCCCATAATTTTCATACATTTTATTTTATCATCGTCGGGATAGCAATTAATGTTTTGCTTACCTTGTTTATTCGTTAATATGGTTTCGTTTGTATTAAGGAAAAACTAATTTGGATAAAGAATTTTAAAAATAAATAAATGACAAAATTTCAGGGACGAAATTGAATAAAAAAAAAAAAAAAACTATTAAATATTATTCAAAAACTTTAAATTTGGGATATTTGATTGCAAAATAATTGCCTGTCTCACGAAAATTTCGTTCGCTTAACTTACATTCAAAACAAAAACAATATTTTAAAATTTGTTTTTGTTTTTAATGTAAGTTAGCCGAAGTAAATATTATATTGATTTAAGTTTTACAAATTCTAACAAAACATCACTTTTCATACAAAAATATTTAAAAGCAAAAACTTCTTACCAATTAACGTATATTGAAATGTAAAATATCGTTAAACACTTTCTACCTTTCAACTACAACAACTCTTTTTTTGAAAGGGATGTCCCCATTCGAACGTATTTTTATTTTCCTACAGGAGCACTTATAAGACTTCGAAAAAAAGCATACTATGAAGTAACACTTGAATAACTTAATACCTTTCAGACTAGGCAAGTTAGTTGCTCAATTTACTTGCCGAGTACAACAAAGTCTGTACAAAATTTTTTTTTTCTTAACCCGACCTTACCGCTGACGTCTACAAACCAAGAGTTGCGCAAAAGACTTGCCGAGTGTGAAAGGGGTCTAAAATTCACAAACATTTTTAGTATTTTAAACAAAACATAAACGTCCCTAAAACTATAAGGACTGACTGAATTAGAGGAAATTCGAAAAAATTGCTTACAGAGGCATGATTTAAAAATAATTTATAGCCTATTTCTGATGTGCTAAAGAATTCATTCTTTCGTACAAATACATTTAAAACAAGCAAGAAAGTATAGTTGGTCAAGTCCGACCATATGATACCCTACACCACGTATTAAAAAACTCATCATGCTTATGTGTCCATATGAATATGAAAGTTTGCGAGAGGCAGAAATTGCCCCTAACTCCCCTTGTGGTCCTAATTTTGAAAAACTGCAAAGCTTATGTGTCCATATTAATATGTTTCTATCTATGATTTAAATTTCATTAAAGTCGGTTTCATAGTTTCTGAGAGCCAGAAATTTCCCCCTATCTTCCCTCGTGTTCCAACGTTTCGGCCCATTTTCAATAGGCTTGGTCCTTGTGCCAATAAGGAACCTATGCCAAATTATCTCCAAAATTGCGACCTGTACTTTGCGCACAAGGTTACATGGACAGCCAGCCAGCCAGCCTGCCTGCCGGACGGACATCGTTAGTTCGACTCAGAAAGTGATTCTGAGTCGATCGGTATACTTTAAGGTGGGTCTAGGCCCAATATTTTAAGGTGTTACACACATCAGCACAAATGCATAATACCCTCTTCTATTGTGGTGTGTGTATAACAAAAGAAACATTTTAGAATTTGTTTTTGTTTTAAATGTAATTGTTTCAAAGAAAGAATTCTTTCGCACATCGAAAATAGGCAGTTAATTTTTATATTTAAGCTGTAAAGAATGAGAAAACTTACAAAAAAAATCGATTCTATCAGGAACATAGAAAAAACTCGCGAAAATTGGTTTTTTTTTGTCAGATTTTCGATAACTATTCGACATCGACACAACATTCTTATAAAATTCCAAATTAACGTCGAAGTGGTATAGTCATCGCCTAGATGTGACTAATATTTTAACTTGCATAAATGGGGTGAATAATTATACATGATATTTGAGACATGTTATAAAATAAAAAGCGGGAAGAAGCAATCGAAAAGTAATTAAAATGCTTTTTTGTAAATACCTTTACCTTGCGTTTTTAAATTTAACAAATTGGTATGCAATTATTATCTTTTGCAAACACATATGTACATTCTCTTATATACTTCATTCATAAAAGTCAGATGAATACAGTTATTTTTGGATTTTTATTTTTTTGAACAAAAAATAACAGTTACCATCTGATTTTTATTTTTTTTTAACAAAAATAACTGGTATTTTTTGATTTTTTTTTTCGATCAAAAATAACAGTTAATTTTGGATGTTTTATTTTTTTGATCAAAAATAACAGTTATTTTTTGATTTTCATTTTTTCGAGCAAAAATAAAAGTTATTCTCTTAAAGAAATAATTAAGTTAACTTTAAATAAATTTTTCATATTTTTCGAATGTGTATTCTAAGTCAAATTACAATCCTCAAAAGTTTTTATACTTTAATAGTCTTATTCCTTCAATATTTTATTTATTTATTTTATTATATCACTATCAGAATTTTCGTTAACATGAAAAATGTATAATAAATGTTACTCACCATGCGAAATAAATTCCCAGATTCTATTTGTTAACTATAAATATTTATTTTAACGTGCGTAAGAAATCCCAATGATGATCACACATTTAAACAAACATTTAAAGTCAACTAAATTATTTTTACACGTACGTTTCTTTAGAGAATAACTTTGATTTTCGCTCGAACAAATAAAAATAAAAAAATAATTGTGGTTTTTGTTGAACAAAATTAAAATCAAATATAGCTGTTAATTTTGATCGAAAAAATAAAAATCAATATATTTTATCATAGACAAGTGCATAAGGATCAATATGGTCAAAATTGAATCAGTTTTCCGACGTACTTTTATAGGCTTTTATTTTGCTTACAAACTTCAATATAACTGTTATTTTCGGTTCCTGATTTGTATGTTTCTAATGAAATTCTGTCACAGAAACTCATAGAAAGCAATTCCGGTCCAAAATGGATTTACCATAGTACAACTATACAAGGCCTTGCTGTTTGCCAGCTGTTTATCCAAGTTTAACCCCAAATGTCAAAAAAAATTCAAGTTTGTTTACATATAAAAATTTTTATGTTAAAAAAACAGTTTTAAATATAAAAATTTTGTTTATTTAATTAAAATACAAAAACATTATAAAAAATGGTTGTCTGTGCAAAAACAAATACTTTGAGAGAGCAGGACCGAAGCGAATCATTGACAAAGGCCATAACAATGATATCTTGTGAATATGATTCAGAGAAGCATAAGCTTTTGTTGAAAGCCAAGAAGCCCGAAGATGATGATGAAGACAAAGAGATTGTTAAAGAGTTTTCACTATTTTAAGTGCAAGTTAAGCTGTTTGAATTAGAATTAGGTGGATACCAAATATGTGTTTAGTGTAAAATGTGAAGTTATTTACTCGAATTTTGCTTTGTTCGAAGTTAAGCATTTCTATACACAAAGGTGGAATGCTTTGACAACAGTTTACAGAAGAGTTGGTAAATTTTTTTGTGAAGAATTCCAAAAAAATATAAATTGAATCCACATGAACGTCGTCGCTCATTAACCAAGATTCGTACCGCTGCTGCTAACTGTAAACTTATTTTGTCAACTTTACCTTCCACTCAACTGTTAATAGATTCCCTCCCTAACGGATGCTGTAGATTTCAATAATTAAATAAGCCGCGCACGTTTTGAAAGTCTTACACAGCGAGTCCAACAAACGTCCAGATGTCGAAATAAATATTTCCATATCAGCCGATGAGGTTATGGCAGTGGGATGCGCACACCAAACTCTTTACCTGGAGGATTGTGAAAAACTAGTTTTGGAATCGTCGGAAGAATGTGAATGTGTGGCCGAAGAAGTGACAATATGGCACGGTTCAGTGGAGGATGATGAAATGCTCAAAAGCTTTTAAATGCTGGAGATGTTTTGTCCAAAGCGTGGTTTTTCGGTAGACTGTGAAGTATTTCAATTGCGTTATGGTTCAAAAATCAATGAGGTTCATATCAAGAAGGCTAAAGTACCTGAGGAAAGATTGGTTCGTCTGAACGCTGATAATAGTACGATTTATATGTGTATAATTGACAAAAGAGTCATTATTAGAGAAAGGTCTTAAATATTGTTTTAAAAAACGCCTTAAAAATGCTTTTTTAGAATTAATTTTTCTTTTATTAAACATCAAGTAATAAACTTTCGTAAAATGCAATAAAAAAACTAGTTTTCTATAAAAAAAGAAATAATAAAACGCTTATCTTTATTAAAACTCCATTTTTCTTCTAACTTTACGCAAAAACTTAAACATATTAGTTTTCTTATAACAGCACACTACTCAACTGTCTCCAACTCTTCTGGGTCCTTACACAACCTGCATAGATCCGACAAGTCAGAACCTTATATTACCGCCATCCTGCCTATCATGGTCCTAACGCACAACATACTCCTTAGCCCTGGTACAGGCCTGATCCATCCCAATCAGAAAATTTCAATTTTAGCAAGGCAAAAGCCACATGGACGAATATAAAAATTTGCATAACTTTTAAACTTATGGTTAGCGCATAATAAAACTTTTACAATATCAATTTAAACTATAGGCTAATTTTGGTTAAAAAAAAAGAAATGAAAAAATTAGGTCGAAAATATCAAACATTTTGATTTCAATTGGTCATTTCCGGTTTTGCCGATAGAATTTTTTTTTCAAACTAATTTTTTCCATTTAAAGATAAATCGATCGATTACCTATAAGAATCACTTGAATTTTATTTTTTTTGGTTAGTTTTAAGTATTAGATAAGTAAACATCATACAAAAAAATATTTCGCACACTCATTCATATCTACTAGAACTATACAGCCCAATTATGATTAAAAAATTCACCGGGAGTTTTCTCCCTTCTACCATTTTTCCTATGTAAATTCAATTGTTAAAATGGGAAAAGGGAAAAAACTCCCGGGGAATTTTTATTTTATTCCAACAAAATTTTTTTATTGGGTTGTCCGATTCACAAATAATGGTATAGTTGGGCCAGTGGTGCAACTAATAAGGTAACCCCAGAGCCCAGTTTACGAACCTTACAGTATGCTAGAATTGGTATCCAATTTTGTTTGTTTACAAACGAGAGTATTTGTTGTTGATAGAAATACACGAATTTTTGACCAACAAAATATGTGTTGTTTTTGCCTTGTTGTAGAACTAGTGTTACCTTATTAGTTGCACCATGGTTGGGCCCAGGGCGAGTTAAAAATTTCAGGTGACATTGAAAGCACAGCTGCGCTAATTTTTTTTTTTATAAATTAGAGAGAGGAATGTCAAAAGTTACTTGTGTTTTTGACATATCGACTAACGAAAGCAACAAATAAAATGCATTGTTGGGTTTTTGGTGTTGTTACTTGTTGTAGTATCGCCACCACCCTATACATGAATTCGCCGTGAGTAGGGCTTTTAAGACCCCCTGTAATGAATTCGCCTTAGTTTGGCCTTTAATGTTCCATTCAAGGCGAATTGACTTTCAGGTGGCGTTGAAAACACAGCTGTGCTACTTTTTTCTTGCATAATTGGGTAGAGACATGTCAAAAGTTGAAGCGGATCCGCGAATAACGTTATAAAACCCACTTTTTGCAAAAACTGTTTTTTGCAGATCAATTTTAACATTACTCTCGTACACTGTTTAAACCTCAAATCACCCATAATTATGCACCTTAAATCCTTTAAAAAGGGCATATAAAGAGTCAGCTAGTGGAAGAACGTTGTAAGTTACTTAAAAATGATACAAAGTAAATGGTTTTAAACGTGGAATAACGTTTTATAATCCATCAGTTATGATGCTTTGTGTAGTGGAAGAACGTTTTAAATGACATCGTGATTGTGGATATGAAACGTTTTTCCACCACAAAAAAAGTTATAAACTGTAAATTTGCATGTTATTTAAGTTTTAAATTTGTTGATATTTTGCATAAAAATTTTTATTATCATTATTTTTAATAATCTAAAAAAAAAATTAATAATATTGCCTGTTTAAAATTTTTTTTGTTCTCCTGAAAAAAAATTATTTTGTAACTTAAAACGTTATTCGCGGCTGTGCTTCAGTTGTTTACATTTTTTTTATAATTATGTAGAGATATGTCAAAAAATGTTTATGTTAAATTGTAACTGGAAGTTTTTGCAAAAAAGCGGGCTGAACAAAGAGCTGAACGGCAAACCAAAATGATATTGAAAGGTGAAATAAATTGGATGCTCCCATCAGTCGAAGCTTAAGAAAAGGAGCAAAGAAGCCAAGAGAAATAAACCAAAAAAGAAAAAAGATAAGCACAATAAAAGATCCAATAAAAAGCGGAAACACTCTAGCTCCGAAGAGAAAAGAGAATCTAGGGATAGTAAATCCAAAAATCTAAACTGAAAACTAGAACGAGTCCGAAAAGTAAGGTTTTAAGCAGTAGCGTTAATGACAGCAATATATCAAATGGTAAAAATCAAAACTTTGTGGATTTGAAGAAAAGAGAAGAGCTACTACAACGAGATAGTTGGATGACAAACGCTTTAATGTTAAAAACGTATTCACGGGAACGCACAGGAAGTAAGCCAAATGAAAAAAAAAAATTGATGCGTACGACCCGGCAAAAAGCTCAATAGAACTTAATCTCTATTGGAAAACAACAGGAACTGGTATACCCGCATTTAAGCAACCAAAAGATGACGATGACTACATTAGTACAAAATCAGAAAAATCAATATATGTATTTGCAAAGTTTAATTCAGTGTAAAGGATGGAAAAAGCAAAGAAACAAAAATAAATTAACTGAAAGCATGAATTGCCCAAAGCAATATTTTTAAAGAACGACAAAAATCTCTATATATTGAGAGTAACGATAACAGATCTAAATCTAAAGGCGATAAATCTGGTGTAAAAAAAGATGAACATATCTTACTAACTCACACTGATCAAGCGGGACATTCTAGACCATTTCCACCATCGAAAATACTGGATCCAAATGATTCATACGGCGGCAAGAAAAGACAACAGCAAAAACGAGTTAACACCCATGATGAAACTGGCGAAAGAGTTCGATTCTTTCCTGATGATGGTCGATATGATATAAAACAAATGTTTGAAAGAGAGAAGTAAACAAGTGCCTCTGATGCCAATTTACAGTTTGCAAATATTGCTGGAAAGCACAAAAACCCTTACGATGACATGGAAGATATTTTTGCCACCCAAAACGCAAGAATTTGGAAGTAGTTTTTATTTTAATACAACTTAAATGTAATTTTTATAATATTTGTTATGTGCTGTAGACTACTTTTTTCAAACTAATATACAGGGGTGTGCTGGAAATCGCAAACGCAAATCGCAAGAATTTTAAAAGTCGTTTTTTAGTAAGATTTCTGTAATAAAATAATTTTATGACAAATATTATACAAACATTTCTCTATTAAACAGAATTTTATAACAAAAATTATAAAAATTTGATTAAAAGTGTATTTTAAACAGCCTCCAAATTCTTGCGTTTTGCGTTTGCGATTTCCAGCACACCCCCCATAGAGAAATGTCAAAAGTTGTTTACAATTGAATTCGCCTTGTTTACGTTTTTTGACATACCGACCAACTCAAGCAACAATAAAAAACAGTGTTGTTTTTCGTGTTGTTGACTTGTTGTAGTCTCGCCGCCACCTGAAGTCAAGGCGAATTTACACCAGGTGAACTTATCTTGCTACGTAAGCAACAGCTGATTACTAACCTTGTGTCAGAATGGTATACCGTCCTGTTGGTTCCGGGGAATCTTAACACACAATCTATTATATAAAAACAAGTCGGGTTTTCCTTCCTGACGCTATAACTCCAGAACGCACGAAAACCGATTTCCACGGTTTTGCATTCGTTGGAAAGGTCTCGGGCTCCGTGAGGTTTATAGCATATAAAATTGTTCCCCGCCCACTTTTACGCCCACTTTTTCTATTAAACACATAACTTGAGGACGGCTTGACCGATTTGGACGATTTCTTCTTTAGGTTTATACGGCAAGAAAATTTTGTCCCGCCCACTTTTACGCCCACTTTGTACGATTTACCAAAAATCCGAAAACGGCTCCATAGATTTGACTAATTTTTCTTTCAAATGTTCGTATTATTCCATTTTAAGTTTTCATCGAAAGAAAAATTTACCACGCCTACTTTTACGCCTACTACGAAACAACCAAAGTCTATTTGGAGGTACGATGATTTGTTGGCAGGTGATTTTTGGCAAACACTTCCAGTGATACCACGATCAACGCCCGCCGATGAATTAAATGCATGTTTGAAGTCGTCTGCTTTGTGGAAACACGTTAGGAAGCTCAAATTGACTCTGAAAATGCGGGTCGAGCTGCAAAACAATCAATCTCGAGACGTATTTTCCAAACAATTGCTGGACATAGAAAACGACAAAATCTCGGTGGATATTTTAATTTCTGCCGGTTCACCGAAGTCCGAAATCATCCGAAAGGTGTTTTCAAACATTACACAAAATTACAGAAATCATGATTTGTTGAGCGAACGTGCTATATTAGCTACGTTGATGTCGACGAACTGAATTTTAAGATTCAAATTGGAATCGCTGGCAAATTGGAGACGTATAAATCGGTAGATTCCATTACTTCTCAGAACGATGTTGTCAACTATCCAATCGAACTCCCTGGGATTACCCGGATTACCTCCTCATAAATTCAAACTAAAAGTTGGATCGGTAATCATAATGTTACGAAATATAAACCAACCACGTCTTTGTAATGGCACCCGACTTACGGTAAAAAAAACTGATGAATAACGTCATCGAAGCAACAATGCTTAAAGGAAAGTACAAGGGAGAAAATGTTTTGATACCTCGGATCCCTAACGCTTGCAGTTAGTTTCCAGTAAGGCTCGCATATGCAATGACAATCAACAAACCAGACAACCAAACAAAAAATGTTGTATTTTACAAAGCATTGCAATTAAAAAATTATGATATCCTAGCAAAGCAACCGAATAAGTTTTACTTTTTTTACTGTTTACCTGAATATTGATCTTATCAACTAAAATGTAAATAGAATACTATAAGATTCACAGCATATACATATATATACAAACATATGTATTTTCAAATCAAATGTAAATCATATATATGTATATGAACAACATTTTAATTTAAAAATACTTTTTTCCTATTTTTAACGGTTTTAAAAATCGAACGCAAACATTTTTTCCAATTGGGACAGAACAACGTCTGTCGGGTCAGATACAAAAAAAAATTTTTATTCATCTTTTAATCACCACACGAAATGTTACATAAAACGAAGCCATCTGGTGGCGAAACGGAGTTCGCCGGGTTTGCTAGTTTAATATAAAAACAAAATCAAAAATATGTTTGAATTTTTGACACAACGTTAAAATATTTTACAGTGTTGTAAAACGTTTTCAAAATAAGACCACCTTGTATGAATTCGCCTTGACCTGAAGTAAATTCGCCCTTGCAAGCAACAATAAAAAAACAGTGTTGTTTTTCGTGTTGTTGACTTGTTGTAGTCTCGCCGCCACCTGAAGTAAATTCGCCTAGTTCTCTACGTTGAAATTAATTTCAAAAAAAATTTTCATAAATTCAAAAATTTCTTTTTAACATTTTTGATTTAAGTATTCAAAATTCAATTTAAATTAAATTTACGATAAAAATTACAAAATAAAAGTTAAAAAATATTCTGAACTAAAACCATGAATTTAAGTTTTTTTGAAACATCGTCAATAATTTGCATGGGAACATTTATGCATTTGTTTGGACTGAGTATGATAGAATTGCGCTATTCAAAGTTGCCTTTGTTATCACCCAATGCAGCCTCTACTTTATTTGTATTATCTGTTCTTGGTATGCTTACAAAGCTTCGTACATGGTTGCCCAAACCCACACGCATGCCCCAAAAGTTTTTGATTTTTCTTATGGAGTTGGCTTTAATACTATATGGTACCGATTTCATTGTACGACAAATATGGTTGCCAAGTCTTAAATTATTGAATTTGTTTTGCCATTTTCTGGGTCAATATGTTTTAAGAGCTAATCATAATTTCCTGTTGTATAATGCGCCACAATTATCAAGCTGGATTCGTAATGATGCTTTTTATATATCAAGATTTCTACTGGCACTTATATCGTTTTTATTCACGATAAAACTAAGCGGCTTTGTTGAAGTATTGAAAAAGACAGTAACTATTGGTGGAAGTAACAATATTGTGGATTTAACAAACCATGAAAATCGTTTTGATTGTAACGCTTATAGTAATAGTCTAAGATCTTCCCAGAATGTTGAGCTAATACAACAGAAATCATTCAATGTCTATGATTTACCCTGTGTGCCCCAAAAAGATATTTTGAACTTAGCGCAACGCGTTTGTCCGAGGCAAAGGAAACAAAATACCGTTCGCAAAAATAAACGAACAACTCAAGTTTTACTTGATGATGATTCTAGTGAATATAATTGTTAAAAGATTTGGAGAGTATATTAATATTAATTTAAGTTATTAATATGATAAAGCAATGTTTTTATTACACATAAAAAATTTACTCATATTGCTAAAAATCATTTAAATAAAATAATCCTCTAGCTGAATTCGGTCTGCTATCGAACCTCTAAGGGCCATTATTACAACTTGAAGTTAGCTAAAGTTAAGATTAAATTGACAGATAATAATGTGTTATCTGTCAAAAAGCGTCTGTTAACTGTCGGATAACAGCTAACGCCAAGTTATAATAATGGCCCTAAGTGAAGTTGCTTTTAAATGAAAACAGTTTTTGTGTGAATATTATAAAAATCCTGCTCCTAAGCAATGGGTTAAGTGACCTATAAAGTGATATATCTACTATATAGGCGTCAATTAAAAATGACACCAGACACACATGTTAAAAATACTCTAGGATAAAGGTCGCCGGTATCCACTGTAATAAAGAACTTTCCTATCTTATATTATGGCTAACTGACAACACATAAAGTGTGGTTACATTTTAAGGGCCGATGTTGATCTTGATAAAACACAAATTATGGTAATTTCTTTTTATTATGATAATATTAATTTGGTTCAATTATGTATGGAACAAAATTAGGGATTGCTGTTCGGTTTTAACCGAAATCGAAACCGCGGTTTTAAATGCCTAAAAACCGAAAACCGACAAAAAAAACTCGGTTTTAAGATTTACTTTAACAATATATTTATGCTTTAAGAAATTGCAAATTATACTTAATACTGGAACTTCATATACAAAAACTTTATACATAATAGCTTGCAACAATGGCAAGGTATTTCCAAATTCTTAAAATTTAAAAAAAAAAAAAAAATTAAGAAGAACAAATGTTACCTTTTTTACTCTTAAGTAGACACCTAATTTCTGTGGCACAAACTACCACCTAGGCCTGGCTGGAACCACTAGTATTTTGTATGGAGTTTTTGTGGCTATTGCAAAAACTCACACTAACGAACCCCTTGGAAAGGCTGGGACTACTTTTATATGTGTGGAGTTTTATGGCTATAGCATGCTATAGCAGGAACATTTTGTCGGAAAGTGGAATAATTCTTTGAAAAAACTGTAAAGAAAGAATTCTTATGTGTTGCGTATGCTTTTTGATACGTTTCATTTTGATTTTATTAACTGCAGTAAATATATAATAGGGCAGGGCCTAGTCAGGCCCAGGTGGATACAATATTCACAAAATTTGCATTGGGGCACTTGCGATGACCACGGTGTTTACACTTTTTTCTCATTTACTTCTAAAAAACACTTTGATTGAGAAATACATAATGTTTCGTTATATTCTAAATAATTGAAGCACATCCGCGAATAATGTTGTAAACGCCACAAAACTGTTTTTTAGCAAATAACCGTTTACTTTACTCTCTTACACACAGGCATGTTCTGTAAATCACAAGATTTCAAATCACTTGTGATTTTGAAATCACAATTGTGATTAATGGGTGTTTTGAAAACCACAAAAGCTTTAACTCAGTTAAAAATGGTGGAAACAAATAAGCAAGTTATTTTAAATTGGCACCCACTTAGCTGACTGGTTTAAAATCGCAATTATGAAATAAGCTTTTTGTTCAGAACACCTTTTTTGGGATTTCAAATCACTTTCACAAAAAGTGATTTTCAGAACATGCCTGACAGTTTAAAACATCAAATCACCCAAAATTAATCACCTTAACGTCTTCAAAATGGCATACAAAGTGTCAGGCAGTGGAAGAACGTTGTAAGTTACTATGGAAATGATGTAACCGAAATGGTCCTGCAGTGCGGAATAATGTTTTAAAAGCCTTTTGCGTAAAAGTTTTTATTATCATTATTTTTAATAATAGAAAAAAACGTTTTTTAAAACAAATAATCCTGCCTGTCAAAAAACGTTTTTTTGCTCTCCTGAAAAATTATTATTTTGTAACTTAAAACGTTATTCACGGCTGTGCTTCAATTATATAAAAAAAAGGAAAAAAAAGTCAAAAGAAATACCAGGTCCAGGTATAAAAGTGTTAATAAAAGTACCTGTATTGAAACACATAAAAAAATGTATATGTTTATCTATGAAGTTTAATTTTAATATTTTCAAAACCGAAACCGAACCGAAACCGACCGGTTTTAATCATTTTAAAACCGAAACCACGGTTTCACATTTTTACGGTTTTTAGCAAACTCTAAACAAAATATCGACCACCTCCATCCGATGGTCCAAATGTTCGATGACGCTGGGGCATAATTGAGGTTCATTGCCGTTAATGTGACGAATTATCTCATCCTTTAGCTCTTGAAGTGTTGCTGGCTTATCGACGTACACCTTTTCTTTCAAATAACCCCAAAAGAAAGAAGTCCAACGGTTTCAAATCACATGATCTTGGCGGCCAATCGACATCGTCACCTCGTTAGAAAACATGGCCATTGAATTTGTCGCGCAAAAGAGCCATTGTTTCGTTAGCTGTGTGGCAAGTGGCTCCGTCCTGTTGAAACCACATATCGTCCACATCTATATCTTCCAATTCGGGCCATAAAAAGTTCGCTATCATTTCACGATAGCGAACAACATTCACAGTAACTGCCTGACCGGCCTCATTTTGGAAAAAAAACCGACCGATGAACGCACCAAATGCATTGTTTTTTCGGCAATCACTTTTGGATTATCATTCGCCCAAATGCGACAATTCTGCTTGTTAACGAATCCACTGAGGTGCAAATGTGCCTCATCACTGAATCACGAAGTGCCCGATATGCATTTTGATTTGAACGCCCATTTTCATAATAAGCCTGAATAACTTAAACGCGTTGCTCGATTGTGTATCTTTCCATGGTTCAAATTGAGAAATGTCAAATGAAATGTAGAAAAAAACTTGACGTTTAGGTCACAGAGTATACAGAGGCGTCACGAGACAGAAAATTAATTTCTGCTATTAAACAACTTTAATCACCCCTATCGTGAATAATTATTCCCTCGTAATTTTTTCCTTTTTCATATATTTGCAAATATGAAAAACTCCAATGAAAAAAAGGTTATTCAAAGGAGAATAATAACGTGAAAAAATGTTCACGTAAAAAAATTCCCCTTATTGTGAAAAGATTTATCCCTCGTAATTTCTTCACGTTTCTCTTAGATTTTCTCACTTTATTTTTGCTTGGGAACAGAACATGTATGTATGTAAGTAGTTCCTCCTATAAATCGAATTTTAAGGACTAAATCCGTTAAGAAGGCACAAACCGATATATTGGCCAACAAAATGCACGACAACAGGTCGATTGTCTGAGGATTTCTAAAGTGATAGCGTGAAAAATTTTTTACATGAGATTCACGATTGCTTTTTTCCGTTCGAGGGGAATGAAAATTTCATGGGAATAAAAATTACACTTGTTATTCACGATAGGGGTGAATATTTAACAAATATAAACTAAATATAAGCTAAAAATTATTAGAACTGTAATTATACATAATGCCATTTCCAACTGATGCTATAGAACTGTAAAATTGAAATGAAATTAATAAATCACGAATCTTGATTATAAATATTGTAGTTACATTGCAGCATTACATAAAATAAAAAAAAATCAGAATTCGACAACAGATTTATTTTTTACTGTTACTAGTAATGTGCATCCCGTGAAACACCGAACAGTGCGCACTAAATAAGCTGTAGCCGCTGTACAGGAAAGCATTGCATATGATCCTCATCAACCAATTCTTCGCCGTTCTCAGGGCCGAAAGGATCTTGGCTTAAAAGCATTCAACATTCAATTTGTGCGGGAATTAAAGCCAATTTCCATTAAAAAATTTTATTTTCCGATGAAGCCAATTTCTAGTTTAATGGGTACGTAAATAAGCAAAATTGTCGCATTTGGAATGAGGTGAATCCACAAGCTTTTGCCGAAACACCATTACATCCACAGAAAATTACTGTTTGGTGCGCTTTATGGGCACCAAATGATTAAATCAAAAATATATCGTTATCGTTACGCAAAAGGCCCTAACTAACCCACAATTTAAAATCGACTTTTTAATTGATTTTGATGTACTTATAATTCATTTTTAACGCTTTTTATGTTATTTTCCGTCAAATTGTTTTTTTTTTTTTAACTGATTAAGCAATCTCAAATTTATTGTTTAAAATTTTGCAATTTTTCGTGAATTTTAGCCATGTTCGCGATAAAAGCGATTTGTTCCTGTAAGTTTTCTGATAATCTGATTTATAATAAATATGTAGTAGACTTTGCTATTATGCGGCTGTTAGCAAACTTGTGCGAATTTCCAATAAATTAGCAATTTTTAATGAATTTTTGCCATTTCTTATCGTTTTAAGAATTTTTCATTAATTTTATGGCTTGTTTGAAATATTAAAATTTTTCGCGAATTTTCGCTATTTTTACATATATTTTTTTTTTTGTTATTTACCGACATTTTTTTTTTAACCGATTTAAAAGTTGCAATTTTTCGCGAATTTTAGCCATGTTCGCCTTAGAAGCGACTTTATGCTGTGATTCTTTACAGCTTTCAAGATTTGTAGTAAATATCAGAATAAATCATGCTGCGGTTAGCAAATTAGCAATCTTAAGTTCAACTAAAGTTTTTTCGAACAAAAACTTCGAACACACAAAAACATGTAGATTTGAGAACACCAATTTATGAATTATGCAGATTCAAAAATATTTTCGTTTTCCATTCGATTCGAAACCTACAACATACCTGACGTTAAATTTTGACCAAAAAAAATCTTTTTTTATTTTTAGCATTTTTGTTTTCACGAATTCATAAAAAATTAAAATACAACAACGAGCCAGTTTTTAAAAAATTAACTTATTTTATATTAATGGGGGGTAGCAATGCGCACTGGGTAGGGCTAGTTTTTTAAAAATTCTTAAACAAAAAAATTTTAATTTTTGTAGTTCTTCCTTTAGACAAAATGATAAATCTTGTATATAAATACGGGAACAATTTGTTTGTGGTTGATTTTTAAGTATCTTATCGCCCACCGATTTTAATGCAACTTATAGCGTTGTAAAGGAATTTGTGTGTAGATATGCACAATATATTTTTTTTCTAAATTTTTTTTGAATTAAAGTATTTGAAAAGCGTTTTAATTTATCTTACAGACAAACGTACAAAGTTGGGTGAATAGTGGCATTTTTCCGTTCTCTTTTTTGTATAACGCACAGGTTTTCTCGAATTTCGGCCACCAGGCGATCCTAGTTAATGTAAATAAAATTAAATTTTTAATTACAATATTTTTTTCCCGACGTTTCGCCGATTGTTTGTCGACTTTTTCGAGGGATTGTCTATTTAATTTATATTGTTGCCATCACTTAAGCTGTGATATATTTAAAGTTAAAATTAAAATGTGTTTAAATATTAAAATTATGTTTTATATTTGTATGCGCCTTGGTACATGTAAAATTTTTTAATGTGATTAACCTGCAGGAAATGTCACTAGTGAATCTACTGATTTACTATTGACACAGTCACCAGTACTAGTGACTTATTATACCTCAGACAATGTAACATGTGCGTGTCATTGAAAATCTACTACTGACGTTGGAACTATTGACTAGGTAGTTCTTTTGGGAACATATTTATGTAGTAGGGTATTCATTTAATCGACCTTTTTCTTTAATCGGTTAATCGCTCGATTAATTAACCGAGGTTTTGGTTTGACCGGTTGATAATCGGTTAATTTAGTTTTTGAACGGTTAACCGATTAATAAAGTTTTTTTTATAAATTAACTAATTTCAATGTTTAAAAATGCATTAATTGCTTATTATTTGGAGTTTATAAGTAAAAAAAAATAATAACATACCAAACATAACAATTCTTGAACTAAAACGAGCAAGCAAAAAAAAAAAAACAATTCATAAATATGTAATATGCATTTTCCAATTAATGCACAAGGTGTGGTTCAAGTCATATCGTCATAATATCCTAAATAAAATTTAAAATTGCTTAAAGTATGTAAATATTGTAGTGTTTCAAACAAAATAAAAATTGTAATGCTGTGTTTATTGATTCGTCACAACTGTATAGTAGAAATCTAAATTACAAACTGTAGCTTACAACAGTCGTATCGTTGGCTTAATATGCAAACCTGCTAACTCACTTTTTACGGGAGAGAAAAAAACTTTTTATTTTTCCTATTTGAAGCTTGATAGAAAATTAAAATTACAGGCAGTTTTGCACACTTCAAGACTTAAATAGAAGAAAAACTACATGCTGGTCGACGAGGCGTATCTTTCTCTACCACACGGCATCAAAATCTCAATTTACATAAAAAGTGGATTTAGCCGGTTTGCATATTAATCCGACGATATATATTTCCTGTAATTATTTTAAGACATAAGACTTTATGACTACCTTGTGAATCCCCCAAATATTTACATATTTATACAAAAATAAACCGAGATAATTTTATTAGTTATTTCAATAGTTAAAGGAGATCTTATAAAATAATCTTAAGGAAATGTTATTTATTTTAAATATTTAAGATTAAATCGACTCTTTTCTTTAGTTTTACAAAATTTGACTTGGAAAATATTATTTCACTTATCGTAGATGAATGTCTAATTTCTCAGTCCTTTTCCAGGATTTCACTTAACATATAAAATACTCCATTATGCCATTACAGTTGTTTTTAATTTGTAACACTATTAATTGTTTCGGTTAATTCTGTTAAAAGACTGATATGTGAAGAAACAAATAACTAAACACATACATATAAAAAGTACGTGAAACAAAAAAAAGGTGTTGGCAATCAAATATTTAACCCACTTTTCGCCACATTCCTGTTGATCGATGATAAAGATAAAAAAAAATTGTAATTTTAGTCATCGGTCGGCGGAAAATGGGTTAAAATTAAGATAACTGAACACCTTCTTTGTTTGTATGAAAAAATATTTTCTAAACAAAAACATTTTGTAAATGAGACGAAACAAATAATTAAAAACACAACAAAAATATGTTATAATACTACAAAATATTGAAAATTTTGTTACTTCGGTTAATCGGTTAATCGACTGAAATTAACCGGTTTAATCGTTAATCGAAAAAAGCCAATTTGAAATTAACCGATCAGTTAATCGGGTTGTACTTAATCGGTTAACCGGTTGACGGTTAACCGAATGAATACCCTAATATGTAGACATTGAAACCAGAGAATCACTAGTACATTTTAGTAAATCTATTCTACACTTTTGGTACGAATACGAATTCATAACAATCTTTTTTTATAATTGCTTAAGCTTTTATAAGAATTATACTTCTTAGTTGTTATTTATATTATTTTTTTCGTATTAAAGGTAAAGATAGTGGCATACGTAGTGCAGTGTAAACACTGCTTTGACGATGTCACTAAAATATTCGACAAAACTGGTGACTTGAAGACACTTGCAACCAGGTTTTCTTCAGGGTAAATACAAAATTGTAAGTCTATATTGTTTATGTGTAACATTATTGTGTTTACTTATTTTATTGTTTTATAATTTTTAAATAGACAATCCCTTGAAACAGTCGACAAACAATCGACGAAACGTCGGGAACATAATATTGTAATTAAAAATTGAGTTTTATTTACATTTAAGAAATGTAGGCCCTATTAGCTTGACAAAAATAACATTTATTAAAAAATGTTTATTTTTTTGGATCAAACCAAGGCGAATTCATACAAGGTGGTCTTATTTTGAAAACGTTTTACAACACTGTAAAATATTTTAACGTTGTGTCAAAAATTCAAACAAATACATATTTGATTTGTTTTTATATTAAATTGTGTTTTTTGAAATGTTATAACTTAAAAAAGTTTTAAATTTCACAATTTTAATCGAAAATTATAGAATTTAGTTAAGATTCCCCAGAACCAACAGGACGGTATACCATTTTGACACAAGGTTAAGGTGATATCAGACGGGATGTATTTTGCATATGTACTGTCAAATTTTCCATCTGTAAAAGTTGTACACATCGTGTGATACATATGAAACTTTGCATGTGTAAAAAACATGTGGAAATACATATGTAAATTTTTCGATTAGAACACGCTCTATTTTCCTGTGGCAAACATAAACAAAACAGCTGGTTTGTTTTGAAACGTAAACAAAAGTCAGCTTTTGTTTACATTTATAGGTTATGTCATAAGGAAAAACATAAGCAGGTATGATAGCAAAAATTATGAATCGTATGTAAAATGGAAATTTTGACATACATACGGAATTACATATGGGAAAGAAAAGTGACAGTACATATGTAAAATACATCCCGTCTGATAGCACCTTTAGTAATCAGCTGTTGCTTACGTAGCAAGATAAGTTCACCTGGTGTAAATTCACCTTGTTTCCTTCCGAATAAATTCGAAAAAAAGTCAAACATAAATGATATTTTTGAAACTACTAAGCAAATTTAAAAGCAATGTTTCCACGACCTATAGATAATTTGGTTGACGAATTTCGGATTTTTTTTACTGAATAGGAAAATTCTTCTAAAGTTATGCAACTATAAGGGTATTCACGTCACAAGTTGCACCCTTGCAAAAAAGCAAAAGCGCAAAAATAAAACAACAACCACACAGACAATTAGTTTTGCGTAAATAATTGTCTTTGTGGTTGTTGTTATATTTTTGCACTTTTCCTTTTTTGCAAGGGTGCAACTTGTGACGTGAATACCCCCTATATGTAATGAAGTTGCCTTTATTTTTTACATCATGATATATCGCGAAAACAAAACGGAGTTCAGCAGCCGTATTCTGTAATTCGCTAAAGCTAAATCTCTATCGCTAAAAATCTATAAAGTTGGTTTAGCGATATTGCTAAATTTAGCAATGCCATAAAAATCTAATTCGCCGCAATTTAAGCTTTTAATGTCATCCCTAAAATTTTCAACTTTTGTATTCTCTAAAGCATTTTAGCGATCGAGATTAAGCTTTAGCTAAGCGAATTACGTAATACGGCTGCTGATACGCGATTGGTGTTTCAAATAACTAAAGGAACAACTGAAATTTCTAGCAAACAAAACTTTTTTCGAAATTTGTAAACCTGTGTGATTGTTTTATTTTTATTTTATAGCATTTAATATACAAATGAGAAATAGTTAACTATAAAAATTGTTTGTAGTTGTTTTTTTGTTAATATTTAATTTTTTTTTAATATGGTCACACACAGAACTTTATCTCTAAAATAACAGCTGTTATTTATTCGGCCTTATTGTGCTTGATACGTCGAATGTACACAGCGATTTTTTACTTAAAAAATCGTCGTGTTGGGCGAAATTCGTCGTTCGTACCAGTTGTGTTTCTAGCATGATATAGATACCTACTTTCACTGATGAAACTGCCGAATTCTTTTTAAATAGAATACATTTTAATTTCCATGACTGAATTATCCCATAGCAAAGTTTCGTAGAAAAACAACATTTATATTACTGGTTACCATCCATGCATACTTTCGGAAGTCCCTTTCTTTTTTGGACTGAATATTATAGTGTAGGCGAAGGATTTTGTTGGTAGAAAACGCATTATGTTTGTGATTTTCTCTTTTTTACGATTAGTATTGGTCGTGATTAATTTGACAAAGGCAGCAATTCTGTAAATATTGTTAATATTATCCCAAGGTATAAGCAAGGAAAAATTGTCTGCATACACTTACACAGTAATGTAGACTGTAAGTGGATTCGTTTTTGTATGACTGCCAACGCAAAAGTTACAATACAATAATATTTGGTCTCTATAAACTTTTTGAGAATATGCATGTCAGGGCCCGCGATTACATTGTTTCTTTAATTGAATCAATAATTTAATTCTTGTATTTCATTAATCTATTGGGATATTAAAACATTTTTATGGTTTTGTAGAGCTTTGAAAACAAGTAGGGTTGCTGTTCAAATTTCAAGAAACACGGTTCAAGTTCACGGTTAAGGTTTTTGATTAGTTCCTGGCTCCGATTTTGTTGCATTCAATCATTAATGGTGCTTGTAATTGCTGCAAAATATTTAATTAATATTAAAGCTCATGATTTCTGAGTTTTTATATACGAACTATTATAAAATTACTTCCTAGCATGAACTTTTCCAGATGAAATTTATAATGATAATTATCAAAATATTGTACATTAGACCGACTCAACTTGTATGGAGCTGAAAAAATGATTTTGTTACCCCTCTGAAAATAAAGCTTGATATGTTTTATGATGATTCCCAAAATATTTTGGTTCTAGCGTTGACCATCCGTGAGCTGCTTTCAAATTGAATCTGTTTTAAAATAATGTTAATTTATGGCCTCAACTCATTTTAGTTGTAATTAAGACAACTGGTTGTGATCAGTTGTAATTTTTGTTATGTTGCTGCTCACCATAATACAAAAATTAAGAAATAACAACTCAACTGAGTTAAGTTGTAAACCGATATAGGGGTCTTATGTTTTTTTGTAACTATTCACATAAAATGCGAAAATCGCGATAAATTTTATCTTTTTTCATATATATGGGTATCAAATTTTTTCATTTTTCAATTTATCAAAATTACTTCAATTTGAAAAGCAGAACATTATTTCCACATACATACGTAGAATTTTTATGAAAACCCGAAACGAAAATATGAATGTAGTTAAATAATATCTCAGTTAGTAGGTCGCAAGTGGTCTTATATATTTTATATACCATTGGAAGCTGCTTCAAAAACTCTTTTCGATGATACCAAATTTTATTTATGTCGTCTTGGAGCAAAATACAAAAAACTTCGAAAAAATGAAAAAATACCTTTTTTTAAAATGGTCCAGCTCACGGATGGTCAACGCTAGAACCAAAATATTTTGGGAATCATCATAAAACATATCAAGCTTTATTTTCAGAGGGGTAACAAAATCACTTTTTTTTAGTTGCTTTATTGTACATATTTCAAACTATAAAAAATTTTAAATATAAAAAACTTATTCTTATAATACATATCGCTCATTTGCTGCAAGACCGGCATAACTCAAATAAATCCATTTCGAGATAAACGCATATAAAGTTTTTCATTTGCTCTAACTACTAAGACACATTCTCTTCAAACTGGGAAAGTATAAAAGATATAAAGATGAATTTAATACAAAATGTAAAGAAAAACAAAGCGAACAATTATTCATCTATAACTCAAAGTTTCATTTTTTGAGTTATGTCGGTCTTGCAGCAAATGAGCGATATGTAAATGTGTGTGTGTTTGTGTAAACTAATAAATGTTTGTGTGTCTGGTTTTCGTTTGTGTGTTCCACATTCATCATATGCACCTGTAAACTATTTGATACTTTTCTTTTTCTTTTATCTAGTTATTTATACAGCAAGATCTACTGAACTTTCGCCCCATACATTAAGATCAAATTATGTTTGCAATTTGTCTAATGGTGATTTTTGTCGTCATTATAACGAAGTATTAAATCGTATCGATATATTTATTAATTCCGTTAAAGATAATAACAACAACAGCAATAGTAATAAAGGCAATAATAACAATCATTTGCGAACTAATGGTATTACTATCACACGTACAAATGAAAGTTATGGTCGAAATTCAAAATCACCGTCCCTTCCGAAAGCACAAGATTATGTTACCATAAATCGTGTGGTTAAAAAGAAAAATTAATCTTAATACAACAAACCTTAAATTTTAGAATATACATTCATATTTATATATTTTTTTTTGTTTTATTTTATCATTAAATTACTCAAATCGTTTTCCTTTACCCCATTTTGTAAATTTTTAATAATTATGTTTAATATAGACCAAAGCACATTCAAAAGAGAGAGTTAAGCTGGCTGGATTTTTTTTTTTAAACTTATGTATTCTAAATGTCAAACTCCATGCAAAAAAATGACAGCCAGCACAACTCTCTCCGATGCATATACATATAGGCCCCTATTACGGTTCACATTATGCTTACAACTGGTTGTGTTGAGTTGTTATTTTTTTGATGTTTTTGTTCGCGCAATATAGCAAAGTTGTAAACCCTAATACAAAAATTAAAATATTACAACTCAACTGAGTTGAGTTGTGAACCGTTATAGGGGCCATATTCTTTATGAATATGCCTTGATATTCGGGCGAGTTCTAGAAATCGAAATAAAGTGAAACTGAGATCGAACGAGTTTTACTTACAAAACGACTGCAGTTTTTCGTAGTTTTAAGCGTTGTTCTTGTAAAAATAATTGATACTCAAAGAATGAAATAGATGAAATGGAATATTGTTATAAAAGTTTGCAGTACAGGGTCGTTTTTAAAATTTGCTCGATTTCAAATCCACTTCATTTAGATTTCTAGAACATGCCTGAGATAGACTTATTTGTTTTAAAAAATGTTCGTTTTATTAAGTACTACTACTATTAACTATAACGTTTATATAAATTTATTTGTTTTTATTGAGGATAAAGTTATTGTAAAAGAAACAACAAAATAAATAATTTTTTTTTAATAATTAATAATTTTTTATTAAAAACATTTCTAATGTTTTTTTTTCTCGTCGACATTTTGCTACCTTTTTCACAAACAAATATGTACATGCTATTTTTAGTTCATCGTTGTTGTCTTTTTTATCACTATGTATGTATACTCGAAATCCAATTTAAATATGAAATTTTTATAATGTTTATTAGAGAGCCCTATGTCTACGGATTCAATACAGGATCAAATGTTAATGGATTTACGACAAAATAATTCATCTACAAAAACACCCTCTTTGACTGCACCACCTTCAACGCCATCTACATCCTCATCGGGTGCAATTTCAGCAGTGGCAGCAACACGTTTATCCCATAATATTGTTGTTACTTCATCGAATCAAATGATCACCAATAATAATAATAATACTTCTAGTGAAAATATTAATATGTAAAATACTCATCTACACTACTAATACATACTTTGTTTATCCCTTGAAGCTTTTTTGCAAAGTACACATGTATATCGTTTTTTCGTTTATCTTTCTTTTGCCATATGTTTTGTGTTTTTGTAGTTTAGCTTTTGTGTTTTAATTAAGAGTTGGAAAATTTCACAATCTCAAAAAATATCATAAGTTAGGGAAGAAAAAAATGTTTTTATTTGTTGGAAATTATTATATGTACATTAGGGGTATAACCAAATTTTTGGCATAGTACCACGGAGTGCCCAAGAATGTTTTAGTAACTGTCTCCCGTCGTTTTGCGAAAAAAACCTCACGCAGGGAAGCAAATTTCTAAAACCTTCCAAGGAATTTTGAATCGCGATGAATTGTAAGCCGTATGAAAATTTTAAATCTAAAGCAGTGGATAAATTCCAAAATAGCATTTAAGTGATGCGTATAGGAATATATACAAATATCAGGTGTATTTTTTTTAAATTGCCGTGAGATATAAAAGGTTGTTTTCAAACTTCAACCCGATCCCTGCGTCAACTTTTTTAACAACCCGATAAAATTATCATATTTTTTATTAAAACACGACTACTATGCCGTTTTTGATATTCGCAAAAAGTGTGAAAAAGATACAGCCCTAATGTACATTGTACATATGTATGTATAATCAGTTAAATAAAAACTGTTTTGTTATTATTAAGCGTGACCTAAAATGAACGAAAAATTGTGCTGTAACTGGATATAAAAGGTTGTTTTCAAACTTCAACCCGATCCCTGCGTCAACTTTTTTAACAACCCGATAAAATTATCATATTTTTTTATTAAAACACGACTACTATGCCGTTTTTGATATTCGCAAAAAGTGTGAAAAAGATACAGCCCTAATGTACATTGTACATATGTATGTATAATCAGTAAAATAAAAACTGTTTTGTTATTATTAAGCGTGACCTAAAATTAACGAAAAATTGTGCTGTAACTGCATTGTTTCATGGCATATGGTACCGTGTTGTTAAACCAATTGTTTCCCGCAATAATACCATCCAATTTTGGCAGAGAGAACTGGGTTTTTATGTTGCGATATTGAACACCAGAAACAGTTTTTTGGTCCGCTGTTCTTGCCGAAGCACAATTTGGAAGTCCTGTTTTAATCCACTTTATTCCACCAGCGTGTAATCAGCACCAAACTGTATTTTTCTGGATTTAATGGAGTCTGTAGGGTCTGTTGTAAATTTTTGTTAGTTCATATTCGGCAATTGTGTTTATTAACAATCCCGTTACTGAGTCGTCTATAAGTTGTGTGAATCGTTGACTGATTTCAAAGTAAATTTTGATAAATTGGTAGCATTGTTGAAGCTTGAATTTTTTCATGATGATTTGCCAGAGTATACTGATCATAAATGTCAAAAAGTGAGCTCATTATGACAGCTTGTTTAACAGCTGACCCTGTCGTTAATTGTATTGTATTGTCTTTACTTGATCAACCCCATTTTCAAAATGATTCCTATAGCATAAAATCTGCCATAAACTGTTGCATTTGCTTCATCACTATTAAATAAAAGAAAATTGTCCATGATTATAATTGTTATCGGTAAAATTGTTTTTAGGGTAAACTGCAATTTGCTTCATTTTTGCAAATTTAAAATAATATATGTAGTCCCGTTTCAATACATTACGGAATACATTTTTTGGAAAATTTTTACATTCGCCAATAATTTTTTTTTTTTTTTTTGGAGACGTAAAAATGCTTTCAATAGAATATTTAAATTATTATTAAAAAATGTTCTTAAATTGTTATTTATATTATTCACCCTGAAGAAGTCGCACAAAGGCGTGAAGCTTAAAAAAATTAATATAAATAAAAGTCGAATAAAAGACAATCTATATTAAATGATGTCATCACACTTATTAAGCATTTCGATTACGTTCCCGCATTTAGTTACGCATCAATCGAAAAAGGTATTCCAACAAAAAACTTAATCGAAAGAAGAAGACAATATTTACAGTTTTGCTATGAAAAGTTAGAAATCGGAACAGAAAAAATAAGCAATTTTGTAAACATTAAAATAAGAAGTTAAATTTAGTGCAAAAAAAAAACAGTGATAAATAATGGCGTTTTCTTTTCTGAGTAAAATTCAGGGGTCTAATTACCGCAAACGATATCGAGAAAAATTGATCGAAATTTTTTATTTTGGTATTATGACTCTCGATATCGAATGAAATGTATCGTAATTTTAGATGATAGCATTCGATTTTGAGTAACCAAAGCCATTACAGCTCTCTAGTTTTCATTCGATACGTCAGTGTCTATCGTATGCAGAAAAATACGATAGTTTACTCGATACGATAGCTTACTCGATATCGTATGCGGTAATTAGGCCCCTGCATTTATTCTGCCTTTTACATTTTTGTATGTTCTTTTCTGTGGATGTTCCCTTTAAAATTAAAAAAATTCTACATGTTCAACACTCATTTTAATTAAAGGGGCATGAGTGCAGCACTAGATCAAGGCGAATTCAGTACAAGGTGGTGGCAAGTTTCGAGCCATAAACACTAACAACGCTTTGGCTTTGGATTGTTGTACACACAGAAAAAAATACCCATGTAAAATTAACATGGAAAAATGTTGATTGAGAATCATGTTAAATTTCAGAAAAATTATGCCCTTTACTTAAATTTATCATTATTTCATATTAATTTTTAATAAAAAATATCAAAATAACCTTGAATTACGTTTATTTAATATTATTCACTGTTAAAAAAATAAAAAATAAAAAAATATTAAAATATAAATAAATCTGGATTCAATATTGAACCCATAAAACCTGTTTTGCATTAAAATCAAAAGTTTATCTTGTTAAATTAACATGCATACCTACTTAATTATGTACATTTTTTATTTTCACTTTTAAAATATGTTATAAAAAGAAGACAATTCCCGTATTCTTTTAATTAAAATTGTTTATTTAAATAGTACATCAAGTTTTCAAAGTAGAATGATGACCATATCGGGCGATTCTGCTGATGCTTCTGTTAACAAAGGAGAATACAAAATAAGTAAAACATGTGTTACAGGGTTTTGAATTATTCTTACATAAATGCAAATGTTGTCTGAAGCTTCTTCACACTGTTAAAATACACTCAAACCCATTTGATTCTACATGAAATTCACGTTGTTTCAACTGGAAATAACTTTCATTCAACGTGATTCCGATTGTTATTTCAATATAAATTACATTTTGCTCTAACTTTACTGCAATGTTAAATTAACATGAATTATAGTTATATCAAAAGAAAAAAAATGTTGTTCGCAGTTATTGTAAAATCAGGTTGAATTAACATGAAACCCGTATGAAGCAAAATCAACACCAAAAAGATTTAAATCAACCTTGTTTTCGACGTTTTTAACTTGATTTTTTTCTGTGTGTAGTCTTGCCACCATCTGTAATTGAATTTACCTTGCGCTTATTGTACTTACGGCCATTTTTACCAAGTTCGGTTAAAACTAACTTTCAATTAAAGTTTCGGTTACCAATATGTTTTGACAGCTATAACCGATAGTTAATTATAACCGAACTTGGTGAAAATGGCCGTTAATTGTTTAATGGTGAAACTTGTGTTCTTTTGTAAACGTTAAATATGAAATACTTCTTAAAAATTAGGGAAGCATTTAAAAATGTTGCCAAGTCGCATGTAACACTTATGCAACACTTTTTTTTTAGAAAAGAAAACGCCATAAGTTAAATAAACGAAAATTAAATATTTATATTGAAAAAGTCACCTTTACAAATTTGACAGTTTTCGTACTGTTCAGTTTTTGTTTTTGACCTGCAATAAACGATAAAAAATTTTTCAATTAAAGTACAAAAAAAAATTTTATAATACATATAAGAAATATGTATTAAAAAAAAAAACTCTCAAAAAAGTCGCTTAAACTTTGCGGCTTAAAATCCTAGTACATCTATCTACACGCAGAGAAAAAATATGGTTGGGCATGGTTACGGCAACAACTCTATGTTTAATGTAACAATATATTGTTGTCGTACACAAATAATTGTTATTTTTATTTAATATCAACAATATTATAGTTACTGTAAACATATCAATGTTTATCGCAATTATGAATTTGAGTATTGTTGACCGAAAAATAATTATTTTTCTAACAACTTAATTATGATAACTTTCTAAACATATTATATTTCTCACAACCATATCATGATATTTAATAGCCATAACATGATAACTTTCTATACATTTATCATATTATGTTAAAGATGCAATCAAACTATTTTTACTCTAATCATGTTAGCGCCATTTGTAAAATAAATTTGAAGAAGTTGTTTCGTTTTTTTTATTTGTGAGCGGTTAAACAATTAAAAGATAAAATTCCATAAAAAAATAAGTCTAAAGAAATTAAAAAATTAAAATATTAGCGGAGTTCATTCAAGTATTAGTGATGTAATAGTGCAAATGCAAAATATCATAGTTGTTTTGTAAAATCCAACAACAAAACACACAGAGATTTCGTAATATTTTATTAAAGTGTTACGATATTTCATCAACATCTTAAAATCGAAAAAATGGACACACGCGGTTGCCCATGAAAACCACAGATTTTTCATTTGCTCTTTTGCAAGCCTTATATTGAACTCCGCTATTTGATTAACATTAAGAAAAATTGTAAAAAGCCACAAAATAAAAAATCGATGCAAAAATATTTTAATTTATTTTGTATTTTTATGACAGCTATGAAAGGTGCTGTATCATAATATGATTGCTTCTAAATTTATTATGATTAACATGATGATAATATGATTACTTCTTAGCTTATTATGATTAACATGACAATAATTTGATTACTTCTTAACTTAGTATGATTAACAGAATAATAATATGATTAAGGGCAAAATATTATGACGAGTATATTTAGTCATAATATGATTCAATAATAATCTTAATATGGTGACTACAATCATAATTCTTAACATAATATGTTGCTCTTAGAATATGTTTACCACAACCATGTTTTTTCTTTGCGTGTAAAATGGTTTTAAATGTACTACTAATGTACAGGCCGGGGTTTTGGTTCTTCTTGATACAAAGAGCAAGCCTATTGAAAATGGTGCGAATCGGTCCATAATTTCACATAGTCCCCATACAAGCTTATTTCCGGAATAGGGTCTTTGTGCCCATAAACATTCTTTTTATGTTGGTATTTAGATTAAATTTGGTCCAAACTTATTGCAATCAAAATCATCTTACCATATTTTTTACGAATCGGTCCATATTTGACCATAGCTCCCGTAAAAATACTACTTCCGAAAATAGCTTTTAATCATCCAACCATCACTTCCTTATAAATGTTGGAATACAAAATGACATATAAATGAAGATATCTAAATAATATTCGGCACAAAGAAATTTTACATGAATCTTAACCTCATAACATAATATTGTTTAGACGGGTCCATAATTGCACATGGGTCCCCAATAGGGTACACCAGCAAAAATTATTTTATAATTGCCCATGGGTCCCCAATAGGGTAAACTAGCAAAAATTATTTTATATTTACTGTGGTGTTTGGTAACATATGGTCGGGCTTAACCGACTATATTTTCTTACTTGTTTTACTTAAATTATTCTAATTTAATCTAACCTTAAAATTAGATTTTCTTAAACGTAATGATTTTTAAGAAGATTGTGAAAATCTACCGAAAAGTTATATTTCTTATGTTGCTTTTTGTTTTTTTTTTTTTATTAATTATTAAAGTTTAACAAAGTTTTTTATAATTTTGTTTTAATTTTTATAATTCATTTTTATTTTTTTTATAATTTATTTTCAGCTCGAAGATAATTTATGTTTTGAGTCATATCTGCCTTTTATTTCCTCTTACATATGTATATCTATTTAGACAGTATCTAAATATATAGGTTCCTAATTTAATAAATTGGTGTGAATTATTGTCGTTTAAACAATTAAATTGAAAATTTTCTAAAGAACTAGAAGTTTATGATGTAGTGATTATATAAATATTATTAAAAATAATTTATATTTGTATGTATGTATGTAAGTACGTATGTGTAGTTTACTAAATTGTACAATTTCCTACACCGAAATAATATATTTATTTAACACTTATCCATTTGTTTGTAGTACATGTATTTTTGAAAATTTTTTTGGCTTTGAATTTTCTACAAACATTTTTGTTATTCTCATATTGAGGTATTACCATATTATTTAAATTATTTTTCTTCTTCTACAATAATTAAAAAAAATTAATTGTTTACCAGTTTGAATAATTAGTAGTATGTACTGTGTATGTATATTATGGAATTCGTTCTGGTAACATTAACAAATAAGAGTCTATTTTTTAAAAATTAAAATCATCACATCATCTTCAAACGCTGTATCGAATTTGAAAAATATTGTGTCTGTATTTTAAAAAAGGTATTGAAAGAAAATTTTAAATGACATTGCTACGATGTAGAAAGAAAAGTTGTTAGAAAAAACATTTTCCTAATCATAATTTTAATACCCACCTCTAAAAAGATGGGGGTGGATAAATTTTGTCATGTCGTTTTGCTCATATCGAAATAATCAACAGACACCCTATAAACCAGTGTTCGAAAATAAACACGAACTAACAGGGAAAATAACGTTTCCCTGTTAGTCATCTTTCGAACACAAAAATATTACTGTTTTTATCAAACTCAACAAAAGATATGAACATTTAATTCCGTTCGGTTTTTTTTTTTTTTTTTTTTTGAAAATCCACAAACTTCAATGTATTCGGTTCGGCTCGTTAATGTTCGTCACTTTTGGCTGGTAAAAAAAACCAAACATTTTTTACAAAAACAAAATATACACACGAAAAAAACATTATATATATATATATTCGTTCCTTTTACTCCTGCAAGGAACATAGGGCCGCAAAAAAAAAAAAACATTATAGAACATTAAAATATAATGTTTGTCTACAGTATCACTACAATTGTTCTGTTTTTTAACGAAGAACCGAACATTATGTAATGTTCGGTTCTTTCTTGAAAATAGTTACGAACGGTATTAAGGGTTGTGTATGTCTACACAATCACTAAAAAAATAGATATCGTTCCTGGGTGTGTGAGCCGAACGTTAAATAATGTACTGTTTATTTTCGAACACTGCTATAAACTATATGTATGTATTCAGAAAGCTTTCAATTTCGAACCCCCTTATGTAAAAAAAGTTAAAATTCACATTAGTTAACTGACACATTGAGCGCATACACTTTTGCTGAGTTTAATGTTTTAGTCAAATAATGTAAACTTTAACTTTTTTTTGCATAAGGGGTAAGACAAACTATAGATGGTGGCCCGTCTGTTAAAAGCACAATAGGCTCACAATAAAAGCTTAGGGAAGATTATATTTCTGGAGTTTTCTTTTCTACCAAAAAAATTGACATTTTATTTAAAAAATTGGCATTTTGGTTCGTTTCTTAAAAATGTTTTGCTCTCTAAAAGGGTGGCATGTTTTTTTCTAATTTATTGTAGTTTACGTCCCGTATGAATCGAGTGTGTTGATAGTGCTCTGTAAAACAGGTTATTTTCGGCTGAAAACATTGTAGGCGCTAAAGATGACCGCGTCAAATGAACACGTACATTTATATAGCATACCAATACCCCGGCTTGCGTCGCTAATTGGGACCGGAGAAACGAAGCAAACCGAAGCCTGATTTTCCATACATTTAAATTGATTTTCAAAATTTCTTATTTTTTTTTTTTTTTTTGCTGAATAAATTAAGTTTGTCTTGATACACATGATAACGTAAAATTTTCTTTTAGTTTTTCAAATAAAGTTAAAGCTTTCTTTTGAATTACCACTTCACTTAGCTGATTTTGATCTTAAAGCCAAATGCCATGAAGTGACTCCATTTTTTTTTAAAGTACTTCTCATTTTTGTATCATGTTTATGTTGTAACGATGTTGCGGTTACAACAAATTTTTAAATTTCCCAAATGCAAGCAAATGGATTTTATTGTAAAGGAGGCAAGTCCAAGGTTTATTCCAATATCAACAACCTTTTCCCCTGATTAGGAACGTTTCAAAATGTCCAGCATTACTTCTTAGCTTATTTGCTTTCTTTTTTGACTCATTGCTGCAAAATATTAAGATTTAATTTCTCTTCAGCAAGTGTAATTTGAAACTACATACTAACTACCTTCAACTTGCAATCAGCCGACTACGGATACGTTCACTGCTTTTATTCGGCATCATTTATTTGCTCTTTAGAAATACGTGAGTTAAATAAAGCCATTTGACTTAAGACCTTTTTGTCGAACTTCAAAGAAATAACAAATAGCAATTTTACATGCAGCTTTTAACAAGGAGACATTTTTTTTTTTTTTTTTGTAGAAAAGAAAACACCATTATTGAAAATTACTTTTAAGCGACAGATTCATTTGTTATTAAAAATTGGTGAGATTGGTTCAATATTTCATATACTTAGCTTTCATAAAAGTGTCCCTCCGGAATAAGGCCTTTGGCTGGGATAAACAAAACCGTTATATGCATATAAGCGGTGTATTTATATAGACTCTTATTCAATTTGTCTTAAAATGAGGCTATATGATAAAGGCTAAGTGAAATAAACAAGAACAACTAAATTTGGCCTGAATATATATTAGAAATGTGTTTGGTATAAAATGAGCCAAATCATTCCCCTTACAACAGTTTTCCTGCAAAAGACTTTAAGCACGATAGCTGCAATATCGACATAAATTTTAATTTTTACATTTGTTTGAAAATATTTTTAGAAATGGGTTTATTGACTCATTATTTCACCCACCCCACGTACAAATATGTTTTTTTTTTAATATTTTGGTTTTGAGGAAATGGTTATAATGTTTTTAATAAAAAACCATACAACTTTTCTTTCTATTTCGCTGGTTATGCTGGCTGTTGAAGATGTAATTGTTTTTATTGTTATCTGATTAAGTAGAAGAAAATACATATGATTAAAATTGATTCACCCATGTTGTCCGGACAATCATTCTTTTTGAGAGAGAATATATTTTTTACGAATAACTCTCAGTTTGAACCAATTTATTTTTATATATTATCTGGACCAACTATAGAACTGAGTTGCCAAAGGGTGAACATATTTAGTGCACATTTTGTGCAATAAAATTGTGAGCAATCATATTTTTCATCTATTACTCCCCGTCTAGAACTGACATGATTTGCTGTTATAACATGATATTATAAAAGCGTTGTTAAAACATTTGCATTAACAACCGTGTTATAACATGAGAAAAACTCTATGATGAGTCTATACTTAACACTAACATCATTTTAGTGTTAATGTTAAGCATTTCATGGTAGTTGTAGACTGTATATTATAGGCTTTTTACACTGATCAACATCTTACATCTACCATCAAAGATGTAGAAAATGTGAAACACTCGTTTACATTGCTCACATCTAACATCTACCATCAAACAAAAATGTCACCATTTTTGACAAAAAAAAAATTTTAATTTAAAAATGTTTCTTTCTCACAAAAGTGCCAAAATTTAAAAAGAAAACTCAAAAATGTATTTGAAGTTCAATTTGTTTAAAAATATAAAAAATACTTAAATAAAAAACATTGCAATAAAAGATAAAACTCGACAAATGGTTACGCTGCTTTCAAAACAAACTTCTTTTTGTCAGTGATGCCACAATAATAATGGAATTTATTGCCACTTTTCTAGTGATGACACTAAAATAATCGAAAGATGTAGAATGGAATAAAATGAGATAGGAACATTTTTTAAAGATGTTGGTTTTAAGCTCTATGTATTTCTTATGGAAAGATGTTAACATCTTCGCAAATGGTGGCAAATTGATGGTAGATGTTAGATGTTGATCAGTGTAAAAAGGCTATTATAACACAAAATATGTTGTCAAACTAATAGATTTTGTGCACATATGGCAGCTTTGATTTTCTGGAGAAAATTTCCGAAATATTTTAATCGGTCTGCAGAAAACTCTCATTTATGAAATTTTGGCCAGACAAAGTTTTTGTCCGTACAACATGGGTGAATCTACCCACCCCTACTGTTTAAATTTTTATTTTTATATATATTTTTTTTTTTATTTGATACCATATTAACTTATTTTTTATTTCCCTTATCAGAAAATAACCTTAACTAATGTTTTTAGAATAAAAATGCAAAACGTCTTATTAAGAGTTTTTTAAATAAACCTAATTCAAAAATTTCGAATGCGATTGTGTAAGTTTGGCGAATTTTAAGCATAGACTTGATTTTCTTTGCATAAGAAAAATACCTTTTTATTCGCTAACTAGAGAGGCAGATAAACCTAAAAAACGGCGAGCACCACTGGATTCAGCGTACCCGAATTATGTTAAAGCGCCATGTGCCCGGCTTGCCTGTTTTTTCAACATATTGAAGAAATCGTGGTTGATAGCACACCTGAAAGATATGTTTATTGTGGCTGATTTTTCATCATACTCAGTTTGAGCTATGTTCAGAGGATTCTATCTGATTAATGAAATGATTTAGTTATAATCATGTAAATTTAAAGTGATTAAAAAATTACTTCAAAGTATGGTTAATCATCTCGATTTTGATGTGATTAGAGCTTAATCATGTTCGAGATGCGTAAACGCATTTAAAAACCCAAGCGTGAACATAGCATTATACGCGTTTCAAAACCCAAGTGTGAGAATATCATAAATTTATCCACATATGTATAATCTTTAAGGGCAGTCCTAGACGTAGAATATATATTGAGAGTAATCCATTATCGCCATACTAAAGAACTTAACTGATTTATTAAACAGTTCTTTCCGTGAACGTAACAATAACGTAAAATAAATTAAAGGGCACTTTTTAAAAATTCACTGGCACATAGTATCGTATCATTCGCTTAAAAAATTAATTAAAGTTGTCTGTCTTATGTGCTGTTTTCACAACACAAGTGATTGAAAGTGTAGTAAAATTTATATGAAAAGCACTTAGTTTTTTGAGTGTTTTTCATATATATTTTACTACACGTCCAACCACTTGTGTTGTGAAAACAGCACATTAAATTAAATAGTGAAAATATTTAGAGCTTCAAAAGTATTTATATCCAGGGGCCTGATTCTGGCAGTCGTGATCGAGTACTTTCTCGATTCGAAAGCAATTTAATATCTAATTTTTTCAGTCAATACTGAACGATTCCGAATTATTTTTTCAGTGTTATAAAGCATTAATTTGAGTTTCACAATACTGAAAATATAATTTCGGTTCATGCAGTATCGACTGAAAGAATAAGAAATAAAATTGCTTTCGAATCGAGAAAGTACTCAATCACGACTGCCAGAATTAGGCCCCAGGTCTTTTTGCTTGATTTCCAAATTTAATGTAAGCTACTATTGAGGTTTTCTTAAATTCTCGAGTTCGAACAGCTTTTCCAATTACTAAAGGGTACCTCCTTTTGTCCCGTAATGCTAACACATAATATCACTAACAACCTTTCCATAGCCAGTTTACCTTCTGTACATTTTATGTTTTTAAAGGTTAGTGTTTAATTGGGAAGTGCTCTGTAGTATAGACTGGGGTTTAATTACCGCATACGATATCGAGCAAAATTGATCGAAATTTTTTATTTTGGTATTATGACTCGATATCGGATGAATGTATCGTAATTTGAGATGATAGCATTCGATATCGAGTAACCAAAGACATTATATCTCTCTAGTTTTAATTCGATACATCAGTGTCTATTGTATGCAGACAAATACGATAGTTTACTCGATACGATAGCTTACTCGATATCGAATGCGGTGAATAGGCCCCTGCTTTCATCAGCATTGTACACATTTTCGGCCGCAAAGTTTAAGGATGCAATATTTTCACTTTTTCTTTCCATATCAAACACTTTGTTTTGAAGTCATTTGTGACACAAAAGAAATAAATTGAATTGACAACAAAAAGTAATTTTCGTGAATCCCCCCTCACATCATAAAATAGTACATTCATATGTAGTTGCTTCAGAGTAGCCAAATATTTAAAAACAAACTAAAAATATCTAAAGGCTATATCAGATTTACCAAATTATACAAAAACAACTAAAAAATTATTTGTAATTTTGAAAAGATGTGCACAGAATGGAGGGTTTTCAACCAAAATATATACATAAGGTTTGTCCATCTATGGAAGGTTCATTTTCATGAACATTATTATTTGGTGTTACTTTTCAGAGTTTTTGTCCATTAATGGGAGGTGTCCGCTATAGAGAGGGTACGTTCGTAAATGCATCACTGCGCTGCATCAGAAAAGCAAACTATTTTTAATGGCGATAAAAGAATAATTATAATTTTATTTTATTGTGTGACTATTATTTTTATGCAGTATTTCACAATTTTTTGGTCCACATTTACTTCACTGATAAAAATATAACAATTTGAAATCACTGATGCAGCGCAGTAGAATGTCCACTGTAGAGAGCTTACACTGTATATATATGTTTCTGTGGCATTTTGACAAAACATCTTAAGTCCATATAAGATACCAAAAAGTTAAAAAAAAACCTCGGAAAAAATCATGTTTATCAAATAATAAAATAAGCCAAAATTAAAGACAGAATGGAGAACATTTCATCATCTCCTCCCAAGTGATGAAACAGCATCGCCAATGTATATATGTATATATCATTTGATGCCGAAAGTGCCATGTCCAAAGCATGTTACATACCAACAAAAATTAATCTGGAGATAATCATTTGAACGGCACATTAAAGACTTCTTACTTTCCTCCTCCGCCTGCATATGGGTATAAAGAAAACAACGGAAATGCTTTACCACATATAGAAGAAGTGTACCCTTGGTCAACATGTTCGTCTGTGGAAATTACTCTTATGTTACTGAAATAAAAATGTTGACACTGATGTTGTTTTCTTCGCATGCCGCGGAGGAAAGTAAGCAGTATTTAATGTACTTTTCAAATGATTATCTCCAGATTAATTTTTGTTTATTGAATCTTTTATACCAAATAGAGTTTGTAACATGCTTTGGATATTGCACTTTTGGCATCAAATGATAAATGCATTGGCGCTGCTGTATCATCACTGGGGAGGATACGATAAATGTTCTCCTCCATTGTGTCCGCCTTTAGGATTTTTATTTATTACTTCTATTTTTTATTATTATAATTATTTAAAGTTTTTGTTCACAATTTTTGTCACAATTATTAAATTTTATTTCTATTTTCACAAAACGAAAAATAATTTTTTGAAATCAAAAATCATATTGAAAAAGTAAACAATTTTCAAATAAACACAATGGCGTTAAAATATGTAAAGAACTTTTGCATTTTGCCCATTTATGCCTATGTATTACACAGCTCTGCAAAAAATCAGCAGTCGTTTCGAGTAGACCTACTAATTAGGCCATGACTCGTATGATATTCAACATTTTTTAATTTGACTTAAGATGTTTTGTCAAAATGCCACAGATTTTATTTTTTAAAAAACAGCCAATATTATGATCAAAAACATTCACCCTTACTGTGTTTGGCGTATTTAAAATACGCCGACGACAGTTTGGTAATAGATTAAAAAGAACGTGAACTTTTTTCCTTTAATCTATTACCAAACAGTAGTAGACGTATTTTAAATACGCCAAACACAATAAGGGTGATTATTGTTTTAAAATGCCACCGGAAAGGCAAATTTATAATGGATACAATATATATTTTATCGGCTGTTCACTAGCAAAAATTTGATTTGAATTGCTGTAGTTTCCAAAAAAGATATACATATGTATCTGCAAACAACGCACCGAGATACTTTTAATTAAAAAAATGTTTGTTACTTTTTTTTTTTAATTATGCTTAAGTTAACGAAATTTAATTATGTCCCCTATTACGGTTCACAACTCAACTCAGTTGAGTTGTAATTTCTTTATTTTTGTGTTATGGTTTACAACTTTGCTATTTTGCGGTGAACAAAAACATAACAAAAATTACAACTGATCACAACCAGTTGTCTTAATTACAACCCAACTGAGTTGAGTTGTGAACCGTAATAGGGGCCTATTTTTAGGAAGGAAGGAATTTTACGACATGAAATGAATTAAAATTTTTGATAAACTTTTTTCTTGACTGATCTGGGGATTAAACTCGGGTCGAATTTTCTATGCTTCGAGAATTGTAATCAGAATTCTTTGCAGCTTTACCGTTTGCGTCACTGCGACGGCTGCCAGTCTATATTTAAACATTAAAATTTAACCAATGGTATCGTTGGATCGAAATTTTTATTAACGTCATTGACATCTCATACAAATTGTCGCTATTTTAACACAGCTTTACGAGTAGTTACATTTTGGTATTGAAAAATTAAAAGCAACAACCATTGCGAATGAGGCTTAAGATGTATTACAAATTTTATTTCATGGAAAAATTTTGTATTTTTAATTGGCTTTTATTTATTATTAATCTTCTTTATGAGACGTTTTGGTTTTTTTTTTCATTTTTTTTTTTTTTAGTAAAACATTAAATAATTTTTGATTAAGTATTTAAAGACACATGTTTTTTTAAACATGTATTTATTTATGTATTGTATATACAATGAATTTTTTAATGAAAACTGTAACGAAATCATTTCAATATCTTGATTTTATATACATATACAAAAAAAAAAAATAATCTTTGGCTATTTTTTCTTGATTTTTTTTAATTTTTCATTTGTTTTTTTTTTTTTAATAAATTAATTTAGGATGTAAGCAAACAACTCTGCCACAATATTTCACTAAAAAAGAATAAAATAGAAGAAAATGCTTAATTTACCACAAAGCAAAATGCAAAAATAAAACTTGTTTAAAACAGCAATACAAAACAGAAAATAGTTATAAATAAACCAAACGACTAATACAACAAAAACTTTTTATTATTTTGTTAATAAAATCTAAATCTTAAAATTGCTCTATGTTTAAAGAAATATACTTTAGTAAGGAAAAAGTATACAAAAAATCTTCTAAATTTTTGAAAAGATACTTTAACAAATGTATATAAATCACAAAACCTATTTTTTACCTATTGATTTTAGTTCTTAAAAATTAAAAAAAAAAAAAAAAATTAAAATAAACTTTTCTCATCCCAAAAACAAACAAACAAAATTAATATTAAATAGTTTATATGTATCATTAAAAAAAAAAAAAATCATTTATAAGTTAAGCGTAAATAATATGATTAAAAAAAAAATGAAATATTTGAACGAGAATAAATAATAATAAAAATGAATTATACATATATTTAAAAATGAAAAAGATGTATGTAAAAAAATATCCATTGAAACTCCTCAAAAAATAAAAAATGTTGTTTTATTTACTTAAGCAAACGCCCGGGTATAAAGTATATAAAATCTAAGGTAACGAAATGGTTTCAGTTGGTCAAATCTAAGTTAAATATTTTCAAATTATGTTAAAAAATTAATGTCTTTCTATGGATTTTAAATTTATTTTCAGACAATGAAGTCATATCATTAGATTCACCCTCGCCTCCGTCAAGTCCAGTACGCTCGGATACGGGTAAATATTGAAAGAGTCTTAAAATTGTCTAACGCCATATTAAACCATGTTTGTATTCTAATTCATTTTTAATGCTTTGTGCTGGTTCGCACACATCAAGTTTGACTCGTCAAGTCTTGAGTTTTCTGGAGAGAGGGGAAAAGAGAATGAAAAGGGGTTACAGACTTGACCGCACTCTTCAATTTTCTTTTTTCCTTTTGTTTTTGTATTCGTCATATGCTAGATAAATCTAAGACAAAGTACAAGACAATTGACGACACAATCTGATTGCATATAAACGTACACGCAGGTTCAAAAGAGAATTTAAGAAAACCTTTTCAGCTAAACCTGACGTGTCTGAACCAGCACTTTCATACAATTTAATTTTCAGCTTTTTTACAGATTCCATTCCGAATGGTAAATTATATTGTATGGTGCGATTACAGATGGCAACACGACTGAAGTTGAGCTGCCAGCAGCGAAATCAGGGAATTTAACTTCAGTTCAGTTGCCATCTGTAATCGACCCATTAATTTTAATCGTTAGGGAATTTTGTGACAGGCCCGTATAATAGTTTAAGTAAAGGGCGATTCTATTCTAGACAACTTTTAACATCAATTTTCAAATCACACTATTTGACACTTTTTTGATGCCATTTTAAAGTAAAATATCTATTTTTATAACAATATAATTTTTTTAGACGTCAGCTTAAATATAAATTTGTTGTGCACTTCGAATCATTAAGATTCATAGATTTGGCGCGAACAGAAAATTCATTGCATGTTGCACCCGTCATGGCTTAAAGAGCAAATTTCTTATTATTGGATTATATTTCTCTACGATGTTTGATTTGATAATCATCGTCTGATATCTCATATTTCACAATAAAAAAGAATAATACAATAAAAGTTTAAAAATTAACAGAGTTTTGTGTTTTTGTGGTATGATCTTATGAAAGTGAGCCGATTTGGTTGCACCCGTCATGCACTTTAAAGCTCTCTCGTGGCTATTTGATCGTTTTCTATAAATTCTTGTAAATACATAACAATAGTATATAAAAAAATGTTACCCCTTCTAGAAATAACTTAATTGCAAATGTGTTTCTTTCTATTAGTAAAAGACGTTTAAAGCGTCTAAATGTTGCACCCGTCAGAATAGAATCGCCCTAAAGGTGTGCACGTGATTTTTCGTGTCACGTGTGAATCACACGTGATTATGTTTGCTTTTACTTATAATCACGACTAAGAGAACTTTAATTAAATTGCAAAAAATTTTAACGAACTAAGAATACTTTTTTCATAGTCTGCCATTTTTCGAGTAGTTGAATTTTCTGCTTTAGTGAATTGAAACCTACACGAACTCTAGTTTTTGTTGTCTTTTTATAAATTCTTTTCCTGCTACTAAGTCATTACAATCGATCTAAAAACCATAACATGCATAAGCTTACTTAAGAAACTGTGCCAATACATGTAAATCGTATGTGTCAAACCATATTTAACTTGAGGAAACTTTTCGTTAAGTTTTAAAAAACTGTCATTTGCTTAAGCAAAGTGCGAAACACATTTCGTGCGGAATCAGATGCTTTTTGATTTTGTTTTTTTAAATGCATTTGCCAGCTTTTCTTAATTTTTTGACAGTAGCTTATGCTAGCTCATGTATAAAATGGTTGGGCCTAAACGTATATATTTAGCAGCCGTAACATTGTCCAAACGTTTTCCATATACAAAGGCGTCTGAACTGTGGGCCATTTCACATGAAATATAATTAATCTGTTTGCAAACGAAGACTTCGGTCGCTTTATATTAAAAAAAAAAATATTGTTTTTGTTTAACATGAACTTAAGTTAAGTGAACGACGTCTTCGTTCGAAATCGAAGCGATTGATCGATCCTCAGAAAAAAGTAAAATTTATGACAGGTTTACGAATTCATAAGCTTAGAGATAATGCACTTTACGAGATGTTCACCCTTATCGTGGTTGGCGTATTTGTTGCAAAAGCTGTCGTTAGGTTTTTTAATCAAGACAATAGATTAAAAACCAAACTTTCATCTAAATATTTGCCAAGTGTGACCGTAGCTTAAGAAACATAAAATTCTAGATGCAGGGTTCTGAGTGAATAAGAATAAGATAAAATTGTTGGTTCTATTCTGTTAAAACTCAGAAAACTTTGTTGTATAAATATGTCCACGAAAGAAAGAGAGACGCTAACGAAGTAGGGGGTTAAATGCTAGTACATACATATACATATTCATATACATATAAGATATCATTATTGTGAAAACTTTGCATACAAATAAGACTGGTTTTTTTATGCTATACGAGTGTGCATGCAAATATTATTATGAATTTCACGAACCCTTTTTGCTTTTCAGGTGTGTCTTCAACTACAACGAGAACGCATGTTTACCAAATTCAAGATTTTACCTCTGGCGAAGTCAAGCGTAAGTTAAGATTAAGAGAACGTGCCTGTAAAAGATAAACCAAAAACTATTTTTATTTTATTTGTTTTAACTGGGGTCTAATTACCGCATACGATATCGAGCAAAATTGATCGAAATTTTTTATTTTGGTATTATGACTCTCGATATCGAATGAAATGTATCGTAATTTGAGATTATACCATTCGATATCGAGTAACCAAAGCCATTACAACTCTCTAGTTTTCCTTCGTTACGTGAGTGTATCGAATGCAAAAAATACAATAGTTTACTCGATACGACGATAGCTTACTCGATATCGAATGCGGTAATTAGGCCCCTGATTTTTTTTTCTTCTTTTTGTTAAACTTTATACGTACATAAGTTTTTCTAAATCGCTTTATTTGTAAGCCATAATAGTCAGATAAATAGGATTTAATTAAAAAAAAAAAAAAAAATTAAATATTAAAAGAATTTTGACAAAAGAATGAATTAGTGCTGGTTCACACACGTCAAGTTTGGCTCGTCAAGTCTTGAGCTTTTAGGAGAGAAGGGAAAAGAGAATGCCATTTGTTTTCCCCTCTCTCCTAAAAACTCAAGACTTGACGAATCAAACTTGAAGTGTGTGAACCGGCACTTGTTATGTGTTTAAAACCTGAAATTCCGTTATTTATTAAGACCCGGGTAATCTTGTTATCTCATTCGTCTTATTAATTATTTTGCTTAAAGTGAATTTTTATTTTCAATTTTTTGCTTGGGGAAGAGGCACTTATATGAATTTTGAAGGCTAAAGATGTGTAAAGGTTGATTTATCCCGCATGCTTTTCAATACCGTACGTTCAGAAAAATTGTAATGTATTTTTTTGCTTATGCTGTTCCCAAAAGACTTGAAATTTTTGTAGGAGCATGTAAAACAGAGATATTTACTTGTTTTTATTTTGCTTAAAAAACCCCCGACTGTTTCAAATACTTTTAATGTTTAGGCAAACCGAAAGACAGTCTCTATTGCGATGCGAATTCAGTTTTGATACGAGAGCAAATGCCAATTTGGTACTCTATCACTTTCGCAAAATTTTTTAAAAATTAAGAAATTCTGGCAATAAAAATTAAGGAAGGCGCAGATTGACAGTAATGAAATGTCAAAATATGTAAAAAAAAAAATTGAAAATTAAAATAAAATAAATACATAGTGATAATTTGTGAAAAGAAAAAAATCAATAGATTTGGTACCATTTTCTTTCGCACATCTTTCGGAGTGAAGCCCCAGAGGTTTTTAAGTTAGTTACATTTATTTTTTTAATTTTTTTTTATTTTTATTGAAAATCGCAATTAAAGAGTTATCAAAGAATCGCGAAACTCTTTTGTACAGGCCTGTCACAGAAATTAATTCCGATTGAAAGTGATTTCTTGGGGTCTAATTAAAATTAATCGAAGTTTTTTATTTTGGTATTGTGACACTCGATATCGAATGAAATGTATCGTAATTTTTGATGATAACATTGAATATCGAGTAACCAAAGTCATTACATATCTTGTGTTTTAATTCGATACGTCAGTGTCTATCGTATGCATAAAAATACGATAGTTTACTCAATGATAGTTTAATCGATATCGGATGCGGTGATTAGACCCCTGATAAACAGTAAAATTGATTTAACGATTCACAACCAATAAACACCCAACATATCGATGGCTTTATACATATAAAAAAGGCGTAACTCGATTTTTTTAAATAACTTTTTTGTTTATTCTGATAGCTAATGCCACTGTATCTTGATTTAAACATTTTAAGGAGTTGTAGCATAACATTTGTTGGATATTTTTATTAAAAATAGCGTTAAAACTTTTTTATCTAAAATTTTGCGGATTTTATTAAGTTTTTTTCTTCCCCTGGAAACAAATAAAAAATCGAGTTAGGCCTTTTTATATTGAGCCATCGATGTAAACATATATGTATGTATATTAGGGGTACAACCAAAATAAGGCCCTATCACCACGCTGTAGACGATGTTGTGCTGAAATCGAAAAATGTTTCCTCAGGTCATTTCGGAAAAAAAACTCTTAAGTTTTTTTTATATGGACTTTGACGTTTGGTATGACAAAAAATTGTCAGGTGAAGGCCCCATGTTAGTAAAGTCCGATTATGATTTGTTTCAGGCTTCGAAGTAATTTTTATTTTAACAATGATCTGAAAACCAAATGTTGAAAAAACAGAGTTGCATTAGCAAAAATCGGTTGTTTGTAACTAGTTTATCTCAAAAGCTAGTTACAAACCTGTTTATGGTTTGTATGGATAAATAAGTGCAGTTCTTATTGTTTTTTTATGCACTACATGGTATGGATAGGGCCATTTTGATATTTTAAAAATTGTAAAAAGTGGTGTCCCTAATGTATATTAGGGTGGGTCGATTTGTTCGGGCCCAAAAAAGTGACAAAGCGTATATCAAAATCGTTATCTATTAACTACGAACTTAGGAAAAGTTCTTCGAATTTTCCGTAGAACGATTTTGCTATACGCTTGATGGGCAAACAAATTGACCCATCCTAATGTATATATGTATGTATATATACATATTATACATATATTAGCGATTCAGTAGCAATTTGATTTACAGAAACGTTGGTTACTAGCTATTCTTATTTTCCAAGTTTGGTGATAAGGCGGCTATCTGAGCACCCAAACGTGCTTCAGAGCCATTGTTCAAGTTCCTTCTACTTCCTGAGAGGCGATTCAGGGGTCACTGATACACTGACCCTTCTACTTTTTTTTAAATAATTCCAAAAACTGTTTTTTAATTAAATAATTTTAATTATAAATATTCTTATGTAAAATGTCATGAAGTGTAGGTAGATAAGCCTTTTTAAACCTTTCGCCTACCCACGCCTATTCCCCCAAACAATAAATTCTTAAACGAAATCCAGCTTTATAACTTGAAATATGTTCTTAATTCTAATAAAAGCATTTCAAATTTGTTGGTTTAATTTTTAATTTTTGATTTTTTTTTTTTTTAATTTGCATTGCATTATTTGACCTTTTTTCTATTTTTTTTTTTATTATTTAATGAAATACATATGTTTTAGTATACAATTTTTTTTATGTTTTTTTTTAATACATTTTATATTAAAATGCGAGATTTTTAATACAACGAAACGAATTAATGTCTCGAAAGCATCCATATTGGTACTTTTTTTTATATATGGGGGGCTTTAAGCTTTAGCGAACCAAGTCAATTCGAATATATTTTGAGGTTGAGTAATTGAACTTCTATTGATTTCTGGAGCCATTGACTTGGTTGTTTTTTACCGTTACCTTAAGAAAGGAACACTTTCCTTTTTAGTCCGTTACAAAATTTCGCACAAGTTTTAAACTATAGACCTATCTATATCTATTTCATGACTTGGTTCGGTTCAGCAGTTAGCCCTCCACTCCATATTAATGTATGTATGTAATTATTAATCAATATGGAAGTATGTACAATATCCATAATTATAATTAAAAAATATTCAAGAAGCAAAAAAATTACAACTGTATTTAGACTTAAGTATTTTTTCATTTGCTTCTTTTTAATGTCTAAAATAAGTTTTTTTTATTAAAAAGTGTACAAGAAAAGGTACAAATTTATTTTTAAATAAAAACATAAACTTAAGGGAAATGTTTTATTGGAAAATATATTTTTATTTGGGTTTGTTGAATTTTTTTTTTTTTTTAATTCTAGAAGAAATATATTTAAAACTGTTTTTTGCATATGAACGTATCAGTGGTCACAAACCATAAATCGGGTTAGGACAATACTAAGTTTTAAAAAACTGCAGTATATTTACACACCTTGGCTATTTCTTTGACTTTTTTCATTGGTCAAACATAAACTGTGGCTGATTCATAAGATGCAAACAATTGCAGTCAAAGCAAAAACGAAAAGTTATACACACAGAAAAAACTTAATGTAAATTCGTTCAAAACATGATTGATTTTACATTTTTCAGCAGTGATTTTGCTTCATTGTTGTTTTATGCTAATTTAACATGATTTTACGATAACTTACGAACAACATTTTTTTCTTTTAAAATAACTATATTTCATGTTAATTTAACATTGCAGTAAAGTTAGAGCAAAATGTCATTTATATTGAAATAACAATCCGAATCACGTTGAATGAAAGTTATTTCAAGTTGAAACAACGTGAACATGAAATATAGAATCAAATTGGTTGGAGGGTGATATAACAGTGTGAAGACAACATATGCATTTATTTAAGAATAATTCAAAGCACTTACCACTTTAACACAGGTTTCACTTATTTTGAATCTCCTTTGTCAACAGAAGCATCAGCAGAATGGCCCGATATGGTTTTCGTCATCATTCTACTTTGAAAACTTGATGTACTATTTAACTAAATAATTTTAATTAAAAGAATACGGGAATTGTCTTCTTTTTATAACATATTTCAAAAGTGAAAATAAAAAAAAAAATATACATACTTAAGCATGTATGCATGTTAATTTAACAAGATAAACTTTTGATTTTAATATAAAACAAGTTTTTATGGATTCAAAATTGAACAATGTTATTTTAACAGTGAATAATATTAAATAAACGTGATTTAACGTTATTTTAATATTTTTCATTTCAAATTAATATGAAATAATGATAAATTTAAATAAAGGGCATACTTTTAAAGAAATTTACCATGATTCACAATCAACATTTCGCCATGTTATTTTAACATTGGTATTTTTTTCTGTGTGTACATATGGAATATTATTTTCACCATGGTTATACACTACAAAGACAAGTCGTTGTTATGTGATACGAACAAGTCCTCAGTTTTTGGTTTGCTTCAGCCAGATAAATTCTTTTATCGATGTTTTGTATTAATCGATTGATCTCGCGAATAATTATTCGTGGATAAAAATGTAATCGAACAATTAAATATTATTCGGTTAATCGAATAATTTTAATTTTGTCTAGTTAAATATCCGAAATATTCGTTAATCGAAAATAAGCAATTTTAAATTATTCGAACAGTTAATAGCCCAAAATTAATCGATTAATCGAACAACGGTTAATCGTTTGAATAACCTAATAAATACCGAAGTTAAGGCAGTAGAGATGTTGTGTGTGTGTTTTTTTTCATTTTGATTTTGCAGTTTGAACTGTGTTTTTCGAATGCCACGCCTACTTTTCAAAAATGTGTCAAGTTTGACAGACAGATGCTGAGTTTTAATATCTTTTTGTACAAAGCTTGAGCACGTTCACTGTTAGCTATTCATATTCAGCCCAATTATGAATAAAAATTCCCCGGGAGTTTTCTCTCTTTTCCCATTTTTCCTATGTTAATTCAATTGTAAAAATGGGAAAAGGGAAAAAACTCCCGGGGAATTTTTATTCATAATTGGGCTGATTGTCTTTGTATTGGGCGTGGCAAGTTTTTCAATTGAGCCTACTTTTTGACAGATGTTGTATTCGAGTTTAACTTGTGGATTTCGGGTCAATAGACATGTCAGCAGGGCCGCCATAGTTTCCCAAAGTAAAGCTCCTCGGATAGTACAAAAATTTAAAACGAATCACAATTTTTGCCCGGTTTTATAATTTATTTTATCAATGAAGGCCCCTATTACATTTTACAACTCAACACAGTTGAGCAAGGTATATTTATAGCAGGTTGCCGCGAGATTACAACAATTGTACAATAAAACAAACAACAGGGCTTTTTATTGTTGTTATGTGATACGAACTGTCAAACAGCAAAGGGGTTGAAAAGTGACAAAAGATAACGACCAAAAACTTGTTTACATGTTTACTATACAAGATTTGACAGTTTTTATCACAAAACAAGCAAATAAAAAATAACCAGCTGGCTTTCCGAGATTACCTGCTATAAATATACCTTGCAGTTGAGTTGTAATTAAGACAACTGGTTGTGATCAGTTGTAATTTTTTTATGTTTTTGTTCACCGCAATATAGCAAAGTTGTAAACCATAATACAAAAATTAAGAAATAACAACTCAACTGAGTTGAGCTGTAAACCGTAATAAGGGCCGAAATCTACTGCTCGAGCTCTACAAAAAGTCAGCGACATGCATAGTTTATCTCCTATAGTTTAGGAAATATCCGGCTAAAAAAATTAAAACTAGTTAGTTTTTACCTACCTTGGCCTAGTACATATATTTACCAATTCATTGCCGATAGACGATATACTATGTTCAATCCATCGCAGTGAACGCACTTCCAATTTGTGTAATGGGATTGGAATTATCTTGATATTTAATTGATCCATTCTAGTGGGCGATAATTTTGTTACGATAATTAGGAAATTACTTTAAATGATAGGTTTGTATGTATATCTGGGAATGCTTAACATCACATTGAGCATTTTTCAAAATTTTTTTTGTGGCTGCACAATATTTTTAATGTTTGTTTTTTCGTTTACTAAAAGATTTTATTTTTCGTTAAAGACAAAGGTTTTTCTTTTAATACAAATTCTTACAAAAATTAATATTTTTTGTTTCATTTTATGTATTTTTTTAAATGTTTGCATTAACAAAATATTAACCAAATATTCGCTTTAATTTGTCGAGCACGAATGTCATGAAATAGGCGAATATTCGGCGATACGTATGTATATGCGTAACATCACTAGTACATGCAAGCTAAAAGCTTAATATACATACACATGTACTTACATATTCCATAAACATATGTTTTAAAAGTTTTTTATTAAAGCTTTTCATTTTCAATGAATTTCGTCTGAAAATGCATGAGAACTTTTTAGTCCTAATTTAACATAAAGAAAAGTAAAATCTTTTGCTAAATTATTTTAAAATAGATACTATTTCTAAAAGAAATTTTCTATAAAGTACATAAAAAAATTGGTCTAACAATTGTTTAATTATTTATTAAAAAGAAATTTGCTACAATGAGTAAACCAACATTATACTACGCCCTTTTTAGTCCTCCAGCTAGAACCTGTATGATTACAGCCAAATTAATAGGACTCGATGTGGATTTAAAGTGAGTTTCATATTATCTAACGTTTCTTTGCTTGTTAACACAATTTTTATTCTTTCTAACAGATTTGTCGATTTTTCACAAAAACAACATTTAAGTGAGGAATTTGTAAAGGTAAGAAAGACATTTGATAAAATTATAGGCAAAACTTGTTGCATTATAGTTTATAATTGAACTAGTGATGATAATTAGGTACATTTTACGGTACGTATTTATTTTGTTGTGTGGCTTCAGAAAACTTTAGATCAATTATTTATTGATAGTGCTTAATTTTCCTACATCATAAGTGCTGTTTAAAAGAATATACATATGTATGAGCTTATCGTTTCGGAAACCCCACGTGCTACTTGGGCTTTTAATTTCATTCACAGTAACCGTAGGAACACAATAACGGAGTAGCTTACGTTATTTGGCAATGTAATTCTATGTCATAACAAGTAAGTGTGCTAAATTCGGTTATGCATAATCTTAAATACTCTTCATCATGGTGCACTTTGCTACCTCGCGACTTATCTCCAAATATACAAAAATTTATTTTTGGTGCTGCGCCCAATTCTCCAAGCCCAGCCACTTTTTTCGGATTTCTTGTAGTGGTATCGAAACTACCCATTCAGAAAAAGACAATTACCACGACGCTGTGCTGACGTTGCAGGGGGTACTATCAACATCAATACAACGCACAGTGGTATTTTTTTTGGCAAAAAGTCTATTTTTTTACAGTTATTTTTTAGAAATCTTATGATGCAATTCTGTAGAGAAATGTTTCATTAGTAGAAAAACCATGATTTGTTTTCGAAAAAAAATACTATTTTGTATAAAAAAGAGTGTGGTAAAGTTATCTAAATATTATACAACGAAAACTGATAAAAATTTGACTACATTTCAGTTGTTTTTACAATAAATATGGTTTAACTACGAATAGTTTTAGAACATTCTTATTAAAATATAGTATTTTAAATTTAATAGGAAAGAAAAATTATTTAAATTACATATATAGTTTAAGAGATCTGAGCAAATCAAAATGACTCCAAAAAATTTAGCATTTGCAGTTTTCATTAGAAAAAAAATAAGTTAGCTCGGTCTACCTCCGTGTTAGTACTACTACTAAATTAAAGTTTGGAATGTTTTCTTTCATTTTATGTAAATAAATTTTGCGACTTTTTGCGATCGCTGAACAAACTTATAAATTTTGTGATAAAACTCACGTATTTTTTGTGAATATTTACAATAAATTGCAATGCATATTTACAGTAAAAGGTTTTATATACTTTTATGCCTGTATTCACAAAAAAAATTAAATTTAATAAAGGTTTAAAGAACAAATTTACAATGAAATTCGTCCTTAATAAACGTTTGTAAAATTTAATACTCTTTTATGAATACGGGGGTTAGGCTTTTACTTTTTAATAACTGATTACAGCAATATCGAAAAAGTGCATAACAAAAAAATAAAAACAAAACCATATGATTATTTGAAATAATAATATTTGCCAAAAAAAAGTTTAATACTACTAATTGAGTGAGGTATCTTCTTCGATTTTATTTTGTTGTCAGTTGGAAATATACTTTTTAATAAATTTAATTAAATAAGAGGCAATCGTTCGGTAAAATTGCTTAATGAAACGGAATAACTGCAGAGCTATTTAAAAAATGGATCAGTCGTTAGAAATTCTTATATAGTAACGAGATCATTAATTTCAAATTAAAAGTTTAATATTGAATTACCAATTTCAATTCTTCTTCTTTTGGTTGGTATTCGTTATCAATGTTTAGAATAAAAAACGTTAGATCGAAAATTTGATACATTTTTGGTTGTATCACGTTCCATTGCACAGTAGGTAATTTGGCCTATATTTTTGGCCAAAATTCAAAATCTTCACTTTAGAAAAAGTAGTTTTTTTTGTTGTAATGTGATAAAGAATACTTCAAAGCAAATAGAAGTGAATTTTTATTTTATAAATAACAAAACCCCGTTCATCGCCCGACTCTTAAAGTCAATGAATACAATCAACAGTTTAAGTGGGGCGCGCTTCGTGTTATTTTTTATTACAATACCTGACACTAGTTTTTAATAAAAAAACAAATGAAAAATACAATAATATATGGAAAACAATATTAATAGTAAGTGCTTAATAAATACATAATCGTTGTTTAAAATAAAATAGTTTGTTGGTGAAAAAAATCAATATTTTGATCTTATCTCAATTAAAAAAAAATAAAAGTTTTATGCAACTTTGGAGAAGCTTTTAAAAAAAGTTTAAAATGTTTTAAAGCTAATAGTAATAAGGTCTTGATAAGTATTTGATTTTGAGATTGTATAATCAATTTCATGCTGCGTTTTTGTGCGTTTTTTGAGATATCCCATTTTTTGGCAGGCAACCTCTATTTCGCTTAAGCTCTGAAAACACTGAGGATCTTAGCGCCAATGAAAACGATGAGTGCGCAAATGATGTCAATATGTTAACATACACAATTTACACAAATGATTTGGATGATATGAAATTAGAAAATTAATAAGATATACCAAAAGTAGACAAAAAGCAATTTTAAAAATTTTGTTCTAACGCGTATATTCTCATAAGAATGCGATATTTAGAAATTCCAAATTTATTCTTAGTTTTAGAGTTAATAAGTTAAAAAGTTAATCAAAAAATTCATGTCCAGATTTGTTAAAATTCTGTCGGCCTGTTATCAATTTTGGCCAAAAAAATTGGATAAATTACCCATAGTGCATTGGCACATTTGCACGAGTCGTGTTATTACACTGGTACGTTATTCATTATTCATCTTGTTACTAATCAAAATTGTTTTTAATGTTTTATGCCATGTGCACTTTGCATAAACCTAATTATTTCATTTAAGAGGCAATATATTCCTTAGTTCCTTCTACTGGTCTAGTTTAATGTTGTGATGAAATCGAAGATTAGAGTCCTCCTAAAGCGAATCTACTTGAAGAAGCTTCAGATAAATATGGCAAATATTTTAATGATGTAAGACAAAATTTCGTAAGTACTTAAGGCACAATTCATAACGAATTAAATTAACTTGTCACCTCTGTAAACAGCTGCCTGGGAAGACCATAAAACAAATCATTGAATATTATTATATGTGGAAAACGACAGGTGAAGGCTGTGGAAGCGGAATTAAAATTAAAACCGATACATACATATGCCGTAGATTACTTCCACTACAAAGAGTGGCGCCGCTGTTATTTCAAAAGGTGGTGTTTACAATGGCAAAACTAATGGTGTACCCGACTTCTCAAATGTGGACAAAGCTTGTAAATCTTGCTCAAATATTTAGTTACCAAAAGTAAAAAAACATAAAAGCTGGTTTTCGTTTTCCTTACTATAAAACGCTTTTATTTCAGTGGTGCCGTGCCCATGGAATAGTGGCAATGTGCTTGTAGTCGTTTGTGTGAATCTGAATTTTTTTAGAATGAAATATGTATACATATTCGCCAAATTGCAAGACGAAAGTGGAAGTGAATAGGCCACACATTGCGACGACCAGTTGGCAGTATCACAAGAACGGCATTGGTAGCAGACGCTCTGGCCGCCCAAAGAACACCTGGCGTAGAACAGTCATACAAGAACTCAATATGCAGAACAAATCGTTTAATGAAATAAAAGATGTATGTAATGATAGAATAAGTTGGAATTTACTTGTAGAAGCCCTATGTTCCCAAGTGGAATAAATAAAGGAAAAAAAAAATGTATACATAACAAATAAAATCTTTGTTTTTGTATAAAATTAAATTTAAATAATTTTTTTAAAATAAAAATTACTATATCAAAGTTATTTACGGGAATACAAAATTTATTATTAAGATTTTCGTATGACGTGCTAAATTCCCAATTTTTCATATTTGATAAATACACTCAAATTTATTGTTGAGGGAAAGCTAGCTTCTATGCGCATTTCACTGGTTGCGAAATAAGAATTTTAATTCTTCTTCGCTTTAGGTTTTTATTTGTATAATATTTTTAGCTTTTCTAAAATCTTTGGAAAAGGTTTCCTGATGATCTGGCCTAAGCAACCAGTGAAATGCGCATATGCAGAATTTTGAAATGATTGGGGCATAGCTTACCATGGCTGCAATATAAATTGCTCTCCTGAAAATCATTTAAGTTCAGCTTAAACTGTTACAAATCATGATATTTTACTCAAGCTATTTAAAATTGCTAAAAAAAAAAGCATTAAACTTTCTAATTGCCAGTCAATAATTTATTATAGGTCTAAACCGCGACCAATTTTAATGCAGATATCTGTTTTTATAAAGATAATAATAAATAGACATCATACAGATATTACTACCTTAACATTCGAACTATCGGTGGAGGGTATCAAAGATTATGCATTGCCGAATATAGCACTCTAACTTGTTTTTTAACTTTTTACTGATTTCAAATTAATTTTAGTGTTTGCTTTTCTCTTGAAATTAAAATTTTGTATTCCCAAAAATTGAAATTACTTTTTGATAAACAGGCAAGTGCACGGCCTAAAAAACACTTAATTGACAACATCTTTTGTAAGTTGTTGTGTTATTTTTATTTTGTTTTTCTTAACCTACTTACAACTACAATTAATGTTGAGAGAATTTCAACTAATTGTAGTGGGGAATGTAAGATGAGATAAACCCACTGTTGTTTATTGTTGATGTGTTTTGTTTAAGCTTTGATATTATTACAAGTAGAACTGTTGCTATAATTCTTATACGTTTAACAGTTTTATTTGGTTTAATATCTTTAGTTTTTCTAAAATCTTTATGGATGAAGTTTCCTGATGATCTGGCCTAAGCAACCAGTGAAATGCATAGGAATACCTTATCCCATCAACAATAAATTTCAAGTGTTTTTGTCAAGAATAAAAACTGGGAATTAAGCACGAATAACAAAATCTTTTGAAATTAAAATTTTGTATTCCCAAAAATTGAAATTACTTTTTGTTTGCTTAAAAGTTTGAAATTTTTTGCGAATTTTAGCCATGTTCGCAATAGAAGCGATTTTTTCTTGTGATTCTTTACAGCTTTCACGATTTGTAATAAATATTAGACTTTGCTATCATGCTGCGGTTAGCAAATTAGCGATCTTTAGATCAACTAAATTTTTTTCGAACAAAAACTTCGAATACACAAAAACATGCGGATTTGTGAGGACCTGTACCTGTATAAGTTTTTTAATTCGTTTGTAATTTCTACAATATTGATCTTAGACCCTATAAAGTACTTATATTCCGGGTTCTTATAACTAGTGAAGTTGATTTAACGATGAGGACTAGGTTGTTACATATTTACATCACATATAGTCCCGAATTGAGTGGAGCGGGGTTTGCGAACCAGGGAATACACCCTGGCGGCATTCCTTGACATAGAGGGCGCCTTTAATAATTTGAGGATAGAGGCCATAAGGCAGGCACTGATTGACCTAAGGGTTCCGTTGTTCTTGGTCGAGTGGATAACTATGATGCTTAGCAGCAGAGTTATTCACTCGGACTGGGGAAACGAGCGCTTAAGGAAATCGGTGACTAGAGGGACCCCACAGGGAGGAGTTCTCTCTCCCTTATTGTGGCTCTTGGCCGTCAATGTCGTTCTGAGACGTTTTGACAGAATGGGTCAGAAGGTCGTAGCCTACGCGGATGATGTGGTGATATTGGTGTCGGGCAAGTTTCTGCCGACAATTAGCGACATCATGCAAGGGGCGCTGGGCGAACTGGCGGCATGGGCAAGTGACAAGGGACTGGGAGTAAATCCGGAGAAGACGGAGTTGGTTCTTTTCACTAGGAGGTACAAGGTGGAGGAGTTTAGACTGCCGGTACTGGGAGGAGTGGAGCTTGGACTATCTGATAGTGCTAAGTATCTGGGGGTTTTTCTGGACAGCAAGCTGTCATGGGGTAGGAATACTCAGGAGAGACTCAAAAGGGGTCTCAATGCTTACTATGCTTGCAGATCATCGATAGGTAGGAGCTGGGGACTCCGGCCGTCAGTGGTGGGATGGCTGTACACTTCGGTGGTTAGACCCATTCTTACGTATGGATGCTGTGTTTGGTGGGAGTCATTGAGATTGGCAAGTCGTAGGAACCTTCTTTCTAAGGCTCAGAGGTGTGCTTCAATTGGCATGACAGGTGCCTTGAGAAGTACTCCTCAGGCTGCCCTGGATGTCATTCTACATCTTCTGCCCATTGAGCAGTATGTGATGGGAATGGCGGCCAGGAGCATTCTTAGACTGAGGGAGTTAGGACTTACGAGGAATGAGACTCAGAGTCACTCACGGATCCTGGGTGAGATTGAGGCTGGTGGCTATTGCCTGGGACCGCCGGGATCCACTGATTATGTTAGCACCAGTTTGGATTTTGGTCGGTTGCCAGAGGTAATAATGCCCTCTAGGGAGAGCTGGTCGGGAAGGGGCAGATTATTTGGTGGATTTGCTATTTTCACTGATGGCTCGAAGATGAGGGGCACGGGTGCAGGGGTCTACATTGAGGATCTGAACATAAGAAGGTCATATAGGCTTCCTGACGACTGCAGTGTTTTTCAAGCGGAGGTTCTGGGGGTCTGGAGGGCCGTGGAACTGATGAGGGACAACATTGATAGGGGCTCGGAGGTCACTATATATGTGGACAGCCAGGCGGCTCTTATGGCCGTAAGGGGCTGTTATGTGAACTCCAGGCTAGTTGATGAGTGTAGGAGGGCTCTGAGGGGAGCCTTAGGGGAGTATCTGCTAAGGTTATGCTGGGTGCCGGGTCATTGCGATATAGGCGGCAATGAGATTGCTGATGAGTTGGCAAGACAGGGCTCAGAGATGGAGGATCCTGACTGTGTGGAGGCGGTTAGGCCTCCATTGGGCTTCTATTTTGGTAGAATTAGGGAATGGATACTGAGCGTGAACAATCGGGCCTGGGGGAGCCGAACGAACTGTCGGGTATCACGGACACTGTGGCCGGTGCTTAGGAAGTCCGATTCGGTGTCGCTGTTGGGCAGGAGCAGGGTCTGCGTTAGGACCATGATAGGAATTATCACGGGCCACTGTATGATAGGCAGGATGGCGGTGAGGATGGGATCCGACTTGTCGGATATATGCAGGTTGTGCGAGGACCCTGAGGACTTGGAGTCAGTTGAGCACTTTCTGTGCCACTGTCCCAGGTTGCAGGGTAGCAGGTTGAGGTGGCTGGGCAGTAGATTCCTGGGCGAATTAGGGGATGTCTCGGGTTGCGGACTCGAGAATCTGATAGGATTCGTAATGGGGATGGCCTGGCTGCGCGAGGGGAGACTGGGTGCTAACCGCACGTAGGGCGGATTTGGTTTAAGTGGGATTTCTCTCGGGGTTGGTCCTTTTCCTTCTTTTCTTTCCTTTCTTTTCTACCTATCTTTCGGATCTGTCTTATGCTTTTGCTGCTTACTTCACATACTTTATACCTTCTTAGCTATCTCTAATTAAGGCGTCACAATGGACCATATTGGTCTCTGGGTGAAGGTGTGAAGGAAACTTCACACCGGCCTTTCTACCTACCTACCTACCTAGTCCCGAATTGTTTGCTATTAAAACTCAGCCCGTCTATAAATATAAACAAAACACGACGGCTGCCTCTAATTTACCTTTAAATCTCTTGTTGTTGTTGTTTTTTCAGTGTATCTGAAGATAGACAAGAGCCAAAGTATTTTAATTACGTACAAGCATCTTAGTTATCAATACACAAACTCTATATAAAAAAAATTGGCGGGATTCGAGAAGTGCGCGTCGCACCTCCCATACAAAATAGATAAGAAAAATTACAAATTTAGTACAAATACCCAGGCAGAAATTACGACTCTTCTAAATATTATGTACCGCCACAACCCTGTAAATACAAAATTGTGACTCTACCAAAAATATGGTACCATCAAAACACAAAACATTTTTGCTTGCTTATTTAGCGAATTTATATTTGTAACAATATTGAAAATAAGAGTCGGAAGACGGTTGTGACTACGTTGTAAATTCGTGAATTCAACATTGTAAATTTAAATTTACAGTACTGTGACAACACTAAAAAGAAGAGTCGGAAGACGCACATTTGGCGTTATCATTTTAATATTGTGACAACATTGTAAATTTGATGAACAGTACAATGTTTGGCAAAAATATAAGGAGTGCTCGTAGAATGTTGAAATTTTGCTCTGAGCCTTTGGTTAGCTCAATTAAGAACAATTAAGAAAAATATAAAGTTTCATCAAAATTCGCCACGCCCTCCACCCACCGCCCATAGAACCCAAAATTAATTTTTGTCCCAAAGTTTTTGAAATTTTGCTCTGAACCTTTATTTAGCTCAATTAAATAAAAAAATAAAGTTTCATCAAAATTGGCCACGCCCTCCACCCACCACCCATAGAACCCAAAATTTTTTGTTTGTCCCAAAGTTTCTGAAATTTTGCTCTGAGCCTTTGGTTAGCTCAATTAAGAAAAATATAAAGTTTAATCAAAATTGGCCACGCCCTCCACCCACCGCCCATAGAACCCAAAATGAAATCAGTTAATAAATCCACATTATTATTGCAATTTATAAGTTCCTTGCACAATTCACTTTATGAAACACAAAAGGAACCCATTTTAAAAATTAGTTAGGTTTAATAGTTTTCTTAACAAACATTTTAGGCAATTCTTATTGTACTAATTACCAATTAAGTTAGATAATTAAACTTGTTTTTTGAGCTTATATAAAAATAAGTTATCTATGCAGGCCTTGGTAAAATTACTTAGATTATTTTTTTGTGTGTCGAAAATACATTTCTTCAACTAATTTAAAATTTGATTTTTTTATTGGTTTATTCGATATTTTTCAGTTTATTTTGTTAAATAAGAGATTAAGGAAAAACTTGCTAAATTTTTTTTTACAAAATTAATATTTTCTAAGTTTTGAAACATAAAGCTTCGTTCCCAATCAAAAAAACATTTTCACTTGGTGTTCATAATAGAGCAACAATTTCTTTTGCAACCACACACATTTTGCATTAAGCAACCGTTTGCAAATTTTAGCCACAACAATATTATGCATTTATTATTATTTTTTACAACATTATGTTGAAATTTTTATTCAAAACTAAATAAAATGATTTTAAACGTCGGAAACAATTTCATACAAATTGTTGCTGAAGTTAAAGTAGACTGAACTTTAGTAAATTAAAAAAAAAAATTTAGTTACATTTTTATTCGAAAAATGAAAGGAAAATATACTTTGGGAAGAAAGAAGATAGAAGAAAAAACGAAATTGTTGCTCTGATTGTGAACAAAGCTTAAATGTCAAATTTTATGTAAAAATATAATTTTCTCAAACTTTGGTGGGCGTGAGGGACGGCTAAGCCTTCGCCGATCGTCCTAAAATTTTTCTTGCGTTGTTTTTTATCAATACCCACAAAATTTGAGGTTGAGACCTAGAAGAAATCAAACTTTTAATTTTAACGGTCAACCTAATATACATAACAGGGGCCAAATTACGGCATTCGATATCGATAGAATTTATAATACAATTTAAATAGGAATTTCGATCGATATCGAGTGCCGTAATTTGGTACCAAAATTCATTAAGTTTAGTAAAAACTTATTATAAGAAGTTTCAAATGCTAAACAAGTTAATAAATAGATACCTTTTAAATTTGTCTTTCTCTGAAATGAATGTTGTTAAAATGTTTGTATTTTGTTCCACTTTTAGTTAAATCCACAACATCAAATTCCTGTTTTTGTAGATACTGATGGGGAAGTATATATAGACAGGTAGAATTTTTAATAAACTTAATTGCTTCAAACTTTAAATCTTTTTTTTTTCTTCAGTCATGCCATTATTTGTTTTATGGTTTCAAAATATGCCAAGGACGATAAATTGTATCCCAAGGATCTAAGCAAAAGGGCCCGAGTTGATCATCGTTTACATTATGAAAATGGTGTTTTATTCCAGGTTATCAAAGACATGGTTGTAAGTATATACTCTAAAACTTTAAAACAGTGTTCGAAAATAAGCACTAAATATCGCTCCTTAGTGTTCGTTTCGGTAGATTTGAATAAAACACAAACGCTAATAGTGTTTGTGTAGAAAATCATTAAACAAAAGAACATTTCCCTGTTTGTCATCTTTCGAACACAAAAATAATACTGTTTTTATCCAACACAACAAAAGATGAGAACACTCAATTACGTTCGGTTTTTTTTTTCTTGGGTGTGTGAGCCGAACGCTAAATAATGTAGAGTTTATTTTCGAACACTGCTTTTATATACATGATTTGAAATAAAATTGTTCAAAATTTAACTTTTTCGTTGATTTTCTCTTTTATGTGTTCAAATCAGTGTTCGAAAATAAACACTAAATATCGCTGCTTAGTGTTCGGTTCGCTATATTTGTGAAAAACACAAACGCTAATAGTGTTAATTTCTTTATCAATGTAAAAAAGGAACATTATAGAACATTTAAATATAATGTTTGTCTACAGTATCACTACAATTGTACTGTTTTTTAACGAAGAACAGAACAGTATATAATGTTCGGCTCTTTCTTGAAAATAGTTACGAATGGTATTAAGGGTTGTGTTCGTCTACACAATCACAATCAAAAAAAATAGATATCGTTCTTGGGTGTGTGAGCCGAACGCTAAATAATGTACTGTTTATTTTCGAACACTGGATCAAATAAAATGACGAAAAAAAAATGTGTAAATATCAGGCCTGTCACTGAAATCAATTCCGATCAAAAGTGGAAGTGATTTCATACCTTGCTTCACATAAAACGAAATCACTTTCGATCGGAATTAATTTATATGACATACCTGTATATTATACCAATACATTTTGTTTAGCTACGTGGTGATAGCTTTCATCAGCGTTAAAAAAACTGGAGTCAAAACCAAAAACTGTCGAACAAAAAATGAAAATTTGTCTATAACTTTTCGCTTTTTGAGTTGGTTTGATAGCGACTGTTTACATTTAATGAATCAGAAGTAAAAGCAAAATTTTTTTGTCAATGACAAATGAAGAAATGGCAGTTTTTCTACTTTAACTGCATTGCAAATAATTAGTTCTTTTAAATATGTAGTTTGTATAGAAGCAGCAGAGAAGCAAAAACTGTTGATGTGAATTTTTAATTTAAGTTGATAACTAAAAGTGATTTATGTATAAACTTTACATTATCCTTTATAAGAAGCAGGTGGTAAGTAAATAATTTGAATAATTGAATTGTTTATTTCAGAAACCCGTCAAACGACATTTAAAAAAGGCACACTTGACCGGTTTCTGAAATAAACGATTCAAAGAACAAAGATCAAATTGCTTCTGTTAATAGCTTTAATTGAAGCATTTTGCATTGCAATGATTTAAAAATGATCAAAGGATTATTCCCGATATGTATTTTACTGAACATAAGAGATGCTTGAAATTTCATACTTTTATTAAGCAATAAGTCATCAAATTGTTTTTGAGCAGAGAGTAAAAAATAGTGCTTCCATGTGAAATTCGCCATATAAAAATCATGCCTCTTGTAAGCGGATTTGCAAGGGGGAATTGTGCTGCTCTCCCTTACAAAACTGCCTTTTAACTTATTATTACAAAACTATAGTTTTAAAAAATGTGATAAATTTCAAGCGATTTAAAAATCCATGTTTGAATTTAAGTCACGATTTTTGTTAAAAATACAGTTTAATTAATTTACATATATAGATTTGAAATAAGAGGAGAATGTTTGATAAATAAATCTACTAAAAACAATATTTTCGATTAAAAATCGATTTCTTTCACGTAGCTTTTATGAATAAATATAAGTAAATGAATTTAAAAGTTACATTTTATAAAGAGGAACCCTCTACATTTTAAACAAATTTCTTATGTGTATAACTTTATTCCAGGCCCGCAATATTTATGGCGGTGAGGGAGAATTTAATCCGAAAACCATAGAAATGTGTCAAAATGCATACAGCTTTCTAGAAGCGTTCCTCAAACAAGGTCAATATGTTGTGGGCGATGAAATGACTGTAGCTGATGTTTCGATAAACACCACTCTCATAACACTGCATAAATTATTGCCTGTCAGTGGTGAAAAATATCCCCTTATTACGGCTTGGATGGAACGTATGAAAACATTGCCGGATTATGAGGAAGTTAATGTGAAAGGGGCCGAGGCTTTATGTGCACGTATTACTAGTGTTATGGCTGAAAATAAAGCTAAAAATTAAAAATAGTTTCAAAAGTTCAATAATGTAAAATAAATTGTTTTTGGTTATGTTTTAAAAAATCTTTTGTATCTGATGGTTTTTTTTTTTTGTCACAAACCCAACTCCATTTTTTTCGATCGATTAAGAACAGAACCTTATCTTTTGTCGAAGAAGAGTCTAGGCCCGATTAAAAAGTGCATGAGCTGACTTAACTATGCGAATACATCATAATCATATGTGTCACACCATATTGTACTAAAGGAAACTTTTCGTTTTAACTGTCTGTTTAACGATATCGAACGTCATCGTTCGCATAGAAAATTACATTTAAAACAAAAACAATATTCGAACATTGCTCGAAGTTTGTTTTTGGTTTTAATGTAATTTCTCTATGCGAACGATGACGTTCGAAATCCATGAACCGGCTGTAAGTTTTATGAAACTGTCATTTGCTTTAGCGAAGTGCAAAAACTGATCGTCTCGTACGGAATCAGATGTTTTATATTCACACCACAATAGTGGAGCCGTTATTTCGCGTTTGTGCTGATGTGTTCAACACCAAAAAAATATTGATCCTGGACCCACATTTAACTTAACCGTTCGGCTCAGAATCATTACCCGAGTTGTTCTTACGATGTCCGTTGTTGTTGTAGCAGCGAGAGCCGAATAACAGGTGTTGCAAAGTTGTCAATCCTTAGTCGGTAATCGTTGACCTCCGAGTTGTGCCGGCACCTAGAACCCATTGTCGTTGAAATGCTAACGTTGCCGTCCCACCGGCTGTCTGTCTGTCTGTCTGTCTATGTAAGCCTTGCGCGCAATATACGCAATTTAGGAGATACATAATTTGATGAAATATATGTATGTAGGTTATGTTATAATTGTCACAAGGGTCAAGCATATTGAAAATGGTGAGAATCGGAATAGAATTTTTGCTCATAAACCATCTTATTCAGCCCAATTAAGTATAAAAATTTCACGGGAGTTTAAACTAAAAAAAGAAAAAAAAGGGAGAAGGGAAAAAACTCCAGGGGAAATTTTTTTTTTCATAATTGTGTTGATTATGTTGTTATGTATTTAAATTTAATTTGGTCCAAACTTTTGTATGGCAATCGAAATTATCTTACCAAAATTTATTGGAATCCATATAAGACCAAAGCTCCTATTCAAATATTACTCCCGAATACACCTCTTAATTAAGGCGACCAGATTTTGAAAATAAAAATAGAGGACAAAAAGATAAAAAGTTAATTTGACTTCAAAATTTTTTTCATATTTTACGGACAAATTTACATTCCCATGTTTATATATGTGAAGTAGATTAAAAAAAATTACATATCGTCGCACAAACAGGTATTTGGCCTTAAAAGTCGCTCAAAAGTATTTTTTTTTTTTCATTTAAAATTTTATATTAGAATTTTATTGGATTTAAAGGTAGGTTAGGGTATTTCAGTGTAGAAAAAGACAAAAAACATTATATTAAATCTTATTTATTCGTCATTTTTACAGTATCGTATTTATTTTCAATATTATTAGTACATATCCTTAATTTTAATACCAAAGCACATGGCATCAAGTATTGTTTTAAACCGGTATATTAAATTTTTGTCAATCCCAGATATCTCTGCTGATTTTTCGTGTTCTTCAAAATAGCGGCGACCGGTATTCCCATCATTAGTGTTGCCTTAGGTATGTCCAACAATAAGCCCAGTTGGTCTCGAAAAAAATTACATTTTATTGAAATTCTTGATTAACCTAGTTTTCAAAGCCAATGTATTAAAAAAATCGTGGATTGGGGTGGCTGTTTTGTGCTTTTTAAATTTCTGGAGGATCTATTCTACAAAATACTACCAAATTTAAAGCTCAGAAATGAACAGAAATAGTTTGAAACCTCTGTGAAATAAGAAGATGTGTGTGATCTTTTTTTGCATTTGAAGAGCTTAACCATTAAGGGCAAAAAAACCAGTTAATAATTAGAATCAATGTAAAACTTAAGTTTTAGATAAAGCACATACCTGATTGAACACAATCCATAATAGAAACTGACACAAAATCTACTTTATCACCATAAAATGAATATTTGAAGACACTAAAGTTTTGAGCGTATCGAACAAATCATACGAACACGTTTTTCGAATGGTAACTTCCGACTGACTTTATGCAGCTGGTGAAAGGTTGAACTGCGCCATGTTGGTTCTATTGTTTCGAGGGGTTACCTGACTTAAAAAATAACAGTAAAAAGGGTGTAGTGCTCATATATAAAAAAAAAAATGAATTTTGAGCGACTTTTAGGGCCAAAAACCTGTCTGTGCGTTGTCTTAATATGCAAACCTGTTAGATACACTTTTTAAGTAAATTGAGATTTTGATGCCGTGTGGTAGAGAAAGATGTGCCTCGTCGACCAGCATGTAGTTTTTCTTTAATTTGAGTCTTGAATTGTGTTAAATCAACTATATTTTTGGTTTTCCTCTCAAGCAGCAAAAAGTAAAAATAAAAAGATATTCCTGTAAAATTTGTTGAAAGGGTGTTAGTAGGTTTGCATATTAAGCCGACGATATATTTATATGTATATTAAATCTTTCTTGGCGAAAATTACAATATATATTCAAAGCTTAATCCTAATTCTTATTTGTATTTGTTAGCCATTACCAATGTAACCGCTAATTAATTGTATTTAAGTGTCAAAAAAGCCTGCTAGGCTCAAAGTGTCGGATCTTTTCAGCCTCCGGTGACCTTCGAACTTTATTAGATCGCGAGCAAGGTAGTTGGGATGGACCATTAGTTGATCTATGTTTTTGACTGAATACTTTTTAATTTCTTCCTGGATGGTAGCGATGTTAAGATCTCTGTGGAAAATGTCATTACGTTTATACCATGGGGCGCAGATAATTTGTCGTAATATCCTAGACTGTCTTCTATGTAGCTTCAGGATGTTTGTTACTTACCACTAAATAAAATTTATTTTAATTTATAAAAATAAAAGCTTTTAAAAATAAAGAGGATAAAGATGACAGATTATGAAAAAAGATGATAAAAGAGGACTCAAATTTTATAGATGACAGCAAGTTGAAATAGATGGCTGTCCTCTAAAAGAGTACATATAGTCACTAGGGTAATAACGTTTTTTGGACAAAACTTCTTCATCCCACCACGCGATGGGCAATTTAGTATTAATAAAAAAAATAATTTTTTTAAGGCCATTTTGGCAAAAAAAAGTTTCCGCACCAAATGCAATTTCTAAAGCTCCTCAAAAAAAATTTTTTTTTTCATTTCCAAAAATGCTGCCTCCCCATTCGTTTTTCCCCATATACCACAGAGGGAGCATTTTGCTTTTCATTGAAATCAGCAAAAATTCTGCTTCCCCATTCGTTTTTTCCAATACACCACAGAGGGAGCATTTTGCTTTTTTTCATTTAAAGCAGCAAAAATTCTGCCTGTTTTTGTTCGCGATGTATTTTCCATAAGGAGGAATTTTGCTGCTTTCAATGAAAAGCAAAATGCTCCCTCTGTGGTATATGGGCCAAAATGCTGCCTCCCCATTTCCCTACTACTGTCGGGCTTGAGAAACTTATTATTGACAGTAGCTCAAACTAGCTTATGCATATTATGGTTGGGCCTTAAGAATTCTATAATGCTTTTGTAAACGAAATAAAAACAAAATTTTTATTTGTTTAAAAATAATTTATTAAAGTAGCTTTCTTATGTTAATTTCGAAGTACGTCTTTTATGTGTTTGGGTATAATAAACTATTATTGTATTTGTTTTTATATTGGAATAACGTGAAGGTGACAAATAAAAACTGGGATCATATAAAAACAAAGAAAATAAAATCCCTTAAAAAGCGTTTAAAACTAATATTTTATACAAAATACATATACATTACACAAGTGTTCATATATGGTGTGTGTATTTTTTTTAGTATATAACATAAAAACAAAATTACTAATCACATAATTAATATTTATAAAGTGGAGATACATAGATTTTTTTTTTTTGATTTTATGTTGGATTATCTTTTCAAATACATCATACATATTTATTGTTTTTTTAATATAAATTTATTTATTTTCTACATCGATATACGTACATAAATATACTCTGGCTATAAAATTAACAAAATAATATTTTACGTTATTGAAATGAATTTAATTTTGTTTACTTGCTTTTCACAATATTTACACAATAATTTACCTTTCAGAAAAACAAAAAACCAAATGGAAATTAAACAATTTAGGCGTAACAATATACATATGTAAATATTTATATAGAATATAGAAGATCAGTATTTTATGGACCGGACTTCAATCGAATGTAGTCCAATTACTCATGCCAGTTGTTGTCATAGTTGAACTATTACTAGTCGATGTTACAGTTGTTGTAATCAACGTGAATTGATCTAGACCATATTTGCGTAGCAATTCAAAATCTTCATCTGGTGGCGGCATAGGAGGTGGTACTGTCTTGGGTAAAGGTGGTGGTTTCTCAGTAGGTGGTTTTAATGCAGTTGGCGGTAAATGCTGTGGTGTATAATAGGTATATAAAGGATTACTTATGCTGGATGTAGTCATAAGCGCTGAGGGATTTGTAGTTTTGGTAGGCAAGGTTGTTGATTTCTTTTGAGTATTACTATTACAACTATTAGAATTAGTACCGCCAACAAAATGTGTTGGCAAAGGACGAGCATTTTGATTTAGAGGATCGAAATCTTCTAGATCAAAACTACTATTATGACTATCGTCCAGCGATATTAAATCTTTCATGGAATCCTCAGAAGCATGGGAATTAGTAGCTGTTGTTCCTGTTGTGGTTGAGGAAGCAGTTTTATTAATACCATTCAAACCCAATGTCATGTGATGGGGCTGTAGAGAACGTAAGGACTGTTTTAGAGAAAGAAAGAGAAAGAGAACAGTAGGGCAAAAACAAAGCATAACGTTTATATTAAAATTTTAGTTAACTTCAATCGTAAGTTCAAGGAAACAATCTGGATATTTTTAGTAATTTTTTTTAGCAGATTTTAAAAAGTCTAACACATAAAATAAACATTATATAAGCAGACAAACTAAAAAGAATAAGAGAAACAATGGCAAACAATGACAAACAATTACCAAGACACTACAAGAATTCTATAAATTTATAAATGTATATGTTTGTATGTGGGTTTGTAGGTTATTTGTTTTAAATGAGCTACAATTACAATAATTATTAATTTGTTAAAAAAAATATCTTTTATTATTTATTAAGTTTTGTTATTTTAAAATTATTTCAGTGCTAGGTGGATATTTGATGAATGTACAAGGTGAGTTCTTTTTTAAAGATTAGGTTCGAAAGGTTGCTGATTTTGTTCAACTACACGCAGGTATGACATCAGTAATGTTAACAGATCAGACCATCATATTTATTTAATACATACTTATGAGTACGTATTACAATAATACATATGTCAGCAGTTGTTAAATAAGGCAAGCATTGCTTTTATTTCAAATTTGTGTGTCAAGTTTAGTTTAATAGTTACCAAAAATTAAAAAAATTGTTTATACATATATTTAATACATTATTTTATATATTCAATATAAGCAATAGTTGGGATATCAAAATTTTTGGCAAACACTACTTTCTGGTACAATTCTTAAAACAATTCTTACGTTTTACATTTAATCCCTTGCAATAAATTTTTAAGCGAGTCGATTTATCAGAATAACACATAATAAAACATTTATTAATTTTTAAATGCTGATCACGAATACAAATGGGGAAAAATGCCAAGATCTACTACCAGTAGATTTAAATAAAATCTTTAATCTAGAACCTTTATTTGTATGGGGATGGACATAGGAGGACTCTTATTTAAAAACGATCTCAAAATCTTCTTATTAAAATATTAATAGTTTTTAATATAAATTTAAGGTTGTTGAATTTTAATATTTAAAATAATGTTTATTAGTACAGTGAAACTTCGATATTACGAACTTCGTTATAACGAAAAACTCAATATAACGAATTTTTAGCTGATTCCCCTGAAAAAACCTTTTTATTGCAAAGTTTTTCATACAGAAAATGCTCTATAGCTATAACGAAGAAATTCTGAGCTATAAAACCTCTATATAGCGAAGTATTTTTTCAAAAGCCTCTATACAACGAAATTATAATTGAGAAATACATACATATAACATTTTAAGTGTTTAAGCCATTAAAATCCCGTTATCAAAAGCCTCTACATAACGAAGTCTTGAACTATAGCCTCCATACAACGAAGTTAGAATAAAGCAAAATTAAATTTTAAGCAAAACGGGGAAGTCCCTTTTAAACACAACGAAAGGTATATAAATTTCTTTGCATATGTAAAGCGCCACAAATGTAGTCAATTCTGTTTTGGTTCTTTGCCAAATAAAAACATAAAGGGAAATCACGATGGGTAGTGCAAAGTGTGCAAACGATGCAAATGCGTGCAAAAATACACACATTTGCACACCACAACAACAAAATGTACGTATTTGCAATTTGCTCTTTTTTACTTCGTTTGCACTAAAAAAAACCATGAGCAAAGTTAGTAGTGCATATTTGCTCAGTTGCAAACAAATGTAAACAATAACATTTGACATATTAAGTGCCATATTGATTTAAAGAAAACTTATAAATTGAACATTTTCGCAGATTGTAAAATAAAATAGAGAATTAAATTTAAATTAATAAAAAAGAAAACATTTATTTTAATTTGCTTGTGTATAATTGTAAACAAATGCAGATTTTTTACAGTGCTGCCAGAAGTTTTAGGTGTTGCCAGAATTCGTTTTTAGAAAAATATTATATTTGCACAACAATAAAAGTGGTATGCTCACGATCAATCATAATATGCACTGCAAATTTACACATTGCAAATTTGCACAATGACCATCGTGATTACCCTTATAATTTTTTATTTGCCTCTTAAATATTGTATTTTTATTATGTACATAGTATTTCGTGTAAAATTTTTTTTCGTATTTCTTTAAATTTCGTTATACCAAGGTTTCACAATGCATATGTATAAAGAATCAATAGCTATAACGAAGTATTTTTCGATCCCCTCTAGATTCGTTATATCGAAGTTTCACTGTAATATAAAGACAACTTAACAAATTTTCATAAAAAATTAGATTTATAAAACTTATGTAACCCTAAAATATTTGGGGGATTCACAAGGTAGTCGAAGTTGTAAAGTAATATTTCTTAAAAAAAATTACAAGAAATATCTATGACTGCTGTACAGATATGACGAATCAATAAACAGCCTTAAAATTTTTGTTTTGTTTGAAACACAACAGTACTTTTTTTAAACAATTTTAAAATATTATTTAGCACATTATGACAATATGAATTAATAGCACAACTTGTAAATCCCCCAATTTTTTATGAATAAGGGCTTAAACGTTTAACTACTACTTTGGAGCTGTAGTCAATAATGAACATATCAAAACAAAAAAAAAAAAAAACAAAAAGGAGAAGATAAAGAACTGAAGACATTTTTGGGTTATGTTTCGTGTCAAACACACAAAAACATCTTGCGGAATTGCTGGTTGTTTCATTTCGCTTGGAGGTTCTGGAATCAATTAAAAATCCTGGAAATTAATTGCTTTGAAAGCCGAGGTCGTGAGACGCGTCAAACTATTTTTGAAATTAGACAAAAAAATAAAAATAAAAAAAAAAAATAAAGACTTAGAAGCAAAGCTAGGTGCCTTTTAATAGTGACTTTTCGCAATTCTTTGTACGAAAGCTGCTGTATTTTAAAAATTATAAAAGTAAAGATTAATTTTATAAGTTACATTTTTGTGAATTTCCCTTTCCCATCTTCAACCAAACTCCACACAAATTCGAACCAAAAGACAAATACATTTCCCAATTGAAATATTACTGATATTAAATTAAGGACCATACAACAATTCATCGGAAAACATTACTGTGATGTAGAAGAGTTTTGTTTCAAAAGTATACCTCTTTGTCTTTCTCTTTTTTTAAACGAGGAGCTGGTACAGGCGGTTCACAGCCTGGTGGCGATGATTGATAAAGTGAAAAGCGAGAAGCGGCCGTTACAAAAGACGCACTCGATGATGATGAGTTTGATGTATTTGAATTGTTTGATGATGAAGAAGCTGAACTGCGTAAAGAATCATTTTGAATCAATTGGGTTTCGGCATAATCCTGCCAACAATTACGCTCGAGTCGCGTAATACCAGCCGTAACGGCAGCAGCTGTTGCGGCCACAGCATTTGACAAAATATTAGCACCGCCTCCATTAAAGGGTGTAGGTGTGGGTGGAGTGACGGCTGCTTGACGCCTTGGTGGTACCGGTGGTGATTGCATATCGGGCGGTGTGTCATATGAGGAATCAGTTGTAAGCATAAACTGATTTTTGGGAGTTGATGAGTATGAAGGTTGTAATTGTTGCTGTTGTAGTTGATTTGTGAAATGATTGCTAGTGGCTGTGGTGGTAGTGCTGTTGGTAGTAATAATAGTGGCAGTATTAAGGGTTTGTGATTTTGATTTTGGAATGTAAATTTGTGCCGGTCTGGGTACAAATGGTGGTTTGCCTTCTACACGAGGATGTGAACCGTATGGGTGATTATAATATGTTGGGCCATTGAGATGTTGTTGCTGTTGCTGCGGCTGTTGCTGATAGAGCTGTAATAAATGAGGTGCTGGTGGTGGTGGCCTTGCTGGGGCTGGTCCCCCGGTACGCGAGGCCGTTATGCGATGATTTGGCTCTAAACTGTGACATGGTTTAAGCTGTTTTTTGTTTAGATTTATTAAATATATGTTTATAGTTTTTGTTTTTAATTTTAATTATTGTATGAAGTTCATGTTTTATGAAATAGGACGACCGCACAAAGTTATGCAACATTAGACGTACAAAATAACCATAGAAAAGAAAAGAATAATTCAAAAAAATATAATAAATAAAAAACGAGAACAAATTTGTGAGGGCGTATTTGTATGTTTATGGCACAATTAAAGCGATAGTTATAACAGATATTTTTAAACATAAAGCTTTGTTGTATTAAACAGGCAAAATCTTACTGAAGGAATAAAACATAAAACTTTAATAAATTTGAAGGCGGAGTAGTTGAATTTATAACTCTAATTAGATAAAAAAAAAAAATCTAAATTTTTAACTGACTTTGAAACAGTACAGAACTACGAAATCGTTTGAAAATCAATTGCAGCTAATATAAAGCTAGAAAATAAGGCTTATTTTAAACAATAATAATAACTAGCAGTAATCGAAAATAAACATTATATTACGTTCTTTAGTGTTCAGATGTTTCCCTGTTTATGATCTTCGTACACAAAAAAAATATTTTACTAATCGAACTCAACATAAAGATGAGAACAATTCATTGCGTTCAGTTTTTCGTAAAAACAACAAGCTTCGCTGTGTTCGGTTTAACACATTGTTTGCTTCAACAACATTTTTTTTTTTACAAAAACAAAACATGTATACAATACAAACAGGATATTTGTGCAACTTTCCAAGCAACAACAACAATACTAGTTAAAATTTTTAGTTGGCTCATTTCTTGATATAAATATGTAAAAAAACACTAAAGAACTTTTAATATTCAGCCATGTCACAGAGTACAATTCCGTTCGGAACCGAAGAAATCATTTGTTTATTGCTAAAAAGTGTATTTTGATAGTTTTTTGGCCTTTCAGATACAGAAAACTCCCATTTCGTTTGGTTTCATTCCGAAATTTTTTTTGCCATTTTCTAAAGCACCAAAATACGTTTCCGAACGGAGTTGTACTCGTGACATGGCTGGTTATGTATGTATACAGAATCACTACAATTGTTCTGTTTTATAATGAAAAACAGAACACTACATACTTTTTGCTACTATCGTGTACTAATTCACCAACTCTAAACAAAATAGATATTGTTTCTGGATGTGTGCACCGCACCGTACGCTAAATAGTGTTCGGTTTATTTTCGAAAACTGATAACTAGATTAAAAAAATCAAATTATGTTATGATTAAAAAAAAAAAACAAATAGAAAAAAGCTATAAATTATCAATTTCAGATACATATCGTCAGCTCAGTACTGGTTGGGCCTACCAACCACTTTAAAAAAAAATTTAAATATATACATATTTTACATATATAGTATATACAGTTTCAGTTAAAAGCAGTGTTGCCAAAAGTAGGGAAAAATCCCTACATGTAGGGGTTTTTGTTACTAAAATAGGAGCGTAGGGAAAATCGGACAGATTTTTTATATTCGCCAAAATGTAGGTATTTTTTCGCATATTGCATTGTATACGAAATAAATGCAAAAAAATGATTTTAATTAATGATTTAATATTTAAAGAAATGGAATTCATAAGTCTCGAACATATTTTGGGACAAAAAAAAAAAAGATGAGTACAATTTAATTAAAGCCTCAATGATCTTTTGTATGAGTGTAGAACAATCGCATAAAATTAATTTTCTGAAATTGTGAAACTAATTTGTTTTGAAACATGGAGTTGAAACAGTTTTCGATAAAAATGGTAAAAGGAAAAACTATAATGATGAGGTTGTGTTTCCAAATTTATCAAAATTGGTTCGGATTTAGTTTGCTTTACCCAAATGCAAATTGCAAATGGTGATGCAATGAGACCACAAGAAAGCGATACAAATTGAGCCACACAACTTTAAGTTTAATTTATATTATAAGATAATTTTTGAAAAAAAAAAAACGGAAGAGGCTGCATTAATTTCGAATATACTAATGGTCACTTTAGAAAATTCTGTTCAGAAGAAATACATAAATATACGGCCATGCCATGGGAATCGAAATAACGTGAAATTGAAATCGACGAAGATTCTTAATTAAATTATTTTAAAATTAAAGCAGCTTTTCCTGAATTCAAAAGTAGTTCAGTACCCATGTTCTGTAACTTTAGTGAGAACTTCTTGCATCGAAAAGATGTGAAACAAAATATTCCATCGTTTCTCGAAAAGTGAGAAAAATTTGTGTCTGTAACTCATGTCGAAAACTATCAAAAGAGATTACGTCGTTACGTTATAAATGTCATAATATTGCACTCGAAGCCGATGTGACATTGCAGACGTTCAGAACGCCAGTAACACATATCGTTGACGGCGACCAAAATTTACTTAAATTGAAAATTTTTCAACGAAGGCGGCGAAAACACAACCGTCGGCTATGCCAAATTGTGTAAAGAGCGACTTTAATGTTTGTTGTTTGCAAACGAGCTTTGAAGACATTCGTATATTTTATAAAAATGTTAAAAGCAAAATAATAAAACAATGAAAAATGTGCCAAGAATAAAATATTATTATTATTATTCTTTGCATTTTTAATTGTTTTTTAGTGTTGAAATTTTTTCTCGCCCCATTTTTATTCGTGAGTTTATTTGACAGTTCAAAGCGGGAACTTTTCTCACCAAAATGTTACAGAAACACTTTTTCTGTGCATTGGCTAGTAATTTCCTTACGTGACAGATTGCACTAGCCAAAAAAAGTTACAGACATAGTTAAGTGAGAAAAACAGCTGTTTGTTTCAATTTATGGTATTTTTGTTTAATTTCACACATTTCAATCGAAAACTTTCTCGACGCGAGAGTAACAGAACATGGGCACAGGTATATAAAAGGAAATATTTTTCAAAATGTGTTCGATTTCATTTTCACGTGACTTTGATTGCCATGACATGGCCGATTATTTATAAAATAACCTATTGCTATTGTACCTGAATTAAATTAAAGTGATCATATAAAGATTACCTGCCGTATTAAAATTTTCTATGAAAGTTTTACTTGAAAAACGCTTGCTTAACTTAATAAATGTTTATGGATACGGTGGTACATATTTTTTTTTAAAACTTTTGTTTTTTTCATTGAATTTAAAAAAAATTTATCATTTAAAAAAAAGTACATAAATTTTTTTTTTGTTTTATTACTTATTTTTGTTGTTAGTTAGAGCTTTACTAAACATATGCGAATGAAATTAGTTTTTATAACTATTGTTTCTTATACTGTAATGAGTAAAACGCGTAGGGATTTTTGTAGGGAAAATTTTTGAAACGTTTTGGGAAAAATCGGTTTTTTTAGTATGCGTAGGTATTTTTCAAAAAATCTTTTGGCAACACTGGTTAAAAATTTTTACTTTTTTGGTGATTCTTAAAAATGACAATATGCTTTTTCTAATGCAGCAAACCGCAGTTTTCTACCTGCATTACTTTTGTAATAAGTAAGCTTCAAAATACACCTTTGATAAGACAAAAATTAACTTGCTAACTTAAAAATTGTTTTTCTCCAAAACTCATTTTTTCCCATAGGCCCCTTTTAACTGAAACTGTCACCGGTTTCACCAAATTTTTTATGGTTTCTGAGACAATAAGTATTAATTTTGCTCCATATCAACTTTTTTAAAGTTAATTAAGTACTAGAGCTGACCCGACAGACGTTGTCCTGTCCAAATTAGCAAAAATGTTTGCGTTCGATTTTTAAAATCCGTTAAAAAGATACGAACATAAAGAAAAATTAGTCAAATCGATGCAGCCGTTTTCTGATTTTAGGAAAATCAAAAAAGTGGGCGTTAAAGAGGGCAGGGTAAAATTTTCTTTCCGTAAAAACCTTAGTTGGACCATGGCGATGATTTTAAAGACAAACTCGTCCAAATCGGTAAAGCCGTTCTCAAGTTATGCGCTTAATAGAAAAAGTGGGCGTAAAAGTTGGCGTCGTACATTTTTTTTTTCGATGAAAACGTAAAATGGATTAATACGAACATTTAAAAGAAAAATTAGTCAAATCGATAGAGCCGTTATTTGATTTAAGGTAAATCGAAAAAAGTGGGCGGGGCAAACATTTCTTTCCGTAAAAACCTAAGTTGGACCATGACAATCATTTTATAGAAAAAATCGTCCAAATCGGTCAGGCCGTTCTCAAGTTATGCGCTTAATAGAAAAAATGGGCGTACAAGTAGGCGTGATAAATTTTTCTTTCGATGAAAACTTAAAATGGATTAATACGAACATTTGAAAGAAAAATTTGTCAAATCTATGGAGCCGTTTTCTGATTTTAGGTAATTCAAAAAAAGTGGGCGTAAAAGTGGGCGGGGTAAAATTTTCTTTTCGTATAAATCTAAGTTGGACCATGGCGATTATTTTAAAGAAAAAATCTTCCAAATGATATAGATGTCATTGGTGGTGCAATATGAAAATTGGATTTTGCCACGCTTTATACTATAGAAAAACGTGTTCTCGTTATTCAATAAACCACTATGTTAGAAGAATTAAATATTTCTTTTTAAATAAGATATCGTCAGCCACCACTGTTGCTTGATCTTGCCATACGATAACACAGACCTTTTTGCTAATTTTGAATGGTATTGATGTGACCAAAAGCTGGTAAAACAATTATATAAGCGCATAATATACTGTTTACATTGCACAGAAATCTTTGCCACGCCCCTCCGCCCGCAGACCGAAAATAAAAAAATCATACTTCACAGTGTTACCCGCCTGAATATTCTGAAGATTCCCTGAAAATTTCATCAAAATCGGCACAGCCGTTTTGGAGTCCATACGTTACATACATAAATAGACGCATCCTGTTTTATATATGTATATAGAAAGATTACTTTGCTCTACACGCAACTGTTCGCGAATGAAGAAAATTCTTCATACAAAAACGTACAAAATAAATTTAACTCTTGCTTTACTTCATTGCCAAAAGAAAAAAAGTAGTTTAAGCAAAAGCAAAATAAAATGTTAACATTTCAATACACAGCAGTAAAAATACGTATGCAGAGCAAAAAGCTACTTTTTAAAAATAAATTTAGAAAAGTGGCGTTTGCGGCACAAAACAATAATTTTAGAAAAGCCAAAAGTATTAAACAAATAAAACCCTCAAGCGAATAAGAATTGTAAACACTCTAAGTCTTACTTGTAACAATATCAAAGCTTAAACAAAACACCAACAATAAACAGTGAGTTTATCTTTTCTTACATCCCCCTACAATTGGTTGGGTTCTTCCGACTCGAATTGTAGTTGTAAGTGGGTTAAAAGAAATTAGAAACTGCATTTCCTTTTTAATTTAAATCTTGCGTTAATTTTATAAAAGCCTTTACCTTCGAACATAACTTAAAGCAAATCACGTAAAAGTATATACCCGGTGGCGTTTATGAGCGACATTGTCATTATGACATTTTCATTGATGAATAATCGCACCAGAGTCAGTAACAAGTTGATATGTAGGGAGTTATGCATGACAACGGCTTTGCAATGTCACTGTTTCCTTAAAAGGAAAAACTTAGCGGCATTGTCTGTTATGAATAGATCACGAAGTGAGCACTGCAGGACTTTGTCTGCTACATGTCTCCGTCAATGAATAAATCAGAAATAACGGACCGTTTCTTTTTTCTGTTTATTCTGTTCCATTTATTCACTAATAAAAGCTGATGATATTGTCTGTAATGCTGGGTACACACTATGCAACACGTTTACGCAATCCAGTGAATTAAATTCATTTTCATTCATTTCAGATTGCATACACATCAAAACGCTTTGATATTTTGAGGTTGCATTGAAACAGTTTCCATGTAGGTTGCACTGTGTGTACCCAGCATTAGGACTCACAAACAAATGAACGCCTACAAGACAAAATCAACATTGGTCATCTATAACAGTTTGGACAAATACTTTAAAAATGCATATATGACACCAAACTAAAATCAACACTTGCCATCGATGATTTAATATTGTCAGCGTTTGTCACGCTGAATCACTATGACGTTCGCCACCGGGTATGTTCACACACATACAAGACCAACTTAAAGCTCAAACTAACTTTAGAACTAAAACATAAAATCGACATTTATTCGGTTCTTTTTTGCTTTAATATTTTCCTAAATTAATATTTTTGCATATTAGCGTACTAATCTAATACTTATGTATGTATACTCCGCCTGGGCAAATTAAAAAAAAAAAAAAAAACAAAACAAAAAACTAACAACAAAAAATTTACAAATAACATTTATACAAGAATTCTTAAAATTCCAAAATTACTACTTACACTTCTATCCACAATAGGCGTTTTAAATAGTGGATGATTTTGTAATTCCTGCGACAAATTCATTTCAGACGAGCATAATGAACTTGCCGGACTGACCGTAGGAGATGAGGCCGCTACATTATTATTAAGATTATAAGAACCAGTGTTAGACTTTGCAAAACCATTTGACTGTATGTGCGTACTCGAGCTGGACATGGCCAAAGGTGTTGGAGCACGACGCAAATGCAAAGAGGCACTTGTAATTTGTTCTTTGGAAGCGTATTGAAAGCCCACAGCCGAACTACCGGCGACACCATTTACACGTTTACCAAATATAGGAGAACTGGGTGCCGAATGTCGTCCCATAAACGTTTTTATAGGTAAATCTTTACCATAGACAACACCATCTATGCGATCATGCTGCGAATTCGAAGTTAAATGAGAGCGAAAATGTGTGGTATTATGAGCATTGGTGTGTGGTGGAGTTATATCACGCAATTTCGATTTTAGGTTTTTATAGGCGTGTTTAGCACTCTGAGAACTTTCTTTTACCTGCAAATGTTTTTTTAAAAAATTTTAAGTGTTAAGAAATCATCTGTTGTACATGAAATACAATTAAATGAATTATAATTAAGGATATACAATTGTTAAACTACTTTATGTTACGTTTTAGCTAAATTAAAAACTAAATTAGTTAAGGGCTAATGTTAATAAAATTGATATTTTCTGTTTATAAAACCTTACTTTAAGTTATTTTTTTTTTACCACTCACCGATTTAACAGCGGACTTAACAGCAGGATTAGTCTGCAAAATGTGATTTTTTGGATTTGGTTTTTTAAGGTCACATTTATATTAGGATGAATTTGTTTTTATTTTTTTTTTTTAAGAAATGGATAGAGTTTTATGCAAGCAATAAAGGACAAACGTTTTAATGATTTTCATATTGACGTTGTTGTTTCCACGTGGGTATATTTCAATATGAAAAGAATACAAAAAAAGTACGAGAAAAATATATATTTAAAATTTAATAAATTTTTCTAAAAAAAAATACTATAAAGCATTATTAAATGATTTTTTTGATGTTTTAAATGATAAAAATTAAATAAAAAAAAAAAACGAAATTAAAAAGGTAAATTATATTTAAAATTAAATAAAGAGTAAATAAATTATTAGAAATGACAAATGCAATTAATAGAGCATAAAAACTACAAAATTTCAAATCAAAATAAATTTTACGGTGCAATTTAGAAACATTATTACTGTGCTGCCAACCCAAAAGTTAGTAGAGTTACTGTGTAAAAAAGCAAATTTATTAAGTATTTAATATTTGAAATTTTACGAACTTTTTATTATTGTAAAAGTATGTATTTTTAACGGTAGATAAGGTATTTTTGCCGATCACAGTAAAGTTGAGTAGTTTTTGTATTGAAATTAATTTGTTTTTAACTATCAAGAAAAAGTTAAAACTAGTGTTTAAGTAGCATTAATAGTGTAGGTTTTCTTATTGAAAACTTTATTTAAACCATGTTTTCCCAAATAATACTGGAAAAAATTAACGAAAAATCAAATTAAAAAGAATAATATAAAAAATCAACATATTAAAAGAATATTTTAAGAAATAAATATGTAACTGGAACTGGAACTGAAAAGCATTGTTATAAGATGCATAAATATGGTTTAATTTTGACTTTTAATGAAAAGCAAAACAAAACTGCAAAGAAATTATTTTATCTTTTAAAGGAACAATTCTTTTTTATACAAGCACAATTCGGCTAAAAGATATTCTTTATATTCCCTTTTAAAAGTCCTTCATCTGCAAGCCTTTTATAATGCGTGTAAAAAGAAGGGAGTGAGGAAGGGCTTGCTCCCAATGACAATCTGTGTAAAAATATAAGTATGGAATAAGGCGAGGAGTACTTGTGTCTGCTAAATAAGGCCTTCGAAAAGGCCTCTACTTATTATTTTTACCGTTGGGATAAATGTATAAGCCAGTGTTCGTAAATAAACATTAAGGTCCTAATAATATAACACCCCAGTGGTATAAAAAGTAGCAATCGCCACCAATGACAGGCGAAATAGTTAGCACTTTCACACAATTTGTACCAGGGTCTACTGATGTGGCATTCAAATCATACCTAAATCTTTCCCTAGACACCAATATCTAGTGTTAACATTTGAAAATAGGTACCCACTTTTCGCTAGCTAATTCTATAGCTCCAAGTAATGCAGAAAACAATTTTTTTTCAACGACAACACAAAAAAATGTGTATCCGAAATAGATCCCGTTATTAGAACAACAACAAAATCGCATGCTTTTTGCTAGCACGCTTTGAAGATATAAGTAGCTAACCCTTATGGTAGGTAGATATTATGCAGAGAGGGATCCATCGCCACCTCGTAGGACATCCCCGTGTTAAATTCGCCACTTAAAAGCATGTGAGGTAGATTGTAGTGGGACTAGCGGTAGTTTTTAATGAGCTAGCGAATATACACGTTCTGAGCTAGTACGCCATACCACTGGGACGCAACGCCAAAGAATTACATTGAAAGCAAAAACAAAGTCATAAATATTTTTTAATTTTGTTGTTGCTTTCTACAGAAATTCATGTACCGTTTTAAAATGTAATCAATGACCCCTATAATGACCCAGTGGTATAAAAAGTAGCAATCGCCACCAATGACAGGCGAAATAGTTAGCACTTTCACACAATTTGTACCAGGGTCTACTGATGTGGCATTCAAATCATACCTAAATCTTTCCCTAGACACCAATATCTAGTGTTAACATTTGAAAATAGGTACCCACTTTTCGCTAGCTAATTCTATAGCTCCAAGTAATGCAGAAAACAATTTTTTTTCAACGACAACACAAAAAAATGTGTATCCGAAATAGATCCCGTTATTAGAACAACAACAAAATCGCATGCTTTTTGCTAGCACGCTTTGAAGATATAAGTAGCTAACCCTTATGGTAGGTAGAGATTATGCAGAGAGGGATCCATCGCCACCTCGTAGGACATCCCCGTGTTAAATTCGCCACTCAAAAGCATGTGAGGTAGATTGTAGTGGGACTAGCGGTAGTTTTTAATGAGCTAGCGAATATACACGTTCTGAGCTAGTACGCCATACCACTGGGGAGTTACAATCAGGTATGGGCACTACTACATTGAAAGCTTTGCACGTATGACATTGTATTGGCTTGTTTACGTTTGCATTTGTTAGTTTTATGCTCTTTTGCTCTTTGTTTTTGTGTATGTATACTAGTGTGACCGCAAGTTATATGGGCAATTTTTTTTTCGTATTTTCACTTGGCAAGCCCCTTAGAATGATTCCAAATTAGAAAAAAAATATATACAGTACTTTTCGCTTAAGTCCACTACTATAGTTGCACAACTTTTGTGGACTATAAGCGAATTTGGACTATAACCGATTTTTTTTAAGCCATTTTATGGATAATAAGTGAAACCTAGTATAATCCACATTTTGGACTATATAAATATTATTTTCTTCAATAAATCCACTCTTTTAAACAAAAGAAAAGTTTTTTTTAAACGTAACCAAATATTGATTTATTTTAAATAAATAGTTAAAACAAAAATCTTTTTATTAATTAATTCAAATGCTTTAAAAGATTTCAATAAAAACAAATGAGTATGAGATTTGTTTTAATTCTTTGGATGAAGAAATCAAATACATACAACATAAATATCAATTTCATAGGATCTTTACATGGGGTCTTCACTGGACAATTGTTTGTTATACCAAACGTCAAAGTATTTTTATGAAGTTTGACGTTTATTACGACCAGGCGCGGATTCAGGGGGGGGGGGGTGAAATAAGGAAATTTCCCCCCCGTAAATTATAAAAATATGTTTTGTATATTTCGATAATACAAGAATACCCATTAATATTATCTTTTTTAATGTACAAAATTTTTGAAAATCCCAGCAAGGTTTTTTTTTGTTTTTTTATTGAATCTCTAACGAAATTTTCAATAAGTATTTTTTTGTTTTTTTTATTGAATCTCTAACCAAATTTTTAATAAGTATCCAAATCTTCATCCTAATAGTTATTTATTAGATATTTTTAATGAAACATCTAGTTTACTGTATTCAAATACTTATTATTCTACATTCAATCCCAGCAGGCGCCATCTATGTATAACCAAAGAGTAAACGTTTGACGTGAAAATGCGTGCGGTTGAATTAAAGCCTTAGTATTTGCAATATTTATGTATAAGTATATGCGTTATATGAAAAAAATCCTATTCGATAATTTTTGACGAACGCACGGATTTGTCGGGGAAAAGCCAGATTTTCTTATCTTTAAAATATTTTAACATACAACAAAAAGTTGTTAGGCAAGAATTGTTTTGGCTTTGTTGTAAAAGCATTTGAAGAGCCTTCACAGGATATTGATAATGACACTGATGTGACAATTGATGCGATGGCACTATCATCAACAGTTCTTAAAACTTTGACAAATTTTAGTCTTGACCTAAAAAATTGTATAGGAGTTGGAACTGATGGATGTCGTTTGATGTCAGCAGAAAATGAAGCTGTTAAAAAATTCTGGAAACCGCGACAAATGCGAAACAAACGCCTTGCTATTTCCCGTAAATCAGGCAAAACACGTTTTTAGTAAAGTATTTGGGAGCCAAACTCTCTACATTATGCGAGACAAGATGGGTGGACCGTCACGACTCAGCTTTACACTTTGCAACAAGTGTACATCATATAGTAGAAGCTTTGGAAAAAATATCTGAGTGGAAAGGTAGAGATACTTCATCAAGAGCCTCATATTAAGGAACTCACTTAGAACTTTTGAATTTATTTGCGGAATAAACATATTAAGTGTGATACTTATTGTAACACAGCCGCTTAGTATCATTTTACAAAAGCACGATATAGATCTTCAAAAAGGATCAAGCCTTATCAAAACTTTAATCATGTGCCTTGAAGAAAAAAGAAATAAAGCCGAAGAACAATTTAAAGTGATTTTTAAAAAAGTTAAAGTTATTTGCGTTCAAATCGAGGTTCCAATCTAAAAAACAAGATTTGAACGAAATAATCACATCCAAAATGTTGAAGATTTCTACCGAGCTGTAGGTTTCATTCTCTTATTGAATTTATTTTAGAAGATCTCAAAACACCTTTCCAATAGATATCTTTAATGTATTGAACATACCAAAACTTCTACTCAAAGTGTAATCAAGTCATATACAGATATAAAACCACAACTCGAGATAAACACCTACTAACATCTAAACTTGAGCCTGAACTGTAGCATTGGCGACAAACATGGAAATTATCTGAAAATCTATCAGATAACGTTGTAGATGCTTTAATAAACTGTGATGAAGAAATCTACCCAAATCAAAGAAAAATATTTAAAATTTTCGTTTCAATGCTCGTCAGTAATGCTACGAGCGAGAGGTCATTTCCTACCCTTCGTCGAATAAAAACATGGCTCAGATCAACAATGACAAACTGAACATAGACTGTACTATCTAAATTTGCCTCACAAGGAAATCATAAATTGCTTATTTAAAAAGATTAGTTTATTTTAATTTATATTGAATATTTTATTTAACCTTATTGTTGAGTTTTTTTAATATAATATACACAAATTGCTTTTAATATACTTTTAAAAACAATTTTTTTTTTGTATCATAAAAAACTTTACTTACAAGTGAGGGGTATAGAATCAAAGACTGCAAAGTCCACATTTATAGTTTTCGTAATAAATAGTAAAAACCTCTAGCTCAAAGTATATTCATATTTATGTATTGTATATATGCTATTCAGTAAATAAGAATATGATGAAGATATGACGCAAGTTTCAACCAAATGGATATAGCAGTTTGCTGGCAATTATAATAATAAAATTGGAGATTGCTGTGTTTGCTCTAATCAAATGGACATTGATGCTTTTTTAGCATTGGCAAGTACTTAAAACAGTCAGTAGTTATAAAATTCTTAAACTTAACAAAGGCTTAGTTTTTTCTTGATTGATTTGGAGGAACTTCATAACAACTTAGCTCCATAATTACGAATAAATACAAAGTTATAAAATGAACAATAAAACAAACTGCTTCATATAAAAAAAAAAAAAATTGTTATATTTTTAATTTCTTTTTAGTTTTGTTTTGCAAAAAGGGGAAAAAATAGCCTGCATTTTCGAAAAGAGTTGAGAGAAAAATAGCTTAACAAACTGTGATCATTGCAAAAACGACAATGTCCAATGGACATTGCCGTTTTTGCATCAATTCTTAATTTTTGAACATACTTTTTTATGGGATAAAAGTGTTTCTGCTAATGTAACATTCACTAATTGGAAGCATTCATTAAATACAACTAAATGGCATTTTTAGTTACGTTTGTGAAAAAAGTGGACTTTGCAGTCTTTGATTCTATACCCCTCAAGTATTCTAGGGCTATATCTAATGAACAATGTTGCTCTGTGTTAGTTTTCTTTAACATTAATATTTTATCCAGAAAAAACCAAATTAAAAAATAACACCGAAATTTTCACATATCTTCGCATTCTTTGCCTGGTGATTACACTACGTGACAAATTTTCAACAAAGTCGTGACCAAATGATTCTGACAGCTAATCTTTATGTAAAACTTTCCCCTGAATCCGAATATGAAGTCAGCCAAGTGAAAATACAAAAAAAAAAAAAAAATAACGGTCACCCTAATGTATACACGTCGTTCGCTCTTTTTGAATTTTCATTTTGAATTTGCCCATAGCTGGTTACAATCGACAAACGATTTTCGCTGGCCATCGAGCAAATACTATTGAATGTGCATTTTGTATTATGAGTTGGCAGCACTGTCGAAAATTTCGTTGTGCATCGAATTTTTCAACGAAAACGAATTGGCTTTCGATGGTGCAAATGTAAAGAACTTGCTGAAAATTTAAATTTGTTCTCGTATACCAAATATCACATTGTCGTTTTGCTTGTTTGTTGGAAAGTTCACTGCTAAATTTAGCATTATTTATTTTGATTTAGCAGCGAATTTTTCTAATAGCATTTAGCATCATTTTCAGCATTTTTGTAATATTTTTTAGCATTATTTAGCATTTTTTAATCTTGAAAATTTTATACCTATATTGCTATTTCACAATATAATCACTTCTGTCAATCTCTATAATTGTATTTTGTCATTTATACGTTTATACAAATGTATAATAATAGAAACCCTGTAAACACCAAAAAAAAAATTAAAGAAGAAATGGTAGATTTTACTACAGAAGAAATAACGGTTTTGGAACAGCAACGGCAAAAGCTGAATGCATACGAATTGATGAACCAAAGTTCAACTATTGAATTCTGGATAGGTGTTAAGAATATGATGAAAACAGATCATATTATTATGGTATTTTGACCAACACTTTCGAAACTATTCATATAATGCAGTGATAACCAAGCCCCGAACTAAGAAAGCCCCGAACGCACGCACACAAAGATATTATGTGCTTGTGTGCGGTCGCAAAGACTGATGATAGTCTGATGTTTTGAAACGAACAAAGTTGTAATATACATGTGAATTGCCGACCGTGTCTGTGTGAAAAATAGGATTATTGACTGGCTCGCGAGTCTATGGAGTGGTTATCACTGATATAATGGTATGTTTAATGTATAATAAGATTTACTGAACATGCTGTTGAATAGCCTTTTATGTTTTCAATGACAATTTTTGTTTTTACATATATTTTGTATTTAATAATATATATCTCTGGCAATAAATAATAATGGCTTAAGTTCACTTAAGTGCTTTTTAATGTTATTACATATTCTTATTATCTTCTTCAAGATCTATGACGCAGCTAAATTTCAAGTATAAAATGTCATTATTAATAAGACTATACGCATTAATATTTTTACTTTCACAATACAACACACATTTCATTTTAGACAAAACGCTTAATACCGCAAAACACGAAATTTCGACTTTAGCCATTATTATTTACTGCACATATTATTTACTACAGATATGTAGGTATATCGTAACCTAAAACGCAAAAAACCCTATCTTACATTTTGAAATTTTACAAAAAACCATTTAAAATGTTAAATTTATTAATTGCCTCAAACTGTTTAAAATTTATTTTTCTTCTACTTTTCTTGTATAGGCCCAACCATAATATGCATATCCTTGCTTAACCTACTGTCAAAAATTAACAAGAAGTCTATCAAATGTATTTAAAAAACGAAAACAAAATCAAAAAACATTTGATTCCGTACGGTATGTGCGATCTGTTTCGCACTTTGCTTAAGCAAATGACAGTTTCATAAAACTTAACAAAAATTTTCTTTAAGTACAATATGGTTTGCCTCATATGATTTACATGTATTCGCACATCTGCTCAAGCCAACTTAAGCACATTATGGTTGCGCCTTAACAGTTTTTTTGACAGTAGACAATGTTTCATATTTTGCAAACTGTAGGTTAGGGCTTTAAGCGTTTATCATGTAATATTTTGTACATAGGGCCTTTTGTTTTTTTGGTTAAAAAAAAAAACTAACTTTTGTCAAACTACTGAATTGTTTTTATTAAATTAATTTTTGTATGTCTATAATTTTTTATGTAAACTTAATTTTATTTAAAAGAAATATAATATTTTTAGGTAAATTAATGAATAATTCATTCATTAAAATCATACAATTGAAGCACAGCCGCGAATAACGTTTTAAGTTACAAAATAATAATTTTTCAGGAGAGCAAAAAAACGTTTTTTGACAAGCAGCATTATTTGTTTTAAAAAATTTTTTTTTCTATTATTTAAAATAGTGATAATAAAAACTTTAATGCAAAAGGCTTTTAAAACATTATTCCGCACTGCAAAACCATTTCGGTTTCATCATTATGTTAGTAACTTGCAATGTTCTTCCACTGGCTGACACTTTGTACGCCATTTTGAAGGCGTTAAGGTGCATAGTTTTGGTTGATTTGATGTTTAAACTGTGTAAGAGAGTAAAGTCAACGTTTATCTGCAAAAAAAAAACAGTTTTTGCAAAATGTGGCGTTTACAACGTTTTTCGCGGCTGTGCTTCAATTATTTAAGAAAATTTAGCATTTTTTAGCATTTTCAAATTTTATTTTAAGCATTTTTAGCATTGTTTTAATCCCCATTTAGCATCCAATTTTTTTGTAATTGTGGTCACACTGATAGGCACCAATGTAATTCTTTGGCGTTGCGTTTTACATAATTAGGGCCTTAATATCGTTCCTTAGTATTCGGTTCGGTAGAATTGTTTAAAACATAAACGCTAATAATGTTTGTGTAGTAAATCATTAAAAAAAATAATGTTCCATAAACTGTTGTTAGTGGTTGATATCTGCTTGTTTTTAAGCATTGATCGATGAAAATACAGAACACAAAAATTTCATTTGGTTTTAAAACCAATATTATTGTTGAAAACTTTCGAAAATAGCGATCTAGTTTCGTGCTTTTAAAAAGTTCGGATTTCAAGCAAGAAATTACTATATGTACTTTAATTTAAAAAATATAGATTTGTCGATAATCGTAAAGGATATTGACAATTTTAGAACGCCAGGTATTTTAAAATTAATACCCAGTGTTAAATTTACATACAGTTCAATGCCTATTATTTCGAAATTATGTTAAAATCTCTTTTGGAAACTAAAAATCTCAGTTCAAAAAAAATTTTTTTTTTTAATTAAAATTGATTATTTTAATTTCGTTGGTGTCGAAAAGAGTGTTAATGAGCCTGAATTACTCCTTAGAATGAATTGGGCATAAAGTAAGATTTGTAACACTTTTTAAAGTTATATACGAATCAAAAAATAAAATAAAAATAAAAAATTTTGCAAGTTTTTATTAATGAGAACAGTGTTGAAAAATTCAGTACTTTGGTACTTTTTTCAGTACTCTTTCATATTAAAAATACCGCGTATCCCCGCCTTGTTTTCAGTACTTTTTTATCCTTTGAGCTTTTTAGCTCTTAACCTTTTAACTGTGATATGATCATTTCGATATCAGGCTTAGGTCATCATGTCTTTGTTGCCAAATTTATGTTGTTGTATTTTCAAAATAATTAACAACGTTAATATTGAAATGCAAAGCGTGGACACCAGGATTCATATTTTGCTTTCCAGAATGGGATATTTGTTCTTACAACTGGCAAGAAAATTCATAAAAAGGGATGCATTTGTTAATATGTTAGTGGAAAATTTAAATGTAAACCATATTTCTAGAAACATACAATGTTAATGAAATGGTTTATAAAGTAAAAGCAACTGCGAAATCATTTTATTCGACAATTTGCGAAACATGAAGAACTAAAGTTTGTTTTGAAAATAAATCTTTAAAAGTGATAATCAGCTAATAATAATCCAGAAAATATTGTGTCCGGATAACCCAGTTGCATAATACTGTAGTTATTAATGTTATTTACAAACGATACAAAAACTATAATAATATCAATTCTCAATTCCGTGTCCTAGCGGACCTTTCAGAAATAAACCATTTCAAAACTTAATATATTTATATTTTTTTAGAAAATACTTAAGCGGCTCATACACTTGCAATATAACTGTTAAATTTTATCGCCAATGTGTATGTGATATTCGAAGGTGACACAATATATTGGCAAGAATCGAAATTAGAAAAGAAGTGCAATATACTGTGAAATGTGTTGGCAACAATGTATCATGTTGTTTTGCTTTCAAGGTAATGTTTGTTTTTAATAAGAGTTGAGCCATATTTTAATTAAAACCATTGTGCCACTTATTAAATAATATAGGACAATATAGAAATAATATAGCGAATAACATATAATTACAATAATACAGTACACGCTCGGAAACTCGAACCACTTTGTTTTTAGGGCGGTTCGAATTTCTGAACGGTTTTTTTATACAAAAAATTTAGTTAAATTTGACCATAAAGATATAAAAAACTATGCTTTTTTTCATTTAAGTTTATTTCACATAAAAACCATAAAAAAACTTAACGAAATATAACAATTCAGGTCATTTGACTTTATTTAGTATGTGTAATACAAACACTAAAAAACAGACTTTTAAACTCTAACAAAATCAACAAGATCTGTAAATCATCTTTTAAAATGGGATTCCCCTTTTTACTTTGTATTTGGCTAAACTAAATTGTCAAAATTTTAGTGATTACAATAAAAAGAAAAAAACCGCTCGGAAATTCGAGTTTTGGATTCCAATTTTAGAACGCCAAATGTAATGAAATTACTGATTCGAATTTCTGTAAATTCGAATTACCGAGAGTTCGAATTTCTGAGCGTCTACTGTATTGTAAATGGACGTTGCGCTTGACGCTTATGTATAACAGAAATATTATTTACATGTGTACCTCAAATATAAATATGTACTGTTGGCTATTAAAACTTAGATAAATGAATTCCAATAAAATATTTTTTGCTTCTTTTATTTTCATAAATTATTGTTTTTTTTAACAAAAAGTACCATTTGGTGGGAAAAATACTCTTTTAGCTAAAGTTTAGTACCATTTCAAAATTTCAATTTTGCAACACTGATACAGAACATTTAATAAAATACAGAACAATTAAATGTTTTTGACTTGAAAATAATTGACACAGAACGAAGCTGTTCTGTATAATACAGAATGGATGATCCTCGTATTTAGGATACTAAAATAAGAATAGTAATATCTAACATTTAAAATGTGACTTAACAAATTTTTAATAATCTAAAAAATATCGACATTTTTACTATGTACATTACGGTAATAATTTTTTTTACAAAATTTCATCATCGCACCACGCTATGGGTAATGTTGCACTGATAATAAAATAATTTTTTAAGGTAATTTTGGCGAAAAATGTTGACGCACGGAATGCTAAAACTTCTCAAGTATTTTTTATTTGTTTATCATACATCGGTCATTTTCTGCAAAATCATCATAACTCAAAAAAAATTTGTTTTACATAAAAAGATTTTAAAGTTTAAAATTAACTAAATTAAATTGTAGTCCTTCGACCTTTTTTAGTAATAAAAATAAATAGTTTTTTCGAGCTCGAGGCCAACTATTTGTAAAAAATAAATATAATATAATACTGATTAAATTATTTGTTCTAATATTTCGATATCCATCGGGTATCATTAGATGGGGTGGCAAAAAAGTACTTAAATTCAGATTTTACCCGTTCACTCCCTAATAGGTCCGAATTTCAAAAAAGTACCAGGCACCTTCCGCTTATTTTTCTAAAGAACAACGATAAGTATTACATTTATTTTGTACCTCTTTTAGTTTTGGAGATATAAGGTTACCGAATTTTCCCGTTTTTACTTTTTTTTACCCTGCCTTTACACATGCAAGTAATTACTTGCAAGTAGTTTATACGTATTATCAACGAAAATGTTGAAAAAAAAAGTCATTTGTCATTTTACTTGCTGCAAGTGTCAAAAATGTTCTTGCAAGTTGGGCTGCAAGTACGAAAAATGTGATGGTGTTAGTAAAAATGTGTGAGTGTTTTGAGTTTTTCGATCTTGCACTTGCAAGTGTAAACCCAGGTTAGTGGATCGATATGGGTAGTGGCCAATCGATAGTCCAAATTTCAAGTTTCTAGGGTCAGCGGTTTGGGCTGGGTCAGTCAGTCAGTCACTCACGCAACGCTTTTATATACATATTTGACGCGAAAAATAGAAAGGGACCTAAAAGTTTTGTCATTTTAAAGATTTAAATACGTGTATCTTTGGTGTACCATCACTGAGCGTGTTGGTATTGGTCTCATTTGAAAGCGACACATCTCAACCTTGTTGGTCAACCTTGAAAACGCGCGTAGGTCGTCCCTACCTCTTGTTTTGTGTAGTTGGTTTTGACTGTTCCCTTTACCTTACTGGTCCCTTTCTCTATGCGCTGTCACATATATAGATTAATAAACAACTATATAACAATCATAAATAACTGTGTTCAACTTTAACGCACGAGTTGATTTACATAACGGAAAAATATCTTGCGCAACTTTGATAGCACGGGCCGCGCATACATCGGATGTTTTTTAAGCTGCATGACTATCGATAATTAAGTTTTGACAGCTGAGAATGTCAAACTGTGTTGACATTTCTGTTCAGTCACCACGAATCGTTTAACGCTATAACAAACAATGTCTTCAAATTGTAGAAATTTACTTTGAAATAAATCTTTTCGCGAAGTAAATATAGCACTTCTTCCATTTTACGAAGCTCTTTTTGGTTAAACCAAAATTGCCCTGTTTGGAGCGAAGCCAATCCTTAAGCCGTTAACGAATCACTATAACATCCATTAAAATGGGCCGTTTGGTTCGATTTACATGCTTTCGAAATGAGCCAGGAGCTGCCGTTTTAGTGAATAGCGAGCGCAATCAAGTCATGCTGACTCTAAAAATTAATCAGCTAAACATTAAAGGCACTTTGTTACAAAAACACGGCGCAACTTGTCATACAGCGCGCTTAACAATCGATTTATTGAAAAATCAAATAGGTGACAACTTTATTTCCAGAAGCGATCCAGTTCTTGGTTTATGGCGACAAACCAGCATTGGAAGCCAATATTCAAGCCACCATTAAAGCCATCCATTCGCGTGAAGTTTTTTAACGATTGCGAAAAAGTAATTTATCTTTTCTTAATATTGTTTTAAGTCTATACGGCTATGCGATGAAAATTTAGATTTTTACAAAAAAAAAAAAGTTATTACCGTAATGTACTTGTCTTATATAGAAAGGCCTGCAAACTTCACAGAAGAAGGTATTCAGGTCAAAAGTCGCACTCTTGCAAAATAGTACAATTGTAAAAACGTTACAACAACCACGTAGACAATTATTTCTCAAAAATAGTTGGATATGTAGTTGTTTTTATTTTTGTCTCAGTTTGCTCTTTCGCGAGAGTGCAACTTTGGCGTAAATACCGTTAATAGAAACTGTATGTCGTCAGCTCATTATAGGTTTGGCCTACCGGCCATTTAAAAAAAATGAGTTAGGTATCAGAAATATATTTTTTCAAAAAGTAATTCCAATTTTTGGGAATACAAACTTTTAATTTCATAAGATTTTGTTATTCGTGCTTAATTCCCAGTTTTTATTCTTGATAAAAACACTTGAAATTTATTGTTGATGGGATAAGCTATTCCTATGCATTTCACTGGTTGCTTAGGCCAGATCATCAGGAAACTTCATCCATAAAGATTTTAGAAAAACTAAAAATATTAAACCAAATAAAACTGTTAAACGTATAAGACTTATAAGCAACAGTTCTACTTGTAACAATATCAAAGCTTAAACAAAACACATCAACAATAAACAGTGGGTTTATCTCATCTTACATTCCCCACTACAATTAGTTGAAATTTCCCCAACATTAGTTGTAGTTGTAAGTAGGTTAAGAAAAACAAAATAAAAACAACAACAACTTACAAAAGCATGTTGTCAATTGAGTGCGTTTTAAGGTCGTGCACTTGCCCGTTTATTATCAAAAAGTAATTCCAATTTTTGGGAATACAACATTTTAATTTCTAAAGATTTTGTTATTCGTGCTTAATTCCCAGTTTTTATTCTTGATAAAAACACTTGAAATTTATTGTTGATGGGATAAGCTATTCCTATGCGCATTTCACTGGTTGCTTAGGCCAGATCATCAGGAAACTTCATCCATAAAGATTTTAGAAAAACTAAATATATTAAACCAAATAAAACTGTTGAACGTATAAGACTTATAAGCAACAGTTCTACTTGTAACAATATCAAAGCTTAAACAAAACACATCAACAATAAACAGTGGGGTTATCCCATCTTACATTTAACAGTTACGTTTACGTTTAACAGTTTTATTTGGGTTAAAATAATATTTTTCACTTTCAATAAAATTCTATTAACTTCTAACTTCATTCATGAAAGTTGACAAAAATTCACATTTTTCTTCAAAACATATGCCGAAAGCAGCGGAGAAAATATAAAATAAAATATATATCTTCATGTAAACCTTCTCCGTCGTTTTCTCCACTCCGACTTTTTGGGATATGCGCCAAGCCAATAATGAGCTGACGATGAATCAATAAGTAAATCTGCTTGTAAGACCGTTATTTCTGATACTATTGCATTAAATTTTTGTGGTGAGGTGTATTTGTATGAAATGTATTGAAATCAATAAAAAACACAATTTCGAAAAAAATCAAGTTACGACTTTTCTACATAAGACCAACGGTACGAACCTATTTCATTTAACCTTTTATACATCATTAACAACTTTACTTTCGACGTAATTAATTTTTCAATTTGAAACCATTTTAAATGCTTTTTTCTATTTATTCTATAGCAAATAAAATAAAAATCTATTTTTTCATTGCAAACATGTAATTTGTGAAAATGCAGTTTTGCTTTGCCAACTTATTATTAAGCATTTTAAAGCATATACCATATGAATAAAAACGAAACAAAAACATAAATATGGCAAAATAATGAGATCAAAAGAATAACTAAAATATATAAAACAACAAAAACATGAATATTATAAAATAGCTGTAAATCAAACATTATATGAAGCGAAAAGCATTTATTAGTTTGGGATAAAAAGTTATTTCTTACCTTTTCCTTAAATTGATAGAAACGACCATGTTTTTTACGCTTTTCCGCATAGCGCACAGTTTCCTGTTCAAATTCATCGGAAAATCCTAAGCCAGTATTCATCATTTCCAAACGTTCATCAATGAATTGGCGAAATATTTGCAATTCCATCATTTTCCGGAGAAAAGGTCTTAAATGTGAAGATCGCGAATCAATGAATTTGTCACTGTTAAACGTTTTGCCTGTATCACGAAATTCAACAGCATCTCTATAACCGCCAATGAGTTGTACTAAAACACCCAAGAATATTTTCGAAACTCGATCGCCCATATGTTCGTTCGTGCGACTTAATTCTTTCTTTAAGTGGGCAACAATTTCCGGAGGCATCGAGTGAACGTCATCGAAGGGACTTTCGAATATGTTTCTATCACAGTTTAAAATCACAACATCGCCTAATTCTTCAGGCATCATCTAATTTAGGAAATGTTATTTAATATTTGCGAAAAAACAAATGGTAGGTGTCAGTGATCGGGAAGGGTTCCAACTACCGGGGAAAGTTATATCGGTAAAAAAGAAGTTATACGTGTCCCGGCGTTTCGCTGGGTCACGTCTAGGAGTCGAGAAATATCGATTTGAAAAAAAAAACATCAAAATTTTTATAAAAACCTTAACAAATTTATATACCGAAAACTTTTTTTTTGCCGATATAACATTTCCCGTTGGTTTCATCCCATCCCGATTTTGACTGTCGCATAGTGTAATTAAATTTATAATGTGCTATAAATTACCGTATCTAATACCATAGAAGGCACACCTATTAAATAAGGCATGGGTGCACTTAAATAATCTTTTAGCTTCATGGGCATCATTGGTATAAATATGTGCTGCCATACCATGGGATATAAAAATGCATTGGCCGCTTGTATGCAAGATGATAATCGATCTAAGCGTTTCGAGGTAAAAATAATACGTCTCTCTGCTAGCATGGCCGCAAAAACGGCAATCATATTCTTTGGATATACAAAATTATAATATAAATTCAAATTGTGCTGGAAAGAAAGAAATTGTAAAGAATTTTTAAAAAACAAGAAAAAAATCATTAGTAAAAATTAAGTGGACCTACATTTTCTGGTATGCTAGGTAACTGAAATTGTTTAGGACGTTCAAATATGAAATGCTAAAATAAAAATAAACATTTGTCACATAAAATTAATATTTAGCCATATTTTAAACACATACACTTTGCCCTTGACTGTAGACCAATCTCAATTGACTTCCTACATCGGGTACTCCACTGTTGTAAGCCTCTGTTAAAAATTGATGAAAGTCTTTTATATCAGTCCTTCTTAGTTCAGCAAGTACGGATAATAACTTTAGAAATGTATCATGCCATGGCAAGAGTGTTATAATGACCATTGTATTGCCAGCTTTTGGATCGTGTCGGCAAAATCCAAAACGCCATTTTGAATCATCTGTGGTTAATACAAAGGAATATAATTGTACGCAATCACTGTAAATATAGAAAATTTATCATGTTTAAAATTGCTTTACATAATTTTACACATTTTTTCCTTATTCATTAAAATTATTCAATGTAGCACTAAAAATTGGATTTTTTATTAAGATATTTTTCAAAGTCTAAAAATTTCGAAAGTCTTATAAAAACATAATTATGAATGTTTAAAGTTTTAGCCGTTAGAGATGTCTACAGTCCATGACCCCCTCGTGTGGTTGAGCTATAATTTGCCTCGGCAATTGTCATATGATATTAACATGTGCCCTGCATATATGTGTATTTGCTAACAAGTGTTCACGCTCTGAAAGCTTTCTTTCAGAAAGTCTGAGTTTAGTGGAGAGAGGGGTCTCCCCCTCTATGCTATTCTTCTCTACCCTCTCACCAGCTAACTTAGACTTTCTCAAAGAAGACTTTCATAGAGTGAATCCAGACTTAAGGCCTCAAATGTATTAAAAAAACAATAACAAAATCAAAAAACATTTGATTCCGTGCGGAATGTGCGACCTGTTTCGCACTTTGCTTAAGCGAATGACAGTTTCATAAAACTTAACAAAAAGTTTCCATAAGTTCAATATGGTTTGCCTCATGTGATTTACATGAATTCGCAATTTGCTTAAGCCAACTTAAGCACATTTTGATTGGGCTTTTAGAATAGGCAACCATTAAGGAGAAAGCTCACTTGGATCCTTCAGTGGTCCCTATGCATATCGGTTTTATGCAGATGACGATAGTATTAGCAATTTGTTCGCTTTTTGTTTAAAATGGACGAGGAAAACAAAATAAAGTAAAAGCATTTCGTATAAGAGTGGTCTACACAACGAGCAGTTTTGTGGCAAACCAAAAACCTCAAATTTACGACTGAAAATAATTTAATTGCCGTTTTTCGCAAATATGCTTACACACTAGACACTATAAAAAGCTTGACAAATATCCAACATGTCTGCCAAATATTTAAATTGTTAAATATTTCTACAAAGATTTTGAAGAGTTTCTTTGAAGAGGCTACAAAATCCGTTAGCAAAGTCACTGCTAAATTGTCGTCTTACGCTATTCCGCTAGTTAACAGTTTCGAACATGGTATCGGGGTTTTCAACAAGAACTTTGTTTTTAAATTGTGGCAATACCAACAACATGATAGTTTTGACATTTAGTTTTTTGACGTATTCGTAGTAGATGCATTGGCAGTTGTTAAAATGAATTCAATTTCGCTCGAAATTCGCATTAACAAATTTAAAATCCACTTTGAAAATGGTGGTTGTGTTAAAGTTACATTTCGTAAAATTTGTATATTTTTGTGATTATTGAAATAGCCCTGCCGTTTTGCCAAAAAGTGATTAAAAACTTTGATGAAATAATCAGCACCTGTCAGCGCGCTGGTTGAGAATACCTTTTTTGAACAAAAATCGTAATAATATAAATTTTATATATCTTCGGCTTAATATGAAAACCTGCTAAATCCACTTTTTAAGTAAATTGAGATGAGGTAGAAAAAGATACGCCTCGTCGACCAGCATGTAGTTTTTCTTTGATTTAAGTCTTGAACTGTGTAAAACCAACTAAATTATTGGTTTTCCTCTTAAGCTGCAAAGATGAACTATAAGATGTTTTTGTCTCTCCTGTAAAATGTGCTGAAAGGGAGTTAGCAGGTTTGCATATTAAGCTGACGGTATATTTATGATCTTTTACACTGCTTTTTGTATAAAAATATATTTCATATTTTGTAAATTCATATCAATTCGTTGGTTTTTAAATGTTAATTTTAAATATTAATAATACAGTAGCTCGTTTCTGTATTTCTCGCATCGTAAAATTTCTAACATGAAGTGTGAAACAAAAAATTCCATCGTTTCTCGATATGTGAGAAAAAAGTATTTCTGTATTTTCTGAAAACAGATAACCAGGCCAGGCATTTTTGCCGATTTATCGGCATTTTGCCGATTTTTTGCCCCTAAATTATCAGTGCCGATTTGCAGATTTTTACTCCAAAAATGCCGTTTTTTGACTAACACTTTAAAGACGATTACTTTTTGCTTGTTTGATAATAATATACTAACTTTAAGCAATACTGAAACAGTTGTAACATTGAAAAGAGACAACTGTTATTAAGTCAGCGCTTCTACTAAAGAAAAAAGGGTTAGTTTTATTCAATATTAAATGCAGTGTTTGTAATGTGTGTGTTGGGTTAATACATTTTTATTTAAAAAATATTCCACTATGAAGAATTAAAGACCAAAGTTAAAAAAGAAATTATTTTTGAACCTAAAATTATTCAGTTAAAATTTCTTTTTCTATTAGGAAAATATAAAACACTTGTGACGAAGAAAATGAAGAAAACTACCTACATCAGTTTCAACACTTCAATAACAGAAGGGGATACTTCTGGTAAAGCATTTCCGTTGTTTTCTTCACACCCATATGCAGGCGGAGGAGGAAAGTAAGCAGTCTTTAGTGTGCTGCTCAAATGATTATCTCCAGATAAGTTTTTGTTTATTCATACTAAATAGAGTTTGTACGTGCTTTGAACATGGCACTTTCGGCATCAAATGATAAATACATTGGCGCTGCTGTATATTCACTGAAGAGGAGACAATAAATGTTCTCTATTCTGTCCGCATTTTAGTTTTTTATTTATTTTTTATATTTTTTTATAAGATTTTAAAACAGAAACAGCAAATACTGGTAGAATTTTGCAAAATATAGAAATGTATTTTATTTTTATTGCTTCTATACATAAAATATAGAAAAAATCTTCCCATTGTCCTTTCTTTTTCATTTCCTTTATCGCCCAATTAGGTAGTTCTAAGCAGGGACCGTAACAGTTATGCCTTTTTTCATAAAAGTCAGATGAAAACAGTTATTTTTTGATTTTTATTTTTTTGAGCAAAAATAACAGTTATTTTTTGATTTTTATTTTTTTTGAACAAAAATAACAGTTATTTTTTGATTTTTATTTTTTCGATCAAAACTAAGAGTTATTTTTTGATTTTTATTTTTTTGAACAAATTTAACAGTTATTTTTTGATTTTTATTTTTTCGAGCAAAAATAAAAGTTATTCTTTTAATAAATTTACGTGTTTTAATAATTTAGATGACTTTAATAATTATTTTAATGTGCATAAGAAATTCCAATGATAATTAAACACTAAAATAAAAATTTCAAGTCAACTAAATTATTAAATCACGTACATTTATTTAGAAAATAACTCTTATTTTTGCTCGAAAAAATAAAAATTAAAAAAATAACTGTTATTTTTGCTCAAAAAAATAAAAGTCAAAAAATAACTGTTATTTTTGATCAAAAAAATTAAAAACAAAAAATAACTGTTATTTTTGTTCAAAAAAATAAAAATCAAAAAAATAACTGTTATTTTTTGATTTTTATATTAAAATCAAAATTATAAAAATCAATATATTTTATCATTGACAAGTGCATAAGGAACAATATGGTATACTTGAATAAGTTTTTCGACATTTACTTCTATGTGCTTTTTTTGTTTTAAAATTCCAATATAACTGTTATTTGCGGTCCCTGGTTCTAAGCACTTTGTTTAGAACAAACTTATTTTACCAAAATTTCGATTGAAAATTTTTCATTTAACAAAATACATAAATACAAAAGATACATTTCTTGACAGCTGACAAATTTTTGACTTTTTTACCATTTGTATACACAAACAAAACGCGTGTTGTTTTTTCTATTGTTGCATTGTTGTAGTTGTGCGCCGACCTAATAATTGGGCCATGATTATTGTTATACAAATAGAAGTCATTTAAACAAATAGCAAATAAATTAAAAAAAAGTAGAAAAACAAGCATTATTTGTAAAATTTGAAAATAATGGAATTTCCAGCTTTTAAAAAGAATGGGATATTTCTAGGGAAAGGAATTGAAAATGGAAACGATGGAGTAAGCATAAAAAAGTAACTTCCCATTTTTGGCATAAGGCAGACGCAGTTTAAAATTTCCAGCAAAACAAATGATTGTCCATCAAGCTCTATTTTCTCTATAATGTGAAAAAAACAAGATAACCCTTCTACACAAAAAGACAGTAATGATTACAATGAAAAATATCTTAATTTGAATCCTGAATGCAAACAGCAAGTGCAGCAATCTGTCCCAAAACCTGGAAAAGTAACAACCCTTCAGAAAAATTTAATATCTACCGGCTCGCGAAAATCTCTCTAACCTTTAGAAACTACTATTGACCACATATCAAACCCCGTTGTAATAGTCCCAGCCGAACGTCCAACACAGTTTTTACTACAGCAAAATAATCCAATACTTTTTGATGTTTGAATTGATCCCTATAAAAGCGTAAACCAAAAACCAGTTTTGACAACCCTTTCCATCAAAGTACGCCAAAGACAAGAGGACTTTTTAAACAAATTAAACATCATTTAAAGTCCTTATTGTTATTGTGAAATGAAATTGGAACCAAATTGTACCTCATAATGTCTAATAAATAAACTTCTAAATATTTCCCCAGATTACGAACTTATAAAGAAAGCTTTCGAAATGGTCAGTTTTGTAAACGTATACCTGTGAACAAAATGCAATGTATGGTGCTAAAGCAACTTCTTCTGCCTTTGACAAATGAATACTACAGTTTCGCTTTAAAAACTTATGAATATGATGGACGTATTGCAGTTTTATTGGAAATTATTTCCATGTTGATAAAACCTTCACCCAAAAAAACAGTCGTCCAACAATATTTCAATGAATTTTCAAGTTTTCTTAATGGATTTAAACGTCAACTTATACAGGAAGATGCTTTATGTTCCATAATGTTCCCCCTAGGGACGATAAAATAGTTTTTATTTACATGATGACCATAAAGATGGTTTTAAATAAAAATTTTATTAATTCCGTTTTTGAAAAAAATCGACATGTAATATTCATATACACCCGGGTGGCAATTGGCCAAATGAAAATTTTGTGCATATTCTATTCACCTGGGCCTGGCCAGGCCCTGTACTGTAGTAAATAAAATCAAAACGAAACGTATCAAAAAGCATACGCAACACAATAAAAATTCTTTATTTGCTTTTATTCAGAAGAATTTTACTAGTTGACAACAAAATGTTCTTGATAACAGGGGTGTTCTGGAAATCGAAAACGCAAAACGCAAGAATTTGGAAGTTGTTTTTAATACACTTTTTATCTAATTTTTCTAATTCTGTTTAATAGAGAAATATTTGCATTTTATTTGTCATAAAATTCTTTTATTACAGAAATCGTATTAAAAAACGACGTTTAAAATTATTGCGTTTTCGATTTCCAGAACACCCCTGATAGCTATAAAACTCCATACAAATAAAAGTTGTCCCAGCCAGGCCCTGGAGTAAGTTAGTGTATGTTTTTGCGACAGCCAAAAAAACCATACAAAATACAAGTGGTCCCACCCAGGCTCAGGTAGCAGCTTGTGCCACACAAATTGGGTGTATATTTAAGAGTTAAGAACTGTTTATCATATGCCTTTAATCTATATATATAAAATAGGATGTGTGTTTGTATGTAATACATACCATGTATGTATGTATGTAACGTATGGACTCAAAACGGCTGGGCCGATTTTGATGAAGGGAATCAGGGAATCTTCAGGCGGGTGACACTGTGAAGTCAGTTTTTTGATTTTCGGTCTGCGGACGGAGGGGCGTGGCAAAATCCAATTTTCATATTGCACCACCAATGACTTATAAATAATTTGGACGTTTTTTTCTTTAAAATGATCGCCATGGTCCAACTTAGATTTATACGAAAAGAAAATTTTACCCCGCCTACTTTTACACCCACTTTTTTTTGAATTACCTAAAATCAGAAAACGGCTCCATCGATTTGACAAATTTTTCTTTCAAATGTTCGTATTAATCCATTTTAAGTTTTCATCGAAAGAAAAATTTACCGGCTTGACCGATTTGGACGATTTTTTCTATTAAATGATTGCCATGGTCCAACTTAGGTTTTTACGGAAAGAAATTTTTGCCCCGCCCACTTTAACGCCAACTTTTTTCGATTTACCTAAAATCAGAAAACGGCTCCATCGATTTGACTAATTTTTCTTTCAAATGTTCGTATTTTTTTAACGGATTTTAAAAATCGAACGCAAACATTTTTCCTAATTTGGACAGGACAACGTCTGTCGGGTCAGCTAGTGTTAAAATAAAAATGGTTTTGCTTCTACTGAAATGTTTTAAGTTTGTTAGTAAAGAAAACTAAGAGTATTTTGAAATTACCTAAAAATAAACAAATAATTTTGACATTAAGGAAGTTCACCATGGATTGAGCAAAAAATAATAGATTCCGTAGTGCTGCCACCTTCTAATTATTTCTCCATGGCTATATTATAGAGTCACAATTGTTGTGTGTTTTGTTTTCTTTCACATGAAGTTATATATTGTGTTGATTTGTTTTTTTTTAATCAAACTACTGCTTAACACCGAGTTGTTTGAAACCAACTACTGTTTTAACATTGATTCGGTTTTTCGTAATGTATCATTCGAACCGATTTAAAAAAAAAAACACAGTAAGTATTTGACACAACAATTACTTGGTGTGGAGAACTGTAAAAGGAAAGAAATGCATTCGTGCAGGGCTTTAGTAGACACCATATTTTTACTTTTTAAGTAAAGGTTAACACGCTTCACCTATCTTTCCTATTTCCTTTGTCTGTGTTCATACGGCTCATGTCTTATTGACAAGATTGCTACTTTATTGGCGAGAGGGACGAGGGGAAAAGAAACGAGTACACAGATGCATGTACTCTCTTTACGTTTTGCTTTCTTATTTTATTTATTTATTCATGGTAATACAAATAGCCAATTGGCCAATAAAATATATTACAAGTCATTTCATAACTATGAGGTAAGAAATAATTCAATATACATACATATAAAATAAGTACAACTATGAGATTTCATTATCTAAAATAAACATATACCAACATCATGACAACCCAACCGACTCCCATACATTATAGCGAGTAAATTTAAGCAGGATAAAACAAGAAAAGTGAAAAAAACCCAAAAATTTATCAGTGATTACAAAATTGAGCTATGTGAATTAAGAAACACACAGAGGTTACGCGTAAAGACTGCAAAAGACATGGCGAAAGAACGTAGATTTCTAGGCAAAATATTCCATAACCGTGCCGCACGTACGAAAAAAGATTGTTCATAAACCATGTTATAAATACGTGGTATAACGATTTGAGGATTTCTAACAGAAATGTTAAAAGATATCATTCGCACAACACTCGGGGGACTTTGAGTCTTTATAATATTAAAAAGATAAATTAATAACCGAAACTTTAAATAGTCCTCAAAAAAAAGATTCAGAAAACTTTTTACGTAACCAGACACATGCGCCCTCAGCCTAAGTTTATAAACAAATCTAACAATACGGTGGACAATATGCTTTATTTTCCTTCCGTTGCTTAAGTTACAACCTGTGTAAACTTCAAAACAATAATTCACTTGAGACATAAGCAATGCATGTGCAATTGACTTTCTAACACTCAAAGGTAGAAACAGATTTAGATGATATAATCTCCACAAAGTGCAACAAACTCTAAAACAAATATTATCGATATGAGGCCCAAAGGATAATTTATCATCCAAAATTACTCCAAGACACCTTAGTTGGTTTACAAATTCAATCACCTACCCACGTAATTCTATGTTCAAATCAATTGTGTATGACCTATTTGACTTAAAAATTAAAGCTTTAGTTTTCTCAGGATTAACTTTAAGATAATTTAAATCAATCCAATCCATCAGGTTACCTAGGTCATAATTAATTTTAGCCTGCAACGAATCCGTAAATTGATAGTCACCTACCCACAACAGCTGTATATCATCAGCAAAAGCATATGGTCTACAGTAATATAGTTCCTCAAATAAGTCATTGATATACAAAGTGAATAGGATCGGACCAATTACAGAGCCCTGAGGCACACCAGATTTGACAGACTTAATGTCAGAGACCATATCTGCTAGAGCGACAAATTGACTGCGGTTACTCAAATAAGACCAAATAAGCCGGCACACTGAAGTTGAAAATTTATACTTTTGATTCAACTTTGTAATTAACGCAAAATGATTAACCTGATCAAATGCTTTGGATAGGTCAATAGAAATCAACACAGCCAACATACCCTCATTTAGTTTACCCCTGATAGTACCAGTGAGCTCAGTCAATAATAGTCCCGTATTCCGACCACTACGAAAACCGAATTGACACTAATTAAGCAAACTCCTAGAATCAATCCACCTTGTGATTTTTTCCTTAATAATGTTTTCAACAACTTTAATAATAACAGGCAAGTGCACGGCCTAAAAAAACACTTAATTGACAACATCTTTTGTAAGTTGTTGTTTGTTTTTTATTTTGTTTTTCTTAGCCTACTTACAACTACAATTAATGTTGAGAGAATTTCAACTAATTGTGGTGGGGAATGTAAGATGAGATAAACCCACTTTTTTATTGTTGATGTGTTTTGTTAAAGCTTTGATATTGTTACAAGTAAAACTGTTGCTATAAGTCTTATACGTTTAACAGTTTTATTTGGTTTAATATATTTAGTTTTTCTAAAATCTTTATGGATGAAGTTTCCTGAAATGCATAGGAATAGCTTATCCCATCAACAATAAATTTCAAGTGTTTTTATTAAGAATAAAAACTGGGAAATAAGCACGAATAACAAAATCTTTTGAAATTTAAATTTTGTATTCCCAAAAATTAAAATTACTTTTTGATAATAAACAGGCAAGTGCACGGCCTAAAAAAACACTTAATTGACAACATCTTTTGTAAGTTGTTGTTTGTTTTTTATTTTGTTTTTCTTAGCCTACTTACAACTACAATTAATGTTGAGAGAATTTCAACTAATTGTGGTGGGGAATGTAAGATGAGATAAACCCACTTTTTTATTGTTGATGTGTTTTGTTAAAGCTTTGATATTGTTACAAGTATAACTGTTGCTATAAGTCTTATACGTTTAACAGTTTTATTTGGTTTAATATGGCTGAGTTCCTAAACATCATAATACTTTGCAGTCAAAGTCAAAAAAGTATCATAGAGTTTAACTATATCTAGTTTGATTATTGTGTACGCATCGATATTGTTTTTAGTGAACTTTGGTACAGATAACATTGTAAAATTTTTCACGGTTGCTTGGTAGAAAGCACTTAAAAAAGCGAGTTGCTTTGCAACTGATGTTTTAGAACTCACCCTATCTTTAGTTTTTCTAAAATCTTTATGGATGAAGTTTCCTGATGATCTGGCCTAAGCAACCAGTGAAATGCATAGGAATAGCTTATCCCATCAACAATAAATTTCAAGTGTTTTTATCAAGAATAAAAACTGGGAATTAAGCACGAATAACAAAATCTTTTGAAATTAAAATTTTGTATTCCCAAAAATTGAAATTACTTTTTGATAACATATTAAGTAAATTTTATATTCAATCACTATTTAATTATAATAGTATGTAGGTGTACGATCTTATAGACTTGTTTACTTAATTTAAGTTTTTAACTGAATACATATCGCTCATTTGCTGCAAGACCGGCATAACTCAAAAAAATCCATTTCGAGATAAACGCATTTTAAGTTTTGGATTTGCTCTAACTACTTAGAAAAAAGAAGACACATTCGCGAACAATTCTGCATCTCTAACTCCAAAATTTCATTTTTTGTGTTATGCCGGTCTTGCAGCAAATGAGCGATATATGATCTCCATTTTATGTTATTAAAAAAAAAAAATAACAGAAACAAAACAAAATTAGCTTTGGCGACTTTTTTGTATTTTTTCTCAGTTTTTGGCGATTTTTGACTGAAAAATTATACTAGCGTTTTTTGTATGCAAAATTTAATTAAAAAAAAAGAAAATTTTACAAAAACTGAACAAAATCGACGTTTGGCGATTTTTGGCGATTTCTGACATCCGGTTTGGCGATGGAGCTCAAAAAAATCTGACAACCCTGACTACAACAATAAACAACACCAAACCACAACAATGTATTTTGTTGCTGCTTTCGTTGGCCGATAAGTCAAAAACACAAATAACTTTTGACATTCCGCTCTCTAATTTTTAAAAAAAAAGTAGCACAGCTGTGTTTTCAACGCCACCTGAAAGTAAACAATTTGTTGGTCTATATCTTTTGTCTTTTTTGTCTCTTTTCAACCCCTTTGCTGTTTGACAGTTCGTATCACAAAACAACAATAAAAAGCCCTGTTGTTTGTTTTATTGTACAATTGTTGTAATCTCGCGGCTACATGCTATAAATACATATACCTTGAATCTACCACCTTTCTTTCCGACACAAAAACACAAAAGTTGAAGTTTGTGAACCGGCACTAACACATTTAAACACATTTTCGTTTGCTTACATATACATATCGTTGGTCTCATGTAGAAAGGCCCTAACTGACATAAATGCAACTTTACAGGAGAAGGCAAAAACATAATAGAAACTGTATGTATCATAATGTAAAATGGCTTCTTCAATTGCTTGTTAAACTGATATTTTTTATGCTATTGTATTAAATTTTTGTGACGAGGTGTATTTGTGGAAAATGTATTGGAATCACTAAAAAACTCAATTTCGAACAAAATCGAGTTAGGGCCTTTCTACATGAGACCGACGATATGTACATATGTATGTTTTTTGCTGAAATTCGTATGCTAGTTTTCAGCATACTGCAAGCAGCGTTACCGTTGTGGTACTAAAGTATCAATTTGACCCATTTTCGACGGTCTTGATACCCTTTATGACCCTTTTTTTAAATTACTCTTTTGTATCATTTTCACCTATTTTGTGACACTTTTTGACCCTTTTTTGGAAATAGCCATCACATTTTGTTTTTTATCAACACTGCGTAACAGTTGTGCTAAACAAATGTTTTCGAAATAAGCATTGCTTGATATGGAACAGACTCAAAGTAGAAACTTACAATTCCATGCTCTCTTTCAAGTGAAGATTTAATAACAAATATAGAACGGACATTCCTAAAAAGTTTGTGTTAAAAGATTTTTATGATTTCTAAATTCTATTTTCGATAGTAAAGTATAAATTCCCTAAAAGCAAACATAACTCATATACATACATATTTGTTTTTTTTTTTTGTGGTTTCTTAAAAATAAAATATGTGAGATTTTATTTAAAAAATGCAATTTTAAAAAACGAACACCAACGTTTTTTAAAATTGTTTTGCTCTCGTAAAGAGTAGTATGTTTTATTCTAAAAAAATTCATCCTTAATAATGGCATAAGGAATTGAACTTTTCGCCTCCTTTTGAATCGACAGTGTTGAGAGTGGCCTGTAAAATAGGTGACTTCGGTTTATGTATGGAGCTTTTTTAAAACGGCGACGAGTGAAAGACAAACAATAACTTTGTTTAGCTTTAAAAATTCGGAAAAGTTTGCAGAAATAACGCCATAAAATTTATTAAAAGTCCCTAAAACTAACAGGAATGAAAACATTCGGTAAAATTTGCTAAATTAGCGAAAATTTCCAAATATTTGAAAACAGCGGTATAATCCCAAAGCCTAATATTTATTAAAAATCTTAAAAGCTTTAAAGAATCATAAAACTTACGGGAAAAAATCGCTTCAATCGAGAACATGGCTACAAAGGTTTGCATGTATTGCTACTGTCTTGCCAGTACTGGCGAATGTAAACGCCAGGTTAGGCATATAACTTTTTAAAACTTTTTCAAATAGGAAAAATGGCATATCATAGTCGAATAGAGCATAAAAAAGTATGAAGCCCAATTATATTTTTTTTTCGAAATCTCATAAAAGTTTGCGTACCAAACGCAATAACTTTTTTTTTTTTATAAAATCATATAGCCATTTGCTTTATCATTAAATTTAGAAATTTGAATAAATATTATTTTTGCAAAAATGTGACGTAAGTGTGACACGCAATACTTAAGTATGTGAACTGGTCCAAGCTTTAAAGACTTTAAAAAAAAAATGTTCCCTATAATAGATTTATAGCAATGCCTGCACTCAGTTATGGTAGAATATCGATTGCAATTATTTTCTATTTGTAAATTTCTATGTGATGCTTAGAGCGAATTTTAGTTTTTGATCATACTTTCAACAAAAATAATTTCGCCACATTACAAAAATCATTATCCGGCTTGACAAAAGCAAATTAATGTTTTCTCAGACATTAGGTAAAAAAACTAGGAAATTCTCTGCGCAGAACATGCAATTCAAATTGTGCAAGACATTTTGCTATTGTGTAAATCATCGCATACTTTAAATTTTAAACTTATTTCATATAACAATTAAAAAAATTTGTGTTTCAAAAGACGCAGGTTAAGAAAGGAAAAATATCTTTTCGGAAGATACCACAAGAAAGGTATTGCGTATTATTTGAAAAAAACACATTTAAATTGTAAAGATTCCATGATCGTTAAAAGAAAGCAAAACTTGTTATGGTCATACGAGTGAAAATTAATTTGATCGATAGTGACGGAAAAACGTGTGTTAGGCGCCCTAAGAAAAATCAATATAATGGTAGTAGATCCCTACTGCTAAGTGCTAAATAGCCGTAATTCGATTGTGACACTCTTAATAAAACAAATCTTTGTTGGAGTTCATATTAATTAGACTTGTGTCAGTTTCAAATTTGGCAAAAGTCTCAAAACTTGAAAAGAATTCAGCTAAATTGACATAACTCAAAATAATTCGGTAACTTGTGCAAATAATACATTATCAAAAATGACACAACTATAAATTTTTCATTATCTAGGGTTTAAATATCTAAAAAAAAAAAATACTTTTCAGATCATAATCTGTTTGGATTTTATACTAAATAGTCCAAAGAATTGTTTTTAACTATTTTTTTAGGTCAAACCCCGTGTTTTTCCGATTTTTGAAAGATTATAAGTTTTTTGAGTCGAGTCACTTTTGAACTAAGTGTGCGATGTGTATGTATTAGAGGTCTGCAAGAATAAATAAAAACAAATTTCAACACACTCATTTGTTTTTTAACTACAATGTGTCGAGCACCCAATAATAAAGAAACAAATGAAAGAATAATCAAAGACAAAACGAATAAAAACTCATTCAATTCAGTCAAATCAAGTCAAATGAGTGAAATATTCATATATAATTTGAATGTAAAATTTCTGTACCTACACATTACGTATGTATGTGTAAGCTTAACTCTTACAAATAAAAGAAGCCACAAGCATACACACATATTATGTCAATGTATTCAAATAAATGTATGGACATTCAATAATTCAAAAGTTATTCGAATATTTTTTGTAAACTTGCTCTCTCTAACGGGTCATTCCACTGTTTTGTTATTTATGAATGACTCTCAAATTCATTTACAGTAAACAAGTATTTTATTCAATTCATTCTCTCTTATTTTTGTATATGGTTTACTCTTTTCTTGCATTTTTGAATGTTTAATATTTGAGTAAATGTTGTGCACTTTGAATAAAGGCAAACAAGTGAATTATTCAAAGCAGACCTCTAGTATGTATTTACTACAAAAACGCTTAAACAGCATATTTTATATTAAAAAAATTGTAATTCCAAACGTATTGTGATGTATATACGTGACATATATATCTAAATATTTTTATCACAGTTTTTAATATAATGAAGTTTTACGTTTATTATGACAAAAAATTGTCTCATATAGACAACACAATACGTTTGTTGGTATTACTATTTTTTTAAAATTAAGTTTGCTCGTTTTATTTACAGAAAATAAATGTAGAATGGCAACTCTGTGCAGCATAAAGTAAAACGGATGATTGGCAAATGGAAAGAGGACGGCGGTAACTTGGTGGCCACACGATCAAGTTTTGCCTTTCAATTCCTTTCAATTTGCAATACACTCTCAGTTTTTTACTAACACACTCACACTTTTTAAATTGACCACGAGATGGCTTTCAATTTCACCTTTTCATTTGTTTGGCAATTTACTTTCAATTTATCAGCTGAGTACAAGTTTGTCTCTGTTGTTGTTGACATCTTGGAAGTAAATTGCTTACAAATTGCTTTCAATTTATGTAAATTTTGACAAGCAGTATATGTAAAAGACTATCAAGAACAACTTGAACGTGTGGCCGCAGGGTAACTGTGACAACTTTTAAAACGGACGGTCAGCGTTGCCAGAAGATTTGGAAGGAAAATCTTAATTTGGAGAAAAAAAATCGTATTTTCAAGAGAAAAATCTTTAAATTTTTTATAACAAGGGCAAAACCGTAAAAATTATTAATTTTTATAAGAACATACTTCTTATTATGGAAACAATTTTAATTGAAATACATACTTACATAAATACATAGTTGTGGTAATTATACAAAAGTAGATCGTAGGTTTAAATTGTGTTTTACGTTATATTTTCCATACATTTTTTTCAAAAATACATTTAAAATTTATTTAATAAATAAATATGATCTTTAAAGAGTCCATCTAAATTAAGAAATTTCATTGAAAGTAAAGATAGAGATATATAAATTTTGGGCAAGAAGATTTTAGTTTAAGAGCTATGAAGCTCATACATACATAATATGAAATCTTAAGGGATTCAATTTATATTTTATTTTTTGATACCGTTTTGAATCGAAGGCATTTTGAGAAAATTGCATTTAAAAAAACCTCATTGAAAATATATGGATTATCCTTAATATATTTCTAATGGAATAGGTTTTAAAATAATGCTGGTACACCTTTTAAAAGATATTCCTAAGCCCTTGTGTTTAAAAAGTATCTTAACATGGAATTAAAACAAAAAGCTTCTTAAGTTCCATTAGTTTTACCTTCTGGTACTAAGTACATGAATTTTTTATTCTCTAATAAACTTTATGAGCATACGTTTTTTTCGCAAATACATACATAATCGTTTTTCATCATTATTTTCAAAATTAACAACCGCTTATTTAAGATGCTTTTTTAATACTTTGTATGCCCAGAAATAATGATGCGTTTGTGTGTGCTAGACAAAGGGTACTAAAGTGTGCAAAACCAATAAACAAGCTGTTACAAAACCTCATTGTTTTAAGAATTGATTGTTTAAAAAACTTTATAAAAATTATGTATGTTGTAGAAACTTAAAGTATAAAATCTTTATTTCTGAAAATAAAAATCTTTATTTGAGAAAAAAAATCTTCAAATCTTCTTTTGGTAAAAAAAATCTTGAAAAATAAGATAAAATCTTAATTCTGGCAACGCTGCGGACGGTTAAGTTGCGATTAAACTGATATTTTTTATGCTATTGTATTAAATTTTTGTGACGAGGTGTATTTGTGGAAAATGTATTGGAATCACTAAAAAACTCAATTTCGAACAAAATCGAGTTAGGGCCTTTCTACATGAGACCGACGATATGTACATATGTATGTTTTTTGCTGAAATTCGTATGCTAGTTTTCAGCATACTGCAAGCAGCGTTACCGTTGTGGTACTAAAGTATCAATTTGACCCATTTTCGACGGTCTTGATACCCTTTATGACCCTTTTTTTAAATTACTCTTTTGTATCATTTTCACCTATTTTGTGACACTTTTTGACCCTTTTTTGGAAATAGCCATCACATTTTGTTTTTTATCAACACTGCGTAACAGTTGTGCTAAACAAATGTTTTCGAAATAAGCATTGCTTGATATGGAACAGACTCAAAGTAGAAACTTACAATTCCATGCTCTCTTTCAAGTGAAGATTTAATAACAAATATAGAACGGACATTCCTAAAAAGTTTGTGTTAAAAGATTTTTATGATTTCTAAATTCTATTTTCGATAGTAAAGTATAAATTCCCTAAAAGCAAACATAACTCATATACATACATATTTGTTTTTTTTTTTGTGGTTTCTTAAAAATAAAATATGTGAGATTTTATTTAAAAAATGCAATTTTAAAAAACGAACACCAACGTTTTTTAAAATTGTTTTGCTCTCGTAAAGAGTAGTATGTTTTATTCTAAAAAAATTCATCCTTAATAATGGCATAAGGAATTGAACTTTTCGCCTCCTTTTGAATCGACAGTGTTGAGAGTGGCCTGTAAAATAGGTGACTTCGGTTTATGTATGGAGCTTTTTTAAAACGGCGACGAGTGAAAGACAAACAATAACTTTGTTTAGCTTTAAAAATTCGGAAAAGTTTGCAGAAATAACGCCATAAAATTTATTAAAAGTCCCTAAAACTAACAGGAATGAAAACATTCGGTAAAATTTGCTAAATTAGCGAAAATTTCCAAATATTTGAAAACAGCGGTATAATCCCAAAGCCTAATATTTATTAAAAATCTTAAAAGCTTTAAAGAATCATAAAACTTACGGGAAAAAATCGCTTCAATCGAGAACATGGCTACAAAGGTTTGCATGTATTGCTACTGTCTTGCCAGTACTGGCGAATGTAAACGCCAGGTTAGGCATATAACTTTTTAAAACTTTTTCAAATAGGAAAAATGGCATATCATAGTCGAATAGAGCATAAAAAAGTATGAAGCCCAATTATATTTTTTTTTCGAAATCTCATAAAAGTTTGCGTACCAAACGCAATAACTTTTTTTTTTTTATAAAATCATATAGCCATTTGCTTTATCATTAAATTTAGAAATTTGAATAAATATTATTTTTGCAAAAATGTGACGTAAGTGTGACACGCAATACTTAAGTATGTGAACTGGTCCAAGCTTTAAAGACTTTAAAAAAAAAAATGTTCCCTATAATAGATTTATAGCAATGCCTGCACTCAGTTATGGTAGAATATCGATTGCAATTATTTTCTATTTGTAAATTTCTATGTGATGCTTAGAGCGAATTTTAGTTTTTGATCATACTTTCAACAAAAATAATTTCGCCACATTACAAAAATCATTATCCGGCTTGACAAAAGCAAATTAATGTTTTCTCAGACATTAGGTAAAAAAAACTAGGAAATTCTCTGCGCAGAACATGCAATTCAAATTGTGCAAGACATTTTGCTATTGTGTAAATCATCGCATACTTTAAATTTTAAACTTATTTCATATAACAATTAAAAAAATTTGTGTTTCAAAAGACGCAGGTTAAGAAAGGAAAAATATCTTTTCGGAAGATACCACAAGAAAGGTATTGCGTATTATTTGAAAAAAACACATTTAAATTGTAAAGATTCCATGATCGTTAAAAGAAAGCAAAACTTGTTATGGTCATACGAGTGAAAATTAATTTGATCGATAGTGACGGAAAAACGTGTGTTAGGCGCCCTAAGAAAAATCAATATAATGGTAGTAGATCCCTACTGCTAAGTGCTAAATAGCCGTAATTCGATTGTGACACTCTTAATAAAACAAATCTTTGTTGGAGTTCATATTAATTAGACTTGTGTCAGTTTCAAATTTGGCAAAAGTCTCAAAACTTGAAAAGAATTCAGCTAAATTGACATAACTCAAAATAATTCGGTAACTTGTGCAAATAATACATTATCAAAAATGACACAACTATAAATTTTTCATTATCTAGGGTTTAAATATCTAAAAAAAAAAAATACTTTTCAGATCATAATCTGTTTGGATTTTATACTAAATAGTCCAAAGAATTGTTTTTAACTATTTTTTTAGGTCAAACCCCGTGTTTTTCCGATTTTTGAAAGATTATAAGTTTTTTGAGTCGAGTCACTTTTGAACTAAGTGTGCGATGTGTATGTATTAGAGGTCTGCAAGAATAAATAAAAACAAATTTCAACACACTCATTTGTTTTTTAACTACAATGTGTCGAGCACCCAATAATAAAGAAACAAATGAAAGAATAATCAAAGACAAAACGAATAAAAACTCATTCAATTCAGTCAAATCAAGTCAAATGAGTGAAATATTCATATATAATTTGAATGTAAAATTTCTGTACCTACACATTACGTATGTATGTGTAAGCTTAACTCTTACAAATAAAAGAAGCCACAAGCATACACACATATTATGTCAATGTATTCAAATAAATGTATGGACATTCAATAATTCAAAAGTTATTCGAATATTTTTTGTAAACTTGCTCTCTCTAACGGGTCATTCCACTGTTTTGTTATTTATGAATGACTCTCAAATTCATTTACAGTAAACAAATATTTTATTCAATTCATTCTCTCTTATTTTTGTATATGGTTTACTCTTTTCTTGCATTTTTGAATGTTTAATATTTGAGTAAATGTTGTGCACTTTGAATAAAGGCAAACAAGTGAATTATTCAAAGCAGACCTCTAGTATGTATTTACTACAAAAACGCTTAAACAGCATATTTTATATTAAAAAAATTGTAATTCCAAACGTATTGTGATGTATATACGTGACATATATATCTAAATATTTTTATCACAGTTTTTAATATAATGAAGTTTTACGTTTATTATGACAAAAAATTGTCTCATATAGACAACACAATACGTTTGTTGGTATTACTATTTTTTTAAAATTAAGTTTGCTCGTTTTATTTACAGAAAATAAATGTAGGATGGCAACTCTGTGCAGCATAAAGTAAAACGGATGATTGGCAAATGGAAAGAGGACGGCGGTAACTTGGTGGCCACACGATCAAGTTTTGCCTTTCAATTCCTTTCAATTTGCAATACACTCTCAGTTTTTTACTAACACACTCACACTTTTTAAATTGACCACGAGATGGCTTTCAATTTCACCTTTTCATTTGTTTGGCAATTTACTTTCAATTTATCAGCTGAGTACAAGTTTGTCTCTGTTGTTGTTGACATCTTGGAAGTAAATTGCTTACAAATTGCTTTCAATTTATGTAAATTTTGACAAGCAGTATATGTAAAAGACTATCAAGAACAACTTGAACGTGTGGCCGCAGGGTAACTGTGACAACTTTTAAAACGGACGGTCAGCGTTGCCAGAAGATTTGGAAGGAAAATCTTAATTTGGAGAAAAAAAATCGTATTTTCAAGAGAAAAATCTTTAAATTTTTTATAACAAGGGCAAAACCGTAAAAATTATTAATTTTTATAAGAACATACTTCTTATTATGGAAACAATTTTAATTGAAATACATACTTACATAAATACATAGTTGTGGTAATTATACAAAAGTAGATCGTAGGTTTAAATTGTGTTTTACGTTATATTTTCCATACATTTTTTTCAAAAATACATTTAAAATTTATTTAATAAATAAATATGATCTTTAAAGAGTCCATCTAAATTAAGAAATTTCATTGAAAGTAAAGATAGAGATATATAAATTTTGGGCAAGAAGATTTTAGTTTAAGAGCTATGAAGCTCATACATACATAATATGAAATCTTAAGGGATTCAATTTATATTTTATTTTTTGATACCGTTTTGAATCGAAGGCATTTTGAGAAAATTGCATTTAAAAAAACCTCATTGAAAATATATGGATTATCCTTAATATATTTCTAATGGAATAGGTTTTAAAATAATGCTGGTACACCTTTTAAAAGATATTCCTAAGCCCTTGTGTTTAAAAAGTATCTTAACATGGAATTAAAACAAAAAGCTTCTTAAGTTCCATTAGTTTTACCTTCTGGTACTAAGTACATGAATTTTTTATTCTCTAATAAACTTTATGAGCATACGTTTTTTTCGCAAATACATACATAATCGTTTTTCATCATTATTTTCAAAATTAACAACCGCTTATTTAAGATGCTTTTTTAATACTTTGTATGCCCAGAAATAATGATGCGTTTGTGTGTGCTAGACAAAGGGTACTAAAGTGTGCAAAACCAATAAACAAGCTGTTACAAAACCTCATTGTTTTAAGAATTGATTGTTTAAAAAACTTTATAAAAATTATGTATGTTGTAGAAACTTAAAGTATAAAATCTTTATTTCTGAAAATAAAAATCTTTATTTGAGAAAAAAAATCTTCAAATCTTCTTTTGGTAAAAAAAATCTTGAAAAATAAGATAAAATCTTAATTCTGGCAACGCTGCGGACGGTTAAGTTGCGATTGAGCAAGTGAACCACAGAGATGAAAAAAAAGTGACGTATGAAAAATACACAAATCATGTGTGTTGTCACTTTCGAGGAAAGAGAAAGAAAACGTTTTTTGGCAGTGAAGTGGCAATGTGTTAAAACAGGCCGTAGCAATCAACATAAATTGTGTGATCAAAACAAAAATGCAAAAAGCGCAGCTTTCGAAGAAAAAGACAGAAAAAACACAATATTTTCTGTCTGGTGGCGCCTCTGTGTGCTCTGTGAAGCGAACGCAAATGGACAGAAGTCGCGGTGTGATGGTTGCTAGCGATTAACTTTATATTTTTTTGTTTTAATAAATACTATTAAAGAGAGTTCTTTTATTTCCTTACGTAGAACATAAAATCATAGTGAATTTGATAATAAAATAAACATTGTTAAAATACAGAACGTTTAATTTATTCCAATCTTACATTTTAAGAGTTTCGTCCAAGATGGAGTGGTAGCGACGTCGTGAGATCGTGTGACAACAACAATTCGTGTTTTTGTGAAAAGAAAACAATGATTATACCTATGTAGGTAGTTTTTATTTAAAAACAGAAAGTGTAAATAATGATATAGAGCAAAAAACAACCCCAAATGTAACTACATCCTATATGATTTGCCTTTGCTTACGAGTATTTTTTGTAAACATAAATTGAAAAATTTTTTTATTTAAAATATTGTATAATTAAAATACCTACTTTACAATATTTTAATTAATTTCATTTGAATAATAAGTATTGTATGTATTTAATGTAATCAAAACCTATCGAAGTTATTATTTTGTACCTATAAGATTTAATTTTTCTTCTAAAACAGTGATGTCAAAAATGAAAATTGTGGTTGCATTCAGTGTTGCCAGTGGAATTTCGAAAAAGATACATTTTAGTTTCAAAAAAGATACACTTTTTCCCAAAAAGATACAAAAAAAAAATTTAAATCCAATTTCAACGTTTAACATTTATTAACATTACATTTTTATTTCATACTCCAGGGCTGCCAGATTTGACGATTTATCGTAATTTCGACGATTTTTGTTCCGAAATTAGCAAATTGCCGTTTTGCTGATTTTGTTCTAAAAAGTGACGATTTTTTTCGTCTCCAAAGTCTGAATAAAACATCACATTTTCTAACAATATCGTTTTTTATCTTGGAATATTTAACAGCCATACCTTTACAAAAGCGGAAGGCGGAAAGTTTTCTTTCGCTTAGCTTTTACGCTGATATGCCAAACCAAAGCAAGAGCGTCAACGTTGTGTCACGAACAGTAGTGAAATCTTTTTTGTTTAATAAAACCCACAAATTACACTACGTGACAATTTTTTGACCAAATGAATTTGACACCTAATCTTTATGTAAAATTTTCCGCTGAATCTGAATATGAAGTCAGAATTGTCAAAAGTAGAACAGATATTCCAAAATAACCGTTATTTGTGTTTTTAAAAAAGATGCTGTGACTGAAATGCAAATATCCAAAAAATAAAATTTTAGCCTATTTCAATAGGAACATTTTGTGCCCCATGGGATCCGGATCGGTGTAAAAATGACAAAGTTGCAGAATATTAATTGAACTAACCCACAACAAATTAATATACAAAGCTAAATTTTTAGTAACAATAAATAAATATAAGTAAACTATTGAATTTCTATGTGGGTTAATCTACTAAATCTTCTGTAGCTTTGTCATTTTTGTACCAATCTATGTCTTGTTGGGCTCAAAATGTTCGTATTAAAATAATCTAATGTCGCATGCAATAAAACATTAGGATTTTTAAATCATTGGTTTAAAAAAAATAACTTGAATAGAGCAAAATTGAACAAAATCATACAATTTTCAATGAAGCTTGAACTTTTTCCCCCTGTAACTCTGTCATTTCTTGACCAATCTTCACACGCAATCCATGGTTTTTAGAAATTTTATAACCTTTCACTAGAGAGAAAGAATAACATACCCCGTTAAAATTTTTGAAGATATTTGCATTTCAGTCACATCATCTTTTTTAAAAACACAAATAACGGTTATTTTGGAATATCTCAATATTCGGATTCAGCGGAAAATTTTACATAATGTTTAGCTGTCAGATTCATTTGGTCACGACTTTGTTGAAATTTTGTCACGTAGTGTTATCAATAGTAATATGTAGCGATAAAAACGTTAGATTGACCAAAAAGTAGCTAAATTGCCATTATTAATTAGCAATAGCGGCAGACTTTACTATTAAATGAGCTGTCAAAATCGGGTTAAACAATTGCAAAGCGTGCCGCTTTGGTTTAGGTACGGCTGTAATATGCAAGTACAAAAACAACGGTGTTACACTTTGTTTATCTTTCGTCGAACCATCATCGAATGAACCTTTTACGACTCTCTGTATAAATCATATTTTCAACAATTATACGGCGAGCATTTCACGATTTGTATGAGAATACATGAGTCTCAAAAGATTCTTGACATGAAAGTCTCACTAGATTATCTTTCCCCACGTCTTAAACGATTCCACAACGATTTTAGAAGCGTCTTTCGCTGTGCCATTTAAAAAATTGTTTAATTGTATAACAAAAAAATTAAATTTTAAGTTTTCCGATTTTTTCGAAACGATAAAGACGATTTTTTTATTTTTTCTCAGGAAACTGAAGATTTCCTTACAAATTTATCTTGCAGCCCTGATGATATCATATAAATTAATTTTTATATTTATTTAAGTCATAAATATAAGGAATGCAATTTAAAAAAAAATTAACAAACATTAAAATTAATTATACCTTTGTAACTTTCTTTGGATGTTATTGAAACAAATTCATTTTTGTAAAAATTAATATATGAGTTAAGTCGTTAATACTAAGATTGTATCAAAAAGTTCATATAAATTTCCTGAAAATAAAAGATGTTCATATTTCCTCCGAACAACTTCGCACTACTTGTTTCCTCGATTATGTAAATCGTATGTTGAAATTGATTTCTTTCACCAATATGAAAGCTGCTATTGTATAAGTATTGATTCGGTTACGATGATCAGTCTTAGTAAGTTTTAGTACATTTTGCATACAGATTCAAAAGATACGAAAAATGTCAGGATTATAAATGGTATGAAGCCATCAAAAGATACGAAAAATGTATCTTTCGTATCCTAACGGCAACACTGGTTGCATTGCTTTATATTAGTATTAGTGAATAAAGAGACAAGAATTGCTAATAAAAATAAAAAAATCTAAAATGAATTGAAAAAGAGAACAAAAGGAATAGTTGAAGACAGTGATGCCAACTTGGTATTTTCGGACTAGAGTAAAGGCTCAGTTAGCCGAGAGTAACAGTAAAGGCCTCGTTACTCTTACGTGAATGTTGCGGATACGTAAACGTTACGATCGACTTGAAATGTTGGTAGTTAAGGCCCAGTTAGGCGAACGTTGGAGTACCCGGAATGTACCGCACCGTACTGTAAGCACGTTGGTGCACTTATAGAACATTTAAAAATGTGCCATATGTTTTTCCCATACATAAACAAAAAGCAATAGTAATGCCCGTAATTTCTACAAAAAGAAAGCTGGTCGTGTTCGTACCTAACTAACAGTTATCTTTACCTATTTCAACATTTATTTGGCTTACATGTTATACCTTTTAAAATATGACAGCTTTTATAGCATAGGTTTCTTTGCACAGTTGGATTTGTTTTTGTAGAAATAACGGGCATAAATATAAAACAATACACAAGTGATGGGAATCAAAAATGTTTAAATGGTGACCGCTGTGCAGAAAAAGTACCAAGTGCTTAAAATGGTATTAAAACGGTATTTTGTGTATGTAAAACACGTTAATAATTTAATATTTATACTATAGATTAACAATAAACAACTTTGTATTTTAGCGTTTATATTTTAGGCATACATATATTGTATTGTGGTGTATGCACCAAACAAGGTTTTGATACCATTTAAAGCCTTTTATTTGTTTCACTTTTCCATTGTATATGTATTTGTTTATTTTCTACATCTTAACATAAATATATTTGTTTATATGGAAATATGTATGTTGTATTTTAAGTCGTTTTATCTCAATTCCATAGCTTTACTGAAAAAAGTACCAAACAGAGATCGAAAATACCCGCATTCAATTTAACATATAAGCAGCCCATCACTGCTTTGTCTGGGATCACACTATGAAAGTTTTCTTTCAGAAAGTCTGAGTTTATGGGTGAGAGAGGAGAGAAAAAAGCATGATCTCTTCCCCTCTCATCAATAAACTCAGACTTTCTGAAAGAAAACTTTCATAGTGTGAAACCAGACTTTACAACTGTCACGTAACAACGACATAAAAATCTGTTTTATACCGGTCGAGACGTTCCGTCTAGGGTTCCCAACTTTTTTTGTTGCAATTAACGTAAATTGATTATTAAAGATTAAGAAAAAAAGTACACAGTATAAATATAAAGTACAATTAATTTATTTTTATTGTTATATTTTAAAAAGTTTTTTTTTATTGATTTTATCAAATAATTACACTGTGCTAGAATTTGACACTTTTTTTTTTTTTTGAAACAAGCCGGACAACTGACGCTTTAACCTAATTCGGGTACGCTGAATCCAATACCGGTTCAAAAACGGTTCAGTTTATTGAAATTATTAAAAAAACGAAAATCCGTACTAAAATGTCCCTTAAACGTTAAATTTTGTTCTAACATGCGCAGTCGTTTTAGAAACAAATTTCATAAAACGCAATATTTAAATGGGAGACCCCTTAAGAAGTGGTGATAAGTCTGAGTTCATACGGCTCTTGTCTTATTGACAAGATTGCTTCTTTATAGGCGAGAGGGACGAGGGGAAAAGAAACGAGTACACAGATGCATGTACTGTCTTTGCGTTTTGCTTTTTCATTCGTTGTTTAATTTTATTATTGTTTTCAATATCAAAAAAGCACATGTCGTCAACATGACATGAATCATTTGAAGGCCAATTCATGTTTAAAGAATAAAACGGAAGAATCTTGTCAATAAGACATGAGCCGTATGAACTCAGACTAAAGGGCAAGTATGTCTCTAGAAATTGTTTTCTTCTCTGTATTAAACATTTTGTATGGGAGCCCCCTTTAGGAATGGAAATTTTGTTTTAAATGTTAGTTAAACGAGTCACTTTTGTGTTCGCTATCTAAAAGAGACAGTATGTGAAAGAGTTTTGCACTTGTGTTTTAAAAACAGCCAGTTATTATTGTACTTAAATAAACAAACAAATGCAATAGTGCTGTCAAGTTTTTTTTTCGAAAAATCGTGCTGCCAATATACAAAAACATCAACAAATGGCCCTGACTAATATTAATTAGTTGTTCTTTAGTTTTACTAAAAAAAAATGTACAATAAGTATTATATTTTTATGACTAATAAAACCTGAATCTATTTTGAATTCTAGATAAATCTAATCATGCGAAATAAAGTATTTTCACGTACTTTATTATTCTCATAAAGTATAGAGTACAATTACTTGAAATAACTTACAAATCTTTATAATAAAATATGGTTGGCAAGCCTAGTTCCGTCAACGTGACATTTACAGCCTGTTCATCGATTTCGAACGTCAACGTTCGCATAGAAAATAACATTTAAAACAAAAACAAAATTCTAAAATTTGTTTTTGTTTTAAATGTAATTTTCTATGCGAACGTCTAAAATTTGTTTTTGTTTTAAATGTAATTTTCTATGCGAACGTTAACGTTGGAAATCGTTAAACAGGTAGTTAAATTTAGTAAGTCTGAGTTCATACGGCTCATGTCTTATTGACAAGATTCTTAATTTTTCTTCTTTGAACATGAATTGGCGTTCAAATGATTCATGTCATAATGACGACATGTGCTTTTTTAATATTGAAAACAATAACAAAATTAAACACCAAATGAAGAAGCAAAACGTAAAGACAGTACATGCATCTGTGTACCCTTTCTTTTCCCCTCACCCCTCTCGCCTATAAAGTAGCAATCTTGTCAATAAGACATGAGCCGTATGAACACAGACTAAGCATTTGCATTGTTTGCAAATAACAAAGTCTGCTTTCACATGTTTTATCTTTTAATGCTCAACTCTTATAATTTTAGGTGAGAGAAGAAAGAAGAAAGGGGGTTAGTACGGAGATGCCTACATATACTCGGTCAGTACGCTTTGTGTTTTTATTCGTTGGTATATGCACAACGAAGGCTGCATGTAATTTTTCCTTTTCTTTTTCTCTTTGATTCGATTGCTGCGTGTGATTATATTGGCATCTTTAAAAGGGAATTGAAAAGAAATTGAGCATCAAAAGATGGAACGTGTAAATTAAGACAAAACGAACCAGACGTTCCGTTAGAGGACGTGGACGTTCGGCTAACTCTGCCTTTACTAAAAATACGTAAACGTGTCATATGGTGTTGAAGTGTATGTGTGTACTCGTACATATGTATGTATGCATGTATGTTTGTTTTGATTTTGCTCACAGTCTTGTTCCAAAACATGTTGCTAACATTCTTGTTTAAAAACGCCAATACATAACGATATCGGCGCTTTTGTACAAAAAAGTTAAATACTTTATACCAGGGATGATATATTAGAAATCCAATATCGTACCAACGAACTTTCAAAATCGTACTTTTTCGGTCCCAATAGTACTAAATCATTTATTAATAAGTTTTTCTTATTTTATTTTTAAAAACAAAAATTTAGTACAACAAAAACAAAAGGTACTTAAAATTCATTTTTACATGTAAAGTATAGATAGCAAAATATACATGATCATTTATTATACATAATGATAGAGTGGGTAAAATTTTTTTTTCGCGTCAAAAGCAAATCGCTTTTCTTGTTCTATAAGTCATTCCAAGAAACTTTGTCAAAAAGGAATTTCGAGCCCCGGATTTTTCAAAATAGCTAGTTTTCCAAAATATTTAAGAATAGAGACAAACAAATTGTATTTTCTCTAGCCAGACCTGTATCATGCGGTTTTTAGAGTCGAGAAATCCATTTATTTTTATTTTTGATTGCCGCCAGATAGCGTTTTCATACACTTTTTAGAATTTATCGTCGTTTTTGTGGGAAATTTACGAATATTTCTCAAAATGCAATCTCGAATTTTAAACGAAAATAAAAAAACTTGTCAATATCATCAGAAAATGCACGCTTATATGCTGCCGCTGATACTAAATTTAGAATGTGGCATAAGCAATTGTTCAATGAACAAGTGAAAAAATCTATTCGCAATAGCGGAGTTCGGTGTTAGGTGCAAATGGTCTTGCAAAAGAGCAAATGCAAAATATAATAGCTGTTTTGTAAAATCCAACAACAAAAAATAGAGTTTCCCTTAGATTTTATAAAAAAGCTGCGACATTTTGCATTTTCGCAAGACTATTTGCACCAAACACTAAACTCCGCTCATATTCATTGGAGTTGCCATTTTATATCAATTATAAATATGTAGGTTTGAAAATTTTGGAAATAGTATCAAATGAGTCCCGGGGGTACCAGCGTACTTTTAAGTTTTGAATTGTACCAAAAAAAAAGTACAATTGTACCAACTTTATCAAAATATGTATTTTTTTACACATATGTATATATTTACATATACAGCATTAAAATTGCTTTGAAAATAAAAAAATTGTATCTTTAGGTTTTAGGAGTTATGGAACTTAAAATATTTTAAGTCATTATTAATATCTCCTTAAATAAAACTTGATATAATCAATATATTTTTTTTTTTTTAATGTATTTAATTTTAAGCTCCAGGTCTTTTTTTATATAAGAAATATTATAAGGTTTTTGAATTTAATTTTTGAAATAATTTTTTCCATAATTATTATTGTTTGTGTTATTAAAAATATTGTTAATTTCTTATCCTGAGGTTGCTAACCAAAGGTAAGCGAAATATCGAATTAATAATTAAATAAATTAATATTTTTTATATAAAAAAGACCTGGAGCTTAAAATGAATAACATTCAAAATATTATTGAAAAAGGTCAATTAAAACTGAATTCAATATATTTTTTTTTATAATTTGATATTGTAAATTCAATTTAATTTCCTAAAGATGCTAACCAAACGTGAGCGAAATATTAAAAAAAAATAAATAATATAATACATTTTTTTAAAAAAGACCTCAAGCTTAAACAATTCAAAATAATTATAAAAAAAGAAATGTCAAATAAAACTAAATTATATACCCAATAAAAAATTGTATCATATTGCGAAGCACTAATGGTACATTTAAAAAAATAAGCGCAGAATTATGCGCTACGCAATAAGACATACAGAAATGCAGTAAAGTAAGTGAAAGAACTCTCAACAACTTTTATAAAAAAAAAATAAAATTTCAAGTGCTACGGCATTCCCTTACTACGAAGCAGGTTTGTAAGGGAGAATACTAAAAAATAACTGTATCAAAACATTCAGTGTGTAAAGCTGATCGTTACATCCAACAATTTTTTATGCGCTGAATAATGCGCTTTATGTGTCAAAAATGTATTGCTTCAAAGTGGGAACTCGCCATATAAAATTCATGTCTTCCGTATGCGCAATGGTAAGCGCAACTCTTATGTTTCTCCCTTACAAACCTGCTTCGTTGGAAGCTCCATTTTTTACTGGGTATGTATATTAGGGTGGCAGCTAAATTTCAACTTTGGATTTTCAACATCTCCCGGGCGGAATATTGTGCCACATGGTCTAAAACTGATGTGGAAAAAATTTTAGCCAAATCGGATAACTTTTACCCCTGCCCCTTTGAGGTCAAAGTTCAAATGAAAAAAAAAAAATTTTCCATACAAGCAAAAAATTTTTTTTTCTTTAATGTGTGCTTATCAAAACTAAAAAAAAAATTTTTTTGAAAATTTTTTAGAGTAAGCCCCTAACAAGCCTCAAATTTTTTTTTCAGAGTCACTTTTGAAACTGAAAATCTTGTCCGATCGAAATGAAATTTTTTGTTGTTAATAAGCTAATAAAGCTTACTAATATTAAAAAATAAAAAAAAAATTTTTTTTATGAAGAAAGGAATTTTACAACATGAAAATCAATTAAAATTTACCGATAACTTTTCATTCTTGACTCAATCTGGGCTCGAACCCAGGTGTTTACGGACAGGTTACCCTGACATGTTTCGATTGCAACCACTCAATCTCCTCAGAGGGCTTGCCGTTTAACACTCGCAGCCATCGACGACTGCTGACGTCATTAGTCAAACATCAATCCTTAAACCAAATTGTATTCAACCTTTGGTAGATCGAAATTTGCTTTGAATGATTATCTATTTTAATTTATTTTAACATGTTATTCCTTTACTTCTGTTTTTTCGTACTTTTGTCAAGAATTCTTCTTGAAGTTCAAAGTACATATTCTTTTTTGTTTTTTCATTTATTGTCCTTCTTATTCTTGTTGACCTTTTCAGCACAACTTGAAGGATCCTTAAACCAAATTGTATTCAACCTTTGGTAGATCGAAATTTGCTTTGAATGATTATCTATTTTAATTTATTTTAACATGTTATTCCTTTACTTCTGTTTTTTCGTACTTTTGTCAAGAATTCTTCTTGAAGTTCAAAGTACATATTCTTTTTTGTTTTTTCATTAATTGTCCTTCTTATTCTTGTTGACCTTTTCAGCACAACTTGAAGGAATGAACTTAAGCCTAATTGAAAATATTAAAAATTTGGATTAAAAACCATAAATAGTTCAATAAAATAACCACAATACTAATAAATAAAAAAAAAAAATTTTTTTGCTTGTATGGAAAATTTTTTTTTTTTCATTTGAACTTTGACCTCAAAGGGGCAGGGGTAAAAGTTATCCGATTTGGCTAAAATTTTTTCCACATCAGTTTTAGACCATGTGGCACAATATTCCGCCCGGGAGACATCAATATTAATACAAAAAAATTGCTCCATACATTTAGCTGCCACCCTAATGTATATATTTAATATAATTATGTTAAGGCGGATATTCGGATCTACTATGTGCTGATTTTTTCTTATTTGCATTCTCTAAAATGTTTTCAAATATTTATTTTATAATAAAATCGATAATCGAATCAGCTGTTTTATGTTTTAACTCATGTGTTTACACTGTAAACTTTACAGCCTTAAATGCAATTTTTGTTTAATAATTTTTCAAAGATGATTTTTGCGTTCAAATACTGTTAAAACTTGTTGTTTAAAATTATAAATAAAAAAAATTAACATATGAAAAGTGAGAAAAATGCTTTTGCAAATTTGAAGCAGCCCGCTACCGGAGACTGCCGGAAACATGCAAAAATACGATTTTAACTTTTTATCAATTTAATTTATATCCATCTATTGAAATAATCGATCTGTTGAATAAAATAAAATAAAAAATTAAGCTTTAAACAACAATATTTTTTTCCAAAAAAGCTGTAAGGTGCTTGGCTTATTTTCAATAAAAACGCCATAACATTATTTTCTGTGACACCCAAAGCTGACGCAAATTTCAGTTCGAACAAAAAACCCATAATATTTCATGACACCAAATTTAAATTATTGTTTTGATGAGAATCTTTAATAAAATTTTAAAGTAAACCGCTTGTTAATATGTCTTGTTGACAATACTGCTTGAAAACAAAAATAAATTCTTAACAGCTGATACGTAAAAACGGAGAGAAATTTTAATTTTATCAGGTTCATCCGCAACGTAACGTTTACGTGTGAGTAACGTATACGTTTACGTAAGAGTAACGATGCCTTAATTAACCTTACCGTAAAACAGTAAGACCAATCTATTTCTTACAGATTGAGACGTAACATCTTACTGCTGACTATTGTCCAAGGCAGTGTTGCCAGAAGTAGGGGAAAATCCCTACATGTAGGGATTTTTGATACTAAAATAGCAGCGTAGGGAAAATCGGACAGATTTTTAATAATCTCCAAAATGTAGGGATTTTAAGTAATATCGTATTATTTATGAAATAAATGCAGAAAAAATGTTTTTTTATTGATATGTTCTTGTTCAAAACGCTTAAAAATATATTTCCAGAATTGCTTGTGGTTTAAAATGTTGGCGACATGTGTATATTTTTTTTCAAGATATCATTCAATGTTGAAAGATTTAATTGAATTTTATTAAAAGAACGGAACGGAAGAAGGATTATCAGATTATATGGTTAGGCCTTAGTGTTTCTAAAAAGGGATAGGATAGGATCCACCCCAATTTCCATGAGCACGGTATCAAAGGTAGCATTGTCCCTTACGAGATAGAGCTAACAGGTTTCGGTTCGTTACATAAATTTAATTCAATTTTCGGTTTCAAATCGTTTCGTTTTTAAAATCGATTTCCATCACATACCTGATTGTTATATTAACAGCAACAACATGTATTAAAAAAAATTAATAAATGTATTTTTTTCTTGTTAATATTTATAACTAAATAACCATATAACCAACCAGCCTTCCGTGAACAACCCAACTATGTATTATTTGTTTTAGTTTTGTACTTATTTTTTGTCAAAACTCGAATAAAATTTATTTTTTATAACTTTTTTTTAATTTTAATTCCCTTAGCTAATCCCGCGAAACTCTACTCTTGTCTGCAGGAAAGAAAACAGAGTCTCTGACGGGAATCGAACCTGCAATTCCGGCGCTGATAGGCTAGCTCACTACCAGCTAGCCTACCGGAGCACTCATGTTGTTCTTCTATTTTATTGACAATAATGCGTAAGGATTTTGTAGGGGAAAATTTTTCAACATGTAGGGAAAAATCGGATGTTTTTTGGCATGTGTAGGTATTTTTTCGAGAAATCCACTGGCAACACTGGTCCAAGGTGAATTCAACTACAGGTGGTGTCGGAACTACAACAATCCAAAAACAACAGAAACAACATAGGGTATTTTGCATTGCATTGTTAGTGCTTATAGCTCAAAATGTCAACCATTCGTAGCAAAACACTAACAAATCAAAACAAAAAAGTTCGAACTGTCAAAATCAGGTGCCGTTTCGACACCACCTGTAGATAATTCGCCTTGCTATATTCGTTCTAATTGCTTTACATAGAACAAAATGAAGCATATGATTTGCATCGTTAAGCTTTTTTAAGTACCTGAAACGCAAAATTTGGCGCTAATTAATACTATATTTATTATTAATACTATATTTTAAAACGTGCGAACGAACAAACACTGAAAGAAAGAGAAGAACATCACTGTGAAAAACAGCATTCTCAACAAATACTATATTTTAAAACGTGTGAACGAACAAACACTGAAAGAAAGAGAAGAACGTCACTGTGAAAAACAGCATTCTCAACAAAAAGTTGAAATTATAGGGTTAGAAATCTGTCCGAAAATGGGTAAGTTAGCATTACTGAGTTTTGTTCAAATACGCAAAACAATACCGCATTCGTTGAAAGAAACACGCCCATTTCTGTAAACACGCTAGTAAGATAATTTTGTTACTGCCTGTTTGTAGAACGCGAGCACAAAAGTGACTCGCTTAACTTACATTTTAAACAAAAACAAATTTTGAAATTTTGTTTAAAATGTAAGCTGAACGAGTCACTTTTGCGCTCGCGTTCTACAAACAGGCAGTTAGTGCAACTTTTGTCGATTCTATTTTAAAATTTCTTTTGCGTTTACGTTGTGCACTTTTTATCGAAGAAACTTTTTCGCCATAACCCCGGGTCTCCACGTAGCAATATTTACTGCGGCAAACGTCAAATTTGATTGCTCCATTAAATTTGCGACAAATAGACCGCAAATTGCCATGAGTGGCAATCCATTGCGCAATGATTGCTCTTCTGATTACTTGAGCAATTATTGCTTAGCAATCTGCTGTCTGTACGGTTGTTTATTTATTTCTGTGTTTATTTATTAAAGAAGCAATCAAGAAAAACCGCCAAGTGAAAAAAATACTTCAACAAAATACAGAAAAAGTTTTTATATAAGTACCTATTAATTTTTAAATAAACGTTAATATCAACAAAAGCAAACGACGAATTTGTTTTTTGGTATATTTTTATTTTTTCAGTAGAACGATACAAGTTTTAGGTTTTTTTTCATACGCAAATAAACAAAAAAGTAATACAAAACACAGCTACGACAATTACAATAAATTATTTTATCTAATTTATTAATTTAAAAAAGAAAATTTAACAACCACGTCAAAACACAACATAAAACATTTGTTATAAATACAACCACAAAACTTTATACAACTACTTGCGTTGAAAATTGCAAATTTATGGCAAAGCAATTTCAAGTGTTCTTCACCAATATAATCAGCAATTATTGCTCCATTGTTCTGTCATTGTTCTGCCGACGTTTTTGCTTGTACTTTGCAATAAAAATTGCTATGTGGAGACCCAGCGTAAGAGAGAACAATGAGGGAACCAATGAGCGAACAAAACGAATCAGAGAGTACACAAGCTAGTGTCCAGCGTTGCCAGAATTAAGATTTTATCTTATATTTGAAGATTTTTTGAACAAAATAAGATTTGAAATTTTTTTTCTAAAATTAAGATTTTTTATTTTTAAAAATAAAGATTTTTAACTTTAAGTTTGTACAACATATATAATTTTTTTAGTTTTTTAAACAGTAAATTTTTAAAACAATGAGGTTTTATATCAGCTTGTTGTCCATTGTTTTTGCACACTTTTGTACAAAAATAAATCATTGGGCATACAAAACATTAAACAAGCATCATAGAAAAAAATTATTTGTGAAAAGAAAAAATTTATTTTTAGAAAGATTAATTTATTAAAGAACAAAAAAGTTCATGTATTTAGTACGAAAAGGTTAAACTAATGGACTGCATATGGGTAAATCCAAAGTGTTGAACGTGACAGTCGTACGCATCAAAAATGCAATAACATTTTAATCACCAAATATTTTTACGTTCTCTTAACCCTTAAATTATAACACTAAAAAAGCACTGTTATCTATGCTAAAGTTTATGGAGGGCGCATTTATAGGTCAAAGATAATGGCAAAACGGTTCGAACATGCAAAAAATTGAAGTAGTTTTTGTGGCCATGTATAAAAAGGCGTAATTAAGCGAAACCAGGCACAATTTTTTAGTCAAACTACTTTGAGAATTTTACGTAGCAATGAAACATTAAAATGTCTTGGTTTGATTCCAAAATCTACGGTATTTTCTTTTTTTTAAGCCAAAATCTGGGTCGATACGTGACATTTCGAACGTAATAATTTAAATGAATAATGATCAAAATAAAATAAAAATTTACCGTTAATCCGAATAACATATTTCTCTTCGAACTCTTCCCTAGATTACAGACCATGTAAGAAAATTTGTTTGGAATAATTTTTATCAAATATCACCTCTTTTAAGAAAGATAAATATTAAAGAAAACATACAATAAAACATTCTCAGAAATAAGAAATTACGTTTGCACAACTTTGCAGTCTGATTGTTCATCTAAGTGAACAAATTTATGGGTAAATTTATAAAATAAGTAAAATCTAAATATTTCTCTATAATAATATCGTAAAATAATCAGCTTTAAATAACTTTTAAATTTTCGATCACGGTGGACCTTTTGACAGATATGCCCATATTCGATGACTTGCATGCAAAAAAAAAAAAAAAGCATACGTTCAATAAAAAATATATTTATTCACTTTTTATTCAATTGAGTTTTTTAGCTGTTCTAATTGTTGTCTGCCTAGACTAAAGGGAGAGCTTATGGGTAAAAAGTTAATGAGAATCCAACATTATTTTAATAAAAATTCCATTACGAATATATTTAAGAAAATCTATTTGTTTTCAATGGGTATAACAACGGTTTAAAAAAATATAATTTTAAATTGAGAACGCTTAAGATTTCATATGATTAATGAGCTTTATAGCTCCCAAACCAAAATTTTTTTTTGCCCAAATTTATACATCTCTAATCTTAGAATTTAATAACTTTCGATGAAATTTCTTTATTTAGATGTACTTTTTTTACGTTTTTATTTATTAGAAATTAAATTCATTTAAAATGTATTTTTATAGAAAATATAGCTTAAAACACAATTTTAAACCTACAATCAAATTTTGTATAAATGCCGCAATTACGTATTTTAATTATAAAAAGTAATTTCATTTAAAAAATTCATTCCCAATGTTATACCCCCCCCCCCCCCATGTTATAAAAAATTTCAAGATTTTTCTCTTCAAGATAAGATTATTTTTTCGCCAAATGAAGATTTTCCTTCTAAATCTTCTGGCAACGCTGGTAGTGTCCCTTTTAATTCCTCTTTCCCCTTTCGCTCATGAAGTAAGAAGCGCAGCGACAAAAATCACACAGTGTAAACTAAATGTTAACTTACATGTTAATTTTTTCGTAAGAAATAAGAAATTTTACTCAATAGAGTTCTAGGTCTCCGCCTGAAATAAGATATTCAGCCTGATTACGGTTGGCGTTGGCGTAAACGCCTAAGTCGTTTTTTGTAATAGAATAAAGTAGTACACAACCTTTGTTCTTTAATCTACTACAAAAAACGACTCAGTCGTATACGCCAACCGTTATCAGGCTGAATAAGATTTTTATATCAGCAACCGTCAAATTCAATCGCAGAGGGTATTATCTTACGTGTGGACTTCTAAAAAATGTTAGAATTAATATTACAATAAATATTATGAGATAGTTGTTATAAGATTTCTCATAGTTATGAGATTTCTCATGTATTTATTGCATCACGCTCACGCTTGTTCAAAATATTTTTAACGTATGCTGAGAATAATTTCCATTTTTGTCGTATTATTCACCATAATATTTAAATAAAACTAATGGTGTTTTCTTTTCTATAAAAAAATGTGACATTTTATTTTAAAAAAAATGCAATTTTCGGGCATGTTCTACAAATCGAATTGAAATTGAACGAGATTTGGATTTCAATTATTTACAAAATTACTGTAGTTTTTAAGAGCTGTTTTTGTAAATAAAATTGGTACTCAAAGTATGAAGTATATAAAAAGGAATATTTTTATGAACTTTCTTTACAGGCTCGTTTTCAAAATTTGTTCGGTTTTAAATCCACTTCATTTCGATTTACAGAACATTCCCTTTTGTGTCTGTTTCTTATAAATTTTGCTCCCGAAAAGGGGGGTTTGTCTTATTCTAAAAAACTAACCCTTTTCGGGAGCAAAAGTTTTAAGAAACAGATACCAAATTGCATTTTTTTAAATAAAATGTCACATTTTTTTGTAGAAAAGAAAACACCATAAATAATCACAACACTTTAAACACTGTTTATAATTTACACACCTTTATTAAGTACTTAGTCACTTTAACAACCGTAATTTATAGCTTTTATTCACCAACTATAATTTTCTTAGCGTGATACGTTTTTGACAAAGTCTGAACTTAGAATGATCTCATTATGCTAGCCGCGGCAAGTATTTATACTCTAGCCCAGACGTCTAGATGGCTCTAGAAAGTTCGCCGCATAAGGGCTACTTACCCATCTAAAGTTACTATCTATATGGCTGAATTAATTTAGTTATTAGGCATCATAAACTAAGGCATACTTTTAGGCGTTACCATAAATTGAGATAACTTAATATCGAACATTCGAGTATTTACAGTGGGGTTGAAGTACAATTATGCACAACAATTTTAACATTACATCTGTACATTGATTTTTACACTAGAAGTGTGCATAACTTATACAATAACAATTTTAACTAATAAAATAACTAACAAATACCTGATTACTAATCAATACAAGATAAATAATAATTACAAATAATTCTTAACTAAAGTTACTTTCGTAACAATATATTATGCATACATATTAGATATTATCTCGGTTGCATGTCCAGTTTAAAACAGCGATAGGCAACCCATTCTAATACATTTTGCGATTGTATGCGTTGTATAAATTCTACCAAGGCGAATTTAAAAAGGTAAGTGCAACTCTACAACTACAAAAAGCGCCACGTATTTTTTTTGCAATTTAATATGTAGGTGGCTGTCAAAAATGCTGACAAGGCAAAAATTGATTGAAAAACTAAATAAAAATGTTGTTTGGGTTATAAAAGAAATAATTATTTAACAAGCGCTTAATTAAATTCGATTTTATTCGTACTTTCTACTCCTTTCCTGTTTTTGCAGTACATATTGAAAATTGTAAACACAATAAATTTGGAAATGTAATTCGAAGATGTTTTTTATTTTCGTTTGAAATTCGAGATTGCATTTTGAGAAATATTCGTCAATTTTCCACAAAAAAGACGATAAGTTTTTAAAAGGTTATGAAAACGCTCTCTGGCGGCAATCAAAAATAAAAATATATGGATTTCTCGACCCTAAATACCGCTTTAATACCATGGTAGATAAGGCCATGGCTTTATCTCTCATTCAACAGGGAGATAAAGCCTGTTTTGTTTTTCTTTTTCATTTGAATGGGAGATAATGCCATCATGGCCTTAGCTCACATTAGCAATATTAGAAAATGGCTTTATCTCTCATTTCAGTTCCGAAGACACTAAAGTTAAGAATTAAAATCTGGCTTCGCATACTTAAGTTTTTCTGCGTGACGGCCTGCGGCCTTGCTAAGGGGTTTTTTCCTCCAGTAGGACGCGGCAAGTGGCTTCGCTGAATAAAGTTTTCCTGCGTGCGTCACAAGAATAAAAAAATGTTTTTCAATGATAACTAAGTATTTTCCCGTTTTCAGAATGTTTACACCATGCATAACAATGTTCTGAAAAAATATGGCTTTAAATCTCATTTGCGAAAAAAATATGGCTATATCTCCCAGTTCTCAAAATTTTAAATATGACCTTACCTCTCAAAAAAAAATGACAGTACTATTGGGACCGAAAAAGTACGATTTTAAAAGTTCGTTGGTACGATACTGGTTTTGTCATTTATTATCCCTCGTACATAAACAAAATTTGACAATTAAGGTTTATGTCTGTCTGCTAATGAGTCTTCCTTGGGTTAAATTAAATGAGTAGGTATAAAAGAATTTTCTGTGGTTTAACAAAAAACATTATTTAAAACATTAACGAGTATTAGAGACGAATAAAATATAGGGGAAGAAACAATTGCCGTAAAGTGAATTAAATACGGCAATAATCTAATGGAAGTTGTTCATGAAGCAAAGAAAACAACAGAGCGCTTTGCGCAGGCAGTGATGCCAACTTAGCTTTTATGGGGCTAAATTTAGCTCTTTTTTATTACTACTCGTAATTTTTCCGGCTATCGCTTTTGAATCTGTACGCAAAATGTACAGAAATAAAATATTAAACTTTCCGTCTCTGACAGAGTTTTTAATCGTCTTAGTATAAACGCCTTAACTCGTTTATTAATTTTTAACAAAATTAATTTGTTTCGATAATATCCAAAGATTAATTAATTTTAAAGTTTGCTTATTGTATTTTTAAAAACTATATACTTACGCCCATATTCATAAACGATTATTTAATTTAACAAACGTTTATTAACTACAATATTCATAGACATTTTGTTTTGTAAACCTTTATTATATTAAAAATATTTTTATGAATACGGCAGCTAATATTTATGATTTTAATAAATATAAAAATGAATTTATTTGATATAATATTTTTACAATATTCATTAAATATGCAATAAAAATGTTATGTACATATGTAAATGTTAAACGTTAAAAATGAATTTTAAAATTTTGTTAAATGTTTCTTTTTGGGAAAAAGTTTATCTTTTTGGAAACCAAAATGTATCTTTCTCGAAATTTCCCTGGCAATAATGGTGCTTCGGTCAATAGTATAGTAAGGCTTTGGAATCAAATCCTGTGTTTAAAAAATGTATTAAAGGTGCTATCAGACGGGATGTATTTTACATATGTACTGTCAAATTTTCCATCTGTAAAAGTTGTACACATCGTGTGATACATATGAAACTTTGCATGTGTAAAATACATGTGGAAATACATATGTAACTTTTTCGATTAGAACACGCTCTATTTTCCTGTGGCAAACATAAACAAAACAGCTGGTTTGTTTTGAAACGTAAACAAAAGTCAGCTTTTGTTTACATTTATAGGTTATGTCATAAGGAAAAACATAAGCAGGTGTGATAGCAAAAATTATGAATCGTATGTAAACTGGAAATTTTGACATACATAAGGAATTACATATGGGTAAGAAAAGTGACAGTACATATGTAAAATACATCCCGTCTGATAGCACCTTAAGCCAACAAAGCAACCGTCAAAAGCCTTATGTAAATATTTCAATTCAATAATAAAAGCTTAACATTTTCATTTAGTACCCCATTCGGACACGGACAAAAACATAAAAAAGTATGGCGCCATTTATCGATGTTGTACTATCCCAACCAGATATATAATTTTCGCCAGATGTTCCGACAAAAACGTAAATTGCACACGCAAATCTTGCTTTATATACAATGATATTAACCTTTGCGAAGCAATCATGTTTGTAAAAATAAATTCAATTGAAACATATAAAAAGAAGAAGAACTTAACACTTTTTGAAAATGACTGTTCATATTTTAAATTCTATTTATACTACATTTACACCCACGCAAAATCTAGACCTTACGAGATTTCGAGCCAAATCTAGTTGTTTTTGACTAGATTTCCCATACAAAACAAAATCTACTTCTTGACTAGATTTCGACGAAATCTACTCAAAATCTAGTAGTACCTAATGATGCAACTATGGTTTTTTCAATATAGCACTAAAAATACTTCCCTGCACAAGAAAAAATGACATTTAAAAAGAAAAAAACAAAACAAAAATTAAAAAAAAAAAGTTTAAAAGTTTTATAAAAATTGTAAAAAAAATTGAAAAAGACGAATAATATAGATAAAATAAATATCGTTGATTATTAATAATAGGTAATGCAAATTGTAAAATGTATATTTATCTTTGTGTTTGTATGTGTAACGGAAAAAACTTTTAGTCAGTGTTTTGTTATAAAAACAAAATCTCTCTAATGTCAAAAAAGTTTAATGTAAACGCACTAGATTTCGAAGAAGATTTTAAATTAAATCTACAAGATTTCGGCCTAATCTAAATGTAGTATTACTGTAATGTAAATATTTGTATACATTTTTGAAGCAGCAATTTTATTAAACATTAATATCTGTGGCATTTTGACAAAACATCTTAAGTCGAGATAAGATAGGAAAAAAAAGTTTTAAAAAAATCATTTCATCAAATAATAAAATAAACCGAAATTAAAAAAAAAAATTTCATTTATAACACAAAATTTTAAAATCGTAAACAAAAATGTTTTTTGAAGGAAAATCCGTATAATTTACATCATTTTCTAACTTTTTAAATTTGCATTAAGATGTTTTGTCAAAAGGCCACAGATATGCATGTTAAATTTTATTTTAACATAAATTATTTTGAAGAACAATTATGAACAATAAATTAGCACTTTTAAGCTCTTTTTGACTGCTCGGTCGGCACGTTTTGCCATTGAATTTCTTTGTTTCATGATTCTTTTCAAAGGTAAAAAAATACCTATTACGACTTTTACGACACGATTTTTCACCCATGATCCAAACTAGAGCAGAAATTAATAAAATAGTATCAAAATTTAAGAAATATCGTTATAGTCTTTGAACCCGTGGACTAATTTTGCAATTTATTTACATATTACATCTGATAATAAGACTGATAATAAGACCAAGCATTTTAGGCGAAAATCTGCCGTTTAGATCAACTAGTGTGGGTGTAATCGTAACTTCTCCAAGTAATACGACAGCTGGACTCACAATAAAAATTCAATTGATCGTAAATGAGCGGAACTAGAAAAACTGGCTGTGTATTTTTTTAAGCTTTATTTTCAGAACCTGTTCAGTTTGATCATGGTGAGTTGACAATTACAAGTCTGGAAAGCCAGAATCATTTTGAGATGAGTTGAAAATGGTACTAACCGAATGCATCCTAATTGCAAGCCGACCTAGAAGGGGTTCGTACGTTAATGAAGCATGATAAAGCATAAAATTGAATAATTAGACGGAGGAGTTACTGAACTAATACATACATTCAAATAACAGAGTTTAAAAAACTGCAGTCAACACCAAAAACTGTCGAACAAAAATTTGTGTACAACTTTTCGCTTTTTCATTTGGTTTGACTGCAACTGAATAAGAAGTAAAAGTAACAGGCTTTTTGGCCATTGACAAATGAAGAAGTGGAAGAAATAGCAGTTTTTCTTCTTTGACTGCAGTTTTTAAAACGCTGCATTTAAGGCTCTTAAAAATCTGGAATGGGTGATGAAAAGCTTTTTACAGTACATAAGTCAAAAACTGTTTACACGAGTGACTCTGTGCTTAGATTGTACAGCCTGGTGCCGCACATTGGTTGAAGAGTGGCCAAAATTCATTTTTTTCATGTTCGCCGATTTGGATAATTTTTTGGTATTTTGTTGGCAGATATCTGAATATTATGATTCCGTAATATTAGGCTGATATATTTGTTATTTGTTTGGATAGATACGCTCGAAGTTCATACGTATATGTTCGCTTGTTTAAAATAGCATGCAAATGTACTGTATATTCAATCTTTTGGTACAATCATAGTAAACTTATCATTTTACTTTGTTGTATATTTTCGTAAATGACAATTGTCAAAGATGAGATTTGCATTAAAAAAAGTTGAAAAAAGTAAGTAAAAAGTAAACAACATCAAAATTTCAATGTTCATCAACATCAATAGGCTGTATCTTTTTAGCGCTGTGCAGCGCTGTTTAACGAATGATGTCAAATTTCAGGTTGAAGTCTCAGCTAAAAGTTAAAAAAAAATTCAGCTGCACATATTTGCACTTTTCCAAAAAAAAACAGTAAAAACTATAAAGTGATAAAGTAACAAAACATGAATTTTCGTTCATGCTTGTTGTTGTTGCCATAATTCTTAACTGTTTAAAATTATTACAAAATGTAATTCACATACTGGTCAATAGTGTTAATTATACATTTCATTCTTGAAAAAAGCATAAGCTTCAATTGAATTTGAATTGTTGTTTACTAATTTACATTAAATTGGCAAGTGCAGTGATAAGTGTTGTATTATTAAGTGATATCACAATTTTATTTTATTAATTATGGAAAATTTAACAATTTCTTATTTAAATATTTGCGAAAAATTTATTGATACCAAAATGGATATTGATATTACTGTCGAAGTCATTGCAAATAACAATGAAGAAATGACTGCTGAGGATGTTGAAGTCTTTACTAGATTTTTGAAAAAATACGTTTTTACAAAGTTCCAAGATAGATGGCAAAAAGGAGCCCATTATACAATTATAATATTTATTTTTATTGAAAATTGAATTGATACAATTAAAATCAAGGGAGTTATGCCACTTTTTCAATACAAGTTGTATGGGAGGTGGGCGTAAAAGTGGGCGGATCAGATATATATTTTCAGGAGCCCATTCTACAATTATATTATTTATTTCTAGTGAAAATTGAGTTGATACAATCAAAATCAAGGGAGTTATGCCACTTTTTCAATACAAGTTGTATTGGAGGTGGGCGTAAAAGTGGGCAGATCAGGTATATATTTTCAGGAGCCCATTCTACAATTATATTATTTATTTTTAGTGAAAATTGAGTTGATACAATCAAAATCAAGGGAGTTATGCCACTTTTTCAATACAAGTTGTATGGGAGGTGGGCGTAAAAGTGGGCGGATTATTTTGATTTTTCCATTTTTTCTTGATTCAAACAAAAAATGCCTATGTGCCAAGTTTCATTTTCCTTCGACAACTTCTTCTATTTTTAGCCACTCGTTATATGAACTTCAACCAATGTGTGCCGGTCGGCTTCAAAAGGAATTAGTGTCCCAAAAAACAACGGAGAGGTTAGGCGGATGAATCGGATTAGTTCCTTTGTTGATCAATATGTGTGCTGAAAACACATCTAACAAGTACCAATATTTCGATAGAAACCAAAAAATTATAAACAACAGTCCCATCCGTAGTACACAAAATGAGCTCAGCTGAGTCGGCTGAGCCGACTATTAGAGGAGTTATTTATAATTGAATTGCAAAATAAGATCAATCGAATCCGGCAAGAGGCAGACATATAATACGAAAATAGAAAAGCTTTTGATGATAAGAGTCCCAGTAACTCAATACAAAGTAGGTGACATGGTTGCTGACAAACGTACGCAGTGAAATTGCACCCAAAGATCCTAGGCCGATAGAAAGTGCTGCCGAAATTCGGCGAAGGTAAGGAGGCGAGAAGGTTCTGCACTATGGTAAAATATCTAAAGCATGTATGACGGCAATTCTGTGTCACATGAACATTAGGTAAAACGGATAAACGAAAATGGGAATGCGGACGGTGATAACCGTAACTACTTTATTCTTAGTTATTTGAGTTGTGATTGAACAAGCGAACGCAAAGGATAGAAATCGTGTTGTGGTGGTTGATAGTGCTCAATTTTTTTTTTATTTTTTTTTCGTTATTTTAATGAATATTATTAAAGAATTGTTTTAGTTTAAGCTCTTTTATTTTCTTCCGACGAACATAAAACCGTATTTAATTTAATAATAAAATAGACATTGTTAAAACAGTCTTTTATTTATTCTAGTCCGACATACAGTCGGGCCGCGTTCAGATCTTTTAATGGTGAAATGTCCCAGACATCCAATAAAATGCGAAAGATATACAAACAAAATAGACTAAAAGTCAACACTGTGTGGTCTCACGATGACATTATAAAACTCATAGCTTCTGTTAGAGAATGTCCAACGCTTTGGGACATTGGCTCTCCACAATATAAATTGCCAAAAAGACCAGCTTGGCAAGAAATTGCTGATGTAATGGGAGATAAAACTGCGGACGAATGCAAAGCTAAATGGGCAAATCTGCGAGTGACATTTAAAACAAACTTGAGGAGAAGCCAAGGACGAAATTCCGATTCAGATGCTGGAGGATCCATTGTTTGGAAATATTTTAACGCAATGATGTTTCTAGGCGTGAATGCAACGTCTCAAGCAGGCGAATCATTTTTATCAATGATACAAGTAAACTACCTATTTTTATTTTATGCGATTTTTTTAACTTTATTTGTTTTATTTTTATATTGATAGCAGCCTGGCGAAGACTCGAATTCAACAGTAGAAGACAGTAAACCACTTTTACTAAATCGAGCTAGAACCCCACCATCAGTTCAACTAATACCACCAATTCCACCAATACAACCGTTGCAACCATCATCATCATCTAATTCTGATCTACTTATTAAAGAAATTGCAGCGAAAGTGATCAGTACAATAGCAGAAAAAACAAATACAAATGACCAGTTTGACGCTTTTGGTGCTTATGTTGCTGCTGAATTGCGCAGTCTGCCACTGCAAAAAGGAATGCTTGCTAAAAGAAAATTGGCTCATGCTCTAATGGATATTATCGATGAAGCTTAAAATTCTTTTCAAAAATTTTAAAAAATTATATGAATTATGGTAAATGAAAAACTTTACGAATATTTAGTAATAAGATTTAATAAATAAATAAACAAAATTTAAATTAACATTATTTAAAATTAGATTAGTTTACACTGGCAATCTTGTTCACCATTTTCCAAAAAATACATCGTATATTTTTTGTATTCCTGAACACTTACAGCCATATTCATAAAAAGTTCTTGTTTTAAGCTTATAGTATGTAATAACTATCAAACTCTTTTTGTCTTATAAACCTCCTATAAAAATTTGTATTCATAAACGTACATTAACAACTTTTTTACTATTAATTGTTTGTAGCGATTTTGTGTTTAAGTATGGCAACTTTCTTTATCATTTACTGCCATTTTATTGCTAGTGATGCATGAAACTTTATTTGGTTCACATGATATGCTATATTTAATTTTTTTTTATAATTTTTTTTTAATTGTAGAACTAAACAATTACCCCGGGTCTCCACGTAGCAATATTTATTGCGGCAAACGTCAAATTTGATTGCTCCATAAAATTTGCGACGTATAGACCGCATATTGCCATGAGTGGCAATCCATTGCGCAATGATTGCTCTTCTTATTGCTTGAGCAATTATTGCTTAGCAATTTGCTGTCAAATCAGTTGTCATTTATCTGACATTTCATTTCTCTGTACGGTTGTTTCATTTATCTGACATTTCATTTCTCTGTACGGTTGTTTTTTGTTTGTGTGTTTATTTATTAAAAAAGCAATCAAGAAAAAGCCGCCAAGTGAAAAAATCCTTCAACAAAAAACAGAAAAAGTCCGCCAAAGTTTTTTAAGTTATTTTATTAGTACAATTTAATTATATTTTTAAATAATATATTTTTCAATAAACGTCAACATCAACAAAAGCAAACGGCGAATTTATTTTTTGTATATTTTTTCAATAGAACAATTCAACTTTTTTTTTTAACGCAAATAAACAAAAAAGTAATACAAAACACAGCTACGACAATTACAATTATTTATTTTATTAATTTAAAAAAGAAAATTTCACAACCACTTCAAAACACAACATAAAACATTTGTTATAAATATGTACAGCCACAAAACTTTATACGACTACTCGCGGTGAAAGTTGCAAATGTATGACAAAGCAATTTCAAGTGTTATCCAGCAATAAATTCAGCAATTATTGCTCCATTGTTCTGTCTTTGTTCTGCCTACGTTTTTGCTTGTAATTAGCAATAAATATTGCAACGTGGAGACCCAGCGTTATTCTTATCAAATAAAACTACATATTATTTTAGTTTCTGAACAAAATGTTGCCGAAAGGTATCATAAAAACTTTTGTTTGAACCTTTTTTAAATATACGATAAGAAAGTATTTGAATAAAAAGTTTGTTTACTTCTTATTAGCATCACTTATTTTATGATTTGTTAATTTTATTTTTCGTTAATATTTTTGAACAATAATTTGTTATTTTTAACAAAAAAACAACTAGTTGCAATAATTTAATGAATAATTAAAGAGAATATCTGCATTTGCCATTGAACTTAATCATTTAAATCAAATTAATCTTTTTTTTAATAATTAACAATAAAACTTTAAATTGGTTGTCTAAAATAAAAAAATTAAGTTAAATATATTTAACATGCGTATTAAAAAATAAAACATTTGTTTCATTATTTTTCAACATCTTTCACAAAAATAATATCATTTAATGCAAACATTTATCAAAATGTCATTTTATTTTTGGTTTAAAGAAGGGCAAATCCAACAATAAATTTTCTTACTTTATGAATGGTTTATTAAAGGTTTTTCGTTTATGAATACAACTTTAGCAATTTTTGCTTAAATATGGTGAATTAATCATAAATAAGTTTTTATGAATACAGCTGTTAGTCTGTTTTATTAAACGCCAATATTTGTACCAATTTAAAGTGGGGACAAATGAAGAAACTTAACTGTATTATTTTCGCCAAGCACATTAATTTAACACTCCATTCGAACGTGAAAAAAATAGTAGTTTTTGTGGCCATGTATAAAAAAGGCGCAATTCAGCGAAACCTGGCCCAATTTTATTGTCAAACTATGTACTTTCAGAATTTTACGTACATAACAATGTAACATAAAAATGTGTTTGGTTTGATTCCAAAATTTTCTGAAATTTTTTTTAAACAAAATCTGTGTCGATACGTGACATTTTGAACGTGAAATTTTTACCATAATAATTTAACAGAATAATGATTAAAACAAACTTAAAATATACAGTTAATTCGAATAACATATTTCTCTTCGAACTCTTCCTTAGATTACAGACCATTCAATGAACTTTTTTGGAATAATTGTTATCATATATCACCTCTTTAAAAAAAGATAATATTAAAGAAGACAAACAATAAAACTTTCTCACAAATAAGATACGTTTGTTCCATTACGTTTGTGCAACTTTGAAGTCTGCTGGTTCGTCTAGGTGAACGAATTTTTGGGGGAATTTATAAAATCTAAATATGTCTCTATAGCAAATTCATAAAAAATATGCTTTTAATAACTTTTTAATTTTTGGTTACGGTTGACCTTTCTTTAGAAAGAAATGCCCATATGCTTCCTTAAATTTTGCTTTTGAAATATGAACACAAACTACGGACTGCCTCTAATTTTACCCATAAATCCCTTTTTGTTGTTGTTTTTTTTAACTTTTGCAGAACGGCAACAGCCAGTGTCCAAATCAGAGAACGGCTTTGTGCGATTGCAAAAAATTCGCATTAAATCAACAACATCAAATACACTCATTTGTGTTTGTGCAATCAAACTTTCTCGGCCACACACATCGGTGTTGTTTTAAAATTCATTCAAGTCATGCACAGCGTATTGGCATTGCCATTCATACCATGTTAAGCTTCGTTCGCCAATTATTGCACAAAAATCATTGCTCTTATGACTATTCAGCAGCTGAAACAATTTGCATAGAAACAGAAGACGTTTTTATTTTTTATCATTTCTTAAAAAGTACAGTAGTTCTGTATGTACAATGTATTGTTGTTATTGTTTTTAAGGTTACTTGTTACGCTTTTAAAAAAATACCCTGCAAATAATAGGACTAGCCCAAACACGCGTGTAAAATGTAGCCCACAAGGGACTAGGACTAGTCCAAAGTAACCCAAACGTTTGGAAAAAGCATGGTATATTTAACATTACGATGTCTTAGGGCAGGACCATATAACCCAGGAGTAGTATTAAAACTACTCTATGGTATACTCAAGAGGATTAGTTTTGAAGTAATTTAAAAACGAACACATTTAGTTTAAAAACGAAGACATGACGTCTCACTACAAATCACTGATGGGATTTGTGGTACAATTGTACCAAATTTGGTACAATTGAAACTTAATTGGTCGCTGGTACAATTCATCTTTTTTTGGTACAATTTAAACAATACCTATGTAGTTTTATCATTTCTCCTAGGTGGATTAACTCACTTTTCTTTTCAATAATAACATTTTTATTAACATACCTCCAGCCCTGCCCAGAACTACCAAATATTGCATTATTGTAAATTTGTGCTTATGATGTTATACTAGTATATCCCTGTAGGAAGCCTGGGATCAAGTGTCTCCAAATTCCACTTTTGTTTTTGTGACACTGTCTACACTTTTGTGTGCCTTTGACAAGAAAAGAACAATTTTTTATTCCTTTTGTATTCCTCCACCACAATAGTGGAGGGTATTTAGCGTTTGTGCTGATGGGTGAACACTAAAAAATATTGGTTCTAGAGCCTAGACCCACCTTTAAGTATACCGATCGGCTCAATATCACTGTTTGAGTCGATTTAACGAAAATAAAGGTCGCAATTTTAAAGGTAATTTGATGAAATTTTGTACATTGCTTTCAATTTATAAGTACGAATCCTACTGGAAATGGTGAGAAACGGTTCGTAATTTCACATAGCAGCCATACAAACTACTTACCGGCATAGTGTTTGTGACAATAAACTCTATTATTATGTTGGTATTTTGAATCAATTTTAGCAAAACTTATTTTATTGCAGTCTAAATCATCTAACAAAATTTTATTGAAATTGGTCCATATTTGAAAATACTACTCGCGGAAATCTTTTAATACCGTAATTTCATTATAAATGTTGGTATTGACAGGTAGGTTTAATATTAACCAAAGGTCCCATATAAGCGCCCTTCCTAAAATACATAAGTGCAAACAAATCTCATATAGATCTAAATAATATTCAAAAAAAGAACTTTCACATGAATCTTAGACGCCTAACATGATTTTGTTCTGGCTGGTCCATGATTGCCCATGGGTCCGAAATAGTCTTTAAATACTGTGCTGTGGGGTATCAAATGGTCGGGCTTGACCGATTATAGTTTTTTACTTGTTTTGTTTTTAATTTTATTGAATAAAAGTATTACGTTTGCTATTTTATTTTACAGCGAAGTCTTGGTACAATTTATGTCAATTTGGTACAATTTTGTCATTGAGACGGTACAATTTAAAGATTGTCAGATCACAACAGTGCTACAAACACTTTTTAACAATGACATGGTCCATGCTTGCATTATATCGGACTAGTCCAATGAGTAGTCCATTTGATCAAAATCAGGTGGTCCAATATTATTTGAACTTATGCTTACAACAATCATACCAACAAAGCGACTTATACTCACACCAATTTACATTCGTCGTTGTGTCATCGAGAGGACAATGACTACTTAAATGCAAAAGCAAAAGAATAAATGCCGTTTGACTTTAAGAAATTGTGTTATTGCGTGCGCAACAATAAATGCAAACAAAGCACTTTCAATAAAAAACTCGCACATGCACAAATCAAATGTGTACAAAACGAGGTCAAAATTACCAACGTTGAACTTTGTTTTGTAGGCGTAGGAGTTAATGTAAATTATAGCGTATGATTAAATCAACAACAATAGTGGATTTTGCAGTTCTCTGGTCCAAATAAGCAACAAGCATTTTAATTATCAATAGACAACATCCGACAAATTGTGGGTGGTAATGGAGAATTTGGCGTGGCATACAATAGCTTTATTTGTTTCTAAAGAAAGGTAAAGTTGTTGAAGTTTAGTATACAAAGCTGGGTTATTAATACATAACATCTCAAACAAAAAAAATTAATACATAGACATTATAAATTTCTGTATAAACACATCAATTACTAACAGTTTTATGTCAAGTACGATATGCACCGATTTTGCTCGATATTTTGGACAACAAGGTTCCGAGTGTGATAATTTTTTTTTCATAATTATCATAATGATAAAAAATGTTTCCAGTTACTAATATTTTCGCAAAATCTCTACCGCATTTATGTCACGTATGACATGGAAATGCCCATATGTTTGTATAAGAGTTTGCTTTGTGTAAATGTTAAGAGTAATTATTGTTTAAACTAATTTGATAATAAAAACCACAGCAGCATGAACGAACGCTTGCTTCAAAGTAACAAAAACAACAAAAATATATTTCATATTAATTTTAGTGTTTAAAAAATTTTCTCTAGCCTTTAAAAATACAACTTTTAAAAACAGAAAAAAATTGATTTTAAATTTTAAAAGTTATTTAAATAAATTAAAATTAATTAAAAAAAAAACATTTTGTAAATATGTAACTAAATAAATATTTGGGCAACAAGTAGATAATTGTATTTAAAGTCTATCTTATGTTTAAATTGGGGAGGGAGATAACGAATTTAATAATAAATTAACCACAAATACGTTATTGAACTTTAGGGAGAGATAACAATTATTTTAAAACAATATGTGCATATGTAAAAGTAAAAATATAAATCTACACTTTTTTTTAAAAATGTTTCCCTAAAATTTCTGGTTAAAATATTTTTTTAAATTTCCGGCGATAAGACGGGAAGTTTTTCGAATTGTTTTTTTAATTTTACATCAAATCTAGTAATTTCCACCCATTCTTTTTACAATTAATAACATTTTATCTTAAAAAAACACTCATAGCCACATAATAATCTACAGAATGCACGTGCCAAGACATTTTTTTTCTCTTTGGAAAATTAAATGAATTCTATCAGCCCTTTGAAAATACATATTACAAGCAATGGAATGTATATTGAAATAATTTATTCTTTGTTTCTAAATAACCATGTAATGCAGTCAGCCAAAGGTGAATGCCTCCTGAAGTCTAAAACAAACAGAAATACTCAAATAAACTAACAATTTCAAATTATGTATACACAAACATTCAATTATAAATTTAAAACACCAACAACAGCTATTATGATTATACCCTTCACTACCATAGATACGAAGAGTATTATGTGTTTACCTTAAGTTTGTAACGCATAGAAATAGAGCAGTCTATTGGCCAACAAGACCAAGCGATTTGACCTCACTAGACTATTTTTGTGGGGCTGCGTCTAGTGTACAGGAACAAGCCAGCCCCAATTCCACATTGATTAAATAATTTTTAATAATCTTTAAAAAGATAAAAAGATAGTAGGCACGCCCCCAATTAACGGTCATGTTCAGACAATCGCAAAACGCTTAACATTTGCGATTCTCACTTAAAATCGCATAATAGTTGTTCTGTAAATCGCAAGAAGTTTGCCGACTTCAAATTGTAAACTATAATATTTTATAAAAACTATAATGACTGATCGAAAGCAAAGCTCACGATTTTTAAAACATCATAAAAAAATCTGGCTTTTTGCGATTGTCAGAATACATGTGTCCGAAATATTTGATTTACTTTTGCAAACTGGCTGGTTTCATAAACAGAGTATTGCAAATCATCACAAAAAAACAAATGCGTTAAAAATTATTTTTTTTTTTTTTTATTTTTTATGTCTAATAATAATCATTTTTCTAATTTTGATTCATTTAATAATTATTTTAATCAAATAAATTATCCTTTATTAAACATTGTGTCTGTAAACATACGAAGCATTTCAGCTATTGACAAATTTAATAAATTTAAACTTATGATTTCAAATTTCTCAAAACTACCCAGTATCATTGCTGTCCAGGAAACATGGTTTTGTTCAAATTTAGTTCAGATTTATAATATCCCGGGATATAGCGTAGTGCATTGCTGTAGGGCGGATAGCTACGGTGGAACTTCGGTTTATATTCGAAATTGTTTTAATTATAGTATTGAATTGCAAAAGTGAGAATTTTATTGAAACAATTACTGTTACTTTAGAAAATATTAAGATCAGGGGGAAACCTTTAAAAGCAACGTCGTTTTATAGGTCTCAGAAATGTGTTTTTGCAAAATTCTCAGGTTTTATTGAAAATTTAGTTACTTACTATGGACGATGTCCTAGTATTATTGTTGGCGACTCAAATGTTGATTTTTTAAATAGTCCCTTATCAGCAAATTTGTTAGAAATAATATCAAGTTTTAATTATCGAAATTGTCATAACTTAATAACTAGGCCAAAATCCGGAACATCTATTGACAACGTTTTTAGTAACATTACAGAAACTGTTATTACGGATACAATTGAATGTTTGTTGACAGATCACAATTTAATTTCATGTAAGGTTGAGAGCCAAAGCAATAGTTCTGAATATGTGGAAACAGTGCGTAAAGTTTGTAATTATGATAAAGTGAGAGAAAATCTGAACAACTTCTTGCAAGTACTTCAGGAATCTGATAGTATTTGTACAGATTTGTCACATATTATAGCTTACATGGGAAATTCGGCTCAAAATGCAACTGAGAATAAAAATGAGAAAAGGTTCTTTAAGAATGAATTGGTACCATGGATAAATAAAAATTTACAAGCCCTAATAATATATAAAGATAAATTGTTAAAAATTAGAAGAAAACGGAAAAGTGTTAATACAGAGATAAGGTTAAAGAGAATAAGTTACGTAATTAAGAAATCGTGTAGAGAGTTAATGAATAATTATTACTACAACCATTTAGAAAAAATTCAACAGGAACCGCAGAAATGCTGGAAGTTTTTGAATCAAAATCTTGGTAGAAAAACAAGGAGTCAAATAAATGTTAAAGATTCGAATGATATATTAGTAGTTGACAATCAACTTGAAAGTAATCTCTTAAATCAGTATTTTCTTGAAATTCCCAAAACACTAAAGGACCAAATCAGTTATTCACCTGCTGATTCATGTAACGCTTTAAGAACCTTAACTCGTTGTCAAACCACATTTAGCTTTGCACATACTACTTCCTCGGAAATTAAACATATGATTTCAAACCTAGATTTAACAAAGAGCTCTGGTTGGGATGAAATATCACCCAGAATGTTATTTGAATGCAAAAATCGTATCTCTCCATTTCTTTCAAGAATATTTAACAGGATAATTGATACATCGATATATCCAGACGATCTTAAGCTTGCCAAAATTGTTCCAATAACGAAGGAAAACAATGCTTCAATGGTAGAAAAATTTCGTCCTATTGCTTTGCTGCCGATAATCAATAAAATTTTTGAAAAAATTCTCAAATACTCAAAATTCAACATGGTCGGTCATTGCAAATTTTCGGTAATTGCAACAGGCCAGATTTTTTCGAGCTGCTAAAATCGAGCTCGCACTGTATTACTTTAAAACTATTTTATGTCCAATTCAAACTCAGCTAATGATGAAAAATGATTTGGATGATATAATTATGAAAATAGTTCCCCAACAACGCCGTCGCCTTTTTTTAAATTTTGGAGGTATGTAATAGTTGGCACAGCCGAATGCAACTTGTGTTGTGTTTAAATTAATTGTAAAAATGGCTTAGTACTTTTTACGCTTTTTTTGTTCGAAATAGTGCTTTTAGTGCTTTTTTTTAATTTTAAAGTGCTTTTTGCTCTCAAAAAGTTGGCATCACTGATGACAGGGTATTTATCACAAAATACGCAGGACTTGTGTAATAGTGTAAAGAAGTGCTGGGATACTATCGATATTTTCTACTATCGATATATATTAATAGTTCAGATTTCAATATATCGATATTACTATCGACTGAATGTTTGTACTCAAGTAGGAAAACTTTAACTAGTTTTTCATCAGGCTACAGTTCGTTGTTTATCACTTTTATCACTTTATTGAACATAAGTATGTACGCACGCTATTTAGATGCCAGTTTATAAAAATTGTGATGCTGATAAGCACCTTTCTGAAGGATCCAAAGTAACAGGGACTTAAAGATATTTTAATGAAACTTTAGATTTGATTCTCAACCCAAAAGGTAATCAATCTAGCGGACTTTTCCTCTAATAGCCGTTCATTGTTTTATCCTATGCTCGCAATTGCAATTGCATTTTTATTTGATTTTTTTACAAAATCATAAAACTTTCTGACATTTCAATCCCTATGTAAACATATAAAAATTTCGGCATAAAGGCTTTAAGGGCGATTCTATTCTAGACAACTTTTAACATCAATTTTCAAATCACACTATTTGCTACTTTTTTGATGCCAATTTAAAGTAAAATATCTAAATATAAATTTGTTGTGCACTTCGATGCGTTAAGATTCATAGATTTGGCGTTAACAGAAAATTCATTGCATGTTGCACCCGTCATGGCTTAAAGAGCAAATTTCTTATTATTTGATTATATTTCTCTACGATGTTTGATTTGATAATCATCGTCTGATATCTCATATTTCACAATAAATAAGAATACAGTAGACGTTCAGAGATTCGAACTCTCAGAAATTAGAATTTCCAGAAATTCGAGTCAGTAATTTCATTACATTTGGCGCTTTAAAATTAGAATCCAAAATTCGAATTTTCGAGTGGTTTTTTTCTTTTTATTGTAAACACTTAAATTTCGACAATTTAGTTTTACCAAATACAAAGTAAAAAGGGAAATCCCATTTTAAAAGATGATTTACAGATCTTGTAGATGTTGTAAGAGTTTAAAAGTCAGTTTTTTGGTGTTTGTGTTACACATACTAAATAAAGTCAAATTAACTGAATTGTTATTTTTTGTTATATTTCGTTAAGTTTTTTTCTAGTTTTTATGTTAAACAAACTAAAATTAACAAAAGAATAGTTTTTATATTTTTATGGTCAAATTTAACTAAATTTTTGTATAAAAAACCGTCCAGAAATTCGAATAATTCGGAAATTCGAATCGCCCTAAAAACAAAGTGGTTCGAATTTCCGAGCGTGTACTGTAATACAATAAAAGTTTAAAAATTAACAGAGTTTTGTGTTTTTGTGGTATGATCTTATGAAAGTTGGCCAATGTGGTTGCACCCGTCATGCACTTTAAAGCTCTCTCGTGGCCATTTGATCGTTTCATATAAATTCTTGTAAATAGATAACAATAGTATATAAAAAAATTTTATCCCTTCTAGAAATAACTTAATTGCAAATGTGTTTCTTTCTATTAGTAAAAGGCGTTTAAAGCGTCTAAATGTTGCACTCGTCAGAATGGAATCGCCCTTAAGTCAGTAGTAAAAAAGCACAGCAAAGCAATCCATACAACCTGCTATTCTTGTTGTTTGTATTCATTGCTATAATTCTGCGCGAATAATAATAGCAAGTAAAAACTTGCGGTAAAAAAAACTGTGTGTGTATAGCTGCTGTAACATGTCTTCATAGCTGTATTTTTAATAATAATAATAATAATATCGATATTGATATTTATCCTATCGATATTTCCGATAGATTACGACTATCGACAGTATCGATTGTACTATCGATAGTTTCCCAGCACTAGTGTAAAGTGCCCTTAAGTGCCTGGAAACAATTGTGTAAACGATTTGGGTGCAATGTAAATTCGCTGTTAAATATAAGGAAAATTTCATTCATACATAGGCCACTTACATTGCAACGAAATCTTGACTATTTATGGTTAACTATGTGACGCCATTCTAAGTCCAACATGGCGGCACACCCAAGATGGCGGTCTAGCTATTTTTAATGCACTACTACAATATGGGTATCAAATAACTTGAAAAATAAAGTGACGTCAATATGGCGGACTTCTAAAGCTTGAATCTCAATTTTGAAGCAGGTTTTCAACCGATTGAGCTGAAATTTTTTACACACGTTCAGTATGGATGAAAATGCATGGTAAACTATGTGACGCTCTACAATACTCACTCTAAATCGAATATGGACGACTTAGTTTTTAAGGCCTGTCTACAATATGGGTATCAAAAGCAAGGACATACTGAAAATACGAATGTGAGTTTTAAGTAAATTTAAAACAAAAACCTTTTTAAAAAACAAGCTTTTAATTCAATGCGCTAAAAATATAAAAAATAAAAGTAAAAACCCCCTTTAAAAAACAAGCTTTTATCTCAATGCGCTAAAAAAATTAACTTTTATTTTAAAACTTTTACTATCAATTTATAACGTCATTACATAATTTATATGATATCGAAGCTAGTAGCGAGATTTACTTGTGCAGTAAATTAAATAACTTGATGGGATTTTTTTTAACTATTAAAATTTTTCAAACTAAGTAAATACGAGTACTTAAATCTCGCAACAAGCTTTAATATCATATTAAAGCTGTTATGATACTTGCTACTTTTTGTAGTTTTTCTATATTGGAGAACAGTGCAAACATATTTGCATAGGAAAACTGACTAAGTGTAAAGAGTATGATTATATCATAAAAAATCTTGAAGTGTCAAACAAATATACATATGTTATCGATAAATAATCTAAGACTGTCAAAATAAATACAAAAATTTTTAACTTAAAATTGACATTTCCAGATACTGTTGCCAATTTTTTTAGTTTTTGATCGAAAGTAGCGGGTTTTAACTTTTTTTTTTTTTTTGCGATTTTTAGCTTTTTTGACGGGTTTTTGTGGGCAAAAAACGTGGGCAGTATTGTTTGTTTTGTTTACATTTTATTTTGGAATCACAAACAATTTTTTTTCAATAAACAATAAAATTTAATGCAAATAATGTAAAATACTACGAATTACATAGGGGTATTTTTTTTAATTGAAAATTTATGATTTGAAATCCCATATGAAGGGCACCTGCTTTATTTCACTGATCAAAAACAAAATAGTTTCATCTGCCCAAGCTTTTACCATTTTTTTTTTTTGTTTTAGTCAACGAAAAAAATAAACATGAGAAATGTCAATCAAAAAAAAGGGTTTGTTTATCAAATTGTATTTCTTATTCTTTCTCGCATTTGTTGTTTCATTCAGTCAATCCTAAAAAAATCCAATACAAAAAATAGCAAGTATCATAACACCTTAATCATGTTGGTATAAGCAGGTGGCATCGTTACGGCAACAAATACAACATTACAACAAGAATGGAAATTAGGTCCCAGCTCACGTCAAAAAATATTATAAACAAAATCAAAGCGTACCGCTGATCGTGATGAAATAAACACATTTTTAGCCAATTTTTATTTAAATTTGGTCAATATCTTATTTATTTTAATTTAAAATAATCAAAAACTTAAATAAAATACACTTATAAAAGCCCCAAACGTGGACTTTTTGTAAACATATATAAACTTTGACAATAGATTGGACAAACAATGCAAGAGCTGCCACCCGTATTATTTCACCATGATATAAATTGGGTATTGACGTTATAAGTCGATAGTAATAGTTTATTTTTTCTTTTTAGCGCATTGAACTAAAAGTTTGTTATTAAAAAAGGTTTTTTACTTTTAATTTATTTTTCAGTATTTTTAACTGTTAAATTTTATTACATACTATTTTCTTACAATTTTTGAATTTTTTATTGGTTTTTTTTTTTTTTTTTGAAAAATTTTTATTTGTTCTTGTACAGGGAAGAGTATTTTAGTAGTAAAGGGAAAACCACAGTTGTATTATTTAGTATACGGAGATGTTAAGTAGATTTCGTTAAAAAGACTATCCACTAAACCGATTTTGTTATCGGCCATGTTCTGACAATAGCACGATTAGAAATCACAAAACGCCAGATTGATTTTATAGTGTTCTTAAACTCATGCGTTAAGCTTGCGATCTGCCATAGTTTTTTTAAATATTCTAGTTCTCGTTTACAATTTGAAGTCGCCAAACTTCTTGCTTTTGCGATTTACTGATCACCTAATTTGCGATTTTAAGTCAGAATCGCCAAAGTTAAGCGTTTTGCGATTGTCAGAACATGCCCGTATGTATGGAAAATCTAGTAATCAAAACTAGATTTTGTGCTCGAAATCTAGTAAAAACTAGAGAATGGTGTTATGTGAACGGGCTATTAAGTAGGTCCATAAAATATTACACACTCTTTCATCACTGCCCATACTTTTAAGTCGTGTAAGGTATTATAAGGTTAGTCTTGCCCTTCTATACTTGTACGAGCTTGTTGTACATTTGTTTAATGTACTTCATCATGGTACAATAAACAAAAAATATACCTTAATTCTATTTACATCTATGTGTGTGTTACGTTTTTTTTTATAATGAGTTTAAAGTCATTTTGTGGTTTAGACTGACGTGAAGATATTTCAAAATCAGTTTGTTTATTTCTAGACGTCGGCATAAACTGGCTAAAATACCGTTGTTTCTTTCTTTTATTTTCTGTGCTAACATGAGTGGGAGTTACTAAAAACTGTGTGTGGAATATTAAAACAATTCGATAGTTTGAATTTGGAAATTGTAAAAAACTATCAGTTACTTTTAAGAAACATAGAGGAGAGAAAATGAACAAATTTGCTATAAGACGTTATTATATAATTTTAATAAGATAAAATGAAAAAGAAATGTTATATTCATAAACGAATAGTTTTTTTTTTCTTATTACACTCAGATACTCTCAAGGTCATATCTAAATTCTATATTTACTGTTTTTTTTTTAAATAAATAACATCCCAGCTGACCAAATGGTAATAGACGTTACTGTCGCCAACAGTTTATGAAGGAAATTTTTTGAATTGTCGTCTTTAAAATGTTGTTCAAGACAAGTTGAGTATGGATTTCAGGGAACTCATAATTTCTGTCATTAAAGTCGTTTAATTTTTTGTTTTTTAAACTGTTATTAAGACTATCTTAGTGCACGCAGAGAAAAAACATGTTTTTATATGGTCACCTCCAACAAAACTATTTTTAAAGAACATTTTAAACGTATTATGGTTAAAATAACCATATTTTTGTCACCTACAACCATATTATGGTTCAATTAGCCATCCATCAAGAAGCCACAACCATATTATGGTTGCCTCTAAACATGTAATGGTTAAATATGACAATAATTTGTTTTAAAATTAACTACAGTATTTTCCTCTTTTCCAAGAGCAACATGCTATGGTTGAAAACCAACCATGCTATTATAAGTGTTAAACATGCTTTAGTTATTTTTGGCCATAACATGTTTGGAGGCAACCATAATATGGTGTGGCTTCTTGATGTACACAGAAAAAATTATTGCCGAATTATTTTCAAACAAACGCTTGTTTGAAAATTTTTTTAATTTCTACAAATTTTTTTACTGATTCAATTAAAATTTTTGTTTGATTTTTATTTAACCAACAAAAATGTTGACAACCATTCAAAAATATAATACACGCGTTATTGGTTTCAAGTTTTCATAATTTTGTATGAAATATTTAACGCTTTTTAATGTTGTCGTCTTTTTGCATTTTTTTTATTTGATCGTAAGCAACACTTCCTAATGTGAAATATAAGAACTACAACAAAAAACACATGCAGTCTATTTTTGGACACTTTAAAAAAGTACAACAGTAAGAAAGATGAAGAGGTTGAAGTAAAAAAAAAAATAACAGGTAAAAAATCGTTTCACTCTTTTTAAACAACAGAAACAACAACAACATTATAAGAAACAAAATAAATTTTTGGTTGGTTTCAAAGTTGGTTTAAAAAAAAACAAAATCCCGTATTCAATTTTTTCAAACTGTTTGCTTAAATACATCAAATACAAAAATGTAATGATGACGAAAAACATATCGAGCCGGTCTGTCGCCGTTTTTGGGTTACATTTCTTCTTCATTAGCAAAGGAAAGGATACAGCAACAGTGAGTGATGACGAAAAACATTGTGTGTATAAAAAAAGACTTCGTTCAAAAATTATTCCAACAAAAAAATGTGTCTCAAAGCCAGCCGGCCGCTCTGCTCTCTCTGCCATCATCTTCTAATACAGTGCCTGCTTGTGTGCGCATCATTGCTTGTGCAAAAAAAAACATTTTTTTTGATTTTGAAATTTAGTATATGAATTTCAGTAAACTTTTTGTTTGATTCAGTTAAATTATTTGTTTGAAAAAATCAGTTTTTTTTTCAATAAACAAAATGCAAATAAATTGTTTGAATATGCGAATTTGTTTATAGGACCGATTTCAGACAAAAAATTGTTTGATTATACAAATTTTTTGTTTGAATTGGAAAAATAATTTTTTCTGTGTAGGACTAATTCAGCCATAATATGGTTGTAGGTGACAATAATTTGGTTATATTAAACATAATATGTTTAACATATTTTTTAAAAATAGTTTTGTTGGAGGTGACCATATTTAAACATGTTTTTTCTCTGGGTGTGACAAAGTTTTGTATTTATTTAAAAAAATTATTTATTAAGAACTACACAGAGCGAAAAAAACGTTAAAAAACTGTCAACCAGTGGTAATAAATTGATAACAAACTGTTGTCAATATTTCGACAACATTTGTTGTTAAATTTTAAACAAAATGTTGTCAAATTGGGCCGTTAGATAAAAAACGTACCATTGTTGTCAAATTGATAACACCCTGTTGTCAAATAGGTATCGCCCTGTTGTCATTATTAACAGCGTATACAAGTTATCCCACAATCATCTTTGGTATTCGAAAGTAAAAAGTGAAAAGTTTCAGTGCTGTGATTAAATTAATAAATAAAAATTTAATAAATAAAATAAAAAAAATTTCTAAAATTTGTTTTTGTTTTCAATTTAATTTTCTATGCGAACGTTAACGTGTGACATCGTGGGCCTGGCTGTAAAAGTGTGAATTTTTTATGTATTTTTTTATAAGTATATTATTTAATGTGAAATAAATTAATAAATTTACATTATTCCATTTTTTTACTTGGGTTCAGAATGGGTTATTAAGTACATACTACAATCAGAACAATGTGTTATCGAAAGGACAACCGAATGTTGTCAATATATTAACGGTGTGTTGTCAAAAATGACAACAGCATGTTGTCGGTATGGTACCATTATGGTGATAATATATAACCAATTTGATGTCATATTGAGAACAAATGGTGACAAACTGACAACGAGGTGGTTAAAAAACATTGATACCATCCGTTATCAAATTGAACACAAACGTAGTTGGCTCACTTTTGACAACGGATGGTGTCAATTTTGGTATTTTTATACCGGATTTTTCCCTCTGTGTACTTAGGTAACAATTGCATGCATATTGTCGTGTTTCAAGCCTTTTTAAAGACAAGATTAGCGACAATGTCTTGAACTTGTATTATTTCAAAGTTATTTAGGACAAGTAAGTCAATAAATAGTTTAATACATTTATTTGCGAAAATATCGTTGAAAGGATTTTTGAACTTGTATTATTTCAAAGTTATTAAGAACAAGTAAGTCAATAAATAGTTTAATACATTTATTTGCGAAAATATCGTTGAAGAAGATTTTTAAAAAACACACAGATTCGACAGTTAAGATTCGGTTGTGCAGGTTGTAAACCCCTATAGGTACTCAGTTTGGAGTTTTTATTTTATGGGCATTCAAAAATTCTGAAAATATGTGGACACTTAAAAAAAGGATATCTTTAGTTTTTGGCCAACAGCTAATTGGGATTAATGAAACCGCTTAACTATGTATGGCAATAATATAGTTAAGAATCCGCCGAACAAATTTTGTGAGCATTTTAGCTTTTTCTTTAGACTGTGCTATCGGATCTCTGTTCGGTAAAAAAAAATGGTGGCCATTTTTGCTTGGTATTAAAATAGTTAGTGCATGTAAGTTACACGTCCTGATGTCAACAAACGAACAAATTAAACATTTATCGCAGCGTACACCAATTAAAAGAGTTCTTTCTCATTACATATTAACTAGGAAGATCGATTATTCGACTTTTTTCAAAAACCGGTTTTCGAATATTCCGAATGGCTGCTACTTTAAAAAAATCGGGTTTCGGTTAGACATTTTTAACCGGTTAACCGGTTTAAATTCGAATACATAGAAATACAAAAATCAAATAAGTTTTTGTAATACAAAATTAATTTGAATAAAAACAAAACAAACAAGTAAGAAAGTATAGTCGGTCAAGCCCGACCATATGATACCCAGCACCACAGTATTTAAAAACACATCATGCTTATGTGTCCATATAAATATCGATTTATCTATGTTTATAAACTTCATTAAAATCGGTTTGAAAGTTTGTGAGAGGCAGAAATCGCCCCTTACCTCCCCTTGTGGTCCTATTTTTGAAAAACTGTATAGCTTATGTGTCCATATAGATATGAATCTGTCTATGTTTTTAATTTCATTAATATCGGTTTGAGAGGCAGAAACTGTCCCTTTTTCCCCTCGTAGTCCTATTTTTTAAAAAATGCATACTTTTTGTGTCAATATAGATATGGTTCTATCTATGTTTTAAATTTCATTAAAATCGGTTTGATAGTTTCTGAGAGGAAGAAATTTCCCTCGTGGTCCTACGATTCGGCCCATTTTCAATAGGCTTGGTCCTTGTGCCAATAAGAATCGATGTCTCAAATTTTATCAAATTATCTCCAAAATTGCGACCTGTACTATGCGCACAAGGTAACATGGAAAGCCAGCCAGCCAGCCAGCCAGCCAGCCAGCCGGACGGACATCGTTAGTTCGAATCAGAAAGTGATTCTGAGTCGATCGGTATGCTTTAAGCTGGGTCTAGGTCCAATATTTTAAGGTGTTACATACATCAGCACAAATGCATAAAACCCTCTCCACAATTGTGGTGTGGGTCAGAGAACGGCTTTGTGCGATTGCAAAAAAATCGCATTAAATCAACAACATCAAATAGACTCATTTGTGTTCATGCAATCAAACTTTCTCAGCCACACACATCGGTGTTATTTTAAAATTCATTCAAGTCATGCACAGCGTATTGGCTTTGCCATTCATACCATGTAAAGCTTCGTTCGCATAAAAAAACATATAAAAAGAAAAATGCACAAAAATCATTGCTCTGATGACTATTCAGCAGCTGAAACAATTTCCACAGAATCAGAAGACGTTTTTATTTTTATCATTTCTTAAAAAGTACAGTAGTTCTGTATGTACAATGTATTGTTGTTAATTTTGCTTGTTACGCTTTTTAAAAAATACCCTGCAAATAATAGGACTAGTCCAAACACGCGTGTAAAATGTAGCCAACAAGGGACTAGGACTAATCCAAAAGTAAACCAAACATATAGAAAAAAACATGGTCTATTTAACATTACGATGTCCTAGGGCAGGACCATATAGCCCAGCTTTGGATTAAAAAGGAGTTGTATTAAAACTATACTCAAGAGGATTAGTTTTGAAGTCGTTTAAAAACGAACACATTTCGTTTAAAAACGAAGACGTGTCGTCTCACTACAAACACTTTTTAACAATGACATGGTCCATGCTTGCATTACGTGGACTAGTCCAATGAGCAGTCCATTTTATCAAAATCAGGTGGTCCAATATTATTTGCAGGGTAAGCACAAAAACAAATTGGACAATACAACTAGTTTATTTGAACTTATGCCTACAATCATACCAACAAAGCGACTCGTACTCATACCAATTTACATTCGTCGTTGTGTCATCGACTGGACAAAGACAACTTAAATGCAAAAGCAAAAGAATAAATGCCGTTTGACTTTAAGAAAATGTGTTATTGCGTGCGCAACAATAAATGCAAACAAAGCACTTTCAATAAAAAACTCGCACATGCACAAATCAAATGTGTACAAAACGATGTCAAAATTACCAACGTTGAACTTTGTTTTGCAGGCATAGAGTTAATGTAAATTATAGCGTATGAGTAAATCAACAAAAATAGTGGATTTTGCAGTTCTCTGGCGCGAACATAGCTTTTAAATTTTTGAAAAACTTTGGTTTTAAAAAAAATTATAGGTATTTAACATATTTATTATTTGAGATATTTTCCGAAATTTATTTTATATGAGTTTTAATATGTTGGTGATTAAGCATGTCTCTATAAATCATTAGACTTCAACCATATTTTTGAAAAGTTGCAAACAAAACCTCTTAGCCAGGATTATATATTTCAAGTTTCAGCATTATAGAAAATAATATTAATATGAACATGCTTTTTGTATGAAATATCTGGCAATTCATTGATCACAACTTAAAGCCTTCCGTGACAATGTTTGATTCTTTCAATTTTGTTTAAAGTTCGTGGTGATTTAATAAATAAAACTGATGAATTTTCCCATAACGTTGACACCGCATGAAATGTTGTAGTTTGTAGTTGTTGTTTGTGAAGAACCTTGCAACTTATCATTTAAGGGCCCTTTAAGCAACATTGTCTTTTAAATCAGTTCGAAATATCTTCAGAGAAGGCTGTAGGAAAAATCGCCCAAAGAAAAATGGCCCAAAAAAAAAAAATGAAAAATCGCCCAAAAGAACATAAAAAATTACCCAAAAAGTTAAATATGAAATTTTGCCCAAAAGAAACGGAAAAGGGCCCAAAATAAAAATGAAAAATGAAAAGAAAAAAAGAATTTTTTCCCAAAAAAAAAAAAAAAAAAAAAATTTAAAATTACCCAATTTGCAAAACAGTGTTTATTATTCATATAAATTAAGTAACATACAAATGTTAGTTTTATGTAAAAAATTGCATTGTATCTTCAACAGCTGCGCGGCAGTATGGACAGTAATGCCTATTTGAGCCCTCCGCCAAACTTTGTGCACTCTTCAATAGTTAAATATTAATTAATCACTTCATAGTTATAATCAATTACTCAAAACAGAATATAGCTTTAGTTAGCGAAGACGGTTTTTGTTATACCATAGAGGAGAAAATCCTTGCCCCCGGCCGAAGGCCGGCTGTGCAGAGAAGCTTTAGTTAGCGAAGCCGGTACTTGTTTTATCAAAGAGGAGAAAATCCTTGCGCCAGGCCTAAGGCCGGCTATGCTTTCGAGTTTGTAAGCTATGCTTTCGAGTTTGTCCACGGACACTATGACACTGGACGTTATGACATGCCACCTTTTTGCAATATGTCCCGTTATTTTTATAAATAACATTTAGGAATTCGACGTATAGTAATAATTAATGATTTAGACAAATAGTATGTAAGATTTTGACGAAATTTTAAAAATGAAAAATGGCCTAAAAAATTGGCTATTTTTCACATAATATTTAAAAAACAAAAAATCTCCCAATAATAACGAACAATAGCCCAAAAATTTTGGGTCACTTTTCATATGAATTCAGGCCCAATTTTACATGAAATTTTTTTGGGCGATTTTTCATTTATTTTTTTGTGCCATTTTTCTTTCGGCGATTTTTCCTACAGCCTCAGAGATGACATCTTTATAAAAATATATATAATATTTAGAATACTATCAAATTGCTTATGACTGCCTTTGTTACATTTTGTTTTGACATTCTTCACATTTATAGCAAAAGTAAGGAACACGTATATAACAGGGCGAATTTACACCAGGTGAACTTATCTTGCTACGTAAGCATCAGCTGATTACTAACCTTGTGTCAAAATGGTATACCGTCCTGTTGTTTCTGGGGAATCTTGACTAAATTCTATAATTTTCGATTGAAATTGTGTAATTTAAAACTTTTTTAAGTTATAATATTTCAAAAAAACACAATTTAATATAAAACAAAATCAAATATTTGTTTGAATTTTTGACGCAACGTTAAAATATTTTACAGTGTTGTAAAACGTTTTCAAAATAAGACCACCTTGTATGAATTCGCCTTGGTATATAAATTACACATTACTAAAATAACCGGATTTTTTTTACCAAAATAATCGGTTTATTCGATATTCCAAAAATTTACATTTTAAAATATCCGAATTGGGCAAAATTTAAATAACCGGTTAAAACCGATTGAATACTATTCGTTCGATCTCCCTAATATTAACATAGATAGTAAATGAAAACATTAAGAAACTCCCAACTTCTCGAAAAAAAAATTATTTATCTTCTTATTTCATTCATGCGGAAATTCCCATTTACCCAGGAAAATCACTTTTTCCCTGCATTTCTGGAAAGTGAAAACCTGGTTGCGCCAGGTAAAGCTTGCAACATTTAACTTTTTTAAGTACTAGTAGTTCAAATAAATTTTAATTTTTTTTTTTCTTAAATCTTGAATCGATTAAAACAAAAATTATAGTACTAACAAAAAAGAGTATAATTTTTGTTATTATTTTTTGTTTTTTTGTTAATTCGCTTTTATTTTGTTTCGTTCATGTTTAAAATCCTCGAATAACAGTGTTGTTATCAGTTCTTTAGTATTTATTTTTAATTTCTCGGTATTGTATTCCTTTTTTATAATAGAAATCCGTATCAAAATAATTATTAAAAATTATTTTAAAAAAATTAAAAAAATAATCTTAAAAATTTTGATTTAGGCGCAAAATAATGCAAAACCAAGGCGAATTCATTATCTACATGTAATCTAGGTATGTACTACAACAAGTACAAAAACCACAAGCTATTTGTTTTTGTAAAATCATTGTACAATGTCAAAAACAGAAGCAAAACAAAACCGAAACACCGATAATAAATAAAATTTTGACATGCAACAATTATAAAGCTAAAAAAAAGTTATCAACAGGGCTTTTAAGATCTCCTATAATATATTCGCAGTGGGCAAAAGACAAAACTTTTTTTTAAAAAACTTTTAAAACCAAATTAATTTTTTTTTTTTTTTAATTTTATCAAGTAATTGATCTAGTAACTTTAGCCAGACAGATATCTTGCCGCTTTCTTACGCATTTTTATAATTTTTAATAAAACGAATTAGAAAAATACTTCAGGAATTTGATATCTGCTTTAAATTAATACCTACTAATTAATTAATAGACAATTAAATCAACTCTATTTGGCATGTGAAAAATATATGGGCAGTTCCAGCGAAAAGTCTACTTTTTGTCACGTAACGCCAGAAATAATTTAAATTGTTTCTCAAAACATTTCATACCTATGTATAGTTTACTTTTTTATATTTTGGTGTAATGCGCAACTAGCCCTACATTAAGTAACAAAAGGAATAACGGTTGAACAAAATGGTCCTAAAATACAACCTTATTTGCATTCTAGCATAACATTAAAAAAAGTAGACTTTTCGCTGAAAATGCCCATATGTACCTTTAAACGAGCAAAGATTTTTAAATTTTATAGCTTGCAAAATAATTCTATATAAGTCCAAAGCTTACCAAAAAAGGTTTTATACAAAACGTTTTGCTCAATTCGCAGTCTTATTCAGTTTTGTAATGCAAGTCAAAATCCACTTCCGTTTTTTGAACGTCACGCCAGCGCATATTTTGGCTTATATCTGCAAATCCTTAGCGTCGATTGCTGTAAATTTTTTTCTGAATATAGTGCTACTTCATTAATATGTATATATAAAAAGCCTTTTTACAAATTTGACTTCTTCATTTATTTTTTTTTATTTTGTGGTACAAATATCACGAGACGTCAAAATGGAAATGCCCATATATTGTGTAAAATTTAACATACGATTTTTTCAATCTGGCACATATTTGTATAATTTATGAAAAGCGCTTACACATACACAGCAAATGCAAAAATATTTAATTATAATTAAATAATTAATATTTTTTTTAGCCGACCCTCCTTCCATTTTCGTCTTTCCCCTCATACAAAAACTGACTTAATCATAACATTGGGAAATTTAAAACTTCAACTAACCCAACGACAATATTAAAATTACATGCCCAGAGGGGTCTGCAATATAAACAACAATAACAATTGCTCAATAACGTTTTGTGCAAAAATATTTCATTAGTGAAAATAAACAATAAATTTTTTATGTTTGTATATGTATGTATGTATATGTAAGTGCAAAAAACTTTTATAAGTACATAGTATAAAATTTAGTATTATTTTCAAGTAGTTTGAAGAAGAAACATTAACAACAAACTTAAATTGAATAATATTTTTCAAACAAAAAAGCGTGTATTTACGAATAGTGAGTAGTAAAAGTGATTACTCACTTCTTAATCACTACATTCGTATTAAATATACAGCAGTTTTCAACTAATTAGAAACGTTGCATAATGTTCATTACAGTGTAGTTAATATATGTTGATTAATGCGTTGATTAAGAATGGCGGCACAGCTGAAGTTAAGTTGCCAGCAGCGAAATCAGGCAACGTCGCTCATGTTAAAATATACAAAAAATTTTTCCTGATTTCGCTTCTTGCAACTTTACTTCTGTTCAGTTGCCATACGTAAGTTTTAGCCAGGCAAACTACAGGATTATTTATTTAGCCTGGGTTTTTGAGATCTCAGTTAAACTAAGTTTAAGTTATCGTAAAACATATTTGTGGCGCCATTATAAAGTTTGTATACAACATTTTGACGGAACGGCTTAGTTTTGCTTAAAATGTAGCCCCCGTATTCAACATAACGTTTATTACGGATAATTTTCATAGTAAATTTGTTCTTTAAACCCATTAGTTTCAAACTACGTTAAATTAAGTTTAAACTTAATCCACATCTCAAATACCCGGCCTTAGTGGTTTTAAGCCGCAAGTCTGGCAAGGCTGCCAGCTTTTAAATATCTTACATATAAAGTGTAATTTATTAAGTGAAAGGCTTGCCTTCTACGAACATGGATTGTTTAACAACCGAAGCACGCGTAAAAATAGTTAAAACTTATTACAACAAAGTGGTTGTTTAAACCATGGTGAAATAAACAGGTGGCAGCATTAGACCAGATGACGATTTTTTGCTCTTGCATTGTTTGTCTAGGTTTATGTTTACAAAAAGTCCACGTTTTGTGCTGTGATTATTGTATTTAATTAAAGTTTTTAATAATTTTAAATTAAAATAAATAAGATATTGACCATAATTTAATAAAAATTTATTTATTTCATCACGTTCAGCGGCACGCTTTGACTTTTGTTTAAAGTATTTTTTGACGTAAACGGTGATATAATTTCCATTTTTGTTGTATTTGTTGCCGTAACGATGCCACCTGCTTATTCCACCATGGTTTAAACGTGGCCACTTTTCGAGCATTACGGTGTAATTATGGTCGTCATAATCGCCCTACTGTGCAAGGAATTCGCAAGATTATAAAGAAATTTTAAGAGCCTGGAAGCGTTACTTATGTGATCCGGCCTGCGCATCATAGCAATGGGGGCACTGCCAGAAATATCGCTTTTGTTAGTCAAAGAGTGGCGGATAGTCTGAGTTTTCACAGAAAATAGTTTAATCAACTTTCAGCAAAATATGAATATACCCCTCGATATTTCGCTATCAATCAATTTTGTGCAAAAAAAGCAATTTCCTTAAAATCCAATCGCTGACCTACTCAAGTGTACGAAGGGATATTTAAACATTTTTTATTTTCATTCTCTGTGATGTTTTCAACAAGTCCCTGGAGTAAAAATTTAAATTTTTTAGATTTTGTTAAAGAAATTTTTTTAAAATTTGAAATCGAAAATTTGAAAAAAACGCCTCAAAAATGTTCTGCGTTTTTGACATCACCTTACAACAGGTTAGCGACATCAATAATAAAAACTTTTTTTATTTCTCACAATTTTGAATCTTTTGAATAAAAAAGATTATGTTGCAGAATCTCGAATTTCTCGATCATGTAAAATTTGTCACATTCAGCGTCATTCTTCATTTTTGGTTTTGACTGCAGTTTTTTTAAACCCTGGTCACATTAGTGGCCTGGGGCATTATTTATTACTGGGATGTTTCTTAACCGATTTTGGGTTTCTTCATATTAAATGTTTTTATATACAATGGAACCAAATTAGCCCATTTATTGCCTTTAGAATCAATTAACTTTGAAAAATGGCCTCTAATGTGCATGCATTGGAATGAGTGTAATTCAGGTATGAGCCGTTAATTTAAGTTAAATACGGTAGTTTTTAAGTAATCTAATGTACAGTTTCCACAACACAAGTAATTGAACGTGTTGAAAAATGTTTATATAAACCGCACATAAGTACGCGTACAAAATGGAAGTCTTCCTGCCTGTTTTTAGAACACGAGCGCAAAACTCGTTCGTTTAACATACATTTAAAACAAAAACAAATTTTGAAATTTTATTGTTGTTTTAAATGCACATAAGCTGACGAACAAATTTTGCGCTTGTGTTCTTAAAGCAGGCAGATCGACTCTAGTCAAGGTAAAAGACGTTTTCCGGAGAATAAAACGGTATGTGTGTGAAGATCAGGGTTACCGTTGTGATACTAAAGTATCAATTTGACCCTTTTTCGACGGTGTTGATACCTTTTGTTACCCTTTTTTAAAATTATACTTTTGTATCATTATCACCTATTTTGTGACACTTTTTGACCTTTTTTTGGAAATAGCTCTCACATTTTGTTTTTTGTCAACACTGCGGAACAGAAGTGCTAAACAAATGTTTTCGAAATAAGCACTGCTTGATATGGAACAGACTCAAAGTATAAACTAACAATTCCATGCTTTCTTCTCCTTGATTTTTGATAGCAAAATACAATTTCCCTAAAACCAAACATAACTCACATAAATATTTGTTATTTTTTACGGTAGTTTCTTTTCAAAACAAAAATTTGACATTTTATTTAAAAAATGCAATTTGGTGTTTTGCTCTCTTAAACAGTAACATGTTTTATTCAAAAAAATTCGCCCTTAATAATGGCAAAAGGTATTAAACTTTTCGCCGACTTTTGAATCGACAGTGTTGAGAGTGCCCTAACAGGAATGAAAACAAGAGGTAAAAATTGCTAAATTAGCGGAAATTCCCAAATATTTGGTAACAGCGGTATGATAGCAAAGTCTTATATTTATTAAAAATCGTAAAAGCTTTAAAAAATCTGACACTTACAGGAAAAAATCGCTTTAATCGAGAAAATGGTTACAATTCGCAAACGATTGCAAAATTTAAATCAAACACTAAAATTTATCAAAGTTATTTACGGGAATACAAAATTTATTATTAAGATTTATTTGACATCGCTAAATCGGAAAATTACATAAAAATTATTTAAAAATTAGCTATAATGATAAAGAATAAACTTTTTGTCAGGTGTTTAAAACAGGACAGAGCATTCAATAAAAAAATTAAGTTTTTTGAGCTCTTCCTACTTCAAATATTATTTTTTTGTTTGCTTATAAAAAAACTTGGTCTTATTATGTTCATTTAAATGGGAAATACTGCTTATAAAAAACTTGACCCTTTTTTTATGAAATACCCTTTTATTGACCCCTTTTTCTGGAAAATCCCCTTTTTGTGACCCTTTTCGAAAATTTCCAACGGTAGCCCTGGTGAAGATATATTCGAATTTAACTAACAAAGACGCAAGCCATATTTTTTAGCATTTTTCGTTTTGCAGTTAACAGAGCAATGGTAACAGGGCTGCTAAAAGCCCAGTGGGGTTTTTCATGGGTTTTATTGGGTTTTGTTGTTTTTCGTGTAATGGTATAATAATAATTGGTCTAAGCAATGTTGCCAACTCAGCTCTTTTCGGTATAGATTTAGCAGGAAATCTCATCATCATCAAATGCATGGATGGTTAAAAGAAAAACCAGGATATTTAAATACAAAAAAGTAGTTTGTAAAAGAGACATTTATATATTAAAACAGACCGTAAGAGATAAAGATTTTAAGCTACTTATTCTAGCACAAGGCTTGGGCTTGGTCTTGGTCTTGGTCTAGATATAAAACTATGAATTTTAAGAATAAGATCCTAGAGAAGTCTAAAAATAAGATCTTCTGAGTAAAAACAAGGTTACAGCTTATAAGTTATAACTATCATACATTCATTTCAATAAAGTCTTACTTATTATCTGACATCAGCTGTATCTTCTGACATAAATGTACATACGAACATATATTTATATGTATTTATATACTTCTGTATTAGTTTAAAACTTAAACTAGCTAAGCATAAAATATTTGCAACATTTGTACATAAGTATTATTTTGTTTATGGGCATTTAACAGAAAAACATGTTTTAAATTATTGCTAAAAAAAAACCATTTTTGTGGTATTATTTTTTTTTTTATGTTTTTGTATTTAACACTTTCATTTAACTTAGTCATAATAAATCATTCACACTGGTACTCTAAATTAATGAAAACAACAACATTTGTGTATTTTTTTTCTTCTCTCTTTTGTTTAATCAACCATTAGTTAATAATATTATGTATTTCTCAATTTTCTTTAAAATAAATTTCAGTTTTGTTCAAATTTGCCCTCGAGCTAAATTATTGTAACGCTAGTATGCAAGTCAAAACTATTTAAACTGTTCACAGAGGCGCGGATAAATTTACTTTTAAAAGAGGTAAAAGACCTTTCTATACATATTTATTTACAATGCATAATTTTATATTAAATACATATTTTGATCAGAGATTTAAATGAATCATTCATTTATTACGAATTAGCTAAATTTTGAATAAATTCTTTTCACACAAAAAATGAATTGAATGAAATTTGAGTCAATTCATTTGAATTTAGCAAAATGAATTGCAATTCATTTTTAATTCAAATGAACTGGTAAAATGAATTGCAATTCATTTGATTTGAATTGACTATGAATTAATTCAAACGAGTTAAAAAAAATGAATTGCAATTCATTTCCAATTCATTTGAATTGACTCTGAAAAAAGACTACTGTAAGTAGGGATGAAACGATACGAGTAAATACAAGTATATATTCGATACTTTTATATAAGTACCAAGTATTTTTGTAATCGATACTTAGCAACCGAGTACCAAGTAGTATCGGTAAAAAAATACTCGGTATCGGTCAAAAGTAATCGTTTAACTTTGGTATTGAAATTAATCTTAAATTTTTGATTATTTGCCAAAGCTGGTGCAGCAGTAACGGTATCAAGAAACCGTTTGACCAGTAAACACTATAGGGATGCCAATCCCGAATACCGAAAACCCGGGATTATTCTAAAAATTTAAGTCCCAAACCCCGGGGTTTGATATAAAAATCCCGAGATTTTGGGCTTAGTAAAAATTCAATATTAAATCATACTGGCCATGAATCAAATTTTTAACTGACTGGTTACAAAAAAAGTCACAAGTCAATAAATGTTACATGCAATGCATTGTGTTCCACGAAAACTAAATCAGATGGTGGGTATTTTTCTAAGTGGATGATAATAGAACTGCTCACGCAAAATGCAAGTTGTGCAAAAAGGTGTACCAACTTTGGGGGGTTCTACCAAAGGTCTTTTGACACATATGTTTATTTTATTATATTAATACTTGCATATATATAATTGAGATAAAATAAATTAAATATTGTCATATAGCAGATATGTAGTTATTTATTTACGATACCACCCAGAAGTGTTGAATGCGAATATTGGTTTCGTCGGCAGCATATGTTTGCGATAAAATAAGGTATCAATTATCTGACGTCATTAATTTGTTTAAGAATCTTTTTAAAATACATATAAGATTTAATACATAATACTTCCATATTACTTTAAAAGAATACATTAAACAGTTTATTTTGTAATGAGTTTTATTTTCTTCATGAATTAATTTGTTTTAATTCTTATACATACATAAACATTAAATTATAATTATTATAATGAATTTTAAAATTGGCTTTTATATATGAAATCCCGATCCGTCCCGGGATCCCTTTTTTTAAATTAAAAATCCCGAATTACGGGTTTCAAAAAACCTAGTCCCGTTTGGCATCCCTAGTCAACACCTATAAACCACATATCATCTAGATCTATTTCCTCAATTTCTGGCTATAGGAAGTCCGTTATCATCCCGCGATTGCGACCACCATTCACGATAATTGCTTGGCCGACCTCATTTTCGAAGACGCCGCCAGCAGCAGAACTAACTGGGGAGCATGCACATATATTTTCCCATTTCCTACAGACCCGGTTTGCTCATATTTACGCGCAATTATCCCGATTGTGGAAACATTTGGTCGATTATACTGACCAAAAAAAAATCACGATGTGCATTAAATGAATTTTGATTGAACGCCCATTTTCGTAAAAGGCTTTATTAATCTTAACGCGCTGCTCATAATAATTTGTGAGAAAGAAATCTAATGAGTTTTGATGCGACTGTCAAAAAATCTAATGTAAAATGACAGTTTGTGTTCACACCATCACACAAAGTATAAACACTCACACATGAAATACAATGCAACCCTGATCCAATGAAAAGTATTATTGTTTAGAAATTTTTCAAAAAACGATGAAGTCGTATGGGATGTCAAACTTTTTTCATAATACTTGTCATTTTCGTGACACATTGCATTCACACTATCACACTTTGTCATATTACTTAAGTTTTTGACATGTATTAATACAAAGTATAATAGTGTAATCTAGCCTTAAGGTGTGACTCACAATTAACATCATGGATTAAGGTTTTAGCACCCTTTATTATATACTTATCAATTTAAAAATAAAATACATAAATTATTAAGCTTAATTTCTTCTACCTTCTTAATATTATTTCCTTTTTTTTTTAAATTTGTTTGAAATATAAAAACACCAAAAAATCCCTGAAGAAGCTATCCATTGAGATATATTGGATACATTTTAAATAAATATTCTTTATATAAAACGGACCTTGAGCTTGAGAAATTATTGAAAGGAAATAAAATACATATTAACATTTAAGATAAATTCATAGTGACATTGTTAATTTTAGGAGTTAAAGGTGAATAAAGGTTGTTATCCTGAACGTTCTATAAAATTTTGTTTCCTAAGATAAAAAAGATTTTTCGAAAAGAAATTGGTACTAGATGGTAACTAAAAGTGGTCTCAATCTTTACACTTATCGTTTTGCACAAAAATTCTAATATGTCGAAGTTCTTATTTTATTGTATAGTAATAAAACACTAATAAGAACGTTTTTAAATGCTGCTTTCTATTTTTTTATCATACAAACCGATACAAGTACCCATACAAGTAACTAAGTATCGATACTTTTTTTTCGATTCTAAGTAGGTATCGATACTTAACGAGCGATACCACATCGAGTAAAAGTATCGATACCTTAGAGATATCGGTTCATCCCTAACTGTAAGTAAATGTGAAGAAGCATTACACCCGTTTTGTTATCCAACTCATTTTATTATATCAGACAGCATTACACTCATTTCGGATATCACCTAGTACGAGATAATCGTCGAAAGTCATAGAAAATAATAAGAATAGAAATTCCAATGATGTACTGTAATTAGCAGGTAACGGCAGAATATGACTTGAATTAGTAGGGAGCTTCGAAAATCCTATCAGCATGAGCATTTACTCATTTGAATTTATTCAAAATCAATTCAAATGAATTGGAAATGAATTGCAATTCATTTTTTCTAACTCATTTGAATTATGGCAAAGTCAATTCAATTCAAACGAATTTGAAATGAATTGCAATTCATCTTACCAATTCATTTGAATTAAAATGAATTGCAATTCATTTTGCCCAATTCAAATGAATTGACTCAAATTTCATTCAATTAATTTTTTTGTGTGAAAAGAATTAATTCAAAATTTGCTAATTCAGTGCATGAATGATTCACGAATTAATGATTCATTTACATCTCTGATTTAGATTAATAAACAAATACAGAAGTAATTTCATAGCATGTAAATAAAACTTTTAAAAACGGGAGAAATTAAAATAATGTGCGAATAAGTCCTGATAGGGTGAACAGCCTATACAATAAGCATTTCAGAATTGTAATCGCTATGTCCAGATTTATATAAAATAGCATTAATCCCGCTACTTGGTTAGCGTCTCCTTTTTCTTCGTAGACATATTTGTATGCAAAAGTTAATTTTTCCATGTTTTAACTTGTTTAAATTCTATCATTTAACCCGCTACTTTGTTATCGGGCCTTTTCTTTCATAAACATATTTATATGCCAAAGTTTATGTTCTTAGGTTTTAACAAATTTAACCTATAATTGTGTGTTTCTAAGTTCCATAGTATAGAAAATTAAAAGAGTACCACTCGTAGAACAAAAAAGCAAATGAAAGAAAGAACATCATCTCTCGTATTTTTCCAAAATATGTACAGGTTGTACGCGTTTACTTTCTCAGGGCATTGCATCTTGAATTTTATGTTTCTAGGTCAATTACTTACGAAAATTCAAAAAGTACCAGTAAAAGAACAAAAAAGTACCAAAAAGTTCCCTCATAGATTCGTATCCACTCAGGACATTAAATTTTGAATTTTATGTTTTAAGGTCCAATATTAACGATAATTAAAAAATACCAGTTGTTGAACCAAACAGTTGAAGAAAGATTTTAAATTTCCCGTATTTCGCATTTTGGTTCCATTTTCCCCCCATTAAAGTATCAGCAGTATTTTAGTGGGTGCCCTTAATTTAGTACGAATATGTCAATGAATGAAGCAAAATGTTTTGTAAAAAAGTACCAAAAATAGTTACGATTTTTACCCCTTAAACGATCGAATTTCGAAAAAGTACCAAACTCGTATTCGTATTTTTTTGATAAGTTTCGAATATGGTATAAGCTTTATTTCTAGGTTTATGGGTTTAAAAGATAGATGTGCCGACAAAAACGTACCAACATTCAGGATTTACCCGTTTTCACCCTAAAAGAGCCGAATTTCAAAAAAGTACCAGAAACCTGTCCACTTATTTTTCAAAGGAACAACGATAAGTATTACATTTTTTTTTTGTATCTGTTTTAGTTTTGGAGATAAAAGGTTTCCGAATTTATCCTTTTTTACCCCCTAAACATTCAAATTCCCAAAAATCCCGTCTTAGTGGACCGATTTGGGAAGAGACCCACCTCCAGTCCAAATTGCAAGTTTTTAGCAGGCGTTTAGGCTGCGCGATGATGAATCAGTGAGTCAGTAACGTTACAATTTTATATATATAGATGATAGCCTAATAACCATTTTCTCATTTATCTTTTTCCCAACGAAAAATTGCAGATTTAAGAAATTTGGCTTCTTCAATACCTTATTTGCCGAACAGATAAATTCAATCAGCTGACTCCCAACTTTTACAACTATTTTGAGAGGTATTGCCAAATGAAAATAATCTGCCTGTTCAACGATTTCGAACGTTAACGTTCGCATAGAAAATTTCTATGAAATACAATAACTTTTAAAAATATCTGAATATTGAGAAAACCAAAATCATTAACGGACAGTTTATCCGTCAAATAAAGTAATGTCGAGATTTAGTAAGAAAGTTTGCATATAAAATCGGTATTTACGACTTAACCACTACAATTAAAATAAACATGAGACGCCTCTGTGCGTAAGTATTGCACATTTTTATTGTATGAATGATTTTCTTCGTCGATGGGCTGGCTGCTTAACCCAGTCATGTATAGATAAAAATATAATGCTTTTGTATTGTGTGTGCTCATTATCTTATTAAAAATATGTCTTGATTTGGCCTACAGTGTGACACTTCATTTGTATTTTTTTTTTAATTTTATTCTTTATATGCATATTTGTATATACATATGTTTATTATTTTACATACATTAACATATAAGTGTATCTTATAATTTTAATTTATTTGTTTGGCAACCATTTTTATTTATTTATTTATTTATTTATTTCAGTCTATGGAAAACAAAGTTCCTTACAGACTATGTTTTAATATAAAAAATAAACCAAATACATACATCATAAATTGTTCTACTTGTTTGAAGTTAGGTGTAAAAAATTCATTCATTCGCATGATAATAAAATTTTAATTAAATATTTCGCATGTGGTCACTTCAATAAAGTTATGTATGTAAGAACATATGTATGGATATATTTATGTACATATGTATATATATATATATATATAATAATTAAGCCATAACAATAGAAATTCTGAAATGTTCGTATGTATAGTATTGTGTATAATGTACATATATCGGGGAAGTACCCCAGCGGTAAATATTGAAAGGACCGCAAGTGGCAGGCCTTTTTGAAGGCCTCTATACTCCTTTCTAAAAGATTCGCTTCGCATGATATCCTGCCTTCCGAAGTATGCCATCTAGAAGGTATAAACTTTTTTTAAAAGACCTTCTGAAATATTCAGCACACATTCGCTAATCCCTTCTTTGAGAAGGGAGAAATGAAGGTGTTCAGTTTTATTTACTTTTTATTTTTAGTGACCTTCCTTACTCCCTTCTTTGGGAAGGGATCGAAGTTGTTTTTAAAGGAAGTGTGGAAGGCCATGAGCCCAATGACAATCTGTGTAAAAAATAAATAAGTATGGAATGCGGTGAGAAGGGCTTCTGACTACTTGTGACTGCTAAATAAGGCCTTCTCCTCTTTACTCATTCTAGTTACCGCTGGAACTCTATAAAACGTGTACAAATGCAACATAAAGAAGAGATTTAGTAAGGACATACATTTAAAATTTTATTTGGCTTTCATCACTTTAATTATTGTTGTGAAGTTGTTTAAAGAATTTCATTTTTATATAAAAAAAGTATATTTTTGTCTGCTAATGTGTTCTTTTAGTTGCATAAGAACTTAAAATGATAATCCCAGTAAAAACTTCGCCTACAAAATAATGTGTTCAGTAATTAGAAAAAAAAAAAAAAATAAAAAACACTACTTATAATTAAGCTGCGTTCACAATCAATCAAACATTTTCACTTGGTGTTCATAATAGAGCAATAATTTCTTTTGCAACTACACACATTTTGCATTAAGAAACCGTTTGCAAATTTTAGCCACAACAAAATTATGCATTTATTATTATTTTTTACAACATTAAATTAAAATTAAAAAATTAAAATTTTAAAATTTTCATTCAAAACTAAATAAAATTATTTTAAACGTCAGAAACAATTTCATACAAATGGTTGCTGAAGTTCTAGTTGACTCAACTTTAGTTACATTTTTAAAAAAAAATTTTGTTACATTTTTGTTCTAAAAATGAAAGGAAAATATATGAAATACTTTGGGAAGAAAAAAGATAGAAGAAAAACCGAAATTGTTATTTTGATTGTGAACGTAGCTTAAAGGCAGAATTAGTCTTTACTTTCAGTTTCTGTTCTGTTCCGTGCCGTTCTGTTTCGAAATTGTAATAGTTGCTTTTTCTGTAGCAACTTATCAGCCATTTATGACAAATTTATTAGTTTTGCAATGTCCATTGTTTTATTTCAATAACTTTAATGCACATAAATTTGAGGAAATTAAATTTTATGAATTCTTAAAATCAAAAAATAGTTCATTTCAATATAAATATGTATTTTAAATTATTTATTTTGCTGTCACTTAAAATTACTTAGAAATTTTTTGATTTTAACAAACTGAACCGCAACAGAACAGAAAAACTAATCAATTTCACAGGTTTTTTAATAACAAAAACAAATCAGCTGATTCGTAACAGAACAGAAAGTAAAGACTAATTCTGCCTTTAAACTGAAACAAGGTTTGAATTTTACAAGGGCTGTCGCAAAATGGACGCACTCAAAAGTAAGGCCTTATTTTTATGCCTACCAGTGATGCCAACAGCAGGGAATTTCCCTTTTTGTAGGGATTTTTTCAAAAAATTTCAAGCGTAGGGAAAAAAGGACAGATTTTTTGTTTTAAGGCAAATGTAGGGAATTTTCAAAATAATCACCCCTATTATGAAAGTCGATATACACAAGTCGACGGCACCTGAACAGTAATGGTATTTTCTGAGTCGTTGTTGACAATTATCGATGACTATTGACAGTCAATTGATATTTTCTAAGGCGCTTTTAAGTCGACGTCGAGTAGTATTATCCCCGTTTTAGTCGACAGGAAATTTTGCGACGACTCAACTTTCAGTTAAAGAAGTTTTAAATGAAATGTAAACATATTTATTGAAAACGCTTAAAATAAAAAAAATCAAATTTAAAAAAAGTTATGGGCACAAATTTAATTAGTAAATCTAACGCGAAAATTGCGAAAGTTCGGAAAAGTTTCCTAAAAGAGCCAAAATTCGGAAATATTTGCAAAAATAGCGAAAATTCTCGAACATTTTTAATATATAAAAAAAAGTCATAAAATTTATTAAAGTCCCTTAATCTGTAACGAATGGCAAAAATTCGGCGAAAATTGCTCAATTAACGGAAATTCGCAAAAATTTGCTAACAGCGGCATGAAAGAAAAGTCTTATATTTATTAATAAACGTTAAAGCTATAAAGAATCAGAAAAATATCTTTTATCAAAAACATGCCAAAAATTCGCGAAAAAATACAAAATTGGAAACAAACTCTACACTTTACTTTAAAAAGCTAAATCGGTTAAAAAACATGTCGGAAAATAGCATAAATAGCGTTAAAAAGTAAGTGAAGAACAAAAAAAAATAATTGGAGATGGGTTTTTTTTTGTCAAATTTTCGATAACTAGTCGACGTCGACACAACATTCTTATAAAATACCAAACTAACGTCGAAGTGATGTAGTCGTCGCCTTGATGTGACAACAATTAAAAATTAATGTCGACGTCGACAACGCCTTACATAATAGGGTGATTATCTCATTTTCAATATATTGTCTAAAAAAACGTAAATATTTGTCTTATTTTCATTTAACAGCCTGGCAATCTTTAACAATTGCCAAAACCGTGTACACGAATATTCGTGACACCCTAATATATAATTAGGGTCTACGAATATTTATGTTCGCTGTCGCAGTTGGGAACTATTCTCTTATTTTTGCTATTTGCTTTCGAACTCATATTCGCTAAAATGTATGCGATTATTAAAAGCGAATATTTAATGAATGAAATTTCTACATAGAAAATTTTTTTTTAAATAAGTATTCTTGAAAAATATTTAGTTCTCTTAAAAGGACAAAAAATGAGGAAATGAAAAATCAAATACGATGTTTGACTAGGTTTTGTCTCTAGATTAAAGGATATAAATTTGAAAGGATGATAATTTTGAAATTGAATTTTTATATATGCGTGAATGGCACTTGCATATTTATTTCGTTTTTTTTCTTGCTTTTAATAAATGCTTTTATTATAATGTTAACACAATGTTAAAAAATATGTATTGGTTTTCCAGTTGCTAAAAACAATAAATTTTTAACGTAGGGAAAAGTGTAGGGATTAGGGTATTAATTTAATCGGCCTTTTGCTTTAATCGGTTAATCGCCCGATTAATTAACCGAGGTTTTGGTTTAATCGGTTACTAATCGGTTAATTTTGTTTTTGATCGGTTAACCGATTAATAATGTTTTTTTTTGTAAATTAAGTAATTTCAATATATAAAAATGCATTAATTGTTTATTATTTGGAGTTTATTAGTAAAAAAAAACAATAACATACCAAATTCTTGAACTTAAACGAGAAAAGATAAACTCACTGTTTATTGTTGGTGTTTTGTTTAAGCTTTGATATTGTTACAAGTAAGACTTTGAGTGTTTGAAACTCTTATTCGCTTTAGGGTTTTATTTGTATAATATTTTTAGCTTTTCTAAAATCTTTGGAAAAGGTTTCCTGATCATCTGGCCTAAGCAACCAGTGAAATGCGCATGATAATTCATAAATATTTAATATGAATTTTTTAATTAATACACAAGGTGTGCTTTCAAGTCATATCGCCATAATATCCCAAATAATATTTTACAATTGTTTAAAATAAATATTGTTGTATTTCAAACAAAATAAAAATTTTAATGCTGTGTTCATTGATTCTTCATAACTGTACAGTAGAAATCTAAATTATAAGCAGTAGCCCACAACAGTTATATCGTCGGCTTAATATCCTTTCAGCACATTTAACAGGAGAGACGAAAAACTTCTTAATTTTCCTATTTGCAGCTTGATAGAAAATTAAAAATACAGTTAGTTTAACACCCTTCAAGACGTAAATAGAATAAAATCCACATGCTGGTCGACGAGGTGTGTACCTTTCTCTACCACACGGCATCAAAATCTTAATTTACATTAAATGTGGATTTAGCCGGTTTGCATATTAAGCCGACGATATATATTTCTTGTTATTATTTAAAGACATAAGACTTTATGACTATCTGTACCTATATCCCCCAAATATGTATTTATAAAAAAATAAACTGAGATAATTTCAGTACTTATAGGAGATCTTTTAAAATCTTTTAAAAATTTTTTTTTTTTTTGCCAAAACTTGACTTGGAAAAAATTCTTTCACTTATCGTAGATGAATATCTAATTTCTTAGTCCTTTTCCAGGATTTCTCTAAACATATAAAATACTCCATTATGCTTTTAGAGTTTTCTTTTTAATTTTTAACACTTCTAATTGTTTCGGTTAATTCTGTTAAAAGACTGATATGAGAAGATATAAGAAGAAACAAATACATAGCTAAACACATACATAAAACAGAAAAAACGTGTTGGTAATCAAAAATGTAACCCATTTTTCGCCACATTCCTGTTGATCGATGATAAAGATAAAAAAACATTGTAATTTTAGTCACCAGTCGGCGGAAAATGTGTTGAAATGAAGATCACTGAACACCTTATTTGTTTTTTTGAAAAAATATTTTATAAAATCAAAAACAAAAATAAAAAACAAAAAAATATGTTATAATACTACAAAATATTGAAAATTATATCACATCGGTTAATCGACTGAAATTAATCGGTTTAATCGTTAATCGAAAAAAGCCAATTTGAAATTAACCGATCAGTTAATCGGGTAGTAATTAGTCGGTTAACCGATTGCCGATTAACCGAATGAATACCCTAGTAGGGATTTTTTTTTGTTGTAGGGAAAAAAGGAATTTTTTTCTTAAGCTCGTAGGGATTTTTTGTAATTTCTCCTGGCATCACTGATACCTACATACATCCAGAAAAATAGTAGTTATAGAAGAAAGCTAAGTTTTCACTGGGATACAGTACAGGGGTCTAATCACCGCATTCGATACTATCGTATCAAATAAACTATCGAATTTTTTACATACGATAGACACTGACGTATCGAATGAAAACTCGATAAATGTAATGTCGAAATATGCGATATCAAATGCTATTATTTCAAATTCAATACATTTCATTCGATATCAAGTTTCATGATACCAAAGTAAATAATTTCGATCAATGGGGTGAATAGACCCCTGAAAAATTGTTGGAATAAAATTTATTTTATTATAATTTGGTGATAACACAATGGAACGAAATTAAACTTTTTTTTTTGTGCGGCCTTTTGTTTTTGTTTACAATTTACTGAATTGACAAAATCATTAAAAAAAATGTTTTTTTATGGAAATCGCAATTTGTATCAATTCAGTTTCCTCAGTAAATTGTGAACAAAATCAAAAGCTCATTTCATACGAAAAATGTTTAACTCAACGTTTTTAGACCAAAACTGTGAATTTTGTCACTTTTTTTTTAATAATTTCTAAGAACAAAAATAAAATTATTTTTTTTTTAATTGTTATATTTTTCAGAACTTTAACGATATCTCTGAAACTACTAGACAAAATTAAAAACAATGTAAGCACGGCTTAAAGATAATATTGTTGCCGAGTTTCGGATTTTTCTTTTATCTGAATTTGGTGAGCAGTTTTCAAGTTATTCCAATACATGAAGTGAAAGTACCTCAATTTTGGACAGAACGGTATATCTCGAAAAGTTGAGCTGAAATGGAGATTTGATTTGAAATCAGCGACTAAAAATTATTAAAAATTTGCAACAAATCTCCAGGCCGCAAAATTACTGTTCCCCAGTGTAATTTTATTTGGAGTTCATTTTTAAATATGATTTTCGGCATATGTCCGCCACGGCTACGAGTTACATGGTCGATTTGATCACTCAAATTTTTGACAACTTTTTCCGATCAATCTGGCCGTATGGCGCCAATGGTGGTTTGAATAATAGCGGAAAACCCAATAACTAAACATAGCTTCATAAAAAGTAATCCAGAGGCGTCAAATCGCACGAACGCGGGGTCCAGTGAAAAGGACCACTTCTAAAAATAAAGTTTTCACCAAATAGATTTTGCAATAAATCTATTGCTAAGCGCGCTGTATGGCAAGTTGCGCCGTCTTGTTAGAACCAATTGTCGTTGCTGTTAGCTCGGTTGCACTCGCCATTCACCGTAACAACAACAATAACAACCACACCAAACAGTTAATTTTAATGGATTTAAGGGTGATTCGTTAACGGCATAGAAGCTAGCTTTCCTTCAACAATAAATTTCAGTGTATTTATCAAATATGAAAAACTGGGAATTTAGCACGTCATACGGAAATCGTATTAATAATAGGCTTTGCATTCCCGTAAATAACTTTGGCTTGAGGATTATCTTCGCTCCAAATACGTGAATTTTACTTATTGTCATAGCCATCTAACCAGAAATGAGCTTCGTAAAAGGAACGAAGTGCTCTATGAACTTAGCGAATAGAGGTTTTTTTCAAAGTCAATTTCCGCAATTTGGAAGCATTGTCTCCTGCAGACAAGCGTAGAGCTTAGCGGGATTAGTTTAGATAAAAAAAGTTGTCGATATCGAAAGTTCTCATGCAGTTAAAAAAACACGCGATATTATTAAGTTGTAATGTGTGTATGTTTGTTTTTAGGAGGTAATCTTTGTAACTACTCATCTGATTTCAAAAATGTTGGTTCCAAGATTAATAATGTTCCATAAGGATGGACATAGCCTTTATATTATTGAAATTTCAAGTGGGTGTGACCCCTCCTACACAAAGACAATATATATTTCTGCAAATCTGGACACCTGCAGCAAGAGCTAAAGTTTCCAATTTTGCTACAAATATCTTGGCCATCAATACACAAATTCTGGGCAATATAGAATTATTCATATTGGCAGATCGGTAGGAGAAAAATCGTCCAAAGTTGATACACATAGCTGGGTTGTAAATACACAACATCTTTAAAAAATTGGACTGTATAAGGTATGTGGTACCTCTCTTACAAAGACAATAGTAAGTTTTTAATTTGTAACAAATAGTTCGTTTTTATATACAAAATCTCTGCCAAAAAGTGGGCTGGATTGGAAAAGTATTCATGACAGCTTCAATATTTGTAAATACAATATAAATTTCTGTATATCTGGAGAACGGTAATAGTAAAAGTATTTAAATTTAGTACAAATTGCTTCGTTTTCAATACTCGAGATCTTTTTTAAACAAATTTTAATCATTTTATTTCAACGGAGGTAGCGAGGAGCAACGGGTTAAAGCTGGTAAGTAAAATAAGTTAAATAGTTTAAAAAATTAGGAAAATAGCTTTACAAAATGGAATAACTCATATTTCATTAAAAAAGAAATTCCTTAATTTTTTAAAAACTTTCAAATTTAACGGATTTTAAAATATATTAAGCAAAAACTCTACTTCCAAATATCTAAAATCAATTACTGTAAAAACTTTTAATTTCTTTAATTGGTCTAAAGCACGATGTGATCTAAGCAATTATAAACAAGTACAATCATTCGCTTGTTATGAGTAATTATAGAAAATACACAAATATTTTTTTAATAAACAATTTCAAATAAATTTTAAAATTAAAAAGAAAAACAAAAAATTGTTCTTCAAGACAGAATGAATGACGTTAGGAGCATAAATAAACAAAAAAAAAAAAGATACTATCAGGCACAAGCAAAAATTCAACAACAAGAAAAGAAAAATAAGCTTTAAAGGACCTTAAGAAAAATAAAAGAGTTATAAGTTGATATCAAATTCAGTTGCAACAAGTTAGAGTGATATATTTAGCTGTGCCGAATCTTTGATACGCTTCATTACAGTTAGAATATTTCCGGGTGGGCTTTATATGGGACCTATGGTTCATTATGAGCCTTCCCAGTAAAAAAAATTTAGGTTTTTTGAAGCACTACAGAGAAAAAGCGCTTCAATTAGAGTGCTCTTATAAATCAGTAAATGATAAAGAATAAAACATACAAACAAGCTGCTATTTTAGTGCTGACAACGAAGAAGGTTTTAAAGCGAAAAAAAAAATAAAAATATATTATGGTTTACGAAAATGATTGAAAAAAGACATATAGACAAGTAAAACCAAAACATTAATGAATATGTTAATATAGTTAGCCCTTAAAAAAGCACTTTAGGAGCGCTTTGTTTGCATGGTAAAAAAAAGCGCTTATTGTCAGCAGAAAATAGTCCTCCAAACCAAACCGGGAACACCCCATACAAAAATCAGGCATCCCATCAGCAGGTTTGAAGCGATTTGAGGTATGAATTCATACAAAAAACCTGCTCCTTTTGGAGCACAGTTTTACTGGGTTTCTTTAAGAAGGTTAACAGTGTGATTTCTAGTTAGCTTTATTCGTTACGGTTTTAGGCGTATTAAGGTGTTTTTCGAGAATGGGCTCTATATGGACTAAATTATAGACCGATTTTTACGAAATTTTGTGGTATGATTTCTAGTCGTATATAACCAAATTGTGCAAAATCTTATATCAATGTATGCATTCCGACACTATTTATGCTAGTTTTTGTAACAAAATTATGAATTTATTTATGTGGGAGTTCCACATTTTGATCTATAACTCTTGTCCTATTGAACCGATTTTGCTGGATTTAAATCCCAAAATGCTTAGGAGAAATAGAAACATTTAGGCATCAATACTTTCTTATGAGTCGTTCGAAATTGATCGTGATTAAAACAGACGGAGAGACAGACGGACATGGCTAAATCGACTTAAAATTACTCAAGGTCTCAGAATATACATATCGTCGGTTGATTATTTAATTTTCGTATGTCGTATGTAATTTGTATCCACATACGACAATTAAATAATCAACCGACGATATATGTATACTTTATTGTATCTTATACTAGCTGGAACCGGTCCGCTTTGCTGGCCCTTAGTAAAGATTTAAAATTTTATAAAATATGAACGTGTTTAATTGATTTTCAAAACATATATTTGTTTTTGCAAAAACACCTAATAAACCAATAATAATTTTTATTAAAAATCGCAAAATTTATTTAACAAACGCGAAACTACACAGAAACACTCCTCATGCCTCATACATCAAACACACAAATTTTGGTCAGAGTCGGTGCAGTAGTTTTTGAGTTTAGCGATTACAAACTAATACGTCTCTTTTATATATCTTATATATATATATATATATAAGTATATAAATATTAAGAAAGTTTCACACGGAATGACAAACTTAGTATACCCTCATCTCAACTAGTTGTGGTGGAGGGTAAAAAAAAATAACTTGTTAATAAGAAAATAAACTGTAGACAATAAGAAAAGAGCGGACAGACAACAACCTGACTGTCGTACATTGAAAAAAAAAAAGTAAAAGGAAAGAATTAAAAACAAAACAAAACAGAAAATAACATATCAGCTTAAGAAAACAAGCTCTTTCGTTTAAGTAGCGTTTTATAGAGCAATGAAAAGCATAGTTCGGCTGTATGTCCAAAAAAAAAAAATATTCGGTTTTAATTTTAAAACTGGGTCCAAAAATTTCTAAGTTTACAAGATTAAGCGGAATTCATTTAAATCATTGATTTTACGATTCAAATCGATTAGAATTGAAATTTAATTTCGATCGATATTGAATGTTAATTTGACCCCTGATTGGAAAATCTTTTAAAATAAAACGTACTTTTATTATAATACTACATAACACATACATTCAGTCTTATTGTGGTTGTCGTTATCGTAAACGACCGTGTCGTTTTTTGTAGTAGATTTAAGAGCACAGGTTGTGTGTCTTGCTTTAATCTATTACAAAAAAACGACATAGTCGTATACGACAAAAACAACCACAATAAGGCTAACTACTATTCCTTTGGTTTTCAAAATTTTATTTGATCTATGTCCGTACACCTACGTAGTATATGATATTATTCCTAGTATAAGACTGTAGTTTAAGTATAAGAAGTCTATAAGCATATAAGAAAGTAGTAAGAGATTGTTTTCATTGTGTTAATCGGAGAAGACAATCGTAATCCGTGTATAAGACTTTATCTAAAAATAAGATAATAGTTTGAGTAAAACTAAAACATATATATTTTGCTCAGTTTAACATGGAAGTTTGACTTTAATTTTTTACGCTAAGTAGAGGACAATAATCAATGTGAGTAAGACGATAGACCTGCAGGGTAAATATAATAAAATGTTTTACTTGTAAGGCGATAAGGCATCAGTCTATGTTTAACACGATAGTATGAATATAAGAAAGTATTCTTACAATAAATAAGCAAAGGATTGTAGTCAGACGCGTGTAAAATAAATTATAAGTATTAAATGCCAGAGGATGTTAGTCCCAAATGAAATCCAAGCCTTAAGGTGTGTTCTCACTTAACAAACATTTGACGAAAAAATCCGAAAAAAACGTAACAACTAAAAGAATCTACCTTTTGCAATACATACTTCTGCTGGTGTTCCACAGTTTCAGACAAAAAATCACCCAATGATATTGGGAGTCACATTTGACTGCCTGTTCTTGTCATCGGCGAACTCTACTACAATCTACGATAGAATGCGGAGAAGAAACAAGGTCCTCAAGTCTAGCCAGCAGCACTTGGGGCATGGAATACAAACGGCCAGTCGCCGAGAGTCCGCGATACTCAGTGGATGAAGCTTTAGAGCTGTCAAAATGCCGCCCTAAGGACCTTAAGGGGCTGTGTTTAGATGGCATCAATAAAACACCTGCATGACGAAGCGAGAATGATGACGTCCAAGAAACAAGTTATGATTATAAAGAAGTTGTTCCTTCTGGGACGACAATGGAGAGAACATCAGAATTACCACCTAGCGAAATAAGAACAACTGAGAGTCATGTCGGAAAAGATCTTCACTGGTATGAGAGTAAAGTCCAAAAAAAAACCTGGACTCTATGATAGACCTCAGCTAATACAGGGCAGCTCTGAATGATATGAAAAACTCATATTTGCCCTGTATGCTGAATAAGCCCATACGACGTACGAAACCTACTCAAATGCAGTGCAAACCCAGCCCAGTTAGAAACAATGTCCTTATGCAGCAGCTTGGCCTTGATATAGCTGAGTTTGATGGACAGAGCGAAGAAGAAGAATAGAGAATAATTTTATACACACTTTTTTCGGGTCGGTTTTTGTTATTTCTCTAAGCTGTTTATTTTAAAAAAGAACATCGTAGAATTTAACTAAAAAATTGTTAAAATATGTTTGATCTAGCAAACGTTATGAAAAATCAAACCATAGCTTAAGTATCTATAGGAAGGTGGCCTTAATATAACACTCTTTACATTTATAGTACTCCATACCGCCTAACGATCTATTTATATCGTGCTACTTTTAACTCAACTTTTTTTTTTGGATTTTCACCCAGGTGTTGTGTGTTGATACCGATGATAATTGTAGTCTATTTGGAAACTTTGACTGTTAAAGCCTCTAAATATACAGATATCTATTTGTTCTTCGATGGGAGGTGCTATGCCCATTTATCCAATCCCTTCCTCTTTTTGCCTTAGCGTTTGTCAGATAAACAAAATTTATTTTGCAATCGGAAACACTTTTTAGAGATGTTGTGTTTGGATTTCCAATCCATTTGTGCCAAATATGGAAATCCTAATATGTATAAAGAAATCTATTTTGTGCCATGCCCACTTTCTTTTTTCGATATTTTAAAAGTTATTTGAAGAGGAATGCAACAAATCAGAGGTCATCAAAATCGGCACAGCCATGCTCGAGGTATAAGTTATAAACTAACACGATTTTCTATTACTTTATTGTAAGTTTTTAATTTTTTTTTTTTGCGAAGTTTGGCAAAATTTCCAAATTGAGTATACCACATATTTTTTCTTTTATTCGGGACGATGACAACCACAACAAATCAAATCATCGAAATCAGTCTAGCTGTTGTTGTTGTACTATAAAGAAGATAGGTAGGTATTTCAAAACTTTCTGTTTTTTTAATTCCCAATTAACAAAAAGTAGGTACGATTTATTTAAAAAAAAAAACACTTTTCCTCTCAATGTTAATTTATTTTCCACACATAATTATTCTTTAACAACATTTCCGTTGAACAATTCTAACAATCATTTTTTCAATAACATAGGTACATTCCTATTATTGGTTCTGTTTAACTTTGCTTTGAATTCGGTTGGTCACTTGATTTTCTTTATTTTTTTTTTATTTAATTACCGGAAGTTGTTGTTATGTTAAGGAGAAGGGGCATCTTTATTTTTATTGTGATATCATTGTAGTTGTTGTATAAGTAAGTAGATACATGTGCATGTATTGTTGTTACTTTGTATTCTTACTCACCTTTCAAATTCACAGGGAAATGCAAAGGCGGGTATATTGGCAATAGTTTTTTCATCACGGAAATTTTCTGGAAAACTTTCTGTGATTACACCTTCAGGCGTTGATGGGCTATTACCCCCAACAACACCATCATGACCATTTAAACGAGATGATGAATGGTCAATGTCATGAGTTCTAGATACTTCGCACCAATATTCAAATAATTTTTTAACATCGGTTCTGGAAAGAGCACAAAATAAAAAAAAAATAATTAATGTTGTGTGTCCAAATATGTACATAGTATGTATAATATATTAGAGTTAAGCAAGGGAATCGTACAAAAACTTAATTTGGATTAATTTTGGAGTGAACTCTATAAAGATTTAGATTTACTATGAAAAAGAAATAGAAAAAAACAAGCACACGCAGTGAAGCAGAACGCCCACATTAAAAACTATAAATTCCCGCAGTAGCATGACAATTAAAAATGATGAATTTGGTCTGGCTCCTTGGATGAGCTTTGTGTTTAATCAATTGCATTATGAAATTACTCACTTGTTACGGGAACTCATGATAGTTAAAAGAAAATTTTTCTTATTACACAAGGGTTTTAATTTGGAAATTTTAAAACATTTTCTAAAATTTTTTGCGATAATTCATTATTTTTTAATTTTATCAAGAAGAATTTTTAATATTTTATTACTTTATCACTACACTTTTTTGTTTTATTATATTCTTTACTTTTTTTGTTTCTTCGTTGCGATTAGTTTGCAAAAAAAAAATTGATTTCTCTTTAACACTTATTCTTGCAATTTTGCTTTTTATATTTAAGTTAAAAAAACACTTTGAAACTTTATCATAAAAATTTAATTGTGTTTTAATGTTGAATTTGTTGTTATTTTATCAATTATATTTACATTATTTCTACTAAATTTCAATTGATTTCTTTTACAATTTTTAATTCGTACTACGTCTCGTTAACACAAAAAACGTCTGCCTTGCAATTGCAAATAATAGAAAATAAATGAGTGATAAAGCAAAATAAATAAAAACATGAGCAATTGCTATTGTGAATGATTTTGATATACAGTGTTGCAAACTTAATGATTACTTCGGTAGTCGATTTTGAGGATGAATCATCATCTTAATAGGGCTTTAATTAAATTTGTAAAAAAACCCATGGGGTTGTTACCTTTGCTAAAGTAATAAAAAAATAATCGCTAAAAAGAACTGTTGATCATTCATTTTTTTTATAGCTCGACTTATGATTGAGAAGAAAGTGGAAAAATGCAGTTTACAGGGCACACGAAAAAAAATTGGACTCCTTCTGGAATTGAAAAGGCCATAATAAAAATATACGGGGCTTAGGTCCATGCCCCCTGGATCCAAACATTCACCTCCCCACCCCCTTACAGTGCAGCCACACGATCAAGATTTTCTTGATAGTCTTTTACATATACTGGTTGTCAAAATATGCAAAAGTTGACAGCTGTGACGTAGGCTGCACGCAAGTTGAAAGCAATTTACTTTTTCAAGATGTCGTCGCCGAGAAAACAACTCAAAATGTTTTGCTATTTTCCACTTTTGATTTTTCTGCACTGTAGGCTGTTCGAAGGGACTTTATTTTTTTCTTTACTTCTTCCACTGGCATTTTTGTTTCAGAAGCTATAGACTCGTAGGCTTTTATTTTCAAATCATTTCGCCTATATGATGAAAGATTCATGTTCCATAAAATTTCATGGCTTCTGTACAGCTCTATGAATCGCAGAACATCATTTTGCTTATTAATTTTATTAATATTAATTTTATTAATAAACATATTTCACTACTTTTTTAGGTTTTTAGTTAAAATTTTAAAATTCCCGCAACAATTTGTAAAAAAAAGAACTTCAGCTTTTGCCGGCAAAATATTTGTGAAAAAAAACAAAAACAACTTCAAAAGATTTGTAATAAGCTGTTTTCTTGAACGAAAATTTATACACTCACTGGCAAGAGAATTTTAGAGGCAAGTTCGTATCAATTTTTAAAAGTATGAGTGTATTGGTAAAAAAGTGTGAGTGTATTAAAACTTGATAGCCAAAACTTGATCGTGTAACCCTCAAGTTAGATGTATGTGTGGGTACTCAAATTATAAGTAATTTTTCAAAAAATATTAAAATGAAGAGCGGACAGGACTTCTGGGGGCCTCTGTGCCCGCCCTATATCTATGTGCTGGTACTGAAATTAAAGGTAGTTTACTAAGTGCTGGTTCACACAGGTCAAGTTTGACTCTTCAAGTCTCGAGCTTTTAGGAGAGAGGGGTAAAGAGAATGGAAAGGGGTACATACTTGACCGTACCAGTCAGTTTTGTATTTTTCTTTTCTTTTTTCATCCGTAATATAATAAAAAGCTACAAAGTTGAAGGAAAAGAAAACAAAAATTAATTTTGTGCATGAACGTGAACGCAAGTTCAAAAGAAAATTTAAATAAAACTGTTCAAGTAAACTTGACCTGTGTGAACCAGCACTAATATTGTAAATATTTTGTTTTTTGTTTCTTAAAAATTTTCTAAATTAAATTTTCATATTACAGTAGACGCTCGCAAATTAGAACTTCTTTGTTTTTGAGGCGATTCTAATTTCTGAATTATTCTAATTTCCGAATAAAAAATTGAGTAAATTTACTTCCAAAAACTTATATAAAACTTTTAAAATTTTTTTAATTAAATTTTGTTTGATAAAAACAAGAAAACAAAACGTAACAATTCAGTCCAATACATTAAATGTATTTTTTTAAATTAAAAATATGAATATAAAAAATCTAATGGCAACAAAACATAACAATTCAATAAGGAAATAAACATATATGATTTGGTAATTCCCCTTTTTAGTTTTACTATGTTCAAACAGAATAAAAATAAACTGCGGATTTCTTGTGTTCAAATAACAAAAAAAAAAAAAAAAAAACGCTCTGAAATTAGAATTTTTAATTCGAATTTTAGAGCGTTTAATGTATTGTAAACACTGATTCTAATTTCTGGACGTTCGAATTACTGAAAGCTCTAATTTGTGAGCGTCTACTGTATTTAGAATGTGTATTCTAAAAAATCCATTTACAATATTATTGTATATGTTATTCGTCATATTATTTATTTATTGCGTTTAATGTATTGTAAACACTGATTCTAATTTCTGGACGTTCGAATTACTGAAAGCTCTAATTTGTGAGCGTCTACTGTATTTAGAATGTGTATTCTAAAAAATCCATTTACAATATTATTGTATATGTTATTCGTCATATTATTTATTTATTGCCCCATATTATTCAATAAGTGGCACAATTCCTTTAATTAAATTTAGCGCAACTCTTATAAAATAAAAAACCTAACCTTTAATACCTTTGTACACTTGCATAAATTTCGGAGGAACGCATGGAAGATGTTGAAAATGTGAAATACGCGTTCACACTTGAAACATCTAAAATCAATCAAAAATGTCACCATTTCTGAAAAAAAAACTTTTATTTTTTTTAAATACTTTTTTTCTACAAAATACCAACATTTTAAAAGAAAACGCCAAAATGTATTTCTAATTAATTTTGTTTAATAAGTTTAGCAAAATTAATCGATATAAGGCTTGCGAAAAAGGAAAAACTTGAGAAATGGTAGCGCTGCTTTTAAAGCAACTGCCATTTTGTCAGTGATGCCACAATAATAACAGAGTTTGTGAGAAGGGAAAAGCGGATGCCATATCTTTTCCTCTTTCTCCTAAAAACTCAAGACTTGACGAGTTAAACTTGACGTGTGTGAACCGGCACTTTATTGCCACTTTTCTAGTGATGACACTAAAGGAATCGAAAAATTTAAAAGGAAAAATGAGATAGTAACATTCTGTAAAGATGTTGAAAAATTTTGATTTTTAGCCCTATGTATTCCAACATCTTCGCGAATTGATGTTAAATGTTGACAAGTGTGAAAAGGCTTTTATGAGAAAATTCCAACATCTATATCTATAAAGCAAAACAACATCGTACATTGTTGCCAACACATTTCACAGCATATTGTATTTTTTTTTTGTTGTGCAATAAAATTGAAAATATATTGTGCCACCTTCGAATATCACATACACATTGGTGATATAATTGTACAATGCAATTATATTGCAAGTGTATGAGCCGCTTGAGTCGAATTACAATTTGTCTTTTTCGCTTGTAAGTTTACGAATCTGTTAAAAGAGAGAGACAGAGATTGTGTGTCGTCAACTATTTTATTCTGGTAGATTTAACGCTCGTTTTTATTGCAGCTTTTTGTGTGATTTTAAACCATAGCGTTTTAAATAAAAGTTCAATACATCTTGTTGCTGCGGCGTTGTACATTTTAGTAAGTTAACAACATTAATAAGATTAACAAGGTCTACAAGGTTGCTTTTCTACCCTGAGTGAAAAGCACTAATATATTAGCACAACTTAATTTAAAAATATATCAAAAAATAGCTGTTTAATTAAAATGCGAAGCTTGAAGGGTACTGGCTGAGAAATGGTTGTTAACCTTGTTAAAAAAAAAACAAAAAATATACAAATTTGGTATTTATAAAAATCATGAAAAGTCGAAAACAGGAAGAGGTTTTAAAGTTATTTCTTTGACATAAAGTCGCATAAACTATGAACAAAATGAGACATAGATCAGAAAAATCGATGAACGCGTTTCGCTTTTATTCATATTTAAGTGAAGGTGAAGTAATTTTTAAGTGAAGGAAAAAACGTCCATGAATAGAACAGTTCAAATGTTTCATTTGATTCGAAACATCTTTAACTTAATGTTTTTAAGTCAAAACTGTGATTTTTGTAGCATTTTTATTTCTTAGTCTGGGTTCAAACTATGAAAGTTTTCTTTCAGAAAGTCCGAGCTTATGGGTGAGAGAGGAAGAGAACATGCTGCTATTCTCTCCCCTCTCACCAATAAACTTACACTTTCTGAAAGAAAACTTTCATAGTGTGAACCCAGACTTAGGAATTTTTATAGAAAAAAAACTTAATTCTTTTTAAATTGTTCTTTTTTTTCTAAGCTTCAGCGATATCTCTGAAACTAATGGGCAAATTAAAAACCAATATAAGAACGACTTAAAAATACATAATATCGTTGTCAAATTTTGTTTTTTTTTTTTTTACTGAATATGGTGAACCGTTTTAAAGTTATTCCAATATATGTAGCGGAAGTGCCTTCATTTTGGACATAGTGGCATATCTCAAAAAGTCGAGCTGATATGAAATGACCTTAAAAACAACATTCAGTTTTTATTCAACAAAAACCTTGTTCCCTTGTGCAATCAGGGACTATATAAAATTTATGTTGATGATTAAAAAATGTAAAAACTCATTCACTGTTCCACATTTTTAAAGAAAAACAATGTCTAAATTTACATCAGAATTTCCTGTAATAAAAAAATTTTTATTAATGGGACGTAAAGTTTCATGCATTTTTTATTGGAAAAGATGCTTAAAAAATTCAAAATATGCTTTAAAACTTAAGAAAATATGCATTTATTATTTAAAGCAAACCTGGCCTTGGCCTTACTATATTTGTTTTTCTTATTTTGACATACATTTTAGTAAAATTAAAGTAACTCTTACTTACAAACATCAAATTTTTAAAAATATATAATTATGTAACAACAACAAAATAGAATCGAAAAAAGTTTCTGTTAAAGATTTAGAATTTCAATCTTGTCTCGAGAAGTTTCATACCTTGCAAATATGTGAATTTATATGACGAAAAATTTATCTACAATAAAATATAAAAAAATATGCACTAACAAAGCAATGCCATTTTTCAGCAAAAATTGTAATTCGTACAAATAAATTATTAATTTATTATTTAAACCATCGAGGAAAAACATGCATTTGCAGGAAATTGCACGCCCACTTATTAATTTTATATTACATTTTCAAATAATATCATTTAAAATTTTTAATTTAAAATGGTAATTGTTTTTAGTCCATCCACTGTTAACATACTCTTTTGACAGCTGTTTCAGTTCAATTATTTTTGACAGTTGGAATTTTTGCGCAAGTTTGTTGTGATTTCAAAATTCGTTAATTGTGGTTGTTTTTTTCATCTGCCGTCTCTTGAAAGGGAAAAATTTCTTTTTATTGTCTCTTGTAGAAATTAAAAGCAACATTTTTATTGTGTTTAAATATTGAAAAAGAAAGACAAAATTAAATTATTTCTTAACTAGAAAAGAAACATGAAAAGTGTTACAATTAAGAAATAAACAAGTATATTAATTACAAAATTGAAAAATAAGGTGGTGCGGTGCAAACAAATGTTTAATATTTGTGTTTTAATAATTGTTTTTTTTATTGTTTAATTAAAAAATAATTTATACAACAAATTTCTATAAAGTGGAAACACTAAAAGTGAAAATAAAAAAAAAAAAATCCAACAATATGGATCACATAAAATTGGCAAAGGTAAGTTTTAAAAACTGAGTCTCATTGTTAATGATGGAAGGTTCATTTGAATTTGTAGTATTTTGCCTTAATTTGCTGACCTGAGTCATTTAAATTTTTTGTTATATGTACATATATGTACTTTTAAAAGTATTTTATTGGCAAATTAATTGGTAAAGCAGAATTCATTTGGTACAAGGTTATTTTCATCATCTATAGATACTATTCTGCTAGTGGTTGAATGTTGTGTCAAAGGTGATGCTGCTTAAATGTTGAAATATAGTTTCTACAGGTGTTGTTGTGGAAAGTTATTGATTTTTACAAAAAGTTTAAAACATGCACTTTTTATCAACCCCTACTGCTAAGTAAATACTAGCAAAATTTAAACATATAACGATTCCAGTAATGGTTGCTTAAATTTTTGGCATTTGTAGATACCTGAAATAATAAATTATGCTTTTTATAGTATCCTTGTTTCGCTCTAAACTTCATGAGAAATTTTGATTTAAGTATTGCGCAAGTTTGCTATAAAAAGGAAATTTGTTTAACAGGGTTTAAAATTGAAATTTCAAGTACTTAAAGAGTGGTACTTCTGGTGGTCTTCTCAGAATATGATCCAGCCAATTACATTTTTTTTTTAGGATTTCGCATTTCACATTTGCCTTTTCCCAGAACTCAATATTAGATATTGTCGTTGGCCAGAAAATACGAAGAACTCTTCTTAACGATTTGTTGACAAACACCTGTACGTTGTTGATCTGGCGTTTAGGCGTGTTCCAGGATTCGCATCTATACAACAGGATATATCTTACATTTGAGGAGAACAGTTGCAGTTTGGTGTTGATTGAGTAATGAGAAGATCTCCATACAGGGCTAAGGGAACATAATGCCTGTTTTGGCTTATTTATACAGCTTTTTATATCCTCGTCAGATCCTCCTGAGGATGAGATAATGCTCTCCAAATAGTTAATGTTATTTACTTCCTCCAGTTCACTTCCATTTACTTGGAATTTTGACGTATTGATGGTATTTATTTGCATAACTTTGGTTTTGTTGAAGTTTATCTTTAGGCCGACTTTCTTTTCCAGTTATTGAATCATATTAAGTTTCATCGACATTTCGTTAAAGTTGTGTGAGTGTAAGCATATCGTCAGCTCATTACTGGTTTGACCTACCGACCATTTTAAAAAAAAATGAGTTAGGTATGAGGAACATATTTTTTTAATACCATCTTTCTAAATCAAAAACCTGTTTCGCGAAAATTTTTATGGTTTCTGAGATATAAAGCACTAATTTTGCTGCATATCAACTGTTTCAAAATTTTTTAAGTACTGTTTTGCTCTACAAGCCATTGTTTGGCGATTGCAGCAAATTCTTCATACAAAAACGTACAAAATAAATTTTACTGTTGCTTTGCTGCATTGCCGTAAGAAAAAAAAGTAGTTAAAGCAAAAGCAAAGTAAAATGACAACAAGAAAATAAATTTGTGAAAAATAGTTTTATAATGGACCCAACCAAGTGTACGGTTTGCTATTATTTGTGTTTTTAGACTACCTAAGGGAAATGCTTCAAAATTTTACTACACACGAAAATTAAATATGTTTAATCTTACAGCAATCATTATTATGTCATATATACTAACTTTTATTTATTGTGCCTTTTTGACGGAAGCTCATAGTGGTCGGAGTGGTAACAATATTGCTAGTTAGTGTCCGACCGAACGCACTTTTTGAGACCGAACCCGAACTTCGGTAAATTTTGACAAGTTCGGCCGAACCCGAACCCGAACTTTTTGTTAATAAATCTGAACAATTGTACTTTTTTTAATGAATTTATTTAAAACAAAATTAAATTTCGGGAAATTATTACATTTTTACTTTTGGAAGGATGCAACATGAAAAGATAAATTGCACTTTATAGTAGTCAAAACTATTTTATAGTTAAAAAAAATTAGTAATTGCTTTTTTTTAAGAAAAAAAAATAAAGTTCAAGTTTAATACAGTATACATAAGGGCTATAACTTTTTCACACTTATTGCGAAAATCAAAAACGGCTTAGTATAGTCGTGTATATCATTAAAAGTTATTAATAAAAAATATGATAATTTTTTCGGATTGTTAAAAAAGTTCACGCAGGGATCGGGTTGAAGTTTGAAAACAACCATTTTATCTCACGGAAATTTTAAAAACTATACACCTAATATTTGTATATATTCCTATACGTAGCACTTAAATGCTATTTTGGAATTTATCCACTGCTTTAGATTTAAAAATTTTCCTACGGCTTACAATTCATCGCGGGTCAAAATTTCTTAGGTTTTTTTCGCAAAACGACGGGAGCCGGGTGTTTTCATTACTAAAACATTCTTGGCCACTCCTTTGTACTATGCCAATAATTTGGTTATAGCCCTAGTATACATATTAGTACTCCATAATGTACTTTTTGAATTCGTTGGGGTGTATTTTCTCTAAGTGGCGTTTAATATTGGCGGTAGTTTGTTTGCTTGGCAATGAACTCCCCATTGACATTTGTTTGCCGCAACATTTGCATTGAGCGCTTGCTCAATTTTTTTTTTTTTTTCAAAAAAAACTCCAAAATGGGTTGGATGACATTTTATCTGGAAATATGTATACTATAAAGTTTGGTTTGTGGTTCACCCAAAACTATAGATTATCTTACCATTCGCAGAATATAAATAGAGAGTATTTTTTGCCAAATAAAATTTAACTGTTTTTTTTTTGGTTGTATTTTTACCGTTTTCTAAAAATTACACATGTAAAGACATTTTTATACACTTAAGCATTTTATTTAGTCATCGCTGTATTTTTTCGAACTAATAGTCATAGAGAAAAATAGTTGTATTGATTTCGTATTATTTTTATAAACAATTATGTCAAATTATAATTTGAAATTATAATAAATATGTAACTTCATGAAAAAGTTCGGTGTTCGGTAAAGTTCGGTAAAAATTTCGCCGAACACCGAACTGTGACCGAACATCATTTTTTGCCGAACTCCGTAACCGAACCCGAACGTTCGGTCGGACACTATTGCTAGTGCTTAAATTAAAATTTTAAATGAATTAATAAAAGATTGTCCACTTATTAAAACTTTGACATTATGGAGCGATTCTTGCGTACCTCAAAATAAAAATCAAATTAACGCAACCGGAATCAAAATGTTCTTTAAACAAAATAATATTGATGCCGTAATACAAAAGTCTTCAGAACCAGAACATTCTTTAATTCAAGAAGTGGACTGTGTCCATGGTGTTATTGACCGGTACTTAAAGAATACTGAAATTCATAGTCCTCTTCATTTAGTAAATTTTCTTAAAACAATTCCAAATAATAAAACAAAACTTAAAGTTATGGAAATGCTTCTGGAAAATTTTCGCACATACTCGTTGGAAGCAAATAAAATGGACTTTCGAAAAGTCCCCTTTGCTAAAATTTAAGTACTTCTATACAGTTAAAATTATTAGATTATAAAACTTCTACCAGAGAGGAAAAATATAAAAATGCAATTTTGGTTAAGTCTGCATCAAAAAATTGTTTGAAAACTCCTGAGAATTTGTTGACGAATGTTTTGAAAATATCGAAACCATCATTTATTTCCAGAGATAAAAATTGAGACATAAAAGACTTGCTTATATTTCTTCCACGTGTTGATAAAGCTTATTATAAAAATTTACTCAGTATTAAGTTTTAAATTTTCTTTTTACTTTTGCATTATTTAAGTTGTTTAATTTGTGGCTTTTTATGTAACTTTTCATAACAGTAGAACTGTTTTTGTAAAGTAAAATCAAATAAAAAAACTATAAAAAAAAATTCATCTCAACAACAAGTTACTCAATACACAGCAATAAGTATACGTATGCAGCACAAAAATCCACTTTTTTAATTTTTTTTTAGAAAAGTGGCGTATGCGGCACAAAACAATATTTTTCATTTTCAAAAAAATACTATTTAATTCTAACTTTATTCATGAAAGTTCTCAAAAATTTGCATTTTTCTTCAAAACATATACCGGAAGCAGTGGTAAAAATATAAAAAAATTCTATCGGGTACAATTTGAGAAATCTTCATGTAAATCTTCTTTGCCGTTTTTCTCCACTCCGACTTTTTGGAATATGCGCCAAACCAATTCTGAGCTGACGATATATCATCTGCAAAATCCAAATCCTCTAACCTGCCTTGTTATATCTCTTCTGGCAGCCGTTGCACGTCGCATCACAGTATCTAGAACCATGTTGAACAGGAGTGGGCTAAAATGCAGCCTTGTCGTATACCAACATTAACAGGAATAGCTTCACCGAGTTGTCCTTCATGTAATACTCGACAACAAGCAGCATTATATAGTTCTTTGATAAGTTCGATTCGTTTGGCTGGCACACCTCTGCAACCAAGAATTTTCCATATTGAGTTGTGATTAAGAGTGCTAAAGGCTAGATATATCTACTAGATATGATTATTATCTAATAGATATGTATATTACGTGTCGATTTTATCCGCTGTTAAAATATTGTGCTATTTTGTCTATTTTTTTTAGTAATGAAATGGTTCGTTTAAGAATTCTTTGTCATTTTCCTTTAAAATTAAAAAAAGTGTTTTGATTTTACTGAAAATTTTTAAATTTCCAGTTAATACATTCTTGAAATAAACCATTTTTAATGACTTTAGCTATGATATGAAAGACAGCGCTTGAGACAGTTCAAGTCGGAAATCATCATTAAAGTGTGAAAAAAATTTGTAATTCCAACAGCAAACAGAGTAAAAGATCTCATAAAGAGTTATAAATTAATTTGGAATTAAAATCTGATGATTCCACGTTGAATGTGAAATATAAAATCTATCACATGACCTCATGATTTTAAAACGGCCAATTCCTTATTATTTGAATTATTCGAGTAATTCGAACAATTTAAAACCCCTATTCGATTAATCGAGCAATTTTAATCTTCAAAAATCGATTAATTTTTTTAAACGAACATAACCAAAAGTCTAAAAATTTTATACTCTAATAAAAACTTTAAAATGTAAACAGTCTACTAAACTAAACTCTAGAGAAAAATAAAATGGATTGATCAGTTTTTTAAGCTAATATAATTATAATTTAAAACAATAAAGAAAGTAAAGTCGGTCAAGCCCGACCATATGATAGCATACACCACAGTATTTAAAATCAAATTTTCAAGAGTGTATGGCTATGTGAATAGGGATCTATTTATGTTTTAAATTTCATTAAAATCGGTCTGATAGTTTCTGAGAGGCAGAAATTGCCCCTTATTTCCCCTTGTTGTCCTATTTTTTAAAAAATGCATAGCTTATGTCCATATAAATATGGATGTGTCTATGTTTTAAATTTTATTAAAATTGGTTTGATAGTGGGCACAAAGATCCAATACCGAAAACCAGCTTGTATGGGTCTATATGAAATTAAGCTCCGATTCGCCCCATTTTCAATAGGTTTGGTCCTTGTGTCAAAATGTATCAATTGTAGTCGGAATAATAAGAAAAGATAAACTCACTGTTTATTGTTTTTGTTTAAGCTTTGATATTTTTAGAAGTAAAACTGGTGTTTATAATTCTTATAAGCTTAACAGTTTTATTTGTATAATATTTTAAGTTTTTCCAAAATCTTTGGATGAAGTTTCCTAATGATCTGGCCTAAGCAACCAGTGAAATGCGCATAGGAATAGCTTATCCCACCAACAATCAATTTCAGTTTATCATTATTATGAAATCGGAATTTAGCACATTAAAACGAAAACTTGTACAAAGTTTTATTCAATTATCTTCAAAATTGCAACCTGTACTTTGCGCACCAGGTTAACATTTAAACAACTTCGATATTGCACAAAGCAAAAGAAAATTTTTGACACAATAAAAATGGTTCAGGATTAAAATTAAGAAATAACACGGAACTTTTCGATATATAACTTTAATTTTTATTTCTAATTAATCACACTGTGCTAGAATTTGACACCCTTTTTCTCTGCCAAGTGGGGCACTTGGCGGGTTAACCTAATTCGGGTACGCTGAATCCAGTGGTGCTAGCCGTTTCTTAGGGTTGCTCTTGTTTTCGAGATATACCGTTATGTAGGTTAAAATGGAGGAGGTTGCACAACATAAATATTCGCGTGACTCAAAAACGGTTTAGTTTATTGAATAAACTAAAAAAACGAAATTTCGCAATAAAATTAACTTTAAGTGAGGCTTAACTTATTTATAATCTGCGCAGTCGTTTTAGAAACATAATTATTTTTAGGCAAAAAAAAAAAAAAAATTTATTAGCAAAATTTTATTTTTTAAAACGGCATAAAAAATTATATGTTTCTAATTTATTGTACAAGTATAGAAAATAAAATTCCCAGAAAAAAAAAAAAAAACAAATGATTAGAATCTAACTACAACTTTGGATTTTATTCACAAACGATGAAAAATTTTAATTAAATTTAAGAATTTCATAAAACGCCATATTGGTATGGGAGCACCCATACAGAAGATAAAGGGCAAGTATGTTTTGAGAAAATGCTAAGGACGAAAAACCAATGGAGGTCGGTTATACATTTAATCCGCTTAGGGGCGACTCCTAGGCAGTTATAGGAATTTTTTTCAATATATTTCTAGACTGTATTGAAAATTTTGTATGGGAGCTTCCATAAGAAATGGAGATAGCGGATAGGTATGTTAGAAACAAATAATGGGGATGAAAAATCAAGTGAGTTTGGTCATACATTTAATCCATCTAGGGGCACCCTAGACGCTGCAGGGGTCAATTTTAAGAATTTTGTTAAATGGTGATAAGGGGATAGTATGCTTTTCAAAAATGTTAAGAACCAAAAATTAATAGAGGTCGGTCATATATTTTATCCATCTACGGGTGCCTCCCAGGCAATTATTGGACTGTTTCTTTAGTATATTTGAGTTATATAATTCTAAATGTCGATTTCTTTTCTGGTGAAAAAAATATGTTACATTATATGCATGTAACACTTTTCAATTTTACCTATAATAACTCGAAATGTTTCATACTGTACAACTTCAATCGAACAAAATAACCTGCTCTTAATTACAACTATTACACTTTTATTATTAAGTTAAATACATTCAATTTATAAAGTAACACTATCCAGTGAGACACAAAGAATGCTGACGAAGGCCGTAGCGGGCCAGAAAATGCATTACATTCTGCTGGTGTCTAATAATTGTAAATTTTTCTGTACATTCAATATACCTCATTGCTTTCCAAAGGAAGGCTAAGGTAAAATGTAAAAAGAAAATACAATATAATAGTCTGGTAGTGTATAAAGTCATTTCTGAAAAATTTAAGGAATAGAACTATTACAAAAAAGCTTTATAAAATACATAACTGAAATTTAGCTCATAGAATAAATTCGAAAAAAATTGTTATATACCACTAATTTCTGCAAAAATTAATGATAATATTGTTATCGGTTATCGGTTCTATGCACCGGGGCGACTTGGAGTTCAACGAACAACGACCAAGGATTGTCAACTCAGAAACAGCTAAATTTCGGGTCTCGCTGCTACAACAACAATATTGTGTTTCAACACTAATAAAAGACCGACTGTACGAATTTCATATTTCCTGTCATTATTTTCAATTTTGTAACGCAATGCATTTATAACAAGTAAGAAAGTACAGTCGGTCAAGCCCGCTATATGATACCCTACACCACAGTATTTTAAAACACATATACGATAGTGCGCCCTATTCGGGACCCATGGAGAATCATGCTTATGTATCCATATAAATATGGATCTATCTGTGTTTTAAATTTCATTAAAATCGGTTTGAAAGTTTATTAGAGGCAGAAATTGCCCCTACCTCGCCGTGTGGTCCTATTTTTTAAAAGCTTCGTAACTTATGTGGCCATATGAATATGGATATATCTATGTTTTAAATTTCAATAAAATCGGTTTGATAGTTTCTGAGGGGCAGAAATTGCCCCTATCTCCCCTCGTGGTCCTACGATTCGGCCCATTTTCAATAGGCTTGCTCCTTGTGCCAATAAGAACCTTTAAGCCAAATTTTACCAAGTTATCTCCAAAATTGCGACCTGATTCTGAGTCGATCGGTATACTTTAAGGTGTAACACACATCAGCACAAATGCATAATACCCTCTCCACTATTGTGGTGTAGGTACAAAAATTGTTTTTCCATAATACATTTTATTTTCTATTAAAATCATCTAAATGAATTAAATTCTACAGTATGTATGAATGTATGTATGTAGTTCCTATAATTTGTCTCTCTTAACTCTTAATAAGAGACATTTATGTGGTGAGAATTTCCCGTAAATTTTAAATAAATTTCCCTTTTAAGTAACATGGTGGGAAAACCTTAGACACTGAATTAAACAATGGGCTACAAGTGAAAACAATGAGTTTATATTTGAACCTCGGGCAAGACGGTTTTGTATTTGACGCGAAGAAAACAACTGTGCACGGAAAGATTTGTATACTACAAAAGTATTTTTTGTACTTCTGTTTTAACCGTTACAACAATATCGAAAGAAAAAGGATAGCAATATATTGAACAACAACTACAACATTTTGATAAAAATTTACAACACTTAAACTTGTAAACGACGTCATAACCTAGAGACAATTTTTTGTGTGTCGTCCTTGTCGTTGTTATTCCTGTTCAATATCAATGTAAAGAGATAATAAAGTTGAAAATTGGGGAAAATTGTAACGGGTCCATGTGTGAAGCAGTGTACGTTTGTTTTTTGTAAATGAATTAAAGTGAAAGTGTTTTTTTTTTATTTGGCAATTTTGTGCATGATAATATTCAAATTTGTGGGAACTGTGGTGTAATCTCAAATTCTCTATAGCTTTAATATATAAAAGAAGTTAATAAAAACCAAAAAATTTTCCCCATTCACGTGACCCTGTTTTCTTTCTACTTTACACATTTTCATCGACATCTACATACTTTTACTTTTATATAAATAAACTATTAAATCAATATACACGCCAAAACAAAAAAAAACTATTTCTTTGATAAAATGGATTTTACAAAATTTATGAATAAATTTAATGAAATCGAGCGGCAATTGTCGCCTACTTCAGCTTTACGCTTAAGTTTTGACAATATTTCACCGGAAACCGAAGAACCGGAAAATAAACGCCTTTGGGGTGTACCAGTACCACCGTTTGTATCCGATAAAGTTGTTTCCTGGATTGAAGAGGAATTTACAGATCCACCTATATTTTTTAATGATTTTTTGGTTTTAAAAAAAGTAAGTATGAATAGAAATATCTACATTAGCGTGGCCGTTAGTTGTATGGAGAACTTTTTTTTTTGATTTCTTATATTCTCCCCCCCCCCCAAATCGGTTCAGTTTTATGTAAAAAAAAATACAAAAAAATTTCGTAGCGATAAGTTGTGTTTTAGGGGGGGGCGTCGGCCCCTCAAAGTTTGCCATCAAGCCATTTATTCAAATGTAATTTGTTTGCATATGACTATCTCTTAAAAACAACATTTTACAAGAACATGGTATATGGCAATATTTTAGCTCTTCTAGTCAACAACATTAGCCTCGAAGAAAGTTTTTTGCTAAAATTAATATTTAAGATAATAATTAAGAAAATAACAACAAAATTCCAAACATTTTATATACGTTTTATATATATAAAAGAGGGATTTAATGTCAAGTGAACTAATTTTGAAATCGAAATCTTTCGATTTGGATGAAATTTGCACCACCGTTAGTCCCATTGAATAGTAGTTCAGACACAAATTTTCAACAAGATCGGTCAAAAAGTTTCTGAGTTTGGGAGGGTCAAAGTTTGAAATTTTGGCCATACAGGTGTTCTTTCACATCCATGTAACTTATTACCAATTGGGGTTAGCAAAATTTGTCTCAAGCAGCTTAGATAGTTATTTAATCAATCTTTTTTGTTTTTTTTGGTTTTTTTAAAAAATTTTTTAACATATTTTTTTTATATTTAAAACTTTTTTTTTTTTTTTTTTTTGCCAAGTTGTAAATTTAAAAAAAAAATTTTAAAAAATTCAAAAAAAAACAAAAAAATTTTTTTTTTAAAGATTGATCAAATAGCTATCTAAGCTGCTTGGGACAAATTTTGCTAACCCCAATTGGTAATAAGTTACATGGATGTGAAAGAACACCTATATGGCCAAAATTTCAAACTTTGACCCCCCCCAAACTCAGAAACTTTTTGACCGATCTTGTTGAAAATTTGTGTCTAAACTACTATTCAATAGGACTAACGTTGGTGCAAATTTCATCCAAATCGAAAGACATCGATTTCAAAATTAGTTCACTTGACATTAAATCCCTCTTTTATATATATAAAACGTATATAAAATGTTTGGAATTTTGTTGTTATTTTCTTAATTATTTTCTTAAATATTAATTTTAGCAAAAAACTTTCTTCGAGGCTAATGTTGTTGACTAGAAGAGCTAAAATATTGCCATATATCATGTTCTTGTAAAATGTTGTTTTTAAGAGATAGTCATATGCAAACAAATTACATTTGAATAAATGGCTTGATGGCAAACTTTGAGGGGCGGACGCCCCCCCCTAAAACACAACTTATCGCTACGAAATTTTTTTGTATTTTTTTTTACATAAAACTGAACCGATTTGGGGGGGGAGAATATAAGAAATCAAAAAAAAGAAAATAACGGCCACCCTAATCTACATATATGAAGTGTGGGCAAATATAAGGTTAGGAGGTAAACTGAGCTGTCGTCCTCTGACATTTATTTAGTAAAAACTTGGAAAGTTTTAACCATGGAACGCTAAACTTGAACAACAATTTTAAATTGTGAAAACTTACTATCAAAATGGTGAAAGTTTTACTGTATCACTTGGTAAAACTCGAGCATCTTTTCCACATAATCAGGTTCCTTCTGAGAACGATTTTTTGAAGTCGAAATTTGCTAATGTTCAGAGATCAGTGACCTGTGGTTTCGGCAAAACGACGCCACGAGCCACACGGCCGTCCAAACAATTCAGTTATATAAATTTCTGGCTGTGTTTATTGGCTGGCTCGTTCTTGTGATTTGACGCCATTAGACTAAAGCTGGAGGTCCATACCACGCGTTTTCGCCTGCACGCAGTGCATGCTTTTTTAACCTTACTTGCGCTCTACGTTTCAAGTTACATGCAACACTTTTTATGCAGCAGCAGCACAGGTAAAAATAAAATTTAATTTATCAAAATCAGCTGATTTGTTTGAACGCTGCTTGTAACGCTTACAAAAGTAGAAAGTAAACCTTCTTTTCGCCTTAAGGCATCAACGCTATTGTGCGTGTAACTTACTACGTATAACTACACAGATTCTACTTTTTTGACAACTGCGTATACTGTGAAAAAGCGAGTAACGCGTGGTGTGGACCCTCAGCTTCATTTCTCTGGCGACATTTGAAAGACCTGGCGGACGTGAACAAACCACAACCAACTGGCTCTCTGAAAGAAGAAATCCGGCACTGCATTGACGAGATAACCGACGCTTTGTTGCAAAATGTGGTACAAAATTTTGCGAAAAGAGCGCGACGTATGCCGACTTGCTTGATGTGGACATTTTCCCGACATCATATTTCATTATAAATTCCCATATTTCTACTTTACACTGGTATCAAAAAAAAAACAGAATTTGTCCAAAAAAAGGTGTCTTTTTTAGCCAATTTACTTTCTAACCTACAATTTTCCCACCCTTAATATAGAAATATAACGCCTAACTTATTTATTTACTCACTGACTCATCAACGCCCAGCCCAAATGGCTAAAGCTAGAGACTTGAAATTCGTTTCATGAGCAGATCCACTTAGAAGGGGTTTTGGAAATTCGAGTAAGATAGATGCAATCAAAATTCAAAAAGCATATGAATGTTGTCAAAAAATAAACTGACGCATGTTTAATACTTTTTTGATAATTGTAGACCTATTCTCAGCATTTACATAGGCTTCGTCCTTATGACAATTAAAACGTAAATATTTATCAAATTTTATAAAATTATCTACAAAAATTGCGACTAATACTTTGTGCAAAAGGTTAACACGGATAGACAAACATTCAGACGGACGGATGGACATAAAAGGATCACATTAAAATGTGTTTCTGAGCCGATCGGAATATTTAAGGATGGGTCCAGATTTCTATGTATTACATGCATCAGCACAAAAGTTTTTCAATGCTTTTTCCTTAATTTTTAATATAGTGTTCGAAAATAAATAATAAATATCGCTCCTTAGTGTTCGCCTCGGTAGATTTGTGGAAAACACAAACAATAATATTGTTTCTGAAGCAAATCATTAAAAAAATAACGTTTCCCTGCCTGTCATCTTTCGAACACAAAAATAATACTGTTCTTATTCAACGCAACTAAAGATAAGAACATTTTATTCCGTTCGGTTTTTTTTTTAAACTACAAACTTCATTGTGTTCAGTTCAGCTCATAAATGTTCGTTCGTTTCTGTTGTGCATAGCGCTCTTTTGGCTGGTAAAAAAATAAACATTTTTTACAAAAACAAAATGCACATAAGAATAAAAAATAAAAAGCCCGCAAAATAATTTAATATAAACAAAACAAATACACAATATACACACAAGCTGTACGTGCTGCGGTCATTGCAAAAATTTTTTGTTTGTTCTTTTCTTTATCAATGTATAGAACAAGAAAATATAATGTTTGTCTTCAGTATCACTACAATTGTTCTGTTTTTGACGAAGAACAGAACACTATATAATGTTCGGCTCTTTCTTGAAATAGCTAAGGGTTGTGTTCGTCTACACAAACAGTAAAAAAATATATATGGTTCCTGGGTGTGTGAGCCGAACGCTAAATAATGTTCTGTTTATTTTCGAACACTGAATAAATATGACAGTTTCGAATAACATCTTTGTATCTTTAATGCCAACTAGCTTCGGCTTACAATTGTAGAGTGGAAATAAAATGTAGAAATTCCACCTGTTGAGCGGAACTGGTATTATTTTTGGTGGCATGTCATAACGTCCAGTGTCATAGTGTCCATGGACACTATGTGGGCATTAAGACACTTTGAAAATGGACAATATTTTTAAAAATGTCATTAGGTCCATAATAAGTAAAGACGTTAAATACAAAAAAAGATCTACATACACACAGAGAAAAGCATGTTTTATTATGGTCACAACCAACAAAACTATTTTTAAAGAAACTTATTTAACCATAATATGGTTGTCGGTGACAATTATTTGGTTTAATTAAACATAATATGGTTAAACAAATTTTAAAAATGGTTTCGTTGTTTTTTCTCTGGGTGCATTTATTAAATATATAACATAAACACTTTTGGGCGCAAAGGATTTTCTCCCCTATGGTGTAACAAATACCGGCAGAGCCGGCCTTCGGCCGGGCGCAAGGGTTTTCTCCTTTCTGGTATAACAAACACCAGCTTCGCTAACTAAAGCTTCCCTGCATAGCCGGCCTTCGGCCGGGCGGAAGGATTTTCTACTTAGTGGTATGACAAAGACCGGCTTCGCCAACTAAAGCTTTTCTGCACAGACGACCTTTGGGCGGGCGCAAGTATTTTTTCCTTTATGGTATAACAAGTACCGGTTTCGCTTAGTAAAGCTTCTAAAATCTGCCTTGTTTCCGTACGAAGTCCGATTTCGCAGAGAAGCTTTAGTTAGCGAAGCCAGTATTTGTTATACCATAAAGGAGAAAATCCTTGCGCCCGGCTATACAGAGAAGCTTTAGTTAGCGAAGCCGGTGTTTGTTATACCATTGAGGATAAAATCCTTGCGCCTGGCCGAAGGCCGGCTGTGCAGAGAAGCTTTAGTTAGCGAAGCCGGTACTTGTTTTATCGAAGAGGAGAAAATCCTTGCGCCCGGCTGAAGGCCGGCTATGCTTTCGAGTTTGTAAGCATGTTGTGGACATTATTACACTCTACAAAGTGTCCACGGACTTTATGACACTGCTCTGATGGACATTATGACACTTTTTGGAGTGTCACGGACACTATGACTGGACGTTATGACATGCCACCTTATTTTTCACGAAAAATTTCCCGAGAATTGGAAATTTTCTTGCTGCTGAATATGAAAAAGTCTGGTAAATAAGAAAACCTTAAAATTCATATAAAAAATAGTTTCTGGGCCTCACAGAAACAAAACTTAACTCTAAAGCTTGGAGCAATTAAATGGTTATGGGGAAATACAAAATACAAAGTTTTGATTTGGTTTAGTTAAACAAATTTTATTTAGATTAAATATTAATCTAATAATAAACTTCTTTGCCTCAATAATATATGCCATCTTACTCTTTCTGACATCCCAATAAAAAATTTGGCACTAATGGTACATTTTAAAAAATAAGCGCACAATTATGCGCTACGCAATAAGACATACAGAAATGCAGTGAAGTAAGTGAAAGAACTCTCAACAACTTAAAAATAAAAACAACATTTCAAGTGATACGGCATTCCCTTACTACGAAGCAGGTTTGTAAGGGAGAATAATAAAAAATAACTGTATTAAAACATTCAGTGTGTAAGGCTGATCGTTACATACAACAATTTTTATATTCGCTGAATAATGCGCTTTATGTGTCAAAAAGGTATTGCTTCAAAGTGGGAACTCGCCATATAAAATTCATGTCTTCCGTAAGCGCTATGGTAACCGAAACGTTTATGTTTCTCCCTTACAAACCTGCTTCGTAGGAAGCTCCATTTTTTATTGGGATAGTAAAAGTCGTTTCTTTAACAAAATCTAACAAAAGCTTAACATAATTTGTAAATTTTTTTTCTTTCAGGTCGAAAATGTTCGCATGATTGATCGTTATAATACGAAAAATCCAATTGTTGGAACTTTATACTTGACTGCAACACATTTAATTTTTGTTGAACCGGATAGTAATAAAGAAACATGGGTAAGTAAAGCATTACAAACGTTACACAAATAGTGGTTATAAACAAATTTATTTCTGTTTCCATTCTACACAAAATATTCACAATTTAAAAATAAATCGATATAATTTTTTTTCTTTACCACAAAAATGTCACATTAAGTGATTTGGAAAGAAAAAAACAAATTCAACTGAGTTCATTTGCCTCTGTAAAACGTAGTTTGCTAACAGCTTTGAAATATGTAAATTTTGTTGGGTTTTTAAATGTGCAATTATTTAAATTTAGTTAATTTTTACTGCTTAAAAAATGATTTGCAAATTTACTTACTACTGAGTCCTAGTAAGTGGTAGGAAATAAAGGGAGAATAAATTTAGGTTACGAAGTACATTTCCTTTAAAGAACATCTTTTTTTGACAAATTAAGTTTTTTTATACCAGTGCAAAGCAGAAACATGGGAATTTATAATGGGATATAATATCAAAAAAATGTTCAGCAATTCGGCGGCGTTCGCTCTTTTCACAAAATTGTTAACCACATTTATTCCTTCAGAGCGTTGGTTGGTTTACACTGGGTCTCCACGTAGCAATTTTTATTGCTAAGCTCAAGCAAAAACGTCAGCAGAACAATGGCGCAATAATTGCTGATTATATTGCTGGATAACACGTGAAATTGCTTTACCATAAACAAACGTACAGAGCAATGAAATGTCAGGTAAATGACAACTGATTTTACAGCAGATCACAAGAACAATCATTGCGCAATGGACTGCCACTCATGGCAATATGCGGTCTATTCGTCGCAAATTTAATTGAGCAATCAAATTTGACCCGGGGTTACGTAAACCCGGTCTTTTAATTGGCTTATGAGAAAATAGTCCAGCGGCGTCAAATCACAAGAACGAGGCGGCCATTCATTTCTATTGAAACAGGACTTCTGTCTGGATGGCGGCAGAAAAAGAAGTATAGAGCGAAAAAACACAAATGGCCAATTATCTGAATTAATGGGAGAAAACTGAGTTCATATTCGGCCAAAAAACATTAATACCTGTGTAATAATACTTTTTTTTAGTATCTCTTTTAGTTTAGAAGATAAACGTTAAAATTTCCGAAAATCCCATCCTAAGGGATCGATTTGGTGAGTGGCCAACCTCCGGTCCAAATTTAAACTTTTTAGCTTCAGGCGTTTAGGATGTGTGATGTGAATTAGTCAGTAACGTTACAATTTTATATATGTAAGTATATACCCAGATAGATAGAGAAAAATGTTTTGAAAAAAGTAAAAAAATGGGTACTACTTTTACCCCTTAAACGTTCGAATTTCGTAAAAGTACCAAATTCGTATTTGTATATTTTGGATAAATTACGAATGTGATATTGTTTATATTTCTTTGTTTATTGGTTAAAAAGATAAATGGCATGACAAAAAAAGTTTCAAAATACAGGTTTTACCAGCTTACTCCCTAAAAGGGCCGAATTTCAAAAAAGTACCAGACACCTGTCCGCTTATTTTTCTAAAGAACAACGATAAGTAACAAATTTTTTTTGTATCTCTTTTAGTTTTGGAGATAAAAGGTTACTGAATTTACCCGTTTTTATCACCTAAACATTCAATTTTCCAGAAAAATCCCGTCTTAGTGGATTGATTTGGAGAGCGACCGATATAAGTATGTATATAGGATGATAGATGGGGAAAAATATTTTGCAAAAAAGTATAAAAAATTAGGTCCAATTTCACCCCTTAAATGTTCGAATTTCGAAAAAGTACCAAATTTGAATTTGTATTTTTTTAAACCGAAAAGTACCAAAATACAGTACCAAAATTTAACATTCGAATTTCCAAAAATACCGTCTATTAGATCCATTTGGATCCAAATTTTGAGTTTTTAGCTTCAGGCGTTTAGGCTGTGCAATGAACTCAACCTCAAATATAAAAGCTAGTTAATAAAAATTGATTCTTAAGCAAAATAAACTTAGTTATGAAACTGTGCAGGGATGATAAATGAGAAAACCAATATCGTAACCTTTAAAATCGTACTTTTTCGACTCCAATAGTACTAAATCATTTTTTTTATAATTTTCTTTATTTAATTTTTATTAACAAAAATTTAATACAACAAAAACAAAGGTACTTAAAAAATAAATACATCTTTATTAATTATACATAATAATAGGGTAGATCAAATTTTTTCGCTTCAAAAGCACATCGCGATTCTTGTTATATTAGTCATTCCAAGAAACTTTGCCAAGATAACCATAGGTCAAATGAATTTCAGCCCCCGGATTTTTCAAAATATGTGGTTTTCCAAAATATTCAAGAATAGATGCAAAAAAATTTTATTTGCTCTAGCCAAACCGGGTATAATAGAATTTAATTTAGCGCTTGTAAAATCTCCTTCAAAAATATTCGGAGTAAAATAACACGCAGAAAAAAATATGGTTGGGCATGGTTACGGCAACAACACTATGTTTAATGTAACAATATATTGTTGTCTTTCACAAATAATTGTTATTTTTATTTAATATCAACAATATTAGAGTTACTGTAAACATATCAATGTTTATCGCAATTATAAATTTGAGTATTGTTGACCGAAAAATAATTATTTTTCTAACAACTAAATTATGATAACTTTTAAAACATAATATATTACTCACAACCGTATCCTGATATCTGATAGCCATAACATGATAACTTTCTATACATTTATCATATTATGTTTAATATGCAATCAAACTATTTTTACTCCAATAATATTATGTTTGCACCATTTGTAAAATAATTTTGAATCGGTTGTGTCGTTTATTTTATATGGGAGCGGTTAAACATTTTAAAGATAAATTGCCATAAAAAAATAAGTTTAAAGAAATTAAAATATAAGCGGAGCTCATGCAGTATTAGTGATTTAATAGTGCAAATGCAAAATATCGTAGTTTTTTTGTAAAATCAAACAACAAAACACAAAGAAATTTCCTTATATTTTACAAAAATGCTACGATATTTCTGTTGTTTTCACAACCGCAACCGCGTATGTCTTAAACTCCGGAGAGCCAAAAACTCATTCTAGATCAAACTATGGGCTAGGAATTGCGCTTTTTAAACTTTGTCATTACGTTAAAAAATCGGAATTGAATTATCTTTTTTCAAAAATATTTAAAAACATGTAAATAGCGTTTAAAATTAGGCAATATGGGATCAACATCTCAAAATCGAAAAATGGACATACGCGGTTGCCCATGAAAACCACAGATTTTGCATTTGCTCTTTTGCAAGTCTTATATTGAACTCCGCTATTTGATTTACATTAAGAAAAATTGTAAAAAGCCACAAAATAAAAAAAAGGTATGAAATGTATCATAATAATAAATTTATTATGATTAACATGATGATAATATGATTACTTCTTAACATATTATGACTAACATGACAATGGTATGATTAGTTCATAACTTATTATGATTAACATGACAATAATTTGATTACTTCTTAACTTAGTATGATTAACATAATAATAATATGATCACGGGAAAAATATTATGATGTAATATTATGTACTAGTATATTTGGTCATAATATGATTCAAGAATAATCGTAATATGATGACTACAATCATGACTCTTATCATAATATGTTGCTCTTAGAATATGTTTACCACAACCATGTTTTTTCTTTGCTTGAATAATGGAGAGGGCTACCACTATTCCAAAATTCTGTTGATTACTTTTTGACGTAACAACCATCCTGTTGACGAATATTTCAAAATATAATTAGTTATTTCCAAAATTATATTCACTCAGAGAAAAAATATGGTTGGGCATGGTTACGGCAACTACACTATGTTTAATGTAACAATATATTGTTGTCGTACACAAATAATTGTTAATTTTATTAAGAATCAGCAAAATTATAGTTACTGTAAACATATCAATGTTTATCGCAATTATAAATTTGAGTATTGTTGACTGAAAAATAATTATTGTTCTGACAACTAAATGATGATAACTTTGAAAACATATTAAATTTCTTACAACCATAACATGATAACTTGCTATACTTGTTGTCATAGTAAGTATGCTTTAGATGCAAACAAAATATCTTTGCTCTAATAATATTTTGTCATTAAATAAAAAATTGTTAAATAAAATAGCATTGCTTATAACATTTTTCTTTTTTTTTTTCTTTGTAAAAGAGCAACAAATATTGACCATTGCATGTTAGTTTAATGTTATTTTAATAGAAAAAGTAAAACAAATTCTATAAAATAATTTATAAATAATTGCGACCTACTAAAAACGATAACAACGGTATTATGATAAACTACGATTATAATATGATTACAGTAATCATAATACGATTCTTTCAGATATGTTCACTTATTTTGATTAATATGATAATACATAATATCTATGATTCAAGAATAATCGTAATATGTTTACTACAATCATGAATCTTATCATAATATGTTGCTCTTAGAATAAGTTTACCACAACCATGTTTTTTCTTTGCGTGTTGAGAGGAAGTCGTATTTTCTACAAGAACTTTTGTATAAGTGGTTTCCTTTATTTTTTAAAAATTTGTCAATATCGTCAGAAAACCAATAATATCAACACTGAAACTAAATTAGAATGAGGCATATGCAATCGTCCAATGAACAAGTGTAAAAATCTATTCACAATACCGGAGTTCAGAGTTTGGTGCAAATGGTCTTGCAAAAGAGAAAATGCCAAATATCATAGCTGTTTTGTTAAATCCAACAACAACAAAAAGAGGTACCGTTAGATTAGCTAAGAAATTTTTCATTTTCGCAAGACCATTTGTACCAAACACCAAACACCGCTTATATTCATTGGTACCCGCGTACCTTTTAGTTTTGAATTTTAACAAAAAAAAAATACAACTTTATACCAACTTTATCAACCGTGATACTGTGTATTTTAAAAATATCTTAATTCTAAATAATTTTGCATAATTTTCGGTCATTAAATGTTTACAAATAAAGAAAATTTTCACAAACGTAATTTAAGTTTTTTTTACGCCCGATAGAACTTGAATTGTAAAAAATAACACAAACAATTAAATTTTAATTAAAAACAAGTAAAAGTGCTGTATTCGGCTGTGGCAAATCTTTGATACCCTCCACCGATACTAAGAATATTGCAAAACTGAGATTTATGTGGAACCTATAAATAAAACAATAATACCTGACTACACAGTATTAAAATTCATTGCGGTTGTAGGCGTATTTTAAAAGTACGTTTTCGGATTTATATGAAGTCTATCGTAAATTATGGATACATTTTTCGAAGTTTGGCATAGTGATTACTAATCTAACAGTCAAGGCGTACTAATATGTTTTCCTTAAGTGGGCTTTTTGGGGACATATGGTAAACTATGGACCGATCTTCACGACATTTTGCAGAGTGATTTATAATCAAATGAAACCATGACAGACAAAATATTCGAAACGGTTTTAGGCGTACTAGTTAAAGTGTTTCCGATCTTTACGAAATTTGGCGGAGTGGTTTGTAATCTTTTAAAACTATGACAAACTAAATTTTACTAAAATAGCATTATTTGTTATGTACCAAAGTGTTTTTCGGGAGCGGGCTTAATATTGGGCACTTGGTAAATTATGAACCGATCTTCAAAAATTGTTTGTAGTATGTTTTCAAGTCATATAAAATGATATTGTGCACAGTTTAATGAATATCAATTCACCAATTTATGGCCCCTATTAAGGTTCACAACTCATCTCAGTTGAGTTGTAATATCTTAATTTTTGTATTATGGTTTACAACTTTGCTATATTGCGGTGAACAAAAACATAACAAAAATTACAACTGATCACAACCAGTTGTCTTAATTACAACTCAAGTGAGTTGAGTTGTGAACCGTAATAGGGGCCTACGTTTTTTTTTTAAACAAAAATATAATTTTTTTAGGGATGTTGTTCCACATTTGGAGCTATAACTCCTTTCCTATTGAGCCGATTGTGCTGGATTTCAATCCCAAACTGCTAAGGAGAACAAGAGAGTATGTATTTGATAACAATATTGCTCGGAAGTAAGCGTGATTTAAATAGACGGATAGACATACGGACATGGCTTAATTTTGAATTGCTCATGGACATAGAATATATATAGACTTAATGGGGTCTTAGATAAAATATAAAAATATTATGAATACTAAAAGTTTCACACGGAATGACAAACTTATTATACCTTCATTTACATATCACTTGTGGTAGAGGGTATAATAAATTTTAATTAAACGTTTTGTTTTTCTCTTTTATTTGTATTTGACTTGAAAGAAAATTCTCGACATAATAACAACAACTGCAAGTTAAACAAGTATGAATGTTATATACGGCTGTGCCGAATCTTTTATACCTACCAAAGAGATCTAGAATATTTAAGAAGTGGGCTCTTTATGGGATCTATGAATTATCAACCAATCTTTATAAAAATAGAGCTTACAGTATTATAATTCGTTGTGGTTTTAGGCAAATTAAAGACTACTTCAAAAATACGCTTCAGAAAATTGTATGCTTTTATTTTAATCGTAGACGTAGAAGTGTGTTGTCGTCCACCAATATTGATAAATGCATGATTTAAAAGGTGTTTTTGTGTAGATCAATATTAGCATAACAGTAAAAAAGTGTTTTAAAATTTTCATAGAAAATTTGTGTTGTAATGCTAGAAACACAACTAGGACAAATGACGAATTATTCGCAACGAATATTCTTCATTAGAAATAGAACACATTGGTATACAAATATGGTATATGTGACAGTCGTACGCACCAAAATGCAATAACATTTTAAACAATAAATTGTCAGCTCGTAGAGGAGAAAAACGACAAAGTAGGTTAACATGAAGACTAAGACGGGATTTTTAAAAATTCGAATGGAGGGGGGGTGGGGGGGGTAAAAAAGGGTACGTTATTCGGCTCTTTTAGGGTGAAAACGGGTAAAACCTGAATTTTGGTACGTTTTTTTCAGCCCGTCTATCTTTTGATCCAATAAACTTAGGAATAAAGTTTATACCACATTCGAAACTAATCAAAAAAATACGAATATAGGTTTGGTACTTTTTCGAAATTCGAACGTTTAAGGGTGAAAATCGTAACTATTTTTGGTACTTTTTTACAAAACATTTTGCATTTTGCAATTTTTGATACTATAATGGGAAGAAAAAATAGTACCAAAATAGAAAATACGGGAAATTTAATATCTTTCTTCAGCTTTTTGGATCTACAACTGGTATTTTTTAATTTTCGTTAATGTTTGACCTCAAAACATAAAATTCAACATGCAATGTCCTGAATGAATGCTTTATATCTCAGAAAACACAAACAATTTTGCGAAACAGATTTTGGATTCAAAAAGGGTGTATTCAAAATATATATACCCCATACCTAACTCAATTTTTTTTTTAACTTGTCGGAAGGTCAAACCAATTCTGAGCTGACGAAATATTTTTACGTTCTTTTAAGCCTAAAATTATAGCACTTAGAAAGCACTGTTATCTATGTTAAAGTAGATGGAGGGCGCGGTTCTAGGACAAAGATAATGGCAAAAAAAAGTACCGGTTCGAACGTGAAAAAAATAGAAGTAGTTTTTGGGGACATATATAAAAAGGTGCAATTCAGCGAAACCTAGCACAATTTTATAGTCAAACTACTTTCAGAATTCTACAAACATAACAATGTAACATTAAAATGTATTTGTTTTGATTCCAAAATCTTTTGATTTTTTTTTTAAACATAATAATTTAACAGATTAACGATTAAAACAAAATACAAATTTACCGTTTATCCGAATAACATATTTCTCTTCGAACTCTTCCTTAGATTACAGACCATGTAAGAAACTTTTTTGGAATAATTGTAATCATCGGGGATGATAAATGAGAAAAGCAATATCGTACCAATTAACTTTTAAAATCGTACTTTTTCGGCCCCAATAGTACTAAATTTTTTTTTTTTTTTTTTTGAAAACAAAGGTTTAAACCAACAAAAACAAAAGGTACTTAAAATTAATTTGTTCATGTAAAGTATAGATAGCAAAAAATGCATGATCATTAATTATACAAAATAATAGAGTGGGTAAAATTTTTTCGCGTCTAAAGCACATCGCGATTCTTGTTCTATAAGTCATTCCAAGAAACTTTTCCAAACAAATCATAGGTCAAAAATAAATTTCGGGCCCCAGGTTTTTCAAAATAGTAAGTTTTCCAAAATATTTAAGAATAGAGGCAAACAAATTGAATTTGGTCTAGCCAGACCTGTATCATGCGGTTTTTGGGGTCGAGAAATCCATTTTCATACACTTAAGAATTTCAAAATTTATTGTGTTTACAATTTTCAATATGTACTGCAGAAACATTAAAGGAGTAGAAAGTCTGAATATAATAAAATTTTTTTAATTAGCACTTGTAAAATCTTCTTTAAACTAATTCGGAGTAAAATAATAATTGAGTGGGTTCCCACTTCTCCAAAATTCTGTTGATTACTTTTTGACGTGACAACCATCATGTTGACGAATATTTGTAAATATTATGAATTCGTTCCAAAATAATCTTGAATTGAGAAGAAGTAGTCTTTTATACTATGTAGAACATTTGCAGAAGTGGTTTCCTATATCTTTTAAAAACTTGTCAATATCATCAGAAAATGCACAGTACATTGGACAGTAAATACGAGTTGCCATTTTATCAATTATAAATATGTAGGTTTCAAAAATTTTGAAATAGTACCAAATGAGTCACGGGGGTACCAGCGTACTTTTTAGTTTTGAATTGTATAAAAAAAAGTACAATTTGACAAAACATCTTATAATCAGTATTGTGGTTATTTTGTTGAACTATTTATGGTTTTTAATCCAAATTTTTATAATTAGGCTTAAGTTCATCAAATTTAATTTTCATTAAATTATTTTTATGAAGAAAGGAATTTTACAAACATGAAAATCAATTAAAATTGTTATTTATAATCTTTCATTCTTGACGTGGCTGGGGCTCGAACCCCGGCCGGCAGGTTACCATGACATGTTTCGATCGCAACCATTCGATCTCCTCAGATGGATTTGCCGTCTTACACTCGCAGCCATCAAACATCAATCCTTAAACCAAATTGTATTTTAACCTTTGGTATATCGAAATTTGCTTTTCTGAATGATTATCCATTTTTAATTGATTTTACGTGTTTTTTTTCCTTTACTTCTGTTTTCTCGTACTTTTGTCAAGAATTCTTCTTGAAGTCGAAAGTACATTTGTTTTGTTTTTTCATTTTTGTCGTTCTTTTTTCTGTTGACCTTTTTCAGCACAACTTGAAGGACAAATAAATACATAGAGCTCGTGCCTTAGCTTTAACAATAATCAGTATTGTGGTTATTTTGTTGAACTATTTATGGTTTTTAATCCAAATTTTTATAATTAGGCTTAAGTTCATCAAATGTAATTTTCATTAAATTATTTTTATGAAGAAAGGAATTTTACAAACACGAAAATCAATTAAAATTGTTATTGATAATCTTTCATTCTTGACGTGGCTGGGGCTCGAACCCCGGCCGGCAGGTTACCATGACATGTTTCGATCGCAACCACTCGATCTCAAAGCAAAAAAGTTTTTAAAAAAAATCTTGGTGAAAAAATGATTTTAATCAGATAATAAAATAAACCAAAATTAAAGAAAAATTTTGTTAATAATACAAAATTTTAAACACATAAACACAAACGTCTTTGAATGGAAATTCGCATGATTAACAACATTTTTTTAATATTTTAAAATTTGACTTAAGATGTTTTGTCAAAATGCCACGGATATTAAGGAAAACATACAATAAAACTTCCTCACACATAAGATACGTTTGTTCCATTACGTTTGTGCAACTTTGCAGTCTGCTTGTTCGTCTAAGTAAAATAATTTTTGGGGGAATTTATAAAATTTGTAAATTCTAAATATTTCTCTATAACAAATTCATAAAAAATATGCTTTTAATAACTTTTAAATTTTCGGTCACGGTGGACCTTAAGAAATATTTGCCAATATGTATGAAAATCAACACATTCATTGCGTAGACCGAAATTCGTCGTGTGAATAAACTCTGCAATAGGTTTATTTCTATATCTTAAGCAGACGAACGACGAATGAATTGGGACCGGGTGACAGATTTTTATTAGAATTATTAGAAATCAGAAGTGTTTTAGTAAATAATGTTAAATTTTCTTAAAAATTATTTTTATTTTACCTGGTATTCACGCACTTATTCTGTATCATTTGGCGAATTTTCGCAACGAATTCTTGCCGACGAATTCGACGTGCTGTGCGAAGTTCGTCGTTCGTCCCAGTTGTGTTTATACCATAAGCGTTTATAAAATTAGACAAATTTGTTAGTTCTTTCCAAGGCGAATTTTCACTAGGTGAACTTATCTTGCTACGTAAGCAACAGCTGATTACTAACCTTGTGTCAAAATGGTATACCGTCCTGTTGGTTTTGCGGAATCTTATGCTATGTTCACATTTGGGTTTTTAAACGCGTTTAAGCAAAATGTTGATTTAGCTAATCAAAGCCGTTCACATTACATTTGAGATGATTAAGATGACAGACGATTAAGAAAAAACACACACACAAGCACACAAAAAAACAACAAACAAATTTAAATTTCTTTAAAGTATTAAAAATGGATAAAAACACTTTTATAAAGTTATCAGAAGATTATTTTAATCAATTTAATGATGAAATTGTGAAAATTTATGAATTATTTAAGGAAAAAAAAAATAAAAACATTTAGCAGACATCTTGGCCGGTTGTACACAATCGAGCGATTCTACATTATTAGGGTATGTTCAGTGGATTCTATGTGGTTTATGAAGTGATTTAGTTGTAATCATGTCGATTTGAAGTGATTAACAAATCACTTCAATGTATGGGTAATCATCTCGATTTTGAAGTGATTAGAGCTTAATCACGTTCGAACTGCTTAAACGCGTTTAAGAAGCCAAATGTGAACATACTATTAACTTAATTCTATAATTTTCGATTAAAATTGTGAAATTTAAAACATTTTAAGTTATAAAATTTAAAAAAAACACAATTTAATATAAAAACAAAATCAAATATTTGTTTAAATTTTTGACACAACGTTAAAATTTGAATTTGTTTTTAATTTTAAATTGTGTTTTTTAAAATGTTATAACTTAAAAAAGTTGTAAATTTCACAATTGTAATCGAAAATTATTGAATTTTGTTAAGATTCCCCCAGAACCAACAGGATGGTATACCATTTTGACACAAGGTTAGTAATCAGCTGTTGCTTACAAAGCAAGATAAGTTCACCTGGTGTAAATTCGCCTTGGTTCTTTCCGTAAAGCAATAAAGCATAAAATCCTTTGTACTTAATATCGCTTTTTTCAACTGACACTAACGTAACAACGGTGGAGGGGCGCACAATGAATAATGAAATGACGGATATTTAATTAAGACCAAGAAAATTTTTTTTATTTAATATTAGTTTATTTATTTTATTTTATATACATACATATATATTTTTTTTATTTTGTGCTGACACAACACAACTGATAGCTTTAAATAACTCAACGTACGTTAAATGTTAAAAGTTGCCCAACTTTGCGTTAACGGAAACGTACGATGTGGCGCAAAGCTTACAAGAAAACATGTATGTATATTAACTAAGTTGTCAGTTGAAAAAAAGCGATGTATAAATTACAAAGGATTCTATGTGACACGGCCTTTAGTACGTGGGTGAAGAAGCTAACGGCAGTTGTACTTATTATACATGTTGGTAATTTAAGTTATCGATGCTTTTTTATCTTTTTTTTTTAATCTATGTAAAGAACACCGCTTTTATTTGCTATCTTAGCACATAATCAGTAGCCGTTTTAACTACTTCTACTACTGCAAATAGCAATCATAATAGAATTAGTTTCGTCGCCACATTTAATAAAATTGTCTAAGGATAAAATTATATACAAGCAAAAAGAAAATGACTCATTTTATAGTACAAGTACATAAACAATCGCTATTATATAAGTTTAACCTTCAGTCGGAATTTTGTTTTCATACTCGTAAGAAGCAGATTGTTTATATTTTTATACTCGATGGCTGTGTACGGTTTATTGCTCTTCATATCGTCACCATCTATTTGTCGCCACTACACCCACCAGCACACATTGTTATGGTGAGGACATGCACAAATAAGTTTATTTTACAACCAACACCTTAGTGAAAAGTAACTTTTAAAGACATTTTAGGTTTTCTAATATTTTTCTGTTTCGTAAAAAATAATTTCACAGGGATATTTGGAATAGTTGCAACAAAATCTGTTGGAACTTTTATTTTTTAGATAATTAGTAATGCTTAGGGACATTATTACAACTTACAAATAGTTATTTTTAGGATTCTATCTAAAAGGTAAATGGTTTTTGGTTATTACAAGTAAACATTAACCCATAAAGTGACTGATAAGCTAGCAGCAGGCTTATCTTCATGCTAACTTTACAAGTGAACTTTAAGAGTTTGAAGTTGCCATATTTTCTGCTAAAGATATGGTAACTTCAATTACAGTTTAATGTCAAATTAAATTATATAAACTTTTGAAATGAAATTTGAGAAAAAACACAAGTAAGTCGTTGCCACTACGTGTTTTAAATAACCAAAAGCAGTCGGTATCTACTTCAATATTACCACAGTATATAAATTACATTTTTATACCCACACCACAATAGTGGAGAGGGCATCAGAGAACCTCAAAATTCAATTGAAAAAAAATCGCATTTAATTAACAGCAACAAATACACTCGCTTGCGGTCATACAATGAAATTTCCTCAACCGCAAATATTCGCTGCTGGTTTGCAGTCATTCAAATAACGCACATCGTGCTTTGTTATTTATACAATCGTTTTTTAATAAAGATGTTTTTGTGTTCGGTTCGAAAATGATTGTTTTGGTACAGAAAAAAAAATACAAACAAAAAAGCCAGAAATCAAGCAATCTTACTCATGGATTTATTCAGCATTAACTATGTAGTACAAGAAAAAAAAATTTAAATCAAACTAAACACACATACATATGTAGGTACACACAATTTCCATAGAAACAGACTTTTTTCATTTTAAAAAGTACAGTAGTAGTAGTAGTAGGTATGTACAATGTATTTTTGTTATTGTTGTTTTTATTGTTGTTAATTTGGAAAAAGCGTCTCATCGAGTGGTTTATTGTTGTTGTTAATGTAAACAAAAGTATAATAGTATGTTCACATTTGGGTTTTTAAACGCGTTTAAGCAAAATGTTGATTTAGCTAATCAAAGCCGTTCACATTACATTTGAGATGATTAAGATGACAGATGATTAAGAAAAAACACACACACAAGCACACAAAAAAACAACAAACAAATTTAAATTTCTTTAAAGTATTAAAAATGGATAAAAACACTTTTATAAAATTATCAGAAGATTATTTTAATCAATTTAATGATGAAATTGTGAAAATTTATGAATTATTTAAGGAAAAAAAAAATAAAAATATTAAGCAGACATCTTGGCCGGTTGTACACAATCGAGCGATTCTACATTATTAGGGTATGTTCAGTGGATTCTATGTGGTTTATGAAGTGATTTAGTTGTAATCATGTCGATTTGAAGTGATTAACAAATCACTTCAATGTATGGGTAATCATCTCGATTTTGAAGTGATTAGAGCTTAATCACGTTCGAACTGCTTAAACGCGTTTAAGAAGCCAAATGTGAACATACTATAAGAATGTGTTCTTTTGAATTTACTCAGTTGTGTTATATTGCGTAAGCAACAAAAATGCAAATAAAGCACTTTCAATAAAAAACGAATAAATGCTAAAATAAAATGTGTACGAAAGGATGTAAAAATTACCAACGTTGAACTTTGTTTTGCATGTATAGAGTTATTGTAAATTTTAGCGTATGAATAAATGCACAAAAATAGTGAATTTTGAGGTTCTCTGGAGGGCATTATGCATTTGTGCTGATGTGTGTAACACCTTAAAACATTGGACCTAGACCAATCTTAAAGTATACCGATTAACTCTGAATCACTTTCTGAGTCGATCTAAGGATGTCCGTCCGGCTGGCTGGCATTTGATGATAGGTACATAGGCTTTAATTGGCACAAGGATCAAGCCTATTGAAAATGGGCCAAATCGGTCCAAAATTTCATATAGCCCCCATGCAAACTGCTTTCCGGAATAGGGTCTTTGTGTCTACTATCAAACTAATTTTAATGAAATTCAAAACATAGATCGATCTATATTTATATGAACACACAAGCTATGCATTTTTAAAAAAATATTATCACGAGGGGAGATAGGGGGCAATTTCCGCCTCTCCAAAACTATCTAACAGATTTCAATGAAATTTAAAACATAGAAAGATCCTTCTCGAAAATTTGTTTTTAAATACTGTGGTGTAAGGTATCATATGGTCGGGCCTGGCCGATTTTACCTTCTTACTTGTTCATTCATAATCAAGTTATCTGGGTGAGCTAAAACTTTCAATCTTTTATTTTCCCAAATAGTTTTTTAGTTGTGTTTAATAGCATATTCTGAACATTTTATGTTGGTTACTATCTTTAAATAGATCAATTACTGTCGATACAGGTAAAATGTAATACTTTAATAAATTGCAGTATATTTCATATAAAATTCTTCTAATCCTAAAATCATACGGGTTTTATTTTGGAGGTTACTACAATATCCATATTTAAATAGATCCACATTTCAAATTTAACACACAAACGATTAAACAAACATATGAACAAAGTAGGTGTAAATATTAAAATATTTTAGTTGTTGCACAAACATCATGTTGCTCTTATTAAACTGCTTGTGTCGTTTTTTGGACCTTAAGTCGCAATCAGATGATAAAGCTCATCGTTTTCAGACGTAGGTTTTTTGGTAAGCCATATCGAAGTCTTCTATTGTGTCTAATAAATTCTTATATTTTTAAACTGAAAAGACATATCCCGTCGCGTTACTTCTTATTATAGCTTTTTCCCAAGGGTCTCCTGCTAATATATTTGGAAGATCTGATGAAATTTTATATGTATTTTTCTGTAAAACAAAGATAAAGCAAAAAGGATTCATTCATAAAAAAAATTTACTGTAATTAAAAAAAAAGCTTAAACTCCCTGATGATAATTATTCAGACTTCATTTTCTGTTAGGTCGAAGTATTCAAAAGGGTTTACAAATGGTGTTTTTTGTAGCACGACAGATCTAACGACTGGGTTAACTGTTACACGAACTGTCAGTCAAAACCAAAAACAGTCGAACAAAAAACGAATATTTGTGTACAACTTTTCGCTTTTTGAGTTGGTTTGACAGCGACTGTTTACATTTAATGAATCAGAAGTAAAATCAACAGTTTTTTTTTGCCAATGACAAATGAAGAAGTGGAAGAAATTGAAGTTTTTAAACGCTACATTTACGATTAGTATACTCTGGCAATTTATTCAAATTGTACAAAATTACTTCGAAAATCAGTCATCGATGTGTTCAGCGATGAGGCTGATTTTTGGCTTAACGAATTGCATAATAAATTAAATTGCCGCATATAACAGACAACAACAACAGACCCTACAGACACCATTACATCCAAAAATTTACCGTTTTATGTGATTTACACGCTGTGGAGGAGTACGGGTTAACGTCAATGAAGACCGTTACAGAACTAAGATCAATAACCTTGATCAGGCGAGATGTGGTTTAAACAGGATGGCGCTATATTCTATACGGCGAACGCAACCATTGATAAATTGAAATAAAAATTTTGCGATAAGTTAATTTCGAGACCATTGTATGTATGGTTACCTCCAACCATATTTCCTCTTGTCTTGTATTTAAATAAAAGGTTTTGCTTATTAAATAGTATTTACTGCCTCTTTAATTCAATTGAAATCACGCGCAGCAATTTACGGTTAAGCAAAAGCAAAAAACAAGAACTTCTTACATACTAGGGATGCCAAACGGGAAATTCAGTATCCCGAAATCCCGGGATTGACAAATCCCGAATCCCGGGATTTATTTTTATTAATCCCGGGATATTTGGGTTTTTAATATATCAACTTTTGTGTACAAAAATGTTCGTTTTTATTGAATTATTATACTCTATAAAAAAAATAATTTAAAAATTATATTTCAGTTGTATTTTTTATTTTTATAGTTCTTATATTTCTTTTTTAAAAATAAATGTTATATAATATGTTTAGGGTTCCCAACTTTTTTTTTGCAATTAAAGTACAATGATTATTAAAGGTTAAGAAAAAAAGTACAAAGTATAAATATAAAGTACAATTAATTTCTTTTTATTGTTATATTTAAAAACGTTTTTTTATTGCTTTTCGCAAGTTTTATCAAACAATTACTCTGTGCTAGAATTTGACACTCTTTTTGAGACAAGCCGGCAATTGGCGCTATAACCTTATTCGGGTACGCTGAATCCAATACCATTCAAAAGCGGTTCAGTTTATTAAAGTTACTGGAAAAAACGAAAATCCGCTTTAAAGTTTTCTTTAACCGTTAAATTTTTTTCTAGCATGCGCAGTCGTTTTAGAAACATATTTTTTTTTGCAACAAAAATAATTTTTTACCAAAATTTTTTCCAGACATATAAAAAACAAAGCTTCAAACAAAACAAGCTATAAATGATTAAAATCTGTTAACATCTTTTGGTTTTATTCACAAAAGTCGAAAAATTTCAATTAATTGAAAAATTTCATATGACGCAATATTTGTATGGGAACATCATTATGAAATGGTGATATGGGTAAGTATGTCGCGAGAAATTGGCTGTTATGGTACGTTTTCTTCAATATATTTCTAGCCTGTATTAAACATTTTGTATGGAAGCCCCATTAAGGAATGGAAATTTTGAAATTTTGTTTTAAATGTTAGTTAAACGAGTCACTTTTGTGCTCGCGATATAAAAGCAGGCAGTAATTTGAAAGGGTTTTGCACTCGTGTTAAAAAACAGGCAGTTATTGTACTCAAACAAAACGAACAAGTGAAATAGTGCTGTCAAACTATTTTTTTTTTTCGAAAACATCAACAAACGACCCTGACTAATATTAATTAGTTGTTCTTTAGTTTTTCTTAAAAAAAACTTGTACATTAAGTATTATAGTTTTATGACTAATAGAACCCTGACTAATATAACCTGAATCTATTTTGAATTCTAGATAAATCTAATCATGCGAAATAAAGTATTTTCGCGTACTTTATTATTCTCATGAAGTATAGAGCACAATTCCTCGAAATAACGTAATAAAGTATTGTATTATAAAGTACGGTTGGCAAGCCAAAAATTGTCTATATGTATAAAATGTTATATTTTTTTTCTTAAATAAATGTTATATATATATTACCTTTTGAAAATTCATAAGTGAATAAAAAAAGTGTTGTTTATTTAAAAAATACCGAAATCCCGGGATCCAGAAATTCCGGAATTTCGGGATAGGGACTCCAAAATCCCGAAAACCGGGATTTTCAAAATCAATCCCGATTGGCATCCCTATTACTTACTGTAATAGCAATTATTTTTAAAGTGGTTGTTTTGCTAACTGCTTAAGCAGAGAACATAGTGAGATAAAGCACTTTATTTACTCACAACTTTTCTGCTTTTGCTGTGTTATTTGCTTACAGCCGTATTCATAAAAACTTATTTATGATTAATTAATCGTTTTTAAGCAAAAATTGCTACAGTTGTATTCATAAAAGAAAAATAGTATATTAAACCTTTAATAAACCATTCATAAAGTAAGAAAATTTATTGTTGGATTTGCCCTTCTTTAAACCAAAAATAAAATGACATTTTGATAAGTGTTTGCATTTAATGATATTATTTTTGTAAAATATGTTGAAAAATAATGAAAAAATTGTTTATTTATTAATATGGACGTGTAAAATACATTTTACTTAGTCTGGGTTTACACTATGAAAGTTTTCTTTCAGAAAGTCTCAGTTTGTTGGTGAGAGGGGAAGAGAATATGCCACTTTCCTCTCCCCTCTCTCTAACAAATTAAGACTTTCTGAAAGAAAACTTTCATAGTGTGAACCCAGACTTAATTTTTTTTTTATTTTAGACAACCAATTTAAAGTAATATTGTTAATTATTTAAAAAAAAATTATATGATTTAAATGAATATGTTCAGTTCCAAATGCAGATATTCTCTTTTATTATTCATTAAATTATTGCAACTAGTTTTTTTTTGTTAAAAATAACAAATTATTGTTCAAAAATATTAAAGAAAAATTAAATTAACAAATCATAAAATTAGTGAAGTTAATAAGAAGTAAACAAAATTTTTATTCGAATACTTTCTTATCGTTTATTTAAAAAAGGTTCAAACAAACGTTTTTATGATACTTTTCGGCAATATTTTGTTCAGAAACTAAAATAATATGTAGTTTTATTTGATAACAATAATTTGTAAGTTCTACAATTACGAAAAAATTATAAAAAAATTAAACATAGAATAACATGTGAACCGAATAAAAGTTTTATAAAGCACTAGCAATAAAATGGAAGCAAAATATAAAGAAAGTTACCATACTTAAGCACAAAATCGCTACAAACAGTTAATAATATAAACGCTGTTAATGTACGTTTATGAATAAAAATTTTTATAGTAGGATTATAAGACAAAAAGCGTTTGATAGTTATTACATACTATAAGCTTAAAATAAGAACTTTTTATGAATATGCCTGTTAAATCAAAAAGTAATTTCAATTTTTGGGAATACAAAATTATAATTTCAAAAGATTTTGTTATTTTGTTTTTCTTAACCTACTTACAACTACAATTAATGTTGAGAGAATTTCAACTAATTGTAGTGGGGAATGTAAGATGAGATAAACCCACTGTTGTTTATTGTTGATGTGTTTTGTTTAAGCTTTGATATTGTTACAAGTAGAACTGTTGCTATAATTCTTATACGTTTAACAGTTTTATTTGGTTTAATATCTTTAGTTTTTCTAAAATCTTTATGGATGAAGTTTCCTGACGATCTGGCTTAAGCAACCAGTGAAATGCGCATAGGAATAGCTTATCCCATCAACAATAAATTTCAAGTATTTTTGTCAAGAATAAAAACTGGGAATTAAGCACGAATAACAAAATCTTTTGAAATTAAAATTTTGTATTCCCAAACATTTAAATTACTTTTTGATAAAACAGGCAAGTGCACGGCCTAAAAAACACTTAATTGACAACATCTTTTGTAAGTTGTTGTTGTTTTTATTTTGTTTTTCTTAACCTACTTACAACAACAATTAATGTTGAGAGAATTTCAACTAATTGTAGTGGGGAATGTAAGATGATATAAACCCACTGTTGTTTATTGTTGATGTGTTTTGTTTAAGCTTTGATATTGTTACAAGTAGAACTGTTGCTATAATTCTTATACGTTTAACAGTTTTATTTGGTTTAATATCTTTAGTTTTTCTAAAATCTTTATCAATGAAGTTTCCTGACGATCTGGCTTAAGCAACCAGTGAAATGCGCATAGGAATAGCTTATCCCATCAACAATAAATTTCAAGTGTTTTTGTCAAGAATAAAAACTGGGAATTAAGCACGAATAACAAAATCTTTTGAAAATATGCCTGTTAATATTAAGGTAAGCAATTACAAGAGCATTAAAAATAGTCAAGCATTTTTAAACGCTGGTTTGTTGTGCTTTCTGAAAAGCATCAAATCTTCTGATTTTTAAAGAAGATATAAACTCGAATGTCTTTAACAACAATTTATTACTTTCCTAAACCGACTTCTTTTTCTTAAAACTAGGATGATAAGATCAAAGGGCTTACATTCAGCAAAATAAGCGACGGCTCCGAAAATTTTTAGAGTAAAAGTGAGCAAGCATCTACTGCCGCGCTCCAATTTTACAACTTCCGATGCAGAGGCATAAAACAACTTAATTGTCAATAAAAATTTCACACGTTCTCGGAAAAAAAGTTCTGAAAATAAGAAACCCTGGTCTGTATGTTCTTTGCGGCCTTTTAAAGTGATCAGAATCTGTAAAGTTTGGTTTAATAAATGTTATATATTTCCATTAATAAATCGATTTAATTGATTTTAATTTTCAATAATATACCATCTTTGTTTTACAGAAAAATATATGGACAACTCGGGAAATTCACAAATTAAAAAAATTTAAACAAAAATTTAAAGCCATTTGAAACTTTCAACCCTTATATTCTTTTATTTTTAAAAATATAAGGCAAATAAACAAACAAATCAAAAGAAAGAAATTATATAACTGTGTAAACTGTATATTCGTAAGTACATACCCACACACACACAAAAAGCCCAAAGCAGTCATAATTTATTTGCCCACCCACTCCATCAAAAGAACACTTTAACATATTTAAGCTGGTTGGCAAGTGTGCATGACTTAGTTTTATTTGGGTAGTAAGTGGCTGCCGACTCACTGTAAATTTGCTTATTTTCAACATGATTTTTTCAACTACAACCCAGTTTTTACCCATTTTGTCTCTTCCTTTCATGTAAATTTGTAAAATAATATTAAGTATTGCGAATACAGCGTTGAGAAAACATATTTTGGGTAAATTTTAAAAGATGAGGACTATGTAGTGTTGTAAAAAATATTTTTATGGGGAAATTAAGATAGAAATTTAAAAAAAAGGACAACAAGTGGGTGAACAATAAAGAATTTTTTTAATGCAAAATGTTAAATTCATTAGAAAGAAAAACACTCGGGATAAATTAAGTTTTTTAAGTATATTTAGTCGTACTCAAAAATTTAAGTACGAATAACAATAATAACGCATAACAACGTACTTAAAACAATCCTAAAGGGATTACTTTCGAAAATCAATCCCGGAATTTCTTAAAATAAGTATAAAATTCTAAAACCAAGTGTTAAGCGAATAAGAATTATAAACACAAAAAGTCTTAACCGTAACAATATCAAAGCTTAAACAAAATACCAACAACAAACAGTAAGTTTATCATCTCTTACAACATAGTTTTAAGTTTTTGTGTTTATAAAAATTCACTGAAAAGATCTTCAATGACCGAAATATTGGAAGCAAATAAAATGGAATTTTTATTTACAAAAAAACACTGGCTTCGAGCTTGACTAATTTTTATTTATTTAAAATTCGAAAGGCCGAATAAGAAAAACTTTAATAACACTCTGAGAGTAAAATTACAAAGTGAGCGTTGTAATCTCATTTAACTTATCAAATTTTGTTGCAGACACAACAACAACACCACACAAGAAGTTAAAAAACGATTTGGTTGTTGTGTGTAGAAACAACAAAAACAACAGATCTAGACGAAAACAAATTATTTTCACGTTTAAAAAGTAAAATTAAGAGCTCTTGCTTCTTATTTAGTTTATATTTTCAGTTATATACATTACGTTAAGTTTTTAAAGTAAAAACCATATCGGGAATGATGCTGGTGTTGTATAATTGAAATTCTGTAAGGTGTAAAACGGGCAAGTAAATCAATTATATCAAAATTCTCCTTCTCATTTTCCTTTTGGTTTACTTCAAGTACGAACTCGGGATTAAGTCAGGTTTATAATTCTTAAATCAAGCGGATTTTGAAATTGATTCAATCTTAATTTTACTTAAATCAATCTTATTTTCTGATTATTTCAAGTACGAATTCGGGGTTGAATATGGATAAGTTAAGTATTTCGCGATGGAAAATCCGTACTTGAATTAATCTATATGTACTTGATTCGAAAAAGCCCGTACTCACCGTACTAATAATACCGCTTCGGATTGATTTGAGTACGAACGGATTGATTTTTCTTTAGAGTGTAGGAAATCCTTCGCGATTTGAAAAATTAAACACACACTGATCCAGCTAAAATTTTGAAGCTGTTAAAGCTGTACATAATTGATCAAAAAATTGCTTTCAAAGTGCAAAACATGAAGGAAATTGTTAAAGAATTAAAGGCAGCAAAAACTACTGCTTTAAAGCGCCTCATCTTGAACAAAAATCGTGCCTTATAAATGCGCATTGGTAGGATCTTTTCTTTTACAATTTTTTTGCAAAGACTGCGCACGAAAATTTTATATTGCAGACACATTCCAGAGAACAGCTTTGTGCGATTGCAAAAATTCGCATTAAATCAACAACATCAAATACACTCATTTGTGTTCATGCAATCAAACTTTCTCAGCCACACACATCGGTGTTGTTTTAAAATTCATTCAAGTGATGCACAGCGTATTGGCTTTGCCATTCATACCATGTTTAGCTTCGTTCATTAATTATTGCTTTGGTAAAAAACATATACAAAGAAAAATACACAAAAATCATTGAAAAATACACAAAAATCTGATTGCTCTCAGCAGCTGAAACGATTTCCATAGAAGCAGAAGACGTTTTTAATTTTTATCATTTCTTAAAAAGTACAGTAGTTCTGTATGTACAATGTACAATGTATTGTTGTTATTGTTGTTAATGTTTCTTGTTACGTTTTAAAAAATACCCTGCAAGTAATAGGACTAGTACAAACACGCGTGTAAAATGTAGCCCACAAGGGACTAGGAGTAGTCCAAAAGTAACCCAAACGTATGGAAAAACATGATATATTTAACATTACGATGTCCTAGGACAGGACCATATAACCCAGCTTTGGATTCCAAAGGAGAAGTATTAAAACCACTCCATGGTATACTCAAGAGGATTAGTTTTGAAGTCATTTAAAAACGAACACATTTCGTTAAAAAACGAAGACATGTCGTCTCACTACAAACACTTTTTAACAATGTCATGGTCCATGCTTGCATTACATCGGACTAGTCCAATGAGTAGTCCATTTGATCAAAATCAGGTGCAATATTATTTGCAGGGTAATCACAAAAACAAATTGGACAATACAACTAGTTTATTTGAACTTATGCCTGCAACAATCATACCAACAAAGCGACTCGTACTCATACCAATTTACATTCGTCGTTGTGTCATCGAGTGGACAATGGCTACTTAAATGCAAAAGCAAAAGAATTAATGCCGTTTGACTTAAAGAAATTGTGTTATTGCGTACGCAACAATAAATGCAAACAAAGCACTTTCAATAACTCACACATGCACAAATCAAATGTGCACAAAATGATGTCAAAATTACCAACGTTGAACTTTGTTTTGCAGGCATACAGTTAATGTTAATTATAGCGTATGAGTAAATCAACAAAAATAGTGGATTTTGCAGTTCTCTGACACGTTCACAATCACAAGTGATTTAAGTCGCGTAATATTTTGTGCTAAAAATATAAAAAGGAACTTTAATTGGCATATTAAAACTATAATTTTTCATAAAAACGAAGAAAGAAATTAATTCTGTGGCAATAAGGAAAGGTGCATAAGTCTATTTTTTAAGCTTTCTAGGATAGCAATTTTTAACTTTACAGTTGATTTTAAGAATTAACTTCTTTTCTGCGGTTATAGTTTTTTTTAAAGTTTTTTTCCCCAAATATTCTATTTGTCACAAATCGGAAATAAATTTAAGTTTATTCCAAATGTTATTGCACATTGAAAAAAAGATAAGCAAAAAGTAATTTTGCTATAACTTATTAAACGTAAAAATCTCAAAGGTTCCATTAACATCAAGTTTAGCTTTTTTACAGTGGGCTAAAAATCAACATCTCATTTTATTCCGTTCTACATCTTTCGATAATTTAACTGCCGTTCTAAAAACAGTGTTAACACTAGAAAAGTGGCAAAAAATTCTGTTATTATTATTGTGGCATTTTTTCCTCTTTTTGTAAGTTAATTTTTTTTTAATGTATTTTTTTAACAAAGTGAATTTCAATAAAATGTGCGTCCGGCGGGCAATCGCTGCGCGCGTGTCGGACCCGCGGCATACGCAGCAGGTGCGCTCTATATTGCATTTTAAGCGCTGTTCTTCAATATATTGAAAGCATTTTTGACTGTTGCTTCGACCAACATTTCAAGTGATACTGTACTTAGTTAAGAACTTATCAAGGGAGAAAGTAACGGTACTGACTATGTGAAGAAATGTTAGTTTAGCACGTTTTTTTTTATTATCGCATGACATTATCAATTCAATATACTATCTGCGTGTTACAAGCAAACATCATCAAAAAATTAAATCAAATAATAAAATGGAAGAGGACCAAATATACATACAAATATGAAATAATACCTGTATTTAGGGCATCCAGAAAAAAAAAAAAAAAATTAGCAATAATACCATAATGGCTTTATTTCATTCCTTACCGCAAAATTATTTCTCAAACTTACTGCCTAGTTAGTATTAATTTTAATGAATGGTCAAGACCAAGTTTTGTTTACATATTATAACGGGACATAATTTGCATTTTTGACAATTTTGGAAAAAATTTGAAAATGAAGTAAGTCCTCAAAATATTTTTAGGGACTTATTTCATTTCAAATTTTAATGAAATAATCCCTAAAAAAAATTAAATAAATCCCCAAAAAACGTTGTTGTTGCCTCTCATATATTTTTTCGGGGAGTTATTTCATTTCCGTTTTGGGGACTTAATTCATGGGGGGTTATATCATGCCGCCATTTATAAACGATTATTAAATTTTACAAACGTTTATTAAGGAGAATTTTCATACAAAAATTGTTTTGTAAACTTTTAAATTAATTTAAACATTTTTTATAAATACAGGCATAGGTCTTTAATTCGTATCTATATATATAAATCGGCAAAGTCAAAACAGTTAAGAACACTTTCCTCCTCTGTATGTCAACCGATTTGAACAAAATATACATCATTTGAAAGATATTTACTTACAGAAGTGCACAATATATATTTTATTAAAATCTGTTCAATACTTTCAGAGCTATAAGCGTTCTAATTTGCTAACACATATGCAGAACACATAAATAAAAAATTTGTTTTTTCCAATTTTTAATCCAAATTTTTTAATATTTTATTTATGCCCGTAATTTCTACAAATAGATATCTAGCTGTGTATAGATATCTACGGTGTAATGAATTTTTCATAATTTTAATACGTATGTCTTATCTACTGATTAAACTGTAGTGTATTTTACACCATCCATTTTTGACAGTTAATTCAAAAAATTATTAAAAACACAAATGCTGCCTTATTTTTAAAGAAAATTTAAAGGAAAAAAACATGTAGGTAAATTTATCGTTGAAATTACCAAACTAGTTTTACCGCATGGGTAAAGATAACTGTTAGGTACGAACACGACCAGATATCTGTTTGTTGAAATTACGGGCATTAGGCTAAAGTTCATCAAATTTAATTTTCATTAAATTATTTTTATGAAGAAAGGAATTTTACAACATGAAATTAATTAAAATTTATTGATAATTTTTCATTCTTGACTGAAGCTGGGCTCGAACCCAGGCGTTTTTACGGACAGGTTACCCTTACCCCACGTCTCCATGCGCTTTCGATTAGAACATGACATGACCATAACGCCAGCAGAGCAACGGTATTAATTTGTTCATGTTCTTGTATGTGGCGAATACGTGTTGATGTTCATGTTCTGATTGGCCACAATTTTTGTTGTTGTGCGTTTGGTTGTATACAGAAAATACATTGTATGACCAACATCATGGCGCACATGGATGCTAAGACGAATGTTTAGGCAACGATGGCAGTACATGAACGAAACATGAACATGAACAGTCTACACGAGTAGAATTCATGTGCGACATGCTGTTCTTACCAAGTTGATGGATGGTGGAGACGGGTAGTTACATGTTTCGATTGCAACCAATTATCAAATAATAAAAAAATAGGGTGGTCGATTATTTGATAATTTCAAGAAACCGGTTTTCGAATATTTCGACATTATATATACATAAATCGACACAGGCAAACCAGTTAGATATACATACTATACCTATTTTCTTCGTATTAAAAAAAATTATGACCGAATTTCGACCATCAGGTAAACACTTGTATAACAGTAAAAATATAGTATAGTATTTTGCAAATGCAACGATGCCAGACCATTTGCTCAAGATTGTGAATAGGGCTATTATTCAGATAATATTTTTATTAAGAAACTATACGTATATGTGGAACTGTGAAACAATAAAGTCCACAAATTATTCCATGACTTCAAGTGTTTGTCTTTTACGGTTAATTGTGCAAGCAAATTAAAAACAATACTAATACATTGGAAAAAAAAACAACTAAAGATTATTCATTTATGAAAAAACAAAAGAAAACAATTGCTAAGTTTGCTATTAAATCGATAAATTGGCTACATTGGTTACAGGTGCAGTTTTTCATAAATTTTGATCATTAAATTACGCAAGTTTAAACTGATACAAAGTCGTCGGTATTGTTTACAAGTTTGTCACAGTTGACAGCACTGAACATAAAAGTATTTTTCATGTGAAAGCTATAAAAATTCTAAAAAAAGTATGTTTATTAAACTTGCAACAAACTTACATTTATACCCATGTGTAAAAAAATATCACAAAATGTAATAAAAAGTAAAATATACAATGTTATTGTAATAAGTGTGTGAATATATGTATGTATTAGGGTTTTTTCCCGGGAATTCCCGGGACGGGAATTATATTTCCCGCTATCCCGGGATTTTTCATGCGGGATCCCGGGAAATGAAAAATTCCTCATAGTTTAAGAAAACAGCTATTTATACTTTGAAATTTAGTTTTCTATTCTCTTAAAATAAGCATCTGTGGATGGGTTGTCGATTAGATCAATTACAAGAAGTGAGTACATACGTAAATCAATGTCTCCTGATGCAATAAATCTACTTAAAGCAGAATAGGCAGTGCAACAGTTGATAATTAATAAATTGAGTGTAGTGAAAAGTTAATAAAGAACATTAATTCAAAATAAGATGCAGGTAGTAAAGTTTAATTGTCCATGGACAAGTCTTTAAAATAGCAGATACCTAAACATATAGCTCCTTTATTGTAACATAGTCATATCTACAAAAACAAATGAACTTGGCAAAATGCGATTAAAGTTTTCAAAATGTACCGATTTAAAGATATATTTTGCTATAACTTCGGTTCAGTCTTATCTCAAAGATACGAGAAGGCATGAAGGAACACTTTGCTTAAATAACTTACAAATTTTTGATTTTTTGAGATATGACTATGTTGCAATGAAGGAGCGATATGTTTATTAGGTGATAAACACAAATTTTTTTCAATTTGTGTTGGTTTATATACCCTTGAAGTGCGGGGAAACCGAAATAAAAAAAAATTTGGAAACTCGTGTAAGATACTACAACATACAATTTGAAAAACACATTGTCCTAAAGATTACAGATAGACCTAATGAAATGAAAAGGTTTGTAAGAGGTTGATGCTATTTTTTGCATGAACCTTGACATACATTTGACTGATATAGACGTTGTTTATAAAAAAATGCTTCTAATTGTGAATCAAAAGCCTTCTACAACGGTGCACTTTTAACTATTTATCCAACCTCGGTAAAAAAAATGAACGAAATTTTTCGGAAACATGGTAATTAGTAAATAAAATAATCAATATACTTTTTGACGACTTACTAAGCGCTTTGAGTGTGTCAGAAAGTTATTTCCTAAGCCGTTAAAAAATATTAATATATTTATTTAAAATATTTTATCTATTTTATGAATTAACTTTTTGATCTCATATCTTGAGTACCTCAATTTGTGTTTGTTTTTATTATTGTTTTATGAATTAAATTGTTATGTTTATCTTAATTTTTTATCTTGTATCTAGAGCATAATAATAATACGGAATTTACATATAAAACCGTAAGGTAATAATAATTCAAGTTCCTCTTTTAATCTTCATTTAATTTTGTAGAATTTAAGGATTTCTTTTATTTTATTTACTGTGTATTATTTATATGGAGCGGGATCCCGGGATCCCGAGAAATTCCAAAAAATGTTCCGCTTTTCCGGGAATCGAAAAACTCCGGGGAAAAAAAAACTCTAGTATGTATGTATGGATATGTATGTACACAAAGGAAAAGCATATACTCATACAAATCTTTTATGCTTATATTTACATACATTTATGTCCATATACATAAGTATGTACATATGTATGTATATATGTGCATTAGGATGATCCCTATTTGTAAGGAAATAAAAAAGATGCCAGATTAATGGCCAATTTCACCAATTCTATTTAAATACCAATTCATATTTAAATATAGTTTTTCTTTTTATTATTTTTTTATTTGACATAAAAAACTAATTTTAAACATAAATTGATATTTAAATAAATTCGTAAAATTGGCCATAAGTGATTATATTTCAAACATATTCATCCTTATTCTATTTGGCGTCGGCAATAACAACGGCAATTTTAAGGCAACAGCAATTCTTATCAAAGACAACATCAATTCTATGTTAAATTGGTATTTTGTAAGAGTATTATAACGCCGTTGACTATTTATCGATATAATATATATATAATATAAGAATCAGCTGATTCTGTACTGTTTGTGCGAAATTTTAAGTTAAATAAAAATTTGTTTGTAAAAAAATGATGTTTAAATAAAAAATTTTTTTATTAAATTAAATTTTCCCAAGTGCCTCATGGATTTTTTTTTAACTTTTTAGGATTTGACAGTTATTTTCGGCTGAATAAATCTTTTTTTAAACATGTGTTGTAAATAATAGAGCGTCATTTAAAAAAAAGGGAAAGTTTGTTCCAAACACAATATAATTTGCAGCAACATTGCGTTTTCGACCCCGAGGTCGTACCAGCTCAGCGTTGGAAATTATTTCAACTTTGGACTGTCCCAGCCACTAGTTTAAACATTTTGTCCGAGACTCTGGAAGCCATGGAGAGAGAACTTTGTCCACAATGGATAAACTAAAGTTGTATTTCTTTGAAAAGCAGCATTTCCAGGTGTAATTGGCTGTGTGGACGGAACCCACAATAAAATTTTAGCTCAAAAACCACCATCTCTACAAGGGATTTTTAATTTATTAGGAAAAGAGACCCTGAAAAATCCTCTGGCTAGTGATGGATTTTTTACAAGCTCTTCCACTAGCTTCTCTAACTGGCACTTGGTTGTTATTTTAATTTTTTCAATTACATATTTCTATCAAAACACAACACAAATGCAGAAAAATATCAAAACCGCCGTACCATAACGTAAAATTTTTGAAACACAACACAAAGATGCACAAGACAACACTAAAACTGCCGACGATAAAATCAAAGGCAATTAAAGGCAACAGCAACGCTAATTTTTCTTAGAAAATACCAAACATATATTAACTGTCATCGAAATATGGCAATATTGCCAACGGGAATACGAAATTGAAACAAAACATAAAAAACGGCGTTGTTTACTGTTTACGACGCCAAATAGAATAAGGTTGATTTTAATTTTAAACGTACTTTTGATTTTAAGATTTTAGCTTAGAGTCTAAACTAACATCTTAATTTTAGACCATTACCATTTTTATTTCATACCAATAACATTTGTATATTAAAACCCTAATACATTTATTTGTTTAATCAACATTTTAAGCCAAAATTATTTACACACTTGTTTAAAGCAAGGGAGAGATTGTCTCTTAATTAAAAAGTTGTAAATAAAATATTAGATAAATGTATTTCTTTACACACGAGAGCTTATGTTTATACAAATAAAAAAAAGTAAATGAAAATTATTTAATACTTATAAACTTTTGAAAGATAAAATATTGATAGATAAAAAAAATTAACAAAAACGCACGATGCAAATTAATAAAGTCTAGGTTCACAGTATGGAAGTTTTCTAGCATATAGTAGTAATAGTAGCATCTCCTCTTTCCCTCTCATCAATAAATTCGGACCTTCTGCAAGAAAACTTTCATAGTATAAACCTAGACAAAACAAAAAGTTTTCAGAAAATTATCTTAATATTTTTTATTATGATAGAAGGATCTATGAAATTTGTGTGTGAAACATAAATATCGGCCAAATGCTCCTCACGGCTTCGGTGGCATACCTCTATCCGATATGAGGCATAATTGAGGGTAAATTTCGTGTCAAATCACATGATCGTGGCAGCCAATTAACATCGCCTCGACCTGAGATAACACGACCATTGAATTTCTAGCGCAAAAGAGCCATTGTTCCGTCGGCTGTGTGGCAAGTGGCACCATCCTGTCAGAACCACATTTCGTCCAGGTCTATATCCTCAGTTTCTGGCCACTAGAATTCCGTCATCATCTCGCAATAGTGAACACCATTCACGAAAACTGCTTGGCCGAAATCATTTTCAAAGAATTAATGCCCGAGGATGCCGCTTGACCGATTGTTGTGGACACATTTGGTCGATAATGCTTAGCAAAAATATCACGAAGTGCATTTTGATTGAACGCCCATTTTCGTAAAAGGCTTCAACAATCTGAACGCGATGTTCAATTGTGTACCTCTCCATGGTTGAATTTGTCTAACACTAAAACAAAGAAATGTCCAAGGTCTATTCAATAGGTCTGCTTACCTCTACAACAATAAAAAAACAACAGCCATTTTGCTTGTGTAAAATTCCTCGCCGTTGTCAAAATATTACTACTACATAGGGAAAACAAAAGAAAAAATGGGTTTTGTGTGCATGTATTTGTGACTTAATTTTATATTGAAACCAATGAACAGTGCCCATGCTCTGTAACTCTCGTTTCGATTGAAGTGTGAGAAATTAAACAAAAATTACATAAATTGAAACAAATAAATGTTTTTCTCACTAAAATGCGTCTGTAACTTTTTTGACAAGTTTTGGCTGCCAAGTAAGGAAATTATTCGCCAATTAAAAGAAAACGTGTGTCTGTAAAATTTCTGTGAGAAAGTTCCCGCTTTGAACTGTCAAACAAACTCACGAATAAAAACGAGGCGAGACAAAATTTCAACACTAAAAAACATATTAAAAATGCAAAACACAAAGACTAATAATAATAATATTTTGTTCTTGGGACATTCGTTCATTGTTTAATTATTTTGATTTTAACATTTTTATAAAATATAGGAATGTTTCCAAAGCTCGTTTGCAAACAACAAACATTAAAGCCGCCTTTACATTATTTGGTAAAGCCGACGGTTGTATTTTCGCCGCCGTCGTTGAAAATTTTTCAATTTTACAGAAGTGTGATAAGACCACTCCAGTCGGTCCAGCGTACATGTTGCTTGGGTATATGTGGGGAAATGTGCACTACATCAACCAAGGCTCTGAATACACTGCTGGATATACCCCCAATCGAAACGCAGGTGAGGTACGAGGCGGCACTCGCTTCCGAAAGGGCATGCCTTCAGTGTATACTTGAAAAAGGAATACCAGAGACGGATATTGTCGGAAACTGTGAGGTTATGATCCCTGAAAGGGAATCATGGTCGAGTGGAACTTTGGGGCAAACGCCCGTGGGGATCTGTTGCTACGCGGACGGCTCTAAGCTGAGGAATAAAACGGACATAGGGGTGTATATTGAAAACCCTGGCAGGCACCGAGATATTATTTCGCCTTCCTGACCACAACACTAGTTTCCACGCGGAAGTCCGTGCATCACGGAGCCAAAGGGCAATAAGGGCGATATCAGTTAATTGGGTTAGCTCCGGGACCTTGTTGGACTGTAGAGCCATTACAGACTTCTCCTCTGGCGGCAGGATCCGTATCATATGGGTGCAGGGCCACTCGGGCATAGTAGGTAACGAAAAGGTCAATACACTCGCTATCAGGGGAAGGGAACTTGATGCGGTTAATCTGGCGAATGCGAAACAGTTTGAGGCAACGAAAACGGAATTGAAGGTGTGGGCTAGGGAAACCCATACGACCAGCTGGAACAGTGGGACTGTGGGTAGGAGAGCAGAACAAGAAGCCTCCTCAATAGGAGTAAATCCGAGGTAAATATGATGGTGCGTATCCTGACTTGTCATGCAGTATTACGGGCACAACTACGCCAAATTGGACGGGCGGAATCTGACGAGTGCAGAGCGTGTGGGCGAGGCGAGTGAGATGCTGGAACACCTCGAGAGCGCTGTCGTTATGGACTTGAGATCCCTGGGGAACGTAGACTGAAAGACCCTAAGGAATTACGTCCGGCAAACTTAACGCCGGACGTTAACTCCCCCCAAAGGGTGGCGGTGTTACAACCTCCCTAGATATTCATGTTCTTAAGGAGCGCACAACAGGCCCAGTAGAGGACTAGGTGTATATCACTTGATATCAGATTGCATCTTTGATGCTTCATCCTCCTTTCGACCTTACCTAACCTAACCTAGTAAATTCGCCGTCAACTATATGTGTGACCAATGTCGCATCGGCTTCGAGTGCAATGTTATGACATTTATAACGTAACGACGTAATTTTTTTTGATAGTTTTCGACATGAGTTACAGACACACCTTTTTTCTCACTTGTCGAGAAACGATTTAATATTTTGTTTCACATCTTTTCGATGCGAGAAGTTCTCACTAAAGTTACAGAATATGAGTACTGGATAGTGAAATGCCGACATAAGTGCAACTAGATTTTGAGTATACTTCATCAAAATCTAGTTACGAAGTAGATTTAATTTTGTACGCGAAATCTAATAAAAAAAAAAAAATAGATTTTGCTCGAAATCGCGTAAAAACTAGTTTCGGTGTAATGGAAACGTTCTATTAGGGAAAATATGAAGCAAATATGAATTTTTAAACCCTGTACTTGAAAATTCTTAAATGCTTCCTGAATTTGTTTTATTATATATTTACTCTGAAAAAAATATAGTTTGTATAAGTGAAATCGTTACCAAATGCAAGAAATTTAAAAGATCATTATATACCTAAGAAACATTTGAGAGTAACAATTAAACCACAATTACGCACTTATGAGAAACAAATGAATAATTTGCACGTAGACGTCATAAAAATTCTATGAAAATTAAATATTCTTGCGAAAGAAATTTAAATTAAAGGTTTTCATGAACTTTGACATTTATAAAAGAATTATTATTCTTTGCAAAAATTTACGCTTCAGCTTTCAAGCAGTATTTACAAGCTTCCTTTCAAAACAATAAAGTTTCTTCTAGTTTTACATCTATTGTAATTTTTTAACGAGTTCATATTTTCTAGAGAAAATATATTTTATTATTTTAAACTTTCATTCAAGTCGTTATATTGTTAAAATAATAAAAAAGTTTATCCATCACATGCATGACACCACCACCACCACGACTGTCACGTTCGTATATAAGTTAACATTTTGTTTTGTTTCTATTTAAAATAGATATTTCATTCAATGTTTCAGTTTCAATAAAATGATTATGTGGCTTATTGCATACTTGAGAAATTGCTTACAACTTAAAATAAACTAAAATACATCCTTGTATTCTAATACTTGTTCTTGTTAAGGATTCTTAAACTGTATAAATATGTATGTATGTGTGAGGGGATAAGTAGTGTTTCAAGAAGAAAATCTTATTTGCTTGTAAACCAGTTATTTACATGAAACAATAGATTAATTGAGGCAATTAAATGTATGTATTGTATCTTTTTGTTTCTCTTTTTTTATACAATTTTAATATATTTACATACTAAATATTTAGAATAACTTCCTGTCACAACCGGACTTTAACAAAAGATAAGAATAAGTTAAAAATTTTTTTATATTTAGTTTTATTCGACCTTTTTAAATATATAATGATCGTATATTTTTATTTAAGCTTTGTGACTTTTTTATGACAAAATTTAAATATTTATTTAATAATTGTGATTTTTCAGTGGAACTGTCTATTTTTAATTTGAAATTTTGGTGTAGACCCTTCGTTGACAATGTCGCCAATATAATCAACAAAACTGGGGACTGGGAGGCACTTGCACCCAGATTTCCTTCAGGGTATATATTTATATAACTTCGAAGTTTCGTAGGAAATTGCTTTATGTGAAATGGCCTTTAAAAATTTCGAGGCCAAATAGTTCATATTCAGTGGCTTTCCTGTTAAAAAGGTAACTTAAAATCAAACCAAACTAAAAATTGATTTGTTGTCCAAAAATTTTGTTATGACTTCGTTCTGTTAGATAACGTCTGCTGTGGATAAGCTCGGATCATCAAATGTACAGTCTTACAATAGTTAACATACGTTTTACAAAATTTAGTTTTCTTTAAAATATAGCTTTTTCTTTACATTTCACAAATACTCTAAAATATTTTTTTTGTTTTCTAAAATAACAGTTTACATAAGTATACATACTAGAGTGATCTTATATGGGGGGATAAAAATGTCGTAATTTTTTTGGTCTTAACCCCACAAAACGATTCCCCTTTCCAGATATTGAGCCAAAATTTGAGCGCGATTAAACAACGCTAACCCAATGCGCTCGTCGTTCAAAATTTGGATAAATCGATATTTTAGGTCAAAATCTGACATATGGAGCCATAACTCCAGAACTGTAAATAATAAAAACACGCTTAATATCTCAAAAGAAGCTAATATTGTTCTTTAAAATTTATATTATATACATAATTGTTGTTGTTTTAAGTCAAACCGAGTTATAACTCTAAGGGCCATTATTATAACTTGGCGTTAGCTGTTATTCGACAGTTAACAGACGCTTTTTGACAGATAACACATTATTATCTGTCAATTTAATCTTAACTTTAGCTAACTTCAAGTTGTAATAATGGCCCTAAACTAGAAAAATAATAAAAAACAAGTAATACTGATAAGTCTAATTAATGTTTTAAAATATAAAAAACCAGTACCCATGTTCTGTAACTATAGTGAGAACTTCTGGCATCGAAAAGATGTGAAACAAAATATTCCATCGTTTCTCGAAAAGTGAGAAAAAAGTGAGTCTGTAACTCATGTCGAAAACTATCAAAAGAGATTACGTCGTTACGTTATAAATGTCATAGCACTGCACTCGAAGCCGATATGACATTGCAGACGTTGAGAACGCCACTAACACATATCGTTGACGACGACTAAAATTCAAAATTTTTCGGCGAAAATACAACCGTCGGCTTTACCAAATAATGTAACGTGCGACTTTAATGTTTGTTGTTTGGAAACGAACTTTGAAAACATTCATATATTTTATAAAAATGTTAAAAGCAAAATAATTAAAACAAAAAAGAACAAAATATTAATTTTATTATTCTTTGTATTTGCATTTTTATTTGTTTTTTAGTGTTAACATTTTTTCACGCCCCATTTTTATTCGTGAGTTTATTTGACAGTTCAAAGCGGGAACTCTTCTCACAAAAATGTTACAGACACACTTTTTCTGTAAATTGGCGAGTAATTTCCTTACGTGACAGCTAGTACTCGCCAAAAAAAGTTACAGACACAGTTTAGTGAGAAAAACAGCTGTTTGTTTCAATATATGGCATTTTTGTTTCATTTCACACATTTCAATCGAAAAGTTTCTCGACGCGAGATTTACAGAACATGGGCACAGGTATATAATACATACAAAACAGACACAGAAAAGTTATGTTATCTATTCTAGATCTTTTGTTAAAGTAGTTTTTGCAACGTCAGGATATAATGCTCGGCATTTGCTTACAACTTGCAGGACATATTGCTTTTGGTCTTCATCTTTCGTCAGCGTTGTTTAATCGAGCTCAAATTTTGGCTATCTCAATATCTGGAAAGGGGAATCTTTTGTGGGGTTAAGACCAACATCGATTTTTGTGGTCACTCTAATACATACTCTGCGTATAAATCGTTTTTATACTCTCCCCAACTAGTTGTGAAGAGGGTATATTAAGTTTGTCATTCCGTGTGAAACTTTTTTTATATTCATCCAAGACCCCATAAAGTATTTACTACATTCTGGGTCCTTGAGTAATTTTGAGTCGATTTAGCCATGCCCGTCTGTCTGTCCGTCTGTTAAAAACGCACCCACTTTCGAAAAACTCAAAAGAAAAAAACTATATTGGTATCAAATTGTTTCTTAAAAATCGATAATTTGTTACAAAAATAGGATATAGGATTTTGCGCAAATTCGTTCTCAAGGGTGCTTTTTATAGAGTGATAGAAGTTTAAATCATAATAAAACATAGTTATATATTTTTGATATCAATTTTTATGACATTAATGTTAAAATTTGTGCTGGGAAACTATCGATAGTACTATCGATATTATCGATAGTCTTAAAATATCGAAAATATCGATAGGAAAATATCAATATCATGTTATAGCAGCTATACACACACAGTTTTTTGCCGCAAGTTTTAGATTGCTTTTATTAATTCGCGCTGAATTACAGCAAAGATTACAAACAACAAGAATGGCAAGTGGTATGGATTGTTTTTACTGCTAATAAAAGGCCTTTAAGTCGAAATTTGTACATTAGGTGTATAACCAATTTTTTGGCATAGTACCATGAGGTCAACCATGTCCTAGTAACCACGAAAATCATAATCGTTTGTAATTTTTCTCAAAAAAGCTGACGCACCAATTGGTTTTTCTTAACCAATGCCATATTCATAATTCATAATTTTATACGGTGTTTTTTATTCTGTTTTATTTTATTTTTTTTTTTTTGTTAAAAAGGTTAAAGATACGTTTTAGTTTGCGGAAAAATCTCTTACCATCTCTAAATAGCATAGCATAGGATAAAACAATGAACGACCATTAGAGGATAAGTCCGCTTGATTGATTACCTTTTTGGGTTGAGAATCAAAACCAATTTAGAAAATTATTTAAAGTTGCAATAGAATATCTTAAAGTCCCTGCTACTTCGGTTCCTTTAGGAAGGTACTTATCAATTTTTTAAAAACTGTCATCTATAATACGTCTCATACGTTCAATAAAGTGATAAAAACAACGAACTGTAGCCTAACTAGTTAAAGTTTTCTTGCGCAAGTACAAACATTCAGTCGATAGTAATATCGATAGTGAAATCTGAACTATGAAATCTGAAAATGAAAGATTCGACCCAGCCAAATATAGCACTCTAACTTGTTTATCTTGGCTTAAATTCATCAGTAGAGCTTGACATTTCTTATAAAGTGCTAGTCGCGTGCCAAACATATTTCTGAAAAACCGTTAATTAATTAAGGAATGACGGCTGTTCTCTAAATGCCAACAGTTTTAACGATTCAAGTATGGATTATTTAAGTGCCCGGTGCTTAAAATAATCCGAAGGCGGGATTGGCTTAAGAAAAAATGAGATACATGAGTCGTATATTTTGAAAGTGGTTTAAGTCCATTTTTTTTTATATTGAGATATTTAAGGGTTTGTGTTTGATTTGTTTCAAAAATATTGTTAAGTGGTAGTTTTCACGCCACATGATGCACATACTTGTTCCTGTCGTCCAATCATTCCTGATAAGGTAAACCATCCAATAAAATTTAACATAACTCAAGTAAAATCTGCAATAGAAAAAGTGAATATTATAAAATCTCCCGGACCTGACCGCATCACAGGGTCAATGATAAGAAACTTACTATCGTCTGCTTCTAGAATCTTGCTGCTCATTTTTAACGCGATATTAAGAGTCGGATACTTCCCAGCCTCATGGAAGAGGTCTATAATTGTTATGATTCTCAAGCCAGAAAAAGATGCTAGCCAGGTTGCGTCGTACAGACCGATAAGCTTATTATCAACCCTATCGAAGCTTTTCGAAAAAATATTCGTTTTAAGTATAGCTCCTCATCTAAATGAACACGATATCATCCCGGATCACCAGTTCGGATTCAGAGCGAAACATGGTACAATAGAACAAGTGCATAGAATTGTCACCCTAATTAGATCGGCGTTTGAGAAAAAGCAATACTGCTCAGACCTGTTTATAGACATTTCCCAAGCATTTGACAAAGTTTGGCATGATGGACTACTCATCAAAATCACACGAATGCTTCCTCAAAACACTCGCAGGCTTCTGGAGAGCTATCTATCAGGCAGAACATTCATAGTAAGGTCGCAAGATAAATACTCCCCTATCAAGAAAATTACTGCTGGTGTCCCCCAAGGCCGCTTCTATATATAATATACACAGCGGATATGCCAACAAACCTGACCACGCATACCTGTACATTTGCAGACGACACAGCATTTATTAGCGTTAACCTGGCCTGGCTAGAAAAATGGAGAATAAAGGTTAACCCAGCTAAATGTGCTCACTTAACTTTCACGCTCAGAAGACAAACGTGCCCAGCTGTAAAAATAAATAACATCACTCTTCCGCAAGAAAACCATGTTAAGTACTTGAGAATTCATATAGATAGACGCTTGACCTGGTCTCGTCATATTGAAGCGAAAATAACGGCTATGCAACTTAAAGCAGCTCAACTACATTGGCTTCTCCGTCGAAACTCAAACTTGTCTTTAGACAACAAAATTCTCTTATACAAGCCCATCATAAAACCAATATGGACATATGGCATCCAATTATGGGGTACTGCATGCGCATCTAACATCCAAAAGCTTCAAAGAAGACAGTCTAGAATATTACGAGAAATTGTCTGCGCCCCATGGTATATACGTAATGATATTATCCACAGAGATCTCAACGTCCCCACTATCCAGGAGGAAATTAAAAAATATTCAATTAGCTACATCGATAAACTAATGGCCCACCCTAACTACCTCGCTCGGGGTCTGCTTCAGTTCGAAGGTCACCAGAGGCTAAAAAGAACCGATACTTTGAGCCTAACTAGAAGACATTTTTAAAATTTGAATACAGCAGTTAGTGGTTGCATTGGTAACAACTAATAAAAAACAAGTAGAATTAAGATTTGAATACATATTTGGGGCATTCACAAGGTGTGCTATCATGTTATATTGTCATAATGTTCTAACATTTTACAATGGTTTAAAAATATTGTTGTTGCTTTGTAAACAAAAAGTGTCTTGAATTAATAGAACGTTGCTTGCTATGTTAATTGTGCTGTCGTTTTTAATCAGAAGAGACCAGAGCAGAGCGGCTGAGCCGTATCGCGTTAGTTCTTGTAGCCGTCGCCGTTGATGGTATAATTTTATCCGGTTAACATCAAAATTTGACCTGCGGCTAGCAATTTTTGCAAGAAATCACTTGCGGCGTCAAATAAGATCGGCTTATGACTCTGCTGTTTGGTAAACAAACAAAATAAAATTTATTTCTTATTTGCGTCTGCAAAATGGAAAATAGTCAGGTAAGATCCAATTTAATTTATTAATTCATGTAAAAGAATTTAAAAATATTTTGATGTTAGTTAATTATTAATTTTTTAATTTGTTTTAAATCAGCTGATTTAAATTTAAAATAGCATACTAAATTATGAGGGGTTGTTCACAACAGTCGTATTTTTTCATGTTATTATTTTAAGACATATGACTTTATGACACCTTGTGAATCGCCCAATTGTAAATTTCGATAAGAAAGATTCAAAAATAAAAATAAATTATTAAAAAAAAAAAGTGGTATTAATTTTTTTTTATGGCTTTGTGACCTAAAACATGTTAGAATATATAACGTCATACATTTTGTAAACTTTACTAGAAAAATAAGCTGTGTTTCAGAACCTAAAATGGACTTAAACCACTTTCAAAATTAATAAAATAACTTTTTTGTTTGTAAAAAGGAATAAGTCCACTTATTTTAAAGAAATTAAGCAATAGAAATTGTAAATATTTTATGTTTGATGTAGATGAATGTAATAGCTTTAAAATAAATAGGGAAACTTTCAATTGAGATACACATTGTTTTATTTATGTAATTAAAAAAATGTTTTTAAAGATAAACATGAATTCATTTATTAAAAAATTAAATTTACATTTATTTATTAAGGATAATATTAAAAATTTTGCCATATTATTTCTCCTCATTTAGGTTATGTATGAGGTTTTGATAAAATATTCATGGTGCATAGGTGGTATATACCTTAGTAACTCCATCATATCCTTATACACTGAAAAAATTTTCTTCACAGATCCAATGAAATTTACATTAAAATTCAACCTATGTAACCTTTCATTGGATTAATGAAGGATTAATAAAATCAATGACAAAATTTTCATTGATTTTATGAATCCTCATTGAAAAAATGGATAAAATAAACGTTTGTCATTAAACTAATGCAAAATTTTCATTGATTTTATGAAACATTTCATTAATCCAATGAAAGGTTACATAGGTTGAATTTTAATGTAAATTTCATTGGATCTGTGAAGAAAATTTTTTCAGTGTACTTAGGAGTTGAAATGGGACGTACATTTTTGTATAATGGTGTAAATTTTATTTTGTTGAAGTTCCTTGGTCTTCCCCGACAGGGTTATAAGTCAATTATTTCGAACTCTTTATCCACTTCCATAGATTCTTTATAAAACATTTAATAGGGTTCACTTTTTATAAATAGCATCCAACTTATCCTTAGCCAATTTACAGGTTCGCCACTAGTGTTTTTTAATCTCTTATGAATTGCTTCTTCCAGAGGTTTTGTATAAAAAAATCTTTACGTTTCATTTTAGTTAATAAAAATTTGTGGACTTAAACCGGTTTCAAAATAATTTTCTTTGGATTTCGTTAGTTAACTAATTTTCAAGTGCCCAAAATCATAACGATTTTAATGATACTAGACTTAAATTGTTTATAAATAAAAAGATTATATAGGATTGCGATTGTTGTTATCATTAACTACTTTTTTTAAAAAAATGGACTTAAACCACTTTCAAAATAAACGACTCAAATATTTAAGAATTTCTAAGTTGGTTTAATCCCGAACTCGTACTTAAATTAAACTGAAAGTGAGTTTTATTCTAACCTATACACCTACCCCAGAGAACCAGAGAGAGAGAGAGATAAAGAGAATAAGTATCATTATTTAATTAATTAACTTGCCCGTTACACATTTTGTTTGTATTGCCACCTTTGTTTACATAAGAACTCTCGATTGTAAAACACCAGCAGCATACCCGATATGGTTTTCGGAATCATTATCCTTAGAAAATTTGATTTACATATACTACGTTTATACGCACCACTTAGTCGCAAATAAAAATATTGCAAGTAGAGAATATTGCCGCATAAACAGTGAATTAAATTTTTATTTGCGAATAGCTAACTCATGAAAACAATTCCTGATTAACGACACTATTTGCAAATAAGATTTTAAGCATTGCCACACTTTTAACCGTTTTACGTTTTTATTTCGATGTGGCACATTCATATGACAACAAAAGTAAAATTAAATAAAAAATGAGCAAATAAAGTTAAAAATACACAATAATTGTTGATCTTTTTCATTTAAAAAATAAAAAGTTTATATACATTCAGTGCTACTAAATGAATAAATTTTCCATCTGGTATCGCTTAGAAATAAGAATTTTCATTAAGAAATAGACATATAAACAGTAAGTTAGTTAATCGCAAATAATTTTTATTCGCGAATAGGCTACGTATAAACGTAGTAATAGTCAACTTAATATTTTTAAGAAATATAATTGGGAATTTTTGCTGCTTATTTTACTTTTTAAACTTGAAAATACGCAAAACATACAAATCGTTTCTACCTACTTGGGTAGTATTGTTATAGCTACAACAAACTATTGCAAACACACGCGTATGAACGCATATAGAACACAAAACTAAATTTTTAAATATGACGCGTACTTAAAGTAAGTGGAAAAAACTTAAACTTAGAACGTGTTTTTTCTTTCTGTGTTTAAAAGTAAGTTACGTTCTAGTCTTCCTCGAATTTTTGAAGGTCGAACAGACAGGACAGTTATTCAAGTCAAAGAACCCTTGGCAAAGTGCAGTTGAAATAAATCGCAGATTATAAACTGACCTGAGTGAAAGTATATCTAAAAAAAAATGGATACAATAGCTGAGTTACAAGAAGAAATCGTCCGCTTAGACCAGCAAACATTCAAAAACGCTGGGAACACGCGCAAAAGTATCAACGCGTTCACATTAATGATCCAATGTTTTGAAACGTGTTATATTCACAGATGGATGCAAAAATAAAAGAGTGAATTATATTACCCCTACTATTATCTATGCCGACTCCAGCATTGCCAGAACGACGATTTTTTATATTTTTTTTATGACCAGAATATGATTTGATGATTTTTTTTCTCAAATTATGATTTTTTATTTTTAAAAATTACGATTTTTTTACTTTAAGTATGTTTGTACAAAATACACAATTCTATACAGTGTTATTTATTAACAGTAAATTTTTTAAACAATAAAGTGTTGTATCGGCTTGTTGACTATTGCCTTTGTACACTTTACATTTATGTACCGCACTCTGTGTCTAGCATGCAAATATATCATTGCTTCTGGGCATACAAAATATTTTAATAAAGTATCTTTAAATTGCGTTTGTTTATTTTGAGAGTATTGATGAAAAAAATTGCTTGGGAAAAGAAGAACCGTATTTTTATAAAGTAAAAACAAAGCAAAAAAAGGTAAAACAAATAGAACTTACGAAGATTTTAGTGTGCAAGCTATAGAGCTTTAAAGTTTAAAAATCAATTCATCTTCCATGTTAAGGATCATATGTATTTAAAGTATGCAGAATTTGAAAGTACTTAAAATTATGTATCTTTATAATGGTGTAGAGAAATTATTTCAATAATTTACCCATTTATTTCGAAAAATCCACCTTCTTCAATAAGTTTTTCTAAAAAAAATGCAATTTTATCAAAACAACAACGATATAACGGTATCAAAAATGGTATAACATAAAAAAAAGAATCTTTAAGCTTTCATATCGACCCCTTTGCGCGAAATTATCGTATGTTACAAAAACCAAATTTTACAGGACAGCCATTTTTCTAGTTTTTTCTGATTCGATTGCAATATCAAAATCAAAGTATACATTAAATGGAGAAACGAAGTGGAATTCACCTACAATATTTTGTCAGGTGACGTCTCATTGAATGTAGAACAAGATTGCATCAAAAACTCAATTTCAAAAAAATTGGCATATACATACGATAATTTCGCGCAAAGGGGTCGATATGATGAATGAACTTCAAAGCTCCTAAACATATTGGATTTTGTATAAATACGCTTAGCGGTAAATCTTAGAAGACGTTTTTACTTCCGACCTTTTTAAAGGCCTGCTATCTTTCTATTAAAGAATGAATCATAGAAGTCCTCGGCTCTTTCGTATAAACGATAAGGTACATATTCCACATTCGCTTTTACGAGAAGGGAGTAGAGAAGGAGTAAAATTTTTTATATTATGCAAAAGCAAAATAAGTATTTTTTTGATCCCGTTACTATTCTTATGTAATTGCTAAAGAAGCGAGAGCTGTTATGTATGTATGCATATATTTTGCCTTTGTAATAAAATGTTAAAATTAAAATGAATTTAATGATTGTTCTCTTCAAAATATGATTTTTTTTGCCAAATGATGATTTTCTTCTTTAAGCTTCTGGCAACGCTGTATCCTCGTGTAGATTGTTGGAATTGTAGTAGTTCTATATGTTTTTTTTTTGTAATTTGCTTCTGAAACAAATTGTTATTAAATTAATATTTACGTTGTTTTTAAAAAATACCAACTAAATAGCAGTATCTATCTATTTTTCAATCTAAAAGTTTGCAAGTTCAGAACAAATTGTATAGTTATCAAGCTGTCGAATATCTCTCCAAAAGCAAGCTGAACCTGAAAAGTGAGCGTGGAGCATCCCATACAAGGACAATATAAAGGGGTTAATATCTAGAAGTATCTAAAAGTAGAAGTATGTATCTAAATTTGTCAAAATAAAAATTTTAATAATTGTATTTTAATGGGAGTAACGACAAGACAAAAGTAACAAAATTATCTATTCAACAAGATCTTTAACATACCGCTCCTTTATTGCAAAAAAAAAAAAATAAAACTTGGCAAAATGCAATTAAAGTTTTCAAAAACTACTTTTTGTACAGATTTAATTAAATATATTTTGCTATAACTTCGGTTCAGTTTGAGATATAACGCCGATTTTGTTTTACATATAAAGAAGGTACATATAAAGGAACACTTTTGCTTAAGTAACTTAAAATTTTTGATTTTTTGAGATATGACTATGTTACAATAAAGGAGCGATACACTATATTATTTTAAAAGTATATTAAATTTGTTTTCTTTTGACAGATAGTGCCATTTTAAAGTTTTCCAAGTTGTTTAAATAAAAGTTAATCAAATATTTGCTTTATTGTACAAATATATGTTTTTGTTATGTTATTGTTATTATACCCTTCACCACAGGTGGAAAAGAGTATATATAAGTTTGTCATTCCGTTTGCAATTTCTACAATATTGATCTTAGACCCTATAAAGTATATATATTCTGGGTCCTTATGAGGAGAGAAGTTGATTTAACGATATCCGTCCGTCTGTACGTCTGCACGCAGAGAAAAAATATGGTTGGGCATGGTTACGGCAACAACACTATGTTTAATGTAACAATATATGGTTGTCGTACACAAATAATTGTTATTTTTATTTAATATCAACAATATTATAGTTACTGTAAACATATAAATGTTTATCGCAATTATGAATTTGAGTATTGTTGACCGAAAAATAATTATTTTTCTAACAACTTTATTATGATAACTTTCTAAACATATTATATTTCTCACAACCATATCATGATATTTAATAGCCATAACATGATAACTTTCTATACATTTATCATATTATGTTAAAGATGCAATCAAACTATTTTTACTCTAATCATATTATGTTAGCGCCATTTGTAAAATAATTTTGAAGCAGTTGTGTCGTTTTTTTATTAACAATTAAAAGATAAAATTCCATAAAAAAAATAAGTTTAAAGAAATTAAAAAATTAAAATATTAGCGGAGTTCATTCAAGTATTGAGTTAAAACACGTCAAACCATCACGAAAAAATGGCATTTTCGGCATCAGCACCTCCGATTTGAATGAAATTCAACACAAATGTTATATGTAATTGGACTTAAACAAAACATAAATTTCAGACCCCACATTCTTTCGGCATCCGAAATATGACGTCATAAAAATGTGAAAAATGTTAAAAAAAACACAAAAGTCTCCTTACAAAAGGGGATAGAACTCTTGAACTACGCAAGATAATTTAGTTTTTTTGGTATCGTTTTAAAGGTGAAAGTGCACCCTTTTAAATGATATGCATATTGTGTTTTTCTAAGAAAAGGTCAAAGGTAAATTTTTGGGGTCTTGAGTTGTAAGGTCCATATCTAGAAAAGTATATTTTTTAAAATTCTTAAAAAAATATATGTTAAGTATTATACCCTCTTCAACATTTGCAGAAAATTTAATGGTGGAGACTCGATTGGTGTCAGAGTTATATACCAGAACGTGATTCTAAGTATGTTTTGTGTTCAAAAATCCCTTGTTGTTGTTGTATTTTAATTATTTTTTTCAGTATATCTGGAGAACGGCAAGAGCCAAAGTTTCCAAATTTAGTACACAAATTTTAGTTATCAATACACACCATCCCACAAAATGTGGGCGGGACTGGAGAAGTGGGCGTGGTACCTCCCGTACAAAAAATATCAAAAATTTTTTGTATCTGAACCGATTTTTCCGAGTTTTTCAGAGAATATTTCCTACTAAAGATTTCCGAACTTTTGATATATACGGCGTAACCATAGATCATATGACAGTCCAAAGATTCAGGTTTTTATACAATTTTTGATATTTCTTGTACGGGAGGTACCACGCCCACTTCTCCAATCCCGACCACATTTCGTGGGATGGTGTGTATTGATAACTAAAATTTGTGTACAAAATTTGGAAACTTTGGCTCTTGCCGTTCTCCAGATATACTGAAAAAAATAATTAAAATACAACAACAAGGGATTTTTGAACACAAAACATACTTAGAATCACGTTCTGGTATATAACTCTAACACCAATCGAGTCTCCACCTTTAAATTTTCTGCAAATGTTGAAGAGGGTATAATACTTAACATATATTTTTTTAAGAATTTTAAAAAATATACTTTTCTAGATATGGAGCTTTGAACTCAAGACCCCAATAATTGAGCTTTGACCTTTTCTTAGAAAAACACAATATGCATATCATTTTAAAGGGTGCACTTTCACCTTTAAAACGATACCAATAAAACTAAATTATCTTGCGTAGTTCAAGAGTTCTATCCCCTTTTGTAAGGAGACTTTTGAGGTTTTTCACATTTTTCTCATCTTTTATGACGTCATATTTCTGAAGCCGAAAGAATCTGGGGTCTGAAAATTTATGTTTTGTTAAAGTCCAATAACATTCAACATTTGTGTTGAATTTCATTCAAATCGGAGGTGATGATGCCGAACGACTTAACGGTTTGACATGGATTCACTCTATTAGTGATTTAATAGTGCAAATGCAAAATATCATAGTTTTTTTTTGTAAAATCCAACAACAAAACACAGAGAGATTTCTATATTTTATAAAAGTGCTACGATATTTCTGTGGTTTTCATGGGCAACCGCGTATGTCTTAAAACTAATTTTTCAGGAAAGCCGTAAACCATTCTAGATCAAACTATGGGCTAGGTATTGCACTTGGAAAACTTAGTCACTACGTTAAAAAACCGGAATTGATCCATCTTTTTTAAAAATTTTTTAGAAACATGTAAAGAGCGTTTAAAATTATGCAATATCTCAAAATCGGAAAGGACATACGCGGTGGCCCATGAAAACCACAGATTTTGGATTTGCTCTTTTGCAAGCCTTATATTGAACTCCGCTATTTAATTTACAAAAAGAAAAATTATAAAAACCCACAAAATAAAAAATCGATAAAAATTTTTTTTATTTATTTTATATTTTTATAACAGTTTGATTGCTTCTTAATTTATTATGATAAACCTGATGATAATATGATTACTTCATAGCTTATTATGATTAACATGACAATAATATGATTAATTTCTTAGCTTATTATGATTAACATGATAATAATATGATTAATTTCTTAGCTTATTGTGATTAACATGATAATAATATTATTATAACTTATATGATTAACATGACAATAATTTGATTACTTCTTAACTTATTATTATTAACAGAATAATAATAAGATTAAGGGAAAAATATTATGATGTCATATTACGAGTATATTTAGTCATAATATGATTCAATAATAATCTTAATATGGTGACTACAATCATGAATCTTATCATAATATGTTGCTCTTAGAATATGTTTACCACAACCATGTTTTTTCTTTGCGTGTGTCCGTCTTACGTTTGATATGTGTTTTCCGGAGACTCCAGACATGATAGCGGCTAGGTTGTTTTACACTTATGTCACATATAGTAAGTCCACAATTTCTTGCTATTGAAATTCAGCCAGATCGGTCCAACAATGGCTGAGATATGACCAAAAAACCACGATTGCCTCTAATTTTTCCAAAAAAATCCCTTGTGGTTGTTGTATTTTTATTACCTTTTTCTGTATATCTGGAGAACGGCAAGAGCCAAAGTTTTCAAATTAGGTACAAACATTTAGGTTATAAATACACATCATCCCACAAAATGCGGGCGGGATTGGAGAAGTGGTACCTCCCATACAAAAAGTATTAAAAATTTTATAAAAACCTGAATTTTTTGACTGTAATATGACCTATGGTTACGCCTTATATATCAAAAGATCGGAAAATTCAGAAAATATTTTCTGAAAAACTCGGGAAAATCGGTTCAGATACGAAAAAGTTATGAACAAAATATTAATTTTTTTAAATACCCATTTTCGGGAACCATAGATCTTCCCGAGTGCAAGTTTTATAACCAAAATAACTGGCAAATTTTTTCTTTAACGTGTCGGTATATAAATCTGTCAAATCGGCTAAGAAATAGCAGAGTTATGACCAAAATACTGAAATCCCAAAAGTTAATCTTTTTTTATAATTAAGTTTGTTCTTTATACCCTTCACCGAAGGTCCTACACCTTATAAAATATATATATTCTGGGTCCTTATGAAAAGCGAAGTTCAAATCCGGTTGTCGTGTCTTGTTTTTTTTCCAGGTATAATTGTGCGAACATGTATATTTAATAAATTTTGAGAGAGATACATCACAGGATTTATACATAAGTAACCAGGAACGTTCTAATGTCAAGTGTGGTAGCCAATTGGAGGGATTCCTGAATGGCAGAGGTGATTTTACAATTTCGGCTGCGGCATTATGTTTATGTCACGTCTAATTTTTATGTCACGTCTACTTTTCATAGAAGATTCGTTTCATAAACCTTTTATAAACCTGAAATGTTTTTATGAATATGGGGGTATAAATTCAATTATTTATGATTTATGCTTTAATTAAAAAAAAAATCGCGAAAATTTGTTCTGTGCGGGCGAAATAGGTACAGCCAATACCTTATGCAGCTGGATGAAATTGGCAACTTTTGGTTCTTCAGGATAATTGCGGTTGAACAAACATCCCAACTGGAGCAATAGGAAACAGCAATCCCCTGGGACTTTGGTCCTAGACTTATAACACTGTGCCCGAAATTTCCATTTTTTTTAGACAAGGCGGGCGGGCACATGGCGTTTTAGCATAATTCGGATACGCTGAATCCAATAGTGCCCACCGTTTTTTTTTAGGTTAGCTCTTGTTTTCGAGATATACCGTTATTTTGAAAACGGAGGAGGTTGCGCAACATATCGTCCCCTTAATATATCCATAGCGTATAATTTTTTTGGGGTTTTGAGAAAATCGTGTTTAAAGTTTTTGTCAAATCGGATGTCTATTAAAACCTCAATATCGCGATAAACAAAAATTCTTCATATTGGATTTTTCGACGAATACATAAAACCGTTTCTTGTCTTTAAATTGACCAATTTTTTTTATTCTACGCATCCTTTAAGACCATAATTATGTCATTCAAAGTGCAAGTCCTCCATATAGGCTATTTTATTTTTTAAGGAATTCGTATGATGTATCTGATACACTACTTTATTTTGTATGGTATACGCTGTTTTATTCAATAACTTTACGGTATTTTTATTAAAATATTTGATCTCAAAAATATCAATTTGTAACAATATAAAACAGTGATTAATTCATAGTTTTGTTAATTCGGTGGCACATATTCATTACTTTCCAATTTGGGTTATTATAAACAAAAAATTATGACAAATTAAGGTATACATTGCGTAAATCAAAAATAACTAGAAGTTCATTCGTCATCTAAACAATTTCCCTTCTTTCCACCTTGTAAGTTAAAAAAATGACTGCGAGCCACGAGGAATTACATTCTTCTTGCACAAATTTTGGAGATCATGCAGCTTTCGATGGTCGGAATGAAACTATTTCTCAAACAATAGTGTATATTATTATAAGTTATTTTATGAGTTAAAGTTTTCATAAATTGTATTTTTTTCTACAGGGTAAAATGGAGTATAATGCGTTTACACTATTATTCTTTTAACAACTTTGGAGTGGCAATTTCAAGTAAAATAGCGCTTATGAGCTTACACACTTATTGAAGGAAAATTTCGAACAAGAAATTATACACTATTTTTTCCAATGACATTTTGACCCACTTTTTGGAAGTAGAATTTGACGAAATTTTGACCAGACATAAAATCAATGATGAAGATTCTAAATATGCAATAAAAAAATAATATCGTATGAGCACATACGCTATTGTTATTGCGTTGTTATATTGCGTAACTCAAAAACGGTTTAGTTTATTGAAATTACTAAAAACCGAGATTCCGCAATAAAATTTCCTTTAAGAAAAGTAAAACTTTTTTTAATAATTAAAAAAATAATTTTTTTATCAAAATTTCGAAATTTTTGTTTTTTATAAAAAATTGGACAAACATTTTAGACGAATAATTTAAAATTGCTAATTTCGATAAGAGGATTAATCGAAGAATTTATACCGATTAATCGAATAATAATAATAATAATTTGTAGTATTTGGGTTAAATGTATTTTTTTCGGTGGGGTGTCACAAAGCCATAGGACATAAAGCCATAATTTTGATGTGGCCTTAAGTCTCATATCAATTTTAGTGGAATGGGACATAAAACCATTATGGTGTTATGTCCCATTTGATGTGTTGCGTTACAAATGCTTATATGGTATAACAAAGACCTGCTTCGCTAACTAAAGCTTCGCTGTATAGCCGGCCTTTGGCCGGGCGCAAGGATTTTCTCCTCCATGGTATAACAAACACCAGCTTCGCTTACTAAAGCTTCTCTGTATAGCCGGCCTTTTGGCGGACGCAAGAATTTTCTCCTTTATTGTATAACAAGTACCGATTTCGCTAAGTAAAGCTTCTAAAATCTGTCTTGTTTCCGAACGAAGGCCGTTTACGCAGAGAAGCTTTAGTTAGCGAAGCCGGTGTTTGTTATACCATAGAGGAGAAAATCCTTGCGCCCGGCCGAAGGCCGGCTATGCAGAGAAGCTTTAGTTAGCGTCTTTGTTATACCATAGAGGAGAAAATCATTGCGTCCGGCCGAAGGCCGGCTATGCAGAGAAGCTCTAGTTAGCGTAGCTTTTTCGGGTTTTTTCCCAAATTTAGGGGCTTAGTTCATTTTGGGTTTGGGGAGTTAATTCATTGGGGACTTAGTTCATACCGCCATTTTTGACATAAAACAGGGCGACATGAAACAACAAAGCATTTTCTACATGAAATAGGGTGAAATACAATTATTATCAAAAATATGGCTTTATGTCTCATTTTACGGAAAAAATTTATGGCGTTAAGTCCCATTATATTGAGACTTAACGGCATATGCCCTTATGACTCAATGGAATGGGACTTGACGCCATATGGTTTTATGTCCTATGGCTTTGTGAAACCCCACCATTTTTTTCTACACACACAGAAAAAAATCAAGTTAAAAACGTCGAAAACAAGGTTGATTTAAATTTTTTCGGTGGTGATTTTGCTTCATACGAGTTTCATGTTAATTCAACCTGATTTTACAATAACTGCGAACAACATTTTTTTCTTTTGATATAACTATAATTCATGTTAATTTAACATTGCAGTAAAGTTAGAGCAAAATGTAATTTATATTGAAATAACAATCGGAATCACGTTGAATGAAAGTTATTTCCAGTTGAAACAACGTGAATTTCATGTAGAATCAAATGGGTTTGAGTGTATTTTAACAGTGTGAAGAAGCTTCAGATAACATTTGCATTTATGTAAGAATAATTCAAAACCCTGTAACACATGTTTCACTTATTTTGTATTCTCCTTTGTTAACAGAAGCATCAGCAGAATCGCCCGATATGGTCATCATTCTACTTTGAAAACTTGATGTACTATTTATATAAACAATTTTAATTAAAAGAATACGGGAATTGTCTTCTTTTTATAACATATTTTAAAAGTGAAAATAAAAAATGTACATAATTAAGTAGGTATGCATGTTAATTTAACAAGATAAACTTTTGATTTTAATACAAAACAGGTTTTTATGGGTTCAATATTGAATCCAGATTTATTTATATTTTAATATTTTTTTTTTTATTTTTTTAACAGTGAATAATATTAAATAAACGTAATTTAAGGTTATTTTGATATTTTTTATTAAAAATTAATATGAAATAATGATAAATTTAAGTAAAGGGCATAATTTTTCTGAAATTTAACATGATTCTCAATCAACATTTTTCCATTGTAATTTTACATGGGTATTTTTTTCTGTGTGCAGTTTTAAGTCGAATAAACAACCCAAATGTATGTTTCCGTTGGAATTAAAAAAAAAAACAGTCATGTTTAGTGAGTAATTTAGCTTATATTTTTGTTAATTTTTTTCAACACAATTTAATAATTCATTTCACAACAGAAAAAACGAAAAAGGTATGTTAACTCAAAGATTTATATTAATTTATCGGGTATGTTTTAGAAATCGAAATGAAGTGAAATTTAAATCGAACGATAATTTAAATTCAATTATTTACAAAATGATTTTTCAAGGATTTAAGTGTTGTTTTTGCCAAATAATAGATATTTAAAGAATAAAGTAGATAAAATGGAATATTTTTATGAACTTTTAAATCTACGCCCGCTTATGCGTTTCTCTCTTTAGAATGAGTTAAGTTCAAAAATATTGTACGAAGGATTAATCTACTAATGCTAAATGTAACAGTGTCCAAAAATGTATAAACGTTAATGTTCTTCAACAATTTCACTAATTTACCACTAACACAGTGACTATAACATAGTACTTGAAGAAAATGCTCCACCAACAAAATCAATGGGCGCTACAAGTGGTCATCCAATGAATTAATATTTTAAACAAGATACTTCGATCGATTCTCTAGGGGAAATTATTTGCAGAAGCAAAGCAAAGGATGGAATGTCCGTCAAAAAATCTAAGCGCCCGAAAGTGAAGCAACAATTTGGAGCTACATTGATAATTTTATTTAAACAAAAAAGTGTTTATTTACTCAAGTACTAATTATTTCTAATATTATCGAAACAAATCTCGTAGAGTATAAAATTTCTGGATTTAGAATTATTCGATTAATCGACTAATTTTAAAATTTTATTCCTTTAATCGAATAAGCTAAAAATGTCAAATATGGATTAATCGTTCCATCGAACAAAAATAAAACCCGATTAATTGAACACCCTAATAGAAATCTATGGTGTAAAAGCTGCCATATTTTAAAAAGAAAACTAAAGGTAAAAACGCGTAGGCCACACTGAAAGAAAAATGCTTCATATATTTAATGAATCATTTTTATAAAAAATTTCCTTGGGTAAATGAAAATTTTCATAGTCTACATGAAATTTCATAGTTATAATGAAGTATTTTCGTTAAAATCGCTTCATTGGATTTCGTAATTACGTTAAAAATTTTCATTGGATTTATGAAAACTAAAGTTTGTCCAAGTTAAACAAAAAATTTTAATTGGGAACATAAAAAAACAATATACAAACATAACTATATTCATAAATTAGTACATACAAAATTATAGTTTCCTTAAAATAATGTTTAATTGTTAATCAAAAAAAGTAAGATTTAATTATTTCATACATCTAATGTAATATGCCATTAAATTTATGAAATCAAATTTTTTTTTATAAAAGCAACATATTTCAATAATGCTTTCATAAATTTAAATTTTCATTATGACAATGAAAAATATCATTATAGAAATGAACCAAAATCTTCCAATCAACGTTGTTATTGTTGTTATGGACAATTTAATCTCATATTTACGCTCTTGATTGAGTAAAAAACATAGTTTTTTTTTATCCAAAAACTACACTGCCCCGGTAGACTAGCTGGTAGTGAGCTAGTCTATCAGCACCGAGGTTGCGCGATCGATTCCCGCCAGAGACAGAAAAAAAATAAAAAATAAAATAAAATAATGAAAAACAAGAACAAAAAATGTACTTTGAACTTCAAGAAGAATTCTTGACAAAAGTACGAAAAAACAGAAGTAAGGAAGAACATGTAAAATAAATTAAAATAGATAATCATTCAAAGCAAATTTCGATCTACAATTTGGTTTAAGGATTGATGTTAGACTATTGACGTCAGCAGTCGTCGATGGCTGCGAGTGTTAAACGGCAAGCCCTCTGAGGAGATTGAGTGGTTGCAATCGAAACATGTAAGGGTAACCTGTCCGTAAGAACGCCTGGGTTCGAGCCCAGCTTCAGTCAAGAATGAAAAATTATCAATAAATTTTAATTAATTTCATGTTGTAAACTTCCTTTATTCATAAAAATAATTTAATGAAAATTAAATTTGATGGACTTTAGCCTAATTAAGAATATTAAAAAAAATTTGGATTAAAAACCATAAATAGTTCAACAAAATAACCACAATACTGATTATTAATGAGAAAATAAAATATAAAAAAAAATTAAAATAAAAAACAAAAAATTATTTTACTTTATCGAAAGTATTCATCCAATGAATAATATTCATAGATCTAATGAAATGTTTCATTAAAAACATTTTAATGAAACAGGTTTCATTGATCCAACAAAGCGCTGTATACGTTCCTTTTAAATGCAATTTTTCATGGGATTAATGTCAAAATTCATTGGTATTGCGAAGAAAATTCTTTCAGTGCAAATAAACGTTAAAAAAGGTAAATTTTTTGTAGAAATTACGGACATAAAAGGGAATTTTAATCCAAACCATTTGCTGGAAATTCGATCCAAAACAGACAAAACGTGTTCAAGTTATGATGAAATGTTTTAGCATAACCGCTTTATTTGAGGCGAAATATTAGTCTAGCCCCTAAAAAGTGATGGAATTAATCTGTAAAAAGATTTATATTCAGCACGCTAAAGTTAATGAAAATCACATAACAAAGTTCTTGCTCCCGACTTTTTTTTGCCGACCAGTTTAATTCTTAATTTTCGGCTTCCCGAGAGTTCTCTTTCATTGAAGTCAATACTAATATTTAGAAACTGCGTTAGAAACGAATTTTTTTCTCATAAACTATTGTGTTTATTTCGACTATTACAGAAGAGATTATAGGTTTTTGTTTTTTAAAGTTCTCATTATAATGATTTAGCCTCAACAGGAAATTGAATACACAATGATACGAAACTAAAGTATTAATTGAAAAACTTCAAAGAAACTATTTTTATTTTTTTTATCTTTTGCTAAACATGTAAAGAATGTAAACTGAAACAACAAAGTGTTCTAGTTTTTAAAGCGTTAAATTATTGTTAACGTTCGTTTTTAATTTCCGTTTCCGTATACAAACAATTCTGAACAACCAACCCTAAGGCCATTTTTTTAACATTTTTTAAAATTTTTTTGTTCATTTTTCATTTAAATTAGTTGAAATACAGTTTGGTTTAGCACAAATTGTCACCAGGACCATACACATTTATATTTTCATATAAAAAGATAGTGTATACCCAGTAGAGTATCCAATTATTTGACTTAAGGATTTGTTCGAGTAAAGAATTAATCGATAATTTTGAAATGGTGCTAGATTAATCGCATAAGAGTCTTAATTTTATCGAATAAGTCAAACAATTTTAAGGAATGGGAAAAATTACAAGTCTATTTCATTTGATACTTTTATTATATTAAAAAACAGGAAAAAAACAATAAAACAAAAATTTGGTTAAACAATAAAATAACAACTGTTTTGTACTACAACGTATCAGAGATCGGAATGAATTGTTTTTTCGCTTCTCATAGTCACTAATTAAATTTTAAATATGAGTGAGTAGGCATCATTAAAATTGAACTTCTCTGTTTAAATAAATATAAATCCTTCGTTTTCAAACTAAACAATTTAAAATTAAACCTAAAGGAATTACCCACGAGTTGTCCACAACAGTTAAATTACAACGACTAGGGATGAGATTTTCATGCATTAAAAAATCGAAAATATGCGCTTTAAAAATGCACTAAAAATCCAAAATATGACCTAAAAAACATTAAAAAAATATGTACTAAAAACTTGAAAATTTTCCACAAAAAATCGTTTTTTAATTTTACTAAAAACAAAAAAATATAAAAAATTCAGTCTATTGTTATTCGAATATCTTTATAAAGCATAAATAAGAGGGAGTTCACACAGAGTCTTTTCAGACATGTCTGCTTTTGACATTCTATTTTGAACATGCACAGAAAAAAATAAAAATTGATTTCAATTTAAGAATTTGTGATATTAATTAAAAAATTAATTAAATTTGCACCAGCAAACAAATTAATAGTATTAAGTAAACGTTTAATTTACTTTATTAAACGTTTAATTCACTTGATTAAATTTTTAATTAAAACTGATTTTATTTTTGATTAATGCTTTAATTGGTGACAAAATTTTGGAGAATTTTTTCTGTGTGCTTCCAAAAACCTATTGTCTTTTTACGATGTCTTTCCAAACATGTATGTTTTCATGTATTATACTCTAAAATAATTATACATACAAATTAAAAACATGGAAATTCATATAAAGGGTATTCACGTCACAAGTTGCACCCTTGCAAAAAAGCAAAAGTGCAAAAATATAACAACAACCACACAGACAATAAGTTGTGCGCAAATAATTGTCTTTGTGGTTGTTGTTATGTTTTTGCACTTTTGCTTTTTTGCAAGGGTGCAACTTTTGACGTGAATACCCTTATAAACAAACATGAAAACTCATTTTATGTCTGTTTGGCAACTCCTCTTTCTTCTCTACTCCGATCGCCTACAAACAAAACAAACGTGTTTGTTAGACATGTCTGAATAGACACCGTGTAAACTCCCTCTAACTAATTTAAATTTCTGTTTGTTTAAATAAATAAGTACTGTTTAATTAAAAGTAAGACTTTGTCTTGTACTTGAAGGCTTTGTGAAATATGCCCCAGGTGTAATAAGTCCCACTGCAATAACTCCCAATGAAATAAATCCCAAAATAAATGAAATAAGTCCCAAACTGGAAAAAATAAATACATCCCAAAACAATGAAATAATTTCCAAGTCTAAAATGAAACAAACCCCAACTTTTGGAAGTTGTTTCATTATAAAATAACCCCTAAAGACATTAATGAAATAATTTCCAGTCCATAGAAAAGAGGCGAAATATGGCCCCAAAAAATGAATGAAAATTGACCCCAAATTTGGGGCTATTTTTCATAATGCAATAAGGCCCCATTTTTTTAATGAAAAATTACCCCAAAAAAATTAAAAATAACCCTAAAAATAAAATGAAATATGGCCCTAAATTTGGGGCTATTCTTCATTATGAAAAATCACCTCAAAATTTATAATGAATTTTAACCCCAAAAAAGAACACAAAGAAAGTGACATTTAACATTCTCGGTGGAGTTCATATGCCCAAAACTAAAAATCCCAAATTTAGAATCCCGATTTCAAAATCCGGATAATTATACAGTTTTGGTTTTAAAAATCGTACGATTGATAGCACGGTTGGGCTTTCGGCCATGCACAAGGATTTTTTTCTCTATGGTATAACGAACACTGGCTTTGCTTACTAAAGTTCTACGTTATAGCCGGCCTTCGGCCGGGCGCAAGGATTTTTTTCTCTATGGTATAACGAACACTGGCTTCGCTAACTAAAGCTTCTCTGTATAGCCGGCCTTCGGCCGGGTGAAAGGATTTTCTTCTCTTTGGTATAACGAACACTGGCTTCGCTCACTAAAGCTTCACTACATAGCCGGCCTTCGGCCGGGCGCAAGGATTTTCTTTTCTATGGTATAACGAACTCTTCTCGTAATAGCCGGCCTTCGGCCGGGCTCAAGGATTTTTTCCTCTATGGTATAACAAACACCGGCTTCGCTAACTAAATGGTATAAGAATTTGGGTTTTTTATGTTATCCCTAGAAACTTTTACATAGAATTTTATATAAATTTGTGTAAAAATGTTTGGGGTGATTTTTCATTTCTTTAAACTTGCATTTTTTATTAGTAGATGAAAAATAGCCCCAAAGTAAAAATGGTGATTTTATTTGGGGTCATTTTTCATTCCTTGATATTGGGGTCATTTTTCATTCCACTTAAAATGCAAAAACACCCTAACGAAAAAATGAAAAATAACCCCAAAATAAACAAAAAAATTGCGCTAAAATTGCGTGTTGTTGTGTCTCATGTAAAATGTTGGGGCCGTTTTTCATTTTCCTTTTGGGGCCATATTTCCTGGGGTCATTTTGCGCACCGCCTAGAAAAGAAATGAAATTAGGCCAAAAAAAATTAAAGAACTCCCAAAGAAAATTTATTATATATTCGTTTTACTTGAGTATTTACATATCAGCTTACCAAAAAACCAACATTGAGTCCTCGATATTTTGGCAACAAATGGGGCATTTTATTCTGACCTCTTGTAATGACAGCTGCCTGCAGTTTAAGCACGCAGCTATTGCAAGTTTTAGGTGCTTGCATGGCAAAAACAGAGTATTTGATTCACTACCCATACAAATGGCACACTCGTTTGTACATGGATTATTTGCTCTATGGTATAACAAACACCGGCTTCGCTAACTAAAGCTTCTTTGTATATCCATTCTTCAGCTGGTTGCAAGGATTTTCTTCTTCACTCTCCCTCTTTTCACGTTTTTAACATACATCCTTTACCTTTTCAAAATATTCCAAATGTATGAGTAGCAACTGTTTAAATTATCCCGTTATAAATACAGTTTTAAATGTTAAACAATTATAAGAAATTGCAAATAATTGAAAATGAAATAACTCCCACAGCAAATGAAATAACACAGAAAACCAAAATAGAATGAAATAACTCCCACGTTTATTTCTTCGGCGACTTCATTTGGATTTTATTTTTGAAATAACTCCCAGGCAAAAAATGAAATAACTTCCAAAAAAAAATGAAATAAAACAAGAGGGCTGGGAGTTATTTCATAATGAGATTACTCCCACATTTGTATGAAAGATTGTTGGGTCTAATTTAATTTTTTTCTTGGGACTTATTGCACCTGGGAGTTATTGCGCAGAGCCGTACTTGAAGAATGCCAACGCATTTTGAAAAAATTTTTTTCAGATCCCACTTTGATTCCAGATGAGATCAAAAATATTTGAAATTTATATTATTTTTTGAAATCCTTAATCTTTCCTGCAAAACTTTAAGATTTTTTTTGAATTTGTCGGGCTATTCTTCCTTCCACATTGCTTATTTTACTTTTTGCAATAGCAATTACATAATTTCACTTAAGTATTAAGTGAACTAAATCCCTTCTAATAATTGTTGCACCAATATATTCGTAGTTGGAAAATAGAAATACGAATTAACTTCTGATGTTATTTAAATTAAGTATTTCTTTTACTTTTTTAATTGCATAATCATCGATATCAATACGCTCTTCTAACATTCTCAAATTAATCAAAGTTTTTTAAATAGAATAGAAGGCTGCGGTGGAAGGGGAGCCAAAAGGATACATTTCATTAAAAATTGCAATATTATCGAATTAGCTTCAACGCGGTATAACCCATGGACAAGCAGGTAACTTGTAATTGTTTTGGATAACATATTTTAAACCCATTGGAAGCCTTAACCATGTAAGGTGCTGGATCGGTTTAAAATAGAAGGATCTTTTGTCGAAATCTTGAAAATCTAGTTTTAAAAAGCCCAGCTCGAAAAAAATTTATTTATTAATTTTAAAAATTTTTTTGTGTATATAAAATTTTTTTTAAAACTTTTTTTATAATATGGAAATTAAAAAGAAAATAACTCAAAAATATAAAAATATGCAAAAATCGATGCCATTTTAACGCAAAAATAATCACCCCTATCGCGAATGTTATGGGAATATGATACATGGGATCAAACCTTAATTCCCATCCCCAACAAATCGGTATCGCAAATATTTTGGGAGTAAAAATTTCTATTGTGAATTATTTGTCAGTGGTTTTTAAACAAAAGTCTCTATTGTGAGTAACTTGTCAGAGCTTGTATTGTGAAAGAAAAATATACTAAAATAAATAATGAATAGTGTTTATCTTCATTTTGTTTATGTACACTCCTTCAATAAAAGGAAAAAGTAATTTAATTTAGTCCTACTTTAGAATACAAATTCAAATTTACATGTTCCCTTCTCATTCACATCAACACTTGTTGGGAATTTATTTAGTAAAAAAATTCGCGGGAGTAAACATTGGCAATGCCAAATTTTTTAATTTAGGGAATTCGTTCCCAAAAAATTTGCTATGGGAATCATTCACAATACGAAATAAAAAAGTATGGGAATATTTTCATGGGAGTAGTTGTTTGCGATAGGGGTGACAGATTCGGAAATATAATCACCCTTATTCTATTTGGCGTCGTCAACAGTAAACAACGCCGTTTTTTATGTTTTGTTTCAATTTCGTACTCCCGTTGGCAGTTTTGCCATATTTCCTTGACTGTTAACATATGCTTGGTATTTTCTAAGAAAAACTGGCGTTGCTGTTGCCTTTGATTTTGTCGTCGGCATTTTTAGTGTTGTCTTGTGCTGCTTTGTGTTGTGTTTTAAACATTTTACGTTATGGTTGGCTGCAATTTTGATTTCTACGGCGGTTTTGATATTTTTCTACATTTGTGTTGTGTTTTGATATATTTTTTGTGGAAACAATTGAAAAAATTAAAATAACAACAAGTGCCATCACTAGCCAGAGGATTTTGCAGGGTATCTTTTCCTAATAAATTAAATATCCCTTGCGATTTAAGTAGAGATGGTGGTCTGGTTTTTTTTTGGAGCTAAAATTTTTATGTGGGTTCCGTCCACACAGCCAATTATACCTGGAAATGCTGCTTTTCAAAGAAATGCAACTTTAGTTTATCCATTGTGGACAAAATTCTCTCCCCACGACTTCCAGAGTCTCGGAAAAAATATTTAAACTAGTGGCTGGGACAGTCCAAAGTTGAAATAATTTCCAGCTGATACGATCCCTGGGCCAAAAAACGCAGTGTTGCTGCAAATATATTGTGTTTGGAACAAACGATGCCTTTTTTAAATGAGGCTCTATTATTTCCTACACATGTTTAAAGGAAGATTTATTCAGCCGAAAATAACTTTCAAATCTTAAAAAGGTTAAACAAAATCCATTAGGCACTTGGATAAATTTAATATAATAAAAAAAATTTTATTTAAACATTATTTGTTTACAAACAAATTTTTATTCAACTTAAAATTTTGCACAAACAGCACAGAATTTTTTTTCTAATACAAAGCAGTAAACAAAATAAATCAGCTGATGTTAATATTAGAGATGAGTGCTGTATTTTATTGACATTATCGATAAATAGTCAACGGCGTCATAATACTATTACTAAATACCATTGTAACATAGAATTGATGTTGTCTATGATAATAATTGCTGTTGCCTTTAAATTGCTGTTGTTATTGCCGACGCCAAATATAATAAGGGTGAATAGGTCGACATTGTTCTTAGGCTATCGACAAACAACATGCGTTTACATGGAAATCGCATCCCTAGTATTACCCACGAAGTTTTCGTTTTTGATTGTCATGTGGATCAATTATCCATCCAAAACAATAAACCAAAAAATTATTTTCACAATCTTGGCGTAGAAAACAGGTTTTCTGTCGGCCATCAAAAATACAATACTAAAACGAAAATGTAGGCAGTGAACAGGGTTGCCAGTTTTATTTTATACCTTATACTTAATTAACGACTTTTCATCCCCAAAAATCCCCAAAATAGCTGTTTTCTTATCCCCAAAAATCCCCACAGATCTTATTTAAAAGTTATTTATTTAATTAAATTAAATTTGAGGATAAATCCCCAAAACTGAGAACGCTGGTTGTGAAAAGAAAATTTTCTTATTTGAGATCTGCTGGGTTTAACTTTGTAAATATGTAAATATATGCATGCAATAAACATAAACCTACATTTTTGAAATTTAATGTTTGTAGCATTAACTTTGAATGAGTAGAATGTGTTGTTTTGCAAGTTTATAGCGAAAATACGAATAGATATACACACTTATATAAGAAGACAGGGTGTTGAAATATTTGGTATTAATGCAGAGATATTGATACGACTGTGTCATTTGCGGAACTTAACTTTAAATTAATGGCTAGCATTGTTGGGATTGTTTGGTTGTGATCCACACTTTAGTAAAATTACTTTTAGCCCGCATTTTTCTTTTAATAATGGCGGTATCTAGGTCGTTTTAAACCTTGTGTAGTCGGGATTTGTATGTCAATTTTGTGAATTTTAATTATAAGCCATTAGCTCCAAAATTATGCCTATTGAACATTATGGAAAACGTTAAAAATCATCACTTAGCTTTGATATGAAATCACTTGATTTCAGTCATGAAGAATCATAGGGATAAGAAGTAACGCTTAACAATTTTTTTGGAGCGGAAATCATTTATTGCTAGAACAATGGAAAGGACTGAATAATACCTGTAAGTTAATATCATCTAAATTTCCTACCTCGTAACTGAAGGCTGTCAGCTGACTACTGTCAAACTGTTGAAGGTTGCGTCATTTAGTTTGTGTTTGGCAGCCATTAATAGCAGACTACTGCGAGATTTAAGGTGAAAATGGAAAAAAAGTGAATTTCGTGTGCTCACTATAAAAATTATTATTTGCGGAAAAAATGTATTATTCAAACCAAGGCTAAGTTAAGAAACAATATGGAAACTCTGCACTATCAATTTCAATGGGAAAGAAATGGTTTACTGAATTTTGTTGTGGCCGTACAACCACGAAAGATCCCGAACATTCTGTCCGCCCAGTTGAAGTCTCTATACCCGAAACAATTGAAAATATTCACGAAATGTTGTTAGACTATCGGAGAGGGATTGTAGAAGTCATGCTCAGGAGTTTCAATTTTAATTGAGCACTTGGGTTTGAAAATACATTCTTCAAGATGGTTGCAATGTAAAATATTATGTCATGTGGCTCCTAAAGGCTCAGTTAGGCGAACGTTGCTGTACCCGTAATGTACCGCACCATACTGTAAGCACGTTGGTGCACTTATAGAACGTCTAAAAACGTGTCATATGTTTTCCCATACATAAACAAAAAGCAATAGTATACATAAAACAAAACACACAGTGATGGGAATCAACAATGCTCAAATGGTGACCGTTGTGCAGAAAAGGTACCACGTGATTTAAATGGTTTTAAAACAGTATTGTGGGTATGTAAAAAATTTTAAGAATTTAATATTTTTATTATAGATTTACAATAAATAAATTTGTATTTTAGCATGTATAAATTTTTAGCATACGTATATTGTAAATGTGCATACACCAAACAAGGTTTTGATACCATTTAAAGTCTTGTATATGTTTCACATTTCCATTGTATGTGTATATGCATTTATTTATTTTAAACATCTAAACATATGTATATTTGTATATTTGGAAATATGTTGTATTGTAAGTTATTTTGTCGCAATTCCATAGATATACTAAAAAAAGTACCAAAAAAAAAGAGCAAAATTACCCGCATTCAATGTAACATACAAGCCGCCCTTCACTGTCTTACAAATGTCACGTAACAACGGCATGAAATTCTATTTTATACAGATTGGTACGTTGCAACTACGGTACATTGCATTTCGGTAAGCTTTTGTATTGGTTTTCATATAACAAAAAGCGAACAGCTGATGGATACAGTACAGATACGTTCGCCTAACTGAGCCTTAATACTATGTTCACACTTTTTTTAACGCGTTTTAGCAAAATTTTGATTAAGTTAATCAAAGTTGTTCACAATACATTTGAGATGGTTAAGATGACAGTTGATGAAGAAAAAAACACCACAAACAAATTTATATTTCTTTAAGGTATTAAAAATTATTTTAAAAATTATCAGAAGACTATTTTAAACATATTCATGATGATTTAAAAGATTTTGTTAGTAGTGCTTAATCCCCAATTTTTATTGTTGATAAAAACACTGAAATTTATTGTTGATGGGATAAGCTTTTCCTATGCGCATTTCACTGGTTTTTTAAGCCAGATCGTCAGGAAGCTTCATTCATAAATTTTAGAAAAACTAAAGACATTAAACCAAATTAAACTGTCAAGCGTATAAGAATTATAAGCAACAGTTCTACTTGTAACAATATCCAAGTTTAAGCAAACAATAAACAGTGAGTTTATCTCTTCCTACATTCCCCACTACAATTAATTGGAATTCTTCCAACATTAATTGTAGTTGTAAGAAGAGAAGAAATAAACTCACTGATGGGATCCTCAACAATAAATTTCCGTGTTTTTTATCAAGAATAAAAATTGGGAATTAAGCGCACGAATAACAAATTCTTTTAAATAAAAATTTTGTATTCCCAAAAATTACTTTGAACATGATGAAATTGTGAAAATTTATTTGAATATTACAAGCACAAAATAAAAACTTTAAGAAAAAATCGTGGTCGGTTGTACACGTGAGGGGTACGTCCATCGTAGCGGATTCTACATTATACTCAGTTTGAGGTTTGTTCAGAGATTCAAGGTGATTAATGAAGTGCTTTAGTTGTTATCATCTCAATTTGGAGTGATTAACAAATCACTTCAATGTATAGGTAATCATCTCGACTTTGATGTGATTAGAGCTTAACCACGTTCGAGGTGCTTAAACGCGCTTAAAAATAATAAGAGGAACAAAGGGTTCAAAGTGAAAAGGCGGACAGTTGAGTAGCCTGAATAGCAGACTGAAACCAGTGGGTCTCAGGAAATTAGGAGACGTGCATCGTGAAACAATCATTCAAATTCAGCTGCTATTTTGCTGTTTTGCGTTTAGTCTACCTAGAGGCTGTTGGCAGCCCCAAAACTAGGATCGGCCCAGGTGGCCTAATATGTTGCTTTGTCTTAAACACTTTTTATTACTGGAACCTCAAGGTGGGTTTGCCTGCTAATGAAATCATGGCGAATGATTTTTGAGATATAAGCGTTATATGTAATTAGGGATGCGATTTCCATGTAAATGCATGTTTTTTTAGTCGATTGTCTAAGAACGATGCCGACTTATCTTTCCGAATCGTTAAATTTGCATTAAAAGGCATCGACTTGTTTTTGCCTATAGTTGCATATTTTAGTGAAAATGCATATTTTTGCATATTTAGGTTTTAAATGCATATTTTGAAATTTTTGAGTGATTTTTTCTTTAATTTCCATATTATAAAAAAGTTTTTAAGTACAATTTTTAAAAAAAAAAAAAAAAATTCCAAAAAAAATTTTAAAATCAAAAAATAAATTCTTTTGGAGCTTTGCTTTAAATACAAGATAATTAAGATTTCGACAAAATATCCTTCTATTTTAAACCGATGCAGCACCTTACATGGCTTGGGCTTCAAATGGGTTAAAAATATTTTATCCAAAACTGTTACAAGATACATGCTTGGCACATGGGTTATACCGCGTTGCAGAGAAGCTTATTAGAAGCTTATTCGATAATATTGCAGTTTTTAATGAAATGTATCCCTTTGACCAGCGCTGCCGTTGTATCCCTTTTTTTATTTATCCCTTTGTATAATTTTAACAAAATTTATGACTCTTTTTGAACCTTTTTAAAAATAAGTACAAGTTTCCATATTTCTTACGAAAGTTCCCATGAATTTTGTGAACATACATTTAAAAATTGATTGCATGTCATAACGTCCAGTGTCATAGTGTCCACAAACACTATTTACAAACAAACATAAAATAGAAACTAGTGAGACCATGCTTTCCTCTTTCAATTTACTCGAAAGAATAGACTCCAAATGAATAATTAATTCAAAATATAGAATAAGAATGTATTTCTAAAAAGTGATTAACATTATCAAAGATTATTGTAAAAGTAACTTCTTTTTTTGATAATAGACTTATTTTGGAATGTACCTTTGAATTATTTCTTAGTTTTAACATTGATTTATTATTCAAAGATAACGGTACTTTTGTGTTTTTCGGTGTATGGTAAATGGCATATCGTTGGAAAGGTAATTAAATGCCTTTTCCGTCGATATGCTGAAAATTTCTATATGAAAAGAAATGGCTGAGTTATGGCACCTCATTTATATTTTGTTTTTTTTTCTACGTTATAGTTAATATCTGAAATGTTTTATATTTAGGCAAATAGTTTATTTAATTACCAACATTTTAAGCGCAAGATGAAAAATAAAGTTTTTATTAAGGATTTTGTGGAACGACAATATTTTCATCCACAAGGGCTTAAGTGGGCCGTTACACACTATCCCACAAAGTCTTATGTATTTTATGAAATTTGTTCCCTGATGTAATTATTGCTTATACATTTTCAGAAAACAATATCAACTTATAATGACAGGGTTGCATTTTTATAAAATACGAAAGACTTTGTGGGATAATGTGTAACGGCCTTAAAGGATATTCTGTCTTATTCAAAAAAAGACATACACTTTTGCTAGGCTTAGGCCCCGTTTTCATAATCTACTGATAGCTAAAGGTTAAAGGTCACATTAGTTAACCAAAACATTCACAAGTTGCTGATAGCTAAAGGTTGCATTTAATCGGCCATATAAAAAGTGTTTCATTATTTCAACATTACTTGTACCTAAAGTGAGCGATAAATTAAACAGTTGTAGTAATGTGAAACCTTTTTATTCGGCCGATTAAATCCTACCTTTAGCTATCGGCAAGTTGTGAAAACGGGGCTAATGTTTTGGTTAACTAATGTGACCTTAAACTTTTGTTTTGCATAATATAGTTAAGCTATAGTTTATATCATTTAAAAAATTCCCCAAATTCTTGCTTCTTGCTAAAAACTAGTTTTAATTTTATTTTTATATAGTAGTTTCAAAAAATTGTACTTTAATTTTAAATAATTTCTATCAAAATGTTTGAATAATACATACATACATACGTATGTAATATATGGACATTTCCTGGGGTCACAAACGTAGATTCGTACACTTTTGATGTACAAATAATATAGAAAACAAAACTTTTCCTACCTTTATTTTTTTTTGCGATTCGATAGCATTTGGGTAGCTCTATGTTTAGTGCAAAAAATGGATTTCATCGAGTTTAAGTTTCATAATAAGAGTTATAAACGTGCGGTCACGAACGTACGCAAAATAGAAGTCAACTTTGACTGACAGTAGTGAAATGTAAAAAATCTGCATAATGGAAAGGAATATTCAAAAGTGATTTATTTATTTTAAAATAAATAATATCTCTTTTGGTTTTTGTTTAATTGGCTTATGTACCGGTCGCGAACGTATGATTTTTCCATATGTTTTTTTGTTATTATCACCAGGGCAAGGAAGTTCATGCACTAAAAATCGTAAAATATGCGAAAATAAAAGTAAAAAATATGCATTAAAAATATATTTTTTAACCATATTTAACAAAAAGAAACATAAATACATAAATACAATAAACAACTTGGCCAAAAAAAATAACAAACATACTTTACATTTCATTCAGTTTTAAAAACTTAAAACATAGTTTAAAAAGTAGTAGTAGATAAAGATATATTAACAAATATAAATAAATAAGTTTTTTTTTAAGTTATCAAATGTAAAACTCATTCTATTTGGTCTTAAAACAGTTTTAAGCATTGAAAGTGTTCGTTCGACATCAACGGATGTAATAGGTGGATATTTAAAAGTGGTCAACTCCTTTGTAGAATATTCATTGTCTACAGTTTTTTCTTTACTGGAATGTAAATTAAAAATACAGTAGAAGCTCGCAAATTAGAACCGCTTTGTTTTTAAGGCGATTCTAATTTCTGAATTTTTCTAATTTCTGGACTTTTTTTCCGAATAAAAAATAAAAAATTGAGCAAATTTACTTCCAAAAACTTAAATAAAAGACTTTTAAAATTTTTTTAATTCAATTTTGTTTGATAAAAACAAGAAAACAAAACGTAACAATTCAGTCCAATACATTAAATGTATTTTTTTAAATTAAACATAACAATTCAATAAGGAAAAACATATATGATTTGGTAATTTTTAGTTTTACTATGTTCAAACAGAATAAAAATAAACTGCGGATTTCTTGTGTTCAAATAACAAAAAAAAAAATAAAACACGCTCTGAAATTAGAATTTTAAATTCGAATTTTAGAGCGTTTAATGTATTGCAAACACTGATTCTAATTTCTGGACGTTCGAATTACTGAAAGCTCTAATTTGTGAGCGTCTACTGTATTACCAATTTCTTTAACTTTTTTTTCGCCGATTTGACCTTCTACTTTTCTTATGTTAATGACAGCGTCATCAACGAGTTTAACCGAGGTGTTCAATGATTTAAACCCCTGAAGTTCGGTTATTGTCTCGACTAGAAACCCATTGTTTGAGTGTACAAATTCTAATTTAGCCTTTATATTAGGTACATTTAAAATATTGTTTACTTTTTTATCGCGACTGCATTATTTTCGTTAAAATTATTTACCACATCTTTAAAATCTTCAAAATTTTTGGCATAATACTCAAGTGCCTGCAACCAGGTACCCCATCTTGTTATTCATGGTTGAAACGCAAAGGTGACTTTAAAAACTTTCATGCATGGCATGAGCTTAGCATGTGACATGTAACATTTTTGAGTAAGATATCTTAAAAAAAACGGTCAAGTAGAGCAAAATTTAATTTTTATTAAAGGATTCTAAAAGAGAAATTGAATCTTTGAAAGTTCGAGCTATTGAAGCATGATCCACCTTTTCCAACTTTACAATATTTAACAAAAATTTGTGTTTACTCTGTTCTTCTTTTGCATTCAAGATCTTTTTCTGCATTCATGATCCCAATTACGTAGACAACGAAACGTCCTTCAGTGTCCATTGCTTCGTTAATAGACAGCCACCAATTATGTCACTTAATTCTTTCAACATAGTCACCAAACATGTCACATAGTTGTATAGTGTACAACTTGGCGATATAAGTTTTTATAAGGGTTGCTTCCGTAGGAATGGTTTCATTGTTATATTTGTTTAAAAAAATTCTAAAATTTTGGTTGATTAGCTAATATAGAGGTATATCTGCAAACACCAGAGCATTATACAATTCAAAACTAAATTTGCTAGTCTTAGTCAAAAGTTGATTTTCTTGAAATTAAAGTTTGCGAAACGTTTTCATAAATCATAAATCTTTGTGTGTCTGGCTTTGAAGGTGCTGATTTACTTGAAATTTTTAAATGAAACACCTTTTTGTAAACTTTGCAAAAAAGTACTTTCCCCTCTATTTTGAAGACTCAAAAACACACTTATTTAAAAGATTATTTTTTGATATTTTTTCTTTTGGCATTTTTTTTTCCTTAAAAACAATTTATTTTATTAATACTTTTTGGATTTTAGGTCATACTTCTTACACCGTAAATCAAAAATATTATGTTGAGTTCTATTTTTTCTTCGCCGAACATTATTTTTATTTGCTGTTTCTTCAAGTAAAAAAAACCGCGAACAAAATGAAATGTCAAAAACTGTTTCATTGTTACTTCTACAATTATGTGCACAATTATACAAATTGTATAGTTTTTGTATGTGCTACTTTTTAAAAGTAAAAGAAACAAGGTGAATTTATAATAAAATGTAGGTAATTCAGTACCAAACACCAACATGTTGTTTTGCTCCTTGAAAATGTCGAAGTTAGCAGATTTTCCCATACTATTTTGACTGTTTGACAGCTTCAGGGCTGAAACAACTATAACCAGCTGATTCACTGACTACACCTTATAACGAATTCGCCTTGAACAGAAAGATATTTCTAAACAAAAAACTAAGAAAAGAGCAATTTTTTTTTTATAAATATTACAAAATATGACGAAAAATGTGAATTTATAACAAAATATGACGAAAAATATGCATTTATGTATATCAAAATATGCAAAAACATGAATTTAAAGCAAAATATGCAAAAATATGCACTAACAAATTGATGCCATTTTACTGGAAATATTGTGATTCGCAAAGATATTAACTTTAGGTGGGTCTCAGAGTACCGACAACAAACATGCGTTTGCATGAAGTCCCTTGCCCTGATTATCACCATGCATTTAAATTTCCTTAACAAAAATCTTAAAATAAAATTTTCCAGTTTCCAGCGCAATTTTCTCAAGCTTAAACAGCTGAGATACGCTATGAAACCATTTTTGTTACAAAAACATAGACTTTTTATAATAATAAACAATAAAAGACGATGATTATCAACATTTTATGTGTTCATCCTGGCATACCATTCTGGGGAAATGCCCATATGCATATACATATCTTGCCATATTATGCACTTTTAATTATGTGAATGTGTTTATTTTTTATTCTAATGAGTCGACAAAAAAAGGGCATATTCACGAATGTGAATAAACTGTGGCGCTTAAAATGCTCATTAAATATTTTTACGGTTAATTTGAAATGCATTCGTGGTGTGTTGAATCATTTAAGACGGAGAATTTAAATTTAAATAGTAGTTTTAAAATTACATAAAACATAGAACTTAATGAAAATATGTATGTTTTGTGACACGATAATGGGGTTTTCTATTTTTATTTTCTTAAAACAACATTTTATTTGTTATTGTTAAATTTCAATGTCAATACAAACATGCAGAATTTTATAAAAAAAATTTACAATACTTTATTTTTCGATGTGATTCAAACGGAATGTCAAAATCTAAGAGGATAGATAACCTTCAGCACAACCATTTTCTATAAATCATATTTCGTTTACATAAAAGATGAGCTAAATTTGTCATAAAGAAATAAAATTATACGCTGAGATTAAATCAGTTTCTATATATTCGTTGGTCTACAAAGAAAGCTCTGGCGACCAACCCAGCAAAAACTTCACTTACATTTACAAACAATTACCTTTGTAATAACTTCCAAAATGCATTATCTTTCATACGTAACCGCCACTCGCAGCATTACAATACACCAATTCACAAAGTACCTTCTCAAAATTTACACCATATGTAATTCCTATATGGATGAAGCTCAGTTGGCTAAAGCCACGGTTGCCAATTTAGAGATTTTCCCGCTAAATCTAGCGTTTTTAAAATGTCAATCGCGGGAAAAAAAACGTTTAGCGGGAAATCAAGCGATTTTCAAACATCTCTCAGGGGCTCATTTTCGCTACAAAAACCTTTCCCAAATTTTAAATTTACAGATTTTATACTTTTTCTTATTAAGCTTTTTTGTTTTTCTGGTAAAAAACTAGTTATTTATGTTCACGGTTTTACTTACTTTTGTAGTTTTAGTTAACTATGATTGTATGTGATATTTTTTTTTTCGATTTTCCTTTAGTATATTGTTAGGGCTATATGTGACAATTCACAGCTTTAAGCCTGCTAAAAATTGTTAAGCAAAAGGCAAGGTATTGATCCAAATTGTCTCGATAGATCCCAAGCAAAAGGAATGGGCAAAAATATCGATATATCAAAATATTGATATTTAAAAAAAAATAATCGATATACATCGCCGATATTTAAAATACTGATTCATCGATGTATCGATATTGAAATACGACTATCGAATTCGATATTTTTTAAAGTCAGTTTTCATTAAAAACTCAAAATTTTAGCGGTTTTTCAAACAATATGTATTTTAAAATTGGCATCACTGCATGCATCATTTTTTTTATATATATATATTATATGAAGATCTATAACTCCCCTTCTACAACTGACATGATTTGCTGTTATAACATGGTTATAAAAGCGTTGCTAAAAAATTTGCATTAACAACCGTGTTATAACATGAGAAAACCTCTAACATGATGAGTCTATACTTAACACTTACATGATATTAGTGTTAATGTTAAGCATTTCATGTCAGTTGTAGACTGCATGTATTAAGAAAGAAGCGGGGTTTTCACCTTGCAGATTCCTAATTAAAACAGTAAAGTCAAACGAACTTGAAAAGATTTATTTTATGCGGTCTTGGAACAATATATGTGCCTATATATAGTTGGAATAATAATAAGATTTGTGCATATACATATATTCATTTGGTAATACGTTCGATATATCGATACATCGATATTTTTGAAATAATAAATATCGATACTCTTAAAAAATATCGATTCGATATATATCGATATATTTTTCCAATTTGCCCATTCCTACCAAGCAATATAATTCACTTACTTTCAACTAACTAATTTGACCTAATTGCTTAAAACGGAAAATAATTGCCAAACATAGCGTAAGTGTTATAGACTCTTTTGCGTTTTAATAACGGAATTGTTATACATACCCTCCACCACAACAAGTTGTGATAAGGGTATACTTAGTTTGTCATTCCGTGTGAAACTGTTTAAATATTCATCTAAGACCCCGTAAAGTATATATATATACTATGGGTCCTTGAGTAATTCTGCTCAAGGTCACTTTCGAACGACTCAAAAAAAAAACGATAAATATTGGTATCAAATTGTTTCTAGTTCTCCAAAGCAGTTTGGGATTGAAATCCAGCAAAATCGGTTTAGTAGGAAAAGAGTTATGAATCAAAATGTGAAACAACCACTCTAAAAATTTATCATTTTGTTACAAAAACTAGCATAACTAATGGCGGAATGCACATATTGATATAAGATTTTGCACAAATTCGTTTTATATTTCGTGAATATCGGTCCATAACTAACGAAAGGCCCAATATAAAGCCCACTCTCAAAAAACCTTTAGTACGGCTAAAACCGTAAAGACCATAGGCCCCATATAAAGGCCACTCTCGGAAAACAGCTAAGTACACCTAAAACCGTAATAAAAAATGATATTGTAATAAATTACGCTTTCAACTTTCGTGCCGATCGGTCCATAACTAACCATTGGCACCTTATAAAGCCTTTTCTCGGAAAGAACTTTAGTACGCGTGAAATCGCAACGGTGTATGGTATCAAAGATTTGGCACAGCCTAAGCTTTTTGGTTTTTTGTTTTTTTTTTGGGAAAAAAATAGCTAGGGAAGTTGAAAACCTGAGTATGTAACGTATATCTTTGAAAAAGCAACCTATATTTAGATTTATATAAAACTTTTAAAAATTTTTCGAATTTATTCAATGAGCTAAATTTCAGTTATGTATTTTATAAAGCTTTTTTGTAATAGTCCTATTCCTTCAATTATTCAGAAATGACTTTATACACTACCAGACTATTATATTGTATTTTCTTGTTACATTTTACCTTAGCTTTCCTTTGGAAAGCAATGAGGTATATTGTATGTAAAGAAAAATTTACAATTATTAGACACCAGCAGAATGTAATGCATTTTCTGGCCCGCTACGGCCTTCGTCAGCATTCTTTGTGTCACACTGGATAGTGATACTTTATAAATTGAATGTATTTAATTCAACTATTTTAACAAATAGAAACTGGGAATTATTTCCTTCCGAAGGTTACTTTATATTATATTCAACATTTTTTATTTTTCGAATTTATTCAATGAGCTAAATTTCAGTTATGTATTTTATAAAGCTTTTTTGTAATAGTCCTATTCCTTCTATTATTCAGAAATGACTTTATACACTACCAGACTATTATATTGTATTTTCTTGTTACATTTTTCCTCAGCTTTCCTTTGGAAAGCAATGAGGTATATTGTATGTAAAGAAAAATTTTTTTTACAATTATTAGACACCAGCAGAATGTAATGCATTTTCTGGCCCGCTACGGCCTTCGTCAGCATTCTTTGTGTCACACTGGATAGTGAAACTTTATAAATTGAATGTATTTAATTCAACTATTTTAACAAATAGAAACTGGGAATTATTTCCTTCCGAAGGTTACTTTATATTATATTCAACATTTTTTATTTTTCGAATTTATTCAATGAGCTAAATTTCAGTTATGTATTTTATAAAGCTTTTTTTAAAAAATCAACTAAAAGCTAAAGAACAAAGTTTAAAGTTATTTTATACATATTGGATTTGTGGTTGTACGTAAAAATAAATATTTAACTGTAAAATAAATAACACGCACATGTAGTAGCGGGTAAGATTTAATATTAGCAGTTATAAACTTTGTTCGTGATAGCGTGAGTTTCAATCTCGGCTCTGCCCAATTTTCAAATTATGTAAATGCAGAAAAAACATGGTTAAAGTATGGCAAAAAAAAAAAAAAAATATGATCCTCGCAATGGACACAAGCACAGAAAAATTTTTCGCCATTTTTTTTTTGCTAGTTGCAAAATTAGAAAAGCCGGCCACATGGCGACTAAGGATGATTCGGGTACGCTGAATCCAATGGTGCCCACCTTTTGTTTAGGTTAGCTCTTGTTTTCGAGATATACCGTCATTTTGAAAATGGAGGAGCTTGCTCAACATATATTCGCGTAACTCAAAAGCGGGTTAGTTTATTAAAAAAATTAAGAATTTTATTAAACCGCCATATTTGTTTGGCTAAAATTCTTAAATTTAATTGCTGCTGCAGCGCCTAGGATGCCCCTAGATGGGTAAAATGTATGACCAAACCCACTTTATTTTTTATCTCAATCAAGTATTTCTAACATACCTATGCGCTATCTCCATTCCTTAAGGGGGCCCCCATACAAAATGTTCAATGCAGACTAGAGATATATTGAAGAAAAAGTCCCATAAATGCCCAGGAGTTGCCCCTACTGGGATAAAATATATAACCGACCTCAATTAGTTTTTTGTCCTTATCATTTTCCGGATACATACTTGCCCCTTATCACCACTTTTAAGGGGGGCTCCCATACAAATATTGCGATTTATGAAATTCTTAAATGCAATTAACAGATTTTAATCATAAATGGCTTGTTTTGTTAGTAGCTTCGTTTTTTATTATTTTTTTTCAAAAAAAAAAAATTATATTAAAAAAAAGTTTTAGTAAGTTTTAAAGGAAATTTTATTGCGAAATTTCAGTTATTTTTTTTTTTTTGTTTTTTTAATAAACTAAACCGTTTTTGAGTTACGTGAATATATGTTATGCAACTCCTTCATTTTCAAACTAACGGTATATCTCGAAAACAAGAGCTAACAAAAAAAAAACAACGATGGGCACCATTGGATTCAGCGTACCCGAATTATGCTTAATCGCCATGTAGCCGGCACGTCTAAAAATTTCGTAAATTTCGAGCACAGTGTTATTAATCAAAAATAAAAGAAGTCTTAATAAAAAATTTAATGAAGTCAATTAAACGTTTACTTATATCAACAACAACATTATTGCAGAAATTGTTGTTAATATCAAAAAATATTTAATTGATACTATTAATTTGTTTACTAATGCAGATCAAATTAATATTTTAATTAATATCACAATTTTTTTAATGGAAATCATTTTTTTCTGTGAACAATATTTTTTTTGTTTTCAACACGATTAATTAAATGTTGTCTCTATTAAAAAATAAAATGTTCACCTCAAGTAAAACTTCAAATTTGTTTAAATTTCACAATAGAATCTTTTAATAAATTATTATAAATATATAAATGAATTATTTTAAATTTCATACGCTTAATTTTAAAAATGATATGTTTAAAAGTAACAAAATTATAGTGGTTTTGCTATCTACAGTAATTAATGGTTTTCAGTTTGCTTAATATTCTCACATCATATTTTTTATTGTTTATTTAAACACATTAAATTTACATAGTAGTACAAACCACTAAAACGGAAAAAATGCTGGTGAAGGCTGGAATACGAATTACATGCAATTGACTTTATTGTCAATTAAAGCATATATTTATTGACAAAAGTACATGCACATATATAAAAATAAAAAAGTTTGCTTGTGCGCTTGTTCCGTATAGAGTTAAAAACTAATGAATCGATGTTCCAGAAATTATCACAGCAATTTCCTGATTACCCGGCTGTAATATTTGTAAAATCTCAAGTGGGGGTGGTACCTCATACAAAGACAGCAAAAGAAATCACATCAAGACATGAAAAATACAATACGCCACAACTTATTAGCAGATGGCAGCACCAAAAACTTGACGCAAAAATCAATTCGCCCACATATAAACGACAATACCACCATGGTAAAACACCAAATTCACGACACTATACGATCAGCTACAGTCGAACTCCCATAACTCGAACTTCTCTAACTCGAATTTTCTCTTACTCGAACCAATTTGATTGGCAGTAGCTCTAAAACAATAAACTATGTATGTACATACAATTCTCCTTCCGTAACTCGAACTTCCATATCTCGAAATTCTCCATAACTCGAACCAAATACTCAAATTTGTATTCTATAACTCGAAGTTTTTTGCTTGTTTTGTTTATTTTGTTTATTTATTTCGCTTTCTTTTGCTTGTTTAGCAGGTTTGTATATATTACTTTGCTCTTTTTTTCGGGGAAATCCCTTTTTGTACATTACGTGTGTCTTTTGGTTTGCCTAAATATGTTAAAATTATTTGTATGTGTTTATTTCATGGCAAGTAAACGTGTTTTATAATGTTTGTCGATGGAGGGAAATACAAGTTTATAAAAGAAGTCGAGGGTGGATTCAAGAAAAAGGAAGCAGACAATAAATATGGTGTCCCAGCTAGTAAGGTCTCATAGATTTTTAAAAATAAAGAATTAATTATCGACTCGTTTGAGTCAGTATCTCATCTCATTAGTAAAATGATTAAGACCCAAATATACAAAATTATCCACATAGCAGTCCTCAATTGGTTTACAAAAGCTAGAAGTCAAACCATGCCGATATTTTACTTCATTGTAACTTGTTTGTTACAAATACATACCTACATGCTTAGGTATGAAGCTTTCAAATAGTGCCTGTTTTAAACAAAAAATACAAAATGTACACATGTTTGCAATTTATTCTCTTTTCAACAAAAAAATTCTGTAACTGGAAGTCTCCATAAGTCGAAGTTTTTTTTTTGGGATAATGGTGATTCGAGTTATGGAAGTTCGACTGTATTTAAAGAACGGTTCCAGTGACCACGCATCACGCCAACTTAGTGCTTTTGGCACTATTTATGGTGCTTTTTATATAGAAAATGATTTAGATAAGCTTTGCTATTTGGGGTACAATTTTGAGAAGGCCTGTAAAGATATTAAATTTCATATGATAAAAAAGTGATAAAACAAAGTTGCATTGGTTTTACCAAAAACTTTATTTACGAGGCATTAGAGCTAGGCATCCTAGCAATTTGGAAATTTTACAACATTTTGCACTTTTTAGCGTTGACAACATATTAAGTAATCGTAATAAAAACGATGTATTTTCGGTAAACATTTCTTTAAAGATGTAGACCAGTGATAACCAAGCCCCGAACGCACGCACACAAAGATATTATGTACTTGGGTGCGGTCGCAGAGACTGATGATAGCCTGATGTTTTGAAACGAACAAAGTTGTTGTATACATGTGAATTGCCGACCGTGCACGCAAAGAAAAAACATGGTTGTGGTAAACATATTCTAAGAGCAACATATTATGATAAGAATTATGATTGTAGTCACCATATTAAGATTATTATTGAATCATATTATGACTAAATATACTCGTAATATGTCATCATAATATTTTTCCCTTAATCATATAATTATTCTGTTAATCATACTAAGTTAAGAAGTAATCAAATTATTGTCATGTTAATCATAATAAGCTAAGAAATTAATCATATTATTGTCATGTTAATCATAATAAGCTAAGAAGTAATCATATTATCATCATGTTAATCATAATAAATTTAGAAGCAATCATATTATGATACAGCACCTTTCATAGCTGTCATAAAAATACAAAATAAATTAAAATATTTTTGCATCGATTTTTTATTTTGTGGCTTTTTACAATTTTTCTTAATGTTAATCAAATAGCGGAGTTCAATACAAGGCTTGCAAAAGAGCAAAATCTGTGGTTTTCATGGGCAACCGCGTGTGTCCATTTTTTCGATTTTAAGATGTTGATGAAATATCGTAGCACTTTTATAAAATATAACGAAATCTCTGTGTGTTTTGTTGTTGGATTTTACAAAAAAACTATGATATTTTGCATTTGCACTATTACTTCACTAATACTTGAATGAACTCCGCTAATATTTTAATTTTTAAATTTCTTTAAACTTATTTTTTTATGGATTTTTATCTTTTAATTGTTTAACCGCTCACATATAAAAAAAACGACACAACTGCTTCAAAATTATTTTACAAATGGCGCTAACATAATATGATTAGAGTAAAAATAGTTTGATGTCATCTTTAACATAATATGATAAATGTATAGAAAGTTATCATGTTATGGCTATTAAATATCATGATATGGTTGTGAGAAATATAATATGTTTAGAAAGTTATCATAGTTAAGTTGTTAGAAAAATAATTATTTTTCGGTCAACAATACTCAAATTCATAATTGCGATAAACATTGATATGTTTACAGTAACTATAATATTGTTGATATTAAATAAAAATAACAATTATTTGTTTACGACAACAATATATTGTTACATTAAACATAGTGTTGTTGCCGAAACCATGCCCAACCATATTTTTTCTCTGCGTGTGTCTGTGTGAAAACTACGATTATTGACTTACTCGCGAGCCTATGGAGTGGTTATCACTGATGTAGACACTGTTTCAAAAATAGAAAATTGCTTGGAAAATATTAGGAATTTTTAAAAACATACAGTCGAAAACCTTACACAAGAACGCAAAGACTTTAAAAACGAAAAAAGAGCCGTAGCTTGGTATAAGCAAAGTGTTACATAAATTAAAAACAACGAACAGAAAATGCTTTTATAACGAGCGTTGTGTAACCTGCTTTATTTTTCCTCGTGTTGTTAACTTCTACCTCTAGTGATATTTCAAAAAGGTTTGACAAAGTATCAGAATACAAACATACGTGTTTTTTCTATTTTACAGCTTATGTGCGTTCTTTATTCAGAAGCGTACATAGGTTATAATACTTGGATAATATCAAACGCCAATTGTTTTATTAATGTTTGCACGATTTTAATTTAGATTTATTTAAACGACAAAATATAAGGTTTTTTATTAAAATATGGGCTGTCATTAAGTTTTATAAACAATGGTCGGTCATTGAAAATTTTCGGTAGTTGTAAAAGGCCAGACTATTTTGAGTTACGAAAATTGAGCTCGCACTGTATTACTTTAAAACTGTTTTATGGCCAATTCAAACTCAGCTGATGATGATCCAAATGATTTGGATGATATTATTTTTATTGAAGATAATAATAATACATTTAAAAATTTTTATATACAAATGTAAATATATTTATTATTTAATGGAAATGGTCCCTCATCTACGCCGTCGCCTTTTTTTTTAAATTTGGAGGTATACAAGATTCGGCACAGCCGAATGCCTTACTTTGTGTTTTATAAATTGTAAAAATTGCTTAGTGCTTTTGTACGCTTAATTTTGATCGAAATAGTGCTTTTTAGTGATTTTTTTAAATTTTAAAGTGCTTTTGCTCTCAAAAAGTTGGCATCACTGGCAGTGACAGTTTTCCAATTTGAAACAAATAAAAGGTATTCACGTCAAAAGTTTTACTCTTGCGAAAAAGTGCAAAAACTCAGCAACAACCACTTAGATAATTATTTCGCAGAAACGATGCAAAATTGTCAGGATCTAAGTAAGTGCAAGATTATCTAAGTAAATGCATAAAATTTTGAAACTTTTTATGGCATTGTCAAATTGAAAAAAAGCTTAAAAAGTACTCATAAAATCAACTTTAGACTAAGCCACAAAGTGGGAATACATACCATTTTGACGAACGGTTTTTCTTTGAATTGAAAAACATTATAGTTTGTAATGTGTGTGAAGATAAATATGCCGAGTTAAATATGTTTCGACGTAACGGCTAACGCACAACATATTTAACTCTGAATGAAATGACGTAACGAAATAATTAAATATGACATATTTAACTATCGCATATTTAAATATGCCATATTTAACTATCGTATCAGATATTTTTAAATATAATAAAAAGTACTTTAAAAAATGAAGAAAAAATATCCAATTAATTTATTCATTATTTCCTAATAGTTTTTATGGACAATTTAAAAAAATCAAACAAAAATAAATTGGAGTTGTCACATCCTTCTGTGTCACACATCCAGAACATATGGAAAATAAGGACTAGGGACCACACTACCCTTCTATGGTACCCACATGTCCGAATTGTATTTGTGATTTTTTTAAAAAATTTTCAAAAATTGAACTTTGAAATTTTTTTGGTGTTCATTATGGGATTTTGGCCATATTTGGACAGATCCTTCGTTGTCACTCATCCAGACCATATGGAAAATGAGGACTAGGGACCACACTATCCTTCTATGGTACCCACATGCCCGAATTGTATTTGTGATTTTTTTAAAAAATTTTCAAAAATTGAACTTTGAAATTATACCATAGAAGGATAGTGTGGTCCCTAGTCCTCATTTTCCATATGGTCTGGATGAGTGACAACGAAGGATCTGTCCAAATATGGCCAAAATCCCATAATGAACACCAAAAAAATTTCAAAGTTCAATTTTTGAAAATTTTTTAAAAAAATCACAAATACAATTCGGACATGTGGGTACCATAGAAGGGTAGTGTGGTCCCTAGTCCTTATTTTCCATATGTTCTGGATGTGTGACACAGAAGGATGTGACAACTCCAATTTATTTTTGTTTGATTTTTTTAAATTGTCCATAAAAACTATTAGGAAATAATGAATAAATTAATTGGATATTTTTTCTGCATTTTTTAAAGTACTTTTTATTATATTTAAAAATATCTGATACGATAGTTAAATATGGCATATTTAATTATGCGATAGTTAAATATGTCATATTTAATTATTTCGTTACGTCATTTCATTCAGAGTTAAATATGTTGTGCGTTAGCCGTTACGTCGAAACATATTTAACTCGGCATATTTATCTTCACACACATTAATTTGTAGTGTTTAAAGATACATAAACTTTGTAAAAAAAGAAAAAGCGTCAAAAAAATTTAAGAAACAGAAATAATAAAAATACTGGAATACTTATCTGAAAACAATTTTTAGGTAGATAAGTTTTTAATTTGACTTGTAAATTAATAAAATTGTTTTGTGTATTTTTCAAGAAACTCACGGTTTAAATTTGTTAAATATTTTTTTATATAATCGCATGCATGCATGGAATATTGTCAAAGGGAAGGTGCGTTGTTTAAAAAATTGTTTCGGAAAAAAAAAAATTTAAGGTGCAAACAAAATGGGCTGCTCACGTCAAATAAGTGCAACTATGCTTTTTTTACACATTTGCAAGGGTAAACCAATTGACGTGAATGCCTCTATAGTTTCATTACCAATGCAACACAAAAAGCAAGCTTAACTGGAAAAGTGAACGTAAAAGCTTCCATACAAGCACAATGTAATTGTCTAAATATCGAGCCCTTACCGGAAGAATAGCTTAAGCGACATAATTTTCAATTTTTATATTTTTTTTTTAATAAATTTACTAGCAACGTTTGCTTGCATCATATCCAAAAATGTCATGGTCACACAAGGTATCATTACGATTTTATAGTTAAAACAATTTTAGCTTAAGCGCCAACTTTCATATAAAATTTTTATGAAATATAGTTTAAAAAAAAAACTTCTCCTATAAAATTGTGTTTTTGTCGCTTAAGTTTTTTTTTTGTGGTAAGTGCTCGATATCTAGGGAAAGATAATAGAAGATGTTTGAAATTTGGTGCAAATTGCTTGGTTATCCATACACGAGATTTTTTTTAAAAATGTTTACTAATTTTATTTAAATGGGTAGCCATAAGAAATATAAAAAAAAACAAAAAAATTATAACTTGATTTGTAACAGAATTAAAAATAAAACTTCAACTTGCCATAATATGGTTAACATTTACCAGTTCTTCATTTTTGTTTAGTTAGGGCTTTTTGCGTTTAAGGTAATAAATAATTTTGTAAATAATAAGTGAATGAAATAATGAAAAAGCGTATGTTTGTACACGACATCTGTCAAAAAAGAGACTGGATTGGTCAAATATGCGTGGCACCTCGAATACAATGACAATAAAGACTTCTTTATATTTGGAGTGCTGTTACAGTGAAAGTATTCCAATTTTATACAAAAAGCTTAGATAATAATACACAACATCTGTCAAAAAGTAGGTTCAATTTGAAAAGTAAGCATGGCACCTACCATTCGAAGACACTTTAAATTTCTGTTTGTCTGTAGAACGTTTACTGTTTAAGCATTTAAATTATGTAAGTACAAGTTGCTTTGTTATCAATACACGAGATGTGTTTTAAATAAAATTTTACTAATTTTATTTCGATGGGGGAAGTAAAGCGCACCGGGTGTAGCTTGTGTATATGTATATAAATAGTACCTATATTATGTAATATTTTTTTTTTACATCCAGTGAAAAGTTTTTCTCTTTTATATTTTCGCCATTATAAATTCTCTTTTATTATTTATTTTTGTTCCTGCTCACAATGATGGCATAAATTTTGTTTTAATTGCATCAATTTGTAAGGATTTCATTTAATTTAAAATCATGAATTATAATTGGGTTAACCTAATGTTTAATTTTATTATTTAAAAAAAAAGAACATACAACTGCCAATAATTAAAATGTAATATTAAAATCATTTGAATGTCATGTTTTAGAGAAATAAAAATAAAGGGGCGTTTTGGGAAATTTAAACATCGCACAGAAAAGTTGAACTTTAATGAATTTTAGAAATTATTTTTATATAGATTTTGGTTTATAAATTTTTTAATTTTCACGCAATTATATAGAATATTTCGATGCATCAAAGAATATTGAATTTAATTTTTTATTTCGTTTATTTTACACTAAAAAGAAGGACTAAAATGGTTATTCAATATCCTAAATGCCTGTGGCAAAAAGGAAAAAGTGCTTAAGTAAATTTTGGCAGGAAAGATTTTTTAAACATACAAAAAACAATAACAACTTTTAATGTCAGGGTTTTATATTTCTTAAAATATCGGGTCTTTCAACAAGAACTTTGTTTTCTTAAACAAAATAAACCAACAAATATTGATGAAGATGATTTAAATTTGTATTGTATTACGAAGAAAAAAGTTCGGCAATTATGATTGAAAAACAAGTAAGAAAGTATAGTCGGTCAAGCTCGACCATATGATACCCTACACCACAGTATTAAAAAACACATCATGATTATATGTCCATATAAATATGGATTTATCTATGTTTATAAACTTCATTAAAATCGGGTTGAAAGTTTGTGAGAGGCAGAAAATGCCCCCTACCTCCCCTTGTGGTCCTATTTTTGTAAAACTGTATAGCTTATGTGTCCATATAGATATGAATCTATCTATGTTTTTAATTTCATTAAAATCGGTTTGAGAGGCAAAAATTGCCCCTATCTCCCCTCGTGGTCCTATTTTTTAAAAAATGCATCCCTTTTGTGTCCATAAAGATATGGTTCTATCTATGTTTTAAATTTCATTAAAATCGGTTTGATAGTTTCTGAGAGGAAGAAATTCCCCTAATCTTCCCTCGTTGTCCTACGATTTGGCCCATTTTCAATAGGCTTGGTCCTTGTGCCAATAAGAACCTATGTTCCAAATTATTTATTTATTAAATTATTATCTACTAGCATATACCCGCTTCTTCGCTAGCGTCTCCTTTTTCTTCGTGGACATATTTTTATGCCAACGTTTATTTTTCTAGGTTTAAACTTGTTTAAATTCTAGCATTTTACCCACTACTTTAGTAGAACCAAAAAGCTGAAGAAAAATATCAAATTTCCCGTATTTCCTGTTTTGGGTACTATATTTTTCCCCCATTAAAGTATCAAAAATTTCAGTATTGTAGTGGCAACCCATAATTTAGTCAATGAATAGAGGAAAATGTTTTGTAAAAAAGTACCAAAATAGCTACGATTTTCAACCCTTAAATATTCGAATTTCGAAAAAGTACCAAATTCGTATACGTATTTTTTTTGATAAGTGGTATTAACTTTGTCTATATGTTTATTGGTTCAAAAGATAGATGGGTTGGCAAAAAAGTACTGAAATTCAGATTTTACCCGTTTACTCAATAATAAAGCCGAATTTCAAAAAAGTACCTGACACCTGTCCGCTTATTTTTCTAAAGAGCATCGTAAGTATTACATTTATTTTGCATCTCTGTTAGTTTTGATGATATACGGGTTTTTTAGCCCCTAAACATTCGAATTTCGAAAAATCCCGTCTTAGTGGATCGATTTGCGGAGTGACCAATCGCTAGTCCAAATATCAAGTTTTTAGGGTCAGCGGCTTGGGCTGGGCGATGATGAATGAGTCAGTCACTCACGCAACTCTTTTATATATATAGATTTATCAAATTATCTCCAAAATTGCGACCTGTACTTTGCGCACAAAGTTACATGGACAGCCAGCCTGCCAGCCAGTCGGACGGACATCGTTAGTTCGACTCAGAAAGTGATTCTGAGTCGATCGGTATACTTTAAGGTGGGTCTAGGACCAATACTTTAAGTCGTTACACACATCAGCACAAATGCATAATACCCTCTCCACTATTGTGGTGTGGGTATAATTATATCTGGCAAATGTCCACCACGAGCACAGCACGCTGACAAATGCGGCAACTTTGCTTGTTGGCATAACCTGACAAGTGAAAAAGGACTTCGTCAGGAAAAATGGGTTTTTTTTTCAGAAAAATCAGCGGGTTGTTCCTGAAATAATTGAGCGAATCTACGGCGATGTAAATGGTCGGTCGGCTTCAATTCCTGCACTTGTTGAACCTTGTAATACTTCAAAGTCAAATCCTTACGCGAAATTATACAAAATGTAACTTTAACAGAACCACCATTTTCATAGTGGATTTTAATTATTTTAACTCGATTTTCGGGCGAAATTGAATTCATTGTAACAATTGCCAATGCATCTACTACGAAAACGTCAAAAACTAAATATCAAAACTATCATGTTGGTGTTGACACAATTAAAAAACAAAGTTCTTGTTGTAAACCCCTTTACTAAAGACTTGTATTATAGTTTCGATTGTTTGATTTAAAAAAATACGAATTTTCTCATCATTTCAGTAGCTTCGTGCGATACGTTATATTTAGAGTTTTTCCCGGGAATTCAAATATTTTATTTCCCGCTTTCCCGGGATTTTTCTTGCGGGATCCTGGGAAATAAAAAATTCCGCATAGTTTAAAAAAACAGCTATTTATACTTTGAAATTATGTTTTGTATTCTCTCAAAATTAGCATCTGTGGATGGGTTGTCGATTAGATCAATTACAAGAAGTGAGTACATACGTAAATCAATGTATCCTGATGCAAAAAATCTACTAAAAGCAGAATGGGCAGTGCAACAGTTGATAATTAATAAATTTAGTGAAATGAAACGTTAATAAAGAACATGTATTCTAAATAAGGTGCAGGCAGTAAAGTTTAATTGTCCATGGACAAGTCTTAAAAATAGCAGATACCTAAACATATCGTTCCTTTATTGCAACATAGTCATATCTAAAAAAAACCAAGGAACTTGGCAAAACGCGATCTAAGTTTTCAAAATGTACCGATTTAAAGATATAAATATTTTGCTATAACTTCGGTTCAGTTTGAGATAAAATACGAGAAGGTATGAAAGAACACTTTGCTTAAATAACTTACAATTTTTGATTTTTGGAGATATGACTATGTTGCAATGAAGGAGCGATATGTTTATTAGGTGATAAACTATTTGTCCAACCTCGGTAAAAAAGTGAACGAAATTTTTCGGAAACATGGTAATTAGTAAATAAGATAAGAAATATACTTTTGACGACTTACTAAGCGCTTTAAGGGTGTCAGAAAGTTATTTCCTAAGCCGTTAAAAAATATTAATATATTTATTTGAAAAATTTTATCCATTTTATGAATTAACTTTTTGATCTCATATCTTGAGTACCTCAATTTTTGTTTGTTTTTATTATTGTTTTATGAATAAAATTGTTATGTTTATGTTACCTTTTTATCTAGAGCATAATAATATAAAACCGTAAGGTTATTATAATTCAAGTTTCTCTTTTAATCTTCAATTAATTTTTGTAGTATTTAAGCATTTCTTTTACATACTTTGTAAACAAGTTGCCTTACGTTTTTTTTTTATAAAAGTGTTTTTCATTATATAAAAACAAATTTACTTTGTACTATGTATATGGAGCGGGATTCCGGGATCGTTTCTTTCGAAAAACCCCGGGAGGAAAAAAACTCTAGTTATATTGCGTTGGTTGGTTGGTTATCGTGTTAGTTCACTTTGCGCAAACAGCCAAGAACTCTCGAAAGAATTTTGTTTTGACCACACAACATATTAAATTGAACTGGGCTTTCGGAATTGAAACCACTTCCGGTCGGAATTGCGTAACATGGCTGGTTGTCCAGCCTGTAGCCGTTAGATATCTAAGTAGATCATTAAATCTCCTCCCAGATATTTCACTTGGATATTGTGCAATTAGCCAGGAAACTGTTTCTCCTGACTTCTAGACTGTTTTTTCTTTAATCATAAGTCAATACTGCCAGCAACCTTGATACTATATCCGTTCTATTGCGGGTTTTTAGTTGCATAGTGCGTTTCTGATCAAAAGGGGGCCACATTAACTGGACAACTTTACATGGGTCTAAATTGCGCTATTTGGTCTCAGCGTTTGAAAGAGAGAACCTGGAGATGCTTCTTTTAATAAAACCCAGCGGAATCGCGACTGGCACCGCATCGGAGGTATACAAATTAGATTGTATTCTGGCTAATTCGTCTGCCTGTTCATTAGCAAAGTGATATCTATGCGCGGCGACCCAAACAAGAATAATATCATGCCAGCGACCAAGCCTTGACAGTTCATTCTTACACTGAGCGACCAATAGAGATGTATAAACTTAGTGAAAGAAGTGCCGCCTTGCTATCGACAAAAAAGGCCAATATTGCCACGAAGATTGCAGTCATATAGTGCTTTTCTAGCTGCCATTGAAATGTTTTTGTCTAAAATTAATTCCCAATAAACATGTATCATAAATTTGTCATAAAAGAATTCTTTATTTCTTTAAATTGCTAAATATGTTAATGCTATTCTGTGTCTTAAAGTGACGAACTTTAAAATAAATATCATACTTCATACATTTTAAATTGCAATTTTTACTTTTTTATTTATTAAGGGAAATTTTCATAGAAAATATGTTTTGTAAACCTTTCTTAAACTTAAAATATTTTTATGAATATGGCTGACTTCCAAAACGTACTAATACAAAGTTTGTATACAGTTTTACTACTGTATTTTAACGATGCACATGTACAAAGTACCGAAACAATGCAACTCTGTTTTGAAATGTAAGCGATGCAATGCATAATATTCAGTGTTGCCACTTTGTGGGTAATTACCCGAATTTGGTATAATTTTTACTGTCGTGTGTAGAGCGTGGGAAATTTCTCATAGGTGCAATTCAGGTGTTATTTGAAATTCTTACTTCAGATACACAAATAAAATCAAGATTCGATTTCAGTGATGACATTTATTTCTTTTTGAATATTGTTGATACACACAGTCTTCTGAACCAAAGTCTCGGTTTCTTTTAAGGAAAGACTTCAATCATTAAATATATTTTTTCAAAAGTTTGGCAATAAATGTCGTAAGATAGGCTTTTAGATTTGGATAAATATGACTATCATAGTGATTTAGAACTTGAAGTTTATTGAAAAAAGTTATTCAAACTACAATCTAGTCTGGGGGTAGAAATGTTTCCAATATTCCAACATATAATTAATTTTGTTTGTGTCTGGAAACTTTCAAATGTTTTAGTTTGAAGAATATGTAACGCCCCTAACAGTAGTAAAACTGAATTTCGAAAGGGACCGTTGTATAACACCTTGCAGGCATTTTGTTTACTAACTAAGGTATAAGGGGTGAAATGGTAGACAATACAAAAAAAATTAATTTTAATCGCAGTTTAATACACGGCATTGCCAATTGAAACTGACTCTAAACAAATAGGCACCGCACCTGTCCTTGACGAAATGCAGTGCAGACGTCCAACTTTGTTCCTCTTTTCCGAGCATTGCTGTTGACCTCCAAGACGTTAATTGTTGCTGATTTATCAGAACAAACCAGTGACTTCACAGCCCTACGGAAAACAATCAAGAGGTGTCACATCGCACGGCCTTGAAGTCTAATTAACAGGTTTTTTTCTCTAAATCAACATTTCGGGCTAAAAAAACCACCATCTTGTAAATGTATTTTATTAAATAAAACTTCAATTTTTTATCAGGTGTAATTTTATTTAAATCGGGTAAGTAATTTTGCTTCATCTCAAGTGTAATTTTGAAGTTTGCTGGTGGTAACACTGATAATATTAAAATAAATTTGTATTGTTTGCAAATTAATTGTCAAATATCAAAAGTAATCAACTTTGAAACCGATGCTCTGATTGCTTTTTTGCTGCGTTACTAATACTTACCATTGATGTTTTGGAAGGGTTTGCATTGCGTATATATTGTACTGCGGCGTAATGAAACATTATACTTTGTTCTTATACAAAGCATTTGACGTTTTGGAAGTCAGCCTATCTGTACACTCACAATATTCTGTACGTAAAATTAACTGAAATTGTAATATAAAATAAATGAAAATTCAATTAAAAACCGGTCTACTTATTTTTCATTTATTTTTAACAAAAAGTTCATTTAATTTTTACTGTCAAAAACTCAACACCATATTCCGTAAAATCAAATAAATATTCAGTTATTTTGTAAAATTTTACTGTCAAAAATTCAACACCATATTCAGTAAAAACAATTAAATATTCAGTTATTTTTTAAAATTTTACTGTCAAAAAATTTACCCCATATTCAGTAAAAACAATTAAATATTCAGTTATTTTATTAAATTCAGTAATTTTCGTTTACTCCACAAAAGAGCCGAATTTCTAAAAAATACCAGACAGACACCTGTCCGCTTGTTTTTCTTATACGCGAGAGAGGGAGAGGAGAATATTATTATTTACTTACCCTGTTACACAAGTTTGTTTTAATTTTGTTGTACTGACCACTTTGTTTACAGAAGAACTCTCAATTATAAGACACCAGCAGCATGACCGATATGGCTTCGCACTTTTAAAATTTAATGTATTTAACTAAATTATTTTAACAAATAGAAAATGGGAATTGCTTACACAAAACAAGCAATTCATTTTTTATAGATAAGTAAAAATTTATTTTTGGTAGTTAAATTATATAAAATAATTGAATATTTAATTGTTTTTACTGAATATGGTGTTGAATTTTTTACAGTAACATTTTATAAAATAACTGCATATTTATTTGCTTTTACGGAATATGTAGTTAATTTTTTGACAATTAATTTAAATAAGATAACCGAATATTCATTTGTTTTTACGGAATTCGCGGTTGAATTTTTGACAGTAAAAATTAAATGAACTTTTCGTTGCTTTAAATTACATTTTTTATTTAATTTAACATAAAGAAGAATTTAACTCAATCAACGGACAATATTAACTGCAACTGAAAATCCGTATTAATATGCACTTAGTTTTTTGAATAACTGTTAGAATCAGTTAAAAATAAATTTGCTTGGAGTTTTAAATGTTTATTTATTTAAAAATGACTGAACGGAATATTTCTTAAATAAACTACAGTCCGCTACTGTAATAATATTGTGAGTGTACATATGTATGTTTAATTTTTTAATTAAACATGACGTATACGCATTATTTAATTGATCAATGTTACTCATACCAACTAGTGTTAATTTAAATAACATATTGAACACTGTGCTTTTAAGTATGACTATCTACATTAAAGTTTGATTAAAATATTAATATTTTTTTCTTGATAAATAGTATTAGAATAGAATATAGCGGTTTGTTTTTAAATTTTGTTTTTTCTTTTAACCCACTTACAACTACAATTCGAGTCGGAAAGAACCCAACCAATTGTAGGGGGATGAAGAAAAGATAAACTCACTGTTTATTGTTGGTGTTTTGTTTAAGCTTTGATATTGTTACAAGTAAGACTTAGAGTGTTAACAATTCTTATTCGCTTTAGGGTTTTATTTGTTTAATATTTTTGGCTTTTCTAAAATCTTTGGAAAAGGTTTCCTGATGAGCTGGTCTAAGCAACCAGTGAAATGCGCATAGAAGCTAGCTTTCCCTCAACAATAAATATCAGTGTATTTATCAAATATGAAAAATTGGGAATTAAGCACGTCATACGGAAATCGTATTAATAATAAACTTTGTTAAATTTTAACAGCCGTATTCATAAAAACTTATTAATGATTAATTTATTGTTTTTAAGCAAAAATTGCTAAAGTTGTATTCATAAACGAAAAATAGTCTATTAAACCTTTAATAAACCATTCATTAAGTAAGAAAATTTATTGTTGGATTTGCCCTTCTTTAAACCAAGAATAAAATGACATTTTGATAAGTGTTTGCATTTAATGATATTATTTTTGTGAAAGATGTTCAAAAATAATGAAAAAAATGTTTTATTTATTAATATGGACATGTTAAATACATTTTACTTAATTTTTTTTTTTATTTTAGAAACATTTTAAAGTTATATTGTTTATTATTAAAAAAAATGTATATGATTTAAATGAATATGCTCAGGGTCAAATGCAGATATTCTCTTAATTTATTTATTAAATTATTGCAACCAGTTGTTTTTTTGTTAAAAACAACAAATTATTGTTTAAAAATATTTAAAAAATAAATAAAATAAGCAAATCAAAATTATAGTGATGTTAATAAAAAGTAAACAAACTTTTTATTCGAATACTTTCTTATCGTATATTTAAAAGGTAAAACTAAAATAAAACATATTTAGTTTTATTTGATAACAATAATTTTCAAGTTCTACAATTAAGAAAATTTATAAAAAAAAATTAAATACAGAATATCATGTGAACCAAATAGAAGTTTCATGCATCACTAGCAATAAAATGGGAGCAAAATATAAATAAGGTTGCCATACCTAAGCACAAAATCGCTACAAACATTAAGGCTCGTTTTCACAACTTAACGATAGCTAAAGTTAAGATTTTATCGGCCGTATAAAAAGTGTTCCATTATTACAACTTTACTTTAACCTACCAAGTAGGATTAACCTTAATCTACTTTATCGTTCACTTTAAGTTAAAGTAAAGTTTTAATAATGGAACACTTTTTGTAAAGCCATTTAAAGTCTACTTTAAGCTATCGGTAAGTTGTGAAAACGGGCCTTAATAGTATAAACGCTGTTAATGTACGTTTATGAATACAAATTTGTATAGTAGGTTTATAAGACAAAAAGCGTTTGATAGTTATTATAATAACTATACATACATACTATAAGCTTAAAATAACAACTTTTTATGAATATGGCTGTAAATATTTATAATCTTTTACATTACAGGACGTACAAGCGAGAAGACGACTGACCAAAATTGGATCCGCCACCTTTGACGGATTGAACGATATATCTGGCGTTCAGCTGGATCAAATTTTAAACTTCGTTAGAAGTTCGGTTTGGTTCTGCGGTGGATTTCCTACTCTATAATTTTGTATATTTTAATTCCATTCAATATTACGCATATCTTTATCGGTATCGCCGAGATTTTTTTTAGTGTCGGTATCGGCAAAAAGGCGTATCATTATAGCCCAAGTTAATAATGGCTTATATGTTGTAGATTCTAGAACCTTTTAATAATTATTTAACAATAACTTTAATAGATTTAAATCTAAAGTCTGCTTTGAGGCAAAGCTAATTTTTTTCCGCTACTAGAAAATTCCGTACAATTTTAATATAATACTAATTACAATTTGGAAATTTTGGAGTAAGTGATGCAGAATTGTTCGCATTGTTTTTCTTTATATTTTGTATAAAATTCATCTTTATATCTTTTTTATTGTAGGTCGTTATTTTTTCCAAGTGGCTAGAGTAATTAAACAAAAAACGCTTTTATCACGAAATGGATTTTTTTTTAGTTATGTCGCTATTGAAGTAAAAAAGCGATATGTATCTAGGCCATTTATAAACCGGTTTGATGAATACTTCTACTTAATAAATTTACAAAGTCTATAAAATAGCTCTTCTTATTTAATGTGGTATAAATATCCAATATCAACTTTCTTTCCAAAGAGATAAGTATATTTTAAGTTCTTAAAAGAAAAAAAAAATTTGTTATCTTTAATAATTTCTAGATAGATAGAAATTACAATACAGCATACCCTGCGGTAAAGAGCACATAAAACAAGCATTTTTAAGTTTTATAAATTTCTTAAGTTTCAACATCAAAGATGGTTACATTCTTTATTGGCAAATTTTTTTCCAGCCCATACACTGAAAAGAAAAATTAATCAATCCATCCGTCAAAATCAAGCCGAAGCGGTGTCAATAGTACTGCAACTACGGATTTCAAGTTCAGAATGCTTGATTCAACTACGAATTATTCAAATCCTTCGTAATTAAAATAATCCGAAAACGGAGAAAAATAAACTGAAAATTAATAATCAATTGGCCAAAGAAATAAATACGAATAAGGAAGGGATTGGATTAAGTTAAAGTGGGATAAAAATTAGGCCATAAATTTGTAAAACGCAAACGCAACGCCAAAAATTATATTGAAAGCAAAAACAAAATGGAAAATATTTCATAATTTTGTTGTTGTTTTCTATAGAAATGTATATTGAATTTTTAGATTTTAAACGCTGCATACCTTGTGGCGTTGATAATTATAAAACGCAATATGCATTTCTGTAGAAAGCAACAACAAAATTTTTACCAATTTTTGACATTGTTTTTGCTTTCCATGTTATTTTTGGCATTGCGTTGCGTTTTACGAATTTAGGGCCTTAATCTCAAACTTGCATTTAAGCATTTCTTAGTTGGTTTTAATCCAAAAGTTAGGTTTTGAATCTAACTTAAACACTTTCCCAGAAAATTAGAGAGAGAGATACTATAATTATTTACTTACCCGTTTACACATACAGTAAGTCAAACAACTCTTTTTTAAATAAAAATATTAAAGAAAGCTGTCAAATATAAAGAACTTTTTCATTCTTCCATATTTTATTTATTTTTATACCCACACCACCATAGAGGAGAGGGTATTATGCATTTGTGGTGATGTGCGTAACACCTTAAAATATGGGTCCTGGACTCAACTTAAAGTATACCGATCGACTCAGAATCACTTTCTGAGTCGATCTTACGATGTCCGTCCGGCTGGCTGGCTGTCCATGTAACCTTACGCGCAAAGTACAGGTCGCAATTTGGAGATAATTTGATAAAATTTGGCTTATAGGTTCTTTTTGGCACAAGGACCAAGCCTATTGAAAATGGGCGAAATCAAAGGACCACGAGGGGAGATAGGGGCAATTTATGCCTTTCAGAAACTGAAATTAAAAACAGATAGATCCATATTTATATGGCTACATAAGCTATGCAGTTTTTAAAAAACAGGACCACAAGGGAGGTAGGGGCAATTTCTGCCTCTCACAAACTTTCAAACCGATTTTAATGAAATTTAAAACATACATAGATAGATCCATATTTTTATGAACACATAAGGCTACTCCATGGGTCCCGTACTGTACTTAAGTTCTTTTTTTAAATTTAAGGAAATAATATAAAAAAATTGAAAATTCACATTAATTTTATTTTAAAAGAATTGTTTGACTAACTTGTATGTTTTCTTCATATTTTTTGTATTCCCCCCTTTGTTTTCAGAAGAACTCACAATTATAAGACACCAGGAGCATGTTCGATATAGTTTTCTTAATCATTCTATTTTAAAAATGTTGTTATTCTTATTCTCCTTTTTTGAACATAAAAATAATGTATGTTTTTTTTTTTTGCAGTGTTTTTGTTGTTATTGTTTCTACACAAACTAAGAAAAATTTTATTTTACCTTCTTTTGTAGTACATATTGTTGTTGTTGCTACAACAAACTTTTACAAACACACGCGTATGCGCGCAAATGAAATGCAATAGTTTTCGAAAGAAAACCCATTTTGAATTGTTTTAAGTACTTTAAGATGTAATTGGTACTTAAATTTTTATGTACCACTCGTACGTAAAGTAGGTGAAAAAAACTTAAATTTAGTACAAGTTTTTTCTTTCTCTGTAGCATAGTTTTTATCATTATTCATTTTATTTTTATTTGCAAGTTGTCAGCAAATAAAAAATTTTTTTTTCTTGCAGACACAAAAATGTTTATGTATTTATCACAACATTTGGAAAGTTTCCAAAGATTTGGACATAAATGTACAATAATAATTGATGTCCTGTTAAAAGATAAAAATGCAATCAATAAACTATAGAAAGAAACATTTAATTGAAAAGAAAATGCACTTAAAAAAATACTTTTCTATTTTTTATTTATTTTGGGGGAGAATTTTTTAAAAGAATGTTTTGTTACAGAACTTTGGTTGGTTTTGCAATACAATAACTTGTGGTGTTTTCTTTTCTACAGAAAAATGTGACATTTTATTTGAAAAATGCAATTTGTAATTTGTTTCTTAAAAATGTTTTGCTCTCTTAAAGGATGGAATGTTTAATTCTAATAAATCTCCCTTAATAATGGAATAAGGCATTGATTGCACTTTACGCCCCGTATAAATCGACAGTGTTGATTCTGTTTATATAGGGCTACCAGACAAATTTGGGGAAAAAATCGCTTCGAATCAGGGCAGTAAAAAAGTGAAGCTTTTAAAGTTATGTGTTCTATTATTTTATAGAAAGACATAAAAAAGCATTACATTGTAAGTGGTAAGTTGTCGTTTTAATAAAATCGAAGTGGATTCTGTGTTATAAAATTATTTTCCTAAAGTCTTCAACTCAAAAAAATCTTTACATATCTTATGAAACAAAAACTCAGGACATTTTTGAGAGTTTTTAAACATTTTTGGAGGAAAAAGTTAAAATATCGATGATACCGCATCCATTACATGTGCAGAAATGACAATTAATCCATTATTGGATTCATCCTCGTCATTTGTTGAGGATGAAATATTAATTATATTTAAATTTTCACCTTAGCCTCCACTAGTTTTGCCAACGTTATTTTAAATCTCATTTTTACTTACATTGAACTGTCTTCGAGCAAAATGTAATAATGTTGATGCAATAAACAAATTTTAAATTATTTTTTTAAGTATTGAAGAACAAACTTTTTTTTTGTCAGCTATTAAAAACAGGGCATTCCACTTTTAGATAACTTGTGTTTAGTTCTCGTCAAATAACAAATAGCATTATTAAGGCGACCGTACACGAGATGTTTTTGTCATCTGACATGTCAAATTTCCCACTGCAAAATACATACATGTCGTGTGTTATCTTTTTAACTTTGGTTCTGTAAAAGTAAGATGCAAAGTCATCTGCAGTGTTGCCAATTTAGCCATTTAGTGGCTAGATTTAGCCATTTTTCACCCTGTTTAGCCATTAAAAAATGCATTTAGCCATTAGCCATTTTTTTAGCCATTTTTCGACTTGTTTAGCCATAAAATTTTTTTGCCGTTTTTCTTTTAAAAGAATAATTTTTATTTTATTATAAAAATTATAAAAGTAAAATAAACATTTTGAACAATTAAAACTCCTTAAATTTAAAACACAACTTTTAAAAATGTTGAAAATCGCTATAAACTATGACGCTGAAACATCTTTCAAAATAAAGGAACAGTATTCCACTATTAAATTTATAAAATGGATTCACACAAACATCGCTTTTTCTTTCTGGTTGCAAGTATTTCAATAAAGAGATGAAGGCGGTAACAACTGTTTAAGAAATTTCAGAATTGACTATAAGGTTTCTCTCACTTCCATGGTGTAATGCTGAAGTAGAGAGGGTGCTTAGCCAAGTAAACATCGATAAAAGTAATTTGAGAAATAGATTACATTAAGCAACCGTTAATTCGATTTTATCAATTAGGTAAATATTTTTACCATAACAATATAATATTTATACCACCACCACAACAGTGGAGATCGTACTATGCGTTTGTGCTGATGTCTGTAACATCCTAAAATATTGGTCGTTAGCCCACCTTTACGTAAACCGATTGGCTTGGAATCTCTTTCTGAGTCGAATTAACGATGTTTGTCTGGCTGGCTGACTGTCCATGTAAACCTTGTGCGCAAAGTACAGGTCGCAATTTAGAGATTATTTGATAAAATTTGGTACAAATTGTAGGGCATCATAAAGTCTGGTTTAACCGACTATACTTTCTAACTTGTTTTTGATTGTAGATCTGGACTCAAAAGGTTGGGTAAATGTTGTCGTAATAATGATTTACCTTCAAATTATTTAAGACTTATGATTATTTGAAACTAATGAGTGATTCCTATGAGATGAACAATAACGACATCGAATTTTTCGATGATTTTATTCTTTAATATTAATTTACGTTTATTCTTATTAAACAAATTAATCTTAACTCACAATTTCATCATAAACAACTTTAAATAGTTTAATTATTTTTTGTTATTGAATTTTTATGTGATTTTATTAAAAAAAAGCTTTTAGCCATTTTTTAGCCCATTTTTAGCCCATTTTTAGCCATTTTTTAGCCATTTTTTCCGTAAATTTAGCCATTTTTGGTCACCAAGTTTTGGCAACACTGGTCATCTGACAAAATTTCAATTATAGCGTGCTCTATTTTCTTCTGACAAACCATCTGACTTCAGGAATCTATGCCGAGAAGAAACCCGCAGCGGCGTCCACTATTGACGCAATCATTAGCCGGCTGAAGTTAATATTTAACAATACCGAGATATGTATGATCATCCCACCACGACATTGCACTACAGCTTAAAAGCATACATTTTTCTTAAAGCAGAGAAAGAGCTAATTTTTTCTACAAATTGCTGTGGTAACATGTCTTAAATTATTGTTATAAATACTGAACCTATTTCGATGAAATTTGATACTAATAGGTCGATTGCGGATGACGACTGAACTAAATTTCAGTTGCCAGCAGCGAAATCAGGCAACGCCGCTCATGTTAAAATATAAAATAACAAAATTATGTTTGATATATTTTAACATGAGCGGCGTTCCCTTATTTCGCAGCTGACAACTAAACTTCAGTTGCGTTGCTATCCGCTATCGGCCCATAACATAGAATGTTATAGCGAAATTGCTAGAGGCAATAAAGTTTAAAAATTTAACCGATTTTTTTAATTAAATCAAATCAAAGCATTTCACAAAAAAGGACATTTTGGAAGTTGACCTTTCAGGGGGTAAAATTGTGTGAAAAAAACACTTTGCGTACTATTTAATGAATCCCATTTAGACTGCAGAATTTGAAAAATGTATATATATTTATACTTAAACTATCATGAAGGATATAGGTGTAAAAATTTTAGCTCAAAGGGGTAGAACAGAGTAAAAATTCTTAATTTTTGTAAAAAAAATTTTTCAAAATAATTTTGTGATCCTAAAACAACCATTTTGTTTGTATGAATTCTTCGTCAGATTTACACAGAAAAGTACATTTTAAAATCTATTCTTCTTTTTTGACGATCACTTGATTCAGAATAAGTGACAGAAATGGTTTCGATTTACATAAACGCCGCCATAACGGCCTTATTCCATAGTGGATCTCAACCACTTGGTGAGTTAATATATGGCTAAATCCAAAGTGTTGAACGTGACAGTCGTACGCATCAAAAATGCAATAGCACTTTTAACAACAAATATTTTTACGTTCTCTTAACCCTGAATTAATAGCACTAAGAAATCACTGTTATCTATGCTAAAGTTTATGGAGGGCGCAATTTTAGGCCAAAGATAATGGCAAAAGAAGTAGCTGTTCGAACGTGAAAAAAATAGAAGTAGTTTTTGTGGCCATGTATAAAAAGGCGTAATTAAGCGAAACCTGGCACAATTTTTTAGTCAAACTACTTTGAGAATTTTACGTAGCAATGTAACATTAAAATGTCTTTGGTTTGATTCCAAAATCTTCTGTATTTTCTTTTTTTAAGCCAAAATCGTGAAATTTTTTCCATAATAATTGAACTGAATAATGATTAAAACAAAATTAAAATTTACCGTTAATCCGAATAAAATGTTGCTCTTTGAACTCTTCCTTAAATTACAGACCATGTAAGAAAAATTTTTTTGGAATAATTTTTGCCAAATATCAGAAGATAATATTAAAGAAAACATAAAGGGTGGTTAAATTGTAAGGGCCGATGTTGAATGTGAACCACACCTTAACGCCAAGTTTTTTTCCGAATTTTATTTGACATTTCTCTATTTCAGACTTACTCAATTTGAACCATGGAGAGATACACAATCTAACAACGTGTTAAAGTTATCCAGACTTATTATGAAAATGGGCGTTCAAATCAAAATGCATATCGTGCACTTCGTGATTTTTTTGGTCAATTTGATCGTCCAAATGTGCGTACAATCGCAAAAATCGTGGAAAAATTCGAGCAAACCGGGTCTGTAGAAGATGTGAGAACACCAGTGCATGCTCGTACAGCTCGTACTGCAGAAAATATTGCTGCTGTTCGCGATAGTGTGGTTGAAGAGCCGTCCACCTCAACTCGTCGTCGTGCCCAACAATTGCACCTCTCACGCTCGTCGTTGATGAACATTATGCATAAAGACTTGCATTTACACGCTTACAAGGTGCAATTGGCTCAAGAACTAAAGCCTCTTGACCATTCCAAACGTCGTGAATGGGCAGAATGGTGGCAAAAAATGGCAACAGTGGATGATCAATTTTCGAAGAAGATCATCTTCAGTGATAAGGCACATGTTCACCTCAGTGGATTCGTCAATAAACAGAATTGCCACATTTGGGCGAATGAGAATCCAAGAGTGATTGTCGAAAAACCAATGCACCCACAAAGAGTGACTGTTTGGTGCGGTTTATGGGCTGGCGGCATCATCGGGCCGTATTTTTTCCAAAATGAGGCCGGTCAGGCAGTTACTGTGAATGGTGTTCGCTATCGTGAGATGATAACGAACTTTTTATGGCCCGAATTGGAAGATATGGATGTGGACGATATGTGGTTTCAGCAGGACGGTGCCACTTGCCACACAGCTAACGAAACAATGGCTCTTTTGCGCAACAAATTCAATGGCCGTGTTATCTCACGTAATGGCGATGTCAATTGGCCGCCAAGATCATGTGATTTGACACCGTTGGACTTTTTTCTTTGGGGTTATTTGAAAGAAAAGGTGTACGTCGAAAAGCCAGCAACAATTCAAGAGCTAAAGGATGAGATAATTCGGCACATTAACGGCATAGAACCTCCATTATGCCTCAGGGTCATCGAAAATTTGGACCATCGGATGGAGGTGTGCCGCCGTGGTCGCGGCGCCCATTTGGCCGATATTTTGTTCCATACATAATTGAGTAATACCAATATATCATAATAAAATAAAATTACAATAATTTCCTAAATAGTTTGTGTTTTATTCAAAATCAACATCGGCCCTTGAAATTTAACCACCCTTTACAATAAAACATTCTCACAAATAAGAAATTACGTTTGCACAACTTTGCAGTCTGATTGTTCATCTAAGTGAACAAATTTATGGGTAAATTTATAAAATTAGTAAAATCTAAATATTTCTCTATAATAATACCGTAAAATAATCAGCTTTTAACAACTTTTAAATTTTCGGTCACAGTGGACCTTTTGACGGATATGCCCATATGCACTTACTAAATGCCCCAGTGTGGGTTTGAATTCATTTGCACACACAGGTTGCAATTCCTGTTTATAGAGACCTCCCAAAAAATCCTTGTTTATGGGCCTCCGCTGCCTTTTTCATTGAATTCTGGCAGCATCTATCGAACCTAGGGATCCCTCCATGGACCGAACTTAAACCACAAAGTGAAAAATCAGTTCTTACCAGGACACCACATATATATACATACTTATATGACCGATGACCCACTATTTTGACAACGATGCTGTATTTGAAATGTTATTCCCTCCATATTATCTGCCTAAAATGATGCCGCCTTCAACCATGTATCCCATCTGGCTATGATCGGCTCTGGTGGTAACTCCTTATTTAGTATTGGCTTGTAGTGTTGAACTCTTATAGAGCTTTTTATAAATAATTTTTTGCTATATATGTATGTATGCCTATAGCATATTCTTCTGTATTGCTTGCACCTTAATATTTAACGAGGGGAATTCAATTTTTCGATGAAATTCACTTACATATATTTTCACATGCTACATATATTTTGCTTATGCTGCATATATTTTGCTTATGCTGCATATATTTTGCATATGTTTGAAATATTTTTTTGCATAATTTCTGCATATGTGAGGCGCAAAATAGAAAGGGACCTAAGGGTTTTGTTCAGGAAAGCCATTTTATCTTTGTATTTTTGGTGTACCATCACTAAGCGTGTTGGTATTGGTCTCATTTGAAAGCGACACATATCAACCTTGAAAACGAGCGTAGGTCGTCCCAACCTCTTGTTTTGTGTAGTTAGTTTTTACTGTTCCCTTTACCTTACTGGTCCCTTTCTCTATGCGCTGTCACATATTCGTTGTTATATTTAAACGATAAAACGTCTAATGCAAAGTTTGTTACCAATTTGATGCGAAATAAAAAATGCAATATCCGGGGTCTAGTTACATATGAGCCTCTTCAAATTCCTGTCAATTTGTTATTTAAAATTTCATTTTGTCTTAAAATAAACTTACTACCTGTCGTAATATCGACCCCTTTACGCGAAATTATCGTATATGCCAGTTTTTTTGAAATTGAGTTTTTGATGCAATCTTGTTCTACATTCAAAGAGACGTCACCTGACAAAATATTGTAGGCGAATTCCAATTCGTTGCTCCAAAAATTGAATGTATATTTTCATTTTGATATTGCAAGTGATAGCAGAGAAAATTAGAAAAATGGCTCTCCTGTAAAATTTGGTTTTTGTAATATACGATAATTTCGCGCAAAGGGGTCGATATATCAAGGCATTAATGTTTTGTGTTGTGTTTTTTTTTTTTTTTTGTAGAAAATAGTTATATGCAATTTTTATTATTTTGTTTCCTAAAAGCGTTAACTTAAAATCATTTTATTTTTCAAAGAAAAATTTAAACAACTTAATTAAAAACTGTAAAAGCCAAAAAAAAATATGTATATTTTTTTAATCTAAAAATGCCAAGGTTGTGCAAAATAATTTTCTCTAATTGTCAATTACATTCAAGCCAATCGATAGTTTCACAAGTTAAAAGTAAAATTCATTTTACGTACTTTTCGTAATCCCTTTAATGCAAAAGATTATTTACAGACCAATTCACATAATTTTGTTTTTTTTTTTTTCTTTAGTTAACATTTACGTATGTACTACCCCAATTGCATGCCTACCTTCAAGTGCAAATCCAATAGGGGGAGCGAGTCGAGCGCTGGTATTCTAAATTAATAAATTGAGTTTGCAGGCTATCCCGATTGAATTTCTAATATTTGACTCCCTTCCGCCCTTGCATACCGTCATTGAATGCACTTCATTCAATCTTTTTGTAAACCTATTACATAGTATAATGAACATGTTTAATAAACAAATTGAATTTACTACCAATTTAATAACGTTTTTAAATGTGTAGCAAAACAAATAAAAAACAAATTTGTTAAGATTTCAATGGTTTTTATATCGAAAAAGGTAATTTTGTGTAGCACATAGGTCAAAATTCAATATTTACGTGGCCAAAATTATTTCTTCATATGTCTGATATGAATATTTTTTTGATTAAGTTAGGTTTGTTTGAAAATTTAAGTTAAAAAAGTCATATGAAACGCACGTAAACATTTATTTAAGAAACACACACAAAACGAAAAGAAATTATACAAAATTACCCAGCGGTAAATATTGAAAGGACCGCAAGTGGCAGGCCTTTTTGAAGGCCTCTATACTTCTTTCTAAAAGATTCGCTTCGCATGATATCTTGCCTTCTAGAAGGCATAAACTTCTATGTAAAAGACCATCTGAAATATTCAGTACACATTCGCTACTCCCTTCTTTGAGAAGGGAGAAAGGAAGGTGTTCAGTTTTATTTGGGAAGGGATCGAACTTGTTTTTAAAGGAAGTGTGGAAGGCCTTGCGCCCAATGACAACCTGTGTAAAAAATAAATAAGTATGGAATGCGGCGAGAAGGGCTTCTGACTGCTTGTGACTGCTAAATAAGGCCTTCTATTAGGCCTCTTTACTCATTCTAGTTACCGCTGGGTATTATAATATTACAAACAGGCATTAATACAACTGAGGGGAAAAATAACGTACAGTGCTATTTAAAATAAATTCTGTATTTGTTTGCCCCCTTTCACACCCGGCAAGTTAATTGCGCAAGTTACTTGCCGACAACAACAAAGTCTGTAAGGAAAAAACAAATTTCAAAAAAATTTGTACAGACTTTGTTGTTGTCGGCAAGTAACTTGCGCAAGTAACTTCCCGAGTGTGAAAGGGGGCTTTCAATTAAATAAAAATATATGTATAAACATAAACTAATCTTATACATCAAATATATGAGGAATGCTACACGGCAAATACATTATTCCGTAATTGATTCTTCTTGCTGCTCGTCATCTGAGTCTAGTTCGTTGTTGTTCGAATATGCCGGGAGCTGCGTCTTGTAATAACAGTCGTATTTCTGTGAATCTATTTTATATCAACGTGAACTTGTCTTCCATATGACTTTTAATCTATAAATCAGTTCATAGTTTATCCCGGTTATATCTGCCGCCAAATGTGGATTTTCGAAAAACCATCATTGGCATTTCAGAAATTCCGATTTTTTTTATCCTTCGTTGCTGTGTAACGATGTTGTCAATAAGGCTTTGTACGATTCTTTTCACACAGATACCTGGGGGTCTACTCTCTATTGCGATGCGAAAACAATTTCGATGCGAAAGCGAAATGCCAACTTGGTAGTCTCTATCACTTTCGCAAAATTATTGAAATTGGAAAATTTAAATAAAATGATGATGTGATGATTTACGAAAAGAAAAAAATTAAAAGATGCGAAAGACACATGCAAAAACGTATTGAAGAGTATCAATCGCTAGATTTGCTGCAATCTTCTTTCTCTCCCCCTACAACCCGTAAGCATTCCTTTGGTGGATAACATTTTTGTTTTGCTTGCAACAATAAGTTATATGGAGGATAAAACCTCTTATTTGTGTTTCGGATGATCTCGTAATAACGTCTTGTTAGATCAGCCTCAACGAACATAGCTTAAGCTCGTAGTGATGTCAAGGGAGTAGCACTACCTTAATTTCCTTTTTCCGCGACATTTTTATATTCGTGCGCTCGACTAGGAAAATTTGTTATTTCTTTCAGGATTTTTGGCCTTCCCTTTTTGAAAAGTTCCATTCAACCAAGACACATTATTTTTAAAAAACCCTCTTCCTTTCTGGGCATTTTGTCCTTTACAATACTTTAAATAAAAAATATCTTTGTTTTAAGTCGTTTATGTCCTCGTCTGTATTGGCATAGTTTAATAATAACTGACTTTCTAAGAAAACCACTTTTGCACTGAAATTCGGCAAGTTGTCGTCTTTCATAATTTAATAAAGGTTTTTCCGGGTAACAATTTCGATACCTGTAGTGCGATTCTGTAATTAATTTTGACAATAGTTGTCATTGTTAAAAAAATTGATAAGCAAATTGACAATTTTGCTATTCTGTAATATTTTAAACAGTACTTGTTATCGTTAAGTCAGCTGTTTGCGTTAAGTAAACGACAACTTTTTTAGTGTTGTTTATTTATTGTTAAATGTCGAAAAAATAAAAAATATTTAGTTAAAAGAAATAATATAACTTGAAAATGGCAATTAAATAATTTGCATTTAATTTAATAGTAAAATGTTTGGCTTATCTTCTTAAAAAAACAACTAAAAAAAATTTTTTATTCCTCTTTGTGTTTTTCGTTATTTTGCCATTTTTTGACAGTGTTGCCACTTGACGTTAATTTTTATCTATGTTGTTAACAACAATTTACAGAATCACATAATCGTTAGTGCAAACAACAAAACAGGTTGACAATTATAACAACTGTTGTTATTGTTAAAAGTTACAGAATCCCACTACTGATGTGCTCTAAGTGTCTTGTTATTTTGAATTTAACATGTAAATAATAATTTATATATAATAATTTATAATTTTACAACAACTTGAACTATAGAAAAAATATTATAACATGGAAAACAATGAATAAATATTTTTAAAAAACATAAAAATATTAAAAAGTAGTTTTCTAACAAGTATAAACTTCAACAAAGTACCTTGAATTACGGAAAGCAACGATTACCTAACTAATAAGAAACAAAAAACATTTTTTAATATAAAATCTTTATGTTTAAAAAGGTCCCCAATTTTATCAGTTTGCACTCTTCTGCAGCCATTTTTGTGCTTTCTTGCGCCCGGTCGAAGGTCGGCTATGCCGAGACGCTAGACCATAGGGGAGAAAATCCTTGCGCCCAAAAGTTATATGTTTAATATACGCACCCAGAGAAAAAACAACAAAACCATTTTTAAATAAATTTTAACCATATCATGTATAATTTAACCAAATCATTGTCACCGACAACCATATTATGGTAAAATAAGTTTCTTTAAAAATAGTTTTGTTGGTTTTGACCATAATAAAACATGTTTTTCTCTGCGTGAATGTATTTAACACAGTGTCCATGGACACTTCGACACTGGACGTTATGACATGCCACCTTGCAAAAATCTATATTATGTTTTGAGTAATTGATTAAAACTATGCAGTAATTAATTAATATTTAACTATTGAAGAGTGCACAAAGTTTGGCGGAGGGCTCAAATAAGTATTACTGTCCATACTGCCGAGCAGCTGTTGAAGATACAATGCAATTTTTTACATAAAAGTTACATTTGTATGTTACTAAATTTATATGAATAATAAACACTTTTTGCAAATTGGGTAATTTTAAATATTTTTTTTTTTTTTTAATTCGTTTTTGCTTTTTGGGTCATTTTTAATTTTTTTTTTTTTGGCCCTTTTTCGTTTTTTTTGGGCAAAATTTCATATATAACTTTTTGGGTCATTTTCCATGTTATTTTGGGCGATTTTTCATTTTTTTTTTTTTCTTGGGCCATTTTTCTTTGGGCGATTTTTCCTACAGCCGCTTTCTTTTGGTTCAAGAATTGTACTTTAATATAAAAAAAGAATGATGATCGTATCCCATCGAAAAATATAACAAATTGACCTTTAAAGTTAAAAATTACGTCAAAAAGCGTCTAAAAAAACATCATGTGTCTGAAACTATCAAACTTTTTAAATTATGCATTCTGTGTTATCGGAATCCATTACTTTTAATTCAAGAGCTGGCACAGGAAAAAAATTATAAACGTTGCAAATTAAGTTTGGTTTAGCCCGTCACTGACTTAAAGCAACAAAAACGAGGGCACATTTTGACGGTCAAGTTCCGACTGCCTGTATGCGATCGGGGTGTATCTCAGAAAGGATGTTAGGTTCAGTTAGGATTCTCAGAAGGGTCTTCTTCCCAGAAACGTGTTATTTTATATGTTAACCTTACTTTATAAAATTCAATTTTGGCCGAGTAAGTATTGCATTTTTAACCTATGGGCATAGTCTATTAAAAATGTGCAATAAATATTACAAAGTACAACAAAACCTAACATAAACTATTATCTCGAAACAAAATTAGATTGTGGGTGGGCAATAATTCCTCGTAGATTCAATTTAAGGTCCGAGCACACAAGACACTTTTACCTAAATAAATTTTAAATAAATATTGACATCTCCAAAAAAATAGTTAAAAATTTTTTGTTTCTGTAGATTTTAAGCTGTATATAGATCGTTTATAGGGCTAACTCTTCGAGTTCATACAGCCTTTGCAGTGTTGACAATCTCTTTTTATAATTTTAAATTTTTTTTATCGTAATCGCAGATAAAAGAAATGGTTTAATAAATATATTATCCCCGGAATGGCCACAAACAAACTATTTTTGCTTTTTACTTTACTATTGTATCGATTAATAATTTTTTCTGCCTGTCATTCGATTTCGAACGAAAATTTCGTGTGCTTAAGTTTTAGGCCGTTTTCATTACAACCAAATCGAGTAGATTTGATTTGAAATCTTCCTTAAAATCTTTTGTGTAACCATTGTACTTTTTTGCCATTAGCGAGTTTTTTTTGTCTAAGGCCCAAATTAACAGTCATAAGTTAATTATCAGTAAACTAAAATTATATCTTTTGGCTAACTAACATTTTATTTTTGCAGTATATTGCTTAACTAAAAACTTTTATTAGAGTAAGATATGGTAACTCTATCAAAATACTACATAAATTTCAATATTGGCGTGGCAGGATCTATGTACTATTTTTAATAGTAATTTTCCACAATGAAAAAAACAAGTTTAAATAATAATTTGCAACGCAATAGCTGTTGTCTAACTAGTAGTTTTAATCAACTTCATTTATTTTATCAATCTTTAAACAAGCCGCCATTATTGTTTTTTTTTTATTCAAATGTCAAATTTGTTTGTGCAGGAAAGTATTTTTCAGTGCTAAATGGAAAAAACCATAGTAGCATCACTAAAGGCTAGATTACACTATCTCACAAGTCCTTTGTATCCCATAATACTTTGTGAGATAGAAATCTAATTAGTTTTGTTGCGACTCTCTAAAAATCAAATTTAACATGACAGTTTGTGTTCACACCATGGCTGTAGGAAATATCGCCCAAAGAAAAATGGCGCAAAAAAAAAATAATGAAAAATCGCCCAAAAAAGTTCCATGTAAAATTGGGCCTGAATTCATATGAAAAGTGACCCTGTAGCAACCCACATTTATTTATTCCATATTTCTTATTTATATTTAAATCCTAACGTAAACTTAAGATACAACCCTATGTTTAAATTATTAACAACATTTGAAATCAACTTTTGTTTTTAATACAACTCTATGTTTATTTAAGAACTATTCAGAATCAACTCTGTCCATTAATAACTTTTTTTGAATTTAACGTTTATTTTGAATACGACTCTGTTAACATTATTAGTACATATTTTGACAACCATGAAATGAAGACGAAAAGGATTGCTATAAAAGCAGCATCACTTGTGTGTAAAGATCGAGTAGCATTCTGACTTTCAATCAGTAAAGAGCATTGTCTAGGCTTATTATAAGTACCGGACGTGCCTTTTCTGCTGAATAAGAATAAATCTACTAGTGTTAAAGAAACGTTTAATAAAAGTGTGTTTGTTTTTAATGTTAAAAGTGTGTTTTTTTCATGAACAACTACAATCTTAGAAACAAGATTGTTTCATTGGCGCCCAACTTAGTGGCCTCGAATAATTCCAAAGCCGAGGTAAACAACAAAAAGGCTATCGTAGAGAAGAAAGCCTATGAAAATAACACAAAGTCATCAAAAACAAGTCATAATAACAACAAAACGGCTTTCGTAGAGAACGAAGCCGTAACAACTTTAACAAACGAAGACAACATGGCAACATTTTCAGCTGAACAATTCCAACAGATTTTAGCGGCAATGGGTGGCACAAACAGAGGTGGTTCGTTCACTCAATGCACAGCACGCTACAAGGGACAAAGAGATCCCGCTGCGGTGGAAGAATTTTTGGCTGCTGTTAGCGTCTACAAAGATATTGAAAAAATATCCGATATCGATGCAGTACGTGGAATACCCCTACTGCTTGAGGACTATGCGGCCGCGTGGTGGATTGGTGTAAAAGACACAGTGAATAGTTTTGAAGAGGCAAAAACTCTCATTCGTACAACATTTTCGCCACCAATACCTGATTGGCGCATTTTTTTAAATATTTTCGATACAAAGCAACAAAAAAGAGAGCCAACAGACAGTTTTGTTTGTAAAAAGAGGCTCCTGTTGTCCCAACTGAAAGTGCCTATGACAGAAGAAGTACAACTCAATATGATATATGGACTGTTGAACATAGGCATTCGTGAGCGAGTTCGCCGTGATGGTATAAAAACATTTAGCGACCTCATTTCGGCAAGCAGGGAGGCAGAAATGTTTGTAACAGAAGTTCAGTCAATAGATAGTAATGCAGTAATTAAAGAAGAAGATGTAACGAGCAACCGCTGTTGTTTTTGCCGTATGAAAGGCCATGTTATTGAAAATTGTTTTAAGAAGAAAAAGCGTGATGAGCAACAAGCCAAGAAAGAAGTAGAACAACAGCAACAAATGATTCAACAAGAAAAAATAAGCCAACCATCAAACAATTTGGTCAAGAAACCAACGTTTTCATGTTATGGGTGTGGTGCGCCAGGGGTGTACCGAGCAAATTGCCCCACATGTAGCAACCACACAAAGAAGAGCCCTCAATATTTGTCTTTCAATTCCTTGTCATCCACTATTATTGGTCACTCATTGCCTACAACCCACATCGAGATTTTTGGTTTGAAAGGCAATTTTCGACTCCGGTGCAAAGACAAGTGTTGCCAGTTTGAATTTGAAGAAAATTCTTACCAAAAACTGTTGTGTGTTCCAAGATGTGCGTGCAGATGTTACTTTGGCCAACGGGTCCACGACTACCGGCAAAGTAATGCATACAATTTGTGATGTAGTGATTGGCGGTAGACTTCGGAAAATTAGATTGGTATATCTTCCAAACACTGAGAAAAGTCGTACATTATTGGGAGCAGACTTTTTAGAACAAGCTGGAATTGTCCTAAACATGGCGCAAAGGTGCTGGTATTTTGAGGACGCGCCTAAAACCAGATTTCTATTCACAAGCTCTCTTAAAGTAGGAGTTTTCAGTATGGACCTCAACAGCGATGAATGTTCTCCATGCAGTAAGGCTATGGGGGAAGTTTCTAAGTTCATCAGCTTCTTTGAGGATAAAAAGAAAATTTCGCCACTTTCCTATTCACCAAAAAGTTCTAATGATTGTTCACCACACTCTATTCAAAATATCTTTCGAGATGCAATACCTGTGGGGGAGCGAACACCTGGTGAGATTTCTACTTTATTCGCACCCCCCATTAAAGTCCGAAAAACCGAACAAGATGACTACTCGGATGCAATTTTTATGCCTTTATACTCATTGCGTATCCACATTTTGAAGGAATCCGATGGTATTGGGTTAAGAAACCAGTTCAAGCTACTTCATTTCCTGTTCACCTGAAGGACACAGTCCATATTGGTTGTTCTCTAGAAAACATGATCTTAAGGTTAAGATCTCCAGTGTTAATGCTCTTGGGGTAGATTTGCTCCAGGGGGAGGGTACAGATGAGTACCCCATAGAATATGCCAGCAGCATTATGTTTATGTTTATTTAAGAACTATTCAGAATCAACTCTGTCCATTAATAACTATTTTTGAATTTAACGTTTATTTTGAATACGACTCTGTTAACATTATTAGTACATATTTTGACAACCATGAAATGAAGACGAAAAGGATTGCTATAAAAGCAGCATCACTTGTGTGTAAAGATCGAGTAGCATTCTGACTTTCAATCAGTAAAGAGCATTGTCTAGGCATACTGCCGAGCAGCTATTGAAGATACAATGCAATTTTTTACATAAAAGTTACATTTGTATGTTACTAAATTTATATGAATAATAAACACTTTTTGCAAATTGGGTAATTTTAAATATTTTTTTTTTTTTTAATTCGTTTTTGCTTTTTGGGTCATTTTTAATTTTTTTTGGCCCTTTTTCGTTTTTTTTTGGGCAAAATTTCATATATAACTTTTTGGGTCATTTTCCATGTTATTTTGGGCGATTTTTCATTTTTTTTTTTTTCTTGGGCCATTTTTCTTTGGACGATTTTTCCTACAGCCGCTTTCTTTTGGTTCAAGAATTGTACTTTAATATAAAAAAAGAATGATGATCGTATCCCATCGAAAAATATAACAAATTGACCTTTAAAGTTAAAAATTACGTCAAAAAGCGTCTAAAAAAACATCATGTGTCTGAAACTATCAAACTATTTAAATTATGCATTCTGTGTTATCGGAATCCATTACTTGTAATTCAAGAGCTGGCACAGGAAAAAAATTATAAACGTTGCAAATTAAGTTTGGTTTAGCCCGTCACTGACTTAAAGCAACAAAAACGAGGGCACATTTTGACGGTCAAGTTCCGACTGCCTGTATGCGATCGGGGTGTATCTCAGAAAGGATGTTAGGTTGTGTTATTTTAATTTTTTATTTCGTATTTAATAATCAGTACATACTTTTTTGCTTCAAATTCCACGTGAAATAAAGGCAACTTACCTTATTTCGCAGTTGTAAAAAAATGTTGCCAGAAACATTTCGGAACTTGTTCACAAAATAAACAGAGTACAACTCTATCAACATTATTTCATTTTTTTTTATATGCATTTTGACAGCATTTCACGTGAAATGTTGAATAGAGTACCAGGCTTAACAGGGAAACGTTATTTTTTTTAATGATTTTCTACACAAACACTATTAGCTTTTGTGTTTTCCACAAATCTACCGAACCGAACATTAAGAAACGATATTTAGTGTTTATTTTCGAACACTGCTTTAAATACTTCTAATTTACAAGTTAGCAGAAACCAGCAAAACGGAAAAAAATGATTGCAAAGGTCGTTGCGGGATGGAAAATGGATTACATGCAGTTTATTTCACTGTCAATTAATTATTATCATCCAAGTTCCTAGGCCACAACAAAATTTGTCCAATCATTTCTTCTTAATGCTAACAATTTTATTTCACTCCACGTTGTATGGGCCTTCCTAAGTTCATCTTGAACTTGTCGTCTCCAAGTTTGAGTGGGCCTGCCTCTGCGTCGGCTTCCCTGAGGCTTCCATTGTAGGGGTTCTTTGGCACTATTTCCTTCAGGCTTCCTCAATGTATGACCTATCCAACGCCACTTTCTGCTTTTAATTTCATTATACATTGGCTTTTGATTGCACCTTTCGTATAGATGTTGGTTCGATATTATGTTTGGCCAATGGATTCGCAGGATTCTCCTAAGACATCTGTTTACGAATGCCTGGATTCTGCTAATTACTCTTGGAGATGTATTCCATGTTTCGCACCCATAGAGCAATATAGATTTTACATATGAGTTGAATATACGTATTTTAGTGCTACGTTTTATCTGTGATGATTTCCAAACATAATTCAAGGCTCCAAATGCTTGTCTTGCTTTTCTCATACAATTATTTATTTCCATTTCGGAGCCTCCTGTTGATGTTAATACGCTACCAAGATAATTAAATAATCCTACTTCTTCCAGTGGTGTATTGTCTTAAAATAGTTGTGTTGTATTTCCAGCGTTTATGCGCAAGGATTTGGTTTTAAAGCTATTGATTGCAAGACCGGCTCTTTTCGCGAACTCTTGCACTTGGTTCAGTTTTTGCTGCATGCTGGACTGCTGATGCGTTAAAAGGCATATGTCATCAGCGTAGTCAAGATCCTCTAGCCGGCTGTTAGAGCCCCAAGTAATACCGTTAGCTTCCTGAGTCGCAGCTATCATAATTGTGTCCAATACAATATTGAAAAGAAGAGGTGACAAGACACACCTTTGTCTTACCCCCGTATGAATTTTAATTTTCTGGCTGGTCAGACCATCGTGTAAGATGCGACAGTAAGAATCATCGTACATGGCTTGAATTAGATTAATAATTTTCCTAGGTACACCTTTACATTGTAGTGCTTTCCATATTGCGTGGTGAGAGAGAGTGTCGAAGGCCTTTTGAAAGTCTATAAATGTGAGATATAACGGCGTTCTCATCTCTATTGATTGTTCAATAATGATCCTGAGGGTGTTTACATGGCCCATACATAAATAATTCGGTCTGAAGCCAGCTTGCTCTTTTCTGAGTTCGGGTGAGAGCGCATTTGAAATTCTCTTATTGAGTATGTGGGCTATGACCTTATTGACCATACTCAATAGAGTTATGCCCCTATAATTGGAGCAATCAGAAAGGTTGCCCTTTTTAGGCACATTGATTATTAATCCTTCTTTAAGATCGGAAGGCAGTTCCCCTGAATTCCAGAAGTTCTCGATGATAGGCAGGAGGAGTGCAGCGCTTATGTCTAGATTCGCACTGAGCATTTCTGGGGCAACATCATCAATTCCTGCAGATTTATTATTTTTCAGAGATGATATCGCGTCGCATATCTCTGATAAGGAGGGTGGCAGAATGCTAATATCATCTCTAATCACGTGGGATTCGCAGCTGCAAACATTTTCATCCTGGGATGTCTGGTGTACTTGCAGTATATTTGTGTAATGCTGTACCCATACCTCTAGCTGAGCTTGGCTGTTGGTGTGAGATATTCCATCTGGTCCAATGAGTGGTTTCCCTTTTGAAAATTTTACATTCTTTCCTGTCAGTTTCCTTAAAGCGCCATGTAGTTCTCTCGTTTTGTGAGTCGCTGCAGCAGTTTCAGCTTGAGTAGCAATATCTTCTGCCCAACGCCGTTTATCGCATCTTGCACTTTTCTTGACATTTTTGTCCAATAGGCTATATCTTTTGCTTAATTCAAGTTTCAGTGACCTAGTTCGCGCAGCGTTTAGATGCGATTTTAAATCCTTGCGCTGCTGCATGAGCGTCTAGGTGTCATCAGATAACCATGATTTCTTTGGTTCCTTTCTAGAGCCTATATGTTGGGACGCTGTTTCCAAGATTGTTGTTTTCAATTTCTTCCAGTATTCCTCCAAATTATAAGTACTTGTTTGTAGGTGTTACGCATTTATTAGCAAGATCGCTGGAGTAATTATTTCGTATATCGACTTGCTTTAGTTTAGAGGTTTCAAACCTAGTCCTGCGTCTGACTGCACTGTTCTTCTGGGCGGCCGCTACTTTGAATCTTATTGTTGTAGGTGGTGATCACTACTTGCATCTGCACCTCTCTTGATACATACATCCAGGAGCGAGCCTCTCCATTTTTTGCTGATAGCAATATGGTCGATCTGGTTTTCGGTCGTACAATCGGGAGATATCCATGTGTCTTTATGTATTCGCTTATGTGGGAACAACGTACCGCCTATCACGAGAGCGTTGCTAGCGCATGTTTCCGCGAATAAAGTACCATTTTCATTCATTGTTCCTAGCCCATGGGTGCCCATTACAGATTCGAAATTATTGTTGTCACTCCCGAACTGAGCGTTGAAGTCGCCCATTAATATAATTATGTCTCCCCTGTGAATAGAGTCGAGTACCTGTGTCAACTGGCTGTAGAACGCACTCTCCGTCGGAGCGTAGCATTGCACAATAGAAAGGTATCTGCCTCTTGTACAAAATCTAGCTGATATAATGCGATCTGTGTGCGGTTTCCAATCAACCAGAGCTTCTTTAGCACTTTAGCAACACCACTAGCCCTTGGCTGTCCCGTTGGTTTACCCGAGTATAGCAATGTCAATCTATCGGTCGTTTGCTGTTCACCGCAATCAGGTCATCTTGTTTCACATAGACCGAGGAGTGTTAATTTATACTTGCAGAATTCTTTCGTTATTTGGGCAAGTTTTGAGGTTTCAAGCATCGTTCGAATATTCCATGTTCCGAATCGTGTCCTTGTTTTCATTCCGAAGGTTGTCATCGAGGGGGGATTTTGATTGTTATTATTATTTCCTGTGGTTTCGTTAATCATGTGTTTTAAGGTGACCGGGAGATTAACCTGATGCACCCGATTCTGGACTGGGGCTGCCAGCTATGCTACCAGACTAGCGATGAAAATAACAGCCGTTCCACAGGAATCAGACGCTGCTTGAGCCGCTCCTAACCTGGAGAACAGACGCTCGGTGTACCTGTTGGTCCGCGGGAGCTATTTGATTTCACTCCTACCACTCATATCTGAGAGGCGTTCCCCTATCCGCCACCTGGGGACGCGTCCATTTGGGGTAACAGGCTCCCCCATGGAACTGTCAATTAAAGGATAATTTATAAATTTGTAAAAACACGTTGTTGTTAAATAAAAAAGACATATAAAATTATAACTTGATTGGTAACAGGAATAAAAAGAGATATAAAATGCAATTTGACTCAATAAGCACTTAAAAAAAATAGTTGAAATATAAATAACCATAATAGTTTTAATGTTTACCATAATAACGTTGATCAAATAACGGCTTATTTTAATCATGTTCTGGTCAAATCAAAACAAAATATGACTAATTATAAACAATAGTATTATAAAGTTTATATCAAGGCGAATTTATTACAGGTGGTCTTAAAAGCCCTGCTGATATTAGCTAAAAACACTGTCGGATGTCAAAATTTTGTTTGTGTTTTGTTTTATTTCTGTTTTTGACATTGTACAATGATTTTACAAAAACAAATTGTTTGTGGTTTTTGTACGAGTTGTACTTGTTGTAGTACCGAGATTACCTGGGATAAATTCGCCTTGGTTAATATCAAACCATAGTATGTTGCTCTTAAAATATAGTTACCTCCAACCATAATAGCAAAGATTATAAAATTTAGATTAAAAGTGTATTAAAAACAACTTCTATATGTTGGATCCAGTAATGTTAACTTGAAAACATTCCTTCTTAAAATCAAAATATCCGCATAGAAACTGCAAATTTATTTCCCCGCTTTTTTTTAGTGCCCTCATTGTGAAACATAAAAAAGACATCGGAAACAGTAAACTTTTCCAGCTTTTAGTGTGAAAGTAAAATTCAAATATAAATGTACTATATCGTTAGCTAAAACTCAAACAGGCCTAACTAACAAAATATTATGAATGCCATTTAACTACATGTCTTGACTAAATTTTACACTTCTGCGATCAAAAATTACGATTTTATTAACCAAAAACAAATGGACTACAAGTGTTTATATTTAATAAATACAAAACGACGTAATTACGCATTATTTTTTTTTAATTTAATGAAATGGTTTTCTTTAAAAATTGTTCCAAGAATTCCATGGACGACTTATCAATTCATGTTTTTCTGACATATTTATAGTTTTTTGCTTCTACTGTAAAATAATATTATTGTTAGTTGCGCCTTTTTGTATTTTAGTTAACAATATGCAACTTTTAATTTGGTTTAATTTCAACAAACAATTCGATTTCTATTGTTGCATTACTAAAAAAAAAAATTCTTAAAAATATTTACAAAGCTCATAAACTTTTACCAAAAGTTGCTGCAAATAAATAGCCATCATGATAAAAATGTAATTGAAAATTAACATTTTAAATTGTTATTGATCGCTTCTGTATTGGAATGCCAAATATAGCATAATTTTAAATTGTTTGCTTTTCACTATGTAATTTATGTGTTTTAACCTCTAGAGTTTCATTCTTCTAGCACTGAAACTCCTAAAAATTGAAATGCATGCGGGAGTCCCAAAAGTGTACTTGGATAGGAAAAATATTTGCATAGAAAAGTTTTCAATTTATTTTAATTTATAAAAAAAAAGTTGAATGGTCGTAAATCAAATTTAATATTTATAGTTTTGGTTTACTTAACTGTTTTTATGAAATTATGAAAATAGATTTTTAGCCTAAATGTAGGCAACACAAACTAAATGTTATTGTTAATCCTTTAATTGTTTTGTTTTTTTACAGATACCACACATGCATATTGCAAATATTGAAAAATTACCTTTAACCACAACTGGATCGCCATTGTTAATACGCTGCAAAACTTTTCTATCGGTTACCTTTGTCATACCCAAGGATTCAGAATGTCATGATGTTTATACCTCCTTACTCAAACTCTATCAACCCGGTAAGTTATTATTTAATAATATTTTAAAGCAATTTTCTGTATATTTCCTGCATTTTTACTTTCAGTTTCCATTAATAAATTATATTGTTTCAATTATCAACCCGCCAAAGATGATTTTCCTAAAAATGCTGGTTGGGAGTATTTTAAATTGGAAAATGAGTTTAAACGTATGCGTGTTCCCAACGACACTTGGACATTGTGCAATTTAAATACGAATTACGAATTGTGTGATACTTATCCCAGACAAATATATGTACCGCAAGAGGCTAATACGGCCATGCTAATTGGTAGTTCACGTTTTCGATCCAAGGGAAGATTGCCAGCATTAACATATTTACATTCCAATAAGGTAAATACATACTTTTATATAATTCGTTCTGACACATACACCAGGACTCTTAGTTGCCAAATAAAATTAAATCGTATAAAATTAGTTTAGGTATATTTGGTAAATTGCAAGTCGTTAATGGTATCCTAATGCAAACATATCAGTTTTATTAAATTAATAATATTCCCAATAAAAAATTGTGCTTCGAGCGAAGCAGGTTTGTAAGGGAGAAATGTAAGAGTTTCGCTTACCATTGCGCTTACGGAAGACATGAATTTTATATGGCGAGTTCCCACTTTGAAGCAATACATTTTTGACACATAAAGCGCATTATTCAGCGCATAAAAAAATTGTTGGATGTAACGAACAGCTTTACACACTGAATGTTTTTTTACAGTTATTTTTTAGTATTCTCCCTTACAAACCTGCTTCATAGTAAGGGAATGCCGTAGCACTTCAAATTTTATTTTTTTTTTATAAAAATTGTTGAGAGTTATTTCACTTACTTTACTGCATTTCTGTATGTCTTATTGCGTAGCGCATTATTGTGCGCTTATTTTTTTAAATGTACCATTAGTGCTTCGCTAAATGATAAAATTTTTTATTGGGTTGTTAAACACATACATACATACATTTACTCTTTTTTAATTATTTTAATAACTTTTTTTTTCATTCATTAACTGAGATATATGGGTCTGCAATCACACTTGTTTCAATATCGGTACATGATCATAAACAGCCCAATTATGAACAAAAATTTCCCGAGAGTTTTTTCCGTTCTCCAATTTTTGCTATTTAAATTCAATTGTAAAAATGGGAAAAGGGAAAAAACTCCCGCGGAATTTTGATTCATAATTGGGCTGCAAGAGAGTATTTTTTATTTTAAAATTTTCAGTACACTTATAAAATTATTACAGTAACTGATTGTGGTTTATTAAATTCGTTTTCCGTACTGTTAAATTTGAATAAAAATATAGTTATTTTACGAATAATTTTAATTTTTAACATTTCTGTTTGTTATTCATAAAACAAACTACCAAAAAATAATGTTTTTCTGTATTTATTATACCCACACCACAATAGTGGAGAGGGTATTATGCATTTGTGCTGATGTGTGTAACGCCTTGAAATATTGGTCCTAGATCCACCTTAAAGTATACCGATCGTCTTAGAATCACTTTCTGAGTCGAACTAACGATGTCCGTCCGGCTGGCTGGCAGGCTTATTGACACAAGGACCAAGCCTATTAAAATTGGGCCGAATCGTAGGACCACGAGCGAAGATAGGGGGAAATTTCTTCCTCTCAGAAACTATCAAACCCATTTCAATGAAATTTAAAACATAGATAGAACCATATCTATATGGACACAAAATGTATGCATTTTTTAAAAAATAGGACCACGAGGGGAGATAGGGGCGATTTCTGCCTCTCAAACCGATTTTAATGAAATTTAAAACATAGATAGATCCATATCTATATGGACACATAAGCTATACAGTTTTTCAAAAATAGGACCACAAGGTGAGGTAGGGGGCAATTTCTGCCTCTCACAAACTTTCAAACCGACTTTCATGAAGTTTATAAGCATAGATAAATCTATATTTATATGGACACATAAGCATGATGTGTTTTTAAATACTGTGGTGTAGGGTATCATATGGTCGGGCTTGACCGACTATACATTCTTACTTGTTTTTTATGGCTCAGCGAATAAAGGCCTAACGAACTAACGCCTAATTTTTCAAAATGAAAGAATGCCTAAACAAGAACGCCTAAGAAGAAAGTGAAAGAACGTCTAACTTTAAAAATGAAGGAAAGTCTAATTATAAAAATGAAAGAAAGTCTAAATTGTTAGGGTTTCTTTCATTATGAATTAACACCTAATGAAAGAAAACCTAACAACTGGAATTAAAATGCTGAAAATATAATTGCAAAAACATTTGTCTGACCGTAAATACAACTGTTAGTTTTCAATGAATTCACGCATAATAGTAATAAAAATCACACTTTTAGCAAAATGAAAAATCGCCTAACATTAATGAAAGAAAGCCTAACAATCAAAAATGAATAAATATCTAATTAGGCGTTTTTTCATTTTTGATTGTTAGGCTTTCTTTCATTTTGAAAAATCACCTAACAATTTTAATGAAGGAATGCCTAAAATATTAGACATTCTTTCATAATGAACAACCGCCTAATTCCTATATAATTTTTTGTTGTAATTTTTAGGCATTATTTCATTTTTTTTTTTTAGGCGTTAGTTCGTTAGGCCTTTATTCGCTGAGCCGTTTTTTATGTAGTTTGATTTTTGTCGGTTAAAATGTATTTTTTAAAAGTAAAAACTATTCAATTTTAAGGAATATGCTGTTTAATAAATAAAAAATTTAAAAATTACTGTAAAAATCATTTGTTTTAAATGAAATGTAAATGATCCGTTTTTTAAAGGAATTTTAATTTGTTTAAAATGAATTTTCGTTTGAATTTAACTACATAATATTTTGAGTGTAGAAACAAAACAAAAAAGAATTTTTAAACCAACTGTTTTATTACAAAAAAAGTAGACAAAAACGCACGATATTTTTACAGATCTGAATATTACGTGCTGATTTTTTCAAAAAAATTAAAAATAAAAATTTTGAGTTAATGACCTCTCTATGGTCAAGTGCGATAGACAAATTTAAAAATACAAGGGAATGCCGTAGCACTTGAAATTTTATTTTTTTTTATAAAAATTGTTGAGAGTTCTTTCACTTACTTTACTGCATTTCTGTATGTCTTATTGCGTAGCGCATAATTGTGCGCTTATTTTTTTAAATGTACCATTAGTGCTTCGCAAAATGATACAAATTTTTATTGGGTACATACTTACTTATCAACGCCCAGTCCAAAAGGATAAAGTTAGAGACTTGATACAAAGATTTTTTTAAATTGGAATTTTTAGGGGATAAAAAAAGCAAAAACGCGTGATTTCGCTAACCTCATATCTCGTAAAATAAAACAGATACAAAAAATATTTAATACTTTTCTGTGTTCATAAAAAAAAAATCGAACAGGTTTTTTTGAAATTCGGCCCTTTTTTTTGAGTAAAGGCGTAAAACCTGCATTTTGGAACTTTTTTGTCATCCCATCTACCTTTTAAACCAATAAACATAGAAATAAAAATTATATCACATTCATAACTGTTCTAATGGCCAATTTTCAGGATTGATATTAAAACACATTTATTTTTAAAATCGTTTTAAATACAAAATTCTCTTCTTCACTAAAACTTTAGGGAAACTTAGGTCACCGATGTGGTACACTTAATTTCAACTTAAGTTTCCATTGTAATATTTTAGCACGGTGGCCGCAATATCACAACAATACAACAACAGGCAAAGCATTAACAGTCAGCTGTTTTTTTCAGACCACCTTGTAAATAAATACACTTTTTTATATTTTTTTTTTTTTTTTGTATTTAGTAGTGCTACCATACTTTTATCTTAATTAAATAAGACTTTCCAAATAAAACTCAAAAAACCAATCTGTTTTAAATACGATTTAAGTTTGTTATGAAAATTAACTTAATATTGATTTAAATACTATCCTGAAAATTGGGCATAAGACATACAAATATAAATTGTTCCTCATCAAAGTTATTTACGGGAATACAAAATTTATTATTAAGATTTTTGTATGACGTGCTAAATTCCCAATTTTTTATATTTGATAAATACACTGAAATTTATTGTTGAGGGAAAGCTAGCCTCTATGCGCATTTCACTGGTTGCTTAGGCCAGATCATCTGGAAACCTTTTCCAAAGATTTTAGAAAAGCTAAAAATATTATACAAATAAAACCCTAAAGCGAATAAGAATTTCAAACACTCAAAGTCTTACTTGTAACAATATCAAAGCTTAAACAAAACACCAACAATAAACAGTGAGTTTATCTTTTCTTACATCCCCCTACAATTGGTTGGGTTCTTTCCGACTCGAATTGTAGTTGTAAGTGGGTAAAGAGAAAATCAAAATACATCCCCCTACAATTGTTGGGTTCTTTCCGACTCGAATTGTAGTTGTAAGTGGGTTAAAAGAAAAACAAAATTAAAAAACAAATTGTTTCATTCTATTGTCTTCGCAAGAAACCAACAAAAAAACCAATTTGGCAATTCAGTTTTCTGCACGGGCACATGCAAGTATATTATCAAAGTTATTTACGGGAATACAAAATTTATTATTAAGATTTTTGTATGACGTGCTAAATTCCCAATATTTTATATTTGATAAATACACTGAAATGTATTGTTGAGGAAAAGCTAGCCTCTATGCGCATTTCACTGGTTGCTTAGGCCAGATCATCAGGAAACCTTTTCCAAAGATTTTAGAAAAGCTAAAAATATTATACAAATAAAACCCTAAAGCGAATAAGAATTTCAAACACTCAACAAACAACATCAAAGTTTAAACAAAACACCAACAATAAACAGTGAGCTTATCTTTTCTTACATCCCCCTACAATTGGTTGGGTTCTTTCCGACTCGAATTGTAGTTGTAAGTGGGTAAAAAGAAAAACAAAATTAAAAAACAAATTGTTTCATTCTATTGTCTTCGCAAGAAACCAACAAAAAAAACCAATTTGGCAATTCAGTTTTCTGCACGGGCACATGCAAGTATATTATCAAAGTTATTTACGGGAATACAAAATTTATTATTAAGATTTTTGTATGACGTGCTAAACTCCCAATATTTTATATTTGATAAATACACTGAAATTTATTGTTGAGGGAAAACTAGCCTCTATGCGCATTTCACTGGTTGCTTAGGCCAGATCATCAGGAAACCTTTTCCAAAGATTTTAGAAAAGCTAAAAATATTATACAAATAAAACCCTAAAGCGAATAAGAATTTCAAACACTCAAGTCTTACTTGTAACAACATCAAAGTTTAAACAAAACACCAACAATAAACAGTGAGTTTATCTTTTCTTACATCCCCCTACAATTGGTTGGGTTCTTTCCGACTCGAATTGTAGTTGTAAGTGGGTAAAAAGAAAAATAAAATTAAAAAACAAATTGTTTCATTCTGTTGTCTTCGCAAGAAACCAACAAAAAAACCAATTTGGCAATTCAGTTTTCTGCACGGGCACATGCAAGTATATTATCAAAGTTATTTACGGGAATACAAAATTTATTATTAAAATTTTTGTATGACGTGCTAAATTCCCAATTTTTTATATTTGATAAATACACTGAAATTTATTGTTGAGGAAAAGCTAGCCTCTATGCGCATTTCACTGGTTGCTTAGGCCAGATCATCAGGCATATTAATATGCCTACGAAAGAAAGGGAGACGCAAATGAAATAGCGGGTTAAATGCAAGTCCTTAAAAAAAAATAAAAAGCATAAAAAATACTTTTATGTGTACACGCAAAGAAAAAACATGGTTTTACAACATGGATTGTAGTCACCATATTACGATTATTATTGAATCATATTATGACTTAATATATTCGTAATATTACATCATAATATTTTTCCCTTAATCATAGAAACAATAATTCATGAAAAAGATCATTAAAAACATTTCTTTAATAATTCCTGAAAGGGAAATCTAAACGAGAAATGGTTTTTTTTTTTTTAGTTACGAATGGTTCTTAAATAAGTAAACATCCAGGATTTAAACTTGATTATCAAAGAAATAGAATTAAAAATATAACAACAATCCTTTACTTTAATCAAAAGAATTAATTATACATATTTTTACTTTATAGTAAAACTATGTAGAAAAAACTACAGTAAAAGTTATCATTTGATATACAAAATTTATTCCAAACAAAATAACTCCTTTAACAGAGCAATAAATCTTAAAATATTCACATACTATTACAAATTTTATAGTTTTATTTTCCAAGCATTTTGTTTAAATTTTTATGCAATATAAAGATTCTAACATAGAATTAATTCACTATTTTTCATTTCCTTTTCTCCACAGGCTTCTATTTGTCGTTGCAGTCAACCATTGTCTGGTTTTAGTGCACGTTGTTTAGAGGATGAACAGATGCTTGAAGCTATTCGCAAAACAAATCCAAATACTGACTATATGTATGTTGTGGATACCAGACCCAGAGTAAGTTACAAAAAAATAAATAATATAACGAACAAAAAAAAAACAAAGCAATAAACAATAAAATATGCAAAACATGCATATGAGAATATGAATCTAAGAAATGCAACTTCAAACATACAAACTACACAGGATAAGAACTTTGAAGCATCCTTTCTTTTGAATTGCTTCAGATTCTTTTACGTGGTTTAGGTTTGTATGTGTGTGTCTTGAAATAATGTTTCTTTGTAATACAATATTATATTGTTATTACGCTTATGCGAAAAATTATTATGTTTAACATTTCTAACATTTTCTTCTAATTGTTACTGTTATTATTTGTTTTTTTCTTGTTAACAGATAAATGCTTTAGCTAATCGTGCTGCTGGCAAAGGTTATGAAAATGAGGCATTTTATGAGAATATAAAGTTTCATTTTCTTGGTATTGAGAATATTCATACACAAAGAACCAGCTTACAAAAATTAATTGAAGCTTGTGAACAGAAGACACCTACAATGAGTGGTTTTTTAAATGCTTTAGAATCATCGGGTTGGCTTAAGCATATACGTTCTATATTGGATACATCAAGGTAATTAAATATTTGCGTTTCGGAAAAAGCTATTAAAAATAAAAAAACTGTTTTAAACATTAATCTCGGATGGGTTTCTCTAAAGGAAGTCAACTCAAAACGTACAAGTTTTCAGTAGAGACAAAAAAGACTGATTTTGTTTTAATATGTCCTCATCCATATTATGAAACATTTGCTGCAAAAACTTTTTTGAATTCTCTTTTGAAACTGCATTCGTGTCCATAGAATAAAATTTTTGTTTTACAGCATTGAGTCATTTTCTATGCCTTCTCTCTTTCTTTCAATAATAAACTTGCAAAAACTGCTTGTACATAAAACAAATTACACTTTTCCATTTGTCTTTCCCCTTTCATCAACAAACTCAAATGTTTCGCAGCAATTGTTTCATAATATGGATTGGGACTATTTACTTTAAAGTATAAAAATACTATTTCGTCCAAAACCTCAAAAAGTTTTTTTTAATTAAAAAAAATAGTGATGCCTCTAAGTATTGATACTATTCAATACAGGTGGAAAGGGTAAATATAAGTTTGTCATTCCGTATGTAATTTCTATAATATTGATCAAAGACACTATAAAATACATATAAATATATTCTGGATACTTATGAGGAATGAAAATGATTTAACGATGTTCGTCTGTCTGTTGAAATGTGTTTTCCGAAGACCCTAAACTTTATGGGGACAAGGTTATTTCATAATTATGTCACATATATTCCGTTAAATGTTGCTATTGAAAGCCAGTCCGATCAGTTCACAAATTGCTGAGATATAACACAAAACTACTACTGCCTCTTGTTTTACCCATAAGTTCCTTGTTGTTGTTCCTTTGTTTTTTTTTTTTATATCAAGAGAACGGCAAGATCCAAAGTTTCCAAATAAGGAACAAGCATCTTGGTTATCAATAGACAACATCCGACAAAATGTGGGCGGGTTTAAAAAAGTGGGCGTGGTACAAAATAGATTTATTAATATCTAAAAAGCGGTTAGAGAAAAATTGGAGAAATTTGGTACATATAGCTGGGTTATCCATACACAACCTTACTAAAAAATTTGTCGGGAATGGAGAAGTGGGTGTGGAACCTCCCTTACAAAGACATTAAAGATTTCTGTATAACTTAAGAATGGCAAGAGCCAAAGTTTTAAATTTATGTGCAATTATCTTGGTTATCAACACACAACATTCGACAAAATTTGGGAGGGATTGAAGAAGTGGGCGTGTATAAAAATAGATTTATTAATCGGCCATATTGTGTAAGGCGTTGTCGTTAATCCGTGAGTCATTTTTTTTTTGTAATAGATTAAAGAACACAGGATGGATTCGATTTGTAGTGTATTCCAATTTAAAAAATTTGATATTCCATATAAAAACTTTATGCTTAACGATAAAATATCTACTTATATATTATAGTTTCATTTCAAATGTTGTTGACAAAGGAGTATCAGTAGTGGTTCATTGTTCTGACGGTTGGGATCGCACCGCTCAAGTTTGCTCATTGGCCTCATTAATGTTGGATCCATATTATCGAACCATAAAAGGTTTTCAGGTGTGTGTAAATGACTTTCGATTAATAACCCCCTTATGCAAAAAAAGTTAAAGTTCACATTAGTTAACAAATACATATTAAGCCCAGCAAAAGTGTATGGTTAACAAAAGTGAACTTTTACTTTTTTTGCATAAGACAATAATACTGTAATTATATTTATTTTTCTAAAATTTTTATTTCAATTTCAGTCTCTTATTGAGAAAGACTGGTTGGCTTTTGGTCACAAATTTAGTGATCGTTGTGGTCATGTACAAAATGATGCTCGCGAAGTGTCACCCATATTTACACAATTTCTCGATTGTACTTGGCAATTGATGTCACAACGTAATGATGCTTTCGAATTCAATGAACGTTTTCTTCTTATTCTGCATGATCATGTGCACTCGTGTCAATATGGCACGTTTGTGGGTAATTGTGAAAAAGATCGTTTGGACTTGAAACTAGCCGAAAGAACATTTTCCTTATGGGGCTATATGGCAAATCATATGAATGAGTATATAAATCCCTTATACAAACCAAATGTTGATGAGACTATTAAGGCTAATTTGGCACCACAATGTATAAAGTAAGTTTTACTTGTAATAATAACATAAATTCATAACGATTCAAAAAACAATGATTTTTCTGAATTTAAGATTTTGGCGCGGTATGTATAGTCGTTTTGAAAGCGGTGTTCATCCACGAGAACCGCTGGGAGATTTGCTATTGGCTAGCAAAGATCATTCAACGTCTTTAGAAGATCATGTTCAGCATTTAACTAAGGTGTGCAAATATTTTATATATCTTATTAAATCATATTTCATTCAGATTTTATGTTGTTTATTTAGCGCATTGCAAGCTTTAAAAATTATATCTCGAAATCTGCTAAAAAACTGCAAGATGCTACTTCTACTAAGTCAACAACCAAAGAACCTACTAATGCCACAGATACTAATGATAACAAGTGGGTTTTGCCTTTTTTATTCGCATTTAGATTATTCTAATGTGTGTGTTTATCTATTTTTTTAGATATAACTATGATAAAAAGATGAGTGAATTATCCTCTGCAGATGATGATCATCCTCTAAAACTTTCCGGTGGTGGTGGCGGTGGTCTAGAAAGTGTTAGTGGAAATGGCGGTGGTGGTGGTGGTATGTCGTTTGCTAGTTTATCGGTAAGTAGTTAGAAATGTGTAAATGTTTATGTAAATTTTTTTTGTTGATACTTTATGGAAAAATAGATTTTTTATTTTGTCTCATTGCATTTACAAGTTTTTCATTTGTATTTTGAATCAATAAATTTTTGTTGCGAATTATTCTTTTATTTTTTTTATATATTCCTGGAATTTGTAGTTCTTGTATTCTCCAGAATATTAAAAAACTATTTCAGAATTTCAAAAAAATTCAAATAAAACTTGCCTAGTTATCAATTTATCAAATGCTTCTGAAATGGAAATATTAAAAACACAAACAGTTTTTAAATTATTTTATTTTAAACGCCATCCTTACCGAATCTTATATAACCTTCCCCATTGAAGCTCTTCTAAAATCGGTTGAAAGCTAAACCACTTTAGGTTTTTTTTGCTCACATTTTAAAATATTTTTTTATTATTTTTTATAGCTGAGCAGTTTTTTTAAATCTCTAAGCAAAAAACACTTTATATTTAATCGTATACAAAATGGTTTAAATAGAAACTCATGAAAGTCGTTTGCGTGAAAATAAGAGCAAGATTTTAAGAAAAGGATCTATCCTATCAAAAAAAGTATGGGTCAATTACGGATAGCAACACAATTAAAGTTGAGTTGCCAGTGGTGGAATATACATAATTTTACAACCCTTGCTTTTCATATTCATTGTTGAATGCCGGTTGCTAAAGCGTATCGAGTGCTTAAAACTTAAAATAATTCCTATAATGTTTTTTGTATAAATAAAAAACCATAAAATAAGTATAACTGCTGAAAACTACATAAAATGTCTGTAAGGGGTCGATTACGGATGACGACTGAACTCAAGTTGACTTGCCAGCAGCGAAATCAGGCAACGCTGCGCATCTTAAAATATACAAATTTTTGTTTTTTAATTTTATATTTTAACATGAGCGGCGTTGCCTGACTTCGCTGCTGGCAACTCAACTTGAGTTCAGTCGTCATCCGTAATCGACCCCTTACAGACATTTTATGTAGTTTTCAGCATTTATACTTATTTTATGTTTTTTATTTCTACAAACAACATTATAGGAATTATTTTAAGTTTTAAGCACTCGATACGCTTTAGCAACCAGCATTCAACAATGAATATGAAAAGCAAGGGTTGTAAAATTATGTATATCCCACCACTGGACAATATGTAATCTGTATATCAAAATTATCAAAAAAGAGAAAAAGTACCAAAACAACCAATTTTTCCGTTTTCAAAATCATAAAAACTAATCTATATTTTAATCTGGGCCACATGATTTTCCTATACCAAATCTGTCCAAGAGTAAAAAGTACCAAGTTTGCCAACTTTTTCTCATTTTAGGCCCCCAGAAAGTACACTGTATGTTATGGTGTTTTCTTTTCTACAAAAAATGTGACATTTTATTTAAAAAAAATGCAAATTGGAGTCTGTTTCTTAAAAATTTTGCTCCCGAAAAGGGTAGCTTGTTTTATTCTAAAAAACTCAACCTTTTTTGGAAGCAAAATTTTTATGAAACAGATATCAAATTGCATTTTTTTAAATATAATGTCACACTTTTTTGTAGAAAAGAAAACACCATTAATGTAGGCTATAATCTATATGTAGATCTGGGGTCTAATCACCGCATACGATATCGAGCAAAATTGATCGAAATTATTTATTTTGGTATTATGAAACTCGATATCGAATGAAAATTATGGAATTTGAAATAATAGCATTCGTTATCGAGTAACGCGACATTACATTTATCGAGTTTTCATTCGATACGTCAGTGTCTATCGTTTGCAAAAACATTCGATAGTTTATTCGATACGATAGTATCGAATGCGGTGATTAGACCCCAGGTTTATTGATAAAAGGAAAAGTACCAACTTTATATATTTTTTGGCCAAGGTGTTAATTTTGAAGTTTTAGATATTTAAGTAAGCTAATAGGGCCTAAATTTTTCCATTGTAAATTAAAAACACATTTAATTACATTTTTCCCCAACGTTTCGTCAATTTTTTTGTTGACTTCTTCTGGGGAACATCTATTTAAATATTTTTTGTTAGTACAAACATTTTTTATATAATTGTATTTTTACTTACTTTTAAAGTGTATATATATTACATTAGATAAAATATAAGTAAACGAAATAATTTTTAATTATTAAATTTGTTATTAAAATTATTTTAATTTTAATTTGTGTAATTTAAACTTGGTCATTAATAAATTATCCTATTGCCACTCTGTAACTTGCGCTTATTTTGTCTGTATCTTCTCTCATGTTCATTGTTTTTTTCTCTCTTCTGTTGGATTCGTAGGCTCTCCAATGTATATCTTTTCCTTTCTGTCTTTTCCTTGTCTTAAATTCGTATATTGTCGAAGTCAGCTGAGTGATTGTTTTCAAATATATGTGGTGCCAAGGCTGTTGAATGCTTACATATGTTTTTCGATGTCATTTTTGTGTTCCTTTATTCTCGTTTCCAAGTTTCGTTTTGTTGTTCCTATGTAAATCTTGTCGCATGTGTTATTTTCGTTTCCCTTGCATTGTATTTCGTATACCACATTGTTTTGTTGTTGTTTACTATTAATGGTTTTTGTTTTTGTAAATATTGTGTTTATTCCGTATATAACAATATATTTTAATCTGGATCGTATGCAAGCTGTATACCAAATTAATCAAAAAGTTTTGGTTGTTTTGTGCGGCCGCAACATAGGTCCTATTATACTTGGGGTCTTCGGAACATTGGTTTAAATATACGTATGGATAGAGATACGTCGATTAATCAACTCCTCATAAGGATGAAGAATATATATACAGCCCAATTATGAATAAAAATTCCCCAGGAGTTTTCTCCCTTTTCCCATATTTCCTATCAGCCCAATTAGGGTTTAAAATTCCCCAGGAGTTTTCTCCAGCGATGCCAACTTAGTGTTTTTGGCACTATTTATGGTGCCTTTTGATGCCTCAAAACGCCAAAATTTTATCCTTAGTGCCAAACTAAGAAAAGCACTAACGTGGTGCTTTTTGAATTTTTCGTTAGTGCCTTTAGTGCTTTTTACAATTTTTATTTTTTTCTATAATTTTTTCAAACTTCGATTATAAAGAGGATGACTTAGATGAGATTTGCTATTTGGGGTACAATTTTAAGAAGGCCTGCAAATATTTTAAGAATTCAAATGATAAAAAAGCGATAAAAGATAGGTTATTTACGAGGTTAGAGCTAGGCTTCCTAGCAATTTGGAAATTTTTTAGCGTTGACAACATATTAAGAATTCGTAATAAAAATGATGTACTTGTTTTCAGTAAACATTTTTTTTAAAGATGTAGATACTGTTTCAAAAATAGAAAATGGCTTGGAAAATATTAGGAATTGTGATTGTGAAAACATGCAGTCGAAAACCGTAAAAAAGGACGCAACGACTTTGAAAACAAAAAAAGAGCCGTAACTTGGTATAAGCAAAGTGTTTTATAAATTAAAAACAGCTGACAGAAAATGCTTTTATAACGAGCGTTGAGTAACCTGCCATTTTTCATGCGCTTTAGTTTTCAAACGCACGACACTCGTCTCCGAATAAACGTGTGTTGTACACTTCTACCTCTATTGCTATTCCAAAAAGGTTGACTTACTGGCCTGTTCTGAAAATCACGTGTTTTTGAAATCACACGTGTGATTTTCTGGTGTTCTGATAGTTATACCCTTTTTGTATTTCTCGGTGTGCTTTCTCCAATTAAAGATCACACCAAAACATACAAGAACGGGACACTAAAATATCACACGTGTGATTTAAGTGGGCACATGTGATTTGAAATCACGCGATTTGAGTAAAAGTGATTTGCAGAACAGGCCTGTTAGTATCAGAATACAAACATACATGTTATTTCTATTTTGCACCTTATGTGTGTTCTTTATTCAGAAGCGTACATAGGTTAAAATAATTGGACAATATCATACGCCAATTGTTTTATTAAACTTTGCACGATTTTAATTTAGAATTATTTAAACGAAAAAGGTTTTTTTTTAAAATATATTATACGAAAATCGCGCTCGCACTGTATTACTTTAAAACTGTTTTATGGCCAATTCAAACTCAGCTGATGGTGATGCAAGTGATTTGGATGATATTTTTATTGAAGATAATAATAATGCATTTAAAAATGTTTATTTACGAATGTAAATATATTTTTTGAATTAAATTTTAAATGAAAATCCCCAATCAAAGCCGTCGCCTTTTTTCAATTTTGGAGGTATGTTATATTTTGCACAGCCGAATGCAACTTGTTTTGTATTTAATTAAATTGTCAATATGGCTTAGTGCTTTTTAACGCTGTTTTTTGTTCGAAATAGTGCTTTTTTTTAAATTGTAAAGTGCTTTTTGCTCTCAAAAAGTTGGCATCACTGGTTTTCTCCCATTTTTACTTATTCACCCATATCGTGAATAATTTTTCCCTCGTAATTTTTCCCCTTTTCACATATTTGCGATCATGAACAACTCCCCTGAAAAAATGTAATTCAAAGGAGAATAAAAACGTAAAAAAATATTCACGGGAACAAATTTCCCTTATCGTGAAAAATTGTTTCCCTCGTAATTTGTTCACATTTCCCTTAGATTTTCTCACTTTCACCCCAATCGAGAATAACAAGTGGAATTTTTGTTCCCATGCAATTTTCATTACCCTCGAAGGGAAAAAAGCAATCATGAATCTCACGTGAAAAATATTTCAGTTCCAAAATTAAAAATCAATAAAAAAATCAAATAACAATTTAAATTGATTTTCATGTTGTAAAATTCCTTTCTTCATTAAAATAATTTAATAAAAATTAAATTTCATGAACTTAAGCCTAATTAAAAATATTAAAAATTTGGATTAAAAACCATAAATAGTTCAACAAAATAACCACAATACTAATTATTGTTAAAGCTAAGGCATGAGCTCTATGTGTACATTTGTCCTTCAAGTTGTGCTGAAAAAGGTCAACAGAAAAGAGAAAGACAAAGTGAAAAAACAAAAAAATTTACTTGGACTTCAAGAAAAATTCTTGACGAAAGTACGAAAAAACAGAAGTAATGGAAAAAACATGTAAAATCAATTAAGATGGATAATCATTCAGGAAAGCAAATTTCGATCTACCAAATGTTAAAATACAATTTGGTTTAAGGATTGATGTTTGACTAGTGACGTCAGCAGTCGTCGATGGCTGCGAGTGTAGGACGGCAAATCCATCTGAGGAGATCGAGTGGTTGCGATCGAAACATGTCATGGTGACCTGCCGGCCAGGGTTCGAGCCCGAGCCACGTCAAGAATGAAAGATTATCAATAACAATTTTAATTGATTTTCATGTTGTAAAATTCCTTTCTTCATAAAAATAATTTAATAAAAATTAAATTTCATGAACTTAAGCCTAATTAAAAATATTAAAAATTTGGATTAAAAACCATAAATAGTTCAACAAAATAACCACAATACTAATTAAATCAATAAAATTTTTTTTAAAAATATACACGTATATATTTTAAAGAAAAGTTAAAATAATAAAGCAAAATATTAAGTATTGAAGGGATAGTTTGATTACGTTAGTTTTTTGCAATTTTTTAAATTTTATGTATTAAAATATTTTCCAAAATTGTGCCACCATGTCTGTCGAAAGCTTTACAAATCAGCAGGCAATCGACCTTTTGTATTGCATTTTGTTGACCAATATATGTTTGTGCCTTATTAACGGATCTAGCCCTTAATATTCGATTTATAGGAGGAACTACTTACATAGATGTTATGTTCCCTAGCAAAAATAAAGTGAGAAAATCTAAGGGAAAGGTGAACAAATTACGAGGGAAAAATGTTTTCACGATAAGGGGAATTTTTTCCCGTGAAAATTTTTTCACGTTATTACCTGAATTACGTGAATTACCTTTTTTTCATGGGAGTTTTTCATGATCGCAAATAAGTGAAAAGGGGAAAAATTATTCACGATAGGGGTGTTTATTTTTGCTAGGGGACAGAACAGGTATGTGAGTAGCTCCTCCTATAAATCGAATATCAAGGGTTAATAAAGTTAATAAGGCACTAACCGATATATTGCTCAACAAAATGCAAAACAACAGGATTTGTAAAGCATTCGATTGACTTGGTGGCAGAATTTTGGAAAATATTTTACTACATTAAATTTAAAAAGTGCAAAAACTAACGTTGTAATCAAACTATCCCTCCAAACTAAATATTTTGCTTTATTAATTTAACTTTTCTTTAAAATATATACTTGTATATTTTTGAACAAAAATTTCATTGATTTTTAATTTTTTTAATCTTTCTTCTTTTTTTTACATTCACTGGAACTGATAGCGTGGAAAATTTTTTACATGAGATTCACGATTGCTTTTTTCCCTTCGAGGGGAATGAAAATTTCATGGGAACAAAAATTCCACTTGTTATTCACGATAGGGGTGATTATGTATTTTAACTATGTAAATTAAAGGGAAAAACTCCCGGGGAATTTGTATTCATAATTGGGCTGATAGTAAATACTTTAATTTTGAATTTTCATTGTACACTAAAGATACTAGACTGTACCTTAAAAATAATCCCCGTACACCCCCTAATATAAAGAGTTTTTGCAAGGCGGTTTCGAAAAACTTAGTCGAACGTAGGGGTCACCTTTTTAAATTTTTTGTTATTTCTTTGGTATTTATAGTCCGTTCTTAAAGTATGTTATATCAAACAAAAAAAATCTATTTTCTCTTCTAGCTTTCCGACGAAGTTGATCCCAGCACTTTAAATGATGAAATTAATTCGGTAGCTGTCGATTGGAAGTCAATGCGGAACGTTACCGCTTGCTCCTGTTCCACACCATTCGATCAGTTCAGCAAGAAAACACATTGCTGGAAGTGTGGCGATATCTTTTGTGAACGTTGTATAGATAAGAATATTTCCTTGCCTGGGCAGGACAGTGGTAAGCCAGTGCCAGTGTGTCGTACATGTTTTCGTTTGGTACAAAAGATTAGCCCATAAATTCATGATGAAACAAAAATTATTCGGTCAAACGGAATTCCTTTATCGCTTGTTTACAAAGCGTAAATCTGCTGTGTTAGATGTATGGGATGGCTAACAAAGAAGTTTTATCAATTAAAAGAATAATAGCAAATGCTTACAAAAGGAAACTACTTTCTATGAAACAATAGAGTATTTAAGTGTGTGTGCGTGTGCGTGTATGAGTGTAAACGCCTGTTTGAATGTCTGAAGCGAACGAAATCCAATATAAAATACTTCAATTATAAAAATTAAAAATAAAGTGTGTATGAGTTATAAATATATAAACTGTATAAAATTGCTAAAAAAAGGGGTATCCCAATTATTTATTTAAATATTAGAAAACAAAGAAAAACACAAAATTATATTACAAAAATTGCATTTTAAACTGAATTATAAATTAAATACGATAAAACTAAATTACTATTAGAAAAACTTCATAGAAAACTTATTTAATGTATACCCATAAAATAGATTTTTTTTAAGTTGATTTTTAAAATTATATATAAAATGTTCCTTTGTTTTATTGTTATTCCCCCTCTAAATTATGTTAAATCTTAAGAAATTTTTTTTTTATATTAAAATCTCATTATTTATATTGTTAAAACACGAAACACGTTTTTTTAGCACAAATTATAAGTCAAAAACAATTCATATTTAAAAAAAATTTATATAAACAATTTATTAATTAAAAAAATTTTTGCGCCACTCCTTTAAATATTCGTATTCCTTAATATTGTTCTTAATAATTTGTAAAAAGACCTTTTTTTTATTTAATAAATCGTTAAGCTTCGTACAGACGGTATTCAGATCTTACAATGTTGTAATTTTTCTGACAATGGTGCCATTGTCGATGCATTAATTTTACACATCCGCAAAATGAAACTGAGCTTACAATGTTCACACAGTTGCAAGACGTTTTTAGGCAATTTTAATGACAACATTGTAAGATCTGACCACGGTCTGTACGAAGCTTTAGTCTATATAGATAATGCAATACGAAATCGTAAAAGAGCTAAATATGTACTTGTATAAGGCGAATTTATTATAAGGTTGCGGCCAAGGCCCATCTATCAGGTCTGCTGATAGATGGGCCTTTTTTGTACAAAAACAAAAAACTTTTTCTTTTAAGCTGTCAAAAACTTACTACCACATATACAAAGCAAAAGGAAAAAACGTGTATGTACACAACTTTTGAAAGCTCAAAAGAACGAAAACAATGATCATCAGGCTTCTTGCGCAGACCTTTTCAATGGGCCTTGGTTGCGGCAGAGAGTTTTAAAATTTTTTTTACTCAAGTGAAAATTGCCGAAAGTTGTTTTTTTTTTTAAATCAGTAAAATTAATAAAACAAAAAAATATAAAATATTGACAATTAAATTATTGTGTAAAAATTAAAATAGGTAAAAAATAAGAATATAATAAAACGAAAAAAAAGTATTTTAAAAATGTTTTTTACAAAGGCGGATTGCCAATTCTAAAAGAACATTAACTTAAGAAACTGGGATTCAAAAATAAGTTCAGCGCAATTAAAATTGGCCAAATACACTTGTCAAATGCTTGTGTAACAGGCGAATTCACACGTGTACGTGTGCTGGGCGTAATATTCGCCGTCATATCTAAATTTTTTGATTTTCCATCAATGCATGATGAGTATTTTGATCAGTGTATTTGGGCCTTTACATTGAAAATTTTTCTTCGTAAACAAACTTTTTTGTACATGAAAAATTGTAGTCTGCTAACCAAATTTTATAATTTATACCCCTTAAAAAAGTTACTAGCTGTTTACTTGACACTACCTAAATTCGCCTTGTTGTTTTTTTACCCGATCAAAAAGCAAAATCCAAAACCTTTTGCTTTGTACTGTTGTAGGATTGCCGCCAACTAATATTCAATTCGCCTTGTACATGTTGTATGTATAAAATAACCAAAGATTTTTAAACAAAATAAAAGTTGTTAAAAATTAAATTACATTAAATTACAGAAAATTCGGTTAAACTTTCGTATTGGGGATTGCAATGGTGGTACTTTGCAAGAAGAGGAAAAACTATAAGAACTACAGTTGAATAAAAATAAGCTTGTTTAATGTAGCAATGAAAAGATAATTAATTAATTTGCAAAAGCCGATCGAATGATAACAAAATTGTATGTTAATTTTCTTTAAATTCTCACGCGAAGGTTTTGTGTCATATAATTTTAAGAACAATTTTTTTTTTGTTTCATTAATTGTATTTCATTTAGTGTGACTATTTTAGAAATAGTGCAAGGGAGGCGAAAAATTTAAACCTTTGATTCCTTTGTTAAAATAGGTTTAATTTTTACTAAATGATAATGAATAAAAAAAAATTCGCTTATTTTTGCTTAACATAAGCCCAAACATCAGTACGAAATTAAATGATCGTGGTTTTTCATTTATGTCTTAGGTTTTCCAGATTGTCAAAATTACTTATTAAAAAAATTTACGGATAGAATAACACTCAAGGGTGCATATACGTTATGAATGTGTCGTGATTTCAATAAATTAATTGCCAATGCAATGTGTTATGGAAATTACAAGTATTACAAAAAAAAAATTTTGGCATCCCATAAAACGTCATCGTGTTTTGAAAGTTTTCAAAACAATTATACTTTTCATTTCAACAGTGTTGCATTTTAACAAAAGCATATTCATGTGTGATAGTGTGAACACAAACTGTAATGTTAAATTAGATTTTTTGATAGTCGCAAATAAATTCGTTAGATTTTTATCTCACAAAGTATTATGGAAAACGTAAGACTCGTGTTATAGTGTTAACTAGCCTTTTTTAAGAAAATTAAGGTGACATGTCGTACTTAATCATAACAAGGGAATAAGCTCAAAATTTAAAAATGTTTCGTAAAAAAATATTTTTATTTTACAATAGTTAAACCCGTAAAATTTCCATAAAAAAATTCAGTATATTGAAAGTTAATAAATTGAATATTTTTTCGCTTTTTAGCATCTATTGGCAGGACTGTCAAATGTGGCGATTTCTGAATCCTTTTGCCGAAATTTACGTTTGGCGATTGGCGATATGCATTTTATATAAATATTTTCTAATTTACATATTTCTTAAATATTATAAAAAAATTTTTCTCATGTTTGTAAATTTTATTTCAAATTTATAATTCTTATTATAAATAACTGTTTAAAAATTGTTCTATTTGAAATATTTTGTGAATCATTGTAAAATATTATGGCGAATATAAAAAAATTCGTCTTTCGTAACGTACATTCAATGGGGAAAAAGTATGGGTGCGTTCGTAAATGCATCACTGCGCTGCATCAGTGATTTCAAGTGGTAATATATTTATCAGTGAGGTAAATGTGGACCGGAAAATTGTGAAATACTCCACAAAAATAATAGTCACACAATAATATAAGTTATTATTATTCTTTTATCGCCATTAAAAAAAGTTTGCTTTTCTGATGCAGTGCAGTGATGCATTCACGAACGTACCCTATATACATATGTATATGACTGACAGTCTAAAGATTTTTTTTACCAAAAAATTATCTTAAAAAAAACATTAAATAAATACACATACCGACAAGTTATAAACAGTAAAATTTCAAATTTTTTAAACTTACAGCCATTTCTTAAAGAAAATTCCATAAAATTATATTGATAAATCAATGTATTTTTAAAATATCTTTAAAATGCCTATGTGTATTTTTAATATACTTTTGGAAATAACCTAAATTTACAACATTAATCTATTTTCAAGTTTTTAGAATAAAACGACTTTTGTGTAATTTTTCAGTAATTTTCTGAAATCGATTCCGCATGTTTTCTTGCACTTCCTACTTTAAGTACTACTTATCTTTGCTACTCTTAAAATCAACTTTGATTAAAACTTCATTTGTCTTCGATTTCAAAACATGGCGTTTTTAATATTAAAATCACAAATAGCAATATTTTCTTAGCAAAAATCTTGAAAAAATTATTTGGTTGCTGTTTTGAAAGGGATTTTTTTGTTTTCGATAAATTAAAACAATTATCCGTTCATTGGTAACAAATAATGAAAAAATCGTAGTACACAGTACAAATTATACAAGAAAAACATAGTCGTACGTATTGTTATTTTAGAAAAAAGTAACCAAAATGAAAAAAATATTCACATCTCCACATTGAAAAAAAAATATGTATAACCAATTTTGGTTAGAAAAAACCAAAAACGGCAGCGCTGATAGATAGTAAACAAGTTTTTTGTCTTTATCTTTTGTCTTTTTTGTCTCTTTTCAACCCCTTTGCTGTTTGACAGTTCGAATCACATAACAACAATAAAAAGCCCTGTTGTTTGTTTTATTGTACAATTGTTGTAATCTCGCGGCTACCTGCTATAAATATACCTTGGTAGAAGCAAAACATCACATTCCGAAAAAGAAGAGAAAGCAGCTTCGCATGTTAACAGCAGGGAGTATTACATACATGTAAATTTTTTTAAAATATGAAATAATAAAAATTTTAAGTTAATACCCTGTTCATGATCAAGTGCGTGTATTGTATGCTTTAAAAAACATAACAACGTAAGAAAAACACCATAAACCCAGTTGGCCCCGTCTTTAAGACATCCTCGAAGACGGATGCACGACAATGTTAATTTCTGCGCGACATGTGAGGGACAGCGGGAACAAATCGTCAACGACATTTTCGAACAAGTGTCGCGAAAATCGTGCACGACACAAAGAAAGACAATGTCGCCTACTTTATCATTAACGACTACCTGCATGTCGCAATGCAATGTCGTCTATTTTGACGTCCACGACAAAAATTATTATATGGTTATCTAATTCAGACAGTTTTTTAGTATAGTTTAAATTTTAATTTCTGTTATATGTTTTATATTCAACTCCTATACGCAACTCCATGTAATCCATTTTCCCGCCCGCGAATAATTTCATCATCATTTTTGGTTTTATTGTTTAGAACTAATTTGTAAATTTTTTGTAGGTATTTAAATCAACAATTAAAAAAAAAAGAATGTGAGAATTTGAAGAAAACCAAGCAAGTGATTGAATAGCATTCAAGAAAACTTTGTCGTCAGTAGTTTTTATACAAGACAACTTATAAGACAGTGTCGCTCATACTGTCCCACATAGAGTTTAATAGGCGACAACTTATAAGACAAAGTCGCTCATACTGTCCCACATAAAGCTAAATAGAAGACAACTTACAAGACAACGTCGCTCAAACTGTCGTGCACGATGATTTCCTGTAAACTGTCTTCTAGAAAACCTAAACAACGGGGGACAAGTCGTGCATACATCATTGACGACGATGTCGTCAACGGCAATCTGGCCAACTGGGAATAAATTATTTCGCACAAATAATAGTCTATGTGCAAGTAGTCTGAGTGCCCCGGTGGGCTAGCTGGTAGTGAGCTAACCTATCAGCGCCGGTGTTGCGGGTTCGATTACCGCCAGATACTCTGGTTTCTTTCCTGCAGACAAGCGAAAAGCTTCGCGGGGTTAGCTTGGAAATTTAAAAAAAAAATGTGGTTGTTATGTTTTTGCAATTTTGCTTTTTCGGAAGAGTGCAATGGTTAAAGGAAACAAATTAGCATATATGTAGATGTTTTGGAATTAATTTTATATTGCAAGTAATAAAAAAATCACTTCACTATCAATCACTGTGCTATATTATTTTGAAATTAAAAACGAATAAAAAGTTAAAAAATCGAAAATGAAAATGAAAAAAATCAACTCAATAAGTTTCTATTATCATAAATAATTGTTATCTCGTCCATTAAATAAAAAATAACTTCACACGCTATAGTAATAAAAGATATAACTGAGATTTTTATCGAATTTCTTATATGTATTTCAATTAAGTATAATCAAATATAATTATATTGAGTGGCAAATAATTAAAATTAAAACAATATAATGTAATATACTCGTATTAGAAATCAAAAGAAAAATAAGAAATATATATTTATGCTTTAAAAACAATTTGAAAAATTTTAGTTTTCATTTGCATGCGTTTGAGGCGACAACATTTAAAAATGGTATTTGCTTTTATTCACAATCCGAAAATTCAAACTATTTTAAGATTTATTGTGGATTTTCTTAAACATAATCCAATACATTGCACATCGTACTTGGCTAAAACATGTATTCATTGGTCTGAACTGTAAGTATTTAACACACAGTAAATTTAAACAAATATCTATTAAAATAAAAAACAACTCCATAAGTATAAAGAAACGTGATTAGGCTCTTTGTGTTGTGAAAAATGTAAACCTTGTTCGCAAAGTACAGATCGCAATTTTGGAGATAATTTGAGGAGGTTCTAATTGTCACAAGGACCTAAGCCTATTAATATTTTTAATAATTTAATTTCAAATGGTACTTGGAGCATAATTTCACATAGCCGCCACATCTTTACGGAATAGTCTTTGTGCCCATAAGCCATCTTATTATACCCACACCACAATAGTGGAGAGGGTGTTATGCTTATTTTGTAACACCTTAAAATGTTAAGTATATTGATCGACTCAGAATCACTTTCTGAATCGATCTAAGGTTGTCCATCCGGCTGGCTGGCTGGTTGTCTGTCTGTCCAAAACCTGTGCGCAAATTACAGGTCGCAATTTTGGAGATAATTTGATGAAATTTTGTGCATATATTCTTATTGGCCCAAGGACAAAGCCTATTGAAAATGGGGCGAATCGGTAATATCACAATCGGTCCATAATATCATGTGCCCATAAGCGATCTTGTTATGGAGGTATTTCAATTTAATTTGGTTCACACTTATTAAATAAAGCAGGTTGCCAGTTAAGTTTTTTTTAGCTTTTTTTATGCTTTATTTTTGCAAAAACAATAAAGCAAGTTGTTTTTGTTTTTATTTTGTTTTTTCTTAACCTACTTACCCAGGAGGTACAAGGTTGGTAACTTTAGGCTTTCTAGGCTTAATGGCACGGAGCTGACGATCTCGAACAGTGCCAAATATTTGGGCGTGATTCTCGATAGCAAACTATCCTGGGAACTCAACGTTCGTTCGAGGGTTGATAGGGCCATTGTGACCTTATACACCTGCAAGAGATCTGTGGGCAGGAACTGGAGTCTTGGCCCCAGGGGCGTTGAATGGATCTTTGAGGCGGTGGTAAAACCGATCCTCTTCTATGGGGTCATAGTGTGGTGGCCTTCCATGAGAAGGGGGCGCACTATGCTTTGTCCCATAGACAAAAATCAAAAAAAAATTTTTGTCTCAAATTGTTTTTAAATACAGATTTTTTGAAAGATAATAAGGTATCTCAAATAAATGTTAACAAAAAAAATTTTTCTGATTGTTTTTGCAGATAATTTCTTGCAAAAATTACTTAACAGAAAAATGAGTTTTAGTTGTTTCCCAAAAATAATTCTGAAAAATTAATTTTTTTAAAAAGTCGCTCGAAATTTGGTTTTCAAGTACTTTGATATATTTGCAGTTAAATTAAAATTTATAATTTAGTATTTATTTACAAAATAACTTTTTTATTGCTCTGAAAAACACATTTTTTTTTGTTGAAAATCCAAAAACTACTTAAGTTTGATGGAGTATAAAAAAAAAATATATAAAATTAGATATTTTTTTTCTGTTTTTGGAAGTTTATACTCTTAGCTAACAGGGTTTTCAAAAATTAGTGCCTATTTTTTACCATAACTTAAAAAAATGCGTTTTTTGATCATTTATCAGGCATTTAAGAGTGTTAAATATCATTGCGCAACACGTTTTTATATTTTGAATGTTAAAAAATAAAAAAATTTAATTACAGTTAAACCTCGATTAACCGGGCCTCTATTAATCGGTTACATCTATTAACCGGCATGCGGTTCTTTTTATATTTTCCCTCTATTATCCGTGCTTTACCTCTATTTTCCGTGCTTTAGATTTATACCTCTATTAACCGTGCTTTACATCTATTATCCGTGCAGGATTCATATGATTTTTATTATGTATGTTAATCTAAATACGGTGTTTCCCCTTTTTAAGTTCATGTGCCCACACATAAGAACATACATACATACATGCGTTTTTATTCATTTAGTAAGTGAAATTTAAACATTTCGTCAGAAGAAATGCAAAAACAAAAAAGCAATAAACGTTGTAAAATTTACAAATGTTGTGCAGTCATGTAGTTTGATCAACCAAAGCATAGTCAGTAAAAATCCAAATTTTAATGTTTTTGACGATACATACATATTTGATTTTGCATTGTCTATGACAATTTGTATATTTTGTAAAAAATTTGTTGTATATTATAATCTGTAGTTACATAAATCGAATGTTTTAATAAAAATAAATAAATTTCTGTATATTTTAATATAACCTCTATTAACCGTGTATTTCGATTTTCCGTGCTGGTGCCGGTCCCACGAAAGCCGGATAATAGAGGTTTAACTGTATATCATTAGTAGACCAAAACCACTGAAGTATTTTCAAAATTTAGCTCGAGTTCTTTTTTTATGGCCCACTGAAGTTTTTAATTTTTTTTAAAGGCTTTGAGTAAGTCAAAAAAAATGTATGTATTAAATCTAATTCTGAGCTAAATAAGGTCAATAGATGATTTTAATAAAATTTGATGACGGTTCTTTTCATAGAACTAATTAACCCTCTATCTGCCATTTTTAGGGGTCATTTCTGCCCCTCCTCATAGAACACCACTAACAAGTACGTTTAAAGGGTTAACATATTCTACAACAATTTTCTGCATCGAATTTCACTAGGGGTTGTAAGTTCGTGTGATATAAGCATAATGCTTAAAACAGTAAAGTTGTAAATTATCATATATTATTATCAAATTGTGTTTCAGCAAAGTCGTATGAAATAATTCGAAAAAATTTTATAAATCTACTTTTGAGCTTAACATATTATCTAACCCTCTATCTCCCATTTTTAGGATCTCTTTTTTGAATATTCTTATTGAAAACCTTTAAAACGTGTGCTTAAAGGATTAAAATGTTCTACAAACATTAAATAGTTGTTTTTACACATTCCAAACACCTTTGAAAAAATTAAAAAGTTCAGTGGGCCATAAAAAAATAAATCGAGCTAAGTTTTTAAAAACCTTCGGTGTTTTTAATTTAATGACATATTTGTTGTTGTCTTCAGATCCCGTATTATCATCAAAGAGAAACATTAAGATTAAAAATAAAATAATAGATGCTGAAATTGGGAAATATATTCTTGGAGAAAATGTTGAAATCGAAGATGAGATAATCACCCCTATCGCGAATGTTATGGGAATATGATACATGGGATCAAACCTAAATTCCCATCCCCAACAAATCGGTATCGCAAATATTTTGGGAGTAAACATTTCTATTGTGAATTATTTTTCAGTGCTTTGTAAACAAAAGTCTCTATTGTGAGTAACTTGTCAGTGCCTGTACTGTGAAAGAAAAATATACAAAATAAAATACTAATAAAAATATGATAAAATAACTAATGAATAGTGTTTATCTTCATTTTCTTTATGTGCACTCCTTCAATAAAAGGTAAAAGTAATTTAATTTAGTCCTACTTTAGAATACAAATTAAATTTACATGCTCCCTTCTCGTTCACATCAACACTTGTTGGGAATTTATTTATTAAAAAATTCGCGGGAGTAAACATTGGCGATGCCAAATTTTTTAAGTTTGGGAATTCATTCCCAAAAAATTTGTTATTGGAATCATTCACAATACGAAATAAAAAAATATGGGAATATTTTCATGGGAGTAGTTGTTTGCGATAGGGGTGAATAGAAGACGAGATGAGTTCTTCGTTAAGCGAAAATTGGGTTTGGGAAGAATCAAGTAGCGATGATGCTTTGTTATAAGTTTGTCTTTATATGTTTTTTTTAACGTTTTTTATTTTAGGAGTGATAAAAATAATTATTAAGTTAAGCTATTATAATTTTTAAGAAATGATGAAATTTTGGCGCTCTATGCTTCAGTGGCAGTGGCAGTAGCAGTGTTTCAAAATCCAAAATTTTAATTTCTTTATGGAAATATATCGCACTTAATCAACAGGAGGGTATTTACTCAAAATGTTCAGTAGAAGCAAAACAATTTTAAATTTAATATTAAAGGCATATGAAAAAGAATTTTTAAGCCAACCATTTCATTACCAAAAAGTAGGCAAAATAGCACGATATTTTTACAGCGGATATGAATACTACGCGTCGATTTTTTGCGAAAAGTGGAAAAATAAAAATTTTGATGGATCAAGTGCGATATGATTTTTTCATCATTTTTTAATGGCGTTAACATTGCTAGTTTTCCTCTTTAATTTTTTCATTTATGTTATCTTTCAAATATCCTTATAGTTTTGTTTTTGCAAGAGCATTTTAACCGTTTTAGCTTTTTTTTTCAATTAATGATGTTTTTGTATTTTACACATTGATAATCCGATTCTACCCAAATTTGTTATAAATATATATCTTCATATATCAAAATTTATTACGATCGGACAATTTTTGTAGAAGTGATAGCGTTTTTAAGAAAGAGGATATATAGCAGAACCTTGAGTCCTTAGCCCGATTTAAATAAAAATTTACACACACGTTGCAAGTTGCATTTGTAGACGTGTCCTTGGGCCGATTTTTCCAAAAATTCTAATTTTTCTTAACTAAGCTTGTTTATGCTAGTGTACCAAATTTCAAAAATATCTGACAACTCCTTCTATGTTTGTCCCTTCGTTATATGGGAACGAAGCATAGTGGGGCGGTACTGTAGGATGCTTGAGAAAGTATATAGGGTGGCCGCGCTGATGATCACGGGATCACTTCGCTCGACACCGACGAAGGCGCTGTTCACTATGCTGAACTGGCTGCCGGTTGACATCATGGCCGAACAACAGGCCCTGACTTCCGCTATTAGACTGGGGGCGGTGGGCCTATGGTCTACGCGGAACTATGGTCATGCCAGGGTCAAGCTTCATGCATCATATGACTTGGCGGGGCTGGACTATTGTACTCCGGAACCCTTTTTCGGGCCTTTATTCACAGTTCATTATCGTAATGATGATAGGCTGCTCGATAACACGCGATCTCTGGAACCGGCCCTAAGGGTCTATACCGATGGTTCCAAGATGGGCAATAGTGTAAGTACAGAAAATTGGAAATAAATGAAGAAACTAGTTGAAGTATATATTTATTAAGTCATACTATGAAAAATTTGCAGCAAAACATTTAAAGTTGAAGGTAAAAGTTTTAAAAGAGGATTGAAGAAGGTTTCTGCAACAAAAATTTATAATAAGGGCAAGGACTAAGAGCTGCAAAATCTTCTGTAAATATTTAGAACCATCATTCTGGTAAATTTTGGAGGTAAAATTGATTTGCATTTAAGTTTAAAAATAATAATTTTTTAATTAGAATTTTAACACATAATAACCATTTCTGTATATAAATTTAAATAAACAAAAATTGAATAAATTTAAATTGAAAGGATAGATTTTTTTTCGATATCGTTACACTTATGTTTTTTCAGCTACCTAGAAGTTATACCAAATTTCGAATAAAACAATAAAGCTGGAGGTCCACGCCGTGAATTCATGCATCAGCGTTTGATACGTTTCTAAATTTAAGTAACATGCAACGCAATTTATGCACAAACTTTTTCGTTTTTATCATCTGTTGTGTTAATTTTTTTGTTAGAAAATAAAATTGAGATTTTAAAAGAATTTATTTAAAGAATTTATAAAAGTGTAAGTTTTTATTATACAAAAATTGATTTTTCACAGTTTCAATAAGTTTATATTTAATGGCATAAGTTAAAAAAAAAAATAAAATAATAAACACAACGAAAATGGAACTCAGAAGATAAAAGTTATCGAAAGCTAGAATGACAAATTTTGTTCAAGAAAAAATTGTGCTAAAAATTAATTTTAATGTATTAAATTTTTTAAAGTTATTGCAACCTTTATTACGAAAGCTTATACTTTTATTAAAAACTTGCTTTAATACAAAAAATAGTAAAAACGAATCCCCCTCACAATCATATTTATCGATAACATTGTAAATAAAATATGATTTGTGGCTTTCAAAAGCAGCTGACATTTTTTCACCAAAAGTCAATTAACTGGACAATAGTAGAATTTCACCTGAATTGAAAAATAACTGAACAATAATTAGTATTGTGGTCAATTTGTCGAACTATTTATGGGTTTTTAATTTAGATTTTAATATTTTTAATCAGGCTTAAGTTCATCAAATTGTATTTTTCATTAAATTATTATTGATAATTTTTCATTCTTGACTGACCTGAGATTCGAACCCAGGCGGCTGGCTTGAGATTCGTACCCAGGCGGCTGGTTACCCTGACATATTTCGATCACAACCACTTGATCTCTTCAGAGGGATTTGCCGTCTTACACTCGCAGCCATCGAGGACTGCTGACGTCAATAGTCAAACATCAATCCTTAAACCAAATTGTTGACCTTGTTCAGCAAAATTTGAAAAACATATGTTCACATAGAGCTCGTGCCTTAGCTTTAACAATAATTAGTATTGTGGTCATGGTTTTTTAATCCAAATTTTAATATTTTTAATCACGCTTAAGTTCATCATCCAGCGATCTCTGGAACCAGCCCTAAGGGTCTATACCGATGGTTCCAAGATGGGCAATAGTGTAGGTGGAGGTTTCTTCATCGAGGAATTGGACATTAGGGTCTCTTTTAGGCTGCCAGATCGCAGTAGTGTGCTGCAAGAGGAAATCTCTGCCATAAAGCGGGCGGCAAACTGGCTGAGGTACTATCGTATATCGAGAGATGGCCAGGTTGGTTGGTTGGTTATCGTGGTAGCACGCACAGGTCCAGGCGCGCAGCAAGTAGAGCCGACAGTGGCTCCGTTTTGACACCACACAACTCGTCAAGAAATTGGAACCCCCTATCAGACTTGAACCAGGGGGCAATGCCGAGGTGGCTAGAGCCAGCCCGTTGCGTTGAGATATTTCAGCAGGCTGTTGAGTCCCACCCGCGATATCTCCGAGAGTCGCTGTAGAAGGTAATTCCCGAATAGTCTGTGTCGCGTTGAGTTAAACGCCGCGCAATCACATAGAAGATGAAAAACTGTCTCCTCAGTTCCAGGTTCCCTGCAGCTGCGGCAGCATTCATTGAAAGGGAGGCCGAGTCTCATAGCGTGCTTGCCAATCGTCCAGTGACCAGTAAGCACGTATGTAAGTCTTGACACGTCCTTCCGACTGAAGTTGAGAAGTCGCTCAGAGCGACCTATGTCATATGTGGGCCACGTTTCCCTGGTAGCCCTGCAGCCATCTAGTTTCCTCCATTTATTGTCAGCCATATCCAGATAGTGCCTGAAGATTTCGCTCCTGATAGTTCCCAGGGGTGTTGCGACTGACACCACCTGTGAAATATCAAGAGCTGCTCCAGTTTTGGCCAGCCCATCCGCCTGTTCATTGCCGTAATGGTCCCTATGCGCAGGGATCCATATTAAGGTAATGTCAGATAGGCTGCCCAGTCTGGACAGTTCTTCCCTACACTGGTTGACGAGGATGGATGTTGTTTTATGTGACTTCAGTGACATCAGAGCTGCCTGGCTATCGACGAAGATGCCAATTTTGCCGCTGATGTTCCTACCGTATAGCGTTCTGCATGCCTCTCTGATCGCCAGTATTTCAGCCTAAAATACGCTGGCCCAATCTGGCAGACGAAAAGAGAGGTTCACATGTAGTTCTTCCGAGAAGACCCCGGAGCCGACACCACAAGTCATCTTTGACCCATCTGTGTAAACCCTCGTGCGGTATTCATCGGCCAGGATTCCCCCACTCCATTCCCGTCTTGACGGAAATATGACCTTGAATTTCCTATCAAAGTCCATGCGGGGTATCATATAGTCCGTTGGTCGTTTCAGAGATGTTGGTTGCTTCTGTAAGATCCCTGCATGACCGTACGTCCTCGCCTTCCAACATCCCGATGCAGAGAGCCTGACCGCGCTATTTACGGATATGGCCATAAGGTGTATTTCAATTGGAACAAGGTGCAGCATAGTGTTCAGAGCCTCTGAAGGACTAGTGCGTAGAGCGCCTGTTACTCCAATGCAGGCTGATCTTTGTACTCTGTCCAGCTGAACCACGATGTATTTCCTGCCCGTCGCGGTCCACCATACTAGAGATCCATATGTAAGAATGGGCCGTACTATTGCCGTGTATAGTCATTTGACCAGTCTAGGATTAAGGCCCCACCTGGTGCCAAACATTCTACGGCAGGCGTAATAAGCCACCGTAGCCTTCCTTACCCTGTGTAGAGTATTCAATTTCCATGATAGTTTCGAGTCCAGGATAATTCCCAGATATTTCGCATGATTCGACAGGGGAAGTTCGCAACCCCCCAGCCGTGGCAGTCTAAAAGCCGGAATCTTCGTACTTCTGGTGAACAGTACTAGTTCCGTTTTGTTTGGGTTCACTCCCAGTCCGCACTCAGCGGCCCAGTTGCTGAGCGCCCCCAACGCACCGGACATAATGTCACTCATCACATCCAGAAACGCACCAGATACTAGTAACACCACGTCATCCGCATAGGCCACCGTCTTGATGCCCCTGTTAGCCAGACCAGTAAGAATCGAGTTAACAACGATGAGCCAGAGCAGAGGAGAGATCACCCCACCTTGGGGTGTACCCCTATTAACCTTCTTTGACCTCACGCTGTTACCAAGACATGATGTAACGATCCTTGACCTCAGCATGCTCACTAACCATCTAATGATGTACTCCTGGACATCCAGATCAGTTAGAGCCCGTTCGATCGCAGTGATCGTGACGTTGTTTAAAGCGCCCTCAATATCCAGGAAGGCGGCCATGGTAAATTGTTTATATTCCAGTGATCGTTCTATGGCCCCTACTACTTCGTGTAGCGCCGTCTCCGTAGACCGACCTTTAAGGTAGGCATGTTGACAACATGAGAGTCGTGATGTACCCTCCAGTCCATGCCTTATATGTGAGTCTAGAAGTCTCTCCAGAGTTTTGAGCAGAAAAGATGATAGACTGATTGGACGAAAGTCCCCCGCAGTCTCATGACTACTCCTTCCGATTTTGGGTATAAAAACCACCTTTACCCTCCTCCAATTAGCCGGAACATAATTGAGGGATAGGCATTCTATACATTAACCTCAACCAGGGAGTGACATACTTCCGTGCGCTCTGCAGCATCCTAGGAAAAATGCCATCAGGTCCTGGGGATTTATATGGGGCAAAACTACCGATCGCCCATTGGATATTTTCATCAATCTCGGAGAACGAATCATCGTATACTGGTTCCCCATCAGTAGCCTCCAAGCAACCAGGGAAATGAGTATTGAGTAGAATGTCAAGTGTTTCCTCCGATGATTCCGACCAGGTATCATCCGTTCTCTTGACATAAGTTGGGTTCGAGTGGCCCTTGGCCAAAACTCTGCTAAGTCTGGCAGATTCTTTGGTATTGTCTATTGATTCGCAGAAGTTCCTCCATGACCTTCTTTTTGCGACTGATATTGCCCTTTTATATGCCCTCTGTTTTTCGCGGTATTCCTGCCACGAATTACTGGCATAGCCCGTGTTGAAAGCCCTACGGGCTTCTCTTCTTAGAGCCGAGAGTTCCGAGTTCCACCAGGGAGGGAAGCTCTTTCCGGCCCTTGTAATGGGGCAGGAGATTTCAAACGCCCTAGTCAGGGCGCCACTGAAGGTCTCCTCCACCCCCTCGAGTGCAGAGATTGAATCCCGAATCACCGGCATTCTTCTGAGTCCACGTTCAAGAATTCTGTTAAACTTAGCCCAGTCCGTTCGTCTCGGATTTCTAAAGCTTAGCTTTCCGGTATTACCTATGTGTCCAATGTCGAAAAGTATCCAGTTGTGGTCCGAGAAGGACCTACTGCTCGATACCCCCACCTATCAACTGATAAATTAGACCTGTCGTTCATAAGCGTCAAATCTAGAACCTCCTCCCAACCATTGAAATTACCCGAACTAGGAAATCTAAATGTTGGCCTAGAGCCAGAGTTGCAAATGGTAATCTTATTAGTATTTATGAAATCTAATAGACACTCACCTCTATTGTTGATTTCGCTGCTGCCCCAGATGGTGTGCCTGGCGTTGGCATCACATCCAAGAATGAAGTCCTCTTTGGCGCCTGAAGAGGATAGGAGCGGCCGTACCTCGTCTGGAGGGGTGTCTTTGACATGTGCCATATAGCATGAGGCAATCAAAAAGCTTCTTTTGTCCGCCATCTCGACCCTTACAACTGAAAGGTCTGCTGAGCTAAGCTGTGAACAGAAGAAGATATTAATGTGTTTTTTCGCAACAAGACATGCTCTTGGCCTACCCTTGTCTTTTGCATACAGTATATTATATGTTTTGGCCGGAAACCCTTTCACCACGGAAGCACATCTCGAGTGCTGCAGATTAATCTGCACGACTCTCATTGCCATCGGGTGGCTTCTCCTCCGACTCGGAGAGCTGCATATCGGTGAGCAGGTTGTGGGCGACCTCGACCTCATCCTTTTCACCACTCGCCGAGCTTGTTGGGCGGAACACCTTTACCTTAGCGTCCCGCACACCAAAGAAAAGCTTCAGGCCTGCCTTCTCGAGCTCCGTTGAGCCTTCCTCCGTGATGGCAAGCGTAAGACACGTACTGTTATCCACGGGATCTTCGGCCCGGATAATAGTCCACTCTTCCATCGGGATACTGGGGTTCTGTCTCTTCAGACATCCCAGTATTTTCTGCCCGTCAGAACTTACCTTCGGTAACCAAATCTTTGCCCGTGGTCTCATTGGAATTTTCTCGGCAGGGATTAGCTTAAGACTTAAGCCATCCCATGCATCGCTTATCTTAGCGATACACTTGCCTAAGAAGTCCTTTGAGAAGACGTCCAGACATTTGATTACCCTGTAGCCCCGGTGAATCTCACCGGAGTCAAAACGAGTCGCAGGACTATCCACATTGGTGAGGACGTGCTCCATGACGAGCTCAGCCAATTTGGATTCGATCGCGCCCCATTCTGTTACCACAGGGGTAAGATGACCACTCTTGTTGTTCGCCAAGGCCATCAATAGGTGATCCTTTACAACCTCATTAAAGGGTCTCCTGGTGGTTGCAGAGCTCGATGGTCCCGGAGTGATCGTGTTGTCTCGGATCTTTCTCCGTTTTGGCGGCTTTTCACTCCCTGCCTGAGAGCGATTCCGCTTGGACCCTTCTTGAGCAACATTAGATGAGCTGGGCATGTTGTCCTTAAACTTAAGGAACTCTTCTACCACAGCCTGATATTTAACACGATCTTCCTCATCGCGTTCGTGTGGGGTACCATTCGCAGCGTTCTTAGCAATCTTGCCGAGAATGAATTGCGCCTTATTGTATTTTTGCCTGAGGATATCACCAGGACTTCTCCTCTTTTTTATATTTGTTTTCTCACCCGATTGTCCATCAGACTTGACGGTTGGTTGGGTGAGCTTTGATTTATTTTGTGTGGGCAGTGGCGTGCTCTGGCTGTCACCCACACTGCCGGAGAGTCCGATCAAGGTCTCTTGACTAGAGGCCAGGAGATCGTCCTCAGATGAGAGATTTCTCTCATCTTGTTTTTTAAAAAATTTTTCTTCGTTAATATATGTTTTTGATGGCCAGGACTCTATGGCCTGGCTATAACGCGGCGAGAAGGCGCGTGCTACTTGGTCTCGGTAGGGACCAGATGAGGACAGTGATATCGGTCATAACGGGGCACTGGGTGATAGGGACTCATGCTAGGAGGATGGGTCTTAATTACAATGACTACTGTAGAAGTTGTCATGATGAGGTGAAGGAGGAGACGGTGTTTCACTTTCTCTCTCTGTCTAATGTGGGACTGAGATCGATCTCTCTGTTTTGCAGGGAATCGGGATGGTTCGAGGCTGCAGTGACCTCTGGGGAATAGTCTGATTGATACTGACTGACTCTTGTCACAGGCTAAGGGTATCACAAAGGAACTGCTATAAGGACCCAAGTGAGCCGTCTTCGTGACGGTTGCCCATTGAACCTAACCTAACCTACTTACAACTACAATTAATGTTGGGAGAATTCAAACCAATTGTAATTTTTTTATTGCGAAATTTCGGTTTTTTTTGTTTTTTCAATAAGCTTTAGCATTTTTGAGTTTCGCGAACATATGTTGTGCAACCTCCTCCATTTTCGAAATAACGGTATATCTCGAAAACCACAGCTAACCTAAAAAAACGGCTAGCAACATTGGATTCAGCGTACCCGAGTTATGTTAAAACGCCATGTGCCCAGCTTTTCCCAAAAAAGTGTCGGTTTCGAGCACAGTGTAATTAATAATTTATAAAATATGGAAAGTAATAACAACAAACCAAAATCCACTAATGCAATTAAACAAACACCCAATGACTTTTTTATGGAAATTATGATATTCATATTAAAAATAATACAACAGAATCTACATCCTTATTCTATTTACAGAATTTTGTGGACTGTGGGTCTTACAGTATTTTTAACGGGAGGCCTATTTCATGGCATGAATTTAATTAAAGATTATAGTTCTCGCAATTCAGCCATTACAAGTAATATTAATTATATGGAATTACAAACGTTATATCCCTCTGTGACACTTTGTCCCCAAGATATTTTAAATCAAACGAAATTGGAAGAATTTAAAAGGTATTTATATTTCAAACAAATATTTAAAAATATATTTTCTAAAAAAGCACTGCACAATAGCATGTCTGATGAGTGGGTTATGTTACATGCTTGATATTTGTCAAATTATTAATGACAATTTTAAATCTGTGAATGAAATTTCTGTATCAGGGGGACTACACTCTATTGCGATTCGAATTCAATTTCGATAAGAAAGCTGAATGCCAATTTGGTACTCTCTATCACTTTCGCAAAATTTTTGAAATGAAGCAATACTGGCAATTAAAATCAAAGATGGCGCAGATTAACAGCAGTGAGATGTCAAAATATGTCTCAAAAAAAATTAAATGAAATATATAGTGATGGCTTGCGAAAAGAAAGCAATAAAAAGGTGCGAAAAGCAAATTCGCAAGCATATTAAGGAGTACCAAACACTAGATTTCGTACAATTTTCTTTCGCATCGCAATAGAGAGTAGACCCCAGCTCTATTTTAAAAGAAATGAAACATGGGTCTTTATAAAATACAACACTTTGGCCCATAATCATAGCCAAAAATAAAAACGATTATTTTAAAAAAAATACTTTGGTACAATGGCGTTCACATGCATTTAAAGCCGGTTTTAGCGTACATTATTATTGTTTTGACTATAAGTATGGGCCTTTATGTTTTAAGATAATAATATTTATTTAGTTCTTAAGTTGAAAAAAAATAATTTTATTTGATTTACTATTTAAAGTTGAAGGCAAAAAGCTATTCTGAATGCTCCAACAATAGTCAGCCATCATGTGTGCGTTCCAGTAGCTTTGATAGCGTTCCTCTATCGTACTAAGGTCGTGTAGGTGGAATCGCTCACCCTGTTCTTTACTAAGATCCCAAGATTGGCGAGAAAATAGTCTAGGTGCTTGTGCAAAAGGTGTAACTTGATGCTCATGTTACATCCAAGCCTTTGAAAATTACTCATAAGTTGTTTGACGTGTTGAGAACAGTCAGAATTGCTCTTATTTCCTAAAAAATTTTAACATGTCAAACAAACTAATTCCATGCCTTTTTCTCAATGTCATAATGTCCGTAAAATTTTAATCTTTTATTAATGATTTTATCTGTGGCCTCTCAACAATTCCTACTTTGTCTTTTTTGCACTCAGTTTTGGTCCCATCTAAAATCACTATCACTGATATCAGTTTTTGCCTCTAAATCCATAGGCACCTCCTGTAGTGTATCAGCTTGAGGTTCAGTTGATATCTTAGGATTCAAAACATGTCTATATGCCGACCGTATGCTAGTATATTTCTATTTGGCTTGTTCATCAATCAAAAATAACAGTCGTAGTGGTGGTTCACGGGTACATTTCAGATCATACCTTAATCTATTCCTTTTCTTATTTGTCCACAACCGTAGAAACTCAAAGTAATTTTTGTAAGCCTCCTTTTAGAACAAGTTAACGAAGCAAAAATCATTCGGATCATAAAGTTTACCACACTTTAAATTTCGATTAGTAAACATCATGTGATAAAAGTCACTCATCAGACCGAAGTTTATATTTTGTTGTGCAGTGTAATTATATATAAAAACATATTTTTGTTTATAGATTATCGGCCATGTTTTGGCAATCGCATGATTTGAAATCGCAAAATACCAGATTAATGTATGGTGCTCTGAAACTCGTGCATTTTGCTTGCGATCTGCCATAGTTCCTGAAAATTATTCTACTTCCCTTGAGCATACTTTTGCAGTTTGAAGTCGCCAAACTTCTTGCGATTTTTAAGTCAGAATCGCAAATGGTAATCATTTTGCGATTGTCAGAACATACCCGAATTAATGTACTTACATACATACGCATATTAATAAAATTGGATTTATTTCTTATTTAAGGCAATATGCGGCTAATTCCTCTAAAGAATCCAGAAACTTGACTGATTTTTTAAAACTTCTTTCGAAAACAACGGCCAAAAATTCATACAAATTAAAAGTTTATACCAATAAAATACCAGCAAAGGATTACATGCAGTTGATCTTTAAGTATAAAAACATTTTATGTTCATACTAAAGGCCCAACCATTATATGCATAGTCGTGCTATGTCAAAAACCAACAAAAACTCTCTCAAATGTATTAAAAAAAAACAAAAACAAAAACAAATCAAAAAACATTTATTTCTGTACGGAATGAGCGATCTATTTCGCACTTTGCTTAAGCAAATGACAATTTCATAAAACTTAACAAAAAGTTTCCTTAAGTTCAAAATGGTTTCCCTAATATGATTTACATTTATTCGCACATTTGCTTAAGCCAACTAAAGCACATTATGGTTGTGCCTTAAGGCACTTTTATAAGGGATATGCATCAAAGAGTTTGACAGTACGAAGAAATACATACATAAGTTTAAAAACATTCCATAAAAAAATCACAATCAGGGGTCTAATCACCGCATACGATATCTAGCAAAGTTGACCGAAAATATTTATTTTGGTATCATGAAACTTGATATCGAATGAAATGTATTGAATTTGAAATAATAGCATTCGATATCGAGTAACTCGGCATTACATTTATCGAGTTTTCATTCGATACGTCAGTGTCTATCGTATGCAAAAAAAATCGATAGTTTATTCGATGCGATAGTATCGAATGCGGTGATTAGACCCCAGCATAACTCTCTGATACATATACCTTATAAAAGCGCCGTAACTTGGTTCACATATCGCTGCAATAACGCTATAAGACAATGGTAAAAAGGGTAACTTTTGTATTTTTTACTAAAAAAATAAAACTGTACTACAAAGAGCAGTATCAAATGTAAACAGCTAGAACTCATGCTTATGCTACTACTAACTTGAAATTTTCTTAATAATTGCGGTAATCGTAGAAGAAAAACAAGTAAGAGTGCTGTATTCGGCTATGCCGAATATAATAAACACTTCACCATCGTCGATAAGTATATGAAATTATATAAATACCTCTTAACGATGTAAAGAAATTTATACTGTCTTTGTATAGGAAGTACGATGCCCACTTTTTCAATCCTGCCCAAATTTTATATGATGTTGTGTATTGTGAACCTGCTTGTAACTAATTTGGAAATTTTGGCTTATGCCGTTCTTCAGATATACACAAAAGCAAGTACTTTTGGGGTATAGTTAGAGGCATTCGTGTGTGTGTTTTTGCCCATATTTTAGCAATTTATGAACCGATCTGTCTGAATTTCAATAATAAATATTAACGGAGTATACTTTTGTGACATAAATAAATAACAACATAGTTTCCATCATTTCTGGGGTCTTCAGAAAACGTATTTCAACATACACACGGACAAATTCACAGGCGGACTTTGTTAAATCAACTCCGCTACTCATAAGAATCCAGAATATAGTATATACTTTTTAGGGTCTAAAATCAATATTTTAGAATTTACAAACAGAATGACTATTTACACATCGTTAGCTAAAATGCAACATCACGTTTCTTAAAAAATCGGTTTTTTTATTGATTATGATGCATATCAACATCATCCATGTCCTCTCCATATCTAAAGTATGTACGAAACTACAAGAGCAAGTGCTATTAAAACCAAAAGCTCGTAACTTATACTTGCTGCTTGAAAATAATCGCTAAAACACATTTATTTTCATTAAGCATTAATAATTTATAGTAGGTTTTGGAATTTCTGTAATGCATTTCTTATCATTATCACCCACATCTTTTATGAGTAAGATTTTTGTAGAAGAAAATTTTAAGGATTAGAAAAGGAAACTATCGGCAACTTTATATTTTTAAGGCTAAAAAATGTTTAGATTTTTAAATAAGAAATCTCATCTTGTTATTCAGAATATATATATAAGATATTTTTATACCCACACCACAGTAATGGAGAGGGTATTGTGCATGTGTGCTGATGTGTGTATCACCTTAAAATATTGGTCCCTAGACCCACCTTAAAGAATACCGATCGACTCAGAATTGCTTTCTGAGTTGATCTAACGATGTTTGTCCGACTGGTTGGCTGGCTGTCCATGTAACCTTGTGCGCAAAGTACAGGTTGCAATTTTGGAGATAATTTAATAAAATTTGGCACATGGGTTCTTATTGGCACAAGGATCACGCCGAATCGTAGTGCCACGAGGGGAGATAGAGGGCAATTTCTGCCTCTTAGAAACTACCAAACCGATTTTAATGAAATTTAAAACAAAGATAGATCCATATTTGAACTGACACATAAGCTATGCATTTTTTAAAAAATAGGACCACCAGGGGAGATAAGGGCAATTTCTGCCTCCCAGAAACTCTTTAGCCGATTGTAATGAAATTTAAAACATAGATAGATCCCTATTCATATAGCCATACACTCTCGAAAATTTGTTTTTAAATACTGTGGTGTAGGGTATCATATGGTCGGGCTTGACGACTATAGTTTCTTACTTGTTTTATATGTATTTTATTTTTCAACCTGTAAAAATTGTATGTACATATGTATACATAATTTATCTATTTTATAGTTTATCAAACAACTATTACGTTCGATTAAATAATAAAACCGCCGTTAAAATAATGACGGAAGTGGGAATATGTTATACAATCAACAATTTTCTTAGCGAGGAATTATATACAAAGTTAGTCCAGTACATAAATACACAAAAATTAAAAACTATTTAAATATATTTACGGGTAATCCATTTAGTGGTTTGAAAACTTCCTGTCTGCTAAGGATGAGTGTGTGTCATCTGAAGTGTCATTTATTTAATGAGTGAAAGGTTTGCAATTTTTCGAATATGAATCGTTTAACAACCGAAGAACGCGTAAAAATAGTTAAAACTTATTACAAAAATTGTGGTTCAAACGTGTACAATATTCGACTATTACGGGGAGATAATGGTCGTTATAATCATACTTCAGTGCAAGGTATTGGCAAGAATATAAAGGCGTTTGAAGAGACTAGAAGCGTTACAGATTTGGTCATTGGTGCATCATCGCAATGTGGGCATTGCCGAAAATATCGCTTCTGTTAGTGAAAGTGTGGCGGGTAATTCAAATTTGTCGTTTCCACGGCGTTCTGAGCAAAATGTCTTTTTTATGGGTCACTATTGAAGATTCGTGACCTACACAGATAATCCTCTAAGTTTGGAGCACTTGAAAACATTCATCAAGTTGTCGCTGAGATACCGCACGAATTGTGCGAAAAAATTGTCGAAAACTACCTCAAAAGAATCAACTGCTGCAAACAATCTAGAGGCGGTCATTCAAACTACATTGTATTTCGTACGTAATGGCAAGGTCGAAGCATTATAATTTAACTTTACTTTTGAAACCGAAAAATGGATAACCCGTTACGTAGTTATCGGTTATATGCACATCCGTTATTAGCATTTAACGCTTTTATGCATCCCAACTTGTGCAATTATAGGTAGCTGTAAAAGAGCCTTAATTATCTTGTTTGTATATAACCATAAGGGTGCGCTTTATTTTTCATATTTGCGAAATTGTAACGTAACTCCCCCTAGAAATGTTCTTCCCATCGTAGGCGTAAGGGTTAATAACGTAATTTTTTCATATTTTTATTCCCTATTATATCCTCCTTCATTTCTTGTTCAAGTGGCCTGATTTAAAGTCAACTTACACTATTAGGGGGTTTACACGGAGTCTTTTCAGACATGTCTGTTTTTGACATTCTCTTTGGAACATGCTTCCAAAAACCTATTGCCTTTTCACGATGTCTTTCCAAACATGTCTGTTTTCATGTATAATAGTCTAATATACATATACATACAAATTGAAAACATGAAAATTCTTATAAACAAACATGAAAACTCATTTCATGTCTGTTTGGCAACCCCTCTTTCTTCTCTATCCCGATCGCCTACAAACAAAACAAACGTGTTTGTTAGGCATGTCTGAATAGACACCGTGTAAACTCTAGTACTTATGAGATTTTGAGCCAAATCTAGTTATTTTTGACTTGATTTCCCATACAAAACAAAATCTACTCAGTGACTAGATTTCGACGAAATCTACTTAAAATCTAGTAGTACTTAGTGATGCAACTATGGTTTTTTCCATATAGCACTAAGAATACTCCCCTGAACAAGAAAAAAACGAAATTTTACAAAATGCTAAATAAAATTTCAAAATTTTGAGAAAATTGTAGAAAAATAAAAAAAAGACAAAAAATATTAATAAAATAAATTGTGTTGATTATAAATAAAAGGTAACGCAATTTTTTTAATGTCTATTTCTTTTTGTCAATTGTGTTGTTATAAAAACAAAATCTCGCTAATGTCAAAAAGGAATAATGTAAGCGCACTAGAATTTGTGGAAGATTTCAAATGAAAACCTGTGGTTCTAATTTCTGGAAGTGTTTTTTTTTTTTTTTATTTCTACTAGGAACATTTTTTTATGATTTTGAACTTAATAGGCGAAAAACCAAATTAAACGCTCTAAAATTAGAAGAAGGTGTTCTAATTTTTGGAATTTTTTTATATATTTTTTTTTTTTGTATTTTCACTACAAATAATTTTTTCCCTCATTACAGTAAAAATAAAACGGGGAATCACCGAGTTATTGGCGGTGTGTACAATTCGTTCATATGCGTATAAAATTTAATATGCTTGTACAAATTTGGGTCAGTTAATAACTGAAGGTCAATTAAAAAAACAATTAAAAAACTTTTTAAAAGTTTTTCAATGAATTTTAAAAACGCCAATTACGTCTTGTAATGGTCCGGACGAAACGCCAATACGTTTCGCCGAGCGTGGACTGTATATAGGGGTGGATTTGGGCTACAGCTCCCGAATACCAGCCAAGGATCCAAACACCTTGGTATATTCCCCGAGAGAACGCCGATTGCGTGGTCCGGGCGAAACGCCGATACGTTTCGTGGAGTGTATAGGGTGGCTTCGAGATCTAGCGCTAAAATATCAACCAAGTATCCAAGCAACTTGGTGATATTATAAAGGCTAAAAAGAGAACCAGAAAAAGGCACAAATATTTAAACGAAGGAAAAGCACTTTTAACCATATAAAAACACTTCCCTGTTTTTTTCCAAAAATATTATAAACTTCCATTTATTTATTGCCAAAATACAAAATTTATTATAAAATATAAAACTTCTAAACAGTTTAAATAATTTTCGTTACAAACGCGAGTATAAAAAACAGCCGTCCAATATGGCTTTTAAACAACGATTCGACTTCAATTACTAGAATAAAAAAACTAACAATAAATACATACAAATTAAGAAGAAAAATTTAAAATATAATACATGATGACAGTGCCGCCTCAAGTTGTCAATTCGTCTTAGGGCACATCATCATTCAAAATAGAAACCAGGGATGGGAAATCCGTTTCCTTCGGTTTAGACGTGAACAAATTTAATATGTTCAATTAATTTAATGTTATTAAATAAGAACTGTTAAAAAAAGCTTACAAAACTATTCATTATCTATCACTATTTCATTATAATTTTCCGTAAAAAAAATGTCCAAAAATTCGAACTTTTCAGAAATTCGAACTGCCTGGTGCACAAAGTGGTTCTAATTTGTGAGATTAATTAATAAATGGCAACATTTTTACAAAAACTGAAAAAAAATAATTTTCCTCTTGTAAATTCATCTTCAAATTTAAGGGCGCCTCCCTTCCCGAAGGCGGCATGAAATAACCCCCCAAAATATAACCCCACAAAAAAATAATGAAATAACCTTAACCTTGGGGCCTTATTTCATATGCAATAAAGCCCCAATTTTGAAAATGAATTTAGCCCCCAACGAAATGAAATAACGCCCCAAACATAAATGGAATAATTCCCTAATTTTTGGGGGCCCCAATTTCTGAAAGTAAATAGGAGACCAATATATGTAATACAATTAATTATACAGTTTTGCTTTGAAGAATCACGCGATAGATATCATGATATGATATACCTAACACAAGCTTCGCCAACTAAGGCTTTTCTGCATAGCCGACCTTCGGGCGGGCGCAATGAATTTTTCCTCTATGGTATACCAAACACCGGCTTCGCTAACTAAAGCTTCTTTGCATAGCGCCAGGATTTTCCCCTCTTTAGTATAAAAATACCGACTCGACCCGGCTACGCAGGAAAGCTTTAGTTAGCAAAGCCGGTGTTTGGTATACCATAGAAAAAAAAGTCATTGCGCCCGGCCGAAGGCTGCTTATGCAGGGTAGCTTTATTTATCGAAGCCGGTGTTCTTCATACCAAAGTGGATAAATCCTTGCGCCCAAAAACGTTTTCATTATAAATTTGAAAATTACCCAAATAACCCAAAAAATATATTGGGGCTTTATTTCATAATGATTTTTTGGGGGATAATTTCATATGAAATAATACCCCAATTAAAAAAATAAAATAACACCCCAAACAAAATGAAATAACGCCCCAAAAATCGTTTTTGTTGATCTCTGTACATGCTTTTGGGGGGTTATTTCATTATTTTTTTCGGGGTTATATTTTGGGAGGTTATTTCATGCCGCCCTTCCCGAAATGTGATCAACATAATTTTGTGCGATAGTATTTTGATGGAAAGTATATATCTAGGGGTAATTACGGTACAATTTCACACATATGAAAAATAAGGGACAACCTAATAACCAGGGAAATCAGAAATATGCTCTAAAAAACACGTTTTATGCGCATTAAATGTGCAGTAAAAACTGGAAAATATGCCCTGAAAAATTTTAAAAATATGCCCTAAAAATTTAAATTGCTCATTTGAAGACAAAATATTCAACAATTTAATAACAAAATCTAAAAAACAAACCTAAAAAAGGTTAAGAATCTTATAAGAGATGTTTGCGCCGAATATTATCTAGATATTAACATCCATATGGATTTTTGTCTTAAAGGGATTTTAGGTACGGTCGCTAAATTCTTAACAATTGTTAACATTTAAAAGGAATTTAAAGCTAGTTAAGGACGGGAGCTTTGAGCAAATGTGAACCGATTCGAAAATAATTTAATTTGAAGTAAAATATTTTTGGCACGAATTTAATTTAAATACCATCCTAATTATATAATTATATTATAATTATATAATTTGGATGTGAAATTATAGACCGATTCTCACCATTTGCAAAGACTTCGTCCATATTTGATCAAAATTGGAACTTGTACTCTGCGCACAAGGCTAACATGAACACACAGAGCATACACAGGCGTCACGAGACAGAAAATATTGTATTTTTTCTGTCTTTTTCTTCGAAAGCTGCCCTTTTTGCATTTTTTGTTTTGATTACGCAATTTGTGTTGATAGTAGCGGCCTGTTTTTACACATTGCCACATCACTACCAAAAAACGTTTTCTTTTTCTTTCTTCGAAAGCTGCCCTCGCAAATGATTTAGGCATTTTTCATACGTCACTTTTTTTCATCTCTGTATGCTTTGTGCATGGACAGACAACCAGCCAGGCGGATGGATGGACATCGTTAGATCACTTTAAAAAGTGATTCTAAGTCAATCGGAATAGTAAAAGATTGGTCTAGATACAAATCGCATAACATTTATTCTTAATGACAACCTGCTTTGTCTTACAATTTAACGGTAAAAATTAAATGTAGATGTCGAAATTAAAGTAACAGACTTTCGAAAAAAAAAAAATTTTATTTGCTGAGAAAGCTATAGTAGACATCTAAAAAATTGAATATGTATCAAAATATGCATTAAAAAGCAAAATATGCGCTATAAACCTAAAAAATGCTCTTTTAACTAAAATATGCTGCAAATGGTAAAATATGCAAAAATATGCACTAACAAATCGATGCCAAAATTCATAACAAGCTCTAAAACGGATAAATATATTGTTTCTGCCTTCATTAGTCGCTCAAGGAAAAACATGCAATTGCATATTTCTGGTTTCCCTGCTAATAACCATGCATAAATACAGGATATGCATGTATATTCTGTATTAATGCATCACAATATTTTAATAAATTGCTTTGAAAAAAAATCTTATACAAGCATCGTTTTTAAATGTACACAAAATATTCTATAAACTGTACTTTTGCACTTTCAATCCAAGCAAAATAGTTTTTTATTTATGTTGTAAGCAATATTTAGCAAGTTTTTCTTAAGGCACTGTTTATATAAGTTAGCAAGTTTCTATATATAATAGCATCAAACGTCGTGCAAATAATCAATTTCATCATAGCGATAAATACTGTACTTAAAAAGGTTATTCTCTTTCACAGACATTGGTCGGATTTACAACCATATCCAGAAAACTTAAAAGATCGTTTTACGCGAACAAATAAAACTTTTAATTTTAGAAATTCTTTTCCTCTGACTGAAGCTATCAAACATAATATTATCGGTAATATAACAGTTTACGTTCACTCTCCCTACGAAATACCCACAATATGGACAAAATCAGCATTAATCATGAATAATGTCACCAACACTTTTAAATTAACGGCTTCTCTAAAAGAAATAAATTATGATGAACAATTTTTAAAGTAAGTATTAATTTGGTTGCAAAAAGGAAAAGGTGTTTAGTTGACTTAAGCTAAATTTGAGTTAATGGCACCTTTGATATCTTCACGATCAAAAGTACAGATGGGAAAAAATAACTTTTTTCTTATCTTTTTTTAATGTGCAATAACATTTGGAAAAAAAGCTCAAGTTAACTTCCTTTGCGCGAAATTATCGTATATGCCAATTTTTTTGAAATTGAGTTTTTGATGCAATCTTGTTCTACATTCAAAGAGACGTCACCTAACAAAATATTGTAGGCGAATTCCACTTCGTTGCTTTAAAAATTGAATGTATATTTTCATTTTGATATTGCAAGTGATAGCAGAGAAAAGTAGAAAAATTGCTATCCTGTAAAATTTGGTTTTTGTAACATACGATAATTTCGCGCAAAGAGGTCGATATTAGAATAGGAGTAAATTTTTAAAAATCTCCTTTAAAGTTTCACATTTCTCTCCTTTAAAAATAAAAAATAAAAAAAAAGAATGAAGCCTCTTTTCTATTGCCACAGAATAATTTCAAATAAGAAACAAAACCTTATTTCTTCAATTATTCATTCACATCGTTCAAAATTCGGTGTTTTTCGAACTGAATATGAATTTATTTTTCAGACAAGCGACAATCGAAAACAGGCGTTGCCGCAGTCAAACTGAATCAAATTTAAAAGTATTTCCTTTTTCGTATTCGCGTAATCTTTGTCTTATGGAATGTCGTGCTCATTACATTCAAGATTTGTGTAATTGCTTACCACATTTTTATAGTCAAACACTTTGGAAAGATACTAATGTTTGCAACATGCTAGGATTAACTTGTTTTAACAAGTATGCTGATATATTAAGTAAAATAAATGCTAACACTAGATCGTCATCTTTTAACTGTGGGCATTGTCCGTCGAATTGTTTTGAACAAATTGCTGTGGTCAAGGTGAGTAAAACACAAGTAAGAGTGCTATATTCGGCTATGCCCTTCACCATGTTGCGATAAGAACAGAAAGTTAGATAATACCATTCTTTAAATATAAATAAATATATATTGTGTCACGCCCACTTCTTCAATGCCGCCCACTTTTTGTCGAATGTTGTGTATTGATAATCAAGATTCTTGTGCCTAGCTAGGAAAATTTTTCTCTTATCGTTCTTTAGATTTAAATAAATCAATTTTTGTGCCACTCCCTATTCTCTCCAATTTCGCATACACTTTGTCAGATGTTGTTTATTAATAACCAAGATGCTTGTACCTAATTTGGAAACTTTGGCTCTTGCCGTTCTCCAGATATACAGAAATCTAAATTGTATTTGAAGGGGAAGTGCCACACACACTTATCCAATCCCACCCACATTTTGTGAGATGGTGTGTACTGGTAACCAAGATGCTTATGCCGTCTTTGGAAAATTTGGATCTTGTCGCAAAAAGGGGTTTATATGTAAAATTAGAGGTAGTAGTGTATTTTTGCTCATATCCGAGCCATTTGCGGACCTATCCGGCTGAATTTCAATAGCATAAATTTTTGGGACTATATGTGAAGTAAATATATAACAACATAGTTCCCATCATATCTCGAGTCTTCGGAAAACGCATTTCAAAGGACAGACGGATATCGTTAAATCAACAACTCAAAAGAAATGAACAAACTTGGTGCCAAATTGCTTGTAGTTATCCTAAGCAGTTTGGGATTGAAATCCAGCAACATCGGTTTAGTAGGACCAGAGCTATGAATCAAAATGTGGAACCACCACCTAAAAAAATTGATAATTTTGTTACAAAAAATAACATAAATGCTGGAACAAGGCACGGAATGAGATAAGATTTTGCAAAAATTTGTTTTATTTGACTGGAAATCACGCTGTGAAATTTCGTGACGATCGGTCCATAATTTACCTTAGGCCCCATATAAACCCTACTACCGGAAAACAGTTTAGTACGCCTAAAACCGTAAATAAAAATGCAATCATAACAGAAATTGGTACGTCACAGTTGTAAAGGACTAGAAATGACGCTGTGAGATTTCGTGATGATCGGTCCATAATTTACCCTAGACCCCATATAAACCCTACTACCGGAAAACAGTTAAGTCGCCTAAAACCATAATTAATAACAAATCGTCACAGTTTAAGATAATAATAACATCATACAGATATTACTCCTTAAACATTTGAACTGTCGGTGGAGGGTATCAAAGATTCGGCACAGCCGAATATAGCACTCTAACTTGTTATAAATTTTTTTTATTTTATTTTTAAAAACAAAAATTTAATACATACAACCAAAGTATATTTATACCAAGTACCATGGTGGAATAAGCAGGTGGCATCGTTACGGCAACAAATACAACATTACAACAAAAATGGAAATTATATCACCGTTTACGTCAAAAAATTGTTTAAACAAAAATCAAAGCGTGCCGCAAAACATGATGAAATAAATACATTTTTAGCCAATTTTTATTTAATTATGGTCCATATCTTATTTATTTTAATTTAAAATTATCAAAAACTTTAATAAAATACAATAATCACAGCACAAAACGTGGACTTTTTGTAAACATAAACAAAACTTTGACATAAACCTAGACAAACAATGCAAGAGCAAAAAATCGTCATCTGGCGTAGTGCTGCCACCTGTTTATTCCACCATGCCAAGTACATGCAAGTCTACAACAAATCAACAATAAAAAAACAACATTCATTTTGTTTGTGTAAAAACATTTGATACTGTCAAACAGCCAAACATAAAGAAAACAAACAAAAAATCATGGCGCACTAAAATGTAAGCAAATTTTGACACTATCGAAAAATAAACAACTGAACAGCTGATCACTTGCATGTACTTGTAATAAATATACTTTGCATACAACAAAAACCAAAGGTACTTAAAATTCATTTGTACATTATTTAAACATAATAATAGGATGGGTAAAATTTTTTCGCGTCAAAAGCACATCGCGAAACCATAGGTCAAAAATGAATTTCGAGCCTCGGATTTTTCAAAATAGTTAGTTTTCCAAAATATTCAAGAATAGAGGCAAACGAATTGTATTTGGTCTAGCCAGACCTGTATTATGCGGTTTTTAGGGTGGAGAAATCCATTTATTTTTATTTTTAATTCCCGCCAGAGAGCGTTTTCATAAACTTTTTAGAATTTATCGTATTTTTTGAGGAAAATTGACGAATATTTCTAAAAATGCAATCTTGAATTTTAAACGAAAATAAAATTTTTAAGCGTTCTAAAAATATGTACAGTAGGGTCATAACCAAATTTATGGCATAGTACCACGGAGTGGCCGAGAATATTTTAGTAATGAAAACACCTGTCTCCCGTCGTTTTGCGAAAAAAACCTCACGCAGGGAAGCAAATTTTTAAAACCTTAAACACACATATTGAATACCTTCCAAGAAATTTTGAACCGCGATGAATTGTAAACCGTAGGAACATTTTTAAATCTAAATCAGTGGATAAATTCCAAAATAGTATAAATAAGTGATACGTATAGGAATATATACAAATATCAGGTGTATATTTTTTAAACTTTCCGTGAGATAAAAACGGTTATTTTCAAACTTCAACCCGATCCCTGCGTGAATTTTTTTAACAATCCGAAAAAATTATCATATTTTTTATTGATAACAATAATTAGTATTGTGGTTATTTTGTTGAACTATTTATGGTTTTTAATCCAAATTTTTAATATTTTTAATTAGGCTTAAGTTCATGAAATTTAATTTTTCATTAAATTATTTTTTTGATAATCTTTCATTCTTGACGTGGCTGGGGCTCGAACCCCGGCCGGCAGGTTACCATGACATGTTTCGATTGCAACCACTCAATCTCCTCAGATGGATTTGCCGTCTTACACTCGCAGCCATCGACGACTGCTGACGTCAATAGTCAAACATCAATCCTTAAACCAAATTGTATTCTAACATTTGGTAGATCGAAATTTGCTTTCCTGAATGATTATCCATTTTAATTGATTTTACATGTTTTTTCCTTACTTCTGTTTTTTCGTACTTAAGAAATTTAGAATGTGGCATAAGCAAACGTTCAATGAACAAGTGCAAAAATCTATTCACAATAGCGGAGTTCAGTGTCTGGGGCAAATGGTCTTGCAAAAGAGCAAATGCAAAATATCATAGCTGTTTTGTAATTAGTAGTATGGTTATTTTGTTGAACTATTTATGATTTTTAATCCAAATTTTTAATATTTTTAATTAGGCTTAAGATCATCAAATTTAATTTTCATTAAAGCGTTTTAAAAAAATTTTATTTGAAATTTTTACAACATGAAAATTAATTTAAATTGTTATTGATAATTTTTCATTCTTGACTGTAGCCGGGCTCGAATCCTGTTAAATCCAAAAATAAAAAATAGAGTTTCCCTTAGATTTAATAAAATAACTACGACATTTTGCATTTTCGCAAGAGTATTTGCACCAAACACTAAACTCCGCTTATATTCATTGGACAGTTAATACGAGTTGCCATTTTATATCAATTATAAATATGTAGGTTTGAAAATTTTGGAAATAGTACCAAATGAGTCACGGGGGTACCAGCGTACTTTTTAGTTTTGAATTGTACCAAAAAAAGTGCAATTGTATCAACTTTATCAACCCTGATGTACATACTTATATACCCTTTCCACCTGTGGTGAGAGGTATAAAAAGGAAAAAAATTAAAGGGCACACAATGAATACAATAATACAATTTTATTTCTTTATTTTATTTTTGCTAAACAAGAAATTAAATTTAAATAAACTAATGGTTTTCAATAACTCATCATAAGTTAAAAGTTTCCCAACTGTATTACTATTTTCATAACTCAGCCAGCATTTTTCTAATGGTAAAACTTAATTTTTTCTACTCGTTTTTAATCGAAAATCGGAAGGACATTTGTATGGGTGCTAGGTAAAATAATAAAGCATTTTAACCAATTGTAATTACCGAAAATCTTAATTACCGGAAGACATTTGTAAAACATATTTTGGCTTTATTTTGATCTTTGCTTACATGGTGAAGAGGATTTTATGTTAAATCCCTTATTTCTGGAAGGAAACGGAAGTTGCAATTATTTGGCTCCATTTCGCTTATATATAAATCGTTGTGCGTATTTTTACTACCAACACTCTACAAAGCTTATTAAAAGTTAAAGTTCATTATTAAAGTCGATCAATTACACTGGTTTACAGCCAAAAAATACCAAGAACGCTACATGCCTAGATAAGTTAATTGGGACCTCCTGAACACGAAAAACGCTATAATTTTTTTTTCTAAGTACCGTTTTTTAGATAACGGTACTTTTGTGTTTTTCGGTGTATGGTCCCACTCAAACCCTTGTGGAGCCCAACCAAAAAGTATCGTTGGAAATGTAATTGAATGCCTTTTCCGTCGATATGCTGAAAATTTCTATCTGATAAGAAATGGCTGAGTTATGGCAAAATTTGCCTATTTTTACGTTTTTTTCAAAATTTTTAATTTTTATTTCGTTTTTTTTTTCTACGTTATAGTAAAGATCTAGAATGTTTTATTTTGTAACCAAATAGTTTATTTAATTACCAACATTTTAAGCGTAACTTAAAAAAAATCGGATGAAAAATAAAGTTTTTATTAGGAATTTTGTGGAACGACAATATTTTTCTTATCAGATAGAAATTTTCAGCATATCGACGGAAAAGGCATTCAATTACCTTTCCAACGATATGTCATTTATTTCGTTTTTACAGCGTTTTTCGTGTTCAGGAGGTCCCAATTAACTTATCTAGGCATGTGGCGTTCTTGATATTTTTCCAAATTAAAAATTTGTAAAGCAGTGTTATATAAAAAACCTAAAAATTATGTTTTGTTCGTTAACAGTTAAGACAATCGTATTCGTTGCTCCTTCCTCAGCTACTAAAAATTTTAATAAGACAATCAAATTTTTTACAACGAATTCTTTTTAAATTTAAAAAACCGGCAACAAATATGAAATGGTTTTTAACAATAATGTGATTAAAATTATTTTTAGATTTCAAAAACTGCAACAAGTACCACAAACGGTTTTTCACAAATAAATTGTGTTATTGAACATCCACCTCTCCAGGCTTATGTAAGGAGTGTCATGTACACACACTTGGATTATATCGGTAGGTAAACGATCTGCACATAAAATGAGTCAAACATTAAATACTATATATCTTTTTTTATGAAAAATTTAGCAGTACAAGTAGTATTGGGAGTGTTTACTTTTATGAAAGTTATGATCCAATATGGAGCTACATACAATGAAAAATTCTTTTAACGAAACTTTAGCCTGCATTGTAAATATATTTATGGATAGAATTTGCGCAATATCATGATTGATATTGTATTTATAAAAAAGAAATATTTTTGAATTAATGGAATTTACCACTTGTTATTTAGATTAATTTAGATTTTTTGAAGCATTTACATGTAATTTTATTAACAATTTCCGCCGACTTCAAGGTTGTTGCTAAAAAGTTGCGTTCATATTGTATTAAAACTGCGGAAATATTTTTTAATAACTATGAATGGTATTGCATGTCAACTACACTTCACAAAATGTTGGTGCATTCTTCCGAAATAATAGAAACTGCCATTGTTCCCGTAGGATGTTTAATATAAGGTATCGCAGCGGACCAAGGCGAATTCACTTGGACACTACCTGTAGTTGAATTCGCCTTGGTTGTGTCAAAAATTCAAACAAATATTTAATTTTGTTTTTAATTTTAAATTGTGTGCAAGGCGAATTTACATCAGGTGACCCAAGGCGAATTCATAAAGGTGACATTTTCCAGTCATCTGTTTATTGTTTATTTTTTTGTGTGTTTACATTTTGTGAAAAAATTAATTCAAATTTCAAATTCAATAAAAATTTAAATAGTTGAAAAAAAAAACTTATTTAAATTAAATAAAACAAAAAAAAAGTGAAAAAATATAAACACAAGAAATTAAAAATGCGTAAGGAATAAGTGGAACTACAATTAATTTGCAGTTGCGGAGTTTCTTTAGCAATTGTGTACATATATTTTATTAACAAAAAAATTTCCTTTTTTATATTTTCAACAAATATTTTTGACACTCACTCTAACTTTTTACAAAAACCAAATACATAGTATTTTTCAATAAAAAGGAATAGCTAGCACAACTCTATCTCATGAAACGGTCACCTTTATACATTCGCCTTGAGGTGACCTTATTTTGGTACGTAAGCAACAGCTGATAACTAACCTTGTGTCAAAATGGTATACCGTTCTGTTGGTTCTGGGGAATCTTTACGTAATTCTTTAATTTTCGCTTACAATTATGAAATTTAAAATTTTTTAAGTTATTACATTTCAAAACACACAATTTAAAAAAAAAACAAAATGAAATCTTTGTTTGAATTATTGACACAACGTTAAAACGTATATATAAATTCAATTTGGTAACTATATATTAAATAAAATCAAATAAAAAAGTACATGCCATGTTATGGATCGAGTGAAATTGAAATCAATGGAGATTTCCAGTTAAATGGTTGTTTAAATTACGGTCGTTTTTCTTTTATTTCAAGATAAGTTTTAATGAAGATAAGATGTTCTCATAGCATGAAGTACATAAAACAAAATTATTTAATGAACTTTTAACACTGGATCGTTTTTAAAGTTTGTTCGAATTCAATTTCAGTCGACTTCGATTTCCCGAACATGGCTGATAACTTTTTGTTAAGTCACATATATACATTTTTTTTTTTTGTTGTTATTTGAAGAATTTAATAACTCTATTACTTTAGTTGTAAGCAAATAAGTTTGAAACATTTTGCAACTTTCATCAAAATTTAGTCTTATTCGGTCAGAGGAATGTTTTCTTGTGAGTAAAGATTATTAAAAATACCTTAAGTCCTTGCACAAAAAGTATTGCCTTTTCGATTTCCAGAACACCACTGATAATTAATAAAAAAGGTAAATTTTCAAAATTAAATAAAGTTTTTTAACTGGACAAATTGCATTTTAGCTGGAACCTGGACTACACCCAAAAAAACTGGACAATATAGGCCGTCTGGCAAATTGTTTCTGACGTTTAAAATAATTGTATTTAGTTTTGAATGAAAATTTTAACAATACTTAAAGAAGTGCACAATGTATATTTTATTAAAATCTGTTCAATAATTTCAGATAATAAAAAATGAGGGTGATCGATTATTCGGCATTTTTCAGAAACCGGTTTTCGAATATTTCGACTATATAAATCTTATGTATAAATCAGACTAGGCAAAACAGAGGAGAAAAGGGGGAAATACGCTAAACTAAGTTTCTTTTTTTTACTTTTCTGTGCTTCATGTGATAATTTTTAAATTTTCTATAATATTGAACTTAGAAACATAATATTATAGGTGTAGGGTCCTGAGTGAGTGATAACCTTTGAGATAAAAAATGCTGGTATTTTTTGTTCTTCATCTGGAACTTTTTGAATTTTCGTTAATATTCGACCTATAAAGATAAACTGCCGGTTTAACGATGTCGAACGTCATCGTTCGCATAGAAAATTATATTTAAAACAAAAACAAAATTCGAAAATTTGTTTTTGATTTAAATGTAATATTCTATGCGAACGTTAACGTTCGAAATCGTTGAACAGGCTGAAAATAATTCATTAAACTAGGTGAATAAGAACATGAAAGGGGAGCTTTTTGGTTTTTTTTCGTTCAACAACTGGTACTTTGATTAATTTTCGTTAATATTAGATATAGAAACATAAAATTAACTGTCCTGAGTGGATGACAATATAAAAGGGAGACTTTTGATACTTTTTTGTTTTTTAATTGGAATTTTTTATAATGAACTTATAAAATTAAATTAACTCACGTAGAAGATAAAATATGAACCGGAGGTTGGTCCCTCGCCAAATCGATCCACTTTTAAGGAAAAAATAAATGCTCGAAACAAATTAATTCATATATATGTACTAAGATGAATTATGTTTTCTTAATATTTACAAAAAAAAATATGGTCGAATTTTGAACATAAGGCGAACACTAGTAATATTAAATAAGTAATATTGTTGTGGGCAAACTTTGCAAACGGTTTCTTAATGCTTAAGTTTGTGAAAAAATTTGTTGCTGTATTTTGAACACCAGTGAAAATGTTGTTGGCTATAGTGAACGAAGCTTAAATCATGCTCAAGTTCATAGCTGTTCATTGTAAATTATTTTCTTTTTAATATCGGCCCAAAATGAATTATTTACAATTTGTAACTGTTTTTCAAAAATTAAAATATGTATGTTAAAAACTGGGAATTATTTCCTTCCGAAGGTTACTTTATATTATATTCAACATTTTCAATTTTTCGAATTTATTCTATGAGCTAAATTTCAGTTATGTATTTTATAAAGCTTTTTTGTAATAGTTCTATTCCTTCAATAAATAATAAATTCGAAAAATTGAAAATGTTGAATATATGTATGTATGTTAAATTTATTTAATACGTATACTCAGTTTAACGAATTCGCGATTTAACGTACGGTCATATTTTTTCCATTGAGTACCTTATATTACGAACAAACAGCAATATTTTGTACTCAATATAACGAATTTTTACAAAAAAATTTTAAAAAACTTCCATTCTCTTTTGTTTTTGTATACATTTTTAACATATTTTAAGAACGATTTTACTGAAAACAACGAGTAAAGAGAAGTATTTCTTATTTTTACAAAGAAAGCAAAGAAAATACTTGCTCTACAAAATAATAATTTGTACGTATCAAAGTCATAGTAAGCGCGGAATATCTTGTGTTATCGAATGATGTAAATATTTTGTAAATAAACCGAAACTCGGATTTTTGAATGCAACATTTCGAAAGTTTCAAAATTTTGATATTGGATCATTATTAACATAGTTTTTTTGTAAATATCTTCGGAACTACATAACCGATTTAAGAGTTAAGGCTTTGAAAAAAAATAAAATAAAATAAAGCAGAAAAATTAAATATATGTATGTATATTAGACTGGTCGCATCTTGTATGGGATTTTTTTTCTTTTAATTTAATTGTTTGCGCTGCTTAAAATATGAGGTTTGGTGTAAGAAATCATGATCTAATTTTTCAGGTCAATCCGACGGTGCCTAGCCGTACCGGGTGGGGCCCAAAGTTCCCCATATTATAAAAAAAAAACATATTTTCTATCAGATCTTTATAGTTATACTAGTTGAAAAGCCGAAAATCAAAAATATGGCTTCGATACGATCTTCCACAGAGAAAGTACTTCAAGTGTGCCAAATTTCAGCTTCCTATGTCATCAGATGGCTTCAGAAAGTTGCGGAAAGAATAGGACATACATGCAAACATCCTGACATACTAAGAAATTATATATTGTATAGATAGATTAACATACATATGTTCGCGCAACTCAAAAACGCTTTAGCTTATTGAAAAACTAAAAAAAAGCGAAATTACGCAATAAAATTTACTTTAAGAAAGGTAAAACATTTTTCTTATATGCGCAGTCGTTTTAGAAACATAATTTTTTTTTCTGGAAAAAAAATAATTTTTTTATTAAAATTTCGGAATTTTTGTTTTAAAAATTCATTAAAAATTGAAAAATGCAGCTTTGCTTCTAATTTTATGCAGACATATAAAAAACAACATTGCAAACAAAACAAGCTATAAATGATTAAAATCTGTAAACAACTTTTGATGTTATGTATTCACAAAAGATGTGGCGGTTTAATAAAATTCTTAAATTAATTAAAATTTTTCGTCTTTTGTGAATACATAAAATAAAAAGTTGTTAACAGATTTTAATCATTTATAGCTTGTTTTGTTTGCAATGTTGTTTTTATATGTCTGCATAAAATTAGAAGCAAAGCTGCATTTTTCAATTTTTTATGAATTTTTAAAAACAAAAATTCCGAAATTTTAATAAAAAAATAATTTTTTTTTCCAGAAAAAAAAAATATGTTTCTAAAACGACTGCGCATATAACAAAAACGTTTTACCTTTCTTAACCCGGCAATTCCCAGTGTCACCTATAGGTGACAAAGATTAACGATAGCGATAATGGAATTAACGATAGCGATAATGGAAATCTAGAGTCTGGAGATGACCCTGGTTGTACCCTCTTGTGGATGGGAAGGTAACCGATGGAGAGGTTGAGACAAAAATAAAGCTAACTGCGATCACTTTCTTAGCCGAATGTTAAAAATGTGTAGTAAATTATGCCCAGTGTCACCTGTAGGTGACACCACTTTAATATCGGAATTACCAATATTTTCTTTTTTTTAATTTGATTTTGTACTGATATGTATTATTTGAAAGTTTTGTTTTCATTATTGAAGGTATGGGAATTGCTGGGTTAAAGGAATTTCGGTTTTTTTTAGTTTTTCAATAAACTAAAGCGAGTTTGAGTTACGCGAACATATGTTGTGCAAACTCCTTAATTTTCGAAATAACGGTATGTCTCGAAAACCAAAGCCAACATAAAGAAAAAAGTTTCAACTTTATTAAAGTAAATTTTATTGCGGAATTTCGGTTTTTTTTAGTTTTTCAATAAGCTAAAGCGTTTTTGAGTTGCGCGAACATATCGCTCATTTGCTGCAAGACCGGCATAACTCAAAAAATGAAATTTTGGAGTTAGAGATGCAGAATTGATTGCTTTGTTTTTCTTTATATTGTGTATTAAATTCATCTTTATATCTTTTATACTTTCCCAGTTTGAAGAGAATGTGTCTTCTTTTTTTCTAAGTAGTTAGAGCAAATCAAAAACTTTAAATGCGTTTATCTCGAAATGGATTTTTTTGAGTTATCCCGGTCTTGCAGCAAATGAGCGATATGTTAATCTATCTATACAATATATAATTTCTTAGTATGTCAGGATGTTTGCATGTATGTCCTATTCTTTCCGCAACTTTCTGAAGCCATCTGATGACATAGGAAGCTGAAATTTGGCACACTTGAAGTACTTTCTCTGCGGAAGATCGTAACGAAGCCATATTTTTGATTTTCGGCTTTTCAACTAGTATAACTATAAAGATCTGATAGAAAATATGTTTTTTTTTTATAAAATGGGGAACTTTGGGCCCCACCCGGCACGGCTAGGCACCGTCGGATTGACCTGAAAAATTAGAACATGATTTCTTACACCAAACCTCATATTTTAAGCAGCGCAAACAATTAAATTAAAAAAAAAAAATTGCGACCAGTCTAATGTATATTGTATGTATGTCATTGGTGGTGCAATATGAAAATTAAATTTTGCCACGCCCCTCCGCCCGCAGACCGAAAATCAATTTCATCAAAATCGGCCCAGCCGTTTTGGAGTCCATACGTTACATACATACATACACACATCCTGTTTTATATATACAGATATTCAAATCAAATTATAAACACACAAATTTGTTTGAAAAAAAATTGAATAAAAAAATTTGAGACTTCGTATAATAAAATTTTATAGTTTAAAAAGAAATGCATAAATTTTTTAATTCAACAAAATTTTTTTGAATAACTCATAATCTGTTCTTATTCGAGGAATATAATATTGCTTTCAGTTTCTGGCCAGTTTTCCGCCGAATTTATGTCTGAATGACATGGAAAAGAACCTTGTGTTAGCTAAGTAATCAGTTACTGTATATCGTTAAATTTTTAAAATTTTCAAATACGAAATCGTCTTACTTTTAATGTTTGTATTTTAAAATGGAGCTGCATCTTTTTTACCCCTGTATTTTATTACATTGTCTTCCTAATTTTTCAACGAAAAATTTAAAAAAAAATTAATAGAAATTTTTGTATTTAAAATTTTTTTGTTTCAATATTTTTATTTTCTACCAATTTTATTGAATAAAAATTCTAAAATTACAAATCAATTTTTTTTATTTGAATTAAATTGATTTGAATATATTCAGCTTAGAATCCCAATAAAAAATTTTATCATTTTGCGAAGCACTAATGGTACATTTAAAAAAATAAGCGCACAATTATGCGCTACGCAATAAGACATACAGAAATGCAGTAAAGTAAGTGAAAAAACTCTTAACAATTTTTATAAAAAATAAATAAAATTTCAAGTGCTACGGCATTCCTTTACTACGAAGCAGGTTTGTAAGGGAGAATACTAAAAAATAACTGTAAAAAACATTCAGTGTGTGAAGCTGTTCGTCACATCCAACAATTTTTGTATGCGCTGAATAATGCGCTCTATGTGTCAAAAATGTATTGCTTCAAAGTGGGAACTCGCCATATAAATTTCATGTCTTCCGTAAGCGCAATGGTAAGCGAAACTCTTACATTTCTCCCTTACAAACATGCTTCGCTCGAAGCTCAATTTTTTATTGGGATATTTGAATATAAAAAGACCCTGCGGGAAATTTGTGTCAATTGGTCCAACAGACCGGCCCTGGGAGTTGTGAAAATAGAACAGGTACAAGAAGAAAGAACTCATGACCAATGAAAGGAGAACCAATCATGTAACTGGTTTATGAAGAACAAAAAGGTAGAAAAAGTAATGAATTACAGTACAGTCTTCACCGGTGATGTGGTACATTTTTTGGGACTTTCTAAAATTTAGGTCTTGAATTTAATTTTATTACTTGTTTTATTGAAATAAAACTACATCGTATTGAAATAATACTACATTTTAGTAACTGTCACTAAACACGTCCATTGAGAATATATTTCTGACTGGTCAAATGGTGTCAATTGACCCCCTCCAATGACAACCCAATGTAAAAGGGATAGCTCTTATTCATAGAAAGTGTTAAAACTAGAACCGGTCTCTACCACCAAAACCTTATCACGGGACTACTTTAGTGTCAGTTCGCTTCCCTCTAGGGGATTTATAGAAAATTTTTGAGAATCCAACTTATTTAATATTAAAAAGTTTAAATAGTTCTTTTAATAGTACATTTTAATTAAAAATATCTTAATATATCAGAATTTTATTCGATTTTATAAAAATTAATACCACAAACTAAATGTTGTTTTTATTTTCTTTTATAAAATAGAAATTACAGACCGAAAATAACAGTTGACGATCATATGGGCGACGCTGTCGTTGACGATATATGAGCGACGCTGTCGTTGACGATATATGAGCGACAATATCGCTTATTATGTCGTCGACGACCATATGGGCGATAATGTCGCTCATTAGTCGTGAACGATTTTGCGGACATTTGTGTGAAAAAGTCGTTGACGATTTGCTTGAACGGTCGCCTACGCGTCGTCAAGGATTTTATATGGTCGTACACGCGTCGTCAACGATGTCTTCAAGACATGGCCAAATGGGCATGAATATTACGTGTCGATTTTTTCTAAAAAGTAAAAAAATAAAAATTTTTTGTTTTTAATTATTTAATTTTAATTTTTTTGTTTTTAATTAAAGAAATTTACAGAATTATAAATTAAAAAATTAAAAATGTGCGTGCTATTTCTCTACGCAAATATCGTGATTGTGACATTTTAGTTATACTTACCAAAGTAATTAACAAAAATAAACAAAACAGCAAATCACAATTGTTAAAAAATAACAGAGCAAAACTAAACCTTTACCACGCACTTTAACTGCCGTATTCATAAAAAATTAAAATGGATTTGAAATGCATTTTAAGAAAAATTTGTATGAAAATTTTGCCTTAAAACACATTTCAAACTTATTTTATTTTTTATGAATACGGCAGTAAAAATTCAACTAAATAATTTTACATGTTTTCTTGTTTGTGATTTCTTTCTTTTGTCGTTATTGCCCCGTTATTTTTAAGAAAAAGTTGAAGCAAATTTTAGGTATTGTCTTTCATCTTTTATTTTTCGCTTATGTTGTCCTTAAACAAATCTTATTGAAGACAATATGACCGACAATTTCATGCATTTTGTCGTCAATGTGGTTGGAAACACGACAAAATCCATGAAGTAGTCGCTTATGTTGTCCTCAATCAAGTCTTATTGAAGACAAGATGACCGATAATTGCATGCATTTTGTCGTCAATGTGGTTTTAAACACGACAACATGCATGCAGTGATCGCTTATGTTGTCCTCAATCAAGTCTTATTGAAGACAAGATGACCGACAATTTCATGCATTTTGTCGTCAATGTCGTTTGAAACGCGACAAAATGCATGCAATGATCGCTTATGTTGTCCTCATTAAAGTATTTTTCAAGGCAAATACGATTTTAAACACGACAATATACACGTTTTGTTACTTAAGTTGTCGTCATCAATGTTTTATAAGCGACAAATTCTAAATTGTCCTGAGGACATCGTAGACGACATTTATTTTGTCGTGTTTAAAATCGTATTTGCCTTAAATAATACTTTAATGAGGACAACATAAGCGACCATTGCATGCATGTTGTCGTGTTTCAAACCACATTGACGACAAAATGCATGCAATTGTCGGTCATCTTGTCTTCAATAAGACTTGATTGAGGACAACATAAGCGACCACTGCATGCATGTTGTCGTGTTTAAAACCACATTGACGACAAAATGCATGCAATTGTCGGTCATCTTGTCTTCAATAAGACTTGATTGAGGACAACATAAGCGACCACTGCATGCATGTTGTCGTGTTTAAAACCACATTGGCGACAAAATGCATGCAATTGTCGGTCATCTTGTCTTCAATAAGACTTGATTGAGGACAACATAAGCGACTACTTCATGCATTTTGTCGTGTTTAAAACCACATTGACGACAAAATGCATGCAATTGTCGGTCATCTTGTCTTCAATAAGATTTGTTTGAGGACAACATAAGCGAAAAATAAAAGATGAAAGACAATACCTAAAATTTGCTTCAACTTTTTCTTAAAAATAACGGGGCAATAACGACAAAAGAAAGAAATCACAAACAAAAAAACATGTAAAATTATTTAGTTGAATTTTTAAAGTGCGTGGTAAGGTTTAGTTTTGCTCTGTTATTTTTTAACAATTGTGATTTGCTGTTTTGTTTATTTTGTTAATTAATTTGGTAAGTATAACTAAAATGTCAACAAGAGGGTATTAACTCAAAATTTTTATTTTTTTACTTTTTAGAAAAAATCGACACGTAATATTCATGCCCATTTGGCCATGTCTTGAAGACATCCTTGACGACGCGTGTACGACCATATAAAATCCTTGAGGACGCGTAGACGACCGTCCAGGCAAATCGTCGACGACTTTTTCAAACAAATGTCCGCCAAATCGTTCACGACTAATGAGCTATGTTGTCGCCCATATGGTCGTCGACGACATAATAAGCGATATTGTCGCTCATATATCGTCAACAACAGCGTCGCCCATATGATCGTCAACGACATATGAGCGATAATGTCGCTCATTAGTCGTGAACGATTTTGCGGACATTTGTGTGAAAAAGTCGTTGACGATTTGCTTGGACGGTCGCCTACGCGTCGTCAAGGATTTTATATGGTCGTACACGCGTCGTCAAGGATGTCTTCAAGACATGGCCAACTGGGTAGTCTAATGTTTTGAAACGAACAAAATTGTTGTATACATGTGAATTGCCGACCGTGTCTGTGTTAAAAATACGATTATTGACTGACTCGCGAGCCTATGAAGTGGTTATCACTGCTCTAGAGTATAAATTGCAAGATTTTGGATTCTGCCGTTCTTCTGTCATGATGTTTTCTGGCAGCCAACGCATCTTATAACCAGGATGATAACAGGAGACCAAAACAGCTCTATTTATTTCCGGTGATAGTTTAAAAAACTTATCGAATATTTTTTCCAAGCTCTCTTTTAGCAGTGGTATAATAGGACTAAAATGTTTTAAATTGTTTCCATTCAACCGATTTAATCTTGTTCTAATAGACATTAATGTCGGCAAAAGTTTTCCGTAATAACAGTTGTTAGCCAGAAGGTAATCTAAAGCAGTGGCAATAGGTTTCAAAACTACAATGGATTCCTCTAAACATTCCAGTTCCTATAGCCGCGAAAGTGCTCACCTTACTTAACTTACCAAATAATTCATTTAAACTATGTTTTTAAATAACAAAATACTCCCATTTTTCATGTATTTAAAATACAAATTACTTCTATTTATTGTATGTAATTTAAATACAAAATACTTGCTGGACATGTATTTAAAAAACAACATACTTGCATGTCATGTATTTAAAATACAAAATTCGTATTTGTATTTTAAATACGTATTTCAAATACTGCCCAGCCCTGATTGTACGCAAGAATTTCGTGTTGCGAAACCACTACCGATTTCGTACAATCAGGTGTATGATGGAAAACAATTTTGAAAACAATAATATCGTTTTCAGTATCTTTAAAAATCCTCTGTTTTCCTGCATATGGGCACTTCCGTCAAAAGGTCCACCGTGACCGAAGTTATTAAAAGCTGATTATTTTACGATTATACTAATTTTATAAATTTAATCATATATTTGTTCACTGAGATGAACAATCAGACTGCAAATTTGTGCAAACGTTATTTCTTATATGTGAGAATGTTTTATTGTGTTTTCTTTAATATTTATCTTTCTTAAAAGATAATTGATATTTGATAAAAATTATTCCAAAAAAATTTTCTTACATGGTCTGTAATCTAAGGAAGAGTTCCAAGAGAAATGTTATTCGGATTAACGGTAAAGTTTTATTTATTTTAATTATTATTCAGTTAAATTATTACGGAAAAAATTTCACGTTCGAAATGTCACGTATCGACCCAGATTTTGGCTTAAAAAAAAGAAAATACAGAAGATTTTGGAATCAAACCATGACATTTTAATGTTACATTGCTTCGTCTTCCTAAGTGCTATAATTTAAGGGTTAAGAGAACGTAAAAATATTTTTTGTTTAAAATGTTATTGCATTTTTGATGCGTACGACTGTCACGTTCAACACTTTTGAATTACCCATGTATTCTTTAAAATTCACTATTATATATCGCACTTGATCAACACTTTCACTTTTTATATAAAATCGACACGTTATATTCATATCTAGCCGCTGTTACTTTTTAGTAACGAAAAGGCTTGTTTTAAAATTATTTTTCATATCTCTTTAATGTAAAATTAAAAATGGTTTTGCTTCTACTGAAAATTTTAAAATTTTGAGTTAATACCGTCTTGTTGATTAGGTGCGATATGTAAATTGAACTGTGTTCTGAACAAAAAATTTTGCAGAAATTCTATTGTGTAATTGTTGATTTGTGCCATGAGAATTTAAATCTTTTTGGAAAATGTTGGCTGATTGCTGGTGGTAGGGGGGTGTTACCAGAAAAGGGGTAACACCAAGTTTCACGATGGTAGCTTCTTTTGAAATAATTGTTGCTTCAAATTTACCTTTTGGACATAGTGCAATGTACGGCAGTTTTCGTATGTTTAAGCCAGATATTTTTACGGTGTATTAAATATAAAATTAATAAACAAAAATGAAACAATCAGTTAAAAAAATTCATTATAAAAAGTTTTGAGTAGGGCTGTAACTTTTTAAAATTTTATGCAAATATCAAATTTGGCATAGCATAGTCGAATAGGCCATTAAAAACTAAGAAGACATCCGTTTTTACTTGTTCTCTGGCATACAACAAATTGTGAAAGTTACATGGGAAACAAAAACAAATCTGAATAAATTTGTTTCATACACAATTTTGTTTTGATTTAGAAAATGAATTTAGTGCCTGAAGTTTTTTTGTAAAATTATCCAGGATAATATTTTTCGTTTATAATACAACAAAGCCCACATCATGGTACTATGCAAAAAATTTGGTTATAGCCCTAGTGTTAAGGTTATTGTAGTTTTTTTTTTTTTTTTGTTATTTTTTTAATTAACAAAAGTTTTTATTTATAAATTTTTCTTCAATTTCAGTTTCGTTATCTGGTGTTTTATCGTCTTTTTTCGGATTTTGTGTCTACAGTTTATGCGATTTAATATATTATTTTACCATACGAATTTATTGGTTTCGAAAAGGTTTCCGTGGCACAGTAGATGAAGTAATATTTTAATTTCGCAATAAAATGTAAGTTTTCAAACAAAAAACATTTTTGATTTTTTTTAATAAGTTGACGAATGTTAAAGAACTTAGAAAGTCTGAAGAGACAGCACGCTTAAACCAAACTATTACAATTAAATTTGATAGCAAACAAGTTTACAATTGTTTTTAGATGTTCAGACAATTATTTTTATTATAATGTTTACTAACAAATAATATCTTTTTAAGAAAAATATTATATTAAATTACAGAGCGAAATTATTCAATTATGAATTGAATTAAAATTTACTACGTACTACATTAACCAGTCTGGTTTCATACGCAATATAACAGGAACACTAGTGCATGGTAATACCGAGACTTCTGTTACTACAGCGGTTACTAGTTCGGGCGGTGTAATATCATAATTTAAATTTAAAGGTGACATTTTATGTTTCGCCTGCCAATTTGAGAGACAACACTTCTCGTCGACAACAATGTCATCCGGATTTCCCAATTCATTGTAGACTATGGCGTCTGTCTGAAAACGTTCACTGAACTTGTGGGTCTCACAACAAACTAAGACAGGTACATTAAACGAGCGTGCCACTAAAGCCACTTGAGCTGTACCAGTACGAGCCATAACATAACCATTGGCCAAGAGAGCATGAGCTCCCATCAGAACTTTTGTAACCTCTGGCATAACAAAACTTACAGCATTGATTAAAACATAAGAACAGGGGATTTCCTTGGCAGTGAGGCGACGCAACAACTCTTGACCTTCGCAGAAGGGACGAGAATCCACCACGATGACACGGAAATCAACCTCACGTGTTTGTGCTTCTTCGCAGATATAATTAATAAGAGAAGAACTAAAATGTAAAACTTAATTATTAGAATTCAATTAAAAAAAAATATTTTTATATAGAACTTACCAGCCAAATGTTAATATCACATCACCATTATTGATCTTTTTTTGCATCATTGAGTTAATGGCTTGAGCAGCTTTGCCAATTTGATTTTCAATGTAAGTGTCAATAAAAGTAAAGAGTCTTTCTTTAAGCTTTAAAATAAATAAAACAAAATTTTAACTAACTAATTTATTTTTAATTTACAGTTTTCTTTGTGTTTACCTCTGATTCTGGTTCATCTTTTGGCAACTGCATTAAAACTTGTTTTAAACTTTTATGTGCATTTATAACCGAAACAGCCAATGTACGGCACTTTTGCAAATAGTCCACACAGTTTGCTATAAAAGATTCTAAACTACGATTGAACTCTTTTTTAGGTGGTGTCTCATAGTCTTGTATTACCTTTAAGGGTTAAAGTAAAATAAGTTTTATTTGTTAAAAAGAAAACCTTTTCGTGTAGTGTACTTACCGTTTTGATGGCATTTAAAAATGCCATACATCTTGCATTCGAACCCACTATGGTACGTTTGGCATATTGTTCACCTAAACGTGCTATACTGGGATGTATGTATATATTGTTGACAAACAAATTAGCGTTTGTATTGGGTTTTTCCAAATGGCTAAATAACTTGACATTACCATCATTAAAGCGTACAGCCTTGGCAGGTGAGCTACTCGAAGCTCTTTTAGCAGACCTTGTTTCTGATAACGGAGATAGCGATGATGATTTTGTTGTGTTTTTAAGAGTGTTGTTCGTTGTTGTCGTTGTAACAGCGCGACCTAAAAAACACGTATGAATTAAAATATGCTTTTTATTCTTCTTCTCCTGGTGTTGTTAATATTACTATTTGCTGTTGCCAAATAAGCTTTAGACCCGGCTGTTTTGACTGCTTTACCGGCTGCTGCTCCAGTTTGAGCCTGAGATTTTGCAGCTCTTTGGGCTTCTTGTACTGCTCTTCTTTCGGCTTTTGATAAAGTTGGTTTTTTCTAGGGTTATAAAAGTTTAAGCTTGTTTGTTACACATGGACATCAAATGTATTTTTAGAAATTCAAAATAATTAAAATGGTATTTATTATTTCTTTATTTTTGCAATTCTTAAACAAGTCGGAAAAATTGTGGTAACGTTATATATTTATTTTAATTAATGCATACATAATGCTATCCAACTACGAGTTATGGTCAAAATTTTAATAGATTTCAACGATCACTGATCAAAGATTGTCAACTTAGCAAGATCTGATATTCAGATCTCGCTGCTACAGCAACAACATTAGAGCAGTGATAACCAAGCAACAAACAAAGTTGTTGTATACATATGAATTGCCGACCGTGTCTGTGTCAAAAAATACGATTATTGACTGCCTCGCGATACTATGGAGTGGCCCGAACAAAGTTGTTTTATAAATGTGAATTGCCGACCGTGTCTGTGTGAAAAATACAATTATTGACTGCTCGCGAGTCTATGGAGTGGTCATGACTGCATTAGAGCATGAAATTAACTGCCGTTGAATTAAATTATTTGTCCCAAAAGCAGTCAATTGATGGTCCAATAAAATTTAGTGCCATTAATACATAATTTTGTAATTTTTTAAGTATTATACGGGTTCAAATGATTTTAGACCTGTTCTAACGAAAAATTTTACATGATTTTATCTAAATATTTTGTTGATTCTTAAGGGTTCCCTTGTGTGTGTTTTCCTTTCGGATTCTATATATCGGCTTCTATTTGAATCATATGGACAAATAACCGATCCTTACAAATTTCAGTGGATTAAAAGTTTAGATATATTTTCATGAAGTGTACTAAACTACTAAGCTTTTAATGGTAAAAGAGGTAGTCTATCGTGAATGACCGACACGTAGTTTACTCAAAGTTCTTCGTATAATTTAGCATTTGTACAAATAATTGTTCTAGATATCTTGATATTTATTTAAACTTATATAATAGGGTGAGTTCCAAAACATCAAAACACATTCCAGTAATGCGGTTTGGATACTGTTTCGATACAAAGTAACATCCACAGTTTGCCTTTTGTTTGCCCATCGGTAACTGTTATTATATATTTATGGACGTCAGAATGATATTGTCAATGTTGAAATTGTTTGTTGGCTTGCATTGCAAATGAAATTTTGGAATTCACTCATAATACTAGCTGTTAAAACTCAGTGTTGCCTGGGGTCGATAAAATCATTTTTCTTACATTTAACACTTTGTAAAAATATTATAACAAGAAAGTCCTAATATGTACATTAGGGATATAACTTTTTAACAATTTTTTTAAATATCAAAATTGGCATAGCACAGTCCGATAGAGCATAAACAACTATAAGGGAACGTATATTTATTTTTTCGCTAATGTCAAAAAAGTTCACGCACCAACCGCGATGAAGTTTTGAAAATATTTAATTTTCTTTTTGGTTAAGAAAAATTAATAATATGTTTATTTAAAACAAAAAATAGCTCATGTATGAAATTTCATTAATATTTAGAGATGGTAAGAGATTTTTCCCCAAACTAAAACGTATCTTTTACCTTTTTTAACAAAAAAAAAATTAAAAAAGAATAAAAAACGCCGTATAAAATTATGAATATTTAATATTGCATTGGTTAAGATTCTAAGCCACTCCATAGGCTCGCGAGTCAGTCAATAATCGTATTTTTCACACAGACACGGTCGGCAATTCACATGTATACAACAACTTTGTTCGTTTCAAAACATCAGACTATCATCAGTCTCTGCGACCGCACACAAGTACATAATATCTTTGTGTGCGTGCGTTCGGGGCTTGGTTAGTTTGGGGCTTGGTTATCACTGGTTTAGAAAAACCAAAAAATTACAAAAGATTAGCGGTTTTCACCCTTGATAGTGAAGTCCCTTGTAGAACTTGTGAATCTTATTAATTTAGTTAAAGTACTAAGATTTACAACACTGCAACAACAAAATGTATTGGACTAAAATTTACTAGGCTGTGGTTGAAAAATCCAACAAAAAGCTGTAGTAAGCACGTTTGTTAAATAAACCAGGAATAAAACAGTTGAAGAAACTATATCTGTCTCTCTCCCTCACTCAGCAACTTCTTTAATTTACAATACTAACGAAAAAGACACTCACGCTTTGTAGTATAAAATCGTATTAAGTAAAACAGGTGGCAAATTATGGCAGTCGTGATCGAATACTTTTTCGATTCGAAAGCAATTTTATTTCAGTCAATACTGAACAAATCGTAATTATTATTTCAGTGTTTTGAAAACCCAAATAAATGCTTTACAACACAAAAAAAATTATTTCGATGCGTTCAGTATGGACAAAAAGAATTAGAAATAAAATTGCTTTCGTATCGAAAAAGTATTCGATCACGACTGCCATAATTTGCCCCCAGAGTTGTACACTTAATACAAAGGGTGAAAACCGCTATTATGATTTTCGGGGTTACTTAGACATGGTTGACCTCATGGTACTATGCCAAAAAATTGGTTATACCCCTAATGTACATATGAACAATCGTCGGCACAATTTTTTTGACAAATTTTTCTCTTTTCTATTGACGTTTTTTTTTCGTTCAAGTGCGTAGTGCGTAGGCGACGATACCGTTACCTCAGCTTTGCTCAAAATAAAGTGCACATCAGCCGCAATACTTTATTTCACTTTTCTTGTTGATTTAATAAGCTGCAAGAAAAATATAGGGGGGGTGCTGGAAATCGCAAACGCAAAACGCAAGAATTTGGAGGCTATTTATAATACACTTTTAATCAAATTTTTATAAATTTTTTTATATAATTCTGTTTAATAGATAAATGTTTGTATAATATTTGTCATAAAATTATTTTATGACAGATATCTTACTAAAAAACGACTTTTAAAATTCTTGCGTTTTGCGTTTGCGATTTCCAGCACACCCCTGATAATAAATTTTATTTAAACTGGTTTTGCCTATTTTTCTAGACAGAACTTAAGAAACGACAGGATTCATTATCCTTTGAAATATTTTTAACTTTTGTTTTATGTTAGTGCTATCAAATTATTAAATACACCTTAATATTTTGAAACGAATCAAAAACGACAGTTTTACGAATTGGGTTCTGTGACACAAATGAATATTAATAATATAAAATATAGGTGTAAATATAGATGTAACAAGATATAATAGAAATTTTGTTGCGACTATAGGTACTTTCATATTTTTTTAACCCATTTTATTAAAGTTTTTAGTGTGACCGTTCTTAACGAAATAAATTTTAATTTACCTTTTCTTCAGGTGCGGCATTACTACTGTTCACATTGGTTGAACTAGTTTCATTTAGTTTTACTTGATTTAATTGTTCTGTTACTGCTACCACCGAAGTGCCTCCAGCAACAGCATGACTTTCACTAGCCTTTGTGACTTTTGCTGCTTGTTTAGCCAACTTTTTAGCTTGACGTTCGGCCTTAATTTGTTCCCGTGTTTTATCGGCACCATCCTCTGCATTTGAGGATGCAACATTATTAAATTGCTCCACCTTGTTTTTTATTATTACTGCAGTTGGGGCGTTGGCATCAGGTGAAACTGTACCTCCACCGGCTTTAATTTTTTTAACTTGTTTAGCTAATTTCTTAGCATCACGTTCAGTTTTAATTTCATTACGACTTTTTTCTTTTCCTATCGCTTGTCCAGTATGCATTTCAATGGAAGAAGCTGCTGTAGAATTTAAATTTTCAGTGCCAATTGAGGACTTATTACATTGTCCTTTGGTAGTTTCAACTTTGACAATGGATGCTGTTTCTAATTGTACTTCGACTTTAATTTCTGTATTAATTTCTGTTGTAATTATTTCACCAGGATTCATTGTCTGACGATTTCGTGGTTTTGTCTTCCTCTTTGCTTTTACTACACAAGGCTAGACAAGAGATGAATTAAAAAGATTATTTTTTTCCGAACATTTAAAACGTGTATAAATATTTGTGATATTTGTATACCTGCATTTCAATATCCTTGTTCTTTCATTTACACAATTAACAAAATAAATTACAAAACAGATGCATATTTATTAAATAAAATTTTACTTAATGCAATTGATCATAGAGATAGGCAAATTCCATGTTGGAATTTGCAACTTTCAAAATTTTTTAGAGCACATTTGAATTATAATTGATAAATTTATTATTGTTTCACATTAATGAATATGTTTATAAACTTACCTTTAGATAAATTTTTAATTTATTTTACATTTGCACACGAAGACAAATTTTTCTCTATTTTGGTAAAACAGGGATGGATATTACAATAGTGTATTATCCAAGTGTATTATCCATGTCATACAAGTGACATTTTCGAGCCATCTGTTTATTGTTTATTTATTTGTGTGTATGTGCCGGTTCACACATAGTGGAATAAGCAGGTGGCATCGTTACGGCAACAAATACAACATTACAACAAAAATGAAAATTATATCACCGCTTACATCACAAAATACTTAAAACAAAAATCAAAGCGTGCCGCTACATTTTTAGCCAATTTTTATTTAATTATGATCAATATCTTATTTATTTTAATTTAAAATTATCAAAAACTTTAATAAAATACAATAATCACAGCACAAAACGTGGACTTTTCGTAAACATAAACAAAACTTTGACATAAAAATAGACAAACAATGTAAGAGCAAAAAATCATCATCAGGGGTAGTAGTGTCACCTGTTTATTTCACCATGGGTTCACACTAGAGGTCTGCTTTGAATAATTCACTTGTTTGCCTTTACTTGAGGGTAACACGATAAAGTTTTGCCTATCAAGTTTTAATACACTCACACTTTTTTACCAATACACTCATACTTTTAAAAATTGATACGAACTTGCTTTTAACATTTTCTTGCCAGTGAGTGTTTCAATTAACGTTCAAGAAAACAGCTGATTTCAAGGTTAGTGAGCAAATTTTTCGTTTCTCTTTAGTCTGGGATCACACTATGAAAGTTTTCTTTCAGAAAGTCTGAGTTTATTGGTGAGAGGGGAAGATAACATGCTTTTATTCTCGCCTCTCTCATCCATAAACTCAGACTTTCTGAAAGAAAACTTTCGTAGTGTGAAACCAGACTTATAAATTTTTTTCTTGATGGCATCTTGAAAGTAAATTGCTCAAAAATTGAATGCAGCCTACGTCACAACTATCAATTTTTGGAAATTTTGACAAACAGTATATGTAAAAGACTATCAAGAAAAACTTGAGCGTGTAACTGCAGTGTTATTCAAAGTGCACAACATTTACTCAAATATTAAACATTCAAAAATGTAAGAAAAGAGTAAACCATATACAAAAATAAGAGATAATGAATTGAATAAAATACTTGTTTATTGTGTCAATTCGCCTTGTTTATTGTAAATGAATTTGAGAGTCATTCATAAATAACAAAACAGTGGAATGACCTGTTAGAGAGAGCAAGTTTACAAAAAATATTCGAATAATTTTAGAATTATTGAATGTCCATTAGACTGGTCGCATCTTGTATGGGATTTTTTTTTTAAATTTAATTGTTTGCGCTGCTTAAAATATGAGATCATGATTTCTTACAGCAAACCTCATATTTTAAGCAGCGCAAACAATTAAATTTAAAAAAAAAAATCCCTTACAAGATGCGACCAGTCTAATAAGCATACATCGATTTATTTTAATAAATCCATTTGTGTAATATTATTAAAACTAATGTTATTTATTCTTTGAGTTCTACGTATCTATGTAACAATGTATATATAGTATGTAACAAGGGTAACAAATTAGGGAATCAAAATCTTCTAATTCATCAGCCAGTGCATGTGTTGGTTTAAAAAGTGCATTTGAGATGATTGAATAAAATTCTGACATTATTTTATAGTGTGTACTTATCCTTATTAATTCTAATAACTTATATTGTATTCTGTTGCAAATATTGATTTTGGTTGTATTCATTACAGAAATAGACTAGTTCAACAAAAGTAATGCTAGTTGGTACAAAAAGCATATTTAAAACTATTTCAACAAGTTCTTGTAAAAATTTTAAACTGCTAAAAAGACTAAAATTTGAACCCACATCTTTAGAAAATCGGTCTTGCCATTGCAAAAATGAAGTTTATAATAATATTTTATCCCCAAAAATCCCCAGCGAAAAAAGTGCTTTTCCCCAAAAATCCCCTGGGGATTTTCACGAATCCCCAATTACAAAAAAAATCCCCAATTTGGGGATAAATCCTCAAAACTGGGAACACTGACCGGAATATGGCTGATTGTTTTTTTAAACACTTACTACCCGTCTCCACCATCCATCAACTTGGTAAGAACAGCATGAATTCTACTCGTGTAGACTGTTCATGTTCATGTTTCGTTCATGTGCTTCCATCGTTGCCTAAACATTCGTCTTAGCATCCATGTGCGCCATGATGTTGGTCATACAATGTATTTTCTGTATATAACCGAAAGCACAACAACAAAAACTGTGGCCAATCAGAACATGAACATCAACACGTATTCGCCACATACAAGAACATGAACAAATTAATACCGTTGCTCTGCTGGCGTTATGGTCATGTCATGTTCTAATCGAAAGCGCATGGAGACGTGGGGTAATCACAAGATTTTCACTATTTGCACAAAAAAATTTATTTATGTATGTATATGTATTTTGACAGCTCATCTTATAAAATAGTTGTTATAAGATTTCTTGTAACAACTGTCTCATAACATTTATTATAATATTAATACTAAAGGCTCAGTTAGCCGGGAGTAATAGTAACAGTAACCTTACAGATTGAGGCGTAACATCTTACTGCTAACTGTAATCGTTCTAATTGCTTTACATACAACAAAATGAATCAGCTGATTTTCAACGTTACTGTTACTCCTGGCTAACTGAGCCTTAAGGCCAGTTTACACGGTAATACAATGTATTACGACTTTGTAGAATCAAAATATTACGAAATTCTCTCCGTGTTTAAAAGAAAAAAATAAAAATCTTTTGTAAGTATTATTCATGTTTACACGGATGGTATAAGTAAAATCAAAAATAATAACAAAAAAGCAGATGGTTGCAGTTTTAAATATTTACAAAAACAACATGAAAATTTCCTGAGTTGAGTTAAGTTGTTTTTGTAATTGTATAAAAATGATATCACCTTTAATGTACTCCGTTAAAATACACCTCTGGTGTGATGAGAATACATAAGTTTCTAAAATGGTTTAGAAAAAAACCATTTACCGACCGCTTGTCAGATTTTGTATCCGTATTCTCTCTTACTCAATACATTTTGTATTTACATGATAAGATTTTTCTCATTCTACATAATCTTTCGACATGTCGTAATACATTATATTACCGTGTAAACTGGACTTTAATACTATTTGAGAGTCCACACGTAAGATAATACTCTCTGCGATTAAATTTAACGTTTGCTGTTATAAAAATCTTATATCTTATCTCAGGTGGAGACCCTGTGTTAGTGTAGGCCTGGGGTTACGAACGGTATTAACCAAGGTATATTCAATTATAATTGTTTTCTAATTCTCATTATTTGATATTGTTGCAATTTTTCGATTTTATTTATATTTGTTTTCTCCGAGAGTTGCAGAAGCACCTCACTCAACAAAATGACGAAGAAAAAACAGTCAACAACCAAAAAGTAAACACGAATTTCAATCAGAAACATTACCACACACGTTGCAATATTTAGTATAACATGCTCATTTTTGGTCAAATGTTGACTCGTCTGTGGGTAACTTAACACACAAACACTAACTTGGAGGCCACAAGAACAAGTTTTGCCTTTCAATTCCTTTGAATTAGCAATACACACTCAGGTTACTAACGCACGCACACTTTTTAAATTGACCACGAGATTGCTCTCAATTTTACCTTTCGATTTGTTTGGCAATTTTACATTCAATTTAACAGCTGATTTCAAGGCTAGTGAGCAAATTTTTCGTGTTTCCAATAAATTGTTTTTTTGATGACATATTTCAATTTATGTAAATTTTGACAAACAGTATATGTAAAAGACTCTCAAGAAAAACTTCATCGTGTGGCTGCAGATTAAGAAAATAGATATCGTTCCTGGGTGTGTGAGTATTTTCGCACACTGTCCCGGAACTTTATGGTAATTCACAATAGTTGGTGTTAATCTGGCAGCACTTTTAACACATCTGGCAACATTTAAAGTGTAGTAAATCTGTTTTCTGTCAAAATCATTTTTGTACTGCTGCATTGAATTTTATTTCATTTGATCTAAACGTAAAAATATTGTTGGTATTCCAAAAATGTCTGCCATCCTTTCTCAAATTCTTCGTCGCAAGATTGCAACCTCTACCCCTAGGTTTGCCACAGCCGCCACTGCTGGTGACCACTCAGGTAAAAATAACGAAAATTTGTATTGTAAGGTAGGGTTAGGATGTGGAGGTTATGTAATATCAAAAGAAAAACAAAATCGATTCCATAAATAAAATTAAAGAGCTAAAATGTGTATGTAAAGTGATGTTTTTTTAATTTTTTAGGTGGTTACAAGATGTGGAAGCGTTTAACTTTCTTCGTTGCATTCCCATGTGTTGGTTTATGCATGTTGAACGCCTATTTGGCTCACCAGGAACATGCCCATCATGCTCGCCCCGAGTTCGTTAAGTACGAGTACTTGGCCAAGCGTGACAAACGTTTCCCATGGGGTGATGGCACCAAATCTTTATTCCACAATCCCCATACCAACGCTTTGCCTGATGGTTATGAAGCCTAAGGTGTTTTAACATTCTGTCGATTGGTGTTTAGTTTAAATTCAATTTTACCCTACAACTAGGATTACAAACGGTTTAAATAAGAGTATTTTAAACTTGTAAAAATTAAAAATACCAAAACGATTGTAAAGTGTGTTTTTACTCGACTTGTGCGGATTAAATATAATCAGGCCAACATAATATGTGATCACTGCTCTTGAATGTCTTGAAATAATTTGCTAATGCATATTTTGCACAATGTCAAATAGATATATACAAAGTAGAAAAATGACTTGAAAATTTGCTTTTACCATTGTAAAGCAACATATGCTCATATACCTATATGCAGAGCAGTGATTAATTTGCGGATAGTCCCATCATTACAGCTTTATTGTAGGGTAATATAAAGACTTTAACCAACTTTTTAACAAAAAAAAAAAAAAAAACAACCATGGTGCGATAACAGAAAGTGACTTAAATCCAGTTTATCGGCCAAGGCGAATTTACTAGAAGGTGAGGTCAACTCTACAACAACATAGTTTCATTAATTATATCTTAATTTTTTCATTGATAAGTTGTAAACTAAAATTTATTTTAAAAACTCAATTTTAAAAAGCACAATTTAACAAAACTTTTGATATTTCTGGCCTGTCTTGTTCGGAAACAATGAGTTAATTTAATCGTTGCCGATTTCTGTGTAATTGTTCAAAAATGGGACAAAAAATGTTCTTCGATCTGGATCACACTCTTTAATTTTAAGCCGTCAAGTCTTTATTTTTTGGAGAGAAGGGAAAATAATTCCAATTCTTTTCCACTCTCCTAACAACTCACGTTCATTCTTACGCACATCGTAAATAGGCCATAAAGCTTTTTTTCACAATCAGAGTAGCAATTTCGTTTTTTCTTTTATCTTATTTCTTCCCAAAGTATTTCATACGTTTACCTTTCATTTTATAAACAAAAATTTAACAAAAGTTTTTTTAAAAAAATTGAGTCAACTAGAACCTCAGCAACAATTTGTATGAAATAGTTTCTGACGTTTACAATAATTTTAGTTAGTTTTTAATGAAAATTTTTTTCATTCAAAACTAAAGGTACGTTCAGACTAATGAAATATTTGACAAAAATATTTGTTCTGATATTTGCTTCAAACTGTGTGAAACAAAAAAATATTTTGTTTAATGTTCACACTAAGCTCAAATATTTGACAATTTTTGTTTGTTAAAACAGTTGCAAGGCGAATTTATAAAGGTGACCGCATCATGAGATAGAATTATGCTAGCTATCCCTTTTTATTGAAAAATACTATGGATTTTGTTTTTGTAAAAAGTTAGAGTGAATGTCAAAAATATTTGTTGAAAATATAAAAAAGGAAATTTTTTGTTAATAAAATAAACACAATTATTTTAGAAAGTCCTCAATTGCAAATTAATTTTGGCTCCACTTATTCCTTACGCATTTTTATTTTCTTGTATTTATATTTTATATTCACTTTTTTAATTTTATAAAATTTAAATAAGTATTTTTTCAACTATTTAAATTTTTATTGAATTTTAAATTTGAATTAATTTTTTCACAAAATGTAAACAAAGCTTGACATTCAGTACACACACAAAAAAATAAACAATAAACATATGACTCGAAAATGTCACCTTTATGAATTCGCCTTGAACAGTTGGAAAATAGTGTCAAATAAAATAAATGAAATCATGTTTGTCATGCGTTCAGACTTAGACAAATATTTGCATCAAATAATTATTTAATGAAAGTGTTCAAAAATTAAAATATATTTCACAAATAGTAAAAATTGCCAAATTAGCGGAAATTTGCAAAAATTTGCTAATAGCGGTATGATAGCAAAGGCTAATAGTTATTAAAAATCGTTAAAGCTGTAAAGAATCACGGGGGAAAATCGCTTATTCGCGAGCATGGCTAAAATTCGCGAAAAACTGCAAACTTGGAAACAAACGCTAAATTTTATTTGAAATCGTTTAAAAAATCAAATTGTCGGAAAATAGCAAAAAAAATGTTTTTTGCAAAATAAGCGAAAATTCGCGAAAAATTTTAAAATTTCAAACAAGCCATAAAATTGATTAAAAGTGCCTAAAAGTATAAGGAATGGAAAAAATTTGGTAAAAATTGCCAAATTAGCGGAAATTTGCAAAAATTTGCTAATAGCGGCATGATAGGAAAGCTTAACAGTTATTAATAATCTTTAAATCTGCAAAGAATCACAGAAAGAAATCGCATCTATCGCGAACATGGCTAAAATTCGCGAAAAATTGCAAACTTGGTAACAAACCCTAAAATTTATTTGAAATCGCTTAATCGGTTTAAAAATACAAAATGTCGGGGAAAATAAAAAAAAATTTGCAAAAATAGCGAAAATTCGCGAACAGTTTAAAGATTCAAACAAAACCATAAAATTAATTAACAGTGCCTAAAACTATAAGGAATGGGCAAAATTCTATAAAAATTGCTAAATTAGTGGAAATTCGCAAAAAATTTGGCAATAGCGGCATGATAGCAAAGTCTAATAATTATAAAAAATCTTTAAAACTGTAAAGAATCCGAAAACTTACAAGAGAAATTGCTTCTATAGGTAACATGGCTAAAATTATTTGTCGTTGTTTGCTCTTACAATTTTTTTGTAATATCAAATAAATGTTTGCTCTAAATTAGTGAAATATTTGATGTTTGCTATCAAATATTTCATCAGTCTGAACGTACCTTAACTAAAATTATCAAATTATTAATTCGCCTTGGTGGTGTTGAAAGCACAGCTGTGCAACTTTTTTCTTGCATAATTGGGTAGAGAAATGTCAAAAGTTGTTTACATTTTTTTTATAATTATGGGTGTGTGTGAAACGGTAGCAAAGTACTCATCAAGGTATATTTACAGTGCTGATACACCTGCCAATTTTTTGTCATACCAAACGCCAAAGTCTATATAAAAAAAACTCGAAAATTTTTGTCAGCGTTTTTTTAATATGAAGTTTGACGTTTGGTATGACAAAAAATTGGCAGGTGTATCAGCACTGTTATAGCAGGTAGTCTCGGAAAGCCAGCTGTTTATTTTTTATTTGCTTGTTTTGCGATACAAACTGTCAAATGTTGTTTAGTAAACAAGTAAACAAAGTTTTTTGTCTCTTTTCAACCGCTTTGCTATTTGACAGTTCGTATCACAAAACAACAATAAAAAGCCCTGTTGTTTGTTTTATTGTACAATTGTTGTAATCTCGCGGCTACCTGCTATAAATATACCTTGGTACTCATGGAAGTAAAATTTTGACACTATTGAGGTAAATAAAATTTCACTAGTATAAATTTTGACATTAGTGTAGAAATTTTTTAAAACCACAAAATTATTTTTTTTCATCAAATTTGTTTAAACAAAATAAAAAACAAGTAAGAGTGCTATATTCGGCTATGCCGAATCTTATATACCCTTCACCATGGTTTGGAAAGAACAGAAGTTTATATATATATTTAAATACATGTATATATACATGTATATTTATAAAATATATATCGTTTAGTTTTATTTAATTATTTGCACATGATTGCGTGCTATTAAATATATTAAAAGTTTAATTAATATATAGCACGTTAAGTTTTGATCGAATTTCAGTATTTGGTCATGCCGACATCTTAAAGTATAAAATTACCATTTACTTTGGTGATAAAACTTGTAGTCGGGAAGTTCTATGGTTCACGAAAATAGGTATTAAAAAAAAACTATATTTTTGACATTACTTTTTTTTTTACCGATATTCCGAGTTTTTCTAAAGATTTCCGATATTTTGATATCTAAAACGTATGAATAGGTCATAATACAGCTGTAAAATTTTAGTTTTTATAAAAATGTTAATGTTTTTAGTCCTTTTTTGGAGTATTTTGCACATAACTTAACCATTTTTAACCGATTTGGCAGATTTATATACCAATGTGCTTAAAAATAATATTTCCATTAAATTGGCTTATAGGCATATATATATATACCTACATATTTGTACATATATTTAAGCAAACTTAATTATAAAAAAAACAAACTTAATTATAAAATAAAAAACAAACTTAATTATAAAAAAAGAGTAACTTTTGGGATTTCAGTATTTTGATTATAACTCAGCCATTTTTTAACCGATTTGACAGATTTATATACCGACGTGTTTAGCAAGAAATTGACCATTTATTTGTGTTATAAAACTTGGACTCGGGAAGATCCATGGCTACCGAAAATGGGTATTTTCCCGGTTTTCCCGAGTTCTTTATAAAATATGTTCTACTTAAAATTTCCGATATTTTGGTATATAAGTCATTTCCATAGGACATATGACAGCCCTAAAATTTAGGTTTTTATACAATTTTTAAAACGTATGAATAGGTCATAATACAGCTGTAAAATTTTAGTTTTTATAAAAATGTTAATGTTTTTAGTCCTTTTTTGGAGTATTTTGCACATAACTTAACCATTTTTAACCGATTTGGCAGATTTATATACCAACGTGCTTAAAAATAACATTTCCATTAAATTGGCTTTTAGGCATACATATATATATATATATATATATATATATACCTACATATGTACACATATATTTAAGCAAACTTAATTATAAAAAAAACAAACTTAATTATAAAAAAGAGTAACTTTTGGGATTTCAGTATTTTGATTATAACTCAGCCATTTTTTAACCGATTTGACAGATTTATATACCGACGTGTTGAGCAAGAAATTTACCATTTATTTGTGTTATAAAACTTGGACTCGGGAAGATCCATGGTTACCGAAAATGGGTATTTAAAAAAAAAAAAATAATTTTGGTCATAACTTTTTTGTATCTGAACCGATTTTCCCGAGTTCTTTATAAAATATGTTCTACTAAAAATTTCCGATATTTTGGTATATAAGTCATATCCATAGGACATATGATAGCCCTAAAATTAGGGTTTTTATACAATTTTTACTTTTTTTTGTACGGGAGGTACCACGCCCACTTCTCCCATCCCGCCCACATTTTGTAGGGTGGTGTGTATTGACAACAAAAATGTGTGTACCCAATTTGGAAACTTTGGCTCTTACCGTTCTCCAGATATACAGAAAAAAGCAATAAAAATACAACAACAACAAGGGATTTTTGGAAAAAATTAGAGGCAGTCGTGGTTTTTTGATCATATCTCAGTCATTTGTGGACCGATCTTGCTGAATTTCAATAGCACGAAATGGTGGACTATATGTGACATAAATGTAAAACAACCTAGCCGCTATCATGTCTGGTTTTCCCGGAAAACACATATCAAGCGTAAGACGGACAGACGGACAGACGGACATTGTTAAATCAACTTCTCTTCTCATATGGACCCAGAATATATATACTTTATGGGGTCTAAAATCAATATTGTGGAAATTACAAACGTAATGACAAACTTATATATACCCTTTTACACCTGTGGTGAAGGGTATAATAATATGGAAGCAGGACCAGTGGCAAAAAAAAATTAAAAAGAATTATATGTACAAGATGTAAATATTTAATATGTATAAGCTTTTTTGCCCACACCTTTTGTAAAATTTGTTAATATCTCAGAACGAATTCATCAAATAGTTGTGACGATCTCATTGAATCATATGAAAATTTTCTACCACAAACAAATTTCATTTCACCATAGAACTTTACTACCGCTTCACACACACCCTATGTAGAGAAATATCAAAAGATGTTTATGTTTACCTGTTTTTTATACATGTGCTGTAGACAGTGTTGCCAGTGAGTTTTTGGAAAAAATACAAACTAAAAAAAAAAAAAATACGTATGCATGTACTTTAATTAAATTTAATTAAGTCTTTCAACATTAGGTGTGATCCCGTACTCAAAGAAAGGAGACCACGGGATCCCAATCTTAAAGGTAGAAGTGCATAACACGCGTTAATTCGCCGAAAAATTGCAAAAGCTATTCCTGTCAGCTGTTTTTTATTTGTTTACTTATTTGTACATGGAAAATGGATACGAAAATATATTAAGATTTTTTTTATTTTGTTAAATTTGCTAAATTTATATATGAGTAGGTGAGATTCAAAACTCGTTCGTTACACTTTATTAAAATTTTGGGAAAATGCTAAAAACATATGGCGCCAAATTAAATGGACCAAATCAGTAGAACTTTTTTTTATTTTGAAGTGTTATGCCATTCTTGATTAATAGCTCAACAGTAAAAAAATTTAAACCAACTGAAATATAGAAAAATAATGGATTTAATTTTGTAACGAACGAATTTTTGAAAGAAACTAGTTTTGCTACGATCCATATGGGATCGAACTAGTTTTGCAACGCACTTTAGCCCACCAGGAAAATTAATCATTGAACTATAGTACATTTTGAAAGTTTTATAAATTTATTTAAATTAGGCAAACAGTGATTGGAGATAAACTACCGTAACTCACGTTTTTTTTTTTTTTTTTTTTCAAAAAACGTTTTTTACACAGTTGGAATCGGAATTTTGTGTGAATTCCTATAAGTCATATCTAATGTAGTTTTAGAAATAGAAAAGATAGATGCAAAGGGAATCAAGTGTACTTAGGGTTGGCTACCACTGAATTTATAGACAGTAAGGAAAATGTGTTTAGAGGCAAAGAACATCAAAAGTCATTTTTTTAAATTGTAAAGTGAGGTCTTTTGTTTTAAAAGTAGATAAATTTAAACACTGCCATTTTGGCTCTATTTTTTTATTTAGTCAAATATTTCGAAAAACTTTGTTAACCATTCTTAGGAAAATTATTTTTATTTAAACTTGCGGATGCTATTTCTCGGAAATAGCAGACCTTTTGTTGTTGGACTTGGTGCTGCTGTATCAAGGCATTGAACAGTATTAATACCAACATAGGAGGTAAAGAAGACCAAGTTTAATTTAATAAGTAAACGTATGTTTTTACCTCATATAAAATATTCGGACAAAAGCAAATTTTTAATTTAAAATTTTTGCGGTCTGCTGTAAAGTTTTCCAAATGTGGCTTGGTATAGTTAATCTTCCAGCTGATGTGTGTAAAAATATGAATTTTTAAACAAATAAATTAAATTTAAATAACATAAATTTAAAAACAAATAATTAATATGTATAAGAAATATATATTAAATAAACAGTAGAAAATTTTGAAATATGATAAACGCTTGAATTTTAATTTTATACACGTTAATGTGTCATTTATGTATTTCTTCAAACATATTTCATGTTAACGTTATCTTTTGAATCAGAAATTTGGTTCTTATTATTCGCGTACTTTTGTAAATTTTTGTCTATTAGTGAGACAAATTTTTGTTTACTCTCATTTTACCGAACTTTTACCCAAAAAGTACGGGATCACACCTATTAAATGATAACTTAGAAAAAACATATATGTATATTGTTACGAAAGTTAAATTACACAGCCCGACAAAATTTGAATTTATCAACTGATTCTAGTTAATTTTGGTGCGCTGAATTCAAATCTGTAATCAGTTTGTCTCTATCAGCTCTAGTTTTCATGATATAGCTTATTTGTGTTTTTAAAAAAGATGATGTGACTGAAATGCAAATAAATTCAAAGAAGCAAATTGAGTGTTGGCCTGTGTTATCTAAGAATTATTTATAGTTATATGTAGTTATAATTTATCTTGTAAGTCATAGTTTTATGTTACTTAAAATTGTCATGTATAATTTTCAACACAACTGTTATTTTAAAATAATTCCTATATAAATTTCCCAGTCATTTCTAGAAATGGTTATAGAACATAATAAATAGTTTTTACGGGAAGGTTCAGGAATAATCTAGAAATAATTATGAAATATAAAAAAGGGTGACTCGTGTATAATTAGTTTAGTTCATTTTGAGAAACGGTTCTGTTCGTAACAAAGTTGAACAGCTCAAGAAGGAGTTGAGCAAGTTGGATCTGCCTACTGCAGGAAATAAAGCTGAGCTGCAGAAGAGATGGTAAAAGAAAACTCGGCTGAAACTTCTAGAAGAATGGAAGAAAATTCAAGAAATATGGAGAGAATGGTAAAAGAAAACTCGGCTGAAACTTCTAGAAGAATGGAAGAAAATTCTAGAAGAATGGAAGAAAATTCTAGAAAAATGGAAGAAAACTCAAATACCATTTTAGCCGAAATTCAACAAAATTCCAGATTGACAATTGAAAAACTTGAGAAGCTTCAAGAGATTTCTACTGCTATAAACGAAAGAGTAGACGATGTGGAGATAGAATTCAACCAGAAGCTTTTTGATGTTAAGACACAAGTCACTGATGTAAAAACACAAGTCACTGTTTTTGATGGAAAACTACATCATTTGGAAGAAAAAGTAAATAGTCTTCAGTGCCAAGAGGGAGTGGTGCGAGTTTTTCCAGAAGTTTCGAATAGAATAAGAGCTCCAAGTTTTGACGGCAGCTCACCATTGAATGTGTTTAAGTTCCAGTTTGACACAGTTGCCAACAAAAATGCATGGAACAATGAAGAAAAAGCCATAGAGCTGATTCTGGCTTTAAAAGGAACTGCGGCTGAAATTCTAGAAAGTGTACCAGTAAGTTGCAGAAAAAAATAATGATGACATTATGGTAGCGCTGCAACGCAAGTATGGTGGTGAACATAAAAAAGAAATATTCAGAATGGAATTACGGGGAAGAGTACAAAAGGCAAACGAAACACTACAGGATTTTGCACTAGAGATTGAGCGCTTGGTGCAGCTTACTTATCCGGGTGAAAGTCATCCATTGCTAGATCATTTTAAGACCGTGGCGTTTGTAAACGGTATACGGGATGCTGATGTGAAACTAGCGGTATGTGCATCACAGAAGCCATCATTTGCAGAAACGGTATCGTTTGCCCTGGCACAGGAAACCGCTAGAATAATTTCAAAACCGCACATATGCAAGGTGCGCAAGCTCGATATGACAGCAGAAGACGATGGAGATATTTTAAAGGAAATGAGAAGCATGAAGGAGGCAGTTTTGCAGGCTTTGGGCGAGAAGCAAGGTAAAAACAAAGTAAAATGCTATAATTGTGGTAAGATTGGCCATATTCAGCGAAACTGCAAAGCACCCAAACAACGATCAAGATCTGCTTCGCCGCAAAGGAACAAACGAAGAGCAAGTCAACAATCATCACGGGAGCCACCGCTAAAGCTGAGAAGAGCTAGCACTGCAGAGGAAACTGAAGGTCTCACGATCAATTTAGTAGTGAAAACGAGTAATAGAAATATTACGACCTGTGGTTACATAAATGGTGAAATCCGCATTTTGACTATCGACACTGGTGCAGGACATTCCATTATAAGAGCTGATTTGATAAAGGGAGCTGTCGAGCCGCTAAGTGGTGTAAACTTGCGAACAGCTACGGGAGAGCCTGTCATTGTCTATGGAAAATCAAGAGTGGAAATAAGAATGGCCGATATGATAGTTTTTGATGAGTTTATTGTGGCTGAAATTATGGACGAAGTCATAATTGGAGCAGATTTTACGAATCACAGCATTAGTCTAGACATGGGACGACAAACTATGAATTGGTATAGTCTAGAAATACCCCTTAACGTTGGGAATGGAATTGAAGATCTAGTAACACAGCTAGACTCTAGTGATCATAAGAAATTGTCATCCCAAAGAGACGATGAGAAACGTGGGAAAGCGAGCACATATTCAAGACGGCCCAGTGAACACAAGAGCAATCACTGTACAGAGTCTAAAAACAAGAAACGCATAAATGAGATTCGCTTATTACATGTGGAACCCAGCGAAGACTGGTCAACGGCGCAGAAAGGTGACCCCATATTAGCGCAAATTATGAAGGCTAAGAAAGAAGGTGAAATACCGACTCATGAAGAAATTAGATTGGAGGGCCCACTCATGAAAGCGTATTGGGTGCAGTGGAGTAGTCTGCGGATGGTAAATGGCTGCCTATACCGTACATGGGAACGTACTGATGGCAAAACAGTTAAAAACCTTATTGTGTACCGTCTTTTAAAGTATGTGGAGTTGTGAGGAAATTCCACGAAGGTACTGGTGGTGGGCATCTTAGCGTTACGAAAACCATAAAGAAGTTAAAAGCAAGCTACTATTGGGTCGGTTGCAAGCAAGCCGTGATTGATTGCATAACTAAATGCCCACAGTGCGTTGCAGACGGTGGTCTAATTGGAGAAAGTAGAAATCCGGTCCAGCAGTACAACTTTGGTGAACTATCCGTACCACCGAATAATAATGACTCTATCCAAGAGCAAAAAAACGAGTTAAGACGAAGGCGTGTTAAGTCATCAAATGACCAGATGAAAGCCGTAAACAATGGAGTGGCAAATTCGGAAGGCTTCAAAGAAGGCCAGTTGGTTTTACTTTTTAATCCGCAACGGAAGAAAGGACTATCCCCAAAGCTGCAGACTCATTGGGATGGCCCATATAAAGTAATAAAGAAATTGAATGACGTGGTGTATCGGATCCAGAAATATAAGAGCCCAAGATCAAAAATGAAAGTGGTACATCTAGAACGACTAGCCCCTTCTGGAAAAGGAGAATTTGAGCCTATTCGGGACGAAAAGGCTTAAGTGGAGGGCAGTGTTACGAAAGTCAAATTATCTAAGAATTATTTATAGTTGTATGTAGTTATAATTTATCTTGTAAGTTATAGTTTTATGTTACTTAAAATTGTCATATATAATTTTCAACACAACTGTTATTTTAAAATAATTTCTATATAAATTTCCCAGTCATTTCTAGAAATGGTTATAGAACATAATAAATAGTTTTTACGGGAAGGTTCAGGAATAATCTAGAAATAATTATGAAATATAAAAAGGGGTGACTCATGTATAATTAGTTTAGTTCATTTTGAGAAACGGTTCTGTTCGTAACTAACAATTGTGAACAAAACAATAAAGTTTGTAAAGTTGAATAAGTGTGTGTATTTATTTTTATTTGCAATTAAAAGAACTCAACGGTTTATTATAAAGGGAGTAAACCGAACGCGTTTATTAAAGGAAAAACGTAACAATATGTATATTAGTGTCGCCAACTTTTTAAACCACAAACAACTCTGGAAATATATTTTGAAGCTATTTTAGAGGAACAAATTTTTTTCAAGCACTTTGGACAATTAAATATCATTAAAAACACGTTTTTTTTGCATTTATTTTATAAGTAATACGATATGGCGAAAAATCCCTACATTTTGGAGATTATGAAAATTCTGTCCGATTTTCCCTACGCTGCACAGTGGCGCCATTTGAGTTTTTTCGTTGCAAAAATCATATCTTTTGAACCGAATAAGATAATTGAACAGTTTAAACAGCATATGATAGATAACTGTTCAGCCTATGAAATGAGCGTTTGGAAAGGGTGCTACGCTCTGTAGGGGCCTAATTATGGGTTATCAAAGTTAAAATTAGTAGAAAAATCAATTTTATGGTAACTAAAAAAAATTATTTTTACATTTTTAGATTGTTTTTATTTTTTTTCTTTAGGTTTTTATGTTTTAAATTATTACCCAACAAATTAAAAAAAAAATTATTTTTTTTTAAATTTATTTTTTCAATTTTCTGTAAAATATTCATCACAGTTCGTAAGAGAAGGTATATCTAAAAGACTAACCATTTCTAAACTATAATTATTTTCTAACTCTATTCGTGACTTCACATGCCGCAGGGAAGATATAAGTGGATCGGAAGATGCTGCCAACATGTTGAAGAGGTCCTCATTTTGCCTTACCCTTGATGCTTTGAATGTGTTCTGCAATCTATATTTTTTATAAAATTTGTTAAGAGACTCCTGTGCTTCTTCAGAAAGCTCTCCAATTGGCAAAGACTGGTACTCAATTATATCTTTGCCATGCGCCAATATTTTATGGACGGTCGGGGTCAACTTCTTCTGTGGATACATTTCTGCTAAAAGAGATGCAGTTTTCGACGCATATTCTCCATATTTTGTAGAATTGACATTTTCTTTGCAGTTTAAAACATCCAAGATCGTTCCCAATCTTTTCACGATTTGATTGTCAATTCCAGTGATTCTAGTTACTGCCTCATCATTTTCAAAAAATCTCCTAGAAGTGTTTCCATCGTTTGAGTTACCGTATCCGTGCTTGGGACAGTCTACTTTTAGTCCAACTTGTTTAAAAAAAGCATCCTGTATTTGCTTCTTTCTGATCTTTTCCTTATCCTTTATTGATGTATTTTCATCGAAGTTTTCCTCCTCTTGTGGTAGGGTATACGCCAGTTTTAGCAAGAATTCCATACACCTTATCCTTGCGTGCAATGGTGACATTCCATATTCGTAATTCTCCTCATTTGTAGAATCGTTTAAATTACCAAAGTTCTTCTGACTCTTTTTGCAAATCGGGCATGAAATTGTTGAGGTTGTTCCTGTCAGTTCGTTTACGACTTTTCCGTCAACCATGGTCAGATGGAACTCGTAATTGCATTCAATATATTTTCCTTCTCCAATTTGCAGCTTTGTAGGCTTAATCTTGCTTATTTGTTCTTCAATGTCCTTCACCGTGGTCCTTATGAGTTCTGCCGATTCCCTTGCAAACTGAAACATTATTGGTCGGCAATAATGCACTGATGACGGACGTGCATTTTTCCAGTGAAGGGAAACATCCGATTTAAGCCGCAAAGGAACAACAGATGCCATAAACATATTTCCGTCCGATATTGTAGCGTCATCGGAAGATATCCTTTGCTTATAAACGCTTTGTCCGGATGATCCATCGCAGCCCCATTTGCTGATCAATGTCAACTTCTCAGGAAGAATTTTCACCTCATTTTCAGGAAGACTCTCCAACAACCGTTTTGCTGTATGGCCCATGAGATCCTGCAGATTGGCTTTCGCAGAGACTTCCGTAAATTCCGTATGCAGTGGTCGTGAATTTATTTTGGCTTGCGTAATATGCTTGTATCCGGGTAAAACGTCAGCGCCGTGTCGCGTTAAAGATGCCCGTAGTTTCTCATATTTCTCTTTGGAAAGTTCTAAGTCCATAAACAAGGCCAAGGCTTCTTCGGAACCATACTTTTTAATGTGTGCGTTTGTGGGCGTGGGAATGCTTTCCTTAATCCTTTTTAGTCGCAGTGGGCTTGCATCAGCAACAGATTTGGTTATGTGCGACCTAACTCTTTCACTATCCTTTGTAAATTTAATAGACAGCGCTTCCGATAATTGCTTCGTGGTCAAGTCATTGGTGGCATCGGCAAGTTTCCTCTTTCTTGTGAAAATTGAACACTCCTCAATACTTTTTTTTGGCCTTCCTTTTGCTCCTCTGGTTGATGTGGTGGGTTTATCTACTGCCAATATATCCAGGATGGTATCTTCATTAAGCCAGTCCTCGTATTTGGAGTTGAAGTTCTGAATGGTTCGATTAGATTTCACCCATTTTGCCTTAATATTTGCATATATCAGATAAAAATTATTTTTTATAATTTCGCTTCTCTCAATATTTCCGTATAAGCTATCAAGTTCTTCTAAAGCAGCTTCCGTGAAAAAATTTGGTGTGGTTGACTTTCTAAACAGTTCAAATAATTTAAAATTGTTCAACGCCATGTTTTCAGTACTTAAATTGTTTAATGGTTTCAGTAATTGTTGCGCCAACTTTCAGTCGTAGACTAATCCAGGCATTATGCTTATTTTGCAATATATAGGCTTATGCTACCATGCCGAAAAATGTACCTGTTCCCTACATACATATGGATTTAGGCTGAATAATGCATTTTTATATTATGCACGTGTCCAAATAAGATTTGTGCCTACCTGTAGTCAATATTGTTCTTGACCATTTGCAATATATAGGCTTATGCTACCATGCCGAAAAATTTACCTGTTCCCTGCATACAAATGGAATTAGGCTGAATAATGCAATTTTGATATTATGCACGTGTCCAAATAAGATTTGTGCCTACCTGTAGTCAATATTGTTCTTGACCATTTGTACGCCAAAGTATTGTTTAAGTGAGGTACGTACCTGCTAATTTCAATGAGTAGTTTTTTTAGATTTTAGATCAAACTACTGTCATACAATTTCTGCAACCATGTCTTTTTAACCTTTTTTACCTCTAGAAGCCAAACGGGCACGTACGGGCAGATAAAATTTTTGAATTATGTAAAGAAATAATCAAAGAACAGATTTTGCAAATATGGCAAATATAGAAAAATATAGATTTTTGTTATTTTCCGTCAAAGTTGAAAAATAGTGAAAAAACGGATAGTTTTTAAATAGTGATTTACCAGGAGAAACACAAAGCAAACAGTTCATTTTTTTTTTATCATTACACATTTAATAAATGCATCAATCAATACAAACAAAAAATAAGGCGATTCGTTACCTATTTTTCGTGATATTACACCTGAAATCGCAACAAATTTACTAAAAATTGTGTGTTTTTTTGAAAACCGAAAGTCGGTCAACTTTGAACGGCTATATCTTCTAAACTAAAAATGTGATATTATTAAGAGTGGCAGATTTGAAATCGTTGAAAAGTTTCCTATAACATGAGTTTATTCAAAACTTCGTCGGTGCTCATGAAAATTTTGATTTTTGCAACCTCGTTTGCTCTACGGGCGCTACTGTGCGCTGTAAGGATTTTCCCCAACTTCTGGCAATACTGGCTGTAGACTACTTTTTCAAACTAATATAGAGAAATGTCAAAAGTTGTTTACAATTGAATTTGCCTTGTTTATGTTTTTTGACACTCGGACCAACTCAAGCAACAGTAAAAAATAGTGTTGTTATATCTCCGTGAACATAACAAACTTTTTAACAAACTTTTTTTTCCACTCATTGTGCAGAGAGAGTGTGCAGAAATCTCTCATGAAAACAATATGGCGAATGAGTATTTTATGCGTTGCAGACAAAATTTTAGTGCTACCAAGTTCGAAAAAGTGTTTTTAGTACATATTTTCATACGTTTATTGTGAATGCCTGTTCTTCTTCTTATTTGCTATATGGGAGAGAATTTTCGGTTTTCAACAAACTTTTTAACAAACCTGCGCGAATTTAATAATTCGTTAGGATTTATTTTATTTAATAAATGATTTTAAAGTGTTTTTAATTAAAAATTAATAAAACATAACAATGCAAGCACTTATAAAAAAGCATTTTTTTATTTTACGAAACCCATAACTAACAAATATACTCTGAGCAAATAAGAGTAATCCTTTTATGAAAACAACCGATCACCTATTTGGCCGATTTAGAAAAATTTAGGACTTGTGACAAAAATGTGAAAACGGGGCGTTATAGAGGAGGGTCTTGGCTACATTTCCTCATATTCAGTTTTTTTCGTTAAACTTTTTTGTAGAACGATTTTTTTCCAACAAACTTTTTTCAAAAGTCACTCATACTATATTTGGACCCATTATGCAAAATTTAGGATCTGTGACAAAAATGTGAAAACGGGGCGTTATAGAGGAAGGTCTTGGCTACATTTCCTCATATTCAGTTTTTTACGTTAAACTTTTTTGTAGAACGATTTTTTTCCAACAAACTTTTTTCAAAAGTCACTCATACTATATTTGGACCCATTATGCAAAATTTAGGACTTGTGACAAAAATGTGAAAACGGGGCGTTATAGAGGAAGGTCTTGGCTACATTTCCTCATATTCAGTTTTTTACGTTAAAGTTTTTTGTAGAACGATTTTTTTCCAACAAACTTTTTTCAAAAGTCACTCATACTATATTTGGACCCATTATGCAAAATTTAGGATCTGTGACAAAAATGTGAAAACGGGGCGTTATAGAGGAAGGTCTTGGCTACATTTCCTCATATTCAGTTTTTTACGTTAAACTTTTTTGTAGAACGATTTTTTTCCAACAAACTTTTTTCAAAAGTCACTCATACTATATTTGGACCCATTATGCAAAATTTAGGATCTGTGACAAAAATGTGAAAACGGGGCGTTATAGAGGAAGGTCTTGGCTACATTTCCTCATATTCAGTTTTTTACGATAAAGTTTTTTGTAGAACGATTTTTTTCCAACAAACTTTTTTCAAAAGTCACTCATACTATATTTGGACCCATTATGCAAAATTTAGGATCTGTGACAAAAATGTGAAAACGGGGCGTTATAGAGGAAGGTCTTGGCTACATTTCCTCATATTCAGTTTTTTACGTTAAAGTTTTTTGTAGAACGATTTTTTTCCAACAAACTTTTTTCAAAAGTCACTCATACTATATTTGGACCCATTATGCAAAATTTAGGATCTGTGACAAAAATGTGAAAACGGGGCGTTATAGAGGAAGGTCTTGGCTACATTTCCTCATATTCAGTTTTTTACGTTAAACTTTTTTGTAGAACGATTTTTTTCCAACAAACTTTTTTCAAAAGTCACTCATACTATATTTGGACCCATTATGCAAAATTTAGGACTTGTGACAAAAATGTGAAAACGGGGCGTTATAGAGGAAGGTCTTGGCTACATTTCCTCATATTCAGTTTTTTACGTTAAAGTTTTTTGTAGAACGATTTTTTTCCAACAAACTTTTTTCAAAAGTCACTCATACTATATTTGGACCCATTATGCAAAATTTAGGACTTGTGACAAAAATGTGAAAACGGGGCGTTATAGAGGAAGGTCTTGGCTACATTTCCTCATATTCAGTTTTTTACGTTAAACTTTTTTGTAGAACGATTTTTTTCCAACAAACTTTTTTCAAAAGTCACTCATACTATATTTGGACCATTATGCAGAATTTAGGATCTGTGACAAAAATGTGAAAACGGGGCGTTATAGAGGAAGGTCTTGGCTACATTTCCTCATATTCAGTTTTTTACGTTAAACTTTTTTGTAGAACGATTTTTTTCCAACAAACTTTTTTCAAAAGTCACTCATACTATATTTGGACCCATTATGCAAAATTTAGGATCTGTGACAAAAATGTGAAAACGGGGCGTTATAGAGGAAGGTCTTGGCTACATTTCCTCATATTCAGTTTTTTACGTTAAAGTTTTTTGTAGAACGATTTTTTTCCAACAAACTTTTTTCAAAAGTCACTCATACTATATTTGGACCCATTATGCAAAATTTAGGACTTGTGACAAAAATGTGAAAACGGGGCGTTATAGAGGAAGGTCTTGGCTACATTTCCTCATATTCAGTTTTTTACGTTAAAGTTTTTTGTAGAACGATTTTTTTCCAACAAACTTTTTTCAAAAGTCACTCATACTATATTTGGACCCATTATGCAAAATTTAGGATCTGTGACAAAAATGTGAAAACGGGGCGTTATAGAGGAAGGTCTTGGCTACATTTCCTCATATTCAGTTTTTTACGTTAAACTTTTTTGTAGAACGATTTTTTTCCAACAAACTTTTTTCAAAAGTCACTCATACTATATTTGGACCCATTATGCAAAATTTAGGACTCGTGACAAAAATGTGAAAACGGGGCGTTATAGAGGAAGGTCTTGGCTACATTTCCTCATATTCAGTTTTTTACGTTAAACTTTTTTGTAGAACGATTTTTTTCCAACAAACTTTTTTCAAAAGTCACTCATACTATATTTGGACCCATTATGCAAAATTTAGGACTTGTGACAAAAATGTGAAAACGGGGCGTTATAGAGGAAGGTCTTGGCTACATTTCCTCATATTCAGTTTTTTACGTTAAACTTTTTTGTAGAACGACTTTTTTCCAACAAACTTTTTTCAAAAGTCAGTCATACTATATTTGGACCATTATGCAAAATTTAGGACTTGTGACAAAAATGTGAAAACGGGGCGTTATAGAGGAAGGTCTTGGCTACATTTCCTCATATTCAGTTTTTTACTTTAAAGTTTTTTGTAGAACGATTTTTTTCCAACAAACTTTTTTCAAAAGTCACTCATACTATATTTGGACCCATTATGCAAAATTTAGGACTTGTGACAAAAATGTGAAAACGGGGCGTTATAGAGGAAGGTCTTGGCTACATTTCCTCATATTCAGTTTTTTACGTTAAACTTTTTTGTAGAACGATTTTTTTCCAACAAACTTTTTTCAAAAGTCACTCATACTATATTTGGACCCATTATGCAGAATTTAGGATCTGTGACAAAAATGTGAAAACGGGGCGTTATAGAGGAAGGTCTTGGCTACATTTCCTCATATTCAGTTTTTTACGTTAAACTTTTTTGTAGAACGATTTTTTTCCAACAAACTTTTTTCAAAAGTCACTCATACTATATTTGGACCCATTATGCAAAATTTAGGATCTGTGACAAAAATGTGAAAACGGGGCGTTATAGAGGAAGGTCTTGGCTACATTTCCTCATATTCAGTTTTTTTCGTTAAAGTTTTTTGTAGAACGATTTTTTTCCAACAAACTTTTTTCAAAAGTCACTCATACTATATTTGGACCCATTATGCAAAATTTAGGATCTGTGACAAAAATGTGAAAACGGGGCGTTATAGAGGAAGGTCTTGGCTACATTTCCTCATATTCAGTTTTTTACGTTAAACTTTTTTGTAGAACGATTTTTTTCCAACAAACTTTTTTCAAAAGTCACTCATACTATATTTGGACCCATTATGCAGAATTTAGGATCTGTGACAAAAATGTGAAAACAGGGCGTTATAGAGGAAGGTCTTGGCTACATTTCCTCATATTCAGTTTTTTTCGTTAAAGTTTTTTGCAGAACGATTTTTTTCCAACAAACTTTTTTCAAAAGTCACTCATACTATATTTGGACCCATTATGCAAAATTTAGGATCTGTGACAAAAATGTGAAAACGGGGCGTTATAGAGGAAGGTCTTGGCTACATTTCCTCATATTCAGTTTTTTACGTTAAACTTTTTTGTAGAACGATTTTTTTCCAACAAACTTTTTTCAAAAGTCACTCATACTATATTTGGACCCATTATGCAAAATTTAGGACTTGTGACAAAAATGTGAAAACGGGGCGTTATAGAGGAAGGTCTTGGCTACATTTCCTCATATTCAGTTTTTTACGTTAAACTTTTTTGTAGAACGATTTTTTTCCAACAAACTTTTTTCAAAAGTCACTCATACTATATTTGGACCCATTATGCAGAATTTAGGATCTGTGACAAAAATGTGAAAACGGGGCGTTATAGAGGAAGGTCTTGGCTACATTTCCTCATATTCAGTTTTTTACGTTAAACTTTTTTGTAGAACGATTTTTTTCCAACAAACTTTTTTCAAAAGTCACTCATACTATATTTGGACCCATTATGCAAAATTTAGGATCTGTGACAAAAATGTGAAAACGGGGCGTTATAGAGGAAGGTCTTGGCTACATTTCCTCATATTCAGTTTTTTTCGTTAAAGTTTTTTGTAGAACGATTTTTTTCCAACAAACTTTTTTCAAAAGTCACTCATACTATATTTGGACCCATTATGCAAAATTTAGGATCTGTGACAAAAATGTGAAAACGGGGCGTTATAGAGGAAGGTCTTGGCTACATTTCCTCATATTCAGTTTTTTACGTTAAACTTTTTTGTAGAACGATTTTTTTCCAACAAACTTTTTTCAAAAGTCACTCATACTATATTTGGACCCATTATGCAGAATTTAGGATCTGTGACAAAAATGTGAAAACAGGGCGTTATAGAGGAAGGTCTTGGCTACATTTCCTCATATTCAGTTTTTTTCGTTAAAGTTTTTTGCAGAACGATTTTTTTCCAACAAACTTTTTTCAAAAGTCACTCATACTATATTTGGACCCATTATGCAAAATTTAGGATCTGTGACAAAAATGTGAAAACGGGGCGTTATAGAGGAAGGTCTTGGCTACATTTCCTCATATTCAGTTTTTTACGTTAAACTTTTTTGTAGAACGATTTTTTTCCAACAAACTTTTTTCAAAAGTCACTCATACTATATTTGGACCCATTATGCAAAATTTAGGACTTGTGACAAAAATGTGAAAACGGGGCGTTATAGAGGAAGGTCTTGGCTACATTTCCTCATATTCAGTTTTTTACGTTAAACTTTTTTGTAGAACGATTTTTTTCCAACAAACTTTTTTCAAAAGTCACTCATACTATATTTGGACCCATTATGCAAAATTTAGGACTTGTGACAAAAATGTGAAAACGGGGCGTTATAGAGGAAGGTCTTGGCTACATTTCCTCATATTCAGTTTTTTACGTTAAACTTTTTTGTAGAACGATTTTTTTCCAACAAACTTTTTTCAAAAGTCACTCATACTATATTTGGACCATTATGCAAAATTTAGGACTTGTGACAAAAATGTGAAAACGGGGCGTTATAGAGGAAGGTCTTGGCTACATTTCCCCATACTCAGTTTTGCCCCATCAATTTATTTTTTTCGAACAAACTTTTTACAAAAGTAACGCATTTTTTAATTTGTTCAGGTTTTGCAAAAAGTTTGTTGAAAGCCGAAAATAAAAAAAGAAGAAGAAGAACATGCACTCACTGTAGTTTTAAAAATGTTTGCTTTATGATATTGCCATATAAATTTACGTGCACTTAGATTCAGGGATGGAAATAGTTTGTTAAAAGTATCTAAATGGTCATTAAATTATTTTTCTGCACAGAAAATAAGTTTGTTAAATAATTAAAACAAATAAAAGATATATGTATATAGTATTTATATCGATATATATATATTTATAGAATTTCATGATTTTTCTTTTCAAAATATGAATTTTTGCAAATGATGATTTATTACCAAAACTTCTGGCAACGCTGATAGCAATAAGCAATATTTAGTACCATTTTAAACTTGGCAGCACGTATAAATATTTTTCATACATATCGTCACCTAAAAGACGAAATAACCTTTCTGCAGTTTTCAAAAGTTATAGAAGAGGGGAAAAACCTTATAAAATTGGAACTATTAGCTTTATTGATGATTTCGCAAAATCATCACCACTTCTTAATGAGCCCGCTTTACTAGCTCTTCATAAAGATTTATGTGATATAACTTTTTTAAAACGTTTTTAAAAACGCATAAACTTTTTTCAATGTGCGAAACAATTCTTTCCTTCGGACAATTACATTTAAAACAAAAACAAATTCTAGAAATATTGTTTTTGTTTTAAATGTAATTGTTCGCAGGAAAGAATTATTTCGCATATCAGAAATAGTACAATTTTTGTTTTGTAAACCTTTTTTAAATTTAAAATTTTTTTATAAATACAGGCGAAAATGTTTTAAGCGTTGTTAGCCTTTATTTAAAAAATTTAGAGGAATACTTTTTTGATTAAACTTGAATTACATTTTTTAATTAAATACTATGCTATTGGCGATTTCTTTTCTGAGAAAAATATGTTACAGTATATACAAGTAACATTTTCTAATGTTACCTATAATCACTGGAAGTGTTACATGTTGTGCAATTTCAATAGAACACAATTAGCTGCTTTTATTTACAACTATTACACTTTCATCATTAATGTCCTTCATGAGCGATTTTTAAAGCTATTTGAGCGGTTTCTGCACGCTTTTATTACGAATCGACGGATCTAATCGTTACCTAAAACGCAAAAGGCTCTACCTAACATTTTGAAAAGATGACAAGAGAAGCAAACAACTTTTTTAAATGATAAATTGCCTTAACTGTTAATAATTTAGATTTCTAATAAAAAACCTACAAGTTTTGTTTTGACAATTTTGCATATTATGCACACGGTTAGTTTGGCTTTAAGCGTTTATCATTTAATGTTTTGTAGATTTTTTTGTTTCTCAAAATATTGCTGACATTTCTGTTGATGCAATACATCAGAACCAACGAAAAACACGATTTTTGGTTAGTAAGGGCCTTTGCGTTTTAGGTAACGATATATAATTTCTTTTTTCAATCGCTTAATTGAAAATTCATCAAATTGGATCTTAGAAGATTCATTTAGATAATAATAATAAAAAATTATCACGCAATTGCTAGCTGGGATGGCATTCAATAAAAATAAATTAATTTAAAAATATAAAAAAAAACGTCAAACCGATGAAATATTCTAAAATACACTTTTAATAAAAAATTGTTTGATTTCCAAACATTTTCCTGCATTAATTTCTTATACAAATTTAATTATTTCTACGAGAAATTAATTTTATTTTGCACAAAACTATTAGGCAAACTGTGAGTTAAAACCGGATTTAAAAAAATCTGCTGTTAATAGTTTTAGGCCTGTTTTCACAACTTAGAGAAAGCTAAAGGTAGGATTTTATCGGCTGTGTAAAAAGTGTTCCATTGTTACAACTTAATTTTAATCTACTAGGTAGGATGAACCTTAATCTACATTATGGTTCACTTTAGGTTAAAATTAAAAATTTAAATAAAATTTTATTGAATATTTATTGCATAGCCAAATTTTAGAAAATTAGATTAAGTGTGTTTAAAACAACTTCCAAATTCTTGCGTTTTACGTTTTCGTTTTCCAGCACACCCCTGTAAAAATAACGTTCTTATTAGAGTTGTCAATTATTCGCCTTTCAACTTTGTTCGAATAATTCAAATAATTGTTTTTGTTCGTTGGATCAAACGATTAAATCTAAAAAATTATTCGATTAATCGAGGAGAATATCGAATAAAAAAATTATTATTACAAAAAAATTAACATGGAAAATCTTCTATTCCATCCGCTATGGCTTCTTCTTTTTTTTGATGCATAACATTTTTCATCTTAACTATATATCGTTGTATTACTTAAAGGCATCGTTAAACCCTTAATTTCTTAATAATCCGATTTTCGATTTCTTTTATAGAACAGCCGCTGTCTCTCTTAACCCACCGACGCGCCGTAAGGTCCCTGTGGACTTTTGACATTTTTAAACAATTGTCATTTAAAAACGGATGGGGAGAATGGCTAAATATTTCATGACTTCTATTATTCGAGTGTTATTAGTGTTTTAATACTAATTCCAGAAGATTTCTTATTTGCAGAGTATTTTATTTTAAAGACTTTTAAACAATTGTTTAAAATGCATATTTAAAATAATAACATCAAAATTAATTAAAATATATATACATTTTAGCAAAATTCAATGCATTTTCATATAAGGTCCCTACGGACCTTAACGCTCAACGACCGAATAAAAAATTACCGCTCGTCGGAGGGTTAATGTATTTTTCCACTACACTACACTACATCGTTTTCAATGGTAATATTGTGACACTTACGCAAATGGAAAAGATATACATACTTACATATATAATTAAAAAAAAAAAAAAAATACAATAACAACATTTTCTACTTTCAAGATATGATTTATATAAATCAACTAGCTTAACCCGTGCGCTTCGCTACACTGCTTTAACCACTTCTTCAGTTGAGAGATACTTAATATATGCATCCTATGGGAGGTATTTCCCCCTGCGCCTACCGGCTTTATTTTTATTTTCAAAAGTGTAGCATACCATAAGAGTGACTTTTACAAAGTTTGAACATTCTCACTTAACAGTTCTTAAGATATGCGATATTAAACATTGGTGTCCCATGGGGGGTAACACTTCCCCCGCTGCTATTTTATTTCAGTTTTGGGGCTCTGAAGATCCTACTATCAAAAGTTCAACAAAATCCGTGCAGTGGCTCTTAATTATATTTCTATCTATGAGGGGTACTGCTCCTTCTCTGTCAACCCCGCCCATTTTTATATTGAAATTTAAAGTTAACCATAATAGTAGCTTTAACCACGTTTGAAGACTCTCCCTTTAATAGTTCTTCAGTTGAGTGATATTTAATATATGCATCCTATGGGAGGTATTTCCCCCCCTGCGCCTACCCGCTTTATTTTTATTTTCAATAGTGTAGTATACCATAAGAGTGACTTCTACAAAGTTTGAACATTCTCACTATAACAGTTCTTAAGATATGCGATATTAAACATTGGTGTCCTTTTGGGGGTAACACTTCCCCCGCTACTATTTTATTTCAGTTTTGGGGCTCTGAAGATCCTACTATCAAAAGTTCAACAAAATGCATGCAGCGGCTCTTAATTATATTTCTATCTATGAGGGGTACTGCTCCTCCCCTGTCAACCCCGCCCATTTTTATATTGAAATTTTCATTTTACCATAATAGTAGCTTTAACCACGTTTGAAGGCTGTCCCTTAAATAGTTCTTCAGTTGAGCTATATTTAATATATGCATCCTATGGGAGGTATTTCCCCCCTGCGCCTACCGCTTTATTTTTATTCTCAATAGAGTAGTATACCATAAGAGTGACTTCTACAAAGTTTGAACATTCTCACTGTAACAGTTCTTAAGATATGCTATATTAAACATTGGCGTCCTATGGGGGGAACCACTTCCCCCGCTACTGTTTTATTTAAATTTTGGGGCTTAGAAGATCCTACTACCAAAAGTTCAACAAAATGCGTGCAGCGGGTCTTAAGATATGCGATATTAAATATTGGCATCCTATGGGGGGTACCAATTCCCCTGCCCCGATTTTGGATTTCAAAATCAACTAACCATCATCACTCCTCCCTGTACCTTCCCTAAAAATTTTATGGCAATCGGTCGAGCCGTTCTCGAGTTATGGAGTGACAATCAAAATGTACACTTCTTTTTATATATATAGATTCTTTATTTTTAAGCTTTTTGTTTATTTCTGAATGTTTGACCCGAAATTGATTTAAAAATAAAACAGCTGATACAATTGAGAAGTTAAGTTGCAAAACTCGTTTGTTGCAAAATTAAAATACGAGATGGCAAATTATTCTTTTAGTTCTTTTGGCGCTTTATTAGACGAAATATTCTAATTGCATCAATGCATGTCCGTGCTAAAATCACGAAAGAGGACATGCATTATTGATAAACTATTAGAAGCAATTGTCATCTCGTATTTTTAATTTTGTAACGAACGAATACAATGAGTACTCAACACGGTTTTTGCTTTCTAAACATTGAGATTTATTACAACCAGCAATATTTTTTAACTTTCCTACATTTGTATAAAATCACTAAAAACGTATGAGAATAAACTTAATTCTAAGCTTTTATTTAATTTATTTTTTAATAAAAAAAATTATTCGATTAATCGACATTAATTAATCGATTTATTCGTTATACGAAAATTATCGTTTTTAAATTATTCGAACAAGAGTTTGGTTTTGTTTGATCGATTAATCGAATTATTCTTAATCGGTTGACAACTCTAGTTCTTATCAACACAATTTTAAAAAATCGATTCGTTTTACTCTCACCTAGAAAAACAATTTTGAAAACAAAACGATTTTAAATCGATAATGTCGTTCTAGTATCTTTAAAAATTGAATTTTAATACACTTTTTACTCTTTTCTCGTCTTTAAGCTGGGATCACACGATTGCCGCAATGCACCAATTTTCACACTTTTTAATACCCCAATCGTGTGACTGCACAACCAAATGGCTCATGTACCAATCGAGGACAATATTGTGCTTACTTTTACCAATCAAATGCAACCCTGGTGCGGCAATCGTGTGACTGTTTGCTATGCAACCGCGCGTCAATAAAAATAACCAAAATGCAACAATATTTATTGTGTTCTGGTGCGGCAATCAAACAACACAATACGCGCCAATATTTGCCTTTTTTATGATTTTACTTTTTTGTGTTTCTTTTAGTAGGTAATGAAGCTAAAAAATTTATTTATTTATTATGCGTTTTATTTTAAAATGTTGCTTTAAACAAAAGATGTATGTATGTTTACAAGCATATTTAGCTGTTCAGTGCGAATATTTTTATTTAAGATTTAACATACGAAATTGCTGAACAGACTATTGATTTTTGGAATTTCTTAAAAAATTTAAATAAAACTATTAAACAAAAATTAGTTTAAGTATATTTTACAAATTAAATTTTTTTTAATCAAAAAACCAAACAAACACAACAGCTGTTTTCGCAGTTAACACAAGTAAGAACAATCGTGTGACTGTGCTGCGGCAATTGTTGTAACCATTTCGCTTTGTACCAACTAGCGGCAATTTAATTTGTTTAAAAAAGGGCAATCGTGTGATTTCGGAATATTTGATTGGTGCAATTTCATTATTGTGCGTCAATAAAGCACAATAAAAATTGTGTCATATTGGTGCATTTGTGGCAATCGTGTGATCCCAGCTTTATTCTTTTAAATGTTATATGTATATCGTCACCTAAAATGCAAACGGGCGTAACAACAAAATAATTAAAAATCGAGTTTTTGACTGATTAGTGCATCATAATTAAATTACATGCCCCTATAAAATTAAAAAAATAGTGTTGTTACGCCTTTTTGCATTTTAGGTGACAATATGTGTTCATGTTTATAAATATATGCCTATAAACACACAAACTTGTAAAAGCAGTGTGATCAATTTTGATTATGACATTAGCCACCGAGTCTTCCAATGAAAATATTTCAATTTCAACTGTACCAGCATTGGCGCAATTTTGCAACAACTCATTGGCATTATCCGACCATTTCCCATGAGGCTAACGGACAGTAGAAGCTTGAACCAAGGCTAAACGGCAGGGGCGGATAAAATCATGCCTTTTGAAACTGAAGCAGGACTATCAATTTTCAGTTCTTTCGGCTGAAAACGCACATCAATGGTGGTATGTAGACATTTTTAAAAAGTTCTTTTATAGGTCGAGTAAAAATTTCACCTACATGTCTGTTATACAAATTAGTAAAATACGCACTATTTTAGAATATGGTACATTTTGCGATCATGTTCAGTATCATTAATTAAAGTGCGGGTGAAGTAATTGGCGTAGAAGGCTCCAGCAATAATGATTTTAAATATAATCGCCTTTTCACGATCCATCCAATGAACACGTTGGTAGGTGGTTTGCTCTTTAAAATTCATTGAGGCGTTCTCTTAGTTCTTTAACAAGCTAATGCATTTCCTTAATGGCACGCAAATTAATAAAAAAAACTCTTTGTCTATCCTATCTCGACCATAGAATCTCGACTTCCCCATTTTTCGCACATTTTTTTCCAGGTCTTACACAATTTTTGATTTTAAGGGATTTTCTTTTTTTTTATTTTTAATTATTATTGTAAAGACCTTGCAAACCATAGCCAAAAAGACAAGGCGAATTCACCCCAGGTAATCTCGGTACTACAAAAAGTACAACTCAAGGCGAATACGCCTTGGTACAACTCGTACAAAAACCACAAGCAATTTGTTTTTGTAAAATCATTGTACAATGTCAAAAACAGAAATAAAACAAAACAGAAACAAAGATAATAAAAGAGAATAAACAAAATTTTGACATCCAACAGTGATTTTAGCTATTATCAGCAGAGCTTTTAAGACCACCTGTAATAAATTCGCCTTGCAAAAAGATAATAATATTTTGTGCTGCCAAGTTTAACGTAGTACTAAAAGTTTTTACATTTTCTGCACATTACCAGTTTTATGCGTGTTGCCAGATTCATGTTAAATTTTGTTTTTTTAAAAATTCAATAGTTTTTTAAATAGTATTCTCTGTACAGTGCGAGAATTATCTCTAATTTTTGTTATTTTCCAAGAAATACGTGTATGAAAAAAAGTTTTTTTGCAACAGTAGTGTGTTAGGAGTTTTGGAACAAATATAGTTTACAAACGCACCTCCAAATAAAAAAAATTTAAAAATAAAAGTAATACAGTACTTTTCGCTTATAGTCACATCCTTTAGTTGCAACTATAAAGTGGACTATATCGCTAATGTGACTATAAGGCTAATTCACATATATGCCACTATGACGCATATAACCGAATTCGAATATAATCAAGCTATGTGAATAAAGGAAATTAAAAATGCATATAAATTACACCGACATCAGGCTTATGGTTTTACAACAGAGTTACATACTGTATAAAAATAGTTAAAATAATAACAATATATTTCCTAACTGATACCAACGGCAAAAACTAATGTTTTACGAGTAGAGAGTTGATGACAAAAATTAAATGATTTAATTCATTCTTTCTTTGGATAGATTTTTTGTTCAAAAACTAAAAAGAACTTAGTCAATTTTGCTTATGTGACTATAACGCCATTAATTTGCTTTACTTATCCCTTTGATGACTGTTGATGGATGGCATATATGGCAAATGTGCTTATATCGCTAAATGGACTATAACGTTAATATTTTATATTAAATTAACTTATAGCCACAAAATAAACAGATAAAATGGACTATATGTCATGTTCGCATTATTAAATTTTCGAAGTTTTCAGATATATATATTTATGCAATTTTCTACTACATTTCTGAGCATGTGTCCAATATTGGTATCATTTGAAAGCTTTAAAGTAGAAATGTAACGATACGTCTTTTTGCTGACACGATACAGATACTCAAAAGGAAATATCGGCGATACGAACATAAAATTTAAGTTTAAGGTAAAATTAACAAAACTCATGTAGAGCAATTTCTTTATTATATAAAATAATTGTGTAAGAGATTATAAATATTTATAATTGTATTAATAAGATTTAAAAATTACGAACTTAATTTGAAAACCAAAAGTTAAATTTCTTTTTAAACAAGAAAAGTGTAAAGGTAAGTTCAGACTAATGAAATATTTAGTGAAAATATTTGTTCTGATATTTGCTTCAAACTCTGTGAAAAAATAAAATATTTTGATTAATGTTCAAACTAAGCTCAAATATTTGACAATTTTTGTTTGTTAAAACAGTTGGCTAATAGTGTCAAATAAATTAAATCTTGTTTGCCATGCGTTCAGACTAAAACAAATATTTGCATCAAATAATTATTTAATGAAATTGTTCAAAAATAAAAATATATTTCAAAAATAGTAAAAATGAGTGCAGAAGCTAATTTATTTGTTTTATTCTGTGGAGCAGCATCTCTTATAGTGTAAGAACAAGAGAATATAAAAGAAAAAAAAAAACTTGAAGACAATAGGAAACGGGAACATGGCTGAAATTTGCGAAAATTGCGAACTTGAAAACAAACCCTAATATATATATTTGAAACCGCTAAATCTGTTAAAAAACAAAATGTCGGGGGAAAAACAAGAAAAAAATGTTGCAAAAACAGCGAAAATTCGCGAAAAATTTTGATATTTCAAACAAGCCCTAAAATTTATTTAAAGTGCCTAAAACTATAAGGAATAGCAAAAATTGAATAAAAATTGCTAAATTAGCGGAAATTCGCAAAAAATTGGTAATAGCGGCATGATAGCAAAGTCTAATAATTATTTAATATCTTTAAAACTGTAAAAAATCCTAAAACAGGAAATAAAAATACAACAGGGAAGATAGGGGGAAATTTCTTCCTCTCAGAAACTATCAAACCGATTTTAATGAAATTTAAAACATAGATAGAACCATAGATATGGACACAAAATGTATAAATTTAAAAAAAAATCGGATCATGAGGGCAGATATGGGCAATTTTTGCCTCTCAAACCGATTTTAATGAAATAGATAGATCCATATCTAAATGGACACATAAGCTACACAGTTTTTCAAAAATAGGACCACAAGGGGAGGTAGGGGGCAATTTCATTATCACACAAACTTTCAAACCGATTTTAATGAAGTTTATAAACATAGATAAATCCATATTTATATGGACATATATGGCCGGGCTTGACCGATTATACTTTCTTTCTTGTTTTATTTAGTTTTGAATTAAAATTTTAACAAAATGTTCCAACAAATAATAATAAATACATAATATTGTTCTGGGCACAATTTGCAAACGGTTTCTTTATTTAAAATGTGTGTGGTCGCGAAAAAAAATTGTGAAATATTTGTGAAAAGTGAACGTTTTAATATATGTGTTTTATATTTTCTATGAATTGAAAACTTATAAACAGCAAAACAAAATGGGAAATTAAAATATTATTAAAATTAAAAATAAATAAAAATTAAAAATGACCTAGTTCATCTTAAAAGGCAATATTTCCATTGGGTTCATATCGAAAAGAATTTATTACTATGAATCTGATAAAAAACCAACAATTCCATAACTTAAAAACTAACAGGAGTACAAATTATTTTATGTATAACTTTTATTAATAATAAAAAACTATTATATCGCAAGAAATGTTTTATTCGCTTTCTTTATTAATATATTTTAAATTCATATATATTGAATTTTTATGTAAAGAGACAATTGTAACTTATGCCGAACAAATATAGAAAAGGCATAGACAACACATTTTTTCTACATATATATTTTTCTAAACCCTTAATAATGTTAGGTACACACTTTGCCACATGTTAAGCAACCATACTTTTTTAGTGTGTAGTCGTGTTTAGGGTTTCATTTCGAAGTTTCAAATACATACATCAAAATATTTTCATATATTCTGGTTGCATAAGAACGATGCAAGGTATGTTTATTAAATCTCTTTCAAGTGGCACATGCTGCATACAAATTGATAGTCAATTTTTTTTATTGATGAAGAAACAACTCAAAATAGTAGCCTTAAGCTTCGTTCACAATAGGCAGCAACAATTTCACTGGTAATCATAATAGAGCATCAATTTTTTTTCGCGACCACACACATTTTAAATAAAGAAACCGTTTGCAAATTGTGCCCAGAACAATATTATGTATTTATTATTATTTGTTGGAACATTTTGTTAAAATTTTAATTCAAAACTAAATAAAACAAGAAAGAAAGTATAATCGGTCAAGCCCGGCCATATATGTCCATATAAATATGGATTTATCTATGTTTATAAACTTCATTAAAATCGGTTTGAAAGTTTGTGTGATAATGAAATTGCCCCCTACCTCCCCTTGTGGTCCTATTTTTGAAAAACTGTGTAGCTTATGTGTCCATTTAGATATGGATCTATCTATTTCATTAAAATCGGTTTGAGAGGCAAAAATTGCCCATATCTGCCCTCATGATCCGATTTTTTTTTAAATTTATACATTTTGTGTCCATATCTATGGTTCTATCTATGTTTTAAATTTCATTAAAATCGGTTTGATAGTTTCTGAGAGGAAGAAATTTCCCCCTATCTTCCCTGTTGTATTTTTATTTCCTGTTTTAGGATTTTTTACAGTTTTAAAGATATTAAATAATTATTAGACTTTGCTATCATGCCGCTATTACCAATTTTTTGCGAATTTCCGCTAATTTAGCAATTTTTATTCAATTTTTGCTATTCCTTATAGTTTTAGGCACTTTAAATAAATTTTAGGGCTTGTTTGAAATATCAAAATTTTTCGCGAATTTTCGCTGTTTTTGCAACATTTTTTTCTTGTTTTTCCCCCGACATTTTGTTTTTTAACAGATTTAGCGGTTTCAAATATATATATTAGGGTTTGTTTTCAAGTTCGCAATTTTCGCAAATTTCAGCCATGTTCCCGTTTCCTATTGTCTTCAAGTTTTTTTTTTTCTTTTATATTCTCTTGTTCTTACACTATAAGAGATGCTGCTCCACAGAATAAAACAAATAAATTAGCTTCTGCACTCATTTTTACTATTTTTGAAATATATTTTTATTTTTGAACAATTTCATTAAATAATTATTTGATGCAAATATTTGTTTTAGTCTGAACGCATGGCAAACAAGATTTAATTTATTTGACACTATTAGCCAACTGTTTTAACAAACAAAAATTGTCAAATATTTGAGCTTAGTTTGAACATTAATCAAAATATTTTATTTTTTCACAGAGTTTGAAGCAAATATCAGAACAAATATTTTCACTAAATATTTCATTAGTCTGAACTTACCTTTACACTTTTCTTGTTTAAAAAGAAATTTAACTTTTGGTTTTCAAATTAAGTTCGTAATTTTTAAATCTTATTAATACAATTATAAATATTTATAATCTCTTACACAATTATTTTATATAATAAAGAAATTGCTCTACATGAGTTTTGTTAATTTTACCTTAAACTTAAATTTTATGTTCGTATCGCCGATATTTCCTTTTGAGTATCTGTATCGTGTCAGCAAAAAGACGTATCGTTACATTTCTACTTTAAAGCTTTCAAATGATACCAATATTGGACACATGCTCAGAAATGTAGTAGAAAATTGCATAAATATATATATCTGAAAACTTCGAAAATTTAATAATGCGAACATGACATATAGTCCATTTTATCTGTTTATTTTGTGGCTATAAGTTAATTTAATATAAAATATTAACGTTATAGTCCATTTAGCGATATAAGCACATTTGCCATATATGCCATCCATCAACAGTCATCAAAGGGATAAGTAAAGCAAATTAATGGCGTTATAGTCACATAAGCAAAATTGACTAAGTTCTTTTTAGTTTTTGAACAAAAAATCTATCCAAAGAAAGAATGAATTAAATCATTTAATTTTTGTCATCAACTCTCTACTCGTAAAACATTAGTTTTTGCCGTTGGTATCAGTTAGGAAATATATTGTTATTATTTTAACTATTTTTATACAGTATGTAACTCTGTTGTAAAACCATAAGCCTGATGTCGGTGTAATTTATATGCATTTTTAATTTCCTTTATTCACATAGCTTGATTATATTCGAATTCGGTTATATGCGTCATAGTGGCATATATGTGAATTAGCCTTATAGTCACATTAGCGATATAGTCCACTTTATAGTTGCAACTAAAGGATGTGACTATAAGCGAAAAGTACTGTATTACTTTTATTTTTAAATTTTTTTTATTTGGAGGTGCGTTTGTAAACTATATTTGTTCCAAAACTCCTAACACACTACTGTTGCAAAAAAACTTTTTTTCATACACGTATTTCTTGGAAAATAACAAAAATTAGAGATAATTCTCGCACTGTACAGAGAATACTATTTAAAAAACTATTGAATTTTTAAAAAAACAAAATTTAACATGAATCTGGCAACACGCATAAAACTGGTAATGTGCAGAAAATGTAAAAACTTTTAGTACTACGTTAAACTTGGCAGCACAAAATATTATTATCTTTTTGCAAGGCGAATTTATTACAGGTGGTCTTAAAAGCTCTGCTGATAATAGCTAAAATCACTGTTGGATGTCAAAATTTTGTTTATTCTCTTTTATTATCTTTGTTTCTGTTTTGTTTTATTTCTGTTTTTGACATTGTACAATGATTTTACAAAAACAAATTGCTTGTGGTTTTTGTACGAGTTGTACCAAGGCGTATTCGCCTTGAGTTGTACTTTTTGTAGTACCGAGATTACCTGGGGTGAATTCGCCTTGTCTTTTTGGCTATGGTTTGCAAGGTCTTTACAATAATAATTAAAAATAAAAAAAAAGAAAATCCCTTAAAATCAAAAATTGTGTAAGACCTGGAAAAAAATGTGCGAAAAATGGGGAAGTCGAGATTCTATGGTCGAGATAGGATAGACAAAGAGTTTTTTTTATTAATTTGCGTGCCATTAAGGAAATGCATTAGCTTGTTAAAGAACTAAGAGAACGCCTCAATGAATTTTAAAGAGCAAACCACCTACCAACGTGTTCATTGGATGGATCGTGAAAAGGCGATTATATTTAAAATCATTATTGCTGGAGCCTTCTACGCCAATTACTTCACCCGCACTTTAATTAATGATACTGAACATGATCGCAAAATGTACCATATTCTAAAATAGTGCGTATTTTACTAATTTGTATAACAGACATGTAGGTGAAATTTTTACTCGACCTATAAAAGAACTTTTTAAAAATGTCTACATACCACCATTGATGTGCGTTTTCAGCCGAAAGAACTGAAAATTGATAGTCCTGCTTCAGTTTCAAAAGGCATGATTTTATCCGCCCCTGCCGTTTAGCCTTGGTTCAAGCTTCTACTGTCCGTTAGCCTCATGGGAAATGGTCGGATAATGCCAATGAGTTGTTGCAAAATTGCGCCAATGCTGGTACAGTTGAAATTGAAATATTTTCATTGGAAGACTCGGTGGCTAATGTCATAATCAAAATTGATCACACTGCTTTTACAAGTTTGTGTGTTTATAGGCATATATTTATAAACATGAACACATATTGTCACCTAAAATGCAAAAAGGCGTAACAACACTATTTTTTTAATTTTATAGGGGCATGTAATTTAATTATGATGCACTAATCAGTCAAAAACTCGATTTTTAATTATTTTGTTGTTACGCCCGTTTGCATTTTAGGTGACGATATACATATAACATTTAAAAGAATAAAGCTGGGATCACACGATTGCCACAAATGCACCAATATGACACAATTTTTATTGTGCTTTATTGACGCACAATAATGAAATTGCACCAATCAAATATTCCGAAATCACACGATTGCCCTTTTTTAAACAAATTAAATTGCCGCTAGTTGGTACAAAGCGAAATGGTTACAACAATTGCCGCAGCACAGTCACACGATTGTTCTTACTTGTGTTAACTGCGAAAACAGCTGTTGTGTTTGTTTGGTTTTTTGATTAAAAAAAATTTAATTTGTAAAATATACTTAAACTAATTTTTGTTTAATAGTTTTATTTAAATTTTTTAAGAAATTCCAAAAATCAATAGTCTGTTCAGCAATTTCGTATGTTAAATCTTAAATAAAAATATTCGCACTGAACAGCTAAATATGCTTGTAAACATACATACATCTTTTGTTTAAAGCAACATTTTAAAATAAAACGCATAATAAATAAATAAATTTTTTAGCTTCATTACCTACTAAAAGAAACACAAAAAAGTAAAATCATAAAAAAGGCAAATATTGGCGCGTATTGTGTTGTTTGATTGCCGCACCAGAACACAATAAATATTGTTGCATTTTGGTTATTTTTATTGACGCGCGGTTGCATAGCAAACAGTCACACGATTGCCGCACCAGGGTTGCATTTGATTGGTAAAAGTAAGCACAATATTGTCCTCGATTGGTACATGAGCCATTTGGTTGTGCAGTCACACGATTGGGGTATTAAAAAGTGTGAAAATTGGTGCATTGCGGCAATCGTGTGATCCCAGCTTAAAGACGAGAAAAGAGTAAAAAGTGTATTAAAATTCAATTTTTAAAGATACTAGAACGACATTATCGATTTAAAATCGTTTTGTTTTCAAAATTGTTTTTCTAGGTGAGAGTAAAACGAATCGATTTTTTAAAATTGTGTTGATAAGAACTAGAGTTGTCAACCGATTAAGAATAATTCGATTAATCGATCAAACAAAACCAAACTCTTGTTCGAATAATTTAAAAACGATAATTTTCGTATAACGAATAAATCGATTAATTAATGTCGATTAATCGAATAATTTTTTTTATTAAAAAATAAATTAAATAAAAGCTTAGAATTAAGTTTATTCTCATACGTTTTTAGTGATTTTATACAAATGTAGGAAAGTTAAAAAATATTGCTGGTTGTAATAAATCTCAATGTTTAGAAAGCAAAAACCGTGTTGAGTACTCATTGTATTCGTTCGTTACAAAATTAAAAATACGAGATGACAATTGCTTCTAATAGTTTATCAATAATGCATGTCCTCTTTCGTGATTTTAGCACGGACATGCATTGATGCAATTAGAATATTTCGTCTAATAAAGCGCCAAAAGAACTAAAAGAATAATTTGCCATCTCGTATTTTAATTTTGCAACAAACGAGTTTTGCAACTTAACTTCTCAATTGTATCAGCTGTTTTATTTTTAAATCAATTTCGGGTCAAACATTCAGAAATAAACAAAAAGCTTAAAAATAAAGAATCTATATATATAAAAAGAAGTGTACATTTTGATTGTCACTCCATAACTCGAGAACGGCTCGACCGATTGCCATAAAATTTTTAGGGAAGGTACAGGGAGGAGTGATGATGGTTAGTTGATTTTGAAATCCAAAATCGGGGCAGGGGAATTGGTACCCCCCATAGGATGCCAATATTTAATATCGCATATCTTAAGACCCGCTGCACGCATTTTGTTGAACTTTTGGTAGTAGGATCTTCTAAGCCCCAAAATTTAAATAAAACAGTAGCGGGGGAAGTGGTTCCCCCCATAGGACGCCAATGTTTAATATAGCATATCTTAAGAACTGTTACAGTGAGAATGTTCAAACTTTGTAGAAGTCACTCTTATGGTATACTACTCTATTGAGAATAAAAATAAAGCGGTAGGCGCAGGGGGGAAATACCTCCCATAGGATGCATATATTAAATATAGCTCAACTGAAGAACTATTTAAGGGACAGCCTTCAAACGTGGTTAAAGCTACTATTATGGTAAAATGAAAATTTCAATATAAAAATGGGCGGGGTTGACAGGGGAGGAGCAGTACCCCTCATAGATAGAAATATAATTAAGAGCCGCTGCATGCATTTTGTTGAACTTTTGATAGTAGGATCTTCAGAGCCCCAAAACTGAAATAAAATAGTAGCGGGGGAAGTGTTACCCCCAAAAGGACACCAATGTTTAATATCGCATATCTTAAGAACTGTTATAGTGAGAATGTTCAAACTTTGTAGAAGTCACTCTTATGGTATACTACACTATTGAAAATAAAAATAAAGCGGGTAGGCGCAGGGGGGGAAATACCTCCCATAGGATGCATATATTAAATATCACTCAACTGAAGAACTATTAAAGGGAGAGTCTTCAAACGTGGTTAAAGCTACTATTATGGTTAACTTTAAATTTCAATATAAAAATGGGCGGGGTTGACAGAGAAGGAGCAGTACCCCTCATAGATAGAAATATAATTAAGAGCCACTGCACGGATTTTGTTGAACTTTTGATAGTAGGATCTTCAGAGCCCCAAAACTGAAATAAAATAGCAGCGGGGGAAGTGTTACCCCCCATGGGACACCAATGTTTAATATCGCATATCTTAAGAACTGTTAAGTGAGAATGTTCAAACTTTGTAAAAGTCACTCTTATGGTATGCTACACTTTTGAAAATAAAAATAAAGCCGGTAGGCGCAGGGGGAAATACCTCCCATAGGATGCATATATTAAGTATCTCTCAACTGAAGAAGTGGTTAAAGCAGTGTAGCGAAGCGCACGGGTTAAGCTAGTTGATTTATATAAATCATATCTTGAAAGTAGAAAATGTTGTTATTGTATTTTTTTTTTTTTTTTAATTATATATGTAAGTATGTATATCTTTTCCATTTGCGTAAGTGTCACAATATTACCATTGAAAACGATGTAGTGTAGTGTAGTGGAAAAATACATTAACCCTCCGACGAGCGGTAATTTTTTATTCGGTCGTTGAGCGTTAAGGTCCGTAGGGACCTTATATGAAAATGCATTGAATTTTGCTAAAATGTATATATATTTTAATTAATTTTGATGTTATTATTTTAAATATGCATTTTAAACAATTGTTTAAAAGTCTTTAAAATAAAATACTCTGCAAATAAGAAATCTTCTGGAATTAGTATTAAAACACTAATAACACTCGAATAATAGAAGTCATGAAATATTTAGCCATTCTCCCCATCCGTTTTTAAATGACAATTGTTTAAAAATGTCAAAAGTCCACAGGGACCTTACGGCGCGTCGGTGGGTTAAGAGAGACAGCGGCTGTTCTATAAAAGAAATCGAAAATCGGATTATTAAGAAATTAAGGGTTTAACGATGCCTTTAAGTAATACAACGATATATAGTTAAGATGAAAAATGTTATGCATCAAAAAAAAGAAGAAGCCATAGCGGATGGAATAGAAGATTTTCCATGTTAATTTTTTTGTAATAATAATTTTTTTATTCGATATTCTCCTCGATTAATCGAATAATTTTTTAGATTTAATCGTTTGATCCAACGAACAAAAACAATTATTTGAATTATTCGAACAAAGTTGAAAGGCGAATAATTGACAACTCTAATAAGAACGTTATTTTTACAGGGGTGTGCTGGAAAACGAAAACGTAAAACGCAAGAATTTGGAAGTTGTTTTAAACACACTTAATCTAATTTTCTAAAATTTGGCTATGCAATAAATATTCAATAAAATTTTATTTAAATTTTTAATTTTAACCTAAAGTGAACCATAATGTAGATTAAGGTTCATCCTACCTAGTAGATTAAAATTAAGTTGTAACAATGGAACACTTTTTACACAGCCGATAAAATCCTACCTTTAGCTTTCTCTAAGTTGTGAAAACAGGCCTAAAACTATTAACAGCAGATTTTTTTAAATCCGGTTTTAACTCACAGTTTGCCTAATAGTTTTGTGCAAAATAAAATTAATTTCTCGTAGAAATAATTAAATTTGTATAAGAAATTAATGCAGGAAAATGTTTGGAAATCAAACAATTTTTTATTAAAAGTGTATTTTAGAATATTTCATCGGTTTGACGTTTTTTTTTATATTTTTAAATTAATTTATTTTTATTGAATGCCATCCCAGCTAGCAATTGCGTGATAATTTTTTATTATTATTATCTAAATGAATCTTCTAAGATCCAATTTGATGAATTTTCAATTAAGCGATTGAAAAAAGAAATTATATATCGTTACCTAAAACGCAAAGGCCCTTACTAACCAAAAATCGTGTTTTTCGTTGGTTCTGATGTATTGCATCAACAGAAATGTCAGCAATATTTTGAGAAACAAAAAAATCTACAAAACATTAAATGATAAACGCTTAAAGCCAAACTAACCGTGTGCATAATATGCAAAATTGTCAAAACAAAACTTGTAGGTTTTTTATTAGAAATCTAAATTATTAACAGTTAAGGCAATTTATCATTTAAAAAAGTTGTTTGCTTCTCTTGTCATCTTTTCAAAATGTTAGGTAGAGCCTTTTGCGTTTTAGGTAACGATTAGATCCGTCGATTCGTAATAAAAGCGTGCAGAAACCGCTCAAATAGCTTTAAAAATCGCTCATGAAGGACATTAATGATGAAAGTGTAATAGTTGTAAATAAAAGCAGCTAATTGTGTTCTATTGAAATTGCACAACATGTAACACTTCCAGTGATTATAGGTAACATTAGAAAATGTTACTTGTATATACTGTAACATATTTTTCTCAGAAAAGAAATCGCCAATAGCATAGTATTTAATTAAAAAATGTAATTCAAGTTTAATCAAAAAAGTATTCCTCTAAATTTTTTAAATAAAGGCTAACAACGCTTAAAACATTTTCGCCTGTATTTATAAAAAAATTTTAAATTTAAAAAAGGTTTACAAAACAAAAATTGTACTATTTCTGATATGCGAAATAATTCTTTCCTGCGAACAATTACATTTAAAACAAAAACAATATTTCTAGAATTTGTTTTTGTTTTAAATGTAATTGTCCGAAGGAAAGAATTGTTTCGCACATTGAAAAAAGTTTATGCGTTTTTAAAAACGTTTTAAAAAAGTTATATCACATAAATCTTTATGAAGAGCTAGTAAAGCGGGCTCATTAAGAAGTGGTGATGATTTTGCGAAATCATCAATAAAGCTAATAGTTCCAATTTTATAAGGTTTTTCCCCTCTTCTATAACTTTTGAAAACTGCAGAAAGGTTATTTCGTCTTTTAGGTGACGATATGTATGAAAAATATTTATACGTGCTGCCAAGTTTAAAATGGTACTAAATATTGCTTATTGCTATCAGCGTTGCCAGAAGTTTTGGTAATAAATCATCATTTGCAAAAATTCATATTTTGAAAAGAAAAATCATGAAATTCTATAAATATATATATATCGATATAAATACTATATACATATATCTTTTATTTGTTTTAATTATTTAACAAACTTATTTTCTGTGCAGAAAAATAATTTAATGACCATTTAGATACTTTTAACAAACTATTTCCATCCCTGAATCTAAGTGCACGTAAATTTATATGGCAATATCATAAAGCAAACATTTTTAAAACTACAGTGAGTGCATGTTCTTCTTCTTCTTTTTTTATTTTCGGCTTTCAACAAACTTTTTGCAAAACCTGAACAAATTAAAAAATGCGTTACTTTTGTAAAAAGTTTGTTCGAAAAAAATAAATTGATGGGGCAAAACTGAGTATGGGGAAATGTAGCCAAGACCTTCCTCTATAACGCCCCGTTTTCACATTTTTGTCACAAGTCCTAAATTTTGCATAATGGTCCAAATATAGTATGAGTGACTTTTGAAAAAAGTTTGTTGGAAAAAAATCGTTCTACAAAAAAGTTTAACGTAAAAAACTGAATATGAGGAAATGTAGCCAAGACCTTCCTCTATAACGCCCCGTTTTCACATTTTTGTCACAAGTCCTAAATTTTGCATAATGGGTCCAAATATAGTATGAGTGACTTTTGAAAAAAGTTTGTTGGAAAAAAATCGTTCTACAAAAAAGTTTAACGTAAAAAACTGAATATGAGGAAATGTAGCCAAGACCTTCCTCTATAACGCCCCGTTTTCACATTTTTGTCACAAGTCCTAAATTTTGCATAATGGGTCCAAATATAGTATGAGTGACTTTTGAAAAAAGTTTGTTGGAAAAAAATCGTTCTACAAAAAAGTTTAACGTAAAAAACTGAATATGAGGAAATGTAGCCAAGACCTTCCTCTATAACGCCCCGTTTTCACATTTTTGTCACAGATCCTAAATTTTGCATAATGGGTCCAAATATAGTATGAGTGACTTTTGAAAAAAGTTTGTTGGAAAAAAATCGTTCTGCAAAAAACTTTAACGAAAAAAACTGAATATGAGGAAATGTAGCCAAGACCTTCCTCTATAACGCCCTGTTTTCACATTTTTGTCACAGATCCTAAATTCTGCATAATGGGTCCAAATATAGTATGAGTGACTTTTGAAAAAAGTTTGTTGGAAAAAAATCGTTCTACAAAAAAGTTTAACGTAAAAAACTGAATATGAGGAAATGTAGCCAAGACCTTCCTCTATAACGCCCCGTTTTCACATTTTTGTCACAGATCCTAAATTTTGCATAATGGGTCCAAATATAGTATGAGTGACTTTTGAAAAAAGTTTGTTGGAAAAAAATCGTTCTACAAAAAACTTTAACGAAAAAAACTGAATATGAGGAAATGTAGCCAAGACCTTCCTCTATAACGCCCCGTTTTCACATTTTTGTCACAGATCCTAAATTTTGCATAATGGGTCCAAATATAGTATGAGTGACTTTTGAAAAAAGTTTGTTGGAAAAAAATCGTTCTACAAAAAAGTTTAACGTAAAAAACTGAATATGAGGAAATGTAGCCAAGACCTTCCTCTATAACGCCCCGTTTTCACATTTTTGTCACAGATCCTAAATTCTGCATAATGGGTCCAAATATAGTATGAGTGACTTTTGAAAAAAGTTTGTTGGAAAAAAATCGTTCTACAAAAAAGTTTAACGTAAAAAACTGAATATGAGGAAATGTAGCCAAGACCTTCCTCTATAACGCCCCGTTTTCACATTTTTGTCACAAGTCCTAAATTTTGCATAATGGGTCCAAATATAGTATGAGTGACTTTTGAAAAAAGTTTGTTGGAAAAAAATCGTTCTACAAAAAAGTTTAACGTAAAAAACTGAATATGAGGAAATGTAGCCAAGACCTTCCTCTATAACGCCCCGTTTTCACATTTTTGTCACAGATCCTAAATTTTGCATAATGGGTCCAAATATAGTATGAGTGACTTTTGAAAAAAGTTTGTTGGAAAAAAATCGTTCTGCAAAAAACTTTAACGAAAAAAACTGAATATGAGGAAATGTAGCCAAGACCTTCCTCTATAACGCCCTGTTTTCACATTTTTGTCACAGATCCTAAATTCTGCATAATGGGTCCAAATATAGTATGAGTGACTTTTGAAAAAAGTTTGTTGGAAAAAAATCGTTCTACAAAAAAGTTTAACGTAAAAAACTGAATATGAGGAAATGTAGCCAAGACCTTCCTCTATAACGCCCCGTTTTCACATTTTTGTCACAGATCCTAAATTTTGCATAATGGGTCCAAATATAGTATGAGTGACTTTTGAAAAAAGTTTGTTGGAAAAAAATCGTTCTACAAAAAACTTTAACGAAAAAAACTGAATATGAGGAAATGTAGCCAAGACCTTCCTCTATAACGCCCCGTTTTCACATTTTTGTCACAGATCCTAAATTTTGCATAATGGGTCCAAATATAGTATGAGTGACTTTTGAAAAAAGTTTGTTGGAAAAAAATCGTTCTACAAAAAAGTTTAACGTAAAAAACTGAATATGAGGAAATGTAGCCAAGACCTTCCTCTATAACGCCCCGTTTTCACATTTTTGTCACAGATCCTAAATTCTGCATAATGGGTCCAAATATAGTATGAGTGACTTTTGAAAAAAGTTTGTTGGAAAAAAATCGTTCTACAAAAAAGTTTAACGTAAAAAACTGAATATGAGGAAATGTAGCCAAGACCTTCCTCTATAACGCCCCGTTTTCACATTTATGTCACAAGTCCTAAATTTTGCATAATGGGTCCAAATATAGTATGAGTGACTTTTGAAAAAAGTTTGTTGGAAAAAAATCGTTCTACAAAAAACTTTAAAGTAAAAAACTGAATATGAGGAAATGTAGCCAAGACCTTCCTCTATAACGCCCCGTTTTCACATTTTTGTCACAAGTCCTAAATTTTGCATAATGGTCCAAATATAGTATGACTGACTTTTGAAAAAAGTTTGTTGGAAAAAAGTCGTTCTACAAAAAAGTTTAACGTAAAAAACTGAATATGAGGAAATGTAGCCAAGACCTTCCTCTATAACGCCCCGTTTTCACATTTTTGTCACAAGTCCTAAATTTTGCATAATGGGTCCAAATATAGTATGAGTGACTTTTGAAAAAAGTTTGTTGGAAAAAAATCGTTCTACAAAAAAGTTTAACGTAAAAAACTGAATATGAGGAAATGTAGCCAAGACCTTCCTCTATAACGCCCCGTTTTCACATTTTTGTCACGAGTCCTAAATTTTGCATAATGGGTCCAAATATAGTATGAGTGACTTTTGAAAAAAGTTTGTTGGAAAAAAATCGTTCTACAAAAAAGTTTAACGTAAAAAACTGAATATGAGGAAATGTAGCCAAGACCTTCCTCTATAACGCCCCGTTTTCACATTTTTGTCACAGATCCTAAATTTTGCATAATGGGTCCAAATATAGTATGAGTGACTTTTGAAAAAAGTTTGTTGGAAAAAAATCGTTCTACAAAAAACTTTAACGTAAAAAACTGAATATGAGGAAATGTAGCCAAGACCTTCCTCTATAACGCCCCGTTTTCACATTTTTGTCACAAGTCCTAAATTTTGCATAATGGGTCCAAATATAGTATGAGTGACTTTTGAAAAAAGTTTGTTGGAAAAAAATCGTTCTACAAAAAACTTTAACGTAAAAAACTGAATATGAGGAAATGTAGCCAAGACCTTCCTCTATAACGCCCCGTTTTCACATTTTTGTCACAGATCCTAAATTTTGCATAATGGGTCCAAATATAGTATGAGTGACTTTTGAAAAAAGTTTGTTGGAAAAAAATCGTTCTACAAAAAAGTTTAACGTAAAAAACTGAATATGAGGAAATGTAGCCAAGACCTTCCTCTATAACGCCCCGTTTTCACATTTTTGTCACAGATCCTAAATTCTGCATAATGGTCCAAATATAGTATGAGTGACTTTTGAAAAAAGTTTGTTGGAAAAAAATCGTTCTACAAAAAAGTTTAACGTAAAAAACTGAATATGAGGAAATGTAGCCAAGACCTTCCTCTATAACGCCCCGTTTTCACATTTTTGTCACAAGTCCTAAATTTTGCATAATGGGTCCAAATATAGTATGAGTGACTTTTGAAAAAAGTTTGTTGGAAAAAAATCGTTCTACAAAAAACTTTAACGTAAAAAACTGAATATGAGGAAATGTAGCCAAGACCTTCCTCTATAACGCCCCGTTTTCACATTTTTGTCACAAGTCCTAAATTTTGCATAATGGGTCCAAATATAGTATGAGTGACTTTTGAAAAAAGTTTGTTGGAAAAAAATCGTTCTACAAAAAAGTTTAACGTAAAAAACTGAATATGAGGAAATGTAGCCAAGACCTTCCTCTATAACGCCCCGTTTTCACATTTTTGTCACAGATCCTAAATTTTGCATAATGGGTCCAAATATAGTATGAGTGACTTTTGAAAAAAGTTTGTTGGAAAAAAATCGTTCTACAAAAAACTTTAACGTAAAAAACTGAATATGAGGAAATGTAGCCAAGACCTTCCTCTATAACGCCCCGTTTTCACATTTTTGTCACAGATCCTAAATTTTGCATAATGGGTCCAAATATAGTATGAGTGACTTTTGAAAAAAGTTTGTTGGAAAAAAATCGTTCTACAAAAAACTTTATCGTAAAAAACTGAATATGAGGAAATGTAGCCAAGACCTTCCTCTATAACGCCCCGTTTTCACATTTTTGTCACAGATCCTAAATTTTGCATAATGGGTCCAAATATAGTATGAGTGACTTTTGAAAAAAGTTTGTTGGAAAAAAATCGTTCTACAAAAAAGTTTAACGTAAAAAACTGAATATGAGGAAATGTAGCCAAGACCTTCCTCTATAACGCCCCGTTTTCACATTTTTGTCACAGATCCTAAATTTTGCATAATGGGTCCAAATATAGTATGAGTGACTTTTGAAAAAAGTTTGTTGGAAAAAAATCGTTCTACAAAAAACTTTAACGTAAAAAACTGAATATGAGGAAATGTAGCCAAGACCTTCCTCTATAACGCCCCGTTTTCACATTTTTGTCACAAGTCCTAAATTTTGCATAATGGGTCCAAATATAGTATGAGTGACTTTTGAAAAAAGTTTGTTGGAAAAAAATCGTTCTACAAAAAAGTTTAACGTAAAAAACTGAATATGAGGAAATGTAGCCAAGACCTTCCTCTATAACGCCCCGTTTTCACATTTTTGTCACAGATCCTAAATTTTGCATAATGGGTCCAAATATAGTATGAGTGACTTTTGAAAAAAGTTTGTTGGAAAAAAATCGTTCTACAAAAAAGTTTAACGAAAAAAACTGAATATGAGGAAATGTAGCCAAGACCCTCCTCTATAACGCCCCGTTTTCACATTTTTGTCACAAGTCCTAAATTTTTCTAAATCGGCCAAATAGGTGATCGGTTGTTTTCATAAAAGGATTACTCTTATTTGCTCAGAGTATATTTGTTAGTTATGGGTTTCGTAAAATAAAAAAATGCTTTTTTATAAGTGCTTGCATTGTTATGTTTTATTAATTTTTAATTAAAAACACTTTAAAATCATTTATTAAATAAAATAAATCCTAACGAATTATTAAATTCGCGCAGGTTTGTTAAAAAGTTTGTTGAAAACCGAAAATTCTCTCCCATATAGCAAATAAGAAGAAGAACAGGCATTCACAATAAACGTATGAAAATATGTACTAAAAACACTTTTTCGAACTTGGTAGCACTAAAATTTTGTCTGCAACGCATAAAATACTCATTCGCCATATTGTTTTCATGAGAGATTTCTGCACACTCTCTCTGCACAATGAGTGGAAAAAAAAGTTTGTTAAAAAGTTTGTTATGTTCACGGAGATATAACAACACTATTTTTTACTGTTGCTTGAGTTGGTCCGAGTGTCAAAAAACATAAACAAGGCAAATTCAATTGTAAACAACTTTTGACATTTCTCTATATTAGTTTGAAAAAGTAGTCTACAGCCAGTATTGCCAGAAGTTGGGGAAAATCCTTACAGCGCACAGTAGCGCCCGTAGAGCAAACGAGGTTGCAAAAATCAAAATTTTCATGAGCACCGACGAAGTTTTGAATAAACTCATGTTATAGGAAACTTTTCAACGATTTCAAATCTGCCACTCTTAATAATATCACATTTTTAGTTTAGAAGATATAGCCGTTCAAAGTTGACCGACTTTCGGTTTTCAAAAAAACACACAATTTTTAGTAAATTTGTTGCGATTTCAGGTGTAATATCACGAAAAATAGGTAACGAATCGCCTTATTTTTTGTTTGTATTGATTGATGCATTTATTAAATGTGTAATGATAAAAAAAAAATGAACTGTTTGCTTTGTGTTTCTCCTGGTAAATCACTATTTAAAAACTATCCGTTTTTTCACTATTTTTCAACTTTGACGGAAAATAACAAAAATCTATATTTTTCTATATTTGCCATATTTGCAAAATCTGTTCTTTGATTATTTCTTTACATAATTCAAAAATTTTATCTGCCCGTACGTGCCCGTTTGGCTTCTAGAGGTAAAAAAGGTTAAAAAGACATGGTTGCAGAAATTGTATGACAGTAGTTTGATCTAAAATCTAAAAAAACTACTCATTGAAATTAGCAGGTACGTACCTCACTTAAACAATACTTTGGCGTACAAATGGTCAAGAACAATATTGACTACAGGTAGGCACAAATCTTATTTGGACACGTGCATAATATCAAAATTGCATTATTCAGCCTAATTCCATTTGTATGCAGGGAACAGGTAAATTTTTCGGCATGGTAGCATAAGCCTATATATTGCAAATGGTCAAGAACAATATTGACTACAGGTAGGCACAAATCTTATTTGGACACGTGCATAATATAAAAATGCATTATTCAGCCTAAATCCATATGTATGTAGGGAACAGGTACATTTTTCGGCATGGTAGCATAAGCCTATATATTGCAAAATAAGCATAATGCCTGGATTAGTCTACGACTGAAAGTTGGCGCAACAATTACTGAAACCATTAAACAATTTAAGTACTGAAAACATGGCGTTGAACAATTTTAAATTATTTGAACTGTTTAGATAGTCAACCACACCAAATTTTTTCACGGAAGCTGCTTTAGAAGAACTTGATAGCTTATACGGAAATATTGAGAGAAGCGAAATTATAAAAAATAATTTTTATCTGATATATGCAAATATTAAGGCAAAATGGGTGAAATCTAATCGAACCATTCAGAACTTCAACTCCAAATACGAGGACTGGCTTAATGAAGATACCATCCTGGATATATTGGCAGTAGATAAACCCACCACATCAACCAGAGGAGCAAAAGGAAGGCCAAAAAAAAGTATTGAGGAGTGTTCAATTTTCACAAGAAAGAGGAAACTTGCCGATGCCACCAATGACTTGACCACGAAGCAATTATCGGAAGCGCTGTCTATTAAATTTACAAAGGATAGTGAAAGAGTTAGGTCGCACATAACCAAATCTGTTGCTGATGCAAGCCCACTGCGACTAAAAAGGATTAAGGAAAGCATTCCCACGCCCACAAACGCACACATTAAAAAGTATGGTTCCGAAGAAGCCTTGGCCTTGTTTATGGACTTAGAACTTTCCAAAGAGAAATATGAGAAACTACGGGCATCTTTAACGCGACACGGCGCTGACGTTTTACCCGGATACAAGCATATTACGCAAGCCAAAATAAATTCACGACCACTGCATACGGAATTTACGGAAGTCTCTGCGAAAGCCAATCTGCAGGATCTCATGGGCCATACAGCAAAACGGTTGTTGGAGAGTCTTCCTGAAAATGAGGTGAAAATTCTTCCTGAGAAGTTGACATTGATCAGCAAATGGGGCTGCGATGGATCATCCGGACAAAGCGTTTATAAGCAAAGGATATCTTCCGATGACGCTACAATATCGGACGGAAATATGTTTATGGCATCTGTTGTTCCTTTGCGGCTTAAATCGGATGTTTCCCTTCACTGGAAAAATGCACGTCCGTCATCAGTGCATTATTGCCGACCAATAATGTTTCAGTTTGCAAGGGAATCGGCAGAACTCATAAGGACCACGGTGAAGGACATTGAAGAACAAATAAGCAAGATTAAGCCTACAAAGCTGCAAATTGGAGAAGGAAAATATATTGAATGCAATTACGAGTTCCATCTGACCATGGTTGACGGAAAAGTCGTAAACGAACTGACAGGAACAACCTCAACAATTTCATGCCCGATTTGCAAAAAGAGTCAGAAGAACTTTGGTAATTTAAACGATTCTACAAATGAGGAGAATTACGAATATGGAATGTCACCATTGCACGCAAGGATAAGGTGTATGGAATTCTTGCTAAAACTGGCGTATACCCTACCACAAGAGGAGGAAAACTTCGATGAAAATACATCAATAAAGGATAAGGAAAAGATCAGAAAGAAGCAAATACAGGATGCTTTTTTTAAACAAGTTGGACTAAAAGTAGACTGTCCCAAGCACGGATACGGTAACTCAAACGATGGAAACACTTCTAGGAGATTTTTTGAAAATGATGAGGCAGTAACTAGAATCACTGGAATTGACAATCAAATCGTGAAAAGATTGGGAACGATCTTGGATGTTTTAAACTGCAAAGAAAATGTCAATTCTACAAAATATGGAGAATATGCGTCGAAAACTGCATCTCTTTTAGCAGAAATGTATCCACAGAAGAAGTTGACCCCGACCGTCCATAAAATATTGGCGCATGGCAAAGATATAATTGAGTACCAGTCTTTGCCAATTGGAGAGCTTTCTGAAGAAGCACAGGAGTCTCTTAACAAATTTTATAAAAAATATAGATTGCAGAACACATTCAAAGCATCAAGGGTAAGGCAAAATGAGGACCTCTTCAACATGTTGGCAGCATCTTCCGATCCACTTATATCTTCCCTGCGGCATGTGAAGTCACGAATAGAGTTAGAAAATAATTATAGTTTAGAAATGGTTAGTCTTTTAGATATACCTTCTCTTACGAACTGTGATGAATATTTTACAGAAAATTGAAAAAATAAATTTAAAAAAAAATAATTTTTTTTTTAATTTGTTGGGTAATAATTTAAAACATAAAAACCTAAAGAAAAAAAATAAAAACAATCTAAAAATGTAAAAATAATTTTTTTTAGTTACCATAAAATTGATTTTTCTACTAATTTTAACTTTGATAACCCATAATTAGGCCCCTACAGAGCGTAGCACCCTTTCCAAACGCTCATTTCATAGGCTGAACAGTTATCTATCATATGCTGTTTAAACTGTTCAATTATCTTATTCGGTTCAAAAGATATGATTTTTGCAACGAAAAAACTCAAATGGCGCCACTGTGCAGCGTAGGGAAAATCGGACAGAATTTTCATAATCTCCAAAATGTAGGGATTTTTCGCCATATCGTATTACTTATAAAATAAATGCAAAAAAAACGTGTTTTTAATGATATTTAATTGTCCAAAGTGCTTGAAAAAAATTTGTTCCTCTAAAATAGCTTCAAAATATATTTCCAGAGTTGTTTGTGGTTTAAAAAGTTGGCGACACTAATATACATATTGTTACGTTTTTCCTTTAATAAACGCGTTCGGTTTACTCCCTTTATAATAAACCGTTGAGTTCTTTTAATTGCAAATAAAAATAAATACACACACTTATTCAACTTTACAAACTTTATTGTTTTGTTCACAATTGTTAGTTACGAACAGAACCGTTTCTCAAAATGAACTAAACTAATTATACATGAGTCACCCCTTTTTATATTTCATAATTATTTCTAGATTATTCCTGAACCTTCCCGTAAAAACTATTTATTATGTTCTATAACCATTTCTAGAAATGACTGGGAAATTTATATAGAAATTATTTTAAAATAACAGTTGTGTTGAAAATTATATATGACAATTTTAAGTAACATAAAACTATAACTTACAAGATAAATTATAACTACATACAACTATAAATAATTCTTAGATAATTTGACTTTCGTAACACTGCCCTCCACTTAAGCCTTTTCGTCCCGAATAGGCTCAAATTCTCCTTTTCCAGAAGGGGCTAGTCGTTCTAGATGTACCACTTTCATTTTTGATCTTGGGCTCTTATATTTCTGGATCCGATACACCACGTCATTCAATTTCTTTATTACTTTATATGGGCCATCCCAATGAGTCTGCAGCTTTGGGGATAGTCCTTTCTTCCGTTGCGGATTAAAAAGTAAAACCAACTGGCCTTCTTTGAAGCCTTCCGAATTTGCCACTCCATTGTTTACGGCTTTCATCTGGTCATTTGATGACTTAACACGCCTTCGTCTTAACTCGTTTTTTTGCTCTTGGATAGAGTCATTATTATTCGGTGGTACGGATAGTTCACCAAAGTTGTACTGCTGGACCGGATTTCTACTTTCTCCAATTAGACCACCGTCTGCAACGCACTGTGGGCATTTAGTTATGCAATCAATCACGGCTTGCTTGCAACCGACCCAATAGTAGCTTGCTTTTAACTTCTTTATGGTTTTCGTAACGCTAAGATGCCCACCACCAGTACCTTCGTGGAATTTCCTCACAACTCCACATACTTTAAAAGACGGTACACAATAAGGTTTTTAACTGTTTTGCCATCAGTACGTTCCCATGTACGGTATAGGCAGCCATTTACCATCCGCAGACTACTCCACTGCACCCAATACGCTTTCATGAGTGGGCCCTCCAATCTAATTTCTTCATGAGTCGGTATTTCACCTTCTTTCTTAGCCTTCATAATTTGCGCTAATATGGGGTCACCTTTCTGCGCCGTTGACCAGTCTTCGCTGGGTTCCACATGTAATAAGCGAATCTCATTTATGCGTTTCTTGTTTTTAGACTCTGTACAGTGATTGCTCTTGTGTTCACTGGGCCGTCTTGAATATGTGCTCGCTTTCCCACGTTTCTCATCGTCTCTTTGGGATGACAATTTCTTATGATCACTAGAGTCTAGCTGTGTTACTAGATCTTCAATTCCATTCCCAACGTTAAGGGGTATTTCTAGACTATACCAATTCATAGTTTGTCGTCCCATGTCTAGACTAATGCTGTGATTCGTAAAATCTGCTCCAATTATGACTTCGTCCATAATTTCAGCCACAATAAACTCATCAAAAACTATCATATCGGCCATTCTTATTTCCACTCTTGATTTTCCATAGACAATGACAGGCTCTCCCGTAGCTGTTCGCAAGTTTACACCACTTAGCGGCTCGACAGCTCCCTTTATCAAATCAGCTCTTATAATGGAATGTCCTGCACCAGTGTCGATAGTCAAAATGCGGATTTCACCATTTATGTAACCACAGGTCGTAATATTTCTATTACTCGTTTTCACTACTAAATTGATCGTGAGACCTTCAGTTTCCTCTGCAGTGCTAGCTCTTCTCAGCTTTAGCGGTGGCTCCCGTGATGATTGTTGACTTGCTCTTCGTTTGTTCCTTTGCGGCGAAGCAGATCTTGATCGTTGTTTGGGTGCTTTGCAGTTTCGCTGAATATGGCCAATCTTACCACAATTATAGCATTTTACTTTGTTTTTACCTTGCTTCTCGCCCAAAGCCTGCAAAACTGCCTCCTTCATGCTTCTCATTTCCTTTAAAATATCTCCATCGTCTTCTGCTGTCATATCGAGCTTGCGCACCTTGCATATGTGCGGTTTTGAAATTATTCTAGCGGTTTCCTGTGCCAGGGCAAACGATACCGTTTCTGCAAATGATGGCTTCTGTGATGCACATACCGCTAGTTTCACATCAGCATCCCGTATACCGTTTACAAACGCCACGGTCTTAAAATGATCTAGCAATGGATGACTTTCACCCGGATAAGTAAGCTGCACCAAGCGCTCAATCTCTAGTGCAAAATCCTGTAGTGTTTCGTTTGCCTTTTGTACTCTTCCCCGTAATTCCATTCTGAATATTTCTTTTTTATGTTCACCACCATACTTGCGTTGCAGCGCTACCATAATGTCATCATTATTTTTTTCTGCAACTTACTGGTACACTTTCTAGAATTTCAGCCGCAGTTCCTTTTAAAGCCAGAATCAGCTCTATGGCTTTTTCTTCATTGTTCCATGCATTTTTGTTGGCAACTGTGTCAAACTGGAACTTAAACACATTCAATGGTGAGCTGCCGTCAAAACTTGGAGCTCTTATTCTATTCGAAACTTCTGGAAAAACTCGCACCACTCCCTCTTGGCACTGAAGACTATTTACTTTTTCTTCCAAATGATGTAGTTTTCCATCAAAAACAGTGACTTGTGTTTTTACATCAGTGACTTGTGTCTTAACATCAAAAAGCTTCTGGTTGAATTCTATCTCCACATCGTCTACTCTTTCGTTTATAGCAGTAGAAATCTCTTGAAGCTTCTCAAGTTTTTCAATTGTCAATCTGGAATTTTGTTGAATTTCGGCTAAAATGGTATTTGAGTTTTCTTCCATTTTTCTAGAATTTTCTTCCATTCTTCTAGAATTTTCTTCCATTCTTCTAGAAGTTTCAGCCGAGTTTTCTTTTACCATTCTCTCCATATTTCTTGAATTTTCTTCCATTCTTCTAGAAGTTTCAGCCGAGTTTTCTTTTACCATCTCTTCTGCAGCTCAGCTTTATTTCCTGCAGTAGGCAGATCCAACTTGCTCAACTCCTTCTTGAGCTGTTCAACTTTGTTACGAACAGAACCGTTTCTCAAAATGAACTAAACTAATTATACACGAGTCACCCTTTTTTATATTTCATAATTATTTCTAGATTATTCCTGAACCTTCCCGTAAAAACTATTTATTATGTTCTATAACCATTTCTAGAAATGACTGGGAAATTTATATAGGAATTATTTTAAAATAACAGTTGTGTTGAAAATTATACATGACAATTTTAAGTAACATAAAACTATGACTTACAAGATAAATTATAACTACATATAACTATAAATAATTCTTAGATAACACAGGCCAACACTCAATTTGCTTCTTTGAATTTATTTGCATTTCAGTCACATCATCTTTTTTAAAAACACAAATAAGCTATATCATGAAAACTAGAGCTGATAGAGACAAACTGATTACAGATTTGAATTCAGCGCACCAAAATTAACTAGAATCAGTTGATAAATTCAAATTTTGTCGGGCTGTGTAATTTAACTTTCGTAACAATATACATATATGTTTTTTCTAAGTTATCATTTAATAGGTGTGATCCCGTACTTTTTGGGTAAAAGTTCGGTAAAATGAGAGTAAACAAAAATTTGTCTCACTAATAGACAAAAATTTACAAAAGTACGCGAATAATAAGAACCAAATTTCTGATTCAAAAGATAACGTTAACATGAAATATGTTTGAAGAAATACATAAATGACACATTAACGTGTATAAAATTAAAATTCAAGCGTTTATCATATTTCAAAATTTTCTACTGTTTATTTAATATATATTTCTTATACATATTAATTATTTGTTTTTAAATTTATGTTATTTAAATTTAATTTATTTGTTTAAAAATTCATATTTTTACACACATCAGCTGGAAGATTAACTATACCAAGCCACATTTGGAAAACTTTACAGCAGACCGCAAAAATTTTAAATTAAAAATTTGCTTTTGTCCGAATATTTTATATGAGGTAAAAACATACGTTTACTTATTAAATTAAACTTGGTCTTCTTTACCTCCTATGTTGGTATTAATACTGTTCAATGCCTTGATACAGCAGCACCAAGTCCAACAACAAAAGGTCTGCTATTTCCGAGAAATAGCATCCGCAAGTTTAAATAAAAATAATTTTCCTAAGAATGGTTAACAAAGTTTTTCGAAATATTTGACTAAATAAAAAAATAGAGCCAAAATGGCAGTGTTTAAATTTATCTACTTTTAAAACAAAAGACCTCACTTTACAATTTAAAAAAATGACTTTTGATGTTCTTTGCCTCTAAACACATTTTCCTTACTGTCTATAAATTCAGTGGTAGCCAACCCTAAGTACACTTGATTCCCTTTGCATCTATCTTTTCTATTTCTAAAACTACATTAGATATGACTTATAGGAATTCACACAAAATTCCGATTCCAACTGTGTAAAAAACGTTTTTTGAAAAAAAAAAAAAAAAAAAACGTGAGTTACGGTAGTTTATCTCCAATCACTGTTTGCCTAATTTAAATAAATTTATAAAACTTTCAAAATGTACTATAGTTCAATGATTAATTTTCCTGGTGGGCTAAAGTGCGTTGCAAAACTAGTTCGATCCCATATGGATCGTAGCAAAACTAGTTTCTTTCAAAAATTCGTTCGTTACAAAATTAAATCCATTATTTTTCTATATTTCAGTTGGTTTAAATTTTTTTACTGTTGAGCTATTAATCAAGAATGGCATAACACTTCAAAATAAAAAAAAGTTCTACTGATTTGGTCCATTTAATTTGGCGCCATATGTTTTTAGCATTTTCCCAAAATTTTAATAAAGTGTAACGAACGAGTTTTGAATCTCACCTACTCATATATAAATTTAGCAAATTTAACAAAATAAAAAAAATCTTAATATATTTTCGTATCCATTTTCCATGTACAAATAAGTAAACAAATAAAAAACAGCTGACAGGAATAGCTTTTGCAATTTTTCGGCGAATTAACGCGTGTTATGCACTTCTACCTTTAAGATTGGGATCCCGTGGTCTCCTTTCTTTGAGTACGGGATCACACCTAATGTTGAAAGACTTAATTAAATTTAATTAAAGTACATGCATACGTATTTTTTTTTTTTTTAGTTTGTATTTTTTCCAAAAACTCACTGGCAACACTGTCTACAGCACATGTATAAAAAACAGGTAAACATAAACATCTTTTGATATTTCTCTACATAGGGTGTGTGTGAAGCGGTAGTAAAGTTCTATGGTGAAATGAAATTTGTTTGTGGTAGAAAATTTTCATATGATTCAATGAGATCGTCACAACTATTTGATGAATTCGTTCTGAGATATTAACAAATTTTACAAAAGGTGTGGGCAAAAAAGCTTATACATATTAAATATTTACATCTTGTACATATAATTCTTTTTAATTTTTTTTTGCCACTGGTCCTGCTTCCATATTATTATACCCTTCACCACAGGTGTAAAAGGGTATATATAAGTTTGTCATTACGTTTGTAATTTCCACAATATTGATTTTAGACCCCATAAAGTATATATATTCTGGGTCCATATGAGAAGAGAAGTTGATTTAACAATGTCCGTCTGTCCGTCTGTCCGTCTTACGCTTGATATGTGTTTTCCGGGAAAACCAGACATGATAGCGGCTAGGTTGTTTTACATTTATGTCACATATAGTCCACCATTTCGTGCTATTGAAATTCAGCAAGATCGGTCCACAAATGACTGAGATATGATCAAAAAACCACGACTGCCTCTAATTTTTTCCAAAAATCCCTTGTTGTTGTTGTATTTTTATTGCTTTTTTCTGTATATCTGGAGAACGGTAAGAGCCAAAGTTTCCAAATTGGGTACACACATTTTTGTTGTCAATACACACCACCCTACAAAATGTGGGCGGGATGGGAGAAGTGGGCGTGGTACCTCCCGTACAAAAAAAAGTAAAAATTGTATAAAAACCCTAATTTTAGGGCTATCATATGTCCTATGGATATGACTTATATACCAAAATATCGGAAATTTTTAGTAGAACATATTTTATAAAGAACTCGGGAAAATCGGTTCAGATACAAAAAAGTTATGACCAAAATTATTTTTTTTTTTTTAAATACCCATTTTCGGTAACCATGGATCTTCCCGAGTCCAAGTTTTATAACACAAATAAATGGTAAATTTCTTGCTCAACACGTCGGTATATAAATCTGTCAAATCGGTTAAAAAATGGCTGAGTTATAATCAAAATACTGAAATCCCAAAAGTTACTCTTTTTTATAATTAAGTTTGTTTTTTTTATAATTAAGTTTGCTTAAATATATGTATACATATGTAGGTATATATATATATATATATATATATATATGTATGCCTAAAAGCCAATTTAATGGAAATGTTATTTTTAAGCACGTTGGTATATAAATCTGCCAAATCGGTTAAAAATGGTTAAGTTATGTGCAAAATACTCCAAAAAAGGACTAAAAACATTAACATTTTTATAAAAACTAAAATTTTACAGCTGTATTATGACCTATTCATACGTTTTAAAAATTGTATAAAAACCTAAATTTTAGGGCTGTCATATGTCCTATGGAAATGACTTATATACCAAAATATCGGAAATTTTAAGTAGAACATATTTTATAAAGAACTCGGGAAAACCGGGAAAATACCCATTTTCGGTAGCCATGGATCTTCCCGAGTCCAAGTTTTATAACACAAATAAATGGTCAATTTCTTGCTAAACACGTCGGTATATAAATCTGTCAAATCGGTTAAAAAATGGCTGAGTTATAATCAAAATACTGAAATCCCAAAAGTTACTCTTTTTTTATAATTAAGTTTGTTTTTTATTTTATAATTAAGTTTGTTTTTTTTATAATTAAGTTTGCTTAAATATATGTACAAATATGTAGGTATATATATATATGCCTATAAGCCAATTTAATGGAAATATTATTTTTAAGCACATTGGTATATAAATCTGCCAAATCGGTTAAAAATGGTTAAGTTATGTGCAAAATACTCCAAAAAAGGACTAAAAACATTAACATTTTTATAAAAACTAAAATTTTACAGCTGTATTATGACCTATTCATACGTTTTAGATATCAAAATATCGGAAATCTTTAGAAAAACTCGGAATATCGGTAAAAAAAAAAGTAATGTCAAAAATATAGTTTTTTTTTAATACCTATTTTCGTGAACCATAGAACTTCCCGACTACAAGTTTTATCACCAAAGTAAATGGTAATTTTATACTTTAAGATGTCGGCATGACCAAATACTGAAATTCGATCAAAACTTAACGTGCTATATATTAATTAAACTTTTAATATATTTAATAGCACGCAATCATGTGCAAATAATTAAATAAAACTAAACGATATATATTTTATAAATATACATGTATATATACATGTATTTAAATATATATATAAACTTCTGTTCTTTCCAAACCATGGTGAAGGGTATATAAGATTCGGCATAGCCGAATATAGCACTCTTACTTGTTTTTTATTTTGTTTAAACAAATTTGATGAAAAAAAATAATTTTGTGGTTTTAAAAAATTTCTACACTAATGTCAAAATTTATACTAGTGAAATTTTATTTACCTCAATAGTGTCAAAATTTTACTTCCATGAGTACCAAGGTATATTTATAGCAGGTAGCCGCGAGATTACAACAATTGTACAATAAAACAAACAACAGGGCTTTTTATTGTTGTTTTGTGATACGAACTGTCAAATAGCAAAGCGGTTGAAAAGAGACAAAAAACTTTGTTTACTTGTTTACTAAACAACATTTGACAGTTTGTATCGCAAAACAAGCAAATAAAAAATAAACAGCTGGCTTTCCGAGACTACCTGCTATAACAGTGCTGATACACCTGCCAATTTTTTGTCATACCAAACGTCAAACTTCATATTAAAAAAACGCTGACAAAAATTTTCGAGTTTTTTTTATATAGACTTTGGCGTTTGGTATGACAAAAAATTGGCAGGTGTATCAGCACTGTAAATATACCTTGATGAGTACTTTGCTACCGTTTCACACACACCCATAATTATAAAAAAAATGTAAACAACTTTTGACATTTCTCTACCCAATTATGCAAGAAAAAAGTTGCACAGCTGTGCTTTCAACACCACCAAGGCGAATTAATAATTTGATAATTTTAGTTAAGGTACGTTCAGACTGATGAAATATTTGATAGCAAACATCAAATATTTCACTAATTTAGAGCAAACATTTATTTGATATTACAAAAAAATTGTAAGAGCAAACAACGACAAATAATTTTAGCCATGTTACCTATAGAAGCAATTTCTCTTGTAAGTTTTCGGATTCTTTACAGTTTTAAAGATTTTTTATAATTATTAGACTTTGCTATCATGCCGCTATTGCCAAATTTTTTGCGAATTTCCACTAATTTAGCAATTTTTATAGAATTTTGCCCATTCCTTATAGTTTTAGGCACTGTTAATTAATTTTATGGTTTTGTTTGAATCTTTAAACTGTTCGCGAATTTTCGCTATTTTTGCAAATTTTTTTTTATTTTCCCCGACATTTTGTATTTTTAAACCGATTAAGCGATTTCAAATAAATTTTAGGGTTTGTTACCAAGTTTGCAATTTTTCGCGAATTTTAGCCATGTTCGCGATAGATGCGATTTCTTTCTGTGATTCTTTGCAGATTTAAAGATTATTAATAACTGTTAAGCTTTCCTATCATGCCGCTATTAGCAAATTTTTGCAAATTTCCGCTAATTTGGCAATTTTTACCAAATTTTTTCCATTCCTTATACTTTTAGGCACTTTTAATCAATTTTATGGCTTGTTTGAAATTTTAAAATTTTTCGCGAATTTTCGCTTATTTTGCAAAAAACATTTTTTTTGCTATTTTCCGACAATTTGATTTTTTAAACGATTTCAAATAAAATTTAGCGTTTGTTTCCAAGTTTGCAGTTTTTCGCGAATTTTAGCCATGCTCGCGAATAAGCGATTTTCCCCCGTGATTCTTTACAGCTTTAACGATTTTTAATAACTATTAGCCTTTGCTATCATACCGCTATTAGCAAATTTTTGCAAATTTCCGCTAATTTGGCAATTTTTACTATTTGTGAAATATATTTTAATTTTTGAACACTTTCATTAAATAATTATTTGATGCAAATATTTGTCTAAGTCTGAACGCATGACAAACATGATTTCATTTATTTTATTTGACACTATTTTCCAACTGTTCAAGGCGAATTCATAAAGGTGACATTTTCGAGTCATATGTTTATTGTTTATTTTTTTGTGTGTGTACTGAATGTCAAGCTTTGTTTACATTTTGTGAAAAAATTAATTCAAATTTAAAATTCAATAAAAATTTAAATAGTTGAAAAAATACTTATTTAAATTTTATAAAATTAAAAAAGTGAATATAAAATATAAATACAAGAAAATAAAAATGCGTAAGGAATAAGTGGAGCCAAAATTAATTTGCAATTGAGGACTTTCTAAAATAATTGTGTTTATTTTATTAACAAAAAATTTCCTTTTTTATATTTTCAACAAATATTTTTGACATTCACTCTAACTTTTTACAAAAACAAAATCCATAGTATTTTTCAATAAAAAGGGATAGCTAGCATAATTCTATCTCATGATGCGGTCACCTTTATAAATTCGCCTTGCAACTGTTTTAACAAACAAAAATTGTCAAATATTTGAGCTTAGTGTGAACATTAAACAAAATATTTTTTTGTTTCACACAGTTTGAAGCAAATATCAGAACAAATATTTTTGTCAAATATTTCATTAGTCTGAACGTACCTTTAGTTTTGAATGAAAAAAATTTTCATTAAAAACTAACTAAAATTATTGTAAACGTCAGAAACTATTTCATACAAATTGTTGCTGAGGTTCTAGTTGACTCAATTTTTTTAAAAAAACTTTTGTTAAATTTTTGTTTATAAAATGAAAGGTAAACGTATGAAATACTTTGGGAAGAAATAAGATAAAATTTGATTCATAGCTCAGATCCTATTGAACCGATTTTGCTGAATTTCAATCCCAAACTGCTTAGGATAACTACAAGCAATTTGACACCAAGTTTGTTGATTTCTTTTGAGTTTTTCGAAAGTGAGCGTGTTTTCAACAGACGGACAGACGGACAGACGGACAGACAGACGGACATGGCTAAATCGACTTAAAATTACTCAAGGACCCAGAATATATATACTTTATAGGGTCTGAGATGAATAGTAAAAAAGTTTCACACGGAATGACAAACTGAATATACCCTCTTCACAACTAATTGTGGTGGAGGGTATAAAAATTAGCGTTGGTTAATTGGAAAGATAACTAAATAAGTTTAGGCCAACATTTTAAAGTTACAAGGATACGGCCGGTACGTACAATTTCAAGGACTTTACTTTGGCTGTCCTTTATATGCGGTAATTACAACTAGTAAAAAAAGTTCTAATACAAAGTTTTAAAAACGTAAAGAAAAATGTTTTTTGAATGAAAATTCGTACGATTAACAACATTTTTTTCAAATTTTTAAATTTGACTTAAGATGTTTTGTCAAAATGCCACAGATATAAAAATAAGAAACAATTGATTTGCTTAACATGTCGATCCAATAAAAATTAATTGAATCAAACCAAGTTTTCTGGTGGATTTTTTGAAAAATTTAAACAAATCCCTAGCATTTGTTTCTTGATGCAAGAAATTCGATTCTTTTTATAAAATCAAGAAAATCAGACTAATATTAAATTAATGCTGCTTGATTTCAGAAATAACTTTTTTGTTTTTAATAAAAATAAGCTACTTTTGTATTTCTTATCTTAAGAAATTTTTGATCATATTGCAAAAACGTGAATTTTTGATCATGAGAAAATGTTTCTTAATTTCAGAAAGTTGTACTTAAAACGAACAAAACAAGTTAAAATCAGGAAATTATTTTTGGATTTTCTTGTTTTAAGAAGCAAAATGGATTACTTTAAAAAATAAACTTGTTTCCGTGTATAGTATGCATTTCAGAGTACTATATATCAAAAGTATTTAAGAAACGAAACAAATTTTGGTTTATTGTGTCTTGATTTTAATATATGCAAATAAAAGTACAAAGGTGTTGGGTATCAATAAGAGCACTAGCTTAGCGCTCTTTTTAAAAAAAGCGCTAAGGAAAAAAATGCGCATTTTCGACAGGTAAAAGGCGCTAAATTGGCAACTCTGTTTATAAGTTATATGAATGGCAATAGTCATGGTGGAATCAAGGTCTATCCAATAGGTCTGCTTAAGAAGCCAGATGTTTATTTGGTTTATTCCTCAACGATATCAAAAGTTGTTTACATTTTCCTTATACGTGTATATTATTGTTTACTTTTTTGGTTTTTTGCCACACATACATGCACACAAAACACATTTTTCCTTTTGTTTTGCCTATGTGGTAGTACGATTTTGACAACGGCGAGGAATTTTACACAAACAAAATGCTGTTGTTTTTTGTATTGTTGTATTGTTGTAGTAGTAAGCAGACTTATTGGATAGGCCTTGGGTGGAATAGAAAATTTTGCACTTCTTTTGTACTTTCGTTGAATAAATCCCTGCAAACAAATGGAAGATATCCCCTAAGGCAATAGTTTAGCAATATCTCCAAATTGTCATCTTAAAGAAAATAATCAAAGTAATATTTTATTTTCTTCCTTTTATAATTTTTGAGAAAATTACGCAACATAGACAGACACATTTTTTTTAAATTTAATAAATACGTCATAAATAAAAAATAAAAATTAATCCAATTATTAAAACTAAAAAATTATTTCCCAAAATATTCTGCAAAAGGTAAATATTTAAGTTAAATAAATAGGTTAAATGTTGATCTGTTTCCTTTTAAATTAAGTCATGAATTTCTCAACCCTGGATGCAATTTTAAAGAAGTGGTAGGTTTTTTTTTAAGAATTTGGTGGAAACTAAATTATTTATGTATATTTTTTACTTTATTTTAATTATAAATTATATTATGTTAAGTAAAATTTATACGTATACAATTACCTATTTAATTTTAAATAAAAAGCTGTGCTTCTTTGTACACAAATGACAATTTTTTTAAATGCAAAATCTTCTTTTTATCATCCCAATGATATTTTGGTGATATCTTCCTATTTTCTTAAAAGTGGTTATCTGGCGATATTGCTAGTTAGTCATCTAGAAGTATCGCTTTCTTCCCGAAGGAAGTATCTTCCGCAATACGAAATCGATTATTGCCGCAATAATATTTTTCCTCCAGGCAATACGTTTGGCAATACATAAGGTGTATTTCTGTGTTTGCTGGGATGTAATACCCTCACAAAGTATTCCAAATAAGAAGACAAATAGCGAGTCTTGCCGGTGAGCTCATGTGTCTTTTTATGTTATGCTCTTTTGTTTTGTTGTTTTATCACAAAGATTTTTAATTTCTTAACTACAACTGAAAGTTAAATTTGGATTGGTTTTATTCTTTTCTTTTGTTTAATTACAAAAACTTTTTATTCTATACCGCAGAAAAAAATTTTACATTACAATTTTTTTTTTTAATTTGGTTTGTTTTGATCATAAAATTTGTATGTATTCATATAAGTAGCTGTTTGTTTTGACACATTATCAATTCTCACTTTAAAACATATTTGTCCTTTTCTTTCTCTTTTATGCTTTAAAAAGAACGATTGAACGGATCGAACGAACGGGCTAAATGACCGTTTTGACACAATACTACTTTTTATGTTATGCTCTTTTGTTTCGTTGTTTTATCACAGATTTTTAATTTTTTTAATACAACTGGTAAATTTGGATTGCTTTTATTTTTTTCTTTAGTTTAGTTACAAAAACTTTTTATTCTATACCGCAGAAAAAAATGAACATAGCTGTTTGTTTTACACATGACCAGGGTTGTCAGGTTTATTATGACTTTGTTCGCCAAATTCAATGTAAAAAATCGCCAAAGCATTTTTTTAGATTTTGATTATATTTACAATATAAATTTTTTAAATTACATATTAAAAAATTTTTTATAAGTCCAAAAATTAAATTTGCTACGAATCGTAAAATTCGCCAACAAAAAAAAATGGCGAAAATTCGCCATGATATATACTTTGTTTAATTTTTATTTTAAACAAAGTTAAAATGATTATTGAATACAAAAAGGTACAATGATTACTATAAAATAGTTTTTAGAAGTCTTCTTAAAGCAGAAAGAAAAAATTTTTGTGGTTAGTATGGAACAAATATTGGATATGGACATTTCCAACGAAAAGTCTACTTTTAGTACCGTAGCGCAAGCTAGCAAATAAGCTTGTATTTTGGGCCCATGTTGTTCAAATGTTATCTCTTTTGTTACTAAATGTAGAGCTAGTTGCGCTTTACACCAAAATTAAAAAAGTAAATTATACACATAAATTTTTTTTGAGAAACAGTTTTATTCATTGCTGGCGTTACGTTGCAAAAAGTAGACTTTTCGCTGAAAATGCCAATATACATTTGTATGCAGTTGCCATTCTATAAAAAAATCTAAAATGGCATACAATTCATCGCCAAGCCATTTCTCATTGTCATTTTTTGTCGGAATACATACATTGTATTTTAATGTATTCCACATATCTTGCGAAAGTACAAAAGAAGCCCAACGTTTACTGTTTACATCCATTTAATTTATAATTCGTAATATCGCTTTAAGTAGCTCGTATTGCATTCTATTTTGTGGAGTTAATTATTGAAAATAATTTAACCAGCATATAAAGTACAGCCAAAGTAAATTCTTTTTTACTTTGAATTTGATCAGTAAAATATTCTTTCCTATCAACAAACTGTAATTTTATACATAAGTATGTGAGGATTCATAAAAATCGTTAAAATATCCTTAACAACAAGTTTTGTTTGTGATAATAAATTGACACATTTTATAAAGAAATGAAATATTCAAAATCTTTAAATATATTAATGTTTTCAGGAATTCTATGTATTTATTCTTTTCAAAGCATCTTGAAAGGTTTTCAGTATCGTATTGGTTAGTTCAACATTACTTAATTCAGTTAAGCGGCTCATACACATGCAATATAATTGTTCAATTTTTCGTATTATACAATTATATCGCCAAATTGTATCTGATATTCGAAAATGAAGCAATCCTATTGATTTTTATTGCACAACGAAAACAAGTGCAATATACTGCGAAATGTTTTGGCAACAATGTACGATGCTCTTTTGCTTTAAAGGTTATGTTTTGTTTTTAATAAGAGTTGCGCCATATTTCAATAGAAACCATTGTGCCACTTATTAAATAATATAGGGCAATATAGAAATAATATGGCAAATAACATACACAATAATATTGTAAATGGATGGGGCGCTTTAGAGATGCTGACCATACATACAAATGCCTGAAGTTTCATACATAGAAATACCAGGAGGCTTATTCTGAATTGCGATGCGAAAATCAATGCGATGCGCAAATGAAATGCGATGCGAAAGAAAATTGGTATTCTGTTAGACTTTCGCAATCGCATTCGCAATTTATTTTCAAATCGTGGCAACGCTGCCCAAATATACGTCAGTGTCAATAAACGTCAAATTAAAAATAAAAACATTTTTTGTGTTTGGCTGTGAAAATTGTTTAAACAATTTATTTAAGACATTCTGTAATAAAAAAAATAATAAAAATGGATTTTGTGGTACTGTGGTTCGACGGCGAAGAAAATGAAAATGTTTTGTGTGTACTTTAAAATCGGCCCAAACCTATTAAAATTTAAGTCAAATATTTTTGAACTGGTTTATATATTTCATACTTTTTCCATCCTGCAGCTTCTCTAATAGGTGGTCCCTTGATATTTAGTTTTTCAGTTAAAGTTTGTGTTTTCAAATGGCCTCTTGTCAATTGGCTGTGCTTTTTCATAAATTCTATCATTATTTCAAATTGACACGGTTTGGTGGTCTTATTGCTTGCGTCCCTGAATTAAATAATAAATATATGATGAATAAATTAATAAAATATTATCTTTCACTAACATGTTTGTACTTTGCGAATGCTATTTTGTTGTCGAATAAATTTTGCGAATTTGACATTTGTTTTCGCAATGTAGAATACCGACTTGTCACCTTTTCGCATTTGAAATGCGATTAAAAAAAAACTTTGCGAATATCGCAATACAGAATAGCAATTGTTCGCATTTATGCATTTTCGCATCGCATTGATTTTCGCATCGCAATTCAGAATAAGCCTCCAGAATAGAAAATATAATATTTTCCCGTATTGACTTTAACGATTATCAAAAGTAATTCGTGGTTTATCAAAAATAGCCAAAAAAAAATCGCCAAATCGAAATAGAGGACGCCGAACAAGTCTTAAAATCGCCACATCAGACAACCCTGGCCACTTCTTTACTATAAAACATTTGTTGTCCCTTTCTTTCTTCCTTTTATATCACCCACTTTTGGGAATGGCAAAAAAAGAACTATTGAACCAAGGCGAATTTAATTTGAATTCGCCTTGGATTGAACGAACGGCTTCACTTCAAATGATCGAACGAAAATGAACGGTCACCAGCGCTGCCGTTTTTGGTTATTTCTAACCAAAATTGGTTATATTTTTTTTCAATGTGGAGTTCCCTACAAGAATAGTGACGGTCATTTGACCTATCATATGACGGACATTGCTGATACAGATATGGGTCATCGCGTATAACAAAGTTTCTATCATTTTCTTAAGGCCAACGTGAAAAAAATGACCTAAACTTTTGTGTACGTGTGATTTTGCATCCTTCTTTAACCTATGAACTTTGTGGTAGATAAAACATATATCTGAGCTGTTTACTCTTATACTCTTTACATATCAGTACTGATGTATAAACCGTCACAACTGACTAGTCAGTACTGATGCATATATTCGTCACTGTTGACGTACTTTTTAGCTTAAATAAAACACGATTCATTTTATTCAATTCTCATATATATTTTTGTTTTTATTTAAAATAAAATTCAATATTTGTTCGTTTTACAAAATAAATTAAATAAATAAATAATTTTTTTTTGTCCTAGGAGGTAATTTAAATTTTATAAAGCTTTTTTGCAATAGTCCCAACTTCAATATTTCACTAGGTTTTTGCTTAACTGAACAACCTAAACAAAAGCGGCAAGCGTTTTTTTAAAGATGAAAATTTTATTTAAAAACAATTTCAATAAAACAAACCGACATAGCGATCTGTCAAATAAGATTTATCAGCCGGGTGGTTTCTAATTCGGATTCTAATGACTTGTTTCGTATAAATTGTATGCAAATGAGAAATTTTGACATACAAAAAACGCTTCCGCTCTTATTTAGGTAGCTCAGTAAGTCAACCTTTGGTTAACATTGATGCTATAGATAAGAACATATACTAAGGAATGATCCTATACACTACCAGAATATCTTGTAGTTTCATTAGAATCATTCCTAAGTATATGTTTACATCTATAGCATCAATGTTAACCAAAGGTTGGCTTAAGCAAAAACCAAGTGAAATATTTAAAGAATGGGAATATTGCAAAAATGCTTAATAATACAGGGAACGTAACAGTTATTCCTCCTTTCATAAACGTCAGATGATAACAGTTTTTTTATTAAATATTAGACGTTGCTCGTAACCAATAGCTTTATTAAAAAGTTATTGGTTTTTGCAAAACGTTTGGCTAGATCAAACACCATTTAACTGTTTTTAAATATAATTGTACAATTTTGCTTCATATTGTATCCATTCGAAACGTTTGCTTTGTTTAGTTTTTACTAAAAACTTTTAAGACAATTTGTTAAACCATAAAGTGTGTCTGATTCCCCACAATTGTAAAGAGCACACACTAAAGAGGTCACTGTGCGATCAAGAAATGCTAGGTTTGTGTTTTTCGCTACAATTTGCCAAATACTGTAAAATACAAAAAAAAGACGACTTAATTTTATTTAAAAACAAAGTTTCATGATAACATACCTCTGATTATCGTATAACCAACTCTGGCTCCTTACAAAAAAACCCAAATCAAGTTGACTGCTGTACGTATGCGTTTACACCATTCACTGCAGGTGAAGAATTAACATGGAAAAATCTTTTCGCCTCTAATCATAATATGACGATTATCCAACTGAACATCGGGATGAGCCTCTTCATTGAGAATACTTTCAGCACCGCCAGCAGGAGCCAAACCAATTAATTCCCAGTAATCTACATGCAATTCGTGTCCACCTGGTGCATAAAACAAACAAATGAGTTTCTACAATATTTTTCACGAAACGAAACTTACCGATTTGCATTCTGGCACAGGTTTTAGTGTACCAAACATTGTAAAAATCCGAAATGTAAATAAAAAATTAAACCTTTGCCCATCCATAGATTTTACCGTTTCTGTTAATTTTCGACACATTCAAATATGCAGCTGGCCAACTGGGATCTTCGGATATGAGTCTTTTTGGCTTCATCCAAATTTTGTTTAGGCTTTTCCGCATCTTCAGCTTCGCGTTTTTCTTTTTCGCATTTTTATAACTTACTTACCCAAATCCTTTGGATTTTCTTTATTTATAATTTAATAATTATTAAAATATTTTGCAGTATTTAATTTAAACAATTCACAAATATTAGCCAGTAAAGCGTATGTATAACAAAAATTAAAAAAAAAAATTGGCATTTTTGTGGTGTTTTCAGTTGTTCTACTCTAACATATATGTATGTAAAATTTTGGAACAAGTCTAGTTTACCAACGCAGCTCTAAATAAAAAAAAAAGTTCATAGGGTGATAGAAAATTGAAAAATAAGAAGAAAAAATTAAATGGCAAAATTCTCGGAAACGCATAGTTTCCGAGTTATGGACCTCGGAAGTTTTCATATAAACTTGCGATTTCCCTCTACCTTTCTGAACGTATATGGCCAATATTGGTATTATTTGAAAGCATTTGAACATATCTTTCTGGAAATGCAAAATTTATTTAAAACTTTTTAAATCTTTAGCTCCTAATACTGTTTTTACAAAATGTATATCAAAATGTTACGGAAGTGCACAAGGTAATAAAAATGTAATCAAATAAACCCCAGCTTCTATAAATAAAGCTTCTCTGCATAGCCGGCCTTCGGCCGGGCGCAAGGATTTTATCCTCTATGGTATAACAAACACCGGCTTCGCTAACTAGAGCTTCTCTGCATAGCCGACCTTCGGCCGGGCGCAAGAATTTTCTCCTCTATGTTATGACAAATACCGGCTTCGCTAACTAAAGCTTCTCTGCATAGCCGGCCTTCGGCCGGGCGCAAGGATTTTCTCCTCTATGGTATAACAAACACCGGCTTCGCTTAATAAAGCTTCTCTGCATAGCCGGCCTTCGGCCGCGCGCAAGGATTTTCTCCTCTATGGTATAACAAACACCGGCTTCGCTAAATAAAGCTTCTCCGCATAGCCGGCTCCTTAATCCTTAATTTAAATAAAATGTTTATATCTAGAAAAATTTATTCAAAAGCTTTTAAATGATACCAATATTGGCTATATACGTTCAAAAATGTAGTGGGAAATCGCGAATTTATATGAAAACTTCAAAGGTCCATAACTCTGAAACTATGCGTTTCCGAGAATTTTGTCATTTTATTTTTTCTTCTTATTTTTCAATTTTCTATCACACTATGTACTTTTTTTTTTATTTGGAGCTGCGTTGGTAAACTAGACTTAAGCCAAAATTTTTGCAAGTGTGTTAGTAAATTTTTTTATTTTCGGTTATCCATTTCTTCCCAGCGGGAAAACTCAGAAGACCTTCTTACTTCAGGCCTTTTTAAAGGCCTGCTTAAAATTTTTTTTGATTTAATTACTATTCTTACGTAACTGCTAAAGAATGCCTCATAGAAGGCCTCGGCTCTTTGGTATGAGAAGCGAGAAAAGAAGGAGTAACATTTTTTGTTTTGTTTTTTTGCACAAGCAAAAGAATTCAGATCCCTTTACAAAAACAAAGTAAAATATGTTGTTAATCATTTAAGTTGAAGTTGAAAAGAGAAAGAGTAAAATTTTTTGTCTTGTTTTTTTCGCCAAAGCGAAAGAATTCAGATCCCGTTATAAAACAAAGTAACAAATTAGATAGGAAGAAAAGACGACAACCGGATTTGAACTTCGCTTTGCATAAGGACCCAGAATATATATACTTTATAGGGTGTAGGACCTCCGGTGAAGGGTATAAAAAACAAACTTAATTATAAAAAAGAGTCATTTTTGGGATTTCAGTATTTTGGTCATAACTCTGCTATCTCTTAACCGATTTGACAGATTTATATACCGACGTGTTAAAGAATAAATTTGCCAGTTATTTTGGCTATAAAACGTGGACTCGGGAAGATCTATGGTTCCTGAAAATGGGTATTTTTCAAAAAAAAAATAATATTTTGGTCATAACTTTTTCGTATCTGAACCGATTTTCCCGAGATTTTGAGAAAATATTTTCTATTAAAAATTTCTGATCTTCTGATATATAAGGCGTAACCATAGGTCATATTACAGTCAAAAAATTCAGGTTTTTATACAATTTTTAATACTTTTTGTATGAGAGGTACCACGCCTACTTCTCCAATCCCGCCCACATTTTGTAGGATGGTGTATATTTATAACCTTAATGTTTGTACCTAATTTTAAAGCTTTAGCTCTTGCCGTTCTCCAGATATACAGATATACAGAAAAAAGTAATAAAAATACAACAACCACAAGGGATTTTTTGGAAAAATTAGAGGCAGTCGTGGTTTTTTGGTCATATCTCAGCTATTGTTGGACCGATCTGGCTGAATTTCAATAGCAAGAAATGGTGGACTATATGTGAGATAAATGTAAAACAACGTAGCTGCTATCATGTCTGGAGTCTCCGGAAAACACATATCAAACGTAAGACGGACAGACGGACGGATGGACGGACGGACGGATATCGTTAAATCAACTTCTCTCCTCATAAGGACCCAGACTATATATACTTTATAGGGTCTAAGATCAATATTGTAGAAATTACAAACGGAATGACAAACTTATATATACCCTTTTCCACCTGTGGTGAAGGGTATAAAAATAGCATGCATTTTCGAAAATAGTTGAGGGAAAAAGAGCTTAACAAACTGTGATCATTGCAAAAACGACAATCTCCAATGGACATTGCCGTTTTTGCATCAATTCTTAATGTTTGAACATACTTTTTTATGGGATAAAAGTGTTTCTGGTAATGTAATATTCACTTATTGGAAGCGTTCATTAAATACAACTAAAAGGTATTTTTAGTTACGTTTGTGAAAAAAGTGGACATTGCAGTCTTTGCATCTGTACCCCTCAATTTTCCATTTTTGTTTTTTATAACTGGCATATTAAAAAATATTCAATTTATTGACTTTCAATATACTGAATTTTTTTATGGAAATTTTACGGGTTTAACTCTTGTAAAATAAAAATGTTTTTTTTTACGAAAAAAGTCTTAAATAAATAAAAACCTTTAATTAAGTTTCTCGTTTTTTTTTTAATATGTTTTGTTTTCTTGATTTTTAATTATTACTTAATATAAAGTGCAAGTAACCTTTGTATTACAATTCAATTAATAAAAGGCATTTAAAATTTGGTTATAATATTTTACATTTGGTAACTTTTTCAAAAATTTTGGTTATAAAAATTGTATTGGTTGAGGCAGCACTGCCGGTCACTGAAATGAACGATTTGGCACAAGACTACCAATTAATAGGTCTGCTCGAAACGCCTGCTGATTTTTTGCAGAGTTGTGTTTTTAATAATAGCTGCGTTTGAGTACTTTTACAGTATAATGCTGTAAATGAGTAAACTAAAAAATTTTCTCTCACAAAAAGCTGTTGTGCAAAAAAGTACGCGAACGAAAATTTGTAAAAATTCGTAAAATAGTTGCCTTTATTTTGATGGCAAATAATTGAAGTGTTGAAAAATTTTGACTACTTAACTCGTTTTCTTATCGGTAGTCGATAAAATACTTTTTATAACACGAACAATTTTGGAAAATACAAACAAACTATTTTATGTAATCTTTCATATTTGTTTGTTTTTTATTTTATATGATTTTACTAATTTGTAGTGGGTTAAATTATTTAAAAGAACATGAATAATTTTTTTGCTATTGATTACTTAAGTACCCAAATACTTTACACTTTTACAATTCTAAAAAATTAACATAACCAAAAAAATTTTTAAAGTTTGTATTTAGCCAAATAAATGCTGCACAAACAAGTTTCAACAAAATACTTTATTTTACATCTGATTATTTTCAAAACACGCTTAAAATGTTGGTAATTAAATAAACTATTTGGCTAAAAATAAAACATTCCAGATATTTACTATAACGTAGAAAAAACGAGATAAAAATGAAAAATTTTGAAAAAAACGTAAAAATAGGTAAATTTTGAGGTGCCATAACTCAACCATTTCTTATCAGATAGAAATTTGTAGCATATCGACGGAAAAGGCATTCAATTACCTTTCCAACGATGTGCCATATTTCGATCGGACTTCGGTTGGGCTCCACAAGGGTTTAAGTGGGACCATACATCGAAAAACACAAAAGTACCGTTATCTAAAAAACGGTACTTAGGAAAAAAAATTAAAGCGGTTTTCGTGTTCAGGAGGTCCCAATTAACTTATCTAGGCATGTGGCGTTCTTGGTACTTTTCCAAATTAAAAATTTGTAAAGCAGTGTAATTTATGTACTTGTTACATATTTAATTATTGTAATATGTACATAATTAATTAAGTGTTCCGCAAGGCCGAAAACCATAATTTAAAGATAAAGCCAATTTTGTAAAAAAATATGGCAGCCACGTAGTATGAATATATAATATTACCTCTTAATTGGTAAATCGATATGCTTTAAACGCCATGTAAAACACATTTTGAAGCATTTTCCACTGATTCCCAAATTTTATAGATTCATTTTTCACCGAAATATATATGGATAAAGTATTTTGCAACTTTTACGACCTATAACTGCTTAACTAGGAGCGTTGGCGGGAAAAATTATATAAATATCAATTTGGTGTTGAGCCGAGTTAATATTCTTGTATCAAGCCGGTTCTTTTCTGTTAAACAAAAAAAAAATTTAAGCACTCATTCTTTTAATATTTTTTTTTATTAGCAAAACTTTTTCTGTTTTGTAGTGGACAAAAATAGAAATTAGTTTAATTTGGCTACAACGACAAAATAAGCACATACAACAACCTGCAGCCATGTAGCTGTGTTGTCGTAAAAATAATCAATTTCATATGCACACATGTATTCTATTTTTGACATATTGAATTCGGTAGCTTGCTGTCTTGAATGTGTTTAAAGCATAACACACATTTTAACAAATGTTGCCCGGTCTGTGGGTACTTTAATAGTAGGATGGAAAATACAATTTACCCCGGGTCTCCACGAAGCAATATTTATTGCGGCAAACGTCAAATTTGATTGTTCTATTAAATTTGCGACGTATAGACCGCAAATCGCCATGAGTGGCAATCCATTGCGCAATGATTGCTTTCTCTGATTGCTTGAGCAATTATTGCTTAGTAATCTGCTGTCAAATCAGTTGTAATTTATCTGCCATTTCATTTCTCTGTACGGTTGTTTATTTATTAGTGTGTTTATTTATTAAAAAAGCAATCAAGAAAAAGCCGCCAAGTGAAAAAATAGTTCAACAAAATACAGAAAAAGCTTTTATATATTACATTTTTAAATAAACGTCAATATGAACAAAAGCAAACGCCGAATTGGTTTTTTTTTGTATATTTTTACTTTTTCAGTAGAACAATACAAGTTTTAGGTTATGTTTTTCATACGCAAATAAACAAAAAAGTAATACAAAACACAGCTACGACAATTTCAATTAATTATTTTTTTAATTTAATTTATTAATTTAAAAAAGAAAATTTAACAATCACTTCAAAACACAACACAAAACATTTGTTATTAATACAGCCACAAAACTTTATACAACAACTCGCGGTGAAAATTGCAAATTTATGGCAAAGCAATTTCAAGTGTTCTCCAGCAATATGTGCTGGTTCACACAGGTCAAGTTTGACGCTTCAAGTCTTGAGCTTTTAGGAGAGAGGGGTAAAGAGAATGGAAAGGGGACATACTTGACCGTACCAGTCAGTTTTGTATTTTTCTTTTCTTTTTTCATCCGTAATATAATAAAAAGCTACAAAGTTGAAGGAAAAGAAAACAAAAATTAATTATTAATTAATAAAAAGAAAATTTAAATAAAACTGTTCAAGTAAACTTGACCTGTGTGAACCAGCACTATAATCAGCAATTATTGCTCCATTGTTCTGCCGACGTTATTGCTTGTACTTAGCAATAAAAATTGCTTAGTGGAAACCCAGCGTTAAAATCGCTAATTTTTTGAAAAGTCGCAATATTAACATCACATTTACAATCTTCTTCTTCCACGATCAGTGCTGCCAGATGTAAAGATTTGTCCAGAAACTGGGGATTTCAAATATTTTCATGTTGATAGATTTTCGTTAAGATGGGTTTGGGAATAAACATTACATTTTATTTTTGCGTTGGTTTTATTAAAAAAAAATCCAAGGAATTTGATGCAGAGGAAAGTTTTAAAAAATGTGTAAGATGTTGGTTTATAGTGTATAAAAGGATTCTGTTTAATTTTTACTGCAAGTACGGCGAATATTCCATTTCACATTTGCGAACTATTTGCTTATTTTCGCAGTCGCATTCGAAATATTAATATCAGTTGGAAATATTTTTTAAATTTAATTATTATAAATCCAATTTATATTATTATTGAGCCCTGTAAGTATGAAACACAATTATGTATTTTAAATCTATACAGTATTTAATTAAACAAAAATAAAAATTTATTGTCATATGACTTTTAAACATATTGTAAGTATCCGCATTCAAAAAAAGTTAATTTGATTATTTACTTTCGAATTCGTCAAACACGCATTCGTCAAATCCCCAATTTTTACAATTACTGCCTGTTTTTAAAACGCGAGCTCAAAAGTGACTCGTTTAGCTAACATTTAAAACAAAAACAAAATTTAAAAATTTGCTTTAAATAATTAGTATTGTGGTTATTTTGTTGAACTATTTAGGTTTTTAATCCAAAATTGTAATTTTTTTTAATTAGGCTTAAGTTCATCAAATATAATTTTCATTAAATTATTATTATGAAGAAAGGAATTTTACAACATGAAAATTAACTAAAATTGTTATTGATAATTTTTCATTCTTGACAATAGCCTGTAGACTGTAGTTAAATGTTAGTTGAACGAGTCACTTTTGCGCTTGCGTTATGAAAACAGCACATTAACATACACTTTTTCAATTATTTTATTTTCGAGTATTTTTCATTCATCCAAAGCTTTTAGTCCATTTTTTATTTTTCATAAGTTACTTACTTACTTACTTTCTCCCGTTAGTTTGCGAAAACTAATAGAAAAGTTTTGAGCAAAATTTGAAATAATGCTTGAATACTAGAGCTATTTTTTCGAAAAGATTTTTGTTTGAATTTTGTCCCAGTTAAATATGTACCACAAAAAAGACATTGTAAATTAAAATTTGGAAAATGAAAACGTATATTTAATGTAAATTAAATTGGCAATAAATAACAATTTAATGCAATAAAATGTGGCTATTCATTAAAAATTAATTTGTTTGTATTATTTTAAATAAAAAAAATTTTCAGCTTTTCTTTTGTTTTAAACCCCTTGGTATTCTTCTCAAGGATTTCGATGCAACAACTGCACGTTAAGAATTGAGGTAAAATTTCATCAAGTTGTACAACCAATTGTTACGTTAGAGGTGTAGTTGGTCCATGGTTGAATAAAAATGAAAAGAATTTGATTTCCATTTAACTGGTATGTATATTTAACTCAATTGTACCACCAGTTGCAACATTTAAAGGCCGCATTAAAGTTTTTTGATTGCTAGTCGTGTAAATTCCAGGAATTTTCCTTAAAGAAACATTCTAGCCTTCAATCAGTTAATTAAAATCGGAAGGCTTTTTATTACTGTTTTAAAGCTTTAACATTTTATACAGAGTCTGTCGGATAATAAGTTGAAAATTATAAGTCGTTAAAAAAGTTTTTAGAATTTTTTTTTTATATCTTTTCCTTTTGTCAATTTTTTTCAAATAATGCTTAAAACTAGACCCTGTTTTAATAAATGGATATCATTCCTCTGGTCATAATTTTTTCCATTTTTATTTTTTTACAGGCTGTTAGTATCATTTTATGTCACAAAAACTTAAATCTAACAGAGCTACCTAAATAAGAGCGGCAAGCGTCTGTTTTATGTCAAAACTTATCATTTTCATACAGTTTATACGAAACCAACCTTTAGAACGCGAATTTAACACCACCCGGCTGGAAAATCTTATTTGATAGTTCGCTTGGTAGTTTTATTTCATTGAAAATGTATTGGCAATAGAATTTGCATGTTTAAAAAAACGCATGCCGCTCTTGTTTAGGTAGCTCTGTAAGTCGAAAACTTTAGAATGATATTTTTAAAATTTTACGGAAGCTTTAAAAATATTTTCTTTTTCAAATAAAGTCTGTAAACCAAATTTAGTATTTTTTTATTTTAAATACTGTTTTAATATTTTAAAGGTTTTTATAAATTGGATTTGAAATTTTTTAAATATTAACTGCCGTATTAATAAATAATTGAATTGGATTTGAAATGTATTTGAAGAAAAACTTGTATGAAAGTATTGCCTTAAAACACATTTCAAACTTATTTTATTTTTTATGAATACGGCAGTTATTATTGAAGTTTTTTTTTTTAATTAGCTGAACCGACAGACGTTGTCCTGTCCAAATTAGAAAATATGTTTGCGTTCGATTTCTAAAATCCGTTAAAAAGATACGAACATTTGAAAGAAAAATTAGTCAAATCGATAGAGCCGTTTTCTGATTTTAGATAAATCGAAAAAAGTGGGCGTTAAAGTAGGCGGGGCAAAAATTTCTTTCCGTAAAAACCTAAGTTGGACCATGGCGATGATTTTAAAGAAAAAATCCTCCAAATCGGTCAAGCCGTTCTCAAGTAACGAGCTTAATAGAAAAAGTGGGCGTTAAAGTAGGCGTGGTAAATTTTTCTTTCGAAGAAAACTTAAAATGGATTAATACGAACATTTGAAAGAAAAATTTGTCAAATCGATGGAGCCGTTTTCTGATTTCACGTAATTCGAAAAAAGTGGGCGGGTCAAAATGTTCTTTTCGTATAAATCTAAGTTGGACCATGGCGATCATTTTAAAGAAAAAATGGTTCAAACTATATAGATGTCGTTGGTGGTGCAATGTGAAAATTGGATTTTGCCACGCCCCTCCGCCCGCAGAACGAAAATCAAAAATCAGACTTCACAGTGTCACCCGCCTGAATATTCCCTGATAATTTCATCAAAATCGGTCCAGCCTTTTTGGAGTCCATACGTTTCATACATACACACATCCCGTTTTATATATGTATAAAGATTAAAATGGTTGCACAAAATTTGTATTAATCTATCTGAAAATTAAAAAAATTTTGCTGACTTGCACGAAAAATCGGTATTTCTAATAGATTATGTAAATATTAAGAAATTCTTGCTGCACTGGCTTTACAACTGGAAACTAAATTTAATATTTCAATTTTGAAAAAGGGATTTTTGGGTATTTGAAACTTTAAATTAAAGACATAAGCCAAAAGTATTCAAGCAACACTGTTCACAATTAGTATGAACAGGGATGGAACTGATGATACTATCGTTCTTTTTTGATTGCTGCCAGAGGAAGGCTTTTGTATAAAAAAGAGTGTGGTAAAGTTATCTTAATATTATACAACGAAAACTGATGAAAATTTTACTACATTTCAGTTGTTTATACAATAAATATGGTTCAACTACCAATACTTTTAGAGCATTTTTATTAAAATATAGTATATTAAACTTAATAGGAAAGACAAAATATTTAAATTGCATATATAGTTTAAGAGATCTGAGCAAATCAAAATGACTCCAAAAAATTTAGCATTTGCAGTTTTCATTAGAAAAAAAATAAGTTAGCTCGGTCTACCTCCGTGTTAGTACTACTTCTAAATGAAAGCTTGGAATATTTTCTTTCATTTTATATAAAAAAAATTCTGCGACTTTTTGCGATCGCTGAACAAACTTATAAATTTTGTGATAAAACTCATGTGTTTTTTATGAATATTTTCAATAAATTGCAATGCATATTTACAATAAAAGGTTTTGTATACTTTTAGGCTTTTACGTTTTATTAATTGACTAGCATTTAACCCGCTACTTCGTTAGCGTCTCCTTTTTCTTCGTGGACATATTTTTATGCCAAAGTTTATTTTCAAAAAAGTACCAGGCACCTGTCCCCTTATTTTTTTTAACGAACAACAATAAGTGGTAAATTTTTTGGATCTCTTTAATTTTGGATTTTTTTGGTTAGCGGAATCGATTTGGCGAGAGGACAACCTTCGGTCCAAAAGTCAGCTTTTTAGCTTCAAGAGTTTAGGATGTGCGATGATGAATCCGTCAGTTACTTTACAAGAAAAATGAATGAAAAAGAAAAATGTTGAGAAAACAGTAACAAAATTAGGAACGATTTTCACACCTTAAACGTTTGAATTTCAAAAAAGGGGCAAACCTGTTTTGTATTTTTTAGATAAGCTAAAAATGTGATACAATATTTATTTACCCTTTTACACCCCAAAAAGGTCTTCCTTCAAAAAAGTACCAGACACCTCTCCGTTTATTTTTTTAATGAACAATAATTAGTATTAAATTTTTTGTATCTCTTTTTGTTTAGGAAATATACGGTTAGCGCACTGCTGATGTTTTTTATCTCTTTTAGTTTAGGAGGTATGAGGTTCGCGGGATCGATATACATAGGTACAATTTTCACCCCTGAAACGTTCGAATTTCGAAAAAGTACCAAATTCGCATTTGTATTTTTTAGATAAGTAACAAATGTTATTTAATTTTTATTTCTATACGTATTGGCTTAAAAGCTAGATTTACTACCTAAAACGACCGAATTTCGTTAAAGTACCAGACACCAATTTGCTTTTTTATTTAATGCACAAAAATAAATATTAAATTAAAAAAATTACCAGTTTATTTAAAAAAAAATCCCTCTTACAGATTCTCATTCACTCAGGAGCTTGCATGTTTAATTTTATGTTTCTAGATCCAATAAATACGGATATATAAAAGGTACCAGTTAAAGAACAAAATAGTACCAAAAACCCTCTTACAGATTTTCATTCACTCATGACCTTGCATGTTTAATTTTATGTTTCTAGGTCCAATACTAACGGAAATTCAAAAAGTACCAGTTAAAGAACAAAGAAGTACCAAAAACTTCCCTCTTATATATTCTTATCCACTTAGGGCATTGCATCTTGAATTTTATGTTTCTAAGTCCAATAATAACGGATATTCAAAAAGTACCAGTTTAATAACTAAAAAGTACCTATAAGCGCTTTTAGAGATTCTCATTCACTCAGGACCATGCACATTTAATTTTATTTTCATTAGACCAACATTAGCATAAATTTAAAAAAAGGACCAGTTTAAAAACGAAAAAGCACCAAAAAGATCTCTCTAACAGATTGTCATTCACTCAAGACCTTCCATGTTTAATTGCATGTTTCTGGGTCCAATACTAACGGAAATTCAAAAAGTACCAGCTAACGAATAAAAAAGTACCAATAAGATCCCACTTAAAGATTCTCATTTACACAGTATCGTGCATGTTTAATTTTATGTTTCTAGGTCCAATACTGACGGAAATTCAAAAAGTACCAGTAAATGAACAAAAAAGTACCAAAAACTTTCCTCTTAGATTCTTATCCACCCAGGACCTTGCATGTTTAATTTTATCTGTCTATGTCCAATACCAACGGAAATTCAAAAAGTACCAGTCCAAGATTAAAAAAGTACCAAAAAGTTCACTCTTATAGATTCTCATCCATCCAGGGCATTGCATATTGAATTGTATGTTTCTAGGTCCAATACTAACAGAAATTCAAAAAGTACCAGTTAATGAACAAAAAAGTACCAAAAAGTTCCCTCTTATAGACTCTCATCCATTCGGGACATTGCATGTTTAATTTTATTTTTATAGGTCCAATACTAACGGAAATTCAAAAAGTACCAGTTAATTAACAGAAAAGTACCAAAAACTTCCCCTTATGGATTCTTAACCACTCAGGACATTTCATTTTGAATTTTATGTTTCTAAGTCCAATATTAACGTAAATTCAAAAAGTACCAGTTAATGAACAAAAAAGTACCAAAAAGTTCCCTCTTATAGATTCTCATCCATTCGGGACATTGCATGTTTAATTTTATTTTTATAGGTCCAATACTAACGGAAATTCAAAAAGTACCAGTTAATTAACAGAAAAGTACCAAAAACTGCCCCTTATGGATTCTTATCCATTCCGGACATTGCATGATGAATCTTATGTTTTTAGGTCCAACATAAACGATAATTTAAAAAATACCAGTTGTAGAACCAAAAAGTTAAGTAAAATATCAAATTTCTCGTATTTCCCCTTTTTGGTACTATTTCCCCCCCCCCCCATTAAAGTATAAAAAATTTCAATATAATAGTGGCAGCCCATAATTTAGTACGAATATTTCAATAAATGGAGAAAAATGTTTTTTAAAAAAAGAAACAAACATAGTTACGATTTTTACCCCTTAAATGTTCGAATTTCGAAAAAGTACCAAATTTAAATTCGTATATTTTTGTAAGGTTTCGAATGTGGTATTAACTTTGTTTCTATGTTTATTGGTTCAAAAGATAGATGGGGTGTCAAAAAAGTACTAAAATTCAGATATTACCCGTTTACTCCCAAATAGGGCCGAATTTCAAAAAAGTACCAGACACCTGTCCGCTTATTTTTCTAAAGAACAACGATAGGTATTAAATTTTTTTTGTATCTCTTTTAGTTTTGGAGATATAAGGTTACCGAATTTTCCCGTTTTTACCCTTTTTTACCCCCTAAACATTCGAATTTCCAAAAATCCCGTCTTTGTGGATCGATTTGGGGAGTGACCAATCTCTGGTCCCAATTTCAAGTGTCTAGCTTCAGGCGCTTAGGCTGTGCGATGATGAATCAGTGAGTCAGTGAGTCAGTGAGTCAGTCAGTCAGTGAGTCAGTAACGTTACAATTTTATATATATAGATTGACAGCAATATCAAAAAAGTGCATAAGAAAAAACAAAACCATATGATTATTTGAAATAATAATATTTGCCAAAAAAGTGTAAGAAAATTATTAAACGTAACTAAATTTTAAAATGAATTAATTTTGCGTTGCATATAGTGAATTGTGCAAGGAACTTATAAATTGCAATAATAATGTGGATTTATTAACTGATTTCATAAAAACAAAAAACATGGTGCTTACTATTAATGAAATTCAAATTGTGAAAAAATCAGTTCAGAAGCGATTTCTTAGTTACTTTTTTGAACGTTGGGCCGAATCTCACAGAAACAAATCATATTTCTTTAAGAAAAATTGTGCTTGGCTAAAAAGTACGTTTCAAAACAAAATAATTAATGTGTACTTTGAATATAATGGATAATTGATGAATAAAAAGTTTAAAATGAGTTTAAAAGTTTACTCATTTTGTTTATACTCACATAAAATTATTCTTAAATTTGTACAATAGGTACGAAGGCTATCTGAAAGGCCAGCGAAACTTGATGATATAGTTACTGAAATGATAGATGATGAATAAAAGTCTATATTTAAATGCATATATTGAAATTTATTTATAAAAAAATAAGTTTTGGTAAAGAAACAAAAAGTTGGGGGAAGAAGTATAATATGGGTTATATGGGCAGTGAGTGGTGCAAAATTTCAAAAACTTTGGGCCAAAAAAAAATTTTGGGTTCTATGGGCGGTGGGTAGAGGGCGTGGCCAATTTTGATGAAACTTTATATTTTTCTTAATTGGGCTACCCATAGACTCTGTGCCAAATTTCATAAGCTTTGGGCCAAAAATAAATTTTGGGTTTTATGGATGGTGGGTAAAGGGCGTGAACAATTTTAATGAAACTTTATATTTTTCTTAATTGAGCGTTTGGTTAGGCTCTGTGCCAAATTTCAAAAATTTTGGGCCAAAAATAAATTTTGGGTTCTATGGACAGTAGGTAGAGGGCGTGGCCAATTTCAAATTTCAACATTCTACGAGCGCTCCTTATATTTTTTGCCAAACATTGTATGAACAAATCCCTCTGTGCGCCGGTTTCAATGCAACTGATTTCCAATGCATTTTAAACCGGTCTCAAAATGGTCGCGTCGTGTGTGGTGCCTCAAAGGAGTCTATGGCATAAACTCAAATGAAACTCGAAAATAACAAGAAGTTGCAGTTTCGTTGCAGTTGCATTTCACCGTCTGTTCTGGGCACAGAGCACAGTTCTGGGCCTTACAGAACATGGGCACAGATTAAAAATTTTTCTGATACCAAAAATTTTCATTTTCCATCCCTGAGCATGATAAAAAAAATAAAAAACAACTGCATTCGATTGGGCGTCCGTCTCTTTGCGATGCATTCGTTTCTTTATGTTTAGTTTTTGTTGTGTTATACCAACAAAAATCAGGGCTGCCAGGTGCTTTTTTCCTTGTCCACAAAAAAATAAAAAAAATCCCTTAACTAAAAAACAAAACCTTAAAAAGTTAATATTTTTTTGTGTTTTATTTCTGACCAAATTTGAAATTTTTTTCAAAAATAATAAGAAATCCCCAAATAAAAATGTTAAGTAAAAAAAAAACATTTTATTTTGTTTGTAGCGACTGGATACACGGCATGTTTTTTTTAAATTTGTGTTACGAGATTCTGTGAGGAATCATAAGCAGAGCAGTATGCTGTTTTTGAAGACGAATGAGCTAATTTATAAGAATTTGGAGATCGTTTAATCTATTTTAGCCATCCTTTAAATAAACAATAAAAATACATATATCCGTCATTTATTTAATACTATACTTAATACTTTATTTCTTATTTTTGGGGAAGGCATATTTACTTAAAAATTGTATTTAAAAAATCAAAAATTGTATGTGTTGTCGACGGTTTTAGATTCTTTTATTAAGTCCTTTAACACACTCAACAAAAATGGTAATCCTTATAAGGACCCTTAACACCGTATTCGTTGTTGATACAAAACAAACAAAATAAGCATTAATAATAAAAAAATGTAAATTACGATACATTAAAAATGTGTAAAATACCCTAATTTTTTTTAAATCTTCAAAAAAATCCCCAAACCCTAAATGATTTTTTTTTTGCTCGCATGAAATCTCCAACTTTGGGAATAAGTCCCCAAGTCTGGCAGCCTTGACAAAAAGAACGAATTGTAGTAAAAAACAGAGAGAGGAAGCACCGTTCGCATAGGAGTAAATTAAGGCTAAAGAAAAAAGCCGCCTAATGCAGTTTTCATTAAAAACTTTAAGCTTAGCTTGAAATGTACACATCAAGTATGTTGAATTCTATAAAAATTGTGTGTTGGAAATAAAAACAAATAATTAACCTTGATACAATGATAAATAAACGTCACAAAAAACATGCAACAATAATAATAAAAGCGGTCTTTTACCTTAAATGTAAAAATAAATTTTGCAAAATAAAAATTCAAAAAAACTGATGACAAATTATACTCCAAAAAACAAATATGAACAAATCAAAAAATTGTCTAAGCGAAAATTTAAAAAAATACCAAGAAAAATTAAAGAATTGCTTTTGATTTTTTTAATAACAAGTTTTTTACCTTGAGTAAATAGTTAGAAATTTGTGTGTTTGGCGTGGCGTGTCTGGCATCTATTTGTTTTCCAAATAAACTAAAACAGTGCGATTGATTAGAAAATGTTTTTGTGTGTGTGTTAATGGGAAAGGATGAAAGGAGTTGCTAATAAAACTCGATAATAGTTAATAATAAAAAGAATAATTAAAAAAAGATCCTAAAACCGCAAAGTTTAAATAATCAGAATAGTTGTATTAGAATTCAAATCAAATGCACTGCGGTTTTTTGTTTCATTAGTTGTATTTAATCTTTAAATAGAACTTATAAAGTAACAATTACAAAAAAAAAACAATTTAATAAGTCATCATCGTAAAACATTTGTACACAATTTTATTCTAGTATAACACAAAATTATCAATCATGACGGATGAATGCATATCGACAGTAGAGTACGTAACAAGTGCTACTCTAGAAATGAATAGATCGATGTTACAAGCTGACGCTTACGATGGTGTTGACGATGACGATACTGTGGGCTGTCATGGAATTGTTAATAAAATGAACTTTGATAGACCCGATGCGTTGGGTATGGGTTGTGAGGAAAATATACATAATGGACTGTATCCTTCAAATGGAAAACCTGCGTAAGTTGTATTCATAAATTCTTCATACATAATCATTTAAATGTTAATTATTCTAACTGTTTATGTTATTTAACATAATGAACATGTTATTGATAAGAAAAAAATGTTGATAAATGCTGCCAGATTTCAATTGACAGTCAAAAACCATTTTAAGCAAGGGTGTGAAGATAAATTCGTCAGTTAAATACGTCCTACAGTTATTTTAAATACGTTCCACACGCTGTTAAACGAATTGCTAAAACAAACAAATTTTCTTTTTGTAAACAAAAACCAATATAATTACTAAAATTAAAAACAATAACATTTTTTCAATAAAAAACAAACTGAAATTTTTATTAAAAAGATAATTTTTTTTCATTAAAAAAGTATTTTCATAGAAGTTCAATTATAAAAGGGTCAAATATAGATTGTTCCCATGGATATTTCGAGAATACACGAATCGGGGTACCGGGACAGTGAAAGTAGCCTAGGACTAGTAGATTCCAGCACTATAATTTCTACGTCCAGATTCGTCCCGATATCGGAGATATATAATTTTGAAAAATTTGGTTTTTCATTGACTTAGTATGAAAAATATGGTAATTTTCAAGTCTAAAAAATAGGTATTTCGAGAAGACATGAATCGGGGTGCCGGGAGAGTAGAAGTAGCCTAGGACTAGTAGATTCCAGCACTATAATTTCTACGTCTAGATTCGTCCCGATATCGGAGATATATAATTTTCAAAAATTTGGTTTTTCATTGACAGTATGAAAAATATGGTAATTTTCAAGTCCAAGTCCGGTACCCCGATTCATGTCTTCTCGAAATACCTATTTTTTGGACTTGAAAATTACCATATTTTTCATACTAAGTCAATGAAAAACCTAATTTTTCAAAATTATATATCTCCGATATCGGGACGAATCTGGTTGTAGAAATTATAGTGTCTTCTCGAAATATCCATGGGAACAATCTATATTTGACCCTTTTATAATTGAACTTCTATGAAAATACTTTTATAATGAAAAAAAATTATCTTTTTAATAAAAATTTCAGTTTGTTTTTTATTGAAAAAATGTTATTGTTTTTAATTTTAATAGTTATATTGGTTTTTGTTTACAAAAAGAAAATTTGTTTGTTTTAGCAATTTTTTTAACAGCGTGTGGAACGTATTTAAGATAACTGTAGGACGTATTTAACTGACGAATTTATCTTCACACTCTTATTTTAAGCATAAACCCAAACTTCTTTTTCTGAAAATGAAAGGTGTTAAATGTATACCTATGTACCTATAAAATATTTCTTTTATACTACTCTTAATTCTGATAATAACCCGAAAAAAAGAAAATATTGCAGTTTCAAGTTTGATTTGTATGGCCTTTTAAACTCCTATTTGTGGCTATTAAGGGTAGAAGCTTTATAAATAAATATGTTGTATGTATCAGTGTTCGAAAATAAACAGTACATTATTTAGCGTTCGGCTCACACACCGAAGAACGATATCTATTTTTTTAGTGTTTGTGTAAACATACACAAACCTTAATACCGTTCGTAACTATTTTCAAGAAAGAACCGAACATTATATAATGTTCGGTTCTTCGTTAAAAAACAGAACAATTGTAGTGATACTGTAGAAAAACATTATATTTTAATGTTCTATAATGTTTTTTTCGTGTGTGTATTTTGTTTTTGTAAAAAATGTTTGGTTTTTTTTATCAGCAAAAAGCGACGAACATTAACGAGCCGAACCGAACACATTGAAGTTCGTGGATTTTCAAAAAAAACCGAACGGAATTTAATGTTCTCATCATTTGTTGAGTATGATGAAAACAGCATTATTTTTGTGTTCGATAGATGACAAACAGGGAAACGTTAATTTTTTTAATGAATTTCTACACAAACACTATTAGCGTTTGTGTTTTCCACAAATCTACCGAACCGAACATTAAAGAACGATATTTAGTGTTTATTTTCGAACACTGGTATGTATTATGTTCATGCCAATAAATTTTCATTTGCCAAAAGTTAAAATTATAATTAGGGATGAGATTTTCATGCACTAAAAATTCGAAAGTATGCGCTTAAAATATGTACTAAAAAATCTTAAATATGCACTAAAAAAATAAAAACAAGTAAGAAAGTATAGTCGGTCAAGCCCGACCATATGATACCCTACACCACAGTATTTAAAAACACATAATGCTTATGTGTCCATGTAAATATGGATTTATCTATGTTTATAAACTTCATCAAAATCGGTTTGAAAGTTTGTGAGAGGCAGAAACTGCCCCCTGCCTCCCCTTGTGGTCCTATTTTTTAAAAACTGTATAGCTAATGTGTCCCTATAGATATGTATGTATCTATCTATGTTTAAAATTTCATTAAAATCGGTTTGAGAGGCAGAAATTGCCCCTATCTCCCCTCGTGGTCCGATTTTTTTAAAAATGTATACATTTTGTGTCCATATAGATATGGTTCTATCTATGTTTTAAATTTCATTAAAATCGGTTTGATAGTTTCTGAGAGGAAGAAATTTCCCCTTATCTTCCCTCGTTGTCCTACGATTTGGCCCATTTTCAATAGGCTTGGTCCTTGTGCCTATAAGAACCTATGTCCCAAATTATTTATTTATTAAATTATTATCTATTTATCAAATTATCTCCAAAATTGCGACCTGTACTTTGCGCACAAAGTTACATAGACAGCCAGCCTACCAGCCAGCCGGACGGACATCGTTAGTTCGACTCAGAAAGTGATTCTGAGTCGATCGGTATACTTTAAGGTGGGTCTAGGACCACTATTTTAAGGCTTAACAACACACATCAGCACAAATGCATAATACCCTCTCCACTATTGTGGTGTGGGTATATTTATTTATTTATTTATTTATTTAGTCTTATGAATAAATCCTAAGACTAAAGGAGAAATATAAAAAGCACTAGCTACAAAGGCTATCGGCTTTAAAGTTTAAACACGAAGTCTGGTTTGTTTTATGAAGTTATAGATGGTGTTTATGTTAGTTATAGTTGTATCGCTAAGAAGGTTTGTGTGTGGAGTATGGGGATGTTTGCTTCTCAAGCTGGATAGTGCATTACATTCGTCAAGAACGTGTTTTATTGTTAGACCGCTGCCACATGTGTTGCAGGTCGGCTTAGTGGCTCTTTTCATTAGGTGCTCGTGGGAAAAGACTGTATGGCCGAGTCTTAGTCTTGAAAATACCCTTATTTTATCTTTATTTATATTTGTAGGATATATAGGGCTGGTGTTTTTCGGATTAATGGAAGAGTAATGATAATGTTTGGGTATAGTTTCCGTTATATATAAAATTAAGTCTATTGTTATTCTGGTATCTTAAAAAACTTAAATAACTATTTTGTTTGGTTAAATAAATAAGTACTGTTTTAATAAACGTAAAACTTTGTCTTGTACTGCATGCAGTTTGAAAAAAATTATTTTCATAACCACTTAAATTCCAGATCAGATCACAAATACCTAGATATTTGAAATTTATTTTATTTTTTGAAATCCTTAATTTTTTTTTTTTTGCAAAAAGTTTATTCTTCCTTCCATATTGTTAATTTTTCTTTCTTCAATATCAACGAATTTGACTTGAGTATTAAGTGAACTAAATCCCTCCTTAAGGCTAGATTACACTATTATACTTTGTATTAATACATGTAAAAAACTCAAGTAATATGACAAAGTGTGATAGTGTGAATGCAATGTGTCGCGAAAATGCCAAGTATTAAGAAAAAAAGTTTGACATCCCATACGACTTCATCGTTTTTTGAAAAATTTCTAAACAATAATACTTTTCATTGGATCAGGGTTGCATTTTATGTCATGTGTAAGTGTTTATACTTTGTGTGATGGTGTGAACACAAACTCCCATGTTACATTAGATTTTTTGACAGTCGCAACAAAACTCATTAGATTTCTATCTCACAAAGTATTATGGAATACGTAAGACTTGTTAGATAGTGTAATCTAGGCTTTATTAGTTATTGTTTCACCAATATATCCGTAATTAGAAAATACAAATGCTAATTTAATTCTCATTTTATTTAAACTAGTGTTCGCCTAATGGTCAAAATTCGACCATAAATTTTCATGTTCATATGAAGAAAACATAGTACATCTATGAATATATTAATTTACATGTTTCGAGCATTTTTTCAGTCTTAGTGGATCGATTTGGCGAGGGACCAACCTCCGGTTCAAATGTTAACTTCCACGTGAGTTAATCTAATTTTATAAGATCAATATAATCAGAATTGATAAAACAAAAAAGTATCAAAAAAATCTGCTTAATAGATTGTCACTCTGGGCATTGCATGTTTAATTTTATTTTTCTATGCCTAATATTAAGTACCAGATGTTGAACGAAAAAGTACCAAAAAGCTCCCCTTACATGTTCTTATTCCCCCAGGACCAAAAATTCAAAACGTACCAAAGAAAAAACAAAAAGTACCAACATTTTTCATCTTTCAGGTTTTCATTCACTTAGGACCCTGCACCTATAACATTACGTTTCTAAGTTCAATATTATATGTACATCGAAAATTTTAAAATGATCACATTCACTTTCCCGTATTTATATAGTCGAAATATTCGAAAACCGGTTTCTAAAAAATGTCGAATAATTGACAACCCTATTTTTTTTTATTTGATAATTGACAAAAAAAAACAAATTTTTTTATATTTGTGTTAGTAGCAAATTTGAACGCCTTCCTGCAAATAATAGGACCAGTCCAAACACGCGTGTAAAGAGTAGCCCACAAGGGACTAGAACTAGTCCAAAGTAACCCAAACGTATGGAAAAAACATGGTCTATTTAACATTACGAGGTCCTAGGGGAGGACCATATAACCCACCTTTGGACTACTAAGGAGTAGTTTTTAAACTACTCCATGGTATACTCAAGAGGATTAGTTTTGAAGTCGTTTAAAAGCGAAAGCATGTCGTTAAAAAACGAAGACACTTTTTAACAATGACATGGTCCATGCTTGCATTACATCGGACCAGTACATGGAGTAGTCCATTTTAACCCAATTTTATCAAAATGGATCAGATAGTCCAATTTTATTGGCTGGGTTATAACTCCGAAAATATTGAATAGATATTTATAAAATGAGGAAAGTGTTCTTAACTGTTTTGCCTTTTCCGATTTATATATAGATTTAATATTTCTTTTACTTTTTTAATTGCATAATCATCGGTATTAACAAGCTCATCTAACATTCTCAAATTACTCAAGGTTTTTTAAATATATTTCCAAAACATATAGCCAGACCCCCATCTTGTTACTACTGGCTGTGGTAGAAGGGGAATCAAGGAATAAACTTCATTGCATTGCAATATTATCGAATTGGCATCTAATTACCTCTGCAACGCGGTATAACCCACGTGTCAACAAGTAACTTGTAACAGTTTTGGATAAAAATTGTTAAACCCATTGGAAGGTGCTGCATCGGTTTAAAAGAGAAGATCTTTTGTCGAAATCTTGAAAATCTTGTATTTATTATATCAAAGCTCCAAAAGAATTTATTTATTGATTTTAATCAAGGACCGGAAATTACGAACGGAAACACACAAAATTAAATTTTATTTTTAAAATAAAAAATTTTTGTGTGTGAAAAAAAGAATATTGTTTTCCTGTGTTTAAAATTTAAACGAAAAAAATAAAAAAATTTCTTTGAAAACAAAATTTATAGTTTCAAAAAAAGCAAAAACTTTTTTTGTAAAAAAAAAACAAATAAAAATGTTTAAAAAACTTTTTTTTTTTGTTGAAAAATATTTCTTAAAAAGTTTTTTTTTAGAAATTTTTTTTCTTTGTGTGTATTTTAAAAAAATGTAATATGTGTATGTATTCTCAGAAACCTCCCCAGCGGTAACTAGAATGAGTAAAGAGGCCTAATAGAAGGCTTTATTAAGCAGTCACAAGCAGTCAGAAGCCCTTCTCGCCGCATTCCATATTTATTTATTTTTTACACAGGTTGTCATTGGGCGCAAGGCCTTCCACACTTCCTTTAAAAACAACTTCGATCCCTTCCCAAAGAAGGGAGTAAGGAAGGTCACTAAAAATAAAAAGTAAATAAAACTGAACACCTTCCTTTCTCCCTTCTCAAAGAAGGGAGTAGCGAATGTGTACTGAATATTTCAGAAGGTCTTTTAAAAAGAAGTTTATGCCTTCTAGAAGGCATACTTCTGAAGGCAGGATATCATGCGAAGCGAATCTTTAAGAAAGGAGTATAGAGGCCTTCAAAAAGGCCTGCCACTTGCGGTCCTTTCAATATTTACCGCTGGGTCTTCATAAGTTTTATTTAAATTTGTTTTGAAGAATGAAATTTGTATGACAATGCTTAAATATAATTATTTTGTTTTTATTTTTTTAAGAAAACGTTTTATTTTAAAAACTTTATTTTATGTTTTTAAGAAAACTTTTTATTTTAAAAAATTATCTTTTTAATAAAAATTTCAGTTTGTTTTTTATTGAAAAAATGTTATTGTTTTTAATTTTAATAGTTATATTGGTTTTTGTTTACAAAAAGAAAATTTGTTTGTTTTAGCAATTTTTTTAACAGCGTGTGGAACGTATTTAAGATAACTGTAGGACGTATTTAACTGACGAATTTATCTTCACACTCTTATTTTAAGCATAAACCCAAACTTCTTTTTCTGAAAATGAAAGGTGTTAAATGTATACCTATGTACCTATAAAATATTTCTTTTATACTACTCTTAATTCTGATAATAACCCGAAAAAAAGAAAATATTGCAGTTTCAAGTTTGATTTGTATGGCCTTTTAAACTCCTATTTGTGGCTATTAAGGGTAGAAGCTTTATAAATAAATATGTTGTATGTATCAGTGTTCGAAAATAAACAGTACATTATTTAGCGTTCGGCTCACACACCGAAGAACGATATCTATTTTTTTAGTGTTTGTGTAAACATACACAAACCTTAATACCGTTCGTAACTATTTTCAAGAAAGAACCGAACATTATATAATGTTCGGTTCTTCGTTAAAAAACAGAACAATTGTAGTGATACTGTAGAAAAACATTATATTTTAATGTTCTATAATGTTTTTTTCGTGTGTGTATTTTGTTTTTGTAAAAAATGTTTGGTTTTTTTTATCAGCAAAAAGCGACGAACATTAACGAGCCGAACCGAACACATTGAAGTTCGTGGATTTTCAAAAAAAAACCGAACGGAATTTAATGTTCTCATCATTTGTTGAGTATGATGAAAACAGCATTATTTTTGTGTTCGATAGATGACAAACAGGGAAACGTTAATTTTTTTAATGAATTTCTACACAAACACTATTAGCGTTTGTGTTTTCCACAAATCTACCGAACCGAACATTAAAGAACGATATTTAGTGTTTATTTTCGAACACTGGTATGTATTATGTTCATGCCAATAAATTTTCATTTGCCAAAAGTTAAAATTATAATTAGGGATGAGATTTTCATGCACTAAAAATTCGAAAGTATGCGCTTAAAATATGTACTAAAAAATCTTAAATATGCACTAAAAAAATAAAAACAAGTAAGAAAGTATAGTCGGTCAAGCCCGACCATATGATACCCTACACCACAGTATTTAAAAACACATAATGCTTATGTGTCCATGTAAATATGGATTTATCTATGTTTATAAACTTCATCAAAATCGGTTTGAAAGTTTGTGAGAGGCAGAAACTGCCCCCTGCCTCCCCTTGTGGTCCTATTTTTTAAAAACTGTATAGCTAATGTGTCCCTATAGATATGTATGTATCTATCTATGTTTAAAATTTCATTAAAATCGGTTTGAGAGGCAGAAATTGCCCCTATCTCCCCTCGTGGTCCGATTTTTTTAAAAATGTATACATTTTGTGTCCATATAGATATGGTTCTATCTATGTTTTAAATTTCATTAAAATCGGTTTGATAGTTTCTGAGAGGAAGAAATTTCCCCTTATCTTCCCTCGTTGTCCTACGATTTGGCCCATTTTCAATAGGCTTGGTCCTTGTGCCTATAAGAACCTATGTCCCAAATTATTTATTTATTAAATTATTATCTATTTATCAAATTATCTCCAAAATTGCGACCTGTACTTTGCGCACAAAGTTACATAGACAGCCAGCCTACCAGCCAGCCGGACGGACATCGTTAGTTCGACTCAGAAAGTGATTCTGAGTCGATCGGTATACTTTAAGGTGGGTCTAGGACCACTATTTTAAGGCTTAACAACACACATCAGCACAAATGCATAATACCCTCTCCACTATTGTGGTGTGGGTATATTTATTTATTTATTTATTTATTTAGTCTTATGAATAAATCCTAAGACTAAAGGAGAAATATAAAAAGCACTAGCTACAAAGGCTATCGGCTTTAAAGTTTAAACACGAAGTCTGGTTTGTTTTATGAAGTTATAGATGGTGTTTATGTTAGTTATAGTTGTATCGCTAAGAAGGTTTGTGTGTGGAGTATGGGGATGTTTGCTTCTCAAGCTGGATAGTGCATTACATTCGTCAAGAACGTGTTTTATTGTTAGACCGCTGCCACATGTGTTGCAGGTCGGCTTAGTGGCTCTTTTCATTAGGTGCTCGTGGGAAAAGACTGTATGGCCGAGTCTTAGTCTTGAAAATACCCTTATTTTATCTTTATTTATATTTGTAGGATATATAGGGCTGGTGTTTTTCGGATTAATGGAAGAGTAATGATAATGTTTGGGTATAGTTTCCGTTATATATAAAATTAAGTCTATTGTTATTCTGGTATCTTAAAAAACTTAAATAACTATTTTGTTTGGTTAAATAAATAAGTACTGTTTTAATAAACGTAAAACTTTGTCTTGTACTGCATGCAGTTTGAAAAAAATTATTTTCATAACCACTTAAATTCCAGATCAGATCACAAATACCTAGATATTTGAAATTTATTTTATTTTTTGAAATCCTTAATTTTTTTTTTTTTGCAAAAAGTTTATTCTTCCTTCCATATTGTTAATTTTTCTTTCTTCAATATCAACGAATTTGACTTGAGTATTAAGTGAACTAAATCCCTCCTTAAGGCTAGATTACACTATTATACTTTGTATTAATACATGTAAAAAACTCAAGTAATATGACAAAGTGTGATAGTGTGGATGCAATGTGTCGCGAAAATGCCAAGTATTAAGAAAAAAAGTTTGACATCCCATACGACTTCATCGTTTTTTGAAAAATTTCTAAACAATAATACTTTTCATTGGATCAGGGTTGCATTTTATGTCATGTGTAAGTGTTTATACTTTGTGTGATGGTGTGAACACAAACTCCCATGTTACATTAGATTTTTTGACAGTCGCAACAAAACTCATTAGATTTCTATCTCACAAAGTATTATGGAATACGTAAGACTTGTTAGATAGTGTAATCTAGGCTTTATTAGTTATTGTTTCACCAATATATCCGTAATTAGAAAATACAAATGCTAATTTAATTCTCATTTTATTTAAACTAGTGTTCGCCTAATGGTCAAAATTCGACCATAAATTTTCATGTTCATATGAAGAAAACATAGTACATCTATGAATATATTAATTTACATGTTTCGAGCATTTTTTCAGTCTTAGTGGATCGATTTGGCGAGGGACCAACCTCCGGTTCAAATGTTAACTTCCACGTGAGTTAATCTAATTTTATAAGATCAATATAATCAGAATTGATAAAACAAAAAAGTATCAAAAAAATCTGCTTAATAGATTGTCACTCTGGGCATTGCATGTTTAATTTTATTTTTCTATGCCTAATATTAAGTACCAGATGTTGAACGAAAAAGTACCAAAAAGCTCCCCTTACATGTTCTTATTCCCCCAGGACCAAAAATTCAAAACGTACCAAAGAAAAAACAAAAAGTACCAACATTTTTCATCTTTCAGGTTTTCATTCACTTAGGACCCTGCACCTATAACATTACGTTTCTAAGTTCAATATTATATGTACATCGAAAATTTTAAAATGATCACATTCACTTTCCCGTATTTATATAGTCGAAATATTCGAAAACCGGTTTCTAAAAAATGTCGAATAATTGACAACCCTATTTTTTTTTATTTGATAATTGACAAAAAAAAACAAATTTTTTTATATTTGTATTAGTAGCAAATTTGAACGCCTTCCTGCAAATAATAGGACCAGTCCAAACACGCGTGTAAAGAGTAGCCCACAAGGGACTAGAACTAGTCCAAAGTAACCCAAACGTATGGAAAAACATGGTCTATTTAACATTACGAGGTCCTAGGGGAGGACCATATAACCCACCTTTGGACTACTAAGGAGTAGTTTTTAAACTACTCCATGGTATACTCAAGAGGATTAGTTTTGAAGTCGTTTAAAAGCGAAAGCATGTCGTTAAAAAACGAAGACACTTTTTAACAATGACATGGTCCATGCTTGCATTACATCGGACCAGTACATGGAGTAGTCCATTTTAACCCAATTTTATCAAAATGGATCAGATAGTCCAATTTTATTGGCTGGGTTATAACTCCGAAAATATTGAATAGATATTTATAAAATGAGGAAAGTGTTCTTAACTGTTTTGCCTTTTCCGATTTATATATAGATTTAATATTTCTTTTACTTTTTTAATTGCATAATCATCGGTATTAACAAGCTCATCTAACATTCTCAAATTACTCAAGGTTTTTTAAATATATTTCCAAAACATATAGCCAGACCCCCATCTTGTTACTACTGGCTGTGGTAGAAGGGGAATCAAGGAATAAACTTCATTGCATTGCAATATTATCGAATTGGCATCTAATTACCTCTGCAACGCGGTATAACCCACGTGTCAACAAGTAACTTGTAACAGTTTTGGATAAAAATTGTTAAACCCATTGGAAGGTGCTGCATCGGTTTAAAAGAGAAGATCTTTTGTCGAAATCTTGAAAATCTTGTATTTATTATATCAAAGCTCCAAAAGAATTTATTTATTGATTTTAATCAAGGACCGGAAATTACGAACGGAAACACACAAAATTAAATTTTATTTTTAAAATAAAAAATTTTTGTGTGTGAAAAAAAGAATATTGTTTTCCTGTGTTTAAAATTTAAACGAAAAAAATAAAAAAATTTCTTTGAAAACAAAATTTATAGTTTCAAAAAAAGCAAAAACTTTTTTTGTAAAAAAAAAACAAATAAAAATGTTTAAAAAACTTTTTTTTTTGTTGAAAAATATTTCTTAAAAAGTTTTTTTTTAGAAATTTTTTTTCTTTGTGTGTATTTTAAAAAAATGTAATATGTGTATGTATTCTCAGAAACCTCCCCAGCGGTAACTAGAATGAGTAAAGAGGCCTAATAGAAGGCTTTATTAAGCAGTCACAAGCAGTCAGAAGCCCTTCTCGCCGCATTCCATATTTATTTATTTTTTACACAGGTTGTCATTGGGCGCAAGGCCTTCCACACTTCCTTTAAAAACAACTTCGATCCCTTCCCAAAGAAGGGAGTAAGGAAGGTCACTAAAAATAAAAAGTAAATAAAACTGAACACCTTCCTTTCTCCCTTCTCAAAGAAGGGAGTAGCGAATGTGTACTGAATATTTCAGAAGGTCTTTTAAAAAGAAGTTTATGCCTTCTAGAAGGCATACTTCTGAAGGCAGGATATCATGCGAAGCGAATCTTTAAGAAAGGAGTATAGAGGCCTTCAAAAAGGCCTGCCACTTGCGGTCCTTTCAATATTTACCGCTGGGTCTTCATAAGTTTTATTTAAATTTGTTTTGAAGAATGAAATTTGTATGACAATGCTTAAATATAATTATTTTGTTTTTATTTTTTTAAGAAAACGTTTTATTTTAAAAACTTTATTTTATGTTTTTAAGAAAACTTTTTATTTTAAAAAATTTATTTTTTTCGACGGCTTTTTTCAAAACTATTTTAGACATTTTTTATTTTCTGTAAAATGTAGAATTTTTTAAACTTGCACAGTAAATATTTTTTTAGAAACAAAATAAAAAAACATTTTCCGGTCCTTGATTTTAATATTTTTTTGTTAGTTGGCCTCGAGCTTGAATTTTTATTTATTTGTTTTTTGTGTCTTTAAATTTTTTTTATAAAATTAAAATTAAAAAAAAAATCACTAAAAAATTTCGAAATATGCATTTAAAACCTAAATATGCAAAAATATGCATTTTCACCAAAATATGCAACAATATGCAAAAACAAATCGATGCCATTTTAACGCAAATTTACTGATTCGGAAACGTAATTGGTCGACATCGTTCTTAGCCTATCGACAAAAAACATGAATTTGCATGGAAATCGCATCCCTATACATTACATATTAATTTATCAAGAGTTACAAATACAATTATAAAAAATGTTCAGACTAAATGAACCGAGCCATAGTAACGAAGACCTTCAGCTCGAAGTTGTAAAACAGACCAGATAATCTGGCGGCCATCGAACCCGCAGTACGCACTGATAGAACAGCTTACTACCAAAAGGCCTACCGGGCACCCTTTTTGACATAAAATAACTGAAATACTAGTTAAAATCTATATGTTGTGAAAACGAGTTGTTTTTTTGTACGAACATTCTGTATATGGTTTACACATAGCTAGTTTTATTAACTTCTGAACCAGTTAAGTTATCATTGAACGTTTTGGTGGGAAGATGTATCATTAACATAGGTTTCAAAGGGTGTTATAAAAAAATTTTCAAAATTTTGCACATAGCTGATTTTGTCGGAGCAACGACGATATATATTAGATGCTCTGCTCACTCATCCATGCCAGTCTACTCTTTGGCAGATGTTGTGTATTGTTACCGAACCTATTTGTAGTCAATTTACAAACTTTGGTGTAAGCGTCCTCCAAATATATAGAAACCATAGCTGTAAGATATGAATTATATACAAAATTAAAATACTTTTTTTTACTTTTAATTTCTATTTTATAAAATAAAATAAAAACAGTTTTAGTTTAAGATTTTTTGTTAAAATATTTGTGGTATTAAGTTTTATAAAATCGAATAAAATTCTGATATATTTAGATATAAAATGTATTTAGATGTAAAATGTACTATAAAAAAAATTATTCGAACTTTTTAATATTAAATTAGTTGGATTCTCAAAAATTTTCTATAATTCTTTTTATATTCAAATATTCTAAGCTGAATATATTCAAATCAATTTAATTCAAATAAAAAAAATTTAATTTGTAGCTTTAGAATTTTTATTCAACAAAATTGGTAGAAAATAAAAATATTCAAACAAAAAAATTTTAAATACAAAAATTTCTATTAATTTTTTTTAAATTTTTCTTTGAATTGAATATATTTTTAAAATATTATTTTGAATAATATAAATTCAAATAATAGTGATGATAGAAACCATAGCTGTTGATTGTAAATAATTTTCTTCTAAATATTGGCTCAAAATGAATAATTTACAATTTGTAACTGTTTTTCAAAAATTAAAATATGTTAAATTTATTTAATACTTCTTAAAATTAAATATAAATCTATTTCAAATAATTTATGATAATGTCTTTCAAATATTATTTCTTCTCTTGGAAATTAAATTCACTATTATTTGAATTTATTTTAAAAATATATTCAAATGAATAGAAAAGCACACAAATTTGTTTGAAGAAAATTTAATTTAGAAGAAACAAATAAAATAAATTTGTATAAAACTTATTGAATAAAAAAATCTCAGACTTCGTATGAACAAATTTTATAATTTAAAAATAAATTGCCTAAATATTTTAATTCAACAAAAATTTTTTGAATAACTCATAATCTGTTCTTCGATATTAGAATTATTATGTTTTTTTTTTTATTCCAAAATTGAAAACAATTTATAACCGTTATTACCAAGGCGAATTCATGTAAACGGTGGTGTCGATACTACAACAAGTAACAATTTGTTGCTTTCGTTGGTCGATATGTCAAAAACACAAGTAACCTCTCTCTAATTTAGAAAAAAAGTAGCACAGCTGTGCTTTCAACGCCACCTGAAAATGAATTCGCCTAGGTTATTACCTTTTAAATAATAAGTAAGAGTGGTATTTAAATTGATTTCTAGCACATATCTGTACGTTTCTATTTGGAGAACAATGGCAAGGAAGTTTTATTACAAAGTGTTTAGAGCTCGGTCCATGGTCTTACATACATTTGCTTCGAGCAATTCAACCTCAAAACACCCTCACAAATTGTACTTTACCAAAATTCAAGAAATATTATATTGCTTTTAGTTTCTGGCCAGTTTTCTGCCGAATTTATGTCAAATTGCCATGGAAAAGAACCTTGTGCTAGTTAAGTAACCAGTCTGCATAATATCGTTAAATTTTTTAAATTTTCAAATACGAAATCGTCTTACTTTTAATGTTTGTATTTTAAAATGGAGCTGCACTTTTTTTATTACAGTATTTTATTACATTGTCTTCCTCATTTTTCAAGGAAAAATTTGAAAATAATTAATAGAAATTTTTGTTGTATATAAAATTTTTTTGTTTGAATATTTTTATTTTCTACCAATTTTGTTGAATAAAAATTCTAAAGCTACAAATCAAATTTTTTTTATTTGAATTTAATTGATTTGAATATATTCAGCTTAAAATATTTGAATATAAAAAGAATTATACAAAATTTTTGAGAATCCATTTATATTATAGTACATTTTAATTAAAAATATCTAAATATATCAGAATTTTATTCGATTTTATAAAAATTAATACCACAAATATTTTAACAAAAATTCTTAAACTAAAATTGTTTTTATTTTATTTAATAAAACAGGAATTAAAATATAAAAAAAAGTTTTTTAATTTTGTATTTAATTCATATCTTACAGCTATGATAGAAACATATTTGGTCATCGTATGGGAAGCTCACTTATCCAATTCCGCAATATTACTCTTACCGTGCTATTTTGTGTCACGCTCACGCAGATTTTGTTCGTGTTTTGTTTTGTAACAAAGCTATATTTACCAAATGATAATTTTAGTCTTTCCGTGCTCCAGATATAAATAAATCTATTTTATTTCATGCCCACTTTTCAAATCCCACCTATTTTTGTCACATATTGTGCATTAATAACTTAGATATTTGTACCAAACATTAACAAATATAGATTTAAAAATCTATTTTGAGCCACGCCTACTTCTCAAATCTTACCAATTTTTTTAAGATATGCATTAACAACTCATCTACTTGTACCAAATATAATACATTTTACTCTTACCATTCTCCAGATATAAATAAACCTTTTTTCGTGACACGCCCACTTCTCCAATGCAGCCCATTTTTGTCAAATGCTGTGCATTACTAACTAAGCTATTTGTAACTACCAAATATGGACAATTTTAATCTTGTCGTCTTCAGATAAAAAAATATGTTTTGTGCCACGCCCACTTCCTTTTTCGATATTTGAAAAGTTATTCTGCTATTCGGAGCAGAGATAGAAGTGCTTAATATTAACTTCAAATTTGGGCTTTTCAAAATCATATTCAATTTTTTAAAAAACAAATTCAGAATTTTCGAAATGAAATTAGGTATTTCATTTTAAAAAACATATCCAGCATTTTTCAAATCAAATTCAGCGGTTTAAATATAAAAATCCGCCTTTTTTGAAGAAAATTAATTTTAAAAAGCCTAATTTTCTTTTTTAAAATATCGAATTTGATTTGAAAAAAGGTAAATTTGTTTTTTAACAACCTGAATTTGATTTGGAAATGGTCGAATCTGAAGTTTAAAATCTGTATATAGTATTCTATCTACATATGTATGTTTAAATCAGCGGTCATCACAAAGAGAGACAGTTAAAAATGTGTATGTAGTGGTGAGTGCAAAGAGAGGAAAATAAATTTACTCATTTGAGACAGTAACCATGTGTTTGTTCTTGTTTTTTAAAATTATGGCTTTTTACAATTGTTTCGTTAACCTTCGTGTTGTGTGTGTGTGAAATTCACGCAAAGTGCTCGGCCCCCGGGGGCATAGCGTGATGATCGTTGGTTTAAATAAATAAATTGAGAAAAACCCACTAACGTTAAATGTACATGGGTCGATATCATGAATTGACTACAATCGAGGATTGAAAACGGTCAAGTGCGAAAATGGGTTTAAATAATTATTTTTCGGTTGATACTGTTTTATAAGACCTTTTTATATATTAATAAGCAATGGGCCATGCATATTTAAGGATTTTAATGATTTTTGCACCCCACGGGAATGACAATAGTCCAACGGAAATGATATTTGTGCGGCAAGGTAATGACTGAGCAGCATGGTAATGACGTTTCATCATGTATTGCAGCTCAATAAAACACATACAGCAATTTATGGAAACACATATAATAAAATGCATACGTTATGTCCATTCTTTGGATTATAATTCCAGGTGTACTTTTTAAGTTTGGGGAACATCAAATTTCTTAAATAATTACCATAGATTGAATAATCTCAAATATACATTGAAAACGTAATTCCCGTGTTCCTTTTGTCATTACCGTGGTTTAGAATATTCCCATGGTAATGACTGCACGGTTATGATGGAAACGTGAGTATTCTTGGATTTAAATGTGAAAATCTTCAAAAATTTTTATAAAATATATTAGAATCTAATAAAGACTTAAAAAATGAACAAACCAATACAACGAATTTGGAAATTATAATATAAATAACGGAAAAATATACTTACCACGGGAATGACAAAATTTCAGGAACATGCGCAAAAAACACTAAACACTTCAAAAGCTCTCAAACAACTGACTACATTTTTTACTTCTGTCAATACACTTTAAAACTAACGGGAATTGTCTTTACATTGTCAGTTAACACCTAACCAAGAACCGGTTTAAAGCATTTTTTTTAATAAACAAATTGGCCCACGGGGAATGACGAAAAAAATTAGCCACGGACTAAAATGTCTCAAAATCAAAGTTTTAAAATAAAATTATATTTATGAAATTGAAATTGAGTTGGTTTATTCTTCTCGAATAACTTGATGTACTTCATTTATAATATATATTTTGAGATACTAATGAAAATCTGTGTTTTTTGAACACAAAACGTTTGGACGCACACCATGGTAATGACGATTTGCACCGTGCGACCAAATTTTTTCATAAAAATATCGTGATATCGACCCACATACATATAAATTCACTGTATGAATTTTATTAGCATTTTCTTTTATTTTTCTGTAATTAATAAAACGTAAAAATTATACAATCTTTCTTTAAATAAATATAAAGAAAAAAAGCAGGGTTGGTTTTTCTGTGTTACCCATTGGGCAGCCAACCCTCGTTAAATATTACGTGATGGGAGAAAACTAAGTTCGTATTCGACTCCCATGACAAAACTCATAAGAACCGGTTGGAATGATTATAAAAACTTTTAAAAAGAGTTAAAATGTGGATAAAGTGCGATATGAATTTTTTTTGTGAGTTTTTTTCCAAAATTTAACAGACTTTAAAAATTTTTACTGCCGTATTCATAAAAAATAAAACAAGTTTGAAATGGGTTTTAAGGATAAAATTTTCATACAAATTTTTCTTAAAATACATTTCAAATCTATTTTAATTTTTACGGCAGTTAATATCTATTCCTCTATTCGGTGCAATGACAAACCCAAAAAATCATACATCATCAAAATCGGTCCAGGCTTTCTTGACTTATAAATGGTATAACACACCCGACTTTGTTTTATGTATGTAAGTTTGTATGTATGTATGTATGTATGTATGTATGTATGTATGTATGTATGTATGTATGTATGTATGTATGTATGTATGTATGTATGTATGTATGTATGTATGTATGTATGTATGTATGTATGTATGTATGTATGTATGTATGTATGTATGTATGTATGTATGTATGTATGTATGTATGTATGTATGTATGTATGTATGTATGTATGTATGTATGTATGTATGTATGTATGTATGTATGTATGTATGTATATATGTATGTATGTATGTATGTATGTATGTATGTATGTATGTATGTATGTATGTATGCACCTTGCAGGAAATGTCACTAGTGAATCTGTACTGATTCACTATTGACACAGTCACCAGTACTAGTGACTTATTATACCCCAGACAATGTTATTTACAATAGACATTTAACATGTGCGTGTCATTGGAATTCTACTACTGACGTTGGTACTACTAACTAGGTACTGACTAGGTAGTTCCTTTGCGAACATATGTAGACATTGGAACCAGAGAATGGCTAGTACATTTAAGTAAAAGTAGTCTACAATTTTTGCAAGAATACGAAATCATATCAATCTTTTTTTATTATTTCTTCAACTTTTATAGGAATTATACTTCTCAGTTGTTATTGATAAAATCTTTTTCGTATTAAAGCCAAATATTTACTATTTTATTTTCTTCAATTACATAACCGAGCCCTTAGGGTCTTTTATGGTTAATAAAAGCTACTAACTAAACAATAAACTTCAGTTATTTATCAGAAACAATATATGTATATAAAAATAACAAACAATAAAAAATGTTACTTATGTACATATATAAAACTTAACGTAACTATCTTACAAACTATAAAAAAAAAACTTTAGTTAAAAAAAACTAGTACATTAAATAACAAAGACATAAAGAATGCTATGTATTCTATTTCTATATTACGCAGAAAGAAAATTGCAACACATTGGCCATTATTCGTTTTAGTGAATTTACAAGTTATTTAGCGCTGCAAATTCCAACAACTAAGATTTAAATAAGTGCAGCGAATATGAAAATTTTCTTAGTTCTTGGCAACGTATTCCAGATTTTTGTAACCCGAACCTGATATGATTGTCCAAAAGTGTTCAAACGTCTAATAGGAAAAATTATTTGAGGATTCCTTGTTGACCGAGACACTTTGTTGGCAATGTCACTAATATAGTCGACAAAACTGGTGACTTGGAGACACTTGCACCCAAGTTTCCTTCAGGGTATGTATGTATGTATCAGAGTTGCCAAATGTGCAGATTTATCTTTAGTAATGAAGTTTTTTGTTTAAAAAATAAGTTTTTTTGTAAATTGTGTAGATTTTGCAGTTTTAACATTAAATTTCTTTTACTTTCAATTTTATTTTATTATTTTTTTTATTTCTTAAGCCATAATCTTTCCTTTGCTCAACACATACTCGTATAATAGTAGCAAGCTTTAAGAGCCAAACAAACCAGACAAACGGCTTGGGAAACACGCACTTCTCGTTTACAAATTAACCATAATTTTTCAATAAATTCTAAAAAAAAACTTATCTTTTACATTTTTTAAGGTTTCGTCTTCTCTTTCTTGACTCTGCAACATTTTCACCAAAATTATTAAATTCAACATTTCGATTTTTCTACAAACGTGTTTTAGTCGCTTGTCAAATACCCCAATGAACAACGCAAGACGGTTGTACATACAAACGTACAATTTTGACATGTTTGCTAACCCGTTTAAGTAGTTTATTTGGCTTTTGCTTTCGAAAATTTAATTTGGCCCTGTTTACATTTTGTGATTTTTTGTTTTCTTTTCAAAGTTTCATTTAAGTTTATATACTAAAATTTTTATTGCAGCAATTTTTCATGTAGGCATGTACACTTGACAAAAAGCAAATCTACGCCCGAACTAAAATAAATTTTGTGTGAAATGAGGAAACAAAACAAATCGCAAGACTACATGTTCTTGTTTACCCCTCTTAATTTCACCTTCTTTCATCTATTCTACAAAGTAATGATATTCGGCTATAATATAATATGTTATGTGTTTCTGTATAACTTATATTTAAAAAAAATTAAGTTAATTACATAAATATTTTTTGGCTATTTTATGTGCAGTTTTTTTTTAAGGTAAAATAAGTTTTTTTTTCTTAATATACAAAGCTGGTATGTATATAGATTTGATGCAAAATATACTTGAGTGTTTGAATAATAAATAAGTGGGTTCGTATAAGGAAACAAAACATGAATGGATCCAACAGAACAATGTTATTGTTAAATATTCATACATATGAATATCAGGGCACACTTAACAAAGAAATGCTTCCGCACAACTGATCGTTGTGTATTAATGGACTTTGTTAGTCGAAAATAAAATATCTAAAGATTGTTTCAGTGTTACCACCAGCAAAATTCAAAATTACACCTAGTAAAAAAGAAAAATTACCCGATTTGAATGAAATTACACCCAATATTAAATTAACGTTTCATATCCAGCCAAATTATAACTGCAAATTCCCCGAAAGTTTTTTTCGCTTTTCCCATTTTACTATTGAATTTACATAGGAAAAATGGGAGAAGGAAGAAAACTCCCGGGGAATTTTTATTCATAACTGGGCTGATTAAAAAAAAAAAATTACAAAAAAACCAGTAAAACGCATTCACAGCCAAATTTATTCTAGGGCGTGACTGATGAAAATTTTTTGGTTTGTATTGGCGTGTCATAAAAGTGAGCATATTAAAATCTATACATACGTAGTTTTATAAAGACTTTCTTGGACCGTCAAAAAAATTGGACATTTGGGGAAGGATCCGAGATGGCATAGGAGGCGCCCAGAATTTCAGGTCGGATTGAAAAGTCACCAAAGACAAAAATGAAGCCACTATCAAGCCATGAGCAACGATATGCGATATGATGAGATCGGACTTTAAATGGCAGCGCTACATATAAAAAACCAAAAGTGCTGTATTTTGGGACGTGGCAAAAAAATTTTTTTTTCTGTTTTAGAAACTTCATTGACATCTTTTATTCTAGGGGGTGACTGGTACAACTTTTTTTTTTTGTATGGAGGTCGACCCGGTCTAATATATACATTAGGGTGGCCGTTATTTTCTTTTTTTTGATTTCTTATATTCTCCCCCCCCAAATCGGTTCAGTTTTATGTAAAAAAAAAATACAAAAAAATTTCGTAGCGATAAGTTGTGTTTTAGGGGGGGCGTCGGCCCCTCAAAGTTTGCCATCAAGCCATTTATTCAAATGTAATTTGTTTGCATATGACTATCTCTTAAAAACAACATTTTACAAGAACATGGTATATGGCAATTTTGCACCAACGTTAGTCCTATTGAATAGTAGTTTAGACACAAATTTTCAACAAGATCGGTCAAAAAGTTTCTGAGTTTGGGAGGGTCAAAGTTTGAAATTTTGGCCATACAGGTGTTCTTTCACATCCATGTAACTTATTACCAATTGGGGTTAGCAAAATTTGTCTCAAGCAGCTTAGATAGCTATTTGATCAATCTTTAAAAAAAAATTTTTTTTGTTTTTTTTTGAATTTTTTTAAATTTTTTTTTTAAATTTACAACTTGGCAAAAAAAAAAAAAAAAAAAAGTTTTAAATATAAAAAAAATATGTTAAAAAATTTTTTAAAAAAATTTTTTTTTAAAAAGATTGATTAAATAGCTATCTAAGCTGCTTGAGACAAATTTTGCTAATCCCAATTGGTAATAAGTTACATGGATGTGAAAGAACACCTGTATGGCCAAAATTTCAAACTTTGACCCTCCCAAACTCAGAAACTTTTTGACCGATCTTGTTGAAAATTTGTGTCTGAACTACTATTCAATGGGACTAACGGTGGTGCAAATTGCATCCAAATCGAAAGATTTCGATTTCAAAATTAGTTCACTTGACATTAAATCCCTCTTTTATATATATAAAACGTATATAAAATGTTTGGAATTTTGTTGTTATTTTCTTAATTATTTTCTTAAATATTAATTTTAGCAAAAAACTTTCTTCGAGGCTAATGTTGTTGACTAGAAGAGCTAAAATATTGCCATATACCATGTTCTTGTAAAATGTTGTTTTTAAGAGATAGTCATATGCAAACAAATTACATTTGAATAAATGGCTTGATGGCAAACTTTGAGGGGCCGACGCCCCCCTAAAACACAACTTATCGCTACGAAATTTTTTTGTATTTTTTTTTACATAAAACTGAACCGATTTGGGGGGGGAGAATATAAGAAATCAAAAAAAAAAAGTTCTCCATACAACTAACGGCCACGCTAATATACATATATATATATTATAATATCATTAAAAATTTATTTTCATTTTCTTTTTTTTTCTTTTCTTTTTTATTAATATGTGGTTGATTCTGAGATAACCGGCTAATTTAGACATAATTTTTCGGCATTTTAGTTTTTTGCGGTATTTAGTATTTCAAATTTGTAGCTTTAATCCTTTAAAGAATAGCTACTTAAATGTCATAGGTACACATCAATTTCTTAATGATTAACCGAATTGGGCAGGGAAATGACGATGACAAATAAAATTAGTTTATTTCATTTAAAATCAATTATTTTAATTTAGTTCGTTTTATAGAATTATAAAAAAAGGCTTTTCTAAGCAAGTATGTTATAAATTATTGATAATTTATAATTATGGGCTGTCAGAGTATACTTTTGTATGGAAACTTGTATTTAACGCCACATTCGTGCACAATCAATAAATTTTTGAAGCAAAAAGCGCTTTATTCAACGCATAAAAAAACTGGAGAACGTAGCGTTTAACTTTACACACTGAATGTTTTTTTACTGTTATTTTTTAGTATTCTCCCTTACAAACCTGCTTCGTAGGAACAAGACGATCCGTGGTTCGTTTAACATTTCCGCCAATGCCATCGGAAGCACCTTTTCCGTGACCAGATTCACTGTAGTTCCATGTTAAATTCTCGTTGCGAAAGGCAAATTGGCACTGACTTCTCTTTATTAATGTTGTTGGTGAAAATGCTGCAACATGTATGTATACATAGCATAATAATCTTTCAAATTGAAATTATTGCAAATTACGAATGTTTCGGAAAGTTAAGTTTCAACAAATTTACGATTTTACAGGGGAATGACGTGATACTTGAGGGACAAAGGGTGCGTTCGTAAATGCATCACTGCGCTGCATCAGTGATTTAAAGTGGTTATATTTTTATCAGTGAAGTAAATGTGGACCAAAAAATTGTGAAATACTCCATAAAAATAATAGTCACACAATAATAAAAGTTTTTATTATTCTTTTATCGCCATTAAAAAAAGTTTGCTTTTCTGATGCAGCGCAGTGATGCATTTACGAACGTACCCAAAATATTATCATTCATAAAAATATTTATTGATAAAATATAATATATGTATATATTACATGGAAAAAGAGATCATTTAATATTAGTCGTATTCACACCGAGCTTGTTAGTCGTTAATCGTTACTTTTTTTACACGCATTTTGTTTTTGTATATTTAACGCGATACCGGATTAACATTTAACAAATTAACGAGACGGCACTCCTGATAAAATAGTTGTTAGTTGGTAACTCACAATCAGCTGTTGCAGTTTCAAAATAAATATAATAAAAAAGTCATTTGTGATACATTTCTAAAAAAATATTTGTGTTTTGGCAATTTTTGTGTACATTGAGAGTATGTATGTTAATTAGTGCTGTGATACTATCGATATTTATCAATAGTTCAGATTTCACTATCGATATATCGATATTACTATCGACGGAATGTTTGTACTTGTGCAGGAAAACTTTAATTTTTTTATAAGGCTACAGTCCGTTGTTTTCCTCACTCTTTATTGAATGTATGAGACTTGTGTATATACGCACGTTATTTTAGATGGCAGTTTTTTAAAAATTGATAAGTACCTTTCTGAAGGAACCGAACTAAAGCTGAAGGTCCACACCATGCGTTTATGCGTCTGTCCTTTTTATGCATTTGACAAAAAAGTTGAATCAGTGTAATTGTATATGACAAGTTACACAACAAAATGCAGAGAATGCATAGACGCATCAACGCATGAAAGTAGGTTTACTTTCTACTTTAACAGGGACAATAAGATATTCCATTGCAACTTTAAAAAAATTTCTAAATTCTAAACCCAAAAAGTAATCAATCTAGCGGACTTATCCTCTAATGGTCGTTCATTGTTTTGTCCTATGCTTGCAATTGCATTTGGATTTGTATTTTTTTTTACAACATTACAAAAATATTTGACATTTCAGTCAAATTTCGACTAAAAAGCCTTTAATTAGCAGTAAAAACACTGCTAAGCAATCCATACCACTTGCCATACTTGTTGTTTGTTGCAAAATACCGTATGTGTATAGCTGCTGTTAGATGTCTTCATATCTGTATTTTAAATAATAAAAATATCGATATTTATCGATAATCGATAATATCGATAATATCGATAGTCTATCGATAGTTTCCCAGCACTAATGTTAATTAAATGATTTTTTTATTTTAAAGTTACCAGACTAACAAAGTTTTAAAATAGGGTTGTTCACAGTTGGTAAATTTAACAAATTAACAAACTACCGAGTAACAAATTAACAAGTTCGGTGTGAATACCACTATTATTTTTTATTATACAATCATTTTATTAAAATATTATACACTATTTTGTTAAAAATTAAGATATATTAAAGAAAAGTATTCGTAGGCAATTTTTTGAAAAGAAACAATTTTAGGAAAAATTATTTCAGAGACAGTAAAAAACCTATAAAACGTTGCTGTGAAGTAAATAAAAAGTGGAATATATTTCTTTGTTTCCCTTTTGAATACAAATAAAGCAATTTAGCCCGTAATCTCAGAATCAACCATGTATGAATTTTTTTTTTTTTTTTTACAAATGGATAAGTTTTTAATTCTTTGCCAACTGGCCTCAATAATGTCCTATGGACGCTGAGGCCACTCCTTTTTGTAGTAATTAAATTTTTAAATAAATGAATTTTAATTAAAAAAAAAATCTTTATTTAGTACTAAAAATTCTTGTAATGGTTTCAGACAAGAGTTTGATTCTCAAATCAGTCTTACAAATGTTAAGGGCGCTAAATATTCATTTTTTTTGTAACATTGGAAACATATTTTCCTCCAGGAGGCTTATTCTGAATTGCGATGCGAAAATACGTAAATGCGAACAATTGCTATTCTGTATTGCGATATTCGCAGTTTTTTTAATCGCATTTCAAATGCGAAAAGGTGGCAAGTCGGTATTCTACATTGCGAAAACAAATGTCATATTCCCAAAATTTATTCGACAACAAAATGGCATTCGCAAAGTACAAACATGTAAGTGAAAGATAATATTTTATTTATTTATTCATCATATATTTATTATTTAATTCAGGGAAGCAAGCAATAGGACCTCCAAACCGCGTTAATTTGAAATAATGATAGAATTTATGAATTGGCCATTTGAAAACACCAAATGCACGTCAGTCGGCAAATACTTTGTTACAAACTTTAACTGAAGAAATAAATATCAATGGGAAAAATAACGAAAAAATTTTTTTATAAAGCTAAAAAAAGAAATATTCTGCATAAGTAAACGTTTATTTTTCGCAAGCATCAAAATAAATTACATTTTTCCATTCAAGCTTTAAATATCGGATTTGCTTCTGAGCAATCTTCTCTGTATCCTTTCATTTTGTTCACAGAATCCATTTTTGTTATCTTTTTTCTTACATAATGTCCTAAATAAATTTTATTAACAATTTTTACAGCCAAACACAAACAATTTATTTTAAACTTGATGTTTGTTGACATTGACGTTTGACGTTTGAGCAGCGTTGCCACGATTTGAAATAAATTGCGAATGCGATTGCGAAAGCCTAACAGAATACCAATTTTCTTTCGCATCGCATTTCATTTGCGCATCGCATTGATTTTCGCATCGCAATTCAGAATAAGCCTCCAGGTTATTTTTTTTTAGTATGAATACCTTTTTCTAATAAACTTCGGATTGTAAATCACTATGAAGGCTCATATTAATCGAAATCAAATAGTCAATCATTTGCAGCATTTTCTTGCATAATTTAATAAAACGAGCATTTTTTAAGTTTATAGATCATATTTTGTCTTTTTGAGGCATATTTTGATACATATTCAAATTTCTTTAAATATTTACCAGTATACCCAACGTGTTGCATTTATTTCCCCATCTACATTTAATTTTTACTCCAAAATTGTAAGACAAAGCAGGTTGTCATTAAAGATAAATGTTATTCGATGTGTATAATACAGAAATCTAGATCAACCTTTTGGTATACCGATCGACTCAGAACTACTTTTTAAAGTGAACTAACGAAGTCAATCCGTCCGTCGCTGGTTTTCTATCCATGTTAACCTTGTGCACAAAGTACAAGTTCTAATTTTGTAGATAATTTTATCAAATATGTAAATGGTGAAATCGGTCTATAATTTTTACATATTCCCCATAAAAACTTCTTTGCAAGTTAGACTCTTTGTGTCCGTAAACTATTATGTTGGTATTTTAATCAAATTCGCAACAAAAATATTTTACTGCAAATTAAATTATTTTTGAATCGGTTCACATTTGCTCAAAGCTCCCATCTATAAATAGCTTTAACTTCCTTTTAAATGTTAACATTAATTAACAATTTAGCGACCGTACATAAAATCCCTTTTGGAACCCTATGCTTCAGTGGGAGTTAAAGGAACATATATATATATACCTAAAATCCCTTTAAGACAAAAACCCATATGGATGTTACATAATATCTAGATAATATTCGGCGCAAATATCTCTTATATGAATTTTAACCTAATATTGGCTTAAGCGATGATATTTTTAAGTTTTTGTTTTAAATTTTGTTATTAAATTGTAGAATTTTTTGTTTTCAAATGAGCAATTTTTCATTTTTAAAGGCATATTTTTAACAATTTTAAGGGCATATTTTCTCGTTTTGACTGCATTAAATGCGCACAAAACGCGTTTTTTGAGCATATTTATGGTTTTCCTGGTTATAACTGTCAAAAAACTGAAGATCACACCAAGACACACAAAAACCGGACACTAAAATATCACATGTGTGATTTTAGTAGGAACATGTAATTTGAAATCACCTGATTTGAGTTAAATTGATTTTCAGAAGAGGACTAATAATTTCAAATCACTTGTGATTTTAAAAAAACAATTGTGAATTAAGGGTGTTTTAAAACCCACAAAAGTTTTAACTTGGTTTAAAATGGTGGAAAAAATAAGCAGGTTGTTTTATTTCTGCGCCCACTGACAGGTTAAAAATCACATTTAAGAAAAAAAGTAGTTTTGCAGAACACCTTTCTTGTGATTTCAAATCACTTTCAAAAAAGTGATATTTAGAGCATGCCTGAAACAAAAACAATAAACTACAATGAAAGTTCTAACTAAAGAGAATTTGTTTTGCATTAGTAAAATGTATAATTATTTAGAACTTTTTCTTTTTTTATTAAATACTACAGATAATGTGTCCATATTAGTAGGGATCTACCTATTTTTTAAATTTCATTGAAATCTGTTAAATAGTTTTGGTGAGGCAGAATTTATTACCTACCTCCCTTCGAGGTTCTAGTTTTAAAAAAATATGTAGCCTAACCATCTTCACAGAATTGCACAAAAAGGTTTAAAAGCTGTTAATCTCTAATAACAGCCGTATTCATAACAAAAAGTTAGCCACAGTTTGTACACTACGTACAACGAGCTGCTAACTAGAATGTCGATTAAGCTTAGCAGCTTATAAGCACAGAGTTTATTCATAACAAACTTTTGCCCAACTGCTAACTTTTGATTAATCAACTCTGAATTTTAATGATGCCACATTACCTTACTCAAAAATGCGACACGTTTTGCATTATTCATCGCTGGTTTTGTCATTTTATTTATATTTTTTTTTTGTTTGTTTTTTCCCTCCACATTTAAACATTTTAAGAAGTTTTAAAATCAAATTAATAAAAAAAATTAAGCAAATTACAGACAGCTAATAAAAAAACCAACAAAATAGTTTGACATTACACGGCTGTTTTTCAAAAGTTGGCTAACGTTTGGCAGCTCGTTAACAAGGAACTAGCAAATCATTAGAAAGAGTTTGGTAGTGTATTATGAATAAACTTTGTGCTAACTTCGTGCCAAATTTTCATTATGAATACATCTGTAATAATTTTTTGCGGAAGTTGCTTATACTAATCTGTCTGCTTAAGAAAGGGAATAGTTTACAGAGCTCAATGATAAGAAATATATATTGTCTTGATCGTCGTCATATAATTACGAACTGTCTTTATACAGGGCATGTGCCGTATAAAAGTTGTCCTCATCTTGGTCGACGTTGGACTATACCTCTGAGCTCTCTGACGGTGTTGAAAGTTCTTCCAAGTCCTGTATTGTTGATCATCGGCAGGTAGTTTTGAGCTTCCTTTTCTACTTCCGTGAGGGTTTTAAACAGGACCATGGTGGTAATTACCTCAGGTAGTTTTCGAAGTGTGTGCTCTACCCAGCCAAAATTTCTTCTACGATAGTCTACGGTTAATTTCACCCAATCAAAACAAATGTGATATTGTTGATCATGGTAGGAAATACATTCCAAAAATTTAAATTCTACTATGAATTATTAAGGCTCAATGGAAATAAAAATATGTTATAGGTACATAGAATATTTTCAAGCAACAAGTATGTAGTTACGTACTTGTGGTTTTAATTGTACTTGCACTTGTAGATACGTACTTTCGATTTTCGCTTAAAAAATTTCTAACTTTCGTTATCTGGAAGTAAAAATTGGAGAGGACATGGATGATGTTGATATGCATCATAATCAATAAAAACACCGATTTCGCATTTTTTGTTGGTACCATGGTTTTGCGATTCAGCGGACGATACATAGATTTTTATTTTATTTCTTAAGCGTTATTATAGTTTCCAGGTTTTTATTTTTAAAAATTGATGATAACTATTATACGCATGTGATTCAAAGTTTGCTAAAATTCCCGAAACTGAATCGCGTTTGGCTCCGTTCAAGTTTTTATTGCCAATTTTATCAGTTAAGGCCTAAACCGATCTTATATTACTGTTCAAGTAAAATTAAATATATTTGGTTTTTTCCATTCATTAGTTATCCACTCTAAAAATAAATTAATAATAATTTACATATTGTTTGCTTGTTTACATTTGCTAAGTATACAAAAATAAAACAATTAAATCAAGAAATTATTTTAAATAATTATTATCGTTAATATGTATAAAACAATAAAATCTTTAATAATAGTTATAATGGGTGATTTTTTAAGAGCTATAGGAAAGTTAAACAAACCACATAAAATTCAGAAAAATGCATGAAATCTTTATTTGAATCGATAGAACGGTCCATTTAATTTAATGTTTGAAGATTACTTCATGCAAATGTTGACCGTGAATACGCCTCAAATGGTCCATCCGCTTGGCATACTCTTTCCAACATTTCGGCCGGTATCTCATGAATAAATGCTTCAATGTTGTCTTCCAATGCGTCAATTGAAGCGGGCATGTGTGTATAGACATGAGCTTTAACATAGCCCCACAAAAAATAGTCTAGAGGCGTTAAATAGCACGATCTAGGCGGCCAATTGACCGGTCCCGAACGTCAAATAAAATGTTCACCGAACTCGCCTCTCAATAAGTCCATTTTTAAGCGTGCTGTGTGGCATGTGGCACCGTCTTGTTGAAACCACATGTCATGCAAGTCAAGCTCTGCATTTTCGGCAAACAAAAGTTCACCATTCACAAATACGTTACGATTCGTATAATCTTTGAAGAAGTACAGTCCAGTGATGCCACCAGCCCATAAACCGCACCAAACTGTGACTTTTTTTGGATGCATTGGTAGCTCTTACAATGCTTCTGGCTGATCTTCACTCCAAAATCGACAATTCTGCTTATTAACGTACCCATTGAGCCAAAAATGAGCTTCATCGCTGAACACAATATTTCGATAAAAAAGTGGATGAACTTTCTTAACAGAGCACGCATTTTGATAATAAAATTAAATAATTTGCAAGCGTTGTTCGTTTGTAAGACGATTCATGGTTAAATTATAGACCAAACTGAAGATGTTTGACAGTGAAACAAAACACGAAATGTGCGTCAGCTGTTTAAAGCAGTGTTGCCAAAAAGATAATAGCTAAAAAATCACCCGAGAGATAAATGAAAAAAATATTTATCGATTATAAAAGTTATGAGCAATGAAAAAAGTTTGAGTTAAGTTATGTATGTATAATAAAACCAATTTTTATGGAATATTTCTTAAAATGAATCATTATCATAATTATTATTTTGGGTCCTTGCAACTTGCAAATAGTACGAATTGAGAATACTGAAAGAATATACATGTGTGTCTGTTACAGTTAAAAGCGACCTATGGATGAAAAAATCGATTTTTACTTTTTTGGTGATTCTCAAAATAGACACTACGCTCTTTCTAATGCAGCAAAACGCAGTTTTCTAACTTCATTACTTTTGTCACAAGTAAGCTTTAAAATACACCTTTTATAAGAAAAAATTTTACTTGCTAACTTCAAAATCGTTTTTCTCCAAACCTCATGTTTGCCCTTTTAACTGAAACTGACACATATGTATTTATAGGAATGAGTATTTATTAAACCGCCTTGTTATGTGCTTTAAAATATTTTTTTTATTTTATATTTAAACATGGGCGGCGTTGACTAATTTCGCTGCTGGCAACTCAACTTTAGTTCAGTCGTCATCCGTAACCGACCCATAAATTACATTTTTTTAATATAATTTTTGCCCTTAAATGACTGTTTACTTACCAAAGTACAAAGTGGAAAAATAGATTCTTCGAAAATCCATTTAAGCAATTTTTCACTATTTCTAAATGGGATTTAAGTCTGCGACTGTGCCAGCCAGCTTAAAACCTGGACGGCTTTGTGTTCAAAGCTCGCTTCGATATGTGTTTAGGAACGTTGTCTTGCTGAAACTCATGGAAACGGAATTTTCCATTAAGCTGAATTCATCATAATGTCATTTAGTATACATATTTGTATAATAAACAGCATATCGTTAGCTAAAATGCAAAAAGATGTAACTAACAAAAAATTCAAAATCGTGTTTTTGATTGATTATTATAAATGCCATTGAACTACATGTCTATACAAAATTTTACACTTCTGGGATCAAAAATTGCGCTTTTATTAACAAAAAACAAAGGGACGTAACTACAAGTGTGTTTATTTCATAAATGAAAAACAACGTAATTACTAATTTTTTTTTTCAACAAATATAATGCAATGGTTTACTTTGAAAACTGTTTAAAAAATTCCATGGATGACCCATTAACGCATGTTTTCTGGCATGTTTATAGTTTTCATTTAATAAAGTTTTTGCTTCTCCTGTAAAATTATATTTCTGTTAGTTACGTCCTTTTGCATTTTAGCTAACGATATATTCTTCCCTCAATTCGAAATAGAGGCCCTGTGCAATGGTAAGAGGAACATCCCCATTACATTACACGTATTTGATCCACGGTTTTTGCTGTGTATTGGGGAAGAAGTTCTGTTTTAGTCTACGTACGCAAAGGCCGTTTCTGTCAGAGTTACCCAAATTGACTTTAGTTTCATCTGGCAACAAAATATTTCGTATTTTTAAGAACAGGCAAGGGGACAAAAAGATTATTTTTTACTTTAAGCAAAATTCTTTCCTCATAAGCGGCTATAATTTTTGATTTTTCCTCTATTTTCGGCCTTAAACTTTAATTTGACCGCGTTTTTAACCATTTTCTTTGATCAATTATTTATTTTCGCATTTCTCTGTAACTTTTACCAACATTATGGAGTTTTTTTTATTGCCTACCGGCGTTCATTACTGCAATGTTTACCTCTGATAAACACTGTAGTTAAATAGTACACCTCTTTTAATTTAGAATTGTATATAAAAACTTCTAAACTTACTACTGTCCGAAAGATATTACTTTTGTAGGCCGATACCGAAGTTAGGTCAAATTCGCCAGAAAAAAAAGACTTGCCCAGGTCATTTAAACTTTTTTAAAATTTAAAATCCAAAACCCAGGTCCAAATTTTTTTTAGTTTTTTTTTTTTAATATGTACCATAGAGTGGCATTATTATATATGTATGTGAGAAAAAAAGTTCCGGTCGGTTTTTAATTGGCCCTATTGTAAAACTTTAATGGTGAAAATTTGTCCTGAATTAAACAACTGTAACACGTGCCCATTTGAGGTCAAAGTCAAATATTATTGAATCCGCTATATTTGCATACAAATGTTTTAAAAACTAAACTTTTTTTCGCTGGTTCTGTATGAAGTTGCTGACCTATTTTTAGTTCATTATGTATATTTAAAGTAGCAGTTTTTATTATTTGAATTACCCTTTGCGTCACTGGGAACGTTAATACTAACAAAATATTTTTTTAAACTTGGGTAAAAAATGACTGAAAAGATACTGCATTTTTAATTTTTTTTATTAACTCTTATCACGTGTCATAAATTTAGACGCATCTCCAACGATGTGTTTTATGCTAGAATAAGCGTAGAAGTAAAGTCGAAAACATCCCAATAAATATACCTGCATTGCTGTTAATAGCTAAGACAAAAACCCATTGTAATTTGAAATTCAACTGATTTTACATGTTTTTTCCTTTACTTCTGTTTTTTAAAGGAAAAAACATGTAAAATCAGTTGAAATGGATAATCATTCAGGAAAGCAAATTTCGATCTACCAAATGTTAAAATACAATTTGGTTTAAGGATTGATGTTTGACTAGTGACGTCAGCAGTCGTCGATGGCTGCGAGTGTAAGACGGCAAATCCATCTGAGGAGATCGAGTGGTTGCGATCGAAACATGTCATGGTAACCTGCCGGCCAGGGTTCGAGCCCGAGCCACGTCAAGAATGAAAGATTATCAATAACAATTTTAATTAATTTTCATGTTGTGAAATTCCTTTCTTCATAAAAATAATTTAATAAAAAATTAAATTTCATGAACTTAAGCCTAATTAAAAATATTGAAAATTTGGATTAAAAATTAAAATAAAATTTAAAAATTTTTTCAACATTCAACATAAAATCATTTCATAAAATCAAAATATTAAAAAATTAAAAAGAGGAAACAAAAAAACAATTTTTAAAATATTTTGTTAGTATTAACAAATGGGGGTCATTTTATCATCCGTGACGCCAGGTGCTAATTTAAAAACTTAGAAAATGCTACTTAAAATATTTAATCAATGGGTCGGCGACTTCATACAGAAACAGAGCATTTTTATGTAAATATAGCGGATTTCATAATATTTGAACTCTGACCTTAAATGGGAACGAAAAACAACACCACGACATAACTTACATCATATAAGTTCTGGCAATAATCGTATTCGTCTATTGGACTTAAAGATTTGATAATGAATGGTATCATATTTTAAGCTATTTGTTATTGTTTGGTAAAACATCTCTTTATCATTTTGTTTGAAATTCTCATTTATCTGTTTTAATATTTTTAGGTCTCCTTCTGGTTTTAAATGTAAAGTGGCACGTATGCCAACTGAACGCAATGCTGTGGAATACAATATGAATCATAAAAAACGTGGCTTAGCATTAATTTTTAATCATGAATTTTTTGATATACCATCACTGGAGAATCGTAAAGGCACTAATATCGATTGCGAGAAATTAAAAAAATCGTTCGAAAGTCTTCATTTTGATGTATCAACACATAAGGATTGTAAATTACGAGAAATTCTTGATCACATCGATAAGGGTAAGTCAGAAATAACGAGGGCATATATTCGATAGAGCCTCTAGTATGTACATGAAAAAAAATTATTTTCCTTTTTTCTTATAACATTATTATAAGAAAATATTTACAAATCAGTAGGAACATGGTACAATTAAAACCACAGTGCTACAATTTGACACTTTTTTCCTGACAATCGTTTTAACCTCAATCGGGTACGCTGAATCCAGTGGTATTAACCGTTTTTTAGGTTAACTCTTGTTTTCGAGATATACCGTTATTTCGAAAATGGAGGAGGTTGCACAACATTTATTCGCGTAACTAAAAAACGTTTTAGTTTATTGAATAAACTAAAGAAAAATCTCCAATAAACTTACCTTTTAGTAAGGCTTAACTTTTTTCTAGCCCGCGCAGTCGTTTTAGAGCCACTTTAACTTTAATCTTCGTATTTACTTTTTGAGTTGTATTTTTTTAACTTTTTTTTGCTAGTTTGAGCGGCCAACGGTGGTGGTTTAAACCTTAACTTACACTGTCAACATACACATGTTTAACATAAAGAATTTGCAAAAATATAAACAAAAAATACATTGTAAAACATGGCTTAAAGTGTTATGATACTTGCTATTTTTAGTATTGGATTTTTTTTAGAATTGACTGAATGAAACAACAAATGCGAGAAAGAACAAGAAATACAATTTGATAAACAACCCCTTTTTTCTGATTGACATTTCTCATGTTTATTTTTTTCTTTCACTAAAACAAAAAAAAATTGTAAAAGCTTGGGCAGTTGAAACTATTTTGTTTTTGATAAGTGAAATGAAGCAGGTGCCCATCATATGGGATTTCAAATCATAAATATTCAATTAAAGAATATACCCCGATGTAAATCGTAATATTTTACATTATTTGCATTAAATTTTTTTGTATATAAAAAAAAATTGTTTGTGATTCCAAAATAAAATGTAAACTAATTTTTTCTTCACGTTTAGAAAATAAAGGATCAAACAAAACAAGAAACAAATGGTTAAAATCTGAGTACAACTTTTATTTACAAAATATGAAATATGTATGTACATTAGAGTGGGTCAATTTGTTCGGGCCCAAAAAAGTGACAAAGCGTATAGCAAAATCGTAATCTACGGAAAATTCTAAGAACTTTTCCTAAAGAAACCATGGTTCGAAAATCAAAATCGAGCTTCCGGTTTTTGACTTGAAAGTTTGGTGCTCAGAAAATCTGAAAAAAATAATAATTTTTTGGAAATATTTATTGCAATTGGTGAATAGTTGGCCTGTAGCGCTGAAAGAGGGCTTGTTTAAAAGGAAATTTTCTCAGCTTTATATATCTGTGCTCATTTTTAAAAAATTCTGTACATAAATAATTGGTTAGGAGATTTTTGTCAAAATGTTCATAGTCAAGCTGGTAAAATAACAAAAATGTATTTTATTTTTTTTTAACCCAATTTTCTATTTTAAATTTACTACCTTTTAAAAAAAGAAACTAAATGAAAAAAACAAAATAAAATTACCCAATAAAAATTTTTCTCATTTTGCAAAGCACTAATGGTAGGTACATTTAAAAAAATAAGCGCAATGTTATGCGCTACGCAATAAGACATACAGAAATGCAGTAAAGTATCCAGGCTTGAAAATTTTTTTGCACTTATCAATTATAATTCTACACAAATTTATTTTTACCGGCAAAACTGTTGATTATAAAGAAAAACGTTATATGAACGGATTAAAGAAATTGTAATTCTAAATTTTTTTGAGTTTGTTTTAGCAAAATCGGACAAGTGGTTCTCGAGTTATGTTAAACAAAAAAACATCAAGATAAGGAAAAAATTTAAAATGTCATAAAAAAAACTGACACATACGAACGCCAAACCCTTTGAGGGTTTTACTATACTGACCTAGTACCATCACCCTGACTTGGAATTTCTCACCCCCCAGACAATAATCCCAAAAATGTTCCATAGTGTTATCAGAGCAGCGTCTGAGGCAGTGTTACCGTCGGATATTTTAAAAAAGTACCAAAAAAGGGGATATCTACAAAAAAAGTGGCACCAAAAAGGGGATTTTTTAAAAAATAAGTACACCACGTTATGCAGTTTTTACGTTTTTTTCTATTTGTTATAATATTAAACATTGTATAGTAATTTTATACACTAAAAAAATTGATCGTATTACAATAGACATACATACTTACTTACAAACGGCTCATTTGTTGTAAAAACTAAAATAAATATTTTGGAAATATTTCTCTGGAGAAGTAATTTTTATAAAATATTGACTTTAATATTTTGGTAATTCAAAAACGTTAAACTTGTTTTCTCCAAACATGTTTTTTGATTATGACATTGTTGCTGCAAATAGAAAATATTTATGTAATGTGTTTTATATATACATTTATTAATATATTTCTTGTACTTTTCCTTCTGAATACATTTTCTTTGATTTATTAAAGGCATTGTATTGCACAGGTAGATATTTAAAAACTTTTTAGAAATTTATTTGCCCATTCCCCCAGATTCTCCCATCACGTCTAATTAGTCAGATACACCAATAACTGTAATTTCGGAAGATGATTTGTACCACAATTAATAACAAAATCCATAGTTTTATAATTTTATTCTACAGTCAACCTAATTACAAAAGTTTAGGCCCAGGCTCACGATGTCGACAAGAACATTTCTTTGGTATATTTGTATTGAAAACAAAAACTAATTTTAGTTTTTTATAAATATGCGAAAGAAATGAATGCTAATCCTATAACAAAAAAACGAAAATATCACTTTTTCAAATACTTTATATTTAATCAGTTCCGCAATTTAATACAAATAAATACATACATGCTACTGAATTTAAGTGCGAGTGTTTAAATTTCTATACTAAAGCATATTTAGTTTTTATCCAATTTCGTCTATTATTGCTTAAAATTTTTGTAATCCGGTTTATAAACCAAAACTATAAAACTGGATTTAGTTATAAATTATGGTACAAAACATCTTCCGAAATTACAATAATTGGTGTATCTGATAAATGTGACGTGATGGGAGAAAACTGCGCTGATACTCGTCTTTAGCTTTCCAAAAATATAAGAATCAGTTGGAATGGTTAAACAAACTTTTTCAATGTAGTCCTGTGTTATTTATTAATGGTCAGTTTCATTTATTTTTCTATTGTTTCTTTATTTTTAATTAAAGCTAACTTAGTAAAAACACGCTCAGAAGACCTACTATGAAATATCAATTTGTAAAAGTTTGAATATATATACAAGTATACTCATCAAATCTATTTTTCAATGTTCCAATTTCACGCCAAAAATCTTCACAGTATTCGAAATTTTAAATATGTGTTCATAATTCGTGTCACTTACTTTACTCTCTAGAAGTTTAAATTCACGTATAAATGCATCTGGGTCAGTTATAATATCTTTAAACTCTGAAACTAATTCGAAATAGTTTATATCTTCATTAGGCACTATAAATAATGGGTCTAAATACTTCCATATATTGAGCTTTTGGTTTTTTATATCAATTCTTTACACAATTTTTGGTAAAAACTTAGATTTTACTTTTAATATCACGACCAATATATATATATATACAATATATATATATATATATATATATATATATATATATATATATATATATATATATATAATAAATAAAACAGGTTAATAGAAAGTTTATTCAACCGATTTTCAGCTAAACACGCATGACAAGAAAATACATTTAATATAAACTTGCTTACATATACGTACATATTGTTACGAAAGTTAAATTATCTAAGAATTATTTATAGTTATAGTTATAAGTTATCTTGTAAGTTATAGTTTTATGTTACTTAAAATTGTCATGTATAATTTTCAACACAACTGTTATTTTAAAAATAATTCCTATATAAATTTCCCAGTAATTTCTAGAAATGGTTATAGAACATAATAAATAGTTTTTACGGGAAGGTTCAGGAAAAATCTAGAAATAATTATGAAATATAAAAAGGGGTGACTCATGTAAAATTAGTTGAGTCTGTTTTGAAAAACGGTTCTGTTCGTAACTAACAATTGTGAACAAAATAAATAATTTCAATAAAGTTTGTTAAGTTGAATAAGTGTGTGTTTTTATTCGGATTTGCAATTAAAAGAACTCAAACGCGTTTATTAAAGGAAAAACGTAACAATTGGTGTCAGAAGTGAAATTGCAATAAAAAAAAAAAAAATAATAAAAATAAAATAAATAAACAAATAAAAAAAAAAGTATAAAAAAAAAACTATACAAACAACAATGAAATTCGAGGAGCTAAAAGTTGAACAGCTCAAGAAAGAGTTGGGCAAGTTGGATCTGCCTACTGCAGGAAATAAAGCTGAGCTGCAGAAAAGATTAATCGATGAATTTAAGCGACGCAACATTGACATCGCAACTTATGAATTTGAAGAAAAAGAAGAAATATAAGTTGCTACCCGTGCAGTAACAAGCAACATGGATCTTGGTACAATGTTTGCTGCTATGATGGAGAAAATGGAAAAAATGTCGGCAGAAACTTCCAGAAAAATGGAAGAAAATTCTAGAAAAATGGAGGAAATGGTAAAAGAAAATTCGGCTGTAACCTCTAGAAAAATGGAAGAAAATTCAAAAGCTATCGTAGCAGAAAATTCTAGAAAAATGGAAGAAAATTCTAAATATATGGAGAAGATGGTAAAGGAAAATTCAAGCACCATCTTAGCCGAAATTCAAGAAAATTCTGGAGTAACAAACGAGAAACTTCAGGCTACTAATGAAAAACTTGAGAAGCTTCAAGAGATTTCTGCTGTTATAAACGAAAGAGTGGACGATATGGAAATAGAATTGTCTGATGTAAAAACACAAGTCACGGTGTTCGATGAAAAACTACATCATCTGGAAGTTAAAGTTAATAGTCTTCAGTGCCAAGACGGAGCGGTTCGAGTTTCACCAGAAGTCTGTAGTAGAATTAAGGCCCCGAGTTTTGACGGCAGTTCACCATTTAGTGTTTTTAAGTTCCAGTTTGACACAGTTGCCAACAAAAATGCATGGAACAATGAAGAAAAAGCCATAGAGCTGATTCTGGCTTTAAAAGGATCTGCGGCTGAAATTCTAGAAAGTGTACCAGTAAGTTGCAGAAACAATTACGATGACATTATGGTAGCACTGCAACGAAAGTATGGTACACTCATAAAATTATTACAGTAACTAATTGTAGGTTATTAAATTCGTTTTCGGTACTGTTAAAATTGAATAAAAATATAGTTATTTTACGAATAAATTTATTTTTCAACATTTATGTTTGTTATTAAAAAAACAAACTACCAAAAAATAATGTTTTCCGTATTTTTTTTGTTAATTTGTTTGATTTTTATCGGTTAAAATATATTTTTTAAAAGTAAAAACTATTCAATTTTAACGAATATGATGTTCAATAAATAAAAAACTTAGAAATTACTGAAAAAATCATTTGTTTTAAATGAAATGTAAATGATCCGTTTTTTAAATGAATTTTAATTTGTTTCAAATGAATTTTCGTTTGAATTTAACTACATAATATTTTGAGTGTAGTGAACACAGAAAAGAAATATTCAGAATGGAATTACGGGGAAGAGTACAAAAGGCAAACGAGACGCTACAGGATTTCGCATTAGAGATTGAGCGCTTGGTGCAGCTTACCTATCCAGGTGAAAGTCATCCATTGCTAGATCATTTTAAGACCGAGGCATTTGTAAACGGTATACGGGATGCTGATGTGAAACTAGCGGTATGTGCATCACAGAAGCCATCATTTGCCGAAACGGTATCATTTGCCCTAGCCCAAGAAACCGCAAGAATAATTTCAAGGCCGCAAGCGTATAAGGTGCGAAAACTTGATTTTGCCGCTGAAGAACAAAGAGATATTGTAAAGGACATAAAGGAGGCAGTGATGCAAGCTTTAAACGAGAAGCAAGGTAAAAACAAAGTAAAATGTTATAATTGCGGTAAGATTGGCCATATTCAGCGAAACTGCAAAGCACCTAGAAGACGATCAAGATCTTCTTCGGCACCAGGAAACAATCAGCGTGCTAATCAACACACATCACAAGAGTCACCTTTAAACTAAAAATAGCTAGCACCTCGGGGCATGGGCTAGCTTCCACATCTGAGGGCCCCACAATCTCTATATCAGTAGTGCAAAGGAGCAACAGGAATCTTACTGCTTATGATTACATTAATGGTCAGAAACGCATTCTTACTGTGGACACTGGGGCATCACATTCTATAATAAGGCCAGATTTAATACAAAAATCAATCCAACCACTGAGCGGGGTAAGTCTGCGAACAGCTACAGGCGAGTCTGCCACTGTTTATGGAAAAGTAAAAGCACAATTAAGTATGGCCAATGCAATCGCCCATCACGTATTTATTGTGGCTGATATTGTAGACGAGGTAATCATTGGCGCAGATTTCATGATTGAACATGGTATTCAATTGGATATGGGTCAGCGAATTATGTATTGGCGTGATGTGGTGATACCCCTTGAAGTTGGATACGAAACCACGGCCCATGTAAGACAGCTAATCGCCCTTCAACGTGAAAAACTGCCACCCAAATCAGAAACCTTAGTATGGGCGCGAATGGAGGGAGATTGTGAGGACAACAGTTTTTGGGTGGTAGAGCCAGCAGAAGTTAAAGGAGATATCGTAACAGCGCATGCTCTCGTAAAACCCAGCAACAATCTAGTTCCCGTGAGAGTATTAAATTTATCCAGCATTGAAAAAGTCCTTACGCAGAACTTCAAAATTGGACAATGTACTTCAACAGAAGCAATAATTAATTGCGAGCAGCATCAAGGCGCAGCCAGAAGAATTGGCAAGGACCACGAGTCACTAGAGGAACGTGTGCGAAAATGGACCGAAAAGCTAACACCGCCTTGCAAAAATAAGGCCAAACAACTACTAAGAAAATATGCCTCTGCATTCGCTTTGAAAGGTCAAAACCAAGGCAGAACGTCAATCGTGAAACACGAAATCAACACAGGCGAAGCTAAGCCAATAAAACAGGCGCCAAGAAGCATTCCTCTAGCAAAGCGAAATGAAGTAAAAGAGCTGGTTAGCGAGATGGAAAAGAACAGAGTTATTAAACCATCATCAAGTCCGTGGAGCTCACCAGTGGTTTTGGTGAAAAAGAAAGATGGAAGTACCAGATTCTGCGTAGATTACAGAAAACTGAATGACGTCACAAAAAAAGATAGTTATCCATTGCCTAGAATTGATGATACCCTGGACACGTTAGCCGGAACGGAATGGTTTTCTACATTGGATTTGCAGAGCGGTTATTGGCAAGTAGAAATTTCGGAAAACGATAAGGAGAAAACTGCGTTTAGCGCAAGTGATGGCTTATGGCAGTTTAATGTGATGCCATTTGGACTCTGCAATGCTCCGGCTACATTCGAGCGGTTAATGGAGCAGGTGTTAAAAGGTCTTCACCGAAAGACATGTTTGGTGTACCTTGACGACATTATTGTAATGGGGAAAACATTTGATGAGCACCTGAAAAACCTAGAAGAGGTGATGAAACGTATATCAATGGCAGGACTCAAACTAAATGCTAAGAAATGCTCACTGTTCCAGAAGGAAGTAAAATACCTGGGACATCGTGTAACCTCCAAAGGCATCTCGACGGATGATGATAAAATAAAAGCTGTAATGGATTGGCCTCGCCCGAAAAATATTCATGAATTACGCAGTTTTCTAGGCCTATGTACATACTACAGGCGCTTTGTACCAAACTTTGCAAATATTGCTGCAAGTTTACACGAATTGACTAAAAAGGCGCAAAAATACATCTGGAGTGAAGCACAGGAAACAGCATTTCAGAAACTGAAGGAATTGTTGTGCTCAGCACCAATTTTGGCTTACCCCATTACTGGAGAGAAATTTGTGCTTGATACCGATGCGAGCGGATACGGAGTTGGAGGTGTGCTTTCCCAAGTGGTCAATGGTGTAGAGCGAGTCGTGGGCTATTACAGCCGAATACTTTCGAAGCCTGAGAGAAATTACTGCGTAGCGCGAAGGGAGCTCCTGGCAGTTCTAGAGTGCGTAAAACATTTTCACAAGTATTTATATGGTCAACATTTTGAGTTAAGAACGGACCATTCTGCACTCAGGTGGTTGCTGCAATTCAAGAATCCGGAAGGTCAGATAGCTCGCTGGATTGAGCGCCTACAAAGTTATGATTTTACCATTGAGCACAGAAAAGGTGGAAAACATGGCAACGCGGATGCTCTATCAAGACGACCCTGCAAACTGGAATGCAAGCATTGTGTAAAGGCTGAAGGAAAGGAATACAACTGTGAAGTTCGCCTACTGCATATAGAGTCCAACGAAGACTGGTCAATGGCACAGAAAGCTGACCCTATATTAGAGAAAATCATGAAGGCCAAAGAAGAAGGCAGAAGGCCGAATCGAAACGAAGTATCATCTGAAAGTCCGCTAACAAAAGCATACTGGGCCCTATGGAACAGCCTACAGTTGATAAATGGCTGCCTGTACCGAGCATGGGAAAGTGCCGATGGAAAATCAGTTCGTAACCTCATTGTGGTGCCATCGTCAAAAGTACATGAAGTTCTAAATGAATTCCATAATGGTCCAAGTGGTGGCCATCTTGGCGTAACAAAAACATTAGAAAAATTAAAACAACGTTTCTACTGGGTTGGGTGCCAACAAGCTGTGGCCGATTGGATATCAAATTGCACCCAATGCATTGCCGCCAAAGGACCAACAAGGAGAAGTCGGGGACCGCTTCAACAGTACAATTCGGGTGCCCCATTTGAGCGAATCGCAATGGATATAGCCGGACCTTTTCCTGTGAGTGATGCCGGCAACCGTTATGTGTTAGTAGTTATCGATTACTTTAGTAAATGGCCAGAGGTGTATGCCATCCCAAATCAAGAAGCTAGAACCGTTGTGGACGTATTTTTGAATAACTGGGTGTGCCGTTACGGAGTTCCAATAGAATTACACTCCGACCAAGGCAGAAATTTTGAATCTGGTGTGTTCAAAGAAATGTGTGAATTATACGGAATAAGAAAAACTAGAACAACTCCTTTGCATCCACAATCCGATGGTATGGTCGAAAGATTTAACCGCACACTAGAGGAGCACTTGCGTAAAGTAGTAAGCACACATCAGAAAGACTGGGATGAACACATTCCGAAGTTTTTGTTGGCATATAGATCAGCTGTTCACAACTCCACCTCTCGTACACCTGCCAAAATTGTCTTTGGAACGGAGCTCAGACTACCTGGAGATCTAGAATTTGGTGTTAAGCCTGGACCAACAGATGACAACAATGAAGGCTCTACCTCACAGGAACAAGATGACCTTAATGAACTTCATGAGTTCGTGCGAAGTCGGATTAAGCTGTCCAGTGACAAGATGAAAGCCAGATACGATCGAGCGGCAAATTCGGAAGGTTTCAAAGAGGGCCAGTTGGTTTTACTTTTTAATCCGCAACGAAAGAAAGGACTATCTCCAAAGCTGCAGACTCATTGGGATGGCCCATATAAAGTAATAAAGAAATTGAATGACGTGGTGTATCGGATCCAGAAATATAAGAGCCCAAGATCAAAAATGAAAGTGGTACATCTAGAACGACTAGCCCATTATGGAAAAGGAGAATCTGAGCCTATTCGGGACGAACAGGCTTAAGTGGAGGGCAGTGTTACGAAAGTTAAATTATCTAAGAATTATTTATAGTTATAGTTATAAGTTATCTTGTAAGTTATAGTTTTATGTTACTTAAAATTGTCATGTATAATTTTCAACACAACTGTTATTTTAAAAATAATTCCTATATAAATTTCCCAGTAATTTCTAGAAATGGTTATAGAACATAATAAATAGTTTTTACGGGAAGGTTCAGGAAAAATCTAGAAATAATTATGAAATATAAAAAGGGGTGACTCATGTAAAATTAGTTGAGTCTGTTTTGAAAAACGGTTCTGTTCGTAACTAACAATTGTGAACAAAATAAATAATTTCAATAAAGTTTGTTAAGTTGAATAAGTGTGTGTTTTTATTCGGATTTGCAATTAAAAGAACTCAAACGCGTTTATTAAAGGAAAAACGTAACAATATATTAAAACAGTTTTACTTATATTAAAGCTGGGAGTTATAACAAAACAGAAAGAAACAAAGTATCTTTTCCTAACGTAAAAAGTATCAAAAAAGTGGCAAGAATCACAAAAAGTACCACATTTAGGTGCATTTTGTAAAAGTGGCCAAATAGTATCCAAGCAGTCGAAAAAGTGGCAAATTGCCACTTTAGTGGCACCAACGGTAACGCTGGTCTGAGGCACGAAATAAACATTTTCGGCTTTACAGGCAGAAATTTGCTAGAAAGTTTTCGAGGGTTCAGTGTAACAAACATATTATAAATAGACTTTTGCTCAGTTCTGACCCACTGATTACTAGTATAAGACCAACTCCAAAAAAAAAAGTAATTACCCTTTACAAAAGAAGCAATTTCTTTAATGCTTCCACCTGTATTTGGCTCTGGAGAGAATTCAGATTCAGAAGAGGATTTTGAAGAAACAGACGAAGAAGAACCATGGCACTCATCATCATCTTAGCGCAAAAGAGAAGTTATTTTAAATAAATTAGTTGTTATTATTTTAAATTAAATTTGCTGTTACTATTATAAATAAGTTATAATTACGAATACATTAATTATTTTCAGATAAATTAATTACTATAAAATACATAAAAGTCACATAAAATCTTAAAAATTAATGTTTTGGAAATTAGCAAAAAAAAAAAATTTTTTTTTACAGGGTCGTTCCCGGGGGTTGGGTTGGAGGGATACCCATAAAAGTTCAAAAATTTAATTTTTATAGTATTAAGGCGTTAGTAATCTATTTCTTTTAATATTTACATTTTTTTTAAATATTATCTTATGTAACCGCCCTCAAAAGGGGGCGGGGGCGAAAAGTGTAGTTTTACGGTCTCATGGGTCTAATTTTAGGTTTTTTAACTTTCGCCGACGTTAAAAGTTGCATTTGCCAAACAAAAGTATGGGAAAACTTTAAAAAAAATTGCATTATTCAGAGGTTGGATTAGTTCTTCTAGGGGGAACCTTTTCCTCCTTAGTCCGATTTTATTTATTTTTGAGGTTTACCTGCCTATGACAATATCACATATTTCTGCCAAGTTTCATCGATCTAGGGGCACTCAATAACTTTAAAGAAGCAATATAAGCTAAAACAAAAAGTAATGTCCGGCTAGATTGGCAAAAAACCCCATGTGCGTCGATCTGAACTTCATCCCTGTCTTTAAGATATTCAAAAAGGGCCTGCACTAAAATAAGATTGAATTCCTAAATATGATGAATTGGAATTTTTCGTTTTTGGGTACCAAAAAGACTTTTTGCGCAAAGCGGCAAGTTGGGAACTCCCATTCCTTTCAATGTAGTGTATCGGTTAGGCAAGTTTTGCAGGGTAGTACTGTGGTTATTTTGTTGAACTATTTATGGGTTTTTGATCCAAATTTTTAATATTTTTAATTAGGCTTAAGTTCATCATATATAATTTTCATTAAATTATTTTTATGAAGGGCTAGAACCCTGGCCGGCAGGTTACCCTCACATGTTTCGATCGTAACCACTCGATCTCCTCAGAGTGATTTGCAGTCTTACACTCGCAGCCATCGACGACTGCTGACGACAATAGTCAAACATCAATCCTTAAACCAAATTGTATTTTAAACTTTGGTAGATCGAAATTTTCTTTTTTGTTCTGTTTTTTCCGTACTTTTATCAAGAATTCTTCTTGAAGTCCAAAGTACATTTTTTTGTTTTTTCATTTTTGTCTTTCTTTTTTCTTGTTGACCTTTTTCAGCACAACTTGAAGGACAAATGTGTACATAGAGCTCGTGCCTTAGCTTTAACAATAGTTAGTATTGTAGTTATTTTGTTGAACTATTTATAGTTTTTTAATCCAAATTTTTAATATTTTTAATTAGACTTAAGTCCATCAAATTTAAATTTCATTAAATTACTAGCTGACCCGGCAAACGTTGTTTTGCCATACAACTTATTTCTTTTCAATGTTACAGTGTCTGCATCCCAAATTTTAAGAAAATCGGTTGATTAGTTAAGACGATAATAAAAATTATAGGCTACAGTTCTTTCCAGATGTTACACTATTTGTACGCCAAATATCAAAAAAAAATGGTTGATTAGTTAAGAAGATATAGGGAGGGGGAGCCTTTACACTTCTTGTCCTATTTCACATCTTATTCCCTATTTCCTTTCAGATGTTTCAGTGTCGGCATGCGCCATTTTAAGAAAACACGTTCATTTGTTTAAAAGATATATACCGCTATTGCCCTATCTCACGCCCTATTCCTTATTTCCTTTCAGATGTTACAGTGTCTGCATGCCAAATTTTAAAAAACCCGGTTGATTAGTTTAAAATATTGGGGAAGGGGAGCTTTTACCCCTATTGCCCTATTTTACGCCCTAAATAATAAAAATTTCAAGCTTTAGTTCTTTCCAGATGTTACACTATTTTCCTGCAAAATTTCAAGAAAATCGGTCAATTTGTTAAGCAGATATAGGGAGGGGGAGTTTTACCCCTTTTGTCCTATTTCACGCCCTATTCTCTATTTTCTTTCAGTGCCTGCATTCCAAATTTTCTTTCAGTGCATGCATTCCAAATTTTCAGAAAACAGGTTGATTAGCTAAGATTAGCCTAAGGGAGGGGGAGCTAATGCCCTATTTTGCACCCTCTAGCGATAAAAAATATACTTTACGACCTATTCTTATATCTAACAAATACACAAAAAAAAAAAAATACAAAAAGAGTTTACTCTTTAGGTTCCACACATAGTAGTTTTATTACATTTTAAATATTCTGCCAGATCCACACTATTGTAATTGTTATCCATATAAAGTGTGTGTCCCTTTTGCAAATACTTCTCCATTAAGTAAGCGACGACTCCAAATGAATTACCTATTCATTAACAACGGTATTTTTGCCAGTGTAAAACACTATATTTATTAAAAATTCATCGGTCGTGCATAGTTCATAATATTCATAGTTTCATAATTCCGTATTTATATCTTGTTTGGAATGTACTAACGAAACAAAAGTCTTCCTCTCCATAAAAGTTGAGCTTCATCCAAAGATAAATTTTGAGAAGGAATATAAATTTTGTTTATGTTTCGAGTTATATGATAAACGACATTTTTGATTTTGTGGTGGCGATTAGATTTATCATTTTCTTCAGGGTTAAAGAGGCATAAACAACAAGTTATATTCTTAAACTTAAAACGACTAATAGTTTTACCAAAAACGCTTTGATAATAACCCGGATCTTTGCTCCAAAACAATCACATTTGTGCTTTTTGGTTAAGAGACATTAAAAGGCATAAAGCAATAACTTTTTTAATTCTTCAAATGTAACATTTTTCCATCTAAGCAGATTAGTCTTTACCCCTTAGTTTCTTATTTGTAGATAAAATAGTAGCACGTGCATTAGTCCACACAACTATTTTGTTCAGTAGTTCATCGTAAAATATCTGCATAAAATAATGTATTGGTTTTGCATTAGGTGGTAAATTTATTGATATTTTTTCTTCTACTGTTAATTCAATACTACATTCTTCAGGCTCCAAAACAATCAAATCATTTTTATTTCTTTTATTTTCATTATGATCAACCTCTAAAAAAATATTTTCCTCAAAAAATTGGCTTCCTCGCAGTCGTCCCTTTCACTATTTGGAATAAAGCTACGTCCAGAGTCTTCAAAATCCAAATCACTTTAAGTCTTTCATTCGATTGTACTGTGTGTGCTCGAGTCTCTTGATCAGCTGTTTTCTTTTGCAAAAAAGCAAAGGCGAATTCAGAAAGGTGACCGCATCATGAGATAGAGTTATGCCAGCTATCCCTTTTTTTTTTAAAATACTATGGCCCATAACTATAGTCATAAACAAAGCATACTTTAAGAGTTCTAAAGTAAACTTTTATTAAAAATATGCTTTTGATCTACTATAGACAAGCAAAAGCATACCTTACACGTTAAACCCGATGTTAATTTTAAAACCAGCTGAAGTTGTGTTTAACTCATTTAACAACAGCATCAGCTGTTTTTCGCCAAAAAAGTACTTGCAAAAAGTTAAAAATGTTTATGTTATAAGATGTTGGCTGATATTTTGCAATTATTAATGATTTGCAGGAAAACTTTTATGGAAAGAAACACAAAGTTTTGTAATTTTGTTGTTGCTTTCTACATAAAATCATATTGCATGTTTCAACCGTACAAGATATGCAGTGTTTTATTTATATTTTAATTTTCAATGTCGGCTGCTTAAAGTTGCCACTTGCTTATATTTTGTTGTATGTTGTATGAAAAATTTGCTACATTTGAGGTGGCACCCAGTTAAAGTCGGTTCAATTTAAAACATACTTTAGTTTCGACTATAGTAGCAAAATATTTAAAAGAATGTTTTTATTTTAAAGTTGTTTTTAAATAGAACCGACTTTAGCGTTTGACTATGATTATGGGCCTATGTATTTTGTTTTTGTAAAAAGTTAGAGTGACTGTCAAAATTGTTTGTTGAAAATATAAAAAAGGAAATTTTTTGTTTATAAAATATGTATACACAATTGCTTTAGAAAGTAAATCTTTTTCCTCTATTGCAAATTAATGGTGACTCCACTTATTCCTTACGCCTTTTTACTTCCTTGTGTTTATCTTTTAGATTCACTTTTTTATTTTATAAAATTTAAATAAGTTTTTTTTCAAAAATTTAAATTTTTGTTGAATTTAAAATTTGAATTAATTTTTTCACAAAATGTAAACAAAACTTGACATTCAGTATACATACGAAAAAAATTAACAAAAAACAGATGACGTGAAAATGTCACCATTATGAATTCGCCTTGAAAAAAGCTAAGTATTTTAAAAATTGTCTTATATCTTATATCATAAAATTTAAAAATGAATTTAAAATCTTTCAATTCAGTTGATGAAGTGTGTTGCCAAGCATCAATTCAGTTGAAAGACTCAGTTGACAATTGAATTGAAACGTGTATGGGGCACATAAAACAGAACTCTTTAATGAAGTGATTGCAATCAGAGACCTGCGCCGTCAAGTTTTGTCGGCGGAGGCGGCTTGCAAAAATATTGCGGGCGGCGACTCAAAGCCGGCTTAAGCCGACTTAAACTTAGGCCAATTCAAGGCCTATCCAATAGGCCTGCTTACTACTACAACAATACAAAAAACAACAGGCATTTTGTTTGTGTAAAATTCCTCGCCGTTGTCTAAATCTTACTACCACATAGGCAAAACCATGGTGTCAGCACTACGCCAGATGACGATTTTTTGCTCTTGCATTGTTTGTCTAGGTTTATGTCAAAGTTTTGTTTATGTTTACAAAATATCCACGTTTTGTGCTGTGATTATTGTATTTTATTAAAGTTTTTGATAATTTTAAATTAAAATAAATAAGATATTGAACATAATTAAATAAAAATTGGCTAAAAATGTATTTATTTCATCACGTTCAGCGGCACGCTTTGATTTTTGTTTAAAGTATCTTTTGACGTAAACGGTGATATAATTTCCATTTTTGTTGTAATGTTGTATTTGTTGCCGTAACGATGCCACCTACTTATTCCACCATTGGCAAAACAAAAGGAAAAATGTGTTTTGTGTGCATGTATGTGTGGCAAAAAATCAGAAAAGTAAACAAAAATATACACGTATAAGGAAAATGTAAACAACTTTTAATATCGTTGAGGAATAAACCAAATAAACATCTGGCTTCTTAAGCAGACCTATTGGATAGAAATTGGGCCAATTTAAAAATAATTTTTTTTTACCAACATTCATATTTTAGTTTGAATAATAAAATTAATTTGCATATTAAGTATATATTAAGTATATAAGTATAAATGCTTGTGGACTATAATCTATTCCTAAATGAGATTTTAAATTTTACCGCAAAACCTTTGAAAATATACAAGTACTATATCTTACTCATTAACATATCGCACCTATTCAACAATACTGTATTAAATCGAAATTTTTAGTTTTTGACTTTTTGAAAATAGTCGAGAGGTATTATTCATATCTACCCACTGTACAAATTTCGAGCTATTTTGCCTACCTTTTGGTAAAGAAATGGTTGGCTTAAAAATACTTTTTCATATGCCTTTCATATTAAATTAAAAATTGTTTTGCTTCTACTGAAAATTTTAAAATTTTGAGTTAATACAGTATTGTTGAACAGGTGCGATTTGTATTTATTAAAAAAAAAAACGGTTTTTATTAAAAATAAAAAGAATGGAAAATTTTTTTTCTAGTTTTGGTTATGCGTTTCTTGTAGGGAATATTCGATTAAATGACAGTTACCGGCGGCTGATTTTAAGCCGACTTTAATCGATCAATTTTCGGCGGCGGCGGCTGTTAAAAATAATCGGCGGCGCGGCTCAGCCGGCTTAAGCCGTCAAGGCGCAGGTCTCTGATTGCAATACTAAAAACTGTTAAAGTTTGTTTTGCCACTAAGAGCCGGTTTTTTACTTAGAGTTTAAGCCAGGATCAATAGTAAGATTTGTTAATCTTATAATAAAAATAATCTAGCCTTAATCCTCCGTGGCGTTTTTGAGTGAAAGATTAAAGCTTTTAGCATTGCCATGTGAATTGACAATACTTTTATGTATAAGTATGGCAGTTTAAAACAAATACCAAAACTTGTCATCAAATTACTGTTCTTAACGTGAAAAAGAAGAAGAAACGGCAAGAATTTTGTATTGTGTTATAAATATTATATTTATAAATAGATATTGTATATTCTTATTTGACCTTTATATTATAAAACCGCCAACTTCGGGCGTTTAAACTTGGGAACAAAATGAAATAATCGACTACCCAAAAACGAATTTCAAAGATTAGTTCTAATTTAATCGCTGATCTTTATCTCAAAAACTGGCTCTAAATGAATCATCAATTAAACAGCGGGGCATACCCAAACTAAAAGCTATGTTTTTAAATAACTACTCAGCCTAGGCACAAACCGCAGCACTTTTAGTTATGTATATCACATTGTAACAGAGACTCAAACGTACAAGACAAATACTTTCAACAAACATTTACGAAATAAGAGGCAAATACATTTTTACAAATATACGACACTTATATGTGACATGAGTTTCTGTGAAAACTCGCCCGTCACATATATGTATGTATGTGACGCTAATTTGTGAACGTGTTAAAGATTCGGCTCAGCTTTCCCACTGTTTGTGTGCAGTTAATTATCGCGATAACCAATCTTACCTGTTTTTTTATAATTTCTTTTTTATTAAAAATTTTTATTTCAGCTGCCGCTCAGGATCACCAAGATCATGATTGCATTTCAATTGCAATATTAACGCATGGTGAACATGGTTATTTATACGCCAAAGATGTTATGTACAAATTAGATGATATTTCGCATTACTTCACAGCCAGAGATTGTCCATCATTGGCTGGCAAACCAAAGTTGTTCTTTATACAAGCCTGTCGTGGTGATCGTTTAGATCCTGGCATTAAGCTGCAAAAGACTGAAACAGATGGCGAATCATCATCTGAAATGAGCTATCGTATACCAGTGCATGCTGATTTCCTGATAGCTTACTCAACAATACCGGGTAAATAAAGTAAAACATATCAGATTTTATAAATACGATCATATAGCTATTCACACACACACACCAAGTGGGACACAAAGAAAAAGATTTATGTCGCTATGTTTGGAACTCAAAATAAAAGCCTTAGATTCATTTAATTTTTATTTAATATTCTTCAGTTTATACGAATTATATGAATTAAATTAAACCAATTTAAAACAAATTAAAAAAAGTATGTAAACTAACTACATATTGAAACTGGGAATTATTTCCTTCAGAAGGTTACTTTTATATTATATTCAACATTTTTAATTTTTCGAATTTATTCTATGAGTAATTTCTGAACTATTACAAAAAAGCTTTATAAAAAAACATAACTGAAATTTAGCTCATAGAATAAATTCGAAAAATTAAAAATGCTAACTACATATTTTTATGAGATGTCCCACTCTTAGTGGAAGTAGCTTATATACATAGTTATATAATATCGTTGTATTTTATTAAGGTTTTTACTCCTGGCGGAATACCACAAATGGTTCATGGTTTATACAGTCTCTGGTTGAAGAATTCAACAAGAATGGAAAAAAATATGATTTACTTACCTTACTTACATTTGTTAATCGTCGTGTGGCTATGGATTTTGAATCGTGCGTACCAACACGTCCTATAATGGATCAGCAAAAACAAATACCTTGTGTAACATCAATGTTAACACGTATTTTACGTTTCCCTGATAAAACTAAACAAAATTAAGTTTTCATATACAATAATATTACTTGAATCATATGCCCCTATAACGATTTACAATTCAACTCTAGTTAAGTTGAAATTTTGCAGTTTTTGGAATTACAATTCATTACAAGCAGTTGTAAATAATGTTAAGTTGTTAAATTTCAACTCAACTGAGTTGAATTGTAAACCGTAATGGGGGCAATAAAATATCTATATTGGATAACAACAATCACAAACAAACAAAAAACAATGTGTCATACAAATTGCGTACAAATTTACCTACCACTTACAAACACTTTTTTAAGAAATTCTTTTAGAACACAATTGTTACAAATTTTTTTTTATAATTTAAGGCTTAAATTTTAAGCATTAGAAAGAACTAAATTTTATTTGAAATAAAAAATAAAAAACTTCTATTCAATTTGAACATTTTAAAATATTTACAAAAATTTTTTTACAATTGTATTTAACATTGTACATACATACATATATTATACTTTGGTACAAACATATACTTATGTATTTTCTATTCAATGAGTTAATTCTAGTATTATCTTGGAATAAAAATTTAATATGTTTTGCTACTATTGATCTTTTTTATTTTCTAATTATGAATTCATGAAATCCGATATTTAACATTTGTAGAATTCAGAAAATATTATAATAAATTGTTATCTTATTATTCCGAATGTATCTTTAGACTTTTTAAATTATTGTTAATTTTCTTGTATTAAAAGTATAAAAAGAATTACTTTAATTAATTATAATAATTTCATGCCTTCCACAATGGTTGCCATTTATTAATATTTAAGTCCTGTTAGTTTAATCCATATAACATTTTCTTTAATTTAAAACTGAATATATGTATGAATTCAAAAACAACCCAAAAAATTTGAAGTTTTTTATTAACAGCATAGCATGTAAAATAAACAAAAAAATTATTTCTTCTTCTAAAAATATCCAATAAAATTGCTTGCGAGCCCTTTTTTTTAAGTATTATTAATGGTTTAACAGAAAAACTGTAAACAACAAAATAAACATATTATAGGGTAGGCCAAAATTCTTACATTACAAGGAAAGTTTTAATTTTGTATAGAAATAAATCTTTGTCGAAATAAGAAAATCAAGCAAAAAGGTAATAAGTGACTAATATATTCCCTTGCCAAAGGTAAGCGCACTCTTACACTGGTTCGGTGTATATGCCGTACGAGGCGTTGGACCCACCTGGCACGGAGGTGCGGGAACTGACGGCATATGCAAGGAGGAAGGGTGCAATCCTTGTATTGGGCTGCGATGCCAATGCTCATCATAGCCAATGGGGGACGCAGACATAAACAAAAGGGGTGAGTTAATGTTTGATTTTATAACTACTAACAATCCTTTTATCTGTAATATTGGTAACACGCCGACGTTCAGAAATAAAGATATGCAGGCAGTGATAGATCTGACATAAGTGAACAGTAACGAGCAACTTACTGTTGATTGGAGGGTGGCAACGGACTGTACATTTTCAGACCATAGTCGTATTACCTTCATATTAAATTTTGACCCACCTGGGGTTGCTCCATTTAGGAACCCGAGGAGGACAAAATGGGACTCCTTTAAGAAAAGAGTCCGAATTGGGTTGGCGCAAAGGGCATTGGGCGACTTGCTGCCGACTGATCTGGAGTGTGTTGTGAACAAGTTCACTCATCTGTTAAGGGAAAGCTATGAGCAGTCCTGCCCGGTTACATTTCCGGGTAGGCGTAAACAGCCAAAATGGTGGACCAGGGAACTTCACGGTCAAAGGTTAGGAGACTGTTTAATAGGGCCAAACTCACGAGAGCACCAGAGGATTAGAACAATCACAGGGTGCAGTCCAACAGGTATAAGGCGGATCTGAAATGGGCAAAGCGACTATCATGGAGAAAATTTTGTGCATCCATTGATAATGTCAACGAGTTGTCAAGATTCCGACGGATTTTATTTTATCCAAGAACCCTAAAGCCCTTGGTTACATCCAAAGGAATGACGGCTCATGGACTGAGTCTAACTCTGAGACCCTAACCTTACTTATGGAGACGCACTTTCCCGGGTGCAGGGAAACCGAAGGTATGGAAGATGGTCAATGGGACGTGATGTCGAGGAAATGGTCACAAGGGAGAAGCTGGCGTGGGCGGTTAATACTTTCGACCCATATAAATCACCGGGTCCGGATGGCATTTTTCCGGCCATGCTCTGCAACATTCCGGACGATGCATCATTTCTGCTGGTGAATATATTCAAGAAGTGCCTCAGTAGGAGGTATCTGCCTAGGGGGTGGAGAGAGATTAAGGTGAATTTTAAACCCAAGGCTGGTAAAGTAGGCCACTCGAAACCGGGGGATTTTAGACCTATTAGTTTGTCTTCATTTTTGTTGCGGCCGACATAGTTCTGCTGGTCAGGGGAACATTTCTGTCCACGATCGGGGAAGTTATGCAGGTGATGCTAGGCCAACTCTCGGCATGGGCAAAGGATAGGGGACTGGGTGTTAACCCTGTGAAGACTAAGCTGGTGCTATTTACCAGAAGGTACAGGATAGAGGGATTTCAAGGGCCAGTGCTAGATGGCGTCGAGTTACCTCTATCAGACGGAGCAAAGTATTTGGGTTACTTTCTGGACTGCAAACTGTCTTGAAAGAGAAATACTCAGGAGAGGATGAGAAGGGGACTCAATGCATACTACACATGCAGGAACTCCATCGGTAAGAACTGGGGTCTGCGGCCGGATATGGAAAACTGGATTATCACATCGGTGGTTAGGCCTATACTTACCTATGGATACACTGTTTGGTGGGGTGCGTTGAGAGTGGATAGCTATAGGAAGATGCTCAGCAAGGTTCAAAGAAGTGCGTCTCTTGGCATCACAGGCGCAAGGAGAAGCACTCCGCAGGCAGCGCTGGACATCCTACTATATCTGTCCCCTATTGAGCATTATGTGAGGAGTGTCGATGCTAGGAACTTACTTAGTCTTTACGAGTCTTCCTTAGTTAGACCTAGGCGGGATGATCACACGAGAATTTTGTATGAGATGGGTCTGCTTGATCAATGTATTATTCTCGAGGGAATTTCGGATCATAGGACTATGACCCTGGACTTCGGTGCAACACCACCAGTGTAGTTCCCGGATAGGGAAATTTGGCGTGGATCCAATGAACAGTTTGAGGGGTGGGCATTATTAACGGACACCGAGTTGAAAAGGTCATTCAGACTCCCCGATGAGTGCAGTGTCTTCCAGTTTGAGATCCTAGCGATCTGGAGGGCGACAGAGGTGATACTGGAACACATCGTGGGTGGATTTGTGGTGACAATTTACGTCGATAGTCAGGTGGCGCTTAGGGCATTGACAAATTACACGGTGCGATCGTGCCTGGTCGCTCGGTTTAGGAATGCTCTTCGTGGACTCATTGAGGCATTAAATATAAGGCTGTGTTGGGTACCTGGACACTGCATGGTTGATGAAAATGAGGTGGCTGACGAACTCGCGAGAGGGGGTTCGAATATGAACTTAGCGGTAAGGGACAGGGGAGTTAAGCCCCCCTATGTTACTACTATGGGGTGATGACGTTAACCGATCCTGGAGGGACAGAACGGATTGCAGGGTATCCAGGGCACTATGGCCCAGATTGGACGACGGGGCAACCAGGGTTCTACTGGGATTGGATAGGGGTAGTCTTAGAACACTTACAGGGTTCTTGACGGGTCATTGTCCTGTCAGGGCTTTTGCGGGCAGATGGGACAACGCCATACCCGGGTTGATCTTTACATGTTTCAAGAATCACCACATTCTATCCTCAGAAGATCTTTACATGTAAAGATCAACCCGGGTTCAAATCCCCGCTCAGCCAGGAAAAATTATCAATAAATTTTAATAAAAATTCCAAGTTGTAAAATTCCTTCCCTCAGTGAAAATAATTTAATGAAAATTAAATTTGATGAACTCAAGCCTAATTAAAGAATATCGAAAATTAAAAATTAACAGTTCAACGAAAACCAAAATTGTTTATGTTTTTTTTAATTATGTATAATAAAAATTGTTTTCCCTTAAATGAGAATTATTTGTTGGAATTATAATCTCAAAAGAAAACTGCTGGGATATTTCAAAAATTTTGCTGAATGTTAAGTGCGCGATTAAAATATGCATGTGGTAAATGCTGTTGCGAAGTTTCAGATGCTGTGTCTTCGAGAATTGAGCGGTCGAAATATTTATCACTTGGGCAACCAAAAAAAGAGCACTAAAAAATTAGTTTTAAGCTCTTAAAAAAAGCGTTTAAAAACATGAAAATAAGCCATTTAAAATAAAAAAAGCAATTTGAATTTTTTGTTTTTTTCCACTTTATTCGTTTAATACGTTGTAAATTATAAACTGATGCGATTAATTTTCAAATAGAAAACTCTATATATTTGGAGTCAGCACGTTCTTGTCCCGAAGATCATTTAGTACCGAAAATCATTCATTTTTTAATAAAACTGATTTAAATTTTTTATTAACTTTGTCTCCTATATTCCCTGGAACACTGGAATTTTTTCTTCTCATATTCACTTGGGAAACCAATGAATGATTTTTTGGTTCCGTAAATCACTTTCATTTTAATATATACATCGAAATTCTTAATAGCTAAAACTACTGTATACAAAAAATGGAAAAAAACAAAAAAAAAACGTTACTATACAAAAAACAGAGAAGAGGAACTAACAGACGTTAATTTATACAAAAACAATATTTAAAAAGAAATAAGACGTTACAAACTATGATGGTAAAAAGACGTTACAGAAAGAGTATTATTGTATGATTGCCATGGTCCAACTTAGGTTTTTACGGAAAGAAAATTTTGCCCCGCCCACTTTTTTTCGATTTACCTAAAATTAAAAAACGGCTTCATCGATTTGACAAATTTTTCTTTCAAATGTTCGTATTAATCCATTTAAAGTTTTCATCGAAAGAAAAATTTACCACGCCTACTTTTACGCCCACTTTTTCTATTAAGCGCATAACTTGAGAACGGCTTGACCGATTTGGACGATCGCCATGGTCCAACTTAAGTTTTTACGGAAAGAAAATTTTGCCCCGCCCATTTTTTCGATTTGCCTAAAATCAGAAAACGGCTACATCGATTTGACTAATTTTTCTTTCAAGTGTTCGTATCTTTTTAACCCATTTCTTACCGCCGTGTGTTTGAACACACGTTTATAATTTCTATAAAAATTATAATTGAGGAATTATAAATCACAGATAAGTATAAAAAACTTAATGTGTGTGGCGTGTAAATTAAAGTTTGGTGTCTTACCAACAAAAAAAATATTTTTGAAAATTTTTGCAAGCTTCCCCCCTTTCACAAGAGGGGGCTTAAAAAGTGTCCAAAAATAGGCTCTTTTTAAATCAATTATATTATATATATAAAATAATCTGAATTATTATATATGTATTGCCGTGTGTTACGATATCTCCAAAAAGCAACCTAAGGCCATTTGCCCATCAAACTGGTTAATATATGTGCCCGCTAGGCGGCAGTAAATACCAGCGTGTGTTTCACCCAGTGTTGCCAAAAGTAGGGGAAAATCCCTACATGTAGGGTTTTTTGTAACTAAAATAGGAGCGTAGGGAAAATCGGACAGATTTTTTATATTCGCCAAAATGTAGGTATTTTTCCTCATATTGCATTGTATACGAAATAAATGCAAAAAATTAATTTTAATTAATGATTTAATATTTAAAGAAATGGAATTCTTAAGTATCGAACATATTTTGGGACAAAAAAAAAGATAAGTACAATTTAACTAAAGCCTCAATGATCTTTTGTATGAGTGTAGAACAATCGCATAAAATTAATTTTCTGAAATTGTGAAACTAATTCGTTTTGAAAGATGGAAAAACTTTAATGACGAGATTGTGTTTCCAAATTTATCAAAACTGGTTCGGATTTTGTTTGCTTTTCCCAATGCAAATGGTGATGCAGTGAGACCACAAGAAAGCGATACAAATTGAGCCACACAACTTCAAGTTTAATTTGTATTATAAGATCATTTTTGCAACAAAAACGGAAGAGGCTGCATTAATTTCGAATATACTAATGGTCACTTAGAAAATTCAGTTCAAAAGAAATACATAAATATACGGCCATGTCATGGGAATCGAAATAACGTGAAATTGAAATCGACGAAGATTCTTAATTAAATTATTGTAAAACTGAAAGCAGCTTTTCCTGAATTCAAAATTGGTTCAGGTATATTAAAGGAAATATTTTTTTGAGAGAGTTTTATTGTACCTGAATTAAATTAAAGTGATCATATAAAGATTACCTGCCGTATTCATAAAAATAATTTTATTTTAATAAAGGCTTGGTAAACTTCATAAATGTTTATGGATACGGGGGTACATATTTTTTTCATTGAATTTATAAAAAAATTTAAAAAAAAGTACATAATTTTTTTTGTTTGTTTTATTACTTATTTTTGTTGTTAGTTAGAGCTTTACTAAACATATGCGAATGAAATTAGTTTTTTATTACTATTGTTTCTTCTTAAACTTTTTTTTTTTTTTTTTTTTAATTTATTTTTATTATTGAATCTTTCTTATCAAAATTTACAATATGTATTCAAATCTTAATTCTCCTTGTTGTTTATTAGTTGTTACCAATGTAACCACTAACTGCTGTATTCAAATTTTAAAAATGTCTTCTAGTTAGGCTCAAAGTATCGGTTCTTTTTAGCCTCTGGTGACCTTCGAACTGAAGCAGACCCCGAGCGAGGTAGTTAGGGTGGGCCATTAGTTTATCAATGTAACTTATTGAATATTTGTTAATTTCCTCCTGGATAGTGGGGACGTTGAGATCTCTGTGGATAATATCATTACGTATATACCATGGGGCGCAGACAATTTGGCGTAATATTCTAGACTGTCTTCTTTGAAGCTTTTGGATGTTTGATGCACATGCAGTACCCCATAATTGGATGCCATATGTCCATATTGGTTTTATGATAGACTTGTATAAAAGAATTTTGTTGTCTAAAGACAAGTTTGAGTTTCCACCGAGAAGCCAATGTAGTTGAGCTGCTTTAAGTTTCATAGCCGTTATTTTCGCTTCAATATGACGAGACCAGGTCAAGCGTCTATCTATATGAATTCCCAAGTACTTAACATGGTTTTCTACCGGAACAGTGATGTTATTTATTTTTACAGCTGGGCACGTTTGTCTTCTGAGCGTGAAAGTTAAGTGAGCACATTTAGCCGGGTTAACCTTTATTTTCCATTTTTCTAGCCAGGCCTCTAGTTCATTGACGTGGGACTGCAGATTTTGCGATGCGACTTTTCGGTTATGGTTAACGCTAATAAATGCTGTGTCGTCTGCAAATGTAGAGGTATGCGTGGTCAGGTTTGTTGGCATATCCGCTGTGTATATTATATATAGAAGCGGTCCTAATATGCTGCCTTGGGGGACACTAGCAGTAATTTTCTTGAGGGGGGAGTATTTATCTTGCGACCTTACTATGAATGTTCTGCCTGTTAGATAGCTCTCCAGAAGCTTGTGAGTGTTTTGAGGAAGCATTCGTGTTATTTTGATGAGTAGCCCATTATGCCAAACTTTGTCAAATGCTTGGGAAATGTCTACAATGTTGTTCAAAATGAGGTTTTATTGAGAATAACAAAAATAGTATAAATTCATATTACATACATACATAGTTGTATTAGAACGCAGTAGAGACAGTGATGCAATAATGTGTATATTAGTTCATAAATATTATTAACACCCCTTCTCAAAATTAAAAAATATTACCATAAAAATATTATACAAGTTAAAAAAAGATTATATATAAAAAAATATAGTACAAAGATTATTTATGCAAACCAATTAGTTCCCTTATTTTATATATCTTAGTCTTCTGCAAAGGTTTGGTCAGAATATCAGCCAACATAGAATCAGTAGGGCAATATTTATACAATACTTTTCCAGTTTTCAATAAATCACGTACAAAATAATATTTTACATCTATGTGCTTACTCCTTGGTGATATTTTTTCATCTTGTATGATTTTCAAGCAACTCTGATTGTCCTCAAATATTATTGGGTTTTAATTATTAATTTCAAATTCTTTCATCAGTTGAGAAAGCCATAAAAACTCTTGAGACGCCTCCGCAAGAGAAACGAATTCAGCCTCGGTAGATGACAAAGTTACATTTTGTTGTTTTCTGCTGGCATAACTTATTACAGCATCACCAAGCTTAAAAATAAAACCGCTTGTTGATTTGCGGTCATTGAGGTCTCCTGCCCAGTCAGCATCAGCGAAGCCTTTTAAATGCAATTCTGATTTAGAACCTACACATAACTTCAGGTCCTTAGTACCCTTGAGGTATTTCATAACTCGTTTCAATTCTGTCCAATCGTCGTTGTTAGGATTATTAATTTTTCTTGACAAAATTGATATGGCAACAGCAATATCCGGACGTGTGTTGTTTGAAATGTATAACATCGAACCAATAGCTTTGCGATATATGTTATTATTGTTAATCATATCATCAGAATTTAATTTCAGATATCCAGGGTCCATTGGTATGGATGAAATCTTTGCATCCTGAAGATTATAGATTTCCAAGATTTTGTCAATGTATTCTTCTTGTGATAAATAATAAATTCCACTTTCAAATGTCACCTCAATGCCCAAATAGAGCCTTAAATCACCTAAATCAGTGATTTCAAATTGCGATTTTAAAATTTGAATAATATCTTCAACTTCTTCATCATTTTTCGATGCGATGACAACATCATCAACGTATATGAGAACGTAAACGATTGAATCTTCACTACCCCTTACGTACAAACAAGGTTCCGTTTTCCCCCTTCTGAATCCCGCATCAATTAATACTTTATTGATGCGGATATTCCAACAACGAGCGGATTGTTTGAGTCCGTATAAGCTATGATTTAATTTGCAAACGAAATTTTCCTTTCCGGGCGTAATGTAGCCCTTTGGCTGCTTCATAAATATTTCGGCATCTATATCGCCATAAAGGAATGCAGTTTTAATATCAACGTGCCTTACTTTCATATTATCATAGCTAGCAATTGCCAATAGACATCTAAATGTAGCTGGTTTTACAACTGGCGCAAATACCTCATCATAGCTTTCACCGTACTTTTGAGAAAAACCTCTCGCGACCAGCCTAGCCTTGTACCTCTTCTCGCCGTTTACTAAGTGTTTAATCTTAAATACCCATTTGCAACCTATTAACTTACAGTTTTTCCTTTCCTTTGAAACCTCTACCAATTCCCACGTGTTGTTGTCCTGTAATGCTTTTATTTCCTCTTTCATGGCTTCCGCCCAAAATTTGTTGTCCGGTCTAGATAAAGCATCTTCAAAACTTACTGGATCATTCCCATAGCAAACTTTATATGCATACTTTTTGGGAGGTACGCCCTTGTTGTTCCTCGAAGACGATCTAATAGTAACTTATGGAGACGTTTGCATATTGGATGATGATGCAACTTCTTCTTCAGGCTCAAAACCATAAAAATCATCAGTACTTATATCATTGACGCCATCTTTATCTGGTATTTCAGCCATTACATTATTAGAACATACGTCTTTGTTGCCACTATCACCACTACCAATAACGACATTTCCGCCACCAACAGCGCCACTTCCACCATTAACAACAGCATTTCCACTAGAATAATCAGCTCCTCCAGTATCATCATTTAACTCCAAAAACTTTACATCTCGGCTTATGATGATTTTTTCTGTTCCGATGTTCAATAAACGAAACGCTTTAGACTCCTCTGCATACCCAACTAATTTGCATTTGATAGATACCTCGTCTAGTTTTCTGCGTTTTTGTTTATTAATTTGAGCGTATGCCACAGCGCCAAAAATTCGAATATGTTTTAAATTTGGTGGTTTTCCATTCCATAACTCGAACGGTGTTACGTTTACCGCAGCAGACAAAATACGGTTTTGAATATAATTTGCATTGTTGACAGCCTCAGCCCAAAATTTTAAATTCATATCCGCATCAGACAGCATACACCTGGCCATTTCCATTAAGCTTCTATTTTTCCGCTCTGCTACGCCATTCTGCTCAGGAGTGTAGGGTGCTGTAAGCTGGTGAATGATTCCTTTTTCCTTAAAATATTGCTGCATTTGTTTATTAACAAATTCGCCACCGCGATCGGTTCTAAGAATTTTGAGTCGTTTTCCAAGTTGATTCTCTGATTGCTCAATAAATTGTTTTATTTTTTCATAAGCCATATCTTTTGATGCAAGAAAGAAAACGGTACAGTAACGACTGTAATCGTCAATGAGCGTTAAGAAATATTTATTACCACCAGGTGTTGTATTTTGCATGGGGCCACATAAGTCGCAGTGTATCAGATCTAAAATTTCCTTAGACTTAGATGTTGACGCCTTTGGAAATTTATTGCGTGTGAGCTTTCCTTTCAAGCAAACTTCACAATCAGATGAACATTTGCATTTCATTATTTTTATCCCCTGCACTAATTCCTTAGAAACAGTTACAGCTATGTCCTGAATATTTCTGTGACCTAATCTACGATGCCAGACGTGTATACAGTCGTTCTTACATTCTGATACGTTAAAGATTTTTTCCTTCTGGCGGTTTAACACAAATAAATTATTATTCAGATAACCTGTGGCATGAATTTCTCCATTTTTAGAAATTTTGCAACCATTGCCATCAAACTTAACCTCAAAGCCTGTATCAGTTAACCGACGAACAGATAAGAGACTTCCATCTAATTCAGGAATGAAGAGAACGTTTTGAACACGAATTTCCTTGTTTTCACAAAACAATTTGCAATCACCCACACCACATACCTTAACCTCAGTACCATTCGCCATATAAACCGTATCGGTCATCTCATTCAAATTCGTAAAATATTTTTCATCACAGCTGCAGAATCCACATACCATTCCGAATTTAGTTTTTGTTGCATTACACAAAAACAGACATCACTTTCATCTTTTACTACATTGGCACGGTTGTTAGCTTTTCTTTTATTTGTGCAATCTTTTCTCAAATGCCCTGGCTTGCCACACGAGTAACATTTTGGAACAAAATTTCCCTTCTTTTGAACTTTAAACGCAAAATCATTCTCCTGTTCACACCCAGACTTCCTTTTATATTCCTGAATTAATTTCTCTTTAACAAAATCTATTGTCAGATCAGGAGGCTTATTCTGAATTGCGATGCGAAAATCAATGCGATGCGCAAATGAAATGCGATGCGAAAGAAAATTGGTATTCTGTTAGACTTTCGCAATCGCTTTCGCAATTTATTTCAAATTGTGGCAACGCTGCTCAAATATACGTCAGTGTCAATAAAAGTAAAATTAAAAATAAATTAATTTGTTTGTGTTTGGCTGTGAAAATTGTTTAAAAATTTATTTTAGACATTCTGTAATAAAAAAAAAATAATAAAAATGGTATTTGTGGAACTGTGGTTCGACTAAGAAGAAAATGAAAATGTTTTGTGTGTACTTTAAAATCGGCCCAAACCTATTAAAATTAAAGTTGAAGTCAAATATTTTTGAACTGGTTTATATATTTCATACTTTTTTCATCCTGCAACTTCTCTAATAGGTGGTCCATTGATATTTAGTTCTTCAGTTAACGTTTGCCATAAAGTATTTGCCGACTGACGTGCATTTAGTGTTTTCAAATAGCCTCTTGCCAATTGGCTGTGCTTATTCACAAGTTCCATCATTATATCAAATTGACGCGGTTTGGTGGTCTTATTGCTTGCTTCCCTGAATTAAATAATAAATATATGAATGAATAAATAAATAAAATATTATCTCTCACTAACATGTTTGTACTTTGCGAATGCTATTTTGTTGTCGAATAAATTTTGCGAATTTGACATTTGTTTTCGCAATGTAGAATACCGACTTGTCACCTTTTCGCATTTGAAATGCGATTAAAAAAAAAACTTTGCGATTATCGCAATACAGAATAGCAACTGTTCGCATTTATGAATTTTCGCATCGCATTGATTTTCGCATCGCAATTCAGAATAAGCCTCCAGCTTCCAGACGCATTTCTAATGAAGAAATCAAATTGTTGTAGTCGTCGGGCAGTGTGCCAAGCAAAAACGCAACAGTTTTATGCTCCTCTAGATTTTCACCCAAATCTCGCAAACGGTCCACAATTGACAAAAATTCGTTAATGTGATCATCCATACTTTGGCCTTTCACCAACCTCTTCGATGACATCAACCTAAGCAGGCTCACTTTATTGGTAATGTTTGCTTTTTCGTGGTGTTTCCTCAAAGTTTCCCAAAATTCTTTTGCTGTTTTCAAATGTTTGATTAAAATCTTCTGTGACTCCTCTACAGCAAGACCTATAGCAGCTCTAGCCTTTCCATCTCGCAACAACCATTTCGCATCATTTGCTTGAGAATTATCGCCGACAACAACGTCCCACAACTCCCTTTCCAACAGAAGCAATTCCATGTTGAATTTCCACACATGGTAATTATTGTTAGACAATTTAGGAAATTGTGCATTTGTTACATTCATTTTATCTCAGCAAAAAAAACTTTCTTTCTATGTATATAAAAAACACGCGGGTCTGGGCCCATAACCTGTTGTTCAAAATGAGGTTTTATTGAGAATAACAAAAATAGTATACGTACATTTTAAATTCATATTACATACATACATAGTTGTATTAGTAGTAGAGACAGTGATGCAATAATGTGTATATTAGTTCATAAATATTATTAACATATAAACAGGGCTGAGCAGTATTGCTTTTTCTTGTTCTATTGTACCATGTTTCGCTCTGAATCCGAACTGGTGATCCGGGATGATGTCGTGTTCATTTAGATGAGGAGTTATACTTAAAACGAATATTTTTTCGAAAAGCTTCGATAGGATTGACAATAAGCTTATCGGTCTGTACGACGCAACCTGGCTAGCATCTATTCCTGGCTTGGGAATCATAACAATTATAGACCTCTTCCATGAGGATGGGAAGTATCCGACTCTTAATATAGCGTTAAAAATAAGCAGCAAGATTCTGGAAGCAGACGATGGTAGGTTTCTTATCATTGACCCTGTGATGCGGTCAGGTCCGGGAGATTTTCTAATATTCACTTTTTCTATTGCAGATTTTACTTGAATTATGTTAAATTTTAATGGATGGTTTACCTTATCAGGAATAATTGGACGACAGGAACAAGTATGTGCATCATGTGGCGTAAAAACTTTCTCAAGGTGGCCCGCGAAAGCGTTTAATTTTTCATGTGTGTTTTTGGCCCAAGTGCGGTTTTCCAGTCTTAATGGAGATTCTTGGGTTATAGGGCATTTCATATGCCGTACAGCCTTCCATAAGCTATAATTGGAGTTTTTTGTGGCGTCTAGGCTGTTTAGATAGCCTTCTATTGCAGACTCGTGGTTCTGTCTCAATTTGTTGCGAAGAGTGGTCAGGCATAATTGTAGTTGGGCCTTAGTGGTTGGGGAACGACTGTTTTGCCATTGTCTTCTTAACTCCCTTTTTTCTCTGATAAGGGTCTCTATATACGTCGATGTATTGTAAGGAGCACGTTTTATTGTCCGCTTGATTGGGGTTGCATTTCTTGCTGCAGTATCCAAGACTTCTGTAAATCGGTCGACAGCTATTTAGATGTTAGATGAATTCTTTAGGGGAATGCACTGTGATAGGTGAGAGCTCACATACATTTTATACTTTAACCAATTTGTGTTTCTGTTTGGATAGGAAATAAAGTTTGCAGCTGCGGCGTCAGAGTTACCTTTTAAAATGAGGATTGAAGGTGAATGCTCAGACGAAAGATCATAGGAGGAACTAATTAGTACCTGATCGCGCTTGATGTTTTTAATTACAGCAAAGTCAATAAGGTCTGGTAGCTTATTGAAGTCGGTTGGCCAATAGGTAGGCTCACCACTCGATACCACATCAAAATTATTTGCAGTTACGGTATTGTATAGCTGATTATCTCTAGGACTAATAAGTCTGGAGCCCCAATATGTATGTTTAGCGTTGTAGTCGCCAGCAGCAATAAATTTCTGGCCCAATGTGGAGAAGAAGTTGAGAAATTTATCGTGTACAATTTTGTGCCTCGGAGGACAATAATCGGATGTTAACGTTAGATTGAAATCAGTAAGATTTATAGATGTAGCCTGGATACAATCTTCTTCGTACTCTGGCAATGGTAAGTGTCTGATGTGTTTGTGCACAATTATATCTTAAACTTTAATGACTAAAACGCGTAGGGATTTTTGTAGGGAAATTTTTTGAAACGTGTAGGGTAAAATCGGATTTTTTTTAGTGTGCGTAGGTATTTTTCAAAAAATCTTTTGGCAACACTGGTTTCACCACACGTTGGTACTGAAAGTGAGATTGATTCGACAAAGATTTTCTTATATTTTCTTTGTGTGACTACATTTTATGTTGTTTTTTTTCCAATTGTCCTTAATACTTATTCTTCTAATTTAAAATTGAAGGGAACAAAATATTGTAATTAAAAATTGAATTTTATTTACATTGAAGAAATTTAGGCCTTATTAGCTTGACAAAAATAACATTCATAAATTCATCACTCTGGCCAAAGAAGCAACTACAGCAATTGAAATTATTTAATTTGTTTTGTAATTAAGAGTCAGATTGGCTAAAATGTCACGCGAAGAGTACCCTACTGGAGCGATGATGAACATGAACATCAAGGTGAAAGAGCGTTCGCGTTTGAAACTGCTATTTATTTGTCCCCCGATAATACTGTCGGTGATTCGGATACGTGAAAAACAATCCGTTTCGGATATAAACTGTGGGCGATTTGCTTGAACATTGGCTACATGTTTCCTTTTGTTCCATACTCGTGTATCCGATTTTTTTCAATAAAAGTTTTAGACTCGATGCACCCGCCATAATAGAACTATTTTCAAATTGTGAACATAAAATGCAAAGCAATTCTAGTTTGTCATTTTTTGTTTACCTCCCATTACTTGCTGTACTTGTTGAAAGGGAGAGGATTCCGTGCAAACGGCACTGTTCGACCCAACCAGGGTACCAGCGCCCCTTCAAAATTGGTAAAAAAAAAGCCTTGAAAAAGTACAATTCCCGACTTTGCATTCGATATACGAAATAACGTTCTGGTAATTCGTTGGACGGACAATTCTAAAGCTACACTCGCAAATAATTATTACGCAATCGATCCAGTAGTAGCAGTTCGTGTTTAACAGCCCCTCGCTATCAAAAATTACAACGGGCATATGGGTGGCGTGGATTTACATGGCAATGCGGTTGCCAATTACTCTATCGTCATTCGTAGCATTCGTAGTGATAGTAGCCGTTCTAAGTCTTATGCATGGGTAGCGCTGTGGTCAATTCGTGGAAACTGCATTTCTTCATAGCAGCTTCGCAAAACGCGAATCCTATCTTACAGTTTGACTTCAATAACTCGCTGTCCAAGCCTCTGCTGCTTTCGTCGGAGGATGCAATAGACGGAATCGAACCTTCGCCTACATTCACTAATTGTTAGCAACAAAACTTTTCGATGGTAGACAGCTTGCTCGTTCCTTTTAAAAGCACCAGTCGTCGCCGTTGCGTTATGTGTACAGCAAAAGTCACCATATTTTAGTGTGAGAAGTGCAACGTTTACATACACCTATACAATTGTTCCACAAAGTCAAACAATTTTATTTACAACACTGTTCCACACGTTCAAGGAATACGTACCATAAAAAACATAAATAACTAAACAAATTTGTACACAACAAAAGATTGCAAAACTCTTAACAGTACCAGCGTGAGGTCAAACACACGGCAATTTTCGGAAAAACTACTCGTCGAAAAAAAAATTTTTTTTCAGAAAATGTTAAAAATGGTATTATAAGACGTTCCTGATATTTTCAACAAAAAATTTCAACTATAATTGATTTGTTTAGAAAATTCTAAATCGGGCTTATTAAGGTCATGTATTCTATGCAAATAAAAGATTATTTCATAATTTATTTTTCCGACGTTTCGTTGGAGATTCCCAACATCATCAGGGATATTTTATTAGATATATAATCCTTCGTCAATAGTTCTGCATTTTGAATATTTAACACACATTCTGTTTTACATAAACACAACATAAAACATAAATTTAATTAAACAAAACAAATGCAAAAATATAAATAAAAGTAAAAAATATCACAGTATAATTAAATTGTATTAAACTAAGTATCACAGAAGCAGAACTTCAACGTTTAAATTTTTGGTAATTAACCGGTTAACGGATTTTAAAAATCGAACGCAAACATTTTTCCTAATTTGGACAGGACAACGTCTGTCGGGTCAGCTAGTAAATAAATAAAAATAAAAAAATTGGGTATCATAGTATTTAGAAACAAAATATCGATAGTGTATAGCTATATGAATAGGGATCTATAAATGTTTTAAATTTCATTAAAATCGGTTTGATAGGCAGAAATTGATTTTTCTATTACATTAGATGGTCATTTGATTGAGTTTTAAACAATATTTTAGCTTGTTTATAGGTGGAACACGTTTTATACATAAGGACATACACAAGTACACTTGGGAATCACCAGATGGCAATTCTCGTAACCAAATTGACCACGTTATCATTAGCAAACTATTCGTCGGATCTCTTGAAGGCGTTAAAGCTCGACGTGGTGCAGATCTTGACAGTGATCACCAATTGTTAGTTGCTACTTTTCGCCTTCGCCCTGCTGCTATAAAACAACAAAAGCATCCAGCCAAACCGAACATCTCGCGTCTACAAGACCCCTCTGTTGCGGAAGAATATCGGTGTTCACTTTAACAACAAAACTTGCAACAAACGATAATAATGATTTATCTTGGAACGACATACTAAATGCATGCACACAAGGTGCAAAAGACGTACTTGGTCACGTTGAAAAAAGCGAAAGTCTTGGATAAGTGACGGAACTTGGGCCGAAATATTAAACCAGAAACACCTCGAAAACATAGAAAACAAAGCTAAAACTCTAGTTGAAAAAACTTCAGCTAAACTTAAATACAGGCAATCTGCCTCAAAAGAAAAATGCTAGTACGTCAAGACAAAGAGAACTACTATAATAACATACCTGAAGTATATGCTTCTAATTAAGAGACTTGGAGGTAAAAACATTAGAAGCACCGCAACAATCAAAGACCGAAATGGCACGCCGCTCAAAGCACCGAACCAACAACTAAGCCGATGGTGTGAAATTGAAGAATTCTTCATAAGGGACCTCATTGAAAGTTGTTTAAAAAAAAAACTACTAAAGCGATCGCAACGAGTGATAGCTCGTTGGAAAGGTATTGAATCAGGCTTTAATTGAAAAATAAAATTTTCCTAATTTTTCTTAGAAATTTACCTTTAAATTTTCCCATGAAAATTAAATTTTCCGATTTTCCACAGAAGCTCCTAAATTTTCCGGCTAATTTTTTTTTTTGGATTCCTCATAATTTTTGCTTTAAGAATCAGCAATACAAAAATGGGCCCCGACTCCTTGTTTGGACAGGAGAAGAGCATTTAAGAGACCACCTTGTTAAAAATACATTTGAAAAATTATTTTACAGTTAAAAATACATTTATGAAGAAAAAATCAATTTTTTTTAAGAGCCCCAAGTTGAGTGTGTAGTGAATATGGTCTGCCTGCCTTCACAAGATCGGCCATAATTCCATGGATAATAGCAGCAGTGGCATGTAATGGCACACCAAACCCGACTGAGGCTACAGGTCATAAAATGTTTTGTAAAATGTTGTGTAAAATCGATTTGTCTCAACAAGCAAATGCATTGAAACAAATGCAGCCACAATCCGAGAGTGAAATGACAAGTGAACAAAATGTTTCATCTGATAGTGAGGCAGACATTCCGATGGTCAATATGTCTTTGAGTCCTTTGAATGAGGCTATTACCACTTTAGGTGAAACGCCTATTAGAAAAAGAAAGTTGCGAAGTGAAACATACAGGAAAGAGAAAAATGGCAAGGTTATGAGTGCAATCGCGATAATATTTGATGAAGGCTCTGATAACGAATGCAGTCAAGCAGATGACGTTGATGACGGCAAACAAATGATTGAGCAGTTGAAAAGAAAATTCAATTTAGCGACCACTTTTCCGGAGAAATATCTCATTTTATCTGTGCTGCCTCAATCATGGTCTATACGCAAGATTTCTGAACAGTTTCAAACATCTTTTTACATCGCGAGAAGAAGCAAAGAATTAGTTCGACAGAAGGGCATATTGGCGACTCCCACCAAGAAATTTGGCTCAAGGACCCTCAGCGAAGCAACGGTGAAATTGATTCAAGATTTTTACTGGAATGATGACAACAGCCGCGCCTGCCCAGGTACACGTGACTATGTTATCACACGTGAAGATGGAGAAAAAGTACATTATTATTATTATTATTATGTAATCTATCCGAAGCATACCATCAGTTCAATGAGAAATACCCAGCAGAAAAAGTGGGATTTTCTAAGTTTGCCATCCTACAACCAAAAGAATGCGTGCTGGCATTAGACAGGCACGGAACGCATTCAGTCTGCGTTTGCATGTTTCATCAAAACATCAAATTAATTTTCTTTCCATGCAAGAAATTGAAAGTATTTCACGGTGAAATTGAAACATATAGGGGCCTCCTGTCGAAGTCGTTGTGCGCATACCCCACGGAAAATTGTCATCTGTCCAAATGCGACAATTGTCCGAAGATTGACGAGCTAGAGCAATATTTGGCGGAAAAGTTTGAACAGCTGTTAATTCAGGAGGTGCATTTCAAACAGTGGATAATTAGCAGCGGCAGATGTTCCCTTGAGACCGTGGTAAAGCAGATTCCGGAATTCATCGAGGAATTCGGATTCAAGTTGAATGAACTGAAGGCGCACCATTTCATATCCGAGATGCAATCGAAATTTCTAAAGGAAAGTAAGGAGAAATTAGCCCAAAATGAATTTATTGTGATAAGCGACTTTGCCGAGAATTACACTTTTCTCGTTCAGGATGAAATTCAGGCTTATCACTGGGCAAACGACCAGTGCACGGTGCATCCTTTTTGCATTTATTTCAAAAACGAAGATAACGAACTACAGACCGTAAGCCTTGTTGTTGTCGCGGAGAGTTTAGCTCATAATTATGTGTCCGTTTATTTATTTCAAATGAAACTGTTTGAATTCTTAAGATCAAAATTCGATGCAATCGACAAAGTAACGTTTTTCTCAGACGGCGCGGCTTCTCAGTACAAGAATAAAAAAATTTTTTACAATCTTTGCATAATTGAAGAAGAACAAAACTGCAAGGTCGAGTGGCACTTTTTCGCGGTAAGGGCCCATGCGATGCGTTAGGGGGAACCCTAAAACGCATGGCGACTAAGGCAAGTTTGCAAAGGCCATATACTGACCAGATCTTAAATGTACAACATTTGTTTTCGTGGATTCAAAGCAAGGAAATTGCCATTAACACAGTTTTATGCACTCAAAAAGAGCACGATGCCATGGAGCGACGAATTCAAAACAGATATAATAATGTCAAAACTATAACTGGAACGCAAAAGTTTCATTGCTTCATACCAAATATTTCTGATATGTCAATTAATGTAAAGCGGTACTCTTCGTCTGCCGACGCACACTGGGGATTTTTGTATGGAGGTGAGGAAAAAAGTATATTTTTCAAAAAATATAATGATTTCATTACAAATTTAGTTTTATTTATATAGAAATACACAAAAGTAATCAAAATAAAGAAAGTTAGAGAAATATATATCGTTACCTACAATGTAAAAAGCCCTAACTAACAAAAAAAATGTAAATGATTTTTTTAATTCATTATTTATTTTAAATCTATTTTTAATTTCATCACAAACTTAGTTTTATTTATATAGTTATATACAAAAGTAATCAAAATAAAGAAAGCTAGACAAATGTATATCGTTACCTACAATGTAAAAAGCGCTAACTAACAAAAAATTTAAATGATTTTTTTAATTTTTAATTTTTTATTTATTTTAAATCTACTTTTTAATTTATTATTCTAAAAGAGCCTTAACTTCGTCGCTTATATCACTATGCTTTCTCTGGCTAAATGAAGGAGTCAAGTGTGAGATCATGGGATCTGATGTTACCATCATTCGGTGCATAATATCTTCGTTCGTGGCAATTCGACTGCATTTTCTGGAGTGTCTAAGGCGATATTTTGTATAGTCTTTGTTACGACTTTCCTGAGCCTCTTCGGATAATAAGCCTACAGGAAAAATACACTTTTCAATTATATATTTTCCATGAATCAGAATTTTGTGGAGTGTTGGTGGCATATTGTACCACTCGTACAGTGCAACAAACTTTTTTGCCTTCTCCAGACAAAAATCACCAAATTTTTTCGGATCTAGTGCCTCGGTAATGGTTATAGCTTCGAGAATTGTTGAAAACCTCTTGATTATGTCTTCATCTAGACCCGTGATTTCGGAAATTAAAGCAGGATTAGCAAAGAATCTTCGTGACGTATTTCCTGAATTTGTCGTACCAGAGCCTTGTTTAACAGTATCAACCTGTATTCCAATTTTCTCTTTAATTTCACGCTTTATCAAACATTTTCGGGCTTCTCTTATCGGACGAGTATTTGAGTCGACTCTTCCACGTTTAAATTCAAGATTGTAAGCTACATGCAAAAGACACTCCATCAGCTTAATACGCGCATGAAGTGGTGACATACCAAATTGCAGTGCTTGTTCATTTACGGGCATAGCTTGAACTTCTTCGATTTTATTCATCTTGGATGTTGTTGCTCCACAAATAAAACAAGAAGATGCTGCTGGTGTCTCTGTTACTGATTGTGCTGTCTTGCCGTCAATCATTGTAAAATATAATTCATGTTTAACTTTAAAGTTACGATTATTTACTGTTAACTCAAATTCTTTTAGTTGAGATATCTCCTCATCGACTCTTCTCTTTTCTTCTCGTATAACTTGAGGTGTCTCTTTAACGTACGCAAACTGTAGTGTTCTACAATATTGTGTGGAAGAAGGTTTATTGTTGTTCCATACTAATTTATTTATGTCATCACTCAATGATAATTTTAGTGGTACAACTGATGTCATATATAAATGAGAGTCAGAAATTTGATCATCTGAAAACCTCTGTTGGTATTCGCTTTGACCAGATGCCCCATCACATCCCCATTTATAGTACATTGTTAGATTTCCGCTTTCAATATTATTTATTTCCATTACTGATTTGGTCTCTAGGACTCTTTTAGCAGTATGATCCAACAGATTTTGCAGAGGTACACTGCCTGAACTTTCAGTGATAGAAATTTCTAGAGGATAACTGTTAGTTTTTTCTTTCGTGAGTTGTTTGTATGGTACGAGTATGTTATATCCTTCATTTTGTAACCAATGCATTAGATACTCGTATTTTTCTTTTGTAAGTTCAAGCTTTGTAAACATCCCCAAAGTTTTTAATGTACAAATTTTGTGGTTGGTTTTTGAAATATTAGAAGAAAAATCAATTACTTCTTGAGGAAACATAGAACGTACTTCATCCCTTTTGTATCGTTTGGCGCGATCACAGCACTCCTCAAACGATTTGCGGGGCCGACCAAGTGCAGAACTGGTAGAACATTCAGCCTCAGTAAACTTAATTGTAAATGTGCCTTCAAGCCAATTTACATTCTTTTTTTCAAATCGCGACTTCGTACGGTTAGAATCTTGCCATCTTTGTTTGAAGTTATAGTAAAAGTGTTTATATATTGTATCCAAAATTTCACATGCTCTAGTATCGTTTAAGCATAAAACCCCATGAGAAATAGAAAAACTTTCCATTGCCGTAAAACTCTTGGTCCTTAGTTTCAGTTATAATTAAATAATTTCGCGTTCGCCAGCACTTGTTGAATGACAAAAATCGATCAGTGAACACCTATAAATACTACGTAAGTTTCAACATTTTACTGAAAGGTACTTATGAATTGGCGCATCTTTTAAGGGAGTCTATATACCTGTTTCGTGTGCGTTTAAAATTTTTCGAAACGTTCTAAAACATGACCACTCATAAATGTGGGTGCAATTTGTGTAAAAAAATCATGCAGGTAGCCAACGAAAAAAACCCAAATAATTAAAAAAGTGCACTTACCTTTTTTCCTTTCAATAGAAAAACTTTCCATTGCCGTAAAACTCTTGGTCCTTAGTTTCAGTTATAATTAAATAATTTCGCGTTCGCCAGCACTTGTTGAATGACAAAAATCGATCAGTGAACACCTATAAATACTACGTAAGTTTCAACATTTTACTGAAAGGTACTTATGAATTGGCGCATCTTTTAAGGGAGTCTATATACCTGTTTCGTGTGCGTTTAAAATTTTTCGAAACGTTCTAAAACATGACCACTCATAAATGTGGGTGCAATTTGTGTAAAAAAATCATGCAGGTAGCCAACGAAAAAAACCCAAATAATTAAAAAAGTGCACTTACCTTTTTTCCTTTCAATTTTCCACGCACATTTATTACCGCTTATTACTTTGCTACCGCAATCATAAAAATCAAATAACCTTTTGTTTATTGCTTTTTTTTTTTTTTATTTCTGAGAATCATAAAAAAAGTCATAAATGTTTTTGCAAAGAATTTTGTGCATATCTCGAGCAAATTTTTGAAATGCATACCTTCACTTAATTGTGAATAAAAGCGAAACGCGTTCATCGATTTTCATGATTTATGTCTCATTTTTTTCATAGGTTATGCGACTTTACGTGAAAGTAATAAAACTTGAAACTTTTTTTTACTGTTTTGGATTTTTTATGAATTAAAAATAAAAAATTTAAATTTTTTGGGCAAAAAATATTTTTTTTCTTCATACATTTATTTATAACTGCGAAACTGTTGCTTATGTAGCAAAATGTTATATAAACAGATGAAAGTAATTGTAATTCTTGATTTTTCTAAATTTTTTTCAGCAAAATCCGACTAGTGGTTCTCGAGTTATGTTAAACAAAAGAGCCTTATCAGAATTGAGTCCCGAATCAATCAGCTGAAAAATGTTGTACTGTGTAATGCAAAAACTTGAGAGGTGGCACCTGGTGGCACTTGAAATTGATTAATAATGTTAAAACAGATATAAGACAATGTATTCGGTGTGATTTCAAACTGAGGAAAAGTAAAGAAAAAATTCCAGGTCCAAATGTTTGGAGAAAAATGGGATTTTTGTTATATATCCATAAAAATACAAAAAAAAAAAAAACTTAAGTCTCTGCAGATTTTTTTTTTCAATTTTAGTATACTGAAATATACTACTTTAAATAGAAAAAAAAAGAAAAACGTTAGCTCACATAGTAAAATAATATTCGTATTTAAATTCTTAGGTTTAAATTAAGTTGGTTCGGTAAAACACACAAGTTCTGAGTTTGAGACGGATATAAAAAAAAACTGGCAGTCAGATCGGAGTAAATCTGTTTGATTTGATTGTACCATTTAGTCTAAAATTGCAACATATCACTGCATATTGCTTGAAGACTATGTTGACAATTTGACTTTTTTCCGCGAAATCCACAGTGTGCGACGTGCTAAATTTAAAGTTACTTTAATTTTATAATGATGCCAAGACAATTGAAATTTTTAATAAATATTGTAATTAAGTATAAGCAGCAAAATAAGAAAGATTTTTTCTTCATAAATGTATTTTTAACTGTAAAATAACTTTTAAAATGTATTTTTAGCAAGGTGGTCTCTTAAATGCTCTTCTCCTGTCCAAACAAGGAGTCGGGGCCCATTTTTTTATTGCTGATTCTTAAAGCAAAAATTATGAGGAATCCAAAAAAAAAAAATTAGCCGGAAAATTTAGGAGCTTCTGTGGAAAATCGGAAAATTTAATTTTCATGGGAAAATTTAAAGGTAAATTTCTAAGAAAAATTAGGAAAATTTTATTTTTCAATTAAAGCCTGATTCAATACCTTTCCAACGAGCTATCACTCGTTGCGATCGTTTTAGTAGTTTAGTAGTGTAGAAGTAGAAGTGCACAAATATAACAACAACCACACAGACAATTAGTTGTGCGTAAATAATTGTCTTTGTGGTTTTTGTTATGTTTTTGCACTTTTGCTTTTTTGCCGGGGTGCAACTTGTGACGTGAATACCCTTATTAAATTGTTGAATATTGTGTCTTCAAATGAGCAATTTTTAATTTTGAGGGCATATTTTTAACACTTTTCAGGGCATATTTTCCAGTTTTTACTGCATATTTAATGCGCATAAAACGTGTTTTTTAGAGCATAGTTCTGGTTTCCCTGGTTATAAATGTCAAAGGCCCTTATTACGGTTTACAACTCAACTCAGCTGAGTTGTAATAAATACACCTGTACCCATGTTCTGTAACTATAGTGAGAACTTCTCGCGTCGAAAAGATGTGACACAAAATATTCCATCGTTTCTCGAAAAGTGAGGAAAAAGTGTGTCTGTAACTCATGTCGAAAACTATCAAAAGAGATTACGTCGTTACGTTATAAATGTCATAACATTGCACTCGAAGCCGATGTGACATTGCAGACATTGAAAACGCCAGTAACAAATAACGTTGACGGCGACCAAAATTTACTAAAATTGAAAATTTTTCAACGACGGCGGCGAAATTAGAACCGTCGGCTTTACCAAATAATGTAAAGTGCGACTTTAATGTTTGTTGTTTGCAAACGATTTAAAAACATTCGTATATTTTATATAAATGTTAAAAGCAAAATAATTAAACAATAAAAAAATGTGCCAAGAACAAAATATTATTATTATTATTCTTTGTATTTTGCATTTTTAAGTGTTTTTTGGTGTTACAAGTTTTTCTCGCCCCGTTTTTATACGTGAGTTTATTTGACAGTTCAAAGCGGAAACTTTTCGCACAAAAATGTTACAGACACACTTTTTCTGAAATTTGGCGAGTAATTTCCTTACGTGACAGCTAGTACTCGCCAAAAAAAGTTGCGGATACAGTTTAGTGAGAAAAACAGCTGTTTGTTTCAATTTATGGCTTTTCTGTTTCATTTCACACATTTCAATCGAAAAGTTTACTGACGCGAGAGTTACAGAACATGGGCACTGGTTGCGATCAGTTGTAATTTTTGTTATGTTTTTGTTCACCGCAATTTAGCAAAGTTGTAAACCATAACACAAACCGCCCAATTATGAATAAAAATTCCCCGGGAGTTTTCTCCCTTCTCCCATTTTTCCTATGTAAATTTAATTGTTAAAATGGGAAAAGGGAAAAAACTCCCGGGGAATTTGTATTCATAATTGGGCTGAAAAACTCAGTTCAGTTGTACACCGTAACAGGGGCCATAATATTGCACTCGAAGCCGATGTGACACTGCAGACGTTCAGAACGCCAGTAACACATATCGTTGACGGCGACCAAAATTTACTAAAGTTGAAAATTTTTCAACGACGGCGGCGAAAATACAACCGTCGGCTATACCAAATTGTGTAAAGAGCGACTTTAATGTTTGTTTTTTGCAAACGTGCTTTGAAGACATTCGTATATTTTATGAAAATGTTAAAAGCAAAATAATAAAACAATGAAAAATGTGCCAAGAACAAAATATTATTATTATTCTTTGCATTTTTCATTTTTAATTGTTTTTTAGTGTTAAAATTTTTTCTCGCCCCATTTTTATTCAAAGCGGGAACTTTTCTCACCAAAATGTTACAGACACACTTTTCTGTAAATTGGCGAGTAATTTCCTTACGTGACAGTGGTGACAGCTTGTACTCGCCAAAAAAAAGTTACAGACACAGTTAAGTGAGAAAAACAGCTGTTTGTTTCAATTTATGGCATTTTTGTTTCATTTCACACATTTCAATCGAAAACTTTCTCGACGCGAGAGTTACAGAACATGGGCACTGGTAGATGTTAACGCTTTACAAATTGCAGATTTACACAACGACCATCGTGATAACCATTACTATATGCATATGTATGTATGTTTATTATAAAAAAAATTTGAATACATTCAAATACATATGTATGTGTTTAACAATAAGTTTTATTTATTCAATATTCAATTTAAGTTAAGGTAGAGTTTCTGAAAATGCAGTAAGTACTTTTTCTGTAAGAGATGATGACAAAAGTGAAAAATAACATTTAAAGAAATTTTGTTTTCAGTAATAACACGATTCAAAGAATATATTTTCTTTAAAAACGGAATTACCAGTTTTTCAAGGAAGTGGTGAAAAAGTGATTGTCTCCGGAGATTTTTGACTATAAGGCCAACAGCCTTAGAAAGTAAACTGGTTTCTCATTGACAGAACTCTTCTTAAAAAACATTAAATGCTTATTCTGTACAATAATCCTATTTTCAAGGACATAGTTTTAAATATTTTTGTTTAAATAATTTAACTATTTTATGTCAATGCTGTTGGCTCTGCATTTAAAGGTCTGAAAGTTTTATTTTTACTAACGTTTAATGCATTGGTAAACTTATTTAATAGATCTCATGAATTGTTTTAAATTTTTTGTTCAAATAAACTAAATAAAATTAATTAATATTTTGCACCGATATTATATATTTTATACTAAGCGGTAATTCCCGTGATTTCCCGGGAAATAAAAGTCTGAGACAAGAAATAAAAGTCTGGGAAAAGAAAAACACATGTCATATAACAGTGTTACGTAGAACATTTTAATAACTTTACATCATCCTAAACTTATATTTGTTCTATATGTAATAATAAAAAATTAAACTCAAAAAGACATTTTAATACAATATATTATGCAGTTTATTTTTAACAATTTGGAAAAAAGTATATGTATATAACATATCTGTATATAAATACGTGTGTTTACTATGTTTAAAAAAACAATTTCTTAGAGATTTAAATTATTTCTTTAATATTATTTTACCATCCTTTACTTTAATACGACCCTCTTTAGCCATAGCAGCAGCTTGAGCTTTAGTTACAGTAATCTTTTGCACTTTACCTTTTTTTGCGTTAATTTTCATTTTTACGTTATCTACAATAGTTACTGCAGTAGAATTTGAAGTTGATGGTACTTCAAGTGGTTCCTTTTCATCTTTAATTATTTTTGGTTTTGGAACTGAGATGGCGACTTCTGGTGTTCTTTTGGTTAGAGATGCTTTCGTTAAGGTTATGTTTTGCGGCAACAATAAAGACTGAATGGATGGCTGTTTTGTATCCTTAGCAGTTAGCGGTCCTGCAGCAACTGGAGTTTTGCGTCTCAATTGGGGAGATTGTTTTGTCTGTTGCGGTGTTTTCGTTACTAACTTCCCAGCATCTAGATCGATCCTTCGTTGTTTTAATGGAATCAATAAACTTTTATTTTCAACGATCTGATTTTTATTTTTCTGGTCATCTGCAGCATTACGAATTACTACTTGATTGATAATTTTTGGGGATTTTTTATCTATAGAAAGAGAAAAGGAAGACGATTGTCCGATTTTTTAATAAAACCTGTATGTTTAGCGGTTATTATTTTTATATTTTTAACTTTAATTTTTATTGTAATAAAAAAAAAAATTAATTTTGATAATTAAAAAATATAATCAGCATCATTCTGTCCAATACTGGGTTTATTACAGTAAAAGAATAACAATTATCATTCCCTTACTTAATCTTTATTAATGTATGCAAATGTTTTAAATGAAAAAATTAACAGCAGTATTCATAAACAAATTATTTAAAGTTATATTTAGTTGTTGTTTTATTATATTGGCTTGAGGTCATATATAAATAATAAATAAAATTCAAAAAACTTTTTGGAAAAATATAAAAATAAATAAGTAAAAATAAAATTAAAAGTTTTTTGAATTTTATTTATTATTTATATATGACCTCAAGCCAAAATAATAAAACAGGTCAACTATGCACAAGAATAAATAGTTATATTTAGTATCAAAAAGTAATTTCAATTTTTGGGAATACAAAATTTTAATTTAAAAAGATTTTGTTATTCGTGCTTAATTCCCAGTTTTTATTATTGATAAAAACACTTGAAATTTATTGTTGATGGGATAAGCTATTCCTATGAGCATTTCACTGGTTGCTTAGGCCAGATCATCAGGAAGCTTCATCCATAAAGATTTTAGAAAAACTAAAGATATTAAACCAAATAAAACTGTTAAACGTATAAGACTTATAGCAACAGTTCTACTTGTAACAATATCAAAGTTTAAACAAAACACATCAACAATAAACAGTGGGTTTATCTCATCTTACATTCCCCACTACAATTATCAACAATAAATTTCCAGTGTTTTTATCAATAATAAAAACTGGGAATTAAGCACGAATAACAAAATCTTTAAAGTTTTATGCCCGTATTCATAAAAAAATTAAAAATTTAATAAAGGTTTAAAGAACAAATTTACTATGAAATTTGTCCTTAATAAACGTTTGTTAAATTTAATATTCGTTCATGAATACGGGGATTAGTTTTTATGTTTTAATTAGGCTTAAGTTCATCAAATTTAATTTTCATTAAATTATTTTTAGTGAAGGAAGGAATTTACAATTGAACTCGGGTCGAATTTACATGTTTCGAGAACAACCACATTCCCATAACCACAATTCTTTGCCGTTCTACTGCTTGCACCACTGCGGCGCATTCCAATCTATTGTCAAACATCAATCTTAAACCAATGGTGTTGGTGGATTGAAATTTGCTCTTATTGTTTATTAATTTTAAATTTTATTTACATGTTTCTTCCTTACTTCTGTTTTTTCGTACTTTTTGTAAAGACTTTGTCTTGAAAACTTAAGTACTTTTTTATGTTTTTTTTTTCTTTTTCTCGTTGACTTTCCTTTGAACAACTTGAAGGACAAATGTAAACATATAACAACTGTTGGTTTTTGTATTGAAGTTTTTATATTTTAACTATACGCCACAGGGGAATGGGCTTTGCAAGTACAGCTGGAAAGTTCTTGATTGCCACTCGCTTGTGAGTGGCCAGGAATGATTCCTTTGTTGCAATGTCTATCCAGCCCTGGGAGATGGCTTTTGAACACCCGCTCAAAGCTAGCGAATGTGAGAAGGCTGCTAAGTAACCTGATGGTAATTTAACGTCTCAGGTCAGTAGAAAATAACTATCTCTGAAACTTGGTGTGCCCTGAATGGCTTGGTCAGCGTCTCAGAAAGTAGTAGGAAGAAAACAAGTATGCCCTTCGAAAAAACGCATAATCAACGCTTGCCTTGAAGGCAGCTGGCAGCCCCAGCACCAGGATCGGATGCGGAAGGCTAATCAGCTGCTTCATCTTAAAATTAAATGATTACCGAAACCAAAACAAATGAAACAAAACGATCTGATTTGCCGATGCACAGTGGCTGAACATTTTATTTCATTGGCCAAAAGTCCAATTTTTGTATGTCACCAATTTCAAAAATTTTAATTTTATTTAATAGTGAACATATTAAAACTAAGGTAGCCAAAAAATTTGGTCAAAATATTGGTAATTGTGGTTGTGCCATGTTGTTAAACACAACTTTTTTTTAATTCACCGGAATAAACACCGAATTTATAACAAAATAAATGATTTTTAAATAACGAATTTTATAAATTTCATTTAAAATTAGTAAAATTTTCTTCTATTTTTGTTCGATGCGGAACTGAAAAAGATAGGTAATATTTGTGAGAATCCAAGATTCTCACTATGCATTCAACACACATTTATAAATGCTGTTGATTTAAATAACAATTTCAATTCCGATGGTGAAAAAAATAAGTTAAAATAGTTATACATATGAACATTTAAAATATATATGAACATACCTGATTCGCTTTTAATATATTTTACAGTCGATTTTAATTCGTTTGTTTCATTCGACAACTCTTCTTCAATAAATTCATTAAATGACTTCTGCAATTTTTCATCGCTAATAACTTTGCTGTTTTTGTTTTGTTTTTGAGACTCTTGTATATGCTTATCGGCCTGAGCACGGTCATCGGCGTGGTATGCTTCCATTTCTTGCGAATGATGAAGATCAATGTGGGATTGCAGTTTTTCCGATTTTATAAAGAACAAATCGCAGAATTCGCATGCATAGGCTTCCCCATCCGAATGTTCATGTATATGTGAGTTCAAGATATCCATGTTTTCGAAAACTTCTTTGCACAACGGACACGCAAGATTTAATTCCTTTGCATGGGTAATAGAATGAAGTATAAGTTTACCACGTGTGGCAAAACTTTTATTACATGTGACGCACAAAAATGATATAGCATTCAAAGTATCTTCGACAGTTCTGTGGGAACGCATGTGACGTGTCAAATGGTGTGATAGCAAATATGATTTTCGGCAAAATTTACAAGGATATGGTCTGTGGCCTGCATGTGCGGTCAAATGACGAGCCAGTTTGCTAGTGGTAGAAAAGCTCTGTTCGCAATAATGACATGAAAAGGGCTGTTGGCGAGAATGAATAACCTCGTGACGTTCCAGACCTTGTTTAAAAGCAAATCCTTTCTTACAAATTTTACAAACAAAGGGACGATTTATAAAATGCCTTTCAGCGTGTCTTTCCATATCGTCTTTTGATAAAAACGAGCGTTCACAATGCACGCATATGTGTTTTGGTACATCTGTATGGGTCCCTTCATGACGAGTCAATAGACTTGAACGTGAAAACGCCTTTTGACACACTGAACATTTAAAGGGCTTCTCTCCGTTATGTATAAACGAATGCCGTTGCAAATCATACTTGGAAAAAAACGATTTATCACATTCTTCGCATTGAAACTTACGATCACGATTATGATTTTTCAAATGTATATCACGCAGTTGTAACAACGGAAATGTGCGTTCACAATGGGGACAAGGAAATACGTTTGTTTCAATTGGAGCGGCATCCGTTGGATTTGGTTCTTCTTCATAAACATCATCAATGTTTAAAATTTCAGCAACTATTTCCGTTTTACCATCAACATCTTTTTTAATTTTTGGTAAACTTAACCGTGGTTCATTTTCGCATTCGGCTTCTGTATTCAAAATTCTTACGGATGATTTATTTAATAATTTTGGTTTGGTGGTTTTATTTCCTGAATCAACTACCACTACAGGCAAATTGTCTATAGTGACAAATTCCGCTTCATTTCTATCTTCTGCGGCCATCAATTGTTGAATATCATCCAGCGATAACTCATCATTATTTTCAATTTTGTCCAAAAACGTTATGCTGCAATCTTCTTCCAAACTTTCATAATTGAGGCCCAATTTATCCGGAGTGATCACAGCGGTAGCCACTGCTGGCTTTATTTTCACAGCGGAGTTCAATATTTTTTTGGGCATTAACAAAGATTCTTGTTTGACAACAGTTTTGTTTACTCGGGTTTGACTAGACAGAATGTTTGAAAAAGTGGGTTTGTCCAAACACTCTGGCCATTTTCCGGTTAATGGATATTGTCGCAAAAGATTGTCGGCTTTTTTGCACATTTGTTTAAACTGATAACTGTACTCGAAAATATCTGTGCAATCAGAGCACACATAAGGAGGCAAACCATCGTTGCTAAAGATCTACAAGACAAAAAATAAGAAAAAAAATAAATTTTCTTTATCCACTTTTAGTGAAAATAGATAGTTTGGTGGCCAATTTAGTTAATAAACCCACCCAGTGGTAAAAGAAAAGTCAAGAAATACATACATAAAACATAAAAATTGGTGGGAAAGTGTATTGGCTAAGCCGTGACGCTTTGCGTTTACCTCGTTCGGTGCAACCTGCGGACTGACTAGTCACAAAACGTAAGAAAAAACTATTTTCAGGGTCAACTTACTTCAATTGATGCTATAGCCATAACTTGAATGGGAAGAGGGGCTGATGATTTGATACGTGTATCGCGATTAAAAATATTTGTCAATTTATAGAATTCCTGGGTCATACAAAAGCGACAAATTCTCTTCCTTTTTAATTCATCCTGTAAAACGTCATGATCTAGTGGAGTCATTTTACTATATAATAGAATGTTAACACTTTTTCGTCAAATAAAATTATTTATTTTGTAAAAATTATTTTTTGTAGTTTATTATAAACTTCTCAGTTTTTACTTTATTCACAAGATGGTGGATAACTTAACTTTTACATTTCAAATGTCAAAATCCAAGCCATGAGTTGTGTCAACATATTTTGTAGGTAGGGGGCGCTGTAGCTATCCAAACTTTTAACCACTAATATTCACAATACATTAAACATTCACAATAGCAAGCATTTTTCATACAAAAGAAACAATTATATAAATTTAAATCTGTAGACTTATGCTATGTTCATACGACGTTATAAACCACTAGTTTCGTTCTTTGAAACTAGTTTGCCAAACTTTTATTGATATAATTATGTTATAATTATCACTTTATTTTATTAAACATCAATTTTTATTTTGTTTTTTTTCTTTGTTTTGATTTTTTTTGAGAGCTAGTTCAGATAAACTAACGATAAATGTTATCAAAATTGGAGATGATAGTACATTTTTCCTGTTTCGCAGCCTGTTTCAAAATGAAACGACCTGTTTCGCTCTCAAAATTTTGTATGGGGAAACAAGTCGTTTCAATCATGTTTGGGGCGCGAAACAGGAATAAGAGAGCGAAACACGAATATTGCTGTCCGTGTGAACATGGTATTATTAGTATTATGTTCACACTTGGGTTTTTATACTTTTTAATAGAAATACATAGTAGTTTTATAATACAAATTATATTTAATCTATCCCAGCTAGCATTTTTTGAAGTTTTTAATCATATTCGAGTCTTTTTTGACTCTTCAGCGCGATTAAAATACCAGACCCGCGACTCTTTTGAAGGGTCATATATTTGTTTAGAGACATTTTCGACTCTTTTTTTAATAGTTTTTGTTATTGAATTTTAAATCGAATTGACTAGAAGGTTCTTGAATTAGTTGTGAACTATAAATACAGGCTAACTCATAAATTTTAAGTTTAGATTGATTGCAGACATTAAACAATTCAGTTAGTTACTAACAGTATCGGACAACTTTTGTGAACATTATAATTTATTTCAATAAAATTTGTAAGTTTAATAAAAGTTTGTATTTATTTTGATTTGCAATTTAAAGAACTCAAAAGTTTATTATAAAGGGAAAAAGCCAAAGCGCGTTTTAAAAAGTAAAAGCGTTACAATATTATATTGCGTATGGTTATAAATAAATTAATAAGTAATTTTTAATAAAGTTTTTTTTTAGAAAATTTTTTACTTGAATAACAATTTATTAGAACTAATAAGAAAAGTATAAATCAGTGAAGTCTATGAATTAATTACGTGCATATAATTTGTAAAAATTACTAATAATGCATAATTTATTTATTTTTGAAGTTTTTATATACATACATAATTATAATTTTAAAATGTTGTCATGTGACACCATGTGATGAGCAAATGTGAGCTGCCAGTTAGAAATTAATTAATGAGAAGTTAATCCGACTCGAAAATACATAAATATTTTTTTTATTTATTCTTAAAAAAAAAAACAATAAATTATTTAATTTTTTAATATGGGGCACTAGCTTCTAGGCAAGTGTTACAAAATTAGATTTATCTAAGAATTATTTAAAGTTTGTAACGTTTGGGTTCTATTAGTGAGGTTATAAGTTTTTGAACTAATTTGGTATCAAAATACTACCTTGATTAATTAGTCAATGTTTTAATTAATCCCAATTCCATAAAAAAATATTTTATTGTGATTTTATTTCATCTATCCTTCTATATTTCCACAACTCAACACATCAAAAAAAAAATTAGCAACACATAGTCTTCATTCAATTAAACCAAGATAATCATTTTTATTAAACCAAAACAAAAATTAAACAATATTAAAAAACAGATTCTGGTTAAATTAAATTTAATTTTTTCCTTATCATTTATAGTTGATTCAAAATATGATTCAATGGTTCTACTTTTAAAAATTTAAATTGTAGCAAATCTAGCGATTGGTACTCTTCAATACGTTTGCGCATGTGTCTTTCGCATCTTTTAATTTTTTTTCTTTTCGTAAATCATCACTTTATTTTATTTAAATTTTCCAATTTCAAATATTTTTACACACTTTGGCGTTTCATTACTGTAAATCCGCGCCATCTTTAATTTTTATTGCCACTATCGCTTCATTTTCAGAAAATTTTGCGAAAGTTGGCATTTAGCTTTGGCATCGAAATGGTTTTCGCATCGCAATAGAAAGTAGACCCCAAGGTTTCGTTATAATGTGCTAAATTTCCATTTCATACTATTGACAAACTGAAGTTTATTGTCCATGGGATAAGCTATTCCTATGCGCATTTTACTGGTTGCTTAGGCCAGATCGTCAAGAAACTTCATCCAAATATTTTAGAAAAACTAAACATATACAAATAAAACTGTTAAGCGAATAAGAATTATAAGTCCCAGTTTTACTTGTAGCAATATCAAAGCCTAAACAAATTAATACAAAAAGAAGCCAATAAATTTTGCATTCATTTTTACTCTCGAATATATTTCCCCTTTATCACTGTTTCTATTTTTGATTTTCAATATTTTGCTTATAATTTTCACACGTTTTAAACTTTATTTATAACAGATTTATTACCAACATTTAAATTTTAGGGTACTTACATATATGTATGTATATTTCTGTTTTCTTATTCTTTCTATCTTTCAAATTCTATTGTTAATGCAATAACTTTGTTTTTATTTGAATATGCTTTTCCTTCATATAATTATTTTTCTTCCTTTAACTTATATCCTTTCACACATATTCTTTTTATATATCCTTGCACATATATCCTCGTACGTATCCTTTCACGAATTTTTTTTTCACCCAAATTATTCAGGCGTTTTTAATTCCTTCTCTATCAATCTTTTCAACTTCCATTTCAATCTTTCCCTCCCTTCCTTTTTTCAAAATTAATCGATACCCAAAATATAAAAATTGCAAAACCAAATGCCTATCTAATTACAAAAAGTTTTCATGAACAGGTAAAGCTACAATTTCCAATAAATATTAAAATGTTCAATCAAATTACCTTCGTAAAACCAAATCTAATAATTTTTCAAAAGGTTACTTGATCAAAACCGAGCATGTATTTAAATATTCACGCCTGTATTTATAAAAAAATTTTAAATTAAAAAAACGTTTACAAAACAAATTTTGTATGAAAATCCTCCTTAATAAACGTTTGTTAAATTTAATAATTGTTTATAAATACGGGGGTCAATGTTTAATTTAAAATTGTCAGACAATTTACCTAAAGCAATTTTTATTACAAATTTTCAACAAAAAAAAAACCTATGCCTAAAAGTTTCACCTAAACAAGTAGAAATTAAAAAGCAACCCCAACAAGTTTTAGTTATATACGTTATCTTGTAAATTGAATTGGTTCGTCGTATTAGTTTAAATTATTATGAACGTCACTGTGCGGAATTTTCTAGTACAAAATTTGTTACGCTTTAATGCTGGGTACACACAGTGCAATCTACATGCAATCTGTTTCAATGCAACCTCAAAATATCAAAGCGTTTTGATGTTGATGCAATCTGGAGTGAATGAAAAGCAATTTAATTCACTAGATTGCGTAAATGCGTTGCATAGCGTGTACCCAGCATACGATAGACTTAGATATTGTTGTATAAAAGTTATGTTAAAATAATACGAACAGAAAATTCTGGAATCGACTAGAATGGTTTTGGACTGCAAATACAGGTTAACTCGTAAATGTTTTGTTTAGGGCCTGTTCGTCGATTTCGAACGAAGACTTCGTTCGCTTAAATTAAAATTAAAACAAAAACAAATTATAAAAAACTTATAAAAATAAAAATGTTTAAAGTTAAAAATACCCCGTTTTTAGTAAAAAGTTTGGTTGATCGTTTTTTATTGTTTATTTATCCTGAACATTTTAATGTTTTTTACAATTAAAAAATTTTTTTCAATGTTTAAATGTCATAAAGTATTTTTAAATTTGTTTTGTTGAAAACTAATTTTTAATCACCATATTCGCTATACAATATACATATGTTATTTTTAGCGATTTGAAAATACTAATACTAAATAATTAAGTCAATGTATAAAATTATTTTTAAAATTTAAAGCATGCAAAAAAAAATATTTATTAAAAATCAAGCAGAAGTAACAGAACAATAATGATTATTTATTAATTAAATTCGTAATAAAATTAATTTTCGGATACACACTTAAAACAAAGTTAGTGCTAATATAAAACTCAGATTTTATGGAAATTATTTGTTAAATAAAATAAAATTATTAAACTTTATTATGGAAATTAAAAACTTTACAAAATTTCAAGTTTTAAAACACTTAAATACTGTGTATTGAAATGTGTTTTTTTTTTTTTTTTTTTTTTTTTTTTTTTTTAACAATGTTTTACATATAACAATTCATATAAAGACAACAATTAATTAAGATGCTGTAGTTTTTTCTCCACTGTTCAATTTGGGAAAGTTTTGTGTTAAAGCATGTATTTTACGATGACCTTCTAAATCAGTTTGCATTAAAACCTGCTTGCAAGTCGAGCAAACTTCTAGCTTTGGCAGTGATTTACGTCGTTGTGGTGATAAGCTATTTACACGTTGTTGATGTACCAAATATAAGGCCTGAGAAAGCGAAAGAATTTTCAAATTAATGAAGTTAAAATTAAATTTTTATACATAATTATTGTCAAATAATTTAGCATTTTAGGCTTAATTAAATAATTAAAAATTAAATACATAAATATTGAAAGTTTGATACTGGTATTTACTTGTTGCTTGCCAATGTCTGGTAAAAGTACCAAAAGTTCGGGAAACACTTTATCAAATTTATCTTTTAAGGCAGCTTGACAATGGTCATAGTAGGCGTCTGTTTTATAAACACCCTCGCGAAACTTTTGCGATATATGACGAAATTCTTCTAAACCTTCAGAGGTTTTCAGGGCTTCTTTAAAAAATCCAACTAATTTCTGAAATAAAAGAAAAAGGGTTTTAAAACTTTTACTTAAAATTTTGAACAAAACTGTTTTTAGAAGTGACTAGCTGATATCCGACATGTAGTCCTATTTTTGAAAAATACATAGCTAATGTCTGTATCTAAATATGGATGGATCTATGTTTTAAATTTCATTAAAATTTGTTAGATAGTTTTGGAGAGCAATTCTCCCTACCTCCCCTCGTGTTCCTAGTTTGGACAAAAAATAAAGTCGGAAATAATATTAAAAAAATTGCCTTTCTAATGAAATCGATTAGGAGCACACATAGGTTTGATGATTTCAGAGCCTTTAATGGATATACACAAATAGTGAGGAACATTTTTCGTGTTTTATACATATAGTATATAGCCTTCTAAGATATATATGAACATATCCGTGGCATTTTGACAAAACATCTTAATTCAAATTTGAAAAAAATGTTGTTATTCCTACAAATTTTTCTTCAAAAAACATTTTTGTTTACGTTTTTAAAATTGTGTATTATAAACAAAATTAAAATTTTGTTTTATAAACAAAATTTTTCTTTAATTTCGGTTTATTTTATATTCAACTAGCTGGCCCGGCAAACGTTGTTTTGCCATATAACTTATTTCTTTCAGATGTTACAGTGTCTGCATGCCAAAATTTAAGAAAACCGGTTGATTAGTTAAGAAGATAATAACAATTATAGGCTTTAGTTCTTTCCAGAAGTTACACTATTTGCCCACCAAATTTCCAGAAAATCAGTTGATTAGTTAAGAAGATATAGGGAGAGGGAGCTTTTACTCTTTTTGTCGTATTTCATGCCCTTTCTCTTTCAGATGTTACAGTGTCTGCATGCCAAATTTTAAGAAAACCGGTTGATTAGTTAAGAAGTCATGGGGAAGGGAGCTTTTACGCCTCCTGCTTCACGCCCTAAATAATTAAAACTATAGGCTATAGTTCTTTCCAGCTGCAACACTATATGGCTGCGAAATTTCAAGAAGATATTGGGAGGGGAAGCTTTTACCCTTCTTGCCCTATTTCACATCCTATTCCGTATTTCCTTTCAGATATTACAGTGTCTGCATGACAAATTTTAAGAAAACCCGCCCATTAGTTTAAAAGATATAGGGAAGGGGAGCTTTTACCGCTATTGCCCTATCTCACGCCCTATTTCCTTTCAGATGTTACAGTGTCTGCATGACAAATTTTAAGAAACCCGGTTGATAAGTTTAATAAAAGATTGGGGAGGGGGAGCTTTTACCTCTATTGCCCTATTTCACGCCATAAATAATTAAAATTGTAGGCTATAGTTCTTTTCAGATGTTACACTATTTCCCTGCAAAATTTCAAGAAAATCGGTCGATTTGTTAAGCAGATATAGGGAGGGGGAGCTTTTACTCCTCTTGCCCTATTCCCTATTTTCTTTCACATGTTACAGTTCCTGCATGCCAAATTTTAAGAAAATAGGTTGATTAGTAAATAAGATATAGGGAGGGGGAGCTTGTGCCATATTTTGCGCCCTCTAGCGATTAAAAATATACTCTACGACCCATTCTCACACCTAACAAAAACACATACAAAATTTCATAAAAATCAGTCAAACCGTTTCGAAAGAGTTCAAAATGGGGGGCATTTTGTTGATATTTGTATGGGAATATATAGGAAAATCTAAATGCCATATCTCAGGAACCACTGGGGCGATTTCATGCAAACTTAACATAAACCATCTATAGACTATCCCCACAGTACCCCAACGTTTTTGTTGAAATCGGTCTACCCGTTTTCGCAGTTAGTGGTGACATCAAAGTGTACACTTCTTTTTATATATCGTTAGCTAAAATGAAAAGGACTAACAAAAATATAATTTTACAGGAGAAGCAAAAAACTTTATCAAATGAAAACTATAAACATTTCAGAAAACATGCGTTAATGAGTCATCCATGGAATTCTTTAAACAGTTTTTAAAGGAAACCATTTCATTATATTTTGTTGAAAAAAATGAGTAATTACGTAGTTTTTCATTTATAAAAAAACTCACTTGTAGTTACGTCCCTTTGTTTTTTTGTTAATAAAAGCGCAATTTTTGATCCCAGAAGTGTAAAATTTTGTGAAGACATGTAGTTCATTGGCATTTATAATAATCAATCAAAAACACGATTTTGAATTTGTTGTTAGTTACGTCTTTTTGCATTTTAGCTAACGATATATAGATCAGTCATAACCACTCCATAGACTCGCGAGCAGTCAATAATTGTATTTTTCACACAGACACGGTCGGCAATTCACATGTATACAACAACTTTGTTCGGGCCACTCCATCGTCTGGCGAGGCAGTCAATAATCGTATTTTTTACACAGACACGGTCGCCAATTCATATGTATACAACAACTTTGTTTGTTGCTTGGTTATCACTGATATAGATAGATAAAAATGATTTTTTCACCGAGCTTTTTTTAGAAATTGTTTTGCTATCTCATCTCTACTTAAGATGTTTTGTCAAAATGTCACAGATATGTATTTCTTTTTTTATATTTTTTAAATACAATTTTAAAAATCCTTTTACTCTTACCTGATTACGTGTTAATGCATCGGCTGGTGCGCTATATGAATGAGCTGGTAAAATGCTATAACTTTCACCCAATGAACTAGTAAATGTCAAATTATTAGGAGACTTTGCCACCGAATTAACAGTTACGTTTGTTGCTTGAAACCCTGGTGGTGGTTTCATTGATGAATTGCTGGTTTGAAAGCCAGGTGGAGGTCGTAAAGGTGATTGCACTCGATCGCCATTTGTTAAAATGTCATTGTTATTGTTAGATTCCTTCGATTTTTTATCTTTAGGCTTTTTATCCTTTTTACTATTTGAAATATTATTGTGGTTATTGCCATTACTACTTTTCGGTAACAGAGGTGCAGGAGCAATTTTATTCTTACGATTTTCTAAATCTTTTTGTTTTTTATCACTCATTGTTGATTTGACCCAGGTATTACAAGAAGATGATTTGGACGAAGATCCACCCAAAGAGGGAAAATCTTGAGAGGTTAGTTTTGGAGCATTTCTAGCTTCTGCTTCTTTGCGGGCTTTTGATTCCATTTCTTCTTTTTGGACCATTTGAATTTTTTGAAAATTGGCAGGGTTAGCAACTGACACATAATCATCGATCAAAGAGCGATGTTTCGAAGGAACAGAAGACATTGGCAGATGTAAACCTGACGTAGAAATATCCTCTTCTAATATTGATTGTTTTGCTTGATTCTTTTTAGTTTTGCCCATTGGCAATGCTGGAAAATCCATAGCACTAGATTTCCTATTGGATGCCGCGGAATTGGCATTACTAGATAAAGCCGGTCGATTTGAAACATGTATAATCATGCCATTTGTACTTGTTGAAGGCATATTGCTAGACACGCTATTACGTGGTATTGCACCTGTAGCGCTGGCAGGTTGTTTTCTTATCACGTTTGAAATAGGTGGCGGCGCACGGTTAGAATTGACAGGATTACCGCCGCCTCCTCCGCCAACGCTGTTACTAACTGTATTATTGGTGGCGCCACCTAAAGCTGGAAAGTTTTCTTTTGTGCGGGCCAGACCAGACATGCGGCTACGATTTAGAATGGCTGGAGGCGGAGGCCTTGTAAGAGATATATTCGGCCCTGTTGATGTGCCAGCCAATGAGGGAAATTCTTGTTCACTGCAAGGATCTATGTTAGGACGCTGTTGATTTGTATTTTGACCTTGATAGTATGTAAGTTCTTCTATTTCTGGTTCAACCTCATGTGTGCTTAAACATCAACAAAAAAAAAAAAAAAAAATTAAAATATATTTTAACCCCCTTTTTTCATAATCAATAAAATAGGTTTATAGAAGGCTTATTAAACCGATTTTCATACAAAATTCGTTTCATAAACCTTTTATTAACCCGTTTTATTTTTTATGAATAAGGCCGTAAGTAGTACATATTTAAAAAAACTTGAATTTACCCTCTTGTTCTCATATTTGCAACACCCTGTTCTGTTTGCCCTGATCGACCTCGTGGCCCCAGAGTTATTTCTAATTGTAGAGTACGTGTTTGTTTAGCTTGTTGCTTGTTCATACCCTTACCATGAACATTAGCCACATGAGCTTTGTAATCAATTTCTGTACGGAATGCCCCAGTAAATTCTTCTGTAGCACATCGACCCTCCTCACATAAAAAGTGATCCTGACGAAAATGATCCGCTAAAGCATTGTAATCGCGATAGAATTCATTACAACCATCGGCATCACAAAAATGACAATAATAATGTTCACGACGCAAATGACGAAACAGTTCATCGCGGTCCAAATAACGTTTGTTACAATATTCACACAAAGGATGGCCGCGATGAGAACGGTTGTCGGGATCACCCTTTGCACGATGGAGCCCCAATTCAGCTTGAGTGTAGCAGCGTCTTTCAAAAGTGAAGATTTTGAGGTTTTCGACACAAAGGTCACAATAGTACAAATCGTGCTCTTTACGCACGTGATTACGTAGTCCCTGAAACGTGCGATAAGGTGGACAATTGCATCTGTAAAAGAGAAACATTATCGTAAAAGTAGCGCTTGTTCTAAATTGATAAAACAGTATATAAGTAACATACTTTGGACAAGGATGATCAAGTAATTCGAAGAATTTTTGTTGTATTTCACTACTGTAGAAACCAATTTTATACTTTTTACTGTAATACTCAGAGCGATTTTTTGCCTCTAATTCGCGGTAGGGCAACTTATCGTAAGTAAATATAACCTTAAAAATTAAGAAGAATAAGAATATTTAAAATATGTGTAGAATTTTTTAGTTGTATCTTTTGCTGGTTTTACATTAATGGTAATATTAGGGAATTCAAAAAATTTTAAATCGTTTTTTAATATTTGTGAACTGGAAATCGAAAACGTAAAATGCAAGAATTTTGAAGTTTTTTTTAATACACTTTTAATCTAGTTTTTGTTATAAAACTCATTTTTATAGAGATAAAGTATATTTGTATAACATTTATCATAAAACTCTTTTGTTACTGAAATCTTATCAGGGACCGAAAATAACAATTATATTGGAATTTTAAAACAAAAAAGCATATAGAATTAAATGTCGAAAAACTGATTCAAGTATACCATATTGTTCCTCATGCACTTGTCAATGATAAAATATATTGATTTTTATAATTTTGATTTTTATATTTTCGATCAAACTTAAAATAACTATTTTTAAATTATCTAAATTATTAAAACACGTAAATTTATTTAGAGAATAACTTTTATTTTTGCTCGAAAAAATAAAAATCAATATATAACTTTTATATTTGTTCAATAAAATAAAAATCAAAAATAACTGTTATTTTTGATCGAAAAATAAAAATAAAAAAATAACAGTTATTTTTGTTCAAAAAAATAAAAATCAAAAAATAACTGTTAATTTTGCTCAAAAAAATAAAAATCAAAAAATAACTGTTTTCATCTGACTTTTATGAAAAAAGGCATAACTGTAACGGTCCCTGAATTTTATTAAAAAACGTCTTTTAAAATTCTTGCGTTTTACGTTTTCGATTTCCAGCATACCCCTGAATATATGTGTATTTTATATAGAGACGGCTCGGTCTATGAAAATGTTCTTAAAATTGTTGTTTCGCCCAGCAACCTAATGCTAGTTAAAATTCACAATCTAGTAATATTGGTTTTTTCTTCGATTTTATTAGAATTATATTTATGTAAATTTTCAATGACAGAAACATTTGCTTATTCTGGAAATAAAGGAAATGACAATTAAGATTTTTAACGCTATACTATTGCAAGTTGCATCATTTTAGAACATATACAGCCCAATTATAAATAAAAATTCCCCGGGAGTTTTCTCCCTTCTCCCATTTTCCCTATGTTAATTCAATTGTAAAAATGGGAAAAGGAAAAAAAACTCCCGGAAAGTTTTTATTCATAATTGGGCTGATACTTTTTTTATTAGCTGGAATAATTGAAGGGAAAGTGTAAAAAAAAAAGTATAAAAATTATACTATGGTTCATACACCTACACATTTTTTTACAAAGAGCCTTCGTTCTCCCTTTCGGTACTTCGTTTTTGTTTTTCGAATTTTATAACTATTAAACCTTATGCCATTAACAATCAATGTTAAATTTTTTAGAAAAGGGGTTTAAAGGAAAAAAAGAAAATAATTTTAATTAAAATTTTAAATGCAATTTCAAAAATTTTATAATCAGAAAGATTTATAGAAGATTTATTTTTTCAAAAAACTATTCAAATGCGTTTTCTTTATAAGATAAAGCTATTATTCCAAGGTCAGAAATTCAAATGAACTAAAACACAGGATAATTTATATGTAAGTCGTCGTCGACGTCGAGATTAATTTTGAATTGTTGACACATCTAGTTGAGGACTACATCACTTCGACGTTAAATTGGTATTTTATAAGAATGTCGTGTCGACCAGGGTTGTCAGATTGATTTTGACATTTTTCGCCAAATTCAATGTAAAAAATCGCCAAAGTCCTTATTTTCAAGTTTTTGGCAGTAAAATACATATTTTTCAATTTATTAAAAATATTTTTTATAAAACCTTAAAAATTAATTTGTTCCGTATCGCTAAAATACGCCAAAAATTTAAAAAAAAGTCGCCATGATATATATTTTACTTAATTTTTATTTAGAAAAAAGTAAGTGAACACAAAAATGGTACGATGTTTACTGTAAAATAGTTTATAGTAGTCTACTTAAAGCATCAAAAAAAAGTATTAAACAAATATTGGATATACATTTTAATATAGTTGCTGTTTTATTATATATCTAAAAGGCTTCTCCGGCAAAGCTCCCTATTTGTATTCTTTTTTGGAATACATTGTAAGGGTATATGCATTAATTCAAAGATGGTACAAAAGAAGTGAAACTTATTACTAGTAATAACTTCGAAGGCGAGTTTTAGTGGAGTTCATAGCTTAAGCACAGGCATTACTAGTAATGATTACCACCATATAAAGAACAGTCGAAGTAAGTTCTTTAAAATTGTACGTACCTGCCGTATCGTTACAGCTTAAAAGTTATGGCATAAAATTATTTATCTTTCCAATTAACCAACGCTAATTTTTCTATTGTGTTTCAAAAATGTGTTCATAAAAATCTTTAAAATATCAATAACAAAAATGTATTGTATCTGTGATAATAAATTGCCAATGAAAAGATGTTCATAGACTTTAAATATATGTATGTTTAATTCTATTTATTGATTCTTTCAAGAGCATTTTTAAATATGAAAAACTATTTTCTCGAAGATTTTTATTATCTTCATCAGCCATTTGAACATATATACTTTCAAATATTGACCATACATATGAATGCTTAAAATTTCATACATAAAGTAAAGTATCAACTTTAATAAAATTAATATTATTTCTCAGTATTGAATTTAACGAATTTCAAAACAAATGCATAAATAGCTCATCAAAAAAGTCAACAAAATCGCCAACTTTTTTGTTAAATCGCCAAGTCGCCAAATCAAAAATTAGGTCGCCAAACAAGTTTGAAAAACGACAACCCTGGTGTCGACGTCGACTAGTTATCGAAAATTTACCAAAAAAAAAAATGCTACTCTAATTATTTTTTTATTATTTTTGTTATATCTCACTATTTAACGGTATTTATGCTATTTTCCGACATATTTTTTTAACCGACTATTTCAAATAAATTGTAGTTTGTTTTCCTTTTTGAATTTTTTCGCGAATTTTTCCCATGCTATCGATAAGAGATATTTTTACGGTAAGATTTCAGATCAGTGATGCAAAACGTGGCACAATTGGGCCATTTTTGGCACTTTTGAATGTTTGATGGCCCTGTGGAAATCTATTTTGGCCCTTCAGGTCAAAATTAAGCTTGCTGGTAGTGAGATTGTCTATCAGTAACTGGTCTCCCGCAGATAATCCTAGAGCTTCCCGTGATTAGGATAAAAACTCGTTCAATACATTTTTTAATGTTATTTTCGAACATTTATTTTATTAGCAAAATAATTTTGTTTGTACAGAACCAAATAAACACAAGCGGTTTGATGAAAAAAACATATAAAGCTTGTTTGAAATTTAAAATATTCACAAAAACATCCTGTTGTTGTCAAACTAATTGTGTAGTATACTTGGCCCTTTATAAGAACTGTTAAGGCCCAACCGTAATGTGCTTAAGTTGGTTTAAGCAAATGTGCGAATACATGTAAATAATATGAGGCAAACCATATTGAACTTAAGGAAACTTTTTGCTAAGTTTAATGAAACTGTTACATATATTAAGAAAATTGTTTGGCATTTTTAAATCGCCAATTTTGCCCAAAACAAAAATACTCAAAATGCATCACTGTTTCAGATTCTTTAAAGCTTTAACGTTTATTAATAAATATAAGACTTTTCTATCATGCCGCTGTAAGCAAATTGTTGCGAAATTCCGTTAATTTTGCAATTTTTACCGAATTTTTGCCATTCCATATAGATTAAGGGACTTTTAATCAATTGTATTGCTTGTTTGAAATATTAAAGACTTTCGCGAATTTTCGCTATGTTTGCATTATTTTTTTTTTTTTTTGTTTTTTATTTTTTAGCCCATTTAGCGATTTCAAATAAATTTTAGGGTTTGTTTCCAAATTTGAAACTTTCGCGAATTTTAGCCATGTTCGCGATAGAAGCAATTTTTTCCTATAAGTTTTCTGATTCTTTGCAGCTTAACCGATTTTTAATAAATATTCGACTTTGCTATCCTGTCGCTGTTAGCAAATTTTGCGAATTTCTAATAATTTTGCAATTTTTACCGAATGTTTGTCATTTCTTTTAATTTTAGGGACTTTTAATCAATTTTATGCCTTTTTTGATAACTTTTCCGAATTTTCGAAATTTTGGCTCTTTGAGGCAATCTTCTTAAATTTAAAATTTTGGCGAATTTTCTTCTTTTAAATTTGCATATTTTATTTTGAACGTATTTTATAAATATGTTTACATTTCATTTAAAATTTCTTTAACTTCCATTAGAGTCGTCGCAAAATTTCCTGTCGAATAAAACAGTGACAATTCTACTCGACGTCGACTTAAAAGCGCCTTAGAAAATATCAACTGACTGTCAATAGTAATCGATTATTGTCAATAACGACTCAGAAAGTACCATTACTGTTAAGGTGCCGTCGACTTTCATAATAGGGGTGATTATATTTATGTACATATGTTTATTTCTATATAAGTTATATTTTTCCTTTGAATAAAATTTTTGCCAAATGGCATAGTAATTTAAAAAAAATCGGACACCTTCTTTGAACAACACTTGTGATCTAACTTTTTCTCCACTTGTTAAGGCAATTATAATCTGCTTGAAAGGCATGTTTGCTTTCTGGCCTATCAGAATGCACTGGGTGTACCACTCAAAATATTTTATTTTTCAATTTCAATGAAAAGCATTAAACAAAAATATCAAAAAAATTAATTTCTAACTATTTTGTCCCAAACAGGGCTTGCAAAAAGCGCTATGCCGCATAGCATAGAATAACCGAACGGGTTAAAACCACAAACATTCATTTAGATATGTACTTATGTATCTAATTTCAATATTTTGAAACTACGTATTTTAACTAATAGAAACTGGGAATTATTTCCTTCCGAAGGTTACTTTATATTATATTCAACATTTTTTTCATTTTTCGAATTTATTCTATGAGCTAAATTTCAGTTATGTATTTTATAAAGCTTTTTTGTAATAGTTCTATTCCTTCAATTTTTCAGAAATGACTTTATACACTACCAGACTATTATATTGTATTTTCTTTTTACATTTGACCTTAGCCTTCCTTTGGAAAGCAATGAATGTACAGAAAAATTTACAATTATTAGACACCAGCAGAATGTAATGCATTTTCTGGCCCGCTACGGCCTTCGTCAAAGGAAGGCTAAGTTAAAATGTAAAAAGAAAATACAATATAATAGTCTGGTAGAGTATAAAGCCATTTCTGAAAAATTGAAGGAATAGAACTATTACAAAAAAGCTTTATAAAATACATAACTGAAATTTAGCTCATAGATTAAATTCGAAAAATGAAAAAAATGTTGAATATAATAAAAAGTAACCTTCGGAAGGAAATAATTCCCAGTTTCTATTTGTTAAAATAGTTGAGTTAAATACATTCAATTTATAAAGTATCACTATCCAGTGTGACACAAAGAATGCTGACGAAGGCCGTAGCGGGCCAGAAAATGCATTACATTCTGCTGGTGTCTAATAATTGTAAATTTTTCTGTACATTCAATATACCTCATTGCTTTCCAAAGGAAGGCTAAGGTAAAATGTAAAAAGAAAAAACAATATAATAGTCTGGTAGTGTATAAAGTCATTTCTGATAAATTTTAGGAATAGAACTATTACAAAAAAGCTTTATAAAATACATAACTGAAATTTAGCTCATAGAATAAATTCGAAAAATGAAAAAAATGTTGAATACGTATTTTAATATAAATTACCTTGGACAGCACTTGACGACATATGGGACATTCATTTTGTTGACATAAGACTCTCATGCGTGTTGAACATTCATAACAAACCGGATGATCACATTCTCCCAAAGAAAAGAGATCAAAATTTTTAAAGCATACCACACAAGCATTGTCATCAACAGTGGCATTGGTATTCCAATCTTCCTGCTGATTTCTATATGATTTATAATCTCCTTGAGCGCCAGCAACAGGCATGGTGTCCAAGGTTTTGCCGTTAGACATTTTTTCAGCACTCATTGTTACTTAATAAAAAATTTTAAAATTGTTAAACCTGTTAATGAAAAATTCGATGTAATTTGGTGGTTATTCTTCAATTCTTGAGTTTTTTTCCTCTTTGACAAAAGTGTGCGTGCCTTTATGACGTGAATTTATTGCAATAAGAAAAAACCTGTGTCTGCCAAGTTAATATTTGACGTTTCCTTTGACTATTTTTACAAAAACCTTGTAAATCGAGGGGGTTTTAAAACAATTCAAAGTTAAACTATTAGTAACTTGAAAAAAAAAACAAATTTTATGACAATTTTTTGTTGTAAAATTTTAGAAAATCCAAAAAATTTCACTTGTTAGCGTGGATTTTTTGATTTTTTATCGTATTTTTTGCTACAATATTTTGGTTGAACACTTTGAAGTTGCCAGATTGTACTTTGTAAGGAGTTGACAGCTGATTTATTTAACCCATTTTCAGCAGAATAATGCAAGTTAGATTGATTAAGGGTAATCACGAAGGGTAGTGTGTTTGCAAACGATACGTACATTTGCACAATACAACAACAAATTGTACGTATTTGCAATTTGCTCTTTTTTACTTTGTTTGCACTTAAAAACCATGAGCAAGGTTTGTAGTGCATATTTAGTAGTAAATATAACACATGGTCTAACTAGTAGGTCCGCTCGAAACACTTGCTGATTTTTTGCAGAGTTGTGTTTTTTACGTGCAATTGTTTTTGAAATTTCTACAATTTTTCCAAGGGATTGTCTATTAAAAAATTATAAAACAATAAAATAAGTACAATAATGTTACACATAAACAATACAGACTTACAATATGGAATTAAATCACATTAAAAAGTTGAATCAAAGAGCATAGATATATAAAACATAATTTTAATATTTAAATATTTAACTTTAAATAATCTAGAATTTTAACATCATCGAACCAAATTGTGTGACCAGTATGTAGGATGTGTTGTGCTAGTGCTGTTGTCTAATAAACACAATTTTTTTTCAATATAAGCACATTTATTTTTAAGATATATATATTTTTAAGAGAAAAAACAAAAATTTTTTGTGATCTGCTGTTAAATTGAACGTTAAATTGCAAAAAAAAAAAAAAAAACGAAAAGGCAAAATTTAAAGCAATATCGGGGTCTTGATTCAGACGCGGCAAGTTAGTCGAGCAAGTTACTTGCCGAGTTTAAACTAAGAGTTGCGCAAGTAACTTGCTGAGTGTGAAAGGGTTCTTTGTAAAAAAAATGAGAGTGTATTGCAAATTGAAAGGAATTGAAAGGCAAAACTTGATCGTGTGGCCTCCAAGTTAGACATCGTTGTGTAAACAATTGTTTTAACAACACTGTTTTAACAAGAACAAAACATCGACAAAAGCAGTCTTCACTATCCAAATTCTTGTGTTCACAAGAAATTGTTTGTTGTTTTAACCTAGCGATTGCTGGTCAAGACGGCGTGTAGGGGTGTATACTTTGCCGTGCATTAATGTCGTCACAACTACAGCAGCATACCTCGGAGGGTATCGATATATAGGCTATGGTTGAATAATTGTATGTGCGTCATATAATAAATGATTAAAAAACAAAAACAAACTTTAATTGAAATAATCAATTTTTGAGCATTTCCTTATGCATTAAAGAATTTTAAACAAATATATGGTTAATCAATTTTAAAATTATATGAATAAAATGCTTACATTTTGTTTATATGTATAAAATAAATTGTTTGGTAATGTTTTTTTTTTTTTAAACATTGTATGTATTGTACATTCATAAATTATTAAAAAAAGATTTGTTTTTTTAAAAAAAGAGTCGTATCTAAAAGAAAAACATGGGCAAAGGATAGGGGACTGGGTGTTAACCCTGCGAAGACTGAGCTGGTGCTATTCACCAGAAGGTATAGGATAAAGGGATTTAGGGGGCCAGTGCTAGATGGCGTCGAGTTGCCTCTATCGGAAGGAGCAAAGTACTTGGGTAACTTTCTGGACTGCAAACTGTCTTGGAAGAGAAATACTCAGGAGAGGATGAGAAGGGGACTCAATGCATACTACACATGAAGGAACTCCATTGGTAAGAACTGGGTCTTAGGCCTGATATGGTAAACTGGATTTACACATCGATTGTTAGGCATATACTTACCTATGGATGCTCTGTTTGGTGGGGTGCGTTGAGAGTAGATAGCTATAGGAAGATGCTCAGCAAGGTTCAAAGAAGAGCATCTCTTGGCATCACAGGCGCAAGGAGAAGCACTCCGCAGGCAGCGCTGGACATCCTACTATATCTATCCCCTATCGAGCATTATGTGAGGAGTGTGGCAGATAGGAACTTACTTAGACTTTACGAGTCTTCTTTAGTTAGACCTAGGCGGGATGATCACACAAGAATTTTGTACGAGATGGGTCTGCTTGATCAGGGTATTATTCTCGAGGGAATTTCGGATCATAAGACTATGACCCTGGACTTCGGTGCAACACCACCAGTGGAGTTCCCGGATAGGGAAATTTGGAGTGGATCCAATGGACTGTTTGAGGGGTGGGCAGTATTTACGGATGGATCCAAGATGGAAACCGGCACTGGTGCCGGTGTTTATATCGCGGACACCGAGGTAAAAAGGTCATTCAGACTCCCTGATGAGTGCAGTGTCTTCCAGGCTGAGATCCTAGCGATCTGGAGGGCGACGGAGGTGATACTGGATCACATCGTGGGTGGATCTGAGGTGACAATTTACGTCGATAGTCAGGCGGCGCTTCGGGCATTGAAGAGCGATACGGTGCGATCATGCCTGGTTGCGCGGTGTAGGAACGCTCTTAGGGAACTCATGGGGGCATTCAACGTGAGGCTGTGTTGGGTACCAGGACACTGCATGGTTGATGGGAATGAGGTGGCGGACGAACTCGCGAGAGGAGGTTCGGGTCTCGACTTAGTGGTGGGGGGGCAGGGGGTAAAAACCCCCCTATGCTACTACTATGGGGTGATGCGGGAGAAATTCCGTGATGACGTTGACCGATCCTGGAGGGGCAGAATGGATTGCAGGGTGTCTAGGGCACTATGGCCCAATTTGGACGCGGGGGCAACCAGGGTTCTACTGGGATTGGATAGGGGTAGTCTCAGAACACTTATGGGGTTCTTGTCTTGTCAGGGCTTTTGCGGGCAGATGGGACAGCGCCATACCGGACTTCTGCAGGCTATGCGAGGATTCGGAGGAGCTAGAGACGATCGAGCATGTACTGTGCCATTGTCCTAGGATGCAGGGTCTCAGACTGAAGTGGCTAGGAGATAGGTTTCACGACGAACTGGGGTGCATAGCTGGATGTAATTCGGCTAATCTACTGGGGTTTGTCAGGGAAATAACGCGGCTGTTTCTGTTGAGGGGACTGTAAGGGGGGTATTGGTCCTACTTTCTAATTTTCTGTCTATATCATACTTCCTTTTCTCTACTTTTCACATCCTCTTATCTCTATCTCATACTTCATATTTTCATTGAAGGGAATCACAATGGATCGTATTCAGTCTCCGAGTGGAGGTGTGCCTGTGGGCGCACAACCCTTCTTAACCTAACCTAAAAGAAAAACATTGATCCCGAATACCGAAAAATGCCGGTATGGCCTAAGTTTAAGTCGGCTTAAGCCGGCTTTGAGCCGCCGCCAGCAATATTTTTGCAAGCCGCCGCCGCCGACAAAACTTGACGGCGCAGGTCTCTGGTATGAACACATAAATATCTATAAAATATTTTTTATACAGACTAAATTCATCTATTTGTTTTATATAACGTATTAAGGACAATTGTACCTTCTTATATTTTTGAATAAACTCAACTGAGTGATGGTTAATTTTTTAAATATTATAACTTTCAGAAAAACCCTTCTTTACTCCCCGTCTACAACTGACATGATTTGCTGTTATAACATGATGTTATAAAAGCGTTGTTAAAACATTTGCATTTACAACCGTATTATAACATGACAAAACCTCTAACATAATGAGTCTATACTTAACACTAACATCATTTTAGTGTTAATGTTAAGCATTTCATGTCAGTTGTAGACTGTATGTTACATGAAGTCTACAACTGACATGAAATGCTTAACATTAACACTAAAATGATGTTAGTGTTAAGTATAGACTCATCATGTTAGAGGTTTTCTCATGTTATAACACGGTTGTTAATGCAAATGTTTTAACAACGCTTTTATAACATCATGTTATAACAGCAAATCATGTCAGTTGTAGACGGGGAGTTAAGAATAATAAACTTTATCTCAAAAACTGGCAAGAACAGATTTCTCTTACGACATGGCAGCACTAAAAAATCATTCCAAAAACTTCCACGCTGGCAACATTGCTAAATATTTAACATGTCAGATTAGAAATCAGTGTTGTAAGGTGTTTGGTCTTATTCATATTTTACTAAAAAAAACACAATGACTACGGCAACTTCATTATCATTACGTTTTTTATTCACAAAAATACATTCGTCCGCTTTACACAACGTGCTTGTCAAACCGGCTTCTTTTTCAACATTAGTTTTTAATAAAAATTTGAGTTCGTCAGCAAACTTTCTTCAAACCAAACGGCTAGTGGGAACAACTACAACGGCATTAAAATTACAAAAAAAATTGGAAATAAAACACAATAACCAAATGTCTTCAGCACAATATCACATCATCGAAAAGGGTGCACCCAATTCCACTAATTATAGCATTTATTTTAGTAAGTACATATTGATCAAAAAAATGTTTAGTGTATACATATGTAATAAAGTGAATTGTAGTAAAGTGACATTGACCGTCAATATTTGATTGTTGCAAAAGCATGTATGAATTTTATTTGATTTGTAATCATTAATTAAAAAGGCTTTTTATTACAATTAAACATATTTAACCATTTAAAAACAACAACATCATTAGCTTATGCAATTAACGGGCAGCGGTGGCGGATGATTATTTTGCTTGTTTGGTGATAAGAAGCTAAATTAAATTTGCTTTGGGTTTTAGAATAAAGTGTTGTAACTATTTTCAGGTATTCCCCTGTGTTTGCGTGTTTATTATACCCTTCACCTGGTGTTTAATGTACCCTTCACCATAGATGGATATGGTTCATATATATGTACATATGTCATTCCGTTTGTAATGTTAACAATATTGATATTCTGGGTATATTTATATTCTGGGTCCTGATAAGTAGCGACGTTGATTTGATATTTCCGTCGTGTGTCCGTTGAAATGGGTTTTCAGAAGACAGCAGATATGATGGGAACTAGGTTGTAAAATGTTTACAAGAAATACAGAACTATGTCCGCCTGTTTTTCTTATTGGCCTTATATGCTTTCTTTGTATTGAAATAATGGAATAAATAAATAAATATGAAGAACTGAAAGAGCAACTGTTTTCAAATTAGGCACAAGTATCTTGGTTATCAATATCCAGCATACGACAAAATGTTGGCGGGATTGGTGAAGTGGACTTGGCACTTCCTATACAAAGTGATTATAAATTTCTCTATATTTGGAGAGCGGGAAAACCCAAAGTTACAGAACTCGGTAAAAGCATATTTGTTATTAATATACAACATACGCGAAAAATAGATTTTTTTATATCTAAAGAACGGTAAGAGAAAGATTGTAATGTCACAACCTTTCTAAAAATATGGGTGGGATTAGTGGCAGTGGAAGTGGCACCTCCTGTACAAAGACATTTGATTTCTGTATATCTAGAGAACGGCATGAGAGTATATAAGATACAAGCATATTGGTTATCAATACACAACATACGACAAAATGTGGCCGGTATTGGAGAAGTTTGTGGGCACAAAATAGATTTGTTTATGTCTAGAGAACGGTATTTAACTTTCTGTTCTTATCGCATTATGGTAAAGGGTATATAAGATTCTGCATAGCCGATTTTTTTACTTAACTTTTGTATTTTAATTTTCTACACTTACATTTCTATGCAAAATTATGATAAATACCGCTTAATCACACATACAGCTACACTGAATGGTGGAACATTTTATTGTTATTTTTTCACTATCGATTATTTATTGTTTGATATTTTGAACTTTGTATAGGTACATGTATTACCTATAGGAAAATTAAATTTATAAGTTTTTTTTAATAATCTTATTCAATTATATTTCGATTATTAAAAACTTCTTAAGCTATGCACACGCTTTTTATACCTACATATGCAGGGGTGTGCTGGAAATCATAAACGTAAATTGCAAGAATTTTATAATTAGTTTTTTAATAAATTCCTGTAATAAAAGAATTTTATGACAAAAAATATACAAATATTTCTCTATTAAACAGAATTTGATAACAAAAATTAGATTAAAAGTATATTAAAAACAACTTCCAAATTCTTGCGTTTTACGTTTTCAATATCAAATTTAATAATTTGCGTCGATAACAATAAAAAAAAACTTACACTACTAAATTTATTTAATATTATCATGACACTAGCTGTTAAGGCTTGTCCCACAGGCCAAAAATCAAAAATCCGGCTACGTTAGGATTTGGCCCAGGTGTTTTGGTATATGCATGCTTCAGCTTTCTAGCCCATCACTAGTCATTGTATAATTCGTACCACGGTTTAAGGTGTTAGAATTTTCTTTGATTGAGTAATAAGTTAATTTTAATTGGTATTAAAATTCAATTAGCAAATAATATATTAGATCAATGACGATATTTTGTTTTGAACTATAAACTCATAATCAATCTATTTACCTAAAATATTATTTAAAGAAACTGGTTGCGGTAAAGCGGTTTCACCACTACACGATATCCCCCTCTATGGTAATGAAGAAAAAACTATATTCAATATGGTGGTTGAAGTACCACGTTGGACAAATGCTAAAATGGAAGTAAGTGATATAAACACAAACGTGATATATATTACATTGTTTAATTACTAAATGGCGTGTATTTTCTACAAAATTCTACAGATAAGTTTGAAGAATCCCTTAAATCCCATTAAACAAGATGTTAAAAAGGGTAAATTGCGTTTTGTTGCCAACTGTTTTCCACACAAGGGTTATATATGGAATTACGGTGCTTTTCCACAAACCTGGGAAAATCCCGATCACATTGAACCCAGTACTGGTTGTAAGGGTGACAATGATCCCATTGATGTTTTGGAAATTGGATATCGTGTTGCTAAACGTGGCCAAGTTATGCAAGTTAAAGTTTTAGGTACAATTGCCTTAATTGATGAGGGTGAAACCGATTGGAAAATTATTGCCATCGATGTCAATGATCCATTGGCTGAGAAAATGAATGATATTGGTGATGTCGAAAAATATTTTCCTGGGTTATTGCGTGCTACAGTTGAATGGTTCAAAATATATAAGATTCCCGATGGAAAACCCGAAAATCAATTTGCTTTTAATGGCGATGCAAAGAACGCTGCCTTTGCTACAAATGTTGTAACAGAAACTCATAAATTCTGGCAAGGTTTAATCAATAAACAATTGGAAGGAGGCTCTATTTCTTGGTTAGTTTCTTTAAACATTTTCTTTATAAAATTTCTTTTATTGTTATAAGAATTTTTGCAGCTTAAATACTACTGTTGCTGACTCACCATTCTTTACAAGTCAAGAAGAGGCTGAAACTGTTATCTCCGGCGCTCCAGAAGGTGGTGATGTCGAAGAAGTTTCTGAACTAGGTAAGATTTTCTATTCGGACAACATCATTTATTCAAACTTGTAGTTAGCAACAGTGCACTTAATAAATGCTTGCTTTCTTACCAAACAACTAATACATACATATGTAGTAATACTACTATTCAATAATCCTTTAGTTTTAAGAACATTTTAAAACAATTAACCTTAAGTTTAACTCTAAAAGGGAATTATTTGAAATGCTGTTTTTAAAAATGTTGAACAGAAATCTCAATCAAAAGCTGTGATGGACATTTATTCCTAAAACTCATACATGGCTTAGGTTACAAATTGTGGTTGTACAATGTTTAATCAAGAAGGTGATGGAAATAGATTTTGAAAACAAAATGATATAAAATCGTTTTTAGTTTCTTTAAAAATTGGTTTCTTCTAATACATGTTTATTTTATTTATTTATTTAATCAATACAAAGAAAGCCTATAAGGCCAATTCTTTCTTTCTTTAAATTTCTTATATTTCTTGACTATATTCTTCACAAGGACCGCAAAATGTTTTTTTATTTTGTTTCTAAAAAAATATTTATTGTGCAAGTTTAAAAAATTTTACATTTTACAGAAAATAAAAAATTTCTAAAATAGTTTTGAGAAAAAAGCCGTCGAAAAATATAAATTAAATAAAGTTTTTAAATAAAACGTTTTCTTAAAAAAATAAAATAAAGTTTTTAAAATAAAACGTTTTCTTAAAAACATAAAAAAACAAAAACAAAATAATTATATTCAAGCATTGTCATACAAATTTCATTCTTCAAAACAAATTTAAATAAAATTTATGAAGAGGTTTCTGAGAATACATACATATGTACATATGTATTACATTTTTTAAAAATACATACCAAGGCGAATTCATAAAGGTGATATTTTCGAGTCATCTGTTTGTTGTTTATTTCCTTGTGTGTATACTAAATGTCAAGCGTTATTTACATTTTGTGAAAAAATTTGTTAAAATTTAAAATCTAAATCAAGAAAAAAAAATTTATTTAAATGTAATAAAACAAAAAAAAGTGAGCAAAATATTAACAAGAGGATTTTAAAAGGCGTAAGGAATACGTGGAGCCACAATAAATTTGCAATACAGGAAAAAGATTTACCTTTTAAAGCAATTTTGTATAAGTATTTCATAAACAAAGAAATTCCTTTTATATTTTCAACCAATAATTTTGACATTCACTCTAATTTTTTCCAAAAACAAAATACATAGTATTTTTTAAAAGAAAGGGATAGCTAACGTAATGCTATCTCATGACGCGGTCACCTTTATGAATTCGCCTTGATACATACATAGAAAAAAAATTTCTAAAAAAAACGTTAGTAACCAAGGCGAATTTATTACAGTTGGTCTTAAAAGCCCTGCTGATATTAGCTAAAATCACTGTTGGATGTCAAAATTTTGTTTATTCTCTTTTATTTTCTTTGTTTCTGTTTTGTTTTATTTCTGTTTTTGACATTGTACAATAATTTTACAAAAACAAATTGCTTGTGGTTTTTGTACGAGTTGTACTTGTTGTAGTACCGAGATTACCTGGGATGAATTCTCCTTGATACATACATAGAAAAAAAATTTCTAAAAAAAACGTTTTTAGAAATATTTTTCAACAAAAAAAAAAGTTTTTCAAAAATTTTTTTTTGTTTTTTTTTTTACAAAAAAAGTTTTTGCTTTTTTTTTTGAAACAATACATTTTGTTATCAAAGATTTTTTTCTTTTTTCGTTTAAATTTTAAACACAGAAAAACAATATTCTTTTTTCACACACAAAAATTTTTTATTTAAAAAATAAAATTTAATTTTGTGTTTTCCGTTCGTAATTTCCGGTCCTTGATTTTTCATAATTTTATACTGTATGTATATGTTAGTTGAACGTTATTTTAAACCAAAAATTTAGATCTTAATTCAGAAATTAATTTTAAAATGTTCGAAATTTATTACAATCTTTTGATCTCAGAGACCAATAATATTAAATTTTTTGAAATTGGAAAAGTTGACTATAGATCAGTGATAGCCACTCCATAGGCTCTCGAGTAAGTCAATAATCGAATTTTTTACACAGACACGGTCGGCAATTCACATGTATACAACAACTTTGTTCGTTTCAAAACATCAGACTATCATCAGTCTCTGCGACCGCACACAAGTACATAATATCTTTGTGTGCGTGCGTTCGGGGCTTCCCAGCAAAAAAAGCGTTGAAAAAGATGTTATTAAATCACCACAACTCGCAAACTCGAAGTACTTCAAATTCGGGTGAAGTAGCTATGAATTTAACATTAGCATGTCATTGGAAAAATGTTGTTCATTTTCTACTACTTTTAACTGCATATATTCCACGTTTCTAGTACTTTTAGAGTTCTGATATTTGAATGTCAATTATAAGTAGGGGAAGAAATGTATACTAAAACAACTTTTAAGATGCTTAACAAAAGTAGTTCTGCAATAGTAATGAAATTGTCAATTTAAGAAGTGATATTATTGCAGTGGTTTTAAAATGCATCTATATCGCTTTTAAACATTTAAAATCCCTTTAATTAATTAAAAAGCATCACTCTTAACTAAAAATGAAAAAAAAAAAATGGTTTCGGTAATTTTTTTTTATTATTAATTAATTAAAATTTTTTTGTATTTTTTAATTAATTGTGTTTTAAACACACAAGTTTGTTTTGTTTATGAAAATATTACTTCGTAAAATAAAGATAGGAATAAATGAACAATAAATATAAAAGCAAGCTCTAGAAACGCAAATAAAAAATTCAATTAATTTCCTGAACAAACAAATATTTTTTAGAAATTCAATCCCAAGGTACATTAAATATACCTTGTTCAATCCTTTTTAAAAATTTCCGGGCCAACTACATTCTATACAATTATTTAAGAACAAAGGTGCTATTCAAAATCTTATTTCATAATTGTACTTCAAAACTACTTCTTTAAAGCTGAAAAGTAGCATTAGCTACTTTGGGTGTAATTAAGATGCCGTTTATGAAGTATCACTTCCATTTTTTTTGCTGGGTTGTTTATCACTGCAATAGATCAATGAATAATTTTTACTTTTTTAAATAAGAGTTATTCTCGTTAGTCATAACTTTAATCTTTGATTTATATGTTTTTACGTTGGCTAATAAGATTTGTTCAACATTTTTTTTTTTTTTAATGCGCATAACCTTTAGTTTCGATTTATTTGTTTTTACATTGCCAAATAAGAGTTATTCCCAAGAATATTTTTTTTTTCGTTGCTTAAAACTCAAGAAGTTTTTTACGACGCCTTGCTTGCATTTTATAAGTATGTACTCTAGAATCCCGATAGTTGGTAGTCGAACGGATCGGTAGTTTTATACGTTCATGGATTTACGAACGAAGACTTCGATCGCTTAAAGCCGACGATACACTATATAATATTTAAGAGTCTGAACACAATGTAACGATAATTTATTGCGGTGCGGTTTTCATACGATTTTTAAGGAAAAAAACCGCAGTGCGGAACGGCATAAAATTAAAATCTATTTTATTTGCGTTGCGGACTTTCTTTCTCTCAATTTTTGATACTCATTCTCTTTCTGATGCTGCCATATATTTTTAATAATTGGTGATGTTCACAACATTATGTGCCTTCGTTTACTTTTCCAGTAAAAGCCAGTAGGTGAGTTATATGAAAATTTTACAAATTGATGTGTACGCGAACGCATTTCAGTAAACGAACGCAGCTATTTTTGTTAACAAAATACATAATAAAAATATATGCACAAAGAAATTAATAAAAATTTAAACTATTGCCGTCTTCCGTTGTATTATGTTTATTTTTCTCTCCCGCAACGAGAAATCGCACCGTACCACCAGTGTTCCCAGTTTTGGGGATTTTTTTTTTTTTGTAATTGGGGATACAAATTTCGTGAAAATCCCCAGGGGATTTTTTGGGGAAAAGCACTTTTTTCGCTGAGAATTTTTGGGGATAATATATTATTATAAGTTTCATTTTTGCAATGGCAAGACTGATCTGGTCAAGGTGTGGTTACAAATTTTAGTTTTTTTGCGGTTTAAAACTTTTTCAAGAACTTGTTGAAATAGTTTTAAATATGCTTTTTGTACCAACTAGCATTACTTTTGTTGAACTAGTCTTTATTGTTATTATAATGAATACAAACAAAATGCAATATAAGTTATTAGAAATAATAAGAATAAATACACACTTTAAAATAATGCAGCTTGCTGTGACAAATTAATTCAATCATCTCAAATGCCCTGTTTAAACAAACAACAAAATTGCACTTTTTTGAAATTATAAATATTGACGCATAATTTTTCATTTGCGTTTTTCCGTTACCCTTGTTACCAGTGATGCCAACTATTTGAGAGCAAAAAGCACTTTAAAATTTAAAAAAAGCACTATTACGGCTGTGCCGAATATTATATACCTCCAAAATTAAAATTAAATTTGTATATAAACATTTTTTAATGTATTATTATTAATAATATCATCCACATCATTTGGAGTTTAAATTGGCTTAAAACCGTTTTAAAGTAATACAGTGCGAGCTCGATTTTGGTAACTCGAAAAAATCTGGCCCGTTGCAAATTGCAACTTGCAATCGCCGAAAATTTGCAATAAACGACCATTGTTTATAAAACTTAATGCATATATATTTTAATAAACATCCTTATATTTTATCGTCTAAACGAAAATCTAAAAACTAAATTAAAATCGTGCAAAGTTTAATAAAACAATTGGCTTATGATATTATCCAATTATTTTAGCATATGTACGCTTCTGAATAAAGAATACACATAAGGTGTAAAATAGAAAAAACATGTATGTTTGCATTCTGATATTTAGTCAAACCGTTTTTCAATAGTACTAGAGGTAGAAGTGCACAACACGTGGAAAACTAAAGCGCATGAAAAATGGCTCGTTATAAAAGTATTTTCTGTCAGCTATTTTTAATTTGTTTAACACTTTGCATATACCAAGCTACGGCTTTTTTTCGTTTTTTAAATTCTTTGCGTTTTTTTTTTGTACGGTTTCCGACTGCATGTATTTTTGACAGCTCATCTTATAACAACTGTCTCATAACATTTATAATAATATTAATACTAATACTATTTGAGAGTCCACACGTAAGATAATACTCTCTGCGATTGAATTAGACGTTTGATGCAGTGTTGCCACTTTGTGGGTAATTACCCGAATTTGGTATACTTTTTACTGATGTGGGTAGAGCGTGGGTAATTTCTCTTAGGTGTAATTCAGGTGTAATTTTAAATTCTTACTTAAGATACCCAAATAAAATTCAGGTTCGATTTCAGTGATGACATTTATTTCTTTTTAAATACTGTTGCTTAAAAATGCACAGTCTTCTGAACCAAAGTCGCGGTTGCTTTTTAAGAAAAGACTTCAATCATTAAAAATATATTTTCAAAAGTTTGGTAATGAATGTCGCAAGATGAACCCTTAGATTTGGATAAAGATGCCTCTCATAGTGATTAAGAACCTCAAGTTTATAGAAAAAAGTTATTCAAACTAAAAACAACCATGGGGAAAGATATGTTTACAATATTGCAACACATAATTAATTTTATTTTTATCTTGCAACTTTTTAATGCTTTAGTTTGAAGAATATTTAACGCCCTTTACAGATTTAATAGTATGTTCACATTTGGGTTTTTAAACGCGTTTAAGCAAAATGTTGATTTAGCTAATCAAAGCCGTTCACATTACATTTGAGATGATTAAGATGACAGATGATTAAGAAAAAACACACACACAAGCACACAAAAAAACAACAAACAAATTTAAATTTCTTTAAAGTATTAAAAATGGATAAAAACACTTTTATAAAATTATCAGAAGATTATTTTAATCAATTTAATGATGAAATTGTGAAAATTTATGAATTATTTAAGGAAAAAAAAATAAAAATATTAAGCAGACATCTTGGCCGGTTGTACACAATCGAGCGATTCTACATTATTAGGGTATGTTCAGTGGATTCTATGTGGTTTATGAAGTGATTTAGTTGTAATCATGTCGATTTGAAGTGATTAACAAATCACTTCAATGTATGGGTAATCATCTCGATTTTGAAGTGATTAGAGCTTAATCACGTTCGAGCTGCTTAAACGCGTTTAAGAAGCCAAATGTGAACATACTATAAAATGAATTACGAAAGGGACAGTTGTATAAAACCCTGCAGGCATTTTGTTTACTAAATTAGGGATAAAGGTCCCATTAGCCGACCGTAAATGTAGAAATGTAAATGTAATGTAAACAGCTGATCGCTTCTGTTATATGGAAAGCAATGCAAATGCTTAACTGACTGTAATGTCACTCAACCGTGCCAACCTGTAGAAAATAGAATTTCATTACGAGGTTACGTGACAGCTGTAGATAGTGATGGGCTGCTTATATTTTAAATGCAATGCGGGTAAAATCATTCTTTTTGTTTGGTACTTTTTCAGTTATAATATCTGTGGACTTTTGACAAAATAAGTTACAATCCATACATATTTTCAATTATACAAATATATGTTTAGATGTATAAAATTAACAAATGTAGACATATCCACAAACAAACAAAGTCTGGTTTTTAATAGTATTAAAACCTTGTTAAGGTGTATGCACATTTTGAAAGTAATGTAAGAACATGTGTACGAATATGATATAATAAATATTTGTTTTTTGTAAATCTGTAATATCAATATCAAATTTTAAATTATTTATTTATTTATACATGCAAGAAATACAGTTTTAATACTATCTAAATCACTTGGTACTTTTTCTGCAAAGCGGTCACCATTTCAACATTTTTAATTCTCATCACTGTGTGTGTTGTTTTATGTATACTAATGCTTTTTTGTTTTTGGTTGTGAAAAACAGCTGACACGTTCTAACATGTTCTATAAGTGCACAAACGAGCTTACAGTACGTTACGGTACTTAACATTGCATTTAATTACACTTACGGTGGGCTAAAGCGGCCTTAAAGGGTATTTTGTAAGACCATGAAACTTAAAATGGTAGACAACACAAAAAAAAAAAAAAAATTAATTTTGATCGCAGATTGATATACGACATTACCATTTGAAACTGATTTCAAACAATTAGGCACCGCGCTTGTCTTCGAGCATTGCTGGCTGCATGTCACGAATAAAATGACGAATGCCCTGAAATCTTATTGACAGTTTATTTTCTCTAAGTCAAAACATTGCTATCATTTGTGAAAAAATAAGTTGCGCCAGTTTAATCACGAACTCGCTTATAAGTTCCGAAAATCGATGGCTGAATTTCAAAACAAATTTGGATAATTTGGTGTCGTTGTTCAAGCATGAATCTATTCATGATGTGTGCCTGAGCAAAAAGTGAAAGCAGTATGACAGTTCGTTTGACAGCTAACCTTTCGTAAGGTCTATGGGGCTAAAAAACACCCATTATAAAGGACTTGCAATGAGCATATTCATAGATATATGCAACCAAATGTGGAAGTTAAACTCATTATTTTAGGAGTTTTATTTTATGTTTTATTAATTTTTTTAAGTCTTTAATGTTAATTTTGTGAATTTATATAAAATTACAATAAGAATCTTAACAGTTTGACTAATATTGATCTTCTTTCAATGAGTTTGTTGTGTTTTTGCTACTTTGTAAATGTCTTTTTATTAAATAAACATTCAATTGTTTATCAGGTGTAATTTCAATTAAATCGGGTTATTTTGCTTCATCTCAAGTGTAATTTTGAATTTTGCTGGTGGTAACATTGGTTTGATGATATACAAATCTGATACATATATTATCTCAGGTGGAGACCCTGTGTAAAAATGAATTGAATGACAGACTTTTTTGACAAGTCTGTCCCTTTTTTTATAAAATATCAGAGTTGCATTTTCTTGTAAAGTTGCTGAGCCATTTGATAAATAATTTTTGTGGGATAGTGTGGCATTGACAGCAGATTTTGCAGACATTTTTTATGTCGGATAGAACGCGTCAGATTTTCGTGTGAATTAATCGTACGATTGTGTAGGATAGTGAATCCCGACCTTAACTTACATTTAAAACAAAAACTAAGAATAAAATATTGTTTTTGTTTTACATGTAAAGGTATGTTCAGACCTAACAAATAGTTGACGACAAAGTTCAAGAAAGGCATGACCAGTAGATTTATCAAACTTTAGCTTTATTTTTTAGCAATTTCTATTGATTTACTAAACTTTATTTTTAAGAAGATAATTGTATAATATAATAAAGAAACTGTTAAATTTAAATAATTTTTAAATACAATTAGTGGTAACGAGCAGGATATCGAATATTTAATAGGTGTGAACATATCTTAAGTTAAGCGAACAAAGTCTTCGTTCGAAATCGATGCACATGCCATTAAATGATTTAAAAAGGTTAAAATTTATTCAAATCAAACAATTAATATGTACAACTTAATGCTGTTTTATATACAATCTCAGTTTATGCATTGTAGTTTATTTTTATAAAAATTTGCTTGCAAATATTAATAAGGATGCTGTAATAAAATATTGCTTATTAATTTTTTCCTTTGTATCTGCCTGCTTAATAAGTTTGAAAATTTGTATTTTTTTATAGTTATTTATAATGATATAACATTTTCCTGTTGTTTTCTTCTTTTTTTCATTGCAGTTGATAAATGGCATTTCATTCACTTGAAGTGAAAACAAGCAGCTTTGATATTCTTAAAAAATGTTAAGATTTTATGGTTAAAAATACATTAAAAAATTAAACTAATTTATGAATTATATTTAAAAGTTATCGATTGCAACGTAAAATCCTTAAACAAATTAAATACACAAAAACATATAAATAAGCACAAAAAACATAACTCGCTTTTTAATTATTTATAAAATGAATAAATAAATTTAGTTTAGTTTAGTTGCAATTAAAAACGTTTTCAAAAATCTTCTGGTTGCGGTAGTCGATGAACGGTCTATTAAAACCTGTTTTAAATTTTAAAGTGACAACAAACTGATGAATAATTTTACTGGTATATATTTTTCATATTTGTTTATTTATTGCATCTTCATATATAAAAATGTAAACTAACAATAATTAATTAAATCTTAATCTAGTTCTTAAGTTTAAGTCTTTCCAAAGCCGGAAAATTATCCTAATATAAACGATCCGTTGTAGCTCTTTTGATTTTCAGATTATTTTAATTTTTCGTATTCAGCAATCCGTTACAATTTTTTTGAGTTACATTATAGTACTGTCTGCATGAATTTGTAGCAAAAAAAAAAAGAAAAAAATTGTATCAAAATTAAGGAAATATCGTCATAATCTTTGAATCCGTTCACCGATTTTGCTCAATATATCTGATAACAATACCAAGTGTTTCAGAAAAAACCAGTCCAAACACTCGTGTAAAGAGTAGCCCACAAGGGACTAGGACTAGTCCAAAAGTAACCCAAACGTATGAAAAAAACATGGTATATGTAACATTACGATGTCCTAGGGCAGGACCATATAACCCACATTTGGAATACAAAGGAGTTGTTTTAAAACTACTCCATGGTATACTCAAGTGGATTAGTTTTGAAGTCGTTTTAAAAAAAGCACGTCCCCTGCAAATAATAGGACCAGTCCAAACACGCGTGTAAAGAGTAGCCCACAAGGGACCAGGACTAGCCCAAAAGTAACCCAAACGTATGGAAAACACATGGTCTATTTAACAATACGATGTCCTAGGGGAGGACCATATAACCCACCTTTGGACCACTAAGGAGTAGTTTTAAAACTACTCCATGGTATACACAAGAGGATTAGTTTTAAAGTCGTTTAAAAACGAAAGCACGTCGTTAAAAACCGAAGACATGTCGTCTCACTACAAACACTTTTTAACAATGGCATGGTCCATGCTTGCATTACATCGGACCAGTACATGGAGTAGTCCATTTTTTCAAAATGGATCAGGTGGTCCGATTTTATTTGCAGGGTCGTTAAAAAACGAAGACATGTCGTCTCACTACAAACACTTTTTAACAATGACATGGTCCATGCTTGCATTCATCGGACCAGTCCATGAAGTAGTCCATTTTATCAAAATGGATCAGGTGGTCTAATATTTTTTGCAGGGACAGTAGCAATACATGCAAACCTTTTCACTTATACATGCACACTTTTCCAACTTTACCTACATTTCCAGACTCATGCAAGAAGTGGAACCTTAAAGAGCAGCCACAGAAATAATGGTACTTGGTATTTACTTTACTGAAATCTAATTTCCTGACTGTAAGGTATTAATGAAATTCCATTTAATTTTTTTAAATAGCAGAAATGCGTATATTGTGGTAAGCTCCCCGAGCGTGAGCAATGAAAACATTCGATACCCAGAATTAAATAAAAATTATTTAAGTGCAAAAATTGCCAGCGCAACTGGTTTTCCATACAGCAATTTAAGTGCAAGTGTGCCCAACCTGAGCAAGTGTGTTGATCCGACCGTAAATGTGGTTCAAAGTGTGAAGCCGTCTGACCAGAGGTATAATAACGAAAAACCTGGAACATCACGATTAGCATTAATAAATACAGGAGCTGTGCCAAAAAGTACTAAAGTGCAAACAGGCATGGACAGATATATTACAATAACTAAGAGAAAGGCTAGCCCTAGGTCCACCCAACAGGAACGCATGGCCAAACAATACAAAGGCTCTAACGTAGTCTCTTTGCCAACAAATGGTAACAGATTCTCTGTACTATCCATACCTGACGATGAAGAAGCAGAATCAGCACATGGAACAGCCACTAAAGAAGTTAAACCGCCCCCTATCTATCTGCGGGAGCAAACATCAAATAGCATAGTCAACATGTTGATTCAACTGGTAGGTAAGAATAATTTCTACGTCGTTTCTATACGACGCGGGCAAATTCAAGAAACCAAAATTCAAGCCAGTACAGAAACGAACTTTCGTATTATATCAAGACACCTGGACGCAGAAAATAAAAGTTACTATACATATCAATTAAAAAGTGCCAAGGGATTGATTATTGTCATAAAAGGCATAGATAGTTCTGTTTCTACAGAGGAAATAAAATCTGCCATAGAGCTAGAGGGGTATGAGGTAAAATCTGTTCATAACATTTTGAACAGGAATAAAGTTCCTCAACCAATGCACCGCGTTGAAATATCGTTTGATTTATCGGTTCTCAAAACCAAAAATTCAGTTCATCCCATATACAACTTGCGCTACCTACTCAACAGAAGAATAACTGTTGAGGAGCCATTAAAACGAAAGGGTCCCTCCCAATGCACAAACTGTCAGGAATATGGGCATACAAAATCATATTGTAAATTGCCTCACGTATGTGTGGTTTGTGGCGACGCTCATAAAACCGCCGAATGTAATCGTTCTAAAGCTGACCCGAATGTTAAGAAATGCAGCAACTGTGGCGAAAATCACACGGCAAACTATAGGGGTTGTAGAGTCTTCTTGCATTTAAAAAAACCTGCTTTAGTTCAAAAATATACTCACTCCCAATATGGTCCGTCACATGCGCCCAGCCAAGCCGCTGGCTCTATTGCTAGTACTTCACAAACAAACAATCAAAACCAATCATATGCCCAAGTCTTAAAAGGAAACCCTAATGCGAAAAATCCCCCGAGTACTTCTAACGCAAAGCAACCTCCAAACGCTAATGTTCCTAGGGAAGGTCTACAAATGCCTTCTGGAAATATGCCTACCTCAATTGAAAATTTAATTCAAACTATGAATAACTTCATGGTCACTATGCAGAACATGTTTCAGGAAATGATGCGAAACCAGAACATGCTCCTGCAAGTTCTACTCAACAAAAAATGAACCAGTTAAAAATATGTTTCTGGAATGCAAACGGGTTATCCCAACATAAACACGAAGTTGCAAACTTTCTTCATAGGCATGAAATCGACGTACTTCTTGTCTCTGAAACACACTTTACTCATAAAAACTGCTTTAGGGTAAATGGATACCTTACGTATGACACAAAACATCCCAGCGGACGAGCCTGTGGTGGCACAGCCATAATTGTGCACAAACACATCAGACACTTGCCATTGCCAGAGTACGAAGAAGATTGTATCCAGGCCACATCTATAAATCTTACTGATTTCAATCTAACGTTAACATCCGTTTATTGTCCCCCGAGGCACAAAATTGTAAACGATAAATTTCTCAACTTCTTCTCCACATTGGGCCAGAAATTCATTGCTGCTGGCGACTACAACGCTAAACATACATATTGGGGCTCCAGACTTATTAGTCCTAGAGGTAATCAACTATACAATACCGTAACTGCAAATAATTTTGATGTGGTATCGAGTGGTAAGCCTACCTATTGGCCAACCGACTTCAATAAGCTACCAGACCTTATTGACTTTGCTGTAATTAAAAACATCAAGCGCGATCAGGTACTAGTTAGTTCCTCCTATGATCTTTCGTCTGATCATTCACCTTCAATCCTCATTTTAAAAGGTAACTCTGACGCTGCAGCTGCAAACTTTATTTCCTATCCAAACAGAAACACAAATTGGTTAAAGTATAAAATGTATGTGAGCTCTCACCTATCACAGTGCATTCCCCTAAAAAATTCATCTGACATCCAAATAGCTGTCGACCGATTTACAGAAGTCTTGGATACTGCAGCAAGAAATGCAACCCCAAACAAGCGGACAATTAAACGTGCTCCTTACAATACATCGACGGATATAGAGGCCCTTATCAGAGAAAAAAGGAAGTTAAGAAGACAATGGCAAAACAGTCGTTCCCCAACCACTAAGGCCCAACTACAATTATGCCTGACCACACTTCGCAACAAATTGAGACAGAACCACGAGTCCGCAATAGAAGGCTATCTAAACAGCCTAGACGCCACAAAAAACTCCAATTATAGCTTATGGAAGGCTGTACGGCATATGAAATGCCCTATAACCCAAGAATCTCCATTAAGACTGGAAAACCGCACTTGGGCCAAAAACACACATGAAAAATTAAACGCTTTCGCGGGCCACCTTGAGAAAGTTTTCACGCCACATGATGCACATACTTGTTCCTGTCGTCCAATCATTCCTGATAAGGTAAACCATCCATTAAAATTTAACATAACTCAAGTAAAATCTGCAATAGAAAAAGTGAATATTAGAAAATCTCCCGGACCTGACCGCATCACAGGGTCAATGATAAGAAACCTACCATCGTCTGCTTCCAGAATCTTGCTGCTCATTTTTAACGCTATATTAAGAGTCGGATACTTCCCATCCTCATGGAAGAGGTCTATAATTGTTATGATTCCCAAGCCAGGAAAAGATGCTAGCCAGGTTGCGTCGTACAGACCGATAAGCTTATTGTCAATCCTATCGAAGCTTTTCGAACAAATATTCGTTTTAAGTATAACTCCTCATCTAAATGAACACGACATCATCCCGGACCACCAGTTCGGATTCAGAGCGAAACATGGTACAATAGAACAAGTGCATAGAATTGTCACCCTTATTAGATCGGCGTTTGAGAAAAAACAATACTGCTCAGCACTGTTTATAGACATTTCCCAAGCTTTTGACAAAGTTTGGCATGATGGGCTACTCATCAAAATAAAACGAATGCTTCCTCAAAACACTCACAAGCTTCTGGAGAGCTATCTAACAGGCAGAACATTCATAGTAAGGTCGCAAGATAAATACTCCCCCCTCAAGAAAATTTCTGCTGGTGTTCCCCAAGGCAGCATATTAGGACCGCTTCTATATATAATATACACAGCGGATATGCCAACAAACCTGAGCACGCATACCTCTACATTTGCAGACGACACAGCATTTATTAGCGTTAACCATGACCCAAAAGTCGCATCGCAAAATCCGCAGTCCCACATCAATGAACTAGAGGCCTGGCTAGAAAAATGGAGAATAAAGGTTAACCCGGCTAAATGTGCTCACTTAACTTTCACGCTCAGAAGACAAACGTGCCCAGCTGTAAAAATAAATAACATCACTGTTCCGGTAGAAAACCATGTTAAGTACTTGGGAATTCATATAGATAGACGCTTGACTTGGTCGCGTCATATTGAAGCGAAAATAACGGCTATGAAACTTAAAGCAGCTCAACTACATTGGCTTCTCGGTCGAAACTCAAAATTGTCCTTAGACAACAAAATTCTCTTATACAAGTCCATCATAAAACCAATATGGACATATGGCATCCAATTATGGGGTACTGCATGCGCATCTAACATCCAAAAGCTTCAAAGAAGACAGTCTAGAATATTACGACAAATTGTCTGCGCCCCATGGTATATACGTAATGAAATTATCCACAGAGATCTCAACGTCCCCACTATCCAGGAGGAAATTAAAAAATATTCAATAAGCTACATCGATAAACTAATGGTCCACCCTAACTACCTCGCTCGGGGTTTGCTTCAGTTCGAAGGTCACCAGAGGCTAAAAAGAACCGATACTTTGAGCCTAACTAGAAGACATTTTTAAAATTTGAATACAGCAGTTAGTGGTTACACTGGTAACAACTAATAAACAACAAGTAGAATTAAGATTTGAATACATATTGTAAATTTCGATAAGAAAGATTCAATAATAAAAATAAATTAAAAAAAAAAAAAAAAAAAAAAAAAAAAAAATTTAATTTTTTTAATAAAAAATTTAATTTAAAACGAAAATTAAAAAAAGTATTTTTTTTATAAAGGTTAGTATAAACCAATTTTTACGTTATAAATAACTAGTTAGTGCTAACCAATATTTACGTTATGACTTACTAGTTAGCATTAACCACTATTTTGGTTATCATTGACTTATAAAAAGCAGCAGAGTAAGCTGTACAGATATATGTTCCGTAGTCGAGTGGAATTCATTAGTTAGAAAGAGGCAAACAGCCCAATTATGAATAAAAATTCCCCGGGAGTTTTTTTCCTTTTTCCATTTTTACAATTTAATTAACATAGGAAAAATGGGAGAAGTGAGAAAACTCCCGGGGAATTGTTATTCATAATAGGGCTGAAAATCACATGTACACAAGAGTTTCGGTTAGTTTGCTCTTAATCACCCTACAAGAAATGAATGAGCGAGTAGTCACATTTTTCATTTTGGTGTTAAGAAAATGATAAAAAGAAATGACCGAATGTGACCGAAAACTTTATTTCGGTCATTTCTTTCTGTCATTTTCTTAACACAAAAATGAAAAATGTGACTACTCGCTCATTCATTTCTTGTAGGGTACTTATTCGCTCAGTCGCTGTAATTCAACATTCTGATTTTCACCACACCACCATCAATCATAGACAAACACCATGGTAAGAACAATTATATAATCCCCATAGTTATTTTAATCAACACCAGCAACCAATAAGTGCGCTGACCTATATATACAATCAGAATGTTTAATGCTTTTTTTTTAGCAATTTTAAATAGCTTGAGTAAAATATCATGATTCGTAACAGTTAAAGCTGAACTTAAATGATTTTCAGGAGGGCAATTTATATTGGAGTCATGATAACTTATGAACCAATCATCCCAAAATTCAATATAGCGGTGCAATAAGTTAAAGCGTTTGCAGAGAATTTCAGAAGGCTGCTAAAATGGGATCTAAGGTAAATTATGCACCGTATATCACAAAATTGCAAAACATTTTTTCGAGCCATACCTATGATGCTAAGCTGGAAAAAAGTTTACCGCAATAATTATATCGGCTACGGGCTTACACAGAGCGAAAAAAAACGTTAAAAAACTGTCAACCAGTGGTAATAAATTGATAACAAACTGTTGTCAATATTTCGACAACATTTGTTGTTAAATTTTAAACAAAATGTTGTCAAATTGGGCCGTTAGATAAAAAACGTACCATTGTTGTCAAATTGATAACACCCTGTTGTCAAATAGGTATCGCCCTGTTGTCATTATTAACAGCGTATACAAGTTATCCCACAATCAACTTTGGTATTCGAAAGTAAAAAGTGAAAAGTTTCAGTGCTGTGATTAAATTAATAAATAAAAATTTAATAAATAAAATAAAAAAAATTTCTAAAATTTGTTTTTGTTTTCAATTTAATTTTCTATGCGAACGTTAACGTGTGACATCGTGGGCCTGGCTGTAAAAGTGTGAATTTTTTATAAGTATATTATTTAATGTGAAATAAATTAATAAATTTACATTATTCCATTTTTTTACTTGGGCTCAGAATGGGTTATTAAGTACATACTACAATCAGAACAATGTGTTATCGAAAGGACAACCGAATGTTGTCAATATATTAACGGTGTGTTGTCAAAAATGACAACAGCATGTTGTCGGTATGGTACCATTATGGTGATAATATATAACCAATTTGATGTCATATTGAGAACAAATGGTGACAAACTGACAACGAGGTGGTTAAAAAACATTGATACCATCCGTTATCAAATTGAACACAAACGTAGTTGGCTCACTTTTGACAACGGATGGTGTCAATTTTGGTATTTTTATACCGGATTTTTTCCTCTGTGTAGGCGCATTTAAATATTTTACCAGAGTGGGCTTTATATGGGGCCTAGGGTAAATTATGCACCGATTTTCACGAAATTTCACGGTGTCATTGCTAGTCCTAAAAAACTGTGACAACCAATTTCTGTTATGATAACATTGTTAATTACGGTTTTAGGCATACTAAACTGTTTTCCGGGAGTATGGCTTATATGGGGCCTAGGGTAAAGTATGGACCGATCTTCGCGAAATTTCACAGCGTTATTTCTAGTCCTATTAAACTGTTACGAGCCAAAATTTGTTATGATAGCATTATTTTTTACGATTTTGTGCGTACTGAACTGTTTTCCGGAAGTTTCACGAAACTTTACACTGTTCTTTCTAGTCCTCTTAAACTGTTACGAGCCAAAATTTGTTATCGGGTGTGTTCTACAATCCGAATCCACTCGAAAGTGGATTACTTTAGCAGTTTTGGTGTTCTGCATTTCACATCCACAAGTTTTTATTCGTTTTCAATTAGTGTAGTAATGGGTTGGTGAAAGTAAAACGAATCGATTTTTATTCTAATACTTGATAACATTTTTAACAAAAAAATAAATTTTTTTTTAAGCTTAAAATCTTCTTTATCCAATTTAATCAAAAATATATCGTTATCTAAAATGCAAAAGTCCCTTACTTACCCTAAATTTTAAATCGATTTTTTTCATTATTTTTATGTAATTACAGCTTATTTTTTATTTTATTTTCAGACAATTTGTTTTTTTAATCGAATTAGCGATCTGAAATAAGTTTTTTTGTTTGTTTAAAATTTTGCGATTTTTCGCGAATTTTAGCCATGTTCGCGATAGAAGCGATTTGTTTCAGCAAGTTTTCTGATTCTTTACAGTTTAAACGATTTATAATAAATAGTCGACTTTGCTATCATGCCGATGTTAGCAAATTTTTGCGAATTTCCGCGAATTTAGCAATTTTTACCTAATTGTTCCAATCCTTATAGTTTTAGGGACTTTTAATCAATTATATGGCTGGTTTAAAATATTAAAAATTTACGCGATTTTTCGCTATTTTTGCAATTTTTTTTTGTTATTTTTCGAAATTTTTTTTTTTTTTTTTACCGATTTAGCGATTTCAAATAAATTTTAGTGTTTGTTAAAAAGTTTGCAATTTTTCGCGAATTTTAGCCATGTTCGCGATAGAAGCTATTTTTTCCTGTGATTCTTTACAACTTTCACGATTTTAAAAAATATTAAACATTGCTATCATGCTGCGGTTAGAAAATTAGCGATCTTTAGTCCAAAAAAAGTTTTTTCGAACAAAAACTTCGAATACACAAAAACATGCGGATTTGAGAACACCAATTTATGAATTATGCGGATTTAAAAAATTTTTCGTTTTCAATTCGAGTCGAAACCTAGAACATACCTGTATGATAGCAATCTTTATTACGGTTTTATGCGTACTGAACTGTTTCCAGAAAGTAGGGCTTATGTGAGGCCTAGGGTAAATCATGAACCGATCTTCACGAAACTTCACAGTATCCTTTCAAGTCCTATAAAACTGGGACGTGCCAAAATTTGTTATGATAGCATTGGTAATAAGTGTTTTAGGCGTACTATACTCTTTTCCGGGAGTAGGGCTTATATGGGGCCTAGGGTAAATTATGGACGGATCTTCACGAAATCTTACAGCGTGATTTCCAGTCGAATAAAACGAATTTTTGCAAAATCTTATATCATTCTGTGCATTGTTCCACCATTTATGTTAGTTACTGTAACAAAATTATCAATGTTTTTTAGACGGTGCACAGTGGCGCCATTTGAGTTTTTTCGTTGCAAAAATCATATCTTTTGAACCGAATAAGATAATTGAACAGTTTAAACAGCATATGATAGATAACTGTTCAGCCTATGAAATGAGCGTTTGGAAAGGGTGCTACGCTCTGTAGGGGCCTAATTATGGGTTATCAAAGTTAAAATTAGTAGAAAAATCAATTTTATGGTAACTAAAAAAAATTATTTTTACATTTTTAGATTGTTTTTATTTTTTTTCTTTAGGTTTTTATGTTTTAAATTATTACCCAACAAATTAAAAAAAAAATTATTTTTTTTTAAATTTATTTTTTCAATTTTCTGTAAAATATTCATCACAGTTCGTAAGAGAAGGTATATCTAAAAGACTAACCATTTCTAAACTATAATTATTTTCTAACTCTATTCGTGACTTCACATGCCGCAGGGAAGATATAAGTGGATCGGAAGATGCTGCCAACATGTTGAAGAGGTCCTCATTTTGCCTTACCCTTGATGCTTTGAATGTGTTCTGCAATCTATATTTTTTATAAAATTTGTTAAGAGACTCCTGTGCTTCTTCAGAAAGCTCTCCAATTGGCAAAGACTGGTACTCAATTATATCTTTGCCATGCGCCAATATTTTATGGACGGTCGGGGTCAACTTCTTCTGTGGATACATTTCTGCTAAAAGAGATGCAGTTTTCGACGCATATTCTCCATATTTTGTAGAATTGACATTTTCTTTGCAGTTTAAAACATCCAAGATCGTTCCCAATCTTTTCACGATTTGATTGTCAATTCCAGTGATTCTAGTTACTGCCTCATCATTTTCAAAAAATCTCCTAGAAGTGTTTCCATCGTTTGAGTTACCGTATCCGTGCTTGGGACAGTCTACTTTTAGTCCAACTTGTTTAAAAAAAGCATCCTGTATTTGCTTCTTTCTGATCTTTTCCTTATCCTTTATTGATGTATTTTCATCGAAGTTTTCCTCCTCTTGTGGTAGGGTATACGCCAGTTTTAGCAAGAATTCCATACACCTTATCCTTGCGTGCAATGGTGACATTCCATATTCGTAATTCTCCTCATTTGTAGAATCGTTTAAATTACCAAAGTTCTTCTGACTCTTTTTGCAAATCGGGCATGACATTGTTGAGGTTGTTCCTGTCAGTTCGTTTACGACTTTTCCGTCAACCATGGTCAGATGGAACTCGTAATTGCATTCAATATATTTTCCTTCTCCAATTTGCAGCTTTGTAGGCTTAATCTTGCTTATTTGTTCTTCAATGTCCTTCACCGTGGTCCTTATGAGTTCTGCCGATTCCCTTGCAAACTGAAACATTATTGGTCGGCAATAATGCACTGATGACGGACGTGGATTTTTCCAGTGAAGGGAAACATCCGATTTAAGCCGCAAAGGAACAACAGATGCCATAAACATATTTCCGTCCGATATTGTAGCGTCATCGGAAGATATCCTTTGCTTATAAACGCTTTGTCCGGATGATCCATCGCAGCCCCATTTGCTGATCAATGTCAACTTCTCAGGAAGAATTTTCACCTCATTTTCAGGAAGACTCTCCAACAACCGTTTTGCTGTATGGCCCATGAGATCCTGCAGATTGGCTTTCGCAGAGACTTCCGTAAATTCCGTATGCAGTGGTCGTGAATTTATTTTGGCTTGCGTAATATGCTTGTATCCGGGTAAAACGTCAGCGCCGTGTCGCGTTAAAGATGCCCGTAGTTTCTCATATTTCTCTTTGGAAAGTTCTAAGTCCATAAACAAGGCCAAGGCTTCTTCGGAACCATACTTTTTAATGTGTGCGTTTGTGGGCGTGGGAATGCTTTCCTTAATCCTTTTTAGTCGCAGTGGGCTTGCATCAGCAACAGATTTGGTTATGTGCGACCTAACTCTTTCACTATCCTTTGTAAATTTAATAGACAGCGCTTCCGATAATTGCTTCGTGGTCAAGTCATTGGTGGCATCGGCAAGTTTCCTCTTTCTTGTGAAAATTGAACACTCCTCAATACTTTTTTTTGGCCTTCCTTTTGCTCCTCTGGTTGATGTGGTGGGTTTATCTACTGCCAATATATCCAGGATGGTATCTTCATTAAGCCAGTCCTCGTATTTGGAGTTGAAGTTCTGAATGGTTCGATTAGATTTCACCCATTTTGCCTTAATATTTGCATATATCAGATAAAAATTATTTTTTATAATTTCGCTTCTCTCAATATTTCCGTATAAGCTATCAAGTTCTTCTAAAGCAGCTTCCGTGAAAAAATTTGGTGTGGTTGACTTTCTAAACAGTTCAAATAATTTAAAATTGTTCAACGCCATGTTTTCAGTACTTAAATTGTTTAATGGTTTCAGTAATTGTTGCGCCAACTTTCAGTCGTAGACTAATCCAGGCATTATGCTTATTTTGCAATATATAGGCTTATGCTACCATGCCGAAAAATGTACCTGTTCCCTACATACATATGGAATTAGGCTGAATAATGCAATTTTGATATTATGCACGTGTCCAAATAAGATTTGTGCCTACCTGTAGTCAATATTGTTCTTGACCATTTGTACGCCAAAGTATTGTTTAAGTGAGGTACGTACCTGCTAATTTCAATGAGTAGTTTTTTTAGATTTTAGATCAAACTACTGTCATACAATTTCTGCAACCATGTCTTTTTAACCTTTTTTACCTCTAGAAGCCAAACGGGCACGTACGGGCAGATAAAATTTTTGAATTATGTAAAGAAATAATCAAAGAACAGATTTTGCAAATATGGCAAATATAGAAAAATATAGATTTTTGTTATTTTCCGTCAAAGTTGAAAAATAGTGAAAAAACGGATAGTTTTTAAATAGTGATTTACCAGGAGAAACACAAAGCAAACAGTTCATTTTTTTTTTATCATTACACATTTAATAAATGCATCAATCAATACAAACAAAAAATAAGGCGATTCGTTACCTATTTTTCGTGATATTACACCTGAAATCGCAACAAATTTACTAAAAATTGTGTGTTTTTTTGAAAACCGAAAGTCGGTCAACTTTGAACGGCTATATCTTCTAAACTAAAAATGTGATATTATTAAGAGTGGCAGATTTGAAATCGTTGAAAAGTTTCCTATAACATGAGTTTATTCAAAACTTCGTCGGTGCTCATGAAAATTTTGATTTTTGCAACCTCGTTTGCTCTACGGGCGCTACTGTGCGGTGGTTCCGCATTTTGATTCATAGCTCTGAAACTTAGTACACCCTCTTCACAACCAATTGTGGTAGAGGGTATAATAATTGAACAATTTAAAAAAGAAACATAGTAATTTAAACTCAATTTTATAATATTATATATCTTCGCTTTAAATAAAAAAAGCCATAGGAAACAAAAAATTCAATATCGACCTTTTGATTATGAGGTATTTTGGTTAATTACATAATGAACAATCAAAAATGACAAAGATCGAGTGTCTTTCGTCAACTGTTAAGGCGAATTCAACTACAGTTGTTGTCGGAACTACAACAATCCAAAAACAACATAGGGTTTTTTGGATTGCATTGATTGTTTTAACTATTTTTAATGTATATATAAAAGTATATCTTGTTTGTATTGCAAATATAAAAAAGAAGACAATTGATTTAAGTTTTAAAACATCAATGTCATTCGAAAAATTCATAATAATTATTATTGTTAACTGTTTATTTAGAAATAAAGCTCTGTTTCGCACTTGGTAGCTCTGATTTATAAAGAAGTTCCATTTGACTGTGTACACATTCATGCAACTTGTATGACATTCGACAATTTCGTCATCATTTTCGATGTTACTACGTATACTCTACTTGCATGAGTAAAAGCGAAATTGAATCATTTAAAACTCGAGCTATTAAAGCATGATTCACCATTTCCAACTGTACAATATTAAAAAAAAAAAAAAAAAAGATATAAAAAACAACTTTTTTTTATTAAATTATCGAAATATGACAAAGATATGCATTTATAACAAAATATGCAATAAGAGCAAAACATGTAAAACTCCATTTTACTTGAAAATTTGTGATTCGCAAAGATATTAACTATAGGTAAGTCTCAGACAACAACATGCAATTACATGAATTCCATTTCCCTGTTTATTACATATTTGTCCAATTTTTGTCTTGGATAAAAATAACAACTATTGAGTTTCGTCTTAACCCCACGTCATCATGCGCTTTTGATTTGAACATAACATGACCATAACGCCGGCAGAGCAACGATATTAATTTTTTCACGTTCTTGTATGTGGCGAATACGTGTTGATGTTCATGTTTTGATTGACCACAATTTTTGTTGATGTCGCGTTTGGTTGCATGCAGAAAATATCGCTTATTTGCTACAAGACCGGCATAACTCAAAAAATTAAATTTTGGAGTTAGAGATGCAGAATTGTTCGCTTTGTTTTTCCTTATATTGTGCATTAAATTCATCGTTATATCTTTTATACTTTCCCAGTTTAAAGAGAATGTGTCTTCTTTTTTTCTACGTAGTTAGAGCAAATCAAAAACTTTAAATGCGTTTTCCTCGAAATTGATTTTATTGAGTTATGCCGGTTTTGCAGCAAATGAGCGATATGTACATTGTATGGCCAACATCACGGCGCACATGGATGTTAAGACGAATGTCTAGGCAACGATGGCAGCACATGGACGAAACATGAACAGTATACACGAGTAGAATTCATGTGCGACATGCTGTTCTTACCAAGTTGATGGATAGTGCAGACGTAGATAAATAACGACAGCTTAGCCCACAGTACGCCTTTCTATTCTATACTATTGTGAATGAATAAAAACCAGCTGTGTTTTTTATCACACCAATTTTTTTGTTTTAATTTTTTTACGCCGGTTGTGTACGTAAATAATTAGTTTTTATTAGTTGTGAAAAATTAATTTACTATTAAAAATGTCTACAAAGGAAACAAAAGCTTTGCTGAAAGAAGTTCGAGAAGCTATAAAGGAAGAAAATTATAAAGATGCCATTAAAAAATGTGAAGTACGTTTTGAAAGCTTAAAAAGTCACACTGATTGCCATTTTTTTTTCTAAACTAGGAAGTTTTAAAAGCTGAACCGAACAGTTATATGGGCTATTTACTAATGGGTGCTGCTTATCAAAATTCAAACAAACGGGAGGCAGCAAAGTATTTACGCAAAGCGCTTGAATATTGTTCTCCCCAAGCACCAACTGTTGCATTGCAGGGGCTATCTAATTGTTCACCGACCGAAGAATTACCAAAAATTTTGGAACAATTGATTGAATTAGTGCCGTAAGTAAAAAGAAGTGAACTCAGTGGCATTTTTGTACATGAAAGCTCTGGCTAAACTGCTGTGTACGGGGCATACAACTTTTCCAAGGGCTTTACATAAGTATTTTGTTTAAAAATTTAAAATTTTTTTAGAAAAAATTGCGCGTTGCAGGAAAATCCTTGCGCACGGCCAAATGCTGGCAATACGGAGAAGTTTAAGTTAGCGAAGCCGGTGTTTGTTATACCATAGAGGAAAAAAAACAGAATATTTACAATCGGGAGAGAATTTCCTTTTATCTAATTACTTATATGTATGTACCTAGATAACTATATGGGGGAATCTACGTTAAGTGGATATCTGATATTAGATATGACTGCGTGATAAAAATATTAAAAATAATAACGTTTTTTTTTTAATATACAGTAGTTTTGACTTAGCTGCACAATCTCCTTTGCACGATTTTTTGTGCAGGTAATTAAAAAATGCAGTTATCTTAAATACGTTTACCTGAATTAATGTGCAGGTACATAATTGTGGTTACGTGCACAAAAGTGCAGCTAAAGTAAAGTGTTTGACTTAAAAGTAGAATAAAAAAATTATTTTACTTATACATAAACTTATATTTTATTTCAACCCAGCTAGCATTTTCAATCGTCTAGGAATCTACTGGGAATCTCACAAAGTGTGTTTTTGATATTCGACGAGCTCATTGTAGACAATTCCTTGCACGGGAGAAACTGTTACACGTGCTGATTCCTATGAGAGATTCCCATAAAAACGCTTATATTAATCGTAAAGGGAATCGTTTATGATGTACATATGTATGTTGAGAATATCTAACGAGCCTTTCAAAAGCATGCCAAGAGTCGTATGAGACTCATTTATGTATTATTTTACAACTCGTGAAATACTCAGCCGTAAAATAAGGGCATCAAGCGTATTTTTCATGCCAATACTTATAATTTTCACACAATTTTTATAAAACAAACCTCAAGGCCGCGAAATCAACACCATCCTGTCGGAAAATCCTTTTTTTCAGATCCTTAGGCCGGTTTGTTTTATTAAAATTGTATTGGCAATAGCATTTTCATACTTCAAAAATGGTCTTATTTAGGTAGCTCAGTGATTGTTATACGACTCTTACAGAGAGTCCCAAAAGGTTCATTCCAAGATTTAAAGACGAGAGATTTAGATGTTTTTGTTTTTGTTACTCGTCAGATAATCATCAGAGATTCTTTAAGGAGTTGTATATTAAACATAATCCTCTAAAAAACAGCCTATGCTAGCTGGGAAACAACAGATCAAACATACATGTTTGTATGTTTATTTAATATAAAAGAAACATTACCAAAAACAATGAGAATTCACAAAGAACATACAAATTTATGGAAAAAAATTGGATATTTATGTGAAAAAGTGATCACCATATATTTTTTTATGTGTGCAGCTAACTTTAATGTTTTGTATGAAAATACATATTTAAAAGCTGCCCAAAAATATAAAAAAGCTGCAATTATACAAAATGCACGTAAACAAGGACTTAGAAGAATAATTCCAGAAAATATTTTTGGGCAGTTAAGTTAAAGTGCAGCTAACTTTGATTTTTTGTATGAAATAATTTTAAAATGCCAAAAATTTTGTGCATTTATCTTAAATGTGCAGGTATAGAAAGTAGTGCTGGGATACTATCGATATTTTCTACTATCGATATTTATCGATAGTTCAGATTTAACTATCGATATATCGATATTACTATCGACAGAATGTTTGTACTTGTGCAGGAAAACTTTAATTATTTTTTATTAAGGCTACGCACGTTATTTTATGTAGATGGCAATTTTTTTTAAAATTGATAAGTACCTTTCTGAAGGAACAGACTGTTACGACTATAAGATTTTCCATTGCAACTTTAAAACATTTTCTAAATTCTAAACCCAAAAAGGTTATCAATCTAGCGGACTTATCCTCTAATGGTCGTTCATTGTTTTGTCCTATGCTTGCAATTGCATTTGGATTAGCATTTTTTTTACAACATTACAAAAATATTTAACATTTCAGGTCCTATATAAACATGTAAAAATATCGAATTAAAGGCCTTTAATTAGCAGTAAAAAGCATTGCTAAGCAATCCGTACCACTTGCCATTCTTGTTGTTTGTATTCATTGCTGTAATTTGCGGCAAAAAACTGTGTGTGTATGTATAGCTGCTGATAGATGTCTTCATAGCTGTATTTTAAAGAATAAAAATATCGATATTTATATTTTTCCTATCGATATTTTCAATATTTTAAGACTATCGATAATATCGATAGCCTATCGATAGTTTCCCAGCACTAATAGAAAGTGCACTTAAAAAAGGAGTAGGTGTGATCCCGTACTGAACGTTGGGAGCCCGCGGGATCCCAATCTTACCGAAAACTATTCCCGTACTCTAAGTTTGGTAGAGAAAAATATTCTCCTTCTTCTCGCACGAAGTAGCCCGTACTTTTTCTTTGGGCTGATTGGGAAAATTGTTAAACAATCAGCTGTGACGAAAAATAAACAATAAAAACTACAAACCAGTATTACCAAAAGAAATAAAATAAAAAATATTAATAAAATAAACAAAAGAAAATATTAAAAAATGTAGGTACATGCTTAAATTTTACTTTTGTACATGCTAATGTGTCATTTATGTATTTTTTTGAACGTTTTCATTCTAACGTTTGCTTTTGGGGTAGAAATTTGGTTTTTATTGTTCCCGTACTTTTCTACATTTTTGTCTATTAGTGAGAGAAATTCTTGTTTACTCTCATTTTACCGAACTTTACCCAAAAAGTACGGGATCGCACCTAATATGTATGGAATTAGAAAGAATAATTCCAAAAATTATCAATTTTGTGCAGTTAAGTCAAAAGTGCACGTAAACAAAAGGCAGTTAAGTCAAAACTACTGTAATCTTATTCAATCAGGTTGTTTGAATGCATGTTGATTAATGGCCAGTCAAGTAATCTACTTTTACCGGTATTTTAAATGATGGGAAGAGACATGAAGGCCAATACAGGATACCTTCCTTACCTTTATAGAGGAAAGATAAATTGAACACAAATCTTATTTTCGTAAGAATCAACTTTAATTGTTCAATATTTGGTGATAGTTAAAAAAAAAAAAAAAAAAAAATGGGCTAATATTTCCATATAGTCTTCTTTTATGTAATGATACACCAAAGATACAAAAATAAAATGGCTCTCCTGAACAAAACCCTTAGGACCCTTTCTATTTTGCGCGTCACATATAATTTTGCAATATAAGGTGACAAAAACATATAGAGCATCAATGCTCCAATAAAAAGTAAACTTAAATAAGAACTTCTACTTATAAAAACAAACGTTAAAAAATATAACGATTGAGATCACGCCTGTTCACTATGTTAACACTTTCTACAAAAGCATAAAAAATCCTTTGTCCTTTAATTTTTAAATTTGGGGATGTTATGTTGTTCGTTTACAAGAATGCTTTCTTGGAAACTGCTTGAGCACAAGACTGAGAAGATACTTTAAGCTGCTTTGACTTTATGTAATTTATTATTGGTACATCGTTATATTCACTTTCAGGCCAATATACATTATCAACATTAACTGCCTGTTTAAGGATTTCGAACGTCAACGTTCGCATAGAAAATTATACTTAAAAGAAACAAAAACAAAATTCGAAAATTTGTTTTTGTTTTAAATGTAATTTTCTATGCGAACGATAACTTTCGAAATCGATGAACAGGCTGTAAGGCTCGGTTTGCTATTCATGGAAGCTCTTCATTATCAATTTATTGGGTCAAATATACTTCCAGTAATTTGATGGACCTTCATAATGCCTAAAATATTTTTTATTTTTTTTTCATTAAGTTCCTCTTCATTCTTTGAAATGTCTTCGTCATCAATGGTGAGCACTTTTACATTAGGACAATTTTTATGGAGGGCGTTCGTTAAATCTTCCAGCAACTAAATGCAATTCCCAGCTCCAACAAGTCTATCTGCAGTCCTTTTGCATGTCGCACCTACTCCATCGGGCGCGCCCTTGCCGTGACCGGCTTCGTGGTAATTCCACGTGAATATTACTAAATTTATGTACAATTCTTGCAATTTTGTTGGCAGTGAATAAAACATTAGTTTATTATTAGTTTAGCGGCATTTTTAAACGGTCGAAAAATGTGCAGAGCAGACGACTTAAATACAAGGTACAAAAAATTCAATTTTTTTTATTATTATTATTATTATTATGTATTTCTTTATTAGTATTGTAAATACTTTTAATGTACAATATGAAAAATTTATTTATCAAATATTTCTAGCTCTATTAAAAATTACAATTTTTTACAAAGCATACAATAAGTTTAATAAATATATTTATATTCGTTTCCGTTGTTATTCTGTTTGGCAAAGAGTTATATAGCTGTGATCCCTTATAGAATAGCGATCGTTGCATTGGAGTTGTTGATGCCCTATGAGGTCTAAAATCTTTAATATTTCGAAGTTGGTAACTTTGAGCCTCTGTTATTTGTTCTTTTAAATAAATTTGATTGTGTTTAATTTAAGTCTTTGTTTTATATTTAGCCATCTAAGTATTTCTAACATGTGTTTAATTGATGTGTATCGGTTATACTTTAATATGACACGTATAGATTTATTCTGGAGTTTTTGCAGTCTTTCAATTTGATTTATTTTACGGCATGAGAATAGAATTGTTGAACCGAATTCGAAATGAGGTTTAATCATTGTATTGTATATATTAATTGATGTTTATTTCGTTAATTATTTTCGCAACCTTTAAAGAAACTTATTTTTTTACAATCTTTTTACAAATACATATAGTCAATATGATTTTTAAAATTTAATTTTTTGTCGAATACAAAACCCAATAAAATTTCACATATAAATTTCCGAATGTGTGAAGAGTTGGTATCATGAATAAAATGTGTTGTGAAAATTTCCGAATGTTTACATTTTTAAACTCCGAAAAAATTTCTTTCTTGAAATATTAAAAATTTTCGCGAATTTTCGCTATTTTTGGAATTTTTTTTTTGTTATTTTCCGACATTTTGTTTCTTTGCCGATTTAGCGATTTCAAATAAATATTAGAGTTTGTTTACAAGATTGCAATTTTTTGCGAATTTTAGCCTTGTTGGCGATAGAAGCGATTATTTCCTATAAGTTGTCTGATTCTTTACAGCTTTAACGATTTTTAATGAATATTAGACTTTGCTATCATGCCACTGTTAGCAAATTTTTGCGAATTTGTGCAATTCCTTATAGTTTTAGGGACTTTTAATTCATTTTATGGCTTGTTTGAAATATTAAAAATTTTCCCGAATTTTCGCTATTTTTGCAAACTTTTCCGAATTTCAGCAATATTCGCGTAGTTCTGTTGTTGTTTGAGGTAATCGTCTTAAATTATAAATCAATAGTAATCGATTATTGTCAATAACGATTCAGAAAATACAACAGCATGTTGTTCGCGAAAATCTTCTTCCTGTCACAAAGCTTTACATTTTCAAATTTTACCGAAAAAAATTAGTTCCATAAATTTCCAAAAACAGTTTCCTTAAATACATTAATTGTTTCTTGTTTACAACTCCGAATATAGTGGCACAGGTTTTTAAAATCAGGTATGTTATTTTATTCACATGGAATTCATGATACGAAATTAAAATCCATGTGAATAAAAAATTTTATTCGGAAATTTTCACATGTGGAATTCATGATAAAGGTGACTGTTTATTTCCATTATTTTTGTTTTGCCTTCGTTTAATTTTAGTTTGTTCATTTTTAGCCACTCGGTAACTTTTTCAAAGTCCCGATTTAGTTTGTCGTAGCAATCACTATCCCAGCTTGCTTCCGTAATAAGTGTATCGCCTGCATACAATATCATTTCACATTCATCAACTATTTTATATACATATATCGTTTAGGTATATGATAAATAAAAGAGCTCCTAGGATTGATCCCTGCGGTACTCCATAGTCATTATTAATTTTATTAGATTTACTATTTTTTACTCTTGTCATTTGTTTTCTATTTGTTAAAAATGATTCAAACCATTTTAGTTTTTTATCCTGAATTCCGTATTTATGTAATTTTGGCATTTCGCTTAGAGTCTAAAAATACTTCAACAATTTTTCTACTTTTTTCTATTTTTTCTCATTTATTGATAAGGTAATTTGCCGATGTTTCACATGAGTAATTCTTCCTAAATCCCGATTGATACTTGGATATTAAGTTGTTGGATTCCATATATTTCTCCAATTGTTCCTTAACTACTTTATCGATTTTTTTCTCGCATGTCTTTAATGTTGTTATTGGCCGAACGTCTTCGCACTTGGAGGTTTTTGCAATCTTTTAAATTGGTGTTTCCATTAACTCCAATTTTCAGGGAATACTCCTGTTCCTAGTGATTTATTTATTATATCTAACATTGTTTTTCCTTTTAAATTCCAGCTGTTTAGTATAATTCTACTGGATATTTTATTGCAGTCGGGCTAATATCCTTAATACTATTCACAAAATTATTGGCCAATATAAAATTCTCCTTACATTCTATTTGGGCAAATATCACAGATTTGATCACATTCGGGCTTTTTTGAGAATAAGGGTTTTTATTATCGTCCACATTTCCTTTTGGTATTTGGCGTCATTTATTTTGTTATTAATGGGGGTATTCACGTCACAAGTTGCACCCTTGCAAAAAATCAAAAGTGCAAAAATATAACAACAACCACACAGACAATTATTTACGCATAACTTATTGTCTGTGTGGTTGTTGTTTTATTTTTGGACTTTTGCTTTTTTGCAAGGGTGCAACTTGTGACGTGAATACCCCCAATATATCTACATTTTGCGTTTTCGATTTGAACTTTATAAAAATTTCTTATTGGTTTATAGTTTGCCCATGCTTTTCTCGAGTTTTCAATTATTGCTATTTGATACTTAATTTTTTCTCTTTTTATACGTCTTATTTCATTATTAAACCATTTGTTTTTTAATAGAATATTTAAGCTCATAGAATAAATTCGAATTTTGAATATAATATAAAGTAACCTTCGGACGGAAATAATTCCCAGTTTCTATTTGTTAAAATTGTTGAGTTAAATACATTCAATTTATAAAGTATCACTATCCAGTGTAATACAAAGAATGCTGACGAAGGCCGTAGCGGGCCAGAAAATATTACATTCTGCTGGTGTCTAATAATTGTAAATTTTTCTGTACATACAATATACCTCATTGCTGTCCAAAGGAAGGCTTAGGTAAAATGTAAAAAGAAAATACAATATAATAGTCTGGTAGTGATAAAGTAATTTCTGAAAAATTAAAGGAATAGAACTATTACAAAAAGCTTTATAAAATACATAACTGAAATTTAGCACATATGTAGAATAAATTCGAAAAATGAAAAATGTTGAATATAGAATGCCAAATTTTTAGAAACCCCGCTCATTAGTTTAATAGATATAGGGAAGGGGAGCTTTTACCGCTATTGCCCTATATCACGCCCTATTCTCTATTTCCTTTCAGATGTTACAGTGTCTGTATGTCAAATTTTAAGAAACCCGGCTGTTTAGTTTAATTGAAGATTGGGGAGGGGGAGCTTTTACCTCTATTGCCCTATTTCACGCCCTAAATAATAAATTTGAGGCTATAGGTCTTTCCAGATGTTACACTATTTTCCTGCAAAATTTCAAGAAAGCGGTCAGTTTTTAACCAGATATAGGGAAGGGGAGCTTTTACTCCTCTTGCCCTATTTCACGCCCTATTCCCTATTTTCTTTCAGATGTTACAGTGCCTGCATGCCAAATTTTAAGAAAACAGGTTGATTGGCTAAGACGATATAGGGAGGGGGAGCTTATGCCATATTTTTCGTCCTCTAGCGGTATAAAATATACCATACGATCTATTCTCATACCTAACAAAAACACATACAAAATTTTATAAAAATTAGTCAAGCCGTTTCGAAGAAGTTCAAAATTTTGTTGATATTTGTATGGGAATATATAGGAAAATCTAAATGCCATATCTCCGGAACCACTGGGCTGATTTCATGCAAACTTTACATAAACCATCTACAGACTATCCCCAACGTTTTTGTTGAAATCGGTCTACCCGTTTTCGCAGTAAGTGGTGACATAAAAGTGTACACTTCTTTCTATATATATATATAGAAGAGAAGAAAAAATAAGCCAAAATTAATGAAATATTTCGTTTATAATAACACGTTTATAATGAAAAATCGTATGATTAACATTTTTTTCATCTCTTTATATTTGACTTAAGATGTTTTATCAAAATGCCACAGATATGATTTTTTGATGTAACCGTCGATAGTACCTATTAACGTAGAACCACCCATATGTAAGTGGGAAGGGCATTTTTTTGCCCCAAAAAGTCCACACAAGTCCGCTCGCCCTAAAATTTATTATTTTGGTTTTTCATTCACAATTACCGTTAATTTGAGTAACCACACATACCACTAAGTGGGCAGGCGTTTTTTTTTTGGACCAAGGGTGTCCACGGGCCTCAGCCCTTTAACTTTTAATTTTAGTTTTTTTTTTAATTCCAGTAGGAGCCCAATTTTGTTTCGTGAGACCTGTAAACTGCACTTTTTATATTAATGGGGCTTTGTGAAATTCTTTAAATTGGTTTAGCGATGTAACACTATCAAAACTATGCGTTTGCGACACTTTTATATTTTCTACGTCCATAAACTAGATTTGTTTCCCTTGAGTGAATTAATAATAAAATTGGTATGAGGTAGCCTGTATATGAAATAATTGCTTGCGATTATAAAACTCGCACAGAAAAGTTCTCCCAGTATTAAAGGAGACATTAGGTCTTGTACAACATGCAATAGGATGCCAAAATTTTGCTCAAATATTATAAATCGCACACAAAAGTTCTCCCAGTATTGAAGGAGACATTCGGTCTTGTACAAAATACAATAGGATGCCAAAATTTTGCTCAAATATTATAATATTGCTTTTGGTGTCGGTAATGATTTCTCTCGATTTATATCGAGTTTCCTCAGTGATCGCACTATACGTGTTGTTATAGATGGGATTGCATCAAACGAGTTTCAGGTAAATTCAGGGGTACCGCAAGGTTCTGTCCTTTCTCCTACGCTATTTCTTATATTTCTTAATGACCTTCTTGGTCATACTTCAAATCCTATCTACTCTTTTGCAGATGACAGCAACATTTGTCATTCATATTCCTTCGATCATAGGCCAAGCCTTGTTGAGATTGGGGGCAAAAGGCAAAATATGAATGACACTCTTAATCAGGACCTAGCTGCAATCTCTGAGTGGGGTCAAGCGAATAGGGTCGAATTTAATGCACGCAAGACCCAATGTTGTATGTTGACCCACAGACGGTCCGTGGGACCAACTATGTCATCTGTATTAATGGGTGGCATTGATATTAAGGAATCGGATACTCTTGATGTTCTGGGCATGAGAATACAGTGCGATGTCCGCTGGAATAAACACGTTTTTAAAGAGTCGAAAGAGGCATTCAAGTGTTTAGGTTTTTTAAAACTTTGCAAGACTTACTTCACTTCCTCCGATCTCCTTACTATCTATACCACCTATATCCGACCGAAGATGGAATACAACTCCCATATATGGGCAGGGGCTTCAAAGTCTATTTTGAACCTTCTGGACCGTGTACAAAGGAGGGCGGTGAAGCTCATCAATGACAGTAGGGTATCCAACTCTATTGACTCATTGGGGCATCGTCGGAATGTGGGTTGTGTGACACTTTTCTATCGATATTACCATGGGAGGTGTTCCACTGAGATAAGTGAACTTATTCCAACCGCCCGAGTATTTCTTCGTAATACCCGCTCATCCAGTGGATCACATCCGTTTGTAGTCGATTGTCCTGTGTTTCGCACAACGCATTATAGAGAAAATTCGTTTTTCAGTCGAACTATCCGTATGTGGAATAAACTTCCCGCAGAGGTCTTTCCCGGTACTTATAATTTATTAAGATTCAAGTCAAATGTCCACAAACACTATTCCCTCTTTCCTCCTTCCCAAACCTTATTTTCCCGATCAACACAATGCACTGCATATATAGGGGGCATCCCCTGAGTGTTGGTTTATCGTTAAAAAAAAAAAAAAAATAACAGTTGGTCGATTTTCAAGTTACTAGTTAATCCAACCACTACACTACATACATATCTTCTTAAATAAATGTTATAAAAGGATGCGGGAAACATGTGTTAAAGCAATAAAATTTCCCGTAAACTATTTTTATATACATACAAAGTTTGCTTATCCTTTGGAAATAAGTGGTTTCTATACAAATGAATTCATGTGGAAGAAATGGCAGTTTTCTACTTTGAATGCAGTTTTCTAAACCCTGGCTTAAACATTATTCATCTTATATGATCTCATTCACTCAGGGCCATGCACCTATTATTTTATGTTTATAAGTCCAATATCAAAGAGTACCACATGTAGAACGGAAAAGTAAAAGAATGAAATGTAATTTCCCGTATTTTCCCTTATACTTTTTTCATCCAATTGATTATTAAATATGTACGTCTATTTCAAGGAATGGAGAAAAATGTTTTGTTAAAAAATAGCAAATTTTTATTTGTATTTTTTAGATAAGTTACGAGTGTGATTTAATTTTTATTTCTATGTGTAATGGTTTATCTATCTTTTAAACGTAAAAGTTCCAAAATACAGGTTTAACCCGTTTACTCCTCAAAAGTTCCGAAAAGTACCAGACACATGTCCGATTATTTTTTAATGAACAACGATAAGTATTAAATTATTTTTGTAACTCTTAGTTTAGTAAATATAAGGTTAGCGGATTTATACATTTTTACCCCTAAACATTCGAATCTCCAATGCGTTAAGGCTGTGCGATGATGAAACAGTCAGCCAGTAACGTTAAAATTTTATCAGGCCTGTCACAGAAATCCATTCCGATAGCAAGTGAAAGTGATTTCGCATCTTGCTGCACTTAAAATGTATTCACTTTCGTTCAGAATTGATTTCTGTGACAGACCTGTATATCTATTTGTGTATATTAATTAATTTGAACTATTTACACTGTTTTTATCTTGCACGTTTTTTTTTTTAGCGAAAAACAATTGGATTACTATAATAAACTCTTCAACATTGCGTCCAATACTACGGTAGCTCAAGAATGTTTTAATATCTTTAAACGTCTAGCGTTAAAATCGCAAGATGAGGAAACCAATATTATATTGCTTAAATATTTAGGCCGCATATGGATACAACATGATTTTCCCTTGGAAGCATATGATGAGCAATTGGTAATTTTTTAATGAAGTAACTTATTCTGCAAGTATTAATCTTCCTATAGTATAAATCATCTTTAGAATCCTTATTATTGGACGAAGGGTTAGACATTTATTTGACGGCTGGTAAACGTTTTATAAAATTTCTGTACAAAATTGGTGATTTAGAACTCTGTTTGGAAAGAGCATGTAACCTGGTTGAATTCTATCCAGAGGAAATATACGCTTACGAATGGATTTGCAAAATCTATTGTGAACATTATAACTCTTCAAGAAAAGCTTGTCTTGATAGTTTAAAAAACGATATTGATTTTTATGCTACGAAACTATTGGATTTAAATGGAAATTCAAGTTTGGGATTGTTTGTTAAAGCAATTGGCTTTTATAATGCGCAACAATTTGTGGCCGCAAGAGATTTTTTGTACAAAGTTCAAACTGTTCAACCAAATTATGAGATCGCTTTGCAATTGTTAGCTTTTTCTGAAATGCAATTAGAAGCTTTTGAATTGGCTGAGAATATATGGTATCAACTTAAGGCAAATAAAAGCACGGAATTAGCTATTTGTCTGTCTTATAGTGAAGAACCAACTAAATTGAATGAAGCTGTAGAAATTCTAAAAACAAAAGGAACATCTACGGAAATAAATCAAATATTAGCTAGGTACGTACGAAAATATAATATTGAAAATCCATTTTAAGATTTATAATTCTTTTAGATGTTATTGCAAATTGGAAAATAAAGAGTGTCTTCAGAGTTTAGAACTCGATCCATTAAGTAAAGCTGAATTTTTGCTGTAAGTAATTTACTATCATATACCCTTTAACAAAATTAACTTTACACTTGACTATTTTGTTTCTAGTTCCCCCTCAGAAGCTATTGAGTACATAGAATCATCTATAACAGACTTAGAATCTTTTTTTGTGCAGTTTTTATTGGGGAAATGTTATTATAAGGTACAAAATTATAACTCTGCCTTAACATCTATTTTAAAAGCTACGCGTTTAAAACCATATAGTTCAGAATGTTTTTATTACTTGGGAAAAATTTATTTTGCATTAAATGATATTGTACGCTCACGTAAATGTTTTGAAAAGAATGTTAGCCTAAATCCCTTAAATGAGAAAGCTGTTGAGAATCTTTCTGTTATATATCAGCAGTTGGAAGAACAGGTACATAATTGGTACTGCAAGAAAAACTGAAAAGATTATTAAACCAAATTTTTTTTTTATTTTTAGGTCTTAAATATGTCTTTGTTGATAAACACATTAAAATATCTAAAAAATTCTGAAAGATCTAAACACATTCATTACAAATTGGGTTTACAATGTCTTAATAGTCAGAGATGTGATGAGGTAGATATCATGCTTACATATCATGCAGCTTTCAAAAATCAATAAATTTATGTTCACAATAAATGTATTTGTTAAATTTAGGCAATACAATCATTCCGAACTGCAATAAAATATGATGTCGCTTGCATGATATACTGGGAATCTTTAGGCGATGCATACGCCGGAAGAGGGTCTTACAACTCAGCTATAAGAGTATTTCAAAAAATTCTTGAAATGCAGCCAGATAACTTGTACGCCAAATTACAAATTGCTCTAATAAAAACAACAGTACGCATGTATATTGAGGCCATTGAACAATTTGACAGTTTACTTAAAGAGGATGAAAATTATCTACCTGCTTTAAAGGGTGCCGCCGAAGCTCATATAGGTATGGCAAATGACCTTAAATCGGAATATCGCTTCGGCAGAGCTAAGCATCATTTACAAATGGCCGTTAACATGTTGCAAAGGTGATTTCCAAATTAATTTGTAAAAAATTCATACCTCAATTAGTTTTGCGATTTTATAGATGCTTTTTGAATCCTGATCATTTAAATATGGTTTGGTTGTGGCGTTTAGTGGCCAATGTCTTTATGACTACCGCGCAAATGCCTAAATCATTAGCTAACCTTGATGTTTCTGGTAAATTGGCAAAAAGAGATACAGAAATTGCATGTTTAACACGCAAAGATTTATTAAGTTTGGCTTTAAGGTAAGATTACATAGTGTAAAGTATGTATATAAAAAAATTATTCACATTGTCCTTAAAAACTTAGATTTTATACATGTGCCTTAAAAATCAAACAAAATACTTATATGTGGTATGAGTTGGCACTGTGCTGTTATTACTCTGCCGAATATATGCCAGAGGAAGCCGAAAATCATTTAGAAATGGCCACAAAAGCCTGTCAAATGGCAATTAAAGATGAATCTTGCAGATGGCATAACTGGAATTTATTAGGTGTCATAAATATGCACCCAGGTATTTTTTTTTAGTTAAATGTGCTTTTTTATGAATATTTATATTAATAGCAACAATTTTTGTTAAAAGTTATAGACAATTTATCTTTAGCACAACATTGCTTTATTCAAGCCTTGAACATAGATCGTAAATCATATACAACTTGGACTAATTTGGGTGTATTGTATTTGAAACTAAATGAAATAAAACTGGCCAATCAAGCATTCCAAAGAGCCCAACAATCGTCTCCAATTTATCCCAATGCTTGGATAGGACAAGCTATGATAGCAGAAGCCATAATGGAAGAGATTGAAGCTGTTGATTTATATCGGCATTGCCAACAATTCGACTATCATGCTGAAGCTTTTCTGGGTTATGCTCATTGGGTTTGTCATATTCTGTCCAGTAAGGAAAAGTCTCAAACGACACATTATAAATATGCCATTGAGTGCATGTATGCTGATACAGTGGCCTTAGATGCTATCAATTGGTATAACATAATCGAGGAAAATAACTCTTCAGCAGCGGCCTACTCATTTCAAGGTTTTTTAAGTGAACGACAAAAGCAGTATAGAACGGCTCTCAAAGCGTATGCCCAAGCTGCTGAAAATGCTGCGACCGCGAACGAGCGAGATCTCATGTTTACCAATATAGGTTATGTGTATTTGAAACTTAACGAACCCAATGAAGCGATTAATGCTTTTAATAAAGTAACGGAAGCTTCATTTAAACCTATAATTGGCTTAGCTTTGGCTTATTTTAAAGCTGGTCAGCATCAAGAATCCTATTCGGTATACAGTTCGGTGTTGAAAAGTGTTACCGGTATTGAGGATGATAAGGCTGCACACATTTTAGTAGCCATGGCCTCAATGGTATATGCCTTCCAGGGTGAAGCCGATACCAAGACTATTTTATATCAATGGTATTTAAATTAGTTATTATCTTTTATTATTTACTCCTTAAACTTTTTTGTCGTTTTTAGCATACTGCTTAAAGATTCTCCCATACAAGCTTTGTATTCGGCCTGTGCTTTAGGCATATTGCATCAAGACAATCAATTGTCAGAAACCATATTGATTGAGTTAAAGAAATATGAAAATTCTGAACAACATGCCGCCCATATTGCCTATTTAACGGCACAATATTACAAAGCTAATGTAAGTTAAAAAATAAAATCCTTTAAAAACTTAGGCACCTTTGATCTCTTTATATATTTTATTTTAGCAAAATCCTCGTAAAGCTCTGGCTTATCTACTGACGCGTGTTCATATTTTCCCTCAATGTGCCGAGTTGCGTAAAATTTTAGCCAATTTTCTATTGGATAATTACGGTCATAAACGCCAATATTTTAGTGCAACCAGTCAAATTGCTTTGAGTTCTATTACTTTGGGGCATGGCAGTAAATCAAAGAAGTAAGTTTGCATTTTCCTTATAAAACGTCCGTTATTATTTTTTCATCTATTTACCATTAATTAATAATTGTATACTTTTTTTATTATTGTTTTATTTTTTTTTTAACAGAAGCAATTGCATTGAGGATTCGGAAACTATATTAATTGCCAGTAAAGCTTTACAACCAGTGGACAAACAACGTTCTTTAAAACTTATACAACGAGCCATACTATTACATCCTTCGAATATGAATGCATGGAATGCTTTATTAAAAGTTAATTAAGTTACCTTAAATCAACATACATACATGCATATATTTTTCATTTTCAAGTGGTTTTTTTCATAACGTTCTTGCACATTTAATATACATACTTATATCAACAAAAGCTGAAAATTATATTTTGTTCAATTCGAGATTGTGAAGAAATAAAATAAGTAAGTTTTAATATTTTTTATAATTTACAGGCCAATCTAACTAAGAGCGGGAAGTGTTTTTGTTTTTTTATATTAAAATTTTATTGCCAAAACAAATTTAATAAAACAAACCGATACACAGAGTTTGATTTTTAAATTTAGCTGGCCAAAACCCCAAAAATTAAATTTGAAAAAGAAAATACATCCGAGTTTTAAAACAAACTGTCCAATCAAGTTATTTTCGTACTCATTTAAGTTGAAACATAATAAGGTTGTTCAAGTCACGAGTTGCATTCTTGCGAAAAACCAAAAGTAAAAAAACATACAACAACCATATAGACAATTATTTCGCACAAATACCCAACAATTATTTCGCACAAATACCAACGAACACTAGGTCAAACCTTTGATATGAAATGACTTTATCATTTGACATCAAACACAATTCTCAAACGTTTTTCAATTGTTTGATTTTAACATTTAAATTCAAATAGATAATGATTTATAATTAAACATTTGACATCAAATGTTTTATCAATTTGATGTCAAATTGGTATCAAATGTTAAAGTTACATTTTTACTTCATGGCTAAATGTTTTTAACAAGTGAACGATTTACTTCTTGTTAAAAATAAAAATTATTTATGAGTAATTACAATAGGTGCGACCCCGTACTTTTTGGGTAAAGTTCGGTAAAATGAGAGTAAACAAGAATTTTTCTTACTAATAGACAAAAATGTACAAAAGTACGGGAACAATAAAAACCAAATTTTTACCCCAAAAGCAAACGTTACAATGAAAACGTTCAAAAAAATACATAAATGACACATTAGCATGTACAAAAGTAAAATTAAAACAGGTACCTAAATTTTTTAACATTTTCTTTTGTTTATTTTATTAATATTTTTAATTTTATTTCTTTTGGTAATACTTGTTTGTAGTTTTTATTGTTTATTTTTTGTCACAGCTGATTGTTTAATAATTTTCCCAATCAGCCCAAAGAAAAAGTACGGGCTACTTCGTGCGAGAAGAAGAAGAATATTTTTCTCTTAAAAGCTCCCTCACTTTACCAAACTTTGAGTACGGGAATAGTTTTCGGTAAGATTGGGATCCCGCGGGCTCCCAAAGTTGAGTACGGGATCACACATAATGATTAAGAATACGAATTAAAAATAATAAAACGGGAAAATGAAGGAACTATAATTTTGCTGTATGATCGCGCCAATTATTTCGTATTTGCAAGAATTAGAGGACGGAAAGAACATTCACCCTTATTGTGTTTGGCGTATTTAAAATACGCCTACGACAGTTTGGTAATAGATTAAAGGAAAAAAGTTCACGTTATCTTAAATCTATTACCAAACAGTCGTAGGCGTACTTAAAATACACCAAACACAACAAGGGTGATTATTTCATATTTTAGGTATGTTGCCGAATTTTTATTTCACAGTTTATTTAAATAAATAATGAATTTAAATTACAAAAACAAAATATTTTTATTTATATTCCACGTTGTATTATAATCCACATTTGTAAAACATTTGAGAATTACGTTTGAAAGCAAATTGAAAATAGAGGCATTTTTTAATTTGAAAAATAATTTCCACTTTTTGTTGAGAATGCTATGATTTTCAAATCATTATCAAACGTTTGTCGTTTGGGAAAACGTTTGATTTCTAATCATTTTTAACTTAAAATCAAACCTCCGTTTTTGTTGGGTATGGACTTTTTTTTAATTGTATATGTGGTTGTTGTTTTGTTTTTGCACTTTTGCTTTTTCGCTAGTTTGCAACTTGTGACGTTAACAAACTTACTAATTTTATAGGCAGGCTTATAAAGCTAAAATGATTGATGTGTAAAATTTTCAAAAGAATATCTATTTTTTTTTTTGCACAAATTAAATTCAAACTTTGAACATAAATAAAAAACTTTCTATGGAATATTTTTAAACAAAAAGGGATTTAATGATATCTCTCAAAAGTTTTGCAAGCTGTCTAAACTGTCCTTCGCAAATTTACTGTCAAAAATTGTATGAAAATTTATTTACACAAACTTCGTAAATTTCCAATAAGCAATTGTGCTGGAAATCAAGTGCAAAACAATTGGTATTCAAGTTCGAATTTCAAGTTTCAAGGGTTGAGATATACTTTACACTTTACTCTATAGCATTCTTCAGTAAAATTGGAATTTAAAATCAAGTGAATATACATAAGTAAAATATGTTGAAACTTGAAAATACGTTTGAACTTAAGAATATTTCCAGTTACATTTTAAGCACTTGAAATTGTATTTTTCAGTGCTTATTGGGTTTGCCTAAAAACTTTGTCACGTAAACTTGCGGTGGTCAATTGTGCATTTATTTTTTTTAATTATTATTTTTCAAAAAAATTTTTGTTTAAAAGTACACAAAAGTAAAAACGAAGCTTCATAAAACGAGTCTCGCAAGTTTTCCTTGTTGCACAACTGGCCATTTTAAGCGATTTCATGAAAACAATCAATATTTTTTTATAAAATGCACGTAAATTCTACAAATAGATATCTAGCTGTATAAAGATATTTCTTACCTACGCACAGTGGGGTGAAACATATGCAAAATGGGTGAAACATATGCAGGGAAGCCTGTAATTTATGACAACAATTTTTTTTTTTTGGATTCTGTGTATATTGATTAATAAAAAAAACTTGTTGTAAAATTTTAGTGGAATTTTAATTTTGTTTTATTAAATAAATGAAAAACTTAAAAAAATCAATGTAATTTTTTCGAACAATATATTTTTTTTTTAAACAAGGAACATTCATTGCTAACATATGGAAATAAAAATCATCTTCATAATTATCTTCACCTTCATCAAAATCATAATCTTCAAGTTATCATCATCAACATCGGAAATATTTAGCATAATAAGCAAATCAAGTGCTGTTTGTAGTAAATTTAAATTATGTAGTTTTTTATCATAATTTCCTAAATCTTCTGTAGCTTTTTCATTACCAATCTATGTATTGTTGGGCGCAAAATGTTCATATTAAAAAAACCTAATGTCGCATTCAATAAAACATTAACATTTTTTAATCATTGGTTTAAAAAAATAACTTGAAAAGAGCAAAATTAAATAAAATCATAAAATTTTCAAAGAAGCTTGAACTTTTGTCACCTTCAACTCTGTCATTTCTTGGCAAATCATCACTAGCAATCCATGGTTATTTGAGAAATTTTATAATCTTTCACAAAAAAGAAAGAAATTCATAATTCGTTTAAAATTTTTGAAGATATTTGCATTTCAGTCACATCATCTTTTTTAAAATCACAAATAACGGTTATTTTGGAATATCTCTACTTTTTGACAATTCTGACTTCATATTCGGATTCAGGGGAAACATTTACATAAAGATTAGCTGTCAGATTTATTTTGTGACGTAGTCTAATAATTTCAACGAAACAAAACAGAAAAAACAAGTTATTCACCCCTATCGTGAATAAAAATTCCTTGGGAGTTTTTTCCCATTTTTCCTATGCTAATTCAATTGTAAAAATGGGAAAAGGGAAAAACTCCCAAGGAATTTTTATTCACGATAGGGTTGAATGTGTTTCACAAAATCTCAAATATTTGCAAATGGGGCAAAAACGGGCAAGATTTTTTTTTGATTATGCAAGTTGAAATACCATTTTTTAAGAATATCAGCCCAATTATGAATACAAATTCCCCGGGAGTTTTTTCCCTTTTCCCATTTTTTCAATTCAATTTACATAGGAAAAATGGGAGAAGGGAGAAAACTCCCGGGGAATTTTTATTCATAATTGGGCTGTATATAAAAAGTTTTGCCCAAGTATTCCCACAAAAATTTTGAAAATCAACATTTCATTAAAAAAACTAATTTTTTTGACCAATTTAAAAAAAAAATTAAAAATACTTCTTCAATATTTTTCTTTACAAAAATGTATTAAAAAAAAAAATAAAAAAATAGTGTTTTCTAAGAAACAATTCTCTCAAATCGAAATTAAAATATCTTGATTTTCACTATTTAACAAATGTTTCCAAATTATAAAATATTTAACTTTGGCAGCGTATAACAAAAAAAGTAAACAACATAGATCCAAAATTTTTACAGTTATTCGTGTTGAGTTTTATCTACTTTTATATGGTACCAAATACTTATACGAAAACTAACTTTATTTTTTAATTAATCCTCGTTTTTGGTACTGTTCATCCCTCCGTGCTTCGGGTGAAAGTGTAGTGTATTTTACACCATCGATTTTCGAATAAACATAAAAATAAAAAAATTTATGTAAGCAAAATTAACTTTAAAATAACCAAAATAGTGTTACCGGATATGTAAAGGTTACTGGTTTGTACGAACCCGAACAGATATCTGTTTGTAGAAATTACGGCCATAAATAATACTATAAGCAATTCTTGGCACACAACATGTATTTAGTAAAATTTTGAATTGGGCAATTTTAGATATTGAAAAGATAAAATGACTAAACGAAAACTTGCGTGATCGTGGGTGTAAAATTACTCACGTTACAGTATGTACGGTTCTGTAGTCGATTTTTTTTTGAAAGATCCAAAGATTTCCTAAACGAATCACTTATATTAATTTTCTTTTATTTGTTTCTAGTTCGAAACAATAATTAAAAAAAAAAAAACAAAAATTAAAATGGCAACATTTTAGCACCCCTTAATTCGACAAATAAGCATTTCACCAAACAAATATTTGCTACACACATTCATATCAATTATAAGTATAGTTATGTTAAATATAAAAAAAATCGATAACATTTTATTTTCGGGTTGTCCGCTTCACGAATAATAGCATCATATACAAGAGTCTGAGTGGGGATTCTTCATGTTTTGTATACCCTCCACAACTAGTTGTGAAGAGGGTTTACTTAGTTTGTCATTCCGTGTGAAATTTTTTTAATATTCATACAAGACCCCATAAAATATTTAATGTAGGTCCTTGAGACATTTAAGTCGGTTAAGCCATGTCCGTCTGTCTGTCAGTCTGTTTAAAACACGGCCACTTTCGAAAAACTCAAAAGAAAAGATCAATATGTATTGGTGTTAAATTGTTTATAGTTATATATAAATGGCTGAGCAAAAGACCACAACTGCCTCTATTTTTACCCATTAATCCCTTGTTGTTGTTGTTGTTTTTTATTATTTATTTTTTCTGTATATCTGGAGATCGCCAAAGTTTTAAAATAAGGTACAAGCATCTTGATTATCAATATACAACATCCGACAAAATGTGGGCGGGATTGGAGAATTTGGCGTGGCACAAAATATATATACCCTTATCTAAAGAATGGTATTTATATAACATTCTGTTCTAATCGCACCACGGTTTATAAGATTCGGCATAGTCGAATATACCACCCTTGTTTATTTCTTGTTTGCATTAAACTTGTTTTAAAATTATAAAATTGTAAATGTTTTTTTAATCCAAATTTTTAATATCTTTAATTAGGCTTAAGTTCATGAAATTTAATTTTTCATTAAATTATTTTTATGAAGAAAGGAATTTTACAACATGAAAATCAATTAAAATTGTTGTTGATAATCTTTCATTCTTGACGTGGTTGGGGCTCGAACCCCGGCCGGCAGGTTACCATGACATATTTCGATTGCAACCACTCAATCTCCTCAGATGGATTTGCCGTCTTACACTCGCAGCCATCGACGACTGCTGACGTCAATAGTCAAACATCAATCCTTAAACCAAATTGTATTCTAACATTTGGTAGATCGAAATTTGCTTTCCTGAATGATCATCCATTTTAATTGATTTTACATGTTTTTCCTTACTTCTGTTTTTTTCGTACTTTTGTCAAGAATTTTTCTTTTTGTTTTTTCATTTTGTCTTTTTCTTTTCTGTTGACCTTTTTCAGCACAACTTGAAGGACAAATGTACACATAGAGCTCGTGCCTTAGCTTTAACAATAATTAGTATTGTGGTTATTTTGTTGAACTATTTATGGTTTTTTTAATCCAAATTTTTAATATCTTTAATTAGGCTTAAGTTCATGAAATTTAATTTTTCATTAAATTATTTTTATGAAGAAAGGAATTTTACAACATGAAAATCAATTAAAATTGTTATTGATAACCTTTCATTCTTGACGTGGCTGGGGCTCGAACCCCGGCCGGCAGGTTACCATGACATGTTTCGATTGCAACCACTCAATCTCCTCAGATGGATTTGCCGTTATTTACAATTTTGAAAAAAAAAAAAAAAATTCAAGTTTAATTAAAAGTTTTACATACCTCCAAATATCTATACTAATATTATAAAGCTGAAAAGTTTGTGTTTGTGAGATGTAATCTTTCGACCTACTCTCCGATTTTAAAAACTTTTTCAACAAAATGAAGGGGTGTGATGGAAATCGAAAACGTAAAGAATTTGGAAGTTGTTTTTAATACACTTTTAAGTTAATTTTTGTTATAAAATTGTGTTTAATAAAGAAATATTTGCCATAAAATTCTTATTAAAAACTACTTTAAAAATTCTTGCGTTTTATGTTTTTCAATTTCCAGCACACCCCTGTTATAAGGTTTCACTAAAGTGCTTAGTGGAGCTAAACCTCCTGTACTCAGAATTTATTAACTATCGTTTTAGAAGAGATCTATCAAAGCATTAGTTTCTGTACTTGTTCTTTGCCAAATATATTTTAAAAACGACTCAAATATTTTGGACTTTTTTCAATTGATTTTATTTTTGTTATTTTCAGTCGGAGCGCATCAATTTTTTTTAATAATGGTGAATTAGAGGATCATCTATCGAAATATGCAAAACACTCAATTTTGAAAATAACGAGTTAGGACCTTTTTATATTAAGGTAAGGATATTCAGGTATAGGATAGAAATCGATCTTTAAAGCGAAAGGATTTTAAACTACAAATGTCGTTTCTTGTATCTTTTATGTTAATTGTATCTTTTATATATCGCAGTTAGTCATAAGAAGGGTATAACCACGAAATCTAAACATTTTCAGTGTAGAAGCAAAACTATTTTAAATTTAATATTAATGGTGTATATGAAAAGAATTTCTAAGCCAGCCGTTTCTTTATCAAAAAGTAAACAAAATAGCACGATATTTATCAGCGGGTAGACATCAATATCATGTGTCGATTTCTTCTAAAAAGTGAAAAAATAAAAATTTTGAGTTACAACCCTCTTTATGACCAAGTGCGATATGTTAATTGAGCTGTTTATCAAAAAGAAAAGTTAAGAAAATAGTTCACGAAAGGCTTCCAAAACCGTTAATAATTCATTACACCTGTTAAAAACGATAGTTTAAAATCGATCGATTTCTATAACCTACTCAATTACATTCATATAATAATGTTTGTTAAATTATTAGCAATATTTACAATATTTAAAACAATATTAAGAGGTATAAAAGCTATTTTTTTTAATATTTACTATAAAATTTAAAAGCAATTAGGGCATTGCAAAAATACGAAAAAATTAGTAAACAAGAGTTGTTTTTGCACTTTTTCCTTATATTATCGAAACATTTTTTGCTGAAATTTGTTTATTTGTGGTGTAATTTTTAGTTGTGCAAGTTTAACTGAAAAATTAACATCATTTAAGTAAAACGTTATGATATGAAAACATATAAAAACAGACACAATTTAAAATATTTCCTTTTTTTTGGTGAAACCCTTTGAGATATTTGCAAAACTTTATAATCGACAATACAATCAAAACATTTATGAATGGAAATCGACTTCGTTCACCAACGAGGCGGCCAATTGACTGGTCCATTTCTTGAGATAACACGCTCACCAAACTTATACCATGTTCACACGGACAGCAATATTCGTGTTTCGCTCTCCCATTCCTGTTTCGCGCCCCAAACATGATCGAAACGACATGTTTTGCCATACAAAATTTTGAGAACGAAACAGGTTGTATGATACAAAAAAATAAAAAATTTGTTTTTAAAAGTATATTAAAACCAATATGTGTATGTTATATTTAACAAATAAGAGTGCTATATTCGGCTGTGCCGAATCTTATATACCCTTCACCATTATGCGAGCAGAATACAGAGCAACTAGACAAAAACTAAATAAAACTGGTAAATATTTTTTTAAAATCGTTTTTAGAACATACAAATTAAAAAAAAAAAATTCTCTTTGAAAAACCAAAATTTGAACCAGAGGACTAACAGTTTCTAAACTCAACCCCCTAGACGACTGAACCATAAACGAACGTTGTTTGAATATCATTAAAATGAAATATGGCCCGAATAAGAGACAACCGGTTTTGAACTTCGCTTTTTATAAGGACTCAGAATATATATACTTAATAGGGTGTAGGATCAATATTGTAGAAATTAAAAACGGAATGACAAAGTTATATATACCCTTTTTACCTTCGGTGAAGGGTATGAGAAGAGTAATTTTTGGGAATTCAGTATTTCGGTTATAACTCAGGCATTTTTTAACCGATTTGACAGATTTATATACCGACGTGTTAAAGAAGAAATTTGCCATTTACTTGAGTTATAAAGTGTTGACTCGGGGAGAACTATGGTTCCCGAAAGTGGGTATTTAAAAAAAATTTAATTTTGGTCAGAATTTTTTTGTATCTGAACCGATTTTCCCGAGTTTTTTATAAAATATGTTCTACTAAAAATTTCCGATATTTTGGTATATAAGTCATATCCATAGGACATATGGCAGCCCTAAAATTTAGGTTTTTATACAATTTTTAATTTTTTTGTACGGGAGATACCACACCCACTTCTCCAATCCCGCCCACATTTTGCAGGATGGTGTGTATTGGCAACCTAAATGTGTGTACCTAATTTGGAAACTTTGGCTTTTGGCGTTCCACAGATTTACTGCAAAAAGTAATAAAAATACAACAACCACAAGGGATTTTTGGGAAAAATTAGAGGTAGACGTGGTTTTTTGCTCATATCTCAGCCATTTGTGGACCGATCTTGCTGAATTTCAATAGCAAACAATTCCGGACCATATGTGACATAAATGTATAATAACCTGGCCCCCATCATATATGGGGTCTTCGGAAAATCCATTTCAACGAACAGACGGACAGACGGACATGGTTAAATCAACTTCGCTCCTCATAAGGACCCAGAATATATATACTTCTTAGGGTCTTAGATCAATATTGTAGAAATTACAAACGGAATGACAAACTTATATATAGAAATATTGATTCGAAACTTTTACTGAATTCTTTTTTTTGCTATATTTAACCATTTAACAGGTACTGCATTAAAAAAAGAGTTTAAAGTCAAATAAGGACCAGTCTCATATACATTTAGTAGTGTCCGACCGAACACACTTTTTGAGACCGAACCCGAACTTCGGTAAATTTTGACAAGTTCGGCCGAACCCGAACCCGAACTTTTTGTTAATAAATCTGAACAATTGTACTTTTTTTTAATGTATTTTAAAACAAAATAAAATTTCGGGAAATTATTACATTTACACTTTTGGAAGGATGCAACATGAAAAAAAATTGCACTTAAAAGTAGTCAAAACTATTTTATAGTTGAAAAATAATTAGCTATTGCTTTTTTTTGAAGACAAAAAATAAAAAATAAAGTTCAAGTTTAATACAGTATACATTAGGGCTATAACTTTTTCACACTTTTCAAAAACGGCATAGTATAGTCGTGTAGAACATTAAAAGTTATTAATAAAAAATATGATAATTTTTTCGGATTGTTAAAAAAGTTCACGTAGGAATCGGGTTGAAGTTTGAAAACAACCATTTAATCTTACGGAAATTTTAAAAAATATACACCTCAAAATTTCTTAGAAGGTTTTAGAAATTTGCTTTCCTACGTGAGATTTCATTTTTCATTAGTAAAACATTCTTGGTTACTCCGCCGTACTATGCCAATAATTTGGTTATAGCCCTAGTATACATATTAGTACTCAAACCTCTATATTGTATTTTTTGAATTCGTTGCGGTGTTTTTTCTCTAAATGGCGTTTAATATTGGCGGTAGTTTGTTTGCTTGGCAATGAACTCCCTATTGACATTTGTTAGGCGCAACATTTGCATTTAGAGCTTGCTAAATTTTTTTCAAAAAAACTCCAAAAATTGATTGGATGACATTTTTATCTGGAAATATGTAACCTATAAAAATTTGGTTTGCGGTTCACCCAAAACTATAGATAATCTTACCATTCGCAGAATATAAATAGAGAGTATTGTTTGCCAAATAAAATTTAACCGTTTTTTTGTTGTATTTTTAACCGTCTTCTAAAAATTACACATATAAACCCATTTTTATACACTTAAGCATTTTATTTACTCATCGCTGTATTTTTTCGAACTTATAATCATACAGAACAATAGTTGTATTGTTTTCGTATTATTTTCAAAAACAATGATGCCTAATTATAATAAATATGTTATTTTATAAAAAAGTTCGGTGTTCGGTAAAAATTTCGCCGATCGCCGAACTTTGACCGAACATCATTTTTTGCCGAACTCCGTAACCGAACCCGAACATTCGGTCGGACACTAACATTTAGCATTAAGGTTAGATTAGGAGTCGGAGTTGGAATTTCAGCGGTTGGAGTCAGAGTTAGTACTTTTTGTTGACAACTCAATGTTAAAAAAAAATCAACGCTAAATTTCTAAATAAGAGGCATAACAAAAAGAGTACTAAAATGGACGTGGGGGTACCGTGGTATTTTTGAAAGGAAAAAGTACTGAAAATAGTACCATAGTACTGAATTTTCTATCACAGATGTAGACTAAAATTGTTGCACTAAACTTGTTATTGCTTTTCTACTTGGGCGATAATAACGCTCTTAAAGTTGCGGTCACTGTCTCCGAATTTCGGTAGTACATTTTTAAAATTTGCATACGTTGTTCGTTCGTCTTCTTTACCATGATGAAATTTTTGAGTTTACTGAAAAAAAGGAAACTAACAGTAATATGATGCGTTCACAAATTAAATTCAAAGTTGTCAAGTACCTATTGCAAAACCTAGTAGTATATCGGTTTCTAGCAAAAAGTTTAAATTGGTTTTAAATAACTTTAATTTTTATTTATTTTGAACAAATTTGTGACAACTCAGCTATGTAGGATGTTGTGGATCTCGCTTTTAAAGCTGGCTGCTGCTGTTAGAAAGTAATGACAATTTAGCTATTTTTAGGTCAATCTACCGGTTTATCACCATTTTTTATTCTATTTTGTGAGTTTTATCAAAATTTCTCTACAATTTCTTCGACTTAAATTCATGATTTTTTGTGGCATCAAACGATTAACATGTATTCTTCGAGATATTTAAAACTTATTTTCCAGCATCATTAAAAATGGATTCAATTTAGAAAAATAGCAAAAATATATCTTAAAGTTTCAAACAGTTGTTAGCAGAAATAAAACTGATTAAACTTTCTCGACTAAGTTTCTTAAAAATATTAAAATATATATGATTTATCTCATAATTGATTTGCTTCGTTTCTATCAAGATTTATTGTATTTTAATTTTTTGCGTCGCGGTAATAAGTAAGCAGCCATTCTGATTTGACAGTAATGAAAATTAAACTTTGGGAAAAAATATAATGGAAGCCACTCAGTTTTTTGTGATTAATCACATTTTATTGTTAAAAAGAACAACTAATTCGCAGTAAAATCGTAAATCTTAGGACGGATTTTTGAGATGTGGATAAAGTTAAAACTTAGTTTAACGTGCTCTAAAATGTGATTTATTTTTTTAAATATTTCATTAAAGACCAACTTTTTAAGCAAAACTACGCTGTTCCGTTAACATTTTGTGTATTAACTTGGTAATCGCGGCACAAATCTGTTTTCAGATTATCTAAACCTAGTTTAACTGAGATCATAAAAACACAGCCTTAGACACATTTATTCTTAAAAAAAAAATTCCATAGTCATCGAAAAAAATATTATTTGCGTTTCCTTGAATGGAAAACGGTCTGGCAAATAAGGAAACCTTTGTCTATGAGCTTAAGTCTGAATTTACACGTTTCATCTTTTGATACTCCACTTCTTTTAAATTCCCATTTAAAGATGCCAATATAATCACACGCAGCAATCGGTTTCAACTTTTTTCGGCTTAAAACAACAACAATTTTATTCACAGCGAATCAAAGAGAAGAAGAAAACAAAAAATTTACATGCAGCCATTGTTGTGCATATACCAACGAATAACAACACAAAGCGTACTGACCGAGTACAAGCATCTCCGTACCAACTCTCTTTCTTTTTTCTTCTTTCTCATAAAAACGCAAGAGTTTAAGCATCAAAAGATGAAACGTGTGAAAGAAGACTTACAACCCAGCAAAAAACTTTGGAAGTTGTTCAAGTAGAAGGGATATTTTCATGACTTCTTTAGCACTTAACTATGTACTTGAATGAATTAAAAATGCCTTCCAAAATTCGAATAAATTTTAAATAAGTGAACCCATGAAAATTTACATGCATTGCACCAATTCAACTCTTATGTAGGAATTACAACTTTTCACTATAATTAGGTATTCTTTTAAGATTGAAAGGGGACGAATTATATATACCTATATCTACAATTGACTTTAATGATTGAGTTAAATTTTTTTAATACACACATATGTAAAAACATTAAATTTTAGTATGTATTTAAGGCCTATCCAATAGGCTCATATAAAATTTCGTTTTTTTTTAAATACGTTAAAACTGATGGATGAAAAAAAAACACGGAATTTTATATGAGATGAAAATATTGTCGTTCCACAAAATCCTTAATAAAAATTTAGTTTTCATCCGATTTTTTTCAAATTAAGCTCCACAAGGGTTTAAGTGGGACCATACACCGAAAACTCACAAAAGTACCGATATCTAAAAAACGGTACTTAGGAAAAAAAAATTACAGCGTTTTTCGTGTTCAGGAGGTCCCAATTACTTATCTAGGCATGTGGCGTTCTTGGTATTTTTTGGCTGTTAACCAGTGTTATATGTTCTGGAACCGGATTTTATGGAAATTTCTTTTATCAAAACATTTTAGAAACTTATTTTTTTAATTTAATTATTATATCGAGTGTTATTATTCAAATAGTTCTATCTGCAAAATCACAATTTTACAGGAGAGCGAAAAAACTGATTTTTTCGATAACTCTAAAAGTATTAACTAATTTTTATTTTACAATGTTATTAAAAAACAACGTATAAATCCTACATACATATCATACATATCATGTCAAGTGACCCAATTTTTAAATCGATGTCTTCCGATTTGGATGAAATTTGCACCAAGGTTAGTCCTATTGGATAGAAGTTTAGACACAAAGCAAGATCGGTCTATAGTTTTTGAGTTAGTGGGAGTCAAAGTTTGACATTTTGGCCACACTGGTTCACATTTCTACAGAAAATAAGTGATTTTATTCCTGGGATTAACATAATGTGGGCATTACAGTATCGAAGGTATAAAATAATAGTTGTGTTGTGTCGAGTTCTTCATAATTTATAATTGGGTAGTATTTTGGAAATATATGACTCAAATTTATCATAATTTGTTTGAAATATTTTTTCTGAATTACCAGCAAATCAATTAATATTCTATATTTTGCAAATTGCAAAAAACATCTATTTTATTTAAGGAGTTACATATATGCATTTGAACTTAAACTTCTGAAAAAGTCGATTTTTTTGCAATTTTTATCTAAAAAAGTATCTTTTTTATTAATAAAAAACATTGTTTAGCGACATTTATATTTTTTTATACTTGAAAGGCTTCTTCAATCTTCATGTATCGGGAGATTCATGTTGAGGTTTGATTTATAATGTAAAATGAAACACATAAATTTGAAAGTAAACTTAAAATTATTATGTATTATCGGCCAAGAGAACAATTTATGGCATTTACTGTTTAAAAATGATATCATGTAAATGTTGGCCATGACTTCTTCTGAGGTGGTCCATTCGAACGGTCCAATTTTGTGCGACTCGTTCGAGTTCGTTTGACCCGATATGTTTATAATTATTGTTCTTGGTAGCCATTATATTTTTAAAAAATAAAACCAAATTTTGGGTATTTTCGGCTGTTTTTTTTTGGGAATTGTGGGATTTCGTTTAGTAAGTTGAAAAACTTTTTTTTTAGCTGGTTTGTGTTAAGCATAAAAAATATATTTATTTGTAAAATTTCATTAAGTAATATTAGCTAGTAAAGATTTTATTGCATAAATTTAAATTTATATTGTTGGCAAAAACTCATAAACAAATTGTTTGCAGTTTTTTTTTGAAAAATGTCTGCGACGAATTTTAAAATTATATTAGTTTTTGACATCTAGACACAATTCCCAACCCTTTGATTATTCATCATATCGCTCATCTGCTGCAAGACCGGCATAACTCAACAAATGAAATTTTGGAGTTAAAGATGCAGAATTGTTCGCTTTGTTTTTCTTTATATTGTGTATTAAATTCATATTTATATCTTTTATACTTTCCCAGTTTGAAGAGAATGTGTCTTCTTTTTTTCTAAGAGCAATTCAAAAACTTTAAATGCGTTTATCTCGAAAAGGATAATTGATAATTTGAATTACATTTTTTCATGGGAGTTGTTCACGATCGCAAATATGTAAAAAGGGGAAAAATTACGAGGGAAAAATTATTCACGATAGTGATGTATATTTTTATTTCTCTTAGCTTAGAAGGTGTGATTGTTTTTTTAACAAATAAATTTCTATGCAGAAATTTCGTTTAGTACATATTCGCTTTTAATATTCGCATACATTTTAGAGAATGTGAGTGCGAATGCAAATAGCAAAAATAAGAGAATAGTTCGCAATGAGAACTAGAATATACGTTGCCACTTAATTATATATTAGGGGGTTCGAAGAATATTCGGGTACATGGTTTTAAAAATTGGATTGCCAGGCTGTTAGGACTCATAGCTTACATATACATATATTACATTTATATTAAAATGCTATTGTATATCAAAAATTTTAATTTCTAAATGAAAATTAGATGAATTTTTACGCATTTTTAGATAATGTATTGAAAATGAGATATAATTTTGAAAATTCCCTGCATTTTTCGAAAAAAATCCCTATAAAAAGGGAAAATTCCCTTCATTTGGCATCACTGATGTAAGATAGCAGATTACAATATTTATGAAAAAAAAACGTTTTGGAATTTTTTTTTTAAATTTAAATGACAGATGACCCTTCAGTCCGTGAACTCGTTTCTATAAAAAACAAATTTATATCGTTAGCTAAAATGCAAAAAGACGTAACTAACAAAAAATTCAAAATCGTGTTTTTGATTGATTATTATAAATGCCATTGAACTACATGTCTACACAAAATTTTACACTTCTGGGATCAAAAATTGCGGTTTTATTAACAAAAAACAAAGGGACGTAACTACAAGTGTGTTTATTTTATAAATGAAAAACTACGTAATTACTCATTTTTTTTTCAGCAAAATATAATGAAATGGTTTTCTTTGAAAACTGTTTAAAGAATTCCATGGATGACCCATTAACGCATGTTTTCTGACATGTTTATAGTTTTCATTTAATAAAGTTTTTTGCTTCTCCTGTAAAATTATATTTTTGTTAGTTACGTCCTTTTGCATTTTAGCTAACGATATATAACATTATTTTACGAAGGTAAACAAAAACCCTAGTTGGAGGTAGTGCACTAAATATTGATTAAAATCAAAATTGCCGTGTCACTAAATAAAACTTCAAAAAATTAGTTTTTACTATTTTCAACCAGGTTTAGTGATGATCAGGGAAACCAGATTTTTTTTTTTTTTTTTTTTTTTAACGTTTATTTAATGAATATGAATATATAATAACAAACTTCAAATAAGCAAAAAGTATAAATATAGCTTATTTCTATATACAAAGTCCCATTTTAACGAGGTCTCAAGTATAATATTTATTAAATAAAGTTATTTTTCTATTAGATAACTATATACATAATACAAGAAAAAATACTACGATCATAGAAAATGTAAGCAAAAAGGTTAGCAAAAAAACTTACTTTTATATTGGTCAAGGGTTAAAATACGAGTACAAAAGATAGCTATTAGGTAAGCCACCAATATTTTTTAAGGTTTAGATTAGGTTTAATATTTTTATCATTCAAATAAATACTTGTGTCAAAACGACAATTTTCTGACGTTAGTTCATTACAATTTATAGCTTTGATATTGGCTCGCCTGTAAATATGATAAAGTATAGGAATACCATCTCCATTTTGGATGAAATCATTTTTATCGAGGAAAAGGAAAGCCTCAGGTGGAACATAACCATTTTGTAATGTTTCAGAAATATAGTCTCCAGAAACATAGTAGGGAGCCATGATTAGATTATTTTCGTTAGTATTTACACAGTTTACAATATGGTCTCTTATAATATGAACAATAAAATTATCAAATCTGGATATTTCTGCCTTTTCATAGAGCCTTTGGTTTGATATATATTTTTTGTAATTACTACACTTGGATCTGTATAATGAGGTGCAACACCTGAGGCATTTCCTTTCGGATATGTTAAACCAAATTTGGCAACCGTATGATAGAATTGGTCTTATTAAAGACTGGTACATGATAATTTTAACCCTTGGCTGTATATAATTAGAAAAGAATAATTTTTTATAGATGAAAAATGCTTTTCTTGCCTTTATAAGTTGTTGGCTTATATGGTTGTTAAAGTACAGAAATTTATCTAAATGAATACCTAATAATTTAACAGTTTGTTTTACAGTAATATTAACATTATTACTTGACTTAATACCAAAAGTTTTCCAGTTTCTTCTTATATTGCTGTTACATTTCCCAACTGGTGGCCTGAAAAGAATACACTCGCATTTGTTCAAATTTATTTTCATAAGCCAATCTTTGGAATATTTTTCAATACATAAAAACTTATTTTGTAACCCACTATTGATTTTCTCAATTGTGTCATCGGCGTGGAAGATAGTAATGTCGTCTGCGAAAGCAATTATATTGTCTATTTTCTCTAGTATATCCCATTGTAGCCCATTGACAAATGGAATCTTTTCGTTCCAACGATTTCCCCATCATGTACGGAAAAGGTTTTGTTATTCAACATATTATGTAGAAGGATTATAAAATGTAATGGGAATTAAAATTTCAATAATTTATATATTACACCTGGTATCCAAATACTATCGAAAGCTTTTTCGAAGTCCACTAAACAGGCACCAAACAGGCAACATTTGAAACAAGCAAATGAATTGCATGTATCGTTGAATGTTTATATTTGAAGCCGAATTGTCATTCACCAACTTTGTTTTTGTCCTCGCAAAACTTTACGATGTTAATATTGATACAGACTTCAAATACTTTGCTGATGTTTGAAAGCAAGCTAATAGCCCGAAGATTTTTCGGATTGCTTGTATCTTTATCCTTTTTAGGTAAAATTATCACCTTCGCTTGCTTCCAAGCACGAGGAAAGTAAGCATTATTCAACATGTTATTAAAAAGTATTCCATACTTAGACATTAAATTTTCTGGTATATTACGCAGAATCATGTTGGGTATATTATCAACTCCAGCTGATAGTTTTGGCCTTAGCTTTTTAAAAATTGATAAAACTTTATCTTTAGGTATAAAAAATTATCGAGCTGAGATTCTTTTAAATCGTCTGCCCTTTTCGATGCTGAAAATGTCGTTATGGTTGAGCCATTGCATTCGTACCGATTTTTCTCTTCTAAAAATTCAGTGAAACAATGATTTACTTCTATATGTACATTGTTATCTGGATCAATCTCCTTAAATCAGGGAAACCAGAAATATGCGCTAAAAAACACGTTTTATACGCATTAAATATGCAGTAAAAACTTGAAAATATGCCCCAAAAAATTCAAAAATTGTTAGCTTAAAAATAAAATATTCAACAATTTTAACAGTTCCATTTAATAAAAACAATCCTAAAATTATAACCGGTAAAGCCCAAACACTAAAGTATTTACAAACGAAATTTAAAGATCATCGGCTCAAAACACAAAGTTATTTTAAGAGGTTAAAATTCATATAAGAGTTATTTGTGCCGAATACTATCTAGATATCGACATCAATATAAGGTTTTTTTTCTCTTAAAGGGATTTTAGGGAATTTAATCTAATCTTAAAACCAACATAATAAGATGGTTTACTGACACAGAATCTAGTTTGGAAAGAAGTTTTTATGGGGAATATGTAAAGTTATAGACCGATTCTCACGATTTACATAGACTTCGTTCTTTGTACAATTAAAATGTGTTTACCAAATTTGTCAAATTAACATGGACACGCATTAACGTTGGCCATACGCCCAAAATTTCGCAAACAATTTTTTTTGTTTGCTGCGAAAGCTTTTGCTGGCATCTAAAAAATGTATCAAAATATGCATCAAAAAGGAAAAAATATGCGCTAAAAACTAAAAAAATGCTGCAAAAAAGGTATTTTTACTAAATTATGCAAAAAATGCAGCAAACGGTAAAATATGTAAAAATATGCACTAACAAATCGATGCCAAAATTCATATAAAGCTCTAAAACGGATAGATATAATGTTTCTGACTTCATTGGTCGCACAAGGAAAAACATGCAATTGCATATTTTTGGTTTCCCTGGTGATGATTGGTTTTTTTTTTCAATAGCACTAAAAAAATTAATTGGTATTCCAAAATTTTCCACTATTACTTAATGTGATTGAATGCATAAGATCTGCGCTCACTTCAAATATGTAGTTTAAAATTTGAACTAGAAATCAAAAAGCAATAAAACTTTTTTTTTTTTTGTCATTATTTTTTATTGAATCTTCATATATTAAATATGAACTAACAATAATTAATCAAATCTTAACCTAATACGTTATTTTATGTCCTGCCAGTGCCAGACAAAAATTTTCTTCATCACGGGTTCTGTTCACATATGTAGGTGTTTATCGCTTATCTAATTGGGTAAGTGCTGCAGTGTCTCTTCTTCTTAAGCGAGTGTGGCCGCCATGATTTAAAATATTTCGAGCTAGTGGATTTAGGTGTTGTTCAAGCCTTTTTAAATATTTAACTGCGTATTTTGTTATAATAGTTTTTACTAATGGCACATTGAGATCCTTATGAATGTTTGAGTTTTTAACATACCAGGGAGCGGCTGTGATTATTCGAAGAAGTTTATTTTGGCGCCTTTGAATTTTGTCGATATTAGAGGCCGAGGCAGTGCCCCATAGTTGAATACCGTAGCATCGGATAGGCTTTAAGATAGAGTTGTAAAGTAGAAGCTTGCAATCGAGACTAAGGACAGAATTTCTTCCAATAAGCCAATGAATTTGAATGGCTTTTAGTTTCATTTGAGTTAATTTTGCCTCTATATGGCATTTCCACGTTAATCGCCGATCCAGATGTATACCGAGATATTTTACATCCGAATGTTGAGGAATTATTTTATTATTGATTGTAATTAGGGGGAAAGATTCCCGGCGCAAAGTGAATGTTATATGTACGCATTTTTGCTCATTGACCATTATCCTCCATTGTCTTAACCATATTTCTAGTTGAAATATATGATGCTGTAATTAACGCGATGCTTCATAACGATTTTCGTGGACGCTTAGAAAAGCTGTATCGTCTGCAAATGTTGAAGTTTGTGTATAGTTGCTTGTTGGCATGTCCGAAGTATAAATTAAGTGTAATAGGGCGCCCAGGATGCTGTCTTGTGGGACTCCAGCGGCAATGGGCTGAGGTGAACTTAAGAAATTTCTTTCTTTAATAATAAATTGACGACCGACTAAGTAGCTTTCTAGCAGCTTGTGTGTGTTTGCTGGTAAATTTTGCTTCAATTTATGTATTACACCTTCATGCCAGACTTTATCAAAAGCTTGCGAAACATCGATGAAGAGTGCTGAGCAATATTTATTTTCTTCAAATGCTTTTCTTATGACATTTACTATTCGATGAGTCTGTTCGATTGTGCTGTGTTTTCTTCTAAATCCGAACTGATGGTTTGGAATACATCTATTTACACTTAAAATCGGTGTTAATTTTGAAACTAATAATTTCTCAAACAGCTTTGACATATTTGATAATAAGCTAATAGGCCTATATATATCATGGTAACTAAGGAAACCTTCCATTTTGGAGGATAGTATTCAAGGCGTAAAATAGCATTAAAAATAAAAAGAATAATTTTCTTTGCCATGCGAGGTAGCTCCAAAAGCATTTTATTACTGATCTTATCAATACCAGGTGCCTTCTTAGTGTTTAAGTCACAAATAGCCTTTTCGATTTCTCTTATCTCAAATCTGAGGGGAATAGCTGCTCTAGCAGCAACAGGTGGTAACTCGACCGCAATATTGTGAAATATATTTGGTGTAAATACGTTTTTCAAGTGACTAACAAACAGATTTCCTTTTTCAATATCGTTTCTTGCCCAATTACCATTCAAGTTTCTTAATGGTGGCTTAGATATAACTGGCCTTTTTAGATTTCTAGCTGCACGCCATAATGAGTAGTCAGATTGTGGAGTTGCATCAAGTTCCTTAAGATATTTTTCTAGAGAAGCCGTTTTCTGATTCTGCAGTAACTTTCTTAGCTTTTTTGTGCACTCTTTAAATAAAATCTTAAGTTGCGGGGATCTGTAAAAGTTGCCACTCTCTTCGAACTCTCCTTTTTTCAGTCAAGAGCTGCTCGACATCTGAAGAATATATTTTATTATTTTTAATTTTTTTGGGGGTATCGCTGGAATGTTGAACAGCTAGTTTCAGAAAAATGTCAAAATTGTCAATAGAGCGATCTACATAATCCGGTGTACTGAACAACAAATTTAATTTTGTATGTGCATGGTTTTCTGATGATATGCATAAGCAATGGAAATTAAACTAAATAAAATTCTGTCAATAACGGAATAATTCTTGGATTTAATCATGAAAAAACAATTTTTCCATTTTTAAATTGCGTGCCAAATTTTTAGACAAATAAGTGAAGAAAAAATTGCAATATACTGATGATTTACTTTTTTTAAATCAAACTATTTTTTTAACGCGAAATTTTTTAACATTACAATCACTCATGTTTAGTGAGATTGCTAATTTTCAATTTATCACTCAACATAAACAAAATTATTGCAATCATTTTGAAGTAGTGCACTACCCCCATCTATGACAAAAACCATGATAATTTTCATTAAAAAAATAAAACTATGAAACGCTTGATATAAACCCCACCTCACAGATGCAAAATAAAAAATTACAAAAAATGATTAGCTGTTGCTCAAAATTCCGTGCGAAATAATATGAACTGCACTTGTTTCGAACGGAAAATAAAAATGTTGCTAGAAACATTTCGTATGTTTTTCGTTATATAAACAGAGTACAACTCTATCAACATTTTTTCGTTTGTATTTTACAGAAATTTTTTTATATTGATTTTTAAAACATTTTGCACGAAATACTGAACATAGTACCAGGCTTATATGATATTATTACCATATGCCCTTTATTTATTTGTTGGGATTACGTTTATTTTTAAAAAATAGAAACTGGGAATTATTTCCTTCCGAAGGTAACTTTTTTATATTATATTCAACATTTTTAATTTTCGAATTTATTCTATGAGCTAAATTTCAGTTATGTATTTTATAAAGCTTTTTTGTAATAGTTCTATTCCTTCAATTTTTCAGAAATGGCTTTATACACTACCAGACTATTATATTGTATTTTCTTATTACATTTTACCTTAGCCTTCCTTTGGAAAGCAATGAGGTATATTATATGTACAGAAAAATTTACAATTATTAGACACCAGCAGAATGTAATGCATTTTCTGGCCCGCTACGGCCGTCGTCAGCATTCTTTGTGTCTCACTGGATAGTGTTACTTTATAAATTGAATGTATTTAACTCAACTATTTTAACAAATAGAAACTGGGAATTATTTCCTTCCGAAGGTAACTTTATATTATATTCAACATTTTTAATTTTCGAATTTATTCTATGAGCTAAATTTCAGTTATGTATTTTATAAAGCTTTTTTGTAATAGTTCTATTCCTTCAATTTTTCAGAAATGGCTTTATACACTACCAGACTATTATATTGTATTTTCTTATTACATTTTACCTTAGCCTTCCTTTGGAAAGCAATGAGGTATATTATATGTACAGAAAAATTTACAATTATTAGACACCAGCAGAATGTAATGCATTTTCTGGCCCGCTACGGCCGTCGTCAGCATTCTTTGTGTCTCACTCGATAGTGTTACTTTATAAATTGAATGTATTTAACTCAACTATTTTAACAAATAGAAACTGGGAATTATTTCCTTCCGAAGGTAACTTTATATTATATTCAACATTTTTAATTTTCGAATTTATTCTATGAGCTAAATTTCAGTTATGTATTTTATAAAGCTTTTTTGTAATAGTTCTATTCCTTCAATTTTTCAGAAATGGCTTTATACACTACCAGACTATCATATATATTATTTCTAAAGCACTTTTTTTTGTCGGTTGCAAATATCTCCCATACCACCGCATCAAATTTAATGAATGATATCTCATTTTAAAGCTTATTTCTAACACTAATGACGAAAAATAATTAGAAATTGAAAAATTAATATTTTTATTGATAAAAATTACGGTGCGAAATATTCGCACGGGTCATCTAGTTATATTGTATTTTCTTATTACATTTTACCTTAGCCTTCCTTTGGAAAGCAATGAGGTATATTAATTGTACAGACAAATTTACAATTATTAGACACCAGCAGAATGTAATGCATTTTCTGGCCCGCTACGGCCTTCGTCAGCATTCTTTGTGTCTCACTGGATAGTGTTACTTTATAAATTGAATGTATTTAACTCAACTATTTTTAACAAATAGAAACTGGGAATTATTTCCTTCCGAAGGTAACTTTTTTATATTATATTCAACATTTTTAATTTTCGAATTTATTCTATGAGCTAAATTTCAGTTATGTATTTTATAAAGCTTTTTTGTAATAGTTCTATTCCTTCAATTTTTCAGAAATGACTTTATACACTACCAGACTATTATATTGTATTTTCTTATTACATTTTACCTTAGCCTTCCTTTGGAAAGCAATTTACAAAAAATTTACAAAAATTTACAATTATTAGACACCAGCAGAATGTAATGCATTTTCTGGCCCGCTACGGCTCATAGAATAAATTCGAAAATTAAAAATGTTGAATATAATATAAAAAAGTTACCTTCGGAAAGAAATAATTCCCAGTTTCTATTTGTTAAAAATAGTTGAGTTAAATACATTCAATTTATAAAGTAACACTATCCAGTGAGACACAAAGAATGCTGACGAAGGCCGTAGCGGGCCAGAAAATGCATTACATTCTGCTGGTGTCTAATAATTGTAAATTTGTCTGTACAATTAATATACCTCATTGCTTTCCAAAGGAAGGCTAAGGTAAAATGTAATAAGAAAATACAATATAATAGTCTGGTAGTGTATAAAGTCATTTCTGAAAAATTGAAGGAATAGAACTATTACAAAAAAGCTTTATAAAATACATAACTGAAATTTAGCTCATAGAATAAATTCGAAAATTAAAAATGTTGAATGTTTATTTTTAAAGCAAATTCTGTTCTGTTTTGAAAAATACTTTCTTATTAAAAACTATGTATACAGTACATTTAGGTACGTGCGTCAAAAAAAAAAAGTTGTTCCAGTCACCCCCTAGAATGAAAGATATGCCAATGAAGTTCCTAAGACAGGAAAAATATAAGTTTTATACGCCCTTTTATTTTTATATATAGCGCTGCTATTTAAAGTCCGATCTTCACATAGCGTATATCATTGTTAAGCCACGGCCAAGCCATAAACAATGATATGCGATACCATGAGACGAAGACGATGAAAAATTCTGGAACCATAATTTTGATAAACTTTTTATTTACAACTCTACTGAAAACTTTAATAAAGATGATTTTCAATATAAATATAATATCTTGGTTATGTTTTTATGCATTCACTTTCATTAGTAATAGTATGGCTTTACTCATTCATTTGAATAAATCTTTATAGTCTTATAAACTCTTAATAGTACTTCTGCAGACTGCAATGTTTTAGAAATATAAACGAAATCCGTAAAACAATTCGAATTCATAAATAAATTCATGAACAAATTCCAATAATCGTAAGAAGATAAAAGACAAACTAACAAAAAATTAGTTTTTTGTAAACAGAAGTTTTTTTTTTTTTATTATCGAGATAAGGATGTTGTCGTAACAATATTTTGTTGGTTTTTGAAAAAAAAAATTGCCGGAAATGCACACACATGTATACAAATCCATAAACACAGGCAAACAAAAGATACACAAAATATTTCTATAAAGATTAATTGTTGTCAATTTTGATGCTGTTGCTGAATTCAGCATCTCTTGAAAATGAATTTATTTTACGAGGTGATTTTGCACGTAAATAAACATCCATTTATACCCTACATCAGTGTTCGGCAACACAGATACTATGAGTTTTTCACCTGTAAACTTTACACGGTCGCGTTATTGGAATTTCTTGCTTAAACACGTACATTTGAGAAGGTACCAATCAGGGTAGGGCATTATTTCAAATACACGTATCGCGAATCGCAAAAAAGTTAACCGAAATGTCCCAAGGATAATTAACTGCTTCGAAATATTAAAGTTTTTGAAACCACTTATCAAATTTGAAAAGAGCACTATCATAGACATATGGCAATTTTCTCCTTAGGCGATTATTTTTTTCCCAACGAAAAACTGCACATTAAAGAAATTTGGTTTTCGAAATGTCTAATTTGCTTCGGTTTTATCGCAAAGCTAACCGCCACTCATCCGCCAACTATTTATTTTCCTTTTATTTGCCGTACAGATAAATTCAATCAGCTGACTCCCAACTTTTACATGTATTTTGAGTGGTGTTGCCAACTGAAAATAATGTTTTTTGTCGGTATATTGAAAAACCCAAAATCGTTAACGGACAGTTTATTGGTCCAATTTGACATTAAGTAACAGACAGTTTGTCGATACATTGAGAAGAAAATGGCCAATAGAGTTTTCAGAAATAACAAATTTAATTTGTATAAATGACTTCGTTTTCATCATTACAGAAGTTTTAAAATTCATAGTTACCATTAACATTAATGGTAAACATTAATGGTGTTTTCTTTTCTACAAAAAATGTGACATTTTATTTAAAAAAATCCAATTTGTTGTCTGTTTCTTAAAAATTTTACTCCCGAAAAGGGTGAATTTTTTAGAATAAAGCAAGCCACCCATTACGGGAGCAAAATTTTTAAGAAACATACACCCAATTGCATTTTTTTTTAAATAAAATGTCACATTTTTTGTAGAAAAGAAAACACCGTAAGCTTAAGTTATTAAATATTAGGGATGAGATTTTCATGCACTAAAAAATCAAAAATATGCGCTTAAAATCTGCACTAAAAAAAATCCAAAATATGCACTAAGAACTTAAAAAAAATTGTTTTAAAATTTTACTTAAAACAAAAATATAAAAAAAATTTAGTCTACACTGATAGAAAACGCGTCATAACGCTGATGTATTCTGACATCAGTACTATGCCAAGTGTCTTCGTTTTTGACCCCATGACACTTTTCATCATGGTGATGTCAACCTCAACATCACTTGGCCAAAGTGTCATCAGGGTAAAAATTAAATTATGACGTCAATGGGATGACACATCGGCATCACAGAAATGACGAACATGTCTTCAGTGCGAAGACGCAGTAACATCGAAGAAAGGACACATTGCATCAATTTAATGACAGTTTGTCATTAAGTCAAAGTGAGAGAATATTATTATTTACTTACTCGTTACATATGTTTGTTTCACGTTTGTTGAATTACGACCTTTGTTTACAGCAGAACTCTCAATAATAAGACACCAGCACCATGCCCCATATGTTTTTTGTAATTATTCTTCTTTAAAAATTTGATGTATTAAACTAAATAATTTAAAAAAAATAGAATATAGGAATTTTTGATTCTTAGTATTCATTGTAATCATGAAAATAATGTTAATAATATACAAAATGTTGCATCGAATTGATGTCACTATAGTCATAAAATAGATGACACGTAAAAACAAAATTGTACGAAGACGCTAGTCATTGGATTGATGTTACTTTTTGCATCACTTTTGCCATTTGTAGTAACATTGATGTCACAATTCACAATCATCAATATGAAGATGCATTTTTCTAATAGTGTTTTGTTATTCAAACAACTTAAAAAACTCGAATAACTAATTTTAATTTTTGTTTGTTTAAATAAATAAGTACAGTTTTATTAAAAGTAAAACTTTGTCTTGTACTGGAAGAATGCCAATGCATTTAACAAAAATAATTAATTTTCAGATCCCACTTTGGTTTCAGGAGGCTAATTCTGGCAGTCGTGATCGAATACTTAATTCGAAACCAATTTTATTTATTCTTTTAGTTAATCGAAATTATTTTTCAGTGTTGTCAAAACTCAAGTAAATGCTTTACAACACTGGAAAAATCGAAAAAGTAGTACTCGATCACGACTGCCAGAATACGCCCCCAGATCAGATCGAAAATATTTAAAAATTATTTTATTTTTTGATATCTTTAATTTTTCCTGGAAAACGTTTTCGATTTTTTTGAGTTTGTCGGCCTACACTGAAAGAATTTTCTTCGCAATACCAATGAATTTTGACATTAATCCCATGAAAAATTGCATTAAAAAGGAACCTATGCAGCGCTTCGTTGGATCAATGAAACCTGTTTCATTAAAAGGATTTAATGAAACATTACATTTGATCTATGAATATTATTCATTGGATGAATACTTTCTATAAAGTACAAAATTTTTTTTTTATTTTTTTTAATTATTTTTTTTTTGTTTTTCTTATTTTATTTTACTTTATTTTATTTTTTATTTTTTTTCTGTCTCTGGCGGGATTCGGTCGCGCAACCTCGGTGCTGATAGACTAGCTCACTACCAGCTAGTCTACCGGGGCAGTGTAGTTTTTAAATAAAAAAACTATGTTTTTTACTCAATTAAGAGCGTAAATATGAGATTAAATTGTCCATAACAACAATAACAACGTTGATTGAAAGTGGATTGAAAGTTTTTGTTTCATTACTGTGATGACATTTTTCATTGTCATAATGAAAATTTAAATTTATGAAAGCATTATTGAAAAAAATGTTTGATTTCATAAATTTAATGGCATTTTACATTGGCTGTATGAAATTATTAAATCTTACATTTTTTAATTAACAATTAAACATTTTTTTAAGGAAACTATAATTTTGTATTATTTTATGAACATAGTTATGCTTGCATATTGTTTTTTTATGTTCCCAATTAAAATTTTTTGTTTAACTTGGACAAACTTAAGTTTTCATATATCCAATGAAAATTTTTAACGTAATTACGAAATCTAATGAAGCAATTTTAACGAAAATACTTCATTATAACTATGAATATCTATTTAGACAATGAAAGTTTTCATTTACCCAAGGAAAATTTTTTTATGAAAATGATTCATTAAATATATGAAGCATTTTTCTTTCAGTGTAAGTACTCTTCCTTTCAAATTGTTAATTTTACTTTCAGCAATTCAATTAATTTGACTTGAGTATTAAGTGAACTAAATCCCTCCTAATTAGTAATTGTTTCACCAATATATCCGTAATTGGAAAATACAAATGATTATTGACTTCTGTTGTTATTTTAATTTAATATTTGTTTTACTTTTTTAATTGCATACTCATCGGTATGTACAAGCTCTTCTGACACTCTTAAATACCTCAAAGTTTTTTGAATAGAATTCTGCTGTGGAAGGGGAGTCAAGGGATACATTTCATTAAAAATTGCGATATTATCAAACTGGCTTCTAATTTCCTCGGCAAAGCGCTATAGCCCATGTGCCAAGCAATTCATTTTTAACAGTTTTGGATAAAATATTTTAAACCCATTAGAAGCCTTAATGTGCTGCATCGGTATAAAAAAGAGGGATCTTTTGTCGAAATGTTGAAAGTCTTGTATTTAAAACAAAGCTTCAAAAGAATTTATTGATTGATTGAAAATTTTTTTTTATGTTTTTTTAGGTATTTAAAATTTTTTTTAAGAACTTTTTTATAATATGGAATTTAAAAAAAATCATTAAAAAATTTCAAAATACATATGTATTGAAAATCTAAATATCCAAAAATATGAATTTTCACTAAAATATGCAAAAACAAATCGATGCCATTTAATAAACGCAAATTTATTGATAAGATAAAGATAACAAGATAAAACCAGCCTCATTACTTGCAACGCGAAATGAAACTAGACTACTGGTAGAGCAAATCTGCCAAAGGGTTTTGAAAAGTTAGCTCGGGTTCCCGAAATATCGGCCCCTAAAGTTTTTGAATTTTATGAAAAGGCGTTTGGTATAGTCAAAAAATATACTGAATGTATTTCTGAGCTAAATTATTATTTCAGATGTCTTCAGTAGAATTGTGCGGCGATTCTTTTCTTAGAATATATTAACCCTCTAACACATTTTAAGGAATCATTTTTGTCCTTTTTTAACTTCCACACAAAAAAAAGTATACTAAAACGGCAATTTAGAGGGTTAAAATGTTCGACGAATATTTTTTGCATCAAATTTACCAGCGGTCTTCTAAGACCAAAAAATCGTGCAATGTATGTAAAACGGATGTAAAACCCGAAGTATCTCACGAAAGTAAATCTTCACAAATTTTTAGACAGCGAATTCCGTGTATTTTCTGACATTTTTTTTTAAGTTGCAGTATGGCAAACTCGTGATTTGCTCTTGATATTAACCCCTATCGTGAATAATTTTTCCCTCGTATTTTTTCCCCTTTTCACAAATTTGCGATCATGAAAAACTCCCATGAAAATAGGGAATTCAAAGGAGAATAATAACGTTAAAAAATGTTTACGAGAAAAAATTCCCCTTATCGTGAAAAGTTTTTTCCCTCGTAATTTGTTCACGTTTCCCTTTGATTTTCTCACTTTATTTTTGCTAGGGAATAGAACATCTATGTAAGTAGTTCCTCCTATAAATCGAATATTAAGGGCTAGATCCGTTAATAAGGCACAAACCGATATATTGCTTAACAAAATGCAAAACAACAGGTCGTTTTCCTGCGGATTTGTGAAGCTTTTGAAAGACGTGGGGGCAGAATTTTGAAAAATATTTTATTACTTATGAGGTACACTACAAGTGCAAAAAACTAACGTTGTAATCTAACTATCCCTCCAATACTAAATATTTTGTTTTATTATTTTAACTTTTCTTAAAAATACATAAGTGTATATTTTTGAATAAAAATTTCATTGATTTTTATTTTTTTCTTTCTTCTTTTTTTTACATTTACTGGAACTAACAGCGTGAAAAATTTTTCACATGAGATTCACGATTGCTTTTTTCCCTTCGAGTGGAATGAAAATTTAATGGGAACAAAAATTCGACTTGTTATTGCCCTAGAGGGAAACGAACTGACACCAAAGTAGTCGCGTGATAGGCCTTTGGTGGTAGGGACCGGTTCTAGTTTTAACACTTTCTATGAATAAGACCTATCACTTTTACATGGGATTGTCATTGGAGGGGGTCAATTGACACCATTTGACCAGTCACAAATCTATTCTCAATGGACGTTTTTAGTGACAGTTACTAAAATGTAGTATTATTTCAATAAAACAAGTCCCAAAAAAATGTATCACACCACCGGTGTAATTCATTACTTTTTCTACCTTTTTGTTCTTCATAAACCAGTTACATGATTGGTTCTCTTTTCACTGGTTCTTTCTTTTTGTACCTGTTCTATTTTCACAACTCCCAGGACCAGTCTGTTGTACCAATTGACACAAATTTCCCGCAGGATCACGATAGGGGTGATTAATATGGAACCAGTTATTAAACAATTACACTTTCGTTCCTTTAAGCAGCATATATACATACAAACTTGGTTCAATATGGCATATTTCGCGGTCACAGCCTCGAGAATTTCATGTTATTTTTTAATTTCGAGATGGCTTCCTCAGATCTAATTTTTTAGGGCGAACTGAGTACTAGTTGGCCCCATTGCTACAGCAATAAAAATACACAATTCGCCTCATATAACCTTACAACTCTGTCAAAAACGTCTTAAACACAAAGGGAAATAAAACAAGTGTAACAATTTTCGATTGAAAAGATTTCCTTTTTGTTTTCTAAATTTTATTATACCCACACCACAATAGTGGAGAGGGTATTATGCATTTGTGCTGATATGTGTAACGCCTTAAAATATTGGTCCTAGACCCACCTTAAAGTATACCGATCGTCTTAAAATCACTTTCTGAGTCGAACTAACGATATCCGTCCGGCTGGCTGGCTGTCCATGTAACCTTGTGCGCAAAGAACAGGTCGAAATTTTTTTTTATTGGCACAAGGACCAAGCCTATTGAAAATGGGCCGAATCGTAGGACCACGAGCGAAGATAGGGGGAAATTTCTTCCTCGCAGAAACTATCAAACCGATTTCAATGAAAATTAAAACATAGATAGAACCATATCTATATGGATACAAAATGTATGCATTTTATAAAAAATAGGACCACGAGGGGAGATAGAGGCAATTTCTGCCTCTCAAACCGATTTTAATGAAATTTAAAACATAGATAGATCCATATCTGTATGGACACATTAGCTATACAGTTTTTCAAAAATAGGACCACAACGGGAGGTAGGGGGCAATTTCTGCCTTTCACAAACTTTCAAACTGATTTTCATGAAGTTTATAAACATAGATAAATCTATATTTATATGGACACATAAGCATGATGTGTTTTTAAATACTGTGGTGTAGGGTATCATATGGTCGGGCTTGACCGACTATACTTTCTTACTTGTTTTTTTTATTAAAAATGAAAAGTTTTTTCGAGCTCGAGGCCAATTATTATAAACAATATTTATTATTTATTAATTAATTTGTTCCAATATGAGGAATGAGTTATACTTGTAACTCATTCCTTGATACTGATATCCGATGGATATCGAAATATTGGAACAATTAATAAATAATATATATTGTTTATAAATAATTGGCCTCGTGCTCGAAAAAACTTCTTATTTTTATTTAAAAAAAAGGCCGAAGAAATAAAATTTAATTTATTTTTTTATTTTTATTTTTCACTTTGTTACAATATAGATCCCATAAGGGTCTTACTCTCGAAAATCGTTTGGAGTACTCTGAAAAGTAGTGTAGGTTATCATAGAATCGGCTTAAATCGACAATACTTTCTCACTTGTTTATACATTATTGTCTTATTGTTGGTACAATTTGTTAATATTGTTGTTGTTAAAGTCTTAAACATATTTCAACATAATCTTAATATAAGATGCAACAATATAAAGGACAACAAACTACTAACTTTAGTTTATAATGAAATGTTTGCCAATATATTTTAACAATGATTTGCTACTTGTCGTAAGTTGTAGTAACTGTTGCCAGATTTAACTGTTTTAAATCCAAGTTTCAGAACATTATTTACCTGTTTCAGAGTTTCGAATGCAAAGGTTTGCATATTTTTAAAACTAAAAAAGGCTTAAACATTTTAGAATTAGTTTTAACGGGGGGGTGCTTTTTTACCATGTGAGATAAGGCCATGATGGCTTTATCTCTCATTCAGTAGGGAGATAAAGACTTTTTATTTGAATGGGAGATAAATCCATCCTGGTCTTAGCTCACATTAGCAATATTAGAAAATGGCTTTATCTCTCATTTCAGTTCCGGAGATATAAAGTTAAGTATTGAAATCTGGCTTCGCATACTAAAGTTTTCTGCGTGGCGGCCTGCGGCCGTGCTTAGGGGTTTTTTCCTCCAGTAGGACGCGGCAGGTGTTTTTGCTGAATAAAGTTTTCCTGTGTGCGTCACAAGAATAAAAAAATGTTTTTCAATTATAACTAAGGATTTTCCCTTTTACTGAATGTTAACACCATGCATAACAATATTCTGGAAAAATATGGCTTTATCTCTCATTTGCGAAAAAAATATGGCTATATCTCTCATTTCGCAAAATTTAAAATATGACCATACCTCTCAATGATTATGCAATAAGGCCATTATGGCTTTAACTCCCATTAAACTGAGCACCTTTCCGCAATAATAAATTTTTTTTATAAAATTTCAAATAAGTATTAAAAAAAACATTCTAACAAGGTCCGAAAATTCAAACATATATTCAAAAATGTTATTTATATTCAAAATGAAATGTTATATGTATTGATCAAGGCGAATTTTTATTAGTTTTATCTGGCAACAATGGTTGTACTTTTATTTGTGCACTGAATAAAGTTGAATTAATTTATGAAAATACAACATGGTTTTATCAAATACACAGTGGATCAATAAGAAAAATTGTATAAAATAAATTTAATTTTTTCTTATTCTTTTAATCCAAATTTTCACATTTATAATCAGGCTAAAGTTCATTAAGTTTAATTTTCAATCAATTATTTTTATGAAGAAAGGAATTTTACAACATGAAATGAATTCAAATTTGTATTGATAATTTTTCTAACTAGAGAATTGAACCCACGTTCACGTAACCACACTACCTCATCAGAAATCTTTGCCTTTTAACACTCACCGCCATTGAAGACGGCTGGCACTCAAATTAACCTATCCGTGAACGTGGGTTGAATTCCTCGGTCAGTCAACGTAAGTAAGCAGGCCTTTAAAAAGTAAGAAATTTTTTTACTTATAATAGATATAAAAATGCTTGTTAAGCATTTCAATCGTCTATAAATTGCTTTATTTGACTTCCATTATACTTCTTAATCCAACCAACATTGTGACGTAAAAAACTATTATACATTTGAATTAAACACCTACTTTTAGAAATAATATATCGTATACAGCTTTTGAGTAAAAATATTGCAAAAAATTTATCGTTAATTCTGAAATACCTACTACGGTCTTAACCTTAAAGCTGGAGGTCCATACCACGCGTTTTCGCCTCCACGCAGCGCAGGCTTTTATAACCTTACTTACGTTCTACGTTTTAAGTTACCTGCAACGCTTTTTATGCAGCAGCAGCACAAGTAAAAATAAAATGTAATTTGTCAAAATCAGCTGATTTGTTCGAACGCTGCTTGTGAGTGACGCTTACAAAAGTAGAAAGTAAATCTACTTTTCGCCTCAAGGCATCTACGCTTTTGTGCATGTAACATACTACGTATGTATAACTACACAGATTCTACTTTTTTGACAGCTGCGTATGCTGCGAAAAAGCGAGTAAAGCGTGGTGTGGACCTCCAGCTTAAGACGACCCTTTATTTTACATACATAACTAAAAAATCGTGTTATTTGAGGTATGACACCAGTGTTGAAAAATTCAGTACTTTGGTACTTTTTTTCAGTACTTTTTCATAATAAAAATACGCGGGGGTACGTTGTTTTCAGTACTTTTTTATCCTTTGAGCTTTTTAACTATGTTGTAATCATTTCGATAGCAGGCTTACGTTGTCATGTGTTTATTGCATAATTTATGTTGTTGTATTTATTTGTAAAATAATTAACGGCGGTAATATTAAAATGCAAGAATGAACGCAAGGATTCATATTTTGCTTTCCAGAATGTGATATTTGTTCTTACAAGTGGCAAGAAAATTTATAAAAAGGGATGCATTGAATAATATATCAGTGGAAAATTTAAATGAAAACCATAAGAAAATGGTTAATAAAGTAAAAGAAACTGCGAAATCGTTTTATTCGACAATTTGCGAAACATTAAGAACTAAATTTTGTTTTAAACATAAAACCCTAAGGCCCGTTTTCACAGCTTACCGACAGCTTAAAGTAGACTTTAATCGGCCTTATAAAAAGTGTTCCTTTATTAAAACTTTACTTTAACCTAAAGTGAGCGATAAAGTAAATTAATGTTCATCCTACATGGTAAATGAAAGTAAAGTTGTAATAATGGAACACTTTTTATACTGCCGATAAAATCCTACCTTTAGGTATCGGTAAGTTGTGAAAACGGGCCTAAAAGTGATAATCAGCTTCACTCCAGAAAATAGCATAATACTGATGTTATTAATGTTATTTACAAATGATAAAGAAAACTATAATAATATCAACCGTGTTCTAGCGGATCTTTCAGAAATAAAACATTTCAGAACTGAATATATTTAAATTTCTTGGAAAAATATAGCCAATATTAAGAACGAAACTAATGTTTGCTGATATTTCACACATTGCTTTTGGTATTTTATCGATACCACATTTCAAAGCATCTATTGAACGCACATTTTTAAATGCAAAATGATGTAAAAAGCAAAGGAATGTTTGCTACACTGAGAAAATTAAATCGTAAAAACAAGGAAAATACACTTTGTTGCAAAGACTTTTATTGGTCAGATTGTGCCCAAAGACAAAACATCTTTACCGGAAAGGCGCAAAGATCTTCAGATTCTCATGAAATATATACTTAAAATCAAAGACTTAAAATCTTGTGGCAAGGATGTACGTCTTTGGAAACACATGAAAAAAGTCCTTAAACTAAGGAAAAAGTATTTTGGCACAAAGACTTTCATTCGTTAAAGTAAAATTTTCATTGTAACAAAGACGTAATTTTAACATTATTACAAAGAAACGCAATTAAATTCAACGAAAAAGAAAAAAAAAGACAAAGACAAGGCGCACATGCACAATTGAGAGTTCCTATCGACTGACTTACAATTAATGACAACCACGAAAACAATTCTTTTTATTTTTTACATATATTGTAATCAATCGGCTACACTTGTTTCGTTATGCATTCGTATACAAATTAAACTTTGAAGACTAAATTCTTTAAAGATACAGACTTTATCTTTTTTTTTTGTTAACCGCTCTTGTTTACCGTTGCAAGCAAACATGTTCACTTATGCATTGAAGACAAAATTGTTTAAAGTTACAGACTTTGTTTTTGTAGCAAGGATGCTTAGCTTTAAAAAAACAAAGAAAAGTCTTTAATTTTAAATACGTTTTTCAATCCCTTATCAGCAAAGAAATTAATCGTTGAAGCAAATATTTTATCTTTACGGAAAAGATAATTTCTTTGATTAAGCTTCAAAGAATTTTAGTCGTTTGTGTTGAAGACGCACCATTTGCTTGTTTAAAGAATAAATCATTGATGCTAGGATTTTTTCCTCCTTCTAACAAATATATTTTCATTACAATTTTACAAAGACGTTTTTTCTTTGATTTTAAAGCTTTTAATTTTCTCAGTGTATTAAATACTTAGATAAATGAATTCCAATAAAATATTTTTTGTTCCTTTTATTTTTATAAATTTTTTTTTTTTTAACAAAAAGTACCATTTGGTGGGAAAAAAACTCTTTTTGTTGAAGTTCAGTACCATTTCAAAATTTCTATTTTTGCAACACTGTATGACACTATTGAAGTAAAAAAGCGATAAATTTCCTAACAAAATTTAATTTTGTAACAATATAATTAAAGATTTTTTTTTCATATAAAGAACCAGTCAAATAACAGAAATAATCCTTTAGAGTTGTTTCTTCCCAAACCTTATTACGAAATAAAACTTTCTCAAACTTTGCATTTCTGGTCACACTGTAGGTTTGTTAAGCTCTTTGGTAAAATATTGAGTAGACAAGATAATAACACCGTCCCATATACACGTGACAAGAAAAACTTATTTGATATTAAGAAATATTGACAAAATGTACAAAACTAAATGAAGGATAAAATTAAAAGTTTTTTTTATTCCTTTTTCAAAAAACAATAGCTAAGATTATATTGTTATAAGTTTCAAGGGTTTTAAAGACGAATCGTAAATACTTTTAAATATCCCGATCTAACTTTAAAGTGGTCTAACGCAAGGCAAAACTTCCATTTAAAGCCTTCTATCGAAAAATATATAGAAGCGGAATCAATCTTTATTAATTGTGGTATTTTCACTATTTTTTAAGGAATAAAAATTACGACATCTAATTTTATGACGTCAAATTTTTTAGGGATCAGTCCGTAATGAACTTATATACATAAGGGTCACTCCTTAGATAAACTTTAAGCTAAGCATTAAAAAGGAAAATAGTTATGTCTTGGAAGTAGACAGAAGTAGTAGAAGTGGAAATATGTTTTTTTTTTTTGCAAACATATCTTATTAGGGTTCGATCCACAATTGGTCACAGTTCTGATATAAACCTGCAGCAGAAAAACGCTTTAAATCAAATAATAAACATATTTCAATTAACTTATTTTGTAATCGTGGTTCTTTTTAATCGTGGTACATTTTAAGTCAATCAATTTAAATATTTATATTTTAATATAGTATTATTATTTTTATTATTATTATGTCCTGTGGTTCCTATAAGGAACAAAGGGCCACTATAGTATAGATGAAAGCAAATGGTCGAGCCTTTCTGATTTTACATTTCATGATACCCAATTTGATTATTTATTTGATATTTAAATTATCTCATTTTAAATTGGTATAAATAAAGGTTTCACAGGGTTTCGCCGTTACAAGCAAAATTTTTATAACCAAATAACTATATGTTGTACCTTACACCACCTTTTAGTGTACCTATTGACTCTAAATCATTTTCTGAGTCGATCAAACGATGTCCGTCCGCCCGGCGTGCTGACTGTGTGCAAAGTACAGGTTGCAATTTTGAAGATAATTTGATGACATTGTTTTCATTGTCAAAAGGACAATGTATTCCACATAGACCTCATACAAATTTTTTTGCGTAAAAGAGACTTTTTTCGTATTTAGATTAAATTTTGTTCAAAAATATTTAATTTCAATCTTATACATACATACATATGTATTATATACATAAATACGGAAGCAATTTTTTTATCGTTGATTTTTAAGTATCTTAACGTCCACCGATTTTAATGAAACATATATCGTTTTAAAGGTATTTTTGTGTAGAAATGCACAATATACATTTTTTTTCTAAATTTTGAGGATTAAATGGTTTTAAAAGCGTTTTAAATTTGTTTGCAAACACACGCACATACATGTATAAAAAGAAGTTGTGTGTTTTGTTATTCTCCCAAAATGTGTTTTTTTCTTGCATTAAGGTCCCATTAGCCGACCGTAAATGTAGAAATGTAAATGTAATGTAAACAGCTGATCGTTTCTGTTATATGGAAAGCAATGCAAATGCTTAACTGACTTTAATGTCACTTAACCGTAACGTGCCAACCTGTAGAAAATAGAATTTCATTACGAGGTTACGTGACAGTTGTAGATAGTGATGGGCTGCTTATATTTTAAATGCAATGCGGGTAAAATCACTCTTTTTGTTTGGTACTTTTTCAGTTATAATATCTGTGGACTTTTGACAAAATAAGTTACAATCCATACATATTTTCATTTATACAAATATATGTTTAGATGTATAAAATTAACAAATGTAGACATATCCACAAACAAACAAAGTCAGGTTTTTAATAGTATTAAAACCTTGTTTAGGTGTATGCACATTTTGAAATTAATGTAAGAACATGTGTACGAATATGATGTAATAAATATTTGTTTTTTGTAAATCTGTAATATTAATATCAAATATTAAATTATTTTTTAAAAAATAAATAATATTCAAGCTCGAGGTCAGTTTTTTCCTTTTTAATTCTTTATTTTTCAATATGTCGACATCCTTTGGATATCATCTTCAGGAATGAGTCACAAAAATACACAACAATTAGCTTGAAGATCTATTATTGCACTAAAAACTGAAAAAAACTGACCTCGAGCTTGAATATTATTTATTTTTTTAAAAATTATAATTGAAAAAGGTCGAATAATAAAAAAACTAAAAAAGAATTAAATTATTTATTTATTTATACATGCAAGAAATACAGTTTTAATACTATGTATTTAAATCACTTGGTACTTTTTCTGCAAAGCGGTCACCATTTCAACATTTTTAATTCTCATCACTGTGTGTGTTGTTTTATGTATACTAATGCTTTTTTGTTTTTGGTTGTGAAAAACAGCTGATACGTTCTTACATGTTCTATAAGTGCACAAACGAGCTTACAGTACGTTACGGTACTTTACATTGCATTTAATTACATTTACGTTATACTGTCAAACACACATGTGCACTAGAGCGTCTCGCCATATAGGCAAGAAAAAAAAAGTTCGCCGTACACCACCGAATACGAAGTAATGTTGTAAGACATTTTCAAAAAAAATTTTTTTAATTTTTTTTGCCGAAAGTAGGGGTCGCCAAAATACATTTTTCGTTATATCTTCGGCATTTACAGTCGGATCTCAAAGTGTGATATATCGATGTTTTTGTCTCAAAGAGACCAATGTTTTGCTTTAATAGTCAATGGTATTTTGTATCCCGTTCTAGTATTTACCCACCAGATCTCATTTTCTACCACCCTAATGTACCACCCTAATAGCAGAAAATTAAAGCCCGCAAAAAATCATTAAACTTTTGTTAAAGAAGTTTTTCGATAGTTCCAACAGAAGTGTTAAAAAAATATAATTTATGTTTTTTGCCGAAAGTAGGGGTTGACTTTTTAAACAGTTATCATATATTCGGTATTCACAGTCGGATTTTATAGTATTATATATCGATGTTTTTGCCAAGTATCTTCTTTTTTAAATAGTGATACACTCTTTTCGAACTTACCATAATATCTGTACCAATACAATAAAAATTCAAAGATCTGTGTATATTAAAACAATTTTATTTAATCATATTTTGAAATGACCCAAGTTGGCTATATTTTTCACGGCTTTCGAGCTTGGAAAAAATGTGGCCTAGGCGTTGCTCATCGGTAACAGCCATGGCAGACTCATGTACTACATGAACAAAACGCTCGGTGTTTTGAGAATGGCACGGATATTCTGTGAAATTAATTAAGGTTAGTCAACAAAACTATCAAACAAAGTTGTTTTTCTTGTGCTACCTGGTATCTCGATTATTTCTTTTGAAAACTGTAATGCTTCCAGCTGGTCTTGCATATAGAACTGCAAGCACGGCGGCTCAGTCAATTCAAATTTGGTCCAATTGATCATATGGTAATATGAGTCACTTTCGAAGTCTATGAAATTTTTAACTTGTGCACCGTACATTTGACGAATGCCTACTGCTGCTTCATTTCGCGCAGACAAAATCTTGTTATAGCCGTCTGAACGTACTAGCGGATCTTGGATGATTCAACAGTCTTCGACATTTCTTCACCGTTGCTACTCGTCGACATCATATCAGCAACATAATCTATAGTCAACAATCGTGGACCGCACTGATCGATGAAAAACTCTTTTGCGTGGTCTGGAATTTTATCAGAGGCTGTGCAATTGCATGCAATATTTCTTTCAATACCGCACTTACAACGCGAAATTAAGAACAATCTATTCCACTCATTTACATTGTATTCGAATTTATATTTTACCATTTTGTAGTAATCATTCAGAAGCTTATCCAAACTTTTACGAACACCACTTACCGACATTACTGGAATGCCTGCGCGCTGCCACAAAATGATGATACCTCTCAAAACTTCTTGTTTAAAAGCACCCAGCTTTCGAATTCTACTAGCGTTATGCCGAAGATGTAAAAAGAAATTAATAACATCACCCTTAGTTGGTAATTTAGTGTTGTTTAATTCACTGATAGTAAAAGACATTTTTTAGTTTATTTAAATTAATTCTTGACACGACACGATTAAATATTGATAATTCCAACAGATATTTCATGGATAATACAAAAATAAATAAACTATGAGAGTAATAACGGTACTACTTCCATTATTAGAGGATTTAAACTAACTCGAATTTACTTAATCTCCGACAGTAAATACAGAAAATCTGACAAAAATACTCAAAAAGGTAACCCCTACATTCGGCAAAAAACATAAATTGTATTTTTTAACAGTTCTGTTGGAAATATCGAAAAACTTCTTTAACAAAAGTTTAATGATTTTTTGGGGGCTTTAATTTTCTGACAATAGGGTGGTACATTAGGGTGGTAGAAACTGAGATCTGGTAGGTAAATACTAGAATGAGATATTTGAGGTTAATGACTATTAAATCAAAATATTGGCCTCCTCAAGACGAAAACATCGATATATCACACTTTCAGATAGGACTATAAATGTCGAAGATATAACGAAAAATGTGGTTTGGCGACCCCTACTTTCGGCAAAAAAAATTAAAAAATTTTTTTTCAAAACTGCCTTGCAACAATACTTTATATTCTGTGGTGTACGGCGAACTTTTTTTTTTCGAGACGCCCTAATGTGCACACATGTATAAAAGACGGTGTGCTCTATCCCAGCGGGAAAACTCAGAAGACCTTCTTACTTCAGGCCTTTTTAAAGGCCTGCTTAAAAAACGTTTTGATTTAATTACTATTCTTACGTAACTGCTAAGGAATGCCTTATACAAGGCCTCGGCTCTTTGGTATAAAAGAAGCGAGAAAAGAAGGAGTAACATTTTTTGTTTTGTTTTTTTGCACAAGCAAAAGCAAAAGAGTTCAGATCCCTTTACAAAAACAAAGTAACATATGTTGTAAATCATTTTAGTTGAAGTTGAAAAGAGAAAGAGTAAAAGTTTTTGTTTTGTTTTTTTCGCCAAAGCGAAAGAATTCAGATCCCGTTATAAAAACAAAGTAACAAAGTAGGTGCATATTAAAATACAAAATAAAAACAATAATGTTAATCATTTTAGTTGAGTTTTGCTCATTAAGGAAGATAGGTACTTGTGCTTTTAAAAGTTTTATTTTATTATAAACTTTTATTTGCAATCTATTTTACAATATTTAGCAAATTTAATTATTTCAATAAAAAAATAGGTATCACATCTAATATGTACATAAAACCTTTTCAGTCTTCTAATTTCATTTGTAAGGAAATATTCCTTAATGTTTTAGACTGATAGCCCTTCAATATGACCTTTAATGCATTTGTATAAGGATGGTCTGAAAGGCCTTTTAAGAGCCATTAATTGAAAGGCCTTTTACCATACCTTTCTTAAAAAGCCTTCAAGATAACCTTTTTGCTAAGGCCTTTTGACAGTCATTCTCTGGAAAGCCTTCTAAAAGCCATTTATTTGAAGGCCTTTAAGAAGCTCTGGGGATGAAAGGAAAGCGGAAGGCCTTCTCCGCAATGACAACGCGTGTAAAAAAGATATGAGTATGGAATGGAGCGAGAAGGGCTTGTTTATCCAAAAGAAGGGGTACAGAGGCCTTCTGGAAGGCCTCCGTACTCCTTCTTTTTCCCGCTGGGATGTTGTTATTATACTTGCAAACACACATGTACACAAATGTATAAACGACGGTTATGCTCTATGTTGTTCTCCCAAAATGTTTTTGTTTTCATTTTGCACTTGCAAACACACATGTATAAACGTATTAGGACAGGGTTACCTTAGACATTTTAAAAAATGAAGTCGCGCAAAAACGTCGTTTAGAAAAATAAAAGTCGGAAACTTTTTTAATGACTTTTAACGAAGATCTGTGTTTCTATTTTTTACTTTGATAACATTTCATGAAAATCTTATAAATAAATTACGGGGATATGCACAATATATTTTTTTTCTAAATTTTTGGAATAAAAGTGTTTAAAAAGCATTTTAATTTATCCTATAGACACACGTACAAAGATAGGTGAATTTAGCCGTTCTCTTAAAATGTGTACGATTTTATTGTACAACGCACAGGTTCTCTCAAAAGTAAATGTGAAGTGGTCGAATTTCGGCCACCGGGCGATCCTAGTAATAATAAAAGGCTTTTAAAAGAAGCTCTTCTGTTACTCCTGCTGATGCATGTCTTTAAGAACGCCTTTTAATGAAGGACCGTTAAAAGGCAATACAAGGGTGTACTGAAAAAGGACTTCTATTAAAGTACTCTATGAGTACAAACAAGAAAAATACATATTGCATACCTAAAAAAAGGGTTTTTAAATAGGAATTAAAAGGAAAGAACTACCGATTGGAAAAGCTACCACATCTTTTAATTCACATTTTTCTTCTCCATTTTCTATTGAAAATGTCCTTGTTTTATTTAATTTATTTCATTATTTATTTTAAACGAATTTTTTAAAAGTTAACAGAAAAATTCACCCTAATTGTGTTTGGCGTTGTCGAAAAACGACAGGTGTCGTAGTTGCAGTCGTATTTACAATTTTATGTTACGTCTAAAATTTTCGACTAGCAAAATTTTGTAAAAGAAACACTTAATTAAATTATCTTGAAACACCATGTTAAAGATCTATCAAACAAGTGTTTGACTTAAAAAAAATACGCATAGCAAAATTGTTCGTAAAATTTTTGTATTATTTTACTTGTGAAATTGTTAAGTTTAAGTTTTTATTCATCTCTATTTACTTAAGCTGAAACTACAATTTTAAAAGGATAGTTTTGCGTTTTTATTTATTTCAACATTAACATATCGATGGGTTTCTTCCGCAACCTCGTAAGTCAGAAACAACTACATTTCAGGAGAGACAAAATACTTTTTTTTTTTACCAAATATTCGAAACTTTTTGCTATATATTTTTTATAATCCAAGAATTAGAAAAAATTCCGATATTCCGCCGAACAAAAAAAAGTGCAAAATTGTAAGGTGGTATTTACTGATTACTTTTCCGGTTAAAAAAAAAAATTGAGTTACGTGGTTGCGGAAGAAAACCATCGATATACATATGTAAATAGTTCTACTTACATGAACATAATTAGATTAATTAAAACAAAATAAAAATTAAATCATTTTACTTTTTATTAAGTCTTCAAGTTCAAGTTTTTTTTTAATTTCTAGTTCGGTTTTGCGTATTTCTAAATGAGCTTTTCTGTTTTTCTCTTTGCTTTAGAGTTCCGCCTTATATAAACCGATTTCTCCTCTTTAGCATTCTCCGTGTGCAACGTTCCAATTCCGATAATTTATTTTTCAAATTCAAGCATAACTCTTTTTGCAGTTTTACTTGTTGTTCTAAAAGCCCTAGTTTCGCTTGGTTTTTATTTTTTCTAAGCGGAGGTATCACAGGTGAAGTACACGGGCTTTCAACTTCGGTAATGTCAGGTATTGTGTCTAAATTTGGCTCAGGGTCTGGTGAAATCCTTCGCTTTCTCTTAATTCCAAATGGATCTTTATGTTCGACAATAGCACGCATGTCTAATAGATCAATTGCTGCTTCTTCGACAGCTGAAAATGTATTTTGTTTGAACCGCCCACCACCTGTTGCATAGCTTTCAGCTTTGTTATGAGTGAGTTTTTCCTTCAATTTTATTTTAAAATCGGCTTATACCTTCGTCTAGCCCTCTCCGGAATGGGATGGGGGACCAATGCAATATAAATCTTCGGAAGCGGTGTTCCACTCCTCTTTAATATTTGTTTTGCTTAAACTTTTTTGGAAGACCTTTGCCAAAAAAGGGGTTTGCTCCATTATTGCTACTTACTTCGCAAATTGTGCGGCAGTTGTGAGATTTATCCTAAAATATATACCAGAGTTAGGTACACAAAAACATTAAAACTAAATTATATTTCAATGATATTAAATTTTTTGCATGTTTACATTTTATTTCCTTCCATTGAAATTATTTCTCAAATAATTTTTATAACGTCGTGACCAAAATGTTTAACGACAATCTTTTACACTTTTGACAGACAGATACGCCAAGCACGGTACGGTTTTGACGTCGTTTTTGTAAAAGGTTTGAAAAGTGTCGTATTCATTGGCGTTTTTCGCCAATCACGGTACCGTTTTTAAAAAACGACTAATTTACGCCGCAAAAACTCCAAAGACAATAAGGGTGATTATTTCTACAATTTATAATAAAAAATTCCAAGATATAAAACATTTATAATTTTTTAGAGTAGATTTTTAAACTGTTCTCCAACATTTTTAAAAAAAGATTTTACATTTATTTTTATGCGTGATCTTATTTAAAAAATAAGCTTTAAATAGAGAATATAATTGCCAGCGTTTAACATTTCTGAAATTTTCTCATAAACAATTGATTTAAAAAAAAAAAAAAAAAACGATAGATCACAAAATGAGCGAATTTTTTAATTTAAAAACTTATTGAGGAATAACAAGCGTTTTAAATGTTAAAAAAAAAATGATTGTTGATTAAAAATATGAGTGATGAAAAAAACTAATTGTTCCGTTTTGAAGTTACAAGCAAATGTTTTTTTTAATCAAAATATGTTTGATCAAAAATATGTTTGATCACAAGACAAGCTTTTATTTTCAATCAAATGCTTATTTAAGAAGTTTTAAGCCATTTTAATTTTTTTTGTATTTTTTATATGAAAATGCGATTTTTGGTCATTATTCTATTATAAGCTTCTTTTCTGTTATCACAAAATAAACTTTTATTTTCGATCAAACGAATATCTAAAGGAAAAACGATGTTTGATTTAAAATATGAATGATCATCTTAATATTAACTTACATATTTCTGAGAAATAAATTAAAATTAAGAAATAATTTTATTTTCCAAGCAAAAAATTATACTCAAAAATAATTTTCATTTCGTTAAGAATAAATATAACTCGGAAACTAGTCGGTTAAGTTGAGCTTTACAATTTAAAAAAATAAAACTTAAAAATTTAAGGGTATTTCATGTTACGACCCTGGTTTTTAGTTATTTAAAATACGTTCATCCTACATTGTTTCTTTTCAGGTGTTAAATATATCAATATTTTTGTGACAAATTTCTTATAAATTTCATCAAAACGAGACTTTAATTTATAAACTTGGTTGATTGTGTCTACATATTTTTTTATTTTGTTCTTCTCATCTTTATTATTATTCTCAGAGTAATAGCTGTTGTTGTTCTTGTTTATTGGTTAATTTTTTTGTTTGTTTTTTTTTTGTTTAAAATATGCAAATAAGTTGAACAAAAGAAAATTTATAACACATTTACTTACACCAGTGTGGGCTATAGGAAAAGTAAGTGTAACGGTATATATGTACATAGAAAAAAGAGTTTATATTAGACTGAAAGAATTTTTTCGCAATACCAATGAATTTTGACATTAATCCCATGAAAAACTGCATTAAAAAGGAACCTATGCAGCGCTTCTTTGGATCAATGAAACCTGTTTCATTAAAATGTATTTAATGAAACATTACATTAGATCTATGAATATTATTCATTGGATGAATACTTTCAATAAAGTAAAATAAGTTTTTTATTTTTAAAAAAAAATTTTTTTTTATTTTTTCTTATTTTATTTATTTTTTCTGTCTCTGGCGGGAATCGATCGCGAAACATCGGTGCTGATAGTTTAGCTCACTACCAGCAAGCCTACCGGGGCAGTGTAGTTTTTGAATAAAAAAACTATGCTTTTTACTTAATTAAGAGCTTAAATATGAGATTAAATTGTCCATAACAACAATAACAACGTTGATTGAAAGTTTTTGTTTCATTACTGTGATGACATTTTTCATTGTCATAATGAAAATTTAAATTTATGAAAGCATTATTGAAAAAAATGTTTGATTTCATAAATTTAATGGCATTTTACATTGGATGTATGAGATAATTAAATCTTACATTTGTTGATTAACAATTAAAAATTTTTTTAAGGAAACTATAATTATGTATTAATTTATGAATATAGTTATGTTTGTATATTGTTTTTTATGTTCCCAATTAAAATTTTTTGTTTAACTTGGACAAACTTAAGTTTTCATATATCAAATTAAAAATATGTTTCTGGAATGCAAACGGGTCATCCCAACATAAACACGAAGTTGCAAACTTTCTTCATAGGCATGAAGTCGACGTACTTCTTGTCTCTGAAACACACTTTACTCATAAAAACTGCTTTAGGGTAAATGGATACCTTACGTATGACACAAAACATCCCAGCGGACGAGCTTGTGGTGGCACAGCCATAATTGTGCACAAACACATCAGACACTTACCATTGCCAGAGTTTGAAGAAGATTGTATCCAGGCCACATCTATAAATCTTACTGATTCCAATCTAACGTTAACATCCGTTTATTGTCCTCCGAGGCACAAAATTGTACACGATAAATTTCTCAACTTCTTCTCCACATTGGGCCAGAAATTCATTACTGCTGGCGACTACAACGCTAAACATACATATTGGGGCTCCAGACTTATTAGTCCTAGAGGTAACCAGCAATACAATACCGTAACTGCAAATGATTTTGATGTGGTATCGAGTGGTGAGCCTACCTATTGGCCAACCGACTTCAATAAGCTACCAGACCTTATTGACTTTGCTGTAATTGAAAACATCAAGCGCGATCAGGTACTAGTTAGTTCCTCCTATGATCTTTCGTCTGATCATTCCTTCAATCCTCATTTTAAAAGGTAACTCTGACGCCGCAGCTGCAAACTTTATTTCCTATCCAAACAGAAACACAAATTGGTTAAAGTATAAAATGTATGTGAGCTCTCACCTATCACAGTGCATTCCCCTAAAGAATTCATCTGACATCCAAATAGCTGTCGACCGATTTACAGAAGTCTTGGATACTGCAGCAAGAAATGCAACCCCAATCAAGCGGACAATTAAACGTGCTCCTTACAATACATCGACGGATATAGAGACCCTTATCAGAGAAAAAAGGAAGTTAAGAAGACAATGGCAAAACAGTCGTTCCCCAACCACTAAGGCCCAACTACAATTATGCCTGACGACTCTTCGCAACAAATTGAGACAGAACCACGAGTCTGCAATAGAAGGCTATCTAAACAGCCAATACGCCACAAAAAACTCCAATTATAGCTTATGGAAGGCTGTACGGCATATGAAATGCCCTATAACCCAAGAATCTCCATTAAGACTGGAAACCGCACTTGGGCCAAAAACACACATGAAAAATTAAACGCTTTCGCGGGCCACCTTGAGAAAGTTTTTACACCACATGATGCACATACTTGTTCCTGTCGTCCAATCATTCCTGATAAGGTAAACCATCCATTAAAATTTAACATAATTCAAGTAAAATCTGCAATAGAAAAAGTGAATATTAGAAAATCTCCCGGACCTGACCGCATCACAGGGTCAATGATAAGAAACCTACCATCGTCTGCTTCCAGAATCTTGCTGCTCATTTTTAACGCTATATTAAGAGTCGGATACTTCCCATCCTCATGGAAGAGGTCTATAATTGTTATGATTCCCAAGCCAGGAAAAGATGCTAGCCAGGTTGCGTCGTACAGACCGATAAGCTTATTGTCAATCCTATCGAAGCTTTTCGAAAAAATATTCGTTTTAAGTATAACTCCTCATCTAAATGAACACGACATCATCCCGGATCACCAGTTCGGATTCAGAGCGAAACATGGTACAATAGAACAAGTGCATAGAATTGTCACCCTTATAAGATCGGCGTTTGAGAAAAAGCAATACTGCTCAGCCCTGTTTATAGACATTTCCCAAGCATTTGACAAAGTTTGGCATGATAGGCTACTCATCAAAATAACACGAATGCTTCCTCAAAACACTCACAAGCTTCTGGAGAGCTATCTAACAGGCAGAACATTCTTAGTAAGGTCGCAAGATAAATACTCCCCCCTCAAGAAAATTACTGCTGGTGTCCCCCAAGGCAGCATATTAGGACCGCTTCTATATATAATATACACAGCGGATATGCCAACAAACCTGAGCACGCACACCTCTACATTTGCAGACGACACAGCATTTATTAGCGTTAACCATGACCCAAAAGTCGCATCGCAAAATCTGCAGTCCCACATCAATGAACTAGAGGCCTGGCTAGAAAAATGGAGAATAAAAGTTAACCCGGCTAAATGTGCTCACTTAACTTTCAGAAGACAAACGTGCCCAGCTGTAAAAATAAAAAACATCACGGTTCCGATAGAAAACCATGTTAAGTACTTGGGAATTCATATAGATAGACGCTTGACCTGGTCTCGTCATATTGAAGCGAAAATAACGGCTATGAAACTTAAAGCAGCTCAACTACATTGGCTTCTCGGTGGAAACTCAAACTTGTCTTTAGACAACAAAATTCTTTAATACAAGTCCATCAAAAAACCAATATGGACATATGGCATCCAATTATGGGGTACTGCATGTGCATCTAACATCCAAAAGCTTCAAAGAAGACAGTCTAGAATATTACGACAAATTGTCTGCGCCCCATGGTATATACGTAATGATATTATCCACAGAGATCTCAACGTCCCCACTATCCAGGAGGAAATTAAAAAATATTCAATAAGTTACATCGATAAACAAATGGCTCAGCCTAACTACCTCGCTCGGGGTCTGCTTCAGTTCGAAGGTCACCAGAGGCTAAAAAGAACCGATACTTTGAGCCTAGCTAGAAGACATTTTTAAAATTTGAATACAGCAGTTAGTGGTTACACTGGTAACAACTAATAAACAACAAGTAGAATTAAGATTTGAATACATATTGTAAATTTCGATAAGAAAGATTCAATAATAAAAATAAAAAAAAAAAATAAAAAAAAAAAAAAATATCAAATGAAAATTTTTAACGTAATTACGAAATCCAATGAAGCGATTTTAACGAAAATACTTCATTATAACTATGAAATTGCATTTAGACAATGAAAATTTTCATTTACCCAAACAAATTTTTTTTTATGAAAATGATTCATTAAATATATGCAGCATTTTTCTTTCAGTGTACTTTATGTTCTCTAAGAATGGGCGAAAAAGAGAACGAACGGTATTTGAAAATAAAGAGCAAGTTAAAATGTGTGTTAGTTTATTTGTAAGGAAATTTCTGTTTGTTTATGTTAGTAAAATCTTGTTTGTATTTATGCAAATTTGTTGTTTTGTTGCTATTGTTATTATTGTGCAGTTGTAGCCGTAGCCGTTTTTTCTTTTTTACCCCAGTCTTGAAATAAATACATATATGTGCATATACTTATGTATTTATGTACAATGTTGTTCCACATTTTGATTAATAACTCTTATCCTACCCGACCGATTTTGCTGGATTTCGACCTTAAACTGCTTAGGAGCAGTTTCAACAGGCGGACAGACGGACAAGACTTTATTGACTTAGAATTACGCAAGGACCCAGAATATACATATGGATGTATGTACTTTCTAACTACCGTATTCATGCAAAATAAAATAAGTTTGAAATGTGTTTGAAGGCAAAATTTTCATAAAAATTTTTCTTAAAATACATTTGAAATCCAAGAAATAAGAGTTTACACGGTATGGCAAAGTTAGCGTACTGTCTTGACAACTAGTTGCAGTGAAGGTAGTAGAGTAGTGTATGTGTAGTTTTTGTTAATTATATTATGAACTCAAATTCAATTAAGATAAAATTAATAATATCTAACTCATAATTGCATAATACAGAATATTAATCTTTTTGAGTTATTTTAATTTTAAATTGAATTAAATTTCAATATGCGTACTAGTATCAGCAACGGCATCGCCGATATTTCTTTTTGAGTATCAGTATCTTATCGGCAAAATGGCGTTTCGTTACTTCCCTTAATAAAACATTTTTTACATTTTTTTGTAGAAGTTTGTGATTCACAAAAATTAGTAACCCAGCCAGCAAAATAATCCGACGTCTTTCAGATATCTGAGAGAAACGTCAGCAAAAAAGTCGAATCGTATACGAATTCTGTCAGATTTATGACCCAAAAACGTATGAAGTGGTTGACATGAATTCTGACAGACATGTCGTGGGAAATTTTGGTAGATAGATATCTAACAGAAATCTAATGAAAAAGGCATGGGAAGTTCTGATGTGTTAGCCGAGATTTTTTTGCTTTCGAACTGATAGCTGAAAGAAATAATTTTATTGCAAAATGTGTACATAATTATAAATTGAACACGTACGTGCCTTTTTATATGCTTTTTATCTTGAACAAATAAAATAAAATTAAAATTATTTCCAAAAAAAAAAAATAATAAGCCTCTTTAGACAAATCTGAATGAATTCCGTCGGAATTCTATTGGACATATCTGTACATTAATTCCCCCCGATATATCCATGCGAAATCGATCAGCAATCGGCCAGACAGTAAGAATATTCAATGTCTGACAGAAATCTGAACGAAATCTCTAAGAATGAAGTCAGACATTTTCACGAAATGTCTGATTCCGACAATGTCGAAGTATTTTGCTGGCTGGGAACGTAATGATATTTCGACTATATATGTATGTAGTATGTATGTATGAATGTATTTAGCTCAGTAAGATGGTGTGACACCGGGCAACGCCGGGTACGAAGAGCAGAGTATATGATTATATAGTTTTATTAAACAATAAAATGCATATTTTTTGTTGGTTTATTTGTATTTATAAATAAATATTAGTGTTTCTGTGTGTGTGTGCATTGAAAGTTTTTTGTTGTTTCAAAATCACTGACTTTTTGATAAAAGATTCAACTCTTAACTTTATTGTTATAAAGTCCTTTGTCAATGTTATTGTGCATTCAAAAGTTGCAAATGTTCTGTTCTTTTTTAAAAATAGAGTCTGCTGTCAGTTTGGTTTGATAATTTGATATTTTCTTGTTTTATTTTACAATCGTTATGTGCATTTTATTTAGCTATGCATATTTAATATATGTATGTATTGTATATTAAAATAGTTGGAAAAATATTTGCATTTAAATATACGTAGTACGTACATGCATAAATACGGATTTTAATAGTGTTACAAATAATGCGTAATATTAAATATTTTATAAAACTATCAATCATACGCGTTAGTGTACGCTTATGATCTGTGGAAAAGTAGAAGAGAGAACGTAAGTGAGTAATTTATTCATATTGGAATTTTTGAGATGGGGGAAACGAGTTACTTTATAAAATAGTTTTATATTATAAACAAGTTTTGTTAAAACTTAAATTTAAATTTAAACCTAATATAACATAGGGTACGTTCGTAAATGCATCAAAACTGTGCATCCCTGCTCAGTGATGCAAAATTTTTTTGCTGATGCGTGATCACCAGTTGCGCTTGTGATGCTGATGCTTTTTTACTGCGCAACAGCGTTCACACGAGCTAAATTTTAAAGGTTTTATGAGCGAACATAAAATAATAAAAAATATGTTATCAACAATAGCGATGGCAAATTTTATTAAAAATATTTAACCAAAAAGTAATAGTTTTCTTATAAATTACAAGAAAAAGCATAAAAAAATAAAATAAAACTATTTCTTTTATGTTAAAAGCTATTGCATTAGAAAATTAACTGATGCAAAAATTGCCAATGTTTGCTGCAGAGCTGCGGCATCACTGCATAAAAAAACTTTTGCATATGAAAGTAATGCCAAGTTTATTACAAGTGACGCATTTTCGAACATTCAACTTTACTAATGCGCAACTGATGCGCAGCAACTGCATTTACGAACATACCTGAAAACTCGTATCACCAGGGTTGCCAACTCTTCGGACTCTTCGCGTAAAGAGATTTTAAAAAACCACCAAAAAAGGGCTTAATTAACGAAAGTATACGGGTTTAGTACATAATCATGCCAATTATTTTAAAAAAAGTGCAAAAAATCAGAAATATATTTTTTAAAGTATCTAAAACACCAACAATTTTAAGTAAAACAGGTTATTTAATAATATTATTGAGTATGAAGACATTTTACATTCAATTAAATGATTGTTAGTCATCCTCGTCTTCATTTTACAAATCACAATTTATGGGATATTGTGACTTTTTGTGTGTTTGTTCAGAAATAAATATTTAGCATGAATGGCCGCTGACCAGTGGTCAGGTGATGTGTAGCTTGGCCAACAACGATTATCTCGATTGAGCCTATCAGCATGGCCTCTGATGTCGACCGGTTTCTTTTGCTTGCCTTTTTAACGACAAATAGCTGATTTGCGGCCCACTAAGAATCTTCAGCACGACATGTCGATCGACAATGCAAGCGACCGATAACGTAACCGTTTTCATACACATTAGGGCGGGTTAATTTTTTTTTGATGAAGCGTATATCAAAAACGTAATCTAAAGCTGATTCTGAGAAATTTTGCTCGAGAGACCATAGCTCTTAGTCGGGTTTGGAGCCCCCCAAAATTTTAAAATATATATTTTTTCATATTTTAATAAATTCTGAATTTTCTTCGATTTTTTTTTTTGTAGATTGTGAAAGTTCAGATAATTTCCAACAACTTTTATTACGATACATTTCTTTGTTTTTAAACTCTTTTTTGTAGGAAAATCGATCGAAAAAAATAAAAAAAAAAAATTCAGAATTTATTAGTTAAAAGTTCATTTAAAACATTCGTAATATCTCTACTAAAAATAAAAAATATTGGTATCAATACAAATTCTGAAAGGTGATAAAAATACCTTTCAAACAAACCCAGATTGAGAAATCTACTATAATTTTATCCGATTTTATGACGAATTTAATTAAATTATTCTATATTGAAAAATATCTATCTATGGGGAGCTCCAAACCCGACTTAGAGCTATAGTCTCTTGAGCAAAAATTTCTCAGAATCACCTATAGATTACGTTTTTGCTATACGCTTCATCAAAAAAAATCGTTCCATGCAATTTGACCCGCCCTAATAAAGATACATACATATGTATTTTCAAATCAAATATAAATCAATCATATGTATATGACCAACATATTAATTAAAAATACTTTTTTTTTTTCTCTTTTTTAACGGATTTTAAAAATCTAACGCAAACATTTTTTCTAATTTGGACAGGACAACGTCTGTCGGGTCAGCTAGTTATTAACTTTTTTGCTATCTTATCTCGACTTAAGGTGTTTTGTCAAAATATGAAAATATTTTTCCAAATAGAAACTGGGAATTATTTCCCATACATACAATATACCTCATTGCTTTCCAAAGGAAAGCTAAGGTAAAATGTAAAAAGAAAATACAATATAATAGTCTGGTAGTGTATAAAGTCATTTCTGAAAAATTGAAGGAATAGAACTATTACAAAAAAGCTTTATAAAATACATAACTGAAATTTAGCTCATAGAATAAATTCGAAAAATGAAAAAATGTTGAAAATATTTTTCATAAAATTCTATTCCATATTTTTATACCCTCCACCACAATTAGTTGTGAAGAGGGTATATTAAGTTTGTCATTCCGTGTGAAACTTTTTTATTATTCATCTCAGACCCCATAAAGTATATATATTCTGGGTCCTTGAGTAATTCTAAGTCGATTTAACCATGTCCGTCTGTCTGTCCGTCTGTTGAAAACACGCTCACTTTCGAACAACTCAAAAGAAATGAACAAACTTGGTGCCAAATTGCTTGTAGTTATCCTAAGCAAATTGGGATTGAAATCCAGCAATATCGGTTCAGTAGGACCGGAGCTATGAATCAAAATGTGGAACCACCACCTTAAAAAATTGATAATTTTGTTACAAAAAATAACATAAATGCTGGAATAAGGCACCGAATGAGATAAGCTTTTGCAAAAATTTGTTTTATTTGACTGGAAATCACGATGTTAAATTTCGTGAAGATCCGTTCATAATTTACCCTAAGCCCCATATAAACAATTCTCCCGGTAGTACGCCTAAAACCGTAAAAAATAACGCTAGCGTAACAAAATTTGGTTCGACACAGTTTTTTTGGACTTGAAATAACACTGTGTAATTTCGTGACGATCGATCCATAATTTACCTTAGGCCCCATATAAACCCTACTACCGGAAAACAGTTTAGAACGCCTAAAACCGTAAAAAATAATGCAATCATAACAAATTTTGGCTCGTCACAGTTTTATAGGACTTTAAGTGATACTGTGAAATTTCGTGAAGATCGGTACATACTTTACCCTAGGCCCCATAGAAACCCTACTCCCGAAAAACAGTTTAGTACACCTAAAACCATAATTAATAATGCTAGCAGAACAGAAATGGGTACGTCACAGTTTTAAAGGACTAGAAATGACGCTGTGAAATTTCGTGATGATCGGTCCATAATTTACACTTGGCCTCATATAAACCCTACTACCGGAAAACAGTTTAGTCGCCTAAAACCATAATTAATAACAAATCGTCACAGTTTAAGATAATAATAACATCATACAGATAGTACTCCTTAAACATTCGAACTGTCGGTGGAGGGTATCAAAGATTCGGCACAGCCGAATATAGCACTCAAACTTGTTTGTTTATACCTTTGTTTTCTTCAAGAATAATAGAATATAAGATTACGCCATCCCGCAAACAAAATTGAAATCTTCTACGCATGTCGCACACATGACGTCACACAAGCTGCTTTCTAATTGGCCACGAATTTCAAGTTGTCCAACTAAAAATAGTTGTTGTAACATTAGAGTATGACATTTTATTATCTTGTTCTTCAAAAAATTTGGTAGTTAAATATTGTTTTTTGTTTGTTTTATATATTAAATTGTTATTTTGTTAAAAAACCTTTTCTTAAGCAGCCCATACATTTGCAATATTATTGTATATGATATTCGCCATATTATTTACATTTACTCCTATTATATGCAATAAGTCGCACAAAGGCTTCATTCATTCAATAAAAAGGTGAACATAACCTATAGAAATAACATAAACAGCATTGAACAATGTTGCCAACACATTTCACTTTCTTTTCGTTGTGCATTAAAAATCAAAAGTCTTTCGATTGTTGCCAATATATTGTGCCACTATCGAATATCACATACACATTGGCGATATAATTGTAGAATATTATTATTATTATTATTATTATTATTTATTAATAGATTTTTGTATGTACATATTTAATTCATTTACAATATGTTTAATATCTAAATCTATATTTGGCATAACATTTTGTTGTAAGCCAGATTGGCACAATTCTAGGAAAGTAAAATTTATTTACAAAATATTGATTTTATATAATTTTTACTAAAAATAACAGGATTATAATTATAAGTTAATATTTTCATGTAAAATTAAGAAACAAATTCATTTAAAATAAATCTTCTATATTTTAAACAAACTTCTATATATTTATATAGGGAGAAAAAGTTTAAGCCATTTAGTATACATATAACTTCACTCAAATTTAGTATGGTTTTACCAAAATATTGTATTCTAAATTCTTTGTGCAATGGGCAAACACCAATAAAGTGGAAGGTATTTTCCGACGCATCTAAATTGCACATTGTACAAATACCAACAGTGTTATTTTTGAAAGACCTTGCATTCAAATCTAACAAGCCACCTCTAGCCCTTATTATTAAACTGACTGCACGTGGAGAAAAATTTGAATTAGTATATAATGATGAAACATTGTAATCCAGTATAGAATATAGATCATGAAACTGTGAACTTTTTGCATTTTCTATGTAATCATTACGTTCTTTGAGTTTGAGTTGGTCCAATATAGGTTTCCACTGTTTGCTTAGAGGAGATATAGAGTTATCAGGGGTAAACTGTATATGTTGACAAAGATTTTCCCACTCTTTAGCCCAACAAATATTTTGTTCTATAATTTTTAATGCCAAAATACGAGGTACTCTGTGAGGATTCATACTTAATACTTTATTAATATAGTCTAGGTGAAGTCTAAGGGTAGATACGTATAGAGACTCTAGGTTTGTTTCTATATACAAAATGTAATTTGGTGTAGCGGAAGGTAGAGACAACATTTTTTTAATAAAAAATCTAAATAGTTTTTCAACCTCATCAAATTTCACATATCCCCACACTTGCGCTGCATATAACATGATAGATCTGGATGCTGCTTGAAATATTTTAAGCTTATTATTCTGTGAGATTTGCGGATTGTTTATGTATTTGGACCAAGTAGAGTTTATAGCCAGTTTTGAGGCTGCTAATTTATTGTTCAAGTGTTTTCTAAAGGAGAGATTATATGTAATGTCTACACGAAGATATTTATAACTGTTTACAATCTCAATATTATCACCACCAAAAACCCAGTTTAAATTTGAAGAAATTCTAGTACCGCAACGAAATACCACTATTTTAGATTTATCTAGATTAGCTTTCAAGGACCACGTTGAACAATAATTGTATAAACAATCAATCATTTTTTGCAATTCTGTTGGAGTATCCGATAATAAAACAAGATCGTCGGCATAGAGCAGTATTTTAACATTAACGTCCGCAACATTTACACCCCCGGGTAACTCATCTGCCAAATCATTAACATATAATGAGAATAATAGAGGGCTTAATATACAACCTTGCTTTACACCTATTTCAACTGCAAATGGATCAGAATAAGAGTTTCCATCCCAAATACAACTTTCCGTATTTTCATACAAGTGCTGTAAAATTCTTATTATTTTCGACGACATACCAAGGCATGAGAGCTTGTAAAATAAACTATTACGAGGAATCGTATCAAATGCGCACGAAAAGTCAACAAAGAAAGCATATGTGTTTTTATTGCTTACTTTGTTTAAATACACAATATTAACGAGGTTAAAAATGTTGTCAACGGTTGAATAATTCTTTCTAAATCCGGCTTGAAATTCATTAAGAATCATGTTACGATCTATCCATTCCGTTAAACGATTCAGTATAATGGTATTAAATATTTTGCATGAGGTATTAATCAGCGATAACCCTCGATAGTTTGATGGGAGATTGGGATCACCCTTTTTGAAAAGAGGTATCAGTATAGATTTTCGGAAGCTGGATGGAATTTGTTCATATAGGAAAATTTTGTTAAAGACAGATAACATTTCATTAATAAAAGAATTAGGAGCATTTTTATAAAATTCATAACCGATACCATCTTGACCAGGAGATTTATTATCCTTAAGTGATTTTAAAACGAAAAAAAGTTCACACATTTCCATGGGTGAGTCTAGGATCGGATCAATAAAATATGGCATTGACCAGCTGATAGTCTGGGAATCAACATCTGCCTGCAGTAACGAACTAAAGTGAGAACGAAAATCGTCGGAATTTAGTGAACCTTTAACAGAATATGAACGCGATTTCATAGAGTTGGATAGCTTCCACCATTCACTGCTACATTTCACCTTGTTTAATTGGTCAATATTTTTATTATACAAATCTATTTTCTTTTTATTACATATATTAAGATAGCAAGCTCTAGATGCAAAATATCGAGATTTGTTTACCGAACTGTGCTTTTTCCTATAAAGATATAGCTTCTTTAGCATAAGTTTCCTAGCACGAGCACATTTCCAATCAAACCATTTCTGCTTGGGTTCAAAAAAACGTTTGTTTACCTTAGTAACATAAGCCAACTTTATTTTGTTACATAGATGCACAACCATTTCATCAACCGTTTCATTAGACTGTAGATCAACATAGCTAGCAAGTAATGAAAGATTATCCTTGTATTTATCAGACAATTTACTGTTCCAACGCAGTCTTTGAATTGTATTATTTTCATTGGAATTAACAACACGGCACGATGATTTAATTTTTAAGCATAGTGGCATGTGGTCAGAAAACGGCTTGGATGCAATACAGAAATCATCAACATATTGTAGAAAGTTAAGTGAACAAATACAATAATCAATCACAGAGCTACCCATAACCCCACATTAAGTACAATCCCACCGACATTTTCAATAAGATTCATCAATTTTCTGCCCTGTGCATTAAGTTCTTTGTCTTTTGAAGATCTAGCTTTATTAATATGTGGTAAATCTTTCAAAAAGTTACCATCTAAAACTTGTTCATTTGCAATTCTCGCATTTAGATCACCAACAATACAAAAATTTGAAGGATCAAGTTCCTGTACAAATTCTTCAAATTTTTCGAAATCATTATTCCATTTAGTGCAGTTTAAATAACTTGGGATAAAGTAAAACACATTACCTTCAAATTTAGCGCTTAATACCGTATTATTGGAGATGTTTAAAAATTTAAAAGCATAAGTATTTTTAAGATTTTTTTTGAAACCATATAAACAGCCACCACTAGCACGACCAGCTCTATGCGTTTTCGTAGCTGCAATCCAATATAAACAATAATTATTAAAATATGACGAAAACAAGTGCTGTCTATCAGCTGTAACATGGTTTCAAAAAGAAAAAATACATCAAAATTATTGATATATGTAATAAATTTACTAAATTTTAATGATTTTTCAAGGTTTGCTACATTATATGAAACTAAATGGCATAAATAAAATTGCTATTGGGAATTTGAAATATCTAGATTTTTAACATTACAATCTACTGTATTCATACTTTCCTTATTGCAATTGTAGAATACGTAAAATTAAACAATTTCATTGCAAGTGTATGAGCCGCTTTAAACAAATATTTTGAGAAACTTCTGTGTTAACACTATGAAAAACAAACAAAATTTTATTTTTTGTACAACTTCCCACTTGATTTTTTTACTGTTATTTTGCTTGCATTTGCCCGCTGCACACTTCATGTTTATGTTTTACTGTTATATTTTTTTTTGGGCTATAATTAGCAATATGCCAAAATCGACTTTTTGCGAACAATAACTTTTTTATTGTTGAAAATGGTTCTTTAGGGTATCAGAAGCAAGTTTTGCTCCGCGACTTTTATATAATTCCGTTATTTACAAAATTACCGTTATTTTTAGGTGCTTGAAGAAAATCAAAATTTTGACCGTTAAATTTCAAGAATTCGACCAAATGTTGTTTGGCAACTTTGTACAAAATCGTATGGCGAGTAGTTTTGTGGAACATATAATTTCAAAATATTTGGAAATACAGGGTGTAATTTTACACCATCTAGCGGCAATAATTTTTACTAACTATATTCTACATTTAGAAAGGCAATTTAAATACCTTTCCAACAAAAAAACTTGAAAATCGGATGAAAAATACCCGAATGAGAAAGAAAAGATCTATAAGAAAATGAAATAGTATCAAATTTATATTAAAATATGTATGTATGCAACTTTTATTAAATCGATCATTAAAGTTTACATTTTTAGTTTTGCGAAAAAAATTTTAGTTATTTCACTGGAAATGTATTTAACAGAAATCTTTATTATTTATACTTTTAAAAACATCAAGTTATTTAATTTTTAGAGATCTACATAATAGTGCAAATTCTTTAGCTTTTCTTTGAGTTGGGACTCTAAATCCAAATTTGTTGTTTGCCAAACTTTTCACCGTGATATTTATAATTTAAACCTCTCAACATGTGTATTTGCTTTTTAAGAATTTTTATCCGATTACTCTGTACATCGACATCAGATAGTTTATTTTATAAATTAAATAAATCCATAGGCTCATTCACATAAAGCAAATTTATAAATTGGACTTTACTCTCCGTACGTCGTTTTTTTACTTGTTGTTTGCTCCATCTCTTCCAATCTCTTTATTCGTTCCTTAGCATTCCATTTTTTATTTTCCTGAAAAACCTTTTCATTATTTTCACACCATTTTCCATATCTTGCTTCGTTGGATAGAACTGCAAAATATCGAAAAGGAAGTGAATGCATTCGTTTTGCCGGGCCTTTATTTGCTGACACATGGTGTATATATCTTTATGAGGTTCCATATCCTCGTTCCTCTTCGCCATCGCAAACACTCTCTCCACATTAATATTACTGTGGTATGAGTATACATCATCCACAGGTCTATCGATATATCTTTTTAACATTGAATCTTTCGCATCCGCTAAAACCGTTTGGAAAATATTAACATCTTTTTCAAATTTGCAGTAAGCAAATTAAGCTTGTCTGTTTTAAAAGCAAATTGAAATTTGTGGGGAATTGAATTCAAGAACGATCTTTTATTTATTTCTTCGAACTCTAAATATTCAAATATTTGATACAGCACGTTCTTGAAAGTAAGATGATCACAAGCAACAATTGATTTACAAGTGCTAATATGTTTTAGTGGTTCAATGCAAGCTGCTACAGAAAATCTGATAAGGAAAATTTGTGTCTGTAATATAATCATGAATCATTTTCGCATCTGTGTACGCTTCAGGATATTTTTGCACAAACTGAAATAGCAAATCGGTTTCTTTGTAAATTTGACTTCTTGTTAGTTAAAATTTTTTAAAATTGTATTTCTTTATGTAAGATCAAATCTGTCAAAAATTTTAAAAGTTACATGCATTTAAACAAACACTTTTTAACATGGTCAAATTTACAAATTAGGTAAGGTCACTTTGCGAATTTTCCTTGCAAATTACATGAAAACCCAACGATAGAATTCAATTCTTATGGCGGCATTGCATTCAGGAGGTGATAATACATAAGGATTGGTGGGTCTGGTTTCTGGGTCAGAACCTTTTTATATTTTTGTGAGGCTGTGTAATTTATAAGCACGCTCAAATATCTACTGCCGCTTTTTTAAAATAGTAAATGAAATATAAGTACATTTACTTATCACATGGAAAGAAATTTTGTTTCGCAAAGTGAAAACAGTGTCTATGTTCTTAATAACTAATGTAAAACTAATTTTAGTAGCATAAATTTACGTTTTTTTTAAAATTCACCCTGTTTTTTTAATCAATTAATAAAATTTGTCGAAAATAGGCTGTACTGTTTGTACTACGGCACAAATTCGGCTGAATATTATGCCTTGGGAGACAACAGAGTTGTTGATGACTAAAATAACTAAAACTCTGCGGTGGTGCTTACAGATAACACTCCTACTTCAAAAGTTATAAGTGAATGAAGGTCAAAAAACCCAATTTTTTTAATTTGTTTCGCCTTTTTTTTACATTTTCCTAATTTTCTTGTAAACGAAAAATGCGATCACCACGCACCACCGCAGAATTTTAGATTTTGATGTCATTAACAACTGTGTTGCATGGCAAGCCATAATATTCAGCCCAATTTGTGCCGTGCTAAATGTTAGAAGTCGTATTTTCTTACTTTCAAGTTTTGTTTTTGCCACTTTGTTTTTTTCAGTGTATTATTCCAAACAAAACCCAAAAATGAAAGATTGCTACCCAAACTAACTATTCAATACATAACAACATTGATTTTGTAGCTAACAACATAAATAATGCGTTAAATTCATAAAAAGTCAAAAATCCAAGTTTTAAGGGCCACCCTAAATATCCGTTTTAGGACAAGTGAGGGGCACTCTAATAAGCAAGTAGGGTACTTGACTCTACACCCGTAGTATTAAAAATCATTCGGCATTAATAGCTTGAAAACGAAAAAGTAATTTTTTTTGGCATATTGCTAGCTATAATTGTTGTAACACACTCCTGTTACGCTCTTTTATATTTTAATATTGTTATCAAAGAAATTTTTGGGAATACAAAATTTTCAATTAACAAGATTTTGTTTGTCGTGCTTAATTCCCAATTTTTATTCCTGATAAAAATATTGAAATTTATTGTTGATGGGATAAGCTATTCCTATACGCATTTCACTGGTTGCTTAGGCCAGATCATCAGGAAACTTCATCCAAAGATTTTTAAAAACAACAATGAAATTAAACAAAAACACCAACAATAAACAGTGGGTTTATATTTTCTTACATTCCCCACTACAATTGGTTGAAATTCTTCCAACATTAATTGTAGCTGTAAGTAGGTTAAGAAAAAAACAAAATGAAAACAAAAACAACTTGCTTTATTGTTTTCGCAAAAAATAAAGCATGTTGCCAGTTTAGTTTTTTTAAGCCTTGCACTTGATAGTTCCCAATTTTTATTCTTGATAAAAGCACGGAAATTAATGGTTGATGGGATAAGCTGTTCGTATGCGCATTTCAGTGTTTTCATCAGAGTACCGAAACGCTCGCTAATTTTTCAGTCATGAGCGAGCGTGAAAAATTTTAAATTGTACTGTTTCTTCTCATTCATGAGGGTGAGGAAAAAAATATTTTTAATTTCCTCATTCATGAAAAATGAGCAAACAAAAAAATTCATATATGAATTTGTCAGATATGAAAAATTTAAAAAAATTCACATCCAAATTCCTCATAATGAAAAAAAACGCGATTTGCCCGACCATTAACAGAGGGAAAATGAAAAAGCAAGGAGGCCTTATAGAAGCCCTTTTTACTGATATTCCCCTCTATTACTAAACTCGTTGTCGACGGCGTCGTTAATTTTTAGCTCACGTCGCATTTAGTCGACGCCGACGTCAACTCGACATTAAATCGGTATTAATTTGCATGTATATGTTGATGTCGACCTGTTATCGATATTTAAAAAAAAAAACTATTGCTCATCCCTATGTATTTTGACAGTAAATTAATTTATTTTTTAAATTTTCGTGTAAAATGTTATTTTTGTTTGACTCTGAAAGTAGTGATGAAGAAAATAAAGAAATGCTAAAGCTTCAGAGGAAAGTTATAAGACAAAGATCACCCATTTTCAAATTGCCGGACAACACGTGAGTAATAAAACAATTTGGTTTGTATTTGTGAAAATTCATACGAACAATTTGTAAATTTGTTTTTTATATAGATTCATTGAGTATTTTCGATTAAGCATTTAAGTTTGTTTTGAAAAAAATTGAGCCGTCAATGAGGAGTATAACTCGCTCATCATCAATCTCCAACACAATCAAATTGGCAACCATTGAAAATGGTCGAAATTTAAAAATTTATAATTTTAAAAAATTTTCTAGCCAAACCTTTTGCCAACCCTCGCTGTCTCTAATTGGTGTTCCCATTGAATTTAATTTTGTTGTTATTTCCTCCCATTCTTTTTTGAAATTGTTAGGAGTTGAGCTGCGTTGAAATCCTTTTGCCAAACTGGGCTTATTTTCAAGTTCAGCAATAAGGGTTTCAAATTGTTTTAAAATTGTTACTTTAATTTTTTTTTTGAACAAGTCCAGTTTACATACGCAGCTCCAAATAAAAAAAAAAGTACATAGGGTAAAAGAAAATCGAAAAATAAGAAGAAAAAATAAAATGGCAAAATTCTCGGAAACGCATAGTTTCCGAGTTATGGGCCTCTGAAGTTTTCATATAAATTTGCGATTTCCCTCTACATTTCTGAACATATGTGGCCAATATTGGTATTATTTGAAAGCATTTGAACAGATCTTTCTGGAAATGCAAAATTTATTAAAAACTTTTTAAATCTTTAGCTCCTAACACTGTTTTTACAAAATTTATATCAAAATGTTACGGAAGTGCACTAGGTAGGTAACAAAAATGTAATCAAATAATCCACAACTTCTCTAAATAAAGCTTCTCTGCATAGCCGGCCTTCGGCCGGGCGCAAGGATTTTCTCCTCTGGTATAACAAACACCGGCTTCGCTAAATAAAGCTTCTCCGCATAGCCGGCTCCTTAATCCTTAATGGATTAATAATATTTAAATAAAATGTTTATATCTAGAAAAATTTATTCAAAAGCTTTTAAATGATACCAATATTGGCTATAAACGTTCAAAAATGTAGTGGGAAATCGCGAATTTATATGAAAACTTCAAAGGTCCATAACTCTGAAACTATGCGTTTCCGAGAATTTTGTCATTTAATTTTTTCTTCTTATTTTTCAATTTTCTATCACCCTATGTACTTTTTTTTATTTGGGGCTGCGTTGGTAAACTAGACTTAAGCCTTTTTTTTCCATTTAAATATTATTAATATATAAATTGACTTTTATTCGACCTTTATAAAATTTATTATTATTATTATTTTATTAAGCTTGAGGTCTCTTTTTTTTATAAAAAAATATTAAATTTATTGAACCAATATTTCGGCACTCCGTTGTGTGCCTTCTTCAGGGTTTTTTTCTTTAATTTTTGACAAATAATAACAATTTTAACAAATGAAATAAATTTAACAAAAAATCATAAAACAATTTTCAATTAAAAACAAAAAAGGTTTTCCAATTTAAAAACTAATCTATTACATTATAAATAAATTATTAACTTCCGTTTATATTTTTACAAATTAAATGCCTATAATTTTGTGCTAAACTTTCAGTATCTGACTTAAAATTAATTCTCGATATTGTCGGTACATTTATAATTTGCAACATTTCTAACATAAACCTACGTTTATAATTATTTTCCGTATTTAAAACTGTTGTATTTTCAAAATCAGGATAATGGTTTAAATTTGTACAATGGGCTGATAAAGCTGTTTTTTGTGATGTAATGTGCCTATATTTTTGATCTGACTTATGTCCTGCTAACCTAGTTTTTAGTTTATTCTTCGTTGTACCAACATATACTTTACCACATTGTCCATTAACATTTCCCCTACAAGGTATTTTATAAACTACATTCGACATTTCCAACTTATTTATTTTATCTTTCATATTAGTAAATAATCTACCTATTGTGTTATAAGATTTATGCGCAATTTTATACCTTTCAGTATCATAAATATTAGATTTGTCTAATCTCTCCGATTAGAAATTTAAATTTATTTCATTTGTTAAAATTGTTATTATTTGTCAAAAATTAAAGAAAAAAACCCTGAAGAAGGCACACAACGGAGTGCCGAAATATTGGTTCAATAAATTTAATATTTTTTTATAAAAAAAAGAGACCTCAAGCTTAATAAAATAATAATAATAATATATTATTAATATATTTTTTTTAATTTTTTTTTAAATATATTGTAAAAACTTTGTCACAATTTTACTAGACGACGGTAAAAACTTTGTCGACAAAATCAAAGCCAATTCGTGTCAACGTCGGCGTTAAATTGTCTTCATTAATACAAATTCTTTGTCAATAGTTATCGGTTATCGTAAATATTGACGGCGGTAATGCCATGGCTGCGGTGTCGACGTCATTTAAGTCGACATTGGCTTTAGCAATAAGGGGGATTAAGTTTCCAGTCGCATTCCAACTGTATTTCTAATTTACACAATATATCATTGGATACCAAAGCCTGGGCTTTCATCTACTTTAAAGGCTTTCTAAAAATAATTAATAATAAAGCTTTATCCCAGTGTAATTGTTGTTGCTAATAACGCAAAGTGAGTAAATTAATAACTAAACTTGCTACACATTCCAACATTACTGCTAATAAAACTATTTCGACAGGCCTTATCTCAGTTAATTTGAATTTGTAAAATATTTCTTAAAACCCAATATCGTCAGCTTATATCCAAACATTATTAGAAAATTTGAAATTGATTTGTTTTGTTGGTTACGATTCACATTACACATTTTTTTAAAATTTTATACTGCTACCTAAAAAAATATCCAAGTTATTTACAAAATTAAAAATTACTTTTCATCAAAAATACAATTTTTTTTAACAACATAATGTATAATCACACTCAAGAAAAAACTTAGCAGAGTTTTTAATTCTTTTTATAAGAACACATTAATATTTTTAAACGTCAAAACTGGGTAATTTGTTTAATAACTGTTACCAAGGTGTTAGTGGAATTAGTGATTAGACTAAAAATTATTGCATAAGAAAAAGCAATAAAAGTGCTGTAAAATTATAAAAGCCAAATCCATATACGTATGTGTTACAAAATTTATAATAAGTGTGACTATCAGCTTCTCCGTTATAGAACTGTTAGAAATTTTGAAATTTTGGAGCTAACTCCATTGCACTTCCAAACGCTAAAAATTTCTGCAGGTCCTCAGATTTTTGTTTCCCTCAGACTGTCATGATTATTATGATAGTATACTGTCATATACATACTTATAAGGTATATTATATACCTTATGAAATATAAATAATATCTAGGTATGTATTTCCTTTTTAATAAATTTAAATAAAGTCGAACTTCCCTACAATGAATCTGTATGGGACCATAAAATTTCTTAATTATAATATAAAAAGTTTATAATACAAAAGAAATATTTTTAATCCAAATTTTAATATTTTTAATCAGGTTTTAAGTTCATCAAATTTAATTTTTCATTAAATTATTTTTATGAAAAAAGGAATTTTAAAACATGAAAATTAATTAAAACTATCAATAACAATTCTTATTTCATAAAAATAATTTAATGAAAAATTAAATTTGATGAACTTAAGCCTGATTAAAAATATTAAAATTTGGATTAAAAACCATAAATAGTTCGACAGAAATAACCACAATACTAATTATTCAAAAGAAATATTTTTATTAGTTTATTTAAAATAATCTGTTTTTTATTTGGATTGCATTCTTCCAAGTGGCCCTTCATCAATATCCTGAAAAAGACAGTTATTCTTAATTTTTGGAATAATTGCCTTTTTTATTTTTTTATAAAGTAGTGTATCCTTTAGAATTATTAAATTGTAATAATATCTTTCTTTGGAGAAGAACTACTTTGTCCAACATTTATGTTAACTTAATATGGGAGCTGCTATCAACACTACGCTTTCCTTCTTCTTCTTATTATTCTTCAGAAATTAAATAATTAAATATATACATGTTATGTTATATGAGTCAAATTATTTATTTGCTAAATTTGTTCATTGTAAAAAAAAATCGTTTTAAGGAGATCAAAATACTTTTTAATTAAAATGAAAAATATGGCTTTTTAAATTCAATTCGTAGCTAAATTAAATGAAGTTAAATTTTCTAGTTTAAACCACTACTTATTAGTAAAAAAACCAATAAAAAATTATCATATATATATCCAATTTTACCGGTAATTTAACACAAATATTTAATTATTTAATATTTTAAATGTTTGTTGATGATAAGTCTTTTTGTTTCTGAAATTACAAATTCATATAATGCAAAACTTGAAAAATAATAATAAATTCAAAATTTTTTCCTTAAAAATATATCGGTTATCGCATTTTTAGCTGAAATATTTAAAATTGCTTATAAATCCCATAAACATTTTACAAAGTTTTCTGCTTTGCATGTAAAATTATGAAATGTGATGTTACAATATTCTGCATTTAAGATGTTCTTTTAATTTTTTTTCAATAATGTTTTCTTACAAAAAATCCAACAGACACTTTGGCTGGTTGCCTATACCAAAAATATTTTACACACACAAATACACACAGTCATTTTGAGCTGTGGTCATGCAAACTGTCAAGCAACAACAACATTACTAGTGAGGATCGTTTCTAAAACTTTTTTTTCCTCTTTTTTCATGACTGAAGAAAGGCAAAAATGGATTTTTCCTCAAAAACATGAATGAATTTGGCAAAATTTTAACAATTCATTCATGACTGTGAAAAAAGTTACATATTTAACATTTTTCATTTATGAAAAATATTCAAGAATGGTTGAATATGAGCGATCAAATTTGAATTTCTCTGAACTCTGGTTTTCATCAAGGACAAAATTTAAGCACGACAAACAAAATCTTTTTAATATTGTTTTTCATAAAATGTTAGCTAAAATCCGTAATTTAAACACAATAAATAAAATGTATTTTCTAGAAACTTCAAATTATTATTAATATTTTACAAAAAATACGAAAATCTTAGGGTCTATAAGACATGACAGCCCTTGCCAGGGACAAACTACGTCATCTAATAATTAATCATGCGCATGGCGTAATCTTGTATTCTATTATTCTTGGTTTTCTATTCTGCTTTGTTTGTAGCCAGAGTTCTATTTTTATGGCTTAATTTATATGTTTTGTCGATTTTTATTTCCAAACTAGCGTTTTATCTGCTGAACTGCCGGTGTGGCAATACAGTCATTAGACAATTAATAAATAAATTACGTCAGAAACGTAAAATCTGTTGACCGACAAGTCGATAGTTAGTGGACCGCTTAAGAGAACGATAATGAGTCGCTCGCTTAAATTATCGATCGTCATCGGGAGCCTGGTTGTATATTTAATATCCATTAACTGCCTACTTCACTTAAGGCGAAAGAACTCTTTAGTTCGCAACACTACATTTAAAATAAAAATTAGATCTAAGAACTTTGTTTTTGTTTCAAATGTATTTGTGCGAAAGAATGCGGTCTTTCGATATCGTGAAATTGCCGGTAAATGCCTTCAACGACATTTAATTTTTAAACGAATTCATGAGACTTAAAGTCCTCATAACTTCAGCGTTTTAGTACGAAGTTATCAATATAATTATAGCAAAACTAGAAAGTTAAATTGCATTTTCATAACTACCTGCTCCATTTTGCGAAAATGGACTACTCCATACACTGGTCCGATGTAATGCAAGCATGGACCATGTCGTTGTTAAAAAGTATTTGTAGTGAGAAGACATGTCTTCGTTTTTTAACGAAATGCTTTCGTTTTTAAACGACTTCAAAACTAATCGTCTTGTGTATACCATGGAGTAGTTATAAAACTACTCCTTAGTAGTCCAAAGGTGGGTTATATGGTCCTCCCCTAGGACATCGTAATGTTAAATAGACCATGTTTTTCCATACGTTTGGGTTACTTTCGGACTAGTCCTGGTCCCTTGTGGGCTACTCTTTACACGCGTGTTTGGACTGGTCCTATTATTTGCAGGGTATGAACCACGATTTAATACTTACCCGTACTTTCAATGTTTTTCAATTTGCACTTAAACTTTTAAGAAATTTTTTACAATTCGATATCGCCAGAAAAACAAAAAATGTTAGCACACCGAACCAAAACTAAAAACGGGCTAAAAGAGCTAAAAGTAATAAAAAAAGAGCTGAATTGGATCGTTTTTTAGTTTCGGTATTTTTCTCGCGATTCAGGTACTTAAAAGGGGCCTTATCTAGTCCGAAAAGGTTGGCATCACTGCATATCACTAAACTGAATTAAATTTTTCTTCGACTTATGCCAAAAAGTCTTACCTTAAACTCTTAAAGAGCATCACTTTTAATCCATTTTATACCAAAACGCATGTTTTGTTTTATACAAAATTCAATAGTAAAAAAATGTTGTTTTGTAATTTAATTCACAAAGACAGAACGCGCAATAAATCTGAATTATTAATATTTATTATGAGTAAATTCTTTTTATTATATTTACAGTTTTTAAACAATTAAATTATTTTCAATGTAATTTTCATGAAAACCACTTAAATTTTATTTACCAACATAAAGTCATCAACTTAATGTTGTAGAAAAAATATGTTACACATTTACTTCAATACATAAATACACATACATTTCAACACATATCAAATACATATACATATGTATACATTCACATATTTACTCACTTACAGGACTCCAAAAAAAAAAGCTACAACTTTTTCTGTTCAAATTTAAAGAAAAAAATTTAGTTCATCATCAACTGTTACCAGAAGTGTTGCTTTGGTAGGACTTCTACTTGCCTTTTTATACTTTTTGGGTTAAAAAAAGTTACGTGTGTTGAGAAAAATTAAAAATTTGTTGACTTTTAAAAACACACTTTACAGCCGGGAATTGTTACATTCGGTAAAGGCGAAAGTTCTAAATTTTTGAAACAAAATGTTGCATTAAGTTGCTTTTTATAGAAATTTTCTTAATAAAAGAAATTTTGGACAATATTTTTAATATATTTGTGGCTAAAAGTAAAAAGAGCTTAAATTAACATAAGCTAGACTTAAGGTAATGGCCCATTTGAGACCTTCTCGTTCAAAACTACACACGAAAAATTTATTTCAGCTAAAAAATTTGTAAAATTTTTATCCAAATTTTTAATATTCTTAATTAGGCTTAAGTTCATCAAATTTAATTTTCATTAAATTATTTTTATGAAGAAAGGAATTTTACAACATGAAGATTAATTAAAAATTCTTATTGATAATCTTTCACGAGAAAACAGAAGTAAGGAAAAAAACATGTAAAATCAATTAAAATGGATAATCATTCGGAGAAGCAAAATTCGATCTACCAAAGGTTAAAATACAGTTTGGTTTAAGGATTGATGTTTGACTATTGACGTCAGCAGTCGTCGATGGCTGCGAGTGTAAGACGGCAAATCCATCTGAAGAGATCGAGTGGTTGCGATCGAAACATGTCATGGTAACCTGCCGGCCAGGGTTCGAGCCCCGGCCACGGTCAAGAATGAAAGATAATCAATAACAATTTTAATTAAAATTCCACGGCCACGGTCAAGAATGAAAGATAATCAATAACAATTTAAATTAAAATTCATGTTGTAAATTTCCTTTCTTCATAAAAATAATTTAATGAAAATTAAATTTGATGAACTTAAGCCCAATTAAGAATATTAAAAAATTTGGATTAAAAACCAACAAAATAACCACAATACTAATTTGTAAAATTAATTAAAAAATTTATTACATTTGCACCAGTAAATAAATTAAAAGTATTAATTAAATAATTTTTTGATATTAACAAAATTTTCTGTAATTGTTGATATAAATAAACGTTTAATTCACTTTTAATTTTTGATTAATGGTTGACTTAAATCAGTGTTCGAAAATAAACACTACCGCTCCTTAGTGTTCGGTTCGGCAGGAAATCATTAACAAAATAACGTTTCGCTGTTTGTCATCTTTCGAACACAAAAATAATACTGTTTTTATCAAACTCAACAAAAGATGAGAACATTTTATTCCGTTCGGGGTTTTTTAAAAAACCACAAACTTCATTTTGTTCGGTTCGACTCATTAACGTTCGTCCCTTTTGGCTGGTTAAAAAAAAACCAAACATTTTTTACAAAAACAAAATACACATACGAAAAAAAAACAAAAAGCCAGCAAAATAATTTTACACAATACACACAATATATATAGTTCTTGGGTGTGTAAGCCGAACGCTAAATAATTTACTGTTCATTTTCGAACGCTGATATAAATTAACCTTTAATCCACTTGATAAGATTTTCAAATAAAAACTGATTGTCATCTTTCGAACACAAAAATAGTACTGTTCTTGGCCAACTCAACAAAAAGATAAGAACATTTAATTCCGTTCGGTTTTTTTTTAAACCACAAACTTCATTGTGTTCGGTTCAGCTCATTAGTGTTCATTCGTTTTAGTTGTGCTTTGCGCCTTTTTGGCTGGTAAAAAAACAAACAATTTTTTACAAAAACAAAATACACATACAAACAAATAAAAAAATAAAACAAAAAGCCAGCTAAATAATTTTACACAAACAAAACAAGTACACACAATTTGTGCTGTAGTCATTGCTAAAATTCTTTGATTTGTTTTTCAACGAAGAACAGAACAGAACACTATAACATGTTCGGCTCTTTCTTGAAAATAGTTACGAACGGTATTAAAAAAGATATCGTTCTTGGGTGTGTGCGCCGAACGCTAAATAATGTACTGTTTATTTTCGAACACTGATCAAAAATATTTAAAAGAAACCCTTCACATTTTCAAAAGTTAAATAATTATTTAGATTTTTTTCTTTAAGCTAAAATTTTCGGATTCCCGGGAAACTCAAAATTGGTTTTCCATTTTTACAAGGAATCGGAAAGGTCATGAAAACGCCTACTAATAATTCTCCTTGGTCTCATTTTCAAAAGTTTACAGGCGGCAAAGTATATTTGGAGTTTGTCCAAAGCGACGTCAAACCAACTCTGCCAAAAAAACTATTGCACAGCATCACAATGTAATGTAGTGTATCCGATATGTCAGCCAACATATGTTTTGAGTGAAGACAGAATGAAGTGAATGGAATGAGTGAGTATGCGAGCGACGGAAAACATAAACTCAAACTCTCCGACACATTGTCGTATGCGTTCTTTTGTATTTAATTTAACACATCTTGTCGTTGATAAATATAAACTGATAAGTTATTTCCTTTACCCAAAGTTTTTTTTTTCTGCAACAGTCGGAGTTGTTGTTCGAATGAACGTTTATGAGGAAAAAAAAGTATTTTGGAAAAAATATTGAACATGCATATGTGTTTCAGTTCGGTTAATTTTTTTTCCAACACACCTACTTTCGAGTATTCACACTTTAAGTTCTTTGAACTTTAAAGCCTGTTGTACGTGTGCCGTAATATTTCAGTAAAAAGTGTGGCTTAGAGCGAATTGTGGAAGAGAAAGCCTGCTTAAATTGGATAATAGTTTCGCAGAAATGAATTTTTGGTAAATAATTTAAATTAATTCATAAACATCTATCTATATGATTACCATAATTTAACATGTTATTTTCAAATATAAATTACTTTTTTTATCGGTATATGTATACGTAAGAAGACATCTGAAAGTCTTTATAATATTTAATAGATGAAAAGTTTTTTGAGTTATATTAAATGTTCTTCTCTATAGCTGTCATTTAAAGGGTCTTCCTATAGCGACTCTAGAGCTTTCACAGTTAATACAACGTATGTGTGCATTGTTTTTTCAACTTCAAGATAGATACCGTTTAATAACACCCTTTAGTTTTTTTAAAAGTTTTTGCGTATATTCTTACCTTTTGGTAAAAGTGTTGTGCGTATGATTAATATTTATTTATTCAATATATTTCATACGTCACATTGAAGAAACTTAATTGCACGGTGCTGTACTAAATGTGTTTTTAAAGTGCTTAATAAATAAAATTAAAGAAATTTTAATAGTTTTGCAAAAGTCGATAAGTGGTTAAACTACTGCAAGTTTTTATTAGGGTGGTTCATTTCGATATGAAACACGAAAATCCTAGTACATATTCCTAAAAAAACTTTTAAATTGTTCCAATAAGAGGCTTTTTAAAAGGTATTTTTTTCATAATATTTGTTAATTTAAACAAAATTTCTTTTTTATCTTGCACAAGATTTAATTAATTAAATTAAAAAAGAAAGAAATATACACGCAAAGAAAAAACATGGTTGTGGTAAACATACTCTAAGAGCAACATATTATGATAAGATTCATGACTGTAGTCACCATATTAAGATTATTATTGAATCATATTATGACTAAATGTACTCGTAATATGACATCATAATATTTTTCCCTTAATCATATTATTATTCTGTTAATCATACTAAGTTAATAAGTAATCAAATTATTGTTATGCTAATCATATTAAGTTAAGAACTAATCATACTAGATGACCCGTGCGAATATTTCGCACCGTTAGTTGTCATTTTTGTAACTTAAAATGAAAATAATTAATAGAAATTTTAATAACTTCAATACATTTTAAAATATAATTTTTATCAATGAAAATGATGAATATAACTGACTTAGTAATAAGCGGCATTATAGTAAATAGCGGTATTGCCAGAATGGATTTTAATACATACTATATTATGTAGAACTGCATTACTATTAAGCGAACCTGTATTACTACATTTGAACAGTATTATCATGCAGTTCTGTTAAGCGACCCTGTGTTACCACGTTTGAACAGTATTATCATGCAGTTCTATATAAAATATAATTTTTATCAATGAAAATATTAACTTTTCAATTTCTAATTATTTTTCGTCATTAGTGTTAGAAATAAGCTTTAAAATGAGATATCATTCATTAAATTTGATGCGGTGGTATGGGAGATATTTGCAACCGACAAAAAAAAGTGCTTTAGAAATAATATATACTAGATGGCCCGTGCGAATATTTCGCACCGTTAGTTGTCATTTTTGTAACATAAAATGAAAATAATAAATAGAAATTTTAGTCACTTCAATACATTTTATAAAAAATAATTTTTATCAATGAAAATATTAATTTTTCAATTTCTAATTATTTTTCGTCATTACCCTGCGGGAAATTTGTGTCAATTGGTCCAACGGACTGGTCCTAGGAATTGTTAAAATAGAACTGGTACAAAAAGAAAGAACTCATGACCAGTGAAAGGAGAACCAATCATGTAAATGGTTTATGAAGAACAAAAATGTAGAAAAAGTAATGAATTACAGTACAGTCTTCACCGGTGGTGTGATAAATTTTTTTGGGACTTTCTAAAATGTGGTTCTTGAATTTAATTCTATGACTTGTTTTATTGAAATAATACTACATCGTAATGAAATAATACTACATTTTAGTAACTGTCACTAAACACGTCCATTGAGAATAGATTTGTGACTGGTTAAAAGGCGTCAATTGACCACCTCCAATGACAACCCCATGTAAAAGTGATAGGTCTTATTCATATGAAGTGTTAGAACTCGAACCGGTCCCTACCACCACAGACCTATCACGGGACTACCTTGGTGTCAGTTCGCTTCCCTCTAGGGTAGTGTTAGAAATAAGCTTTAAAATGAGATATCATTCATTAAATTTGATGCGGTGGTATGGGAGATATGTGCAACCGACAAAAAAAAGTGCTTTAGAAATAATATATATGATGATGATTATTTCATGTTAATCATAATAAGCTAAGAAGTAATCATATCATCATGTTAATCATAATAAATTTAGAAGCAATCATATTATGATACAGCCCCTTTCATAACTAGAAAATAAATTGAATTTTTTTTGCATCGATTTTTTATTTTGTGGCTTTTTACAATTTTTCTTAATGTAAATCAAATAGCGCAGTTCAATATCAGGCTTGCAAAAGATCAAATGCAAAATCTGTGGTTTTCATGGGAAACCGCGTATGTCCATTTTGCCGATTTTGAGATGTTGATGCCATATTGCCTAATTTTAAACGCTCTTTACATGTTTCATAAATTTTTTTTAACGTAATGACAAAGTTTAAAAAGTGCAATACCTAGCCCATTTGATCTTGAATGGTTTTTCGGCTTTCCTGAAACATTTGTTTTAAGACATACGCCGTTGCCCATGAAAACCACAGAAATATCGTAACACTTTTATAAAATATAACGAAATCTCTGTGTGTTTTGTTGTTTGATTTTACAAAAAAAAAACTGCAATGTATTTTGCATTTGCACTATTACATCACTAATACTGAATGAACTCCGCTAATATTTTAATTATCTTTAAATTGTTTAACCGCTCACATATAAAATAAACGACACAACTGATTCAAAATTATTTTACAAAAGGCGCTAACATAATATGATTAGAGTAAAAATAGTTTGATTGCATCTTTAACATAATATAATAAATGTATAGAAAGTTATCATGTTATAGATATTAGATATCATGATATGGTTGTGAGTAATATAATATGTTTTGAAAGTTATTATCAGGGAAATCAAAAATATGCAACTGCATGTTTTTCCTTGTGCGACCAGTGAAGGCAGAAACAATATATTTATCCGTTTTAGAGCTTTTTATGAATTTTGGCATTGATTTGTTAGTGCATATTTTTGCATATTTTACCGTTTGCAGCATTTTTTTGCATTATTTAGTTTAAAGAGCCTTTTTGCAGCATTTTTTAAGTTTTTAGCGCATATTTCGCCTTTTTGAAGCATATTTTGATACATGTCCAATTTTTTTTAAATGCCAACAGCAAAAAAAAAAAATTTTTTTTTTGCGAAATTAAATTCGCCAAAAAATATTTTACTCCTAATTAAATTCCTTTCGAAAACTTTCATCTATAAATAGCATTAACTTCCTTTTGAATGTTAACATTGATCAACAATTTAGCGACCGTCCCTAATATCCTTTTAAGACAAAAAATCTCATATGGATGTAAATATCTAGATAAGATTCGGCACAAATAACTCTTATATGAACTTTAACCTATTGACATAACTTTATTTTAGTTTTTTTGTGCATATTTTTAACAATTTTCAGGGCATATTTTCAAGTTTTTACTGCATTTTTATTGCGCATAGAACTTGATTTTTAGAGCATATTTCTGGTTTCCCTGGTTATCATAATTAAGTTGTTAGAAAAATAATTATTTTTCGGTCAACAATACTCAAATTTATAATTGCGATAAACATTGATATGTTTACAGTAACTATAATATTGTTGATATTAAATAAAAATAACAATTATTTGTGTACGACAACAATATATTGTTACATAAAACATAGTGTTGTTGCCGTAGTCATGCCCAACCATATTTTTTCTCTGCGTGTATCTTATACGAGTCTCCATAGTTTTTTTTATTTCGGTTTTCGCGCACTTCCCGGGTATATAAGCCGTCACCAAATGAAACGAATTTTTGTTTATCACCTTATAGACATATCGCTCCTTAATTGCAAAATAGTCATATCTCGAAAAATTCAAAATTTTAAGTTAATTAAGCAAAGTGAGCCTTCATACTTTCTCGTTACAAAAAATCAGTATTTTATCTCAAACTGAACCGAAGTTATAGCAAAATATATCAAAAATTTTGAAAAATTTTGTTGTTGCTTTCTACAGAAATACATATTGCGTTGGGGGGGGGGGGGGGGGGGGGTGCTTTAAAACCATGCGAGATAAGGCCATGATGGATTTAGTGCTCAATTGAATGGGAGATAATACTATAATGGCCTTATTGCCCAATCATTGAGAGGTAAGGTCATTTTTAAAATTTTTCGAAATGAGAGATATAGCGATACTTTTTTTCGCAAATGAGAGATAAAGCCATATTTTTGCAGAATAATGTTATGCATGGTGTAAACATTCTGAAAAAGGGAAATCCTTAGTTATCATTGAAAAACATTGTTTTATTCTTGTGACGCACGCAAGAAAACTTAATTTAGCGAAGCCACCTGCCGCGTCCTACTGGAGGAGAAAACCCGCCACGCAAAAAAACTTTAGTATGCGAAGCCAGATTTCAATACTTAACTTTAGTGTCTCCGGTACTGAAATGAGAGATAAAGCCATTTTCTAATATTGCTAATGTTCAAATGAAAAAAAATAAAAGGCTTTATCTCCCTATTGAATGAGAGATAAAGCCATCATGGCCTTATCTCAAATGGTATTAAAACACCCCCCCCCACCCCCATTGCGTTCTAAAATTTAATATACATTTCTATAGAAAACAACAATAAAACTTTGAAATATTTTCGATTTTGTTTTTGCTTTCAATATTATTTTTGGCGTTGCGTTTTCGTTTTACAAATTTAGGGCCTAAATTAATTAATTAACAACTGCTGCACTGCCCATTCTGCTTTAAGTAGATTTATTGCATAAGTAGACATTGATTTACGAATGTAAATCTTGTAACATATCTAATCGACAGCCCATCAACAGAAGCTAATTTTTGGAGAATTAAAAACTAAATTTCAAAGTATAAATAGCTATTTTCTGAAACTATAAGGAACTTTTTATTTCCCGGGATCCCGCAACAAAAATCCCGGGTAAGCGGGGAAAATAATAATTGAAATTCCCGGGAAAAAACCCTAATTATACCGAAAATTTAAAATATACACCCAATATTTTCGGTTTTAAAGATCTACTTAAAATAACATTTGTTTTGAATAAAAATATTCTGAAAAGGCCTAGCGGCTCCTACACGACTTTTGTATTATATAATCCCGTTTATTGTTTTACATAATTTTAATAAATAACAAATATAATTTAAAATTAATTTGTATTAAAATTTAGAATGTTTTTAATACACAGGTGGGTTTATTAAATACAACTCCTTTGTTTCCTTCTTAAGTTGTATGTGCTTCTCTTTCTCTTCACATTTCTGTCATTGTATATGTTTAATATAAAAGTTTTACGAATGTATGACATTTTAAAGGAAATGGAATTTGAAAACAAAGTCAGTTGATATTTTAAAACAAAAAAAAAAAAAAAAAAAAAATAAAAAATACTTATGTTTGCTCTTTTTTTAAGTTTTGGTTTTTTTTTTATTACAACAAACTTTTCTCATATAAAATGTATATTTAATAGCAAGAGAGACTTGTTTACACTATGACACACATATGTATACACATGTATGTATTTCCTTTAACTGACGGTTGAGACATTTACACATTCAGATGTATAAACATGTATAAATACGCATTACAACTTCTATTCAGGCGAATGCAAATATCACTTGAGTGTTGGCTGGTTGGTTGAATGTATTATTTGAATGTCAATGCTTATTTTTTTTTCTCTATACAGCTATTTACATATTTTATTTTCTCAGACATTTTTTTTTTCAAAATACTTTTTCAATACAATCATATTGTTGAAATCAATTGTAATGAATACAACGATAAATGAAAAAAGGTTAATAGCCTCAAGTACGGTAAAATTGTGGATTTAGTAGTAAACGAGTCCTCTGGTGTCGTTTTAAATATATCAAAAAGGCACAATTACTTGTTCGTTATTCACTGGTGAAAAGACTAGCGGATGGTGGCGTATATGTAGATTTTATTAGTCTTTAAAATACCTTAAATAAAGTGCTGCATATTAATCACTGTCAAATCATTTGAAATTTGCCTTATATTGATGAAAAACAAATACGAAAGTTTATTCAGTCCAGCCCGACCACATGATCCCTATATAAAAAATTAGCTGGCCCGGCAAACGTTGTTATGCCACATAACTTTTTTTTTTTCAGATGTGACTGTGTCTGCCAGCAAAATTTTAAAGAAAAATTATAGGCTATAGTTCTTTCCAGATGTTACACTATTTGCCTACCGAATTTCAAGAAAATTAACTGATTAGTTAAGAAGATATAGGGAGGCGGAGCTTGCCCTATTTAATGCCCTGCCTTCTTTCCGATGTAACAGTGTATGCATGCCAAATTTTAAGAAAACCGGTTGATTAGTTAAGAAGATAAAGGGAGGGGAGCTTCAACCCCTCTTGCTCTATTTCACGCCCTAAATAATAAAAACTAGAGCCTATAGTTCTTTCAACTGTTACACTATTTGCCTGCGAAATTTCAAAAAAATCGTTTGATGATTAGTTACGAAGATATAGGGAGGGGAAGCTTTTAGCCCTCTTACCCTATTTCACACCCTATTCCCTATTCTCTTTCAGATGTTACATTGTCTGCATGCCAAATCTTAAGAAACCCGGTTGATTAGTTAAGAAGATTGTGGAGCAGGAGCTTTTACCCCTATTGCAATATTTTGCGCCCTCTAGCGATATAAAATATACTCTACGACCTATTCTCATATCTAACAAATACACATACAACATTTAATAAAAATCGGTCAAGCCGTTTCGGAGGAGTTCAAAATGGAGGGCGTTTTGTTGATATTTGTATGGGAATATAAATACATGTTTCGGAATGAATGCAGTGTTCACTAAAATGGCCATAACTCATGATCCAATACACATTTGAAGACCGCTGATACATTAAAACCTTGGTATTGACGTCACCTTCCACGTGAACTTTACAGAAATTGGACGCATTTCAGAGAACATCAATTACTAACACAATGCAACTTATTTTTATATATATAGATTATGTTTCAAAACGATTGCGCAAATTAGAAAAAACTTAAGCGTTGCTGTTTTTTGAGTTACGCGAATATAAGTTGTGAAACCTCCTCCATTTTTGAAATAACGGTATATCTCAAAAACAAAAGCTAACCTAAAACACGTTTAGTACCACTGGACTTAGCGTACTCGAATAAGGTTAACCCGCTAGGTGCCCCGCTTGACAGTTTTTCAACTAGCATAGTGTACATAATTAATTCACTAAAATATCAAATTTTAATTAAATTGAATAAAATGTGTTAATAGAAGGAACACTTTCTCGTTAAGGATCTTTTTGTAGATCCACTGTCAAGATTTCGTTTATTGATCAAGAAATAACTCATAGGCCCATTTTCACAACTAACCGATAGTTAAAAGTTGACTTTAACCTGCCTTATAAATAGTGTTCCATTATTAAAACTTTACTTAAACCTAAAGTGAGCGACAAAGTAAATTTAGGTTCATCCTACCTGGTAGGTTAAAGTATACATATGTTATAATGGAACATATTTTATACGGCCGATAAAATCCTACCTTTAGCTATCGCTAAGTTGTAAAAACGGGCCTTAAAGTCATAGTCAAAAGCACTACATGCCAAGAGGCGTGTTGTAAGTACTTCTTAGTTCTTAGAGCCTAATAAATTCGTCATTCTATGCGTAGAGAATTGCGCGTTATACCTCCAAAGAAGTCCGTATTTGTATCCCGATTCGCCTCTGACACAACCAGTGATGATATGGAATATTACTTAAAATCAAAATTGCCCGCAAGTACTGGTATTATAATTCACAAGTTTTCTTATTCTGAACCCAGAAGTATTGCGTCCTTTAAAATTACAGTACCGAATGACATTTTTGATCGAGTTGTTGATCCCTGTTTCTGGCCAAATAATGCACTCGTTCGCGAATTTTTATATAGAGAAAATCGTAGAACAAACAACGTTGCACGACTTTCATCAAATGAGTCTACAAACCAAAAAAACTTTGCATGAAAACTGAAAAACACTTAAATATTATTTATCAAAATGTTCGTGGTATAAACACTAAACTGGCTAACCTCTATATTGAAAGTTTTAATTTAAATCACCATATAGTTGTTCTCACTGAAACTTGGCTAAATAGAAACACTTTAAATACCGAAATTCTTTGCAATGATTTTAATATATTTAGACGTGACAGAGAAACTTTAACTACTGGTGGAGGCGTTTTAATTGCTGTTTTAAATACTTTCCAATCCGATGAGTTAAAATTTGAACATTATTCCGATATTGAGTTTATCTGTGTTCGGATAAAACTAAATAGCTCACATATATTTTTAACATGTTCCTACATTCCCCCAAAATCTGATCAACTAACTTACATGAAACATTTTGAATCCATAAAATCTGTTGTGTCTAAAGCTCAGCCGGAGGACTTCGTTTACGTTTTTGGTGATTTTAACTTGTCAGCAGTAATTTGGAAAATTTTACCAGACTCATACAGTTATGCACCAATAAAATCTGATGCCTTTATTGAAGAGTTTCTCAATAATTTATCTGATTTATGTCTTTTCCAAAAAATGGTATTTGCAATGATAATGGAAACACTCTAGATTTGGTTTTTGTGAATGAACCCACCAACTGCACCATTACGCGAACATTACCAGTTACTAGACCAGAGGATCGCTACCACCCTACTCTTGAAGTTAGTCACAATATTTTGTCTGATGCCTTTTGTAATCAGGATGATACAAACGATAAGAAATTATGTTTTAAGAAAACAAATTACGATGACCTGAACTATTTGTTGACCAACACTAATTGGCTTGAACTGTTATCCATTCCTAATGGTACCCCAGCTTCAATTGACTCTATGATTAATACATTTTATACTACTATGCATAATTTTTTTGAGGAGTGTGTGCCGAAACTTCTAGTGATTAAACATTCAGGTCCACCGTGGAATTCTCCTCATCTATCAAGATTAAAAAATTTTAAAAACAAATGCTATAAAAAATATAAGCAATATCGAACAGCTTATGATTATAGCAAATACTGTGTATCTCGAGCAGAATATAATCTTCTCAACAGGAGAATATATATAAATTACCTTGAGAAAATGAAAAGTAACTTTAAACGTGACCCAAAATCATTTTATAATTTTGTAAATTCGAAAAGAAAATCTACTGGCTATCCAAGAGTTATGAAGTATTTAATTAATGAGTCTAATATTAATTTGATTAAAAGCAATATGTTTGCTGATTTTTTTGCAACAACATATTCTAAGCAACAGTACGATACATCAACTGAATACCCGTTTTGTCTGATGGAACATCAGGCAATATCATTTTCATCTATTGATACTTCTCAGGTTCTTTTATCTTTGAAAACAATAAAATCGTCATTGTGTAGTGGACCTGATGGCATCCCTGCTTGCGTTTTAAAAACTTGTGCTCATGCTTTGGCTACTCCTTTGGCTATCATGTTTAATGTGTCATTAAAATACGGATATTTCCCCCAATTTTGGAGGAAATCCTTTATCATACCGATATTTAAATCAGGAAACAAGTCGGACATAACGAATTATAGAGGCATTGCAAAATTGAGTGCAATTCCCAAACTTTTTGAAAAATGCTTAACAGACTCTCTCTGCCACAGTGTATCCTCAATCATATCACCATACCAGCATGGTTTCAGGAAAGGTTGTTCTGCAGTAACAAATATTTTACAACTAACAACTCTAACAAATCGCGCTTTTAAGGATGGCCAACTTATGGACGTTATTTATACTGACTTCAGCAAAGCTTTTGATAAAATCAACCATAGCCTACTTCTCACTAAGCTGAATTTATTAGGGTTTACTAGCAACGCTTTGTGCTGGTTACGGTCGTACCTAACATGCAGGACACAGTGTGTTCTTTTTGATAATACCACATCCAAAGAAATTTCTGTTAGCTCCGGTGTCCCCCAAGGAAGTCATCTAGGTCCTTTGCTGTTTTCGATTTTCATAAACGACTTGCCGCTTGTAATGAAGCATTGTAATGTTTTAATGTACGCTGATGATGTTAAGATGTTTCTCAGCTACAAATTATCTTCAGATGGGGCGTATTTGCAGCAGGATTTAAATAGTTTTTACGCATGGTGTAAATATAACCAAATGGAGCTTAATTTAAAAAAATGCAAGCACATGCGATTTTCTAGAAATTGCACATCAATGCTACACTATTTCCTGGACGGGTATCAACTAGAGTTAGTTGGAGAATTTCTGGATCTTGGTATTCTACTTGATCCTAAGCTAGATTTCTGCAAACATATTACTATGACGACTAATAAAGCTCGTGGTGTGCTTGCTTATATAAAACGATGGTCTAAAGAGTTTACAGATCCTAATGTAACGAAACAACTATACATATCCCTTGTAAGGCCAATTTTGGAGTATGGGTCTATTGTCTGGGATCCTGAAGTTAACATGCACATAGACCGAATTGAATCTGTTCAAAAGCAGTTTCTCTTATTCTGCCTAAGGAGCTCATTTGGTCGTTATGCTGGGAATCTTCCTTCGTATACTGCGAGGCTATCAATAATTAAACTACCTACTTTAAAAAGTCGAAGGACAATGCTAAATGTGGCATTTCTAGTTAATTTGATAAATGGCGATGTCCTCTCCGACTTCCTTCTTCGTAACATAAATTTTAATATTCCACGACGTTTTACCCGACACCTAATACCTCTGCACCTTCCTGTTGTGCAAACAAATTATGCTGATGCTGATCCTTTGAGGAGAATATGCAAAAATTTCAATGAATTGTATAGCTTAATCGATTTTTCAATTAATATAAATGTAATTAAACGCAATATTATCGTGTTTTTAAATACTTAATATGTCTTAACAAAATTTTTTCGTTAATAATACCTTTATATAAAACTTTGTAATATATAGTAGTCTGTAAGGATTCATATCCATAGATTTAATCAAATAAATAAAAAAAAAAAAAAAAAAAAAAAAATTGCAGAACTACATTGTTACTTCGACTTCTACATCACCTTTGCTCTTCTCTTAATCCTTTCGAAACACTTCAACACAGTCAAAGTTAACGGGTCAGCATTCGTATGGGCTTATTTTTTTTTTTTTGGCTCATTTAACATTTAAAAAAATGTAGCTAGAAAATGTACTATCCTAAAAATAAATAAAAAAGTTAAAAGGATTTTGCAAACGACTTAACACGACTTTATTTGTATGACGGTTAACATTTACACACAGTCACAAGTTGTAATGAACCTTTTTTAGTTTTTCTTTTTTTGATTTGTGGTTTTATATGTGAACCTTAGAAGTTAAAGAAAACTTTTCGAAACTAGAAATAATGTTTAATACTTAATTTTGGTTGAGTAGGTTTTTTTTTGATATTTTAATTTTATGGTGCGATGATTGGCACCGTCTTAAAATCTCTTCAATGCCACATCTTTTGGACTTTAGTACCTAAAACCAGTATTCGAAAATAAACAGTACATTATTTAGCGCTCGGCTCACACACCCAAGAACGCTATCTATTTTTTTTACTGATTGTGTAGACGAATAATAACGTTCGTAACTATTTTCAAGAAAGAGCCGAACATTATATACTGTTCTGTTCTTCGTTAAAAAACAGAACAATTGTAGTGATACTGTCGACAAACATGTTAATGTTCTATAATGGTTCTTTTTTACATTGATAAAGAAATGAACAAACAAAAACTTTTAGCAACGACCGCACAACGAACAGCTTGTGTTTGTATTGTGTATATGTTTTGTTTGTATAAAATTATTTTGCTTTTTGTTTAATCGTATGTGTATTTTGTTTTTGTAAAAAATGTTTGGGTTTTGTTTTTAGAAGCCAAAAGGAACGAACATTAATGAGCCGAATCGAACACAATGAAGTTTGTGGACTTAAAACAAAAAAAAAAAAAAAAAAAAACCGAACGAAATTAAATGTTCTCATCTTTTGTTGAGTTTGATAAAAACAGTATTATTTCTGCGTTCGAAAGATGACAAAAGGGAAACGTTATTTTTTTATGATTTTCTACACAAACACTATTAGCGTTTGTGTTTTCCACAAATCTGCCGTACCGAACACTTAGGAGCGATATTTAGTTTTTATTTTCGAACACTGACTAAAACATATTCAAAACATCGCAGTCTCATTTTCTTCGCTCTTGGTAATGGAAAAAGTCCGAGGAATTATGGATACCCTTATTATTTCGTTCATTTAAAGTGGGCAATGGTCAAAAAAACGTCTGAACCGGCGTTGCCATTTATTTTTTTTTTTGAAAAAACTGATAATAAAGAAAATATTTTTCCGGTTGGCAGAAAAATTTCGTTTACTATTTATATGTAAATGTAAAATCTACAAAATCTGCCAATTAATAGAAAAACTTAATATTAAAACAATAAACTTCAAACTACTCAATGCAAGGTTGGATACCATCAAACATTTACCCAAAAATTTTTCTATACAATGTTGTTGTCGAACTGCATGTTATATTCTATGATTTTAACAGAGTAAGTAACAAAACAATAACAGTGTTGTAACCGTAGAGCGTCAAGCTAATAAACATTTTTTCCATTAGCACAAATGTTATAACTTTAAATTTTTTTTCTATTTGATTGTACCGTTATAATACCTATATTAAGGGAAGCGGTATACGTATACCGGTATTTTACGCAAATAACTAATTTCGGTAACTAAGTTTAAACGGTATCGGTTGCCAACCTTGACTCAATGCTTAGAAACAATTCAACAAATCAGCATATTTGGTGACGCTGGGGGCAAATCATGGCAGTCATGATCGCACATGGTTTTTTTCGACAGACATCTGCCATCGTATCTTATTAGACCGATTCTTATGTATGCATGTATGTATGTATGAATGCATGTATGTATATGTTACAAACATTAAAGGTGAAGTTGGGTATACACCAGGGTTGATAAAGTTGGTACAACTGTACTTTGTTTGGTACAATTTAAAATTAAAAAGTACGCCGGTACCCCCGTGACTCATTTGGTACTATTTCCAAATTTTTCAAACCTACTTATTTATAATTGATATAAAATGGCAACTCGTATTTACTGCTCAATGGTTATAAGCGGAGTTTAGTATTTGGTGCAAATAGTCTTGCGAAAATGCAAAATGTCGTAGCTTTTTTATGAAATCTAAGGGAAACTCAAATTTTTGTTGTTGGATTTATCAAAACAGCTATGATATTTTGCATTTGCTCTTTTGCAAGACCATTTGTACCAAAAACTGAACTCCGCTATCGTTCATTGAACGATTGCTTATGCCACATTCAATTTAGTATCTGATGATATTTACAAGTTTTTAAAAGATATAAGTAACCAGTTCTGCAAAAGTTCTACATGGTAGAAAAGACGACTTCCTCTCAATTCAAGATTATTTTGGAACGAATTCATAATATTTTCAAATATTCGTCAACAAGATGGTTGTCACGTCAAGAAGTAATCAAAATAATTTTGGAACAGTGGGAGCCCACTCCATTATTATTTTAATCCGAATTATTCTGAAGGAGATTTTACAAGCGCTAAATTAAGTTTTATTATAGTAGCAGCAGAACATATTGAAAATTGTAGACACAATAAAATTGGAAATGCACATATTTTTAGAACGCTTAAATAATTATATTTGCGTTTAAAAGTCGACATTGCATTTAAATATTATACACAGTGTTATACATAACAATAGGGTGGGTAACATTTTTTCGCGTCAAAAGCACATCCCGATTCTTGTTCTATAAGTCATTCCTAGAAAGAAACTATAGGTTAAAATTGAATTTTGAGCACTGGATTTTTCAAAATTGTTAGTTTTCCTAAACAAATTATAATTGGTCTAGACAGACCAGTATCATGCGGTTTTTAGGGTCGAGAAATCCATTTATGTTTATTTTTAATTGTCGCCAGAAAGTGTTTTCGTACACTTTTTAGAATATATAGTATTTTTTTGGGAAATTAACGAATATTTCCCAACGTTTGCTACTTATAGACCTGAACAGGGGAGAAAAGGTAAAAAAAATCGAATTTTTTAAAGTTTTTTGCGATTTTCATCTTGATGTTTTTTTGATTTTATATGTTCACAATTTTTGTTCTTTATGGCAAGATCTACAATTTGTCTCAGATGGTAAATTAAAATTCCGAACGGTTTGCAAGATATGAGCCTGAGAAAATGATCAGGTTTTTGCAAATATGACACCGAGGCCCAAATCTTTGGGGGCCCATAAAAAAGGCCATGACTTTGGGCAAAACTGGGACACACGGGTCTTTTTTTTTGGTCTTTTATCACGTAGTGTTGTCCGTATATGGTTATTTTTTTTCGTGTTGCACTGTGTAATTAATGATTATGTATTTTTTGCTATCTATTCTTAACATGTACAAATGAATTTTAAGTACCTTCACAGAAAAAAGTAAAAAACGGTTTTGATCACCAAAATAATTGAAACAAGCAAAAAATTGTTTAATTTTGCACCTATCACCGAAATGATTATACCTATTACTCAAATTTGCAAAAATTGCAAAACAAGGATTTTTTTCCAATTAAAAAGTTTTTACATTTTAATTACAAAAATAATTGAAAAAATTATTAATATTAAACAATATTTTAATTAAATGAATTAACAAATTAATTGAAAAAAAATCAATATTTTAATTGAATGAATTACTAACGTAATTGATTACAATACAGAAAATTAATTATTTTAATAATTGTATTGATTAAAACAGTGATTGAATTTTTGCATTAAATCGATTAAATTTTTAATTGAACAAATTAAACAGTGTATTTGAAATACACTCTAAATTCAATTACGCAAATTATTGAATCAAACAAATTAGTAATTGAATAAGTTGGTTAAATCAATTCAGTTGATGGTTAAATGAAGCAAAATAATAATATTTTAAATATATGTTTTACATATTTAAATATGGTTTAAAAATAACTTGTTTTATTTGTTTAATTGTAATAGCTCATGCTTAATTGTACAAATTTTGAAAGATTTTTTGACAGGGGAATTTCATTCATACAACTTTGTATAAAATTGTAGAATAACTCTGATTCTTCAGGGTATTCAAGATTGAAAACAAAAAAACAGTTTTTGTTGTGTAATTTGGCTGTACTTTTTTCACCTATTCACTTTAAACGCACATCATGAAATGACGCCAAAAATTCAAGAATTAACAAACAAAGAAAATAAACATCAAATTTCGATTGCGACCATAACCACCGTCAATACTGTGGTCAGCCACAAGGCGATTTTTTATTTTACGCATAATATACATATGCATGTAGGCTCATTATTGACATTGTTGGTGGTCATAATTGTAATTCGTCTATAACAAATTTCAGTTAATTTTTTAGTTGTTGATAGTTTTTTTTTTGCACGCGACGCTTACTGTTCTTTTTGACGACAAAGACATGTGTGTTTGTGTATATGTACATTAGGGTGGCCGTTATTTTCTTTTTTTTGATTTCTTATATTCTCCCCCCCCAAATCGGTTCAGTTTTATGTAAAAAAAAATACAAAAAAATTTCGTAGCGATAAGTTGTGTTTTAGGGGGGGCGTCGGCCCCTCAAAGTTTGCCATCAAGCCATTTATTCAAATGTAATTTGTTTGCATATGACTATCTCTTAAAAACAACATTTTACAAGAACAAGAAAAAAATATGTAAAAAAATTTTTTAAAAAAACCAAAAAATTTTTTTTAAAAAGATTGATTAAATAGCTATCTAAGCTGCTTGAGACAAATTTTGCTAACCCCGATTGGTAATAAGTTACATGGATGTGAAAGAACACCTGTATGGCCAAAATTTCAAACTTTGACCCTCCCAAACTCAGAAACTTTTTGACCGATCTTGTTGAAAATTTGTGTCTGAACTACTATTCAATGGGACTAACGGTGGTGCAAATTTCATCCAAATCGAAAGATTTCGATTTCAAAATTAGTTCACTTGACATTAAATCCCTCTTTTATATATATAAAACGTATATAAAATGTTTGGAATTTTGTTGTTATTTTCTTAATTATTTTCTTAAAATAATTAGTATTGTGGTTATTTTGTTGAACTATTTATGGTTTTTAATCCAAATTTTTTATATTTTTAATTAGGCTTAAGTTCATGAAATTTAATTTTTATTAAATTATTTTTATGAAGAAAGGAATTTTACAAAAAATTAATTAAAATTGTTATTGATAATCTTTCATTCTTGACGTGGCTCGGGCTCGAACCCTGGCCGGCAGGTTACCATGACATGTTTCGATCGCAACCACTCGATCTCCTCAGATGGATTTGCCGTCTTACACTCGCAGCCATCGACGACTGCTGACGTCACTAGTCAAACATCAATCCTTAAACCAAATTGTATTTTAACATTTGGTAGATCGAAATTTGCTTTCCTGAATGATTATCCATTTTAATTGAATTCACATGTTTTTTCCTTTACTTCTGTTTTTTCGTACTTTCGTCAAGAATTTTTCTTGAAGTCCAAGTACATTTTTTGTTTTTTCACTTTGTCTTTCTCTTTTCTGTTGACCTTTTTCAGCACAACTTGAAGGACAAATGTACAAATAGAGCTCGTGCCTTAGCTTTAACAATAATTAGTATTGTGGTTATTTTGTTGAACTATTTATGGTTTTTAATCCAAATTTTTTATATTTTTAATTAGGCTTAAGTTCATGAAATTTAATTTTTATTAAATTATTTTTATGAAGAAAGGAATTTTACAAAAAATTAATTAAAATTGTTATTGATAATCTTTCATTCTTGACGTGGCTCGGGCTCGAACCCTGGCCGGCAGGTTACCATGACATGTTTCGATCGCAACCACTCGATCTCCTCAGATGGATTTGCCGTCTTACACTCGCAGCCATCGACGACTGCTGACGTCACTAGTCAAACATCAATCCTTAAACCAAATTGTATTTTAACATTTGGTAGATCGAAATTTGCTTTCCTGAATGATTATCCATTTTAATTGAATTCACATGTTTTTTCCTTTACTTCTGTTTTTTCGTACTTTCGTCAAGAATTTTTCTTGAAGTCCAAGTACATTTTTTGTTTTTTCACTTTGTCTTTCTCTTTTCTGTTGACCTTTTTCAGCACAACTTGAAGGACAAATGTACAAATAGAGCTCGTGCCTTAGCTTTAACAATAATTAGTATTGTGGTTATTTTGTTGAACTATTTATGGTTTTTAATCCAAATTTTTTATATTTTTAATTAGGCTTAAGTTCATGAAATTTAATTTTTATTAAATTATTTTTATGAAGAAAGGAATTTTACAAAAAATTAATTAAAATTGTTATTGATAATCTTTCATTCTTGACGTGGCTCGGGCTCGAACCCTGGACGGCAGGTTACCATGACATGTTTCGATCGCAACCACTCGATCTCCTCAGATGGATTTGCCGTCTTACACTCGCAGCCATCGACGACTGCTGACGTCACTAGTCAAACATCAATCCTTAAACCAAATTGTATTTTAACATTTGGTAGATCGAAATTTGCTTTCCTGAATGATTATCCATTTTAATTGAATTCACATGTTTTTTCCTTTACTTCTGTTTTTTCGTACTTTCGTCAAGAATTTTTCTTGAAGTCCAAGTACATTTTTTGTTTTTTCACTTTGTCTTTCTCTTTTCTGTTGACCTTTTTCAGCACAACTTGAAGGACAAATGTACAAATAGAGCTCGTGCCTTAGCTTTAACAATAATTAGTATTGTGGTTATTTTGTTGAACTATTTATGGTTTTTAATCCAAATTTTTTATATTTTTAATTAGGCTTAAGTTCATGAAATTTAATTTTTATTAAATTAAATTCCTTTCTTCATAAAAATAATTTAATAAAAATTAAATTTCATGAACTTAAGCCTAATTAAAAATATAAAAAATTTGGATTAAAAACCATAAATAGTTCAACAAAATAACCACAATACTAATTATTGTTAAAGCTAAGGCACGAGCTCTATTTGTACATTTGTCCTTCAAGTTGTGCTGAAAAAGGTCAACAGAAAAGAGAAAGACAAAGTGAAAAAACAAAAAATGTACTTGGACTTCAAGAAAAATTCTTGGCGAAAGTACGAAAAAACAGAAGTAAAGGAAAAAACATGTGAATTCAATTAAAATGGATAATCATTCAGGAAAGCAAATTTCGATCTACCAAATGTTAAAATACAATTTGGTTTAAGGATTGATGTTTGACTAGTGACGTCAGCAGTCGTCGATGGCTGCGAGTGTAAGACGGCAAATCCATCTGAGGAGATCGAGTGGTTGCGATCGAAACATGTCATGGTAACCTGCCGGCCAGGGTTCGAGCCCGAGCCACGTCAAGAATGAAAGATTATCAATAACAATTTTAATTAATTTTTTGTAAAATTCCTTTCTTCATAAAAATAATTTAATAAAAATTAAATTTCATGAACTTAAGCCTAATTAAAAATATAAAAAATTTGGATTAAAAACCATAAATAGTTCAACAAAATAACCACAATACTAATTATTTTAAGAAAATAATTAAGAAAATAACAACAAAATTCCAAACATTTTATATACGTTTTATATATATAAAAGAGGGATTTAATGTCAAGTGAACTAATTTTGAAATCGAAAGATTTCGATTTGGATGAAATTTGCACCACCGTTAGTCCCATTGAATAGTAGTTCAGACACAAATTTTCAACAAGATCGGTCAAAAAGTTTCTGAGTTTGGGAGGGTCAAAGTTTGAAATTTTGGCCATACAGGTGTTCTTTCACATCCATGTAACTTATTACCAATTGGGGTTAGCAAAATTTGTCTCAAGCAGCTTAGATAGCTATTTAATCAATCTTTTTAAAAAAAAATTTTTGGTTTTTTTAAAAAATTTTTTAACATATTTTTTTTATATTTAAAACTTTTTTTTTTTTTTTTTTTTGCCAAGTTGTAAATTTAAAAAAAAAATTTAAAAAAATTCAAAAAAAAACAAAAAAAATTTTTTTTTAAAGATTGATCAAATAGCTATCTAAGCTGCTTGAGACAAATTTTGCTAACCCCAATTGGTAATAAGTTACATGGATGTGAAAGAACACCTGTATGGCCAAAATTTCAAACTTTGACCCTCCCAAACTCAGAAACTTTTTGACCGATCTTGTTGAAAATTTGTGTCTAAACTACTATTCAATAGGACTAACGTTGGTGCAAAATTGCCATATACCATGTTCTTGTAAAATGTTGTTTTTAAGAGATAGTCATATGCAAACAAATTACATTTGAATAAATGGCTTGATGGCAAACTTTGAGGGGCCGACGCCCCCCCTAAAACACAACTTATCGCTACGAAATTTTTTTGTATTTTTTTTTACATAAAACTGAACCGATTTGGGGGGGGGGGAGAATATAAGAAATCAAAAAAAAAAAGTTCTCCATACAACTAACGGCCACGCTAATGTACATGTAAGGGCAAAGACAATAAATTAATAAAGATGTTGGTTGCACTTGTAACATTTTTCGCAAACTGTTGATGAGGGAGGAAAGCAACAAGGAGAAAGCAACAAAGTGTTCAATTCAAACAACCGAGTTGATTGATTCAATTAAACTTATAATTAAAATAAAACTTAAAATCAAGTTAAATTTTAATTGAAAAAATATATTTTTTTTTAATTCAATCAATTAAGAACGTAATCAAATTTATTTTAAAATTCAAATATCACTATTAATTGAAAAAAAACTGCCAATAATTTTTTCTGTGTTATGTTGTGGTTTTAACAAATTTTTGTTTTTAAAAATAAAATAAAAAAAATTTTAAATAAATGATTTAGTACTATGGGGCCGGAAAAGTACGATTTTAAAAGTTCGTTGGTACGATATTGGTTTTCTCATTTACCATCCCTCGTATACACATTTTCTTAAGCATCAAAGTGGCATACAATTCGAAAAGGTTTTAAAAAATATAGAACTTATTTTTAACGATTTAATTCCTTTTAATTTATAAAAAAACTTTAGTTCGACTTAAACTTTTTAACTATTGTGTTAAGTTAGTTATTGGTAGTTCTACGGGGTGTACTTATTTAACTTCAGATTTACAAAAGTTATAAGCTCAACACGAAACTGTCAACTTTGACAGGCTTGAAAGAAAACACCTCGTGGCACAAAATGGTGTGATGTTTGAGAAGGCTATTAATTTATCGACTCCAGTGTGCGTTACTTAACAATTTAAAATTTGTTTTTGAATAAAGTCTTTTCGACAGCTATCCTTACATCGTTTGCTTCTAAACAAATGTCCTATTTTTGTTTCCTTTCTCTCTCAACATGATTTAGGTTTCCTTTACACTGTCTTTTCTTTCTAATACATATTTTGCACACATTTCTTATTTTAAATATGAACTCCAAAACTAACTTTTAATAACTTTCTGTTATTTTATAACTTTTTCTTATTGTTTTTCGTTGCGAACAAGAAGTTTTTGTGGCTAAAGAAAAATAAAAAACAAAAAAAAAAAAAACGTTATTGTCTTATTTATGACAACAAAAATGTTCCAAATCCTTCGAGCTTTTCTTACTTTTATGAACCACAAAGAATTTTAATATTACCTGTTTTTATGCAAAATTACATGGATTTTTCTGTATTAGTTTCTCTGTTTTCTGGTATAAAAATAATTGTAATCAAAAATTTTATTCAAATATTTTACAAACAAGAATTGCGTTTTTTTTTATTTGGTAAAGAAGTTTAAAGGCAGGGCCAGGTAAAAAAGAAAGTGGCTACATAAACCTTCGGGAACAATAGGCAACATTTATTTAACATGAAACAACTTGTTCAAAGGACTCAAATTTTGTGATTTGTTGCCAAAGCTGGAAAACGACCGAAATAATAAAAAAAAACACAATATTATGTAGAAAAAAGGAATAATAAACAGCAATAAAAATATTGTTGAGAGGAAAATAAAAGCAACGTCTAAAAAGAATAGTAAATAAATTTTAAAAAGAGGAGGGGAATAAAACTGAAATTATTTAAAATGCATAAGAAGTCGCAGGAACTATTCTCAATGCATTGTATTTTGTAGAAGCGTGAAGAAGTTGCCAGGTGAAATTTATAAGAAAGCTAAATGCCTTTCGAATTCCATCCAATTCCAAATTTTAAGATAAAACGGAATAAAAGAAAGTTTTCTGAATAATCATTTATTTAAAAACTTACTTTTAAATATACATCGAAAACTGTAGAAATTATTTAAATATAAATAAAATGTTATTGACTTCAAGAATTATAATAAACAATCGAAATTATGATTAAACGCGAGCGTTTTATTTCGAAAATTGCACTTCGACCTTTATAACCGATTTCAAATATTATAATTAATTTCGAAAATTGCAGAAATTACTTAAATATAATTAAAATGTAATTGATTTCGAAAATTATAATGAATTATCGTTATCATAGTTTAATTTATAATTTAATTATAATTATTTCTAAAATTGAACTTTGACATGTTTAACCGATTTCGAATATTATAATGAATTTCGAAAATTGCAGAAATTATTTATATACATTAAAAATGTAATTGATTCCGAAAATTGTAATCAATTATCGAAATTATGATTTTATGCAAGCGTTATAGTTATGTCGAAAATTGTACTTTGACATTTATAACGGATTTTGAATATTATAATTAATTTCAGAAATTGTAGAAATTATTTAAATAGAATTAAGATGTAATCGATTTCGAAAATTATGATTTAATGCGAGCGATGTAATTATTTCGAAAATTGTACTTTGACAGTTATAACCGAATATAAAGAAAGTATAGGACTACTTAAACAAATTTTTGAAGAATTTTTTCCCCCTTTAATTGGGTAAGTTAGTGGCTTAAAGGTTAGCACTTTTTAATATTTGGAAAAAGAGAACGACAACGGCTCTGGAAAATTGGGGGAGTGGAAAATCGGAAAACCCTCTTGGTGACTTATAGCCTAAGGTGTGCTCTGTTTTAGAAAAAAATATTAGCTAAGTTGGGCCAATAACGTTGACTACAGTTTTGATTCAATGGCATGGGTATTTAAATACCCACTTCGCTGTCAGAGGGTTCAAAAACATATTATTTTCTTTAATTTGTTGGCAAGTAAAAATGCGTTGTTTTATGTAAAATGAACTATTTATTAGTAAAAAATAAAGAAATAAATATCACTCGTGCTCTATTATTGAGATATTTTTAAGGTTTTTTGGTAAGCATGAAACTGTGCAAAACAAGCCTTTGGGTGTAACTTAAATTTCCATTTTGTACAATGTGGATTGTACAATGTGTGAAACTTTCGCTTCACATTGTCCACAATGGCCACGCTTAATAATTTGGCTTATCATATGGTCAAAGTTATCCATGCGCTTTGCTATTTCTTGTGCATTTGTGACAACTTTTTCTTTTACACGAACACTATTATTAGGAATTGTTACCAATGCTTCAACAACGCTCAAACGAAATAAAATTCATTCATGATTGGAGATCCTTCAGCTTTTCTTAGTATGCAGTGTAATTTCCAGGCATACACTATACAAGCATCCAAAGCATTAGTAAGAAGGCCTCGGCTCTTTCGTATAAAATATAAGATACAGATTCCACATTCCCTTCTATGACAACAGAGAAGAGAAGGAGTAACAAGCACAAGCAAAAGAATAATTTTTTTTTTTGATCGCGTTACCATGTTATGTAACTGTGAAAGAAGCGAGAGCAATGACAACGTGTGTAAAAAGATATAAGTATGGAATGGAGCGAGCAGGCCTTGTAAAGGGCCGATGTTGAATGTGAAACACACCTAAACGTCAAGTTTTTTTCTGCATTTCATTTGACATTTCTCAATTTCAGACTAACTCAATTTGAACCATGGAAAAATACACAATCGAGCAACGCGTTAAAGTTATTCAGGCTTATTATGAAAATGGGCGTTCAAATCAAAATGCATATCAGCTTCAGTATTGAGGCACATTTTCACTTCAGTGGATTCGTCAATAAGCAGAATTGTCGTATTTGGGCGAATTATAATCCAAGAGTGATTGTCACCCACAAATATTGACTGTTTGGAGCGGTTTATAGGCTGGCGGTATCATAGGGCCGAATTTTTTCCAAAATGAGGCCGGTCAGGCAGTTATTGTGAATGGTGTTCGCTATCGTGAGATGATAACGAACTTTTTATGGCCCGAATTGGAAGATGTGGATGATATGTGGTTTCAACAAGACGGTTCCACTTAGCTTACGAAACTAAGGCTCTTTTGCGCTACAAATTCAATTGCCGTGCAATCTAACGTTGTGACGATGTCAATTGGCCGCCAAGATGATGTGATTTGACACCGTTGGGCTTCTTTCTTTGGGGTTATTTGAAAGAAAAGGTGTATGTCGATAAGCAAGCAACAATCAAGAGCTAAAGGATAAGATAATTCGGCACATTTACGGCATAGAACCTCAATTATGCCTCAGCATCATCTAAAATGTGGACCATCGGATGGAGGTGTGCCGCCAATATTTTGTTCCATACACAATTGAACCATACCAATATTATCATACTTAAAAGAAATGAAAATAATTTCCTAAATAATTTGTATTCAAATTCAACATCGTCCCTTAAAATTTAACCACCCTTTACAAAAAATACAAAGGCCTTCTTGAAGGCATCCGTACTTCTTCCTTTTCCTTCCTTTCTAAGTACATAGTGAAGTAAGCACACAACTTTCACATCAATGCATGCAATAAATAAGTTTTTTAATTTATTTTTTTTTTAAATCTTGTATTTTAGAACTCTTTAATAGCGAAGTGGGTAGAAAAATACCCATGGTCTAGGGGCCAAGGTTTGACAGGTAAAAAGAAAAAAAAAAAAAAACGCAATGTCAATATAAATGCCCATAATATCAAATGTGTGAAACTTCATCAAAATCCGACCACGAAATCGGGGGTCAGTCTTTAATGGGTTAAGGCTGTTTGGCAATTTTATATACATTATATTGACTATGTCCGAGTTAGTAAAATTATATTCATATAATATAACTAGCTGTTTGGTCCCGGCGCTGCTCAGGAATTTCCAAATAACAATTAAGTACTGAAGAATTTTGTTAAAAACTGGACCCCAGCGCTTTATACCGGGTCAAAATTTTTTCAGGAAACTTATTATTGTTGAATAAATATATTTTGTGAATTTCAGCCAAATCGTACCATAAATTAAAAAAAAGATTTAAATATCAAGACAACAGTGCTACCTATCGGGATTGAACTTAAGAGAATCCTGGCTCCAAACTAAACTAATTTATCGAATCGGTACAGTGGTTCTTGAGAAACACATACCCGGTACTAACGTTTTTATACCCACACCACAATAGTGGAGACGGTATTATGCATTTGTGCTGATGTGTGTAACGCCTTAAAATATTGGTTAAAGTACGATGTCCGTCCGGCTTGCTGGCTGGCAGTCCATGTAACCTTGTGCGCATAGTACAGGTCCCAATTTTGGAGATAATTTGATAAAATTTGGGACATAGGTTCTTATTGGCATGAGTGCCCCGGTAGGCTAGTTAGTCTATCAACCCCGGGGTTGCGGGTTCGATTCCCGCCAGAGACTCTGGTTTCTTTCCTGCAGACAAACGTCCAGCTTCGCGGGGATTAGCATAGGGAATTACAAAATTAAAAAAAAAAAAAAATATCTATATGGACACAAGAGGTATGCATTTGTTAAAAAATAGGACCACGAAATTTAAAACATAGCTAGATGCATATCTATACATATAGTTACATAAGCTATACAGTTTTTCAAAAATAGGACCACGAGGGGAGGTAGGGGGCAATTTCTGCCTCTCACAAACTTGCAAACCGATTTTAATGAAGTTTAAAAACATAGATAAATCCATATTTATAAGGACACATAAGCATGATGTGTTTTTAAATACTTTCTTACTTGTTATATATATAGAAAATTAAAAAGTATATAGTAAAAAAGTATTACCAAGAAATTCTTCCTTAAAAAAATAGTTCAAATTATTATTATCGTCAAATCTGGCAACTGTGGATTTCACGTCCGCACGTATGTATGTGAAATTGTTTGTTTGCTTGTTGTATTGAGAAGAGCCTGTTTGCATGCTGTTGAAGTGTAAGCTGCTGCTGCCTGCTATCCAACCAGCCAGGAATCCAGTCAAATAACATGCAAAATCCTCGGATACAAAATGGAAAGACTAACAAAATATTATTAGAGTAACGAAATAAACGAAAATACAATTACTTAACATGCTGTATGTGCCAAGTGTATTAGGTTTTTATATTGGCCTGCATGTTTAAATGGATGTTTCCAACTATTCGTTCTTCCTTTATATGAAAATTATTAGGATGAACCTCTTTAAAACTGCAAAGGATCTGTAGTTATTGTGCTTTTCGCCTTAGGAACTCGATTTTCAATGAAAACTTAAAGTTTTTAGGCATTTTTGCTGTGCCGTTTTTTAGATTTTGTTATAGAAAGTGGCCCCAAAGTACCAGAATCGCCCCTTGTTTACAAGCTGGAATTATTTAACCTCCTGTTGAGTAGCAACGGCACCTAGAGAGATCCGCTTGCAGGCTGCACTTCCCCACAAATGATCGAAAATCAGCGCTTAAAGCTAACTTTTAAGATCGCTAATGGGTCCAAACCACCATGTGATCCTCTAAGGGCCCCAACCAATAGTCAGATCAATGCCGTGCCACCGGGGGCTACTGACTCCCATGGTACAAAATAGGATCTCTGGTCAGCTTGATTTCTCCGGAGCTACATGCTACATTACACCAAAAATCCTTAGAATGTTTATTTTTTTTTTATTTCCTAAGCTTATACCGCGATGCTCTACGCTTGTCTGCAGGAAAGAAACCAGAGTCTCTGGCGGGAATCGAATCCGCAACACCGGCGCTGATAGACTAGCTCACTGCCAGCTGACCTACCGGGGCATAATGACCACAGCCGCCATATAGGTCCCATTTTCACAAAAAGTCGCTTTAACGCGCTTACATCTTTAAAACAATGTTATCGAGCCAAAATTGCTCATATGTAAATTTTACAAAAATAAATAACTCTATTTCATTTGGTTAAGACAGACTCAACATTAAGCGTCGCTTCCGTACAGGCCTTATTTCCTTAAATGTTCTTTCAATAGGGAAATGGGGAATAATTTCCCATAGATTTGAAATAAGGCCCGTCTTTATAATCATTCTGCTTATTCTCACAAAGGATGTAGAATATCGTTAAGCCTGGCTTGCCCGGCCTTTATTAAATTACTTAAGGAACGCCCTATTAATGAAAATGAAAATAATAAATATACTTGGTATTCGGATTGTAAGTGTATGAATCCTAAACCACAAACCCAATTTTGGAAAAATATAGTCCTTTACACACACACACACACACACACACACACACACACACACACACACACACACACACACACACTCACTCACACCCATGCATTTACACTTGCACTCAAAAACAGCTACTGCAAAAACATGTTGCCACAAACAAATACTAAGAACTACGAAACCGGATGTTGATACAAGTTGAAAAGTAGAAAAAATACAATAGAAACCACATTTGAAAAAAATAATATCTTTGAAAGAAATTACTCGTATATGTAGTATAAAGTTTATTTTATGAAATAAAATATAAAATGCAGAAAAAATTTACAAGTACAAATGTGTGTTTGTAGAGTAAACACAAGTGGTCAGGCTTATTGTTATTTTTTTTTAGTTAATTCCCAAAAGTACCCTTTTTTGCTTCTTATCCTTCACTTGCTTTTTATTCTTTCTATCCTGCCAACTTGGTAGACAGCCACTCCAAATAATAACTACAAAAAAATTTATATATTTTTGTATTCCTGCAGCTTTTTGTCGTCATTTGCTGTTGGAGTTGTTGCAATTATTACAAATAAATAAACCGGTCGTTTTCTTTATGACCAGCAATGTTGCCAGATTTCACAAATTATCACCATTTTTGCGTTCTTTTCTTTTTACCGGAAAAAATCTTCTATTGATGATTGTTACTTTGAACAATTTAATCAACTTCAAGACAATTTAAAACATTAAATTTATGCATGAAAATCACCCTTTACAATTTTTTTAACACTTTGTTAAAGGTTTTCATGTTCGAAACCAAAAATTTCTTTGTTTTATCGATATATATATATATATATATATATATATATATATATATATATATATATTAGGGTGTCCCTAATAATACGACTTTAATATTTTTGTACGTATACCCTCTAGTTTTTTCTATTTAGGATAAAACAGTTACATACATTTTTTCTAATTTGGAAAATCGTTAAACCGTGCCGAATTGCTATCGAAAGATTTTGGTTTATTGTACTTTTTTGTATTATTATAAGACAACATACTTAACAGCGGCACACCAATTTGAATAACACTTCGTGGATTTATAGTATAATCTAAAAAAAATAATTTATAGATCAATTTATTTTATCAGTATAAAAGCATGCTTTTTAAGGTTAAGGGTAGAATTTGACCCATAACCCTAAAAAATTTATCACTCATCAATTTGAATGTGAATTGGCAAATTGTAGTTCCCAAACAAATTATACACATTCAGTTTTGTTAATGGTCAAGAAGCATGCTAAAGGGTACAAAATGACCCTTGACCCTTAACGAAATTATTTGCTTATGTGGAGTTTATATGAAAATTACTTATAAGGAGAACAACGCAAGGAATAGGGCATAAACGAAGGATTCGATTAAAGCATTTTTCTTCTTCAATTATTAAATCAGTAGTAACCGATTTTCCAAACGATTATTCCAGTAGTACAGATGAGGATAAATACATTTTAGAGGTGAATTTATGTACATATTCAGAAACTCTGCTACTACAACCTAATGCGAATGGAGGAAGGAATAATTTTATGATTAACAAATTTGCGATAGCATTGGTTAAGTACCAATTTAGTATAAGTCGTTAGCTCATGGGTACACGAATGATAAATTCCCCATCAATAAGTCATCATAATATGAAAAATCCATTTAATAAAAATGTTGTAATATTTTATCATTTAATTCATATTCAGGTGTGCTATGGAAATCGAAATCTTATTAAAAACGGCGTTTTGGGTTTTCGATTTCCAGAACACCCCTGTTTGTTTCTAAAAGTTAAATTTATTAATTTACCGACATTAAATTGTGGTCTTTAATGTTCTAGAAAGTTATTTATCGGCACGAATGAAAAATAAGATATTTTTACAACTATTAATCAAAATTAAACCTTTTTAATGAATGTTCGAAAATTCGAATATAATTTCGAAAATTTTTCTTTAAATTTTTTATATTATTTTTTCCTTTTTATTTTTATTTTTTGTTAATTATTTATTATAATTTAAAAAAGTTTATATTAATTCAACATATGTAAATATATACCAGTAATTAGTATTCGAAATTAATTTTAAATTTTTAATAAAAAGTTTCTACCTTTCAATTATCAAATTTTATGTTAACATATAAATCTTAAAAACCTAACTTTATAAAAATTAAAAGTAATATAGTTTCAAGGCATTTTTTTGAGTTCGAAAACACTTTCGCGCGAAAAAAAATTAAAAATTTCCAACATATTTCATATTGGTATTAAAAGTTTTAAGTTTTTATAGAATGTTCGAAAATTCGAATATAATTTCGAAAACTTTTTGGTTACCAAATTACTTGTTTTGGATTAAAAACGAAATTTTTGTATTATTTTACTATTTTTTTAGTTTCCATTTATTTGAAAATTTTTATTACCAGCGAATATTTAAAACTTTAGCTTCCATATTTGATATGAATTTAAACTTTTTAAAAAAATTTTCAATACTATAACATTTTGAATACAAATATGTTTGAATTTATGGCCTGTTCGTCTATTTGAACGAAGATTTTGTTCGCTAAACTTATATGTAAAACAAAAACAACCCTCCGGGAAATTTGTGTCAATTGGTCCAACAGACTGGTCCTGGGAGTTGTAAAAATAGAACAGGTACAAAACGAAAGAACTCATGACCAGTGAAAGAAGAACCAATCATGTAACTGTGGCCATGTTCTGTAACTCTCGCGTTGAGAAACTTTTCGTTTGAAATGTGTAAAACGAAACAAAAATGCAATATATTGAAGCAAACAGCTGTTTTTCTCACTAAACTGTGTCTTTAACTTTTTTTGCGAGTACTAGCTGTCACGTAAGGGAATTACTCGCCAATTTACAGAAAAAGTGTGTCTGTAACATTTTTGTGAGATAAGTTCCCGCTTTGAACTGTCAAATAAACTCACGAATAAAAATGGGGTGAGAAAAAATTTTAACACTAAAAAAACAACAAAAAATGCAAAATACAACGAATAATAATAATAACATTTTTTTCTTGGCACATTTTTTTATTGTTTAATTGTGATTCTTTTAACATTTTTATAAAATATAGGAATGTTATCAAAGCTCGTTTGCAGTGTAACCCTCTTAGCATTTTCACTGCTAAATTTAGCATTACTTATTTTGATTTAGCAGCGAATTTTTCAAATAGCATTTAGCATTATTTTCAGCATTTTTGAAATATTTTTTAGTATTATTTAGCATTTTTTAATCCTAAAAATTTAATATATTGCTATTTCACAATATAACTTATCACTTCTGTCAATCTCTATAATTGTATTTTCTCATTTATACGTTTATACAAATGTATAATAATAGAAGTCCTGTAAACACAAAAAAAAAAAAAAAAATTAAAGAAGAAATGGTAGATTTTACTACATAAGAAATAACGGTTTTAGAACAGCATGGCAAAAGCGGAATGCATACGAATTGATGAACCAAAGATCAACTATTGAATTCTGGATAGGTGTTTAGGATGAAGACAGATCATATTCTAATGGTATTTTTACCAACAATTTGGAAATTAAGGAAAACTATTCATATAATGATGTGTTTAATGTGTAATTAAATTTACTGAAAATGCTGTTGAATAGCCTTTTATGTTTTTTTTTTTTTTATTATTTCCTATATTTCCTATATAAACATTTTATAAGTACAAGATATTTTGATACAATTCAATTTCGGCCTCAGCGCCCTAGAGGCATTATTGAGGCAAGTTGGCATAATAATTAAGTTTAAGGATAAGGAAATTTAATAAATAAGGGTATTCATTTCAGTTTTTTTATTTGTTGGAAAAATGGAAAAGTGGAAAAATGTAATTTTTGTTACAACAACCACAAGAAAAAAAATTCCACCAAAAGTTACATTTTTATCAGACTATAACCAAGTGTAAAAAAGTCAGGATAAAAAGATGTAATTTTCCGCTTTAAACGTCAAACGAAATGATGTTGCCATTCATAAAAAATTGCTAATTTTTTATACAAAGTACGAAAAATTGCATCTCTTTTTACAAACTCTTGAATTGTACAACTCTGATTTTAAAAATTATTTTTTATAGTTACAACATTTCTTTTTCATTTAATCTTTCAAAAAGAAGAAATTCATATTAAATATGTGTTCAATGAAAAAAGTTATTAAAAAAGAATTAAAAAGAGAAATGGGGTCAAAAAAAATTTACAGAAGCTGAAGTTAATAAAATACTCGACTTTTTGGCAGACAATCGCCATTTTGAGTAACTTTTTGTAGTCGAATATTATGATGAAAATAACATCAATCACTTCGTTTTAAATTTAATAATCAATTTATTCACTTTTAACACTTTTGTTCGGCATCTTGAAAAATATCAATTACTTACACGAATTATTTGACAGTTTGTAAAAAAAAAAAAAAAAAAAAAAAAAAAAACCCGTTCACGTCAATAAGAGTGTAATTTTTCTTTTTTCCACTTTTCCAACCAAAAAAAAAATTGAAATGAATACCCTTAATATAAAAAAAAAACAAATAAACAAAATTTACTACAAAAGCGCTTCAAAGTTGTTGTAGAAATGTTGTTTGCAAGATGATAAATAAAGAAACTCGATTAATCGATTTTAAATCCGCGTTGCTTCGTTGTTTCTAATCTACATCTAGGAATCATTAAATTTGTTCTATTTCGGGTATTAAAATTAAATTGTTGTTGAGAAAATGTTAAGCTTTGGTGACCGATATGTTTAATGCATTTAAAAACAAACATTAAAACCTGATACTCATGCATTCCATAGATTGGTAAAATTGTTTTGCTTATGTCTTTGTACAATGTAATAGTTGAAAACAGTGTTGGTAATCTGAAAATAATTTTTAATGCCTTATTTTGCTTGAATTGAAGAATTTCAATGAATTGCTATTTTTATTGTGAGCATATATAATTGCTAGGTAATTCAAATGAGATTGAATAAGAGATTGAAATATCATCATTTTTGATTGAATATCAAGTTTATTCTTTAACTTATACAGAACTCCAATTGCCGGAGCTGTTCTTTTTCAAATCGTGCATATGTAAATCCCATGACAAGTTGCTTTGCAATGAAATTCCCAAATACTTTACAAAATGGGTTTCATAAACAGCCCATCCCATCAATGAACACATTAAAGTTACAATTCATACTTAAAGCATGTGGTCGAAAACGTAACAATTTGGTCTTATTAGGGTTAAGAACTAGACGATTTAATCGCGCAAATTCAAATATTAACGATGCATCTCTTTCAATTTTTGTTTGAAGTGATAAATCATACTTGTATGGATACAACAAGCACACATCATCCGCAAACATAAATAGTTGCCCATCTAAATTCAGATTTTTTAAATCATTTAAATATACTAAAAACAGTAAAAGACCCAATCCACTACCCTGAGGCACAACATAATCAACTGAAGCAATAAAACTGTCAGTGTTATTTATATTCACATATTGTTTCCTATTTAAGAAATAGTTTTTAAACAATAAAAGTTCACGTCCTTGAATACCATATTTGATCAATTTTTGCAACATTATCTCATGATCTACTAAATCAAAAGCTTTGGTAAAATCAAAAAATATTCCAGCCACTCCACTAAAACCTTCATCAAGCCCACTACAAATGAACTTTACAACATTAACCACAGCATCTTACGAAATCCAAATTGGTGATTGTATAATAAATTATTTCCCTCAAGGTATAACAAAAGCTTATCGTTAAGTATCTTCTCAAAAATCTTATCAATCGTAGAAAGAACTGCAATAGGTCTATATTTATCTAAACTTGTAGCATTTGCCTCCTTTCGAATTGGTACTATTTTGTGTACTTTTAAAACGTCAGGGTACACTGAATTATTCACCATTTTATTAAAAATATCTGTTAAGATTGGAATTATTTCATATCTACACTCTTTTACAAATTTAGGCGAAATACCGTCAAAGCCTGGGCTTTTATTATCCTTCAAATTTAATATTATTTCAACAATATCAGTATCATTTACATTTAGAAGTTCAAAACGATGGGGTGACTGAGAAAGAGTCCTTAACGAATTAAACATTTCACCAGGATAAATTTCAATTTGCCTCTTAAGATTTGCCACACTCGTAATAAAATATTCATTCAAGCAGTTAACATTTTCTTGATCACCTATAATTGGTTGCCCTTGCGAATCATTAAGGTTAATATCGTTACTTTTTGAACGGCCAAGAGTTACGTTAATAAATTTCCACGATTTCTTCGGATCATTGCCTGCCTTTAATAAACTTCCAGTAGAAATGTTTATTACTTTACTGATTCGCCTTAAAATATCCTCCAATTTCTGCTTGTTTTTCGATTAAATCCCGAAGATTTTTATTCACCCATGGAGTTAGGTCAAATCGTAACTGTTTTTTTACACTTTGTTACTACAGTTGAATTTTCTATAGCACCTTTCATACAATGTATTAAAACATTAGTTAATTCTGATGCATTAAATAAAGAATAGTCTGCCGGTATAATTTTTTGATAATTTTTGTTTTTACTTATATTTTGTATTTAATAATATATATCTGTGGCAATAAATAATAATGACTTAAGGTGACTTAAGTGCTTTTTAATTTTAATACATATTCTTATTATCTTCTTCAAGATCTATGACGCATTTGAATTTCAGGTATAAAATGTCATTATTAATAAAACTATACGCATTTATATTTTAACTTTCACAATACAACACACAATTCATTTTAGACAAACCCCTTAATATCTCAAAACACAAAATTTCGACTTAAGCCATTATTATTTATTGCCACAGATATGTACATTACTTACATAACTTTTTGCAAATATCAAAAATACCACCTCATAGCCGTGTGGAGGCATACAAAAATATAAACAAATTTGGTGTCACTTTTTCTCTTTCGTGAAAAAAGTTTACGCACCGAAAGCGTTGCAGTTTTGTTTTTATTTATTCACTTTCATCATTAAATCAGTTACTCTTGTCTTAAATAAGTCCGTTTTTGTTTAAATTCATATATAATATTCAACATTAAACCATTTTTCATAAGTCTAATGCAAAATGAAATGGGTTTCAATATCCAAAAATAAAATTCACACATAATATGGAGTTTTAGGAATCGTTTACGGTGCGGAAACTTTTTTCACCGAATCAGCTAAAAAAACAGTTTTTTATTATCAGAACAAAATTCCCCACATGGTGCTGGAGTGGTATTTTGCACTAACAAAAAAGTTATAACCCTAATGTACATATGTATAGCGTTACCTTAAACGCAAAAAACCCTAACATTTTGAAAATTTTACAAAAAACTATTTGAAATTATAAATTTATTGATCGCCTTAAACTGTTTATAATTTATTTTTCTTCTACTTTTCTTGTAAAACCTAAAGGCCCAACAATAATATGCATAGCCTTGCTTAACCTACTGTCAAAAATTAACAAAAAGTCTTTCAAATATATTTGAAAAACCAAAAACAAAAAACATTTATTTCCGTACGGAATGTGCGATCAGTTTCGCACTTTGCTTAAGCAAATGACAGTTTCATTAAACTAAACAAAAATTTTCTTTAAGTTCAATTGCCTCATATGATTTACATGTATTCGCAGATTTGCTTAAGCCAATTTCAGCACATTATGGTTGCGCCTTAACAGTTTTTTTTTTTTGACAGTTGACAATGTTGCATATTTGCAAACTGTAGGTTAGGGCATTAAGCGTTTATCATGTAATATTTTGTAGATATAGCCTTTTGTTTTTTTGGTTAAAAAATCGCTAACTTTTGTCAAACTACTAAAGGCGCCCGTACACGACATGTATTTGTCATCTGACATGTCAAATTTTCAAGTCACATGTAAGGTTTATAATATTCGGTCACAAACGTACATGTAATTTGCTTCTGACAATGTCTCTGTTTTTTTTCGCATTGTTGTTGCAAAAGCCAAAGTAGTTCTCGGTTTCAAAATAGCTTGCTGCCGCCACGAAAATATTTATTTGCGCCGTAAAATAATTTAGCCATCTTAACATTTTTTTCTTTTATTTTAAAGATACCAATTTAGAATTTTATAATGAAACGGTTTTTATGTTTATATTTACATAAATTCTATTCAATGGTAAGATGAGCATACATATCTTGGTATTGTAAAATATTAACTTCAGCCGGCTAATGTTTCCGTCAATAGTTGACGCCGCTGCCAGTTGCTTCCCGGCATAGATTTCTGATGTCAGATGGTTTGTCAGAAGAAAATAGAGCACGCTCTAATTGAAATTTTGTCAGATGACTTTGCGTCTGACTTTTACAGAAGCAAAGTTAAAAAGGTAACACACGACATGTATGTGTTTTGCAGTGGGAAATTTGACATGTCAGATGACAAAAACATGTCGTCTATACGCTCCTTAAATTGTTTTTATAAAATAAACCTATGTATGTATATATGTGGTGTTTATAGAACACGAGCGCCTTACTCGTCCGTTCAACAAACATTTAAAACAAAAACAAAATTTCGAAATTTGTTTTTGTTTTAAATGTAAGTTGAACGGACGAGTAAGGCGCTCGTGTTTTATAAACTACACAATAATTTTTTTTATATAAACTTCATTTTATTTTAAAGAAATATAATATTTTCAGGTTAATTAATGTTTAATTCATTCATTAAACTGAATCAATTTTTTAAAAAAATTTAGCATTTTTTTAGCATTTTCAAATTTAATTTTTAGCATTGTTTTAATCCTCATTTAGCATCCAAATTTTTTTTAGTTGTGGTCACACTGCTCGTTTGCTAACAACCAACATTAAAGTCGCCCTTTAATTTATTTGTTGTAGCCGACGGTTGTATTTTCGCCGCCGTTGTTAAAAAATGTTCAAGTTTAGTTGAATTTCGTCGCCGTCAACGATATGTGTTACTGGCGTTCTCAACGTCTGCAATGTCACATCGGCTTCGAGTGCAATTTTATGACATTTATAACGTAACGACGTTATCTCTTTTGATAGTTTTCGACATGAGTTACAGACACATTTTTTTCTCACTTTTCGAGAAACGATAGAATATTTTGTTTCACATCACCAAAGACCTATCACGGGACTGCTTTGGTGTTAGTTCGCTTCCCTCTAGGGAATATTTTATCTTCGTTCAAAATCGACAAACCGGCCCTTATAGTGTTTATAAAAATTTCAATTTAAATTTGTTCGAACATTAACATTAAATAGAAATAATTGTTGATAGTAAAAAAACATCCTGTTATTTTGACATTTTCTAGAATTGAAAATTATTTTGCTTGAATTTAAAAAAATATTCAAGTTCCAATTATGAACGAAAAATGTTATTGATTAAATAAAATTTAACATTAGCCATTTGGAAAAGGAGATCCTATGCTACTTATAGGATAGAGGGGAAAATATATATTTGAAAATGTCATCTTTAGATTTTGTTATTAAAAAACGTCAATGTACAAGATATTCTGGCAACCTAGAAGACTTGAACCGTTTTCTTTTGCCTCTTTAATGTTTTTATTTTACAACCGAATTAGTTAAATTTAGTCATGCAAACGAAATTTTGTGTATAATTTTGTTATTTTCACTAGAATGTAAAATAAAATTGTTTAATATACAATTATGTTTTGTGGTTTATGCGAGATTTGAGATTCTAATGAAATATTTTAAATGACCTTTGAAATTTTAAAATTTAAAATTAAAAATTTTAGTCTTTTTTTTAAAACCTTTTCTTTAGCTTCACTTCGGAAAATCAAATCTTGTAACGTTAATTTAACCGCCTTATACTCAATGCAAATGGATGAAACTTTGCAGGCATACATATTCCCGATGACAATACACGAATACATGGGCGTAGCCAGGATAAAATCTAGGGGTGGGGCAAATTTTTTTAAATGTTCTTTTTTAAGAAAAGCGTTTCTTAAAAAAAGTTTTTTTTGAATGTTCTTATTAGATCATTAAGTCGAATATTTTTTATTGTTTTATTTTTGCTGCCTTTAGTAAGTTTAATAATTTAATCGGCCCTCGTTGCAAAATTTTCTTTAAAATTTTATAATTTTCGGTATCTTTTTGTATCTGTTCGAAAATTGGCAAATTTTTGGTAGAGTTCATGTTGCATTTTCCATTCTTATGGTGTTTTCTTTTCTGACAATAATGTTCCATATATGCTACCATTCGTGCGGGTTTTTGTTCCATTCTAAAAATATATGCAAAAATGTGAGAAGTTGTCGTTTTCCTTTCTAAACATGTTGCAACAATAAATGGCAAATTTGTTCCATTTCTTACCCGCAGTTATAACTGAGTGTGAGATAATACCCTTTTTTGCGTCTGCGTAAAGTACTTTTTTATGCAAGCAAATATTTTTTTTCTTGTGTTTGCGGACAATCTGCGTTATACATATTGTGATTTTTAGTTATATTGTGATGGATATTAAAACTTTTTGTTTTTCGTTTGTTTTACTTTTATTATATTTTCTTTGTCGCAAAATTTTTAACAATAGCTGACATTAATTATTAAAAATCAGTGCTGTTAGCGCTTATTGGAATTGTAAGAAAATTTAATGTTGAAAATTGCTACAAGCGTGGTGAATATCGCTTTTAGTACAAACTTTGCATTCAATATTTAACACGCTAAATACAAATTAGTGTTGAGTGTAAAACGTAGCTCTTATTTTGTTCCATTGTAATTAAGAAAAAGGTATAACTTTGTAAGGGTTCGTGTAACCTAATAAATATATTACACAACTATAATGCATCATTATTTTTTAGAAAAGAAAACACCATTAGTTTGACAGTGTGGCAAATTGAAGATTAAAAATAAATTTTTTTTTGAACTTATAAATTATTTACAATACTTTGTTTATCTATGTATCTCGAAAAGGAGTGTGGTGGGTGGAATGTAAAGATTGTTATTTAGCAAATAGAAACTGGGAATTATTTCCTTCCGAAGGAACTATTACAAAAAAGCTTTATAAAATACATAACTGAAATTTAGCTCATAGAATAAATTCGAAAAATTAAAAATGTTGAATATGATTGTTATTTAGGTTAAGGTTAATACATTTGTAGGACTAAGAGCGAATTCCATTTTAATTTATGAAATTTTGATCATGACTTTTTCTACCTCTTATAAAAATAATTTTCGAAGAAAAACTTAACACAGGCCAACAAATTTGTAACCAATGGACCAAAGTGTACTTTTCTAAAGGGTTTAATTGCTCCGAATCTGTACTGAGAATTTCTTCATCAGGTCACGTCAGGTTTTCGCTATATTTTCGCCTAAAGTTTAAAAAACCCCCATACTCGAGACGTAATAGTTGCGCTAATTAATCTTTATAAATACAGGTATACCTTGATTTACACGGTACTTCATTTACGCGATTTAGATATAACACGGATCAATAAAGTAACCTTTTTTTTGAATTACGCGCTTTTTTTTACGCGATTTAATAAAACACGCTCAAAAAATGATGGCAATTTTTTCAGCTACCAGTAAATTTTTACTGTTTACTGAAAAAATTACAGTATTCAGCAAACTTTTACAAGTTACTGAAATAATGCAGTACTAAGCTAATTTCCCTTTTCTGAAACATATGCAAACAGATATATTTTACCTGAAAAAGACTAAAAATTAATTGACGAAAAAGACTACAAATTAATTGACAATGCTTTTAAAAAGTGAATACTAATTTTTTTAGTAATCAGTAAAAATTTACTGAATATTGCCATTATTTCAGTAACCAGTAAAATTTTATTGATTTTTAATTCAATTTGTCTTGGTTAAGTTTGTTTTTGACTACATATTTTACAATTTTCATCATTTTCTATTATTTTTGATTTTAAATATTCAACTACATATGTATGTTGCAATTATTTTCTTTATTCTTTTTTAATTCAATTATTTTATAAGGATATAACAACAAAGCTTTATACATATCGCTATAAAGAAATATCCTTTAATTTTTTAAAAGTAAAATATATACAGTTCTGTATTCTTGATTTAGCACGGTTTTAGGGCCCCAAAATGAAATTTTGTATGTATCTCATGTTTTGATTTACGCGATATGTTAAATTTCTGGTCCCATAAATGGAATTTGTAGCAGTCCTGAACCTTGTTTTACGCGAATTTGATTTACACGTGCTTTCTTCGGTCCCAACAGACCGCGTAAATCGAGGGTTACCTGTACTTATATGTCGTCTGAATATCCAACCAATTAACTGAAAAATAAAAGTTTAACCTTTGAGATATCTTGTTCCTTCTGAGTACAGATACTTTTTCAGCGCAACTTAAATCGTTAGAAAAGTTAACATACGTTAGTCTCAGAGTTTCGACTTTTTCCAAGTTTTGCGGGCCTGTGTAATTGGTTGCGATATAAGCGTTATTTTTAAAATTTTCAAGTTGAAAATAATTCTTTTTTGTAACGAAAAATTCATGTACTGGTCTTTTCCAATCTTAATTGCAACAAATGGGTTTCGTGCCTAAAGAGCTGCTTATTATTTAAGGCCAGAAACGAATCCAGCTTATCCTGTTTTAAAGTGAATTATTTTTCGGTGCAAGTTTTGGTTCTTGGGCGTAAGAGGCCGCTATTTCATTAAGGGTACTTAACACTATCACACAAGTCTTACGTACGTTGAGAAAGATACAACCCTTTCATGAAAATACTTAGGACTTGTGCGATGGTGTAAAGCAGCATTTGGTAGTATTAACTGGTTTGCTAACATTTGGCCGAGCGTTGTCGTGATGGCGCATTGCGGCTTAAAGTTCGGCTAATTCTCTCTTCAAACAGGTCGCCTGTGATTGTCTGGATTTCTTTCAGCCGCTTATAAAATATTGGAACCTTCTGCGCCCACCAAATATCGGGCACTGCTTTGGCACCATGGATAAATAGCCTTGTCGTTGACTTAGCTGGTTGACCGGACTTTATTTAAGATCTCTTGTGCATCCAGCTGTCGTAGTGAAATCTATGGAACCAGCTCAGATTAAGCTTAAGAAAAACACTCGGGATAAATCAAGTATTTTGTGATTACTTTAAGTACGAGTCGTACTCAAAAATTCAATTACGAATAACACTTAAACGTACTCAAAACAATCCTAAATGGGAGTACTTTCAAAAATCAATCCCGGAATTTCTTGAAATAAGTATAAAATTCTTAAATCAAGTGAAAAAAGATTTAACTTTTAGTAGTGTTTAACCCTTAGGCTTACGCATGTTTTTATTATCTATACACATTAAAAAAGGTCTGGCCAGACTCATGTGTAACCACGAATCGGTAAAAAGTAAATTTGAAATCTTATTTTTATTAAAATATGTACGTAAGATTTTTAAAGTAAAAACCATATCGGGCATGATGTTAGTGTTTTATTATTCTTTAAGGTGTAAAACGGGTAGGTCAATCAATCGTAATAATTTTTTCTCTCTAATTTCTTTTTTGGTTTTTTTCAAGCACGAATTGACGATAAAATCAACTTTATAATACTTGAATCAAGCGCGTTTTGAGATTGATTCAATCTTAGTTTTACTTAAATCAATTTTATTTTCGGACTATTTCAAGTACAAAATCGGGATTGAATATGGATAATTTTAGTGTTTTGCGATTGAAAATCCGTACTTGAATCAATTTTTCTGTACTTGATTCAAGACTCACCGTACTATCAATACCTCTTCGAATTGATTTAAGTAGGTTTGGATTGATTTTTCTTTTGAGTGCAGAGTATGGAAGATCTATCCAGACTGGGCAGCCTATATGACATTATCTTAATTTGGGTCCCTGCGCTTAGGAAAACTTACGGAAATGAACAGGTGGACAGGCTGGCCAAGACTTGAGCTGCTTTTGATATTTCGCGTTATGTGGCAATGACAGCACCCCTGGATATGGCCAACGATAGATGGAAAATCTGGATGGCTGCAGGGCTAACGTGGCCAACATACGACATGAGTCGCCCTAAGGAACTTCTTAACCTCAGTCGCAAAGATATTTTGAGAATAGTATACGTACTAACTGGTCACCGGACGATCGGTTAGCACGCTATGATGTTTGGTCACCCTTGCAATGACTACACACAGAAAAAAATACCAATGTTAAAATAACATGGCGAAATGTTGATTGAGAATCATGGTAAATTTCTGCTAAAGTATGCCCTATATTTAAATTTATCATTATTTCATATTAATTTTAAATGAAAAATATTAAATCACGTTTATTTAATATTATTCACTGTTAAAATAACATTATTCAATATTGAATCCCTAAAAACCTGTTTTATATTAAAATCAAAAGTGTATCTTGTTAAATTAACATGCATACAAACTTAAGTACGTACATTTTTTTATTTTCATGTTTAAAATATGTTATAAAAAGAAGACAATTCCCGTATTCTTTTAATTCAAATTATTAAGTTAAATAGTACATCAAGTTTTCAAAGTAGAATGATGACGAAAACCATATCGGGCCATTCTGCTGATGCTTCTGTTAACAAAGGTAAGTTGTGTGTTGTCTTCACACTGTTATATCACACTCCAACCAATTTGATTCTACATGAAATTCCCTTTATTTCAACTTGAAATAACTTTCATTCAGCGTGATTAGGATTGTTATTTCAATATAAATGACATTTTGCTCTAACTTTACTGCAATGTTAAATTTACATGAATTATAGTTATTTTAAAAGGAAAAAATGTTGTTCGCTAGTTATTGAAAAATCATGTTAAATTAACATGAAACAACAATGAAGCAAAATCACTACTGAAAAATGTAAGATCAACCTTGTTTTGAACGAATTTACATTGATTTTTTTCTGTGTGTACAGCCGCAGCTGCAGAGAACCTGAAACTGAGGAGACAGTATTTGATCTCCTATGTGATTTCCCAGCGTTTAATTCAACACGACTTGGATTATTTGGGAATTGCCTTCTCCAAGGAATCTCTGAGATATCGCAAGTAAAACTAGGCAACTTCGTGAAATGTGATAATGCAACGGGCTAGCTCCAGTCACCTCAGTATTGTCCTGATGTCACGCTTAATCCGGGGTTCCTACTCCTCCTCAAAACGGAGTCACGGTCGACTCTAAACTGATAGAAAAGGCGTCATAACGCTGATGTGTTTTGACATCAGAACTATGAAAAGTGTACTCGTTCATCGGAGAAAGACACATTACCATCAATTTAATGACAGTTTGTCATTAAAGGGAATTGACTGAAGTCAAAGTTAGAGAATATTATTATTTACTTACCCGTTACTTATGCTTGTTTCACGTTTGTTGAATTTCAACCTTTGTTTACAGCAGAACTCTCAATAATAAGACACTAGCACCATGCCATATATGGTTTTCGTAATCGTTCTACTTTAAAAACTTGACGTATTGAACTAAATAATTAAAAAAAAATAGAATATAGGAATTTTTGCTTCTTAGAAATATATTGTAATCATGAAAATAAAGTTAACAATATACAAAATGTGGCATCGAATTGATGACACGTAAAAAATTACAAAATTGTACGAAGACATTGGAATCGTTTTTAGTTGAAACAAGTTAGAGTGCTATATTCGGCTGTGCCAAATCTTTGATACTCTCCACCGACAGTTCGAATGTTTAAGGAGTAATATCTGTATGATGTTATTATTATCTTAAACTGTGACGATTTGTTATTAATTATGGTTTTAGGCGACTAAACTGTTTTCCGGGAGTAGGGTTTCTATGGGGCCTAGGGTAAATTATGGACCGATCATCACGAAATTTCACAGCGTCATTTCTAGTCCTTTAAAACTGTGACGTACCAATTTCTGTTATGATAGCATTATAAATTATGGTTTTAGGTGTACTAAACTGTTTTCTGGGAGTAGGGTTTCTATGGGGCCTAGGGTAAATTATGTACCGTTCTTCACGAAATTTCACAGTATCACTTATAGTCCTATAAAACTGTGACGAGCCAAAATTTGTTATGATTGCATTATTATTTACGGTTTTAGGCGTACTAAACTGTTTTCCGGTAGTAGGGTTTATATGGGGCCTAAGGTAAATTATGGACCGATCGTCAAGAAATTTCACAGTGTTATTTCTAGTCCTAAAAAACTGTGACGTACCAAATTTTGTTACGCTAGCGTTATTTTTTACGGTTTTAGGCGTACTAAACTGTTTTCCGGGATTTCCAGTCAAATAAAACAAAATATTATCTGCCTTGTTCCATCATTTATGTTATTTTTTGTAACAAAATTATCAATTTTTTTAGGTGGTGGTTCCACATTTTGATTCATAGCTCTGGTCCTACTGAACCGATTTTGCTGGGTTTCAATCCCAATTTGCTTAGGATAACTACAAGCAATTTGACACCAAGTTTGTTCATTTCTTTTGAGTTGTTCGAAAGTGAGCGTGTTTTCAACAGACGGACAGACAGACGGACATGGCTTAATCGACTTAGAATTGCTCAAGGACCCAGAATATATATACTTTATGGGCTCTGAGATGAATAATAAAAAAGTTTCACACGGAATGACAAACTTAATATACCCTCTTCACAACTAATTGTGGTGGAGGGTATAAAAGTAAAAGAAAACTTTCCTTCAATCCTTTTTACACAGAAAATAATTAATTGTTAATTAAAGCATTATTCAATTCAAAAAATATATAATTTTAATTAAAAATTTAATCAAGGGAATTAAACGTGTAATCAAGTGAATTAAAAGTTAAATTGATTTGCAGCAGTAAACAAAGTAATAGCATCAATTAAAAGAAGAAAAAAAAAAACATTGTTGCTTGCACTATTTCGTTGAGTGACTTAGCGAAAATAAATAGAAAATGTGTACCTCATAAAATGCCAGATAACATATTAAAGATACAAACTATGTTTGAAAGATACGCTTTCTGTGGTGACTTCTTTTTGAATTATAAACCAAATATTTTATTTAAGGAATTTGTAGGGCTATGGGCGAGTTACATCGAAATAGATTATAAATCGCCTATGATTTCACCAGCCCTAGACAAAGGATTTGTTTTAATTCTAAGCACATTTCATTCGATTTTGTTTCTAAATTTAGTGAGTGAAGATAATTAGAATGAAAAATATAATACTTTTTAAGTTCTTTTTTTTTTCTTTAATTCCACTGTAGTGGTTGTTTCCTTTCATATGCCCTCAAGAAATATTTTTTCAAGTAGTACAGAAAAACTCAATTCACCCAAAAAAAAAAGCAGAAACATAAAAAAAAAAGTTCTAATATGTAAAAGTGTGTCTTTATTCTACATAATTTAAAATTTTCATAAATTAGAATATGGGTCATGTATATTTCTTATACTTTCTTCCTAAAATAACATTAACAAGATTTTAAAGTTTTTTTTTATGAAACTAAAATCCAATTTATTCAAGTACATATGTAAAATTGTAAATAAATATGAATTAGTCTGGGTTCACAAAATTTTGTTTAGCTGACTGGCAACCAATAAATGAATCCGCCGCTTTTCTGGGTATTCTGCCATCAAATATTAAGAATTACAGTAGAATCCCGATAATTCGTAATCGCAAGGGACCGACCATTTCTTACGAATTATAGGGGCTTTCGATTTAGCGGGGTTTCGATTTAACGGGGTTAAAATAAAATAAATACGAATAACCGGGGTTTTTGAATTTATTTACTAAAAAAATATTTTTAATTAGGCTTAAGTTCATCAAATTTAATTTTCATTAAATTATTTTTATGAAGAAAGGAATTTTACAACATGAAAATTAATTAAAATTTACTGATAATTTTTCATTCTTGACTCAATCTGGGCTCGAACCCAGGCGTTTTTACGGACAGGTTACCCTGACATGTTTCGATTGCAACCACTCAATCTCCTCAGAGGGCTTGCCGTTTAACACTCGCAGCCATCGACGACTGCTGACGTCATTAGTCAAACATCAATCCTTAAACCAAATTGTATTTAACCTTTGGTAGATCGAAATTTGCTTTGAATGATTATCTATTTTAATTTATTTTACATGTTTTTCCTTTACTTCTGCTTTTTCGTACTTTTGTCAAGAATTCTTCTTGAAGTTCAAAGTACATATTTTGTTTTGTTTTTTAATTTTTTTGTCTTTCTTTTTCTTGCTGACCTTTTCAGCACAACTTGAAGGACAAATGCAAACATAGAGCTCGTACCTTAGCTTTAACAATAATTAGTATTGTGGTTATTTTGTTGAACTATTTATGGTTCTTAATCCAAATTTTTAATATTTTTAATTAGGCTTAAGTTCATCAAATTTAATTTTCATTAAACTATTTTTATGAAGAAAGGAATTTTACAACATGAAAATTAATTAAAATTTACTGATAATTTTTCATTCTTGACTCATTCTGGGCTCGAACCCAGGCGTTTTTACGGACAGGTTACCCTGACATGTTTCGATTGCAACCACTCAATCTCCTCAGAGGGCTTGCCTGAGGATCGGGATTTGTATTTTATTATCAGCTGTCTTAAATTTGAAATAGCACACTCAATTATGAGGGGTTATTCACAGCAGTCACGTTTTTTCGTTTTATTGTTTTAAGACATTTGAGTTTACGACTACCTTGTGAATCCCCGAAATATGTTTCGTAGGATTTTATTCAATACCATTAAGATTTAAAAACACAAATTATTAGTAGAAAAAAATACTGATCGGGTTGTTGTCCATTGCTATTGATTTTAAGTTAAATTTGTCAAACATTATAAGTTCTGTATTTGTTTAAATAGACAACAGCTCTAACGAAGTATGTTGACAACCTGTGGACGAATTGAGTTCCCTTATAGACAATGTTACATACATACGTTGTTATTTCTAGAATATTTAAAAGATAAAGTGAACAGCTCGTACCGACATATCGCTCATTTACTTCAACAATGACATAACTCAAAAAAATTCATTTCGAGATAAACGCGTTTAAAGTTTTTGATTTACTTTAAAACATTAGAAAAAATAACGACACATTCTTTCGGGAAAGTATAAATGATATAAAGATTAATTTTATACACAACATATAGAAAAACATCAACATCACTAACTTTAAAATTTAATTTTTTAATGTCTCTTTTGATGTTGCTTAGTTCCCACGACAATCAGTTTTGCGCAACGAAACGACTCGGAGTGTAACGAACAACAACAAGGGTATGTCAGCTCAGCAACATCGCTGCTTCAACAACATGTTTTCTATTGTACACGTTTTGGATTTCACACTACGCGTTTTTGATTTCACACTACACGTTTTTTTATGCAATCACAACTTTCTATAATTCCCCTAACTTTGTTTGTAATTTCGAGAGTTTGTAAAAAAAAATTATTAGTATCTGTTTCAGGCATTGAAATCCAATTAACTTTAAGACTTTAAGGTAGATACTTACAAAAATTCCTATAATTTCCGGTGATAAAATTCCTAGGAACTTCAAAAATATGTTTTTTTTCGAAAATTGTTGGAATTTTTTTTTCGAATATCAACCACTAGACTTTATTTGGCAACTGCTATCGACAACAGCAGCCATCTTTAATATATTTCCGGCAACTTAACTTAAGTTCGGTTTTCATACATAATCGGCCCATTTGATAATTGAAAAAAAAAGTATTGTATCGTCCGCTCGTTATTGGTTTGGCGCATATACCAAAAAGTAATAGTGGAGAAAAACGACAATGAAGGTTTTCATGAAGTTTTCTGAAAATATACCCGATAGAAGGTGTTTATAGTATTTTATAAAAAGTGAAAATTATTGTTTTGTGCCGCATACGCCATTTTTCTGAATTTATTTTGTAAAAGTATGTTTGTGTGCTGCATTCGTATACTTACTGCTGTATAGAGCTGCAAAACAATCGATAGTTTTATTTTTGGCAGACTATCGATAGTTTTTTTTACTATCGATACTATCGGAAAAGTTAAAAAGTAACTACAAAGTTGGTTAGCTGTAGTCAACGAAACATTTTTAACAACTCATTAGACGCAAGTTTTTAGCAATACATAACCTTTTTAATTCTGTGCCCAAAAGGAAAAAGTACTTAAGTTGACTTTACCTAAATTTGAGCTTATGGCAACAACAACTAGAAACAAAGACACCTTTGAAATCTTCACATTCAAAAGTACACATGGATATAGTTTCAATTATTTTGTACGACTTTTCAGGAAGTTATAGCAAAATTACTCAAAGTGCAATAATAACGGGGTTTTTCAACAAGAACATTGTTTTCTAAAACAAAATAAAAAAAAAAATTTTGATAAATATGATTCAAATTTTTATTGTATTACGAAGAGAAAAGTTCGGCAATTATGAATGAAAAATTATATCTGGCAAATGTCCACCACAAGCTCGCTGATAGATGTCGATTCTTTCATCAAAGTTATTAATAACTTTTTGGCAAAATCTATTTTGTTTTTCACATCATGGATTTTGAGTTTTAAGGCTGTAATCGATTCGATTGGCTCCGTATAGACTCTGTGCTTAACATAGCCCCACAAAAAACATTGTAAGGCTTCAAAGCCAAAACCTTACGCAAATTCGCCATGTGGTGGTTTTGGATAACCACAATTGTTGAGAATGCATCTACTACGAATACTTCAAAAAACTTAATTTTAAAACTATCATGTTGTTGGTGTTGCCACAATTAAAAAATAAAGTTCTTGTTGAAAACCCCGATACTTGATATATAACCCCAGTGATAAGTGACGATTATATATATTAAAATAGGAGTAATTTTCAAAAATCAACTTTAAAACTTAAAGGAAAGGCTTAAGCACTTTCTCCTTATTGCTTATTTCCTTGTGTCGATTTTTTTCACCTGTTTGCCATTTTTTTCTTAACAAAAAATCTTAAAAAAAATTAATGGGGCCATTTTGTAAAAGACTTAATTCTACTTTCTTGAAAATTTTTTATAAAAATTCAATGAATAAATTTTCAACGCAAGGGATACGAAATAACCTTTTTAAATTTCTAGACTGAAGGTAAATATTTTGACGTCGAAGGTAAAAAAACTGACAAACCTGCAGCCAATTAACCGTCTCTAAATGTGCTGGTATTTTATACCTGAAAAACGTTTTCTGTAAATGGTGTGTCTAAACTTTTTCTTTTTTTAGCCCATTTATTGACTACCGTGTCCTAAGAAGTGGCACATAGAAACTTTTCGATACTATCAATAGTATCGATAGTTTTTAAGCTAACTATCGAAACTATCGATTGGGGCTGTAGGAAATATCGCCCAAAGAAAAATGGCCCAAAAAAAAAATAATGAAAAATCGCCCAAATGAAGAATCCCCCAAAAGAACATGAAAAATAACCCAAAAAGTTATATATGAAATTTTGCCCAAAAGAAACGAAAAATGACCCAAAAAGAAAAAACGAATTTTTTCCCAAAAAAGAAATTAAAAATTACCCATTTTGCAAAACAGTGTTTATTATTCATATAAATTTAGTAACTTTCAAATGTAAGAGAAAAACATGTTTTATTATGGTCACAACCAATGATTTGGTTAAATTAAACATAATATGGTCAATATTTTTTTAAAAATGGTTTTGTTTTTTTTTCTCTTTTGGGCGCAAGGATTTTCTCCCCTATGTTGTAACAAATACCGGCAGCGCTTACTAAAGCGTATCGGCATAGACGGCCTTCGGCCGGGCGCAAGGATTTTCTACTCTATGGTATAACAAAAACCGGCTTTGCTAACTAAAGCTTCTCTGCATAGTCGGCCTTTGGCCGGGCGCAAGGATTTTCTCCTCTATGTTATAACAAAGGCCGGCTTCGCTAACTAAAGCTTCTCTGCGCAGGCGGCCCACTATGCTTCGTTCCCATATAGCGAAGGGACACAAATAGAAGGAGTTGTCAGATATTTTTGAAACTTGGTGCACGAGCATAAAAAAGCTTAGTTAAGAAAAATTAGAATTTTTGGAAAAATCGGCCCAAGGACATGCGTACCTCCCATGTGTCCTGAAATTGAAAAATGTAATTTAAGCTTCAATAATGCCCACAAAATTACAAAAAGTGGTCATGCTGATACAAATGCAACTTGCAACGTGTGTGTAAATTTTTATTTAAATCGGGCTAAGGACTCAAGGTCCTGCTATATATCCTCTTTCTTAAAAGCGCTATCACTCCTACAAAAATTGTCCGATCGTAATAAATTTTGATATGTAAGTTGATATTTGCAAGATATATATTTATGCCAAATTTGGGTAGAATCGGATTATCAATGTGGAAAATACAAAAACATCATTAATTGAAAAAAAGTCTAAGACGGTTAAAATGCTCTTGCAAAAACAAAACTATAAGGATATTTGAAAGATAACATAAATGTAAAAATTAAAGAGGAAAACTAGCAATGTTAACGTCATTAAAAAATGGTGAAAATATCATATCGCACTTGATCCATCAAAATTTTTATTTTTCCACTTTTCGCAAAAAAATCGACGCGTAGTATATCCGCTGTAAAAATATCGTGCTATTTTGCCTACTTTTTGGTAATGAAATGGTTGGTTTAAAAATTGTTTTTCATATGCCTTTAATATTAAATTTAAAATTGTTTTGCTTCTACTGAACATCTTGAGTTAATACCCTCCTGTTGAAAGTGCGATATATTTCCATAAACAAATTAAAATTTTGGATTTTGAAACACTGCCACTGCCACTGGAGCGCCAAAATTTCATAATTTCTTAAAAATTATAATAGCTTAACTTAATAATTATTTTTATCACTCCTAAAATAAAAAACGTTAAAAAAAACATATAAAGACAAACTTATAACAAAGCATTATCGCTACTTGATTCTTCCCAAAACCAATTTTCGCTTAACGAAGAACTCATCTCGTCTTCTATTATCTCATCTTCCTCGTCTTCTATTATCTCATTTCCCAATTTCAGCATCTATTATTTAATTTTTAATCTTAATGTTTCTCTTTGATGATAATACGGGATCGGAATATAACAACAAATATGTCATTAAATTAAAAACACCGAATGTTTTTAAAAACTTAGCTCGAGTTATTTTTTTATGGCCCACTGAACTTTTTAATTTTTTTAAAGGTGTTTGGAATGTGTAAAAAAAAAACTTTTTAACGTTTGTAGAACATTTTAATCCTTTAAACACACGTTTTAAGGGTTTTCAATAAGAATATTTAAAAAAAAACTTAAATGACTCCTAAAAATAGGAGATAGAGGGTTAGATAATATGTTAAGCTCAAAAGTAGATTTATTTCATTTTTTCGAATTATTTCATACGACTTTGCTGAAACACAATTTGATAATAATATATGACTAGATGACCCGTGCGAATATTTCGCACCGTTAGTTGTCATTTTTGTAACATAAAATGAAAATAATTAATAGATATTTTAGTTACTTCAATACATTTTAAAATATAATTTTTATCAATGAAAATGATGAAAATAACTGACTTAGTAATAAACGGCATTATAGTAAATAGCGGTATTGCCAGAATGGATTTTAATACATACTATAGGTCTGTCTGGGTACTTTTCCAGTAACAAATACTCAGTAAATTTTTTTGGGAGAGTAAGACCAATATTACTCTATCGGCTGAAAAAATCTCAAAAAGTACGCAGACAGTATCCAGTGAAATCTTGCAAGAAAACAGCTGATCGGCGTATAAATAATTGAAATAACAAAGCAAAAGAATTTTAGCTTATGTGTACGCAAAATTGAATTCTCGAGGTAAATATACAAATTATTAATTAAAGTGAAGCTTAAAATGTGTTGTAAATTAAAAAACTTGTTTATTACACTGTTATTAATTTGGTAAGTTCAATTTCTTCTTAGTTTTTAGTTCTATTTGTCGGGTTTCTTATAAAACTTTTTTTGCTTACATGATCCAACATAGTGCCGGCTTACAATGGAAAAAAAAGAATGAAATGCCCAATACAGTGCCCTCCAACAGCTTGACAACGAAGAAAAATAATTTGGATGTGAAGTGCTCGTCAAGAACACAATTCCAAATACTCACCTCTTCAATTGCAAAGTTCTGCTGGTTCTATCGGTTCTGCCATCTCCACTCCACTTACGCCACGGTCGCACTGTATATTTGGACGTTTCTAGCAGGAAGTAAAATGTTTTGTTTATTATAATTTATTATAAACGTTAAAAATCAACACAATTCTAACTACTTAACTCTGCCATTGTTAAATTTCAATTTTTATTTTCATTTCACAAAAACTATTTCATTTAAACAGCTGTTCAAACTATTTGCAAAATCTTGCAAGCGGAAATTTCTCCAGTAACATTTTGCGAGTTCTCTAACTTCCAACTGTCAAAAATTCTCTTTTTGGCTCTCTCGTTGCAAGAGATTTGGAGTACGCAGACAACATTTTGCAAGATTTTGCAACATTTTGCGCAAAATATGTGTACGCAGACAGACCTTATATTATGTAGAACTGCATTACTATTAAGCGACCCTGTATTACCACATTTGAACAGTATTATCATGCAGTTCCGTTAAGCGACAAATGTGGTAACATTTGAACAGTATTATCATGCAGTTCCGTTAAGCGACCCTGTGTTACCACGTTTGAACAGTATTATCATGCAGTTCTATTGCAGTTCTATATAAAATATAATTTTTATCAATGAAAATATTAATTTTTCAATTTCTAATTATTTTTCGTCATTAGTGTTAGAAATAAGCTTTAAAATGAGATATCATTCATTAAATTTGATGCGGTGGTATGTGAGATATTTGCAACCGACAAAAAAAAGTGCTTTAGAAATAATATATACTAGATGACCCGTGCGACTATTTCGCACCGTAATTTTTATCAATGAAAATATTAATATTTCAATTTCTAATTATTTTTCGTCATTAGTGTTAGAAATAAACTTTAAAATGAGATGTCATTCATTAAATTTGATGCGGTGGTATGGGAGATATTTGCAACCGACAAAAAAAAGTGCTTTAGAAATAATATATATGATGATAATTTACATCTTTACTGTTTTAAGCATTATGCTTATATCACACGAACTTACAACCCCTTGTGAAATTCGATGCAGAAAATTGTTGTAGAATATTTTAAGCCTTTAAACGTAAGTGTTAGTGGTGTTCTATGAGAGGGGCTGAAATGACCCCTAAAAATGGCAGATAGAGAGTTAAGTAGTTCTATGAAAAGAACCGTCATCAAATTTTATTAAAATCATCTATTGACCTTATTTAGCTCAGAATTAGATTTAATACATACATTTTTTTTGACTTACTCAAAACGCCTTTAATAAAAATTAAAAACTTCAGTGGGCCATAAAAAAGAACTCGAGCTAAATTTTGAAAATACTTCAGTGGTTTTGGTCAACTAATGATATAATTAAATTTTTTTATTTTTTAACATTCAAAAAATAAAATCGTGTTGCGCAATGATATTAAACACTCTTAAATGCCTGATATTTGAGTAAAAATCATAAAATTAGGCATTTCAAAAAACGCATTTTTTTTAAGTTGTGGTAAAAAATAGGCACTAATTTTTGAATACCCTGTTAGCTAAGAGTATAAACTTACAAAAACAGAAGAAAAAAATATCTAATTTTATATAATTTTTTTTATACTCCATCAAACTTAAGTAATTTTTGGATTTTCAACAAAAAAATGTGTTTTTCAGAGCAATAAAAAAAGTTATTTTGTAAATAAATACTAAGTTATAAATTTTAATTTAACTGCAAATATATCGAAGTACTTGAAAACCAAATTTCGAGCGACTTTAAAAAAAAATGAATTTTTTAGAATTATTTTTTTGAAACAACTAAAACTCATTTTTCTGTTAAGTAATTTTTGCAAGAAATTATCTGCTTTTAACGCCCTCTCGTGGTAGCAAAAGCAATCAGAAAAATTATTTTGTTAACATTTATTTGAGATACCTAATTATCTTTCAAAAAATCTGTATTTAAAAACAATTTGAGACCAAAATTTTTTTTTTATTTTTGTCTATGGGTCGAAGCATAGTGCGGCCTTTGGGCGGGCGCAAGGATTTTTTCCTTTATGGTATAACAAGTACCGGTTTCGCTAAGTAAAGATTCTAAAATCTCCCTTGTTTCTGAACGAAGGCCGACTTCGCAGATAAGCTTAAGTTATCGAAGCCAGTATTTGTTATACCATAGAGGAGAAAATCCTTACGCCTGGCCGAAGGCCGGCTGGGCAGAGAAGCTTTAGTTAGCGCAGCCGGTTTTTATTATACCATAGAGGAGAAAATCCTTGCCCCCAGCCGAAGGCCGGCTGTGCAGAGAAGCTTTAGTTAGCGAAGCCGGTACTTTTTTTTTAGCAAAGAGGAGAAAATCCTTACGCCCGGCCATAGGCCGGCTATGCTTTCGAGTTTGTCCACGGACACTATGTCACTGGACGTTATGACATGCCACCTTTTTGCAATATGTCCCGTTATTTTTATAAATAACATTTAGGAATTCGTCGTATAGTAATAATGAATGATTTAGACAAATAGTATGCCCGAAAAAATGGGCTATTTTTCATATAATATTTTTGGGTGATTTTCTATAATGAAAAATCACCAAATTTAAAAAACGAAAAGTCACCCAATTGTAACGAAAAATAGCCCAACAATTTTGGGTCACTTTTCATATGAATTCAGGCCCAATTTTACATGGAATTTTTTTGGGTGATTTTTCATTTATTTTTTTGGGCCATTTTTCTTTGGGCGATATTTCCTACAGCCATCGATTGGGCCGACTGCTGCATTCGCCAAGCAGTGGGGTGTGGAGCAAAACAATTCTTATTTAATTTTAAAATAGTTGATATGGAGCAAAATTAATGCTTACTGTATCAGAAACCATAAACAATTTCATGAAACTGGATAATACATGGTCGATAGGTCAAACAAATAATGAGCTGACGATATTTGTTTAATAGTTTCCTAAGAAAGTCTTCGAAAGGGCTTAAGAAATAATGCATAATTTTGTGAAATTAAAGTATTGCAACAAGGCTCACTCTTCAACGAGTGATTAATGTTTAAAGTAATCACAATCACAAGTAACTCACGGGTTACATTAAAACAAAATAAAGTCACGCGCGATTTGCTAGCAACTTGGTCAGCAAAGGTGGCTCACTAACAATCAGTCTCAAGACCCATTAAGTTACATAGTGCACTAGTAAACACAACAGATTTGAAACCGTCAACTGTAAGATGCTGCACCAAGACGAATACGCACAATCCCTGGGTGGAAAACTGGCAAAACATTTTTCAAAAAACTTTTTTTTTTAATTTTATAATTTTATTTGATCGCCTGAAAATATTGTAATGTTTGCTCGACTAACTTTCTTTTCTCAATTTAATATTTTATCCAAATAAATCAAAGGTGTGCAGCCTTTAGTTTAACATACTTAAACTAGCAAAACACCGATTAAAGCCAAACATGAACTTTAAACAAAAAGTGACATCCTGTCAACATCAGGACAATGTCAGTCATTTATTCAAGCACTTTAAAGTTGAGCAAGTGTAAGAGTAATCGCTTATTATTTGTGGGAATGAATGTGTGTTGCAACTATTTTTTTTTAAGAATTTATGTAACATTAGGGTGGTAAAGTTTAAGCAGCTGCTAAAGCTTAGTGAAGGATTTTGCCAAGGAATTGTTAAGAGAAATATAAATAATACACAAGGGTTTTACGAAATCTGTTTTTAAAAAATCTATCTTATAGCTAAATGAAACGTAATACTTTTTATAAAACAGTAAATTATTAGGGAAGAACATGTCGTTTAGTTTTGATCCTAAGATGACGATCTTAGGATTCTTAAGCAAAAGTTGTAAAGAAACTAACACCCTTATGCCCATCTGACAAACACATAAGTAAACAAGAAAGCGTATATGTGTTTGAGTACAATATTTATAAGTGTGTGTGTTATTTATGATTGTATGTTTGTTCTTCTTGGTTACATATCCGTTTCCGCAAATAAACCAATTTATTCAAACATATGCACTCCCACTCCCATACCAAACAAATGCAACTCGTCACACTCTTAACCATTACACATACACGCACACAGATAAATTGTAGTAAACCCAGCAAACCTGAAGGTTTGACTTTAAATTAAAAATGATTTGAGATCAAACCTTTTCTCTAACGACAAACGCTTGATAATAATTTGAAAAGCATTAAAAATATTAGCATTCTCAGCAAAAAGTGTAAATTATTTTCAAATTGAGAAATGCATTTGTTTTCAACTGGCTTTCAAACGTTATTCTCAAATGTGAATTTTAATACAATGTGGAACATAAATAAAAATATAATTTTTAGTTCATTATTTATTTAAACATGCTGTAAGATAAACATTCTTACCATATTTAAAATTAGCAATAGTGTTCTTTCCGTCCTCTCGTAATGAAAAATACAAAATATTTACCTCCTTTTTGTTTTGAGGATTGTCATGATGTAGCACCGCGATCGTTTAACAAACTTAGGTTTACTTAACTTTCCCGTTTTATTTTTAATCACATTCTTTTACTTTGAAATTAATTTTGAACTCACAAATAATTAAAATTTTTTAACAAGAAATCAACGTTTTTTAAAGGCGAATTCACTTCACATAACTTGTAACTTTTCTTTAATTGTAGAACACATTTAGCTTTATTCGCCATATTTTAATGTTAACATTTATTTTTCGCTTTAGTGCTGCCAATTTATTTATTTTTTGGCAATAAAATTTGATTATAATTTGATATCAAATTGATAAAACATTGTATCTCAAATCTCAAATATTCAAATCATAATCAATTTGAATTCAAATGTTAACTTAAACAATTGAAAAAGGTTGGAGGAATGTGTTTGATGCCAAATGACAAAGTCATTTAATATCAAAGGTTTGACTTCGTGTTTGTTAGGGAAATACGAAAGTACCCAAGAATTTGAGGATGGATAGAACAATATTTCATCATTTAAATAAACAATCAATTTAAAGTAAAAAAAAAAATATTTGTCATTTATGTTCCACATTTGAAAAACATTTGAGAATAACGTTTGAAAGCAAGTTGGAAATAAATGCATTTTTCAATATGAAGATAATTTCCCTTTTTTTGTTAAAAATGTGATTTTCAAATACATAATTTTGAAATCATAATCAAAAGTTTATCATTAAAGAAAAGGTTTGATTTTAAATCATTTGCAATTTAATATCAAACCTTCGAGTTTGTTGGGGTATTTGTTTTCTGTGAAAGTGTGTGTGTGTGTGAGTTTTGGTGCTTAAAAGGAAGGCAAATATTTTTTTTGTTATTTTTCTGCTAAACGATTTAAAAAGTTTTTTTCTTTGCTTCTTTTTTTGCTCCTTTTTATAACCTGCTTTTTTTCTAGCCTGTTTGCACTTGTGAACTGGTGAACTTTGTATGTTGAATAGTTTGTGTCATCAAATGGTAAAAACAAATGGAGACTCAAAAAAAAAAAACCTACAAGATTTAAGTGTAGGAGGAAATCTGTGGTTGGGTTGTTAAAAAAAAGTAAACACATAAAAAGACAAGTAAGAGTGCTATATTCGGCTTTGCACAGTCTTATGCACCCTTCACTATAATATTAAAAAAGGTAATTTTTTATTGTTTTAAATTTTATTTTTTTTTGTTTTTTTTTGGATTTCAAATAATCGGTGATTTTCAAAAATGCAGGTTTACAACAACGTTTAGGTATTTTCCTCGAATTTTGTTAAACGTTTGTATATTTATGGCTCAGCTATTGTTTAGCCGATATTTAAAATTTTTGTAGAACAATAAATTATAGGAACTTTCGAATATCAATTTATTGGAAAAAATCGGTATTTTGATGGGAATTTGTATGGGGGCGAAGTAAAATAAGGGACCTTTTGGGCTTATTGTCAAACCAAATAAGCTGTAAATAGAAAGAATATAAAACTTTCAATTAAACATTTTAGCTCTTCTGTTTTACTGTATGCATCTAAACACCCTTGTTTCGGGAAGACATTTGTGCGGGGACTAAGGAGGTTAGGTTCGATTGGCAGCCGCAATCAAGCATAGGGCCAAACCATTGGTTTCCGTTGGATTACCATGTGCCACTGTCTCCCAAAGTCCTATATTACATGGCTGCCAATGTTGTTCCTCAGCCACCATTTTGATTCAATAAGAAAACGGGCCCCAACCAAATCAGTATCAGAGAGACCGATTTTTTTCCAAAAAATCTGACTGCGTCTAAGGTTTCTAAAAGCCGGACAAAGACAGAATATATTTTTCTTTTCTTTTGCGCCATTGCAACTTTTACAAAGATTATTGTTAGGGAGTTCTAGGCTCTGCACAGAAATGTAGAAATTAATAAACCTTTCGAGCCCATTTCAAAACAAACAAATTTTGTTTTTAAAAAATATACAAATCAAATAAGATCGGCTTGGTGATCAAAAAGAATTGTTTCGAGACCACATTTTCCATATTGTCGTAGAAAGCCGCCTTGAAATAAAATCTACTTACATATTTTGAGAACGTTTTGTTCTTATGCTCTCACATATAGACAATTATCAGGGTTGTCAGATTTGTTTAAGGTCCATCGCTAAACCGGATGTTAGAAATCGGTAAAAATCGCCAAACGTCAATTTTGCTCAGTTTTCGTAACATTTCTTTTTTATAAATTAAATTTTGCCTACAAAAAAAGCTAGTATAATATTTCAGTCAAAAAACGCCAAAAGCTGAGAAAAAATACAAAAAAATCGCCAAAAGTAAATTTCATTTAGTTTCTGGTATTTTTGTTTTTGAATGACATAAAATGGAGACCATATATTCCGTTAAAAAAAACTTGAATTTAGTACACAAGTCTATAAGATCGTATACTTCAGCCAAGGCGAATTTATTTTTCAGGTGGCGTTGAAAGCACATCTGTGCTATTTTTTTTTGTTTTAAATTATAGAGAGGAATGTCAAAAGTTACTTGTGTTTTTGAAATATCGACCAACGAAAGCAACAAATAAAATACAATTTTGAGTTTTTGGTGTTGTTACTTGTTGTATCGCCGCCATCGTCTATATGAATTCGCCTTGACTTTAGCCTCATCGATTTTATTACTGGTGTTTTGACCTGAATACATACTACTTATTAGAATTAAATAGTGACTGCATATAGAATTCACTTAAAGTGATAACAAAAGAAAAATCATGTGAAAAAGTTGCCAGATTTTTTTAAAGTTAGTAATGATAATTAGTATTGTGGTTATTTTGTTGAACTATTTATGGTTTTTAATCCAAATTTTTAATATTTTTAATTAGGCTTAAGTTCATGAAATTTAATTTTTATTAAATTATTTTTGTGAAGAAAGGAATTTTACAACATGAAAATCAATTAAAATTGTTATTGATAATCTTTCATTCTTGACGTGGCTCGGGCTCGAACCCTGGCCGGCAGGTTACCATGACATGTTTCGATCGCAACCACTCGATCTCCTCAGATGGATTTGCCGTCCTACACTCGCAGCCATCGACGACTGCTGACGTCACTAGTCAAACATCAATCCTTAAACCAAATTGTATTTTAACATTTGGTAGATCGAAATTTGCTTTCCTGAATGATTATCCACCTTAATTGATTTTACATGTTTTTTCCTTCACTTCTGTTTTTTCGTACTTTCGTCGAGAATTTAGTAATGATAACAAAAATGACAAACTGTTAAAAAATCGTTGAGATAATATAAATGGGAAAATAGCCAAGTAAATAGCCAGGTTTAATTTTTTTGGCCAGTCGCCAAATAGAAAATCCCACCGCCAAACACGTTTTAAAATCGACACGTCTGGCGAGAAATAGCCATATCTGACAGCCCAGCACTTATTCTCTCTACAATGCTACCATACTTTTATTAAATTTTATACATTTTGTAAACAGAGAACAAAAGAAAAAAATGAGAGACGTTTAAAAACGTGAGGCATTCAATATCGATCGATATTTCCGTTAAATTATAATATAGTTCCGATCGATATCGAATGCCGCAATTTGCTTCTTTGCCGGTTTTGTGTGGTCCCAATCCTTAACCTTAAATTCGGAAGGACACTTGTTAAGGGCCCAGATGAAATAATGAAAATATATGGCTCATTTTCAATATTATATAATCTCTATCATTAAGAAATGTCAGAACTGCGAACATTGAAACTTTTGTGCAGCCAATATATTCACCATGACAGGCTTAAGCTACGTTCGAAGCTTCAGTTGGAGCCATGATGGTTGTCCCAAGAAATTTATATCTATGAGTCATTAAGGCGGGCCAGTTACAGCGCAAGTGGTGAGATGTCTCATCATTTATATCGTAGAATCTGCATTGCTGGGTAATAATGCTATCTTAAATATATTACTTTACTTAATCTTAAACACCTTCATATATTGGGCCCACGGAAAACCTATTACAACCAACTCACATACATCAACTCTTCTACTCATAAGGATTCAGAGTATATATATGCTTTAGACTTTAGGCAAGACAGGGCTCAGAGATAGAGGATCCTAACTGGGTGGAGGCGGTTAGGCCTCCATTGGGCTTCTATTTTGGTAGAATTAAGGAGTAGATACTGGGCGCGACCAATCGGGCCTGGGAGGGCCGAACGGACTGCCGGGTATCGCGGACGCTGTGGCTGGTGCTTAGTAAATCCGATTCGGTGTCGCTGCTGGGAAGGAGCAGGGTCTGCGTTAGGACCATGATAGGAATGATCACGGGCCACTGTATGATAGGCAGGATGGCGGTGAGGATGGGATCCGACTTGTCGGATATGTGCAGGTTGTGCGAGGACCCTGAGGAGTTGGAGACAGTTGAGCCCTTTCTGTGCCACTGTCCCAGGTTGCTGGGTAGCAGGCTGAAGTGGCTGGGCGGTAGATTCCTGGGCGAATTAGGGGATGTCTCGGGTTGTGGACTCCAGAATCTGATAGGATTCGTAATGGGGATAGCCTGGCTGCGTGAGAGAAGACTAAGTGCTAACCGCACGTAGGATGAATTTGGTTTGAGTAGGATTTCTGTCGGGGTTGGTCCGTAACCTTCTCTTCTTTCCTTTCTTTTCTACCTATCTTTTGGATCTGTCTTGTGCTTTCGCTGTTTATTTCACCTACTTTCTACCTTCATATAGCTATTTCTAATTAAGGCGTCACAATGGACCAAATTGGTCTCTGGGTGAAGTTGTAAAGAAGACTTCACACCGGCCTTTCTACCTACCTACGTACCATATATCTGTGGTTTTCATGGGCAACCGCGTATGTCTTAAAATAAAATTTTTCAGGAGAGCCGAGAAAACCATTCTAGATTAATCTATGGGTTAGATATTGCATCTTTTGAAGTTTGTAATTGAGTTAAAACATCGGAATGGGTCTATCTGTTTTTAAAACTTTTAAAAAAAATTTAAAGAGCGCTTAAAATTAAGCAATATAGCGTCAACATCTCAAAATCGAAAAAAGTAGACATACTCGGTTGCCCATGAAAACCACAGATATTCTTTATAGACTCTAAGATCAATGGTTATCGGCACAAAATTCGCAGTCTGTTCGCCGAGCCGGAATTGTTCTCTTAATAACGTTTTAGCAAAAACACATCCATACGGTAAAGAAAAGTTTAAAAAAAAGATCAATATTGTTGTGGTAACAAACGAAATGACAAACTTATATTATGTATAATTTTCCACCTGTGGTGAAGGATATAAAAGTAGGACAGAACAAATGAAAATACATGGAATATGTTAATAAATTTATAAAGAGTTTTTAAAAGTATTTAAATATAAACGAGAATTTAATCTTTAATAATAAATTGTTTGTCATAGAGTAAATATGTAATAAAATTTGTACCAGTATTGCCAGAAGTTTACTTTGGTAGTAGTAACATATCGCTCCCTTATTGCAACAAAAAATCAAAAATTTTAAGTTACTTAAGCAACATTGTTCCCTCATACTTTCTCTATATGTAACACAAAAATCAGTGTTTTATCTGAAACTGAACAGCAGTTATAGCAAAATATATTTTATTGAATCTGTATAAAAAGGTACATTTTGAAAACTTTAATCGTATTGTGCCAAGTTTGATTTTTTTGAGATATGACTATGTTGCAATAAAGGAGCGATATGAATGTTAAATTAATAAGAAAAATATCGAGGCAAAATTTGCTAAGTAACAAAAATTGTTTAAACTGTTTCCAACCATAATTAAACTGTGCTAGGATTTGATACTTTATTTTTGAGACAAGCCGGGCACCTGCCATGGCGTTTTAACATAATTTGGGTACGCTGAATCCGATGGTGCTATCCGTTTTTTTAGGGTTAGCTCTTGTTTTCGAGATATACCGTTATATCGAAAATTGAGGAGGAAGCACAAAATATATTCGCGTAACTCAAGAATGGTTTAGTTAATCAAAAATTACTAAAAAAAAAATCAAAATTCCGAAATAAATTTGAAAATAAAATTACCTTTTACAAAAGTTAAACTTTTTTCTAATATTCGCAGTCGTTTTGGCAAAAAAAAAAAAAAAAAAAAATTATTTTTTCAAATTTCGAAATTTTTGTTATGCTTGAATTTTTTTCCAGACATGTATAACAGCAAAGTTTGACCTGTCTTACGTTTGAGACCTTGTCTTCTATTTGTTTCGATCGATTTGTTACCGACATTTTTTTACATCTATAATTCTATTTTGACACTTCAATAAAAATGTTTATGGGTGCAAACGTCCAAAATGAAATAAATGCACTTGATTTTTGGCCAGCTTTAGAGTTTTAATTAACATGTCCTATTAATGTTTATTGCTTATATTTACTCTTTAATAAACAAACTAAACCATCATGTTGATTACAAAGATCCCCCGTGCAACAATATTTTCTTTTACTTTGATGTAAAATGTACATCAAAATACATAAAATCAACCAAAGAGTATTTACCCTGTCAACGTGGCTTTTTGCATTTAAAATTATTTTAATCAAATACTTTTGTAATACTTTGTGTTAAACATGTCAGGCCGATTAATTTTTCTCTGTGTGTATTTGATGTTTCATGTACTTGGTACTTTAATAGTTGTTGTAGTTGCTTGTAAATATGTATAGTTTGTTTTTTTGTGTAGGGGTTCTATTTAAGAAAAAATCCCGTATATATACGAGAAAAATTTCTATTTGTTTTTTGGGAATTTATTGAAGGGAAATTTTAGGAATATTTTTTGCTTAAATGTTTTTGACTTTAAGTAAAGTTTTGCAGCATTAAAGTATAAAATGGTACTAACTGCCAATTTTTCAACGTCAAAAATTATCTGTTTTTGAAACGAGCATCGTTTGTCATGTCAGGGTCCAAATTTCAGCATTATGTGAAAAGCCTAAAAGTTTAAGCAACTCATCAAGTAATAAAGTATGTACTTATATTAGGGCGGGTCGAATTTTTTTAAAAAAAATCGTATAGCAAAAACGTAATCTACATAAACTTCTAAGAAAATTCTCCAAAGAAACCATGGGTCTAAAATAAAATCCTAATCCGCGCCTCTCGACTTGAAAATTTATATAAAAAGAGCTTTTTCCAAAAAGAAATCGAATTTTTTGAATAAAATTGTTTAGTAGGGTAGTTCTTTTGGACTTTATATTTTTTTACACTCAAAATTTTTTTTACATTAAAAAAATTTTTCACCCAAGTAAAAAAAATTCAAGTCGAGAGGCGCGGATTAGGATTTTATTTTAGACCCATGGTTTCTTCGGAGAATTTTATGTAGATTACGTTTTAGCTATACGATTTTTAATTTTTTTTTCATCCATACAAATCGACCCGCCCTAATGTATATGCATATAATAATTCTCGCAATTTGTTTTTCAATTAAAACATTAATCAAAAATAAAGTCAGTTTTAATTAAAAGTTTAATCAAGTGAATTAATCGTGTATTTATAGTTACAACATTACGGCAGAAAATGTTGTTAATAGCAAAAAATATTTAATTAAAACAATTAATTTGTTTACTGGTGCAAATTCAATTAATTTATTAATTAATATCACAATTTTTTAATTGAAATCAACTTTTTTTTCTGTGCGTGTAAGTAAAGACAGGAAAATGTCTAATTTTGGTAAAAATCTTAAAAATTTTATTAGCGATTTTTGGGCAGGAATGATGCTTAACATAATAAAACAAAAATGCTTAATCTCAAATGTTTTTCCAATTAAATTTTCCTTTATTTCTATAACGATTTATTTTCTGAAATCTTTTTTGATGTGGTAATGAAATCAGACGATGATTGCGAGCTTTTTAAAACAAAAACTTTTTTCCGCGACTTCTGTCTTAAATATATTCCAAGCAATAGGAATTATTTTTTTCTGATTAATCAAGTTTTTTTTTGCATGAAATGACTTTTGGTTGTAAATAAATAATAATTCATCTTATAAACGATTACCTTTTCATATTATTCTTTATAAAAAAGATGCCCTAGAATTTCCGAAATAAAAAAAAAAATGTATACTTTCCCGGAAATAGAAAAAGTCCCGTAAATTAGAAACCATAGTTTTATATTTTGGGGAATGTGAAATTTTAATTTAAAATTTTACCATCTAAACCACTAAACTGTCAAACAACGCAACCAACATTGTTGTAGTTTGACACGTTTACATACAAACACACACGCAAGTAAATATGCATGGATGTGTGTGAAAAGTATGTGCGTGTGTGTGAATATTTGTATAGGCTTTTTTTTTTGAATATTTGTGTTTCAAATAGTATTGCTTGAGTTTTGGTCTTTTGAAAAAATTCAAAAATAAATTGGGATTCTATAAAAACGAAATTGTATGGGGGCTATATGAAAAGGAGTTTAAACAAGCCCTAAGACAATTTAGGGACCGGGAATTATTTGATATACATAATAGTGTTTAATAGAAGTAAGTTTCACTTGACTATTCATGAGCATGTACAATTTAAAACGACGAACTGTACACAGAAAAAATTATTTTTCCAATTCAAACAAAAAATTTGTAGAATCAAACAATTTTTTGTCTGAAATCGATCCTATAAACAAATTCGCATATTCAAACAATTTATTTGTATTTGTTTATTGAAAAAAACACCGATTTTTTCAAACAAATAATTTAACTGAATCAAACAAAAAGTTTACTGAAATTCATATAAATTTCAAACAAATAATTTTGCTGAATCAAACAAAAAAGTTTTTGCACAAGCAACAACTCGCAAGTTACTTGCCGACAACAACAAAGTCTGTTCAACATTTTTTTTCCTTACCCCGACCTTACCGCTAACATCTACAAACCAAGAGTTGCGCAAGTAACTTGCCGAGTCTGAAAGGGGTCTTTGCTAAGAAGAAGAAATGTAATCAAAAACGGCGGCAGACCGACTTGATATGTTGTTCGTCACCATTTTATTTTTATATTTGATGTATTTAACTTAACAGTTTAAAAAAAATTGAATACGGGATTTTGTTTTTTTTTTACCAACTTTAAAACCAACCAAAAATTTATTTGGTTTCTTATAATGTTGTGTTTGTTTCTGTTGTTTAAAAAAAGAGAGAAACGTTATTTTTTTACCTGCTATTGTTTTTGTTGTTTTTTTAACTACAAACCTCGTCATGCTATTTTATCCTCTTTCTTATTTTTGTACTTTTTTAAAGCGTCCAAAAATAGACTGCATGTGTTTTTTGTTGTAGTTCCTATATTTGACATAAAGAAGTGTTGCTTTCGATCAAATAAAAAAAAATTCAAAAAAGGGACAACATTAAGGAGCGTTAAAAATTGCATACAAAATTATGAAAACTTGAAACTAATAATGCGTATATTTTATTTTTGAATAGTTGTCAACATTTTTGTTGGTTAAATAAAAATCAAACAAAAATATTAATTGAATCAGTAAAAAAATTTGTAGAAAATAAAAACATTTTCAATCAAGCTTTTGTTTGAAAATAATTCGGCAATAATTTTTTCTGTGTACCAAAATATAATTTCTTATGAAAATGAATAATTCTGTAAAGTTTAAATTAATTCGCTCCTTTATTATCTGTCAATTAAAAAAAAAAACAACACAGACTTAATGAAACATCTTGATTTTAAGATTTTTAAATGGTACCGAATGGACGATGTAAATTGCGAGTCACACCTTAACGTCAAGTTTTTTTGCCCAACATAATTGAACATTTCTTTGTTTCAGTGTTTGACAAATTCAACCATAGATAGGTACACAATTGGGCAGCGCATAAAGATTGCTGAAGACTTTTACGATAATGGGCGTTCAAATCAAAATGCATTTCGTGCACTTCGTGATAATTTTGGTCATCATAATCGACCAAATGTGTCCACAATCGTGCTAGCGAGGTGATAATGGACTTCTTATGGCCGCCATGTGATGTGATTTGACACCGTTGGACTTCTTTCTTTGGGAATATTTAAAAGAAACAGCGTACGTCAATGAGCCAAGAACAAGTTGAGAGCTAAAGGATTAGATAATACGGCACATTAATGACAATGAACCTCAATTATGTCTCAGAGTCATTGAAAATATGGACCATCGGATAGAGGTAGGACACCGAAGCCGTGACGAGCATTTGGCCGATATTTTGTTTCACACACAAAAAAAAGTTGCATTGTGTTAGTAATTGATGTTCTTTGTTTCTGCGTCAATACCAAGGTTTTACTGTATCAACGGTCTTCAAATGTGTATTAGTTCATGAGTTATAGCCATTTTAGTGCACACTGCAGTCATTCCGAAACATGTATTTATATTTCCCAATCTTCTAAACTAATCAACCGATTTTTAAAAAATTTGGCATGCAGAAAGAGATTGGCATGAATTAGGGTAAGAGGGCTAAAAGCTCCCCCTCCCTATATCTTCGTAACTACTCAACCTATTTTTTTGAAATTTCGCAGGCAGATAGTGTTACAGTTGGAAAGAACTATAACCTATAGTTTTTATTATTTAGGGCGTGAATAGAGCTAGAGGGGTAAAAGCTCTCCCTCACTCTATCTTTTTAACTAATTAACCGATTTTCTTAAAATTTGGCATGCATACACTGTAACATCGGAAAGAGGACAGGGCACTAAATAGGGCATGATGGGTAAAAGCTCCGCCTCCCTATATCTTCTGTACTGATCAATTAATTTTCTTGAAATTTGGCAGGCAAATAGTGTAACATCTGGAAAGAACTATAGCCTATAATTTTTTCTTAAAACTTGGCTTGCATACACTGTAACATCTGAAAGAAATAAGTTATGTGGCAAAACAACGTTTGCCGGGACAGCTTGTTTAATACATCAAAAACTTCGGAGCCACGACCTTATGTCTCTTATAATAAAGGAGATCAAAAAAAAAAATCGTTCCTATTTTTGGTACTATTTTTAAAAACCATATACATATATACGAACATATTAAATTAGGGGTTCCCACTACAATATTGACATTTTTGAAACTTCATTGAGTAGAATAAATTATTAAAAAGGGGACATACGGAGAATTAAATTTCTTTCTTTTACTTTTCCGTTTTCATGTGGAATATTTAGAATTTTTTGAAATTATAGGCGCAGGGTCCTGAGTGAATGAGAACCTATTAGATGAAAAATGTTGGCCATTTTTTTGTTCTTCAACGGGTTCTTTTTGAATTTTTGTTAGAATTGTACCTGTCCATAAACTTGAAATTAGACATGCAATTAGAATCTACAAGAGAAAACCTTTTGTACTTTTTCGTTCTTTAACTGGTACTTCTTTGAATTTTTATTAATAGTGAACCTTGAAACATAAATTCAACATGCGGAGTCTAGAGTGATTGCGAGACTATATTTAAGAGGACTTTTTGGTACATTTTTGGTTTTTCAATTGCTACACGCAGAGACAAAATATGGTTGGGCATGGTTACGGCAACTACACTATGTTGATTGCCCTGCTAGCATTTGGAAGATTGTTTTTTCAAAAATCATCGGTATGAGTCTTTTTTGAGTACTTTTGATGATTAAAAACTAGGGTATTCATTCGGTTAACCGTCAACCGGTTAAACGATTAATTACTACCCGATTAACTGATCGGTTAATTTCAAATTGGCTTTTTTCGATTAACGATTAAACCGGTTAATTTCAGCCGATTAACCGATTAACCGATTAACCGAAGTAACAAAATTTTCAATATTTTGTAGTATTACAACATATTTTTTTTGTGTTTTTAATTATTTGTTTCGTCTAATTGTTTAGAAAATATTTTTTCATACAAACAGTTCAGTGATCTTCATTTTAACCCATTTTCCGCCGACCGATGACTAAAATTACAATGTTTTTCAATGCTTTTTTATCTTCTTCATCGATCAACAGGAATGTGGCGAAAAATGGGTTATATATTTGATTACCAACACATTTTTTTTTGTTTCCCGTACTTTTTATATGTATGTGTTTAGTTATTTGTTTCTTCTCATATATTCTCATATCAGTCTTTTTACAGAATTAACCGAAACAATGAGAAGTGTTAAACATTTTAAAAAACTCTAATGGCATAATGGAGTATTTTATATGTTTAGAGAAATCCTAGAAAAGGACTGAGAAATTAGATATTCATCTACGATAAGTGAAATAATTTTTTCCAAGTCAACTTTTGTCAAAACTAAAGAAAAGAATCGCTTTAATTCTAAACATTTAAACCAAATTACTTTTCTAAAAGATTATTTTATAAGATGTCCTTTAACTATTGAAATAACTAATAAAATTATCTCAGTTTATTTTTGTATACATATGTAAATATTTGGGGGTTTCACAAGGTAGTCATTAATGGTGTTTTCTTTTCTAAAAAATAATGATGCATTATAGTTGTGTAATATATTTATTAGGTTACACGAACCCTTACAAAGTGACACATTTTTCTTAATTACAATGGAACAACATAATAGCTACGTTTTACACTCAACACTAATTTGTATTTAGCGTGTTAAATATTGAATGCAAAGTTTGTACTAAAAGCGATATTCACCACGCTTGTAGCAATTTTCAACATTAACAGCACTGATTTTTAATAATTAATGTCAGCTATTGTTAAAAATTTTGCGACAAAAAAAATATAATAAAAGTAAAACAAACGAAAAACAAAAAGTTTTTTAAACCATCACAATATAACTAAAAATCACAATATAACGCAAATTGTCCGCAAACACAAGAAAAAAAATATTTGCTTGCATAAAAAAGTAATTTACGCAGATGCAAAAAAGGGTATTATCTCACACTCAGTTATAACTGCGGGTAAGAAATGGAACAAATTTGCCATTTATTGTTGCAACATGTTTAGAAAGGAAAACGACAGCTTCTCACATTTTTGCATATATTTTTAGAATGGAACAAAAACCCGCACGAATGGTAGCATATATGGAACATTATTGAAAAGAAATCACCATAAGTCTTATGTCTTAAAATAATTACAGGAAATATATATAGTCGGCTTAATATGCAAACCGGCTAAATCCACTTTTTACCTAAATTTATATTTTGATTCCGTGTGGTAGAGAAAGATACGCCTCGTGGACCAGCATGAAGTGTCTCTTCTATTTAAGTCTTGAAGTGTGTAAAACTGACTGTAATTTTAATTTTCTATCAAGCTTCAAATAGGAAAAATAAAAAGTGTAAAATGTGCTCAAAGTGAATTAGCAGGCTTGCATATTAAGCTAACGATATGACTGTTGTAAGATACCGCTTATAATTTAGATTTCTACTATGCAGTTATGACGAATCAATGAACACAGTATTACAATTTTTATTTTGTTTGAAACACAACAATATTTACTTTAAACAATTAAAAATTTTGTTTAGGATATTATGATGATATGACTTGACTTACATACATATTTATGAATTGTTTTTTTTTTAACAGATTAAAGCAAAAGGTCGATTAAATGAATACCCTATTAAAAACTGATTAATCACTTGCACGCTTAAAAATCGACACACAAATGACTCGCGCTTATAATTTAAAAGTGTTTGATTTAAAATTCAATAACAAAAACTATAAAAAAGAGTCGAAAATGTCTCTAAACTAAAAAAAAGAATTAAATATGACCCTTCAAAAGAGTCGCGGGACGGGTACCATTTTCTCCCGACAAATGTATCATTTATGATCAGAAAATATGCGCATATTTTGGTATTTAATCGAAGTGTCAAAAATTACTCGAATATGATTAAAAATTTCAAAAAATTTTTGTAACAATATATTGTTGTCGTCCACAAAAAATGTTTATTTTGTATCAGCAATATTATATTAACAGTAAACATATCATCGTTAATCGCAATTATAAATTTGAATAATGTTGGCTGAAAAATAATTATTTTTCAAACAACTAAATAATGAAAACTTTCCAAAAATATTATATAACTCACAACCATATCATGATATTAAATAACCATAACATGATAACTTTCTATACATTTATCTTTATATTTTTAAAGATGCAATCGAAATATTTTTACTCTAAAAATATTTTGTTATCTTCATTTGTAAAATAATTTTGAATCAGCTGTGTCGTTTGTTTAAAATATGCCTATTGAATTATTTGAATTATGTATTTTTAGCGAGTGGTTAAACAATTAAAAATAAATACTAATTAAAAAAAACAATTGTAAAGAAATTATAAAAACATAGAAATTGTATTTACACTAAAAAAATGTAAAGTGCCACAAAATAAAAAATCGATGCAAAAAAATTTTAATTTATGTTTTAGTATTGTGCACCACTGTATCATAATATGATTACTTCTAAATTTATTTTGATTAACATGACTATTATATAATTACTAATTTTCTTTTGTGATTACATGACAATAACATGATCAATTCGTAACTTATTATGATTACCATGACAATAATATGATTGCTTCTTAACCTTTTTATGATTAACAGGATAAGAATATGATTACTTATTAACGCTTTATGATTTACAGAATAAGAATATGATTAAGGGAAAAATATTATGATGTAATATTACGAATATGTTTGGTCATAATATGATCCAATAATAATCGTAATATTGTGACTACAATCATAATTCTTATCATAATATGTTGCTCTTAGAATATGTTTAACACAACCATGTTTTTTCTTTGCGTGCAATTAGTTTCTTACTCATACAAAACCTAAAGTCTAATAACACTGTGCTAGTTGAAAAAAACAGACAAGCCGGGCACATGGCGTTTTAACATAATTCGGATACGCTGAATTTTATGGTGCCCGCTGTTTTTTTTAGGTTAGCTCTTGTTTTCGAGATACACCGTAATTTCGAAAATGGAGGAGGTTGCACAAAATATATTCGCGTAACTCAAAAACGCTTTAGCTTATTGAAAAAACTAAAAAAAACGAAATTCCGCAATAAAATTTCCTTTAAAAATAGTGAAGAGATTAATATGAGCAGTAGTTTTAGAAACAATTTTTTTTTGGAAAAAAATAATTCTATTATAAATTTAATTTTATTTAACCTTTATTTATTAAATTCCAATCTTATTTATTAAGCTTGAGGTTTTTCTTTTTTATATAAAAAATTAGATAACATTTATTTTATTAAAATTCCAATATTTCGATACAGCAATGTGTATCATCGTCAGGGAAATAATTAAACAATAAAAATAACGTTCACAAAAAATAATGAAAAAATAATAACAATTGCCACAATAGAAAAAATTATTTACAATTAGAAAAATTTTTATACAAATAATCTATTACATTCTAAAAAATTTTTTAATTTCCTGTATTGTTTTTATACACTAAATGTCTATAATTTTGTGCTACATTTTCCGTGTCTGATTTAAAATTAATTCTTAACAATTTTTCTAGCATTAAACGTCGTTTATAATTTTTTTTTTTCTGTGTTTAAAACTGATACATTCTCAAAGTCCGGAGAGTGATTTAAACTGGCACAGTGGGCTGTTAATGCTGTTTTTGTGATGATATATCCCTAAACTTTTGATTTGATTTGTGACCTGAGATTCTAGTTTTCAGTTTGTTCTTTGTCGTACCTACACAGAAAAAATTATTTTTCCAATTCAAACAAAAAATTTGTAGAATCAAACAATTTTTTGTCTGAAATCGGTCCTATAAACAAATTTGCATATTCAAACAATTTATTTGCATTTTGATTATTGAAAAAAAAACACTGATTTTTTCAAACAAATAATTTAACTGAATCAAACAAAAAGTTTACTGAAATTCATATACTAAATTTCAAAATAAAAAAAAAAAGTTTTTGCACAAGCAATGACGCGCACACAAGTAAGCACTGTATGAGAGATGACGGCAGGGCAGAGCCGCCGGCTGGCTTTGAGACACATTATTTTTGTTGAATAATTTTTGAACGAAGTCTTTTTTATACACACAAGACAATGTTTTTCTTTGTCACTCTCCTTTCCTTTTCTAAAGAAGAAATGTAACCAAAAACGGCAGCAGACCGACTCGATATGTTTTTCGTCATCATTCTATTTTTGTATTTGATGTATTTAACCAAACAGTTTTAAAAAATTGAATACGGGATTTTGTTTCTTGTAATGTTGTTTCTGCTATTGTTTTTCTTATAGTTGCACTTTTTTAAAGCGTCCAAAAATAGACTGTGTGTGTTTTTTGTTGTTGTTCTTATATTTCATATAAAGAAGTGTTGCTTACGATCAAATAAAAAAATGCAAAAAGACGACAACATTAAAGAGCGTTAAATATTTCATACAAAATTATGAAAACTTGACACCAATAACGCGTTTATTATATTTTTGAAGAGTTGTCCACATTTTTGTTGGTTAAATAAAAATCAAACAAAAATATTGTTTGAATCAGTAAAAAAATTTATAGAAATTAAAAAAATTTTCAAACAAGCGTTTGTTTGAAAATAATTCGGCAATAATTTTTTCTGTGTACATATACTTTGTTGCATTGTCCATTATCGTTTCCCTTACAATGTATTTTATAAACTATATTCGACATTTCTAACTTATGTACTTTATCCTTAGTCTTAGTGAATAATTTACCAACTGTATTATATGATTTATGTGCTATTTACATGTCCTTGTGTCGAATATTTTCGACTTTTCTAAACGTTCCGATATTTTAGGAATATATGTAAGTGATTTGTAAATTTTTGGTTCTGCAATTATATGCAAGTTGTTTGCCCTATGGTTACCGCATTGTCCTATTAAACTTGATATCAGTTCCATTGGAAAACAATTATCCCTCAAAATATCCCTAATTCTAAAGATGTTGTTATTCGTGCTTAATTCCCAGTTTTTATTCTTGATAAAAACACTTGAAATTTATTGTTGATGGGATAAGCTATTCCTATGCATTTCACTGGTTGCTTAGACCAGATCATCAGGAAACTTCATCCATAAAGATTTTAGAAAAACTAAAGATATTAAACCAAATAAAACTGTTAAACGTATAAGACTTATAGCAACAGTTTTACTTGTAACAATATCAAAGCTTTAACAAAACACATCAACAATTACAATTAATGTTGAGAGAATTTCAACTAATTGTAGTGGGGAATGTAAGATGAGATAAACCCACTTTTTTATTGTTGATGTGTTTTGTTAAAGCTTTGATATTGTTACAAGTAAAACTGTTGCTATAAGTCTTATACGTTTAACAGTTTTATTTGGTTTAATATCTTTAGTTTTTCTAAAATCTTTATGGATGAAGTTTCCTGATGATCTGGTCTAAGCAACCAGTGAAATGCATAGGAATAGCTTATCCCATCAACAATAAATTTCAAGTGTTTTTATCAAGAATAAAAACTGGGAATTAAGCACGAATAACCAAATCTTTTGAAATTAAAAATTTTGTATTCCCAAAAATTGAAATTACTTTTTGATAATCCCTAATTCTTTTTAAATTCCTGTTATGAAATTCTATGTCACTTATTCTCAGTATTCTTTCTATAAGATTTTTTGCCGTATTAATTATAACCCTCTTTGGGTGTTTGGAGAAATAATTAATAATTTTTCCAGAAGAAGTTGGTTTTTGGTACCAATCCATTAATAATTTATCCCTTTTTCTTATCAACAAAGTATCTAAATATGAAAGTTTTAAGTTACACTCTTTCTCAAAAGTAAATTTTATGTCCGGATGAAATGAGTTAAAAGTTTCCAAAACATTTTCTATTTCCGATTCCTCAATAATGCAAAATAAATCATCAACATATTTTGTCATAATCCTTGGTTTAATAGTCAATTTTGCAATACAAGTATCTAATAATTTCTCCATAACTATGTCCGCTATAATTGGTGATGCTGGTGATCCCATTGGAAGTCCCTTTTGTTGTACATATATGCTATTATCCAATTGAAAATATCTATTATCTATTATACAGAATCTAAGAATACGTAAAAACATTTCCCTTTCAATTTTTGTAAATTCTTTAATTATATTCCATTTTTCCTCTATTATATCTATAGCAAGATCTATTGGTATACTCGGAAATAATGAAATCACGTCAAATGAAACTAATTTTTCATTGTTAAATAACCTAACATGTCTTATTTAATTCTTAAATTGAAGAGAATCCTTCACATTGTATTCAGAATTTATTGTTACATTCTTAAGAATGGTTGTAATATATATTTACAAAGGTCATATGATGGAGAATTGATACTTGAGCAAATTGGCCGTAATGGATAGTCTCTCTTATGAATTTTAGGAACTCCATACAGTCTTGGAGCAATTGCCACGTTTGTTTTAAGTCTGTTCCTCTCTGTAGATGTGATTATGTTTTTATTCAAAAGTTCTTGAATAATATCATTATTCATCTTTTGTAATTTGTTTGTGGGATCCTTATTTGATCTCCTATATGTCAAATTATCCTGCACAATACTATTAATCCTCGTATCATAATCACATTTGTCCATAGCTACTGTAGTATTACCCTTATCAGCATTTAAAATAAGAATGTCTTTATTAAGTTTTAACAATTTTTTTTTTTTTTGTATCTTTTACTTTTTCCAGAATGAATTTGTCTCTATTATTTAGTCTAACTCCATTCATATAATTATCAACATTTGTTGTAAGTTTCGTTCTGGCCCTTTCTTGTTCTTCTTTTCTACTCAATGTCTGTACTAAGTCTTCTCCCTCAGTTATAATTTTCAAAGTCGGAAATTGACCCCTTTTAATTGGTAGTGAATGTTTGTGTCCTAATGAAAGAACCCACTGTGTGTCTATTGGAATATTAACACTAGAGTTGTTTACAAACCATTTTTTGTTCAATCTTATTCCTATTTCCTTCCTTTGAATATACCTAAGTTCTTCAAACTTTTTCCTATGTCTATGCTTGACCTTCATTGGTCATACATTTGACCCATCTAGGGGCATTCTAGGCTGCAGGGGCCAAATTTTAGAAGCCTAGCTGCATTTTCCAAATTTTTATTAATTTTTAAAAAACAAAAATTTTGAAATTCTGATAAAAAAAATATTTTTTTTTCCATTTTTGCTAATTTGTCTTAAATTTAAAAGTTATATTGAAATAATACTTCATAAAGGGTACTTTTGCAACCTCTCACATATTTTGCAATAGAAATAAAAAGATAATAAAAGAATTAAAACGGATACAGTTGTCGACTAAACAATGTTATCGTCAAAACAGTTCTTATCTTACAGCATTTAGCAACCACTATGTAAACATAATAATCTCTATTTTTATTTCATATTTTTTTTGTGGATCAGACTATTTTGGAAGATATGAGTTTTCCGCCGACGAAAGACATTTGTCGAAAAAATTGGACAAATATAACAACATGTAGCGCCCACTGTATTAAAAAAAGCTCCAATATTTTTTGCGGAGCATATAGACTACATCCTTAAGTATAATTCTTCCAAAAATTTCGTTCAAAATTTGCAATAGCTTTTACATGAGTTACATCTCAAAGAACTTAAACGGTCGCAAAATGTATCCCATTAAAATTGTGTATGACTGAAAATTATATTATCAGAATAAGTCGACAATACTTCAAAGCCCTGCAACCAATTTCGAACAATACGGACATAAAAGTCGACAAACCTATTTAAGTTATAGTAACAATATCAGGCAGAAGTAAGTGCTTCTTAAGACTAGAAATTGTTTTGTGAAATTTGAAGAGTATTCGTTCATAATTTCGTTCTATTTCTTTTCACACACAAAATCAATATCATTCAAAATACTTTTAGAAATCTTTTAACATTACCTACAACTTAATACAGAATTCCAACTTGTTTAAACCACCCTCGTGCACAATACGCAACATATGCAATTGCTATATGAATGTAAAAATAAATTTATGGCCGAGTATATACCCTTAATGTTGGAATGTGTTTGTATTTAATCTTTTTACCTAATAGTTAGTTGGTTGGTTAGTTTCCGGTTTGGGTTTATTTTTCTGTTTAACTTGCACTTATCAAATGTCAAGTGAGCTCTCGACACAATTTTTTCTCTTACAATATCAAAACCGGCAATTATATTTTTGAAGTTTTTAAAATAGTCTTTACTGAAAAATATGTGAAATAGAGCACCAACAAACATATAACCGAAAGAAATATACGGCCTTTTATGATCTATTGAGTACATTGAAGCTGTAGAGGGAGCTTCAAACCAGGGCTGTGGAGTCGGAGTTGAGGTGTTTGCACCGGAGTCGAAGACGAAGTACCCACAAAAACTCGCGGCTCCAACTATAAAAATTTTAGGCAGAAAAAAATTATCTTATATTTTTTAAAATAAAAAATTTATAAGTCATAAAATAAGGACCATTCTACTTTACGTATCGAGCCCTAACCGCGAAAATAACGTAAGCGACATCATTTTCAATATTCGTTTCTTTTTTAATAAATTACTTTATTAACAACACTTGGATTACGATTTTATAGCAAAAACAATTTTATTGTAAGCGATAAATTTCATACAAAATTTTTATGAAGAACACAACTTTAAGGTGCAAGGCAATTCATTTACTCCCGTAGCTGCGGTTATAAAAATTGGAAGGAGAGCGTTGACAATATGTTGATAAAGTTAGGTTAGGTTCTATTCCCTGCCACAATACAGCAAAGCTCATAGTTGGTTCAGTAGTAAGTTCACTCCTATATTAAATGGTTGTTACTATTACTTCTTAGCCAACCGTTTAATTCAATGAAGGAATGTATCTACATCAAATCAGTATAAGAGATTCTTGTTTTTGAGAAAACCTTGACCAAACTATTTGGAGTCTTAGGTCTCCGAATGACGGCTAATGGCAGAGAAGATGTTTAGTTGACTCCTTTTCTTCCTCGTAATCGCAACTTCTACAAAGGTCATTGCACGGGAGGCCCAGCCTGATTCACAAAACTGCAATTAGGCATCTGAGGTCAGGTCTGGACAGCTTTAGAGCCCGCTGAATCTTCTCGTTATCTACCATAGGCCAGTTTTTTTTGATTTCCCTACAGGTAGTTTCATCAAATCATCACTAACTGGCAATAAGGTGAAACTTGTGCACGGTAAGTTGCTTAGTTCCCGATAAGTTGCTTAGTTCTCGACTATATCACATGATGAACCATTCCGATTTATGGTGCTGCCTGCAAGAGCTAACGAGTTAGCCACACAGCTTCCATGTATGCCCCTGTGTCTAGGTACCTATTGAAAGGTAACCATCGAATGTTTCCCCATCTACTCCAGAGACACCTGACATTCTTTGACAATTCTCTTTGTGATAAAAAACATTCTCCAGGGATCTACTAATGGCCAATTTACTATCGGAATTAATGAGAGTATCTCTGTCAGATATCCCAAAATACTGAACGTTCTTCGCGGCTATGTTGATGGCCATTATCTCCGCCCGAATGATATTGCAATAATCCAGCAGCTTTAGACGAATGCCCCAGGTTCAACTGCTTGTTGATAAGGAAGTGGTCTGTTATATTGAGATCTGCTGCCTTTGTTTCAAATATTTAATTAGAATTTTAACGGATTGGTTCTCTAGTGTGGCTTTTGTTTTGTATTAGCACAATTTATCTATAAGTCTACACAGAAAAAATTTTTGCACCAGTAAAAGCATTAATCAAAAATAAAATTAGTTTTAATTAAAAATTTAATCAGGTGAATTAAACGTTTAATCAAGTGAATTAAACTTTTAATCAATTGTATTAAACGTTTAATTGACAATATTAATTTGCACCAGTAAACAAATTTATAATATCAATTAAACGTTTAATTCACTTAATTTGACGTTTAATTAACTTGATTAAATTTTAACTGATTTTATTTTTAATGTTTTTACTGGTGCAACATTTTTTTCTGTGGAAACTAAGTTTTTTTTTTTGGAAAAATTAAATTTTTGTTAGTTTTTATTTTTTTTGAGTTTTGAAATTTCGAGTTTGTTTCCCCATAACAAAAAAATCGACTTGACAAAAGCAATTTTTTAAAACTTTATTTTAAACAGCCATCATTTTTTATGCATTAGAACATATTGAATTTCCTTGGTAAATATTTATGCGTCTGTAGTGTTTTCTTGTATTATCTTAACCCTCCTCCACTGCCTCAAGTCATTCATAATCAAGTTTAACTATTCTCATGCCGTTACAATAGAAATGTCTTTTATTTTAGCGGGTAAAAATCAGTTTGCTCTTTTTTTCGCTTCCAATGCAACGCTTACTTGAATGTAATTTAATTTGAAATACTCGTACAACCGGAAATATCAAACATACGTTAAAACTTATTACAATCTGTGAAGAAGGAGGAAAAAAAAACGAAAGAAATCGCATAAGAAAATGCTAAATTGCATACAGCGGAGCGTATTCCACGCATAATTTAAATTTTTTTTCTTGCAACTATAGGTTTGCCTTTAACTATAAAAATTCAGCCATATTCCTTTAGGATTTTTTTTTAGTATGAAATATAATATTTTTTATATTTTAACTTACACAAGTACAGGTTGTTTTTGTTTGTGTGTGTGTGTGTGTGTGTGCAATAGATTCATTTGTTAGTGCAACCACAAGAAATTTTCTAAGAGCTCAGGATGTGAGAAAAATAACTATAAATTATGATGTTGATGCTGATGATGGTGTGATTGTGAAATGATGTTCCTTTGGAGTTGGAGGTGCTACAGCAAAAAGTTGCACACAATGTACCTGTCTCTTTTGTTATGTTATGCTGTGCTGCTCATCAGCGTTTTCCGGAAGGAAGGAAGAAATAAATACAAATGAAATTTAAGATTTTAAAGAAAATAAAGCAGAGAATGTGTAAAAGGATGTGCTTAAAATTAGTGGATCTGAGATGGGAAACCCATTTAAAACAGAAGCAAAAGTTTGTTAAAGTAACTGGAACGAATTTGTTAAAGGCATCAGAAGTAAAGGGTCTTCCAAATTGACCACACACTTTAAATAGTGGTATTTATATGCCGTAAAGGATCTTTACTTTATGAATGTTAAATGGTTCAACTCTTTATGAGAACATCGAACTAAAAGATCAAGAGGTGATCAGATGTGTCTTGGATAATGTCCAATATATCACTAAAAATTCTTTATGGGATCTTATAGGAATACTTTTTTGTTATGTTTTATTTATTTTTGTAAGGACCAGCACTCAGGGGACGACATTGCAGTGTGTAAGAACAAGTAAAATAGGTTATGGGAAGGAGGATAGAGGGAGTTGTGCTTGTGAACGTTCGACTTGAACTTATTCATGTTGAAGCTGAGATTGAAGACTTCAGCAGGAAGGTTATTCCACATAAGAACAGTCCGGCCAAAAAACCAATTTTCCCAGTAATACGGTGTACGAAGCACCCGCCACTCGACCGTAAAAGAATGAGCTCTTGGGGAAAAACGTCTATAACGAACAAACGTATGGGTTGCGGTAACCAGATCCCAGATCCAGAACACATCCCATAGTAGTAACGATATAACAGGCAAATACGTTATATCGTCGTTATATAGTCGTGGTTAACGTGGTAGCACGCACAGCACTAGGCAAGTAGAGTCGACAGTGACGCCGTTTTACCACCACACAACTCGTCAAGAATAGGAACCCCCCATCAAGATTGACGCCAGCCCGTTGAGATATTTCAGAAAGTTTCTGAGTTTTGCCCGTATTTTCTCAGAGCGTCCTTGTAGAAGGTAATTCCCAAATAATCCCTGTCGTGTTGAATTAAACGCTGGGCAATCTCATAGTAGGAGATGAAATACTGTCTCCTCAGTTCCAGGTTCCCTGCAGCTGCGACAGCATTCATTAAACGGGAGACCGAGTCCCATAGCGAGCTTACCGATCGTCCAGTGACCAGTAAGGATACCCTACTGAGAGTTTTATTCCATTCGCGGTGGGATATAGGTGGCTTAAATGATAAGGATATCAGATGAAGTAAAGTATATCTTATGCCGTTTCAAAAACCGAGGCATTAAATTCTTTCGCCACCTTATGTTTTGAATATATGTATGGCCATCACTTTGTATTTTCATGCCCAGAACATCAAGAGCTTCTGATTCGTCAATAATAATACCATCTTTATATGTATATAGATGAGGCACCTTGATTTGTGACGAGTTTATGCGTCAGCGTTGTTGCACAAGGAAAGACAAGCCTAAAGTACTCTGAGACGGTCGATTAACTTGCGCGCAAATAGTGTAACTCATGCTACGGCCCTATGCTTCTTGCAGGAGTAAAAGGAACCAATATATATAGCTCATGTTGAACCTCCATTAGTCTTTTGCTTAGGAAATGTAAGAGATTGGATCCTACACTGAACTAATCATTAATAGAAAAGCAGAACGGATGTTGGGACAGAACTTAACAAAGCTGATTCGCATGCTTGAGGAACATAATAATAATAGGTCACTGTATGTTTGGAAAAATGGCAGTGATATGGCTATCCGACACCTGAATTGAAAGAGATAGTTGAGCACATTTTGTATCACTGTCCAATGTTACAGAAAGATATGGCTTAGCAGTCAAATCTTAGGCGAATTTGGCGAGTCTTAAGGTGCGCCATTGAAAACTTGCTAGGGTTTGCATAGAATTAGTAGTAGTTATTAGGAGTTTGAATTCATAGTCGTTTTTCATTCGTTTTTTTATAAAATTCTATTAGTTCTTTTCTGTTCGTCTTACTATTGAGGACATTCACAATTCACTAACCTTCCTAAATATTCTCCCTCTAATTTACTCTCATTTACCAGTTCTGGGTAGTGAAGGGTATAAAAAGGCAAGAAGTAAAACCGTTATATTATTTCTTTCATATACACATGAAATGATTACACTTCAGAAGTTTAAAAAACTTAATTAGTCCAATTTGGTTTAATTGATGTCATTAGAGTTGCTTATTTTGCGTGTCCTTGTAGAAGAGTCAAATTAATTGCCCAATAAACTTGAATTATGTACCAATTTTCCACAAGGTCAAACTATCTAGAGCGTATATTGTTTTTTGTTAATGTATGTTTTTGCATAATAACTTTAACTTTTCTATTTTAACAATAAAACTATACCACAATATGTGGCAGTTTATTCAAAATAAATTTTCCTTAACCACTAAATGCAAAACTAAGAATAAACTTTTTTATTTCATACTTTGTTCGTAGTTTCGCAGTGATACGTTTTCATATATAAAAAAGATAAACTTTGAAAAATAAAAACATGATCATGTTTTGCAAAAATGTTGGCACTAGTTGCCCAAAATTCCCATATAAGACCCACTGCTAAAAATACTTTTATATACATGAAATCGCCATGAATAGTGTAATTGCTACGAATTTTGTTTGTGCGCTTGTTTGTACTCCTAAACTATTCAACCGATTTTCGCGCAGTATTCACAGTTTTTTCTCGATTACCAGGCGCTTAGAATGTGCTATAAATATTTGTAAGTTTTTGGAACCTCTCTAAAAAACAATAAAAATAATATTTGGAAAGCGTTTAAAGCAAATCTTTCCAAATTTGGAACAAACAGTTTCGCTATCAATACCAAACATCTGTCCAAAAGCAAGCTGAGCTGGAAAAGTGAGCGTGGCCCATCCCATACAAGGACAATATAAATGTCTAAATATCTGGAGTAGTAAAACAGTAGTAGTAGTAGTAGTAGTAGTAGTAGTAGTAGTAGTAGTAGTAGTAGTAGTAGTAGTAGTAGTAGTAGTAGTAATAAATAATAAACAAGGCTCAAATAATATGGCTCGAAGCAAAACATTTAGCATTATGTAGAAGTAATTGGAAAAATTTTTTTTGTGGCCCTATGATCCACTTAGGAACTTGAAGGATAATAATAATTATAGGGTCTGAGATCTCTGTAATGAAAATGACAAACTTATATTAGAAATGAACTTAAATCCTTTCTTGCTGTGGTAAAGTGCATAATTAGATTTTTTATTTTTATTAAATGCGAAAAACAAATTTATGGCTAAAAGTGTTTGTGTATAAAATCATTAAAAAAAATAACGTTTCCCTGTTAGTCATCTTTGGAACACAAAAATAATACTGTTATTATCAACATGAGAACATTTAATTCCATCGGGTTTTTTAAAAAGCCACAAACTTCATTGCGTTCGGTTCAGATCATTATTGTCGGTTCGTTTCTGTTGTGCATAGCGTCCTATTGGCTGGTGAAAAAAACAAAATTTTTTACAAAAACATACAAAAAGCCAGCAAAATAATTTTACACACTACTGCTGAGGTCGTTGCTTAAATCTTTTGTTTGTTCATTTCTTTAACAATGCAAAAAAGATACATTTGAGCCGTTTATTTTGAAAGTGGCATAAGTCATTTCGGTTTTTAAGTCGAGATATTTAAGGGTTTGCGTTTTAACACGTTTAAAAATATGGATGCTAACTTTCGAGAAGATTCACTTGTATTTGATACATCATGACAATGATATTTTTCTCAGTATTTTTATTATTATTTATTATTATTATTTATTATTATTATTTATTATTAACTCGATTTTTTTTGAAAAAGTGACTAATGCCACTTTCAAAATAAACGGCTCATTTAAGAACATTAAAATATAGTGCTGGTCTAAAGTATCACTATAATTGTTCTGCTTTTTAGCGAAGAACAGAAAGAACACTATATAATGTGTTCTACGAACGATACTAACGATATTTAGAGTTATGTTCGTCTACACAAACACCGAAAAAATAGATATCGTTCTTGGGTATGTGACCCGAACGCTTAATAATGTACTGTTTATTTTCGAAAATTTAATTTGTTAATTTTTTTTTTTTTTTGCTTTACCCACTTTGCGTCGAGAAAGTTTTGATTTTTTTCACCGGTTTGCCACAAATATTTTCTACAAAACTATTTTATATTTGTTTTTGTAATAATAAAGTGTTTAAAAAGTTTTAGATAAAAAACTAAATAGAAAATACAGCGCGCGACTACAACTGCAAAGCTAAAAGAATTAAAAAAATGAAAACAACAGACAGGAATATTTACAGGATATCAAGGAAATTCAGGATAAATAAAATAACAATAAACTTTAGCATATAAAGAACTTACAATGTTATAGTTTTTGTATTTATTTGTATTGTAGTTGTTGCTGCTGTTGTTGTTGTTGTTGAAGTTGGTAATGCGTTAATCAAAATGTTGCTTCCACATTTAATGCAACAAGCTGTTACTTTCAACGTTTTTATTGCATTCTTTTTCATGTCTCTTTATCTACTTTTTTTTTAAAGATTCTACTTTCAAATTCCATTATCGTAAAACTTCAGAGAAAACAAGACACAACACAGCAAAACAAGACCAGCAAAAACATTTAAAAATATAAAAATGCTTGCAAAAAAAAAAAAAAAATATACAAATAAATTTTTCTTTAACGAAGATTTGCAGCAAAAGAAAAAAAAAAATTGATAAGTAGTCTGAAACACCAATTTTTAATGGGTGATTTATATGTATATCAATTACACAGTGGGACAAATGGTAGGAGGCAGTGATCGACGGGGGTTCTGGTTAGCGGAAAAAGTTATACGTGACCCGGCTAGGGTTGCCAGACGGTCTTGATTTGGCTTGATCGTCAAGCTTTTCCAATGCGTGTCACGAATCAAGAAGAAATGTCATTTGTCAAGCTAAACTGGAATTTTTAAAATTTTTCATTAAATTGGAGAAAAAGAAGAAATTACCATTATTGATCATGTAATTTTTATTTGGCCTGCATAAGTTTGTTTTATGTGAAAGTTAAAATAAGGTTCATAAATTATAATAAGACTTAGTCTGGGATCACACTATGAAAGTTTTCTTTCAGAAAGTATGAGTTTATTGGTGAGAGGGGAAGTGAACATGCTGTTCCTTCTTACCCTCTCACCCATAAACTCAGACTTTCTGAAAGAAAACTTTCATAGTGTGAACCCAGACTTAAAAAAGTAAAGATTTGTGGGTAAAAATTATCGATTTATCTGTAAAAACTAGAGGCAGTCGTAATATTTTGCTGATATCTGAACGATATGGCTAGATTTTAATTGCACATCATTACAGACTCAATATAAATATACAACAACCTGGTCCCCATCTTATCTGGAGTTTTCAGAAACCCCATTTCAACATACAGACGGATAAACAGACATACGGACGGACGGATGGGCGGACATCGTTAAATAAACTCCGCTACTAATAAGGATCCAGAACATATGTATATATTTTAGATTCTAAGGTCAATATGGTAAAAATAGCAAAATTATATAAAAAGAAATTTTTAATTGTCAAGAAAAATCCAGCTTTTTTTTGTGGATTTCAAGCTATTTGCCGATTTCGATCTGGCTAGCCTTGTCCCGGCGTTTCATTCGGTCAGGTCTAGGAATCGTGATTAATTAAGTGCAATGTAAGTTTCCTTTAGGAGAAATTGTTATTTTTTGTGCCTTTAGCAGCAAAGTTTTTAACCTTAACGCCGGCTACAACACAGTCAATCAAGGAAAGCGATATTTTTGGTTTTCCTTGAGTGGTTCCCTGGAAAATCAGTTTTTCATAATTTCTCTTGTAAGTTAAAAAGTGTTTTTCTTTTTTGAGTATGAGAAAAACTTTTAATGTCAGCGTGGGACTTTTACCCACTTAAAACACCTCTAGTCAGCAAGGCTTACCCTCATGGAGTCTCCGCTAAGTTTTTACTCAGGAGGACGTCTTAAGCGTTCAGCTCAAACAAGTCACGTTTGTGTTTCAGTGTTGTACAGTACTGGTCTGTCCATTTACTAGGAATTTCACCGCCGTCTGCTGTCGTCTTGCACGTCTTACGTGATGTTGCGCCTTCTTGATCGCAGTCTGTGTCGGATGAGGAACTTTCTTTATCTAAAAAAAAGTCAATTGTCTTAAACTTCAATTTCGTGTCCTTGCCTCGTAGAAAGTACTCAATGTATCCCATTCTTCTTGATTTGCATTATAGGGATCTCTTTTGCGATTACCAAAAAATTTTATCGCGTTTCCATGGACATGGTCACTTGATGGAAGCGCTCGACATGTCGCTGTCGAATTGTATGGCGATTCTTTTCTTAGAATACATTAACCCTCTAACACTCATTAGAAGGGGTCATTGTCGTCCTTTTTTTAACTTCTCCACAAAAGAATACTAAAACGGCACTTTAGAGGGATAAAATGTTTCACAAATATTTTCTGCATCAAGTTTCACTAGGGATCTTCTAAAACCAAAAAATTGTCAATGTTTGTAAAACGGGTTTTCGAAATTTCGGGCCTTAACATTTTTAAATTTTTCGAAAACCCGTTTTTCATACATTTGCACGTTTTTGGACTTAGAAGACCCCTACACAGAAAAAATTATTGGCAGTTTTTTTTCAATTTATAGTGATTTTTGAATTTTAAAATAAATTTGATTACGTTCTTAATTGATTGAATTAAAAATAAATATTTCTTTTTAATTAAAATTTTACTTGATTTTAAGCTTAATTTTAATTATAAGTTTAATTGAATCAATCAACTCGGTTGTTTGAATTGAACACTTTGTTGCTTTCCTCCCTCATCAACAGTTTGCGAAAAATGTTACAAGTGCAACCAACATCTTTATAAATTTATTGTCTTTGCCCTTACATGTACATACACACATGTTTTTGTCATCAAAAAGAACAATAAGCGTCGCGTGCAAAAAAAAACTATCAACAAGTAAAAAATGAACTGAAATTTGTTATAGACGAATTACAATTATGACCACCAACAATGTCAATAATGAGCCTACTCATATGTATATTATGCGTAAAATAAAAAATCGCCTTGTGGCTGACCACAGTGTTGACGGTGGTTATGGTCGCAATTTGGTGTTTATTTTCTTTGTTTGTTAATTCTTGAATTATTTTTGGCGTCATTTAATGTTGCGCGTTAAAAGTAAATAGGTGAAAAAAGTACAGCCAAATTACACAACAAAAACAGTTTTTTGTTTTCAATCTTGAATACCTTGAAGAATCAGAGTTATTCTACAATTTTATACAAAGTTGTATGTATGAAATTCCTCTGTCAAAAACAATCTTCCAAAATTTTTACAATTAAGCATGAGCAATTACAATTAAACAAATAAAACCAGTTATTTTTAAACCATATTTAAATAAAACATATATTTGAAATATTATTATTTCGCTTCATTTAACCATCAACTGAATTGGTTTAACAAACTTATTCAATTAACAATTTGTTTGATTGAATAATTTGCGTAATTGAATTCAGAGTGTATTTCAAATACACTGTTTAATTTATTAAATTAAAAATTTAATCGATTTAATGCAAAAGTTTAATCACTGTTTTAATCAAAACAATTATTAAAATAATTAATTTTCTGTATTGTAATCAATTACGTTAGTAATTCATTCAATTAAAATATTGATTTTTTATACCCTCCACCACAATTAGTTGTGAAGAGGGTATATTCAGTTTGTCATTCCGTGTGAAACTTTTTTACTATTCATCTCAGACCCTATAAAGTATATATATTCTGGGTCCTTGAGTCATTTTAAGTCGATTTAGGCATGTCCGTCTGTCTGTCCGTCTGTCCGTCTGTTGAAAACACGCTCACTTTCGAAAAACTCAAAAGAAATCAACAAACTTGGGGTCAAATTGCTTGTAGTTATCCTAAGCAGTTTGGGATTGAAATTTAGCAAAATCAGTTCAAAAGGATCTGAGCTATGAATCAAAATGTGGAACCACCACCTAAAAAAAATTGATAATTTTGTTACAAAAACTAACATAAATGGTGGAAAAATGCACAGAATGATATAAGATTTCGCAACAATTCGTTTTATTCAACTGGAAATCACGCTGTGAAATTTCGTGAAGATCCGTCAATAATTTACCCTAGGCCCCATATAAGCCCTACTCCCGGAAAACAGTATATTAAGCCTAAAACCCTAACTAACAATGCTATCATTACAAATTTTGGCAAGTCACAGTTACATAGGACTAGAAATGAAACTGTTAAGTTTCGTGAAGATCGGTCCATAATTAACCATAGGCCCCATATAAAACCTACTTCCGGAAAACAACTTAGTACGCCTAAAAACGTAAAAAATAATGTTATCATAACAAAATTTGGTACATCAAAGTTTTATAGAACTAAAAATAAATCTTTGAAATTTCGTGAAGATCGGTGCATAATTTACCATAGGCCCCATATAAACTTTACTCCCGGAAAACAACTTAGTACGCCTAAAAACGTAAAAAATAATGCTATCATAACATAATTTGGTACATCAAAGTTTTATTGGACAAGAAATAAAATTGTGTTATTTCGTGAAGATCCGTCCATAACTTACCCTGGGCCCCATATAAACCTTACTCCCGGAAAACAGTTTAGTACGCCTAAATCCGTAAAAAATAATGCTATCATAACAAAATTTGGTACATCAAAGTTTTATAGGACAATAAATAAAACTGTGTAATTTCGTGAAGATCGGTCCATAATTTACCATGGGCCCCATATAAATCCTACTCCCGGAAAACAGTTTAGTACGCCTAAATCCGTAAAAAATAATGCTATCATAACAAAATTTGGTACATCAAAGTTTTATAGAACTGGGAAAAAGACTGTGAAATTTCGTGAAGATCGGTCCATAATTTACCCTAGGCCCCATATAAACCCTACTACCGGAAAACAGTTTAGTCGCCTAAATCCATAATTAATAACAAATCGTCACAGTTTAAGATAATAATAACATCATACAGATATTACTCCTTAAACATTCGAACTGTCGGTGGAGGGTATCAAAGATTCGGCACAGCCGAATATAGCACTCTAACTTGTTTTTAAATTAATTTGTTAATTCATTCAATTAAAATATTGTTTAATATAAATCATTTTTTCAACTATTTTTGTAATTAAGGGTTTGTGTGAAACGGTAGCAAAGTACTCATGGAAGGTAAATGTTGACACTATTGAGGTGAATAAAATTTCACTAGTCCTAGGGGCTAGTATAAATTTTGACATTAGTGTAGAAATTTTTGACAACCACAAAATTATTTTTTTTCATCAAATTTGTTTAAACAAAATAAAAAATAATATGGAAGCAGGACCAGTGGCAAAAAAATTAAAAAGAAGTATACATGATTTAAATATGTATAAGCTTTTTTGCCCAAACTTTTTGTAAAAATTGTTAAAATATCAGAACGAATTCATCAAATAGTTGGGACGATCTCATTTCCAACATAATTGAAATGATTATTGGTAAACGTTTGTTTAATTTATTCATTTTCACAAAACTATTAGTAGTTGTTTTTTTCTTTATGTCAAAATTTTACGTTATCAAAAATGTTACAATTTCACACAGCACAAATATGAAAATTTTCTACCACAAACAAATTTCGTTTCACCATAGAACTTTGCTTCCGTTTCACACACACCCTTAAATGTAAAAACTTTTTAATTGGAAAAAAATTCCTTGTTTTGCAATTTTTGCAAATTTGAGTAATTGGTATAATCATTTCGATGATAGGTGCAAAATTAAACAATTTTTTGCTTGTTTCAATTATTTTTGTGATCAAACCCGTTTTTTACTTTTTTCTGTGATACTAAAGCGTCTTTAAATTCCTTTGATTTCATGAGCTCCCTTTATCGGGCCCATTTAGAACACCTTCCTTCAATTTTGATTCAGTGATTCTTGGAAAAATATTTTTCAAACAATCAAGAATTTTTGGTTGATTCTCAATGGCCTTGATGAAATGTTTGACGATTCCCAGTTCGACATGGAGAGTGGGCATGAGCAGTTTCTCCATTGGCAGTTATGTATGGGCATTTCCCCAGAACGGTCTACCAGAATGAAAAAATAAAATATTGATTATCATCGTCTTTTATTGTTTATTATTAGAAAAAAAGTCTATGTTCTTATAAAAGAATGGTTTCCTTGCATATCTGATCTGTTTTACTTGAGGAAATCGGTCTGGAAACTGGAACATTTTATAATTTCATGTATTTTCTACTTCTAAAGACATTTTTATATACTTATTTTACATGCAAAAATTATGTTATGTTAACACTCTTTCTTCATAATCTCTCCATTACAATCAATTGTAAAAGGAGTATTAAGTATTAAAATGCATGGTAATAAAAATAAAAACAACATATGGAAAAATCGTAAGTTCGCGATCCGTACGTTCGCGACCGGTACATAAGCCAATTAAATAAAAACAAAGAGAGATATTTTATGTATTACTGGATGGAGACCTACATTAATACACTTTTAAAATAAATTAATCACTTTTGAAAATTCCGTTTCATTACGCAGATTTTTACATTTCACTACTGTCAGCTGAAGTTGAAAACCTTAAAGCTGCGTTCACAATCAAAAAAACACTTTCACTTGGTGTTCATAATAGAGCAACAATTTCTTTTGTAACTACACACATTTTGCATCAAGAAACCGTTTGCAAATTTTAGCCACAACAATATTATGCATTTATTTTTTTTTTTTGTAAACATTTTGTTAAAATTTTCATTCAAAACTAAATTAAATTATTTTAAACGTCAGAAACAATTTCATACAAATTGTTGCTGAAGTTCTAGTTGACTCAACTTTAGGTACATTTTTAAAAAAATGTTAGTTACATGTTTGTTCTAAAAATGAAAGGAAAATATATGAAATACTTTGGGAAGAAAAAAGATAGAAGAAAAAACGAAATAGTTTTTTTTTATTGTGAACGTAGCTTAACTCGATGATATCCATCTATTGTACTAAACATAGAGCTACCCAAATGCTATCGAATCGCAAAAAAAAATGCTAGGAAAAGTTTTGTTTTCTATATTATTTGTACATAAAAAGCGTACGAACGTACGTTCGTGACCCCAGGTAATGCCCATATATATATAGATATAGCCAGATATACGTCTCATATATCAGATTACAACTGATCCTCCACATCTGATCAGTGCAGTATAGCAAATTTTATCCCAATTTTTGTTTGCATGCAATCGTATGTTTTACTCATATCTGTTCTGTAGCTATTGGAAATGCTTGGATTTTTATTATATTTATGTATGTAGCAAAAAATGATAAAAGATACCGGGTGTACTAAAAATGCACATTTCCGATATTTTCTACTTGGGTTTTGATACGAACCAAATTCCATTTCGATTTGTATGGAAAACAAACATTTTTATTTGGTAGTTTGTTGCTCTAAAACTAAAAATGGGCAACAATTACTAGATTTTTGTCTAATCTAAATGTAGTTTTAGATGATTTTAATTGAGTTTTGCTAGATTACTTAAAAAAAAAAAAACTTTGCTGAACATCACTCTGCGATATTCGGACATTCAAATGGGTAAAATGCACAAAAAAAAAACACAAAAAAGTAACATTTTCCCCTTTTGAAGACTTACAAACTTCAAATCTATATATCTCCATTCCAAGAGTTGACCCAGCAAAACGCTGGGACAAGTGTGACTTTTTTTGGGCCAACTTAACTTTTGACGGTAATCAGGTGTGGTAAAATATCATTTATTGCTTCTTAAGTTCTGAGCTCTCTACATGTAGATCTTTTTCATATCATTTATACAAATAAACGTTGATAGGAATAGAATTTTCAAAAAAAACTTTGTACCCGTTACACTGTGCGATTCTTTAGCTGCAATTTTTCTGGTCTCTTCTTTAAATTTGCACTTTACGTTTACATTGCGCAATTTTTATCGCAAAAATTTTTTATGAATGTTAACATGTGTAAATTATTTTTGACGTTTGCTTTTTTAAAGTAAATACTCTAAAAAAACCAATGAAAGATTTGAAATCGAACAGAATACATTTTTTGTCAAATTAAATACGAGAACAATGAGGAAGCGAGTGAAGGAACAAAACGAATGACAAGAGTACACACAAAAAAAAAAAAAATGTTGCACCAGTAAAAGCAATAAACACTTAATTTTTTTCTCGAGCAAATTAACATTGTCAATTAAACGTTTAATACACTTGATTAAAAGTTTAATTCAATTGATTAAACGTTTAATTCACTTGATTAAATTTTTAATTAAAACTGATTTGATTAATGCTTTTCTTGTTCAATTCAGTTTCAGTTCTTTCAGTTGATACTAAACGAATCGAAATTATTTTTTCAGTGTTTTAAAGCATTTATTTAACTGCTTGTGAAACAATTTCGAAAGTAAACGTTCGCATGTTTTATTTCACAACATTGAAAAAATAATTTTGATTTGTTTAGTAGCAACTGAAAGAATTGCTTTCGAATCACGACTGCCAGAAATAGCCCCCTATTTATTCTCTATTTTATAGTAAATTATTGAGAATTGTATCAATTTAATAGGAAATTATGCCAAAAGTTTTATTTTTTATAAGTAAAAGCCCTTAATTTAGTGGAGTAATTTTTATTATTTAAGTTTTAACAACAAAACAATCGTATTATTTAAAATGCAATCATTTAAATTCATTTCTCCTACATTGAATTTAATTCCAACTTTGGTGTTACACAATGCTACACTCTAATGAATCGAAATGCAATTCAAGCGAATTTCAATATTCTGTATGTAAATTTTACCCTTTTTGACTTTTATGCACACATTTTCGATTCCTTTTCCTTTCAAAACTACAATCGAAAAAAAACAAACACTTTTTTTTATTTAAAACAAAAGGACATGGGCAACAAACTTTCTCCCTGCCAGCAACGAAAAAAAAAATACGTTCAACATCCATCCAACGGTGACGAAACCATAAAATTTGAAGTGGAAGTAAAAAAAAAACTTGAAACAAAAATTGGAATACACTACAATAAAAAAAAAAAGAATTGATGGCCAAAATTTGCCTTTGGCCCAGGGATAATGATGATGATGATGTTGATGGAAGTATCATTCTGATTTGTTTTTTGTTGTCTTTTTATCAGTCCCATTTGTACATCGACACGTTTGTTTTTCGTGACATTTTGCCATAAAATATTATTATGTCGACCGTCGACCATGGAACAATAAAAATAAATGAACGAAAATTACGGTCTCCTCTGTTATGTTTTTGTCCTTCTTTGTTTTGGGAAAATAGAAACAAATTTGCCAAAATAAGCGGAAGTCGATGCTACAAACAAAAATGTACACAAAAAATATACAAATTATTGCAGAAACACACACTCATACATACAAACATACAATTGCCCACTCACATGTTTGTATTTTTTACATGTTTTTGTGTGTAAGGATTTCCTTTGCTACAAAAGGAAACTAATATTTATAATGAATGTAGCAGTAAACTGAAAGATAAATATAAAGAAGGACATTGGAGTGCAAAAAGGATACTAGAGCGTCATTAAAGCCCATCAATAAAAACTATTTGAATAAATTGAAAGAAATTGCACAATTAAACAATCAAATTTGTGTTTAGTTTTCTCTATTGACCTTAAGGAAAAGTTAAGTGTTTACATCAGTGTTCGAAAATAAACATTAAATATCGTTCCTTAGTGTTCGGTGCGGTAGATTTGTAAAAAACACACAAACGCTAATAGTGTTTGTGTAGAAAATCATTAAAAAAAAATAACGTTTCTCTGTTTGTGATCTTCGAACACAAAAATAATACTGTCTTTATCGAACAACAACAAAAAGATGAAAACATTTCATACCGTTCTGCTGTAAAAAAAACCATTAACTTTGTTTTATTCGGTCCAGCACATTAATGTTCGTTCGTTCCCTTTCGGCCGGTGAAAAAAACACAAAAATTTTTTGCAAAAAAAAAAAACATAGAAAAAAAGAAAAAAAACAGCGAAAAAATTTTACAAAAACAAAACATGTGGACAACACACAAGCTATTCGTGATTTGGTCGTTACTAAAATTTTTGTTTGCTCATTTCTTATCAATGTAAAAAAGAAACACTATAGAACATTTAAATATAATGTATGTCTACAGAGCCAGTACAATTGTTCTGCTTCATAACAAAGATTAGTACACTATATAATGTTCGTTACTTTCTTGAAAATAGTTACAAACGTTTTAAATGGTTTTGGTTAGATGTCGTTGCAGGGCGTGTGAGCTGTACTTTCCGACCCAAGCAATTTCAAAGTTGGCGGATTTCAATGAAATTTTCAGTATATGATAATTCGCCCTAAGATAACGTAAAATGAACTTTTAAAGTACATACAAAGCCCATGTCCTTACAAACAGGACATACACATATGTGTACCTTGGGATTTCACTTGTACAAAATAGTTATAAGCATTTTTTGGCAAAAGTGTAGTTTGCAGGGCACACGAAAAAAATTGGAACACCTCTGGAAAAAAAAACAAAACAAAATTAAAATTTTAGGGGGCTGAGCCCGTGGGCCCCCTGAATCAAAAAAAAAAAAAACGCCGCCTCCCACTTCGTGTTATGTGTAGGTACTTGAATTAAAGGTAATTTTACAAGACAAAAACATTTAGAGTGGGCGGGAGTCTTAGAACCCTCTGGGGCAAAAAAAGTGCCCCTTCCAGTTATATCTATATTAGGGTAATTTTTTTCAAATGTTTTTTGGACTATTTTTTCAAAAAATATTCCTACTTTTTGTTTGCGATATTGACTTGTTAGTTTAGGTGCAAACGATTTGTTTGTATTGTGCCAGTTCCATGCACATTCATTTCCGCCAATCGCCTCAAAATTCGTAAGCTGGTAAAATACCGAACAGAAAATACAAAGGAATTATTCGGCAAAGTCATCACCAAACGCTTGCACCTAATCACAGTTTTCTTACGCAAAATTGAGGTAGTATAAACCCATATTACACATATGTGTAGGTACACATTGGCTCGCAAAAAACACAAAAAATTAATTGTGTATTTAAAAATATTTGCATATTATTTAAATGTATGATGCTTTTGTTACAAAATAGTAACAAAATCTTCTTATCTTTAGTATAATTTAAACAAAATAATGATAATTACATATTTTGTCTTCCGCACTGCGAAACATGATCATTTGTTTTGCACGCGTCCACACAAATACTAAATAAACCTAGAAAAAAAATTAAAAGACAACGATTAAGAGATAACACATAACAATTAGAGACTAAAAGAAGTAAGAAAAGTAAGATATTTATAAATAAACTTCTCTCTTCAAAAAACGTAAAATTTACCTACACGTTTGTTTAGCCAGGGCCGAAAAGGGTTTTGTTTATTTTCGAACACTGGTTTAGATTAAATATTTTTTTTTAGGAAAATATGCGAAAATTTTGGTAAAAAAAGGAACTTTGCTGATGATCCCCCATATTGGGTTTGCATTCACAAGGTGTGCTATCAAGTCATATCGTCATAATGTCCTAAAAAATATTTTACAATTGTTTAAAAAAAAAATGATGCTGTGTTTCAAATAAAATAAAAATTTTAATGATCTGTTGTTCATTGATTCGTCATAACTGTACAGAAGAAATCTGAATTATAAGCTGTTGCCCACAGCAGTCATATATATTTCTTGAAATTATTTTAAGTCATATGACTTTACAACTTTATGACTACCTTGTGAATCCCTCAATAATATATAAAAGTATATTTATTGGAATTTTTGCTAAAATTTGCTATTTATTGTAATTTTTACAAAAAGTTACTATTTGCAGGGACACTTTAAACTCTTACCTTTTTGGGTTAATTTGGCAAAAATATAAAAAAAAGAAAATTTTGCGAAAATCTGCTATTTGAAGGAAATTTTGCAAGAATTTGCTATTTAAAAAAATTTTGTGACAATTTACTTTAAAAAGAAATTTTTGCAGAAATATTTTATTTTGGGTGATATTTGGTGAAAATTAATATGCTGTTAATTACAAATTTTGTATACATTTTTTTTAATGAAAATGTTGGGAAATATTGTTCAGGGAATGTGCTTTTTTTGCTCCATAACCTCAAAGCATCTCTATCGTACACGATTTGTTGCAGTTGATGTCGCGTCTTCCCATGTAAGATTTCACTGTCCTAGTTCTTGGTTTACACTGTGCAACAGAAAAAAAACCAGCCTCATTACTTGCAACGCGAAATGAAACAAGACTATTGGTAGAGCAAATGTGCCAAAGGTTTTGAAAAGTTAGCTTGGGTTCGCGAATTATCGGCCCCTAAAATTTTTGAATTTTTTGAAAAGGCGTTTGGTATAAGTCAAATAATAATAAACTTAATGGCACTACTGAGCTAAAATTCTTTTTCAGATGTCTTCAGTTAAATTTTATGGCGATTCTTTTCTTGGAATATAACGCCGCGTTGTGTTTCTTTGACATTGTTTTAACGCATGTAAAACATCTCTTTTAAAAAAATATATACAGGTATGTTCTGAAAATCACGTGATTTCAAATCACATGTGCTTTTAAAATCACACGTGTGGTCTTGTGGTGTTCTGTAAATCACACCGTTTTTGTGTTTTTCGGTGTGATTTTCAATTGACGAAAGCACAAGCAAACACAAAAATTTTTGTCCTACAAAATTATAGCTAATTTTTAACACTTTTTATGTTATTTTTCAACAATTTGTTTTTTTTTAACCGATTTAGCGATCTCAAATTAAGTTTAGGGTGTGGTTAAAATTTTGCAATTTTTTGCGAATTTTAGCCATGTTCGCGATAAAAGCAAGTTGTTTCTATAAGTTTTCAATTCTTTATAGCTTTGACGATTTATAATAAATAATAGAATTTTGCTATCATGCCGCTGATAGCAAATTTTTGCGAATTTCCGCTAATTTAGACATTTTTTCCGAATTTTTGTCATTCCTTATAGTTTTAGGGACTTTTATGGCTCGTTTGAAATATAAAATTTTTTCGCGAATTTTCGCCATTTTTGCAATATTTTTTATTTTTTACCGATTTAGCGATTTTAAATAAAATTTAGGGCTTGTTTAAAAGCTTGAAATTTTTCGCGAATTTAGCCATTTTCGCGATAGAAGCGATTCTTTACAGCTCTTACGATTTTTAATTATTTTATACTTTTCTTTCATGCCGCTGCTAGCAAATTAGCGATCTTTAATTCAACTAAAAAAAAAAAAACAAACTGAAATCACAACAGAAGTCTCAAAAGCAGTTATCATTTTTTTAGTGTCGTCGAATTTTCTTATTTTTAAAGGATTTGTTGCAAATAAAATAGTTTACTGTATAAACAATTAATTAACAACACATTGGATATTTTATTTAAGTAATTTATTATGACGGCCATCTTACAATAGTCGCAAAAATAACAAAGTGATTTCAAAAAGTTGTAATTAGGATTGAGTTCGCCAAATTTAATTTTCATTAAATTATTTTCACTGAGGAAAGGAATTTTACAACTTGGAATTAAATAAAATTAATTGATATTTTTTTTTTGGCTGAGCTGGGCATCAATTCGGTTGAATTTACGTTTCTAATTAGCCAGCAGTCAAACATCAATCTTTAACCAGTAGTACTGGTGGTTCGAAATTTGCTGTTATTATCACTTAAATTTCAAATTACATGTTGCCTCCTTTTTCCTCTGTTTTTTCGTATTCTTTCTGTCAAGACTTTGTCTTGAAAACCTGAATACATTTGTTTATTATGGTTTTTTGTCCATTTTCGTCGACATTTTTATTTGTACAAATTAAAGTACAAATGTAAACATTAGAGCTTGTGCCATAGCTATTTTAAGAACAATTTTGATTTTTAGTTGAACTGTTAATTTTAAATTTTTTTGATATTGTTTTATTAGGCTTGAGTTCACCAAATTTAATTTTCATTAAATTATTTTCACTGAGGAAAGGAATTTTACAACTTGGAATTCACTTGGGTTCAAACCCCAGCTCAGCTAGGAAAAATTATCAATAAATTTTAATAAAAATTCCAAGTTGTAAAATTCCTTTCCTCAGTGAAAAGAATTTAATAAAAATTAAATTTGGTGAACTCAAGCCTAATTATATAACAGAACTATTTTGCCTGATCGACGATTTTTGCAATTCAGTTGACAAAAATTTTGCTAAAACGGCACTTTAGAGGGTTAAAATGTTTTTATTTATTTATTTATTATCAAAAAGTAATTTCTATTTTTGGGAATACAAAATTTTAATTTCAAAAGATTTTGTTATTCGTGCTTAATTCCCAGTTTTTATTATTGATAAAAACACTTGAAATTTATTGTTGATGGGATAAGCTATTCCTATGCATTTCACTGGTTGCTTAGGCCAGATCATCAGGAAACTTCATCCATAAAGGTTTTAGACAAACTAAAGATATTAAACCAAATAAAACTGTTAAACGTATAAGAATTATAGCAACAGTTCTACTTGTAACAATATCAAAGTTTAAACAAAACACATCAACAATAAACAACAGTGGGTTCATCTCATCTTACATTTCCCCACTACAATTAGTTGAAATTCTCTCAACATTAATTGTAGTTGTAAGTAGGTTAAGAAAAACAAAATGAAAAAAAAAACAACAACTTACAAAAGATGTTGTCAATTAAGTGTTTTTTAGGCCGTGCACTGCCTGTTTATTATCAAAAAGTAATTTCAATTTTTGGGAATACAAAATTTTAATTTCAAAAGATTTTGTTATTCGTGCTTAATTCCCAGTTTTTATTATTGATAAAAACACTTGAAATTTATTGTTGATGGGATAAGCTATTCCTATGCATTTCACTGGTTGCTTAGGCCAGATCATCAGGAAACTTCATCCATAAAGGTTTTAGACAAACTAAAGATATTAAACCAAATAAAACTGTTAAACGTATAAGAATTATAGCAACAGTTCTACTTGTAACAATATCAAAGTTTAAACAAAACACATCAACAATAAACAACAGTGGGTTCATCTCATCTTACATCAACAATAAATTTCAAGTGTTTTTATCAATAATAAAAACTGGGAATTAAGCACGAATAACAAAATCTTTTGAAATTTATTTATTTATTTAATATATATTTAGGTCTATGGATAAATCCTTACAGCCTAATACAAATGAGTATTTAACTTAAGTATAATATTACGTTTAACAATGCATATTTAAATCTAGAGAAAAATCAATAAATTCAAACATTTCATTAAAGCAACAACACAGTTTTCAAAATGGGTCTGCCATAGCATAGTTAGTTCGGAAAGGATTATAGTACCGTACCGTATGTCGTGGAATGTTAATTGATAAACTACACTGAAAGAAAAATGCTTCATATATTTAATGAATCATTTTCATAAAAAAACTTTCCTTGGGCAAATGAAAATGTTCATTGTCTAAATGGAATTTCATAGGTATAATGAAGTATTTTCGTTAAAATAGCTTCATTGGATTTCGTAATTACGTTAAAAATTTTCATTGGATATATGAAAACTTAAGTTTGTCCAAGTTAAACAAAAAATTTTAATTGGGAACCTAAAAAAACAATATACAAATATAACTGTATTCATAAATTAATACAAAATTATAGTTTCCTTAAAAAAATGTTTAATTGTTAATTAAAAAATGTAAGATTTAATAATTTCATACATCGAATGTTACATGTATGCCATTAAATTTATGAAATCAAAATTTTTTTTTATAAAAGTAACATATTTCAATAAATGCCTTCATAAATTTAAATTTTCATTATGACAATAAAAATGTCATTACAGTAATGAAACAAAAACTTTCAATCAACGTTGTTATTGTTATTATGGACAATTTAATCTCATATTTACGCTCTTAATTGAGTAAAAAACATTGTTTTTTAATACAAAAACTACACTGCCCCGGTAGACTAGCTGGTAGCTAGCTTGTCTACCAGCACCGAGGTTGCGCGATCGAATCCCGCCAGAGACAGAAAAAATAAAAAAAAAAATAAAGTAAAATAAAATAAGAAAAAATAATTAAAAAAAATAAAAAAAAAATAAAAAAAAAATTTTTGCTTTATTGAAAGTATTCATCCAATGAATACTATTCATAGATCTAATGTAATGTTTTATTAAATACTTTTAATGAAACAGGTTTCATCGATCCAACAAAGCGCTGCATAGGTTCCTTTTTAATGCAATTTTTCATGGGATTAATGTCAAAATTCATTGGTATTGTGAAGAAAATTCTTTCAGTGTACTTAATACAAAATTCGAGCATACTTTCCATTTATTAAATTAATTACAAATGAGACATTTAGCATAACTCTGCGACTTTTCAGTGTTGGCAAACGTATTAAGGATAATCTTGTAGAATATGAGGGGAAATTATCATAACCTCGATATGTATCACTCAGACTAAAAAGCAAGAATTGTTCCACGAATTTTCTCTGCATCAAATTTTACTAGGGGTCTTCTAAGACCAAAAGTTCGTGCAATGTATGTAAAACAGATTTTCGAAATTTCGGGCATTGATATTTTTGATTTCTTGAAAAGCCGTTTGGTACAAGCCAAAAAATATACTAAGCGTACTTCTGAGCTAAAAGAATATATCAGATGTCTTTAGTAGAATTGTATGGCGATATTTTTCTTAGAATATCTTAACCCTCTGACACTCATTTTAAGGTGTAATTTTTGTCATTTTTTTTAATCCCATAAAAGTATACTAAAGTATTAATATATTCTAAGAAAAGAATCGCCATAAAATTCTACTGCGAACTTCTGAAATAGTATTTTAGCTCAGTATTACATTAAGTATATTTTTTTTTGACTTATACCAAACGCCTTTTCAAAAAATTTCGATTTCGGTCGATATTTCTGGAACCCGAGTTAACTTTTCAAAACCCTTTGGCAGATTTGCTTTACCAATAGTCTAGTTTAATTTCGCGTTACAAGTATTGAGGCTGGCTGCGATGATCCGAATTTTGTTACACTGTGCTATCGATTTATTCGGTATTGCTATTTTGCCTTGTATTAGTTTCGTTAATCGGTTGTTGTTGCAGCTAAGAAGATGACTAGTCTTCTGTAGCCTAGAAACAACGCCCTCCGTGTATTTGATAGGGCACCTTGATGATCTTTAATTCTTACCTTTATATATATTTTTTTAAAAAAGGTCTCTTGTATCGATCGATAACAAAGCATCTTGTACTAAATAAATATTCGTATGGGAGGTGCCATTCACAGCAATAAGTGATGCAACAAAGTAAAAAAAAAAAATTAACCATTGGAAAAATTGTTTTTTCAGCTGTTAAAAAACTTTTTATAAATTTAAAATATTTTTATTTGCAATTATACAGTTTTATATACATTTGATGGTAAAATTAAGGAATTTTTTTTTAGATTTTAACAAAAAAATAAATGACTTACTGTTAATATGAAGCAGTAGAAAATGTAATCCTAAAAACGAATAAACAGCGATTCTCTTTTAGGCCCCTATTGCTGTTTACAACTCAACTCAGTTGAGTTGTAATTTTTTAATTTTTGTATTTAGGCTTCCAACTTTGCTATATTGCGGTGAACAAAAATTACAACTGATCACAACCAGTTGCCTTAATTACAACTCAACTGATACTACGTTTATACGTAGCCTATTCGCGAATAAAAATTATTTGCGATTAACTAACTTACTGTTTATATGTCTATTTCTTAATGAAAATTTTTATTTTTAAGTGATGCCAGATGAAAAATCTATTCATTAAGTAGCACGGTATGTTTATAAACTTTTTATTTTTTAAATGAAAAAGATCAAAAATTATTGTGTATTTTTAAATTTATTTGCACATTTTTGATTTAATTTTACTTTTGTTGTCATATGAATGTGTCAAATCGAAATAAAAACGTAAAACCGTTAAAAGTGTGGCAATGCTTAAAATCTTATTTGCAAATAGTGTCGTTAATCAGGAATTGTTTTCATGAGTTAGTTATTCGCAAATAAAAATTTAATTCACTGTTTATGCGGCAATATTCTCTACTTGCAATATATTTATTTGCGAATAAGTGGTGCGTATAAACGTAGTATGAGTTGAGTTGTAAACCGTAATAGGGGCCTAAGTATTTATCACCGCTTTCATAGAATGTATTGTATGCCAGTTGAGTAAGGCAGTAATTTCTAAAAGCAAAAAAGGAAGCGGTTGAGATGCAGTATACGTATTTATTGCTTCCAAATCTTGAAATATTTTTCCCATTGAACCCACATACATTTTGAATGATGTTGGGTATTATTATCTAAGCTATTTGTATAAAATTGAAATACTTTCACTGGTACCGCATGTACTTCAAATATGTAGACATCTTTATTGTCATTGAATAGAAGGTGCCACGCCCACCTTAAAATTAAAAAATATTTAAAGCCTATGAGCCGAATAATCAGAAAATTACTGTGAATTTTAAGGAAAATCGTTTCAGTAGTTTTGGAGTCTATAGGGAGCAAACAAATATACGCTTTTTCATTTATAAATTATTTACTTCTCCCCCTGCACCTGCCCCGTTTAATTTTTATTTTGAAAGCTGTAGTTTACCATAAGAGTGGGTCCAACAAAGATTGAAGATTTTTGTCTTCTGATATACGGTATTAAATATTTTCGTTTTTATTTTAAAATGTATTGTTTATCATAATAGTGGCTTTAACAACGTTTGAAGGCTCTATTTCATATATGCGATACTTAATATTGGAATCCTATAGAGGATACCACTTCCAATGCCCCTATCTTAAAAATAAGTAGGCTAATTTATTTTCGGAGCTCATGTCGAGCAACTATAAAATTAAAAAAATAATCAGTTAAGTAGTTTAGGAGTCTATAAGCCAAAAAACAAACAGACAAACACAAATATCTTTCATTTTTATATAAAGGGTGGTTAAGGGCCGATGTTGATTTTGAATAAAACACAAATTATTTAGGAAATTATTTTCATTTCTTTTTATTATGACAATATTGGTATGTTTCATTTATGTATGGAACAAAATATCGGCCAACCTCGGCGGCACACCTCCATCCGATGGTCCAAATTTCGATGACGCTAAGGCATAATTGAGGTTGTATACCGTTAATGTGCCGAATTATCTCATCCTTTAGCTCTTGAATTGTTGGTGGCTTATCGAAGTACACCTTTTCTTTCAAATAACCCCAAAGAAAGAAGTCCAACGGTGTCAAATCACATGATCTTGGCGGCTAATTGACATCGCCACCACTTGAGATAACACGGCCATTGAATTTGTCGGGCCTGTTGAAACCACATATTGCCCACATCCATATATTCCAATTCGGGCCATAAAAAGTTTGTTATCATCTCACGATAACCAAAACCATTCACAGAATACGGCCCGATGATGCCGCCAGCCCATAAACCGCACCAAAAAGTCACATTTTGCTGGTGCATTGGGTTTTCGACAATCACTCTTGGATTATCATTCGCCCAAATGCGGCAATTCGGCTTATTGACGAATCCACTGAGGTGAAAATGTGCCTCATCACTACCCTGTTGGCATTTCTTGTCACCATTCTGACCATTGATGACGTTTGGAATGGTCAAGAGGCTTTACTTCTTGAATTAATTGCATCTTGTAAGCGTGTAAATGCAAGTCTTTATACATAATGCTCATCAACGACGAGCGTGAGAGGTGCAACAGTTGGGCACGACGACGAGTTGAGGTGGACGGTTCTTCAGCCACACTATCGCGAACAGCAGCAATAATTTCTGCAGTACGAGCATGCACTGGTGTTTTCAGATCTCCTACAGACCCGGTTTGCTAAAACTTTTGCACGATTTTTCCGATCGTACGCACATTTGGACGATTAAATTGACCGAAAAAATCAAGAAGTTCTCGATATGCATTTTGATTTGAACGCCTATTTTCATAATGAGCCTGAATAACTTTAACGCGTTGCTCGATTGTGTATCTTTACATGGTTCAAATTGAGTTAGTCTGAAATTGAGAAATGTCAAATGAAATGCAGAAAAAAACTTGACGTTTAAATGGGGTTCACATGCAACATCGGCCCTTAAAATATAACCAACCTTTATATAGACATATACGGAATATATATATATATATATATATATCAGGCGCGGATTCAGGGGGGGTGAAATAAGGAAATTTCCCCCCCGTAAATTATAAAAATATGTTTTGTTTATTTCGATAATACAAGAGTTCCCATTAATATTATCTTTTTTTAATGTACAAAATTTTTGGAAATCCCAGCAAGTTTTTTTTTTGTTTTTTTATTGAATCTCTAACGAAATTTTCAATAAATATCCAAATCTTCATCCTAATAGTTATTTATTAGATATTTTCAATGAAACATCTAGTTTACTGTATTCAAATACTTATACAGCAGGTGCCATCTATGTATAACCAAAGAGTAAACGTTTGACTTGAAAATGCGGTTGAATTATTAAAAAGCCTTGGTATTTGCAATTTTTATGTTTATATTAATGTGTTATATGAATCAAAATTCTATTCGATAATTTTTGACGAAAGCACGGATTTGTCGGGGAAAGCCAGATTTCCTTACATTTAAGATATTTCACCATACAACAAAAAGTTGTTAGGCAAGAATTGTTTTGGCTTTGTTGTAAAAGCATTTGAAGAGCCTTCACAGGATATTGATAATGACGCTGATGTGTCAATTGATGCGATGGCACTATCATCAACAGTTCTTAAAACTTTGACAAATTTTAGTCTTGACCTAAAAAATTGTATAGGAGTTGGAACTGATGGGTGTCGTTTGATGTCAGCAGAAAATGGAGCTGTAAAAAATTCTGGAAACCGCGACAAATGCGAAACAAACGCCTTGCTATTTCCCGTAAATCAGGCAAAACACGTTCTTAGTAAAGTATTTGGGAGACAAACTCTCTACATTATGCGAGACAAGATGGGTGGACCGTCACGACTCAGCTTTACACTTTGCAACAAGTGTACATCATATAGTAGAAGCTTTGGAAAAAATATCTGAGTGGAAAGGTAATACTTCATCAAGAGCCTTATATTAAGGAACTCACTTAGAACTTTTGAATTTATTTGCGGAATAAACCTATTAAGTGTGATACTTATTGTAACACAGCCGCTTAGTTGCATTTAACAAAAGCACGATATAGATCTTCAAAAAGGATCAAGCCTTATCAAAACTTTGATCATGTGCCTTGAAGAAAAAAGAAATAAAGCCGAAGAACAATTTAAAGTGATTTTTAAAAAAGTTAAAGTGATTTGCGTTCAAATCGAGGTTCCAACCTAAAAAACAAGATTTGAACAAAATAATCACATCCAAAATGTTGAAGATTTCTACCGAGTTGTAGGTTTCATTCTCTTATTGAATTTATTTTAGAAGATCGCAAAACACCTTTCCAAAAGATATCTTTAATGTATTGAACATACCAAAACTTCTACTCAAAGTGTAATCAAGTCATATACAGATATAAAACTTTTAAAACCACAACTCGAGATAAACACCTACTAACATCTAAACTTGAGCCTGAACTGTAGCATTGGCAACAAACATGGAAATCTAAAATCTATCAGATAACGTTGTATATGCTTTAATAAACTGTTATGAAGATATCTACCCAAATCTAAGAAAAATATTTCAAATTTTCGTTTCAATGCTCGTCAGTAATGCTACGAGCGAGAGGTTATTTCCTACCCTTCGTCGAATAAAAACATGGCTCAGATCAACAATGACAAACTGAACATAGACTGTACTATCTAAATTTGCCTCACAAGGAAATCATAAATTGCTTATTTAAAAAGATTAGTTTATTTTAATTTATATTGAATATTTTATTTAACCTTATTGTTGAGTTTTTTTAATATAATATACACAAATTGCTTTTAATAAACTTTTAAAAACAAATTTTTTTTTGTATCATTAAAAATTTCCCCCCCCTAAGGCTCAAGCTGGATCCGCGCCTGATATATATATATATATATATATATATATATATATATATACTTTATAGGGTCTAAGAGCAATATTGTAGAAATTACAAACGGAATGATAAACTTAGATTTACGCTTTGCACCTGTGGTGAAGGGTTTAATGATTGTGCAAAGTTTTATTAGATTCATCCATTCGGCCAATATGTAAATATTTTTCTAATTTTTACTTAAATGTACTAAAGTATCGGTGCAGCCCATTATAGCATTTTCAACGTAAGCAAAAGTATTATTTATATCCACTTTCTTTATTTCTTAAATATGATTCATTTTAGTCATCACAATTGACTGAATTTCTTTATTATTACCAGAATATACTTTTAACAAAGACTGACATTAAATGCTAATATCCAAAAAACTTTTCAATATTTAAATTTGTTTGCAAAAACTTTAGTTTGTTGCAATTTCCGATTAAAACTGATTTAATTAATACTTTCTGTAAATATTCCCTTTGTTTAAGTTTCGTAGGCAAAAAAGCGTTAAAAAATTCTTCCGTTAAAAAATCTTTGTTCAAGATTTCGAAAAATTATATTGTTTCACGTACACAGATTTCAAGTATTTTGTCTATTAAGTGTTTATAAGTTAAATTACTTCAGTTGAAACAGGCACTAAGAAAAACATTTTCTTATCCCTAAATTTGTTGGCTGAAGAAAACACCAAGAGAAAAATTGCATCCTCTTGTTTTCAACAAGAAATTAAAAAATAATTTTTTAAATACAAGTTAAAAACTTTTTAAGAGCTTTTTTTCTTTCTAACCCTGCTAGTCAATGTATTTTTTTTTTGCAATTTCTCTCTGTGTAATCATGATTTCATGTATTCCTACTTGTTTACCTGTATTTAAACTTAATTTTATCGTCTTTCTAAGACCAGCAAAAGGAATTCAACTTTCAAAATAGACGAAAATAAAAGAAAAACGAATGAATTGAGAAATGAACAGGAACAACTTTTCTTTCCCAAAAATAAAATTTTAAGAGGATAAACAAGAAGCCAACTAAGAACAATATTTTGAAAAAGACATTTAAGTGTTTTCTATGGTAAAGTTAATTAAAGTCAAGATAGTTTTATCTCTCAATTCAAACATTAAATGGACAAATGCGATTACGCTTGATATGGATAAATATGTTTTGATGCTTTAAATATTTAATGAAAATTAAGTTTTGCTAGCAAATTCGATGAAATTTTTAGAGTTGAATAATAATTAAGGGAAAATAATCTTTAGATTTTCGAAATGTTTATTGTTGCCAGCTCCTGATACTCACATTAAATTTTGAACTTAAATGTATTCAGAGATTTATAGTAAAGAGTTTTGAAAAATATATTTTTATATAAATGTTTAAAACCTGATAGAACTCAATAATGCCTTTATGGTTTTGAGGCTTTGAATTTGTTAGATTTATTTTTTTTTAAATTTGTAGATTTAAATAAACAAAAAACCAAAATCGAGGAAATTTTTGGTCTCTTTAGAGCAGTGATACCCACTCCATAGCCTCGCAAAGCAGTCAATAATCGTATTTTTTTACACAGATACGGTCGGCAATTCACATGTATACAACAACTTTGTTTGTTTCAAAACATCAGTCTATTAGCGACCACAGCTTCTGTTTGCGACTGCACACAAGCACATAATATATTTGTGTGCGTGCGTTCGGAGCTTGGTTATCACTGCTTTAGAGAGAAAGGGTAATAAAATGGTCACATGGTATTGGAGGTAAGGTCACTAATTCCTTTCTCAGTAACTTTAAACTAGCTTGACCTTGTTTAACAACATGTCGCCGAGTTGCTTTAAGATGTATTTCAGAAGGAGTTCTTATGTGGACAATAGATGATATCTTGCACTGATTTGCAATAAATTTAAATGACTTCTTTCTTTGGGCTAGGAAACATTTAGTTCAGGGTTAGATTCGGTTAGTTGAGTTTTGCCCATAGTGCCTTGAAGACAACAACCCTGGCAAAAAAGTAAAAATTTTAGGGTTGTCACGAACTATTAATACATGGGGAAGCTGTGATGACACAGTAGGTTCTAAAGAAAAAAAATTTCCATATATTTCGGACACCTGTTTTAAACTCTTTATGAAAATATTATAGCAAGAAAGCCAAAATATGTGATTATTTTGGCAAAAATAGCGTAAGCAACATAATTTTTAATTTTCGTTTTTTTTTTAATAAGTGAATTGATTGGCAACACTTGCCTAATCTCCTAAAATGTCATTATCACATAAGATAATGTTACGATTTTATATCAATATCAATAGATTTTATAGCAAAAACAATTTTATCTTAAGCGACATTCTTCATACAAAATTTTTATGAAATAAAATTAAAAAAGGCTCCTCCTGTAAAATTGTGTTTTTGTCGCTTAAGCTTTTTTTTGCTTTAATGGGTCGATATAGTAAATTTATTAATGCCCTTGATCGACTATAATGATTATATTTGCTTCAAAGTATTCAAGTCTGTTTATACCATGAATCAAAAAAAAAAAAAAAAAACAAGATTGCGCAATCTGCCGTACAAAAAAGTTTCCACTGCGCATCTACGTTATCGTAGACTGCAAACGAGTGTTTGTTGTAAAAATGTAAGACACACGCAAATGCACATACAGAAATTCCATTTCTTCGTCACACACAAAAAAAAACGGACCAGCGCAATGCGCAACCTTGTTTCTTTGATTCATGGGTTTAAACGTATTTTGAAGTCATATTTTGTAAAAATATTCCATTTTTACTCGTTCGTTCTATTATGGAGTATTTTTATTCTACGTAACTCTTATGTAAAGTACATTACTTTTGCCTTAAACTGGCATCCCCATTTTCTTGTTTCCGTAAAATTATTAGAAAAAAAGTAATTTTTACAAAAGTACCAAAAGCTGCTTATCTTAAAGAACACTTAAATTCCCCTTTTTGCTTACTTTAAGTTTGGGCAAAATAATTTAGAAAACGTGTTTACAAAAACTACAAAAAGTACGCACTTTTACCCTGCTTGCTCCTTAAATGTACTTTTTTTTTATTGACGTCTTTATGTCAAAGATTAAAGGTTTGTATAAAATTATTTTGAAAAAACAGTGTTTAAAAAATTTACGAATTTATATCCTGTTCTGCCCCTAAAATGTACTTTATTTGCTGGCTGCGTTTATGTTCAAAATTATTTTGAAAAAAAACTTCTTTAAAGAAAGTACCAAAAGTACAAAGTTATATCCTGTTTTACCCCCTAAATCTACTTTATATGCTTTCTGCATTTATGGTAAAGAACATATCGTCACCTGAAATGCAAAAGAACATATCATCAAAAAATTCGAAATGGACTTTTTTAATGATTTTTTTTCGTTTTAATTAACTACATCGACCCCTAACCGCGAAAATAACGTAAGCACCAAAAATCAAATTTTACAGGAGAGAGCTTTTTTATTTTATTTAATATAAATTTTGTATGAAATTTGTCGCTTACAATAAAATTGTTCTTGCTATAAAATCGTAACGGTACCTTATTTGACCATGACATTTTAGGAGATGATGGAAGTGTTGCCAATTAAGTCATTTATTAAAAAAAAGAAAATTTAAAATCATGTCGCTTACGTTATTTTCGCGGTTAAGGCTCGACATTAGACTGGTCGCATCTTGTATGGGATTTTTTTTTTTAATTTAATTGTTTGCGCTGCTTAAAATATGAGGTTTGGTGTAAGATATCATGATCTAATTTTTCAGGTCAATCCGACGGAGCCTAGCCGTGCCGGGTGGGGCCCAAAGTTCCCCATATTATAAAAAAACATATTTTCTATCAGATCTTTATAGTTATACTAGTTGAAAAGAAAAAATATGGCTTCGTTACGATCTTCCGAAGAGAAAGTACTTCAAGTGTGCCAAATTTCAGCTTCCTATGTCATCAGATGGCTTCAGAAAGTTGCGAAAAGAATAGGACATACATGCAAACATCCTGATATACTAAGAAATTATATATTGTATAGATAGATTAACATATGTTCGCGCAACTCAAAAACGCTTTAGCTTATTGAAAAACTAAAAAAAAACCGAAATTACGCAATAAAATTTACTAGGCTAGGCACCGTCGGATTGACCTGAAAAATTAGATCATGATTTCTTACACCAAACCTCATATTTTAAGCAGCGCCACCAATTAAATTAAAAAAAAAAAAATGCGACCAGTCTACTCGACATGTTCACTAAAAATGGCTACTTTATTAAAGAAATAATGCAAGCGCCAAGTAAATAATAGATTTTGTAAAGGTTTCTCCTGTTATCTTTAAATAAGTGTTGTTACGTTATTTTTCATTTTATGTGACGATTTGAAGGTTTCTAGTTTGCACAAGTTATTTTGAAAAAGAAACGTGTTTTAAAAAAGTACCAAATTTACGAATTTTAATCATATTCTGACGCTTTATGCATATAGTTTTTATATCTATGTCCCTGGTGATACTTCAAACCAGTGTTCGAAAATAAACACTAAATAACGCTTCTTAGTGTTCGGTTCGGTAGAATGTGGAAAACACAAACGCTGATAGTGTTTGTATTGAAAATCATTAAAAAAATAACGTTTCCCTGTTTGGTATCTTTCGAACACAAAAATAATACGGTTTTTATCAAACTCAACAAAAACATGAGAACATTTAATTCCGTTCGGTTTTTTTTATCCACAAACTTCATTGTGTTCGGTTCGGTTCAATTATGTTCGTCCCTTTTGGCTGGTAAAAAAAACCAAACATTTTTTACAAAAACAAAATACACATAAGAAAAAAAAAGCAAAAAGCCAGCAAAATAATTTTACACAAGCAAAACATATACACAATACACACACAAACTGTTCTCGGTGCGGTCGTTGCTAAAATATTTTTTTTGTTCATTTCTTTATCAATGTAAAAAAGAAACATTATAGATCATTAAAATATAATGTTTGCATACAGTATCACTACAATTGTTCTGTTTTTCAACGAAGAGCAGAACATTATATAATGTTTGGCTCTTTCTTGAAAATAGTTGCGAACGGTATTAAGAGTTGTGTTCGTCTACACAATCACTAAAAAAAGATATCGTTCATGGGTGTGTGAGCCGAACGCTAAAAAATGTGCTGCTTATTTTCGAACACAGCTTTAAACATACAATAAAATAGACTTTCAACTCTTGCAGTAAAAAGTCTACTTTCACACGTTTCATCTTTTGATGCTCAACTCTTATGTTTTTAGGTGAGAGAAGAAAGAAGAAAGGGGGTTAGTACAGAGATGCCTGTACTCGGTCAGTACGCTTTGTGTTTTTATTCGTTGGTATATGCCAGAAATGGCTGCATGTAATTTTTTTCTTTTCTTTTTCTCTTTGATTCGCTGTTAATGAAATTGTTGTTGTTTTGAACCGAAAAAAGTTGAAACCGATTGCTGCGTGTGATTATGTTGGCATCTTTAAAAGGGAATTGAAAAGAAGTTGAGCATCAAAAGATGAAACGTGTAAATTTAGACAAATAGGTTAAATAAAAAGTACCTAAAATTTACGTTTTTACCCACTTTTAACTAATAAAAACGCGACTTTCAAAATGCACTTTTTATGACATGTTGACGAAATTGTGGAAATTCATACAAACAAAATTGATGGTTTAAGATTGCATCATGTTCTTAAAACACTTGTTCACAAAAAGTACCATAAGTTCTGCCCTTAAAGGTTAAAATTTTATAAATCTATGTCCCTGGTGGCAGCATAATCATAAAAATAAATAAAATCTTTTTAAATCTTGCGTCCTAAATGGAATTGATTAAAAAGTACCAAAAATGTTTACCTTTGGAAAGGTCAACTTTTAATTTTTCTTTTTAAGTCATGCCTGTTTGCCATAGTAAGGAAGTAATAGAAGAATAGAAGTTTAGAGTACAAACTAATATTCAAATTAATTATTAGGTACAGGATATTTATTCCCGGACCGGTCTTAAATACTGCTAGGGATCAAAATGGGGTTGTTGTTTTTATACATGGAAACCCTGTTTATAAAATTTGTTTTCTTAGACGCTCTTAAGTGCTGAAGCAACAAAAAATTATTAATTGTATCATAAGTTATGGAGAGTGTGGCAAATTACCATCTTGTGAAATATTTAGAGTCAAACTACCTACTAAGCGACCGCCAGTATGGCTTTCGTAGAGGTCGCTCTACTGGAGACTTACTAGCTCTGTTATCGGAAAAATGGTGCCATTCCATTCACCATTTTGGCGAAAGTAAGGTAATTGCTTTAGATATTTCCAAGGCGTTTGACAGAGTCTGGCATGGTGCACTCTTCTCAAAACTTGCTGCATTTGGTGTCAGTGATAATTTCTCTCGATTTATATCGAGTTTTCTCAGAGATCGCACTATACGAGTTGTTATAGATGGGGTTTCGTCAAACGATTTCAAGATTCATTCAGGGGTGCCGCGAGGCTCCGTTCTTTCTCCTACTCTATTTCTTATCTTTCTGAATGACCTCCTTTGTCAAACTTCCAACCCTATCTACTCTTTTGCAGATGACTGCAACCTTTGCCATTCGTACTCATTCGAATGCAGACCAAGCGTATCTGATGTCGGTGCTTGGCCGAGACCTTGCCATAGTCTCGGAATGTTGCGTGCTAACGCATAAACGCGCGACAAATCAGGGTGCCCCATCTGTATATATGGGTGGTATAATTATTGAGGAATCAGAATCTCTTGATGTTCTGGTCATGAGGATACAATGTGATGTCCGATGGACAGAACATATATTCAAGGTGTCGAAAGAAGCATTCAAATGCCTCGGTTTTCTAAGACGGTGTAAGATATACTTCACTCCATCTGATCTCCTTACTATTTATACCACCAATATCCGACCGCATATGGAATACAACTGTCATGTGTGGGCCGGTGCTTCAAAGTCTATTTTGGAGCTTCTCGACCGCGTGCAGGAGAGGGCAAAGGTTCTCATTGGTGACAGTAGGGTATCCAATTCTATTGACTCCCTTGAGCACCGTCGCAATGTGGGTTGTATTTGCCTGTTGTATCGTTACTACAATGGGATGTGTTCTGACGAAATTAGGGATCTGGTTCCCGAAACCCGTACGTTTGTTCGCAATACACGTTTTTCCTCAAGAGCCCATCCTTATGTAGTCGATTGGCAGGTGAATCGTACAACGCATTACAGAGAAAATTCGTTTTTTTCCCGGACTGTTCGTATGTGGAATAACCTTCCAGCAGAAGTCTTCCCTCTCACTTACAACATGATTAAGTTCAAATCGAATGTTCACAAACACTACTCTCTCTATCGTCCTTCCCACAACCTATTTTCCTAGTTCTAACACAATGCAATGCATTAGTAGGGGTCATCCCCTGAGTGCTGGTCCTAACAGAAAAAAGAAAAAATATTGAAAGATTTTTTGGTTACTTTCATAACAATTACACCCTCCATTCCCCTATAACCCAATAAAAATATGTCTGTGACTATTTGACAAAACATCTTAAGTCGAGATAAGAAAGCAAAAAAGTTTTTAAAAAAATCTCTGTGAAAAAATTATTTTTATTAAATAATAAAATAAATCAATATTAAAAAAAAAATTCGTTTGTAATACAAAATTTTCAAAACATGAAACAAATGATTTTTGAATGAAAATTGGTATGATTTTTTATGACAATTTGTTCAACTTTTTGAATTTGACTTAAGATATTTTGTCAAAATGCCACAGATATGTATACAGTGTAATCTTATTTAACGGACACCTTTCTTAAGCGCACAAACCCTATCGACTACACCTGGTCACGGCAGCGTTCTAAACGAAAACATTTGAGATCTTTTAGAAGCACAACTCCCTTGAATGGACACATTTGAATGGCCATGAGAGATTCCACAGAGCTTATTACAATAACAAAAAACAAAAACGCAATAAAAAAGGAAAAACAAAACTTTATTTTGTTTTTTATTTTGTTTTAAACAAAATCTTTTAACAAACAAACAAAAAAAAAAATGTTTCATGGAAAATAAAGTAAAAGTTTTTCTGTTATTATCACACGAAAGTTTTTCTTTTTGTGGTTATTTCGGTTTTATCTTCCAGAACCTGAAGTGTATCGAACAAAACAACAATAACCAAAAAATATTAAGAAAAGACCACAAAGTTTTTCCCAGTTCTAGAAAATTTTTGTTCACTCTTTAACAACAAAAAAAAAAGAAGGAACTTGAGTTTACAGTAATTTTATGGTTTTAGCATGAGGCAATAGAAAAATAAAAAAATGTGATATTAAATTCCTTGTTATTTAATGGGGTAAAGATTGTCCTTTGATCAAAACAAATTAATCAAAATAAACTAAATCAAATTAATTAATTAATTTTGTTCTTATCAATTAGCTGTCTAGTGTTAATGACAAACATTTAATAGCATTCAATAATTTTAAGTTTTTAATCAAATCATTTCATAAGATTTAAATACCCTCAATTTCGTGCCATAAAAGACAGAATGTAGACATTTGAATTTAAAAATCTTTTGAAACATTTGCCTGCCCATATTTAAAAGCTTGTCACTGAAATGCAGGCACGAGATATCTTTGGTCATTCATTCTTTCACTCATTTTTGCATTGTTTACCGTTCTTAATATGAAATGCATTCGATTGTAATTGAAAGCACTTTTGAACACAAGTGTTTCACCAACAACAACAATAAATAGAGAAATTAACCCTCATACTTACATTTGATAGACCGAAAAAATGGACAAATATTAATTGGAAGGAAAAAAGATTTGTGTTCAGATTTTGGTTTACTAGCAGAGTCTTGTTTGAAAGGTTTGAAATGGGGGGCAGATAATGTTAAAACTTTTAAAGGGAAATTTTCAAGAAAATTTAACAGGAAATATTTAAAACATTAACTGTCGTATTCATTAAAAATAAAATAAGTTGGAAATGTATTTTAAGGCAAAATTTTCATACAGATTTTTCTTAAAATGCATTTCAAATCCACTTTAATTTTTTATGAATACGGCAGTTATTCTTTATAGCGAAGCAAATCTTGTAACGAAATTTTAAGTTGTATTCTTTACAAAAATAAATTTTCTGCAATTTAACTAAAGGGTGGTCTAACCAAAATGCACGATGTTAATTGTAAATAAAACAAAAAGTTTTCAGAGAATTATCTTAATATTTTTTATTATAATAGAAGGATCCTATGACAATTATGTGTGAAATAAAATATCGGCTCGCCACGGCTTCGGTGGCATACCTCTATCCGATGGTCCATATTTTAAATGAGTCTAAGACATAATTGGGGTTCAAAGTCGTTAATGTGACGAACTATCTCATCCACATCCCGGTTTACTAAATTTTGCGCCCAATTTAACCGATTGTGGACACATTTGGTCGTTTATGCTGACCAAAAAAATCACAAAGTGCCCGAAATGCAGTTTCATTTGAACGCCCATGTTCGTAAAAGGCTTCAACAGTTTTAGCACACTGCTCAATTGTGTCAAATGTCAAATTAAGGTGGGCAAAAAAACTTGACGTTAAGGTGTGACTCGCAATTTACAATATACATTATGTTTGGGCCTTTAGCTTTAATAATTAAAGAAATTGAAAAATTTTAGTTCAAAATAAATTAAAATTAAGAATTTTAGTACGAAATGCATTTGGGGGTTCTTTAAGAAGAAATATATGTCTTGAATCACGAGAACATTTTAGTAACTATAGTGAGAACTTCTAGCATCGAAAACATGTGAAACAAAATATTCCATCGTTTCTCGAAAAGTGAGAAAAAAGTGTGTCTGTAACTCATGTCGAAAACTATCAAAAGTGATTACGTCATTACGTTGTCAATGTCATAATGTTACACTCGAAGCCGATGTGAACGCCAGTAGCACATATCGTTGACGGCGACCAAAATTTACTAAAATTCAAAATTTTTCAACAACGGCGGCGAAAATACAACCGTCGGCTTTACCAAATAATGTAAAGTGCGACTTTAATGTTTTTGTTTTTTCGAAACGAACTTTCGTATTATTTTATAAATATGTTTAAAGCAAAATAATAAAAAAAATGTGCAAAGAACAAAATATTATTATAATTTTCTTTGTATTTTGCAATTTCAATAAGTTTTTAGGGTTAAAATAAGGTGTATTTTGTGGATGGTAACTTAAGTTAACAAATTCGTAGCAAGCTTGATAAAGTTTAAACAAAATTAAGGATATAAATTTATTGTTTTAAATTTTTAACTGCTTGCATATTTAATTTAAATTGTTTTCGAAAACAGAGTAGGGAAAATGAATATACCACAGAGGAACTTTCAGCCTATAATCATGCACCTATCACTTCCGTTTTATTTTGTTTTGAATAACCGGCAGTAATTTTTATTTTGAAAAATGTAGGGACAAATATATCTCGTAAGGCATTTTAAAAAACAAAATCAATAAACATTTGATTAGTATGTACCCTGCAAATAAAATTGGACCACCTGATCCATTTTGATAAAATAGACTTCTCCATGGACTGGTCCGATGTAATGCAAGCATGGACCATGTCATTGTTAAAAATTGTTTGTATTGAGACGACATGTCTTCGTTTTTTAACGACACGCTTTCGTTTTTAACAGATTTCAAAACTAATCCTCTTGAGATACCATGCAGTAGTTTTAAAACTACTCCATAGAAGTCCAAAGGTGGGTTATATGGTCCTGCCCTAGGACATCGTAACGTTAAATAGACCATGTTTTTTCCATACGTTTGGGTTACTTTTGGACTAGTCCTGGTGCCTTGTGGGCTACTCTGTACACACGTGTTTGGACTGGTCCTATTTTGTACGTTGCTACTTCAATCACCTTATCAACGCCGATAATCCCATAACGTTGGAGCATTTGAAAATCAACATTCGTCAAGCTATCGAAAAATACCGCCCGAAATATGCGAAGAAGTGGTTGAAACTACCTCAAAAGGATCGACGGCTACAACTAATCTAGAGGCGGTCATTTAAATGTCTTGATATATCATTATATGTGTATAGAGTTAGCTTAAGGAGGCATACATGTATTTATTTTTGTTGTTATGAAATTAAATTGTATATCCGGAGATCAGCTTTCGAGTTTTCAAAAATAGTGTAGTAATATCGTTTTGCTACGGAACTCCCCATATATTTTGTTTACATCCTTCCTAAATTAGCTAATATAAATAAAACCTGCATTTAGAGTAAATAATTAAACTTCTACAGAACTTAATTCAATTAAAAACTCATTTTTACTTAAAATAACAAAAATTTTTTAACAAAAAAAAGTTCATTAACAACATTATCTTATGGCATGCTCCTGACTTTCTATTTTGCTGCGAATATGTGTTCATGTGTCTAACAATGTTAAATGTACATATTGTCATAAAATCTGTCCTCTTTTTAAAGAACTTGGACAACTACAACAACAATAACAATGAGTTGGTACTGCAACATATTATTTGTTGACAACGAACATACACCAGTAGCTAGAAATGCAACAGCAGGACATAAGAGCCACACAAAAAGGAAATAAAGTTGATAAATATAGACCAGAATTAAACCATACATCAGGTGTTTTAGTCTAGGAAAAAAGAAGGGAAATTGCGGCAATACAATCTTTGATAACTGGACAATAGATTGATGGGAATGGCTAAAGGTGCGGGTTTTTAGGGAATACTAATAAAACAGGACATTAATATTGCATTGATACTCTTTTTAAAAGAAAAAGAACGCATATTTTGTGATTTACTCGTTCTTTGGCAAGAAATTATATAGATCCATATTATTATACTACACTGAACCAAATCTTTTACGTATTATTAATGAAAAGTTTTTAGAAGATCTCAAATGCAAAAAAAAAAACACTTATCTAAAGTTTTTATACCCACATCACAATAGTGGAGAGGGAATTATGCATTTGTGCTGATGTGTATAACGCCTTAAAATATTGGTCCTCAAAGTATACCGATCGTCTTAGAATCACTTTCTGAGTCGAACTAACGATGTCCGTCCGGCTGGCTGGCAGGCTGGCTGTCCATGTAACCTTGTGCGCAAAGTACAGGTCGCAATTTTGGAGATGATGAAATTTGGGTCATAGGTTCTTATTGACACAAGGACCAAGCCTATTGAAAATGGGCCGAATCGTAGGACCACGAGGGAAGATAGGGGGAAATTTCTTCCTCTCAGAAACTATCAAACCGATTTCAATGAAATTTAAAACATAGATAGAACCATATCTATATGGACACAAAATGTATGCATTTTTTAAAAAATAGGACCACGAGGGGAGATAGGGGCAATATCTGCCTCTCAAACCGATTTTAATGAAATTTAAAACATAGATAGAAACATATCTATATGGCCACATAAGCTATACAGTTTTTCAAAAATAGGACCACAAGGGGAGGTAGGGGGCAATTTCTGCCTCTCACAAACTTTCAAACCGATTTTCATGAAGTTTATAAGCATAGATAAATCTATATTTATATGGACACATAAGCATGATGTGTTTTTAAATACTGTGGTGTAGGGTATCATATGGTCGGGCTTGACCGACTATACTTTGTTACTTTTTTTTCCTTCACTAATGGAGTGCAACTCAAATGTTGCACTAATTTTAAAATTAAAATCTTGTTTTTATCAAATTTTCCTCAATTTAACAAATTTACTAAAAAGGTAAATTTTTAACTAAACATTTTAATTAAATTGAATAAAAATCTTGTTAGTTGCAGGTAAGAAACCTGGTTTTTTACATTTTGTACAATTTTCCTGTAATTTTTGGTTCAGTGCTGAGTTTTGGCGCAACATTTTTTTGGTATGTCCAGCATATTAAAAAATCTTTCCGGTCTTTGCATTTCCATGATGATTCCAAAGTAGGCACAAATCAGAAAGGTTATTTTCAGTTTAATTTTGGTTTTTTTTCCTTTTTGTTTCTTTAAAAACATATTGCTGTTGTCCGTTCATAACATAAACCTCTAAAAATCCAATACTTAACAACTGTGTACGTTGTTATTGTGTGTGTGTGTTTTTGTAAACATTAAGATTGATTGATAAGACATCCCATGTGGCACACAGGACACAGAAGTTTAGTACATTTGCAGGAAAAAAAAGATAAAAAAAAACCAAAAACAAAGTAAAATTGTGAAAACTGTAGGACACCTTGTTTACTCTCTAAATAAATTGACTGTTCAGTGTTGCTGCTGTTGAAGATGAAAATGATGCTTTTGTTTGTTAGATGTCCCCTCCACAGTTTGCGTTATTTTCTAAACAAAAAATTTTTTTTTTCGGTTTAAAGTATTTCTAAGTAGACTTTAAAAAAGAAAAGGGTTTGAAAATTAAGTGATGAATCTTTAAAGGGGTTTTATTGATGTTTCTATCAATCATGTGAAGGACTGAAATGTAAGGTCAGACATTAAAGCATAAATTTAAGAATCTACACAATAACAAAATGCTATGTAAAACAGTTAAGCCGATATAAACAGAATTTTCATTATTTATTCCTTTTTTTCCTGGGAGTAACAAAGGGCCACAACAGTTTTTTTTTATTTCGATCTACTTAATGCTTAATATGTATGTTAATTCATTCCAGCTACGACCGATAGCAGCCACTTCGTCTTCCACTGTTCGTCTCCATGTGATAGCTGGTCTTCGTCTTCTAAGGCTCCCTTGCGGATTCCATTCCAATGCTTATTTGGTTAAGTTACCTCTTGGCTTACGTAGAGTATGGCTGATTCATTTCCACTTCCGCTCACGTATTTCTTGGCGCAATGATTTTTGTTTTATAAGATTCCATTATATTCAGCCAGAAAATCCTCAAAAGACTTCTCAGATATCTGTTTGCAAAGACTTGCAGCGTCCTTATGGTGTTTTTACTGCGTTCCAGGCTTTGCAGCCATTACGGAAACCGGATTAAACATTGGAGTTAAAAGTTCCAAGTTTCGTTTGCGCATTTATAGAATTCGAACTCCACACATTTAATCGGGCTTTTGATATAATCGGTTAACCGCTCGATTAATTAACCGAGGTTTTGGTTAAATCGGTTAATTATCTTTTTGATCGGTTAACCGATTAATAAAGTTTTTTTAAAACCTTTTCTTTAGCTTTACTTCGGAAAATCTAATCTTGTAACTTTGCAGGCATACATATTCCCGATGACAGTACACGAATACATGGGCGTAGCCAGGATAAAATCTAGGGGGGGGTAACATTTTTTAAAACCTTTTCTTTAGCTTAATTTTACCATTCCCGATGACAATACACGAATACATGGGCGTAGCCAGGATAAAATCTAGGGGGGGGCGGTCAAATGTTTATAAATTAAGTTATTTTAATTAGTATTGTGGTTATTTTGTTGAACTATTTATGGTTTTTAATCCAAATTTTTAATATTTTTTAATTAGGCTTAAGTTCATGAAATTTAATTTTTATTAAATTATTTTTGTGAAGAAAGGAATTTTACAACATGAAAATTAATCAAAATTGTTATTGATAATCTTTCATTCTTGACGTGGCTCGGGCTCGAACCCTGGCCGGCAGGTTACCATGACATGTTTCGATCGCAACCACTCGATCTCCTCAGATGGATTTGCCGTCTTACACTCGCAGCCATCGACGACTGCTGACGTCACTAGTCAAACATCAATCCTTTAATCTTTTGGTAGATCGAAATTTGCTTTGAATGATTATCTATTTTAATTTATTTTACATGTTCTTCCTTTACTTCTGTTTTTTCGTACTTTTGTCAAGAATTCTTCTTGAAGTTCAAAGTACATATTTTTTTTGTTTTTTTTTTGTCTTTCTTTTTCTTGCTGACCTTTGCAGCACAACTTGAAGGACAAATGCAAACATAGAGCTCGTGCCTTAGCTTTAACAATAATAAGTATTGTGGTTATTTTGTTGAACTATTTATGGTTTTTAATCCAAATTTTTAATATTTTTAATTAGGCTTAAGTTCATCAAATTTAATTTTCATTAAATTATTTTTATGAAGAAAGGAATTTTACAACATGAAAATTAATTAAAATTTTTTTTTTTTTATAATTTTAAATATTTTTATATGTTTGTTTATACAAAAATGTACACTTTTGTGCCAAAACCATTATTCCGGCAAGAAAGAAATTTGTTTGTCTCCCATTAAAAGCTTTTTCAAAATGGATAGCTTCTTTTACTCGGTATTTAGTAGCTTTCTTCCATAAGAACTTCGGTAACTACTTTTTTCTGGATGTATTTAGATAAAAAAATTACTTACTTTTGAATTTGTTCATTTTGGCACAACCCTTGAAAAATTCATTAGTTTTTCAGTAGAATTGTATGTAGTGCTTTTATGTGTTTCTGATTGGGTGAATTAGTAGGCTTTAATCAAATATATGAAGAAAATGATTCAAAAACCGACGGTGACCAATATTTTAATTTAAAAACGTACAAAAATTTGAAAGAAGATTATTTGCACTTTCAACGTTGAGGTTGTGATAAAAAAAGAAGCAAAGAAAGTCACAGTACAGTTAATTTTCCATTATTCGCGGAAAGAATAATGATGATTTCGACAATACATATGTGATAGAGAAAAGTGTTCCTCCAGAGCTCCATCTTCTTCTCGGATTTGTGAACCATCTTTTTGGAACGGGATTGTTAAATTAGTAGGTCGTGATAAAGCTTTATTGTGGCCCAAAAAGCTAAGTATAATTCATAAGAATTACCAAGGCGATGCCTTTGAAGGAAATCAATGTCGTAAACTTTTAAAAGAAGCGGATGCCCTACAAGATCCTATTATTTATGAGAATGTTGGACCATATCGATTGCTTCCTTATATCGCTTCATTAAAAGCAATGAATAAAATTGTATAATCTTGCTTCTCTACAAAAAAGTAGATTTTAGTGATTTTGATAAAAATATCAATGCTTTAAAGAGTACAGATGTCACTCAAACCATTAAAATCCATGTGATTTTAGATCATTTAAAACAAGCTATAATGCTCATAAATAACGATGGCTTAGGAGTCTGGTCTGAGCAAGCTGGGGAATCAATTCATAGAGAATTTGTTAAGTTTTGGGATAAATTCAAAATAAATAGTATAGAAGATCCTTCTTACCAGAACCGATTAAAAAAAGCAGTAGTTTCTTTTTCATCCCTTCATATATAAAGTAAAATTAACAAACAAAAAAAAAAAAAAATAAAAAAATAAATAAAAAAACCGGAAAAAAAGTTAAAAAAAAAATTAAAAAAATAAAAAAAACAGAAAAAAAATTAAAAAAAATTTAAAAAAGAGGTGCAATGTAAGAAACCTCCACGCGGTGCACCTTGGGAACGTGTAAAATCGGCTAAAATCTTACTTCATGTTCTTTTAAAAAAATTCTTCCTGCGCAAAAATCGAAAAAAGTGAATATCTCAAGAAAAGAGCAGCTAGGATTTCAATTCAAACGGCTTTTGAAAACATTTTTCATCACAAATAAATCCGCGCTTTTGGTTTTTGTCGCCATTTTTATGGAATAATAAGTTGCTTCCTGCCCGCCGTGCGACAGCGCCAATTTTAAATTAACCGATCAGTTAATCGGGTAGTAATTAACTTAAATAACTGAATACCCTTTTAGAGACCCATACGCAGTACGTTCGTTCTTGATTCGGTGTAAATTATCTTTCTTAGATCCACCATTGTCATTAATAATGCTGTCCAGGTATTCAAATGAGTTTACGGATTCTATCAGACATCCTTTTATAGTAAGATTCAGGGTATATATATTCGTTCCTTTTACTCCTGCAAGGAGCATAGGGCCGCCAGATTCAGGGTATATTAATTGTATATTAACACCATTCAGGGTAGGGGTGGTGTTAATATACAATTTTTTTGTAATCCTCACATTTATTTTCCTACCAATTCTATTTGCATACTGACAAGCCTCTGCGAATTGTTATGAGTGAGTATGCAGATGTCATCTACGTCGTCAAGATGAAATACTTTTGCCCTATAAGCCAAAATGTATTCCACTGGCACTTCTTGATATACTATTCAATACTTCATCCATTATAATATTAGACCGCAGGGGTGAGAGAATTCAATGTTGCCTCGCTCAAGTTTTTATGTTTATTCTATTACTCAGTTGTTCTTCGTACACTATTCTGCAGGTTGCTTTAGTACACATTGCTTTTATTGAGCTGATTATTTTCGTTGGGGCTCTCTTACATTCCATTTTCAACAGTAACACGAAGGCTGTTGACATGATGCATGATTTGATCAAATAAACTTCACAAACTGCTTGACAAACAAGCCAAAAATTTACGTCTCTACAAACTGCTTGTGTTGTTAATTAGAAGTTTTTGCTTGTTTGTATAAAAGCTTTAAGCAACAATTTTAGATTTTTCTACAAAAAAGTTATTTAACTTTTGTTAAATTTTTTTGTCCTGTCAAGTGCTTCGATCACAAATTTCAAAGAAAATTTTAAAAAGAATAATTAGAAGAAAAACCATAAAAAACGGACGAGGAACAAACAATTTTTAATGGAATATATTGAAAAGTTTATGTATGTATCACAGAACTGAAAAAATCACTATTTTTGTTGATTTAATCATACGCTAAAAGTTACATTAATCCCATGCCTGCAAAACAAAGTTCAACGTTGGTAACTTTAACATCGTTTTGTACACATTTGATTTGTGCATGTGTGAGTTTTTTATTGAAAGTGCTTTGTTTGCATTTTTTGTTGCGCACGCAGTATTACACATTTGTGTAAAGTCTAAAGGCACACATTCTTATACTTTTGTATTCAAGTAGTCATTGACCACTCGATGAGACGGCTTGTTAACATTAACATTAACAACAATAACAATACATTGTACATACAGAACTCGCTTACGCTCTTTTATTTTGCGAGCGTAAAATATAATTGTTTACTAATGGCGATTTCTTTTCTGAGACATATGTTGCATAAATGTTACATGCTCTATCTCTTTTGTGTACTCTCGCATTCAGCGGGAAATATCGCAAATATCGCAAGGCCTGTTTTGAGACCTCTAACAGAAATAATATATTTATAGTTGTGCAAGGCGAATTTATTACAGGTGGTCTTAAAAGCCCTGCTGATAACTTAGCTTTATCATTGTTGGATCTCAAAATTTTGTTTATTATCTTTGTTTCTGTTTTGTTTTATTTCTGCTTTCTTTAGAAAAGATCAGTAATTAGGCCTCACAATAGGCCTTGCAACCGCACATTTCACCTGGGAATGTAAGAGATAAAAGTAATCTCACCAACACAATCATAATTGGCACCACTGGATTAGTTTCATTTAAATATTTTTTTTCTTGTACTACATAGCAACTGCTGAATGCCTATATGATTAACAATTGCTTAATTTATGGATTTTTTGTTTGTATTTTTTTTCTTTGCCAAAACAATCATTGTCGGACAAAACACACAAACATTTTAATTGCCAAACGAAGCTAAGTCTGAGTTCATACGTCTCATGTCTTATTGACAAGATTCTTCCTTTTTCTTCTTTGAACATGAATTGGCGTTCAAATGATTCATGTCATGTTGACGACATGTGCTTTTTCGATATTGAAAACAATAACAAAATTAAACAACGAATGAAAAAACAAAACGTAAAGACAGTACATGCATCTGTGTCGTCCCTCTCGCCTTTAAAGTAGCAATCATGTCAATAAGACAAGAGCCGTATGAACACAGACTAAACGATGGTATTGATAACAAAGCACGATGTGCATTATTTGAATGACTGCAAATCAGCAGCGAATGTTTGCGGTTGCGCAAGTTTGATTGTATGACCGCAAGCGAGTGTATTTGTTGGTGTTCATTTAATGCGATTTTTTTGCAATCACACAAAGCCGTTCTCTGGTATGTATGAACAATTGCTCTTCTTGTTAATTTTCAAACTTAGCGCCAAGTTTGTCAAACCATTTGTGTAGTTTATTTGGTCTTTAAGCTTAATTTTTTAGCTTATTATTTCTTTTAATTATCTCCAGGCAAATTCTTTCATATATAATATAAAATTCCTTTAAATTCATTCCATCTAACATTTTTATTCATTCTACTATAAAAATATTTATAAGCAATTTGAAAAAGATTGAATTAAAAAAAAGTAAAGCATTCTATAAGAACTTAATTTTTTTTAAAGAAAATGAAAGAAAAAATATTAAAATTCAATTTGAATTTAGACAAAATTTTATTTTTCAAAGGAATTAAACATTCCACAGAAATGAATTTATCTGGAAATAAAAAATTTCAAGTGTAAAGCTTTGAGAATTAGGCAAAAGAATAAGTCTTTAGAAAATTAATTGTGGAATAAGTACGAGGGCGGTCCAAAACTTAGCCGAACAAATTTGGGAACAATTTTCTTTATTTCTTAGCATAATCCCGTCTTAGCTTGATACACTTTTCTCAGCGAGGGAATACTTTTAGTATACCCTAATTCACCAATAGTGGTGGTGGGTATAAAAAAAAGTTCTTTTTCCGAAAGAAACTACCCCTACAAGAAATGGCTGATGTAAACTAACACATACAAAACTTAAAAACTAACACACTTTCAATTTTGTATTAAATTCGCGTATAAGTATATATTAAATTTCACATGTATGAGTGGGTAAAAATGTCACACGTACACGAATGTTTACATCAGTTTTTTCATATTGCCCTTAATAAAATGATAGAAACTTCTGATGTATAAACCCATCAGCAATGCCCATCAGATGATGCATCAAATGACTGTCATTGTTATTGTAGGGTACTCTTTTTATGATCAACAATTTTTAAATTGGCTGTCTCTTAAAATTTTTATTCTATTCAATAAATAAATTATATTTTCAATGATAGTTTTTTTTAATCAGAAATAATCTAAGGACTTTTTCCAAGAAATGGTAAAAAATTTAATTAAAAATAGTTTTATTCAAAATTTTTTGTATTTTTAATTTTTATTTAAATTTTTTTAAAGTCATACAAATTTTTAATATATTAAAATTAATTTCAGGAAAATCGGGAAAATGATTTAACTATAAGAAAAATACTGAAACCAGGTAAGTCAATTAATTTTTTAATTTCATTGATAAACTTTTGAAAGTATATGAAATCGGGATGTTTTCTTTGAAATTACGCCCAAATTTTAATTATTGAAATACTTATTGAATTGAGAAAAAAGAATTTCGCAAAAAAATTATTCTTAGACTTATCCTTTAGTATAATTTTTTAATCGATTAAACAATGTTCATTCGTTAGTGTGCAAGTACAAGTAGCAGTTTAATTGATTGGATAGGGTGTGAAGTTGACTTCGCACCAACCTTTCTACCTAACTTAAGTCTAGGTTGACACCAGTGTTGCAAAATTGAAATTTTGAAATGGTACTGAACTTCAACTAAAAGGGTATTTTTCCCACCAAATGGTACGTTTTGTTAAAAAAAAAACAATAATTTGCAGGGACCGAAAATAACAGTTATATTGAAATTTTAAAACAAAAAAAGCACATAGAAGTAAACGTCGAAAAACTGATTCAAGTATACCACATATTGTTCCTTATGCACTTGCCAATGATAAAATATATTGATTTTTAAAATTTTGATTTTTATTTTTTCGATCAAAAATAACAGTTATTTTTTTATTTTTATTTTTTGAACGAAAATAACAGTTATTTTTTTATTTTTATTTTTTTGAACAAAAATAACTGTTATTTTTTTATTTTTATTTTTTCGATCAAAAGTAAGTTATTTTTTTATTTTTATTTTTTTGAACAAAAATAACTGTTATTTTTTTATTTTTATTTTTTCGAGCAAAAATAAAAGTTATTCTCTAAAGAAATGTACGTGTTTTAATAATTAAGATGACTTTTAATAATTATTTTAATGTGCATAAGAAATTCCAATGATAACTACACACTTAAATAAAAATTTTAATTCAACTAAATTATTAAATCACGTACATTTCTTTAGAGAATAACTTTTATTTTTGCTCGAAAACATAAAAATCAAAAAATAACTGTTTTCATCTGACTTTTATGAAAAAAGGTATAACTGTTACGGTCCCTGATAATTTGTGAAAATAAAAGGAGCAAAAAATGTTTTATTGTAATTAATTTTTCTAAGTATTTAAAGCAAAAGATTTTTAAAACTTAGGTACACATGTAAATAATATTTCTGTTATACGTAAGCGTCAAGCGCCCCATTAATTTACAATATTATTGTATATGTTATTCGCCATATTATTTTTATATTGTCCTATATTATTCAATAAGTGGCACAATGGTTTTAATTAAAATATGGCGCAACTCTTATTAAAAAAAACATAACCTTTAAAGCAAAACAACATAGTACATTGTTGCCAACACATTTCACAGTATATTGCACTTCTTTTCTTATTTCGATTCTTGCCAATATATTGTGTCACATTCGAATATCACATACACATTGGCAATAAAATTGAACAGTTATATTGCAAGTGAATGAGCCGTTTAAGGTACGTTTTTTCAGTATTTTTCTAAAAAAAACATAACCTTTAAAGCAAAACAACATAGTACATTGTTGCCAACACATTTCACAGTATATTGCACTTCTTTTCTTATTTCGATTCTTGCCAATATATTGTGTCACATTCGAATATCACATACACATTGGCAATAAAATTGAACAGTTATATTGCAAGTGAATGAGCCGTTTAAGGTACGTTTTTTCAGTATTTTTCTAAAAAAAATATTTGAAATAATTCATATATTTATGAATAAGTAAATAAATTAAGCTTTATTTTTTGTCAACATAAATTTATACTGGTATTCATACATACATATTTATATTTTTACTTTTGCAAAGTTACATTATTCGGACTTTTACATGTATTACATATTAAGAGCGTAGTTCTAAAAAAAGTGAAAAACGATTTCTTCCTTTGCTTTTTATCTCATTTTGCACTTGAAAATGTGCGTTCACCTGATTCTCAGAAATCTGGTATCGATAAAATACCAAAAGCAGTTCTGAAATGTATTATTTCTGAAAGATCCGCTAATACACGGAATTAAGAATTGATATTATTATAGTTTTCTTTACCGTTTGTAAATAACATTAATAAAAATATTGGCGTGCTATTTTTGTTTTTCCGGAAACAATATTTTCTGGACTGAAGCTGATTATCGCTTTTAAGGATTTATTTTCCAAACAAAATTTAGTTATTCGAATAAAATGACTTTGCAGTTTCTGTTACTTTATAAACCATTTCCTTAACATTGCATGTTTCTATAATTTTATTTAAATTTTCCACTAACATATTATCCAATACATCCCTTTTTATAAATTTTCTTGACACTTTTAAGAACAAATATCCCATTCTGGAATGCAAAATATGAATCCTGGCGTCCACGCATTGCATTTAAATATTAAGTCGTTAATTATTTTTAAAATACAACAACATCAATTTTGCAACAAACAAATTAAAAAAGTACTGAAAACAACGCGGGGGTACTGCGGTATTTTTAATATGCAGAAGTACTGAATAAAGTACCAAAGTACTGAATTTTTCAACACTGGTTGACACTATGAAAGCTTTTTTCAGAAAGTCTGAGTCTATTGGGTAAGAGAGAAGAGAAAGAAGCATGCTCTCTTCCCCTCTCACCAATAAACTCAGACTTTCTGAAAGAAAACTTTCATAGTGTGAACCCAGACTTAAGTTAGGTAGAAAGGTTGGTGCGAAGTCAACTTCACACCCTCATCCAGAGACCAATATGGTCCATTGTCTGATAGAAAAGAATAGGAGAAATAGAGAGTAAAAGCAAGAGAATAGAGAAAGTAGTAAAATATAAAAATCGGAGCAGTTCTAAAGATAATTGGCAAAATGTTGATACATTGGGTTTGATCAGACGGAGCCTAAAAAATTAGTAAAAGTTTGTCAATGTATCCTGTATGTATGTCCTGTATTGCCTAAAAAAAGCTTTAAAGCTTAAAAAACCCTACAAACTGGTAGCAACTAAAAATACAACTCCATACAATTTTGATGGCTTATAAATCGATAGGCCCGTTAATGATTAATCCAAATCGGTCTAATTTCCGAAAATCTCTTTAAATTGCATAAATCCAAATTAGCCGCAAAAAACCTTTAATTTTGTGAGATTAGTACAAAATTGCCAAAAAAAGCTTCCATATACATAGCGCTAATTTACTTCAATAGTGACATAACTCAAAAAAAATTCATGATAAACGCGTTTAAAGATTTTGATTTTCGCTAACCACTTAGAAAAATAACTACACATAAAGATGAATTTTATACACAATATAAAGAAAAACATAGCAAACCATTGTGCATCACTAACTCCAAAATTTAATTTTTTGAGTTATGTCACTATTAAAGTACATGAACGATATGTCCAAATCCTGAAATTGGTTGTGGCCTATATAAATCTTTCATAAATGCTTGTATCGGGAGAAAATTTGACTCGCGGGACAAAAATTTTAATTATTTTTGTATCGTAAAAATTTTTACCAGCCATATTTAAACAAAAGCGGTACTCGTTTTCTAGTTGTCAAAGTTGTCATGCCCATACAATTTGTATGAAGCATCCCTTAATAGCGCAGCGTCAACGCTTTGCAATTGGAAAATACGATTTTGACAGCGCGTTTGATAGTGAAGTTGGCCGCTACTGTTGATAAATAATGGCAATTTCGCTTTTTTTCGGTCAATCTAGCGGTTTTATCTCCGTTTTTTTATTAAACACAACGTTGGTGCTCTTGTTAAGGTACGGTTAATCTTCGCGAAAGAAAACGTTCTGCCTTTCGCTCTTGTTTAGGTACGGCTGTAAGAAAGATTACAGTGGATATCGTATCAGTGCGTTGATCTGTATCTTGTATCTTTCAAAAAAGTAGAATCAGCAGTGTTGCCACTTTGTGGATAATTACCCGAATTTGGTATAATTTTTACGGTCGTGGGCAGAGTGTGTAATTTGAAATTTTTACTTCAGATGCCCAAATAAAATCAAGATTCGATTTCAGTGATGACATTTATTTCTTTTTAAATATTGTTGCTAAGAAATGCACAGCCTTCTAAACCAAACGACTTTAATCATTAAACAAACATATATTTTCAAATGTTTGGTAATGAATGTCGCAAGATAGACCCTTAGATTTGGATAAAGATGCCTATCATAGTGATTTAGAACCTGAAGTTCATTGACAAAAGTTATTCAAACTAAAAACTTGCCTGGGGGAAGATATGTATCCAATATTGCAACATATAATTAATTTTATTTCTATCTTGCTACTTTTTAATGCTTCAGTTTAAAGAATATTTAACGCCCTTTACAGTCGTAAAACTGAATTACGAAAGGGACAGTTGTATAAAACTCTGCAGGCATTTTGTTTACTAAATAGGGTATAAAGGGTATTTTTTAAGACCATAAAACTTTAAATGGTAGACAACACAAAAAAAAAAAAAATTAAGTTTAATCGCAGATTGATACACGGCATAACGATTTGAAACTGATTTAAAACAAATAGACACCGCGCCTGTCCTTGACGCAACGAATTGCAGACGTCCAATTTTGTTTCTCTTTTTCGAATAAAATAAACAATGTTGACCTCCAATTAGTGCTGGGATACTATCGATATTTTCTGCTATCGATATTTATCGATAGTTCTGATTTCACTATCGATATTACAATCGACTGAATGTTTGTACTTGTGCAGGAAAACTTTAATTATTTTTTTATAAGGCTACAGTCCGTTTTTTTTTATCACTTTATTGAATGTATGAGAAGTTTGTATATACGCACGTTATTTTAGATGGCAGTTTTTTAAAAATTGATTAGTACCTTTCTGAAAGAACCGAAGTAACCGGAACTATAAGATATTCCATTGCAACTTTAAAAAAATTTCTAAGTTCTAAACCCAAAAAGGTAATCAATCTAGCGGATTTATCCTCTAATGGTCGTTCATTGTTTTGTCCTATGCTTGCAATTGCAATTGCATTTGGATTTGCATTTTTTTTTACAACATTACAAAAATATTTGACATTTCAGTCCCTATATAAACAGGTACAAATTTTGACTTAAAGGCCTTTAATTAGCAGTAAAAAGCACAGCTAAGCAATCCATTCCACCTGCCATTCTTGTTGTTTGTATTCATTGCGGCAATTCAGCGCGAATTATTAATAGCAAGTAAAAATTTGCGGCAAAAAAATGTGTGTCTAGAGCTGCTGTTAGATGTCTTCATAGCTGTATTTTAAATAATAAAAATATCGATATTTATATTTTTTCTATCGATATTTTAAGACTATCGACAATATCGATAGTCTATCGATAGTTTCCCAGCACTACCTCCAAGACACCGATTGTTGCTGGTTTATCAGCATTAATAACTGACTTCACAGCCCTACGGAAAACACTCAATAAGTGTCACATCGCACGGCCTTGAAGTCTTATTGACAGTTTATTTTATCTAAATCAACACATCTCCTTCATTTGTAAAAAAAAGTTGCGTCATTTAAATCATGAAGTCACATTTAAGTTGCGAAAATCTATACTGATTTTCAAAGTATATTTTGATAATTTGGTGGCGTTGTTCAAGCATGAATCTATTCATGATGATGTGCCTGTTCAAAAAGTGAAAATAGTATGACAGTTCGTTTGACAGCTTACCTTTCGTAAGCTCTATTGGGCTAAAAAGCAATGACAAGGAACATTTTAAATCTTCCCAAGATATATCAACCAAATGTGGAAGTTACATTCATTATTTTAGCAGTTTTATTTTATGTTTTATTAATTTTTTAATGTTATTTTTGATAATTTAAATAAAATTAACAGTTTGACTAATATTGATCTTGTTTTAATGAGTTTGTTGTGTTTTTGCTTTTTTGTAAATGTATTTTTTATTAACTAAAACATAAATTTTATATCAGGTGTAATTTCATTTAAATCGGGTAATTTTGCTTCATCTCAAGTGTAATTTTGAATCTTGCTGGTGGTAACACTGAGAATCACTGTAATTGTATTGACAATTTACACAGCAAGCGCACGCATGAAGAAGGTTTGCTGCTTATTTTTGCATGCGTCGCATTCTTCTTTTGCAAAAGCCAAGAAAATATCAAACGCTTCGAACACATACTGGGGACCTCCAGCTTAACAATATCGATAAAAAATCAACAGAGCAAATCTCCCACAAAATCTCTCTCACTCTCTCTCTCTTAAATTACTTAAGGCTATTTTACACTATTATACTTTGCATTAATTTAAAAAAATGTCAAAAACTCAAGCAATATGTAAAAGTGTGAATGCAATTTGTTGTGAAAACTACAAGCATAACGAAAACACATTTGACATCCCATACGACTTAATGGTTTTTTGAAATTTTTCTTAACAATAAAACTTTCCATTTGATCAGGATTGTATTTTAACAAAAGCGTGTTCATGTGTGATAGTGTGACTACAAACTGTAATGTTAAATTATATTGTTTGCCAGTCGCCACAAAACTCTTTAGATTTAAATCTTACAAAGTATTATGGAGTACGTAAGTCTTGTGTGTTAGTGTAAACTATCCTTTAGTTGTAGATTTTGTAAATATTTTTCTTTTAGATGAAATTATAAGGAATTTAATAAACTTCCTTAATTATAATTTGTATTCTTAACTTTTTTTTTAATATAACTATCACACACATCTGATACCATAGCAAAAAAATAAAGCTTTAATATTTTCGAATAAAAATTCAGTACACACACAACATTCGTAAAAAATTGAACTCTTTGTAATTGTTACTTATTTTGTAAAAAACATTTAGTATATTTCCCTCCAAATATATTTCTTTGAAATACAAAAAGACTGTGTGTGCAGTGTTTTAGCACAAGTAAAAATACGGTCTAGCCCGACCATATGATACTCTACACCACAGTATTTAGAGACAAATTTTTAAGAGTGTAACAAATTTGGATCCCATTGGCAATCATCGACCCAACAGAACAAAATTATGTTATGAACTTAATGTGAGCTTAATCGTCCGTTCAAGTTGAACGTCAAGTTGAAGTCTATAAAATACACATTCATGTAAAAGTTATTTATGTTAAAAATGGGTAATTCCATCTCAAATCGACCAAGAGTGGGACCCTACCCCTTTCGATTTTAATGAAATTTGGTTAGAAGTTTCCTTTTATCCTATAAGCAACATATACATATGAACGAAAACAAATTTAAAATTTTTTTTTTAAAAAGTTTTGTCAAATTCAAAATGTCATAATTTCGCCGAATAAGCTGAATGTGTTGACATTTCAAAAAAAAAAAATTTTAAAAACCGACAGTCAAAAACCTATTTTTCTATTTGGCTGATTTTTTTTATATAACTCCTCAAACTGCTCTTTAAAAATCCTGAATCTTTGAAGGAGGGATTTTTTTATTCCGGAAAGAGGCTTGTGACAATGTAAAATTATGGACCGATTCTCTCTTAATTTTCAATAGGCTTGGTCCTTATGCTATTTAGAATAATAACTAGAATGTACCAAACCTGTACTATGCGCACAAGGTTTACAAGAACAGCCAGCTAGCCTGCCTGCCAGCTGGACGGACGTCGTTAGGTCTATCAAAAAGTATATCTAAATCGATGAGTACATTAAAAGATGGCTCTAGGACCCATGTGGTTACACAGATCAGCACAAGCGCATAATACCCACCCACTCCACTATGGTGGAGAAAACACAATTTGTAAAACATTGGCAATATTAATATTGTATGTTTCTTTGAAAATCGCTTATTCACTTATACGTGCAATATAAAATATTTCCTCAAAATACTGTTTATTGTGCGAAAATGTTTTCTTCATGACATGTTTGAAATAAAATAGTTGTAAGCGGATTTGGAGATTTTCACGATTTTGTTTTTTTTTTTATTTATTTCAATTGAATTTATTGAAGTGCATTTTTATTGTTTGCCCTTTAAAACAAATTGAAAATATTGGTTAGGAGGGAAAAGTATAAAGAATCTTATAAAACCCGACATTTTAAGGTGATTGCTATATTTAAAAACTGGACCCGTAACTGATTTTTACTTGCTTTTTTTTAAATACAATTTTTACTTGTTCAGAATAATATTTTTTTTGCTGTGCTTTAGTGCTTATTTGATTGTGCTTATTTGACTGATAAGTTTTTAAGTATTTACACAAAATCCACACTTATAGGTAAGTATTTTGTAAACGCAAGCATACATATTGCAGACACCCAACATATTATCACTTAACAACCAGTTGTGTTAATACACGCATGTTTTTGTTGCTATTCAAGTACGAAGTGATGAGTAGGGATTAAAGTATGTACTGTAACGAACCTTCTTGGCTGGGGTATCACTCGCCGGATTACCAGGGTTCACTCACAATAAATTTATTATTTATTCGAGACCTCGTAAAGAAAGAAAAACACCACACCAGTCCTTTTTAATTTTTCAAAACACACGACTTTATTTACAGGATAAAATTACAGCTCTACTACAACGGCGATTATGGTTTCACACGTTACCTCGGCCGACACGATCACGGGAGGGCGGAACGACAGGTATGCCTGATTCAGACGATAGTGGTATGTTTGTACGGTGTGCGCTAACTCTGGCCCAGTGAAGCCGCCCAACGACAACGAGTCTGCGGGACGACCACGGATTCGTTGCGCTGGGTTGCTCGTAGTCGTAAACCTGCGGGACAACCACGGGTACACTCCTACGCTCGGCTTTGATGTCGGTGTAGCACCGTATTGGAGACCTGCGGGACAACCACGGAATCTACAACCGGCCCTACACACACACCACAAACGAAGAGGCCCAGTGAAGTCACCAGACACAACCGAATCTGCGGGACAACCACGGAGACGTTGTGTCGAGTAACTCGCAGTCGTGTACCTGCAGGACAACCACGGGCACACCACTACGCTCGGCTCTGAATGTCAGCGTAGCACCAAATTGAAAACCTGCGGGACCACCACGGAATTTCCAATTTGATCCACACAAACACTACTAAACAAACTACCAATATAATACAGCGGGACAACCACCGTATAATATGACTTACCTACCACTGCGCTTGGCACCGACTGATCACGATTTTCATTTTTGCTCTGCTTTTATACTTTTCGGCCGTCATAAGTACATGGTGGCTGCATCTGCCCATCTGTTTGGATCAGCTGTTTAGCCCATCTGTTCGGCATGTGTTGACTGCTACGCGCCGCTAGGGGGTCTCATATGCCAATTCGAGTAGCCTGGCTACCACTAGAGGTCGCCATAAAAGGCCGTTAGTAAATTCAAATTCAATTTAATTTTTGTCTTATAACTATTTACAAACAGTCATCATATTAAATAATAATAAAAAATAATAATGACACATATCAAAAGTTCATTTTAAAGAAATGTCAGCTCCACGATAATAGAATAATAATAATAAAAAAATATAATACTAAATAACCTAATCAATGCATCCATGGTGTAGATGGAAACGAGGTTCACCGACTTCCATCGTCACACATCCCCTCTTCGTCACGGGCCGTTGACTTCGTCTCACGGCAGGACTTCTACTTGGACTCTTTCCATGGTGGAATGATTGGGCTAACTTGGCAGCAAAATTCTCTGTGGCCTTGGACGATGGATGTTGTCGCAGTAACACTGAGTCACCGATCCCCGGCTTCCATCGTCGCCGCCTAAGGTTGCAGTACGTTTTCTGATTCTGTGAATCTTGGTTTAGGTTACGGCGTACCATCTCAAAAATCTGTCGTTCTTTTGGGATGGTTGGCTTCGCCCCTGTTCCCCTGGTGACCTCATCGCACAGGGTGTGTGACAGCAGAGGCTCTCGACCTTGTTTAAGGAACGCCGGCGAATATCCCGTGGTTTCTAAACCACTCGAGTTGAGGGCCAACATGATTTCTGGGATTTTGGTCAACATTTCACCCGCCGGCTTCTGTTGACTCACCTTAAATTGTTGACAGAACTGGCAATGTCTTACATGCTTTCTAACATCTCGGGACATTCCTGGCCAGTAGTATCGACTGGCAACCCGTAGGGTCGTCTTCCGCACCCCCAGATGCCCGGCTGTGGGATTATTGTGGTTTTCCTCTAGGACGCGCGTCCTGTGTTGAGAGGCCACACATAGCTTAAAAGGCGTACTGTTCTCGTCGTTCATCTGTCGTGGGAAGTTCCGGTAGAGCTGGTTGTTAATTAGTGCGTAATCGGCGTACTTTGCCGGGTTCTCGTGCACCTTCCGAACCAGCCTGGCGAGCCATTTACATTGGATGGGGGGGATAGCCTCACACGTGGCCAGGTTGACGTTCTCACGTGGCTGGCGAGACCATGCATCCGTTGTCATTGGCTCGGTCTGTTGTTTATGGACTACAATTACCTTCCCGCATGTTGCGGGACTAAGCACGGGCTGCGAGCTGAGGATTTGTGTTCCAGCTTCATCACTAGAGCAGTTCAGCGTCAGGCCGGCAATTTGTATGCTCGTTCCGAACTTCCGAAGGAACTCAAGTCCCAAGATGACCTCTTCACTCGCATTGGGCATCACGAGGTACTGACACTTCCTCGTCTTATTTCCAAATACTGTCGATAGCTCTATGGATCTTGAGACACAGCACACGGTTCCATTGGCTAGCACTATTTCCAGATCTTCCTGGTGATACGAGGGGGATGGTGTAAGACGTCGGAGGATATTTTGGTGGATGAAATTTCGGCTAGCGCCGGTGTCCACCACAGCTTTAATGGCACTGTTGTTTATTAGAATCGTGGCCGTTACCTGCGTTTCCTCGCGTTGCAGGCCGGTCACGTTGGTGGAGGAGGTAATTTTTGTTGCGGGAAGGCCGACCATCCTCAATTGCGTTGACTCCCGTTGGCATTTCCCAGCTTCGGGCCTAGGGCAGCGATTTGCGTAGTGACCCTGTTCTTCGAAATTGTGACAACAGATTGTCTGCCCGTTCCCGGACCTTCTTGTGGGAGTGGCTATACATTCCGGGGCAGGTGGGGTTACGCCTGGTATACTCTCCAGGTCCTCTGCCATACGTATCAATTCGGCAAGGGACCCGAAATCTTTTCGCCTAATATATAATTTATATTTCGTCTGGGCGTTCTGAAAGATTCGTTGTAGCTTCTGGTCTACTGTTAATCCTGCATGCCGCATCAGGGTTTGGATGTCTAACACATAGTCCTTGAATGGCTCCTCCGGTTGTTGCACCCTGGCTCGAATCTGATCATCCAGCCGCTCAAAGTACCGGGTAGGAAGGAAGAAGGACAGAAAATCTGTTCGGAAAGAAGACCATACTTCCCAGTGCGCGTTGTTGTTTCGATACCATGCTAGAGCTCGTTCACACAAAAATTCTGGCATAACTCGGGGTAGGTGGTCCAATATGACCTCATAAATTTCTGCCAGTTCCTCCACCCGTTCAATGAAAGCCAGAGGTTCGCCGCAGCCATTGTAGGATAGGCCCCACTTTCGTATCTGGTCCATTAGACTACTCCTACTGCTCGTCAGATTCGCATTTGGGAAGGTGGTATGTCCTGCTGATTTAAGAGCTTCGAGCTCTTTTTCCCCGATAGTGGGGTTCATCATTTTTTTTACTTTTCGTTTTTTCCGTTTTGCGACTCACGCGGTTACCGAATTTGACCGATAGTGTTTCTTTAAAGAGGTCCCTGCTCGGGCGCCAACTGTAACGAACCTTCTTGGCTGGGGTATCACTCGCCGGATTACCAGGGTTCACTCACAATAAATTTATTATTTATTCGAGACCTCGTAAAGAAAGAAAAACACCACACCAGTCCTTTTTAATTTTTCAAAACACACGACTTTATTTACAGGATAAAATTACAGCTCTACTACAACGGCGATTATGGTTTCACACGTTACCTCGGCCGACACGATCACGGGAGGGCGGAACGACAGGTATGCCTGATTCAGACGATAGTGGTATGTTTGTACGGTGTGCGCTAACTCTGGCCCAGTGAAGCCGCCCAACGACAACGAGTCTGCGGGACGACCACGGATTCGTTGCGCTGGGTTGCTCGTAGTCGTAAACCTGCGGGACAACCACGGGTACACTCCTACGCTCGGCTTTGATGTCGGTGTAGCACCGTATTGGAGACCTGCGGGACAACCACGGAATCTACAACCGGCCCTACACACACACCACAAACGAAGAGGCCCAGTGAAGTCACCAGACACAACCGAATCTGCGGGACAACCACGGAGACGTTGTGTCGAGTAACTCGCAGTCGTGTACCTGCAGGACAACCACGGGCACACCACTACGCTCGGCTCTGAATGTCAGCGTAGCACCAAATTGAAAACCTGCGGGACCACCACGGAATTTCCAATTTGATCCACACAAACACTACTAAACAAACTACCAATATAATACAGCGGGACAACCACCGTATAATATGACTTACCTACCACTGCGCTTGGCACCGACTGATCACGATTTTCATTTTTGCTCTGCTTTTATACTTTTCGGCCGTCATAAGTACATGGTGGCTGCATCTGCCCATCTGTTTGGATCAGCTGTTTAGCCCATCTGTTCGGCATGTGTTGACTGCTACGCGCCGCTAGGGGGTCTCATATGCCAATTCGAGTAGCCTGGCTACCACTAGAGGTCGCCATAAAAGGCCGTTAGTAAATTCAAATTCAATTTAATTTTTGTCTTATAACTATTTACAAACAGTCATCATATTAAATAATAATAAAAAATAATAATGACACATATCAAAAGTTCATTTTAAAGAAATGTCAGCTCCACGATAATAGAATAATAATAATAAAAAAATATAATACTAAATAACCTAATCAATGCATCCATGGTGTAGATGGAAACGAGGTTCACCGACTTCCATCGTCACATATTGAGTATAAACTTACATTCTCTGTGTTAAAAGTGCAAAAAAATAAGTAGTAAATACTTAACTACAAGTAAGTACAGTAAATGCACATGCTCTTTCTCTAATTAAAATTATTCTAAGCGGAAATAGCACACAAAGGCCAAGTGAAATAATGAGTGGGTTTATTCAATTCTTAACATGGCCGCTAACGCGAAAATGTCAGGAGCACATTTGCCGGCTAAGAGTGGGTTTTTAACATCGAGTTTAATCTTAGCGGCAAATTATAATTAAATAATCTGAGAATAAATTTAATTGAGTACTAATTGTGTTTTTCGTTTTTAAGAGGTAGTTTAATCCTCGCAGCATTGCCATACTGAATAACAACAAATGGCAACTTTTTAGCAATGCACTTTGTATTTTATACAGAAGAAGAAGAAATTTCGCCTTTTTAATTCTTATAAAAAGAAAATTAATTCTTAATATGTTTTTATTTAGGTTTTAATATGTTTCAGAATCATTAAATGTTCATCCATTTTAATCCATTTTTCGGTTTTCTTCTCCAAAGACTTTAGGAAAAGCTTTCCTGATGATTTGGATTAATCAGCCAGTGAAATGCGCATAGGAACTAGCTTATCCTGCAACAATAAATTTCAGTGTATTTATCAAGAATGCAAATTAGGAATTGAGCACAACAAACAAAGTTTAATTGTATTCCCGAAAATAACTTTGACAACAGCTCAAATTCTTCTTTATATTGTAAAATTTCCTGATTTTAGCAATTTTACGTTTTAGCAGTTCGTGTCAATTGACGATTTTTCACTTTTTTTAATACACAGAAATAAGTTTTGCTAATTTTTTTTTAATTAAACCGTTGATCAAAAATAAATTCAGTTTTAATTAAAAATTTAATCAAGCAAATCAAACGATTACTTATATCAACAACATAACTGCTGAAAATGTTGTACATGTAATAAAAAATGTTTAATTGTTTAATTTGTTTACTGATGCAAATTTAATTAATATCACAAATTTATTAATTGAAATCAATTTTTATATTTTCGCTGTACCCCACCACCCAGAAGATAACAATAAATTTTCTTTGACCTTTTGCTTTTTACAAATCGAAATAGTCATCGGAGGCTTAGTACACATAGTTTAGAGATTCTTGTGAAACATTTAGGGTGGGTTTTTAACATGGAGACTAGAGATTTACTCATCTTTAATCTGTGTTTTTAGTTTCTAAGATGAGGATTAATTACTAAAGATAGTATGCAAATAAAACTGCAGAGTGAATGAGAATTACAATCTATCAAGTCTTGTTATCAAAGCTTAAACAAAAAATCAACAATAAACAGTGAGCTTATATTTTCTCACATTCTCCAAAATAATTGGTGGGATATTCCCAACATTAATTGAGGCTATCAGCGCAGAAGTGATGTAACCCACAATTTAATTTGGTTACGGTTCTGGTGAAATATATGTTCTTTGCACTATTCTTTACAGTGCATTAGTCGAGTAAGCCAAATGTTTGTATCCAAAACAGATGGCGCTAGAAACATAGTTTTTGCACGGGCCGTTACAACCAAGTACTGCAGTGCAAGAGTGGTGTTAACTCCTCATTATCTCATAATAAGAAGTCTGGTGTTACACCACTTCTGCGCTGATAGCCTCAATTGTAGTTGGAATTGCTTTGTTGTTTTCATAAGAAAATAAAAATAACGCAATTTGCCAGCTTTACCTTTATTCGTTACGATTTAATACACGCTAGCGAGCGCCTTTGGAATGTGGAATTTATTTATGAGCATTGTCTATATAGTATATAGTCGTATGCGAATTATATAAAGCAAATTACTGCCAGATCGTCAAAAAAATTCTGTGGTGCAATTTCTAGTCTTATAGAAATTAATTGTATTAAACTATTCGTGACGGTTTTTGGCATATTAAAGTGTGTATCTGGAGGAGTCTTATGGCAAATTTTAGAACGATCTTCATAAAATTTTACATAAAGTTTTCTAGTCTAATTCAAGTATGCTGTGCACAATTTGATAAGGCGTTGAATGCGTTTTTAAGTGTGGGATTTGGCATGGTAAATTAAATACTGACTTTTATAAAATTTTCAATTTTAAATTCGAATCTAAGAGAACTAATTTGTGATCAATTATATAATGAAATAATAATTCGTTACGTGCTAAATCGTTAAGAATTATTTTCGCGATTAAGTGCCAAAGAAATATCGCCAAAATATATACATGTACAAATTTTATTAATGTGGATTGTTGAAATTACATAATACAAGAAAAGAATTATTTACCAAGTTACCAGAAAATATGGCTGAGCTCGTCCAAACCAAAAATTTCTTATTCTAAATATCTGTGTGGCTTGGTTTAAGCAAAATGCTTTATTATTTTAGAAAATTTTACTAAATACGAACGAAATAAGTTCAAATCAAAAAATTATTATTGGGGGATTCACAAGGTGTCGTAAAGTCATAAGTCTTAAAATAATCACATGAAGAAATATGACTGTTGTGAACAACCCCTCATAATTAAGTGTGCTATTTTTAATTTAAATTAGCTGATTTAAAACAAATATAAAAAATAAAAATTTACCTACCATCAAAATATTTTTTAATTCTAATCCATGAATTATTAAATTAAATTAGATCTTATCTATTTTCCATTTTTTAAACGCAAATCACAAATAAAATTTATTTCGTTTGTTTACCAAACATCAGAGTCCTAAGCCGATATAATTTGACGCCGCAAGTGTTTTGTTGCAAAAATTGCTAGCCGCAGGTTAAATTCGGATATTAGCCGGATAAAACTATATCATCAACGGCGGCGGCTACAAAAGCTAATGCGGATCGGCTCAGCCGCTCAGCGCAGGTCTCTTCTGGTTAATTACGACAGCACAATAAACATAGCAAGCAATGTACTATTAATTTAAGACACTTTTTGTTTACAAAGCAACAACAATATTTTTAAACCATTGTAAAATGTTAGAACATTATGACAATTTAACATGATAACACACCTTGTGAAAACCCCATATGTATTATGTAAAATAGAAATATTAGGCTGGAACAGAAAGAGAGAGAGAAATAGAGAGAGAGAGAGAGAGAGAGAGAGAAAACCGTAATCAGTTATATCTCTTTTTTACTAAAGTGTGTTTTTCAAGTCTGATTGAACTTGATTTAAAAAACAAACAAAAAAATTTATTTTAATCAAAATAATGTTGGCTCACTTTGACACGAATAACACAAACAAAGTTGGCCTACAAGATGTCAGTTGCTGAATTACCAGCATAAACCGGTGCCACACAACCTTAAATTAGAATTTACGGGTTCATTTTCCGAAATTAACTCATCGCCAAATTTAGATTTCAATAAGTTAATGGTCGCGGTCGCCGTTTGCTACGTACTAGTGCTGGGAAACTATCGATAGACTTTCGATATTATCGATAGTCTGAAAATATCGATAGGAAAAATATAAATATCGATATTTTTAGTATTTAAAATACAGATATGAAGACATCTAACGGCAGCTATACAAACACAGTTTTTTGCCGGAAATTTTTACTTGCTATTATTAATTCTCGCTGAATAACACTCAGGTCTCGTTTTATGCGGATTCAAATTTATGCGATTTTTAAAGTTTTATATGTCTTTTAAGCTTTTTTACCGTTTTTAAATTAAACCAAGTTTGCATCACGATATACTCGTTATAGTTTATTTTATTTTGTGTTTTTTTATATGCATAGCCGATACGTCTGTAATTATGAGTGCTTTTAAACTAATGAAAAATACATAATATTAGTTTTACAACGACGGCTAATTTCGGTAAAAATATAATGAAAAATGAGGTGGAAGTTAGAAAAATTTCAGTTTAAACTCGTTCTTTCCTGTCTTTTACGGTACAACATTGTAATAACTACATGTACGAGTGTAAAGAAGTTTGCATAACTTTTAAACTACAAAGTTCCATAATAAACTTTTAAGCTACAAGGCCACATATTAAAACTTTTACAATATGATAAGGACACTAAAGGCCAATTTAGATTAAAAATTAAAAAAAAAAAATTAGAACTAAGTTAGAAAAATTTTTATTTAAATTGGTTATTTCCGGCTTTGCAGATGAACACATTTTTTTTTTATTTAAAGATCACCAAAATTTTTTTTGTTTGATTAGTTTTTATATTTGTTGATTTTTTTATGCGATTTTGTTTTGATTTTTTAATTAAAATTTGAATTTATGCGGTTTCTCAGAACTTTGGAACGAACCATTAGTTTTTATATGAAGCTAGAGTATCGTTTTATGCGAATTCAATTTATGAGATTTTTTTTGGAACGCATCTATCGCATAAAACGAGACCTAAGTGTACAGCAATGAATACAAACAACAAGAATTGCAAGTGGTATGGATTGCTTAGCAGTGGTTTTTACTGCTAATTAAAGGCCTTTAAGTCGCAATTTGTACATGTTTATATCGGGACTAAAATGTCAAATATTTTTGTGATGTTGTAAAAAAAACTGCAAATCCAAATGCAATTCAAGCATAGGACAAAACAATGAACGACCATTAGATGACAATTCCGCTAGATTGATTACCTTTTTGGGTTAAGAATTAAGAAAATTTTTTAAAGTTGCAATGGAATATCTTATAGTCCCTGTTACTTCGGTTCCTTTAGAAAATTTTTTAAAAAACTGCCATCTTAAATAACGTGCGTACATGCATACGTCTCTTACATTCAATAAAGTGATGAAAACAACGGGCTGTAGCCTTATAAAAAAAAATAATTAAAGTTATCCTGCACACGTACAAACATTTAGTCGATAGTAATATCGATATATCGATAGTGAAATCTGAACTATCGATAAATATCGATAGTGGAAAATATCGATAGTATCCCAGTACTACTACGTACTAGTGATGTTACGAATATTAATTTTTAACATCCGCGAATACGAATGGAATATCTGGAGTATCGAACGTGAAACTGCAGCAGTATCGGCCGATTTATGCCTGAAAACCTTTGAAAATTGGGTTCAGCGTCTGGACTTCTGCAAGCGTGACCGTGGTGGCCATGTAAATACATAATGGCGTCGAACGTACTTTCACAGGAATAAAGAATTTCATATATGTATATCCAAAACCGTTTTTGTTTTATTTAAAAGAACTTTTGTAGCGCTCTTATTGAAAAACCCAATACTTGTGGCCTTTTTGTCTTGCATATATGTATCTCTGCCATTCCTGAGTAAAAGTTTAAGACAATTGAAGCACAGCCGCGAATAACGTTTTAAGTTACAAAATAATAATTTTTCAGGAGAGCAAAAAAACGTTTTTTGACAGGCATCATTATTTGTTTTAAACATTTTTTTTTTTATTATTAAAAATAATGATAATAAAAACTTTAATGCAAAAGGATTTTAAAACATTATTCCGCACTGCAAAACCATTTCGGTTTCATCATTTTGTTAGTAACTTGTAATGTTCTTCCACTGACTGACACTTTGTACGCCATTTTGAAGGCGTTAAGGTGCATAGTTTTGGTTGATTTGATGTTTAAACTGTGTAAGAGAGTAAGGTCAACGGTTATATGCAAAAAAACACTTATTGCAAAATGTGGCGTTTACAACGTTATTCGCGGCTGTGCTTCAATTGCTTTAGAATTTAATATTAATATCTCAAAATTTTTGTTTCTGTACCACTGTGCATTATGATTTTTTTTTATAAAAACATTGCAAAGTACTTATTATAAAATTAACGATAATTTTATTTTTTTTATCAAACAAAATTCATTCCCATTACTTATTTTTCACATTCATTCACTTATGTCAGACATATAATCCGATTTCTCTTGAAATTTATTTCCTTTTATATTTCATTCATTAAGTAAATTTTCCTATTTTCGCTGATACTTTTCCACAAACTGGTATTTAATTTAAAACCATTTGGCTTGATTTTTATTTGTAAATTAAATTTCCTATTAGTTTCCATTTCCTTGTATTTTGTGCGCGTTTTATTTTTAAGTCCCTTTGACAAATCTTTTAATAAAATGTCAGTTCATACTAAAAATAGTTCCTTCCTCTGGTTTATTTTTTTTATATCATTTGTACCAGTAAATGCGAGTTATTTGTAAAAAAAAAATTCAAGAAACAGAACTATATGGAGCACGATTCTCGCTATTTTAATTTTATTTAAAGGCGAATTGCATTTTTAAAAATTTATTTTTTTGGCCGCTTATTCTTCTGTTTTGTTGCCTGTTTTGTGCCTCGATGCAGACTCTTTTGTATGTGTCAAATCCTTTTGTTGGTCTTTTTGTTGTTGTTTTTAACCCATCTATCATTTTTGTTCCCACCCTACCCAAAAAAAAGTGCGAAATTTTGTTCGTACGCAAGAGCTGACTTGTATGGTTGCATTTAATTTTTTTTTTTTTTTGAAAGCGAAAGATATTAATAAAGCTGATGGTAAATACGTGTATGGTTGCAATATAAAACATTTAATCTTTCATATATAAATACATTTATAGTCATGTATTTGTTTGTGCAGTATTACATGATGGGATTACTCTCAACTTTAATCCGTTGAGGGGTTTAGAAAAGTGAAACATACTAATAACAACAGTTTTAGCAATCAAAGTCATAACTACTTCGAAAGATATGCTTTATGTCGAAAAGTTTGGTAGTAAATTCGCTTTTTAAAAGTCTAGATCAGTGGTGGACAAAACATTTTCTAAGATTTTTATAGATGTATGTGTAAAGCACCATAAGACTTGTTTTGCATTAATAATATCAAGTCAACAGCAGAGTGAAAGCAAATTAATGTTAAAAAAAAAACTAGGTAAGAAAGTCAATTTTAGACCATACCTGCCACTTAAGCTTCAGTCAGTTCTTATAAGGGTATCATTTTAAATTTCATAAGAATAAAAGTTTTATGAGATATTAAATATATTTTTATTTAAGTTTATTACAAAGAGGTTCCGGTTAAACATGAAAAATTATGTCGGTCAAGTGAACCCCTACTGGCTTGGCAGTAGGGTTGCCAGACGGCCTGGAATGGCCTGGATTGTCCAGTTTTTTTGGGTGTTGTCCAGGTTCCAGCTAAAATTCAATTTGTCCAGTTAAAAAGCTTTATTAAATTTCAAAAGATTTTGTTATTCGTGCTTAATTCCCAGTTTATATTCTTGATAAAAACACTTGAAATTTATTGTTGATGGGATAAGCTATTCCTATGCGCATTTCACTGGTTACTTAGGCCAGATCATCAGAAAACTTCATCCATAAAGATTTTAGAAAAACTAAAGATATTAAACCAAACAAAACTGTTAAACGTATAAGACTTATAAGCAACAGTTCTACTTGTAACAATATCAAAGTTTAAACAAAAAACATCAACAATAAACAGTGATTTTATCTCATCTTACATTCCCCACTACAATTAGTTGAAATTCTCCCAACATTAATTGTAGTTGTAAGTAGGTTATGAAAAACAAAATGAAAACAACAACAACTTACAAAAGCATGTTGTCAATTAAGTGATTTTAAGGCCGTGCATAACAAAATCTTTTGAAATTTAAATGTTGTATTCCCAAAGTAATTACTTTTTGATAAACTTTATTAAATTTTAAAAAAATTACTTTTTTTTTAAATTAAGAGTTCAACAAAAAAATCACAATTGTTATTACTTATATTTATTATCGTTTAGAACAAAATCATATATTAAGAACAAATTTTAAGAAAAAATTTCTTATTTGCCGACAGACATTCCAATTAATGAGATAGAGAGAGAGAGGTCCAGTTTTTCAAAAATGCGATAAAATTAACGTACAGGAGCCGTATGCCATAATTCGCTAAAGCTAAATCTCTATCGCTAAAAATCTGTAAAGTTGATTTATTTTGGGCTACAAATGTAATTCAGTAACGTGCATTGCTAAATTTGGCAATGCAATAAAAATTTAATTTGCCACAATTTTAGCTTTTAGTGTCATCGGTAAAAATTTTAAATATTGTTTTCTCTAAGGAATTTTAGCGATCGAGATTTAGCTTTAGCTAAGCGAATTACAGAATACGGCAGCATAACTTATATAGATTGATCTCGTTTGTAAGTCATACCAACAAGCAATACTTTTTGTGCAAGGACTTAAGGTATTTCTGATAATCTATACTCACAAGAATCCATTCATATGACGGAATAAAGGGTACAATTTTAATAAGAATAAATTTTGATGAAAGTTGCAAATTGTTTCAAACATTTTTGCTTACAACTAAAGTAAAAGAGTTATAAAATTCTTTAAATAACACTACAATAAAATATATGTTTATATATATGTGGCTAAACAAAAAGTTATCAGCCATGTTCGGGAAATCGAATTCGAGTAAAATCAAAATCGAACAAACTGTAAAAACGATCCAGTGTTTAATGTTCATTAAATAATTTTGTTAGAACTTATCTTTAAAAAAACGGTAATTTAAACAAAAATTTAACATTGATTTCAATTGTACTCGATCCATAACATGGCTGTTTATGTACTTTTTTATTTGATTTAATTTAATATATACCAAGTTGAATTTATTTAATATACGGTGGCAGCAATACCACAACAAAAGAAAAACCACAGAAACAGCAGATGTTTATGGCTCTAAATCAGTGATAACCACTCCATAGGCTCGCGAGTCAGTCAATAATCGTATTTTTCACACAAACACGGTCGGCAATTCACATGTATACAACAACTTTGTTCGTTTCAAAACATTAGACTATCATGAGTCTCTGCGACCGCACACAAGTACATAATATCTTTGTGTGCGTGCGTTCAGGGCTTGGTTAGTTCGGGGCTTGGTTATCACTGCTCTAAATGTCAGCTATTTTTAAATAAAATAAGTTAAAACCAGAAGGCTTTTCGCTGCCACTTGTAGTGAAATCGTCCTGATTATAATTTTGTAATATGATATAAGACTGAATTTTAAGTGTTACGTTTCCTTGCTTTTTAACATTTTTTTTATTACAAAATAAAATCTAAAGTAAAATTTTATTTTGTCTTATATTTAAGTGCTTTTTCAAATTGTCCAGTTATTTTTTCAAAATCCAGCTGAATTTTTTCACTTGTCCAGTTATTTGACTTTAGGTATCTGGCAACCCTACTTGGCAGGCTCTCAATCTTTTACCAAAATTCTCAATCACGTTTTTGAGTAAACTGTTATCAATGGTTAATATCTGCTCGATGATGTTGTTTTCTTAGATTTCGAACTGTTGTGAAATTGTTGCTGTACACTTCCGTTCTCCTAAACCCCACAAAAAATAGTCTAAATGTGTTTAATTGCACGACCTTGTTGGCCAATTCACTCCTCCTCTACGATAAATAATGTGATTTTCGAACTTTTGTTTCAAGAGATCTATTGTTTCTCTTGCTTTGTGGCTGGTGGTACCATCCTGTTGAAAACACATATTCTCTAGACGTAGAGATGATCAATATTCCGCCACCAAAAGCTTCGGATCAGCTTCCTGTAGCGATTTCCATTGACCGATAATAGCTCAAATTTGGACAAACAAATTTTTCCAACCCATCTCTATATCATATTTAAGGTTAGGTTAGGAAAAAATGGCGGCCAGTATCCATCTGACATAGTTAGAATAATGATTCATGGTGATACCATGGAGCTTAACTCAACAGAACCCCTATTGTACAACCAACCCGAAATCCTAGCGAAGTTTAAAATGCGCTCTAGTTCAACGCCAGAAATATCATGCAATCGGTCAAAGCTGGCCGATTCCATTTCGGCCAGTCGTCTTCTCGCGAGTGCATGACTACGGCAGAGAAGGTGTTTTACGTTCTCCTCCTCATTTTCGTTATCCCAGTTACGGTAGATATATCGATGGTCGATCGCTAAAGTTGGAGCTTTCAGGAGAGCAGGGGCACCTCAACGCCTTCCAAATCTATTGGAAGCCGTTAGGTAGTGCCCAGTCTAGCTTGCTCATCTGCCCTAATGTTCTTCAGTTAATCGCCGTATAATCCTGATTTCAAACTGCTCTTTCATCTCGTTTCGGGAGGAGCGTCAGTCAAGTGATATTCTCGTTGTCATGGATATATAATCCAAGCATCAGTGTAAAGCAGTCTGCGAAACGCACTCCTTCTCTTTGGTTTAAACCGTCCATGTAGAAGTTCACAAAACTCCTCCTGCCTGGAACACCGTTTCTTCAAGCATTCCGGCTTGGTATCAACGTTCTTTAGGATAAGTAAAGAAAGTATAAAAGCACTTTAATTTAATTTGAATTTTTCCAAATTGTATCCGACTGGGAAGACTTCAGCCGGGAGTCCATTCCACATACGGCTAGTTCGACCAAGAAACGAATTTTCTCTGTAATGCGTTGTGCGATGAATTGGACAGTCGACAACAAACGGATGTGCTCTGCTGGAAAGGCGAGTGCTACGGGCATGCACCCGCGTCTTAGGGATGAGTTCGCCCATCTCAGCTGAACATCTTCCGTGCACAGAAAAAATTATTGCCGAATTATTTTCAAACAAACGCTTGTTTGAAAATTTTTTTAATTTCTACAAATTTTTTTTACTGATTAAATTAAACTTTTTGTTTGATTTTTATTTAACCAACAAAAATGTTGACAACCATTCAAAAATATAATAAACGCGTTATTGGTTTCAAGTTTTCATAATTTTGTATGAAATATTTAACGCTTTTTAATGTTGTCGTCTTTTTGCATTTTTTTATTTGATCGTAAGCAACCCTTCCTAATGTGAAATATAAGAACTACAACAAAAAACACATACAGTCTATTTTCGGACACTTTAACAGTAAGAAAGATGAAGACGTTTGAAGTAAAAAAAAAATAACAGGTAAAAAAACGTTTCACTCTTTTTAAGCAACAGAAACAACAACAACATTATAAGAAACAAAATAAATTTTTGGTTGGTTTCAAAGTTGGTTAAAAAAAAAACCAAAATCCCGTATTCAATTTTTTCAAACTGTTTGCTTAAATACATCAAATACAAAAATATAATGATGACGAAAAACATATCGAGTCGGTCTGTCGCCGTTTTTGGGTTACATTTATTCTTCATTAGCAAAGGAAAGGATACAGCAACAGTGAGTGATGACGAAAAACATTGTGTGTATAAAAAAAGAAATGTGTCTCAAAGCCAGCCGGCCGCTCTGCTCTCTCTGCCATCATCTTCTAATACAGTGCCAGCTTGTGTGCGCATCATTGCTTCTGCAAAAACCTTTTTTTTTTGATTTTGAAATTTAGTATATGAATTTCAGTAAACTTTTTGTTTGATTCAGTTAAATTATTTGTTTGAAAAAAATCAGTGTTTTTTTCAATAAACAAAATTCAAATAAATTGTTTGAATATGCGAATTTGTTTATAGGACCGATTTCAGGCAAAACATTGTTTGATTCTACAAATTTTTTGTTTGAATTGGAAAAATAATTTTTTCTGTGTGGTAATATCGATAGAACAATGCCACACAACCCACATTCCGACGATGCTCCAAAGAGTCAATAGAGCTGGATACCCTACTGTCATTGATGAGATTCAACGCACTCCTTTGCAGCCGATCCAGAAGCTTCAAGATCTTGAAGCACCTGCCCAGATATGGGAGTTGTATTCCATTTTCGGCCGGATATAGGCGGTATAAATAGTGAAGAGATCAGACGGAGTGAAGTAGTTCTTGCACCGTTTTAAGAAACCAAGACACTTGAATGCTTCTTTCGACACTTGAAAGACATGTTGGTTCCAACGAACATCACATTGAATTTTTATGCCCAGAACATCAAGAGTGTCTGATTCTTCTATAGTTATACCTCCCATAGATACAGATGACGCTGACTCCACAAGACGTCTGAGGGTCAACATGCAACATTGAGTCTTACGAGCATTAAAATCGACCCTATTCGCAAGACCCCACTCGGAAGTGGTCGTTAGGTCAAGATTGAGCGTGTCATTCATGTTCCGTCTCATAGCTTCCACCTCAGTAAGGCTTGGTCTATGATCAAAGAAAATGAATGACAAATGCTGCTGTCATCTGCGAAAGAATAGATAGGATTGGAAGTTAGACAAAGGAGGTCGTTAAGAAAAATAAGAAAAAGTGTAGGAGAAAGAACGGAGCCCTGCGGTACACCTGAATTCAAATGAAACTCCTCCGATGAGAACACATCTATAACAACACGTATATAGCGGTCCTTGAGAAAGCTCGATATAAATCGAGAGAAATCACTACCAACACCAAACGCAATAAGCTTTGAAACGAGTGCACCGTGCCACACACGATCAAACGCTTTGGAAATATCCAGAGCAACCACTTTGCTTTCTCCAAATTGGTGAATAGAACGACTCCAACGTTCCGAAAGAAACGCTAACAGGTCTCCCGTAGAACGACTTCTACGAAAGCCATACTGTCTATCACACAAAAGTGAATTGGACTCCAGATAATTTACCAATTGGTGATTGATCATGCTCTCCATGACCTTCGAGAGCGTAGAGCAAATTGCTATTGGTCGGTAGTTTTCGTGGTTTGTAGCCTCACCCTTTTTTGGGATTGGCTGGACGTTGGCTACCTTCCAGCAAGAAGGAAAAACTCCCACCCGGTACGAGTAGCTAAACAATTTTGCTAAAGGACGAGACAATGACAATGCACACTTCTTCAAGACTAAAGCCGTAACACCATCCGGCCCCGGGGACTTGTTTACGTTGAGATCCTCAAGGACTTTTAACTGCACGCGCTCGAAAAAATATATTGGACATAGTAACGCATACCCTTTCGAGTTCGGGCAGTGGTTGATTGCCCTCCGGCAGGTATGCATTTTTTGCAAATATGTCACCAAAAAGGTTGGCCTTATCAACAGGGTCCGTAGACGCAGACGCTGTTCGTAAAGAAGTTTTTCACTTCTGAGTACTCTGGCACATTCGTTTCTCGCACGTTTGCGTAACGCATCAGTAACTGGGTTTTTGTCATTACGCCAATTATTGAACGTATCCTCTCTGGATCTGGCTGCATATCTGCACGTCTGATTAAACCAGCACTTATGTCCAAGTTTAGTCGAAATTAGCTTGGATGGAATGAATAATTTTATTCCCAGCTTTATCACATTTACCATCATTTCTGCCGCAGCGTTATCATTGTCATCAAGAAAACATAGTTTCCAGTTAAAATGCTGAAAGAAGTCATTAAGCTCAGCCCAACGAGCATTTCATAGGCAAAAATAGAGCGCTTCGTCGCTGGTTTTGAAGCGCTATGAAATTCCGAAAATGAAAAGGATGCAGAAATGAAATTATGATGCGCGTTTCCGAGAGGCGCAAGTAGCTCAACTTCGTATTTGTCAGGATGCGAAGTGAGAAAAAGGTCGAGGGTACTAGGAAACTGCCCTTCAACACACGGAATGTGTGTTGGCCCATTCACAAGTTGCACAAGGTGGTTATGTGCAGCGAAGAGCTCAACATATTAGCCCTCAGGGGTCGTATAGCTTGAATGGCGAAGCCATGACGAATTTTGCACGTTGAAGTCTCCGGCAACGACAATTTCACTATTTGGACAGACCCCAAGGATTCCAGTAATGGAATCGGATACGGAGTCAAACAGTTGAACGAGTTTACCGTGTCTAAGTTTGGGCTCCTATAGATGAACCCGAAGTGTAATAAGTGTGTCCTGATTTGGAATTTAACCCAAAGGGAGTTAAATTCCGCATCACTACAGCCCAGATGGGGCTGAAGTTGGAACACAACATTTTAACGAATGTACAATGCAAGGCCCCGATGAGGAACAAAAGGGGATAGAAATTGATACCCAGTTATTTGGAAATCCTGTGGATCAGCATCTCCTCCTTCCTGGGTTTCACATAAGGCGAAAACATCCGGCCGATGAAATCGAATGTGAGCATATACAAAGATGAAATTTGCTCTCAGTCCACGTATGTTGCAAAAATCCTGACGAAATCTGCCAGCCATAATAAGGAAAAATTCAAATTAATATTTACTTATGACAATGATACTAGTGGCCTAGCACCGGAATTGTTGTTATTTTTTGCTAAATAGTAACCAGTGTGTATACCTTCGTCACTTAGTAGCACAACAACAATGCGCTACCAAGTCACCAGTAAAATGTCTAAAAGGAAGAAATAAGGGAGATAAAATAAAATAAAGGGTCTTCCAATAGGGACTCTTGAATTTTGAAAGTTGATAACGGCTATATTGTTGAAGCTCCATCTACAAAACTGGCCCTAATTTTCATCGAAAATTTATCATCAGCGATGAGAACCAGTTCCGGATGAATGTGTTCAGCAACAAACAAAATTGTCGAATTTGGCACGATACCAATCTGCATGAAATCCAAGAGCATCCCAAAAATGCTCTGCTTGATGTGGATTTTGGGCTGGCGGTTTTCTCAGTCCATATTTCTTTACGTTTTCCAAATGATCCGTAAGGCTGATGATTAACAATGTCTTTTAGCTAGAATTGGGTTATGTGGACTCCGACAACATGTGATTTCAACAGGACGGCTCTACGTTCCACAGAGCTCATGTTACATTGCACATTCTGCACGAGTGATTTGGGGACAAGATAATTTCACGTAAAGGGTATTTAAACTGGCTTACAATTTTTCTTTCGGAGTTTTTATAACTTCCACCTCTATGTGAATATGACACAGTTATATTCCATGCCAACATAACCATTGTACAAATTCAGTCTTATTTATGTGCCATAGTCATGGAAAATTGAATATTTCAAATGTGTCCCAACCAGCGAAGCAGATACGGACATTTGCACGATGTTTACTTCCATTTCCATATAATTTAATATTTTAATTTAAAGATAGAAAGCGCTTTGTAAAACTCCCTTAAGAGCTTGTGTACAAAGTTTGTTTCAAATTGCGTAGCTTTTCATTAGATTAAAACTTGTTTGGAACTTCATTTATCCCACAAAGAGTTAAATTCTTTTGCCAATTCATACATTTAGCATTTATGTTAAAAGCTGAATATGTAAATTTTTTATTTTATTTACTTTTATATTTATTTAGTGTTTTTTTGTGTAAAGACCCCGCATAAAAATCTATTTAAATTCATGAACTACAAGAATTACACAGAGTGGCGATATTACGGAATAACACTCTTGGAATATACCCCTCACATTCAAACACATATTCAACATTGTTTCAAGTAGAACATGTTTTAAAAAAAATTCATTAATTTAAAAAAAATGTTAAATGAAATGTTGAATGTGGTCAGAAAACTAAAAAAAAAAAAAAACAAAAACTATAACAACCAAAGTAAATAGAAAAATACAAGTGGACTTTATAGTCAGTGGGAAATTAGCCGTCATAAATTTTGAATTTTTTTTAAATAAAATTTAAAAAAATTATATATGAGGAAAAATTAAATTAGTAGAGAAATATTAAATAAATATTTCATCAACTTGGCTTGTTTAACATGTTAAAAAGTTGACTGCATATTCTTCTTCCTCCTTTTTGTGTTAAGTCCTGATAGTCGTATTCGCGCTCAAAACTCTCGGAGACACTACGTTATTCGGAGTAGAGACAGGGAAATGCGTGAGTTACCACAGATGTGATGTGTTTCGCCGCTTTTAACTTGCGAGAGATAGTAAGATGAGTCGTTTTGACGGGTTTTTAAGACGGTGTAGGATATACTTTACTCCTTGTGTGATCGATTGGCAGGTGAATCGTACAACGCATTACAGAGAGAATTCGTTTTTTTCCCGAACTGTTCGTATGTGGCATAACCTTCCTGCAGAAGTCTTCCCTCCCACTTACAACATGATTAAGTTTAAATCGAATGTTCACAAGCACTACTTCCTCTATTCTTCTTCCCACAACCTATTTTCCTAGTTCCAACACAATGCAGTGCATTAGTAGGAGTCATTCCCTGAGTGCTGGTCCTAATAGAAAAAAAAAAGAAATGCAAAGACCACCCAGTATCCATGCTTTCTAACTTTGGTGAGAACTTTTCGCATCAAAAATACGGAAACTTAATATTCCATCGTTTCTTGAAAGTGAGAAAAATTTGTGTCTGTTACTCATGTCGAAAACGATCATAAGCGATTAGGAATAAATATGGACAATAATGGAACAATAATGGACATAATCAAACTTCTTTACACCAACGCAGAAAGGAAAGTACTAAAGGGCTTTCCAATAAGGACTTGACAACTTTTTCTTTAATAAAACGCAAACCATTTGAGATATTTCCAAAACTTTATGATCGACTTGAAATACAATCAAAACATTTAAGAATGGAACTCGAATGGAACGGTCGATTCGTTGGACTCAATGTTCAATGACTTGGTCACACATTTCGGCCGAAATTTCGCGTTCAATGTTGGCTCTGAGTTCTTCCAACGTCGTCGGCTTGTTGGCATAGACCAATGATTTGACGTAACCCCAAAGAAAAAAGTCTAGAGGCGTTATATCCCACGAAATAGGCGTCCAATTGACTGGTTCATTTATTGAGATAACACGCTCACCAAACTTACTTTTCAATAAATCGATTGCTGTTGAAACCACATGTCGTCCAAGGACATGTTTTACAATTCGGGCCAAAAATAGTCGGTAGTCATGGCGTGATAACGATCACCATTCACAATAACGTGGCGATCGTTATTATCGACGAAAAAATATGGCACAATGTCGCCGCCGTCATGCAACCGCACCAAACAGTTATTTTTTGTCGATGAAGTGGTGATTCATGAAGCACATGTGGATTTTCACCAAACCAATAATGCATATTTTGGTTATTGACGAACCCATTGAGCCAAAGATGAAATCCAAAATTCATCATCTTGTGGCGTCTTCTCCAAAGCGCCGTCGGAGAACGTACGTTTCGTTAATGCTTTAATTTGATCTAACAGTTTATATCTTATTAAATTTTAAATATCTAAAAGTAATTTCTTTATCGCCTTTTGGGTTAAGTCGGGTTAAATCAATCGCTTGCTGATTTAAAGAAGAAATCAACTGAGAACGCTTTTAATTAGCAGATCTAAAAATATCACACAACGGGTGATTGAAAGTCAATGATATCTGTTAGTTAATCAAAGTAAACTTTAATTTGTCCTTCACCTTATTTTTAGTTTAATAAGGTACGTAAGTATATGTATGCGCCAAATTAAAACTGTACTTGTTGCTAGAAGAAGAATAAATTATTCATAGTTCCCAGTGAGGGATGGAAATCGTGGTACAGTTGTACTTTTTTTCATATAATTAGGATTTCATTGGTACCGTGATTTATTTAAAACATTTTAAAAATTTTTTTTTTTTTTTTACATTTAAGACTTCATGTACGAAAACCGGAACTTATTTAAATACAATTTAAAATGTTTAGTTTGTATTGAAAACAACTCGTTTATTAAATGAAAATGCTCAAAAGTTTGTATGCCAATTTAGGAGTATGTATTAAGAATAATGGTGGACGTCGATTTTAACCCCTGAATAATGTTAAAAACGCTTTTCTTAGCATAATTAATTTTTAAATATCAGAAAATTCTGATGAACAGTTTTCCAAATCACAACGAATATTAACTTTGAAAGTAAATGCTGCTTTAAATATTTAACTAAATGGTACATTTGGAACAACATTAGAAACACCATCCCTGTTCTTAGTACAACATTAACAAGTACACAGAAAAAAATTATTTTTCCAATTCAATCAAAAAATTTGTAGAATCAAACAATTTTTTGTCTGAAATCGGTCCTATAAAAAAATTCGCATATTCAAACAATTTATTTGCATTTTGTTTATTGAAAAAAAAAACACCGATTTTTTCAAACAAATAATTTAACTGAATCCAACAAAAAGTTTACGGAAATTCATATAAATTTCAAATAAATAATTAAGCTAAATCAAACAAAAACGTTTTTGCATAAGCAATGACGCGCACACAAGCAAGCACTGTTGGAGAAGACGAAGCAGAGCGGCCGGCTTTCTTTGAGCCACATTTTTTTGTTGGAATAATTTTTGAACAAAGTCTTATGGCTCAGTTAGCCGGGAGTAACAGTAACGTTGAAAATCAGCTGATTCATTTTGTTGTATGTAAATCAATTAGAACGATTACAGTTAGCAGTAAGATGTTACGTCTCAATCTGTAAGAAATAGACTGGTCTTACTTTTACATTATACGATTTTTGTCGTTGCGGTTCTTGTCGTTTCTTCTTTGCAGTCGGTCTGATATTTACATTGTACGATTTTTGTCGTTAAAACTTTTTCTGTGCAACCGAACTTCAAAACATTTTTCGTCAAATGAGAGCACAATGATAGAACGAATAAAATGAATCGAAGAGTACACTCGCTTGTGTACCCCTTTTAATTCCCCTCTCGCCTATAAGGTAAGAATCGCAACGAAAAAAATTGTTTAATGTAAAAGCAGACTTATATATACAGTGTATATTATACACACATAGTTTTTCTTCATCACTCACTGTTGCTGCATCCTTTCCTTTGCTAATGAAGAAAAAATGTAACCAAAATGGCGGCAGACCGACTCGATATGTTGTTCGTCATCATTCTATTTTTGTATTTGATGTATTTAAGTAAACAGTTTGAAAAAATTGAATACGGGATTTTGTTTATTTTTCTACCAACTTTGAAACCGACCAAAAATGTATGTTGTTTCTTATAATGTTGTTGTTGTTTCTGTTGTTTAAAAAGAGTGAAACGTTTTTTTACCTGCTGTTGGTTTTATTGTTTTTTTTTACTGCAAACCTCGTCATGCTATTTTATCCTCTTTCTTATTGTTGTACTTTTTTAAAGCGTCCAAAAATAGACTGCATGTGTTTTTTGTTGTAGTTCTTATACTTTACATAAAGAAGTGTTGCTTACGATCAAATAAAAAAATGCAAAAAAACGACAACATTATAAAGCGTTAAATATTTCATACAAAATTATGAAAACTTGAAACCAATAACGCGTGTATTATATTTTTGAATGGTTGTCAACATTTTTGTTGGTTAAATAAAAATCAAACAAAAATATTATTTGAATCAGAAAAAAAAAAATTTGTAGAAATCAAACAAATTTTCAAACAAGCGTTTGTTTGAAAATAATTCGGTAATAATTTTTTCTGTGTACACAAATTAATTTTTTTATGAAAATTTACATACAATTTTGTTCCAAACTTCTTTTTTGTTTTTCATATGCAGAACAAACAATTGTGAATAAAATAAAGCAACTAAAAACGAAATTGTTAACATAATTATTAATGTTTTTTTTATGTATACTTTTTAATTTCGCCATCATTTACATGAACTCATTCAGCCAGTCAACGTTTTATACGAACTTTTTGCAATGAAACGTTTTTTTTTAGTTTTTGACCTGCGGCACAAAAATAAAATGGAAAATAAAATTTAAATTAATTGTGGAAAAATATTTTTAATTAAAATTTAAATTGTTGCTGGATTTTGCTATTTGTTTTTTTCAATACAAATTAATTTATTAAATATTTTAACATAGAAAATGAAGAAAAAAAAAAAATAAAAAAAAATATGTCTAAATCAAAAAAGTCTTTATTATTATTTGATTCCGTTAACGAAATTCATAATAATAGAAAATATCAATTTAAAGTGCTGCTGCTGTGTCGATCGGCTGTGGCGAATTTTATATACCCTGCTCTAAAGCGCCAAATTTAAATAGAAATTAACTTTTTTTCAATTATTACAAAATAAACAAAAACTTGACTTTTTTTTTTTACGAAATACAGTAGACGCTCGCTTATATGAACTAATTAAGACAGCGCCTGTTCACTAAATGGAAAAATTCACATAATCGCGACAATATAAAATAAGTATAAAATAAGTATTTCAAATCAACTTTAATGTGTGTACATACATAACCTATATTAATTTTTGTATTTTATATTAGTTTGTTAATAATAAATGTACATGAAAGTAGTCGGTTATATTTATTTTGCTTTAAAAGATTTCTGTAATGCCTTTTCCCTGCATTTTCACAATGCCAAATATCATTATCAGATATATTATTTTCACTCCAAGCAATAACTTTACAAACACCAAACATCTTATTAATTTTCCTTTGCATTCGTATATACCAGTGATAACCAAGCCCCGAACTAAGAAAGCCCCAAACGCACGCACACAAAGATATTATGTGCTTGTGTGGGGTCGCAGAGACTGATGATAGTCTGATGTTTTGAAACGAACAAAGTTGTAATATACATGTAAATTGCCGACCGTGTCTGTGTGAAAAATACGATTATTGACTGGCTCGCGAGTCTATGGAGTGGTTATCACTGGTATATACACATTTACTAGCTTATTTCGGGGAAGAACAGATTTAAAATAAAGAGTGTTTTTCATAAAGTGATACAAGTTTAAATCATAATAAAACAAGGAAATATATTTTTAATATCAATGAAACGGGCTTTATTGAAAAAAAAATTTTATGAAATTTAAATATGATATCTGTCATGTGGCTGGCGTGTAGAAGGCGCCAATTTTCAACAACTTTTCGCATTTTGATCATCATCGTTTTTGAAGACATGTGGGCCAATGACTCCGCCAGCCCATAAAGCGCACCAAACAGTTATATTTGTGGATGCATGGGTGTTTCGACAAAAGCTTGTGGATTCTACTCACTCCAAATGCGCCAATTCTGCTTATTTATGTACCCATTCTACCATAAATTGGCTTAATCGGAAAATACAATTTTGAGTGGAGATTCAAAATCAATATCAATTTGTGCTTCAGCCCATTCGCCGAAATATTTTGATTAAAAATGTCAAATATTTGCGCGTTGCTCGATAAGTCGATTCATAATGAAATTTCAAAGCAAACTAAACAAAAAGCAAATATCAGCTGTTAAATGGGTGCTCAAATATAGCAGTGATGCCAACTCAAAGTTGTGATACTCTAAAAAACACCCTTTACAACAAATAGTTTCAAAAAAATCAACGGTTGCAAGTTGTTCATATAGTAGAGATAGGTTGTGTTCACTCTCTAGAACCTCATGTGTAAAAATTTTGTTGTTCACTATTCTGGATGTTCATTTAACTGGGTATTCATATAACCGAGCTTCTACTGTATACTTAATAATGGCTAAAGGCCTCTTTGTCATATTATTTATGTTAAGGCAGAATTAGTCTTTACTTTCTGTTTCTGTTTTATAACGCTTGGTAAGTTTTTAGCAATTTATTCTTTATGTATTTAGAACATTTTTTAAATGAAATTTTTACACTGGACGATATGAGATCTCCTTTTAGTAATAATATAATCTTAACACTAAAATAATCAAACTTGAAAATTACTTAATTCTAAATAATATCGATATTTGTATACCTTTCATCACAGTTGGAGTGGGTATCTATAACCCAGTAAAAAATGTGCACCAAAAGCAGGTTTTGTGTATGAATTCATACCTCAAAATGCTTCAAACCTGCTGATTGGATGCCTGATTTTTGTATGCATACACTCCATGGAGTGTTCCCGGTTTGGAGGACTTTTTTTCTGCTGACAATAAGCGCTTCATTTAACATGCAAACAAAGCACTCCTAAAGTGGTTATTTTAAGGGCTAACTATATAAAAATATCCACTAATGTTTTGCTCTAACTTGTTTAAATGCCTTTTTTCAATAATTTTCGTAAACCATGACATATTTTAACTTTTTTAAAACCTTCTTCGTTGTCAGCACTAAAATAGCAGCTTTTTGTATATTTTATTCTTTATCATTTACTACTGTGTAAGAGCTCTCTTATTGAAGCGCTCGATTATGCGCTTTTCTTTCAAGTGCTTCAAAAAACCCAAATTTTTTTTACTGGGAAGTTTGTCATTTCGCTTGTTATTACCAGGGCTGTGGAGTCAGAGTCGGAGTTATGGGTTTTGTTCCGGAGTCGGAGTTAAAGACCCAAAAAAACTCGCTACCCCGATTCCAAAATTTTTCGGTAAAATTTTCCAATATTTCCGAAAATTAAAATTCTTCGAAATTGGCTATACAATATTTAAAATATCGATTTGAAATTTTTACTTTAATCATTTAAAGGGTACTGCATTAAAAAAAGATATTAAAGTCAAAAAAGGACTAGTCTCATATACATTTGGCATTAATTTAAGAGTAGGAACCGCAGTTGGAGTCGGCAACGGCGCCGGACTTAAAAAATGTAAGCGGTTGGAGTCGAAGCTAGATCTATTTTTTGACGACTCCACAGCCCTGGCTATTTCTACAACATATATCTTAAGCCTATAGTATACGGAATGTAAAAAGCCACATGCGTATGTGATTCTGACGCAATTTTGTCGTCATCACACAACACGAACTTGCTATTGTGGCTTTGTAGTCACGTCAAAATTACGTCAGAATCACATGCGCATGTGGCTTTTTACATTCCGTGTACTATAGGCTTTAAACCCTATAAAATATATGGGCAACTTCAAGTTTTTTGAGCACCGGCTGAAACCGACATACTATGACTCTTATTTCGTTAAGTTTTATGAATTGAAAAAAACGTTGTACAGGGTTTGGATGACTATACTTGAAGGATATGACGTGCAAAGTTTTACGTTGAAAAGTCCTCACCTTAAGAATTGGTGGTCATCTAAAATTCGAAAAATTGAAACTTCCAAAGTTTTTTCATTCATTCCGTTTTCTTTGTTATAGTTTTAAGCTTTTAGATCCAAACCCATAAAAAATATAGTCACTAGACTTGGAGGATATGTCCACTAAAAAAAAAAATTTTGATATCGCTGCTGCGTGAAAAGTTGCATGGTGTTTTAAAGTGAAACCAAAATTTTCGGAATTTTGAAAATTTTGAAGATTTTGCATAGAGTTTTTGCGCCGTTTAATAAAAATGAGTTTTAAGCGCAGAATTAAAAAATCTGCGTAATTTTATAAAGTTTGAGATGTATCAAGTTGGTGTCAGCGCACCAATAACGTATCACGGACATCACAAACTTAAAAGAAATTAGCGTAAATTTTTTAAAAATGTATCTTTTTTGCGTCTGACAATCTGAATTGCCTTTTAAGTTGGCTAGTGTATTGCGTGATGTGAGTAACTTCGTAAAGGGCACCTCCGAGGCGAAAACGCACTTTAAAATTTTTAAACGCAAAAATTTTATGAACTTTTGAAAATTTTTGCAAAAAAACAATTTATTTTTATGGGTACATGTTTAGGTATCTAAATAGATTCTTCGCGACGGACTAAACTGATAAAGTGCAAAAAAAATAATTTTGTTCAACCCTGGCGCGTGCAGCGGCAGTTTTTTCCAAACACATTTCGCTTTGTGACAACTGAAGCGCTGTATCAATTCCGCTCAAACGTACATCGAATAGAAGACTTTACTGAGCTTGATACTAAAATTGAAAACGCACCAAAAAATTTTAAGGATTTAAAATTTTATGGAGAAACAAAATGTTTCTAACCTCAAAAAGCATCCTTGTATGAAATATTTGATTTGGTTTCAGAATAAACATTTTAAAATTTCTAAAATTCGTTGAAAAAAACTGAGAAGCGAAACAAATTATGATCATAGTAGCTTTTGCTGAGTGCTTCTAAGAATAAATATTTGAGTATTACTGATCTAAATATATAATTTGGTAAAAAAATCATGAGTGGTAAAGTTTAAATGGTTATATCTCTTAAGCCATTAGCGATAGCCAAATAGTTTTTTTTTCCCAAAATATTGCAAATTATGTCTTATACTAGCCGTAATTTTGTAAAATGTTTAACAATTTTAAATAAATTTTTATATGCATACACGATCAAAAAAAATTTTTTTATATTTTTTTTTCCAGTGTATTTTAAAAAGTACTCAAGCTTTTACAAATATTTTAGTGTGCTAAGAAAGCCCTTAAGGGGTATTATCCACTCGCGTTATCCTTTTTCAATTTTAACAAAAACTGTAATTTTTATATTTTTTTTTTAATTTTTAACTTTAAACCGCAGTAAAATTTGCGCCGTGTAATAAAAATGATTAACGCGAACGGATTTCACATGCTCAAATATCGGTTTATACACACGCAAATCAACATTGATGTCAGACAAAAAAAAAAAAATTAAAAAAAAATGTCTAGGTGTCGTAAATTTTTGAAGTTGCTCATATATAGTACCTATACATATAAGGGATGCCAAACGGGAAATCCTGAATCCCGAATCCCGGGATTTATTTTTATTAATCCCGGGATTTTTTAATGTTCGTTTTTATTGAATTTTTATACTCTATACAAAAAAAAAAATTATTTAAAATTATATTTCAGTTGTATTTTTATTTTTTTAATTCTTATTTTTCTTTTTTATTTTTTTTTGAAAATTCATAAATAAATAAAAAAAAGTGTTGTTTATTTAAATAAAATCCCGAAATCCCGGGATTTTCTAAAATCAATCCCGTAGTACATATGTATATTCTGAATCCTTATGAGGAGAGAAGTTAAAATGACGATACCCGTCTGTCAGTCTGCCTGCAGATATGTGGTGAAGATGATTGCGATTTGGTTGGTAAATATATACCATGTCACAAATCGACAGCTAAAACGCAAAAGGCCCTATTTTACATTTCGAAAATTTTACAGCCCAGCGCAAATACTAATGGGTGATTTTTTAGCTATTATCTTTTTGGCAACACTGGTTTAAACAGCTGACGCACGTTTCGTGTTTTGTTTCACTGTCAAACATCTTCAGTTTGGTCTATAATTTAACCATGAATCGTCTTACAAACGAAAACCGCTTGCAAATTATTGAATTTTTTTTATCAAAATGCGTGAAATTTCATCGCGCGCTTCTTGTGTTCAGAGACGAAGCTCATTTTTGGCTCAATGGGTACGTTAATAAGCAGAATTGTCGATTTTGGAGTGAAGATTAGCCAGAAGTATTGCAAGAGCTACCAATGCATCTAGAAAAAGTCACAGTTTGGTGCGGTTTACGGGCTGGTGGCATCATTGGACCGTACTTCTTCAAAGATGATGCGAATCGTAACGTAACTGTGAATGGTGAGCGCTACCGTGAGATGATATCCAACTTTTTTTGCCCAAAATGCAAGAGCTTGACTTTCATGACATGTGGTTTCAACAAGACGGTGCCACATGCCACACAGCACGCTTTACAATGGACTTATTGAGAGGCGAGCTCGGTGAACATTTTATTTCACGTTCGGGACCGGTCAATTGGCCGCCTAGATCGTGCGATTTAACGCATTTAGACTATTTTTTGTGGGGCTATGTTAAAGCTCATGTCTATACACACATGCCCGCTTCAATTGACGCATTGGAAGACAACATTGAAGCATTTATTCATGAGATACCGGCCGAAATGTTGGAAAGAGTATGCCAAAATTGGACTAAGTGGATGGAACATTTGAGGCGCAGTCACGGTCAACATTTGCATGAAATAATCTTCAAACATTAAATTATATGGACCGTACTATCGATTCAAATAAAGATTTCATGCATTTTTCTGAATTTTTTGTGTGTGTTTTTTTTTAAACTTTCCTATAGCTCTTAAAAAATCACCCGATATTTAAACTGATAAATTGATTAATGGCCTTAAACTATTTAAAATTTATTTTCCTCCTATTTTTCTTGAAAAACCTACCTACCAGTTGTCTTGACAATTGACAATGTTGCATACTATGCAAACTGTTAGACCTTTAAGCGTTTACCATATCATCTTTTGTAGATAGGACCTTTTATTATTTGCTAATAAAATTGCAAATTTTGGTCGAAAGACTCCAAAATTTCTTATAGACATTTGTGTTGATACAATACATAAAAATCAATGAAAATGTAGATTTTTAATTTTTGGTTAGTTAGGGCCTTTTGCGGTTTAGGTATGCGATATGGTTCATTAAATTTTGCTATTGTTCTGCTCACAAATGTGTTTTTTATCTGTATAATAAGTTACGAGTATCAATACACAGAATCCGACAAAATGTAGGCGGGATTACGGTAGTGGGCGTGGCACTTCGCATACGAAGTCATTATGAATATCTCTTTATCGGAAGAACGGTGAGAGTCAAAGTTTCCAAATTAGGTAGAAACGTCTTGACTATCAATGGAGCACATCCTGCAAAATGTGGGCGGGAGTGGATAAGTGGAAGTGGCACAAACTAGATTTATTTATATTTGAAGAACGGTAAGAGAAAAACTGTCCAAATTTAGTTCGCATTGCTTGGTTATAAATACATAATCTTTTTAAAAAATGATGAGGGGAATTGGAGAAGTTAGCGTGGCATCTCCCTTACAAGGATGTTAAAGATTTCTATATATCTAGAGAGCGGCAAGAGCCAATGTTTCGATATTAGGTACAAGTGTCTTGGCTATGAATATACCATATCCGACAGAATGTAGGTGGGAATGGAGAGGGGGCGTGGCATAGAATAGATTTATTTATATCTAAAGCATAGTTTTTATATAGCTTTGTGTTCTTATCGCACCATGGTGTATTGTATATAAGATTCGGTATGCCTGAATATAACACTCTTACTTGTTTTTCTTAAATTCTGTTTAATAATGTGTGTTAGTGGGTGAGTGGTCTATGGCGTTGCAATACGTTGGCTGAAAGGTATTATTAAAGATTCGACACAGCTAATTTTTTAAGTATATTATTCATTTTGTTTTATATATACACACATACTGTTGAATCTACATCTGCTGAATTGGCTGTCAGTTTTTCAGTCTATTTGCCAAATCTTAATGAACGAATATATTAAGCATTCAACACACGGAAAACTGATAAAATCGTTTTATCAAAATGAGACCTATTTCTAAATTAAAAGGCACGTCTACAAACGTAATTCCCGCACTCGGGACAAAAGCCATCCACAAAAGAGCAAAGAGGTTTTAATGCATACCGAAAATGTAACGTTAAAGTGTAAATTTCTGGCGGGCGGTCCATAATTCTTTGAGACTTGCAGTAAAGGTTGATCATTAGCAACTTCCTTTAGCCTGAATTGAATTGAATGCTCACTAAGGCCATGTAGTTTCAACAGGATAGCTTAACGTGTTATTCAGCTCATGCCACATTTGACATTCTGCACTAGCGAATTGAGAGCATAAACACCTCAAGTAAGGGTACTGTGAACTGGCCTTCAGGTTCCTGTGATTTGATCTCGATTAACTTTTTCAAAGTTATAATAAAAGGGGGTGTGATAGGTGAAAACAAGACGTATCAGTTAACGGTTAGTAATGTGTTTAATGTGTAGTTTCTCCAGAGGAAAGATAATTGGTACAAAACTAGTCATGTGACTAGATTTTGTTCGGGCTGATGCTTTCTAGTTACATTACTTTATATGAAGGAGATTTATCATTTTAACATAGTTCACTCGGGACAATACCTTCGACAGGCGTCATTTTAACTAAAATGAATGTATCTATTAGGTTATTTCAGTGACCTGTTACAAGGTGTCATCGCCATGTTAAAGTGACAAGTCATCTTTGTATAAAGAGTTAGAAATTCAACTCGTCCCTACCACTTTAGAACTGTCACGTGACGGGTATGGTGCAAACAAAAAAAGAAAAAAACTTTATAACACCTTTGGATAAAGAACTTCATGATACATTGGATATATTGGTGTTGTGTTACATAATGCGGCCAGAACCGTACCAGTAAATTATATTATAATGAAATTTGCAATAAATTAGTTGTGAACATGTGTCATGTTATTTGATCCAATTCATATAAAATAACTTAAAATCACACTACTAACTTTTTTTTACCATAGATCGTATGTAGAGTTTTTACCGCATAAATATGGTCCGCAAAGTCCGGGCTTATGTAAATAACAAACTCTATTACAAAACCTTACCTACCATCCATAGTGTAGGGTACAAAATCAAAAAATTTTGTTTGGCGTGGTTGTTCGTGTTCCTGACATTCAAATAAAATTTGAAAAAAACTCATTAATAACTAAAGTAAACCAACAAAAGAGGCAGTTAGAACTTGTACTTGCACATTGTATTGATTGTTATTGTTAAAATACACTTAACAAAATTTTTAAAATTTATAAGAAAGATAAATAAACTCCATTAAAATGAATTAAGAATATAAAGAAAATTAACTCATCAGTATTTTCTGTACGTTTTAGTTATTAATAAATGTGTAGTGTATGGATGGATATTTTAACATTTTTTTTTCAATAAATTTCTTTCACTGTGTACAATATCACAAAACACACTATTAACCACTATAAAGTCAACAAAATATTAATTTGAAAGTCAGCAGTCAACGGAAGTTCAGTGCGGAAACACAAGTAAAAAACTGTTTTTGTGTCTACAGAAGCCCTCAGACAACTCTATTTGGTCGGTTATTTCCCAACAGCTAAAATTTAATAATTCTTTCCTTGTTTGTTTATATTATAGCAGTAATTAATAAACGAATATTAAACAAATATAAATACGTAAATTGATGTCAAGATTTTTTAACTTAAACCTTTTTTGGCGACACGCAAGTTATTCATTTTGGGCTGCTTTAATAGAAATTTGATTTAACATTACGATAATTAAAAAAAGTTAAACTTTTTAATTTTTATAGTTTTATTTTTTAATCAGGCTTAAGTTTATCAAATTTTGAAAAAGAATTAAAATTATTGTGACCCTTTTCGCCACTGCGACGGCTTGCATTCTATAGTTGCAAAGAAACCATTTTTTTTAAAGAAAATTTAAGAAAAATGTAAATAATATCATTTAAAATTTAAAGTTGTTGCTTAAAGATAATAGAAAAATTATGTTTTAAAGAAAAACCCCTTTGTCAGCTGTTAAAAACAGGGCGATCCAATTTTGTGTGTTGTTCTCGTCAAATAAGAAATTGAAATAGAATGTTTGCAAGAAATTTTATACACGCACCTTTTATCACCTCTTTTTGTAGAAAAGAAAATACCAATTCCCCGCGATTTTTGGCCATTTAAAGTGACCAATTGCTTTTTAATATACTTTATTGGTTTTGTTGCCAATTTCAAGAATTCGAACTTAGTTTCAAAAATTCGAATTTAATTTCGAAAATTCGAATTTAATTTTGAGTGTTTGTATTAAATTTTGAAAATTCAATTTTAAGTTCAAAAATTCGAATTTCATTTCGAAAATTTGTATTGAAATTTTCTATTTGACAATAAAAAATAACTATTAATTTTACCTTATTTTTAAGCATTGTCGATATTCTCCGGGCATTTTAAGCAATTTTAATTCATGTAATTTTCAATTTAGAACTAATAATTTTAAAAATTTGGTCTTCATATTTATTTTAGTTCGAAAAACGTTTTTGTTTCTTTTAAAATGGGAACCTGCTTTAAATTGCTCCAATTTCCAATAGCTTTTCAGCATTTTTGAATTGATATCAGTTAAGTCGAATAAAATAAAAAAGCAAAATGTCAACAAATCTTCAAAAATTATATCTGATTTGTAAAAGATGACGTTGCAAAAAAGAAAGCTATGATATAATGTATGTAGTTTTGCAATATACAGTCGAACTCCCATAACTCGAACTTCTCTAACTCGAATTTTCTCTTACTCGAACCAATTTGATTGGCAGTAGCTCTAAAACAATAAACTACATACAATTTTCCTTCCGTAACTCGAACTTCCATAGCTCGAAATTCTCCATAACTCGAACCAAATACTCAAATTTGTATTCTATAACTCGAAGTTTTTTGCTTGTTTTGTTTATTTTGTTTATTTATTTCGCTTTCTTTTGCTTGTTTAGCAGGTTTGTATATTTTACTTTGCTCTTTTTTTCGGGGAAATCCCTTTTTGTACATTACGTGTGTCTTTTGGTTTGCCTAAATATGTTAAAATTATTTGTATGTGTTTATTTCATGGCAAGTAAACGTGTTTTATAATGTCGATGGAGGGAAATATAAGTTTATAAAAGAAGTCGAGGGTGGATTCAAGAAAAAGGAAGCATACATTAAATATGGTGTCCCAGCTAGTACGGTCTCATAGATTTTTAAAAATAAAAAATTAATTATCAACTCGTTTGAGTCAGTATCTCATCTCTTTAGTAAAATGATTAAGACCCAAATATACAAAATTATCGACATAGCAGTCCTCAATTGGTTTACAGCAGCTAGAAGTCAAACCATGCCGATTTTTTACTTCATTGTAACTTGTTTATTACAAATACATACCTACATTCTTGGGTATGAAGCTTTCAAATAGTGCCTGTTTTAAACAAAAAATACAAAATGTACACAAGTTTGCAATTTATTCTCTTTTCAACAAGAAAATTCTGTAACTCGAAGTCTCCATAAGTCGAAGTTTTTTTTGGGATAATGGTGATTCGAGTTATGGAAGTTCGACTGTAATTAATAAGATTTTGTTTTTCGTGCTTGAGTTGCAATATATTTTGAAAAATTATTCAAAATTAAACAGGGTGTAGCAAAACGTAGCACGTTCTTTATTTTAGCTCCGGGTCTAACTTATTTAAAAATTAAAAAAAATCGGTCCACAAGAAAAACGTGCCACTCTCATAAAACACTTTAATACGTTTACAATCGTAACAAATATCAGTATAACAATCAATATATATGAGTTTTTGTTAAAAATAATGCATTTATAATCGAAACAAATATCAGTATAACAATCAATAAATTGTATTTTTTAATTGTGTTTTTGTTGTAAATAAAAAACTCTTTCAATGCCAATTATTTATTTAATATTTTCCCCAATTAATATCAAAAGGTGTGCTCTCGTTAAACAAGTTTGTTTTAAACCTTAAATAACTTCTTACGTTTACCCACTCAATTTTATGGCACACCAACACATTTGACCTGCTTTTAAGTTTTAAAGTCATATTCCTATTAAAAGAACTTTAAACTTCTACCTGGAGAAAATCTATTTAATGAATTCTCGTGTGTTGGAAAGTACGTCGAGGAAGGAAATGAAAATCATAGAATGTAATAAAAAAAAGTAAAAGTACTTGTTTGTTCTTTTCGTCTTTTTACTACCAATCAAATTTTGAACAGCTATAAAAAATATGTTGCTCGTAAATACTGTTTAAACATCCGGCCATATGGATAATAAAAAAAAACTAACAACGGAAATTTTAGTAGAATTTTCGCCGGTTTTATTTTCACTTTTTTTTAGTATTAGAACACAAAAAACAATTTTGATGTGCAGGAAAATTTAGGTGAACGAAAGAATAATGTTTGTAATTATGAGAGTCGTTAGTTACCACAAATTAAAAAGAGCTCCACACAGAGATTCCCATTTCTAACAAATTTGGCCCTTAAAAATGTCAAATTTGTTAAAGGGTCCTCTTTTTTTGTTGTTGAAAAAGAGGATCTATGTATAAAAAGTCCTGATAAGGGGTTTAAGTGACTTAAATGGATGCCTAGTCGAATATCTAATCTTCCTTCTTTTCTAATTATCATAAAGGAAGACATCATTTTGTTTTCAACTTGATCGTAGTTCGTTTAACCCAACCAGAAATTCCTAAACGCCAATTATATTGTACTAGCATATACCCGCTACTTCGTTAGCGTTTCCTTTTTCTTCGTGGACATATTTTTATGCCAAAGTTTATTTTTCTAGGTTTAAACTTGTTTAAATTCTAGCATTTAACCCGCTACTTTAGTATTACCAAAAAGCTAAAGAAAACTATCAAATTTCCCGTATTTCCTTTTTTGGGTAGTATATTTTTCCCCCATTTAAGTATCAAAAGTTTCAGTATTGTAGTGGCAGCCCATAATTTAGTACGAATATGTCAATGAATGGAAGAAAATGTTCGAATTTCGAAAAAGTACCAAATTTGTGTTCGCATTTTTTTGATAAGTATCGAATGTGGTATAAACTTTGTTTCTATGTTTATTGGTTCAAAAGATAAATGGGGTGTCAAAAAAGTTCCAAAATTTAGGTTTTACCCATTTACTCCCTAAAAGGGAGTAAGTATTAAATTTTTTTTTGTATCTCTTTTAGTTTTGAAGATTTAAGGTTACCGAATTTTCCCGTTTTTACCCCCTAAACATTCGAATTTCCAAAAATCCCGTCATAGTGGATCGATTTGGGGAGTGACCAATCTACGGTCTAAATTTCAAGTTTCTAGGGTCAGCGGTTTGGGCTGGGCTATGATGAATGGGTCAGTCAGTCACTCACGCAACTCTTTTAAATATGGCTCAAAATCACCAAGGTTGTAAATTTCATGATTGATTTTATGCCAGAAAAAATTTTAAGCTGTAATGATGGCTCTTAGTTTATACTTTTGCAAATTTATTTATTTATTTATAAACGTTGACAGGGCAGCGCACACAATTCTAAACTTTTTTTATAAACTGCTTTTTAGTGAATTTCTTTCAGAAAACCATAATTTCGGGAACCTTTTTCTAAGTTTGATTAAATTAACAAAAACAAAACAAAGTACATAGCTTAAGCATCGTTTAATAACACGGGTTTTTTATGAATCTATATAAACATTAGTAAAAATTCAAATTTTTATAATTAGGCTTAAGTTCATCAAATTTAATTTTCATTAAATTATTTTTATGAAGAAAGGAATTTTACAAACATGAAAATTAATTAAAATTGTTATTGATAATCTTTCATTATTGACGTGGCTGGGGCTCGAACCCCGGCCGGCAGGTTACCATGACATGTTTCGATCGCAACCACTCGATCTCCTCAGATGGATTTGCCGTCTTACACTCGCAGCCATCGACGACCGCTGACGTCAATAGTCAAACATCAATCCTTAAACCAAATTTAATTTTCATTAAATTATTTTAATGAAGAAAGGAATTTTACAAACATGAATTACAAATAGGATACTAAATATCCTTTTCAAAACTAGATTTTGTATAATAATAACGGTGTATTTAGTAATGACTGGTGTTAAATACCTTAAATTTTTCATTAATATCTTGGACTTGTTGTTAAATATTGTAATAAGGACGCGTTCCCGAAATGACTTTCTCTGCATGTATATTGATTTAGTTCAAAAATTACTTCTTAAATTAAAATTATTGTTTGATGTCCACATAAAATAGGTTTTCTGTAGTTTTCTTTTTTCTTTTTTCAATAAAGTCAAGATTTAATACATTAAATTGCTAGCAAAACCAATTCTGCACCTTGGTGATTTTGAGCCATATATAGATAGAAGATAGATAATCCACATCTATATGAGATTTTTTAGTCTTAAAGTGATTTTAAGGAGAAAGTTTATATGTGACTTCTGATCAATTCAGAACCTATCAACACAAAATTTGAGATAACATAGTAGCCTTATATTATGGAAGTTATCCTTAACAAATACCATCATTTTGGGGATTGGAAATCAGATAAAGTAATAAGGGTTGCGAAAAAATATTATTGTATCGAAACTAAAATAAATACCGAAATATTAAGATGGTTCATCGGCACAAGGACCCTATTTTGAAGAGAAGTTTATGAAATTATATCAGTAGGCTTCATTCTTGTGACAATTAGAAGACACTTAATTTTATCAAATTATCTCCAAAATTGCGACCTGTAATATGCCCACCAGGTTTTATAAACAACTAGCCAGTCGAACAGAAGGACAAAGTTAGAAACATTCAGAAAGTGATTCATAGTCGATTGGCATACTAAAAGGTTGGTCTACACTGATAGAAAAGACGTCACAACGCTGATCTATTTTGATATCAGTAATAAGACAAGTGTCTTCGTTTTTGGGCCCATGACACTTTTCATCATTGTGATATCAGCCTTACAATCACATGGCCAAATTGTCGCCAGGTTATCAATGGGCTGATACATCGTCATAACATGACGAATCGGAGCCAGTTTAGTAAAAAATTTCATCAGTGCGATGACTCAGTAGCTTCAGAGAAAGGATTCAATAGGCAAACTGTCATTAAATTGAGTCATTAGGATTGACTTAAGTCAAAGTTAGGGAATATTTTTGCTACACATGTTTGTTTCATTTTTGTTGTTTTCCGCCAATTGTTGCAGCTTGGCCGATATGGTTAATCATTCTACTGTGATAATTTGATTTATTTAACAGAATAATTTAAACAAATTGTATATGGGAATTTTTGCTTCTTAGTTTACTTTCTAAACAAGAAAAGAATGTTAATAAAACACAAATCAAATTGATGCCACAGTAGTCATAGCATATATAAATCATTAAATATGACAAAATTTTATGATGACGTTCTTCATTGGATTGATGCCACTTTTTGCCTTATTGATGCCATTTGTAATAACCTTGATGTTACAATTCTGATAATAGGGCATTAGCAACATGAAGATGCATTTTTCTATAGATACATATAATCAGTTTTTTCATGGAATGCATATCAGATAATGACAAAAGTATTATTTAACATAGGGATCACCTTTTTAAATACTTCTTTATATCTTTGATATATACAGCCGGATATTAAAGTATGATATATCAAAGTTTTTGTCTTTAGATGATTGGTTTGTAAAAGTTTCATAAAACTTGAAATTACACTATTAAATTCCGTGACGATCGGTCCATAATTTACCATATGCCCTTTATAAAGCACACTATCGGAAAACACTTTAGTACGCATAAAACCATAATAAATAACGCAATTGTAATTTGGTCAGTAAGATTGGCCTTCTCGAGACAAGAACTTTGGTATATCGTACTTTAAGATCGGACTATTAGTGACAAAGATGTAACGAAAAAATTAAAAAGGCAAACCCTACGTTCGACAAAAAAAAAAAAAGAAAAAACGAAGCCGGGGATTTTTTTGAGCGACGGCCTAATGTACATATATATAATGGAAACATTTTTATACGGCCGATAAAATTCTACTCTACCAGTTAAGAAAATCTAATAAGTAGTGGCACAAGTGTTATTGTGAAGTTTTTGTGTTATTATATTTTTTAATAGTTTACATACCCCTGAAGATGGTTAACGATGCTAACCGAAATATTGGGAAAATAATAAAAATATAAAAAACAAAAATACCTATAAAGAATTTTTATTTTTATTTTATTTATTTACGTGGACCTGCAGCCAAACAAAAACAACAAACTATTACTTACCGTCAAGATATAAAAACGGGCCTTAAAGGTATAATATCCGAGAGAGTTTGAGTGTTATAATTTATAACACTTTATAATTGTATTTTCAATATTTTTCACTAACACTAAATTTCGGGAAATTTCTCACTTTTGCGGCTGCCTACCTAAACGGTTCCTAGAAAGTTTATATGTTCTAGAAAAATGTTTACTGAGATCTTAGGTACATTTTTGTAGTTGGTTGGCTACAACTTTGCCTCAGAAGTTAAATCAAAATTCCGAACGGCTTGCAAGATATGAGCCTGAGAAATTGCAAAAATGACACCGGGGCCCCAAATCCTTGGGGGCCCATAAAAAAGTGCAGGACTTTGGGCAAAACTGGGAGACACGGGTCTTTTTTTTTGGTCTTTTATCACTTGGTGGTGTCCGTATGTGGTTATTTTTCTTCGCGTTGCACTGTGGTATGTACAAACATTTGACACAAAATGTTTTATCAATTTGTAAGAAAAAAATTATTTAATTGAGCAAGAATGCGAAAAAATATAACGGAAAAGTGAAGAATATATGAATTTTTTAACAACCCTCAAAATAAAAAAGGGCTAAGTATTTTGTCTATCCAAATTTGAGAACGGAACGAACGCTTTTTCATCTTTCAGCTATGATACCGAATGTTAAGCTGACAGTTTATTAAAATAAATAACGAATTTAAATTAAAAAAAAATTATTTTTTTTTTGTTTTCACACTGTATCCACATTTGTAAAACATTTTAGAATAAAGATAGAAAATTAAAACATATCTCAATTTTTGTTGAGAATGCTATGATTTTTAAATCATTACCCCACGTTTGTCGTTTGATAAAAGTTTTGAATTAAAATCATTTTCAATATGAAATCAAACCTGCGTGTTTGTTGGCTCATGTTGGATCAATGATCGTTTTTTTTTCATCTTACAACCCAGTAAAAACTTCGCTTACTTTTTAAAAATGAATAGCATCCCTCACTAATTATTTAAGCCTTGATTACACTATCTCACAAGTCTTACGTATTCCATAATACTTTGTGAGATAGAAATCTAATGCGTTTTGTTGCGACTGTCACACTTTGTCATATTACTTGAGTTTTTGACATGTATTAATACAAAGTATAATAGTGTAATCTAGCCTTTACTAGTTTTTTTCTATAACTACATCTATAACAACTTCTATAACTACTTTTTTCTGGATGTATGTATGTAGGTAAAAAAATATTGACTTATTTTTGAATGCGTTAATTTTGGGACATCCCATGTAAAATTCATTGGTTCTTTCAGTAGAATTGTAAGTAGTGCTCTTATGTTTTTCTGATTACTTTACACATTATTTTGTAGGCGAAGTTTTTACTGGGAAGTACGAGTATATCGAATGACGAAGAAAAAAAGTGAACATTTACGTCAGTGTTCAAAAATAAAAAGAACATTATTTAGCGTTCGGCTCACACACCCAGGAACGATATCTATTTTTTAGTGTTTGTGTAGACGAACACAACCCTTAACACCGTTCGTAACTAATTTCAAGAAATATCCGAACATTATATAGTGTTTTGTTCTTCGTTAAAAAACAGAGCAATTGTAGTGAAACTGTAGACAAATATTATATTTTAGTGTTCATAATGTTTCTTTTTTATTTTGATAAAGAAATGAACAAACAAAAAATGTTAGCAATGACCGCAGCACAATCAGCTTGTGTGTATATTGTGTATATGTTTTGTTTGTGTAAAACTACTTTGCTGGCTTTTTGTTTTTTTTTATATGTGCATTTTGTTTTTGTAAAAAATGTTTGGTTTTTTTTTTTGCCAGCCAAAAGGGCGCTACGCACTGAACCCAATAAAGCTGGAGGTCCATACCACGCATTTTCGCCTCCACGCAGCGCATGCTTTTCTAACATTACTTGCGTTCTACGTTTCAAGTTACATGCAACGCTTTTTATGCAGCAGCAGCACTAGTAAAAATAAAATTTAATTAGAAAGAAAACCTACTTTTCGCCTCAAGGCATCTACGCTTTTGTGCATGTAACTAACTACGTATAACTACACAGATTCTACTTTTTTGACAGCTGTGTATGCTGCGAAAAGCGAGTAACGCGTGGTGTGGACCTCCAGCTTAAAGTTTGTTGTTAAAAAAAAAAAAAACAGAACAGAACAGAATTAAATGTTCTCATCTTTTTGTTGAGTTGGATAAGAACAGCATTTTTTTTGTGTTTGAAAATTGATAAGCAGGGAAACGTTAGTTTTTTAATGATTTGCTGCACAAAATTTATTAGCGTTTGTGTTTTGCACATATCTACCGAACCGAACTCTAAGCAGCGATATTTAGTGTTTATTTTCGAACACTGATTTAAGTACTTAATTTTTAAAGTATTTAATGTCATTCTCTGCTACTCATTAGCAAAAACGTTGAATATTATTAAAAGCAAATGCATCAGAAAATTTCAAAAAAAATTATTTTGGAATTTGGGAACCTCTAGCTCACAAGATATTAGGGGGGTTTTCACAACAAAGCAAAGTGTTAGATATGCAATTTTAAACGAGGATTTAGGGATTGGTTAACATAAAAATATAAATGGCCGACTCTAGTGTCCTTTTTCCTGAAAATTTTACCCTCTTTAATTAGCACTCCTCTAATTATTTATTCATTTCGATTGCCATGCAATTTTATTGCCCGCTAAACAACATTAATTTGTTCGAGACACCCACAGCAACAATGTTAACATAATGCTATAATGTTGTTGAGTATATTGTTGATGTTGCTGTTGCCGACAATGTAGTTCGATGTTGTTATGAATGTTGTTTTTGCCACTACAATTTACAAGAACTGAGAGCAACTGAAAACATTTGTACAAATTAGTTAGGAAAACATCAGTTACAAGTAAAAATTAAATGAATTGAATTGACTGACTGACTGACTACAAAACTTAATTCGTTTTCACTGAAAACAGATGGACTATTTGTTTGTAAAATTATCTAATATAAATGAATATGAAAGAGCAGAAACGAAATGTTACAAATACATTTACAAACATTCAAGCGCGGATCGAAATAGGGGTTCTAGGGGACTATGGAGATCATGCCCCCTGGGCTTGTCGAGCTCTTTTGATCTAAAATTATAAATTGAGTTTGCAGGAGGTTCTGACTTTATCTCCACAATTTTGTCCCCATCCTCGAACCATAGGCTGATTCCGCCCTTGCATTATTTGATATGTAATTTTACTTATAGTTGCTCTGTTATCACAAATCCACAAATGTAAACACTCACTTAATTAATGTGTTTATTTTAATGGGTCCCCAGGATAAAAGCCAAATGCAGTTGTACATTACAGTTGGTAGACTTAAGTTATTTTGCTGGATATTATTGAAAAAAGTTTCTGGTTTCTATAAGAATTTTAGGCATTCAGGTTTATAAAATTAATGCTGGCTAAATTTCTGCATCATTTTATCGCTGTGGTCAATCAGATCTGTTTTAAAAATGATTTTTTTAAGATTCACACATAATTCAAAAATAATTGATTTATATTCTAAATATTTAACAAAAGTTATAAAGTGTTTCGTTCAAAACGTATTATTTTTAAAGGTATTTTCTAAATTTTCATTTAATGTTTGTAAAAGTTTTGTAGTTAAGCACCATGTTTTTTTACAGTGTAGCATAGTTTACATTGACTTGGTTGTCGGTGTAGTCGGGTAACCGAACCTTTTTAATATGTTTTCAAAATCTAATTTATTTCACTATTAAATGAAAAAACTTTAATAGTACAAACTAAATATCCAGTTGTTCTAAGCCACATTTTTTAATGTAGATTTTCACTACACAGAAAAAAATTCTCGCTAATTTTTTATTTTCAATTAAAGCATTAATCAAAAATAAAATCACTTCTCACCCAGAGACCAATATGATCCATTGTGACGCCTTAAATGAATTAAAACATTTAAAACATTAAATATTTAATTAATTCCACAAATTTTTTTTTATTAAAATCTATTTTTATTTTTTTTTTGTGTATTTTAGCTAGAAAAAAGTGAAAATAAAAATTAGTTTTTCAATGTTCATGCCCAGCGGGAAAAAGAAGGAGTTCGGTTGCCTTTTAGAAGGCCTCTGTACTCCTTCTTTTGGACAAACAAGGCCTGCTCGCCCCATTCTATACTCATATCTTTTTTACACACGTTGTCATTGCGGAGAAGGCGTTTCGCTCTCGCTTTTTGTGTAGGTACATAAGAATGGTAACGGGATCAAAAAATAACATTATTTTGCTTTTGCTTGTGCGAAAAAATCAAGAAAAAATTGTACTCCTTCTCTACTCCCTTTTCATAGAAGCGAGTGGGGAAGGTGTATATTATCTTTTATACCAATAAGCCGAGGCCTTCTATGAGGCATTCTTTAGCAGTTAGATAAGAATAATAATTGAATCAAAATAAATTTAAAGCAGGCCTTTAAAAAGGCCCGAAGTAAGAAGGTCTTCTAAGTTTTTCCGCTGGGTGCTGATTTGCCAAAAATGAAAGAAAAAAATTATATTAATGTTGTTGTTGGTATAAAATGCGTTTATTAACTTGTTTAATTGCAACTGACAAGAACATCAACAAAACACACCGAATGACTTTAAACACAATATAAAACAGAAGCAAAAAAAAAAACATTTTTAAATTTGACACTTACTCGGTTTATTAAGTTGAATACTATTTACACAGTAGTGCAAGCGTATATTTTGTAGTTGTTACCCGAGTCAGTATTTGGTATTGACATCATTCACTTTTATTTGTGACTTCATAAAGTGGCAACCAAATAACCAGCACACCAACTTACGTACCATTTCATGTTGCACATACAAATTAACATTCATATGCAACACGTTTATGGTCATGTCTGTTGCTGAAAATGAAATCATATAGGTACAACGCTTAATTGCACTATTCTATGTTCTGCCAAAAATGGTATGTTGCGCGCTCACACACACAAACAACTGCACCCTCCCTCGCCTGCTTGTTTCGCTGGCTCGTTCACTTGCTTGCAATTTACTCACTCGTTCATTCATGCCGTAATTCATTGTGCAGTGACGTTGTTTTGGTGGATACTTAATGAAATAATTGTAAAATAAAGAAGAAAAAAAAAAAAAACGATACAATGTAAATGTTCATATAAATAGAGACTAGATTCTCTATTGGGTGTTTATAGAGTGTGTGATATGAAACTTAAATTGATTAATTATGACCGAAGGCATTGACGAAATTTGACAAAGTGATACTTTTGCTGAAATAATCAGACAAAATAAATTTAAGGTGCTGGATTTTCTATAATAATACTACAATAATTATTTTTTAGTAACTTTTAAAATCGAACAAATTTTGAAAACAAGACTATAAAGAAAGTTCATAAAAATATATTACGACGACAAAAATCGAATTTTTTATTTTTTTAAATGTAACCACTATTGCACTGAATATGTTCGCCTAATAAAAAATTGTATTATTTTGCGAAGCACTAAAGGTACATTTAAAAAATAAGCGCACAATTATGCGCTACGCAATAAGACATACAGTAATGCAGTAAAGTAAGTGAAAGAACTCTCAACAACTTAAAAATAAAAACAACATTTCAAGTGCTACGGCATTCCCTTACTACGAAGCAGGCTTGTAAGGGAGAATACTAAAAAATAACTGTATCAAAACATTCAGTGTGTAAAGATGATCATTACATCCAACAATGTTTATGTGCGCTGAATAATGCGCTTTATGTGTCATAAATGTATTGCTTCAAAGTGGGAATTCGCCATATAAAATTCATGTCTTCTGTAAGCGCAATGGCAAGCGAAACCCTTATGTTTCTCCCTTACAAGCCTGCTTCGTTGGAAGCGCTATTTTTTATTGGGTCTATATACCAGTACGCAATCAACCTGTAAATATTTTTTTAACGCATCACATTAGTCTGTACCAGACAACTGCAAAATCCACTATTTTTGTTGATTTAATCATACGCTAAGAGTTACATTAACTCCATGCCTGCACAAGAAAGTTCAACGTTTGTAACTTTAACATCGTTTTGTACACATTTGATTTATGCATTTGCGTGTAAAGTGTAGCCCACAAGGGACTAGGACTAGTCCAAAAGTAACCCTAACGTATGGAAAAACATGGTCTATTTAACATTACGATGTGCTAGCGCAGGACCATATTATCCACCTTTGGACTACTTAGTTTAAAAACTACTCCATGGCATACTCCATGCTTGCATTACATCGGACCAGTCCATGGAATAGTTTATTTTATCAAAATGGATCAGGTGGTCCAATTTTATTTGCAGGGTGAAAGTGCTTTGTTTGCATTTATTGTTGCGCACGCAATAACACAATTTCGTAAAGTCAAACGGCATTTATTCTTTTGCTTTTGCATTTAAGTAGTCATTGCCACTCGATGACACAACGACGAATGTAAATTGGTATGAGTACGAGTCGCTTTGTTGGTATGATTGTTGTAGGCATAAGTTCAAATAAAATAGTTGTATTGTCCAATTTGTTTTTGTGTTAACCCTGCAAATAATATTGGACCACCTGATTTTGGTCAAATGGACTACTCATTGGACTAGTCCAATGTAATGCAAGCATGGACCAAGGCGAACTAACTACAGGTGGTGTTGAAACGGCATCTGAGTTTGACATTTCGAGCTTATTTGTTTTCATTTGTTAGTGTTTTGCTAAGACATTTCGAGCTATAAACACTAACAATGCAATGCAAAAAACCCTATATTGTTTCTGTTGTTTTTGGATTGTTGTAGTTCCGACACCACCTGTAGCTGAATTCGCCTTGGCATGGACCATGTCATTGTTAAAAAGTGTTTGTAGTGAGACGACATGTCTTCGTTTTTTGACGAAATGTGTTCGTTTTTAAACGACTTGAAAACTAATCCTCTTGAGTATACCATGGAGTAGTTTTAATACTACTTATTTCTAATCCTAAGCTGGGTTATATGGTCCTGCCGTAGGACATTGTTATGTTAAATAGACCATGTTTTTCCAGACGTTTGGGTTACTTTTGGACTAGTCCTAGTCCCTTGTAGGCTACATTTAAGACGCATGTTTGGACTAGTCCTATTATTTGCAGGGTATTTTTTTAAAAGCGTAACAAGCAACATTTACAACAAAAACAACAATACACTGTACATACAGAACTACTGTACTTTTTAAGAAATGATAAAAAATAAAAACGTCTTCTGTTTCTATGGAAATTGTTTCAGCTACTGAATAGTCATCAGAGCAATGATTTTTGTGTATTTTTCTTTGTATATATTTTTTACCAACGCAATAATTGGCAAATGAAGCTAAACATGGTATGAATGGCAAAGCCAATACGCTGTGCGTGACTTGAAATAATTTTAAAACAACACCGATGTGTGTGGCTGAGAAAGTTTGATTGCATCAACACAAATGGGTGTATTTGATGTTGTTGATTTAATGCGAATTTTTTGCAATCGCACAGAGCCGTTCTCTGGTCTGTGCGTGCGTGAAAATTATTATTATCTGTTACATGCACTAATACCTGTCAGCAGAATCTATATATATATATCGTTTTATATAGCTATATAGCGTTTATTGCTGCTACACTCGACATTTTTTTTTGTAAATTTACAGTTAAAAGTTGTTTAAATATATTTTTAAGCATTAGGTATCTAATTTAATTTGCAGTTATTATTAAAATAACAATTATATGTAGCGTAGGTATAGTGTACTGTTTTTATTATGAAATATACTGAAAAATTTACTTTAGCTAGAGCTACGAAAAAAAGTTCCAAACAGTTCCGCGACTCTTGCTTATAAAAAACAACTGCCAGTAAGTGTAAAAAAGTCAAGTGGAGGTCCACCTCTTTCCACTTTCAAGAAATTGAGCATATTATTCTTAGGTAGTACACCTTATTCTGAAAATACCACTTGCAAATGACATTTTTTTAAATCGCTACATTTTACATTCTTCACAAAATACTTGTGTCCACCACTGATGTATACTTAAACTGCTACGAAAAAATATAAAAAGGGGAATTCCGTTACTAAATTGTAACTAATAAATCCGCAATAGAAAAATTTTTGAAGCAATCTTGTTCTACATTCAAAGATGCGTCACCTGACAAAATATTGTAGGCGAATTCCACTTCGTTGCTCCAAAAAGCAAATGTATATTTTCATTTTGATATTGCAAGCGAAAACAGAGAAAAGTAGAAAAATGGCTGTCCTGTAAAATTTGGTTCTTGTAACCAAAGGGGGTCGATATTAGAAAGTGTTAAATTTTAAAGAATAATACAATTATGTGAATAATTTACTTGTTTTAAATTGTATGTAGATACTGACATCAGAAATTCCGTGTAATAAGTTTTAAGCGAATTCGATAAATTTTTTAAAAATTGTCCGCCATATTGGATCCTTTATTTAAATTTTTAAAAACTAACATCAGATTCGTAATAGCGACCCCAAAATATCCCGTATAGTAAGTTTAAAGCGAATTCGATAAATTTTTTAAAAATTGTCCGACATATTGGATCCGTCATTTTAAATGTTTAAAAACTGAAATCAGATTCGTAATAGCGACCCCAAAATATCCCGTATAGTAAGTTTTAAGCGAATTCGATAAACTTTTTAAAAATTGTCCGCTATTTTGGATCCGCCATTTAAAATTTTTTAAAACTGCCATCAGATTCTTAATTAGCGACCCTAAAAACCTTAATGTACCTAGTTTTATTAAAATTTATTGAATCCATATGAAGTAAATAATTTTGTCGCACTAAATTTTCAAATTGTCCCTGTGTGCGGCGGCTAAACAGGCGAGACCAAATAATGTTTTGTTAGTTTCGATACGTACATCGAGAAATTCCGCACGAGAAAGAGTTTGCTTGAAACATTTGAGCTTTGAGTGAAAAATGGTGCAAAAGAATAAAAACTTAAAATTTTTCGACCTTTGAGCAATAGTGATGAAATAAATGTAGTTTTTTTCTCTCTCAGTTTATAGCTACATTTAGAATTTCCAATTGGTTTCCGAGTTATAGACATGAGAAAAATTGCATGTTCTTCGGAGGAATCAAGTTTGAGCCAAAATGTTCATGAAGGAATAAAAAACAAGTTAGAGTGCTATATTCGGCTGTGCCGAATCTTTGATACCCTCCACCGACAGTTCGAATGTTTAAGGAGTAATATCTGTATGATTTTATTATAATTTTAAACTGTGACGATTTGTTATTAATTATGGTTTAAGGCAACCAAACTGTTTTCCGGTAGAAGGGTTTATATGGGGCCTAGGGTAAATTATGGACCGATCATCACGAAATTTCACAGCGTCATTTCTAGTCCTTTAAAACTGTGACGTACCAATTTCTGTTATGATAGCATTATTAATTATGGTTTTAGGTGTACTGAACTGTTTTCCGGGAGTAGGGTTTCTATGGGGCCTAGGGTAAATTATGTACCGATCTTCACGAAATTTCACAGTATCATTTATAGTCCTATAAAACTGTGACGGGCGAAAATTTGTTATGATTGCATTATTTTTTACGGTTTTAGGCGTACTAAACTGTTTTCCGGTAGTAGGGTTTATATGGAGCCCAAGGTAAATTATGGACCGATCGTCACGAAATTTCACAGTGTTATTTCTTGTCCTTAAGAACTGTGACGTACCAAATTTTGTTACGCTAGCGTTATTTTTTACGGTTTTAGGCGTACTAAACTGTTTTCTCGGGAGTAGGGTTTATATGGGGCCCAGGGTAAATTATGGACCGATCTTCACGAAATTACACAGTTTTATTTCTTGTCCTATAAAACTTTGATGTACCAAATTTTGTTATGGTAGCATTATTTTTTACGTTTTTAGGCGTACTAAGTTGTTTTCCGGAAGTATGTTTTATATGGGGCCTATGGTAAATTATGGACCGATCTTCACGAAACTTAACAGTTAAATTTCTAGTCCTATGTAACTGTGACTTGCCAAAATTTGTAATGATAGCATTGTTAGTTAGGGTTTTAGGCTTAATATACTGTTTTCCGGGAGTAGGGCTTATATGGGGCCTAGGGTAAATTATTGACGGATCTTCACGAAATTTCACAGCGTGATTTCCAGTTGAATAGAACGAATTGTTGCGAAAGCTTATATCATTCTGTGCATTTTTCCACCATTTATGTTAGTTTTTGTAACAAAATTATCAATTTTTTTTAGGTGGTGGTTCCACATTTTGATTCATAGCTCAGATACTATTGAACCGATTTTGCTGAATTTCAATCCCAAACTGCTTAGGATAACTACAAGCAATTTGACACCAAGTTTGTTGATTTCTTTTGAGTTTTTCGAAAGTGAGCGTGTTTTCAACAGACGGACAGACAGACGGACATGGCTTAATCGACTTAAAATTACTCAAGGACCCAGAATATATATACTTTATAGGGTCTGAGATGAATAGTAAAAAAGTTTCACACGGAATGACAAACTGAATATACCCTCTTCACAACTAATTGTGGTGGAGGGTATAAAAACGGCAGCTTAACCAGCAAAAACCTTAAAGAAATTCTACAAGTGTTTGCACTCGATGACTTCAAAAATGTTGCATAGTGTTATACTCGTCATAAATAACTCTTATAGAAATCTCAAACGGGCTACACAACTTTATCCTTGTGGGTCCATGACTGCCCATGGGTCCCACATAGGTTAAATTCTTAAGAAATTATGGGGATATAATGCGGTGTGGGTATCATATGGCGGGCTTAACCGATAACACATTCTTATTTGTTTTTAGTTACAATTTCAAAAAAAAAAAGAAAAATTATTTGCGAAACCTGATATTCAAAGTTTGAATGAAAATCTTGCTTCCAATGCATTTACTTAAACATAAATACATATGTGTGTGTGTGTATGTGTGTGTGTGTGCGTGAAAGCGTATGTATTTATCCATGTAAACTCTCACTCTCCATCAGAATTTGACTAACCACTTACATACAATTATGCTAATAAGTTTAATTTACACTTAGGAATACACAATGCCATTGAAATTCATTTGAAATGGAATGAATTGCAGTGAAATGTTGAATAGCGAAAGAAGCAACAACCAAGCATCCAATGAATAAAATGAATGGCCAAATAGATGGTGGTGCATTTATTTCAAAATTTTGTATGTAAATGCAACATTCCATCATTTTTTGCTGTTACACATTCATACATAAAGTATTCTCATTATAGCAGCATTCGTATGTGTGTGTTTTGCACATTTGAGAGATGTACAATTTTATGTTTATTAACTTTAAAGAATTCATTTTGCTTTTAGTCATCTCAGATAACCGAATATTTCAAGAAAGTAGGTACCTTTCGTTTGTAGCTTAAAGGAATTTAAAAGTTTTTCTTTCCAAGGGCTTAAAGTGTTTCAGTACAGGATTTAATGATTTCTAAATATTGGAGTAAATTTAATGATTTCTAAATATTGACAGTTATTACACATAAATAGTCAGCCTTATTAAGGTTGTCCTTGCCGTCAGAAGACTCAAGAACACAGGTTGTGTGCCACTTTAATCTATTACAAAAAACAATTCAGTCGTTGACGACACCGACAACTGTTATAAGGTTGAGTATCTACTTTTTTTTGCACTAGATGAGATGAATACCCCGCCAAGAGAATTATTTATAATTTAAGACAAGCTACGAGTAGGTATCTTCAGTTAAAGAGACGCATAATTCAGACTGATTTGTTCCAGTTTAATGGTTTACCAATTTGCCTATAACAGACACTGAAATGATTCTAGAGTCGTGTTGGCACGACTAAGATCAGGATGGAGCAATACGCTTAATGCCTTCTGGCGCTGCATGCACTGTGCCGTCCCTAACTTATGCTCAGCATGTGGTCAGAGTCCACAAGACAGCCCTTCTTCGCTATGACCAAGACATCTATAGACCCACCCTGTAAAAGTAGGTCAATTCCCTGGACTTGATCTGGCCGAATCAACCAATTAAATATTGTATATTGTTATTGCTGTTACAGCAACAACAACAACAACTTTATGCCTTATGAACTTTATTATGGTGAAATCCTTTAGAAACGGAATTTTTTTCTTGTTAATTTTGTATTTCCTGGAAATCATTTAAATTGTATTCTAACAAAAAAGTACCCAAGGGTTAGCGTCGAGCCCATGAGAGTTAATGATGCAGGCAAACATACACACACACACACAGATACACACTTGTAAATTACATTGCATACAAATGGGCTTTTGAGAACATTCATACATACACATTTACACTCATCCAATATTTGGAAACGAGTTCTTGTTGGCGAGATGGTGCTAATGGTCACGCATACAATCGGTTGATTTTGTATGCATTTCCCAGCGTTTTTTTTCAACGGCTGTTGCTATTTTTTGCAGTGCAACAAAAAAAAGGCGTCCTGCAACGAAATTTGTTTTATTCATGTATGTATTTAAGTAAGAAAGAAAAAGTCTATATGATTTTACCAACTGAAACGTAATAGACTTTTGTATGCATGACATCAAACATTTGCTGAAAAACAAAATTCATAAAATTTTTTATCCGCGCATAACACAGTGGGGTAGAATTAAGAAAAATATTGATGAATATAAAATTTTTTAGCTTGTCAGGTGATTTGGATAAAACAAACTGTAAAGTGGGTGGCTAAGACTCCCTAGAGGGAAGCGAACTGACACCAAAGTAGTCCCGTGATAGGTCTTTGGTGGAAGAGACCGGTTCTAGTTTTAACACCTTCTATGAATAAGACCTATCACTTTTACATGGGGTTGTCATTGGAGGGGGTCAATTGACACCATTTGACCAGTCACAAATCTATTCTCAATGGACGTGTTTAGTGACAGTTACTAAAATGTAGTATTATTTCAATACGATGTAGTATTATTTCAATAAAACAAGTCCTAGGATTAAATTCAAGAGCCAAATTTTAGAAAGTCACAAAAAATGTATCACAACATTGGTGAAGACTGTACTGTAATTCATTACTTTTTCTACCTTTTTGTTCTTCATAAATTAGTTACATGATTGGTTCTCCTTTCACTGGTCATGAGTTCTTTCTTTTTGTACCTGTTCTATTTTAACAACTCCCAGGACCAGTCTGTGGGACCAATTGACACAATTTTCCCGCAGGGCTGTGACTCATGACTTTGAATTCTATAGGTGAAGGATATTGGAATACGTTTCTACTCCGCATGCCTTCCTATGCCCTTTGCTAAACAAAAATTTAAAATCATGTCTATCAAAGTTATTTACGGGAATACAAAATTTATTATTAAGATTTTTGTATGACGTGCTAAATTCCCAATTTTTTATATTTGATAAATACACTGAAATTTATTGTTGAGGGAAAGCTAGCTTCTATGCGCATTTCACTGGTTGCTTAGGCCAGATCATCAGGAAACCTTTTCCAAAGATTTTAGAAAAGCTAAAAATATTATACAAATAAAACCCTAAAGCGAATAAAGTCTTACTTGTAACAATATCAAAGCTTAAACAAAACACTAACAATAAACAGTGAGTTTATCTTTTCTAACGTCCCCCTACAATGTCTGTTTTCTCCAATAAAAAAGGCTTTCAAAAAATTTCTGTAGTAAAAGATTGTGGCGAACTTTCGGATCAGTTAGGCATTTGTTTTGCTTCACGTCCTGATTTAATATTAAATTTTTTACTCCACCAACAAATTTCCGCTAAAACGGTGTGAGGTGATGACCCGAGCCACATAGTTTTTAATAATTTATGCGCAAAAATTTTTTCAGCTTGTTTTACAAAATATTAGTTGAACATATTAGGCAGTTTTATTGCATAATGTTAAGCACTTTTTTTTTTTGAAAGACCCCAGAACGCTGAAAGCTGAACGAATTTTTGTCCACAAAAATTATTATCATGCCGTTTTAGCGGAAATTTGTTGGTGGAGTAAAAACTTTTTGGTCTTGAATATTAAAATCAGGACGTGAAGTGAAACAACGGCCTAACTGATCCGAAAGTTCGTTATTAAGCCCTTTACATATTTTGCACCAACTTTTGGTCTTCGAAGACCCCTAGTGAAATTTGATGCAGAAAATATACGTAGAACATTTTAACCCTCAAAAGATCCGTTTTAGTAAACTTTTGTGTAAAAGTTGGGAAAAGGACAAAAATTACTGCTTTAAATGAGAGTTAGAGCCTCTTAACTTTGAGGGTTGATATATTCCAAGAAAAGAATCGCCATACAATTCTGCTGAAGACATCCGAAAAAATGTTTTAGCTCAGAACTACGTTAAGTATATTTTTTGTTTGACTTATTCCAAACGCCTTTTCTGAAAACTCAAAAACTTCAAGGCCCGAAATTTCGAAAACACAGAAAAAATTTTGCCCCAGTAAACGCATTAATCAAAAATATAATCAGTTTTAATTAAAAATTTAATCAAGTGAATTAAACGTTTAATCAAGTGAATTAAACGTTTAATCAAGTGAATTAAAAGTTTAATTGATATTATTAATTTGTATACTGGTACAAATTAATGTTGTCAATTAAACGTTTTATACACTTGATTAAACGTTTAATTCTCTTAACTAAATGTTTAATTCACTTGATTAAATTTTTAATTAAAACTGATTTTATTTTTGATTAATGCGTTTACTGGGGCAAAATTTTTTTCTGTGAACCCGAGCGAACTTTTCAAAATTCTTTGTCAAATTTGACCTACCAGTAGTCTAGTTTTATTTCGCGTTGCAAGTATTGAGGCTGGCGGTGATGACTCGAATTTTGTTGCACTGTGTAATTTACCATAGGTCCCATATAAAGCCCACTCTGGGAAGCAGATAAAGGTATTGTTCCAATTTGGCGAGAAAAATGTCATGTATTTTAGCGATATACGTTCCATAATTTACCTTATACCAGATATCACTCTACAGAATTTTGGGATGATTATCCGCAACTAATTTTAATGCTGACGTCCGTTTTTATAAAGATTCATTAATAATATATAGATATTCACCCTTATCGTGTTTGGCGTATTTAAAATACGCTTACGACTGTTTGGTAAAAGGTTAAAAAGAACGTGAACTTGTTTCCTTTAATCCAGTGCTATTCAACCTTTTTGGCTCGTGTACCACTAAATTCACGACAAACTTTTCGCGTACCACCAAAAAAAATATAATGTAAACAATTTTAAAATTTTTAATCCATTTTATTTATTAATAATAAAAAATAAAAATAACAAAAAACATAACAAGAACATGTACATTAAAAATATATTTTAATAAGGAAATCTTTCATTTAATTTTTATACAACTTATAATAAATTAGTAAAAAAAGAAATTTTTAAAAAATTTAAGAAATTAAACATTGAGAAAGAATTATTCAAAGTTAATAAAAAACGAAACAAAATTAAAAATAATGCATTTATAAAAAACTTAACAGAACGAGTAAATTAATATATTCTAATTAAGAGATCTTTCATTTGATTTTTATCCAACTATTAAATATAATTTAATAAAAAATTAAAAAAATAAACTTTACAATAGAACTATTCAAAGTAAAAAAAAACGAAACAAAAATGTATTTGCAATTAATTTTATAAAAATCCGAATCAATGAGATCGTTGGCACTGCATTTTTGATATTAGAGATTTTATGTCTGGTTCAATTTTTGTTAACTTTAATCTCATATTTGGCTCCAAGTTCATCGTTGTTCTGTATTTATTTTTGATTATCACCATTGAGGAAAATCCTTGTTCACATAAATATGTGGAGGTGAATGGCAACAAATACTTAACTGCTTCACGATATAACGATTCATATTCAGTTTTCTGGTTCATCCAAAATGAAAAAAGATTAGTGTTTTGGAAAGCTATTTTTTGTGTTGGATTATAGGATATATCAATTAATGATTCCTTATCTTTAAAACACAATTTTGAACGTTGTTGCTCCAAAAATGGATTATGTATCCATAAATGGTCTTCATGGCTTTCAGGAAAATAATTATTGAATGTGATTATTAACATTTTACAATGACTAATAATGCAAGTTTTTAGCTCAATTGTGGGTTCAAATTTGTTTTCAAATAGAAATTGTTCCAATTTTGAAAATGATTCATAACTGTTGTTTTCAACAGCATTTACGATTAAATTTAACTTTTTAATCATTGCTTTTATTTTTCCATGTACCTCAAAAGGTGTCTTTGATGAGCCTTGTAGACTTAAATTTAATTCATTTAAACGCGAGAAAATATCTGATAAATAAGCTAACTTTGCTAACCAAATTTCATCTAAAAATTTATTGTAAAAATCATTATTCATTTGTTGCAAAAATATTTGAACTTCTGTACGTAGCTCCAAAAGCCGAGTAAGCATTTTTCCTCTTGATAGCCATCTTACCTCAGTATTCATAAGAAGATTGGTATACTCACTTTCCATTTCGATACACAACTCTTTAAACAAGCGACAATTAAGTGATCTTGATTTTATAAAATTAATTATCTTAACTGCATCATCAAGTACTTCTTTTAGGTCACTTGGTATTTTTTTCGAAACCAAAGCTTCCCGATGTATAACACAATGGGTAAATGCACAGTCTGGAGCAACAGATTTTACTTTTGTGGTTACCCCATTATATTTTCCCGTCATTGCTCGGGCACCATCTGTGCATAACCCAACGCATCGCTTCCAGTCCAAATTGTTTTCTTGAACAAATTGATTTAGCATTTTGAAAATTTCATTAGCTGTGCAATAATTTGGAAGTTCCCCACAAAATAAAAATTCTTCTTTTAACTCCATATCGTAAACGTAACGGATATACACAAGTAATTGTGCACAACTTACAATATCAGTGCTTTCATCTAATTGAATAGCAAAGTATTCGCTTTGTTTTACCTGGCTTATGAGAATTTGTTTTACATTTAAAGCCATATCATTTACTCTGCGGGCCACTGTAGTGTCTGACAGAGGAACTGATTGAAGTTTTTTTACTTGGTCTTCTCCTAGCATGCAACTTACTATAGACTTCGTAGCTGGAAGTATTAGTTCTTCTGCTATATTATAAGGTTTTCCGCATTTTGCAATTTGGTAAGACACCAAAAACGATGCTTCTATTGCTTTTTTTGTGGTACCACAAAACGATATAAGTTTTGTTTGGTTACCTTTCATTTCCCTTTCTTTTTGCAAAAAAAACTCTTTTGGTTTGTTTTCAAAACTAGGATGCTTTGTTGTTATATGCCGAATTAATAATGACGGCTTCATGGACTGATTGGACAGAATTTCGTAGCATATAACACATTGTGGGCGCTCATCACAACCTTCCTCAACAAAAACACTAAAACCAAATTTAATGTATTCCGCTTGATATCGTCTCATGTATTTGCATCTTTTTGAAGCCCTGGGGGCTAAAGGAGAAATGGGTCTTTCCAATTGTATTTCTTGGGAATGATTTTGTTGGCGTTCATTCGAACTAGCAGGACAATCATCATTTGTATCATTACTCGTTTCTTTATTTCTTATTAACCACTTATCCATAGCAACAAAAATTAGAACGTCTGCACATGTACATAGATATTTGATACTAGATACTACTGCTAAAACTGCTTCTACCATAGAGAAATTACTAAATAGAGTACCGCTCATTCAAGAAAAAACACACGCTAAAAACAAACGCACAAGACAAACCAAACACAAAAAAAAACGCAAGCAAGAAAAAAATATACTGAAAACATTTTAAATGTTTGGAAATGTGTACAACAAATTCGTATTATTTTCTCAGTTGTGCGTTTGTTTATTTCGAGGAAAACAAAACACACACATTTTAAATTAACAAGCATACTCTTTTGCTTTTGCTTAAATTTAAAAATTCAAAATTTCACAAAAAATGTATACTTTTAGGATGATTTTTCTTTTTGTTTCCAATTGCAAAATAGAAATCGTTAAAATTTTAAAAGATTTCGCGTACCACCTGGAAATTTTTCGCGTACCACCAAGTGGTACGCGTACCATAGGTTGAATGGCACTGCTTTAATCTATTACCAAACTGTCGTAGGCGTATTTTAGATACGCCAAACACGATAAGGGTGATTATATAAAGACCACTCCTGAAATATCCGAACTGTCGGTGTAGGGTATCAAAGATTTGGCACAGCCGAATTTAGCACTCTCACTTGTTTTTTTTGAGTTTACCCCACTGTGAATTTCTTTAAAACCTTATCCTGGCAATGAGCATGTGACGTTGTATTTGTGTGAAAAATTTGTAAAAGTGTATGTACCCCAGTTCGCCATGTCTGTAAGACATCCTCGAAGACGTATGCACGACAATGTGTACGATTTTGTCGTTAAAAAAAGTTAAAAAAAGAAAATACATAAAATTCAGAAAAATGCATGAAATCTTTATTTGAATCGATAGTACGGTCCATATAATTTAATGTTTGAAAATTATTTCATGCAAATGTTGACCGTGACTGCGCCTCAAATTAGGGATGGACAAATTGAAAAAATATATCGATACATATCGAATCGATATTTTTTAAGAGTATCGATATTTATTATTTACAAAATATCGATGTATCGATATATCGAACGTATTTCGCTGAAACTATTACCAAATAAAAAAAAATTATTATTCCAAATATATAAAGGCACATATAGTTCCAAAACCGCATAAAATAAATATTTTCAAGTTTGTTTGACTTTTCTTCTTCTTTTTTTTTAATTTATCTTCTTATAAATGCCAATCTTAACATGCAGCCTACAACTGACATGATATGCTTAACATTAACACTAATATGATGTTAGTGTTAAGTATAGACTCATCATTAGGGATGAGATTTTCATGCACTAAAAAATATGCACGAAAAAATCCAATATATGCACTAAAAAAATAGAAAATATGCACTTAAATCTTAAACTAAAAACTATAATTCCATAAAAATTGTTTTTTAATTTTACTAAAAAGGAAAATATATAAAACTCAATCTATTGTTATTCAAATATCTATAAAAACTTAAATAACTAATTTGAATTTTTGTTTGTTTAAATAAATCAAGTACTGTTTGATTAAAAGTTAAACCTTGTCATGTACTTGAAGAATGTCAATGCATTTTGGAAAACTTTGTTTGCAGATTCCACTTTAATTCCAGATCAGATAAAACTATTTGAAATTTATTTTATTTTTTGAAATCCATAATTTTTTTTTTGCAAATCGTTTGGGATTTTTTTTTTTAATTTGTCGGGCTATTCTTCTTTCCACATTGTTAATTTTGAATTTTGCAATATCAATTAATTTGACTTGAGTATTAAGTGCACTTAATCCCTCCTAATTAGTTATGGTTTCACCAATATATACGTAATTGAAAAATACAAATGCTAATTGACTTCAGTGGGGTAATTCTGTAAGTTGTTAACGACAAAAATTTGTTTGAGTATTTTTAAATAAAAATTTTCTACTTAACGGCAAATTTTTGTCGAATTACCACACTGATGTAATTTCAATTTAATATTTCTTTTCCCTTTTTTCAATTGCTCAATCATCGGCTCCAACAGGCTCTTCAAACATTCTTAAATTACTCGAAGTTTTTTTGAATAGAATTCAGAAGCGTCTAGCCAGGCACGTATTTTGATACTACTTATTGCAATATTATCGAATTGGCTTCTAAATTCTCTGCAACGTGGTATAACCCATGTGCCAAGCAAGTAATTTATAACCCATTGAAAGCCTTAACGATGTAAGGTGCTGAAACGGTTAAAAATATAAGCATCTTTTGTTGAAATCTTGAAAATCAATCATGTATTTAAAGCAAAGCTCCAAAAGAATTTAATTATTATTTAAAAATGGTTTTGGAAAGTTTTTTTTTGTATATTTAAAAATTTCTTTCAGAACTTTTTTATAATATGAAAATTAAAAAATCCCTCAAAAAAGTCATAATATGCAAAAATATGCATTTAAAACCTAAATATGCAAAAATATGTATTTTCACTAAAATAGGCAACAATATGCAAAAACAAATCGATGCCATTTTAACGCAAATTTAATGATTCGGAAAGATAATTGGTCGACATCGTTCTTTGACTATCGACAAAAAACATGCATTTGCATGGAAATCGCATCCCTACTCATCATATTAGAGGTGTTCTCATATTATAACACGGTTTTTAATGCAAATATTTTAACAACGCTTTTATAACATCACGTTATAACAGCAAATCATATCAGTTGTAGACGGGGAGTTATAGATATTCATATGAGTTAAAAAAAAACACATGATGCATGCAGTGATGCCAATTCTAAAAAAAACATATTGTTTGAGAAACGTCTAAAAGTTTGAGTTTTTAATGAAGACTGTCTGTAAAAAATATCGAATTCGGTAGTCGTTTTTCAATATCGATATCGGTATTCTAAATATCGGCGATATATATCGATTTTTTTAATATCGATATTTTGATTTATCGATATTTTGATATATCGATATTTTTTGCCCATTCCTACCTCAAATGGTCCATCCGCTTAGTCTAATTTTGGCATACTCTTTCTAACATTTCGGCCGGTATCTCATGAATAAATGCTTCAATGTTGTCTTCCAATGCGTCAATTGACGCGGGCATGTGTGTATAGACATGAGCTTTAACATTGCCCCACAAAAATAGTTTTAAGGCGTTAAATCGCATGATCTAGGCGGCCAATTAATCGGTCCCGAACGTGAAATAAAATGTTCACCGAACTCGTCTCTCAATAAGTCCATTGTTAAGCGTGCTGTGTGGCATTGGGCACCGTCTTGTTGAAACCACATGTCATGCAAGTCAAGCTCTTGCATTTTGGGCAAAAAAAAGTTGGATATCATCTCAAGGTAGCGCTCACCATTAACAGTTACGTTATGATTCGCATCATCTTTGAAGAAGTACACGGTCCAATGATGCCACCAGCCCATAAACCGTACCAAACTGTGACTTTTTCTGGATGCATTGGTAGCTCTTGCAATGCTTCTGGCTGATCTTCACTCCAAAATCGACAATTCTGCTTATTAACGTACCGAATAGCCGCTTCAGTGTTTCGATTAAACTGACCATAAAATGGAAGAAGCGCGCGATGAACTTTCTTAACAGAGCACGCATTTTGATAATAAAATTCAATAATTTGCAAGCGTTGTTCGTTTGTAAGACGATTCATGGTTAAGGCAGAAGAAGACATTGACTTTCCAATTCAAATATCGTCGAGGTCCATATCTTCAATTTCTGGCTAAAAGAAGTCCGTTATCATCTCGCGATAGCGAACACCATTCCCCGCTAACTGCTTGGCGTACCTCATTTTCGAAGAAGTTCGGACGCCGCCAGCCCATAAACCGCACCAACAGTCACTTTTTGTGGATGCATCGGCTTTTCAACAATCACTTGTGGATCTCATTTGCCCAAATGCGGCAATTCTGCTTGTCAACGAATCCACTGAGGTCGAATCTGCTGACCAAAAAAAATCACGAAGTGCACGAAATGCATTTTGAGTTGAACATACATTTTGGTAAAAGGCTGCAACAATCTTAACGCGCTGCCGACTTGTGTTCCTCGCCATTGTTGAATTTGTTAAACACTGAAAAAAAAGAAAAGTCAAATTAAGTTGGGCAAAAAACTTGACATTTAGGTGTAACTCACAATTAACATTATGCATTATGGTTGGACACCCTTTTTAAGCCAATGCTTATATTTGAATAAAAGACAACTCCTTAGATAATGTTATTTATACTGTCTCGCATAGATGTTGATGGAGGCAACTAAGAAGACAATGTCGCTCATCCTGTCTTATAAAAAGTTTGATAGGGGACACAACGATTTCTTCTAAATTGTCTTCTGTGTTGTAGAAAACCTAAACGATAGTCGACAACTCGCGCATACACAATCATAGTTAACGGCATTCTGGCCAACTGGGCTTATTTTATACCGTGAATATGATTGACTACTACAAATTTGCTGGATACTGTAGCAAAATAAAAAAAAAAAAAAAAATGCGAAAATATAAATAACAACAATAAAAAAATTACTCTATTTCTACGAAAATGACAATGATTTATGATTTATTTGTTTTATGGGCGCTTAAAGTCCAGAGAAGTTGGCCCCTGTACAGCACAATTTGTCAGACAAATCATGAAAACAGAATGATGGCAACAGCAAGAGGAAGGTAGACTTAACGAAAAGCTTTTAAGATTTAAGCGCTCAATATATTTTTTTTTAATAAAAAGCAGTTCTGTAAATTTAGGAAACCTTCTCCTTTCGTTTAAAATCTCTTTTTTTCGAAACAATTTGCCATCATAACTATAGTGCAATTAATATAAAATATTTTTGTTTGTTGTTTAAAAAAAAATTCACGAAATTAGGTTAATCTGAGGTTGAAATTGTACTTTAAATTGATTTTTAAACCAAAAGCAAATATAAATTAATCTGTCATTAAAAAAAAAAAAAAAAAATTCTTTCTTACCATCAAAATTCAGTTTATATTTTAAATCAAGGTAATTTTAATATAAATATAAAAATAAATAAATTGATAACATGAGAAATAAAACTTTTTTTTTGTTTTTCTATAATTTATAATTTAAATACAGTGAATGGGAAAAGCTAAAAAAATAATATTAAAGTAAAAAAATTTCGTAATTATTTAATGCCTGAAAATTTTTACATAAAATAGTTGGGTTAATTTTAAAAGTACATATTTTAACTTGCTTGTGCTAAAAATATCGTAAGATACATTAATTATTTTGGAAATATTAAAATTTAAGTTGCTACATTTCCACCTTAAATGAGCAATTGTATGCCAATGGCATAATTTCCCATTGCTCTTTTCTCGTAAGCCACAAAAATTTCATTTAAATTTAAAAATTGTGTTTAATAAATTGTGTTTTGTTTAAATTCGTAAGAGCTATTTATCAACCCTTTTCCCAACTCGTCAAAGCATCTTAATAGCAACCTATTCCGAGCTACACGAGCTAACGAAGTCCCCACAATATACACACGAATAGAAGGACAACGTTAAATCAACTTTGCAACTACAGTGTTTATCGCTTATGTGCACACCGGTTATAAGTATTTTATGCATTCCAAAATGCAAGAGCTTGACTTGCATGACATGTGGTTTCAACAAGACGGTGTCATATGCCACACAACACGCTTAACAATGGACTTATTGAGAGGCGCGTTCGGTGAACATTTTATTTCACGTGCGATTTAACGCCTCTAGAGTATTTTTTGTGGGGCTTTGTTAAAGGTCATGTCTTTACACATATGCCCGCTTCAATTGACGCATTGGAAGACAACATTGAAGCATTTATTCATGAGATACCGGCCGAAATGTTGGAAAGAGTATGCCAAAATTGGACCAAGCGGATGGACCATTTGAGGCGCAGTCACGGTCAAAATTTGCATGAAATAATCTTCAAACATTAAATTATATGGACCGTACTATCGATTCAAATAAAGATTTCAGCTCTTAAAAAATCACCCGATACAATAAAAATCTAGCAAAAATTTTTTTACTCTAACTAAACTTGCTGTGTTTCAATTGAACTTTGAAGGTGTTAATGCACTTTCGGTGCATGTAAAATACCTTTGTTTTACGATGCTGATCAAAACAAGCGAGTTTTTTTTTGTAAGCACAGTATATGCATATAAGCGATTTCTTATAAATGCATTTCTCGTTTAAAGAACCAAAAAATAAACGTGGAAATTATGAAATGCTTATAAGCGATAACGATTCAGAAGCTTTTAGATAGAACTTGAAGCACTTGCCTTGATATTACACCGTTTTAAGAAACCAAGACACTTGAAGAACATGTTGGTTCCAACGAACATCACATTGGATTTTCATGCCTAGAACATCAAGATAAAGATAACGCTGACTCCACAAGACGTCTGTGGGTCAACATAAAACATTTGGTCTAACGAGCGTTGAAATCGGCCCTAATCGCAAGACCCCACTCGGAGATTGTCGTTAGGTATGGTATATGATTAAAGGGAAATGAATGACAAAGTCTGCTGTAATCTGCGAAAGAAAAGATAGGATTGGAAGTAAGACCCGGGGGATCGTTTAGAAATATAAGAAAAAGTGTAGGAGAAATAACAGTGCCTTAAATTCGAATGAAAATCCACCGATGAGAACCTTTATTTAATTTGAAATATTTTTTCCCTATGCCAATCTTGCATAGCTCTACACTTGCCTGAAGGAGAGTCTTTAGCGGGAATCGAACCACAACAGCCGCTCTGATAGAATTGCTCACTACCAGCTTGCCTACCGGGGACCCTAACAACACGTATAGATACGTCCTTGAGAAACGCAATAAACTTTGAAAAGAGTGCACCGTGCCACACACGATCAAACACTTTGGAAAATATCTAGAGGAACCACTTTGCTTTCACCAAATTATTGAATATAACGACTCCAGCGTTCCGAAAGAAAGGCTAACAGGTCTTCCGCAGAACGACTTTTACTAAAGCCATACTGTCAATCACAAAAGTTAATTAGACTACTGATAATTTATCAGGGCTACACCCGTTACACCTTCCGGTCCCGGGGACTTGTTTTTGGTAGAAACTTCAATTGCACGCTTGTTAAATAGCTAATTTTTTCTATAAATAGCAATTTTTTGCAAAATTTTCTATAAATAGCAAAATTTTGGAAAATAATCTTTACATAGCAAATTTTTGGAAAATATTCTATAAATAGCATATATTTGGAAAATATTCTATAAATAGCAAATTTTTGGAAAATTTCCTAAAAATAGCAAATTTTTGGAAAATTTCTTATAATTAGCAAATTTTTCGAAAATTTCCTATAAATAGCTAATTTTTGCATACTTTCCTAAAATAGGAAATTTTTGCATAATTTTTTGCAAAATTTCTTAAAAAATATTCTATAAATAAAAAATTTTTGGATATGTTCCTATAAACAGCAAATTTTTGGAAAATTTCTTATAAATAGCAAATTTTTCGAAAATTTCCTATAAATAGCTAATTTTTGCATACTTTCCTTAAATAGGAAATTTTTGCATAATTTTTTGCAAAATTTCTTAAAAAATATTCTATAAATAAAAAATTTTTGGAAATGATCCTATAAACAGCAAATTTTTGGAAAATTTCCTATAAATAGCCAATTTTTGGACAATTTCCTATAAAATGCAAAATTTTGGACAATTTCCTATAAAAAGCAAAATTTTGGAAAATTTTCTATAAATAGCAAATTTTTGGAAAATTTCCTATAAATAGCAAATTTTTGGAAAATTCCTATAATAGCAAATAAAAAGCATTTGTTTTTGGAAAATTTTCTGAAAATAGCAAATTTTTCGAAGATTTCCTATAAATAGCAAATTATTGGAAAATTTCCTATAAATAGCAAATTTTTGGAAAATTTCCTATAAATAGCAAATTTTTGGAAAATTTCTTATTAATAGCTAATTTTTGCATAATTTCCTAAAAATAGGAAATTTTTGCATAATTTCCTTAAAATAGGAAATTTTTGGAAAATTTCCTAAAAATAGAACATTTTTGGAAATTTTCCTATAAACAGCAAATTTTTTGAAAATTTCCAATAAAAAGCATTTTTTTTTGGAAAATTTCCTGTAAGTAGCAAATTTTTGGAAAATTTCCTATAAATAGCAAATTTTTGGAACATTTCCTATAAATAGCAAAATTTCCTAAAAATAGAAAATTTTTGCAAAATTTCCTATAAATAGCAAATTTTTGGAAGATTTCCTTTAAATAGCAAATTATTAGAAAAAGTTGCAAAATTTCCTAAAAATAGCAAATTTTTGCAACATTTCCTAAAAATTTCCAATAAAAAGCAATTTTTTGCAAAACATCCTATAATTACCCACTTTTTGCAAAATTTTCTATACATGCAATTTTGTTATGTTATAGTTAGTTGCCAAACTAAAGTTAATTTTTAAATTTAAATTAACTACTTTTAGAATTTGGTTTTATATTAGTTTCCAACATTTCCAGAATAATATCAAGTTGCACGTGTATCTACGTATTTAGCATATTTATGTGTATCTAACACATGTTGTGGTTGTCTATTTATTTAAACAGACATTTTTAAAATTTAGTTTATACTTTTTTTTTTTTATTAAATTGTAAGCTCATATACCCTGTTTACTACTAAAATAGTATTACAATAGTTTTAAAACTAAAAATACAATATGAAATTGCAAAAAGTCACGCATAATAAACGTGTGTTATAACAACTTGAAGGTGGAATGAGGATAATCATGGTGGTCTTGTGCTCTTTCGTATCATGTGATTCCACACTAAAATACACAACATCACCCACCACCAGCAATACTTGCACAGCAACTTAAAGCTACTCCAGGTTTGTTTCCTTAAAAACTCTACTGCGATTACAAAAGATATTTATACTTTTAGTTGCTGAAAAATGAGAACTTTCTTATGCAGCTGGATAAAAAAATAAAAGAAACAAGAGTTTAAAGTTTATTTTTTAATAACATGCTGGCTGCTTGCCCCTGAATTGGTTTGTATTTTAATTTTTGTTTAAAATATTCTAGAAGAAGTATTTTTTTTTGTTTTATTGTAATTATTGAAAATTTTTAAGGTTTTTTAGTATACATTTTATCTGTAAACATTTTGTTGCATCCTGAACTGAATGCATTTAGTTTGGTTGAATAAAAAAAAAAATTCTTTAAAATACTGTGCATGTTTAAGCATGCTTGTAAAGTTTGTTGTAAACAAATACTTTAAAAACAAAAGAATCAGCAGATTGTAAGAAAAAGTATAAAAATTTATTAAAAAAAAATTCAAACATTCGATACAGGTGTATATATTTTTTGTAAAAATATTATCATTAGGGTGGCTCCTAGTGGCTTATTTGAAAAAAACTGCCAAGAAATCTAAATTTCCAATAAAAAATAAGCACATTTTAATTGCTTGTTGCGACCATTACTTGAAATTTTTTACTCATTTGACCTAAATTTCGGAATTTATGATTCACCCTAAAACTCAAATAAATTGATCATATTTGCTTTAAACTTTAATTTCATTTAACAAATATTGTAAAATCAATAAAGAAAAAGTTGGAAAAAATAGTGAAACATGAACGGACTTTATTCGCAACATGTTCATTAGGCCCAGGGCTGTTAAATAAAATGCAAAAAACAAAATATTCAAATGTTTTTGCTTTTTTATGTTTTAGTTTTCGGTTTTATGAATTTAAATTTTCCAAAGCAATTCATGTGAAAGAATGTTGAAAATGTGAATGGAATAGAATATTGAGGATGTACGAAATTGTTTGATTTTTTTAAAATGTCACACACACACACACAGGCACACAAACACACTTACTTACAAATCCTGGCGTAAAAAACTGAATTTAAATTTTTATTAAAAGAAATTCTGCTTTTACATAAAAATATTTTTGCATTAATTAAACTTGTTTTATATCGATTTAAATTTTACTGCTGAAATATTGGGCGTATCACTTAAACATTTTTGTACAAAATTTAAGCGTGTGTTGTTAACTTTGCCATAATAATGAGTGTCGGTCAATAGAAATCGCTACAGGGAGATGATCGCAAGCTTTTTGTAGTGGACAATTGATGAATAAGACTAAGAGAATTTGTGGCTTCAACACGATGGCGCCACTTGCCACACAGTAAAAGAAACAATCGATCTTTTGAAAGAAAAGTTCGAAAATCGCATTATTTCTCGTAGAGGGGGAGTGAATTGGCCACCATGATCTTGCGATTTGACAGCTTTAGGCAACTTTTTGTGGGGTTTATTAAAATCGAAAGTGTACAGCGATAATCGTACAACAGTTCAAGAGCTTAAAAATAACATTATCGAGCAGATATCAACCATTGTTAACAGTTTATTAAAAAACGTGATTGACAAATTTGGAGTCTGACGAGCCAGTAGGGAGATCACTTGACCGATATAATTTTTATTTTTTAACCGGAACGTATTTGTAATAAACTGAAATAAAAATATTTTTTAATATCTTTAAAAATATTTTGTATACCCTCCAACACAATTAGTTGTAAGAGGGTATATTAAGTTTGTCATTCCGTGTGAAATTTTTTTATTATTCATCTCAGACCCCATAAAGTATATATATTCTGGGTCCTTGAGTAATTCTAAGTCGATTTAGCCATGTCCGTCTGTCTGTCCGTCTGTTGAAAACACGCTCACTTTCGAACAACTCAAAAGAAATGAACAAACTTGGTGCCAAATTGCTTGTAGTTATCCTAAGCAGCTTGGGACTGAAATCCAGTAAAATCGGCTTAGTAGGACCAGAGCTATGAATCCAAATGTGGAATCACCACCTAAAAAAATTGATAATTTTGTTACAAAAAATAACATAAATGCTGGAACAAGGCACGGAATGAGATAAGATTTTGCAAACATTTGTTTTATTTGATTGGAAATCACGCTGTTAAATTTCGTGAAGATCCGTCCATAATTAACATAATTAACCCTAAGCCCCATATAAACACTACTCCCGGAAAACAGTTTAGTACGCCTAAAACCGTAAAAAATTACGCTAGCGTAACAAATTTTGGCTAGTCACAGTTTTATAGGACTATAAATAATACTAAGAAATTTCGTGACGATCGGTCCATAACTTACCTTAGGACCCATATAAACCCTACTACCGGAAAACAGTTTAGTATTCCTAAAACCGTAAAAGAGAATGCAATCATAACAAATTTTGGCTCGTCACAGTTTTATAGGACTATAAATGATACTAAGAAATTTTGTGAAGATCGGTACATAATTTACCCTAAGCCCCATAGAAACCCTACTACCGGAAAACAGTTTAGTACACCTAAAACCATAATTAATAATGCTAGCATAACAGAAATTGGTACGTCACAGTTTTAAAGGACTAGAAATGACGCTGTGAAATTTCGTGATGATCGGCCCATAAGTTACCCTAGGCCCCATATAAACCCTACTACCGAAAAACAGTTTAGACGCCTAAAACCATAATTAATAACAAATCGTCACAGTTTAAGATAATAATAATAAATAGACATCATACAGATATTACTCCTTAAACATTCCAACTGTCGGTGGAGGGTATCAATGATTCGGCATAGCCGAATATAGCACTCTAACTTGTTATTTAAATTAAAATTATACTTAAATTTTGGACACTTTTACATATAAACTTATTCGTTCGCTATGAGCTTTGGTCATCTTTCCTGGAAACATATCGATTCCGCGTCAAAAAAAAAAAAAAAAAAAAATTAAATAAAAATTGTTAATTTTAGAGTCTAAAAGTCAATTTCGGATACCCTGTTTTAAAGTAAAGCTTATTCCACTGAGCGCGTTCTGTGTCGACCAAATCAACTGCTAGCCGAACGGTTCACTATGATTTGGGTGATGAAAAGCCTCTCTTTTCTTAATAGCTTTTTTTACTTGTACTGCAACTTGTATCCGTGCGTTGTCATCATGTCGAGTTGCATATTACGGACGGTTTTTGGCCAATTCTCGCTTCAAACGAATCAATTGGGATCGATACAGGTACTCTGATCGATTAAAGCAGCTCATAATAACGGAGACCCCTTTTGGTACCACCAAATAAGAAACATTAGCTTGACGTCATTGCTATTCGGCAAGTTGGCTTCTTGCACATTGGGTTTGTCGTAGTGGATTAATTTACTTCTGTTTATGGCATTCAAGTAGGATTTCAAACATGCAAAATCACTCCCAATGATTTTGCAGATTCTTCTTAAGTTTGAAAACATATATTTTCGGCAACTCTTTATTTTAGGCACATGATTTCTTTAACAGAATCAGTGCATACAGCGACGAGTGGAATGGAACACCAAAACAAAATATTTTTTTTTTTAATTTCCTAAGCAAACCCCGCGAAGCTCATCGCTTGTCTGCAGGAAAGAAACCAGAGTCTCTGACGGGAATCGAACCCGCAACCCCGACGCTGATTGACTAGCTCAGTACCAGCTAGCCTACCGGGGCACTCAACAAAAAACAACAACAAAAGCAAACATAATAAACTCATAGAAGAGGCGCTAACCTGATGACGCGCAGAGTATATTAACTTTTGGGCTCTGTGAAATAAGCCCCAGGTGCAATAAGTCGCAGTGCAATAACTGCCAATGAAATAAATCCCAAAATAAATGAAAGAAGTCCCAAACTGGAAAAAAGAAATAAATACCAAAAAAATGAAAGATTTTCCAAGTCTTAAATTAAACAAACACCAACTTTTAGGAGTTGTTTCATTATGAAATAACTCCTAAAGACATTAATGAAATAACTTCCAAAAACAGTTCTTTGAAAAGAAATGAAATAATGTAAAAAAAAGAATAAAAGAACTCCCAAAGAAATGTACTATATACTCGTTTTACTTGAATATTTATATATCAGGTTACCAAAAAACTAAAGGCCCAAATACATTGATCAAAATACACATCAAGCATTGTGGTAGTATTAGTGAAAATGTGTTTGTATGTGTCACACTGACGATGCTGGATGGAAAATCAAAAAATTTAGATATGACGGCGAATATTACGTCAAGCACACGTACACGATGAATTCGCCGGCTGGACAAGCATTTGACAAGTGTATTTGGGCCTTAACATTGAGTCCTCAACATTTTGGCAACAAATGGGGCATTTTATTGTATCCTGACCTCTTGTAATGGCAGCTGCCTGCAGTTTAAGCACGCAGCTATTGCAAGTCTTTAGGTGCTTGCATGGCGAAAAGAGAGTATTTGATTCACTACCCATACATGTGGCACAATCGTTTGTACAAGGATTATCTCCTCTATGGTATAACAAAAACCGGCTTCGCTAACTAAAGCTTCATGGTATATCCATTATTCAGCCGGTTGCAAGGATTTTCTTCTTCACTCTCCCTCTTTTCACGTTTTTAACATACATACATCGTTAGTAGCAACTGTTTAAACTATTACGTTATAAATACCGTTTAAAATGTTAAGCAATTTTAAGAAATTGCAAATAATTGAAAATGAAATAACTCCCACAGCAAATGAAATAACACCGAAAACCAAAATAAAATGAAATAACTCCCACGTTTTTTTTTTCGGGGACTTATTTCATTTGGATTTTATTTCATCATGAATATCTCTCAGGCAAAAAATTAAATAACTTCCAAAAAAATTAAATAAAACCGAGAGGGCTGGAAGCTAATTCATAATGAAATTACTCCCACATTTGTATGAAAAATTGTTGGGTCTAATTTCATTTTTTTGTTTTGGGACTTATTGCACCTGGGAGTTATTGCACGGAGCCGAACTTTTAATTAAACGGTGAACTTGTCTCAGGGTTCCTACTTTGTAATGTTGAGGTTGCGACTCCTATTCGTCCTATAACGGATAATCCCGGGAACCACAGTTAATTCAAAAAAAGTACTTTTAGGCACTGAGCATCACTACTATGTTTCTCCAAATTGACAAGGACACAGACTTCATGTTGACCTGAGTAATAGATGTTTATCTCCAAAACTTCATATAAGTTATTAAAGACACAAACCATGTGCAAGTAATAAACCATCGTCGGTTGTAAATCTTGTTTTGTAAAGTTTTACACCCAATACTTTTAGTTTAGAAAATCTGAAGACACTAAAAAATAATTTAAAATATTAAATAAGGACAATATTTCAATAAAAAAGACCTAAACTTTGGTACTAGTTGTAAGAGTACACTACTGACAATCAGATTTCAGGGATATTAAATTCGTAACAAAGTTTTGCACGATTGAGGGCATAAAAAATTAGGAAAGGGCGAACCTTTAATGTTTGCTAAAAACTGAGCAGAGAGTAGTGTATGGTTCTGTTTCATATATGTATGCGATAATTAGGATTTTTTGGATGGCCCTAAACTAGGGCTGCCAGATGTTTGAACCTATCAACAAGGACACATGGAAAAAATGGATAAAAAATTATACCAACGGAAAAGTTTTTTTTTTAATACATATGTATGTAGTATATCGCACCCTAAATACTAAAGGGTCACAGCTCAAAATTTTTCAAAAATTACTTTTTTTCATAAATTAATTCTCATTTCACATCTCTAGCTACTTACAAAATTGAAAAAGGCATAGCACAACTTTCTTCAAATTGGACTTTTTTTTATAAGGGAACAATTTTTTTTTTTTTTAAATATTATCACCATTTTTACATAAACAGTTTTTTGGCTCTCCTGAAAATTTAAGAATTTTGAGTTGTTACCTTTTAGTATTTAGGGTGCGATATGTAAAAACCATCCAGTTTTTTTTTAAATCCAACAATGTATAGAAAACGAAATTAACGTGTACTTCATGTACATAAAAACGATGAAAAATAATAAAAAGTTGAAGATTACAGAAGATTGCACTTTTTCTAGAACTTCATTTCGGAAAACAGGCAGCATGTCATATTAAAATCAAACTTACATTGAATAATACTCTCCAGTGTTTCAGACTTTAACGAGTTTCTTTCTTTTGTCCATTGAGCAAACTAAGTACTCAACTTGAAAAAAATCAAACTCTTTTGATGTTTCTTCAACCAACTGGACAGCTGTCAAACTAACGCTTTGATTTGGACAACGACCGACTCAGTTGACAATTGAATTGAAACGTGTATGGGCTGCCTTAGAGAAAGCAATTTGTTATCGGTTTTCGATTACTTATAAAATTTGTTTACACGGTATAACTTTTTACAGCCACTAGTTGAAACAAAATTTGAAAGATGATTGACTATCATCTAATATTATTGAAAGCTTTTACCAGCTTTACACTAGATAACAGTTGAATTTAATTTAAGTTCTTTATACGGCGGTGCGCAAAATGACCCCAGGAAATTTGGCCCCAAAAGGAAAATGAAAAACGGCCCCAAAATTTTTCATGAGACACAACAACACGCAATTTTGGCGCAATTTTTTGGTTTTTTTTGGGGTTATTTTTCATTTTTCGTTAGGGTGTTTTTGCATTTTAAGTGGAATGAAAAATGACCCCAATATAAAGGAATGAAAAATGGCCCCAAATAAAATCACAATTTTTACTTTGGGGCTATTTTTCATCTACTAATAGAAAACGCAAGTTTAAAGAAATGAAAAATCACCCCAAACATTTTTACACAAATTTTATAAAATTCTATGTAAAAGTTTCTAGGGATAAAAAACCCGAATTCTTATACCAAATTAGAGAAAATCCTTGCCGGTTATGCAGAGATGCTTTAGTTAGCGAAGCCGGTGTTTGTTATACCATAGAGGAAAAAATCCTTGAGCCCGGCCGAAGACCGGCTATTACGAGAAGAGTTCGTTATACCGTAGAAAAGAAAATCCTTGCGCCCGGCCGAAGGCCGGCTTTGAAGTGAAGCTTTAGTGAGCAAAGCCAGTGTTCGTTATACCAAAGAGACGAAAATCCTTTCATCCGGCCGAAGGCCGGCTATACAGAGAAGCTTTAGTTAGCGAAGCCAGTGTTCGTTATACCATAGAGAAAAAAAATACTTGTGCATGGCCGAAAACCCAACCGTGCTATCAATCGTACGATTTTTAAAACCAAACTGTATAATTATCCGGATTTTGAAATCGGGATTCTAAATTTGGGATTTTTAGTTTTTGGCATATGAACTCCACCGAAAATGTTTAATGTCACTTTCTTTGTGTTCTTTTTTGGGGTTAAAATTCATTATAAATTTTGAGGTGATTTTTCATAATGAAGAATAACCCCAAATTTAGGGTCATATTTCATTTTATTTTTAGGGTTATTTTTCATTTTTTTGGGGTAATTTTTCATTAAAAAAATGGGGCCATATTGCATTATGAAAAATAGCCCCAAATTTGGGGTCAATTTTCATTTATTTTTTGGGGCCATATTTCCTGGGGCCATATTTCGCAGCGCCCTTTATACAATTACTTTATGTTAGCAGTGTTATAACAGAAATCTTAACCTTTGTTAACAATTTAATCCAGCAAAAAACTAATTTGTTTGTCTTGACCTGTACAAAAAACCAGGACAATTTAATAGTGGACCAGGACACCACGACAAGTAGTCTAAAACCAGGACAATCCTGGAAAACCAGGACGTATGGCAGGCCTACCCTTAACCCTAGGAATGAAGACGATGTTAGTATCGTTGATATGTCTTAGGGATGCAAAACGGGAAATCCCGAATCCTGAAATACCGGGATTTTGAATACATCAACTTTTGTGTACAAAAATGTTCGATTTTATTGAGTTTTTATACTCTACACAAAAAAAAAATAAAGATTATATTTCAGTTGGATTTTTTATTTTTATAATTCTTATTATTCTTTTTTAGAAATAAATGTTATATATGGGTAAATCCAAAGTGTTGAACGTGACAGTCGTACGCATCAAAAATGCAATAACATTTTAAGCAAAAAATATTTTTACGTTTTCTTAACCCTTAAATTATAGCATTAATAAAGCACTGTTATCTATCCTTAAGTTTATGGAGGGCGCGATTCAAGGCCAAATATAATGGCAAAAGAAGTAGCGGTTCGAACGTGAAAAAAACAGAAGTAGTTTTCTTGGCCATGTATAAAAAGGCGTAATTTAGCGAAACCTGACACAATTTTTTAGTCATACTACTTTCAGAATTTAACTTAGCAATGTAACATTAAAATGTCTTGGTTTGATTCCAAAGTCTTCTGTATTTTCTTATTTTTAAGCCAAAATATGGGTCGATACGTGACATTTCGAACGTGAAATTTTTTCCGTAATAATTTAACTGAATAATGATCAAAATAAAAAAAAAAATTAACCGTTAATCCGAATACCATCTTTCTCTTTGAACTCTTCTTAAGATTTCAGACCATGTAAGAAATTTTTTTTGGAATAATTTTTATCAAATATCACCTCTTTTAAGAAAGATAAATATTAAAGAAAGCATACAATAAAACATTCTCACATATAAGAAATTACGTTTGCACAACTTTGCAGTCTGATTGTTCATCTAAGTCAGTGATAACCAAGCCCCGAACTAAAAAAGCCCCGAACGCACGCACACAAAGATATTATGTGCTTGTGTGCGGTCGCAGAGACTGATGATAGTCTGATGTTTTGAAACGAACAAAGTTGTAATATACATGTGAATTGCCGACCGTGTCTGTGTGAAAAATACTATTATTGACTGGCTCGCGAGTCTATGGAGTGGTTATCACTGATCTAAGTGAACAAATTTATGAGTAAATTTATAAAATAAGTAAAATCTAAATATTTCTCTATAAAAATATCGTAAAATAATCAGATTTTAATAACTTTTAAATGTTCGGTCACGGTGGACCTTTTGACGGAAATGCCCATATATAATACCTTTTGAAAATTCATAAGTAAATAAAAAAATTGGGTTGTTCACGGAAGGCGGACTATCAGGTTACATGGTTATGTAGTTATATTAACAGCAGCAAAAAAAATGTATAAATAATTTTTTTTTTGTTTATATAACTTAATAACCATATAACCAACATTCCGTGAACAAACCAAATTTTTATTTAGTTTGGACGTCCCTTCATAGCAAACTTTTTTTCAATTCTATAAAAAAATTGTTTAATAATATTATAATATTTGTCTAAAAAAACAAGCAAAGTAAATTCTATAGTTTTTCCCTCCATGTATTTTATATACTTTTTGCTTTATTAGCCACCAAGACACGACAAAGACGCACCCAGCTGTTTTAAACACGAAGAGGTGAGCGCTTCTTTATAAGTCTTAACAAGATGTGGTGCTGTTCTCACATCTATCTTCTTGCTATAGACGCAATTTTTCCCTCACTTTTGGTGTATTTCTTTCCTTAGCTATAGAAGAACTCTCAATTAGCAGACACCCATAAAATGGCAAAATATGGTTTTCGCCATCGCTCTATTAGGAAATTTCGATGTATTAATAGTTTTAACAAAAATAAATTGGGAATTTATCCTTCTTTTTGTGATTTACAGTAGGTAACGGATATAAGAAAATAAAAACAACACGAACATTTTTCTTATAAGCATTTTTTTCTTTTAAGCAAATTATTTTTTATAAGAAATTTAGTTCCTATAAAAGTTTATACTATACTATAAAGGTAGAAGTACATAACACGTGTAAGTGCGCAAGCGCGCTGTAGAATTCTGTCAGTAAAAGTTAAACTGTTGTTTTTTCATAGAACAAGTTGCAAAAAACCACTTTGACGCTTGTGCAGCAGACAGTTGGTTAACTTTGAACTTTTAAATGCGTTGGGCATTTTTGACAAGTAATCAGCTGACAATAGAAACACTAATTTAAACAATATGGAAAAAGACACGCAAAATAAAATCAGTTTTAATTAAAAATTTAATCAAGTGAATTAAAAGTTTAATTGATAATATTAATTTGTTTCCTGCTGCAAGTGTAATTAATTTTTTAATTAATATCACAAATTTTTTGATATCAATTTTTATTTTTTTCTGTGCGGTGCTTTTCAAACACTTTCTTTAAATCGGCTAACGATGTCGACCGCTATCGCTCGCTTGTGTTTTAAACGACAAACAGCTTATTTGCGCTCTGCTTAAAACTTTTAGCACGGCAAGTCAACTGACAACGCAAGCGAGCGATAACGAAGTATTTTTCATACAAATTTGCGCCGCACTATGATGTAGTATTATCTGATCGTATGAATGCATTACTTTAAATATTAATTACTTGCATGAATTCATACCTTTAAAGAGCAGACATTAAACGAGTATCTTATTACACCAAAATATTAAACCCTAAATAGCCGCTTAACAGGTACTACACCCAGACGCATGGGAAATATTTAGAAACTTAAAATTGAAATCGTGTTACACTCATTTTCCCATGCTTTAGTTTAAGTTATTTTAATTTACACGTAAGAATAGGCTAACAATTATTTTCATAGTTAGTATATAAGTTAGAATAAATTGTAAATAAAATCAATGATAAGAATAAAGCGGACGAGGGCACTAGTTGCACCGGCCAAACCTAAAATATTTTAAAACGCTTCTTAATCATTTTACAATGAAATACTAAGCGACAACAGTGTCGACAGTGGCATTTTGTTGCAATATTAAACGTTATTATTTCTTTAATATTACCCGAAAAACCAACACAATATATTTTTTTAAGGATTATTGCTTTTAAACAACGCCACTAATAAAATTTTATCGTTTTAGAGAATATTTTTCACAAAATTCTTTTCTTAAAAACAGATGTTTTTTTAACTGCTTTATTGCCATTTGTAGCAAATGAAGTTGCACAGAGCTGTCTTTTTATGCATTAGCTTATTTTCAAACTAACTTTTTATTTGTGCAATAGTTGATGTGGCAATGTAGTCATTTGACGCATTTAATTTTGAAACATTAGCGATTTTCACCGTTTGTATTAAGTGTACAACTCTGTATTATTTAATACGATTTAATAAGATCAAAGCGAATTCACTAGTAGGTGGGGTCAAGTGAACATATGGTGTTTTTTTCGGTGGTCGACTTGTCAAAGCTTGTATTCAAACTAGTTTTTTATGTTAACAAACCTTTTTTTTACTAGTAATATTTTTGACAACCCGACCACAGAGAGCAGTGCTGTTGTAGAGTTGACCTCACCTTCTAGTCAATTCGCCTTGAATAAGATACTACAAAGCGTGAGTGTCTTTTTCGTATGTATTGTAAATTAATGAATCTGCTGAGAGTGAGAGCGAAAGAGAGAGAGAGAGAGAGAAAGTGGAAGAGGAAGATACGCAGAAAAAATTATTAGTAATTTTTTATCAATTAAAAAAATTATTTAAAAAGTATTTAAACTTAATTAATGTAATAATTAAATCAATTATTTTGTTTTGTTGAACGAATATTAAAAATATAATTTTGATTTAATTAACATTTTAGTTGTTTTGAAATTAATTTTGAATTAAAATAATAATCAAATATCAAAAAATTGTTTCATTTAAAATAAAATAATTTTAACTTGTGTAATTTTTGTTGGAATTGTCAAAATCAGTGAACACATTGTTTGTAACGGCAAAGATTTTTGATCAATTTTTTAATTAAAATTAAAAATATCATTTATTAAAAAAAAAAAAATCTTCAAAATATAAAATTTTTACAATTTTTAGTAATCAATATAATCATTTTGGTAATAGGTGCAAAATCAACAAATGGATTGCTTGATTCTATGAATTTGGTATAAAATTGGTGATTAGAGAAAATTTTTAATTTTTTCTGTGTAGAGTTTCGTCAACTGCTTCCTTCTGGTAGATTTAACACACGTGTTGACTACAGCTTTTTGCGTGATTTTTCAAGCGTAGAAAATAAAAGTTTAATAATTGTTGTTTTTGCGGTGTTGTAAGTTTTGGTACGTAAACTACATTTATAAGATTAACAAAGTCTACAAGGGTACTTTACTACCAAGAGTAAAAACCACTATTATATTTCTGCGCATCTAGGTCGCAGTAGTAAATGAGCACAAACACCATTACACAAACACGTATGTGTGGTATGCTTAACGTGACGTAAAAATAGTTTATCAATTAATAAATGTATTACGTTACACTAATAGAAAAGGAGTCATACTACTTAGGGGCGATTCTATTCTGACGGGTGCAACATTTAGACGCTTTAAACGTCTTTTACTAATAGAAAGAAACACATTTGCAATTAAGTTATTTCTAGAAGTGGTAACATTTTTTTATATACTATTGTTATCTATTTACAACAATTTATATGAAACGATCAAATAGCCACGAGAGAGCTTTAAAGTGCAAGACGGGTGCAACCAAATCGGCCCACTTTCATAAGATCATACCACAAAAACACAAAACTCTGTTAATTTTTAAACTTTTATTGTATTTTTCTTTTTTGTTGTGAAAGATGAGATATCAGACGATGATTATCAAATCAAACATCGTAGAGAAATATAATCCAATAATAAGAAATTTTCTCTTTAAGCCATGACGGGTGCAACATTTAATGAATTTTCTGTTCGCGCCAAATCTATGAATCTTAATGATTCGAAGTGCACAACAAATTTATATTTTAGCTTACGTCTAAAAAAATTATATTATTATAAAATATAGATATTTTACTTTAAATTGGCATCAAAAAGTGTCAAATAGTGTGATTTGAAAATTGATGTTAAAAGTTGTCTAGAATAGAACCGCCCTTAGGTTTTTTAACAATAGTACTATAACAAATGTCATCGTTTTTGAACCCATGACATTTTTAATCATTGTGATGTCAGCCCTAACATCACCTGGCTAAATTGTCATCAGGGTCAAATATTGAAATTATGACATCAATGGGATGATGACACAACGGCTTCATAGAAATATCGAATCGAAGTCGGTTAAATAAAACATGCCATCAGTGCGATGACTCAGTAACAACGGAGAAAGAACTCATTTAATTAATTTAATGACAAATTCTCATTAAATTGAGTCATTGGGATTGACTTACGTCAAAGTGAGAGTATATAATTAATAATTTATCCACTTCACATATTTATTTCACTTTTGTTGTATTCCGCCCTTTGTTTACAGAAGAACTTCCAATTATAAGACAACAGCAGCGAGCCCGATATAGTTTTCGTAGTCATTATACTTTGAAAATTAACGTATTTAGCTAAATAATTTAAACAAATAGAATATGGGAATTTTTACATCTTATTTTACATTTTAAACATTAAAATAATATTGTTACGTTACTGCCTTTCAATAACGTTTTGGTTTATTTCCTTTATAATACACCGTTTCGAGTTCTTTATTGCGCTTTAAAAAAAACAAATTATCACAACACTTTAAACACTGTTTATAATTTACACAACTTTATTTAGTACTTATCACTTTAACAACCGTAATTTATAGCTTTTATTCACAACCAACTATAATTTTCTCAGAGTGATACGTTATTGACAAAGTCAGAATTTAGAATGAATCATGCCATCTCTTGCGATCCTATTTATACTCTAGCCCAGATGTGTGGATGAAACTAGTAACGTCTAGATGACTCTAGAAAGTTCGCCGCATAACGGCTACTTACTCATCTATAGTTACTATCTATCTAATCTAGTTATTAGGCATCATAAACTAAGGCATACTTTTAGGCATTACCATAAATTGAGATAACTTAATAACGAAAATTCGAGTATTTACAGTGGGGTTGAAGTACAATTATGCACAACAATTTTAACATTTCATCTGTATATTGATTTTAACACTAGAAGTGTGCATAACTTATACAATAACAATTTAAACTAATAAAATAACTAACAAATACTTAATAACTAATCAATACAAGATAACACATCAATTAATCTTATTCTTAACTAATAATTACAACTAATTCTTAACTAAAGTTACTTTCGTAACAATATTAATAATAAACCAAATATGGCATCGATGTCACTGTAGTCAAAGCATAGTTGCACAGAAAAAAATATCTCAAGAAAATTTTTAATAGCACAGTTTGTTAAAAATGAGATTTCAGGTCAAAAACCTTTTTATTTGATTCTAAGAAAATTTTTTATCAAAACTACACTTTAGAAAATAGCACTCAAGAAAACGTATTTAATAATGAAATAATTTAATATTTCTTCATATTCAATAAAAAAAATATTTGAATTAAAGGAAAGACATAATTTTTACAACTCTTGTCCATTATTAATAGCTTTGATATCGTTGCAAATAAGTGTTTGTAATTCTCATTCGCTTTACAGTTTTATTTTAAAAAGGTTTCCTGCTGATCTGGCCTAAGCAGCGAAATGCGCATAAATAATTTTAGTATATTTGTCAAAGAATAAAAATTGGGAATTTAGCAAATTATAAAAAATAAATAAAGATTCGATAACCATTTTGTTTGATTTATTCAACATTTTCAACAATTTATTTAAACAAATCACGTAAACATTTTGTTGAAAAAAAATATTTTGGGCAACAACATTTTTTATTGACTAAATAAACTCGTTGTTGACTAAAAATTCAACTATACCTACAAATTTTTTTTCAATACCGCAAAAATCGTCTTCACAGAAAACTAAAACATTTTTTCAATCAATATTCAAACATAAAAATTGTGTCACGCGTAAAATATGACAACATTTTATGATGACGTTCGTCATTAGATTGATGTCACTCGCCTCATTGATGCCATTTGCAATAACATTGATGTCACAATTCAGATGTAAGGGTATCATCAATATGAAGATGCTTTTTTCTATGAGTGTAAAAAGGTACAACCTGGCGACCGAAAAGTCGATAGTTAGTGAGTGGGGTGATAATAAGAACGACAATGAGAGACTTGTTGTAAGCTGTCGATCGATATCGTGAACCAGGTTCTAAGACATCCTTCGGCTTTAGTATGATGAGCAATAATTAGATACTGCATGACAAAAAGATCTCTTCGCATTAGATTCCGCATAATTTGACAAAGCCTTAATCTGAGTAGTTAAAGTTTTACGAAATTAAATTCCAAAGCATGCATCATCATGATTATGGAGAATACTTCGAAAATCGAAAAAGCCATTTTCAATAAAAAAAATTGCAGGTGTAGGGTATAACAATTTTGGCTATTATCTTTTTTCATTTTGTAGTATAAATTTTATAGCAAATTTAATTTCTATCGGTTATGGTTTTTAAATTAAATAATGAAGCATTTAATAAAAAACTAATAAAATTTTTTACACTTTTGTCAATATAATAAAGTAACTTAAGTTGCTTTTTATTTAACAAAAAGTTAGCATTTCATTTGAAGCGAAGGGGCAATTTAACTAGAATTATTTTGAAATGGAAATGGAATTTAAAAGAAAAGGTATTAATTTGCAATTCCAGTTTTTTTTATTAGTTTTCTATATAATTTTTTTTTTAGTATCACATTTTTTTGTAAACAATCATGTTGGCTTTTTTATTTTAATTCTACCCATACTTACCAAAGCCTACATGTTTAACGACTTATCGGATTTTGCCGAGGAACTGTATCACAGACTTATCGGTTCTGAACCCGAAGGAACTCTCGTTGTATCTCCCTTCTCGTTGGCTTCACTCTTAATACTTGTACGCATGGGTGCCGAAAACCGAAGTGCTACCGAAATCGACCGCCGATTTCAATTGACCTCGCGAAATTTTAGTGTGATTTCAAATAATTTTCAAACTCTTTTAAAAAACTATGAACGCACCGACCTTTTTCAAATGATGAATCATATTTTGATTGTCAAAGATTATATGACGGTGGAAAAAATTGATCTCACCGCTGCTGAAACCTTTAATGTATGGCCAACCCTAAATATTTGCCAACGAGCTGAGGAATTCTCATTCGATCGTGAAGTTGAATTGAAATTGGAAACAGAGACCCATTTTCACAATAGATTTCTCTATGTGTTCTCATCAGTTTCGAAACATCCCTTTTACATTACTGATGATGTTTACGTAAATGCGGATACGATATCGCTACTAGCCAAATTAAATTATGGCAGTATTGACGAATTAGATGCCAAGGCTATAGAATTGCCCTACAATGATGGCGACACCTCCCTATTGATCGTTTCTCCCAACATGCGTTATAGCATTATGGATCTTGAGGAAAAAGTACAATCATTTTGTGTTAGCAACTTACGGTCATATTTGACCCCAACCTACGTCGAACTGACAATACCTAAATTTAAAGCTCCAATGGATATCGCGTCGTTGAAGACTGACTTGGAATTGGTAGGCAGATTTCTTGGTAAATAATTTTTAAGGGGTCTTATAAATATTGCTCTTTTTCAGTTAGGCTTACGCTCCATTTTTATAAAATTATGTGACTCTTCGAGAACGATAAAAGTTTCGGATGTGAGTTTTAAAGTTTCATTTCTGGTGGATGAAAAGCATGCTGGTGTTATTCCTCCGTTAGGTAAGATGATCAACAACGTGTTGTTTAAAAAGGGATTAGAAAAAGGTGCCATTTTAAGAAGTATCTTTTTTAAAAGTAAATTTTTGAAAAGGTATTTCTTATAAAAAGTAAATTTTAAAAAATCAACTGCTTAAAGGTGCACTGAAAAGAAAAATCAATCCATCCGTGCTTAAATCTAGCCGAAGCGTTGTAAATTGTAAGTTCGGATTTCCTTTAATGAAGTACAGAATGTTTGATGATTAAAGAACGTTAAGAAAGTGCCCCATACTTGAAACAATCTGAAAACGGGATTGCCTCAAGTAAAAGTGAAATAAAAATTTATCTCAAACTGTGCTTGATTCATGAATTTCAAAGGAAGCTTTAGCCGACCGTAAATGTAATGCAATGCAATGTAGCTTACCGTTAGGTATCGTAACGTACAGTTGGGAGATGCGATTTGGTATGGTTAGTTATGATTGGGTGCTGACTTAAATTTCATCTTATTCTACACCCTTTTAGGTACCAGAATCCACTCTTAAGTCCACACCCGTTTTTTTTAAACACTAGGCCCCTTTTCTCGGAGAAGGTCTCATATATTGTTTAGCAAATGTGCATACATAAAACAAGATTTTGATTTCATTTAAAATCTTTTATATACTTCAGATTTTTTAATCAGTTCTTACCATCGGCAACCTATACTATTACATTTTGCGATTATATGCGTTGTACGGTGTTGTTAAATTCTCTGCAATGTGTGTGCACATGTACGTAATAAAAGAGCATACAAGAGAATAAAAGAGAAAACGCGGCGCCCTGATTTTGCCGATGGCAGCTTTAATTCCAAATTCGTACTTAAAATAATCCGAATGTGAGATTTTGATTCTAACATATTCACTTTATGCAGAGAGCCAGAGAAAGAAAGAGAGAGAGAGAGAATATTATTATTAACCCGTTTACACATATGTTTGTTTCCATTTTTTTTGTATTGCGCCTATTGTTACAAAGAACTTTCAATTATAAGACATCATCAGCTTGTCCAACCATATCGGTCATTCGTTATCATTTTTATACCCTCCACCCCAATAAGTTGTGAAGAGGGTATACTAAGTTTGTCATTCCGTGTGAAACTTTTTTATTATTCATCTCAGAGCCCATAAAGTATATATATTCTGGGTCCTTGAGTAATTCTAAGACGATTTAGCCATGTCCCCCTGTCTGTCCGTTTATGGAAAACACGCTCACTTTCAAAAAACTCGAAAGAAATAAACAAACTTGGTGCCAAATTGCTTGTAGTTATCCTAAGCAGTTTGGGATTGAAATCCAGCAAAATCGGTTCAGTAGGATCAGAGCTATGAATTAAAATGTGGAAGCACCACCTAAAAAAATTTATAATTTTGTAACAAAAACTGACATAAATGGTGGAATAATTCACAGAACGATATTAGATTTTGCAAAAATTTGTTTTATTCGACTGGAAATCACGCTGTTAAATTTCGTGAAGATCCATCCATAATTTACCCTAGCCCCATATAAGCCCTACTCCCGGAAAACAGTTTAGTACGCCTAAGACCATAATTAATTATGTTATCATAACAAAATATGACTTGTCACAGTTTAGTAGGACTTGAAATGACACTGTGAAATTTCGTGAAGATCGGTCCATAATTTACCCTAGGCCCCCTATAAAGCCCACTCTGGTAAAATAGTTAAATACGCCAAAAACCGTAGCAGATATAGATATTGCGGTAAACTTTCTTCAGGCTTAGCTTCATATGGCCAGAAAAAATTGTTATGCAATTTTGTGATATACGGCCCATAATTAACCTTAGATCCCATTTTAGCAGCCTTCTTAAATTCACTGCAAACGCTAAAACTAATTGCACCGCTGTATTGAAATTTATGTTTTTTAATACCAGAAATCACTCTGCCGAAACTTGGGATGATTGGTTCATAGCTTACCATGGCTCCAATATAAAGTGCCCTCCTAAAAATCATTTAAGTTCAGCTTAAACTCTTACGAATCATGATATTTTACTCAAGCTATTTAAGATTGCTAAAAAACAAGCATAAAACTTTCTGATTGTCGGTTAATAATTTTATATATGTCTAAACCGCAACCAATTTTAATGCAGATGTCTGTTTTTATAAAGATTATAATAATATATTCAACATTTTTCATTTTTTCGAATTTAAATGAAAAATGTTGAATATAATATAAAGTTACCTTCGAAAGTTAAATACATTCAATTTATAAAGTAACACTATCCAGTGAGACACAAAGAATGCTGACGACGGCCGTAGCGGGCCAGAAAATGCATTACATTCTGCTGGTGTCTAATAATTGTAAATTTTTCTGTACATTCAATATACCTCATTGCTTTCCAACGGAAGGCTAAGGTAAAATGTAAAAAGAAAATACAATATAATAGTCTGGTAGTGTATAAAGTCATTTCTGAAAAATTGTAGGAATAGAACCATTACAAAAAAGCTTTATAAAATACATAACTGAAATTTAGCTCATAGAATAAATTCGAAAAAATTAAAAATGTTGAATATAATATAAAGTTACCTTCGGAAGGAAATAATTCCCAGTTTCGATTATAATAATAAATAGACATCATACAGATTTTACTCCTCAAACATTCGAACTGTCGGTGGAGGGTATCAAAGACTTGGCACAACCGAATATAGCACTCTAACTTGTTCTTTAAACACTTGGTGCGTTAAATAATTTTAACAAATAGAATTCGGGAATTTTTACTTTACTTCTCAAACATGTAGATAATGTTCGGTTTCCTTTATGTAGTTTTGCTGTTGTTGCTTCAATACAAATTCACCTTCTTGTGTATTGTTGTTGTTGTTTCGGCAACAAACTTTTAGCAACATATGCCTATGCACGCATATAGAATGCAATGGCTTCCGAAAGTTATCTATCCCATTTTGGATTGTTTAAAGTACTTTTCTGTGTTAATCGTTCTTAAACTTTTAAGAATGAGTCGTACTTAAATAAGTGGAAAAACTTAAATGTAGTAAAATTTTTATACCCACACCACAATAGTGGCGAGGGTATTATGCATTTGTGCTGATGTGTGTAACGCCTTAAAATAGTGGTCCTAGACCCACCTTCAAGTATACCGATCTACTCAGAATCACTTTCTGAGTCGAACTAACGATGTCCGTCCGGCTGGCTGTCCATGTAACCTTGTGCGCAAAGCAGGAGATAATTTGATAAAATTTGGGTCAAAGGTTCTTATTGGCACAAGGACCAAGCCTATTGAAAATGGGCCAAATCGTGAAACATGGGGGGAAATTTCTTCCTCTCAGAAACTATCAAACCGATTTTAATGAAATTCAAAACATAGATAGATCCATATCTATATGGACACATTAGCTATACAGTTTTTCAAAAATAGGACCACAAGTGGAGGCAGGGGGCAATTTCTGCCTCTCACAAACTTTCAAACTGATTTTCATGAAGTTTATAAACATAGATAAATCCATATTTACATGGAAACATAAGCATGATGTGTTTTTAAATACTGTGGTGTAGGGTATCATATGGTCGGGCATGACCGACTATACTTTCTTACTTGTTTTTTTTCTAGGTACGTTTTCAAAAAATATTTTGGGAAGTTCTTTTAAAAATATACCTTTAAAAAAGTAACATTTAAAAGCTGCCTGTCTAAATAATAAAGTACCTTTGTTGGGAGTTTCTTTTTAAATAATAAAAAATATAACGAACCTTAAAAATACTGTCTAAAAAGTATTATAACAAAGTATGTAAATTTTTTATAAACTAAATTTACTAAATCAATTTAAAAAGACTATCTTTTTCATAAAATAGTACCTTTTTAAAGTACTTTCTTAAAAGCAGTGCTTTTATAATAACCCTTTAACAAAGTAACTCTTGAGAAAAAGTTCTTTTTAAAAAATCTCTTTCTTAAACTAACTTTTCACTTTAAAGAAAAGTGCCTTTTACGAAAAGGAACAGCTGAGAAAATATACTTTTTTAAATAACAAAAATTTTATAAAAGGGATTTTTAATGAAAGTACCTTTAACAAAATACCTCCTAAGAAGAGCTTGAAAAGTACCTCCTTTGAAACCGCGTCTTCACATAATACTTTTCCAAAACTTAATATTTAAAACAAATTTCTATTAAAATATTCTTTCAAATGCGCCTTTAAAAAGGTACTTTATTCGTTTAATTAAAACAAAACGCGCTTTTAAAAGAGTAGAGGTAAGGTGCCTTGGGAAGTCATCCAGCAGACAGCTTACTTAAGTAAGCTTTTGTGATATCCAGCGCCAATTCCCATTATACAGAGCTGTCACTGCAGAAATCAACTAATTCGCCTTCCTTATGAAGAAAAGATGCAGCATACGTTCTATCTTAGAAAGATTATTCAAATAGACAAACACTGGTTTTCCCATGTATCTCTTCCTAATGTCCCGAATTCCAGGACACGGACACAGAAAATAATATATAGTTCCTTCTTCTCGTCATGGCAACTTCTGCAAAAGTCATTGAACTTTTCCCTGTGCTCTGTACCTTAATAGAGAGCATATACACATTTCGTCATAAAAGGGCCGCAATGCCTTGCATAAGGAGCAGGTGGATTCATGAGTCCACCCAAACTTCGCAAGTATTGAGACTTAAGCTTAACGAATGAACAACAGCGAGCCATCGAAAAGATAAAGAATTGATCAATCAATCTTTTGGCAAGCATCTGTTATTTGGTTACCCAGGGTTTTCGCATGCCCTGGTATTCCCAAAAGCTTTACTTTCGAAGGCTTCACTAACTCATTTAAAGACATCTAACATTATGCAATTATTCCCGAAGATACCCGCAAGGGACGCAATCCGTAAATGTACATATAAATCCATTGATATGCCATAATACTTAAGCAAAAATTTCCGACTGCAGGAAACTACAGTCAACCTTTATATCCATTTCCTCTATGTTGAAATCGCCGCTAACTGTACCTTACAAAAATTTTTCTTTCTAAGCGAGACTTTGTTGCCTGTTCATCTATTCGCTTAACTTACATTTAAAACAAAAACAAATTATAAAATATTGTTTTTGTTGTACATGTACGTCAAGCGAGCGAAGTCTTCGTTCTAAATCGATGAACAGGCAATTAAGTAAATAAAGTACCGCTTGGAAAGTTTTTTTTTTTAATATTTTTATTTTGAAAAAAAGTTTATTTGAAAATGGCACCTTTAAAAAAAGTATTTTTTCTTAAAAAAGAAAAAATCGTTCCGAAAATTTTTTTTTTGACAAAAGTTCTATTTTTAAATATTTTCTTTGTAGGTGAAGATTTGAATAAGTCTACAAAAGTAGAGTTTCGTGTAGATCATCCCTTTATGTTTTTCGTTAAGTCCTCCAAAAATACAATTTACTTAATGGGAAAGTTTGTATATTAATCTATTGCGAATAAATAAATTTCTATAACAAAATCGCTTGCTTTTTAATTTAATCTCTTTCCAATGTTATAACCAAGGCGAATTCATTGATGGTGATCTCGGTAATACATCAACTACAACTCGTACAAAAACCACAAACAATTTCATGTTGTAGAATGTCAAAAACAGAAACAAAACAGTAACAATGATAATAAATAAAAAAGATTTTGGTATCCAACAATTATAAACCTAAAAAATAGTTATCAACAGGGCCTTTAAGACCATCTGTAATGAATTCGCCTTGATAATAACTTATTCGATATACATATTTTAACGAAACTGCGCAATTATGTGCAAGTAAAAAGTAAACTGTCAAATATTTGTGTAGTTTGATCTGCCATAGATTTAAATCGTACTCCGAAATAATTTTTTTATACATATCAAATTTAACGAATGCTGTTCTTGTTTCTAACCGAAATGTAGTTTTTGCGACTCGGGTGAGCCAAAAAGTATAGAGATCAGAAATTTTAGCTCTAAATCTATAAAAATTATATTTAAAATGGATAATCATTCAGAACGACTAATTTCGATCCACCATATTTGACTATTGATTGTCAGCCGTCGTCAACGGCTGTGAGTGTAAAACGGCAAAGATTTCTGAAGAGATTGTGTGGTAACTATCGATTTCGATATCAATTCCGGGTTCAGTCAAGAATAAAAAATTATTAATAAACTTTAATTCATTTTATGTTGTAAAATTCCTTTTTTTATTGAATTAATTTAATGAAAATTAAATTTGATGAACCGAAGCCTGGGAGCAAATTATGGCAGTCGTGATCGAATACATTTTCGATTCGAAATCAAAGTGAGTGAAATGGTATGTGAAATACGGCCAATAATCTGCGGAAATACCACCTGAGCCAAATGACCTATTATTATTTGTTGCTTTTACGCCATATCGTGGGCGTATAGTGCCAATGAATGCCCTATGCGACAAGCTAATTTTCTGTTTGTGTGTGTTGGAAACAAAAGGGCCTTTTATAAGCTGCTAAATTTGGACCAAATGATTGCAGGGAATCTGTACCGAATACAATCTATTCGCTTAAAGAGAGAATTTACTGAAAAACATCCGGAATTCTTGACCAGTCATGATGCCGTAATATTCCATCGTGACAGCGCTCAGCTCTATATTGCATGACTAGTTAAAAACTAATAAGACAAAGTTTAACCTTACCCAGTTGGCCACGTCTTTAAGACATCCTCGAAGACGGATGCACGACAATGTTAATTCCTGCGCGACATGTGAGGGACAGCGGGAACAAATCGTCAACGACATTTTCAAACAAGTGTCGCGAAAATCGTGCACGACACAAAGAAAGACAATGTCGCCTACTTTATCATCAACGACTACATGCATGATGTCGTCTATTTCGACGTCCACGACAAAAATTATTATATGGTTATCTAATTCAGACAGTTTTTTAGTACAGTTGGAATTTTAATTTCTGTTATATGTTTTATATTCGACTCCTATAAGCAATCCTAAAGTTGACAGTGAAGCATTAACTGCATGTAATTCATTTTTCAGCTCGCGAATAGTTTCATCAGCATTTTCGGTTTTACTGCTTAGAACTAATTTGTAAATTTTTTGTAGGTATTTAAGTCAACAATTAAAAAAAAGAATGTGAGAATTTTAGAAAATCAAGCAAGAAAATCAAGCAAGATTGAATAGCATTCAAGAAAACTTTGTCGTCAATAGCTTTTATACAAGACAACTTATAAGATAGTGTCGCTCATGCTGTCCCACATAGAGTTTAATAGAGGACAACTTATAAGACAACGTCGCTCAAACTGTCGTGCACGACAATTTTCTGTGAATTGTCTTCTAGAAAACCTAAACAACAGGGGACAAGTCGTGCAAACATCATTGATGACGATGTCATCAACGGCAATCTAGCTAACTGGGTACTTCCCTTATAGTCCAGACCTTACCCTTTTAATTACCATTTGTTTAGACTAAGAAAAAACGTCCGCAACGGAATAAACATCTCTAAAATTTTCTAATTAGTTCTTGGCCTCAAAAAATTATCACTTCTCTAAGAACGTAATCCGTATTTCGCCAGAAAGATGGAAAAAGGTCTTATCGCACACCTAGTTCAAAAGTGTCTCAACTCAAAATTTTAATTTTTCGGTTTTATATGCTTAACTATGCACGGTACACTTGTTTATCTATAAAAAATATCAGTGTATTTTGTTGTTTTTAACTGTGGCTAAAAAACCGTAATGTCTTTCTTTATGTTTTAATTGGCATAACGTTGCAATTCATAAAAGTGACTTATTTTTAGTTGTTGCAGAAAATATAATTCGATTTGTCACAATTTTGATAAAATAAATCTGGTTGGAGTTTATTAGAATTAGAGTTTAGAATTTCGCAAAAGTTTCAAAACTGGAAAGCTAAATTGACATAACTTAAAATAATTCGGTAACTTGTGCATCATCAAAAAAGACACAACTAATAATTGTTCATTATCTAGTGTATAAATAAAGGGTGGTTAAATTTTAAGGGCTGAATGTGAACCACACCTAAACGCCAAGATTTTTTCTGCATTTCATTTGACATTTCTCAATTTTACACTAACTTAATTTGAACAATGGAAAGATACACAATCGAGCAACGCGTTAAAGTCATGCAGGCTTATTATGAAGATGGGCGTTCAAATCAAAATGCATATCGTGCAAATCATCTTCAGTGGTGAGGCACATTTTCACCTCAGTGGATTCGTCAATAAGCAGAATTGCCGCATTTGGGCGAATGACAATCCGAGAGTGATTGTCGAAAAACCAACGCATCTTCAAAGAGTGCTATTTAAGGGCTGGCGGCATCATCGGGCCGTATTTTTTCCAAATTGAGGCCGGTCAGGCAGTTACTGTGAACGGTGTTTGCTATCGTGACATGATAACGAACTTTTTATGGCCCGAATTGGAAGATAGGGATGTGGACCATATGTGGTTTCAACAAGACGCCACACAGCTTACGGAACAATGGCTCTTTTGCGCGATAAATTCAATGGCCGTGTTATCTCACATGGTGGCGATTTCAATTGGCTGTCAAGATCATGTGATTTGACACCATTGGACTTCTTTCTTTGGGGTTATTTGAAGGAAAAGATGTACGTCGATAAGCCAGCAACAATTCAAGAGCTAAAGGATGAGATAATTCGGCACATTCATAGAACCTCAATTATGCCTCAGCGTCATCGAAAATTTGGAGCATCGGATGAAGGTGTGCCGTCGGGCTTGTGGCGGCCATTTGGCCGATATTTTGTTCCATACATATTTAGACTATATAAATATTATCATAATAAAACTAAATGACAATAAATTCCTAAATAATTTGTGTTTTATTTAAAACCAACATCGGCCCTTAACATTTAACCACCCTTTACATATTTAAAAAAAAACTTTATATTTTAAAAGTAAAATGAAGTGCTTAAGAAAATAAGGAGGTATTTTCTTTTTTCGCCTTTTTTCGCCGAAACAAATTACTGTTATTAATTCCTAGAAACCTTAAAGTGACCCCCTGAAATGCTACAGCAAAAACTCATACTGCAAGCACCTACAATTTTGCTATATTGACTTGTAGTTTTTTTGTTGTTGTTTTAAGCATATTGAATTTCATTAAATCATTCTGCTGCCAGTGCAATTCTATTGTAAAATTCACAAAGGAAATTTTTGAAATGTCAAAGGACATTTTAAAAGTAACATTAGATGTTTCTCCTAATGACAATGATGTTCATGATGATAATAATAAAGATGAATATCAAAGTGAATTATGTAAATTCATCTGTCACAATATGAACCAACTAAAGTTAAAAAAAAAAGTAGAAAAAGAGACACATGCAATTCGAAAATAGTTAAAGGCAGCCAATCTAATAGACAAGGTAACTAGATACACAGTTGGTAGAAGTTGGAATAAATATTCAATGTTTCCGAGAAAAATGTTTTTTTGGGGAGAGATGTGCAGCAGCAATAGAAGTAAATAAAGAAATAGAAAAATACCCATTACTGTTGGAGACATAAACAAACACTAGACATGCAAATTATTCTAATACACAATGACTGAAAAACTAAATCAAAACTGAACTGAACCGGCCCAAAAGCAAATCCAACTAAGCCAAAACCATATTCCAACTAACTAAAGTCAATATCTAACGGAAGTAGCCAACGTCATAAATGGATGAAGGTGTTGGTGGCAAAGAGGCAGGTCTGGCCGAGCAAACAAAACAAAGCCAAGATAAATAAAAATAAAAATATAAAAAAAAACAAAATGACTGGCAGAATGGCTGACTGTCAGTTTCCACAATAATGGCACTCTGTATTTAAATGAATGCTAAGTAATAACTTAAAACCAGAAAAATATCAAATTATTAATTTGAAAAGAAAAAAAAAAAAAAAACTATGGATACTATTTATTTTTTAAGTCATGAATAAAATGCAAAAAAAAAGGTAAAGAGCGCGTAGACGAAATGACAGCAATTTCGTAATGGAATATTAAAGATGGCAAAATAATACAAGTTCAAGAGTAATGAAATTGAAATAGAAATTGCATTAAAATTAAGAATTTATACAAATAAGGAGATAAAATTGCAAGTATTTTAATGAGGCATAAATTACAACAAGGAAAGTTGTATTTAAATTAAAAAATTTAAAATAAAAAACAAGTAAGATTGCTATATTCGGTACCATGCACTATAGGAAATTTAACGGGTGGACCGATTTGAACGATTTTTTGGATTTGACTTTTGATGAACTTTTAAGAGAGAGGGAGTTACCGAAAAAAATTTTCATACACTCAGAAAAATCATAAGTAAATTTAACAAAAAAATTAACAAATAATTAGTTCTAAGAAGGGGTTACGGGTTACAGGTTCCCGCATCCAAGATTTTTTTTAGATCTTTGATAGATAATCTGATTTTCTAAACTGCTTTTTTTTTAAATTTTTTCGAGAGAGAAATTCATTTTACCAATTTAATGAAGTAACAAACAGAGTCATGTTTAAAAAGGATTTTATTCAACAACTTCATTTCCAATTTGAGTTCCAAACCGTCAACTAAATGCAATAAAAAGAATGGCCCGCATAAAATCTGGACGCATTCAAAACATTATTGCAGCGCCCCCTGGTAAATAAAATTCACAACTCTTTTTATATGTTATTTACAAAACATATACCGTTATACGTTATAAATATCAAATTTGTAATTTAAACATTTTCATAAAAAACCCAACATATAGTGGCTGTTAAATTGCAAAACTCCTTAAAATACCTAAATCTACAGTATTTAGTGTTTTAAATCGTTACAAGACCACATGAACTATAAACAGAAAGCCAAAACAAGTGAAGAAAGTTAAGATCAATAACCCAACTTTAAAGAAAAATATATTAATTTACATTAAAAATAATCCTGGAATGTCCGACCGAGATCGAGCTAAGAAATTGAATACAAGCAGAAGTACTATTCAGCGTATACGTGCAATCAGTGGATAAAAGTCCTACCGAGTGATTAAATACCCAAACCGCACAGAAAAACAGGAGTCTACGGCCAAAAAACGTGCTCGTCTATTATACATCAAAGTTTTAACGAAGTTTAAAGGCTGCATAATGATGGATGAAAAAACATACGTAAAATGTGATTTTAAGCAGTTACCTGGAAACAAATTTTATATTGGAACGAAGCGTGGAAACGTCGCCTCCAAATACAAGAACACTAAATTGGATACATTTGAAAAAAAAATTATCGCATGGCAAGAAATATGTTGTTGTGGTTCAAAGACTGACATCATCAACAATGACGTCAGAATTATATGTAAACGAATGTCTACAAAAAAGAATATGACCAATAATTCAACTTCACAAACACTCAGTAAAATTTTGGCCTAATCTTGCGTCATGCCATTATTTAAATGTTGCCATGAAGTGGTGCAAGGACAATGGCGTAGATATAATAGCGAAATATACGAAACCTTCTAATTGCCCACAGTTTCGACCTATCGAAAAATATTGGGCAAATGTTACAAATAAATTAAAGAAAAGTAAAGAAGAAGCAAAAAACAAACGTTCAATGTTAAGAAAATGGAACAAGTACGCTGCAGAGGTGGGCTCGAAAGATGTGCAAAAGTTAATGGAAAGCATTAAGAGACATGTTCTTTCTTTCATTCGTAGCAGCAAAAAATTAAAACTTATTTCTTATTTTCTATAAATCTGAATAAATTTCCTTTAATTCAATATGTTATTTATAAAAATCTGTCTTTTATTTTTAAAGTTATAGCTATTTTAATGCGTCCAGATTTTATGTGGGCTATTCTTTACATGGGTTCAAAATGCCACCACTCTCTATTTCTTCATCTTCGCTTTCGGGATTTTTTGGTCTGCATTTATATTTACTGCATGTAGTATCTTTATTTAGAGGATATATATCGCAATTTCTGATTTTATTTTAAAATCGTATATTGCAATATTGGTCTTTTGAAAAGTTGTTCTCTAAAAGAAAGGCTAGTCCTTCATCAGCAGGTAGCTTAGTTGGCGTTGCTTTTGAAATTATTTTCCGTATTTTCCAAGCTCTAGTTGGAGCACTGACGGCCTCTTTTAAAACCACTGCTAAATCTAATTTGTAAGATTAACGAGAAGACGCAGTTGCAGCAAGAATTATGGATTCCACTTCATTATTATGATCTTTAGTGATTTCTGCTGCAACTCGTCGTTTTGGTCTCTCAGATTTTTGGCAAAAAGGTATTTGCGGTCGTCCAGGTTTCGATTTAATGGAGGCACACTGCGTTTTACGTTCTCTGATCGAAGTACTGGTTTTAATGATGTTTTTCAAAAAATTTCAAATTTTTGGAACTATTACGCCATTTTATATTCATATTTGAACAAAAGAATCGTGATTGCTCTTTTAAATACTGTTCAAAGTTTTCGGAACAACCACTCTTAAAAATATAGGGCAAGAAATGAGCGTAAATAGCGGCTCTTTTGTCAATTTCGTTTTGATTCTCTAGCCATATATTGAATAATTCTCAATTTAGCACGAAGTAGTTGCCCAGTAAAAAACGTGCTCCAAAAGGAGCAGGTTTTTTGTATGAATTCATACCTCAAATCGCTTCAAACCTGCTGATGGGATGCCTGATTTATGTATGGGATGTTCCCGGTTTGGAGGACTATTTTCTGCTGACAATAAGCGCTTCCGTTAACATGCAAACAAAGCGCTCCTAGAGTGCTTTTTTAAGGGCTAACTATATTAGCATATTCATTAATGTTTTGCTTTTACTTGTTTAAATGCCTTTTTTCAATCATTTTCGTAAACCATAATATATATGTTTTTTTCGCTTAAAAACCCTCTTCGTTGTCAGCACTAAAATAGCAGCTTTTTTGTATGTTTCATTCGTTATCATTTACTGCTTTATAAGAGCTCTCTTATTGAAGCGCTTGAGTATGCGCTTTTTCTCTGTAGTGCTTCAAAAAACCCAAATTTTTTTTACTGGGTGGTTACCTGAAAAATAATTTTTTTTAACTCGCAAAAAATTCGCAGATGAAATATTTTAAATTTGGAAGATAATTGATTGTTCTATAGAACGATTGTCATATTAATGCCCAATTTTCAGGATAGGTTTTAAATCTATATTAAGTTAATTTTCATAACAAACTTAAATCGTATTTAAAACAGATTGGTTTTTTGAGTTTTATTTGAAAAGTCTTATTTAATTAAGATAAAAGTATGGTAGCACTACTAAGTACAAAAAAAAAAAAAAATATAAAAATGTGTAATTATTTACAAGGTGGTCTGAAAAAAACAGCTGACTGTTAATGCTTTGCCTGTTGTTGTTGTGATATTGAGGCCACCTTGCTAAAATATTACAATGGAAACTTAAGTTGAAATTAATGGTGTTTTCTTTTCTGACAATAATGTTCCATATATGCTACCATTCCTGCGAGTTTTTGTTCCATTCTAAAAATATATGCAAAAATGTGAGAAGTTGTCGTTTTCCTTTCTAAACATGTTGCAACAATAAATGGCAAATTTGTTCCATTTCTTACCCGCAGTTATAACTGAGTGTGAGATTGTACCATTTTTTGCGTCTGCTTAAAGTACTTTTTTATGCAAGCAAGTATTTTTTTTTCTTATGTTTGCGGACAATTTACGTTATATTGTGATTTTTAGTTATATTGTGATGGATATAAAAACTTTTTGTTTTTCGTTTGTTTTACTTTAATTAAATAATTATATTTTTTTTGTCGCAAAATTTTTAACAACAGCTGACTTTAATTATTGAAAATCAGTGCTGTTAACGCTTATTGGAATTGTAAGAAAATGTAATTTTTAAAATTGCTACAAGCGTGGTGAATATCGCTTTTAGTACAAACTTTGCATTCAATATTTAACACGCTAAATACACATTAGTGTTGAGTGTAAAACGTAGCTATAATTTTGTTCCATTGTAATTTAGAAAAATGTATCACTTTCTAAGGCTTCGTGTAACCTAATAAATATATTACACAACTATAATGCATCATTATTTTTTAGAAAAGAAAACACCATAAGTGTACCACATCGGTGACTTAAATTTTTAGTGAAGAAGAGAATTTTGTATTTAAAACGATTTTAAAAATAAATGTGTTTTAATAGCAATCCTGAAAATTGGCCATAAGTCTAACATGTGTTATCATTTTATTGTAAGTCTATATAAAATTCTAATTCATAATTCCATTAGTTCAGTTTAAGGTCACTTTAATTTTTGCAATTTAATCGATTTAATAGATAAGTTTACCAACATTTTGCTATAGAATGTAAAAGTACTTACCTTCAGCATTATTTCCCATTTTTTAATTTTTCAAAAATATAAATTTTTGTTACGAAAACTTCTATTAGAATATAACACAAAATTCACTGAACTTAAAGGTTTTCTGATAACTGGCTTATAAATCGTAATCAAAACACCTGTTAAAGTAACAGAATTTAAATTTTTTGAAAAATTTTAGAAGCTTTGTTTACTTTAATAAAAATGTAATTAATACATTAAAGCAAAAAAAAAAAATAAATTTTGCAAAAATTAAAATTTTTACTTTAGGCCAAAAAAGGGGAACATTTCCTATAGTGCCATGGTGCGAAAAAAAAACACATATCGTCACCTAAAAGACGAAATATTCTATCTGCAGTTTTCAAAAGTTTACAGGAGAGGGAAAAAACGTTATAAAATTGGTACTATTAACGATATTGAAACGAAAATTACACATTTTGATTAAAATGAAACCAGTAATATATATCGGCTGAGAAAATTTTGTTTTTCTAATCGCAGCTTATGGCATGACACTTAGGTTTTTCGGATTTGTAAAAATCTGAAACCAAATAACCTATCTGCAGTAGGGTGGCCCAAAATTTTCAAATTTACTTGATACCCCCGGGCACCCACTGAATTTTTTACTGTAGTTAATAGTTGTATATTGTAAAAATTTCAATGCCCTACGTGGTACAGAAGATAGTGCTCAACGCTTATATTGTTTAGTCTTTCTCACACTGTCAGATATATATATGAGTGCTGCGTTTTGTGTATACGCTGAGCAGTTATTTTAAAATTTTGTTTTTTAGTTTGGGGTATTCTCCGAAATATTCCTCTATATAAAAACTAACTTTAAAAAAGTTTGTGATGGTTCATTAGTATAAGAAAGATAATAAAGAATGGTTCTAGTTTAAAAGTGTGAATATTTTGTTTAGAAACGGTTTTTAACAAGCAAATAAAAAACACCCGAAAAAATTGCAAATATGCCTTTAATCAAGTTCAATACGTCAAGCAGCTGTATTTTTGATAGGTGTAAAATATTTAGAGCCAATGTCAACCACCAACTCTAAGACAAGTTCTTCTTAGAATTCACTTCTTCCTGCAATAAAAAAAATCAGTTCGAAATGCAAGTCACAGTACTGTCGAGGAATTAATTTAGTGTGGCAAAAATCCACTATTTCTATTAGACTAGCGAGGCATTCTTAATGGCTTCTTTAAAAAAAAAAAATAAAGGAAGAATATCTGATACCCAAAAGAATCGCAATTTAAAATTTTAAGATCAGTTGGATATACTTTTTGACATTGCTCATAATGATGCACTTACTATGTGCAAAGTAGGCAAATACAGAGTTTTTAATTGAAAACAGAATTGTTCAAATAAAAAAAAGAAGAAGAGTGACTTAAAAAAGGAAATAAGCTACACTTCGCTTCCATAATATCTTTAGATATGACTTATTCAAGTTCAGATACAGAAGATTAATCACCTGAGTACTCTGATGCTGCTGAAATTAAATCAACCGAGCTATAAAACCGTCAGCTTCCCAAAAAAAAAGAAGATTTCACACAGACCTGCAAACTGATACAACTACAAAAAAAACTAGCGCATTAGATCGCAATAAGATTTCTGATAGGCAAGCCCTTGCTTTTGTTCTTTGCCAACGTAAAACAAGCCGTAATTGAAAGTTTGAAGCCGCCATCTTCGAAAAACTAAACCTGTTGTTTACTTAACTTACCTCTTTTTAACAAAGTTTTTATATTATTTATCCATTTTTAACTGTTAATTAAATTATTTTTCTACTATTTAGTTAATTGTGCCTTATTTAAAATAAAAAAACATTTTAATTTGTTATAAATGTTACAAAAAAACTAGCGTTACATTAGATAAATGTTACATGGGTTTGAGCACTGTCTTTCAATTGGAATTTTATCTTCAAACTTTGCATACATACCAATTTTATTGCTGGTAAAAAAATAAGGGGGTGCCCAGATGTCCAAAGTAATTTTGAATTTTTTTCTTGAAAATATGGGCCACCCTAATCTGCAGTACTTATTAGTATGAATAAATAAAAATTTCTTTTTTCACATGAATATTATATACATTAAGTAATTACAGTAGTAGTTTCTTTTACTGGTTTAAGCAAAAACAAGTACTTAATGTTTGTTTAAATTACACTGTGCAACAAAATTAAACTTTTATCGTGATTTTTGATTACTTATTTTTCTCTTTTTTTGTGCGTAACGGTCCTCTAGGTACAACAACTTTGTCATTTGTAATATTACATGTTCAAAATTTTGCACACATATGCGTTATGATATAGGGAATAAAAATCCTTAAAAAACTCAATTTTGAAATTTTTGCAGATTGGTTATTAGGTATTTAAGAGGACGATATGCATATATGTATGTATTTGATTTTAGAAACACTAGAAAGAGTTTCTTACTTAGAGCACCGATCCACTAACGCATATTTTCAAAAAAGCATTAAAATAAAATATATTGAGAATATTAAGCGACAAATCATGTAAAGGGGGGGTTTAGGGCCGATGTTGATTTTGAATAAAACACAAATTATTTAGGAAATTATTGTGATTTCTTTTTATTATGATAATATTGGTATGGTTGAATTATGTATGGAACAAATTATCGGCCAAATGGCCGCCGCGACCTCGGCGGCACACCTCCATCCTATGGTCCAAATTTTCGATGGCCCTGAGGCATAATTGAGGTTCTAAGACGTTAATGTGAGGAATTATCTCATCATTTAGCTCTTGAATTGTTGCTGGCTTATCGACGTACACCTTTTCTTTCAACTAACCCCAAAGAAAGAAGTTCAACGGTGTCAAATCACATGATTTTGGCGGCCAATTGGCATCGATACTACGTGAGATAACACCGTTGAACCATTGAATTTGTCGCGCAAAAGAGCCATTGTTTCGTTAGCTGTGTGGCAAGTGGCACCGTCGTGTTGAAACCACATATCGTCCACACCCATATCTTCCTATTCGGGGCATAAAAAGTTCGTTATCATCCACGATAGCGAACACCATTCACAGTAACTGCCTGACCGGCCTCATTTTGAAAAAAATGCGGCCCGATGATGCCGCCGGCCCATTAACCTCACCAAACAGTGGTTCTTTGTGGTTGCATTGGTTTTTCGACAATCACTCTTGGAATATCATTCGCCTTAATGCTGCAATTCTATTTATTGACGAATCCACTGAGGTGATAATATGCCTCATCACTGAATCACGAAGTGCCCAATATGTATTTTGATTTGAACGCCCATTTTCATAATAAGCCTGAAAAACTTTATTGCTCGATTATCTTTCCAGTTAGCCTGAAATTGAGAAATGTCAAATCAAATGCAGAAAAAACTGGACGTTTAGGTGTGGTTCACCTTCAACATCGGCCCTTAGAATTTAAAGAATTCAAGACAATTAAAAAAACAACAGCAATGGATTTTATGGCAAAATTAAAGGCAGCCGTTGTTTTTTGATTATATCTCAGCCATTCTAGTCCCTTTTAGAGTTACATCCTCTAAGGCAAATCACGTGCAGCCAATACCTGGAATTCGGCAAAAATTCAAAATTGACAGATCAGAGCAGACCTTCAAGATCTCTTGCGATTGCGACTGAGCAGTGATCGTAAATGGTACTACAGGAGTTAGTAGCTCCAGCTGAGCAGGCACCGGACTGAATACTGGTTGAGGCCTTCGTTTGTAGACTTCATGCGGGAAATGTTCCTGAAGGTTGCGAAAGTAAGTTTTACTTTTCTTAAAGAGAGGAACTTTTTACACACAAAGAGATACTTTTTACACAAAAGTTAGCTTTAATAGTCAATTTAGTCAAAATGGATGACAAAGATGAGATAAAGGGAGACGAGGATGAAGAAGGTGAAGGAATAAGTTAATATGTGGAGGAACATGAGGATGGTTAAACAATGAATGAGAAAATTATGAGCGAAGAATTAGATGTCCACACATTGTTTCACGCCCGATCGATGTTTGATAAATGAATGTATCATGAGGACTCGCTAAGGTTAAAGTGAATGCTAAATGAATGTGCCAACTAACAACTTTTTCCTTTAGGGGATACTTTTGGGGATCACGTGGTGGCTGTAGTTTAAGCCCAACGTTTTGGGATACTCTAAAAAGTCCGTATTTTCCGTGATTTTTCATCACTTGTGGACAGTTTGGCATGAGGGAGGATTACCAGTAGAGGCTGGAATTTTTTTTTTACCGTTTTCAAGCAGCAGGATTCGTTTCAAAGCAAGGCAATTGAGCGATAGATAATTTGTATCTCTTAAACGTTGTTTAAACGAAATAAAAATAAGTAATTTTAAGTGCAAATCAGCCTAATCGACGAAAAAAACGAATAAACATTGCGCCAAGACAATGTCCAGTATTTGGTGGAACCAAGAGGGGCTCCTTTAATATGAGCTGCTGCAATCGGACCAGATGGGGCAAGCTCGTAAATGCATCACTGCGCAGCAAATGAAAATCTAAATGACTTAAATTGTTTTGCTTAAGCACAAACAAGTGTCTATTACACATAAGAGAAATACCTTTTGCTATAAAAGATCAGCAAACTTGCATTGGATCTGTAAGTAATGTTTGCTTTTATAATGCACAGCATTGATGCATTTACGAACATTCCCCCGAGATGAGCTGTGATAAAAGCAAGCAATGGCTGAAAAACGCTCTGAACATGCCAACAGACTGTAAATAACTGTATATGGAAATTGTAGTTGTTAAGTATTGCGTTTTTGCTAAAAATTTGCTCTATTTTAAAATTATACAACCAACTGTTTTTTTTTTAAACCATGGAATCTAATTGCAAATAAGTAAATAACAAGGAAATTGAGCAGGTGCGAAATAATCCAAAAAAATATATTTTAAAACAATGTTCAAATTAATTAAGTTATGACCAACTCTTTACACGCTAGGCAATAAAACGAAACAACGCTAACACACACAAAAATAAAACATTTTTAATTACAAACAATAGAGAGAAAAAATATATTTAAAAAAAAAACATACACACAAAATCTCTCAAAAGCAACACTAACAGACTTTAAGACTATTTACTATATAAAGTATTCTAGAAAGTTATACATATGTATAAATATATACATTATACATACATATGTACATACTTCCAACCAACATTAAAAATAGAAAAGCAACATGTAATAAAAATCGATTGCAACATCTTAATAATGACTGTGGTAAAATCACAACCGATATCAGTGACCCCATGTGATAAATGCCAAACAATCCAAACAATAAGCTCCTCAATACAACCAACCCAACACTTCCCACACGAATAAGTAGTAGTTAACCACCCAAACCCATTCAATGTTCCGAATTCAACCTTCATAGAAATCAAAACAAAGCCACCCTAAAGATTCACAACAAAAATTTGCAGCAGCATTATGAGAGGGAAAAACAACATGAAATGCAAAATCATGCTAAATAAAAGAAAACTCACCACACAGTGTCCTCAGACAGGACTAAAAAGTTTCCTCTCTTCTTTTATGTCTCAAACAAAAAAAAAAACAAAAACAAAGAGGAACAAAACTTAAGCATGCGCTTTTGTTTATATATAAAATTTGGTAACAAATTTCTTTGTACGTCACAAACAACAACCAGGCAGAATGAGACGTCAAAAGAAAATTCGAGATAACAACAATGATAAGCTTAAGAGAAAAAAAATCAAAGAAAAACATAAAGAAAAGACAACACAGAAGAGGAAAATGATTTATAATAACCAGCGATGCGTAAAATATTTTTATTATTATTTTTCTTTACTTTTGTATACCCTTCACTAAAAGTAAAACGGTGTATATGTATAAGTTTATCATTCCGTTTGTTATTTCTGCAATATTGACCTTAGACTACATTAAGAATATATTCTGGATCCTTATGATAAGCAAAATTGATTTGATGATGTCCGTCTGTCCGTGTTTCCGTTGAAATGGATTTTCCGAAGTATCCAGGTATTATGGGGACCAGGTTGTTAATTAAGTATATCAATTATAGTCCGGAATTGCCCACAAATGGCTGAGATATGAGCAAAAAACCACGACTGCTTCTAATTTTACCCATACAGCCCTGTATGTTACTTGTTTTATGTCTATCTAGAAAACAGCAAGAGCCAAAGTTAAATTAGGTACACACATCTAAGTTATCAGTACAGGGTGTGACCCTTTCCATAAAAAGACATTATAGATTACATACTGTGTTTCTGGAGAACGGCAAAAGTTTTTAAATTAGTTACAACCATCTTTGTTATCAAAAGACAACATCCGAAAACATCTGGGCGGGAGTAGAGAAGTGGGCGTGACATAAAATAGGTTTATTTTTATTTAAAAAAGATAAGAGAAAAATTGTCAAAAATCGGTACACATAGCTCGGTTAACAAATCCACAATCTCTCTAAAAAAAATTGGCGGGATTGCAGTCGGCGGCGTGGCACCTCCCATACAAACGTATTATAGATGACTGTATATCTGAAGAACGGCAGTAGCCAAATTTCCAAATAAGGTACAAGCATCTTTGTTATCAATCATCCGACAAAACTTGGGCGGGATTTGAAAAGTGGGTGTGGCACTTCTCATACAAGCACATTAAAGTTTTTTTTATCTAAAGAACGGCAAAAGACAAATTTCAAAATTATGCAGAAGTATCTTGGTTGCCAATACACAACATCCGATAAAACTTGGGCGAAATTGGAGAAATGGGCATGGCACAAACAAGATTTATTTATTTATTACAGAACGGTATTTATATAACTTTCTGTTCTCATCGCACCGTGGTAAAGGGTATATAACATTCGGCATTACCGAACAAAGCACTCTTACTTTTAGTTAATAAATATTTTTATAAGCCACTGGATGTGTTGTAATGCAACAAATTATGACAGTTAATACTCACTCTCCGTCACACTTCTCTTATGTCAGCTTGAATTTTTGTAACGTAATTGAAACGTGGAATGTTGCTATAATTTTAATCATATTTTTTTTTCTTTATTTCATAACAGTAGACATGCTTTACTTACAGTGAGAGGCAAAATAAATCGAACAGAGTATTTGAAACACATCACATTTATGTTAGTTTATTTAAGATTTTTCTTTCGCACATTGGCATTAACTTAGAAAAGTGGTAAAATAAAGATATATAACTTGTTAAAAAAAAACTATATTTTGTTGCTATTGTCATTTGAAGCACCCTGTTATAACACTTTCACAGAATTTTAGAGAAAGTGAACTGATTTTTTAACCGTAGTTATTATAAGCTTACAGTGGCAGGCAAAATATGCTTGATAAGGTATATTTTTAGTATTTTTTAAGCCTAGTGCAGTATTGTTTTATTGTTAATAAATACTTATACAACTTTTAAACTTTTTAGCCTAGGATCATTACGTAACGTAAGCTTGCAGCTTAAGATTAAGCTTTTAACATAATTAATAATTTAGCCATCCTGTTACAGCAGAGGGTTATCCTACAAAGTGCCATAGCGGATGTCTTCGTGAAATATTGTATTTTCAATAGGAGAGTTGTTGATTTTTTAACTTCTGATCAAAACTTTTAAAATGGGTAGCTTCGAGTTTCGTTCGTTTCCTGAATATACTACTTTGCGACCTTGTAGAACTCTCTCATATAAATTAAACACATTAACGGCCATTTTCACCAAGTTCGGTTATAATTAACTATCGGTTAAAGCTGTCAAAACATATTGTTAACCGGAACTTTAATTGAAAGTTAGTTTTAACCGAACTTGGTGAAAATGGCCGTAAGAGTTTTATTATGAAAGTTATGTCTGATTATGGAACAACCACTCCGAAGTTTTGCAGTATGATTTTGACATATAAGTGCCATCTTTAACCTTTTGCATCAATAGTAATGTTTTTGTGTAATTAGTATTGTGGTTATTTCGTTGAACTGTTTATGGGTTTTAATCCAAATTTTGATATTTTAATTAGGCTAAAGTTCATTAAATTTAATTTTTATTAAATTATTTTTATTGTGTTATATGTTGCAGTGAAAGTTGATTTTCCTATATACATACTTATGTAATAACTAAAGACAAATTTGGACAACATTTAGTAAAATGTTTTAAATTTATACAGAGAGGGCATTTATTTTATGCATTTAATACAAATTCTGAAAAATTTTAAGTTTTATAACCGTTCAAGCCGAATTTCAAAAACAAAATATAAGATGGTTAATATCTAAGGTAGAGTTTCTACGCGGGAAAGAATTCCCGGGAATCCTGGGACATTACGTAACATTTTTTGCTTAAAAGAAAATTAATTTTACCAAATTGCTATGATTAATAACTACTTAATTTTTTGGACTGTTGTTTATGTGTATATTCTTTAAAATCAGTAAAAACTTTTGTCTTGAACTCATTAAATTAAATCATTGTTTTATTCAAAGAATCCCGGGATTCCAAGGAATAAATTTTTTTTTGTTTTGTTTCCCGGGAATAGAAAAAGTCCGGGAAATTAGAAACCCTAATCTAAGGCCGATTCCCTATATTTTAAATAAACTTTGTTCTTGGTTCAAATAGGCCTTATATAACAGACTTCATTAAATTTTCCCCGAAAGTGATACTAAGTTGGCCGATCTGGGTAAAAATAAATACCTACATACATACATTCATACATACATACATTCATAACAAATAAATATAATCACACAAAAGCAACAGTAGTTCCAGAGATGAAAATACTCAATGTATGTATTATTTTAATCAAATCAGGGTTGACAAGTAATTAGAAAATAAAACAAACAAAAGAAAAAAAAAGTGAACAAAATAATTATAAAAGATACACAATGATAAAATATTACCATAAAACAAACAAAAACAAAAAATTTTAAGTTCTATGAGAATAACGGTTAAGTTTGATAACAGTGGCAGCAATTTGAGCATAAACAACAAAGACACATAAACAAACTTATGTATGTTGTGTTCTCATAGACAATAAACCATAAACTTATGTTTTTTTTACTCTCTAACTGTTGTTGTTAACCTTCTACTACACTACAACCAGTGTTGCCAAAATGGTGATTTTATCATACTTTTGATAAAAGTTTTACCAAAATATGATTTGATTATCAGCCCAATTATGAATACAAGTTCCCCGGGAGTTTTTTTCGCTTTTCCCATTTTTACAATTAAATTTACATAGAAAAATTGGGAGACGGGAGAAAACTCCCGGTGAATTTTTATTCATAATTGGGCTGAATATCTTTATTCAAATAATAATTTTTGATTTTTACAAATTGTTATTTTTTACTTTTAGTATATTTGAGCCAAATACACAATTTTTCTACAGTTTTTATAGAGTGTTAATTTTTAAAACAAATTCTTGTATCAGCTTGCTTTTGCGCATTTTACGTTGTTGCGCCCTGAGTCTAACATACAAAAAAGCCTCCAAAATGCCTTTCTTGGCATACAAAATATTAAAAAAGGCATCTTGGAATAGCGGTTGTTAATTTTGAAAACATTGATGAAAAATTTATTTGTGAAAAGAAAAAACTTATTTAATACCAAAAGACAAAACTAATGAAACTCAAGAAGCTTTAAGTTTTCAAGCTTTACAGGTACATATTATATATGTATAAGAAAAAGTGTAAGTCAATATGCCAGGAACAATTTAAAAGCTAAAAAGCTTTATAAAGGGTGATATAATTCGGCACATTAACGACATTAAACCCCAATTATGTCTCAGAGTCATTGAAAATATGGACCGTAGGATAGAGGTATGCCACTGAAGCCGTGACGAACAATTGACCGATATTTTGTTTTACACATAATTGTCATAGATCCTTCTATCATACTAAAATATATTAAGATAATTCTCTAAAAAATGTATTGTTTTATTTACAATTAACATCGTGCGTTTTGGTTGGAAGAACTACCCTTTATAACAGAGAAATATGCACATATTTAATGATTTTTTCTTTAAAATATGGTTTTATTTCGCCAAATGATGATTTTCTTCCCAAAGCTTCTGGCAACGCTGACTACAACTACAGCAAATAGATGCATAAAAAATAAAACGACAACAACAAAATTACGCATTTTAAATTTTATGATTTTGTTTTTTATTTATTATTTCAGTTTGTTTTTATTTTATAAGTGGGAAAAAGGTGGAGTATGGTCGGTGAACTTGCAGGTTTGGGTATGTGTGTGTGTGTGCGTGTATGTGTGATAGCATGATGGTGGTGTATTGTAGAGTTATTGTGACGTGATATGATGTTATTGTTGTTGTTGGCGATGATGATAATGGTGGTGATTTTCTTATATGGGTGGGTGCTGTATAGCGGGTGTTTTGCGTTGTTTTCTATTTATGGTGAGTTTTAGTTGTCGTAGTTGTTTTGTTGATTTTGGAAAATACATATAGAAATAAATTAAAAAAAAGCTTTAAATTGTACGCTTGCCCAGATTTGATTGTATTTTATTTGTTTTTGTTTACATTTTTGTCATTTTTTTTTGTATACTTGATAGATGTCTCAATATGGTTTTCTGTATGACGCTCATTGAAAGTATTTGTCGTATATTTTTGAGCTAACTCTCTTTCTCTTTTAACTTTGAGTTTTGGTTTTCGGTAGTAAACAAATTAAGTAACTATTTGTGATAATAATGGTGAGTTTATGAAATCAGTTTTGCGAGTGATGTTTTGCGGGTTGAACACAAATGACGGTTAAAAATAAAATCTGAAAATGTTAGAGAATTTTAAAAAAAATTTAAAAATTTAAGAAGAAAAGTGTACTAAAGTAAGAAAGTAGAAAAGTTTAAAAAACCATAAAAATCAACTTTATATTAAAATTAATTTTTTTTGGAATATCAAATAACAAAAAAAAAGTACATACGTATGTATCATTTTCTCTTTAAAATTATCTAGCAAGTTAAAGTGTGGGTTTATTTAAAACAAATTGATAGTGATTGTGTGATATTATTATTATTTTTTCATAATTCTTTTTAGACACAAATATTATGATTGTCTTTATTAAATTATTTGTTATGAGTTCTTAAATCTTTATATGTTTATTTTAATAATGAAATTAAAAAATTGTTTTAAAAAAGTTCTTAAAAATGCGATTTTTAAAAAATAAAAATTTTTTTTTTATTTCTTATTTTGTTAAAAATAAACACAGTGTTATATGGGAAATTACAATTAATATAAATACTTCAATCAAAAAAATTCTCTCTCTTAAATATTAAATTTTTTTGAAGTGCTTGTGTGCAATTTTTAAGGTATTTTTTGTTGAAATACTTGTGTGTGGTACGATGATGATGATGATAATGTTTATTAAAGAATGAATAATATATAAATTAATTATTTGCAACCGCAATTTTGTGCAAGACGTCATTTCTTTGTGTGATATTTAATTATCACTAATAATAACCACTAAACCAAGGATAAATCAACTAAAAGTAAGTTTACTTTAAATTATTTAAAATCAGTGATATATGTATAAATCTGTATGTCGTTAACTCATTATTGGTTTGACCTACCGACCATTTTTTTAAAAATTGGGTTTAGTTGGGGTATATACATATATTTTTGAATGCAAAACATGTTGTACGAAATATTTTTTTAACGTTTCTGAGATATTAAGCATAAATTGGCTCCATATCAACTATTTTAAAGTTTATTAAGTTTTTATTGTTTTGCTCTACACGCCTCTGTTAGGCGAATGCTGCAAATTTCTCATACAAAAAACTACAAAATAAATTTCACACTTGCTTTGCTTCATTGCCGTAAGCAAAACAAAAAAATTTTAACAGCTCAATAGCAGCTGTGAGTATGTATGCGTATGCAGCACATAAAGTGTTTTTCAGAAATATATTTAAAAAAGTGGCTTTTGCAGCACAAAACGGTAATTTTCACTTTCAAATAACTTCTAAGTTGGTTCATTAACGTTCACAAAAATTAAAATTTTTCTTCAAAACTTATGCCAGAAGCAGTGGTGAAAATACAAAAACATTCTATCGAATTTATTTTCAAAAAACTTCATGTAAACCTTCATCGTCGGTTTTCTTCAAAACGACTTTTTGGCAATCGCGTCAAACCTATAATGAGCTGGCGATCTAGCAAATGGTTTTATTTTTCAAAAGATAAACCCTTTAAAATTAAAAAAAGGAGATTGATGTGAATTTTTTGTAAATATTATTGGCTGTTAGCTTCATTTGTAAAAAGTGTTCATAAGAATGTTCGGACTTCGAACAATTAGTGCACAGCGAATTGTTTTTTTAACAATATCGTTTTTTTTTGATAGACGAAAAATAGAGAAGAATTATCGAAAAGGTGCGCTCTTTTTAATGAAAAATCACCACGATATTTTAGGTTTTAAACACTTTGTAGCTGAAATTGTTAAACACTATAATATAACTTGGAATTTTAGTCCGGGTTTAAAAAACTGCAGGCGAAACCAAAAACTGTCGAACATAAAACAAGAATTTGTATACAACTTTTCGCTTTTTGAGTTGGCCTGACAGCGACTGTTTACATATAATGAATCAGAAGTAAAAGCACCAGTTTTTTTTTTTTTGACCAATGGCAAGTTAAGAAGTGGCAGTTTTTCTACTTTGACTACAGTTTTTTAAACGCTGCTTAAAATATGGGCTTTTACCTTGTTTCCCTTACCTTGTTTTTTCCCCTCTTTCACTAAATGTAGAGCTGCACCAAAATACAAAAAAGTAAATAATATGTACATTAGGGGTATAACCAATTGTCCTAATAACCACGAAAATCATAATCTTTTGTAATTTTTCTCAAAAAAGTTCACGCACCAATTGGTTTTTCTAAACCAATGCAATATTGAATATTCATAATTTTATACGTTGTTATTTATTCTTTTTTAATTTTTTTTTTTTTTTTTTTTTGTTAAAAAAGGTTAAAGATACGTTTTAGTTTGCAGAAAAATCTCTTACCATCTCTAAATATTAATGAAATTTCATAATTGAGCTTTTTTTATTTGTTTTAAATAAACATATTATTAATTTATCTTAACCAAAAAGAAAATTAAAAATTTTAAAAACTTCATCGCGGTTGGTGCGTGAAATAAATATACGTCCCCTTATAGTTGTTTATGCTCTATCGGACTGTGCTATGCTTTTTTTGATATTTTAAAAAATTGTTAAAAAGTTATCTCCCTAATGTACATATATAAAGCGTGATTCAACCAAAACGCACGATGTTAATTGTAAATAAAACAAAAAGTTTTCAAAATCTAAAACAATTATGTGTGAAACAAAATATCGTCCAAATGCTCGCCACGGCTTCAGTGGCTTACCTCTATCCGATGGTCCATATTTTCAATGACTCTGAGACAAAATTGAGGTTTAATGTCGTTAATGTACCGAATCTCATCCTTTTGCTCTTGAATTGTTCTTGGCTTATTGACTTACACTTTTTCTTTTAAATATCCCCAAAGTTAGAAGTCTAACGGTGTCAAATCATATGAAAAGAGCCATTGTTTCGTTGGCTGTGGGGCAAGTGGCATCATCCTGTTGAAAGCACATATCGTCAAGGACCATTTTCTCCATTTCTGGCCACAATAAATTCGTTTTCACATCGCGATAGCGATAACCATTCACGGTAACTGCTTGGCAGAAAAAGTACCGTCAAATGACGCCGCCAGCCCATAAATCGCACCAAACAGGAACATTTTGTGGATGCTTTGGATTTTTAACAATCAATCGTGGATTATCGTTTGTCCAAATGCGGCAATTCTGCTTCCTTACTAACCCACTGATTTAAAAGTGTGCCTCGTCGCTGAAGATGATTTTCTTTGTAAAGTCACCATTCACTTCTGTCTGTTGTACCAAACATTCGAGGTATTGGCAACGCTTGAAGTAGTCAATAGGCTTCAGTTCGTTGAGTCAGTTCTTCTAAGCGTGTAAATTCAAATCTTTATTCAAAATTCGCATCAGAAATGCTCGTAAAATGTTCAATTGTTTGGCACGACAAGGAGTCGAGGTTAACGGCTCTTCTGCCACTCTAAAGCGAGCAACAGCAATGCTTTCCGCAGAACGAACTAAGCGACCCCGTTTGCTGAAATTTGTGCACAATTCTCCCGATTGTGGACAAATTTGGTCTATTAAGCAGACCAAAAAAATCACGAAGTGCACGAAATGCATTTTGATTTGAACGCCCATTGTCGTAAAACGCTTCAACAATCGTTACACGCTGCTCAATTGTGAACCTCTCCATGGTTTAATTTGTCAAACACTAAAACAAAGAAATTTAAATTAAGTTCGCCAAAAGGCTTGACATTACAATTAACATATTGCATTATGGTTGGACCACTATTTATATTTCTTACTTACACTATTTATTACCAAAATTTAAACAACACAGAAAAAAATAAAAATTGATTTCAATTAAAAAATTTGTGATATTAATTAAAAAATTAATTAAATTTGCACCAGTAAACAAATTAATAGTATCAATTAAACCAGTTAATAGTATTAATTAAACGTTTAATTGACTTGATTAAATTTTTAATTAAAACTGATTTTATTTTTGATTAATGCTTTAATTGGTGAAAAATTTTGGAGAGTTTTTTCTTTGAAATTATTTGTATCGCTTGCCATTTATGTATTGGATTTTTGGCGGCATGAAATAACCCCCCAAAAGTTTGTACAGAGAACAACAAAAACGATTTTTGGGGGGTTATTTCATTTTGTTTGGGGTGTTATTTCATTTTTTTTAATTGGGGTATTATTTCATATGAAATTATCCCCCAAAAAATAAAGACCCAATATATTTTTTGGGGGATTATTTCATTTTCAAATTTATAATTTGGTATACAGAACACCGGCTTCGATAAATAAAGCTACCCTTCATAACCGGCCTTCGGCCGGGCGCAATGACTTTTTCTATATGGTATACTAAACACCGGCTTCGCTAACTAAAGGTTCTCTGCGTAGCCGGGTCGAGACTGTATTTTTATACCATAGAGGAGAAAATCCTGGCGCTATGCAGAGAAGCTTTAGTTAGCGAAGCCGGTGTTTGTTATACCATAGAGGAAAAAGTCATTGCGCCCGGCCGAAGGCCGGTTACGAAGAAAAGCCTTAGTTGGCGAAGCTTGTGTTTGGTATATCATATCATGATATCTATCGCGTGATTCTTTAAAGCAAAACTGTATAATAAATTGTATTACATATATTGGGCTCTTATTTCATTTTATAAATTGGGATTTTATTTCATATGAAATAAGCCCCCAAAAATTAGGGAATTATTTCATTTATGTTTGGGGCGTTATTTCATTTCTTTGGGGGCTAATTTCATTTTCAAAATTGGGGATTTATTGCATATGAAATAAGGCCCCACGCTTTGGGGGGTTATTTCATTATTTTTTTGGGGGTTATATTTTGGGGGGTTATTTCATGCCGCCTGGATTTTTGTCCATTTAGTAACATTGTGCGCAAGGTAAAATAGGAATAAGAATCGTTACTTCAAACGAAAAAGGTCCTACCTGTCCAAAAATTAAAAAAAGTGTCTTTCATTTATTCCGATTTATTGTATCAACACAAATGTCAACAAAAAATTTAAAGCTTATTCTTCCTCAAACATAGGACACAACGGCGCGCATATTATATGAGTTAGGTGGACTTAATTTGGCTCAGTTTTTTCTTATTTATATATACGGAGTATGGAATACTAAAAATGAGTGAAATCGAACCATTATTAATCTGGCAATTTGCCTCCTTGAATTATGGTTTAGCTCGAATCATTTCTCGGACTACGAAATAAGATTTAGGTCGATAAAATTTTCCAAAAAAAAAAAAAAAAAAATATTTTGCACAAAGTATTGCCTTGTAGAAAAATTTTTTATTTGAATGTTAATGTTATTTTGTATCTGTTTGTCTTTCTTGTAAGCTTTTTTCTTATACAGAGTACTTTTAACATTAAAGATATTGAAAAATACATGGTTTTCTACCACGATTTATTACGTGAGATGTTTTTATATCCGTTAACTACTGTACAGATGTCTATTTAACATAGATGGGGGTAGTGCACTCATTTTGCAGTTTCAACTCACACTTAGTGATTATTCATATATTGCAATAATTTTGTTGAGTGATGAATTGAAAATTTGCAGCCTCACTAAACATAAGTGATAGTGATGTTAAAAAATTTTGCACTAAAAAAAAAATAGTTTGATTTAAAAAAAGCAATCATCAGTTTATTGCAACTTTTTTTCTTCACTCATTTGAGTGAAACTAAAAATATTGCACTAAATTTAAAATCAAAGACTTGTTTTTTGATGATTAAAGCCAATAATAAAACCGTTATTGATATTTTGTTTAATGTTCTTGGCATATGCATAACCACAAAAAAAAAAAAAAAATTAAAAACCTTGCGGATGGTTACATTTTTTAAATTTAAGTGAGACGATATTTATGCAGCTTTTTTGATTACAAGTTAAAATTGTTGCATTCAATCTGCGTTAGTGGTAGTTAAATAAATAACAAACATCACTAAAGCTGCTATAAAAGAGTGCAAACAAATTTTTTTGCAGTTGTATTTATTGATAGTGCACTGCTGACTCAAAGCAATATTTAGTGCACTACCCCCAACTATGCTATTCAAGCCCACTCAATTCTACGTACTTATCATGTTTTTATGTAAACGAGGATTTTTCATTTCAGACCAGTGTTATCAACAATCAACAATCTTTCGGCGTGCTTAATAAGTAGAATCTGAGTTGGTTGTCTTGCTCCTCATCGGTTTCATACACGTTTTTCGAAACAATAGTGATAAAAATGTGAGGAAATTATTTTGTGAAATATTCGAGCTAATATCTTTGGCTTTGACATTCTTGTTTACTTATGTTTCACATTCTTTTGGTTTTTGTATTCAACCAACCACACCTCTAACTTAACAATTGGTTGTACTACTTGAACTTCTTGAAATTGTACATGTGTGTGAAGAAAAATTCGACAAGTTTTATTTATATTTTTTAAAATATCGCATGCGTTAAAAATATTATAAAGAAAATACGATTTTTAACAAAAAATTTTATGTAATATCAATCATTTTTATTTAATATTACAAAATTATTTGATATTTATAAGCCTTTTAATATTAAAATTTACGATTTTTGAAAAATATGACTTAGACGGAAATCTTAGGATTGAGTTTTGTTTTTTTTTTAAATTCCCTAAGCTAAACCAGCGAAAGAAACCAGAGTCTCTGCCGGGTATCGAACCAGCAATAATCTGCATTTTCTAATAGGTTTGATTCCCTGAGATGGAAGGATTTGGACACAGTGCCCATATGCCTCACGTAACTCATTAATAAGAATGATTGAAACATGATTTGTACAAAAAAACTTTAAAATTACGTGTAAATAATCGTATTTGCTTTATAATATTTTTTGAATCGCATGCGATATTTTTAAACATATTTTTTATTGCATGCGATATTTTTGAACATATTTTTATCGCATGCGATATTTTTAAACATATATTGTTATCGCTTGCGATATTTTTAAACATATTTTTTATCGCATGCGATATTTTTAAAAAATAAATTTAACTTTTCGTATTTATTTTAATACACGTAAATTGTACATACAACAAGTCGCCGATAGGTCGAACATTTTGTTCTCTTGTCGAGGTCGTTGATATAGTGCTGGATTTTTTGCAAAATTATAAATTTTTCGATCTTCTTTCTTATACTGCTGACAAATTGCACAATCTTTAAGGTTTTTTTCAAGTAATGTTCAAAACATGATGGCGAACGAATTTAGCTTAAGCCCGGAGATGAGTTGTAATTTGTTTTAGTCTCTTATTTTTCGTCTTTGATATTCTGGTGGAATTTTTTTCCAAAAGCTTTTGACTAAATAAAAGTTTCTGTGACATTAAGGCCCGTTTTCATATTTTACCGATAGCTAAAGTTAGGATATAATCGGCCGTATAAAAGTGTTCCATTATTACAACAATGATTTAACCTACCAACTAGGATAAACCTTAATTTACTTTATCGCTAAAGTTTTAATAATGGAACACTTTTTATAAGGCCGTTTAATGTCTACTTTTAGCTATCGGTACGTTGTGAAAATGGGCCTTAATGTTACAGAAACTTTTATTAAGTCAAAAGCTTTTGGGAAAAAATTCCGAAACTTATTGTCTGAAAATTCTTGGGAACTTTTTCTCGAAAAGGATTCGTAATGTTTACTGTATTCAAAACCAGATTGTTAATCTTCTGAACCCCTTAATTTTCCTAGCTTTATATATTTGGTTAAAAGTCAGCATTAACATATTTTACATATGCAACGAACTGAGCAAAGTTCCTTTGCACTTAACTCTTAAGGAACATTCTTTTTATACATACATATGTATCCTACAGTTTTTTTTTTACTTCTTGTCAAAATTTCAATTAAAATCTAAAACTATTCCATCATTTCCTACTTCTATTGTCTTTAGTTTGCTTTTAATTAAAAACACTTTAGGAAATCACTACAAATTACAATTTTTATGGAATAAATATGTTTGCCAGCAATACAAGTGCTACATTCGAAAATTCTTCTATTATTCAATGTCTTACAAACGCATATTTTGTTCATGGAAATTTTAAATCGTAGACAAAACTCAAAGATTTCAAAACTATGTAAATATTCAAATATACACAAAGGCACACACACACACGCACATTCATACAAATTCTATGCATGTATTGTATTTAGAATTTCTTGTTGACTTTGGAAATCACATTTGCTTATCTTAATACCAAAATACTCTTGGTGCTGCCACTACCCTGCAAATAAAATTGGACCACCTGATCCATTTGATAAAATGGATTACTCCATGGACTGGTCCGATGTAATGCAAGCATGGACCATGTCATTGTTAAAAAGTGTTTGTAGTGAGACGACATGTCGAGCAAAAATGATGTAACCGACATCATTTTCAATTTTAGTTTTTTTAATAAATGACTTTATTGGCAACACTTGCAGCATTTTATAGCAAGAACAATTTAGAGGTAACCGACAAATTTCATACAAAATTTATATAAAATAAAATAAAAAAAACACTCTCCTGTAAAATTTTATTATTGTTGGTTACATCATTTTTGCTATTAGGGCTCGATATCTTCGTTTTTTAACGACATGCTTTCGTTTTTAAACGACTTCAAAACTAATCCTCTTGAATATACCATGGAGTTGTTTTAAAACTTCTCCTTAGTAGTCCAAAGGTGGGTTATAGGGTCCTCCCCTAGGACATCGTAATGTTAAATATACCACGTTTTTTCCATACGTTTGGGTTACTTTTGGACTACTCCTGGTGCCTTGTGGGCTACTCTTCACACGCGTGTTTGGACTGGTCCTATTATTTGCAGGGTACTAACTCGTATGGGAAACTAAAATCTTGATGTTTTATTTGTTTCGTACAATTGCTGCACAGCCAACAGCAACAAAAATATTGTTCTCCATTCGATTCTATTAAATTTCACGTCTTGTCGTGCAACATTCCGTTTGTGGAAGACAGAGAAAATGTAAATTTAGTAAAAAGAAAACACTTTTCTACAATATTTATGACAAAGAATGAAAATGAAGAAACAACGAATGGATGCATTTTACAGGATGAAGGTTGAATATAAATAAAACAAAATCCCCAAAAATGTGATAAGTAAAAAATTCATAAACACATGAAACCTGGCATAAAACTAAATTTAAAGCGTAACATGGATAAACAAGACAATACAAAAAACGCAGTGTAAAAATTCAGTTTTAAATAAATACTGGAGCTACTAAACTTTATCAAATAACGAAATCAGTCAGTGTTTGTCATAATCAAATACCGAAATAACGCTCAATGGGGGATGGCTTTATAGATTTTTGTGACTCAACTACATATAGTTGGTCTAATGTAAAAAGAACCTAACTCAATTTTATAAAAAATAAAGTTTTTAATGATTCTAATACATTGCATAAAAGCAATTTTACATTTTGATAATACAGTAAATATGTATTATGTTTTTACCTTCTCGTGTAAAATTGCAATTATTTGAGTAAAGGCCTTTGTACATGAGACCAATGACATAAGGTGGTTCTAGATCATTAAAATTTGGCACCGAGAATTATATTGATTAAATTAAAAAAAAAAATAAAAACAAGTAGATTTTAATGAAAAATAGCCACGCCAACCACTCACAGCCCATACCACCTAAATAAATCGAATTTTTTGCATCAAATTTTAAATTTATGCAAAAGCCCTTAAATTTGGTACATACAATTTCCATATACAGTGGGCCCTCGGTTACTGTAACCCTTGATCAGCGCAACTCCTTGAATATTGCAACAACTTAAATATTAACATTATAGGCTCAGTGAATGCAACTTTTGATAAATGTTAAGTAAAAAAAGAATTTTCAGTATAAGAACTAGAAATTGTATCGGGTGATTTTAAGCTATTATCTTTTTGGCCACACTGGTTTAAACAGCTGACGCACGTTTCGTTTCACTGTCAAACATCTTCAGTTGGGTCTATAATTTAACCATGAATCGTCTTACAAACGAACAGCGCTTGCAAATTATTGAATTTTATTATCAAAATGCGTGCTCTGTTAAGAAAATTCATCGCGCGCTTCTTGTGTTCAGCGACGAAGCTAATTTTTGGCTCAATGGGTACCTTAATAAGCAGAATTGTCGATTTTAGAGTGAAGATCAGCCAGAAGCATTGCAAGAGCTATCAATGCATCCAGAAAAAGTCACAGTTTGGTGCAGTTTATGGGCTGGTGGCATCATTGGACCGTACTTCTTCAAAGATGATGCGAGTCGTAACGTAACTGTGAATGGTGAGCGCTACCGTGGGATGATATCCAACTTTTTTTTTGCCCAAAATGCAAGAGCTTGACTTGCATGACATGTGGTTTCAACAAGACGGTGCCACATGCCACACAGCACGCTTAACAATGGACTTATTGAGAGGCGAGTTCGGTGAACATTTTATTTCACGTTCGGGACCGCTCAATTGTCCGCCTAGATCGTGCGATTTAACGCCTTTAGACTATTTTTTGTGGGGCTATGTTAAAGCTCATGTCTATACACACATGCCCGCTTCAATTGACGCATTGGAAGACAACATTGAAGCATTTATTCATGAGATACCGGCCGAAATGTTGGAAAGAGTATGCCAAAATTGGACTAAGCGGATAGACCATTTGAGGTGAAGTCACGGTCAACATTTGCATGAAATAATCTTCAAACATTAAACTATATGGACCGTACTATCGATTCAAATAAAGATTTCATGCATTTTTCTGAATTTTATGTGTTTTTTTAAACTTTCCTATAGCTCTTATAAAATCACGCATTACAATTTCCATATGTGCCCTCGGTTACTGCAACCCTTGATCAGCGCAACTCCTTGAATATTGCAACAACTTAAATATTAACATAATAGGCTCAGGGAATGCAACTCTTGATAAAGAATTTTCAGTATAAGAATTGTAGTATAAGACTTCGACATGATATTATAAGAATAGAATACTAAAGTATAAAGAACTTCAGAGCATCAAATATTAAACATTGCCCTACTTATAGGATTTAAATAAACATCTACATGTCAACCTCGATTTAAGCGGTACTGCATTTACGTCATTTAATTACGCGTTCTTTTTAATCGAGTTTAATAAAACACGCTTCAAAAATGGGCAGCTGCCAACATTTTTGATGACTGATTCCAATTTTTCACTAAGAAGCAGATATGTTCACAAGTTTAAAATATTTAGATTTCGAAATACATCCGTTACACCAAAAATTTTCCCGGGAAATTACAATTAATACCGATTTTCCGGGATATGAAAAAGTCCGGAAGAGAAAAACATTACTTATCAAAGGTGTTCTGGAAATCGAAAAGGCAAAACGCAAGAATTTTAAGCGTCGTTTTTTAATAAGACTTCTGCAATAATTTTATACAAATATTTCTCTATAAAACAGAATTTTATAACAAAAAATTTAAAAATGAATTTTAAAGTGTATTAAAAACAACTTCAAAATTCTTGCGTTTTCGTTTTCGATTTCCAGAACACCCCTGTATAAGTAGAAAAGAGATTTTCATGCACTAAACAATCGAAAATATGCGCTTGACAAATGCACTAAAAAATCCAATATATGCTGTAAAAAAATAAAAAATATGCACTAAAAACTTAAAAAATTTCCATTAAAAATCTTTTTTCAATTTTACTAAAAACAAAATTATAAAAAATTCAGCCTATTAAGCTCCGTTCACAATCAAAGAAACACTTTCACTTTGTGTTCAAAACTGAGCAACAATTTCTTTTGCAACCACACACATTTTGCATTAAGAACTCGCTTGCAAATTTTAGCCACAACAATATGCATTTATTATTATCTTTTTTAAACATTTTGTTAAAATTTTCATTCAAAACTAAATAAAATTATTTTAAACGTCAGAAACAATTTCATGCAAATTGTTGCTGAAGTTCTAGTTGACTCAATTTTTTAAAAAACCCCTGATACATTTTTGTTTATAAAATGAAAGGAAAATATATGAAATACTTTGGGAAGAAATAAGTTAGAAGAAAAAACGAAATTGTTGCTCTGATTGTGAACGAAGCTTTAATATTTAAATATCTAATCTTAACTTATTTAAATTTTTGTTTGTTTAAATAAATAAGTACTGTTTTATTAAAAGTTAAACTTTGTCTTGTACTTAAAGAATGCCAATGCATTTTGATTAAATTTATTTTCAGACCCCACTTTGATTCCAGATCAAATCAAAAATATTTGAAATTTATTTTATTTTTAAATTCCTATTTTTTTTGCAAAGCTTTTCGGATTTTTTTTTAATTTATTGGACTATTCCTCCTTCAACATTGTTAATTTCACTTTCTGCAACATCAATTAATTTGGCTTGAGTATAAAGTGAACTAAGTCTTTCCTGGGTCCTAATTCTGGCAGAAGTGATCGAGTACTTTTCCGATTTGAAAGCAATTTTATTTCTTATGCTTTCAGTCGATACTGAACGAATCGAAAATATTTTTTCAGTATTGTAAAACTCAAATTAATGCTTTACACAGAAAAAATTATTTTTCCAATTCAAACAAAAAATTTGTAGAATCAAACAATTTTTTGTCTGAAATCGGTCCTATAAACAAGTTTGCATATTCAAATAATTTACTGGCATTTCGTTTATTAAAACAAAAACCCTGATTTTTTCAAACAAATAATTTAACTGAATCAATAAAAAAGTTTACTCAAAATTCATATACATTTCAAACAAATAATTTTGCTAAATCAAACAAAAAAGTTATTTCACACCCAAGCAAGCACTGAAGGAGAAGATGAAGGCAAAGCAGAGCAGCGGCTGGTTTTGAGACACATTTTTTTGTTGGAATTATTTTTGAACAAAGTCTTGTTTATACACACAATGTTTTTGCTTCATCACTCTCTGTTGCTGTATCATTTCTTGGCTAAAGAAGAAATGTAACCAAAAACGGCGGCAGACCGACTCGATATGTTTTTCGTCATCATTCTACTTTGTATTTGATGTATTTAAGCAAACAGTTTGAAAAAATTTAATACGGGATTTTGTTTTTTTTTTTTACCAATTTTGAAACCAACCAAAATTCATTTTGTTTCTTATAATGTTGTTGTTGTCTCTGTTGTTTAAAAAGAGTGAAACGTTTTTACCTTCTGTTGTTTTTGTTATACCCACACCACAATAGTGGAGAGGGTATTATGCATTTGTGCTGATGTGTGTAACGCCTTAAAATAGTGGTCCTTGACCCACCTTAAACTATACCAATCTACTCAGAATCACTTTCTGGGTCGAACTAACGATGTCCGTCCGGCTGGCTGGCAGGCTGGCAGGCTGGCAGGCTGGCTGGCTGGCTGTCCATGTAACCTTGTGCGCAAAGTACAGGTCGCAATTTTGGAGATAATTTGATAAAATTTGGGTTATAGGTTCTTATTGGTATAAGGACCATGCCTATTGAAAATGGGCCAAATCGTAGGACCACGAGGGAAGATAAGGGGAAATTTCTTTCTCTCAGAAACTATCAAACCGATTTTAATGAAATTTAAAACATAGATAGAACGATATCTATATGGACACAAAATGTATAAATCGGACCACGAGGGGAGATAGGGGCAATTTCTGCCTCTCAAACCGATTTTAATAAAATTTAAAACATAAATAGATCCATATCTATAGGGACACGTTAGCTATACAGTTTTTAAAAAATAGGACCACAAGGGGAGGCAGGGGGCAATTTCTGCCTCTCACAAACTTTCAAACCGATTTTCATGAAGTTTATAAACATAGATAAATCCATATTTACATGGACACATAAGCATGATGTGTTTTTAAATACTGTGGTGTAGGCTATCATATGGTCGGGCTTGACCGACTATACTTTCTTACTTGTTTTTGTTTTTTACAAAAATTCAAACATAGACTGTATCATGGTGAAATAAACAGGTGGCAGCACTACGCTAGATGACGATTTTTTGCTCTGCATTGTATGTCTAGGTTTATGTCAAAGTTTTGTTTATGTTTACAAAAAGTCCACGTTTTGTGCTGTGATTATTGTATTTTATTAAAGTTTTTGATAATTTAAAATTAAAATAAATAAGATATTGACCATAATTAAATAAAAATTTATTTACTTTATTACGTCAAAAAGTATTTTTTGACGTAAACGGTGATATAATTTCCATTTTTCAAAGTTTTTCTTGGGATTCAAAGATTAATTATCAAAGTTTCGTTATAGTGTGCTAAATTCCCATTTCATACTATTGACAAACTGAAGTTTATTGTTGATGGGATAAGCTATTCCTATGTGCATTTCACTGGTTGCTTAGGCCAGATCGTCAGGAAACTTCATCCAAAGATTTTAGAAAAACTAAAGATATTAAACCAAATATAACTGTTAAGCGAATAAGAATTATAAGACCCAGTTTTACTTGTAACAATATCAATGCTTAAACAAAAACAACAACAATAAACAGTGAGTTTATCTTTCCATTTTTGTGGTAATGTTGTTCTTTTCAAAGAAGTGTTGCTTGGTCTGGGCTCACACTATGAAAGTTTTCTTTCAGAAAGTCTGAATTTATTGGTGAGAGGGGAAGAGAACATGCTTTTCTTTTCTCCTCTCTCACCTATAAACTAAGACTTTCTGAAAGAAAACTTTCATAGTGTGAGCCCGGACTTACGATCAAATAAAAAAATGCAAAAAATTACAAAATTAAAGAGCGTTAAATATTTCATACAAAATTATGGAAACTTAAAACCCATAACGCGTATATTATGTTTTTGAATAGTTTTCAACATTTTTGTTGGTTAAATAAAAATCAAACAAAAATATTAATTGAATCAGTAAAAAAAATTTCAAACAAACGTTTGAAAATAATTAAGCAATAATTATTTCCGTTTAGTTTAAGCCTGGTAATTTGTAGCCTTAAGGAACATGTCAAATTTCCCACTGCAAAACACATACATGTCGTGTGTTACCTTTTTAACTTTGCTTCTGTAAAAGTCAGACGCAAAGTCATCTGACAAAATTGCGTGGTCTTTTTTCTTCTGACAAACCATCTGACATCAGAAATCTATGCCGGGAAGAAACTGGCAGCGGCGTCAACTATTGAAGGAATCATTAGCCGGCTGAAGTTTATATTTTACAATACCAAGATTAGGGTGGTCGTTAACTGTATGGATCAAATTTTTTTTCTATTTTTCCATGCTCTAACCCCCCAATTCGGTGGGTATTGATAAAAAAACAACTCAACAAAATTTTTAGGACGATCGGCGAAGGCTAAGCCGTCCCTCAAGCCCGCCACAGTTTGAGAAAAATCGTAAAGTCCGACTTGTATGACTTATATTTAGGCAAATATTAATTTTACATAAAAATCGTTTTCTAGGAAGTTGTTGTTAGTAAAGTTTCGAACAACTTTTGCCTTAACAAGTTTTCTCTAAAACTCATATTGAACAAAACCTAATTAAAATAAAAAGTAAACAGCAGCATTGATGCGAATTGTTTCTTTAGAACTGTTTTTTCTTACACACGTCAATTCAGCTTTAATATTTGTGTTTGTGTGCGTTTGCTTAAAAAAAAATAGTCAAACGCATATCATTTGTTTCTTACGTACCGCAGTTGATTAAGTTGGTGCAATTGTACTTTTTTGATACAATTCAAAGCCAAAAAGTACGGTGGTACCCTAGGGTGGACGTTAAAATCAAAAGTTGGATTTATTTAGGTCTCACTAGCCAATTTGGTGGGTATTGATAAAAAAACAACTCAAAAATTTTTAGGACGATCCGCGAAGGCTAAGCCGTCCCTCAAGGCCACCAAAGTTTGAGAAAAATTATAATTTACATGAAATCTGACTTTTATGTTTAATAACTTAGAAAATATTAATTATGTAGAAAATTTGTTCACAAGTTTTTCTTTATCTCTTATTAAACAAAATAAACTTAAAATATCGAATAAGCCACTAAAAAATCTAATTTTTAATTCATTAAAGAAACTCATTTGAATTAGTTTTGTTGAAAAACATTTTTATTATTTATTTAAAAAAAAAAACCGACCAGCCGGGCACCAAGCGTTTTACCCTAATTTGGGTACGCTGAATTCAGTGGTGCTAACCGTTTTTTAGGTAAGCTCTTGTTTTCAAAATTTCGAAAACGGAGGAGGTTGCACAGCGTAACTCAAAAACGGTTTAGTTTATAAAATAAACTAAAAAAATGAAATTCCACAATAATATTTCCTTTAACCATTGTTATAGGTTTTTCTAACATGCGTAGTCGTTTTAGAAACCAAAATTTTTTGGCAATTGGGATAAAACAAATTATGTGAGGTTGGTCATACTTTTGACCCAACTAAGGGCAATCTTGACGCTGCAGTGGCCAAATTTAAGAATTATATTAAACCGGCATATTTGTATGGGAGCCCCCCTAAAGGGTGGAGATACAAGGCAATTATGTTTTAAGAAAATGTTAAGCACAAAAGACTAATGAAGGTCCGTCATATATTTAATCCCCCTTGGGGCGATTCCTTGGCAGTTCTGGGGCTTTTTCTTCAATATATTTCTAGTCTGTGTTGACAATTTTATTTGAGAGCCCCTTAAAGAATAAAGAAAGTGTGCAGGTATGTTACAGGGATGATAAATGAGAAAACCAATATTGTACTTACGAACTTCTACAATCGTACTTTTTCGACCCCAATAGTAATAAATATTTTTTTTTTATAAAAGAAAAAGACTTTTGTTTCGGTTACACTTGAAACTATTGGTACATACGGTCTACTTCGTTCCTTTGTTTTTATAATATTTGCTGCCGCTGATACTTGATTTAGAATGTGGCATATGCAATCGTCCAATGATCAAGTCCAAAAATCTATTCACAATAGCGAAGTTTAGTGTTTGGTGCAACTGGTCTTTCAAAGAACAAATGCAAAATATCATAGCTGTTTTTTTAAATCCCACAACAACATACACAGAGTTTATTTCAGATTTCATAAAAACGCTACGAAATTCTGCATTTGCACTTTGGCAAATGCATTGCACCAAAGACTGAAATCAGTTTATATTCATTGGACAGTAAATACGAGTTGCCATTTTATATCAATTATAAATATTTAGGTTTGAGCAATTTGGAAATAGTACCAAAAGAGTCACGAGGGTACCACCGTACTTTTTGGCTTTGCATTGTATCAAAAAAGTACAATTGCACCAACTTTATCAACCGTGGTACGTTAGAAACAAATTATATGCGTTTGACTATTTTTTTTAAGCAAACGCACACAAACACAAATATTAAAGCTGAATTGACGTGTGTAAGAAAAAACAATGCTGCTGTTTACTTTTTATTTTAATTAGGTTTTGTTCAATATGAGTTTTAGAGAAAACTTGTTAAGGCAAAAGTTGTTGGAAACTTTACTAACAACAACTTCTTAGAAAACGATTTTTATGTAAAATTAACATTTTCCTAAATATAAGTCATACAAGTCGGACTTTACGATGTTTCTCAAACTTTGGCGGGCTTGGCCTTCGCCGATCGTCCTAAAAATTTTTTGGAGTTGTTTTTTTATCAATACCCACCAAATTGGCGAGTGAGACCTAAATAAATCCAACTTTTGATTTTAACGGTCACCCTAACCAAGATATGTATGCTCATCTCACCATTGAATAGAATTTATGTAAATATATACATAAAAACCGTTTAATTATAAAATTCTAAATTATTATCTTTAAAATAAAAGAAAAAATTTTAAGATGGCTAAATTATTTTACGGCGCAAATAAATATTTTCGCGGCGGCAGCAAGCTATTTTGAAACCGAGAACTACTTTGGTTTCTGCAATAACAATGCGAAAAAAACAGAGACAATGTCAGAAGCAAATTACATGTACGTTTGTGACCGAATATTATAAACCTTATGTAAAACAGCAATTTTGACAGACATGAACAGTTACATGTGACTTGAAAATTTGACATGTCAGATGACAAATACATGTCGTGTACGGGCGCCTTTATTATCATATTTGATAGGCTAAGAATTAGACTTAAAAAATTTAGTATTCAGGTTCTAGACGAAGACTTAGAAGGATTAGTACTGGGCATGCAAGCGTTAGTATAATACTAAAAAGTCTATCCCTCGTATTCATAAACGATTATTAAATTTAACAAACGTTTATTAAGTGAAATCTACATAAAAAATTTGCTAAGTAAACCTTTATTAAATTGAAAATATTTTTATGATAACGGCAGTTAGTATTTGACTTAAAAGACTTAGAAGTTTTGTATTGGACATGAAAACTTTTCAAAAAATTAGTCGTCTAAGTATAAGACTAATTAGTCGTGGTTAGAAAGTCTTTCTTTCTTTTTTTCGTAACATCATTTATTAACCCGTAAAAGTACATGCAAAAAATTCAGAATTTCTTTTACAATGTTTCCACATTTAGGAGTGACCAACCCACTGTATTGAGTATTTAATGTGAAAAGCACATTCAGTTTTAATACTTTCTTCTCTATAAAAGTTATATGCATAAACAATTTCAAAGATAAAAAGGGAGTTATAGGAAAAAATAAAGAACAAATGCAAACACTAATGCCAACGCCACTGCTACCACCACAAGATCTACTACCAACAAGAGCAGTAAAAAGAATATAAAACCCGTAATAAAGAACGGAATTAAAAAAAACAAAAAGACAAACAGAAACACCTCAATGAATGTAAACAAAAGGTGCGGCATGTAGCATGTGAGCCGTGATTAATGCTCCAAAAATTGTTTTCAAATGTTGACATAAACGCAATCAGACTGGAGCAGCTCTTGAGAAGTGATAAAAATGATAAAGATAAAAGTAAAGATGATAATGATGTTGATGTTGATGTACTCGTTGTTATTGTCTAATGTTGTTGAAAAATTATAAATAAATAAAACAAAAGCGGAAAGTTGCGTATGAAATAATAAAACAAAAACAACTGTTAACTGAGCAACCTGCTGAAAACAATAGAGTTTTAAAAAACAAAACACAAAAAAATACGTATTAAATGCAAATAACAAAAAAAAAAAAAAAAAAAAAAAAAAAAATTCAATTTTCAAAACAACAAAAAATGTTAAGGAATATGAGTTTTCCCTTCAGTTCATTTCATTTTCCTGCCTGCAACCCTTGTTTTCCATCACAAACAATAAAATTTTATTAAAGCAAAAAAAGTGCAAGAAAAACACGAAACAGCAGTAAAATATAAAACAACAGCAGCAACACAAAAGAATTTAAAATAAAACCGCAACTTGACGCTAGAAAAAAAAGGATAAATATGTACTATAAAACACACACACATTGATGCACTAACACGCAACAATAGAAGGAAACCAACCCTTAAGCGTGGCCAAAAAGTGCGAATAATGGCAAACATTCACAAAACTAAACGAAAATATTTCTTACATGTATCCCTGTAAAAATTAAATAGTAAAAGTCTGTGCCGTTTTAGTACAATACTTTTTAAAGTTTTAGTATTAAATTTAATAAATATGTAAAAGACCTACAAGAGTAAGTATAAAAGTGTGAAAAGTGTACGTAAATTTTAACCACGCCTGGTCCCTTAATTAAAAGTACGTAATGATAATCCAGTGTTTCTGCAAGAAATTTAAGTCATTATATAAGATTTGTATAAGACTTTTGAAGAGTTTTTGTAATACCTTTTAGTTTTAGTATTAAACTTTGAAATAAAAGTATGTATAACAATTTTTCGGTTGTTATACGAATTTGAGTTCAAGAGTTAGAAATGCTAGAAAAAGAAATTAAAGAATAAACTTCAGAGTAACTTAAACCTTGCAATAAAACATTAAAATCTTAGTATAAGACATTAAACGCTTAGTATAAGACATTAAGGTCCTTTTATCTGCAATTGAATTCTCAGTATAAGTCACATAAGTCCTAGTATAAAACTTAAAAGTCTTAGTATAAGATATTAAAGTCTTAGTATAAAGAATGAAAAGTATAGTATAGCGCATAAAAGCCTTTGTATACGACATTATCACATATTTATCAAACAAATTTTCAAAGAAAATTTGTTTCATAAACCTGTCATAAGCCCAAAATATTGTTATGAATATGGTGGTTAGTATCTGACACTAGATTCTCAGTAGAAGACATTACATTTTCAGTATAAAACATTAAAGTCTTAGAATAAGGCATTAAAGTCTTAGTATTAGACATTTAATTCTTAGTATAAAGCATAAAAATCAAAGTATAAGAATAAAATCCTTTATATACGAGATTAAAGTCTTAGAGTCTGACAAAAGATAGAAAACATTAAAGTCTTATGGCGATTTCTTTTCTGAGAAATATGTTGCATTAATGTTACATGTTCTACAATTTTGTGTTTGTGTGTACAAAAAATACAACTGTGTGAAAAATTTTCAAGTTCTTTTGTGAATATGTTGATGAAAAACAGGCATGACATGTTGCTTACTTTACCCTTACTTTAACTTAAGGTGTTCAAACTGCCCTGTTTTACAACTTTGGTACTTAATCCTTTTTTATATTATCAATGTTTTATTTTGTTTGTCATAATTCATACCGCGTATAATTTTGTAAAAAAATAGCTTTAAAACCAATAATAAATATATTTACACATTAAAATCAAAAAAATTATATTTATTTTATAATCGTTTTAATTTTGCTAAGCCATTAGTGATGTCAATATTTCTTTCCAAACCATAATAGCATGCAGAAACCGCTCAATTAGCTTTAAAAATCGCTCATGAAGTACATTAATGATGAAGGTGTAATAGTTGTTAATAAAAGCAGCTAATTGTGTTCTATTGAAATTGCACATCATGTAACACTTCCAGTGATTAAAGGTAACATTAGAAAAGGTTACATGTATATACTGTAACATATTTTTCTCAGAAAAGAATTCTCCATTAGTATAAGACATTAAAGTCCTAGTACACGACATTAAATTCATTGTATAGGGCAAAAAATCATTTTCATATTAGTTAGTAGCTTTTATTTACCATAAAAGGCCCTAAGGGCTCGGTTATGTAATTAAAGAAAATAAAATAAATAAATAATGCATTAAAATCTTAGTATAAGATGTAGAATCCTTTGTATACGACATTAAAGTCTTAGGTACCTATTATGTCGAATTCGATTTTCGACAGCAGTCGAATTTTCATTTGATGTTATGGCGCGCATTCGATAAAAATTTACTATTGTTATTTTCTTAATTCACAGTAGTACATTTTCGATCAGCTGTCACTTAAAATAAAAAAGGTTTGTTTACAAGTTAAACGTGACCACTGCGGAATTATGGTTGTTTTCAAATAATTTAATTTCAGTGGGGTTTCATCCCGCTTTTTTACATGCTGAACTTTGCTGCAAATCCTTTGGCCAAAAAAGAATTTTGTTCCATAAGGAAAATTACCGTTCCAATTGTTATTTACGACAAAACTGATGAAGAATATGGTATAACGAACACAAAAAAAAAATAACAAATACATAGTTACATTTTCGACAAGTTTTTAACATTTATTTGCACCGTCGAAAGCAAATTTGCTTTCGTTGAAAAATTCGATGCACAACGAAATTTTCGACAGTGCTGCCAACTCAACAAATCAACATTCGATAGTCGATGTTCGATAGCCAGCGAAAATCGTTTATCGAATGTAACTTATAATAGCGGCCTTAGTATCTGATATTAGATTTTAACAAGAAGACTTAAAAGTCTTTGTATAAGATATTAAAGTCTTAGTATATGACATTTAATTCTTAGTATAAGACATTTAAGTTTTATATGAGATATTGAAGTCTTTGTATAAGACATTTAAGGCTTAGTATAAAGCATTAAATCAAAGTATAGGACAAAAACGCCTTTGTTTACGAGATTTAAGTCTTAGAGTCTGACATTAGATTCTCAGTAAAAAACATTAAAGTCTTAGTATAAGACAATAAAGTCTTAATTCACGACATTATATTCACAGTATAAGGCATAAACTACTTTGTATATTAGTATAATGCATTAAAATCTAAATATAAGACGTAAAATCCTTTGTATACGACATTAAAGTCCTAGTACCTGATGTTAGATTTTAAGTAGAAGTCATTTAAGTCTTAGCATAAGACATTAAAGTCTTACCCCCATATTCATAAAAAATATTTTTATTTTATTGGAGGTTTATTGAACGAATTTCCTATGAAAATGTGTTCAATAAACCTCCAATAAAATAAAAATATTTTTTATGAATATGGGGGTTAGTATTAAACATTAAAGTCGTAGAAGGAGGCATTGAAGTCTTAGTATAAGACATTCAAGTATTTGTATAAGACATCAAGGTTTTAGTGTGTAATAAAAATGGATTTGAAATGCATTTTAAGAAATATTTGTATGAAAATTTTAGTTTTACACATTACAGTCTTAGTATACGGCATTTAAGTCATATCAAAGCAATACAATTATAAGATTTTAAAGTGTATTTATTAAATTTTTAAATCTTCATTCAAAAGATTTTTTTATTTGTGCTTAATTCCCAATTTTTATTCTTGATAAAAACACTGAAATTTATTGTTGATGGGATAAGCAATTCATTCCTATGCGCATTTCACTGGTTGCTAAGGCCAGATCGTCAGGAAACTTCATCCAAAGATTTTAGAAAAACTAAAGATATTAAACGAAATAAAACTGTTAAGCGTTTAAGAATTAAATGCAACAGTTCTACTTGTAACAATATCAAAGTTTAAACAAAAACATATTTAATGATATTAAATTCTTTGTATTAGAATTTGGAGTGGTAGTATTTGAATTGTAGTATAAGACTTTAAAGTCTTATTGTACGATATTAAAATCTTAATATCAGAATTTTAAGTGTTGTTATCCTTCTTTAAGTATATTACATACTAGTTGACGATAAATACTTTGTATAAGACTTTTAAGTTTTGCCGAAAAACGTTAAAATGTTAATAGTTTTAAATGAAGAAGACATTCTTTGAAATTTTATTCTTGCGACTAAAAGAATTTAATGTCTAATGGCCAATTTCACCAATTTTGTTTAATTATCAACTTATTTTTAAATATTTACGAGGTCATAATATCCTTATATTTTGCAATAGTTAAAAAAAATTATTCTTGTGTTTCATACAAAAAAAGTTCTAAAATAATAAGACTTTTTATGCTGTGTTGATCATTTTGTCATAACAACTCAGTAAAATCTAAATTATGAGGGTTGCACAGAGAATTTGTTCTTGTTATTATTTTAAGACTTATGACTTTATAACTACCTTGTGAATCCCTCAATAGTTTTTTATATAATTTTTTGTTTCTATTTGACATGAAAAACTAGTTTTTAAACATAATTTGAAATATAAATAAATTGGTGAAATTGGCAATAAATATTGAAAATTTAATTTTTAGTAATGGAAATAACAGTTGTTATATAAGACTTCAAAGTTATAGTATATTGCTTTGAAGTTTTAGTATTATGTTTCAAAGACTTATTTTAAGAGTTTTAATCTTTCTTATTCATATACTTTAAACATTTACTGCCGTATTCATAAGAAATAAAATAAGTTTGAAATGTGTTTTAAGGGAAAATTTTCATACATTATATTTGCATTTCAAATCCATTTAAATTTTTTATGAATACGGCAGTTATTATATGAATTTGTTATAAGACTTTGATGTCTTTGTGTTAGAAACATTAAGCCATTAAGTTAAATACTTTAATGTCTAAGTTTATGTCTGTGAAAAAAAAATATAAGACTTCAAAGTTATTGTCTAAAATGTCAAAGGTTCCTAATTTAGTAAAAAAAAGTTTTAGTGTCTCTTATTTTTAGTCTCTGATATTTTTATATAAAACATAAATGTCTTAAGCCCTAAAATTTCGTATAAGACTTTGAGGTCTTTACAGGGAGGTAAAATTCTTTTAATTCGATTGAAAACTCTTCGTATAAGAGTTTGATGCTGTAATATTTGAATTAATAGCATAATTTTTGACTTAAAATATTTGTAAAGATGTTCAAGGTTTGGTATACAGCTAAAAAATTATACTAGAATCTTTTTTAATCTTTATATAGGAATCTGGAATCTCATTTCAGTGTTTCAAGACATCTTAGTCTTGATGGCGTTTGAAGAGGATCAGGAGTATATCGAAAGATTATTCACGCGTATACGAATATAAACAATAATTTATATTGTATAATACAAGTATAAACACTCACATATACATGAACGAACAGTTTCGTATATATTCAATATCAAATTTAAATGTTGTAAATTTAAACGTGAACTTTTCTTGTTTTTAGTTTTGTTCACACTTTAAGGACAACCCAACTCAAACAGAAACTCTTATATATGCATGAGAGAGTATGTGTTTGCTTGTTTTTTTTTTATTTGTTATTTTCATGTTACTACGGCTTGAAAAATCTTGCACTTGCCGCTGCAGTTGTTGTTTATTCAACCATTTCAGATTTTTTTCAGTAAGCTTTTTTCCTTTTTTCTGTTTTTATTTTTCGTCTTCTTTATCCTTGACATGTACTTAAGTTTTTATTTTATTTTTTGTGCTTAAGATTTTAGAGCTTGTTTGTTTTTGCTTTTTTGAGCTGGTATGTATAAAAGAATGCAGCTTTTCTTTTCATTTTGATAATTTAATATTTTATATTTAACTTGCCTCACTATTTTCCATTCTTTTTTTGTCGTGTAAATATGTGTTGCAACTACAAGTTCTGCATGAATATGCAAACACTTGTTTTTTTCTGTGTTGAATAAATTTTTGCATATGGCAACATACGGAAAATTTTATAGCAATTTTCAAAAAAAAAAAAAAAAAAAAAAAAAAATAAAAAAAATGTGTTAAAATAAAGTTCGCATTAAAAATAGAAATGTAAATGAGAATTTTTGAGTGCTGGAAATGTTAACGTCTATTTAATTGCGTCAAGATTGTCAATTTAAGGGGAATGATAAAATCGAATACTGAATCAGTTTTTATACTTAAGAGCTATAGGAAAGTTAAAAAAAAACACATAAAATTCAGAAAAATCCATATAATTAAATGTTTGAAGATTATTTCATGCAAATGTTGACCGTGACTGCGCCTCAAATGGTCCATCCGGTTAGTCCAATTTAGGCATACTCTTTCCAACATTCAATTTTGTCTTCCAATGCGTCAAATGAAGCCGGCATGTGTGTATGTATGGACATGAGCTTTAACATAGCCCCACAAAAAATAGTCTAAAGGCGTTAAATGGCACGATCTAGGCGGCCAATTCACCGGTCCCGAACGTGAAATAAAATGTTCACCGAACTCGCCTCTCAATAAGTCCATTGTTAAGCGTGCTGTGTGGCATGTGGCACCGTCTTGTTGAAACCACATGTCATGCAAGTCAAGCTCTTGCATTTTGGGAAAAAAAATGTTGGATATCATCTCATTGTAGCGCGCACCATTCACAGTTACGTTACGATTTCCATCATCTTTGAAGAAGTACACGGTCCAATGATGCCACCAGCCCATAAACCGCACCAAACGGTGCGCTCTTGCAATGCTTCTGGCTGATCTTCTCTTCAAAATCGACAATTCTGCTTATTAACGTACCCATTGAGCCAAAAATGAGCTTCGTCGCTGAACACAAGATGCGCGCGATGAACTTTCTTAACAGAGCACACATTTTGATAATAAAATTCAATCATTTGCAAGGGTTGTTCGTTTGTAAGAAGATCCATGGTTAAATTATTGACCAAATTGAAGATGTTTGACAGTGAAACAAAACGAGAAACGTGCGTCAGCTGCTTAAACTAGTGTTTCCAAAAAGATAATAGCTAAAAAATCACCCGATATAATAAAAATATTTTATATGCACATTAAAAAAATCTATTAAACACAAAAGTGTGTGTATAAGAGTTTCAAAGTTTATCTTATTCTTAAGATAAGTGTAAGACTAAGGAATTTAAATCTTAATATAAAACTTTAAAGTAAAGAAATAAAACTTTAAAGTGTAAATATAAGACTTTAAAGCCTAATGTATTTTAATTATATATAATCATATAATTTATTGTTGGATTTAAAAGTTTAATAAAACACTTTAGAATATTAAGAGCTTTAAGTCTCTTTAGAGATTTAGCAAGATGTTTTGTATAAGACTTTTGAGACTTAGTATAAGACTCTTGAGTCTAAGTATAAGACTTTTATGTTTTAAAAAACATGACTTTAGAATCTCAAAATAAGATTTTAAGGTTTTGGCCTAAATTTCGTAAAATATCATACAATTTTTAAAGATCTTAAGAGTTTTAGAAATTGAAATTACTTTTTGATAATTAACAGGCAAGTGCACGGCCTAAAAAACACTTAATTTACAACATGCTTTTGTAAGTTGTTGTTGTTTTTATTTTGTTTTTCTTAACCTACTTACAACTACAATTAATGTTGGGAGAATTTCAACTAATTGTAGTGGGGAATGTAAGATGAGATAAACCCACTGTTGTTTATTGTTGATGTGTTTTGTTTAAACTTTGATATTATTGCAAGTAGAACTGTTGCTATAATTGTTATACGTTTAACAGTTTTATTTGGTTTAATATCTTTAGTTTTTCTAAAATCTTTATGGATGAAGTTTCCTGATGATCTGGCCTAAGCAACCAGTGAAATGCGCATAGGAATAAACAATAAATTTCAAGTGTTTTTGTCAAGAATAAAAACTGGGAATTAAGCACGAATAACAAAATCTTTTGAAATTATAATTTAAATAAAACTTTACTATAAAGATGAAGGGCTTGCGGCACTCAGTTTTGCCGTTTATAGCGATTGCATGTAGTTACTCATAACTTACATAAAACTTTTTTCCCCTAATTCAAATTAAACACAAATAAAAATCTCATCAAACTGTATAAATAGCTTGTCAAAAATAAATTCTTATAACCAAACTGAATGTAAAATGTTAATTAATTTAATACTTATTTTTTAACACTTGATTGCTTTTTTATCTCTAAAACAGATTGAGTATCGTTCCTAAGAGCTCCTTATTTAGAATATAAAACAAACAGAAAATTGTAATCCAAAAACAAAATCAATATCTTAATAAACAAATTATATTGTTTTTAATGAAAATAGATTTCGCTTTGTAAGTATTCAGTGTTGTATAAGAAAATTGCAATGCAGCTTGAAAATATTTCTCTATAATTATAGACTTTTGTAAACTTTTCCTTTGAAGCGAATACACACAAATAAACATACAAAACTGTTGAGAATATTTAAGCAGGATACATAAAAAGATTTAAAAAGTTAAGTTGAATTTGAATTAAATTGAAAAAGATGTCCTTATTTGGAAAGACTAAAAAATAGGATTCGTAAAATTTGGTTGTGTCAAATTCTTTTAGCAGACAATAAATATGAAACTAGTTCCCCAGTTGAGATTTGATTGTAAATCAGTTTCCCCAAGTCTTTATGACCAATATTAATTAGGGAAATTTTTACGAAAATTTGTCGTTTCAATTGCAAATTTTTTATTTTATAGCAAATTTTCTACTTATAGGAAATTTGAATGAAACTTTTCTAAATTGTATAAATACTTTTACACAAATTATCTATAGTGCCATCAACAATAAATTTCAGTGTTTTTATCCAGAATAATAATTGGGAATTAAGCACGATAAACAAATTCTTGTAATCTTGTAATTCCCAAAAATTACTTTGATAATAAACTGGCAAGTGCACGGCTTAAAAAAAAAACTAAACTGGCAACATGCTTTATTAATTTTTTGCGAGAACAATAAAGCAGGGGCCTAATTACCGCATTCGATATCGTGTACGCTATCGTATCGAATAAACTATCGTATTTTTCTGCATACGATAGAAACTGACGTATCGAATAAAAAGTAGAGAGATGTAATGTCTTTGGTTACTCGATATCGAATGTTATCATCTCAAATTACGATACATTTCATTCGATATCGAGAGCCATAATACCAAAATAAAAAATTTCGATCAATTTTGCTCGATATCGTATGCGGTAATAAGACCCCAGGTCGTTTTTGGTTTTATTTTGTTTTTTCTTAACCTACTTACAACTACAATTAATGTTGGAAGAATTCCAACCAATTTTAGAGGGGAATGTAAGAAAAGATAAACTCACTGTTTATTTTCACTCACTGTTTAAACTTTGATATTGTTACAAGTAGAATGATTGCTTATAATTCTTATACGCTTAACAGTTTTATTTGGTTTAATATTTTAAGTTTTTCCAAATTCTTTGTATGAAGTTTCCTGACAATCTGGCCTAAGCAACCAGTGAAATGCGCATAGGAATTGCTTATCCCATCAACAATAAATTTCAGTATTTTTATCAAGAATAAAAATTAGGAATTAAGCACGACAAACAGAATCTTGTAAATTACAAATTTTCTATTTTAAAAAATGTATTGTCTATTTTATAGAAAGTGCTTTATTTAATAGGAAATTCTTATGCATCTTTGTAAATATAATGTACCTGTGAAAACTTTTGCAAGATATGAACAAAAGGGCTTATCCAATAAAAAATTTAAACACATTTTATTTAGTTTTCTACATCTGTACTTATTTTTTGTTAAAATATTTCTATAAATAACGTTATTAAATTTATTATTTTCCGCCAACACATATAAGTTTGGAGCATAACATATAAGTACCAGAGATACCAATTTTACCCGTTTTTACTTGTTAATCTTTAATCTGGGTCTTATGCTATTGAAAAGAGAAAAAGTACTGAAGGATCAAGAGAGCCAAATGCGCCAGCTTTATTAAAAAGAAAAAAGTACCAGAAGTAAAAATGTTTCCCATTTTTTACCTCTTAAAAATTGCTCTATATTTTTAATCTGGACCTTATGATAATGAAAAGAGAAAAGGTACTAAAGGATAAAGAGTACCAAAAGTACCAGCTTTATGAGAGTAAGTAACCAGTATTTCAATGTAGGCTATATGTATACCACATTTGTCCAACAGAGAAAAGCTACAATTTTATCAATTTTTTGCCTCTTCAAAAGTACCCTGTATTTTATATGGTATCCTATAAACCATATGTATGCTACTTAATTCTCAAAAATTAATAAACAGTTCCAAAAGTACCAATTTTTCCCGTTTGTACCTCTTAAAAAGACCCTAATCTATAGTACGCACTTTGTCCGTTTCTACCTCTTAAAAATTACACTATATTTTAATATGGGTCATATGTTATCGCTATACCAAATTTATTGAAAAGAGAAAAAAACCAAAGGTTAAAGAGCACCAAAAGAACCATATTTAAAGAAGTACCCAAAGAAACAACTTTTTCTTAGTTAAGGCCCTCAGAATGTACACTGTTTATTAATGTAGGCTTTAATCGAATAGAGAAAATTCCCAATTTTATCCCGTTTTACCCCTTAAAAAAGAATCCTATATTTTTATCTAGACCACATACAATGTGAATACTAAATTTATCAAAAAGAAAAACAGTACCAAAAGTACCCATTTTTCCCGTTTTAATACCCACACTAAAATAGTGGAGAGGGTATTATGCATTTGTGCTTATGTGTGTAACACTTTAAAATATTGGTACACCCACCTTAAAGTATAATGATCAACTCAGAAGCACTTTCTGAGTCGATCTAAAGATGTCCGTCTGGCTATCCATGTAACCTTGTGCGCAAAGTACAGATCGCTATATTGAAGATAATTTAATGAAATTTGCACAAGGACCAAGTTTATTGGAAATAAGGTGAATCGGACCATAATTTCATATAAAGCTCCCATACAAACTGCTTTTGAGAATACGGTCTTTGTGTCCACTAGAGTGGTTCGAAATTTTTTTTTTTATCAGTCCCCCCCTAGGATTAAAGATAATGTAAAAACAATTCCAAAAATTATTTTTTCATTTTTTTGCCACGCCTAGAAATACCGCCCTTTTAGTTTTTTGTTCACTGTGTCGATATTTTAAGTCCAATCATAACATTTTGTATGGATTCAGGGGGGGAAAATAGGGAAATTTGGGAAATTTTGGTCATGGCCCTAAAAATTGTGTAGGAGATGGAACAGGTGGGTGTCCTCTGATGTCAGCAGAAAATGGAGCTGCTCAAAATTTCTGGAAAAGCGACAAATGCGAAACAAACGCCTTGCTATTCCCATAAATCGAACAACTGTATTTCTAAAAGCAATAAAGTGCCATTAATACAAAAAGTTGTACCATTTGTTAAAGAAACGAAAAAATTTTTTAAACATAATCATGCCAAGCGAAAAACAGGTTTAGCAAAGTATTTGGGAGCCAATAGATATCCTATCGAAAAGACAAGATTTGAACGAAATAATCACATGCTTAATGTTGAAGATTACTACAGAGTTGTAGGTTACATTCCTCTTATTGAATTTATTTTAGAAGATCTCATAACAACTTTCGCAATAGGTATCACAAATGTATTGAACATACCTAAACTTCTACCTCAAAGTGTAATCAAGTCATATACAGATGCAAAACTGTTAAAACCACAATTAGCGGATGAGCTGATTATATTTGAAAAAAGATCTAAAGATCTAAACTTGAGCCTGATCTATCAGATAACGTTGTAGATGCTTTAATAAACTGTGATGAAGATATCTACCCAAATCTAAGAAAAATATTTCGAACTTTCGTTTCAATGCTCGTCAGTAAAGCTGCGAGCGGGAGGTCATTTTCTACCCTTCGTCGAATAAACACATGGCCCGGATCAACAATGACAGAAGATAAACTGTACTGTCTAAATTGTCTAAATCATAAATTGCTTATTTAAAAAGATTAATGTATATTGAACTGATCTTATATTTTATTTGACCTTTTTGTTGAGTTTTTTTAATTAGGGTAATGACTTTTTTTGGACAAAATTTCTTCATCCCACCACATGATGGGCAATTTTTTCTAAAGCTCCTCATAAATTTTTTTTTTTTTTTAATTTTCATACACATTTATATATAATACATTTATTGTTTATATATGCTCTATATTTTAACCCCCATATTCAAAAATGATTATAAAATTTAATAAACGTTTATTAAGGAAAATTTTCATAGAAAATTTGGTTTTCAAGCCTTTTTTAAATTTAAAATATTTTTATGAATACAGGCATAAATATAAAAATAAGCAACTGTATAACAAAAATGTAAAGCTATTTTTTGGGTTTAATGAAATAAATTTTAAGTTTAAAGTGCGAGTTGATTTACATAATGGAAAAATAGATTGTGCAACTTTAATAGCTCGTTCCGCGCATTACTACGCTGCTGAAAATTATCACTGTTTCATATATCCGCCAAACAACTTATATATCACAACATCTATTTATTAAAAAAACCGCGAAATAGAGTCGCTATTTTTTTTGCGCCCTTTTTCCGTACAAATGGTAAGATCTTGTTATATTCATGAAATTATTAGAAAATACTTAAAATTTTGTAATTAACTGTTAATTTTGTATAGTTAGGAGAACAATTTATATTCAAAACTTTATCGCGTTTGGAGCGGAAACTTTCTTCACGATCGCGAAATATTTTAATATTCTTTCCCGGTCTATACGGCTATGCGATGAAGAATTTGATATTCGCAAAAATTGCAAAAAGTACTCACTCACCCTAATACACATATTGTTTTTAATAAACTTTTTAAAACAAACTTTTTACTTTTTTGTATCATACAAAATTTCCCCCCCCCCCCCCCCCCAGGCTCAAGCTGGATCCGCGCCTGGTGGACACTAACACTATCAAACCAATTTTAGTGAAACTTAAAACATAGATAGATCCATATTTATATGGAAACATATGCTATGAGTTTTTTAAAAAATAGGACCACGAGAGGAGATAGGGGGCGATTTCTGCCTCATAGAAACTATCAAACCCATTTTAATGACATTTAAAACATAGATATTTCCCTACTCATATTGCCATACACCCTCGAAAATTTGTTTTTAAATACTGTGGCGTAGGGTATCGTATGATCGGGCTTTACAAACTATACTTTCGTACTTGTTACCTCTTAAAGAGTACTTTATTCTAAATTGATCAAAAAGAGAAACAGAACCAAAAGTACCAATTTTTCCCGTTTTAACTTCTTTTAAGTCTTTCAAAATTTCATCCAAATCCATTTATCGGTTGTCGCACGATTGCGTTACAAATTAAATAACAAACTCATAAAAAAACTTTCACATATGGGCATTTCCATGTCATCGTACGTGACATTTGTACGGCTTCAGAGAGATAGAAATTTTGCAAAAATAGTATTAACTGAAAAATTTTTTGTATCATTATGTTTCGTTTAGAGGGAATTATATATGAAAAAAAAAATTTTCAAATTCGGAACCTTGCTGTCCAAAATATCGGGCAAAATAAGTGCATATCGTACGTGACATAAAACGGAAGTGATATTTGGGTGAAAGTAAAAAAATACGAAAATCTGCGAATTGTGGGAGGTTTTTCTCCTTTTTTTAATTTCATACATTAAACCACATATTTTTTCTTTATAATCCGTAATTGGAAAAAAAATAATTTTATTGGATGGTTTTATAATGAACAAAATGTAATATCGTTCTTGACATACCGTACGTGACAGATTTTTCTCTTATAGTATTTACATGGCATGAAATATATTTTTTGTAAATATATGTATGTATATTAAAACTTAAAACAAACAAGTAAGAAAGTATAGTCGGTCAAGTCCGTCCATATGATACCCTACACTATAATATTTAAAACAATTTTTTTTTTGAGAGTGTACCCTACTTGGGGCCCGTGGCCAATCAAGGTCGCCTGAACAGAATTATGCTATGAGGTTAAGAATTATGTAAAAGTTATTTGTGCCAAATATTGTTTAGTTATCTCCATCAATATGAGATTTGTTTGACACTAGCCGATTTAAGGAAGGGGGTTTATATGGGACCTACACTTATAAAATTATTACAGTAACTGATTGTAGGTTATTAAATTCGCTTTCCGTACTGTTAAAATTTAATGAAAATATAGTTATTTTACTAATAATTTTATTTTTTAACATTTTTGTATGTTATTTGAAAAACAAACTACCAAAAAAAAAAAAAAAAATGTTTTTCCGTATATATTTTGTTATGTAGTTTAATTTTTGTCGGTAAAAATATATTTTTTAATAATTAGTATTGTGGTTATTTTGTTGAACTATTTATGGTTTTAAATCCAAATTTTTAATATTTTTAATTAGGCTTAAGTTCATAAAATTAAATTTTTCATTAAATTATTTTATGAAGAAAGGAATTTTACAACATGAAAATTAATTAAAATTGTTATTGATAATCTTTCATTCTTGACGTGGCTGGGGCTCGAACCCCGGCCGGCAGGTTACCATGACATGTTTCGATCGCAACCACTCGATCTCCTCAGATGGATTTGCCGTCTTACACTCGCAGCCATCGACGACTGCTGACGTCAATAGTCAAACATCAATGCTTAAACCAAGTTGTATCTTAACCTTTCGTAGATCGAATTTTGCTTCTCCGAATGATTATCCATTTTAATTGATTTTACATGTTTTTTCCTTACTTCTGTTTTTTCGTACTTTTGCCAAGAATTTTTCTTGAAGTCCAAGTACATTTTTTGTCTTTTCATTTTTGTCTTTTTCTTTTCTGTTGACCTTTTTCAGCACATTTTTTAAAAGTAAAAACTATTCAATTTTACGGAATTTGCTGTTTAATAATTTAAAAATGAATGTAAAAATCATTTGTTTTAAATGAAATGTAAATGATCCGTTTTTTAAATGAATTTTAAGTTGTTTGAAATGAATTTTCGTTTGAATTTAACTACATAATATTTTGAGTGTATGGTCAATTTTGGACCTACCAGCACAACATTTTGTCATGACATAGTACTATCGTAAAAGTCATTGTCGGAAAGTTTTATGTAAATACCAACATTTATAAGGAAGTTATGGCACTTTAAGCTATTTTCGGGAGTAGCACTTGTATTGGTCAAATATGGACCGATTCCAAAAAAATTTTGTAAGATGATTTTGATTGTAATAAAATAAGGTTTGAACAAATGTAAACTAAATACCAACATAATAAGATGATGCATTTAGTTGCATTTTAGTATTTAAAATATCGTACGTGACGAGCTTTAAAAGCTTATAAAATTTTATATTATACCAATTTAAAAAAAAATTACGATCAATATTTTTTTGCAGCAAATATCTTGCTTTGAACTTTTATTTTGAAATATCTAAGACTTACCAATTTCATATGACGATGACATATTAGCTATAGTAAAACGGGACGACAAAGAAGAGATCCTAAATGCTTTCAACGCATACCATCCAAAAATCCAGTTTACCACGGAAATTGAAGAAAATTTTAAAATTGCATATTTGGATACATACATATATCGACACAATAGCTTAATTAAATTTGACTGGTATTCAAAGGAAACATCATCTGGTAGACTGATGAATTTTAATGCAACTCAACCAAAATACCAAATAATAAATACGGCAAAAAATTTCATTTTTAGGGTATTATATATTAGCGATGAAGAATTCCATGTTAAAAACATAAGGAAAATTACAACAATATTAATAAATAATAGCTTTCCAATTAAACTTATACACCAACTTATTGAAGAAACACAAAGAAAATTAAAAAACAACACAACTTCAAACAACACTGAAAATGATGACAAAGTTTTTTACAGTGTAAAGTTTATTCCTGGTTTAACGGACAACAGAAATATTAAAACAACGATAAACACACAAAACATATGTTACGCCTACAAACCACATACTACACTCAACTCTATTTTTTCCAAAATTAAAATGCCTGTAGAAAAACAACAACAAAACAACGTTGTGAACGAAATAGCATGCAAGGGAAATGACGAACAAAAATGTGATTTAATTTATATTGGCACAACAAAGAGAAATTTACAAACAAGAATGAGTGAACACAAAAATGACATAGAAAAACATAAGGAATCAACAGCTTTGTCAAAACATATGATTTGCGAAAAACATAAACCTGACTTTGAGAGAATAAGAATATTAGACGTAGAAACAAAACAGAGAAAACGTTTCACAATAGAAAGCTTACGTATACAACAAAATATTGACAGAACAATGAATTTAAAGGAAGACACGAATAATATAAGTTTTAGCTACAGAGTTGCAATAAAATAGAAAAGATAAACTGTGATATTAATTTAAGTTGTGTGTTTAATTTAATTATATGTAAAATGTTTTATGTTTTATGTAAGCTGTGCAACATTAAATTAAATGTGAAAAACTAACTAGTAATTGTAAGTTTATTTATTTTGTTGTTTTATAATTTTGTAATAATATATGTTTTTTTTACAAAATAATTTAAAAAAATATTAAATAGACAACCCCTGAAGATGTCAACAAATAATTGACGAAACGTTGGGAGAAACATGTAAAAAAGGCTTTTTATTTACATTAATACATTAGGCCCAATTAGCTTAACAAAAACTTATATATAAAGATAAATGATGTTTTCGCACCACGTACGTGACATTAGAATAGCATCCAAAACAAACATAAAAATATACCGCTAATCGAACTATAAATTTATTCATTGCTGTTGTAACATTAATTTAAAAGTATAATTGCAATTTTACCGGTATCTGTATTTAATCGGCAGAATATTTAAAATTGTCAATTGCAGTTACTAAAAATGAATCAATGAGAAAGTGATTTAAAACTATTATTTTTTGCTTTTTAAAAATTGTAATAAGCTATAAGTACCTCGGTATAGTAAAGTTTAGGTGTTTTTTTCCTTTCTACCATATTTGAAAAAAAGTTTCAAGCGTTTTAGTTTTTAGAGTCGTGGTTGACATTCTCATGGAAATGCCCATATATTATATAAGTAGAATATTTGAAAGTTTTTTATGAAAATTTTCTATTTAATTAAAATTTTAACAAAAACTTTTTATTTCATAAAAATAAATTTAATTATTTAACATTTTTCAAAATTATTCTTTTTTGAAGGAAATTTTTTGATATGAGTATAAATGAATACTTCTTAAGAAGTTCATTAAAGTTTTATATTTAACAGCACATTAAATTAAATTTTTTTTTTCAGGAAATTTTATTCAAATTTCGTAGTTGGAAATTTTATAAAAACATTTCTATTTCATGGAAAACTATCTGAAAATGTTCTATTTTATTAAAATGTTTATTGCTCTTTGAAAATAATATAAAAGCTTATTAATTAAAAGGAATTTCTCTATTTTACAAAACTCTGAATTTTCTAGTTTGTTTAGTCATTTAATTACACAAAATATATCTTTAATTAACTATTAACAAAATATTTGTAATACATTATTATTGACTTTTGTTCAAATTAATCTTTTATGTACAAAAAAAAAAAAAAAAAAAAAAACTATAAAATGCACATAAAACAAAAATTTTTAAATAGTTGTCAATTAAATTCAAATAGTTTACATAAATGTAAACATACTTTATAATTAAATATTTGAAATGTTTGAATTAAGTTAATATTTAGTTTTTAATGTAATTTGAACTTAATTAAAAGGAATTCAAACAATTTGCATGTTTGTATTTCTTTTTCAAATTACAAAAAAATATGTCATGCTCTTAAATAATTCATTATAAATTATATAATTTAATAGAATTACGTACATACAAACACACATACACTTAAAAAAAAAAAAGTGTCATGACAAAAAGCGCTGTTGTCTTTTTGTTGATTGTACTTTAACGACATAACGACGGAATATGATGCACTCACTCACTCATGGTTTCAAGCACGTGTCACTTAAAAACAACAAGACATGAGTCATACGTGCAACAGAGACATTTAACCACTTGCCCGCCCTCACTCGAACAGACAATCAACACACGTCATACAAACAGAAAACAGAGATGACACATACATGAACTCACGCAATACATTTGTTTAGGGGTTGGAAATACGGGAAAACTTTTAAACTATGCCTACCAGGGACAATAAAAAAGTACTTTTTATCCCATTTTAATGTTTCTTTAACAATTTTTCTTTGACATTTTGAACATTTTTTCGAATTATTATTATTTTCTTGAATTTTTTTCAGTGAATTTTCGAAAATTTTAAGTCTAGAGAAAATTTTCCAAAACCTTCTATTTATAGGAAATCTTTTAATTATTTATTATTTTTTGGGAAATTTTTTCTGAAAATAAGCTAATTTGTGTTGCTTTCCAGGCCATATATTTTGATATTTTAAGCCTGGTACTCTGTTCAACATTTCACATGAAATGCTGTCAAAACGCATATGAAAAAAACTTGTGCGGAATATCTATGAAATAATGTTGATAGAGTTGTACTCTGTTCATTTTGTGAAAAAGTTCCGAAATGTTTCTGGCAACATTTGTTTACAACTGCGAAATAATGTAAGCTGCATTTATTTCACGTGGAATTTTAAGCAAAAACAAAAAAATATGAACTGATTATTTAAAAAGAAATAAAAAATTAATATAACACAACCGCTAACAGTTTTTTATCCATAATTACTTTCTTTTTTTGTTAAATTTTTTATTAAAAAAAAATATTTTTAGTAAAAAACATGTGGGGTTTGTTTACATACGCAAAACAATGTCGCATACTTTGCAGGAATAAAGTCGGCAAATTGTACAAACTCGCATGATAGGTAACATCGATACATGTCAAAATTTTCGTGTGAAATAATAAATGTTGCTCAACATTTTTCACAAATTTGAACAGAATAAAAGGCTTTACGGTTCAAACAAAAATTGTGCTATTGAGCTCAAATTCATATTAAAGTTAAGTAAAGTGCGACGGGGTTTTTTGGATAATTTTTCTGAAAAATTAAGAAAATAAAGTTTTATATTTTTGTTCATTTGATTAGACCCACCTGGCAGTTTATTTATTCATCCTCATTCCTCACTCATATAAGGTGGGCAACAAAGCAATTCATACGTGAAAGCAATCAAAACATGTATACAAGGAAGGGAAAAACTATTCACCCTATTGGAAAATGCTATAGCTCTTGCATTTGTTACATTTGTGAAATTAACAAACGCAAAATATAAATCGACAAGCCATGAATCGGCTTACTTTGCAACAACGCGGAATTCTGAAGAAAGCATTTCCGGGTCGCTTAATCTCTCGTTTTGGTAATTTGCTCTGGCCCGGATTTAACCGATCCAAACTCCTTTTTATAAGCGTTTTTGAAGTCACGGGTTTACGTTAACCAGTCTCAGACTCTTGAAGCCCTTAAGGAGAATATTCGCCAGGAATGCGTTAACCTGTAAACCTGTAACCTGGCAAGATGGAAAATGCCATAAAACGAGCACGTAAAGTCATCAATTCTGGCGGCGGCCATTTGGTCGACAACATTTTCGTGATGGAATAAATTCTAATGGATTAAATAAACAGGTTTTACAAGTAGAACCAAAGTTTTTCTTAAAAAAAAAAAAAAAAATACAGCAAAAGAAGATTGGGTGATTACTTTTGCCTCACCTTGTACCATACACACACAGGTTATTCGTGCTGTTGGATTACCCTGCAAATAAAATTGGACCACCTGATCCATTTTGTACTGGTCCGATGTAATGCAAGCATGGATCATGTCATTGTTAAAAAGTGTTTGTAGTGAGACGACATGTCTTCGTTTTTTAACGAAATGTGTTCGTTTTTAAACAACTTCAAAACTAATCCTCTTGAGCATACCATGGAGTAGTTTTAAAACTACTCCTTTGTAGTCCAAAGGTGGGTTACATCGTCCTGCGCTAGAACATCGTTATGTTAAATAGACCATGTTTTTCCATACGTTTGGGTTACTTTTGGACTAGTCCTAGCCCCTTGTGGGCTACTCTTTACACGCGTGTTTGGACTGGTCCTATTATTTGCAGGGTACTTTTGCCTCACTTTGTACAATACACACACAGGTTATTCGTGCTGTTGTCGTGCCAATTGTCGAGCAACAACAACAAAACTAGTTAAGAGCGTTCCTAAAATTTTTTTTTTGCTCATTCCTCATGAGTGAAGCAATTCAAAATTTGAAATTTATTCATGACTGTGAATAAAAGTTAAAAAATTTTGATTTCTCTTTCACGAGGAAATTTATCAATTCGTATATTTTTTTTTTTTAATTTATTTTTATTATTGAAGTCTTTCTTATCGAAATTTACAATATGTATTCAAATCTTAATTCTACTTGTTGCTTATTAGTTGTTACCAATGTAACCACTAACTACTGTATTCAAATTTTAAAAATGTCTTCTAGTTAGGCTCAAAGTATCGGTTCTTTTTGGCCTCTGGTGACCTTCGAACTGAAGCAGACCCCGAGCGAGGTAGTTAGGGTGGGCCATTAGTTTTTCTATGTAGCTAATTGAATATTTTTTAATTTCCTCCTGGATAGTGGGGACGTTGAGATCTCTGTGGATAATATCATTACGTATATACATACCATGGGGCGCAGACAATTTGTCGTAAAATTCGTATATTTGAACGATCATATATGAATTTTTCTGAACTCTGGTATTTATCGTTTAATTATTTGCGTCATGTGACGAAACCACAAATCCGTACTCAGATACATGAAGGACAAACAAATGTATGGACAAAATTTCAAAGAAAGAGTTGTAACAGCTTTAACTTCGGCAGAAACCAGAGAAGTTGAATTGACCAGGTGTGTAGTGAAATTCACAAGTCATATCGGCATAATGTCCTAAATAATATTTTACAATTACTTAAAAAAAATATTGTTGTGTTTGAAACAAAATGAAGATTTCAATGCTGTCATAAATTCGTTATAACCGGACAGTAGAAGTCTAAATTATAAAAAGTTGCCCACAGGAGTCATATATACTTCTTGTAATTATTTTAAGACATATGGCTTTACAACTGTATAACTACCTTGTGAATCCCCAATATGTAAACTAATTGCATTAAATAGACAATTATTTAACTATTTTTGTTTTATGTGCATTTTTTTTTATATACAAAAAAGATTAATTTGAGCAAAAGTCAATAAAAATATAGAATAAATAACTTATTAAAAGCTAATTAAAGATATTTTATTTAATATAATTACTTAACAAACTTGAAAATCCAAAATTTCATCAATAAGGAAGATCAATTTTAAATTTAAAATTTTTAATAAAATTTTCAAAAAAAAAAAAAAAAAACAAACATTTAAAAAAAAATAAAAAATTTTCACAAACTAATAAAATAGACAAAATTTTTAAGAAAATTGCATTAAAATCGAAAAAAATTTGGGTATTATGGAAAATTTGAATTAAATTTTCTATTAAATAAAAATTTTAATGAAGTTTGCTATAAAATAAAAGTTTTTAAAGAAGTTTACTAATGGCGTTTACTTTTCAAAGTAAAATTCTGCCTTTTACATTTTTTATGTTCTTTTCTGAAAAACATGTTTTTCTCATGATTTTCGCTTTAAAATTAAAAAAATGCTGCATGTTCAACACTCATTTTAATAAAAGGGGCACGAATGCAGCACTAGATCAAGGCGAATTCAGTACAAGGTGGGGGCAAGTTTCGCTTAAAATTAAAAAAAATGCTACATGTTCAACACTCATTTTAATAAAAGGGGCACGAATGCAGCACTAGACCAAGGCAAATTCAGTACAATGTGGGGGCAAGTTTCGCTTAAAATTAAAAAAAATGCTACATGTTCAACACTCATTTTAATAAAAGGGGCACGAATGCAGCACTAGATCAAGGCGAATTCAGTACAAGGTGGGGGCAAGTTTCGCTTAAAATTAAAAAAAATGCTACATGTTCAACACTCATTTTAATAAAAGGGGCACGAATGCAGCACTAGATCAAGGCGAATTCAGTACAAGGTGGGGGCAAGTTTCGCTTAAAATTAAAAAAATGCTACATGTTCAACACTCATTTTAATAAAAGGGGCACGAATGCAGCACTAGATCAAGGCGAATTCTGTACAAGGTGGGGGCAAGTTTCGCTTAAAATTAAAAAAATGCTGCATGTTCAACACTCTTTTTAATAAAAGGGGCACGAATGCAGCACTAGATCAAGGCGAATTCAGTACAAGGTGGGGACAAGTTTCGCTTAAAATTAAAAAATTGCTACATGTTCAACACTCATTTTAATAAAAGGGGCACGAATGCAGCACTAGATCAAGGCGAATTCAGTACAAGGTGGGGGCAAGTTTCGAGCCGTAAACACTAACAATGCAATACAAAAAACATCTGATGTTTCTGTTGGCTTTGGATTGGCGTAGTCTTGCTAGCACCTGTAATTGAATTTCCCTTGCGCTTATTGTACTTAATTGTTAAATGCTCAAACTTGTGTTCTTTTGAAAACGTAAAATATGAAGCACTTCTTACTTACACTTATGCAACACTTTTTTTTAAGAAAAGAAAACGTCATAAGGAATTCATTTATACTTTATAATTTACTAAAAACAAAAAAATAATTTCTTATGAATTTTTGTGAATTTCTTTATTTATCAATTAAAAAGGTTTTGTTTTTCGAATAAAATGTGTTTCTAATTTTCTTCTATTTTATATTTTTTTCGAAATCTTAATATATTTTTTTAACAAGTTTTCTAAAAAAAAAGTTAACTACTTAATAAGAAATTTTCCGAAAATTCACTATATTATACGCCTTATTTTATAAGAAAATTATGTTAAAGCTTTCTACGGGAAAAGAAAATAACAAAAAGTACCATTGTACTTATTTTTCCGCACCCCCCACCCATAACATGTTCGCATTGGACAGACAGTATCATTGACATATGTACGTCGTAACAATAGTAGATACTACAGGAAGTGTAACAAGTGAACTGGCTCCCCAGAGAGTTGAAACTCAATTTTTTATGCAAAAAAAAAAAAAAAAGCGAACTAAAAACAACAACAACAAACAATTTATTTTGTTAAATATTTAATGGTGAGGAGGAGGGTGGCAAAAAATTTTCAAAGCCCAAAAATAAATTCTATAAGGAAAATTAAACTTTTTTTAAGTGGGTATTATCTAAGTGTGTTTGTGTAAATATGCGTGACTGTCCACATGTGTGTGCGTGTGTGTTCATATGTATAAGTGTTTTACCAATTATAAAAATAAAACCTACAAATTGTCGTTTCAGCAGTTAAGTTCAAGGTTTAATGAGAGATGAGTCTATAATTTTATTTATCAGGGTTGGTTCTACATATTTATTATTTCTTCTATAACTTGTTTGCAATGTTAATACTGTGGAAAATCTTTAAGTTCAAAGTTTTTAAGTTATTAAAAATATTGTTTTGAACATTTACATATTTTAAAAAAATAAATTTTTAATTAGTATTGTGGTTATTTTGTTGAACTATTTATGGTTTTTAATCCAAATTTTCAATATTTTTAATCAGGCTAAAGTTCATCAAATTTAATTTTCATTAAATTATTTTTATGAAGAAAGGAATTTTACAACATGAAAATTAATTAAAATTGTGATTGATAATTTTTCATTATTGACTGCAGCTGGGGTTCGAACCCAGGCTTTAACGGACAGGTTACCCTCACATGTTTCGATTGCAACCACTCAATCTCTTCAGAGGGGTTCTGCCGTTTAACACTCATAGCCATCGACGACTGCTGACGTCAATAGTCAAACCTCCTTAAACCAAATTGTATTTAACCCTAGGTAGATCGAAATTTGCTTTGAATGATTATCTATTTTAATTGATTTTACATGTTTTTCCTTACTTCTGTTTTTTTTTGTACTTTTGTCAAGAATTCTTCTTGTAGTCCAAAGTATATATTTTTTTTTTTATATATTTTTGTTTTAATTAATTAAAAATTTGGTTTTGTAAATTGATGTTTTATAATTTGAATCTTATTTTTTTGTAAAACTATGAGTAGTAAAAAAATTATAAGACGTAGAAAGCCTATAATGATGGAAATATATCAAGTTATGAGGAGTTATTAGGCAGAAAGACAAAAAAGCTCGAGAATGACTGTTATATGCCTATGGAGACTGCGAAGACGTGGCAGCCGTAGTAAACGACGCTAAAGTTTTTTTTTTTTTTTATAAATTTTGTAACGTTACGTTAAATTGCTTGGAATTGCTTTTAATTTTTTTAAATAGAAAAGGATTTTATGTAGGTAATTGTGTTCAACTAATTGTGGTCCAACCATTATGCACGATGTTAGTTGTGAGTCACATCTTAACGTCAAGTTTTTTGCCCAACTAATTTTGCATTTCTTTGTTTTAGTGTTAGACAAATTCAATAATGGGGAGGTACACAATTGAGCAGCGCGTTAAGATTGTTTAAGCGTTTTACGGAACTGGGCGTTCAAATCAAAATGCATTTCGTGCACTTCGTGATTTTTTTGGTCTGCATAATCGACCAAATGTTTTCATAATCGCGAGAATCGTGTGAAAATTTCAGCCAACAGGGTCTGCAGGAAATGTAAAAACATCTGTGCATGCTCGCCCAGTTTGTTCTGCTTAAAATATTGCTATTGTACGCGATAGTGTGACAGAAGAGCGTCAACCTCGACTCCTCGTCGTGCCCAACAATTGAACATCTTACGAACGTCACTGATGCGAATTTTGAATAAAGATTTTAATTTACACGCTAAGAAAGTTCAACTGACTGAACGAGCTGAAGCCTGCTGACAATTTGAAGCATCGCCGATACCTCGAATGGTTGGTAGAACAGACAAAAGTGAATGGCGACTTTACAAAGAAAATCATCTCCAGCGACGAGGCACACTTTCAGCTCAGTGGATTCGTTAGGAAGCAAATTTGCCGCATTTGGGCAAATAAGAATCTACGATTGATTGTTGCAAGCCGGATGCATCCACAAAGAGTGATTGTTTGGTGCGGTTTTTAGGCTGGCGGCGTCATCGGGCCGTACTTCTTCGAAAATCTGGTCGCCCAAGCAGTAACCGTGAAAGTTGTTCGCTATCGCGAGATGATAACGGACTTCTTTGTGTCCAGAAATTGAAAATATGGACCTTGAAGATATGTGGTTTCAATAGGATGGCCCAACTTGTCACACAGCCAACAAAACAAGATAAATTCAATATCCGTGTTATCTTACCTCTTGGCGATGTTAATTGGCCGCCACTATCATGTGATTTAACACCTATGGACTTTTTTCTTTGGGGATATTAAAAAGAAAAAGTGGGCGTCAATAAGCCAAGAACAAAGATGAGATAATTCGGCATTGAACCTCAATTATATCTTAGAGTCATTAATAATAATATGGCTCATCGGATAGAGGTATGCCAACGAAGCCGTGTCGATTTATAAACAATTTTAAGATAATTCTCTGAAAACTTTTAGTTTTCAATCGCAAAATACTTAAATTATCCATATTCAATCCCGATTTCGAAAATGAGATTGATTTAAGCAAAACTAAGATTGAATCAATCTCAAAATGCGCTTGATTCAACTATTATAAAGTTGATTTGATCGCGAATTAGAATGAAAAAATTACTATGATTGATTTATATACTCGTATTACACCTTACAGAATGGTAAAACAGCAACATCAAGACGATATGGTTTTTACTTTAGAAATCTTATGTACATATTTAAATAAAAATATAAACTTAATGAGAAGCACGAGTTCAAATTTACTTTTTAAACCTTCGTGGTACACATGAGTCTAGCCAGACCTTTTTTCAATGTATAGAAAATCAACACATGCGTTAGCCGGAGGGCTAGACACAATGAAAAGTTTAATCTTTTTTTTACTTGATATAAGAGTTTTATACTTATTTCAAGAAATTCCGGGATTAAGTTTCGAAAGTAATTCCATTTATGATCGTTTCAAGTACGTTTTAGTGTTATTCGTACTTGAATTTTTGAGTACGATTCGTACTTAAAGTAATTATAAAAAAAGCTTGATTTATCCCGAGTGTTTTTCTTTCTTTGTACAAACAATTGAATATGGCTTATGTTGAAAACCTCAAAAACTGTAAGCCGGTACAGTTGTTCGACGTCAAGCAATTAGCCAATGCGTGATGAAACGTCAAACGCGCGAAGAGTAGACAAACAAAGTCGGCTTGTTAAAAAAAGACGCGCCAGCTGCTTTCCCCGCCTAGAGCAGTTCATATTAAAGAATATTTCGTAAATTTATGAAATTTCAATACTTACGGGAGTGTTCTAGAATCCGAATCCAGTCGAAAGTTGATTTCTTCACCATTTTTGGTGTTCTGCATTTCACATCCACATGTTTTTATTCGTTTTCAATTAGAGTAGTAATGGGTTGGTGAAAGTAAAACGAATTGACTTTTATTCTTATATGTGATAACATTTTTAACAAAAAAATAAATTTTGTTTTTAGCTTAAAATCTTCTTTACCCAATTAAATCAAAAAGTTCTCGTTATCTAAAACGCAAAAGGCCCTTACTAACCATAAATTTAAAATCAAATTTTTCATTGATTATGATGTAATTAAAGCTCATTTTTTATGGTTTTTTATGTTATTTTCAGACAATTAGTTTTTTTTTTTTTTAATCGATTTAGCGATATCAAATTAGTTTTTGGGTTTGTTTAAAATTTTGCAATTTTTCGCGAATTTTAGCCATGTTCGCAAAAGCAGCGATTTGTTTCTGTAAGTTTTCTGATTCTTTACAGCTTTCACGATTTTTAACAAATAGTAGACTTTTCTATCATGCCGCTGTTAGCAAATTTTTGCGAATCTTCGCGAATTCAACAAGTTTTACCGAAATTTCGCCATTCCTTATAAGTCTTAGGGACTTTTAATCAATTTTATGGCTTAAATATTAAAAATTTTCGCGAATTTTTGCTATTTTTTTTTTTATTTTCCGACATTTTGTTTTTTTAACCCATTTAGCGATTTCAAATAAATTTTAGTGTTTGTTTAAAAGTTTGCAATTTTTCGCGAATTTTAGCCATGTTCGCAATAGAAGCGATTTGTCCTCTGATTCTTTACAGCTTTCACGCTTTTTAAAAAATATTAGATATTTCTCATCATGCTGAGGTTAGCAAATTAGCGATCTTAAGTTCAGCAAAAGTGTTTTCTAACATAAACTTCGAATGCACACAAGCGGAATTGAGAACACCAATTTAAAAATTATGTGGATTTTCAATTCGAGTCGAAACCTAGAACAAACCTGTAAATTTTTGTTTTTTTTTTTTTAATATTGTATAAAACTTTTGTCACTTCAATATTAATTTGCTTTTCTGTAAATTTGCTTTCCATTCCTATTAATAATGTTTACAGTTTTAAAGAAAATTCCAAACACCTGACACAAGTTTCCTACCGGCTCACGAATATACTACGTAGTACGTACAAATTTGATTAAAAATTTTATTGTATTTTATTTACATTTTTTTGAAAACATTGTACCTACATATTTGTTTTATAATCTCATACAAGAAAACTTTGAAGTTTAAAATGTTTTTCTTTTTTTTTTTTTAGTAAATTCTTCCCTTGAGTTGCTTTGAAAAAAATCTTGAATTTTTATTCATTTTAAAATCTTTCCTACCACGACCTCTGGCCATGAGGAAAAAAAAACAAACGCACTTTTCGATAAATATTTATAGTTGACATTCATTCTAATGACATTTTACAATTTTATGATGTTTATCTTTAATTCCAACTTTCAAATCAAATTTTATTTCATTTCGCCATGGGTGCATGAAAGAGCACAAAATAAAATAAAATTTAATGTAGGAAAGTGGATATGCATGTAACAATGTATGTATGTATGTTAACGTATTTTTGGCTCTGTGTGTATATGTATGTATGCGCTTTTGTGTTTATTTGTCCAGACTATAGAACAAATATTTAATTGTAACGGTAATATTGTTATATTGCTCTCTTTAATTTTTACGTTTTTATAACATTGAAAATAGTTTGTGTACAACGCACCACTTAATTGTAGAGGTATTATACGTTTGGGTCATTGTTTGTAACAATTCCTGGGAATTTTTTGCCGGTAGAACTCCACGATTTCTATTATCCACGTTATAAATGATGTTCCGGAACAAAGTTAAGGATAATATTTTCAATCATCTAAATTTGAGCATAATCAAATTCTGAAAATAATATATAAATTCAAGTAGTTTTTAAACAAGTTTTAGGGATCAGTCCACGATTATCATTTAAAAATTGTTCAAATTAGTACACCATAAGACATTCTTATCCAAATTTAATTGAATGAAAAACAACTACTTTTTGAATTTAAAATTTTACTTGGCTCAAAATTAAACTTTACAAAAAAGCGGTTTAGCTTGTATCCTTTTTAAAATGTTTGTATCGAGACAATATTTTCAACCAGTGTTCAAAATTCGAACTTAATAATTTTTGCGAATATAAAGAAAACAAACGTATAAGTAACCATTGTGAAATAATAAAGGTGGCAGCACTACGCCAGATGACGATTTTTTGCTCTATATAGTCTTATGTCAAAGTTTTGTTTATGTTTACAAAAAGTCCCCTTTTTTTTGCTGTGATTATTGTATTTTATTAAAGTTTTTGATAATTTTAAATTAAAATAAATAAGATATAAACCATATTTAAATAAAAATTGGCTAACAATTTATTTATTTCATCACGTTCAGCGGCACGCTTTGATTTTTGTTTAATGTATTTTTTGACGTAAAAGGTGATATAATTTCCATTTTTGTTGTAATGTTGTAATTGTTGCCGTAACGATGCCACCTGCTTATTCCACCATGTAAGTAACTTTATGTGACGCGAAAAATAGAAAGGACCTAAGGGTTGTGCCATTTTAAAGATTTAAATACGTGTAAATTTGGTGTACCATCACTGAGCGTGTTGGTATTGGTTTCATTTGAAAGCGACACATCTCAACCTTGAAAACGCGCGTAGATCGTCCCTACCTCTTGTTTTATGTAGTTGGTTTTTACTGTTCCCTTTACCTTACTGGTCCCTTTCTCTATGCCCTGTCACATATATGAATTTACATATTTCAAGCATTTGTTTTTTCCGTCTTCGTGGATCGATTTGAGACCAGCCTCCGGTCTTTCACTCAACTCCATGAAAGCTTAATTTAATTTTGTAAGTTTAATAATATAAAAAAAAAAAAATCAGGAAGTACAAACTGAAAAAACATAAATGTACCAAAAGTCTACTCTTATAGTTTTTCAATCACTCTGGACTCTGCATGTGAAATTAAGTGTTGCGTGATTCAGTATTTATAAAAATTTAAAAAGTACTAGCTAAAGAACAGAAAAGTACCAAAAAGTTCTCTCATATCGATTCTCATCCACTCAGAACATTGCATCTTTAATTTTATATTTATACGTCCAATATAAACAAAAATTTAAAAAGTACCAGTTTAAGAACAGAAAAGTGCCAACAAGTTTTCTCTAATAGATTCTCATACACTCAGGACATTGCATGTTTAATTTTATATTTGTAGGTCCAATATTAACGAAAATTAAAAAATGTGCCAGTTGTTGTGGAACGAAAAAGTGAGAAAAAGCCCCCGCTTGCAGATTCTTATTCACTCAGTATCATGTATATTTAATTTTATGTTTCAAGGTTCAATATTAACGAAAATTTAAAAAGTACCAGTTGAAAAATAAAAAAGTACCAAAAGTTACCCCTCACAGATTTTAATTCACTTAGGACATTACATGTTAAATTTTATATTTCTAGATTCAATAAAAACGAAATTTCAAATAGAACCAGTTTAAGAACAGAAAAGTACTAAAAAGTTCTCTCATCCAAAAAGTTCTCATCCACTCAGGACATTGATTGCATCTTTAATTTTATATTTAAACGTCCAATATAAACGAAAATTAAAAAAGAAGCAGTGAAAGAACAGAAAAGTACCAAAAACGTTTTTCTAATAGATTCTCATCCACTCAGGACATTGCATGTTTAATTTTATTTTTCCAGGTCCAATATTAACGAAAATTAAAAAAAAAAAAAATGGCAGTAGTATAACGAAAAAGTGCGAAAAATCTCCCGCTTACAGATTCTTTTTCACTCATTATCATGCATATTTAATTTTATGTTTCTAGTTTCAATGTTAACGAAAATTTAAAAGGTACCAGTTGAATAACAAAAAAGTGCCAGTTGTAGAACGAAAAAGTACGAAAAAGCTCCCATTTGCGGATTCTTATTCACTCAGTATCATGCGTATTTAATTCAATGTTTCTAGGTTCAATGTTAACGAAAATTTAAAAAGTACCAGTTTAAGAACAGAAAAGTGCCAAAAAGTTTTCTCTTATAGATTCTCATACACTCAGGACATTGCATGTTTAATTTTGTATTTGTAGGTCCAATATTAACGAAAATTAAAAAAAGTGCCAGTTGTTGTGGAACGAAAAAGTGCGAAAAAGCTCCCGCTTACAGATTTTTATTCACTCAGTATCATGCATATTTAATTTTAAGTTTCAAGGTTCAATGTTCAATGTTAACGAAAATTTAAAAAGTACCAGTTGAAGAATAAAAAAGTACCAAAAGTTACCCCTTACAGATTTAAATTCACTTAGGACCTTACATGTTAAATTTTATATTTCTAGATCCAATAAAAACGAAAATTCATATAGAACCAGTTTAAGAACAAAAAAGTACTAAAAAGTTCTCTCATATCGATTCTCAGCCACTCAGGACATTGCATCTTTAATTTTATATTTAAACGTCCAATATAAACGAAAATTAAAAAAAAAGCAGTGAAAGAACAGAAAAGTACCAAAAAGTTTTTTCTAATAGATTCTCATCCACTCAGGACATTGCATGTTTAATTTTATTTTTCCAGGTCCAATATTAACGAAAATTAAAAAAAAAATGGCAGTAGTATAACGAAAAAGTGCGAAAAATCTCCCGCTTACAGATTCTTTTTCACTCATTATCATGCATATTTAATTTTATGTTTCTAGTTTCAATGTTAACGAAAATTTAAAAGGTACCAGTTGAATAACAAAAAAGTGCCAGTTGTAGAACGAAAAAGTACGAAAAAGCTCCCATTTGCGGATTCTTATTCACTCAGTATCATGCGTATTTAATTCAATGTTTCTAGGTTCAATGTTAACGAAAATTTAAAAAGTACCAGTTTAAGAACAGAAAAGTGCCAAAAAGTTTTCTCTAATAGATTCTCATACACTCAGGACATTGCATGTTTAATTTTGTATTTGTAGGTCCAATATTAACGAAAATTAAAAAAAGTGCCTGCCAGTTGTTGTGGAACGAAAAAGTGCGAAAAAGCTCCCGCTTACAGATTTTTATTCACTCAGTATCATGCATATTTAATTTTAAGTTTCAAGGTTCAATGTTCAATGTTAACGAAAATTTAAAAAGTACCAGTTGAAGAATAAAAAAGTACCAAAAGTTACCCCTTACAGATTTAAATTCACTTAGGACCTTACATGTTAAATTTTATATTTCTAGATCCAATAAAAACGAAAATTCATATAGAACCAGTTTAAGAACAAAAAAGTACTAAAAAGTTCTCTCATATCGATTCTCAGCCACTCAGGACATTGCATCTTTAATTTTATATTTAAACGTCCAATATAAACGAAAATTAAAAAAAAGCAGTGAAAGAACAGAAAAGTACCAAAAAGTTTTTTCTAATAGATTCTCATCCACTCAGGACATTGCATGTTTAATTTTATTTTTCCAGGTCCAATATTAACGAAAATTAAAAAAAAAATGGCAGTAGTATAACGAAAAAGTGCGAAAAATCTCCCGCTTACAGATTCTTTTTCACTCATTATCATGCATATTTAATTTTATGTTTCTAGTTTCAATGTTAACGAAAATTTAAAAGGTACCAGTTGAATAACAAAAAAGTGCCAGTTGTAGAACGAAAAAGTACGAAAAAGCTCCCATTTGCGGATTCTTATTCACTCAGTATCATGCATATTTAATTTAATGTTTCTAGGTTCAATGTTAACGAAAATTTAAAAAGTACCAGTTTAAGAACAAAAAAGTACCAAAAGTAACCTCTTACAGATTTTCATTCACTTAGGACATTGCATGTTTGATTTTATATTTCTAGATTCAATATAAACGAAAACTCAAAAAGAACAAGTTTAAAAACAGAAAAGTACCAAAAAGTTCCCCCTTAAAGATTCTTTTCCACTTAGGACATTGCAGGTTAAATTGTATGTGTCTAGGTCCAATATTAACGAAAATTAAAAAAAGTGCCAGTTGTAGATAAAAAAGTACCAAAACGCTCCCGCTAACACATTCTATTCACTCATTATCATGCATATTTAATTTTATGTTTCTACGTTCAATTTTACCAAAATTTAAAAAGTACCAGTTGAAGAACAAAAAAGTGCCAAAATTTTTCATTTTATAGGTTCTCATTCACTCAGGACCCTGCATGCATAATTTTATGTTTCTAAGTTCAATATTGTAGAAAATTAAAAAAATTACAAAATGCAGCACGTAAAAGTAAAAGAAAGAAATTTAATTTTCCGTATTTCCGTATTGTATTATAAAATTTTTCAATAATGTATTAAGTGCCCATAAATTTTATAATGTTTTGTAAAAAAAATACCAAAGATAGGTTAGATTCTCACACCTGAAACGTTCGAATTTCGAAAAAGTACCAAATTCATGTTTGTAATTTTTAGATAAGGTACGATTTTTGTTTAATCTTTATTTCTATGCTTATTTAATTTTATGTTAGGATTTGGATAACGTATTTTAATGGGCAACCGACACAAGGACGGCATACTTGGATCCTTACAGCGGATTCTGATACCCTTAGCCAGTGACCAGTGCTAGAGCTAAATTACTCAAAAGGCATCACTGCAGCCACCAACCATTTCGATTTCCCGCTGAAAAGAAAGATTGGCCTTAAAATATCAAGACAGGGCTATTCTGCAGCCGTATTCTGTAACTCGCATAGCTAAAGCTAAATCTCGATCACTAAAATGCCTAAGACAATGCAAAATTTAATAATTTAAGCGATGGTTTTAAAAGCTTAAATTGCGGCGAATTAAGTTTTTATGGCGCTGCCAAATCTAACAATGAACGTTACAGTATTGCATTCGTAGCCAAAAATCGCTAAATCAACTTTTTAAATTTTTAGCGATAGAGATTTAGCTCTAGCGAATTACAGAATACGGCCACTGGTCTACCGAAAGCCTTATGCTTATATTCCTAAGACTACACTGATAGAAAAGGCGTCATAACGCTGATGTATTTTGACATCAGTACTATGACAAGTGTTTTTGTTTTTAACCCAATGAAACTTTTCATCATGGTGATGCAACCTTAACATCACTTGGCCAAAGTGTCATCAGGGTCAAAATTAAATTATGTCATCAATGGGATGACACATCGGCATCACAGAAATGATGAACATGTCCTCAGTGCGATGACGCAGTAACATCGGGAAAGGACATATTAGCATCAATTTAATGACAGTTTGTCTTTAAGTCAAAGTCCTTGGAATTGAGTCAAAGTGAGAGCATATTATTATTTACTTACCCGTTACATTTGTTTGTTTCACGTTTGTTTAATTCCACCTTACAGCAGAACTCTCAATAATAAGACACCAGCACCATGCCCCATATGGTTTTCGTAATCATTCTACTTTAAAAATTTTATGTATTTAACTAAATAATTCAAAAAAATAAAATATAGGAATTTTTGCTTCTTATAATACATTGTAATCATGAAAATAATGTTAATAATAAACAAAATGTGGCATCGAATTGATGTCACTATAGTCATTAAATAGATGGTACGTAAAAAATTACAAAATTGTACGAAGATGTTGGTCATTGGATTGATGTTACTTTTTGCAGCATTGATGCCATTTGTAGTTAAAATGATGTCACACTTCTGATATTAGGGCATCATCAATATGAAGATGCATTTTTCTATCAGTGTAGGGAATTGCCATGGAAAGTTAAGTATCGTCGCTTCCTCCTCTTCATTTTCACAGCTTCTACAGTAGTCATTGCAATTTGGACCGATTCTCGTTGCAAGGGTCACTGCCAACCAACGACCTATAATGACCGATCTATTTGTTTCTTTACATGTATGTATGTATGTTCATCCATATGTATATATTTTCTCGATTGGTGTAGGGTGCCAAAAGATCAGGCTTAAGGACAATTTGTGTGTTTTTAACGCTTTCCCTTCTTCTATTACGACTGTCACTACTGACTACAGCAGTTGTTGCTGTATTTATTCCTTTTTTGCTCTTTGACTTTTTGAAAATTTTTTTAAATATTTTGAATTGTTATTTCGTTGGAAATGCCAGCTTTATTTTGTTGTTTTGTTATATTGGGATTTTGTCATTTTCTCTGTGTTTCTTTTTTTTCGGCGATGGTGCTGATTGTTCAAATGCCAACAATAATAAAATGAGAAATAACAAACTATAACAACAGGAACAACAAGAAAATTATTGGTGACACGAGAAGCCGCAGCCAAAAATGGCAGACAGTCAGTGGAAATATTGGTCGTCGTTATTGTAGTAGAAGTAACAAAAAATTGCAACAAAATTCATTGATTGGCAGTTTTTAATTAATTTTCTTCTTGTGTGGGAGTTGTGCGTTTTTCTTTTTCAAGTTCTTTCCCCCTCAGCTTTTCAATTTCGTTATTGTTTTTCGTTTTAAGTGAAGTTGTGTATTTTTTAAATTTCGATTCTTGATTGTTATTTTACTATCGAATTTTGTTTCGATTCATTCGCATTCGTTGACAGTATTTGAGACAAAGTATTGTTTTATTTTCCCCGAAAGCAAATGGCTGGACAGAGTGGTGTCTTGGGAAGGACAATTCAAATGAAAACGGCATTGGAAGATTAACTCGGAAGGTAGTATTGCAAACAAATTTTTTAAGAAAAAAGTCTTGAGTTTTTTTTTTTTGAATTGATAAACTTTTTTTAAAGTTGGTATTAAAAAAGTGCTTTCTAATGAAAAAGGATGATTTTTTTTTTTATAAAAAAGTTTGATCACAAGAAGTGGTTTGTGGAAAAAGTGTGTTTCTTTTTGAAAATATGTTTTTTTTGGTAAATAATTTGTTTTTTCCTGAGTCCCTGAAAGCTAATTATGTTTAAGAAAAAGCATATTTTTTTTGCCAAAGAAGCATTTTGTCAAAAACTACAAGACACCTTTTGCATCAAAAAAGTTTTTTTTACCAAAAAAACAAAAAAAAAAAAACTTTCCTATAGCAAAAATCATTATTCATTGAAAAGGTTGGAATTTGATAAAAAAGTTTAGAAAAGCTTTTTTTGTGAAAAGTTTATAAAAAAGTTTTATTATAAAAAGATTCTTCCTAAAAATTTCGCTTTTTATTTTGATAAAAAAGCATTTTATAAAAAAGTTTAGAAAATCTTTTTTTTATGAAAAGTCAATACAAAAGTTTTATAAAAAGCTTTTTTTAAACAAAAGCTTTTTTAATCAAAAGATTGTGTATAAAAAAAGCTTTCTTTATGAATTAGTATCTAAAAAGCTATTTGTGACTTTTTTTTTGTAAAAATTGTTTTAGAGTACAAAAATATACTTTTTGCTTTTGGTAACAAGAGCACTTTTTCTTTGAATATAAAAAAGTAATATTTATTTACAAAAAGAGTTTTTTTTTAAGTAGTAAAAGTGCTTTTTCACGGGCTTCTTTAATTCAAAAAAAAATATTTTTTTGGGGAAAAGTATTTTTTGGTTAAAAAATAATGGTTTAGTAAAAAAGATTGCTTTTGATAAAAAAAAGTACCATTAAGGAAAACAAACAGCTGTTTGTTAAAAAAGGCTTTTATTTAAAAAGTGCTATTTGGTTAAAAAAAAGTACTTTTTATCAAAATATTTTCGGGTATACAAAATTTATTTTCAATAAGATTTCTCTGTTGCGTGCTAATTTCCTAATTTTTATTTTTGGTAAATGCACTGAAATTTATTGTTGAGGGAAAGCTAGTTTCTATGGAATCAGGAAACGTTTTTCCAAAGATTTCAGAACAACTAAAAATATAAACTGTAAAGCGAATAAGAATTATAAACTTTCACACATATACTTGTAACCAATATCAAAGCTTAAACAATCACCAAAATACGTTTTGATTACAATATGCTTTTTGGTAAGAAAATGAGCTTTCGTGTTTGAAAGTGTGACTTGTGCTAACAGAAAGTGAAAGAAAATCCTTTGTTGTGAAAAAATCTGTGGGGTGGGGGGGAGGGTGCTTTAAAACCTTGTGAGATAAGGCCATGATGTCTTTATTGCTCAATTTCATGGGAGATAAAGCCATAATGGCCTTATTGTCCAATCATTGAGAGGTAAGGTCATATGTAAAATTTTGCGAAATGAGAGATATAGCCATATTTTTTTTCGCAAATGAGAGTTAAAGCCATATTTTTCCAGAATATTGTTATGCATGGTGTTAGCATTCTGTAAAAGGAAAAATCCTTAGTTATCATTGAAAAACATTTTTTTATTCTTGTGACGCACGCAGGAAAACTTTATTCAGCGAAGCCACCTGCCGCGTCCTACTGGAGGGAAAACCCCTACGCACGGCCGCGGGCCGCCACGCAGAACAACTTTAGTATGCGAAGCCAGATTTGGGGGGGGGGGTGCTTTTTAACCATGGGAGGTAAGGCCATGATGGCTTCATTACTCAATTGAATGGGAGATAAAGCCGTAGTGGTCTTATTGCCCAATCATTGAGAGGTAAGGGCATATGTAAAATTTTGCGAAGTGTGAGATATAGCCAAATTTTTTTTCCCAAATGAGAGGTAAATCCACATTTTTCCAGAATATTGTTACGCATGGTGTAAACATTCTGTAAAAGGAAAAATCCTTAGTTATCATTGGAAAACATTTTTTTATTCTTGTGACGCACGCAGGAATACTTTATTCAGCGAAGCCACCTGCCGCGTCCTACTGGAGGAAAAAACCCCTAAGCGCAGAAAAACTTTAGTATGCGAAGCCAGATTTCAATACTTAACGTTAGGGAAAATCATTACTTTTTAATTATAACAATAAGAAAACTATTAATCAATGTAGAATGGCAAAGTTCTTCAGAACTGAAATGAGAGATAAAGCCATTTCCTAATATTACTAATGTGTCCTAAGGCCATTATTCGAATGAAAAAAAAAAAAAATAAAAGGCTTTATCTCTCTTTTGAATGGGAGATAAAGCCATCATGGTCTTACTTCCCATGGTTAAAAAGCAACCCCGCCCAGATTTCAATACTTAACTTTAGTGTCTCCGGAACTGAAATGAGAGATAAAGTCATTTTCTAATATTGCTAATGTAAGCTAAGACCATGATGGCTTTATCTCCCATTCAAATAAAAAAAGGCTTTATATCCCTATTGAATGATAGATAAAGCTATCATGACCTTATCTCACATGGTATGAAAGCATCCCTCAAAAAATCTCCATTATTACAGAAATTTTTAAAATTATTTTTTGACTGTTAGTTATTATGATACAAAATTACTTAAGTGTTTTTTAATCACTTTCTTTTTTGTCCGTACAACTATTATGCAATATTTCTCTCTGTGTTTTTTTTTTTAAATAAATATATAGTTTAATTCAAGGCGAATTCATTACAGGTAATCTCGGTACTATAACAAGTACAAAAACCACAAACAATTTGCTTTTGTAAAATCATTGTACACTGTCAAAACAGTCACAGCACAAAACAGAAAAAAATATAATAAATAAAATGTTGCCATCCAACAAATATAAGGCTAAAAAAAGTTATCAGCAGGCTTTAAAGACCACCTGTAATGAATTCTCTTTGGCTCAATTAAATAAGAAAACATTTATTTTGTTCGTTAAATGTTTCATGTTTAAAAAAAAAAAAAATTTCAGATCTAAGATATTTTAATGTGACAAAATTAATTTCGAGTAAAGGGTTTATTTTCACGTAAAGTTGAATTTCGGAAATGAGCTTTATATATAATAAATTATAGACCTATCAACGCGTTATTATTAAGAAAGACTTTAGGTACAACCAGAATGTGCATTATTAAACTAAAACTACTGTCAAAAGTTAGCGATGCATTTAAAAAGACCAAAACAAAATTAAAAACATTTGATTCCGTAAGGAATGTGTGATCAGTTTCGCACTTTGCTTAAGCAAATTACAGTTTCATAAAACTTAACAAAAAGATTCCTTAAGTTCAATATGGTTTTACACATATGATTTACATGTATTCACTCAGTTGCTTAAGCCACGTTATTCACATTCTGGTTAGGCCTTTAAGATGACACAAAAAGCATTTAAAGTTTGTTTTGTGTATCTGTCTTCTTTTATTAGATACCTAAGGAAGTAAAAGTAATTCTCTGAAGTGGAGCTTAATGTTTAGAATATAAAATTAAATGTTTTTGTTAGTGTTGCGGAGAACGAAAATTTTGGAAGTGGCCTAAGTATTGGAACTAAGATTACTTTTTGACCTAAACATGACTCACTTTCAAATGTTTCCAAATTCTATTAAACTACGCCCATTTCATAAGTTCTGATTTAAAAAAATAAAAAACAACATCATGTTTTTCTGCTGATGGTAGATAAAACTTTAATGAATACAATACAATTAAAGAACACACAGAAATAAGTACTGCCAGCATTGGCAAAGGCGCAGGGCAGGGAGATACAAACAAATAAAGTTTTATTTAGTTACTCGCACACATTGATGCACTTTAAACAACCCACTATAAATTACGTTTATCCAGCTGTTCTTTCTCTCTTTTTAGAATTTTGTTTAAATTTATTTTTATTAAAAGTTTTCATCTCCAATTGAACTTTTTCTGTGCGTTTTATGAGTTCGAGTAGAATATTCTTTTTTTTTTTTTTTTTTGTTTTGTAATAATAACGAAACTTTGGTATGAATTTATTTGCTCTATTAAGTTTTTTATTATTTGTTTCTTTTAAGGTTTCTTTTTTTTCGTTGGAAAATTGTGTTTTGTTTTTCATATTTTATGCACAATTCGTACTATTTTTTAACATCAATTTTTCTTTACGTTTCATTTTTATTGTGTCATAGTAAGTGTTTTTCATTATTTTATTTTTGGTTTTCTTTTTTTTTGTTCCTACACTGATGTAGAAGATTCTTAAAGTCACATATTTGTAATTTCATTGAAATGTGTATGAAAAATTGATAAAGATACTGTGAGAAATTTTGTATACATAATAATTACAGGCTGTCAGAAAAAAAAATCGTACGAATTTGAAGTTTTTCAAAACTGTGAAATTTTAAATGAAAAGTGAAAAATTCCAAAATTTTCTATAAAAAGTGAAAAATTCTAAAATTTTCTGTAAAAAGTGAAATATTGCAAAATATTCTTTAAATAGTGAAATATAGCAAAATATCCTTTAAATAGTGAAATATTGCAAAATATTCTTTAAATAGTGAAATATTGCAAAATTTCCTATAAACTGTGAAATATTGCAAAATTTCCTGTAAACAGTGAAATATTAAGGGTAATCACGATGGTCATGGTGTAAATTTGCAATGTGTAAATTTGCAGTGCATATTATGATTGATCGTGAGCATACCACTTTTATTTTTGTGCAAATATGCTATTTTTCTAAAAATATATTCTGGCAACACTAAAATCTTCCGGAAGCACTGTAAAAAATCTGCATTTGTTTACAATTATACACAAGCAAATTAAAATAAATGTTTTCTTTTTAATTAATTTAAATTTAGTTCTCAATTTTATTTTACAATCTGCGAAAATGTTCAAGTTATAAGTTTTCTTAAAATCAACATGGCATTTAATATGTCAAATGTTATTGCTTACATTTGTTTGCAACTGAGCAAATATGCACTACTAACTTTGCTCATGGTTTTTTTTAGTGCAAACGATGTAAACAAGAGCAAATTGCAAATACGTACATTTTGTTGTTGTGTTGTGCAAATGTGTGTATTTTTGCACGCATTTGCATCGTTTGCACACTTTGCACTACCCTTCGTGATTTCCCTTATTGCAAAATATCCTATAAATAGTGAAATATTGCAAAATTTCCTATAAATAGTGAAATATTGCAAAATTTCCTTTAAATAGTGAAATATTGCACAATTTCCTATAAAAAGTGAAATATTGCAAAATTTCCTTTAAATAGTGAAATATTGCAAAATTTCCTATAAATAGTGAAGAATTGCAAAACTTACTATAGATAGTGAAATATTGCAAAATTTCCTATAAAAAGTGAAATATAGCAAAAATTTCCTATAAATAGTCAAATATTGCAAAACTTCCTAAAAATAGTGAAATATTTCAAAATTTCCTACAAATAGTGAAATATTGCAAAATATCCTACAAATAGTGAAATATTGCAAAATTTCGTATAAAAAGCGAAATATTGCAAATTTCCTATTAAAGTGAATTTGGGCAAAATTTTATATAAATAGTGAAATATTGCAAAATATCCTATAAAACGTGAAAGATTGCAAAATTTCCTATAAAAGATGTATATTAAAAAATTTGCTTTAAAATTTGAAATATTGCAAAATTTCCTATAAAAAGTGAAATATTGCAAAATTTCCTTTAAATAGTGAAATATTGCAAAATTTCCTATAAATAGTGAAATATTGCAAATTTTTCTATAAATAGTGAAATATTGCAAAATTTCCTATAAAAAGTGAAATATTGCAAAAATTTCCTATAAATAGTCAAATATTGCAAAACTTCCTTAAAATAGTGAAATATTTCAAAATTTCCTATAAATAGTGAAATATTGCAAAATATCCTACAAATAGTGAAATATTGCAAAATTTCCTATAAAAGGCGAAATATTGCAAATTTCCTATTAAAGTGAATTTGGGCAAAATTTTTTATAAATAGTGAAATATTGCAAAATATCCTATAAAACGTGAAAGATTGCAAAATTTCCTATAAAAAGATGTATATTAAAAAATTTGCTTTAAAAATTTAAATATTGCAAAATTTCCTATAAAAAGTAAAATATTGCAAAATTTCTTATAAAAAGTAAAATGTATCAAAATTTCTTTAAAAAAGTAAAATGTATCAAAATTTCCTATAAAAACTAGGGAAACTTCCCAAATTTTCTTATTGAAAGTGAATTTTTTTAAAAGTTTTAATCAGGCTAAAGTTTATTAAATTTAATTTTTGCTAAATTTTCATTAAATAGTGAAGTTTTGGAAAATTTCCTGTAAAGAGCTACATATTAAAAAATTTCCTATAAATAAAAACATTTTGCATATAATTTGTGAAGTTTTAGGAAATTTCCTAAAATAGTGAAGTAAATTTTGGAAAATTTTGTACAAAAAATAAATTTTTGTATAATTTTGGGCTATACAACTTATCTTATTTTAAAAGTTTTTTCTCTGTGTATATAACACCAAATATATGAATGAAAATATGAATAAGCAAAGCAGATTTTTTTCATATATGGATCTGAGGGTATATTGACTTTTGTCCATAACCAACATTTTTATTTATTTATTTGTCGTTGCATGAGTTCATCACAATTTTTTTTTCTACTTTGTAGATTTGAATTCATTGAGAATGTTAAACTCAGTAGGTTCATTAGTCAACAAGTGCCACAAAATTTAATTATAAACTTTTTTATAGTACAAACATGTTATTTAAAGAATGTGTCTTGAATTATTGTCTGTTTATAATTTGATTAATAAAGAAGCAAATTATAGCAGTTGCTTGTTTAAGCTACGAAATGACACAACAAATTTCTATGTAATAAAAAATAAAATTTAATCACAGTTAATTTAAATAATTAGCATATGATATAATTATTGAACTATGATGGGCATTTTAGTTAAAATATTTAATTATATAAAACAGAAATTAAATTTAAAAATCTCAAGTCTTGAAATTTATTGTTAAGTAAAATTGATTTAATCAAAAAATTTAAAAAAACATTTATTCAGTTTGTACGAAATTTACGTTATTTTGTGCATTCAAATTTACATCTCATAGTTTCTGTTAGATGTACCAATTTTTTTATTCCTTAGGAACAAAAATTTTACATACAAATGCTTTCAATCATTTTTTGAAATGTTATTTGAAATGAAAAAAAAAAATTTTTTTAACGAAAATTGAACTGCATCCAACTTTTTTGTTTTTTTTTTTTAATTCTTAAGATGAGAGAATGATATGTATTGAAATGAAATAATTAAATTACCATATATACCCAGTAAAAACTTCGCCTACTTTTTCAAAATTAATAGCTTCTTTAACACATTATTTTGTAGCTTTGTTCTATAACTACATCTATAACAACTTCTATAACTACTTTTTTCTGGATGTATGCAGGTAAAATAAATAATGACTTACTTTTGAATGCGTTCATTTTAGGACATGCCTTGTAAAATTCATTGGTTCTTTCCGTAGAATTGTAAGAAGTGCTCTTATGTTTTTCTGATTACTCAACACATTATTTTGTAGGCGAAGTTTTTACTGGGTAATATGTATTTTACCTTTATTATTTTAATATATAAATTTAACAAATTTTTTATTGTTGAATTTGTTTTTTAAAATATTGTTTATTTTGTTAAAAAGAAAAAACCTCTGAAGAAGGCACTCAAAGAAAGTGCCGAAATATTGGTGTGAATAAACTTATAAAAAAAAGTTTATTATATAAAACAATAAGACCTTAAGCTCGAATATTTAATTAATATATTAATTAAAGTACCTTTAAATTTATATAAACCTATAAAAGGTGTTTTTCTAGGCCCCATAGAATTTTAAATTGTAAAAAGCGCCTACTGGAGGTTCTACTTTGAGCCGTATGTCAACAAGACGTCAAGTTTTTCTGGTTTATCAGCATAATTCAGTCACCTTAAGTAGCCCCACAGATAACAATCGAGAAGTGTCAAATTTCACGAGCTGGGCCGACCATTAACAGGTCCATTGCTCGCAGTCAACTTATCGGCTTATTTTGATTTTAAAAAATTGGTGCTTGTGTTCGCCATATAGCATGTAGAGCAATCCCGTTGAAACCACATCTCTACCGGATCAAAAATAATTGAAAATGATGCAGTAAAGAGCTCCATTGACCATTTCGGCAGCCCCTTTTTATTATTAAAGAAATAAGGTCCGAAAAATTTATTTTTGCAGGCTATAATGGATTCTGTAGGTTCTGTTGTGGATAAATGGAATGCATTTCTGCTGTATTCATAAAAATATTTTTATAGCCAATTTCCGATGTGCGAAATAATTCTTTCTTTCGAATAATTACATTTTAAACAAAAACAAATTCTAAAAATGTTGTTTTTGTTTTAAATGTAGATGAAGTTGTTGCCGGTTAATTAAATAAAGGTTTAGAAATTAACCAAGTCTCTGGCGGGAATCGAACCCGTAAACCTCGCACTGATAGACTAGCTCTCCACCAACTAGCCTACACTGATAGAAAAAGAGTCATAACGATGATGTATTTTGACATCAGTTCTATGACAAGTGTCTTCGTTTTTGACCCCATGACACTTTTCATCATGGTTATGTCAACCTTAACATCACTTGGCCAAAGTGCAATCAGGGTCAAAATGGAACTATGTCATCAATGGTATGACACATCAGCATCACAGAAATGGCGAACATGTCCTCAGTGCGATGATCGGAGAAAGGACACAGTATCATCAATATAATGACAGTTTGTCATTAAGTCAAAGTCATAGGAATTGACTTAAGTCAAAGTGAGAGAATATTATTATTTACTTACCCGTTACATATGTTTGTTTCACGTTTGTTAAATTACGACCTTTGTTAACAGCAGAACTCTCAATAATAAGACACCAGCACCATGCCCGATATGGTTTTCGTAATCATTCTACTTTAAAAATTTGATGTATTTAACTAAATAATTCAAAAAAATAAAATATAGGAATTTTTGCTTCTTATAATACATTGTTAATAATATACAAAATGTGGCATCCAATTGATGTCACTATAGTCATAAAATAGATGACATTGATTGATGTTACTTCTTGCATCATTGATGCCATTTGTAGTAACATTGATGTCACAATTCGGATGTTAGGGCATCATCAATGTGAAGAAGGATTATTCTATCAGTGTACCGGAACACCCATAAAATAAAGAAAATATTCTACAAATCCGCTTAATAAAAAGCAATTTGAATATATGGAGATTTTCATGTCAAGTGACCCAACTTTTGAAATCGATGCCTTCCGATTTGGCAATTTATATAAAAAAATACAAGTTTGGCCAAAATGTCAAACTTTGACCCCCTGCAACACAGAAAGTTTTTGACCGATCTTGTTGGAAATTTGTGTCTAAACTACTATCTAATATGACTAATTGTGGTGCAAGTTTCATCCAAACCGGAAGACATCTATTTCAAAAGTTTGGTCACTTGACATGAAATTCCCTAAAAAACTTTTATTTCTTAAAAAATACTATTAAAAATTCTGCTTTTCTAAAAAGAAAAAATATGATAAAAAAAATCTGCTCTTAGACAAAGAAATATGCTAAAAAGCATCTAGCATAGGTTTTCAAAAAAAATATGCATTTCCCCAACTCAATGTGCTTAATCAAGCAGAAAATATGCTTAAATGGTAGCACTGTTTTTTAGAAAACGAAAAAAACTTAACTTTTAAAATTTGGGTTTAAGAATAATTTTGTTTTTTACAAATCATGGCTTTGCGATTCTCTGAAAGATGTAGAAACATTAATTTATTATTAAAGTTTTACCTAGAAGTAACAGTAGCGAAAGTTGTCGCTTACGTGTTGGTGCCAACGTCAATTTGCAAATCAAATTTAATTTTTTATCTCCAAGATTACGACTCTTTCAAATACAAAACTAATTTGCTATGAACAAATTTTAAAATTTTACTTAAAAACATTTTTTAAATTTATTAATCGTTCGTGAATACGGGGGCTAGACACTTAATATAAGAACATTATACAGAAAAAATTATTGCCGAAACGCTTGTTTGAAAATTTTTTTTGGTTTTTAAAAATTTTTTTACTGATCCAATTAATATTTTTGTTCGATTTTTATTTTACCAACAAAAATGTTGACAACTATTCAAAAATATAATATACGCGTTATTGGTTTCAAGTTTTCATAATTTTGTATGAAATATTTAACGCTCTTTAATGTTGTCATCTTTTTGCATTTTTTTATTTGATCGTAAGCAACACTTCTTTATGTGAAATATAAGAACTACAACAAAAAACACATGCAGTCTATTTTTGGATGCTTTAAAAAAGTACAGCAATAAGAAAAATGAAAAAAAAACCTGACGATTTTGTAGTAAAAAAACAACTAAAACAATAGTGGGTAAAAAAACTTTTCACTCTTTTTAAACAACAGAAACAACAACAGCATTATAAGAAACAAAATAAATTTTTGGTTGGTTTCAAAGTTGGTAAAAAAAGCAAAATCCCGTATTAAATTTTTTCAAACTGTTTGCTTAAATACATCAAATACAAAAATAGAATGATGACGAAAAACATATCGAGTCGGTCTGCCGCCGCTTTTGGTTACATTCTTCTTCTTCATTAACAAAGGAAAGGATGCAGCAACAGTGAGCTATGAAGAAAAACATTGTGTGTAGGTGTAGTATAAATAAGAGTTCGTTCAAAAATTATTCCAACAAAACAATGTGTCTCAAAGCCAGCCGGCCGCTCTGCTCTGGTTCATCTTCACCAACAGTGCTTGCTTGTGTGCGCGTCACTTTTTTGTTTGTTTCAGTAAAATTATTTGTTTGAAAAAATCGGTGTTTTTTTTTCCAATAAACAAAATGCAAATAAATTGTTTGAATATGCGAATTTGTTTATAGGACCGATTTCAGACAAACAATTGTTTGATTCTACAAATTTTTTGTTTGAATTGGAAAAATAATTTTTTCTGTGTTAGGCTTGAAAAAAGGAGGTTGTTGTTATTTATTATCAGATTTTTGGTTGCTACATTTTTTTACTATAAATACTTTATACAAAAAATTACAAAACTTTGAATTTTGTTATTAATAGTGGTAAAAAACCTCTTCCGAAATTACGAAAAAGGTGGAAAAACATTAAAATGTTTAAAAAATCTTAGCTTTGATCCACTGTTACTCAGCGATTTTTATCCGAACAAATCATATACGATATACATAATTCATTTTAATTGAGGCAGCATTTCGCTCTAGATGGTGCCTGATAGAGAAGTATACATCGAAAAAATACAAAAGCAACGTTATCTTGCAAATGTTATGTGTGGTACATTCAAACGAAGTTTATACAAGTTGGGGCAAAAGTAATCTTTAGCTGTAATTTTTTTAATAAAAAAAACTTTGATTCTGCTTGTGAAATTTGTTAATTTAATCCATTAGAATTTTTCCAACAAGTTAAGGTAATGATATCGGCCAAGTGGTCGCCGCTAGAGTTGATGACTATACGGGCTCGTTTAATGGAATTTTCCATCAGTGTTGCCAGCACTTCGGGCGGCAGGTTCTCGCATTCCTGGCGAATAGTCTTCTTAAGGGATTCAAGAGTCTTAGGCTTGTTGACATAAGCCCGCGACTTTAAAGAACTCCATAAAAAGAAATATGGAACGGTGAAATCGGCCAGTGCAAATCACCAAATCGAGAGATTAAGCGACCCGGAAATGCTTCCTTCCGAGTATCGATTGTTGCTCGAGCAGTGTGCGGAGTGAACCGATTCAAGACTTGTCGATTTGTATTCCGCGTTTGTTTACATCACAAATGTCAAAACTGATTTGACATTTGGCACCATTTGCAAAAGTTATAGCGTTTTCCAATATTGTAAGAGTTGGTCGAATTAAACATTTTTTTTTATTCTTTAAAACCCTTTTTTTCGACCCCCGATTACCGCACAAAACAGAACCGACAAACCCTTAACAAGCGATTTAAAATCTATTGATTTGTTGAATTTTAAACAGGACTTTGTTTCCATGTACATCTATTCAAGAATTATTAGTTTTAATAAAACTTTTAATACCCTCCACTACTGCATACATTGAAAAACCAAAAAAAAAAAAAAAAAAAAAAAAAAACAAATGCAATCAATTTATCGGTATTAAGTATCTATAAATTTGTGTGTGTGTGTTTGCATATGTAGTTAAGCAAAATAATAGAACGTATGCTGAGTTAACGAGCAATATGAATGATTTTGCTCATCAACCGCATTACGAAAATAGTGAAAATTTTCTATAACAATAAAAATCTCAACTACTTTACTTGACTTAACTCTCTCCCTATATACATATAAACTGTGCACAATGGGGCGGATTCATATTATTCGCTGATAGATTTTGAATACGCTTTATGTTTATAAAAATCTTCATACCAATTTGAAAAAAACTTGTAGAAGAAGTGCTGCCAGAGAATTTTTGCAAAAACTCCAACGTTATCTTTTAATTGATAACGATGAGACTTGTTTCAAAGACCCCATTCAGACTCGGATAGTATTTTCTTTTGAACTTGCTTTAATGTTTAAACTCAGCAATTAAGTTGCGCAATTTTCTATTTAATTTTTTCGTGGTTTTTTAGCAGTTTTTTTTTTATTTTTTATTTCTTCCTTCATTTTAATTATGAAAAATGATGACAATGGAACTTAAAAAAACTGTATTAAATGCTTGGGCCGTCTTGTAGTGGTCCACATATTCAGAACATCTAACATTTGAACTGCACTAATGCTGCTGAACCAAATTAATTAAATGTTCGGTTTCAGAGTCCAATTCAGGACCAATTGCATTCATTTATTTATTGAATAATAATAATGATCGTAAAAATAAAAAATTCCACAATAAAACCTACCACAAACATAAAACCAATCACTGAAAAATAAATGAAAGAAAACGTCAACACCAAAAACTAAGAACGTCGATTACGTCCTTTGATGGTCCGGACGTAACGCCGATACGTTTCGTGGGGTATGGAATGTATTTAGGGGTGGATTTGGGCTACAGCACCAAAATATCCGCAAAGGATCTAAACACCTAACGGATTGTATGTGGTGGCTTTGGGATTTAGCGCAAGAATATCAGCCAAGTATCCAAATAATTTGTTAATGTTATAAAGGCTAAAAGAAGAGGTAACGAAAAGTCACATATATTTAAACAAAAAGAAAGCACCCCTAAGGCCGGGTCTTTGAGATGTAGATTAAAACTAAACTCAGTTTAACGTTGTCTGAAACCAGGGCTGTCAGATTGGCGATTTCTCGCCAAACGTGGCGATTTTGAAACGTGTTTGGCGATGGGATTTTCCATTTGGCTACTGGCGACTTTTGTGGCGATTTCTGATATAACTGGCGATTAACTTGGCTATTTTTACCATTTATATTATTTCGGCGATTTTGTTTAACAGCTTGTTATTTTTTGTTACCATTACTAAGTCTGTGTACATAAGGCTCATGTCTTATTGACATGATTGCTACTTTATAGGCGAGAGGGACGAGGGGCGAGTACACAGGTGCATGTACTGTCTTTACGTTTTGCTTTCTTATTCGTTGCTTACTTTTGTTTTTGCTTTCAATATCAAATAAAACAAAATAAAAAACATGTCGTCAACATGACATGAATCATTATTATTGAGGTTTTTTTTTTTTGTTTTCCTCACGGGCTAATATGATCAATCGTTTTTTTTTACCAAATGTAATTAAAAAACATTTATGGTTAATTTATATTATTTTCCCAACGTTTCATTTGAACACCAATTCATGTTCAAAGAAGAAAAGGGAAGAATCTTGTCAATAAGACAATACGATCTCCATTTTATGTTATTTAAAAAAAAATTACAGAAACAAAACAAAATTTACTTTCGGCGAATTTTTATTATTTTTTCTCAGTTTTTGGCGATTTTTGACCCACATATTTTACTAGCGTTTTTTGTATGCAAAATTTAATTAAAAAAAAAAAAAATAATTAGTATTGTGGTTATTTTGTTGAACTATTTATGGTTTTAAATCCAAATTTTTAATATTTTTAATTAGGCTTAAGTTCATCAAATTTAATTTTCATTAAATTATTTTTATGAAGAAAGGAATTTTACAACATGAAAATTAATTAAAATTTACTGATAATTTTTCATTCTTGACTCAATCTGGGCTCGAACCCAGACGTTTTTACGGACAGGTTACCCTGACATGTTTCGATTGCAACCACTCAATCTCCTCAGAGGGCTTGCCGTTTAACACTCGCAGCCATCGACGACTGCTGACGTCATTAGTCAAACATCAATCCTTAAACCAAATTGTATTTAACCTTTGGTAGATCGAAATTTGCTATGAATGATTATCTATTTAATTTATTTTACATGTTCTTCCTTTACTTCTGTGTTATTCGTACTTTTGTCAAGAATTCTTCTTGAAGTTCAAAGTACATATTTTGTTTTGTTTTTTCATTTTTGTTGTCTTTCTTTTTCTTCGCTGACCTTTTCAGCACAACTTGAAGGAAAAATGCAAACATAGAGCTCGTGCCTCAGCTTTAACAATAATTAGTATTGTGGTTATTTTGTTGAACTATTTTTGGTTTTTAATCCAAATTTTTAATATTTTTAATTAGGCTTAAGTTCATGAAATTTAATTTTTATTAAATTATTTTTGTGAAGGAAGGAATTTTAATGAAAATTAAATTTGATGAACTTAAGCCTAATTAAAAATATTAAAAAAAAAATATTACAAAAAATGAACCAAATTGACGTTTGGCGATTTCTGACATCCGGTTTGGCGATAGAGCTCAAAAAAATCTGACAGCCCTGTCTGAAACTTGGATTGTTTCGGCGAAATTTATTTTTTTTCTTATTATTTCATTAAAGACCAACATTTTAAGCAAAACTAAGCTGTTCCGTCAAAATTTTATATGCAAATGGCGGCACAAATCTGTTGTCAGATTAACTAAACCTAGTTAAACTAAGATCTTTAAAACTCAGCCTTACCATATAAAACCACTTTCTTGTCCTTTCCAAAATGTTATAAACTTCCATTTATATAGTGTCACAAATTATGTGTTCAAAAACAATTTAATAAAATAATTTATTCAACATTTTTCATTTTTTCGAATTTATTCTATGAGCTAAATTTCAGTTATGTATTTTATAAAGCTTTTTTGTAATAGTTCTATTCCTACAATTTTTCAGAAATGACTTTATACACTATCAGACTATTATATTGTATTTTTCTTTTTACATTTTACCTTAGCCTTCCGTTGGAAAGCAATGAGGTATATTGAATGTACAGAAAAATTTTACAATTATTATACACCAGCAGAATGTAATGCATTTTCTGGCCCGCTACGGCCGTCGTCAGCATTCTTTGTGTCTCACTAATATAAAAGTCTGATAGTGTATAAAGTCATTTCTGAAAAATTGTAGGAATAGAACCATTACAAAAAAGCTTTATAAAATACATAACTGAAATTTAGCTCATAGAATAAATTCGAAAAAATGAAAAATGTTGAATATAATATAAAGTAACCTTCGGAAGGAAATAATTCCCAGTTTCTATTTGTTAAAATAGTTGAGTTAAATACATTCAATTTATAAAGTAACACTATCCAGTAAGAACCAAAGAATGCTGACGACGGCCGTAGCGGGCCAGAAAATGCATTACATTCTGCTGGTGTCTAATAATTGTAAAATTTTTCTGTACATTCAATATACCTCATTGCTTTCCAACGGAAGGCTAAGGTAAAATGTAAAAAGAAAAATACAATATAATAGTCTGATAGTGTATAAAGTCATTTCTGAAAAATTGTAGGAATAGAACTATTACAAAAAAGCTTTATAAAATACATAACTGAAATTTAGCTCATAGAATAAATTCGAAAAAATTAAAAATGTTGAATATGATATAAAGTTACCTTCGGAAGGAAATAATTCCCAGTTTCTATTAATTAATTTATAAAATAAGATCACAAAAACAATTTGGCTTTTATAAAGCGATTAAAAATACAGCCGTCCAACATGGCTTTCAAAACAACGATTCGACTTAAAAAAAAAACTCAAGTTACAATAATAAGAAAATTAACGAAAAATACATAAAAATTTAAGAACATTTTAAAATATAAAACTTGATGTTAGTAGCGCCTCACGTTGTCAATTCGTCTTAGGGCAGCATATCATCATTCAAAGTAGAAATCCGCGGCCTTCGGTTCAGACGTGTACATTTTTCTTCACGCTAAAAAAAAAAAAAAAAATGGAAGAACAAAACAACTCGCCGAGTACAACCAAGTCTGTACTCAAATTTCTTCCCTAACCCGACCTCTAACATCAACAAACCATCTTACTTCCCGTGTCTGAAAGGGGTCTAAATGCCGAAAAAGTATTACCCAACAAACAATTTTATTGAAAATTTCACCAAAACAATTTTTAAATTTTGCCCATAGTGCAACGTATCAATACAAAATTTGCCGTTGCATAATGAATTTCAAATAAATTTCTATTATGTTCCTGCAACATGCTACAACGATTAACATTTATAACGGTCGTAGTAGGGGCAACCACCACCGTCAACAGCTACAGCACCACCAATACGAATGCCACAAATGCCAGTCAGTGTAGGAGTAGTAAATGTATGCAAATTAAAACAGCCAACTGTAGGCGAACATGTGGCAAAGCATTTGTATGCAATTCATTCATATGACTGTCTATGTATATTTAGTAAAGAGCATAATACTTGTATGACAGGCATACATACAAACATATGTATGCATTTACTCACACATCCAAGCAAATGCTATTGCTTCAGTTACCACAACTATTTGTTGGATTTTTTTGTTTTGTTTTTCGTTTTTATGTTTGAAATAAAGACGATCATTTTCCATATTAGTATAGAATGCTTAAATTATTCATTGTGGCTTAATGCGTGCCTGCCTGCCTGCCATTAAAATTTTATCGTTTAAGCCTGAACATCTTAAAGATATGCTTGTGTATTTCTAGAAAATTAAAAGCAAACACTTTATTTAATATAATAGTATATTTCCCCTTGCAAACTATTGGATAGTAATACAAATCTTCTATTCGTAAGTCGAGATAAGGTGCTTAAAATTAATTTAATATTTTTTGGGGTAAGTGTTTAAACAAAACTGAGTCTTAAACTTCTGGCGAAAATCCTAAATGATGCAACAGAACTGGGGCTAAACGATGTTTTCCATACAGTTTGACATAAAATTTTGCCAGAGATGGCGATCGTGAAATAAAATTTATTTTATTTTGAGAACGTTTTTTCTAATACTCTCAGATCTTAACAATGCCTTTTTATGGGATCTTAGATGAATATTAAAAAGAATTACAACCTATCACAACGAATTGTGGTGGAGGGTAAAAAACTGCGAAAAACAGCGATTAACTCAAAATTTTGTAGGAGGTTCGTTTGGACCTCTGATTCAGATGAAGCGCATCGAAATCCATTTAGTAAGGTTGGCCAGGCCAAATAAACAGACCACTTTTTCACAATGTACGGACGGGGACTACCAAAAAAGTGGGCAGACCATGGGTATTGGGGAATGTAAAAAAAGATAAACTCACTGTTTATTGTTGTTGTTTTTGTTTAAGCTTTGATATTGTTACAAGTAAAACTATTGCTTATAATTCTTTTTCGTATAACAGTTTTATTTGTTTAATATCTTTAGTTTTTCTAAAAATCGGTGGATGAAGTTTCCTGATGATCTGGCCCAAGCAGCAAGTGAAATGCGCATAGGAATAGCTTATCCCATCAACAATAAATTTCACTGTTTTTATCAAGAATAAAAATTGGGAATTAAGCACGGCAAACAAAATCTTGTTAAAAAAAAATTTATATTTTTTGTGTTGCCATCGGTAATCCCATTAACTATGGAAAAAGTGAATTACTACCAATAATTTACGAAAAATCGCCCCAAAAAATAGGCTTTATTTTTAATGCAAATTTACCTAAATTTGTTGGGAAAAGTTTTGGCGATTTGTTAAAAAATCAACAAGATCGGGGAACTTGTTTTTGATTTAAGTCATCGTCCAGACTTGCAGGTTTAGTTGAAGCAATTTCTGAGTTTATTGGTGAGAGGGGTGAGAGCCGTGAAAAGACTGAGGAGGGGTACTCAGTTTCATGCACAGTTGGCTGTAAGTGTATTTGAATTTATATATAAAACTAGCTGACCCGGTCCGCGTTTCTGGACCTTACCAAACATTAGTGTTGTATTACCACACGATTTAAATTGAGCTTTTAACGAAATTAACGGCCTTTAACAAAAAATCCATGGAATGCCTATCATAAAGTTTTTTTTACAGAATAACTTATGTACATATGGTGTAGATATGGGCACAATCAAAAAAGAAACGAAGGTATATAAGTCAAATTGGAAATTATATTTATTTATTACTTCATCAAGGCATCATTCAAGGCTAGCGGATAGACAATGTTTTTCGTATGTAACATTCCGAAAATTTTAAATTTTTTATATTGGATCATTATTATAATAGGTTTTTTGTAAATATCTTCGCAATTACAAAACCGATTTAAGAGTTTGATATCTCGTTTTGAAAAACATGACAACGGCTTTCAAAAAAAATAAAATAAAAAAATCAATAAAAAATAATTATATGTACATGTCATTGGTGGTGCAATATGAAAATTGGATTTTGCCAGGCCCCTCCGTCCGCAGACCGAAAATCAAAAATCAGACATCACAGTGTAACCCGCCTGAATATTCTGAAGATTCCCTGAAAATTTCATCAAAATCAGCCCAGCCCAGTTTTGGAGTCCATACGTTACATACATACATACCAGTGTTGCCAATACTTGGTGACCAAAAATGCCTAAATTTACGGAAAAAATGGCTAAAAATGGACTAAAAAATGGCTAAAAGCTTTTTTAAATAAAAACACATTAAAATTCAATAACAAAACAGAAATAATTAATTTAAAGTTGTTTACGAAGAAATTGTGAGTTAAGATCAATTTGTTTAATAAGAATAAACGTAAATTAATATTAAATAAAATTAATATTAAAAAATTAAATCATCGAAAAATTCGATGTCATTATTGTTCATCTCATAGGAATCACTCACTCATTAGTTTCAAATAATCATAAGTTTTAAATAATTTGAAGGTAAATCATAATCACGAAAACATTTACCCAATCTTTTGAGTCCAGATCTGCAATAAAAAGCAAGTAAGAAAGAATATTCGGTTAAACCCGACTTTATAATACCCTACACCACATTAGAACCTTTGTTTGATCAAATAATCTCTAAGTTGCGACCTGTACTTTGCGCACAAGGTTTACATGGACAGCCAGCCAGCCGGACAAACATCGTTAATTCGACTCAGAAAGTGATTCTGAGTCAATCGGTATACGTAAAGGTGGGCTAAGGACCAATATTTTAAGGTATTACAGACATCAGCACAAACGCAAAGTACCCTCTCTACTTTTGTGGTGGTGGTATAAATATTGTATTGTTATGGTAAAAATATTTACCTTATTGATAAAATCGAACTAACGGTTGCTTAATGTAACCTATTTCTCAAATTACTTTTAACGATGTTTACTTGGCTAAACACCCTCTCTACTTCAGCATTGCATCCCTTTATTGAAATACTTGCAACCAGAAAGAAACAGCGATGTTTGTTTTGATCGATTTTATAAATTTAATAGTGGAATACTGTTCCTTTATTTTGAAAGATGTTTCAGTGTTATAGTTTATAACGATTTTCCACATTTGTTAAGGTTGTGATTTAAATTAAAGGCGTTTTAATTGTTCAAAAGGTTAATTGTGTTCCCGAAAATGACTTTGAGATTTTTATAATAAAATAATAATTGTTCTTTCAAAAGAAAAACGACAAAAAAATTGTATGGCTAAACAAGTTGAAAAATGGCTAAAAAATGGCTAATGGCAAATGGGTGAAAAATGGCTAAATTTAGCCACTAAATGGCTAAATTGGCAACACTGATACATACATACATTCATACATACATACATACATAGATACATACATACATACATACAAACATACATACACACGTCCTGCTTTATATATATAGAATTGATATAAAAAGGAGAAGAGGAAAGACAAGATGAAAATACAAAAATTGCAAAACTAGAATTTCATAATCTGGACGGACACTTGTGCAATTTTAAAGAAACATTTTTTAAAATTCCTGCAACAAAAATTCCAAGTCCGGACGATGACTAACTTGTGGTCACCTTAAAGTATAAAAAGTCGCACTGTGAATGCCATCCGTACATTTAAAAGACAATTATATGCAAGCTGGATCAACGCAATATATTATTCTTTATAGCCTCTTCATGGACAGAGTGAAAATCAACATTTTATAGCCTTTTTACACTGATCAACATTTAACATCTACCATCAATTTGCGAAGATGTTAACATCTTTTCATTAGAAATACATAGGGCTAAAACCAACATCTTTAAGAGATGTTCCTATCTCATTTTATTCCGTTCTACAACTTTCGATTATTATTGTGGCATCACTGACAAAAAGAAGTTTGTTTTGAAAGCAGCGTTACCATTTGTCCAGTTTTATCGTTTATTGCAATGTTTTTTTGTTGATTATGTTTTATATTGTGAGACAAATTGAACTTCAAATACATTTTTGTGTTTTCTTTTTAAACTTTGGCACTTTTGTGAGAAAAACACATTTTTAATTAAAAATTTTTTTTTTTTCAAATATGGTGACATTTTTGTTTGATGGTAGATGTTAGATGTGAGCAATGTAAATGAGTGTTTTACATTTTCTACATCTTTGAAGGAAGATGTAAGATGTTGATCAATGTAAAAAGACTATTAAGAATATGTTCTTATCCCATTGTATTCCATTCTACATCTTCCGATTATTTTAGTGTGATCACTAGAAAAGTGGAAATTCATTATAAATGGCATTTGTATTGAAAGCAGCGTTACCATTTGTTTTTTCTTTTTAGCAAGACTTTTTTTGTATAACTTTTTATATTAAACAAAATTCATTTCAAATACATTTTGGCGTTTTCTTGTAAGATTTTGGTATATAGTCGGTCTCATGTAGAAAGGCCCTAACTCGATTTTTTTCGAAATTGAGTTTTTTAGTGATTCCAGTACATTTCCCACAAATACACCTCGTCACAAAAATTTAATACAATAGCATCAAAAATATCAGTTTAACAAGCAATTGAAGAAGCCATTTTACATTATGATACATACAGTTTCTATGATGTTTTTGGCTTCTCCTGTAAAGTTGCATTTATGTGAGTTAGGGCCTTTCTACATGAGACCAACGATATATAAAAAAAAATAATTTTTTAGAAATGGTGACATTGTTGATTGATAGTAGATGTATAAAGTGTGAATGCATGTTTCACATTTTCAACATCTTCCATGCGTTCCTCCGAAATATAAATGTACAAAGGGTATTAATGTGTGTATAAATGGAGTACTTTGTAGCACTAGACAGTTAAAAAAAAATGGCGCTACAAGTTTAATAAAAGCAATTAAAGGATGACTGGAATTAGTTGTTGTTGTTGTAACAGCTCGACTTGCATTGGTGTTGCTGGGTTGAGAATCATTGGTCGGTGCACTTGATGCTCTGAGTCGTTCCGGTACCTATACCCAATTGGAATTGGTCATTGAGATCGGTTGATGTTTTTAATTTTTTTTGCGATATTTACCATTTCAAATTCAACTTAAACCTTTTGAATTTTAAATCTTTTTAACCTCTCGGATCTATTTTATATTAAATAAGACGTTAAACTTGTATTTTTTCATTGACGTAGTTAGTTCATTTCGATATTTGCTTTCGGTTTTGTACTTCTAAATATTTATATTTAGACATTCTGAATACATTTTAAGTTGCTTTAGGTTAATTGTAAGGTTAACGACCTCTACATATTCGCATTTCTTTCATTTCTTTTTGCTACATTTTACGAAAACATTCTTCAAACACTTTCAAGCTGTTTATTTTTCTGTCTTCTTACACTATCGTCGTATATGTGGGACTGTATCTATGGATTTTCTTTTGTCCTCTTTAATAAACTTGTCATTGTAAATGTCTGTTGTATTCGAGTTATTGTGATTTTATTCAATCAGAAAACCCCAGTTGGGTTGTCACTTTTGCGTTTATAGAATTGTATTTTATTCAGTATTTTAATCTTATGTGTACATATCATGGTACAATTAATAAGGCAGCCCAGTTGAATATTGTTTAAGAACCTTACGTTTTGTCCCAATTGGTTTACAGTTTTGTTTGTTTACAAATAAGAGAATTTATTGTTGCTAGAAATACACACTTTTTTTACAATCTATCAAGTTTTCAACTAAAAAAATATATGTTTTTTTGCCTTGTTGTACTTGAAGAACTAGGGTTGGTTACCTTATTAATTTTACGATGAAACATATTATTTTCGTAAGTGTCAGTTATTATTATTAATAATTAATTGAATATGTTTCGTAGCATTTATTTAATGTGTTTATTTTATAGAACTTTCTAGCAAATAACGGGTGTTTTTTAAAGCCCGATAGAACTTGTAAAAAAAAAAAAAAAATTAAATTAAAAAAATTTATTTATTCGAAAAATCAATATATCATTAGCTCGTTATTGGTATGACCTACCGACCATTTAAAAAAAATTAAGTTAGGTATGGGTATACATATTTTTATGTTTTCTAAACTATTTAATATTTAATATATTTAATTCTGCTTCATATCAACTATTTTAAAGTTTGTAAGTATTATTTTGCTCTACACGCCACTTGCTGCATTCACCAAACAAATGCAACAAATTCCTCATAAAAACGAAAAATATAAATTTCTTGCTTAGCTTAATTGCTATTAGGAAAAAAGTAGTTTAAGATAAATTAAATATCAACAGCGCAATTCACAGCAGTAGGTGTACGTATGCAGCACAAAACTATAATTTTCACTTTCATTTAAGGGTGATTTTTTAGCAACTATCTTTTTGGCAACACTGGTTTAAACAGCTGACGCACGTTTCGTGTTTTGTTTCACTGTCGAACATCTTCAGTTTGGTCTATAATTTAACCATGAATCGTCTTAAAAACAAACTACGCTTGCAAATTATTGAATTTTATTATCAAAATGCGTGCTCTGTTAAGAAAGTTCATCGCGCGCTTCTTCTGTTCATCGACGAAGCTCATTTTTGGCTCAATGGGTACGTTAATAAGCAGAATTGTCGATTTTGGAGTGATGATCAGCCAGAAGCATTGCAAGAGCATCCAGAAAAAAACAGAGTTTGGTGCGGCTTATGGGCTGGTGGCATCATTGCACCGTACTTCTTCAAAGCTGATGCTAATCGTAACGTAACTGTGAATGGTGAGCGCTACCGTGAGATGATTTCCAACTTTTTTTTGCCCAAAATGCAAGAGCTTGACTTGCATGACATGTGGTTTCAACAAGACGGTGCCACACAGCACGCTTAACAATGGAGTTATTGAGAGGCGAGTTCGGTGAAAATATTATTTCACGTTCGGGACCGGTCAATTGGCCGCCAAGATCGTGCGATTTAACGCCTTTCGACTATTTTTTGTGGGGCTATGTTAAAGCTCATGTCTATACACACATGCCCGCTTCAATTGACGCATTGGGAGACAACATTGAAGCATTTATTCATGAGATACCGGCCGAAATGTTGGAAAGAGTATGCCAAAATTGGACTAAGTGGATGGAACATTTGAGGCGCAGTCACCGTCAACATTTGCATGAAATAATCTTCAAACATTAAATTATATGGACCGTACTATCGATTTAAATAAAGATTTCATGCGTTTTTCTGAATTGTATGTGTTTTTTTTTTAACTTTTCTATAGCTCTTAAAAACTCACCCGATATTAACTATTACGTTCACAAATGTTCACAAAAATGTAAATTTTTCTTCAAATCTTATGCCAGAAGCAGCACAGAAAAAAATTATTTTCATATTTGAATACGAAAACAAAACTTTTTGTAGCATTTTTTTGCGATTCGATAGCATTTGGGTAGCTCTATGTTAAGTGCAACAAATGGATTTCATCGAGTTTAAGTTTTCATAATGATAGTTATAAACATGTGGTCACGAACGTACGCAAAATAGAAGTCATCTTTGGCTGACAGTAGTGAAATGTAAGAATCTGCAAAATGGAACGAAATATTCAAAAGTGATTAATTTATTTCAAAAGTGTATAAATGTAAGTCTCTATCCAGTATTAACACAATAAAATATCTGTATTGGTTTTTGTTTAATTGGCTTAAGTACCGGTCGCGAACGTACGATTTTCCCATTTGTTTTTTTATTATTATCCCCATGCATTTTCCCATAAATATCTTAAAAATTTCGTAACAAAAAACTTTATACTCAATTTGACATTGATTTAAAAGGAGAGATTATGAAGAAAGAGTGCAAACATTACATATTTTTTGCATGTAAAATAATTATATAAAAATGTCTTTAGAAGTAGCTTAAAAAAAATATTAAATTTGCCAGTTTCCAGTCTAATTTCCTCAAGTAAAACAGCTGAGAAATCATTTTCTATTATAAACATATAGATTTTTTTTTTAATAATAAACAGGGAAACCAGAAATATGCTCTTAAAAACACGTTTTATGCGCATTAAATATGCAGTAAAAATTGGAAAATATGCACTGAAAAATGTTAAAAATATGCCCTAAAAATTAAAAATTGCTCAGTTGAAGACAATATTCAAAATCTAAAAAAGAACCTAAAAAGGTTAAAATTCATATAACAGATGTTTGCGCCGAATATTATCTAGATATTAACATCCATATTGGGTTTTTTCTTAAAGGGATTTTAGGTACGGTCGCTAAATTGTTAACAAATGTTAACATTTAAAAGGAATTTAAAGGTTGTTAAGGATGGGAGCTTTGAGCAAATGTGAACCGATTCGAAAATAATTTAATTTTAAATAAAATATTTTTGGCACGAATTTGATTTAAATACCATCGTAATTAGAAAGCTTGCGGACACAAAGAATCTAATTTGGATGTGAACTTATAGACCGATTTTCACCATTTGCATAAACTTCGTCCATATTTGATCAAATTATCTACAAAATTGGAACTTGTACTCTGCGCACAAGGCTAACATGGACAGACAACCAGCCAGGCGGATGGATGGACATCGTTAGATCACTTTAAAAAGTGATTCGGAGTCAATATAAGAGTACAAATTTAATCTAGATGACGAAATTGAAGAAACAGATTTCGTAAAAAAAATTTTTTTTTGCTGCGAAAGCTATTGAAGGCATCTAAAAAAATTTAAAATATATCAAAATATGCCTTAAAAAGGCAAAATATGCGCTATAAACCTAAAAAATGATGCAAAAAGGCTCTTTCAACTAAAATATGCCAAAAATATGCTGCAAACGGTAAAATATGCACTAACAAATCGATGCCAAAATTCATAAAAAGCTCTAAAACGGATAAATATATTGTTTCTGTCTTCATTAGTTGCACAAGGAGAAATATGCAATTGCATATTTCTGGTTTCCCTGATAATAAACAATAAAAGACGATGATTATCCACTTTTTATATTTCCATCCTGGTTGACCATTTTGAGGAAATGCCCATATTTGACAAAAAAAATTTTTGAATTTTCTGCGATGAACTTTTTGCGGTATAGTTATTGAATTTTTACCATAGAATGAAATAAAGGCCCAATATATGTAATACATTTAATTATACAGTTTTGCTTTAAAGGATCACGCGATATATATCATGGTATGATATACCAAACACAAGCTTCGCCAACTAAGGCTTTTCTGAATAGCCGGCCTTCGGCCGGTCGCAATGACTTTTTCCTCTATGGTATGGTAAACTGCAAAACAAGAGAATAACAAACACTCAAGTCTTACTTGCATCGGGCGGCATGAAATAACCCCCCAAAATATAACCCCCCAAAAAATAATGAAATAACCCCCAATGCGTGGGGCCTTATTTCATATGCAATAAAGCCCCATTTTTGAAAATGAAATTAGCCCCCAACGAAATGAAATAACGCCCCAAACATAAATGAAATAATTCCCTAATTTTTGGGGGCTTATTTCATACGAAATAAAACCACAATTTCTGAATGAAATAAAGGCCCAATATATGTAATACATTTAATTATACAGTTTTGCTTTAAAGGATCACGCGATATATATCATGGTATGATATACCAAACACAAGCTTCGCTAGCTAAAGCTTCTCTGCATAGCGCCAGGATTTTCTCCTCAATAGCATAAAAATACCGACTCGACCCGGCTACGCAGAGAAGCTTTAGTTAGCGAAGCCGGTGTTTGGTATACCATATAGAAGAAAACCATTGCGCCCGGCCGAAGGCCAGCTATGCAGGGCGGCCTTATTTAGCGAAGCCGGTGTTCTGCATACCAAAGTGGATAAATCCTTGCGCCCAAAAACATTTTCATCATCATCAAATTTAAAAATGAAATAATCCCCCAAAAAATATATTGGGGCTTTATTTCATAATGATTTTTTGAGGGATAATTTCATATGAAATAATACCCCAATAAAAAAAATGAAATAACACCCCAAACAAAATGAAATAACCCCCCAAAAATCGTTTTTGTTGTTCTCTGTACAAGCTTTTGGGGGGTTATTTCATTATTTTTTGGGGAGTTATATTTTGGGGGGTTATTTCATGCCGCCCTTGCATCGAAGATATCAAAAAAATGGACAAAAGTTGTAAAAATACCGTCTTTACTTTATGAAGAAATATTTAATTATCAAATATGTTTTATTGAGTGCTATTGGGCAAACCGAAATTTTGATAAATTTTTTCATTAAATCAAACAAAAATTTTGATGAACTAAACTTTTATTTTTAACAAACTGTATTGTTTTCTTGACATATGTTTTTGTGTGAGGGATGAAAATACATTGCATTTTTCTCCTTAACGAATTTTTAGCATATGCGCCAAACCAATAATTAGCCAACGACATGGCATAAACATTTTAAAATTATTTCGGACAAGTTGCGTCAGGGACGTCTTATTTTCACTTTTTTAAACATTACTGGCTGTGTGCACGCAGAGAAAAAACATGTTTAAATATGGTCACCTCCAGCAAAACTATTTTTAAAGAAAATTTTAAACATATCATGGTAAATATAACCATATTATTGTCACCTACAACCATATTATGGTTCAATTATTCCTCCATCAAGAAGCCACAACCATATTATGTTTGCCTCTAAACATGTTATAGTTAAATATGACAATACTTTGTTTTACAATTAACAATAGTATTTTCCTCTTTTCCAAGAGCAACATACTATGGTTGAAAACCAATTATGCTATTATAAGTGTTAAACATGTTTTAGTTATTTATGACCATAGCATGTTCGGAGGCAACCATAATATGATTGTGGCTTCATGATGAAAGGCTAATTCAATAATATTCAATAATATTGTTAAAAGAATAATAATATGTTTAGAATTTTCTTTAAATATAGTTTTGTTGGAGGTGACCATTTTTAAAAATGTTTTTCTCTGGGTGCGTCACAAATAAGTCGAACAATGTTGGCGTCCAACGTTTCAATTATTGCTGGCTTTTAAGCAAAAACCAGTGACTTCACGTAGCTCCACAGTTAATAATCAAGAAGTTTCGAATCGCAAGTCCTTAAAGACCATTGACAGGTCCATTTCTGGTGTTCAACTTGTTTTGATCAAGTTTTGATTTAAAAAAGTCGATGACTACGATCAACGTATGTCATGTAGCGCCATCATGTTAAAATCGCATCTCTTCCGGATCAATGTGATCAATACTTTCAAACCAAAAAGAGCATTGATAATGGCGCTGTTACGATCGCCACTGACCGTTTCACGAGCTCCGGCTTTATTTTTGAAGAAATGTGGTCTAACGATGCCACCAGCCTGTAAACTCCTCCATACGGTTAATTCTTCCAGATGCATTCGAGGCTGTGCGGTCTGTTGTGATTTTGTCTCACTCCATATCAAGCAATTTGATTTACTTACAAACCCTTTAAGTCTTAAACAAACACAACTTTGTGATGAAACATCGATGACTGATTTTTCAAAATAAATTTGCATAATTTGCGTGAATCTATTTTTAAAGATTTGCCAATGTTAACTTATTATAAATGCCAAAAAGCAAGAGCAGTATAATAGTTCGTTTGACATCTTATCCTTTCGTAAGTTCTATGCGGCTAAAAAAACACTATTTAAATGGAAAAAATTCTTTTCAATCTACCAAATTCTTTATGGTTTTAGTGATATAATAAAGGGTGTTTCAATCATAATGCACGATGTTAATTGTGAGTCACACCTTAACGTAAAGTTTTTTGACATTTCTTTGTTTCAGTGTTTGACAAATTCAAACATGGAGAGGTACAAAATTGCAATGGTTGGTTGAACAGACAGAAGCGAATGGTGACTTTAAAAAGAAAATCATCTTCAGCGACGAGGCACACTTTCACCTCAGTGGATTCGTTAAGCAGAATTGCCGAATTTGGGTAAATGAAAATCCATGAGCGGCTGTTGTAAAGCCGATGCATCGGTGCGATGGTGCGGTTAATGGGATGGCGGCTTCATTGGGCCGTACTTCTTCGAAAATCATGACGGTCAAGCAGTTACCGTGAATGGTATTCGCTATCGTGCGATAATAACGGACTTTTTGTTGGCAGAAATTAAGATGATATGTGGATGGACGATATGTGGTTTCAACTGGATGGTAACACTTGCCGCACAGCCAACGAAACAATGGATCTTTTCCGCGAGAAATTCAATGGCCGTGTTATCCCACGTCGTTGTGATGTTAATTGGCCACCACGATCATGTAATTTGACAACGTTTTACTTCTTTATTTGGGGATATTTAAAAGAAAAATTGTAGGTCAATAAGCCAAGAACTACAGGATGAGATAATTCGGCACATTAACGACATAGAACCTTAATTATGTCTCAGAGTCATTGAAAATATTGACCACCGGATAGAGGTGTGCCACAGCCGTGGCTAGCATTTCACCGAGATTTTATTTCACACATAATTGTCATAGATCCTTCTTTCATAATAAAATAATATTAATAAAATATATTATTTATATGAATAAAAGTTCCCCGGGAGATTTCTCCCTTCTCCTATTTTTTCTATGTAAATTCAATTGTAAAAATTGGGAAAAACTCCCGCGGAATTTGTATTCATAATGGCGCTGTATAGTTGTTTCTTTTACTCCTCTGTGGAGCATAAAAAAATAAGGATAATTCTCCAAAAACTTTTTGTTTGACATATTTAAAATTAACATCGCGCGTTTTGGTCGGACCACCCTTTATATTAAAATAGACAATAAAGGTTGTTAATAAATTAATAACTTGATAATATCGCTTTCCGTTTCTAGCCATTAACTAAATTAAAAGGAAAGTTAATTTGTATTAAAGAATTTCATCAAACTCATAACAATCGATATAATTTGATTGTGAAACCAACATGATGTCATTTTATGTAGCTTTTAGTTTTATTAACAGATATACAATAATTAGTTTATTATTAATATTGCGTTACATTGCAAATTCCGCAAACATAAACCAGAAGGCGTTTAAATAAATTTCTACAAAATTCCGTTAATAAAATAAACACTTATTAATTTCGTTATTTAAACGAAAAATTTGTATAAATCACAACTTCGTTGTAATAAGAATCATGAAAGAGTTTTTTTCTCTTTTTTTAAATTGAATATCATTATGGATATAAAAACTCAATAATATTATTGCTTATTTTTCATCTCTAATTTAAGGTTTATTTATTTTCAATATCATAATTAAAATAAAAAAGATGAAAGGTATACATTTCCCTGATGATGTCGAAAATGATAAAATTATGATTCTGTGGCCAATGCCAATGTGGCAATGCAAACTTAATTTATATTCAGAGTTTTATTATTATTTATTTTTTCTGTTCTTCTGTCTCTTATTTATCTATAAAATATTTAATATTGATTTCATTTTATTAAACAGAATTTGCATTGCAGCCATAATTTAATGTTCGAAATAAAGCACAACTGAATAAATGAGCATTTTGTACAAAAAAAAAAAAAAAAAAAAATGGCAGCGGATGAGTAACATTGTAAATTGTTCACTTTTAAAATGGTGTATAGTATACGCCTCCAATATGTTTATGCATAATTTTGCAAAAAGTTCTTTTTAAAATGGCAAATTTTAGAAAAGATTTCAATAAACGATTTAAAGCCAAAATAAACTATACAAATTGCTTGCCAAATATGCCAAAATTTTACATCTGTACAAATATTTTTTTTTTTTTTTGTAAATTTGAGTGTTTGCTGTTGTTTGGACAACATTTGAAGCATGTTTTTGTAGAATAACTAAAAATGTTTAATAGTTGGGCGGACATTTTAGATATTTGTTAAACTTTTTGTGATGTCTAGTGCTTAATGTAATCAAAGAAGAAGAAGCATTAACATCATTTTCAGTTATAAATTCTAATTTGTTAAGCAGCATTGCTTGTCACAACACAGCTCGTTGCTTAAACCACTCTTTTGAAGGGACGACCTACGCGCGTTTTCAAGGTTAACCAACACGTTCCTGACGTCATGAAATGTGTCGCTTTCAAATGAGACCAATACCAACACGCTCAGTGACGGTACACCAAAGATACACGTATAGAAACCTTTAAAATGGCTCTCCTGAACAAAACCCTCAGATCCCTTTCTATTTTGCGCGTCACATATCGAGGGCCTATATTCAAAATCCTCTATCTTAAAAAACATAACTTTTGAGGAGAGCCAAAAAACTGTTTTTTCGTGTATTATTTTAGTTATTAAAATTCGGTATTCTACAATATTTTTTAAGTCTACCACTGAATCTCGCAGATAATTGTTTTATAAAATTTTGCATTATTGGGAACTTTATGCGAGATAGAGGGTTTTGCTTCTCAAAAATATTCAATATGTATGTATGAAAATGAAAAGATAGAGGGTTTTGCATTTTAATAAAAATAAATTATTTTGAATTTATCTATGCAATCTCATCAGTGTTTAACGTGGCTTATTTAAGATAATGGCTATATTAAACAAAAAGTTATAGCAACAATTTTGTTTTTTTTTTTTGTTTTTGCTTTTTTAAGTTTCTTTCGAGTTTGATTGGTGTAAATGATCGTAATAATAATCTCGAAAATTCTTCCACTTATTTGGTTGAATTGAAAGCAGCATATAGAGGTTTTGGTTCAATATTTTCTGTATAAGGTTTAATACGAACAGGAAGATCAATGTGATCTGTATCAAAATTTATTTTATATTTTACCCTACCATCTGGAAGATATAAAAGAGATCTTAAATTAGACACTTTGGGATCGTTCTTTCTAATTGAAATTGAATTGTCCTAGTCTAATTGAAAAAAAAAAAACGTAAAAGTTTATCATCACTGTAAACGGCTTTTTCACTACCTCATTTTTAATTTTAACAGTCTTTCTGGCTTGTCTAGTAATTCTAACGGAATCGATTGGAAAGTGTTTAGAACTTAATCTCTATCTTAGCATGGGCATTTGCGTATGGCCTTTCTCTAAGAACTTCTTTCTGTTCAATAACTTTATTATTTTTAGCAGCAAATTTGGATAGAGCATTAGAGAAATAATGGTTACGGTTTTGGTAGCCACAACCATCCGAGAAAATTGTAATTGGCAATGAATCTGATCAGCAATACGGTTTTTAATGATGAATAATAAAGGTAACAAATACCGACGCGGACAAATCCACATTGATTTCGCTCCACCAATAGCTTGTTCACTGATGATATTATAAATAGTAAAACTGTGTACCCGAAGGCGTTGCTTAAAGTAAATTACTGAGCATTAATATTGGGACACAGTTTCACTGCTTAAATGTTCATTGTAAAAACGTGACGTACACCATTCTCAGCTGCAATTTTATCAATACCTTTTTCATACTGTGCACGATTTTTTTTTTAAATGTGTTGATTATATTCATCAACTGATACTATCATGTAAGTTTATCACACGATAATAATATTTTAATTACATAAGATTTTAAACATAACTTATTTTTGACAATTATCGGGTATGTTCTGTAAATCGAAATGAAGTGGATTTAAAATCGAACAAATTTTGAAAATGAGCCTGAAAAGAAAGTTCAATAAAATATTCCTTTTTATAAACTCCATACTTTGAGTACCAATAATTTTTACAAGAACAACTTTTAAAAACAGGAAAAACTATAGTCATTTTGTTAATAATTGAAATCAAAATCTCGTTCGATTTTAAATCCACTTCATTTCAAATTGTAGAACATACCCGTATATCATAGATGAAACTTTAAAAGAAGACACCTTTTAAGCAAATTCCAACTTTTACCATTTATATGGACATTCTATTTTCCAAAAACAAGCATGCAACATATTTTAATGATAATTCAGTTCAGAATCGGCTTTCGCTATTTTCATAAACCTTTAAAAATGTCAAATTCATGTTCAGCTTCCCAACAATAGTAAAACACATGTATTGCAGGAACAAGTTATTCAATAAAATATTTGAAAATTTATTATTAGAAAAGATAGAGGGTTTTGCATTCAGAAAATTTAATTGTATAAGATAGAGTAAATACAAAAATGCAAATAAAACAGCAAAAATAGATATGTTTGTTATAAAAATCACACCATAGATGAGGGTTGCTTTACTGAACATTTTACCATTAAAAAGTAATTTTCGTAAAAATCAAAGATAGAGGGTTTTGAATATAGGCCCTCGATATGTTGTTTAGTTTCGTTGAATGGCGAACACAAAACGGAAACAAAGTGTGCATTTGCCAATCGGTTTATTTTGAGTATGCCAATTTAAAAAATTTTCTATAAATTGTGTGAAAATTTTGAAAGATTGAGACGATTCAAAAATTCATTGAGTCGAGGTTGACGGCTCTTCCGCCACACTATCTTGAACAACAGAATTTTTTAAGCAGCAAAAACTGGGCGAGCATGCACAGATGTTTTCACATTTCCTACAAACCCGGTGTGCTGGAATTCGCGCACAATTCTCCCGATCGATTGTCGATTATGCTGACCAAAAAAATCACGAAGTGTACGAAATTAATTTTTAATTGAACGCCCATTTTTGTAAATGGCTTCAACAATCTTAACGTGCTGGTCAATTGTGAACCTCTCCATGGTTGAATTTGTCAAGCACTGAAACTAAGAAATATCAAATTAAGTTGGACAAAAAACTTGACGTTAATTCGTGACTCACAATTATCATCGTGTATTATGGTTGTACCCCCGGTTGTAAAAACTTGCTTATATTAAAAAATTTTGTAAAAATTTTCTTCAATTTAGAAATTTTGTTATTAAACAAGATATTTTGTGAAAATATCTATATATTAGGGTGGCAGCGAAATGTATGGAGCAATTTTTTTGTATTAATATTGATGTCTCCCGGGCGGAATATTGTGCCACATGGTCTAAAATTGATGTCGAAAAAATTTCAGCCAAATCGGATAACTTTAACCCGTGCCCCTTTGAGGTCAAAGTTCAAATGATAAAAAAAAAAAAAAATTTCCATCTGTTTTAGACCATGTGGCACAATACTCCGCCCGGGAGATGTTGAAAATCCAAAGTTGAAATTTAGCTGCCACTAAATATATATAAAAAGAAGTGTACACTTTAATGTCACCACTAACTGCGAAAACGGGTAGGCCGATTTCAATAAAAACGTTGGGGTACGTTGGGGATAGTCTCTAGATGGTTTATGTAAAGTTTGCATGAAATCGGCACAGTGGTTCCGGAGATATGGCATTTAGATTTTCCTATATATGTCCATACAAATATCAACAAAATGCCCTCCATTTTGATTTCCTTCGAAACGGCTTGACGGATTTTGATGAAATTTTGTATGTGTTTTTGTTAGGTACGTGAATAGGTCAAGAGGATTAAAAGCACCCCCTCCATATATCTGCTTATCAAATCGACCGATTTTCTTGAAATTTGGAGGAAAATAGTGTTACATCTGGAAAGAGCTTAAACCTCAAATTTGTATTATTTAGGACGTGAAATAGGGCAATAGAGGTAAAAGCTCCCCCTCCCCAATCTTTTAAACTAATCAACCGGGTTTCTTAAAATTTGGCATGCAGACACTGTAACATTTGAAATTAAATAGGGAATAGGGCGTGATATAGGGCAATAGTGGTAAAAGCTTCCCTTCTCTATATCTTTTAAACTAATGAGCGGGTTTTCTTAAAATTGGGCATGCAGACACTGTAACATCTGAAAGTTAATAGGGAATAGGATGTGAAATAGGGCAAGAAGGGTGAAAGCTGCCCCTCCCACTATCTTCTTGAAAATTCGCAGCCAAATAGTGTTACAGCTGGAAAGTACTATAGCCTATAGTTTTTATTATTAAGGGCGTAAAGCAGGAGCGGTAAAAGCTCCCTTCCCTATATATTCTTAACTAATCAACCGGTTTTCTTAAAATTTGGCCTGCAGACACTGTAACATCTGAAAGAAATAAGTTATATGGCAAAATGGTGAGAAACTTTTTACCATTTATAAATTGTTTAAATTGTTTAATCGTCTAAAATTTCGAAATTTTGTTTTAGTTTCCTTTAATTTAGCATTAAATTTTTTTATTTTTAAACAAGAATTTTTTAAAAATTTCCTGTACAAAAAAACGCTTGTAAAAAGTTTCCAAAAATTTTAAGTTTGGTAAAAATTTGATACCAAAAAAGAAATTTTGTAAAATTTTCCTACAAATAAAAATATATCTGGGAAAATAATCCAAAAAAATTTTATGAAAAAAAAATTAAAAATATTAAGTTATTGTAAAAATGTCTCAAATGATTTTTTATAAAAATGATTTTTGAAACATGTAAAGATCAACCCGGTTCGAAAATTATCAATAAATTTTAATAAAAATTCCAAGTTGTAAAATTCCTTCCCTCAGTGAAAATAATTTAATGAAAATTAAATTTGATGAACTCAAGCCTAATTAAAGAATATCAAAAATTAGAAATTAATACTTTTTCTTTTTGTTTTTCTATTCAAAAGCGAAGTTTATTGGAGAAAGCTAAATTTTGGGAAATTTTTCTTAAAATTTATTAAACTTTTGTTAAAAAAAAATAATTTTGTCAAGAATAAAAACTGGGAATTAAGCACGAATAACAAAATCTTTTGAAATTAAAATTTTGTATTCCCAAAAATTGAAATTACTTTTTGATAAACAGGCAAGTGCACGGCCTAAAAAACACTTAATTGACAACATCGTTTGTAAGTTGTTGTTGTTGCAACTACAATTAATGTTGAGAGAATTTCAACTAATTGTAGTGGGGAATGTAAGATGAGATAAACCCTCTGTTGTTTATTGTTGATGTGTTTTGTTTAAGCTTTGATATTGTTACAAGTAGAACTGTTGCTATAATTCTTATACGCTTAACAGTTTTATTTGGTTTAATATCTTTAGTTTTTCTAAAATCTTTATGGATGAAGTTTCCTGATGATCTCGCCTAAGCAACCAGTGAAATGCGCATAGGAATAGCTTATCCCATCAACAATAAATTTCAAGTGTTTCTGTCAAGAATAAAAACTGGGAATTAAGCACGAATAACAAAATCTTTTGAAATTAAAATTTTGTATTCCCAAAAATTGAAATTACTTTTTGATCAACAGGCAAGTGCACGGTCTAAAAAACACTTAATTGACAACATCTTTTCTAAGTTGTTGTGTTGTTTTTATTTTGTTTTTCTTAAAAAAATAAATTTATTTTTTTTTTTTGATATTTTCATATAAAATTCTGATTTTTTTTTTCTTTGATGTTCTCTAGAGTTTGTAAAACTTATGTTTATAAAATAGCCCGGGCTTTTTTTAATCCACGTTAAGTTTAAACTTAGTTTAACGTAGTCTAATACTCAGATTTTTCCGGCGAAATATGACTTTGAAATTATATCATTAAATAGCAAAATTTTTTATTTTGTATACAAACTTGGTAATGGCGGCACAAATCTGTTTTTAGATTAACTAAACCTCGTTTAACTGAGATCTCAAAAACCCAGCCTAAGGAAACTTTAAAAACTGTAAAAATTTGCTGCAGTCTTAATTTTATACAAAATAAGAAATATTTTGGTGAAAATTGTCTACAAAACAGGAACTCTGTGCAAAAATGTGCTATAAAATGCTAAATTACGGTAAAAAAAAATCCTAAAAATTAGCAAATTTTAATTAAATTTTATAAAAAATTTTAAATTTTTGTGAAGAAGGGAAATTTAATATGAATTTTTAAAAATACAAATTCATTTTGTAAACATTTCCTACAAAATATAAAATTTATTAAAACATTTTATTTAACAATATAAAAAAAGGTTTTGTAAATTTCCTATAAAATATATTTTTTCGTAAAAAAGTCCTATAAAAATATTTTTGCGAAGTTAGAACTTGTGTAATTTTTGGAAAATTTCCTACAAGACACAAAAGTTTCCTATAAAATTGTAAAATTTTTGGGAAATCACCTTTAAAATAAAATTTCCTATAAATATCAAATGGATCATAAAAAAGGGGCATGCCCTTTTTCATAAGGACAATCCTAATGCTCTTTAGACTGCAGTATCATATTCATAAAATAATTTCCATATAAATTGAATGGCATTTAATTGTATTGTTTGGCAGCAGTTACATTTTCCATTAAAAATTTGTTTAATTTTTAATTGTTTTGAAAATTTTAAAATTAAAATCGTTGTTTTAATTTTATTTACAAATGTGTATGCACTTTTGATTGAATATCAATAGAATAAATTAAGTTTTGCGGTTTATTTACAAAATAATTTGGTTATTTATAATTTTAGTTCGCATCATGTTTCAATAAACAAAAGGGCATAAGTTGTTGTAGAAATTTTGATTTTTCGTTACCCAATAAATTTCTAGTGCTTTAAAAATTGCTGTAATTAAGAGAACTAATTCTGTCAGTCGATTGAATGTGAGATGTTAGAAAATATTTGTGCCATTTTCAAAAACGCATCCAGTTAAAATCTGTCAAGTGTCTAAGAAAATGGTATTTATAAAACCATCTATTCTTATCGCACTTTGTTAAAGGAAGGGTATATAAGATTCGGCATAGTCGAGTATAACACTCTTACTTGTTTTCAATAATAATGGAAATTAAAATATTTCCTTCCACAAATAGTGGTCCAATCAGTCATAGTAGGTCTTTGTTTTTCGTAATTGTTTAATTTATAACAGAAAATTTTAGGAAATAATTCGTTTATTTATATATTTTAAATTTTAATTATCAAATAAACAGAGTATTTAAAATGTTAATGTTTCACGCGATTACGATTAAGAATAAACGAGCGGTAAATCGCGATTACTTTTATAACAATCGTGCAAACCCTAGTTCGTACGATGAATGAACGTTTTAGTTCTGTGGTAAATATCGCAAACTTTTATCACTATTGTAATAAATGTAAATGACAATAGAACTTATTGTATTTAAATTTCCTTAAAGTTCGGTAAGTTGAAAGTAAAATTCTCTGTTTGCTTTTATTTAAAAAAAGGTCGTTCTTAACTCATTGAGGACTGATAGGTATTTAATAGGGTATTCATTCGGTTAACCGTCGACCGGTTAACCGATTAATTACTACCCGATTAACTGATCGGTTAATTTCAAATTGGTTTTTTTTCGATTAACGATTAAACCGGTTAATTTCAGTCGATTAACCGATTAACCGAAGTAACAAAATTTTCAATATTTTGTAGTATTATAACATATTTTTTTTTGTGTTTTTATTTATTTGTTTCGTCTCATATACAAAATGTAGTAAATATTTTTTCATACTAACAAAGAAGGTGTTCAGTTATCTTAATTTTAACCCATTTTCCGCCGACCGATGACTAAAATTACAATGTTTTTCAATGTTTTTTTTATCTTCATCATCGATCAACGAAAAATGGGTTAAATATTTGATTGCTAACACCTTTTTTTGTTTCACGTACTTTTTATATGTATGTGTTTAGTTATTTATTTCTTCTCATATCAGTCTTTTAACAGAATTAACCGAAACAATTAGAGGTGTTAAAAATTTAAAACAACTTTAATGGCGTAATGGAGTATTTTATATGTTAAGAGAAATCCTGGAAAAGGACTGAAAAATTAGACATTTATCTTCGATAAGTGAAATAATATTTTCCAAGTCAAATTTTGTTGAACTAAAGAAAAGTGTCGCTTTAATCCTAAACATTTAAAATAAATAACTTTTCTTAAAGATCATTTTATAAGATCTCCTTTAACGATTGAAATAACTACTAAAATTATCTCAGTTTATTTTTGTATAAATATGTAAATACTAAGGGGATTTACAAGGTAGTCATAAAGTCTTATGTCTTAAAATAATTACAGGAAATATATATCGTCGGTTTAATATGCCAACCGGCTAAATCCACTTTTTATGTAAATTGAGATTTTGATGCCGTGTGGTAGAGAAAGATACGCCTCGTCGACCAGCATGTAGTTTTTCTTCTATTTAAGTCTTGAAGTGTGTAAAACTGACTATAATTTTAATTTTCTATCAAGCTTTAAATAGGAAAAATAAAAAGTTTATTTTCTTTCCTGTAAAATGTGCTGAAAGTGAGTTAGCAGGTTTGCATATTAAGCCAACGATATGACTGTTTATAATTTCTATTTCTACTAAACAGTTATGACGAATCAATGAACACAGCATTACAATTTTGATTTTTTTGAAACACAACAATATTTACTTTAAACAATTTTAAATTTTATTTAGGATATTATGACGATATGACTTGATACAACACCTTGTGCATTAATTGGAAAATGCGTATTACATATTTATGAATTTCAATAAGTTAACGAATAATCAAGCTCAAGGCCTTAGTTTTTTAATAAATTTTATTTATTTATTTTAATACTCAATATTTCGTAACCCTACGGGAAACATCTTCAGGATAAAAATATAGAAATTTTTTTTATTTTATTGAAAAGAGTAACAATAGATGTTCATTAAACGACTGCCCGCTAATCCGTACAATAAAGATCGGATTAGCGGGCAGTCGTTTAATGAACATCTATTGTTACTCTTTTTAATTTAAAAAAAAAAAAAAAAAAAAAAAAAATTCTATATTTTTATCCTGAAGATGTTTCCCCGTAGGGTTACGAAATATTGAGTATTAAAATAAATAAATAAAATTTATTAAAAAACTAAGGCCTTGAGCTTGATTATTCGTTTACTTATTGAAGTTAAAACAAAAAGGTCGAAAAAACATACATAATAATTATTTATGAATTGTTTTTTTTGCTTGCTCGTTTTAGTTCAAGAATTGTTATGTTTGGTATGTTATTGTTTTTTTTTTTGCTTATAAACTCCAAATAATAAGCAATTAATGCATTTTTATATATTGAAATTACTTAATTTATAAAAAAAACTTTATTAATCGGTTAACCGATCAAAAACAAAATTAACCGATTATTAAACGGTTAAACCAAAACCTCGGTTAATTAATCGAGCGATTAACCGATTAAAGCAAAAGGTCGATTAAATGAATACCCTAGTATTTAAATACCCAAAAGGCTCTGCTTCGTAGAAAAATTCTTACTTACTTCAGGTAAGAGGTATCGGAAATTGGTTTTTACAGAAAGATAAAGAAAGGATAGGATTACTTAAACAAATTTTTGAAGCTAAATTTTGCCCCCTTTTATTGTGTAAGGTAGCGGCTTAAAAGTTAGTAATTTTTAATATTTGCAAAAAGTGAACGACAACGGCTCTGGAAAATTGGTAGAGTAGAAAATCGGAAAACCCTCTTGGTGACTTATAGCATTAGGTGTTCTCTGCTTTAGAAAAAATATTAGCTAAATTAGGCCAATAACGTTGACTACAGGTTTGATTCAATGACATGGGTATTTAAATACCCACTTCGTCGTTAGAGGGTTCAAAACACATATTTTTTGGCAAGTAAAAATGCGTTGTTTTATGTAAAATGAACTATTTATTAGTAAAAAATAAAGGGATAAATATCACAACTGTGGTCGATTATCGAGATAATTTTATATTTTTAATGTTTTTTCGGACACCAGCATGAAACTGTGCAAGCCTTTGGGTGTAACTAAAATTTGCATTTTGTACAACCAAAGTCAGTTTTGCTTCACATTGTCCAAAACAGCCACGCTTAATAATTTGGCTCTTCATATGGTCAAAGCTATCCATGTGCTTTGACATTTCTTGTGCATTTGTGACAACTTTCTCTCTTACACCAACATTTCAACAACGCTCACAAAATAAAATTGACTCATGATTGGAGATCCTTCAGCTTTTCTAAGCATGCAGTGTAATTTCCAGGCGTACACCATACCACCATCCAAAGCATTAGTAAGAAGGCCTCGGCTCTTTCGTATAAATTATAAGATATACATTCCACATTTCCTTCTATGACAACAGAGAATAGAATGAGCAACATTTTTTGTTTTGTTTCTTCGCACAAGCAAAAGCAAAATAATTTTTTTTTTTTTTTTTGATCCCGTTACCATTCTTATGTAACTGTGAAAGAAGCGAGAGCAATGGCAGCGTGTGTAAAAAGATATGAGAATGGGATAAAGCGAGCAGGCCTTGTAAAGGGCCAATGTTAAATGTTAACCACACCTAAACGTCAAGTTTTTTTCTGCATTTGATTTGACATTTCTCAATTTTAGACTAACTCAATTTCAACCATGGAAAGATACACAATCAAGCGACGCACTTAAGTTATTCAGGCTTATTATGAAAATAATAATCAGTGATGAGGAAAATTTTTACCTCAGTGGATTCATCAATAAGCAGAGTTGCCGCATTTGGGCGAATGATAATCCAAGACTGATTGCCGAAAAACCAATGCGCTCAAAAAGAGTGACTGCTTGGTGCGGTTTATGGGCAGGCGGCATCTTCGGACCGTATTTTTTCCAAAATGACGCCGTTCAGGCAGTTACTGTGAATGGTGTCACTGTCGTGAGATAATAACGACATACTTGGTGGCGATGTCAATTGGCCGCCAAGATAATGTGATTTGACACCGTTGGACTTCTTTCTTTGGGGTTATTTGACAGAAAAGGTGTACGTCGATAAGCAAGCAACAATTTAAGAGCTAAAGGATGAGATAATTCAGCACATTAACGGCATAGAACCTCAATTATTCCTCAGCGTCATCGAACATTTAGACCATCGGATGGAGGTGTGCCGCCGAGGTCGCGGCGGCCATTTGGCCGATATTTTGTTCCATACATGATTGAACCATACCAATATTATCATACTAAAAAGAAATGACAATAATTTCCTAAATTATTGGTGTTTTATTTAAAATCAACATCGGCCCTTAAAATTTAACCGCCCTTTACATCCTTTTCCCGCTGGGACAGATTCTACTTACATAGTGAAATAAGCACACAACACACACTTCAATGCATTCAATAAATTAATTTTTTTGTTTTCAAAAAATAGCGAAGTGGGCAGAAAAATACCCATGGTCTAGGGCTAAGGTTTGACAGGTAAAAGTTAAAAAAAAGCGCAATGTCAATATAAATGCCCTTAATATCTAATGTGTGAAATTTCATTAAAATCGGACTACGAAATCAGGGGTCAGTCTTTAATGGGTTAAGGAATTAAGTAATCACAAAAATAAAGAGTGGCCTTAACTTTGTTTTATTCTGCTCCAGTTTCTAAATCAAAGACAAGTCAAAGAAATTTTGAACAACAACAAGAAAACTAGCATTAACCTTTTGACGTGTGTCTTCCATTTAATAACAAATAATTATAAACAAAAAAAGAAAGAGAGAAAGAATGCAAATAAAAACAAAAAAAAATTATTGTGTTCTACTTTTAAGTCAACTTTTGTAAGCAAAAACGTCTCTTTATATAAATATCCTGAATTTAAGTCTTTGAAGTTCTAAGTTTTTTTTTTTATTTTCCTACAATTATTTATTCAAACTCATACGCACTTTGATGCAATTTTTAATAATGAAGATGATAATGATAACTATGATGATCATTATCATCATAGTATTGCCTTGAGCGACAATGTTGATACAAATTCAGGACCAAATCCTGTGTACCCTACACCTGGTATTTAAAATCGTATAAAAGCCTTGAATTGAAAAGTACATTTGTATGGGGGTCAGGTAAAATAATGGACCCATTGGCTTAATTTTTAATGTTTACTACACGTTTCTTTTTAAAATATGGCCCTTCTAGTTCGTATGTTATGTGCGCTATTCTGCCAACACCATTATTTTGAGACGAAAAAAGATGGGTTTTTGTCTATAACTATCTTTTTTGAACTGATTTTCTTAACAAACGCAAAAGTTAAGCTCAGAGATTATAAGTAAAAAAGTTCATGTTTATGGGTAGAAATTAGATTTCTATGTATTACTGTTAACGGCATTCGTGGTTTTTTGCTCATACCTCTGCCACTTGTGTACCGATGTGTCTTAATTTCGATAGAAAACTATTCCGGTCTATATATTATTTAAAATAATACTAGAGCAACCCATCTTAAATAAGGTTTTTGAAAAACACATTGCATCATACACAAGGAAAGACGGACAACGTAAAATCACATTCACTAATCATAAGGACCTAGAATTAATATACTTTATAAGGTTTGCAGAAACTACAAACGGAATGACAAACTTGTATCTGCTATAACACCTTTTGTTTTTACATCCTCCGGGAAAACCAGATGCACTTAATACTTGAAATTCGGCAGAGTTTAAAATTTTATAGATTTCTTGAGTCCGTTGCTGGCCAGAGATTTCGTGTGGTAGGGAGTTAGGGGCTCCTAAAACTTAAAGGTTGACTTCAGACCTTTTAGAAGGTCTGCTTACAAAAGTTTTTGATTCAATTACTATTCTTATCTTACTTCCTTTGTATAAAAGATAAGAAGATACACATTCCACGATCGCTTCTATGAGAATGGAGCACAGAAGGAGTAACATTTTTGTATTGTAACTGCTAAAGAAGCGAGAGCGGAAGGCCTACTCTGCAATGCCAATGTGTGTAAAAAAGCTATAACTATGGAATAAAGCGTGCAGGCCTTGATATCTAAAACATGGAGTACAAAGGCCTTTTAGAATTCATTTATACTCCTTCTTTTTCCCGCTGGGAAAATGTATATTCTTACTGTCTAGCAAGACTGTCAAATATAAACGCTGTGTAATCGTTTAGAAAATTAAAAAAAAGGTGAGCACCAAACGACTGTCAAGTTTTTAATGTATGTTTTGATAACAATTCGTTTTCACTCTATTATACATTTTTAATTTATTTTATTTTTTGACATGTTGTAATACTCATTATAATAGTGAAAAAAGGCTTCAATCTTCAAACTTCTTTGGAAAACTAGCAACAACTCTGCTCCAAAATTGTTCTTTTCTGTTCAGGTTTAAGCAGAGGCATTTAACACAAACTGACAGGCAGATGGGCAAAGACTTTTTATATAAATACTTCATCCATACATACATACATACATACATACATACATACATACATACATACATACATACATACATACATACAAAAAAAAACATACATACATACATACATATCGCATATCAAAGAAAATTTCATTATTTTTCAAACCTTTGTATATTTATTTGTGGAATTCATTTACATGTTGTCTCTTACATTGGGTTGGGTTTGTTTTTTCTACTTTGTGTAAAATAAATATTACAAAATAAAATTAATTACAAAGTAAATACAAAAAAAAATTTTTTAAATATATTTTACTGTTTTGTAGGTTAACAAAACAAGCGGTAAAATTTCATAAAATTTTAATATTTTACAAACAAATCTTAACACAGATACATACATTTAAATATGTACTTCACACACAGAAACAGCATCACAACCAATAGAGCATTTCGAGTGTTTCATCAAAAGAAAAACAAACTAGAAAAAGTTTAAAAAAGCCTGTTTAATGGGAGTTTGTTTGTGGAAAAAACGAAAATTTTCTCTTTCATTTTGTTAATAAAAGGAGTCACTTATTGATTGTAAAGGCATTCTCAATTAGAATTTATATTAGTATCTCTTTTTATACCCACAATAGTGGAGAGAGTACTATGCATTTGTGCTGATGTTTGTAACGCCCTTAAAGTATACCGATTAGTTCAGAATCACTTTCTGAGTCGAATTAACGATGTCCGTCCGGCAGGCTGGCTGGCATGTAAACTTTGTGCACAAAGTACAGATCGCAATTTATAAGATAATTTGATGAAATTTGGAACATAGAATCTTTTTGGGACAAAGGCCAAGTCTATTGAAAATGGGGCGAATCGGTCTATAATTTCACATAGCCCTCATACCATATGGTCCATATATGACCATAGCTCCCATAACAGTGAATAATGAAGAATATTACTACCGAAAATAGCTTTTAATGTCTTAACTTCCTTGTAAATGTTGGTATTAACATACAAATTGGCGATAATAACTTTTATGATAGCTTCTAAATCATGACAAAATGTTGTCCTGGTAGGTCAAAAATAACCCATAGGTTCATTATATAAATCCCATATAGATGAAAATATCTAAATAATATTCGTCACAAAGAACTTTCACATGAATCCTTACCTTAGTTCACATAATTTTGTTTAGGCGTATCCATGATTGCCCATGGGTCCCAACAGGGTACACTAGCAAGGTGTAAGGTGTTATATAACCGAATATACTTTCTTACTTGGGGGGCTACTCTCTATTGCGATGCGAAAGCTTAATGCCAACTTGGCACTCTCTATCACTTTCGCAAAATTTTTTGAAAATGGAGCAAAACAGGCAATAAAAATGAAAGATGGCGCAGATTGACAGCAATGAACTGCTAAAATATGTGCAAATATTTGAAATTGGAAAATTTATATAAAATAAATAGTGAAAATTTGCGAAAAGAAAAAAATTAATAGATGCGAAAGACAAATGCGCAAACGCATTAAAGAGTACCAATCGTTAGATTTGCTACCATTTTCTTTCGCATCGCAATAGAGAGTAGCCCCCTTGTTTTTTTTTTTGTAAATTAATACCGTTTTTATTAAAATCAGAATATACACCGAAAACTCTCCGGCGCATAAAGGGTCGTTCATTAGGCACTTCGTAGCTTTGAATTTAGATATCGATATATATTCATTATTCGCATGAATGTTGGCTTGGCTGCCTGACGCGTACTGAAATGCTTAATTAATATAACTCTGGCTTTAAGGGCCGCTTTGGCTTGTGACTTATTCGCATATATCTACGACTTTCCTCCACGGGGGATGTGCTGCGTCTCTTAGGCGGCGTAGTAAAGATTCCGGTGAAAAATGGCTTGGTTAAAAATAAATCAAGTAGGAATGTGCTGACATTCTTCGTACTCTCATATATTTTAAATTAAGGTAAATGACAGAGCTCCTTGGCGTCCAACGAACTTCATTGGGTCAAAATTTGTTTATCAGTACTTATCTGGCAGTGCCATGGGAGTCAGTCGCTCCCGGTGGTTGCAAGCGCAGATCTGACTATTGGTGAGGTTTCCGTTAGTATGCTTCTAGCGAGAAATGCTTTCAGAATGATTGTCTTTAAGGGGAAGCCTTGCTTTTCTAATAAATAGAAGAGGTTATTCAGTTAGTTATTTAGTGGTAGTGCTTTTATCCAAATTCGGGGGTAGGGTGACGTCCAGCTGAGGACTGAATTTTGACCTACGGTAAAGTTCGGTTCATGAAGAGATCTCTAGGTGTTGTTGTTATTCCACAAAAGCTGCTGGGATTATGAAAAAAGAAGTGGAGGTTAGACAGCTCCGGCTCTTAAACAATGGGCGGTTGTATAATTTTTGGTGAATTATACACTCAACTTTCTACCTGTTTGTACAAATGATCCTTTATTCACGAATGGGCATTTGGAAAGTGCTTAATATTAACCCATCAAAATAGTTTTTGAAATCCACCGTGAATTGGACAGGTTCTCACGTTAATCGTAATCACAGACTTGCGATTTAAAAACACACACAAGAAGAAGGCTTCAATCGTACAATATAATTTGCAAGTTTACATCAGCCCGAAGTGAGATGACTATGCCCTCAAATCGTTTGTGCATAATGTCCAATGTGCCGTCCTGTTCAAAGCACATGTCCGTGATACACACACCATCCAATTCAAGCCAAAAGAAATTGGTTATTATTAGGGTATTCAATTAATCGAGGTAAAAATTTAATCGAATAATAATCGAACAATTTAATACTCATTTGAATTTTGTCCAGCTTAGAAGTTTAAAAATAAGACTAAAAATTATATTTTTTAGCATAAATATTTTAATAAAAAAGTCACAACAATTTAGAACAAGGTTCTGCATGTAATAAAAAAAGAAGAAAACTATTTTAAATAAAAAATAGCATCAAAATTTAAGCCAATCTTCTAAAATAATCTTTTAAAAAGAGAACACAGTTTAAATGTTTGTGATTAAAACGATATCTTTCTTTTGTTTTGATGGAACTTGATTTAGAAAAGATTCTTTCACTTATTGTTGTTTGTACTTTACGATATTTAAAGAAATTGTTACTCTAAGGAAATTTTCCTGAGCTAAGAAATAATAAAAGGATATTTAAAACGTACCGGCTTGTTTTTTTACATTAAAGAAAAAAACTAATACTGTAAAAAAAACAAATTTCGATTAATCGATAGAAATTTTTCGAATTATTCTTTAATCGAAAATTAGCAATTTAAAATTATTCGAACAGTTAATCACCCAAAAAGAATCGTTTAGTCCAACAACGGTTAATCGTTTGAATACCCTAGTAATTATCGACCTATGGCGTTGACGTTGATGGCCTGGCCAATGTCATTCTCAATTAACTATGACTCCACTTTGATGCATTAATCAGACTCAATTTGATCGATGGCATTATTTGTGTTGACTTTAAGGGGCGCTCAGGTTTGTGGTTCATTCAGGCAAAAAAAAAAAAAATGGCAATCATAAACCTACATCGCTCGCTGTTGACTGTCATTGCCTGGCCACCCCAAAATCGACAAATTTTTTTGGCATATTTTAACGCTCTTGGATCTCATTTGGATTGGTATTGTTGCATATTCAACAATTTTGTTTGCTGACTTTTAACTCATCCAAAAGTGAGACTTAAATTTTAACAAACGTTTTTTTCGTTATACATAAAGAGGGTTTTAATAATTACGAAAATCTACTCTACAAACGAAATCATTAGTATAGTATTTAAGGCCTCATTACTCATACGTAAATGTTGCGGACAGGTAAGCGTATACGTGTTGAAATGTGTTAAAAATAATAGTAAATTTTTTAAAATTTGTATTATTTTATCTTATTTTTTTTTCAATATTTCTAATCAGTAGCTCGTTTCTGTATTTCTCGCATCGTAAAATTTCTTACATGAAGTGTTAAACAAAAAATTCCATCGTTTCTCGATTTATGAGATAAAAGTGTTTCTGTATTTGAATGCGAAAACAGACACAACAACTTCTGTTTATACTGGAATATTTCCAGTCAAATAAAAGCGAAACGTCAACAAAAGAAATAAATATAATAAAAACAGGGCTGCCAGATTTGACGAGTTATCGTCATCTTGACGATTTTTTGTTCCGATATTAACAAAGTGACGTTTTGATGATTTTTGCTATTAAAGTGAAGAAAGCAAAAGCAAAAGCAAAAACAAAATCAAAAATATTTTATAATTTTGTTGTTACTTTCTATAGAAATTCATTTTGAATTCTTAAATTTCAAACACTTCTATTTTGTGGCGTTGAAAATTGAAAAAAAAATAAATAATATGAATGTCTGTAGAAAGCCACAACAAATTTATAAAATACTTTTTACTTAAGCTGTGATATATTTAAAGTTTAAAGTAATATGTATTTTTTTAATATTAAAATTAATTTTTATATTTGTATGATCCTGAGTACATCTAAAACTTTTTAATGTGATTAAATTTTCATATTACAATCCCTTGAAAAAGTCGACAAACAATCGACGAAACGTCGGGAAGAAAATATTGTAATTAAAAATTGAATTTTATTTACATTGAAGAAATTTAGGCCCTATTAGCTTGACAAAAATAATATTCATTTTTGATTTTGTTTTTGCTTTTAATAAAATTGTTGGCGTTGCGTTTTACACTAAGTCTTCGAAATAAGATTTGTAAATATTTTTATATGTTTGTTTATTAAAAAAAAGATATCTTTAGAAACAAGGGTTAAATTTGTATATTTATCCCTATTGTGAAAATTGTCCTCGAAATTGTTTTTCTCTTTCCTAAAAAATGTATCGGCAAAAGCAAAATTTCGAGGGAAAGTAATGGACTGACTTGGCTTATTTTGAACATTTAATACTTCTTATATACATATACAAAATATGATTGATATTTGATATTCTTATCTTATATGTACGCTTTTGTGCCAAAACCATTATTCCGGCAAGAAAGAAATTTGTTTGTCTCCCAGTAAAAACTTTTTCAAAATGGACAGCTTCTTTCACTCGTTATTTAGTAGAATATTTATAATACTGTTATCAAAGATGATTTAATTTAAAAATTTTCCATTTTGATCTCGGTTTTTGTAAGTATTTTCAAAAAGGATGTATGTTTATTTTATTAAGCTTGGTTTCTTTTTGCTTTTGTAAAAATATTTATTTTATTTTTTGTTTAAAATGTATTTTCTCATGCCTTTGTGTAACTTCTCCAGGGAAAAATAACAATTTTAAATTGTTATCGGATTAAAGAAAATAAATAATTTTTTAAAAAATAATCCTCCAGCTTAACAAAATAAATATAAATTTAATGAAATTATTAAATACCCATGAATTTTAACTATGTTTTTGTTTGATTACTTTTTAATAAAAGTCGAAACAAATTTGTTTAAAATTGATTTTAAATTGCACGATTTTTGAAACAGAAAAGCCAATTTTTTTTATTTTTTTCTTAGGAAATTGACGATTTTGACACAAATTTATCTGGCAGCACTGATTAAAACCAAAACAAGAAAAGGCTAAAAAAAATTTAAAATAACAAAATATAACTATTGTTTTTTATTTATTTTCATCATATAAATTATGCATTATTTATATTCCTTCTATTATTTTATTTATTTTAAAAAAATAGTATATATGTAAACATATTTTAAATTCAAAATATCTACATTTTGTTTTTCTCGCCACCAATTTAAAATGTGACTTATTTTGACAGTTCTTGAAAGAAACTTTTCGCAAAATATTGTTATAGAAACACTTTTTCTCGCATCCTTCCAATAATTGCTGGAAAATTATTTAAATGACAGATAATTCTCGCAAAAAAAAATATACAGAAACACTTGTGTGAGAAAAACCACTTTTTGTTTCATTTCACACTATTTTTTTTTGCAATTCACACGTTTCATTCGAATAGTTTTACGATGTGAGAAATACAGAAACGGGTTACAGGCTTAAGTTCATCAATTTTAATTTTCTTTAAATTATTTTTATGAAGAAAGGAATTTTACAACATGAAAATTAATTAAAATTGTTATGGACAATCATTCAGTCTTGACTGACCTGAGACTCGAACCCAGGCGGCTGGCCTGTATGATTATCCATTTTTAATTGATTTTATATGTTTTTCCTTTACCTCTGTTTTTTCGTACTTTTTGTGAAGAATTCTTCTTGAAGTCCAAAGTACATTTTTGTTTTTTCATGTTTGTCTTTCTTTTTCTTGTTGACCTTTTTCAGGACAAATGTACACATATAGCTCGTGCCCTCGCTTTAACAATAATTAGTATTGTGGTAATTTTGTCGAACTATTTATGGTTTTTTATCCAAATTTTCAATATTTTTAATCAGGCTTCATTTCAATTTTACCAGGTTTAATTTTAATTTTCATTAAATTATTTTTATGAAGAAAGGAATTTTACAACATGAAAATTAATTAAAATTGTTATTGATAATCATTCATTCTTGACTGACCTGAGATTCGAACCCAGGCGGCTGGCCTGAGGTTCGAACCCAGAGCATAGAGCTAGGGCACGAGCTCGATGTATACATTTGTCCTTCAAGTTGTGCTGAAAAAGGTCAACAAGAAGAAAAAAAAAAAGAAAGACAAACAGACAAACATGAACAAAAATGTACTTTGGACTTCAAGAAGAATTCTTGACAAAAAGTACGAAAAAACATAGGTAAGGAAAAAACATGTAAAATCAATTAAAAATGGATAATCATTCAAAAAAGCAAATTTTGATCTACCAAAGGTTAAAATACAATTTGGTTTAAGGATTGATGTTTCACTATTGACGTCAGCAGTCGTAGATGGCTGCGAGTGTAAGACGGCAATACCCTCTGAGGAGATCGAGTGGTAGCGATCGAAACATGTCAGGGTAACCAGCCGCCTGGGTTCGAACCTCAGGCCAGCCGCCTAGGTTCGAATCTCAGGTCAGTCAAGAATGAATGATTATCAATAACAATTTTAATTAATTTTCATGTTGAAAAATTCCTTTCTTCATAAAAATAATTTAATGAAAGATGAACTGATTAGAAATATTGAAAATTTGGATCAAAAACCATAAATAGTTCGACAAAATTACCACAATACTAATTATTTTATCTTATATATAAATACGGAAACAATTTTTTTGTGGTTGATTTGTAAGTGTCTTATCGTCCACCAATTTTAATAAACCATATGTCGTTTTAAAGGTATTTTTGTGTAGATATGCACGAGATAAATTTTCAGGATTAAAGCGTTTTAAAAGCGTTTTAAATTTGCCCTCAAACACACGCACATACATGTATAAATAGTGTGTAGTTAAGTTTTTTGTTATTCTCCCATGGTACTCCATGGTATACTAAAGAGGATTAGTTTTGAAGTCGTTTAAAACCGAAAACATGTCGTTAAAACACGAAGACATGTCGTCTCACTACAAACACTTTTTAACAAAGACATGGTCCATGCTTGCATTACATCGGACCAGTCCATGGATCAGGTGGTCCAATTTTATTTGCAGGGATAATACTTCCAAACACATATGTATGTATAAACGACGGTTGAGCTCTATGTTGTTCTCCCATAATGTTATTGTTTTCATTTTGAACTTGCAAACACACATGTATAAACGTATTAGATATCTTGAATAAACACAAAAACGTCGTTTAAGAAAATAAAAGTCGGAAACCTATTTTAATGACTTTTAATGAAGATCTGTGTTTCTATTTTTTACTTGATAACATTTCATGAAATGCACAATACATTTTTTTTATTTTTTTTTGGAATAAAAGTGTTTGAAAAGCGTTTAATTTATCTTGCATGGGTGAATAGTGTATTTTGCCGTTCTTTTAACCCATTAGCGCCCAATTTTTATTTTATAGATTGTTAGCTATTTTCGAAGAATTGTATTTATTCCATTTTTTATTTAATTAATTATTTATCGAATTTAACGAAAGTAAATGTCAAGTGGTCGAATTTCGGCCACCGGGCTATCCTAGTATATAAAAATCTTGTTTCACCAAAATTTTAGTCCCCGAAGAGACGTGAAGTAGTTTAAAGGCACAAGTTCGGAAGGTTCATAGTTAAACTAAAGGTTAACAATTAAGTTATTTTTATCTTCTGCTAAGACCAGAAAGTATTAAGAGATTTATTATTGTTATATATCATGTTGTTGTATTAAAAGCACCACCATTGATTTAGATTCGGGTGTATTAAAAAAAGTCTATTGTTGAAAACAGATGTTGTTTGTTTACTGCTTTGTTGTCGTTTGTGGCAAATTAAGTAGCACAGAGCCAATTTTTTTTTAGCTTGATTTACATGTTTTGTCGATTTTTATTTTCAAACAAGCCTTTAATTTGTGGTATCTATAGTTGATGTGGCAATGTAGCTATTTGACAATGAATAAATGGATTACGTTAGAAACATAATTCAGGCAGTTAATATATTCACATTTTTATTACTCAATAGCTAAGCAAAACGCTTTAATTTCCAATGAAAAATAAAAGTTTGATTTTGTTTCTCTAGTTTTATTTTAAAGACTCCGATACTAAAACGTGGCTCCTTTAAGTGTCTGTTGATGAAATAACAACGAGGACACCCTGAAACTGGCATCAATCTTTCCAATGTCTCATTAATATGTACTTCATATTAATAACAAAAGTTTTCACGAGCTTGTCCTAATTTATTATACGTGTGTTTTTTGAGTTTGTGTTTGGCAACCAAAGTCATTATTTTTTCATCCTTCACTCTAGAAATTTGCTAAAATTTCACCAGTTTATTTTTCTTGTTTTTTTTTAATTTGGCCTCTAAAACAATTCGCATATATCCTGATGGGTGCTAAGGGATTACTTTTTAACATTTGTTTTTGCTTTTTTTTTGTAAATGAAACTGGGGGAAAATATTTAAACACTTTAAATGACTATTTGACACTCGAGCGAAATGTGCTGCTGCTGTTTTTCAGTCCGACTGACAGTTGAAATATTTTCATATACATTTTCTTTTTTTTAACCAAAGAAATGTATAAATACAAGTGAAAATTTTGTTGTAGGTACCATTTAGTTCGGTTGACTAGTTCGCGCTTTGAAATAGCAGATACAGTTTTTTGGGGGTTTTTTTTAACCTATGCAGATGAGATGATGGTCCAGGAGCTAAAAAAAATTATGAATGTTTTTGGTCTAGGGTAAGCCACAGATCCCTGATTGTCATGTATCTAGGAAATGTAAGATAAGCGCAAAAACTCTTTAATAATACTTAGAGTAAACACGTTTTCTACATGGCCACCTCCAACCAAATTAATTAAAACAAAAATTTTTAAACATAATGGTAACCTCAACCATATTACTGTCACTGGTAATAATATTATGGTTAAGTTCGGTGTCCAATACACAGATACTTTCAACAGAATTGAATTTTAAAAATGTTCTTAAATCGATAAAATAAAAAAAAAATTCGAGATTTTTTTTAGAAATATTTGTGGTCTAGTGTGAAACTCTGAAATTATCGACATCAACATACATGAAATGAGTTGTGCTACCATTCAAATCACTTTTCAAAGCTTAAAAAAAGTTTGGAGTAATTTCGACCCCAAATACATTTAAGGGTTAATCTCCATATTTGCACTGTTTTCTCTTCGTGTGACTTAAGGGTATATTTTTTCCCAGTTTTATTTAAATCGGCGCAAAAATATACAATATTTTGTTATCTTTCCTTTAGAAATTCCAAATATGTCTAAATTTGACGTTTGAACTTTTTGATTTTAGGGTTAATGTTTTCCGATTTTAGTAAAACCTTATTTAAATCAAGCGAATTAAAGGTTTACTTATAACATCAACATTACTACAGCAAAATGTTGTTAATATAATGTATAATTATTATCACACATTTTCTAATTCAAATCAATTTAGATTTTTTTTCTGTGTAGTTTTAAACATACATACTTATTTGTGTTGAAACTTCAAATTCAAACTAAAACTTCTCTTCGGCCGGGCCCTAGGATTTTCTCCGCTACGGCTTAGCAAATACCGGCTTCGCTTACCAAATCTTATCAGAATAGTCGACCTTCGGTTTCAGTTATCGAAGCCGGTTTTTGTTATACCATAGAGGAGAAAATCCTTGCACCCGACCGAAGACCGGCTATGTAGAGAAGCTTTAGTTGTCAATTAGGGATTTTAATGAAACAATTTAATAATTGAAGCACAGTCGCGAATAAAGTTTTAGGTTAAAAAATAATTCTTTTTCAGGAGAGCAAAAAAACGTTTTTAACAGGCAAGATTATTAATTTTGTATTTTTTTTTTAAGATTATTAAAAATAATGATAATACAAATTTTTATGCAAAATATCAAAAAATTTAAAATTTAAATTACATGCAAATTTACAGTTTATAACTTTTTTTAGTGGAAAAACGTTTCATATCCACAATCACGATGTCATTTAAAACGTTCTTCCACTACACAAAACATCATGACTGGTGGCTTTTAAAAGGTTGTTCCACGTTTCAAAACCATTTACTTTGTATCATTTGTAAGTAACTTACAACGTTCTTCCACTAGCTGACTCTTTGTATGTCCTTTTTAAAGGCTTTAAGGTACATAATTTTGGGTGATTCAAAGTTTAAACAGTGTACGAGAGTAATGTTAACGGTTATCTGCAAAAAAAAAACAGTTTTTGCAAAAAGTGGCTTTTACAACGTTATTCGCGGCTGTGCTTCAATTACTGAAATCAGATTTTGTCAAAGTAATAAAACGAAAAATCGCCCAAAATATGTTTATAAAGTTTGGTAAAAATTAATTTTATGAAAAATGGACCATAGAAAGTAAGTAATATTTCTTAGGCAAAATTACACAAATTTGTATGGAAAATTTTTCCACGATTTTTCACACTTTGCTTTTGGTCATTTTGCCAACAGCCTAAATATTTTACACATTAAAATGTCTATATAGAATTAGTCAAGGATCAAAAATATGCATTTATGAATGTGTATGTATGTACCAGAGATCAGCAATGAATCGGGTTTTCGCTACTCATACTGACTCATGCAATTGTAAGTATAAGTGCGTAGAAATCATTTAAACTAAACTACTCTAATTCACTCATACTCACAATAGAAATTAATATGAGTGCGACGTCGACATTATACGCATACTCATAAATGACCTCAGCTTGATTTATAATATAATATAAATCGTCCACTTCATACATGTAACTTTAGTTAACTGTAATTGGCAAATCGTCACTTTGCTATTTCTAGCAGCCTCGCATTTTGCCTCGCCTATACACATTGAGTTGAGTAGATTCTAAATCAAACACTTCAAATGTTGCTAAGTATGAGTACGATGAATAAAATGAAACTTTAAAGTGAATATGAGTTTGAATAACATTGGAATAAATATGAGTGCGTATAAGTACAAGAATTTATGAGTCATGATTTAGCTCTACTCACTTTTTCACTACTCATTGCTGATCTCTGGTATGTACCCAGCCAAAACTTGCAATTAGTGAACAACTTACTTTTCAATGAATACTTCATATCATTTGCATTACATAGAAGTGTAATGTCTGACATATAATCTGATACATAAGTACTTGTTTATGAGTTGATTAACAAAATTTATAATTAATTCATTATAAAATGCATCTAAAGGTTTTATTAATTCAAATCTTATACAAATTGATTTAAAATATTTGTTCTTACAATTTTTTTTTTGTAATAGATTTGAATATGAAAAATTTAAATACTTAATTGATTTTGATATGTATTTTTTTAATTTAAAAATTTGAATAAAAACTAAACTACCCAATCAACCAAACGATGTTATAACTATATCGTCTAGATGATATAAATTTTAATATATGATATCGATTTTGCATCATAAACGATAGTATTTAAACTGTACCTTTCCTTATAATATCGTTCTTTCATGAAAACATAATTTCAAGCGAAAATTATGTAACCAACAACATTTTAAATTTTGGTTTTTTGATGAAAATCGATAACTTTTGATCATATGCAGCATCTCTAAAAATATGATATCTCTGGGAAGTACCGTCACGAAATAAGAGCAAAAGCAATTTCAAACTGAATTTCAAACTAAGCCCTAGACTTGAAGCAAAAATATTTAAAAAAAACCTTCTCCTGTAAAATTTTATTTTTGTTGGTTACATCATTTTTGCTATAAAGGCTCAATATCGTTTTTGCAATCATATCGTTCTTTGGTTTATTGGGTATAAATATGTCCTTAATGCAGGGTAGTGAAATTTTGCATTAGAAAGTAAATTTTATTAAAAACACAATTTGTTTTACAAATTCAGTTTTGTTGATACCAGTGTGAAGTACCCATCTGCAAGCGAATGTGGTAATGACTTATTTAACTCCAAATTTGTATGCGAGGGTGGTAAGAACTTGTCTCTAATGACATCGCCGTGGTGAAATAATCAGCCTTATTCCGGCTGTCGTTGTCGTAATCGCTCAAGTCATTTTTTGTAAGAGATTAAAGTAATACACAACCAGTGTTCTTTGTGCCAATGTATAAGTAGTGAAGAGTAGTTATATTAGTTAGCTTTGCAATGTAAGTTTTTGCTGTGTACTTGTGTATCGCAGATGAATATTTCTTAATGTTAGAAACGAATTTTTTTCAAAAAATTTCCGAATAAATTTTGAAAAAAAATAATAATATAATAAAATGGGGTCCCCTGGTTAGCTAGTTTGCAGTGAGCTAGTCTAAAAGTGCGAGGGTTGCGCGTTCGACTTCCTACAACGTTTTGAAGGTCTATGTTGATTAATGTTAGAATATAAATTGTGCCAGTATTTTTAACTCTTAACCCTTTAATGGCAAGTTTCATAATAACTGGGAATATATTATGAATATAACTTGTTAAGGGTATTTTTGGGCTTCTGAGTTAAAAAAAACATTTTTTTGGCCCGTACAACCAGTCGTTTACGTTCCAGATGAGAAAACATCAAGGAGTATCTTGAGACACCCTTGGGCATCTAGTAATAAAAATACATTTAATTATTGGGAATTCTGTTTGTTATAACAAACTATAGTTTTTATTAGAAATAAAAAGTAATGAAACAAATTCAAAAAAAAAAAAATATTTTTTTATTTTGTTTTGTTTGTGATAATAAAAAAAAACAATTTTATTATTTGAGCACCATAAATTAAGTTTGCATTGTGTTCGAGATTGTTGACAACGCTTTTAGAGCTTTTGGAGCTTTTAAGAGCTTTCGAAGCTTCTACATATATTTGTGGAAATGGAAATTAATATAAATTCATTATATATTGGACGTCAGTAAAATTTTGGTTAAGCATGCCTTAAGACACCCTTAGGCATTACAGGGTTAATAAATAAAATAAAAAATATGGCAACGCTGATATCAGCTTTATCAATGTCAGAAGCAACAATCTAAGGGGAACTTTTAAATCCTTAACGAAAAGGAAAATACCCAGCGGGAAAATGCAGAAGACCTTCTCACTTCAGGCTTTTTTACAGGCCTGCTTTAACATTTTTTTGGTTGAATCTTATCTAACAGCTAAATAATGCCTCGACTCCTTGGTATAAGATACACCTTCCACAATAGCTTCTAGGAGAAGGGAGCAGAGAAGGGGTTACATTTTTTGTATTGTTTTTTTTTTTGCACAAGCAAAATAATAATTTTTTTTGATCCCGTTACCTGCTAAAGAAGCAAGAGCGGAAGGCCTACTCCGCAATGACAACGTGTGTAAAAAAGATATGAGTATGGAATGAAGCGAGTAGGCCTTGTTTATCCAAAAGAAGGAGTACAGAGGCCTTCTAGAAGGCATCCTTACTCCTTTTTCCCGCTGGGTATAAGCGCATTAACGCATAATAAGCGAACTACAGGGCATATACATACACATAAATATATGTGTGTTAGTGCATGCATATATGTATATAATATAAAGGAAGATTTTTATACAATCAAACCAAATGCCATAAAGTTATATGAAATATACAAATTCAACCAACCATGTTTTCCTTTATGACATTTCAAGATTTCATGTGACCAACATTTATGGCTGCCATTATTTTTGTTTTTTTTAATATAATTTTTATAGTTTCGCTAAACAAGCCATATGTTAAATTATATAGTCCATTTTATTATCAACGCTTACCACATTTTCAACTTTAACAGCTAAATGAGTTTTGTTAATTCCAGAAAAAACTTTCATGTACTTTATTCTTATATCTTAAACAGATTTAAATTATTTGAAATTAGTTTTTAATATAACCTTTATCTTTTGCCAAAACCAGTGTACAGTTGGTTTTACTCAAGCATTTCTTTATGCGTATATTTTTATTTTTCCACAAAAAAATAAACATACATTGACGTCACATCTTTATACAAATAACACACATTTGTTCATCTCATCCAAAAACACCAACATAACCCTCAATAAATTCTTTGTGATAATAAAAGAAAAACATGGATGGAATATTTTCCTGATAGAAATCCTTTTCCTGCTTTTTGTTTTGCCTTAAAAGTCAGTCAGTCAGACAATCAGCAACAAAACCAGAATGCAAACCCAACTCGGTACGAACCAAACCATAGTGAGAAAATATTTATACATTCATCTTTATTACATTTGTTAATGTGACTGTGTGTTTTTGTATATAAGAGAGAGAAAGAAATAGTGTTTGTGTGTGTGTGTTGATAGGTATGTGTGTAACCATTAAAATATTTTTCATTTAATGGATTTTACTTCTTCTTAATGTTTTCCTACTACTCCTAGGTTTTCGTCCTTTTTTATGTTTTTTGTTTTTGCTTCTGACGACGATGATGAAGATTTTTATTATGGTTAGTATTTTTGTTCCTTTGAGTGGGCGAATGAAGCATATAGACAGTAATTTTAGTAGTAAAAGAGCCACAGAAAAAGCTCATGACAACAGCAGCAATACAACCAGCATTATTTATCGTAGATAACAGCAGCCTGAGAGTAGTATGTTGGAAGTTATTATGTGGTGTCAGTGTGATCTATGGAAGTAGGCAGTCATCAGTATTAATATTTTCCCACACAAACCCATCCTCACAGAAATTTATTTTAGAGTAAATAGTATATTAAATTGTATGTGTGTTCATGTTACTTTTCCTGAAAAATAAGTAAGCTATATTTGAAGCACAAGCGCGGAGCTATGCCAAAATATGTGTATCGCAAAAATATTAAAAACAAATCAAGTTTTTGAAAGTCCATTCATCATTTTGGCGAAAGTATGTTAATTGTTTTAGATATTTCCAAGGCATTTGACGAGGTCTGGCATGGTACACTCGAGTTCAAGGATTATTTAGGGGTGCCGCAAGGCTCCATTCTTTCTTCTACTCAATTTCTTATTTTTCTTCTAACTTCCAACCCTTTTGCAGATGACAGTAACCTTTGCCATTCGTATTCATTTGATTATAGACCATAGAACATGTGTGATATGCTTCGCAGAGACCTTGACATAATCTGATAATGTGGTAACGCAAATAGGGTCAATTTTAATGATCGCAATACCCAATGTTGCATGCTAATGCATAAACGCAAGGTACCTGATCTCAATCAGAATCTCTTGATGTTCTGGGCATGAAAATGCAATGTGCAGTCCGATGGACAAAACATATATTCAAGGTGTCGAAAGAAGTATTTTAGTGACTCGGGTTTTAAAACGATGTAAGAGATACTTCACTCCATCTGATCTCCTTACTATTTATACCACCAATATCTGGCCGAGAATGGAATAGAACTCTCATGTTTGGGCCAGTGCTTCAGATTCTATTTTGGCGCTTCTCGACCGCGTGCAGAAGAGGGCAAAGTTCCTCATTGGTGACAGAAGGGCATTGAATTCTATTAACTCCCTTGAGCAATGTTGGTTGTATTTGCCTATTTTATGGTTACTACAATGGGATGTGCTCTAATGAATTAGGGATCTGGTTTCCGAAACCCGATTTTTTGTTCCTAGTACACATTTTTCCTTAAGAGCCCATGCTTTTGTAGTCGATTGGCCGGTGCAGCGTACAACGCATTACAGGAAAAATTCGGTTCTTGGTCGGACTGTTCGTATGTGGAATAACCGTCCTGCTGAAGTCTCACCTTCAACTAAATAAGTTCAATTCGAATGTTCACAAGCAGTACTCCCTCTATTTTCCTTCCCTTAACCTATTTTCCTACTTCTAACAGAATGCAATGCATTGATAGGGGTCATCCCCTGAGTGCTGGCCCTACAAAAAAAACGCGTAAATGGTCTAGATCAGGATTTCCCTCCGTTTTATGGCTTCGCGGACGTCTCAGCTAAATTTAATTTATTTTTATGTAATTTTTGAAAGTTTTAACCTTAAAAAAGTCAAACACTTTTTGAATTTTCAAGATTAAAACAATTTTTATTTTTTAACAGAACATTTTTTGTATTCTTCTTGGCGGACTCACTGGAAACCCGTAACGCACCCTCATTTGGGACCCTTTGGTGTCTTGCAAGGAAGATAAAACGTTTTTTCTAGTTAATAAGCCCGATCCAAATTATGGCTTTAGAAACATTTGAATAAATTGGAAATGGGATAATATAGAAGTAAAAGCTATATATTCGACTGTGCCAAATCTTTGATGCCATCCAACGAGGAAAAGTGTATTTTAAGAGTGAGCATTTTATGTGATCTACAAGTTGTTAACCAGTCTTTTAAAAAACTGACCTTAAATTATTATAATTCGTTACGGTTTTGGGCGTTTTACAGTCTATTTCAAAGGTACTCTTTATATGGGGCCTATGGGAAATTACGGACCGATCTTTACAAATTTAAGTTGTAGGTATTATTTTCCGTTGTGCGCTCCCCCACCAATTTATGTTAGTTTTTGTAACAGAAATGTCCATTTTTTGGTATGGTTTTGCAAAATTTGGGTTCGTACCCATGTTCCTACCGAACCGATTGAGCTGGAATAACTGGAAACAATTTGAAACCAAAATTGTTTATATCTTTAGAGTTGTACCATAGAGGGCCTGATTTCAACAGACGGACATGACTTACTCGAATTACAGTTACTCAAGGCCCCAAGTAGTGGTAAAGGCTATAGAAAACGCTTAAGACTTCCTATCAATCTATCCTTTCGATTTTTTTTTCCAAAAATCCTAATTAAGTCCCATTGTGCAAAGTCAGGAAAAAATTGGTAGATATGAACATTCAGCTTGCCTAATAAAGAGGATTTATCAAATATGCGTGTTAAAATATGTATTTGCTAAAGGAGTACAGTGGTAATAAATCAACTTTATTGTTTTTATTTATCTCATTTAGTCACGATTTATTATCGTTAAAGTTAGTATTTTTTTCATCGCAACCCAAAGGGAATAAAATAAAAACATATTAAGTTAATGTTGAAAACTTAAAAGTGTGTTAATAATGACAATATAATAAACATTTAATAAAATTAGTTTAAATTTCAAAATTATTTAAATTTCAAAAACAAATTTTAATTTAAAAGGATTTGACTTATTATGAAAATTTCCCATTGTGTTTTTCCTTAATAAGTGTGAGTGTAAGTGTTTTTAAGATGACTGCTTTAAGTTACATTTTGTATATTCCATTTTACCACCCCATCTCCCCCCAACTCTAAGTATTTTGTAGAGTGTTTTTCGATTGTATACAAAAATGTAACTACTTTATCACATTTAGTACTCGTAGCAATTGAAAAGTTTTTGCAAAATTTTACAATAACAAAGTACATAAGAATCAAATTGTGGTCCTTTTACTTATCCTCTTTGGCCACTTCAAAGAGTTGTTTAGATAATTGAACATTTCGCATATAAAACTGACTTTCTCGGAACAATTAGCTGGTAAAGAGTGGGTAGTAAAAGAGCGGAATATGCATAACTTAGGACAGTTTGTAATAAATTTGTAATGTGATCTGTTGTACGTGCCTGCGAAACATAATTACATATTTCATAATAATTTAATATTAAATGGAAAATGAAACGAATTTTTGGTTAAAACTGTTAAATAGACCTTTTATAAACCGAAAAAAATGGTTATGTCTAAGAATGTTTACAGATTCCTTATGTAAATAATGCTTTAGTTGCACACTTTTTCTCGAACATTGTTACGAAATCGATAAAAATTCGATAGCATAAACAAAATTGGGTAACTATTAGGATCAGTGTATGAGAAATGAAAAAAATGTCCAGTAGCTATTTACCCTGCATGCTCAATCTTATTTTTTATGCGCTTTTAACAATGTCAGTGGATTCGACTGACGCCTTATTCCTAGCCCTTGATAGATAACACTGTGCAACAGAAAAAAAAAAAAATTCTAACGCAAAATCAAACTAGACTATTGGAAGAGCTTATCTGACAAAGGGTTTTGAAAAGTTAGCTCGGCTTCCCGAAATATCGGCACCCAAAATTTTTGAATTTTTGGAAAGGACGTTTGGTATAAGTCAAAAAAGATAAACTAAATGTACTTCTGAGCTAACATACCATTTCAGATGTGTTCAGAAGAATTGTATGGCGATTCTTTTATTAGAATATATTAACCCTCTAACACTCATTTTAAGGTGTAATTTTTGTACTTTTTTAAACTTCCATATAAAAGTTTACTAAAACCGCACTTTAGGGCGTTAAAATCTTCCACGAATATTTTCTGCATCAAATATTATATATCTGTCTTTTAATTGAAATTCAAAAGCATCACTCTAAGGAGCAAATAAATCACTTAGCAAACGAAATGTTTATCTCTAAACTCTTCAGTTTCGTTCCTTTGTTTTCTTTTCTATCTGTGTACCGTTCACAGTGTACCCTAAAAATATTTATTTTTTTAAGTCTATGGAAAACAATGTATTTGGAATTTGGTTTTCTATAGACTGAAATATAGAAAGTATGGTCGGTCAAGCACGACCATATGCCATCCTACACGTCAGTATTTAAAAACTAATTTTCCAGAGTGTACCCTATGTAAAACCCATGGGCAATCATGTAGCCGCTAGTACAAAATTATGTTATGAGGCTTACACAGACAAAATTATTGCCGAATTATTTTCAAACAAACGCTTGTTTGAAAATTTTTTTGATTTCTACAAATTTTTTTACTGATTCAATCAATATTTTTGTTTGATTTTTATTTAACCAACAAAAATGTGGACAACTCTTCAAAAATTTAATAAACGCGCTATTGGTTTGAAGTTTTCATAATTTTGTATGAAATATTTAACGCTCTTTAATGTTGTCGTCTTTTTGCATTTTTTTATTGATTGTAAGCAACACTTCTTTATGATAAATATAAGAACTACAACAAAAAACACATGCAGTCTATTTTTGAACGCTTTAAAAAAGTGCAGCAATAAGAAAAATGATAAAATAGCGCGACGAGGTTTGTAGTAAAAAAACAACAAAAACAATAGCAGGTAAAAAAAACGTTTCATTTTTTTTAAACAACAGAAAAAACACATTATAAGAAACAAAATAAATTTTTGGTTGGTTTCAAAGTTGGTAAAAAAAAAACAAAATCCCGTATTCAATTTTTTCAAACAGTTTGTTTAAATACATCAAATACAAAAATAGAATGATGGCGGAAAACATATCGAGTCGGTCTGCCAACTCATTAGCAAAGGAAAGGATAAAGCAAAAGTGTGTGATGAACAAAAACACTGTGAGTATAAATATGACTTCGTTCAAAAATTATTCCAACAAAAAAATATGTCTCAAAGCCAGCCGGCCGCTCTGCTCTGCTTCATCTTCGCCAACAGTGCTTGCTTGTGTGCGCGTCGTTGCTTGTGCCAAAACTTTTTTGTTTGATTCAGCAAAATTATTTGTTTGAAATTTATATGAATTTCAGTAAACTTTTTGTTTGATTATTTAAAATTATTTGTTTGAAAAAATCGGCGTTTTTTTTCAATAAACAAAATGCAAATAAATTGTTTGAATATGCGAATTTGTTTGTAGGACCGATTTTAGACAAAAAATTGTTTGATTCTACAAATTTTTTGTTTGAACTGGAAAAATAATTTTTTCTGTGTAGACTCCTGTAACAGTTCTTTGATCCGGATAATATTTAGATATCTTTATCTACATGGGATTTGTTTGCCTATAAGTGAGCTTAGGATGGGGTTTATATTGGACATATGGTTTATTTTGGCCCTACCAGCACAACATTTTTCATGACATCGTAGCTATCGTAAAAGTTATTGTCAGCAATTTTTATGTTAACACCGACATTTATAAGTAAAGGTTGGTTAAATTTTAAGGGCCGATGTTGATTTTGAATAAAACACAAATTATTTAGGAAATTATTGTCATTTCTTTTTCTTATGATAATATTGGTATGGTTCAATTATGTATAAAACAAAATATCGGCCAAATGGCCTCCATCCGATGGTCCAAATTTTCGATGACGCTGAGGCATAATTGAGGTTCTATGCCGTTTATGTTGAGAATTATCTCATCCTTTAGCTCTTGAATTGTTGCTGGCTTATCGACGTACACCTTTTCTTTCAAATAACTCTAAAGAAAGAGGACCAACGGTGTCAAATCATATGATCTTGGCGACCAATTGATATCGCCACCAGTGAAAACCACATACCGTCCACATCCATTTCTTCCAATTCGGGCCATAAAAAGTTCGTTATCATCTCACGATAGATAACACCATTCACAGTAACTGCCTGACCGGCCTCATTTTGGAAAAAATACGGTCCGATGATGCCGCCAGCCCATAAACTGCTTCAAACAGTCACTCTTTGTGGGTGCATTGGTTTTTTGACAATCACTCTTGGATTATCATTCGCCCAAATGCGGCAATTCTGCTTATTGACGAATCCACTGAGGTGAAATGTGCCTCATCACTGAATGTCGAAGTGCACGATATGCATGTTGATTTGAACGCTCATTTTCACAATAAGCCTGAATAACTTTAACGCGTTGCTCGATTGTGTATCTTCCCATGGTTCAAATTGAGTTAGTCTGAAATTGAGAAATGTCAAGTGAAATCGGCCTTAAAAATTTTACCACTTTTGGCATTGAAAGCTTTATTATCTTTTTTTTTTTACTTATTGCAAAGTACAAAACAAAGGATTGCAAACGTTTCGTTTTGTTTATTTTCATGCTCTGATTTATACATATGATTTTTGCACCTAAAGTTATTGCAGGGCTTACTTATCTATTTACACGACCTTTTTCTCATCTCAATTGTGGGTGTTATATTTTTCCCATCTTCCCTGCTACCATCCACGCTTCTGTTTTTTAACATTTACTGGTATTTTTAGTACTTTATACATATTTCGTTGGTATTTTTTTTTTTTTTTTGTTTGCAATATTTCTATTTGTTGTTATCGTTATTTTTAAATAATGCGGTTGTGTTTTTGTTTTTGCTGGCTTAAATTTTTTAAAACAATACTTTGTAGGAGAAAGACAAAAATAAATAAAAGTCGAAAGTATGTAATATGATTTTCCCTTTCCCATTTTCATTACACTGTGGCGTAAATTGAAAAGAAAGTGGTGAAAATTTGGAGCGTTTTAATTTGATTTTTAATTAAACTTAACTCAAGGTTGTCGCCAAGGCTTGGCTTTTGAGATCTTAGTTAAACTAGGTTTATCGTGCTTGTATCAGAGATCAGCAATCAATCGTTTTTTCGCTACTCATACTGACTCATGCAATTGTAAGTATAAGTGCGTAGAAATCATTTAAACTAAACTACTCTGATTCACTCATACTCACAAGAGAAATATTTATGAGTGCGACGTCGACATTATACGCATACTCATAAATGACCTCAGCTTGATTTATAATTTCAAGAAAATACTTACAATACTCACAATGATTCAAATCATTATCTCATCCATTTACCGTTTTAACACAACAGAGAAAACACACAACTTAATAATCAGCGCTGCCAGATAAATTTGCCGAAAAATCGTCTACTTCATACATGTTACTTTAGTAAACTGTAATTGCCAAATCGTCACTTTGCTATTTCGAGGACAAATCTGGCAGCCTCGCATTTTGCTTCGCCTATACACATTGAGTTGAGTAGATTCTAAATCAAACACTACAAATGTTGCTAAGTATGAGTACGATGAATAAAATGAAACTTTTGAGTGAATATGAGTTTGAATCACATTGGAATAAGTATGAGTGCGTATAAGTACAAGAATTTATGAGTCATGATTTAGCTCTACTCACTTTTTCACTACTCATTGCTGATCTCTGGTTTGTATACAAAATTTTTACGGAACGGCTTAGTTTTGCTTAAAAGGTTAGTCTTTAATGAAAGAATAAAAAAAATCACATTTCGAAGGAAAAATCTGAGTTTCAGACTACATTAAACTAAATTTGTACTTAATCCATGTCACAAAAAACCCGGCATAAGTTTTTGGGTATTAAAATTTACTTAGTTATCAAATAACTTTGGTGAATGATATTAAATGATTTTAAACAAGCACGAACTTTTGTCTTCAAAAGTATTTTTGACCTGTAATTTTTGCGTTTTTTGGATCATCCTAATTAATCCTAAATTAAGTTTGTGCCGAAGTTTGTTTTGTAAAATTTTTTAACGCCTGGATATAAAAGCTATCGAATAAAAATTATTTCCAAAGATTTGTAGACTTATGGCCTGTTCGTCGATTTCGAACGAACATTTAGTTCGCTAAACTAACATGTAGAACAAAAACAATATTTATACCCACACCACAATAGTGGAGGGGGTATTATGCATTTGTGCTGATGTGTGTAACGCCTTAAAATATTGATCCTAGACCGATCGACTCAGAATCACTTTCTGAGTCGAACTAACGATATCCGTCCGGCTGGCTGGCTGGCTGTTCATGTAACCTTGTGCGCAAAGTACAGATCGCAATTTTGGAGATAATTTGATAAATTTGGGACATAGGTTCTTATTGGCACAAGGACCAAGCCTAATGGGCCAAATCGTAGGACCACGAGGGAAGATAGGGGGAAATTTCTTCGTCTCAGAAACTATCAAACCGATTTTAATGAAATTTAAAACTTACATAGAACCATATCTTTAAGGACACAAAAGGGATGCAGTTTTTAAAAAATAGGACCACGAGGGGAGATAGGGATAATTTCTGCCTCTCAAACCGATTTTAATGAAATTCAAAACATAGATAGATCCATATCTTTATGGACACATAAGATATACAGTTTTTCAAAAATAGGACCACAAGGGGAGGTAGGGGGCAATTTCTGCATCTCACAAACTTTTAAACCGATTTTAATGACTTTTAGAAACATAGATAAATCCATATTTATATGGACATAAGTCTAAGCATGATGTGTTTTTTAATACTGTGATTTAGGGTATCATATGGTCGGGCTTGACCGCCTATACTTTCTTACATGTTTATAATATGTTTTTGTTTTGAATGTAACCTAAGCGAACGAAGTCTTCGTTCGAAATCGACGTACAGGCCATTAATTCTGTAAAATTTAGCATTAACGTTTTAATATTTCACCTACTTAGTCCACATACGAACAACTCCAAAATATCAAACTCTTTTGGCAATAATTGTTTTATTTATGCAGTATTCTTATCAAATTGGTTTTATATAAATGAATTTTGAACAGAAACTATTTTACTAAATTAAGTATTTTTAGGACCCCTGCACACAAACAAATACCAATGTTAAATTAACATGGCGAAATGTTGATTGAATATCATAGTAAATTTCTGCAAAAGTGTGCTCTTTATTTTAATTTATCAATATTTCATAATAACTTTAAATGAAAAATATTAAAATAGCCTTAAATCATGTTTATTTAATATTATTCACTGTTAAAAAACATTGTTCAATTTTGAATCCATAAAAACCTGTTTTATATTAAAATCAAAATCTTATCTTGTTAAATTAACATGCATACACACTTAAGTATGTATGTACCCTGCAAGCAACTCAGTTAACTTTAAGCTAACTTTAAGTAAACTTTATTATTTTTATTATTTTTAATGGAGCCTACTGACTATTATAACATTGTCATGTCATTGGAAATAGTCAATTGTCCGACTCTGCATGACTGTTCAACTAACTTAAAGTTAGCTACATAGTAGTTAGCTTAAAGTTGGTAAGGTAGTAGTTAGTTAAAAGTTTTTTTAATTATTAAAAAGTATTTTATTTTTTTTACAGGCGTCTGTTAAAAGAAGAATTGGTATTTCATATGAAATTTTTTTTCTTGTATATAAATTATCTGATAAAACTTGGAAGAAATTTTGAAAATCTTTCAATCTTTTTTTGCCATGAACTCCATCTACATTTACTTAAAATATGCGACTCACTTAAATTTTGCATTAATTCGAAATAGCAAAAGAAAACAAAAACAAGAAAGAAAAGAAAATATTAAAAAGAGAAAATTTAAAAATCACAAAATTCACTCGCATTGATATTGGGGATTTTCTGCATTTATTTGTAGTTAGCTTATAGTTAGTTCTTAAAAAGTTAACTATAAATGCATTATTTTTGTAGTCGACTACCACATTGCTTGCAGGGTAGGTTCATATGTATGTTTGCGTGTATGCATGTACACTAGGGTGGCCGTTATTTTTTTTTTTTTTTTCGTATTTTTACTTGGCAAACCCCATAGTTATTTAAGAAATTTTATAACCTCTCAATAAAGAGAAACTACATAGTCCGTTTAAAATGTTTGAAGATATTTGCATTTCAATCACATTATCTTTTTAAAAAACACAAATAACGGTTATTTTGAAATATCTCTGACAATGCTGACTTCATATTCGGATTCAGGGGAATGTTTTACATAAGGATTAGCTGTCAGATTCATTTGGTCACGACTTTGTTGAAAATTTGTCACGTAGTGTAATCACCAGGCAAAAAATGCGAAGATATGTGAAAATTTCGGTGTTATTTTTTAATTTGGTTTTTTCTGGATTAAATATTTATGTTAAAGAAAACTAATACAGAGCAACATTGTTCATAAGATATAGCCCTAGAATATTTGTGAATAAGGTTTTTCTCTAAAATAAATATTACTGAAGTTATCAACAATTAAAGCGACCCATAGTGAGAAAAATAGCATTTTAGCAAACTTTGTGGGCTCAAGCCACGCCTAATAACTATGCAAACGATCTAAGGTTTTTTATATATATATTTTTTCTAATTTGGAATCAATCTAAGGGGTTTGCCAAGTGAAAATACGAAGAAAAAAAATTGTCCATATAACTTGCAGTCACACTAATGTACACACAGGAAAAATATGAATGTTAAATTAACATGGCGCAATGTTGATTAAAAATTATTGTAAATATCTGCAAAAGTATGAACTCTATTTAAAATTACCATTATTTCAAAATTATTAATTAATTTAAATTAAAATGTTAAAATAACATTGTTCAATATCGAAACCATAAAAACCAATTTTACTTGTTTTGTATAGAAAAAACCAACACCATAAAATGAAAGACATCCTTTTTTTTTTATTTTCGTGTTTTAAATATGTTATAAAAAGAAGAAAATTCCCGTATTCTTTAAGTTAAAATTATTTAGTTAAATATAACATTAAGTTTTCAAATTAGAATGATGACGAAAACCATATCGGGTCATTCTGCTGATGCTTCTGTTAACATAGGGGAATAAAAAATAAGTGAAACATGTGTCACAGTGGTAAGTGTCATGAATTATTCCTAAATAAATGCATATATTGTCGTTGAAGCTTCTTCTCACTGTTATATCATACTCAAACCAATTTGTTTCTACATGAAATCCACGTGGTTTCAACTTGAAATAACTTTCAATCAATGTGACTCGGATTGTTATTTCAATATAAATGACATTTTGCTCTAACTTTACTGCATTGTTAAATTAACATGAATTATAGTTATTTAAAAAGAAAAATATTTGATAAATACACTGAAATTGAAATTTTTCTAGAAAAAAATGTTGTTCGCAAGTTATTGTAAAATCATGTTAAATAACTACATATGAAGCAAAATCACTGCTGGAAACGGTAAAATCAACCTTGTTTTCGAAGATTTTACATTGACTTTTAAAGTCAATTGAAATAAAATAAGGCGCAAGTCGGTCCATACTATACCATAGTTCCTGTATAGTTCCTATTATCGTTAACCACCTTTACTCTTAAAACTTTGAAGAAAAGTCTTAAGACGAAAGTTCTTATGATATTTCTTTCCGGAATAAAGTCTTTGTGCCAATAAACCATATTAATATTGTTACGTTTTTCCTTTAATAAACGCGTTCGGTTTACTTCCTTTATAATAAACCGTTGAGTTCTTTTTAATTGCAAATAAAAATAAATACACACACTTATTCAACTTTACAAACTTTATTATTTTGTTCACAATTGTTAGTTACGAACAGAACCGTTTCACAAAACAAACTAAACTAATTTTACATGAGTCACCCCTTTTTACATTTCATAATTATTTCTAGATTTTTCCTGAACCTTCCCGTAAAAACTATTTATTATGTTCTATAACCATTTCTAGAAATTACTGGGAAATTTATATAGGAATTATTTTTAAAATAACAGTTGTGTTGAAAATTATACATGACAATTTTAAGTAACATAAAACTATAACTTACAAGATAACTTATAACTATAACTATAAATAATTCTTAGATAATTTAACTTTCGTAACAATATGTTGTTATTTCTTTGGATTAAATTTGGGCCAAAAAAATTTTTATTGAAAACTATTTATATTAAAAATGGCGCCAACAATTGTTATAATACCACTATGTCATGGCATTTTGCACTGGTAGGTCCAGAATTAACCATTGGTCTCATATAAATCCCCTCTCTTATATCGATCTAAGACGAAAAAGTCTCAAAGACCACTTATATGCATCTAAACCTCATAACACAATTTTGTTTTGATGGGTCCATAACTGCACATGGGATCCCAAATATGAAATACTCTCGAACATTTATCTGTATATACTGCGAATGGTATTTATTGGCCGCACTTGACTTACTTTCGCGGCTACCTAAGCGCTACCTAAACGGTGTTAAGAATCATTCCATGGAAGCTTATATGCTGCAGAAAGTTGTTTATTGAGATCTAAGGTACATCTTTGTAGTGGATTGTTTCCTTGAATTTGGAACGGTTTGCTACTTATGGACCTGAACAGGGGAAAAAGGTAAAAAATCGAATTTTTAAAGTTTTTGGCGATTTTGATCTTGAAAATTAAGTTTTTTTGATTCTATATGTTCACAATGTTTGTTCTTTATGGCAAGAGCTACAACTTTGTCTCAAAGGGTAAATCAATTCCGAACGGTTTAGAAGATATGAGCCTGGGAAAATTACCACATTTTTGTAAAAATGACACCGAGGCCTCAAATCGTTAGGGGCCCATAAAAAAAGTTCATCACTTTGGGCAAAACTGGGAGTCACGGGTCTTTTTTTTTGGTCTTTGATCATGTAGTGGTGTCCGTATATGGTTATTTTTCCATGAATTAAAAAATTATACACATTGCTATACGTTTCTTATTTCCACTTGAGAGGATAAACGTTTTTTTATTGTTATTTCCATGTTATTATTTTAACAAAAGCAAATATATCGTTAACAAAACGTAAAAGCAAAATGTTAAAAATACATAAACAAAATATTGAAAAAAAAAAAAATACAAAGAGAATTAGGCAGGTAATATTTTGAAAAAATTGTTTAATAAATTTATGCTGCTCGGTTTATAAATAATTTTTTATATACAAATTTGTGTTATATTTTATTTTAAATTGTGTAATTGAACAGAAAATCAATGAAAAGTAATTTCGTTAGTGCGATTAATTTTAATGCCGGTAAATAAGATTAACGTTCTTAATTCAGAATTAACGAGAACATTTCTAGCAACTGTTTAGGATATAAATTACTTTTGACTGAATTATTACAAAACACGTTTTCCTAAGTATCAAAATTAATGATTTAATAAAAATAAAATCCATCAAGCTGAAAATTATACAAACCGCTTTTTATAAAGAGAAATATTGTAGAAAATTAAAACGCAGAAAAAAGAAAATTAAATTATTAATAACATGAATCGTTTACATTGATTTTAATTTAAAAATGTTTATAAATTTTTCTTAAACAGTAAGAAAATTTTTATGTTTAACAAATCCAAACAAAATCTAAAAAACTATTAAAAAAAACATAATTAATAACATTATATTAGCGATAAGTTTAAGCCAAAACTTTAAAAACTGCGTCATAAAATATTTAATAATACAGGGATATAATGGGAAACATTAGGGCAGACGAGCTTGCATGACACCTACGGGGTTTTCGTGCCACTGCTCTTCTGCAAACTCGAACTTCGATTATCGATGAAAATTACAGGCTGATCTACAACACTGGATGCTGGGGCCTAATTACCGCATTCGATATCGAGTAAACTATCGTATTTTTCTGCATACGATAGACACTGACGTATCGAATGAAAACTCGAGGAATGTAATGTCTTTGGTTACTCGATATCGATTGCTACCATCTCAAATTACGGTACATTTCAGAAAAATACGATAGTTTACTCGATACGATAGCTTACTCGATATCGAATGCGGTAATTAGGCCCCAGGATTGCCAGGCGATTGGGGCCCAGCATAGATAAGAGGCGAACCATTCTCTACTACTTAGGACCAAGAGAGACGTATAGCTTTTGGTATCTGTTGTCACGGGACGCTGTTTTATAGATAGGCCTACACAGCGTCTGGTACACAGAAACAATTTTGCACGAGTAAAAGCATTAATCAAAAATAAAGTGAGTTTTAATAAAAAATTTAATCAAGTAAACGTTAAATTTACTTGATTAAACGGTAAATCGAGTGAATTAAACGTTTAATTGATATTATTAATATGTTAACTGATGCAAATTGATATTGTCAATTAAACGTCAATTGTTACTATAATGAAACCCAATAGAATTGTATCTCCGACTGGCTACTTAGCGACGTCAGCCACACAAATAAATTGGTTAAAATATAAAAAATATCTCAGTACCCATTGCTCAGAAAATATTCCGCTTAGTACACCGGAGAATGTAGATCGCTCTATTGTTTATTTTGACAGTTTTCTGAAACTAGCTGTTCAACATTCCAGTATTGCTCCCAAAAAAACAAAAAATATTAAAATATATTCCACAGATGTCGATTGTCTCTTGTCTGAAAAAAGGAGAGCTCGAAGAGAGTGGCAAGTACACAGATCCCCTCAACTTAAGAACTTACTAAAAGAGTGTACAAAAAGGCTAAGAAAGTTACTGCAGATTCAGAAAATGGCTTCTCTGGAAAAATATCTTAAGGAACTTGATGCAACTCCACAATCGGACTACTCATTATGACGTGCAGCTAGAAATCTCAAAAGGCCAGTTGTCTCTAAACCACCATTAAGAAACTTGAATGGAAGTTGGGCAAGAAATGATGTTGAAAAAGGAAATCTGTTTGTTAATCATTTAAAAAACGTATTTACCCCAAATATATCTCACGATATTGCGGTCGAGTTACCACCTGTTGCTGCTAGAGCAGCTATTCCCCTCAGATTTGAGATAAGAGAAATCGAAAAAGCTTTTTGTGACTAAAACACTAAGAAGGCACCTGGTTTTGAAAAGATCAGTAATAAAATGCTTTTAGATCTACCTCGCATAGCAAAGAAAATTATTATAAGTATGTATCGACCTTTTTTGATTACTCTATATAGTTGTTATAGTTTTCTATATACAGGCTTTCAAGGTCATTAATTTAATGTAAATAAAAGATTATTTATTTCATTATCAATAAAATCCGACGTTTCGTTGGTATTCTTTCAAACTTCTTCAGGGATTGAGTTTTATTTAAATCTGGCAACATTGTAAAAATACAAAGTAAAAAAGTAGTTAATAATAACAATAATTATAATCTTAATTTTTGACAAATTAACTTACAATAATCTTTTTCGTCAGTTTACACCATTTATACACAACACAAAACTTAAAATATTAAAATAAAAATATGTAAATTTAAAAAGTATCACAGAAAATTTGTCCTTTTAGATCACAGTTGTTATTATTACTAAAGTATTGCAATGGTGTAGTTTGCATTTGTATTGTCTTTTTCTTCTTTTGTGTTTATTGCACTTGTCGATTTTTGTTGTATTCTTAAGCTCTCCAACGTGTATCTCTTATTTTCCCTTTTCTCTTTATCTAAAATTCTCACTTTTTCAAAGTTTGGCTTGTGTCCGTTTTCAATGCAGTGTTGTACAAGTGCAGTTGAATGTTTCCTCTTTTTGTGTCAGCTTTATGTTCGTCTATTCTCACGCCTAAATTTCTTTTCGTTGTACCAATGTAGATTTTTCCACACTCCTCATTATCACCGCCATCACATTCAATTTGATAAACAACATCACTTTGATCCCTGCACTCAATCTTTGTTTTTGTTTGTGTAAATAAATTATGTATTGTCTTGTTTGATTTATGCGCGAATATTATTTGTTGGTCTTTTATTATCTCTCTCAGTTTGATGTTCTCCGTAAGTCTTGGAATAAACGGTAGACTATAGTATTTGGCGTTACCAGATGTGTCATTTCTGAAGAAATATTATTTTTAACTTTAGCCAGTAATGAATTAATCAACCCCTTTGGAAAATTGTTTTTCATTAAGATATCCTTTATTCTTGTCATATTCTTAGATTGAAATTTTACGTGGCTTATTTTTATAACTTTGTCAATTAGATTCATTGCCGTATTTATCTTCTGTTTCATGGGTTGTGTTGAGTGAAAATTCATTAAGCGTCCAGAAGCAATTGGTTTCATATACCAATCTGTTATTATTATTGTTTTTATTTTTAATGCTATTTTACGCCTTGAATACTGTCCTCAAAAATGGAAGGTTTCCTTAGTTACCATGAAACCAAAGCCAGGCAAAGATCATACAAAAGTTGAGTCATATAGGCCTATTAGCTTATTATCAAATATGTCTATAATTTATTAGTTTCAAAATTAACTCCGATTTTAAGTGAAAATAGATGTATTCCAAACCATCAATTCGGATTTAGAAGAAAACACAGCACAATTGAACAGACTCATCGAATAGTAAATGTCATAAGAATAGCATTCTTCATCGACGTTTCGCAAGCTTTTGATAAAGTCTGGCATGATGGCTTATTACATAAATTGAAGCAAAATTTACCAGCAAACACACACAAGCTGTTAGAAAGCTACTTAGTCGGTCGTCAATTTATTATTAAAGAAGGAAATTTCTTAAGTTCACCTCAGCCAATTGGCGCTGGAGTCCCACAAGACAGCATCCTGGGCCCTCTATTATACTTGATTTATACTTCGGACATGCCAACAAACAACTACACCCAAACTTCAACATTTGCAGACGATACAGTTTTCTAAGCGTCCACGAAAACCGTTATGAAGCATCTCGTTACTTACATCATAATTTCAACTGTAAATAAGGTTAAGACAATGGAGGATAATGGTCAATGAGCAAAAATGCGTACATATTACATGCACCTTGCACCGGCAATCAAATAATTCCTTAACGTTCGCATGTTAAATATCTCGGTATACATCTGGATCGGCGATTAACGTGGAAATGCCATTTAGAGGCAAAATTAACTCAAATTAAACTTATTCTCGATTGCAAGCTTCTACTTTACAACTATCTATCTTAAAGCCTATCTGGTGCTACGGTATTCAGCTATTGGGCACTGCCTCGGCCTCTAATATCGAAAAAATTCAAAGGCGCCAAAATAAACTTCTTCGAATAATCACAGCCGCTCCCTGGTATGTAAAAAACTCAAACATTCATAAGCCCAGCGGTAAATATTGAAAGGACTGCAAGTGGCAGGCCTTTTTGAAGGCCTCGATACTCCTTTCTAAAAGATTCGCTTCGCATAATATCTTGCCTTCAGAAGTATGCCTTCTAGAAGGTATAAACTTCTATTTAAAAGACCTTCTGAAATATTCAGTACACATTCGCTACTCCCTTCTTTGAGAAGGGAGAAAGGAAGGTGTTCAGTTTTATTTACTTTTTATTTTTAGTGACCTTCCTTACTCCCTTCTTTGGGAAGGGGTCGAAGTTGTTTTTAAAGAAAGTGTGGAAGGCCTTGCGCCCAATGACAACCTGTGTAAAAAATAAATAAGTATGGAATGCGGCGAGAAGGGCTTCTGACTGCTTGTGACTGCTAAATAAGGCCTTCCATTAGGCCTCTTTACTCATTCTAGTTACCGCTGGGAGGATCTCAATGTGCCATTAGTAAAAACTATTATAACAAAATACGCAGTAAAATATTTAGAAAGGCTTGAACAACACCTAAATCCACTAGCTCGAAATATTTTAAATCATGGCGGCCACACTCGCTTAAGAAGCAAAGACACTGCACAACTTACCCAATTAGATAAGCGATAAACAACTATATATGTGAACAGAACCCGTGATGAAGAAAATTTTTGTCTGGCACTGGCAGGACATAAAATAACGTATGAGGTTAAGATTTGATTAATTATTGTTAGTTCATATTTAATATATGAAGATTCAATAAATAAATAATGAGACAAAAAAAAAAAAAAAATTAAACGTTTAATACACTTGATTAAAAGTTTAATTTACTTGATTATATTTTTAATTAGAACTGATTTTATTTTTGATTAATGCTTTTACTGGTGCAATATTTTTTTTTGTTGAACTATGGTTTGACAGCTGAGAATGGCAAACTGTGCTAATCATGAAACGTTTAACGCTAGAACTAGGCTTCCAAATTGTGGAAATTTACTTTGAAAAAAAAAAAATAAATCTGGTTGCGACGTTTATAGAGCAATTTGTCCATTTAACGAAACTCATTTCTGGTTAAATGGGTACGTCTATAAGAAAAATTACCGTATTTGGAGCGAAGACAATCCTTCAGCTGTTAACGAATCGCCATAATATACATTAAAATTAACTGTTTTGTTTACACGCTTTCGGCGTCATTGATCCTTATTTCTTTCGAGATAACCAAGGAGCTTTCGTTGCGGTAAATGGCAATTGCTATCGAGACATGCAATTGCTATCAGCTAAACATCAACGACATTTGGTTCCAACAAAATGTTGTAACTTTCCATACAGCGCGATTAACAATAAATTTATTGCAAAATCAACTTTATTTCCAGAGGTGGTCCTGTTCACTGGCCCTCTTGTTCGTGTGATTTAACGCCTCTGGATTACTTTTTATTGGGCTTTGTTAATAACCTTTGTACACTGATAGAAAAGGCGTCATAACGCTTATGTATTTTGACATCAGTATTATGACAAGTGTCTTCATTTTTGACCTCATGACACTTTTCATCATGGTGATGTCAACCTTAACATCACTTGGCCAAAGTGTCATCAGGGTCAAAATTAAATTATTTTATCAATGGGATGATACATCGGCATCACAGACATGACGAACATGACCTCTGTGCGATGACGCAGTAACATCGCAGAAAGGACACATCATCATCAATTTAATGACAGTTTGTCATTAAGTCAAAGTCATTAGAAATGACTTAAGTCAAAGTGAGAGAATATTATTATTTACTTACCCGTTACATATGTTTGTTTCACGTTTGTTGAATGACGACCTTTGCTTACAGCAGAACTCTCACTAATATGACACCAGCACCATGCCCCATATGGGTTTCATAGTCATTCTACTTTAAAAATTTTATGTATTTAACTAAATAATTAAAAAAAATATAATATAGGAATTTTTGCTTCTTATAATACATTGTTATCATGAAAATAATGTTAATAATAAACAAAATGTGGCATCTAATTGATGTCACTATAGTCATTAAATAGATGGCACGTAAAAAACTACAAAATTGTACGAAGATGTTGATCATTGGATTGATGTTACTTTTTGCATCATTGATGTCATTTATAGAAAAATTGATGTCAGAATTCTGATTTTAGAGCATCATCAATATGAAGATGCATTTTTCTATCAGTGTAGACTTCCAGACAAAAATGTGAAATTTGAATTTTCAGTTTTAACATTGCTATCAATCAAAAATGTCACCATTTCTGAAAAAACTTTTTTCTTTAAACTTTTTGCACGTTTAAAAAAAACCAAAATTTTTTTGAAATTAATTTTGTTTTAAAATATAAAAAAAAGATTAAACAAAAATAGACTTGCTAAAAAGGAAAAACATGATAAATGGTAACGCTGTTTTCAAAACAAAAACCATTTTGCCAGTGATGCCATAATAATAATAAAATTTATTTCCACTTTTCAAGTGATGACACTAAAATTATCGTAGATGTAGAATGGAATAGAATGAGATACGAAAATTTTAACATCTATGCAACTTGATGGTAGATGTTGACAAGTGTGAAAAGGCTTTAAGTCATTGGTTAATGCCGACAAACCAGCAACTCTTGAAGCACTGGAAGCCAATACTTAAGCAATTATGGACGCCATACGGCCATATTTAATGGAAAAAGTTGTTTAATATTGGATTAATCTAATGACTCATGTAACTCATAGCTGCGGCGGACACATGCCGGAAATCATATTTAAGAAATAAATTTCGCACCAACATTATTTCTGTCTCGTATTATCATTTTAAGTTATCGCACAGCAAAAAAGACGCCATATTTGGCACAAATTATTTCGTTATCCATGCACGAGATTTTTTTTTTAACAATTTTACTAAATTTTTTTCAATTGGGGTAGCAAAGCGCACCAGGTAAAGCTAGTAGTAATTTATGTTGTCCATAACAAAATGCAGCGCGCATTCCCCCAAAAGGTATAAAATTGCAAATATTTCAGACACAAAAATTTATAAATATTTTGTTTTCGCAAAAATTTTACTTAAAATTTCTCATTTAATCACATACTATTCCCTTATTTTTCATACACATAATCATAAAATTCTCTCTTTTCAGAACCATCTTCTCCCAAAAATATACAACCATTAAATCGTGTTTCTTAGGTGAGTAGAGACAACGTTTTTTTCCACTTTAAAACAATATTCCATTTAAATGCTTTCCGTTGAGAGAATATCCTTATCCTTTAGAGAGGGATTTAAAGCATCGAACGAAAATAGAAAAAAAAAAATAAGAAACGTCACTAATGAAATCAATCTATTTTTCTTATTTCATCTTCAATAATTCAAAAATAATTCATAACAGATCAATCATTTGCATAAAAAAATACGATAACACCATCTCAACTGGGATCCCGTCGTATAACATTTAAGCTGAACGTACATAAATTCAGGAAAAATTATTTTAATAATTTTTTTTTTCTTGTAAAACAAACTACAACAATTTGTTTGTTAAACTGAGTGTAAAGAAAATGGAAAAGTTCGAATCAAGAGTATAAAAATAATAGAATTATGGGGGGGGGGGGGGAGAAACTTTATAAAAAGAAAAATGTTCGATTTGTGTGACTGAATGTTGTGCAGTTGTCATTGAATATAATTTTCAGTTTAACGAAACTTTTAAAATAAATTGAAGAAAAATTAAAAAAATTTAGTGCAATAAGGCATCCGTGAGCATGAGCATGCACATGTTGCACGTTGGAAGGAACATACGTAAAATATATTGTTGCACGTGTCACTAGGAGGTCGGACATGTGTCATTTGGTATTACTATGTTACCCCTTTATGTGAACATACGAAAGTAACAAGTTAAGCAACGGTTGACTGTTTAGAAAACAGAGTAGTATAGAAATGTTCGCACAAAAATGTTTATTTATTATTTTTGGTGGCTAAAATGCTTTTTACATCCGCGTTTGTGCTGTTGTTTGTAACGAATTAAAATATTGATCCAAGACCCAACGTTAAGTATACCGATTGAATTAGAATGACGTTGTGAGTCGATCTATCGATGTCCGTCCGTCCGGCTGGTTGTCCATGTAAACTTCGAACGCAAAGTACAGAACGCTATTTTAGCTATAGTTTGCTAAATTTTAGTTCATTGGTTTTAATTACCGAAAAGACCAAGCCTGCTGAAAAAGGTGAGAATCGGTATATAATTTCGCATCACTTCAATAGAAGCTTCTCTCCGAAATAGAGTCTTTGTGCCCATTAACCATCTTATTAGGTTGGTATTTAGATTCAATTTCCAAATTTGATTTGACACGGTCCATATTTCACCATAGCTCAAATAGCTATAACAGCCATAACTTTCTTATAAATGTTGGCGTTGAAAAAAAAAAATTGGCGAAAACAGCTTTTACGACAGGCACTATTTCATGACAAAATGTTGTGCTGGTAGGTCCCATTAAATTATGTCCCATATAAACCCCCATCGTAAAGAAACCTAAAACAGTGATCCAACCAATACACGATGTTAATTGTAAATAAAACAAAAATAACAATTGTGATTTTTTAGTTGAACTGTCGCTTTTTAATTTGTGAAAATTTTGATATTAAGTTAGGCTTGAGTTCATGAAATTTAATTTTCATTGAATTATTTAACTGAAGGAAGGAATTTTACAACATGAAATTAAATAAAATTAATTGATATTTTTTTTTATTCTTGGCTGAGCTGGGCATCAATTCGGTTGAATTTACGTTTCTAATCATCAGAATTCTTTGCAGTTCTACCCTCTGCACTACTGCGGTGCCTGCCAGCCAACAGTCAAAAATCAATCTTTCACCAATGGTATAACTATAATTTTTCAATTCAATTCAATTTAATGAACTGAAGCCTAACTAATGGTGTTTTCTTTTCTAAAAAATAAAAATGCATTATAATTGTGTAATATATTTATCAGGTTAAACGCACCCTTACAAAGTGATACATTTTTCTAAATACAATAGAACAAAATAAAAGCTACGTTTTACACCCAACACTTATGTGTATTAAGCGTGTTAAATATTGAATGCAAAGTTTGTACTAAAGCGATATTCACCACTATTCTTAGTGATTTTCAACATTAAATTTTCTTTGAATTCCAATAAGCGTTAACAGCACTGATTTTCAACAATTAAAGTCAGCTGTACGCAAACACAAGAAAAAATTAATAAACAAATAATTGCTTGCATAAAAAAGTACTTAACGCAGATGCAAAAAAGGGTATTAGAAATGGAATAAATTTGCAATTTATGTTTGCAACATATTTAGAAAGGAAAACGACAACGTCTTACCTTTTTGCATTTTTTTAGAATAAAACAAAAACCCGCGCGAATGGTAGCATACATGGAACATTATTGTCAGAAAACGAAACACCATAAGTTAATATCAGAACTTTTAAAAACGAAAAGTTTCAAAGAATTATCTTTATATTTTTTTTTATTATGATAGAGGGATCTACGAAAATTATGTGTGAAACAAAATATCGGCCAAATGCCCGCCACGGCTTCGGTGGCATACCTCTATCCGATGGTCAATATATTGAATGTCTCTGAGACATAATAGATGTTCAATGTCGTTTTTGTGCCGAATCAATCCCATCCTTTAGCCCTTGAATTGTTCTTGGCTTATTGACGTACATTTTTTCTTTTAAATATCCCCAAAGAAAGAAGTGCCAAATCACATGATCGCGAAGGCCAATTAACATCGCCACGACGTGAGATAATACGGCCATTGAATTTATCGCGCAAATAAACAAAGGAACCATTGTTTCATTGGCTGTGTGGCAAGTGGCACCATTCTGTTAAAACCACATATAGTCTACGTCCATATCCTCAATTTCTGGCCACAAGAAGTCATCTCGCGATAGCGAACACCATTCAAGGTAACGGCTTAGCCGACATCATTTTCGGAGAAGTACGGACAAATGACGCAAAACGAACTGGGCGTGCATGCACAGGTTGCTTTACTTTTCCTTTAGAACTGTGCCCATGTTCTGTAACTCTCGCGTGGAGAAACTTTTTGATTGAAATGTGTGAAATGAAACAAAAATGCCATATATTGAAATAAGCAGCTTTCTCACTAAACTGTGTCTGTAAGTGTTTTTGGCGAGTATAAGCTGTCACGTAAGGAAATTACTCGCCAATTTACAAAAAAGTGTGTCTGTAACATTTTTGTAAGAAAAGTTCCCGCTTTGAACTGTCAAAAAAACTCACGAATAAAAATGGGGCGAGAAAAAATTTTAACACTAAAAAACTATTAAAAATGCAAAATGCAAACAATAATAATAATATAATTTTGATCTTGGCACATTGTTCCATTGTTTAAATATTTTGCTTTTGACATTTTTATAAAATATACAAATTTTTTCAAAGCTCGTTTGCAAACAACAAACTTTAAAGTCGCAATTTACATATACATATTTGGTTTAGCCGACGGTTGTATTTTCGCTGCCGTCGTTGAAAAATTTTCAATTTTAGTAAATTTTGGTCGTCGTCAACGATATGTGTTACTGACGTTCTTAACGGCTGCAATGTTATGACATTTGTAACGTAACGACGTAATCTGTTTTGATAGTTTTCGACATGAGTTACAGACACATTTTTTTTCTCACTTTTCGAGAAACGATGGAATATATTGTTTCACATCTTTTCATTGCGAGAAGTTCTCACTAAAGTTACAGAACATGAGTACTGGTTTGCTGAACTTTGCGCACAATTCTCCCGATTGTGGACACAATTTGTCAATTATGCTAGCCAAACAAATTGCGAAGTGAACTAAATGCATTTTGATTTGAACTACCATTTTCGTAAAAGGCTTCAACAATCTTAACGCGCTGCTCAATTGTGTACCTCTCTATGGTTGAATTTGTCAAATACTGAAAAAAGAAATATCAAATTAAGTTGGGCAAAAAACTTCACGTTAAGTTGTGATTCACAATTACCATCGTGCATTATGGTTGGACCACCCTTCATTATCCGGCTTAAAGGATTTTTAGGTGAATCTTAACCTTCTTCTGGCTTGTCCGTGATTATCAATAAGTATTACAAAGGGTACACTCTCGAACATTTTGCGGTGTAGGGTATTATATGGTAAAGCTTGGCCGACTTTACTTTCTTACTTGTATATTTCTGGTGGAAAAGTACTTTTGGTGAAAAAAGGTCTTTATAATAAAGTACTTTTTTGTGAAAACAGTGGTTTTTGCGAAAAACGGCACTTTTCGAGAGAGAAAAATGCTATTTGGAGCTTTTTTGGTAGAAAAAGTATTTTTTTGCTTTTTGGAACTGTTTTAGGGAAAAGGTGATTTTTGGAAAAAAAATACATTTTAAGTAAAAACGATTTCTGATAAAAAAAAAAATGTATTTCCGGTGAGAAAGGTGCTTTTTGGTAAAATGTTTTATTTTGCAGAAAAATATCTTTGATAAAAAAGAGTTTTTCGGTATAAAAAGTGCTTTGCCGAAAAAAGTACGTTTGTAAAAAATAGTTAAAAAAAAAACAAATGTTATTCATTGTTTGAAGTGTTCACTGTCACCCTACCAGTAACGTTTAAAATTTCATAACCCTGTAGCTGTTGCATGTTTTTTAAGTTTTTCTAGAATTTTGTTATTCCTCTTCAATACTCTGTTTTACTTTAAATGGGCAAACTCCCCCATTGTTGCCTTAAAAGCAGCCATATAGACAGACATGCAAAGAGGGATTTTCGTTGTGTACCTTCGTTGCACAGTAAATTCACTTTACATGTCGCTAAAACTGTAATACATTTATTTATACATACATCTACATATAAGTATATATGTATGCACACATGTTAACGTTAATGTATGTAAACGTATGTTTCTATGCATTAACGTGTTTTATTACATACAAACATACATACATAAACATATTTAGTCACAAGTGCATAATTTAAGTTTGAATATACAATATTTTTTTTTTCTCAACTAGAAAATTTATGCAAATCTAGCTGACAAACAAGAAGTATGGAATCTAAAAATTTACATGTTAAAAAGGCAAAAATAAAAAAGCTTCACAAGATGTATGAATATGTGTGTATGAGTGAATTTTTTTTTCTTTGATTTTTTTAAGTCAGCACAGTGTCAAAAAGTCAGGAGCACTTTTTTTTAGTTTGGGACACTTTTTTATAGAAAAGCGTCTAAAGTCGACTTAACTTATCTAAAGGTGTGAACTCTTTTTTATAGTGTCTAAAATTGGATGCTCCTTTTTTTATAGAAATGTGTCCAAATGCATGAGCAGTTTTCTGTTTAAAAGTTTATAAAATCAGGGTCACTTTTCATAAAAAAGTGTTTTCATTCAAAAGCACACTTTTATTGATAGAAATAAGTCTTAAGTTGCAATAACTTTTCTTTTAAAAGCGTGTTAATGCTGGGCAGTATTTTATATGAAAGTGTTAAAAGTTGGAGTATGTTTTTTTTACAGAAAAGAGTTTTAAATTAGTAGTAATTATACACATGCACTTTTATATTGAATCGGTCTAACGATGTCCGTCCGTCTAGCTAGCCGGCAGGCTGGCAGGCAGCTATCCATGTAAACCTCGTGCGTAAAGTGCAGGTGCAATTTCGCGTTAGTTTGATGAAATTTGGTACAACGGTTTAAATTGCCAGAGGGGCCGAGCCTATTGAAAATAGTGAGAATCGGTCTATAATTCAAAATATCCCCCATACAATAAACTTCTTTCTGGAATAGAGTCTTTGTGCCCATAAACCATCATATTATCTTAGTATTTAGACAAAATTTGGTCTAGACTTATTATATTGCAATGTTAATCATCTACCCAAATTTTATGGGAATCGGTTCATGAAGTTAGGTGGAAGAACAGGTACTCATGAAAATAAATGACAAATGTATGGCCCTTCCACCTGTAGCGAAGGGTATAATAAAATCTGACGATGGGAACACTTTTCTATAGAATAGTTTGTCAAGAAGTGGACATAAGGGTTGTTAAAGCGAAATTTCATTATGATGGTGTGAAGTTGGTTTGTTTTAACGGTTTTAGAGATTAAAAAATTTTTCTGTTCAAAATAATATGAGTGCCCGTTAATACAACGTTAACTTTGGTTCTTTATTATTATACTAGCCGTTTCCGCGGCGCGCCGAGGCTTTGTCCTCCCAGATTGTGTTTTTGATCAACTATAAAGAAATATTGTGTGTAGATCGATCTACATAAGTTTTAAATTTCATAAAAATCGAAATTGGCTATTAGTCCCTTCATATTCCTAGCTTTGATAAACATATACCCCCTGCGTCTTTTAATTACGCTGATCTATCTATTAAAATTTCATTAAAATTGTTTAGATATTTTCGGAGTGGCAGTAGTTCTCCCTATGTCTATGTGACTTGGTCGCTTTCGCATTCGGTCAGGGGAGGGTCGAGCAGAGAGATAGACTGGATCCGAAACAGCTTGCTCATGTAAAAATGGCTTTCTTTTTCTTATGAGTATGGAAACTATTGTTTTAATAGATCTTCTAAAACGATAAATAATATTTTATGAATAAAGGAGGCTTAGCGGCCCTGAACCCAATCCTAAGTTAGTATCAGTTAGATAAATACAAAGTACGAACAAAATTCCCTCTTAAAGATTTAACGGAAATTCAAAAAGTACCAGTTAAAGAACAAAAAAGTACCAAAAAGGCCCTCTTACAGATTCGTATTCACTCAATTCATTGCATGTTTAATTGAATGCTTCTACGTCCAATATTAATGACAATTAAAAAAAAGTACCAGTGAAAGAACAAATAACAATCAAAAGCCATGTTACAGATTCTCATCCACTCAGGTCCAATATTAACGAAAATAAAAAAGTACCAGTTAAAGAACGAAAAAGTGCTAACAGATTCCTTTAAAGATTCTCATTCACTCTTGCCTGTTTAATTAAATGTTTTAAGTAGAATGCTAACGGAAATTAAAAAAGTACCAGTTAAAGACGAAAAAAGTATCAAAAAGTTCCCTCATAGAATCTTATTACTCAGGATATTGCATGTTGAATTTTGTGTTTCAATGTCCAATATTAACGGTAATAAAAGAAAGTACCAGTTGTAGAACCAAAAAGCTAAAGAAAGAATTTTTATTTTCGTATTTCCCCTTTTTGGTACTTTTTTTGCTCCCTATTGAAGTATCAAAAATTTCCATATTGTAGTGTGAGCCCATTAAATACGTTTTAGCCAAACAATGGCGATAAATACTTTGTGAAAAAGTACCAAAAATAGTTAAGAATTTTACCCCTAAAACTTTTGGGTTTTCTTAAAAGTACGGAATCCGTATTTGTATTATTTAGATAAGTTATGAACTTGATATAATGTTAATTTTTACGTTTATTAGTTTAAAACATAGACGGGGTGACAAAAAGTATCCAAATTGGGTTTTACTCATTTACTCCCTAAAAAAACCGAATTTCAAAAAAGTACCAGACACTTGTCTGCTTATTTGTAAAAAGAACAACGACAAGTATTAAATTTCTTTCAGCTTTAAAATATTAGTATAGATGAGCTTGAGTTTATTTTCCTTTCAATACCACTGTGCCTACTTCAAAATATGTTTTGTCATTATAAATTTTTTCTCCACTTAAAACATAAATTCTATTTGTCTCTGGTGTATGTGGACATAATCACCAGAGAGATCTGAACGTTCTTCCTCCCTTTTTTGTTCAACATTTTTTTCTGCTTTTCCTTCGCATATAATTGTATTTAATAATTTTACTTCTATACTTGAAAACATTTTCGATCAAAATTTACATACGACCGAGTGTGAACAACTTCTTTCTATTTTAACTCATGTAGAAAAGTGGGAGCAGGAAGTTTGACATTTGTTTAGACCTTTCGATAAGTACAATAAGTGGGCGAGCATAGAAAGTATGCATTGCCATTTTTAAGGGTTAAATGTGTGTTTAATGAACTTTTTGTTGTTGTTTTATCTCCTTCTTTAAACCCTTTTTTGTTTATTTTGTTGTTGCTTTACGAAGTGTATGGAGTAAATGAGTAAACAATACTTTATTTATTTTATCCCATAAGTAAGTACTTTTTTGGTTTAATTTAAATTATCTAAGGGTTTTAATCGACTAAAAAAGTCCTTAATTTGTTATGTGCCTTTTTGTGTGTGTTTTTGTTTGTCTGTGTTATTTTATTTACTGCCATTAAACATGACAGACATTAAACATTTTGTCTGCATGTTCATAAAAATAGAATGATGGCCGAGAGGAAAGTTTTAATGTTCATCAAAATAAACATTTATTATTAAGGAGTATTAGAGAGAATTTTAAAATTTATTGCTCGAAGTTCACACAATTGTGTGCGTATTGAAAAAAATTCTAATGACTGTTTGTTCGACAATTAGTAGTGGACAGCAAGACAAATTATAATTGCTAAATTTAGCATTTGTAAAAAACCCATTTATAAGGATTTGAGAAGTGGGAAGGGATGGATAATTTATTAATTTTTCTTTTTTGTTGCAGATATTTTGAATATCTGTTAAGATTACATTATTACATAATGAATTAAAGTATTTAAAAACCTTAAAGAATAATTTAATTTAATAATTTACTTGTGCTTATCGTTTGATTAAAATCGTTTCGTGACTTAATTTAGGCCATATGTATTAAAATGTTCTCAGATTTGCACAATCTTAAATGAACTCATTTCACCGTATGCAATCATAGTTTGGTAGGTTGTTATACGCACATGTTACGTATAACCACTCTGCATGTTAGAGCCTGCCAATGTTAACCTTTTGGCAATTAAAAAAAATTACAATAATTTTTTGGTACCAAAATTTTGCTTAAACGTACATGATTAAGGTTGATCTATTAGTTTACTAAGCACAAATATTTTTTTACTTTTTTGCTTTAAGCTTCTTCATATTTTTATCTTAGACCCCACAAAGTGTGAGCTGGTTAAAAAAGATTATCTGAGTTAGTAATATTAAATACTTTTTTGAAAAGTCCTTACGCAGCCCGTAAAAATTCCCTATTTTTCCCTACGTGTTAAAAAAAGTTGTCTCTACAAAAATCCCTACAACTTTTCAATGATAACATATCAACATTAATAAAACCATTTGTATTAATGTGCATATCGCACTTGTTCTACAATAGTGTGTCCATTCACTTTTTGAAAAAAATCGGCACATAATAAAGGGCGGTTAATTTCAAGGGCCGATGTTGATTTTGAATAAAACACAAATTATTTAGGAAATTATTGTCATTTCTTTTTATTACGACAATATTGGAATGGTTTAATTATATAGGGAACAAAATGGCCGCCGCGACCTCGTCGGCACACCTCCATCCGATGGTCCAAATTTTCGAGGTGCAATTGTTGGGCACGAGGACGAGTTGAGGCGGATGGCTCTTCAGCCACACTATCGCGAACAGCAGCAATATTTTCTGAAGTACGAGCTCTACGAGCATTCACATATCCTTCAGACCCGCTTTGCTCAAATTTGTTCACGATTGTTCCGATTGTGCGCACATTTGGACGCTTAAAATTACCAAAAAATCACGAATTGCACGATATGCATTTAGATTTGAACGCCCATTTTTATTATAGGCCTGAATAACTTTAACGCGTTGCTCTGTATCTTTGTATCTTTCCATGGTTCAAATTGAGTTAGTTTGAAATTGAAAAATGTCAAATTAAATGCAGAAAAAAACTTGAAGTTTAGGTATGGTTTACATTCAACACCGGCACTTAAAATAAACCACCCATTTCTCTATTTCAGACTTACTCAATTTGAACCATGGAGAGATACACAATCCAACAACGTGTTAAAGTTATCCAGACTTATTATGAAAATGGGCGTTCAAATCAAAATGCATATCGTGCACTTCGTGATTTTTTTGGTCAATTTGATCGTCCAAATGTGCGTACAATCGCAAAAATCGTGGAAAAATTCGAGCAAACCGGGTCTGTAGAAGATGTGAGAACACCAGTGCATGCTCGTACAGCTCGTACTGCAGGAAATATTGCTGCTGTTCGCGATAGTGTGGCTGAAGAGCCGTCCACCTCAACTCGTCGTCGTGCCCAACAATTGCACCTCTCACGCTCGTCGTTGATGAACATTATGCATAAAGACTTGCATTTACACGCTTACAAGGTGCAATTGGCTCAAAAACTAAAGCCTCTTGACCATTTCAAACGTCGTGAATGGGCAGAATGGTGGCAAGAAATGGCAACAGTGGATGATCAATTTTCGAAGAAAATCATCTTCAGTGATGAGGCACATTTTCACCTCAGTTGTAACGATTCTGTGTTTGGGCTAACTAAGTTTGGGAACGAGGCTACCTATTAGATTCGGCCGTGCTCGTCGGATGGGGAGGCTTGTATAATGTTCCCATGAAATATTAATAGAAATTATCTTTTGAATCGAAACCGGAAACTTTACTTTAGGTAGCATGAATTAAATGAATGATCTACAGAGCTAGATGGAGAAGAGAGAAGAAAGAAGTGGTTGCTGATTGTAGGGTAGCTTGAGGTGGTGTACACTACCCTACGACCTAGCCCGCCCACCATGCTGACAGTATGCTTACTATTCGTTGAGAAAAGTTTGTTGTGGTTGATGTAGGGTCCAGATGAATCCATTATATTGCTAATGCAAATCCACTCACCCACACCAACACCACTTCGACTACCAAATGAAATTGATTATCTTCCGTATTCTTGCCAATGATTCTGAGCTCTGTTATATCTGAAATAACTTCCGGTTTGTTAAAATTAATTCGAGAAAATTATCTCTAATCGCCCAAAACCAAAAGCGCCAAATTTCCTTTAAGAAACCAAATCCTAAAAAAAAATACACGTGATAATAAAAATTTCCTTGTTCAAACACTTAAATTCCATAAAAAAAAATCCTTACCCAAAGTATGTTTGTATTTTGCAAAAATAAAATTTCCTTTAATCCTTGCTCTAAGAATTGGTTTTTCCACAAATAAATATATATCTTAATTTCTTCCTTTTTTTTTTTTTTTTACAAGGAAAATATTCCCCCCGAACTATTATAATTTAAATGAAGAAAAATTTTGAAAATATTCAAACATAAAATCGAAGGTAATTTAATTGAAAATTTATATTGAAAATTTTAAGGCCAAAGTAAAATGTTAGTTAATTCAGAATAAAACAGTAAATTTAGAATAACATATATATAAACCCAAAAGTCACCCTCACACAGTGGATTCGTCAATAAACAGAATTGCCGCATTTGGGCGAATGATAATCTAAGAGTGATTGTCGAAAAACCAATGCACCCACAAAGAGTGACTGTTTGGTGCGGTTTATGGTCTGGCGGCATCATCGGGCCGTGTTTTTTCCAAAATGAGGCCGGTCAGGCAGTTACTGTGAATGGTGTTCGCTATCGTGAGATGATAACGAACTTTTTATGGCCCGAATTGGAAGATATGGATGTGGACGATATGTGGTTTCAGCAGGACGGTGCCACTTGCCACACAGCTAACGAAACAATGGCTCTTTTGCGCAACAAATTCAATGGCCGTGTTATCTCACGTAATGGCGATGTCAATTGGCCGCCAATATCATGTGATTTGACACCGTTGGACTTTTTTCTTTGGGGTTATTTGAAAGAAAAGGTGTACATCGATAAGCCAGCAACAATTCAAGAGCTAAAGGATGAGATAATTCGGCACATTAACGGCATAGAACCTCCATTATGCCTCAGGGTCATCGAAAATTTGGACCATCGGATGGAGGTGTGCCGCCGTGGTCGCGGCGCCCATTTGGCCGATATTTTGTTCCATACATAATTAAGTAATACCAATATATCATAATAAAATAATATTACAAAAATTTCCTAAATATTTTGTGTTTTATTCAAAATCAACATCGGCCCTTGAAATTTAACCACCCTTTACATGAAGTTCACGATGTTTCAACTTAAAATAACTTTCATTCAACGTGATTCGGCTTGTTATTTCAATATAAATGAAATTTTGCTCTAACTTTACTACAATGTTAAATTAACATGAATTATAGTTATTTTAAAAGAAAAAAATGTTGTTCGCAAGTTATTGTAAAATCAGGTTGAATTAACATGAAAAACGTATGAAGCAAAATCACCACCGAACAATTTTAAATCAGCCTTGTTTTCGACTTTTTTAACGTGATTTTTTTCTGTGTATATAAAAATGCATGAATTGCTTATTAATTGGAGTTTATTAGGAAAAAAAAAATAATTACATACCAATTATAACAATTCTTGAACTTAAACGAGCAAACAAAAAAACAGTTCATAAATATGTAATATGCATTTTATCAATGAATACACAAGGTGTGTTATCAAGTCATATTGTCATAATATCCTTAATAATATTTTACAATTGTTTAAAATAAATAAAAATTTTAATGCTGTGTTCTTTGATTCGTTATAACTGCACAGTAGAAATCTGAATTATAAGCGGTAGCCCACAACAGTCATATCGTCGGCTTATTATACAAACTCACTTTCAGCACATTCTACAGAAGAGACAAAAAAGTTTTTGTTTTCCCTATTTGCAGCTTGGAGAAAATTAAAAAAATAATTAGTTTTACAGACTTCAAGACTTAAATAGAAGAAAAACTACGTTAAAAGTGGATTTAGCCGGTTTGCATATTAACCCGACGATATATATTTCTTGTAATTAAATTAAAACATAAGACTTTATGACTACCTTGTGAATCCCCCAAATTTGTATTTATAAAAAAAAATAAACTGAGATAATTTTACTAGTTATTTCAATAGTTAAAGGAGATCTTATAAAATAATCTTTTTGAAAAGTAATTTGTTTTAAATGGTTAGGATTAAAGCGTTTCTTTTCTTTAGTATTGACAAAACTTGACTGGGAAAAAATTCTTTTACTTATCGTAGATCTAATTTTTTAGTCCTTTTCCAGGATCTCTCTAAACATATACTCCATTATGCCATTAGAGTTTTTTTTTAAATTTTAAACACTTCTAATTGTTTCGTTTAATTCTGTTGAAAGACTGATATGAGAAGATATCTAGGAGAAACGTGAAACAAAAAAATGTGTTGACAATCAAACATTTAATCCATTTTTCGCCACATTCCTGCTAATCGAGGATGAAGATAAAAAAAATTAAGAACATTGTAATTTTAGTCACCGGTCGGCGGAAAATGGGTTTAAATGGAGGTCACTGAACACCTTCTTTGTTTGTAAAGGGTGATTTTTTAAGAGCTATAGAAAAGTTAAAAAAACACATTATATTCATAAATGCATGAAATCTTTATTTGAATCGATAGAACGGTCCATATAATTTAATGTTTGAAGATTATTTCATGCAAATATTGACCGTGACTGCGCCTCGAATGGTCCATCCGCTTAGTCCAATTTTGGCATACTCTTTCCAACATTTCGGCCGGTATATCACGAATAAATACTTCAATGTTGTCTTCCAATGCGTCAATTGAAGCGGGCATGTGTGTATAGACATGAGCTTTAACATAGCCCCACAAAAAATAGTCTAAAGGCGTTAAATCGCACGATCTAGGCGGCCAATTGACCGGTCCCGAACGTGAAATAAAATTTTCACCGAACTCGCCTCTCAATAAGTCCATTGTTAAGCGTGCTGTGTGGCATGTGGCACCGTCTTGTTGAATCCACATGTCATGCCAGTCAAGTTCTTGCATTTTGGGCAAAAAAAAAGTTAGATATCATCTCACGGTAGTGCTCACCATTCACAGTTACGTTACGATTCGCATCATCTTTGAAGAAGTAAGGTCCAATGATGCCATTAGCCCATAAACCGCACTAAACTTTGACTTTTTCTGGATGCATTGGTAGCTCTTGCAATGCTTCTGGCTGATCTTCACTCCAAAATCGACAACTCTGCTTATTAACGTACCCATTGAGCCAAAAATGAGCTTCGTCACTGAACACCCGAAGAAGCGCCCGATGAACTTGCTTAACAGAGCACGCATTTTGATAATAAAATTCAATAATTTGCAAGTGTTGCTCGTTTGTAAGACGATTCATGGTTAAATTATAGACCAAACTGAAGATGTTTGACAGTGAAATAAAACACGAAACTTGCGTCAGCTGTTTAAACCAGTGTTGCCAAAAATATAATTGCTAAAAAATTACCCATTATAAAAAATATCTTCTAAACATATATTTTGTATATGAGACGAAACAAATAATTTAAAACACAAAAAAATATGTTATAATACTACAAAATATTGAAATTTTTGTAACATCGGTTAATCGACTGAAATTAACCGGTTAAAACGTTGATCTAAACAAGCCAATTGGAAATTAGCCGATCAGTTAATCGGGTAGTAATTAATCGGTTAATCGATTGACGGTTAATCTTTTTCTATCTTTTTAAGCGGCAATATTTTCAAAATAAAAAATTCGTTAAAACTGTGCAAAATCGATATATTGTTTAACCTGTATAATGACGTATTGAAGTACTTAATGACCCGGTTTATAGCCCCATTTTTAACATGTCGTTAGCGCAAAAGTTGTTCAATGTTTAACATTTTTAAATTAAAATATAAATTCGTATTGACTTTGTGTCCTTATTCCTGCCTCATTTGTCTTGTCTTTTTTCGAATATCAATATTAAAAACATTTCTTCAACTTTCAACTTTTTGAATTAGAACGATTTCTATCTTATTTCTATTTTTGGCAATTCATTTAGATTCTCTTTTAGCAGCAAAACTTATTTAAGTAAAAGGTTCATGTGTGTTTTCTACTTTCTTTAAAATTTTTCATCCATTTAAGTGATGATCCTGATAATGACGAAACGAATATTTACCGAGAATGAGTTGAATATTTGATTACGATTTTTTTTTTTGCATTTTATTTATACGGTCTTAAATTCAATCTGCCTTCAATATGGCAAGTACAAAATTTGTAGTCCAAAATAAATATTCATATTGCTATTAAAGGAGAGTTAGAGCAGAAAACAGATTTAGTTTTACAAAAAAAAAAAACTTTACCTGAAAAAAGTTTGAATAGTTCCAAAGTTTGTTTTCAACAATGTATATACATATTTTCTAACAAGTTTGTTAAAAACACATGGATAAAATTCTTTGATTTAAATGCATTAGACTTAACCCAATAAATAAAAATGAATGCTTTAGAGTTGACGAAAATAATTTAAAATTTTAGTTTTAACAAGTTAAGCCTTGAGAACACGGAATGTGAGAAGCCATGTGCGCATGTGGTTCTGACGTAATTTTGACGTCATCACACAACACACAATGTCCATTGTGACTTATGGCCTTATAGTGCTCTCAGTTATTGCTGATCAGTGTTACCACCAGCGAAAATCAAGACTACTTAAGATGAAGCAAAATTAGTCGGTTTCAATGAAATACTTCACCTGAATATCAAATCAACGTTTTACGGCCTTTTTTATACCCTCCACCACAATTAGAAGCGGGTACATACTAAGTTTGTCATTCCGTGTGAAACTTTTTTATTATTTCATCTCAGACCCCATAAAGTATATATATTCTGGCTCCTTGAGTAATTCTAACTCAATTTAGCCATGTCCGTCTGTCTGCCCGTCTGACTCAAAAGAAATGAACAAACTTGGTGTCAAATTGCTTGCAGTTATCCTAAGCAGCTTGGGATTGAAATCCTGCAAAATCGGTTCAGTCGGAATAGAGCTATGAATCAAAATGTGGAACCACCACCTTAAAAAATTTATAATTTTGTTACAAAAACTAACATAAATGGTGGAACAATGCACGGAATGAAATAAGACTTTGCAAAAGTTCGTGAAGATCGGTCCATAATTTACCCTAGGCCCCATATAAACCCTACTCCCGAAAACAGTTTAGTACGCCTAAACCGTAGTTAATAATGCTATCAGAATAAAATTTCATATGACTAGAAATCACACTAATAAAATTCGTGATGATCGGATGATTATTAACTATAGGCCCCATACAGAGCCCACTCTGGTAAATTTTAAATTAAATATTCCTAAAACCGTAGCAGATATGAATATTGCGGTAAAATTTCTTCCAACTTAGCTTCATATGGCCAGAAAAAAAATGTATGCAATTTTGTGATATAATAAACCTAAGATCCATTTTAAGCAGCCTTCTGAAATTCACTGCAAATGAAAATAAATTAATTTTATGTTTGTTAATACCAGAAATAACTCTGCAGAATTTTGGGAATTTCGCCACTGTATTGAAATTTATTGTTACGAATCATGATATTTTACTCGAGATTGTCGGTCTATAATTTAATGTAGGTCTAAACCGCACCCAATTTAAATGCTTATGTCTGTTTTTATAAAGATAAATTAACACTAAATAGATCTCATATAGATATCACTCCTGAAATATTCGAACTGTCCCTGGAGAGTATCAAAGATTCGGCACAGCCGAATATAGCACTGTTTATAGAAGGTTTTTGAAACGGATTTTTTATGACAATGTGTACCAATTACACCTGATCTACTTACTTCCTTAAGCGGATGGTACAGAATATTGGTTCCTGCAGTCGAACGTAGAATAGATTTTCAAGCGCTTCGATATTCTGCGTTTCTTCTTCTTTAACTTGTAACACCAAGTTTCGAGATGTCTTCCTCCAACTGATCTTTCCGCCGCGGTTTGGGTCTTCCCCTTCTGCGTGAACCGTAACTAGGTGCGTATTCATATGACCTTTTATCTAAAGCACCTTTGTTCATTCTCACAATATAATTTAATACGCTTTACACGCCAATGTCGGCTTATAGCTCGTGACGCCTTAACCATATTTTTATCGTTCGTCTGGCTAGTAACTCTCACTCATAACAACTCACCTATTACCATGAAGAAAACCCTGATCTACACCCAAAATAAATTACCCACGCTCTACCCACCCACGAAGGTAAATATTACACCCAATTCCGGTAATTACCCGCGAAGTGGCAACACTGCTACTAGTAAAGATTATCTCAGATTTCTCCAAATAATTTATAGGTTCTCTGTCGCAGCTGGTGCAATCAGTGCTGCCATTTATGTTTAATGAATATATTAATTTCATGTTGTAAAATTACTTTCTTCAGTAAAAATAATTGAATGAAAATTAAATTTGATGAACCCAAGCCTTACTAATGCCCAATTTTTAGGATAGTATTTAAATCCATATTAAGTTAATTTTCATATAAACTTAAATCGCATTTAAATACAGATTGATTTTTTTATTTTTTTTCGAAATGTCTTGTTTAATTAAGATAAAAGTATGGTAGCACTATTAAATACAAAAAATATCATAAAAAAGAGTATTTGTTTGCAAGGTGGTCTCAAAAACAGCTGAATTTTATTGAATTGCATGTTGTTGTTGTATTGTGGTCATATTGCTAAGTTATTCCAATGGAAACTTAAGTTGTATTTAAATGTATCCCATCGGTGAATTAAGTTTTATTTAAGTGTTTAGTGAAGAAGAGAATTTTGTATTTAGAACGCTTTTAACCCTTATGTGAGTGACAGGGTACCCGGGTAACTTTTTAATCTTTAATTGCATTTTTTGTTTGTTTAAAATTTCTTAAGGGAGTGGAACCTCTAGAGAACTCTTATTATTGTGTTTTAAATATATTTAAATAAACATTAGCTTAGTTTCTTAATTTAAAAGGGTTCTGTGGGTCAATTTATATTTTGCACCCTTGACGGATTGACAGGGTACCCGGGTACCTTTACGAAAATATTTAAAATAACATTTATTTTTTAGTATAATTTAATTTATTGTAATGAATATCAGCTGAAAAGCATGTTGAATTGAATAAACTGGAATATTTTTTACTTTTCACATGAATGAAAATTTAAAATTTAAAAATAAAAAGACAGTGTTAGTTATTTTGTACATATACATATTTCGTTTATATTGTTTATTCAAACAAAAGGCTTGAAGAAAGCACAAAAAATAGAAATTATATACACTTCACTATAGAACAAATCAGAAAAAAACAAAAAAAAAAAAAAAAATAGAGTGCTGAGATCCTTGGAAGAAGGATTCACACAGAGGACGGTGAATTGAATGTTCGATACAACTTGCGCACGCCCTCCGAGTTTTTCTATTTTTTTTTTTTTTTTGGCACATAGAGCAACTGCCGACAATTCTGAAATGACTATTACTTTCACGCAAAATTATATCGCACATCTCACTGGATAATTAAGTTTTAAATACGTCCTTAGGTGCTCCTATATTTAAGCCAGGATCAGGACCGCTGCGTTGCCGTAATTTCTGTTGATGTATTGGTATTTCGGATAGCGATCACGACGCCAATGAGAACCATCCTTTCCATGGACTTCAGTTGTTTCTTCACTCCCGTCAGAATCATATGAATCCTCGTGTCCTCTATTTATCCCATATGTTTTGCATTTTCAGAATATGTTCACATTCGTTTTATATATCATTTGTATCTATGGAATTTAAGCGTGCTTGTTTAGAACAAGAAGCCAATGTTGTTATTGCACTTTACCTTCTTCTTGCGCTCACCGAACTTATTCATGTATGAACATAGTAATGTATGAAAGCAGTAGCAAGTAGATGTATTTGTCAATCAATCATAAAGCCAAAGGGAAATCCCCCGATTCGTGTTTATGTTAGACATTGCAGAAACTTATATTTTACATTTTGTTAAACGAATTTTCTTATATATATTGTAATATAATGTAAAATTGTCGTATTTATTGTATGTGGTACCAGGGTACCCTGTCACTCTGTTAAAGGTGTTTTTTTTTGTCACTCACATAAGGGTTAAATATAAATGTATGTTAATGTCAATCCTGAAAATTAGCCACAAGTATCAAAATTTCAAATTAAAAATAGACAGTTCGACTAAAAAATCACAATTGTTCTAAAAATAGCTATGGCACAAGCACTATATGTTTACTAGAGTGGGTCAATTTGTTCGGGCCCAAAAAAGTGACAAAGCGTATAGCAAAATCGTAATCTACGCAAAATTCTAAGAACTTTTCCTAAAGAAACGATGGTTCTAAAATCAAAATCGAGCTTCCGGTTTTTGACTTAAAAGTTTGGTGCTCAGAAAATCTGAAAAAAATAATACTTTTTTGGAAATATTTATTGCAATTGGTGAATAGTTGGCCTGTATCGCTGAAAGAGGTCTTGTTTAAAAGAAAATTCTCTCAGCTTTCTATATCTGTGCTAAGTTTTAGAAAATTATGTACATAAATAATTGGTTAGGAGATTTTTGTCAAAATGTTCATAGTCAAGCTGGTAAAATAAAAAAAATGTATTTTATTTTTTTTTAACCCAATTTTCTATTTTAAATTCACTACCTTTTAAAAAAGAAACTAAATGAAAAAAATAAAATAAAATTACCCAATAAAAATTTTTCTCATTTTGCGAAGCACTAATGGTAGGTACATTTAAAAAAATAAGCGCAATGTTATGCGCTACGCAATAAGACATACAGAAATGCAATAAAGTATGTAAGTGAAAGAGCTCTCAACAACTTAAAAAAATAACATTTCAAGTGTTACGGCATTCCCTTACTACGAAGCAGGTTTGTAAGGAAGAATACTAAAAAGTAACTGTATCAGTGTGTAAAGCTGATCGTTACATCTAACAATTTTTATATGCTTTATGTGTCATAAATGTATTGCTTCAAAGTGGGAACTCGCCATATAAAATTCATGTCTTCCTTACAAACCTGCTTCGTTCGAAGCTCCATTTTTTATTGGGTTAGGACTTCAATTAAATTGTATTTATAAGAAAAAATACTGGCCAAACCAGAAATTAAACCATTACATCCTGGGTCACAAGGCCCAACATAACCGTTAAACCATAACAGCACTTATTAACTTATGCGCTTAATACGAGTTTTTGTACATTTTTTTAAATATTGCTGGCTATTCTTGAAAACGCGTCAAAAAAGTGAAAATTTGTATTAAAAAAAAAATACTTTTGTTTACCATACATTTCTAAAATGGAATATACGTGAGAATTTTAACTTTAAATTGTGTGAACGATAGAATTACAAACTTTTCAGTTTCTCATTACCTATTTATTTTTTGTTTTTAAATTATGGCCCTTATTATGTAAAACGCAACGCCAAAGCATTGAAAGCAAAACAAATTCATAAATATTTTGTTGTTGCTTTCTACAAAAAGTCATGTACCGTTTTCAAATTTTCAACGCCATAAGTAATGAGGCGTCTAAAATTTTAAAACGCAAAAAGAATTTCTGTAGAAAGCAACAACAAAATTACAAAATATTTATGAAAACATCTTAAGTCAAAATTAAAAAGTGGAAAAAAATTGTGTTAATCGTACGAATTTTCATTAAAAAACATTTTTGCTTACGTTTTTTAAATTTTGTAGTATGAACAAATTTTTTCTTTAATTTCGGTTTATTTTATTTTTTAACAAAAATGCTTTTTTCACCGAGTTTTTTTTAAATCTTTTTTGATCTCTTATCTCCACTTAAGATGTTTTGTCAAAATGCAGCAGAATTATTTTATTTTAATCAACTTTGAATTAAAATCTAGTTAAATTATTTTGTTGAACTTTTATGTATCAAAATTTTAGCAGTTTTAGGTTTCTTATCAGCTTGACTATGATTATTTTGACAGAAACCTTTTAACCAATTATTGATGTACAGATTTTTCTAAAACTTAGCACAGATATAGAAAGCTGAGAGAATTTTCTTTTAAACAAGCCCGCTTTCAGCGATACAGGCCAACTATTTACCAATTGCAATAAATATTTCCAAAAAAGTATTATTTTTTTCAGATTTTCTGAGCACCAAACTTTTAAGTCAAAAACCGGAAGCTCGATTTTGATTTTAGAACCATGGTTTCTTTAGGAAAATTTCTTAGAATTTTGCGTAGATTACGATTTTGCTATACGCTTGGTGGGCAAAAAAATTGACCCACTCTAATGTTTACATTTATACTTCAAGTTTTACAAATAAAATGTAGACGAAAGTGGACAAAATGATAATAAACAAATGTATTCAAGACTAAGTTTTCCTATTTGCTGCTTGAGAGGAAAACCAAAAATATAGTTAATTGACACACTTCAAGACTCAAATTCAAGAAAAACTACATGCTGGTCGACGAGGCACATCTGTCTCTACCATACGGCATCAAACTCTCAATTTACTTGAAAAGTGGATTTATCAGGATTGCATATTAAGCCGACGGACGGTATATCGAGGGCCTCTATTCAAAACCCTCTATTTTTGATTTTCATGAAACTTTTTAATGGTAAAATGTTCAGTAAAGCAACCCTCATCTATGGTGTGATTTTCATAACAAACATATTTTTTTTGCTGTTTTATTTGCATTTTTGTATTTACTCTATCTTATACAATTAAATTTTCTGAATGCAAAACCCTCTATCTTTTCTAATAATAAATTTTCAAATATTTTTTTTGAATAACTTGTTCCTGCAATACATGTGTTTTAATATTTTTTGCAAGCTGCACATGAATTTGACATTTTTAATGGTTTATTAAAATAGCGAAAGCCGATTCTGAACTGAATTATCATTAAAATATTTTGCATGCTTGTTTTTGGAAAATAGAATGTCCATGGCATAAAAATAAATGGTTTAAGTTGGAATTTGCTTAAAAAGTGTCTTCTTTTAAAGTGTCATCTATGATACAATTGTCAAAAATAAGTAATATTTAAAATCGTATGTAATTAAAATATTATTATCGTGTGATAAACTTACATAATAGTATCAGCTGATGAATGTAATCAACACATTTAAAAAAAAAATCGTGCACATTATGAAAAAAGTATTGATAAAATTGCAGCTGAGAATGGTGTACGTCACGTTTTTACAATGGGCGCTTAAGCAGTAAAACTGTGTCCCAATATTAATGCGTCAGAAATTTACTTTAAGCAACGGCTTCAGGTATACAGTTTTATTATTTATAATATATGTACGTAGGTACTCATCAGTGAACAAGCTATTGGTGTAGCGAAATCAATGGTGATTTGTCCGCGTCGGTATTTGTTTCCTTTACTATTCATCATTTAAAAGCGTATTGCTTATCAGATTCATTGCCAATTACAATTTTCTCGGATGGTTGTGGCTACCAAAACAGTAACCATTATTTATATAATTCTCTATCCAATTTTGCTGTTAAAAATAATAAAGTTATTGAACAGAAGTTGTAAGAGAAAGGCCATACGCAAATGCCCATGCTAAGATAGACATTAAGTTGAAAAATCAATCTAAACACTTGCCAATCGATTCCGTTAGAATAACTAGAGAAACCAGAAAGACTGTTAAAATTAACAATGAGATCGTGAAAAAGCCGTTTGATGCCGAATATTTAAATTATTATTTCTTTAATAATTACAATGATAACAAACTTTTGCGTTTTTTTTTTTTTTTTTTCAATTAACCCAGAACAAGTAAAGAACGATGCTACAGTGTCTATTTTACGATCTCTTTTATATCTTCCAGATGGTAGCGTAATATATAAAATAAATTTTGCTACAGATCACATTGATCTTCCTGTTCGTATTTAACCTTTTACAGAAAATATTTAACCAAAACCTCTATATTCTGCTCCACATTCAATTCAACCAAATAAGTGGAAAAATTTACGAGATCTGAAGAGCGTTATACCACCGGAATACCATTATTTTTACGATCATTTACACCAATCAAACTCGAAACAAACTTAAAAAAGCAAAAACAAAAACAAAATGTTTGCTATAACTTTTTGTTTAATATTGCTTATTGTTAAGTTGTTTATCTTATGTTGTATTATTAGCCATTATCTTAAATAAGCCACGTTAAACACTGACAGATGGCATAAATAATTTCAATATAATTTATTTTATTGAAATGCAAAACCCTCTATCTTTTCATTTTCATACATACATATTGAATATTTTTGAGAAGCAAAACCCTCTATCTCGCATAAAGTCCCCAATAATGCAAAATTTTATGAACCATATATCTGTGAGATTCAGTGGTAGATTAAAAAAATATTGTATAATACCGAATTTTAAAAACTCAAGTAATACGCGAAAAAACAGTTTATTGGCTCTCCTGAAAAGTTGTGTTTTTTAAGATAGAGGATTTTGATTATAGGCCCTCGATATTTTATTAAAAATTTTATATAAAATTTAATGTAAAAAAAGGTATTACATTATTTAAAAACGAAAAAGCAGTAAGTATTTGAAAATGAAATTGTTTAAAAATATGTATACACAGAAAAAATTATTAGTAATTTTTTATCAATTAAAAAAATTATTTAAAAAGTATTTAAACTTAATTTATGTAATAATTGAATCAATTATTTTGTTTTGTTGAACGAATATTAAAAATATAATTTTGATTTAATTAACATTTTAGTTGTTTTGAAATTAATTTTGAATTAAAATAATAATCAAATATCAAAAAATTATTTCATTTAAAATAAAATAATTTTAACTTGTGTAATTGTTGTTGGAATTGTCAAAATCAAACAACACATTGTTTGAAACGGCAAAGATTTTTTGATAATTTTTTTAATTAAAATTAAAAATATCATTTATTGAAAAAAAAATCTTCAAAATATAAAATTTTTACAATTTTTGGTAATCAATATAATCATTTTGGTAATAGGTGCAAAATCAACAAATGGATTGCTTGATTCTATGAATTTGGTATAAAAGTGGTGATTAGAGAAAACTTTTAATTATTTCTCTGTAGTAAGTCTGTTTAAAACAAAATTTGCTAATAAATTCTGCTTTTCTAAAAAGTAAAAATATGCTTTTGGACAAAGAAATACGCTAAAAAGCAGCTAGCAAATTTTTCAAATTCAATTCAATTTCCCAACTCAATCTGCTAAATCTAGCAGAAAATATGCTTAAATGGGAACACTGGCTGCAATTTTAATGAAACGCGTACTCTGTGGTTTTCAAATAGGCACCGAAAATGTCTATTGGGCTTTTGTCGGCACACACAAACTAGAAAAACCCATCACACCCAGTCACACACACACACATCGAAATGAAATCGTCTGCTAAATTGATTGCGTGTTAACGACTTTTGTAGTTGTAACGAGTTTTAGTCAGTCATATGAATTAAAGAACATACTAAAGGATTTCTACTTCCATTAGAAACAGGCCAAGAGAAAAAAAAAAGTTGATTTAAAAAATTTGTTTTTTTCTTCCTTTTTAGAAGAGTAAAGAAAACTTAGATAAAACTTCCAAACTGTTTAAGTTACAATTTGCAAATTAAAAGAAAATGTAACAAAAATTTGCATTCATTATTTTTGGTATGAATGACTCTCAAACTGAATACAAAAGCCAAACTAAACCATAAAATATCTACCTAAAAAATTTAAGACTTTATACTGCAATAAACTTTTGAAGACTTTTTAAAGCAAACAATTTTTTTTTAAATTTTTGCCAACCTATAATAGTTGTTTTGATTGTTGCTAATTGGAAAACCCTATTTTTCAAACTTTACACTGCATATGTAAAAAGTTACATACATTTAAGGTATTTATGCATCTACATGCACATAGAGAATACCATAATCAAACTATTTCTAAAGGAAAATTTAAAAAAAAGCTAAGGTAAAATGTAACAAGAAGAAACAATACAGTAACTTTCGTTTATAGTCACATTAGCGATATAATCCATTTTATCTGTTTATTTTGCCGATATAAGTTAATTCAATAAAAAGTATTAACGTTATAGTCCATTTAGCAATATAAGCACATTTGCCATATATGCCATCTATCAACAGTCATCAAAGGGAAAAGTGAAGCAAATTAATGGCGTTATAGTCACATTAGCAATATTTACCAAGTTCTTTTTAGTTTTAGAAACCACAATCCATCCAAAGAAAGAAAGAAAGAATTAAATCTTTTAATTTTAGTCAATAACTACTCGTAAAAAAATAGTTTTGCCTTTGGTATCAGTTGTGAAATTATTTATTATTTATATGTGTTATTATTTAAACTACTTTTTATACAGTATGCAATTCTGTTGCAAAACTATGAGCCTGATGTCGGTGTAATTTATAAGAATTTTTTATTTTCTATATTCATATAACTTGATTATATTCGAATTCGGTTATATGCCTCATAGTGGCATATATGTGAATTAGTCCTTTAGTCACATAAGCGTTATAGTCCACGTTTTGTCTGCAACTAAAGGATGTGACTATAAGCGAAAAGTACTGTATAATAGTCTGGTAGTGTATAAAGTCCAGTGTTCGAAAATAAACACTAAATATTGTTTCTTAACCCATTTCCATCCTCTGTTCGCCCTTGCGAACAGAAAACTTATTCTTTTTAATCGGTATTTTTTTCTGCTTTTTTAAAATGTTATGCCTAAATTTTTGTAGAATACGTACCGTATGTATTCTTAGCTTTAATAAACAATAATTAACGATTTTATTAATAACATTTTTTAAGCTATACATGGTTTTTCTACACCACATATTTTAGAGGGATTTCATTTAGCCTATCATATGTACAAATTGTCCAAAAATTAAAATTGTAACTATGCAGTTTTTACAACAAAGAAGGAAAACATTAAAATCAAAACAAAAAACTACAAAAAAAAGTACAAAAAAGTTGATTCAGGCAGAGGTAAATATTGGTGTTCGCAAGCGCGAACGTTGGCTGCTATTCAACATATAAAATTTACTTTTGGCTGCGTGTTGAAAGATATTTAGTGGATTGACGGAGAGCTGTCTTTTGATTATTGTCTCCTAGCAGATGAGCTCGATCAAAGTTATTACCTGAAATTAAAGGATTGTGATCACTGCGGTGTTTTTTACCAAAAGGATCCAATAACTATGCACAAAAAATGATAGACATTACTTTGCAAGATTGAGTGATTCTGACTTTCAATTCGATAAAATTCGATAATAAGAAGTCACAACGGTTACTAATTTGAAGTAAATTCAACCAATGCACGCTGTCAGAAGATGGCAAAAGAGGAGAACAATTTCAGCAGCCACAAATATTTTTTATTTTATCCAAGGAATGTGTTTTTTTTAATTTGCATGACAAGGCCATTATGTTGTCAACGCATACAGGTTAAACTTATTTGTTTTAATAGAAAAAAAAAACCGAAAATCCTATGCCAAAAAAAACTTTCATGCACGCAGAGAAAAAACATGATTAGTAAATGGTCACTATGAACATTTTTGCTCATATTTGCCTAATATGTTTACCCTAATAAATGTATTATAGCTCTAATATAACTTCAAAAAGTATTTTTGTCCTTAACATTTTTAAAATCGCTAAAATAATATTGTATGGTATTTTACACCTTAAAAGTTTCTCTGATCTAGCTAAACATATTAAATTATGTGAAATTTTTGCTACTATAATATACATACATAAGTATATGTTTTCAACAATACAAAAAAAATCACAATATGAGTTAAACACAAAAGGTATGGTTAATACAATAATTTTTGTTTGCTTTTAAACACATTGTATAAACATTGTTTATTGTCGAAACAAATAGTGTGTGTTTATACAGAAACAATTTTCTTCAGTCCGCGAGCGTCAGTTAATCAGGAAACATGAATAATTACAAAATAATTAAGAAGTTTTTCGGGGAGAAAAAGGCCATCATGCCTTGAAAAACTTTAGAAATTAACTGTTATACGTTTATTGAAACAGGTAAGTTATTTATATACATATAATTATAATCAAGTTTAAAAATGAAATTACGTTGTCTTTCTTGCAGCCAAAAACCAACAACATTGAAATCGGCATAGATATTTTTTACAATTGCTGTTTAAGAGAATATTAAAATAGTGAATTAAATAATAGAAATAATAGTAAGTTTGTGTTTAACTTTATTTTTACAAGTGTTAAATGTATGTATTCAATTTTATTTTTTAATATATGCTTTATTTTATTTATTAATATTCATGTTATTTTGTATATGTAATTTTATTAATAAAAAAATATATATTTGATATTAAATTTTTTTATTTGTTTTATTGTGAGGACCATGTAACATGTCGAATTAGACATGTTCATGGTGTTGGGAAATATAGAAACATGGTTTGAAAGATCGTTTTCGTTTTTCTTCTGAACATAATAATATGTTTGAGATAATTAACTTAAGACGTGTTTGAAACAATCATAACCACAAACATTTTTGATAGTTTGGGATTGTGATTGTATCAACTATGTTTTTTCTTTGCGTGTGATACAGCAAAATAACTTTTGCTATGATCTATGATATTACCTCTCAACTGACAAAATATACTTTGATATAAATATCATCATATATAAACATTCCTAAAAACATTCCTACTGAACAGTAAGATGGAAAAACTAGACGTTGCAGGTTTAAACCATTAGAAAGCCAATCAAAAGGATGCGCAAAAAATACAATGTATATTTACATCCAAAACGTTTTGAAGCGTGCCATATTGTTATTTTGTATAAAATACAAAAACTATAATTTCAATACACATATTTTATGAAATTGAAAGCAACATGTGTTAAAATATGTTTTATGCAATGAAAACAAAATTTTTTTTATACTTACAAATCAAAAAAAATTAATGTTGAATAGCGGCCAATGTTCGCGCTTGCGAACACCGAATTCTGACGGCCCCAGTAGGGCGAGCTGAATTTTGTGAACGGATTTGAATTCAGGAACCCCAAATTAGTTAAGAACTCAAATTTCATTGAAATCGGACTACTTTTATGTTTCGGACTACTTTTATGTTTCCCTGTTAGTCATCTTTCGAACACAAAAATATTACTGTTTTTATCAAACTCAACAAAAGATGTGAACATTTAATTCCGTTCGGTTTTTTTTTTTTTTTTGAAAATGCACAAACTTCAATGGGTTCGGTTCAGCTCATTAATGATCGTCCCTTTTGGCTGGTAAAAAAAACCAAAAATTTTTTACAAACACACACGAAAAAAACATTATAGAACATTAAAATATAGTGTTTGTCTACAGTATCACTATCAATTGAACATTATATAATGTTTCTTGAAAATAGTTACGAACGGTATTAAGGGTTGTGTATGTCTACACAATCACTAAAAAAAAGATATCGTTCCTGGGTGTGTTAGCCGAACGTCAAATAATTTACTGTTTATTTTCGAACACTGATAAAGTCATTTCTGAAAAATTGAAGGACTATGACAAATATATAAAATACATAAAATACATAACTGAAATTCAGCTCATAGAATAAATTCGAAAAACAAGAAATGTTGAATATAATATAAAGTAACCTTCGGAAGGAAATAATTCCCAGTTTTTAATATATTAAAATAAAAATAAATAAAATATTCAATAAATCGATGTTTTGTATTAATTGATTCAATGCGCGAATAATTATTCGAGGTGAAAACTTAATCGAACAATTAATTTTATTTCAAATTCGGATCTCGGTGTGATGTTGATGATGGTTTTTATCTGCAACTTATTTGCTGATTGTTTTTGCAACCACGTATTCAAAGAAGTCATTTGATAATCAATATTTTTATCCCTATAACATATATCATTCTACATGTATCAACTTTTCATTTATTGACACTGAAGCGGTACTATCCAATTTAAGATTTCTGCAGTGCTCTCTTAATCCAGGAACGGATGGTTTACCTAACTGTATTTTAAAAAATTGTGCAGAATACTTATGTATTCCTCTTACAACTAAGTATCTTCAATAAATCTATTGAACTCGGTCACTTACAGCTTGAATGGAAAAAATCATATATATATTCCCAATACAAACTTCGCTTACTTTTTCAAAATTAATAGCTTCTTTAACTCATTATTAAGTAGCTTTCTTCTATAACTACATCTATAACAACTTCTACAACTAATTTTTTCTGGATGTATTTAAAGCAGTGATAACCACTCCATAGGCTCGCGAGTAAGTCAATAATCGTATTTTTCACACAGACACGGTCGGCAATTCACATGTACACAAAAACTTTGTTCGTTTCAAAACATCAGGCTATCATCACTCTCTGCGACCGCACCCAAGTACATAATATCTTTGTGTGCGTGCGTTCGGGGCTTGGTTAGTTCGGGGCTTGGTTATCACTGATTTAAAGTAAACAAATAATGACATACTTTTGAATGCGTTCATTTTGGGACATCCCATGTAAAATTCATTGGTTCTTTCAGTAGAATTGTAAGTAGTGCTCGTATGTTTTTCTGATTACTCACCCAGTAAAAACTTTGCCTACTTTTTCAAAATGAATAACTTCTTTAACTAATTATTTTGTAGCTTTCTTCTATAACAACATGTATAACAACTTCTATAACTACTTTTTCTGGATGTATGCAGGTAAAAAAAATAATGACTTACTTTTTAATGCGTTCATTTTGGGACATCCCTTGTAAAATTCATTGGTTCTTTCAGTAGAATTGTAAGTAGTGCTCCTTTGTTTTTCTGATTACTCAACACATTATTTTGTAGGCGAAGTTTTTACTGGGCAACTCATTATTTTGTAGGCGAAGTTTTTACTGGGTTACTCCGTTGTTTGAATGCGGAAGTGAACTGGAAATATCGAATAATAGAGTAATTGCAAAGCTGAATGCGATTCCCAAGCTTTAAGTTAAGATATTGACTGATAGTTTATATCATGTTCCATTGTTACTAACATTTTACAATTAACAACTACTGTAAATCAAGGCTTTGTTAATAATAAACAAACCGACGTTATTTATAGGCTTACCACCTTTTAAAATTGCGAAAACGGGACACGACTAAAAAATCATAGAAAAAATTATACAATTCCATTTATGTAAAATTACACTGTGCTAGAAATTTACACTTTTTAACAAGCTAAGAACTTGTAGTTTTTACCTAATTCGGGAACGCTGAACCCAATGGTGCTAACCGATTTTTTAGGTTAGCTTTGGTTTTCGAGATATGCCGTTATTTCGAAAATGGAGGACATATGTTCGCGTAACTCAAAAACGGTTTAGTTTATTTAAATTACTAAAAAACCGAAATTCCGCAATAAACTTTTTTCTAATATGCGCAGTCGTCTTAGAAACATAATTTTTTTTGGGAAAAAAAAATATTTTATCAAAGTTTCGAAATTTTTGTTTTTTAAAAATTCATAAAAAAATTAAAAAATACAATCGGAAAAATCGTGCAAAAAAATTTGAGCAAACCGGATGTGTAGGAGATGGGAAAACACCAGTGCAAGCTCGTAGAGCTCGTACTGCAGAAAATATTGCTGCTGTTCGCGATAGTGTGGCTGAAGAGCCGTCCACCTCAACTCGTCGTCGTGCCCAACAATTGCACCTCTCTCACATAAAGACTTGCATTTACACGCTTACATGGTGCAATTGACTCAAGAACTAAAGCCTCTTGACAGTTCCCTTTAAAGGGATATTAATTGTTTTTTTATTTATTTTAATCAAGTTTTATTCAGTTTTTAAGAATTACAGAGAATAGTTACATTTGTTAGTACATACATATGTATTTACATATGCGTTTGAGTTTTTTGTTTTTTAGAAGTGAAAAAGTATAAACATATTATTTTATCAAATAGAAACTGGAAATTATTTCTTTCATAAGTTACTTTATTATTTATATTCAACATTTTTTATTTTTCGAATTTATTTATTACAAATTAGCTTTATAAAATACATAACTGAAATTTAGCTCATAGAATAAATTCGAAAAATAAAAAATGTTGCATATTATTTTATTTTATTTTTGTAAAGTGAATAAATGAAAAATTTAAATTTTTTATCCAATCTTAATATCTGATATTTAATTGTTCGTTTGAAGTTATTATTTCGAGCTTAACTTTTTCTAAAATTTTCACAATCGAAAACGTGAGCACCCTGTTGTGCCAGGTAATAAAAAAGTTATTGAAAAAATGGAACAAATGGCGTCCAATTCAGAGTATCGACGGGACCCGGGACACTCAACTCTAAAACTGGACTGTCTCGGCGAAAACTGGCCAGTTGGCAAGTCTAGTTATTTACATGGATTTTAGTAAAGCTTTTGATAAAGTCAACCACGACATTTTACTTTACAAGTTATCACGTATGGGATTAAGCAACAACGCTAAATCTTATCTCGTAGATAGAACCCAACAAGTAAAATTAAAGAATGCTACCTTAAAACTTATCAATGTTCGCTCTGGTGTGCCTCAAGGAAGTCATCTTGGTCCCGTTTTATTCACATTATTTATTAATGTTCTGCCATCCGTTGTTCCTATTGTTACTTTTAAAACAAATTGTTGTCATATTTAACCATAACATGTTTAAAGGCGACCATAATATGGTTGTGGATTCTTGATGGAGGCCTAATTTAACAATAATATGGTCGTCAGTGACAATTGTAACGATTAAATTAAACAAAATATGTTTAAAACTTTCTTTAAAAATAGTTTTTTTGGAGCTGACCATATTGAAACATGTTTTTCTCTGCGTGCATATTTTTTTCTTACTGTGTACAAAATGTGTTCTCATATTCGTAAGTTCGTTTGTAAATGTGTATTAAAGGTACATGTTCATTTGCGTGATGCTACAAGAACATGCATGAAAGATGTTAGTCTTGTATGGCGTGTAGTTGTTCTCTGTTCGTATTTGATGGATGGTCAAACATTTGTTAATGTGTATTTGCACACAACTACGTAAATACATCATACACTTTTATGTACCAACTAATAGAAAATATAACTAGGAAACTTTTAGTAGACGTTTAGAATTAGTTTTTAATTGAGAATTGAAAAAAGAAAAGTTAAAGCTACGAAATTCTTTTTAAATTTTTATATATTTTTTTGAGAATTCAAATACAGTATCATCTAAATATTTAATAACAATAAATAAACGTTGGTATGCCAATATCCGAATCTTAAGGAAGGAAGAATAAATTGGGTTCATAATACTTTAAGGATTTAATTTTTAACAGGCGGTAACTCGACTGCTGTATCGTGTGATATATTTGAGGTTAATACGTTTTTCAAATCATTAGCAAACAGATTTCGTTTTTAAATATCATTTCTTGCTCATATTCCATGTTGCCATAGTTTTTGAATAATTGGCTATGTTCACAACATTATTGAAAACAAACAACATGATAAAAATATGTGCACAAATAAATAAATAAAAATTTAAACAAAAAATGACAACTATTTCCGTCGCCTTCTTCCGTTGTATTATGTTTATTTTTCTCTCCCGCAACGAGAAATCGCACCGCACCGTAAACATTGTGTTTAGACTCTCACACTCTTCAAGTGTTAGCCTTCAAGTCTTGAGCTTTTCGGATAGAAGGGAAAAGAACATGCAATTTCTTTTCCTCTCTCTCTCCTAAAAACTTAAGACTTAATGGCTTCAACTTGAAGAGTGTGAACCAGCACTATTATATTTTTGGGGGAGTTATTCTGGAATGTTATACAGCTAGTTTAAGATAAATGTCAAAATTAATACTAGAGAGATCCACATTCCATATTCTCTCATAGACAATTCTTATTCACATAAATTTTAACCACTAATCAATATTTTGATTGGTCCATAATTGCCCTTATATCTTTAATAGGCCACACTTTGGCCAATTAACTTTACACAGAAAAACTAATTTTTCAAATTCAAACAAAAAATTTGTAGAATCAAACAATTTTTTGTCTGAAATCGGTCCTATAAAGAAATTTACATATTCAAACACTTTATTTGCATTTTATTTATTGAAAAAAAAACACTGATTTTTTCAAACAAATAATTTAACAGAATCAAACAAAAAGTTTACTGAAATTCATATACTAAATTTCAAAAAAAAAAAAAAAGTTTTTGCACAAGCAATGACGCGCACACAAGTAAGCACTGTATGAGAAGATGACGGCAAAGCAGAGCCGCACAGTGGTTCAGCTTCATACGATTGGCGGCATTAAATATAAGGAAACATGGTAGAGCCTTGAATTTCGGTAAGGACTAATATTTGCTTGTGATAAAAAAATACTGCAAATATGAAGAAAATCCGAGCAAAACCACGCCTACTTCCCATATAACACAAAAGTTAAAAATCATTGTAGAGTCACAATTTTTTGTTCAGAGCCTTGAATTTCGGCATGGACTTATATTTGGTTGTGATAAAAGAATACTGCAAATATTAAGAAAATCCGAGCACGACCACGCCTACTTCCCATATAACACAAAAGTTAAAAATCATTGTAGTCACAATTTTTTGCTCATTACAATTTTATCAAAAATCTGCTAACAACCACGCCTACCTCTCACACAAAATGACCACATACACAGGTTTAAATTTTCGTGTTTTTTATTTGATTAAAATATAAATAAAATGCAGCAACAGTCACGCCCATATTTAGTGAAAATATCTGTAAATAATTAAAAGAAAATATTAAAACAAAATTTTAAAAACAAAGTAATTGGTGTACCTTTACTAACATAACAAATTTTTTACTCCATCAGGAAATTCCAATATATCCTTCTTGAACTGTTTACGGTATGAGTTTATATATATATGGATCTGAAGACGCTAGTAACATATGCATGACATCTTCATTCGTTGATATGCGATCAGTTTTTCTGGAGTGGCTTAGGCGATAACTTCTGTAATCTTTATTACAAGCTTCCTGAGCTTCCTCCGATAACATGCCAAGTGGCAATATTGCTGCTGATACAATTTTACTCCCATGAATTAGAACTTTGTGTACAGTAATAGGCATATAGTAGCAGCTGTATATATATATATATGTCCTTTATTTATTTAAATACAATATAGATACAGCGATATAACATAAAAATACTTAAATAAATTGTTCACGAAGAACATAGGGCGTCAACGAATTCTCTCCATCTAATTCTGTCTCTGGCAAGTAGTTTAATTTCGTTCCAGGATATTCGAGCTGATTCATGTTCGTGTCTTATGCACCTGATCCATGTATTTCGTGGTCGGCCTGGTTGTCGTTGACCTTGAGGGTTCCACTCAAGTGAAGCTCTAGCAATATCAATTGCAGGTCGCCTTAAAATATGACCGATCCACGTCCATTTACGTCTCCGTATATCAAATTCGATGGAGTTACAATCTGCCAGATTCCAAAGATCCTCATTGGATATCCAATTCGGCCTGTATACACGTAGTATCTGTCTCAGGCACCGATTCACGAACGTTTGAATTTTCTTCAAGGTCAGTTTTGTAAGGCTCCATGTAGTGCAGCCATATAGTAGGACAGATTTAACGCTACAATTGAATATCCGTAACTTCGTTTTCTGTGAAATGTTGTTAGCGCGCGAAATTTTGTACAATTTTAGGAACGCACCACGGGCCTTGTTGATTCGGTCACCAATATCGGCTGCAGAGCCACCGTCTTTCGCAATTTTACATCCCAAGTAGTTGAATGATTCAACATCTTCCATAATCGTACCATCAACAATAAGTGGTGACGAAATATTGGTACCAATACGCTTTGATTTTTTAAAGTTAATTCTCAATCCTACGTTTTTGGCATTTTCGGAGAGTCTATTTATCTTTGCTTCAATATCTACAAATCGGTGGGCCATAAGACATATGTCGTCGGCGTAGTCTATGTCATTAAGGTACTCCATCATGTTCCACCGGATGCCAGTAGGAGCCTCCATGTTGGTTTTTTCCATAACACAGTCTAACAGAAGAATGAATAATGTAGGGGAAAGGATACACCCTTGTCTAACGCCTGTAACGTTTGTGTACGGTTGGCTTTCTCTTCCGTTGAATCGGACCTTGCACTCGGCGTCTTTGTACAGCTCGCGTATTAGGGTGACGATTTTTTCAGGTATTCCTTTACCAATTAACGCAGACCACATAGAACTTCGGGTTACTGTATCAAAAGCACGTTCAAAATCTACGAAAAGCAGGTATAGGGGTGTGTTGTACTCTGCCGATTGTTCAATAATTATGCGTAGAGTATTGACGTGATCGACACATGATCGTCCAGGCCTAAAACTAGCTTGTTCTTTACGCACAATTTGCTCAACAGCTGGTGAAATCCGCTGTTGTATTAAAGTTGCCATCACTTTCCCTATTGAGTTAAGCAGAGTAATACCCCGCCAGTTTTTACACTGAGTTAGGTCGCCCTTTTTAGGAATTGTGACTACGACACCCTCTTTCCATTCTACAGGAATTTGGTTGTTGAGCCAAACAGTTCTAATCAGTGGGGTGAGAACTTCTGCTAATGTATTGGAACCATATTTTAATAGTTCAGCAGATACGTTATCGGGACCAGACGCTTTATAAGTTTTAAGCTTGTTTAGTGCCGCCGCAACTTCAGAACAAGTCGGAGGAACAGTTGAAATATCTCTTCTTGGATTGCGTCGTGTGGAAAGCATTACCAGCTCATTGTGGTTGGTATTGTTTACAGTTGAAGGCTGTGATGAGAAATGTTCGCGCCAACGTTCTAACTGTTGCTCAGTTGTTGTAAGATCTGAACCATCATTTGCTTTTAATGACATAATACCTCGGATGTTGTTGCCACTCATCTGTTTTATAGCAGAGTAAACTCCGCGTAGATTGCCTGTATTTGATGCTTTTTCGGCTTGTTCCGCTATATTGTTAAAATATTTTTCACGGTCGGCCCGCACCATATAGTTTACTTTTCGAGCAGACTGGCGGTATTCTAATTTTGCTTGTTCTTTTGCATTAGCAGATTTAGCTTGCAATCGTGCATTACGAAGACGTTTGCGGTTTTCAATCTCATCCCATGATTCGGAGCTGATCCACGGTTTAATTTTATTCTGCTTAAGCCCAAGAGTTGATTTTGCGGTATTCTTGCAGGCTGTAACTACGTCTGTCCACGTATGTTGGTCGTTTTGTGCCAGGTTGGTTCTTAAGTTTTGATTAAATACTGTTGAGACTACTGGGTCGTGAAGGCGCGATATGTTGTATTTATCGACTTTTCCTCTTGCACCAGTTACGGCCGCAGGTCGAAGACGGAAAACACCTACGAGTAAGGAGTGGTCGCTGGCAACGTCGGCACCTTGCCTAGCTTTAACATCCATAAGAGAGCCCAAGAAAAGCCTACTGACAATAATATGGTCAATTTGGTTAAAATGTTGACCATTTGGAGATTCCCATGTATACTTATGGATATTTTTGTGTGGAAATTTGGTTCCGCCAATAAAAAGTCGATTACGAGCGCAGAAATCAACCAGTCTATCACCATTATTATTCCGTGAGGATCCCAGGCCATGCTTGCCCATTACCGCCTGTAGGTTGTCGTTGTTTTTTCCTACTTTGGCATTGAAGTCACCCGAAAATATCTTAATATCTCCTGCGGGCAAAGAGCTAACCGCATAATCAAGTTGCCCATAAAAATCATCCTTAACACTCTCGTCGTCAGGGTCGGTTGGTGCGTAGCATTGCACAATGGAGATTTTACGAAATTTACAGTTGAACCTTACAGTTAGTATGCGTTCGGAGACTGCCCGGTATTCTAATAGGGCATCTCTGGCCTTTGGTGACAACAACAGGCCGACTCCGTTAATCTTGTGGGTGGTGTTTCCGGAATAAATGAAACGGTGACCAGAAGGCAACTGCGTTGTGCCATTGTTCAGCCAGCGAACCTCACTTAACCCCAGAATGTCTAGTTTGTATGAGACCATTTCCTTACGCACTTGCTCGAGTCTCGATGTTTCAGAGAGAGTTCTTATATTCCATGTACCAATCATAAACCGTTGTTTAAAGCCAAAAGTCGTCATCGAGTTTAGGAAGATTGACTGATTAGGCCAAAGCCTCCGATCCTAGAGTTGGGGCTGCCAACACCGCTAGGCCGATTTAGGTGTACTGAACTGTTTTCCGGGAGTAGGGTTTCTATGGGGCCTAGGGTAAATTATGTACCGCTCTTCACGAAATTTCACAGTATCATTTATAGTCCTATAAAACTGTGACGGGCCAAAATTTGTTATGATTGCATTATTTTTTTATGGTTTTAGGCGTACTAAACTGTTTTCCGGTAGTAGGGTTTATATGGAGCCCAAGGTAAACTATGGACCGATCGTCACGAAATTTCACAGTGTTATTTCTTGTCCTAAAAAACTGTGACATACCAAATTTTGTTACGCTAGCGTTATTTTTTACGGTTTTAGGCGTACTAAGCTGTTTTCCGGGAGTAGGGTTTATATGGGGCCCAGGGTAAATTATAAACCGATCTTCACGAAATTACACAGTTTTATTTCTTGTCCTATAAAACTTTGATGTACCAAATTTTGTTATGATAGCATTATTTTTTACGGATTTAGGCGTACTAAACTGTTTTCCGGGAGTAAGGTTTATATGGGGCCCAGGGTAAGTTATGGACCGATCTTCACGAAATAACACAATTTTATTTCTTGTCCAATAAAACTTTGATGTACTAAATTTTGTTATGATAGCATTATTTTTTACGTTTTTAGGCGTACTAAGTTGTTTTCCGGGAGTAAAGTTTATATGGGGCCTATGGTAAATTATGAACCGATCTTCACGAAATTTCAAAGATTTATTTTTAGTTCTATAAAACTTTGATGTACCAAATTTTGTTATGATAGCATTTTTTTACGTTTTTAGGCGTACTAAGTTGTTTTCCGGAAGTAGGTTTTATATGGGGCCTATGGTAAATTATGGACCGATCTTCACGAAACTTAACAGTTTAATTTCTAGTCCTATGTAACTGTGACTTGCCAAAATTTGTAATGATAGCATTGTTAGTTAGGGTTTTAGGCTTAATATACTGTTTTCCGGGAGTAGGGCTTTTAGGGACGGATCTTCACGAAATTTCACAGCGTGATTTCCAGTTGAATAAAACGAATTGTTGCGAAATCTTATATCATTCTGTGCATTTTTCCACCATTTATGTTAGTTTTTGTAACAAAATTATCAATTTTTTTTAGGTGGTGGTTCCACATTTTGATTCATAGCTCAGATCCTATTAAACCGATTTTGCTGAATTTCAATCCCAAACTGCTTAGGATAACTACAAGCAATTTGACACCAAGTTTGTTGATTTCTTTTGAGTTTTTCGAAAGTGAGCGTGTTTTCAACAGACGGACAGACGGACAGACAGACGGACATGGCTAAATCGACTTAAAATTACTCAAGGACCCAGAATATATATACTTTATATGAGATGAATAGTAAAAAAGTTTCACACGGAATGACAAACTGAATATACCCTCTTCACAACTAATTGTGGTGGAGGGTATAAAAAAATATACATACTTAAGTATGTATGCATCAGAGAAAGCCAAAAAGTTATATTTTTAATACTTATAACCTATTCATACGCCACCGAGCACGAGTACAGGCAGGTATGACTACCAATAAGTATGAGCATGAATAAGTTTGTATATCGACCGGTATGAGTATGAACAAACATGCATGCTTATGGGTAATCCTTTGAATGCGTATGAGTAAACGCATGTATCGTAAGTATCGACAAGTAACTTCAACATTTTGTATGGTTATTTTAAAGCAAGCAGTGTTGCCACGACCTAAAAATTTATGTTAAAGTTATATTAAAACATAAATATTTGCTATCAAATTAAAATAATGCTTCTAAAGCTATAATAAATTATAATCTATTTTACGAAAGAGGTTTTTTATAAAAATAATTGAAAAATGAGGCTATCAACTATTTTGGGATCTTTTCTGTTTGTTTTTTTATGTTTCCAGCTAAAGAGAAATCTAAAGCTGCGCTGCAGGCAGGAAATTTCATAAAATTCTTGATTCTTATTAAGACAACCGTGGATACCTTGTGGAGTTGTTTTTCCACCATAGCATGATGTCGAAGTCTTCTTTAATGCTAACATTTTCGTTGGCATACTGATTGACTTCAGCAATTAAATTTTAAACCATTTTTTAACGTCTTAAAAATGCAACTGGCAACAGATAAACTACTCAAACTCATAATATAAATGAATGTATTTACCTATGATATCTCATTTCTTAACTGCCAATATGAATATTCGATTTTTTTTTTGGATTACGGTAACTTTTTCTGTTTTTATTAAGAACGACTAAAATAACACGACGTATTTTAATTTGCATCCATTTAGTAATTTTTTTAGATTTTCTTAAATAAGTCAACAATCGTTTTTCAATAAAATTATGTTCAATTGTACTCAAAGGATTTTGAAAAAACGTACCTATTTATTTGTGATTCAGCAATTTGGAAAAAAAAATTCTGGCAACATTTATGAAAAAATTTAACAAAAAAAAAATGTTTGAAGTCAATGCTATAACTATGGGTGTGTCTGAATATGTGCGAGTATGAAACACAATAAGTATGATAACATACATGAATGAAATCAAATGCGCATGGATATACACAAGTATGAGAATAAACAGATACGAGTACGCACACGTATTGAAAATTGTCGATATGTGCTAGAGTACTTCAATTTTTTTATACCCATTGGCTTTCTCTGGTATGCATGTTAATTGAACCAGATAAACTTTTGATTTTAATATAAAACAGGTTTTTATGGATTCAATATTGAACAATGTTTTTAACAGTGAATAATATTAAATAAACGTGATTGTTTTTTCTTTTAACCTACTTACAACTACAATTCGAGTCGGAAAGAACCTTCCAATTGTAGGGGGATTTAAGAAAGGATAAACTCACTGTTTATTGCTGGTGTTTTGTTTAAGCATTGATATTGTTACAAGTAAGACTTAGAGTGTTTATAATTCTTATTCGCTTTAGGGTTTTATTTGTTTAATATTTTTGGCTTTTCTAAAATCTTTGGAAAAGGTTTCCTGATGAACTGGCTTTAGCAACCAGTGAAATGCGCATAGAAGCTAGCTTTCCCTCAACAATAAATTTCAGTGTATTTATCAAATATGAAAAATTGGGAATTGAGCACGTCATACGGAAATCGTGATTTAAGGTTATTTTTTCTGTGTGTAGTTATAAAAATAGTCCAGACATATTAAATTTATTATTCCTTTTCAAGAAAACTATTTTATATATTTTATTTCTTCTGTTTTAATTATTTCAAAATATTCTAATAAAACCAGTCCTTGAACTAGTCAATCCTTAAATATAAAAGTAAAAAGCACTCGAAAACAAACTATGAATTAAAATTTTCGAAAATATACGAAAATATACATAAAGTCTACAATATTTTTCATGATAAAATCTTTTCTATGTGCGTATGTGTAATATTTCTATATCTATACACATGCACTCATCCACAAACGTTAGTATTTTCATGTACATGCACATAATCCCGTACATATTTCGAAGCATTTGCATATGGATATTAGTTTGCATTCATACAACTAACTTCTCAAAATCTGTTTGGTAGCTATGCATTTAGCTATTTTGTCAAATTAACATTTATGTATGCAGGTTTATGTTGTCATAGAGCTTGTGATATGTGAAAACTTAGAAATATGAGAGCATAAGACAAAATAAATCTTTATAAAACAATACTTATACTTTAATTAACTTTTCTTCAATATTTTAAATGATATGATAAAAGAAAGGAAAGGATTTTGATTTAGACCAAAAGCTTTGAAATTTAAACATTAAAAAAAATCACTTACAAAATAGTCATCAAAAATTATCTGTAGAGCCACACGACAACAAAAATATTTTCCCCGATAATTGAAGCTAACGGTTGCAATATAATCTGTTACAATTAAGTCTCTAAGGGCCATTATTATAACTTGATATTAGCTGCTATCCGGCAGTTAACAGACGCCTTTTGACAGATAACACATCACTTTATGTCAACTTAATCTTAACTTTAAGTAACTTCAAGTTGTAATAAAATAATGTTGTAAGTATTTAATTCTTAAGAAACTCAAACGATGGAACAGTCACAAATTCCGCTAATACGTCATCATAGATTCAGAAATTTGTCCTAGGATGCAGCTCAGTATACTTAATCGAGTTTCTAATGAAAGTCATAATTAAAAAAAATTGCAAATTATTATTTTAAATTAAGGAGATCGCATGTTGGTTTGCCTGTTACAAAACACGTTCTTTCTAAAATAATTACGTTTTGTTATATCTTTTCGATGATAATTACCATTTTAAAGGGTGGTTAAATTTTAAGGGCCGATGTTGATTTTGAATAAAACACAAATTATTTAGGAAATTATTGTCATTTCTTTTTATTATTATAATATTGGTATGTTTCAATTATGTATGGAACAAAATATCGGCCAAATAGCCTTCATCTTCATCCGATGGTCCAAATTTTCGATGACGCCGAGGCATAATTGAGGTTCTATGCCGTTAATGTGCTGAATTATCTCATCCTTTAGCTATTGAATTGTTGCTGGTTTATCGACGTACACCTTTTCTTTCAAATAACCCCAAAGAAAGAAGCCCAACGGTGTCAAATCACATGATCTTGGTGGTCAATTGACATCGCCACCACGTGAGATAACAAAAGAGCCATTGTTTCGTTAGCTGTGTGGCAAGTGGCACCGTCCTGTTGAAACCACATATCTTCCACATCCATGTCTTCCGATTCGGGCCATTAAAAGTTGGTTATCTTCTCACGATAGCGAACACCTGACCGAAAAAATACGTCCCGATGATGCCGCCAGCACATAAACCGCATGAAACAATCACTCTTTGTGGGTGCATTGGTTTTTCGACAATCACTCTTAGATTATCATTCACCCAAATGCGGATATTCAGCTTATTGACGAATCCACTGAGATGAAAATGTGCCTCAACACTGAAGATGATTTTCTTGGAAAATTGATCATCAACTGTTGCCATTTCTTGCCACCATTCTGACCTTTGACGACGTTTGAGTCAATTGCACCTTGTAAGCGTGTAAATGCAAGTCTTTATGCATAACGTTCATCAACGACGAGCGTGGGAGGTGCAATTGTTGGGCACGACTGCGAGTTGAGGTGGACGGCTCTTCAGCCACACTATCGCGAACAGCAGCAATATTTGCTACAGTTTGCTTACAGACCCGGTTTGCTCAAACTTTTGCACGGTTTTTCTGATTGTACGCATATTTGGACGATTTCATTGACCGAAAAAATCACGAAGTGCACGATATGCAATTTGATTAGAATGCTCATTTTCATAATAAGCCTGAATAGCTTTAACGCGTTGCTCGATTGTGTATCTATTCATGGTTCAAATTGAGTTAGTCTGAGATTGAGAATTGTCAAATGAAATGCAGAAAAATACTTGACGTTTAGGTGTGGCTCAGCTTAATATATTTAAAAAAGTGTTTTCTGGACAAATATACACTTTTGGTGGTTACAAAATGGGTTTTTATTGATGTCTAAATAAATTTTATACAAAAGTAAGATAGGCAGTTAAGGGTTAATTTTTGACTAAAATCTCAAGCGGTGGTCAACACCTTTCTAACGACGTATTGGAAATCGGACAAAAAATAATTCAGGCGGCATGAAATAACTCCCAAAATATAACCCCCCAAAGAAATAATGAAATAACCCCACAAAGCATGGGGCCTTATTTCATATGCAATAAAGCCCCATTTTTGAAAATGAAATTAGCCCCCAACGAAATGAAATAACTTCCCAAATATAAATAAAATAATTTCCTAATTTTTTTAAATGAAATAAAGGCCCAATATATGTAATGCAATTAATTATACAGTTTTGTTTAATGATATTCCAAATCCAAGCTTCGCCAACTAAGGCTTTTCTGCATAGCTGGCCTTCGGCCGCGTGCAATGACTTTTTCCTCTATGGTATAACAAACACCGGCTTTGCAAGCTAAAGCTTCTCTGCATAGCGCCAGGATTTTCTCCTCTATAGTATAAAAATACTGACTCGATCCGGCTACGCAGAGAAGCTTTTGTTAGCGAAGCCGGAGTTTGGTATACCATATAGAAGAAAACCATTGCGCCCGGCCGAAGGCCGGCAATGCTGTGCAGCTTTTTTTTATCGAAGTCGGTGTTCTGTATACAATAGTGGATAAATCCTTGCGCCCAAAAAGTTTTCATTACAACTTTGAAAATGAAATAATCCCCCAAAAAATATATTGGGGCTTTATTTCATAACGATTTTTTGGGGGATAATTTCATATGAAATAATACCCCAATTAAAAAAATGAAATAACACCCCAAACAAAATTAAATAACCCCCCAAAAATCGTTTTTGTTGGGCGGTATAAACTAAGTCCCCAATGAACCAACTCCCCAAACCCAAAATGAACTAAGTCCCCAAATTTGGGGACGTCTTTAATTTATGGAAAAACCCCGAAAAAAGCCAATATGAACTAAGCCCCCAAACAGGTGAACCAAGTCCCTAAACAGGAATGAACTAAGACCCCAATTTCACCAAATTTCCACAAGAGTTAAAAAAGTCCTCTAATGAAAGTGAACTAAGTCCCCAAATTAAAAAAAATATAGAAATTGTTTTGGGCCTCCATGGTATAACAAAGACCGGCTTCGCTAACTAAAGCTTCTCTGTATAGCCGGCCTTCGGGCGGGCGCAAGGATTTTCTCCTCTATGGTATAACAAAGACCGGCTTCGCTACCTAAAGCTTCTCTGCATCCTTGCGCCCGCCCAAAGGCCGGCTATATATAGAAGCTTTAGGTTGAATGAGGTATTAAAGCACACCCCCTTCATATACACGTGTCACAGTTGTTATGTGTGTTTTTTTTTTTTTTTTTTTTGTAATAACTACTATTCTCATTAAGTTGAAAATATTTTGAATTTATTTTAAGTTTAAAAAATTATTTAAAAAACGATACGTATGTTTGTATGCTGATATATGTAAAATTTGTTATTAAAAACTTTTATTTTGCAATAAAGTAAAGGACTTCTTACAGAAATCTATGCGATTATTAGATTATAATCTTGTATTATATTCTTTCAGCGTTCTATCAGAAAACAATAAAAATTTCGGCCTTTTTTTGTTCGATATCAGACAGAATTCGTATACGATTCCGACTATTTTGTCGACGGGTCTTTCATATATCTGGAAAAGTTCAGACAATTTGGCTCGCTGGAATTTTACAATAACAGTTTACGTCACGATTGAAGTAAGTCAGTTTGAAGGATTTTACGATTTTTTTTTTTTAGCAAAATTTACCGATTTTGGTCACATTTTTTCTGGCAACTATATTTCGGTCATCACAAATTAAATATTCAAAATATTATTTATGCAAAATTTCTGCTAGATATTGATATTTAAAAGAGATTTATGGTGATAAAAGCGATAATCGCTTAGGGACCGATAATAGACCGTTTGGCATATTTTTCAACGACTCGGCCCATACCGTCCTCAATTCAAATTCCTATATTTTTAAAATTGAAACACAGCCGCGAATAACGTTTTAAGTTACAAAATACTAATTTTTCAGGATAGCAAAAAAACGTTTTTTGACAGGCAGAATTATTTGTTTAAAAACTTTTTTTTTTTCTCTTATTAAAAATAATGATAGTAAAAACTTTTATGCAAAACACAGTACAACATTTTTCAGGTGATTGATTCAGGACTCAATTCTGATAATTGGTTATGAAAGAAGACCCAAAAAGAAGAACTTCTGCATAATTAGTTTGGTCATGATAGCTCAATAAATAACTTAAAAAATTAATTTGAAGTTAGTACGTATCGTATAGGGGAATTTGTTACGTTTTAGGCTCTTTTGTTTGTCATAACTCGAGTACCACTAGTTCGAATAAGCTGAAACAAATTTAAAAAAATAAAGAATTACAGTTCCTTGCTGTATTATTTTGAAAAAATCAAAGCATCCATGGCGTTAAAATTACATTTCTTACATTTCCACCTTGAACCTTTTTGGCACAATTACCTCAGGAATCGGACGAACAAGGAGAGAGGTTCCACCAGGTGACCATGCCAATGGAAAAGCGATTCAAAGGCAAACAATTTGATGAATTGCAAACGTTGGTGGAGTTCCAAAATTATGCAGTTTGAAATTTGTGGACACACTGAACAAAACATGCCCTTGAATATTACGTCTATCTCGGAGGATGGTGCAGACTCAGAACATGAATATGAACAACCTACGAAGAAAATAAGGTCATCAGAACCACAAGCGTCAACTTCAACGAGGATGGATAGTGACAATAATTGAAAATGTTATAAATTTTGTTTCCATGCATAGATAACATATAAAAATTGCATTTTTTCTGTGTAAGAATAACTGTAATATGAATCGGAATGCTTATTTTCATGCAAAATAAAGAATCAATAAAAAAGTCATCAATGTTTTTTCCAAAGAATTTTGTGGATATCTTGAGCAAATTTTTGAAATTCATGCCTTTACTTAATTGTGAATAAAAGCGAAACGCGTTCATCGATTTTTATGATTCATGTGTCATTTTGTTTATAGGTTATGCGACTTTACGTGAAAGTAATGGGACTTGACAATTTTTTTGATTTTTTGGATTTTTTATGAATTAAAATTAAAAAATTAAAATTTTTTGGGCAAAAAATATTGTTTTTCTTCATACATTTATTTATAACTGCGAAACTGTTGATTATATAGCGAAACGTTGTATGAAGAAATTAAAGGAATTGTAATTCTTAATTTTTTTAAATTTGTTTCAGCTTATTCGGACTAGTGGTTCTCGAGTTATGACAAACAAAAGAGCCTTAAACGTGACAAATTCCCCTATACGATACTTACTAACTTCAAATTAATTTTTAAGTTATTTATTGAGCTATCATGACCAAACTAATGATGCAGAAGTTTTTCTTTTTAGGTCTACTTTCATAACCAATTATCAGAATTGAGTCCCGAAATCATGTGTTGTACTGTGAAATGCTTTTAAAACATTATCCCGCAATGCAAAACCATTTCGGTTTCATCATTTTGTTAGTAACTTGCAATGTTCTTCCACTGGCTGACACTTTGTATGCCATTTTGAAAGCGTTAAGGTGCATAGTTCTGGTTGATTTGATGTTTAAACTGTGTAAGAGAGTAAGGTTAACGGTTATCTGCAAAAAAACAGTTTTTGCAAAATGAGGCGTTTACAACGTTATTCGCGGCTGTGCTTCAATTGAATTTAGGCTTTGAGAGCCAGAGTGACATAACTTGTTATACATAAATTTTCAGTGGTAGTAGAAGTAACTACCAAACCTTTTAAATTTCTAACAACCTGAGTGGTAATTTTAAAGTCATCTATGAAAAAAATGTTAAACTAATTTTCAGGTCCCTGTGCCGCTATGACTTTCACCCTTTAGACCAGTTTTTTTCATTCAAAATCCGTATTAAAAAAAAGCAGTTAAGCCACTCTGGTTCTCATGACCTCAATTTAAATAGGAAAAGGGTGAAACTATCTGGACATTTTGATTGACACCATTTCACCAGTCACACATCTATTCTCAATGAACGTGTTTAGTGTTGGTTACTACAATGTAGTATTTCTTTAATACAATGTAGTATTATTCCAACAAAACAAGTCCTTCAACTAAGTTCAAGAACCAAATTTTAGAAAATCCCAAAAAATGTGTCATACCAACGGTAAAGACTGAACTGTAATTCGTTACTTTTTGCACCTTTTTGTTCTTCATAAACCAGTTTAATGATTGGTTCTCCTTTTACTGGTCATGAGTTCTTTCTTTTTGTACTTGTTCTTTTTTCACAAATCCCAGGACCAGTCTGTTGGACCAATTGACACAAATTTTCCGAAGGTATGTTTTACCCTTCACCACTAAACATTATATACAGAATGATCCATAGCCAACTACAACCCCGTCGTAACGATTTAAATTTTGTGCGTGGGAGGTATGAACAAATGTGTATCGATTTTAACAAATTGTGATAGTATTTTTATGTCATTTTTGCCGCTTATACTCTTTTTCAAAAGGATAACTATTACATTGGGCAAGTTAAAATTTTTCTTCGTACAGTTTTCAAATGACGTAGTTTTACATGGACAAACAAATAGCCAAACAGACTGATCGACTTATAGATGTGTTACAAACTTTAGCACAAACGCATATTTTGGTGGTGTAAGCAAAGAAAGTAAATTAAAAACTTTAATTCTATAGAAAAATTTTTAATAAACTTTCAAACAACATAAAAATTAAGTAGTTTTCTTAATTCCATTTTACCTTAAAGTCCTTTCCGTTTTGTACAATTGCTATTCATAAAGAATCCTACGCACAACAAAAACTATTTCAAATACATACAAAAAAATATTTATTTTATTTTTCAATGACCCGAAGAAATTTATCTATTAAACTTTGTATTATAGAATAGAAAATTTTTTTAAATTGTGATTATTGCATCTGACAACTTTTGATATTAAAAGGAAATTGTTTTTTTTTTTTGCATTTAATACACACACACACAAATACTCATTTGATACAGATACAAACCAACAGATACTTGCTTGTATCTGTTGGGCAATTAAACTCCTTGTCTAAAGCAATAATGTTAGAAAATGACAGAGAATCTTGTAAATTTATATCCTCAAACCCCCCCCCTGCAAACATAACCGAGCCAACGTCCATAATTACAGATGTTTGTAGTGAAGAAGACTTATACAACGTCGTTAAGAAAGTTTAAAGGATTAAACAAAAATGGTACATTATGGTTTAATGTATTTGACAATTTTTCAGATCCTTTTTAATTAGTTTTAATCTTAATCTCTGGTTAAAGCTATACTGTATTCGAAATTACCTTTTTCATTATATTTATGTGACAGTTCATTTAAAATAGGAAACTTTCTTTTTAGAAATTTTATTTTATTTAACGATAGCATCGTTTAAAAATCTAAGTTAATCCTTGAATTTTAAGAAAATGTAATTTTCTCTTTTATTGAAAAAAAATGTTGGTTTCTCTTCGTACTGGAAGTGTTATCCACATTCTTACGGTCATTAAATCTCTTAAGATTTGTTAATTCCATATATATATTTGTATAACACTGTACGACACGACTTTTCGCCCATGATTAAACTGACCAGATTCTGAAAATATAGCTTTGAAAAAGATATACGTATCTCTCAGTATTTCTAGATCAATTCATTTCGCGTTTTTACTCAAAATTCAATTTTTAATGGGAATCCGCCTGTTGATCGGGATGCCAGATTTTTTGTTGAAATACTTCGTACTGTTCTCAGATGTAATGTGTAAGAAATGAGCAAAAGCGGTCCACGGGTTCAAATATTATGATCACATATCTTTAATTTTAATAAAATTTCATATATTGTTGCTCTAAAATAATGATAGACAGGTGGATTCACAGTAAAAATTGAATTGTGCGTAAAAACGCGAAATGAGAAAAAATGAGAGATACGTCTCTGGAGAAAAAAGAGACGTTCAATGGTTATCCTTTAAAGAGTTAAGGGACATAGAGCGATATATGGAACGTATTTCTAACTCTTTGGCGCATGTTGTGCGTGGAATTATAATCGTTCCATATGTGATATAAGTGTTCCATTAGCAAAGAGCAAGCAACTTATCGCACATCAATTTCGATTCTTTGCTGGTTTAAAATTGTTCGATAAGACAACCAATAAAATCTGGCTCAGTATGAATGGAAAAAAGACCTCAACGTAAGTAAAGCTGGACAGACTTTATCTCATAAAGCTGATTGCGATTATAACAGACAACTGGCCAGTAAGGAAAGACACCCATAGGAGCCCATAGATCGGCATTAGGAACAAAACCAGTCTCTACACTCAAAAGAAAAATCCCTCCATCCGTACCTAAATCAATTCGAAGCGGTGTTAATACTACGATGAGTAGGGATGTTCTTGAATCAAGTACAGAAAGATTGCTTCAAGTACGGATTTTTAATCGCAAAATACTTAAATTATCCATATTCAATCCCGATTTCGTACTTGAAATAATCCGAAAATGAAATTGATTTAAGTAAAGCTAAGATTGAATCAATCTCAAAATGCGCTTGATTCAAGAAATATAAAATTGTTTTATTTCGAATTCATGCTTGAAAAAAACACAAAATAAATAAATTAGAATGAAAAAATTATTATGCTGATTTACTACACCCTACAAAATGATACAACACAAACATCATTCCCGATGTGGTTTTTACTTAAATCTTATGTACATATTTAACCAAAAATATAAACTAAATGAGAAGCAAGAGCTTAAATTTACTTTTCAAACCTTCGTGTTACACATGAGTCTGGCCAGACCATTTTTCAATGTGTATAGAAAAGCAAAACATGCGTAAGCCGGAGGGTTAAACACAACGAGAAGTTAAATGGTTTTTGTTTTACTTGACTTAAGAATTTTTTATACTTATTTCAAGTAATTCCGGGATTGATTTCCGAAAGTAATCCTATTTAGGATTGTTTTGAGTAATTTTAAGTGTTAATCGAGCTTAAATTTTTGAGTACGACTCGTACTTAACGTAATCATAAAAAACTTGATTTATCCCGAGTGTTTTTCTTTCTGTATATGATACTAATTTGGTTGGGTTTCAATCCTTCATTGAATAGACTGGTTTGTCTAGGAAAATCGTTTTCAGACATGTCATATAGGATGTCTGGGAGACAGTGATACAAAGTAACATAACAGGAACTTCTTACTGAACCCACCTGAGCTATCCTTGATTGCGCCTGCCAATGGAACCCAACCTATGCATTATGTGAAGGTTGTTTGTGTCGTATCTTATCCAAATATCAGCCTTTGTATGACATTATTTTTATACCCACGCTAATATAGAGGAGAAGGTATTTTGCGTTTATGCTGATACTTGTAACAGCTTAAAATATTGGCCTTAGGCCCACCTTTAAGAATTCCGATCGACTCATAAGTGGTTCTAAATATGTCCGCCCGTCCTTGCGAAAATGCAGGTCGCAATTTTGGAGATAGTTTGATGAAATTAAACACATATGTAGGTTCTAATTATTACAAGGACCAAGCCTTCTTTCCTGAATGGAGCCTTTGTGCCGATTAACCATCTTATGATTTTGGTATTTAGAATAAATTTGGTCCAAACTTACTTGTTACAATATGTGCTAGCATCAGTCCCAAAGTGTAATATACTTTTATTATAGTTGACAACTAATGTAAAGTATTGTATAACATGGCATCTCTGCATTTGATTTAATAAAGGAAATTCATTATAATCTTAACATAATACTATACTATGTCATGACAAAATGCTGTGCTGGTTGGTCAAAAAATTAACCATAGCTGGCATACGACTTACAAATCTCATATACATATGTATGTATTTATAAGATATCTTAAAAATATTCGGCTCCAACAACTTTTGTATGAATCTTTATCTCATAACATAATTTTGTTCTGGCGGATTCATGATTGTCCATGTGACTAAAATAAAGTACACTCTCGAAAATTTGTTTTTAAATACTGTGGTGTAGAATATCATATACTCTTGTGTTTTTTTTTCGTGTTCAATTGATTTTTTAGGAGAATCTCTATGGGACTTATGGCCACTTTAGGACCTTTCGACCTAAAAATGTTTTCATGACATAGAACGTACGTTTTATTAAATTTTTCCACACTAACATTTTTAAGAAATTCATGTCGGTAAAGGGTTCGAAAATATTCTTTGTAGGGTCGAAAACAAGTCTATTTCACCAGCATTTGGTCACAAAATTAAGACTGCAATAAAACATTTATGTGCTGAATTCAATCTTAACATTTACATAATTAGAATTAAATGAGAACTAGGCTCTTTTCCGAAAGAGAGCTTTTAAGGGGGACAAAGCAAATTTGTGACCCGATGGTTACGGTTTTCAATAGGCTTCGTCCATTAGAAGCATATACAGTAAAACCCGGTTAATTACCCCACGCTTAAATGCCTTTCACGCTTATTTACCTCGAGTTTTGAATCCCCGTTTTTTTCTTCCATTTTTTAAACAAAAATCCACGTATAATTGCCATACGCTTAATTACCCGATTCGGATAATTGCCTTAAAAATTTAACTCCCAAAACAAAATTATACCTAAATTTTATTCGTTTAATTGCCTCAGTACTATTTGACAAAAACACAGCAAGTAATGAAACCAAGTTTTACATGTTAATAATTTGATAATATGCACTAAATTAGTTTTTAAAAAATATGCCTAAAAAACAAAATATGGCTTGTTTAAAAGCAAAATATTCAACAAATTAATATTTGCATTAAAAGTTATGTTATGAGGTCAAGATTCATATAAGAGTTATATATTATCTATAAGTTTGAAGTTTGCATGGGAACTATGTGATATTATAGACCGATTCTTACAATTTACATAGGTTTCGTTCTTATGACAATTATTTATTTATTTATTTTATTCACAGTAATATATAAAAGCCTCCTAGGCCAATTAACATATATTACAAAGATATATTCCTGAATAAAAATACAATTTAATTTTAATACATAGTTATAAACATACTTTCACTTATAACTATTAAAAAAAAAATCACATTCAATGGCTTCAATTAAACGTATTTACCCATTTTTATCAAATTGTCTAAAAACTGCTACCTTAACTTTTCGCACAAGGTTTACATGAACATACAACCAGCAAGATGGACGGACGTACGGACACGAAAAGATTACTTAAAAAAGTGTTTCTGATGCGATCGTTTACTAAACGATGCGTCTAGGTTTCTGTTATAAGTGGCGAAAAACATGTATCTTCAACAAAAACTTGCTTTGGCTTCAAATTGTACAGTGAAAATTAAATGTAGTTGACGAAATTAAAGCAACAGAAAATTCATCTGTTAACCAGAATTTTAAGCAATTTTTTTTTTGCTTAAAGGAGCGTATAGACGACATGTTTTTGTCATCTGACATATCAAATTTCCCACTGCAAAACACATACATGTCGTGTGTTACCTTTTTAACTTTGCTTCTGATTTCAATTTCAATTAGAGCGTGCTCTATTTTCTTCTGACAAACCATCTGACATCAGAAATCTATGTGGGAAATATATACATAAAAACCGTTTCATTATAAAATTCTAAATTGGTATCTTTCAAATAAAAGAAAAAAATGTTAAGATGGCTAAATTATTTTACGGCGCAAATAAATATTTTCGTGGCGGCAGCAAGCTATTTTGAAACCGAGAACTACTTTGGTTTCTGCAATAACAATGCGAAAAAATCAGAGACAATGTCAGAAGCAAATTACATGTACGTTTGTGACCGAATATTATAAACCTTATGTAAAACAGCAATTTTGACAGACATGAACAATTACATGTGACTTGAAAATTTGACACGTCAGAAGACAAATACATGTCGTGTACGGGCGCCTTAACATGTATTAAAATAGGTTTTAAAAACTTAAAATATGTGTGCAATAAAAATGTAGCAATGGCTAAAATATGGAAATTATTTACAAACAAATCGATACCAAAATTCATTAAAAGCTCTAAGCGCATAAATATATTGTTTCTACATTCATTGGTCGCACAAGAAAAACCATGCAATTGCATATTTACGGCTTCCATGAGTAGTAGTAGGATATGACAGGACATCTCAGAAAGCACTACAGATAAAATTTAAGACAACAAATCCCATTGTTTTTTATTGCTATCTCTTAAGATTTAACTGATACATGTAAAAATTCCTTTCTTAAATTTTTTCATACATCAAAGTTAAGTTATCTTGTAAATAAATACCTCTGATTACCTCACTGAGGTATTAAAACGAATTCACTTAATTACCTCAATTAGGCAGTTAAACGTATTCTTATTATTACCTCAACGAGGTAGTTAAGCGTATTCGTTTAAATGCTTACCCCGCATAATTACCCAAAAATATTGGCATTTTTGTCGAGGAATACTGTATACAAATATTTGTTCAATTATTGTTGTAGACAACGTTTAGATGGGTACACAGTCAAAGATACGGACTGATGTGCATTTTTAAATCATCTTAAAAGTAAATCTGAGTTACACTAAAAAGGTGAGTCTACGACCAATTTTTCTATGTGTTATTAACTTCAGCACAAAGTACACATGTAGTAATAACGAACTTAAATATCTTTTTTCATAAACGCAGATCCTTTAAATGCCAAGTTTTAAAACACAGTTAAATATAAATGTAAATATAAATATTTTATTTGAACTTTTCTTTTACTTTTTGGAAATCTTTCTTTTAAATAGTTTAAAATATTTGTAATGCTGTTAAAGATTTTAATTTTATCCTCATCTTTCTTATTTTTCAATCCTTTTGCAACCTTAAAATAATATTACTTGGAAAAAAATAACCCTGCACGTAAATAAAATTGTTTCTAATGTTGTATATTTATTATGCGTATAGTTAAATATATCTAGCGCCGGTTATAAATACAAACAAAACACCACTAACAAACATGTTTTTTTTACCATAGAACTATAATTAAAAAATATTTTCTCTATCTTAACAATAGACGGTAGTTAGTAGAGAGAGCAACATGGAAACATTAACCATAACAACGTCAGTTTAGTTATGTACAGAATAATTTACACTAGTATTGCAACCTGAAAGCATTTGGAAGGAATAACTTTACAGCATATTCCGAATTTATAGTCTTGAGGAAAATAAAGTTATGTTTTGCGTCAACAAAATGAAACAGTAGTGGTTCTCATTTTTAATTTCAAACGTTTTGAGGAGCCAGAAATTTCCCTTGAATATCTCTTAAATTATGTCACTTTAACAGAAGCGATATCGCACATTTCTAATTAAAAAAAATCTTTCCTATATACGTTGTACTTTCCAAAGTTTTCTAATAATCCATAATTTTGAAAGGTAAATATCTTTTGTTTTAGTCAATCAATCTAAAAGTGAAAACAACAACGTTTTTTATATAAATATGTTCCATCTATTTTAACGCGTTAAAAGAGGTTATTTTGACGCGGATGACAAAGATCGTCTTGGTCAGCCAAAAAAGTTCAAAGATGATGTGGTAGAGGCACTACGACATGAAGCCTATTGTAGAAAACAAGAAGAACTGACAAAATGATTTAAAGCCACTCAAAACATTTGCAAGCAGCAGGATTTATCCAAAGGCAAAAAATCTGAAGCTGAGATACTATGAAAAGTGATTTGCTGTCTGAAATGCTGATTAAACTCCACAGAAACAACTCATTTTGCCTAAAATCATTACTGGCGTTTAAAAGGAGATCCACGATTACAATCCGGCGAGCAAAATAATCGTACTTAATTCATTTTCCATATTCATATTCCATAAAGGTCCCATTAGCTGCTGAAATGTTGCTAGAAGATTCTAGGGAGCGAAAACATAATTTATTCGTTTAAAGCGGGCATTGGTATATCGCTTTTGACAAGATACTGTAAAATGCTAAATCGACAACGCTAGACCACTTAAGGCTTGCTTAACCTACGGTCAAAAATTAACAAAAAGTCTCTCAAATGTACTTAAGAAAACAAAAACAAAATAAAAAACATTTGTGATTAGATTCGTTCCTTGCTTAAGCAATTGACAGTTTCATTAAACTTAGCAAAAAGTTTCCTTAAGTTGAATATGGTTTGTCTCATAGTTTACATGTATTCGCACATTTGCTTAAGCTAACTTAAGCACATTATGGTTGGGCCTTTATAATCCAACTTATAATCCAGACCTTAGCCCGTTTTACTGCGACGAGTTTTGATAGATGCAAAATGCTCTCACTGGAATTGGTTTCACTTCATAACAGGGTATTCGAAATTAGAGAGACTCTTTCTTAATCTCAGAAAATTAGCGCAGAATCCTAATGTTGCGTGAAATATGGAAAAAATCAATAGCAAATGGTTCTTCACAATTAAATCTTAATATTTCCAAAATATTTTAATTTAGACACAAAAAAAGAGCAACAAATTTTCTCTAAAATAACACTGTGTCACAAATTTTCAATAAAGTCGTAACCAAATAAATCCGTCGAACTTTTCGAAGATACTTTTATAAAAGTGACATCATCTCTTTAAAAATCCGCAAATAATGGTTATTATCTCGAAACTGCTCTACTTTTGAGCATTCTGACTTTACATTCGGATTCAGCGGACAATTTTACATAAAAACTGTTATATAGTGTAATTTATGTGCTGTTTCCAAATGACAGGCAAGTGATTGTGTAGTCAAATTTATATGAATAGCACTCAGTTTTTGAGTGATTATTAATAAAAATTTTATTACACAATCACTTCTCTGTTATTTAGAAACAGCACATTAATTTTACAAGATTACCTTTAAAATTGTCAGGTTTTATAAATTTTATTTTAAATGGAATAATTTTGCAAAATTTCCTATAAAAAAGATTTTCATATTCCTTAATCTTCGTTCATATTCGGCCTGATTACGGCTGAAGTATTTAAGAAGTAAATTATGCGATTTTTAAAAATGGAATTGTCATTGGCGAAAGCAATAAAAATAAATCACTGTTTTCTTTTCTATTACATTTCATGGTACCGTTCAAGGCGAATTTGCCTGTCAAATAAGGTATTTTGGTAAAAAAAAAAAATTAACAAAAATTTTAAAAATTAAATTGAATAAAATTAACAACAATACAAAATACACTTTGATTAATTTAAATCTGATTAATAGACTATTTCAAGGCGAAATTACAACAGGTAACCTTTTCTTGATACATAAGCAACAGCTAATAACTAACTGGGGAATCTTTACTAAATTCTATAATTTTCGCTTAAAATTTTTTTTTTTTTAAGTTATTACATTTCAAAACAAACATTTTGAAATTAAATAAAAAAAATTAAATACCTATTTGTTTGAATTTTTGACACAACGTTTCAATATTTTACAGTGTTGTTAACGTTTCAAAATAAAGCTACCTTGTATAAATTCGCCTTTGACTATTTTGGTTATCCAATGAATAAAAAAAACATGAATTAAAAAAAAACTAAGTTTTACAACACTTTTCTATTACAAAATATTAACTGTTGGTTTTTTATTTTCGTGGTACCAAAAAATATTTTTCGATTATGACAGCTCGTCAGCTCATTATTAGTTTGACCTACCGACCATTTGGGGAAAAAAAATAATAAGAAATTTGGAATCTATTTTTGAATATTCCGAATCCAAAACCCGTTTTACTCATTTTGTATGGTTTCTGAGATATAAAGCATTAATTTTGCCCCATATCAACTATTTCAAATTATACTAAGTTTTGTTTTGCTCTACACGCCACTGTTTGGCGAATGCTGCAAATTCCCTATACAAAATGGTACAAAATAAATTTCACTCTTGCTTTGCTTCATTGCCGTAAGAAAAACAAGTAGTTAAAGCGAAAGCACAATTAAATGTCAACAAGAAAGTAAATTTCGCTCTTGCCTCACTTTGTTGCCGTAAGAAAAAAAGTAGCAGAAGTAAAAGCAAAACAAAATGTTACAAACTCAACACACAGCTGTAAGTATACGTAAGTAGCGCGAAAAGCAACTATTTAGAAATGAATTTAGAAAAATTACGTATGCGGCACAAAACAATAATTTTCATTTTCAATAAAAAAAAAACTATTAACTTCTAAGTTCGTTAATGAATATTCATTAATTTTTCACATATTTTTCTTTAAAACATATGCCAGAAGCAGTGGTGAAAATATAAAAGAATACTATCGGTTATATTTTTAAAAAACCTCATGTTAACCTTCGTTCTCCACTACGGCTTTTTTGCATATGTGCCAAACTAAAAATAAGCAGACAATCTGTCGAACAATGACTACGTCAACCGTTATGAAACACTTGCTGCATAAACTTTATTTACTTCTCATCAAAAACTGCTGCCGCATCCATACAGTGCAAATTTTGTTTTTCAACATTTTAAGTATTTGTCATGCCTCCTTCTTCTTCTTTTTCCTCTCAATAATGAACTCGTCACAATAAAACTGAAATGCTTCGCAGCAAATATTTTGCAGTATTGCCGAGAACTTAAGAACATTTGCCACTTAGATACATTTGATGGCGCTGCGAAATATAGCCCCAGAAAATATGGCCCCAAAAAATAAATGAAAATTGACCCCAAATTTGGGGCTATTTTTCATAATGCAATATGGCCCCATTTTTTTAATGAAAAATTACCCCAAAAAATGAAAAATAACCCTAAAAATAAAATGAAATATGACCCTTAATTTGGGGTTATTCTTCATTATGAAAAATCACCTCAAAATTTGTAATGAATTTTAACCCCAAAAAAGATCACAAAGAAAGTGACATTAAACATTTTCGGTGGAGTTCATATGCCCAAAAGTCAAAATCCCAAATTTAGAATCCCGATTTCAAAATCCTGATAATTATACAGTTTTGGTTTCAAAAATCGCACGATTGATAGCACGGTTGGGCTTTCGGCCATGCACAAGGATTTTTTTCTCTATGGTATAACGAACACTGGCTTTGCTTACTTAAGCTCTACGTTATAGCCGGCGTTCGGCCGGGCGCAAGGATGTTTTCTCTATGGTATAACGAACACTGGCTTCGCTAACTAAAGCTTCTCTGTATAGCCGGCCTTCGGCCGGGTGAAATGATTTTCTTCTCTTTGGTATAAAGAACACTGGCTTCGCTCACTAAAGCTTCACTACATAGACGGCCTTCGGCCAGGCGCAAGGATTTTCTTTTCAATGGTATAACGAACTATTCTCGTAATAGCCGGCCTTGGGCCGGGCTCAAGGATTTTTTCCTCTATGGTATAACAAACACCGGCTTCGCTAACTAAAGCATCTCTGCATAACCGGCAAGGATTTTCTCTACTTTGGTATAAGAATTCTGGTTTTTTTATGTTATCCCTAGAAACTTTTACATAGAATTTTATAAAATTTGTGTAAAAATGTTTGGGGGTGATTTTTCATTTCTTTAAACTTGCATTTTTTTATTAGTAGATGAAAAATAGCCCCAAAGTAAAAATTTTGATTTTATTTGGGGCCATTTTTCATTCCTTGATATTGGGGTCATTTTTCATTCCACTTAAAATGCAAAAACACCCTAACGAAAAAATGAAAAATAACCCCAAAAAAACAAAAAAATTGCGCCAAAATTGCGTGTTGTTGTGTCTCATGTAAAATTTTGGGGCCGTTTTTCATTTTCCTTTTAGGGTCATATTTCCTGGGGTCATTTTGCGCACCGCCCATTTGATTGTAGAAAAAGTATCTTCCACGATACTTATTCGTGTTTTAATTGGACTTGTCTTCTTATTTACTTGTTTACTGGGTACATAATTTCGCTTGGTTAAATAGTCAGTAGTTTTTAGTTAAGATGCTAGTACAAATACTAAAAACATTAGGGTAGTCATTTTTATGTAACAAAAAAGTATATGTTTCTTTTTATCAACTTTTATAATTATTTAATTGATTTAACGAAATTCCTACTTATTAGTTTTGCTTTACATAAATCCATTTGTTGTTTTCCCAACTAAAAATGCAACGGCTCTACTACAAAATGCATGCCAATATTGATTCGTTCCGGGTATAAATTATTTTCTATGATGTTTTTTTTCTATTTTTCATTTTATTGCATTTTTTTCTAGAGTATTAATGAAAATAAAAATGTATGTGGTGTTAGAGGGAAGTAGTACGTTCGGTGGTTAAGTTTAATTATACCTGCTTTTTTATGACCATTTTTATATCTTTTTTTCCTTGCTGTTAAAACACAAAAACATAATCCCATTTATGCAGTAAAGGAAAACTTAAGTTTATGACAACTAATTTGTAGTGAAAAACAAATAAAAAAATTTAAAGCGAACAGTGCATTTGTAGAATATTAAATGTTAATACCAGTTAGAAACTGGGAAAACAGTCAGAAGGATTTATGTATGTGTGTAAATATAACTTTCTAAATGTGACCATCTACTTGGAATGGGGAGGGGTGTTTTTTTTTTTGGTAACAACTTAGTTTAATAGTTGGGTTCAATGTTGATATAATATTTTAAAAACTTATAATTTAAACTTAATTGAATATTTATCTACTAATATAATTTTGTTGTATCAATTATTGGTTGTATCCAACCACATAAAACGATAAAATTGAGTCATTGGGAATGACTTAAGTCAAAGTGAAAGAATATTTTGCTGGGTACACACTATGCAACTCATTTACGCAATATAGTGAATTAAATTCATTTTCATTCATTCCAGATTGCATCAACATCAAAACGCTTTACTATTTTGAGGATGCATTGAAACAAATTGCATGTAGATTGCACTGTGTGTACCCAACATCATTATTAACTTACCCGTTACACATTCTTGTTTCACTTTTGTTGTATTCCTCCCATTGTTTATAAAAGAACTGTCAATTATAACACACCAGCAGCATGCCCGATATGGTTTTCGTAATCATTCTACTTTGAAAATTTTATGTATTTTACTAAAAAATTTAAACAAATAGAATATGGGAATTCTTACATCTTATTTTACTTTTTAAACATGAAAATAATATTAATAATAAACCAAATATGGCATCGAATCGATGTCACTGTAGTCAAAGCATAGATGACGCATAAAATATGACAAAATGTTATGATGACGTTCGTTGTTGGATTGATGTCACTTTTTGCCTCATTGATGCCATCTGTAATAACATTCCAAGATTCTAAATTAAAATGTTTAATTTCTTCTATAAACATGTCGAAAGTTTGCAAATCGAAATATCCATTTAAAAATTTCAAATGTATATTTCATCTCATTTCAACGAAACATGATAGAAGTATTTATTGTGTTAACATACTTTTTTAACACACTATTTACACAAACAAAGCTTTATTATTCCTTTTTACATTCAAAGAATTGTTTTCTATACTACATACTAAATAATAGTTGCACGTTGTTATATCTCAGGTTACATCCTTTTGTTTGTCCTGCTGCAGTTTTGATGTTTTCATTGCAACTGATACAGTTGTGTTAATGTTGCTGTTGTAACAAAAATATTAAATGCAGCTTACTTTTTTTCGCTTCCCTTTAAACTTCCTCTCTGTTTCATTTATTTATATTACCTCGAAACCCCATACAAACACAATATGGTATAAACACACATACAAATACAAACACAAATCAATGTGTTGACATTGGTTTTTGTATAAAGTTGTCACTGATATGTCATCGTGTATCTAATGAAAACATTTGATATTGACATATTGACTTTAACAAACTGCTATTCGTGTGAGTGAGTATGAATGTGCAACAAAAAAAAATGAATGAATTTTCTACTGAAGCGTAATATTTACCTATTGAAAATCATATTCGATAGCGACAAGCGTATTACAAAGCATTTTCCTTTAACAAATACAGCAATATTATATAAGTGGAAGATATGCGAAATGTAGGAAATTCTGCACCATAATAATAACACGTTTTGTTGAGTAATATGCACATGAATTTATTTGATTCTTGGAAGTATTAAGTTATTACTTGCACAAATGCACAAATGGAAATAAAATTTATTTGGAAATAAATATATACATTTCGAAAGTTTGCTGTTAATAGTAAAATTTTAGAAAATACTAGGGAGATCGTAATTTGTATACATTATTCTTACTTTTGTTATAAATTTACCCGAAATTTAAGTGTTTTTCTACTTGAATATTGGGTAAACTTGAACTTTTTATAAAGAATGTCGAAACAAAGTGTAACAAAAGTAAAAAAAAAAACATTATGAGCAATGTAGATAAAAATCGCTTATAAAAGCGTGTGTTGTTTTTAAAAAAAAAACCAAAAAAAAAAATCCAAAATACTACAAAAAAATATTCAGTTTAAAATCCAAAATACTACAAAAAAATATTCAGTTTAAAAAGTAATTAGCAATTTGACAGTATTCTAAATACTATATATATATATATATTTATAAAGATATCATCTCAGTGATATATCGAAGTTATTTTGAAGACAAAGGTGGTTAATTAGTCCACACGCTTGACATAAATAAACGCCAAGTAAAACTTAACTCTGCTCTAAGTAGTTTTTAAGAGACTGCAAATAATACTTTACCAAAATATGCTGCCAATAAAGAATGAAAAACTCTTACAGCCATACCTAAACAAGAGCGGAAAACGTATTCTAGCTGTCAAAGATTCTCATGCCAATACAATTTACAATGGGAAAATCCGATTTTGACAGCGCGTTTAATAGTGAAGTTGGCCGCTTTGTTTATAAATAATGTAAATTTAGCTATTTTTTCGTCAATCTATCGGTTTTTTCTCTTTATTTTATTTCTTTTATGTGCGTTTTATTAATCAATAAAGTTAACACTAATGTTAAGGGCACAACGTTGATGCTCTTGTTTGGGTATGGCATATCAGCGTAAGCGGATGAAAACGTCCCACCTTCCTTATTGTGTTTTTTTTCTGTATTTTCCTTAGAAAGCTGCCCTTTTAACATTTTTTGTTTTGATTACGCAATTTGTGTTGAAAGTAAAGGCCTGTTTTTACTCATTGCCACTTCACCACCAAAAAACGTTTTCTTTCTCTTTCTTCGAAAGCTACCCTCGTAAATGATTTAGGCATTTTTCATACGTTACTTTTTTCATCTCTGTATGCTTTGTGGTACGGCTGTTAAGTAGTTCTAGCATAACTTCATGCTAAAAACTACAACATACCGTCGAAAGCAACGATGTGGAAAAACTCTTAAGTTTTATTTATTTTAAATTACCAAGAACTTAAAGAAAAATTTAAGGAATCAAACAATCTTTAAATTGTGATCGACGAATTGACAGATATTTCATACAAAAAGCATATTTATATTACTATTCTTTTTATAAATACAATAATTTAAAATATATAATACTGGATAAGAGGTTTTGTTTGCAACTTTTCAAAAATATGTTTGAAGTCTACTGATTCATATAGACATGCTTAACCACCATCAATTAAAAATCATTTAAAATAAATTTGGGGGAATATCTCAAATAATAAATTTATTAAATTCCTATAATTTCTTAAGCCAAAGTGTTTCAAAACTTCTACAGCTATGTTCACACCTATTAAATATTTGATGTCTTACAAGTCACCACTAGTTTTCTTAAAGAATTGTTTGCTTTTGCAAAATGTTAGGCTAGTGCAAACATTATTTAACAGTTTCTAATTACATTATACAATTATCCTCTTGGGAATAAAGTTAGTAAATAAACAGAAATTATTTAAAATAAAGCCAAAGTTTGATCAATTTACTGGTCACCATTTTTTGGATTTAACTGTCAAATATTTGTTCGTCTGAACAAACCTTAAGTCATATTCATATATTTTGTTGGTTCCTTACCTTCGTGAATTGCTGTGTTTTTATTTTAATTAAGTTTTTATTACAAAATCTGATTTGATTTTTGTATTTTTATGTATTCAAATTAAAACCGGTTAAACGGTTAGTTTTAAAATGCTTAACCGAAAACCGGGTTTTTTTAAATAGCAACTATTCGGAATATTCGAAAACCGGATATTGAAAAAAGTCAAATAATCGGTCACCCTAGAAAATAGCTAAAAAAGGAAATTTTGCAAAATTTATTATATACATATATTGGACGTTTTCAATAATAATAAACTTTTCACAAAACTTCCTATAAATAGTGACACTATGTAAAACTTCCTAAAAATCTATATAAATAAAAGAGTTGAGTGAGTTACTGACTGACTGACTGACTCATTCATCATCGCCCAGCCCAAACCGCTGACCCTAGAAAATTGAAATTTGGATTAGCGATTGGCCACTCCCCAAATCGATCCACTAAGACGGGATTTTTCAAAATTCGAATGTTTAGGGGGTAAAAAGGTAAAAACGGGAAAATTCGGTAACTTTATTTCTCCAAAACTAAAAGAGATGCAAAATAAATTTAATATTTATCGTTGTTCTTTAGAACAATAAGCGGACAGGTGTCTGGTACTTTTTTGAAATTCGGCCCTATTAGGGAGTAAACGGGTTAAATCTGAATTTTAGTACTTTTTTGCCAACCCATATATCTTTTGAACCAATAAACATTGAAACAAAGTTACTACCACATTCGAAACTTATAAAAAAATACGTATAATAATTTGGTGCTTTTTCGAAATTCAAACATTTAAGGGGTGAAAATCGTAACTATTTTTGGTACTTTTTTTACACAACATTTTCCTCCATTCATTGACATATTCGTACTAAATAATCGGCTACCACTACAATACTGAAATTTTTGATACTTTAATGGGGGAAGAATATAGTACCCAAAAAAGGAAATACGGGAAATTTGATATTTTTCTTTAGCATTTGGTTATACTAAAGTATCGGGTTAAATGCTAGAATTTAAACAAGTTTAAGCCTAAAAAAATAAATTTTGGCATAAAAATATGTCCACGAAGAAAAAGGAGACGCTAACGAAGTAGCGGGTATATGCTAGTATTCTATAAATAGTGAAATTTCGAAAAATATCAGATATATAAACAAATTTCCTATAAAAGGTGAAATTTCGCAGAATTTCCTATAAAAATTAAAATATCGTAAATAAAGTAATATTTCCTATAAAAACTGAAATATCGCAAAATTTTCAAAATATACTTAAATTTTGCAAAATTAAGTGTTTATGGAATATGAATACTGAAATTTTGCAAAATTTCTTTTAAATAGTGAACTTTGTCAAAACATCCTTTAAGAGTGAAATATACCAACATTTTCAATAAAAAGTGAAATTTCAAAAATTTCCCATAAATAGCGATAATTGGAAAATATCCAATAAATAGAAATTTAAAAATTTGCAATAAATTCAACATTTTTAATTTTTCGAATTTATTCTATGAGCTAAATTTCAGTTATGTATTTTATAAAGCTTTTTTGTAATAGTTCTATTCCTACAATTTTTCAGAAATGACTTTATACACTACCAGACTATTATATTGTATTTTCTTTTTACATTTTACCTTAGCCTTCCGTTGGAAAGCAATGAGGTATATTGAATGTACAGAAAAATTTACAATTATTAGACACCAGCAGAATGTAATGCATTTTCTGGCCCGCTACGGCCGTCGTCAGCATTCTTTGTGTCTCACTGGATAGTGTTACTTTATAAATTTAATGTATTTAACTCAACTATTTTAACAAATAGAAACTGGGAATTATTTCCTTCCGAAGGTAACTTTATATTATATTCAACATTTTTAATTTTTCCGTAGCGTAGCGGGCCAGAAAATGCATTACATTCTGCTGGTGTCTAATAATTGTAAATTTTTCTGTACATTCAATATACCTCATTGCTTTCCAACGGAAGGCTAAGGTAAAATGTAAATAGAAAATACAATATAATAGTCTGGTAGTGTATTAAGTCATTTCTGAAAAATTGTAGGAATAGAACTATTACAAAAAAGCTTTATAAAATACATAACTGAAATTTAGCTCATAGAATAAATTCGAAAAATTAAAAATGTTGAATATAATATAAAGTTACCTTCGGAAGGAAATAATTCCCAGTTTCTATTTGCAATAAATTTTAAAAATTTCCTATGAATAGTGAAATTTTAAAAATTTCCTATGAGTAGTGAAATTTTGAAAATTTCCTATAAATAGTGAAATTTAAAGATTTTCCTATCTATAACTAGGGAAATTTTAAAAATTATAGAAAATAAGTAGAATTTTAAAAATTTCTTATAAAAAGTGAAATTTTAAAAATTTCCTACAAATAGTAAAATCTTGCAAAATGTCCTAAGAAAAGTAAAATTTCACAAAATTGCTTTAAAAGTAAAATTTCCTAAAAATGTTTTATAAATACTGAAATTTCGAAAAATATCCTATATATAAAGAAATTTCGTATAATAGGTGAAATTTCACAGAATTTCCTATAAAAAGTATCGGAAATACAGTGAACTCGCGAAAACGTGAACACTCAAAAGGGTGAACGTCTCAGAAACGTGAACAAATTTATTTTTACACAGACTATTCTAAAACGTGAATAAAATCTGGAAGCTCTAAAACGTGAACACATTTTTTTATTTTTGTTTACTTTTTAAAATGTGTTTTTAATTGGGAAATTCCCGAATTGAGTTCACTTATTGGTTAATGTTACAGCGTTCTTTTTTCTTAATTGTATCCATGTTTGTTTTTAACATCGCTACGCTATTCGTGTTATTTGTGAAAGTGAAAAATGTAATTAAAAAAACCAAAAGTGTTATCTTTGAAAGATAAAATAAATATTCTTGAATTATTGCAAAAACGTTATAGTTGCAGCGGCTTGGCTGGAAAATATGGTGTTGCTAAATCAACAGTTTGTTCCATTAAGAAGAAAAAATAGGAAATAACAAATCGTGTAAAGAAAACTGTTTATGGTAACAGAAAGCGTAAAACATTAAGTTCTTCTCAGCTTCCGAAAATGGAAAAAATTCTTTACAAATGGTTTCTTAGCATGCGAAATAAAAAATAACCGGTAAGCGGACTGATGCTTTAGAAATTTAGAAATTCACCAACAAATTAAAGAGAGTTATTGTGGTTTTCGTGCCAGCAATAGCTGGCTTTAAAAAATTAAGCAGAGGTTTATTGTTCGTCTTCTCATAATTTCCGGAGAAAAGCTTTTTGATCAGCCACAACTTGTTGACCCGTTTAAAGAAAAGTTAAGATCAAAAATGGAAGAACTGTCTTTATGTGCAAATCAGTTTGTAATGGAAGCTGCAGGTAACCCATACTTTTCATCATTGGAGAAAAGTGCTGAAAGAAAAAGCTTTGTTAAAGATGATCAAACAAAACAACTTTTAAAAAAAGATGACCGATTTTTTCCTGAGAAATTTTTTATCCCTTATAAACATTCCTTAAACAAAAAAATGTTTCTATTCGTTTTTGTTAATTTTATGTTTATTTTTTTTATGGTATTCATAAGAAATTAATTTTTTAATGTATCATACATGGTACAACTACACATGTACTTGTACCATGGTATCATATGCATATCATATGAATTACTGTGTGTACATATATTTTTTGTTATTAAAAATTAATAAAATATGATTTTGAAAATACTTGTTTATCTATTTATTTGAAAATAGGGGTGCTATTTTTTTTAAATTTTGGCATTCGATAACGTGAACAACCTCGAAAACGTGAAACGACATGGTAAAAATTAGTTCACGTTATCGCGAGTTGACTGTATAGGCAAAATGTCCTTAAATATTGCAAAATTAGGTGTTTATGGAATATGAATACTGAAATTTTTCAAAAGTTCCTATAAATAGTGAATAGTGAACAATGAAATTTTAAAAATTTCATATAAATAGAGAAATCTTGCAAAATGTCCGAGGAATAGTGAAATTTTAAAAAATTTTTTATAAATATTGAAATGTAAAAAAATGGTAAAATTATGCAATATTTCCGATAAATACCCCAATTTTATGTCATATTGACTTTTTTTAAAAAATGTTTACCTTCAGGCTTCGTTCACAATGGCGTTATGTCTGGGATCACACAATGAAATTTTCTTTCAGAAAGTCTGAGTTTATGGGTGAATGAGGAGATAAGAAGGGCAGGTTATCTTCCCCCCCCTCACCAATAAACTCAGACTTTCTGAAAGAAAACTTTCATAGTGTGAACATAGACTAACTTTATTACTTGGAGTTCACAATAAAGCAACAACTTTTTCGCAAACAACACACACATTTTCAATAAAAAAAACATTTGCCAAATTTTGCTCACAACAATTTAATAAAATTATTATAAACGTCATACAAATTATTGCTGAAGTAGAGATTACTACTCTCAACTTTAAAAAAAAAACTTTAGTTAAAGTTTTATTTGAAAAATTAAAGGAAAATATATAAAATACTTTGGGAAAAAAATAAGATAGAAGAAAAATGAAATTGTTGCTACCACTGTGAACGAAGCTTTATGTTTTAAAAAACGTCAAACGTTCTTAATTGAAAATGTGTGTGCTTGTAAAAAAAATCTGCGTTTAAAAAAACACTTCTTCATTTGTCATCGAAAGAAAACACTTGCTTTTACTGCTGATTTAGTAAATGTAAACAGTCGCTGTCAAACCAAATTTTCGTTTTTTGTTTGACAGTTTTTGGTTTCGACTGCCGTTTTTTAAGCCAGCAAAAATATTGCTGTTTTATTGTAAAAGATAAAAAAAAAAATAAGAAATTAAAAATAAGAATTTCAATATGGCTGACATTTGCCTGTCCATATTCATTTCACTAACAAACTCATATTTTTTTATCATGAACACTCAAAGAAATTTTTCTGTAGGGTCCCAATGGAAACGGGTGGTAAATGTTGAAAAAAATATGGACAAAATTTTATATATTTAGAACCTGTTTCGAACATAATATGGTTGCATTAACAATGAGTATGATAAAAGTTTTCATTAATTACATTTGAAATTTTTTACAATTATACGATCCCAGGCGACTTGTAGCTGCAATATATTTTTTTAACGTGTACTCGTTTCGTTTTCAGTCTTTAACTCTATTTGTCAATTTTCATTTGTGCTTAATTTAGCATCACTTTTATGCTTCTTCTTTCTTGTGATTTTCCCCCCCACATTTTGGTTAAGGGGATTGTTGGCTTGAAGCGTAACTAAAATGAATGTAATTGATGTCCTTTTTGTGCATTTTATGGTTTTAAACTGGAAGAAATCATTTTTTTTTTTTTTTTTTGAAGTTTTACTTATTCTTCACTTCAAACATTTTATTTGCTAAATTGCTTTTAAACTACTTTGTCAACTTTGACAAATTTTATTATAGTTCTACACTGTTTGTTCTATATTTATACCCTTCTTCAAAGCTAAAAGGGTTTACATATATATATAAGTTTGTCATTCCGTTTGTAATTTCTACAATATTGATGCTATAAAGTATTTATATTCTGTCACCTTATGCGGAGCGAAGTTGATTTAAGGATGTTTGTCTGTCTGTTGAAATGGGGTTTTCGAAGACCACAGAAATGATGGGGACTTGTTGGTGTGTATTTATGTCAGATCTGCTCCGTTAAATGCTGCTATTGAAATTCAGCCTGATCGGTTGACAATTGGCTGAGATATAAGCAACAAAAAAACACGTCCGCCTCTAATTTTACCCAAAAATCCTTTTTTGTTTTTATCTGTGTATCTGGAGAATACAACATACAAAGTTTCCAAATTAGGTATGAGCATCTTGGTAATCAATATACAGCATCTGACTTAATGTGGGCGGTATTGTAGAAGTGGGCGTGGCCCTTCAGAACGGCAAAATTCAAAAACTCTAAATTAGGTACAAGCATCTTGGTTATCAATACATAACAACCGACAAATTGTGAGCGCGTCCAGTGACGAAGAAAAAAAATTTAATAGTGGAAAGAAGACTGCTTCGAAGACAAAATCTTCCATTTTTGATTTGCCCAATGAATAATAAGTGACATACATATAACATTTTCACAAGTGCCTAATGGATTTCTGTTTACCTTTTTAAGATTTGAAAGATATTTTCGGCTGAATAAATCTTCTTTTAAACATGTTTTGGAAATAATAGAGCCTCATTTAAAAAAAGGTCACGTTTGTTCGAAACACAATATAGAACCTGTTCTGAAAATCACATTTTGTGAAAGTGATTTGATATCACAAGAATGGTGTTCTGGGCATATTATTTTGTGATTTCAAAACGTTCAGCTACGTAAACAACTTTTTGAAATCACTTTGTTAATTTTGCGACTATTGTAAGATGACCGTCATAATAAATTACTTAAATAAAATATTCAATATGTTATTTATTATTATTTTTTTTATGCAATAAGCTATTTTATTTACAAGAAATCATTTAAAGTTAAGAAAATTCGACCTCAATACAAAAATGATATTTGCTTTTGTGACTGCCGTTGTGATTTCAGGTTTGTTTTTAAGTTGAATTAAAGATCGCTTGTTTGCTAGCAGCGACATGAAAGCAAAGTCTAATATTTATTAAAAATCGTAAAAGCTGCAAAGATTTACAGGAAAAAATGGCTTAAATTGCTAAGTTCGCGAAAAATTGCAAGCTTGTAAAAAACCCTAAAATTTATTTGAATTCGCTAAATGGGTTAATAAAAACAAAATGTCGGAACAGAAAAAAATTTTGCAAAATAGCGAAAATTCGCAAAAATTTTTAATTTAAAAAAAAAACCATATAATTGATTAAAAGTTCCTGAAACTATAAGAAATGGCAAAAATTCGCTTAAAATTGCTAAATAAGCGGAAATTCGCAAAAATTTGCTAACAGCGGCATGATAGCAGCCCAGCAAAAACTTACATTGCAAAGTAATGAGTTAAAAAGCTAATATAACGACTCTTCACTACTTATACATTGGCATTTTAACTCATTATTTTAACACGGTGATGTCATTGGAGGCAAGTACTTACCACCCTCGCTTACAAATAGGGAGTTATATAAGTCATTACCACATTCGCTTACAAATAGGGACTTAAATAACTTATTACTCCGATGTCACCAAAATTACAACTAACATGTCATGACTTTAAAAAATTTTTTTTTATTATTTTTTTAAAATTATTTTTTTCCTATTTTTTCTTATTTTATTTTACTTTACTTTATGTTTTTTTTTCTTATATTTTTTCTTATTTTATTTTACTTTGTTTTATTTTTTTCTGTCTCTGGCGGGATTCGATCGCGCAACCTCGGTGCTGATAGACTAGCTCACTACCAGCTAGTCTACCGGGGCAGTGTAGTTTTTGTATAAAAAAACGATGTTTTTTACTCAATTAAGAGCGTAAATATGAGATTAAATTATTGGAGGCAACTACTTACCACCCTCGCTTACAAATAGGGAGTTAAATAAGTCATTACCACATTCGCTTACAAATAGGGAGTTAAAAAAGTCATTACCACATTCGCTTACAAATAGGGACTTAAATAACTTATTACTCCGATGTCACAAAAATTACAACTAACATGTCATGACTATAAAATTTCAGTACAGCAAAATTTTTCATATTCAAATTTATTACAAATTGTTTTTTATTTATAATAAAAAAAAAACAAATTGTAAGAACAAATATTTTAAATCAATTTGTATTAGATTTGAAAAAACTTCAACCGTAGATGCATTTTATTACGAATGAATTATAAATTTCTTTAATCAACTCATACACAAGTACTTAGGTATCAGATTATATGTCAGCCATTACCAAACTACTTCTATGTAATGCAGATGGTATGAAGTAGTCATTGAAAAGTAAGTTGTTCAGTAATGGTAAGTCATTACCAAGTTTTTGCTGGGAGGGTCTACTATTTATTATAAATCGTTAAAGCTGTAAAGAATCAGAAAACTTACAGGAACAAATCGCTTCATGGTGTCGTGGCTAAAATTCACAAAAATTTCAAAATTTTAAACACACCCTGAAACTAATTTAAGATCGCTTAGTCGGTTTAAACAAAACAAATTGTTGGAAAATAACACAAAAAGCGTTACAACAAATGAGCTATAATTTTGTAAAACAAACTTTTTGTATTTTCTTGTGCTTTTGACAATTGAAAATCACACCGAAAAACACAAAAACGGTGTGATTTACAGAACACCACAAAATCACATGTGATTTGAAATCACATGATTTTCAGAACAGACCTGATAATTTGCAGCAACATTGCGTTTTTTTGGCCCAGGGTTCGTACCAGCTCAGCGTTGGAAATTATTTGAACTTTGGACTGTCCCAGCCACTAGTTTCAAAAATGTTGTCCGAGACTCTGGAATTCATGGAAAGAGAGACCAGTATCTCTACTTTAATCGCAAGGGATATTTGATTTATTAGACCCTGCAAAGTCCTCTGGCTAGTAATGGATGGACGTACATTTTTTTTTAATTTTTAAAACACAACACAAAGCAGAACAAGACAACATTAAAGGCAACAGCAACGCCAATTTTTCTTAGAACATATCAAACATATTGGTATTTCCACAGATATGTCTACTTTTTGTCACGTAACGTCACCAAACATTTTTAATTGTTTCTCAAAGAATAATGAAAATATTATTTACTTTTTTGCATTTGGGTTTAGAGCGCAACTAGGTTTTCATTTAGTGAAAGAGAGGAACAATTTGAGCAACGTGGTTCTAAAATACAAAAATAATTGCTAGGTGACGTGACGTGACAAAAAGAGAGCTTTCCTGTGGAAGTGCCCATATGTTAACAGTCATGGAAATATTGCCAACGAAATTGAAAGCAAACATAAAAAACGGTGTTGTATACTGCTGAAGACGCCAAATAGATAGAATAAAGGAGAATATCTATCATCAAAAAACCCATCTAAAAAAATTTAAGAAAAAAACTTTTTTTTCTACAAAATGCCAAATTTATAAAAGAAAACACAAAAATGTATTTGAAATTAAATTTAATTAAAAATATAAAAAAAAACCAGAACACATTGCAAAATAAGAGAAAACTTGACAAATGGTAACGCTGCTTTCAAAACAAACGTATTTCTGTCAGTGATGTCACAATAATAATAAAATTAATAATAATAGAACTTGTTGCCAGTTTTCTAGCGATGACACTAAAATAATCGAAGGATGTAGATTGGCATAAAATGGGATAAGAAGTTCTTCTAAAGATGTTTAGAGATGTTGATTTTTAGCCCTATGTATTTCTTATGGGAGGAAGTAAACATCTTCGCAAATTGATGGTAGATGTTGAACAGTGTAAAAAGCCTATTAGTAGTTTTGTATACCCCCACCACCAGTTGTGAAAATGGTATACTATGTTTGTCATTTGGAGTGAAACTTTCTAAATATTCATCTAAGTCACCATCAAATACTAGTTTACATAAATTCAGACTCCTTGCGTGATTCGAAGTCGTTATAGCCATGCCCTTCTGTCCGTCTGTTATCACGTTCAACTGAAAATGTTACACAAACTAACATAAATGGTGGCGGGATGCTTTGACTGTTAAAACATTTTGCACAAATTTTGTAAAGGTCTGTTCATAATTTACCATTGGCCCTTAATAAAGCCTTATCTCGGAAAACACTTAAGTGAGCCTAAAACCGTAACAAATTAACTAAAGTAAATTATGATTTATGATATTTTATTCATATTGGGTCAAATTTATGTGAATATGACTACAAATAAATTTATAGAACTTTGTGATGGTAGGCCCATAATTTGCTATAGGACCGATATAAAGAGAAGTTTTGGAATAGACTATAATACGCCTGAAATTGCAAAAAATTATAATACTGTGAGGTCAGTTTTTATAAAGATTGTTTCATAAATAATAGGTTTTATATAAAAGCCAATGCTGTCACACACAGAAAAAAATCAATTTAAATTCGTTCAAAACAAGGTTGACTTTACATTTTCCAGTAGTGATTTTGCTTCATTGTTGTTTCATGTTTATTAAACATGATTTTACAATAACTTGCGAACAACATTTTTTTCTTTTAAAATAACTATAATTCATGTTCATTTAACATTGCAGTTAAGTTAGAGCAAAATGTCATTTATATTGACATAACAATCCGAATCACGTTGAATGAGATTTATTTTAAGTTGAAACAACGTGAATTTCATGGAGAATCAAATTGGTTGGAGTGTGATATAACAGTGTGGAGACAACATATGCATTTATTTAAGAATAATTCAAAACACTTAAGCTAGAGGTCCACACCACGCGTTACTCGCTTTTTCGCAGCATACGCAGCTGTCAAAAAAGTAGAATCTGTAGTTATACTTAATAAGTTACATGCACAAAAGCGTAGATGCATTGAGGCGAAAAGTAGGTTTACTTTCTACTTTTGTAAGCGCCACAAGCAGCGTTCGAACAAATCAGCTGATTTTGACAAATTAAATTTTATTTTTACTTGTGCTGCTGCTGCATAAAAAGCGTTGCATGTAACTTGAAACGTAGAACGTAAGTAAGGTTATAAAAGCATGCGCTGCGTGTAGGCGAAAACGCGTGTTATGGACCTCCAGCTTTACCCCTATAACACATGTTTCACTTATTTTGTATCTCCTTTGTTAACAGAAGCATCAGCAGAATGGCCCGATATGCTTTTCGACATCATTCTTCTTTGAAAACTTGATGTACTATTTAACTAAATAATTTGAATTAAAAGAATTCGTGAATTGTCTTCTTTTTATAACATATTTTAAACATGAAAATAAAAAATGTACATACTTAAGTATGTATGCATGTTAATTTAACAGGATAAACTTTTGATTTTAATATAAAACAGGTTTTTATGGATTCAATATTGAACAATGTTATCTTAAAAGTGAATAATATTAAATAAACGTGATTTAAGGTTATTTAAATATTTTTCATCTAAAATTAATATGAAATAATGACAAATTTAAATAAAGGGCATACTTTTGCAGAAATTTACCATGATTCTCAATCAACATTTCGCCATATTATTTTAACATCGGTATTTTTTTTTTTTTTTTTTTTTGTGCATATTCTTACATTAAATGGAGGGCATCAAAGATTCGGCACAGCCGATTTTAGTACTTTTCCTTGTTTTTTTTTAACAAATTTTAATGGTCAAATACAAAATAGAAGAATTGTTAGTAACTTTGCCGGAACACAGTAACTTAAAGATTCTATATTTATGGACACATATTGTTTCTAAAATATTAATTTGTTCAAAGGATGCATCCGTTTTTTAAAGAAAAAAAAATGTAATATAGAAGACACTTTGTTGTCTTGTTATTATGGGGTATTTACAAAAACAATTGCAAATATAATTTGAGTAACTAACAACCATAATTCACGATGTTAATTGTGCGTCGCACCTTAACTTCAAGTTTTTGCCCAACTTAATTTGACATCTCTTTGTTTCAGTGTTTGACAAATTCAAACATGGAGGGGTACATACACCTTTGAGCAGCGCGTTATGACTGTTGAAGCCTTCTACGAAAATGGGCGTTCAAATCAAAATGCATTTCGTGTACTTTGCGATTTTTTTGGTCAGCATAATCAAGGAAATGTGCCAACAATCGGGAGAATTAAGCAAAAATTTCAGCAAACCGGGTCTGTGGAAAATGTAAAACACTTGTCTGATGCGGTTAATGAGCTGGCGGCGGTCATGGGGACGTACTTCTTCGAAAATGAGGTCGTCCAAGCAGTTACCTTGAATAGTGTTCGCTATCGCGAGATGATAACGGACTTATTGTGCCTTTGTTCCGCCTCCCCTTGGCGGCCCCTGGTAACAACTGGACATTTCAAGTTGGCTAAGGAACAAGGCTAAAATATTATGAAACTATGCTATTCTTCTCAGGAAGGATAGAAAAATACTTAGAGGATTAAATTTTGTCTCTTTGATATAATAGCGAGTAATTAAAGAAAAAGTCCAAGGACTGGGCTCAATATTAAGAGGGATTCCCTTTTGGTGGTAACGTGGTGCATGGCCGATAATCAGGGAAATGGTCACGCCTGGGTTCCGTATGGAACCAAAAGGTGGCCTATATCAAAATACACAGTAAAGTGCTTGGGGATGAATCCACACTTGCATAACTGTCAATTGATTAGATCAAGTGACAAAATGAAACATATATATAAATCTTTCCCTTATATCAGTCATAACCACTCCATAGACTCGCGAGCAGTCAATAATTGTATTTTTTACACAGACACGGTCGCCAATTCATATGTATACAATAACTTTGTTTGTTGCTTGGTTATCACTGCCTTATATAAATGAAATGAATTTGTGAATAATTAAATGAACTATGTATTGGTGACAGTACGCTTATCACAGAGAAGCTGTTTGGAGGTATCAGAAGAAAAGTATTTCTTTCCTACAGTAGAATCATTGTCATGGAGTCCTTCGGAACTAAGAACTGGTAGTGGCTCGATGGGCATGGCCGGACTAGGTCTGTTGATATCTTCACTCGGACATTGAAAATCTATGGGAGCACTGTGGCTGACGCAGGCCACTAGGATGCCAGAACATATAAAATGACAGGGCTCTTGAAGTTTTCGGATTTCATTAGTCTGGAGTGTTTACCTAAGCACTCTTGCAAATTGTTATTTTAGGTTTCACGGGAAGTCATATAGCCCCTGGAGCTCACAACCCGGATGACTATATGGTGAGGACTCTGCTTGCAGGCTACACGTGATGGCTGCTGGTGCTTGATCTTAGGATCGTTGTGACTCTCTTTTTGAAACTGTTTGGATCACCCTACGCAGTGGAGATCTAGAAAGCTCCAACTCCTAGGCAAGGGGAGGTTTTAAGATTCTGGTCTTAAACCCAAATTGCAACCTGTGTGTGATTGAATAATCCTATGCACACAGGGGCACTTGGTAAATGTATATGAATCACCAGGTGGTTAAGATCCACCGTGAGATTGAACTTTAAAGAGGTACTCACGTAAAATCTAACCATTTATTGTCGCCAGAAATTGAGGATATGGACCTGGACGATATGTGGTTCCAACAGCCAACACAGCTACACAGTCAACGAAACAATGGCTATTTAACGCGAGAAATTGATTTGATACCGTTGAACTTCTTTCTATGGAGATATTAAAAAGAAAAAGTATACGTCGATAAGCCAAGAACAATTCAAGTGCTAAAGGATGAGTTAATTTGGCACTTTAACTATACTGAACCTCAATTATGTATCAGAGTCATGGAAAATATGGATTATCCAATAGAGGTATGCCGCCGAAGCCGTGGCGAGCATTTGGCAGATATTTTGTTTCACATATAATTGTGATACATCCTTCTATAATAATAAAAAATATTGAGATAATTCTCTGAAAACTTTTTGTTTTTTTACAATTACCATCGCTTGTTTTGGTTGGACCACCCATTTAAATACTAACGACTTTCTTTCTCCTTAATGGGTTAAAACCCATTTTTTTACATTTCATTATCATAATCAAAAGAATTAAAACGATTTTATTTCAAACTTTTTCTTTATTATTTTTTTTTAACAGGGAAAGTTGTTTGCTTATATTCTTTTAATAAAGCCTTTCAATATTAATTTCCAATTTATATTTCTTCCATTCTTTCATTACAGATTTTCCCTGTGCAGTTATGTTTCTTTTTTTGTTTCTTTAAAGGAAAATATTTTTGAAAAGCAAAAAATAACTTTAATTTGGTAAGTTGAATACAAAATGTAAAAATATGCAAAGTTTTTTTTGCACTTATTAAAATGAGATGTTACTCACTCGTATTTAAACAACATTTTAACTTGATGTACTCTATTTACATGGCCTATTTTTTATTTTTTGTGGAAATGCATATTATTTTTACTATAAGTTTCTTTTGAAAAAAAGTTACTACAGATTTCTTTTATGAAACAAGCCATCACAGCTGCTATTTAAAAAGAAAACAAAAAAAAAAAAATAAACCTAAAGTTCCCAGTAGTCAGAAGTTTAACTACAACTATCAATAAATCTACAAATATGTACTAGATTCTAATAAAGCCACGTACTACTAATAGAGATTGCAAAGAAGGGACCACAGAGGATTATTTCTTGCATTTTTTAAACAAAAAAATTGACACACTTTTCTGTTTTTGTGTGTGTGTGTGGGGGGGGGGGGGGGGGAATAAGTTTCTGCTAGTAAACTGAGTTACTGTTTATTCATCCAACTCAAACGAGATGGATTTATATATTTTATTCAGAAATTTCCTCTATTAAAGAAAACATATAACACAGGGGCGTAGAATTAAAAAAACTTAATAAATAAAACTTTTATTTTTAAGTTTTTCTTAGCAGATTTTCATGATAAATTACTATGAAGCCATATATTTTTTTCAGTGTAGCTGTGGAGGGCAACACACATACTTTAGTATCAAGGCTTGTAGAATAAAACTTTCCCATTCATAAAAAAATAAACAGCAAAGGTAATGATCAGGGAAACCAGAAATATGATCTAAAAAATGCATTTTATGAGCATTAAATATGAAAATATGTCCTGAAAATTGCTAAAAAAATATGCTCCAAAAAATTCAAAAATTGCTAATTTGAAAACAAAATATTCAACAATTTAATAACAGTTCCCTTTAATAAAAACAATCATAAACTTATAATCGATAAAGCCCGAACTCCATAGTATTAACAGAAGATTTTTCGAGATGTTTTTGTTTAAACTTTGATATTGTTACAAGTAGAACTGTTTATAAGTCTTATACGTTTAACAGTTTTATTTGGTTTAATATCCTCAGTTTTTCTAAAATCTTTACGGATGAAGTTTTCTGACAATCTGGCCTAAGCAGCCAGTGAAATGCGCAACAATAAATTTCAGTGTTTTTATCAATAATAAAAATTGGGAATTAAGCACGAATAACAAAATCTTTTAAAATTAAGATTTTTCGAGATTTTACCCTATTTGGAAACGATGGGCAGTCATCGTTTCACAAAAACGGAGTTATGTTAATTATAGTTATTTGAACCGAATATTATCTAGATATTAACATCCATATGAGATGTTTTTTCTTAAAGGGATTTTTGGGACGGTCGCTAAATTGATTATTAATGTTAACATTTGAAAGGAAGTTAAAGCTGTTTATTGATGGGAGCCTTGGGCAAATGTGAACTGACAACATAATTAGATGGTTTACGGATACAAAGAGTCTTATTAAAAAAGGAGTTTTAATGGGGAATATGTGAATTTATAGATTGATTCTCACCATTTACAAAGACTTCGTCTTAGTACAATTAAAATGTATTTACCAAATCTGATAAAATTATGTACAAGATTGCAACTTGTACTTTGCGCACAAGGATAACATGAACAGACAACTAGCCAGACGGACGGATGGACATCGTTAGATTTCTTTAAAATGTGATTCCGAGTAGATCGTGATAACAAAAGATTGATCCAGATTTCTATGCATTACTCACATCACCTTAAACGTATATAACTGACTTTTCCTTAATTTTTGTTTAAAAGGTGAGCGAGTCTCTGTGAGAGTCGGACGTGTTTATTTTTTTTCCTCCGTTGAAATAAAGAATTTTTGTTAAAAAAGGGTTCTTACACTACTTAATTATTATATATTGAATAAATAAAACAAAGGACAAAACCATAAATTAAAACAATAAAAGTTTAATACCAGTCAGTTAAGGTGAAGTAATTAAAAAAACAAAACAAAAGTTTAAGCTAAAATTAACATTAAATAAAGAGTAATTACTAAACCTCAAATCCCTTGCAATTATTCAAAGTTCAACAAACTTCAAAGAAACAGATCAACATACAAAATAACGACACAAAAATACACAAAATAAATAACTTCTTTTTACAATAATAAAATTTTCCATCGTAATTACAATAACAAAAATAACATAAAAGTAAATAAATAAACTCTCTACTGACTCTAAAAAAATACAATCATGTCCTCGCGTAGAACTAAGAGAACAGCAGATGTAGGTGATCACACCTCATCGTCAATTATGTCTTCGCGTAAGGAAAAGAGAACAGCAGATGAAGCTGAGCTTAGCTCTTTGTCTGACAATACACCATCAGTGGCTGATTTGATCTTTTCTAATCCAAATGACTCTCGCACACGTAGTCGTTTGTGGAATTGGTTAGACACTAAATTAACTAAACAAGATGAGTATATTAAAGAGCAATCGCAATTAATAAAAGATATGATCGCTGAAAGTAAGAGTAGTTTACTAACTCTTATAGAACAAAAATTTAATGATTTTAAAAACGAGATAATAAACGATGTAAGGAAAGAAGTAAAAGAGTTAAATGATAGGGTAACCCAATTAGAGTCTGCCAATGTGGAAATTGATTTATTAAAATCTGACATACAAAGTTTAAAACTAAAGTGTTTAAGTCAAGAAAATTCTGCAGTGGCGCCAGATGTCCGAATCACTGGGATACCTTTTTATGATAATGAGAACCTAAAAGAAATCTTTGAAAATATTTGTCGCTCGTTTAATATAGCTGTTCCAGTGTTCAAGTCTATTTTTCGTGTAAAACATTACAAAAACTACAGAAATGTTGATGATCCTCCTATAGTGGTTAAATTCAACACTCCATATGAAAAAAACTTTTTCTTGAGAACTACCTCAGCGTTTAGACGGCAATATAAATCCCCGTTACGTTTGTCTATTGCTGGTTTTGACAGTGACTCTTATTTTTATGTAAATGAAAATCTTACGCCACACAATAACGGCATATTTAAAACAGCACTCAAACTTAAGAAGGATAAACTGTTAAGGTCTGTTTTTACCCAACGTGGACTTGTATACGTTAAGCAACATGAGAATAATGATCCGTTGAAAATTACATTTCCAGAGGAACTTAAACAATTTTTTCGCTCCACGCACTAACTTTGGTTTTCCACACTTTGTTATTATAATTTTAAGCCAGTTTATCTCTTTTTTAAATTTACTTTCTTCTTTAAATAAGTTCAAAATTTTTTCTACACCTTATAGTATTAATTTTAATTTTATTACAGTATGTACTTTTGTCAAAAATGATTTTATTAAAATAGTTTTCCTTAATGTTTTGTTTGAAACTTTTAGCATTGCGGGTTTTAAAATATTTTTTTATGAGTTTTAATATAGATAATGGTGGAAGATCCAAAGATATAACGATGAGTATGGTCAAGGTTTTGGCTAAATATAAGAAAGGCCTTAAAATCGTGCACATAAATGCCCAAAGCTTAAATAATAAAATTGATGAATTTAGATTTGTTTTTGAGAATTCGGACATCGATATAATTTGTGTTTCTGAAACGTGGTTTGCAACAACGACTCCTGATAGCCTTATCTGTCTTGATGGGTATAAAGTTTTTAGGGCTGACAGGGAAAATCATGCCGGCGGTGTTGCGATTTTTGTGAAAAACGGTATTTCTTGTAGGATTTGCAATGTATCGTCTCTGGAGGATTGTTTATCTCCACAGGATGCCCAAAGAGTTGAAATTATTTTTGTTGAGGTCTCATCATCTAGTGGGAAGATGTTGGTTGGATGTTTTTACAGGCCAAATAAGAGAGTACCCTTGGCAGTTTTATATTCCACTCTCGAAACTCTCACAACGGAGTTTAATGACATAGTGATAACTGGGGATTTCAATTCAAATATTTTAGTAGATGCCACACTTCCTGATAATATGTTATCGCTTGGTCTTTTTTCAGTTAATACGGCAAGTCCAACACATCATACCGCCACAACAAGTACCTTGATTGACCTTTTTTTTGTGTCCAACATTTCTAATGTAATGTGTTATGATCAGATATCGGCTCCTTGTTTTTCTAAACATGATTTGATATTCTTGACCTACAACTTTCGGGTGCAACCAGTTAATCGGTGTTTTAGTTTCCGTGACTTTAATAATATTGACTATAATCTCTTGTACGAAAATTTTTTCACACATCAATTGGAGTGATATTTATTATATGCCTTCAGTCGATAATCAATCTTCTTTCTTGGAGCACAATATTCAGTACCTTTACAGCGTAAATGTACCACTTAAATATAAGAAGATCTCTCAAAAACAAAAACCCTGGTGTACGCAAGCTGTCAGGGATGCCATACGCACAAGAGATGTGGCTTATGCAAGGTGGAAAAAATTTAGAACCCTGGAACTAAAACTTCAGTTTTCTCTAGCGAGAAATGTTGTCAATAGACGAATTAAACATGCCAAAACCGAATATTATTCCCAACGGTTTAGCTCGGCAATAGACTCTAGGCAAACTTGGAAAGCTATCCGTGAAATAGGTATTGGCAAAACTGACAAGAATAATGATTGCCAGATTGATGCAAATACTCTTAACGAATCTTTTACAAGCACTCCTCCGATACAAGCGAACCTCGACTTCTACGATTTTTCCTCACATTCGTCGAATATTAATATTGATAACCAGTTTTTTAGATTTTCCTATGTTTCTCAATATGATGTTATCTCGACCATCCAGTTAATGAAATCCAACGCAGTGGGATTTGATAATATGCACCCAAAATTTGTAAAGATAATTTTGCCTTTGATTTTACCTTATATTACTCATTTGTTTAATACTATTATAATGTCTAGTACGTATCCGTTAAGATGGAAACATGCGAAAGTTATTCCATTACCTAAGTCAAATGGTGAATATCGACCAATAGCCATCTTGTGCTATCTATCTAAAGTTTTGGAAAAACTATTGCATAGTCAAATGTTGGGATATATTAATGAACATAATTTGCTTTCTAATATGCGATCTGGTTTTCGCCGGGGTCATAGCTGTATTACAGCTCTTGCGGAGGTATGTGAGAATATACGACAGAGACTTGATAATGGGGACATTAACTTTTTGGTGCTTCTTGATCATTCGAAGGCATTTGACACAGTGGATCATCAGATGCTTATTAGTAAGCTGAGACACTTTTTTCGATTTGCCAATACATCTACCAATTTAATTTTTTCTTACCTTTCGGCGCGTACACAATCGGTATTTTTGAACGACTCTTGGTCAAACTCTTTACCTCTAATTAAAGGAGTGCCACAGGGCTCTATTTTGGGGCCACTTCTTTTTTCGATATATGTAAATGACTTACCTGAACAATTATCCAATTGCAAAGTCCACTTGTATGCGGATGATGTGCAACTTTTTTTCAGTAGCCCTGTTAATAGTATTGCTTTGGTTATATCATCTGTAAATACTGAAATGAACAAAATATACCTGTGGGCTTCTGCAAACGGGCTCTGTTTGAATCCTCGAAAATCCAAGTGCATTGTTATATGTAGGAAAAGTATTGCCAATACCATTGTTCCTATCATTGCTGATAACATTGTCATTAACGGTAAAAAGATTGAGATTGTGAGGGCAGCGAAAAATTTGGGAATAATTTTTAACAATAGTCTCACTTGGAACGATCATGTGAACTCTTTAGTTGGTCAGTCCTATATTAAGTTGCGGGCCCTATGGTTGACACAATTCTTTACCCCATTGAGGATAAGAATTTTACTTGCCAAGACATATCTGATTCCTAGTTTAATTTATGGATGTGAACTGTTTGCAAACTGTGATTCAATTAGCAAAAGAAAATTAAATACTTTATTCAACAATATTTTGAGATATGTGTACGGTCTAAGACGTTTCGATCGTGTTTCATCCGTTTCAAACAGTCTGTATGGAGTCTCTTTCGAAAATTTTTTGAAAATCCGAACCCTTATTTTTTTACACAGGGTGATAAACACTAAAACCCCCAAATATTTATTTGAGAGGATACGTTTTTTTCAATCTCGAAGGAACCATAATATTATAATTCCACGGCATCAAACCTTAGTCTCCGAATGGCAGTTTTTTATTCATGCCGCTCGTCTTTGGAACCTTCTTCCACTAAATCAACTACTAAATCGTAATGCTAACAGTTTCAAAAGGTTTTTATATAACCTTTTTTCATAATTGTTTTTTGATTGAAAATGTTTTATATGACTTTTATTCTTTTTAATAATTGTATTTTTTGCTTGTTTTAATACTATGAACTATGAACCATTTTGTAATAATTAAATGTAAATTAATATTCTTGTAACTTTTTGCGTTCCTGTACTGTAATTATAAGACACTGTCTTGTTGTACAGGAAATGAAATAAAATTAATAAAAAATTAATTTAAATTATCAGAAAATATTAAACTTCGAATAAAAATTTAATGTCGAAATAAATATTTAAAACATTTCGCAAAAAAAAAATTATTTGCTGCGAAATAGGCATGTAAAAAATTAACATGTACCAAAACATGCCTCAAAAAGACCAAATATGCACTTTAAACTTAAAAAAATGCTCCAAAAAGGCTCTTTTAACTATATTATGCAAAAAATGCTGCAAACGGTAAAATATGCAAAAATATGCACTATCAAATCGATGCCAAAATTCTTAAAAGGCTCTAAAACGGATAAATATATTGTTTCTGCATTCATTTGTCGCACGAGAAAAAACATGCAATTGCATATTTATGGTTTCCCTGGTAAAGATTTAATCATACCATAAGCATGCGCAAAGAAAAAGTATGATTGCAAAGACCAATTTTTTTTTTGGATTTCCTGCAACTGTACTGAACAAGTTATATGCAACCATATCGATTCATATCTTTTTATACCCTTCACCGAAGTTAAAGGGTCACATACAAGTTTGTAGTTTCTGCAGTATTCACCTTAAGGCCTTTAATTATATTCTGGATCCTTATTGTCTTTTGTCTGTATGTCCGCTGAAATGTGGTTTCCGAAGAACCCAGATATTATAGGGACCAGTGCCCATGCTCTGTTACTCTCACGTCGAGAAACTCTTCGATTGAAATGTGTGAAATGAAACAAAAATGCCATATATTGAAACAAACAGCTGTTTTTTTTCACTAAAGTGTGTCTGTAACTTTTTTGACGAGTACAAGCTGTCACGTAAGGAAATTACTCGCCAACTAACAAAAAAAGTGTGTCTGTAAAATTTCTGTATGAAAGTTTCCGCGTTGAACTGTCAAATAAACTCTCTAATAAAAATGGGGCGAAAAAAAATTTTAACACTGAAAATCAATTCAAAATGCGAACAATAATATTAATAATATTTTGGGTGGCATGTCATAACGTCCAGTGTCATAGTGTCCGTGGACGTTATGACACTTTGTAGAGTGTCCACAACATGCTTACAAACTCGAAAGCATAGCCGGACTTCGGCCGTGTGCAAGGATTTTCTCCTCTTTGGTAAAACAAGTACGGGCTTCGCTAACTAAAGTTTCTCTGCACAGCCGGCCTTCGGACGGGCGCAAGGATTTTGTACTCCATGGTATAACAAACACCGGCTTCGCTAACTAAAGCTTCTCTGTATAGCCGGCCTTCGGCCGCGCGCAAGGATTTTCTCCTTTATAGTATAACACCTGAAAGGAGAAAATCCTTATGCCCGGCCGAAGGCTGGCTGTGCAGAGAAGCTTTAGTTAGCGAAGCCGGTCTTTGTTATACCATAGAGTAGAAAATCCTTGCGCCCTGCCGAAGGCCGGCTATTCCGGTATTTGTTACACCACACTGAAAGAAAAATGCTTCATATATTTAATGAATCATTTTCATAAAAAAGTTTTCCTTGGGTAAATGAAAATTTTCATTGTCTAAATGGAATTTCATAGGTTTGATGAAGTATTTTCGTTAAAATCGCTTCATTAGATTTCGTAATTACGTTAAAAATTTTCATTGGATATATGAAAACTTAAGTTTGTCTAAGTAAAACAAAAAATTTTAATTGGGAACACAAAAAATCAATAAACAAACATAACTATATTCATAAATTAATACAAAATTATAGTTTCCTTAAAAAAATGTTTAATTGTTATTTAAAAAATGTAAGATTTAATAATTTCATACATCTAATGTTACATGTATGCCATTAAATTTATGAAATCAAAAATTTTTTTTATAAAAGCAACATATTTCAATAATTGCCTTCATAAATTTAAATTTTCATTATGACAATAAAAATGTCATTATAGTAATGAAACAAAAACTTTCAATCCACTTTCAATCAACGTTGTTATTGTTATTATGGACAATTTAATCTCATATTTACGCTCTTAATTGAGAACAAAACATAGTTTTTTCATACAAAAACTACACTGCCCCTGTAGACTAGCTGGTAGTGAGCTAGTCTATCAGCACCGAGGTTGCATGTTCGAATCGCACCAGAGACAGAAAAAAAATAAAAAATAAAATAAAATAAAGTAAAATAAAATAAGAAAAAAGTAATTAAAAAAAATAAAAAAAATAAAAAAATTTTACTTTATTGAAAGTATTAATCCAATGAATAATATTCATGGATCTGATGTAATGTTTCATTAAGTCCTTTTAATGAAACAGGTTTCATTGATCCAACGAAGCGCTGCATAGGTTCCTTTATAATGCAATTTTTCATGGGATTAATGTCAAAATTCGTTAGTATTGCGAAGAAAATTCTTTCAGTGCATAGGGGAGAAAATCCTTGCGCGCAAAAGAGTTTCTGTTATATATTTAATATACATATGCACCCATAAAAAAACAACAAAACCATTTTTAAAAATTGTTTAACCATATAATGTTTATTTTTACCAAATCATTGTCACCGACAACCATATTTTTAAAAATGACATAATGTCCATTTGCAAAGTGTCTTAGTGCCCACGGACATTATGACATTTTCAAAAGTGTCACAGTTTCTGGAGCGTCATAATGTCCATGGACACTGGATGTTATGACATGCCACCATATTTTGTTCTTGGCACATTTTTTATTATTTAATTATTTTGCTTTTAAGATTTTTATAAAATAATACGAAAGTATTTAAAGCTCGTTTTCAAACAACAAACAATTAAGTCGCACTTTTGCATTTTTTGGTATAGCCAGGGCTGCCATATTTGACGATTTATCGTCATTTTGACGATTTTTTGTTCCGAAATTAGAAAAGTGCCGATTTGCTGATTTTATTCTAAAAAGTGACGATTTTTTTCAGACTCCAAAGTCTGAATAAAACATTACATTTTCTGACAATTTCGTTTTTTAATCTTGGAATATTTAACAGCCGTACCTTTACAAGAGCGGAAGGCGGAACGTTTTCTTTCGCTTAGCTTTTACGCTGATAGCTTTCTTGTTTAATAAAACCCACAAGTTATAAATAAAAATAGAGATAAAAACGCTTGATTGACCAAAAAATAGCTAAATTGCCATTATTAATTAAAAATAGGGGCAAACTTCACTACTTAACGAGCTGCCAAAATCGGGTTTTCCAAGAGTGTTCATATTCAAAAACTAGAAAAACTTTTGTTTTAATTTTAAGTTTTTCGATTTTTTGACGATTTTTCGAAACGAATTTTTTTATGTATTCTCAGGAAATTGACGATTTCTTCACAAATTTATCTGGCAGCCCTGGGTAAAGCCGACGGTTGTATTTTCGCCGCCGTCGTTGATTTCAATTCTGGTTAATTTTGGTCGCAGTCAACCATATGTTTTACTGGCGTTCTGAACGTCGGCTTCGAATGCAATGTTTTGACTTTTATAACGTAACGACGTAATCTATTTTGATAGTTTTCGACTTGAATTACAGACACACTTTTTTCTCACTTTTCGAGAAACGAAGTTCTCTTTAAAGTTAAAGAACATGGGTACAGGTTGTAATATAATTATATAAAATAAAGTCCGGAATTGTTTTCTATTGAAAATCAGCCTGTTGGGTCCACAATTGACTGCCTCTTATTTCACCCATAAATCCCTTTATGTGATATTGTTGATTTAAAAACGGCAAGAGCCAAAGTGTTTGAATTTCTTTATTTTAAAGAATAACAAATTTTAATAGATTCTTTATGTTTTAAATGTAAGTTAAGTGAATGAAATTTTTGTTCAAAATCGAAGGACAGGCATTTAATCGTCTTTAGAATATGCTACAAGATTTATTCTTTTGAATTGTGGAAATATTTGAGATAATTTTTGAGTTTTTTGTTTACCCCTAGTTCCTTCTATTTCATACCAAATTTTTAATATTTTGTCTTTAATCCTTAAAGCGAAAAAGTTTTTGATCAATTTTTGAAACGAAGAAACCTTTTTCATAGAACAAATGTGTACATTAAGTCAAAACCAAACAAATATGATTGCATTCATATCAAAGACATTTTCTATCAATTAGAATCTTTCAAAAGGCGATTTTTTAAAATTTGCTCTTATTCTAATATAATCATTAATTCTCTGTGGTTATATTTTTTTAAGTTGTTATACCGTAATATTCTAAATTTCACAGATCGGCAGTAAACTTAAGTTTAAGCCCAAATGTTATTGCAGAACGTCATTTTGCTATAACTTCCTGAAAAATTGTGCAAATAATTGAAACTTTGCCAATGTGTAATTTTGAACGAAAGGAATTTAAAGGAGCCATTGTTTATATTTAGCTTTAGCCAACTTAAGCCCTTTTTCCTTTTTGTTACAGATTTGTATATAATATTTGAAAAAAAAAAACATCAATTTACATATAAATTTTCACCTTTTTGCCATACCCAATTCCTTCAAATTCTAGTGTAAATAAACCCTTTAATTTTTATATTTTTTTTTTTAAATTTCTCCTTGAACACTTCTTTTCTTTCAGTATTTTTCAAATTCATAAAAGTAGAAGAACAAGAATTGTGCAATAAAATTGTGGTTAGTTATCTGTTATGTACCCATTTCCAACAAACAAACAAAAGTATCTAAAAGGGGGATAAAGTTATAAGCGAATATTAGAATGCAGGGAGTCACCTGCACCATTAATATTGCTTAGAGATTATTATTTTGCTCTTTTTTCATGCTGTGGCTATTTTTTACATTTTATAGCATTTTTTTAACTACCACTACAGCCCTACAGATGTTTCTTTTAACTCTTTTCAAACTATAAATCATCATAAAAATTGAGAGAAAATTTGTCTATTTTTTTCATATGTTTTTCCTTGTTTTTTTTTTTTTTATTTTTTTATTTTTTTTTGTTGGTTCCATTTTGATGCCATGGTTGGTTAAGTTAACATTTTGCTTCTTTTTTTTCTAGTTAACAAACACACAGTGGGGGTTTTGGGAAAAACTTCTTTTCGAAAATGTAAATAAAAAGTTTTTTATTGTGATTTTGTTGTTCTGGAAATCGAATTCACGTGAAATTGAAATCAATGAAGAGTTTCAATTGAATTTTTGTAAAAGTAAACAAAGCGTTATCTGCCCAGTAAAAAATGGAGCTTCCAACGAAGCAGGTTTGTAAGGGAGAAACATAAGAGTTGCGCTTACCATTGCGCATACGGAAGACATGAATTTTATATGGCGAGTTCCCACTTTGAAGCAATACATTTTTGACACATGAAGCGCATTATTCAGCTCATAAAAAAATTGTTGGATGTAACGATCAGCTTTACACACTGAATGTTTTGATACAGTTATTTTTTAGTATTCTCCCTTACAAACCTGCTTCGTAGTAAGGGAATGCCGTAGCACTTGAAATGTTATTTTTTTTTTTAATAAAAGTTGTTGAGAGTTTTTTCACTTACTTTACTGCATTTCTGTATGTCTTATTACGTAGCGCATAATTGTGCGCTTATTTTGTTAAATGTACCATTAGTGCTTCGCAAAATGATAAAATTTTTTATTGGGTGATTTCAATAGTAAATTAGGCGAAGAAAAGTGGTTCTCAAAGTATGTGGTATATAAAAGGAAATATTTTTATGAACTTTGAATACGGGAAAGTTTTCAATATTTTTTCGATTTCAATTTCGCGTAATTTCGATTCCCAAAACATTTCCTTGTTGTATGTGAAAAATCAAATTCTTATAACAAAAAATCCAAAAAAAAGCGAAAAGTTGGACACAAAATTTCGTTTTTTGTTTGACAGTTTTTGGTTTCGACTGCGGTTTTTTTAACCCTGCTGCCAAACATATATTTCGTTAAAAAGTTGCGGTTAAACTAGAAAATGTTTACTTTAAAGCAAAGAGCTTTTTCGCTCCAGCTTCATATAATTTTTATAAAGGAAGTGCCGCAAAAATTTGCCGCATTCTTGTAAAAATTGTTATTCAATTTAAAAATTATTGTCAAGTCCACAAAAATTCTAAGATGTATGAGGGTGGTCCAAAATTAGCCGATCTGACGTCAAGATAGCGGCTGTAGCCTAGTGGAAAGGGAACTCACACCAAACTTGTCACGGGAAAGCTCTAAAGTGGATGGGACCGGTACTTGTAACTTTAAAATGGCGATGTTCTAGGAGGGGGTTTATTGGCGCCTTTGAAAAGTGGCAGCCTCATAAAACATACGTTTTAAGCAATGTTCGAAAATAAATACAAAATATCGCTCCTTAGTGTTCGGTTCGGTAGATTTGTGGAAAACACAAACGCTAATAGTGTTTGTGTAGAAAATCATTACAAAAAATAGCGTTTCCCTGTTTGTCATCTTACGAACACAAAAATAATACTGTTCTTATCCAATTCGACAAAAAAGATGAGAACATTTAATGCCGTTCGGTTTTTGGCTGGTAAAAAAAAGCAAACATTTTTTACAAAAACACGTATAATATAAAAACAAAAAGCCAGCAAAATAATTTTACACAAACAAAACATATATACAATACACACACAAGCTGTTCGTGCTGCGGTCGTTGCTAACATTTGTTGTTTGTTAATTTCTTTATCAAAATAAAAAATGAAACATTATAGAACATCAAAATATGATGTTTGTCTACAGTATCACTACAATTGTTCTATTTTTAACGAAGAACAGGACACTATAGAATGTTCGGCTCTTTCTTGAAAATATGTACGAACGGTATTAGGGGTTGTGTTCGTCTACACAATCACTTAAAAAAAAATATAGTTCTTGGGTGTGAGAGCCGAACGCTAAAAAAATTTACTTTTTATTTTCGAAAACTGATGTAAACTGTAAATATCAACCCCCGTATTTATAAACAATTATTAAATTTAACAAACGTTAATTAAGGCAAATTTCCATACGAAATTTGTTTTGTAAACCTTTATTAAATGTTAAAAATTTTAATAAATACCGGCGCAAAAATGTAAGCGAGAATCATAAAATTAGCTACCGTTTCACTGTGCGTTCACAATCAAAGTGAAATAAGTACAGTGAACTCTCAGTAATGTGAACTTCCAATATAGTGAATTATTCAGTAATGTGCACACCTATTTTCTTATATAAGTGCTCTAAACAGTGAACAAAGTTTAAAGGCTCTAAATAGTGAACAAACATTTTGGCGATTTTTGTTTCTTTTCTAATTTTGGGAAACATGCATACATACTTTGAGATTTGTTAATGAGGGTCATTTGTCTTTCGTTAAACATAGAAATCGCTTGAACTTCGTATTTTTTCGTACACTCCTGTGTATTAACAAAAAATCTTTATAAAAGTAGTTTGTTCAGATGAGAAATAAAAACCTTCCGAGGAGTGGATTGATGCTGAAAGAAAAAGCGAAAGAGTACGACTTTAATATCAGCGACGGGTGGCTTCAACTTTAAGAGAAAAGCTTCCAAAGCTAAGAGAAAAGATAGATAAACTCGGTTTATCAAATAATCAGCTTTCCAATGCATGAAAATTTCTTCGATGAGATAGCAAAACATAACGGCTGTAAGAAATAGTTATACTACTTTTGTTTTCAGGAACTTATATATGTATTATTATTCATTAAGATTCCGAGCCCAAAATCCTGAATTTCCTTACCCAGACTAGCGAACTAAATCCTTTTTCTATTTCTTTCTCTATGTTATAACAAACACTGGCTTCACTAACTTCGGTCTTGCGCCCGGTCGAAGGCCGTCTATGCAAAAAAACAAACTTTTGTAAGCTATACGGGAAATTGGAAATTCGGGATTTGGTTTCGAGATTTTAAGTTTCGGGCATATGACACCAGCCCAAATAAGTGTGAAGATTTAAAACTTCTTTAAAAGAGTTATTGAATAAAAATTCAAACATAAAACTTGGGTGATTTTTTCTTATTTTTTTTTTTTTTTTTTGGCTTTTTTGCCATTTTTGGAAATAATATTAATTTGTATTTTTTGAGCGATTCGTTTGGGCGAGTTTGCTGGCAGCCTTCATTTACAATAATATTGTTACAAGAACTTAGTTCTGAATAAAAAAATTGTTTTTTTATTTATTTATTTAATTTATTCGTCTATGGAATTAATCGTTACAGACTATTTATACAACTTCTTCTTCTTCTTTTATTTGCCCATCCGTTATTCGGATATTAGCGATCATACAATATATAGTACATTTTATAAAACATACAATTAATTAATTCATTTTGGAAGTCTTTTTTACAATTCAGAAATAATCAGTTCTCTATTTTTGGCGGCATATAGGAGACTTCGTTCTTCACGATAACCTGTCCATTCTTGAATATTTTTTAACCAGGAAAGTCCTCTAGCGCGTTTTCCTTCTATTTTCCCCTTGAGAATTGTTTGGATAAATTTATATTTGTCGTTTCTCATCAGGTGTCCCAAATACGATATTTTACGGTTTTTAACGGTTTTTAAAAGAAAGCATCTCTCGCCATCTCTATACGACTTCTTATTTCCTTTGATGCGTCCCATTGATCATTTAACAAAACTCCTAGATATTTAAAATTTTTTACACGTTCAATTTCTATGTTATTTATTTTTAGCGCCGTGTTATTTTGAGCATTCTTCCTGCTGACAACCATGTATTTTGTCTTTTTAATGTTGATTTTCAGACCATATGATTCACTTACATATGTAAGTTCGTCTGTCAGTTTTTGTAGGCCAGATATACTGCTTGCAAGTAACGTTGTGTCGTCAGCGTATCGTACGTTATTGATAAACTTTCCGTTTATTAGTATACCTATTCTCTTTCCTTCTACTGATTCCCGAAATATTTTTTCTGAATATATGTTGAATAACAAGGGCGATAGTATACACCACTGCCTGATTCCTTTTGATATGGCAATTTCGTCACTAAATTCTCCATTTATTTGAATTCGTGCTGATTGGTTCCAGTATAGGTTTTTTATGCATTGTATTTCCTTCTCATCTATTCCAATGGACATTAAAATTTCCATTAGCTTATCATGTTGGACAGTGTCAAAGGCTTTTTTTTATACAACACAAATGTTAATAACTCACATAAAATATTTAATCATGAATTTAAGAAAATTATTATTTTACTTTTAGTTACATCCCAGTAAAAAATGTGCTCCAAAAGGAGCAGGTTTTTTGTATGAATTCATACCTCAAAGCGCTTCAAACCTGCTGTTGGGATGCCTGATTTGTGTATGGGGTGTTCCCGGTTTGGAGGACTATTTTCTGCTGACAGTAAGCTCTTCTTTTAACATGCAAACAAAGGGCTCCTAAAGTGCTTTTTTTAAGGGCTAACTATATTAACATATTCATTACTGTTTTGCTTTTACTTGTTTACCATAATATATTTTCATTTTTTTTGCCTTAAAACCTTCTTTGTTGTCAGCGCTAAAATAGCAGCTTTTTTGTATGTTTTATTCATTATCATTAACTGCTTTATAAGAGCTCTCTAATTGAAGCGCTTGATAATGCGCTTTTTTCTGTAGTGCTTCAAAATATCCAAATTTTTTTTACTGGGATTAGTATTTAAAGAAAAATCTATAAATCTATACAGTTCATTAAATTGAATACACATTCTCCTGAGAGGGTCAGCGTTTGCATAATAAGCTCTAAAAAAACTGAACGGATAATGGTGAGAAGTAACGGGTTGGTCGTTGAGGAATGTTGAACGAAATATTGTTGATCAGAAAACCAGAACAAACATCCCCGTTAATAATATTCGATAGAAACGAGACATTTAACATAGATCGTCGGCTTTTTAAGGTTGGCAGCTTAACAAGGGCGAGCCTGCTGGTATATGATGGAAGACTTAATGGGTTGAAATTTAAACTTCGAAGACAGAACAACAGGAATTGCTTTTGCACAGATTCTATCCTGTCATTATAAGTTTGGTACATAGGGTCCCAAATTACGGAAGCATACTCCGAAATAGGTCTCACAAGTGATGTGTATAAAGTTTTAGTTACATAAGGCTCATTGAACTCTTAAGCCCACCGTTTTATAAAACCAAGTACTCCTCTGGCTTTGTTTACCATAATTGTTATATGATTAATGCAACTTAGTTTGAAAATGAATTCCTGAAATTTTAAGTCTTTAAGCTCTCGGGAATTTTTATATTGTTAGGGAATTTTTTTTTATCGAATTCTACAACCACAATTTTATAAATATGTGGAAAAATTTTTTTGGTTATTAGAAAAAATTATACTCCGGGTATATCAAAAGCTAAAATTTTTATTTTCATTGATTTATATCCCAAATATAAAGTTTTTCATTTCGAATCGAAAATATTTGTGTCTTAAAAGGGTTTCAAGTTCAAAACTCAAATAAACTATTGCTTTAGACTTAAAGCGAAGAAGAATTTTAAAGACTCAAAGTCGCATCTGTAATAATATCAAATCTTAAACAAAACTCCAACAATAAACAGTGAGTTTATTATTTCTTACATTTTCGATAACGAATCAAAAATGTTTAAACAATATTTAATAAGTTTTGTGTTTCAAATGGTTTTAGATTCAAAACTCAAATATACTAACATAAAGATTTATTTCTTCTCTTTCTTACGAAAACCCCCACTGTACGACATTTACTGTAAGTTGCATTCTTATGTATTGAGGCAGTCATATAGGTCAGTTGGTTGTATGGACGAAAGCCAAAATACTACTGACAACAACAAAAAAATAAGTAAGAAAGTAATTTTTAAAAATGTCTGATAAAATATATATTTGGTTTAAAAATACAATTTGTTTGTTTTAAACTGCTTTAAAAATGTACAAAATACCTGGGTTACACTCTTAACCGAAGTACTGAGGTACTTGACCAGGCCATTGTAGAGATGTGTTATTAAAAGCAATGGCATTGCTACCAATGACTACTTCCAAAGGGTTAGAAAAACTTTGTGATTTTGAGACTTTAAGTGTTTTGTTTTTTAAATGGTAAAAACCAAAAGTTTTTAACGAAATATTTAGTTATAATGTTGATTGCTTATAACCGGAAATACAAGTTTATTTCCGGTTTCTTTAGTTGGAAAATTTTATGGATTTTTCTGATTTTACATCAAAAAAACCGGAAACAACAAATGTTTTTTGTTTGTTTTTGTTTATTTGCAAACCAAATACGACAAAAACGTGTATTGAAAAGTTTCTTGACGAGTCAATTTTATATGTCTGGTTGGAAAAAGTTATTTTAGGGTTGACATATTGTTAAATAGAAATGTTAAAGCTTTTAACAGAATTTAACCTTCAAGGAACTTTTTAATTTCGAAGGGTTTTACTAATAAACAGTCTGGAATTAGTAGAACTAGAATAATGGCCAATTTTCAGGGCTGATATTAAAACACATTTATGTTTAAAATCGTTTTAAATACAAAATTCTCTTCTTCACTAAAAACTTAAGTGAAACTTAAGTCACCGATGTGGTACACTTAATTTCAACTTAAGTTTCCATTGTAATATTTTAGCAAGGTGGCCCAAATATCACAACAATACAACAACAGGCAAAGCATTAACAGTCAGCTGTTTTTTCAGACCACCTTGTAAATAAATACACTTTTTTATAAAATTTTTCTTTTTTGTTTTTAGTAGTGCTACCATACTTTTATCGTAATTAAATAAGTCTTTTCAAATAAAACTCAAAAAACCAATCTGTATTTAAATACGATTTAAGTGTGTTATGAAAATTAACTTAATATAGATTTAAATACTATCCTGAAAATTGGGCATTAGAGTATTAAGGACCTTTTTTTAACAACTTTTAGTGGTTGTTCATACTTGCGGAGTTATGGAAACTTGCATCCAATTTTTCAAAAATTTGTAGCAAACTGTTAGCAGTCATTTCGTCAGCTCATTACTGGTTTGACCTACCGACCATTTTTAAAGAAATTGAGTTAGGTGTGAGGAATATATTTTTTAATACCCTCTTTCTAAATCAAAAACCTGTTTCGCGAAAATTTTTATGGTTTCTGAGATATAAAGCATTCATTTTGCTGCATATCAACTGTTTCAAAATTTTTTAAGTTTTGTTTTGCTCTACAAGCCACTGTTTGGCGATTGCAGCAAATTCTTCATACAAAAACGTAGAAAATAAATTTTACTGTTGCTTTGCTGCATTGTCGTAAGAAAAAAAAGTAGTTAAAGCAAAAAAATAAATTTGTGAAAAATAGTTTTATAATGGACCCAACCAAGTGTACGGTTTGCTATTATTTGTGTTTTTAGCCTACCCAAGGGAAATGCTTAAAAATTTTACTACATACGAAAATTAAATATGTTTAATCTTTCAGCAACCATTATTAAGTCATATATACCATCTTTTACTTATTGTGCCTCTTTGACGGAAGCTCATAGTGGTCGGAGTGGTAACAATATTGCTAGTGCTTAAATTAAAATTTTAAATGAATTAATAAAAGATTATCCACTTATTAAAACTTTGACATTATGGAGCGATTCTTGCGTACCTCAAAATAAAAATTAAATTAACGCAACCGCAATCAAAATGTTCTTTTAACAAAATAATATTGTTGCCGTAATACAAAAGTCTTCAGAACCAGAACATTCTTTAATTCAAGAAGTGGACTGTGTCCATGGTGCTATTGACCGGAATATTGAAATTCAGGACTATGTTCATTTACTAAATTTGCTTAAAACAATGCCAAATAATAAAACAAAACTTAAAGTTATGGAAATGCTTCCGGAAAATTTTCGCACATACTCGTTGGAAGCAAATAAAATGGACTTTCGAAAAGTCCCTTTTGCTAAAATTAAAGTACTTCTATACAGTTAAAATAATAATTTGTGTATATATTATAAAACTTCTACCAAAGAGGAAAAATATAAAAATGCAGTTTTGGTTAAGTCTGCATCAAAAAATTGTTTGAAAACTCCTGAGAAATTGTTGACGAATGTTTTGAAAATATCGAAACCATCATTTATTTCCAGCGATAAAAATAGAGACATAAAAGACTTGCTTATATTTCTTCCACGTGTTGATAAAGCTTATTACAAAAATTTACTCAATATTAAGTTTTAAATTTTCTTTTTACTTTTGCATTATTTAAGTTGTTTAATTTGTGGCTTTTTATGTAATTTTTCATAACAGTAGAACTGTTTTTTCTGTTTTTGTAAAGTAAAATCAAATAAAAAAACTTTAAAAAAAATTCTCAAAAATTACTCAATACACAGCAATAAGTATACGTATCCAGCACAAAAAGCCACTTTTTTAATTTTTTTTTTAGAAAAGTGGCGTATGCGGCACAAAACTATATTTTTCATTTTCAAAAAAATACTATTAAATTCTAACTTTATTCATGAAAGTGTGCAAAAATTTGCAATTTTCTTCAAAACATAAAATATAAATATAAAAAAATATAAAAAAATTCTATCGGGTACAATTTGAGTAATCTTCATGTAAATCTTCCTTGTCGTTTTTCTCCACTCCGACTTTTTGGCATATGTGCCAAACCAATTCTGAGCTGACGATTTATATTTTTTTTTTTTTTTTGCTCTTTGTCTCGATGAGATTTTTTGCAGTGTACGCAATTTTTCGTAGTAGTACTTATTTGTGTGGGAGCCATGGTTTATTTCGAATCCGGAACTTAATATATTTAAATGAGATTTTAATCCTAAAGACATTTTATAGTTGAAATTATTAGTTCATATTATTAAAATAAAGGACAAATTATTATTATTTAAAATCGGCTTCGTTTTTAGGTCCAACAAACATTTCAAATGTAGCGATTTTGACGTTTTTTTTATACCCTTCCTTGAAGGTAAAAAAATCTGTCCGTCCGTCTGTTGAAATGTGGTTTCCGGAGACCCCAGATATGATGGAGACTTTGTAAGAAAAAAAAAATATGGTTGCAGGTAACCATATCCTAAGAGCAACCCAATAAAAATTCTTACCATTTTGCGAAGCACTAAAGGATCATTTAAAAAAATAAGCGCACAATTATGCGCTACGCAATAAGACATACAGAAATGCAGTAAAGTAAGTGAAAGAACTCTCAACAACTTTTATAAAAAAAAATAACATTTCAAGTGCTACGGCATTCCCTTACTATGAAGCAGGTTTGTAAGGGAGAATACTAAAAAATAACTGTATCAAAACATTCAGTGTGTAAAGATGATCGTTACATCCAACAATATTAATGTGCGCTGAATAATGCGCTTTATGTGTTAAAAATGTATTGCTTCAAAGTGCGAACTCGCCATATAAAATTCATGTCTTCCGTAAGCGCAATGGTAAGCGAAGCCCTTATGTTTCTCCCTTAGAAACCTGCTTCGTTGGAAGCTCCATTTTTTATTGGGAACATACTATGGTTGGATTTAAACAATGTTTGTGTTTGCAGGATACCATATTATGTTTAAATATGACCATAGTATGGTTAAAATCAATAAACAATTTCCCTAAATCAACCATAATATCGTCAAAATTAACCATATTTTGGTCAATATTAACCATAGTAATGGTAAAACTAACCATATTATGTTTAAAAATGTACTATAATATGGTCAAAAGTAACCATATGATGGTCAGAATTAACAATAAAATGATCAACGTTAATCATATTGTGGTTTTTTATTTCATCTATTTTTTCAATTGGTTTATTAAGTGCAATATTAAAATTATATAATTAGAATTGTGGTAATTTTGTTGAACTATTTGTGGTTTTTAATTCAAATTTTCAATATTTTTTATCAGGCTTAAGTTCATCAAATTTAATTTTCATTAAATTATTTTAGAATTCTTGACAAAAAGTACGAAAAAACAGAGGTAAAGGAAAAACATTAAAAAAAGCAAATTTCGATCTACCAAAGGGTTAAATACAATTTGGTTTAAGGATTGATGTTTGACTATTGACGTCAGCAGTCGTCCATGGCTGCGAGTGAGAGACGGCAAATCCCTCTAAGGAGATCGAGTGGCAGAGATCGAAACATGTCAGGGTAACCAGCCGACTGGGTTCGAATCTCAGATCAGTCAAGAATGAATGGTTATCAATAACAATTTTAATTAATTTTCATGTGGAAAAATTCCTTTCTTCATAAAAATACTTTGATGAAATTTTGATGAACTTAAGCCTGATTAAAAATATTGAAAATTTGAATTAAAATTTTATTTAAGTTTTTATTCCACTTTTATAAAAAAAATCCCCTTTTATTCATATGCCAGCCTGTGACGACCTTCATTACATTTTTTTCTGTTCTACTAGTTTAGTCTACATAAATTTAAGCAAACCAAGTAAAATGCAAGCGACCAGAATGTTGTTGCTTTCTAATCATATTATTTTAAATTTAAAATTAAACATACACGCCTGTATTTATAAAAAAAAAATTGAAATATAATAAAGGCTTACAAAACAAATTTTGTATGAAAATTCTCCTTAATAAACTTTTGTTAAAATTAATAATCGTTTATAAATACGGGGGACAATGTTTTAAAATATTATAATTTCGAAAATATTATAGTTATTAAATATTAATCAAAAAATGTTTGGAGGCAACCATAATATGTGCATAGCTTTTGGATAGATGAATTTAACCATAATATGGTTGCCGTGATAGTTATATGGTTAAGGTAACCATGATATTTGTAAGTGTATAGTTGTAGCTTTATTTTATTAAAACTTTATTTTGTTAAATTCAACCATATTTGAAGTTTCAAGAGAGGTAAACACTTTATTGTTAAATAGAAACAAAATATTATCAGCCGTGAAAAGAATTTTGTTAAAGACAACAAAAGTTTGTTTGTTGCCATTGTTCTCTGCGTGTATGCCTATTTAATTTTAGCAAGATCGGTCAATAATTAACTGAGAAATGAGCAAAAAACCAGCCGTGCCTCTTATTTTACCCATAAATTCCGTATTGTTGTTGTTGTTTACTTCTTTTTTTCGGTATATCTGGAGTTTCCAAATCAGGTATTTACATCTCGGTTATCAGTACACAACATCCCAAAAAGTATGGGGGGAATTGGAAAAGTTTGCGTGGCACTTCTCTTACAAGGACATTATAGATTTTTGTATATCTGGAGAACGGCAAGAGCCAAAGCTTCCAAATTAAAATGAAGAAAGGTATTTATATAACTTTCTGACTTTATTGCACCATGCTGAAGCATGTTTTACTTCAAAGCTTTGACTTCTACGTATTTTTTTTTGGCGATTTATGACAATTTTAATAACTTATTAAGAGCTTCAATAATTTTTCCTACCATTTCCTAGTGTATGGCTGCTGCCTGACTTTTGTCATTATGAAAAGGATAACATCATGATTTAGGGATGGTAAAGGGGCTTCTTGGACGTATTGTTTTGAGGGGGGTTGAAGCCGCGCAATTTTAAAAACTCGAAAATTATGATGAACATTTTTCGTCCTATGCCAGGGATCGAACTTGGGGTGTTTGCTTTTGTAGGCAAGCACTTTAACCACTACACCACGCCGCCACTTCAAAATAAATGAATAAATTTCAAATAGAACCGCGTCGAGAACACATTTCCCATACAGTTTGACATAAAACGAACATTTTTATACAATCCCAGTAAAAACTTCGCCTACTTTTACAAAATGAATAGCTTCTTTAACTCATTATTTTGTAGCTTTCTTCTATAACTTCATCTATTACAACTTTTATAACTACTTTTTTCTGGATGTATGCAGGTAAAAAAAATAATGACTTACTTTTTAATGCGTTCATTTTGGGACATCCCTTGTAAAATTCATTGATTCTTCTAGTAGAATTGTAAGTAGTGCTCTTATGTCTTTCTGATTACTCAACGATTATTTTGCAGGCGAAGGTTTTACTGGGATTTTACGATTTTTGAGCTGGTTTGACTGTGACTGTTTACATTTAATGAATCAGAAGTGAAAGCAACGGTGTTTTTTTTTTGCCAACGAAAAATGAAAAAGTGGAAAATTAGCAGTTTTTCTACTTTGACTGCAGTTTTTTAAACGCTGAAAAATTAGTCGTTGAAAGCCGTCGTGAAATAAAATCTATTTTATTTTAAAAATGTTTATAATCTTAAGAGATTTTGTTATTCGTGCTTACCCAGCAAAAACTTCGCTGACTTTTTCAAAACTAATAGCTTCTATAATTCATTATTTAGTAGCTTTCTTCTATAACTACATGTATAACTACTTTTTTCTAGATGTATTTAAGTAAAGAAATAATGACTTACTTTTAAATGCGTTCCTTTTGGGACATGCCTTGTAAAATTCATTGGTTCTTTCAGTAGAATTGTATAATTTTGTAGGCGAAGTTTTTACTGGGTAATTCCCAGTTTTTATTATTGATAAAATCACTTGAAATTTATTGTTGATTGGATAAGTTATTCCTATGCGCATTTCACTGGTTGCTAAGGCCATATCATCAGGAAAATTCATCCATAAAGATTTTAGAAAAACTAAAGATATTAAACCAAATAAAACTGTTAAACGTATAAGACTTATAAGCAACAGTTCTACTTGTAACAATATCAAAGTTTAAACAAAAAACATCAACAATAAACAGTGAGTTTATCCCATCTTATCATCTTTTGAAATTAAAATTTTGTATTCCCAAAGAAATTACTTTTTGATAATGTTTATAATCTTATGTTCCCAACAATGCTACCATACTATCATTTAGTTGCATATGGGCATTTCCATCATGTCGAACGTGACCATCGTACACATTTAAAGTTAAAAAAAAGTCAAAATAAAACGTATATTTATTTTGGCAATAGATTCATATAATTGGTGCTATTGTTCATTCTGATAAATTGTTTCGTTTTCAAGAAAATTGCAAAAAAGCAAGACATTTGCACGTGACGAAAACAAAAGTGGGGTTTGTGGCCATTAATTCGAATGCCAATTTCAGCGAAAACTGAGGCAATATTTGAATGCAAAAAATTGCAGAATGTTATGCACTCATCTCTCTTAAATATGGTTGTCATTTTAAATAAAAATAATGTATACTTTTATTTTTATTTAGCTTTAATCGCTGTCGCACGTGATCTGTCGCACATGACATTTTTTTCCACCATGATATATATCGATGGTTTTCTTCCGCAACCTCGTAACTCAAAAACAACTTCTTTTCAGGAGAGACAAAATACTTTTGTTTTACCAAATATTTGAAACTTTTTGCTTTATATTCTTTTATAATCCAAGAACTAGGAAAATTTCCGATATTCCGTCGAACAAAAAAGTTGCAAAATTGTAAGGCGGTATTTACTGATTACTTTTCCGGTTAAAACAAAAAATCGGTAAAAATAGAGTTACGTGGTTGCGGAAGAAAACCATCGATTTGTTGATTAGACCGGGTCGACCTTCATACAAAAAAAAAGTTGTGCCAGTCACCCCCTAGAATGAAAGATATGTCAATGAAGTTTCTAAAACAGGAAACATTTTTTTTTCCACGCCCCAAAATACAGCCCTTTTGGTTTTTTATATTTAGCGCTGCCATTTAAAGTCCGATCTCATCATATTGCATATCGTTTTCATGGCTTGATAGTGGCTTCATTTTTGTCTTTAGTGACTTTTTAATCCGACCTCAAATTCTGGGCGCCACTTATGCCATCTCGGATCATTCCCCCAAATGTCCAATTTTTTAAGTGCCAAAAAGTCCTTCTAAAACTACGTATGTATAGATTTTAATATGCCCACTTTAATTACACGCCTACAAATTAAGCCCCTTATTTCTTTTTCACACACATACCAAATTAAATCAGGTAGAAGCCAATACAAGCAATAATATTTTCATCAGTCACGCCCTAAAATAAAAGGTATATTTATTAGGTTTGAAAAACTTTAAAAAAATTGTTTTTACCACGCCCTAAATTACAGCCCTTTTTGTTTTATATACATAAATAGCATCGTCATTTAAAGTCTAAACTCATCGTATCGTATATCATTGTTAATGGCTAGAATGTGGCTTTATTTTTGAATTTAGTGCTTTTTTTTGCTCATCTAGATTTAAATGATTGAAATGGAGATATTAACATAAATAAATCATTTACATATATAAAAAATTATTTTCAAATTATTAATTTTCACACTTCCGATGTCGCACGTGAACAACTTTATATAAGTACCAAGATCACAAATCTTGCTATTTTACAGACATTTTTTTTATTTTAATATTATAAAAAACCTCTGTTTGGCCTGGTAATTTGATGAGCTTTCTACTTTTACTTTCGACGCATTGATAGAAAATGTTGTTTTTCAATGTCGCACATGACATCGAAATATGAGATAATACAAAAAAAAAAAAATTTAATTATTTGCAATCGCATAGTTTCTTGTGCATTCGAAAGGTTTTAGAGAGAAAAAGTCAATGCATAATGTCTATCTTAAAGAACTGTTATCATAGCAAAATGTACAATAGAAATATCCAAATAAGAAAAGTTGCACTTGTTCCACTTTGCATTCATAAATCTTGAAAAGGGTTATAAATAAATATAAAATTTTTTTACATTTATTAAATTTGATTGTTTTCCTGTTAAAATATGATAAAACAAAGTCTTTTCAAGAACTTATAATTTTTTTGTTGCGGTGGACCTTTCGGTGGAAATGCCCATATGTACATTTTGTAAACAAAAAATGAAAACCAAAAGAAAATAAAAATTAAAGCAATAAAATGAAAGGGCATTTGAAGTAACTGCCGACGTGTTAATTATAGACTTTAGGACTTTTGCCTGAAGTTGAAGGCTCAATTCAGTTTAAAAAACAATTAAAACATTGTTTTTTGGAATTTCTTAGTTAAGCGTTTTTTTCTGCCCGAATCTAGTAATAAATACTTTTAGCGTTTTTTAACGATTTAAAGATTTTCAAATTATGTTCATTGCTAAACAAAAAAATGTACGATTTTAATTTAAGTTTTATTTTATGTTAAAAAAAATATCGTACAAAAATATTTTTAATTTTTTTTTATCTAATTTTTGATTTAACTTGTTTTTTAACGATCAAATATTTTTTTTAGCAGGCACTTATTTTAGTCTTTTTTAATTTTCTTGTTGCACGACACTTTCCACTATAAAAAATATACAATAACAAAAGAACCGATGTTTCTCATTTTTTTTTTTTTTTTTTTTGTTTGTTAATATTTTACATAAATTTCTATACGATTTTTCGTTTATTTTCAATTGTATTGATTTTCAGTAACTTTATTGTTACATTATAGTAAGTTTTTCTTTCTAGAGTTTAAAGGGTTTTGTCTATTGTGCAAAGTCAGCCCTGTTTTAACATGCCACCATACAAATGTCCGCTAGCAATTACTATCTTTACACATCAAATAATCTAGTTCGGAAAAAATATATAAAAAATTGTTTTAAATTAATTTTTTGTTGAATATCGAAAATCGAAACAAGATTTGACGAAAATGGCTTTAATCTGTTAGGTTTTTCATGTAGCCCTCGCTATGGCACAATCGACGAAATTTTGATTATTAAAATAAAACTATTCTTATACACAAGGTTTGTTTTAAATATAAAATTAGATAAATCGCTTTATTAGTTCGCCCAGACTCTGTACAAATGATTACCAAAACAAATGTTTTGGCACAATAAAGGACATTCAAATGACCGCCACACTGAAATTTTGACAATAATTTCACTTAAATATATGCATGTTATTTATTTATTCAAAATGGCAGCCGTGGCGTATGCTTAATACTAAAATAAGCAAATATTACTCATACTACAGACAAGCAATGATACATTGTAGCAGGGATGATAAATGAGAAAACCAATATCGTACCAACGAACTTTTAAAATTACTTTTTCGGCCCCAATAGTACTAAATCATTTTGTTATAAATGTTTTTTTTATTTTATTTAAAAAAAAAAAAATTTAATACAGCAAAAACAATGTAGAGTTAAGATAGCAAAAAATACATGATCATTAATTATACATAATAATAGGGTGGGTGGGTCACTTCAAGAAACTTTGCCAAAGAAACCATAGGTCAAAAATGAATTTGGAGACCCAGATTTTTTAAAATAGTTAGTTTTCCAAAATATTCAAGAATAGAGGCAAACCAATTGTATTTGATCTAGCCAGACCTGTATCATGCGGTTTTTAATGTCGAGAAATCCATTTATTTTTGAGAGCGTTTTCATACACTTTTTAGAACTTATCAGCTTTTGTGGATATATTTCTCAAAATGCAATCTCGAATTTTGATTGAAAATAAAATTTTTAAGCGTTCTTAAAATATGTGCATACGAGCATTTTCAGATTGCATTTCCAAATTTATTGTGTTTACAATTTTCAATATGTACTGCAGAAACAGGAAAGGAGTAGAAAGTCCGAATAAAATAAAATTTAATTTAGCGCTTGTTAAATCTCCTTCAAAATAATTCGGATTAAAATTATAATGGAGTGGGCTCCCACTGTTCCCAAAATTCTGTTGATTACTTCTTGACGTGACAACCATCTTGTGGACGAATATTTGAAAATATTGTGAGGAAGTCGTCTTTTCTACTAGCACTTCTGCAGAAGTGGTTTCCTATATATTTTAAAAATGCACGCTTATATGCTGCCGCTGATGATTTAGAATGTGACAAGTTCAAAAATATATTCACAATAGCGGAGTTCAGTGTTTGGTGCAAATGGTCTTGCAAAAGAGCAAATACAAAATATCATAGCTGTTTTGTTTAATCCAACAACAAAAATTAGAGTTTCCCTTAGATTTTATAAAAAATCTTCGACATTTTGCATTTTCGCAAGACTACTTGCCCGAAACACTTAACTCCGCTTATATTCATTGGACAGTAAATACGAGTTGCCATTTTATATCAAATATAAATATTTAGGTTTGAAAAATTTGGAAATAGTACTAAATGAGTCAAGGGAATACCAGCGTACTTTTTTAGTTTTAAATTGTACCAACTTTATCAACCCTGCATTGTAGGGCTTGTAAATTTCTCCGACTTATCCCATTCCCGTATAAAAACGTATTAAATGGTTTTTTGAAAATATTATTTACAATGTTTTATGTTAGTATGACCGTTTAATGAAATAATTAAGTAAAAGTTAAGATGTGAACAACTTAAAAAATTATGTGGAGTCACATAATGAATGTTTTACTAACCGTTACTAATTATTTCAAAAACTGCCTCGCATATAAAGATTGTCATTAGGTGGTAAGCACCAAGAAATATTTACCTAAGACTGCTTAAGTATATATCGTTCATTTGCTGCAACGACATCATCATAACTTCAAAAAATTATTTTTTGCTCGCACCACATGGAAAAAATAACGACACAACATGCAAAAGAAAAAGTGCTAAGTGAAATTTTATAACAAAATATTACAATCGTTTGTTGTAAATGTTCACATATGTTAGTATAACAAGATTAATCTAGCATATTTTTGCAAATTATCAATCTACATTTTTGGTCGTTGCTTTTAAGACAAGCATCCCAATCTGTATACTTTTTTTATAGGTTGTGTTTTTGAGTTACATTTTTTATTTAATTAAGTGCTATCGAAAAATAACAGTTCTTTAAAAATCAAATTTTATAGCGATGTGTGATGAGCAATGCTTTGCTAAATGTATAGATCCAACAAAAAGTAACTATTAAGAAAAAGATTTTAAAAACTGGCCATACGTTAATTGAAGGGTCATTATGCTGGGTACACACTATGCAACGCAGTTACGCAATCTAGTGAATTAAATTCATTTTAATTCATTCCAGATTGCATCAACATCAAAATGCTTTGTTATTTTGAGATTGCATTCATGTAGATTGCGCTGTGTGTACCCAGCATTAAGCACAAACAAATGCTGACTACATTATCATTTGTAAAGCTTTAGAACACATTCCCAAATCTTCTCCAAATAAAAGCCTTTTAGGTTCTGACTGTTTCCACCTATTTCTCTAACAGAATTAAATAGAAATTATTACAACTTTCACTGTATGCGATAAAATCATCATATTATGCGAAAACAAGTGTTTATTATTTTTTAAATTTTTTTTCTACTTTCAAAATCTCATTCTCAATTCATACAAATTTTGCTTGTCTCCACTCTATGATGTAGTTTTCACATTGCGTTATTGACAAAAACAGAAAACAAATGCAAAAATAATTAATCGTAAATAAAAGTTAACATATTTCAGTTTCGATTCACGTTTCCACAAAATAGAGCGAATTCAAAAGAAAATGTTTTGTTTTAAAAGCATGTCTGCGGGTTGTTTGTCATTCGTGAATTTTCTTTTTAATAACAAATAAATCAATAAAATGCTGAGTCGTATAAATTAATTAAAACTATATGAGTAATAATTGCAACATAAAAAAATTTAATTAAAACATGTGATATTGAAGTGTTTATAGAGAAATACGTAACATGAGTTCTATTAATTTGCTAAGAATTCGTCATACGTTAATTAAATATTTATTCCAAAAATTCAGGCGAATGTTTATAAATTAAAAACAAAACTTATACGAAAAACATATATAACATTTTAATTGTAATAATTAGAGTTGCAAATTATTCAATTATATTAGACCGCTTGCTTTAAAATTTATTGTGAAGAAAAAGAAACATGTAAAAAAGTTGTAATTCGTGACTTGTCTATTTAGATGGATTTTAATATGGTAGTTTCTTATATCAGAATTTGTTTTTTTATTTTTTTTGTTATTGCTTTGGGTTTTTGAAGAGATGAAAACTAAATAAGCCAGAGCAGGGATCCTAAGACGCATTTATTTCAACCAGCGTTTAAAAACTGCAGTTAAAGAAGAAAAACTGCCATTTCTTCCACTTCTTTATTTGTCAGCGACAAAAAAAAACTGTTGCTTTTATTTCTGATTCATTAAATCAGTAAATGTAAGCAGTCGCTGTCAAACCAACTCAAAAAGCGAAAAGTTGTACACAAATTTACGTTTTTTTGACAGTTTTTGATTTCGACTGCAGTTTTTTAAACCCTGATTTCAGCTAGATAAAGCTAGATTAGCATTAGTTCAAAAAACATATTTTTTAATATGAAAACCCAATTTAAAGCCAAACCAAATCCTGATCCATAATGATTTTTCTGAAAACTACTGATGCAAAATTAGTAAAGAGTGATGCACATTGGTGCATCGCGATGTCAAGTATCTCTACACTCGGGTATTCTTTTCAGTGTTCGAAAATAAACATTCAATATTGTTTCTAAGTGTTCGGTTTGCTAGATATTTGGAAAACACAAACGTGTAGTAAATCATCAAAACGTTTCTCTGCTTGTGATCTTCGAACACAAAAAATTGCTGTTTTTATCCAACTGAACAAAAAGATGACAACATTTTATTGCATTATGTTTTTTTAAGCAACAAACTGCGTTGTGTTCGGTTCAGATGATTCATGCTCGTTCGTTTAAGTTGTGCTAAGCGCTCTTTTCGCTGCCAAAAAAAACTAAAAAATAAATATACGTAAAAAACCACAAGCCAGCTAAAATTTTTAGTTTGCTCATTCCTTTATCAATGTAAAAAACAAACACTATAGAACAATAAAATACAATTGACAAGCTCGTAATAACGTGTTGTCTCATTATACGATTGATTTTTATGTGTTTTGAAAATATTGTATTCACACCAGTGCCCATGTTCTGTAACTCACGCGTCGAGAAACTTTTCGCTTGAAATGAAACAAAAATGCCGTATATTGAAACAAACAGCTGTTATTCTCACTAAACTGTGCCTGTAACTTGTTTTTGGCAAGTACTAGCTGTCCCGTCAGGAAATTACTCGCCAATTTACAGAAAAAGTGTGTCTGTAAAATTTCTGTGAGAAAGTTCCCGCTTTGAACTGTAAAATAAACTCACGAATAAAAATGGGGCGAAAAAAATTTCAACACTAAAAAACAATAAAAAATGCAAAAAATAATATTAATAATATTTTGTTTGTGGCACATTTTTTCATTGTTGAATTATTTTGCTTTTAACATTTTTATAAAATAATACGAATGTTTTCCAAGCTTGTTTGCAAACAACAAACATTAAAGTCGCACTTTATATTATTTGGTATAGCCGACGCACAGTGGCCGAAATACCCAATCTAGCGGCGCTTTGTTAATAACTCCAAAAACATAAAAAATTGTGAATGATTTTTTTCTTTTTTTTTTTAATTTATATATATTTAAATAAAACCAATTCATTCAATTTTAAAAATTGTTTGTTTTTTAAAGTATATGGGTATATCCATATATAACCAACCAATAAAATAGGCATTTTGGACCTAACCCTCTCCAAACTTGACGAAATTCGGTACGAAAATTGTATTCTACATGGTTAAGACAAATACAAGCTTTAGGATTGCTGGACCAAATGGTTCCGGAGATACCAGGTCATGAAAAGTTGAAAAATCATCAAAATCTTTTCTAAGTAGTTCAACGTTGTTCGCTATATCTTTCTCAATTTTTAAGCAACGACAATAAACAAAATCTCATTTTAAAGCTAATGAGGTTTCTATTAAAATGGTGTCCATCAAGATTTGTCTGTAAAGGGTCAAAGGTCATATTTACCATGCATTTTTAAAATGTAAGAATATTTTTTTTGTTACACTAGTAAAATTTTGTAAAAAAGGGTTCTGCTTCATATTTTTTTTTTTACAGTTTAGAAAAAAATAAATAATAAAGAAAAAAAAACTATTCAGAGTCGGATCTTTCAGAATTAATGCTGTCAGGTAGCTCATTTATATTTAACAGAAGCTGCTTGACCTCATTATCTATTTTGATGTGTTTTTTGGAGTATTTCGAGGTGCTTTTTGATTTAGATGTAATGAAAGGATCCGACGAAACCAATAGAGCATGAAGTAAGTCTTCCATTGTGTGCAATCTCGAGTCTTTTCGGGTTTGGTTCAGCCTATAACAGCGAAAATCTTTATTTCTTGCCTCAAGAGCCTCTTCTGACATCATTCCTATTGGTAGGGAAACTTTTTCAATAATATCTGCTCCATGTATTAATATTTTATATACTGATGGAGGCATATAAAACCAAGGGTATTCGGAAACAAATATTTTTGCTGTTTCCCAGGCATATATGCGAAAAGCCTCTACGTTAACTGCATACCCACATGCCATTGTACGCAATATTAAACCAAACCTTTTTATAATTTCCACTTGTACGCCAGTTACTATAGAGGCCAAGGTTGGCTGCTCGAAAAACATTCTGGCGGTATTCCCAGTGTTTGTATTCCCCGAACCTGTCGTTGGAATGTCCACCAAAATACCCATTTGTTGTCTTAGTTCACGTTATATTTTTCTTTTGGTTTGTTGAGCAATTTCTTTATTTTCTCCCCGAATTTGCCAATTTTTTATTGGTATTCTGTAGGCAATATGAATTATACACTCGAAGCACCGTATCCAATCATGAAGTGTCGACAATCCATATTCATACTAGTGGTTTTGTGGCTGCCTCAGTTTAACTAAATTTAGATTGTTCATCAATTTTGGTGTCGCCCCACAAATTCCACAAGCCAGTGATGATGACTCCGCTATGGTATTAAACACTTTTCCATCGATCATGGTCAAATGAAATTCGTGCGCTACTTCAAACAAACTTAATTTTGTCGGCAGAATTTGTGCAATTTGTCTATTTACATTTTCTATCTCAGCCCTAACTAAATCCGCTGACTCTTTTTCAAAAATTATTTGTATAGGTCTGCAGAACCGAGTTGAAGAAGGCCGGCTATTTTGGCATAGTATTGCAGATCCTTTTCTAATTTGTATAGGAACAATGCATACAGCAAATAAATGCTCATCAATTGGTCCAGTATCAGAAACACTGAAACGTTGACGGTAAGTAGAGTGTCCACTGCTACCGTCACAGCCCCATTTAAATATTGCTTTTATGCAATCGTTACTATTGCCTACAGTCATGAGATCCTCGAAAGCTGTTGAAAAGCCTTGTATTATACGTGCAACAGTATGGTCTACGAGACTTTGCAAGCCAACTTCGGCTGAACGTTCAGTTACGTGTATGTCACTGGGGTAACACTTTGTTTTAGTTTTAGCCAAAATATCGTAGCTTGGATAAATATTGTAGTTTTGTTCTTTGGCACCATATTGCACTAGTCTGTATGACCTTTTTGAGTATCCACCATCAATATAAAGAGCTAAGGCTTCCTAAGGTGTATACGAAATAAGTGTTTTTGGTTCAGAGTCTACAGATTTAAGCATTTTTGTAGCTATTGCAGATTCTAAACATAATTTTGAAACAACCTGCGAAGCACTTCTTTTTCCAGCTTTGTAAAGACTCACGCTCGCCGCTACCATTAACTCTTGGTTCGGTGTTTCATTGGCAATTGATGAAATTTTTTTTTTTTTTTTTTTGAGTCTTATTTGTGCACTCTGAAAACGGTTTCTCTTTACGTTAAGCAACTGCTGGATTAGGGAAAATAATGTCTTCATCCAACCACAGCTTATTTCGCTCTTCAAATACAGCCAAAACTCTGTGACATTCTTTCCACTTTTGTATAAGCTTGCTAATAAAATTTCTCAATTGTTTCTGAATTTGGTGGTATTGTTCTTCGCTATATTTCGAGCGATCAACTAAAAATTGTAACTAAAAAAACGAAAAAAATAAAAACTTTGCAAGAACTTGCAGCCTATATTTGAACTTGACATAGATAACAACCCATTTAAACAAACTATACAAACAGTGAACCGAATACGGTCGAATCCACCCTACTTTTATTCCACACAAAATTGGATTTAATATCTAAAAACACTTTCACAAAGGACATTTTCTTTTTCCACTGTTCAGCACTAAAACAAACAATCACAGATCACTAAACTATTTTTTTTTTATTTAATACATACCTTTTAATAAAAATGAAATCCCAAATCTTATTAAAAAATTAAATATTTAATTTTTTGCTGTCAACAAAATTGCACTTGAAAAAAGCTCAAAAATAGTTATTCCACTTCCTGAAACATGTGTAAAGTTTGAATGATCACAGCTGTGCGAATACTTATTAGGAACAAAACAAAAAAGAAAACAGAAAAAACCCCGTTGAGGTTTAAATTTTCAAAATTGCAAATAAAGCTTGCCAAATTTATAATTATAAAATTTCAATAATTAGTATTGTGGTTATTTTGTTGAACTATTTATGGTTTTTAATCCAAATTTTTAATATTTTTAATTAGGCTTAAGTTCATGAAATTTAATTTTTATTAAATTATTTTTATGAAGAAAGGAATTTTACAACATGAAAATCAATTTAAATTGTTCTTGATTATCTTTCATTCTTGACGTGGCTCGGGCTCGAACCCTGGCCGGCAGGTTACCATGACATGTTTCGATCGCAACCACTCGATCTCCTCAGATGGATTTGCCGTCTTACACTCGCAGCCATCGACGACTGCTGACGTCACCAGTCAAACATCAATCCTTAAACCAAATTGTATTTTAACATTTGGTAGATCGAAATTTGCTTTCCTGAATGATTATCCATTTTAATTGATTTTACATGTTTTTTCCTTTACTTCTGTTTTTTCGTACTTTCGTCAAGAATTTTTCTTGAAGTCCAAGTACATTTTTTTGTTTTTTTCACTTTGTCTTTCTCTTTTCTGTTGACCTTTTTCAGCACAACTTGAAGGACAAATGTACACATAGCGCTCGTGCCTTAGCTTTAACAATAATTAGTATTGTGGTTATTTTGTTGAACTATTTATGGTTTTTAATCCGGGCTCGAACCTGCCGGCCAGGGTTCGAGCCCGAGCCACGTCAAGAATGAAAGATAATCAATAACAATTTAAATTGATTTTCATGTTGTAAAATTCCTTTCTTCATAAAAATAATTTAATAAAAATTAAATTTCATGAACTTAAGCCTAATTAAAAATATTATAAAATTTCGCTAAAGCGACGCTAGATTGGGTATTTCGGCCACTGTGCGACGGTTGTATTTTCGCCGCCGTCGTTGAAAATTTTTCAATTTTAGTAAATGTTGGTCAAAGATATGAATTACTCCCGTTCTGAACTTCGGCACTGTCACATTGGCTTCAAGTGCAATGTTTTGACATTTATAACATAACGACGTAATCTCTTTCGATCGTTTTCGACATGAGTTACATACACACTTTTTTCTCACTTTTCGAGAAACGATTAAATATTTTGTTTCACATATTTTCGATGCGAGAAGTTCTCACTTAAGTTACAAAACATTGGTACAGGCGTAGATATATATGATTTGTTTGGTAAATTTGTACAAATCTTTTTAGAATGTGATAAAAAAAAACACAAAAAATTTAATTCATCTTTATGATAAATAAGTGTTTAATTAATTTCAAATTATTTTGTAAACGAATTAATTAAAATTGCTTATCAATTATAAATTTTCCCATACGGGGTTTAATTTCATGGTATCGAATAACGTGAATGTCTGCTTTTGTTAAAGAAGATGAAAACTAAAATCGTATTTTTTTTAAACGACAAACCATACGACAGGTCTTGTGAATTGGACAAATGAATGTCTACAGAACCACTATATTTGTTCTGTTTTATGACGAAGTAAAGAACACTTTATAATTCTTTACTTTCTTTCTATATTAATACAAAAATACTTTAAGAAATAGATATAATTTCTGGGTGTGTGAGTCCATTTAGATCCAGTATTTAAATATACAAGAGATATCGATCGCCCCAATGTTAAGGAAATTCCGTTTTTCTGATGGACCGCCAGAAAAACGGTTTTTCATGCCGTGCACCCAAAGTTTCATATACGAATTTTTCTGAGCGAAATAGTCTTCTATTTAACTTGAAGATATTTTTTGTTTTTATTGTTAAACTGAATAACCCTGCCTTACTTGCAAGTAGTATGTTGAAGAAAAAGTCCAAAGTCTTGCAAGTAGCTTGCGTGTTTACACTAGAGTTTGCTAAAAACCGTAAAAATGTGAAATCGCGGTTTCGGTTTTAAAATGATTAAAACCGGTCGGTTTCGGTTCTGTTTCGGTTTTGAAAATATCAAAGTTAAACTTCATATATAAACATACATATTTTTTTATTTGTTTCAATTCAGGTACTTTTATTAACCCTTGTATACCTGGACCTGGTTTACCTGTGCCTGGCCAGGCATTTTTTTACTTTTTTCAGTTTTTTATATAATTATAAAGTTTATAAGAACGAAACTTTATGTATTCCTCAATCAAAGTGTTTTTTACAAGAAAATAAGAAAAAAAAAAAAGTGAAACCACCGTGGGCGTCGCAATTGGCCAAATGAAAATTTTGTGCATATTGTATCCACCTGGGCCTGGCCTTTAATATATGTACTGCAGTAAAAAAAAATGAAACGTATCAAAAAGCATACGCAACACAGAAGAATTCTTTCTTTACTGTTTTTACGAAGAATTATTCCCCTTTCCGACAAAATGTTCCTACTATTGCCATAAAGCTCCATACATATAAAAGTAGTCCCAGGCTTGCCCAGGGATTCGTAAAGGCTAGATTACACTATCTGGCAAGTCTTACGTATTCCATAATACTTTGTGAGATAGAAATCTAATGAGTTTTGCTGCGAATGTCAAAAAATCTTATTTAACACGACAGTTTCTGTTCACACCATCACACAACGTATAAACACTCACACATGAAATAAAATGCAACCCTGATCTAATGAAAAGTATTACTGTTTAGAAAATTTTCAAAAAACGATTAAGTCGTATGGGATGTCAAACTTTTTTCATAATACTTGTCATTTTCGTGACACTTTGCATTCACACCATCACACTTTGTCATATTACTTGAGTTTTTGACATGTATTAATACAAAGTATAATAGTGTAATCTAGCCTTTAGTGTGAGTTTTTGAAAAAACTCCATACAAAATCCTAGTGGTTCCAGCCAGGCCTAGGCGGTAGTTTGTGCAACACAAATTAGGTGTCTACTTAAGAGTTAAAAAGGTAACATTTGTTCTTCTGAGTTTGAATTTTAAGAATTTTGAAATACCTTGCATGCTGTTATGTATAAAGTTTTTGTATATGAAGTTCCAGTATTATGTATAATTTGCAATTTCTTCAAGCACAAATATATTGTTAAAGTAAATCCTAAAACCGAGGGTTTTTGTCGGTTTTCGGTTTCGGTTATCAGGCATTTAAGACCGCGGTTTCGATTTCGGTTAAAACCGAACAGCAATCCCTAGTTTACACATCTTATAAAAAAACTTTAGTTTTTCGATTTAAAAACATGACCATGTTAAAAGTATTAACAAGTTATAACAAAATAAATTTAATAATTCCTTCTTTATTTAATTTTCAGTCCATCTTGATGAAAAAATTGGGTTTATTTTATAAAATACTAGCATACACCCGCTACTTCGTAAGCGTCTCGTTTTCTTCGTGGACATATTTTTATGCCAAATTTAATTTTTCTAGGTTTAAACTTGTTTAAATTCTAGCATTTAACCCGCTACTTTAGTAGAATCAAAATACTAAATCTAATCAAAAATGTCAAATTTACCGTATTTCCTTTTTTGGGTACTATATTTTTCCCCCATTAAGTATCAAAAATTTCAGTATTGTAGCCCATAATTTAGTACGAATATGTCAATGAATGGAGGAAAATGTTTTGTAAAAAGAGTACCAAAAATAGTAACGATGTTCACCCCTTAAATGTTCGAATTTCGAAAAAGTTCCAAATTATTATACGTATTTTTTTGATAAGTTTCGATTGTGGCATTCGGGCCTGTTCTGAAAATCACGTGATTTCAAATTACGTGTTTTTGAAAACACACGTGCGGTTTTCTGGTGTTCTGAAAGGCCTACCGTTTTTGTGTTTCTCTGTGTGCTTTCGGCAATTGAAGATCACACCAAAGCACACAAAAACGGGACACTAAAATATCACACGTGTGATTTTAGTAGGCACATGTGATTTGAAATCACGTGATTTGAGTAAAAGTGATTTGCAGAACAGGCCTGCTTATCTTTGTTTCTATGTTTATTGTTTCAAAAGATGACAAAAAAGTACTAAATTTCAGATTTTACCAGTTTACTCCCTAATGGTACATACTAGTGAATTGATAAAAATTCATCCACGGTAACACTGTCTCTTCATTTGTCATTTTACTTGCTGCAATTGTCAAAAATGTACTTGCAAGCAAACGAAAAATGTGATGGGGTTAGTAAAAATGTGTGAGTGTATTGCGTTTTTCTTACTTGCACTTGCAAGTGTAAACCCCAGGTAAAAAAATAGTTTTTATACTGAAAAACACTTTAGTTAAATCAATTCAGTTTTAAAATTTTTTTTTACTTAAACTATTAAAAGTTATATACTTAACAAATTCATTAGTCCAGTTAAAGCTGTTTTGTTTAAAAAAAAATCCTGAATTGTAATTTATTAATGACTAGTTGATGTGAAATCTAAAATAAATCTCTGGCTTTTGAAAACCTCATTCAGTGACGATCAAAGTACACAAATAATTTAACCAACTCATAACTTTTAATATTGTGAGTGAACGAAGGATTTCTATTTGCAATTCATCAGAAAAATCGGTAGAAGATTACAAATGCTAGTGGAAGCTGGTAAGGAAGCTAAAGGTAGTTTTGTGTTAAGTTGTGTTTGTGTGTAGTTGCACTTAAGCCTCTTTAATGTAAACAACATTTTATACTTAAAAATACAAATCTACACTTACATACATGCATAGTATGTATTCATATACAAATTTAGAACAAGTTCTAATGAAATTGAGTTCATCTTACAAGATTTGTTCTGGTTATTCTACTATTGCTTTTAGTTTTTTTTATTTCTCCTCGTATTCACTTTTCATCTTGTGTTTCCATTACTGAATGGTCTTGTGTATTTTGAGGTTAGGTAAGCAATATTAAGGATTTTTCATATGCATGGAATAAACAGTTGAAATATAAGTACCGTAAAATTGTAAATGTTTGTGTGTTTGTGTGTGTGTGAAAGGTACACTAACAAAACATTAGAATGGCCCCATTTTGAATGTAGAGTAATAAATTGTCCTGTTCCTTGCTAAAATAACAGTTTAGTTTATTTTTTCTGATAACATTTATAAATTCGTTTTTTTTTAGTTCAACTATTAGCCGTGGGAAATGTTTAACAAAGAACAAAATTACCCTTAAAACGTTTACTAAAATTTCTTATCTTCTTTATAGAAATCTGTAATGCGTCTGCAGTTGTGCTTGTATTTGGATTACTTTTTTTAATTCCTACATGTTGTACCTTATGGAAAATTGTTTTCGAATTTAGCTAGCAAAGGCTCTAGGATTTTTTTTCTGACTGTTTGGTAGTCAACAGGCGGTAAAAACTAATAATCTTTTAAAATTGTAAAAACTAATTATTTTACTTTTCAGATAATAATTTATGAGTTTTTGTAATAGAATCTTGTTAAGCCACTATTGAGTCATTATTTGATTAAATTAAAGCCATTTGTTGTGGTAAAGAGTTGATTGACAGCACTGAATGTATGACAAATTCACCCTTATTGTAGTTGGCGAATTTAAAATACGCCTGCGACTGTTTGGTAATAGATTAAATAGAACTTATTTCCTTTAATCTATTACCAAACAGTCGCAGGCGTATTTGAAATTCACCAACAACGATAAGGTTGATTATAAAGCGACCTTTAGGGAATCTATATTTTTGTCGCATACTGAAAAGAAAAATCTATCCATTCATACTTAAATCATGCCAAAGCGGTGTCAAGATTACGATACGAACATTTTTTTATTAAATCTAGTACAAAATGCTTGATTCACGTTCGGAATATTCAAGTGCACCGTACTTAAAATAATCCGAAAACGGGTTTGACTTAATTAAAGGTGCGTTAAAAGTAAATTTAATATTTAACTGTGCTTGGTTTAAGAATTTCTAAGTTGGTTTAACCCCAAATTCGTACTTCAAATAAGACGAAAGATTGATTCTAAACTTAACACTTGAGCCAGAGAACCAGAGATAGAGAGAGAATATTATTATTTACTTACCCGTTACACATGTTTGTTTCAACTTTTGTTGTAATCCGCCCTTTGTTTACAGAAGAACTAACAATTATAGGACACCAGCAGCATCAGCATGCCCGATGGGGTTCCGTTATCATTCTACTTTGAAAATTTGATGTACATATTTAACAAAGTAATTTTAATAAATAGAATATGGGAATTTTAGCTTCTTATTAAACTTTTTTAACATGAAAATAATTAGCCTGATTACGGTTGGCGTTGGCATATACGCCTGAGTCGTTTTTGTTGCAGATTAAAGAACACATTTTGAAGTGTTGTTGTTGTTTTTACAAACACGCGCGTATGCACGTATGAATGTGATAACATACATTCCGAATTGTTTTAAATACTTTTTGTGTTAATTCGACTTTAATTTTAAAGAACCACTCGTACTTAAAGCAAGTAGAAAAAACTTAAATTTAGTACGAGTTTTTTCTTTCTGTGTATTAAACTATTATATCCCAAATTTGAAGAAAAAATGTTTATCGGGAATGGGCAAAAACACATAAAATAAGGATTTTGATTTTTATAGCGTTATCCGTTTAGTGGTTTTTACACCGCCGGTCTGGCAAGGCTGTCAGCTGTTCAATATCTGTCATCTGAAGTGTCAATTATTAGTGAAAGGTTTGTCATTTACAAATACGGATCGTTTTCCAACCGAAGAAAGCGTAAAATCAGTTAATTCACGCGGGGCCACTTTTCGAGCATTACGGAGGGATTATGATATAATTTATTTAAAGTACTGCAAAGTATTGGCCAGGTTAAAAAGAAGTTTGAAAAAAACTGGAAGCGTTACAGAAGTTGTCGGGCATGTGCATTATCGCAATGTGCACACTGCCGAAAATATCGCTTCTGTTAGAGCTACATCACACTCTTCAAGTTTTAGCCATCAAGTCTTGAGCCTTTTCTTTTCTTCTCTCTCCTTTAAACTCATAAATTGACGGCTAAAACTTGAGGAGTGTGAACCAGCACTTAGTGAAAGTGTGTCGGATAGTCAGAGTTTATTGATTCCGGGTAACCGACTTTTTTCGACTTCAATTACAGATTATAAACTGGACGAAATGTGGTTTTAACAAGACCGTGCCATAAACCAAACAAAACGACCGATTTTTCTAGTTGCTCGTTTTGCGACGACAACTGGGCACCAAGATCTTGCAATTTGACGCCGTAAGACTTTATCTTGAATAACTCCCTAATGTTGGAGTATTTGGCAAACTAACATTCGTCAAGTTGTCGCCTAGATACCGAACGAAATGTGCAAGAAAGTGGTTGAAAACGACCTCAAAAGGATCGACTGGTGAAACCAACCTAAAGGTGGTCATATAAATGACATTGTATATCGTTCGCAATGGCAAGGTCCAAGCATTATACATAATTTAATAAAATCTTCATTGAAATCATAGTTTAATGTGTGTTTTATTTAACTTTGCTTTTGAAACCGAAGCATAAATAACACTTTTTAAAACTAAGTTGGGCCTACCTTTTTTTACAGAAATCGGTTTTTAATTTACAAGAATCCTTGAAGGAATCTTAGAGGTATATTTCTCAATGTTACACACGGAATGACAAACAAAACATACGCCCTGATTCACTACTTGTGTTGGTAAGGGGTATAAAAATGGCAAGCGTTCTTTTTGAGAAGGTTTTGCAATCAAAAGAACTATTTAGCTTTAACTATGACAAATGCTTTTTAGATCATCCTAATTTAATTACAAATGTGTCTATACATTTATTGTGTACAAACTTCAACTTCTACATGATTGATTATGCCATAAACATATCAAATATTAAAAAGCCTATGCTAATAGGCATGTTTTTATTCTCTTTCACAATGTAGATACACAACTGTAGGTAATAATGTGTTTACACTGGCTTATTGGAAAATATTCAACAGCATTTTTACAGTAGGTAGCGGATAAAATAAAATAAAAAATGCCACAAAAATGTTTCTTAAATTTAAATTTATTTCTTATAAAAGTTTAAACACTTTTAAAAAACTTTTTTAATAACAATATTAAGATGTATTTGGATCAGTGTTCGAAAATAAACACTTAAAATCGCTCCTTAGTCTTCGGTTCGATAGATTTGTGGAAAACACAAACGCTAATAGTGTTTGTGTAGAAAATCATTAAAAAAAACTAACGTTTCCCTGTTAGTATTTTTCGAACACGAAAATAATACTGTTTTTATCAATCTCAACAAAAGATGAGAACATTTAATTCCGTTCGGTTTTTTTAAATCCACAAACTTCATTGTGTTCGGTTCGGCTCATTAATGCTTGTCCCTTTTGGCTGGTAAAAAAACCAAACATTTTTAACAAAAACCAAATACACATACGTAAAAAACAAAACGCCAGCAAAATAATTTTACACAAACATATGCACAACACACACACAAGCTGTTCTTGCTGCGGTCGTTGCTGAAATTTTTTGTTTTTTCATTTCTTTATCAATGTAAAAAAAGAAACATTTCAGAACATTAAAAAATAATGTTTGTCTACAGTATCACTACAATTGTTTTGTTTTTTTTAACGATAAACAGAATTCTATATAATTTTCGGCTCTTTCTTGAAAAAAAATAGTTACGAATGGTATTAAGCGTTGTGTTCGTCTACACAATCATTAAAAAAATAGATATCGTTCTTGGGTGTGTGAGCCGAACGCTTAATAATGTACTGTTTATTTTCGATCAAAGATTTGGATATTTTGCGTAAGCAAATACAGTATTGCTGTGTAAAAAAAATCTTATAAAAAATAATTTGTCTGCGTATTTTTATTATTCGTGCGCGCAAGTCTTGTATTAGTTATTCTCTTACAAGGATTCTTCTTAAACAGAATACTTTAAATACTGAAAAATATTGAAAAAGGCACGGTTTTTCTTATATGAGATGTTCTCATATCCATTCTCTACTGTTTATCTTTCTCGCATTAAGGGCCCGGAAATTGTAAGGCGAATTTTAAAATCTATATTAAGTTAAAAATTTCAGCTTTATAACTTCATGCTTAATAATCTTAAAGTATCGCCTTTGATTTTATTTCCATCAATCAGACTTTTAATTGGCAGGATTACCATTGATTGCAAACACAGGCATGATTTATTGATGGGCTCTCAAGCAAAAAACTAATTTTTTAAACCAAGTCTTATTAAGTTTTTTACTTACTACAAAATGTTTGTTTATTATAAAACAAATTTCACTAGCGCAACTTAATAGGAAATTCTCAACTTGCTGTGGGCTTTTTTATGTGTGTGTTTTATTACTGTTGTATATATTAACAATAAAAATAAATCTTATTCAAATCTATTAGATTGAAACCGCTTTATATCCTGTCAACTTTAATCCTATCATTTAACCAAACAAGATCTACTCAACTGACAAATGTGACACTGTTAGGCAAACAGATATTTTTTTTTACAGAAATCAGTGTTGCCAGAAAATAGTTTTTTCTTTAATACCAACGCAGTTAAAAAAAACCAAATTTTTTTAATGCAAAAAAGAGTTTTTCCTAGATAATTTCTACAAATTTTATTAAGGAATAATAAGATCTAATAAGAAGTGGCACAAGTGTTATTGTGAAGTTTTGTGTTTATTATATTTTTCAATTGATTACATACCCCTGAAGATGCTTACCGAAATATTGGGAAAAATAATAAAAATATAAAAAACTAAAATACCTATCACGAATTTTTATTTTATTTATTTACGTGGACCTACAGCCAAACAAAAAAAACTAATAGTTTATATATATCGCAAAAGGTCAACTATAAAAAAAAAACATACATTAAAGACATTTTTCAAAAAAATATAACTTTTTCTAAAGAAAATTTATTTTTATGGAAATGTTTTCTTTCAATTTGGTTTAAGGATTGATGTTTGCCTATTGACGTCAGCAGTCATCGATGGCTGCGAGTGTAATACGGCAAATCCCTCCGAAGAGATCAAGTGGTTGTGATCGAAACGTATCAGGGTAACCAGCCGCCTGGGTTCGAATCTCGAGCCAGCCTCCTGTGTTCGAATCTCAAGTCAGTCAAGAATGAAAAATTATCAATAACAATAATTAGTATTGTGGTTATTTTGTTGAACTATTTATGGTTTTCAATCCAAATTTTTAATATTTTTAATTAGGCTTAAGTTCATGAAATTTAATTTTATTAAATTATTTTTATGAAGAAAGGAATTTTACAACATGAAAATCAATCAGAATTGTTATTGATAATCTTTCATTCTTGACGTGGCTCGGGCTCGAACCCTGGCCGGCAGGTTACCATGACATGTTTCGATCGCAACCACTCGATCTCCTCAGATGGATTTGCCGTCTTACACTCGCAGCCATCGACGACTGCTGACGTCACTAGTCAAACATCAATCCTTAAACCAAAATTGTATTTTAACATTTGGTAGATCGAAATTTGCTTTCCTGAATGATTATCCATTCTAATTGATTTTACAGGTTTTTTTCCTTTACTTCTGTTTTTTCGTACTTTCGTCAAGAATTTTTCTTGAAGTCCAAGTACATTTTTTTTGTTTTTTCACTTTGTCTTTCTCTTTTCTGTTGACCTTTTTCAGCACAACTTGAAGGACAAATGTACACATAGAGCTCGTGCCTTAGCTTTAACAATAATTAGTATTGTGGTTATTTTGTTGAACTATTTATGGTTTTCAATCCAAATTTTTAATATTTTTAATTAGGCTTAAGTTCATGAAATTTAATTTTATTAAATTATTTTTATGAAGAAAGGAATTTTACAACATGAAAATCAATCAGAATTGTTATTGATAATCTTTCATTCTTGACGTGGCTCGGGCTCGAACCCTGGCCGGCAGGTTACCATGACATGTTTCGATCGCAACCACTCGATCTCCTCAGATGGATTTGCCGTCTTACACTCGCAGCCATCGACGACTGCTGACGTCACTAGTCAAACATCAATCCTTAAACCAAAATTGTATTTTAACATTTGGTAGATCGAAATTTGCTTTCCTGAATGATTATCCATTCTAATTGATTTTACAGGTTTTTTTCCTTTACTTCTGTTTTTTCGTACTTTCGTCAAGAATTTTTCTTGAAGTCCAAGTACATTTTTTTTGTTTTTTCACTTTGTCTTTCTCTTTTCTGTTGACCTTTTTCAGCACAACTTGAAGGACAAATGTACACATAGAGCTCGTGCCTTAGCTTTAACAATAATTAGTATTGTGGTTATTTTGTTGAACTATTTATGGTTTTCAATCCAAATTTTTAATATTTTTAATTAGGCTTAAGTTCATGAAATTTAATTTTATTAAATTATTTTTATGAAGAAAGGAATTTTACAACATGAAAATCAATCAGAATTGTTATTGATAATCTTTCATTCTTGACGTGGCTCGGGCTCGAACCCTGGCCGGCAGGTTACCATGACATGTTTCGATCGCAACCACTCGATCTCCTCAGATGGATTTGCCGTCTTACACTCGCAGCCATCGACGACTGCTGACGTCACTAGTCAAACATCAATCCTTAAACCAAAATTGTATTTTAACATTTGGTAGATCGAAATTTGCTTTCCTGAATGATTATCCATTCTAATTGATTTTACAGGTTTTTTTCCTTTACTTCTGTTTTTTCGTACTTTCGTCAAGAATTTTTCTTGAAGTCCAAGTACATTTTTTTTGTTTTTTCACTTTGTCTTTCTCTTTTCTGTTGACCTTTTTCAGCACAACTTGAAGGACAAATGTACACATAGAGCTCGTGCCTTAGCTTTAACAATAATTAGTATTGTGGTTATTTTGTTGAACTATTTATGGTTTTCAATCCAAATTTTTAATATTTTTAATTAGGCTTAAGTTCATGAAATTTAATTTTATTAAATTATTTTTATGAAGAAAGGAATTTTACAACATGAAAATCAATCAGAATTGTTATTGATAATCTTTCATTCTTGACGTGGCTCGGGCTCGAACCCTGGCCGGCAGGTTACCATGACATGTTTCGATCGCAACCACTCGATCTCCTCAGATGGATTTGCCGTCTTACACTCGCAGCCATCGACGACTGCTGACGTCACTAGTCAAACATCAATCCTTAAACCAAAATTGTATTTTAACATTTTAACATGTATTTTAAATGTTAAAATACAATTTTGGTTTAAGGATTGATGTTTGACTAGTGACGTCAGCAGTCGTCGATGGCTGCGAGTGTAAGACGGCAAATCCATCTGAGGAGATCGAGTGGTTGCGATCGAAACATGTCATGGTAACCTGCCGGCCAGGGTTCGAGCCCGAGCCACGTCAAGAATGAAAGATTATCAATAACAATTCTGATTGATTTTCATGTTGTAAAATTCCTTTCTTCATAAAAATAATTTAATAAAATTAAATTTCATGAACTTAAGCCTAATTAAAAATATTAAAAATTTGGATTGAAAACCATAAATAGTTCAACAAAATAACCACAATACTAATTATTGTTAAAGCTAAGGCACGAGCTCTATGTGTACATTTGTCCTTCAAGTTGTGCTGAAAAAGGTCAACAGAAAAGAGAAAGACAAAGTGAAAAAACAAAAAAAATGTACTTGGACTTCAAGAAAAATTCTTGACGAAAGTACGAAAAAACAGAAGTAAAGGAAAAAAACCTGTAAAATCAATTAGAATGGATAATCATTCAGGAAAGCAAATTTCGATCTACCAAATGTTAAAATACAATTTTGGTTTAAGGATTGATGTTTGACTAGTGACGTCAGCAGTCGTCGATGGCTGCGAGTGTAAGACGGCAAATCCATCTGAGGAGATCGAGTGGTTGCGATCGAAACATGTCATGGTAACCTGCCGGCCAGGGTTCGAGCCCGAGCCACGTCAAGAATGAAAGATTATCAATAACAATTCTGATTGATTTTCATGTTGTAAAATTCCTTTCTTCATAAAAATAATTTAATAAAATTAAATTTCATGAACTTAAGCCTAATTAAAAATATTAAAAATTTGGATTGAAAACCATAAATAGTTCAACAAAATAACCACAATACTAATTATTGTTAAAGCTAAGGCACGAGCTCTATGTGTACATTTGTCCTTCAAGTTGTGCTGAAAAAGGTCAACAGAAAAGAGAAAGACAAAGTGAAAAAACAAAAAAAATGTACTTGGACTTCAAGAAAAATTCTTGACGAAAGTACGAAAAAACAGAAGTAAAGGAAAAAAACCTGTAAAATCAATTAGAATGGATAATCATTCAGGAAAGCAAATTTCGATCTACCAAATGTTAAAATACAATTTTGGTTTAAGGATTGATGTTTGACTAGTGACGTCAGCAGTCGTCGATGGCTGCGAGTGTAAGACGGCAAATCCATCTGAGGAGATCGAGTGGTTGCGATCGAAACATGTCATGGTAACCTGCCGGCCAGGGTTCGAGCCCGAGCCACGTCAAGAATGAAAGATTATCAATAACAATTCTGATTGATTTTCATGTTGTAAAATTCCTTTCTTCATAAAAATAATTTAATAAAATTAAATTTCATGAACTTAAGCCTAATTAAAAATATTAAAAATTTGAATTATCAATAACAATATTAATTAATTTTCATGTTGTAAAAATTCCTTTCTTCATAAAAATAATTTAATCAAAAATTAAATTTGATGAACTTAAGCCTGATGAAAAATATTAAAATTTGGGTTAAAAACCCAAAAATAGTTCGACCAAATAACCACAATACTAATTATTGTTAAAGCTAAGGCACGAGCGCTATGTTTACATTTGTCCTTCAAGTTGTGCTGAAAAAGGTCAACAACAAAAAGAAGGAAAAATGGGGAAAAAAGGTACTTTGGACTGCAAGAAAAATTCTTGACCAAAGGTACGAAAAAGCAGAAGTAAGGAAGAACATGTAAAATCAATTAAAATGGATAATCCTTCAAAAAAGCAAATGTCGATCTACCAAAGGTTAAAATACAATTTGGTTTAAGGATTGATGTTTGACTATTGACGGCAGCAGTCATCGGTGGCTGCGAGTGTAAGACGGCAAATCCCTCTGAGAAGATCGAGTGGTAGCGATCGAAACATGTCAGGGTAACCAGCCGCCTGGGTTCGAATCTCAGGTCAGTCAAGAATGAAAAATTATCAATAACAATTTTAATTAATTTTCATGTTGTAAAAATTCCTTTCTTCATAAAAATAATTTAATGAAAAATTAAATTTGATGAACTTAAGCCTAATTAAAAATATTAAAATTTGGGTTAAAAAACCATTATTGAAAATTCTTATTATAAAGTTTCATGTCCAAACATTTTTTGTAGAAATTCAAATAGGCCAAAATCTCTTTTGAAGTTGCTACACAAAAAAAATTCTCGAAAGTTTTTTTCAATTAAACTTTTAATCTATAATGTGCTTAATTCCCAATTTTTATTTTTGATAAATACGCTGAAATTTGTTGCTGAGGGAAAGCTACACAGAAAAAATTATTTTTCCAATTCAAACAAAAAATTTGTAGAATCAAACAATTTTTTGTCTGAAATCGGTCCTATAAACAAATTTGCATATGCAAACAATTTATTTGCATTTTGTTTATTGAAAAAAACACTGATTTTTTCAAACAAATAATTTAACTGAATCAAACAAAAAGTTTACTGAAATATACTAAATTTCAAAATCAAAAAAAAAAAAAAAAAAAAGTTTTTGCACAAGCAATGACGCGCACACAAGTAAGCACTGTATGAGAAGATGACGGCAGAGCAGAGCCGCCGGCTGGCTTTGAGGCACATATTTTTTGTTAGAATAATTTTTGAACGAAGTCTTATTTATACACACAACACAATGTTTTTCTTTATCACTCTCTCTGTTGCTGTATCCCTTCCTTTGCTAAAGAAGAAATGTAACCAAAAACGGCAGCAGACTGACTCGATATGTTTTTCGTCATCATTATATTTTTGTATTTGATGTATTTAACCAAACAGTTCTAAAAAATTGAATAAAGGATTTTGTTTCTTATAATGTTGTTTCTGCTATTGTTTTTATTATAGTTGCACTTTTTAAAGCGTCCAAAAATAGACTGTGTGTGTTTTTTGTTGTTGTTCTTATATTTCACATAAAGAAGTGTTGCTTAAGATCAAATAAAAAAATGCAAAACCCGACAACATTAAAGAGCGTTAAATATTTCATACCAAATGACGAAAACTTGACACCAATAACGCGTTTATTATATTTTTGAAGAGTTGTCCACATTTTTGTTGGTTAAATAAAAATCAAACAAAAATATTGTTTTAATCAGTAAAAAAAATTTATAGAAATAAAAAAAAATTTTCGGCAATAATTTTTTCTGTGCAGTTTCTATGCGCATTACCTTAGGCCAGATCATCAGGAAACCTTTATCCAAAGAATTTGAAAAAGCTTAAGATACTATACAAATAAAAGTTTAAAACAAATGAGAATTACAAACTTGCAAACGATATCAAAGCTTAGACAAGACACTAACAATAAACAGTGGTTGACTTTTTTCCGACTCGAATGGGTAAAAAGAAAAAACTCAATAAAAAAACAAATTGTTTTATTTTTTTTTTTTTTTTTTTTTTTTTTGTTAGAAAACGTTAATAAAGCAATTTGCCAGTTCAGTTTTTTTGCGGGGGCACATGCAAATTTATTATGAAAGCTATTTTTGGGAATACAAATTTCCAATAAATTTCAGTGTATTTATCAAATATGAAAAATTTGAAATTAAGTACGTCATACGGAAATCTTTATAATAAATTTTGTATTCCCAAAAATAACTTTGATAATACAAATTAATGTTGACATTGTGAGAACAATTCTCACATATAAATGACAACGATATTCTCGCTGCTCATAAGTATGATTAAACTATCAGCTGGCCAAGATCATGTTATGTTATGTAACTATTCCGAAGAATTAAATTAAAAAAAAAATACATTTATTAATTTAAAAACACGATTTATTTGCAAAATGTATTTTTTTAAACAAAGTTTCATCTTCGTCACTCTCTGAAGATTTGTCACAAGCATTAGGCTTTGGTGGCTTAAGCGGAGCTATAGTTTCCGGCAAAAATTAGTTTGTTATTTATCTTTTTACGTTCCTCAAGCTACTTATAAGAGAGTCTGACGTGAAAAGAAGCCTATTAAAATTGTTTCAAATCTTGCTCAAAGTCTTACTGCCTGTTTAACGATTTCGAACGTTAACGTTCGTATATAATTTTATATGGAACATATTTCTTAAACTAAGTGTTTTTCATAGAAATGTTCTATGCGAACGTTAACGTACGAACTTGTGCGGTCTCTTCTGCAAGCTGTCTAATGACACAGAAAAAATTATTTTTCCAATTCAAACAAAAAATTTGTAGAATCAAACAAATTTTTGTCTGAAATCGGTCCTATAAACAAATTTGCATATTCAAACAATTTATTTGCATTTTGTTTATTGAAAAAAAACACTGATTTTTTCAAACAAATAATTTAACTGAATCAAACAAAAAGTTTACTGAAGTTCATATACTAAATTTCAAAAAAAAAAAAAAAGTTTTTGCACAAGCAATGACGCGCACACAAGTAAGCACTGTAAGAGAAGATGACGGCAGAGCAGAGCCGCCGGCTGGCTTTGAGACACATTTTTTTTTTGTTGGAATAATTTTTGAACGAAGTCTTATTTATACACACAAAACACAATGTTTTTTTTATCACTCTCTGTTGCTGTATCCTTTCCTTTGCTAAAGAAGAAATGTAACCAAAAACGGCAGCATCCGGGCTCGACATGTTTTTCGTCATCATTCCATTTTTGTATTTGATGTATTTAACCAAACAGTTTTAAAAAATTGAATACGGGATTTTGTTTCTTGTAATGTTGTTTCTGCTATTGTTTTTCTTATAGTTGCACTTTTTTAAAGCGTCCAAAAATAGACTGTGTGTGTTTTTTGTTGTTGTTCTTATATTTCACATAAAGAAGTGTTGCTTACGATCAAATAAAAAAATGCAAAAAGACGACAACATTAAAGAGCGTTAAATATTTCATACAAAATTATGAAAACTTGACACCGATAACGCGTTTATTATATTTTTGAAGAGTTGTCCACATTTTTGTTGGTTAAATAAAAATCAAACAAAAATATTGTTTGAATCAGTAAAAAAATTTATAGAAATTAAAAAAATTTTCAAACAAGCCTTTGTTTGAAAATAATTCGGCAATAATTTTTTGTGTGGACCAATTATGCAATAATATTAATAATTTTTATGGTCTGGCAGGCCGAAGCGGTTGTGTAACAGCTATTCTTAACGTTTCTTCATGTAAAAAATAGAATGTAAAACGCCAAATAAAAAAACGAATGTAGGCTAGAAGCTGCACAACCGGAGATAATAGCAGTACGAACGATTACAAATGGCAGCACTAACGATTGCCAATACCAGCACGAACGATTGTTGGAACTATTGCTTTAAATAATAAGTTCATTAGTTACAAACAAAACAACGCGAATTATAAATGACGACAAGTAATCACCTTATTATTTTTGGCGTATTTAAAATACGCCTACGACTGTTTGGTAATAGATTATAGAGAACGTGAACTTTTTTCCTTTAATCTAATACCAAACAGGCGTAGGCGTATTTTATGCAAAACAAAAATTTTTTTGGTTGTCCAAAAAACACAATAATCAAATCAACGTCACAATTTTTGTGCTGCTTTTAACACGTACTGCAGCTCTTATTAGCACTTATTCGTGCAACTTTTTGTGCTCTTCGTTTTCTTGAATTACCATTTTTGTTATTACGAGCAAGAGTCGAATTTCTTTGTCTGCTTTTTAGGAACTAGCAATTTTTAGGGTTTTGTGTTTTTGTATTTTAGAACTTGGCTTTCTTTCAGGTTAAAATTAAAAAAGCAAGAGCCCAAATAATCATTTTGACTTTTTGCCTTTTAGGTGCCTATAAATTTTTCTCACTAGCTGCTTAAAAAGCATATGACAGTAAATTAGAAAAAAAAAACAACAGAAGCGATTCCCCTTTTTGCACAAACTAAAAACAAAACATTGGCACTTCATGAACATTTTAATAATTTCAATAGTTGTAGCAAAAGTTAAAATAAAAAGCTACTCGATTCTTCCTTCCGAGACAGCTTGTGAACCAATAATTAAAATATTTTGTTCAAGAACAATTTGCGATATTTTCTTTTTTTTTTCTTTAATTCAATGAAATAAGCTAAAAGTACTGCGACAACGCACATCGGCGATAATTTTTTTTTTTTCGCAATGTTAGGACCTGACCGTTAGTTTTACTCTAATGTTAGGATATTCCAATGCAACGAGCTGTTACTGTTTGGAATTTTCTCGAACAAAATCAAGTTTAATGTATAATTTTTTGTGCTGACAAATGGCTTACCAGTTTTCAAAAAAAAAATGTGGCCAATCTTCTTCTTAAGCGGCTCATACACTTGCAATAAAATTGTTCAATTGCACGCATTGTACAATTATATCGCCAATGTGTATGTGATATTCGAAGGTGACACAATATATTGGCAAAAATCAAAAGACTTTTGATTTTTATTGCACAACGAAAAGAAAGTGAAATGTGTTTGCAACATTGTACAATGCTGTTTATGTTATTCCTATAGGTTATGTTAATTTTTTTATTGAATGAATTGTGCGACTTATTGCATAATATAGGACAAAATGGAAATAATATGGCGGATATCATATACAATAATATTGCAAGTGTATGGGCCGCTTTACAAAGAACTCAAAACATAAACTTCATTTCGCACCACCTTGTTTTTAAGTCAACAATAACCTACATGTATTTTTTAGTATTTAAGATAAAAAAAGCTCACATTTTTCCTACTTCCGGCAACACTGACACCAATACACATTTACTTGACGTTAAATTATATGACTCTACAAATTTATGTAATCTGTTTTATGGTCAGTGTAAACGATTGATTTCCATTAACATTTTACTTGACATGTTGTCCCAATAAGGATTTTATCTTTTATTTCCTAAAAAATAAAACAGGACGCACTTAAGCTTCTACTTGGTTCACATTTTATTTAATATTTAAATGTTTAGATGTTTTTCTTACTTAAGTTATAAATTATTTAATGGAAATTTCTTTTATTTCTATTCTTTTTAATTTTTTTACAATATTAATAAAGTGATTGGGAATATTTTAGTATGTACATTTATGAACATATAAATATTTTTTATGATTGAATAAATTCCATTTAATTTAATTTAAAATTGTCGACTACTGGCAATTTAGGTTTTATTTTTTAATTGAATATATTTTTGAGAATTAATTTCATAAATAAATATTTAAAAAAAATTATTTGCAAAAAAAAAATTTTAAATATGTGCAAAATATTTAAGTAACTTTTTATGTTTTAAAATATTTTTGGTTAATTATAAAAATGTAAATTTATCCAAGCATACAAGTTTGTTTTTCATATTTTATTTTCTGGTACAAAATATTTAAACTATGTTAGAATAATAGAATTTTAAATTTTAATAAAGGGTGCTTTATTAAGCCCAAAAGAACTTACAAAAGTCTAAGTTGTCGAACGAACTGTGATACTGCCTTAAGACTGTTATGTTCAGAACACTCTGGCACAAATAGATTCACGCTTAAACAACGCTACCAAATTATCCAAATTATATATATATATACCTCTAACTCCCACTGGAGCATAGGGCGCCAATAACAGCTGTTCTCCATCTGACCCGGTTTTGAGCGATATACTTAAGTTCATTCCAAGATATACCCAGTTGGTACATTTCGGATTCCGTTGAACGTCTCCATGTTGTGCGTGGCCTGCCGCTTTCTCTACCATTTTGTTGAAATGGGTTCCATCTAAGAGCTTGTTTAGATACTGCCACTTTCGTTTACGTATCTCGGTTGCTACTTGTATTTGGTTTGTCTTTGCTAACATCTCGGCATTTGAGAGGCCGAAAGATGCGTAATATTCTTCTTAGGCAGCGGCTAATAAACGTTTGAAGTCGTCTGGTAATGTCGCTTGTGACCTTCCGGGTTGTACACCCATATAGGAGAACCGATATAACATTTGCCTCGAAAATTCTCAGCTTTGTGGTTTGGATGATTTTATTACTTTGCCAGATTGGGGCGAGTAAGCCAAAAGATGACCTAGCCTTGTTTGATCTAGCGACTACATCGAGTTCGGTTCCTCCATTTGCAGTAATCTCGCATCCTAAATAGCAGAATTGGTCACTTGTCTCAAATGTCTGGTTGTTGATAGTCATGGGAACTGTTGTTGCACCGATACTTAGTGTTTTTGTTTTGGCTGCATTTATTTTTAGCCCTGTGCATTGCAGCTATTCCTGAAGCTTTATAGTTGTTTGTCTAAGATCAATAAGTTTGTGTGAGAGTAAACAAATATCGTCTGCGTACGCCAGGTAGTTAAGGAAACTATTGTATTCCTTGTCTTTTATTTTCAATATCATTGAGAACATCTTCCATAACCGCAAGAAATAAAAGAGGTGACAATATGCAACCCTGGCGCACTCCACTTTTTACCATAAACGGGTCAGAAAGATTTCCCTTATGAAGAATTATCCAAATTAACTTTAAAAATCAGTCATCTTTGATTAAGGGTACTTTAGACTTTCACCCAAGTTTTGCGCATTTCATAATACTTTGTTAGATAGAAATCTAATGAGTTTTGTTGCGACTGCCAAAAAATCTAATTTCACACTATCACACATGAAATTAAATGCAACCCTGATCAAATGAAAACTTTCAACAAACGTTGACGTCGATGGAAGGAAAAATTTTTTTTTTCGTAGCACTTGTAATTTTCATAACATATTAAATTCACACTATCACACATATTACTTGAGTTTTTGACGTGTCTTAATACAAAGTATAACAGTGTAAAGTACCCTTTAATCGAAAAATTATTTTCTGTGATAGAGCTGTCCACGCACGAGAGATTTGTGCGTGTGATTTGTTCGCGCTCGACGTCATGTTACTTGTTGATGGGACTGTGCGCGCACAAATAACAAGTAATTTAAAAATTTTAAATTTCTTGTGATTTGTTCGATGTGTTAGTGTGCTTGTGCGCGAACATTTTACAATTTCCGGAAATGTAATTTCCATATTTTTAATTAAAATTACATGTTAACGCAAATAAGAAATACGCTCTTTTAAGCCCGTCACTCGTCTGCTGCACACACATGAGTGATTTGTACGTGTGATATGTTGGCATAACATTTCTCCACACACGACGAACAAATCGCAATAACCTTAAACGTCAAAAAGAAAAAATTAATTGTGAAGCGGATGATGCAATTGCACTTTTGATAATTTATTTATGTACACAACAAAAGAAAATAAATTAAAAAAGAAGCAAATGGACGACGAATGACTGGCTCGTAAGAAGAAATAGCCTTTCACATGTAATTTTTTTAAAAAATAAGGATACAACATCGTCGCAATAGATACGATTTAACGTTTCGTTGTTCACTTAAATAAACAAATTGTAAAATGTTCGCGCACAAGCCTACTAACACATCGAACAAATCACAAGAAATTGAAAATTTTCAAATTATTTGTGATTTGTGCGCGCACAGCTCCATTAACAAGTAACTTGACATCGAGCATCCACATATCACCTGTGTCTGATCAGTTTTGGCGTCTTTGTTAATAAATAAAATTGCCAGATATAAAAGGAAAGCAATCGACTGCAGACTTATGAGACTTAATTTCATCCAGTTAAAGACACCTTTTGTTGTGGATTACACTCTACACACAGAAAAAAATCAAGTTAAAAACGTCGAAAACAAGGTTGAGATAACATTTTTCGGTGGTGATTTTGCTTCATACGTTTTTCATGTTAATTCAACCTGATTTTACAATAACTGCGAACAACATTTTTTCTTTTGAAATAACTATAATTCATGTTAATTTAACATTGCAGTAAAGTTAGAGCAAAATGTAATTTATATTGAAATAACAATCGGAATCACGTTGAATGAAAGTTATTTCAAGTTGAAACAACGTGAATTTCATGTAGAATCAAATGGGTTTGAGTGTATTTTAACAGTGTGAAGAAGCTTCAGAGACAACATTTGCATTTATGTAAGAATAATTCAAAACACTTACCCTGTAACACATGTTTCACTTATTTTGTATTCTCCTTTGTTAACAGAAGCATCAGCAGAATCGCCCGAATGATGACCATATCATTCTACTTTGAAAACTTGATGTACTATTTAACTAAACAATTTTAATTAAAAGAATACGGGAATTGACTTCTTTTTATAACATATTTTAAAAATGAAAATAAAAAATGTACATACTTAAGTATGTATGCATGTTAATTTAACAAGATACACTTTTGATTTTAATATAAAACAGGTTTTTATGGGTTCAATATTGAATCCAGATTTATTTATATTTTAATATTTTTTTTTTTTATTTTTTTAACAGTGAATAATATTAAAAAAACGTAATTTAAGGTTATTTTAATATTTTTAATTTAAAATTAATATGAAATAATGATAAATTTAAGTAAAGGGCATACTTTTGCTGAAATTTAACATGATTCTCAATCAACATTTTTCCATGTTAATTTTACATGGGTATTTTTTTCTGTGTGTAGTGGCATTATCGATTGTTTTTTTTTTTTAAATAAGAATGGAGATAGCGTTACGTTCAATGTCCTTGTTTAAAAATTTGAATGACATTGATCCGGGGGAGATGTGGTTTCAATATGATGATGCAATGTACCATACGGTGACCACAACCGTATACTTACGTATATATTTAAATCAAAATTTGGCAATAAGTAGATTTCGAGAAATAGGCCTTCAATGTCTTGCGATTTGACCTCTATCGTTCAAAATTCGACAGAATGCCCTTCGCCAAGTACAACCACGGTTCGCTTATGCCCGAAATCATTTTCAAATGTTATTTCCATGTATTGATCTTAAGATTTTTGGACTTAAATTTAAATTTTGCTATTTCTTTACAATTTCAAAATTTTATTGCACTTAAAAAAGCATCCTTTATAAACACACCTGGAGAAAAAATGTGTCCTACGGTAACCAACTTTTGGTTGTAGAAAATTCAAAATAATTTGGCTACTTTAATCATATTTTCTATTACTAAAAAAAACCAGTTTCATACAAAAAAAAAAACGAGAAAAAAATTATGTTTGATTCAAACTACGAGTATTTTTTAAAAAATTCATTCCTTTCAAAAGATTTTGTTATTCGTGCTTAATTCCCAGTTTTTATTATTGATAAAAACACTTGAAATTTATTGTTGATGGGATAAGCTATTCCTATGCATTTCACTGGTTGCTTAGGCCAGATCATCAGGAAACTTCATCCATAAAGGTTTTAGACAAACTAAAGATATTAAACCAAATAAAACTGTTAAACGTATAAGAATTATAGCAACAGTTCTACTTGTAACAATATCAAAGTTTAAACAAAACACATCAACAATAAACAACAGTGGGTTCATAACAAAATCTTTTGAAATTAAAATTTTGTATTCCCAAATATTGAAATTACTTTTTGATAAATTCATTCCTTTTTAAAAAAAAAACATTTTCTCTGCGTACAAGCATTAAATCCACTAGTTTTCGTTTCTCTTAAAGTAAATTAAAATATACTTTTATATTCAATTTACTTTCTTAACATTGAAGTTATTTACACATACACAATTTATTTATACCTTTGTTTAAATTTTATATTTTTAATAAATATTTTAGATTTTTTTTCCAACCGCATCAGAATATCAATAAACTTCATGTGCCTCATGATATTGAATATGCAAGAAAAAGTAATTTTCTCATATTTCAACAAAAAAAGAAGAAACAAAATGAAATCATGAAGAAGACTCTTTTTGGGAGACATCTGTTTATGGAGACATATGAACAAAATGAAAATGGGAGTATATCCCTTTAGTGAATAAGGAATTTGCACAAACATTAAGCACACATTTTAGTTATTTTGTGTGGAAATGTGAAACAAGTAACAAAGTCTAGTGGGACAAGCCTGGCCATATGATATCCTAACAGACAAATTGTTATGAGGGTACCCTATTTGCCATCTATTTGCACTCATGGACCGGGCACAACAAAATTATGTATGATGTTATGATTCATATAAGAGTTCTTTGAGACGAAAATAATCTAGATATCAATATCAGATTTGTTCGCCTTAAAGCGATTTTATAGAGAGATAGGGTTTCTATGCGACCAATTCTGATCAAAATGTCCTGACAAGATTTATGGTTATGGTTTTCAATCCAAATTTTAATCAGGCTAAAGTTCAATAAATTTTTTTCATTAAAATATTTTTATGAAAAAAGCAATTTTACAACATAAAATGATAATTTTTTATTCTTGACTGACCTGGGAATCGATCACACCTTCACGGAGAAGTTGACTAGACAATTTCTTCAGAAAAACCGCTGGCAGTCATTAATCAAACATCAATCTTTAAACCAAATGCTATTCTTAACTTGGTTGATCGAAATTTGCCTTGAATGACTTTTATTGATAAACATGTCTGTTACTTCTGTTCGTCATTTTTCTTTTTGATTTTATTTAATTTTTAGAATATTATTAATATTTAGATTATAGTTTGGAAATATCTTCCCATTATGTTTTGAGGATAAAATATTCAAATGGTGTACATTGTGTGCTTCGACCTGATTTGCTCTTTCCAGTCCATTTTTCATGACTTGTCTTAAGCCAGTGCCTTTACTTCTTCTCGGATATTCGCCATAAGCTATTGGATGGTTCTTGATCTTACCCTTTAGGTAACCCCAAAGAAAAAACTCGGCAGCCGTTGAATCGGGCCAACGCGGTGGTCAGTTTAAACCAGAAAAAGAGCCATAGTTAGACGAGCTGTATGAGCAATGGCTCCATCTTAACAGAACCAATAGGTCCACTTCTTCTAGTAATTTTCCATAAAAATATTGTGGCAGTGTAAAGGTTTTTTAAAAGGATAGCGCACAGACTTTTTTAAGATTATAATGATTTAAAAAGTTTTTAACTTACTATTTTTTAAATTAATGTTCGAAAATAAACCAACCATTAGAAGCCGTACGGTACGGTACGCACACCCAGAAACGATATCCATTTTTTGTGTTTTTGTTTGAGAACCTAACCCTTAATACCATTCATAACTATCTTTACGAAAGTTACAAAGATTATGCAGCGTTCTGTTTTTTTTTTTTTTTTTTTTGTTTTAAAACAGAACAAGTGTAGTGATTCTGCAGGCAAACATTATATTTTAATGTTCCTAAGTATTTTTTTACATTGATGAAGGATGAACAAACAAAAAATTTTGGCAACACTTCTCACCAGTATTGTTCTTGTTGTTTGGCAATTTGCACGACCACACCACGAATAGCCTGTGTGTGAATTGTATACATATTTTGTTTTTGAAAAAAAAAAATTTGTTGGCTGTTTTTGTTGTTGTTGTTGTTGTTGTGTTAACCAGCCAAAAGGGCGCTGAGCACAACTGAAATCGAACAAAACGAAGCTTGTGGTTCTTAACGAAACCCCAAACGCAATGAAATGTTCTCATCTTTATGTTGAGTTGGATTAGTACTGTATTTTTAATATGTACGAAGATCGCAAACAGAGAAAGGTTTTTTTAATGTATTTACTATACAAACACTATCGGCGTTAGTGTTTTCTATGTTTCTACTGTACCGAACACTTAAGATCAGTATTAAATATTTGTTTTCTAATAGTGATTTAAATATTTATGGCGTTTGTTTTCTAATATAAAATGTTAGTAACATATTTTGTATCCGTTTTTTAAATGATTATAGGAAAAAACAACTCCTTTCTACTCTCATACTCGAGAAGCACGAGCGCAATTCAAAAAAAACATATATTGTTTTTCAAAAACAATAACTAGAAACAACAGCAGTATTAATAATGCTGCATTCTTACCCTTTAATACAATTAAGGGTGAAAGATGTAACAATTTTTTTAGCTTTGTTGGGCAACATTCTTAGAAAAAAATGCGCGGACAATATAATATTTCGTCCGCTTAGGGTGTAAACCTGCTTAATCTCTTTTATGACGTTTAAGTACCATTCGAAAGATAAAGAAACGACGCATCGACTAAAAAAGATTTACTTTAATTTTGGACTTTAAGCAAGAAATAGAAAACATTAGAAGTTTTTTGTCTGCCCTGTAAAACTTGCTGGAAGTTAGCTAGCAGGTAAACACTCGAAGGCGAATTTTTTTTTTTAGAAAAGAATACAAGGGCAACGGCAGAATGCAGGCAACATTTATGTCAAAAAATAAAAAGCCATAAGGTTATCGAAGAAATCCAAAAAAATTATATTATAAGCCAACGGTGGTGCCAAATTTTGTTTTGTTTCAACTTTAAAACTGGAAAATCTCTTGACGATACAAGGGTGACCTTCTCTTTTTTTTTGAAATTCCATTGTCTGCGCTTGTTTTAAATTTTTATGCTTAAGCGTTTACATTTCTGTTTCGCCTACTCATATGCTACACTTTAACATAAAAGTGCCATACACATGTACTTACGTTACACATACATGATAAAAAATGTAATATATGGATTATATTGAAATTTATGAACTTTATTGCAGGAGACTCCAAACCATGCAATAAATGGTTATTACAAAGTCTAGATGGATACAATTGAAAAAATAAACCTTAAAACAAAAACATGGAATGAACTAAATATTTATGTCCATGTAATTTATGCACTTTTGCGTAAATAATTTTATTTTTTTTTTTAAATTTTTTGATTATCATGTTTAAGCAATTTCAGGCAGACAGACAGGCAGATATGTTTTTGGGGGGAAAAGACAGAATCTTAAGATATTTTTTATTATCATTACTTATTTGTTTTTGTATTAAAAATATGCAAAGCTGGATTATATTTGCCCAAGTTGGTTTCTCATAATATTATTTTTAATAAATATTAAATTGCATTTTGTTTTTTTGATACATAAGTAAAATTTCATAAATTTAATAGAAAAATTACAAATTTTTTTATTTTATTTTCTTATATAATTTATTAATTTGGTCGAACGTTCAGTTTCTACACTTAAAAGAAAAATCAATCCAAATGTACTCAAATCAATCCGAAGCGGTATTAAAAGTACGGTTAGTATGAATATTCTTGAATCAAAAACTGCACTTATCCATATTCAATCCTGAATTCGTACTTTAAATAATCCGGAAATGAGATTGATTTATGTAAAACTAAGATTGAATCAATCTCAAAATGCGCTTAATTTACGAATTATAAAGTGGATTTAATATCACTATGCTAGTTGAAAAAGCAGACAAGCCGGGCGTTTTAACATAATTCGGGCACGCTGAATCCAGTGGTTTTTTTAGTTTAGCTCTGGTTTTCGAGATATACCGTTATTTAAAAAATGGAGGAGGTTGCACAACATATGTTCGCGTAACTCAAAAACGCATTAACTTATTGAAAAAACTAAAAAAAAAAACGAAATTCCGCAATAACACTTCTTTCTTTTAGAAACATAATTTTGTTTTTTGTTTTTTGGAAAAAAGTTTATTTTTTTTTTTTCAAAATTTTGAATTTTTTTTTTTTTTTTTTTAAATTGAAAAATGCAGCTTTGCTTCCAATTTTTTGCAGACATATAAAAAAAGAAGCTGCTAAATATAAATGATGAATGATTTTATTCACAAGAGTCATACATAAAAAAATACTTGCCCCTTATCCCCACTTTTTAGGGGGCACCCATACAAATATTGCGTGGTATGAAATTCTAAAATTAATTAAAATTTTTCGTCTTTTGTGAATAAAAACAAAAGTTGCAAAAAATTAGAAGCATAGTTGCATTTTCCAATCTTTTATGAATTTTTAAAAAACTATTTTCGAAATCTTGATAAAAATATTTTTCTTTCCAAATTAACTTTCCAAATGGTTAACGTGGTAGCACGCACAAATCTAGGCGTGCTGCAAGTAGAGTCGACAGTGACTCCGTTTTGACACCACACAACTCGTTAAGAATTGGAACCCCCATTCAAACTTGACCCAGGGGCAGTACCAAGGTGGCTAGAGCCAGCCCGTTGCGTTGAGATATTTCAGCAAGCTGCTGAGTTTCACCCGCGATATCTCCGAGAGTCCTTGTAGAAGGTAATTCCCAAATAATCCATGTCGTGTTGAATTAAACGCTGGGCAATGACATAAAAGATGAAATACTGTCTCCTCAGTTCCATGTTCCCTGCAGCTGCGGCAGCATTCTTTAAAAGGGAGGCCGAGTCTCATAGCGTGCTTACCGATCGTTCAGTGACCAATAAGCACGTATATATATGTCTCGACACGTCTCTCCGATTGAACTTAAGAAGACGCTTAGAGCGACCTATGTCATATGTGGGCCACGTTCCCTTGGTAGCCCTGCAGCCATCTAGTTTCTTCCATTTTTCATCAGCCATATCCAGAAAATGTGTGAAGATTTCACTTCTGATTGGTTCCAGGGGCGTTGCGACTGGCACACCCTATGAAATATCAAGAGCGGCTCCAGTCTTGGCCAGCCCATCCGCCCGTTCATTACTGTAGTGGTCCCTATGCGCAGGGACCCAAATTAAGGTAATGTCAGGGAGGCTGCCCAGTCTGGATAGTTCCTCCTTACACTGGTTGACGAGAATGGATGTTGTTTTATATGACTTCAATGACATCAGAGCCGCTTGGCTATCGACGAAAATGCCTGAAATACGCTGGCACAATCCGGCAGGCGAAAAGACAGATTCGCGTGCAGTTCCTCCGAGAAGACCCCAGAGCCGACACCACAAGTCATCTTTGACCCATCTGTGTAAACTCTCGTGCGGTATTCCTCAGCCAGGATTCCCCTGCTGCATTCCCGCCTTGACGGAAATGTGACCTAGAATTTGCGCGTATTAGATAGATGGAAATTTTATTGCGGAATTTCGGTTTTTTTAGTTTTTTCAAAAAGTTAAAGCGTTTTTGAGTTACGCAAACATATGTTGTGCAACTTCCTCCATTTTCGAAATAACGATATATCTCGAAAACCAGAGCCAACCTTAAAAACGGCGGGCACCACCGAATTCAGCGTGCCCAAATTATGTTCAAACGCCAAATGCCCAGCTTGTCTTAAAACAAAAGTGTCAATTTTGAGCACAGTGTTTCCAAAGTCGTACTTAAAATAATCTGAAAATGAGACTGATTTTCGCAAAACTACGATTGAATCAATCTCAAAATGCGCTTGATTCAAGAATTATAAAGAAATAAACCAAAAGTGAAATTAGAAGGAGAATTTTTTTATGATTGATTTACTTACCCGTTTTCCAACTTACACAATTTCAATTATAAAACACCAGAATCATTCCCAAAATGGTTTTTGTTTTAAAAACTTAATGTGCATTTATTACTGAAAATATAAACTAAATGAGAAGCAAGAGTTCTAAATTTTTAAACTTTTTAAACATAAATATGATTAAGAAAAACAAATATAATCTGTTTTCATTTTGTTCTGTTGTTTCTACAAACAACAATCAAATCATTTTCTAACCACTTGTGTGGTGTTGTTGTAGTGTCTGCAACAATCTTGACATGTTAAATGAGTTTAAAACGCTCACTTGGTAATTTTACTCTCAGAGTGGCACTACCAACGAAAAGATTAATCTTTTTTTACTTGGTTTAAGAAATTCCGGGATTGATTTTTGAAAGTAATGCCACACAGAAAAAATGTTTAGTAGTTTTTTATCAATTACAAAAATTATTTAAAAAGTACTTAAACTTAATTAACGTAATAATTGAATCAATTATTTTTTTTGTTGAACGAAAATTAAAAATATAATTTTGATTTAATTAACATTTTAGTTGTTTCGAAATAAAATTTTTAATTAAAATAATAATCAAATAACAAAAAATTATTTCGTTTAAAATAAAATAATTTAAACTTGTGAAATTGTTGTTGGAAATTTTCAAAATCAATCAACACGTTGTTTGAAACGGCCAAGTTTTTTGATAATTTTTTAATTAAAATTGAAAATATCATTTATTGAAAAAAAAAAATATTCAAAATATAAAATATAATCATTTTGGTAATAGGTGCAAAATCAACAATTGCTTGATTTTATGAATTTGGTATAAAATTGGTGATTAGAGAACATTTTTAATTTTTTCTGTGCATTTAGGATTGTTTTAAGTATGTTTTAGTGTTTTTCGTATTTGAATGTTTGAATACGACTCCTACACAGAAAAAATTAAAAATTTTCTCTAATCACCAATTTTATACTAAATTCATAGAATCAAGCAACCCATTTGTTGATTGTTGTTGATTGTTGATAACTAAAAATTGTTAAAAATTTTATATATTGAATATTTTTTTTCAATAAATGATATTTTCAATTTTAATTAAAAAAATTACCAAAAACTTGGCCGTTTCAAACAACGTGCTGATTGATTTTGACAATTTCCAACAACAATTTCACAAGTTTAAATTATTTTATTTTAAACGAAATAATTTTTTGTTTTTTGATTATTATTTTACTTAAAATTTTATTTTAAAACACTAAAATGTTAACTAAATCAAAATTATATTTTTAATTTTCGTTCAGCAAAAAAAAATTAATAGATTCAATTATTACGTTAATTAAGTTTAAGTACTTTTAAATAATTTTTTAATTGATAAAAAAACTACTAATAATTTTTTCTGTGTACTTAAAGTAGGTATAAACACCTTAATTTATCCTGAGTGTTGAGATTTAAAAGTAAGAACTATAAAAATTCAGTTGCCATTTCGTGCCATCCTAGTAACCAATGCATTTTCATTGAATTCTTAATCTATCAGCCTAATCACGAATATTCCCAAGTAATTTTTCTCTATCGGAAAATACTCTTCTGTAGAAAAAAATCCTCCAATTATAAATTCTGCGGGAACAAACAAATGAATAAGTTTTGCTTATTAATAAATATACCGGGCTATCCATTTTGCGGTTTCAAAAGTAAACGTAAATAAAACACACATAAAATATTTTTTTTTTCATTATATTTCTTTTTTATTATAAAGTTTGAACGTTGACATTATGTGTGAAATATTATATCATTTAAATGACCACCACGCGAAGTGTTGCAAGCATTGATTCTTTTGAGGTAATTTTGGACCACTTTTTCACACATATTGGGCGGTGTCTCAGCCATAACTTGACGAATGTTAGTTCTTAAGTGCTCAAGAGTTAATGGTTTATCTGCATAAATACGGTCTTTCGCGTAGCCCCACAAAAAAAAGTCGAATGGTGTCAAATCGCATGATCTTGGTGGCCAGTTTATGTCACTACGACGAGAAATTACACGGCCAGGAAATGTCTCTTGCAATAAAGCCATATTCGCTCGAGTTGTGTGGCATGTGGCACCGTCTTGTTGAAACCACTTATTCTCCAAGTCGTATTCTTCAATAGCAGAAAAAAAAGTTCGGTTATCATACGACCATACAGTCCTAATTCCTGAGAACGACGAGGAATCGACACATTCGGGTCTTCGGCAACACTTTCACTTGCAGCAGCGATATTGATGATGCACTGGCCTTACAATATCTGTAACCGCTCCAGTCTCTTCAAACTTCCTCACAATTTTTCCAATTGCTTGCGTAGTTGGACGATTATGTAAACCATAATCTCCTCTTAAAACGCGATATGTGGCTGTGCCAGAATCACCATTTTTGTAGTATGCTTGCAACACTTCGCGTGGTGGTCATTTAAATGATATAGTGTCTCACACATAATGTCAACGTTCAAACTTTATAATAAAAAAGAAATATCATGAAAAAAAATATTTTACATGTGTTTTATTTACGTTTACTTTTGAAACCGCAAAATAGATTGCCCTTTACATTGATTTTTTTTTTTTTTGTTGTAGCTGCGCAAGTTGAAAATAAAATTAATTTAGTTAAAAAAAAAATTAAAAATAATAAAGTATGTATAATGACAGGCTTATCGGTAACACCTACGCTAAAAATGTTTATTATATATTTTTTAATTTTTAAATTTTGAAAGTTTTCCATATTGTGGAATACACATATTTTACAATGACACTCGTTAAGGGCAGATGCTGATTTTAAATAAAACACAAATTATAAAGGAAATTATTGTCATTTCTTTTTAGTATGATAAAATTGGTATGGTTCAATTATGTATGGAACACCTCCATCCGATAGTCTAAATTGATGGTCAGATGACGATGAGGCATAATTGAGGTTCTATGCCGTTAATGTGAGGAATTATCTCATCGTTTAGTTCTTGAATTGTTGCTGGCTTATCGACGAACACCGTTTCTTTCAACTTACCCCAAAGAAAGAAGCCAAAGGGGGTCAAATCAGTTGATCTTGGCGGGCAATTGATATCGCCACCACGTGAGATAATACGGCCATTGAATTTGTCGCGCAAAAGAGCCATTGTTTCGTTAGCTGTGTGGCAAGTGGCACCTTCCTGTTGAAACCACATATCTTCTACATGCATATCTTCCAATTCGGGCCATAAAAAGTTCGTTATCATCTCACGATAGCGAACACCATTCACAGTAACTGCCTGACCGGCCTCATTTTGGAAAAAAATATGCTCCGATGATGCCGCAAGCCAATAAACCGCACTAAACAGTCACTCTTTATGGGTGCATTGGTTTTTCGTCTATCACTCTTGCTTTATCATTCGCCCAAATCGGCAAGTCTGCTTATTGAAGAATCCACTTCGAAAATTTATCATCCACTGTTGCCATTTCTTGTCAACATTCTGACCATTGACAACGTTTGGAATGGTCAAGAGGTTTAGTTCTTGAGTCAATTGCACCTTGTAAACGTGTCAATGAAAGACTTTATGCATTATGTGCATCAACGACGAGCGTTAGAGGTACAACTGTTGGGGGAGACGACGACTTTAGGTGGACGGCTCTTCAGCCACACTATCGCGAAAAGCAGCAATATTTTCAGCAGTACGAGCGTGCACTGGTGTGTTCACATCTCCTACAGACCCGGTTTGCACAAACTTTTGCACGATTTTTCCGATTGTACGCACCTTTAGACGATTAAATTTACCCAAAAAATCACGAAGTGCACGATATGCATTTTGATTTGAACGCCCATTTTCATAATTAGCCTGAATAACTGTAACGCGTTGCTCTGTATCTTTGTATCTAATAATTGAGTTAGTTAGTTAGAAATTGAGAAATGTCAAATGAAATGCAGAAAAAAACTTGACGTTTACATTGCAGCCACTCGATTAAGCTTTTCTTGATAGTCTTTTACATATACTGTTTGTCAAAATATGCAAAAATTGGCAGCTGTGACGTAGGCTGCGCGCAAGTTGAAAGCAATTTACTTTTTCAAGATGTCGTCGCCGAGAAAACAACTCAAATGTTTTGCTATTTTCCACTTTTGATTTCTCTGCACTGTAGGCTGTTCGAAGGGACTTTATTTTTTTCTTTACTTCTTCCACTGGCATTTGTGTTTCAGAAGCTATAGACTCGTAGGCTTTTATTTTCAAATCATTTCGCCTATATGATGAAAGATTCATAAAATTTCATGACTTCTGTACAGCTCTATGAATCGCAGAACATCATTTTGCTTATTAATTTTATAAATAAATTTTATTAATAAACATATTTCACTATTTTTTTAGGTTTTTAGTTAAAATTTTAAAATTCCCGCAACAATTTGTAAAAAAAAAAGAACTTCAGCTTTTGCCGGCAAAATATTTGTGAAAAAAAAAAACAAAAACAACTTCAAAAGATTTGTAATAAGATGTTTTCTTGAACGAAAATTGATACACTCACTGGCAAGAGAATTTTAGAGGCAAGTTCGTATCAATTTTTAAAAGTATGAGTGTATTGGTAAAAAAGTGTGAGTGTATTAAAACTTGATAGGCAAAACTTGATCGTGTAGCCCTCAAGTTAGGTGTGGTTCACATTCAACATCGGCTCTTAAAATTTAACCACCCGTTATAGGGCTTCTGTACAAGACACCAATTTCGCGATAGGATTATCCTTGCGCTTGACGATTTATAAAAATTTTATGGACGCCTAGGGAAATTTATGACCAATTGCTCATTTTGCTGTTTTCGCTAGAAAAACAATATCGAGAGTAAGTTTTTGCATTTTAAACTCAGCTACTGTGCAATTTTAACTTGTATAGTAAAACAACTTAACACATAACAAACTGAAAAACTATCATTAGCAAAGCGTTGTATGATGCAAATGATACAATATAAAATATTTTTTGCGTTGAATTAACCCTAAAACGATCAATGAAAAAAAAATATCAAAAACTAATTTTGAATTTAAGCGGATGTAAAAGTATCGAGAGACGTATTTTGAGTAATGTTGTGCCTAAACTTTATTGACTGACTGTAAATGTGTAGGAGTGGGTACTAGCTTATAGCAAATTTTCCAAAACCGAATTTTCTGTTTTTAAGTAAATTTCCAAAAAAAAAAAAAAATACTATTTGATAGTAAATTGAAAGAAAAAAGATAACCATTTTATTCTAAGTAAATTTAAGAAAAAAAAAAATAAAAGTTTATAGTATGTAATCAAAAAAAGAAATCTATTTGATATTCTTTTAAAGAAAATGCACTATTTTATATTGAGTTAAAAAAAAATTATATTCAATTACATACTTACAAAATTTACTTTTTCTACAAAAATAAAGAAAACTTAACAAAAATAACTGCTTTAACCACTTACAATCATTTTATAAGTGTAACTTAAATTAATTAATATTATTACTTACCTCAACTAGCAATCGTATAAGTGCAAGTCTTAAAAGTTATTTACTTATTTACTTACTTTTAAGTAACAATTTTTTTTTTTTTTAATATTCTTATTAATTTTACGCTGATCCTAAATAACGAATATACTTTCCAATCCACACCCACGAACACAGCAACCCACCAAACAGCCCACAACTCCACCTACTTAGCGAACATGATTAAATAATGAAGAAAACTTTATGGTTTTCTGCTTTTGAGTGGAAGATTGCAAACACTTTGTTCATGTTAAAAATTTAATTCTTTTTTTATTTTGTTGTTCTTTTGCAATTTGTATTTTTAATTAAAGTGATGCTTTAAACTACAACAACAACAGCAAATTCGAGTTTATGCATAAAAACAGGAACAGGAAGTAAATTATAGAAGAAAAAAAATATATGGCTAATAAAAACGTTTATGGGGAAAAGTGCATAATAATTTAAATTTTTATGATAATGAGGGCAATAAATATGACATGATGGTGCAGATTATTCAGGGGGGAGTGTGGGAACGAGGCAGATTTTGAGTTATAAAAAGTTTGTATGATAAAAAAAAAAAATTGCAAAAATTTATAGGTTTTCTTAATGCTGATTTCTTTTTTATTTTTTTATTCGATACTTAAGTTTGTGAAATTTTGGTATATCATGGTAAAGTTAAGTGCAAATTTTAAAATTTTATAGAAAATTTTATAGATTTCGGTATTTTATAGGGAAATTTGGCCCCTGCAGCGCGTAGGATGCCCCTAGATGTGTCGGATGTATGACCAAACCATCTTGACTTTTATCCTCATCATTTGTTTCTAACATACCTACCCGCTTCCTTCATTCCTTCCCACACAAAATTATGAAAACAGACTAGAAATATATTTAAGAAAAAGTCTCATAACTGGCTAGAAGTCGCCTCCAGAGGGATAAGGCCGGAAGGTATGACTGACTCCAATTAGCTTTCTGTCATTAATATTTTCTCCAAACATAATTGGCCTTTATCTCCACCCCTTAGTGGTGCTCCCATACAAATATGGAGTTTTATGAAATTCTTAAGTTTAATTAAAATTTTTCATCGTTTGTGAATAAAATCAAAAGTTGTAAACAGATTTTAATCATATACGGCTTGTTTTGTTTGGAACTTTATTTTCTATACGTGTAGAATCACTTTTAGAGTCGATTTTCAAACATTTTTCTCAATAAATCAGGCTGCATTTGGGTAGTTAAAAGTAACCAAAAAAATTATCCAACATGCAAACCAAAAAACAGATGCCATGACGTTACTTGCAGATGGAACAATTTATGCTCTCATTGGAGACAAGTCTTCTATTCCAGTCTACTGATTTGTCAGTTTCTTTATTTAAGATGTGAAGTGGTATAACCCATGTTTCATCCACGCTTACTTAACGATGCAAAAACTCAGATTTATTGCGGAAAAACATCGCCAAACACTCTGTTAAAATATCTACGTGTTTTATTGTGAGAAAACACTTTAAGCTAACGCACCTTTAACCGGCGACATTAAATACCATTTTGTGATACCTCAATTGGTCGACTACTATGGTGTTTGTCTTCACAGCACAGCACGTATGGCCTCGTTCAAACTTCTTCAATGTTTATGCATTCACTGAGATCGTTAATTTTTTATGGCTCATTTTTGGGACTTCCGTAATAAAATGTCGACTGCATAACATTTCGTTGGCTTAATATGCAAACATGCTAACTCCCTTTCAAAAAAGTTTACAGGAGAGACAAAAGACTTTTATTTTTCTTATTTGCTGATTGAAAGAAAAATCAATAATATAGTTGACTGGACACACTTCAAGACTCAAATTCAAGAAAAACTACATGCTGGTCGACAAGGCATATCTTTCTCTACCATACGGCATCAAAATCTTAATTTACGTAAAAAGTGGATTTAGCAGGTTTGCTTATTAAGCCGACGATTTGTTCAAATACCCGAACGGGATTTGCTATATTTTCTTTTGATTTCTAACTGAAAAACTATTTAGAAACTTCCGCATTTAGTTGCCAGGAAAGACGGAAGACAGAAGTCCAGGGAAAAATAACTCTAACGAATACGCTCCACTACCAAAAACTTCTATAATCGTTTTGTGTCCACGAACTTCTGTGGTGATCTAAATTAAATAAGTCTCTTTGCACTGAACCACTAAATAATCCTAAAGTGAAAAACTCAAAAACAACATTTGTAGAAAGAAGACTTTTTAATATTTAAATTTATGGTATTTTTTACTCTTTTCTTACACCTCTTTGCTATTTCTTTTTAAAACACCATTAAAAACATTCAACCCAAATCAGAAGAAAAAATACAAAAGTTAGAAGAAATACAGGACTAAAGTTAAAACACACATTAACTGTCAAGGAACACATCCTGCAACCCTTTAACTTAACAGCAACTCAAACTAAACTCAACTAAAAGTTGTAGTAGTCGCAAAAGAAGTGTTCAAGAGAAATGTTTTTTTTTCTGTATTTGTGGATTCTTTTAACGGTTTAGAGTAATTCGCAGCTGTGTGTATTGCCTTACACATGAACGAATTTATACTTTTGAGTTAAAATGCACAATAGAGAGGACAGTGGGGCAGGTCTTAGAAAATTGTGTAAGGTAGTTCTAAGACAATTGGATGAGTAGGTCAAAATAAAAGGTAGTTTTATTGTATTTAGTTTTTTGATAAGTATAAACAACACCAGCTAGCTTCTTTTTTAAGAAGTAGGCTGTGCAATCTCAACAAACAGTGGTGCAGATGACGAAGTCGCGACAAGGATAGACAAAGCTAGTTAAGCTATTTGCTCGCTGGGAAAATTATGGCATCAATTGACTATTCTCGTCATCTCGAGCTGAGAATTTATAACATCTGCCTGCTCTCTTCTATGGATGTAAAACCTGGAGTATGAATAAAGACGCCACAAAAAGGATTCAAACATTTACCAACTAGGATAAAAAAGCCACACGCTCTGGCAAGCAACCACAATTGCACAGACTGCTCTGACGAATAACCCGTCGATGAGGACGCCCAAAGACAACCTCAACCTTCTGGGCTCGGTCGGGAGTTATTTGTACAGCTTTATTCTATGTATATTTTGATGATTCTAGTTGGTTTAACGTATTCCGTATTTTTCAAACAATTCTTCGAAAACTTACAAGTTATAGAAAATTTCAAATAGTTTAAACATTTTAATGAATTTTTTTAAAAGTTTACTATTTTATACAAATTTTTAGAAAGATCTTTATTATATGTTTTGACCACGGTTGTCAGATTTGATGATTTATCGTTATCTTGACGATTTTGGGGCCCACAAATAACCTATTTCCAATTTGACGATTTATGCCCGAAATTTTACAATTTTTTAAATGAAAAATTTTGTACTAATTTGCAAAAGTTTTAAGAATTATATCAAATTTTTTAATAACTTCCTGGATGCTTTCGTTTATTTGCTAGGCAGTAATTTTCCTGTGTAAGCAGTTCATAATTAAAAAACGCTTTATTGTCTTTGGCGTTTATTTTGCCTGTGCTTAAAATACGCTTTAGATTCAGGTAACAGATAAATTTTTTGACCATTGCCTTAAGCACTGAAAGAGGATTTCTGATGAGTAAAATCGGTGTTCGATACCTCTCAGCTCATGTAGCACCCAATGTTCGTACATTTTAGGGAATGTTTATACTTCTGGGCAATTTTCAATTATAATACTTCAATTACACTATGCAACAAGAAATATTAAAATGATTAAAATAAGATTTTGTTGGTGTGTGATGGTCCCTTAACTACAAAGTAGTGCTGGGATACTATCGATATTTTCTACTATCGATATTTATCGATAGTTCAGATTTCACTATCGATATATCGATATTACTATCGACTGAATGGTTGTACTTGTGCAATAAAACTTTAATAATTTTTTTATAAGGCTACAGTCCGTTGTTTTTATCACTTTATTAAATGTATGAGACGTACATATGTATGTATGTATATTAGTGTGGGTCGAAAAAAAAAAGTTGTGCCAGTCACCCCCTAGAATGACAGATATGTCAATGAAGTTTCTAAAACAGGAAAAAAAATTTTTTTGCCACGCCCCAAAATACAGCACTTTTGGTTTTTTATATGTAGCGCTGCCATTTAAAGTCCGATTTCATCATATCGCATATCGTTGTTCATGGCTTGAAAGTTGCTTCATTTTTGTCTTTGGTGACTTTTCAATCCGACCTGAAATTCTGGACACCACTTATGCCACCTCGGATCCTTCCCAAATGTATAAATAAAAAACTGTATAAATATACCTTTTATTCTAGGGCGTGACTGAGGAAAATTTTTTTGGTTTGTATTGACTTTTACTTGTTTTAATGTAGTATGTATGTGAAACAGAAAAAGGGGCTTTATTTGGAGGCGTGTCATAAAAGTGAGCATATTAAAATCTCAACATACGTAGTTTTATAAGGACTTTCTTGGACCGTCAAAAAAATTGGACATTTGGGGGAAGGATCCGAGATGGCATAAGTGGCGCCCAGAATTTCAAGACGGATTGAAAAATCACCAAAGACAAAAATTAAGCCACTATCAAGCCATGAACAACGATATGATGAGATCGGACTTTAAATGCAGCGCTACATATAAAAAACCAAAAGTGCTGTATTTTGGGGCGTGGCAAAAAAATTTTTTTCCTGTTTTATAAACTTCATTGACATATCTTTCATTCTAGGGGGTGACTGGCACAACTTTTTTTTTTGTATGGAGGTCGACCCGGTCTAATGTATATACGCACGTTATTTTAGATGACAGTTTTTTTAAAATTGAAAAGTACCTTTCTGAAGGAACCGGAGTAAAAGGGGCTATAAGAAATTACACTGCAACTTTAAAAAATGTTCTTAATTCTAAACCATTGGTGTCCAGCCCATACCACAATTGTGGAAATAAATTCACACACATTCTTCACACGCATTCTTACGCTCTTTCATTTAGTCCACGAGAGTACACAATTTGGTCGTCGATTACCAAGCGACGAGTGCACATGCGGCGGATGCTTACATATTTTTTGTATTTTGTATTTTTATTAAGAATATTTGTCTCTTTATTCACTAATACTAATAAAAAGCAATACAACCACAATTTAAATTTTGGACGTCACTGTTCTAAACCCAAAAAGGTAATCAATCTAGCGGACCTATCCTCTAATGGTCGGTCGTTCATTGTTTTGTCCTATGCTTGCAATTGCATTTGGATCTGCATTTTTTTTTACAACATTACGAAAATATTTGACATTTCAGTCCCTATAAAAACATGTACAAATTTCGTCTTAAAGACCTTTAATTAGCAGTAAAAAGCACTGCTAAGCAATCCATACCACTTGCCATTCTTGTTGTTTGTATTCATTGCTGTAATTCAGCGCGAATTAATAAAAACAAGTAAACATTTGCGGCAAAAAAATATGTGTGTATAGCTGTTGTTAGATGACTTCATAGATGTATTTTAAATAATAATAATATCGATATTGATATTTTGTCTATCGATATTTTCGATATTTTAAGACTATCGATAATATCAATAGTCTATCGATAGTTTCCCAGCACTACTACAAAGCAGTCGAAATTTAGGTAGCTCAGTTAGGGCACAATTGCTCTGTTTCGGCAAGAAGCTTGTATGGTGGCTATAGGAAAAGTATGTTCTGAATACCATTTGAAATTAAATTATATACCGATCCTCACCATTGTCAATAGGATTGGTTTTTGTGATAATAACCAAATATCTAATTTTCTTTAAAATTGCGTTCTGTACTTAAGTTAACTGGACAGGCAACCATCCAGCCTGCCAGACGGACGAGCATCGTTAAATCGACTCAGAAAATGATTCAAAAAGAATTAATATTGTGTGGTGTTAGACACATCAGCACAAACGCATAATACCCTCTCCACTATTATGGTGGGGAAATAAAAACGCTTTCCGCTCTTATTCAGGTAGATCGGCTCAGAAAATAATTCAAAAAGAATTTAAATTGTGTAGTGTTAGACACATCAGCACAAACGCATAATACCCTCTCCACTATTATGGTGGGGGAATAAAAACGCTTTCCGCTTTTATTCAGGTTTTCCTGAAGCAGAAATTAAAACTTGCATAAATAGAATAGGAGTGCGAATATCTATTTTATTTTTAGAGATTTTGTAAGACATGAAATTTGTATAAATTATGTTTGTTTATATCAATTAAATCAAACTGAAAATAGTGAATGAATTTTACAATAACGATCTTTGTGGCGGTTTAAGTAAGTCAATTGGGCCATTTTTTTTCGCAGAATTTGTCGATTTTCAAGTCGTTTAAACTGACAACAATGTTTTTGACACCTTACATTAACACTGTTACAATTTACAACAGGCTTCCCCAAAACAATGGCAGGTAAGGAATGGAATCTTTTATTTGTATATCTCCTTCATTACAATCCACTGTAAAAATAAACGCTCAAGGGTGTGTTTGTCTGCGTTACCTTTTTTTTCGTCTGCTAGTTTCTGCAGCAGACACATTTTGCCTGTGCGCTGGGTTTCGTATACACAAAAGCTGTTAAAATTCTATTTATATTTCAAACATATTTTTAGTATTATAATTATCATTATCATCATTTGTTGAAAATGCAAATGTTTAAAAATTATTTTAATATTACTATGAATAAAATAGAAAAAGATGTTGAAAAGAAAAAAAAAACACAAAATAAATATTTAAGTTCTGACATAGACAGACTAATTTAAATGCATACATTTAGGCAGACTAACAACAATCATACACAAATTAGTTGAATTGCCGTGTTGGTAAAACATTTAGACAACTTTAGTTATATATTAAAAAACAACAACAAAAATAGTTGCTATCTTAATTTGGATAATTTAAATATTTAACAAATCTTTTCAAATAGCTGATGCGTAGGAGCAAAGAAAGGTGAATTTCAATTATTGTTTTCCTTTGAGGTGAATATAAAAGAAAATTATAACATGAGAGGCAGAGTGTTGTTGCTAAATGCTGAAAGAGTTTAAGAAATATGGAGAGCGAAATATGAAACTTATTTTAAAGAAAGGAGGGAACGAAAGAGTGAGAACTTATTTTTTAAAAAGTTTGCTTATTTTCGGTATTTAATATGAAATCTTAATATTTTATGGGGCATTGAGTAAAATTCAATATTTTGTAGAAAATGGTTTTTTTAAGTTAAGAATACAATTTCCATATTAAACAGAAAATTTTGCAAAAATGTTGATGTTTTTAAAAAAGCAATATTTTGAAAGTTTGTAGATTTTGATATTTTATGTCAATATGGATTCTTTGCCCCCATTGAAATAAAATTAGTAAAATCTTTTTAATACAGATCACGATTGATATCGAAGTTATTTGTACCAAATTTGGTAACTTCTCCCGTAACCGTTTTCAAGATATATAGAAATTTGTATTGTCTTGTTATGGGAGGTAACACGCCCACTTCTGAAATTCAGCCGACTTTTTAACGGATGTTGTTGATAACTGTTCTATTTGTACCAAATATAGATTATCTTAAACTTTCCTGCAAATAATACGACTAGTCCATACACGCATGTAAAATATAGCCCATTGGGGACTAGGACTAGTCCAAAGGTAACCCAAATGTATTGAAAAAACATGGTATATTTAACATTACGATGTCCTAGCCCAGCCGTAGGACTTATAACCCAGCTTTGCATTATAACGGAGTAGTCTTAAGACTGCTCAATGTTCATACATACTCGTAAAGAAAATTAGTTTTGAAATCGTTTCGAAAAACGAAAGCATGTCGTTTAACTACAACTCTTTTTTAACACTGACATGGAACATGTTGTATGTAGTCCATTTCATCTAAAATATTATTTGCAGGGTTACTATTCTTCAGATCTACAGAATTATCTTTTGTGCCACGTTCACTATATATCTTTTTGACTTATGTTGCGTATTAATAAGCTAGCTTGCTTACCAAATTTGTTAACTGTAGTTGTTGCCGCACTCAAGATATACGGAAATCATATTGTCCTTTTATGAAAGGTTTCACGCCTACTTTGCTTATCGCGACCACTGCTCTAATACCGCCCACTTTTTCCAGATTTCATGTATTGACATCGAAGCTATTTGGCTCTTGCCGTTCTCTAGATATAGAGAAATCTATAATGTATTTTTTTAGGAGGTGCCACGACCACTTCTCTTATGCCGGCCACTTTTGCCAGATGTCATGCATTATAATCAAAGCTATTTGTACCAAATTTACACTTTTACTTCTATGATTTTCCAGATATACAGACATATATTTTGTATTTGTATGAGAGGTGCCACGCTAAACACTCCACTCCCAATAATTTTTTTTGAGAGATTGTGTATTGATAACCCAGCTAAGTGTACCAAATTTGGGTAATTTTTCTCTTACCGTTGTTTAGATATAAGTAAATCTATTTTGTGCAACGCCCACTTCTTCACTTCTGCCCACATTTAGTTAGATGCAGTGTATTGATTACCAAGATATCTGTACCAAATTTGGGATATTTAGCTCTTGCCGTTGTCCAGATATACAGACTACAATGCGACTACTTAACATTTTGATTAAATATAAAGCCTATAATCTTCCCGTTGGTGCACAGAATAAGTGGACATAATATGTTGTCCACCGATCCAGACATCAGGTATGCGGTTTGGCTGCGCATGACATACGAACACACAAATTTTAATTTTTATGTACTTTGCTTTCACAGAAAAAATTATTGCCGAATTATTTTCAAACAAACTCTTGTTTGAAAATTTTTTTAATTTCTACAAATTTTTTTTACTGATTCAATTAATATTTTTGTTTGATTTTTATTTAACCAACAAAAATGTTGACAACTTTTCAAAAATATAATATACGCGTTATTGGTTTCAAGTTTTCATAATTTTGTATGAAATGCTTAACGCTTTTTAATGTTGTCGTCTTTTTGCATTTTTTTATTTGATCGTAAGCAACACTTCTTTATGTGAAATATAAGGACAACAACAAAAAACACATACAGTCTATTTTTGGACGCCTTAAAAAAGTACAACAATAAGAAAAACAATACCAGGTAAAAAAACGTTTCACTCTTTTTAAACAACAGAAACAACAACAACATTATAAGAAACAAAATAAATTTTTGGTTGGTTTCAAAGTTGGTAAGAATGAGAAAAAAATCCCGTATTCAATTTTTTAAAACTGTTTAGTTAAATACATCAAATACAAAAATAGAATGATAAGGAAAAATATATCGAGTCGGTCTGCTGCTGTTGTTTTTGGTTACATTTCTACTTCATTAGCAAAGGAAAGGCTACAGCAACAGTGAGTGATGAAGAAAAACATTTTGTGTATAAATAGACTTCGTTCAAAAATTATTCCAACAAAAAAATGTGCCTCAAAGCCAGTGGGCGGCTTTGCTCTGCCTTCATCTTCTCCTACAGTGCTTGCTTGTGTATGCGCGTCTTGTGCAAAAACTTTTTTGTTTGATTCAGCAAAATTATTTGTTTTAAATTTATATGAATTTCAGTAAACTTTTTATTTGATTCAGTTAAATTATTTGTTTGAAAAAATCAGTGTTTTTTCTTCAATAAACTAAATGCAAATAAATTGTTTGAATATGCAAATTTGTTTACAGGACCGATTGCAGACAAAAAATTGTTTGGTTCTACAAATTTTTTGTTTGAATTGAAAAAAAAATTTTTTCTGTGTTATTGAAATTGCATTTTTTTCAAGTTTTTTTTTTCTAAAAATATATGCTTTGCTTTAATATGCATACTACACAGGTTGGCAACTGTTTATAACAAACGAATTGCATCAATCTGCCAATCTATTGCAATAACAAAATAAAAATATATCGGTGCTCTTTTTTCATATGCATTTTCTTATATCGAAATTTTAACAAAAAACTAAAAGAAACAATTTGGGATGTTTTGTTTTTGAGAGTGAAAAATACTTTAATGACCGTATGGTGAATCGCTGTATATAGTAAAATCATCAATTAAAATTTTAATTTGGGAACAATTGAATTTTTTATTAAGGGGCCAAATTGACGTCGGCGGTCTAGGGCGCTGGCCCTGTTTGCCCTTATGGTAAAGACGGCACCGCTAACTACCAAATAGCCAAACGGGGCACCCAAATAAAAAAAAACTTTACTAGTTTATACACAAATCTTTAATAAATTTGACCAAACTTGAATATTTTCAAAAAAAGTTAAAAGTTTTTTCGCCGTTTGGAGTCAAAAAAAAATTGTGCTTTTTCTAAAGGAATCATTTGTCATATTTTTTTAACAATACAAAAATGAACTTTCAGTTTGTGAGATTTGCTAACAAATATTTTATAAATTATTGTATTAAAAACAAATTCCAAAAAAGTACCAAATTAACAGTTAACAACACAAAAGAGTACTACACTCTTCACAACTAACGCTTTCAATGTCAATAACAAAGTTATTGGGAGAGTGAAACTTTAAATAGCCTTTTATTAAGAAACAAATTTAAAAGCTTTATTTCTCATTCTAACTGAGCTTTATTTTTTTTGCCAGCTCTCATTTTTTAATCCTATTTTTAAGGAACACATTATCTCTCTCTTTTTTTTCTTTCTACGTATTATTTTAACTGTTATTTTCCTAATGAAAACAAAAAAAACCTATAAACAAATAAACACAACTCTCTAAAATGTCCTATGCCTTTATTGTGACGTCAACTGACACTTGACACAAAGTTTGAAGCTGTTTATTTATTTATTTTTTTCTTGCTATTTTTAATTTTATTTTTCTTTTCTTTCATTGTTTTCTTAACGCTTACGGTGCGATGTTGTTTTTGTTGTTAGTATCAATGTCATGCTGATGCCAAGGACTGATAATGGCACTTGGCTATAAAGGACGCATACTATAAATTGCGCTTAATTTTGCTAGTAGTGATATATGGATAGCAAAATTAAGAATAAGAACCACGAACACATTCTTAAACAATAAAAACACGTACTTGAATTTAAAATGATTATATCAACAGCAACAAAAAATAAATTATTAAAAAACATAGAATATACACAAAATAATAAACAAAGTGGTAAACAAAAGTTTATTAAAAGTTTATGTTTTTTTTTTTTGTCATTGTTAATACGTGCGTGTGTGTACCTCTGCAGGTTTAGACACGCATACAAACAATAAACATACATACATATGTAAGTATAAGTGTTCATTTGAGTAAATTTTTGCCAATGTTGATTTTAAATTGCTAAAGTATTCCAGACACGTGAATATTTTATGAACAGTATTCGTGTGTGCGTTTGTGTTGCCGTATAATAATAACAAAATCATAAATATTTGAAGCTTCTAATGAAAATAATAAAAAAAAAACAAACAACAAAATAATATAAAAATGTTTGGGCGTATACGAATATGAACATCAAAGCTACCTAAATAATATGTACGTAATTACTGATGTACGTATACTCAATATTTAATTACATGTTGTGATCGTGCATATTCATCATACGCAGCGTGGTCGTAATTTCTTAGAATCATAATAATAATTTTACCATAATAACATTTGGATTTTTTGTGATTTGAATTCAAAATTATTCTACTTCAATTACAACAAGAAGTCTATTATTTTGTTAAATAAATAAAGTTTTCCTCTTTAAAGGATATTTGACAAAACTTTGCTATTTATAAGAAATTAGGGGGAAAATTGACTTTTCAAAGGGAATTTAAAAAAATAATTAAGAGGATATGTTGCGAAAAGCTGAAGCAAATTTTGTGAGATTTTTCCAAAATTTGCTATTTTTTAAGAAACTTTGTCCAAACTGACTTTTTTTATAGGAAATTTTTTCAAGAAACGTGCCATTTTTTCAGGAAATTTAGTAAAAAAAAATTTGTGATTTTATAGAACATTTTCACAATTTTTTTTTCATTTTAGGAACATTTTTCAAAATTTGCTTTTATAGGAAAGTTTTCCAAAATTTGCTATTTTATATTAAACTATGCCAAAATTGGCTATTTTATAGGAAATATTACCAAAAATAGCTATTTTATAGCAAGGTTTTTCAAAATTTGCTATTTTATATTAAACTATGCCAAAATTTGCTATTTTATAGGAAATATTGCCAACCTTTGCTATTTTATTTATTTTATAGTAAATTTTTACAAAATTTTCTTTATTTTAGGAAAACTTTTTAAAATGTGCTATTTTATAGGAAATATTACCAAAATTAGCTATTTTATAGGAAGGTTTTTCAAAATTTGCTATTTTATTATTAAACTAAGCCAAAATTTGCTATTTTATAGAAAATTTTGCCAACCTTTGCTATTTTATTTATTTTATAGTAAATTTTTAAAAAATTTTCTTTATTTTAGGAAAACTTTTCAAAAAGTGCTATTTTATAGGAAAGTTTGCCAAAATTTGCTATTTTATAGGAGAGTTTGCCAAGATTTGCTATATTATATTAAACTATGTCAAAAAATTTAATGTAAGTAAATTTTGCCAAAATTTGCTATTTTATAGGAAATTTTACCAAAATTTGCTTTTTTATATGAAATTTTACCAAAACTTGCTTTTTTATATGAAATTTTACCAAAATTTGCTATTTTATAGGATATTTTTCTAAAGCTTGTTATTTTATACGAAATTTTACCAAAATTTGCTAGTTTATAGGATATTTTTCTAAAGCTTGTTATTTTATACGAAATTTGCTATTTTATAGGAAATTTAAAAAAAAATTTGCTATTTTATAGGAAATTTTACCAAAATTTGTTTTTTTATAGGAAATTTTACCAAAATTTGCTATTTTATAGGAAATTTAAAAAAAAAAAATTTGCTATTTTATAGGAAATGTTACCAAAATTTGCTAGTTTATAGGATATTTTTCTAAAGCTTGTTATTTTATACGAAATTTTACCAAAATTTGCTATTTTATAGGAAATTTAAAAAAAAATTTGCTATTTTATAGGAAATTTTACCAAAATTTGCTAGTTTATAGGATATTTTTCTAAAGCTTGTTATTTTATACGAAATTTTACCAAAATTTGCTATTTTATAGGAAATTTAAAAAAAAATTTGCTATTTTATAGGAAATTTTACCAAAATTTGCTATTTTATAGGATATTTTTCTAAAGCTTGTTATTTTATACGAAATTTTACCAAAATTTGCTATTTTATAGGAAATTTAAAAAAAAATTTGCTATTTTATAGGAAATTTTACCAAAATTTGCTAGTTTATAGGATATTTTACAAAAATTTGCTATTTTGGGTGTGTTTGAAACGGTAGCAAAGTACTCATGGAAGTAAAATGTTGACACTATTGAGGTGAATAAAATTTCACTAGTCCTAGGGGCTAGTATAAATTTTGACATTAGTGTAGAAATTTTTGACAACCACAAAATTATTTGTTTTCATCAAATTTGTTTAAACAAAACAAAAAATAATATGGACGCAGGAACAGCGGCAAACAAAATTAAAAAGGATTATACAAGATGTAAGTATTTAAATATGTATAAGCTTTTTTGCCCACACTTTTTGTAAAAATTGTTAATATATCATAACGAATTCATCAAATAGTTGGGACTATCTCATTTCCAACAAAATTGAAATGATTATTGGTAAACGTTTGTTTAATTTATTCATTTTCACAAAACTATTAGTAATTGTTTTTATACCCATACCACAATAGTGGAGAGGGTATTATGCATTTGTGCTGATGTGTGTAGCGCCTTAAAATATTTGTCCTAGACTCACCTTAAAGTATACCGATCGTCTTAGAATCACATTCTGAGTCGAACTAACGATGTCCGTCCGGCTGGCTGGCTGGCTGTCTGTCCATGTAACCTTGTGCGCAAAGTACAGGTCGCAATTTTGGAGATAATTTGATGAAATTTGGGTCATAGGTTCTTATTGGAAATGGGCCGAATCGTGCTACCACGAGGGAAGATAGGGGGAAATTTCTTACTCTCAAAACTATCAAACCGATTTCAATGAAATTTAAAACATAGATAGAACCATATCTATATCGACACAAAATAGGACCACGAGGGGAGATAGGGGCAATTTCTGCCTCTCACAAACTTTCAAACCGATTTGCATGAAGTTTATAAACATAGATAAATCTATATTTATATGGACACATAAGCATGATGTGTTTTTAAATACTGTGGTGTAGGGTATCATATGGTTGGGGTTGACCGACTATACTTTCTTACTTGTTTCTTTATGTCAAAATTTTACGTTGTCAAAAATGTTACAATTTCACACAGCACAAATATGAAAATTTTCTACCACAAACAAATTTAATTTCACCATAGAACTTTGCTACCGTTTCACACACACCCTTTATAGGAAATTTTAAAAATTTGCTATTTTATAGAAAATTTTTATAGGAAATTTGCTATTTGATAGGAAATTTGCTATTTTATAGGAAATTTTACCAAAATTCGCCATATTTGATATTTTATAAGAAATTTTCCCAAAATTTGCTATTTTACAGGAAATTTTGCTAAAATTTGTTATTTTATGGGAAATTTTACCAAAATTTGATATTCTATAGGAAATTTTAAGTTTTTATTTTTTGCTATTTTATGGGAAATTTTGCAAAACTTTCTCTTTTATAGGAAAGTTTATCAAAATTTGCTCTTTTATAGGAAAATTTATCAAAATTTGCTCTTTTATAGGAAAGTTTACCAAAATTTGCTCTTTTATAAGAATTTTGCCAAAAATGTGCTATTTTTAGGAAATTTTGTCAATAATTTGCTATTTTATAGGAAGTATTGTGAATATTTGCTTTTTTATAGGAAATTTTTTTTTATAGAATTTACTCTTTTATAGGAAAATTTGCTTTCCAAAATTCTTTGTTTAGCACGTAAATTTTTAATATGAATAATATTTGAAACTCGTGCAATTAATTGCTTTAGTAATACAATTTTAGATAGAAATTAGTTATTTCCTTATCGCATATATAAAACCGCAAGAGTGGAAACAAATTTATTGATTATTTAATGATTACAAACCAAAACTATATTAAATATAAACTGAAAAAGTTTTATAAATAATAATGTTTATGAACTGCCACACATTCCGGTTGTAAATTCAAATTGAATAATAAATATCTAAAACGGAACTGTATAAAGGTTTATATAAAGTGCGGTAAAATGTGCAAAAAAAAAACACGATATGTTGAAACAAGATTGTCACCTCAATATATTGGACTTTTAACTACTTATTATCTCTGTAAATTCTTTATTTTATGACACACATTTTCTGTTTGATATATTTTTTGCAAACCCAATTATCTTTTTGTATTACAACTTGTAAGTGTATGTTCTTGTCTTCTTTTTTTTTTTGCAAACATTTAGGAAATAATTTTATAAGAACATGTTGCATAAATTATTGTATCGTATTGTAGCTGTAGTTTGCTTGCAAAAGCAATACTCTACAAAGCATTTTAAACTAAAAGAAAATATTTATATACATATATCTGATATATTAAAAGTTTAAAGTAATATGTATTTAAATATTAAAACTATGTTTTATATTTGTATGCTCCTTGGTACAAGTAAAACTTTTTAATGTGATTAAATTTCATATTGTAAGTCTATGCCGCCGAAACGTCGGAAACAAAATATTGTAATGTAAATTTTATTTACATTGAAGAAATTTAGGCCCTATAAGCATGACAAAAATAACATTCATAAATTCATCACTCTGTCCATAGGAACATTTACAACAATAAAAGAAAAGATGTTATGACATTGTAAAAAAAATGGATGTTCACAACTACAGAAAAATCTATAGAAAATTATTTTAAAAGAAAATTTCCGATGTAATGTTATCGTCCATTTAGAATTTTCGATGCGATGTTACAATTTTGTTTTCTATTAAAATGTGCGTTGTAATATTTTATTCTATAGTAAATGTGTGTTGCAATGCAGTTTTAATGTTTCAATGCGAGGTTGTTTCCCATAGAGAGTTTTATATGCAATGCAATTTAAAAAACAAATTCAATGTTATTTTCTATACAAATTTTTGATACGATATAATTTATAATAGAGAGAATCTTAATGCGATGTTTTTTTCTATAGAAAATTTTTGACACACTGCTTTTTTCGATAGAAAGTTTTAATTATAATTTGTAAGTAATAATTTTTTCAATAAAAAAAAATCCCTTGTGATATTATTTTCTATTAATTATGTTTATTAAGATGTTGTTTTTAAAAGAAAAATTTCTGTGCGATGTTGTTTTAAAAAAAAATTCAATGCAATGTTATTTGCTATTAAGAATGATGTTACTTTAATAAAAATATCCAATGCGATATTTTTTTCCATGAAAAATTTTTGTAGTAAAAATTATCGCTGTGATTTTATTTTCTATAAAAATGTTTTTTGCGATGAGGTGATATTAAGAAAATTTTAAAAACATTTTATATTTTTGAAAAGTTATTGATACAAATATCTTTTGTGTTCATATTTCTTCTACAGAAAGTTTCTAATGCAATGTTAATTTCTATAGAAAATTTTCGATGAGATGTTACTTTCTTTAGAAATTTTACATTTATTGCAATTGTCAAAAGAAAATTTTCAAAGCGATTTCATTTTCATTGGAAAATTTTTAACGCAATTAAAATTTTTATGGAAAATGTTGATGCGATGTTATAATAAAAATAAAAATTAACTTAAATGAAAAAATTTTAGTAATATTAAGTAAAAAATTAATAAAATTTGCTCCAGTAAACAAATTTAAAGCATCAATTAAACGTTTAATTCAATTGATTAAACGTTAAATTTATTTGATTCAACTCTTTATTAAAACTAATTTTATTTAAATGCTTTTCTTTATCTTCACTTCGGTAAATCAAATCTTGTAACGTTAATTTAACCGCCTTTTACTCCTAGCAAATGAATGAAACTTTGCAGGCATTCATACTCCCGATGACAATACACGAACACATGGGCGTAGCAAGGATGAAATTTGGGGGGGGGGCAACATTTTTTTTTCGTAAAATGCTTTTTTGACTGCCTTCTACTCAATGCAAATGGATAAAACTTTGCAGGCATTCATACTCCCGATGGCAATATACGAATACATGGGCGTAGCCAGAATGAAATCTAGGGGGGGTCAAAAAAATTTTTTTTGGGAAAATGCTTTTCTTTACCTTCACTTCGGAGTATCAAATCTTGTAACGTTTATTTAACCGCCTTTTACTCAATGCAAATGGATGAAACTTTGCAGGCATTCATACTCCCGATGACAATATTCGAATTAATGGGCGTAGCTATAATGAAATCTAGGGGGGCCAGAATTATTTTTTTTTTCTTTTTTGTAAAATGCTTTTAACCGCCTTTTACTCAATGCAAATGGATGAAACTTTACAGGCATTCATACTCCCGGTGACAATACACGAATACATGGTCGTAGCCAGGATGAAATCTAGGGGGGGCCGGATTTTTTTTATTATATGCATATAAAATACAAAACATGTAAAAACATTTTCTTATTTAGCATGGAAACTGTAATGTATTAATTAAAGCTATTCGTTACTAAAAAGTAACAAAATAAATATCGAAAAAAAAATTTTAAGAAACCCTTTCTTTACCTTAATATATTGATCAGTTGTGAACACAAAATGAATATGAATACTAAAAAAATCGACTAAAAGTCAAAAAAATAAAACATTTCAAACAAAATAAACTTTAAAATCAAAATGGAAAAAACCTCACACATCCCTTAAAGAAAAGCGTGGGGCGCCGTGTTATGAAACAAAATGCTCAATTATTGAAAATTCGAAGCTTTCAACATGATTGGTAGTATTTCTTTCGGTCTGAAATATTTAAATGTACTCACAGTCATGTTTTTTAAGTTCAGGTTGGTATGGGCGCCCCACGCTTTTTCTATAAAAATTGTTCGATGCAATCATTTTTTCTAAAGATATTATGAGGCAATAAAATTTCAATTAAATGTTTTCTTTTAAAGAGAAAAAATCCTGCTTGCGGTGTAATTTTCTATTGCGAATTTCAGATGCGAATTTTATGTGTGTTTTCGTTATATTGGCTATAAATTTCGTTTTATCCATAATTGGTTTATATTATATGAGCCATATTCTTTAAAAAAGCCTTAACCTGAAAATAATCCCAAAAAAAATATGTTATTAGGTACTTAAACAGAATGCCAAAAAAAATTGGTTGAATACACCAAATACAGTTACAAATTATATTCTAACTTAGTTTGCAGTGCAAGGTAGACTTTAAGACGATTGTAGTTAGAGAGACCAGAGTTTTTGGCGGGGCAGCAACTTAAAACATACCTGTACACAAAATAATTAAAGGTATTTTGTTGTCGTACATGACCGAGTATAATTTCTCACTTGTTTGTAATTTAAAATTTCATTTTGATTTAGTATTCTAAAAAAAAGTTTTCTCTAAATAAAGTTTTTACTTATTAGTAGTGGGTTTTGCCTTAAACATTTTACGCTCAACAACTATTCCTTCTTTAACTAATTATTTAGAACAGATTCATTAACTACCCTTTTATAACTCATTTTTAATGAATATACAATATTTTATAACTGTTTTTGAAAGATCTAAATAAGATATAAAAGAATTAACTCACATGCAAACCTCATTTAAAATTCGCCCAGATACTTTAAACTTAGAGAATTATAATGACGATGCATCTTCAAAAGAAACGTTAAAAAAGTTGCAAAATATAAAAAGTCATAAAGCAGAAAAACCCAAAAGGAAAAACTTTTCCTTTCTTTACAAATAAATAATGTAAAATAACCTGATTTATGTTAAAATTTCAACACACATTCATTTTTTTTTTATTCACTCATTTGTAAATTAACAACTTGAACCAAATAGAAAGGAAAACATATAAAAAAGCAAAAGAAGTGAAGAAAAACAAAATAATATAATTGTAGCCTACTTCAAGGATGTTTACAGAAAGCAGTCTCCCTTTTCTAGAAGAGGCAAAACTTGCTCTCTAACACACATAACACGTGGCATCCAAGCAAACAGGCTCATCTTGTAAAGCCCACAATTGTACAAAAGGCATAACCTTAAGAATTGTTCTTGTTGCTCTTCTTTTTATTAAATTTGTTGTATTAACGTTAGTATAAGTCAGAGATGGGAAATGGCTTTTTTTTTTTGTTTTTGCACCAACTTTAAAAACAAAATTTACTACTACGTGTTTGAAATAAAAACTTTCTTGAAATGCCTAAAAACAAAGACGTCGCATTTTATAGTTCACAAAATAACAATTAAAGTTTTTTTATTTTATTAAAGTTCAGTTCGAAACGATTCATAATGGAATTTTAATCCAAATTTTTAATATTTTTAATTAGGCTTAAGTTCATGAAATTTAATTTTTTCATTAAATTATTTTTATGAAGAAAGGAATTTTACAACATGAAAATTAATTAAAATTGTTATTGATAATCTTTCATTCTTGACGTGGCTGGGGCTCGAACCCTGGCCGGCAGGTTACCATGACATGTTTCGATTGCAACCACTCAATCTCCTCAGATGGATTTGCCGTCTTACACTCGCAGCCATCGACGACTGCTGACGTCAATAGTCAAACATCAATCCTTAAACCAAATTGTATTCTAACATTTGGTAGATCAAAATTTGCTTTCCTGAATGATTATCCATTTTAATTGATTTTACGTGTTTTTTCCTTACTTCTGTTTTTTCGTACTTTTGTCAAGAATTTTTCTTGAAGTCCAAGTACATTTTTTGTTTTTTCATTTTGTCTTTTTCTTTCTGTTGACCTTTTTCAGCACAACTTGAAGGACAAATGTACACATAGAGCTCGTGCCTTAGCTTTAACAATAATTAGTATTGCGGTTATTTTTTTGAACTATTTATGGTTTTTAATCCAAATTTTTAATATTTTTAATTAGGCTTAAGTTCATGAAATTTAATTTTTTCATTAAATTATTTTTATGAAGAAAGGAATTTTACAACATGAAAATTAATTAAAATTGTTATTGATAATCTTTCATTCTTGACGTGGCTGGGGCTCGAACCCCGGCCGGATAATACTTTAAATTCGCCTAATGGGGTTTTTTCTGTCATAAATGTTGCCTTTATTCTGCTTTTTGCCTTTTTATGTGTTCTTTAAAAAAAAAAAAACATATTCAGTCAGCATGGCTCGATGGCGCTCTCAATTCATCGTAATGACAGGTCCTTGCTTGTTTAGAAAGGGCGTGTTTAGCGCACCAAACGCTCAATTTGAATGAATATAATGGTGATTGGTTAAAGGCTTGAGAACTGTCTTAGCTTAAAGTATGGAAAATTTGCCTGTTGACGTTGCCATTTCTGTGCTCACAAGTCATAACAGCCTGAGTCTGTTGTTCAATATTTTCAGTACAGCAGTTTAAAGTTTGGAATCTTCACTGAAAATCAGGAGACGTCTTTTTTTTGGAAAACTTTGCTATAGATTCCATAGAAATGAATTTGTTTACTTAGTTGAAGCCCAGCCGCGAATAACGTTTTAAGTTACAAAATAATTTTTTTTCAGGAGAGCAAAAAAACGTTTTTAACAGGCAAGATTATAAATTTTTTATTTTTTTTTTTTTAGATTATTAAAAATAATGATAATGAACATTTTTATGTAAAATATCAAAAAATTTAAACTATAAATTACATGCAAATTTACAGTTTATAACTTTTTTTTAGTGGAAAAACGTTTCAAATCCACAATCACGATGTCATTTAAAAAGTTCTTCCACTACGCAAAGCATCATGACTGGTGACTTTTAAAACGTTATTCCACCTTTAAAACCATTTACTTTGTATCATTTCTAAGTAACTTACAACGTTCTTCCACTAGCTGACTCTTTGTATGTTCTTTTTAAAGGCTTTAAGGTGCATAATTTTGGGTGATTTGAGGTTTTAACAGCGTACGAGAGTAATGTTAACGGTTATCTGTAAAAACGCGGTTTTTGCAAAAAGTTGCTTTTACAACGTTTTTCGCGGCTGTGCTTCAGTTGTTAAAAAAAAATAGTTGTTTCTTCTCGTAGTCAAAAGATATTAACGAAAAAGACACTTACGCTCTTATGAATTGTTGAACGAAAGAAAGTCAAAAAGTTAAAGTTGAGATAAGCTATTATTCCAGATAAAATAAAAAACTTTCAGTGCGCCTAAATTGACATAAATTATTATTCTATGCCAAAATTTTTCAGATTCGATATGTCATGTTAAGTTAGGTTGTTGTTCCTATAAAATAATTCATAAAGTCGATTTAGGCAACTTAGGCGGTTATGCCAAAACAGTCATTTAGAAAAATAATTTCAGCTTTTAGGTTTTTTAAGTTTCCTTCCTATAACAGACAAAAAAATAAAAAATTTATAGCAAATTGATTTAGACACGCTGAATACGATGGTACTAATAACTCAATTGTGTCCTAACTCGAGTTAGGCTGTTATGGGTTGTGACCACAGATTTAACCAGAAATGAGCTTTGTAAAATGGACAAACAGATTTTTTTTTTAGTAAATTTTCACAATTTGGAAGCGTTCACCGAAAAAAAACTTGATTTCAATAAAAAAATTAATTAAATTTGCAGCAGTAAACAAATTATAGTATCAATTAAATATTTCGTTTTATATTTTGTTTTATTGATTTGATATTAACAACATTTTCTGCAGCAATGTTATTGATATAATAAATAAGCAAACGTTTAATTCACTTGATTAAATTTTTAACTAAAACTGTTTTAATTTTTGATTAATGGCTTAATTGAACAAAATTGTACAGATTTTTCTTTGATTGTTCTAGCGTTAAACGATTCGTAATGACTTGCCAAACCTTAATAAGCAGAAATGTCAGCACAGTTTGACATTCTCAGCTGTCCAACCATAGTTATCGATATAGATAGTTCTCATGCAGCTGAAAAAAAACACTCGACATTTCTTTAAAAATGCTTTAACTAAAATAACAGACCTCTTCCAACAATAAGGAAATGTATATAATAAAATAAATTTCTTCCAACACCAAAATAAACTTATATAAGCACTTTCACTAACATATACAGTAGCAATACTTTAATATAAATGTAATAAATGTAATAAATTTATAACTAATTTAGATATAAGTTTGTATGCATATTCCACATACAAACATGACAAGAGCACTATTGTTCTCATGAACAATAATAACATTTTGATAGGTTTGTTCTTTTTGTGGTTCTTTTTTTGAAGTATTTTAAAAATATTTTTACTATTTTACTTTATGTAAAAAAAAAACCCCACCAAACGAATTGTTCTGTCAACAGAGAAAGAAAGACATTTTAAAATTTTTGGACTCTGCACTTGAGTGTGACATGTATGTAGATGAATTTTGTTGTGATTGTTCATACAATAATAATTCATACACAAAAATTATTTTAATATTTTAACTTTATTTGAAAAGAAAGGCGTCATTTGTGCGATGTCTTTTCCGACATGTCTGTTTTATTTATACTCTTTTGAACATGCCACCAAAAACCTTTTGTATTTTCACGATGTCTTTGCAAACATGTCTGTTTTCATGTCTAAGAGTCTAATATACATATCGTCGGTTGATTATTTAATTGTCGTATGTGGATACAAATTACATACGACATACGACAATTAAATAATCAACAGACGATATATATTAAGGTGTTCATTTAATCGGGTTTTATTTTTGTTCGAATAAGCGATTAATCGATATTTGTCATTTGTAACTTATTCGATTATACAAATAAAATTTTAAAATTAATCGATTAATTGAATAATTCTAAATCCAGAAATGTTTTAAATTACGAGATTTTTTCGATAATTTTGGATAATTTGGAGTAGTTGAGTAAATAAATCTATTTTAAATAAAACCTGTCAATGTACCTTAAAATTGTTGCTACACTTTGGGGCACTTAGATTTTAAAAAAGTCAATATAACTTTGGATTTTTTGAAACTTTTCAAGGACATTCCATCCTCTGCTATGTGTCTGCAAATAGATTGATTTTGTTGGTGGAGCATTTTCTTCGAGTACTATGTTATAGTCAATGTGTAAGTGGTAAATTGGTGAAGTTGTTGAAAAATATTTACGTTAATACACTTTTGAGTACCTGTTAGATTAAGCATTATAAGATTTATCCTCCGTACCATATTTTTAAACCAAACACATGCTAAGGAGAGAAATCCATGAACTATTTTGTTAAAAAATACGGGCGTGTTCTAGAAATGGTAATGAAGTGGATATAAAATTGAGCAAATTTTAAAAAGACCCTGTAATGAAAGTTCATAAAAATATTCCATTTTATCTACTTCATTCTTAAAGTATCTATTATTTCTGCAAGAGAAGCTACGGTCATGTTTAAATAGCAATTGAACTTCATTTCGATTTCTAGAACATACCTGTAAATTAATATAAATCTTTTAGTTAATATATGTAGGTTATTTTGTCATTTTTTCTTTTGTTAAATTTTTTTTTTGTTTTTTTATTGAATCTTTCTTGTCTAAAATTACAATATGTATTCAAACCTTAATCCTAATTATTATTTGTATTTGTTAGCCGTAACCAATGTAACCGCTAATTAATTGCATTCAAGTGTCAAAAAAGCCTGCTAGGCTCAAAGTGTCGGATCTTTTCAGCATCCGGTAACCTTCGAACTTTATTAGATCCCGAGCGAGGTAGTTAGGATGGACCATTAGTTTATCTATGCATTTGACTGAATACTTTTTAATTTCTTCCTGGATGGTAGCGATGTAAAGATCTCTGTGGATAATGTCATTGCGTATATACCATGGGGCGCAGACAATTTTCCGTAATATCCTAGACTGTCTTCTTTGTAGCTTCTGGATGTTTGATGCGCATGCAGTACCCCATAATTGGATGCCATATGTCCATATTGGTTTAATGATAGACTTGTATAAGAGAACTTTGTTGACTAAGGATAAGTTTGAGTTTCGACCGATTAGCCAATGTAGTTGAGCTGATTTAAGTTTCATAGCCGTTATTTTCGCTTTAATATGAAGAGACCAGGTCAGGCGTCTATCTAAATGAATTCCCAAGTATTTAACATGGCCTTCTACCGGAACAGTGATGTTATTTATTTTTACAGCTGGGCACGTTTGTCATCTGAGCGTGAAAGTTAAGTGAGCACATTTAGCCGGGTTAATCTTTATTTTCCATTTTCCTAGCCAGGCTTCTAGCTCATTGATGTGGGAGAGCAAATGCTGCGATGCTACTTTTGGGTCCTAATTAGCACTAATAAATGCTGTGTCGTCAGCAAACGTAGAATTATGTGTGCTCGGGCTTGTTGGCATATCAGCTGTATATATTATATATAGTAACGGCCCTAATATGCTGCCTTGAGGGACACCAGCAGATATTTTCTTGGTGGGGGAGTATTGGTTTTTTGATCTAACCATGAGTGTTCTGCCAGTTAAATAGCTCTCAAGGAGTTTGTTAGTGTTTTGAGGAAGCATTCGTGTTATTTTAATGATCAGCCCATCATGCCAAACTTTGTCGAATGCTTGGGAAATGTCTATAAACAGTGCTGAGCAATATTCCTTTCTCTCAAACACTGATCTAATTTGGGTAACAATTCTATGCACTTGTTCGATTGTACCATGCCTAGCGCGGAATCCGAGCTGATGATCCGGAATGATTGCGTGTTCATTAAGATAGGGAGTTATACTTAAAAGGAATATTTCTGCGAATAGCTTTGATAATATTGATAGTAGGCTGATTGGTCTGTACGACGTAATTTGACTACCGTCTTTTCCTGGCTTAGGAATCATAACAATTTTAGAGGTCTTCCAAGAGGATGGGAAGTAGCCAACTCGTAATATCGCATCAAAGATGAGCAGCAAGATTCTTGAAGCAGACGTAGGTAAGTTTCTTATTATTGAGCCTGTGATGCGGTTGGACCGGGAGATTTTTGAATGTTGATGTTTTCTTTTGCTGATTTTACTTGGGTTAATTTAAATTTTATTGGATCGTTAACTGTATCAGGAATAATTGGACGACAGGAACAAGTATCAGCATCATGGGGCGTGAAAACTTTCTCCAAGTGGCTTGCAAAGGCATTTATTTTTTCATTTGTGTTTTTGGCCCAGGTACGGTTTTCCAGTCTTAGTGGAGATTCGTGGGTTATAGAGCATTGCATATGCCTTACAGGCATCTAGGCTGTTTAGATAGCCTTCTACTGCAGAGTCGTGTTAAATGAATTATCAAATTGTGTTGAAAAGAGGTAGTAAAAACATTAGCTTAATAACTCACTAAATTCGACTTAAAACTTTAAAAAAATTATACATTTAACAGAAATACTATAAATTATTATTATTCGATTAATTGGTATAAATTCTTCGATTAATCCTTTAATCGAAATTAGTAATTTTAAATTATTCGAAAAATTAATCGTCGAAAATTGTTCGATTAATCGAACAAGAATTAATCGACTGAACACCCTTAAATATATACATATTGAAAAACATGAAAACTCATATTAACAAATATGAAAACACGTTTCGTGTCTGTTTGGCAACCCCTCTTTCTTCTCTAACCCGATCGCCTAAAAAAAACGTGTAGGATACACCTAGAGAAAAACCATGCTTCAATTTGGTTACATATTATGTTTAATTTAACCATATTTTTGTTATTGACAACCATATTATTGTTAAATAAGTCCTCCATCAAGAAGCCACAACCGTATTATGGTTGCCTCCGAAAATGTTAGGTTTATAATAACTAAAATATGTTCAAAAGTCATAATAGCTAATGCACAGTCGTATTAGGATGTATGCGGATGACGTGCATCTATATGTAAGTAGCAGATCAAACGGATTTGAAGATAATCTTAATGCAGACTTAGAACGAGTTGCGGTATGGGCTGCCATCAATGGTCTTAGCCTAAACCCAAAAAAATCAAAATGTATGTTGCTTCATAAGAGGTCATATCGCAAATTTGAAGCACCGAGACTCTACATTGACGACCAACAAGTTGAAGTCGTCCGAAAAGTGAAGAACTTGGGTATACCGTTCAATGACACGTTAACTTGGTCAGATCACATTTCAATTACATGTGGAAAAACGTTCTCAATGCTCCGTAGCTTGTGGCCAACGCAATTTTGTACTCCATTTGGGATCCGACTGCTTCTGGCGAAAACTTACTTGATTCCTAAGTTAACATATGACGTGACATTTAACAATATAACAAGATACGTATTTGACCTCAAATCCTATGGGAATCGTCAGCACATAAGTTTCTACTCTAGGCAAATCTGCGGGGTTCCTCTCGATGACCTTATGAAAATAAAAACGTTGCAACTACTCCACAAAATAATCAACACACATCAACCGGAAGAAATGTACAGTCGTCTCAATTTCACCCGATCTAAAAGGAACAAAACAATAATACCCATGAGATACCAAACACTAGTATCAGAATGGCAGTTCTTTATACCCACTATACGTCTCTGGAATACTCTCCCATCAAACATTACGGCAGCAAGCAACGCGTTGGATTTTAAGAGGAAAATTTTTCAGTATTATTCTCGAACGTAACTCTTATTTTTTCCGAATATTACCAATATAAACCAATTTAGACTCCACATCCAATTAAAAATATTATTTTTATTATTTAAATTATTATTATATTTTTTTTTTATAACTAATTGTATACTTCTGCCATTTCTCGATTATTATTCTTTTCTGTAATTATTTTTAATTAATTTTATACTTTTGCTATTTTAAAATTATTATTCTTGTTAGTAATCATTCTTAACTAATTGTATACTTCTGCTATTTTTAAAACTTAAGTTTTGTTGTAGAAGCTCACATAAATAAATAAATAAAATAAAATAAAAAAATATCGTGGTTGTTTTTCTTTTGTTGCTTTTGGAAAAAAGAAAAATACTATTATTAATTTAAAAACAAATGATTGTCATATTTAACCATTAAATGTTTTAAGGCAACCATAATATGGTTCTAGCTTCTTGATGAAGGACTTATTTAACTATAATATGGTTGAAGGTAACAATAATAAGGTTATATTAAACATATGTTTAAAATTTTCTTTAAAAATAGTTTTTTCTCTGCTTGTGGACATGTCTGAAAAGACAACGAATAAATGCCACCGTTAAATAAAGGAGAAGAACTCATTACAGTCTTACTTCTCTACAGTGAGCTTTCATACAATGAAGCTATTCTATTGTTGGTTTAAAGGGCCGCGGGGGCTTGCGGCTTATTCGCATAGACCTTCTGCTAAAGAAAATCCCACAAAAAGAAGTCTGCTGGAGTCAAATCATACGATCTTGGTAGACAGTACATATCAATTTAAACCTCGAATCGCTCGTGCAGTATATCCAACGTGACGTGAGCTGTGTGGTACGTAGTGCCGACCTGTTGTAATAACTAAATGTTATTCGTGTCCATATCATCCAATTCAGACCAAAAGAAGTTGATAATCATCGACCTATAGCTCTATTACTGATATCGCCATCCCAAAATCAACAACAGACAGTGACTTTTTTAAGATGCATAAAATGCTTTTGGACTTATGTGGATTGGTATCGTTCCAAATTTGACAATTTTAATTACTGACGTATCCTTTCATCCAGTCTGGAAATTCGAAGAAGAATTATACTAGCAATTAGATGCTACTTTGGGCTGAGCGGGCAAATCAAATCTTAAGCCCTCTCCTAAAACACAAAAATAACACTCTACAAGACACTTATACTACCAGTGCTTTTGTATAGCGCAGAGGCATGGGTACTTGCGCAGGCAGATGAAGATGTACTTGGTGTTTTCGAGAGAAAAATTCTTCGTAAAATATATGGACCGGTTTGTGTTAGCGGAGATTATCGGCATCGTATGAACCATGAGATACAAAGACTGCGCTGGCTAGGACATGTTGTGCGAATGGAAGCAGATGCTCCGGCTAAGAATACGCTCCGCTGGAAAGATCAGGTTCAACAACAACTTTCTGATCTGAATATCCGAAATTGGAGAAAAAGCGCAGAAAATCTAAGCGCATGGCGATCAATTCTTAACTCGGCTAATGACCTACCCAGGTTGTGAATAGCCACTTATGTATGTATGTATGTCTCCATTCATCCAGATACGGGCCTCATTGCTAATCATGATTTTTTTATTAAAACTAGACTTAGTTTTTAACTGCTTCAGGGCCCATTTTCACGTGCTGTTGAACGCTATATCTCTCCACTGTGATTTGGCAAGTAATTCGACTGATGTAGCTTCAATATAATGGCCACTATTAACTACTGTCCAAGTGCGAAAGTCCCTACTTGAAGACCCATTTTGAAATAGCAAATTCCATAAATATTAACATCAATAGCAAATTTTTAGTTCTCAATCAAGCGAATTATCATCTTCTTCTTTATATAGACCTTTTACAAACTCAAATTTGTTAAAATTTAAAATTATTAAATTCGTTTGTAATTTCGGAAAAATCTTATTAAAATAAATGTGTTTCTTACTGGTTGTTTTCGTTTAAGTTTTTTTTTCGCAACTAAAAAAAAGTAACACGTTTTTTGTTTTAATCAAATAAATGTCCCAAAAGTATCTCTAACTTAATCATCATTTAATCTTCAAAATACACAAAAATATTTTCTTAACAAATAAATTCTTTTATATTGACAAAGATTTAAAGGGGGAATACGTAAGTAGTTTTCAATAAGAAAAAAATGAAGAGAAATTGGCAAAAATATAAAAAATTAAACAAACATACGAAGAGTAAACTTAAACTAAAAGAAACAATGAACCAGACGTTTTGCAAATACCCTAAAGGCGAAAACACTGTGCCAAAGAAATTGCGAAAAAGTTGCTAAAGTTGTGAAATGATACAAACAACTGTCAAAGGAAAACATTTTTAAGTTTCTAACTTATAAATTAAAATTTCAAGTAATTTCAAGTACTTTTGCTTTAACGGCGGTTGTAAAGTGTTTTCTGGTAGAGAGCTTTTTTTTTAAATTGTTTCAATAATTGAAAACATTTATGTGTAGTATGAACAGAAACCTTCTTAATAAATTGCAATAAAAGAAAGTTATTTTGTGCATAACATTTTTTAAATATTTTCGCTTAATTCTTTTTTAAATTTACTTTAAAAAAAATTCACAAAATTTCTTGTAAAACTAAATAAACCCAGTGCGCTGTGGTATCCCCATTAAAATAAAATTAGACAAATTTGTTTAAGACAGACCTCGTGTACCCAATTGAGAGAGTATTACTGTTATCCTTCGCCATATATTAACACATTCCTATTGAACTGGTATGGGCTGTTCACGCTCACTTCTCCAGTTCAGCTCACATTTTTAAATTTTTTTTTGTATAGATAACCGAAACTATTTCCTTCAAATTTGAAAACTTGTACTGTAACCGTTTTTCAAATATGGTGTTATTATACCCACACTACAATATTAGAGAGAGCACTATGCGTTTTTGCAGATGTTTGTAACACCTTTAAATATTGGTCCTGGACCCGCCTTTAAGTACCCCGATCGCCTCATACTTTGTTCAAACTTGGGTTTTTGAACACGTTTAAACAAATTGTTGATAAGATAAATTAAAGCCGTTCGCATTACATTTTAGATGATTAAGTCGAGAGGGCAAGCTGATTAATAAATTATTATTATTTGATAACCGTAGTACCGTAGGTGGAGTTAAAGGGCTCAACAAACAAGGTAAAATTTGGTTTGTCCAAATGTCTTTATTTCATGTACGCCCTGCTGCTAGTCCCTCAGATTCAAACAGTCTCCTACATATATAAGCAGGTCTTCCCTTTCTTCGCCTACCTTGTGGTTTCCCGTCAAGCGCTTCCTCAACGTATGCCTTATCTAATTCTATTTACGTCGACGAATTTCGGCTTTTATTGGTAGCGGGTCTTTTCTTGTCCACAATGTGGCAAAATAAATCTACGGAGAGCAGTAATTTTCCTAGTAGCAGTGTGCTATGTTTCGCACCCGTACAAAACAACGGAGTTTACACAAGCGTCAAAGATTTTGAGTTTGGTGCGCTTATAGATGAATGCTTATCGCCGACTTTTTTAACCCATGCAAATAATAGGACCAGTCCAAACACGTGTGTAAAGAGTAGCCAACAAGGGACCAGGACCAGTCCAAAAGTAACCCAAACGTATGGATAAAACATGGTATATTTAACATTACGATGTCCTAGGGCAGGACCATATAACCCACGTTTGGACTTCTAAGGAGTAGTTTTAAAACTACTCCATGGTATACTTAAGAGGATTAGTTTTGAAGTCGTTAAAAAACGAAGACATGTCGTCTGACTACAAACACTTTTTAACAATGACATGGTCCATGCTTACATTACATCGGACCAGTCCATGGAATAGTCAATTTTTTCAAAATGGATCAGGTAGTCCAATATTATTTGCAGGGTTGGTTTTCGCAATATTATTCTAGGGCTTGATTTAGCTGCACACTCGTTCAAGTGCTTGAGTGATTAATAAATAAAAAACAATAAATAAATTTGTATATCTTTAAAGCACTAAGAAGAAATACTTTAATTAATTTATTAGCATATTATTTTTTTCAATATATCGGGTGATTTTTTATTTATTTATTTATTTGTTGTCCCACACACAAGACTTAAAGTCTTATATTACAGTATAGGACTGAGAATATGTTGTATAATATAATGTGAAATAATTAAAAAAAATTAAGTAAACATAAATCACAATAATAATAATAATAGTAGTAAAAAATATAAAAAAAAGAATAAAGAAAATATATACTAAAATTAAAAATATACTTAAATTAAAAATAACTATTTAACACATGTGAAAAAATATAAAAAAAAAAAAAAACAAAATTAATTATGAACTTTGACTAGCAAAATACAAAATGATGTCTTTTATAAACAATTGAACGTTACTAATAACTTGAGATCAATGAGGAATTAAGTTCCAAAGACAGGTTGCATAGCTAAAGAATTGCCATTCAGACATGAGGCTGTGGTGACGAAATAATATTAATCTTCGTCCTCTGGTTGATCCGGAGAAAACCAATCGTTCGTAAAAATGTTCGGGTTGACGAGTATATATAACCTTATGCAAAAAGATAAGACCTCTTGTTTTTATTAAGTCATCAAAACAAATGCCATAAAGCCGTTTCACAAAAGCTGCGGTGCTGTCATATCGTTTTATACCAAAAAAAACCGTATAATGTTTTTAAATACGATTTTCAGTTTTCTCTTACTGTGATGATTTCCAAAAAGTTCACAACCATACAGTAATATGGGTATGAACAGTATTGAGATTGAAAAAGCGTTCGCAGCATAGAAAATGTTCGCCCACAGGCATAATTTATATGGTCTGACCATGTAAGGGAACTGTTAAAATATACTCCAAGATTTTTTGCAGAGTTAACAATTTCTAATTGTTGATTATTGATGGCTATAATTGGTGTAATTTGTATTTTCGATATTCGCTTTTGAATGATGATACATTTGGATTTTTTTGGATTTATACCCAGCCCGTTAGCTGTAGCCCAGAAGTAAACACGATGCAATTCTTGATTTAGGGTGATGACACATTGATCAATATTATCAACATCGCAACTTATATAAAGCTAGACATCATCTGCATACATTCTAACCTTACATTGTTCAACAGTAAGCGGTAGATCGTTAGAGTACAAAGAAAAGAAAAGAGGGCCTATAATTGATACCTATCTATTATCTTTTTGGCCACACTGGTTTAAACAGCTGACGCACGTTTCGTGTTTTGTTTCACTGTCAAACATCTTCAGTTTGGTCTATAATTTAACCATGAATCGTCTTACAAACGAACAACGCTTGCAAATTATTGAATTTTATTATCAATATGAGTGCTCTGTTAAGATAAATCATCGCGCGCTTCTTGTGTTTAGCGACGAAGCTAATTTTTGGCTCAATGGGTACGTTAATAAGCAGATTTGTCGACTTCGGAGTGAAGATCAGCCAGAAGCATTGCAAGAGCTACCAATGCATCCAGAAAAAGTCACAGTTCGGTGAGGTTTATGGGCTGGTGGCATCATTGGACCATACTTCTTTAAAGATGATGCAAATCGTAAGGTAACTGTGAATGGTGAGCGCTACCGTGAGATGATATCCAACTTTTTTTTTCCCAAAATGCAAAAGCTTGACTTGCATGACATGTGGTTTCAACAAGACGGTGCCACACAGCACACTTAACAATGGGCTTATTGAGAGGTGAGTTCGGTGAACATTTTATTTCACGTTCGGGACCGGTCAATTGGCCGCCTAGATCGTGCGATTTAACGTCTTTAGACTATTTTTTGTGGGGCTATGTTAAAGCTCATGTCTATACACACATGCCCGCTTCAATTGACGCATTGGAAGACAACAATGCAGCATTTATTAATGAGATACCGGCCGAAATGTTGGAAAGAGTATGCAAAAATTGGACTAAGCGGATGGACCATTTGAGGCGCAGTCACGGTCAACATTTGCATGAAAGCTTATGTGTTTATTTTTTTTTTTTTTTAACTTACCTATAGCTCTTTAAAAATCACCCATTATAAATTGTGGAATTGTGAACATTGAAGGTTTATTTAAAGATGAAATAAAGACATATAAAAGAAATCTTCGTCGGTAGTACACCTGAAAGTTAAGTGAAATGTGTTCAGTAATCAGAAAAAAAGTAAAAATACCACTTACAATTCTTCTGAAAGAACCAATGCATTTTACAAGGGATGTCCCAAAATGAACGCTTTTAAAAGTAAGTCATTATTTTTTAACGTACTTACATCCAGAAAAAAGTAATGAGCGAAGAAGCTATTCATTTTGAAAAAGTAATTGCATTTTTTACTGCGTATATTCAGTTTTAGGTATGTTCTGAGGATTCTTAGAGCCACTTTTTGGGTTAGAGTTTAGCGATTTACTTATTAGCGTATTTACTTTTTGTGTTGTATTTTTTTTACTTTTTTTTGCTAGTTTAAGCGGCCAACGGTGGTAGTTTAAACCTAAACTTAAACTGTCAGCATACACATGTTTAACATAAAGAACTTGCAAAAATATAAACAAAAAATACATTGTAAAACATTGCTTAGCACTTTTATATAATTTTGCCATTCTATATTTTTTCTGTAATATATTTTTTTTCCTTAAACGCAAAAAATTTCTTTCTTGTAAACAATATTAAATTCCCGCATTGTCTTCTTCTTCTTCTTTGAAAACATCCATATTACTTGATAAAAAGTTGATATTTGCAAAAAATGCTGCCATTTATTTGTGCTCAGTATGGTAGCGCTACATGGTTTAAGCTACCACTCAAAACTATCAAATTCAATTGATACTAGATTAACTTAATTCTCAGATTAGCTAATTATAGAATAAAATTAACTTTAATCTCAAACCCAAAAAGTGGCTCTTAGTGAATAATTAAATGATTAAGTTATAATCATGTCAATTTGAAGTGATAAACAAACCATTTAAAAGTATGGAAAGACATTCCGATTGACATGACGGTTGAGATGACATTAGTTATGATTTTTTGAATCGATCTAACAGTGTCCATCCGTCCATCCGGCTGGATAGCTGGCTGTCCATAAAAACATTGTGCGCCAAGTACAGGTCGCAATTTTTTAGATAATTTAATTGAGCTGTGTACATCGTTGTCCATAATTGTTCATAGTCCAATAACAAGTTTCTTTCCGGAATAGAATCTTTGTGCCCATAAATCATCTTATTATGTTGTGATTAAGTTGAAATTTGGTCCAAACTTGTTTTATATAAATTGTCTATACAAAAATAAATTTTTTTAAATTTCTAATACGATGTCTTTAGAAAAAAAATACAAAAATTTTTTAAGCATCTGATAATTTTGCATTTAACGAAAAAAATTTCAATTTTTAAAAACTCACAACGCGGATTTAGTTTTGAGGTCGAATTCCGTTTATGCCTTAAAAAAGCTTTCCCAACTTTTTTCACATATTTAAATATGTATGTACACTTGTATAAGTACACTTAATTCTTCCTGCCACTTTTGCTACAAATCGTTGAATTTTCTTCATTTTATTAATAAAATTCCACTTCACTTCCTTGCGAAGATCTTTTTCTTGTAGTTTTCTAGTTATTGTTATTCGAATCATTTGAACTTGTTTTTCCTTTTTAGAGTGTTTGGTAATAAATGTTCAAATAAATGACCGAAATCGTGTAGAAAATACATGTCAATTCAGCTGCACTGAAATAAGAGTCCTAATGGAAATCTACAGTTTATTTCGAAAGAACAACGAAAAACAATAGTCGTAAAATACATATTTTAGAAAGAGAGTAAAACTAAGAGGAGTAATAAAATTGTTAAAATCTAAGTTTTAAAATAAGTTCAAAGTTTTGAATAAAAAATTTTTCTTAAGGTATGTTCAGACTAGTGTTGCCAAGTTAGCCATTTAGTGGCTAGATTTAGCCATTAAAAAATGAGTTAAGCCATTAGCCATTTTTCAACTAGTTAAGCCATAAAATTTTTTTTTCCGTTTTTCTTTTAAAAGAATAATTTTTATTTTATTAAAAAGGTTATAAAAGTAACAGAAACATTTTTAGCAATTAAAACGCCTTTAATTTAAATCACAACTTTTACAACTGTTGAAATCGCTATAAACGATGATGATGAAACATATTTCAAAATAAATAAACAGTATTCCAATATAATATTTATAAAATGGATCAACACAAACATTGGTTTTTCTTTCTGGTTGCAATTATTTCAATAAAAAGATGCAGCGGCAATAAAATTGTTTTAGACATTTGAGAATTGACTATAAACTTGCTCTCACTTCCATAGCCTAACGCTGAAGTAGAGAGGGCATTTAGCCAAGTAAACACCGTTGAAAGTAATTTGAGAAATAGTTTACATTAAGCAACCGTTAATTCGATTCTATAAATTAGGTAAATATTTTTACCATAACAATAAAATATTTTTTAGCCACACCACAACACTGGAGAGGGTACTACACGTTTGTGCTGATGTTTGTAACTCCTTTAAATATTAGTCATAAGCCCACCCTTACGTATGTATATCTTCACTGTGGGGTATTCCACCACTTAAACTTCATTGAGCCACAAATTATCTGCAATTATAAACTCTGTTTAAATTTCACAATTAAAGGGTTGTGAACAACCTTTTCACATGAGAGATCAACCGATTGACTCGAGTCGGATTAGCAATGTTTGTCCGGCTGGCTGGTTGTCCATGTAAACCTTGTCCGCAAAGTACAAGTCGCAATTTGGAAGATTATTTGATAAAATTTGGCACATAAGTTCTAATGTAGTGTAGGGTATCATATAATCGGGGTGGACCGACTATACTTTCTTACTTGTTTCTTATTGTAGATCTGGACTCAAAAGGTGTTGGCCAAATGTTGTCGTGACTATGACTATTTATCGATGATTTAATTTTTTTAAATATCTACCAAATAATTAGTATTGTGGTTATTTTGTTGAACTATTTATGGTTTTTAATCCAAATTTTTAATTTTTTTAATTAGGCTTAAGTTCATGAAATTTAATTTTTCATTAAATTATTTTTATGAAGAAAGGAATTTTACAACATGAAAATTAATTAAAATTGTTATTGATAATCTTTCATTCTTGACATGGCTGGGGCTCGACCCCGGCCGGCAGGTTATTATGACATGTTTCGATCGCAACCACTCGATCTCCTCAGATGGATTTGCCGTCTTACACTCGCAGTCATCGACGACTGCTGACGTCAATAGTCAAACATCAACCTTAAACCAAATCGTATTCTAACATTTGGTAGATCGAAATTAAAAATATTAAAAATTTGGATTATCTATCTGATTTAACAAATTAATCTTATCTTACAATTTCATCGTAAACAACTTTAAATGAATAATTTCTGGTTTGTTATTGAATTTTAATGTGTTTTTATTAAAAAAAGCTTTTAGCCATTTTCCGTACATTTAGCTATTTTTGGTCACCAAGTTTTGCCAAAATTGGTTCAGACCTAACAAATATTTGTCGAAAAAACCAAAAAAAAGCGTAACCAGTAAATGAATGAAGCTTTAGCTTTATTTTTAACAATTTCTAGTGATTTACTAGACTTTATTTGTAATTAGATAAATTGTTTAATGTAATTTAGAAACTGTTAAATGATGTTTGATCTAGGCAAACGTTTTGCAAAAGCAAGTAATTTTTTAATAAAACAAGTGTTTACGTGTAGGACGTCAAATATTTAATAGGTATGAACTTAGGTTTATTTTAAAGAAAAGTCACTTTTACATTAAAGTGTATAAGACTTATTTCGGTAAAAACATAACAAAATTGGCTTAAACCAGCAAACAAAGCTAGCGTATTTTTAAACTTTGTTTGGCCACGTCCATAATTGGTCATGGCTTACAAACATATATAAAAGTCATACCCAAAAATTGCTTTAACCCGCCTTAACCCTTAAAAAATTTTAGTACCGAGACAAAATTTAGCACAAATAACTTTTATGCAATTGCAATACACAGTTAATCATTGCAAAGTTTCAAGAGCGTAGGTTCAGAATTGACCACAGGGGCGGTATAATACGGTGAGCATATTTTTGAAAACAGAATTTCAATATTAGTTAAAGATGCATTTGAGAAATGTCGGCAATGACCACAAATAATGTACCGAATTATCTGATCCTTTAGCTCTTAAATTATTTTTGGCTTATTGACGTACACTTTTTCTTTGAAATATCCCCAAAGAAAAAAGTCATAAGGTGTCAAATCGCATGACCGTGGAGGCCAATTAACATCTTCATGACGTGCGATACCACGGCCATTGCAGTTTTCGCGCAAAAGAGCCATTGTTTCGTTGGCTGTGTGGCAAGTGGCATCATTCTTTTGGAACCACATATCGTCCAGGACCATGTGCTTAATTTCTGGACACAACAAATTGTTTATCATCATATCGCGATATCGAACACCATTCACGGTTACTGTTTGGCCGACTTCATTTTTAAAAAAGGACGGCCCGATAACGCTGTCAGACCATAAATCGCACCAATCAGTCACTCTTTGTGGATGCAACGGCTTTTTAACAATCACTCGTGGATTCTCATTTGGCCAAATGCGACAATTCTGCTTGTTTAGAAATCGATTATTGTGACCAAAATAAAAAAAAAAAAAAAAAATCACGAAGTGCATGAAATGCATTTTGACTGGAACGCCCATTTTCGTAACAGTCTTAACGCGCGGCTTAATTGTACACCTTTCCATGGTTGAATTTGTCAAACACTGAAACAAAGAAATGTCGAATTTAGTTGGGCAAAAAACTTGACGGTAAGGTGTAACTCACAATCAGTGTCCGAAAATAAGCAGTACAGTACGCACCCAGGAACGATATCTATTTAAAGTGTTTGTATAGGCGAACACAACTCTTAATACCGTTCGTAACTATTTTCAAGAAAGATCCGAACATTATTTAGTGTTCTGTTCTTCGTTAAAAAACAGAACAATTATAGTGGTTCTGTAGGCAAAAATTTTATTTTAATTTTCTATAATGTTTATTTTTTTTACATTGATAAAGAAATGAGCAAACAAAAAATTTTAGCAACGTTCGCAGCACGAACGGCTGGTGTGTGTATTGTGTATATGTTTTGTTTGGGTAAAATTATTTTGCTGGCTTTTTTCGTATGGAGCGATACATAGTGTTTATATCTGAACACTGCTCACGCCCTTTTTTAATACATTTATAATCTTTAAAATATATTCTGGCCGATTCCGCTTAACGAACACCTCAATTTTCTTGAAGCTATTTGGAACAGTGTTCGAAAATAAACACTAAATATCGCTCCTTAGGTTCGGTAGATTTGTGGAAAACACACATAGTGTTTGTGAAGTTAATCATTAAAAAAAAAACGTTTCCCTGTTTGTCATCTTTCAAACACCAAAATAATACTGTTTTTTATTCAACTCAACCAAGAAGATTTGAACATTTAATTCCGTTCGTTTTTTTTTTTAACCGCAAACTTCATTGTGTTCGGTTAAGCTCATAAGTGTTCGTTCGTTTCTGTTGTGCTTAGCGCCATTTTGGCTGGTAAAAAAAAATAAAAATTTTTTACAAAATGAAAAAACACATACGAAAAAAAACAAAAAGCTAGCAAAATAATTTTACACAAACAAAACGTATACACAATTCACACCCAAGCTGTTCGTGTTGCGGTCGTTGCTTAATTTTTATGTTTTTTCATTTCTTTATCAATGTAAAAAAAGAAACATAATAGAACATTAAAATATAATGTTTGTCTTCAGTATCAGTATTACTACAAATTTGTACAATATATGAAGCAACTGTAAATGCGTCAAATGACATTGAAAGTACAACAGAATCATCAACTGACATTCACGCTATTCAACATTTATCAAATCGATCCGAACACAATATATTACAGTCTTGTCCAGGATGTGGTAAGCAGCATCAGAGAGTTAATTGTTATCATTTCAAAAATAGAACAAAATGCAATAAGTGTCAGAAAGAAGGTCATATTTCTAAAGTTTGCCAATTAAAAACAATTAACCAACAGAAGAAAACTTATTCGAATCCGAATTATAATCAGCAGAATGTACGTCAAATTCAAGAAACATCTTTTGAAGAAACATCAATAAGTCATATTGAAGAAATAGACTCTTTATGTGTCAATAACGTTAGCAAAACTAACAACAAAATTATCATTGAAATTCCTTTAACTTTTAATTATTATTTTTTCAATGAAAACAATATTATAATAAATCAAAGTTTTGTTTAAACAGGTAGATATAGTTATTACAAGTATCAGTATCTGTTTTTTTTAACGAAGAACAGAACATTATATAATGTTCAGTTTTTTCTTGAAAAAAGTTATGAACGGTATTAAGGGTTGTGTTCGTCTACATAAACACTAAAAAAAAAAGATATCGTTATTGGCCGTGTGAACCGAACGCTAAATAATTTTCTGTTTATTTTCGAATACTGATTTGGAATGGTTACTAACGACATGGCGACAGAATAAAGTCAAGTATAAGGTGATAAACAAAAAAATTTATTTGATAGAAACAAGTACTTTCTGGAGTGTATTTCTTTGAATTCCTCTAAAAGACACTATTTAATGTGTTGTTGAGTTTTTTGAGTGCTTTTCATAAACATTTTTCTACACAATCAATTGTTTGTCACCTGGAAAAAGCACATAAATTGTGCGACGAACTAAACAGCATAGAATTTGTCATTGTGGTTGTATACAAAGATTTTGTACACACATTTGATTTTTTTTTTTTTTTTTTTTTTTTTAATTTTCCAATATCTCTAAAAGGCTTTTATATGTGCGTCTTAATTGACAGAAGGGCGAAGACTATTGAAAACTGTGAGAATCGGTCAAAAATTTCACAAAGCCCCCATACAATAGAGTCTTTGTGCCCTTAAGCTATCTTGATATGTTTGAATTTAGATTTCATTTGGTGCAAACATATATTATTGCAATCTAAATCATAAAACAAAACTCTAAAATTACTTGAAGAAGAACAAATATCAAACAGATGTGTATATCTATATAATATTGGCACAAAGAACTCTTATATGAATCTTAACTTAATTCATGTAAGAACTTTTATATGAATGATTGACCATGGGTCCCAGATACTGACCGACTATACTTTCTTACTTGTTATTTTTATTCTTTAATAACTCAAATCATTTATTACTTTCTTTCTTATTTTCTCTTACAGATTCTTGACAACAATTCAAATAAACAAAATGCCTGAGTGCCATAAATAGTAAGAACATTTTTTTAATTTATTTTTTTTGTTACAAAATTTTCTTTTTTTTATAACCATAAAAAAAGAATAAAACTAAAATGTCCAACTGCTATTCAGCTCTAGATAATAGGCCAAAATAAGAAACAACATGAGTATTTATGGGAAAATCCTTTTAACATTAAGCAACCTTTCAACAATATTTCACAACTCTTAGAAAACAAAAAATAGAAACCGAAAAAAGCAAAAAGATAATTATACCAAAGTTGCATTTAAATTTAGAGTTAATAAAAGGAAAAAGATATATTTAGAGAAAAAGGAAGCATCATAATACAATAACAATTTCTTATTTATATTATGCAAATAAATATTATAAATACTGGTCCAACAATGGCTGCCTCAGAGCCACCAGAACCACCACCGCGTAATCCGGAGCGTATTAATGCCACATTACATAAACTAGCGGAATCTGTAAGTACTTTGTTTAATGTTAGAGATTCTAACGGGAATGTTTGTGTAGTAGTTTCTCTTCCCATTTTCTCCCCCCCCACTACCCGCATTTAATTCAAATACTTTTGGTTAACTTTCCATGTTTTTGGCTTGTACTCTCGTATTTCACTCATTCTCTATTACACACACTAATTCATTCATTTCTTTAATTTTTTTTTTTTTTTGTTCTTCCCTGTTTCCGTTAACACTTCTTGTTCCCCCCAACTTCCGCTAGCACTTAGTGTCCCTGCTATAAAAAAAACAAAGTCATTTTCACTAGTTTTAATGTATTTTTGCATGTATTTCTCTTTCTCTATTTAATTTTTAGCAAAACAAAACAAAATCTTAGTTGTTGTTATCTGCAGAAAAAACCCGTATTTTACACCTGTTGTTTTCTACTTGGCCGCATTTGAATTTAATGTTTATGTTACCTTTTTTGCCTTCAACTCTCACCTTTCAAAGTTATTTATTTCAGTTTTTTTTTCTTCTCCACATTTTACCCCCATATTTTATCTGTCATCATAAAACACACAAAATATTGTTGCAAAATATTAAAATTTTTAGTACAAAGAAAAAAAAAGAACAACAAAAAAGACAAAGAAAAAGCTTAAGAGAATTAAAGTCCCCAAAATATAAACAGAATTATGTCGACTTGCCAGAAGTGCCAGAAATGGCAAAAAGAAGCATTATTAAAAATGAACTGGAATCTACTGAAAGTGATAGTAATTTACATACTTTTATTTTTCTTTGGAACTTTTTATACCATAGTATATTGGGACACGAACAATGTACTTTTCTTTGGTGCTTTAACAAAATTTTATTAAATATTCTGAGTACTTAAAAATACATCTGATTTTTATGGTTGAACTAGTTAATTATAAAATCAATATGGCAAAAAGGGTGTTATTTAATATTAAAAGGAAATATTCATTACACAGCCCAACAAAATAGTGCTTTTTTATAGTTTGTAAAAATAATTAGCTGATCCCTATGTATTTTTATATGCTGCCCTGCAGATAATAGGACCAGTCCAAACACGCGTGTAAAGAGTAGCCCACAAGGTACTAGGACTAGTCCAAAAGTAACCCAAACGTATGGAAAAAAACATGGTCTATTTAAGATTACGATGTCCTAGGGCAGGACCATATAACCCAGCTTTGGACTACAAAAGAGTAGTTTTAAAACTAATCCATGGTATACTCAAGAGGATTAGTTTTGAAGTCGTTTAAAAACGAAAGGGCGTCGTTAAAAAACGAAGATATGTCGTCTCACTACAAACACTTTTAAACAAAGACATGGTCCATGCTTGCATTACATTGGACCTGTCCATGGAGTAGGACGGTGGCGTTATTAGTTTTAAAGATTTTTACATAATTAACACTATTTTTTGTATTATTCGGTCAGTATTTCGCGAACGGTTCTCCAAACCTTAAAATACACGCTGAATTTATAATCTGCATGAAAATCTCTTGCAGTTGAGTAGAGTCACATTTGTTTATATCTTATTTTTATTGCAAGGATTGTATTTTTTTTTTTTTTTTTTTTTTTTTGTTTTTGTTTAGTCTTAAAACGTTTTTATTTCAATTTTCTGAAATGAAAATGACTGATCTTTAATTGTTTTCCAAGTTGACTACGAATATTTCTACAACCTTTTGTTTGGGAGATATTGTGCATTAATTTAAAAAAAAATACTTAAAGTGTTCCTTTATAATTTAATTTTTATGTCAAATTCATCATTATTAACATCATGGCTACGACGAAAGCTTAGGTTAGGTTCCATTGGCAACCAAGCTCATTTCACGTGGATTCAGTAATTAGTTCGCGTTGTGTTACCATGTTTTCCCATCTCCTTAGAGTCCTTTGTTGGCTTTAAAGCTTTTATGTAATAGTTCTTTTTAAAGTATGTGAAATATTGAAGGAATAGAACAATTACAAAAAATCTTTATAAAGTTTAAATTTACCACGCAGAATATATTTTCAACTTAATGAGAAATTGTAATTATTTTCAAAAAAAAAACACACACATTACAACTTAGACACATCTATGTGAGTTAATCAGAAATCTATTAGACACATCGGAACAAAAATTTCCTCCGATAAATTTATGAATCAATATGTGACAAAAATCTCAACGAAGAATGAAGTCTGTCATTTGCAAGAAATGTCTGATTCAGACAACGTCGAAGTATTTTGCTGGTTGGGTTGTTTATCATATGACAAAAACTTTATTTATTCTTTATCTGTCATTTCTTTGACGACACCGTTCCAAATCGGGTTTGGATGGATCATGTCTTAAACTTTTTATAAGAATTTCCTAGTTTCCTACAGGTGGCACGTCACAACGTCCAGTGTCATAGTGTCCATGGACACTGTGACACTTTTGAAAATGTCATAATGACCGTGGGCATTAAGACACTTTGCAAATGGACATTATGTAATTTTTAAAAATGTCATAAGGTCCATAATTACTAAAGACATTAAATACAAAATAGATCTACATACACGCAGAGAAAAACATGTTTTATTATGGTAATATGGTTGTCGGTGACAGTGATGTGGTTAAATTAAACATAATATGGTTAAACAATTTTTAAAAATGGCTTTGTTGTTTTTTCTGTGGGTGCATATATTTAATATATAACAGAAACACTTTTGGGCGCAACAATTTTCTCCCCTATGGTATAACAAATACCGTCCTTCGGCCGGGCGCAAGGGTCTTCTGCTCAAAGACCGGCTTCGCTAACTAAAGCTTCTCTGCGCAGCCGAAGGCCGGCTATGCTTTCGAGTTTGTAAGCATGTTGTGGACATTATGACACTCTACAAAATGTCATAACGTCCACGGACTTTATGACACTGCTCTGATGGACATTATGACACTTTTAAAAGTGTCATAAAGTCCATGGACACTGTAACACTTTTTTACATTTCTTCCTTCGCTTCTTCACTTAGCATACCGATAGGAAGCGTTTTTTAATATTTGCATATCATCTGAATAAAAAAATTTGTTTATTTACTTAACACATATGCCATCTTTTATTAAAATGATTAAGGGACCGCTTCAAAATGTCTCTTTTAACATCTTCAACTTTATCTAGAATTAATTTGAATTTTTTGCTTTTATAAAATTGTTAAGTGATTAAATGTCTCCATTGCAATTAATTATTTCTTTACACTATTTCTATAGGTTTATATACAGTGACGCACTATATTATTGGAACAGAAAGCACTTTTATGTTCACGATTAAGCCTTGTTAAAAATGTTTGTAATAAAAAAATAATTTTACTAAATAAAACGATGAATTTTCCACAAAATTCACTTTATTTCCTTTAAAAATTTTGATTATATGACCCTTAAAGAAAAAGAAAGCAAAAAGTACCCCAATTTGCTGGACAAAATTATTGACACTTAATCAAAAATGTTAAAATCAGGTATGTTCTAGGTTTCGACTCGAATTGAAAACGAAAAATACTTTAAATCCGCATAATTCATAAATTGGTGTTCTCAAATCCGAATGTTTTTGTGTATTCGAAGTTTTTGTTCGAAAAAACTTTTTTTGGACTAAAGATCGCTAATTTGCTAACCGCAGCATGATAGCAATGTTTAATTTTTTTTTTAAATCGTGAAAGATGTAAAGAATCACAGGAAAAAATTGCTTCTATCGCGAGCATGGCTAAAATTCGCGAAAAATTGCAAACTTTTAAACAAACAAAAATCGGTAAAAAAAAAAAAATAAAATTTCGGAAAATAACAAAAAAAAAATCGAAAAATCGCGTAAATTTTTAATATTTCAAACCAGCCATATAATTGATTAAAAGTCCCTAAAACTATAAGGATTGGCAAAAATTAGGTAAAAATTGCCAAATTCGCGGAAATTCGCAAAAATTTGCTAATAGCGGCATGATAGCAAAGTCTACTATTTATTATAAATCGTTAAAGCTGTAAAGAAAAACTTACTGAAACAAATCGCTTCTATCGCGAACATGGCTAAAATTCTCGAAAAATTGCAAAATTTTAAACAAACAAAAAATCTAATTTGAGATCGCTAAATCGATTAAAAAAACAATTTGTCTGAAAATAACATAAAAATTGTTATAAACAAGTTAGAGTGCTATGTTCGGCTGTGCCGAATCTTTGATACCCTCCACCGACAGTTCGAATGTTTAAGGAGTAATATCTGTATGATGTTATTATTATCTTAAACTGTGACGATTTTTTATTAACTATGGTTTTAGGCGACTCAACTGTTTTCCGGTAGTAGGGTTTATATGGGGCTTAGGGTAAATTATGAACCGGTCATCACGAAATTTCACAGCGTCATTTCTAGTCCTTTAAAACTGTGACGTACCAATTTCGGTTATGATAGCGTTATAAATTATGGGTTTAGGTGTACTAAACTCTTTTCCGGAAGTAGGGTTTCTATGGGGCCTAGGGTAAATTATGTACCGATCTTCACGAAATTTCACAGTATCATTTATAGTTCTATAAAACTGTGACGAGCCAAAATTTGTTATGATTGCCTTATTATTTACGGTTTTAGGCGTACTAAACTGTTTTCCGGTAGTAGGTTTTTTATGGGGCCTAAGGTAAATTATGGACCGATCGTCACGAAATTTCACAGAGTTATTTCTAGTCCTAAAAAACAGTGACATACCAAATTTTGTTACGCTAGCGTTATTTTTTACGGTTTTAGGCGTACTAAACTGTTTTCCGGGAGTAGTGTTTATATGGGGCTTAGGGTAAATTATGGACGGATCTTCACGAAATTTAACAGCGTGATTTCCAGTCAAATACAACAAATTTTTGCAAAATCTTATCTCATTCCGTGCCTTGTTCCAGCATTTATGTTATTTTTTGTAACAAAATTATAAATTTTTTTAGGTGGTGGTTCCACATTTTGATTCATAGCTCTGGTCCTACTGAACCGATTTTGCTGGATTTCAATCCCAAACTGCTTAGGATAACTACAAGCAATTTGGCACCAAGTTTGTTCATTTCTTTTGAGTTGTTCGAAAGTGAGCGTGTTTTCAACAGACAGACAGACGGACATGGCTAAATCGACTTAGAATTACTCAAGGACCCAGAATATATATACTTTATGGGGTCTGAGATGAAAAATAAAAAGTTTCACTCGGAATGACAAACTTAATATACCCTCTTCACAACTAATTGTGGTTGAGGGTATAAAAATAAGCTGTAAGTACATCAACATAATGAAAAAGTCGATTTTAAATTTAGGGTAAGTTAGGGACTTTTGCATTTTAGATAACGATATATTTTTGATTAAATTGGATAAAAACAGATTTTAAGCTAAAAACAAAATTACAGCCAGTTCATGGATTTCGAACGTCATCGTTCGCATAGAAAATTACATTAAAAACAAAAACAAACTTCGAACAATGTCCGAATTTTGTTTTTGTTTTAAATGTAATTTTCTATGCGAACGATGACGTTCGATATCGTTAAACAGGCAGTTAATTTTTTTGTTAAAAATGTTATCAAATATTAGAATAAAAGTTTATTCGTTTTACTTTCACCAATCCATTACTACTCTAATTGAAAACGAATAAAAACTTGTGGATGTGAAATGCAGAACACCAAAAATGCTTAAGTTATCCACTTTCGATTGGATTCGGATTCTAGAACACACCCGAGTATTAGCTACTGAGAATATTAATATGTAGTTGCTAATTTTTTGTTTTCTAACTGCCTCCAGTCGATCAAAATATCAATTTGTTTGTGGCATCTGTCTCAATATTATGACATTCTTCGACCAATGTCGACTTCACATCATTATTTTTTGTTGTTGTCCCCATTTTCACTCTTCTATCCAACTCTTCCCATAAATGCTAGATCGAATTGTGGTCTGGGAGTTGTGGCGGATGTGGTAGAACTTGTGAAACATTACGCACAACATGAGCCGAATGCTTAAGGTTGTTATCGTGTTGGAAAGTGAGAGATGATGGTTAATTCAACTTCTCGGCACTTCATTAGGTTTTCTTTTAAAATATTCACCCTTATCGTGTTTGGCGTATTTAAAATACGCCTACGACTGTTTGGTAATAGATTAAAGGAAATAAGTTCACTTTCTCTTTAATCTTTTACCAAACAGTCGCAGGCGTATTTTATGTGAAGCGACTTCTATCCATCATTTCCACAATCTCACCATAACACTTGCCTTGATAATGCAAAAATAGAATGATTTTGCGCTGAGATTTTGTGGTTTTCTTCTGTTTGTTACCCATTTTTAATAAAATCAATAAATTTTTTAAACATTTAAGGCACACTGACATTCTCACTTTGATATGTAAAAATTTCGAAATTTAAGCAGTACACAAGGTACATTTACACAAATTAAACTAGTTAGCGGACCGACATTAATCCCAATTGTCAAATTCGTGTGTATGAGCAAAAATTTTTACATGTTCTTTTCTTTTTTTTTAATGTCACATAATCAAAAATTTGAAAAAAATATAAAGTGAATTTTGTGAAAAATTCATCATTCTATCTACACAGAAAAAATTATTTTTCCAATTCAAACAAAAAATTTGTAGAATCAAACAATTTTTTGTCTGAAATCGGTCCTATAAACAAATTTGCATATTCAAACAATTTATTTGCATTTTGTTTATTGAAAAAAACACTGATTTCTTCAAACAAATAATTTAACTGAATCAAACAAAAAGTTTACTGAAATTCATATACTAAATTTCAAAATCAAAAAAAAAAAGTTTTTGCACAAGCAATGTCGCGCATACAAGTAAGCACTGTATGAGAAGATGAAGGCAGAGCAGAGCCGCCGGCTGGCTTTGAGACACATATTTTTTTTTTGTTGGAATAATTTTTGAACGAAGTCTTATTTATACATACAACACAATGTTTTTGCTGTATCCTTTCCTTTGCTAAAGAAGAAGAAATGTAACCAAAAACGGCAGCAAACCGACTCGATATGCTTTTCGTCATCATTCTATTTTTGTATTTGATGTAGGTATTTAACTAAACAGTTTTAAAAAAATTAATACGGGATTTTGGTTCTTATAATGTTGTTACAAAGAGTGAAACGTTTTTTTTTTTTACCTGATATTGTTTTTCTTATATTTGCACTTCTTTAAAGAGTCCAAAAATAGACTGTGTGTGTTTTTTGTTGTTGTTCTTATATTTCACATAAAGAAGTGCTGCTTACGATCAAATAAAAAAATGCGAAACCCGACAACATTAAAGAGCGTTAAATATTTCATACAAAATTACGAAAATTTGACACCAATAACGCGTTTATTATATTTTTGAAGAGTTGTCCACATTTTTGTTGGTTAAATAAAAATTAAACAAAAATATTGATTCAATCATTAAAAAAATTTATAGAAATTAAAAAAGTTTTTAAACAAGCGTTTGTTTGAAAATAATTCGGCAATAATTTTTTCTGTGTAAAAATATTTGTTTATTAAAAATCACTTAAACAATGCTCTTAAATCAATCGTGTTGGTTAAAGGCTTTAAGTGCCAATAATTGTGTCCGTCACTGCAAAAATATTTTAAAAACTTTGAAAGTAAAAACAACAAATGTTAGTATTGTGGTTATTTTTTTGAACTATTTATGGTTTTTAATCCAAATTTTTAATATTTTTAATTAGGCTTAAGTTCATGAAATTTAATTTTTATTAAATTATTTTTATGAAGAAAGGAATTTTACAACATGAAAATTAATTAAAATTGTTATTGATAATCTTTCATTCTTGACGTGGCTCGGGCTCGAACCCTGGCCGGCAGGTTACCATGACATGTTTCGATCGCAACCACTCGATCTCCTCAGATGGATTTGCCGTCTTACACTCGCAGCCATCGACGACTGCTGACGTCACTAGTCAAACATCAATCCTTAAACCAAATTGTATTTTAACATTTGGTAGATCGAAATTTGCTTTCCTGAATGATTATCCATTTTAATTGATTTTACATGTTTTTTTTTTTTTTTTGTTTTGTTATGTTGTTATTCCTAGTTTTGTTAACTACAAAATGATAAAATAATCATTTTCCAATCTTTTGTTTTTTGGGTTTGTTAATTATCTTTATGCGCACTTTTCGCTCCAATAATAAACAATGTATGAGATCTGCATCGAAAAAAATTACATATGGCTATTTCCAAAAAAACGTCAACCACAAAAAATGGAAAAAAACATTTTTCTTTTCAAGATTTATTTAGAGAATTGCTTATATTCTTTTAATATATGTGTATAAATTAATTGATTCGAAAAAAAAGATAAATGGTAAACGAAGTACTACAACTTTTAGCACATACTTGTGTATATTAGAAAATATGCATTTGGAACAACAATACTCTAATCTAAGGCATATTTATGATCTGAAAAACATTTTTTATTAGGTTTCTTATATAAAGGATTATAAATAGCAACATAAAAAATTTTAAATCATGGGGGAAAAATTGTCCCGTTTACAATGTCCCGTTTACAATTTATTTAAAAAAATGTAATTCATATTTTATTTTGAAATCGAAACCATTTTTAGGGCACATTAGTACGCAACATTTTAAAATTAATCCCAATAAAATATTGTGTCAGGTTTCGCAGAAATCATTGTTTAAACGGTTACCCCTTAAAACCCACTTCCGTTTTTTGTCCAGTTTACAATCACTGGTTTTTTGCAATTATCTCGGAAACCACGACAGTAAGCGAAAAATTAAAGAGCTAATTGAGAGTTAAAAGAATCATTAATTTAAAAAAATTAAAATCAGGTTGTTTTTAACAGTTTTGTCAATATAAACGTGTGCGAATGTCCCGTTTACAATCTTGGAAGTGCCCATATATATTTTTAATGAAATAATTGTTGTTATAATCCCTATCCCTAAGAGTATGCAATATTTTTTTTTTTGCAAAAATGTTATGACAAGTTTCGTTACTTTTGCTAGAATTTTAAAGTTTTCATACTGTTCCGAAAATTTTCGAGAAATATTTTTTTCTCTAATCGAAAGAAGACACTTCCACCTTTCATTTTATTAAAAGAACAGTTTTAGGAAAATTGGGGTTACAGAAGTTTTTTTACATTCAAAATCAAAAACAAGTTAATTTTTAGAGGCATATCTTCTTAACGGCGGCGCATGATATTCCCATTATTTTTTGTTTTAATTTATGGAGAAATGCTATATTTATTCAAATAGGTTAAAGTTAAATGGTATTATCAGAAAAATTATAAATATATGAATTGCGTGGAAATATAAGTATGTACATCCTTGCTAAGCAAACACCCTTGTATGGACTTTATTACCACAATATTTTTAAAGTTAAATATAAAATCTCTACAAAGTTGTATCATTTGATTTTGGAAATTAAGTAGTCGAAAAATGGGGTTTTTAACACCTAAATCCCTCTGTGTGGCGTGCTGTTCCCACAATAATATTTGTTTGCGCCGTAAAAGAGTTTAGCCATCTTATAGACTTTTTCTTTAAATTCGAAGGTACAAATTTGGAATGTAATAATAAAACAGTATTTATATATGTATGTATTAGCTATTAAATGGTTAAATAACATACACATGGGGCATTATTTGTGAAGCGGACAGCCAAATAAAAATATTTTGTTGGAATTTCTTTATGGTAGATATGAATAAGTGTGAGAAATATTTTTAGTAGATATGAATAAGTGTGAGAAATATTTTTTTTCTATTATGTTTATTTGTCGAGTTATGGGGTATTAAAATGTTGCCGTTTTCAAAATAATGTTTTCTTAAATTATTTTTTTGAACCAAAAACTAGTCAAACAAAAAAATTGTAAGTGATTCTTATATAAAATCGATTGATCTTTAATTAAAAAAAATTCATCTGCAAAACCGGAAATGGCCAATTAAAATAAAAATTTTTCTAACTTAGTCTTAAGTTTCTTCTATTTATTTTAACCGAAATTAGCCCATGTGTCCTTATTATATTGTACAAGTTTTATTATTTGGCATTAATTATTTTAAAAGTTATGCAAAATTATTTTAGCCCGTAAATGTAGTTTTTGCAATGTTGTACCGTAAAAGACGGGAAATGACGAGTTTAAATATAAATTTTTCTCAAACTTATTTTTGGGAATACAATATTTATTAGTTATAAGATTTTTTTGTCGTGCTAAATTCCAAATTCTAATTTTTGATAAATACACTGCGCATTTCACTGGTTGCTTAGGCCAGATCATCAGGAAACCTTTTTTTCTAAAAGAAAAATTAGGACTAAGTTAGAAAAATTTTGATTTAAATTGGTTATTTCCGGTTTTGCAGATGTAAAAAAAAAGTTTTTTCGTATCAGTTTTTTTTATTTAAAGATCAATCGATTTTCTATAAGAATCACTTAAAATTTTTTTTGTTTGATTAATTTTTGGCTCGTAAAAAATATAAAAAAAAAATTTTTTTAAAACGGCAACACTTTAACACCCTGTAACTCGACAAAGAATCATCATAGAAAAAAAATATTTCGCAGAATTATTCATATCTACTAGAACGGTAGTTATGCCAAATATAAAAAAATTGCAACAAAATTTTTTTATTGGATTGTCCGCTTCAAAAATAATGCAACATATACTGGTTTTGCAAAATCTCAACTTCAACCGGCTAATGATTTTATTATAAGCATAATTTTATCTTTCCCCACTTTACATAATACTTAAGACTTAGTGACAATCCTTCTTATTCGGAAAACATACCGATAGTTTTTCAAAAAACAAAAAGTTTTAATACATAAATTTTAAATTATTTAGTTTTCAAAGCATTCTTATTCCTTTCATATTTAACCTTTGTTTTAGTTTTATTTAACTTTTCTAATTAGATTAAAATAAAACTTTTCAATTAAAAGCATTTACTACTAATTAGAAAAATAAAAATATTTGTTTTTAACTAAACTCCTGTTTCTCTAACTTTTCTGCAGAAAAATATTAAATCATTAGATTCATCAGTGCTGAGCGATAAAACTGTCAACAACAATAAACCGCTAAAAACAATTTTATCACTGGATGCAACATCTTCAGTAGCAGCAGTATCAACAAATGCTGCAGGCAATACAGCAACCGGAAAACTTGTAACAACAGCGAACAACTTGCAGTCGCCATCTGGGCCAACTGCAGCAACATCAGGTGCTTTGTATTTGAATAAACAACAGCAGCAACAAAAGCAACAGCAACAACAACAACAACTACCACAAAATGATTTAACACCCAGTGGTGGTGAGAGTACAACATCGCCCTTAAGTTCAAATGGTAGCAATCATACGCTTACCTCACCAATGACGATAGACCACCAGCAGCAACAACAACAACAACAACCATATCGTTTAAATTATCAAATACCAACAACATCTACATCATCAACAACTGCCCATAAAGGAGGTGGCAGTAGTGGTGGCCTTGAGACCACATTAATTGCAACACATATGACGCAACAGCAAAACTGTGGTGGCCAACGTGGCAGTGGCGTTGGGGGATTATTAAGCGACCAACATCAGCATAATTTACAACTACAACAACTAAACAATCATCATTTAATCAATGGCGGCAGTTCGTTAGCAACAACAATAACAACCGGAAGTAGCGGTGGCAGTGGTGGTTCCTCAAGTAACAACAGCAATCATAGCAACAGTTTAAGTGGCTCGAATGTCTTTAATATCAACAATCTAATAACCACACATGCACCAGCCCTAGCAGCAACAAATAATTTACAAACATCTCTGGGTACGTACATTCATATTCATATGTATTTCCTTTAATTTTCATTGTATTGGTGTATACGGTTTGTGAGTGAGTGTTGAATTTTGTAAATTGTTAATTAATTCGATATTTTGTTTCTTTACAAATTTTAAATTAACAAAATTTATTGGTTTCAATTGAAAATGTCATTAGTAAAATTATCGTAAATAACTAATTACTTTATTGTTATTGTAATTTTATGTAATTAATTATAACATTTTTAAGTTTAATCTTTCCTACACTGGTATTTCTCGTCACATTTGCACACATACGTTTCTACATTTGTTATGCATTTTATGAATTTATGTCATTTGTTTAGAATATTTTTTTTTTTGTAATTAATTGAAATTTAACTACTTGAAGTTCATCCATAAACATTTTAAATTAATATTCTTTGGAAAAACTCTTATTAAGTTTGAAATAAAATTATTATCTTCATTAGTTTTGGATAAGAAAATCAATTTAGTTTCTTATTAACGCTAGTGAAACCGTATATCAGGTACAGGTTCAAATCAACACTTTTTTTGTAGTTCGAAAAATATTCATACAGTGAATTAAAACTAAGGAGTAGAATTGAAGAAAACGTATCTAAATAAGCTCGAAGTTTAGGATAACACTAACGCGCAGTGTGAAACAAATTCCCGTTCCGGGAATTTCAATTATAATTTTTTCCGCTTTGCCAGGATTTTTCTTGCTGGATCCCGGGAAATAAAAAATGCCTCATAGTTTAAGAAAACAGCTGCAGTCGGGCCTCAATTATTCGTGATCCGGTTAACCGGTAACCCCGATTAACCGTGATGGCCAAAGACCAGTCTATTGTTTTTTGTTTGCAATTTTTGCAATGTTTTCAAACAGTTTGCTTCGATTAGCCGTGATTACCTCTATTATCCGTAATGGCAGTTGAAAAATATTAGACAAACAACATTACACGACTCATTTTAAGAAATTGTATTCTTTTTTTTTTTTGCTTAATGTCCTTTTTTTTGCCTCATGTTTTCGGTAGAAAATTTAATATATACTACTTATTTAATTTAAAAATGTACATAAACTTCTTGAATTAACTTTTTTTAATGTAAATATGTGTGTACACCACTATGTTCATTAGGGGTATACCCAATTTTTTGGCATAGTACCATGAGGTCAACCATGTCCTAGTAACCACGAAAATCATAATCTTTTGTAATTTTTCTCAAAAAAGTTCACGCACCAATTGGTTTTTCTAAACTAATTTAATATGGTGCTTTTTTATTCTTTTTTAATTTTGTTTTTGTTAAAAAAGGTAAAAGATACGTTTTAGTTTGCGGAAAAATCTCTTACCATCTCTAAATATTAATGAAATTTCATACTTGAGCTATTTTTTGTTTTAAATAAACATATTATTAATTTTTCTTAACCAAAAAGAAAATTAAATTTTTCTATTGTTCATGTGATTCTCTAACATTGACGTAAATTTTGTTCTAGCCGTTTCTTGACCCTCTTTGTCTTGTAATGTTTGAATACAATCCTCCCCGTCGGCAATCATTTTAAATAAAGGGAATTGTTTTTTATCAGTAGGGACAGTATGTTTTTGTCCCAACGAAAGGAGCCACTTAATACGAACAACACACATATTGAAAATTAAATATTTTCAAAACTTCATCGCGGTTGGTGCGTGAACTTTTTTGACCTTAGCGAAAAAATAAATATATGTTCCCTTATAGTTGTTTTTGCTCCATCGGACTGTGCTATGCCAATTTTGATATTTTAAAAAATTGTTAAAAAGTTATATCCCTAATGTTCATGTGTATGTTCACTTGTTAAATAATAAAAATATTATAAAAACTGTATAATCAAAATTGTTTTTCGATCAACCGTAATGCTTCTAGTGCCGACCTTCACGGATAGTCGAGGCCCGACTGTATTTATACTTTGAAATTTAGTTTTCTGCTCTCTTAAAATTAGCAGCTGCGGATGGGTTGTCGATTAGATCAATTACAAGAAGTGAGTAAATCAATGTCTCCTGATGGAATAAATCTACTAAAATCAGAAAGGCAGTGGAATAGTTGATTATTAATAAATTTTGTAAAGTGAAAAGTTAATAAAGAACATTAATTCAAAATAAGATGCATTCAAGTTTTCAAAATGTACCGATTTAAAGATATATTTTGCTATAACTTTGGTTCAGTTTGAGGAAAAATACAAGAAGGTATGAAGGAACATTTTGCTTAAACAGCTTTAAATTTTTGATTTTTTGTAGATATGACTATGTTGCAATGAAGGAGCGATATGTTTATTAGGCACTTCGGTTTCACTGAAGTGCTGGGAAACCGAAACAAAAAAATTGTTTAACTCGTGTAAGACACTACAACATACAATTTGAAAAACACATTGTTCTAAAGGTTACAGATAGACCTAATGAAATGAAAAGGTTTGTAAGAGGTTGATGCTATTTTTTGCATGAACCTTGACAAACATGATTAAAGTTTTGATAAGGCTTGATCCTTTTTGAAGATCTATATCGTGCTTTTGTAATATGAAACTAAGCGGCTGTATTACAATAAGTATCATACTTAATATGTTTATTCCGCAAATAAATTTAAAATTTTTTAGTGAGTTCCTTAATATAAGGCTTTGGATGAAGTATTTCTACCTTCCCACTCAGATATTTTTTCCAAAGCTTCTACTAAATGATGTACACTTGTTGCAAAGTGTAAAGCTGAGTCGTGGCGGTCCACCCATCTTGTCTGGCATAATGTAAAAAGTTCGGCTCCCAAATACTTCACTAAAACTATGTTTTGCCTGGGAGGATTATATTTAAAAAATTTTGTCGTTTCTTTAACAAATGAAACAACTTTTTGTATTGCTGGCACTTTATTGCTTTTAGAAATTGAGTTGTTTGATTTATGGGAATAGCAAGGCGTTTGTTTCGCATTTGTCGCAGTTTCCAGAATTTTTTAACAGCTCCATTTTCTGCTGACATCAAAGGACACTCATCAGTACCAACTCCTACACAATGTTTTAGGTCAAGACCAAAATTTGTCAAAGTTTTAAGAACTATTGATGATAGTGCCTTCGCATCAATTGACACATCAACGTCATTATCAATATCCTTTGAAGGCTCTTCAAATGCGTTTACAACAAAGCCAAAAAATTCTTCCCAAACAACTTTTTGTTGTATGTTGAATCATTTTAAAGATAAGGAAATCTGGCTTTTCCCCGCCAAATCCGTGCTTTCGTCAAAAATTATCGAATAGAATTTTGATTCATATAACACATACATACATAAATATTGCATTTACTAAGGCTTATTAATAATTCAACCCCACGCATTTTCAAGTCAAACGTTTACTCTTTGGTTATACACAGATGGCACCTGCTGGGATTGAATGTATAATAATAAGTATTTTAATACAGTAAACTAGATGTTTCATTGAAAATATCTAATAAAAACTATTAGGATTAAGATTTGGATACTTATTGAAAATTTGGTTAGAGATTCAATAAAAAAAAACCTTGCTGGGATTTCCAAAAATTTTGTACATTTAAAAAAAATATTATTATTGGGATTTCTTGTTTTATCGCGCCTGCTTTGTAAGAAAATTATCAATTTTTTAGGGTGGTTGTTTTACAATTTAATAATTAACTTTTATCCTACTTAACCGATGTTGCTGGGCTTCAATTCCAAACTGCTTAGGAGAATTAGAAACAATTTGACACAAACATTCACCCCAATCGTGAATAATTTTTCCCTCGTAATTTTTCCCCTTTTCACATTTTTGCGATCATGAACAACTCCCATGAAAAATTGTAATTCAAAGGAGAATAATAACGTGAAAAATTGTTCACGGGAAAAAATTCCCCTTATCGTGAAAATTTTTTCCCTCGTAATTTCCCTTAGATTTTCTTTCTTTATTTTTGCTAGGGAACAGAACATGTATGTAAGTAGCTCCTCCTATAAATCGAATATTAAGGGTTAATAAGTTAATTAGACATAAACCGATATATTGCTCAACAAAATGCAAAACAACAGGTCGATTGCCTGCGGATTTGTGAAGATTTCAATTGACTTGATGGCAGAATATTTTACTACATAAAATTTAAAATGTGCAAAAAACTAACATTGTAATCAAACTTTCCCTCCAATACTAAATACTTTGCTTTATTATTTTAAATTTTTTTTTAAATATATACTTGTATATTTTTGAACAGAAATTTCATGGATTTTTAATATTTTTTAATCTTTCTTCTTTTCTTTACATTCACTGGAACTGATAGCGTGAACAATTTTTCACACGAGATTCACGATTGCTTTTTTCCCTTCGAGGGGAATGAAAATTTCATGGGAACAAAAATTCCACTTGTTATTCACGATAGGGCTGACTGTTCTTTTCTTTTCAGTAATTTGAAAGTGAGTGTGATTTCAACAAACGGACATGGCTAAATCGACTTAGTATATATATTAGACTGGTCGCATCTTGTATGGGATTTTTTTTTTTTTTTAAATGTAATTGTTTGCGCTGCTTAAAATATGAGGTTTGGTGTAAGAAATCATGACCTAATTTTTCAGGTCAATCCGACGGTGCCTAGTCGTGCCAAGCGGGGCCCAAAGTTCCCCATTTTATAAAAAAAAAACATCTTTTCTATCAGATCTTTATAGTAATACTAGTTGAAAAGCCGAAAATCAAAAATATGACTACGCTACGATCTTCGGCAGAGAAAGTACTCCAAGTGTGCCAAATTTCAGCTTCCTATGTCATCAGATGGCTTCAGAAAGTTGCGGAAAGAATAGGCTTACATGCAAACATCCTGACATACTAAGAAATTATATATTGTATAGATAGATTAAAGTATTTGCAGTTTAATATTTTAGTATGATACGAACGAAAGATTTTTAACTAATTTTAACTTATTCGGGGTCGCTGAATCCAGTGGTGCTAGCCGTTTTTTTAGGTAAGCTTTAGTGTTCGAGATATACCGTTATTTCGTAAATTAAGGATGTTGCACAACATATGTTCGCGCAACTCAAAAACCGTCGGATTGACCTGAAAAATTAGATCATGATTTCTTACACCAAACCTCATATTTTAAGCAGCGCAAACAATTAAATTTAAAAAAAAATGCGACCAGTCTTATATATATATGTATAAAAACAGGCTTAGTAAAGAAGTTTTCATAGAAAAATCGTGTCGTAGACCTTTTATAAACCTATTTTATTTTGTATGAATGATGGGGGTAAGATATATTCGAGAACTTTAGCATTATGGTGTAGGGTAGGTAAGGTTCAGTTTAGCCAATTATAGCACTTAAACTTCTTAATACTTCTTTTGCCATCTCTGCCCTAGAAATAAGTTTTGAACAGGAAAAGAAAAGAAAATTGTTATTATTTGTAAAAAAAAAAAAACATTTTATTTTAAATAGTCCTTTTTTGATTGCCAAAGAATTTGTTATATGAATTGTGTGCTTCCTGTTATTTACTAGTTAAAATGAAAATTCGTTGAAGAAAGTTTTATTTTTTCTTAAAATTCTGCTTAAATATTTTGTTAATATTTAGAATTTCATATTAAGAAGTTCATGTAACTCTTTATTTATCGTACAATAAATTTATTAACTAAAAACTTCTTATTCATTTTGCCAATTTTTTTCATAAAAAGGTTTGTCTTGTGTTAATTATATTTTCCTGCACTTACATATTTTCCCAGCTTTAATAACGAAACTTATATTTATTCCAAGAACATTCTTAAAAGGTATTTGTCTTTCATTTACGAGAATTCTTGTTTTGAATGTGAATGTATGTGTAAATGTTCCTAATTGTTAATAAATATTAATTCTAATGTAAATTCGTTTGCTTTTGCCTTCAATTATCATATCAAATAGTTTCTTGTATTTTCGTAGGAGATTGTGTAAATTATAATTGTGTTTGTATCAAGTAAAGTTTAATTATGTTCAAATAATTGTGCTTTAAAACAAAAGATAAGTACATGAATATAGCTAAAAATAAATATTTGTAGAAATTTCTAAATTGTGAGCTAAAAATGCATAAATGTAAATACACAGAAAAAATAACAAATTGTCTCTATTCACCAAATTCATAGAGTCAAGCAATCCATTTTTTGATTTTGCACCTATTACCAAAATGATTATATTGATTACTAAAAATTGTAATCAATATTAACAAAATAATCGAAACACTTTGCCGTTTCAAATAATGTTTTGATTGATTTTGACAATTTCCAACAATAATTTCACAAGTTTAAATTATTTTATTTTAAACGAAATAATTTATTTGTTATTTAAATAATATTTTAATTAAAAATTTATTTCAAAATACCTTAAATGTTAATTAAATCAAAATTATATTTATACCCACACCACAATAGTGGAGAGGGTATTATGCATTTGTGCTGATGTGTGTACGCCTTAAAATATTGGTCCTAGAGCCACCTTAAAGTATACCGATCGACTCAGAATCACTTTCTGAGTCGAACTAATGATGTCCGTCCGGCTGGCTGGCTGGCAGGCTGGCTGGCTGTCCATGTAACCTTGTGCGCAAAGTACAGGTCGCAATTTTGGAGATAATTTGATTAAATTTGGGACATAGGTTCTTATTGGCACAAGGGCCAAGGAAATTTCTTCCTCTCAGAAACTATCAAACCGATTTTAATGAAATTTAAAACATACATAGAACCATATTTTTATGGACACAAAAGGGATGTATTTTTTAAAACATAGGACCACGAGGGGAGATAGGTCCAATTTCTGCCTCTCAAACAGATTTTAATGAAATTCAAAACATAGATAGATCCATATCTATATGGACACATAAGCTATACAGTTTAATTTCCCTGTAGTTCATGTGCCTGTCTCCGAGCTGGTCATAATACTATCCCCTTTATGACACAACCAGTCCGAATGCTAGCCATATGACTGGCCACTTTAACAAGGGGATGTCCTACGAGGGGGTAAATTGTCACTAAGAGGCCACAAAAAGACGGTTCATAAGCCGGTTCTTCTTGGCTTACCCTTAACTGTCTCCTTATACCAACCATAAATCTGCTTTTCTGATTGTGTTATCATACGTTCTGTTTCTCTCTCTCTCTCTCTCTCTCTCTCTCATAAAATGAACGAAATGCTCAATGACATACATTTTTTACTATCCACCATCTGCGACACAAAAATACAGCTAAGTGCCAGCACAAAGTGACAGTGAAATTCTCCACAGTTTTAGAACCGAGTATAGGATCAATGTGGATAGTTTTATAACCAGTCTACAGTGTACAGTACTGTCACTTTTGGGGTAAATTGTCACGAAAAAACTTCAGGGTTATCCTGAGTGTTTTTCTTTCTGTGTATTAATTAGGTAAGTTTCACACAATTGAACTTTTGAGTTTTTTTGAAAAGAGAAGAAATGGCGTCAGTACGAAGATGCTTGTACTCGGTATTTGTTTTAATGTTATTCGAAGTTAGATGCACATAGATGGATCCAGGTTGATATCATCGATTACTACATGAACAGAAAGATGGAAAGAAACAAGTACAAGTCAAAAAAAAACCTAACTCTATGATTGTGTTAAAATAAATGTGTTTTTGTTGTTGTTGTAACTTAATACCCAGTAAAAAATGTGCTCCAAAAGTAGCAGATTTACGTATGAAATTATTTCTAAAACACTTCAAACCTGCTGATAGGATGGCTGATTTTTGTATGGGGTGTTTCCGGCTTGGAGGACCATTTTCTGCTGACAATAATGCAAACAAAGCACTTTTTAAGGGCTAACTTCATTAACATATTCATTAATGTTTGGTTTTTACTTGTTTTAATGCCTTTTTCAATCATTTTCATAAACCATAATATATTTTTATGTTTTCGCTTTTTTGTATCTACATATATAAAAATGAAAAATGTTTGTATGTTTGTTTGTTTGTTGGCTTATAGACTCCTGAACTACTGAACCTATTTTCCTGAAATTTTTACAGTAACATCACGTGAGCCCTAAAAATAAAAAAGGCTACTTATTTTTTCGATAGGGGCATGAAATTGGTACCCCCATTCGATGCCAATATTAAATATCGCATATCTTAAGAGCCGCTGCATCCATTTTGTTGAACTTTTGGTAGTAGGATCTTCTGAGCCCCAAAATTGAAATAAAATAGCAGCGGGGGAGCAGTTCCCCTCATAGATAGAAATATAATTAAGAGCCGCTGCATGCATTTTGTTCAAATTTTGGTAGTAGGATCTTCTGAGCCCCAAAATTGAAATAAAATAGCAGCGGGGGAGCAGTACCCCTCATAGATAGAAATATAATTAAGAGCCGCTGCATGCATTTTGTTCAACTTTTGGTAGTAGGATCTTCTGAGCCCTGGGTATTTACAATAAAGTGTAGAAATAGAGGATTTTAAATTGTTGTTTTGAAAGAGTTTTTTCTCTAGTCGTTTAGCTATGGTAAATAGAAGCTAAGTACCATTTTAGCATTTTTAACAGGGAATTGGAAAGAAATTGAGCTGCTAATGTTGAAGCATGTGATCGTAGACTAACTGCCTATTTCACTTTTTTCGCACAAATACATGTTAAACAAAAACAAATTCTGTAAAATTTTGTTTTTGTTTCAAATGTATTTGTATTAAATGTACTTGCGGATCCCAAAGTAGGTTAATCCTTGTACTACCTCGAAATTATAGCTCTTCGTCGCCATATTGTATTTGCGTTGATTTCAATACAGTTGCAATCAATAGCTTTGTTTTGTCTTTGTGTATACCCTGAACTCTTTTAGCTGAATCCTTCTCAATCTTCTCATAGACAGCAGGTAACTCTCGAATGTGTATTTGAGTAATATCAACATCATCTGCTTAAGCGAGGAGCATATGACTTTTGTCTTCTGCGTTGTCCTTTTATTTCCAAATTATTTTCAATAAAAGGTTAAGAATATTGCACGATACGTTGTCCCGGTGTCTGAAACCTCTTGTGGTAGTAAATGGTTCGAAGATGACAGTTCCAATTACTTTCATCTTACAACGGTTCACTAATTTTACAGAAAATCCATGATCAGAGGAAGTGGAGGATATTACATATTTATGTTTAAATTAAATCCGAATAAAAAAAAAAACAAGTAAGAAAGTTCAGTCGGTCAAGCCCGACTATATAATACCCTACACCACAGTATTTTAAAACACATTTACGAAAGTGCACCCTATTCGGAACCCATGGAGAATCATGCTTATGTATCCATATAAATATGGATCTATCTATGTTTTAGATTTATCGGCTTGAAAGTTTGTGAGAAGCAGAAATTGCCCCCTACTTCGCCTAACGGGCCTTTTTTTTTAAAAGCTGCATAGCCTATGTAGCCACATAAATATGGATCTATCTATGCTTTAAATTTCATTAAAATCGGTTTGAAAGTTTGTGAGAGGCAGAAATTGCCCCTATCTTCCCTTGTAGTCCTATTTTTTAAAAGCTGCGTAGCTTATGTGGTCATATTAATATGGATCTAAATTTCAATAAAATCGTTTTGATAGTTTGTGAGAAGTTCAAATCGCCCCCTAACTCCCTTTATGGTCCTATTTTTGAAAAACTTCATGGCTCATGTTGCCATATAAATATGGATCTATCTGTGTTTTAAATTTCATTAAAATCGGTTTGATAGTTTCTGAGAGGCAGCAATTGCCCCTATCTCCCCTCGTGGTCCTACGATTCGGCCCATTTTCAATAGGCTTGGTCCTTGTGCCAATAAGAACCTATAAGCCAAATTTTATCAAGTTATCTCCAAAATTGCGATCTGTACTTTGCGCACAAGGTTACATGGACAGCCAGCCAGCCGGACGACCATCGTTAGATCGACCCAGAAATTGATTCTGAGTCGATCGATATACTTTAAGGTCCAGGACCCATATTTTAAGGTGTGACACACATCAACACAAATGCATAATACCCTGTCTACTATTGTGGTGTGGGTATAATTAAATGCACATTTAGCTTTTCATAAGGGATCCGTGTATGGAGTTAAATTAAGATTTTTTAATATTTTTTTAGAATTTTTTCAATTAGTACACTTTTTAGCTAGACGTTTCCGTACTTCGATTTTGATTAAACTCGGCCAATCCTTTTATTGTATGAAATTCAATAAACATAAAAAGTTTCATAAAGTTCGTATTTTTTTCTATACTTTTCATGAAGCTTATGACATTTGTTGATTTCAGGATATATGGAAAAGATGCGAATCCAATTTAACTGTTTACGATTACTTTTTCACGACACTGTGCAACGTCAACGTCTGTTCTGGGCCTTCGAATTAAATTAACATTTTCTTGGTATTTTTTAAATTTTACATTCTTTGTTTCTCTTCCACTTACATTTTTTTCAACATTTAAATTCCTTATCAGTATTTTTCCAACTGCCACAATGTAAATTCCTTCACAATATAAATTAAGTATATTCTTCTTGTTAATAATTTCGTTAAATTTTCAAAGAAATCAATATCTGATGAAGCGTAGGATTGAGTCGTTTCAATGCAAATTCCTTGAATGTTTCCTGCACATTTTTTTTCATTCAAAAAAAAACATGATCTGTAATTAAAATCAGGTTTCAAATGCAGCATTTTCTTCATGTATTGGAGGTAAGATAAAGAGCATTATTACGGTAGTCGAAAATAATTGAACAATCGTATTTATACAGATTTATTTTTCAAATTTTTTGTTCAACTTTTAACTTGCGTAAATGTACGAGGCCCTTTGTCTAGGGGTCACGTGTTTGGGAGAACGTTTTTTAAAAACTTAAAAAATGGGACAAACTATAAAATGTTGCTACAAAATTAATGCGGTTGGTTAAAATTGCGATCAAAATGAAATATATCTAAAGATATATTTATATACAAATTACGGTATTCGATATAGATCAAAATTACAATACAATTAACAGGGAAATTTTAATCGATATCGAATGACGTAATTTATCCCAAGCACTTTTTAAAATGGAAAATATGGCAGTTACCCCACGATTTTAAAAGTACCTTTTTAAATTGACCACTTTTCAACAAGTATTGCCTTATATGAAGGGTGATTTTTGATAGTTTGTGTTTAGGAAATTTAAAAAAAAGACACAGAAAATTTGCAAAAGTAAAAGAAATATTTATTTGAGGCGATAAATTAATACCTGTCATTTACTTATTGAAAATTATTTTATGAAATGTTGCCCTCGGCTACGCCATAATTAGTCCATCCCTTAGTTGCAGTTTTTGCATACTTTTTCCAGCATTTCGACCGCTATCTCACCAATGGCAGCTGTAATATTGTCTTCCAGAGCTAAAATTCAGACTGGCTTGTCCCTGACACGACTTCACTTATACCCACAAAAATATTCTATGGCGACCATAAAATGGATGTAATTTGCGAAACAAATTTGAACACACCACGAATTTTGATAATGGCAAGCGTTGTCGATTTGTTGGTGCTTTGGCATTGCCACATGTCACAAATCATTTGTTAATACTGAAGAAGCAAAAAAACTCCTTTTAGTGTTCATACAAATTTGCCCTAGAAAGTCGTCGTTTTCTCTTATGCTCTTTTATTAAATTTAATACATTTTGTTAACAGAGAATTAAGAACAAAAACAAAATAAAAAATTAAGTGCCAGAGAATTCAAAGTTACTGCTGGCGATTTAATTATTGGCTTGAAAATTTTTGTTAAAAGCTTAAGACGCAGTTGTTTTTTAACACTTAAAAAGAAAATATTTTGAAAGGAAATTTAAAAATAAATATAAATATCTTCTTTGTTTTTTCACTTTAAATTCACACAAAAACCGGATAGATCAGGACAGAGTTGATACAGGCACTCTGGGGGTAATTAAAGATCGGAAATTCGATGAGACAGTGTAAGTGGTTAGACATTGAGTTGATATAAAAAGTAATTCACAGGGATTTACTGTACAAGGTGGGACAGTGTGTTTGTCAGTGGGCAGAAATGATTGTTTTAATGAGCTTTTTAAACTGGTTCTCCTAAATCTACCACTTTGCTGTGGTAAGAAGCATAAAACCACAACTTGCAAGCAGAATAAACAAAAGTCCCTATTAGATTTTTCGTGACGACTGAACTTTGATGAAAACATTAGATAGTTTATCAGACTTTGCAACCAAATACTAAATAGACAGGTTAATCCTGAAATAACAGCGCTGACTTACCTTATGTAACGGCTACAAAATCTCTTTGGCATAAGCAACGGATTACTTGTAGTCTAAACGTTTTCAATAGTACTATTTAGAAAGCCAAGAGGACAGAAAACGCACAATTATTATAAACTTTGTTAGTTTTTTGGTTCAAATAGACAATTAATTGCTTAAGAAATATGTTGAGTCAATAAATATTGATTTAGGAAACTTACATTAAATTGGTGTCATTATTTTTAAATTTTTTCGCATTAACAAAGATGCATTTAAATTTTAATAAAAAGCTGCCATTTTTAAGCGCTTGCTCCAATTGCCGTTAAATTTGAATTCAATGGGCATAGCAGAGGTATACTTGCGTTGAATTTTGACAATGAACCCCATTTACTTTTCTAGATCCGCACTACACCTCGGACAGGTAAAATTTCTACATTCTTGAAACATTTTCGATTGTCATCTGGTTTGATATGTGCAGGTTTTTGTTACATTAAGGGGAAAAAATTGTATCATTCTCTATCTAAAACATTTCGAATTTGACCCATTTTATATCAAAATTTTGAATTTATCTAACCTTTTCTGAAACCTTAAATCTGGGATAAAAATTAAAACCGGTTTTTAAAATCGATAAACTAACTGTATTTTTCCAGCCTCGTCCTATATGTTGACTTGATAATAAATTATTTAATTAATTACAAAAATTTATTTATATCACTTAAAACCATAATCAAGTAAATGCGTTATTTCAGTCCATAAAATATCACATCAAAGGTTATTATTCCAAACTAATTACCCACTTCGATTGGACCAAAAGCTTAGAAATAGCAGATTTATTTCCAAAAATATTTAATACTGCCTCTCCGTTAAATATATGAATATAGTTTTGAATATGTTTTTATATATGAGTCATTCCATGTCAGACCGAACACCTTTTTTACACCACCTCTTCCGATTTTCTTTAAATTTGCCAGACGTATTAAACATAAAAAAATATTTTACACGTGTTTCGGGAAAAAAATTAAAAATTTTTTTTTAAAAAGTTATTTGCATTTGAAAATCGTCAAAATCGTGAAAAATCTTCCGACATGACAACATTTAAACTAATGTTTTTATGAAACTAGTGAATGGATTTTGAAGTTCAATACCTTATTTTAAAGGTATTTGAACCTTCTTTTTAAAAAAAATATTATTTTTTATAAATTAATTTTTTTTTTATTATAAAAATTTGGTTTTTTTACTTAATTTCTGTTTTCCACAATCTTCGAACAAGTCGAAAAATCTGAAAAAAATATTTTCTTAAAGGTTAATATATTCTTAACATTCCCTCAAAATTTCAGAGTGGAGGTCGAATGGATTCTATTTTTTTACGATTTTTTTCCATTGCAGCACCACAAAAAAATTAGATTTTGTATATAAACATTTTATTTTCAAGCATGTTAACGAAAATGTCAACACATGTATGTATGTGTGTATGTATTCAAAAACACACAAAATTTGATACTTAAGTAAATCCCAGCAAAAACTCGGTAATAGGTTGGTATTACGGAACACGTTACCTGGTAATATCGCTGTCAATTATTGGCATTTTATTTAGTTTTAGTCGACAATGACCACAAATTCTAAGCCTTCTATTCAAGGTTTGCAAATTTAATTTTAGCTTTTGTTGAAAATTTTCCACATTTATCCAACGTAAATTTTTCAGTTTAGTTTTTTTATGTTTGACAACATTAAACGGATTGCAACAAAATCTGTAATTCGGTTTCATTATTTTAATTTACTTAACAATTTTTTATTCCCTCTGAAAGCACTGAACTGAGATAAACGAACTTTTTTGTAAACTAAAAATCACCTGCAACATTGCTTTTTTTAAAATAGAACATACAAAAAAATTTGAACGGCAAAATAGAAAAAGCAAAACAAACAAATCTCCAGAACAATATGAATTTTGATTAAATATTTACTTAAGTATCAAATTTTGTGTGTTTTTGAATACATACACACATACATACATGCGTTGACATTTTCGTTAACATGCTTGAAAATAAAATGTTTATATACAAAATGTAATTTTTTTGTGGTGCTGCAATGGAAAAAAATCGTAAAAAAATAGATTCCATTCGACCTCCACTCTGAAATTTTGAGGGAATGTTAAGAATATATTAACCTTTAAGAAAATATTTTTTTCAGATTTTTCGACTTGTTCGAAGATTGTGGAAAACAGAAATTAAGTAAAAAAACCAAATTTTAATAATAAAAAAAAATTAATTTATAAAAAATAATATTTTTTTTAAAAAGAAGGTTCAAATACCTTTAAAATAAGGTATTGAACTTCAAAATCCATTCACTAGTTTCATAAAAACATTAGTTTAAATGTTGTCATGTCGGAAGATTTTTCACGATTTTGACGATTTTCAAATGCAAATAACTTTTTAAAAAAAAATTTTTAATTTTTTTCCCGAAACACGTGTAAAATATTTTTTAATGAAGACTTCGTTCTCAAATTTTGAAAGAAATCGGAGACATCAAAGTAAATTTTTAGCAAAAATCGTACGGTTTGACATGGAATGACTCATATGTTACATTTTTTCGATTTAAATTAAAGATAAAATCAATATTTTTGAAAAAAATAAGATTTTGAAGGATTACAATGATATTTTTTAATTCATCCCTAATATCTCATTATTATCATCTTCATTTTTATTACAATCCCATCAGTTTGAACATGATATAATACAATTGTATGTGCCGACACATACAAGTGTAAATCAGAATAAAACCATATACATTTCATAACGAATACATTTAAAAAAAAACACGACAAATACACCGTAAGATATGAAGAAATGAACAAACAATAACCAATTAAAATGCACACATTTATAATTACAAAAGCTCTCACTTTCATCTCAACCCACCCCATTTCCCCAATCAACAGAACAATCTTGAAATTATCACACACATATTCCTACAAATCTTCTTTTATATATACACACACACACACATACTAGCACACGTACACAATCCATAAATTATACAAAAAAAAAAAGTAATAAAAATAAAAAAAAACCGACAACAAATTTTTCCAACTTCCTTTTTTATTTGACACACAGTTGATAAAAGAAATGCCAATAATATTGTCTGTGTTATACCAACAACAACAACGACACAAACCACATTTGGACCCATAATGGATTCATCATCAGGTATAGCAAAAATGACAAAAACTTCAACAATAACACCAACAAAAGGAACCAAGACAACAGCGGCAACAATGCAATTTAATACATTTAACAATTGTGATGGCAATCGTAATAGTGATGTAAAATTTATGATTCATCATCAACAGCAGCAACAGCAACAACAACAACAACAATACAACAATACAGGTAAGATTGGCTTAAATCATCAAGAAAACAAACGAAATATGTTGAAATGAAATGAATACAACAAAAACACATATCAGCACACACACACACACACCACCTGCCTCACGTATCACTTTCATTTAATTGCATCACTATCACAACCGCTTTCATTGTCCGTCTTTGTTTTATTTCGCTTTTATTTTTTCTTTACGCTTATTATCACTGTCACTTGCATTTCGCTAAAGAAATTTAATAAAATAAATTTTAAGGGACCATTTTTTGTTCCAAAAAAAAAACGAAAAAGAGTTGCACAAACGTAGAACTAACTGCTTTAAAAATTTTAGTTGTAGAACATTTATATTAATTACATTAATTTTTAGTAATCTTAAATGTAGATAAATATAGTTATAATTTAACGCCCATATTCATTAAAAACATGTCAGGCTTATAAAAGGTTTATAAAACGAATTTTCTATGAAACTTGTTCAATAAACTTTTTATAAATCATAATTGTTTTTATGAATATGGGGGTAAGTAGTTAATTGAAGCCAATTTAAAATGCTAATAAATTAAATGCTATAATGTAAACCAGTGATAGCCACTCCATAGGCTCGCGAGTAAGTCAATAATCGTATTTTTTACACAGACACGGTCGGCAATTCACATGTATACAACAACTTTGTTCGTTTCAAAACATCAGACTATCATCAGTCTCTGCGACCACACAAGTGCATAATATCTTTGTGTGCGTGCGTTCGGGGCTTGGCTAGTTCGGGGCTTGGTTATCACTGATGTAAACAATATATAAATTACTAACTGTTTGGTAAATTATGGTATAAACACAATAAACTTGTCGGCAGGAATTTGTTGCACAAAGGAAAGAACAGCTATAAATGTCATTTAAAAATTAATAAAAATACAAATTATGAAAATTTTATACATCATGTTTTTTATATGGCAGTGTTTAAAAAAGAGATGAAGGGTAAGTCCCGAAAACATTGCTATAAAAAGTATTAAGGCATTCAAATGGGTGTTTTTACTTCCTCAATGATAATTTCTCTGTTTTCCATATTTTTTCAATTGCAATCAAAAAACACCGATTTTTTCAATTGAATAATTTGAATATAAATTATTTGTTACTTTTAGCAGCTGATATCATGACCACCCTGCCGGCAAATGAGTAGCTAACTACAAAAAACGCAAACTTTAAGTTAGCTTGTATAGACTAACTTAAAGCCAACAACTAAGCAATGGAAAATTAACATTAACCAAAGTGTATACAAACACTGTATATTTTAAGTAGAGAGAGCCAAGTCGATTAACAAACAAAATGTCATTATAGTCAAAAAACATAGTTTTTTAATACAAAAACTATACTGCCCCGGTAGACTAGCTGGTAGCGAGCTAGTCTATCAGCACCGAGGTTGCGGGATCGAATCCCACCAGAAACAGAAAAAAAATAAAAAATAAAATAAAGTAAAATAAAAAAGAAAAAATAAAAAAAAATAAAAAAAAAATTAAAAAAAATAAAAAAAAATTTACTTTATTGACTTTGTGTAACTATATATTTTTATAAAGTTTTTGCTGGGTAGCTACAAAAAGTTAACTTTTAAGTTAACTGCAAGTAATGCAGAGTCGGACAATTGACTACTTCCTAGGACATCGCAATGTTAAAAAAGTTAGTTAATTACATATAAAAGTAATCCAATTGTCAACCACCACTACTTGAGAAATAGTTAGCTTTAAATTAATTGAAAGTTAACTGAATTGCCTGCAGGGCATCTACATATATAAAAAAAAAAGTTGCATTGTGTTAGTAATTAATGTTCTCTGTAATGTGTGAACCGAATACCAAGGTTTTTATGTATCAACGGTCTTCAAATGTGTATTGGTTCATCAGTTAGTGAACACTGCATTCCTTCCGAAACACTTTTTTTTGTATGGAAATTTTGCGAATTTGGCTTAACATTTTGAAAAATTGAAATTCAATTAGATTTTAGATTCATTACAATTCGATTTAAGTATTTCAGGGTACGTTGGGGATTTGCACTAAATCGGCCCAGGGTTTCCGAAGATATGGCATTTCGATTTGTCTATACATTCCCATACAAACATGAACAAAATGCTCTCCATTTTGAATTCCTCCGAAACGGCTTGACTGATTTTTATGAAATTTTGTTTGTGTATTTGTTAGGTATGAGAATAGGTCCTAAAGTATATTTTATATCGCTAGAGGGCACAAAATAGGGCAACTGGGGCAAAAGCTACTCCTCCCTATATCATTTTAACTAATGAACCGTTTTTCTCAAAATTAGGCATACTGGCACTGTAACATCTGAAAGGAAATACGGAAGAGGGTGTGAAATAGAGAGAGAGGGGTAAAAGCTCCCCTCCCTATATCTACTTAACTTATTAATCGATTATCTTGAAATTTCGCAGTTAAATTTTTTATTTTTTAGGGCTTGAAATAGGGCAATAGGGGTAAAAGCTCCTCCTCCCCAATCTTCGTAACTAAACTGAAAAAAGGCGGATACTCTGTCCCAATTAAATCGTCATTCGTCGAAAGAAATAGAAATAAACCAATCGAGGAGCTCGTTTAGCACGACATATTTCGGCAAACGCACTGATTGTGTATACTTTCATATATGAACATTTTTTTTTTTATTTCTGACGGTCATTAAACGTCGCGAAAAATGGATCGTTCGTCCAAATAATGTTTATACCAAAATCATTTCGTTTGTAATATATTAAAATAATAGTCCATCAAAAAGTAATTTCAATTTTTGGGAATACAAAATTTTAATTTCAAAAGATTTTGTTATTCGTGCTTAGTTCCCAGTTTTTATTATTGATAAAATAGTCCAAGTCATAACATTTTTGATATTCATGAAAGCTTCCATTTTTTCGTTCGTTGAGGTAATTGATCAATTACAAGGCAATAGAACTTATCATCTATTAAGGTCAGAGAAGCCAAATTTTGTATTCCTCTAAACAAATAAAAGTGAGAATAAGCAAGGTATTTTATATATAAGGTGGCTGAGGTAAAGCTTTTCACCCTACAGTAAGTGCTGTCTTACGCTCTTCAAGTTTTAGTCGTCAAGTCATGATTTTTTAGGAGAATGAGAAAAAGAAATGGCATATTTTTCTCTGTATATGTGGAGAACAACAAATATGGCACAAGCATCTTGGTTATCAATACACAACGTTCGACAAAATGTGGGCGGTATTGGATAAAGGGGGCGTCGCACTACGCATAGGAAGACATTATAGATATTTGTATATCTAGAGAATGGCAAGATCCAAAGTTTCCAAATTAGGTACAGGCATGTTGGTTATCTATACACAACATCCGACAAAATGTGGGCGGGATTGGACAATTAGGCGTGGCATAAAATAGATATACTTATAAAATATTGTTTTAACTTATCAAGTTTTAGTTGTCAAGGCTTGAGATTTTGGGAGAATGAGGAAAATAAATGTCCTTGTATTTTCCCTTCTCTCCTAAAAGCTCAAGACTTGACGGCTTAAACTTGCTTGATAGGTTTCGAAGCCAATAAGACTTATTTTAGAACGTGCAAAATCGTCTATTGGCCTTAATGTGTGCAGTAGCCAATTTCCTGGCTTTTAAAAAAATGTTATAAAATGTCTGATTGAGTGGCCCCAAACAATGTTAGAAGTTTTTTCGTAGTTTGACAAAAAATCTTCACAGAGTAATGCCTTCAAATCATCATCTTCAAAATTTGTTTGGCTGATCCTTCAAAATGCCCAATAAGTTATTAAAGACACTCACTCGCGATAGAGTGTTCCGAGAGTAAGAAATCAAATATTTTTTACAACAGCCATTTTGCAAAATAAGTCGAATTCATTTCGATAGTGATAAATTTAACATGCTGCCATTTTCTGGCAATCGCACGATTTGAAATCGCAAAACGCCAAAGTTATTTTATATTGTTCTTAAATTACCGCGTTTTGCTGGCGATAGTTTCTTACAAATTTTCTAGATTCCTTGGACATACTTTTGAAGTCGCAAAACTTCTTGCTATTGCGATTTACAAAGCACCTATTAGGCGATTTCTAGTCAGAATCGCAAATGTCAAGCGTTTTGCGATTGTCAGTACATGCCCGACAGTTCATTAACGGTTTAACTAATTCTTAGGCTTAAACACTCTTCCTAGATCTTATAGGACGCCATCATCAATTTTGAACCGATCTCGATGGCATTTTTTATTTTCACTAAAAATCATTTTTAAGAAATTTCACCAACATTTTAATACATTAAAGAAAGTGTGTAGAATCTAATTCCTTAGAAATTGTGTATGTTCTGATTTTCTAATTTCTTTATGTATATTGTTTTTAAACAAACAATTTGGAAAATGCTTTTTTTTTATTTAAATTTTTATTAAGTCAACAGAATTCTTTTCATTCCCAGCGCGATTTAATTAAACGTTTATTTTGTTGCACTCTTTTTTTCTATGCAAATAGTTCAAGAAATTATTACAAATTGTTGAGTAAAGCGAACAGATTTACCAAAAAAGAAAATTAAACTTTGAGAAAAAAATCTTAATCCTAAAAGTACTCATCGTTTTCAATTTTTTTTTATTTTTTGCTCGCTAATTTATCTTTTCTGCAACTTTTTAATTAATTCTTTTTGTGCTTTTTACTATTCAGCATTTTTTCCCTAATAAAATTTTTTTTCTCTTTGTATGGCATACGTTCACTTTAATCTAAATCTTTTTCTTGCATTTTCCTTTGTTTCGTCCTTAAAGTAAAGTTCATGTTCAACATATTGTTGTAGGTTTGGTTAAACTTTGAATCGTGATTTAACAAGACAGAGGTTTTAAAGAGTGATTTGTATGTATATGTATGTATGTGCATTTTTTTATAAAGCGTCAAAAACAAATTATGCTACATTCTACATATGGGTATTTTAAAGGAAAGTCTACTTTTTATCACGTTGCGCCACCAAGCATTTTACATTGTTTCTCGAGGAATATTTGTATACTATTAAATTTTTTTTTTTTTTTTTTTTATTTTAGTGTAAAGCGCAATTATGTTAAAGGGAGAAAAAATTTGAACAACGGGTCTGAAATACAAGATTATTTGCTTGGTGGAGTAACGTGACACTGCTGTGAAAGTGATTTTTGAGAGTATATAAAGCAGTGTTCGAAAATAAACACTAAATATCGTTTTTTAATGTTCGGTTCGGTAGATTTGTGGAAAACACAAACGCTAATAGTGTTTGTGTAGAAAATCATTAAAAAAAATAACGTTTCCCTGTTAGTCATCTTTCGAACACAAAAATATTACTGTTTTTATCAAACTCAACAAAAGATGTGAACATTCAATTCTGATCGGTTTTTTTTTTTTTGAAAATGCACAAACTTCAATGTGTTCGGTTCGGCTCGTTAATGTTCGCCCCTTTTGGCTGGTAAAAAAAACAATTTTACAAAAACAAAATACACACACGAAAAAAACATTATAGAATATTAAAATATAATGTTTGTCTACAGTATCACTACAATTGTTCTGGTTTTTACCGAAGAACCGAACATTATATAATGTTCGAGCATTATATAATGTTCGTTCGGTTCTTTCTTGAAAATAGTTACGAACGGTATTAAGGGTTGTGTATGTCTACACAATCACTAAAAAAATAAATATCGTTCCTGGGTGCGTGAGCCGAACGTTTAATAATGTACTGTTTATTTTCGAACACTGATATAAAGTATGTCTTTTCATAGCTAAGACAAAGAAATATTTTTCTAAGACCGCATAAATATGTTGGGTCCTTAAGTAATTTTAAACCAATTGAGCAATTTTCGTCTTTTGACAACTCATTTTCTTGCGAAAAGAATCATTGGATTACTTCTTAGGTAATTGTAATGGTACGAGTTATTAATATTTAACTGAGACTCTAGAAGCTTTTTATCATTTTCTTAACTTCAAATTTAACTTTCCTTCATTTTGGACCGGCTCATTCCTGATTCACATAAGAAAATAGATATATATTCTATATATTATCCCCACATAATTTATACTCCAAATAAATGGAAATAAATCTTTTATTTAAAATGCTGATTTCTGTTGAAAGTTTAATTTGTCCTCGTCGCCTTTTTCTTTGCATTTTAGCAATTATAACTTTTTTGTGTTTTGTTGTATTCGGGGAAAAAAAGTTGTTTCTTATTTCCTTTACTTTACAGAATTTTGCGTGGTATAAGCAAATTGCTTACTTTTTTTTTTTAAATTTTGTTTTCTTTATTGTACGTTCTATTGTGTATGTCTGTCTCTCTCTATCTCGCACTCATTCTTTTTCCCATGTAACTATGGATTTTGGTTCAGTTGTAATTGTTCATTAATTAGTTATACAATGTTATTATAAGAACAAAGTTGTACTCAGCAAAAACTTGTGAGTATGAGTACACTAACACTCAAGCACATTCATTGACGGGAGAATTGTAAAAGAAGCAAAAGTAAGGAGTCTTACAACACTCTTATGTGCACTGTGCACAACTTGTTGCTTTTTTAATTAACGGGAATTGATAAGATACCCAGCGAATGTTTTCATAAAGGATTTCATATCTTCTTTATCTATCTATCACCAGCGGTAAATATTGAAAGGACTGCAAGTGGCAGGCCTTTTTGAAGGCCTCTATACTCCTACTTCTGAAGGCAGGATATCATGCGAAGCGAATCTTTTAGAAAGGAGTATAGAGGCCTTCAAAAAGGCCTGCCACTTGCGGTCCTTTCAATATATAAAATAGGATGTGTGTATGTATGTATGTAACGTATGGACTCCAAAACGGCTGGGCCGATTTTGATGAAATGTTCAGGGAATCTTCAGAATATTCAGGCGGGTGACACTGTGAACTCTGATTTTTGATTTTCGGTCTGCGGGCGGAGGGGCGTGGCAAAATCCAATTTTTAAATTGCAACACCAATGACATCTTAATAATTGTGACGATTTTTTTTTTAAATGGTCCAACTTGGATTTATACGAAAAGAAAATTTTGCCCCGCCCACTTTAACGCCCATTTTTTCGATTTACTTAAAATCAGAAAACGGCTCCATCGATTTGACTAATTTTTCTTTCAAATGTTCGTATCTTTTTAACGGATTTTAAAAATCGAACGCAAATATTTTTCCTAATTTGGACAGGACAACGTCTGTTTTTGATTTTCGGTCTGCGGGCGGAGGGGCGTGGCAAAATCCAATTTTTAAATTGCAACACCAATGACATCTTAATAATTGTGACAATTTTTTCTTTAAAATGGTCAAACTTAGATTTATACGAAAAGAAAATTTTGGCACCGCCCACTTTTACGCTCACTTTTTTCGAATTACCTAAAATCAGAAAACGGCTCCATCGATTTGACACATTTTTCTTTCAAATGTTCGTATTAATCCATTTTAAGTTTTCATCGAAAGAAAAATTTACCACACCTACTTTTACGCCCACTTTTTCTATTAAGCGCATAACTTGAGAACGGCTTGACCGATTTGGACGATTTTTTCTTTAAAATTATTGCCATGGTCCAACATAGGTTTTTACGGAAAGAAAATCTTTCCCCGCCCACTTTTGTGGATTTACCTTAAAATCAGAAAACGGCTCCGTCGATTTGACTAATTTTTCTTTAAAATGTTCGTATCTTTTTAACGGATTTTAAAAATCGAACGCAAAAATTTTTCCTAATTTGGACAGGACAACGTCTGTCGGGTCAGCTAGTATTATTAAGATATTGACAAAATTTATCCATCAGCATAATTTCTATCAACCGTATTCATAACGAAAAGTTTGCATGAAGTTATCCCAAAGTTTAGTCATAATATACTAAACAAACTCAGGCTTACGATTTGCTAAACTCTTGTTAACGAGCTGCCAAGCGTATGGTGTTTTCTTTTCTAAAAAATAAAAATGCATTATAGTTGTGTAATATATTTATCAGGTTACACGCACCCTTACAAAGTGATATATTTTTCTAAATTACAATGGAACAAAATAAAAGCTACGTTTAACACCCAACACGTATGTGTATTTAGCGTGTTAAATATTGAATGCAAAGTTTGTACTAAAGCGAAATTCACCACTATTTTAGCGATTTTCAACATTAAATTTTCTTAGAATTCCAATTAGCTTGATTTTCAACAATTAAAGTCAGCTGTTGTTAAAAATTTTTGTAACGTATTTCGAAAGGAAAACGACAACTTTTCACATGTTTGCATATATTTTTAGAATAGAACAAAAACCCGCGTGAATGGTAGCATACAGAAAAGTAAACACCATTTATTTTAAAATCTTTATATGTGAAGGGAAAACAAAAGAAATTAAATGGCAAATCCAGCGATAATTAATGCAAAACTTGTTGCAGTTTTGAAAAAAAATAATATGAGGCATCATTAAAATTCAGAATTGATTTATAATAAGTTAGCAGACGGATACAAGTTTGTTATGAATTAACTCTGTGCTAACAAGCTGCTAAGCTTAATCGCCATTCTAGGTAACAGCTCGTGATACGTAGTGTACAAACTGTTACTAACTTTTTGTTATGTATACGGCTGTATAAATCTCGGGCTTTAAAAACTAGAATTGCAAGGGGTGATTTTTAGAGGCACGGATTTTTTTTTTCAAATAAAACACAACAAATTCAATGATATTATTAAAGTTTTGGCCATTTTTGCATTACTTTTAGTTAGACGGCTGACTTGAAGTCGGCATACTGAAACTTCACTTGAAGTAAACAACCTCTAGACGTCACTGGTGAATTAGTGAAACATCTAAACCAAGCCTTGACTGTAAAGTCATCCTGTGCATTTTAAAACTGATTTGAATAAATGGTATCCAATTATGGGCAACAGCTTTTACAAATTTGAAAAATAATCCAAACTCGCTTCCAAGACACACCTCTTAACTCCAAATGCGTACAAACTATCGAAGAGCCGACCTTCCAAACCGCTAGGACAAGACCCGTTATAACATTTAAGTATATGAAAAAAAAAAAGATTCACGTAAATCCCGCTGAACGAAAATCACTCTTATTCCAATAAATCCGTAAAAATGTACTTATATAACAATAAAACTGCGCATAAAAAAGCGTAAAATCTCGGCGCTTAATTTTGTGATCCATCCCTGAACCCTGCAACTGTATCGATAGTCGATTCGACATTTTCGTGCAGTATTCTATAAACATGTTCCTAAAAAATAGTTTACAAAAGCTAAAATTTTATTTTTATCAAACCCACAAACTAACCAACTAATCGAAAGAATGCCGCTTCAAAAGCCTATAAATCCCAAAAACTTTAGCATCGAAATAAATTTCGTCACAAGTCACTTACATAAGTATGTAATTGTCCAGACTTGCAATTTTTGTTGCAGCAATTCTTGAGTTGATTGCTGAGTGAGGTGAGAAGATTGGGGAGGGGAAGTCAGTTTCATGGACTTTGCGATTTTGTTTTGTAATTCTCACACTTGAAGTTGACTGTAGCTGTATTTGTATTTATATAAAAAATATGAAAAGGAGAAGAGGAAGAGGAAAGACGAACTAAAAATACAAAAGACTAGAATTTCATAATCTGGACCAGCGTTTAAAAAACTGCCGTCAAAATAGAAAAACTGCCAATTCTTTCACTTCTTCATTTGTCATTGGCCAAAAAAAAACTATTGCTTTTACTTCTGATTCTTGAAATGTAAGCAGTCACTGTCCAACCAACTCAAAAAGCGAAAAGTTGTACACAAATTTTCGTTTTTTGTTCGACAGTTTTTGGTTTCGACTGCAATTTTTTAAACCCTGATCTCCAGATCACTAATGAAATTTAAAATCAGAATCCTAAGCAAGAAATTTGTATATTAGTGCCCCACAGCGAAGCAAATCACATTTCCGGAAACTGTTTCACAGCTTTAAATTTTTGTGTTAGAAAGATTATAATAGATCAAAGCTGCCTTTATACGAAGAACTTCTGGAAATTTTTGCTGCTGACATCAATTTAATAATAGCAGTTGGTTCATAAGTGATCCAACTTCTTTCGAAAATCGATTTCGTTATTCGCTTTCCACCTCTGTTTCCACTGATTACCTCCAATTTAGTGTTACCTTTATTGTGATTACCTCCAAGCTATTGTTGATCTCTAAAACCAAGATAAATATGTATTCTTTTAAGGAACAGTCAAAAACAGTTCCACAAGTTTATCATACATTTACATACATAAAATACTGACTTGTAAATGTTTAAATTTATCAAATGTTACTTGTTGTTCAATTGTGTGTTGGGCTACTTAATTAAAGCTTGGTACCTTGTTATACATATTCGTATATTCGTTTTAAATGTTACTTTATGCTGTGTTTTCTATTTAACTGAATTAAGTTTGTTAAATTCGTTGTTGCACATGCTATTCCAATTACAGTCATGTATAAGCTGTAGTTAAAAGTTAAACCTGATGCTGTATTGTTTAACTTTAAAACAGTGGTGCAGGTAATTTTAACGCGTTTAAGTGTTGAATTGGAAGCGATATTACATGCCTTTTTAAAACCAGACAATCGAAAGTACCAGCCATGACGGCATGATTGGCCATCATTGATTTTAGCATCTAACAACAGCTTTATGTGTATATTTAGCTCACGATTCTCTGCACCGTTTGCAACCTGAGGGGTGTATTGGGATCGTTTTAAGTATAATATTTCACATCTTGGTGTTATATACTTCGTGGCATAATGCATACCTAAATGGGATCGGACAAAGCTATAAAATGCAGGGCTCATGAAGTCTTTGAAAATTCTTGAGATCGGGGTACTCACATCTAGTGCCACGGAAGCCAAAAGCCTTCGATGTCACGGCGCCGGTCTGACTATTGCTTAAGACCCCCGGTAGTATGCTTCTTGCTTCTTCTTTCCGTATTTCTCCTTGCGGAAGCCTTGCTGTTCTGATGAAAAGCTGCCTTTCAAAGAAGTTGTTTATCATGCATAATTGGGCGGGTATTAATAAGGCAACAGAAGGGTACTTTCTTAACGAATGGATACTTTCGGGAATCAGGTTGTGGTTTATACACAAAACCATGATATAGTTATAATGGTTATTTGCGTTGGTATTGTTGGTAAGATGACGATAAAATAGTGTATAATTAGAGAGTAGGGTCCATGGACTGGCTTTAGACCAGTGGCGGCTTGAAATAGAAAGCAGAGGAAACGTTGAGGTATCGGAGTTATTTTTATTTATTTAGAGTTACAAACAGTGTTCGCAAAAAAACATAACAATATTTAGTTTTCGACTCACAAATACAGGAACAATATCTATTTATTTAGTGTTTGTGCAGACGAACACAAACCTTATTACCGTTCGTAACTATTTTCAAAAAAGAGCCGATCATTATATAGTGTTCTGTTTATCGTTAAAAAAAACAAAATAATTTTAGTGATAATGTAGACAAACATTATATTTTAAAGTTCTGAAATGTTTCTTTTTTTTCATTGATAAAGAAATGAACAAACAAAAAATTTTAGCAAATTATTTTGCTGTCTTTTTGTTTTTTTTCGTATGTGTTTTTTTGTTTTTGTAAAAAATGTTTGGTTTTTTTTACCTGTCAAAAAGCGCTAAGCACAATAGAAACGAACGAACATTTATGAGCTGATGGAAGGCAAACGCACGTTGGTTGTAGGTGACAATAATATGGTTATTTTAACCATAATATGTTTAAAATTTTCTTTAAAAATAGTTTTGTTGGAGGTGACCATATTTAACATATTTTTTCTCTGGGTGCAGGGAAACGTTATTTTTTTAATGATTTACTACGCAAACACTATTAGCGATTGTGTTTTCCACAAATTTGCTGAACCGAACACTAAGGAGCGAAGTTTAGTGTTTATTTTCGAACACTGCTTTGAGTGCTACTTTTCTTAACTGGAAGTACTACTTTAATCAGGAAAAACTATAGTCATTTTTATCAATTTCACTCGATTTTGAATTGCAGAAAATAGTTGTCTATGGGCTTTCCAATATTCGTTTTTGCCGGATATAAAATGTTTCCTTTTTTTTTTATTTGTTCTTACTAGTATTTTATTTGCTGTTGTAGTTGTAGTATATACTATCTAACATATTAATTTTCTTTTAATAGTTGTTAACTTAGAGTATATTTTATATATATTGAATTGACTTGTTGGTTGGTGTAAATTCCACTTGTTTTACTGAGTTGTTAAAGTTAGAATTTTGTATTGTCGTGTAGTTGTAAGAAACTTTTAATTAAATATTTGCTTCAAAAATATTTTGGGGTTTGTTTATTTGCTGTTTAATTAATTTAACGAAAATGGTAAACTTAACAAAGTAAAGGATATAAAGGGTACAGGGTGGCCCAAATAAGACCTTTTGGAGTTGTTGCTTTTGGTCTTGCGTTAGCAGTGCTTCCACAATTTGAATTTTATATCGATGCATCTTAAGTTTCAACTCTAAAATTCACTGAAATGTTGTTCTCTAGCCGTATTCTGTAATTCGCTTGAGCTAAATAAAGTTGATTTAGCGATTTTTGTCTACGATTTCAATACTGTAACGTACACTTCTAAATTTGGCAATGCCATTCAAATTTAATTCGCCGCAATTTTACCTTTTGATGTTATCGCTAAAATTTTTAAATTTTGTATACTCTAAGGGATTTAAGCAATCGAGATTTAGATTTAGCTAAGCGAACTACAGAATACGGCTGCTACTGATAATGCCTAATTGGCCGTAACGACGACGAGTGGAGTCAGTTGGATCACTTTCAACAATCTGCCGCATAGTTTCCACGTTGCCGTCAGTGAGAATATTTTCATGATTACCTCTTTTAGGACGGTCGATTACTGTACTCCATTCCTCACCACGGTTAACTACATAAAAACGTGAAGGTTGTGGGAGCTGACCTGGGATTCAAATATTGACGATATGTTTGCTGCATCAGTCCAATTGATTGTTAAGAAGAAACAAGTTAGAGTGCTATATTCGGCTGTGCCGAATCTTTGATACCCTCCACCGACAGTTCGAATGTTTAAGGAGTAATATCTGTATGATGTTATTATTATCTTAAACTGTGACGATCTGTTATTAATTATGGTTTTAGGCGACTAAACTGTTTTCCGGTAGTAGGGTTTATATGGGGCCTAGGGTAAATTATGGACAGATCATCACGAAATTTCACAGCGTCATTTCTAGTCCTTTAAAACAGTGACGTACCAATTTCTGTTATGATAGCCTTATTAATTATGGTTTTAGGCGACTAAACTGTTTTCCGGGAGTAGGGTTTCTATGGGGCCTAGGGTAAATTATAAACCGATCTTCACGAAATTTCACAGTATCATTTATAGTCCTATAAAACTGTGACGAGCCAAAATTTGTTATGATTGCATTATTTTTTACGGTTTTATGCGTACTAAACTGTTTTCCGGTAGTAGGGGTTATATGGGTCCTAAGGTAAATTATGGACCGCTCGTCACCAAATTTCACAGTGTTATTTCTAGTCTTAAAAAACTGTGACGTACCAAATTTTGTTACGCTAACGTTATTTTTTACGGTTTTAGGCTTACTAAACTGTTTTCCGGGAGTAGTGTTTATATGGGGCTTAGGGTAAATTATGGACGGATCTTCACGAAATTTAACAGCGTGATTTCCAGTCAAATAAAACAAATTTTTGCAAAATCTTATCTCATTCCGTGCCTTGTTCCAGCATTTATGTTATTTTTTGTAACAAAATTATCAATTTTTTTAGGTGGTGGTTCCACATTTTGATTCATAGCTCTGGTCCTACTGAACCGATTTTGCTGGATTTCAATCCCAAACTGCTTAGGATAACTACAAGCAATTTGGCACCAAGTTTGTTCATTTCTTTTGAGTTGTTCGAAAGTGAGCGTGTTTTCAACAGACGGACAGACGGACAGACAGACGGACAGACGGACATGGCTAAATCGACTTAGAATTACTCAAGGACCCAGAATATATATACTTTATGGGGTCTGAGATGAATAATTGAATAATAAAAAAGTTTCACACTAATTGTGGTGGAGGGTATAAAAAAGGGATAATTTTAAAGCGTTGCTGTTTACTGTATGCATTGATTATACATTTCCATGGAATTACCATGATATTAAAAAATAATAAAGTTAACGTACTTAACACTGTTAAGTCTTGTTTGGCCCACCCTGTATATTACTAAAAAAAAACTTATTGTCTAACTAAATATATGTATGTATGCAGAAATATGCCGCCATATTCTGGAAATCGAATTCGTGTCAAATTTCAATCGAACAAATTTAAAAAACGATCCAAAGGGCAATTTACTGCATTATATATCGAACGAGATTACAATACAATTTAAATGAAAATTTCGATCAATATCGAATGTCATAATTTCCCCATTCTTTTAAAATATCATAAAACTATTAATTTATTTGTTTTTGTCTTTGCAAGGATTCCTTGAAAAATCACGAAAAACTTCGATTGCTTTTTAAACTGCTGTATATATTTATCGCTTATTTTTAATTTTACTTGATTTCGTTATAAGAACTTACCGATAGATATATTTTATTTTTCTTAAATAATATTTAAGCACTATAATTAGCACTAACGTTCAACATTTCCGTCTCGGTTTTTTTACAGATTCTCCCACAAAACTGCGTGAAGAAAACGAACGCCTCAATACCGAAATACATCGTTTACGTAAACTGCTTGAAAATTCTCCCGAAGGTGCTGTCGGCGGTATAGATCTTTCCGATTCGAATAGTTGCGGCGATGGACAATCAACCGATGGCAGTGGTTCGAACAGCCAACAGCGTATTGATCGTTTGGAACAGGAATTACGTTCGGCTAAAAGTCAGTTATTGTCTCTGCGCATTGAAAGAAAAAAACTAAGAAGCGACAAAAATGAATTGGTAGGCCAAGTGAAGCAACTATGTGCCTCCTTGCAGGAAAAAGAACAAGAACTAAGAGATTTTATTCGTAACTATCAGGAAAGGGTACGGGAGTCGGAGAGTAATAATGCTAAGCTAACGGGTGATCGTGAAAGAGAAAGATGGCAACTACTGAAACAGGCCAGAGACGAGGCGGAGAGATCATTGGCTTTGGCCCAACAATTGAGTGCTAGAGATTTGCAACTACAAAAGCTTCAAGAACAATTGCAAAGGCAAATGTCGGGCTGCTTGTCGGATCAGGAGAGTCTATTATCATTTGCTCCGCTCACACCACCCTCAGCGACCACGGGCTTGTTAAATCAAATGCCCTCAGGAACCACTGCTGGTGTAGTCAATTATCGTAACGACGACAGTGGGCGTGGTAATTCAAATTCCTTGTCGGCTTTCAGTAATAGTTCGGGTAATACGGCAGGAGATCGTAATTCATGTTCAAATGATTCTGTGCTAAGGAATAACAGTGACCGTGAGAGCACTGGTGGGGATATAAACTTTAGTGATGGTATATCGGATAATGGGCCGTGTATTACAGTGGATCCGGATAGTATATCCTTGGTATCTAGTCAAAATATGTACCAATGTAAGTTTATCTTAAAAAAATTCTCGTTAATATTTTATAATAATACAAAGAAAACTCATTTAGATGGCACACCTAAGGAAAGAAGTCCCACGTTATCTCCCTTAAATTCCGCCGCTTATTCCAGGTATATTTTGGTATTCAAAATTTCTCGGAGAAATTTATAATTTTTATCCATTCCTCAGATCTGTGGAACAATTGGGTTCACCTGTTGACTCCGATGGCCCAGGAGCTGTAGCCAGAAAGTTAACACCAAAATCCAGCACTGCAGCTTTGGGAGCTCGCAATGGTCGAGGCGGTACATGGGGTAGTATATCGAGAGTTTTTGCTCGTTCGAGGAACAAAAATAAAGCTTTATCAGCAGATGGGGCAAATGAATGTAATTTTCAATATAAAGTAGTGGCAACAAGTCACATTTTAGAAATAATTATTTTTATTTTTATTTCAGATAATGAATACTCCTGGAGCCCCCTATCCGAAGAGGGATATGCCGAAAAATTACGCTTATTACGTGAAGCCTCTCAAATACCCATGGAAAGATGGCGTGCCTCACAAGTTTTAGCCTGGCTAGAAGTTGCTCTCGGCATGCCTCAGTATAGTACACGCTGTTCGGAAAATGTTAAAAGTGGCAAGGTTTTATTGGAATTAAATGACATAGAACTTGAGGCTGGACTTGGCTTGGCACATCCTATGCATCGTAAAAAGTTGCGCTTAGCTATTGAGGAACAGAGAAGACCGGAAATGGTACGTTATCCCATGATAACACAATTGGGTCATACTTGGGTCGCCTCGGAATGGCTGCCCGACATTGGTTTGCCCCAATATGCCGAATCGTTTTTACACTCGCTCGTCGATGCCCGTATGCTGGACACACTGTCGAAAAAAGAGTTGGAAAAGTTTTTGATTGTCACGAGGAAATTCCATCAAGCCAGCATTGTGCATGGTGAGTAAAAAAGAATCTTGTGTAAAGTAAGTGATTTAATTTTAAATGTTGATGTGCTCTGTCTTAATTTTAGGAATACATGTCCTGCGTATTGTTAAATACGATCGCCAAACTTTGGCTATGCGTCGAGTACAATCGGAAAATGTCGACACAGATCCTATTGTGTGGACCAATCAACGTTTCATACGCTGGGCTCGTTCCATTGATTTAGCCGAATACGCTGAAAATCTTAAAGGTATGCATAAGATTTACAAGATTTGTTTATATTGAGAATAAGTGCGATATACAGATCACAAGTTAAATCTATCTTGAAATAAAATTGAAATTGAAAAAAAATTACGTCGTTAAATTGGGATGAGGGTGAAAGGTCTTAAACTTTAGCCTTAAAATTAAGCTACAAAAACAAATAGTAGGAGGTCTGTTGCACCAGAACAATATTATTCAGATTCTAATTATTTTTTGAAACATTCCAGTTAATAAGACTATTGGACAATTCACAAAGTGTTCTATTGTGTCATATTGGTTGTATATGCTTTAATTTTATGAATGTCACTTTCATATTTTTTTTTATTGTTATAATAAGCTTTAGATTTTAAGGGTGCATTTGAAATTCTGAAAATTTAAATATTATCAATTCAATTAGCACAATTATTTGTATAGTGGATTACCACTGTCACACTGTATATTTGATTAAAAATGTTTAGTAAGATCCAGTGTTTGCTTGCAAATCGTCTTGCGAAAGAGCCAAGCAACATATCGTAGCTCTTCTGTTAAATATAATAACAAAATAGACAACGCTCCCGTTAGATTCATAAAAGAGCTACGATATTTTGCATTTGTTCTTTCGCAAGACCAGTTTTAACCAAACACTAAATTCCGCTAATATAATTTTTATACTCACTACACCACAATAGCGGAGAGGGTATTATGCATTTGTGCTGATGTGTGCAATACTTAAAAATAATACTCCTTTATCCACCTTTTAGTATATCGATCGACTTAGAATCATTTTCTGAGTCCGATGTCCGTCCGTCTTTGCTGCCGGCTGCCTGGTTGTCTGTCCATGTAACCTTCCTTGTACGCAAAGTATAGGTCGCAATTTTGAAGATAATTTGATACACGCCCCATACAAATTACTTTCCAATATAGAGTCTATAGACTCTATATTTATATTTATATATTATATATATATATATTTAGATTAAATTGAGTAAAATCTTATCTTTTTGCAATCGTAATAATCTTACGAAATATTATTGAAATTGGTCCATATTTGAACATGGCTCAAATAAAATTACTACTCCTGGAAAAGGCTTTGAATGTCATTACTTTCTTATCAATGTTAATATTAACATTAAAATTGGCAACAAAAACTTATACGATAGCCACTATGTCATGACAAAATTTTGTGCTGGTAGATCGAAAATTTACCAACGTTCCTAAATAAGCCACCTTCCTAAAATCACTTGAAGGCAAACAAATCTCATATAGATGAAGACATCTGAATAATATTCTGCACAAAAAACTTTTATAGGAATCTTAATCTCATAATATAATTTTGTTCTGGCGGGTCCACTGTCGAAAATTTGTCTCTAAATTCTGTGGTAAAAAGTATCACATAGTCGGGTTTAACCGAATATTTTACATGTTTCATTTTGCATTGCCCATCGTTGGGTATACAGATACATAGATATTTAAAACAGTAGAATCGTCCTGTTAACCAAAATTTCAAAAAAATAAGGTATTTATATGTTTCGTTGCGAAGCACTTGCAGACATTAAAGAAAATTGATCATGTATTAAAATATGCTTCAAAAATGGAAAATATGCGCTATAAACTTAAAAAATGCATCTGAAGTTCCATCTTTTACTAACAGAGTAATTTTGACTTAGCTGCACAATTTCCACTGTTATCTTAAATGATTGTATTTGCCTTAATGTGCAGGTCAGAGATCAGCAATGAATACTCATACTGACTCATGAAATTGTAATTATAAGTGCGAAGACATCACCCTGCAAGAAATGTCACTAGTGATTTTGGAAATCTACTACTGTGCGTGTCATTGGAAATCTACTACTGCCGTTGGTACTACTACTGACTAGGTAGTTCCTTTGGGAAGATATGTAGACATTGGAACCAGAGAATCGCTAGCGCATTTTAGTAAAAGTAGTCTACAGTTTTTGTAAGAATACGAAATCATAACAACCTCTTTTTATTATTTCTTCAACTTTTATAGGAATTGTACTTCTCAATTGTTATTAATAAAATCTTTTTCGTATGAAAGCCAAAAATGTGGCAAATGTAATGCAGTGTGGATACTTTGTTGACAACGTCACCAATATAGTCGACAAAACTGGTGACTTGCACCCACGTTTCCTTCAGGGCATTTAAACTAAACTACTCTGATTCACTCATACTCACAAGAGGAATTAGTATGAGTGCGACGTCTACATTACAAGCATGCTCATAAATGACCTCAATTCAATTTATAATTTCAAGAAAATACTTACAATACTCACAATGATTAAACTCATTCAGCTCATCCATTTACCGTTTTTACACAACATATCAAACAAACAACTTCATAATCAGCGCTGCCAGATTAATTTGACGAAAAATCGTTAACTTCACACATTTTTTTTTTTTAACGATAAACCAACACTCAGGGGATGCCCCCTATATATGCAGTGCATTGTGTTGATCGGGAAAATAAGGTTTGGGAAGGAGGAAAGAGGGAATAGTGTTTGTGGACATTTGACTTGAATCTTAATAAATTATAAGTACCGGGAAAGACCTCTGCGGGAAGTTTATTCCACATACGGATAGTTCGACTGAAAAACGAACTTTCTCTGTAATGCGTTGTGCGAAACACAGGACAATCGACTACAAACGGATGTGACTTTAGTAAACTTCTTCGCGTATACACAGTGAGTGAAGTGGATTTAACCGCTATAAATGTTGTTAAGTATGAGTACGATGAATAAAATCAAACTTCTGAGTGAATATGAGCTTGAATAACTATGCAATAAGTATGAGTGCCTATAAGTACAAGAATTTATGAGTCATGATTCAGCTCTACTTACTTTTTTACTACTCATTGCTAATCTGTGGTGCAGGTACACAATTGTGGTTGCCTGCATAAAAGTGCAGCTAAAGTAAAGTGTTTAAAAGAAGAATAAAAAAAGCCTTTTTTTTAATAAATTGATATAGTATAAAAATTTTATAAAATTGGATATTTGTATGAAAAAGTGGCCACCATACTTGTTTCATGTGTGCAGCTAACTTTGATGTTTTATGTGAAAATATTGTAAAGCCGCCCAAAAATATGATAAGTATGTATGCTGGTAAATACGTAAACAAGGATTTTGGGCAGTTATGTCAAAGTGCAGCTAACTTCGATTTTTTGTATGAAAATAACTTTAAAATGCCAAAAATGTTGGGCATTTATCTCAAATATGCAGGCAAAAGGCAGTAAAGTCAAAACTACTATTTATGCAAAAAAAAAAATCTTCTAAGGGTAAACTTTTCAAAAATATGCACAAATCGGAGCCAAAATTCATAAAAATCGTTTAAACGAATGAGTATATTGTTTCTGCTTTTATTGGTCGCACAAGACAAAACATGCAATTGCACATTTACGGTTTCCCTGGTTTATAATCGTTTTGCTATCATATTGTTTTCTTGTTAATTTATTCCATATTACCATAATATATTTTTATTATTCCCTTACTTTTAATTTCAGATAGCGGTGTTCATGGTGGTTTAGTTGTTTTGGAACCATCATTTTCGGGCGATACAATGGCAACAGCTCTGGGTATACCACCCTCCAAAAATATAATACGACGACATTTATCAACAGAATTTGATGCGTTAATACTTCCCGCCAGGTAAATTATAGTTTTTATCATTATTTTTTTTTTTTTTTTTTTGAAAATTAAAATATTTTATCTGGATTTGGTTTGTGTTTAATTTCAATTTTAAAATTTTCATTTGTTTTTTCGATTGTTCTTTAGAATTTTAAACAGTATTTAAAATTATTTTATAATGTGTGTTTGTGTGTGTGTGTGTGTGTGGGTGCCTGGGAATGAGAATGAAAGAGGAGAAGAAGTATTAAGTTAAAAAAAATGTAACTGTAAACTGAAAGTGTAACACAGTGCGAACTTGATATGCGTAATCATAAATTTTTAAACTTTCTTCAAATTATAGAGTTTTCAATAAGATCAGGCCGATTTTGTTTTGGCGGTACTATAATAAAACATTCAGAGACCCATGAAATTTTTTTAATTTAACAGCAAATTTAAAAAAAAAATATAAGAGAAAAAAACCTATAATCAAAATATATTTCATTAAGTTTGCACAAACATGTTTTTCCATTGCAATTTAATGGCTAATTTCGGTAGGATCAAAAAATATTAAATATTCCCAAAAGTATTGCAAAAGCCTTTGATGGACCAATAAAAAAGCTTTTTATTTATTTATTTATTAATTGAATTGCTCCATAGACAAGACTAAGAGTCTTATTTTACAGTATGGAACTGAGAATATGTTAAACTTTAAATCATTATTTAATTAATAACTTAATAACTAACTACAATTTTTATATAAGTAATCAAAAAAACAATTTAATTTAAACAATAAAAAAAAAAATTAAGATAATTTAATATAAATATTTAAAAAAGCATAAAAAATATATTTTAATAATCAAAAATTTAGATAATTTTATATATTTTAATCTAAAGTAATTATGTTTCAAAGTGCTATGCTGAAAACAGTTTAAAAATATTTTCCCTGAATTTTCGTGCGTTACTTAAAAGTTGAATGCTATATGGTATAGAATTCCAGAGAGATACTGCGAATATGTAGAAATGCCACTCAGAAATTCTTTTCCCCCTGCTTATGTCAGAAATACAAAGTTTACCGTACAAGTGCTCAGGTTTGTGGGTATATATTATCTTATGTAAAAAAACTAAAACTCTCATGTTCAGCAGATTATCTAAGGAAAGGCCATAAAGCCGAGATGAAAACAAAGAAACACTAGAACGCCTTTTAAGTCCATACACGTACCGTACAATATTGTTCAACGCAACGTTCAATTTCGCCTTACTAATCGTATCAGATTTAGCAAATAGCTCACTGCCATACAGTAACACTGGCATAAGATAAGTTTTAGCAAGAAGCATTCTTATTCTTAAAGGTGTACAATGCTGGGTCCGCCAAAGAGTTCTAATCATTGAAAAGGTGCGACCACAAGCATAGTTAATGTGGTTCGACCACGTAAGAGTGTCATTGAAAAATATTCCTAGATTCTTAGCAGATTTTACTATTTCAATCTGCTGATTATTTATAAATATATAAGGTATAATATTAAGTTTATTTAGTCGCCTTTGAATAACTACGCATTTAAATTTGTTTGGATTTATTTCCAAGCCATTTGCCGTTGCCCACGTATAAATACGATGAAGTTGTTGATTAAGAGATATAATACACTGGTCGATTAAGGCATTATTACAACTGGTATAAAGTTGAACGTCATCCGCGTACATTCTTACATTACAATTCATTAGGACGCCTGGGAGGTCATTTGAATACAGTGAGAATAATAATGGCCCAACAATGGACCCTTGAGGTACCCCTCTTCTTACAGGCAGTGCCCAGGATTTCCGTATTCCAGTTTCAACATACTGATACCTGTTACCCAAGTATGTGGACAATAACTTAGTAGCGGTTGAAGAGAAATTAAAGAAATGTTTAAGTTTGTAACAGAGTTATGATCCACAGTATCAAACGCTTTTGAATGGTCCAAAAGTATTAAAAATGTAGTCTTGCCATCATCAAGTTTCGCCCTAATCTCCTCCGTAACATCAACTAACGCTGTTATGCAGCTGTTTTTCTTTCTGAACCCAGATTGACGATCTGTTAGTAAGTTATTGTTATCCAAAAAACAAGTCATTTGGTTATGCATAATACGTTCAAATACTTTGGAGAGAAATGGAAGAATGGCTATTGGTCTAAAATCGGAACCAGTTTGGGGTATTGGAACTATTTTAGCTATTTTCCAGTTCGAGGGAAAGTAACTTGTGGTTAATATTTTGTTAAAGAAAAATGTAATAATAGGAAGAATTTGAGGTAAAAGAATCTTTAGAAACTTTGGCTTAATCCCGTCCACTCCTATAGAGTTGGATTTTATAGACAATAGGCTAGATACCCAGCAAAAACTTACATTGCAAAGTAATGAGTTAAAAAGCTAATATAACGACTCTTCACTACTTATACATTGGCATTTTAACTCATTATTTTAACACGGTGATGTCATTGGAGGCAAGTACTTACCACCCTCGCTTACAAATAGGGAGTTAAATAAGTCATTACCACATTCGCTTACAAATAGGGAGTTAAATAAGTCATTACCACATTCGCTTACAAATAGGGACTTAAATAACTTATTACTCCGATGTCACCAAAATTACAACTAACATGTCATGACTATAAAATTTCAGTACAGCATAATTTTTCATATTCAAATTTATTACAAATTGTTTTTTATTTATAATAAAAAAAAACAGATTGTAAGAACAAATGTTTTAAATCAATTTGTATTAGATTTGAAAAAACTTCAACCGTAGATGCATTTTATTACGAATAAATTTAGTTAATCAACTCATACACAAGTACTTAGGTATCAGATTATATGTCAGCCATTACCAAACTACTTCTATGTAATGCAGATGGTATGAAGTAGTCATTGAAAAGTAAGTTGTTCAGTAATGACAAGTCATTACCAAGTTTTTGCTGGGTAAAACGTCACATTGGTCTACTGCAGCAAAAGAAAAAAAAGAGCTAGAATTTTTATTCGAATGGTTATTGGCATAATAATTTTGATCTGCTTGCACAATAGGGATATTTAAAAACTTCTTATTGATTGCATCGGCATCAATTGGACATGGTTCTGGGTTCGTAGATTTACCGATACCAACTTCGCGTATCGTTTGCCATGTTCTTTTGGAGCCAATGGCCGAAGAAAATTTTTCAGCATAAAAAACAGATTTGGCCCTTTTAATCATTTTATTTGTTTTTCTTTTAGCAGTCAGATAATCCTCATGTAATGTTGTAGTTTTAAATCTTTTCCAACGTGCATACGCAAAATCTCTCTGATTCATACAATCTTTAATTTCAGAAGAAATCCATGGTTTTTGTTTATTACCAATAATTTTTGTCCTTATTGGTACAGTTAGATCAAACAGATAATTTAGGGTTTGTTCTAGAAAAAAGAGTTGGTCATCTACCGAATATAAAGAATAAAAAATATTCCAATTGATTTTAGGAAATTCTTCCCCGAGTAATCTGAAATTAGTATTCTTGAAATCTCGAAAAGTAATTCTCTCAACTGGTATTACAAGTATAAAAATTAGGGCATGTTTAGAGAAACATGACGCAGATAATTGATCATAGAGCAGTATTTTAGTTTCATTACTCTCGAGAAAAAAAATCCAAAAGTGTATTAGTAGTTGCAGTGAAGTGTGTAGGATTCAAAGTATTAGGTTAAACCAAGTGTTAAACCAAGCGAGGCACAGTCATCAGAAAAACTACTATCTACAAGTAGGTTTGAATTAAAATCTCCTGCTATAATAACATCATCATACAAAGCCGTTTGCGTTTCCAAGTTCCGAACAAACCGCCTGGTACAAAGATTCTTATTGGATCTGTAAACACTCCCTATAAGCAACTTCCTACCTTCATTGTTTACTTCGACAAATATATACTCAGTTAAATCTAAAGGTTCAATAATTGATGTCCTCAAAATCACAGTTTTCCCTAGATGTACACTTGATATTAAAAGATATACCCTTTTTTATGTAAATAGCAACACCGCCATATCCATGTTCTCTATCGACTCTGCGTAAATTATATCCATCCAATGAAACATAAAAGTCCGTTATTTCGGAATTAAACCATGTTTCTGATACACATATAAAATCGATACCTGAGTTTTCGAAGATCAATCTAAATTCATCAATCTTATTCCTTAAGCTTTGAGCATTAATATGACATATTTTAACACCTGTCTTTTGATTCGCAAGGACTCTTCGTTATAAATAAAATGTTTTAAAGCCTGTTTGTGCAAACTTTGGAAAACTTGGTAATTATTTTACATCTGATATGGTGAACCTCATTGAAATATTTCGAAGTTTGATTTTCATTATAAAAAGAACTTGTAATCGGTCGAAAGTATTGCAATCGACAAGGGCGGATCATTTGCAGTCAAAGTTAATGCCACAAATAAATATAAAAAAATATTCGGTTGGCTTTAACTGAACGTTCAAAACCACAGAAACTCATACGTAAACGTATAAGTTGCGGATCAGCTGTTCCGTTTTCTTTATCAAGCTTATGTATAAAAAGGTAGCCCTACGTAAACGTGACGTTACGGATAAACCTTATATGTTATTTATATGAAATTTGGTACACAAGCATAGAATAGCTTAGTTAAGAAAAATGTGAATTTTTGGACAAATCGGTCCAAGGACACGCCTACCTCCCATGTGTCCTGAAATGGAAAAATGTAATTTTAGCTTCAATAATGCCCACAAAACTACAAAAAATGGTCATACTAATACACACACAACTAGCAACGTATGTGCAAATTTTCACTTAAATCTGAACAAGGACTCAAGGTCCTGCCATATATCCTTTTTCTTAAAAATGTTATAACACTTCCAAAAATTATCCGATCGTAATAAAATTTGGTATGAAAATTGATATTTGTTAGATATATATGTGTGCCAAATTTTGGTAGAATCGGATTATAAATGTGAAAAATACAAAAACATCATTTAATGAAAAATTAGTGAAAAACGCTTAAAATGCTCGTGCAAAAATAACAAGTAAGAAAGTATAATCGGTCAAGCCCGACCATGTGATATCCTATAGCATAGTATTTAAAAACAAAGTTCCTAGATTGTAATCTATTTGGGACCCATGGGCAATCATGGACCCACCAGAACAAAATTATGTTATGAGGTTAAGATTCGTTTCAAAGTTCTTTCTGCCGAATATTATTTAGATATCTTCATCTTCATATATGGGTTTTTTGGATGAGGGTTTATATGTAACCTATGGTTTATATTGGTATGTTACTACATATATTTTTAAGGAAGTTGGAATTAAAAGCTATTTTCGGGAGAATGTTTTGTATGGGAGCTATGTTCAAAAATAGAAAGATTCCAATAAAATTTGATAAGCTGATTTTGATTGCAATAAAATTGATGAGAGATGTGCACGTTCATTTTTTGAACCACGCGCCCTCACTTTTACTCGTTTGTAAAAGTAAGTATTTATTAAATATATAAATTGATTTAACATTTTAATAGAAAATTTTTATTTTCTTTTAAATTGAAAACCCTGTATGCAATATTTTCGAACACTCCACAATAGAATTGCTCTTACTACAAACAAAGGCTGTTACCAAAAAAAAACTTCTGTCACGTAACCATCTTCAATTTAAATAAAAAATAACGGCACTACGTCACATTTTGAAAATATTCTTTATACGATGAAAAACCAACGTCATCTGGGAATTTAGCGCCATCTTGTGTCGACAAAAAGAAACAGACACAACTGTTATACTAATTTTTTTTAATTTATCTTGTCAATTTTTCTAATTCAATAGTATATATATTTGGATTTTTTTCTTATTATGTTCCTAGTTTATTTTTTTTTTAACTAATTCAATCTATGAAAGTTTGAGCAAAAATCACGAAAATAGCATTTTTTTTAAATAAATTTTTCTTTAAGTTGTGGTAAAATTTTTTAAATTTTTTTTTTTGTAGTTATTAGAAAACAGTCTAAATATTCGAAATCAGAAAAAAACCCATAGACCTAATTTTTCTTTTTTTTTTAATATTCCATCAAAGTTAAGAAATTTTTAGAGCTTAACTAAATAATAAGCATTTTTCAAACCATTAAAAAATATGTATAGGAACATAATTCCAGTAAAATTTTTTTATAGATGGTTTAGAATATAGTTAGCTGTTACAGAAAAAAATTTGAATCTCGTAATCCAAAAAATTAATTTTTTACAATTATTTTCTTGAAACAATAAAAAACCAAGGGCATTTGTGATTTCAGCGCCCTCTTATGCCGTAAAATGCAGACAAACACAAACAATTTTTTATACATACTTTGATTTTTGTTGTTTTTTATTGTATGGTATAAGTTTGAATTAATATTTCACAGTATTTGTAGTTAATTGTCTTTTAAACTCCTGAAAACTATCAAAATTTGATCAAAAATCATGAAAATAGCCATTTAAAAAAAGTTTTTTTTTTCAAGTTGTGGTAAAATTTTTTCAATTTTTTTTTTTGTAGTTATTAGAAAACAGTCTAAATATTCGAAATCAGAAAAAAACACATAGACCATATTTTTCTTTTTTTTTTAATATTCCATCAAAGTTAGAAAATTTTTAGAGCTTAAGTAAATAATAAGCATTTTTCAAACCAATAAAAAAACACTTATGAGAAAATAAATCAATAAAAATTTTTTACAGTTAGTTCTAAATATAGTAAACTACTACAGAAAAAAATTTCAATCTCGTGCTTTAAAAAACAACAGTTTTACAACAGTTTTCCTAAAGCATGTAAAACTCAAGTAGTTGTTTGGCCATTTTTACTATAAATTCTCAAACTTTGGCGCCCTCTAGCGCCGCCAAAAAGAGTTAAATCTTAAAAATTCTTCAAAATTCATTTTAATTATTTTGTTATCTATCGATCTGTACATTTTAAAGCACAATATAAGACTTGTTTTTTTTTTGATTTATGTCTATGGGCCAAAGCACTGTGCGCCGTTTTCTTTCTTTATACAAAACGCGCAAATAATAAAGGCTAAAATTTATGAGAAATTTTTCATTTTGAAAACATTTTTATAAATATTTTATTTTACAAATATGACACGTTTGCGTGTTTTGAGTAACTACCAACGATTATAGTTGAGCGCAACGTTTACGTGACAACGACATTTACATATGGTAACATTTTAGTCTTAAATGTCCGTTTAAAAAACATTTTAATTAGAAGGAAATTTTCTGGAAAATTGTTTTTTTGCAGGGAAATTTAAAAAAAAAAACAAGTTAGAGTGCTATATTGGGCTGTGCCGAATCTTTGATACCCTCCACCGACACTTCGAATGTTTTATGAGTAATATCTGTATGATGTCTATTTATTATTATAATCTTTGTAAAACAGCATAAAAATTTGTTGCGGTTTAGACCTATATAAAATTATTGACCGACAATCAGAATCAATTTTAAAAAGCTTGAGTAGAATATCAGTTTAAGCTGAACTTAAATGATTTTCAGTAGAACAAATTATATAAAAGCCATGGTAAGCTATGAATCAATCATCCCAAATTCTGCAGAACGATTTCTGGTATTAAAAAACATAAATTTCAATACAGCGGTGCAATTAGTTTAACCGTTTGCAGTGAATTTCAGAAGGCTGCTAAAATGGAATCTAAGGTATATAATGACCGTATATCACAAAATTGCATTACATTTTTTCTGGCCATATGAAGCTAAACTGGAAGAAAGTTTACCGCGTATTTAATTATTTTACCAGAGTAGGCTTTAAATGAGGCCTATGGTAAGTTATGCACCGATCTTTACCAAATTTCACATTGTCATTTCTAGTTCTATAAAACTGTGATGTACCAAATTTTGTTATTATAGCATTATTTTTTAAGTTTTTAGGCGTACTAAGCTCTTTTGCGGAAGTAAGGTTTATATGGGGCCTAGGGTAAACTATGAACTAATCTTCACGAAATTTCACGGTCTTATTTCTAGTCCTATAAAACTTTTATGTTCCAAATGTTGCTATGATAGCATTATTTTTTACGGATTTAGGAGTACTAAACTGTTTTCCGGAAGTAGGGTTTATATGGGGCCTAGGGTAAGTTATGAACCAATCTTTACGAAATTTCACAGTCTGTTTCCTAGTTGTTTAAAACTTTGATGTACCACATTTTGTTATGATAGCGTTATTTTTAACGGTTTTAGGCGGACTAAACTGTTTTCCGGGAGTAGTGTTTATATGGGGCCTAGGGTAAAATATGGACCGATCTTCACGACACTTCACAGTATCATTTCTACTCCTATAAAACTGTGACGAGCCAAATTTTGTTATGATAACATTATTAATTATGGTCTTAGGCGTACTAAGCTGCTTTCCGGGAGTAGTGTTTATATTGGGCTTAGGGTAAATTATGGACAGATCTTCACGAAATTTAACAGTGTTGGTTCTAGTCAAATAAAACAAATTTTTGCAAAATCTTATCTCATTCCGTGCCTTGTTCCAGCATTTATGTTATTTTTTGTAACAAAATTATCAATTTTTTTAGGTGGTGGTTCCACATTTTGATTCATAGCTCTGGTCCTACTGAACCGATTTTGCTGGATTTCAATCCCAAACTGCTTAGGATAACTACAAGCAATTTGGCACCAAGTTTGTTCATTTCTTTTGAGTTGTTCGAAAGTGAGCGTGTTTTCAACAGACGGACAGACAGACGGACATGGCTAAATCGACTAAGAATTACTCAAGGACCCAGAATATATATACTTTATGGGGTCTGAGATGAATAATAAAACAGTTTCACACGGAATGACAAACTTAATATACCCTCTTCACAACTAATTGTGGTGGAGGGTATAATAAAGTTTACTTGAACAAGGCTTTGAAAAAGTGATACATATTAAAATCTTAGTTAAAAATTCAACATTTTTAGAAACTTTTTAAAGTTTTGAGTCTTTCAAAAACTGCTTTTAATATTGAAAACGTAATAGAAAAACTGAAAAAAGGTCATTAAGCGAAAATTTAATTAAAAATGATTTTTCAAATAAAAAGCAAAATTATCAAAACTTTTTCTCATTTGCGCAAAACGAATTTAAATTACAAGAAACAATTTTCCCTTTTTAAAAATTTCATATTAAACAAAATTTTCCGAACAATTGTGATTAGTTGAGCTGTTAATTTTAAATTTTTTGATATTTTTAGTTAGGCTCATGGTGGAATAAGTAATGGGTGATTGTTTAAGAGCTATAGGAAAGTTTAAAAAAAACACATAAAATTCAGAAAAATGCATGAAATCTATATTTGAATCGATAGTACGGTCCATATAATTTAATGTTTGAAGATTATTTCATGCAAATGTTGACCGTGACTGCGCCTCAAATGGTCAATCCGCTTAGTCCAGTTTTGGCATACTCTTTCCAACATTTCGGCCGGTATCTCATGAATAAATGCTTCAATGTTGTCTTCCAATGCGTCAATTGAAGCGGGCATGTGTGTATAGACATAAGCTTTAACATAGCCACACAAAAAATATTCGAAAGGCGTTAAATCGCTCGATCTAGGCTGCCAATTGACCGGTCCCGAACGTGAAATAAAATGTTCAGCGAACTCGCCTGTCATTAAGTCCATTGTTAAGCGTGCTGGGTGGCATGTGGCACCGTCTTGTTGAAACCACATGTCATGCAAGTCAAACTCTTGCATTTTGGGCAAAAAAAAAGTTGGATATTATCTCACGGTAGCGCTCACCATTCACAGTTACGTTACGATTCGCATCATCTTTGAAGAAGTAAACCGCACCAAACTGTGACTTTTTCTGGATGCATTGGTAGCTATTGCAATGCTTCTGGCTGATCTTCACTCCAAAATCGACAATTCTGCTTAATAACGTACCGAATAGCCGCTTCAGTGGGTCGATTAAACTGACCATAAAATGGAAGAAGCGCGCGATGAACTTGCTTAACAGAGCACGCATTTTGGTAATAAAATTCAATAATTTGCAAGCGTTGTTCGTTTGTAAGACGATTCATGGCTAAATTATAAACCAAACTGAAGATGTTTGACAGTGAAACAAAACACGAAACGTGCGGCAGCTGTTTAAACCAGTTTTGCCAAAAAGATAATAGCTAAAAAATCACACGATACAAGGTAAAGTCATTAAAAATTTTGTTCTCAATTTCAAAACCCATATAACGTCAAACGAAAGAAAATATGGAAAAAATTTAAAAATTATTTAAAAATCAAATAAATTATTTTGACATTACATGGGTAAATTATGAAAACTCTCCCTAATGAACATACCTGATACTTATTATACTATGGTTAGGCTTAAATTCATCAAATTTAATTTTCATTAAATTATTTTTACTGAAAAAAGGAATTTTACAACATAAAATTTTTTGATAATTCTTATTCTTGGCTGAGCTGGGGATCGAACTTGGTTTGAATTTACATGTTTCAAGAATTACCACATTCTTTCATCAGAATTCTTTGACGTTCTAACCTCTGCACCACTGCGGGGCCTGTCAGCCAACTTTTGTTTATTATGTTTTTTGTCCACTTTCTTCGACATTTTATTTGTACAACTTGAAGTACAAATGTAAACATTAGAGCCGGTGCCATAGCTATTTAAAGAACAATTGTGATTTTTTAATTGAACTGTTAATGTAGGGGAATGTACGAAAAGATAAACTCACTGTTTATTGTTGGTGTTTTGTTTAAGTTTTGATATTGTTGTTGTTATTCGCTTTAGGGTTTTATTTGTATAATATTTTTACCTTTTCTCAAATCTTTGGAAAAGGTTTCCTGATGAGCTGGCCTTAGCAGCCAGTGAAATGCTTTCCCTCAACATAAAATTTCAGTGTATTTATCAAATATGTGAAAAAAATTGGGAATTTAGCACGCCATACAGAAATCTTATTATGTTAGTATAATTCGCAAAGACGCTAAGTCCACTTTTTTCCAAAATACATATTTTACGACAAAAAAAAATGTCGTTATGTAGTTTAAAGTTATTGTAATTTTGTGGTTTGCAAAAATGCTAAGTCCACAAAACTACGAAAAATATTAAAAGCACGAGATAACTCCATGCATATTAATTTGTTTAATTGAATTTTGTGTTTTCTGTTCTATTTTTCTAAAACCGTGAAAAGTGGAGATCTAAAAAGAAAAAATAAATACATAGCGTCTTTTTAAAAACTTAAGGAATGAAGGTGTGGAGTAAAGTGGAAGGCGGTCTGAGTTCTGAAGATTTCGCAAGTAGTTGCACGCAGAGAAAAAACATGTTTAAATATGGTCACCTCCAACAATACTATGTTTAAAGAAAATTTTAACCATATTATGTTTAATTTAACTATATTATTGTCAACAGCAACCATATTATGGTTAAAATAGTCCTCCATCAAGAAGTCACAACCATATTATGGTTGCCTCTAAGCATGTTATGGTTAAATATGACAATAATTTGTTTTTAAATTAACAATAGTATTTTCCTCTTTTTCAAGAGCAACATGCTATGGTGGAAAACCAACCATGATATTATAAATGTTAAACATATTTTAGTTATTATTAACCATAATATGTTCAGAGGCAACCATAAAATGATTGTGGCTTCTTGATGGAGGACTTTTTTAACCATAATATGGTTGTCGTTGACAATAATTAGGTTAAATTGAACATTAAACATAGTATTGTTGGAGGTGACCATATTTAAACATGTTTTTCTCTGGGTGTGGTTTCATTTTATAGAAAACAAAGTTCTTTGTGGAAACTTTAACCCCAAAAAAATAATCTTTTATAGCGATGGTTGTACGTACCAAAATAGAAATTGTGGTATTAGCAATGCACTTCTCAATGTGGCTATCAAATATGGCATTGATATTGAGCCAATAATTCTTGAAATTGCCCATACACAAATGATGGCAGATAGCGTAAGTTCCACAATAGAAAGAACAATGAAAAAAAGAGTAATTAACGTACCTACAGAATACATAGATGTTTGTAAAGATGCTCGAAAAAACCCTACCCCCAATGATGTTATGTATTTAGATCATACATTTTTCAAAACATTTAATAACGTTCAATTTCTTAAGAGTATCAGACCTGGGCGTAACAAAGGTGATAGTAAAGTTACAGACATAAGAACTATAAAGTACACCCCAAGCAAAGAAATGTATTTTAAAATTTCTGATGTATGGAAAATATCACCGCAGAAAATTTGTGATAAAATTGACTTTAAACATTTGCAGCAACTTTATCAAGGAAGAAGAAGAATTACTTCAAGAAAGTATGAAGACTTACCACCGTATTCATAAGCGATTATTAAATTTGCCAAATGTTTATTAAGGAAAATTTTCATAGAAAATTTGTTTTGTAAACCTTTATTAATTTTAAAACTTTTACCCAAATTTTTTAAAACTTTTACCCAAAATACCCAAACACTACAAATTTTACGATGATTTACCTCATCTTTGAATTTTTTCTACTTAAGGTTTTACAATAAGAATTAAAATGAGCTTAAAAATGTATATAGTAATATTTTTGTATTTTTTTAAAAGAAATGAACTGAGCCAGTATAAAGTTTATGTTTTTTTTTAAATAAAATTAATATAATTAGTATTGTGGTTATTTTGTTGAACTATTTATGGTTTTTAATCCAAATTTTTAATATTTTTAATTAGGCTTAAGTTCATGAAATTTAATTTTTATTAAATTATTTTTATGAAGAAAGGAATTTTACAACATGAAAATCAATTTAAATTGTTATTGATAATCTTTCATTCTTGACGTGGCTCGGGCTCGAACCCTGGCCGGCAGGTTACCATGACATGTTTCGATCGCAACCACTCGATCTCCTCAGATGGATTTGCCGTCTTACACTCGCAGCCATCGACGACTGCTGACGTCACCAGTCAAACATCAATCCTTAAACCAAATTGTATTTTAACATTTGGTAGATCGAAATTTGCTTTCCTGAATGATTATCCATTTTAATTGTTTTTACATGTTTTTTCCTTTACTTCTGTTTTTTCGTACTTTCGTCAAGAATTTTTCTTGAAGTCCAAGTACATTTTTTTTGTTTTTGTTTTTTCACTTTATCTTTCTCTTTTCTGTTGACCTTTTTCAGCACAACTTGAAGGACAAATGTACACATAGAGCTCGTGCCTTAGCTTTAACAATAATTAGTATTGTGGTTATTTTGTTGAACTATTTATGGTTTTTAATCCAAATTTTTAATATTTTTAATTAGGCTTAAGTTCATGAAATTTAATTTTTATTAAATTATTTTTATGAAGAAAGGAATTTTACAACATGAAAATCAATTTAAATTGTTATTGATAATCTTTCATTCTTGACGTGGCTCGGGCTCGAACCCTGGCCGGCAGGTTACCATGACATGTTTCGATCGCAACCACTCGATCTCCTCAGATGGATTTGCCGTCTTACACTCGCAGCCATCGACGACTGCTGACGTCACCAGTCAAACATCAATCCTTAAACCAAATTGTATTTTAACATTTGGTAGATCGAAATTTGCTTTCCTGAATGATTATCCATTTTAATTGTTTTTACATGTTTTTTCCTTTACTTCTGTTTTTTCGTACTTTCGTCAAGAATTTTTCTTGAAGTCCAAGTACATTTTTTTTTTTGTTTTTTCACTTTGTCTTTCTCTTTTCTGTTGACCTTTTTCAGCACAACTTGAAGGACAAATGTACACATAGAGCTCGTGCCTTAGCTTTAACAATAATTAGTATTGTGGTTATTTTGTTGAACTATTTATGGTTTTTAATCCAAATTTTTAATATTTTTAATTAGGCTTAAGTTCATGAAATTTAATTTTTATTAAATTATTTTTATGAAGAAAGGAATTTTACAACATGAAAATCAATTTAAATTGTTATTGATAATCTTTCATTCTTGACGTGGCTCGGGCTCGAACCCTGGCCGGCAGGTTACCATGACATGTTTCGATCGCAACCACTCGATCTCCTCAGATGGATTTGCCGTCTTACACTCGCAGCCATCGACGACTGCTGACGTCACCAGTCAAACATCAATCCTTAAACCAAATTGTATTTTAACATTTGGTAGATCGAAATTTGCTTTCCTGAATGATTATCCATTTTAATTGTTTTTACATGTTTTTTCCTTTACTTCTGTTTTTTCGTACTTTCGTCAAGAATTTTTCTTGAAGTCCAAGTACATTTTTTTTTTTGTTTTTTCACTTTGTCTTTCTCTTTTCTGTTGACCTTTTTCAGCACAACTTGAAGGACAAATGTACACATAGAGCTCGTGCCTTAGCTTTAACAATAATTAGTATTGTGGTTATTTTGTTGAACTATTTATGGTTTTTAATCCAAATTTTTAATATTTTTAATTAGGCTTAAGTTCATGAAATTTAATTTTTATTAAATTATTTTTATGAAGAAAGGAATTTTACAACATGAAAATCAATTTAAATTGTTATTGATAATCTTTCATTCTTGACGTGGCTCGGGCTCGAACCCTGGCCGGCAGGTTACCATGACATGTTTCGATCGCAACCACTCGATCTCCTCAGATGGATTTGCCGTCTTAAAATTAATATAGAAAATTAAATCAAAGTTTTTTTAAAATTAAAACTGATTGTAGGAAAATTTGCTAAGTGCACAATAAAACGAATAAGTTTACAAAGCAAAAATGCTTAGTCCAAGATGATTTTTGATGAAGGTCATTTAGAGGGAGCTATTTTATAAAAATAATTGCGTTGAAAAAGTTTACAAAAATCAAAAACTGAAAAAGCTACAATGTTTTTTGTGTCTCCTGTAAAATTTGAAAAAGGGGACTTAACACATTTGCGAATTAGACTAACGATTAATAATTAATTTTGAATTCCCAAAAATAACTTTGTTAATTCTCAATTTTTTGGTATTTATACCCACACCACAATAGTGGAGAGGGTATTATGCATTTGTGCTGATGTGTGTAACGCCTTAAAATAGTGGTCCTAAACCCACCTTAAAGTATACCGATCTACTCAGAATCACTTTCTGAGTCGAACTAACGATGTTCCGTCCGGCTGGCTGGTAGGCTGGCTGGCTGGCTGGCTGGCTGGCTGGCTGTCCATGTAACCTTGTGCGCAAAGTACAGGTCGCAATTATGGAGATAATTTGATGAAATTTTGGTCATAGGTTCTTATTGGCACAAGGACCAAGCCTATTGAAAATGGGCCAAATCGAAGGACCACGAGGGAAGATAGATAGATCCATATCTATAGGGACACATTAGCTATACAGTTTTTAAAAAATAGGACCACAAGGGGAGGCAGGGGGCAATTTCTGCCTCTCACAAACTTTCAAGCCGATTTTCATGAAGTTTATAAACATAGATAAATCCATATTTACATGGACACATAAGCATGATGTGTTTTTAAATACTGTGGTGTAGGGTATCATATGGACGGGCTTGACCGACTATACTTTCTTACTTGTTTTAGTTAGGCTTGAGTTCATCAAATTTTATTTTCATTAAATTATTTTTACTGAAGGAAGGAATTTGACAACAAGAAATTTATTTATTGATAACACAAGGGAACAAATTAAATGAAGAAATTTTATGAGCAAAAAATTAGTTTTTTTTCAAAATGTTTCTTTTTTCTACAAAAACTCAACCAGATCTCTGAAACTACAGGGCAAATTTAAAAATTATGGAAGCACGGCTAAAAGGTTATACTGTTGCCGAGTTTTGGCGGATTTTTTTGTTAACTGAATATGGTCAAACGTTTTTAAGTTATTCAAATATATGTAGCGAAAGTGCCCTAATTTTGGACATAACAGTATATCTCGAAAAGTAGAGCTGATATAGAAAAATGGAGATTAGATTTGAAATCAGCAACCTCAAATTAGTAAAAATTTGCAATCAAATTCTAGATCGCAAAATGTCTGTTCCGCAGAGTAATTTTTATTCCTTAAAAAAATTTTCAGTTTTTATACCCACACCACAATAGTGGAGAGGGTATTATGCATTTGTGCTGATGTGAGTAAAGCCTTAATATTAAAGTATACCGATCGTCTTAAGGTAGAAGTACATACCACGCGTTAGTGCGCGCGCGCTCTGTCGTCTTCTGTCAAAAAAAGTTTAACTAGTGTATTTTCATAGAACAGGCTACATGCAAAATATTTTGACGCGTTTGCGCCAGAAAGTTGGTTAACTTTGAACTTTTTAACGCGTTGTGTATTTTTGACAAGTAATCAGCTGACAATAAAAAGAATAATTTAACAAATTTGTGAATCATGAAAGAAAAACTTATTGAAGAGCTTAAAAAACATACAATATTTATATAAAAAGAATAAATTCAATAAAATAAAAAAATCTTGATATACTTTGGAACCCGTTTTTAAAGCACAAATAAGTAAACAAATAAAAAACAGCTGACAGGAATGGCTTTTGTAACGCGTGTTGTGTAACTTGCAATTTTTTACGCGCTCAAGTTTTTAAACGCACGATACTCGTCGACGAACTAACGCGTGTTATGTACTTCCACCTTTAGAATCACTTTCTGAGACGAACTAACGGTGTCCGTCCGGCTGGCAGGCTGGCTGGCTGTCCATGTAACCTTGTGCGCAAATTTTGTTGATAATTTGATGGAATTTTGGTCATAGGTTCTTATTGGCACAAGGACCAAGCCTATTGAAAATGGGCCGAATCGTAGGACCACGAAGGAAGATAGGGGGAAATTTATTCCTCTCAGAAACTATCAAACCGATTTAAATGAAATTAAAAACATAGTTAGAACCTTATCTATATAGACACAAAATGTATGCATTTTTAAAAAATAGGACCACGAGGGGAGATAGGGGCAATTTCTGCCTCTGAAACCGATTTTAATGAAATTTAAAACATAGATAGATCCATATCCATAGGGACAAATTAGCTATACAGTTTTTAAAAAATAGGACCACAAGGGGAGGCAGGGGGCAATTTCTGCCTCCCACAAACTTTCAAACCGATTTTCATGAAATTTAAAAACATAGATAAATCCATATCATCATGGACACATAAGCATGATGTGTTTTTAAATAATGTGGTGTAGGGTATCATATGGTCGGGCTTGATACCAACGAAACAAATTTGGAAATGTTTTGCGTAAATCAAGTTCCCACTGTAGTTACACAAACAATATTCTACAGAACATCTCTTACTATTACATTAAGCAAAAAAATATACATGTGTGCGTGTGTTTGTATGCGTGTAAAAGGATATTAAAATTAAAATATTTATCTGTTGTAGTAACATAATCTATTCTATAAACATATACATACATATAGCAAAGTAGTTTAAAATTTTAATGTTATATTAAAATGTGTTTGTAAAAGTTTCTACTATCATGCATAATTTTATAAATTTTTTTTTTTAATTTGCGACTCATTTTTATTCAGCAAAACATTAAAGTTTCAAAAAAAAAGTGTAAAATTTTTTCAATTTAGTTCATATTTCACTCATACAGCTACAAATTCTATTTACGTATGTATGTGTGTTTTAATTAAGTTTTAGTTTAATTACAAACTTCTGTTTGTATTAGTTTATTATATTTTAGTCAGTTTTTAATTTCATAATTGTGCCAATAAGTTCTTTTTAATTGTATTTATTTGTAATTAGCTCTATTATTTATTAGTTTTCGTTTATAACGAACAATTTTCAAACATGTTCTCATAAATGCTCATCAGCAGTTTGGCAGGGTTGCATACACATATTGTGTCATACAAAAAGCCCAGCAAAAAGTGTGTTGTTGATTTGAATAGCTTTTATGAAACTATTACACAAAGCATTGTCGAAGCTTTTGAGAAGCTTTAAAATAAATCTATAGTAAAATCTGTTAAATTCTTAAATAAAATTTGACAAGCCTAAGAGCTTTGTAAAAACTTTTATAAAATTAAAAAAATAAAGTAAAGAAGCTTTTATAAAATTAAAAAAAGGTTTTAAAAACTTTACGTAGTATGCCCCATTTCTATTTTTGTAGTACAAAATTGATTTCATACTTTATATGTATACGTGTCTAAAAAATTTTATTTAAAATCATTTTAAATATTTCGTCTTTACGTTATAGTTCTTCTGAACAATGAATTAAAAAGCATTTAGAAGAAATAGTATACTTAAGTTGCGTTTATTTAAACAATATCTTCAAAACTATCAATTGGTTTAAAAGAATGTCAATTGATTTTAAAAAAATGTTCGATTTCGGCAGCTCATAATAGATGATAGCGTTCTGATCCCACCACGGTGTCTCAAAAATGTGGTATTAAGGTTATTATTTTACCGCTTGTTGCAAATCCGACATTTTTTATTCGAATGGAAATTTTTGAAAGTAATATCGATTCAAAAGCTATTAATCTTTTAACGTTTATTTGATATTATTCAAAAGCTTTCAGCTTTCGAAAGCACGACTTGGCATTGAGTGTAAAGCTAAGATCCCACTATTGGCTCAAATAGCACAATCTGTGACGATTTTTATCGTGCTATATCGGCGCACATTTAAAAACATTGCACAATTTATTCTTAGGTGGTGCCATTATCGTCGCACATTGTAACAATTCATATCGGCCAAAACTCAATTGCGACAATAATCGGTACAATGCGGTCACACTATCGTGCTATTTGAGCAAATTAAATCAAATGTTTTTGTTTATTTACTTGTTGGCAGACATAATTTTACTTTAGAAATTCGGAAAATTCTCCGTCCGAATATTAAATTATGTTTCCTAACAATTTTAAATAATATATTAATATGTGTATAATAAAAAATTAGCGATTCGTTAGCAATTTGTGATTCGGGAAAGTGGGCTGCTAGCCCTCGTCCCCTAGATTGGTGATAGGGCTGCTATCTACGTGTCCAATCCCACGATGCAACCATGTTTCAGCGGTTATCGCCTACTTTCCTGAGACGTCCTTTCGACCATTCAGGATACATGGTTGTGGCGCCTTCTAACTCTGGCTAGCCTTAAAGCGGATGCTACAAAGCCATTGCCCGGGGGGTACTTGGTCTAAGACCGGAAGTAGTTAGCTGCTTGGACAGTTCAACAAAGGAATCGTCCTGGCCACTCCCAAGTGAGTGGCAAATCAGAACTTTCCACCTCTGCGAAAAGTCCCCCCCCCCTGGCGCCCTATGCTCCAATGGGAGTTAGAGGAACACATATATATATATATATATATATATATAATAAAAAATATATTCAATTTCATTCAAACTTACTGCACTTGTTCTTTTTTTTTTGTAATTGTTGTTTTGTAAACAGATGTTTACAAACCAGGGATGGTAACATCGATACAACTGCAATGTTTTGGTTAAGGCGAATTGTTTTCTTTCATTTAGTAGTACAAATCAGAGATCAGCAATGAGTAGTGAAAAAGTGAGTAGAGCTAAATCATGACTCATAAATTCTTGTACTTATACGCACTCATACTTATTCCAATGTGATTCAAACTCATATTCACTCAAAAGTTTCCTTTTATTCATCGTACTCATACTTACCAACATTTGTAGTGTTTGATTTAGAATCTACTCAAGTCAATGTGTATAGGCGAAGCAATATGCGAGGCTGCCAGATTTGTCCCCGAAATAGCAAAGTGACGATTGGGCAATTACAGTTTACTAAAGTAACATGTATGAAGTAGACGATTTTTCGGCAAATTTATCTGGCAGCGCTGATTATTAAGATGTGTGTTTTCTCTGTTGTGTTAAAACGGTAAATGGATGAGATAATGATTTGAATCATTGTGAGTATTGTAAGTATTTTCTTGAAATTATATCAAGCTGAGGTCATTTATGAGTATGCGTATAATGTCGACGTCGCACTCATAAATATTTCTCTTGTCAGTATGAGTGAATCAGAGTAGTTTAGTTTAAATGATTTCTACGCACTTATACTTACAATTGCATGAGTCAGTATGAGTAGCGAAAAAACGATTCATTGCTGATCTCTGGTACAAATGTACTATTTAACGTTTCAATACATAAATAAAAGATAAAACAAATGTAATTTTGGTACAATTAAGCTCAAAAAAGTAAAATTTTAGTAGCCAGTTTGTGCAATTTAAAAATTTCGTTTTGCCATCTCTTGTATTGGCGCTGATTGGCGACTGTGATCGGCACACAAGTGGCCGATAAAAATCGGTACATAGTAAACAAGATGATTGCTCCACATAGTGCAAAATAGTGTTCACATTATCGGCGCATCTAGGTTAATTTTGATTGTCCACAGTCAGCACAATTTCGGCACAGATTGTCGCATATTAAAACATTTTGACCGTTCACACTATCGGCACATGAAATACGCCAAAAATTGGTACACTGCGTCGATAGTGGGATCTTAGCTTAAAAGTGTAAAATGTTTAAAAATTTTCTTATCAACACAACTTTTTGCTGGCTTATTCATCAATATAAGCTTATTACTTGTACCATTAATTATATCATTCATTCATGTATTCAACGGCTTTCCACATAATAACGTACTCACATACATGCATACATTCATACATATTATTTATTTTTAATTAAACTATATTGTTTTATTGCTTAAAAATAAAAATCACCATAATTATTATTTTCCACATACACATAAAATTAAATTATTTATCACTATCAATCATGTGTTCATATGTATGTACAATTAAAAGCCAGTAGTCTGAAATAAATAAAAAGAAAAAAAATTGTAATAAATACGCAGAGAATTGTATGTTTGTATGTCATTACACGTATTGCTAATTTCTACCATTATTCATTATAAATCATTTAAATTGCTTTTATATTAATGCTGTTGTTTAACAAAATTCAAATAAATTTGAAAAGAAAAACAAAGAGATTTGTGCCTAATTAGAGCCAGAAATAAATGACAGCGTGGCAAATGTTGCTACAAATCAATCATACGCCATGTAGAACAAACAGGAAGTTGCAATTTTTCAAAAAACAAATAAAAAAAAAGACATATTAAATAAAATAAATGATAAATGGACTAAAAGCAAATATTATTTAAATGAAATAAACATATACTATATATGCACTTAATGCAATGACATATCGGTCATTTGCTGCAATAACGTCATATGTCAAAAATCGTATTTTGACTTAATAAGGCATAGTAATTCATTCTTATTAAGATCGTAAATTTAAATAAATATTGTTAACTCAACTCTGCAGAGAAGAAAATCATTATCTTTTTCCATTATGTTGTGTAAATTTAAGACTTTAAAGTGGTTTTATGTAAAACTATTATTGCGATTGAGGTATAGCGATGTTGCAGCAAATGAGTGATATACTTTTAATGCAATGAAACTTTCTAGTTTTACTTAAAGGGTTTCCATATCAGTCTGCAGGATTTTTTAAATCGTTTAAACAAAGTCTCATTTGATCTATATATACTTTGTCCAACATTTGTCCAATTTTTTTTTTCTATAACATTCAAAAAATATTTGTCAGGTCATCAAAAGTGGTATCTATTTGTGAGATTATTTCATGGTTGGAGTCAAATGTCTTTCCGCCGAGCCAGTCCTTTATTTTTGGAAACAGGAATTAGTAACTCGGGATTTTATCTGGATAATAGGGAGAATGAGGGTAAAATTATAAATTATAAAAAAAATAAAGTCATGGCGAATATTTAACAGAACAAATCTAGTTTGCCGACGCAGCTCCAAATAAAAAAAAAAAAAAGTAAAAGTAAAAAATTGGCGCAAACGCTTAGGTTTCGAGTTATGGACGTTTTTAGTTTTCATAGAAATATGAAACTTATTCCATAAATAGTTGCCACGACTTTATTGGCTAACAAGCTTACTTTGGCCTTCTTCGGCGCTGATTCACCGAGAGTTATCCACTGAATTGCCTCCTATTTGGTATCTGATATGTTATTGTGGATCCAGGTTTCGTCCACGATCATGAAATGGTGCAAAAACTCGTCCTTATTGCAGATGAACAAATCCAAGGATTCCTGCGAAAAGCAAACGATTTCCCATACCTAAGTAATAAAATGCAAACCACTGAGCCACGTAAGATGCCATTATGTCTTCCACTTTCAATCTTAGATGGGCCAACATCAATTCGTGAATTTTTTCAATTGTCATATTCAGTAGGGCCACAACGAAATTCAGTAAACCACATTTTTACCATTTAAATTGATGGTGCATAGTTCCATAGTTAGCTATGGTTTTTTTTTTCGCAAAAAATATACTGAATGAACACATGTCATTCACTTTGTTACATTTTCCCCTCAAATCACTCGGTATTCTGCTAAAAACTGCTGTTTTATACAAACTTAGTGACGCAAATTGTTGAAAATTTGACTGGAGTCGACAGCCTGCTGACAGGAGCTGTATTACCCTTTCAATTTAACTTTTTTTGTAACATTTATTCCACACATTTTGTTTCTCCTTCTTTTGGCTTGTCTTGGAGAAACCATGCAGTTGATTGCTTCTTTCGGGTACATAAGCATAAATTGTTGCAAAGATGCGTGAGCTTTATTAGTTTGCGCACAGCATCCCTCAGTGAACTGTACACAGAAAAAATTATTTTTCCAATTCAAACAAAAATTTTGTAGAATCAAAAATTTTTTTGTCTGAAATCGGTCCTATAAACAAATTTGCATATTCAAACAATTTATTTGCATTTTGTTTATTGAAAAAAAACACTGATTTTTTCAAACAAATAATTTAACTGAATCAAACAAAAAGTTTACTGAAATTCATATACCAAAATTCAAAATAAAAAAAAAAAAGTTTTTGCACAAGCAATGACGCGCACACAAGTAAGCACTGTATGAGAAGATGACGGCGGAGCAGAGCCGCCGGCTGGCTTTGAGACACATTTTTTTTTGTTGGAATAATTTTTGAACGAAGTCTTATTTATACACACAACACAATGTTTTTCTTTATCACTCTCTGTTAATGTATCCTTTCCTTGGCTAAAGAAGAAATGTAACCAAAAACGGCAGCAGACCGACTCGATATGTTTTTCGTCATCATTCTATTTTTGTATTTGATGTATTTAACTAAACAGTTTTAAAAAATTGAATACGGAATTTTGTTTCTTATAATGTTGTTTCTGCTATTGTTATACCCACACCACAATAGTGGAGAGGGTATTATGCATTTGTGCTGATGTGTGTAACGCCTTAAAATAGTGGTCCTAGACCCACCTTAAAGTATACCGATCTACTCAGAATCACTTTCTGAGTCGAACTAACGATGTCCGTCCGGCTGGCTGGCTGGCTGTCCATGTAACCTTGTGCGCAAAGTACAGGTCGCAATTTTGGAGATAATTTGATAAAATTTGGGTCATAGGTTCTTATTGGCACAAGGACCAAGCTTATTGAAAATGGGCCGAATCGTAGGACCACGAGGGAAGATAGGGGGATATTTCTTCCTCTCAGAAACTATCAAACCGATTTTAATGAAATTTAAAATATAGATAAAACCATATCTATATGGACACAAAATGTATACATTTAAAAAAAAATCGGACCACGAGCGGAGAAAGGGGCAATTTCTGCCTCTCAAACCGATTTGAATGAAATTTAAAACATAGATAGATCCATATCTATAGGGACACATTAGATATACAGTTTATAAAAAATAGGGGGCAGAAGCCTCTCACAAACTTTCAAACCGATTTTCATGAAGTTTATAAATATAGAGTAATCCATATTTATATGGACACATAAGCATGTGTTTTTAAATACTGTGGTGTAGGGTATCATATGGTCGGGCTTGACCGACTATACTTTCTTACTTGTTTTTATTATAGTTGCACTTTTTTAAAGCGTCCAAAAATAAACTGTGTGTATTTTTTGTTGTTGTTCTTATATTTCACACAAAGAAGTGTTGCTTACGATCAAATAAAAAAATGCAAAAAGACGACAACATTAAAGAGCGTTAAATATTTCATACAAAATTATGAAAACTTGACACCAATAACGCGTTTATTATATTTTTGAAGAGTTGTCCACATTTTTATTAGTTAAATAAAAATCCAACAAAAATATTGTTTCAATCAGTAAAACAATTTATAGAAATTAAAAAAATTTTCAAACAAGCGTTTGCTTGAAAATAATTCGGCAATATTTTTTTCTGTGTAGCCACGATTAGATTCGTTATATCATAGTAGCCAAGGATGGGACTTTATGGCCAAAAGTATAAATATGTTGATAAATGCACTCCTGTCTTAATAATCCATAAAGCATTACAAGAACGTATTGTCTTAGGCAAAATTAGCAAGTCAGTGTAACCTAGATTATGATTAAAAAAAGTAAAACACAAGTGTTGGCAAGGCTCAACATAAGGGGTGCACCGAAATTTCAACTTTCGATTTTCGCAAATGCCCAGGCAGAATATTGTGCCGATTAGTCTAAAATATAACCGGTAAAAATTAAATATAAATTTTAGCAATATCGGACCACTTTAAGTGCCCCAAAGAGGTCAACGTTCAAATTTAAGTAAATTCTATATTTTTATTAGAAATTTACTTGGTTGTTCTTTAATTGGCACGAAAATTTGTCATTAATTTGTTGAAGGGTGGCTAGAATTTTTTTTTTTTGAATATTTTTTTGAAAAATTAACCCTTCTGAACTTATAAGGGGCAAAATTACCCGATTTCTTGAATGCATACAAAACTTTATATTCAGCAAGTTTTTCTTTTTTGAAATAAAAGTTCTTTAAACAAATTTAAGAAATATTAGCCCATTTTATATTGGGTTAAAATTAATTTTTTATTTTTAATAATGGGTAAATTACATAATTAAGTGCAATGATCTGCAAATATTGATAAACATTATTTAAAACTAGCAAAAAGTCACAGGATGGTTTTTTGACAGGATTGTCATATTCAAAATTCAATGAAATTTTAGATGGTAACGGAGATAACATTTTAAGATTTGCAAAAGAGAAACTATTAGAAGACTTTCCACGCAATGACTTTAAAGATTTTTTAAAGAACTGATAATAATATTATTATAAAATTCTTAGGAGGAAGTCCGCCAAAAGGCATGTAATGTACGAAACCTGGAGCTACGCATTTAGCCAGATGGATGGCAAGGGCCATTTATAATTTAAAAACACTTATTTTTCGAAAACAATTTCCTGCATTAACCGAAATCGAAGTTTAAGGTTTAATCGAAGCTGCTGGATTTGTTGTTAAGTGCTATTCGCAATTCTAGTTTAATGCTGCTAAAGCAGTCCAAGCTCCTTTAAACGACATTGAATTCTTGAGAAATTTGGAAAATAACAAAAAATTAACCAACATATAGCAGATAAAGAAATAACAAAATTTCTTAACCATCTTTACTATTTGAATGAAGAATGTGTAGGCTTTTCGTTATTCGATGATAGAATAGACTTTTAAACTAAAGCCAAGTTTGTTACGAAGATGTAAGTTAATGTCTCAGAAGATAATCTGGATGAAGATGAAGTAATTCCGAAGAAACTTATTAATTCAGGAGGAATTGTTCTCAAAGAATACTAGCAAACTTTTAAAATTTCTACAAATTCATAATTGGGAACTTAAAAATAAAAAACGACTGCACCGAAAGAAAGAGGAATTAAGCGTTGCAAGATTACCATGAAAAAATCACCAAAGATGAGGAGGAAACATCTATTCAAATTAATACAAATTTTGTTGTATTTCTAACTCAAGTTTAAGATTTATGAAAACATTTTTTTATTCACATTAAGTTCAATGTGCAATATCCCTGCGGGAAATTTGTGTCAATTGGTCCCACAGACTGGTCCTGGGAGTTGTGAAAATGGAACAGGTACAAAAAGAAAGAACTCATGACCAGTGAAAGGAGAACCAATCATGTAACTGGGGTATGGAGAACAAAAAGGTAGAAAAAGTAATGAATTACAGTACAGTCTTCACCGTTGTTGTGATAAATTTTTTTGGGACTTTCTATAATTTTGCTCTTGAATTTAATTCTAGGACTTGTTTTATTGAAATAATACTACATCGTATTGAAATAATACTACATTTAAGTAACTGTCACTAAACACGTCCATTGAGAATAGATTTGTGACTGGTCAAATGGTGTCAATTGACCCCCTACGATTGCAACCCCATGTAAAAGTGATAGGTCTTATTCATAGAAAGTGTTAAAACTAGAACCGGTCTCTTCCACCAAAGACCTATCACAGGACTACTTTAGTGTCAGTTCGCTTCCCTCTAGGGATGTGTCATTTTGTCTTCAACAAGACTGAAGGATTGACGCTTTTTTCACAAAAAGTTTATTTACATATTTCAGCGTATTTAAAACAAACTGTTTGTAACACATATAAAACCGAGGTTTGTTTGATTCACAGGACATGGGAGGATAAATTTTTTCAAAAGTTTTGCTGAATATTTGTATTACACGAAGGAATACATTTTACAAATTTCACGCTGAGCCAGGAAGAAACCGCCAAAATTCTATATAAATACTTAATGAAAATATGGAATTTACTGAAATTTGACCTTTGACTTCTTTGGGGCAGCACTTAAAATTCTCCGATTTCGCTCAAACATTTTATATTTATTGTCTAGACCAATTAGCACAATATTCCTCCTGGGCTTCTTTAAAATTCAGCAACAAAATTTCATTCATACACTTCACTGCCACCCTACTCAACATATTAAAAGCAAAAGATATTTTCCGTACGGTATACCGAGATAAAACCGTGTTAAAATATAGAAAAAGTGATAAAAATCCACCGTGTGCAAAAAAATTCGTATGGCCACTAAATTAATAACTCAGCCCACTTGACAAAACTAATGATGCAGAAGTTCTTATTTTTGGGGCTACTTTCACGTGCAATTCTCAGAATTGGGTGCCAAATCAATGAGCTGAAAAATGTTGTACTGTGTAATATTCCTGTGACCAGGCAAGAAAATTGTAAGTTCGGACAGCTCCTACAGCAGCCATTGTAATCCAGACCCAGTCTCATTTTATAGATCCTTATCAGCCAGTGACCCTTTAAATATGGCAAGTGTCACATTTATAATTTGCTCCCTATCAAACCCGAGTAATTAAAAAAGTATTGCAACAATTTGCTGAGCTCTATAACAAACACAATTCTCTTTTTTTAATCTCATATCCATCATCCATTAAATCATGTAATATTTTAATCTTATGTCATTAAATTTAAAAAAGTGTTAAAAAAAATTCTTGTAATGCATAAACTACATAGACGACAGCGGACAACCGACTACAATCTGTCAAAAATAAAATACAAACGTTTATATACAGACGATTATTTTGCCTTCAACATATTTACATGGCTGCACGACTCCTTTAGCCATCGCTGTTAGCTTAGGATAATTTATACATATTTTTGTCAGCTAAAAAAGTGTTGTCAATATCTATATATATAAAAGAAAGTGGCGTTAGTTACTACGTGTATAGCTAAAGAACGGCTGGACCGATTTCGATGATTCGTACCAATTCGGAATGGTCTCTGATAATATAGGTGGCGCCATTGAAAATTACTCAGTATGAATTAAATCGTAAACTCTGCATTTGACGATGCTATGATCTTTTGCAAAGTTGTTGAGCATGAGCCAGCGAGATTTTTAAGTTGATATGACCAATTTCAGACAGGTGGCGCCACTGAAAATGACTCGAAATGAGTTAAATCGTAAACTGTGCATTTGATCATGCTATGATCTTTAGCACAGCTGTTGAGCATTACCATACAAATGTTTCTAGGTTGGTATGACCAATTTCCGATAGGCGGCACCATTGAAAATTACTCAAAATAAATTATATCATTTGATCATGCTATGGTCTTTAGTAAAGTTGTTGCGCATGAGCCGGCAAAGGTTTCTATGTTGGTATAAATAATTTCCGACAAGAAGTGCCATTGAAAATGAATCAAATCGTAAGCTATGCAATTGATCATGCTTTGATCTGTTAGAAAAAAAATGTCTAAAATATTCCAGAAAAAAATATAAAGAAAATTCATTTTCTCATACATTTTGTATGGAGTGCTAAAAGGAAAGTTTAAAGGAGAGGAAGTTCTCATTCTGAGAATTCCAATGATCCTAACCGATATGCCATTCGAGTTTAAACGAATACAATTTCCAATTCGTCTCGCATTCGCCATGACAATCAACAAATCCCAAGAGCAATCATTGAGTGTTTGTGGCCTAAATTTGGAGAACGACTGTTTTTCACACGGTCAACTCTATGTCGCATGTTCCCGTGTCGGAAAGCCATCCTCTTCGTTCATTTTCGCACCTGACAACAAAACGAAAAATATTGTTAATCACAAAGTGCTTCAATGATATTCTCTTAACTTATTCAATAGTTTACTTATAATTCACATTTTCATATTCTTTTTTTCTTTTTTTTTTTTTTTTGTAAATAAAGATAAATTATCTGCACCGAATATTACCTGTACTTGATTCTGTATCTGTATTTTAAATATACACAAAAACAATACTTTTCTAGGCAAAACAACGTTTGCCGGGTCAGCTAGTTATTAAATATTTTAAACAATCAAGTGTCTGAAGACTATTTAAATTTGTAACACTATAAAGAAAATCGGCTTAAATCATGAATATCAACTTAACTGAGCACCAAATTGATATTTCTATAACTTTTTAGTATTCTAAACAGAAGATCTATAGGAATATGTTTTTTTTTTTTTGCGCCAACACTCCTAGTTTAGGAGTTAAAGCTCCTAAACGTTTAAGAATACTTTATCAATATCTCTTCAAAATGCCTTCCACACGGTGCATATATCATAACGATTTTTTAACCCATTTAGAGCCATTAAAATAAAAATAATATTTCTGGACTAAATGCTTTTTATAAAATTGCCTTTATTAAAAAATTATATAGATATAACAATATTTGTTTAATCATAATAGGTCTGTCTGGGTACTTTTCCAGTAGCAAATACTCAGTAAATTTTTTTGGGAGAGTAAGACCAATATTACTCTATCGGCTGAAAAAATCTCAAAAAGTACGCAGACAGTATCCAGTGAAATCTTGCAAGAAACCAGCTGATCGGTGTGTAAACAATTGAAATAACAAAGCAAAAGAATTTTAGCATATGTGTACGCAAAATAGAATTCTCGAGGTAAATTAAAGAATACTTAATTAAAGTGAAGCTTAAAAAGTGTTGCAAATTAAAAAACTTGTTTATTACACTGTTATTAATTTGCTAAGTTCAATTGCTTCTTAGATTTTAGTTTTATTTGTCGGGTTTTTTATAAAACTTCTTTTGCTTACATTGCCTAACATAGTGCCGGCTTACAATGGGAAAAAATAATTAAATGCCCAATACAGTGCCCTTCAACAGCTTGACAACGGAGAAAAATAATTTGGATGTAAAGTGCTCGCCAGGAACACAATTCCAAATACTCGCCTCTTCAATTGCAAAGTTTGTCCCACAAAGTTCTGCTGGTTCTATCGGTTCTGCCATCTCCACTCCACTTACGCCACGGTCGCACTGTATATTTGGACGTTTCTAGCATGAAGTAAAATGTTTTGTTTATTATAAACGTTAAAAATCAACACAATTCTAACTACTTACCTCTGCCATTGTTAAATTTAAATTTTTATATTCATTTCACAAAAACTATTTCATTCAAACAGCTGTTCAAACTATTTGCAAAATCTTGCAAGCGGAAATTTCTCCAGTAACATTTTGCAAGTTCTCTTATTTCCAACTGTCAAAAAATGCTCTTTTTGGCTCTCTCGCTGCAAGAAATTTGGAGTACGCAGACAACACTTTGCAAGATTTTGTAACATTTTGCGCAAAATATGTGTACGCAGACAGACCTAATATGTTTTAGGCAGTGTTGCCAACCCCTCACCACTAAAAATGGTAAAAATTTTTGTGAAAATTTCCAAAAAAAAATGAATAAATGAATAATGGAAAAAAAGCATCAAAATTCCTTTAAAAACTTACAAAATTTATTTATAACAAAGTAACAGTAACGCAGCCAGCAGCATTTGTAGCCTGCTGTCGTCTATGTGTTTAATAAAGCAAAAAGTATCAAAAACCGCTCAGAAACCAAAAAAGAAAACCTATCAGATATTCAAACTCTAAAATCATTTTCATTGCTTTTTATGGAACGAAAATTTAAAACTGCATTCATATCACCTGCTCTCTTCCATTTTTGTATCTATTTTTTTTTTTTACTAAAAGCTAAATGAATTGTTTAATTAATGTTTTAGCCTTTTTTATAAAATCAAATAAAATAAAAAAAAAAACTATTATTATTATAAAACTATCAATTACTTAAACAATTGTCAATCATCATGTCTACTACTACTTACTTTTATGGAATTTTAGTAATAAATGTTGTCAAAATTGTTTATTTCACTTGTTCAAAAATTAAATCTAACTTAAGATCTAAAAAAGAAGATTGCCAAGCAAAATATTTGAAAAAAAAAAACAAATCCAAAAGTAGGTTACTTTTTTCTAATATTTCGTTAGTGTATGGTTAAATCTATTTAGTCATATATTTTGTTTGTATATTTTTTAGATAATGTTTTAAGATAAATTTATAAAATAAAACAAAACAAAATAATTTGCCTAATTTGTTTTTTTCTATGTATCTCTGTATATATTGCCTTTTTTCTCGTTGAATAAAAAATAAAATAAAATCAAATTCAAATGATAATAAAAATTTAAATAACCTAAAAACAAAATATCTTGCCAAAACATTAAACAAATAAAAAATAAATAAATAATAAAATGCTGCAGATACATGATTTACTGTCAAATGGATGAATTTCAAGTGGATAATAATAGTGCAAGGCAATTGAGTTTAAATCAAAAACCACCTACAGGACGTTAAATATTTTTAAAGTTTATTTAAAGTTTTAATTAAAAATAAATTGAATTTCAAGTATAAAGAAAAGAAAACACACACACATCAACTTACACTACATTACTGATTAACTAAATAGCACATCCAAAAAAAACAATCCATTTAAACAATAATGAATATAAAATTTAAGTATTTTTATTTGTAAGATACTTTTTTAGAAAAACTAAGAAAAAAAAAACAAAGAAAATTTAAATCAAAGAAATCGTCTGCTTTATTAGCTGGTAGTGACTAAAAAGAAAAAAGTTTGTGTCAATTGTTTTAGAGCTGAGTGTAAAAGTTTGAAATTTAGAAAAATTAAAAAAAAGTAAAAAAAACAAATAGAAATGCTTCAAGAAAAATCTATTTATGTGATGCAAGTTGAAAAACAATTTTCGTTCGTAGTTGTAAATGAAAAACATGTCAAATTTATTTAAATTGCTTAATAGAAATCTAAGACAAACTTTAAGATAAGGATTGGCATTGGCTTATATTCATATAACAAAAAGATTTAATTCTTTTTTAAAACAAATGAGTTTCAATTAGGATTTTAATTTATTCGGGGTTTTCTCTATTTCTAAGAACGTATAAAGCACTGTTGACTATTTGACGATTTTTTCGCGATTCTATCGATTTTAATATACTCATCGCGGTAAAATTTCCGACTTGACGGTTAGCAGGAAATCTAGCGGTTGTTTTAACATCGTAAGGAAATAAAATTTTTGTTCTGGGTATTTAAAAACTTAATATTTTATAACAATTGTGATTATATTTAACTGTTGAGTTTTAAATAAAATTTCTGATATTTTTAAATATGGCTTAAGTTATTGAAATTTAATTTTTATGAAGGAAGGATTTTTACAATATAAAATTAATTAACAGTTTTTATAATTATTGTTCTTGACTGAACACCAGCTCGAACTCAGGCCTGCAGCGACGCAAACCATAGAAATGCAAAGAACTCTGATGAAGGGAATGTGGTTATTCTCGATTCGAACTGAGTTCGAGCCGGTGGTCAGTCAAGAATAAAAATTATCAAAAAAATTTCATGTTTTAAAATTCCTTCATTCATAAAAATAATAAAATGAAAATTAAATTTGTCGAACTAATTTAAAAATATCAAAATAAGAGATCTCAAATATTTTTTGTTCAATTGAAGTAATAAAGTATGAAGAAAAACACTTTTATTGTTGAGGTTGAATTCGACGATTTTTAAACAGGTTTTATAGCGGTAAAGTAGGAAACAAATATTGGGGATGAAAAATAAAGTGGGTTCGGTCATACATGACTATGACTTGCCGAGGGGCACCAGAGGAGTTGGGAGCCAATTTTGTATTTTTTTTTTATTTTCATAAATATTAAACTTTGTATGGGAGCCCCCTTAAGGAATGGAGACAGCGGGTAGGTTTGCTTGTAACAAATGTTGGGGATACAAAATAAGTGGTTATACATTTACCCCCATCAAGGGGCATCATAGGAGCTGTTGGGCGAATTTTTTTTTTTCAAATTTCATAGACTTTATATGAGAGCTTCCTTAAGGAATGAAGATATATATGAAGGTATATTCGGGAAATATGTCAGGAAGGAAAAATAGACGGGCATCCTTCCCACATTTTGCCCCTTTAGGAGTGAATCTGTGGCACTCTGTTTAAAAATTTTTCCTGAATATTCTGCGTTGTGGCCATTTTATTTATTATTTGAATTAGTCTAGTTGTTGTTATTAATATATTAATACTTTTTGGTGTTCCATTCTACTCGTCGCTGTATGCACTGGATATTGTAAAGAAGCCATGTGCCGGAAATTCGCCGTTACATTGTTTTTTGTTATTTTATTTCATTTTCGATAAAAAAAAAAAAAAAGCTAACAAAACTATAAAAAAAGTAATAATATCAATGTTCGAAAATAAACACTAAATATCGCTTCTTAGTGTTCGGTTCGGTAGATTTGTGGAAAACACTAACGCTAATAGTGTTTGTAAAGTTAATCATTAAAAAACAGGTTTCCCTGTTTGTCATCTTTTGAAAACAAAAATAATATTGTTCTTATCCAACTCAACAAAAAGATGAGAACAATTAATTCCATTCGGTTTTTTAAACCACAAACTTCATTGTGTTCGGTTCAGGTTGATAATTGTTTCTGTTGTGCGTAATGCACTTTTGGCTGGAAAACAAACGAAACATTTTTTACAAAAGCAAAATACACAAACGAAAAAAAAAACAAAAAGACAGCAAAATAATTTTAGACAAACAAAACATATACACAATACACACACAAGCTGTTCGTTCTTCGGTCGTTGCTAACACTATATAATGTTTGGCTCTTTCTTCAACATAGTTACGAACGATATTTAAGGTTGTGTTCGTCTACACAAACACTAAAAAATAGATATCGTTCCTGGTTGTGTATGCCGAGCGCTAAATAATGTTTGTTCTGTTTTTTTTCGAACACTGAATAACATAGTTTATAAATAGAATTAAAGCGCAATTCAGAGAGAATCATTGAATTTTAATGACTTGATAAAAATTCTCCACACTTAAAAATACTTAAATTACAGAAAAAATTTTCTCTCCACTCGGCACGCAAGGAAATGCGCCCTGTATCTCTAACAGGGTGGTCATAAGCTCAATTTTTTAAGGCATATTCCCGCCTCTGCGACTCGTTCATACATCATGTAATTCAAAAATATCAAGAAATACTGCTTGGTACGCTTTATTGAACAAAAAGGTAGCGTAATTTAACGCCTTTGCCTGGGGGTTTTATAAATAAGCCTGCAACAATTGGTTAAGTTCTTATAAATTTTTCTTTTAGACTACGTAAATCCAAACATAACTAGTTTTTCGATGTCTTATAAAAACGTTAAAAAAATAAATTGGATAAATCTTAGCGAAGCCTTTGGAATGAAACAAAAATCGTCTACAGTATTCATCGCTTATTTGCACACCGGTTTTAAGCATTTTACGCTTTTATGTATCAAAACTAGTGGAATTACAGTTTGCTATTTACACTTATTTAAAATACCCAAAATTATTTCGTGTACATCACTATTTAAATGCAATTTTAATAAATTTACAATAAAAAACTTCTAACAAAAACAACGTTTTAAAATTTGAATAAAACTTTGAATATATTAATGCACTTTAGATGGAAAATGCCTTTTTTCATGATGCTGAATTAATTTAGCCCGTTAAATTATAAGCACAATATATGCATATAAGCATGCATTTCTCGTTTTGTACAGCTTTGTACAGTTGCATACATTTCGGTGGCACGCATGGAAGATGTTTAAAATGTGAAACATGCATTCACACTTGAAACATCTACAATCAATCAAAAATGTCACCATTTCTGAAAACCCCCTTTTTTAAATATGAAGTTTTTTCTAAAAAAGTGCCAAAATTTTTAAAGAAAACACCAAAATGTACTGGGAATTCAATTTGTTTAATAATATAAAAAAAAAAATAACAATATAAGACTTGCAAAAAATAAAAAAATTGACAAACGGTAACTCTGCTTTAAAACAAATACAGTAGAATCCCGATAATTCGTAATCGCAAGGGACCAGCCGTTTCTTACGAATTATAGGGGTTTTCGATTAAGCGGGGTTTCGGTTTAACGGGGTAAAAATAAAATAAATACGAATTAACGGGGTTTTTCAATTTATTTACTAAAACGATAAAAAAAAACATAAAAAATAATTGTTAAAAATAAAATATATAAAAATTATTCATGTAACAAACTGATCTTAAGAAAATAAACACACACACAAGCAAAAGCAAAAACCCACGCAAACAAATACCCGGTGAACGTCATAGCGATTCAGCGTGACAAACGCTGACAATATTAAATCATCGATGACAAGTGTTGATTTTACTTTGGTGTCATATATGAATTTTTAAAGTATTTGTCCAAACTGTCATAGATGACCAATGTTGATTTTGTCTTGTGAGTCGTAACAGACAATATCATAAACTTTCATTAGTGAATTTTTTCAGGAAGAGTGACTAGGAAAACACATGATAAACTCAAGTAATAAATGGAACAGAACAAACAGAAAAAAGAAACGGTCTGTTATTTTCTGATTTATTCATTGAAGGAGACATGTAGCAGTCAAAGTCCTGCAGCGCTCACTTCGTGATCTATTCATAACAGACAGTGCCGCTAAGTTTTTCCTTTTAAGGGAACAGTGATATTGCAAAGCCGTTGTCATGCATAACTACCTAAATATCAACTTGTTTCTGACTCTGGTGCGATTATTCATCGATGAAAATGTCATAAAGACAATGTCGCTCATAAACGCCACTGGGTAGCTGTAAACAAAAAATCATTCTTTCCATGTATCTGTAGTTTTTATTACGAATTATAAGTGGTAGTTAGCAAACAATTACGATTTATAAGAGGTAAAGAAGATTTTATTTGAAAAAAAAATTACGAATTAGCGAGGGGACCAAAATGTATGGAAATTTTACGAATTAACGAGATTTTTCAAGGGACCGACAGTTTATTACGAATTATCGGGAATAAAGATTTATCGGGGTACGAATTATCGGGATTTGACTGTACCATTTTGTCAGTGATAATAACAGACTTGATTGCCACTTTTCTAGTGATGACACTTAAATAATCGGAAGATGTAGAATAGAATATAATGAGAAAGGAACATCTTGTAAAGATGTTGATTTGTAACTCTATTTCTTAGGGGAAAATTTCAACATCTTCACAAATTGACGATAGATGTTGACAAGTGTAAAGGCTATAACAGCACAAAAACGTGCAAATTATGAAATGCTTATAAGCCATTAATACTGATTCGTTTGTTAGTATTGTAAATAGTTTTTAAGCATGATATTTGACATAATATTTGAAATAATCGCCATCAAAAACCGTTAAAAATGGTAAACTTAATAAAGCAGTAGTGGCCATTACATCCATAAAACGTTTTTGTATTAATGTTCCTCAGAAAAGTAAAAACGATATTTTCTTACCTCAATTACAAAGTAGTGAAAACCTCAAATCGAATGTCTTATAAAAAAATTTGTTCTTAAATCTTGGTCTGCGCAATCTAGATTAAGCAATAATGCTAAAAATAAATTTAACAGGATATTAATGGTATTATTTTAAGTATTTCCTAATTATCTCAATAATTGAAACTCATTTCTATTACAAATTTCATATTATCTTATCGATAGATCTTTATTAGTCAGAATCTTAATTTATTTTTTTAAATAATATTTTAAATTCAAATCACATAGAAGACTTTGACTACAAAATAAATTACATAGATTTATTAAATATTGCAAAAAAATAAATAAGATAAAATAAAATAGGGAAAATAAAAAAAATTTAACTAAATAATATCGCACAATTACTTTATTTAATTGAAAAAAAGGAACAAAAAAAACACATACATATTTGACAAATTTATTAAATATCAAAATAAAAAATATATATCAAATTATTTACACTTATTAAAAACTAACAACAATAAAAACTGTATTTAATTCTATTTAATTTTTAATAAGAAATTAAAATTGGTCGTTATTTAACGACTTTTAATTGAATGCTACAACACCAATCAGATATACGGAATTTCAAAAAATGAAATTAAAATCAAGTGTGATATTGACATTAGGACCAGGAACCGTAACAGTTATACCGTTTTTCATAAAAGTCAGATGAAAACAGTTATTTTTTGATTTTTATTTTTTTGAACAAAAATAACCGTTATTTTTGATTTTTATTTTTTCGATCAAAAATAACAGTTATTTTTTGATTTTTATTTTTTTGAACAAAAATAACTGTTATTTTTTGATTTTTACTTTTTCGATCAAAAGTAACAGTTATTTTTTGATTTTTATTTTTACGAGCAAAAATAAAAGTTATTCTCTAAAGAAATGTACGTGATTTAATAATTTAGTTGAATTAAAATTTTGATTTTTATGTGTAACTAGCAAACCCGGCGAACTCCGTTTCGCCACCAGATGGCTTCGTTTTATGTAACATCTTTTGGTGATTAAAAGATGAAGAAAAATTTTTTTTTGTTTTATATTTGAAAAGGAAAATTTTTATTTCATTTCACAACAGTAATGAATTCATTTCGATTACAAAAATGAAGTGTTATTTAGTTGAACTTCTCTAAGTAAATGGCGTTAAAATTGAATGCCATGTCGGTTGGAATCATTGGGATCCGAGGTATCAAAACATATTCTACTTTGTACTTTCCTTTAAGCATTGTTGCTTCGATGACGTTATTTATCAGTTTTTTTTACCGTAAGTCGGGTGCCATTACAAAGACGTGGTTGGTTTATATTTCGTAACATTATGGTTACCAGTCCAACTTTTAGTTTGAATTTATGAGGAGGTAATCCGGGTAATCCCAGGGAGTTCGATTGGATAGTTGACGACATCGTTCTGAGAAGTAATGGAATCTACCGATTTGTACGTCTCCAATTTGCCAGCGATTTCACTTTTAATCTTAAAATTCAGTTCGTCGACATCAACGTAGCTAATATAGCACGTTCGCTCAACAAATCATGATTTCTGTAATTTTGTGTAATGTTTGAAAACACCTTTCGGATGAGTTCGGACTTTGATTCGGTCAACCGGCAGAAATTGAAATATCCACCGGGATTTTGTCGTTTCCTATGTCCAGCAATTGTTTGGAAAAAAAGTCTCGAGATTGATTGTTTTGCAGCTCGACCCGCATTTTCAGAGTCAATTTGAGCTTCCTAACGTGTTTCCACAAAGCAGACGACTTCAAACATGCATTTAATTCATCGGCGGGCGTTGATCGTTGTATCACTGGAAGTGTTTGCCAAAAATCACCTGCCAACAAATCATCGTACCTCCAAATCGGCTTTGATTGTTTCGTAGTAGGCGTAAAAGTAGGCGTGGTAAATTTTTCTTTCGATGAAAACTTAAAATGGAATAATACGAACATTTGAAAGAAAAATTAGTCAAATCGATGGAGCCGTTTTCTGATTTTAGGTAAATCGAAAAAAGTGGGCGGGGAACAACTTTCTTTCCGTATAAACCTAAGTTGGACCATGGCGATCACTTTAAAGAAGAAATCGTCCAAATCGGTCAAGCCATCCTCAAGTTATGTGCTTAATAGAAAAAGTGGGCGTAAAAGAAGGCGTGGTAAATTTTTCTTTCGATGGAAACTTAGAATGCATTGATACGAACATTTGAAAGAAAAATTAGTCAAATCGCTGGAGCCGTTTTCTGATTTTAGGTAAATCGAAAAATGTGGGCGGGGAACAATTTTCTTTCCGTATAAACCTAAGTTAGACCATGGCGATCACTTTAAATGAAAAAAAGTCCAAATCGGTCAAGCCGTCCTCAAGTTATGTGCTTAATAGAAAAAGTGGGCGTAAAAGTGGGCGGGGAACAATTTTATATGCTATAAACCTCATGGAGCCCGAGACCTTTCCAACGAATGCAAAACCGTGGAGTTATAGCGTCAGGAAGGAAAACCCGACTTATTTTTATATAATAGATTATCATTGGAATTTCTTATGCACATTAAAATAATTATTAAAAGCCATCTAAATTATTAAAACACGTACATTTCTTTAGAGAATAACTTTTATTTTTGCTCGAAAAAATAAAAATCAAAAAATAACTGTTACTTTTGATCGAAAAAATAAAAATCAAAATTTTAAAAATCAATATATTTTATCATTGACAAGTGCATAAGGAACAATATGGTATACTTGAATCAGTTTTTCGACTTTTACTTTTATGTGCTTTTTTTGTTTTAAAATTCCAATATAACTGTTATTTTCGGTCCCTCATTAGGACAGATTTCAACTGCTTCCGGTTGACTATTTGGAGTACGTTATAAAGGAATAGATTTTCCAATATATACAATTTGGCTTACTAAATTAGTAAATCACTTACAAAGTCTTTTCTGTAGGAATAGAAAGGCAGATTGATTTTAACAGGAATTAAGGCCCCTATTGCGGTACACAACTGAACTCAGTTGAGATGTAATTAAGACAACTGGTTGTGATCAGCTGTAATTTTTGTTATGTTTTTGTTAACCGCAATATAGCAAAGTTGTAAACCATAATACAAACATAAGAAAATTACAACTCAACTGAGTTGAGTTGTGAACCGTAATAGGGCCCTAAGTTTGGTCACACTTATGGTATATTCTTAAAAGATAATCCAACTTTGATGAAATCCAATATTTCTGTAACAAAGGAGTATTTGAATTTTATAATGATACATATATGTTCATACATATTCACACTGCGTCAAATCCTAGACAAGGCCCCAAAAAAGAAACAAATCTACACCCGTCGTCTATTCGTCTATCCAGCGTTCGTTAGCCCGATAAAGGAAACATTTTACGTTGCCATGTCTTCATTCGTTTGCCTTCCAACGGCTCACTGTAAGTTTATTATCAAACGCGAGTCTTATAGAAATCCGCAGATGGGATGGAGTCCAACGCACTGTGGCCTGCCTATGATGAATGGAGAACTAGCTCTCTACTTATGTTTAATAGGGACCAGATTAGAATAGTGGTCTCAGTTGTAACTGGGCACCGTGGAAACTAATGCTACGAGAATGGGTCAGGGATTCAATGACTACTGTAGAAGTTGTCATGATAAGGAGGAAGAGGAAACTGTGTTTCATTTTCTTTTTTAATGTCCTGGGCTCCGGGGCATTGGGGAAAAACACCTAAGCGAACCGGTGTTTGCCTGCTTGGAGGATCCATCTAGGATGTAACTAAGGTCGCCTCTCCTCTTCATTAGAAAGACAAATTGTTTAAACACTGCAGTGAAGCCATCTGAGTAAATTCTCTGGAGGATGGGCATTAGCGCTGGGTGTCACAAAGGGACCACCGAAGGACCCAAGTGAGCTGTCTCTCGGTGGCTGCTTATAAAACCTTACCTAACCCATGCCTGAGCTTGGTATTCCATCAAAGATCGTTCGAATTTTTATAATGACCTTGCAAAACACAAAAACCCCGTCAAAATATGAACAAACCTCTAAGAGCATTTTTGTACCAAGCGGGGTATAAAAAGGGTACAACCTACTAATGGATAAGATTTTTCAAGAAACAAAATCAAAACCACTGACTTTATTTACAACAATAGTGTCAAGCAAGCAGTGCTTATGCTGACGATATTGACATCATTGGTCGTAACACACGATATGGCTGAAATTTGGAATTTAAGAGTTTTTCATGGCCAGGCACGTTAGAGTTTAAAAAACTGAATGTCTCGAAAACTAATGGATATAATTTTTTGAATTTGGTAGGCAAGGGGGTTAACAATATTGTGTATAAGCCATGCAGACAAAATCATTTTTGGGTTTGCTTGAAAATAAACTTTTTCATTGATAGTCAGGTGGCGATCAGGGCAATATCCGCTGATCACTCATACTCCTCGACCGTCCAGGAGTGTAGGGAATCGATAGATAGTTTCTGTGTTAATAGGAGGGTATATATCTACAGGATTCGCGGTCACCAGGGAATAGAAGGCAACGAGGAGGCGGACCATTCCGGCTCCAATTCAAAATATTAGGAGAGATACGGACTCTGCTATACAGAGGATATAAAAGGGGTTTTGGGAAAACCCCAGAACGTGCAGGGTTTCCAAGGTAATGTGGGGATCCTATGATCCAGAGTCGACGAAAATTCTTCTGTCGCTATCGATAAGGGACTGTAGACTTCTGATAGGTTTTATAACGGGTCATTGTTGGACTGCGGTATACTGCGGGCGGCTAAATGGTGACAAAGGTAGATTCTGTGGGGTACCAAGGGAAAAGGAGACGGTAGAGCACTTGCTTTGCTACTGTCCGGTACTCGTGCGCTCCAGGGCGATCTGTCTGGGAAATCATTACTTCCAAGATCTCGGGGAAATCCCTGGAATTGGGTTAATGAGACTCCTGGCATTTTTCAAGAGAGTGTGGGGTACTTTGGGTACAATCACATCTGAATGACCTTTTTACTGACTTTCTTCTGCAGGTTCCGTACAACGTGGTAACGCCAGGGACCTATTTGGTCTATGCGGGGTCTTTGCGACCGGCCACTCTAACCTAACCTAACCTTGCTTGAAAATGTCGTTAATTTTTCCATGAGCCTTGTGCCATCTTAACAATAAACTTTTACAAAAAGTTTGTAGCTTTTGCTTTAACGAAGCCAAATCGTAATTGGAAACTATTTTTTAATAAATTTCACTTAAAATACAATTGTAAACAGCATCAGTTTTTTCTCACAAATCCAAACATTAGAAAGTTCGCTACATTTTAAGCTGAGGCTGTTTGAAAGAAAAAAAAATCTTTTATTAACACTTTTCATCAATGAAAAACACGGCAGTTCACGGCCAACATTATCATCAAGAGCTTGTGCGAAGTTTATATTTAGGGAAAAAACATTTATTTGAGGTTAAATTAGAACTAGGCGTTTTTTTTAACAAAAGCACCAAAATATTTTATATATATTTAGTCCTTTAAAATTCCCAGTTGGAACATAGGGCTATAAAAAAAATGCCATTCAACCAATGCTCTACGGGCATTTTTTGACATTAGAAAGCCAACACCACTAGATTTGGGCTGATCAGCAGGTTTCCCAGAGAAAATTAAAGACATGCCACTTGCAGTCCTATGTTCACCATTATCTGGCCGTCTCGTCTCAGACAGACCTAAAAATTCAAGGTTGTATCGCATCATCTCGTTCTCAACCTGATCCAATTTTGTTATATCAAGCAAAGTACGAACATTCCATGATCCAAATCGTGTCCTTTTCTTCATGCTTAAAGTCGTCGCCAGAGGAATCCGTTGTATTTCATTTGTGATGGTTTCAGTAATCATTGGATTTCAGATGAGTAGGTGATTGGCCAACAGCATCCTAGGCTGGTGTTGGGGCTGCCAACTTTTAGTCTCCAGTACGACATTCAACGTTGCTCACATTTGCTAGTTTCATAACGGGCAATGGCCCGGTGACCACCTGCCCCTGAGGGTCGGACGTAGTGAGTCTTCTTAGTTGGTTACAAACAAGGATTGGTTCTGGACTTTACCAAGTTAAAGACGATCAGTTCCGTTACCGTGTATGCCCAACTCTGGCCACCACCAAAATATTTTAGTTTGTTTTAATTATTTACAAAATCTAGTATGCAGTTATTTGCTTTGATATTTTCTTAATCGAGCGTCATTAAGTCTGTACTCATACGGCTCTTGTCTTATTGACATGATTGCTACTTTATAGGCGAGAGGGACGAGGGGAAAAGAAAAGAGTACACAGATGCATGTACTGTCTTTACGTTTTGCTTTTTCATTCGTTGTTTAATTTTGTTATTGTTTTCAATATCAAAAAAGCACATGTAGTCAACATGACATGAATCATTTGAACGCCAATTCATGTTCAAAGACATGAGCCGTATGAACTCAGACTAACTAAAATTTTTAGTGCAAAAACTATTTTTGGCCAAGATTTCGGTACAAATTACCTACTGTGCTGTGTGACGAATAATTTAATGTAGCTATAAAGCGATTTAAAAGATCAAAATTTAAATTTCTTTTTATATTTTTAATTTGAATTCAGTAGTTTTTTACTTTAATTCGAAAAAATATTCTAAAACTACAATCTTAAAAAATATAAAAACTTCTTTTATACTGAAGTAATTTACAAATTAAAAAATTTGAGGACTGAATAAACGGACTTTATTACAAGATTTTCTTACGGTTGTAGCACTTTCAAATACCTAATTTTTTATCGACAAAAAATTAAATAAAACAACAAGCACTACAAACAACTAAAATACAAATTAAAAGACCAATATTTGTATATTTTTTTTTTAATTTTAAGTCTACTAATAAAACAAATACCAATACAATTAAATATATTTAAAAAATTATAAAACTTAACCAAAATAAAATTACTAATTAAGAAATTTTTTAAATAATTTTTTTTTTTGATGGCACGATTTTAAAAAATTTTTATTTTTTCCAAGTAGTTAAATTATTATTTTAATTATTAGAAATATTAAACCTTTAAGAAAATTTTTGAATACATAAAATTATAAGCAAATCAGAATTAATTTAATTATTAGTATTAGTTTTAAAGTTAATGAAAACAAAATATGTTAATTAATATTTTTAAATGGTTTTTTCAATTTCTTTTCTTTCTTTCTTTCTTTTTTAAATCTATTTTCCTATTACAAAACTCTTTTTACAAAACTCATGATTTCGTTTTATTTTTTTTTTTGTGCAAAACAATGTTAAAAACAAACATTTTAAACTACAAAATTAACAAATCTTAAACAAAAATTTCAATGATTGAAACAACATCTCTACTTAAACAACAACAACAAAAACACACACACATATGTACAAACAATTCATGTCTAAACAACATTTGGGTAAAAATTTAAAATTTTTTTTTTTTTTATAAATACATTTTGGTTTAAAAATATTTGTTTTTAAATTCCAACATTTCATTTACTAACACTAACAAAATTTTATATATCCACCATTTTCATTCCTACATTCCCAAAAAAACACACGCACACCTACACACTCACTGTACATAAACAAATAAATTCAATTGTAATTTTCAATGTAAACATTTTTTACTATTTGCCTTGCCTCTCTCGCTCTCTCTTTCCTTCTCTTGCTCTGTTTATCCTTAATACTTTGCTAATTCCTTTTAATACTCAAACCACTTCTACAACAACTTCTTCAATTAAAAAAAAACATACTACAACAATTACAAAAACTAATTTGCATTTGTTCTTGTTTTATCTCTCTATAAATTTTTTCTTTTTTTTTTTCATTTCTTTTGGTACATGTGTCTGTGTTTGAATACAACAACAATTTTATTGTTTGTTTTTGTGGAAAACTATCTGCTACGTATGTGTATGTGTGTAATACGTTTAATATCAAATCATCACTCCTTTAAACAAACAAAATATTAAAAAAAAAAAAACCAAAAATTATGCTTTAATTGGAATAATTATCTACTTCTACTGTTGATGTTGATGATGATGACGCTGATGTTGTTTAAAATGGCGACGGTGCTGATAATTTGAAAAAAAAAATGTGCTTTGTGTACTTTTTATTAATATGTTACCGTTATTTTGGATGTTTATGCGTATGTGTATGTGTCAACGCACAAAATAATAATAAAAAAAAAACAAAATGGCTGCCTTTATTTTGCCTGCCTGTCTATTTTGTTTGTTTTTTCTTTTTCTTTCTGTAATTTCGGAATCTTTGATTTGTGCATTCGATGTTTGTTAAATGTTTAGAGCTACATTGGGTCAAGGCATACGTTCCGGTTGTGGTATTGTACCCATAACTGGTCCAGGCGGTTTGCAGCACTATGGCACGGCGGATAGACGTTCCAGTGGAAGTTTAAGGGTAAGTTTAACCAATTGTATTCTCTTAAATTACTTTTTTGTAAATCATTCTTTCTTTTTCAATGTTAGCTGTATGTTTATGTAATGTTTAAATGTTTTAGCCATGTTTATTTTAAAAAATTTAATAACATAAAAGAAGTAATTAGTTAAGCTCAAGGTCAAGATTTTTGTTTTTATAAAATCATAGTTTATTTTCCAATATTTCGCTACAAAATATCGAGTAATTTCAAAAACAAAACGTTAATCATTAAAAACTTTAATGAAATACATTAACTCCATTTTAATTAGCATTTACCCCGATACAAATGTTTTATGCCAGTTTAAGCATTTTGGATAACGGCCACATAAAGGCAGATAGGGCTTGGTCTAAATACTTCTTATCTACCAATACTGAAAATTTGTTAAATCGTCATGAAGTTTGTGACATAATAGCGACAAAGAGTAACGACTTAGGGCAACGAAATTTTGCAAAATAATTTTTATATGAGCGATTATCCTTAAGGCGGACAACCCAATAAAAATATTTTACCGAAAGCTGGCATAACTATACTTCTAGCAGATATGAATGTGTGTGCCAAATATATTTTTTGTATGATGTTTATTTGTGGAGCTATGGGATGGTAAAGTGTTGCCGCTTATGAAAACTTGTTTTTACAAATTATTGTTTCGAACTAGAAACAAATAAAACAAAAAAGTTAGGAAAGGTGATTCTTAAAAGAAATCACTTGATCTTTTTAAAAAAAATTTTTTTAATTTTCGTCTGCAAAACCGGAAATGGCCAATTTAAACAAAAAATTTTTTAACTTAGATCCTTTTTTTATATTGGTTTTTTATCAAACTTGGGCTACAGTGTCCTCATTATACTCTAAAAATTTGAGAAAGGGATCTCTATAATTTTAAGAGCTATTTAATTTGCTTTCACGCGTAACGCCCTTTAACACCGGAGGTGATCATTTGGATTTTTAGATTTTATTACATAGCCCCTTTTTTATTTTTTTTTTAAATTCGAAAAGGCACGTTCCAGCACTGTTTGCCGGTATTGACTGTACATGCTGAGCGAATTTGCATAACCGATAGTATTTTTCATTTTTGCGCCACCACTGCAACAAATCGAAGTCATCAGTCATAATTACTGAGTGAATCCATGTCAAACCGTTAAGTCGTTCGGCATCATCACCTCCGATTTGAATGAAATTCAACACAAATGTTGAATGTTATTGGACTTTAACAAAACATAAATTTTCAGACCCCAGATTCTTTCGGCTTCCGAAATATGACGTCATAAAAGATGAGAAAAATGTGAAAAAACCTCAAAAGTCTCCTTACAAAAGGGGATAGAACTCTTGAACTACGCAAGATAATTTAGTTTTATTGGTATTGTTTTAAAGGTGAAAGTGCACCCTTTAAAATGATATGCATATTGTGTTTTTCTAAGAAAAGGTCAAAGCTCAATTATTGGGGTCTTGAGTTCAAAGCTCCATATCTAGAAAAGTATATTTTTTAAAATTCTTAAAAAAATATATGTTAAGTATTATACCCTCTTCAACATTTGCAGAAAATTTAAAGGTGGAGACTCGATTGGTGTTAGAGTTATATACCAGAACGTGATTCTAAGTATGTTTTGTGTTCAAAAATCCCTTGTTGTTGTTGTATTTTAATTATTTTTTTCAGTATATCTGGAGAACGGCAAAAGCCAAAGTTTCCAAATTTTGTACACAAATTTTAGTTATCAATACACACCATCCCACGAAATGTGGTCGGGATTGGAGAAGTGGGCGTGGTACCTCCCGTACAAGAAATATCAAAAATTGTATAAAAACCTGAATCTTTGGACTGTCATATGATCTATGGTTACGCCGTATATATCAAAAGATCGGAAATCTTTAGTAGGAAATATTCTCTGAAAAACTCGGAAAAATCGGTTCAGATACAAAAAATTATTGATATTTTTTGTACGGGAGGTACCACGCCCACTTCTCCAGTCCCGCCCACATTTTGTGGGATGGTGTGTATTGATAACTAAAATTTGTGTACTAAATTTGGAAACTTTGGCTCTTGCCGTTCTCCAGATATACTGAAAAAAATAATTAAAATACAACAACAACAAGGGATTTTTGAACACAAAACATACTTAGAATCACGTTCTGGTATATAACTCTGACACCAATCGAGTCTCCACCATTAAATTTTCTGCAAATATTGAAGAGGGTATAATACTTAACATATATTTTTTTAAGAATTTAAAAAAATATACTTTTCTAGATATGGACCTTTGAACTCAAGACCCCAAAAATTTACCTTTGACCTTTTCTTAGAAAAACACAATATGCATATCATTTTAAAGGATGCACTTTCACCTTTAAAACGATACCAAAAAAACTAAATTATCTTGCGTAGTTCAAGAGTTCTATCCCCTTTTGTAAGGAGACTTTTGTGTTTTTTTAAACATTTTTCACATTTTTATGACGTCATATTTCGGATGCCGAAAGAATGTGGGGTCTGAAATTTATGTTTTGTTTAAGTCCAATTACATATAACATTTGTGTTGAATTTCATTCAAATCGGAGGTGCTGATGCCGAAAATGCCATTTTTTCGTGATGGTTTGGCGTGTTTTAACTCTACTGCCTCTCTACTATCTTTTTCTACTTCATTATTTATGGATTCTTGGAATGAGTTTGATAGTTACCGTTAATAAAGAACGCATTCAGCCATGTAAAAAATGTTCATATGTGCATCATATACTACGTTTACAACTTACTGTTTATATATCAAATATCTTAATGAAAATTCTTATTTTAAAGTGATGCCGGATGGAAAATTTATTCATTTAGTAGCACTGTATATATATAAACTTTTTATTTTTTAAATGAAAAGGATCAACAATTATTGTGAATTTTTAACTTTATTTGCACATTTTTTATTTAATTTTACTTTTATTGTCATATGAATGTGCCACATCGAAATAAAAACGGTTAAAAGTGTGGCAATGCTTAAAATCTTATTTGCAAATAGTGTCGTTAATCAGGAATTGTTTTCATGAGTTAGCTATTCGCAAATAAAAATTTAATTCACTGTTTATGCGGCAATATTCTCTACTTGCAATATTTTTTTTTGCGAATAAGTGATGCGTATAAACGTAGTAATAGAATATAATTGTGTGTTTTTTGTAAAATTTGTTGTCAAAAATGTATAAATATATAAAAACTAAATTCTGTGTCTACGTCGCACAATGAAAAAACGGACTGCGCTGCGTTGCCATTGGTCAATATTTTTGTAAAAATATTTATATATAAATGAAATTGACATTCGTTATATATTTTATTTAAAATTTTCCACGAAAATTTTGCTCGGAGCTAAGTCCCGAGAATAGTGGAGAGAGGGAGCAGTTCGTAGCTTCGTTAATTGATTTTTGCCATGGAGTGCTTAATAAGCAAATGAAATTTGCTTTTCCCTTTTCTCCTAAAATCACTGGCTGTCAATCACAAACTAAGCAACGCAGCTTACACCCAATTTACACGATGGTAATTTTTCCCCGGACAGATGAAGTTTGTAGGCGAGAAAGGACAAAAGTAAAGTGTGTCACGCATATAGCATTACCAACAAACTTCGTCTGTCTGGCCAGAAATGTCCATAGTGTTAATTGGGGCTTGTAATCATTTTATCAGGAGTCTACTGACAAATGCTTGTTGACAGAAGCAGTATTGCCCTGATCCTGTAAGAAAGTAATAATAAATATTCCTTTTTGTATGTACTTCATCACAGCTCTTAAAAACAGAAAAAACAACTGTAGCTTGGTAATTCCTTTTTGATTTTGATTTTTAGATCCTTTTTCCTTTATAGTCTAGAAATATATTTTTATAAGGTATTTTTGTTTTTCTAAACATGGCTTTGACTTTAAACATTTTATCTAATTTTATTGAATATCTAAAAATATATTATATTTCTTAAATTAAGCGTAAGAAACTTAATATTTGTATGTTTTTTCTAAATACTATTTAGACGTAAAGCTTTCGTTATATATCTATGTATGTATGTATGTGTAAACATTTTAATATACCCAACTGGAAATATCGTTAACAGACTTCTTAAACTAAAAGAAAAATGTATTTAATTATTTCTTCTAAAAAATCGTTAGATCAAAAGAATACAGAGGTTATAGATTATTAAGAATGAATTACAAGTAGAATGTGGATCCATAATGAAATTTAAAAAAAAAAACTATTTATAAATGGCTGAGTTTAAAACCAAAATGCTTGCAAAAACTTCCTACAGATATTTATGCCCACACCGAAATAAAGGCAGAGAGGGTATTTTGCGTTTGTGCTGATATGCTGTAAGACTTAAAAATATTGATTCCAGACGTACCTTTTAGTGTACCGTTCGACTCCGAATCACTTTCTGAATCGATCAAATAATGTCTGGCTAGAACGCCATTTTGGATATACATAGTTTAATAAAATTTTGTTTAACTATATATAAATCGGCAAAGAATATTTCCTCCTCTGTTTGTCAACCGATTTGAACATACACCATTTGTAAGGTATTTACTTACAGAAGTGCCAAATATATATTTTATTAAGAACTGAGACGGTGGAAAAGGCTAAAAACGGGTAAATTCGGTAACCTTATATCTCAAAATCTAAAAGGGATACAAAAAAATGTATTACTTATCGTTGTTCATTAGAAAAATATGCAGACAAGTGTCTGGTACTTCTTTGAAATTCGGCCCTTTAAGTGATTAAACGAGTATTTCTATTTGGCATAAAATTATGAGGACAGGGTTTTAAGTAAATGAGAACCTATAAAATAAAAAATGTTAGTACTTTTTTTTCCTTCATCTGGTATTTTCCTTATATTGGTACTATAAGTGTGAGGAGTGAATAAGTATTTGTGAGAAGCTTTTTGGTACTTTTTCGTTCAACAACTGGTACTTTTTTTAATTTTCATTAATTTGCGAACCTAGAAACATAAAATAAAACATGCAAAAATATTGGACCTTGAAACATAATAGAAAACCAACCCACAAATTCATTTATATTTATATGCATGTTTTCTCCATATTTGCATAAGTAATTATGATACTATTTGGACCACTGGGCAAACACTATACATTAGTTGCCATTAGTCCGATGACATTGGTGACAGTCGGTACATAATTCACAAAGCCGCCCTACAAGCTACTTTCCGAAATAGAATCTTTGTGCCCATAAACCATCTTATTATGTTGGTATTTAGATTAAATTGCTTTGGTATTTTGATTATTTTGGATTATTTTATTGCAATTTAGATTATTTAAACAAATTTTATTGGGATCGGTTCATATTTGGGTGCCCCGGTAGGCTAGCTAGTAGTGAGCTAGTCTATCAACCCTGGGGTTGCGGGTTCGATTCCCGCCAGAGACTCTGGTTTCTTTCCTGCAGACAAGCTTCAAGCTTCGCGGGGATTAGCATAGGGATTAAAAAAAAAAAAAAAAAAAGAATAACTGTCTAAAAAATATTTGACTAGCGCTCCAATACAATCAACACTTCCGAAAATAGCTTTTCAATGCCATTACTTTCTTATAAATGTTTATATTGATATAATGTTTGGTAACAAAAATTCTACAAAAGCTATGGCATGGCAAAATTGGTAGGTGGTAGTGTTAGGTCCTAAATTTAACTTAAGTCCCATATAAACCCCGTCCCTAAAGTCATCTTATACCCTTTGTACACTTGCATACATTTCGGTTGAACGCATGGAAGATGTTAAAAAAATGAATCATGCATTCACAATTGAAGCAAATACTGTTAATCAAATATGTCACCATTTCTGAAAAAAACACTAAAATGTATTTAAAATTAATTTTGTTAAATAATGTAAAATTAAATTAAACAAAAAAAGACTTACAAAAAAGGAAAAACTTGGCAAATGGCAACGCTGCTTCCAAACCAAATGCCATTTTGTCAGTGATGCCATATGATTGCCACTTTTCTAGGATGAAACTACCCTACAAGAAGACTACCGGTCATTTTACTAGTTATATGACCGGTTGTGTTGACCAATATATTGGTTAAAGTTTCTATTAGTTTATTAAGAGCAAAATGAAAAAACTAACCGAAACTCTTGTGTACATGAGATTTTTCCTCTCTTTCTACCTAATGAATTCCACTCGACTACGGAACATATATCTGTACTGCTTACTCTGCTGCTTTTCATTGGTCAATGATAACCAAAATAGTGGTTAATGCTAACTAGTTAATCATAATGTAAATATTGGTTAGTACTAACTAGTTATTTATAACGTAAAAATTGGTTAATACTAACCTTTATTAAAAAATACTTTTTTTTAAATTTCATTTTAAATTAAATTTTTTATTAAAAAAATTGTAATGGAATTTCATTAATACATTAAAGTCAGGAAATTAGATTTCAGTAAAGTAAATACAACGTTCCATTATTTCTGTGGCTGCTCTTTAAGGTTCCACTTCTTGCATGAGTCTGGAAATGTAGGTAAACATACGTGTTTCCAGTCAATTAATCGTAGATCTTAAAAAAAAACATTTTATTTTGTTAACAATTTGTGGCAAAAAATTATATACATACTTGAAAAGCCATCAGGATTTTTAATAATTCTTTTTGTTCCTTTATAATCATCACCAAATCTTAAACGATTGTCCTGGCCAAAGCCACCACCCGAATAGCCGCTACCTGTTAAACGAGCACTCCTTTCAAAACGACCTTTTCGCACATGACCTTTATTGTTTCCTGATAATCCAGCACCACGTTCTCTGAAGCCGCCATCAATACGCCCTCCTTTACCACTAGCATTCTGATTAAAGCTTTTTGGCATTGTCACTTTTTTATGGTAATTTTTTATCTCACTACTTTAGTCACAAATTATAAATTTTATTTAAGTTTTTTTTTTTCTTTAATACCAATCGCAAATATTAAATTTAAGAAATTTAAAAATTTTTACGCGCGTATGACAAAAATATATTAAAATATTGGCATCTAACATATATGTTAGAGTGGAACAACTTATCTAAAATTGTTGCAAGTGTGTTTGTAATTTTTTTAGTTTTGGTTATGCATTTCTTGTAGGGTAATACCTTTTGTACACTTACATACATTTCCGAGGAACGCATGGAAGATGTTGAAAATGTGAAACATGCACACTTGAAACATCTAACATCTACTATCAATAAAAAAAGGTACCATTTCTGAAAAAAAACTTTAATTCTTTTTAAACACTTTTTTTGTACAAAAGTGCCAAAATTTCAAAAGAAAACACCAAAAAATATTTCATTTTGTTTGATAGTATAAAAAAAAATTAAACATAAAAAAACAATTTCAAGAAAAGAAAAAACTTGACAAACGGTAACGCTGCTTTCAAAAAATCCCATTTTGTTGCCACTTGTAGAAAATGTGAAACACTCGTTTACATTGCTCACATCTAACATCTTCTTTACTGCTGCTTTACAAAAAAAAATTTTTTTGTCAGTGATGCCACAGTAATAATAGAACTTATTGCCACTTTTGGAGTGATGACACTAAAATAATCGAAAGATGTCGAATGGAATAAAATGAGATAGCAACATCTTTTAAAGATGTTGAAAGATGTTGTTTTTAAGCCTTATGTATTTCTTACGTAAGGATGTTAACATCTACCATCAAAGATGTAGAAAATGTGAAACACTCGTTTACATTGCTCAGATCTAACATCTACCATCAAACAAAAATGTCACCATTATTGAAAAAAAAAATTATATTAAAATAAAAAAATGTTTTTTTTTTCTACAAAAGTGCCGAAATTTAAAAGGAAAACACAAAAATGTATTTGAAGTTCCATTTGTTTAAAAATATAAAAAATACTTAACAAAAAAACATTGCAATAAAAGAAAAAACTTGACAAATGGTAACGCTGCATTACAAAAAAAATTTTTTTTGTCAGTGATGGCACAATAATAATAGAACTTATTGCCACTTTTCTAGTGATGACACTAAAATAATCGAAAGATGTTGAATGGAATAAAATGAGATAGGAGCATCTTTTAAAGATGTTGGTTTTAAGCCTTAAGGAGCGTATAGACGACATGTTTTTGTCATCTGACATGTCAAATTTCCCACTGCAAAACACATACATGTCGTGTGTTACCTTTTTAACTTTGCTTCTGTAAAAGTCAGACGCAAAGTCATCTGACAAAATTTCAATTAGAGCGTGCTCTATTTTCTTCTGACAAACCATCTGACATCAGAAATCTATGCCGGGAAGAAACTGGCAGCGGCGTCAACTATTTACGGAATCATTAGCCGGCTGAAGTTAATATTTTACAATACCATGATATGTATGCTCATCTTACCATTGAATAGAATTTATGTAAATATATACATAAAAACCGTTTCATTATAAAATTCTAAATTGGTATCTTTAAAATAAAAGAAAAAAATGTTAAGATGGCTAAATTATTTTACGGCGCAAATAAATATTTTTGTGGCGGCAGCAAGCTATTTTGAAACCGAGAACTACTTTGGTTTTTGCAATAACAATGCGAAAAAACAGAGACATTGTCAGAAGCAAATTACATGTACGTATGTGACCGAATATTATAAACCTTATGTAAAACAGCAATTTTGACAGACATGAACAATTACATGTGACTTGAAAATTTGACATGTCAGATGACAAATACATGTCGTGTACGGGCGCCTTTATGTATTTCTAATGTAAGGATGTTAACATCTACCATCAAAGATGTAGAAAATGTGAAACACTCGTTTACATTGCTCACATCTAACATCTACCATCAAACAAAAATGTCACCATTTAAAAAAAAAATGAGTTTAAAACAAAAAATGTTTTTTTCTACAAAAGTGCCAAAATTTAAAAAGAAAACATAAAAATTTATTTGAAGCACCATTTGTTTAAAAATATAAAAAATACTTAACAAAAAAACCATTGCAATAAAAGAAAAAACTTGACAAACGGTAACGCTGCTTTACAAAAAAAAATTTGTTTTTGTCAGTGATGCCACAATAATAATAAAACTTATTGCCACTTTTGGAGTGATGAGACTAAAATAATCGAAAGATGTTGAATGGAATAAAATGAGATAGGAACATATTTTAAAGATTTTGGTTTTTAGCCCTAAGTATTTCTTATGGAAAGATGTTAACATCTTCGCAAATTGTGGCAAATGGATGGTAGATGTTGATCAGTGTAAAAAGGAAAATTTTCATTTTTAGCTCTATGTATTTCTTAGGGGAAAATTTCAACATCTTCGCAAATTGACGATAGACAAGTGCGAAAAGGTTATTAAGGCTGAAAATTTTCAATAAGATTTATAGATAATTGTTGTCACAAATAAGTAGCTCTTATTTAAATCTTAACCTCACAACATAAGTTTCTTTAATAGATCGAAGACGGCCCATGTGTTTTAAAAAGGGTACAAAACTCTTTCAAATTTGTCTGTAAATACAGCGGAGTAGGGATCGGCCTTCACCAGCTATATTTTCTTACATGTTTTAAGAATAACTTCACTTTCCATATGGGTATTTAACCAGCAATAAAATATTAACTGTCTATTTAATTAAAAACAAATATAAATGTGTGCTCAATTTGATATTTTTTTTTATTATTAACTACTTTTCCCACAATTATTTTTATTCAACAATTTTTATGTGTTTTTTATTTAAAATCTTTCTGTTTTATTGCCCATAATATAATTTTCACTCTCATAAATATGCTTGATTAATAATTTATATGAATATATTTTTCTCAGTGTATATTAAATAAAATTGCATGAGTGTAAAATTTAACAGATACATAAATTTTTTTTCATTATAAATTAAATAAAAAACCTAAAGGGGAATAATAAAAAATTACAAATTATATAATAAACATACAAAAACATATTAATATCAATGCTTTAAATTTTAATTGTTTTATTTTAATAAGTCCAACAACAAATTATTATTATAAACAAAAACAATTTTTATAGATTAATTAAATAAATCAACTTTAAAGAAAAGTAAACAGCAGATAAAATACAACAACATTTTACAGTAAGAATTATAAAAAGTACTATAACAATTAAATTTATAATTTATTAAAATATTATAAATTATACAATACACAGTAAAGTAGTTATTGAAATTTATAAAAATAAATAAATTTAAATTAAAAAAGAAACTTTATTAACAACAAAAGGAAATGTCAAGAAAATTTAGCACAATAAAATTATAAGACGATAAAAGAATTAAAAAACAAACAGAAAGAAAATTAATTAAATCAATAAAATTTATAATAAATGTTTTAAATGTGTTTTATCAATTTTTGAGAATATTTTGAAATTAAACTCATACATAAAACAAACATGATATTCGCTCTCTCTCTCTTTCTCTTATGTTTATACACAGTATATGCATGGGTGGGAGTTTGAGTGCATTATTGTGTACATGTATTTTTTGTATATCAGTTTTTTTTTAAACTTGTATAAAACAGGAAACTGTTATTTTCCGTTTTCAATTAATTGTGTTAATGCGTTTGTTTCTTTGTTCAATATATTATTTATATGCTTTATTAACGATTTTATTTCCGTTATTTATAGACCAACCTCCCCCAGCCCTCACCTCCTTACACAATGATTTCAAGGATTAATTTTATTTACACAAATTATCATTTTAAAATACACAAACTTACAAAAATATATGCATACATACATACATATATAATGAAAGTTTTACGTTTTATTGATAAAAGTTTAAAAGAATTATATAAAAAAAAAACAGCGTTAATGAAATAAATTATAAGCCTGAATTTACACATAGCAAAAAGTACAGTGAAGGGCAAAAAAACAACACAAATTGAAATCATTAATAATTGCAGAAATTTTAGTACACTGATCGACTCCTAGTCACTTTCTTGATAATGTTTTATCTGGATGGGACTGATGCTTATGCCCTTCACTACCGTACATTGGTTCAAGAGCGGCATTAATTCATTTTTTCATGTTCGCCGATTTGGATAATTTTTTGTTATTTTGTTGTCAGATATCTGAATATTATGTTTCCGAAATATAAGCCTGATATATTTATTATTTGTTTGGACAGACACGCTCAAAGTTCATATATGTTCGCTTGTTTAAAATGGCATGCAAACTTACTTTGTATGTTCAATCTTTTGGTACAATCACAGTAAACTTACCATTTGACTTTTTTGTATATTTTCGTAAATAGCAATTGTTAGAGATGAGATTTGCATTAAAAAAAGTTGGAAAAAGTTAAAAAAAAATTCAGCTGCTCCCACCTGCTCCTTTCAAAAAAAAAAACAGTAAAAACTATAAAATGATAAATTAACAAAACATGAATTTCGTTGATGGCTGGTACTGCGTGCCTGTAACTGTGCATAAGATTCTGGTGCATTCTTGCAAAATTATAGCAGAAGCTATTCTACCAATAGGTATGTCTCTATCTAAAGGCCCTTATTCATTAATTTTATTTTAATTTCTTACATTTTAATTGATTATTTGTATCAGGTATGCTGTCCGAGGAAGCTCAGGAACCGAGGAATAAAGACTATAGAGCCTATAGATTAGATCATTCGCGAAGAATTGAACGTGTAGCCATTAATGAAGACGTAATGCATAATCTTTTATTGCCTTCAGACCCATTTATAAATATCTGTATTTCGCTCAAAGCTGCAAATCAAAAAATTGGAGTACGATAACGATGTTAAAAAGTATTAATAGACTATGCTTAAATTATGTATTCATATTTTTCCTATTTGTTTTTTCTATGGGAGGTGGGCGTAAAAGTGGGCGGAACAGGTATATGTTTTCAGGAGTCCATTCTACAATTATAATATTTACTTTTTGTGAAAATTGAGTTGATGCATTAAAAATCAAAAGATTTATGCCACTTCTTCAATACAAGTTGTATGGGAAGTGGGCGGATATTTTTCAAATTTCACACAAATGATTATGAGTGTTTAAAAATGCTATGCGCAAAAAAACAATGCCATAGGTCAAAATTTAATTTTCACTTTGTATGGGAGGTGGGCGTAAAAGTGGACGGATCATTTGGATTTTTCCATTTTTTCTTGATTCAAACAAAGTGCCAAGTTTCATTATTTTTTGCCGCTCGTTCTATGAACTTGAACCAATGTGTACAGTGACTAGTGGATGACAGTTTAATATGTTTCTCGTTCCGTGTGTAACCGCTTAAATATTCATCTAAGTGTATAAAGGATTTTAATTTAAGCCCATTCTATCTTTAAATTTCATTAAAATTTTTTATTCGTGTGATTATTTTGTATGAAATATCTTCTTCTTTATTTGCAAATCCGTTTTTGTGTTTTTAGGGATCATACAGATCTAGTTTTGAGATTTTGTAGTTATTCAGAAACAATTAATTCTCTATTTTTTACAGCATTAAGTAGACTTGGTTCATATTGATAGCCCGCCCGTTCATTGCTGAAAATGAAAGTTCTCTTCTACCACTCGAACGTCTCCCTACAATCCTCCCGTTGATAATTTTTTGTGTAAATGTATACCTATCGGTCCCCTTTATATGTTCTAAATATGATATTTTTCTAGTTTAAATATTCCTGATTAGATGTTGGTTCAGGTTTATTCCCCTCAATACTTCGTTGTTTGGGACACATTTAGTTCAAGGAATTCTTAATATAGAAACGTCTTTATAACATTTTAAAAGCTTTTAATCTTCTCTCATCCGATGCTTTGATTAGACCACAGACCACACTTATAATTTATTAAGACGTGACTTTGTTGCAAGAAATATATATACATATGATATTTGAAGCTTCTCACCCGTGCGATTTCCTTATTTCTAATTTTATGTGACGTTCCTTCAATTTTAATAGGATGTGTCCTATCATCGAAGATAATTTTTGTGCTACATCCAATATAATTATTTTTTTTATTTAATGTGTTCTGTATCCTTAACATAAGCTTTATATGGATGAACAGAAGACGATTTAGAAAGTGATATTATTTAAAAAAAAAAAGTAAATTTTTTTGCCCTCTGCTGTACTATTGTTTGTTACTAAATAAATAAATTATCGCAAAAATACATTTAACATAAAAACTGTAAAGACAAATTGAGATATTATTTTCATATGATTTTTAACAAGCAGTTAATTAACCAACACTCATAAAAATTGTACAGATACTCTTACGGACAATGACTAATTGAACAATAAATTTGTTGATTCAAAGTTGTTTTAATTTAACAATTGTATGTACTTTTTTGTATTCACAAGAAAAATTTGTATTTATTTATGAGTTTTTTCAATAATTTTTCTCTATTTTTATATTTCTATGGTATAGATATCGGCATGGAAAGGATCACAGGTGAGTTGGAATTTTATTTAAGATACAAAATAAATTTTATATGCGAAAATTTAAATTTACGTTTAAATTTATTTATAATTTAAAATTAATTCAGCATAATCATTTCTTTAAATCGAAAGCAATAATCTGTTTTTAGAACTTATAATTTTGAAAGATGGAAAATTTAAAATGACCAAAATGAAAAAAAATTTTAAAGAAAATTCGGTTTTTTTCATAGTTCGAAAGCTCGAACTGGACTTTGAATTTAAATTTATTACATAAAACCATTTCTTAGCCCTAAAAAATATTTCTTTACTTTTTCAAACTTCCAAAAATAGAAAAGCTTAAAATATTTACTTTAAATAAGATTTCTGTAAGCCGTGCTAAATTCCCAATTAATCATATTTGATAAATACACTGAAATTTATTGTTGATGGAAAGCTAGCTTCTATGCTAAACAAAACAAAGCTTTTGTTTTCAAAACAAACAATTTTGGAATTTTAAAAATTTTAGAATTACTCAAAAAGTTATGTAGTTATATTAACAGCAACAAAAGATTTTGAAAAAAATTTAAATAAATGTATTTGGTTGTTGGGAATGTAACTTAATAACCATATAACCTGATAACCAGCCTTCCGTTAACAACCCAAATAATTTTAAATAATTTTTCATATAGTTTTATCAATTTATGTTCTCTTGCTTAATTGGGAAATTCGAATTTTACTTTATATTAAATTTGTTTACATGAATTATTTTCCTAGTTAATTACACTGTGCTAGATGAAAAAAAAGACAAGCCGAGTACGCTGAATCCAATGGTGCTAACCATTTTTTAGGTTAGTTCTGGTGTTCGAGATATATCGTTATTCCGAAAATAGAGGAGGTTGCACAAAAACGGTTTAGTTTATTAAATTAACTTAAAAAATCTAAATTCCGCAATAAAATTTCTAATATGCGCAGTCATTTAAAAACATAATTTTTTTTTGGAAAAAAAATAATTTATTATCAAAATTTCAAAATTTTTATTTTTTAAAAATTAATTAAAAAAAATTGGAAAATGCAGCTTGGCTTCTAATTTTTTCCAGACGTATAAAAAACAAAATTGCAAACAAAACAAGCGATAAATGATTAAAACCTGTTAGCAACTTTTAATTTAATCACAAAAGTCGAAAATTTTAATTAATTTAAGAATTTCATAAAACGCAATATTTACTTGGGAGCCCCCCCAAGAAGTGGGGGTATGTTTTGAAAAAATTTTAAGAACAAAAAACTAATTGAGGTCGGTCATACATTTTATCCCACTAGGGGCGACTCCTGGGCGTTTATAGTACTTTTTCTTCAATATATTTCTAGTCTGCGTTGAATATTTTGTATGGGAGCCCCCTTAAGGAATAAAGATAGCGGGTAGGTATGTTAAAAACAAATGATGGCGATGAAAAATAAAGTGGGGTTGGTCATACATTTGACCCATCTAGGGACATCCTACGCGCGGCAGGGGCCAAATTTAAGAATATTAATAAACCGCAATATTTGCTTGGGAGCCTCCCTAAGAAGTGAAGATAAAGGGCAAGTATGTCTCAAGAAAATGTTAAGGACAAAAAACCAATTGAGGTCGGTCATACATTTTATCCCGCTAGGGCCGACTCCTGGGCATTTATGTGACTTTTACTTCAATATATTTCTAGTCTGCATTGAACATTTTGTATGGGAGCCCCCTAAAGGAATGGAGATAGCGGATAGGTATGTTAGAAATAAATGATTGCGATGAAAAATAAAGTGGGGTTGGTCATACATTTGACCCATCTAGGGACATCCTACGCGCGGCAGGGGCCAAATTAAAGAATTTTATAAAACCTCCATATTCCATTCTTTCCTTTGCGGAATTGCGGTGTTTTAAGTTTTTCTAAAAGCTAAAGCGGTTTTGAGTTACGCGAACATATGTTGTGCAACCTCCTCCATTTTCGAAATAACAGTACATCTCGAAAACCAGAGCTAATCTAAAAAATGGTTAGCACCATTGGATTTAGCGCACCCGAATTAGGTTAAAACGACAAGCTTGTCTAAAAAAAAATTGCTAATTTCTATCACAGTGTTATAAGTTGTTTTTGTTGGCTGCAGGTCCACGTAAATTTTTGTTAAGCTACATGAGAACTTTCGATATCGAAAACTATGGTTTGACAGCTGAGAATGTCAAACTGTGTTGTCTGTTCAGTAAGGTTTCGCCATTCATCATGAACGCAAGAACATTTTTATATAAACATGTGTAAGACAGAGGGTTAAATATAAATCCATTATAGTTAAATTTATTAGATTAAAAACAAAAATAAGCTTAAAAACTAACTTTCGAGTTTTATTTATTTTTTTTACTTAACCTTTTTATTCGACTATGCGTAATAATTAAAAATGTTTATCTTATTGATTACAGAGTTCTCTCTCAAAAACCTTCCGTTTTAACACAAAATCATCCCGCAGCGGTAGCTCAATTGGCGACCGCGCCTCTGTTGGGAACTCCACCTCCCCAACACCATCGTTTAGTAGCTCAGAAGGGGGCGGAGGAATTTACGCCACTATAAGCGGTTTACATCACTTTACCCACCATTTTCCCCCACCCACAACAGCACCACCTCCACCACCTACCCAACAGCAACAACAATTCTATCAACAACAAGCGAATCTTGCAGCCACTGCTGCCGCTCATCGTGTAAGTGCACCGCCTTCTGGCAGTAGTATTGAAGCCATATCAGATCCGAATTTTCTCTACGAACAACATCGACGCGTTAAAAGCATAAACGATATTGGAGCAACAGCAGCGTCCGCTTTCGGTTCAACTTCAGCCTTAGCCCGGGACCGTTTAAGTAGTGGTCTGGGCAGTGCCGCAGATTCGGCCAGTATATGCAGTGGCTTAAGTGCTGGCACAAGTGGTGTAATACATGAAAATAGTCATGGTGCCTCAACAGCATCATCCTCTAATTCACCCGTATGAGAATCAATTATAATGTAAGACCCTAAAAGGACTTGCATTTCAGACACAGATACGACGCGGCTTACACACCTACACAAACAAAATAAACATATGATGATACTCATACATAAACTATATAATTAATTAAATTAAAGTGAGTGAATTAAAAGTTAATTTATAAATAATAATTAAATATTTTCTCAGAATATTCTTTAATTGGAATAAAAATTTTATTAAAACAAAGAAAAGCGTAGGTTAAATTAATTTGCTTTTTATATAATTTAATTTAAGTTTTTACAAAATATAAAAAAAATACTATTTATTAGTTTAAGTTACAGGTAGTTAGTTTTTACATAATAACAATTAGTATAGTAACTTTAATTAATTAAAGCAAAATCAGAAAAATTCTTACAACTTGCAAATATACAAAAAAAGAATTGATTTGGCACGAAATATTTTGTTGCCATATTTAAGGGCTCTTCACAATAGTTCCCTCTGTTTATACCATTCACCTAAACCACTGGTGAATGCGAAAGTATGTGTGTAACATCAAAAAATATTCATGTGAGACCCCATAAAGTATACTAAAGTAAACATACATATTAAGGTCCTTACAAGTTGATTTCGATATGCTCGTCTTTCGCTAACTTACCAATTATTTTGATGGTAAATGGCTTATAATTAATCTTAGAAATTTGAGAATAAAAACTTATTCAGTCCAACAAATTTATGTTTATTTTTTGAACATTTTTATTATGTTTTCTAAAAATATACCAAGATTACTTTTTATACCATACATCACCGTAAGGAGAGCGGGTATTATCCATTTATGCCAAATCGGTATATGAAACATTTGTGTATGTAGATCAGACATCTGGTATACTATGAGTTATTTCAACACTGCACACAGAGAAAAAATCAATGTAAAATCCTTAAAAACAAGATTGATTTCATATTTTTCAGTAGTGATTTTTCTTCATAGTTACTTTATGTTAATTTAACATGATATTACAATAACTTGCGAACAACATTATTTTCTTTTAAAATATGTAACTATAATTCATGTTAATTTAACATTCCAGTAAAGTTAGAGCAAAACAACATTCAAACTGAAATGACACTCTCAATAACGTTGAATGAAAGTTATTTCAAGTTTAAAAAATGTGAATTTCATGCAGAATCAAATTGGTTTGAGTGTGAAATAACTGTGAGTAACGGCTTCAGAGACAACATATGCATTTATTTGAGAATAATTCTAAACACTTACCCGCGGAACGCGTAGAGGGAGAGAATATAATTATTTATTTTTCTGTAACTCAAGTTTAACTTTTTTTATTAACCTTTATTTACAGAAGCACTCACAATTAAAGACACCAGCAGAATGAACCGGCATTCGTAATCATTCTACTTTGAAAATGTTATTGACTAAATAACTTAAACAGAAAGATTACGGGAATTTTTCCTCTTTTTAAAAATAATTTTAGCATGAAAATTAAAAAATTTATGTTTTCCTTTTTATAGTGTTGTTGTTGCTTCTGTACAAAACAAGTAAAACAGGATTTTATGGATTCAATATTGAACAATGTTATTTTAAAATTTTTTATTTAAAATAAATATGAAACAATAATATTTTTAAATAAAGTCTATACCATGTTAATTAAATATTGATAAGTGTTTGTACAAAGTATTGGTAGCAGATAATTTTTAAAAACAGTTCCAAGGTCGGTGTCCATTAAAAATTATTACAATCGAACCAAAATTTCCCACAAATTTTCTCCAAGAATAAAGCCTTAGCGCCCATACATTATGTTAATATTACGTACAAATCAGGCATTTTGTTCTTCAATTTAAGTTATGTTACCAAATTTAACGCAAAATTAGTTTAATGTTATGAAAAGTGTTACTGAAAATTTAAAATGTTCACGTGTTCGTGGCAACTCTTATATAAAGATATTATTAACGGATTTCCGCAAAACTACAAAAGAAATCCCACCAGGAGATGGATGCACCAAGTAGATGGCAGCACAGTTAAACATCAAATACAATTCACTGAACGATCAACTTCCCAACAAACACGGAGGTTTAATTTCAAATTGAAAGTGATTTGAAATTAAACCTTTTCAAACGACAAATGCTTGATATGGTTTTAAAAATTATTTTCAAATTGAGTAATGCATTTATTTATTTAAATTCATTATTTATTTAAATAAACTGTGAGATAAACATTCGTCACCATAGCTGAAAGATACAATGGATGGACAAAATACTAGTCATGACGTAGCACCGCGATCGTACATCAAACTTGTATTTTCTTCACTTTCCCGTTAAATTTGTATTCACATTCTTTTACTTTGTATTTCGTTTTTAACTCACAAATAATTTACCCTACAAGAAATGTTAAGAAAATGATAGAAAGAAATGACCGAAATAAAGTTTTCGGTCACATTCGGTCAGTTCTTTCTATCATTTTCTTAGCACCAGAATGAAAAATGTGACTACTCGCTCATTCATTTCTTGTAGGGTATATTTTTTCTAACAAGAAATCAAGTTTTTTAAAGCTGAATTCACTTCACGTAATATGTAACACCCAATTTTCACGATGATTTAAAACACATGTCTGCTTTGTATTTCTTTTTTGAAGCAACTTCTAAAACCGTGTTAAATTTTCACCAGAGTTAATTTTTCTGATTTCCTTAGTTCCTTATTCGAATAAAAATATTTAAAATTTTGTAATTCCACATAATTTTGATATGAATTTAATTTTTTTTTATTTTCCTGTATACACATTTTTTTTATTTTTCTATATTTTAATAAGCACTTGTCACTGTGAAATACATAAGATTAAACATAAATTAAAAAACACAAATAAGTTTAAAGAGGAATGTCAAAAAAAACCCAAAAAATATCGTTGATGTCTTTTTTCAACCCTACTTAATTCTCTAGCCCGCTCGCTATCAAACGAAAAAAGACATGATTTAAAAATAGGAGAAAAAATCATCGTGAAAATTGAGTGTAAGTTTTCTTTAATTGTGTAACACTCCAAATTTTCGATGACGCTGAGGCATAATTGAGCTTCTATACCGTTAATGTACCGAATTATCTCATCATTTAGCTCTTGAATTGTTGCTGTCTTATCGACGTACACATTTTCTTTCAAATAAGCCCAAAAAATAAGTCCGACGTTGCCAAATCACATGATCTTGGCGGCCAATTGACATCGCCACCACATGAGATAACACGGCCATTGAATTTGTGGCGCAAATGAGACATTGTTTCGTTACCTGTGTGGCAAGTGGAACCGTCCTGTTGAAACCACATATCGTCCACATCCATATCTTCGAATTCTCTCCATGGCTCAAATTGTGTTAGTCTGAAATTGAGAAATGAAATTCAGAAAAAACTTCACGTTTAGGTGTGGTTCACATTCAACATCGGCCCTTAAAATTGAACCACCCTTTTTAAAAATGAAGATGCGTTTTTTTCACTATAGACTTCTAAACTGCTTAACCGATTTTTCTCAAATTTTAATAGTAATGATAAAGATATTGTTGTATATACATATAAGTGTAGTATGGCATCCCCATTTAACATATAATGAATTGTCAATTACTTGTTTATTTAAATAAAGAAAGCCAGTCATTAACTGAGCAACAAACGAATAACACATGGCGCAGCTAGTATAAATGGTTAAGACAAGAGCAACAGTGAAAAAGGAAGATTCTACTAAAGTTGGTTTTGAAGCAGTGATGCTCATTCAGGCAAACAATTGTTTAGAAGTCCCACCCCTTTGTTTTTTACGCTCATCAATTTAGTTGCACATGTACGGAAAATGAGTTGATCTTGTTTCAAATACAGTGTGTAGGATAAGTAATAAACTTTAAAAAAAATTTTTAGTACTTTTACGAAACTTTCATAAAAGCATAAATTTACAAGATTTTAGTGCAGTTTTTTTAGATATAATTCGTACTTTTAATATAAAAACATGCTCGCAGTTCACACTTAATTTTTTTTTATAGTAACATTGGAAAACTTCCAATTCTTACTGTTTTTTAAAATTTTTAAAAAGTTACAATTTTAAAAGCCAAAAAAAATTAGAAAATTTAGTTTTGACTGCATTATTATAAATGTTTTACAACCAACACAATTTCTTTCTATTAAATTTAAATAAATCTGGTGCGCATAGTTTTGCTTATCTCTGTATTTTAAGATTCTCTCTCAATACGTATGCAAAACATTTTTGAGCACCAATGTTTTGAAGTAAAGAAAGAACAAACGGAGGAATCAAGTGGTAGTGACAGTGAATACGAGATGGCTACAAGTGGTAATATATTTAACTCTATTGATGTTCGCAGGCCAGACCCTTTGTGCTTTGATAGAAATGTTTCGGAAAACTGGCAAGATTTTAAACGAAACTTTGACGTTTCCTCAATAGCTTTTGAACTGGATGATCAAAAGGAATCACAAAAAATTGATATTTTCTCAATGCGTGTGGCCCCGAAGCAATCGAAATATATAACACACTTAGTTTAACCGATAAGCAAAAGAAAAATTTTAAGACAGTAGTAGAAGCTTTTGATACTTATTTTACCTCAAAGAAAAACGAAGTATATGAGGCATTTAGATTTAATTCAAGAAAACAGCAAGAAGGTGAGTCTTTTGATTCCTATTTATTGGATTTAAGAAAACTTGTTAAAAGTTGTGGTTACAAAGACTCAGATCGTATGATGCGGGATAACATTGTTATTGGTACAAAAGTTCCGTCATTGCCATTTTGCAAAATTGGAATAGATATATGCGAGTACTCTTTAAAATCCTACCTTATCGTTTCAGACTTTTATTCTAGATTTTTAAATATAATACCCATTTTCTCAAAGACTGCAAAGGAGTGTATTAAACATTTAAAAGTATGCTTCTCTAATCATGGTATTCCAGTAGAAATTATCTCCGACAACATGCCTTTCAACTCACATGAATTTAAAAATCTTTGCAAGCAAATTGGTATGAGACTTACTACGACGAGTGCTGGATATTCTCAAGGAAATGGGTTTGCAGAGAGATTCGTAGGTATTGCAAAGAACCTCATCAAAAAAACGTCTGAAAGCAATGATGATCTATGGCTTGGCCTTCTTGAATATAGAAACACACCTCTTAAAGAGTTAAATGCTTCACCAGCAGAGCTTCTCATGAGTAGAAAAACTCGTACATTACTACCAACTAAAACCGAATTGCTTCAACCAAAAGTGATTCCCAATATTTCCAAGAACATAACAAAAAAGCAGTTACAATCTAAAAAATATTATGATAAATCAGCAAAATTTAAAGAGAATTTCGCAAAAGGAGAGATGATATGGTATCAAGACAACCAAGGTTGGACCAAAGCTGTTATAGTCGACATTCATGGCAGTCCTAGGTCCTACTGGATACAACTGGAAGACGGTGCTATTCTTCGTAGAAACTCTAAGTGGATTCGAAAAAGAACAGTTTTATCTAATTCAGTATAATGCTTATTAAATGAATTTAACTTATATATATTTGTATATGAATTCCATACTAAATTTCAAATATTTTACAAATATCTTTACTGTATTTAATTATATTTTAAAGGGGAGATGTTGTATATACATATACGTGTAGTATGGCATCCCCATTTAACATATGATGAATTGTCAATTACTTGTTTATTTAAATAAAGAAAGCGACAAACGAATAACACAGATATATATACAAGTTTTCATGTGGTCGTGGCACCTGCCATGCAATGACTATAAATAACTGTATATTTGGACAACGGTTACAGTAATTGTTTCCATGTTTAGAACAAACAGTTTGGTTATCAATACAAAGCATCTGTCAAAAAGTCAGCTGGACCGGAAAAGTGAGTCTGGAACCTTCCATACATGGACAATTTAAATGTTAAAATATCTGGAGAAGAATAACAATAAAGCTGCGTTCACAATCAAAAAAACATTTTCACTTGGTGTTCATAATAGAGCAACAATTTCTTTTACAACTACTCACATTTTGCATCAAGAAACCGTTTGCAAATTTTAGCCACAACAATATTATGCATTTATTTTTATTTTTGTAAACATTTTGTTAAAATTTTTATTCAAAACCAAATAAAATTATTTTAAACGTCAGAAACAATTTCATACAAATTGTTGCTGAAGTTCTAGTTGAGTCAACTTTAGTTACATTTTAAAAAAAATTTTAGTTTTTAGTTCAGCAACAATTTGTATGAAATTGTTTCTGCCGTTTAAAATAATTTTACTTAGTTTTGAATGAAAATTGTATCAAAAAGTTGTAAAAAATAATAATTAACGCATAAAACTGTTGTGGCTAAAATTTGCAAGCGGTTTCTTGATGCAAAATGTGTGTAGTTACAAAAGAAATTGTTGCTCTATTATGAACACCAAATGAAAATGTTTTTTTGATTGTGAACGCAGCTTTAAAGTATCTACATTTTTTTCTGAATATTATTTTTGTCAAGCTAATAGGGCCTAAATTTCTTCAATGTAAATAAAATTCAATTTTTAATTACAATATTTTGTTCCCGACGTTTCGTCGATTGTTTGTCGACTTTTTCAAGGGATTGTCTATTTAAAAATTATAAAAACAATAAAATAAATACAATAATGTACCACATAAACATTAAAGACAATATGAAAATTTAATCACATTAAAAAGTTTTAGATGTACTCAGGATCATACAAATATAAAAATTAATTTTAATATTTAAAAAATACATATTACTTTAAACTTTAAATATATCACAGCTTAAGTAATGGCAACAATATAGCTCGCATTTATTTTGTTCGTGTCTTCCTTCAAATTCATTGTTCTATTAATTTGTTGTTGGATTCTTAGGCTTTCAATTGTGTACCTCTTTCTTTCTTTATTTTCTTTATCTAGAATTTTTACATCATCGAACCTAATTGTGTGACCAGTATGTAGGATGTGTTGTGCTAGTGCTGTTGTCTCTTTTCTCCGCATTATGTCCATCTTGTGTTCTCCCATTCTTGTCTCCAGTGTACGTTTTGTTGTTCCTATATAAATTAGCTCGCATGGCTGTTTGTCATTTCCTTCACATTGTAATTCGTATACAATGTTACTTTGTTTTTGTTTATTAATTGGCGCCTTAACTCTAGAAAAAATTGTACTTAATGTCAAATTGGGTTTGTATGCAAAACAGATGTTTTTTGTTTTTATTGACGATTTCTGTTTTGATTTAAATTGAGTCATTATTCTAAGTTGAATAGTATAAATAACTCGATACAAACAAATATAAAAATTTGTTTTATTTGCCCATTATGACTCCACTGAGAGAATGAGTTATTTAATTTATTGGCTGAATTGTGCAGGTATAATTTCCCAATAAATATTCCATAAGCAGTTGCAATTTGTCATTTTGGTCTATTACACTCTTTAGCATTAAAATAATATTTTATTTGTTACCCACAATTTCATTGTTTTTGCGTTTATTTTCATTTTAATGCCTCAAAAATACTAAACAATAATTAGTTTCGATACTGTAGTCGTTGTTTTTGTTGTTGTTACTAGTTTTCCAAAACTATTTTTATATTCACATACTTATGTATGTAGACTTACGGCAGAAGGCAAGAGAATTTTAGAAAATAATAACAATAATATGAATAACTAATTTTGTGGCTAATAATGTTGGTTAAGGTACATGTGTGGCGACAGAATCATAAAGGAATGTTTTCTTTAAAAAAGTCATTTTCTTTAACTATGTTTCTCTACATACCCTTTAGAAGGATTATCCGTAATAGTCAATTATAGCAAATATACTTTAGGTTAGGTTCCATTGGCAGCCGTGATCGAGCACAGCTAACGTGGGTCCAGCAAATAGTTTCCGTTGAGTTACCATGTTTCACCGTCTCCCAAGGGTCCTGACATTCTCACTCAGCCATCCGGATGATCCAATAAAGGACGGACTGGTATGGTTCTTCGACCTTATAGTTTTTTTTAATTCCCTATGCTAATCCCCGCAAAGCTCTACGCTTGTCTGCAGGAAAGAGACCAGAGTCTCTGGCGGGAATCGAACCCGCAACCCCGGGGCTCATATACTAGGTCACTACTAGCTAGCCTACCGGGGCACTCGAGTATTATATCTTCGAATGCCGGGCAATCACAGAGAATATGTGTCGTTGACTCTTCCTTCTCCTCGTCACCGTAACTTAGATATAAGTAAGAGAGCCCCAGCCTCTGGGCATGTCTTACAATGGGCGAGTGTTCAGTTGTAGTCGCATTTAGGTTCCTGAGTTAGGCTGGACAGCTTTAAAGTCCTTTCTTCATCTATAACGGGCCAGATCTTTCCCCACAGGTATTTTCATCAAATCATTTTTGACTGAAACTTGTATGCGATAAGCTGCTAACAACTCCCAGGATTTACAGCCAGCCCGCAACCCTGTCACCATTTTAGTAGGACATCCAGTGTGGACTCCATAAGTTCAAACAATACTGTAGCCACAACTGCCACGTCATCCGCATATGCAGCTGTTTTACAGCTTGTCCTTTCCATGCCTTGAGCAGGGTATTAATATGCAGATGCCAGCGTAATGGTGACAGAACACCTCCTTGTGGGTGCCCCTAGTCGCAACCTTGAAATTTTCGAGGCGCTCAAGTTATATTCGATGAGCCTTAAGTGTAAGATACTGCTGACAAATTGAAAGATCGCTGGGTCGATATCTAAAAGCTAAAATTTAAATCCTATATTAATAATAAGGGTCCGCCCGCCCTCTTCCTGCAAACATACAAAAGGACGCATTGAAACGAAATCCCTTTTTTATTTGCATCTGATTTTATAAACCTTTAAGAGTTACAGACAAGTTTAATTAGTTTTTTATAATTTGCAAGATATTTGAAGTCTAAGAATTAGAACTTGGACCTTTGTAGGGCTAAGAATGCGCTATATAGCTTATGGAAAATTATAAGCAGATGCTTTCAAAATTCGGTGGCACAGTTTCTTATAACATTAGGACTATTTGAATATAGATTCATGTCTACACCGTTATTTAATGCTTAAAGTGTTTTTCGGTTTTATTACTTTTATAGGAGCCTTATCAAAGAATGGACCATATATTATAAAATTGAATGGGACCATTCATGATCATATGAAATTAATTTATCTCACAATTTATGACGATATATTAAAGTAAAGTTGCATAGTTATTTTCGTTGAAAATTTCGCTTTATAAAACTGGTTATATTGATAAAAAAAAATGGCTAAAAATGTTTATCCACTTAATGTAGGCCTGCCATACGTCCTGGTTTTCCAGGATTGTCCTGGTTTTAGACTACTTGTCCTGGTGTCCTGGTCCACTATTAAATTGTCCTGGTTTTTTGTACAGGTCAACATAAAAAAAATTTGTTTTTTGGTAGTTTTAGTTGGTAACAAAAGTTAAGATTTATGTTATAAGACTGCTAACATAAGGCAATTGTATAAACAACTTCAATTAAATTCAACTGTTATCTGGTGTAAGCGTCGTTAAACTAAAATAGTTAAACTACGCTATCTAATAAAATAATATTAGATGAGAGTCAATCCTCTTTCAAATTTTGTTTCAACTAGTTGCTGTAAAAAGTTATACCGTGTAAACAATTTTTATAAACCGATATAAAACCGATAACAAATTGCTTTCTCTAAAGCAGCCCATACACGTTTCAATTCAATTGTCAACTGAGTCGGTTGTTGTCCAAATCAAAGTGTGTATGGCTTTGTCAATTGATTAGTTTGACAGTTGTCGAGTTGGTTGAAGAAAAATCAAAAGATTTTGATTTTTTTCAAGTTGAGTACCTAGTCTGCTCAATGAACTAAAGAAAGAAACTCGTTAAAGACTGAAACACTGGAGAGTATTATTCAATGTAAGTTTGATTTTTATAAGACATGCTGTCTGTTTTATAACTATATCAAAGACATTTTAAGCTCAACTTTTTATTATTTTTCATCGTTTTTATGTACGTTAATTTTTTTATATATGTATATATTGTTGGATTTAAAAATTTTTTTAATGGATGGTTTTTACATATACATACATATGTATTAAACATCTTTTTTGTTGGTGTAATTTTTAATCCATTTTTTCTGTGTCCTGGTTGATAGGTTCAAACTTCTGGCAGCCCTAACTTAATGGCTAAATTGGCATCATAGTTTTCGCTAGATATCGCCAATCGGATTTCAACGATTTCATTCCTTTAAACATGCTCTTATGAAACTTTCAAATACTTGCATGTATGCAAAATTATATTGACGTTAAATGCATACATTTTTCTATTTCTAAATGTTAAAATAAAGTTTAATAAGTTTTATTGAATTTCAAAATGTTTTGTGAATATTTAAGCAAAAATTAGAAATATATACACACAAACAATTATAAAATTGTATTGTTTGTGCCGGCACAGGCACACTTACTCATAAGATAATTGAAATGCCAATACTTGTGTGCAACTGTAATTGGAAATTTATTGAAGCATCAGCAACAGAAGCAGGTAACAGCAGTAGAAGAAGCAGCAGCTGCAGTTGCATCAGGTGTATTTAGTTTTTGCATAATTGCGGTTCAATATTATGAAAAGTTAATTTGAATTTAATATTGCAAACATTTTGTTGTAATTGATAAAGAGAGCCGTAATTCAACATCTTAAAATTTTAAAATGCAAAAGAAAAAAAGAGAAAGCATTGAATGCACTTAATGCACTTTAAGGTTAAGTGAAGAAAAATGTTTTAAAAAAATAAAATAAATTATTTGGATTTAAATGTATTCATATCATTTTTTGACTTTTTCAATCTTATCATGTATAACCTTCCAGAAATGGACCCCATAAAATATGTACTACCATGCATATTTTGGGTCCTTCCTATTCATTAGAAAAGAAAAAAAGGGTTAAGAAAGGTTTATTAAACAATTTTCATACAAAATCCGTTTCATAAACCTTTTATTCACCTGTTTATTTTTTATAAATAAGGCTGTTTGAAACTTAAAAAAACATACATACAATGGCTCACATTTGAAGTCGGTTGGACGCATGAAAATATGTCTGCACGTATACTCTGTTTTGATTTAAGAAAATACTGAAATCTCAATTTTGTCTATATTATCACAAAAACCCTTTTTTTAAAAGAATAAAATAAATTTATTCGAAGCTTCGTTATAAAAAGTACATGAGGTAAAACTTAAGGCAGAATTAGTGTTTACTTTCTGTTCTGTAACGAAGCAGCTGATTTGTTTTTGTTATTAAAAACCCTATGAAATTGATTAGTTTTTCTGTTCTGTTGCGGTTCAGTTTGTAAAAATCAAAAACTTGGTAAGTGACAGCAAAATAAATAATACAAAATACATATTTATATTGAAATAAACTGTTTTTTTATTTTAAGACTTCATACAATGTACATTCTTGAAATTGATGTTCATTTAAGTTATTGAAATAAAACAATGGACGGTGCAAAACTAATAAATTTGTCATAAACTATTACATTTTCGGAACAGAACAGAACGGCACGGAACAGACCAGAAACAGAAAGTTAAGACTTAAGGCTCAGTTAGTCTTTACTTTCTGTTCTGTTACGAATCAGCTGATTTGTTTTTGTTATTAAAAAAACCTATGAAATTGATTAGTTTTTCTGTTCTGTTGTGGTTCAGTTTGTTAAAATCAAAAATTTGTTAAGTAATTGTAAGTGACAGCAAAAAAATAATAAAAAATACATATTTATATTGAAATAAACTGTTTTTTGATTATAAGAATTCATAAAATTTAATTTCTTCAAATTAATGTGCATCTAAATTGTTGAAATAAAACTGAGCCTTTAGTCTTTACTTTCTGTTTCTGTTCTGTTCCGTGCCGTTCTGTTACGAAATTGTAATAGTTACTTTTTCTGTAGTAACTTATCATCAATTTACGACAAATTTATTAGGTTTGCACCGTCCAATGTTTATTTCAATACCTTTAATGCACATAAATTTGAATAAATTAAATTTTATGAATTCTTACAATCAAAAAACATTTTATTTCAATAAAAAATATGTATTTTTTATTATTTATTTTGCTGTCACTTACAATTACTTAACAAGTTTTTGATTTTAAAAAACTGAACCGTAACAGAACAGAAAAACTAATCATTTTCATAGGTTTTGTAATAACAAAAACAAGTCAGCTGATTCGTAACAGAAAGTAAAGACTAATTCTGCCTTAATTCTGCCTTTAGAAAAAGTCACTTTTCTGTCTCACATTGAATGTTGGGTATTATAAAAAAATTCAATAATATATCAAAACACAAAGTAAGTATTTTGTTGCCTTTTTGATGTGGACGGGTTGGCATCGTTTCTACCAAACATCGGGACTAATCTTCTTCCAATCTTCCAGCAAAACAGTCTTCAAGAGCTATTTTGATATACACAGTCCATGCTGTACCCTGCATCCAAATTCTTCCCATGAATGTTCAATGAAATTGAAAACTGGACTTTGTGCAGGTGTTTTTATCACCTTGGGACAATTATACTCCAACCAATTTCACAACAAGTGCTGAATGCTTCTGGTCCTCATCCTGATACAATGTGAAGCTAGCTACAGTGCCGTATTCTTAACACGCGGTGGTTGTCTTTTTAAACCCAAAATCCTGGCCTTTTCCAAAATTAGCTCCTAAACAAGGAGCGAGTGTATAATTTTCCCGCATTATACACTTAAACTGCTATCTGTGGGTTTTAGTGCCTCTCACACACGGGAGCCTTTGGTTAACGCATAGTTTATCACCTAGTGATTGAGATGCACCATGAGGTTAGGCCGACACGGCAGGTATTCATATAAATTTTTCCGACATTTGCTTCTCGTCCCAATTGGTTTCGTCTCTTAAACTGGTTTATGCAGGCGGGCTTAAGGCACTCTGACCACATGTCCAAGTCATTTTAACTTGCTTCGCTCAGCGTTATTATTTAGCGGCTCTGTTAATAAAGTTTCTGTCTCGCCGAATTTGCCCTACTACACGCCGTAGTTGGTAGAATTTTGCTCCGGTTTTCTTTATAAGGACCCATGCAAGGCGAATACATGTAAACGGTGGTAGCGATACTACATCAAGTACAACACCAGGAACACATCATTGAATTTTATATGTTGATCTCGTTGTTCGCTATGTCCAAAACTCAAGCAACTTTTAACATTCCTGTCTCTAAGTAGGAAAAAAAGTAGCTCAGCTGTGCTTTCAATGTCACATGAAAAATGAATCCACCTTGGACCAGCGGTCATCACAAAGAGATACAGTTAAAAATTAAATGTGTATACTATATAGAGTGTATACTACATGCAAAGAGAGGAAAATAAATTTACTCGTTTGAGACATTAACTATTGGGGTATTCACGAGGTGTGCTATCATGTTATATTGTCATAATGTTCTAATATTTTACAATGGTTTAAAAATATTGTTGTTGCTTTGTAAACAAAAAGTGTCTTTAATTAATAGAACGTTGCTTGCTATGTTTATTGTGCTGTCGTAATTAATCAAAAGAGACCAGAGCTGAGCGGCTGAGCCGTATCGCGTTAATTCTTGTAGCCGCCGCCGTTGATGGTGTAATTTTATCCGGTTAACATAAAAATTTGACCTGCGGCTAGCAATTTTTGCAAGAAATCACTTGCGGCGTCAAGTAAGATCCAATTTAATTTATTAATTCATGGAAAAGAATTAAAAAATATTTTAATGTTGATTAATTATTTATTTTTTATATTTGTTTTAAATCAGTTGATTTAAATTCAAAATAGCATACTAAATTATGAGGGGTTGTTCACAACAGTCGTATTTTTTCATGTTATTATTTTTAGACATATGACTTTATGACACCTTGTGAATCCCCCATATGTGTTTTGTTCTTGTTTTTTAAAATTATGGCTTTATACAATTGTTTCGTTAACCTTCGTGTTGTGTGTGTGTGAAATTCACGAAAAGTGCTCGGCCCCCGGGAGCTAGCGTGATGATCGTTGCCTTGGACCCATAATTCACTTTTATATGAGAACGTTGGTACTAGGGTATTCATTCAACCGTCAACCGGTTAACCGATTAATTACTACCCAATTAACTGATCGGTTAATTTCAAATTGGCTTTTTTCGATTAACGATTAAACCGGTTAATTTCAGTCGATTAACCGAAGTAACAAAATTTTCAATATTTTGTAGTATTATAACATATTTTTTTGTGTTTTTAATTATTTGTTTCGTCTAATATACCAAATGTATTTGTTTAGAAAATATTTTTTCATACAAACAGTTCATTTTAACCGATTTTCCGCCGACCGATGACTAAAATTACAATGTTTTTCAATGCTTTTTTATCTTCTTCATCGATTAACAGGAATGTGGCGAAAAATGGGTTAAATATTTGATTGCCAACACATTTTTTTTTTGTTTCCCGTACTTTTTATATGTGTTTAGTTATTTGTTTCTTCTCATATATTCTCATATCAGTCTTTTAACAGAATCAACCGAAACAATGAGAAGTGTTAAAAATTTTAAAAAACTCTAATGGCATAATGGAGTATTTTATATGTTTAGAGAAATCCTGGAAAAGGACTGAGAAATTAGATATTCATCTACGATAAGTGAAATAATTTTTACCAAGTCAACTTTTGTCAAAACTAAAGAAAAGAATCGCTTTAATTCTAAACATTTAAACCAAATTACTTTTCTAAAAGATTATTTTATAAGATGTCCTTTAACTATTGAAATAACTAATAAAATTATCTCAGTTTATTTTTGTACACATATCGCACCTGTTCATCAAAAGTAACACAACTCAAAAAATTCTATTTTCCACTTTTTTGAAGGAAACAGTGTATGGTTACCATATCTAACGACTGTAAAATTTTTGGTATTCTATTTGTAATATTTCATGAGAGAAATGCCTTTATGTCTTTCTTTGCGTACTCATATTGTTTGTTTTGATTCAATTAAAGAGTTGTAATTTTAGTTGCGTTGAAGTGTTCAAGGGTTATGGTGCTCAAATGAATCAGCGAAACTGTATTAATTCGAGTTGTGATTGTTTTCATGTTAAAAATCTGTTTATCAATAGCTGTTGATTTTGGGTTGTGATAAGCATAACTTGAAATAATATTGACATGTAGATCAAAAAATTTCATGAAAACTGTATTAAATCAAAAATCCGTAATAATTTCGGAAAAAGGAAGAAGAGAAATAAATTTTGTGATTTTATTGAAATATTAGTGAGTTTCCTTTATAACATTATATTTGTTTATAACAATAATTCCATCATATTGGCGGAATTAGTTTTTTGCCTCTACTGAAAACTTTTGAGTTGTGTTACTTTTGATGAACAGGTGCGATATGTAAATACTTGGGGGTTTCACAAGGTAGTCATTAAGAGCCACTTTTTAGGTTAGAGATTAGCGATTAAATTAACTTTAATCTCCGTATTTACTTTTTGTATTTTTATAACTTTTTTTTTTGCTAGTTTAAGCGGCCAACGGTGGTGGTTTAAACCTAAACTTAAACTGTCCACATACACATGTTTAACATAAAGAACTTGCAAAAATATAAACAAAAAATACATTTTAAAACATTGCTTAGCACTTTTATATAATTTTTCCATACTATATTTTTTCTGTAATATATTTTTTTTCTTTAAACGCAAAAAATTTCTACCTTGTAAGCAAAATTAAATTCGCGCATTTTCTTCTTCTTCTTTGAAAACATTCATATTGCTTGATAAAAAGTTGATATTTGCAAAAAAATGTTGCCATTTATTTGTGCTCAGTATGGTAGCGCTACATGGTTTAAGCCACCACCCAAAAATATCAAATTCAATTGATACTAGATTAACTTAATTCTCAAATTAGCTAATTATAGAATAAAATTAACTTTAATCTCAAACCCAAAAAGTGGCTCTAAGTCTTATGTCTTAAAATAATTACAGGAAATATATATAGTCGGCTTAATATGCAAACCGGCTAAATCCACTTTTTATGTAAATTTAGATTTTGATTCTGTGTGGTAGAGAAAGATACGCCTCGTCGACCACCATGTAGTGTTTTTTCTATTTTAGTCTTGAAGTGTGTAAAACTGACTGTAATTTTAATTTTCTATCAAGCTTCAAATAGGAAAAATAAAAAGTTTTTTTCTCTCCTGTAAAATGTGCTCAAAGTGAATTAGCAGGCTTGTATATTAAGCTAACGATATGACTGTTGTAAGATACCGCTTATAATTAAGATTTCTACTATGCAGTTATGACGAATCAATGAACACAGTATTACAAATTTTATTTTGTTTGAAACACAACAATATTTACTTTAAACAATTTTAAATTTTGTTTAGGATATTATGATGATATGACTTGATACCACACCTTGTGCATTAATGAATTGTTTTTTTTTTTTTTTTTTTGCTTGCTCGTTTTAGTTCAAGAATTGTTATGTTTCGTACCTATGTTATTGTTTTTTTTTTACTTATAAACTCCAAAAAATAAGCAATTAATGCATTTTTATATACTGAAATTACTTAATTTATAAAAAATAACTTTATTAATTGGTTAACCGATCAAAAACAAAATTAACCGATTATTAACCGATTAAACCAAAACCTCGGTTAATTAATCGCGCGATTAACCGATTAAAGCAAAAGGTCGATTAAATGAATACCCTAGTTGGTACACATGTTTGTGGAGATAAATACCGACGTTTTGGTACTTTATATAACATTTTTGTTCAGTTAGAAGTATATCGGGGCTTGTTATGAACTAAAATTTCATATTGTATTTTAGCCCATATTCGAGAAAAACACTATTGTGAATTTCACTTATTTCCCCGTCTACAACTGACATGATTTGCTGTTATAACATGATGTTATAAAAGCGTTGTTAAAACATTTGCATTGACAACCGTGTTATAACATGAGAAAACCTCTAACATTATGAGTCTGTATTTAACACTAATGTCATTTTAGTGTTAATGTTAAGCATTTCATGTCAGTTGTAGACTGTATGTAAAATAAACATTTTTTTACAAGGACGGAATTATGGTTCGATGATTCGTCTGATGATAAACGTTTACTGGAACTGGTCAGAAGCAGACAAAAGTTAAGTAATACTTTAAAAATTTTAGAATAGGACACCACTGCGAACATAAGCAAATAACAAACGTATTAAAATTGCCAAAAGTTTGATGCTCAGGAAAGCGATTGTATCAACTCAGCCTTGGAAATTGTGCTTCGCCTTACATAGCACACGGCATCTGTAGTGCCGTCAGAAGGTCTGTAAGTTTTGGAAATTTGTATTTGACATAAATGTTTTTAATACAGTTATACAGCGCCAAGTAAAGTAGAAAAAGCAATATAGCTCCTGAGAGATTTTTAGAGCCTGAACTTTTACGCAAATTCACTATGCCAAAAACACGACACTTTCCAATTGCTGCTCACGACCTTCATAAAATTTACAAAAATAATTTAAAAAAGTGGTGTTTGGTCCAACAAAATTAAAAATTATTCAAATACTTACATACATTCTCAACAAGGTTTTTTAAGTTTATTTGCGGCGTTGAATTGTTTTTGTTAATAAATTCGGTGGACAACGAAATTTTCGACTTTGCTGTCAACTTATAATACATTCGTCTGTCAAATATCGTAATAAAGAATCCAATAAAAATGGAGCTTCCAACGAAGCACGTTTGTATTTTTTTTTTTTTTTTTTTTTTTTTTTATTAATACTAATAACACCAATATATTTATTTTTTTTTAATATCCTAAGCTAATCCCGCGAAACTTTTCGCTTGTCTGCAGAGTCTCTGGTGGGAATCGAACCCACAACCCCGGTGCTGATAGACTAGCTCACTGCCAGCTAGCCTACCGAGGCAGAAACATACGCGTTTCGCTTACCATTGCGCTTAAGGAAGACATGAATTTTACATGGCGCGTTCCCACTTTGAAGCAATAAATTTCTGACACATAAATCACATTATTCAGCGCATATAAAAATTGTTGGATGTCACGATCAGCCTTACATACTGACGCCTGGATTTATAAAAAAAAATTTCAATTTAATAAAGGTTTACAAAACAAATTTTATATGAAAATTCTCCTTAATATACACACGTTTGTTAAATTTAATAATCGTTTATAAATACGGGGGTGAATGTTTAGATGCAGATATTTTTTAGTATTCTCCCTTACAAACCTGCTTCGTAGTAAGGGAATGCCGTAGCACTCAAAATGTTATTTTTATAAAAGTTGTTGAGAGTTCTTTCACTTACTTTACTGCATTTCTGTATGTCTTATAGCGTAGCGCATAATTGTGCGCTTATTTTTTTAAATGTACCATTAGTGCTTCGCAAAATTAAAAAAGTTTTTATTGAGAATATATACAGCTGAATCTCTCACGACTGAACACCGAAGAGACTATCAAAATGTGTCCGTATAAGGGGAATGTCCTTCCAAAAGAACTCAAATGCGTTTCTTAAAAATGCAGCCAAAAACCGGGTAGGATTGTCCGTCGAATGGGGGTGTCCGCTTAAGGAAGTTTTCATTATATTAGCGGTAGCTAATATTTAAAGATTGAGATTCTTGTGCGCTTTTCCGCCTTCACTTATATCAACTCCTAAATGGTACTTTACACCATTACACAAGTCTTACGTATTTTGACGCATTTCCATTCCTAACCTTATTATTGTTTGAAATTGTTAAAAAAAAAAAAAACAATTACAACTTATCATGACTGGGTTGTATTTTCCTCAAAATACATAAGAATTGTGATAGCCTTAACTGACAGAGAATATTTTTACAGAACATAAATTTTACTGGAAGCGAAAATAATTAAGGCTCAGTTAGGCGAACGTTGCTGTACCGTATCTGTACTGTATCAATCAGCTGTTCGCTTTTTGTTATATGAAAACCAATACAAAAGCTTACCGAAATGCAATGTACCGTAGTTGCAACGTACCAATCTGTATAAAATAGAATTTCATGCCGTTGTTACGTGACATTTGTAAGACAGTGATGGGCGGCTTGTATTTTACATTGAATGCGGGTAATTTTGCTCTTTTTTTTGGTACTTTTTTTAGTATATCTATGGAATTGCGACAAAACAACTTACAATACAACATATTTCCAAATATACAAATATACATATGTTTAGATGTTTAAAATAAACAAATGCATATACACATACAATGGAAATGTGAAACATATAAAGGAGTTTAAATGGTATAAAAACCTTGTTTGGTGTATGCACATTTACACTATATGTATGCTAAAAATTTATATATGCTAAAATACAAATTTATTTATTGTAAATCTATAAAAAAAATATTAAATTATTAAAATTTTTTACATACACAAAATACTGTTTTAATACCATTTAAATCACGTAATGCCTTTTCTGCACAACGGTCACCATTTGAACATTTTTGATTCCCATAACTGTGTGTTTTGTTTTATGTATACTCGTGCTTTTTGTTTATGTATGGGAAAACATATGACACGTTTTTAAACGTTCTATAAGTGCACCAACGTGCTTACAGTACGGTGCGTTACATTACGGGTACAGCAACGTTCGCCTAACTGAGCCTTTACGCATGTTCGAAACAAACAAATTCTACATACTGCCCAGGGCTGTCAGATATGGCGTTTCTCGCCAAACGTGGCGATTTTGAAACGTGTTTGGCGATGGGATTTTCCATTTGGCGACTGGCGACTTTTGTGGCGATTTTTGATATAACTGGCGATTTACTTGGCTATTTTTACCATTCATATTATTTCAGCGATTTTGAAATAAAAAATTTGCACTTTTATTTACAAAAGCGGAGTAAGGCCTCTCCAGCTAAATATATATAAATATATTCATACATACTAATAGATTTTTGAACAATTTGTCCTTTTTTGTTATCATTACTAGTTAAAAAAAAATCTGGCTAATTTTTTCACATGATTTTTGTTTTATTATCATTTTAAGTGAATTATTCAGTCACTTTTTAATTCCAAGGTTTAAATAACTGCAGTCGAAACCAAAACCTGTCTAACAAAAAACGAAAATTTGTCTAAAATTTTTCGCTTTTTGATATGGTTTGACAGCGACTATTAACATTTAATGAATTACAAGTTAAAAAAAATTTTTTTTTTGCCAATGACAAATGAAAAAGTGGAAGAGATGGCAGCTTTTCAACTTCGACTGCAGTTTTTTAAACACTGCTTAAATCTAATAGTACGTATGCAGGTCAAAACAATAGTAATGAAATCGATGAGCCTGAAGTGATCTTATAGACTTGTGTGCTTAATTTTAGTTTTTTTTTAACTGAATAAATGATCTCCATTTTATGTTATTTTAAAAAAAATAACAGTTACTAAACAAAATTTCTTTCGGCGATTTTTTGTATTTTTTCTAAGTTTTTGGCGATTTTTGACTGCAATATTATATCAGCTTTTTTCTGATTTCGAAAACTGAACAAAATTGAAGTTTGGCGATTTTTGGCGTTTTACGACATCCGGTTTGGCGATGGAGCTCAAACAAATCTGACAACCCTGATACTGCCTGTTCATTTATTTCCGAAAGAAGACTTCGGCCGCTTAACTTACATTTAAAGTTAAAACTAATTATAATATACTGCTTTTGTTTACATGTAAGTTAAGCGAACGAAGTTTTCGTTCGAAAACCGATGAACAGGCCATTAATGTTTGTTGACACTTTTTGCTGCCTTTGAATTATATAAAAAATATTAAATAGCTGATTTCAATTATTAACGTGTGTAAAAAGCAAACAATTAAAACAAAATTTTTCCATGTAAATATTTATAATAATGAAAGATTAATATTGAAATAAGAAGATTTCACATGCAAACAATAGGGTTAAATAATTTTATATTTGTATGAAATGAAAAGCTTATGGAAAATAACAAGTTTTAATATCAGTAACTAAAGTTATCAAAGCTCGGTAATTTTATTCGATTCATAATTGCATCTAGTTACCATATAATCAACCCTTCGAATCGTTGAAGTAGATTCTTGTCGTACTCCTTGAAAATTATAGTACTTTAACAAAAAAAAAAGCCTTGCGGAAGTTTTTATAACCATTTTAATGGTAATGCTTGAAAGATTTAGATTTCGATGTTCAAGGCAAAGGATTCCGAAAAGGCTTACAAATATGGAATTAGTAGATAAAGTTCATTGTCAATGTTTCAAAAAGGGTGTTCACTTCGTATGGAGACTGCAAAAATTTTTTTTTTTTTTAAATAAATTTTTTTTTTTATTGAATCTTTCTTATCGAAATTTACAATATGTATTCAAATTTTAATTCTACTTGTTTTTATTAGTTGTTACCAATGTAACCACTTACTGCTGTATTCAAATTTTAAATATGGCGGATCGTTTAGTCGAATCCAAAGAGCAGTGTTCGAAAAAAAACAGAACATTATTTAGCGCACGGCTCACACACCCAGAAACGGTATCTATTTTTTAGTGTTAATTAATACACAACCCTAAATACAGTTCATAACTATTTTCAAGAAAGTAACGAACATTATATAGTGTTCTTGGCTTCGTTATAACGTGCCGTTTCACACACGTCAAGTTTTACTCGTCAAGTCTTGAGTTTTGAGGAGAGAGGAGAAAAGAAATGGCTTTCTCTTTTCCCTTCTCTCCTAAATGTTCAAGACTTGACGAGTCAAACTTGACGTGTGTGAACCGGCACAAAACAGAACAATTGTAGGGGTTCTGTAGACATACATTATATTTTAATGTTCTATTGTGTTTTTTTTACATTGATAAAGGAGCGAGCAAACAACAAATTTTAGCAACGACCACAGCACGAATAGCTTGTGTGTGTTTAATGTACATGTTTTGCTTGTGTAAAATTTTTTTGCTGGCTTTTTATTTTTTTTCGCATGCGTATTTTGTTTTTGTAAAAAAAATTTGGTTTTCTTTTGCAGCCAAAAGGGCTCTAAGAACAACTGAAACGAACGAATATAATGTGCTGAACTGAACACAACGAAGTTTGTGGTTAAAAAAAGAAAGTAATAAAATGTGTTCATCTTTTTGCTCAGTTCGATTAGTGCAGTATTTTAACTGTGTACGAAGATAAATATTTTTTAAGGTATTTAATACACAAACAATATTAGCGTTTGTGGTCTAAGCATATCTACTGAACCGAACGCTAAAGAACTGCATAAATTGTTTATTTTCGAACACTGCCAAAGAGAAAATCGTCATGATAAAAATAGAACCAACGAACGTCTAAGCAGAACATCAATTAGATATTTGCTGGGATCAGTTCAGTGGCCAAACTATTGCCAACAAAATGATTTTGTTTTTTTAACTTAGCTACATCGCCAGCGTACCACACTTTTTTTAAGTCTCATCCACAAGTCAGCGGTCGACCTAAACCTGCGTAAGAAAACCAAAAAACAAAGTTGCCTTTTTGCCTTTAATAAGTAACGACAAAGACACGTGAGCTGCTTCCCCGCCCAGAGCAGTTTTACGAATGCCAACAAAACTAATGAAAGCAAAAAAAACAGGGAGGATTACGAGGAATTTCGATGCGAATGAAAAAACTTACGAGTTCAAACAATTTGTACAGTGTAATAAGCATAAGCTAGCATAAGCAAGTCTAAAATTAACAAAAAAGCTTCTTAAATGCTTTTAAAAAAACCAAAATAAAAAAAATTTTATCGAAAATATTTGATTCCGTACGGAACGTCCGATCAGTTTCGCACTTTGCTTAAACAATTGACAGTTTCATAAAATTTTACAAAAAGTTTTCTTAAGTTCAATATGGTCCGACACACATGAATTCGCACAATTGCTTAAGCCAACTTAAGCATATTATAGGTGGGCCTTTATTTGTTTCGTATGAATGGAAATCTTGTGTGTACTTTATCTTAAACAAAAGATTCCTTTTTAAGCAGCAACTCTCTATTACGAGAATATATAGCTTTTCATCAACTTTCCATTTGTAACTATAAATAATACAACTCTGTCATCGTTTCGAAAGATTGCGAAAATCGTAATACACAGTATAAAGTGTACGAACTGGTAAATTATTTCTTTCGAAATACGCGGCAGCCACGTAGAACTATTTTGTCAAATGAAGGGTATAAATTGGCAAAACGTCAAAATGGCATTCTTGAACCCAAAAATCGTTAAAATAAGACTAATCCTTATTTTAACGATATCATATCTATAGATAGAAATGTGCTATCAGTTTATTTTGCCTCAAATTACGATTTAACAAATCAAAATATTAAAGCACTTAAAATTAAAAAATATGTATCACGATTTTAAAGTTTCGCTGCAAAATACTTTTTCGCCCACCAAAAGGTTTTTTTAGATATTTTTATTTTTCAAAACAATTGCTGATCTTTTTTTTTAATGTTCTTAAAAGAATTTGCAAGTTAAACATTGAAATAAAAGCATTTAAAAAATAAATCAAAAACAAAATTTATTTATTTATAAAAAACACACACAACTAAACTACACTTAAGTAAAATATAAATGAACAATCCGAAACTGTGCTATAAATTGTTTATTAATTATTTTATTATGGAAAAGATTTGTGTTTTGAATGTAAAATATTATTAGTATTCTTAAAAATATAATTAAAAACTAATAAGAGAATTAAATATTAATTAAATGTCTATTTATATTTTCAAAAAAGAAATTCAAAATGAAATTGAAAGATGACCAATTTAAAACTACCAACAAGAAAAGAATTAAGAGAAAAATAAAGAAAATTAAAAAGAGTGATTAACAATAATTTAATGTTTTTTTTTAATACAAAAGGTAAGAAATTATTGAGCTATAGTTTTGAATGTTTTAATTTTACCATAAATTTAAATTCAGCCATAAAATAGTACATTTTTAAAAAATTTCATTTAAAGAAAATGTAATGCTTGCAAAATGTCAAATTAATTCAGTATATTTGTTTCAAACTTCCTATAAAATATTTATCTCCTGCTACATTTTCTATAAAATAGATTGTTTTTTAAATTGCATTTAAAATAGTTTAATTTTTCAAAATTTCTGAATGATTAATTTCCTATAAAATACTACATTAATAAAAATTTCCTATAAAATAGTAAATTTTTTTTGAAAATTCCTATAGAATATTATATATTTGGAAAATTTAATAAAAATTTTCCTATAAAATAGTAAATTTTTTTCATATAAAATATGTAGCAAATTTTTTACAAAATTTCCTATAAACCAGTAAATTGTATGCCAAATGTTCTATTAAATAGTTAATTTTTTGCAAATATCTAGATATTATATTTTTTTTAAATATATCTTATAAAAAATTTAATTTTTTGCAAATTTCCTAAAAAAAATATAATATTTTTTAATGGAAATTTTCTATAAAATAGAAAATTTTTTGCAAAATTTCCCATAAAATAAAAAATTTGTTTTAAAATTTCTATAAAATAGTAAGTTTTTTTTTCTAAATTTCTTATATGAGTAATTCCAAAGTGTTGAACGTGACAGTCGTACGCATCAAAAATGCAATAACATTTTAAGCAACAAATATTTTTACGTTTTCTTAACCCTTAAATTATAGCACTAAGAGAGCACTGTTATATATGCTAAAGTTTATGGAGGGCGCGATTCTAGGTCAAAGATAATGGCAAAAGAAGTAGCGGTTCCAACGTGAAAAAAACAGAAGTCGTTTTTTTGGCCATGTATATAAAGGCGTAATTCACCGAAACCTGGCACAATTTTTTAGTCAAACTACTTTCAAATTTTACGTAGCAATGTAACATTAAAATGTCTTGGTTTAATTCCAAAATCATTTGTATTTTCTTTTTTTTAAGCCAAAATCTGTGTCGATACGTGACATTTCGAACGTGAAATTTTTTCCGTAATAATTTAACTAAATAATGATCAAAATAATATAAAAATTTACCGTTAATTCGAAAAACATATTTCTCTTTGAACTCTTCCTTAGATTACAGACCATGTAAGAAAATTTTTTTGGAATAATTTTTATCAAATACCACCTCTTTAAAGAAAGATAAATATTAAAGAAAACATACAATAAAACCTTCTCACATATAAGAAATTACGTTTGCACAACTTTGCAGTCTGATTGTTCATCAAAGTGAACAAATTTATGAGTAAATTTATAAAATTAGTAAAATGTAAATATTTCTCTTTAACAATATCGTAAAATAATCAGCTTTTAATAACTTTTAAATTTTCGGCCACGGTGGACAAAAGGTCCACCATTAAGCCTAGTACTCTGTTCAAATTTGTGGAAAATGTTGAGCAACATTAATAATTTGTCACGAAAATTTTGACATGTATCAATGTTACCCATCATGCGAGTTTGGACAATTTGACGTTTTTATTCCTGCAAATTATGCAACATTGTTTTGCGTATGTAAACAAACCCCACATTTTTTTTACTAAAAATAATTTTTTTTATAAAAAATTTAATAAAAAAGAAAGTTAATATGGATACAAAACTGTTACCGGTTGTGTTATTTTAATTTTTTATTTCTTATTTAATAATCAGTAAATACTTGTTTGCTTTTGCTTAAAATTCCACGCGAAATAAGTGCAGCTTACTTTATTTCGCAGTTGTAAAAAAATGTTGCCAGAAACATTTCGGAACTTTTTCACAAAATGAACAGAGTACAACTCTATCAACATTATTTCATAGATATTCCGCACAAGTTTTTTTCATATGCGTTTTGACAGCATTTCACGTGAAATGTTGAACAGAGTACCAGGCTTTACCGAAAATTTATTAAAATCTGATTATTTTACGATATTGTTATAGTGAACTATTTAGATTTTACTAATTTCATGCATTTACCCATACATTTGTTCACTTAAGCCTGGTACTCTGTTCAACATTTCACGTGAAATGCTGTCAAAACGCATATGAAAAAAACTTGTGTGGAATATCTATGAAATAATGTTGATAGAGTTGTACTCTGTTCATTTTGTGAAAAAGTTTCTGGCAACATTTTATTACAACTGCGAAATAAAGCAAGCTGCACTTATTTCACGTGAAATTTTAAGCAAAGGCAAAAAAGGATGAACTGATTATTTAATAAGAAATAAAAAATTAATATAACACAACCGGTAACAGTTTTTATCCATATTAACTTTCTTTTTTTTAATTTTTTATTAAAAAAAATTATTTTTAGTAAAATACATGTGGGGTTTGTTTACATACGCAAAACAATGTCGCATACTTTGCAGGAATAAAATCGGCAAATTGTACAAACTCGCTTGTTAGGTAACATCGATACATGTCAAAAATTTCGTGTGAAATAATAAATGTTGCTCAACATTTTTCACAAATTTGAACAGAGTACTAGGCTTTAGATGAAAAATCAGATTGCAAAGTTGTGCAAACGTAATTTCTTACATGTGAGAATGTTTTATTGTATGTTTTCTTTAATATTATCTTCCTTAAATGAGGTAATATTTGATAAAAATTATTCCAAAAATAATTTTTCTCATGGTCTGTATTGTAAGGAAGAGTTCGAAGAGAAATATGTTATTCGAATTAACGGTAAATTTTTATTTTGTTTTAATCATTATCCAGTTAAATTATTATGGAAAAAATGTCACGTTCGAAATTCATGTATCGACCCAGATTTTGGCTTAAAAAAAATACAGAAGGTTTTGGAATCAAACCAAAGACATTTAAATTTTACATTGCTACGTAAAATTCTGAAATTCATGTATCGACCCAGATTTTGGCTTAAAAAAAAATACAGAAGGTTTTGGAAACAAACCAAAGACATTTAAATTTTACATTGCTACGTAAAATTCTGAAAGTAGTTTGACTAAAAAATTGTGCCAGGTTTCGATGAATTACGTCTTTTTATACATGACCACAAAAACTACTTCTATTTTTTTTACGTTCGAACCGCTACTTCTTTTGCCATTATCTTTGACCTAGAATCATGCCCTTTATAAACTTTAGCATAGATAACAGTGTTTTCTTAGTGATATAATTTAAGGGTTAAGAGAACGTAAAAATATTTGTTGTTTAAAATGTTATTGCACTTTTGATGCGTACGTTCAACACTTTGGAATTGCCCATATACATAATACATAGTAAATTTTTTGTAAAATTCTTATAGAACAGTAATTTTTTGGAGAATTTCCTATAAAGCAGTTTTTAGAAATTTTCCTATAAAATAGTAAACTTTTTGCTACATTTCCTATAAAATATACATTTTTTGCTGAATTTCCCATAAAATAGTAAATTTTTTATGAAAAATTTCCTTTAAAATGGTATTTTTTTTTTTGCCAACTTTACTATTTTCCTAAAAAATATGTAAAATAAAAGCAAAATTTTCGGGATTAGAGCTTTAACAGGGTGTATGACAAAGTTGAGGACTGGAATAATGATTTATATTTGAATTAGAAAATTATGCAAGTCCTCCGTTTTATTTTTTCTTTATTTTTGTTCGTTATAAAAATCATTTCTTTATTTCATCTGATTTATAAAAATTCTTAAGTATCATACATTTTCTTCCAAATTCTTTTAAATATTTACGAAACTATTTTTAAATAAAGCATTTTACCGCTTCCTTTGCTGGCACCACCACCACCACCATATTTGCGTACTCCACCACCGTGTTTACCTCCGTGTCCACCTCCTTTTTTGTGACTTTCCACAGCCAACATATGGTTGGTGCCAAAAATCGACATAATCATTACAAACAGCAACAACAAATAAGAGAGCTGCATTGTCAAGACGTTCCAACAATCTTCAGCTTAAAATTTACACTATGATTGTTACATAAAATGTTGCTAGCTTTTATAGTCATATCATCTTAGCAAGCTTGTATATAAAAAAGTTAAGAAACAGGAAAACCTCTGAACAGACGTGCTAAAAAAAACATCATCATTTTGCGATACACTAATGGTAGACTTTTAAAAATAAGCGCACATTATTGCGCTTTGCAATATGACATACAGAGATGCAGTAAAGTTAGTGAAGGAATTTTTAACAAGTCTTAAAAAAATTAAAAATTTCAAGTGTCACGCCATTCTCTTACTACGTAGCAGGCTAGAAAGGGAGGCTACTAAAAAATTTGTGTAACAAAAAATCCAGTGTGAAAAGCTGTTAGCTTTGCCCACCAACTTTTATGCGTTGAACAAAGCGCTTTTGCGTCAAAATTTATTACTTCAAAGTGGAAACTCCCCATATACAATTCATGTCTTCCGTAGGCGAGATGGTAAGCGAAAGTTTAATAATACGTTTGACGTAATTAGAGAAAACTACTATGAATGTATAATCATGACCAGGGAAACCAGAAATATGCTCTAAAATCGCGTTTTATGCGCATAAAATATGCAGTAAAAACTTGAAGATAAGCCCGGAAAATTGTTAATAATATGCACTGAAAATTTTAAAACAAAATATTCAACAATTTAATAACAGTTTTATGTAATAAAAACAATCCTTAAATTATAATTGTGAAAGCCCAAAATTCAATGTATTACCAGACGAATTTTCGAGATGTTACCCTATTTGGAAACGATGGGCAGTCATCGGCTCACATAAACAATGTTATGTAAAGAGGTTAAAATTCATAACTCGGATATCTGTGCCGAATATTAACTAGATATTAACACACATATAAGATGTTTTGTTTTAAAGGGATTTAAGGACGGTCGCTATATTGTTTATGCTTATTCATATATAAAATTTTAAAGTTTAAAATAACATTTGTCTTTAATGAGAACGTGCTTTTTCTTAAAATTTTCGAGTAAAAATGAAATGCAGATGGCGAAATTGAAGCATCATGTTGGGTAAACAGATAAATATTTAAAACACAAAAGCCAAAATTCCGCAAAAAAAAATTTTTTTTTTTTTTGCTGCGAAAGCTCTTGTTGGCATCATTTAGTATGTACCAAAATATGCCTCAAAATGCAAAATATGCTCTAAAAACTTAAAAAATGCTGAAAAAGGCTCTTTTAACTAAATTATGCAAAAAAATTCTGCAAAGTGCAAAATATGCAAAAATAAGCACTAGCAAATCGATGCCAAAATTCATAATAAGCTCTAAATCGGATAAATATATTGTTTCTGCCTTCATTGGTCGCACAAGAAAAAACATGCAATTGCATATTTATGGTTTGCCTGATCATGACTAAAAGTTTGATTTTCGAAACAGTTAAATATTTTATAATCGCCCATATTACAGCAAAAAATTATTACGATTTAGAAGCAATAATAACGTATAGTGCATCTTAGCCGCTTGTTTTTTTTTTTTTTTTTTTTTTTTTGCTTATAAGAGTAACTGCCTTACTTAACTGCTGTAAGATAAGGCATACAAGGCTTCAATTTTCAAAGCTTAAAAAGCGTGAAATCAGCATATGTCATATCTCTAAGCAGAAGTGTAAAATCTGTTACTGTTTCCGAGAAAGCATAATTTTTGCTGGACGTGGTCAAAGTCGTATTCGTTTGAAGTTTTGTCGATATCATTTTAAACTCGCAAGAATATAAAGTACATAGAAAGTTTGTTGTATTTATGTCGTTTACGACAATCATAATACCAAATTTTAAAAACGACTGATTTTCGACTACGACAACGGGAAGAGAATAAGGCCGGATATCATTTTACTTTAACGGTATTGTCAATGTCAAACATATAGCAAATTTTTTTTTAATTTTTTTGCGAATATTTCGTCATCATAGTTTTTGACATACTGAGATCCCTGTGAATATTCGAGTTTTAAGCATACCAGGGCGTGGCAGATTTTTTCTTTTGTATTAGTTGACTGTTTATCTTTAAAGGCTGAGTAAGAAAAAATTGGTTTTTTTTTCTTTTTAATTTTTGTGGTTTTAAAAAGTTAATTAATTTGAAAAAAAAGTTCAAATTTGTATCGAATTTTAGAGAGACAAAGAATTTATATTTTTTAATACAACGCTTAACTAAAACAGATTTTTGTTTATTTTTTACTTTAAAAATCGTTCCGCTAGAATTCTAGAAACGTTCGTTGATTCGAAGAAGAGTAACCTTAATAAAATAAAATGAAGAGTAACCTTCCAGGATTAAGATGGAGTTAAAAAGTAGAACTTTACAATCCAGACCAATGACAGAATTTCTTAAGCCAATTATTATGAATTGCTTTAAGTTTCATTTGAGCTAATTTTGCGTCTCAATGACATTTCCACGTTAAACGTTGATCTAAATGTCTACCGAGATATTTTTAATGCGAGACAACTTACCGTCAAGTTTTTTGCCCAACTTAATTTGACATTTCTATGTTCCATGATTGGACAAATTCAATCATGGAGAGGTACACAATTGAGTAGCGCTTGAAGATTGTTGAAGAATTTTACGAAAATGGGCGGTCAAACCAAAATGCATTTCGTGCACTTCGTATTTTGTTTTGGTCAGCATAAACGACCAAATTTATCCTCATTCAGGAAATGTGAAAACACCTGTGCATGATTGCCCAGTTCGTTCTGGGCTGGCGGCGTTATAAGGCCGTACTTCTTAAAAAATGAACAGTTACCGTGGATGGTTTTTGCTATCGCGAGATGATAACGGACTTCCTGTGGCCAGAAATTGAGGATATTGACCTGTGCGATATGTGGTTCTAACAGGATGGTGCGACACAGCCAACGAAACAATGGCTCTTTTATATCTCTATCATAATAAAAAAAAATCGATTTTATTTTAATGTGATCATTCTTTGATAACTTTTTGTTTTATTTACAATTAACATCGTGCATTTTGCTTGGACCACCCTTTAGTTATTGATTTTAATAGAGGGACATGATTTCCTACGCAAAGTGAATGCTATATGTACCCATTTGTGCTCATTGGCCAATAACAAAGAATATTTTTACAAAAAATAAAATTGTAAATTTAAACTAAATATTTTGTATAAAATAATAAATTTTTCCTATAAAATAATATATTTTTCGAGCTTGTTTATTAACAGAGGACTGAAATTTAAAGGCCGAATAAACATAATAATATTTTTATAATATATTTTTACTAAAATTATTCTTTAAAAAAAAACTAAATTGTTACTAAAAATTTTCTATAAGAAAGTAAAATTTCTCTGAAAATGTCCTATAAAAAAATTAATCCTATAAAATAGTCAAATCTCTTATAAAATAGTAAAAATTCCCACAAAATAGTAAATTTTTGCCAAACTTCCCAAAAAATTTCCATTTTTAAAGCAAATCCTATACATAATTTACGAAATATTCCTAAAAATATCCTACAAAAAAGCAAATTTTCGAGGGTAGATCTTGAATGAGGTGTTTGACAAAGATGAAGACTTGAAAAATAATTTTGACTTGAAATTTAAAAAGCTGAATAGTCCTTTTTTTTTGTTTTTAAAATCAATTCTTTATTTCATAATACTTATTAGAACTCTAAAACATTAAACATTTTTTTAAGATTCTTTTAAATAATTACAAAAATATGGTTAAAGAATTCCTTTCATCCTTTTTAACCATGTTTTTTACCACCACCGCCATATTTGCGTCCACTGCCCCCACTTCCTCCTCCTTTTTTGAGAGTACCCTCAGCCAACATTTGGTTGGTGCCAATAATCGACATAATCACCACAAACAGCAAAAAGAAAAAAGAGAACTGCATTTTCAAGACGTTGCAACAATCTGCAGCTTTTAATAGAAACTACGACTTTTACAGAAACTACCGCTGGTTTTTATAGTCAAATCGTGTTAGCCAGCTTGTATGTTTATATTTGAATGTATATATGTATATGAAAGTTAAGAAACAAGAAAACCTCTGAACCGACGTGCTATAAAAACACATATTGTATTAACATGTTTATAGTCGTAATTAGAGAAGGCTACTCTGAATGTAAAATCATGATTGAAAGTGTGATTTCCGAAACAATAAAATATTTTATAATAACACCCCCCCCCCCCCTCCCCACCGTTTCCACATGCAAGTGCAAGTTCGAAACACTCACACTTTTTCACTATCATTCACACAATTTTTGTACTTTCGGCCAATCGGCTGTTTCCTCGATTTTTCGTTGATAATACGTATACACTACTTGCAAGTAATTACTTGCATGTGGAAACGTAGGGTAATTCTACATTAATTTTATTCACAATTATTATTGACATGCTGCCATGTTTCATCGCATAAATGAAAACAGTCAAAGGAAAATTTCGCAAATTTTTTATAAAAAAAAAATATAAAAATTTTTTAATTAGAAAATTTTCGAAAAGAATGTGCTACAAATAGTAATTGTTCGAAATTTCCCATAAATGCCTAATTTTTAAAAAATTTCCTATTTATAAAAAAATTCGAAAAATTTCCCATAGATATAAAATTTTCGAACAATTACCTGTAAATAGAAAATTTTAAAAAAATTTCCTATAAATGGAAAAGATTAAAAATGTATTCTATAAATACCCAATTTTTAAAAAAATTTCCTTTAAATAGAAAATTTTCAAAAAAGTTATTTTTAGGAACTTATTATCTCAAAGTTTTCGAAAAGTTTCTTATAAATAGAAGATTTTGAAAAATATTCTTAATTTTTCCTATAAATGGAAGATTTTCAAAATGTCTCCTATAAATACCCAATTTTTAAAAAAATTTCCTTTAAATTGAAAATGTTCAAAAAAGTTCCTAAAAATGACAAATTATCTCAAAATAATTAGTATTGTGGTTATTTTGTTGAACTATTTATGGGTTTTAATCCAAATTTTTAATATTTTAATTAGGCTAAAGTTCATCAAATTTAAACAAACATGAAACATGGAAGGGTAATAATTAATTTCATGTTGTAAAATTCCTTTCTTCATAAAAATAATTTAATGAAAATTAAATTTGATGAACTTTAGCCTAATTAAAATATTAAAAATTTGGATTAAAAACCATAAATAGTTCAACAAAATAACCACAATACTAATTATTGTTAAAGCTAGGGCATGAGCTCTATGTGTACATTTGTCTTTCAAGTTGTGCTGAAAAAGGTCAACAGAAAAGAAAAAGACAAAATGAAAAAACAAAAAATGTACTTGGAAAAATTCTTGACAAAAGTACGAAAAAACAGAAGTAAGGAAAAACATGTAGAATCAATTAAAAATGGATAATCATTCAGGAAAGCAAATTTCGATCTACCAAATGTTAGAATACAATTTTTGGTTTAAGGATTGATGTTTAACTATTGACGTCAGCAGTCGTCCATGGCTGCGAGTGTTAAACGGCAAGCCCTCTGAGGAGATTGAGTGGTTGCAATCGAAACATGTCAGGGTAACCTGTCCGTAAAAACGCCTGGGTTCGAGTCCAGCTTCAGTCAAGAATGAAAAATTATCGATAAATTTTAATTAATTTCATGTTGTAAAATTCCTTTCTTCATAAAAATAATTTAATGAAAATTAAATTTGATGAACTTTAGCCTAATTAATATATTAAAAATTTATCTCAAAATTTTCAAAAATTTTCTTAATAAAGAAAACTTCTCAAAACATTTGTTATAAAAAGCAAATTTTCGAAATTTAACCTATAATTACCTAATTTTTTTAAAAAAATCCTTTAAACAGAAAATATTCGAAACGTTTTCTATAAATGGAAAATTTCCTATAAATATAATATTTTCCCATAAATTAACAATTTTTGAAAATATAATATGTTCGAAAGATTTTCTAAGGATAGAATTTTTTCGTAATGTATCCTGCAAATAAAAATTTTCGAACAATTTCCTATAAATATAAAATGTTTAAACAATTTGCTATAAATAGATAATTTTTAGAAAATTTTCCATAAATAAAAAATTTTCCTTAAAATTCTTGTAATTAGAAAATGTTAAAAAAAATTTCATAAAAAAAATTTTTCAAAAATATTTATTATAAATACACAATATAACAAATTTTCGAAAATTTCATTTTAATAACAAATTTTTGAAAAAAATTTTATAAATGAAATATGTTCGAAAAATTTCCTATAATAGCCAATTAAGGAAGATTTGCTGCAAATACCTAGAAAGTTTTCGAAAAATTGTCTATAAATACAAAGTTAATTTTCGCAACATTTCCTATAAACAGCAAAATTTCAAAAATTCTCTATGAGAAGAATAAATGTTCGAATTATAATTTAGGTAACTGTACTTTTAACAACTACTACAACTGTCATATTGACTACACAAATTTAATTACAATATTTAATGATGGGCTTTTCATCACTTAACGGGATTCACCAATTGACAGTGTAACAAACAAACACTTTTACTCACGATATATTGACGTTAAGTATTAACAAAATAGTTTAACTTTTGTGATGCCAAATTAATAAATTATGTAATTGTGATTTTTAAATTAAAAGCAGATTAAAAATGTATTAAGCAATAATTTTTTCACTGACGCTTAATCAGTGCTAATAATGCCCTACAGTAGTTATTTCATGGTCAAGCATTATAGACTTTGAACACTGTAGACATTCGCCGACCTATGCCAGTATAGAGAAATGGTATGTACAATATTTCGATATCCAAACGGGTGAAAGAGCAGTTTTCGGAAGAGCTAAAGTAATATAAAATTAAAAGCTATATTACTGGCCCCGTCCTGTGCTCAAAATAAGCCAAATGTTTTGAATTAAAATAAAATTTGATCTTAACTTCAAACTTCAGCAGAACATGCAGACAGATGGACAGATATTAAATCGATTTAAGATAAAAAATACAATTGGTATACTAAGATGGAACCCACAAGGTAGCCAACGGCCTGGCGCCCTATCAAAAAAATATGGCGCAGAAAAATACGTTATGAACTTCTCGCAGCAAACCTCAGCTGGAAACAGGGATGGTTAAGTTAGTACAATTGTACTTTTTTCAGTGCTATTAGCAATGCAAAAGTACTGAAGTACTCCAATGACATGTTAAGTACAATTTAAAAATTTCAAACATTTAACATTGAAGCTTTTTGGTCTAGCGTTGGAGAACTAAAAATTTAAATTAATAAACTTATGCTTCCAGATATCAGTAGACTTGCCAAATGTATATGTATTGTCTATACCACATTCGTCGGCGAGTGTGGGACATATTTTTTCATATCATAATTTAATAAAAACAAAGCAAAGAAATCTATTTTATGTTAATACTGTATCGAATTTAATTCAGACAAAATATTAACTACATTCTTAGGAATCTTGATGCTTTAGTTTTATATTAACAAAAAACTTATTGTTACTTTAATATATATCGTTAAGTTATGTACAAGTTTGTTAAAAACTGATTTCCTATATAAATCGGATTTTGATGTCCTTGAAAAATAATAAAACGATTATTGTGTTCCTTATAATACTTCGTTTACATGGTATGAACCAAGGCGAATTGACTAGAAGGTGGGGTCAAGTCAACATTTGGATTTTTTTTCGGTGGTCGACTTGTCAAAGTTTGTATAAAAACTAAATTTTTATGTAAACAAACTAATTTTTTTTACTAGCAATATTTTTGAATACCCGACCACATAAGCAGTGTTGTTGTAGACTTGTACTCAATTCGCCTTGGTATGAACTATATGAATACTTTTTTATTGGATTCAGAGGAAAACTTTTTAGCTTGATTTTTTGAGATCAGTCAAACTCGGTATAAGGGCTTTTAGCGGGATGCAAAATCCAAAAGAAATTTACTTTCCAAGACAATATTTTTTGGACTTGATACTCTGTTAAACATATTTTTACCCTGTTCAACTATCATCCTTATAAAAATAAGCCATATGCTCACTATATTAAAAAATACATTTTTAGGTTTTAGCTACGGTGTTCTGTCGATTAATTCTTGTTCGATTAATCGAACAATTTTAGACGCTTAATTCTTCGAATAATTTAGAATTTCTAATTTCGGTTAAGTGATTAATCGAAGAATTTAAACCGATTAATCGAATAAAAATAATATGTAAATATATATGGGGGATTCACAAAGTGTCATAAAGTCATATGTCTTAAAATAATTACATGAAAAAATACGACTGTTGTGAAAAACCCCTCATAATTTAGTATGCTATTTTGAATTTAAATCAGCTGATTTAAAACAAATATAAAAAATAAATAATAAACTAACATCAAAATATTTTTTAATTCTTTTCCATGAATTAATAAATTAAATTGGATCTTACCTGACTATTTTCCATTTTGCAGACGCAAATAAGAAATAAATTTTATTTTGTTTGTTAACCAAACAGCAGAGTCATAAGCCGATCTTATTTGACGCCGCAAGTGATTTCTTGCAAAAATTGCTAGCCGCAGGTCAAATTTTGATGTTAACCGGATAAAATTATACCATCAACGGCGACGGCTACAACAACTAACGCGATACGGCTTAGCCGCTCAGCTCTGATCTCTTCTGATAAATTACGACAGCACAATAAACATAGCAAGCAACGTTCTATTAATTTAAGACACTTTTTGTTTACAAAGCAACAACAATATTTTTAAACCATTGTAAAGTTAAAATATTAGAACATTATAACATGATAGCACACCTTGTGAATACCCCAATAGTATGTCTGTTAAATGTATAATAAACAAAGCAAATGTATGCGTCCGTTGAAATTAAAAAAAACATTCATGTTTAGTGACTAATTGAGCTTATACTTTTGTCGATTCTTTTCAACACAATTTAATAATTCATTTCACAAAAGAAAAAACGAGAAAGGTATGTTAACTCAATGATTTATATTAATTTAACGGGTATGTTCTAAAAATCGAAATAAAGTGAAATTGAAATTGAACGATAATTTTACTATTTAAAAATATTACCGTAGTTTTTCGTGGTTTTAAGTGTTGTTCTTGCAAAAATAAAAGATACTAAAAGAACTTTCATTACAGGGTAGTTTTTAAAATATTCTTCAAAAACTTCACTAAATTACCACGTACTCAGTGACTATAACATAGAATTTGAAGAAGATGGTACACCAACAAAATCAAAGGGGGCTACAAGTGTACCAATGAAACAAGATACTTCGATCGATTTTTTTTTTTTTTTTTTTTTTTTTTTTTTGTATTTATTAATTTGATTTTCTAACACAACAAGACACAATATCTTATAAATTACAGCATTAGAATCAGACAAGTTAAAGTATACATTGATAAAGAAATATTTTCTAAAAACTACATAGATTATATTTAAATTTAAATAGAGTAAAATAAATAAAGTAAAGGTATATAAAAATAAAAATAAAAAAAAGTTTTCATTTCAAACATTAAAAAATTTACGAAAAATATTCCCTCAATAACCTTCTAAATCTTATAGCGTTGCTAGTGATTTGCAAATCATTTGGAAGTTGATTCCAGAGACGTATGCTTAATATAAAGTATTGACATTCAGAAGCATGGTCACGATGACGAAATTGTATTAAATTTTTCCCTCTACACGATCTAGAAAACTGCAGACGTTCATAAAGATATTTTGGCTCCTTTGTCGTTATTATTTTGTGAAGTAATATTAAGTTTTTGAATTGAAGATAGTTTGAAAATGACATATTGAATAAACGAAAAGAGTGCTGCGATATATGATCAAATCTTTTTAAAGAGAAAATGTAACGGATGATATTGTTGTATGTTACGGTCAGCTTTCTCATATCATTTGTGTTACAACCAGTAAAAATTTCAGATGAGTATAAAAGTGTCGGCAGAAGATATGTTTTTGCAAGTAATATTCTTACTTGTAGAGGTGTAAAGTGCTGAGTAGCCCATAAATTTCGCAGCATGCCATAAACTTTACCACAAACTTGTGTAATGTGATTCGACCAGGTTAAAGTTTTGTTAAATAGTACTCCTAAGTTTCTTGCTGAATCTACAATATCGATTCTCGAATCACCAAGAAATAAATTTACCTCAAAATCTACATGAAAGGCTCTTTTACATATTAATATGCACTTCGATTTGTTAGGATTAAGTCGTAAACCGTTAGCCGCTGCCCATGTAAGTATTTTCCCAAGATCATGATTTAATTCCCGTATTTTCATATTAGCTGACTCTTTAGGACTACTGAGATACAGCTGAACGTCATCGGCATACATTTGTATATTAGAATACGATAGTTGGTTTGGGAGATCGTTCGCATATAAAGAGTATAGCAGGGGTCCAAGAATGGATCCCTGTGGGACACCTCTAGTTACTTGTAAAGAACGCGATATGGATTCGGCATTTGCAACTGATTGGCATCTACTTGAAAGGTATGATGACAACAGTTTCACCGCAAACGTGGAAAATCTGAATAATTTGGACAATTTCATGCACAAGATCGAATGGTGCACTGTATCAAAAGCCTTTGAGTGGTCCAATAATACCAAAAACGTTATTTTTTTCTCATCCAGGTTACTACGAATTTCCTCTATTACATCGGTTAGAGCTGAAGTACAGCCACGTTGAGGTCGGAATCCAGATTGACGATCGGTTAACAGGTTGTTGTTATTAACATGGTTATAAATTTTTTTATGTAAGAGCTTTTCAAAAACTTTGGAAAAATAGGGGAGAATCGCAATTGGACGATATTCATTTCCTGTTTTTGGTACTGGAACAATTTTAGCATGTTTCCACTGCATTGGAAATGTACAGGATATAATTATAGTATTAAAAAGATGTGTAACATATCGAATTATCCAGGGTAGAATAATTTTAACAAATCTTGGGTTAATATTATCTAATCCAATTGAATTAGATTTCATTGCATTAAAGGCGTTAACTACATCATATGCGGCTAGGCATTGAAAATTAAATTCACTACATGATATCAAAGGCAAACATTCCTCATAAAAACTAGACTGAACAGTCGGATAATCAATTTTTGTAAAATTTTCATTAAGCAAATTAACATCAACTTCCAATGAACGGTCAACTGAGTCATTAATGTCAATCTCTCGTATATATTTCCATTTACTTTTACAATCAACCGCTGTGTTAAATTTGTTATAATAATACAAAGATTTATCATGTCTTATCCTCGAAACAACCCTTTTCCTCGCCAAACGATACTCACTTTGTAGATCAGGTGTCTTGTACCTTCTCCACATGTGGTATAGACGGTCACGTTGTGCTATTTACAATTTAGTCTCATTTCCAAACCAAGGCCTACTTCTATTTTTGATTATCTTATTTTTTATTGGCACATGATTGTTATAAATTTGCAGTATTGAGTTATTAAGAAACGTAAGCTTCTCATCGACTGATGGCAAGTAAAAAATGTGTTCCCAATCAACGTTATTAAGATCTCGCTGCAAATTTATTGGACTTATACTGTTGAAATCTCTGAAACTGTACATTTGAATTTCCTTTTCCGCTCTAAATTTATAGCATATAAAAATCAAATCGTGTTTTGAAAAGGTGGATGCAGCTAACTGATCATAGAGTAATAATTTCCGCTTGTTACTTACAAAAACTAGGTCAAGTAATGTGCTATTTGTGGTTGAAAAGTGTGTAGGCCTGGAAGTGTTTACAGTAGATAAATTAAATGAATACATAATGTTAGTCAGACTCTCATTCTCAAGCAAATTCCAATTAAAATCACCAGTTAAAATCACCTCCGAGTACGCTACAGAAAAATGTTCCAATTTGTCAATTAGTGTGTCCAATTTCATATACCTATTCGGTCTATAAACACAGCCAAGCAGCATTTTTTCACCACGAAAATTTACGTCAATAAAAATTAATTCTATATCACCGGGTTCATTATGTAAACAGATAATGTTACATGAGATATTATTCCTAATGTAAATAGCTACACCTCCACCATTACTTTGCCTATCCGATCGAAATATTCGATAACCATCTACTTTATAAATACTGTCGTTTATTTCCGGTATAAACCATGTTTCAGAAACACATATAGCATCAATACCTGAACTCTCAAATAGGAAACGAAATTCATCAAGTTTTGGCAAAAGGCTTTGGGCATTAATGTGACATATGTTAAAGCCCTGATGCTGATTAGCCAAGATACGAATCATGTTATAATTACTGTCTCTAGAACCAACTTGATTAAAAGACAAATTTGTCATATTTACTGAGAGCAACGCAATAAGATTCATAAGTATATGAAGGAAAAAGTATGTTAAATATTTTAAAACAATTTTGACAGCAAAAATAAAATGAGGGATAATATTTTAATTGAAAAAAAATTCGATAATCATTAAATTGTAATAAATAATTTAATTTAAAAAGACAAAAAAATACTAAACAGTTTACTAATTTACTTTCATGCAAATGCATGTTTGTTGTCGGTACTCTGAGACCCACCTAAAGTTAATATCTTTGCGAATCACAATATTTCCAGTAAAATGGCATCAATTTGTTAGTGCATATTTTTGCATATTTTGCTTTAAATGCATGTTTTTGCATATTTTGATATAAATGCATATTTTTCGTCATATTTTGCTATAAATTCACATTTTTCGGCATATTTTGTAATATTTATAAAAAAAAATTGCTCTTTTCTTAGTTTTTTGTTTAGAAATATCTTTCTGTTCAAGGCGAATTCATTATAAGGTGTAGTCAGTGAATCAGCTGGTTATAGTTGTTTCAGCCCTAAAGCTGTCAAACAGTCAAAATAGTATGGGAAAATCTGCTAACTTCGAAATTTTCAAGGAGCAAAAACAACATGTTGGTGTTTGGTACTGAATTACCTACATTTTATTATAAATTCACCTTGTTTCTTTTACCTTTTAAAAGTAGCACATACAAAAATTATACAATTTGTATAATTGTGCACATAATTGTAGAAGTAACAATAAAACAGTTTTTGACATTTCATTTTGTTCGCGGTTTTATTAACTTGAAGAAACAGCAAATAAAAATAATGTTCGGCGAAGAAAAAATAGAACTCAACATAATATTTTTGATTAACGATGTAAGAAGTATGACCTAAAATCCAAAAAGTATTAATAAAATAAATTGTTTTTAAGGAAATAAATGCCAAAAGAAAAAATATCAAAAAATAATCTTTTAAATAAGTGTGTTTTTGAGTCTTCAAAATAGAGGGAAAAGTACTTTTTTGCAAAGTTTACAAAAAGGTGTTTCATTTAAAAATTTCAAGTAAATCAGCACCTTTAAAGCCAGAAACACAAAGATTTATGATTTATGAAAACGTTTCGCAAACTTTAATTTCAAGAAAATCAACTTTTGGAGATAAGACTAGGAAATTTAGTTTTGAATTGTATAATGCTCTTATATCGCCAAGTTGTACACTATACAACTATGTGACATTGTTGAAAGAATTAAGTGACATAATTTGTGGCTGTCTATTGACGAAGCAATGGACACTGAAGGACGTTTCGTTGTCTACGTAATTGGGATCTTGAATGCAGAAGAAGAACAAATTAAAAACAAATTTTTGTTAAATATTGTAAAGTTGGAAAAGGTGGATCATGCTTCAATAGCTCGAACTTTCAAAGATTCAATTTCTCTTTTAGAATCCTTTAATAAAAAAAAAATTTTTGCTCTACTTAACCTTTTTTTTAAGATATCTTACTCAAAAATGTTACATGTCACATGCTAAGCTCATGCCATACATGAAAGTTTTTAAAGTCGCCTTTGCGTTTCAACCATGTATAACAAGATGGGGTACCTGGTTGCAGGCAGTTGAGTATTATGCCAAAAATTTTGAAGAATTTAAAGATGTGGTAAATAATTTTAACGAAAATAATGCAGTGGCGATAAAAAAAGTAAGCAATATTTTAAATGTACCTAATATAAAGGCTCAATTAGAATTTATACACTCAAACAATGGGTTTCTAGTCGAGACAATAACCGAACTTCAGGGGTTTAAATCATTGAACACCTCGGTTAAACTCGTTGATGACGCTTTCATTAAAATAAGAAAAGTAGAAGGTCAAATCGGCGAATAAATAAAAGCCAAACTTTATGGAGTTTTAAAAAAGAATGCCGGATTTAAAAAAGTTAAAGAAATTGGTAATATTTTTAATTTACCTTCCAGTAAAGAAAAAATTGTAGACAATGAATATTCTACAAAGGAGTTGACCACTTTTAAATATCCACCTATTACATCCGTTGATGTCGAACGAACACTTTCAATGCTTAAAACTGTTTTAAGACCAAATAGAATGAGTTTACCATTTGATAACTTAAAAAAAACTTATTTATTTATATATGTAAATATATCTTTATCTACTACTACTTTTTAAACTAGGTTTTAAGTTTTTAAAACTGAATGAAATGTATTTATGTTTTTTTTTTGTTAAATATGGTTAAATAAATATATTTTTAATGCATATTTTTTACTTTTATTTTTGCATATTTTACGATTTTTAGTGCATGTTTTATGCGCATATTTTGCGATTTTAAGTGCATGAACTTCCTTGCCCTGATGATAAATTATCAATAAATTTTAATTAATTTTCATGTTGTAAAATTCCTTTCTTCATAAAAATAATTTAATGAAAATTAAATTTAATGAACTTAAGCCTAATTAAAAATATTAAAAATTTGGATTAAAAACCATAAATAGTTCAATAAAATAACCACAATACTAATAATTGTTAAAGCTAAGGCACGAGCTCTATGTTTGCATTTGTCCTTCAAGTTGTGCTGAAAAGGTCAGCAAGAATAAGAAAGACAAAAGATGAAAAAACAAAAAATATGTTCTTTGAACTTCAAGAAGAATTCTTGACAAAAGTACAAAAGGAATAACATGTTAAAATAAATTAAAATAGATAATCATTCAAAGCAAATTTCGATCTACCAAAAGGTTGAATACAATTTGGTTTAAGGATTGATGTTTGACTAATGACGTCAGCAGTCGTCGATGGCTGCGAGTGTTAAACGGCAAGCCCTCTGAGGAGATTGAGTGGTTGCAATCGAAACATGTCAGGGTAACCTGTCCGTAAACACCTGGGTTCGAGCCCAGATTGAGTCAAGAATGATAAATTATCAATAAATTTTAATTAATTTTCATGTTGTAAAATTCCTTTCTTCATAAAAATAATTTAATGAAAATTAAATTTAATGAACTTAAGCCTAATTAAAAATATTAAAAATTTGGATTAAAAACCATAAATAGTTCAATAAAATAACCACAATACTAATAATTCAATGCCTTTTCCGTCGATATGCTGAAAATTTCTATCTGATAAGAAATGGCTGAGTTATGGCACCTGACCCGTGCATTCTTCTACCATTTGTGTTAGTTTTTGTAACAAAATTATCCATTTTTTTTAAGGGTGTGGTTCCACATTTTGATTCATAGCTCTGATCCTACTGAACCGATTTTGCTGGATTTCAATCCCAAACTGCTTAGGATATCTACAAGCAATTTGACATCAAGATTGTTTTTCGAAAGTGAGCGTGTTTTCAACAGACGGACAGACAGACGGACATGGCTAAATTGACTTAGAAGTACTCAAAGAGCCAGAATATATATACTTTAAGTGGTCTGAGATGAATAATAAAAAAGTTTCATACGGAATGACAAACTTAGTACACACTCTTCACAACTGATTGAGGTGAAGGGTATAAAAAGAATGTTTATTTACACAAGTACTGTTTTTTCTAAAATTATCGAAAAAAAAAAATCTCGTAATATATAAAATTTCAGGATTTAGAATAATTGGATTAATCGATTAATTTTAAAATTTTATTCGTTTAATCGAATAAGTTAAAAATGCCGAACATCGGTTTATCGTTTAATCGAACAAAAATAAAACCCGTTTAAAAACTAAACCATTTTTAGCACAATTAGGGTCTTAAAAGTACAATTTTTTATTGAATTAAGTACAATTTTTTCATCCCTGGCTGGAACAATATCATTCGCGGTGCCAATAATAGAGTAAGATAAGAAAAATTGTAGAGGCCCTATGCCCCAACGGGAGAGAAGGATGATAGAAGAAAGTACTATTTTTAGAAGTTACAACAGTTCAAACGCATAATATTCAACCCACCTTTAACACAACAAGTAGGCATTTAAATTTTTATCGAAGACCAAAAAAAATATACCTATTTATCGGGTTAAATGTATGTTAATAACATTCCGATTTTAAAAATCTTACTATAAAAGATCTATTTTTGTAGCGAGTTGTTAGTAGCAAAATTTATTTATTTAAAAAAAAAGCTTATGAGCCAAAATTTGGCCTCTTATACGAATAAAAAGATGTTTGTAAATTAAGCGCATTTAAGTTTTATGTTATATGAAAGGATTCAATGAAATTTTAAAAGGTACGGTCTTTAGTGAGCCATAGCTTCAATACAAAGTCCACTTTCGAAAACACTTACCAGTGTTTAAAATCTTTACGAAATTATGTTTCATATAAGTTGTAATTGGGAAATAATTGGCTATAGTTCCCTTATAAATTTCATTAAAAACGTTCCCTCTTAAAAGCTCATAACTTGACGAGGCAAACTTGAAGTGTGTGAACCGGCACTTAATCTAGTCGTTTCTCTATGGTTGCGTTTTTTAAGCAGATTAATCGCATTTAAGTTTTATGTTATATGAAAGGATTCAAAGAAATTTTAAAAGGTACGGTCTTTAGCGAGCCATAGCTTCAATATAAAGTCCACTTTCGAAAACACTTACCAGTGTTTAAAATCTTTACGAAATTATGTTTCATATAAGTTGTAATTGGGAAATAATTGGCTATAGTTCCCTTATAAATTTCATTAAAAAACTTTCCCTCCTAAAAGCTCATAACTTGACGACTCAAACTTGACGTGTGTGAACCGGCACTTAATCTAGTCGTTTCTCTATGGTTGCGGTTTTTAAGCAGATGTCAAATGCAAAATATTGTATTCTTACCACATTGAATTAAATAATTTATATTCAACTAAAATTATCATGTTTACTTCTTTTAATTTAATTAAATAATAATTTCGTAATTACAAACAATTATTCTTAATGAAAAGTTAAAACCCGCCACCGATTAAAAAGAAAAAGCCACATCCATTCGAAGACTTTAATCAATGAAATATTTTTGTGTATAAAGCAAAATTATTTGTAATGCAATTAAAATTTTAATTATTTATTTACAATGTATTTTTTAAAAAAATGTTTAAATTAGTAAAATTTCAACAGTTTGCAATTTACTTTCACCGTAACAGTGGACGGTTATTTTGCGATCATTTAGCTTTTGGGGCTTTGAACAGGAAACCGTTTGGGGCGTTGATTGTTCGGCGGAACTGAGCTAGCGTCTATCGCCCGCGTCGTTGTTCTCACCTTCCGTTTTGGGGCGCTTAGTAGTGGCAGGACGACCACGTGGACTCGGTAAAGGTTCAGCCTCAACCAAAGAGCCCACGGTAGCCAGTACAGCAAATAAACCGAATATGAAAAATAAATTTAAAAATTTCATTTTATTGTTTTTTTTTAATATTTAATTTAAAATTATTAATTCGAAACTTTTTGTGCTTTCGCTTTAGATTTCAAAACGTTAACTATTAGTTAAAATTTTAAATTTTATTTACTTTTATAGTTTGTTTTTCTCCGTCGCGACGGAAAATTTAATGTTTCATAATTGTTGGACATAAATCTTCTGGCTGGAAAAATATTTTGTGGAAAATCTGCCAAAAACATTTAAAATCTTTGAAAGCAACTGTTTAGAATCTGGTGCATTTCCATTGTTTTTGTCAAGATTTATGTGTTTCAAATCGATTTAAATTTTCATGTTAATTGAGTTGTAAATATTTTTTTTTTTAGTTTTTTCATTGTTTTATTTTATTTTCTTAACAATCAACTTTAATTACAATTAATTGTGATTTGCTGTTTATTTATTAGTCAGTTGTTTTAACATTTTAGTGGGCAAAAAGAAAACAAAATAATGAGATGCATTTAATTAGAAAATCGTTTGGGTAACATGAATTGTAGCTGAATAAATTGTTGTTGTTTGTGACTATTTACAAATGTCGTAGTTTTTTGTGAATCTTCTCCCCTTTTAAAAAAAGTTGTTCTCTTAATTTTGTTATCAGTTTGGTAACATTGCACAGTGGAGCCCTGGTATAACCTGATATCTTTTTAACTGCATTACCGTTATTCTGGTCATATACTACACAAGTTCTGGGGTCTAATCACCGCATTCGAGACTATCGTATCGAATAAAATATCGAATTTTTTTGCATACGATAGACACTGACGTAGCGAATGAAAACTCGATAAATGTAATGTCGAGTTACTCGATATCGAATGCTAATTTTTCAAATTCAATACATTTCATTCGATATCGAGTTTCATGATACCAAAATAAATAATTTCGATAAATTTTGCTCGATATCTTATGTACTCAAGTCTGGCACTGCGCAAACGAAACTCGGCACAGACACTAACCACTTAACAAGTAAACTGTGCAATTTTTATATTTTGAATTTTTAAGCCAAGAAGACAGCATGTGCAAATAAAATAACAAAAAAAAAAAAATGTTGCCTTTTTTTAATGTTCAAATTTCAGCCGAATTTTCATACATTTTTCGTTTATTAAGTTGGTTTTTGAATTTATAACAAAATTTAAACATAATTTTTATATTGTTCCGAAATAAAACTTTAAACCATAAATAATAGAATTACATTTTTCATGCATAATGCGGCATAATTCAGGTCAGGGTTTAAAAAACTGCAGTCCAAACTAAAACTGTCGAACAAAAAACGAAAATTTGTGTAAAAATTTTTATCTTTTTGAGTTGGGTTGACATCGACTGTTTACATTTAATGATGCAGAAGTAAAAGCAACAGATTTTTTTTTTCCAATGACATATTGTCAGCTCATTACTGGTTTGACCTACCGACCATTTTTAAAAAAAAATGAGTTAGATATGAGGAATATATTTTTTTAATACCGTCTTTCTAAATCAAAAACCTGTTTCGCGAAAATTTTTATGGTTTCTGAGATATAAAGCATTAATTTTGCTGCATATCAACTGTTTCAAAATTTGTTAAGTACTGTTTTGCTCTACAAGCCATTGTTTGGCGATTGCAGCAAATTCTTCATACAAAAACGTAAAAAAAAAATTTTACTGTTGCTTTGCTGCATTGCCGTAAGAATAAAAAATATAGTTAAAGCAAAAGCAAAATAAAATGACAACAAGAAAATTAATTTGTGAAAAATAGTTTTATAAAATAATGCCCCCAACCAAGTGTACGGTTTGCTATGATATGTAAAGTGTTTTAGCCTACCTAAGGGAAATGCTTCAACATTTATCTACAAACGAAAATTGAATATGTACAATCTTACAGCAACCATTATTATGCCAAATATACCAACTTTCACTTAATGTGCCTTGTTGACGGAAGCTCATAGCGGTCGGAGTGGTAACGATATTGCTAGTGCTTTAATTAAAATTTTAAATAAACTAATAAAAGATTATCCACTAATTAAAACTTTGACATTATGGAGCGATTCTTGCGTACCTCAAAATAAAAATCAAATTAACGCAACCGCAATCAAAATGTTCTTTAAACAAAATAATATTGATGCCGTAATACAAAGTCTTCAGAATCAGAACATTCTTTAATTCAAGAAGTGGACTGTGTCCATGGTGTTATTGACCGGTACTTAAAGAATATTGAAATTCATAGTCCTCTTCATTTACTAAATTTGCTTAAAACAATGCCAAATAATAAAACAAAACTTAAAGTTATGGAAATGCTTCCGGAAAATTTTCGCACATACTCGTTGGAAGCAAATAAAATGGACTTTCGAAAAGTCCCTTTTGCTAAAATTAAAGTACTTCTATACAGTTAAAATAATAATTTGTGTATATATTATAAAACTTCTACCAGAGAGGAAAAATATAAAAATGCAATTTTGGTTTAGTCTGCATCAAAAAATTGTTTGAAAACTCCTGAGAATTTGTTGACGAATGTTTTGAAAATATCGAAACCAGCGATAAAAATAGAGACATAAAAGACTAACTTATATTTATTCCACGTGTTGATAAAGCTTATTATAAAAATTTACTCAATATTAAGTTGTTTAATTTGTGGCTTTTTATGTAACTTTTCATAACAGTATAACTGTTTTTTCTGTTTTTGTAGAGTAAAATATAATAAAAAAACTATAAAAAAAAAATTCATCTCAACAACAAGTTACTCAATACACAGCAAAAGTATACGTATGCAGCACAAAAAGCCTTTTTTTAAATTTTTTTTAGAAAAGTGGCGTATGCGGCACAAAACAATATTTTTCATTTTCAAAAAAACACTATTAAATTCTAACTTTATTCATGAAAGTGCGCAAAAATTTAAATTTTTCTTCAAAACATATACCGGAAGCAGTGGTAAAAATATAAAAAAATTCTATCGGGTACATTTTGAGAAATCTTCATGTAAATCTTCTTTGTCGTTTTTCTCCACTCCGACTTTTTGGCATATGCGCCAAACCAATTCTGAGCTGACGATATGAAGAAGTGGAAGAAATTGCAGTTTTTCTACTGTGACTAAAGTTTTTTAAACGCTGATTCAGTCGTTTCTTTGCATAATTCCATAAACTCTTTCCAAAAACTTTTCCGGGTTCATTTTTTGCTGCCAACTCTTAAAAACCGCGACCGAACAGAACGTTTTTAACATACACTACACAAATTCACTATACAATCTTACAAACTTGAGAAAACGAGTTTGATCGTTTTAATTTTTACTAAAGCCTAGATTACACTATCTCACAAGTCTTACGTATTCCATAATACTTTGTGAGATAGAAATCTAATGAGTTTTGTTGCGACTGTCAAAAAATCTAACGTAACATGACAGTTTGTGTTCAGACCATCACACAAAGTATAAACACTCACACATGAAATAAAATGCAACCCTGATCCAATGAAAAGTATTATTGTTTAGAAATTTTTCAAAAAACGATGAAGTCGTATGGGATGTCAAACTTTTTTCTTAATACTTGTCAATTTCGTGACACATTGCATTCACACTATCACACTTTGTCATATTACTTGAGATTTTGACATGTATTAATACAAAGTATAATAGTGTAATCTAGCCTTAAAGGGCATAATAAACCACACAAATCGCTTGGCAAACATATAAAAATTTTACGTTTGTACGCTGTTTGGACAAACATTTGAAGCAATGTTTGCAGAAATACTAAAACTTTTTTATATTTGGGCAGACATTTCTGCAAAAACTTTGCAGAGTTAAGACGTTAAAAAAAGCATTAAAATTATTTTTAATAGTAAATTAAAATTGTTTAAGGCTAGATTTCACTATTATACTTTGTATTAATACAAAAGCTCATGTAATATGACAAAGTGTGATAGTGTGAATGCAATGTGTCACGAAAATGACAAGTATTATGAAAAAAGTTTGACATCCCATACGACTTCATTGTTTTTTGAAAAATTTCTAAACTATAATACTTTTCATTGGATCAGGGTTGCATTTTTTTCATGCGTGAGTGTTTATACTTTGTGTGATTGTGTGAACGCAAACTGTCATGCCACATTAGATTTTTTGACAGCCGCATCAAAACTCATTAGATTTCTATCTCACAAAGTATTATGGAATACGTAAGACTTGTGAGATAGTGTAATGTAGGCTTAAGCAACAATACTTTTCATTGGATCAGGGTTGCATTTTATTTTATGTGTGAGTGTTTATAAATTGTGTGATGGTGTGACGCAAACTGTCATGTTACATTAGATTTTTTGACAGTCGCATCAAAACTCATTAGATTTCTATCTCACAAAGTATTATGGAATACGTAAGACTTGTGAGATAGTGTAAACTAGCTTTAAGCAGTATTGCTTGCCACAAAATAACTCCTTGCTTAAAACACTTTTTACTATAAATTCTTTGCCTTTATTTTATATTTCTTCTCTGTTTTAAGAAAACAGCAACAAAATTGCCGTAGCACTATATACATTCATTGAAAGCAAAAATGAAAAATCATTGTTTGTACGAATTACATATATGGGGGATTTCATGTCAAGTGACCCAATTTTAAAATCGATGTCTTCCGAATTAAAAAAAAAACAAAAATATTTTTTTAAAAAAATTGATCAAATAGGTATCTAAGCTACTTGGGACAAATTTTGCCTAACACCAATAGGTAATAAGTTATATGGATGAGAAAGGACACCTGTATGGACAAAATGGCAAACTTTGACCCCCTTTATCTCAGAAACTTTTTGACTGATCTTGTTGAAAATTTGTGTCTAAACTACCATTTAATAGGACTAAGCTTGGTGCTAATATCACCCAAATCGGTAGACATCGATTTAAAAATTGGGTCACTTGACATGAAATCCCCCATGTGTATGTAAACCGTAGCAATATTTCGTCGGTTGATAATTTAATTATGGTATGTGGAGTTTTTGCGGTTTTAGTTAAGATCGATTCCTTAGGGTTTTCGACCTGATCTTTCATTTGGCGTAATCAGTTTTTCGATACCTCATACGGGTTTCGAGATATGGAGTGTTGAGTTTGTCGTATGTGGTATTTGCTGAAGCAATTTTTAAATTAAATGTCGTATGTTACTGCCAAACGCTACATACGACAAATTTCCATATAAAATGGCAAAAAAATTGATTTATTATTTAAATGTCGTATGTGGATTTTTCATGGCACATACGATTTTTAAATAATTTTTGCTTTAAAAATAAGTGTTTAAATGTCGTATGTAAACATTTCGGAAGCAAAATGTCGTATTTATCTATATCTATTTTAATGACAAAAATGTTCCATTTTGCCACATACGACAATTTAATTCTGAACAAAAATCAAAATCAAATTTTTTTTTTTTTTTTTTTTATGACGTGCTAAATTCCCAATTTTTCATATTTGATAAATACACTGAAATTTATTGTTGAGGGAAAGCTAGCTTCTATGCGCATTTCACTGGTTGCTTAGGCCAGATCATCAGGAAACCTTTTCCAAAGATTTTAGAAAAGCTAAAAATATTATACAAATAAAACCCTAAAGCGAATAAGAATTCCAAACACTCAAAGTCTTACTTGTAACAATATCAAAGCTCAAACAAAACACCAACAATAAACAGTGAGTTTATCTTTTCTTACATCCCCCTACAATTGGTTGGGTTCTTTCCAACTCGAATTGTAGTTGTAAGTGGGTATAAAGAAAAAACTAAATTAAAAAACACATTGTTTCATTCTATTGTCTTCGCAAGAAAACAAAAATTCGAAAAAGTTTGCTTAAATAGCGAAAATGTTTAATTTGCGACTATTGCCACAAAGAGCAACAAAACTTCGCGAAAATTGCAAAAATAGCGAAATTCGCGAAAATTTTTAATATTTCAAACAATACATACAATTGATTGAGAGTCCCTAAAACTATAAGGAATGCAAAAATTCGGTAAAAATTGCAAAATTAGCGGAAATTCGCAAAAATTTGCCAACAGCGGCATCATAGCAGTGTCTACTATTTCTTATAAATCGTTAAAGCTGTAAAGAATCAGAAACTTACAGGAAAAACTCACTTCTATCGCGAACATGGCAAACATTCGCGAAAAAAATCAAAATCAGAAACAAACTCTTAAGTTTATTTGAAATCGCCAAATCGGTTAAAAAAAACAATAAAAGTAGCTTAATAGCATTAAAAAATAATAAACTAATCTTAATAATCGTATCTCATAATTTTTATCTCTGCCATATTCAATTTTAAGTTTTCGGTTTTTTTTTCTTTTCATGTACAAAATAATATCGACCCCTTTGCGCGAAATTATCGTATGTCACAAAAACCAAATTTTACAGGACAGCCATTTTTCTACTTTTCTCTGCTTTCGCTTGCAATATCAAAATGAAAATAAACATTAAATTTTTGGAGCAACGAAGTGGAATTCGCCTACAATATTTTGTCAGGTGACGTCTCTTTGAATGTAGAACAAGATTGCGTCAAAAACTCATTTTCCAAAAAATTGGCATATTCGATAATTAAGCGCAAAGGGGTCGATATTGTACTAAAAAAATAAATATCTTTTTTTGTGTTTGTTTTTTTTTTTTAATAGATGGAAAAAAAAATTTTATTTTGTACGAAAAAATGTATTTTTCGGTTCGTAATTTTTTGTACAAAAATACAATAAAAATATTTTGCTTCAAAACTTTTTTGTGGGAACTTTATTTTTTTGATCTTAAAGAAACAATATCAAACAAAATATTTTTTTCTTTTTTTGTTTTTTTTGTACAGCTTAAAATATTTTTCGAAAACCAATGATAAATATTTTTTTAAAAACATAAAAAAAAGTTTTCCGGTCCTTCTTCAGAAGTGAGCATACTTTTAACAGACGAGCAGTCAAACGAACATGGCTAAACCGAGTTGACATTATCATGAACCCAGAATACATATGTATATGCATACATATGTATATACTTAATGGGATCTTAAATGAAGATATTTCGGTATAACATACGGAATAGCAAGCATAATATACCCGGTCATCACTCCTGATTTCGGAGGGTATCAAAACTCAAATTATCTCTGTGTAGAGTATTTTCTGATACTAAACATACCCTCTACAATTTTTTTATATTTAATTTCAAATGTTCGTATTTAAAAGTAAATTTATTTGCCTTATTAACTTTACATGTAGCTGATTCATAAATTAAGAGATTTTTTTCAATCGCTTGTGCAAAATAAAATTTACATGCATATCGGCTTTTTACTTCAATACTGTCATAACTCAAAAAACAAGATTTGTTAGCTTAAGCTTCGTACAGACGATGGTCAGATCTTACAATATTGGTAAGCAGCGTTGCTTAAATTGCATCAAAATTGGCTAAAATGGCTTAGTACTGTGTGAACATTGTAAGCTCATTTGTATTTGCAGAAGTGCAAAATTAATGCATCTGACAATGATACATTGTCAGAAAAATATTGCTGTTGGCAACGCCTGCTTACAAGATTGTAAGATCTGGCCATCGTCTGTACGAAGCTTTAGTATTCAAAAATGTTCGTAATACCATGATTGATGTTGTGTAAAAAAAATCTTTCTGAATCGTTGGCAATTTACCGTTTGTGTTAAAAAATTCAGCCACACCTAAATAAGAGCGGAAACCGTTTTCTTGCTGTCAAAAGTTCTCATGCGCATACAATTTGTATGTAGCATACCGAAATAGCGCGGCGGCAACGATTTGCAAATTAAAAATCCGATTTTGACAGCGCGTTTAATATTGAAGTTGGCCGATATTGTTGATAAATAACGACAATTTAGCTATTTTAAAGTGAATCTAACGGTTTTTTTTTTTACATTTTTAATTTCTATTGGGTGGGATTTATTAAACTAGAGACTTACACTTTTGTTCGTGACTTAAAGTTGACGCTTTTATTTACATAGGTATGGCTGTTAATAACACATTTTTATGTTTTATCCTTCACAACCACTAACGGTGAATGAGCGTAAACAAAGTTTGACATTCTGTTTGAAACTTTTTATTATTAATCACAGACCCCATGAAGTATATATGTATGTATATTCTGGCTCCTAGAGTAATTTGAAGTTGATTTGGCAATGTCCGTCTATTTTTCTTTATTTATAATTTCTTTATTTTATTTGTTTCTAATTCAAAACAGTCAGCCTGATTACGGATGCCGTTGGCATAAGCGCCCGAGTCGTTTTTTGTAATAGATTAACGTAACACACAACTACAAAAAACAACTCATGCGTATACGCCAACGCCAACCGTAATCAGGCTTAATAATTTTAAAAAAAAAATCTTTTTCAAAAACGGCAACACTTTAGCATCCCATATCTCGTCAATTAAAACCTCATAAAAAATCTACTACACTTTTTCCAGTTGTAATTCAGAAAGCGTAAATTGTAGAGTTGTCAATTATTCGCCTTTCAACTTTGTTCGAATAATTCAAATAATTGTTTTTGTTCGTTCGATCAAACGATTAAATTTCAAAAATTATTCGATTAATCGATGAGAATAACGAATAAAAGAGTTATTTTTACAAAAAAATTACTATGGAAAATCTTTCCTTCCATACAATTTTTAATTTTAATTCCATATCGTTATATTACTGAAAGGCATCGTAAAACCCTTAGTTCCTTAATAATCCGATATTACTCTGGATTTTTCGAAAGGCATTGGCAGACCTACCATTTGCAGCCAAACTTCTGTCTACAATTTCTTTTATATAACAGCCGCTGTCTCTCTTAATGTATTTTTCCAATGTTTTTAATCGTAATATTGTGGCACTTACGCAAATGGTAAAGATATACATACATATATAATTTTAAAAAAATATATAATACAATAACAACATTTTCTACTTTCAAAATATGATTTATATAAATCAATTCTTAATTTTTAAGCTTTTTGTTTATTTCTAAATTTTTCACCCGAAATTGAAAAATCCCATTTCTTGAAAATGTTTTAACGTTTGATTTAAAAATAAAACAGCTGATACAATTGCAACTCACCTTGCAAAACTCGTTTGTTGCAAAATTGAAAAATACGAGATGGCAAATGATTTTTCAGTTCTTTTGGCGCTTTATTAGACGTGCTAAAATCATAGAAGATGACACGCATTGATACAGTCAGCCATGTCATAGAGAACAATTCCGTTCGGAAACGGAATTCATTCCGTATTTTGGTGCTTCAGAAAATGACGAAAAAAAAATTCGGAATGAAACCATTTTTGTTTTCATGCACGGAATGGGAGTTTTCTGTATCTGAAAGGCCAAAAAACTATCAAAATACACTTTCTATCAATAAACAAATATGTTTTCTTCAATTCCGAACGGAATTGTACTCTGTGACATGGCTGAGTATACTTCTCCTCATAATGCGCCGAAAGAACTGTCAGAATCAATTGTCATCTCGTACTTTTAATTTCGTTGCAGAGTCTTGCAACTCACCTACTCAATTGTTTGTTCAAATTTGTTTAATAAGAACATAAAATACATTTTTGAAATACAATGAGTACTCAGCACGGTTTTTGCTTACTAAAAATTGAGATTAATTACAACCAGGGCTATGGCAACAATATTTTTTAACTTTCCTACATTTTGTATAAAATCACTAAAAACGTATGAGAATAGGTCTGTCTGGGTACTTTTCCAGTAGCAAATACTCAGTAAATTTTTTTGGGAGAGTAAGACCAATATTACTCTATCGGCTGAAAAAATCTCAAAAAGTACGCAGACAGTATCCAGTGAAATTTTGCAAGAAAACAGCTGATCGGTGTGTATACAATTGAAATAAACGTTCGCCAAGATAGCAACGATTAATAGCAACGCCGGAAATAAAACCAAGGGGAATTTAAGGGCATAAAAGTAAACAATTTTGGGAATCTAGTGGCAATGAAAAGAAAATTTATCATCGATTTCCAGAGAAAAGTGGGTTCATCCAAAATGGTCAGTAAAAATCGTTGCTGATTTATGCCAGCCAAACTAGGCAGTGCCAAGGCATAAGCTCAATGGAATATGGAAAAATACCACTCAAAGATTAAATAAATCAATTTTTAAAAAAGTCTCCCGAGCCGTTCCAGAGAAAAGTGGGTTCATCCAAAATGGTCAGTAAAAATCGTTGCTGATTTATGCCGGCCAAACTAGGCAGTGCCAAGGAATAAGCTCAATGGAATATGGAACAATACCACTTAATGATTAAAATAAATCAATTTTTAAAAACATCTCCCGAGCCGTTCCAGAGAAAAGTGGGTTCATCCAAAATGGTCAGTAAAAATCGTTGCTGATTTATGCCGGCCAAACTAGGCAGTGCCAAGGAATAAGCTCAATGGAATATGGAAAAATACCACTCAAAGATTAAATAAATCAATTTTTAAAAAAGTCTCCCGAGCCGTTCCAGAGAAAAGTGGGTTCATCCAAAATGGTCAGTAAAAATCGTTGCTGATTTATGCCAGCCAAACTAGGCAGTGCCAAGGCATAAGCTCAATGGAATATGGAAAAATACCACTCAAATAAATCAGCAACGATTTTTACTGACCATTTTGTTTGAACCCACTTTTCTCTGGAACGGCTCGGGAGACTTTTTTAAAAATTGATTTATTTAATCTTTGAGTGGTATTTTTCCATATTCCATTGAGCTTATGCCTTGGCACTGCCTAGTTTGGCCGGCATAAATCAGCAACGATTTTAACTGACCATTTTGGATGAACCCACTTTTTTCTTGAATAGCTTGGACGATTTTTTGCACGGTGGATGTTTTTTAATCTGTATCTATATAAATATTTCTAAAATCATATCCAAAAGATCTCTTCATTTTCATTTCCGGTGCTGCCACTAAATCCCTTGATTTTTAATTTCCGTCGTTGCTAACTTTCGTTGCTATCTTGGCGAACGTTTGAAATAACAAAGCAAAAGAATTTTAGCATATGTGTACGCAAAATTGAATTATCGGGGTAAATTAAAAAATTATTAATTAAAATGAAGCTTAAAAAGTGTTGTAAATTAAAAAACTTGTTTATTACACTGTTATTAGTTTGGTAAATTCAATTTCTTCTTAGTTTTTAGTTTTATTTGTCGGGTTTTTTATAAAACTTCTTTTGCTTACATTGCCCAACATAGGGCCGGCTTACAATGAAAAAAAAGAATGAATACAGTGCCCTCCAACAGCTTGACAACGGAGAAAAATAATTTGTATGTGAATTGCTCGCCAGGAACACAATTCCAAATACTCGCCTCTTCAATTGCAAAGTTTGTCCCACAAAGTTCTGCTGGTTCTATCGGTTCTGCCATCTCCACTCCACTTACGCCACGGTCGCACTGTATATTTGGATGTTTCTAGCATGAAGTAAAATGTTTTGTTTATTATAATTTATTATAAACGTTAAAAATCAACACAATTCTAACTACTTACCTCTGCCATTGTTAAATTTAAATTTTTATTTTCATTTCACAAAAACAATTTCATTCAAACAGCTGTTCAAACTATTTGCAAAATCTTGCAAGCGGAAATTTCTCCAGTAACATTTTGCAAGTTCTCTAACTTCCAACTGTCAAAAAATTCTATTTTTGGCTCTCTCGCTGCAAGAGATTTGGAGTACGCAGACAACATTTTGCAAGATTTTGCAACATTTTGCGCAAAATATGTGTACGCAGACAGACCTAATAAGTCAAATTTTATGCTTTTATTTAATTTATTTTTTAATAAAAAAAAATTGTTCGATTAATCGACATTAATTAATCGCTTTATTCGTTATTCGAAAATAGTCGTTTTAAAATAATTCGAACAAGAGTTTGGTTTTGTTTGATCGATTAATCGAATTATTCTTAATCGGTTGACAACTCTAGTAAATTGTAATTCAGATTAGTCAATTGTAATTCAAAAAGGGTCGATTGTAAATCAGAAATTGTCAGCGTCAACTGTAATTCAGAATATAATAAAAACATGTACAACGAAATATATACATACATACACACAAAAAAATAATTTAGGTAATTTTACCAAGGTGTGCATAGGCAATTTATTTTTATCACACCTAATAAGTATTGCCTAAAATTTTTGTTAATATTACTAATTGGGTTAGGTATCTTCTTCGAATTTTTTTATAATATTATGAATGTTTATTTCATATTTCAGTTGTGAAAAAAAAGTTTGTAAAAAATCCATTAAAATTAAAATTTGAATTTAGAATTTTTAAATATAAAATTAAAAAAATTAAATTAAAAACTATTCAATAAAGGATAAAAATACAACGTATGTAAGTGAGTATTATTATCATAAGATAACTCCGCTGAACTTTTTAAAAACAAGACAGAATATATTAACAATAAATCAATAATTATTTATTACTCTTATTGAAGATTATTAATTTGGACGACACGATGCTGGATCAACCGCCTAGAACTTTAAGAAAACTCAAAACAAATTGTTCAATGCCACTCTTTTATACAACAAAAAGTTTCAGTAGATCATTAAATTAATTGGTACATATTATGAATTGATAAATAAAATACATATAATGAAATTAAAAAGGTTAAAAAAGTATATCAAGTTTTTTTAAAAATGCTTTTTTATTAAAAAAAAATGTAGTGAATTTACCTAAAACCTATGTTATTGTACAAAATTTAACTAAGATAACTTTTCTAAAATAAAAATATAAACTAACTTTGCTATCGTTGGTAAACTTTCAAAGTTTCTTTGTAATTTTAACAAAATTATTAGATACTTTTTCGAACATACAAATTACCTAAGTTAAACGTTTTATTACATAAGAAACTTAGATACTGCCATGCTACCTTTGCTCTTAGTTAAATTTATACCATATTTTTAGGTAATTTTACCTATGATTTTTTTTTGTGTGTATGTATATGTAATTTTTTTTTTTTTTTTTTTTTTGATATACATATTGGCATTTCCACAGAAATTTCTACTTTTTGTCACGTAACGTCACCAACCATTTTTAATTGTTTCTCAAAGAATAATGAAAATATTATTTCCTTTTTTGCATTTGGGTGTAGAGCGCAACTAGGTTTTCATTTAGTGAAAGAGAGGAAAAATTTGAACAACGTGGTTCTTAAATACAAGAATAATTGCTAGGTGACGTGACGTGACAAAAAGAGAGCTTTTCTGTGGAAGTGCCCATATGTAATAAAATAAAAATTTATAGTTAATAAATTTTTTTTTGCTTTCTGAATTACAATTGACAATTTCTGATTTACAATTGACGCTTTCTGAATTACAAATTACTACACCTTTCGCAATTGTAATTCAGAAAGCGTCAACTGTAATTCAGAAAGTGTCGATCGTAATTCAGATTAGTCAGTTGTAATTCAGAAAGCGTCAATTGTAATTCAGATTAGTCAATTGTTATTCAGAAAGCATAAATTGTTATTCAGATTAGTTAATTGTAATTTAGAAAGCGTCAATTGTAAATAAGAAATTGTCAATTGTATTTCAGAAAGCGTCAATTGTAAATCAGAAATCGTCAAATGTAATTCAGAAAACAAAGAAATTTTATTGACTACTATTTATTTTTATTTTATTATAATAAAAAAAAAGCTAAATAGGTAGATATTCGTCAAGGCGAATTCATACAAGGTGGTCTTATTTTAAAAACATTTTACAACACTGTAAAATATTTTAACGTTGTGTCAAAAATTCAAACAAATATGTATATGATTTTGTTTTTATATTAAATTGTGTTTTTTTTGAAATGTTACAACTTAAAAAAGTTTTAAATTTCATAATTTTAATTGAAAATTATAGAATTTAGTTAAGATTCCCCAGAACCAACAGGACGGTATACCATTTTGACACAAGGTTAGTAATCAGCTGTTGCTTACGTAGCAAGATAAGTTCACCTGGTGTAAATTCGCCTTGATATTCGTAAATAATTCCTTGTATTTTTATTATATTCTGAATTACAATTGACGCTTTCTGCATTACAATTGATAATTTCTGATTTACAATTGACGCTTTCTGAATTACAACTGACTTATCTGAATTACAATTGACGCTTTCTGAATTACAACTTACTTATCTGAATTGCAATTGATGCTTTCTGAATTACAACTGGAAAAGGTGTTGTCTGAATAACAATTGACGCTTTCTGAATTACAATTGACAATTTCTTATTTACAATTGACTCTTTCTGAATTACAATTGACTAATCTCAATTACAACTGACGCTTTCTGAATTATAATTGGAAAAGGAATGTAAGAACAGATAAACTCACTGTTTATTGTTGGTGTTTTGTTTAAGCTTTGATTTTTTTACAAGTAAGACTTTGAGTGTTTATAATTCTTATTTACTTTAGGGTTTTATTTTTATATTTTTAGTTTTTCCAAAATCTTTAGAAAAGGTTTCCTCATGAGCCTGCCTAAGCAATAATAAACATAGAAGCTAGCTTTCCCTCAACAATAAATTTCAGTGTATTGGGAATTTAGCACGTCATGCAGAAATCTTGTTAATAATAAATCTTGTATTCCCGAAAATCACTTTGGTGTAGAGTTATAGTTATGTAAAATATTAAGGAATTTCGACAGTTTTTTTTTAATGTCCCCTTCATGAATATGCCACATGTTTCAAGCATGATATAGCGCACATTTCTACATACTTAGCTAAAAAAATCATGCGTTTTGAGTTATGACACTGTTGAAGTAAATGAGCGATAAAAAGAAATAGGATGCAAATAGGTATTTGATCTTTTGTTTCACATTAAAAATAATATGTAACTAATCTTATTTTGCAAAAAAAAAAAAAAATTTACCTATCGATCTTTTTATTTACAGTTTTCTAATACAAATTCGTAGGTATATATAAAAATAATTAAAGAAATTAACTAACATTGTATTATAATATTATTAATCGTTTCGCTTGAAATCGCTTCATGCCATCATAGTGAATAATACAAAAATTGAAAACTATTCAATAGTCATCAATGCCCATTAAAAGTGATGATGATGTGGAGGATGTTCAACAATAACTGGCTCATGAACAACCACCGGTACGTGAACAATCTCAGCTTTGTGGATAACCTCAGCTTTGTGGACTACCACAGGTTTATGTACCACAACAGGCTTATGAACCACCACAGCCTTATGGACTACCACAGGCTTATGAACCACTACAGGCTTATGAACAACGACAGGTTTGTGCACCACTACGGGATGCGATACAATCACGGGATGATGAATATGTCCAGGAGCAGCTTTGGCTATACCAAAAACTCCAATCAAAATAAAAGCCAACAATTTAATAGAAGCTAATAACATCTTCGTTTTTTCTTGTTAAATTTAAGATTTAAAATGAAGTTCGCTATAAGAACAATTTAAACTGTTTAATGTTGTTTACCAAAAATCCATACTTTTATACAAAAATTTTTATAAAAACTCTAACAACGATGTTTATTTTGAAACCCCAAAAATTCTTAAGCTGACCTTTTGCTAAAAGTCAAGGTAGATTTGTAAAAAAAAATTGTGGTTTCTTGTTTGCAATATATTTGGAAAATATAGTAATTAAACTAAAATCTTATAAGTACAACTTAAAAATACTAGTAGTATTAAAAAAATGCTTAACAGGGTTTAGCAATTTCACCTTCCACTTGAAGTGTAGGACATTTCTTCAGGGTCTTGGAGAATTTCTTGTCAAACTTTTTTTCTTGCTTTGCACTAAACTCTTCTAGTTTCAATTTACTTTTGTATTTTTTAATTAACTTTTTCTTCAGTTTCTTCAAAGGCAAACCTTCAGGATGTTTTGCTACGAGTTTCTCCAAAACTGAAGACCACTGGAACGCATCTGTTTCTTCTATGGCCTCTGTAACACTATTTTCTTCTACTACTTCCACATCCGATTTGTTACCTTTTTTCTTCTTTTTCTTTTCCACTTTTTCATCCACAGCATTATATTCTTCTAGTTTACGTTTTAAACCATTTTGTTGCTGAACATCTTTTTCCATGACTTGGTTAGCCTCTGTAATGGCCACCTTAGAAGCCGCCAACTCCTGCTGCTTAGTTTTTTTCATATTTTCTAACTCCTTTTCTAAAACTTCCCATACTGGTCCAGCTTGCTTTTCCGGTATTCTTAAGCAACTTTTCACAAAGTTTTGAAATTTTGCTTTCTTTCGTGGCACATTTTCATAATTTTGTAGTTTTTGGAAAATATTACGGGTTTGGGCGGACAATTCATATTCCGTAGACTCTAAAATAGAACGTACAATATCCATCCAAGTTTCTTGTTTCTTTTGTCCACTGTTCTTATTTTCTTTGGCCACATAATTTTTGCCGGAATATTTTTCAGCTTCCGATATGCATTTGATATGGGCTACATATTCTTCGCCATTAAAATCCTTTTGACAATCCATGCAAGATACAATTTTTGGATTGTTACGGCATTTTGTGTTGTAATGTTTCTCCACAGAAGGTTTTTTAACAGATTCGCCACAGTGATTACAGGTAAAGTAAACCATTTTTATAAATAAAAGCAACAATTAGAAATGCTGCAAATTTTTAAAATTGTGTATCAACAAATGCACGTGTACTAAACGAAAGGCAGAAAGAAGAGAATAATAAAAAACACCTGCTTCATAAAGAGAACTGTCAAATTGTATTTGGAAAACTTGGTATCACTTTTTTATAATACGGAGATGTAATGAAATATGTAGCGTTGCCATTGTTGATATTTTCCGAACAAACCACATTCATTAAAAATTAAAATTGATTTGATATGTATTTTAAGGCAAATTTTTATGAAAATTTTGCCTTAAGACACACTTGGTTTATTTTTTATGATAACGGCAGTAAATGCGGTCCCAAACGTTGCAGCTGGCCGTTCGATTAGATTGAATACACCAGTTTAAAAGTGGAACAAATCGCCACCACACGCGCCTATATGATAGCTGAATTAATCGTCAGTTGAATGAAAATCAAATTTTTGAATTTTGTTCAACCGACGACCAACCGTTAATTAACCACGCCTCGAACGTAACAATTGGATGTACCACTTGATCAAATTGCACAACAAGTCGCATAGCGCATAGAGAAACCAATAACTCCAATTTGGTATATATAAGCTAAAATATGAGCATGTGTGCGTTTGATTTTGTTTTTTTTTTCTTATATGGAGACAGTTTGTAATTTTTTGTAAACGTAAAAAATATGAGAGCGAAGAGTTTACCTTGTGCGTTGTTTCCAAATTTTAGTCAGATGGTAGACTAAACCTTATTATTGTCGGTTTGAGAAAATGTACTATTTATATTTATTTTAACAAATTCGGAACACAGGTCGTGTAGGTTTATTTGGACGTTACTCTAACGGTTTTATAAACTTATTAGAGCATACTAAGACAGATGCCGCTTATATTTTAACTATTATGGACGGCAAGCTAAAAGCAAAAAAATAACAACAAGATTTTTGTGTGAATATAACTATTTTAAATATCCACACAAACCTGCTTCATTCTTTTTTCATATGTTTGTTTAATCATTTGTGCGGCTTATTTTGACCTTTACACTGTGTCTCCACGTAGCAATTTTTATTGCTAAGCACAAGTAAAAACGTCGGCAGAACAACGGCGCAATAATGGCTTTACGATAAACAAACGTCCAGAGCACAGAGTAAACAGAGGCGTCACGAGACAGAAAATATTGTGTTTTTTTCTGTCTTTTTCTTCGAAAGCCCTTTTTGCGTTTTTTGTTTTGATTATGCAATTTGTGTAGATAGTAGCGGCCTGTTTTTACGCATTGTCACTTCACTAACAAAAAACGTTTTCTTTATCTTTCTTCGAAAGCTGCCCTCGCAAATGATTTAGGCATTTTTCATACGTCACTTTTTTCATCTCTGTATACTTTGTGGTACGGAGAAATGAAATGTCAGATAAATAACAACTGATTTTACAGCAAATTGCTAAGCAATAATTGATCAAGCAATCAGAAGACCAATCATTGCGCAATAGATTATTACTCATGGCAATACGCGGTCTATACGTCGCAAATTTAATTAAACAATCAAATTTTACGTTTGCCGCAATAAATATTGCTACGTGGAGACCCGGGGTTACGAATTTGATTTATTTACAGCCAGGCCCACGATGTCACAAACAAATTTTAGAAATTGTTTTTGTTTTAAATATAATTTTCTATGCGAACGTTAACGTGTGACATCGCGGGCCTGGCTGTTAATATTATTAAATATTAAGTGCACGTGCACACAAGCGTTTACACAAACATATGAGAAAAGTTTGAAGCATGTTTATCTGAATATTAAAAATTTTTTAAATTCCACCAGACATTTTGTTTTCTTGTCAAACAGCTTGTGTCGTTTGTCTGTACTAACGTAACGCATGTAATCTGCTGTCAAAAAATATTGAGGTTCATTGTCGCAAAATTAAAAGTTTTTTTGCGTAGCCCTAAATAAATAACTGCACTCAAACAGACATAGGAATTGTGTCAACCTTTACTAAAATTAAACCATGAAACAAATTGGTATATTCCTGGTTTATAAACTACGAAAATGTACGTAGTATAAATGTGGTATCTTATTTAAAAGTTTAAGTACTACAAGTCTGCCAATATAAAATAGTATATAAAATCGTAGTATACATACCATGGTATGTAAACTATATGAGTTTCAGGAATACTATTTTGTACCAACCAGTAAGGTATAATGTATTTCTTAAGGGTAGGATTCAATATCCTGCACAATCGAACGATTCATTCATACTAAAATCTGACAAAATTCTATCCGACATAAAAAAATGTCTGAAAAATCTGCTGTCAATGCCATACTATCCCACAAAAATCATGCAAATTCAAATGACTTATCTACTTTACATACAAGAAAATACAACTCTGATCGCATATTATCTATCATTTTATGAAAATTTTTTTAAAAACATTTGCAAGTCGAACAGACATATTTTGCGCAAAATCTTGCAAAATGTTGTCTGCGTACTCCAAATCTCTTGCAGCGAGAGAGCAAAATGTTACTGGAGAAATTTCCGCTTGCAAGATTTTGCAAATAGTTTGAACAGCTGTTGAAATAGTTTTTGTGAAATAAAAATAAAAATTTAACAATGGCAGAGTGGTTAGAATTGTGTTGATTTTTAACGTTTATAATAAATTATAATAAACAAAACATTTTAGTTCATGCTAGAAACGTCCAAATATACAGTGCGACCGTGGCGTAAGTGGAGTGGAGATGGCAGAACCGATAGAACCAGCAGAACTTTGTGGGACAAACTTTGCAATTGAAGAGACGAGTATTTCGAATTGTGTTCCTGGCGATCACTTCACATCCAAATTATTTTTCTCCGTTGTCAAGCTGTTGGAGGGCACTGTATTGGGCATTTCATTCTTTTTTTCCATTGTAAGCCGGCACTATGTTGGTGCTGGTTCACACAGGTCAAGTTAACTTGAACAGTTTTATTTAAATTTTCTTTTGAACTTGCGTTCACGTTCATGCACAAAATTAATTTTTGTTTTCTTTTCCTTCAACTTTGTAGCTTTTTATACCCTTCACCGAAGGTAAGAGGGTATATATAACTTTGTCATTCCGTTTGTATGTTCCACAATATTGATCCTACACCCTATAATGTATATATATTCTGGGTCCTTATGAAAAGCGAAGTTCAAATCCGGTTGTCCGTCTGTCCGTCTGTCCGTGTGTATGTTGAAATGGGTTTTCCAAAAACCCCAGAAATGATGTGGACTAGCTTGATGTATGTTTATATCACATATACTCCGTTTAAGTTTGCTATTGAATTTCAGCCAGATCGGTCAAAAAATGACGGAGATATGAGCAAAAAACCACGACTGCCTCTGATTTTGCCCAAAAATTCCTTGTTGTTGTTGTATTTTATTTATTTCTGTATATCTTGAGAACGGCAAGAGCCAAAGTTTCCAGATTGGGTACAAACATTTAGATTATCAATATACAGTATCCAACAAAATATGGGCGGGATTGGAAAAGTGGGCGTGGTACCTCCCATACAAAAAAAATCAAAAATTGTATATAAACCTGAATTTTTGGACTGTCATATGACCTATGGCTACGCCTTATATGTCAAAAGATCGAAAATCTTTAGTAGAAAATATTTTCTGAAAATTTTGGAAAAATCGGTTCAGATACAAAAAAAGTTATGACCAAAATATAATTTTTTTTAAAAAATACCCATTTACGGGAGCCATAGGTCTTTCTGAGTCCACGTTTTATCACAAAGTAAATGGTAAATTTATTCCTAAAGACATCGGTATATAAATCTTTCAAATCGGTTAATAAAAGACTGAGTTATGTCCAAAGTACTGAAATCCAAAAAAATATGTCTTTTTTATACCCTTCACCGAAGGTAAGAGGGTATATATAACTTTGTCATTCCGTTTGTATGTTCCACAATATTGATCCTACACCCTATAATGTATATATATTCTGGGTCCTTATGAAAAGCGAAGTTCAAATCCGGTTGTCCGTCTGTCCGTCTGTCCGTGTGTATGTTGAAATGGGTTTTCCAAAAACCCCAGAAATTATGTGGACTAGGTTGATGTATGTTTATATCACATATACTCCGTTTAAGTTTGCTATTGAATTTCAGCCAGATCGGTCCAAAAATGATGAAGATATGAGCAAAAAACCACGACTGCCTCTGATTTTGCCCAAAAATCCCTTGTTGTTGTTGTATTTTTTTATTTCTGTATATCTTGAGAACGACAAGAGCCAAAGTTTCTAAATTTGGTACAAACATTTAGGTTATGCAGATACAGTATCCCACAAAATGCGGGCGGGATTGGAGAAGTGGGCGTGGTACCTCCCGTACAAAAATTATTAAAAATTGTAGAAAAACCTGAAACACTCGGGAAAATCGGTTCAGATACGAAAAAGTTATGACCAAAATATAATTTTTTTTTTCGGGAACCATAGATCTTCCCGAGTCCAAGTTTTATAATCAAAATAACTGGCAAATTTCTTCTTTAACACGTCGATATATAAATCTGTCAAATCGGTTAAGAAATAGCAGAGTTATGACCAAAATACTGCAATCCCAAAAATTACTTTTTTTATACCCTTCACCGAAGGTAAGAGGGTATATATAACTTTGTCATTCCGTTTGTATGTTTCACAATATTCATCCTACACCCTATAAAGTATATATATTCTGGGTCCTTATGAAAAGCGAAGTTCAAATCCGGTTGTCCGTCTGTCCGTCTGTCCGTGTGTATGTTGAAATGGGTTTTCCAAAAACCCCAGAAATGATGTGGACTAGGTTGATGTATGTTTATATCACATATACTCCGTTTAAGTTTGCTATTGAATTTCAGCCAGATCGGTCCAAAAATGACGGAGATATGAGCAAAAAACCACGACTGCCTCTGATTTTGCCCAAAAATCCCTTGTTGTTGTTGTATTTTATTTATTTCTGTATATCTTGAGAACGACAAGAGCCAAAGTTTCTAAATTTGGTACAAACATTTAGATTATGCAGATACAGTATCCCACAAAATGCGGGCGGGATTGGAGAAGTGGGCGTGGTACCTCCCGTACAAAAATTATTAAAAATTGTAGAAAAACCGGGAAAATCGGTTCAGATACGAAAAAGTTATGACCAAAATATAATTTTTTTTTTTCGGGAACCATATATCTTCCCGAGTCCAAGTTTTATAATCAAAATAACTGGCAAATTTCTTCTTTAACACGTCGATATATAAATCTGTCAAATCGGTTAAGAAATAGCAGAGTTATGACCAAAATACTGCAATCCCAAAAATTACTTTTTTATACCCTCCACCACAATTAGTTGTGAAGAGGGTATATTCAGTTTGTCATTCCGTGTGAAACTTTTTTACTATTCATCTCAGACCCTATAAAGTATATATATTCTGGGTCCTTGAGTAATTTTAAGTCGATTTAGCCATGTCCGTCTGTCTGTCCGTCTGTCCGTCTGTTGAAAACACGCTCACTTTCGAAAAACTCAAAAGAAATCAACAAACTTGGTGTCAAATTGCTTGTAGTTATCCTAAGCAGTTTGGGATTGAAATTCAGCAAAATCGGTTCAATAGGATCTGAGCTATGAATCAAAATGTGGAACCACCACCTAAAAAAAATTGATAATTTTGTTACAAAAACTAACATAAATGGTGGAAAAATTCACAGAATGATATAAGATTTCGCAACAATTCGTTTTATTCAACTGGAAATCACGCTGTGAAATTTCGTGAAGATCCGTCAATAATTTACCCTAGGCCCCATATAAGCCCTACTCCCGGAAAACAGTATATTAAGCCTAAAACCCTAACTAACAATGCTATCATTACAAGTTTTGGCAAGTAACAGTTACATAGGACTAGAAATTTAACTGTTAAGTTTCGTGAAGATCGGTCCATAATTTACCATAGGCCCCATATAAAACCTACTTCCGGAAAACAACTTAGTACGCCTAAAAACGTAAAAAATAATGCTATCATAACAAAATTTGGTACATCAAAGTTTTATTGGACAAGAAATAAAATTGTGTTATTTCGTGAAGATCGGTCCATAACTTACCCTGGGCTCCATATAAACCTTACTCCCGGAAAACAGTTTAGTACGCCTAAATCCGTAAAAAATAATGCTATCATAACAAAATTTGGTACATCAAAGTTTTATAGGACAAGAAATAAAACTGTGTAATTTCGTGAAGATCGGTCCATAATTTACCCTGGGCCCCATATAAACCCTACTCCCGGAAAACAGTTTAGTACGCCTAAAACCGTAAAAAATAACGCTAGCGTAACAAAATTTGGTACGTCACAGTGTTTTAGGACAAGAAATAACACCGTGAAATTTCGTGACGATCGTTCCATAATTTACCTTGGGCTCCATATAAACCCTACTACCGGAAAACAGTTTAGTACGCCTAAAACCGTAAAAAATAATGCAATCATTACAAATTTTGGCTCGTCACAGTTTTATAGGACTATAAATGATACTGTGAAATTTCGTGAAGATCGGTACATAATTTACCCTAGGCCCCATAGAAACCCTACTCCCGGAAAACAGTTCAGTACACCTAAAACCATAATTAATAATGCTATCATAACAGAAATTGGTACGTCACAGTTTTAAAGGACTAGAAATGACGCTGTGAAATTTCGTGATGATCAGTCCATAATTTACCCTAGGCCCCATATAAACCCTTCTACCGGAAAACAGTTTGGTTGCCTTAAACCATAATTAATAACAAATCGTCACAGTTTAAGATTATAATAACATCATACAGATATTACTCCTTAAACATTCAAACTGTCGGTGGAGGGTATCAAAGATTCGGCACAGCCGAATATAGCACTCTAACTTGTTTATAATTAAGTTTGTTTAAATATGTATACATATATGTAAGTATATATATATATACCTATAACCCAATTTAATGGTAATATTATTCTTAAGCACGTTGGTATATAAATCTGCTAAATCGGTTAAAAATGGTTAAGTTATGGGCAAAATACTCAAAAAAAGCACTAAAAAACATTAAAATTTTTATTATAAAAACTAAAATTTTAGAGCTGTAATATGACCTACTCATACGTTTTAGATATCAAAATATCGGAAAATCGGGGAAAAAAATGATATGGCAAATATAAAGCTTTTTTTAAATACCTATTTTCGGGAACCATAGATCTTCCCGACTCCAAGTTTTATTACCAAAGTAAATGGTAATTTTATACTTTAAGATGTCGGTATAAAAATCTGTCAAATCTGTTACAAAATGGCCGAGTTATGACCAAATTCTAAAATTTGATCAAAACTAAACTAACTATACTTAAACTCTTAATATATTTAATAGCACGCAAGCATGTGCAAATAATTAAATAAAACTAAACAATACATATTATATAATATACATGTATATATACATATATTTAGATATCCATATATATAAACTTCTGTTCTTTCCAAACCATGGTGAAGGGTTTATAAGATTCGGCATAGCCGAATATAGCCCTCTTACTTGTTATTATATTACGGATGAAAAAAGAGAAGAAAAATACAAAACTGACTGGTACGGTCAAGTTTGTACCCCTTTCCATTCTCTTTACCCCTCTCTCCTAAAAGCTCGAAACTTGAAGAGCCAAACTTGACCTGTGTGAACCAGCACTTAGGCAATGTAAGCAAAAGAAGTTTTATAAAAAACCCGACAAATAGAACTAAAAACTAAGAAGACATTGAACTTAACAAATTAATAACAGTGTAATAAACAAGTTTTTTTAATTTACAACACTTTTTAAGCTTCACTTTAATTAATAATTTTTTAATTTACCTCGTGAATTCAATTTTGCGTACACATATGCTAAAACTCTTTTGCTTTGTTATTTCAATTGTTTACACACCGATCAGCTGTTTTCTCGCAAGATTTCATTGGATACTGTCTGCGTACTTTTTGAGATTTTTTCAGCCAATAGAGTAATAATAAATAAATTTTTTTCTTTTATTGAGTCTTTTTTTTTTTTTTTTGACAATCGAAAGGTTGGAATTAACCATATGATATTTGACAGATGTTTCTTAGAACTATATTCGTCTTGTTCTAATACACGCTAATTGTATACGCTACATGCTAAAATATAAAAATGAGTATCACATTAAAGAATCGTGTTTATATGAATATTAAAACACAGTGCTTGCTCATGGCACTTACTTTAACGAACAGAGCAAAAGTCTGCAAAATTCAACAACTAAATAACACTTAAAAACTACATAAAAACGGTATGTTATGTTAAAAAAAACAAACATTTTAAACATTGAAAACAGTGATTAACAGTGGTGTAGAAACATATGTTATACTAAAAACCGAAACGTACATGTACAAGAGTTTGACAGGTACCGGCATTTGAAGTTAATAAACAATAAATTGAATAATTTATATTATTTTTGTTTTCACTTAATAAAAAATAAACAAGCTATTATTTTCAATATAATAGTCAAATGTAAAGCCATATGAATAAATATGATAATGGTATTTGATAAAATTTGATAAAATTATTGTAATGGTAGCCTAAATATATATTTTATAAATATATTTCTTAATGCTAATATCACAGAGGGTTTTATACTAGCCCCTATTGGAGCCTGGTGCGGATCTGAGGTAGAAGTCCTGTTGGGAGTTGGCATCAATGCTGACGTTTACGACGCCGATGGGAGACAGGTATATAGAATTGTTCCAATCAGTATATCTTTCCGCTTCAAAGATTTCGTTCATAAGGTGATTATCGTGTAATTCAAGCCGCTCAATCAAACGCTTCTGTAACGTAAGCGCGTAGTCGCAGAGTGGTGTTATATTTGACTTTTCGTAGATATACAAGTTGGAAAAGCGTTTAGTTGGATTTTGAAAGTTCCTTCCTAAACATTTTCTCAGAATGGACCTCTCAAAGATTTCAAGCTCTTTTGCGGCAACTGGGGATATGGTAAACCAAATCGGAAAAGCATATATGAGTATTGGCCTAATAGCCACCTTGTACAGGAGTAATTTAGTTTTTTCAGCTAAAAATTTACTATGCATTACACTGGAGAACATTCCTGCAATTTTGTTTGCCTTTGATAAGAGAGCTCTGCTGTGGATGTTAAACTTCATTAATTTATTAAACTGCACTCCGAGATATTTTATGGATGATTTAAATGGGATCTCAGATCCTTCTAGGGAGAGTGAAAGAATTTTGCTTTGTGGTACAACGTTACGATTACATTTACCAGAGGCGTTCCTGATACAAATCGCTTCGGATTTGGCTGCATTAATTTGGATACCCCATTTTTTGTAGTAATTGTTAATGATGTTAAGATGTGCAATAGCCTCAGTGAGAGCCCTAAGAGGATATTCGTCATGCGCATAAACCATGCAATCATCGGCGTATAATATTGCTTTTGAGCCAGCGATACAATGTGGGAAGTCATACAGAAATATAATGAACAATAGAGGTGCCAACACGCTGCCCTGCGGTACACCACTTTTAACGCTTCCAAAAGACGAAGGTAAGTTATTAATTTCCACACAAAATTCGCGGTCAGTAAAATAATTGGAAAACATTTTTACCAAGAAGGGGTCAACACCTAGTTCTACGAGCTTGTACAAAATCCCTTTGTGGCACGCAGAATCAAAGGCTTTTTGTATATCCAGGGATATAGCTACTGTGCAACGTTTTTCCCTTAGATTGTCTGTGACATCAGTATGGAATTTCAGTAATGCGTGTTGAGTGGAATGATGCTGCCTGAATCCAAATTGGTAAGGTGGAAGGGGACAGAATATAAATTCATTTTCCAATTTTGTTTTTAGGATGTGCTCGAAAATTTTACCAATATTGGATAATAACGAGATGGACCTGAAATCATCAATCTGAATGCTGTTGTGTTTCTTTTTTATTGGAATGATTTTAGACGACTTCCAAGCCTTAGGAAAGTAGCAATTATTTAGGCAATTGTTGAAAAGGCACTCCAAGAGTTGCAGGGAGCTGTCAGGTAATTTTTTAATTAAAAAGTTGGAAATATTATCAACGCCGCTAGATTTTTTGTTGTTGATTGTATTTATGATTTCTTTTATTTCAACACAGTTTGTGAAATGATAGCTGTCGGCGTTTTGCATGTAGTGAAAGGCGTTATCAAATGTATAAATATGACGAGGAACTTCTGAGATGTAAGATGCAGCTCTTTCATTTAGATTAGCCACTGGGTAATCGGGTAAGTTTTCACTGTATACAGACGAGTAATTTGTACAAAACGCTTCACCTATTTCAGATTCATTTGAAACTGCTATGCCATTCACGCTGATTTGTTGAGGGAAGACAGATTTCTTTTTCCCCGACATGCGATAAATCTCCTTAAAAGCAGACGTGCCGGGCTTTATTTTTTCCAATTTACTGTTGAATTTATAAGCTTGATCGATACTGACCAGATCTTTTAGAATTATTTTTAATAGTCCAATTTGTTTCGAGATAATATTGTACTCCATGCTTGACCTATCGCCTGTACGGTGATATATTTTTTTAAGTTCTTTTTGCCACTGATGCTTTACACGGAACATTTTTCTTATATTTTCAGGTAAGGGTGTTTTGTTATGTTTTAATTCAATTTTAACTGAATGCCTGTTGGAGGTTGAGTTAACAATTTCATTGAATTCGTTAATAAGTCCATCAATTTCATTGTTTCTAAGATTTCTATATCCAAGAGGCATAATAGAGGTCGCTGCAATATCTATATCTCGTTTGAAATGGCTCCAATTGGTGTTTTTATATGATGTATAAAAACTAGGCGATCTTAGGGAAAAGTCCGCGTTTTCCAATCTCAGTTCCATTTTTAGAGGAAAGTGATCCGAGAACGTTGCCAGGCTGGTCACTTTAAAATTCGGAGTTTCTCTATTTACTAAGTGAGAACTGAGAAGAAAGTGGTCTAAGAAGGAGTTGCCGTTGGGGTAAGTTGGCTTATTGTCACAGATGCGAGTAATATCAAGGGTATGGACCTGAAGCCAGTTAAATAATGATTTGCCATTATTATTTTCAGAATGGTCACCCCAGGACGTATTTTTGGCGTTCAGATCACCACCCAGGATTACGGAGTCAAAACTACGTGCAGCGTTTAGGATTGAATTGAGTCCAATACCTAAAGCATCTCGAGGCAGATTCGTAGGAACGTGGATGGACCCAACTAGAATTTTTTTAATGCTGCTGTTGATTTTAATTTCAATTTGAAGAAAAGTAGTATTGAATTGGAAGACGTCAATAAAAACCCTTTTAAAAGAGATTGTATTTTTCAATAAAATTGCCACACCAAGGGGGGATTTATCATAAAAAAAATTGTATCCGTCTATAAATATACGCATGTTTCCTCTAAGGTGGCACTCTTGCACAAAGGCAATGTCAATTTTATTATAGTGTAGGGTATTAGAGAGTTCAATTTGCCGGCCTCTGTCAACCAGTGACCGCACATTAAATGTTATGAAGTTTAAATGTTTAGGGAGTATTACTAACTTTATTGTATAGACGCACAAATTCTGCCTTTGCGTCCGGCTTTGACATAAGGCGGTATTCTTTAAGAAAATTTTTAATTTCTTGTTCTATAGTAAGTTCCTCTGGCTGCATAAAGTATCTGGTCAGCTTAAGAAATTCATCAACAACTGAATTTTTCTCAGTGTTGGTGTTAGTATTCTGGTTAAATAGGTTAGCAAACGACTTACCCGGAGAAATATATGAGGTAGCTACTCTCCTGACATTGCGACTAGCAATTTCTTTTTCCTCTTGAACTTTTATCATTTTCTGACGTTTAGTTTGAACGTACTTTTTGTAGGCGCTACATCCCCTCCAGTTTGCTGGATGGCCGACTTCACCGCAGTTCACGCACGTTGGTTTGTTGCCATCTTGATGTTGTAACAGGCATTTGCCTGGTTCATGTTTCTGGTTGCATTTCACACACTTAAATTCTGCGTTACAGTTTTTTGAGATGTGTCCCCAGTGCTGGCAACGCCGGCATTGAATTTCCTTTTTCTTGTTATTAGGCTTCTCCCACGATACAACCTGGCTTGCAACGATTTTGATATGCTTAACATCATCTTTGTTCTTCCCAGGATGGAGAGTCACTAAAAAAAGACCAGTCACGTAATCATTTTTGTATGAGTGAGCCGTAGAAAAATTTGAAACTTTTGCCACCACTCCTGGAACCTCTTGGTCCAGTTTGCCCTTTATTTCTTCGGATGGGGTTCTGTAGTCGAGTCCTCGTAGGACCAACGACACTTGTTTTAATTCCTTCGGCGTGAAAGAATATGAGTTCACACCCTTTTCCCTCAACATTGCCATCATTTCAGAATGCACGGCAGTGTCTGAAAAATAAATTTTGCTTTTGCGGCGATTCACGTTTTTAATTTTAAATGAAATCTTTGGCGTAATCCCCTCCAGTTGGCAGGCTAAAGCTTTAATGTCCTGATCAAAAATAAAAATCGGCGGACACAGTTTTTTTCTCGGTTCCATAACATTTGTAGTTGTTGTGTTAACAGCGTCCGTTTTGGAGTTGTTGGTATTTCTGCTACTCGCACCATTTGTATTTTGAAAGTCAAGTTCTCCCAGAATTGAAAAGCGGTTTTGGTTGTTAACATCAAATGATGTTACGTCAATATCATCCTGGGATACGTCATGTCTTTTCTTCCTTTTCAGGCCACCCATTTTAGCACCATTAGTGCCGTCATCCATGGGCTCTTCTCCCACCATATGCAAAATAATATTAATCCGTTTAAAATTTGTTTAGTTTTAAGTTTTTATTTTTTTTTTTTTTGTTTCTTTTAAATTTTAAGCAAATAAAATTATATTTCCATCTGCCAATATTCTATCAAAAATCTTCTACCTTGACAGTCTTACAACGTTATTCGCGGCTCTGCTTCCCAGCCAATAGAGTAATATTGGTCTTACTCTCCCAAAAAAATTTACTGAGTATTTGTTACTGGAAAAGTACCCAGACAGACCAGCGTTGCCATTTTGGTGCCTTAAGGGTATTTTTTGGTGCTTTATTGCTTATGCAATACCCGAAATTTTGTAAAACACCCGTTTTTGAAAAGTGGGTATTTATAGTGCTTTTAACAATTTCTCACAGTGCTTTTTAGTGCCTTTTACAATATTTATTTTTTTTTGTACCATTTTTTAAAACTTCGATTATATTGAGGATGATTAAGATGGGATTTGCTATTTGGGGTACAATTTTGGGAAGCCCTGTAAAGATTTTAAGGTATCAAATGATAAAAAAAAAGTGATAAAAGAAAGTTGCATTCGTTTTATCAAAAACTTTATTTACGAGGTTAGAGCTAGGCTCCCTAGCAATTTGGAAATTTTGCAAAACGGTTACTTTTTAGCGTTGACAACATATTTTTTTTATTAAAATTTGGGCTGTCATTAAGATTTATAAAGAATGGTCGGTCACTGCAAATTTTCGGTTATTGCAACAGGCCAGATTTTTTCTTACTACGAAAATCTAGCTCGCACTTTATTACTGTTTTATGACCAATTCAAACTCAGCTGGTGATGATCCAAATGATTTGGTTGATATAATTTGTATTGAAGGTAATAATAATGAATTTAAAAATGTTTAAATGCAATGGTCACCCATTAACGCCATCGCTTTTTTTTAAATTTTGGAGGTATATAATTTTCGGCACAGCCGAATACAACTTGTTTTGTATTTAATTAAATTTAAAAAAAGGCTTAGTGCTTTTTTACGCTTTTTTTTGTTCAAAATAGTGCTTTTTAGTGCTTTTTTAAATTTTAAAGTGCTTTTTGCTCTCAAAAAGTTGGTATCACTGAGACAGACCTATAATCTTACTTGAGGGTTACACGATCAAGTTTTGGCTATCAAGTTTTAATACACTCATACTTTTTTACCAAAACACTCATACTTTTAAAAATTGATACGAACTTGCCTCTAAAATTCTCTTGCCAGTGAGTGTATCAATTTTCGTTCAAGAAAACAGCTTATTACAAATCTTTTGAAGTTGTTTTTGTTTTTTTTTCACAACTATTTTGCCGGCAAAAGCTGAAGTTCTTTTTTTTACAAATTGTTGCGGGAATTTTAAAATTTTAACTAAAAACCTAAAAAAATAGTGAAATATGTTTATTAATAAAATTTATTTATAAAATTAATAAGCAAAATGATGTTCTGCGATTCATAGAGCTGTACAGAAGCCATGAAATTTTATGAATCTTTCATCATATAGGCGAAATGATTTGAAAATAAAAGCCTACGAGTCTATAGCTTCTGAAACAATAATGCCAGTGGAAGAAGTAAACAAAAAAATAAAGTCCCTTCGAACAGCCTACAGTGCAGAAAAATCAAAAGTGGAAAATAGCAAAACATTTTGAGTTGTTTTCTCGGCGACGACATCTTGAAAAAGTAAATTGCTTTCAACTTGCGTGCAGCCTACGTCACAGCTGTCAACTTTTGCATATTTTGACAATCAGTATATGTAAAAGACTATCAAGAAAATCTTGATCGTGTGGCTGCACTGTTATACCACAGAGTACACACAGAGGTGACACGAGACGGAAGAAATTGTGTTTTTTCTATTTCTTTCTATGAAAGCTGCATTTGCATTTCTATTTGCACCATCATTTACATAGGGTCTCCACCTGAGATAAGATATAAGATTTTTATATCAGAAAACGTCAAATTCAATCACAGCGAGTATTATCTTAAGCAAGGCGAATTTATTACAGGTGGTAAAAGCCCTGCTGATATTAGCTAAAATCACTGTTGGATGTCAAAATTTTGTTTATTCTCTTTTATTATCTTCGTTTCTGTTTTGTTTTATTTCTGTTTTTGACATTGTACAATGATTTTACAAAAACAAATTGCTTGTGGTTTTTGTACGAGTTGTACTTGTTGTAGTACCGAGATTACCTGGGATGAATTCGCCTTGATCTTACGTGTGGACTTAAGGCAAATTGACTGGAAGGTGAGGTCAACTCTACAACAACACAGCTTCTGTGGTCGGACTGTCAAAAAAATTGCTAGTAAAAATCAGGTTTTGTTACATAAAAAAACTAGTTTGTATACAAACTTTGACAAGTCGACCACCGAAAAAACACCATATGTTGACTTGGCCCCACCGTCTAATGAATTCGCCTTGTGTGGACTCTCAAATAGTGCTAGTCAAGGCGAATTCAACAAGGTAAACTCAACTCGTCAGCCGTTCATCAGCTGTGTCCACGGCGAATTAAGAAAAAATAGGGAAACGTCAAAATAAAATTTTGTTTATGTTTTGCGCCAAAATAACCGAAAAAATTTCTGAGAAAAACTGCGAATAATTAAAGTGAATTTAATAATCTCTTTTATTACCCAAACAAAATTTTTATTTTGTTTTTCAATAAATTTTTGCCGTGTCAGCATTTTTGACAGCCGCCTATTAAATTGCAAAAAATACATAGGGCTTTTTGTAGTTGTAGAGTTGCACTTACCTTGTTGAATTCGCCTTGAGTGCTAGTATTAATATTATAATAACTGTTATGAGACAGTTGTTATGAGAAATCTTATAACAACTATCTTATAAGATGAGCTGTCAAAAATACACATACATACATAGAAAAAAATAATACGACGCATTCATTTAATTGTTTAATTTTTTTAAGTTTACTGTACGAGAATCATTCGATTATGAAATCTTATAAGATACGTGTTCCCCTTGTTCAAGATTACGATTTACCTAAAGAAATGTGTTCTCTTACGCTGGGTCTCCACGTAGCAATTTTTTTTTCTAACCACTAGCAAAAACGTCGGCAGAAGAATGACGCATTAATTGCAGATTATATTGCTGGAGAAATTTGCTATGCCATTAAAAAAAGGTGGTACAGAGAAATGAAATGCCAGCTAAATGACAGCTCATTTTACTGCAGCAATAACCCCGGGTCTCCACGTAGCAATATTTATTGCGAAGAGCAATCACTGTGCAATGGATTGCCACTTATGCTGGGTACACACTATGCAACACGTTTACGCAATCCAGTGAATTAAATTCATTTTCATTCATTTCAGATTGCATACACATCAAAACGCTTTGATATTTTGAGGTTGCATTGAAACAGTTTCCATGTAGGTTGCACTGTGTGTACCCAGCATTATGACAATATGCGGTCTATACGTCGCCAATTTAATGAAGCAATAAAATTTGACGTTTGCCCAAATATAAATAATTATTCCTACGTGGAGACCCGGGGTTATTCTGCCCACGTTCTCTCCAATGTTGCCAATTCGACGGGTTTACCGCGATTTTAGCGGTTTTTATGTGCCCAACGCGGTAAAATTTCTGTTTTGACGGTTAGCGGGAAAACTAGCGGATATTCAATATCAATAGAGTATACAATTTTTGCTCTAGGTGTTTGAAAATTTAAAACTTTTCACAATATAACAGATTTATAATATATTTCAATTGAAGTTATAAAGTGAGAGAAAAAACAATGTTTCGTCGAAATTGATTTGTTTCCGCTATAAAAACATTTTACAATGTTTTTTTTTTAAACAGAATTTATAAGTTTTCTAATTAGGAATTTTTGTTATCTATATATAAATCGGCTAAGGCAAAACAGTTAAGAACACTTTCCTCCTCTGTATGTCAACCGATTTGAACAAAATATACACCATTAAAGAAGTGCACAATGTATATTTTATTAAAATCTGTTCAATAATTTCAGAGTTATAAGCGTTCAAAATTGTAACTAACACAAATGCAAAATAAATAAATAAAAATTTATTTTCAATTATCAAATAATAAAAAGTTAGGGTGATCGATTATTCGACATTTCTCAGAAACCGGGTTTCGAATATTTCGACTATATAAATCAGAACAGGCAAAACTGTTAAGAACGCTTTCTTCCTTTGTTTGTCAACCGAAGCTCTGTGGGGAGAAAAAGAGGGGAAATATGGGAAACTAAATTTCTTTTTTTTTACTTTTCTGTGCTTCATGTGATATTTTTTAAATTTTCTATAACATAGAACTTAGAAACATAATATTATAGCTGTAGGATCCTGAGTGAGTGATAACCTATAAGATAAAAAATGCTGGTATTTTTTGTTTTTCATCTGGAACGTTTTGAATTTTCGATAATATTCGACCAATAAAGATAAAATTATACATTAAACTGGGTGAATAAGAACATGTAAGGGAGCTTTTTGGTACTTTTTCGTTCTACATCTGGTACTTTGATTAATTTTCGTTAATATTAGACATTGAACATAAAATTAAACGTGCAACGTCCTGAGTGGATGACAATATATAAAGGAGACTTTTTGATACTTTTTTGTTTTTCAATTGGTATTTTTTATACTGAACTTATAAAATTAAATTACTCACGTAGAAGGTTAAATATGAACCGGAGGTTGGTTATGTTTTCTTCATATTTACAAAAAAAAAATCATGGTCGAATTTTGACCATAAGGCGAACACTAGTTCATATAATTTTATTATTATATAATTTCAATTAAAAGTCGCAAAACACTTTATCTTGGTTTGTATAAGTATATTGCAAAATATTAAGATTTTAAGGTGGAAGTACATAACACGCGTTAGTTCGTCGACGAGTATCGTGCGTTTAAAAACTTTAGCGCGTAAAAAATTGCAAGTTACACAACACGCGTTACAAAAGCCATTCCTGTCAGCTGTTTTTTATTTGTTTACTTATTTGTGCATTAAAAACGGGTGCGAAAGTATATCAAGATTTTGTTATTTTATTGAATTGATTATTTTTATATATATATTGTATGTTTTTTAAACTTTTCAATAAGTTTTTCTTTCATGATTCACAAATTTGTTAAATTATTCCTTTTATTGCCAGCTGATTACTTGTCAAAAATACACAACGCGTTAAAAAGTTCAAAGTTAACCAACTTTCTGGCGCAAGCGCGTCAAAATATTTTGCATGTAGCTTGTTCTATGAAAATACACTAGCTTAACTTTTTTTGACAGAAGACGATAGAGCGCGCGCGCCCTAACGCGTGCTATGTACTTCTACCTTTAGCGATAATTTTAATACATTTTACACAGAATAAAGTTGTTTTTAAAATCGCCGAACTGCCACATTGATAATGCTTCGTAATCAACTCTGAAATTATTTGAAAACAAAACAAGTTTTGATTTATCTGTCAAACATTTTTTCTCAAACAAAAAGTACCGTTATATTTTCATGTGAAAAAGTGTATATTGCTAAACAAGAAAATACAATTCCAAATATTTCAAGCATTTTTAACCAATCTAAGAACAAACTGTAAGTTTTTAAACAATTTAGCTTTTTAATAAATTTCCATAGAGTTTTCAAATAATTTTGCCAATTGTTCGCGACTTTGTTCTCGCGGTGCCAGTTTTATTATCCGCTCTTGTGGCAAAGTTCCCTCCACCAAAGCTGGAATATCGGATGTATTAAAACCTAAGTCCTTGAGACCATTTTCAATTCCCGCACGATGCATATAATCTCTTACACAATCGCCCAATATTTTACCTGCATCAGCCTGTTTAGCATTGCTAATATCTTTGCCCAATAATTGGGCAGCTTCAAGATGGCGCTCAGGGCAAGCGGGTGCCAAAAATTCAAAAATGGCAGGCGCTGTTATAACAACAGATAAGCCATGGGGTATAATGGCATGACTATCGCCATAACCTTTAGGGCGAAAAGTGCGTACATTTCCTGAAATGGGATAGGAAAGACCATGGGGCAGGTGAACACCAGCGTTGCCGAAACCTACACCAGCCATTGTAGAGGCTAAATGCATTTGTGAACGGGCTTTTAAGTTATCCGGTTGATAAATGGCTGGTAAAAAGTTGTCCTTAATGGTGGCTAAAGCGTAACGAGCCCAAACATCAGAAATAGGATTACGTCCTTGATAGGGAGGCCTTAGACTAGGATCTGTTGGTGCCAAACCCCGTTCTCTGTAGTCTACAGCGGTAAAACTTTCCAGGGCATGGCAAAATACATCAAAACCACAATAGGCAGTTACTCTTTCCGGTTGCGATAATGTATGCAAGGGATCAATTAAACCTATTGGTAATATCGTAAAAATTCTTATTTCTTTTTCTTAAAGAAGTCTCTTTAAACTTACCTAGCTTAGGGCGTAGATTTTTGCCTGATATACCAGTTTTACAATGTAACTTTTTGTAATCAAATATAGCTACACCAGTAGTTTCTGAACCAGTACCCGCTGTAGTGGGTAAGGCAATTAAAGGTTTTAGATCAACCTTAACTTCTTTGCCATTTCCTATAGGCTTGTTAACATAATCGATGAATTCCGCCTCTTTATCACAATTAAATAAATTGGCCGCCTTGCAAGTATCAATTACTGAACCCCCACCTATGGCCACAAAAGCATCAAATTGTTTTGACCTGGCAAATATGGCTGCCTGCCATAAACTCTCATCAGTGGGTTCTACTCTCGTTTCATCGTAAACTTCGAATTCTATGCCACTTTTTTTGAGAGAATCAAATGCGGTCAAAACGCTGGGTAGTTTGGCTACATTTTTATCAGTCACCACACAAACAGACTTTGCACCGCTATTGCGCAAATCGCCACCAAGCTCAGCACTAACACCAGGACCAAAGCGAACGGTAGACGAGGACATCTAGGTAGAAAAAGTTATTTTAAAATGTTGGTTTTTATATGGTCAATTGAAAGATAGAGATTCATTTAAGCTGCGTACTGTTTAAACGGCACAATTTTGTTTAAATAGTTCTTTAACTATAGACTTTCTTTGTTTTTTTTTTTTTAAATGTCTGTGAAAAAATTTAGAAGACCCTTATTTACGTTTTATAACTTAATTTTAAACCGTCTAGGCACATTTTATTCCAAACGGCTTATGACCAAACAACTAAATTCAAACTGATACCAAGCGACTATAATTCTTTGTTAAAATTTTATATAAAACACTTTATTTTTTAATTAATAGTCTCATGATTTCTAAACTTCCTTTAATTAAATAAAAAGCAAACACAAAGACTATGAGGGGTGTTGTAGAAATCAAAAACGCAAAAATTTGAAAGTTTTTTTTTAATGCACTTAATCTAATTTTTATAATTTTTGTTATAAAATTGTTTAAAGTTCTTGCGTTTTCGATTTCCAGAACAACCCTATACAATAAAAAAATCTAAATGGTGCATCTTTTTGGACCTTGTACCAATAAAATTTTTTTTTACATATTCCCTCCTTCAGCTGATGTCCCATTAAAAAGAATATTTATGATCCATTATGAGCCGTTAAAAAACTGGATTAAAATAGTGTCGCCGTATTTCTTAACTTAATACTTTTGTTTATTTTCCGTAAAAAAGAAAAGTACAATATTTAAAAGCCAGATATCAAAATAAATACCTCAAAAGCATATTCCATTTTACCGGTTTGTGTAACATTTGCAGCACTCGATCCATAGTTGCTGGAATGGGCTGGACATTTACAACTATAATAAAATAAAAACAAAACAATATTTTAATAATAAACAAATTGCTTTGGCAAAAATAGTTAATAAACTGACGAATTATGAACAATTGTGTTAACTAAGTTTAAAACATTTTTTCGTGACATTTTATTAGTTTTCTGGGTTTTTGTTTTATCTGCTGCTCACAAATGCAAATCTTGTACTAATTTAATAAGAAACTGTAGAATTACGCTAGAGTTGTTGTGAACTTAATCTAAAGAGAACACAACAAAGTATTTATATGTATACAAACACATAGGTACATACTTATGTACGAGATTCTGAGCAGTAATGCCATTTAAGCATTATGATTAGGGGTGCGTCAAACATTTGGTTTCGCATTTGCAAACCATTCCCTTATAATTGCTCGTTCCATTTGCATTAGGATTCGCTAAAATGTGTACCAATATTTAAATCTAATATCTAATGGTGGCAAAATCAATTAAATCTGGAATCTTTTTTAAGAAAATAATTTTGAACAAACCTCTTCATGTTTAAATTTATTTACAGATTCAAGTTTATTTTTCAAGAAATTTCTTTTTTATTTCAAATAATACACAGCCCAATTATAAATAAAAATTCCCCGGGAGTTGTAAAAATGGGAAAAGGGAAAACTCCCGGTGAATTTTTATTCATAATTGGGCTGACATACTTATGTAATTTAATATAGTCTTTTGTATCATAATATAATCATTTAGGAATCAGCTTCACGAGAAAAATACCCGTATATGAGCTCATCTTTCAATCATAAATAATACTCTCTGTGAGAAATTGGTACCCTACCGATGAATCACCTGAAAGAATCATTTGTGATTCCTTTTTGGGCAATTTAATTTTAGTTTTTATAATCATTTTTGAGTCATCTTCGTCTCATTTTTCAATCGTAAATTAACTTGTAGTTTTAAAATTTTTTTTAGCAGCATCTTATGGCTTTTGATTATTCTAGCTTTATTTTGAACCAAACAAAAGTTAGTCAAGCTTTTTATTTGTTTGGCTGACACGAAAGTTTCTAAGTATTTTAATTTTTTTTTGATTTGGCAAAAACAAAATCTCAATAATCTCAAATAAATCAAATTGAAAACATTCAGAAATCATTATTTTAACATATTCATAAATCATATATGAATCCATTTTCTATCGCTCAAGTGATAAATCAGTTTTTAATCATCAAAACTGATCTGAGTAGACTCATTTAGGTGATGTTTACAAAAAACAATCAATAATACTTAGGTCTGTTTTTATGCGGTATATGCGTTCCAAAGAAAAACGCATAAAAATACTCTTTTTTTTCACACAAAATGTATGAATCATTCCGAAATGTTAAAAAACGGCATAACTTCGAATCTTGGTGTAAAAATTAGACCAAATCGCATAAAAGAGTCATTAAATAAAAAAATTACCCAAAAAAACAATTCTTCAAACAATTCTGATCCGCTCATAAATTGTTGCAAAATAACTCTCATCGCTAGTAAAACCAATCCAAATTATCATCGTTGTCATTTCTACATGAAATAACATAAACATTAGCAGTTGGTGCCATAGAAGCATGCATATTTCGAAGATTTTTATGTTTTTTTTTTCAAAATAATGTGAAATTAATTTTTGGATTGCATTGTTTTTTTTTTTTTTGATTTTGCTTAAACACTAAAAAATTTTTGGCTAACTATCTAGAGCAGTGATAACCAAGCCCCGAACGCACGCAAACAAAAATATTATGTACTTGGGTGCGGTCGCAGAGACTGATGATAGCCTGATGTTTTGAAACGAACAAAGTTGTTGTAGACATGTGAATTGCCGACCGTGTCTGGGTGAAAAATACGATTATTAACTTACTCGCGAGCCTATGGAGTGGTTATCACTGATCTAGAGTTATATTGCCAGGGTATCACACGGTTTGTTGGAGCCTCATCCACAAGTCCTCGATCGACCTAGACCTTCGTATAGGAAGGCGAAGAGCTTCCAGAATAAGCTCCAGAGTATATCTTGTCTCCACAGTAAAACGTCTGAGTTATTTCCTTGGTACTCCACCAGTAAAACGTCTGAGTTATATATGGTTCTCCACCAGTCACATGAGTTTTTTCTTTGGTTCTCCACCAGACAACACATCAAAACATTGAGGTTAAAAACGATTGCATATAGTTAATGCAGATACCGCAAAAACTGTAACTCGGTACAGTTATACGACGCCGAAACACCAACCAATGCGGGGTGACAACGCAAAACGCAACAAAAGCAGACAAACAAAAACGACCTGTTTGCCCTTAAGAAATAATGACAAAAAGCGCGAGCTGCTTCTCCACTCAGAGCAATTTTACGAGTGGCATTGTTTTTTAATTTGTTATGTTGTTCGCGATATTCTGACATAAGGTTACAAATTTCTCTATTGATTTTTAAGGCTTTTTCAGTATCAGGTTTAACAGAAGAATTTGAGTTTGTAACTCATTAGCTGTCTGAAGAATGTTTCCAACAGTTTAAACATTGTGTGGTGCTGTAAAGTACAATTAAAAATTTCATCGTCATATCCTCGAACAATTCTTCCAAATCATTGGAATTTAATTCATAGCTAAAACTGTCGTACACGTCGATTTTCTATAAATTGTCTTCTAGAAACCGTAAACGACAGGGGACAAGTCGTGCATACATCATTGACGAAGATGTCGACAACGCCAATCTACCCAACTGGGATATTGTGTGTTCACGTTAGCATTCGCAAAAAATTTAATTTCAATATTCGCTTTTACAATCGCTAAACACACATTCTCCGCACCCCTAATTATAATAAATAAATTGCTTTAAATTTGTCGAAAATAGTTTAATTAACCAACGAAATATGAGAAATTGTGTTAGCTTAATTAAAGATTTTATTAAATTAGATTTTATTAGAGTTCTATGATACATATTTTTGTTCTTTTTTTAAGTTAATTGTAAATTATCAATAAAAATTAAAGTTAAATTTTTTTTTTGTTGATAAACAGCATTGCAAAGCAACTCGCTTTTTTAAATGTGTTCTACAATGCAACCGTGGAGAATTTTACAATAATAAGGGTAATCACGATGGTCATTGAGCAAATTTGCAGTGCATGTTATGATTGATCGTGAGCATACCACTTTTATTTTTTGTGCAAATGTGTTATTTTTCTAAAATTAATTCTGGAAACACAGTAAAAAATCTGCATTTGTTTACAATTAAGTGCCAATTCACACATTGCAAGTCTTATTGATCAGCTTGCTACCTTATAGGCGAGAGAGAGTGAGAGAGAAACGTTTATTTTCCACTCTTAAGTCTCGTTATAAAGTAGCAAGCTGATCAATAAGACTTGCAACGTGTGAATTGGGACTATGCACAGGCATTTTAAAATAAATTTTTTCTATTTAAATTATTTAAATTTAATTCTCTATTTTATATTAAAATTCACGAAAATGGTCAAATTAAAAGTCTTCTTAAAACCAATATGGCGCTTAATCTGTCAAATGTTATTGTTTGCATTTGCTTGCAACTGAGCTTATATGCACTACTAATTTTGCTAATGGATTTTTAAGTGTAAACGAAGTAAAATATTAATATCGATTATAACAGGCTTCCCTGAATTAATCCTGCTGTCAAAATTGTTATCAACAGAAAATTGCATGACGGTCGAACTTATCAACCCAATTATGAATAAAAATTCCCCGGGAGAACCCTTCTCCAACAATTGAATTTAAGTAGAAAATATGTCACAAGGGAAAAAACTCCCTGGAAATTTTAATTCATAATTGGGCTGAATATTTAACAAATTTTGTTCATAGTGAAGAAAAATTTAACTATAAAGATCTTAAATTATACAAAAATTTAAACGAAAAAGCAGTGTTTTTAAAACAGCGGTCATCACAAAGAGAGACAGTTAAAAATGTGCATGTAGTGGTGAGTGCATATTGTGTGCAATGAAACACCAATTCTGAAAAAGAGAGGAAAATAAATTAACTCGTTTGAGACATTAACAATGGTTTTTATTCTTGTTTTTTAACTTTTTACAAATGTTTCGTTAACCTTCGTGTTGTGTGTGTGAAATTCACGAAAAGTGCTCGGCCCCCGGGGGCATAGCGTGATGATCGTTGTTTTAAAATCAATACATTAGGTGTGTTCCACAAGATCTCGGGCATGTTCGGACTAATGAGAGTAAAATGAAAATTACTCTCTAAATTTGCCGAAACTACACAAAATTGCTGGAACGCAAAAAACCATTTTTGCACTTCTTCAAATACTAATGCTGCTTACTTTTCAAATTAAGATCTATTTAAGTGATTTTAGACGTTAAAAAGTCATAACATAATAAAACCAAAACATTTGCATCATTGTAATTTTTTATATTTTGTTTTTTTTTTTATTAAAGATAAAGGATATATGAATGCAATAACGTTTTTACAACTTTAATTTTTTCACAAAAACCTAACATTTTGCTTTTTAATAAGGTTTTTAATTAAAACTAAACATTTTCTTTTGCTTGTAAATTTCCTGAATTATTTATCAGTTTTTTGCCAAACTGTTTTTTTTGCAGATAACCGTTAAACTTACTCTCTTACACAGTTTAAACATCAAATCAACCAAAACTATGCACCTTAACGCCTTCAAAATGGCGTACAAAGTGTCAGCCAGTGGAAGAACATTGCAAGTTACTAACAAAACGATGAAACTGAAATGGTTTTGCAGTGCGGAATAATGTTTTAAAAGCCATTTGCATTTAAGTTTTTATTATCATTATTTTTAATAATAGAAAAAAAAATTTTAAAACAAATAATGCCTGCCTGTCAAAAAACGTTTTTTTGCTCTCCTGAAAAATTATTATTTTGTAACTTAAAACGTTATTCGCGGCTGTGCTTCAATTGTTGTTTCAATATATTTTCTTAAACGAAAATTTTTATTTTTTTTTGAAAAAGTGATTTACTTTTTACAAATTCATTTTTTTGCATACTTCCCAGGGCACATTATTCTATGTATATTTAAATCGGCTAAGGCAAAACAGTTAAGAACACTTTCCTCATCTGTATGTCAACCGATTTGAACAAAATATACACCATGTGAAAGGTATTTACTCACAGAAGTGCACAATATATATTTTATTAAAATCTGTTCAATAATTTCAGAGTTATAAGCGTTTAAAATTGCTACTACCACAAATACAAAATACATAAATAAATTTTTTTTTCAATTATCAACTAATAAAAAAATTAGGGGGATCGATTATTCGACATTTTTCAGAAACCGGTTTTCGAATATCGACTATATAAATCTTATGTACAAATCGAACCAGGCAAAACAGTTAAGAACGCTTTTTTCCTTTGTTTGTCAACCGAACCTCTATGGAAAGAAAAAAAGGGGAAAAACGGGAAACTAAATTTCTTTTTTTTACTTTTCTGTGCTTCATGTGATAATTTTCTATAATATTAGAAACATAATCAGGGGTGTGCTGGAAATCGCAAACGCAAAACGCAAGAATTTTAAAAGTCGTTTTTTAGTAAGATTTCTATAATAAAAGAATTTTATGACAAATATTATACAAACATTTCTCTATTAAACAGAATTTTATAACAAAAATTATAAAAAGAAGATTAAAAGTTTATTAAAAACAGCCTCCAAATTCTTGCGTTTTGCGTTTACGATTTCCAGCACACCCCTGAATATTATAGGTAGAGGGTCCTGAGTGAATGATATCCTATAAGATAAAAAATGTTGGTACTTTCTGTTTTTTATCTGGAACTTTTGAATTTTCGTTAATATTCGACCTATAAAGATAAAATTATACATTAAACTGGGTGAAAAAGAACATTTTTCGTTAACATCTGGTACTTTGATTAATTTTCGTTAATATTAAACATAGAAACATAAAATTAAGCATGCAAAGTCCTAAGTGGATGACAATCTACAAAGGAGACTTTTTGATACTTTTTTGTTTTTCAATTATTATTTTCGGATATTTTTAATATTGAACTAACAAAATTGAATTAACTCACGTAGAAGATAAAATATGAACCGGAGGTTGTTCCCTCGCCAAATCGATCCACCAAGACGGAAAAAATAAATGCTCGAAACATGTTAATTCATATATACTTAGATGTGCTATGTTTTCTTCATATGTACATAAAAATTTATGGTCGAATTTTGACCATTAGGCGAACACTAGTATTCTTAAAATTTTTAATATTTTTAATTAGGCTTAAGTTCATCAAATTTAATTTTTATGAAGAAAGAAATTTTTACAACACGAAAATTAATTAAAATTGTTATTGATAATCTTTCAGTCTTGACCGTGGCCTCAAGGGCTCAAACCCTGGCCGGCAGGTTACCATGACATGTTTCGATCGCAACCACTGGATCTCCTCAGATGGATTTGTAGTCTTACACTCGCAGCCATCGACGACTGCTGACGTCAATAGTCAAACATCAATCCTTAAACCAAATTGTTATTTAACCTGTGGTAGATCGAAATTTGCTTTCCTGAATGATTGTCCATTTTAATTGATTTTACATGTTTTTTACTTACTTCTGTTTTCGAGCCCCGGCCACGGTCAAGAATGAAAGATTATTAATAACCATTTTATTTCATTTTCGAAATTTGGACGACCCTAATGATTAATGATGGAGACTAGGTATGTTCTGAAAAATTGCTCGATTAACAAAAATATTGGAGGTCCGTCATATATTTGACTTCTCTAGGGCCACTCTGGGGCTAGTTACGGCGGTGTCGGGTAATTTTATAAAAAACAATATTTATTATGGGAGTCCCCTTAAGAAGCTCAGGTAGGGGGTTAGTATGTTAATAAAAAATGTAGAGGGGGGAAATATTAGTGGGATTCAGTTTTACATTTTACCCCTCTAGAAGCGACTCAGGGAGAGTTGTGAAGCTTTTTTTTGGCTTTTGTATCGTTTTCCCCTAACTTTGACCACGATGAGGAGCCATTAACCCCATCCCACCCCCCAAATTTTTTGGCTCATGCGTTTTTTTTACAAACTCCACAAAATTGGGGTTCTAGCGTATCGAAATCTTGCTGCTAAGGATTTCCATATAACCCTAATTCACCCCTAATGTATATGTATGAATATATGGCATACAGTCCCTACTTGTTAACTTACTTAGGAACCGCATGGGAAAAAATCTTATAACGTCACGGGCGAAACATGCAAATATATGCGTTCATTTTTATTTATTCTATAAATATAAAAGCAAAAGTAATTCAGAATTTTCAATATTAAGGTTTTCAGTTTTGCCACAAAAAGGAAAAACATCTTCTATAGCAGAGAGGTGTAAAAATTTATTCATGCGACTTTGGCAACACCTTTCTAGTCAATTACTAACTTAATGGCGATTTCTTTTCTGAGAAAAATGTTGCATTAATGTTACATGTTCTACATTTTTGTGTTCGTTTGTACAAAAAATACAACTGTGGGAAAAATTTTCAAGTTCTTTTGTGAATATGTTGATGAAAAACATGCAAAACATGTTGCATGTTTTACCCTTACTTTAACTTAAGGTGTTCATACTGCCCTGTTCTACAACTTTGGTGCTTACTACTTTGTCTGTACAATAAATGTTTTATTTTGTTCGTCATAATTCATACCGTTCATAGTTTTGTTAAAAACTGATTTTAAAACAAAATATAAAAATATTTACAAATTAAAATCAAAAAAAGTCTATTTATATTATAATCGTTTTAATTTTTATAAGCCATTAGTAATGTTAATATTTGTTTAAAAACCGTAATAGCATGCAGAAACCGCTTAAATAGCTTTAAAAATCGCTAATTAAGTACATTAATGATGAAAGTGTAATAGTTGTAAATAAAAGCACTAATTGTGTTCTATTGAAATTGCACAACATGTAACACTTCGAGTGATTTTAGGTAACATTAGAAAATGTTACATGTATGTACTGTAACATATTTTTCTCAGAAAAGAAATCGCCATAAGATAACGACTATTCACTGCTTCTCATCTCTTTTTTCCTACAAAAGAGTGTTATTAACTTAACATGTTATTATTTAACTGATTTTAAATATTTTTCAGATATACACATATATTTTTTTAAATAACTCTTCAAAAAAAAAAAAAAAAAAAAAAAAATGGCAGAGTTTGAATTTTCATTTACTTTTGATGAAGGCAATTACGAAAATGATTTTTCCGGCGATCTGTATGATTTTGAAAATATGTGGCAAGATTTTGGCGAAGAGCTTCGGCAAAAAGAAGAGAATGAACAGTTGCAACAATTGTTTCAACACAAATTACACATTGCCCCGAGTTTCGATGTTAATTGTCATCCGAATGAACGTTATATTTGAAGAGATTTTTTATAAAGAAGTAAATTTTAAGATTTCTATTTATTTTATTTATTTCTAATTTCATTTTAAAATAATGGCTTAACTTTGACTTTTATTTTATTTACAATTTTGTTAAGAGTTTTTCTTTTATACAATTTATTTGTTTTTAAAAATTTTTTGCAAAGCTATGTACCTTCAACTGGTTTGAAGGTTTTTTATTATTATTTTTTTTCTAAGATTTTACAATTTAATGTGATACATATTGTATTATATTTAAACTTTATATTATTGTAGATATTAAACAATCGTTTGATAGTTTATTTATTGTAAACAAAACAAGATCTCGTTATTTTTTAATCTCTATTTGAAACAACAAATGTCGTTTTAGCCATATTTTTTTAAAAGCATTTACGTTGATTTATAAACGCTTGTAAAATATTTTAGTATTTTTTTATGCATTTCTATGTTTTTAAAATCTTGACTTTTTGTTTAGATATTATATTTGTTTTATTGTAATTATTGAGGTTATGAAATATTATTTATCGAACTCATGTTTTTATTTTAAAACAAATTTTTATTTATCTATTACAAGTTGCAAGACAAATTTTAATGGGTCGATTTCACAGGTTTATATCGCTTAAATGCAAATTGTTGAAAGAGATTAATAACGGAAAAATTATATGTAAATAATTGTTCTTTTATTTTTGTTAATTAGTTAGTGATGGAAATCGATTTTGAAAACGAAACGATTTAAACCCGATAATATCGTTTTCAGTATCTTAAAAAATTGATTTGTAGTACATTTTGCTCTTATTTTTTGTATATACATATTCTTTAAAATTTTAAATTATGCTTATTAAACTGTATTTTGAACAAAAAATTAACCTCCATATTCATAAAAAATATTTCAGGTTTATAACAGGTTTACAAAACGAATTTTCTATGAATATTTGTTTAATAAACCTTTCATAAATTAAAAATATTTTTCATGAATATGCCGGTAAGACTTTAAATCAGAAATGGATTTTAGAATTGATCATTTTTAAGTCGATCGATTTTCATCACATATATAAAAATATAATTATAAGCTCTTTCCGTTGATCATATTATTTTAATTTTAGATTAAATTATATCGATTTAACTAAAACTGCCAGTTAAGCAATTTCGCATTGAAAATTTATATGGGAAAATACTAAAATATATTTATTTAAAAATATATTCCATTTAGAGCCACTTTTTGGGTTAGAGATTAGCGATTAAATTAACTTTAATCTCCGTATTTACTTTTTTAGTTGTATTTTTTTACTTTTTTTTGTTAGTTTAAGCGGCCAACGGTGGTGGTTTAAACCTAAACTTAAACTGTTAACATACACATATTTAACGTAAAGAACTTTTGCAAAAATATAAATAAAAAATACATTTTAAAACATGAGTTATTGCTTAGCACTTTTATATAATTTTTTCGTTCTATATATTATTTCTTAAATATATTTTTTCTTTAAACACAAAAAATTTCTACCTTGTAAACAATATTTCATTTTCTTCTTCTTCTTTGAAAACATCCATAATGCTTTGATAAAAAGTATGGTTTAAGCCACCACCCAAACATATCTAATTCAATTGATGATCAATTAACTTAATTATCAGATAAGCTAATCATAGAATTAAATTAACTTTAATCTCAAACCCAAAAAGTGGCTCTTAAAATTCAATACGAACTTTTACGTTTAAAATTTTTAAACAGGCAGTAAAAATACTTTTTCGTCAATTACAAGCGGTAAATAACACAAAATAATTATAATTTTTTTAATAGTGACTTAAATTGAAGCACCGGTGTTGAAAAAAATTTATGGCCTGCTCATCGATTTCGAACGAAGTTTTCGTTCGCTTAACTTACATGTAAAAAAAAAACAATCAGCCTTATTGTGATGGTCGTTGCCGTAAACGACCGTGTGGTTTTTTGTAGTAGATTAAAGAAAACAGGTTATGTTCTACTTTAATCTTTTACAAAAAAACGACACAGTCGTAAACGAAAACGACAACCACAATAAGGCTGAATATTTTATAATTTGTTTTTGTGTCAAATATAAGTTAAGCGAATGAAGTCTTCTTTCGGAAGTAGATAAACAGGCAGTTAAGTTAACTGATTTTTGCATGATTATTAGATTTTTAATCATTAAATTTTAATTAATAACCAAAATGTTTTTATCAAGACATTCTTAGAAATTTTTCAGAAAACCGTTAATTACAAATTAGTTTTGTGTGTAACGACTATTAATCTTTTTTGTAGTAAAATAAATTTACTTTGTTTACCGTGAAGTCTGCCTAACTTTCAATCTTAAGTTAAATTAAATGTTAACTTTTGTCTTTGATTTTAACTAAAACACTTTTATAAATAAATATATTTTAAGAATGATTAACAATTTTTTGTATTATTTCTTTTTTTAAATTTTTTAAATTTTCTAACCTCCGAATTTGAAAACAAATAGTTTAGTAAAATTTGAACTAGGATTAGGAAATCTGAAAACAGATTTGTGCCGCATTAACCAAGTGTATACAAAATGTTGACGGAACAGCTTAGATTTGCTTAAAAATTTGTCTTTAATAAAATAATAAAAAAATTACATTTCGCCGGAAAATCCGAGTTTCAGACTACGTTAAACTAAGCTTAAACTTAATCCACATTTCAAAAATCCGGCCTGAGACGACGCACAGAGGAGTATTTGGCCTGAAAAGCTGGCCAAAAAGGCCAAACTGAATTTTAAGAAATCTTAAGAACTAAGTACGCAGCTCGACAGACAACAATATTTTACATTATATTGTAAATTTTGAAGACTTTTAGTTGCGATTTGTAGCTCTGAGACCCTGCTTAAGTCAGGAAAGTGAAGAAAATTATATGAGATTTAAATGTTTTTTTCGGTTTCTGGATGTTTATATGATTTTTTTTGCGGCTAAACGAATAAAGGTTTAACAAAGATTTTTTTTCGCTGAAAGGTTTGATCAAAAGTTATTTAAAAAAGAAAAAAAATTTAAAATATGTTAAATATTTATGTTGAAACAATTCGTTCAAAAGCTACAAAAAAACAAATTATACACTTTTTTTTGTTTGCAAAAAAAGGAAAACAAGAGGTTTTTAAAAGTGAGGTTAGCATGTCTACGAATTATGTTTGATACCACAATAAAATTTGGAAACTGTAATTTTAGAAACCAAAAAAAAGTGTGCGCAAGTTGGCGCCATTATTTTTGACGATTTTTTTAAATTTTCACATTTCTTCTATTTTTGCTCATCGGGCACTTTTTCTTATACATTTATATCGTCATAAACATTTATGTATTTTGAATTATTGATTTCAACTGTTATTCACACCACTTTTAACACTTCACAATATTAATACCTGCCTATATGTAATTATAGATTGCAAAAATTCCTAATTATCCGTAATAGTTTTAAGGGAATGTCCCACACATCCCCATAAAAAATTTTTTTTTGAAAAAATAGCTTTTTCCAAAAAGAAATCGAATTTTTTGAATAAAATTGTTTAGTAAGGTAGTTCTTTTGGACTTTATATTTTTTTACAACTCAAAATTTTTTTTACATTAAAAAAAATTTTCACCCAAGTAAAAAATTTTCAAGTCGAGAGGCGCGGATTAGGATTTTATTTTAGACTCATGGTTTCTTCGGAGAATTTTCTTAGAATTTTATGTAGATTACGTTTTTGCTATACGATTTTTGATTTTTTTTTTCATCCATACAAATCGACCCGCCCTAATGTACATACAGTCTGTCAAGAATGAGTTTAAACCTTTAAAATCAACATTTGTTAATTGAGTTTTGCGATTTATACCAACTTTTATTCCTTAAGCTTCGTACAGACGATGGTCAGATCTTACAATATTGGTAAGCAGCGTTGCTTAAATTGCATTAAAATTGGCTAAAATTTCTTACAACTGTGTGAACATTGTAAGCTCATTTGTATTTGCAGATGTGCAAAATTAATGCATCTGACAATGGACCATTGTCAGAAAAATTTTGCTGTTGGCAACGCCTGCTTACAATATTGTAAGATCTGACCATCGTCTGTACGAAGCTTTAGGAATGCGGCTTTTAGAAAAATCTTAAAAATTTAAACTTTTTGGTTCTTAAATTTTTTTATTGCATGTTGAAAAAATAGAAATATATATAAAATAAATGTGTTCCGGTGCATCTTCTGATCCTCCTACTATTAAAATCGGAGAACACGTTTTCAAGTTATGGCAAAATATATAAGGCAACCCAACGATTTAGGGGGTGAAGTATGCCACGCCTTTAAAAGAAAATCCTTACGTACTAGAGAAAAACGGAAAACAGATTTGAATTAAGGGCATCAAAATCCATATAATCCACATACTTTTATTTCTAGGGTAGAGAAAACTTTTTTTGTTGCGCAGTGTAATTTTTTCAAAATCTGCCACTAGACTTTTTATATCATACTACACCTAAAACTATCAAAAAACTAAAACTTTTAATTCAAAAAACACGTTTAATAATTTTGGCCAGCTTTTCAGGCCAAATACTCCTCTGTGCGACGCGTCGCGACGTTGAGTTAAATTGACTTTATTTAAGACGACAGGAAATTTAAAAAAAAAATTAGTAAAATAAGTTGGAATGCACGAAACAAAACGATATAAACAAATGATTTGCACAATTTCAAGAATAAAGTAAGGCAGAAAAAGACAATCAGCATGAGGGAATTACGATTGTTTAGAGGGACAACAGTTGTACATCCTATTTACCAAAATTAAAATCGGCCTTTTTATGTAAGGCTTTGTCGTTAACGACTTAATCGTTTTTTGTTTTTGATTAAAGAACACTGCTTGTATGTAACCTTAATCTTTTACTACAAAAAACAACTTAGGCGTTAACAAAAACACCTTACACGATAAGGCCGACTGCATCAACAAAACTAAAATGATAACGTCAATTGGCGGTCTTCTGACTCTTGTTTTTAAATGTTACTATGATACTGTTATTTGAAATTTACAATGTAGTCACATTGTTAAATTAAAAACTACATGACCGTCTTTTGACTACTGCGTTTAACGTCGCTAAAACACTAGAAATATAAGTTTCATAAAAATAAACGGACATGTTCTGGTAGTTGAAATAACGTCAAATTGAAATCGAACAAATTTGGAAAACTCTCCTGTGTTCAAAGTTTATTAAAATATTTCCATTTATATTACTTTTGAAATCAGGAAAAGCTACGTTAATTTATTTTATACAAAAATTTTGTTAAAAATCTTCATCAATTTTAATTTCACCGTAAATTTGATTGCCAGAACATGGCCGATAGTTTTTCTAACTTAAAAACTGATTTGTTTTTTTTTTTCGCAACATTAATTGAATTAAGTTTTTGTGAAACTAAAGTACATTTTTTATATTTGGAGTGTTGTAGTTATACAGATCTTTGTCAACTCGAAAAATGTAACTTTAGAAAACCAAGGTCAGGTTTTTGTATATATAATGTTGTAGGTTGGTGTGCAGGAATACTTTTATTCCCCATTTGTGTAAAACGGAACGCCAAAAATTACATTGAAAGCGGAAACAATGTAAAAAAAAAATCATCGTTTTGTTGTTGCTTTCTACAGAAATTCATATTTGGGCTATTCACAAGGTAGTTACAAAGTTGTAAAGTCATATGTCTTAAAATAATTACAAGAAATATATATGACTGCTGTGGGCAAGCGCTTGTAATTTAGATTTCGAATGTACAGTTACGACGAAATAATGAACACAGCATTAAAAATTTTTATTTTGTTTCAAACACAACAATAAGTGATTAGTATTGTGGTTATTTTGTTGAACTATTTATGGTTTTTAATCCAAATTTTTAATATTTTTAATTAGGCTTAAGTTCATGAAATTTAATTTCTATTAAATTATTTTTGTGAAGAAAGGAATTTTACAACATGAAAATCAATTAAAATTGTTATTGATAATCTTTCATTATTGACGTGGCTCGGGCTCGAACCCTGGCCGGCAGGTTACCATGACATGTTTCGATCGCAACCACTCGATCTCCTCAGATGGATTTGCCGTCTTACACTCGCAGCCATCGACGACTGCTGACGTCACTAGTCAAACATCAATCCTTAAACCAAATTGTATTTTAACATTTGGTAGATCGAAATTTGCTTTCCTGAATGATTATCCATTTTAATTGATTTTACATGTTTTTTCCTTTACTTCTGTTTTTTCGTACTTTCGTCAAGAATTTTTCTTGAAGTCCAAGTACATTTTTTTTTTCCACTTTGTCTTTCTCTTTTCTGTTGACCTTTTTCAGCACAACTTGAAGGACAAATGTACACATAGAGCTCGTGCCTTAGCTTTAACAATAATTAGTATTGTGGTTATTTTGTTGAACTATTTATGGTTTTTAATCCAAATTTTTAAAAGCAAAAGTTCAAAATCATAATAACAACCACAAAGACAATTATTTCCGCACTATTAATTGTCTGTGTGGTTGTTGTTATATTTTTGCACTTTTGCTTTTTGCAAGGGTGCAACTTGTGACGTGAATACACTTAATAATTTTTTTAAGCAATTGTAAAATATTATTTAGGACATTATGACGATATGACTTGATAGCACACCTTGTGAATAGCCCAATTGTGTTTTAAAATTTTCGACGCCACAAGATATGCAGCGTTTAAAATTTAAAAATTGAGTGCAAGCTTCTGTAGGAAGCAACAACAAAGTTACAAAACATTTTTGACTTTGTTTCTGCTTTCAAAAGCGGGATTAAGTAGAGTTTTTCTTTTCCCGGTCTTTTTCATTTCCCGGGAAAGCCAAATTTATTTTTCAATTTCCCGGGATTCCGGGAATTCCCGCTCAATACAAATCGATGCAAAATATTATTTAATTTATTTGAACAAACAACATTTCCTGAGATCAATTAAATAAGTTTATAAATGCATTCAACTTTTTATCTCTGGGGAAAAAAGGAAAAAGCGCTTAATGGCACCTTAAGATTTTCATGTTCAAAAATGGGCAAAATTTTCAATTATTTTGTAGGATTTTTGAGGAAGTTATAGTAGCAAAATGACTTTTTGGTTATCTTTTTTCAATGTCCAATAACATTTGGCATAATAACACTGTGTCAGAAATTTTCAATAAAGTCGTGACCAAATGAATCTGACACCTAATCTTTATGTAAAATTGTCCGCTGAATTCGAATCGCTTTCAGCGTCGATCCGTCCGTCAGGCAGGCTGGAGGTTTAGGTCGCAATATTGAAGATAATGTGATGAAATTTGGTACATACGTTTCAATAAGGTAAGAATCGGTCCGGAATAGTCTCTGTGCCCATAAACTATCTTTTTATGTTGGCACATATTTAGATTAAATTTGGTCCAAAAATATCTTATTGCACATTTAGTTGTCTTGCAACTTTTTTTTTTAAATGGATCAATATTTGACTACAGTTTTCTTACAAATAAGACTCCCGATAAAAGCTTTAAGTACCATAACTTGCTTATACATGTTTGCATTGATATAAAATTCGGCAGCGATAACTTTTATAATAATAGCTACTATGTCATAGCAAAGTTTTGTAATATGTAAATATGTAAATATAAACAAAAGAAAGTGACCAAAAATAAAGAAAAACTAAATTTTTTACTGCTAGCTCCAAAATTGACCATTGGTTTTATATAAACCCCTATTCCAAAATCGCTTTTAGGCGAACAATGTTAATATTAAAATAATACAACCTATTAAAAGTGTGTTTATGTAATTTGGTGTAGTGTATCAAATGGAAGCGCTTTACCGGCTAAACTTTCTTATAACGTTTCGTTTAAATGTGATAAACTGAAATTTATTGTTAATGGGATAAGCTATTCCTATGCGCATTTCACTGGTTGCTTAGGCCTGATCGTCAGGAAACTTCATCCAAAGATTTTAGAAAAACTAAAGATATTATACAAATAAAAATGTTAAGCGAATAAGAATTATAAACCCCAGATTTACCTGTAACAACCCTGCAAATAAAATTGGACCACCTGATCCATTTTGATAAAATGGACTGCTCCATGGACTGGTCCGATGTAATGCAAGCATGGACCATGTCATTGTTAAAAAGTGTTTATAGTGAGACGACATGTCTTCGTTTTTTTACGACATGCGTTCGTTTTTAAACGACTTCAAAACTAATCCTTTTGAGTATACCATGGAGTAGTTTTAAAACTACTCCTTAGTGGTCCAAAGGTGGGTTATATGGTCCTCTCCTAGTACATCGTAATGTTAAATAGACCAGGTTTTTTCCATACGTTTGGGTTAGTTTTGGACTAGTCCTGGTCCCTTGTGGACTACTCTTTACACGCGTGTTTGGACTGGTCCTATTATTTGCAGGGAATATGAAAGCTTAAACAAAAACAACAACATAAAGCAGTGGGCTTATCTTTTGTAACAGTCCCGACTACAATTGGTTGATTTTTTGCCAACTCTAATGGTGTTTTCTTTTCTGACAAAAATGTTCCATGTATGCTACCATTCGCGCGGGTTTTTGTTCTATTCTTAAAATATATGCAAACATGTGAAAAGTTGTCGTTTTCCTTTCTAAAGGCTCAGTTAGGCGAACGTTGCTGTACCCGTAATATACCGCACCGTACTGTAAGCACGTTGGTGCACTTAAAGAACGTTTAAAAACGTGTCATATGTTTTCTCATACATAAACAAAAAGCAATGGTACCTATACATAAAACAAAACACACAGTGATGGGAATCAAAAATGTTCAAATGGTGACCGTTGTGCAGAAAAGGTACCACGTGATTTCAATGGTATTAAAACAGTATTTTGTGTATGTAAAAAATGTTAATAATTTAATATTTATATTATAGATTTACAATAAATACATTTTTATTTTAGCATATATAAATTTTTAGCATACATATATTGTAAATGTGCATACACCAAACAAGGTTTTGATACCATTTAAAGTCTTTTATATGTTCCACATTTCCATTGTATGTGTATATGCATTTGTATATTTTAAACATCTAAAGATATTCCATAGATATACTAAAAATAGTACCAAAAAAAAGAGCAAAATTACCCACATTCAATATCACATACAAGACGCCCATCACTGTCTTACAAATGTCACGTATCAACGGCATGAAATTCTATTTTATACAGATTGGTACGTTGCAACTACGGTACATTGCATTTCGGTAAGCTTTTGTATTGGTTTTCATATAACAAAAAGCGAACAGCTGATGGATACAGTACAGATACGGTACAGCAACGTTCGCCTAACTGAACCTTAAATATGTTGCAACAATAAATGGCAAATTTGGTCCATTTCTTACCCGCAGTTATAACTGAGTGTGAAATAATACCCTTTTTTGCATCTGCGTAAAGAACTTTTTTATGCAAGCAATTTTTTTATTAAGTTTTTTATTCAAATTCAAAGAAAATTTAATGTTGAAAATTGCTACAAGCGTGGTGAATATCGCTTTTAGTAAAAACTTTAAATTCAATATTTAACACGCTAAATACACATTAGTGTTGAGTGTAAAGCGGCCCATACACTTGCAATATTATTGTATATGATATCCGCCATATTATTTCCATTTTGTCCTATATTATGCAATAAGTCGCACAATTCATTCAATAAAAAATGAACATAACCTATAGGAATAACATAAACAGCATTGCACAATGTTGCAAACACATTTCACTTTCTTTTCGTTGTGCAATAAAAAGTAAAAGTCTTTTGATTTTTGCCAATATATTGTGTCACCTTTGAATATCACATACACATTGGCGATATAATTGTACAATGCGTGAAATTTAACAATTTTATTGCAAGTGTATGAGCCGCTTAAAACGAAGCTATTATTTTGTTCCATTTTAATTTAGAAAAATGTATCACTTTGTAAGGGTACGTGTAACCTGTTAAATATGTTACACAAATATAAAGTATTATTATTTTTTAGAAAAGAAAACACCATAAATGTAGTTGTAAGTGGGTAAAGACAAAACAAAAATAAAAAACAATTTACTTTATTTTATTTTGCCAGTTCAGTTTAATTTACACTGCCACATGCATATTAGTTATCAAAGTTTTTCTTGGGATTTAAACTCTTCTTACGTTTTTTTTTTTTAATTTAGCATTAGCGCTTAAGCCCAATGTTTTTTAAAAGAAAGAAATTCTAACCTTTCAACTTGTTTCCAGCGTTAATAAAAAGACACAACATTTTTAACTTTTTGGAAGTTTTATTATTTAAAATATTTTAACACTTTGTTTAATAGATAAAATTCTTATTGTTTCTTCCAAAAAGCGCACATTTTTTTTGTACCTAAAACTAAACATTAAAAATAAATTTTATCTTTTAACTAAAATATGTTTCTAATAATAAAAAAAAGTTTATTTGTTTTGTTTGTTTAAATTTTCAATTTATTAAATTATTAATGTAAATAACTGCAAAAAATTTTATACAGAGAAAAAAAACATAATTAAATTAAATTCTATAATATAATTATTTATAAAAAAGAATCTGGTTAAAGAACAAAAGAAATTCAAAGAAAAAAGGTCCCCAAAAAGGTTAGAAAAAGAAAACTAGTTAGATTCTAGTACAGATATAATTAAAGTAAATATTGAAAGATTATTGAACTTTTAAAGATTTGGAGTTATCAACAGAAATTTTAAATATTTTTTCTTAATAAAAAAAAAGAAATTGCTTTAAAAAGTGATGACCACCAAAACATGGCACTTTAAGTAGTAAATAACTGTTAATTTTAACAAAGAGGTCTATGGAGCTTGGGGCATGTCTCAATATTTGAAAAAAAAAATTTAAATGTAATTTGGTAAATCAAAGTTTAATTTGCCAACTGTTACATTTTATAAAAGTTTTTGCTTGTCAACAAAAACTTTTTAAAATCATGCATTCATTATAATTTAAGTACAATTTTATGGAATTCAGTTTTGTTATTTTGGAAATGTTCAATTCTTTAGGAATTATTGAAGTTGTTATTTAATACTACATATTTTATAATTTATTTGTTTTGTTTTTATTATTAAATTAAATAGAATTTTATTTGTCTTTCTTTTTGTATTTCATTTCATTAAATGTTGGAAAACTTGGGAAAATCATCTTATGTTTAAATATGTAAATATTTATTTATTTAAGTCATAGCTGTTAAATAATGATTACTTATTGTAATGATTAGTAATTAAATTATTTTGATTCAACATTTTAAGTAATTGATTTAAAACAATTACTTTTAGTTTTGCCTGATTACTGATTGATTATGTTTACAAATATTAAAAAAAATAATCGCGATTACTTTAGATTATCGAAAAATAATCAAAAGTAATTCTAAATAATTACAAAATAATCTTTACTTTTTAAAAGAATATTTAGAAAATAATCCTTTAAATAGTTTAATTATTTCTGAATTATTTAGGATAACTTTAGATTATTTTACGATAATTTCAAGTAAATGTTATTATTTTTTAGATTATTTGTAATCGTAATCAATTACACAAATTCTACTACACGATATCTAATCATTTTATCTTATTACAATCGTAATTTAACAGCTATGATTTATGTATGTATAGTATGTTTAAGTATAAATAAAAACCGATTACTTTATTTCAGTTTTAATTTAAAAAAAAATTATATAAATGTATTTAAACCTTTTTTTTTTATTTAAAAAAATACTTGGTTTTTTAGATTTTCTTTTTAAAACTACAAAAAAAAAAATAACTGAAAATATTTAACCCTCTCTTAGATGTGCTGCTGCTCTATTAAACTAAAAACTACTCAAAAGCCCTTAAACTCTTGTATTATCTCTCTCTCGTTTTTAGCTGGGTGTTTCAAAAATATTTCTTTGTTTAAAAAAACACCCTGTTACTCACGATTATTAAACAATATACTCTTCCAACCTATCATTTTTTACACTCCTGACTTTTGTTTTTTGCTTTTGTGTGCTTGATGTTGTTTTAAACTTGATTTATAGGAGTATATTGATGTACTTTAGGTTGTTTAGGCTCTTTGGGTGGCTTAATGTCTTCGGTAAGTTTTTGATATACAATGGAATTTGTATGGGCCTGTAATAGTGACATACGATAACGTTCTCCACGTTTGCGCATAACCATCGATATGACCTTGGCAATAACCAGAAGCAATACAATGACACAGGTAATAATAATAATGATGGGTACTAAGAATTTGTAACCGCTGTAGTAAATGTGACCACGTTCAAAAATGTACTCCTCATCGTTCTCATCATCCTTGTCGTCGTCGTCATCGTCATCGTCATCGTCGTCATCATCATCATCATTATCTTCGTTCTGTATTAGTTGTTTTTTGCGGTCAGCAATGAATTTATCTGGAAAATGGAAAAAAGAGAAAGATATAAAATAATTCTTGCAGTTGCAAAAAGTTAACAGAAAATTGATATGGTTTGTAGGATTTATTTAAGTGAAATTTTTTAAATTAAATTTTACATAAGAATTAACAACACGATTTTATATTTGTAAGCTTGAAAGGTTTACTTAAAGCTTAAAAAAATCTGGAGCGTGTGTGCATAGATTTCTGAATCATCTAAAGGAAACTCTTAGGCCGACAATTATATAGATCGGCGAACCCTAGGAAAGTTCCATAAATGCTCTTAGGGCCATTATTACAACTTGAAGTTAGCTAAAGTTAAGATTAAATTGACAGGTAATAATGTGTTATCTGTCAAAAAGCGTCTGTTAACTGTCGGATAACAGCTAACGCCAAGTTATAATAATGGCCCTTAAAGGAATAGACTGAAAATCAAAGGACCAAACAAATAACATAAGCATGCAAATTACAAAAAATCCGTCAAATTACAATTTCTATTAACCTTTAATGAAAAACTATACCAACAAATAGGTCCACAAAACAATTACTCACCCAATAGGAATCTGTCTGTGGTTTCCTTGCTCAAATCAATTTCCTGCACGCGAATGCCATGATCGATAATCTTCTTGGAAATTTCAGCCTTCTTTTCGTAGTCATCATAGTCATCTTTGTTATTATCGGTATTCTCATCATCGTCATCATCATCTTCGCCTTCATCATTATCATAATCATTCTCCTCCTCGGCGTTATTAATGTCATCTTCATCCATTAAAATCTCATGATGGGAATCCTTCAAAATCTTTTGTAATTTATTATTTTCCATAATGGTCAATAGATTCTTAGCATCTTCATCCAAATCCTTGTCAGCCTTTTGTAAACGTTTTTCGAACTTATTACCAACACCCATATTCCTTTTTCGTGCTAAATCTTCATGCTTGCAAACCTCATGAGCCAAAGATGCCCAACCGGCTTGATTTTGAATTTCGATTTGTTGGCTATCGCCCAATTCCAAATTGGCCAATGAAGGCATTGAATGAGGCATTAATTGGTGATTAAGCGAGACGTAGCTAATAAAGTCTTGGAATTCTTCGTTGCATTTCAAAGGATTGTGGCTGATGTCAAGACTTCTTAAGTTCTTAAAGTTACGCACATCGTTGGAGTGTATTTTGTGAATTTGATTTGAGGAGGCATTGAAGGATTTCAAAGTTTCATAGAATTTATATTTGCGTCCTACACCGTATTGGTTGTCGGTCAAAAGAGTCTTCAATTCACAATCGCTAACATCCAATTCACGCAATTTACTCAAGGGCAAGAAAAGACGTACGGAAAGTTTGTGTATGGGATTACCAGCCAAATTTAACTTGGTCAAATCGTTGTTATTCATAAAGATCAATTCATCCAATTTGGCAATTAAATTGTTGCTTAAATCCAAATCTATTAATTTCTTCAAGCTTGCAAAGGTGTCTCTTTCCAAATTGTTAATGTTGTTCCAGGCCAATTTTAATATGGCCAAATGAGGCATGGTAGAGAAGGTCTTATGACCCAAAGCACCAATGGCGCAGTTGGAAATATCCAAATAGTAGACGGTGAAATAACCATTATAACTACGGAAACCATCGGTAGGTAATTGACTTAATCTTGGATTATCATTCAATCTGATGACATCTAATTCGGAATTCTTGAAGAATATCATGCTGGACACTTGATCCAATTCATTGATCGACAAATCAATGTTTCTTAAATTCTTTAAAGTCATGAAAGAGTCGGGTTGAATTTTGGTCAATCCATTGCCTTTCAAATTCAAGTTAGTCAAACCGGTCATTTTGTCAAACATGCCATGGTGCACAGTATGTATTTGATTGAAACTCAAATCCAATTGTTGCAAATCAGGTGTACCGAACTTTAAATCATTTGTGATAGAGTTGTACTTTAGGTGTAAAATAGCCAAAGCAGTGTGATTTAAAACGGCATGAGGCAAAGTTTTCAAGGAGTTGTAGGAAAGATCCAATTCTTCAATGGTATCAAGTTTATCGAAAACACCTTCGGGGATTTTCTGCAAATTGTTCTGAGACAAGTTGATGTAAACAATGTTGGTTAACTGAGAGAAGGCATTGGGATTAAGTTCCATTAGATTGTTGCGTGATAAATCCAATTCTTCAATGCTGGAAGACTGCCAAGGAAATAAGACAATATAATTAAGCTTTCAAATAATATTAAGTTACTAACGTACCTTTAACAAATAATGAACATTGGACATAACACTCAAATCATTGCCAGATATGGTTAACAAACGCAATTTCTTGTTCTTGGCAAAAGTATCGGGATTGATAATGGCCAAACCAACATTGGTGAAATTGACCGAGAATAAATCATCCAAGCCATTAAAGGCATCAGGATGCAAATACTCAATGGTGCAGTTGGCAATCTTAATAGAGGAAACATGTTTCAAACCCAACTCTAGGAAGAAGTCAGGACCCAATAGAATGGGATATTTAGGACCAACATCGGTTACCACTAAATCGGTAATATCCTTGCCGAATTTTTGGGTACCAGGATCAATGCTGCAAAAAAAATTAAACTTAATGACAAAAGATCTTGAATTTTTTTCTTCTCAAACTTACCGACTACAGTAGGCCACCAAATAACTATTGACATTACGTTCGCAAGTACAATAACGTGGGCAAGGTACATCTTCACTGAAAACAACTTCCTCTTCATCCTTGATATCATTGTCATTTTCAAAGTCATCATCCTCATCATCGTCATCATCATAATCATCTTCATCCTCTTCCTCATCATCATTTACGGTATTGTCGTCATGAAATTCAATATTATTTGATTCCTTATTGTCCTCTACAGCAGCTTTAGCAGTGGAAGTCTGTAACTAAATGTCGAAGTACATGCTCAGTCTATTCTTTATCATTTTCTTTTTCAAAACCTACCTTGATATCTTCCTTAATGGGTTTCATTTCAATAGGTTTCTTAGCTAATTTCTCCTTATTTTTGCCCTTTTTACTAGCAGTTGTCGATTGGTCATAATTTAAACCGTATTCATAATCATCGTAACTATCATAATCATCATAAGTATCATCAGCTGTTTCGGCATTTGTGCTAGTTGAATTTAATTTTTTAGCCAAAAGTTGTTTGAATCTGAAAGATAGGAAATTTGTTAACTTAATTTCTCCCCCCAATTGCGTTTCCATGACGACCTACCTTTCGTCTTTGGACAAAGCTTCAGAATGCTTAGAAGCTTCCACCAAATCATTCAACATGTTGTCATTAACGGTCTTTTGGGTACTGCTGGTACTGTGACTCTTTTCACTTGTTGTCGAAGGCAAGGGAATTTCTTTCACTTTGGGCGTTGAAATTTTAACATGTTGTTTTTCTTCGGGAAAAGTTTCGTCCATGTCTAATTGATTGTCGGGTATATCGTCGTGCACAACAACCAGCGGTGTAATTGTGCTGGAAAGTGCTAACTGAAAGACCCCTATGGAGAGGAGCAACAGTAGCACCAGTCTTGACTGGCGTGACATAGTGGAGTGTTTTGAAATCTGTAAAGAAAAATATGAATATAAAATACATTTTAAGGTATTGAAAGCTTTTTAAATTAACTGATGTTTTTTCTTTATTCTACTTAAAAAAAGTTTTTTTTTCTTGTGTATATACAAGCTTTTAAGCATTCCCGGCAAAAAATCTAACCGATTTTTCTAATGTTTACCATTTTAACCAACTGAAAAGTTTTTAATAAAGAAACAGTTACTAATTTTTTTATCTCAATAAAATAAAAAAAATTGTTTGTTATCTATTGTCGCTGATAAGATATAAAAAAACAATTACAAAGAAAAATATTTATTATTATAACCATTAGTAGTTGGTATTGTCGACATAGCTAAATGAAAAACCCCATTGATATACTTTTAATATACGTATAAAATAATTTAATGAACGAATTATTTTCAACGAATTCTGCAATTCGAATTAAGTCATATATCGGGTGTTTCTTTTAAGAGGTTCACAACTTTGAGTTGGCAACACTGCTTTATTTATGTTTTGAATAAGCAGAATTTTGGCATTTGGAGTGAGGATAATAGACGAATTTTTGTCGAAACACCATTACATCAACTGAAAATAATAGTTTGGTGCGCTTTATGGGCTGTCGAAATGGTCCATATCGTCAACTCATTCGTTTGGCGCATATGCCAAAAAGTCATATAGAGAAAAACGACAAAAACATGAAGCTTTCTGAATTTTTTTTTTGTATTTTCACTACTGCTTCCGGCATAGGTTTTGAAGAAAAATGTAAATTTTTCTGAAAGTTAATGAACGGACGTAGAAGTTATTTATTGCAAGTATTGTATTGCTTCGCATGCGCCATTTTTAAAAATTTAGTTTTAGAAAATAGCTTTTTGTGCTGCATACGTATACTTTTGTTTAATTTATGTTGTACGTTTTTGTTTGAGGAATTAGCTGCATTCGCCAAACAGTGGCGTGCAGAGCAAAACAGTACTTAATAAACTTTAAAGTAGTTGATATGCCTCAAAATTAATGCTTTATGTCTCAAAAACCATAAAAAATTTCGTGAAACAGGTATTGGATTCAGCAAGGGGGTATTCAAAATATATATACGCCATAACTAACTCAATTTTCTTAAACATGTTCGGTAGGTCAAACCAATATTGGGCTGACGATGATTCGAATTTTTTTAATATGAACCTCAATTAGCTAGTATTAATCCTGCTGTCATGTGGTTTCAACAGAACGGAGCCGCATGACACACAGCGAGCACTATGATGAAAGAATAATTTCACGTAATTGGCCAATTAATTGGCTACAAAGATCGAGAAACTTAACCCCATTCATTTTCATTGGGTTATGTTAAGCAATTTGTCTTTGTCGATAAACCTAAGACAATTCAACAACCGGAAAAGAACATTTGAAGAGTTATTGGCGAAATACGGCGGCAAATGCTGCCAAAAGTTTGTGCAAATTGGTGTTTTAGATTGCGCCTTGTAAGCGCCAGTCGTAGAGGCCACATGCCCAAAATCATATTTAAACATTAATGGTGCATATTATAAACTAAATTCGATTTTCGATAGCAGTCGAATTAGCTGATCGAACGAGTTTTCATTTGGTATTATGGCGCGCATTCGATAAAAATTTACTAATGTGATTTTGTTAATTCACAGTTGTGCATTTTCGATCAGCTATCACTTAAAATAAAAAATTTTTGTTTACAAATTTAAAAAAATTAAATTATGGTTGTTTTCAAATAATTTAGCTTCATAATACCAAATTAACAATCGAAAGACGATGTTCGATATCCAGCGAAAATCGTTTATTCGAATGTTACTCATAATAGGGGCCTATGTCGATAAACGAAAGACAATTCAAAAACTGGAAACAACATTCGAAGAGTTATTGGCGAAATGCGGCGGCAAATGCTGCCAAAAGTATGTGCAAATTGGTGTTTCAGATTGCGCCTTGTACGCACCAGCACCATGGCCAAAATCATATTTAACGTTAATATCTTTAAATTTTATTTCCAATTCGTTTCCTTAACTTTTTAAGCATATTTCTTTCTTTGTTTTATTATGATTTAAACTTTTGTAACTCTGATATAAACACCCGATACAATTAACTGAATAAAAGGCAATCAGCGATATTATGAATTAAATTCCCCGGTAGATTTTCCCCTTTTCCCATTTTTAAATTGAATTAAAATAGGAAAAATGGAAGAAGGGAAAAACTCTCAGGCAATTTTTATTCATAATCGGGCTAAATAAAAATGAAGCCTCTTAGGGCCATTATTACAACTTGAAGTTAGCTAAAGTTAAGATTAAATTGACAGATAATAATGTGTTATCTGTCAAAAAGCGTCTGTTAACTGTCGGATAACAGCTAACGCCAAGTTATAATAATGGCCCTAAGAAAAAAATGGCGTCTTTTTCTAATGAAATCAAATGTTATAGCACATCTCTCCTTGAATACCGTTTAAAGAAAAATTCAATTTTTTTTAACAAGGTTTCGTACTGTTTTATTCTCAAATGATTAAATTACCTTTTTTTTAACGTTTAATGCTTGAGAATGGGTTTGATTTTTAACTATTCCTTATTTGTTATCAAGCTAACGTGTTTACTGGTATTGAAAAAAAATTTGCGATTATGTTGTAGGTTATCTCATCATTTCTGAACTTAAAATTTTTAATTTTTTTTTAAAGTAATATAAGTTTCGTGTTGTATTTTGAACAGATATTAGGCCACAGTACAATTGGTCTGTTCGGAAATGCATTACTGCGCTGCATTTAATGTGCATCTGTGAAAAGTTTTAGACGCTCACGCAATTCAGCTGATGCCGATGCATGTTTGTTGCGCAGTTGGTTATGTATTTTAGAACAGCTGACATTTGCAATGATACCAGCTGATGCTTTTACGCAGTTCTGCATTACCGAACAGGCCCATTGTACAATGACTTTTTCGTAAACAAATTTTAGATAGGTAGCCGAAAGATGTAGAAACAGAAAACCCTAACCGTTGGTCAAAATGGGTTTGTTAATTGTCTTGTTAAATAAACTTCATTATAAAGGGTGGTCCAATCAAACGCACGATGATAATTGTAAATAAAATAAAAAGTTTTCAGATAATTAATTTAATACTTTTAGTTATGATAGAAGATCTATGACGATTTTGTGTGAAATAAAATATAAGCCAAATGCTCGCCACGTCTTCTATCTACCCCTATACGATGGTTTATATATTCAATGGCTCTGAGACATAATTGAGGTTCAACGTCGTTAATTTCCCGAATTATCTCATCCTTTAGCTCTTGAATTGGTCTTGGCTTATTGACGTATACTTTTTCTTTTAAATATCGCAAAAGAAAGAAGTCCATAGGTGTCAAATCACATGATCGTGGCGGCCAATTAACATCGCCACGACGGTCATTGAATTTCTCGCGGAAAGGCAAGTGGCACCACCTTATTTAAATCGCATATCGTCCAGGTCCATATCCTCAATTTCTAGCCACAGAAGTCCGACCTTATTGTCGAAGAAGTGCGGCTCGATGACGCCGCCAACTCATAAGCCGCACCAAATACATTTTTCACATTTTCTACAGAGCCGGTTTGCTGAAACTTGCGCACAATTTTCCCGATTGTGTATGCATTTGGTCGATTATGCTGCCCAAAAAAATTACGAAATGCATTTTTAATTCAAAGCCCATTTTTGTAAAATGCTTCAACAATCTTAACGCGTTGCTCAATTGCGTACTTCTCCATGCTTGAATTTGTCAAACACTAAAACAAAGAAATGTCAAATTAAGTTGGGCAAAACAGGACGTTAAGGTCTGCCTCCCAATTAACATCGTTCATTGTGGTTGGTCCCTTTATATTTTGAAAAGGGCGGTAAGTGGGAAAAAATTGCATATGTTTAACCTTCAAAATGCCATAAAAGTTATTACAGACTCAAACCGTGTTAAGTGCCATCTGTTGTAAAGTGTGGTACAAAATTTCGCTCTTGAGTAACGGTTTTGCTCAAATTTTCGCTTGCTCGATAGCGTGGACGCTAGTTTTCGTCAGTCAACCTTCAAACAAAAATTATTTTGTGGTTAACAGTTGACTGATGAAATTGCTGATTGTCACTCAAGTTCGATAGTGTGTACCCCCCTCAAATCTCACAATTTCACATTATACGACCCAATTTTTATATAAATATATTTTAATGGCCATTAACTGTTTATAAACATTTAAAACTTACACTAAAGCTAAACTTTTTTTGCGATCATTATTTTTCGAGTGTAAGGAGAATTCATTCACATTTGTTTAAACAAGAATTTTAACAATAAATTGAGAATGCTAATTAATTATATTTATATTGTTTTTTTGTTATTTCTATTATTATTGGTAGTAGTTATTTAAATAAAACTAGAAACATACGGCACATTATAGGAAATTTTTTAATACACAAGTTTTGAATACAAAAACTCTTTTGTTTTTTATACAAATTTTTCAAAAACAATTCAAGTATGTACTCATTTACACTAAGAACATTGAATATTTATTACGTATATAATTTTATAAGCAAATCACGTAGGGAATACATTTTTTATTGAAAATTTTAAAATTTTACACATAAATATTGGTTATAATTTTGTATTTTGAACAAAAATACATTTTATGAAAAAATATGTATAAATTAAAATTTACTCAATTTCTTCCTGTACACGTTGTTAATTGTGACAGTGTTTGTTTTTTTAATTTTATTTTCAAATGGAACACCATAATTATAAAACTCGATTTAAACAACTAAATGAAATAAAACCCACTCGTTTATGTGTGTTAAACAAAAACTGAACCAGACAAAAACGCTTAAAATTTAAGTTTTTGGAAGAGGAAAAAAACAATCAAAAGGCTGCCGCCTTAAAGCCAATATGGTTGTTAGACAAGTTGAAAACAAAAACTATAGTACACTACCAAAAGTAAAGGTACAGATAAAAGAAAAGGACCATGGTTGACTTTTTTGTGCTTAAATCTAGTTGGGATCAAGAAGCATCAGTGATGCCAACTTTTTAAGAGCAAAAAGCACTTTAAAATTTAAAAAAGCACTAAAAAGTACTATTTCGAGCAACAAAAAGCGTAAAAAAGCACTAAGCCATTTTTACAATTTAATTAAACACCTCCATAATTTAAAAAAATATCGACGGCGTTGATGGGGACCATTTTCATTTAAGATAAAATAATAAATATATTTACTTTTGTATATAAACATTTTTAAATGTGTTATTATTATCTTCAATGAAAATAATATCATCCAAATCATTTGGAGTTTAAGCGAAAGCTCGATTTTCGTAACTCGAAAAAATCTGGCCTGTTGCAATTACCGAAAATTTGCAATGACAGACCATTGTTTATAAATCTTAATGACAGCAAAATTTTAATAAACATCCTTCAATTTTATCGTTTAAATAAATCTAAATTAAAATCGTGCAAAGTTAAATGAAACAATTGGCTTTTGATATTATATTTTATACTTTATTAAATTATTTAAGCTTCAGGTCACTTTTTTAAACAATTAATTAAAATGTTTTTATTCAATATTTCGATTTCCGTTGGAAATCTTCTTCAGGAAATTTTTTTTTTTTTTAAATAAAGGTCAAAGAAAAAGGATTATAATTTACTTTTGATATTATCAAATTATTTTAACATATGTACGCTTCTAAATAAAGAACACACATAAGGTGTAAAATAGAAAAAAAAACACTAGAGGTAGAAGTAGAAGTGCACAACACGTGGAAAGCTAAAGCGCATGAAAAAGGGCAGGTTACACAACGCTCGTTATAAAAGTATTTTCTGTCAGCTGTTTTTAATTTATTTAACACTTTGCATATACCAAGCTACTGCTCTTTTTTTTTTGTTGCGTTTTATTTGAACAGTTTCCGACTGCATGTTTTTTAACAATTCCTAATATTTTCCAATCCATATTCTATTTTTGAAACAGTGTCTTCATCGTTAAAAAAAATGTTTACCGAAATACATCGTTTTTATTACTATTACTAATATGTTGTCAACGTTAAAAAGTGCAACGTTTCGTAAAATGTCCAAATTGCTTTTAAGCAATTTGGACAATTTGGTAAATTTGGTAAATTTTTCTTTTATCACTTTTTTATCATTTGAAATCTTAAAATCTTTACAAGCCTTCTCAAAATTGTACCCCAAATAGCAAAGTTCAACTAAATCATCCTCTATATAATCGTAGTTTTAAAAAATGATTGGAAAAAAAAATAAAAATTGTAAAAAGCACTAAAGGCACTAACGAATACTTGAAAAAGCACCAAGTTAGTGCTTTTTTTTTTGTTTGGCACTATGGATGAAATTGTGGCGTTTTGAGGCATCAAAAAGCACCATAAATAGTGCCAAAAGCACTAAGTTGGCATCACTGAGAAGCAAGCCACTACAAACTTTGGCAGAATTATGTTTGAAAAAGCTCTTTTTTTTTAAATGATTCCTCTGTTGTGAATTGTGAAAAGAATTTGGCCTGACATGAATTGAAAATGAAATAAAAAAAAAAAATTAAATAGCTTTTAAAGTTACAACTTTAAAACTACTTAATTATCCCAAATTAAGCAAGTTTTACTAAAAGTGGCTATTATTGTGAATTATGAAAAAAAATTAAGACTATCAACCGATTTTATGTAACGATTTTAGAACGCCTTATTAAGGTTCAACAACATATCTTAAGCTTTTCCAAAGTTTTTGGAAACAGCTTTCCTGATGATCTGGCCTAAATAACCAGTGAAATGCGCATAGGAACTAGCTTATCCACGAACAATAAATTTCAGTGTTTGGTACTTTTTTAAAATTCGACCCATTTATGTATGTCATCCATCTATCTTTAAAACCAATAAACATAGAATTAAAGATTACTCCAAATTCGTAACATCTAAAAAATACAAATACAAATATGGCCCTTTTTGAAATTCGAACGTTAAAAGGGTAAAAATCGTACCTATTTTTGGTACTTTTTTACAAAACATTTTCTCCATACATTGACATAAACATATTAAATTATGGGCTGGTACTACAATATTTACATTTTTGGTACTTCAATGGAGAGAAAAAAGTAACAAAAATGGGAAATGCGGCATATTAAATTTCTTTCTTTTACTTTTCCGTGCTGCATGTGTTAAGTCTTGATGTTTCTATAATATTGAACTAAGAAAAATAAAATGATTGTTGCAGGGTCCTGGGTTTGTTGTTCTTCAACTGATTGATACTCTTTGAATAATATTAAGCATGCATGATCCTGAGTGAATAATAATCTGTTAGCAGCTTTTTGGTACTTTCTTGTACTTCCTATTGTATTGGATCTAGAAACAAAATTAAACCTGCATGGTCCTAAGTGAATAAGAATCTGTAAGGAGAAGCTCTTTGGCACTTTTTTCGTTCTAAAACTGGTACTCTTTTTTAAGTTTCTTCAATATTAGACCTAGAAACATCAAATTAAACACGCAATGTCCTAAGGCCCGTTTACACAACTTACCGATAGCTAAAAGTAGACTTTAACTGGCCTAATAAAAAGTATTCCATTATTAAAGCAAAAAAGGTACTGCTATTGTGAATATATTGGAAAATTGTCTACAGGTTTAATTTTAAATTAAAAACCTTTTGATTACAGTTATAAAATCTTGGGAGCTTATCTCAATTCCGATGCGAAAGAGATATGGTGGCAAATCGAGTAATTGGTACTCTCTAATGCGCCTCTCGCATCTTTTTTTTCTTATCGCAAATCATCACTATTTATTTTATTTAAATTTTCAACCAAAAACACGCACAGCGGCTTAACTTTCCTTTTTTATTTATTTTTTTTTACATACATATTTTGATATTTCATTATTGTCTATCTGCGCCATCTTTAGTTTTTATAGCCAGCGTTGTTTCGTTTTCCAAAAATTTTGCGAAAGGGTTTGCGAAAGCCTATTGCTTTACTAAATTGGCCTCTTATCGTATTAAGATTTCTTATCGAAATTATATTCGCTTTTAAATAGCGTCTAAAATCGTTAACATATATGTATTCGATTTTAAATTGACTGAAAGAAAAAAGGTGCTATTTTGAATAAATTTAAAAACTAAAGAACTTCACTGGTAGCAAGCTGAAGTAATTTTTAGATTTAATATTACAAAATATCTACTTTTCAACAATGTTCGCTGTTGTGATTTTTTATTTGTTAATTTTTATTAAAAACTAAATCAGTCAATTTGGTGCTTGAAAAATATTTAATAGAAGTACTTAAAAAAACTAAATTCTCTTTTATGTTAAACTAAATTGAACCACAACTTAAATATGACGTCTAACCTAAAACTAAATTTTCCCTTTAATAACGTATTTTTCCATAAACATTTCTTTGATTTCTATTAATTAAACATTAACTGCCGTATTCATAAAACATAAAATAAGTTTGAAATGTGTTTTAAGGAAATATTTACATACAAGTTTTTCTTAAAATTTATTTCAAATCCATTTTAATTATTTATGAATACGGCAGTAAATGGGCAAAATACAAACTAAAAAATTGCTTCAATAACAATGTATAAATAGATTTATGACATTTCAGTCATTAAATGCATACAAAATATGAAAACGTAACAACGATTTTAAAATTCATTATATTCGCACATTGTCTGTCTATTCGTCTGTCTGTTGGTCTGCCACTTAAACGCATTATTTTGCTGGCTCTAAACGTGAAATATAAAACAGAAAAATTAATTACTTTAAACCGTGCTTGAATAAAATGACATTTATCATTATTGTAAACATTCGCTTTGTTGTACTTTTGTACTGAATAAATAAACAAATAAAATTATAAAAAAATAAAAAGCTTTAGTTAAAAAAAACCTCAATTTGTTAACGTTTGTTGCCACAGTGTGTCTGCATTGAAACTGAAAATGTTCGGTTGCGTCATTCGTGCAAAAAAGCGGTCGGTGTCATGATTCTGGAAATATTTTAATATGGCTTAAATATTTCCACTATATGCTGCATTAGAGTATAATTATTGGTTTGGCTTACATATATATTTTAACCAGAGCTGTAAATGAATCATTCTTTATTTTAATTTTAATTCGTTACGAATTAGCTAAATTTAGAATTAATTCTTTTCACAGCAAACAAGAATTGAATGAAATTTGAATCAATTCAAACGAATTAGGCAGATATGAATTTCAATTCGTTTCCAATTCAAATGCATTTGTAGAATGATTTTCAATAAGTTTTCAATTCAAATGAATCTGTAAAATGAATTGCAATTCGTTTCCAATTGAAATGGACTTATTAAAGTGAATTGCAATTCATTTTACAGATTCATTAGAATTGAATTGATTTTGAATTCATTCAAATTAATTAGAACAATAAATTGCAATTCAAATGAATGAAATCAAAAATGAGTTGCAATCAATCAAATTCTAGAGCAGATCTAGGCGAAATTGCCTAAACCTACTATTTTTATTGCAGTTGAAAGTTTTCAATGCAAAAAGTAAACAAATTTTTCAATTGTAGTAAAAGTAGTAAGAATTTCGAGTAAACGAACACAGCTTTGACAGCAAAAAATTTTGTTGAGATTCAAAATTGCTAAAATCTTTAAAATTTGATTGAAAAATTTAAAAAAATAAATTTTCCGCAATACACAAATATGAAATTATTGTAAAACACACTTTAATAATAATTTCACACTTTTTGATAAAAATAAAAATTTAAGTTTCTTTTAGCAAATTAAAAAAAATTTTCCATTTTGATAGGATTTTCGCCTATACCTAATAATTTAATTCCTATTTTGCCGCTGTCTGACAATTCCATTCCAATACAAAATCAATTCAAATTTCAATAAATTCAATTCAAATGAGTTGGAAGTTAATAGCTAATTCTTTCTTCTAATACATTTGAATTCAAAATCAATTCAAATGAATCTGTAAAATTAATTGCAATTCACTTTTACATATTCATTTGAATTGACTCAAATTTCATTCAATTCATTTTTGTGTGTGAAAAGAAATAATTAAAAATTTGTTAATTCAGTGCATGAATGTTTCGCGAATCAATTCAAAAATTTATGATTCATTAACAGCTCTGATTTTAACTAATCGCCGGAACAAAATTTGGTATGAGGCTAAGATTAATATTTAAGTTCTTTGGGCCGAGTCATATCTGGATATCAGCATCTAAATATATGGCATTCATTCGTCTTAAAGCGAATTTAGGGAGGGGGTTTATCTGGGACCTGCGGTCAGCTCTGGACATACCAGTATTTTAAAATTTATCCTCGCCAAATTTTATATCAATACCAACATTTATAAGGAAGTTATTGCACAAGGTTTACATGGTCACCGACAAATACCCCCCCCCCCCCCCCCCACAGGTTAACCAAAAAAGCTTAAAAAATAGTGAAATGAAGGCACTGCTAAATAAAGATTGTTGTCGAATTCAAAGGAATTTGCAAAATCATTGGTGACCATTCGGGTAACAACTTTAAACCGTTTACAAGCAGAAAGGATTTATCAAAAAGTTAGGAAATCGGGTACCCCACGAGTTAACACGGGCGACTTTTAAAGACGATTTTGCATGTCCGAAATAAGGGGAAGATCTTTTTTAATCGAATCATTACTGCCGATTAAAAAAAAAATTACCATACCCCGAAGTGCAAGAAATCGTATGTGAAGTCCGACTTATAAGCGACTCTAGGCCATAACCGAATATTCATGACGCCAAGGTAATGATATATGTTTGGTGGGACCAGAAGGAAATTTAGCTACTGAAATTTTTATCGAACATATTGATTCGTTTGAAGCATATGCCGAAAGAAGTCCGAAATATGTGTCTTGGCTAAAAGCCGTTATACATAATAATGGTAATAAAGAGAACTACGAACTAGAGGCAAATAAAGGCGTTCACTGTCTATCGAAATTGTAATTCAATCTAAATGAAAATTTCGATCGTTATCAAATACCGTAATTGGCTCCTCCTAATTTAATAATTATATGGTTGCGGTAAAAAACTTTTGCTTAAAATAACCAATATTATTTTGGTTTAAATTTTAAAATAGTTTAGTTATTAAAAAGGGGGATACTTTCAAAAACTCTTCACCTTGCGTTCATACAAACAATTTTTGAAAGGTTAAACATTTGTTTACTTTTAATCTCTATGTATCGCAATGGTTCCTCCAAAACTGTTATTTTATTGTTGACAATGAAAGTTGAAGAAAAAATTATAGCATTTTAAAAAAATACGAGTAAGAAGTATACCACGGAAGTGGTTTTGTAACCTTTTGGGAGTATCGAAATATAAAATGTTTTTTGAGTTGTTCCCCCTTAAGTGAAATTTGTTCTTAATTTCATTAACAAATATAGAAACAAAACAAAATATAACAGTACAATACCGCCCAGATTGTAAAAACTAAAAAAAGATGACACCTGGCAACGAACCTTTTTGAAAGAATGCCAAATGTCAAATAAATCATGGAGTCAAATAAAATTCCTCGCCAATAACCGTCATGAATATAGAAGATTCGTTGGTGCCCTATGTTCTACTACATGAACATTCTTTAAATGAATTCACAATCCTTGTGTATAATTATTATGAATAAAGGAAATAAAAAAGAGACAATACTAAATAGAAAATCATCAACGTAAACCGTTGTGACATTAACAATAGCACAACTTAAAATATTTCTTTTTAGTTGAAACAAAACGGATATGAATTCAGCTTACATTTGGAGACAACTCAAAATATTTCTCTTATTACTTACTTTTATATCAATAAGAGGGATACAACTGTATATTTTTGCCGAAAGAGTAGAGAAATTGATGTAAGAGTTTTACAGTGGGTAGATATGACGACTGTACATCGATTTTTTGCAAAAAGTGATAATTGAAAAAATTTCGAGTTGACTCTCTTAATAGGAACCAGTGCTTTATATAAAATTGTAACATAACTGACTGATTCATTCACCATCCCACAGCCTAAACGCCTGAAGCTAAAAATTTGCAATTTGGATCGGAGGTTGGTCTATCGCTAAATCGTTACACTAAGAAGGGATTTTTGGAAATTTAAATGTTTAGGGGTTAAAAAGGGCAAAACGTGTTAATTCGCTAACCTCATGTCTCCTAAACTAAAAGAGATACAAAACAATTTTAGTACTCATCGTTGTACTTTAAAAAATAACAAGATTATTTGAAATTCAGTCCTTTGGCGGAGTAAACGGGTAAAACCGGTATTACAAATTATATCATATTTACAACCTTTTTAAATAATACAATTACGAATTTGGTACTTTTTCGAACGGGTAAGGGATGAAAATTGTACCTTTTCTTGGTACTTTTCCTAAAAAACATTTTCTTTATTCCTTAACATATACGTATTTAATTATGGGCTCCCTTATAGGCGTTTTACACTGATCAACATCTTACATCTGCCATAAAAGATGTAGAAAATGTGAAACACTCGTTTTCTACAAAAGTGCCAAAATTTAAAAAGAAAACACAAGAATGTATTTGTAGTTCGATTTGTTTAAAAATATAACAAATACTTAACAAAAAAATATTGCAATAAAAGAGAAAACTTAACAAATTTTTTTTTTCAGTGATGCCACAATAATAATACAACTTATTGACACTTTTACAGTGATGACACTGAAATAATCGAAAATAATGGAATAAAATGAGGTAGGAACACCTTTTAAAGATGTTGGTTTTAAGCCCTATGTATTTCTTATGGAAAGATGTTAACATCTTCGCAAATTGTTGGTAGATTTTAGATGTTGATAGTGTAAAAAGCTATTAAAATATTGATATTTTTGATACTTTTGAAAAGTATCAAAAGGGGGAAATATATATATATATATATATATATATATATATATATATATATATATATGTTCCTTTAACTCCCACTGGAGCATAGGGCGCCTTAGCGATTCGTTAGCAATTAAGTTCAGAAACGTAGGTTGCTAGCCTTCGTTCCCTAGTTTAGTGATAGGGCTGCTATCTAAGCACCCAAACGTGCTGTGCTTTGGAGCCAGTGTTTCAGAGGATCCAGTATTCGCGATCTCCTACTCCTGCTTCCTGAGACGCACTTTGGCCATTCAGGGTTCGCTGACACTCCAGGTTGGCAACAGAATTTCCTCTGTGCGGTTGTTAAGGCTATACCGCCTAAGATCGGTCGACAGGGCCTCGTTTGTCAAAAACAGGGGTCACCAAGTCCTTTCTGGACAGAGGGTGAGGTTGCCATTTGAAAAGGATTGGCTGTGTGTACAATATGATAACTCATTTGTATTCGCGTCACTTTTCAATCCTCGAAATTAAATTTCTTTTTTGAATTTTCGGTTTACATGTGGTACTTTTAGAATTTTCTATGATATTTAACTTAGAAACATAAGATTATAGGTGCTGAGTGAATGAGATGAAAAATTTTGGTACATACTTTTTTTGTTAAAATATGTCCACGAATGAAAGGGAGACGCTAAGGAAAAAGCGTGTGTAATGCTAGTGAATGATTTAGTTCCTTAGGCGCATATTCATAAATTATAAACAAGTGTTAACTTTTTTAAGTACCTATTTAAGTTATTCACAGATGATTACTTTCAGCATAAAAAGTTTACACTTAATTATAGGTAAAGCTGAAACTAAATGCCAACTAACTAACACATTCAAAGAACAGCTGATTAATATAATTTTATAATTTATTTCAAAAGTACAACATTTTTGAAATGGTTATAAAAAAATAAATGGACAAAATTATAATAGATATTCAAACAATATCAGATAAAAACATGGCAAAAAAACAGTTAATAGGCTTTTTACACTTGGTCACATCTTACATCTTTCATTTTATCGCAAAGATGATAACATCTTCCCATAAGAATTGTACCGGGCTTAAAATCAACATCTTTCTTCATATTTAAAAGATGTTCCTATCTCATGTTTTTTCATTCAACATCTTTCGATTATTTTAGTGTCATCACTAGAAAAAACAAATAATTTGTTAAAAAGTATATATTTATTATCACTAGAAAAAAATACAAAAGAGCAGGACAGCAATATCATTTATTTTGTTTTTGTTCGCTCTTCAAAACAAAATAAACTGAAGATGTGTTCTTAGTCGATAAAATTCTATTGAATATTTTTATTTTTACAAGTCCTTATTTTATTATTATTATAACCAAAAAATAACCTTTTTAGAATTTGTGTTAATTCTTTAAAGAACAAAAAATGGGTTTTTAATAGTTTGATCAGCTTTTTAATTAATAACAGAATATATCGTTCAAAATATTATCGACATTTAATTTTCTCTACATGCCAATATTCATGGTTGCATTTCTCAACTGAGAGCTGTTACTACGTTAGTTATGAATTGTGAATAAGATCTATGTATAACTATCTATGAACTATATTTTAGTTTCTGTTTTGTTAGTTACAACTTTAGTTATGATTTCTGAATATGCGCCTTAGAAAATAAGGGGTGTATTATTTATTAATATTCTTTTACGGCCTCCAGCGAATTGAAACTTAATTTGAGTACAATTAATTTCAGTGTATTTATCAAATTTTAAAAATTGGGAATTTAGCACGTCATACAGTTATCTTATTTATAATAAATTTTGTGTTCTGAAAAATAACTTTGATAAATTTGAGTGCTTTTTTAAATATTTATACTTAATTTTTTTCTCCTTCTTTCAGTTGACAAAAAAAGTTAATCAATTCCAAAAAATTCAGTTAAAAAAAAAAGAGAAATATGGTGAGTATAAAAATGTTTTTCTAATTACTAATTTTACGCCCCCTAAATTAACAAATTAAAATCGCAAATACTCCTTATACTATCGCAATGAAGTCGACTTGATTGATCATATTTCTCTCTAATTATTTGACATCTTTTCAAGTTTAAATTGTTGCTAATGTAGTCAATGAATGAAATCGTATTTTCCTAACCTCCCTGCAGCTCCACCTCATTTCTGATTTAGATGATTATTATTTAAATGATGATTTGGTAAAAATGCAATTTTTTGTTACTGTTGCGTTTTTTCTAAGTTGTTTAAAGACAAATGAATTACATATGGGAGTGCCTTCAATACAAACCAATTTCACAGATACATATGTATGTACATACTTGTACAATTCTGCTTGAACACAAAAAAGAAAAAAAAAAAAAAAATTAACGTATGCAATTTTTCAAACGAAAAAAACGCCAGACATGAGAACGGACGGACAGACATACAAATAGGCAAGAAAAATAACGTGATCGTGCCTAGTCAAAAGTGTCACCTTAACAAAAAACAAGAAACAATTTTGTACAGAATATTTTTATGACTTGTGTAGTTTTGTGGCCCAAACCCCATTTACATGAAGCGTAATTCAGCTTAAAGATCATTGGGAGTTATTTTGTTGTTGTCATCATCTTCTTAAGATTCGTTTAAGGTCGATTACTTTTCTTGCTCACCACACTACTACTGTCCATATGTGAAGAAGATTTGATTATGTGTTTCTTATTATTATTATTATTTTCTTTCGGTGGAATTTCAATCATCTTGTGGCAAGCGACTGGTAATCAAGACACTGCAACCACCGACAACGCCACAGTCATCATCGTCCTCAAAATCTTTTTCTTATGATTGTTTATGATCATGCCAACTAACATTGTGTACTCATTTTTGCTTTAAAACAAATCTGTTTGGTGTGGATATGAATGTCATTAAAGTCAGCACGAAGTTTAAAAAAAAATTAAGAAAGAAAAATAAAAACCAAACTTACAAGACAATTTACATGTCGCCTTCAATTTTTCATTTTGATATGCAGCATTTAATCGGATTGCGGTCCTCAATAAATAAAAAAAATTAACTCATTCGTGTCTTGTATTCTTGTATATTTATAAATGTACATTAGGGTGCGCCTTATTTTGCGAAGTTGTACAGTAACTCCCCCTAGAAATATTTTTCCAATCAAAAAACTATATTTCGCAAAAAATTATCTAGATCACATATCGGGAAGGCGTTGCGTACGCCTTTCAAGTTTGAAGTTGCATTTACAAGGAGAAAAAATTATTTGTTTAAATTTTGCCATAAAATAATTACTTTTGCAATCAAATGTAAAAGAATCGAAATGTCAGATTTTCAAAGTTTAAAAAGTTTAGAGTTGTTTTGACCCCAAGTGCATTTAAGGGTTAATCTTAATTTTTGCACAATTTCGCAAATATGAAAATAAGGCGCACCTTAATGCACATTTAACTTATTTTTTTTTAAATTTACATATGACCATTTATTATGGAAATTGCATTAATGTATTCACTTATCCCTAGGAAAAAAAGTTACACAAGCATTTTGTGTCATAAAAATTTTGCATATGTAGCAAATGATGTAAGCATTTTGTTAATATCTTGTTATAAATGGGTGTTAAAAGGTCCGACAAGAAATTTAAGAGAATGAAAGTGAAAGAAATCTTTTTAATTTGAATTAAAGACTTTTTGTTTTACAATTTTGGCGCTAAAAAGCTTCTCATTGGAATTTTTTTTTTCTTTAGTTAGCACAGAAATGGGAAGTGTTGCTCTAGAGAAAAGCGCTTCTAGAAATACATTTGAAGAAAGTTATATTGAATAATGTGGTACTTTATATTGTCTTAGAATAATTTTGTTGGGGAGTATGGGTAAGTGTTTACAAAGGCTCTCCATCTAGACCTGTCTTGTGCCATATGACGCATTTGTGGCCATGAGAACCCTCGTTATTCGTTCTCCGCTTCCACTGGTCTTCACCATTATGTTCTCTGTTATCCTGTGTATTCAATTGTAGGCTGTCCTTTACTATGTATGTGATGTCTTACCGAAACGTTAGACCTATCCATGTCCATTTGAGCTGGCGAATATCATGGGCAATAACAGTTCGTTTTCTGCATGACAACAGGGCAGGGCGGCTTCTGAGATGTGGTTGGGCGAAAATATTCTTTTGACTTAATTTACAAACACTTGAACCTCAAAAGATATTGTTTGAGTAACTTTCCAAGTTTCACAGCCATTAAAAAGAACTTATTTCACGCTGGAGTTGAATATATTTATTTTATGCCTCTTCGATATTTGCGAAGAATTCCACACTTGCCGTAAGCTGAAAATGAGGTTCTTGCGTTGTTTATTCTGTTCGCAACGTCTTTATCTGCACCGCCAACCTTGCTTACAATAGCGTCTAAACAAGTAGATTCATCCGCCTTTTCTATTTGTGTACTGTCTTAAGAAGTCGGGTTTGTATTTGGGGTGCCGATTTTCATTGACTTACCTATGCCTTACAGTATGCCATGCTGTTGCAGTCTTTCCAGCCTTTGTTCTGCGTATGTGACAGTAAACATATGCCATCCGCATAGCCAATGTCTTGCAATCGGTGATTTAATTGTCATTGGATTCCTCTTGTCGCCTCTGTGTTGGCCTCTTTAAGATTTGGGTCCAGAACTAAGAGAAAGAGTACAGGAGATAACGTTCTGCCTTGTCTTGCGCCTGTGTTTATTTCAAGGGCCAAGAGGCCTTTAAAACATGCTTCGCATGGAGGTTCAGAATATATCTGTAGAAATTAATGATGTTATGCGGAATGCCGATATTTTCCAGAGCGGACTAAGTATATTTATTATCAATTATATTATCTTTATTCGGCCTTTATTAACATAGGATATTTATTATCTCTTGATGGTATTTAATGCTCTTTCAAAGCCTTTAAAAATAAGGAAGAGCCATTAGTTCTACTCTGCAGATTGTTCGTGTATAATGTGAATACACGAGACTGTTCGGAAATTCATCACTGCGATGCATCTGTGATAGTCTGCCATGCTCATGCAAGCTCGCTGGTGTCAATGCTTATTTGGTTCTATTTGACACAATCAGCCATATTACGGTGCTTGTTTTTTGTAACAGGTTAAGTAACACTAAACATGTGTTCTTTAATCTACTACATAAAATGACTTAGGGCCCAACTAAAATATGCTCAAATTGGCTTAAGCTGGGCTGTGTGCGTTTACAACGTTTAAAGCTTTTAATTGAAAAAATAAGCCTTGATCTTTTTCCTTTCTTGCCCAATAATTACAAATGGCAAATCGACCTTAGTTTCCATTTAAATGCCTTTAGAGAAGACATTACATTTTTAATATTAAGCTATTGTTCTCTTCCACAGTGTATAAAATATTGATCGATTTAATTGTGTTTCGGTCTTAAGATTTATTCAGCAAGTGATTCAAAATCGATCGGAATACAAAAAATACAAGTATGTGGTTGTTCTTGTCTTTTTCTTGTTAATTTTCTTTGAAATTCTAAATTTATATTTTATAATAATAAAACAAAAATTTTTTATAAACTTCCACTTTATTTGTGAAAAATCACTAACTATATCCAATTAACAACATTTAACCAAGTTAAAACAAATACACGGAGACTCTTTCGCAATATTTTTAAAGTATCTAATAAATAAATCATATTTATTTTGGACCAAACAAATACAACTTTTATTTGTCATGTTCCGCCAGCTTATTTCACACTTTGTTTAAACTTATAAAAAAAAAAAAAACGGGTGGAGATGAAGAAAAATGTTTGATTGCAAATAATTTATATTACTAATTAGTTCCATTTCTAAACATTATTTTGTTTATTTTGGTAAACAAATCACTAAAATATTTTTACGAATCTAGATATTTTTTTTTTTTGGAATTTTAATGACTCTGTGTATCATTATTAATAAGGTGTGTGTATGTTTGATTGTTTCGTTGAGTGTTAATTACTTGTGACAACATTTTTCATTTAATTTAAAATCTATTCGTCCGTGTAAATATAAAAGTTTTTTTTATGGCTTTCGGTAGAAAATTACAAAAATCGAAATGAAATTGAAATGTTCTCAATTCTTTGACAGTTTGGCAAAAAGGTCTTAAGTCATAAACTGTAGTTTTTCGCAATATTTAATCGAAAAATGTTTAATTGCGCTATTTAATTAATTTATTTCCTGTTTACGATAGACTGTGATGGACTTATGTTATTGATATCAAACGAAAGAGAACAAAAACTTGAGTTAAACTCCATTAAAAACTCAAAATGCATTTTTTTTTACTTAGGACCTTTTTGCAGAACTTCAAAGAATTTTCTAAAAATAAAATATGACATCAAACTTTGTGATATAAAGTGATGAATGATTGATAAGATTTTTTCTGAAAAACAATATGACACGCTGTTTATTTTGCAAAAATAGAAATGTGAACTTAACCGAATTAGCAAAAAATGTTTAATCAACTATAAAGAATCAATTGGGTGATACTCTATCATTGTAAGTGGGAAATCCCCTTTTAAGATACTAAATGATTTGAAATCAAGTTGGGCAGGCAAGTCAATATTTGTCCAATCGTCTGTCCATATAAAGCATGTCGCAATTGTAAAGTTGGTGCAATGAAATATGGTAGATACCTTTTTTTTTTGCTTAGAGGCCAAGCCTTTTTTAACATCCTCGGAAAAGCACATTGAGTCGGCTATAATGTAAAATGTGAAAATAAAATGCTATCAATATTACAAAATTTTGTGGAAGTAAGCCTAATACCACAGCAGCAATTTGAGATATACAATTGGGGTATTCACAAGGTGTGCTATCATGTTATATTGTCATAATGTTCTAACATTTTACAATGGTTTAAAAATATTGTTGTTGCTTTGTAAACAAAAAGTGTCTTAAATTAATAGAACGTTGCTTGCTATGTTTATTGTGCTGTGGTAGTTAATCAAAAGAGACCAGAGCTGAGCGGCTGAGCCGTATCGCGTTAATTCTTGTAGCCGTCGCCGTTTATGGTATAATTTTATCCGGTTAACATCAAAATTTGAACTGCGGCTAGTAATTTTTGCAAGAAATCACTTGCGGCGTCAAATAAGATCGGCTTATGACTCTGCTGTTTGGTAAACAAACAAAATAAAATTTATTTCTTATTTGCGTCTGCAAAATGGAAAATAGTCAAGTAAGATCCAATTTAATTTATTAATTCATGGAAAAGAATTAAAAAATATTTTAATGTTAGTTAATTAGTTATTTTTTATATTTGTTTTAAATCAGTTGATTTAAATTCAAAATAGCATACTAAATTATGAGGGGTTGTTCACAACAGTCGTTTTTTTTCATGTTATTATTTTAAGACATATGACTTTATGACACCTTGTGAATCCCCCAAATATGAAATAAATTTTGTAGTCGTTAAACGGACGTCCGCGTCTACTTGCATGCTTGCCTGGCATTCAATGTTCCGTTAATATTGCCAGCAACGTTTCTGCTCAAAAGAGGGCCACCTTCATTTGATCACTCTTCATTTGTCTAAATTTCGCCATCTGTTTTTATCCTTTTAAGAAAGAATACTGCTTTTAATTGAACCAAGCAGAATTGCGACTTCCGCCGCATTAAAAGTTTTCATTTCGGCTATCTTGCCGTCCTGCTCATTACCATAGTAGGCTCCATGCGCTGGGACCCAAAAAAGAGCAATGTCACACAGACTTCCCAGCTTAAACAGCTAATTCTTGCACTGTCTGACCAATACAGATGTAGTAGCATATGAATTTAGTGAGAGAAGAATCTGTCGATAATAATTTCAATATTGCCATGAATATAACTGCCATATAATGCTTTACAGGTTGGCATGATCACTAAAATTCCGCCTATTTGGAAGACGTTGAGAGATACCTTAAACCCAAGCTCGTCGCAAAAAACACCAGATCCAACCATGTAATTTGTTTTTAAACCATCCGTGTATATCCTGGTGTTTTAATGGGCCTGTTCGGAAATGCATCACTGGCTGCAAATGATGCGCAGCGCGTTTGTAAGAGCATCACTGCAAATGTTAGCTATTCAATAAAACAGAACAAAGGCTGACGATGCGCAAACAAATCTTAAACACGCATCAAAAAGTTGCTGATGCATATTGTGTCAAAAATGTAAACAAACAGCGCAACAAACAAGCTTGGCATTAAATAAGTTACATCAGCTTCGCAAACTTATCACAGATGCGCATCAGATGCAGCGCAATGATGGATTTCCGAACAGTTTTTGTATATGTCAATTTTTGAACTTTCTACACAGAAAGAAAAACCGCGTATTAAATTTAAAGTTTTTCCACTTTTAGTATGAGTCATACTTCGAAATTTCAGTACGAAAAACACTTGAAAATACTTAAAACCAACCAAAATGAGATTATTTTCGAAAAACCTTGAACTTTTCTTTATGCATACTTGCGTTTTTGTAAAAGTTTGTTGTAGAAACAACAAAAACTACAAGAAGACAAACAAACATTTTTTGTATGTTTAAAAAGTTAAATAAGAAGCAAAAATTCCCGTAATCTATTTGTTAAAACAATTTAGTTAAATACATACATAAAATTTTCAAAGTGAAATTATTACGAAACCATGTCGGCGGGCATGCTGCTGGTGTCTCATAATTGTGAAATCTACTGTAAAAAAACGTGGAAATACAACAAAGGTGAAACAAACAAGAGACACGTGTAGGTAAATTATAATTATCTCTCTTTCTGTCTGGTTCTCTAGGGTAAGTGGTTTGGGTTAAAACCCCATCGTCTCACATTCTGATTGTTTCAAGTACGAATTTGGTATTAAACCAACTTGAAATTCTTGAATCAAACACAATTTGAGATTTAACATACTTACTTGCTATGGACACCGCTTCGGCTTAAATTAAGTAAGGATTTTTTTATTTTCTGTGTATCATAATCCGTATGTGGAGTTATATAGTCAGAACGTTGGTTTAAGATCGGGGCCAAAGCTAAAAGCTGAAGATCCTAGCATGTCAAAATTTTCTTGATCTCCAACATCCAGCTGCGTTGATCCTTGTTAGCTGCAGGCAGTTATGGCCCTAATGTTTCGGTCAATAGGACCAAGGTGCAGTATAGTGTTAAGTGCCTCTAAAGGACTAAAATTTTTTAATAGTAAAAGTGTTCGCCTTATGGTCAAAATTCGACCATAAATGTTTATGTACATATGAAGAAAACGTAGTTCATCTGAAGCCTATAGTACACGGAATGTAAAAAACTACACGGTGTTCTGACGTAATTTTGACGTCACTACAAAGTCACAATAGCAAGTGCGTGTTGTGTGAAGTGCTGGGAAACTATCGATAGTACTATAAATACTATCGATAGTCTTAAACTATCGAAAATATCGATATGAAAAATATTATTATCATTTAAAATACCGCTATGAAGACATGTTACAGCAGCTATACACACTTTTTGCCGCAAGTTTTCACTTGCTGTTATTACTCCCCGTCTACAACTGACATGATTTGCTGTTATAACATGATGTTATAAAAGCGTTGTTAAAACATTTGCATTAACAACCGTGTTATAAACCTCTAACATGCAGAGTCTATACTTAACACTAACATCATTTTAGTGTTAATGTTCAGCATTTCATGTTAGTTGTAGACTGTATGTTAATTCGCGCAGAATTACAACAATGAATACAAACAACAAGAATGGCAGGTGGTATGGATTGTTTAGCTGTGTCTTTTACTGCTAACTTAACATAGGGACTGAAATGTCAGACATTTTTATAATGTAAAAAAAATAAAAAAAAAAAATGCAACTGCAATTGCGAGCATAGAATACAGCAATACAGAGGAAAAGTCTGCTAGATTGATTACCTTTTGGGTTGAGAATTAAATACATTTAGAACATTATCTAAATTTGCAATAAAATATCTTATAATCCCTGTTACTTTGGTTCTTTCAGAAAGGTGCTTATCAGCATCACAATTTTTTAAAACTGTCATCTAAAAACACTTGCGCAAATACATAATTTCTCATAGGTTCAATAAAGTGATAAAAACAACGAAATGTAGCCTGATAAAAAAACTAGTTTCAGTTTTCCTATTTAAGTACAAACATGCAGCCGATAGTATCCCAGCACTAGTTGTGTTATGACGACAAAATTGCGTCAGAACCACATCACATGTGGCTTTTACATTACGTGTACTATTATAGGCTTAAGTATATATGAATTTACATGTTTCGAGCATTTATTTTTTCCGTCTTAGTGAATCGATTTTGCGAGGGACCAAACTTCGGTTCGTATTTTATCTTCCACGTGATTTAATTTGATTTTTTTTAGTTCAATATGAAAAATATCAGAAAATATCAATTGAAAAACGAAAAAGTATCCAAAAATCTCCTTTATATTATGTTTCTATGGTCAATATTAATAAAAAATTTTCAAAGTACCAGATTTAGAACGAAAAATTACCAAAAAGCTTCCTCTTAGACATTCTTATTCAAACAGGACCATGCATGTTTATTTTTATCTTTGTAGGTCGAATATAAACAAAAATTAAAAAGTACCAGATGAAGAACAAAAAGTACCAACATTTTTCATCTTATAGGTTTGCACTCACTCAGCTACCTGCACCTATACTATAATATTATGGTTCTAAGTTCAATATTATAGAAAATTATGATTTTAGTTGAACTGTTAATTTTTAATTTTTGATATTCTTTAATTAGGCTTGAGTTCATCAAATTTAATTTTCATTAAATTATTTTTCACTGAGGGAAGGAACTTTACAACTTGGAATTTTTTATTAAAATTTATTGATAATTTTTCTTGGCTGAGCTGGGATTTGAACCGGGGTTGATCTTTACATGTTAAATTTGATGAACTCAAGCCTAATTAAAGATTATCATAAATTAAAAATTAACAGTTCAACTAAAATCATAATTGTTCTTAAAATAGATATGGCACAAGCTCTAATGTTTACATTTGTACTTTAATTTCTACAAATAAAATGGCGACGAAAGTGGACAAGAAAACATAATAAACAAATATATTCAGGTTTTCAAGTCAAAGTCTTGACAGAAAGAATACGAAAAAACAGAGGAAAGGAGGCAACATGCAATTTGAAATTTAAATGATAATAACAGCAAATTTCGAACCACCAGTACAACTGGTTAAATATTGATATTTGACTGTTGGCTAACTGCCACCGCAGTGGGTAGAACTCAAAGATCTTCCGACGATAGAATGTGGTGATTCTTGAAACATGTAAAGATCAACCCCGGTTCAAATCCCAGCTCAGCCAAGAAAAATTATCAATAAATTTTAATAAAAAATTCCAAGTTGTAAAATTCCTTCCCTCAGTGAAAAATAATTTAATGAAAATTAAATTTGATGAACTCAAGCCTAATTAAAGAATATCAAAAATATTATAGAAAATTTAAAAATTATCACATGAATCACGAAAAAGTAAAAGAAAGAAATTTAATTTCCCGTATTTCAATTTTTCGATACTTTGTTCCCCATAGATGTTCGATTGACAAACAAATTAAGAAAGCGTTCTTAACTGTTTTGCCTGTGCCGATTTATATAGTCGAAATATTCGAAAACCGGTTACTGAATTCATTATTTGATAATTGAAAAAAAAAAACAAATTTTTGTATTTGTGTAAGTAGCAAATTTGAACGCTTATAATTCTGAATTTATTGAACAGATTTTAATAAATATATTGGCAAATGTGCTAGCAAATACCTTTCAAAAGGTGTACATTTTGTTTAAATCGGTTGACATACAGAGGAGAAAAGTCTTCTTAACTGTTTCGCCTTTGCCGATTTATATATAGACTAGAGTAACCCTGCCCGTGCTGCTGGACAATACAAAATAGGTCAAATGACGCGAGTAAGCAGCGCCTTATACCGACAAAATGTAATTCTCATAAGGAAAAAAATTCATTTTTTATAGGGAAAACACACCATCATAAAAGTGCGCGTATAATGCAATTCGTAGAAATTCTTCGATATTTTTTTTAGACCTTCCAAAAGATAGAAAAACATCACAAAATGGCAACATTGTAAGCAAGCAACATGCCATAACACCAAGCCAAGCGTGTTTGCCCATAGCAAATTTATTAGAAGATGGGGTCAAGCCAACATCCGGTTTTTTTTCGGTGGTCGAGTTGTTAAAGTTTGTATACAAACTACAGTTTTTTATGTAAACAATCTTTTTTTAATTGCAATTTTTTTGACCATCGGACCACAAAAGCAGTGTTGTTGTAGAGTTGACCACATCTTCTTCATTCTGCTCCTTGGTGCTGCCGAGCTCTGGACTAGTTCTTTGAGCGCATGTTATTACACAGAAAAAAATAATTTTCATATTTGAATACGAAAATCGCATATTTGATCACAAAAATTTTTGAATTTTCTGCGATGACGATTTTTGCGGTATTGATAAAAAAGTTTGTAGGTATAATTGTTGAATTTTTAGTCAACAACCAAGTTTATTGAGTCAATAAAAAAAAAGTTGCTGCCCAAAAAAATTTCTTTCAACAAAATGTTTACGTGATTTGTTAAAATACATTGTTGGAAATGTGGAATAAATCAAACAAAATGTTTATCAAATCTTTATTTGTTTATTTATAAATTATGATTTGCTAAATTCCGAATTTTTGTTCTTTGATAAAGAAGCTAGTTCCTATTCGCATTTCGCTGGTTGCTTAGGCCAGATCATCAGGAAACCTTTTTTCAAAGACTTTGGAAAAACTAAACATAATATTCAACTAAAACTATTAAGCGAATGAGAATTACATATTAGCTAAAAAATGGACAAAATTTTTAAAAATACTTTCTTTACTTTGATTCAAATATGATATTTTTGAGTTGTATTTTTCAAAGTGTAATTTTGATAAATTTTTTCATTGAATCAAATAAATAATTTGTTGACCTAAATTTTTATTTTTAACAAACTGTTTTGTTAAAATTTTTCTTGAGATATTTTTTTCTGTGTACAATATATCTCCAAATATTAGATTAAAAAAAGCACGATACAACCCAGCGGGGAAATGTAACCAATAGGAAACGATAATGTAATACATACCCAGCGGGAAAATAAGGAATTGATTACATAAATAACTAAAGAAATAATGTATTATTTTCGAAAGAATAATAATGCATTCATGGGAATCGAGAAGGTAGTTATGATTTGATTACCACGTATATTCTCACAATTGCAGAACAAGGAATGTATTGTTTCTGTTCGTAAAAATGTTTCGTGTTTTTTCTTCTGTTCGTGACAATTATTCGTATTTTTTACAATTATTTAAGGCATTCCCAGTATACATTTAAATAATTTATTACAATCCTAGGACATGTTCTGTGTTAAGAATAATGAATTCTGGAATCAAATATTTATCAATATATGTATTACATTCTCGTTTCCCATTGACTACATTTTCCCGCTGGGTATATTGATTAATATTTGATTCCTGAACTCATTACTCTTAACACAGAACATGTCCTAGGATTGTAATAAATTATTTAAATGTATACTGGGAATGACTTAAATAATTCTAAAATATACGAATTATTGTTACGAACAGAAGAAAAAACACGAATAATTGTTACGAACAGAAACAATACCTTCCTTGTTCTGCAAATGTGTGAATATACGAGGTAATCTAATCATAATTATTGTGTCAATAAATTTACCTTCTCGATTCCCATGAATGCATTATTATTCTTTCGAAAATAAGGCATTATTTCTTTTAGTTATTTGTAATCAATTCCTTATTTTCCACCTGGGAATAATTTCAGGAATCTGTTCACTTAAAAATGCATTATTTTAAATTTCTCTTAATTTAAACTTTTTGTTATGAAATTTGCAATTTTCCCAACTCTTGCATCAGAAAATTAAAGCAAAAATTAATATAACAAAATTCTTTAATGAATTTATTTACATATACATATTTAAATTTATAAATTTTGTCATAAGTATTTGCTTTAGTTTTTTGCAAAAACAAAACAAAAAAAAAACAAAAAAATAACATTTTGCGTTTTAGTTAAAAAAGAAATAAATGAATAAAATGAAAAATTTATCTACCTTAAACAAGCCTTAAGGTCTAAAAGTCATTGCAACGAAAATACTTTTTATACAAATTAAATATATGAATAGTAGTACATTTTTAAACAATCAAAATGTCTGTTAAAATGCATTATTTTTATCTAGATGTCTATCTTTAAAATGCATAAAATGCATACCAGCAACAGAAGTAAAATACAATTTAAACAGAAAATTTACAAAATTCGTAAAAAAAGTCACTAACAGACTGGCCTGGCTTGTTGGCCTGGCCTAAAAAATATAAGTTAAAAGAAACTCATTTAAAAAAAGCCAAAAAAAGAGACGAGTGTAGGAGTTAAAATTGCATAAAATGCTGCTAAATAATGTTTAAGAAAATAAATTATTTTATTCATTAAAACTCGAAAAAGATAAAAATGTTATTTTATTACGAAAATCTTAATGCGAATTTTATTAGTCATTGATTTATATTTAAAAATTAATGTAAATTTTACTCACCTTATAATTAATAATTAATTTATTAAAAATTCTGCTGCTTTAAAAGCCAAAATGTATCTGTAATTAAAGAAATAAAAATAAAAAACAAATCAATTAGTTGTTGGTTATTGCCTTGACAAATTGACATTTGTTAACTTATGTAAATTTTAAAAATATTTCGGATTTCTTTTAAAATAAATTTTGTCTTAATTATTCGGCCATCTGTTTTAATTATTTGTGTTCAGGGAATTCCCTTTTATGGATGCATCTGTTTGTTTTTTATAGAGTTATAAATAAAATGACCACCCGATTAATTGGGAATCTTTTAATTGCTGGACAATTATTGTTTTTGTTTATGTTGGTTTTTATAAAAAAAAATAATATAAAAATGATTTCCTTTTCCGTTTTAAATTTAGATTTTAAAGAATAGCAGGGGTGTTCTGGAAATCGAAAACGCAAAACGCAAGAATTTGGAAGTTGTTTTTAATACAGTTTTAATCAAATTTTTATAATTGTTGTTAAATTCTGTTTAATACAGAAATAAGTGTACAATGTTTGTCATAAAATTCATTTATCACAGAAATCTTATAAAAAAGGACGTTTAAAATTCTTGCGTTCTGCGTTTTCCATTTCCAGAACACCCCTGTAAAAATTATCTAAATGGTTTAAAAATATATACATAATATATTTTTATGTCCCATCGGCGAAAAGAAGCCTTCTGGAAGCCTATATTTGTCAGACACAAGGCCTTATTACCCTATTCCATACTCTGTATTACACATGAGGGCCTAGCAACCAAGGCCTTCTGCGTTCCCTTCCTTAACAGTCCTGATTAGAGGCCTCTGTCAAAGAATTTAAGCAAAACTATCAATATTACTTATTAATCGACCTTTTTCTTGAATCTTTATAATTTTTCTTAGAATTGATCTAAACAGGCTTTCAAGGTCATTTGTATTTAAATAAAAAATTATTTATTTATATTTTCATCCTACGTTTCGTTGGTATTTTCCAACTTCATCTGGGATTTTAATTTATTAAATCTGGCAACGACACAAAAACAAAAATAACATAATATTTAGAAACAACGATAATAAAGTTCCACATTACAATAACCAAACTTACATTTAATATTTGTTAAATTTACATTTTATAATAAAAAACACACAAGTTTTACAACATAAAACACGAATTTGTTTAGAATTAAATAAAATTAAAAATAATTAAATATCACAGCTTGTTATTGTAAATGTATCACAGTTGAACTAAAACTAAATTATTGCGATTGTGTAATTTGCATTAGTGCCGTCTTTATCCTCCTTTCTATTTATTGCGTTGTTTGATTTTTCTTGTATACGAAGACTTTCGAGAGTGTATCGTTTATTTGTGTTTTTCTCTCTGTTTAATATTTTAACTCCTTCAATATCAATATAGTGGCCAGTATCAAAACAATGCGTTGACAATGCTGTTGTTAATTTCTGTTTGTTTATATCAGTTTCATGCTCTGCTATTCTCGTGCCTAAGCTTCGTTTAGTTGTTCCTATGTATATTTTTCCACACGTTTCGTCTTCTTTGCCTACACATGTAATTTCATACACTACGTTGCTTTGTTCGTTTTTATCAATTTTGGTTTTTGTTTTTGTAAATAATGTAGAAATTGTTTTGTTGGGTCTGTGTGCTAATTTAACTTGTTCATCTTCTATAATTTCTCTAAGTTTTTGATCATCGGTAAGCTTTGGTAAGTATGATACACTGTAGTATTTAGTGTTGCCAGATGTATTGTTTATGGTAGTTTCCCTTGGGTTTTTGTTGCTTAACTTGTTCAATAGATTATTTATTATATTTTTCGGATAACTATTTTTAGTTAGGATGTCTTTTATTCTAAAAATGTTTTTAGAAATAAATTGTTCATTACTAATGTTCATTACCGTTGTTATTAGGTTTGTTGCTGTATTTATCTTTTGTCTTAAAGGTTGTGTTGAATTAAAATTTATCAGGCGTCCAGAAGCTATCGTTTTAGTGTACCAATCTGTAACAATTTTATTACCTTCTCTAATTATTCTCATATCAAGATATGGAATTGCGTTGTTGTTTTCTTTCTCTATTGTGAACTTTAATTTGTTGTGATAGTTGTTAAATGCTTTTAAAATCTTATCTTCATCTTCTCTCTTAATTATGGCAAATAAATCGTCGACGTATTTTGTAATTAATTTAATGTTGATATTTTCTTTTTTCAAATCCTCTGTTGTTTGTTCTAACAATGCATCTAGAACAATGTCCGCTATTGTTGGCGAAAGTGGGTTGCCCATTGGCATGCCATACGTTTGATTGTATAAATTTTTTCCGTACATAAAATAATTATTATCTTTTAGGCAAAATTTAAGAATTATTAAAAATTGTGTCCGTGAAATTGTTGTGTGATTTTTAAGAATGTTCCATTTGTTCATTATGTTACTTATTGCTAGATGTATCGGTATGTTAGTAAATAACGAAACCACGTCCAATGATAATAAGATTTCGTCTTCGTCCAGATCTATTTCATTTAATTTATCTTTAAGTTGTGCGGAATTTCGTATATTATATTTTTCTAATATAATGTTTTTTAGAATATTTCCTATGTACTTAGAAAGGCCGTAGCAAGGTACCTCTATAGAACATGATATTGGTCGTAGAGGCATGTGTGGTTTGTGTATTTTTGGGAGTCCGTATAACCTTGGGGCTGTTGCTGAGTCTGATGTCAATTTGATTTTCTCATGTTTCGAAATCGATTTTTGCTTAAATAAATCCATTACTATCCTATTATTAGCTCTTTGTAGTTTTTGCGTTGGGTCTGTCTGAATCTTCTGGTACGTGATTTTATCCTCTAATAATTTCTCCATCCCATTGTTGTAATCTTTTCTATACATTACAACAGTTTTATTGCCTTTATCTGATTTTGTGATAACAATGTCGTTTGCTATTTTAATATTAATAAGATTTCTCAATGATTAATTCCCAATTTTTTTTTTTTGATAAATACATTGAAATTAATTGTTGAGGGAAAACTGGTTTCTATGCGCATTTCACTGACTGCTTAGGCCAGATAACAGGAAACCTTTTTCCAAAGATTTTTAAAAAGTTAAAAATATTATATAAATAAAACTGTAAAGCAAATTAGAATTATTAACACTCAAAGTTTTTGTGGTAACAATATCAAAGCTTAAACAAAACACCAATTATGAACAGTGAGCTTATCTTTTCTGACATTCCTCTGCAATTGGTTGGCTTTTTCCCGACTCGAATTGTACTTGTAAGTGGATAAAAAGAAAAAACAAAATTAAAAAAAAAATTGCTTTATTTAATTGTTTTCGTACGTTTTGTTGCTTCAAACTTAGAACCTCTACGAAATGTATTTAAACAACATATGAAGAAGGAAATAGGTGGATCTTCCTTAAATCCTTCCTGAGAAGGCAAGGGATCATGAGTACTGGATCTAAAAAGGTCTATCAAGTTCTTACAGCAGGCTTTATAAAAAAGATGTCCAAAAATTCGCCGCTGGGATATTAAGAGTTACAAATACAATTAGAAATTATATTCTAACTTAATTAACCGATAGTTACTTAAGCGTCCCATCCATTATACAATATTATTGCATATGTTTATCGCCATATCCACCCTTATCGTGAATAACAAGTGGAATTTTTGTTCCCATTAAATTTTCATTTCCCTCGAAGGGAAAAAAGCAATCGTGAATCTCATGTTAAAAATATTTTACGCTATCAGTTCCAGTGAATGTAAAAAAGAAGAAAGATTAAAAAAATTAAAAATCAATGAAATTTTTGTTCAAAAATATATATTATTAAGTATATATTTTAAAGAAATGTTGAACTAATAAAGCAAAATACAGTGGTATCTCGGTTTAACGTATACTCAGTTTAACGAATTCGCGATTTAACGTACGGTCATATTTTTTCCATTGAGTACCTTATATAACGAACAATTAGCGAATTTTTGTACTCTATATAACGAATTTTTACAAAAAAAAAAATTAAAAAAGGAAAATAAAATGAATGCAAACTATTTGCATCCATTCTCTTTTGTTTTTGTATACATTTTAACCATATTTTAAAGGTGATTTTACTGAAAACAACGAGTCGTTTATATCTCCACTATGCTCGCCAAAATAAAAATTTGTACGTTACAAAGTCATATTTTACTTTTGTTTACAAAACAAATGTTTGTTTTCTGTTTCAAATTTTACGTTATTTTTTAAAAGTTTTTGTAAAGTTGACATCAAAATGCCCAAAAGAAAACATTTTATTCTTAAAGAAAGTAAGTTCTTACGTCTACGCCTGGGACACACCAGAGTAACCCATGGAATTCTATTTGACACCAATTTTAATCTTTCTTGTAATTGTAACATCAATCTTCCCACGACACCTAAGCATTTTCTGTGCGAATGCCCAGCACTTAGTTCCTGTAGAAACTCCATATTCCAAAATTCCGACCCATTATACCTACTTACCCATCCCACCATTAAAAATGTCACAGTATTAATAAACTTTCTTAAAATCTCGAACATGTATAACAGAATATAAACTTTGTAATTATCATTAGAAAAATTATATTTTATCACGTTGTTTCTAACTTTATATGTTTATAACAACTAAAATGTCCTAATAACGAAGAGAGCTGAAGGCCAATGTAGCTATTGCTCTTCCTAAGATTTTATCTTTTAATTTGTAATTATAGATAAAATAAATAAATAAATAAATAAATATTCTTAAAGAAAAATTAAACGTTTTTAATGACTATGAAAAGGGCCTGCGACTAAGTGCTTTATCTAATAAATGTCAGCTGCCAAAGTTATCAATATGAACAATTATGTATAAAAGCAAAACGGAAACGTTTGAGTGATATGGAAAAGACTAATTTCGGATCAAAGAATAAAAGGGCATTAAAAACAGGTGAGTTTCCAAGAATGGAAACATAATTGTTTAGTTGGTTTCAAAACAAGAGGAAGGCGAACATTCCTATTAGTGGTCTAATATTAAAAGCAAAAGCCCAAGATATATACAGAAAATTGTATGGTGGACAATTTAATGATAGCCATGGCTGGTTCTGCCGAGGAATCAAAGTGGGGAGAAACTCTCTTCTAACAAAGAGCAAGTGCAGCCGTTTATATATCCACTTTGTCTCATTTAATTGAAAATGATATAAAGTACTATTTATTTTGTGTTATGAATGGAAATAAACAAATGTACTTTGTTTTATTAAAATATTGTTGTTTTATTAATAAAAATGTATTAAAATAAACTTCGGGATTTAACGAATTTTTCGATATAACGAAAGGCCCTGACAATATATAATTCGTTAAACCGGGATACCACTGTATTAAGTATTGGAAGGATAGATAGTTTGATTACAACGTTAGATGTAATCAAATTCTGCCACCACGTCTTTTGAAAGTTTCACAAATCAGCAGGCAATCGACCTTTTGTATTGCATTTTGTTGACCAATATATCTGTTTGTGCCTTATTAACGGAACTAGCCCTTAATATTCGATTTATTGAAGGAACTACTTACATACATGCTCTGTTCCCTAACAAAAATAAAGTGAGGAAATCTAAGGGAAACGTGATCAAATTACGACCGAAAAAACTTTTCACGATAAGGCGAACTTTTCCACGTGAAAAATTTATTCACGATAGGGGTGATTATTTCTATTTTGCCCTTTATTATGCCATAACTAGCACAATGGCGTCAAATAAAATTTAAAAAAAACATAACCTATAAGCAAAACATTATTGTACAATGTTGTCAACATATATTTCACAGTATATTGCTCTTCTTTTCGTTGTGCAATAAAAATCAAGTCGTAGATTGTAGCCAATATATTGTGCAGTCTTCAAAGATCACATACATCGCACCCTAAATAGTAGAAGCAAGACAATTTTTAAATTTACATTACAGGCAAATGAAAAAGAATTTTTAAACCAAACTTTTCATTACCAAAAAGTAGACAAAATAGCATGATATTTTTACAGCGGGTAGATATGAATATTATGAGTCGATTTCTTTCAAAAAGTGAAAAAATTAAAATTTTGAGTTAATACCCTTTAGTATTTAGGGTGCGACATGTTGGCGATATAATTGTACAATACGAAAAATTTAACTATTATATTGCTCGTGTATGGGCCGCTTTGAACCTTCAGCCCGTTGCACAGTGGTATGGCTTCATAAATGTTGTGAAAAACCATAAGGAGTGGCCTAGATAATTAATCCGAATATTATATTGACTGAACGAAAAAAAATGGAATTTCGTCAAAATCGGCCACGCCCATGCCTTGCATGCAATCAAAATCGATTTTTTTTTGGCAAAATATTTCTTTAAATTTGGTCCAACGCTTTTTAGAGTAAAAAAAATAGGTATGCCGAGTTTAATCAGAAGTAGGCACGCCCACCGCCCATGAAATCCAAATGTTTTCAACTACAAAATGATAAAATAATTATTTGCCAACACTTTAAATCATATGATTCGATCAATGCATGGCCTAAAAAAATACAGTTGATTTTTTTTATAGTTTTCCTTTTGTTCCAGAAATTTCCGAGAATTAGTAAGAGTTTTCTTGATATTGCCTTAAAGTCTCGTAATCTGTGCATTTTTACGCCCTCGCAAATGAACTGTCAAAAATTGTATCAGAATTCATTTACGCAAACTTCGCAAATTTGCGTAACAATTTTGACTCGTAAACTTGCGCTGTTCAACTGGGCGTTTATACAAAAAGATTCTTCTAGGCTTAACGTCGTTTGCAACAAAAAAATCATGAGCTAACAAAACACAAACAACAAACTTTTGGAACAATCTGAGCAATCTTTTGTCTTGTTGTAGGCATTTTTAAAAACAAATTTCAGTTTTTAGACACAAATTCAAAATTTTAACTTTTTTTTTTGTATTGACGTTTCTTAAAAACTGAATGTTATTGCTTAATAATAATAATTATAATAAGCCTTGCTCTAAAATTGTTTTAGAGCTACCTCATTGCGGGCATAGACTCTCAATACGAAATCTCCATCTGGAGCGTATATTTGCAATATTTTTCAGTTCCGTCAAGTTAACTATCTTTCTATCATTAAATTCAGGCAGCTTGTTAATTTCGTTTAATGTTAAACGTCGCCAAGAGTTGTTCGGCCTTTCTCATCTTCTTGCACCCTGGGGATTATTTGTTAGCGCTCTTTGGCATATGTTGTCATCTTCTCTTCTAAGTGTGTGCCCTAGGCAACCAAGTTTAAAAGCGAGTAGTTGAGCATTTGTAATTGTATTAGGCCAATAAATTCCAAGTATTATTCGGAGGCATCTGTTGGTAAAAACTTGCATATCACGCTTGATTTCTTCAGTAACAAGCCACGTTTCGCATCCATATAATAAGACGGGGCAGCACACATGCCGAAAATATATTTAACTTCGTCTTTTTGCTGTATTCATTTGACCTCCAAGTTTTTGATAATATTGCAAAAGCGCCTCTTTCTTTTCGTATTCTTGTCGTAACATCAAGAACGGCACCCCCGTTTTTATCTATCATACTGCCGAGGTATTGAAACTCTTTCACTTTCTATTACGTCATTACCGATGCTTAGTGGTTCAGTTGACTCTGCATTAATGCGTATTTCTTTTGTTTTATTGATATTAATTTTCAACCCAACCTTCTCTGACTCTCTGGTTAGATCATTAATTTTTGCTTGTATATCAGCACGTCTGTGGGAAAGCTCACACTTATCATCTGCATAGCCCAGCAACTCTAATCGAATCTGCGGGTTTAAGGGATCCCATTAAATTCCCCTCGGTCTATTTGTAGTTGAGCGTTTAACAACAGCATCTAGTACAACTAGGAACAGGAGCGGTGATAATAAACACCCTTGTCTAACCCCAGACGTTTTTTTAAATGGGGTAGACGTTTCACCATTATGTAGCATTCAAATGTATCGTAACTCGTTCGTACCATGCGTATTATTTTATCTGGTACGCCAAAGTTGGCTAACTCAGCTCAAATACACTTTCTGTTTATTGAATCAAAAGCTTTTTGATAATCAACAAACAGCATGTATAGGGGTGACTGCATTTCCAGAGATTGTTCTATGATTATTCGGAGCGTGTTTATTTAGTCCGTACAGGACATAGTAGACCTGCTTGCTCGGGTCTTAACTTGCTATTTGTATGGGTCATCATTCGCTCTAATATTATTTTCATCACAGCTGGAAGAACCGTAATACCTCGCCAGTTGTCACATCTAGTCCTATCTTCTTTCTTTGGAAGTTTAATTATAATTCCATTCATCATATCCCTGGGGTAGCGTTCTATCTCCCATATTTCTTTAAAAAGTGGGTAAAGCATTTCAGAGAACATATTGGGATCCGTTTTAAATACTTCTGCTGGGATGTTATCAACACCGGCAGCTTTGTTTAGTTTAAGGGCATTTATTGACTCATATATTTCTGATTAAGAAGGGGGGGTTTGTTTGTATGGGAAGTGGTTCGACGTGTTCGTCATGTGTTGCAGCAATTCCGGAACGCTGTATATTCATCGTTTCCAAAAAGTGTTCTTTCCATCTGCAGAGCTGGGCTCGTGTATTTGTTATAATTTCACCGTTTTTGCTTCTAACTGGCACCGATTTTATATTGCTACATCCATTGAACTTCTGCGTAATGTAATTGCTTAAAATTACAAAAAATTTAAGAAGAGTTTCTCAAGTTTTCCCATTTGCACAAATGGCAGTTTTAAGCGCTATCATGTAAACCCTTATTAATTTTTTATTTTATTGAAAGAAAACATTCCTAACTTTTTTTATTGGGCTTGAGGAAAAGTGGGTCTACATTATTGTTTTCAATTTATTACAAGTTACAAAACAGAAAAAAATAACGGGATCCTAACAATGGATTCTGCTAGATGAGACATTCAAATATATACTTGTGTCGGCGTTTTAAAAGACCAAATCCGAATTTAATTTAAGGGGAGGGATGTTATATTTTCTCCATATTAGGTAAAATGTTATGACCAAAATTTTTGCAAAATATTTTTTCCCCGTCCTTCCCCTTTTTTGATTTCTTATTATTTCTCGAGAATTCCGATTTTGAGCATTCCCTATTCCTAGGAAATTAGAAACCCTTTTAATGCATTAACTAATTAAGTTTATTAACTTAATATTGACAACTTTTAAAAAATGTATAACTCTGCTGACTTCAGTAACAAAATAACCTACATATAAATTATAAAAAAAAATAAACTGTAATTTACAGCAGTATATCATAATAATAAGCACACCTTTATTGTTTTCAGCGAATAAATGTCTATTAGACCATATTTACATTATGCAATTAACGCCGCAACTTTCGCTTGCAACTTTTTGTTTGTTAGCAAGAGGTGTAGGGAAGAAAACGGGGTTGAAAAAATGCTTGAAAACAAATGTAAATGTAAATGTGAAAAGAGTTTCGTAGCAACTACTATAAAGGAAAATAGAAAAAAAACTCAGCGTTAATTGCATAGTCTAAATGGAGTCTTTGTTTATTAAAAAAAAACTTTTCATACGAGTTATTTAAATAAATTTAATGCCAATATTTATTTGACCAAAACCAAAATTCAAAATTTAAGACGAGTTTTTTTTGTTTTGTTTAGTTCAAAAACATGTTTTAAAAATTTCAATTTTGTTTTCATATACACCATGCAACAAAAATCTTCATACATACGATACCAATTTTTAAAATTTTTTTAAAGTTTATTAAAAAATTTCTTTTAAAATTATTCATATATTCTATTTTGGTATCTGCAAATATAAATTCAATTTTATAAACCGTTTGTCCTAAAATCGCCAAAAAGCAATACATAAACAATTTAACAAAAGTCTACATACAGAATACTATCGCATGTAGATTTTTGTTACATGGTGTATGTTTTTAACTTTGTGTGTTATATTGGAACTAATTTCTATTTCTTCTTTCAAAAACTTAACAAATAGCTAAGCCGTAATGACCTTTAAAACAGCTGGAAGCCAGTGAACCTACGTTAAATGTCTACTGTCTATAAACAACATTTCAATATTCTTGCTAAATATTTCCAATAATATTTTTTTTTAGCTTCTGTTTTTTTACTTAAGGCTTTTTTACTTATGTAGTTTATGAAATTTTTGCGTAATTTGATCACTGTCTTGGCAGACGTAAGCATGATTCATTGCGATCGTATAACGCAACTTTCATAATAAAATAAATAAAAAAGCTTAGTTTGAAATTTGGCTTTTATGTTGACTTAATATGCGCATGAAGAATTCAGGCTTTGTTGTTTAAAAAAAACAATATTTAAGAGAACAGATGGAGATGAAAAATTTTATATGTACAGTATTTGTATGAAAAAAATAATTGATTTCAAATTATTGAAGTGCAGGTCTACACCGGCAGTGCACACTGAAAACAATGTGTTGAAATACTGCCGACTTGTATTAAGCTAAGAATATACTAGTTGCTTATTTTAACGTGGGGCTTGCCATAGGGGCCCAACAAGATCATTTAGTTATATATTAGTTAAGGACTATGTAGTTGTTTTATTTATTGTTTAAAAATTGCTTTCAACTAAAATAAATTGATTTTAAACAAACTTTTGGGTAACAGAGAAGAAGAAACATGTATCATAATATAATAATTCTAGATATCAACAGAGGGGGGATCTTACTTCATCAACCCTTTTGGGTATCAATTAAGGTATTCATTTAATCGACCTTTTGCTTTAATCGGTTAATCGCTCGATTAATTAACCGGGGTTTTGGTTTAACCGGATAATAATCGGTTAATTTAGTTTTTGATCGGTTAACCGATTAATAAAGTTTTTTTTTATAAATTAAGTAATTTCAATATATAAAAATGCATTAATTGCTTATTATTTGGAGTTTATAAGCAAAAAAAAAACAATAACATACCAAACATAACAATTCTTGAACTAAAACAAGCAAGCAAAAAAAAAAAAAAAAACAATTCATAAATATGTAATATGCATTTTCCAATTAATGCACAAGGTGTTGTATCAAGTCATATCGTCATAATATCCTAAATAAAATTTAAAATTGTTTAAAGTAAATATTGTTGTGTTTCAAACAAAATAAAAATTGTAATGCTGTGTTCATTGTTTCGTCATAACTGTATAGTAGAAATCTAAATTATAAGCTGTAGCTTACAACAGTCATATCGCTGGCTTAATATGCAAACCTGCTAACTCACTTTCAGCACATTTTACAGGAAAGAAAATAAACTTTTTATTTTTCCTATTTGAAGCTTGATAGAAAATTAAAATTACAGTCAGTTTTACACACTTCAAGACTTAAATAGAAGAACAACTACATGCTGGTCGACGAGGCGTATTTTTCTCTACCAAACGGCATCAAAATCTCAATTTACATAAAAAGGGGATTTAGCCGGTTGGCATATTAAACCGACGATATATATTTCCTGTAATTATTTTAATACATAAGACTTTATGACTACCTTGTGAATCCCCCAAATATTTACATATTTATACAAAAATAAACTGAGATAATTTTATTAGTTATTTCAATCGTTAAAGGAGATCTTATAAAATGATCTTTAAGAAAAGTTATTTATTTTAAATGTTTAGGATTAAAGCGACTCTTTTGTTTAGTTTAACAAAATTTGACTTGGAAAATATTATTTCACTTATCGAAGATGAATGTCTAATTTTTCAGTCCTTTTCCAGGATTTCTCTTAACATATAAAATACTCCATTATGCCATTAAAGTTGTTTTAAATTTTTAACACCTCTAAGGCCCAGAACAGACGATAAAACGCAACTGCAACGAAACCCTTTAGAAATTATTATTTTGAAACCAGTTTAAATCGTTTTCCACACACCCTGCAACCTAAATTGTACCAGAATATAATAAAATTATCACAATCATTTCGATTTTCTTTGAAAACAGATGAAACGCAAACACGAGTTTCCTGCACGACGGTTTCAATGCAACTGATTTCCAATGCATTTCAAACCGGTCTCAAAATGGTCGGCGTCGTGTGTGGTCCTCAAAGGAGTCTATGGCATAAACTCAAATGAAACTCGAAAATAACTAGAAGTTGCAGTTTCGTTGCAGTTGCGTTTCACCGTCTGTTCTGGGCCTTATTGTTTCGGTTAATTATGTTAAAAGACTGATATGAGAAGAAACAAATAACACATACATACGTACGTGAAACAAAAAAAGGTGTTGGCAATCAAATATTTAACCCATTTTTCGCTACATTCCTGTTGATCGAAAATGAAGATAAAAAAACATTGAAAAACATTGTAATTTTAGTCATCGGTCGGTGGAAAATGGGTTAAAATTAAGATAACTGAACACCTTCTTTGTTTGTATGAAAAAATATTTACTAAACAAATACATTTTGTATATGAGACGAAACAAATAAATAAAAACACAAAAAAAATATGTTCACGCAGAGAAAAAACATGATTAATGAGTGGTCACTACGACCATTTTTATTCATATTTGCCAAATATGTTTACCATAATACATTTTTTATAGTCCTCATGTAACTTGAAAACATATTTTTTGTCGTAAACATTTTTAAATTCACTATAATAATATTATATGGTGTTGTACATCTAAAAAGTTACTCTGATCTAGCTAAACATATTAGCTCAATTCACAATCTTGTGCAAATGGTCTTGCATCGTAGCATTTGCAAAATGGTATAGTAAATACTGTAGCATACTTTTGGGAGCATTTGCAAAATGGTATAGTATATTTTTACTCTACACCAACAAAATATACAGCAATGCACTTGCTACTCTTTTGCAAATATGCAACGCCTAAAACCAATAGTTTATATTTACTCGACTTTTGCAACACTTGATTGTAAATCGACAGCTAACACTCTGTGAACCAAGCCAATCCAAAGTATACTACAGTATTTACTATACCATTTTGCAAATGCTACGATGCAAGACCATTTGCACAAGATTGTGAATTGGGCTATTATATTATGTGAAATGTGTAAAATTCTCTAAATGAGCAAACATTTATTGTCAAAACAAATAGTGTGTGTTTATAAAGACAATCAAATTTTCTCCCACGTAATTTCTGTTACATGAATGATAACAAAAGAATTAAAACGTTTTTCGGGAAATTTTGTCATTTTGAAATTCTGTGTATGTATATATAATACAAAGTGTATGTACATTAGACTGGTCGCATCTTGTATGGGATTTTTTTTTTAAATTTAAATGTTTGCGCTGCTTTAAATATGAGGTTTGGTGTAAGAAATCAAGTCCTAATTTTTCAGCTCAATCCGACGGTGCCTAGTCGTGCCAAGTGGGGCACGAAAAGATGAAAAGCCGGTCTTAAAGACCGAAAATCGAAAATCTGGCTTCGTTACGATCTTCCGCAGAGAAAATACTTTAAGTATGCCAAATTTCAGCTTCCTATGTCATCAGATGGCTTCAGAAAGTTGCGGAAAGAATAGGACATACATGCAAACATCCTTACATACTAAGAAATTATATATTGTACAGATAGATTAAAGTATTTGCAGTTTAATATTTGACTGGAGTTGGTCATACATTTGACCCTTCTTGAGGCATCCTAGGCACTACACGGGCCAAATGTAAGAATTTCAATTATACACATATGGCGGTTTAATAAAATTCTTATATTAATTAAAATTTTTCGTCTTTTGTGAATACATAAAATCAAAAGTTGTGAACAGATTTTAATCATTTATAGCTTGTTTTGTTTGCAATATTGTTTTTTATGTGACTCTATTAGAAGCATAGCTCCATTTTTAAATTTTTTATGAATTTTTAAAAACAAAAATTCCGAAATTTTAATAAAAAATTTATTTTTTTTTCCAGAAAAAAAAATTATGTTTCTAAAACAACTGCGCATATAAGAAAAACGTTTTACCTTTCTTAAAGTAAATTTTATTGCGGAATTTCGGTTTTTTTTTAGTTTTTCAATAAGCTAAAGCGTTTTTGAGTTACGCGAACATATGTTGTGCAACCTCCTTAATTTTCGAAATAACGGTATATCTCGAAAACCAAAGCCAATATGAAGAAAAAAGTTTTAACTTTCTTAAAGTAAATTTTATTGCGGAATTTCGGTTTTTTTTTGTTTTTCAATAAACTAAAGCGTTTTTGAGTTACGCGAACATATGTTGTGCAACCTCCCTAATCTTCGAAATAACGGTATATCTCGAAAACCAAAGCCAATATGAAGAAAAAAGTTTTGACTTTCTTAAAGTAAATTTTATTGCCGAATTTCGGTTTTTTTAGTTTTTCAATATGCTAAAGCGTTTTTGAGTTGCGCGAACATATGTTGTGCAACATCCTTAATTTTCGAAATAACGGTATATCTCGAAAACCAAAGCCAATATGAAGAAAAAAGTTTTAACTTTCTTAAAGTAAATTTTATTGCGGAATTTCGGTTTTTTTTGTTTTTCAATAAACTAAAGCGTTTTTGAGTTACGCGAACATATGTTGTGCAACCTCCCTAATCTTCGAAATAACGGTATATCTCGAAAACCAAAGCCAATATGAAGAAAAAAGTTTTAACTTTCTTAAAGTAAATTTTATTGCCGAATTTCGGTTTTTTTTAGTTTTTCAATAAGCTAAAGCGTTTTTGAGTTGCGCGAACATATGTTGTGCAACATCCTTAATTTTCGAAATAACGGTATATCTCGAAAACTAAAGCTAACCTAAAAAAACGGCTAGCACCACTGGATTCAGCGACCCCGAATTAGTTAAAATTAGTTAAAAATCTTTCGTTCGTATCATACTAAAATATTAAACTGCAAATACTTTAATCTATCTATACAATATTTAATTTCTTAGTATGTAAGGATGTTTGCATGTATGTCCTATTCTTTCCGCAACTTTCTGAAGCCATCTGATGACATAAGAAGCTGAAATTTGGCATACTTAAAGTATTTTCTCTGCGGAGATCGTAACGAAGCCAGATTTTCGATTTTCGGTCTTAAAGACCGGCTTTTCATCTAGTATCTGATTGAATAGATGTTTTTTTTTATCATATGGGGAACTTTGGGCCCCACTTGGCACGACTAGGCACCGTCGGATTGAGCTGAAAAATTAGGACTTGATTTCTTACACCAAACCTCATATTTTAAGCAGCGCAAACATGTAAATTTAAAAAAAAAAAAAATTGCGACCAGTCTAATGTACATGTAATTTTAATAAAAATAAAATAAATGTTTGAAATTAAATTCTTATTGGTTTTATTTGTGAGAATCATTTAAGATGTTTAAATAAACATTTTGCATGGTGTTAGGAATCTGAACATAATAATATGTTCGAGACAATAATCAGCTATTAACATTATGTCTGAACATATATTCTTGTTTGACACAATCATTACTACAAACATTAATGATAGTTTGCGTTTGTGATTGTAACAACCATGTTTTTTCTTTGCGTGTTATAATACTACAAAATATTGAAAATTTTGTTACTTCGGTTAATCGGTTAATCGACTGAAATTAACCGGTTTAATCGTTAATCGAAAAAAACCAATTTGACATTAACCGATCAGTTAATCGGGTAGTAATTAACTGGTTGACGGTTAACCGAATGAATACCCTAGTATCAATAAAGTAAATTTTTTATGTACTGAGCAAAAATTTACAATTATCAAACGACTCCAGCAAAATGCAATGCACTTTCTTGCTCGCTACGGTTTTATGGTGTTTTCTTTTCTGACAATAATGTTCCATATATGCTACCATTCGTGCGGGTTTTTGTTCCATTCTAAAAATATATGCAAAAATGTGAGAAGTTGTCGTTTTCCTTTCTAAACATGTTGCAACAAAAAATGGCAAATTTGTTCCATTTCTTACCCGCAGTTATGACTGAGTGTGAGATAATACCCTTTTTTGCATCTGCGTAAAGTACTTTTTTATGTAAGCAAGTATTTTTTTTTCTTGTGTTTGCAGACAATTTGCGTTATATTGTGATTTTTAGTTATATTGTGATGGATATAAAAACTTTTTGTTTTTCGTTTGTTTTACTTTTATCATATTTTTTTTGTCGCAAAATTTTTAACAACAGCTGACATTAATTATTGAAAATCAGTGCTGTTAACGCTTATTGGAATTGTAAGAAAATTTAATGTTGAAAATTGCTACAAGCGTGGCGAATATCGCTTTTAGTACAAACTTTGCATTCAATATTTAACACGCTAAATACACATTAGTGTTGAGTGTAAAACGTAGCTATTATTTTGTTCCATTGTAATTTAGAAAAATGTATCACTTAGTAAGGGTTCGTGTAACCTAATAAATATATTACACAACTATAATGTATCATTATTTTCTAGAAAAGAAAACACCATTAGTCATCATTTTACCATGTAAATTTTATGTATTCAACTCAACAACTTGACCAAGTAGAAATCGAGCATTTATTTTTATAAATTAAAAAACAATCCAAATGTAGCCAAAAACTTTTTAAAATTTACATTCGAAAAAAATTTGTATAAAAACACAATTTTTCAACTCTGAAATCAATGTGTGTTTTTTCTTGTAGTGTTCTTGTTGTTTTTATAACGAAGAATTATTTCGTTTTTATCTAATTTTTTGTTCTTAAAAAAAGAAAATTCGGGCAATTGACGGAGAGCTTTACTTAAAAAGCAGTGCAGTCGATAATTCATATCTTTTCTTATTGTTGTGCTTATTTGACTAGTATGAATCTAGTAATTTTGTTACCAGTGTCGTTAAAACTCGAACGAAGCAATTTATGATTTTAGCTGCAGGGAAAATATTCGTAAAACATTTTAACGATTTCGATTTTTAATACGACAACTGTGACTATGCAGATTACTACAATGACGATCTAATTTCACGTCTCTCTTAATACTGGGTAAATAATAGTATCCGACCAAACGCACTTTTTGAGACCGAACCCGAACCCGAACTTCGGTAAATTTTGACAAGTTCGGCCGAATCCGAACCCGAACCCGAACTTCTTGTTAATAAATCTGAACAATTGTACTTTTTTTAATGTATTTATTAAAAACAAAATAAAATTTCGGGAAATTATTACATTCCGAACATGAAAATATAAATGGCACTTTATAGTAGTCAAAACTATTTTATAGTTAAGAAATAATTAGTAATTGCTTTTTTTTAAGACATAAAATAAAAAAATAAAGTTCAAGTTTAATACAGTATACATTAGTGCTATAACTTTTTTACACTTTTTGCGAAAATAAAAAACGGGATAGTATAGTCGTGTAGAACATTAGAAGTTATCAATAAAAAATATGATAATTTTTTCGGATTGTTAAAAAAGTTCACGCAGGTATCGGGTTGAAGTTTGAAAACAACCATTTGTATCTCACAGAAATTTTAAAAAATATATACCTGATATTTGTATATACATATTCCTATACATATCACTTTAATGCTATTTTGGAATTTATCCACTGCTTTAGATTTAAAAATTTTCCTACAGTTTACAATTCATCGCGATTCAAAATTTCTTGGAAGGTTTTAGAAATTTGCTTCCCTGCGTGAGGTTTTCTTCGCAAAACGACGGGAGACAGGCGTTTTCATTACTAAAACATTCTTGGCCACTCCGTTTTTTTTTTCAGAAAAGCTCCAAATTGGATTGGATGAAATTTTTATCTGTAAATATGTATACTATAAAGTTTGGTTTGTGGTTCACCCAAAACTATATATTATCTTACCATTCGAATGGAATGCATTCGCGGAATATAAATAGAAAGAATTTTTTTACCCAATAAAATGTAACCGTTTTTTTTTGTTGTATTTTTTACCGTCTTCTAAAAATTACAGATATAAAGACATTTTTATACACTTAAGCATTTTATTAAGTCATCGCTGTATTTTTTCGAACTAATAACACTACGTGACAAAATTTCAACAAAGTCGTGACCAAATGAATCTGACAGCATTTCAGTCACAGCATCTTTTTTAAAAACACAAATAACGGTTATTTTGGAATATCTCAAAAACTGTTCTCCTTTTGACAATTCTGACTTACATAAAGATTAGGTGGCAAATTCATTTGGTCAAAAAATTGTCACGTAGTGTAATCATAGAGAAAAATAGTTGTCTTGTTTTCGTATTATTTTCATAAACAATGATACCAAATTATAATTTGAAATTATAATAAATATGTTATTTCATAAAAAAGTTCGGTTTTCGGTAAAAATTTCGCCGAACACCGAACATTGACCGAACATCATTTTTTGCCGAACTCCGCAACCGAATCCGAAAGTTCGGTCGGACACTAGTATATACGATTATTGCAGGTTAATGCGTTTGTCAATACCCCATGTTCGGATACCTACACACAGTTGTAATTTTTTGCTTTGCAAATTTTGACAATGTTTTGCATTCCTTCAGTCATCTATTTCGCAGCTGATATGCAAACAAACGCAACTAGCGCATTATTTAAATTGGCAGCGCTTTTGAAAAGTTGAAAATACAGGTATCCCTTGATTTACACGGTACTTCATTTACGCGATTTAGATATAATACGGATCAATAATAATAACTTTTTTTTGAAACACGCGCTGTTTTTTACGCGTTTTAATAAAACACGCTCAAAAATTGATGGCAATTTTTTCAGCTACCATTAAATTTTTACTGTTTACAGAAAAAATTACAGTATTCAGCAAACTTCTACAAATTACTGAAATAATGCAGTACTAAGCTAATTTCCCTTTTCTGAAACATATGCAAACAAATATATTTTACCTGAAAAAGTCTAAAAATTAATTGACAATGCTTACAATATAACTTTTTTTTATTAAAATTCTTTTAAAAAGTTTTACTGGTTTTTAATTCAATTTGTCTTGGTTTAGTTTGTTTTTGACTATTTTACAATTTTCATCATTTTCTTATATTTTAGATTTTAAATATTCAACTTCATATGTACATATGTTTCAATTATTTTTTTTATTCTTTTTTAATTCAATTATTTTATAAGGATATAACAACAAAGCTTTATACATATCGCTATAAAGAAATATCCTTTAATTTTTTAAAAGTAAAATATATACAGTTCTGTATTCTTGATTTAACACGGTTTTAGGGCCCCAAAATGAAATTTTGTATGTATCTCATGTTTTGATTTACGCGATATGTTAAATTTCTGGTCCCATAAACGGAATTTGTAGCAGTCCTGAACCTTGTTTTACGCGAATTTGATTTACACGTGCTTTCTTCGGTCCCAACAGACCGCGTAAATCGAGGGTTACCTGTATAAGTTAATTTGATTTGCAGTGTTTTAAAGTATAATTTCTTGATTTAAACAATACTTTGACGTTGTATACAGACGTTTAGGCTGACAGCCCGAATTTCGGTGAAATCGTTCTGCATCGATCGTAAGAAATAGTACACAGAAGAAATAATAATTGATTTCAATTAAAAAATTTGCGATACTAATTAAAAAGTTAATTAATTTAACACCACACAGAACAAATTATTTTTCCAATTCAAACAAAAAAATTTGTAGAATCAAACAATTTTTTGTCTGAAATCGGTCCTATAAACAAATTCGCATATTCAAACAATTTATTTGCATATTGTTTATTGAAAAAAACACTGATTTTTTCAAACAAATAATTTAACTAAATCAAACAAAAAGTTTACTGAATTTCATATACTAAATTTCAAAATCAAAAAAAAAAAAGGTTTTTGCACAAGCAATGGATGCTCACACAAGCAGGCACTGTATTAGAAGATGATGGCAGAGAGAGCAGAGCGGCCGGCTGGCTTTGAGACACATTTTTTTGTTGGAATAATTTTTGAATGAAGTCTTTTTTTATACACACAATGTTTTTCGTCATCACTCACTATTGCTGTATCCTTTCATTTGCTAATGAAGAAGAAATGTAACCCAAAAACGGCGACAGACCGACTCGATATGTTTTTCGTCATCATTATATTTTTGTATTTGATGTATTTAAGCAAACAGTTTGAAAAAATTGAATACGGGATTTTGGTTTTTTTTTTAACCAACTTTGAAACCAACCAAAAATTTATTTTGTTTCTTATAATGTTGTTGTTGTTTCTGTTGTTTAAAAAGAGTGAAACGTTTTTTTACCTGCTATTTTTTGTTTTTTTTTTTTTTTTACTTCAAACCTCTTCATCTTTCTTACTGTTGTACTTTTTTAAAGTGTCCAAAAATAGACTGTATGTGTTTTTTGTTGTAGTTCTTATATTTCACATTAGGAAGTGTTGCTTACGATCAAATAAAAAAATGCAAAAAGACGACAACATTAAAAAGCGTTAAATATTTCATACAAAATTATGAAAACTTGAAACCAATAACGCGTGTATTATATTTTTGAATGGTTGTCAACATTTTTGTTGCTTAAATAAAAATCGAACAAAAATTTTAATTGAATCAGTAAAAAAATTTGTAGAAATTAAAAAAATTTTCAAACAAGCGTTTGTTTGAAAATAATTCGGCAATAATTTTTTCTGTGCAGTAAACAAATTAATAGTATCTACTAAACATTTTTTTTAATTGACGACATTTTCGACAGTAATGTTGTTGATATAAATAAACGTTAATTTCACTTGATTACATTTTAAATTAAGAAAACTGATTAAATATTTGAGTAATGGCTTAGTTAAAAAAAAAAATTGGCGAGCATTTTTTCTGTGTAGTTCGGCGGGGCAAAGTTTGCACTTAAAGGCGGAAAGGTCAGCTTTTGAAGAAAGAAACAGATACAAAACACAACATCTTCTGTCTCTTAACACTTTTGCGTACTTTGTGCTCGGGTTTAGCGTTGATTAGCCTGACTTTACATACAATTTCTTCGTAATGTTTCCAACGTTTCCAGTATTGATTCTAGATCTATTATGGCTTTTAGCCAAAATTTCGAACATCATGCAAAATTGCCTTTCAACGTTTATCGGCTTTATCTGGTGTAGTACCCAGCTTTCTTGCTTGAGTGACTTCCAATGATTCTGCAAACTTTACTTGAGTTTAACAGCAATATTTAATGAGTATGGTTTTCGAATTTATTATTATCAAACTTTGTCTTTTTTGTCAACTCGTCTCTACACAAAAAAAAAAAAAAAAAATAAAAATACTATTGGCCATTTTCTCATTATTATCTTTTTTCCCAACGAAAAACTGCACAAATTTGGTTTTCTCAATGTCTCATTTCTTCGTTTTTATCGCGAAGCTAACCGGCACTCATCTGCCAATTATTTATTTTCCTTTTATTTGCCGTACAGATAAATTCAATCAGCTGACTCCCAACTTTTACATCTATTTTGAGTGGCGTTGCCAGCTGAAAACAATGTTTTTTGTCCATGTATTGAGAAACCCAAAATCGTTAACGGACGGTTTATCGGTCCAATAAATTTCTGTTGACATTAAGTAACAGACAGTTTGTCGATGCATTGAGAAAATGGCCATATGTCAGTTAAAAAAGTTGTGATATTAATTAAAAAATTTATTAAATTTGCACCAGTAAACAAATAAATAGTATTAATTAAAAATTGTTTGGATCTTAACAGCATTTTCTGCAGTAAGGTTTTTGATATAAGTGAATTAACATTCACTTGAATAAATTTTTAATTAAAACTGATTTTATTTTTAATTAATATTTTAATTGAAAAACAAATTGTCGAGATTTTTTTATAGCGCGTTGCAATCAATGATAAATATTTAGGATAAGTTTTTGTTAAGCAATTGATGTGCTTCAGCTGACCTTTCTTTTTAAAGAGCAGAAGTAAATCAAGGCTCGACTTTTGCAAAGCAAAAACTATTTTTTTACACTAGCGAAATTCTGTCTTTATCGCAAATGGTCTTGCGAAAGAACAAATGCAAAATATCGTAGGCCTTTTTTAAAATGTAACGTAAACTCTGGGTATTTTGATGCTGGATTTAATAAAAGAGCAAGAGCAATAAGTTTAACTAAGTAAGAAAACATATGTAGCTAAAGCGCCATGTAAATTATTTAAATCACAAGCCAAGTGTGTTGTGACTTCATTTTTAAGTAATACACCCAATAAAAGTAAACTGTGTCTTTTTATAAGCGAGAGCCAATGTTGGCAAACATTTACCCAGCCGCCTTTTCTTGTCATATTTGTATTTATTGCAAAGCTTCCAATACACATGTACTGTAAAGTTCTCTAACAAAAGCTTTTAAAAATATATGGCTTACAAAGCTGTTATAACACTAATTTTTTTTTGTGTCAAAACAACAAAATTTGTTGATTTTGCAAAATATTATATTTTTAACATATTTAGTGCAAGTTTTAAACTCAATGACTGATAAAAATAGATAAAGAAATTGTACGTACTCAGTTTATGCATACTTTTCATATTTTTTTTCCGCTGCTTTGTTTTGTTTAAACAAAGAATTGTATATAGTATTAAAAGCTTAAATTTGTTATAAATATTGAATGACAAGTAAATATTGAAAATAACGAGAAAACAGCTTAAACAGAACAAAAGAGACAAGCGTAGCGTTTCCATTATCTAGCTAAAACAAGAAAACAACTTTATTTATGAAAAATATTTATACCAGCACTCAAATAAACAGTAAATAAACAATGGAAAAAACTAGATAGAAATGAATCAATCTAATTAATCACAAAAAGAAAAAAAAAAAATAATAACAAAAAGATTTAAACAATTAAAGCATATTGAAAATATAAATATCGGCTTTAATTCTTGAACAAATTTGTTATACTGAAAACAAAAGCTTTTTCTTTGGCAGTTAAATACTAACTTCCGGTTTTTAAAGTATTAATATCAGACTTATGGTCTCAACTTAAAGCTTAAACAAATTAGTTCGATTTTATGTATCTTCTACTGCTCTCAATGCATTAATAAAATAGTCAGTTTTATTTCTAACAATAGATGTCAAACTGAAAGTCATTCAAACTTAAAAAATAATGCATATAAAAGCTTAAAAATGCATTTATTATTTAAAGCTTTAAGTCTACTTTAAGCCAAGAAATGTCAAACTGTCATATGATTAACTAAATACAATTTTCAACAGCTTAGTTTTTGTTCAACTATAAAAAGTTTTTTTGTAGCTTGAAGGGGACTTTTTTTCTTAAAATATTTCCAAGCATTTATTTATGTTTGTTTGCCTTGGTTCATTTATTGAACTTTGAGTGTACACAAAAACAAAAAAAACTTTACAAATGGCTTGTTGCCATATGGGTTCTTTTAACACTTTTGAACACACATAAACAAAAAACGCTTAACTAACAAAACTAAAAAAAATAATAAAAAATTTTAAATTTCATAGTTTTTGGTTTTTTTTTTCTTTAACTATTCGTAGAAATTTTTAGTTAAAAGCTGTATTCGTGTTTTGTAACGCATACAAAATGTTTGCTTTACGTGCATTTAAAAGCATAATGACCATTTCAGCCGGTTTCTTAAAAAAAAAAAATAAATATTAATTTTCTGTCAATAAGAAACTGAAGGGGGCCAGATATTGTTTGCTTTTGTTGCACAATCGATCTCTAAGATAAAATTTTTGTCAATGAAAATTTTAAACAAATGCGTGAAATTTTTGGTGTTACTGAAAATCATTTGTACAAATGAAAATGAAAATGCAAATAAATGTTCTTGAATAACATGAAGTCTCGGATTTGGCATGTTAAATTTACAGTGGTTTTGAACCAGAATAAATTAAAGCGTATGACGATCAGGATCGTGCAATGCAGTATGTCCTTGCTGAGAAGTTTTGTTCGATAGCAGAGGGTTTTTAAAATTATCAAGGGTACCAGTCATAAGGGGCAAATTCAACAACGGTTTAATACAATATCGTATGTCTATAAACGTTCCCTAGTGCTGACACAAGCAAATGATTTTTTTTTTGTCTGATCATGCTTTTTACTGTAGTGCTAAAGCAGCTTCTGTTGAATTGTAATAGCCTACAGATGAACCTGTAGCATGCCGAACTCGCTTGAAGGTCATGATGGGAACCCGGTATCATTAATATGTTGATTAAAAATGACAAACAAACTGAAGTTAGGGGCCCTTTGTTCCTTATAGGAACCACAAGACATAATAATAAAAAAAACTGAAGTTAAGTTGCCAGTTGCCAAACTGTTGGCAACTGATGTTGATTTCAGTTGGCAAATAATACAAAAACTATAATGTTAAAGACAGTTTTAGGTTTTGATTGTTGGGATAATGTCAAATCGTGAAACGATTTAAAATGTTTGGCATATTATCTGGCATAAAATGGCACTCTCTACTTTAATTCATAATCGCTTGTAATGCACGGTAATGGTGCAGAATCGCCTATTTTTTAAAGTTTTTTTTCATAAACATCAACGCAGAGTTCAAAAAACTTCCCAAAAATGGTTTTAAACAATATCGATTGAACGATCGTGAAATGTTTTCGAAAGACCAAAAATTGGTATGAGATAAAGCTACTGGGTTACTGAGAGTGCAACGCAAAGAGATAAATGGTTTCTTTAGATGAAGTTAACATTTCTCTTACCGAGAGGTTCGTCGACTAAGACCCTTGCTTGATTGTACCGAGTAATCATTTCAGAGTCTAGACCAGTGCAAGAAACAAAGGTCCAAGAACTTAACCAGCATGGAAGCCTAAAAACCAGAGATCTGTTAGTTGCCGTGTCTTGCAATAAACTGACGAGCACCTTTAAATCCTAGGGCTACCGAGAGTGTAACGTTAACAGCTAAATGCTTCATTAAGGCAGAATAATAAAAGTAAATAAAACTAATAAGCACGAAAGAAAATTTAAATTTAAAAAGTAAATTTTCGCTTACTCGATAGTGTGGCCGCTTATTAGTGATTGGCCCTTTGTATCCCGCTTTAAATCCATATTTTATAAGGTAAAACTGTTCACTCCTAACCCAGCATTGCCTATATCCCTGCCCGCGCATCCAGATCACGATTATCGGAGACGTTACTTAAACAGAAGTGAACAACATGGCCTCCTAATCCAACACTGTTAAAATCAGCGTTTAAAAAACTGCAGTCAAAGTAGACAAACTTCCATTTCTTCCACTTCTTCATTTGTCATTGGCCAAAAAAACAAACTGTTGCTTTCTCTTCTAATTCGTTAAATGTAAACAGTCGCTGTCAAACCAACTCAAAAAGCGAAAAGTTGTACACAAATTTTAGTTTTTTGTTCGACAGTTTTTGGTATCGACTGCAGTTTTTTAAACCCTGGTCAAAATTCCTCTCTTCACGACTTCAAATCATTACAGTCAAATCGTAATTATGGAAGAGAGGTGAACAATCTACAAGTAATGAAAACGAATAAACTTTGTTTGCAATCGTGTGAAGCAGAAATTGTGCTAGTTCAGAGACGTCAGGCTTAGCTGAAACATTTTTCTATAGTTTTCTTTTGAAACTTTGTTTACGTTCATATGTAATCAGTTTGTGTCTTCAATTTTCTTGTTGTATACTAAAACTCATTAAGCTTACTACGAATACAAAAACAAAGGGAACATAAAATTGATAAGTATGGTCTTCTGTCCTAACAACTAAAGACTTTACCAGTTAAACTTGAAGTGTGTGAACCAGCACATAAGGTTATTTGACAGGGAAGGATGAAAGCAAACCCCATGGTGAAATAAACAGGTGGCAGCACTACGCCAGATGACGTTTTTTGCTCTTGCATTGCTTGTCTAGGTTCATGTCAAAGTTTTGTTTATGTTTACAAAAAGTCCACGTTTTGTGATGTGATTATTGTATTTTTTTAAGGGTTTTTGATAATTTTAAATTAAAATAAATAAGATATTGACCATAATTAAATAAAAATTGGCTAAAAATTTATTTATTTCATCACGTTTAGCGGCACGCTTTGATTTTTGCTTAAAGTATTTTTTGACGTAAACGGTGATATAATTTCCATTTTTGTTGTAATGTTGTATTTATATTGTGCTTATTCCACCATGGCAAAATCATTGCGAGAGCTTTTATAAAAGCGATTAAATTGTGTTCTGTTTAATGTATATCCAAGTATGAAAAAGTTATATAAGTTTGATCCATAAATACTGCGATCAATCAATATGGCGACCACGAGGACTCGTATATACGCTAAGCCAAATCTACAATCTACGATTATTCATTCTTTTCTTTCGTATCATCCAACAAAACTCCGAAAGTCATAATTGGTTTTTTATTACCTGAATATACACAGAAAAAATAAAAAACCAACTTCAATTAACGTATTTGTTAGAAATTTGTACTATTAATTAAATTCTGTACTGATTTTCCGCCAGCAAACAAATTGATCATACCAATTAACACGTTTGTAAGTTAGAGCTTTTCTTGCTGTTCAGTTTCAATCAATAGGTTTAATTGAAATGTGACCACCAGCAAAAGAGGCTAAATAAAAGACAAATTAATATATTTTTTTCAATCAACACAGTTAATTGAAACAATTAAAAAATAGTTTGAAAATTTTAAATATTTTAAAGTTTGTGTGTATGTCTTCATATTTGCAAATATACACACAAACATTATAATTTTTATTTTCAATTAAGGGAAATTAATTGGAACAATTAAAAAAATTTTTTGAAACAGCATTATTGAATTAATTGAAAAAATATTGGTGAAAATTTTTTCTGTGTAGTAACGCAAAACATATATGATGTATATATGCGATGCGAAAAATAGAAAGGGACCTAAGGGTTTTGCCATTTTAAAGATTTAAATACATGTATCTTTGGTATACCATCATTGAGCGTATTGGTCTCATTTGAAAGGGACACATCTCAACCTAGTTGGTCAACCTTGAAAACGCGCGTAGGTCGTCCCTACCTCTTGTTTTGTGTAGTTGGTTTTTACTGTTCCCTTTACCTTACTGGTCCCTTTCTCTATGCGCCGTCACATATAGATGTTTGTGGATTCGGCCATTAGTCTTTTTTACAATCTACGATTATTCCCTGTACCAGTCTTGCCAACTAACATATTTCTTTTATCCTGCTTAGCCATGAAAAAAATAATATCGCCATTAATCATTAAGATCTTAACTTCTTTTCATTTTTTAAAGTTTCTTTTACCATTTCTGACCAGGAAATGTGACAACTGCTGCTGTGATTAAAATGCAACGTTGAATTTTTGTAAACTCATTATACAGGGTTATCGTTAAGTTGTTTCCAAACCATCGTGTTTCAGCTTCCAAATACCTGTCATCTGAAGTGTTATGTTTTTAGTTTAAGGTTTGTTATTGGATCGTTTAAGATAATAATGAAATAAAAGCTTTATCAAAGTCATTGCTTTATGGTGTTTTTTTATAACTTTACTTTTGAAACCGAAAATGGATCACTCTATATACTTATATACAAACGATTTATACGACGATTCAATTCTATCAACGATTTTCCTTAATTAATTCACATTTGATACGTAAATTACTTTAGTTACATTTCAAAATCACTAACTGTGTTTTTCTCTCGCTTTAAAAAAACATTTTCCTCATAAATTAAAATATTTTACATATTTAATTGAATTTATTTGTTTTATTAAATCAATTAATTAAACAGAAAAAAACTTTCATCACTCACTCGCACGACGTAATTGAAGTGATTTGTTTTTACATGACATGCAACAACAGTTTTAATAAATAGTTTTCATATGTAATAAATTATAAATTTGTTTTAACTTGTAACATAAATTTTGCTATAAAAAGTGTTTTGGGTTAAAAAAAAGAAACAAGTACAAAATTCGCATGAGAATTATTGCTATGTCATCTTTATAAAAGAAAATAAAAATAAGTGTGAGAAAATTTCTTTGATTCAAGCCAATAAATACTTGTAAAAGTAGTGCCAAGAAGTGGGTGAAATATGTAAAGAGTATTTAAATTATTCAATTAATATCACAATAGTGTGATTAAAGAAATTATTTGGTGATTTAGATGGTAATTGTTGTTGGATTTGACTGATTTGTTACCGATTTAAAAAAAAGAAGTCATTGAAATATATCAATATATAAAAAAATTCCTCTCTGAAGTCAGCATTTTTAACAATTGCTGATTATGGGTCCGTTTCTATCGGGGTTTTAACCAAGAACATTGTTTTTTAATTGTGGCAACACCTACAACATGATAGTTTTGACATGTAGTTTTTTGACGTTTTTGTAGTAGATGCATTGCTAATTGTTACAATGAACTAAATTTCGCTCGAAAATCGCATTAAAATAATTAAAATCCACTATGAAAATTGTGCTTTTGTTAAAGTAACATTTCATAAAATTCGGGATATTTTCGGACAACATAATCGTCCCTCTGAGACCGCTATTAAGAATTTGTTCGTTAAATTTGAGTCGACAGCCTTGATACAAAATGTGCCAACACTAACAGGACGGTGCCACATGTCCCACAGCCAATGGAACGATCAATTTATTGCAAATAAAATTTCCCGATCTCATAATTTAACGAACATCAGCTGTTAAGTTGCAAGCCAGATCGTGTGATATAACACCACTGCATTATTTTTATTTTTTTTGTGGGGCTATGTTAAGGACAGAGTCTATACGGAGCCAATCGAATCGATTGCATCCTTAAAACTCAAAATCCGTGAGAAAGTGATAGACATTTGCCAGATATAATTTATCATTCATAATTGCCGAACTTTTCTCTTCGTAATACAGTAAAAATTTGAATCATCTTCATCTAAATTTAGTTTTAGAAAACAAAGTTCTTTATAAAAAACCCTTAAACTTCTCAATATGCTGTTTTTATAGGGTTGATTTTTAGCAGTTTTAAAATTAATATAAAAACCCTATTTTTTAATTTTGTTATAAATCGACTGTTATGGATGCGAAAATGAAATTAATATTTTAAAATAATGCAGGGCCTGTCGCATTTCAAGTAGAATGTCATGAAGGGAAGTATTTAGACAGAGACATATATTTAATTTAGGATATCGAGATCCTATTAAGTTTCTCCACTTACTTCTGAGCTAAGAAGTCAATTCTCACTCTCAAATTGAAAATCGTTAAAGACTTGAAAACACGAGTTTGGAACTATTGATCGACTTCGAGCCAACTGAATTTATTTTTTTTGAAAAAAAAAAAATAATAGCCAATTTCGACCTTAAGCGATGGCTATCGAAAGTAAGACCTACCGGTGTGATAAAACCAAGCAATTCATGTGGGATAAATATCATAATAAATTTTCAAATTATAATGTACATTGATATTGGGTCCAAAATCTTACAAAAAGTCATTATCTATACGATAAGGTTATATAAAAGTTATCAGCTCTTCTGCAAATTGGAACTATGGCGATCGACTATCGATACTGCTAATGACAGATAGGCCGCAAACGCTGGATGCAGGTAATTGTGGTCCGGCATGGATGAAGGGTGAACTTTGTCTCCACTATCGACCAAGAGGGATGTTTCGATTTTGGTATATGTTGTCACGCGACATTATCTGATAGGTAGGCATGTACAGCATCTGGTAACCGGACACTGTGATTACTGTCGAAGCTGTGATAAAGAAAATGAGGAAGAGGACGTAGAACAGCTTATCTGTCACTGTCGTGCAGTAGCGAGAAGGCGACTAGTCTAAATTAGATCTGACACCTCTGACGGATTGTATGATATCTCTGGCTGGAGTTCATTTTAAACTTAGTTAGAAGATCGGGTTGATTGTGCTTAGTGGAACTACATGGTATTGAAGTGGATCATTGGGTGAAAGTGTATAAGATGGATATTGACTGCCATTTTTACCTCACCATAATTTAAAATTAGAAAAACGCTCCGGAATCTCTCAAATCATCAGGCATGTTCTGACAATCGCAAAACGCTTAACATTTGCGATTCTGACTTGAAGTTTGGCGAATCCAAACCGCAAAAGTATGCTCAAGGAAACTGGAATGTTTTTAAGAAACTGTGGCCTGTAGTTTTGCGATTTCAAATCGTGAAATTGTCAGAACATGGCCGTATATTTGAAAGCGATTGAATTTAGCGATAGACCACCATATTTTTTTGGGCTGAGGGAATTAGGATAATTTGGAATTTGCAGTCGTCACCAAAAGACTATTAGCAACTTGAAAGAAAATATTGAATGCTAACGAAAAAGGGTCTTTTCAAAAACGCTTGGAGACGACCTCATACTCAGCTTAAGATTGCCAATTTAACGAATGTTTTTATAATTACGAAAAAAAAAAACAACTATCAAGAGAATAAGTTATATTATTTCTCAAGGAGTCCCCATTCGTTTGGTCATATTCCAAAAAATCTATTTGAGCAAAAGACGAGAGACGACTTGAAAGACAATATTCGGTAATTACGTTTAAGATGCAAAGTCAGTCAGCTGATTGTAGGTTTATTTTTTTATCGTTTTCAATTTTACAATGTGCCGCAATAATTATCACTTTATCGAAATTTCTGCAAATGGGGTAAAAGTCAGTCCTCCTTTGACATTTATGAAGTAAACAGATAAAAAATACACATCACTAAGAAATGGAGCGAAATACTCCTCAAGAGCGCAACAAAATTGTATAAATTTTTTTGCGTAATAATTCGTTGAATAAGCAGAATTATCGCTTATCGGGGGCACCAAAAATCCTCGTTTAACACACGCAGAGCCATTACACCCGTTTTAAATTACTGAATGGTGTAATCTTTACGTTAGAGGCGTCATCGGGCCTTATCGTTTTGCAAACTGTGCTGGTCAAACGACAACTCTGAACCCGTTTTAAGTAACTGAATGGTGTGGTGTTTATTCTAGAGGCGCCATCGAGCCTCATTCTTTCCTAAACGCTGCTAGCCAAACGACTACTATGAACAGCAAGCGCTACAGATCCATTCTCAACGACTTTTTCCTACCTCAACTAAACGAATTGGGACTGGTAAACATGTGGATTCAACAGAATAGAGCAACGGCACATACTGCATAACCTACAACCGAAATTCTGAGGGTTGCATTTCCGGGTCGCCTAATCTCTAATTTTAGTAATTCGCACTGGCCGATTACCGTCTTTAACTTAATATTGTGGGGTTTCTTGAAGTCACGAGTCCATTTAAACAAGCCACACCCTGTTGAAGTCCTTAAAATAACAAACGCTAGGAATGTGGGAATCTATCGCCAGAAGTTCTGGCAAGAGTGAAGGAATATTGCTATAATTTTTTCTTCTTAATGAAAAAATAAAATATAGACATCAAAAAAAAAAAACACAATCCAAAAGCAAAACTTAAGTTTTATATGTGGTTAAATTTTAAGGGCCGATGTTGAATGTGAACCACACCTAAACGTCAAGTTAACACAATACCCAATCGCTTATTATGAAAATGGGCGTTCGCATCAAAATACATATCGTGCACTTCGTGATTTTTTCGTTCAATTTAATAGTTCAATTGTGCGTACAATCAGAAAAATCGTGCAAAAATTTAAGCAAACCCGGTCTGTAGGAGATGTGAAAACACCAGTGCATGCTCGTACAGCTCGTACTGCAGAAAATATTGCTGCTCTTCGCGATAATGTGGCTGAAGAGCCGTCTACCTTAACTCGTCGTCGTGCCCAATAATTGCACCTCTCACGCTCATCGTTGATGAACATTATGCATAAAGACCTGCATTAACACGCTTACAAGTTGCAATTGACTCAAGAGCTAAAGCCTTTTGACCATTCCAAACGTCGTCAATTGTCAGAATGGTGGCAAGAAATGGCAACAGGGGATGATAAATTTTCGAAGAAAATCTTCTTCAGTGATGAGGCATATTTTCACCTCAGTGGACTCGTCAATAAGCAGAATTGCCGAAACTAAGCGAATGATAATCCAAGAGTGGTTGTCGAAAGTCCAATGCACCCACTAAGAGTGACTGTTTGGTGCGGTTTATGGGCTGGCGGCATCATCGGGCCGTATTTTTTCCAAAATGAGCCCGGTCAGCCAGATACTGTGAATGGTGTTCGCTATGGTGAGATGATAACGAACTTTTTATGGCCCGAATTGGAAGATATGGATGTGGACGATATGTGGCTTTAACGGGACGGTGCCACTTGCCACACAGCTAACGAAACAACGGCTCTGTTGCGCGACAAATTCAATGGCCGTGTTATCTCTCGTGGTGGCGATGTCAATTGGCCGCCAAGATCATTTGATTTTACACCGTTGGACTTCTTTCTGTGGGGTTATTTGAAAGAAAAGCTGTACGTCGATAAGCCAAGAACAATTCAAGACCTAAAGGATAAGATAATTCGGCACATTAACGGCATAGAACCTCAATTATGCTTCAGCGTCATAGAAAATTATGACCATTGGGCAGAGGTTTGTCGCATAGGTCGCGGCGGCCATTTGACCGATATTTTGTTCGACATTTAATTGAACCATACCAATTTAATCATAATAAATGGGAGAAGGAAGAAAACTCCCGGGGAATTTTTATTCATAATTGGGCTGAATAATTTCCTAAATAATTTGTGTTTTATCCAAAATCAACATCGGACCTTAACATTTATTTTATACTACACATACAATTCAGTCAAAGAACATCGGGTGACAACTTGCGCCACCTTCTACAAACGTCAACGACAACCTCCAACAACAAATTTTATTTTAAAATATCAAAGAAATTAATCATTAATCATTAATCAAATTGCTCTTTCTAAAATAACGGAAATAGCTTTCGGATAAAAATGTTTCATCTTTTTTCACAACTTATGCTTAATAACCATATGACTAAAACGTGACACAAAGTAATGGAAAATTGGACCTTCCAAGTCATCCGCAGATATTTTACTGGGCTTCTCTTATTTTTTTTTTTAGCAAATTCCTTGAATAAGTTAAACAATTTTAAGTAAAACAAGTACATTTTTGTTTCAGTTTTATTGACCATCATAAAATTTCTTTTAATACTCTTCTCTTTTTTTTTGCTTATGTTAAACTCCATAATAACTGGTCTCTTGCAATTTTTTTTCATCTTAAAGTTCAGGTTCATTTTAGTTTAAGTTCTTTTTGCTTTAACTAAAAATATATTTCAAGTACTTATTGTTGCAAAACCTTTAAAAAAACCAGAAGCCTCTGTCTTCCGCTTTTCTTACAAAATGAAGAAAAAAAATTTGCAGCTGTTGAAAAAATGTGTTTAATTTTATTGCTTTTTCGTTGGCTAAAATTTTGAAGTCAGTTGTTCTCGTACTTCGTACTACATGTTATAATTTTAAACTTTGTTTAAAAGAAACCAGTTGTGTCATCTCCGTTTTTAGTTTTTATATTGTGTTTTTTGTTTTGTTGGTCAAATGTCGAAGTTAAGTAAATTAAAAAAAAAAAAACCAAAAAAGCATAAAATGCGTAGTGGAAAATAACATGATCAAGCCAAACACCATTAAGCACCTTTAAAAGTGTTATTGACGGCACAAAAAAAAAAAAAAAAAAATATATGAACTAGAGCCCAATACCATTGAAAATGTACTTAAAATATTGTTACTGAGTATTTTCTACTTGGTTTGTACTTTGGCCATTAGCTTAAATACTTGTACGCTTTTCTTAGTAATATGTCAAGTTTTATGTATTGGGTGTATAACTTAAAAATGGCAGAGTTTAACAAGCTTTGAGGGTTAATTGTAAAACTCTGCTAGAACATAAATTTGTTTTTGGTATTGTCCATTTAAAGCTATAACCAGGGCGTAAAATTATGCTTTCGAATGTTAATTAAATATGCGAACTGACAAATCCAATCCACATAAAATACAATGAACTTTTGTATTTTTGAATTTTGCCATACATTTTAAAAGAATTCAAGTTAAGCGGGTTACGCACTAACGACTTTGAGTGCCAGTCAAAAACTTCGCCATTCAACATCCAACTACAAAATAATTTGTGGTTGACTATTGACTGACGATAATTAGCGGTCACTCTATTGAGTTTTCGAAGACTTAAGTAAAACTGTCATTCATGTTCGATAGTGTATTACCCGCTTTACTGGTACCATAGAAAACGACTTGAACAGAAAGATAGAGAAAAAAGAAAACTAAGTTATATTTTTGTTTGTGTTAGTAAGAAATATGTTAACTTTGTTGTTATATTTTAATATACACGGAACTTTGAGAGAAAATTGTTTATTTTTATCAAGGCCTCGTTATAATGTGCTAAATTCCCATTTCATACTATTGACAAACTGAAGTTTATTGTTGATGGGATAAGCTATTCCTATGCTCATTTCACTGGTTGCTTAGGCCAGATCGTCAGGAAACTTCATCCAAACATTTTAGAAAAACTAAAGATATTATACAAATAAATCTGTTAAGCGAATAAGAGTTATAAGCCCTAGTTTTACTTGTAACAATATCAAAGCTTAAACAAAAACAAAAATAAAATAAAATAAATTTCTTTATTTTATTTTGCCAGTTCAGTTTTATTTACACTGCCACATGCGTATAAGTTATCAAAGATTTTCTTGGGATTCAAAAATTAATTATCAAGGCCTCGTTATAATGTGCTAAATTCCCAGTTCATACTATTGACAAACTGTATTCTCTAGTCGATTCCCCAAGCCTGTTATTAAGGGCTTACACGGTTAAATATTTTGCTGCTTAATTCCAATTCCCTTTTAAAGTTCCCGATATGGGCACACGCAGCAGCCTGTTTCTACTTTTTTGATTGTACATGTTTCAAAACCACAACAATTTTATTCACAGAGAATAAAGGAGAAAAACGAACAAAAAATAAACGCTTAGAGCATATCTGTAGCCATCCGCTTTGTTGTATATTTTCTCTTATAAAAACTCAAAAGTTGAAGTGTGTAAACCCTGACTTACAAACATAAAGTTTTTCAATAGTAAACAAAAAGGAATTCAATTTTTCTTAATTTATGTGATGACTTTTGTTTCTTACCTCAAAAAGTCCTAAAGAAATTCAACTGATTCTTTTGCAAGCTTTTGCGAGCATGCTTCCTTTCTGAAACAACTTGCAGATTGTTTTGTTTGTTTAAGATCGTTTAGAAAAGAGATAAATAATAACAATAAGAATTTCTCAATAAGAAACTTCTTCAAAGACAAGAGTCATCGGCATATAGATTTCTCAATTTAAGACTAAATCTATGCCCACACTTAGTGCCGGTTCAAACACGTCAAGTTTGACTCTTCAAGTCTTGAGTTTTTAGGAAAGAGGGGAAAAGAAATGATATTCTCTTTTCCCTTCTCACCTAAATGGTCAAGAACTGATGAGTCAAACTTGACGTGTGTGAACTGGCACTTAACCACTATTTTTATCAACATTTGTTGACTTTACAACATGTTTTTTAGACCAAAAAACATTTAAAAGTGTATTGCAATTAATATTATACATATATCTTTTCTTTTTAAGAAATAAAGTTTTCTCAATCCAAAGAACTTTTAAAGCGGTAGTAAATGGCTTATAACAATAGTGTTCACGCTTTTTTTCGTCCTATTCGTCAAATATTTGTTAAACCTTTAGGAAGATAAATTTTTTGTTAAAAATTGTTTTTTGACGTCAGGGATTAAAAATGACCCAAATTGGTCTAATATTTCCATATTTCCAATAAGGCCATGGGTGGGGATGAGCTAATGCAACAGAATAATTTATACAATAATTTTATATAAGAAATGCACTGTATCAAAAATGGGGCAATTCCATATTCAACTTGGCCGTTGAAAGCGGTTTATCTCGCTTTGAGTTGTCGTAACGGATTTATTTTTCATCGCTAATTTATTTGGAGCACATTGGGATATTTAAAAAAAATTAGAAATAATTGTAGATTTTCTTAACGGTTAGTCTAATTGGAATTAAGTTTGAGGTGGCAATTAAAGAGTTGTTGTCGTGTTAGGTCCCCAAAGTAGGGCAACTCGGGTATTACAAAAATTAAAAACGATCTAGAATTCTTAATTCCAGTGCGATTTTAAAATTAAAACTGTTGTCTATACCAAATTTTTAAGATTTGCACCCAATTTAACTTTTCTAGAATATATTATTACAACCGTAATTAATTTGATTTTTAATAAAACTAATCAATGTCTCATAACTGCATTTGATTGAATACCTGTCTAGAGCCCAGTAATAATGCAATTTGTTTTTAATAAATTTTACATGAAAATCTACTTAAATGGCGGCAATTTTCAAAAATAAACAAATATGTAAATACATTAAATCGATGTGAAATGCATTTTTATTAGCAAGAAATTGAACACAAAAACAGAATCCAAATAAATTAAAATATTAAAAAAAATTAAAATTATTTTTTGTCCATGTATATGTTAAGTATTATTCCTACAATATGTTAATTAAGTTTCAAACTAAATTAAAACAATTAACAGCAAAAAAGATATAAATAGTTATAGCAGTATAAGTAGAATTAGAACTAGAAAAAACGGTTTAACATAGATATAAAACAATACTTTTGCAAAATTATAAACAATTTTTTGTTGTAGTTTTGTGGAGAATAAAATTTAGAATGTTTGATGTTGAGTGTGTGCAGTGTTGTCAGATGTTTTTGAGCTCTATCGCCAAACCGGATGTCAGAAATCGCCAAACGTCAATTTGGTTCACTTTTTGTAATTTTTTTTTTTTTTTAATTAAACTTTGCATACAAAAAACGCTAGTAAAATATGTGAGTCAAAATCGCCAAAAACTGAGAAAAAATACAAAAAATTCGGCGAAAGTAAATTTTGTTTTGTTTCTGTAATTTTTTTTTTAAATAACATAAAATGGAGATCGTATAAGTATTCAGTTCAAAAAGCTTAAATTAAGTACACAAGTCTATAAGATCGTACACTTCAGCCTCACTGATTTCATTACTGGAGTTTTGACCTGCATACATACTATTACAATTAAATAGTGACTGAATATAAAATTCACTTATGGCCATTTTCTCAATGTATCGACAAACTGCCTGTTACTTAATGTCAACATAAATTTATTTGACCGATAAACTGTCCGTTAATGATTTTTGGTTTCTCAATATACCGACAAAAACAAAGTTTTCAGCTGGCAACGCGACTCAAAATACATGTAAAAGTTGGGAGTCAGCTGATTGAATTTATTTGTACGGCAAATAAAAGGAAAAAAAATAATTAGCAGATGAGTGCCGGTTAGCTTTGCGATAAAATCGAAGCAAATGAGACATTGAGAAAACCAAATTTCTTTAATGTGCAGTTTTTCGTTGGGAAAAAAGATAATCGCCTAATGAGAAAATGGCCATTAAACTGATAACAAAATAAAAATCATGTGGAAAAAAGTTGCAAGTTTTTTTTTTTATATTAGTCTGAGTTCATACGGCTCATGTCTTATTGACAAGATTCTTCCCTTTTCTTTTTTGAACATGAATTGGTGTTCAAATGATTCATCCCTGCTAGCATTTGGAAGATTGTTTTTAAAAAAATCAGACTACTGAGTCTTTTTCGAGTACTTTTGTTGATCAAAAACTGATTAATCAGCTACACGCTTAAAAATAGACTAGACAATGACTCACGCTTATGATTCTAAAGTGTTTGATTTAAAATGCAATAACAAATTGTATTGAAACCGTAAATGGATCATCTTGGCGCTTAAAATATGAGTATTTCACCCGTTATTCATATCAAATTTCGCGCAGCTAGAAGGTTGTAAACTGTTGATCACAAACTGATTATGCATGCGTTCGAAAAGTGATTACTTTTTTTGTTATTTATGATCTTATTTTGCGCAGATGGATAATTAAAAAGTGTTTGTTATTTTTTTGTATAGCAGTCTCCAACGAATCATCCAGGTGCTTAAAATAACTCGTAGGCGATTAGAAATATGTCTTATATATGAATATGAAAAATACGCAGAAAAGAAGTTAAAAAAGGCTGATAAATGAATAGAAAATTATTCGAAAATTATCATAAATACCATTAGAAAAGAGTCTAAAAAGACTCTAAACTAATAAAAAAAACTTATCACAAATGACTCATCAAGAAGAGTCGCGGGTAGGGTAACATTTTCTCCCGACAAAAGTATCATTTATGATCAGAAAATGAGCGCATATTCTGATTTTTTAATCGCGTTGAAGAGTCAAAAAAGACTCGATTATGATTAAAAATTTTACAAAATGCTAGCTGGGATGTCATGTTGAAGACATGTTTTTTATTTTGTTTTATTTGATATTGAAAACAAAAACAAAAGTAAGCAACGAATATGGAAGCAAAACGTAAAGACAGTACATGCATCTGTGTACTCGTTTCTTTTCCCCTCGTCCCTCTCGCCTATAAAGTAGCAATCATGTCAATAAGACAAGAGCCGTATGAACACAGACTTAGTAATGATAACAAAAAATAACAAGCTGTTAAACAAAATCGCCGAAATAATATGAATGGTAAAAATAGCCAAGTTAATCGCCAGTTATATCAGAAATCGCCACAAAAATCGCCAGTCGCCAAATGGAAAATCCCATCGCCAAACACGTTTCAAAATCGACACGTTTGGCGAGAAATCGCCACATCTGACAGCCCTGAGTGTGTGTAAAAATTATATTGCTTGTTTTCTGATTTCCTGTTAATCTTTGTAACAGAATTAGAGAGAGGGATCTATTTAGTATGAATCAAATGTAGATGAAAGGAAGGCATGTGTGGAAGGCTATGAGAGTCATCATCCCCTAGAACTAGTCGAGCACTGCTATTTAAAGCTGTGATCGGCAACCTATACTATTACATTTTGCGATTGTATACTTTGTACGAATTTTACATATGTTGTTTTAATTTTGTTAAATTATCATCAATGTTTATGCACACGTACGTAATAAAAGCGTATAAAAGAGAAAACGCGGCCCTGATTTTGCCGATTACAGTTCTAAAGTCATAGATTTTGTAAAGACTACCTGAAATGCACTTGTAAGGTTCACAAAAAGTTAAAAAAAATGTACACAGAAAAAATTCTCGCCAATTAGTTTTTTGATTAAACCATTAAATATCCGCTAATCTCCAGCTTGGGAGCAAACGGCCTCAGTTAATAGTCTCCAACTCGTTATGTTTGGTGCTGTTCGTATCGCATCTGCCCACGAATAGCCAATCGGTTGTAACTCTCTTTCAACGGTTTTGCGCCATGTATTTTTAGGTCTGCCTACCCTCCTTTGACCTTGGGGGTTGTACTGTAGAGCTATTTTGGCAATGGTGTTGTTTGACCTTAGTATATGACCGATCCACCCATATTTCCGCTTTTTTATTTCATAGGTGATCGATTTTTGGTTGGTTTGGCTTAATAATTCGGCATTACTAATAGTATTCGGCCAAAAACATCGTATTATTCTGCGAAGACATCGATTTTCAAATGTTTGCAGTTTTCTTATCTGGGATTTTTTAAGGCCCCACGTTTCGCAACCATACAAAAGAACACATTATATATCTTAATCTTTGTGCGTTGAGATAGTTCGTTTGACTGCCATATACTTTGCAATTTCGACATAGCATTTCGGGATTTATTAATTCTATTGTCAACATCATCGCTAGCACCGTTACCTATCGAAACAATGCATCCGAGATAACAGAAGGAAACTACGTTTTCGATAGCTGTTCCATTTATGTATAGGTTGTTTGTGTTTGTAGTAGCTATACGCATAAGCTTGGTCTTTTTTATATTGATTTTTAAACCAACTTTTAGGGCATTTGATCTTAGTGCAGTTAGTTTACTTTCTATGCTTTCGAAATTGTGGGCCAATAGACAGAGATCATCTGCATATGCCAGGTCATTTAATTTTGAATTAAACCATTAATCAAAAATAAAATCAATTAAAATTAAAAATTTAATCAAGTGAAGTAAACGTTTACTTATATCAACGACATTACTGCAGAAAATTTTGTTAATATAACAAAATATTTTATTGATACCTTTAACTGGTGCAAATTTAATTAATTTTTTAGTCAGTATCACAAATTTTTTAATTGAAATCAGTTTTAAATTTTTTTTCTGTATATATTTAATTACAAATCTCCGAAATTTTTATAGCTGGGAGTCAAATAAAAAAGTTGCTCTTCGAAAATGAAAAATTGTTGCTCTTTTTCACGAAAATATTTTACTTGTAGTTTTGAGAAACAGGGCCTGATTTACCTTTTTATAATATTGTCTCCTGTGACAATAATATGCTGGAAGTAACCATAAAATGTTTGAAAAATTTTCGTTACAAAAGTTAAATAAGCGGTGACCTTATTAAAATATAGTTTTTTTTTGCATGAAAGTATCTCACTTTGGCTAGTTTGTTCTTGGCCCAAAAAAAAACCAGAGCAGTTCCTTTGCGGCTGAGTCCATATGTTGCCACTAAAGCCTAGTACTCTGTTCAAATCTGTGAAAAATGTTGAGCAACATTTATTATTTCACACGAAAAGTTTGACATGAATCAATGTTACTTATCTTGCGAGTTTGTACAATTTGACGTTTTTATTCCTGTAAAGTATGCGACATTGTTTTGCGTAATGTAAACAAAACCCACATGTATTTTACTAAAATTAATTTTTTTTTAATAAAAAAAAGAAAGTAAATATGGATAAAAAACTGTTACCGGTTGTGTTATATTAATTTTTTATTTCTTTTTAAATAATCAGTTCATTTTTTTTTTGTTTTTGCTTGAAATTCCACGTGAAATAAATGCAGCTTACATTATTTCGCAGTTGTAAAAAAATGTTGCCAGAAACATTTCGGAACTTTTTCACAAAATTAACAGAGTACAACTCTATCAACGTTATTTCATAGATATTCCGCACAAGTTTTTTTCATATGCGTTTTGACAGCATTTCACGTGAAATGTTGAACAGAGTACCAGGCTTAAGACAGGAAAATGTTCATTGCTTAGTTGGCCAGTACTATAAAAAACATTACACTTACAGCCGTATCTAAACAAAAGCAGCACGGGTTTTCTAGCTGCAAATAATTGTCATGCCCATGCAATTTGTATGAAGCATCCCTTAATAGCTCAGCATTAGCGCTTTACAACTGAAAAATCCGATTTTGACAGAGCTTTTAATAGTGAAGTTGGCCGCCATTGCTAATAAATAATGAAAATTAAGCGATTTTTTGCTCAGTCAAGCGGTTTTTTCTTAATTATACCTACACCACAATTTGTGCTGATGTGTGTAACGCCTTAAAATATTGGACCTAGACCCACCTTAAAGTATACCGATCGACTTGGAATCACTTTCTGAGTCGAACTAACGATGTCCGTCCGGCTGGCTGGCTGGCAGGTTGACTGGCTGTCCATGTAACCTTGTGCGCAAAGTACAGGTCGCAATTTTTGAGATAATTTGATAAAATTTGGGAAATAGGTTCTTTTTGGCACAAGAACCAAGCCTATTGATAATAATGGGCCGAATCTTAGGACCACGAGGGAAGATAGGGAGGAATTTCTTCCTCTTAGAAACTATTAAACTGATTTTAAAGAAATTTAAAACATATATAGAACCATATCTATATGGACACAAAAAATAGGACCACGAGAGGAGATAGGGGCAATTTCTGCCTCTCAAACCGATTTTAATGAAATATAAAACATAACTATATGGACACATAAGCTATACAGTTTTTCGAAAATAGGACCACAAGGGGAGGTAGGGGGCATTTTCTGCCTCTATCAAACTTTGAAACCGATTTTCATGAAGTTTATAAACATAGATAAATCCATATTTATATGGACACATAAGCATGATGTGTTTTTAAATACTGTGGTGTAGGGTATCATATGGTCGGGCTTGACCGACTATACTTTCTTACTTGTTTTTTATTTCTCTTATGTCGGTTTTATTAAACAAGAGTTAACACTACTTTTCTTGATGCTCTTGTTTAGGTATGGCATATTAAGCTGGAGGTCCATAACACGCGTTTTCGCCTCCACGCAGCGCATGCTTTTATAACCTTATTTACGTTCTACGTTTCAAGTTACATGCAACGCTTTTTATGCAGCAGCAGCACAAGTAAAATTAAAATTTAATTTGTCAAAATCAGCTGGTTTGTTCGAACGCTGCTTGTGACGCTTACAAAAGTAGAAAGTAAAGCTACTTTTCGCATCAAGGCATCTACGCTTTTGTGCATGTAACTTACTACGTATAACTACACAGATTCTACTTTTTTGACAGCTGCGTATGCTGCGAAAAAGCGAGTAACGCGTGGTGTGGACCTCCAGCTTAAGTATTCAAGCTAAGCGAAAGAAAATGTTCCCCTTCCCGCTCTTGTTCAGGTACGGCTGTTATGTTTAACAATAAACGCTCAAAATTTGTAGTTGTACAAAATAAGAGCTTCGGATGTATCAAAATGTGAATGAAGCACAGAAAAATAATTTTATTGCAACTTTTTTTGATTTTTTGCTTAACATTTCTTTAATAAAACTTTCCCGTTTTTAAATCTATTTCACAACAATGTCAAACTTAAAAGCCAAATCTAAATAATTTAATTTATTAATAATAAACATTTGTAAGTACAAATCATTTACGTGCTATTCTTCGCATTGTATATGTGAAAAATATGATCGACCACCTATAATCATGACATTTAAATTGATTTCTAGATAAAAATATTAGAAACAATGGAAATAAAATAAAAAAAGTCTCTATAAATAAAATAAAAAAAAAATACAAAAAAATTTTATAATTTTTTCGCACGAATTTTTTTTTTTGCAATCAATACGTGTGGAAATTGAAATATATCTACGGTTATTAAAAAAGAAAAGGTTTGCAAATTTCAAAAGGAACACCTTAATAATATTTAACGTTTAATAGCATTCAAATATGTGTTTGACTGACGTCAATTGATTGTAAGCAAATGTGTCATGACTACTAATGACCGGTAAGCAATGAAAATATTTTTATACATTTTTAAATGTTCGCAAATGTCTAGAAGTTTTATCTTAAATAAAAAAGTATGTACTAAATATGTTTATCAGAAAAATTTAACAAATTTCTTATGAATAGATAAAAACTGTATGTTCACAATTAATATTTACTTAGTAATTATTCACACTCAAAATTCCAATTGCGCCTTTAAAGTGTTCCCGAATATTAAAAGCCGGATATCTTACATTTCGCTTTACAAAATAGATGCCAATCCAAATTACATATCTAACAAAACGTTTCGCAAATAGGGGTCCTTGGCCATCTTGGGATCCGTGAATTCTTTTTTTATTTTTAAAAATTTGAAAATTTTGAAAATTTTTAAAATTTTTTCGTTAAGTCGTTCTAAAATAAAAAAAATAAGTTTCTGAGATGGCATAATAAGAGCGTCAAGCTTTTTTTAAAAAATATAAATTCCATTGCCAATGCAAATTACAGACCGATTCAAACGATTTTCGATTGGATTTTGTCCTTCACTGAAAAAATTTTTTTCACAGATCCAATGAAATTTACATTAAAATTCAACCTATGTAACCTTTCATTGGATTAATGAAGGATTAATAAAATCAATGACAAAATTTTCATTGATTTTATGAATCCTCATTGAAAAAAAGGACAAAATAAACGTTTGTCATTAAACTAATGCAAAATTTTCATTGATGTTATGAAACATTTCATAAATCCAATGAAAGGTTACATATGTTGAATTTTAATGTAAATTTCATTGGATCTGTGAAGAAATTTTTTTCAGTGTTATGGCATTTAAAACGTGAGCAAAGTTTACATGGACAGCTTGCCACCTGGACGAACCAACAATATTAGAGCGACTTAAAAATAATCGATTGGTATAATAAAAGGTGGATCTAGGCCTAATTAAGGGTGTTAAAATTTTTGTTATTATCGGTCAATGGAAATCGCTACAGGGAGATGATCTTTTTTGTGGCAGAAAATTGCAGATTTAGATGTAGACAATATGTGGCTTCAGCAGGTTTATTCTACAGGATGGTGTGAGTTCAAGAAGAAAGCATTGGCTTAAGGCACATTATTAGTTTATATTGAAGAATATTTTTTTACACTTGTAACCAAATATGGCCCTATGCTCCAATTTGGAACGACGGGAATAAATATATATATATATATATAACCAAATTACGTTTGGTTTTCGCGGAACAAATTCGTTACTCAAGGCGTCCTCGAAGCAGAAAATTGGAGAAACCCCTGTTCTAATTGGTACTCCAATTAATAGAGTCCAAATTCAATCCTAAAATTTCGAAACTCCTTTAGGTGGATATTCCATAATATGGACCCCACTTTAATAAAAAAATTGATTTTAATATCAGTGGGGTCAACTTAAATAATAACTTTACTGCTCTTAATAGTTCCTTATTATTTGACCCTCGTTTACCATTTTTACATTAAGTTTTTTTCTGTTATTTTTTCGTAACTTGTAAACTACAAAAAAAAAAATCAGTTTCATGTTCATATTAAATTGTATCACGTTTTAATTTCTGCGAAAAACCATTTGTTTCATAAGGCGTCCCATTAGGAATCCCTGGATACCTTAATATACAAAATCCATTCCGATCATTAAATTGCAATAACTTCTCTAGATGGATATCCCATAGTATAGATCTCGCTTTAATCCAGGAAATGATTTTAATACCAGTGATGGCAATTAAAACAAAACAGAACTCAAAATCCCTAGCGGTAAATTATTGTTTGACCCTGAGTTTTACATTTACAGTTTTCTATTTTTTTTTTGTTACGCTGAAGCTAATTTTAAACTACACAGAAAACAAACTTTGTGTTTGTATTAAAACCAAAAAATATTTGAAATACATCACGTTTTAATCCCAAAACTCCAAACAATCATTAGCCAACGAAAGATTGAAATTTCATAATGTTTATGATGAAATACCAAACTACTCAGGTAGTTTTGCCTTGACAGTCGATTAAGATTTTACAGAAGAAAAAAATGTTTAAATATGTTCAACAAAATCTTGAAACTATTTTTGAAACTAAAAAGGGATTTTTCTAAAACTAAAAACAATTAGAAGAAGATTTAGAATTTCAAACAAACAATAAAGTTTAAAAGATGTTCAATGTTGTAAAAAAATCTCAAGGATCTTAAGAGTCTCAAATGTCTAAAAATGTGTAGGTGTGTTTAAGAGTTTTAAGGTTAAGTTCCTGCTAAACAGGAAGTACACTCATTTCACACTCAATACTAAGAAGGACAAAAACTGTTGGGTACATTTAGCAAACTGGTGTTCAATAAACATATTGAAAAACTAGAAATATTAAACGAAACATCAAACAAAAAAGGGAAAAAGATAAAAATAAAACAGCAGGTAGTTTTAAGAAGACTGTAAAAATTTTAAAATTTTCTTAGATTTATTTTTAAATTATGTCAAATAGCTGCATGTGTTTATTAATCTAGAGTTTAGTTTAGAAATAGAAAACTTTTTCTTAAAACTCATGTCATCAATAATCATAAAAATTTAATTTCTTTTTTTGTTTCTTGTTCTTTAAAACGATACGGTTCAAAAACCAATAAAAAATCGTTTTGAATTTCAGGGTTATATGATAATTTTTAAACGTATTTAAATAAAACAAAGTATTTTATTTATACTTTTAGTTAAAGAAAAAAAAAAATACTCAAATTTTAAGTGGGCAACTCACAATTATCTTATTTAGTGTATTTCAAAGAAAAAAAGAGGTTATCTTTTTATAAATTTATGGATTTTTTTTTAAGTTTATTGACTTTTCTTTTATAGATTTAAAATTTAAATAAATATCGTAGTGTTTGCCTTAAAACAAGTATGAACTTTTTTTTTCATCTTTTAATGAAATTTTAGAAGTTTTTTGTATTCAAATGCCTTTTGTTTTATTGCTTCATAAGTGTCGGCAATAAATAAATAAATATTGTATTAAACATTTTAAATTTAATACTTTTAATTACAAATAAATCTAAGCTGATGGTGATGTTTATGCTTTAAAAACAAAAGAGTTGAGATATTAAGAACCCTTGAATAGCAAAAGAGGTTTTCGACTAGGTGACACCATTTCTTGATATCCGTTCAACATTCTCCTAAAAACGATCTTACGTCCGCCACCAGTTTGGTATTGGAAAAATCAAGAAGAGGACGACCGAAGCTCGGATGAATATATCAAGTGGACGAAGAACTGGCAAAACTTGGAGCAAGAAGCTGGCAAACCTAAGCGTTTGACCGAAACGTATGGAAATATATTCTATGCAAGGCCAGTCAGTTACCAAAATGGTTATTTATAGGCCTATCCTTCAGTATTATTATACTTTGTATTAAGATATTTCAAAATCTCAAGTAGTATCCCAATAAAAAATTGAGCTTCCAACAAAGCAGGTTTGTAAGGGAGAAATGTAAGATTTTCGCTTACCATCTCGCTTACGGAAGGCCTGAATTTTATATGGTGAGTTCCCACTGTGAAGCAAAAAATTTTTGTCATAAAATGCGCTTTATTCAAAGCATATAAAAACTGGCGAACGTAGCTATCAGCTGCACACACTGAATGTTTTTTTATAGTTATTTTTTTAGTATTCTCTCTTACAAACCTGCTTCGTAGTAAGGGAATGCTGTAGCACTTTCTTATATAAAACTGTTTAAGAGTTCCTTCACTTACTTTACTGCATTTCTGCATTTATGTCTTATTGCGTAGCGAATAATTGTGCGCATATTTCTGTGGTTTTCATGGGCAACCGCGTATGTCTTAAAATAAAATTTTTCAGAAGAGCCGAAAAAACCATTCTAGATCAAACTATGGGTTAGATATTGCACCTTTTGAACTTTTTAATTGAGTTAAAACATCGGAATGGGTCTATCTGTTTTTAAAAATTTGTTAAAAAATGTAAAGGGCGCTTAAAATTGAGCAATATAGCATCAACATTTCAAAATCGAAAAAATAGACATACGCGGTTGCCCATGAAAACCACAGATTTTATTAAATGTACAATTAATGGTTCGCAAAATAATCACCCTTATCGCGGTTGGCGAATTTAAAATACTCCTGCGACTGTTTGGTAATAGATTATAGAGAAGGTGTATTTATTTCCCTTAATATATTACTAAACAAACGCAGGCGAATTTTAAATTCGCCAACCATGATAAGGGTGATTAACAATTATTATTAGGATCCAGTAAAAAATTTCAAGGTTTCTGAAAGCAAGAAAAGTACATGAGCGCTGTTATATGTGCAGGCTATTGAAGTAAATTTGTAAGTAAAAAATAAGAATAAGTTCGCATTATAGCAGGTTTTAAGTGAATAATTAAAATCATTCTTTTAAAGAAAAAATTTACGAACAATGTTCTAAGTGCTTCTTTTATTACCTTACATGGAAGCAGGTTGTATTGCAATGATTTTAAAAAGTGTTTACAATCTTTCCCGAAAGATTACCGAACATAGAAATTACATTTTTTTTTTAAACGCAATCAGTCATCAAATTGTTTTATAGCAGAGTGGAAAAAGTAGTGCTTCCAAGTGTGAATTCGCCATAAGGCGGTATGTGCTTCTCTCCCTTACAAAACTGCTTACCAGTTAGCTAAACTTTTTACTGGGATCTATGCTAAAGTGGATAGTGTGAAGGCAATGTGCTTTGAAAATCACAAGTGGTACGAAAAATACGATTTCGTCGTTTTCTAAAATTTTTCTTAACAATAATGTTTTTCATTTTATCAGTGTTGCATTTAAACAAAAGTAAATAAAATTATTATTTCATGTGTGATAGTGTAACTACAAACTGTTATGGTAAATTATATATTTGTTGATAGCCGCAGCAAAACTCTTTAGATTAGATCTTCCAATGTATTACGGAATACGAAAGACTTGTGTGATACTGTGAAGTACTCTTAAAGAGTGCATTGCAAGTCTTACGTATTTGGAGTAAAATACAACCCAGCTATGATAAGTTGGTATTATTTTTTTTGAAAATTTTCCAACAATAATAAGATAAGGGAAAAAATTTTCATCAAAATACTTAAGACTTGTATTACAGTGTTAAACGACCTTAAGTAAGTAAGCAATATTAATGAAATTGTGTGCAAATGCAGGATTGTACTTGAACGTTTTAATACTAAGTTATTCAGTAATTCATCCGAATTTATCAATCGTGGATCACGTGCAGGTTGTGGTTTGGACCTAAAGTCGCGTCAATCTTCTAGTGCTAATTCGTCACTACATGAGGGACAGTTGGGCCTGCTAGTTGAACTCCCAAGGTTCTGCTGCTATTTAACAAATGCTTCTTGCTACTTCTAAATCAGCAGAAGTAAGATATCTGTAGCTCCTAAAAAAGGGGCGAGTGTTCAACTGCATGTTTTTGAAATTTGAAATATATAATAATAAGTAGCATTGTGTTAGTAATTGATGTTCTCTGAAATGCGTTAACCGATTTTGTTTCTGTTATTTCATGAGTTATAGCCATTTTAGTGAACACTGCATTCATTCCGAAACATGTATTTATATTCCCATACAGATATCAACAAAATGCCCTCCATTTTGAACTCCTCCGAAACGGCTTGACCGATTTTATGAAATTTTGTATGTGTATTTGTTAGGTATGAGAAAAGGTCGTAGAGTATATTTTATACTGCTAGAGGGTGCAAAATATTGCAATAGGGGTAAAAGCTTCCACACCCCAATCTCCTAAACTAATTAACCGGTTTTCTTAAAATTTAGCATGCAGACAATGTAACATCTGAAGGAGAATAAGGAATAGGGTGTGAAATAGAGCAATAGGGGTAAAAGCTCCCCCTCCCTATATATTCTTAACTAATCAACCGGTTTTCTTAAAATTTGCCATGCATACACTGTAACATCAGAAAGAAGACAGGGCATTAAATAGTGCAGGAGGGGTACAAGCGTCGCCTCCCTTCTTAACTAATCAATTAATTTTCTTGAATTTGGGCTGGCAAATAGTGTAACATCTGGAATAATTTTTTCTTAAAATTTGGCTAACAGACACTGTTACTTCTGAAAGAAATAAGTTATGTGGCAAAACAACGTTTGCCGGGCCATCTAGTTTGAAATAAAATTGTCGTTTAGAAATTTATATTGAAAACAAAAACCTATTCGAGTTTTTCTATTGTTGTTTTAATTTAAATTCTCAAATGAAAACAGGCTGTAATACTGCCGAGTTTTACAATCAAATTGTTTTCTGTATTTGCTGATGACGCTCATACATAGGGCGGTTGGTAAACGAATTGTTTGTCACCGAGTGGTTCAGACCACCACGAGATTAGGCCAACACGACAGGTGCTAAAATGAATGGTATACAAATACAGACTATAAATGGCTTCAAAAAAATTTAATGAGTTTGCTTGAAACATCATTTTCGATGTGCAAAATCGGCTTTTAGTGTATTTCTGGCATCGCTAATGCAATTGACGGTATACAAAAAAATATCCCGTATTGTTATTTGATTGTTCTAGTGTTTGACAAAAATCTCTTATCCTTTGAAATATTTTTTTTCCTAAACAATTTTGGTTCGTCGAAATGTGATTTTTTTTTATTATTCCATTAAAAACCAACATTTTACGCAAAACTAAACTGTTCCGCCAACATTTTGTATACAAACGTGGTAATGGCGGCACAAATCCGTTTTCAGATTAACTAAACGCAGATCTCAAAAACCCAGCCTAAGTAAATTATCATGCAATCATTAATAGCATTTACTTTAATTAACACAAATATGTTTTATTAAAAAATGCACATTTTTCTTAGTAATGATTAAATCGATTTAAGTTCTTAAATGGAAATATTTGATAAAAAAAAGTTATAGAAAAATATAGTAACAAAAGTCATTGGACTAGTAAAGACGTAATTATTAAAGTTATCTTACATTAACAAAATATATACAGTTTCAGAATATTTCTACCAATGTTATACAGTAAAATTTTAATGCATAAACAATGTTTATTAAACATACATATATATTTATCATCAACTTACTTATTCCTTTAATAGTTAAAACTTGTTACGTACCTGGAATAGAAAAAAAGTCAATTATTAGTAAATATTTAACAAACAAAATTCTAAAAAATATTTAAGCAATTCAAAAAGTCTTGTATTGTGTTCTATAAAGTCATAAAAACTAGAAAAATTTATAAAAGTTTCCAAAAGCTGAGTTGAAATAAAAAGGTATTGCAATACTTTTCTCGTGGTCTCGGCTACTTCATTTCTAAATCTGCAATAATTTTGTGGATAATTTATGTAAGCTCCTTGAGTAACCGGAAATGGAGGGATAGAACGGATTGCAGGGTGTCTAGGGCACTATGGCCCTAGGGTGGTCTTAGGACACTTATAGTGTTGTTGACGGGTCATTGTCCTGTTAGGGCTTTTACAAATAGGACAATACAATACCGGAAGACTGCAGGTTGTGCGATGATTCTGAGGAGCTAGAGACGATCGAGCATGTACTGTGCCACTGTCCTAGGATGCAGGGTCTCAGACAGAAATGGAGAGGAGATAGATTTCACGATAAACTGGGGTGCATCGCTGGATGTAATCCAGCTGATCTACTGGGGTTTTTCAGGGAAATAGTGCGGTTGTTTCTGTTGAGGGGACTGTAGAGAGGGTAATTCTATCCACCTCGTATTTCTTTTCTTCACTTTTCTCTTTTTCTACCTTTTTTATTGAAGGGATTCACAATGGACCGCATTGGTCTCCGACTGGAAGTGTGCCCAATGGCACACAACCCTTCTTAACCTAACCTTACCTATGTAAGCTCAAGTTAAAACTCCTATACGAGGCACTATTTTGTACAAATATTTTTACTAGTCCTTCTTATTTGACACAATTAACCTTATTACGGTTGTAGTTGTCGTAAACGACTGTTTCGTTTCTTGTGAAAGATTAAAGTTCCCACAACCTGTCTTCTTTAAAAAACAACTAAGTTGTTTACGACAACCACAACCGTAATAAGGCCAATCAAAAATTTCAATTCTGTTAGAGAGCTTGTTAGTCTAGGTTCACACTATGAAAGTTTTCATTCAGAAAATCTGAGTTTATTGGTAAGAGGGAAAGAGAACGTGCTATTCTGTCTTACCCATACACTCAGAAAGAAAACTTTCATAGTGTGAACCCAGACTAATTTTTGTTAGTCCTCATCCATATTATAAAACATTTGCTGCAAAAACTTTCTTCAATTCTCTTTTGAAACTGCATTCGTGTCCATAGAATAAAAAATTTTTTTTATATCATTGAGTCATTTTCTGTGCCTTCTCTCTTTTTGTTAATAACAAACTTACAAAAACTGCTTGTACATGAAGCAAATTACACTTTTCCAATCGTCTTTCCAATTTCATCAACAAAATCAAATGTTTCGTAGCAAATGTTTCATAATATGAATTGGGACTTAAAGAAGTGTTTTATCTCAAAAAAAGGCTTAAAATATTATTTATAATCTATATATATAAAAAAAGTTGCATTGTGTTAGTAATCGGTGTTCTCTCAAATGTATATTGGTTCATGAGTTATAGCCATTTTAGTGAACACTGCATTCATTCCGAAACATGTATTTATATTCCCATACAGATATCAACAAAATGCCCTGCATTTTGAACTCCTCCGAAACGGCTTGACCAATTTTTACGAAATTTTGTATGTGTATTTGCTAGGTACGAGAATAGGTCGTAGATTATATTTTATATCGTTAGAGGGCGCAAAATATTGCCATAGGGGTAAAAGCTCCCACTCCCTAATCTTCTAAACTTATCAACCGGTTTTCTTAAAATTTGCATGCTGACAATGTAACATCGGAAAGAGAAGAGGGTATAGGGTACAAAATAGGGTAAGAGGGCTAAAAGCTCCCCCTCCCTATATCTTCGTAACTAATCAACCGCTTTTTTTTTTGAAATTTCGCTGGCAAATAGTGTTACAGTTGGAAAGAACTATAGCCTATAGTTGTTATTATTTAGGGCGTGAAATAGAGCAAGAGGGGTAAAAGCTCCCACTCCCTATATCTTCTTAACTAATCAACCGGTTTTCTTAAAATTTGGCTTGCATATACTGTAACATCGGAAATAGGACAGGGCATTAAATAGGGCAAGAGGGGTAAAAGCTCCGCCTCCCTATATTTTCTTAACTATTCAATTAATTTTCTTGAAATTTGGAAGGCAAATAGTGTAACATCTGGAAATAACTATAGCCTATAATTTTTTCTTAAAATTTGGCTTGCAGACACTGTTACATCTGAAAGAAATAAGTTCTGTGGCAAAACAACGTTTGCCGGGCCAGCTAGTAAATTGATAAAAAGTTCTTTAAAAAACATGTTATTCCTAATGCAAAAAAGTTATTTTCGTTGTTTCCCCAAAAAATTATATATACAAAAAAAAAGTTATTTTACCGAAAAAGCATTTTTAAAGCGAAATAAAACGTTTTAAAGATAAAAACCCCCAAATGCATTCTTTTAATAAAATAATAATTGTTTCACAATTAAAATATTTTTGTACCGCAAAAAGAATAACCTTAACAACTATTCTTTTCCATAAAAAATGGTGTTTCACCGCAAATTTTTTTGTAAAACTTAAACGTTTCGTGCTATTTCCCTCCCCCACACTGCAGTTTTTATATGTGTCAGTTTTCTCCGGAAATTATTTGCCAATATTTTCCGCAATTAAATGTCGATAAAACTTTCAATATTTATTAAAAAAAAAAAAAAAACAAAAAAGGTGTTGCACAATTTTTTCCATTAAAATGCTGCCAATTTAAAAATTGTGAAATTATTCTCAGTTAATTGTAAAATTCAATTAAAATACATATTTATTATATGTATATCTGGCATTTTCTGTCTGATGTGTGTTTGATAATTGCAATTACCATATGCAAAATATAATATTAATATACTTTCGTTGCTTTATGTTTTAAATATTTACAACTATTAAATTAAATTATTAAACAAAAACATGTCAAGCTTCATTGATACACTTCAGGGTTAAGGTGAATGAAATTATATACTAGAGTTTTGCATATTAAAATTTAATTTCTACTAGTGTGCATATTGTTTTTAATAAGAGTTGCGTTATTCAGTTTAATTGATATAGTTTTTTAGAAAATTGCAATAAATTCAGTCATTGGAAAAATTGCGTTTTAGTTCCTTTTTTGGAATTAATGATAAAAGTTTCTTTGAAAATGTTTCATTAAATTCAAAATGTTTTGCAAAAAAAAAAAAAATTTTATTCTGGGAAAATTGGTTTATCAACAAAAGAAAGTTGAAAAAGTATTTTATTTAAAAAAAAAAAAACAAACAAACGCATTGTAAGGACGAAAATTATTTAAAAAAAAAATATATTGTTTCAACGCTGCAACGTTTAACGAAAAAATCTTACTGCAACAAACAGTCGTTGTTGTAATGAAAAGAAATATACAGCAAAAAACAAGGATAGCTCTTAAGCTTGTTTTAAGAAGAAAAACAAATCATTAACGAAAACGTTATTACAAAAAAACGAAAAAAAGGATTTTTTTTAACAAAAAAACTTTTATCAATAAACAAACTTATTTAAAAAAATAAAAATGTTTCAGCGAATAAAATACGTTTTGAATAACGAAAAGCTTGAACGAAAACAAAAACATTGTTTTACAGAAAAATATGATTTAATCGATTAAACATTGATTTAAAGGAAGCAATAAAAAAGTTATTTAAATATCGTTTTACCGAAAAAACGTCGTTTCAAAGAAGAAAAAACGTAAACGACGAAAAGCCTATTTAGAACGAGAAGTCTACTTGAAACTAAAAAAAATTTAGGTTGAAAAACGCAGCTTAAACCAAAATACATTCGGCATTTTCAGAAGACGTCATTGTTGTGCAACAGTTGAGTATTTTTATATGAATGAAACCATAATGTTTCAACGAAAATAAATGAGTTGCATCGAAAAATGTTTCTATTACGAAACTCAAATATTTGTTAAAAACAATAACTTAACAAAGATACGAATGATTTACAAAAGTGTAGTTTAAACGAGAAAACGAAATGTCAAAAAAAACAGCTTAAACTAACTTTCTAGTTTAAGCGGTTTTTTTGACATTTCTAAAACGCTAAAACGAAAAGAAGCATAATTTCAACAAGAAAACGTTGTTTCAACTTACATAAAGTCCTTAAAACAAAAAATATTTTTTCAATAAAAAACGCGGTCTGAAAAAGAAAACGATGTTTTAACGAAAAAAAACGCTCCTTAAGCCTGGTTCTCGAAATTTTAATAAGACATTAATATTTTATTTTTTTTATTAAATTTTTATTAAGAAATACTTTTTTTTTAAATACATGTGCGTTTTGTTTACATACGCAAAACCATGTCGCATACTTTGGAGGAATAAAAACGTCAAACTCGCGAGAAAAGTAACATTGATTACATGTCAAAATTTTCATATGAAATAATAAATCTTGCTCAACATTTTTCACAAATTTAATCAAAAATAGTTTAAAAAAAAACTGAACACTAACGTAGTTTATTTTTTGAATCTCAAACTATATACACCTACAAAATACGGTGCAAATCGATTGTCAGCTGACGTATATAAATACTTAGATGACGTACCGATATTTTTTTAGTGTACGTGTTTTCTTTTTTTGTACATGTTCTGTATTGTTACTGATCGCGTAGTGAACTTTAAATGTTCGTGCTGTGCTGACCACACGTCTGCGGTATTTTGGGTTGAATGATATTACATCTGAAAAATATTCCATTCTAATACAGAACGCGTACGCTAAAAGAACACTACACATATGCTAAAACAATGATAGGTACGTTATCAAGGTATTTGTGTTTGTTAGCTCACAATCGCTGTGTACCTTATTTTGTTTGTGTACAAAATCACTAACACAAGTATTATATTAAATTTTTTGCATTTTTGTATACAATGTGAATGTGTACTGTTTATTACAAAATACGGTACAGTACACTTACATGCCTTAGTGTTTTTGTCGCACTCTGGTTTCAACGAGAAATACTTAATTTTAATAAAAAATTTCATTTGCACGGAAAAACGTTTTATGAACGAAAAAATAAAAAAAATTGGTTAATGACAAAATTTGTTGAATAAGTTTACACTGTGCCGAATTTTATTAATATTCAAATACGTTGTTTGGTTTTTTTTTAATATTATAGCGGACAAAAGAAGATTTCTTCGGTAGTTTCTACGTGCACACAATATTTTTTTTTCTAAATAAATTTGAAATTATTTATTGTTTGCTTAAATAATCCCAAGATTACGACCATGTTCTGGAAATCGAAATCACGTGAAATTTAAATCGACGAAGAACTCCAATTGCATTTTAGTACAAATTTACACCCAGAGAAAAAACATGATTAAATACACTCATAAAATTATTACAGTAACTGATTGTAGGTTATTAAATTCGTTTTCGGTACTGTTAAAATTGAATAAAAATATAGTTATTTTACGAATAAATTTATTTTTCAACATTTATGTTTGTTATTAAAAAAACAAACTACCAAAAAATAATGTTTTCCGTATTTTTTTTTGTTAATTTGTTTGATTTTTATCGGTTAAAATATATTTTTTAAAAGTAAAAACTATTCAATTTTAACGAATATGATGTTCAATAAATAAAAAACTTAGAAATTACTGAAAAAATCATTTGTTTTAAATGAAATGTAAATGATCCGTTTTTTAAATGAATTTTAATTTGTTTCAAATGAATTTTCGTTTGAATTTAACTACATAATATTTTGAGTGTATGGTCACCTCCAACCAAACTATTTTTAAAGAAAATTTTAAACATATTATGTTTAATATAACCATATTATTGTCAGTGGTAACCATATTATGGTTAAATTAGGCCTCCATCAAGAAGCCCCAATCATATTATTGTTGCCTCCAAACCTGTTTTTTTTTTTTTTTTTTTTTTTTTTAAATTCACTTTATTCAGTTTATTATTACTTATTCAGTGTACAATTCAGTGTTAGTATAACCTTGCGAAGCCGTTATGGCTTATTTGCAGGTGGGTATAGTAAACATCGAATATACAAAAGAAGTTTTAATACTTATTTTAATATCTTATTAATATTTTTAATAAAATTTATTTTTTATTGTTTTAATTCATTTCTTCATTGCGTATTAATAAAATGTGTTTTAAGGACTTTGTTTCTGGCTCTCTTGTTGTTGCTTCTAGAAAGAACATCATTGGGTATTGTATTGAAGATTGTTGGTAACATTATGGGTAGGGTGCTTCTACTATATTCATTACGGAATTGTTGGACTTTGAACTTTCCTTGAATGTTGCTTGGTGTTTGGTGGTTGTGGTCAATTTTGTATAGGAATCTGGTGTCATTATAGAATTCAATTGCAAGTGTTGTTCGATATATATTGAAGACGTTTAAAACGTTACGATCTTTAGCATAGTTGTTATTTTGGCTTCTTGGCATGGTGCTGTGCGTTTGTTGTGGTCTTGTAGAGTTATTGACGACTGTAGATGGTTTTAATAGTTTGAGTATTTTATTTTGAATTTGCTGAAGTTTACTGCAGTATGATGAGTTTCCCCATGCTGTGATGCCATGACGTATATGGGACTCTACAAATGAGAAGTAAGCTTGCCTCATTACTTTGTCATTGGAGCAGTTGCTTAACTGATACATCATATAAGAAGATTTTCGAAGTTTCTTGTGTACTTCTTGGATGTGAGTTTTCCATTTAAAATTATGGTCGATATATATACCGAGATATTTGTAGGTGTTTACGATTTCAATCACAGTACTGCACTGATCGGTGTAATAATTGAAGTTTTGAGTTCCGGTTCTAATTGATAATAAGTCCATTATCATGGCACCATTTTGCTGCAATATCCAGTTGTGATTGCATTATTTTTACTGCATCGTCTAAGTTCTTATGTGCTACTACTAAAGCCGTGTCATCTGCATAAGAGAATGTCTCACAAGTAGTTAACAAACTGGTTAGTTCATTTGTGTATAATATATACAGTACCGGACCTAATTTCGAACCTTGAGGTACTCCATTGTCTGAATTGGCTGCTTTGCTGAGAATATTGCCAACCTTAACGTAAAATTTCCTACAACTAAGATAGCTTTCAAGACGTTCTAGCGTTGTAAGAAGATTTTTATGTGAAAGAGTGTGAGTTATGATTAATAATAACTAAAATTTGTCAAACACTTACAATAGCATGGTTGGTTTTCAACTAAAGTATGTTGCTCTTGAAAAAGAGGAAAATACTATTGAAAATTTAAAAACAAATTATCATCATATTTAACCATAACATTTTCAGAGGCAACCATAATATGGTGGTGGGTTCTTGATGGAGGACTAATTTAACCATAAAATGGTTGTCGCTGACAATTATATGGTTATATCAAACATAATATGTTTAAAATTTTCTTTAAAAATAGTTTGGCTGGAGGTGACCATATTTAAACATGTTTTTTCCCTACGTGTACGAAGCTTTTCATGGTTTCAAAAGTAGTTTAGGTGAAGAAAAGTGGACCTCAAAGTATGAGGTATATAAAAGGGGGAAAAAAAGTTTTCAAAATTTGTTTGATTTCAATTTCCAGAATATGCACGATGTAATAAAAGTAGAAAAGCCTAGTATATAAAATGTTTTTTTAGGAATTCTTTGAAAGTTTTTTGATTCTATAATAAAATTAACTACTTCTTTTGCTTTTTGAGTTTATTTTGTACGTCATCATTTTTTTTGTATTTAGTTTCAATAATTTTTGTCTTGTTTTATCATTCTTCTATATTTTATTATATTTTCGTTATTTATTTGGCAAATCAATTTTCGATTAAAAATTATTTAAGCAAAACCATTTTTTTTTATATTATTTATTTGGTTTTTTTCCATTTTATGACAAGAGTTTTTTTATTTCTTATTTTGTTGTTAAATTTAACTGCTTACGCATGTGTTTTTTTAAGTTTTTTTTGGTTAAACTGAAATTCAAATGAATTTTTAGTCGAAAAACCAAAAGTTTTTGTATGCAAGACTTAAAAAAAATGATAATTTGGCTTGAATGAAAGACAACAAAAAGCACTTAAAGTGTTTAACACTGGGTGAAATTATTATAGAGTCATGATTAGAGATTTGAGGAAAATAAACTGGAATTGGAAATTATGCTGAATGCATCAAAAATTTAATAAATGAGTTAATGAAAGAGAAAGGAAAAGAAATGGTAGGATGGTTTCCATCATAGAAAACGACTAGAAGAGAAAGAGTGAGAAAAAACCTAAGCTGTTAAAAAATTCCCGACTCTATGATTGTATTGGTAAGAAATGTATTTATTTTTTTACTCTTACTTTAAAGTTTAAACTTTAAAAATTTAAAGAGATTTGGTTTTATTATTATTTGTTTAAGTGTGTCTGCTCTAGTTGTTTCTCGTTAGTTTAAATATTGCCAAAGAATTTCCGTTGTATTCAAAAACGATTATTACATTTAACAAATGTTAATAAAGGAAAACTTTCATTGAAAATAGCTTTTGTAAACCTTTATTAAATTTAAAATATTTTTATGAATACAGTCATTAGGGTGCAATTTTATCACAAATTATTTGTAACCTCACTAGTGCGACTTAATCCATTTACACTTTTTTCTTGCGGGTAACAATAAACCTTTGATCTATAACAACAAGCCAACATTGTTAGAAGAATGAATGGCCAGAAGGCATTCCTTTACCGAAATTCCTAAGCAGCTCCTTAGTGCCGGTTCACACCCGTCAAGTTTAACTCGTCAAGTCTTGAGTTTTTAGGAGAGAGGGGAAAAGCTATGGCATCCTCTTTTCCCTTCTCTCCTAAAAGCTCAAGACTTGACGAGTCAAACTTGACGTGTGTGAACCGGCACTTACTTCCGGCCATTGGCCGAGAATTCCCTGGAAATGTCGTAGAGTTTCGTAAAGGTGAAACGAAATTTCACTTGTGAATGGCCGGAAGGGATTCCTTTACTGAATTTCCTAAGCAGCTCTCTACTTCCGTCCATTGGCCGATAATTCCCTGGTAATGTCTCCTAGCTTTTCCAACCTGACAACAGTTAGACTGCGAAGGCGATTGCTTTGCTGAGTAGCCTTAATGTTACGCTAACGCCGCACATAGGGGTTTTTTGCCAATCTAGCCGGACATTAAGCAAAAAATTTTTTTTAAGAAATGGAAAAATTTAAGTACGCAGCTCGACAGACAACAAAGTTCTGCATCGTATAGTGAATTTTCAAGTCTTTTGCTTGAGATTTGTGGTTTTGGGACACTGTTAAAACCAGGAAAGTTGATTAAATTGCATGCGTGTTCATTGACTTTTTACGGTTTTGGGAGGTTTACAATATATTTTTTTGTAGATAAACGAATAAAGATTTTACATTGAATTTTTTTTTCTGTGAAAGACTATATAAACAGCTAATTATGAAAATTTTTAGAAAAATTTTATTTGAATTTTTTATGATAAAAAAATTAGTACGAAATTAAAAAAAACGATTTTTTTGTTCACTTTTTTGTAAAAAAAAAAAATTTAAAAGGTTTTTGAAGGTGAGTTCCGCTGAGTTCTTAAAAATTTTATACATCACGATAAAATTTGAAATCTCTACTTTTAAATTCAAAAAAAAAACGTTGCGCGTTGTTGCGCCATTTTTTTTTATGATTTTTTGAAAATTTCACCTTTTTTCTGTTTTTGCTCATCTTGCATAGGTACATATGATAGAAACCCTTTCGTCAGTCATAAAATGTTTTGGTTGTACGTAGATGGTTTTTATTTAAATTATTACATATAAGCCTAATATTACCTGTGTAAAAAAAGGGATGTGCGAAACAGTAAGTAACGGGTTTTAACCACCTGTGCGGCCGCTAAAGGACGTTATTTAATAGAGCAAAATAAATGTACCTGTTTTGCATAACTTTTAAAATCATTAACAACAAAAATAATATATAATAAAAAATCAAATCTGGGCTCTAGGTACTTAGTTTTTTTAAATATATATTGTGGTTTTTGCATAAAATTGTTATCAGAACCATTTTGAAGCTTCGAGAGTAAAATGGAAAAAGTGTATACGAATTTAGAGTTATTCCAAATTATACAAGAATGTAGTTCTAAACTCGTTGAAGAGAAATTACAATTTTTAGTTAGAAAATTGTGCGAAATTTCAAAATGTCAGGGAGATAGTGACATATCAGTAGTAAATCAATGCTTAAAGAAATTCAAATATTTTTTTAAAATATTTTGGCATTCAGCACAAAGAAAAAAGGATCGATTTGTAAGCATTCATGCCAAATGGCTGGAAGGAACAGTGACAATACCTTTTTTTGGGAGTTCGTCTTCAAAACGACTACAAAAGCCGTTTGTTGAATTGACCGAAAGAAGTAAGAGAAGAAAAACTGAAATCTTGCGAACTCAAACCGATGCTGATTTATTGATGCACGCTACCCAAACACAACTACAAACGTCTGGAAAAAAAGATGCCTCAGGTCTGCTTAAAGAAATTGTGTCTTCTCCGGCAAGAGCTACAAAAATAAAAAAAGCATACAAAGCTGCACAAGAGGATAAAGTAAAACAGCTAACCCCTCTAAAGGCTCTTTCTATATTTGTAGAAGCTGATCTTTCTCGAAAACAATATGAAATAATCCGAAGTGCCGCTAAGAAGGTTTATCCTAGTTACAAAATTCTGCAGAGAGAGAAAAGTGAATGCTATCCTCCAAAAGAATCATTTGAAGTAACGGAAACATGTGCTCAAATAAATCTTCAGGATTTGCTTAATCATACTGCAAGTAGATTACTTACATATTTAAAAGATGTTTTATGTGATTCACAAATAGAAGAATGCAACTCCCTCGAACTAATAAGCAAATGGGGCTGCGATGGATCACACCAGGCACAATTTAAGCAAAAGATGAAAAATGATGCTTCTGATTCTCATATTTTTCAGAGTAGTTTCGTACCGCTTCGACTAATATATGGTGCAAAAAAGGAGAAAATATTATGGCAAAATCCAACTCCTTCATCACCGCGATATTGTAGACCTATTCGCATCAGATTTGTTAAAGAAACTGTAGATGTAATCCAAGAAGAAATTAATTATGTACAAGATGCCATTACTACATTACAAAACACTAATTTTTTAATGGAAGGAAAGTTATATTCCATAAAACATACAATGGTATTTACAATGATAGATGCAAAAGTATGTAATGCCGCAACACAAACTACGTCCACAATGAAGTGCTATATTTGTGGGGCTACTTCAAAAGAATTTAACAATTTGAAAATCAAAAGGGATATAGACGTAGATGCACTTTCTTTCGGATTATCTACTTTGCACGCCAGAATTCGTCTATTTGAGAGCATATTACACCTATCGTATAAACACACAGTAAAAAAGTGGCAATTAAGATCGGATGAGGACAAAACTATTGTTAATGAGAGGAAAAAAACTATCCAAGAAAAATTTAGAAGTGAATTAGGGCTAATAGTGGATGTACCGAAGACTGGATTTGGAAACAGCAACGATGGTTACACCAGCAGACGATTTTTTTCCAATCCTGAATTAGCTGCAGAAATAACTGGAATTGCATTGGATTTCATCTACCGGATCAAAGTTATTATTGAAGTAATTACAAGTGGTCACAAAATCCATTTGCACGAGTTTGCCAATTATTGCTTAGACACTGCAAAACTTTACGTTACTCTATATCCCTGGCATCCTATGACACCTACAATGCACAAGATTTTAGTACATGGCGCAACTGTAATGAGTGAGGCATTGTTGCCTATCGGGCTATTATCAGAAGAAGCGTCTGAGGCACGAAATAAACATTTTCGGCTTTACAGGCAGAATTTTGCTAGAAAGTTTTCGAGGGTTCAGTGTAACAAAGATGTTATAAATAGACTTTTGCTCAGTTCTGACCCACTGATTACTAGTATAAGACCAACTCCAAAAAAAAAGTCACTACCCTTTACGAAAGAAGCAATTTCTTTTATGCTTCCACCTGTACTTGGCTCTGAAGAGAATTCAGATTCAGAAGAGGATTTTGAAGAAGCAGACGAAGAAGAACCATGGCACTCATCATCATCTTAGTGCAAAAGAGAAGTTATTTTAAATAAATTAGTTGTTATTATTTTAAATAAAATTTGCTGTTACTATTATAAATAAGTTATTATTACGAATATATTAATTATTTTCAGATAAATTAAATACTATAAAATATATAAAAGTCACATAAAATCTTAAAAATTAATATGTTTTGGAAATTAGCAAAAAAAAAAAAAAATTTTACAGGGTCGTTCCGGGGGGGGGGGGGGTGTTTGGAGGGATATCTCCCCCTACCCATTAAAGTTCAAAAATTTAATTTTTAAAGTATTAAGGCGTTAGTAATCTATTTCTTTTAATATTTACATTTTTTTTAAATATTATTTTATGTAACCGCCCTCAAAAGGGGGCGGGGGGCGAAAAGTGTAATTTTACGATCTCATGGGTCTTATTTTAGGTTTTTTAACTTTCGCCGACGTTAAAAGTTGCATTTGCCAAACAAAAGTATGGGAAAAGTTTAAAAAAAATTGCATTTTTCAGAGGTTGGCTTAGTTCTTCTAGGGGGAACATTTTCCTCCTTGGTCCGATTTTATTTATTTTTTAGGTTTACCTGCCTATGACAATATCACATATTTCTGCCAAGTTTCATCGATCTAGGGGCACTCAATAACTTTTAAGAAGCAATATAAGCTAAAACAAAAAGTAATGTCCGGCTAGATTGGCAAAAAACCCCTATGTGCGCCGTTGCGTTTCAGGTAAGTTCGTGTCAGTGAAACTCATCGCTGCGACATAAGTCGCATGGCGGCTAGCCAGCGCAGATGCTTTTGGGTTTGTTGTCAGCCCCAATAAGTCACCCATGTAGTGAATCATCAAGCGGTTTTTCACTTCTTAATTCTACACTGATAGAAAAATGAATCTTTATATTGATGATGCCCTAACATCAGAATTGTGACATCAATGTTACTACAAATGGCATCAATGATGCAAAAAGTAACATCAATCCAATGATTAACGTATTCGTACAATTTGTCGTTTTTTACGTGTTATCTACTTTATGGCTATAGTGACATCAATTCATTGCCACATTTTGTGTTTTATTAACATTATTTTCATGGTTTCAATATATTATAAGAAGCAAAAATTCCTATATTCTATTTTTTTAAATTTTTTAGTTAAATACATCAAATTTTTAAAGTAGAATGATTACGAAAACCATATGGGGCATGGTGCTGGTGTCTTGAGAGAGTTCTGCTGTCAACAAGGGTCGTAATTCAACAAACGTGACTTAAGTAAATTCCAATTACTTTGACTTAATGACAAACTGTCATTAAATTGCGGCTTATGTGTCCTTTCTCCGATGTTACTGCGTCATCGCACTGATGACATGTTCGTAATTTCTGTGATGCCGATATGCCATCCCATTGATGACATAATTTCATTTTGACCCTGATGGCACTTTGGCCAAGTGATGTTAAAGTTGACATCACCATGATGAAAAGTGTCATGGGGTCAAAAACGAAGACACTTTTCATCATGGTGATGTCAAAATACATCAGAGTTATGACGGTTTTTCTATCAGTGTACATTCTCTGAAGAAGACAGGTGCAGTCAATACCTGAAACCCGGCAGGTGTTATCTTGAGATCATACGATCGGGAATATTCTGAAAATCGCAAAACGCTAAACATTTGCAATTCGGACTTAAAATTGTAATTTACGTATTCTGTAAATCGCAAGAAATTTGGCGACTTTAAATTGCAAAAGTATGATCAAGGGAACTCGAAAACACTATGGCAGATCGCAAGCAAAACTTACGTGTTTCGGAACACTATAAAACTAATCTGGCGTTTTGCGATTTCAAATCGTGCGATTGTTAGAACATGGCCGGATTTCTTGATATCGTTGCTCACCAAAGATCAAGGCGAATTCACTGGAAGGTGGGGTCTAGTCAACTTATGGTACTTTTTTTACTAGCAATATTTTTGACAATCCGACCACAGAAGCATTGCTGTTGTAGAGTTGACCTCACCTTTTAGTCAGTTCGCCTTGCCAGAAATTCTATCTGGTACCACGGGAGTCAGTAGCCCCTGGTGCTTTGGTACCAGTCTGCCTATTGGTTGATGCATTGAGGAGCATACTCTATTTGTATAGGCATGCTTTTCGCAATGAGAAGATTTATTTTACGTGGGGAGTAAATTCTGTTATAAAAACATTCTGTGTGGTAGTCATATGCTTGTTGATGTAAAGTGAGGTGGTGTAGAGTGTGTAATTAAGGTACCGGTGTTGGTGAAGAGCCTCGGATGAAGAATAAGAGGACTACTTACATTGAATGTATTTTCCACAGAATGATGCTTATTGCGTTTTTGTCATCCACATATCATCAATTCGCGAAGATTTTAACATCTTCATATACAAATTCTTATTGTCAAAAATCAACATTAGATTTTCCTCATTTCATTTAATTCCGTTCAGTGTCGTTCGATTATTTTTGTGGCATCTTCCATGCATTCCTCCGCAATGTATGCAAGTATAAAAAGGCTATAAACGAGTGTGTCACATTTTCTACATCTTCCATACGTTTCACAAAAATTTTGGCCAGTGTAAAAAGCCTATTATTGACAAAGAGGGGTTTTCTTGCGGAAATTTGCTTTTGGGGACCACGTGGTGGCTGTGGTTGAAACCCACGGCCAAGATCATGCAATTTGACCCCATTCGACTATTTTTTGTGGGGATACGGGAAGTGTCTCGTGTAGAGGTAGAATCCATCCAGAGTTCCTACCCTGGAAGACACTATTAGAGCTGCCATTGGTGGGATACCGACCGATATGTTGGAAAAAGTTTGCCGAATTAGAGCTCACTTATACCTATACCGTTATAAAAGTTTCTGTATTGGCCGATACCGATACAGAAATTGCCAAACTTGGTATATCTTTTTGCGATTTTCTACCTTTATGTTTAACCACTGTGCATTTCTATAATTATTTTCTCAAGTGTTTCCATACTGCTCTACCAATAATGCCAATTCAAATGACTAAAAGCAAAACGGAATTATTTATTTTTTATGACATCATACTATCGATTATAGAAAATAATGAAATATCATTTATTATATTCATTCATATGTATCGAATACGATTATATGAATCTACATATATCGCTAATAATAAACAACATTTACACTTTTTATTTATTTATTTACAAAACTATTTCTTATAAAATGCGGTACTTTATTGTTTTATAGAAAAGAAAAAAAAAAAAAACATTTGTAAATAATACAAGTTAAAAAGTTAATTTAAACTGAAAACTTAATTTTAATTTTGTATTCACACATTTGTAGATAAATATAAGGGGCTGCTGGCTGTTGTTGTTCATGAAATTAAATTTGAATAAAGTATTTATTTTATTTATTGTATTTGTTGTATGTCTGAATTTGTTTATCTAAATTAGTTTTTTATACTCATACTCAAACTTTATTATAATTTTTTAATTTATTCTTTCAAACGTATTTGGTTAAAATTTTAACACTTTTGGCCATATTTGTGCGACAATAATCACGGTGATGATGGTGATGACGATGTGAGAAAATACAATAACAATTCTATTAAACAATTGTAGTTATTGTTGTTAATAAACATTTATAAAGGGAAATATTTAGTTATTATGTTTTTAATGGGAAAAATGACGTTGCACAGTGGGAGGGAGATATAAAAAAAAAAAAAAAATAGTAGAAATATTTCTGTATTTTCTAAACCGTTAGTCCGATTAGAATAAAATTTTAGATAACAATTGAATTACAAAGTGCAGAAAGATAACTACTGACATTTACTTCATGTACCTTATTAACGTATTGCTAAGAAACCAGTATAAAAAGTGTCATCTTAGACAACTTCAAATTGAAGTCAGTTCTCCTCTTAACGATTTAAGAACATAAAACTTGCATTTATTATTATTAACAACACTGTTTTCATTGATTGTCTTAAAGTGATTCAATTGAGGACTTGCATTTGAGTTTAAGTTTTTGATTTTGGGCCTATAGTTCTTTGAGGAGGGGCGCCATAGGTTCCAAAAGTTGGGGTCCAGGGTATTACAAAATTAGAAACGGTCCAAGGTTCTATAACTTAAACTCGCAGAGAAGTCCTCACAAATTATTTCCATTTTGTTCCAAAATCTCCCAATGTGCATTGTGCTTGTTTTCACGATTTTTTTTTCATGTTGCCACCTTTTTAAGTTGAATGAATAGTTTTTTTGTTTAATAACTATAGAAAATATAAGAATTTTAAGTGTTAAAATATGACTTATTTTTAGATAAGAAGATTGTTGTATAGTACAGGGTGGTCAAAAAACAACGAACGGACCTAAATTATCTAAAACTTCATTATTTTAAGGTTTTGGGGTTTGTTTTATATTTTTAGACTGCCTCAAAAAAGCATTATGATAGTAACTTTTGAACGAACTAATCGTTGACTTGGATGCATCCAATTACAATGCTTAATTAGTTACGACTCATTACCAATTACTTTTAATAGGCAATTTACAATTAACAATCATCAATAACACAGTGCAACAAAATTCAACGCGAAATGAAACTAGACTCTTGGTAGAGCAAATCTGCCAAAGTGTTTTGAAAAGTTAGCTCGGTTTCCCGAAATATCGGCCACGAAAATGATTGAAATTTTTGAAAAGGAGTTTGGTATAAGTCAGAAAAAAATATACTAAATGTACCTCTAAGATAAAATACTATTTCAGATGTCTTTAGTAGAATTGTATGACGATTCTCTTCTAATTTTTTAGCTATTATCTTTTTGGCAACACTGGTTTAAACAGCTGACGCACGTTTCGTGTTTTGTTTCAGTTTGGTCTATAATTTAACCATGAATCGTCTTACAAACGAACAACGCTTGCAAATTAATGAATTGTATTATCAAAATGCGTGCTCCGTTAAGAAAGTTCATCGCGCTCTTCTTCCATTTTATGGTCAGTTTAATCGACCCTCAATGGGTACGTAAATAAGCAGAATTGTCGATTTTGGAGTGAAGATCAGCCAGAAGCATTGCAAGAGCTACCAACGCATCCAGAAAAAGTCACAGTTTTGTGCGGTTTATGGGCTGGTCGCATCATTGGACCGTACATCTTCAAAGATGATGCGAATCGTAACATAACTGTGAATGGTGAGCGCTACCTTGAGATGATATCCAACTTTTTTTTGCCCAAAATGCAAGAGCTTGACTTGCTTGACATGTGGTTTCAACAAGACGGTGCCACATGCCACACAGCACGCTTAATAATGGACTTATTGGGAGGCGAGTTCGGTGAACATTTTATTTCACGTTCGGGACCGGTCAATTGGCCGCCTAGAACGTGCGATTTAACGCCTTAAGACTATTTTTTGTGGGGCTATGTTAAAGCTCATGTCTATACACGAATGCCCGCTTCAATTGGAAGACAACATTGAAGCATTTATTCATGAGATACCGGCCGAAATGTTGGAAAGAGTATGCCAAAATTGGACTAAGCGGATGAACCATTTGAGGCGCAGTCACGGTCAACATTTGCATGCAATAATTTTCAAACATTAAATTATATGGATTGTACTATCGATAGTAAAAAATTTTAAGGTTTTGGGAAGCAAGAAGAGTAGAAGAGCGCTGATATATGCGCTGGCTATTACATACTACTTAGAAGCAACGGGGAAGCGAAAACCATTGAAGTCAATTTTTAATATAAGTAAATGAAAATTATTTAATAGCTTCGCATAATCCCTTATAAGTAAGCAGGTTGTAAGGGAGTAGTTGAAATGATTATTTAAAAGAAAAAATTTACGACCAAAGTTCAAAGTTCAAAGTGCTTCTGTTAATCCCTTACATGGATGCACGTTGTATGGCAATGATTTCAAAATGTGTTTACGATTATTCCCGACATGTAATCGAAAACAAGAGATGCTTAAAATGACTTCTTTTTTATTACGCAATCAGTCAGCAAATTGTTTTTGAGCAGAGAGGACGCAAGCAAATTTTTGTGTGGTCAATTACTAGTTTTGTTGTTGTTTTCTTTTTAATTTGCGTACAGTTTCGTTCTATTTTAAAAATTACATATTAACTGTGTTGTGTGTTTGTTTTGCTTTTTGTTCTTTTGCATAAGTTTTTGTGTTGCGCTTCTTGTATACAGTATAGAAGCAATTTATCAAAGGTATGAAAGCTGCGGTTTTTGGAAGCTATTCCTTCACGGAATAATGTAAGCCATGAAAAACGCAGTGATTTTACAAAAAAGTAGTGCTTCCAAGTGGGAATTCGCCATATGTATAAAAATCATGCCTCTTGTAAGCAGGTTTGTAAGGGGGAATTGTGCTTCTCTCCCTTACAAACCTGCTTACCAGTAAGCACCATTTTTTACTGGGATGGATTCAAATAAAGATATCATGAATTTTTTTGATTTTTCTGAATTTTATGTGTTTTTTTTTAAACTTTCCTATAGCTCTTAAAAAATCACCCATTACTAACACTAATTTAAAAAACTCGTTTTTGTCCTTTTATTAACTTTCCCACAAAAGTATACTAAAACGGCGCTTTAGTGGGTTAAGATGTTCTACGAAAATATTCTGCATCAAATTTCACTAGGGGTCTTCTAAGACCAAAAACGAATACATAAAACGGATTTTCGAAATTTCGGGCATTGAAATTTTACCATAAAATTAATTCGTTTGACTAGGTCTATTTTGATAATTAATATTTTTGGACTGAATAGAACTATCCATGTCCATACATTGCACGAACTTTTGGTCTTAAAAGAGCCCTAGTAAAATTTGATGCAGAAAATTTTCGTGGAACATTTTAAACCTCTTAAGTGCCGTTTTAATATACTTTTGTGGGGAAGCTAAAAAAGGGACAAAAATTACCACTTAAAATGAGTGTTAGAGGGTTTATATATTCTAAAAAAAGAATCGCCATACAATTCTACTGAAGACATCTGAAATAGTATTTTAGCTCAGAAGTACATTTAGTATATTTTTTTCTGACTTATACCAAACGCCTTTTCAAAAAATTCAAAAACTTTAGGGGCCGATATTTCGGGAACCCGAGCTAACTTTTCAAAATCCTTTGGCAGATTTGCTCTACCAATAGTCTAGTTTCATTTCGCGTTGCTAGTATTGAGGCTGTTTTTTTTTGTTGCACAGTGTTATATATTAGTTTTTAATTGATGACCGCAAAAACATGAAGAGGATATACAATTCATGATCGCTAATTACCAACATTTTTGTTGGGCAGTACATACATGACATTTTTTCATGTCTAATAAAAAAATTATACATTTAAAAAATTTATAGACTATTCAAACCCTTTCGTTTTTAATTGGCCACCATGTTTTTATTAAGATACTTGTAAGGGCCATTATTACAACTGGAAGTTGGCTAAAGTTAAGATTAAATTGACAGATAGTTATTTGTTTCAGCTAAAAATCGTTTGCTATCTGCCGGTTAACAGCTAACGCCAAGTTATAATAACGGCCCTAATGCTAAGTTCACACTTGGGTTTATAAACGCGTTTAAGCAAAATGTTGATTTAGCTAATCAAAGCCGTTCACATTACATTTAAGATGATTAAGAAAAAAAAAAACACGCAAAAAAACAACAAACAAATTTATATTTCTTTAAAGTATTAAAAATGGATAAAAAGACTTTTATAAAGTTATTAAAAGATTATTTTAATGATTTTAACGATGAAATTGTGAAAATGTATAAATTATTTAAGGAAAAAAATAAAAACATTAAGCAGAAATCTTGGCTGGTTGTACACGATCTAAGAGCTTAATCACGTTCGAGCTGCTTAAACGCGTTTAAGAACCCAAGTGTGAACATAGTATAAAAGTCTTAATGTAAAAAGTTTCTTAGTTTGTTTTTGATGATTGATAAATACAATTAAGTTTATGTCGTATACCTACGACAAAGAAGGAATTAAATATTTAAAGGGACTTTAAATTCTGACTTCCTTCTTATAACTGAAAACAATAAAATTGGACATAATTTTAAGACATACTACAGCCACTTACAATACGTAGATAAAAGAGGTGGGATTACAGAATAACGACTAGAATAAAGTATAGGATAGAATATAGAATAAAGTGATAAGAAAACCTAAAAAAAACTTAGCTCTATGGTTGTGTCAGTATGACAAGTGTTTATTTTGCCACCTTGATCGTAAGAAATTAAGAGAGTTTCTACCTCGATGCATATTTCGTATTTTTAATTTTGTAACGAACGAGTTTTCCAAGTAGGTACTCATAATAAATTCTGGCAGTCAATATCGAATACTTTTTCGACTCAAAATCAAATTTTGTTTATCGATACTGAACGAATTAGAAAACAAATCACTTTCGAATCGAAAAAGTATTCGATTACGACTGTCAGAATTATACCCCACTTAAGATTTTTTTAAATCTTTAAAAGTTTTCGATCTCAGTCGCTAATTTTTTTTAAATCTAAATTTAGTCCATATATTTTTTTTATTACACTTCGCAATTGCAAGCAAATCCATAATTATATTTCTTGTTTAATTAGACACCATTTTGCCGCTATATTTTAGTTCGGCTATGATAAAACAAAAAAATTTTGTGTTAAAAAAAAAAAAAAAAAAAAAAAAAAACAAGTAAGAAAGTATAGTCGGTCAAGCCCGACCATATGATACCCTACACCACAGTATTTAAAAACACATCATCATGTGTCCATGTAAAGATGGATTTATCTATGTTTATAAACTTCATGAAAATCGGTTTGAAAGTTTGTGAGGAACAGAAATTGCCACCTGCGTCCCCTTGTGATTCTATTTTTTAAAAGCTGTATAGCTAATGTGTCCCTATAGATATGGATCTATCTATGTTTTAAATTTCATTAAAATCGGTTTGAGAGGCTGAAATTGCCCCTATCTCCCCTCCTGGTCCGATTTTTTTAAAAATTTATACATTTTGTGTCCATATAGATATGGTTTTATCTATGTTTTAAATTTCATTAAAATCGGTTTCATAGTTTCTGAGAGGAAGAAATTTCCCCCTATCTTCCCTCGTGGTCCTACGATTCGGCCCATTTTCAATAGGCTTGGTCCTTGTGCCAATAAGAACCTATGACCCAAATTTTATCAAATTATCTCCAAAATTGCGACCTGTACTTTGCGCACAAGGTTACATGGACAGCCAGCCAGCCAGCCGGACGGACATCGTTAGTTCGACTCAGAAAGTGATGCTGAGTCGATCGGTATACTTTAAGGTGGGTCTAGGACCACTATTTTAAGGCGTTACACACATCAGCACAAATGCATAGTGCCCTCTCCACTATTGTGGTGTGTGTATAAAAACGTACGTGTGTACATAAATTTATTAGAACCTAGTTGTACTGGTTTTTAAATTATGAAAAATCATTATTTATTTAATCTCACAAAGGTGGTAGCAACTTTAATGTTTACTTTAATAAGTGTTAAATGTATAACAAAATAGTAAAAAAAATTGATAAGATTTCATTGAAAAAAAAAAGCCTTTGACGTATCTCTTTAATGTTAAAACAAAAATACCGGTTATTTTTCTAAAAAGAACTTTTAAAAAATATTGAAATTTAGTTATTCCATTCGCAATTGTGTTTATTTATTTTGCTATTACATTATTAATATTGAAGGTTGAACTAAAAGATGCCAATTAAAAAGACAGTTTATTATTTCAGAAGGTCGATTTAGGTGCAAGGAGTAGTATTCCTAAAACTAAATGCGAAAATAATTAATGAAAGCATATGCAATTTTAATAGATGGCAACTAAGGCTGGAACGGAAGTAAGTTTACGTGAGATATCCGGCCAATAAATAAGTATCTCTGCTTTAGTCGAAACAAGCCGTTTTTAAAAATTTATATAATGGCTTTCCCGAACGACATCAATACGAACAACTTTCAACGTGTTTTACATTGCCGTTGTTGTGAATTTTAAAACCTATCGACAAAGTGCAAACTGATTCGACTACGGCAACGACAACGATTCTCGTTTATAAATGTGTATAATGATTGTCCCGAACGACATAAATACGAAAAACTTTCAATGTGTTTTACTTTGTCGTTGTCGTTATCTTAAAAACATATCGAAAAAAACTCCAAACTATCTCGACTTCGGCCACGACAACGATTCTCGTAATGATTTAGTACAAAATTGGCAATGATATACTAAAATTAAGATCTATTTCCATTGTTGTGTTGTTTTCTCTAAGATTTTCCATTTCCCGGGAAATTTAATAATTTTCAATCCCTGCTTTTTCTAAAGTAAGAATTAAGAAGATTTGAAACTACTAATTTTAGTTCACTTATATGATAAAAGAGCTGGTAGAAAGCCCCCTAACTAAATTACTGTTCACAATCCTAAACTATACGCAGACATTGTGGCGAAGAAGGCAGCTGCGAATACCGCAATGCGCTTAAACGCTACAAAAGCATGAAAGTGAAAAGACTATGGACTTGCCAAAACTTTAAGATAATCCATTTGCGATGTCGCATGAACTACACAATCAGCCTTATCGTGGTTGGCGTTTTTGTGGGAGAAAGTTAGGCGTTTTAAAACAACTACAACAAATGCGATACTGTTTATAAATCTATTACAAAAAAGGTTATCGTGGTGTACGTATTTGTTAAAAAAATAGCCGTTAAGGTTTTTAATCAAAACACCGTAAAAAATTTCATCTAAATACGCCTTCGCCAGGTTCCATTTCAATTTCAATCCATCTCAAATGCCACAATATGCCCTCTGGTTTCGATCCGAGAAACATTCCTGATATAACTCTCTTTGGCAATACCCTTCATTTTGGGGAAGATGCCAACCAAGCTTTCACAGACGGGTCAAAATCACAAAAAAAAAACTTGGATGTGGAGAGTCTCCACAGTTCAATGACTTAAATATACTTTATCATGCTACTTAATTATTGGAGCATAATTCAGGCCGAAATAATTACCATAAGAAAAGGCGCAGAACAAAATCAGTGTTATAGGATATGAGGCGGGTATATCCATTTACTTACCAATAGTAAAACGGGCATCATATCGCTTGAGAACGTTTACATCACTTCAAGTGTTGCTGAAGACAAGGCATTCGACGGACACCCCCACATGGGTACTTGGGTACCACTTAAGTATATATTTGGAAACGCGATTTCTAAGGACGCCGGCACTTTAAGCTTGAGTGAAGTCCACTCTTACAAGGGGTAAGTAACTAATTACGAAAAGGATTCTCCTTTTTGCCAAGCAAAGATGGGAAAAAGTTTCCACTTGCAACACGACCAAAAAGATTTGATCTACCATGGAGATGTAAGGGATACGATTTTGGCAAAACTTGCCTAGACTCCATCTCAGAATCCTCATAGCAATTAAAACTTGTCACTAGCGAGCAGGAGAACGCGCTAAGGTGTTTAAACTTTCCTAGAAGCTGTAACGATAAGGAGGAAGAGGAACGATAGAACATTGTCTCTGTCATTTCCCCGCTTTTGTTGACTTAAGACGGGAAAGGTTTGCTCACGGAAAAACATTGACGTGCCTTTCAACAAGCAAATAGGGCCTGTATGAAGGCAACGAAATGGCTTAAGAACTACGTTAATTAGCTGGATTTGGGTGAAGTGGTGTACGAAACAGAACGGTATCACAACGTGATCTATAATTGGACCCATGTAAGCTATGCTTAGGGCGATGGAAGAAAGTTGCTACTTGCACTGCGACCAAAAAGATTTGACCCATCATGGATACGACTTGCCCTAAACATACTAGAGAGTTTAAACTTTCTTGCAACGATTTTTGTAGAAGCTGTAACGATGAGGAGAAAGAGGAACGACAGAACATTGTCACTACAATTGCCCCGCTACTGATGATTTAAGATTAGTTTGGTTACGAAACCTACACTTTGTTTGATATTTAACCAAACTGTCAATCAAATAACCGAAATTTGTGTACAACTTTTCGCTTTTTGAGTTGGTTTGACAGCGACTGTTTACATGTAATGAATCAGGGGCCAAATTACGGCATTCGATATCAATCGAAATTACAATACAATTTAAATGGGAATTTTGATCGATATCGAATGCCATAATTTGGCCCCAGAAGTAAAAGCAACAGTTTTTTTTGCCAATGGCAAATGGGCGTTCTGATTGTAAAAAACACATGTAAAGATGTATTAAAATTAAAATCTTATATTCTGATTTGATTTAGAGACATTCAACACTTAGGAACCAGTGCAATCGATCAGTTTTTAAATTGAAGTTTTAAGGGTGCTCCTAAACTAGGATCTACAATCTGTATTCCACTAAAATATAGACTATGAAGCTTTATTGATTACATTCCCAAGAACTTCCAAATCATTTAAATAATTAAAAATTTAATCAAATAGTTTTCTGCATAGCCAATACTTAATTAATTTGGTACGGTAATTCTACAAACCACATATTTTTCCTCTCAATCGATTTCAATAAACTGTTTTGAGACTTTGATTTGTTGCTGAAGCTAAAGAATTAAAAACTAATCAAATTAATTACGAATAACAAATAGATATTTAATTAAAACTTGTTTTTGTTATGCCTCAGTCCCTCTTCCAAATACAAGTACTATTATGTTCAATAAATTGTCATAATTCATGTTTTATCTGTGTTTAGTTTTAATTCCACCAAATTTGTTGCTGTCCGATTAAAAAAAAAGTGGTGAATATTTAAGCATTTTGCTTACATTTTTGTTCACTGTCTTTAATTTAACTCCAGTGGTTGTGCCGATCATTACTCGTTAAAGTACTCGTTTTAGTACTTCCACCAGGAAAGAGAGTGATAGAGAGAGAGAGAGAGAGAGAGAGAGAGAGAGAGAGGAATGGGATGTTCATAGTTGTATTCGTAGTAGTGCTCATAAACACTACAAGGTGACTTTAGTGACTAAAGTTTAGTCATTCTGTTTTTATTGTTTTTATTTACATTATTAATTTTTATTTTGTTTTCATTTATTTTATTTCTTTTTTGTGTATATGTTGTTGTAGTAAACTTTTAAATGCATTAAGGTACCGGTTTTTTAGTTTAGATCATTGGAGCACAGTGGGTTTTGAAAATTAAAAACAAAATTTTTTTCTGTCTTACTTGTTTTCTTTTAAATTTCCGTTATCCTTTTAATTTTTACATTTAAAAACAATTTTTGATTTGTAATGTCATAAATTATATATTGATGGTTCCACTGTGCATTTCAAATATTGTTTTCGTGTTTAAAAACAAAACGATCGTCATTATCAGCATCACCATCTACCAGCAACGACAAAATCGAATTTTAAAACCCCTTGTGACTTTTTTAAATGTCTTGTTAAAACACTCTTTTTACAGGGGCTGTATAAAAAGGTTTTTTAAGTTCTATTAGCTCTTTTATTTTTCTTTCGTTATCGTCTGTAAATAAAATTATTTCTTAAAGACACAATTGCTACGGTCCGATTCGTTAAATTTAAATTTGTTTCTAGATCAATTACAAATATTACTTTCATTGAAGGAAGAAAACGTCTAAATTTTTACTTAAATCCAATTGTTGTTTGACGTGTTTCGATTTTTGGAAAGTTTTTATACCCTACACCTCAGGTGGAAAAGGGTATATATAGGTTTGTCATTCCGTTTGTAATTTCTACAATATTGATCTAAGACCCTATAAAGTATATATATTCTGGGTCCTTATGAGGAGAGAACTTGATTTAACGATGTCCGTATGAATTTTTGTATGAACGCAACTGATATTTGATAGTTACTTTCAAAGGAAATTAAGGAAAAAAAACGACGACGCAAAAGTCCTCGTATGAATTGGATGTAAGTCAAGTAGTAGCTGAATCCTTGAGATGGTCCACCGTATAACCAGTCCAGGGTCAATCGTTTCCGCTTGGTTCTACTGATTCCCGTGATACTAGATAGGACTCTAGTCATACAATGTTTAGAGTTTTCGGGAGTACCTGACCTGTAAGTCTAACCTCACGGGGTTGAAAAAACACTGGAAGGACATAATACGTTTACCGACGCTCCTATGTGTAAGTGCCCTTATCCTAACGACTTATATATCTGGCAATTTATCATTTCCGGAGGAGCCCCACCAACAACCAGTCCCAAGATCTAAGATCGAAAGCCTTTTGGTTCCTGTTGTACAAAATAGGAACTGTAGTCAGGCGTGACCGACAATCTTTTAATTTCAAATCCTTTCTTGTTCAGTGTTTTGTTTGAAACCAGTTTTCCCCGTGAGTGCTTCGCCAGGAGGTTGTGCCTTGACCAATACGCCGTGATCTTGATATGTAGATCGATTTTGGTTGCACAAAAAATTTGAATTGTACTTTATGTTACCGAATACATCCGATCATTATGAACTTTTAAGATTACCCTCGCACCTTACGGCAGCTTTCAAAACCATCTATATAGCAAGAGCATTTGTGTGTATTATTAACAACACACGAGCTTTAAACAAACAAGCACACACAGCCAAAAGCACACATTTATCAGAATTGTCAGTGTTATCTTATCTTGTGTGTATGTGTACATACATATTAGTTTATTTAATTTACTAAAAAAGTACCAAATAAATATTTTTTCTTTAAATTTGGCTTTATTTTCCCATTTTTTTTAAACGAAAATATTTTACCACCTAAGGTAAGCATTGTTGTGGGCTTTGTACGAGTATCTGCGACTCTATTAAAAGTTGTATGTTCTGTCCATGTGCTTGTGGTAGTTGTAAAATGTGTATCTGTGTTTAAATTTGTATTAGGTTTTTTTTTGCACTGCCAAAAAATGCAATGTTTGTTTTTTTCCACTTAATTTTTTTATTTTAACTGCGTCGTAAGTCGCATTTTGCGAACAAAAATCGCAACTGGTGTCTTTTGAGCATTAAAAATTCTTGGTAAAGTATATTTTGGTTTGATGCGGTAAAAATATGAAGAAAAAGGCAACGAATTAAATAAAAAGCAGTTTTTTTTGGTTGTACAGGGTGGCTCATAGAAACCAAGTGGTTTAAATGGGTTTTAACTTTATTATTTAAATAAGAATTTTTCTGTTATTTTTTTTAAATTGGGAAATTAAAATTAGAAAGGTGCACTATTAAACAACGAAATAAGGAACCAGCAGCGGCATATTTTTTAATTTCAAATTGAAAATTGCTGAAGAAAGTCATGAGTTTTTAAGTCTAAAAAGTTTAATTCACTACTGAAGTGTAATTTCATTGACATTAAATAAAGAAATTATATGAAAGTTCCCGCAGTTCCTACAAGGAGCATAGGGCCATAATAAAGAAATTATACGCTTTTTAATCTTTAAATTTCCCTTGGGTCACCCTGTAACTATTACAAGTAACTAATGCGTTCTTAAGTTTGAGTACTTCACTGATGTTTAAGCTGGTATTTTGTTTCCTGTTTTTGTGTTCAACTGGTTTGAGGCATACCCTACTATGGGTGATTTGCAAAAGTTAAAAGTAATAAAAAAAACTTAAGGGTGAATTGCTTTAAAAGATTCCTTAAATATTTGATTATCCTCCCAAAAGCTTAACTGTGTCCTCTAGGAAACCTGTTCACAAGTTAATTTTTGCAGGGCTGTGGAGTCGGGTTTGGAGTTGGATCATCGAAGTTAAGGTTTTTGTACCGGATGTGGAGTCGAAGTACTCACAAAAACTCGCGACTCCAACTCCAAAATTTTTGAGCATACAAATTTAAAAAAGTTTTCTGCTATTTTTCAAAATAAAAAACATTTAAGAGGGTCTGAAGTCAGAAAATAAGGACCAGTCTACTTTACATATGTAAATAAATATATGAAAGCTCAATGCGGCACGTGTTAGAATAAAAATACATATCGTTTTTGAAATTTTTGCAGAATTGTTTTCTTGCTACATTTAACCAATTAAAAGGTACTTGATCAAAGAAAGAGTTTAAAGTCAAATAAGGACCAGCCTGGAGTCGGAGTTGGGGTTGGGGTAGGAGTTGGGGTTGGGGTAGGAGTTGGTGAAGGAGTCGGAGTTGCAATCGGGGTCGGACTTTAAAAATATCAGCGGTTGAAGTCGCAGTTAGAACTATTTTTTGGAGGCTCCACAGCCTTGGTTATATGTTTAAAATTTAAAAGCTGGATATGGCACCAAAAACCGAATTTTTCAACACATTACCGATCTTCGTGCATTAGTGTTTCCAGCTTTAGAGCACTAGTACTATATAGTTGCCATGCTGATAATTATGCTTATAACCTGTGGTAATAAAAAGATCCCTAATACGCTAATACGTAAAAAAACATCCCTAATTTTGAACAGATATACTTTAAAATATTTATTATATACCACTTGCTGATAGATAAATCTTGAAATTAAGGTCTTCTTCAGAAAATTTTCGAATCTAACAGTGATAACAGCAAGAATCACTTTTATATGTAGCTATATCTTGTTTTTGCTGAATGGCTGGAGATTCCAAATTTTTACTGCAAGGCAGCTTCTGTTGTATAGCAACAGCAAACTGGAGGACCTGCCAGTAGGCTGAACTCCGCTAAAACACATGAACATAGAATAACTCGTAACTTATCATTTTTAGAGATCTTTCTGCCCGGAATTTGACTTTAAACCACAGCCACCACGTGATTCCTTAATAGCCTTCCTGAAATTGAGTCTTTGACGTTTAAAGTCCTAGGAGCTTCTGGCTTCCATCTTAGCACATAGGACTCTGGTTAGCAGTGATGTTGGATTCGACAATTTTAAGCCTCAGAAACCATCCGTGGAGAAACCATAAAAATCTGGCCCATCATAGATGAAAAAAGGACTAGGCGGGCGTTACAGCTGTCCAGACATCACCTTAGAAACCTTATGGCGGTTATAACTGGCCACTGGCCCATTGGGAGGCACGCCCAAAGGCTAGGGCTCCCTTACAATGACCTATGTAGAAGTTGCGGCGACGGGGAGGAGGAAGAGTCAACGAAACATCTTTGTCATTGCCCAGCATTCGTAGATCTAAAATTTAGACTGTTTGTTCGATGAACCCTTGGAGACAAAACTTGTCCCTCTAATATCGATTAAAACGGGATTCACTCCTTTAGAATATTAGCAGCCAGGTAACATAGAACCCTTGGGAGACGGTGCGGCATGGTAACACAACGGGAACTTATTAATGGACCCACGTGAGCTGTGCTTGTTAACGGCTGCCAATGGAACCTAACCTAAGCCTCAGATTAGCTTTAGCTATTGGTTGCATATATGTCCCAAAAAAAAAATAGGCTAGGATATCTAAAGTTATGGGTGCAACTGGCTCCCTTCGTACCATAAAGAACTTTGGTCAGCTTTGATTTTGGGAGATCAACCAATTTCAAGCCCCAGACAAGCTTAAGCTAATGGACATCCTCTGAGCGCAGTCTGATTAAGGACATTTGGTTTTTCCAGACGGTTATTAAGAATGCACACAGAATATGAAAGAAAGTTGAAGAATATGATTTCTCAGAAGCAGTTGTGTCTGAAATATTTTTGTCTGGGATACTACGTTATTAAGAGATCGGTCTTAGTGAAAATTTTGTTTTGCTGCTTTAATGTTAGTCAGGCAGACTTTGGAACATAATTTAAGATACTATGTTAATACAGGATAGTTTGAATCGGGAATTCCCTAAGGTATGGCACTTAATGAGGACTAGCCTGAGGTTGGGCAAGGCTTCATAGATTTGCTATCACCATTGTGCAACAAAGAGACTTTAAAAGAGTAATACAGGTTATGAACGAGAAATTACTGCAGCAGTATGAACTTTGTGTGGCTTTTAACAGACTGATCTGTAATGCGTTGCGACAAAGGTATTGAATTTGAAAAAATAAGCTGTGTTCTGGACAGAGATATTGAAACATTTAAAAGTATTCATGTGTCTTTTGTATAGTTAGGCCAGTTGAATTAAGGATACTATTGGAATACGTTATATGTGTCAATGAAGTTTAAGTTAAAGAAATTCCACGCAACCTGATGCAAATATAAAAGGAAACGCTGTGCACATGAAACGATATTTTATATCATCCGAGTTTTTATTGAATAAAAGAGCAGGAAATTTTTGTATTACATGAAATTCCGCGCTTAAATACTAAAAAACTAATTCATAAACATTGAACAACCAATCTAATTGGCAATCCAAGAGAACTTTTATATGAGAGAGAAGCCAGACTCTGAGTCAAAAACTTATCAATAAATGAGATTGAAGATTTTAGAGGTCTTCTAATGGAAATATATTTTTTTTGCTGTAAGACGAAAAGAAACTCGATCTCTTTCCGGAAATTGGTACTTTTACACTTTCGACCAGTTGTTTTGTCTGTTAATTTTGTAGATAAAAATCTACAAAACTTAATAAATTTGTACTCTACTCCATTTGATTGGAGCTAGCAGCTCCCCTATTCATATTAATTTTCAACCTCAAATCCATTAAATGCGTCTAAAACAACCGCAATAAATTGTGATCATAAAACTTGAAGAAACATTCAATATTAAATGATTCAACGATTCAATAAACTGCATTTTGATTCTTATCGAAGCAGTTGTGTATGATGGAGCCTGCACTGCACTGTAGTGTAGTGTATCATGTGATCACCATTAACCGCCTATCACTTAATTCTCTTTTAAAGTCATGTTGCGTCTGTAGGTTTATTTTCTTCATCTTCGACTTTTCGAAAATATTGTGGTTGACTTGGCTTGGCTGTTGCATATGCATATTTCATAAAAAATATTCCGTGGGTAGTCTAGTTTCACGGCTGCATTTCTTTTTTTTTAATTTACTTCGTAACTCGTTTGTACCTTTAGGATTTTACTTTAACTTCGATGTTGTAGTTGTATTTTTTGTTGTTTGTTTGTTTTTGTGTCTGTTTACTATTTGTTGTTGGTGTTGTTTTTGTGGTATTCCAGATAAGAAAAACCGTTAACCTTTATTTTTTCTTAAACATAATGCCCCTCCTGCACTTTTGTTCCCTTTTTTGTTTTGCTGTAATTGACTTCTCTTCATAATACGCTCAACATATCGCATATCGCGTTCGGATTGTCGTTGTTTTGTTTTTTATGTCTCACATTTCTTATGGAATTTTTGTTGTCGTCTGTTTTTAATTTTAAAAAACACTGTAGTATGTGTGAGTGAATTAGTACATATGAGGGATAAACAGTGGGCGTTCTTTGGATTTTTTTTTTTTAGATTATTTTTTGAAAAAAAAAAAACTATGCAAGTCAAGCCAATGTTATTGATAAATTATTGGTAAAATTTCAAAATAGAAAATATTAAAAAATTCAATCTGTCATAAATATGGAAAAGAGAAATTTGGTTTTACTGGGTTAAAAGAAAAATGCAGTTGCTATTGACTTTTAAGTTTTATAAAAATAAATGCATTAATATTAAAACCTGTAAGACATAAAAAATTTAAGTCATAATTTACATGTTTACTATAGAATTAATTTATTAGTTTATTTATTTGTTGAATATTTTTGCGGTAATCAGATTAGATAAAATTCTTTTGCAGTTAATTCTACATTATTGTCTACCACACATGTCTGTTTTTGCAATAATTTAATAAAGTTGTATAGGTATACAACTATAACCCTCATGTTTCAAAAAAAAATATTTAAGTTGGAATTTTTGGATATTTTTAAATAAGGCTTAAATTCATAAAATTTAATTTCCATTAAATTATTTTTAGTGAAGGAATGATTTTTACAACATGAAATAAATAAAACAATTTTTTTTTAACATTTTTATTCTTGATTGAACTCGGAGTTGAACTCGGGTCGCATTCACATGTTTCGAGAATAGCAACATTTCCATCATCAGAATTCTTAAACGTTTTACCGTTTGCACCACTGCGGCGCGGCGGCTGCCACCTTATAGTCAAACATAAATATTTAACAAAACATATCTGGGCTCTTCGCCAAAAACCCATTTCAACACAAACACGGACATCGTTAAATCAACTTCGTTACTGATAAGGACCCGGAATATATATGGATATATTGTATAGGATCTAAGACCAATATTAAAGAAATTACAAACGGTATGACAAACTTATATCGTTAGCTGAAATTCAAAACCACCTCTAACAAAAAATGCAAAATTAGTTTTTTAATTGATCATATCAACATCATCTATGTTCTCTCTAATTTTTACTCTCAGATAGTATTTTTAATTACAGTTATTTCCGATTAATTGAATTTCCTTAAATACACGACTTTTGACGCAGTTAGACGGGAACTCAATTAAGCAGTACTCTGTTAATTGAATCGCCGACGCAATTAAAACGAAAACCGCTTAATTGACCAAGATGTGCAATAAAGCGAAACACCCATGTGTAGATAGAAAATAAAACTCATATCTTTATTTATTTAGTTAAAAAATTGTTTAGGTTATTTTATATTGCATTTTTTATGCGTTCGACTGTCACGTTCAACACTATGGAATTACCCATATCGGGTCTAGGGCTAAATCCGGCAGTTGTGATCGAATACTTTTTCGACTCAAAAGCAATTTTATTTCATATTCTTTCAGTCGATACTGAACGAACAAGAACTAAAATTGCTTTCAAAACGAAAAAGTGTTCGAGAATTAGCTACCTGTTTTGATATGGGTGATACAAATGTAGATTTTCGTAGCAGAAAATTTGGTTGGGTGGGGCACACGCTTTGAAAATCACAAAGGAAGTAGAAAAAGAGGCCGGCTCAAAACCACCTAGCGAAGATCAACATACAGGAAATGCATTCCATATCCCATAGTTTTGAAAGAACAGTCAACACCATCGGAGAGCTCAGTGATATAGTCGCACTTCGACCAAGAAAAAGACAGCTTATAGACAGGCTTTGCCCAGTATAGATCCAGCTTGTAGTCATATGACGCCAAGCAAGGCAATATATATTTCTTATCATTAAGATTTGTTAAAAAATTCCACCATTCCCCCCTTTTTTTAACTTGTGTCGTTCCCGGTCTATCAGACAGATGTTTGCAAAGCCTACAAAACTTGTATTTGTAAAAACAATTGTAAGTAAATCACATTTACTTTGCGAAATATGTGTCTTTAGTAATGGCCCCTATTATGAGTTACATTCGATTAACGATTTTCGCTGGCTATCGAACATCGACTATCGAATCTTAATTTGGTATTATGAGTTGGCAGCACTGTCGAAAGTTTCGTTGTGCATCGAATTTTTCAACGAAAACAAATTTGCTTTCGACTGTGCAAATAAATGAAAAAAACTTGTTGAAAATGTAACTATTTGTAAATTTTTTGGTGTTCGTATACCAAATGCAATATTCTTGATCTGTTTTGTTCATTTTATGCAAGTCCAACGTCGTTAACAGCAACTGGAAGCGCTCATATTCCTTATGGAACAAAATTCTTTTTTCACCAAATGATTTGCAGCAAAGTTCAGCATGTAAAAAAATGGGATGAAACCCCACTGAAGCTAAATTATTTGAAAACAACCATAATTCGCCGGAATCACGTTTAACTTTAATTTTATTTTTTAAATTTGTAAACAAAAATTTTTTATTTTAAGTGACAGCTGATCGAAAATGTACTACTGTGAATTAACAAAATCACAATAGTAAATTTTTATCGAATGCGCGCCATAATACCAAATGAAAAATTCGTTCGATCAGCTAATTCGACTGCTGTCGAAAATCGAATTTAGTTCATAATAGGCACCTATATAAATAAAAGTTTTAGAGAAAATAACGTTTTTTATTTATGACTAAAATGTTATCATTTCAGTCTCTAAGAACAAACAAAAAAACCTATATATTTCTCTTGAAAACGTCGTGAGACACAGACAAAATATTGCTGTATGCGCACACATGTCTTGCTTTATAAACTTGTGAACCGCTATAGATTGATCTTTATTTAGAATCAAGGCGAATTGACTAGAAGGTGAGGTCAACTCTACAACTACAATGCTTCTGTGGTCGGGTTGTCAAAAATATTGCTAGTAAAAAAACAGGATTGTTTACATAAAAAACTAGTTTGTATACAAACTTTGACAACTCGATCACCGAAAAAAAAACACCACATGTTGACTTGACCCCACCTTCTAGTCAATTCGCCTTGATTTAGAATGATGTAGCTAACAAAAATCACAATACTCTCGCGCTCTTTGTTCATACTAAACAAATTCAATTACAGCCGTACCTGCACCCAGAAAAAAACATGTTTTAATATGGTCACCTCCAAACAAACTATTTCTAAAGATAATTTTAAACATATTTTGCCGTATTCATAAAAAATTTAAATACATTTGAATTGTATTTTAAGAAAAAATTTTATGAAAATTTTGCTTTAAAAAAAAAATTAAATTGCAATAAAGTGAAACTCTTACTGACTTTAAGATCCATATGTTAATTTTTTCATTTCAAAGTCAAATAAGAGAAATTTACTTGTTCAAAAATTTTAAATAATAAGCGGGTGGTAACCGCAAGTACAACTCAAATCACTCAAGTTCAACTTAAATTTATGCTTTAATTTTTTCTAAAAAGATAGAAAAAAGTAATATATTTTATTTTGCGGTATAATTTTTTTTCTAACTTTGTTGTACTCAAATCTTTTAATGCGCTTTAACACTTTGTTTAACGAAAAAAGTGTCTAAAAATATAAAAAGTTGGTCATGCTAGAGTTATTTTTGACATTTTGATTTTGAGTATGAGTACTTTGCGAAACTAAATGAAACTTGAACCCTAATTAAGCGGTAATTCTTTAAAATTTTTAAATTGCAAATACTTAATATTTTTTTTTTGTTTTTCTATCAAGGCAAGACTGAATGAAGCCTTAATTATGCAATAAGTTAAATAGTTCTCTGTAAAATAAAACATTTAGCTGTTTTGGTATAAGAAATTTCTTTGATGTTGCTACACTTAAAGAAAATATGTAGTATAAATATGTTTTAATATCAAAGAAAACAAATGTTAACATGTCATTGTCATCACAGGGCAAGAAATATGAGATACTTTTCTAAGTGGTAGTAAGTAACTAGTAAGTGGTGTCTGAAAAATGCAAAGCAAGAGATTTCGCAGTGTTTTCAAATAGTGTTTTTTTACAGAATTTATAATTAGTATTCAGTACTTATACTTGGTATGCACCTATTTCATTGGACAAAGCACTTTAGCGTTTCTTATAATTACAACTTTAAATGTCTGTTAACCTCTTTTGGAGTTCTTAAAAATTTACTTCCTTATACAATTATTTCTTAATAAGTTTTATTTTAACATACAAAGTAGTTTTTCAATATATTTTTATTCATTATCTTGTTTCATAATGATTTCAACTCAACATGTTTAAGTATAAGCAATAAGTGCAACCTCTGTACATTTTGTACGTTTTTTTTTATTGTTAGAAAAAAAAAAAAAATTATGAGTACCTACAGAGTGTAGTGATAAGATTTTGTACTTTAAAACAAATATTATAGACAAAGCTAATAATAATAATAATAATGAATCAGAAAAACATTAGGAAGTAATTTACTTAAGTAAATAAAATGTGGTTCAATAGAATACAGCTGGCTGGTTTATTAAAATACCAAAATTTAAAAAAAACTTTCAATACAGCAACAGTAGCGATAATTTTTGTAAAAATACTTAGTCAGAAACTTATGTGAAACAACATTAGTGAAAGGCAGTGCTGCCAATTGTTCACGACCAAAAAGCAAACAAGAAAAATATGCTGAATTCCGCCATTCCGATTCTTTAATGTCCTACACCGAGACTTTAATTTTTAAAGGGAGTGGCATTTTCATACGATCAGATCTCATCTTGCGGCTTTAGAGCGTATTAATTTTTTTTATTTCTTATTGAATTAAATTAATATATAGAGGGCTTTATATGGGACATATGAGGGTATTATCAACAAATATAGCCATCTCCAGTTTTTAGGTTCTCCGTATTCATAAACGATTATTTAATTTAACAATCGTTTATTAAGGAAAATTTTCATACAAAATGAATTTTGTAAGTCTTTGTTAAATTCAAAATATTTTTTTAAATACAGAGATAAATCTTCATATGTATGTGTAATTTGATGTTTTGCTTGTTGGTACAACCCAATTGCAAGATGTTATAAAGCAAGTTTGAACTAAACCCACTCCGAGGCTTTTAAGATAAGATTACAAGCGCACATAGCACAATCTACGAAGATTTTATTCGTGCTTTATCGGCACAAATTTATACAAATTACACAATTCATTATTGAGCGGTCACATTATCATCGCACAATGTGACGTCCTTATTCAGCGCATGTTAGCTTAACCAAAAACGAGACAATAATCGGTACAATATGGTCACCCTATCGTGCCTTACTTTTGTTTATTTGTCATTTGTCCGTGCAATAACTCCCAGGTGCAAAAAGTCCCAGTGCAATAACTCCCAATAAATTAAATCCCAAAATAAATGAAATAAGTCCCAAACTGGAAAAAAGAAATAAATCCCAGAAAAAATTAAATAATTTCCAAGTCTTAAATGAAACAAACCCCAACTTTTGGGAGTTATTTCATAATGACTCCTAAAGACATTAATGAAATAATTTCCAAAAACAGTCCATCGAAAAAAAAAGAAATAAGACCCAAAAAAAATTAAACAACTTCCAAAGAAATTTATTATATATGTATGTATTCGTTTTACTTGAATATTTACATATTAGGTAACCAAAAAACTAACATTGAGTCCTCGACATTTTGACAACAAATGGGGCATTTTATTATATCCTGACCTCCTGCAATGGCAACTGCCTGCAGTTAAAGCACGCCGGGTACAAGGACTACCTCCTCTATGGTATAACAAACATCGGCTTCGCTAACTAAAGCAAACACCCGCTTCGCTAACTAAAGCTTCACTGCATATCCGGCCTTCGGCCGGGCGCAAGGATTTTATACTCTATGGTATAACAAACACCGGCTTCGCTAACTAAAGCTCTTCTGCCTTGCCGTCCTTCGGCCGGGCGCAAGGATTTATACTCTATTGTATAACAAACACTGGCTTCGCTAACTAAAGCTTCTCTGCATATCCGGTCTTTGGCTGGGCGCAAGGATTTTATACTCTATGGTATAACAAACACCGGCTTCGCTAACTAAAGCTTCACTGCATAGCCAGTAACCATAAGACACTGCAATTGCAATTAGCCAAACTTTCTTCTTTGATAAACTTAAGTCATTGTATTCAAATAGTTTGAAATATCCCGTTATAAATATCGTTTAAAATTTTAAACAATTTTTAGAAATTGCAAATAATTGAAAATGAAAAAACTCCCACAAAAAATGAAATAAATCCCACAGCAAATGAAATAACACCGAAAACCAAAATAAAATGAAATAACTTCCACGTTAATTTTTTCGGGGACTTATTTAATTTGGATTTTATTTCATTATGAAATAACTCCCAGGCAAAAAATGAAATAACTTCCAAAAAAATGAAATAAAACCGAGAGAGCTGGGAGCTATTGCATAATGAAATTACTCCCACATTTGAATGAAAAATTTTTGGGTATAATTTCATTTTTTTCTTGGGACTTATTGCACGTGGGAGTTATTGCACGAATATTTATACCCACACCACAATAGTGGAGAGGGTATTATGCATTTGTGCTGATGTGTGTAACGCCTTAAAATATTGGTCCTAGACCCACCTTAAAGTATACCGATCGACTCAGAATCACTTTCTGAGTTGAACTAACGATGTCCGTCCGGCTGGCTGGCTGTCCATGTAACCTTGTGCGCAAAGTACAGGTCGAAATTTTGGAGACGGGTTCTTATTGGCACAAGGACCAAGCCTATTGAAAATGGGCCAAATCGTAGGCCCACGAGGGAAGATAGGGGGAAATTTCTTCCTCTCAGAAACTATCAAACCGGTTTTAATGAAATTTAAAACATAGATAAAACCATATCTTTATGGAAACAGACACTAAATTGCATTTTTTTAAATAAATTGTCACATTTTTTATATATTGTTTTTACATATTTCAACATTTCATTACACAGAAAATTAATTTCAATTAAAAAATTTGTGATATTAATTAAAAAATTAATTAAATTTGCACCAGTAAACAAATTAATATTGCCAATTAAATATTTGTTGATATTACCAACATTTTCTGCAGTAATGTTGTTGATATAAAGGTGCATGTAGACGACATGTTTTTTACATCTGACTTGTCAACTTTTCAATTCACATGTAATTGTGCATGTCTGTCAAAATGGCTGTTTTACAGAAGGTTTTTGATATCCGGTCACAAACGTACATGTTATTTGCTTCTGACATTGACTCTGTTTTTTCCCCATAGTTGTTACAAAAACCAAAATAAAAATGCCGCCACGAAAATTTGTATTTACGCCGTTAAATAATCAAGCCATCTTAACATATTTTTCTTTTAATTCAAAGATACCAATTTAGGATATTATAATGAAACGGTTTTTATATATATATATATATATATATATATATATATATATAAACATAAATTCTATTCAATGGTGGGATGATCATACATGTCTCGGTATTCTAAAATATTAACTTCAGCCGTCTAATAATTCCGTCAATAGTGGACGCCGTTGCCGGTTTCTTCTCGGCATAGATTTCTGATGTCAAATAGTTTGTCAGAAGAAAATAGAGCACGCTCTAATTGAAATTTTGTCAGATGACTTTGTATCTGACTTTTACAGAAGCAAAGTTTAAAAGGTAACACACGACATGTATATATTTTGCAGTGGGAAATTTGACATGTCAGATGACATAAACATGTCGTGTACGGTCGCCTTAAGTAAACGTTTAACTCACTTGATTAAAACTAATTTAATTTTTGATCAATGGTTCAATTGAAAAAGAAATTGTCGAGAATTTTTAGTGTGTAAACAAAAAGCAAACTAGGGATGGGCAAATTAAAAAAATATATCGATATATCGTCGGTTGATTATTTAATTGTCGTATGTCGTACGTAATTTGTATCCACATACGACAATTAAATAACCAACCGACGGTATATCGAATCGATATTTTTTAAGAGTATCGATATTTATTATTTCAAAATTATCGATATATCGAACTTATTTTGCTAAAACTTTTACCAAATTAAAAAATTAAATATATATCGTCACCTAAAAGACGAAATAACCTATCTGCAGTTTTCAAAAGTTAACAGGAGAGGGAAAAAACGTTATAAAATTGGAACTATTAGCGATATTGAAGCGAAAATTACACATTTTGATTAAAATGAAACTGAAAATCACAGCTTATGTTATGACACTTAGGTTTTTTGGAATTGTAAAAATCTGAAACCAAATAACCTATCAGCAGTACTTATTAGTATGAATACAAAACAATTTCTTTATTCATATGAATATAATATACATTAACAGCCAATCCCACGATGTCACACGTTAACGTTCGCATAGAAAATTACATTTAAAACAAAAACAATTTCTAAAATTTGTTTTTGTTTTAAATGTTATTTTCTATGCGAACGTTAACGTGTGACATCGTGGGACTGGCTGTAAATAATGACAGTTCTAGTTTCTTTTACTGGTTTAAGAAAAAAAAGTACTTAATGTTTGTTTAAATTACACTATGCATCAAAATTTAACTTTTATCGTGATTTTTGATTATTTAGTTTTTTTTTGTGCGTAACGGTCCTCTAGGTACACAAACTTTGTCATTTGTAATATTACATGTTCAAAATTTTGCACACATATGCGTTATGATATAGGGAATAAAAATCCACAAAAAACTCAATTTTAAAATTTTTGCAGATAGGTTATTAGGTCTTCAAGATGACGATATGTATATATATATATATGCACAAATCTTATTATTATTCAAAATATATATTGGCACATATATTGTTCCAAAACCGCAGAAAATAAATCTTTGCAAGTTCGTTTGACTTAACTGTTTTAATTAGAAATTCGCAATGTGAAAACCCCGTTTTTTCTTTATTCTTCTTATAAATGCCAGTCATTTTAGATCTTCATATTAGTTTAAAAAAACACATGATGCATGCAGTGATGCCAATTCTTAAAAAACATATTTTTGGAAAAACGACTAAAATTTTGAGTTTTTAATGAAGACTGACTTTAAAAAATATCGAATTCGATAGTCGTATTTTAATATCGATATATCGATGTATCGGTATTTTAAATATCGGCGATATATATCGATTATTTTTTTTAAATATCGATATTTTGATAAATCGATATGATAACTTTTTGACTTTGCCTGCAAAGTATTATAATGTTTTGGAACTCAGGATTTAGTGTATTTTTGGAGTTTCTTAACACATTACATCTAAAAATCACAAAAAGAGATAAAAGAAATTTCGAGCTTGTAAAACATAAGCAGCAAAAAAAAAAGAATTAAAGACTGGCCTTGAATGTATGAAGGATAAAATCAGTAAGTAATCATATATATTATTTCTAAAGCACTTTTTTTGTCGGTTGCACATATCTCCCATACCACCGCATCAAATTTAATGAATGATATCTCATTTTAAAGCTTATTTCTAACACTAATGACGAAAAATAATTAGAAATTGAAAAATTAATATTTTCATTGATAAAAATTACGGTGCGAAATGTTCGCACGGGTCATCTAGTATTACATATAACTCAAATCAACTATTAATTCCACTGATATCCTGGCTTTAGCCAATGCAATACAAACGCTTATCTACCATTAAATTAGGTGTGATCACAAAGAGAACAAGTCATTACTCACTTAAAGTAAAGTGACTTATAGGGGAAACTGTATTTCTAACTGAAACCGCTAGAAAGAAATCTAGTTTAAAGTTGTAAGATACTGTCAATTGCTATAAGATAATTTTCTCTAGAGGTCATAAATCAATGTCTTAGAACTCTAAAAGTAATTGATTGTCGCTTTACATTAAGTTATACAACTTTCACATCTCAAACTCATATGGAATATATATATTTTATTTAAATCTTAACAGATTGGCAGCGACATCGCTTTATATTTTCAACCTTAACCAACTGTTAACCCTGATTAAACAGTGACAAAAATAAACAAAAAAATTTATTCATACAACTTGTATTCAGTTTTTTGTCGTAATATCATTCCTTCCTCTGTCTCCCCCTCACTTTTTGTCAAGTGGCGCCATTTGGAAAAAAAATTATATTTAATATAAAATCTGGCAGACAACGGCGAACAAATCGAACAGCTGTCGTATTAATTAATGGACATTTTTAATGTAGATTTTTTTATAGCTATTTATTTAAATAAAACTCGACAATAAATAAATATTCCATACTTAATCACTTTAAACTCTTCTTCTTTAGTATCTACTATCGGTTTAAATGAAAAATGATCGTAAATAAAGAATGCAATCGAAGGAAAATAAAAATAATCAAATTACAATAAAAACAACAACAACAGCAATAATACTAAAAATAATAATAATAATAGAGAATATAGAGACAAAACAAATCACAAAGAGAAAGAGTTTTTATATTAAAGAAACACACAATTAAATGTGATCAAAATAAAAGGTATTTATGGCTCGTTGCTTCAAAATGCCCAGTGAAAAGGAAAATGAGAGCGGTGTTAGTAATAATTTTTTATAAAAGAAAGAAAAAAAGAGTACAATAAAAAATAATATAAATTATGTTAAAACTGATTAACTGGTCTATATATTTATGAAAAAAATAATGTCCAATAAATGTATATGAGTATTTAAAATGCTTTTTGTCAGATTATGCCTTAGTATGTGTGAAAGTGTTGGTGTGTTTGTGTTGGTATGTTGCTCGGTAAGCTGTTCGGTTGGCATGAGAGAATGTGGGTAAGAAAATATGTTGGAATATCACGTACAAATAACTGGCTAAAATGTGTGTAATTTGATGACAGCAGCGGAGGAGCTGGAAAAGAGAAGAGCAAAAAAAAAACTTTTTTTTTCTTTTGCATTTTTGCTAGCAGAGGTAGGAAATAGTAGCAGTCTTGAGGGCCTTAAAAGGTAAGAGAGACGCAGAGAAAGTAGAGGTGAATTTTCATGCCATAATGAATAAAAAGGTTAAAGGCTCAGTTAGCCGGGAGTAACAGTAACGTTGCAAATCCGCTGCTTTATTTTGTTGTATGTAAAGCAATTAGAACGATTATTGTTAGCAGTATGATGTTACGTCTCAATCTGTAAGAAATAGATTGGTCTTACTTTTTTACGGTAAGGTTACTGTTACTCCCGGCTAACTGAGCCTTTAGCCAACGTTCAAACAGATTTTTGGAAATTCTATGTCGATTTAGCATGAATCAAACAAAGAAGATTGTGCATTGCGCAGGTCCGTTATGTTGGTGATGGCTGGTGTGACGTAGAAAAAGACTTCAACAGCTCTGTCAAACTTCGATTGGTTTTGATCGATTCGAAACAACTTAGGTGGAATACGCTTTCCTTCAGTATAAACATTGCAAATTGGCTTATTTCATTTTCGGTGACAAATGTTAAGCAGTTAAGTTGAACTTAAAATGAATATTGCCAGAAAAACTAATAAATAAAAAAGATATACTTTATAAATATTTTATTGAATGAATTGAAAAAAAAAAAAAAAAAAAAAAATTGCGTAATCTCAGTTGTGTGCTCTCAATAATTTTTTATCGTATAAACCAATCCAAAATTCAGGGATCACTACCTCAGCTGTTGGGCTTAAATATCGCATAATATTATCTGGGGCCTGATTCTGGTAGTCGTGATGGAGTACTTTTTCGATTCGAAAGCAATTTATTTCAGTCAATACTGAACGAATCGGAATTATTTTTTCAGTGTTGTAAAGCATTAATTTGAGTTTCACAATACTGAAAAACAAATTTCGATTCGTCAGAAAGAATTAGAAATAAAATTGCTTTCGAATCGAGAAAGTCCTCGATCACGACTGGCAGAATTAGGCCCCTGATTAAACTTTCGAAATACCAAATATTCTGTTTAAATTGCTAAAAGAGAGAACTAATTGTGGTTACTATAGGCATATCGGAAAACAAGACCAGAGCCTAGGGCTCTATTACAGTGGTCTCTATGGAAGTTGCAACGACGAAGAAAAAGGAAAAAGAATAAACAGAATATATTCTCTGTTATTGTTCGGCAATCGTAGATATCAGATATAATTGTTTGGTCAGGCAATCCTGAGAGACCAGCAGACTCTTTAGTACCGAGATTAACCTATAATAATGGCAGCTAAGTGAGACAGTGAAACATGGTAACACAATGTGCACTACCCTGCAAAAAATGCGACTAGTCCATACAAATATGTAAAATGTAGCTCAAAAGGGACTAGGACTAGTCCAAAGGTAACCCCAATGTATGGAAAAATCATGGTCTATTTAACATTGCGATGTCCTAGGGTAGGACCATATAACCCAGCTTTGCATTACAAAGGAGTAGTCTTAAAACTATTCCATTGTATACTCCAGAGGATTAGCTAAAAACGAAAACATGTCGTTAAAAAACGAAGACATGGTGTTTCACTACAAACTCTTTTTAACAATGACATGGTCCATGCTTGCATTCCATTGGACCAGTCCAGGGAGTGGTGAATTTGATCAGAATGGATCAAGTTGTCCAATACTATTTTCAGGGTAGTTACTGGACCCAAGTGAGTTTTGCTTAATTGGGGCCGCCAATAACCTAAGCGAAGGATCAGATCAAATTAAGAATTGAACGAGCAGAACCTGCGCATTCACCAAATTTTGAAGGGAATGAATTTAGTTTGCGATTTCTGAATATGGAGGAGAAATGTATAATAATATAGAGCGATATCTTATCTCAAACTTTTAAACCACTTTTTCGTTATCTTTTTAAGTATTTGCAACTTGAAGTTGAAGACCAATAATTCTGGATGTTTCTTGTGTTGTCTTATACAGGTTGGCGCACGTGCTACGAAAACAAAACATACAGCCCAATGCTAAAAAATTATGTTCAAACCGAATTGGCAAGGATACAACAAACCGATGATCCATCTACTAATATAGCCTTATTAATATCATGTCTCGAAAGTGCTACAAGGAACTCTACACAGGTGAAAACTGTAAAAAAATTACAAAAGTGACATTACACCTTGGATTAACGGCAATCTGCAAAAATTAATCGTATATAAAAATAAACTGTTGAGGGTTAGAAGGAAGAAGACCTGATAATGATGATGTAAAGAAAATACTTAAGAGAATCAGCGTCATAATAAAAAAGGCATGTAGAGAATCTATGAATAACTTTTATAAAAATGGTTTAGAAAATGTTAAACAAGATCCAAAAAAAAGTTGGAAGTTTATAAATGAAAAGCTTGGTTCACAACGGTCTTTACCCATTAAACATGATAATGGTGATAATATTTCTGATGATTTGGAAAAATCTGAGGTTTTGAATAAATATTTTGTTCAATCAGTGGCCAGTTTAAGGTCACAAATTCAGGTTTTGCCAACTGATTCCATAAATTCTCTTAGAACACTTACTCGATGCACAACAAGGTCTGCATTTAATTTTACAACACTAGTTGAGATGGAAAGTGTTATATTGCAATTGACACCGAATAAAAGTTGTGGTTACGACAATATTTCAGCAAAAATATTGTTAAAGTGTGTAAATGAAGTAACACCTTACCTTGTGAATGTTTTTAATAGAATTATAAGCACAAGCACCTACCCGAGTGTCCTAAAAATTCATAAAGTTGCTCATGTACCTAAGGGAAAAAAATCCAATAGCAGCCAGTATGTACAGACCAATATCAGTACTCTCCATAATAAACAATGTTTTTGAAAGAATTTTATATAACCAAATTTCATCGTTCATATATGTATAGCAATAATTTACTTAACAACTTTCAATATGGTTTCAGAAAAGGATGTGGAACAGAAGGAGCAGTCGTTAATGTTGTTAATTTCATTTGTAAAAGTTTGGATGACGGACAAAGCGGCGTAGCTGGCATTTTTTATGATTTAAGCAAGGCTTTTGACCTCATTGATCATAGTATTTTGCTTCAAAAACTAAAATTTTACGGTATTGCTCTTGTTGCAGAGTTATTTAACTAAACGGCAGTAGTTTGTACAAATTGGTGAAGTTAAAAGCTCATTACGTGCAGTTTTATATGGCGCGCCTCAGGGTAGTGTACTCGGGCCCTTGTTGTTTACCATTTTTCTCAATGACTTACATAACCTTGGCCTTACTGGTAACATATTTATGTATGCGGATGATATTTGCTTATTTAATACATATAAGCACGAGACGGTAGTAAGAGCTTAAATGGAACGTGATGCAGCTTTGATATCTGAGTTTGCACGGATAAAAAAACTTGTTTTAAACGCAGAAAAAAATTAGTTACTAAGATTTAGGCCCACTCGTCAAACTAACACCTTTTCAGTGTTTGTTGATGGTAGAGAAATTTTTGAAACTAGTAGCATAAAATACTTGGCTATAATTTTACAAAGCAATCTCGCTTGGAATGAACACCTACAATTTTTAAGAAAAAAAAAAAACAACAGCTCAAGCGGTTGGGGTATTTTGTATAAATTCAAAAATAAGTTTGATAAAGATACTAAACTTTCAGTCTATAATGCCCTAATTCAAAGCCATTTGAATTATTTAACCATTTGTTTTGGTTATAAAAAGAGTAATGAATTTAAAGCCCTTCAACGTATGCAAAATAAAGCTCTAAAGACTGTCTACAATCTGCCAATAACATACCACACTACATCGTTATATATTGATAAATGTCAAACAGTTTTGCCTATTTATGGTATTTACAGGATGCAACTTCTCACATACGTATTCAAGTATCTGCACAATATTGGACATCACACTATACATTTCATGAGGAACAATCATGTTATAAATACAAGAAATAATGAAGACTTAAGAATCGCCCGGTGTAGGTTGGAAACTACTAAACAGCGCGTGGAATTTACGGGTAGTCGTGAGTTTAATAAATTACCCCTAATTTTAAAAAATGAAAATAGAATTTCCGCCTTTAAAACAGTTCTTAAACAACACATTCGGCAATATATAAATGAACTTTTTATATAATGTTATCGATTTAAATGATCTCAAATTAATTTAATTAACTTTTTGATATACATATTTTTTTTCTTTTGTTTTTCTTTTTTTCTGTATTTAACATATACTTTTTATGGAAAATATTAATTTGCCAACTTGTCTCAACAATGCCTTTAAGGCGCTGAGACCAACAATTGTAAATAAATTAATTTGTAAATAAATTTGGAAAAAAAAAATATATAAAAATTCCACGAGAGCCTCTACCGTTTTTACAATTGAATTAACAGGAAAAATGGAAGAACAGGAGAAAATTCACGAAGAATTATATTCATAATTGGGTTGAAATTAACTTTGTTTCTGTGTAAGTAATTGAATAAAGTTGTTTATTTGGCAGGTTTCTATTAAGATTAACAAAATTGAATGCGTGTCATACTGAAAAGAGGATTTCGTTGGTTGCAGTCCTTTATTTCCCCCAGTTGATGGACCACTATGAGGCTGGTAAACGTGTTTGCCGAACCAATGTTCGGGTTTCAGATACAATCGCGGCTCTAGCATCGTCAAATCAGGTAAATCCAAACGTTTTGACTTGCTTACAAGCAAGCTCAACCCTCTAGATTTGCCTCTTCTCCTGAAATTTTGCCAAAAAATTATTGAAATTGCCGAAGAATGATTAGGCCCATTATGATTTAAACGGCAATGTTAACAAGCAAAAATGCCGTATATGAAGGGAATCTAATGTATTTCGGAATCAGAAATGTTCTATTTCGTAAAGTTATTACCAATTGATAAGTTGGAAAAAGCTAATGGTGAATCAAAATCTTCGACATTTAAAGAATTTAATTTTGTTTCCGAACATAATTGTTGTTTTTAATAAAGTATTATCAATATCAAAATGATCTGGCGATTTTTGATAACCTGACACTAGATAACATTAGTTGGATTCTTTATACCGAGTTATCGTTTAAAAACTGGTCACTGGCTTAGGGTACCACAAACGGATCGCTGTAAGCTGGCCATTCAACCTAACCTTACCTATCGTTCAATAAAAACCTTTAACTCGCTTGAAGTTGTGAAGAGAAAATAAAATAATTTTGAAACTTTCGCATTGATGAAATTCTATCATTTGCGTGCCAAAGGTTAGCCCATATTGTATTAGATATGAAATAAAAAGCCAGTATATATTAAATAAACTAGCTTGTAGTTACTTGTTGCTCATTTATAATTTTACTTCTATCTTAATATTTTTTTAATTTCATACAACTGAATACTTAAATTATACCTGTACACACTAAAATGACAGCAAATTTTAAACGAGTTAAAACGAAACAACTATAGAGTCACCAACAAACAATTAACTCTTTTTTTTTTCTGAATTAAAAAAGTACTCCTTTGCTCGTTGAAAAAAAATACCAGACTGATGAAATACGTTGAATGACTATTTCACTCAGACTTAAGGTGAGTTAATTGCAGTAGACAGACAGACAGACAGACGAACTGACACTCACCAATACACAGACATTCGATTTAATGAAATTATGATAAAAAAAAGATTAAATTAAATAAATTCACTCTTTCGCTGTCGTCGTCTTTGTAATTCTTAATAAATTATTTTTTATATAAATATTTATTTTTGCCATAAAACTCACCCAAGGGCTTTTTATTAAGACGTATTCTTATTGTGCGTATGTGTGGAATGATCTGGTTTTCGTTAATCCTTGAAAGACGTTTGGAAACGCTAAAAATTTCGTTTTGCGATAAATAATTTTGGTATTCCAGTTAAATAAACACTATGGAATTAATTTCAAATTTCCTTAAATTACAAAGAAAATTTATTCACCTTTTTGTTTTTTGAAAGTATTCAAATATTTTTTAACTTTTTTTCTTAAAACAGGATTTTATGTTAGTAGTTTTATGTAAAAAATATATATTTTGTTTAATTCAATTACTTTTTAAACCGTTTTTCGTTGGTTATTGATTTAACTTTAATTGTAAGATCGTTTCTTAAATTTAAGTATTTTATATATTTTAAAGCGCTTTGAATCGTTTCACGTTTTTAACACCTGTTGATGTTAAACTCAACTGAAGTCTTTGAAATTATTGTTTCGTCTAATAACCGTTTTGGTAAATGAGCTGCTTTGAACTCTTCTTAGGCCTCTTTCGTTGTTCGATTGTTTGTTTTAGTTACGCTAAGTGTGGTGAATTTGTAAGAATTCTCTCGGATATCATACACACACAATCAAACACTTTTGTTGTACACTCTCTTTTGTGGTTTTTTACAGGTTTAGATTATAGTCAGAGATGGTAAATTTAGTACTTTTGTTGGGTTTTAGTACTAGTATTTTAGTTTTGGAATAGTAATGAAATAATCAAGTCAAATTTACATATAATAAATGTTTATTTAGTATGTATTTCAAAGTGCGAGTGTTGCCTTCATTATAAAGACTCACAAGTAAGAAAGTGTTAACGGTCAAGCCCTACCATTTAATACCCTACACTTAATTATATAAATACTAATTTTCGAGAGTGTACCCCTTTTTGGACCCATGGCCAATCATGGAGCCGGCAAAGCAAAATTATGTTATAAGGTTAAGATTCATATCGTCGGCTTAGAGTGTAAACCTGCTAACTCCCATTTAACAAATTTTACAGGAGAGCAAACAACTTTTTATATTTTCTATTTGACGCTTGAGAGGAAAACCAAAAATATTGTTGATTTAACACACTTCAGGACTCAAATTGAAGAAAAACTACATGCTGGTCGACGAGGCATATCTTACTCTACCATACGGCATTAAAATCTCAATTAACTTAAATAGTGGATTTAGCAGGTTTACACTCTAAGCCGACGATATAAGAGTTCTTTGTGCCGTATATAAGCTAAATATCAACATCTTAATGAGTTTGGTTCGTCTTGAAGTGATTCTGAAGAGGGGGGCTTATATTTCGACCTGTAATTTGCTCACAAGGTTACATAGACAGACAACCAGCCAGACGGTCAGCCGACCGGACGGATGGACATCATCAGGTCGATTGGTATTCTTAATGGTAGTACAAATATATTTAAGTGTTACACACATCAGCACAAACTAGTAACTTTGTTTCAAATTTGTCACTTTTATCTGTATGGGTATTAACAAATGGCTCTATAAATATTAGAGCTTTATTATTAGGTATCTCATCCCCTCTTCAACTAGTTTAATTAAAATGCTACATAGAGAATATTATCAATTAGGGTCGGATTAGACGTGAGGTAACCATAATGCTATTGCCGTAACCTGGACCATCGAAACCAGAATTCAATTAAATTAAAGGGTTATGGTAATGGCTTTATAGTAATTCACCTATAATCAAATACAGTGTCATACATATCACTTTATATATCACTATATCACAATACATGTCACGTCTAATTTGAGCTTTAATCTCTATGATACTGAAACTCTGCCATATAAAGTGATTCAAGCAATTGCTAAATCTATTGCAAAACTTTAAATCATGGCAGATAAAAAAATTCACAAACGAGGGTTGAATTAACATGCTTATTTAGTAATGAGAAGAGTTGATCGACTACTCTAAATCTTCTTTATATATAAAACAGTTATGTATGTATGTAACGTACATATTCAGGCGGGTGACACTGTGAAGTCTGATTTTTGATTTTCGGCTGCGGGAGGAGGGGCGTGGCATAATACAATTTTCATATTAAACCACCAATGACATATACATACATTTTTTTTATTTTTTTTTTGAAAGCCGTTGTCAGGTTTTTTTTTCAAAACGAGATATCAGACTCTTAAATCGTTAACAATGATCCAATATCAAAATTTTAAAACTTTCGAAATCCACGAATTCCGATGATTTCCAACGATTTACCATTCCAATTCAAGCGGCTCCAATTGCCTTTGCGTCTTGCCTTTGCTATTACCATCAAAAATGTTTTTAATCATACGCAAGGCCCATCTATCAGGTCTGCTTACTTGTACAAAAACAAAAAACTTTTTCTTTTAAGCTGTCAAAAACTTGCTACCACATATACAAAGCAAAAGGAAAAAACGTGAATGTAAACAACTTTTGAAAGCTCAAAAGAACGAAAACAGTGATCATCAGGCTTCTTGCGCAGACCTTTTCATTCAAAAACATTTTTGTTTACGTTTTTAAAAAATTGTAATTTAATCGAAATTTTTCTTTAATTTTTGTTTATTTTATTGTTTGATAAAAATGATTTTTTTACCGATTTTTTTTATCAAAATTGCCACAAAATTATAATCGACAAATTTACTTACAATAATCTTTTTCGTCAGTTTACATAATTTATAAAGCATATCACAGTATTTTGTATTACATCATTTTCCATCCCTGTGATAAAAGCAATAGTTTAATCTGATCCATAACCTAAAAAAAAAACCTTCTAAGACCGTACATTTTACCTTTTGATTTTAATCTTCCATTTTCCATCCCTGCAACAACTAATTATGCATTTTTATCTCATTTATTTCTTCAAATGTATGCATTTATTTTGTTAAGCTTCATATTCCATGTTTATTTTTGATCTCTTTAAAAAAAATGTATGCGAAATGTTTTATTATTCCTCGTAGTTTATGAAGTAAGCAGACATATGGCTGGGTATTTCAATTGGGTTTTCGCTTTGTTGCTGTTTTTATTGTTTATTATTTGTGCATTGTAGAAAAACGCCCACGAATTCTATGGAATTCAGGTAGAGTAATATGCATGCATGTATGTATGTATTAAATAAGTGTTGAGTTCTTTTAGAACACAATGGTGAGTGTGTTTAATAGGTTTAAGTCTAAGCACGATTTGATAGTGATCGTATTGATTTTCATCTGATTTCAAAACCTTGTATAATATCGTAAATGAATTACATCCTAAAAGTATACTTTCGATAATACCATTTAATTTGGAATTTATAAATATTCACAGAGTTCGAAAATAAACATTATAAAGAGAGAGCTCGAAAAAAACGTATACTTGTAATAACCCTAGGGGAAAGAGAACTTACACCAAACTTGTCACGTGACAGTTCTAAAGTGGTAGGGACCGGTTCCAGTTCTAACACTTTAAAATTGCGATGTCCTAGGAGGTAGTTGATGAGCATCATTTTGACACTTTGTACCAGTTCACTGACTGAAATAATCTAAATTCAATTTCGGTTCAAACAATAAGACAGATAAGACAGATTTTCTTCATATAAACTTTATAAAGTATGTAATAGAACCAGATAAAATTAGTCATTACTTGTTTTGTGTCAATTACCTTTCCTCTGGAGTAACTTCCCATTAAACACATTATCATCAGTTAAGTGACATGTCATGTTTTCACCTATCAAAATTCGTTACTTTTCATTATAATGTTGTGCTCACTGGTCACGGGATAAGTGCTTTAAGAACAATTGACACAAATTTCCCGAAGGAAAGTTGAGTACCCCAGTAGGCTAGCTGGTAGAGAGCTAGTCTATCAGCGCCGAGGTTGCGGGTTCGATTCCCGCCAGAGACCCTGGTTTCTTTCCAGCAGACAAGCATAGAGCTTCGCGGGATTAGCTTAGGAAATTAAACAAAAAAATAAAACCTAAACCGTTCAATATAAAAATGCTCAAAAATAAAATAAATTTTAATATTGCACAAATTCATTAACCATTTAAATATTGCCAGTTATAAATTTATCCACTTTTTTCAGAAGACCTCCCATTAAAGATTTTGTAGTTGCTTCCGTTACCTTTTTAAACAATGTGGTCTACTTCCGCTTAAGCCCTTATGACCCTACATTTTTATTGCATTGTTTAAGTTTTGGTGAACAGTGCAAATATAAAGTAATAGAAAAATTTACCAAGTGCGAAGGGTTCAGCTTATTGTATTAATATAAATGGCAAACTGTCAAAAATTTTACTAGAGTTATCGATAAAAAATGAAGTTATGTAAAAAAAAAAAAAAAAAAAAAAATGTAAAATTGTTCAACATTTCAAGCTTGAAATATTAAAAGTGTTGCTGAATCAGCGGTTTATAAACAAATTCAGCGATTTACCACTATTTGTTGTTTGGTATCTCATAAACAAAAAGTTGGCAACATTAAATAAAATTAACAGAACAGGGATGGCTAAGTTGTTTCAATTGCACTTTTTTGTTGATACTTTTTAAACTAATATTTATAAAACATTTTTGTGGTGTTTTTTAAAAACATAAATAAAAATAATTTCAACTAAAAAAATCTTTTAGTACAATTAGGGTAAAAAGTACATTTTTTAAAGGTTGTTGGTACAATTTTAAAAATTCTCAACGCCATCCCTGAAGCAAAACCATAACAAGAGAAAAAAAACCAAAAAACTTTGTTTACATATTTACTGTTTCTATCAATTCTATATCAATTAACGAATAAAAAATTTAGTGTCATAAGGGCTTCAAAATCGCACTTTTTTAACAAGAGCCCACTCAATACCTTTCCACAGACCGAAGTTATGGGCAGTTGGGGGGATTTGCCTTCCGTGGTACAAAATTTAAATTATTTTCTGAATAACACTCAAGGGCCTTTTTTCCATACATAAAAGGCACTCTGTGCTGTTCTACCGTTTTTGAAGATTGGCTTCATTTGCCACAACTGCAAATGGATTGCCACACAAGAAACTTTTTGGAGAATATTGTATGTGTTTTTTATCCATCCATCCATCAGCCATATACAAATCTTGACCCGGAAGTTGTGAACAGTCTGCCAAAACATAAGTTGCATCATCATTCACACAAAAGCTGTATTGTTTTTTTTTTATAAAATTTGATCGAAATTTTTTCACTCTTCCTTTTTATACCCACACCACAATAGTGGAGAGTGTATTATGCATTTGTGCTGATGTGTGTAACGCCTTAAAATAGTGATCCTAGACCCACCTTAAAGTATACCGATCTACTCAGAATCACTTTCTGAGTCGAACTAACGATGTCCGTCCGGCTGGCTGGCTGGCGGTCCATGTAACCTTGTGCGCAAAGTACAGGTCGCAATTTTGGAGATAATTTGATACAATTTGGGTCATAGGTTCTGATTGGCACAAGGACCAAGCCAACTGAATCGTAGGACCAACGAGGGATGATAGGCGGAAATTTCTTCCTCTCAGAAACTATCAAACCGATTTTAATGAAATTTAAAACATAAATGGAACCATATATATATATATATATATATATATATATATATATATATATATATATGGACACAAAATGTATAAATTTAAAAAAAAATCGGACCACGAGGGGAGATAGGAGCAATTTCTGCCTCTTAAACTGATTTTAATGAAATTTAAAACATAGATAGATCCATATCTATAGGGACACATTAGCTATACAGTTTTTAAAAAATAGGACCACAAGGGGAGGCAGGGGGCAATGTCGAATCTCACGGACTTGCAAACCGATTTTCATGAAGTTTATAAACACAGATAAATCCATATTTACATGGACACATACGCATGATGTGTTTTTAAATACTGTGGTGTAGGGTATCATATGGTCGGGCTTGACCGACTATACTTTCTTACTTGTTTTAAAGTACTTTACCGCATTGCGATCCGGAAATTATTGAATTTTATACAACTTCAACGCAGCACTGCGCAAAAAAGAATCAGCGCATAAAACTTTACAAGCTGCTTTTCTGATATAAGTTTTCGTTCGCAAGAGTTGTTCGACTTCTTTTGCCCTACCAATACCTGTTAGATCTGTTTTTCTTCCTGACCCAGTTGTTCTTTCATTGTTCAAGTCTTCTTTATGGCTTTTGAAACAGTGTGACGATGAACCTTCAGATCTTTTGCTATTTGTTTTGAAAGTCCATATTAGATTTTTTTGAAAAGTTTTAATTATTTTTTCACGTACTTTTTTTCGCTCTCCATTTTTTCCGATATACTTACTGCTGTATATTGAATTGTTGTCATTTTATTTAGCTTTAACTACTGTTTTTCATATGGCAATGGCGCAAAGCAAAAGTCAAATTTAATTGTACGTTTTCGTATGAGAAATTTGCTGCAATAATCAAACAGTGGCGTGTAGAGCAAAACAATACTTCATAAACTTTAAAATTGTATGTAGTTGATATGGAGTAAAATTAATGCCTGAAATCTCAGAAACCATAAAAACTTCGCGAAACAGGTTTTAGATTCATAAAGGAGGTATTTAAAACATATATACCTAACTCAATATTTAAAACAATGGTCGTTAGGTCAAAATAAAAACAAGCAAGAAAGTATAGTCGGTCAAGCCCGACCATATGACATCCTACACCACAGTATCTAAAAGTAAATTTTATGGATTTATTAAATTTCATTAAAATCGGTTTGATAGTTTCTGAGAGCCAGAAATTGCACCCTTTCTTCGCTCGTGGTTCAATTAAAAAAAAACCGGACAGACATCGTTAGATCGACTCAGTAATTGAGTCGAGGTGGGTCTACGACCAATATTTTTAGGTGGTTCTCGCATTTAATAGAATGAGCGGACGATTTGTAAAAAGATATGCAATTTTCTGCAACAGGAATATAAATGTTTTCTTCCTCATACGAACCTACAGCCAAACAAAATTTTAAAACTTGTTTTTGTTTTAAATGTAATTTTCTATGCGAACATTAACGTTCGAAATCGATGAACAGGCTGCTAATTTTTAAAAAATGCCTGTATTAATAAAAATATTTTAAATTAAATGAAGGCTTACAAAACAAATTTTGTATGAAAATTTGACTTAATAACCGTTTGTTAAATTTAATACTCGTTTCTTTAAAGGGTATTTAACACTATTACACAAATTGTACGTACTTTAGGACAATACAACCCTGTCATGATAAGTTGTTATTGTTATATTTTTTTTTATTTTCAAAAATTTTTTTTATTTTCAACAATTTAATGGCGATTTCTTTTCTGAGAAATATGTTGCATAAATGTTACATGACCTACACAAAAGAGATAGAGCATGTAACATTTATGCAAAATATTTCTCAGAAAAGAAATCGCCATAAGACTTGTGTGATAGTGTAAAACGGCCTTAAGCAGCATTGTTTACCTCAAAAGAGTTCGTTATTTAAATAACTCTTTACTCTAGATTCTTTTCCTTTCTTTTTTATTATATTTCTCCTCCGTTTTAAACAAATTGCGAGCAAAATTTGCCGCAGCACAATAGTCGTCTGAATTCATTGAACAAAAAGAAAAACAAAATTGTACGAAATATGTTTGTGCTGTTTATTTGCAACCAGAAACAAAGTGTCTGTTAAGCTCCCCAGTAGTATCCAGAGCCGGATTTCCATAATATATTTTATTCCATTGAACAAAGAGAATAGTTTTAGTATAATGTTATTAAGCTTGCTGGATTAACCCTGTAGATTGACGCAAAGGATTTATATATTCCAAATTCGTGGTTTCAACACATAAATAATTCCTTTTGTAGCGTTAAGGCTAAATTTCGACATTTTCTGTCTAAAGTCTTCCGCTTATGTGACAACCAATATTTATGCACTGAAATGAATTCGAATTCCTTAAAAAGCTAGGAAATATTCTGTCGTGTGACTCCTACTGATTATGCAGGATATTCTCGAGTTTGGAAAAAGTATTTACCATGTAGTGCCCGAAATAATTTTTCTTCTTTCTTTTATATTTTCTATGTATTCGAAGCATTAAAATCAATCTCGCAAATGGTTCATACTTGTTCGGCATACAATTTTACAAGCAAGTATTAAGGGAAACCTCTGGAGGTTGGCCAAAGAAGAGCCCATACACAGAAATTAGAAATGGATAGGACACACCTTAAGAAATCCAGTACATAATGTAAACACTGGAATAGACCCCACATGGAACTAGAAGAGAGGAAGACCAAAAAATACCTGGGGGGCTACTCTCTATTGTGATGCGAAAAAAATGGTAGCAAATCTTGAGATTGGTACTCTTTAATGCGTTTGCGCATTTGTCTTTCGCATCTTTTTATATTTTTCTTTTGTAAACTATCACTATTTATTATATTTTAATTTTCCAATTCTTATTTTTTTTACATATTTTGACATATCTTTACAGTCAATCTGTGCCATCTTTAATTTTTATTGCCAGTATTGCTTCATTTTCAAAAATTTTGCGAAAGTGATAGAGATTACCAAGTTAGAATTTAGCTTTCGCATCGCAATAGAGAGTAGCACCCCTGGCGTAGGTCTGTAAGGAGAGAACTAGCTGACATTAATAAATCATGGGATGAAGCAAAAATAATTGCGAACAATAGATTAAGTTGAAAATATCTTGTTGAAGCCCTATTTTTCCTCGAGGAATAAATAAAGGAACAAATTAGGGGAAACCCCGAAAGTTTCACATGGCGAAGTTTTTAGCAGTAAGTGATGTCTAGGCGGTTCTTACAAACAAATTTACGTGAGTTTTATCTTAAACATCAGTTGGTTAAAGTGCAAAAACCAAATGACGGACAAATATGCATGCGTGTTATACCTAGATGGAGTTCTTCTGATTTTTACTGACCACCGCGTTCGCCTAAACTAAAAACTTCTGATTTTTTCTTTGGGGCGACATATAGGACAAAGTGTATGCTAATACGGCCGGTTCTTTCCAACAGTTTAAATCCCATATCCGAGAAAAAGTGATGGTGTTTAGACATGTAATTTTAAGAAAAGTTATGAGACGTCAGACAGTAGGAGAATTTGGGGGAAAAATGGAAATAGATCTGGATATGGTATACGCTCCGATCGGAATAAAATTTAAGGCGACAATTAAAAACTTGTAGTTTTAGATTTGCGATATATTCCTGCAGATAATATTGGACTATGTATGTGACCCATTTCGATCAAATGGACTACTCCTGGACTGGTCCAATGTTATGCAAGCATGTCATTGTTAAAAAGAGTTTGTAGTGAAACGAAATGTCTTCGTTTATTTACGAAATGTTTTAGTTTTAAAACGAAGCTAAAACTAATCCTCTGGAGTACACCATGGAATAGGGGTTATATGGTCCAGCCCCAGGACATCGTAATGTTAAATAGACCATGTTTTTTCAATTCATTTGGGTTACCTTTGGACTAGTCCTAGTCCCTTATGGGCTATATTTTACATGCGTGTATGGACTAGTCGTATTATCTGCAAGAATAGACTTATCAGGAGGGTTGCCGTAGCTTCTCAAAACGATCAAAATTCTTAAAAACTTATGACTGTACTCATAAAAGTATTTTAAATTTAATAAAGGCTTGAAAACTAAATTTTCTATGAAAAATTTCCTTAATAAACGTTTGTTAAATTTAATAATCGTTTATGTATACGGGGGTTAAACTTTACTTTCAAAATGTCCAACTCTGCGTCATGGCAAAGCAAACAATGGGCTTCATTTGAAAGATATTATCTTAAAACAAAGTGTGAAGACAGTTACTAATTTTAAAATAATACTTACTTAGCTGGTCACGATGACCAAATATTTCTCCAACCAGTTTGGTCCGTTGCTTCTATCGGAGTTTTGGCCGACTTACTTTTCGTCCTCATTCGATGTCTTCTTTAAAATCTTTTTGAGCTGGTTCATCTTTACTCATGCTGACCTGACCTAGCGAGCGTAATCTTGTTACTTTGATCTGATTAGCTGCAGCTTATGGTTCATACGTCGTCACTACTCGTCGTTGGTCACTGTCCTATAGTATATATAGTTAACCAAAACTCTCATTAAATGAAATGCGTCTGTATTGGATAACATAATATTGCCCAGCAAACACAAAACTAAGCATTGCAAATGTAATGAATTATATGAATATTATTTTTATCAAGCTAATAAGGCCTAAATTTCCTCAATGTAAATAAAATTCAATTTTTAATTTTACTTTTAAAAGCAAAATGGAAATGAAGTTTAAAAAAGTTAATAAAATTAAATACCAAATATGCCTCAGTTTTAAATTATTAATTAATTAAATCTTTAAAAATTAAATGTATGTAATTATTATAAATTAAGTTTTCCAAATTGAAGATTTTGTAACAATTTCTTATTAACAAAATATGTTTTAAATTTGAAGAACTTAATTTATTTCTCTGCTTGGAACAAAAAAAAGAAGGGAAAAAGGGATAACAATTTTAAAGCATTTCTTTTTAACTCTTGAAAATCTAAATCATTTAGATTTTTCCAGAATTCTATTCCCATTTTTCCCGGAGCTTGGACTTCGGTTCGAAGAAATATAGGTTTTGATTCCAATGTCAACATTGATTCAAAAACATTAAAATGTTCATCAATGCATCTTACACAGACAACCAGTTGACAAAGATCATTAATATCTGTACTTTCATCTAAACAAAACGAAAGAAATTTACAATTTATCAATTTTTCTTCAATAGAAGACTCCACCGAATTTCATATTTGGGCAATACGCCTAGCCACAGTTTGGGGTGACAAGGGAATTGACTTTATGAAATCTGTTCTATAATGTAACGTTTGAAAAATTTTTTGTAAAATATTTTTTGCTAGCATTCCATCTATAAATGGTCTGCCTTGCTGAGCGATTTCCAAGCTTATTTGGCTCGAAATCTATATTTTTTATTTTACAAGTTTTTTTCATTTTGCTCTTATTGTAGAACCCATTAAGGGTATTCATTTCAGTTTTTTTATTTGTTGGAAAAATGGAAAAGTGGAAAAATTTAATTTTTGTTACAACAAACACAAGGAAAAACTTTTCCACCGAAAGTTGCAATTTAAACAAGCTTTAACCAAGTGTAAAAAATCAGATTGGAAAATTACAATTTTACAATTTTTAAAGAGTTGGCAGTTCACAAACGTCCAATTGAGTGTGGTTGCCACCATATTAAAATGTTGTTATTTTTCACAAAAAGCACTAAAATTTACATCTCTTTTCTCATTCTTTAAACTCCATTTTCCAGTTTTTCAAAACTAGATGAAAAATGAATTCCATACAAAAAAATATAAAAAAAGAACTTAAAAATGACGTGACAACTAAATAATCAATTAATTCAATTTTAACTCTTTTATTTGGCATCTTGAAAAATATCAATTACTTCCAAGAATTATATGACAGATTTTTGTTTTTGACAGTTTTGGACCTTTAACTAAAAAAATACCGTTCACGTCAATAAGATGTAATTTTCCATTTTTCCATTTTTCCAACCAAAAAAAAATTTGAAATTAATACTCTTATTCTTTAATTTTTTGCGTATAAAGGTTTTTTTGCTCAAGAAAAAACATTTTCCTTTTTTCCTCTTTTAATTTATTTATTTCTTTGTGAAAAAGGTCAAAATGACTTTTAATTGAAAATGTTTCCTTTGTTTTAAATGTTTGGTAACATAAAATGCATTGCATGTTACCAAAAGCATTTTTAATGACAAAACAAAAATTTTTGTCTTCCATCATACTATTTTGTTTGCTGGTTTATATTGAAATAAAACCAAAGCTGAAAAACAACAAAGCTGAAAAAAAAACCGTAAGCATCCGCACATGTGTACTAGTCAAAGAAGAGAACAAGCTAGTCAAAGAAGAGAAGAGAACAAGCGTCGGTGTGAGTTTTTTTTATTGTTTTTGTAGCACAATTGTGCACAAAAAATTAAGATTTGGATAACACTGCTATAGGACCATATATTTTGCGGAGTAGTTTTCTCTCGAAGACACCCAATTCTGTTTCGTCTGCTTGCGATAAGGGATTTTGTAAGGGATATCAGTTGAATTTTCGTATCTCGAGTGAGAGACTTCTATCTGAAGTGCTTGCTAAGCATACAAATCAGCTCCCTAGAAATTATAACGGTTCACTCTTTGGTCTAGCCGCGTGGCGGATCTGCTTGTTAAAATCATTTATTTTGTCTTGTCCTCATTTATCACCAGGGAAATCAGAAAAAAACGCGTAATATGAACATTAAGGCCCTAAATTTGTAAAACGCAAAAGCAACGCCAAAAATTATATTGAAAGCAAAAACAAAATCGAAAATATTTCATAATTTTGTTGTTGTTTTCTATAGAAATGAATATTGAATTTTTAAATTTTAAACGCTGCATATCTTGTGGCGTTGATAATTTTTAAACGCAATATGTATGCGATGAGATAATTCACCAAACTTCCGAGTTTCACACATGAAATCTCAGAGAGTCCTTGCTGAAGGTAATTCCCGAATAATCTATGTCGTGTTGAATTAAAACGTATATAATTGCTTTTTCCTTAATTTTTGCTTATATATAAAATTTTACTTCAAAATTACATTATTAAAGAAAATTTGTTTTGTAAACCTTTATTAAATTCAAAATATCTTTAAAAAACATTTATATCAAATGACAACCTGCTTTGTCTTACAATTGTAGAGTTGCTGCGAACGCTCCTGTAGGCATCGTGTATCAAAATATGCCTCAAAAAGGCGAAATATGCGCTATTATCTTAAAAAATGCTGCAAAAGTATCTTTAAATCATTAAACTTATTATGGAAGAAAATGCTGCAAATGGTTAAATATGCAAACATATGCACTATAACAAATCGGTGTTAAAATTTATAAAAAGCTCTAAAACGGATAAATATATTGTGTCTGCCTTCATTGATCGCACAAAGAAAAACATGCAATTGCATATTTATGGTTTTCCTGTTCATAACTAAGAGCACTTTCGCCGGTTCCTTCTCGATTCTCGAAAACACCGCAGTGACTTTTCCACCCCATAATATCTATATCGTCGTCATACGCTAGCAGCATGTGACTTGCTGCTAATCGTTTGAGTCATTATAACTCCCTCTTTTCTCACGTTGATCTTAATCAAGATGTTAAAAAGGTCACAAGAAAGGGTACCGCCCAGTCTAAGGGTGCATTTGGTTTTGAAAGGTTCGGTAGGATTTTTACCAACCTTCATAGCGGGCTTGGTGTTATTTAGGCCCCTATTACGGATCGCAACTCAACTCAGCTGAGTTTTAATTTCTTAATTTTTGCATTATGGTTAACAACTTTGCTATATTGCGGTGAACAAAAAAATTTCAAAAATTACAACTGATCCCAACCAGTTGTCTTAATTACAATTCAACTTAGCTGAGTTGTGAACCGTAATAGGGACCTTAGTTTTGCAGTGATACCCAGCTCAGACATTGCCAAACTTAAGAAAAACTGAGAAAGAAAAAATTTATTAATTAAATAAATAATTCATAACGTTACTTTTGCGCCACTTTTTAATTAGTCTTTGCCCATACAAAATTTACTTGAACCGAACTATACACACATTTCCGCAAGTAAAAAATTTTGTTAAAGAAATCAAATGACATATTTAAGCTTCATCAAATCTATTTAACTCCACTGTGCCTAAAATCACACTCTTATAACAACTCCAGACAAACGCACACAGGTCACTTTCATTAGCGAAAGAGGACGTCACCGTTAATTGAATGGCGGGTTTTAATTTATTTCTATTTGTCCGCAGTTTAAAGTTTCACACATTAAATAAAAAATAAAAACAAATTAATAGTAAAACTTTCATTGCCATTAGTGGCACAACACAGCTTATTGATGGCAACATGTTGATTGTTTTTGTTGTTTAAAATATTTTGTTTTTCCTTTTATTGTTGCTATAGCTGTTGTTGCAACTTTTGTCGTTGTTTCTTGTGCCTTTTCTGCTTTTAGTGATGCTGTTTCTGTTTCAATTCATAATCTTTGGCATTGCCATACAATGCAAACAGCATTGACCTTGTGTCAACTTGACATAGAAACCAGAAATAAACCGTTAAAACATACAGGAATATAAAAAAAAACCCGAAACCGCCAATAAAAAGACATAACAAAGAAAATGCACGGTTGTAAAAAAAATCTTTAAAGATTTAATTTAAGGTGAAGGAAGAAATAAAGCAAAAAAAAAAAATATATTGAAAATGACAACGAATAGATTTTAGTTTACACCATCCCATTCCGTTTAAAAGTATACACAAACAGCAGAACGGACAGTGAAGAAGACACAAGTGCTCTGTTCTTTATAGTTGCAGTCAAGAGTCTCGTTCACAAATTACCGCCTGCAGTTTTTAAAATGTTTATTGTGTTTATAGTGTTCATATGGGCGACGTTACCAATCACCTATCCAATAGTTAGTGTAACTATTGGGTGGGTTAAGAGGTTGTTTCAGTTTGTTGAAATTAGAACTAGTCGGTGTAATCAACCAGGGTCACTGGCTCATTTGCGGATACATTCATCTGACTTCTAATAACAACTAAATATCCAAAGCATTCCGATACAACCAGAACAAAAGCAACAGCAATTCCCAATTCCCAATTCCCACCAATTGTTGCTTAATAGCTTTAACGTCAGAGTGTTAGAAGTTTTAAGCAGCTAATTTCACTATGTACATATAGTTGGTGCTGCTTAATGTGGGGGGACCCAGGCAATACGGCCCCAAATATGAAATGAAAATTAACCCTTAATTAAGGATAATCTTCTTTCTAAAAAATCACCTTGAATTTGTCCGTAAAAGCCTGGGTTCGAGCCCCGGCTGCAGTCAAGAATGAAAAATTATCAATAACAATTTTAATTAATTTTCATGTTGTGAAATTCCTTTCTTCATAAAAATAATTTAATGGAAATTAAATTTGATGAACTTTAGCCTAATTAAAATATTAAGAAATTTAAATTAAAAACCATCAATAGTTCAACAAAATAACCACAATACTAATTAAATTTTTAATGTAATTTTACCACAACAAAGTTAAAATAAAAAAAAACCTAAAGAAAATTAAAATCCCGAATTCAAAATTTCGAATTCGAAAATCCCGAGCTTAAAAGTCCAGAATTTCCAAATCTTGAATTCTAATAACCTGAATAATAGTAAAGTCTTGGTTTTAATAATTGCACAATAGATAACATGGTTGGGCCTTCGTCCGGGCCTGATTACGGTTGGCGTTGACGTAGTTGGTTGTGTCGTTTTTTGCAATAGTTAAAAGTAACACATAACTCCTTTTCTTTAATCTACTACGAATAACGACTTAGCGTTTACGCCAACGCCAACCGTTATCACACTGAACCAAAAATCCAATGAAAATGTACGTTAAGCAAACGAATTACGTTTATTAAAATATTTTCGTTGGCTCAACGAATTATTCGTTAATATAATGAAAATTTTATTTTTATTAGGTATTATTTTCATTATATTAACGAATAATTCGTTGAGCCAATGAAAATATTGTAATAAACGTGTTTCGTTTGCTTAACGCACATTTTCATTGGATTTTTGGTTCAGTGCATCCAAATTATTATAAACATGAAGACAAATATCAAGTTTTCATGCAAAAATGCCATTTTAAAATGATAAAATATGTTTTCTTAAATTATATTTCCACATCGACCATGACCTTAATAATAAAAGAAAGTTAATCTCAAATTTTTTTTCCCCCTTTAAAGTTTTTGCGAGTTTCGAAATTGAACAGACTAATAGAAAATGGTCTCGCATAAAACGTACCGTCCATAATTTAGGCGGAGTTTTTTTTAGACATAGAACTTCTTTTAAAATTAAAACACAACAAATTTATTGGAAAAACACAAAATTTTGCCTCTTTTATCTCTCAAATTTCATGGCATTTAATGTTTAAAAATTATTCTGGCATACGGCCTCCGCGAGTGTGCCCTATGAACGACATTCTTTTGGTCCAATTTTGCAACACTTTTTTTTGGCCTCTAAATGATCAGTCGTTGCTGGTTTATCAGCATAGACTAGATATTTGACGTACCCCCACTAAAAGTAGTCTAAAGGTGTCAAATCACAAGAACGGAGTAGCTTATTTACAAGTCCATTACTTGAGATAATGCTGGCGCCAAACGTTTGCTTAACAAAGTGATGTTTTCTCGCGCTTCTCTATGGCATGTTGCGGCATCTTGTTGTTGCCATTTCTCCTCCAAATGATTTGCAATGACATTAGTAATAGAACAATCACGAATCAAAACTTAAAGACAAATGAGTCTCATGATATTTGTGCTCTCTCAAAAACGGCAATTCTGATTTTAAGATACCCGTTATACAGAAAAACTAAAGATTAGGGTTTTTTCCCGGGATTTCCCGTCCAATTTTCAATAATTTTATTTCCCGCTTTCCCGGGATTTTTCATGCGGTATCCCGGGAAATAAAAAATTCCTCATAGTTTAAGAAAACAGCTATTTATACTTTGAAATTTAGTTTTCTATTCTCTTAAAATAAGCATCTGTGGATGGGTTGTCGACTAGAGCAATTACAAGAAGTGAGTACATACGTAAATCAATGTCTCCTGATGCAATAAATCTACTTAAAGCAGAATAGGCAGTGCAACAGTTGATAATTAATGAATTTAGTGAAGTGAAAAGTTAATAAAGAACATTAATTCAAAATAAGATACAGGTAGTAAAGTTTAATTGTCGATGGACAAGTCTTTAAAATAGCAGATACCTAAACATATAGCTCCTTTATTGCAACATAGTCATATCTACAAAAACAAATGAACTTGGCAAAATGCGATTAAAGTTTTTAAAGATATATTTTGCTATAACTTCGGTTCAGTTTGATATAAAATACGAGAAGGCATGAAGGAACACTGCTTAAACAACTTACAATTTTTGATTTTTTGAGATATGACTATGTTGCAATGAAGGAGCGATATGTTTGTTAGGTGATAAACACAAATTTTTTTCAATTTGTGTTGGTTTATATACCCTTGAAGTGCGGGGAAACCGAAATAAAAAAAATTTGGAAACTCGTGTAAGATACTACAACATACGATTTGAAAAACACATTGTCCTAAAGATTACAGATCGAACTAATGAAATGAAAAGGTTTGTAAGAGGTTGATGCTATTTTTTGCATGAAACTTGACATACATTTGACTGATATACACGTTGTTTATAAAAAAAATCCTTCTTATTGTGAATCAACAGCCTTCTATAACGGTGCACTTTTAACTATTTATCCAACCTCGGTAAAAAAATGAACGAAATTTTTCGGAAACATGGTAATTAGTAAATAAAATAATCAATATAATTTTTGACGAATTACTAAGCGCTTTGAGTGTGTCAGAAAGTTATTTCCTAAGCCGTTAAAAAATGTTAATATATTTATTTAAAATATTTTATCTATTTTATGAATTAACTTTTTGATCTCATATCTTGAGTACCTCAATTTGTGTTTGTTTTTATTATTGTTTTATGAATTAAATTGTTATGTTGATCTTAATTTTTTATCTTGTATCTACAGCATAATAATAATACGGAATTTACATATAAAACCGTAAGGTAATAATAATTCAAGTTGCTCTATTAATCTTCATTTAATTTTGTAGTATTTAAGGATTTCTTTTATTTAATTTACTGTGTATATTTATATGGAGCGGGATCCCGGGATCCCGGGAAATTCCAAAAAATTTCCCGCTTTCCCGGGAATCGAAAAACTCCGGGAAAAAAAAACTCTACTAAAGATTGATTTCAATTAAAAAATTTGTGATATTGTCTAAAAAATTATTTGAATTTTCACTAGTAAACAAATTAATAGTATCAATTAAACGTTTAATTCCCATGATTAAATTTTTAATTAAAACTGATTTTATTCTTGATAAATTCTTTAATTGGTAAACAATATTCGAAAATTATCTTCTGTGTAAAGGCCCAACCACAATGTGCTTAAGTAGGCTTAAGCGAATGAGCGAAAACATGTAATTTATATGAGGAAAACCATATTGAAATCTGGTTCAATTTCCAGTTGATTCTCAGCCCATTGACCGAATACAGGAAGCAATTAATGGTACGCTGGCTTTAATTCTTGCACCAGTTGGATCTTTTATGGATAAAGACCAAGATATTTCCACAAAAATTTTCAAGTAGTGCACGGACAGAGACTGAGTTGCAAAGAATGACGTTTCAGTCCTCTGTCACACTTTCGTGTGGCTCGATTTGGATGAATACTATTCAAAAGAGTAAATGTGGCTATGAACACAGAAACAATTATTTGTAGTTTTTTATCAATTAAAAAAATAATTTAAAAAGTATTTTAATTTTATTAATGTGATAATTGAATCAATTATTTTTTTTGTTGTAAGAAAATTAAAAATATAATTGATTTAATTAACATTTTAGTTGTTTTGAAATAAATTTTTAATTAAAATATTAATTAAATAACAAAAAATTATTTCGTTTAAAATAAAGTTATTTAAACTTGTGAAATTGTTGTTGGAAATTGTCAAAATCAATCAACACATTGTTTGAAATGGCAAAGTATTTTAATCATTTAATTATTTAATCATTCATTGAAAAAATTTTTACAATTTTAAGTAATCAATCTAATAATTTTGGTAATAGGTGCAAAATCAAAAAATGCTTGATTCTATGAATTTGGTGATTAGAGAAAATTTTAAATTTTTTCTGTGAATCCATCCATAGAATTGCGTATTAGCTGCTTAGATGGACGATTATGCGCACCTTAAACTTTACGAAGTGCTCTATAAGTTTGGAGAACAGAGCGTGAATTTGGAAAATAAATTTCCACGATTTGTAAACGTTTTTCTAGTGTAAGTCTTTGCACGGTGATTTACTAATGCATACTGATAAAAAAAAGTTAAACACACTTCATTATAATGACGCCTAGTTTAACAGTTATCGCTACCGGAAGCAATATACGTCCTTAAAAAAACACCCTCTACAAGCAAATGGTTGGATGGCTGATGACACCTTCACATATATAACTGTCCGACCTATTTTATCTTGCTATGTCCTTTAGATTTTTAATCCTGTTCAATAAAAATATTGCAATTAAATGAATTGGAAACAAAAGTGCGACCTTAGGGCACTTCCAGATTAGAAGGCAGAGATACTGTAGCCCTTTAGTAGATTTTTATTTTAATAACACTATGCTAGTTGAAAAAACATACAAGCCGGGCACATGGCGTTTTAACATAATTCGGATACGCTGAATCCAGTGGTGCTCGCCGTTTTTTTAGATTGGCTCTGGTTTAAGAGATATACCGTTATTTCAAAAATGGAGGAGGTTGCACAATATATATTCGCGTAACTCAAAAACGGTTAGGTTTATTAAGAAAAGCAAAACTTTTTTTCTAATATGAGCAGTCGTTTTTTGAAACATAGTTCTTATTTGAAAAAAAAAAAATAAATTTTTTACCAAAATGTCGAAATTTTTGTTTTTTAAAAATTCTAATTTTTTGCAGACATATAAAAAACGAAGCTGCAAACACAACAAGCCATTAATGATTAAAATCTGTTACAAAACTTTGATTTTATTCACAAATTTTATTTAATTTAAGAGTTTCATAAAACGCAATATTTGTATGGGAGCCCCCCTAAAAAGTGGAGATAACGGGTAAGTAGGCAGCAGTTGCCAAATTTAAGAATTTTATTAAACCGCCATATATGTATGGTGAAAATTCATAAATTTGGCTGCTGCAGTGCCTAGGATGCCCCTATTTATTTTTCATCTCAATCATTTATGTTTCAAACACGACTGCTCATAGGTATTAAAAAAAAAAAGTTTTACTTTTCTTAAAGGAAATTTTATTGCGGAATTTCGGTTTTTTTTTAAGTAATTTCAATAAACTAAACCGTTTTTGAGTTACGCACTGAAAGAAAAATCCTTCATTTATTTAATGAATCATTTTCATAAAAAAATTTTCCTTGGGTAAATGAAAATTTTCATTGTCTAAATGGAATTTCATAGTTATAATGAAGTATTTTCGTTAAAATCGCTTCATTGGATTTCGTAATTACGTTAAAAATTTTCATTGGATATATGAAACCTTAAGTTTGTCCAAGTTAAACAAAAAATTTTAATTGGGTACATAAAAAAACAATATACAAACATAACTACATTCATAAATTAATACAAAATTATAGTTTCCTTAAAAAAATGTTTAATTGTTAATTAAAAAATGTAAGATTCAATTATTTCATACATCTAATGTAATATGCCATTAAATTTATGAAATCAACAATTTTTTTATAAAAGCAACATATTTCAATAATGCTTGCATAAATTTAAATTTTCATTATGACAATGAAAAATGTCATTATAGTAATGAAACAAAAACTTTCAATCAACGTTGTTATTGTTGTTATGGACAATTTAATCTCATATTTACGCTCTTAATTGAGTAAAAAACATAGTTTTTTTTATTGAATAACAACACTGCCCCGGTAGACTAGCTGGTAGTGAGCTAGACTATCAGCACAGAGGTTGCGCGATCGATTCCCGCCAGAGACAGAAAAAAAAATTAAAAAATAAAATAAGAAAAAATAAATTAAAAAAAAAAAACAAATAAAAAAATTTTTTTTTTTACTTTATGGAAAGTATTCATCCAATGAATAATATTCAAAGATCAAATGTAATGTTTCATTAAATACATTTTAATGAAACAGGTTCCATTGATCCAACGAAGCGCTGCATAGTTTCCTTTTTAATGCAATTTTTCATGGGATTAATGTCAAAATTCATTGGTATTGCGAAGAAAACTCTTACAGTGCGCGAATATATGTTGTGCAACCTCCTCCATTTTTGAAATAACGGTATATTTTTAAAACCAGAGCCAATCTAAAAAAACGGCGAGCACCACTGGATTCAGTGTGCCCGAATTATGTTAAAACGCCATGTGTCCAGGTTGTCTCAAATAAGTGTCAATTTCTTGCACAGTATAATCAAGGGCGCTAAGGTTGAGGGTTATACTGTAGACGCCGGTATTATATAAGACGAATTTCGAAAAATGTCACCACTGTAAATACCGCGAAGGAGTTGTAGATTTTTAATCGATATTGTTCCATTCTCTCATTAGGATCCATATTCAAAACCCCAGTATGTTCCCCAACCCAACATAAACTTGTTGCTGCTGCGGGATGTATAATGCCATAACAAAAAGACGAAGAGATTCATGTTTCCTTTTTCTATGGTTGTTGTGGCATCTACAGCAATTTCATATTTTGCCTCTTTTGCCATGATTATGTTTATTCGTCTGTTTTCTAGACCACCTGCATATAATTTTGTGTTGCGGCTGCTGCTGTTTTTTTCTTCTTCATCTCCAATCGATTCGTTCATTTGATTGTCAGTCGCCTTTCTTTCGTTAACTTTGTGTGGCAACATTCGCAGTGCCTGCTGCATTATGATCCTTTTGGTTGCTGTTTTTCTTTTTTTCTTTTCTTTATTCAATATTTCAATTGTGTCTGTTGCAACATGCAATATTATTGACAGTTATGCATGCCACTTTATTATTGTCATTGTTGTTGTTGCTGTTTTTGAAAAACTTTTTGCAAATTGTGGGCAACAATTTCAGCAATTGTTTATTGTTTCAAATTGACCATATGCACATGAATTGAAGTGAATACTCGGGTATCTGACAGTTTTTTTTTCTTGAATTTATTTATTTTTTTTTGTAATTGGTCTTAAAGGTCTTGGCTGTGTTTTTTTTAATAAACTGTTATTTTTGTTGTTACATTTCTTAACATATACCTTTGTGTTTGTTGTAATAAAAAGTATGTATGTATGTGCTTATTTATCTATATTTATTTCTTTTTCAACATTTCATTACAGGTTGATTGTCTGTGCAACGTCACTGCAAATAATATGCACTTTGCAGAAATGACATTAAGTTAAAACTTAATTGTTGATTGGTTGTAGTTTATTTTATTTCATTGCTGCCAATGCGGATCGTCATTTTAAATGAATTGGCTTCAAAAGTTCTTGACCGGATGGTTGTTAAGGTAAGATGTAATTTGAAATTAAGTTTTGATTGGGAGATTTTAAATAAGAAAAATTAATGCTGATGCAAATATATTTTACTGAGAAAGCAAAAAAAAAAAAAAAAACGTAAAGAATTTATCATGATAAATTAGAGTGGTTAAAAAAAGACTATTTCCATTTTTTTATTGGGTGTAAAACTTAAAAAAGCGGGACTTGCAACATATAGAGGTACGTGATAAAAATTGATTTTGGATTCATCACACCTTTTAAAAGGGATAATTTTGAAATCGATCGATTTTCATTCCGTTTTTTTTTGAACATGAACGGTATCAAGTGTTTTGTGCGATTTAGGTTTAGGTTTTGTTAAGCAACTTTGCAATGCTACAGAATTATTGGTCGTAAAAATAAAAAAGAAGGTGTTTGATTATTCTCTGAAATTGTTTTAAAATGTTACGAAGCAGTGCAAAAAAAAAAATATTATCGAAACATTACACAGAAAAAATTCTCCAACATTTTTCACCAATTAAAGCATTAATCAAAAATAAAATCAGTTTTAATTAAAAACTTAATTAAGTGAATTAAACGTTTAATCAAGTAAGTTAAACGTTTAATTAATACTATTAACTGGTTTAATTGATACTATTAATTTGTTTACTGGTGCAAATTTAATTAATTTTTTAATTAATATCACAAATTTTTTAATTGAAATCAATTTTTATTTTTTTCTGTGTAGAAGAAGTTGACTAGGAAATAGTTCTGTGGAGTAATCCTGTAACTTTTTAACGGCAAAAATTTGTCGTTAAGTAGAAAATTTTAACTTAAAAATACTTAAAATTTACTACTTAACGACAAATTTTTGTCGTTAAAAAGTAACAGAATTACCCCACAGTGGTAGCGAACTATTGGGGTTTTCTCTTTTTACAATTTTATTTATAATTGCTTTAATTGCAATACACGTAGTAAAAAACGCTAAACAGTTTTAGTATTGCGCAAAAGCAATTATTTAACAATTGCAATTCTCTGTATGTTGTTGTTGGATTGCAAACAAAAGCTACAATATTTTACATTTGTACTTTCGCAAGACCATTTGCATCAAACACTGAACTCCGCTATTGTGTGTGTCTTTAATAACTTGTATGACGTTTTAGGAGCTGAACATCTGTTTCATATTCTCACTGAGTTAGGCTGAACCTACCCCAACAAAATACAGAACGTTTTTGTCTTTAAAGACAAACCCACTCCAAAGAAAACGTCTTATCAAGTTTTTGTCTTAAACGACAACCGGTAATGAGACAGTACTGCGACAATGTTTTTTGTCTTTTGTCGTTTCTTTACATATCTTAAGTGGAGTGGGTTACATCATTAGTCTGTGTTCATACGGCTCATATCTTATAGACAAGTTGCTACTTTATAGGCGAGTGGGACGAGGGGAAAGGAAACGAGTACACAGATGCATGCACTGTCTTTACGTTTTGCTTTTTCATTCGTTGTTTAATTTTGTTATTGTTTTCAATATCAAAAAAGCACAACATGACATGAATCATTTGAACGCCAATTCATGTTCAAAGAAGAAAAAGGAAGAATCTTGTCAATAAGACATGAGCCGTATGAACTCAGACTAAGAAAGCACGCAATTATGTTCAACGATGTTCGTTCCATTCTGTTGTGTCTTATACTGCCTGAGTATATTGTATTAAACCACATTTATTTTCTGAAACCAATATTTTGTGGCAGTAAGTAAAAAATACAGTTTTTCGTTTGTTTGGTGTGGGTTGTTTCATAAGAACTATTGTTCTGTTGTCATACTAGTCAAAAAACAGTTTTGTCTCTTGTTGGTGTGGGCTTAGTCTTAGTTATTGAACGAAATATTGTTCCTATTAAGTTTTTTGTTTGCTTAAAAAATTTAGAATTTTGTACTAACGAAGCGTCTGTTGCTGAAAGTTTTACTTTAATTCTACCATTTGAAAAGAAGTGAAGCAAAGGCACTTTAATGGCTCATCAAAACCTTCTTTGACATTTTTCCCTTCGTTTCTACATATGTACGAAAGATGGTTTGTGTGGATCAGAAGTGGTGATTAAAATACCAAAAAAAATTGCAAATTAATCGCTTCAGGTGCAGCATAGTAATGCATTTCCGGAACAGGAAACATTTTCCCAAAAAATTTTAGAAATGCCAAAGATATAAGAAAATAAAACTGCAGAGTGAATGAGAATTGTAAACACTCAAAAAGTCTTATTTGCAACGATATCAAAGTTTAAACAAAATACCAACAATAAATTGAAATACACAACATTATGTGTAGAAAAAACCAAAACAAATTGGTTTATTGTTTTCGCAAGAATATGAAAATAAAGCAACTTTCCGGCTTAGTTTTGTATGCCGTGCACTTGCAAATTGATTATCAAAGTAATTTTTGGGAATACAAAACTATAATTAATAAGATTTTGTTTGTTGTGCTTCATTCCCAATTTTTATTCTTGATAAAAACACTGAAATATATTGTTGGAGGATAAGCTAGTTTCTATTTTTAAGTGCCAGAATTGTTGCATTTTAAAAACCAGACTGAGGCTTATACTTAGCCCATAAATTAATCATTGACCTATCTTTAATACAGTCCAGGCTCCGAAACATAAAATATTTATACGATTAAACGTATGATTTGTGGTTTTCTTTAACATCCAGTCTTTTGGAATATTCGAAAACTTGAACTCCCAGTAAGTTTACTGCGCCCGATAATGAGCCAGTCTTATATTAGTTTTTATCAACCAGTTTTTTTCACAGTATCATGCTCCAGAACCCAAACTATATCTTTCGTATGTTTGCCTGTCGTTCAGTATAGAGTTTAAACATATCAAAAAATACATTTCGATTGAATTTTAGTCTGTGCAAGCGACGGAACTGTCCGTATGGGTGTCTGTTTTTAAAATTTACCTTTTAATGTTCCCCGCTTTGTTTATAGCATTTAACTTTGGTGGAAAAATGGTTCAGCGCCAGTCTCTCTTAACTAGTATTCTCAATCTAAACGATGTGTCACATACCTACGGTATGCAATAGAGAAGCAAAGCTGCCAAAGACTGCCCTTTCATCGAATTCTTCAGAAAACATTCTTCAAAAATTGTCGATGACATTGAAAAAATTATTCTGTTAAAGATGACTTTGAAAATTAAGGGTTAAGAACAAAAAAGTGTATTGAATATTTAAAATGATTCTCGATCAGTAGAAATACCTTATTTAGGGATCGATACTTTGAATATTTGATTAAACTTGAAAGTGTATCCCAATTGTTTTCCGTTTTGCATAAACACGAAGCGACAGTTTTTACCTAAAAACCTTTTCGTATAAATGTCTTTTCAGATATCGAAACGATCAATTGCATATTTTCAACAAATTCACCTTAATATTAATATTAAAAACTTAATATTAAATGCCATCAACTCGCCCAATGGAATGTAGACACAAAACATTATCATTTCACATCATTATTCTGTCTGCACATTCCATGTGTTGACATAATTAAATTCTTAAAATTAACTCATTAAAGTCGTGTTTGAAATAATTTTCAATGATAATTAATTTTAATTAAGTGGAATAAAAAAATTTTATCTTCCATTTATTTGAAAATTGGGTGTGATTTTAATGTTGAATCGAGCACTCTTATCCAGTGTTTTTAGAGATAAACACACACTCTTGAAAAAAAATATATGAAGTCGTTTTATTTTTTTATAGTATTTTCCACAAAATTCAATATCCATTCATTTCAGTTTTTTATGTGACTGCATAAGGTTTACTACAATTGTTGTATTAAGTTTTTCAATAGGCTTAAACAAAATAGTTCACTAAATTTTTGCATATTCCCAATGAAGTTCGAGAGAACTTAGAGCAATTATACTTATTGATCAATTGTGATGTGAAGGAATTCTCTTTAAAAATAATTCTTGCTGTAGAACAGTGATAACCAAGCAACAAACAAAGTTGTTGTGTACATATGAATCGCCGACCGTGTCTGTGTAAAAAATTCGATTATTGACTGCCTCGCGAGACTATGGAGTGGCCCGAACAAAGTTGTTGTATACATGTGAATTGCCGACCGTGTCTGTGTGGAAAATACAATTATTGACAGCTCGCGAGTCTATGGAGTGGTTATGACTGCTGTAGAACCAATCCGAACTTGTGATGAAGTTTATCCCATCCCATTAGGGATAGTCGCTTTCTCGCGCCTTAAGAATATGTGTTCAACGTTCTCTTCTTATTTCACCAGACACGTCTGTGAAATTAATTGTAGTGGCTTGTACCAAATCTGATTCGATGCATTCTAGGGATGACAAGAAATTAAATAATAAGATTGATCATTCCATCAGCATGGTCATAATTTTAGAGACTGTTTAGTGATCAGCTACGAAACACATGCGAAAAAAACCTTAAATAATTATTGTAGGTTTTGTAAAAATGAAAAGTATCTAGACTGTGAAACACTTCCTATGTCAATACCAGGCACATTCGGGCTTACGGCTGTTGTTTTTAGTGCTGGGAAACTATCGATAGACTATCGATATTATCGTTAGTCTCAAAATATCGAAAATATCGATAGGAAAAATAAAAATATCGATATTTTTATTATTTAAAATACAGCTATGAAGACATCTAACAGCAGCTATACACACAGTTTTTTGCCGCAAATTTGTACTTGTTTTTATTAATTCGCGCTGAATTACAGCAATGAATACAAACAACAAGAATGGATTGCTTAGCAGTGCTTTTACTGCTAATTAAAGGCCTTTAAGTCGAAATTTTTACATGTTTATATAGGAACTGAAATGTCAAATATTTTTGTAATGTTGTAAAAAAATGCAAATCCAAATGCAATTGCAAGCATATGACAAAACAATGAACGACCATTAGAGGATAAGTCCGCTAGATTGATTACCTTTTTTGGGTTTAGAATTTAGAAAATTTTTTAAAGTTGCAATGGAATATCTTATAGTCCCTGTTACTTCGGTTCCCTCAGAAAGGTACTTATCATTTTTTAAAAAACTGCCATCTAAAATAACTTGCGTATTAAAGTATACATTTAATCGACCTTTTACTTTAATCGGTTAATCGCTCGATTAATTAACCGAGGTTTTGGTTTAATCGGTGAATAATCGGTTAATTTTGTTTTTGATCGGTTTACCGATTAATCAAGTTTTTTTTTTATAAATTAGTAATTTCAATATAAAAAACGGATTAATTGTTTATTATTTAGAGTTTATTAGTATAAAAAAACAATAACATAACAATTCTTGAACTAAAACGAGCAAACAAAAAAAAAAAAAACAATTTTTCAATTCATACACAAGGTGTGCTATCAAGTCATATCGTCATAATACAATAAATAAAAATAAGACTTGTAGTGCTGTGTTCATTTATTCGTCATAACTGTACAGTAGAAATCTAAATTATTAGCGGTAGCCCACAACAGTCATATCGTCGGCTTATTATGCAAACCTGCTAACTCACGTTCAGCCTATTTTACAGGAGAGACAAAAAACTTTTTATTTTCCCTATTTGCAGCTTGATAGAAAATTGAAAATACAGTTATTTTTACACCCTTCAAGACTTAAATAGAAGCAAAACTACAAAAAAAGTGGATTTAGCCGGTTTGCATATTAAGCCGGCGATATATATTTCTTGTAATTATTTTAAGACTTTATGACTACCTTGTGAATCTCCCAAATATGTATTTATAAAAAAATAAACTGAGATAAATTTATTAGTTATTTCAATATTTAAAGGAGATCTTATAAAATAACCTTTTAGAAAAGTAATTTGGTTTAAATGTTTAGAATAACAGCGAATCTTTTCTTTAGTTTTGACAAAACTTGACTTGGAAAAAATTATTTTACATATCGTAGATCCAATTTCTCAGTCCTTTTCAAGGATTTCTCTAAACATATAAAATACTCCATTATGCCATCAGACTTTTTTTTAATTTTTAGCACTTCTAATTGTTTCGGTTAATTCTGTTAAAAGACTGATATGAGAAGATATGTATGAGAAACGTGAAACAAAAAAAAGGTGTTTACAATCAAACATTTAATCCATTTTTCGCCACATTCCTGCTAATCGATGATGAAGATAAAAAAAGCGGTTAAAATGAAGGTCAATGAACACATTCTTTGTTGGTATAAAAAATATTTGCTGAACACATACATTTTGTATATGAAACGAAACAAATAATTAAAAACACAAAAAAATATGTTATTGTACTACAAAATATTGAAATTTTTGTTACATCAGTTAATCGGTTAATCGACTGAAATTAACCGGTTTAATCGTTAATCGAAAAAAGCCAATTTGAAATTAACCGATCAGTTAATCGGGCAGTAATTAATCGGTTAACCGATGGACGATTAACCGAATGAATACCCTAGTGCGTATATTCATACGTCTCATACATTCAATAAAGTGATAAAAACAACGAACTGTAGCCTTACAAAAAAAATAATTAAAGTTTTCCTGCACAAGTACAAACATTCAGTCGATAGTAATATCGATATATCGATAGTGAAATCTAAACTATCGATAAATATCGATAGTAGAAAATATCGATAGTTTCTCAGCACTAGTTGTTTTTGCCCGATTAGATTGTTCAAAATTTAACTTTTGTACAATGTGGTGTAGAAGTCATCACTCCATCGGAAGATGCTATAATTCTTGTTACTGGCGGTAAATGTTTGTTCTGCTTTGACATTTGTTAAATAGATACAAAATAACGTTGAACGCGGGAACATTTTCTTGAAAAAGAAAAAACAGTTTTTTGCAAGATTTTCCGATTTAACCTTTTAAGACTTCTTCTTGTGAGGTTTCTTGAAGTCAACAACCCTCAGAATCCAGAAGACCGAAAGGAAAAACATTTTCTCGGCGACGGGAAAGACACAATTTTATCGAAAATCACCAAAAGCGACGTGGCGCATTTCCATCACCGTAGATAAAAGAATTATCAGAATTATCACCGAAAATCCGCATATAGCACATGAAGAGCCATTATTTCCGCATAGATTTACTGTATGGGGGGGTATTAACGCTGGAGGCATCATCTGTCCTTATCTTTTCGAAAACGCCGCGGGACAAACGACTACTGAGAACGGCGAGCGCTAAGGTGCCTTGTTCAACGATTTTCTCCTAGCCCAACTGGAAGAATTGGGACTTGAGAACATGTGGTGTCAATATGATGGAGCAACGGCGCATACAAAACGACCTTCAATCGAAATTTTGAGACCTGCATTTACGGGTTACCCAATCATTCGTTTCAGTAATTTGCATTGGATGGCAAGATCGCCCGATTAAACCTTTTTTAATTTCTTCTTGTGGGGTTCTTGAACCCTTAAAGAAAATTTTTTAACGCCAGAACTTCTGGAAAGAGTGATGAAAAATGCCACAAATCGGGACCGTATGGTCATACATTGACCACTTGACTGACCCATGTCATTTCTACTAAATAAAAAAAAAATTTGACATCAAATATTGACAATCCAAAAGCAAAACTAAAGTTTTGTATTCACAGGCTTATCCATTTAGTGGTTTTAAATCCGCTAAATGTCTGTCATCTGAAGTGTCATTTATTAAGTGAACTTTAAACTTAAAACTTACTACAGAAAAAGGGTGGTTAAAACATGGGCACTTTACGAGAATTACGGGGTGTTAATACCGAGTAAAACATTTAGGGTTTTTGAAGCACTTGAGAGAAAAAGCGCATAATCGAGCGCTTCAATAAGAGAACGCTTATACAGCAGTTAATGATGCAGAATAAAATACATATACAAAAAAGCTGCTACTTAAGTGTTGACAACGAAGAAGGGTTTAAAGCGATAAAATGAAAATATATTATGGTTTGCGAAAAATTATTGAAAAACGGCATTTAAACAAGTAAAAGCCTAACATTAATGAATATGTTATTATAGTTAGCCCTTAAAAAAGCATTTTAGGAGTGCTTTGTTAGCATGTTTATAGCAGCGCTTATTGTCAGCAAAAAATAGTTCTCCAAACCGGGAGCACCCCATACAAAAATCAGGCATCCCATCAGCAGGTTTGAAGCTATTTGAGGTATGAATTCATACATAAAACCTGCTCCTTTTGGATCACATTTTTTACTCAGTAGTCATAATTGACCTACCATGCAAGGAATTGGCAAGATTATAAAGATATTTGAAGAGACTGGAGGCGTTACATGATGTGGTCAGGCCTGTGCATCATCGTAACGTACGAACTACCGAAAAGATCGCTTCTGTTAGTTAAAGTGTGGAGGATAGTCCGAATTTGTCGATTCCGGATATGTCCGTATGATAACAGAAATTTTTTGGCCTGCAATTGCAAATTATGAAATAGATATGTGGTTTCAATAAGACGGCGCCACGAGGCATATAACACCACCAAAAGTCATAATTTCACGTTTTTGCTACGTCAATTGGCCACCAAGATCATGCGATTCGACGCCGTTAGACTATTACCCTAATAGTGGTGTATTTTTTGTGAGGCTACGTCAAAGACCGTTTCTAGGCAGACAATTCTCTAGTGTTGGAGCATTTGGAAATCAAAATTTGGAAAGCTGTCGCGAGATAACGCCTGACATGTGAAAAAAGTAGTCGAAAACTACCTCAGAAGGAATCATAGCTTTATTTAAGTAAAAAAATGGGAAACCCGTTATTATAAAAGTTTGAGTCAAAGAATATCGGATGACAACTTTTCCGTCACCCTGTATAAGTAAATGTTCTATAATCTCGAGTGTCACAATGGCGTCAACCGTTATTAAGCCCAGTGGGCTGGTCAATAAGACAAAACTTTACACTAGTTGTAATACCCTCCTAGAGAAGGGTATTACAAGGTCGACCACATCTTAAGTTAATCATTTTTTTATTCTTTATACTTGTTATTAAATTATCTGAAAAATACGTCTTTATATCGTATTGAGTTCAACCAAACTTGAAAAATCTTACAATTGCACTTAAAGCGAGAGCGTTGAGTGCATCATAAACTTATTTTCTGTTGCTATTGTTGTGTTTCTTTTCTTTTCACATAAAAAGCAACACCCTCAATACCAGAGTTCCCAGTTTTATTTTAAGCCTTATCCCCAATTTTCGATTTTTCATCCCCAAAAATCCCCAAAATAGCAATTTTCATATCCCCAAAAATCCCCAAATTTTCATAAAAATAAAATACATAATATAATGTCAATGGAAAAATATGCATACATCCATTTATTTAAATAAATCCATTTGTGTAATATACCTATTATTAAAACTAAAGCTAATTTCCCACTATCGGCGCAATGTACCAATTTTTGGCGTATTTCAAGTGCCGATAGTATGAACGGTCAAAATGTTTTAATATGCGACAATCCGTGCCGAAATTGCGCTGACTGTGGACAATCAAAATTAACCTAGATGCGCCGATAATGTGAACGCTATTTTGCACAATGTGGAGCAATCAAATTGTTTAATATGCACCGATTTTTATCGGCCACTTGTGTGCCGATCACAGTCGCCAATCGGCGCCGATACAAGGGATGGCAAAACGAAATTTTTAAATTGCACAAACTGGTTACTAAAATTTTACTTTTTTGAGCTTAATTGTACCAAAATTACATTTGTTTTATCTATTATTTATGTATTGAAACGTTAAATAGTACATTTGTACTACTAAATGAAAAAAAAAAACAACTCGCTTTAACCAAAACATTGCAGTTGTATCGATGTTGCCATCCCTGGTTTGTAAACATTTGTTTACAAAACACCAATTACAAAAAAAAAAAAAAAAAGAACAAGTGCAGTTAGTTTGAATGAAATTGAATATATTTTTTATTATACATATATTAACATATTATTTAAAATTGTTGGGAAACATAATTTAATATTCGGACGGAGAATTTGGCGAATTTCTAAAGTAAAATTATGTCTGCCAACAAGTAAATAAACAAAAACATTTGATTTAATTTGCCCAAATAGCACGATAGTGTGACCGCATTGTACCGATTATTGTCGCAATTGAGTTTTGGCCGACATGAACCGAAAGAAATTGTCACAATGTGCGACGATAATGGGACCATCTAAGAAAAAATTGTGTAATGTTTTTAAATGTGCGCCGATATAGCACGATAAAAATCGTCACAGATTGTGCTATTTGAGCCGATAGTGGGATCTTAGCTTAATGTTATTTATTTTTTAAGTTTTACGTATCTATGTACCAGAGATGTAAATGAATCATTAATTTTTGATTTTAATTCACGAATTAGCTAAATTTTAAATTAATTCTTTTCACACAAATGAGTTAAATGAATTCATTTTTATTTCAAATGAATTGGTAAAATGAATTGCAATTCATTTCCAATTCATTTGAATTGATTTTGAAAAAAGACTAGTGTAAGTAAATGTGAAGAAGCATTACTCCCGTTTTGTTATTCAACTCATTTTATTATATCAGACAGCATTACACTCACTTCGGATATCACCTAGTACGAGATAATCGTCGAAAGGCATTGAAAATAATAATAATAGAAATTCCAACGATGTACTGTTATTAGCAGGTAATGGCAGAATATGAATTGAATTAGTAGGGAGCTGCTGGAAATGAATTGCAATTCATTTTTTCTAACTCATTTGAATTAATTCAAAGTCAATTCAATTCAAATGAATTAAAAATGAATTGCAATTCATTTTGCCCAATTCAAATGAATTGACTCAAATTTCATTTTTTGTGTGAAAAGAATTAATTAAAAATTTGCTAATTCAGTGCATGAATGATTCATGAATTAATTCAAAAATTAATGATTCATTTTCATCTCTGCTATGTACAAGGGTAACGTAAAAACGCAAAAGAAAAATAATTATGCGTCAATACATATTTATAATTTCCAAAACTAGGGAATCATAATCTTCTAATTCATAAGCCAATGCAATTTTGTGTTACATGTTGTTTGTTTAAAAAGTGCATTTGAGATTATTGAATAAATTTGTCATTAAAGTGTTTATTTTTTCTAGGAAGAGCTCCTAATAACTCATATTGCATTCTGTTGCAAATATTGATTTTGGTTGTATTCATTACAGAAAAAAACTAGTTCAACAGAAGTAACGCTAGTTGGTACAAAAAGCATATTTAAAACTATTTCAAAAAGTTCTTGAAACAGTTTTAAACCGCAAAAAATACTAAAATTTTTACCCACATCTTGGCCAAATCGGTCTTGCCATTGCAAAAATGAAGTTTATAATAATATATTATCCCCAAAAATCCCCAGAGAAAAAAGTGTTTTCCCCAAAAAATCCCCTGGGGATTTTTACGAAATTTTTATCCCCAAAACTGGGAACACTGCTCAATACAGATGAAAGCTTTTTTTTGTAGCTTACGATTCATGCTTTGCTTTTGCATGGAATACAATTGGCGCTTAAACGTCTGCTGCGCAATTGTATTAATCCAATTTGTGATCAGATCAGATGTTGTTCTTGTTGTCGTAGTAACGACTACAACAACTGACACATCAGTTGGTAAACGTAATAGAGTTTTTAAGTGTTTAGTGCAAGTTATTCTCTATGAACTCGCTCGTATGTTGCACTCGCACTTAGTTGTTTACCAGGGATGGAAATCATAGAACAATTGTACTTCCTTTTTTTTTCTTGGTAAATTTTAGTAGTTTCGGTACCGTGGTACTTTTGCTACATATTTGGTTTAGTTTTAAATTTGTATTAAAAACAAATTGTTTGTTTAACGAAATGCTTAAAAGTTTTATTTGGAGTGCTATAAGACCAGAAAAGGACTTTAATTTAAAAATATTTAATGGGGTTTTTAAGTTCCTTAGAATTTTTTATTTATCAAATAATTAAAAATACTTCTTCTGTTAAAGAATTTTCCAAATCAGCAGGAAAGTATAAGGCTTGATTATGAATGCATTACTGCCCTGCATCTGAGGCATATTATGTTTAAAAATATAACTAAACTGCGCTGCAAACAAGCATCGGTATCAACTGTTTTGCATAAGCACTACGGATGCGCATGAGTTGCAGAGCAGTGAAGCATTTGCGTACAGGCCCATAATCTTGTAACTTTAAAGAACGTACAATAGCAATATGATGAGAGGGGTGAACAAATTATACTCTTAATAAAAAGTACAAGTGGAAAGTCAAATACTTGCTGTCGAAATTATTGAAAAGTTTCCTTAAGGAATAATGAGTGGTGTTCCCGAATATTTCAAGATATATGACATGAAATCTGTCTGTTTCATATTCCTCCGCGAAGGAGGCGACTGCGTCCATTCTGCATCCTTTAATATATTAATGGCCATTTTCTCAATGTTTCGACAAACTGTCTGTTACTTAATGTCAACATAAATTTATTAGACCGATAAACTGTCCGTTAACGATTTTAGGTTTCACAATATACCGACAAAAAACATTGTTTTCAGTTGGCAACACCTCTCAAAATACATGTAAAAGATGGGAGTCAGCTGATTGAATTTATCTGTATGGCAAACAAGAGGACAATAAATAATTGGCAGATGAGTGCTGGTTAGCTTGGCGACAGAATATAAGCAAATGAGACATTGAGAAAATCAAATTTCTTCAATGTGCTGTTTTTCGTTGGGAAAAACGATAATCGCGTGATAAGAAAACGGCCATAAGAGTTAATGAAGAATTACATGTTATTAATTAAAAGTTCTAAAAGTGCTGTAGTCAAGTTCTAAAAAGTACCTTTTGTCTACAAAGTTCTTACAAAATCAGAAAACCTCATTGCCATCCCTGTTGTTTACTTATATATGAAATAACATCGTTTCTGCTTGTTATTGGTCGTGCTCGTGTAAATTCCTAACAAATGAAGATGAAAATAAACTTAGAATAATGTGCCATACAATCTAAGTGTATCTAGATACAATTGCACTGACATATTACATGAATGCACCAAATGCTTGGCTGTTAACTATCCTGATAAACTAGTTGGTTTGTTGTGTAAAAGTCGATGGGTATTGTTTTATTTTTTTCATTCTTTTTTTTAATCAAGTGGTTTTTATTACGTTTCGCTTTTAATTTGTGGTATTTAGTAATTTTAATTTTTATATAATTGCTGCCAGTCACTGCTCTCCTTAAAAGGGAGTATAGCTTTGTATGGAGTATTTTCCCTTCTGTTGTGGTGTTTTGAAAGTTCTTTTAAGTGAAACTTTAATTATAATTGTTCTAGTAACCTTTGATTTCCGTTTGGGTATAATATCCAATTATCTTACACATATTCTTATCTAATAATTCGTGTTGGAAACTTGTTTTGCGGTTGTGGTTTGAGGAAAGTGTGTGTGTGTGTAAACGGTAGTGAAATTGTTAATTGTAAACTACGATTATCAATTGTAACAAGTGGTTTTGTTGTAGTTTATGAATAATTAGAGACTATTTGGTAAAGATAAGAACGAGAAAAAAACCTTAAAAATAAAACGTTTGTTTGTGGGATAAGCTAAAATAATAAACCGATTCGGTCCATTGAATTATTAAAATTTTTACCCCATCTTCTGAGAAAGAATTTTTCCGAGTGAAATTTTCTTAGGTCAACAGTTGAAGAATGTACAAGAAGTATGTTTGTTGAAATTTTTAATCCAGACAAATGGTCTAAAAAGTGGGCGAGGTAAAACTTGCAGTAATCTTTTTTATTTGCAGTGCTAAGTCTGGGTTCCCACCATGAAAGTTTTCTTTCAGAAAGCCTAAGCTTATTGACAAGAGGGAAGAGAATAATAGCATGTTCTCTTCCCCTCTTCCCCTCTCACCCATAAAATCAGATTTTCTGAAAGAAAAATTTTATAGTGTGAACCCAGACAAAATGTATATAAAGTTTTTTTTTTATGTGAACAAAAAAAAAATAATTTATTTTGCCACTTAAGGCCGTTTTACACCATCACACAAGTCTTAACGATAATGCTTCGCTGATCTAAATATTGTTTGAAAATGTTCATTAAACAATAACAAATTAAGATAACAAGGTTGTAATACGTAAGACTTGTGTGATAGTGTAAGGTGCCCTTTAAGAGTTATTTCCATTCCTGTTAAGCATAAAATTAAAATTTATGTCGATACTGTATTATCAACATGAAAAATGCGAGTTAAAAATAAAAATTGGGTTATATTCACCGAGGGAATGCAGTAGGGTTTAAAATCTGTGCCTATGTTCTGTAACTCTAGCGCTGACAAACTTTTCGATTGAAATGTGTGAAATGAAACAAAAATGCCAGACTTCAAAACAAACAGCTGTTTTTCTCACTAAACTGTGTCTGTAACTTTTTTAGCTGTCACGTAAGGAAATTACTCGCCAATTTACAGAAAAAGTGTATCTGTAATATTTTTGTGAGAAAAGTTCCCGCTTTGAACTGTCAAATAAACTCACGAATAAAAGTGGGGCGAGAACAAATTTTAACACTAAAAAACAATTAAAAATGCAAAATACAAGGAATAATATTAATAGCATTTTGTTCTTGGCACATTTTTTCATTGTTTCATTATTTTGCTTTTAACACTTTTAAAAACATACAAAGTTTTTCAAAACTCGTTTGCAAACAACAAACACTAAAGTCGCTCTTTACATTGTTTGGTATAGCCGACGGTTGTATTTTCGCCGTCGTCGTTGAAAAATTTTCAATTTTAGTAAAGTTTGGTCGCCGTCAACGATATGTGCGACTGGCGTTCAGAACGTCTGCAATGTCGCATCGGCTTCGAGTGCAATTTTATTACATTTACAACGTACCGACGTAATATCTTTGATAGTTTTCGACATGAGATACAGGGGGGTTACCGCGTATTTCGATTCGAAAGAAATCATTTACGGATTCGAACAATTTGTACTTTGTATTACGATTTTCGTAATCGTTCGAAACGATGATAGAGGTTGTATTTTTAAAAAAATGGGAAATTGGATGAACAATTTTTGTTCGTTATAGAGAGTGGCTTTTAAGAAAGTGATTTTTTGTTTTCAATAAAGTATGAAAAACGTCCGTTTATTCAAACCCAATATTACGAAAATCGTAATACACAGTACAAATTGTTCGAATCCGTAAATCATTTCTTTCGAATCGAAATACGCGGTAACCCCCCAGATACACTTTTCTTTTCACTTTTCGAGAAACGATGGAATATTTTGTTTCACATCTTTTCGATGCGAGAAGTTCTCACTATAGTTACAGAACATGGGTACTGGTTGGCTTCTTGTCTGAAATGGTGGAAACAGATCTACCACAATGACCAATCCTAAAATTCACTTCCAAAAATTACTTGAACAGAAGTTGCAATTGTGTTATCGGGAACATTTTAGCAGAAATAACCTCTACAAATATCTAACACAACAATTTTTGTTAGTGGTAAATCGTTTATTTTTCCCTGAAAGTAAAATTTGTCTTTTGTTTTAAATGAAATCAATCTTAAAAAAATACTCCCTTGATAAATGTCCCATTAAAATAAAGGTTGTGGAGAAAATAAGTCCAAGTAAAAATCTTTGGGAATACATTTTGTCACACATTTACTTGACAAGCATAAAGTAAAATATTAGCATGCATCGGAACATCGGAAAATTTCTGATCCAATGACGTAACACTATACGTTATAATGATCAATAAATTTTAGGGCAAACTAAAATATTCACCCTTATTTTATTTTGCGTCGGCAATAGCAACGGCAATTTTAAGGCAACAGTAATTCTTATCAAGGACAATATCAATTCTATGTTAAATTGGTATTTTGCAGGCGCGGATCCAGCTCGAGCCTTACGTGGGGGAAATTTTGTATGTTACAAAAAAGTTTTTTTTAAAAGTTTATTAAAAACAACATATGTATATTATATAAAAAAAAACAATAGGGTTAAATAAAATATAAGATCCGTTCAATATAAATTAAAATAAATTAATCTTTTTAAATAAGTTAATTGTATTTCCTTGTGAGGCAAATTGCGATAGTACAGTTTATCTTCGGTCATTGTTGATCTGAGCCATGTAGCATTACTGACGAGCATTGACACGAAAATTTGAAATATGTTTCTTAGATTTATTAAAGCATCTACAATGTTATCTGATAGATTTTCAGATATTTTCCATGTTTGTTGCCAATGCAACAGTTCAGGCTTAAGTTAAAATGTGTTAATCTCGTTTATCAAATATAATCAGCTCATCAGCTAGTTGTGGTTTTAAAATAAATGGTATATGGGCAAATCTCAAAAACAGTCCACAAACCAAAAATTTTTCATATTAATTTTTTTTAGATGTATAATTTAATTTTTATATTTAAAAAAATGTATTTCGACGATCATTAAAATAATAATTTTTACCAAATATAACCCCTTCCCTGATCTCTTGATGTTACACATGAATTTAACATTATTTTAGGTGCTTTTTGAGCTTAAAATAGCACTTACAGCCAGCAGACTCATCACAATATAAATTTCGTTAAAAAAAAGATTGATATTCCTTCATACATTCATTAATGATCACAAAATTAGTTTATATATATAATTTGTTTTGTTAAAATAAATAAAATTGGGTTTATTTTATAGTACTAAAAAAACTGTAGCGTGCGTTGTAAGGCGTGCGTCACAAAGGGTTCACGGATTTTATCAAAAAATTACAACATTTTTAAGCTGCGAATAAGTGATTTTAGAGTTCTCTTATATTCATCTTTCTTTTAGGAATAAGACTTTGTATACCTTATGATGCAAAATTCGCAAAAAATTAGGAAAACACCCTTCAACTTTTAAAGTTGCTTCTAAGTTTTGTGGCGTGCGTAACGAAACTTTGTGATTAATTATTTCGCAACAAATGCTTGCTAAGAAATTATGATATATGCCATTCGTAAGTACATATTAATGTCACTAAATACTATATATAAGTTGAAGCTATCTCTTTTGAAAGGCTAAAAAATGGTTATATATCAATCAGAAAACACGAGCGAGTGTAGCGCAGGATTTGTCCATATGCCTTGATTACACTTTGAGGTTGAAGTTTAGGTATGTTCAATACATTTAGGATATCTATTGGGAAAGATGTTTTGAGATCTTCTAAAATAAATTCATAATTCATCTTCAACATTTTGGAATTGGTTATTTCGTTCAAATCTTGTCTTTTCGATTGGAACCTCGATTTGAACGCAAATAGCTTTTAACTTTTTCAAAAATCGCTTTAAATTGTTCTTCAGCTTTATTTCTTTTTTCTTCAAGGCACATGATACAAATTTTGATAAGGCTTGATCCTTTTTGAATATCTATTTCTTGCTTTTGTAAAATGATACTAAGTGGCTGTGTTACAATAGGTATCACACTTAATATGTATATTCCGCAAATAAATTTAAAAGTACTAAGTGAGCTCCTTAATATAAAGGTAGGAGATACTACTTCCTTTCCACTCAGATATTTTTTCCAAAGGTTCTACAATATGCTGTACACTTGTTGCAAAGACGCATAATGAAGAGAGTTTGGCTCCCAAATACTTTGCTAAAACTGTTTTTTGCTTGGGATGATTATATTAAAAAAATTTTGTCGTTTCTTTAACAAATGATAAAACTTTTTGTATTAATGGCACTTTATTGCTTTTAGAAATAGAGTTGTTCGATTTATGGGAATAGCAAGGCGTTTGTTTCGTATTTGTCGCTTTTCCAGAAATTTTGAACATCTCCATTTTCTGCTGACATCAGAGGACACCCATCTGTTCCATCTCCTACACAATTTTTTAGGTCAAGACCAAAATTTGTCAAAGTTTTAAGAACTATTGAAGATAGTGCCTTCGCATCAATTGACACATCAACGTCATCAATATCTTTTGAAGCCTCTTTAAATGCGTTTACAACAAAGCCAATAAATTCTTCCCCAACAACTTTTTGTTGTATGTTGAAATATCTTAAAGATAGGGAAATCTGGCTTTTCCCCGACAAATCCGTGCTTTCGTCAAAAATTATCGAATAGAATTTTGGTTCATATAACACATTTATACATAAATATTGCAAATACTAAGGCGTTTTTATAATGTAGCCGCACGCATTATCAAGTCAAACGTTTAGTCTTTGGATATAGATGCCACCTGCTGGGATGGAATGTAGAATAATTAGTAATTGAATACGGTAAACTAAATGTTTCTTTGGAAATATCTAATAAATAACTATTAGGATTAAGATGTGGATACTTATTGAAAATTTCGTTAGAGATTCCATAAAAAAAAACAAAAAAAACCTTGCTGGGATTTCCAAAAATTTTGTACATTAAAAAAATATTATTATGGGAATTCTTGTATTATCGAAATTAACAAAACATATTTTTATAATTTACGGGGGGGGGGGAAATTTCCTTATTCCCCCCCCCCCCTGAATCCGCGCCTGGTATTTTGTAAGAGTATTATGACGCCGTTGACTTTTTATCGATAATGTTAATAAAATACAGCACACATAATTTTGTTAACTGTTTTTTTATAAGAATAAATTCTGTGCTGTTTGTGCAAAATCTCAAGTTAATAAAAATTTGTTTGTAAAGAAATAATGTTTAATAAATAAATATTTTTATACCCACACCACAATAGTGGAGAGGGTATTATACATTTGTGCTGATGTGTGTAACGCCTTAAAATAGTGGTCCTAGACCCACCTTAAGGTATACCGGTCTACTCAGAATCACTTTCTGAAGCGAACTAACGATGTCCGTCCGGCTGGCTGGCAGGCTGGTTGGCTGGCTGTCCATGTAACCTTGTGCGCAAAGTACAGGTCGCAATTTTGGAGATAATTTGATAAAATTTGGGTCAAAGGTTCTTATTGGCACAAGGACCAAGCCTACTGAAAATGGGCCGAATCGTAGGACCACGAGGGAAGATAGGGGGAAATTTCTTCCTCTCAGAAACTATCAAACCGATTTTAATGAAATTTAAAACATAAATAGAACCATATCTATATGGACACAAAATGTATAAATTTTTAAAAAAATCGGACCACGAGGGGAGATAGGGGCAATTTCTTCCTCTCAAACCGATTTTAATGAAATTTAAAACATAGATAGATCCATATCTATATGGACACATTAGCTATACAGTTTTAAAAAAATAGGACCACAAGGGGAGGCAGGGGGCAATTTCTGCCTCTCACAAATTTTCAAACCGATTTTCATGAAGTCATTAAACATGGATAAATCCATATTTACATGGACACATAAGCATGATGTGTTTTTTAATACTATGGTGTAGGGTATCATATGGTCGGGCTTGACCGACTATACTTTCTTACTTGTTTTTATTATATTAAATTTTCCCAAGTGCTTAATGGATTTTTTTTTAACCTTTTTATGATTTGAAAGCTATTTTCGGCTGAATAAACCTGCTTTTAAACATGTGTTGAAAATAATAGAGCCTCTTTTAGAAAAGGGAACGTTTGTTCCAAACACAATATAATTTGCAGCAACATTGCGTTTTTTGGCCCAGGGATCGTACCAGCTCAGCGTTGGAAATTATTTCTACTTTGGACTGTCCCAGAAACTAGTTTATTTTGTCTGACACTCTGGAAGTCATGGAGAGAACTTGGTCTACAATGGATAAATTATAGTTGAATTTCTTTGAAAAGCAGCATTTCCAGGTGTAATTGGTTGTGTGGACGGAACCCACATAAAAATTTTAGCTCCAAAAAAATCAAGACCACCATCTCTACAAAGGATATTTAATTTATTAGGAAAAGTGACCCTGAAAAATCCTCTGGCTAGTGATGGATTTTTTACAAGCTCTTCCTCTAGCTTCTCGACCTGGCACTTAGTTGTTATTTTAATTTGTTCTATTATTTCCACAAAAAATATATCAAAACACAACACAAATGTTGAAAAATATCAAAACTACCGTAGAAATCAAAATTGCAGCCAACCATAACGTAAATTTTTAAAACACGACACAAAGCAGCACAAGACAACACTAAAAATGCCGACGACAAAATCAAAGGCAATTCAAGGCAACAGCAACGCCAATTTTCCTTAGAAAATACCATACATATCGGCGGTTGATTATTTAATTGTCGTATGTAATTTGTATCCACATACGACAATTAAATAATCAACCGACGATATGTTAACAGTCATCGAAATATGGCAATATTGACAACGGGAATACGAAATTAAATCAAAACATAAAAAACGGCGTTGTTTACTGTTGACGACGCCAAATAGAATAAGGGTGATTGTATCAGATGTGTTTTTTTAGGCATGCTAAAAACAAAATTGGGTGGTACGTCATAAGAACGTAGACGTAACGCCGTAAACTTCTGTAAACACGCAATTATCCGCAATTCCGTCGCAGACGTTTGTTTTTATTTTTGTACGAATTGTGGATTATATTTCCCTTCTTTAATTTTGTTTTCATTTAATTTTTTTATTTTTGATTATTCTCTTTCTATGACAATGCGCTCGCAACAGGCGCACAGTGGCGCCATTTGAGTTTTTTCGTTGAAAAAATCATATCTTTTGAACCGAATAAGATAATTGAACAGTTTAAACAGCATATGATAGATAACTGTTCAGCCTATGAAATGAGCGTTTGGAAAGGGTGCTACGCTTTGTAGGGGCCTACTTATCAAAGTTAAAATTAGTAGAAAAATCAATGTTATGGTAACTAAAAAATATTATTTTTACATTTTTAGATTGTTTTTATTTTTTTTCTTTAGGGTTTTATGTTTTAAATTATTACCCAATTTTTTTCAATTTTCTGTAAAATATTCATATAAGTCAGTCCTCGTATTTGGAGTTGAAGTTCTGAATGGTTCGATTAGATTTCATCCATTTTGCCTTAATATTTGCATATATCAGATAAAAATAATTTTTTTTTTAATTTCGCTTCTCTCAATATTTCCGTATAAGCTATCAAGTTCTTCTAAAGCAGCTTCCGTGAAAAACTTTGGTGTGGCTGACTTTCTAAACAGTTCAAATAATTTTAAATTGTTCAACACCATGTTTTCAGTACTTAAATTGTTTAATGGTTTCAGTAATTGTTGCGCCAACTTTCAGTCGTAGACTAATCCAGGCATTACGCTTATTTTGCAATATATAGGCTTATGCTACCATGCCTAAAAATTTACCTGTTCCCTGCATACATATGGATTTAGGCTGAATAATGCAATTTTGATATTATGCACGTGTCCAAATAAGATTTGTGCCTACCTGTAGGGACCATAAGTCAATATTGCTCTTGGCCATTTGTACGCCAAAGTATTGTTTAAGTGAGGTACGTACCTGCTAATATCAATGAGTAGTTTTTTTCAAACTATTAGATCAAACTACTGTCAGTCAAAACATATGAGGGATGGACGCCATACAATTTCTGCAACCATGTCTTTTTAACCTTTTTTACCTCTAGAAGCCAAACGGGCACATACGGGCAGATAAAATCTTTTGAATTATGTAGAGAAATAATCAAAGAACAGGTTTTGCAAATATGGCAAATATAGAAAAATATAGATTTTTTTTATTTTCCGTGAAAGTTCAAAAACAGTGAAAAAACGGATAGTTTTTAAATAGTGATTTACCAGGAGAAACACAAAGCAAACAGTTATTTTTTTTTTATCATGATACATTTAATAAATACATCAATCAATACAAACAAAAAATAAGGCGATTCGTTACCTATTTTTCGTGATATTACACCTGAAATCGCAACAAATTGATTAAAAATTGTGTGTTTTTTTGAAAACCGAAAGTCGGTCAACTTTGAACGGTTATATCTTCTAACCTAAAAATGTGATATTATTAAGAGTGGCATATTTGAAATCGTTGAAAAGTTTCCTATAACATGGGTTTATTCAAAACTTCGTCGGCGCTCATGAAAATTTTGATTTTTGCAACCTCGTTTGCTCTACGAGCGCCACTGTGCGGCGTTTGATACATAGATACGCTTTTACTGTGAGGCTTTTTATAAAATAGTATACGTTTTAGTTTGACAACACAACTACTTCGTACACTACTAAATTCATACGGTGCAATTGTTGTTTTACGGGCAGATAATTTAAAACCTCTTCTCTTCTTCTGTTAATTTTCGAACACTTTAACGTTGGTGTCAATTTCAATCGTTGCAAGTTACTAAAAATACGTAAAGATGTTGAAATGTGCTAAAAAGAAAACAGATAATGTCAAAATTTATATAACTTAAGCTTCTGTTAAATGTGGGGTCTGTGTAGAAATATTAAAAAAACTTCTTGCACGTCAATGAAATATTCGCTAAATCAACAAAAGTAAAATTTTTTAAAGCTGATACGTAAAAAACAAAGGAAAATTTCAATTTCTTCTGAGTCCCTATTAAAAGAGTTCCTATTCAAACAAAAGCTTGTTAAGGAAAAGGGAACAGCTGATGGGAAACGTATACGTTTACGAAGCCCTTAAAGTTGAAATAAAATAGAGAAAAAAGTTTTTAAAATCGATCAAATTGGATAAATATATTATATAATTTTATGGTGTTATTGTTTAAAAATGATTTTGGACTTTGGCTTGAACGTATGTAACACATGGGGTAACATTCAGGTCCAATTTTTACAAACCCTTTGCAATTAGTCGAGCTGAATTCCTTAAATAGTATTCGCTTTCAAGTGTTCGATCGTTGTTGGTTTATCTGCTTCGAGTATTCACTTTTAAGTGCTCGATCGCTTTTGGTTTATTTGCATAGATCTGGGATTTTTCATATACCCAGAGAAAATAATAATAAAAAACGGGGCGTCCAGTCAACAAGTCTATTATGTGAAAATAATCGTTCGCTTATTTTTTTTTTTTATTTAATTTTCAATATTTTCACGTCTTTGATGCTATGGTTACTCATTTGTACGACCAACTTTATTATAATTTCATTATCATTTCTGCTTTGTTTTTATTGTATTAAGTTGATCATATTGTGACTAATATTTTCACAAATGCCATTTGATTTTATCATTCGTCTGACGTAAATACATACCTCAAATGCGATGATAATACAAAATGCCCAAAAGTCCTCCCATGCTGTTTGGTGGTGGTCGCAACTATTTTGGTGACGACATTGGCGGCAATAACCAATAAACACAGACAGGCAGCCTGCATACCAAACTGCGTCTTTTCGCAGGCATTACAAAAAACCATTTATAGGTAGTTTTAAAGTCATTTGGCTAAATTTGGCAATTGAAATGACAAAAATGCAGTTGTTTTCAATGCCTTAGATTTTCTGAGATTTAATTTCGCTTGATTGTTATTTTTTCTTTCTGTTTGAGAAATATTTTTTTTTTGTAAAGAAAGAAAAAAGCAAAAGTTTATTTTTTTCCAGTTTGTCTTTTTCATTTTAAAGGAGGAGGCACACACATTAAGTAAGAAGAAAGAAACCAGTAAAAAAAAAAATGAAGCGAACAAATGCAAAAAAACTTGCAACCAAATGTTGTCAGTTGAATTTAACAGTTGAATGACGTTGTACAACACCATCAAAAGTAACCTTGACAGATATGCTGGTTGAGTGGCTGACTGACTGCCTGGCTGTTGGTGTCTATACCAAATTGCCTGGTGGCTTTTGCCCGCTTGTTGCACGTTAAAATACAATATACATAAATATGTTTTTGCTTATTTTATTTGTTTTTTAACACAATGTGGCATATTGTCTACATAATAACTTAAACTTTAACTTAAACATTAGCAAGCCAGTTACCAATTTTGGGAAATTACTTTCATTTAATGTTAATAGTGAGTTTTGCTGTTGTACTGAAAGACAAAATTGTTTTTTTTTTAAATATATTTTGTTGCAACATGCAATTGTTTAAACATATTCCAAAATATATATAAATATTTTATTTTATTCATAACTTCTTTTTTTTGGAGTTGAAAATGACGTAAGTAAATATGTGCATATGATTAACTGATAAATATGGAAAGCACAGCAGGATCTTGGCCTTGGATCGTTTTATTTTGTTTACAAAGTGTAAAATTAAAATCTCCTTTTGCCTAGAAAGTTTCCAAACTAAAATTTAAAATTAGTTTTCATTTATTTTTTGATTATTTTAAATCAAGCTTTCGGTCATTAAATTTAGTTTTCATTAAATTATCTTTAATAACTTGAAATGAATTTAATTTAATTTTTTGACAATATTATTCTTGCCTGAACTAGGGCTCGAACTCGTGTCGAATTTATATGTTTCGAGAACAACAACGTTCTCATCATCAGAATTCTTTGAAGTTTTACCCTTTTCCGCTACTGCAACGGCTGGTAGTCTAATCAAATATCAACCTTCAAACGAATGGCTTTCTCTTGCTTGATGAATTTGCTGTAATTGATTTGTTAACATTTTAAATAGCTTTTGGCAAAATTTCCATTAACACAGTTAATTAATAAAATGTCAGAGTACATTTTTAAGTAATATATGAATACCCCATCTATGCGATTCTCAAATTAGAGTTTTATTCCAGGGATTTCTGCTCGGGAATTTTGGGAAAAATAAATTGTTTTTGTGTATTCTAGAGAAATTTTCGTTAGTAAAAATTAAAAAAATTAGGGAAAAATACCCTACCTGCCATTATGGCAGTGTACTCTTCCTCAGCGGACACCTTTCTTAAGATGACATTTGATTTCTACGAACATCTGTTGTCGACGAACACTGTTGTCTGGCTCCGGCAGTGGCCCAAAAGGAAAGCATTGAGTTCTTTTTACACGGCCTCCCCATTGGACCGACACATTTTAATGGTCCCAATGGTATCCGGTTATGAGAGAATCCACTGTATTAATTTTTCACTCAAAAGTTGTTAAGTTGCCATCGCCGTACAACATTTGATAACAGTTTGTTATCTTTTTCTCATCTGTTTAAAGTTTTTTTAAATTTAAGTATACTATTTTGTAACTATGAATGAAAATTGCATTCGGGAATTTTGATGGTATATACATATGGGCAGTTCCAGCTAAAAGTCTAATTTTTGTAACGTAATGCCAGAAGTAATTTTAATTGTTTCTCAAAAAATTTTATATGCATAGTTTCCTTTTTTATATTTAGGAGTAAAGCGCAACTAGCTCTACATTAAGTAACAAAAGGAATAATGGTTGAACAACATGGTCCTAAAATACAACCTTATTTGCATTCCGGCGTTACACTAAAAAAAAGTAGACTTTGCGCTGAAAATGCCCATATGTACCTTAAAAAAGCAAAGGTTTTTAAATTTTATAACTTGAAAAATAAATCTAGTTGTGTCCAAAGTTTACGAAAAAAAGGTTTTATACAAAACGTCTTGCTCATTTCGCAGTCTTATTCAGATTTGTAATGCAATTCAAAATCCACTTCCGTATTTTAAACGTCACGCCAGCTCACATTTTCGCTTATATCTGCAAATCCTTAGCGTCGATTTCTGCAATTTTTGTTCTGAATATAGTGCTACTTCCCCAGTAAAAAATGTGCTCCAAAAGGAGCATGTTTTATATATAAATTCATACAGCAAATCGCTTCAAACATGCTGATGGGATGCATGATTTTTGTATGGGGTGTTCCCGGTTTGGAGGACTATTTTCTGCTGACTATAAGCGCTTCTTTTAACATGCAAACAAAGCACTCCTAAAGTGCTTTTTTAGGGGTTAACTATATTAACATATTCATTAATGGGGTGTTTTTACTTGTTTAAATGCCTTTATTCAATCATTTTCGTAAACCATAATATATTTTTATTTTTTTGCATTAAACCCGTCTTTGTTGTCCGCACTAAAATAGCAGTTTTTTTGTATATTTTATTCTATTTCCTTTACTGCTGCATAAAAGCTCTGTTATTGAAGCGCTCGATTATGAGCTTTTTCTCTTAAGTGCTTCAAAAAACCCAATTTTTTTTACTGGGTCATTACTTTGTATATATAAAAACGCTTTTTACAAATTTGACTTCCTTATTTAATTTTTGTTATATTTTGTGGTACAAATATCACGACATGTCAAAATGGAAATGCCCATATTTGGCTTTGCAACATAATTGTGCTAATTGCGCAAAGTTCGTGAGTAGCTTTCTATTTGTGGGCCACAGCAAGGACTTAAAGTTAACACCAATAAGATACATGAACTATTGATTTGAATTAAACTTAGAATCTGTCTCTAAATCGATCTACCAACGTCCAAAAATTCCGTACGTTTTTTCTTATATTTTCAGTCTAATGATGCACTTAAAAAACAAATCCAGTTACATACGTTGAACCCTTCAGTAAAAAAATAGTACCCAAGCGCCAAAAAGACAATAACGACTGATAAAGTTTCTCGTTCACAAATAAAAAGAAAACGACATAAGTAAAATAGCAGGGTTTAAAAAACTACTGTCGAAACCAAAAACTGTTGAACAAAAGACGAAAATTTGTGAACAACTTTTCGCTTTTTGAGTTGGCTTTACAGCGTCTGTTTACATTTAATGAATTAGAATTAAAAAGCAGCAGTTTTTTTTGGGCCAGTGACAAATGAAAATGTGGAGGAAATGGCAGTTTTTCAACTTTGACTGCAGTTTTTTAAACGCTGTATAATATTATTGAAAACTCACATAGAAAGTATCGCCGTTTTTGAAAAGAGAAGGGTTTCGTTGACCATGTAGCAACAATAAAACAAGTAAGAAAGTATAGTCGGTCATGCCCGACCATATGATACCCTACACCACAGTATATAAAAACACATCATGCTTATGTGTCCATATTAATATGGATTTATCTAAGTCATTAAAATCGGTTTAAAAGTTTGTGAGAGGCAGAAATTGCCCCCTACCCCCCCCCCCCCCCTTGTGATCCTATTTTTGAAAAACTGTATAGCTTATGTGTCCATATATATATCTATCTATCTATGTTTTAAATTCCACTAAAATCGGTTTGAGAGGCAGAAATTGCCCCTATCTCCCCTCGTGGTTCTGTTTTTAAAAAAATTCATCCCTTTTGTGTCCATGGTTTTATCTATGTTTTAAATTTCATTAAAATCGGTTTGATAGTTTCTGAGAGGAAGAAATTTCACCCTATCTTCCCTCGTGGTCCGACGATTTGACCCATTTTCAATAGGCTTGGTCCTTGTGCCAATAAGAACCTATATCCCAAATTTTATCAAATTATCTCCAAAATTGCGCACAAGGTTACATGGACAGCCAGCCAGCCATCCAGCCGGACGGACATCGTTAGTCGATGGGTATACATCGTTAGTCGATCAGTATACTTTAAGGTGGGTCTATGGCCAATATTTTAGGGCGTAACACACATCAGCACAAATGCATAATACCCTCTCCACTATTGTGGTGTGGGTATAAAAAGCTTGTTCTCTTGAAACTATTTATATATAAATGTTAGCAGGAATTTTCAAATTCGATGTACGTTGTTTTAAATCACCTATGACGATTATCGGGGGACTACTTTATTGCAATTAATGATGATTTAATTAAAAAAAAAAAAAATAATCATTTGGCGAATTTTTTTTGCACATCTAGTTATTAAATTAAAATTCGTATTATTTTTGTTTTATTAAAAAAAAAAATTAAAAATTTTATTTATTAAAGCTAATAAATTAAAATTAATAATTGGGTTAGACAATTTCTACATGAGTAATTTTTATATGTATGAATATCCGTCTTCTCGTTTACTTTAATTTTAAATAAAACAAGAAAAAAAGTAAAATCAAAAATTATTAAAATGACATCACGTATCAAAAATTATTAAGCAAATGGTCTGTCTGTCTATTTCGGATAAAAATATGTACATAAACAAAAGCAACAACACAAAGTCTCCACACGATTATGAAAATGATAGGAAATCAACACAGAAATGCAACAAACGAGGCATAACAAACGATGTAACTGACAAACAAATTCTTTGAATTTTAAAGTAAAAGTGATTAAATTCTGTTTAAGAGACCTCATGAAGACTTCATCCACAAAAAAAAAAAAAAAAGAAATATTGAAATCTAAACACACCTCCAATTTTTAATAGGAAGTCAAGTTTCAATTCCAAAAATGGGGTTAACGATGTTTAATATTTTCTTTGGCTCCACAATTTAACGCACTGTCGTTTTTTTGTTTCATTTAATAGAAAGTAAAATTTGATTTTTTTTATTAAAAATTCCTAAAATGGCAGCTGTAATTTAACGTTAATAAAATAAATAATTACTGTAAATTAAATTTAAATATGTATAAAACTTTTTCTATGCAATTTCCTTAGCACAGGTCATGTTTATATTAAAATACGTTTGGTTTGTTAGGTTTCGAAACTAATGGGTTTTTAAACTTTTTTATTAGCGAACTATTAAGTAAGTTTAAGTGAATTTTGATTTTTTTTATCCCCCTTCATTAAATATTAAAGTTCCGGTTCAATTGTGCCTAATTTGGAATCATGTTGTAATAGTTTAGTAGATTTAGAGAATGCATTTGTTTTCTTTAATGTAACAATTAATAATTATTATGCACACAGGCAGAAAAATGTTGGAGAAATTGTAAAAAAGTGAGATTAATTTATTGTTTTTAAAGTCTGTGGGAACCCATGTGGATGAGACAGAAAAAAAATGATGAATGTATGGCGCCATTAACGATCTTTGTTTCTGAGTTATAGTAAGTTAACTTTGTATTTTTTCTTGAAAGATACATACAATAAGTGAGTAGACTGTATTCGGCGAAATGATTGATACCAACCAGTCTTGCCAGAAAATATTTCAAAAAGACCTATGCAGTCAAAAAGTTTTTTTAACCTAAAAACTTTACCTACAAATGTTGTACAAAAATTGAAACCGCCGGTCTGGCAACGCTGTATATGCCATCTGAAGTGTCATTTATTTAGTAAAAGGTTTGCCATTCACGAATATGGATCGTTTAATAACCGAAAATATTATTATTTTTTTTTATTATATTCAACATTTTTCTTTTTACGAATTTATTCTATGAGCTAAATTTCAGTTATGTATTTTATAAAGCTTTTTTGTAATAGTCCTATTCCTTCAATTTTTCAGAAATAACTTTATACACCTCCAGACTATTCCTAACCTTCGGAAGGAAATAATTCCCAGTTTCTATTTGCGAAAATATTAATACACGCACGAAACATACGAAACTGTGGTCGAAAACTACCTCGAAATTATCGACTGCTGAAATCAAACTATAGATTAACCAATCAGCCTTATTCCAACTGTCGTTATCGAAATCGACAGTGTCGTTTTGTGTAGAAGACTAAAAAACACAGGCTGTGTGTGACAAAAAACGACACTGTCGATGACGACAACGACAACTGAGTTGAGTTGTAAACCGTTATAGGAGCCTATATATCGATTGATTACCATTTAATTGACATTGTATTTCGTACGTATTGGCAAGGTCCAAGCATTATAATGAAATAATATGTTCATCGAAATCAGCTTTATGTGTGTTTTATTAAACTTACTTTTTATCCGAAAAATCATATTATTAAAATGCAAGGGTAACATTCTACCTTTGTATGTATATTAGAAATATCTACATTTACCCCTGGCTTATCATCTCTGGCCACAACGTTGCTGAATTTTCTGCCGCTGGCCGTATGTCACGAATAACAAAAACAATCACGGCCACAAAGGCGTCAATTGTTACTGGTTTATCAGCACAAGCCAGTGCCTTCACTTGGCCCACAGGAAATAATAGAGAGAAGTTAAATTGCACGACTTTAGAAGACCAATTGACAGATCGATTTAAACCAAGTAGTCGTGAAACTTTATCCTGTTGAAACCACATCTCGCCCAGATTAATATGATCCATATTAAAAAAAAAAAAAAATCATTGATCATGGTGCAGTTACGTTCTCCATTGGCCGTTAGACGAGCTACGAGTTTTTAATGAAATAAAGTACGATTATGCCACCTACCAGCGTGTAAACCGCACCGAATGGTATATTTTTCCGAATGTAATGGAATCTGTTAGGACTATTCGTATTGGGCAAGTTTGCAGTAAAACATCGATAAGTGATTTTCAAAGTAAATTGGAATAATTTGGTAGCGTTATTTGAACATGAATTGGTTTATGACAGAAAATATTTTCGCCAATATTTTATTTCAATTAAACCATTAATTAAAAATAAGTTAAATAAACGTTTACTTATATCAACAAGATTACTGCAGAAATTTGTTGTTAATATCAAAAAATATTTAACTGATGCTAATAATTCGCAAGTCCGGTCTATCGCGGATAATAGTCCATACAACATTATTTGTATGATCTTGTGTGGCTTATTATCCGCCTGTGGGAATCATAGCTGAGTGCTAACGGACGCGTCACTGGTTGCGGATAGTGATACGGCCCGTAGATATGCGGGTTAGCTGCCTCTGGACAGTCGTGGACAGCCAGCGGTCACAAGGGGAGAGTCTCGGCGGGTCTTTCGGGTTCCTACAAATACCGAGTATGCCTATGATCCTTGTGATGTCATGGCGAGCAATTGGCGCCATATAAAACCCAATCTTACAACGTTTGTTGTGATACCAAAAGCATGCCTGGAGGCTCCAATCGGCAATCGCGATACCAGACTCGGATGCTAACGGCTAATCACCGGTAAATCCTAAACTGATATTGATTAATGAAACTGGGTGTATTGAAAACGGATTGAATGATGACGACTATTGGCATGAAAAACGGATAAGAATTTGAGCATGGAATGTATGGACACTCAACGAACCTTCCAAGCTCACTCAATTATGCAGTACATTCTTGGAATACAAGCTGTTAATATTAGGGCTTAGTGAAACTCGTTGGCCTGAATCCGACGAAGTTAAAGCATCATATGGACTTACTTTTTTTTACTCAGGAAAACATACATCTGAACCGAGGTCAAGTGGAGTCGGCTTTCTTTATTCCAAAGAGGCTACCGATTCACTTATCGACTGGAAACCGCAAAGCGATAGAATCATTACTGCTAGATTCCGAACAAGAGCCCGATAGCTTACTTTCATACAGTGCTACGCACAGACAGAGTTGGCTGAGAGCCAGACCACTGCACGTAAGTAAGACGTGGCTAAATTGTCACAGGCGCATGTTGCAGAGCAATATGTTGCAACACTGCAAGCTGCGCTCGAAAACAATGTTATAAACATGAATGACTGGGACCAAGTAAAGCGTACCTTCATAGACGCTGCAGACAAACATGTGGGTCATCTTCAACATAAAAGCAAACCGTGGATGTCCGAAGTAACGTGGCATCTGATTGAAGACAGCAAGTCAGCTAAAGGTTTGCTAAATAGTGCAAAAACGCGTAGCCAAAAGTCTGAGTTTGCGAGAACACACAATGACCTAGACAAACAGGTCAAGCGAAGTGCACGTCGAGATAGAAGAGCGTATACTGACGGTCTGGCGAAAGAAGCGCAAGCTGCAGCTGCTACAAACCGCACCAGAGATCTCTACCACATAGCGAAGAAGTTTACTACAAAATCTATCGCTTCCACAAGGCCTCTAAAGAACAGCTCGGGCGAACTAGTGACCTCAAAAACACAACAACTGGAGATTTGGACAAACCACTACACGGAACTCCTTAAGACACCAAGTCAACCCAACGTAAATATATGCAACTGTGCAGGACATCTGGTAAGGCCTGATATATCCACTGAAAGACCATCACTGATGGAAGTAAGCAAAGCTATCAAGGCCTTAAAGCTTAACAAAGCCCCGGGAACCGACAACATCGCGCCAGAAATGTTAAAAGCAGATCCCAATGTCAGTGCGCGATTAATCCTCCCGACTATCGAAGAATTTTGGAGAACGGAGTGCCTGCATGAAGAGCTTAAGGAGGGAATCATTGTGAAACTACCTAAAAAGGGAAATTTGTCGGAATGCAACAACTGGAGAGGAATCACTCTTCATATCATAGCGCATATCATCACAGGCCGACTCAATGCCTTGGAACCCTAGCTCCGTCCGGAACAAGCTGGCTTTCGTCGCGAAAATCCTGTGTGGACCAAGTGAATACTCTAAGAGTAATCGTTGAACAGTCTGTGGAGTGGAGATCCCGCTTATATCTAGTTTCATAGACTTCGAAAAAGCATTTGATAAGCTCGCCCATCACACCATATGGAAGGCATTAGAATGCAAAGGCACCCCACCGAAACTTGTCTTCTTATTAGAAGCCTATTCAATGGGTCTACATGTAAAACAATCTTGGCAATAAAATAAATGTAAACACCGGGGTTCGGTAGGGTTGCGTTATGTCACCTCTACTTTTCAACATCGTTCTTGATGTGGTGATGAAGACCGCAACAGAAAACTCCTCTGGAATTCAAGTGAGCCTACACAAGCGGCTAGGTGATCTAGATTACGCTGATGACATCTGTATCCTGGCACAAACGTACAGCGACATGTCTCGAAAGCTAAGGCTGCTAGAAGCAGGACAGCGAATGCAGGACTGAAAATAAACATATCCAAGACTAAATCAATGTGTGTGAACACCGACAGCAAGCAGCACCTTGAGATGAATGGCACCGTGCTCGAGGATATTAACAGCTTCTGCTATCTCGGCAGTATTATCAGCAAAAATGGAGGATCAAGTGAGGATATAGTAAACCGTATCAACTGTGCCCGGCGGTCCTTTGGCCTCCTGCGTCCTGTATGGAAGGCTTCTCATGTATCAACTAGAACAACAACAATGTAAAGTCAACTCTATTGTATGGATGTGAAACTTGGAATGCTGCTGCGCGCGACATAACTTCACTTCAAGTCTTTTCCAATAAATGTCTGAGGAGAATTTTTAAAATATTATGGCCAAATGTGATATCCAACCTCGACCTATGGCCAGTCACAAAACAAGCTCCTCTGCGCACCGAAATACTAAGACGTAAGTGGAACTGGCTAGGTTACACACTACGTAAACCAGCAGGTGACCTAACACGGGCAGCCATTGACTGGAATCCATAGGGTACTAGAAGAAGAGGAAGACCCGCCCACACGAGGAGAAGACAGTTGGATTCTGAGGTAGCATCTACAAGAAAATCCTGGAACGAAATTAATCTAATATGTAGCTTGTAACAGATCACAATGGAATACATTTGTAATGGCCCTATGCTCCAATTTGGAACGACGGAAATGAATATACATATAATATTAATTCGCAAATCTAATTAATATTTTTAATTAATATTTAAGCTTTGATTTTGTAACAAGTAAAACTGTTGCTTATAATTTTTATTCGCTTAACAGTTTTATTAGTATAATAAATTTAGCTTTTCTTAAATCTTTGGATGAAGTTTCCTGATGGTCTGGCCTAAGCAACCAGTGAAATGCGCATAGGAATAGCTTATCCCATCAACAATAATTTTCAGTGTTTTTATCAAGAAAAAAATTGGGAATTAAGCACAACAAACAAAATCTCTGTTAATATCACAAATTTTTTAATTAAAATCAGTTTTTATTTTCTCCTGTGTGCCAGAGTGTACTGCTCATTAATGTCAGAAAGTGTGCACAGTATATAAGGCCCCTATTACGGTTTACAACTCAACTTAGTTGAGTTGTAATTTCATAATTTTTGTATTATGGACTACAACTTTGCTAAATTGCGGTGAACAAAAACATGACAAAAATTACAACTGATCACAACCAGTTGTATTTATTACAACTCAACTGAGTTGAGTTGTAAATCGTAATAGGGGCCTTAGTTCGTTTGACAGCTTACCCTTCCGTAAAATTTATTGGGCTTGAAAAACATCCTTTAGTTAAAATAAAAAATTTTCTTTTAATTATATGCAGCCATATTGAATAAGTTGTTCGTGACCATATCGTATCATATTTTTTCTCGGGATCAATTCTAGTCTACTTTCTTTATCTTAATTTAATTTGCATCCAAATTAGTGTGAAATAATTTCAGAATGCAAATATTTAAACATTCAAACTATTTCAAATTCAGTAGTTTTCATTAGAACTAGAAGGGCTAGGGCAAAAACAATGAAAATCTGTGATCATATTTCTTACTGTTTGATTTGCTTTTATTCTTTTAGTAACCAACTGATCTAATTCATTTCTATTTGACCTGTATTTTTTAATTGTCACCATAAAAATAAAAGTCAAATATACGTAAATGTTTAATTCGTCTGTCTTTGTTTTGTAAAGTTAACAAAATTACTTAATTTGTTTTATGATGATAATTAAATGAAATAAAATTTTAATACTTTTGTGATTTCCATAAGATGGAATAAAATGGAAAATAAAAAAGAAAAATTAAAAATGCCTAATAAAGACAGACTCTCGTCCATACGTATATGGATGGATGTATATTTTAATTAAATTTGAAGCAGTTGAGTATCATTTATATGAAACTTCCTGCTGTGCAATTTTACTACAAGGCCTATAATTGTTTTGCTGTATTTTTTTTTAAATTTGCACATTTAATTTTTATTTTTATCAGTTCAAGCTTTAATAAGTTTTTTGGTGATTTTTTTTCTTTAATTATTGTTTTGCTGTACATACAAGTGTGTGTTATTGAGCTGTAGATGTAATTAAACTCAGACCATTTGGAGCCAGGCAAAAAAACAGAAAAAGTTTTGGGATATAAAATAATCGTACTTAATGTCATACAGTGGGGAATTTTAAAGAAAATGATAAATGAAAATGCCTTTTCAAAACTTCTGAACTGAATTTTGAATTTAAAACTTTTACATGTAACATTTTATTTTTAAACAGATCTCGTTAATTCATAGTATTGCATTTTGGACCAAATTTCTTACCTATACTATCATCCACCTCCAGAAATTTACAAACATTTAAAGTCTATGTTAAGCGCCGCTTAAGCAGGAAATTACTGCTAAAATTTCAGAAAATAAGTTTAGGAGGGAGCACACAAATACACAATTCCAAATCATCAACTTGGATTCAGGAAAAACCACTGCACTATCGAATAAACAAATAAACCAGCAAACGTCATTAACCCTGTGTGCGCTGTAAAAAAACATCTTATATTTCGCGGCAAGGTACCCGGGTACATATACAGAAGATATGTAGGAAACAAGCTTTTTCGCACTAATTATCTAGTTAAAACGCTGTAAAATATTAATGGGCTTGACAAAAGATACTAAATAACTTAGTTAGCTGGCCCTACAACCTGTTGTTGGGGACGGCCTTCTTAAACAATGTTCCCTATGCGCTTTAATCTTTTGCACGTTGAACCCAGTTTGATTAACCAGGGATTTTTAGGCCTTTTCCGTTTACGCTTTCTTTCATTAACATAGATTCTAAAATGTCTTTCATTCAGGAGGCTTATTCTGAATTGCGATGCGAAAATCAATGCGATGCGAAAATGCATAAATGCGAACAATTGCTATTCTGTATTGCGATATTCGCAAAGTTTTTTTTTTAATCGCATTTCAAATGCGAAAATGTGACAAGTCGATATTCTACATTGCGAAAACAAATGTCAAATTCGCAAAATTTATTCGACAACAAAATAGCATTCGCAAAGTACAAACATGTTAGTGAAAGATAATATTTTATTTATTTATCCATCATATATGTATTTATAATTTAATTCAGGGAAACAAGCAATAAGACCACCAAACCGCGTCAATTTAAAATAATGATAGAATTTATGAATAAGCACAGCCAATTGGCAAGAGGCCATTTGAAAACATCAAATGCACGTCAGTCGGTAAATACTTTGTGGCAAACGTTAACTGAAGAACTAAATGTCAATGGACCACCTATTAGAGAAGCTGCAGGATGGAAAAAGTATGAAATATATCGAGCCCTAACAGCGAAAATAACGTAAGCGACATGATTTTCAATTTTCGTTTTTTTTTTTAATAAATGACTTTATTGGCAACACTTGCATCATCTCCTAAAATATCATGGTCACATAATGTACCGTTACGATTTTATAGCAAAAACAATTTTAGTGTAAGCGACACATTTCATACAAAATTAATATTGGTATTTCCACAGAAATGTCTACTTTTTGTCACGTAACGTCACCAACCATTTTTAATCGTTTCTCAAAGAATAATGAAAATTTTATTTACTTTTTTTGCATTTGGGTGCAGAGCGCAACTAGGTTTTCATTTAGTGAAAGAGAGGAAAAATTTGAACAACGTGGTTCTAAAATACAAGAATAATTGCTAGGTGACGTGACGTGACAAAAAGAGAGATTTTCTGTGGAAGTGCCCATATGAAATAAAACAAAAAAGCCCTCTCCTGTAAAATTTGATTTTTGGCGCTTACATTATTTTCGCGGTTAGGGGTTGATATAAACCAGTTCAAAAATATTTGACTTCAACTTTAATTTTAATAGGCTTGGGCCGATTATAAAGTACACACAAAACCTTTTCATTTTCTTCGTCATCGAACCAGTGCCACAAAATCCATTTTTATTATTTTTTTTTTATTACAGAATGTCCTAAATAAATTGTTTAAACAATTTTTATAGCCAAAGACAAACAATTTATTTATTTTTAATTTGACGTTTATTGACACTGACGTATATTTGAGCAGCGTTGCCACGATTTGAAATAAATTGCGAATGCGATTGCGAAAGTCTAACAGAATACCAATTTTCTTTCGCATCGCATTTCATTTGTGCATCGAATTGATTTTCGCATCGCAATTCAGAATAAGCCTCCAGGAGTTTCCGCTTTAATCTTTCCAATGTGTCACAGCCGGTCATATTGGTACCTTGTTGAGCACATAAGGGTTAAAAAAACCTTTGAAGAAAATAAAATATATTGCTCTGCGTTCCTTATTGTTGTTTCTTAAGCTCAAGTTTTTGACTTTTTCATTACTATAAAAAGTCCAGCAGTTTATAATTGTATGGATTTATAAATCTTACAAAATAAAAAAAAATATTTTATTTCGCAATGAAGTAAATTTTCCTTTTCTTCAAAATCGCCCACTGTGCAATCATCGTAATCAAACGTAAATTATTGAGACGTCAGCGAATTAATTGCTTAACAGTGATTTTAGCAAACAAATTTAATTATTGTAATTGTTACGAAAGGAAAGAGGGATATTTTGGTTTTATAACACCCTACACGACTGTAGATGGAAACGATATTATACGCAGACCAGCCTACCAATTGACTTAGAATTCTTTTCTTGTGGCCGTTTTCTTTTTGGGCGATTGATTTTTTCCCCAACGAAAAACTGCAGATTAAAGAAATTGGTTTTCTGAATGGCTCATTGGCTTCTATTCTGTCGCGAAGCTCATCTTTCAACTACTTATATGGTAAACAGATAAATTCAATCAATGGGGTATTGCAAACTGAAAATAATGTTTTTGTCGGTATTTTGGGAATACCAAAATCGTCAACGTATAGTTTGTCAGTCTAGTAAATAAATGTCGAGATTTAGTAACAGATACATTGAGAAAACGGTCTAAAAAGTTCTCCCCCGCCCATGTGTGTGGCCATTGTGGCTTTCATGTACAATTTCAACGAATTTAACACTAAAAATGTAGGACTCACAACCTATGGCATATCTTTTTCACCTGCTTTGTGTCTTTAATAACTTTGTAGCAGTTGCTAATTTTTTCTAACTTCTAACGAAATAGTGTAAGCAGATCTGTTTTTTTTTTGCTTCGAAATGGTTAATTTTTGTGCAATCAAAGAATAAGCTTAGCTATATGTCTTCAATTGCTCACCAAAGCTTATCTTGAATATGTTCCATTGATTGCAACGCACCAAATATGGTTTGCGTGCTTAAGAAGTGTTACATTTAACACAGAAGGACCGTGCAGGTCAAAAAAAAAAACGCTCGAATATTGTTGTCAAACTTGTTAAGAGGGCATTCGAGCAGCAATTTAGAAACGATTGCCAGCAGCAGAATTCCTATAAAAGCAAGGAATTTAGATGTCAAACAAATTAAAATCCGGAACCGTTATAAGAGGGCTTTGCATGTTCGAAATAATGCATGAACCCCGTTAGAAGTATTCTGTGCATCGAATTGATTTGGGCGGTGAAAAATAACAACAAACCGATAATCAGGAAATGCTCTGTATTTGGTGGGACTTGAAGGATACAATCCATTATGAGTGGTTAAAATCGGACCAGACTATTGCAGGGAACCTGCACCAACAACATAATTGATTTGGTTTGGCCGCAAAACGTTCTGAATATGCGACTAGACTAGGGCCAGGAATGGCCTGGATTGTCCAGTTTTTTCGGGTCTTGTCCAGTTACCAGCTAAAATACAATTTGTCCAGTTAAAATAAATATTGTTGAATTTTTTTATTAAATATACATTAGTGTGTCCCAAGCATAATTTAAGAGCTTATAGGGTAAAGTATTTTTAAGATTTTTTTTAGATTTTTCGGAAAATGTTTAGAGGTCGCTCAAGTCGAATTTTTGCCATTAATCGGGTATACCGGCCTTTCATAACTTTGTCAAAAACCACGATTTTTTCACTTTTAAGGAAATAATTTAAAAGAAAAATGTTAAAGCTTTATTTTGGTGTACAAAGATTATAAGTTTTTGCAATGCATTTGCTCATTTATGCACCCTTCATTAAAATTTTTCGTAATTTTTCCATAAACTTTGTAAATAACGCTTAAAACTTTTAAAATCTTTATGAAAATGAAACAAACAAAGAATGCTGTTTGAAAGATCAATTTATTCTGAATAACTTAGAAACAAATATTTTTGAATTTGCTCTCACCGTTCCTGAGTTATACCGGTTTTCAGCTTTGCACCCAGTTTATGATATTATTACTCATACCCAACAAACAATTAAAAATCAAAATTTTGCGTTTGATTTGCTTAAACATTATTTAAATTGATCTTTCAAACTACATTGTTTGTTTGTTTCATTTTCATAAAGATTTTAAAAGTTATAAGCCTTTATTTACAAAATTTATGGAAAAATTTCGAAAAATGTTAATGTGGGGTGCATAAAAGAGCAAATGCATTGCAAAAACTTCTAGTCTTTGTACACCAAAATAAAGCTTGGACATTTTTCTTTTAAATTATTTCCTTAAAAGTGTAAAAAATCGTGGATTTTTGACAAGGTTATGAAGAAAACTTAAAAAAAGACCGGCGATTTTTGGCAAAAATTCGACTTGAGCGACCTCCAAACCTCTTACGAAAAATCACAAAAAAATCTCAAAAATACTTTACCCTATAAGCTTTTAAATTATGCTTGAGCCCCAAAAAAAACTTTTTTTGGGACACACTAATATACATATACTAAATATACATACATAAACTACAAAACCGGTAAAGATAAATTTCCAAAAAGTTAAATATGCTAAATATATGCTCAAACAAATCGATTACAAAATCCATAATAAACTCTGAAACGGTTTAAAATGTTTTTAAAGCTATTTTTGGGAATAGAAAATTTATTATTAAAAAGATTTCTGTATCACGTGTTAAATTTCCAATATTTCATAATTGGTAAATACACTGAAATTTATTGTTGATGTAAAGCTAGCTTCTATGCGCTTTTCACTGGTTGCTTAGGCCAGCTCATCAGGAAACCTTTTCCAAAGATTTTAGAAAAGCCAAAGATATTATACAAATTAAACCCTGAAAGCGAATAAGTCTTACTTGTACCAATACCAAAGCTTAAACAAAACACCAACAATAAACAGTGAGTTTAGCTTTTCAAACATTCCCCTACAATTTCCGACTCGAATCGTAGTTGTAAGTGGGTAAAAAGGACAAACAAAATTAAAAAACAAATTGCTTAATTTTATTGTCTTTGTAAGAAAACAACAAAAAAACAATTTGCCAGTTCGGCACATGCAAGTATATTATCAAAGTTATTTTTGGGAATACAAAATTAATTATTAATTAGATTTCTGTATGTCGTGCTAAGTTCTCAATTTTTCATATTTGGTAAAAACACTGGGATTTATTGTTGAAAATATTGTTTCTGCCTTCTTCGGATGCACAAGGAAAAACATGCAACTGCATATTTACGGCTTCCCTGGTGCTATAATAAATACAAAGTACATCACAACTAATTATTTGAATATCTTTGTTATTTATGGCCCCTTAGATTTTAGGTGACGATATCTAATATGATGTAAGACTGAGTTTTAATTCTTACGTATATAAAAAATTAAATGTGTATTTTTAAATTGTCCAGTTAGTTTTTCAAAATCCAGGCAAATTTTTAATATTGCACAGAAAAAAATATCTCAAGAAAATTTTTAACAACACAGTTTGTTAAAAATATAATTTCTGTTCAACAAACTTTTTGTTTAATGCAATGAAAGAATTTATCAAATATACACTTTGCAAAATAGCACACAATAAAGCATATTTAATAATGAAATATTTAAATATTTCTTGATATTCAATAAAACAAATATTTGAATCAACGTTAAAACAGTATTTTTACAACTCTTGTCCATTTTATAATAGGTCATAATTCTCATTCGCTTAACAGTTTTATTTGGTTAAATATCTTTAGTTTTGCCAAAGTATTTAGAAAAAGGTTTTCTGATGATCTGGCTTAAGCAACCAGCGAAATGCACATAGGAACTAGCTTATCCCCCCATAATAAATTTTTGTGTATATATTTAAAAAGGAAAAAAATTGGGAATCAAGCACATCATCATTAATAAATAAAGATTCGATAAACATTTTATTTGAATTATTCAACATTTCCAACAATTTATTTTAACAAATCACGCAAACATTTTGTTGAAAAATATTATTTTGGGCAACAACTTTTTTTATTGATTCAATAAACTTGGTTGTTGACTAAAAATTCAACAACTATACCTACAAACTTTTTTATAAATAATGCAAAAATCGTCATCGCAGAAAATTTAAAAATTTTTTTTATCAAATATGCGATTTTCGTATTCAAATATGAAAATTATTTTTTTCTGTGTGTCCAGTTATTTTAACTTTAGTTTCTGGCAACCCCATGCTAGACATAAAGCTATAATAAGTATTTTATTCTGACAAAACCACTTGTTGCAAGGTCAGTTCGATCAATGCAGAATACGTTAATTGGAACACTCGTCACTTCTAAGCGTGGTTTTTGAAATTGGTTTGATTCGTTCATCGGCTTAACAAAATGAGCTGGTTTTTATATGTTGCCAGAAAGGTGGTAAAATGTAAACTAAAGGCGAAATTTGTTTATAACAAACGGTAAGAATAAAAAATCGCACAGTTTTGAATACCCACTATTTTTGATGCCAATTTTAAGTTTTTTTTATAGTCAACATTAAGACATTTTTAACCATTTTATTTTTTAATTTAACTATTTTTGTTCATAAAGAGTTAGCTGCAGTGGTGGCGTACCCACACACTCTATATCTAAGATTTATTTATATACTTGATCTTTTGTAAACCTTTAGTCTTAAATACAGAATTTCTCAAGTGCTAATTTCCCCTGACTCTATAAGAGAAACACCTTTTCTTTTGCTAATCGCCCAATAAATGTCAAGTAGTAAAATATTTTAAATTTTTTACGCTCACTTTACTCTCATTTCATAGTAAATACACTTAAAAATATCACAATTCCCACTTTAATATGCACTTAAATTTGCAACAAATAAAATGTCACACACATTCAACCCAACAAATTTTCAATAATTAAGCAGTTTTTTCATTTTCTTTGTTTTTCTTTAAAAGCAAAATAAGCAATAAATGTCACAAAGTTTGCAAAAAAAAAAAAAAGAAACATAAAAAAATATTTAAGAAGTCAATGACCAGCCTTAAAAATTAAAAAAAAAAGAAAAAGTAGCATAGAAAACCGATATTAATTTTATATTCAGCAATTTTACTTTTATTTTTTTACACTATAACAACAATATTTAAATATATTTTCCAATGTTAAGGTAAATTTGAATAATCACGTGCCATTTGTCGAAGTATCTAATCTATCAATGTATTCGCTATAATTTTTGATATTTGAATAAATAGAAAAAAGTGAATGTCGTTGGGATACCAACCACTAGCTCTAATTAATGCATAAAATTTCACAAAGTGGAGTGGAGGACAAGGCAGCGGGGTTTTCTTAGCGTAAAAATTTATAATGGACTGTGTTCCTAACACAAGTGATTTAACGTCTAGTAAATTTTATATGAAGAGCACTCGGTTTTTGGAGCGTTTTTCATGTAAACTTTATTACACTTTCAATCACTTGTGTTGTGAAATCAGCAAATAAGTTTTTTATATTTAGTTTATAGTGGATATAGTTTTCAATATAGAGGCTAGTTTAAATGGCGCTGCGAAATATGGCCCCAGGAAATATGGCCCCAAAAAATAAATGAAGATTGACCCCAAATTTGGGGCTATTTTTCATAATGCAATATGGCCCCATTTTTTTAATGAAAAATTACCCCAAAAAAATGAAAAATATCCCTAAAAATAAAATTAAATATGACCCTAGGGTAATTCTTCATTATGAAAAATCACCTCAAAATTTATAATAAATTTTAACCCCAAAAAAGAACACAAAGAAAGTGACATTAAACATTTTCGGTGGAGTTCATATGCCCAAAACTAAAATCCCAAATTTAGAATACCGATTTCAAAATCCGGATAATTATACAGTTTTGATTTTAAAAATCGTACGATTGATAGCACGGTTGGGCTTTCGGCCATGCACAAGGATTTTTTTCTCTATGGAATAACGAACACTGGCTTTGCTTACTAAAGCTCTACGTTATAGCCGGCCTTCGGCCGGGCGTAAGGATTTTCTTCTCTATGGTATAACGAACACTGGCTTCGCTCACTAAAGCATCTCTGCATAACCGGCAAGGATTTTCTCTACTTTGGTATAAGAATTCTGGTTTTTTATGTTATCCCTAGAAACTTTTACATAGAATTTTATAAAATTTGTGTAAAAATGTTTGGGGTGATTTTTCATTTCTTTAAACTTGCATTTTTTATTAGTAGATGAAAAATAGCCCCAAAGTAAAAATTGTGATTTTATTTGGGGCCATTTTTCATGACTTGATATTGGGGTCATTTTTCATTCCACTTAAAATGCAAAAACACCCTAACGAAAAAATGAAAAATAACCCCAAAAAAAAAACAAAAAAATTGCGCCAAAATTGCGTGTTGTTGTGTCTCATGTAAAATTTTGGGGCCGTTTTTCATTTTCCTTTTGGGGCCATATTTCCTGGGGTCATTTTGCGCACCGCCAGTGTAAATAGTTTCCCCCATATTCATAAAAAAATATTTTTGATTAGGAAATGTTTATTCAACAGATTTCCTATGAAAATTTGTTCAATAAACCTTTTATAAATCAAAAATATTTTTAATGAATATGGGAGTTTATGTTTAAAACGGTTACTTATGTACTCGAAACCGGTAACTGGCCGACTGACTGCCTTTTTTTTATTATTTCATTAAAATGGTTTGAATGTTAATATCAGTTATAATCACAAATAACTTTTAGCCAAAATCCTTTTGAAAACTTTAGCTGAGATGAAAAGAGAAGTCGACGTATAAAAGCATTGCGGAATGAAAAAGCTCCTGACATGGATAACATTTCAAGATACTGAAAGCCATGCCTATTATCAGTACCAAAATATTTTTGCCTCTTGTATTGAACTTCTGAGAAACAGAAGGTTTGCACGAGAAACAAAATGAGGCCATTGACGTTAAAACTCCCAAGAAAAGAAATCTGTCAGAGTATGGAAACTGGAGAGAAATCACTCTTCATAGCATGTTTAACAATTTAATTGCACATATCGGCTGTAGGAAATATCGCCCAAAGAAAAATGGCACAAAAAAAATAAATGAAAAATCGCCCAAAAAAATTCCATGTAAAATTGGGCCTGAATTCATATGAAAAGTGATCCAAAATTGTTGGGCTATTTTTCGTTACAATTGGCTGATTTTTCGTTTTTTAAATATTATATGAAAAATAGCCCATTTTTTCGGGCATACTATTTGTCTAAATCATTCATTATTACTATACGACGAATTCCTAAATGTTATTTATAAAAATAACGGGACATATTGCAAAAAGGTGGCATGTCATAACGTCCAGTGACATAGTCTCCGTGGACAAACTCGAAAGCATAGCTTACAAACTCGAAAGCATAGCCGGCCTCTTTGATAAAAAAAAGTACCGGCTTCGCTAACTAAAGCTTCTCTGCAAAGCCGGCCTTCGGCCGGGTGCAAGGATTTTCTCCTCTATGGTATAACAAAAACCGGCTTCGCTAACTAAAGCTTCTCTGCCCAGCCGGCTTTCGGCCAGTCGCAAGGATTTTCTCCTCTATGGTATAACAAATACTGGCTTCGATAACTAAAGCTTATCTGCGAAGTCGGCCTTCGTTCGGAAACAAGGCAGATTTTAGAAGCTTTACTTAGCGAAACCGGTACTTGTTATACCATAAAGCAGAAAATCCTTGCGCCTGGCCGAAGGCCGGCTATGCCGAAAAGCTTTAGTAAGCGCTGCCGGTATTTGTTACAACATAGGGGATATAATCCTTGCGCCCAAAAGTGTTTTCGTTATAAGTTTAATATATGCACCCAGAGAAAAAACAACAAAACCATTTTTAAAAAAATGTTGACCATATTATGTTTAATTTAACCAAATCATTAAAAATAGTTTTGTTGGTTGTGACCATAATAAAACATGTTTTTCTCTTACATTTGTAAGTTACTAAATTTATATGAATAATAAACGCTGTTTTGCAAAATTGGTAAATTTTAATTTCTTTTTTGGGAAAAAATTCGTTTTTTCTTTTTGGGTCATTTTTCATTTTCAATTTGGGCTCTTTTTCGTTTCTTTTGGGCAAAATTTCATATATAACTTTTTGGGTTATTTTTCATGTTCTTTTGGGCGATTCTTCATTTGGGCGATTTTTCATTATTTTTTTTGGGCCATTTTTCTTTGGGCGATATTTCCTACAGCCGCACATATCATCACGAATCGTCTTGCTACCGTGCCAGAACTTGACCTTACCACGAGCAAGCTGGCGCTTACGTTGACCACGTCAACAGCATACGAATCACAGTCGAACAGTCTGTAGAATGGAGGTTTTCCCTCTATCTCCTATTTTTTAATTTTGTTCAAAAAAGTAATAGAAAGCCGTCCAGGCCGATCTTAAATATTACTTAGCAATAACGCCTAAGCATACGACAATATTACAATACAAAATTTATTCAATTGCAATTGTTCCCCAACTATAATGCAATGTGCGAAGGCACACCGCCAACACTCATCTTACTCATTCAGGCTCTATACAGGGGAGCCTCATACAAAGTTCTCCATTAAGAACAACACGCAATGTTGTGGTAAACATTTTCCAAGACCAACATATTATATAAGATTCATGATTGTAGTCACCATATTAAGATTATTATTGAATCATATTATGACTAAATATACTCATAATATGACATCATAATATTTTTCCCTTAATCATATTATTATTCTGTTAATCATCTATATATAAATCGGGTAAGGCAAAACAGTTAAGAACACTTTCCTCATCTGTATTTCAACCGATTTGAACAAAATATACACCATTTGAAAGGCGTTTACTCACAGAAGTGCACAATATATATTTTATTAAAATTGTTTAATAATTTCAGAGTTATAAGCTTTTAAATTTGCTACTAACACATATGCAGAACTCATAAATAAAAATTTTGTTTTTTTCAATTATCAAATAATAAAAAAATAGGGTGGTCGATTATTCAACATTTTTCAGAAACCGCTTTTCGAATATTTCGACTATATAAATCTTATGTATAAATCGGAACAATTAAAAGAACGCTTTCTTTCTTTGTTTGTCAACCGAACTTCTATGGGGAGAAAAAAGTATCAAAAGGAGAAATACGGAAAATTAAATTTCTTTATTTTACTTTTCCGTGCTGCATGTGATAATTTTAAATTTTCTTTAAAATTGCAATTATCAACATAAAATTATAGATGCAGGGTCCCGAGTGAATGAAAACCTATAAGATGAAAAATGTTGATACTTTCTGTTTTTCATCTGGAACTTTTTGAATTTTCGTTCATTTTCGTTAATATTAGACATAGAAACATAGAATTAAACATGCAATGTCCTGTGTGGATGACAATCTATAAAGGATACTTTTTGATACTTTTTTGTTTTTCAATTGTTATTTTTTTACTGAACTTACAAAATTAAATTAACTCACATAGAAGATAAAATATGAACCGGAGGTTGCTCCCTCGCCAAATCGATCCACTAAGACGGAAAAAATAAATGCTCGAAACATTTTAATTCATATATACTTAGATGTGCGATGTTTTCTTCATATGTACATAAATATTAATGGTCGAATTTTGACCATTAGGCGAACACTAGTACTAAGTTAAGAAGCAATCATATTATTATCATGTGAATCATAATAAGCTAAGAAATTAATCATATTATTGTCATGTTTATCATAATAAGCTAAGAAGTAATCATATTATCATCAGGTTAATCATAATAAATTAAGAAGCAATCAAACTGTCATAAAAATAAAAAATAAATAAAAAATTGTTTTCATCGATTTTTTATTTTGTGGCTTTTTATAATTTTTCCTTTTGTAGATTAAATAGCGGAGTTCAATAGAAGGCTTGCAAAAGAGCAAATGCAAAATCTGTGGTTTTCATGGGCTACCGCGTATGTCCTTTCCGATTTTGAGATGTTGATGCCATATTGCCTAATTTTAAATGCTATTTACATGTTTCTAAAAATTTTTGAAAAAAAATTGATGAATTCCGATTTTTTAACGTAGTGACAAAGTTTAAATACCTAGCCTAGCCCATAGTTTGAAATATCGTATCACTTTCATAAAATATAACGAAATCTCGGTGTGTTTTGTTGTTGGATTTAACAACAAAACGACGATATTTTGCATTTGCACTATTAAATAACTAATGGTGTTTTCTTTTCTACAAAAAAATGTGACATTTTATTTAAAAAAATGCAATTTGGTGTCTGTTTCTTAAAAATTTAACTCCCGAAAAGGGTGAGTTTTTTAGAATAAAGCAAGCCATCCTTTACGGGGGCAAAATTTTTAAGAAACATACACCAATTTGCATTTTTTTTTTAAATAAAATGTCACATTTTTTGTAGAAAAGAAAACACCATAATACTGTATGAACTCCGCTAATATTTTAATTTTTTTAATTTCTTTAAACTTATTTTTTATGGGAATTTATCTTTAAATTAATAAACCGCTAAATACATATAAAATAAACGACACAACTTATTCAAAATTATTTTACAAATGGCGCTAACATAATATGATTAGAGTAAAAATAGTTTGATTGCATCTTAAACATAATATGATAAATGTATAGAAAGTTATCATGTTATGGCTATTAGATATCAGGATATGATTGTGAGTAATACAATATGTTTTGAAAGTTATCATAATTTAGTTGTTAGAAAAATAATTATTTTTCGAGCAACAATACTCAAATTTATAATTGCGTTCAACATTGATATGTTTACAGTAACTATAATATTGTTTATATTTATTATGCAAGTGCACGGCTTAAAAAAACTTAAGCTGGCAACATGCATTGCAGGTTGTTTTTGTTTTCATTTTGTTTTTTCTTAACGTACTTACAACTACAATTAATGTTGGAAGAATTAAAATCAATTGTAGTGGGGAATGTAAGATGAGATAAACTCACTGTTTATTGTTGATGTGTTTTGTTTAAACTTTGATATTGTTACAAGTAGAGCTATTGCTTATAATTCTTATACGCTTAACAGTTTTATTTGGTTAAATATCTTTAGTTTTTCTAAAATCTTTTTAGATGAAGTTTCCTGATGATCTGGCCTAAGCAACCAGTGAAATGCGCATAGGAATAGCTTATCCCTTCAGCAATAAATTTCAGTGTTTTTATCAAGAATAAAAATTGGGAATTAAACACAAATAACAAAACTTTAAAATTATGTTTTATTGTAAATAAAAATATCAATTATTTGTGTACGACAACAATATATTGTTACATTAAACATAGTGTTGTTGCCGTAACCATGTCGAACCATATTTTTTTCTCTGCGTGAACTGAGCGACGAAATAAATGTGGCAGCTGAAGAGTTCCTTCACTTACTTTACTGCATCTCTGTAGTTCCTATTGCGTAGTGCATGCCTGTGCGCTTTTTTTTTAAATGTACCATTAGTGCTTCGCAAAATTATGAAATTTTTTATTGGGTCTTTACAATTTCTTTTTGTGATGCCATTAAACATCAAGCAATGAAATAACATGATGCCACATGATAGCACAAACAATATTTACGTCATTCGAAGATTTTTCCAAACAATTATCAAAACTATGCTGTAAAGTTATTGTTCAATTACACTTATAACATGTAAACGCATTTATTCAATCATCATTCATATTATTCGTTAAGTATTCCTGCTTGTGGAGTGCTTGCTAAAGCCCTTATGACACTACATTTTTAGTGCATTGTTTAAGTTTTGGTGAACAGTACAAATATAATGTAATAGAGAAATTTACCAAGTTCAAAGAGTTGTTTAACTTAAAATTTACATTTCAAGCTTGAAATATCAAAAGTGTTGCTGAATTAGCGGTTTATAGCCAAATTCAGCGATTTACCGCTTTTTGTTTGTTTCGTTTCAATGTTTCTCATAAACAAAAAGTTGACAATATTTCATTAACTAAACAAAACTATAATAAAAAAAACTTTGTTTACATGTACTATAGTTTGCTCTTTCTAACATTTACTGTTTCTTTCTGTCAAATCTATATCAATTCAATGAATAAAAAATGTAGTGTCATAAGGGCTTAATGTCTGTATAAGACATTCTCATTTGTCGTTACACTCCAGTTTCTGAGTAGCGTCATACTTTATATTACTGAATTGATTTATTTTGTCAACATAATGCTTTGTTTTTTTTTTGGAGTTTTACTCCAAAGCTTCACAAAAGAGCCAGCAAAACGTTCCGGCTTTCTTATCCCTAAAACCGTAACTATGTATAATAATGTAGCGTGTTTTCATTTGCTACCTTCACTATCTCAGGTTCTGGAGCAGGTGGTGCTGGAAAGCAGCGGATGAACTGTGAATTTTTTTCATCGCCATTTCACACAGTACAATTCCGTTCGCAATCGAAGAAATCATATTTGTTTATTGATAGAAAGTGTGTTTTAATAGTTTTTTGGCATTTCAGATAAAGAAAACGTCTATTACGTTCCCATTCCGTTTTCGATAGAAATTTTACTCTGTGACATGGCTAATTATTTTGGTGAAATTTGTTCCTATTAAGTTTTATAAGACTAGACAACATGTTGTCGATTTTAAGTAGGAATTATAGTTGATAATAGATTGTTGTTCTTACTAAAGAACTAAAGGTTCTTGCGAAATGTACGAAATAAATATGATATTTTTCTTGTACACTCGATTTTATATAAGCAAAATTCACTCCACACTTCAAAAATGTATGCATTTCGATGGTTTTCTTCCGCAACCACGTAACTCAATTTTTTCAGATTTTTTGTTTTAACTTGAAAAGCAATCCGTAAATACCGCCTTACAATTTTGCAATTTTTTTGTTTGGCGGAACATCGGAATTTTTCATTAATTCTTGGATTATTAAGGAATATATAGCAAAAAGTTTAAAATATTTGGTAAAAAAAGAGTATTTTGTCTCTCCTGAAAAGTAGTTGTTTTTGAATTACGAGGTTGCGGAAGAAAACCATCGATTTGCCTTGACAAATTTATAACTCAATCTACGCCTCTGTCTTTCGACATTTTTATACACTCCACCACAATTAGTTGTGAAGAGGGTAAACTAAGTTTGTCATTCCGTGTGAAACTTTTTTATTATTCATCTCAGATCCCATAAAGTATATAAGTATATTCTGGCTCCTTGAGTAATTCTAAGTCGATTTAGCCTTGTCCGTCTGTCTGTCCGTCTTTCTGTCTGTTGAAAACACTCTCACTTTCGAAAAACTCAACAGAAATAAACAAACTTGGTGTCAAATTGCTTTTCGTTTTCCTAAGCAGTTAGGGATTTAAATCCAGCAAAAGAGGTTCTGTAGGATCAGAGCTATGAATCAAAATGGGGAACCACCACCTTAAAAAATTGATAATTTTGTTACAAAAACTAACATTAATTGTGGAATAATGTACGGAATGATATAACATTTTGCAAACATTCGTTTTATTCGACTAGAAATCACCCTGTACAATTTCGTGAAGATCGGACCATAATTTACCATATGCCCCATATAAACCCTACTCCCGGAAAAAAGTTTAGTATCATAACAAAATTTGGCACGCCACAGTTTTTTAGGACTATAAATAAAACTGTGAAATTTCGTACATTTTGGTCCGCAATTTATCCAAGGGCCCATATAAACCCTACTCCCGAAAAACTGTTTTTACGCCTAAAACCGTAACAAATAAGCTATCAGAATAAAATTTAATACTTCACGGTTTTATAGCACTAGAAATCACACTTATAAATTTCGTGATGGTAGGTCCATCATTAACTGTAGGCCCCATATAAAGCACACTCTGCTAAATTAATTAAAAACGACTAAAACCATAGCAGATATAGATCAGAGAACTGTGAAATCCACTATTTTTGTTGATTTACTCATACGCTATAATTTACATTAACTCTATGCCTCTATTACGTTGGTAATTTTGACATCGTTTTGTACACATTTGATTTGTGCATGTGAAAGTGCTTTGTTTGCATTTATTGTTGCGCACGCAATAACACAATTTCTTAAAGTCAAACGGCATTTATTCTTTTGCTTTTGCATTTAAGTAGTCATTGTCCACTCGATGACACAACGACGAATGTAAATTGGTATGAGTACGAGTCGCTTTGTTATATTGATTGTTGTAGGCATAAGTTCAAATAAACTAGTTGTATTGTCCAATTTGTTTTTGTGTTTACCCTGCAAATAGTATTGGACCACCTGATCCACCTGATTTTGAACAAATGGACTACTCATTGGACTAGTCCTATGTAATACAAGCATGGACCATGTCATTGTTAAAAAGTGTTTGTATTGAGACGACATGTCTTCGTTTTTTAACGAAATGTGTTCGTTTTTAAACGACTTCAAAACTAATCCTCTTGAGTATATACCATGGAGTAGTTTTAATCAGTGTTCGAAAATAAACACTTAATATCGTTTCTTAATGTTCGGTTGTTTGTGTTTGTGTAGAAAATCATTAATAATAATAACGTTTCCCTGTTTGGCATCTTTCGAACACAAAAATATTACTGTTTTTATCAAACTCAACAAAAGATGTGAACATTTAATTCCGTTCGGCTTTTTCTGGAAAATCCACAAACTTCAATGTGTTCGGTTCGGCTCGTTAATGTTCGTCCCTTTTGGCTGGTAAAAAAACCAAAAATTTTTTACAAAAACAAAATACACACACGATAAAAACATTATAGAACATTAAAATATAATGTTTGTCTACAGTATCACTACAATTGTTCTGTTTTTTAACGAAGAACCGAACATTGTATAATGTTCGGTTCTTTCTTGAAAATAGTTACGAACGGTATTAAGGGTTGTGTATGTCTACACAAGCACTAAAAAAATAGATATCGTTCCTGGGTGTGTGGGCCGAACGTTAAATAATTTACTGTTTATTTTCGAACACTGGTTTTAATACTACTCCCTGGCGTGTTTGGACTAGTCCTATTATTTGCAGGGTATTTTTTTAAAAGCGTAACAAGCAACATTAACAACAAAAACAACAATACATTGTACATACAGAACTACTGTACTTTTTAAGAAATGATAAAAAATAAAAACGTCTTCTGTTTCTATGGAAATTGTTTCAGCTGCTGAATAGTCATCAGAGCAATGATTTTTGTGTATTTTTCTTTGTATATGTTTTTTTTTTACCAAAGCAATAATTGTCGAACGAAGCTAAACATGGTATGAATGGCAAAGCCAATACGCTGGGCATGACTTAAATGATTTTTAAAACAACACCGATGTATGTGGCTGAGAAAGTTTGATTGCATGAACACAAATGAGTGTATTTGATGTTGTTGATTTAATGCGATTTTTTTGCAATCGCACAAAGCCGTTCTCTGATACAGTAATTTTGATTTAGCTGCACAATCTCCTTTGCACGATTTTTTGTGCAGGTAAATCAAAAATGCAGCTATCTTAAATGCATTTAGCTGCTTTAATGTGCAGGTACGCAATTGTGGTTACTTGCATAAAAGTGCAGCTAAAGTAAAGTGTTTGAAAGAGAAGTAACAACGTTTTTATTAATAAATTGATCATAACAATGACGTTCAAACAACCTGCAGTCATTTGTTATGCATTTTTATAATGAACGAGATAGCCAAATTGGTAACAATAAAGTGTGGAACTGAAAAGTCGCTGTAGTCAGCTTCAAATACTACTACAACTACTTTATTCTGTTCCAGACCTAAGATTTGCTATTCCTTTCATATAATCGTGGCAAAGTTGCTGTAACCACAACCCATATCCATAAATGTAGATACATTAAACAAAATAAATGAATTATGTATAATGTTGTCAACTTGACTTGATTGCGATTTTTGTTTTTATTACAACTTAAATTGGATATTTATGTGAAAAAGTGGCCACCATATGTGTTCATGTGTGCAGCTATCTTTGAAGTTTTATATGAAAATATTTTAAAGCTGCCCAAAAATATGGAAAATGTGCAGGTATACAATTTGCACGTAAACAAGGATTTTGAAGAATAATTACAGAAAATATGTATTTTGGGCAGTTAAGTCAAAGTTCAGCTAACTTAAATTATTTGTATGAAAATAATTTTAAAATGCCAAAAATGTTGGGCACTTATCTTCAGTGATGCCAACTTAGTGCTTTTGGCACTATTTATGGTGCTTTTTGATGCCTCAAAACGCCAAAATTTTATCCATAGTGCCAAACTAAAAAAAAGCACTAAAAGCCTTTTAAATTTTTCGTTAGTGCCTTTAGTGCTGTTTACAACTTTTATTTTTTTTCTACCATTTTTTAAAACTACGATTATATAGAGGATGATTTAGTTGAACTTTGCTATTTGGGGTATAATTGTAAAGACTTGTAAAGATTTTAAATAATCAAATCATAAAAAAGTGATAAAAGAAAGTTACATTCGTTTAACCAAAAACTTTATTTACGAGGTTTGAGCTAGGCCTCCTAGAAATTTGGAAATTTTACGAAACGTTGAACTTTTTAGCGTTGACAACATGTTTAGTAATCGTTATAAAGACGATGTATTTCGGTAAACATTTTGTAGACACTGTTTCAAAAATAGAATATGTCTTGGAAAATATTAGGATTTGTTAAAAAACATGCAGTCGGAAACCGTACAAAAAAACGCAAAGACTTTAATAACAAAAAAAAGAGCCGTAGCTTGGTATAAGCAAAGTGTTAAATAAATTAAAAACAGCTGACAGAAAATACTTTTATAACGAGCGTTGTGTAACCTGTAATTTTTCATGCGCTTTAGTTTTCCATGTGTTATGCACTTTTTTTTTTTAATTTATGCAGTCCTTAAGTTTTATAAACAATGGTCGGCCATTGCAAATTTTCGGAAATTGCAACAGGCCAGATTTTTTCGAGTTACGAAAATCGAGCTCGCACTGTATTACTTTAAAACTCTTTTATGACTAATTTAAACTCCAAATGATTTGGATGATATTATTTTTGTTGAACATAATAATAATACATTTAAAAATGTTTATACAAATGTTAATATATTTATTATTTAATCTTAAATGCAAATGGTCCCCATCAACGCGGTCGCCTTCTTTTAAATTTTGGAGGTACAGTAGTTTTGACTTAGCTGCACAATCTCCTTTGCACGATTTTTTGTGCAGGTAAATCAAAAATGCAGTTATCTTAAATGCATTTACCTGCCTTAATGTGCAGGTACAAGATTGTGGTTACCTGCACAAAAGTGCAGCTAAAGTAAAGTGTTTGATTTAAAAGTAGAATAAAAATATTATTTTATTGATACATAAATTTATATTTTATTAAATTTTTATTAAGGTCGCGTAAGCAACACCATCCTGTCGGAAAATCATTTTTTACAGATCCTTAGGCCGGTTCGTTTTATTAAAATTGTATTGGCAATAGCATTTTCATACTTCAAAAACGATCTCATTTAGGTAGCTCAGTAATTGTTATACGATTCTTACAGAGAGTCCCCAAAGGTTCATTCCAAGATTTAAAGACGAGCGTGTCAAAAAATAAATAAAAAAATAATAAATTAAAAACAGATTTAGATTTTTTGGTTACTCGTCAGATAATCATCAGAAGATTCTTTTAGGAGCTGTATATTAATCATAATCGTCTTACAAACAGCCTTTGCTAGCTGGGAAATAACAGATCATTTTATACATGTATGTATGTTTGTTTAATATAAAAGAAACATTAACAAAAACAATGAGAATTCTCATAGAACATAAAAATGTATGGGAAAAAACAAAATAATTGCGATTTATTCTTTTATGAACAGCTTAAATTGGATATTTATGTGAAAAAGTGGCCACCAAATATTTTTATGTGTGCAGCTTACTTTGATATTTGAAATATTTTAAAGCTGCCCAAAAATATGAAAAATATGCAGGTATACAAAATGCACGTAAACAAGGATTTTGAAGAATAATTCCAGAAAATATGTATTTTGGCAGTTAAGTCAAAGTGCAGCTAACTTTGATTTTTTGTATGAAAATAATTTTAAAATGCCTAAAATTTTGTGCATTTATCTTAAATGTGCAGGTATAGAAAGTGCACTTAAAAAAGGAATTTGTATGGAATTATAAAGAATAATTCAAAAAATTATCAATTTTGTGCAGTTAAGTCAAAAGTGCACGTAAACAAAAGGCAGTTAAGTCAAAACTACTGTATATAATATTCGGCACAGCCGAATGCAACTTGTCTGGTGTTTCATTAAATTGTAAAAATGGCTTAGTGCTTTTTTACGCTTTTTTTTTGCTCGAAATAGTGCTTTTTAGTGCTTTTTTTAAATTTTAAAGTGCTTTTTGCTCTCAAAAAGTTGGCATCACTGCTAATCTTAAATGTGCAGGTAAAGAAAGTGCACTTAAAAAAGGAATTTGTATGGGATTATAAAGAATAATGCAAAAAATTATAAATTTTGTGCAGTTAAGTTAAAAGTGCACGTAAATAAAAGGCAGCTAAGTCAAAACTACTGTATAGATATTGCGGTAAACTTTCTTCCAGCTTAGCTTCATATAGCCAGAAAAAATTTTATGCCATTTTGTGATATACGGCCCATAATTTACCTTAGATCCCATTTTAGCAGCCTTTTGAAATTCACTGCAAACACTTAAACTAATGGCACCGCTGTATTGAAATTTATGTTTATAATACCAGAATCTGCAGAATTTTGAGATGATTGGTCCATAATTTACAATGGGTCCAATTTAAATTCCCCTTCTGAAAATTATTTTAATTCGGCTAAAGCTGTTAGAAATAACTCAAACTAGTTCAAATTTCTAAAAAAATCATAAAATTTTCTGATTGTCGGTCGATAATTTAATATAGGTCTGAAGTTTAAACTCTAAACCGCAACTAACGCTGACTTCAGTTTTTATAAAGATTTATAAATAATAAAAGATATCACTCCGGAAATATCCGAACAGTCGTTGGAGGTTATCAAAAATTCGGCACAGCCGAATATAGCACTCTAACTTGTTTTTAAATAAAATTTGTTACCAAATATGTTTAAAACTGATTAGTAAAAGTCTTAGGTGGAAATAAACTTAAGCCAACATGTGCACAAATTTATACCAACTTTTTTTGTATTTAATTATTTATTTAAAAATTCTTATAGAGCCACTAAAGAAATAAGAATTTTCAAGATAAATATCGAAGTTTATTTATTTTTTATTTACATATTTTTTATGAATTTTTTTTTCGCATTTAAATTTTGTTGTTTATATTTTGTGCAAATTCTGGCAACACCTTCTTTTTAATATTTTTGACATTGAAATTGCGTCAGCAGTTAAAAGATAAAAAGTAACAAATTGGACAAATATCTCTTAAATTAATAGAAATTTCAATGTTGAGGTCAATATGAAATTTGTCGTGGTATTGTGTATTTAAAACTAATTCAATTGTTTTTTTCTTTTGTCATTATCGTATTGATTAAAAAAAAAAAAAAAAATACGTCTCCAAAGTATTTACAGACAAATTTTTAAAAAGGACCCTATTTGGACGAATGAGCAGTTTTGTACCCGCCAAAGCACAATTATGCTACACTGATAGAAAAGGATTAACAACGCTGATGTATTTTGACATCATTACTATGACAAGTGTCTTCGTTCTTGACCCCATGACACTTTTCATCATGGTGATGTCAACCTTAACATCACTTGGCCAAAGTGTCATCAGGGTAAAAATGAAATTGTGTCATCATTGATAATTGTTATTCTTTACTGAACGGGGGATTGAACTCGAGTCGAATTTACATGTTTCGAGAATAGCCATGTTCCCATCATCAGAATTCTTTGCAGTTCTACTGTTTGCGCCACTGTGGCGGCTACCAGTCTATAGTCAAACATCAATCTTTCAGTTTAATTAATCTTTTCATTTTCTTCAAAGTAGTGGCAATCGTTTGCTATGCAGTTTGCCATTCTTTTGGGCAACATATGGATTTCGAACCAAACGGAATGTCGTAAGAACGAAACCAAGAAGCCAAGCACATGCCAGTTAAAACTTTCTGCGTTTAATTACAGTCGAACGGTGCCATTTTTGAACTTTTAGGGGCGTAATGCAAAAACTTTCATCCTCTATTTTTTCAAATTTACAACCAGTCTGGTAAAAAGGGTGGTTAAATTTTAAAGGCCAATCTTGAATGTGAACCAAAACGTCAAGTTTTTTTCTGCATTTCATTTGACATTTCTCAAGACTAACGCAATTTGAACCATGGAAAGGTACACAATTGAGCAACGCGTTAAAGTTACTCAGGCTTATTATGAAAATGGGCGTTCAAATCATCTTCTGTGATGAGGGATATTTTCACCTCAGTGGATTCGGCAATAAGCAGAATTGCCGCATTTGGGCGAATGATAATCCAACAGTGATTGTCGATAAAATTATGCACCCACAAAGAGTGACTGTTTGGTGCGGTTTATGGGCTGGCGGGATCATCAGGCCGTATTTTTTCCAAAATGAGGCCGGTCGGGCAGTTACTGGAAATGGTGTGCGCTATCGTGAGATGATAACGAACTTTTTATGGCGCGAACTGGAGGATATGAATGTAGACGATATGTGGTTTCAACAGGACGGTGCCACTAGCCACACAGCTAACGAAACAATGGCTCTTTTGCGCGACAATATCAATGGCCGTGTTATCTCACGTGGTGGCGATGTCAATTGGCCGCCAAGATCATGTGATTTGACAACGTTGGATTTCTTTCTTTGGGGTTATTTGAAAGAAATGGTGTACGTCGATAAGCCAGCCACAATTTAAGAGCTTAAGGATGAGATAATTCGGCACATTAGGCCAATGTTGGCATCAAATTAACCAATTGTGTTTTGTGCAGAACCCCTGTCATCATATCGCCGATTTCTGCAGCTCATAATAGATGGGACATACTTAAGGCTAGATTACACTATTATACTTTGTATTAATACATGTCAAAATCTCAAGTAATATGACAAAGTGTGATAGTGTGAATGCAATGTGTCACGAAAATGACAAGTATTATGAAAAAAGTTTGACATCCCATACGACTTCATCGTTTTTTGAAAAATTTCTAAACAATAATACTTTTCATTGGATCAGGGTTGCATTTTCTCTCATGTGTGAGTGTTTATACTTTGTGTGATGGTGTGAACACAAACTGTCATGCTGCATTAGATTTTTTGACAGTCGCAACAAAACTCATTAGACTTCTATCTCACAAAGTATTATGGAATACATAAGACTTGTGAGATAGTGTAATCTAGGCTTTATAAACAAAATATTCTCGCAAAATTGCCTTTTCATTTAAAAAGGGTTATTGAATTCAGAAGAATGATGAAAGCTATTTAACAGAACTTGAAAGTATAAAAAAAAAACTAAAGATGGTAATTGAAATAAGCAATAAAGGTATGATCTTAATGTTATATAAAAATTCCATCACTACTTATTAAAAACGCTAATCACTTCTAATCCCAGCATGTGCTGAAAAAAAATCATTTCCGCTTATTTTAATTGTCACACAGACGATTTGCTCTACAATGATGCAATCTACCAGTACAAAAGACCTATAAAATGACACAATTACAAGTTCCTTTATAAAAATGGGTGTAAATCAGCATATACATTTTCTCATTTATTATTTCATAGTAGAAATAATCTTTAGCCACATAGAATCTTTGCAAGTGTCCATCATCTCTACTTGGCATCCTACACCTTGTACGAACACTAAATGACGTCGGTTTTGCAATTATAATAAAAAACTATTTACAATCAAATATGATTTCCACAATATTTAAGTTTTATTTTAGTGCAAACTTTTCTTCATTGATATCTTTTGAAATCTACAAGTGTTTTATTTTTTGTTTGTTTATGGGTTACAATTTCTAACCACAAGTGTTTGAAATATATTTAGTTTTTTTATTTTATTTTTAATTTGATATGGTGCCATCACTTCCCATATTATTTGTTTTCTAATGTAAAAGTTATTTTGTTAGACATTATCGGCTGTTACTACAATCACGTCTAAAGAGACTTAAGTCTCTTAATTAACCGCGCAATAGTAACGTAGAACTTCCCTCCGCTGTGGTGAAACAGACCTGGGGGCAAATTATGGCAGTCGTGATCGAACACTTTTTCGATTCGAAAGCAATTTTATTTGTTATTCTTTCTGTCCATACTAAACGGATCGAAACTATTTTTATAGTGTTGTAAAGGATTTATTTGAGTTTTCACAACACTGAAAAAATAAAAAGGAATTGGTCAGTATCGACTGAAATAAAATTGCTTTCGAATCGAAAAAGTATTCGATCACGACTGCCATAATTTGCAACCAGAGTCTTCAGTAGGATTGAGCCCGCAACCCTCATAAAACTAAAAAAATATTAAATGCATTTCCCATGAAAGCTCTAAGGGTAAAAAGATTTAATATTTTGAAGGCATTTACCCAAAAAAACTTATTTCCGTTAGTATTATTTTCATAACAAATAAAAAGTAGGCTCATTTCCCAAATGTTAGTAGCTTTATTGCTGAAAATTGTACTTAGCTTCTTTTTCAATTACCACCCACCTTAAATATGAGTATTTAAAGTACAAGTATAAGTGCAAATTGTACATACAATTTCATTTGCAGCTCCAATTATTGTAAATAATTTCTTTTTATACTGAACTGAAATTGATATCAAGTGTATCTGTATCTCTGTCTGTCTAACAATAAGAATACGAAAAAAGTATTTATAAATTTTGTATCTTAACAGTGCAACGAATACTGCTTATAATTGCACAACAACAACAAAAAAATATTATGAACTGTAATATTTTTACTACATTCCGTTATAATAGATAATATTTAGTATAAGTAACACTCTCACAGAGATTTTTTTAAGTGACACGGTATCGCGCTATTTAGCATTTTGAACATTCATTCTAGGTACTCACTTAAATAGAAAACCAAATTTAATCCGTTACCACTCCTATTTTTCCAAGAAAATCGAATTTTCATATGAAAAACATAAAATTTCTTTAATGGCTTATAACTTCGTAAATATACGTCTAAATGGAAAAATAAGCTTAATTTGTTATCACTCCCATTTTTCACCAAAAATCGAATTTTCTTATGAAAAACATAAAGGCCCTAATTTTGTAAAACGCAACGCAATGCCAAAAATAACATTAAAAGCAAAAACAATGTCAAAATTTTGTTTTTGCTTTCTATAGAAATAAATATGTATTGGGTTTTAAAATTATCAACGCCACAAGATATGCAGCGTTTAAAATTTAAAAATTCAATATACATTTCTATTGAAAACAACAACAAAATTATGAAATATTTTCGATTTAGTTTTTGCTTTAAATTTTTGACGTTGCGTTTGCGTTTTACAAAATTAGGGTCAAAATTTCTTTAATTGCTTATAACTTCGTAAATATACGTTTAAATGGAAAAATAAGCTTAATCTGTCATGACTCCCAGTTTTCACTAAAAATCAAATTTTCATATGAAAAACATAAAATTTCTTTAATTGCTTATAACTTCGTAAATATACGTTTAAATGGAAAAATAAGCATAATTTTTACTCACTCCTATTTTTAACCAAAAATCGCATTTTCATGTGAAAAATATAAAATTTCTTTAATTGCTTATAACTTCGTTAATATACTATCAAAATTATTTTCGGGAATACAAAGTATATAATTAAAGGCTTAGTTAGGCGAACGTTGCTGTACCGTATCTGTACTGTATCCATCAGCTGTTCGCTTTTTGTTATATGAAAACCAATACAAAAGCTTACCGAAATGGAATGTACCGTAGTTGCAACGTACCAATCTGTATAAAATAGAATTTCATGCCGTTGTTACGTGACATTTGTAAGACAGTGATGGGCGGCTTGTATGTTACATTGAATGCGGGTAATTTTGCTCTTTTTTGTTGGTACTTTTTTCAGTATATCTATGGAATTGCGATAAAACAACTTACAATACAAAATATTTCCAAATATACAAATATACATATGTTTAGATGTTTAAAATAAACAAATGCATACACTCATAAAATTATTACAGTAACTGATTGTAGGTTATTAAATTCGTTTTCGGTACTGTTAAAATTGAATAAAAATATAGTTATTTTACGAATAAATTTATTTTTCAACATTTATGTTTGTTATTAAAAAAACAAACTACCAAAAAATAATGTTTTCCGTATTTTTTTTTGTTAATTTGTTTGATTTTTATCGGTTAAAATATATTTTTTAAAAGTAAAAACTATTCAATTTTAACGAATATGATGTTCAATAAATAAAAAACTTAGAAATTACTGAAAAAATCATTTGTTTTAAATGAAATGTAAATGATCCGTTTTTTAAATGAATTTTAATTTGTTTCAAATGAATTTTCGTTTGAATTTAACTACATAATATTTTGAGTGTATACACAAACAATGGAAATGTGAAACATATAAAAGACTTTAAATGGTATCAAAACCTTGTTTGGTGTATGCACATTTACAATATGTGTATGCTACAAATTTAAATATGATGAAATACAAATTTATTTATTGTAAATCTATAATATAAATATTAAATTATTAACATTTTTTACATACACAAAATACTGTTTTAATACCATTTAAATCACGTGGTACCTTTTCTGCACAACGGTCAACATTTGAACATTTTGATTCCCATCACTGTGTGTTTTGTTTTATGTATACTTTAGCTTTTTGGTTAAGTATGGGAAAACATATGACACGTTTTTAAACGTTCTATAAGTGCACCAACGTGCTTACAGTACGGTGCGGTACATTACGGGTACAGCAACGCTCGCCTAACTGAGCCTTAATACGATTTCCGTATGACGTGCTCAATTCCCAACTTTTCATATTTAATAAATACACTGAAATTTATTGTTGAGGAAAAGCTAGCTTCTATGCGCATTTCACTGGTTGCTAAGGCCAGCTCATCAGGAAACCTTTTCCAAAGATTTTAGAAAATCTAAGTCTAACTTGTAACAATATCAAAGCTTAAACAAAACACCAACAATAAACACTGAGTTTATCTTTTCTTACATCCCCCTACAATTGGTTGGGTTCTTTCCGACTCGAATTGTAGTTGTAAGTGGGTTAAAAGAAAAAACAAAATTAAAAAACAAACTGCTTCATTCTATTAATTTCGTAAGAAAACAACAAAAAAAACCAATTTGCCAATTCAGTTTTATGCACGGGCACATGCAATTACAGTTATTTTCGCTTAATTGAGTTTCTAAAAATGCACGACTTTTGACGCAATTAAACGGGAACTCAATTAAGCAGTACTCGGTTAATTGAATCGCCGGCGCAATTAAAACGAAAATCGCTCAACTGAGCAAGATGTGCAATAAAGCGAAACACCCATGCGTAGATAGTAAATAAAACTCATTTCTTTATTTATTTATTAAGTTAAAAAATGGTTTTGGTTTTTTAAAACAAAATAAAAATCAGGTACGTTCATCGTACAATCTTTCTTGCCGCAAAATAATTTTTTTACGTTTGTGGAGCCAAAAACACATTAAGTAGACGGAAATAATAAACCGAAACATTTGCTCTTATTTTTCGCAATGCGGTCTTATTTTACGAAATAATTAAGCGAGTGACGCAATTAAACGGAACTCAACTAATCGGGTATTTTTACATAGACAGTTTACTGAATGATTTCGTCCCATGATTTTAAGCGCAATAAAACGGGAAACTCAATTAAGCGGGGCTCAATTAACCGAAAACAACTGTATATTATCAAAGTTATTTTCGGAAATACAAACTTTATTATTAAATGGAAAAATAGGCGTATCTTATTATCAGTCATATTTTTCTCCAAAAATCGAATTTTCATGTGAAAAACATAAAATTTCTTTAATTGCTTAGAACTTCATAAATTTAAATGAAAAAACAAGCTTAATATGTCTACAGCAACTATTTTAAAGTTTTTTTTAAGTATTGTTTTGCGCTTCACGCCACTATATGTCGATTGCAACAAATATCTGCTACAAAAACGTAGAAAATATATTTTACTCCTGCTTTCAGCGTTGCCACGACCAAAAAAAAATCGTAATCCAAATGTAAAAATAAAGTAACCAAAATATTTATCTTTTAAAAATACTATTTTATTTTCAATTCAGTTGAGCCTAGGGTACGGGGACGGACTGGAATCGCTAAATTGGCCAGATTTTTTGGGTCTTGTCCAGTTACGAGCTAAAATACAAGTTGTCCAGTAAAAACAAATATCTTGGATATTAAAAAATATTTTTTTTTATCAGTACTAAATTTATTGATAACATCCATTTTTCAAAAAAGCCAAAAAAAAAGAAGAAAACAACCGTATATAATCTTTTTATATAAATAGATCTCGAAATGAAATGATGTTTGAAATGAAAGTTCAAATATTTTTGCTTACAACTTACAAAACAAGAGTTGAGTGTCCCTGTAGGCTAGCTGGTAGCGAGCTAGTCTATCAGCGCCGAGGTTGCGGGCTCGATTCCCGCCAGAGACTCTGGTTTCTTTCCTGCAGACAAGCATAGAGATTCGCGGGATTCGATTAGGAAATTAAAAAAAAAAAAAAGTTAGTAAATTCTGCAAGGAATAATATGCTTTTTTACTGTGGCAAAACAATCGTCACCTTAGATCCAGAAGACCGTTATTATTGATTGATCATGATGTTATTATTAACAAATCACATTATAATCAATCAAAAAGTCGATTTTGAATTTTTTGCTACTTTCTTTTAGAACCCTTTGTGTCATATGACGTATGACTGAATTTTAGTTCTTACGTTTTCATGTTTTTTATTTAATTTTTCAAGTTTGAATAAAATTTTACTTTTTTGAAAAACTGTAACGTTCGCATGAACGTATTTGTTTAATTGTCCAATTATTCAAAATCGAGGTGAATTTTGTACATTGCCCAGATTTTTGATTTGGGTTTCTGGCAACCCTAGTTGAAAAATATTATGTGTTTTGTTGTATTTATTGGACACCTTAGATGTGCTCAAATGTAAAAGGCTATTAAGGCGCCCGTACACGACATGTATTTGTCATCTGACATGTCAAATTTTCAAGTCACATGTAATTGTTCATGTCTGTCAAAATTGCTGTTTTACATAAGGTTTATAATATTCGGTCACAAACGTACATGTAAATTGCTTCTGACATTGTCCCTGTTTTTTTTCGCATTGTTATTGCAGAAACCAAAGTAGTTCTCGGTTTCAAAATAGCACGAAAATATTTATTTGCGCCGTAAAATAATTTAGCCATCTTAACATTTTTTCTTTTATTTTAAAGATACCAATTTAGAATTTTATAATTAAACGGTTTTTATGTATATATTTACATAAATTCTATTCAATGGTGTGATGAGCATACATATCTTGGTATTGTAAAATATTAACTTCAGCCGGCTAATGATTCCGTCAATAGTTGACGCCGCTGCTAGTTTCTTCCCGGCATAGATTTCTGATGTCAGATGGTTTGTCAGAAGAAAATAGAGCACGCTCTAATTGAAATTTTGTCAGATGACTTTGCGTCTGACTTTTACAGAAGCAAAGTTAAAAAGGTAACACACGACATGTATGTGTTTTGCAGTGGGAAATATGACATGTCAGATGACAAAAACATGTCGTCTATATGCTCCTTTAAGCCGCTGCATCGATTTTTATAAGATTTTGACAGTATGTTCTTGATGTTTTGGAAAGAACAAAAGGCTTTATAATTTTTTAAAATTTAACAATACACCAATACCCCGGTTTGCGTCGTTTTCGAAGTTGCGTTTTTTAAAATTTCTGTAATTTTTTTGCGTCGATTTTGTTTCATTTTGCTTCGCATGGCTTCGAAGTTGCGTCGCTAGTTTTACGATTTGCGTCGTTAATACAAAAATGTTTGTACAAAGCTTAAACAGAAAAAAGATATTTCCCGTTTAAGTCTAATGCAAATATGTATGTGAAGGTTGTCTGCTGATTGCAACTGGTTTAAAGTTACATTTGCTGAAGTAATGTTAAATTTAAGTATTTTGCAACAACGAGTCAAAAAAAGCAAATAAGCTAAGAATACATCCTGTACATATTGACGAGTTCTAAATCAGAGAAAAAGGCTGTTGATGTTGAAAGAAACCTTGAACTAGTCCCCTCTAAAATAAAATTTATTTGCTGTTCCAGTGACGCTGATAAAATTAAGAAATTGGTTGCAACAAGAACATCGTTACAACATAAACAGGTTACAAAAATGAAAAAGAAGTCTCTTAATGGAAAAAATGGAGCCACTTCTTACTATTTGGATTGAAGATCAAAATCAACGATGAATACCCTCAAAAACACATGGTTATTCAACAGAAAGATTTAACTTTATTTGAAGATCTAAAATAAAATTAAACGTTACAAAGTCTATCAAATCAGCTAAAATTACGAATCTCGGAACCAATTAAATGAAAATCAATACAAATGTATAGAAAATCGTCAAGTTTTTCCGGTCCCAATTAGCTACGCAAACCGGGGTATTAGTGTATCTGTATAAGCTAGAGCTTTCTATGAATCAACAGACTGTCAACCTTTGTTCATAACCAGGTTTCGTATTGCCTCGGTAGGAGTAAATACAAATATACCACGTTCTTACTTCGAAAACTATAAAAGATAACTTTTCAAACCACAATTAAGACTGAGTCGATAATTACCGGCGTAAATTTACCCGCTATTCAGAGTAAACAATTTATTTAAAAACTATAAAAGCTAGATCTTAAATTTTTTTAATACTTTGGGGAGCTTTACTTCATTGCCGTAAAAAAAAAAAAATAGTTAACCCCGGTCTCCACGTGGCAATATTTATTGCGACAAACGTCCAATTTGATTGCTCAATTAAATTTGCGACGTATAGACCCAGGGCTGCCAGATTTGACGATTTTTTGTTACGAAATTAGCAAAGTGACGATTTGCTGACTTTTTTCTAAAAAGTGACGATTTTTATTAGTCTCCAAGTCTGAATAAAGCATTAAATTTTCTGACACGTAGGTTTTTTAATATTGGATTGTTTAACAGCCGTAAAAACCTTAGATTGACCAAAAAATAGCTTAATTGCCATTATTAATTTACGATTGCGGCAAACTTTACTATTAAATAGGCCGCTCTATTCAAAAACTAGAAAACGCGTTTGTTTAGGTACGGCTGTAGTATGCAAGTTTTAAGAAAATCTTGAAATGATTATTTTCAGAGTACAAAAACAAAAATGTAACACTTTGTTTATCTTTCGTCAAACCATCATCGAATGAATCTTTCACGACTCTCTGTATAAATCATTTTTCAACAATTATACGACGGCGAACAGCTACATGAGTTGTAGCTACATGAGCTTATAAGATCCTTGACATGAAAGACTCGATAGATAGTCTTTACCCACGGCTTAAGGCCCAACCATAATACGCATAGCCGTGCTTAACCTACTGTCAAAAATTACCAAAAAGTCTCTCAAATGTATTTAAAAAAACTAAAACAAAATTAAAAAAACATTTGATTCCGTACACACAGAAAAAAATATCCATGTAAAATTAACATGGAAAAATGTTAATTGCGAATCATGTTAAATTTCAGAAATATTATGCCCTTTACTTAAATTTATCATTATTTCATATTAATTTTTAATAAAAAATATCAACATAACCTTAAATTACGTTTATTTAATATTATTCACTGTTAAAAAAATAAAAATAAAAAAATATTAAAATATAAATAAATCTGGATTCAATATTGAACCCATAAAAACCTGTTTTGTATTAAAATCAAAAGTTTATCTTGTTAAATTAACATGCATACCTACTTAATTATGTACATTTTTTATTTTCACTTTTAAAATATGTTATAAAAAGAAGACAATTCCCGTATTCTTTTAATTAAAATTGTTTATTTAAATAGTACATCAAGTTTTCAAAGTAGAATGATGACCATATCGGGCGATTCTGCTGATGCTTCTGTTAACAAAGGAGAATACAAAATAAGTGAAACATGTGTTACAGGGTTTTTAATTATTCTTACATAAATGCAAATGTTGTCTGAAGCTTCTTCACACTGTTAAAATACACTCAAACCCATTTGATTCTACATGAAATTCACGTTGTTTCAACTGGAAATAACTTTCATTCAACGTGATTCCGATTGTTATTTCAATATAAATTAAATTTTGCTCTAACTTTACTGCAATGTTAAATTAACATGAATTATAGTTATATAAAAAGAAAAAAATGTTGTTCGCAGTTATTGTAAAATCAGGTTGAATTAACATGAAACCCGTATGAAGCAAAATCACCACCGAAAAAATTTAAATCAACCTTGTTTTCGACGTTTTTAACTTGATTTTTTTCTGTGTGTACTGTCTTTACGTTTTACTTTTTCATTCGTTGTTTAATTTTGTTATTGTTTTCAATATCAAAAAAGCACATGTCGTCAACATGACATGAATCATTTGAACGCCAATTCATGTTCAAAGAAGAAAAAGGAAGAATCTTGTCAATAAGACATGAGCCGTATGAACTCAGACTAAGTTCAATATGGTTTGCTTCATATGATTTACATGTATTCGCACATTTGCTTAATCCAACTTAAGCACATTCTGGTTAGGCTTTTAAACGATTCCCACAACTATTGATCCACTGTGCTTTGGAAGAATCTCAATCGTGTTACAAAACATTGTTAAAAAGCACTAAATTTTAAGTTTTCCGAATTTTTGACGATTTTTCGAAACGTGAAAGACGATTTTTTTATATTTTCTCAGGAAATTGACGATTTACTCAAAAATTTATCTGGCAGCCCTGTATAGACCGCAAATTGCCATGAGTGGCAATCCATTGCGCAATGATTGCTCTTCTGATTGCTTGAGCAATTATTGCTTAGCAATCTGCTGTAAATCAGTTGTCATTTATCTGACATTTCATTTCTCTATACGTTTGTTTATGGTAAAGAAATTTCACGTGTTCTCCAGCAATATAATCAGCAATTATTGCGCCATTGTTCTGTCATTGTTCTGCCGACGTTTTTGCTTACGTGGAGAACCAGTGTAAAGCAAAAGTAAAATAAATCGACAACCACTCAATGCACAGCCGTACAAAAAGCTCCTTTTTACAAATAAATAATTTTCATTTTGAATAAAATCATATTTAATTCTTTCTAACTTTATTCATGAAAGTTAACAAAAATTTACATTTTTCTTTAAAACATATGCCAGAAGCAGTGGAGAAATAAAAAAAAAAAAAATTTCTATCGGGTATATTTGTAGAAAACTTCATGAATTTTGTATTCCCAAGAACTGAAATTACTTTTTGATAATAAACAGGCAAGTGCACGGCCTAAAAAACACTTAATTTACAACATCTTTTGTAAGTTGTTGTTGTTTTTATTTAGTTTTTCTTAACCTACTTACAACTACAATTAATGTTGAGAGAATTTCAACTAATTGTAGTGGGGAATGTGAGATGAGATAAACCCACTGTTGTTTATTGTTGATGTGTTTTGTTCAAGCTTTGATATTGTTACAAGTAGAACTGTTGCTATAATTCTTATACGTTTAACAGTTTTATTTGGTTTAATATCTTTAGTTTGTCTAAAATCTTTATTGATGAAGTTTCCTGATGATCTGGCCTAAGCAACCAGTGAAATGCATAGGAATAGCTTATCCCATCAACAAAAAATTTCAAGTATTTTTTGTCAAGAATAAAAACTGGGAATTAAGCACGAATAGCAAAATCTTTTGAAACTTCATGAACTTCATTGTTGTTTTTCTCCATACCGACTTTTTGGCATATGCTGACGATTTGTTCTTTCCCAAAAAGATTTTCACAAAACACTGAACTCCACTATCGTTTTCCTAGTTATTCGTTAAAAAGCATCCAACAAAAATTGTAATTAAAATAAACTCTTTATAATTCTATTTACATTTAAGATTAATCGTAATTTTTGTATTTGTTTTTATTGCATTAAAATCATTATGGTTTAAAACTTTTTATTTGTTCAATACACTTTGTAAATGATTTGCGGTTTCTATTTTAGATGTAAAAAAAATAATATACAATGTTTCATATTATAAACCACTTCTGGTTTATTTTTATGAAAAAGGGTTGTAAATGAAATGAAATGTATGTATTAGTTTTTAGAATCAAGATATTAAAATTATATGATAATGAGTTGGAATTAATGTCTAACAAAATATAAATTTCTTTTTAAATTGATGTAAAGCAAATTTCTTTGATGGGAATTATAAGTCAAATCAGTCTTTGTTTCCTTTTATGTAATTGAATGTTATACGATTCGGCGGCAAATAGAATTTTAGGTATGTCGGTACCAGCCATAGAAAGTTCAGGACTAGGTTAGGTTAGGTTAAATGGGTAGCCGTCACGATGACGACTCACTTGGGTCCTTATAGCGGTCCCTTTGTGATACCCCTAGCCAGTGACAAGAGTCAGCCAGTATCCACCAGACTATTGCCCAGAGGTCACTGCAGTCTCGAACCACCCCGATTCCCTGCAGACCAAGGAGACCGATTTCAGTCTCAAATTGGACAAATCGTCCAAACATGAATATTCTGGTCTCCCAAAATGCCTAAACCTTATGCCCCCAGACCGGGGCATTGGCAGAGAAAGTGAAACACCGTCTCCTTCTCCTCCTCATCATGACAACTCCTACAGTAATCATTATACGCAAGACCCATCCTCCTAGCATGAGTTCCTATCACCCAGTGACCCGTGATGACCGATAGCACTGTCCTCATTCGGTCCCTGCCCAGACCGAGTAGTACGCGCTTTCTCGCCGCGTCATAGCCAGGCCATAGAGTCCTGGCCATCAAGCAGGTATGCTCCCCCTGCCATTTCCCTTGCAGCGGGCCATTGAAGTTCCAATCAGGCCGTCGACGAACATGTCGTCCAAGAGACAGCCCCGTTTGGCCAGACCGTCCCCAGACCGTCCCCAGCATGGTTACCCAGGCATCCACTGTGCCCTGGTATCCATGTCAGCGTTACACTGGAATGTTTCTCGATCTCATTTAGATTCATCCAGTTCAGTGTTTTTATTCAGTACTATTTATTGTTCTTTTTTAGTTCTTTTTCATATATTGTTTTCATCTGCTCTGTAAATGTACCGTCTTAGGGAACAAGAGATTTCTCGGGGTAACTATCTTGAAAACAACTAAAATTTATGATCTCCTGTCATAATTGGCTTCATTCGCAGCTTAGACTTTTTATATACGAGGAAACAAATCATCGAACGACTCCGGTGGACCCAAACTTTAACCAGTTAAAATAACCTCGTTTCCCTGCACTTTAACCCCTTCGGAACCTCCAAAGAAAGTTTGAATCGTTGCTGTGGGTGGAAGTGGGCGCTGGATTATATAAAGAGAAGGGAAAAGAGAATGCCATTTCTTTTCCTCTCTCTCCTAAAATCTCTAGACTTGACGGCTAAAATTTGAAGGTTGTAAACCAGCACTTACTTAGAGAGAGAAATGTCAGAAGTTGCTTTTGTTTTTGACAGATTGACTAACGAAGCTCATCCCAGCTGAGGAGTCAGCCGTTATTTTTTATGGCTTTATATAAATTTAGATTCCAAATAGTTACTTTTCAGTGGCTTTTCTGTTGAAGGGGTAACTTAAAACCAAACTAATAAAAAGAACCAAATTAATCGATTAAATTAATTTTAATGTTCATTTTATTTTTATGCCAGTTTTCAAGGTCTTGACAACAGTTTGTTCGTAAATATGAATTTAAATAAATAAATAATATTGAACTCAAATTTCAAAAGTTTCTGGTAAAAGAAAATTTGATGTCTTTATTAATAAATAATAAATTAAATAAACAAAATTCATCAAAACAACAACAAAAAAAAAAAAAAATAAAATAAACAGAGTTATAAAAAACTTAAAGTACATTTGTGTAGTGAATTATATTAAATTAAGTTGTCATCGGAAAATGTTGCCAACTGCGATAACAAATTGGTAAATATTTATTTTAGCCAAATGATTTTTAATCAATTATTTTATTTTTTGCTTTAATTTTTCTCTTTTTTCTTATAAATTTTAAACAAATATCAACTGATTTGTATTTGGCTTTTAAACAGGCTTTTTATCTACCAAAAGCGAGAGTCATTTATTTGTTTTATCAATTTTGCATTTTTTTTAAGGAAAGTTTGTTAAAATTATTTGCTGGAGGTGATAATTTTGGTAAGTTGTACATACAAATTCTCTATAAATTATGAAAAATGCAAATAGAAGGTGTGTTATTAGATAATTATGATGTTATTGGATAAAAAAATTCATTTAAAATTTGTGGTAATATTGCAGAATTTAAAGCAAAAAAAAAAAAAAAAATAAAATTTTTCAGATAAAGAACTTAAAAGCTTCACGACGCAATCCCATTTATCGTGGTTGATACGTTGTTACAGCATAGATCGTCCGTCCCCTTACGTGTTTCACTTTCTCGACAAATGTTCGGCTTTGGCTGTCGGAAGAAACGAAATCCTTGGCAACTTATACACTTTTGCTGAGATTAATGTGTTGCTTAACTAATGCGAAGCTTAACTTAATTTTTGCTTAATTCCGTAATAGATTTTAAAATCGCTTATAATGCATTGCACATTTTAAAAACTATTATTTTTGCAAGGGATCGATTTAAGTCTCATACATACATACCTGTTTAATAGTTAGACATGTCTTGACTTGAATCTGACTTGAAATCGCATAAAAAGGTGTTCTGTAAATCGCAATCACAAGAATTTGGCGACTTCAAACTGCAAAGTTACCCAATAAAAAATTGTATCATTTTGCGAAGCACTAATGGTACATTTAAAAAAATAAGCGCACAATTATGCGCTACGCAAATAAGACATACAGAAATGCAGTAAAGTAAGTGAAAGAACTCTCAACAACTTTTATAAAAATAAAAAAAAAACATTTCAAGTGCTACGGCATTCCCTTACTACGAAGCAGGTTTGTAAGGGAGAAAACTAAAAAATAACTGTATCAAAACATTCAGTGTGTAAGGCTGATCGTTACATATAACAATTTTTATATGCGCTGAATTATGCGCTTTATGTGTCAAAACGGTATTGCTTCAAAGTGGGAACTCGCCATATTAAATTCATGTCTTCCGTCAGCGCAATGGTAAGCGAAACGTTTATGTTTCTCCCTTACAAACCTGCCTCGTTGGAAGCTCCATTTTTATTGGGTATGTTCAAGGGAACTAGAATATTTGTAAGAAACTATTGAAGAAACTACTTAGAACAACATAAAACAAATTTGGCGTTTTGCGATTTCAAATCGTCCAATAGTCAGAGCATGGATGTATGTTATAACAAATAAATATTATAACAAATATGTTATAACTTTGCGCGTAGAAAATTTCTAAGGAATTTGTTTTTATTGTTTTAAGAGAGCTTCTTCTCAAGTCGTTTCCCTATGGTTTATATATGCAAAAGTAATCGAAAAAAGCTTAAACAGATGTTTGCATGTGAACAATTCAGCAACTATAAATGGAAATTGGAAAGATATTGAACAGCAAAAGTTGAAGCGTGTGAACCCTGACATGTTGGGCACACTCAGGCGGCATGAAATAGCCCCCACGAAATAAGTCCCTAAAACGGAAATGATATAACTCCCCAAAAAAATATATGAGAGGCAACAACAACGTTTTTTGGGGGTTTATTTCATTTTTTTTGGGAATTATTTCATTTTTATATTATGAAATATGAAATAAGTCCCCAAAAATCTGAAATGAAATAAGTCCCTAAAAATATTTTGGGGACTTTTTTCATTTTCGAATTTATTCCAAAATCGTCAAAAATGCAGATCATGTCCCGTTATAATATGTAAACAAAACTTGTTTTAATGAATGGTCAAGACCATTCATTCATTAAAAATAATATTACTAGGAATTTAGTTTGAGAAATAATTTTGCGGTAAGGAATGAAATAAAGGCATTATGGTGTTATTGCTCATAAATTTTTTTTTTGCTGGATGCCCTAAATCCAGGTATTAATTCATAATCGTTTATTTGGTCCTCTTCCATTTTATTATTTGATTCAATTTTTTGTTTATATTTCCTTGTAACACGCGGATAGTATATTGAATTGATAATGTCATGTAATAATAAAAAAACGTGCTGATATAAACTAACAATTCTTCATACAATAGTCAGTACCGTTACTTTCTCATTTGATAAGTTCTTAACTAAGTGCAGTATCCCAGAAAACTTGAAATGCAATATAGAGCGCACCTGCCGCGTATGTCGCGGGCCAACCGCGCGCGCCGCGATTAGCAGCCGGTCGCGCTCCCCCCCGCCCCCTCCTTTACCATATTTTTTCAACACTTGACAATGGCAACTTATTCTTTTGGGAATTTGTAGCCATAACAATTACACTATTATGGCGTTATTTGCACTTTGGTTACTAAACGATTATGGTGATATTGCACTTGGGTGCAGGCAATAAAGCCATATGATTTTATTTCTCATTCCGTTGAGAAATAAGTTCATATGGCTTTATTTTCATTTCTCATTCCATTGAAAAATAAATCCATATGGCTTTATTGCCTATAACTATATAACACTGCATCCAAATAAATCTATGGCGGTGCACAAAATGACCCCAGGAAATATGGCCCCAAAAGGAAAATGAAAAACGGCCCCAAAATTTTACATGAGACACAACAACACGCAATTTTGGCGCAATTTTTTGTTTTTTTGGGGTTATATTTCATTTTTTCGTTAGGGTGTTTTTGCATTTTAATAAGTGGAATGAAAAATTACCCCATTATCAAGGAATGAAAAATGGCCCCAAATAGAATCACAATTTTTACTTTGGGGTTTTTTTTCATCTACTAATAAAATATGCAAGTTAAAAGAAATCAAAAATCACCACAAACATTTTTACACAAATTTTATAAAATTCTATGTAAAAGTTTTTAGGGATAACAAAAAAAACCCGAATTCTTACACCAAAGTAGAGAAAAATCCTTGCCGGTTATGCAGAGATGCTTTAGTTAGCGAAGCCGGTGTTTGTTATACCATAGAGGAAAAAAATCATTGAGCCCGGCCGAAGGCCAGCTATTTCCAGAAGAGTTCGTTATACCATAGAAAAGAAAATCCTTGCGCCCGGCCGAAGGCCGGCTATGTAGTGGAGCTTTAGTGAGCGAAGCCAGTGTTCGTTATACCAAAGAGAAGAAAATCTTTTCACCCGGCCGAAGGCCGGCTATACAGAGAAGCTTTAGTTAGCGAAGCCAGTGTTCCTTATACCATAGAGAAAAAAATCCTTGCGACCGGCCAAAGTCCGTCTATAACGTAGAGCTTTAGTAAGCAAAGCCAGTGTTCGTTATACCATAGAGAAAAAAATCCTTGTGCATGGCCGAAAGCCCAACCGTGCTATCAATCGTACGATTTTTAAAACCAAAACTGTATAATTATCCGGATTTTGAAATCGGGATTCTAAATTTGGGATTTTTAGTTTTGGGCATATGAACTCCACCGAAAATGTTTAATGTCACTTTCTTTGTGTTCTTTTTTGGGGTTAAAATTCATTACATATAAATTTTGAGGTGATTTTTCATAATGAAAAATAACCCCAAATTTAGGGTCATATTTCATTTTATTTTTAGGGTTATTTTTCATTTTTTTGGGGTAATTTTTCATTAAAAAAATGGGGCCATATTGCATTATGAAAAATAGCCCCATATTTGGGGTCAATTTTCATTTAGTTTTTTGGGGCCATATTTCCTGGGGTCATATTTCGCAGCGCCTAATCTATATTTTGAATTGATTGAATGTTTTGAATACTTTTTGGGGACTTATTTCATTTCAGGAATTGGGGATGTATTTCATATTGATTTGAAGAGTTATTTCATTTCGTTGATGTTTCATTTCATTTTAAAATTGGGGGTTTATTTCATATGAAATAAGACCACAAACATTGGGGATTTATTTCATAATTTTGTTGGGGACTTATTTCGTGTGGGGGGGGGGGGGCTATTTCATGCCGCCGCACACTGAAGACCTTTTAACTGGGTTTATTTTAGAACTTTTACTAATATTTTTTTTTTTAATTAACTTATTTGATTCAAATTAAAACAAAAGATTAAGCAAACTTTATTTTCAGCTGATCTTTCTGTACAAAATTTTATATAAAATGTGAATTTAAGACATACGAGCAGTGCTGCCACAACCAATACAGTTTTTACAACCAAAATTTTGAAAAAAGTTACCAAATGTAAAAATATATAACCAAATTTAAAATGCCTCGTTTTAATTGAGAAAATTATTAAAATTTATTTTAAGTTGCATTGTAATACAAAGGTTATTTGCACTTTATAGTAAAATAATAACTATAAATCAAGAAAACAAAACAAGAAATGTAATTCTTTTTCATTTTAAGAACTAACGAGAAACTTTATTAGAAGTTTTTATTTATTTGAGACTTTTTTTCGTAAAACAAAATATTTTTATTTTACAAGAGTTAAGCCCGTAAAATTTCCATACAAAATTCAGTATATTGAAAGTTAATAAATTGAATATTTTTTTAAATGCCAGTTATAAATCTATAAGCGTTTGACTATATGGCGATTATTTTGGCGAAAATTTAAACGATTGGCAATATGCGAAATGAATTTTATGTAAATATTTTCTAATTTACATACCTACATATATTTAAAATATTATAAAAACTTTTTTCTCTTCTTTGTAAATTATATTTCAAATTTATAACTCTTATTATAAATAACTGTTTCAAAATTGTTCTATTTGATATAAATATTTTATGTATCATTGGAAAATATTATGTATATTTTCAAATATGTATTTAAATATACCTCTGGAAATAACCGAAATTTAGAACGTTAAACTTATTTTCAAGTTTTTAGAAACACTAAAACGACTTTTGTGTATTTTTTTAAAATCGATTCCGTATGATTTTATGCACTTCCTACTCTAAGTACTACTTATCTTTACTAACCTTAAAAACAAGAAAAACTACGCTCATTTAAAAAAAATAATTGAAAATCTCCATTGATTTAAACTTCAATTGTTTTCGATTTTAGAATATGGCGTTTTTAACATAAAAATTACAAAGGGCAATATTTTCTTAACAAAAATCTTAAAAAAATTATTTGGTTGCTGTTTTAAAAGGATTTTTTTGTTTTCGATAGAGTATAAAAAACTTCCGTTCATTGGTAACAAATAATGACAAAATCGTAGTACACAGTACAAATTATTCGAGCTCGTAAATAATTGTATCAAGAAAAACATATTCGTAGGATTATTTAAGAAAAAAGTAACCAAAATGAAAAAAATATTCACATCTCCACTAGGGAATCGTAAATCGATTTCGATTCCAATCGAAAATCGATTTTGTCGTAAAGGCACCCGTACACGACATGTATTTGTCATCTGACATGTCAAATGTTCAAGTCACATGTAATTGTTCATGTCTGTCAAAATTGCTGTTTTACATAAGGTTTATAATATTCGGTCACAAACGTACATGTAATTTGCTTCTGACATTGTCTCTGTTTTTTTTCGCATTGTTATTGCAGAAACCAGAGTAGTTCTCGGTTTCAAAATAGCTTGCTGTCGGCACGAAAATATTTATTTGCGCCGTAAAATAATTTAGCCATCTTAACATTTTTGTCTTTTATTTTAAAGATACCAATTTAGAATTTTATAATGAAACGGTTTTTATGTATATATTTACATAAATTATATTCAATGGTGAGATGAGCATACAAATCTTGGTATTGTAAAATATTAACTTCAGCCGGCTAATGATTCCGTCAATAGTTGACGCCGCTGCTAGTTTCATCCCGGCATAGATTTCTGATGTCAGATGGTTTGTCAGAAGAAAATAGAGCACGCTCTAATTCAAATTTTGTCAGATGACTTTGCGTCTGACTTTTACAGAAGCAAAGTTAAAAAGGTAACACACGACATGTATGTGTTTTGCAGTGGGAAATTTGACATGTCAGATGACAAAAACATGTCGTCCATACGCTCCTTAAAAAAAATTCGACTTTTTGCAATCGAATTTACGCACGCGATTTTATACTGAAATCGATTATTGGGCTTTTAAAATCGATTTTTTTATTTTTATCAAAATTTTGGCAATTTTTAATTTTAATCTTAATTAAATCGATAAATTATGGGCATACACAATAAAACTTTATCTTTTGTGCGTAGATACGTGTGTAGGTATGCTTATGCAGTTTTCCAAGGTAACGTTGTAGATTTACGTATTTATCTATTAGCATCCTTGGTATACTGCTAACTTTAAAATAAGGGCTCTTGTTCTTCAGAAATTAAAGTCATCAATGGACAGTGAACAAAACAGTCCTAAACATATCGTACCGAACCAAACACTGAAAGTCAGCTTCGTGAACATCAACATATTATAGAAACAGAACAGGTGTATTAATCCATGGCATTCCTGTGGAAATACGCTAATACTCAAACAGACCAGTGTGTGAGCGATATTTAAATCTAGTTATAGGAAGGGTAAAAAAAAACAAAAAGGATGTAATTTATCCTATCAAAAACGAAATTACAACGAAATATCTCTGCGTCTTTCTGACATCAACGACATGCAAACATTTGTTTTCTAAAACTAACTTAATAGTAACTTAGCAAATAAACAATCGGCACCGATCAGTAACTATTGTCATAATCCTTTGAAATACTATCCATACATTCAGACTTGTCACAGAAATCAATTTCGATCAAAATTGATTTCGTTTTATGTGAAGCAAGATACGAAATCACTTCCACTTTCAATCGGAATTAATTTATGTGACAGGCCTGACTGACTATACAAGAATACAATTTTAATGTGTGAAATATACATGCACTTGTTCCTCTAAAGGCCATTTCAAAATTTACACATTTTCACTTACACGAAATATGTATATAAAAAGTAGTCATAATCTACCCACCGTAAAAATCTCAGTTCAATATCTCTAGTAGTTTGCCATAAAAATGCTGGTGTATCCCCCTTTGTGATATTAGGTATAAGTTTGCAAATTAATCTTAAACGATTTTGAAATCGATTTTGAGGTTCGATTAATCGATTTCAAAAACCGAAATAAAAAAAGTCGATCGAAACATCGAAAATCGATTTTGGAATCCATTTACCATTCCCTAATCTCCACATTGAAAAAAAATATAACCAATTTTGGTTAGAAATAACCAAAAACGGCAGCTCTGCATACGAGCTAATTAAAGAAATTAAAGAAAATCGGGACTATTAGTAGGGTATTCAAACGATTAACCGTTGTTCGATTGATCGATTAATTTTATTCGAATAATTTAAAATTGCTTATTTTCGATTAACGAATAATTTATGCTGATTATTCGAAAATTAGCTTTTTACAGTATTAGTTTTTTTTCTTTTATGTTAAAAATAAGCCAGTTAGTTTTAAAAACCCTTTTATTGTTTCTTAACTCAGAAACATTTCCTTGAAGTAACAATTTTTTATAATATAGTACAAAGACTGAAACTAAAAGGTTTGGGAATAATTTATTTTTAAGAATGTTTGTTACAGACTTTTACCACCACTATCCCAGTAAAAAATGGAGCTTCCAACGAAGCAGGTTTGTAAGGGAGAAACATAAGAGTTGCGCTTACCATTGCGCATACGGAAGACATGAATTTTATATGGCGAGTTCCCACTTTGAAGCAATACATTTTTGGCACATGAAGCGCATTATTCAGCACATAAAAAAATTGTTGGATGTAACGATCAGCTTTACACACTGAATGTTCTGATACAGTTATTTTTTAGTATTCTCCCTTACAAACCTGCTTCGTAGTAAGGGAATGCCGTAGCACTTGAAATGTTATTTTTTTTTATAAAAGTTGTTGAGAGTTTTTTCGCTTACTTTACTGCATTTCTGTATGTCTTATTGCGTAGCGCATAATTCTGCGCTTATTTTTTTAAATGTACCATTAGTGCTTCGCAATATGATAAAATTTTTTATTGGGATGATTCAGATGAAGAAGATGATTTTTTAGAGACGAATGAAAACAACCTTCTACCAGACTTTAACAAGACAAGAAAAGTATTAAAATTGTTTAAAAATCAAAAAGAGATTCAAGTGGTATAATGGAATTTTAATAATTTTAAGAAAATGCAAGAAAAAGAACAGAGATATTGTTCATGAGAGAATTTTACAATAACTGCCTGTTTAACGATATCGAACGTCATCGTTCGCATATAAAATAACATTAAAAACAAAAACAAACTTCGAACAAAGTTGACGAAAGATGACGTTCGAAATCCATGAACAGGCTGTAAGTTCAAGAATCTTTTCTGAATCAAGTTTCATCCAAACAAAAGAAAGAAATCATTTGAAACATAAACATTTAAACTGTATTCTCTTTTAGAAAGATTATTTTAGAAAATTAGCTTAAAATTTTATGCTATTTTTAATTTGTTTATGTTCATGTTTGTTTTTTTTCCTAAGCTAATCCCGCAAAACTACGCTTTTTTGCAGGAGATCAGAGGCTCTGGCGGGAATCGAACCGGCAACCCCGGCATAACTCACTACCGGCTAGCCTCCCTGGACACCCTTTAATAGTTTTCCTCTTTTATTACATGACGTACCATTTGTTAAATTGTTGTTACTTTTTTAAGAACATTTTCATGTTAAAAAATATAATTTTTAGTCTTATCTTAAAACTTTTAAACTATACAAAATTAAAATTATTCGATTAACCGAAAAATATTAAATTATTCGATTGTTATTCGATTAAATTTTTACATCGAATAATTATTCGTGCGATTAATCGATTAAAACAATACTTCGATTAAGTGAATACCCTAACTGTTAGTAAAGATAAACTCACTGTTTATTGTTGTTGTTTTTGTTTAAGCTTTGATAATCACCCTTATTGTGATTGGCGTATTTAAAATTCGCCTACGACTGTTTGGTAATAGATTAAAGAGAACGTGAACTTTTTTCCTTTAATCTATTACCAAACTGTCGTAGACGCATTTTAAATACGCCAAACACAATAAGGGTGATTGTTTTAAGTAAAACTGGTGTTTATAATTCTTAAGGTACGGTCACATATGGCAAACAATTGTCAAATTTTGTTTGCCGGCATTTTTAAAAAATTTGTTAAAAAAAATAAAAATTTTACTTGCTGGTCACACTACGCACATTAATTTGCCCATTTTTGTTTGTTCAAACAGATATGAAATAGCTTCAAATAAAAAATGGGAAAACATGTTTTTCACATATAAAAATATTTGCCTAAAAATAAATATTTGAACAAATTGTCAAAAATATAAATTAAATAAATAAAATTACTTTTTATTAAAACTAAAAATTATCATTTTGATGCAAAATATTGAAACTTTTATGGTTTTATGGTAAAGAAGAGCGAGAACAGCAGTTTTAAAAGTAAAAAAGGATTTACATAACAAATAAAGGGATAAATGCAATTTGGCGAAGTAATTTCCAGTCTAATACAACTAAATTAAACTATATTATGAACTAAAGCAATATTCGTTACGGTTTAGTTACGCAAGCAATAAAGTGTTTTTAGACAGTGGATCTATTGTAAATTATAGGCCGATCTTCACGAAATTTAGTTGTATGATTTCTAGGCATATAAATTGAGTTTGTGCAAAATTTAACGATAAAAGGTGCATTCCGCCACCAATTTACGTTAGTTTTTGTTACAGAAATATCGATTTTTTCGGGAGGTTGTTTCACATTTTAGTCCAAAACGCTTTTCCTACTAAACCAAAAGTGCTAAATTTCAGCCAAACTGCTTAAAAGAACTTGAGTGAACTTACCACCAAAATTTTTATTTTTCGTCAGCATGCTTTTCTTAATCGATATAACAATGTTCATCCGTCCGGTTAGCTGTCCATGTTAATCTTATTCGCAAAGTACATGTCGCAATTTTTGAGATAATCGGGTGTGTTCTAGAATCCGAATTCACTCGAAAGTGGATTAATTCAGCATTTTTTGTGTTCTGCAATTCACCACCACATGTTTTTATTCGTTTTCAATTAGAGTAGTAAGGGGTTAGTGAAAGTAAAACAAATTGACTTTTATTCTTATATTTGAGAACATTTGAAGCAAAAACAGAATTTTGCGAATATCGCGAATTTTTGAAAATTTCAACTGATTTCGCAATTTTTACAGAATTTTTGCCATTCCTTGTAGTGTTAGGGACTTTTAATCAAGTTTAAGGCTTATTCCAAATATATTAAATATTTTCGCACATTTTCGCTATTTTTAAAATTTTTTGTTTTTCCGACATTTTGTTTTTTAACCGATACATTTTTGGGTTTGCTTCCAAGTTTGCAATTTTTCGTGATTTTCTGCTAATTAAGCAATTTTTATCAAATTTTTGCCATTCCTTATAATTTTAGGGACTTTTAATCAATTTTATGGCTTGTTTGATGAATACGGCAGCTGATAGTAATGAAATGTTGTTTACGTTTTTATTGTCATAAGAGGTGGAAAGAATCGGTCAATAATTTCACATAGCCCCCATAAAAACTTATTTCTGGAGAAGAGTCCTTGTTCCCATAGACAATCTATTATCACCTTACCAAATGTTATTGTAATCGATCCATATTTTACCATAGCTCTTATACAAATACCACTTCTGTAAATAGCTTTTAATGTCATAATAATCTTATAAATGCCGGTTTTGGCAATAATTTCTATAATAGCAAGGTATATATAGCAGGTAGTCTCGGAAAGCCAGCTGGTTATTTTTTATTTGCTTGTTTCGTGATACAAACTGTCAAATGTTGTATAGTAAACAAGTAAACAAGGTTTTTTGTCTTTTCTTTTGTCTTTTTGTCTCTTTTCAACCCCTTTGCTGTTTGACAGTTCGTATCACAAAACAACAATAAAAAGCCCTGCTGTTCGTTTTGTTGTACAATTGTTGTAATCTCGCGGCTACCTGCTATAAATATACCTTATATAATAGCTTGTATGTCGTGCCAAAATTTCGTCTTGTTAGACCGAGAATTGGTTCTAGGTCACTTGCTATAATCACTTCAAGACGAAAAAAATCTCATAAAGGTGTCTATGTCGGTATATTATTTTGCGCTAATATGTTTTATATAAATCTTAAATTCATGATATAATTTTGTTTTGGCGGGTCTCTGATTGTCCAATGACCCCAAACTGGTACACTCTCACAAATTTATCTATTTATATAGATACGGAATCTTTGCAATTCATAATTCGTAACATAGGCTTATAGAAATTACCCATTTACTTAAGAAAAATGTATTTTGTAACATCTTGAATCCTATTTACCGCGCAACTTTTTGCTAAAAAGAGAACACAGGAAAAATTTTTACATAAATAAGTTTTTTCGTCATTAAAAACTTATTTAATTTTGTTAATTTTTTCAATTTTATTCAATAATTTTTATTTTAAAGCTTTTTATTTGCCGCTGTTTGTTCTTTCAAAATTTTTGTAAGAACAAATATTTATTTGCCTAAAAACAAGGAAAATATTTGACGTGAAATGGTCACATTAGGAGCATTTTTGTTTGCTAGCAAATAATTTTGTTTGCCCAAAATCAGCTGTTTTTCTGTTTGCCCCTCAAAAATATTTTGTGGTCAGATTAGGGCAAACAAATATTTGAAATTTTTTGAAAAATTTTTGCCATATGTGACCGTACCTTTATTCACATTACAGTTTTATTTGTTTAATATCTTTAGTTTTTCTAAAATCTTTAGATGAAGTTTCCTGACGATCTGGAATAGCTTATCCCATCAACAATAAATTTCAGTTGATCCATAGTATAAAATGGGAATTAAGCACATTTAAACCAGACCTTGTTAATTAATTTTTTGACTCTCACGAAAAATTTTGATGAACATTTTTTTGGTTTTTACAAGAATACTTTATTTATTTATTGTAACTTAAATTTTGTATTTAAACTTAAATGTTGAAAATCGTTTTTAACTATTTTAAATATTATTGAAATGAATTTTTGCCCCTCAGTATTAATTGAAATAAATTTTTGCCAGAAAACATTTAACTGAGTGATTGTCAATTTAACTGACTAAAGCCAACTGGCCACATCACATTTGTAAAACGAGTATTGAGAATGAAATTTAACACGCACAATTTAAATGAATCAAATAGAAATGAAATAAAAAATCAATTCAATTTTTTGACAATTAAATCTGTCAAAAATGTTTTAAGTGTTCGAAAATTAATTAGATAAATAAGAAATGTGAATGAATGTTGTATCTAAATGTGGGAAATAGACCCACAAAAAATTATTTAATTAAAAAAAGAAACTTAAATAATAACAAAAATGAAAATAATGACATAATAACAATATACATAACAATTTATGTACTCGTTCAACAAGCAGTACTCACTCGCTGTGCTTTTCTGGGTCTATTTTTTTCTGTTTTAGAGCTGCACTCGAAATCTCTTTAAAATGGGTTTAAGTACATGACATTAAGGCTTTTGAAGCAAAGTCTATTTTATTCTTCTTTTATGCTAGCGTGCCTTCAAGAGATCTTCATAGTAGTAGCGATAACAATGTACTTTTTAGGTTAAGACTTGTCATGCGGGCTTACAACAGCTGGTTTATGTTTTACAAATGGTTTGTATCTTCAATAACCAGTCAAGAATAGTGGAGAGGGCATTGTGTGTTTGTGGTGATGTGTATAACACATAAAAATTGGGTGTTACCAGCGTTGCCATTTGTCAAGATTTCCCATTTTTTGCAAGTTTTTTGAGATGCCAAAAAGTTTTTTATTTATTTAAAGTTTTTTCAAGTTTTTTATAAATATATAAAGTTTTTCAAGTTTTAAGTATGCAAGTTTTGGAAGTTTAAAAATCCCAAAGATATTGGTTTAGGTGCTGAAGTAATTTTAGCACTAGCTTCATATAAATTATCTGAAGATGATGAAACAGACTTAAGAGTTCATTGTTTCACGTTTTATGTTGAACTTTGCAATGGATTGTTAAAAAGGATCGATTTTGATAACGACAGCCTTAAACAAGTTAAAGTTTTAGAACATTTTAATGTAATAAAAGGTTACCAAAAACTATTGCTCAATTATGTGCTATTTTCCCAAATGTTGTAGATGTAAGTGATATTCACTTTAATTTTTCGGAACATAATTTACAAAAAGAGCAAAATGTTGAGAGTTTTTGGGAGGATGTATCTAAAACAAGACGTTGTGATAAGTCCGAAGTTTTTCCATATTCAAAAAAATTAGTTTATTAAATTTTGACGTCAACAATATCTGCAGCTAATGTAGAGCGTATTTCCTCAAAAATAAATTTAAACAAAAATATTGTTAGAAACAATTTAGATATACCACCTTTTTGTGATATTTAACGAACAAAAGACTTTTTGAAACAAATAACAGTGATTGTAGGAACTTTAAGCAATCAAAAGAAATGGCTTATTTATATTTAATTTTTATTTTATCTGTAAATAAAATGAATTCCTAATACATTTTGGTATTTTCTTTTCAAAATTTGGCACTTTTGAAAAAAAAAGTTTTTTCTTGCGAAAACAAGTTTTTTTTTCTGAGAAAACAAGATTTTTTTTTTAAATATATGGTAACGCTGGGTGTTACACACATTTTTAAGACTTTCTTTGTTACAAGATTTATAAGCGATTCATAATGATTCATTTGAAAGGTGCTAGAATCTACCCTATCTTTTAGTAAATCGATCGACTCTGAATACATTTCTGAGTTGATCTAACAATATCCGCCGGGGGGGGGGGGGGGGGTGGGGGGGGGGTGCTTTAAAACCATGGTAGATAAGGCCATGATGGCATTATTACTCAATTGAATGGGAGATAAATCCATAATGGCCCTATTGCCCAAATATTGAAATATTGAGCCATATTTTTTCGCAAATGAGAGATAAAGCCATATTTTTTCATTGAAAAACCTGCCGCGTCCTACTGGAGGAAAAAATCCCTTAGCACGGCCGCAGGCCGTCACGCAGAAAAACTTAAGTATTCGAAGCCAGATTTCAACTCTTAACTTAAGTGTCTCCGGAACTGAAATGAGAGATAAAGCCATTCTCTAATATTGCTAATGTGAGCTAAGGCCATGATGGCTTTATCTCCCATTTAAATGAAAAAAAAAAAAAAAACAAAAAAGGCTTTATCTCCCCGTCCATGCTGCTGTCTGCCCAAGTAAGCTTGTGCGAAAATTACAGTTCGCAATTTTAAAGATATTTCGATGAAATTTGGTATATACGTTTCAATTGTCCTAAGGCGAGAATCTGTCCATAATTTCGTATTGCCCCCATAAAAACTTTTTTCCCGAAAAGTTCATAAACTATCTTATCATGTTGGTTTTTAAATATCATTTGGTCCCAAATTTGTTTGAAATCGGTCCATATTTGACCACATTTCCCATTAAAAGCAATAACTTCCCTTTCAAACTTGGTATTCATATAAAATTTAGCGACTTCTTTTAAAATCTGCCATGTACTGAGAATCGCACGATTTTAAATCGCAAAACGCCAGATATATTTTACGGTATTCAGAAACTAGTGCGTTTTGCTTGCAATCTGCCATAGTTCCTTTGGGCATACTTTTGCAATTTGAAGTCGCCAAACTTCTTGCGATTGCGATTGGCAGAAACCCTTTTGTGCGATTTCAAGTCAGAATCGCGATTGTGAGAACATTCCCGAAAATCTACGTGTCATGGAACAATCTCCAGGGGAAGTGGAACTAACACGAAACTTGCCACGGGGCAGTTTAAGTGGTAGGTACCGGTTCATGGTCAAACATACAGGTAACTTAAATGGACACATTCATTTATAATTATATTAACATTCCGGTTAATATAATGGCTGTCGCAGATATTGTACCGAGTGAACCACGTCAATATGATAGATCCCCTTTATATAAAGTATTGAAATAAACCAGAATCAGCCACAAGCCGAACAAAATTTTTTTTTTATATTTTCCCCCGGCGCTGATATACTATCTCACTTCCAGCTAGCCTACCGGGGCACTCCACATGGCTAGTTTTGTAACAATTATCTTTCCTTTCATGAATCTTATAACCTCATAAACTAGTTTTGTTTTGCCGGATCCATGATTGTACATGGGTCCCAAATGGGATGCAATCTCGAAAGTTTGTGTAGTGTACTAAATGGTCGGGCTTGGCCGCCTTTAGTTTCTTGTTTATTCTCACTTAGTTATTATACGTAAATGTTCAATTTTGTGCCCACCAAACATCATTTGCGGAAAGTTTTCCTTCAATTATTTAATTAAAAAGAGTGCAACTAAAACAAAATGAAAGCTCACCGAAGCTTGTTCATTTCGATTTGAATGTGCTGAAGATTTTCTCCAGATCTGAAATGGTGATTTTGACATTAAGGACAATGGCGGCCACACAAGTCAAACTCAAAATTTGAAGATGAGGAATTTAACACATTACTTAATGAAGTTTATGTCAGATTTAGAGGATCTTGCAAAATCATTGGGGGCCACTAAAGCAGTCATTTCAAAACGGTTGCAAGAAGCCGGGTTCATTTAAAAGCAAGGAAATTGAAAGCCGCTCGAAATAAAACCTTCAAACCTTTAAAGGGGATTGAGCATTTCTGAAATTTTGCTTTTAAGCTATAGAAAAAGTTAGTTTTAAATTTCACTTTTACTACTAATGCCCGCTCTCAGGGCTGTAAGAAAGAGACATTTTGAGATACCGAAATATGTATGTGTATGAATCGGAGTGAGTTTTTTTGGCTATCAATCTTTTTATATAGAACTAGCATACACCCGCTACTTCGTTAGCGTCTCCTTTTTCTTCGTGGACATATTTTTATGCCAAAGCTTATTTTTCTAGGTTTAAACTTGTTTAAATTCTAGCATTTAACCCGCTACTTTAGTAGAACCAAAAAGCTTACGAAAAATGCCAAATTTCACTTATTTCCTATTTTGGGTGCTATATTTTTCCCCCATTAAAGTGTCAAAAATTTCAGTATTGTAGTGGTAGCCCATAATTTACTACGAATATGTCAATGAATGGAAATGTTTTGTAAAAAAAGTACAAAAAATAGTTACGATTTTCACCCCTTAAATGTTCGAATTTCAAAAAAAGTACCAAATTATTATACGTATTTTTTTTTTTTGATAAGTTTCGAATATGGTATTCTATGTTCATTGGTTCAAAAGATGGCAAAATAGTAATAAAATTCAGGGGTCTTATCACCGCATTCGATACTATCGTATCGAATAAACTATCGAATGTTTTTGCATACGACAGACACTGACGTATCGAATGAAAACTCGATGAATGTAATGTCTAGTTACTCGATAACGAAAGCTATTATTTCAAATTCCATAATTTTCATTTGATATCGACTTTCATGATACCAAAATAAATAATTCCGATAAATTTTGCTCGATATCGTATGCGGTGATTAGACCCCATTTATTACCCGTTTACTCCCTAATAGGGCCGAATTTAAAAAAAGTACCAGTCACCTGGCCGCGCATTTTTCTAAAGAACAACGATAATTATTACCTTAATTTTCCCGTTTTTACCCCCTAAACATTCGAATTTTGAAAAATCCCGTCTTATTGGATCGATTTGGGGAGTGACCAATCGCTAGTCCAATTTTCAAGTTTCTAGGGTCAGCGGTTTGGGCTGGGCAATGATGAATGAGTCAGTCACTCACGCAACTCTTTTATATATAAAGATTTGACACTCCAAGCGACTAAGTTTGTGTATATAAAATTTTTTACTGGGCGGATGCCTTAACCTTTAACATTTTTAACTAATTTTTTAAGCAACAAAATAAAACATAATTAACGACATCTACATAATTCTCCAATTATGTCCACACGTTGTTAAATCGATTTGTAAATTCATAACTGTACTCGAATACAAATATTAGAAAAACTCACATACAAGATCAAATAAAAATAATAAAATAATTTTATTATAAATAAAAGAGTAAAAAAAAAAAAACAACATGATGTTCTAAGAATATTAATTGTAAGTGACAGTACTTCGGCATTCGCATTGACATTCAGACATGTCAAAATACATGGGAGAAGTGTGTAAACACAATGCTTTTGTCTTGTCTGCTTGTTGTTGTCGTTATTTCAAAATGTAAACAAATCAAAAAATAAGAAAAAATATTTAAATATTCAAACAACATGACAAATATTTGTTTTAATTCATAATCAATAATAACAGAATATTTTTTCTACTAACAATGAATTTTAAATAAAATTGCTTTACACGCATGATCAGGAGATCTCAAGTTTACAATTAAAGACAAAAATAAATAAATAATTTTCGAAATTTTAAAAGATTCTAACGGTTCAACTAAAACCTAATTGTACTTCAAAGACACCGTAATTTGAAAGGTATAAATCAGTATTTGTCTAGATCTTATAAAACAAAATGTGATTTATTTAAAAGAAATCAATTAAGATTAAATATTTGAACTGGTATTTTTTTGTTTTTTATTTTAAATTGTGACATGAATACATATTTGTGTTTTTTTTTCGAATGCGAAACTTAAAATGTTGAATAATTCCACTAAAAATAGAAAACTTCTTAAAGGGAAGGTAAATTTAATCACAGTGTATTTTTAGAACAGATATTGATCGTTTCAGTGTTTGCGAACGGGGAGGGTGTATCGAAAAATGCACTGAAGGCAATTAAAGAAATTTAAGACATTTTGTAAAGAATATTTATTAACAGAGCCAAAGACAATATCCACCAAGTGATGATCATTTAAAAGGTCTTAAGGTGGAGACACATAAATCTTAAAAAAATAAATCTTGTTATTTAGATTTTAAAAAAATTCAAATAAAAAATGGTTATAGAGATCATTTTTTTTTTTTTGTTAAAACTGATCCATAATCAAAATCGATAAATCTACTCTAAATTTAAAGTTATCGAAATATTTTTTGTAAAAAGCCAAATAAAATAATTCAAACAAAATCAACAAAATTTCGACAAATAATTTGAGGCATCTTAAAAATTAAAGCAGCAAATTTTAGCTAATAATTACAATAATATACATAAGTTCTTAATGTTATCGATAATTGTCAGCTTTCTTTAAAATTGTAGGTTAAAATATTTTCCGAAAGAAAATGGTGTAATTAACAACATTTTATAAACAAAATAAAGTTATCGAGATTTATTAAGGAAAATAAAAAATTAAAGTTACCAGAAGAAAAAGACTCGATAAGGTTTTTATCGAATAATTTTCCTTAAATAAATTAAAAAAATTTTCAGCAGAAAAAATATTGCTAATTTGATAAATTTTCTATTAAACAAGTTAGAGTGCTATATTCGGCTGTGCCGAATCTTTGATACCCTCCACCGACAGTTCGAATGTTTAAGGAGTAATATCTGTATGATGTTATTATTATCTTAAACTGTGACGATTTGTTATTAATTATGGTTTAAGGCAACCAAACTGTTTTCCGGTAGAAGGGTTTATATGGGGCCTAGGGTAAATTATGGACCGATCATCACGAAATTTCACAGCGTCATTTCTAGTCCTTTAAAACTGTGACGTACCAATTTCTGTTATGATAGCATTATTAATTATGGTTTTAGGTGTACTGAACTGTTTTCCGGGAGTATGGTTTCTATGGGGCCTAGGGTAAATTATGTACCGATCTTCACGAAATTTCACAGTATCATTTATAGTCCTATAAAACTGTGACGAGCCAAAATTTGTTATGATAGCATTATTTTTTACGGTTTTAGGCGTACTAAACTGTTTTCCGGTAGTAGGGTTTTTATGGAGCCCAAGGTAAATTATGGACCGATCGTCACGAAATTTCACAGTGTTATTTCTTGTCCTAAAAAACTGTGACGTACCAAATTTTGTTACGCTAGCGTTATTTTTTACGGTTTTAGGCGTACTAAACTGTTTTCCGGGAGTAGGGTTTATATGGGGCCCAGGGTAAATTATGGACCGATCTTCACGAAATTACACAGTTTTATTTCTTTTCCTATAAAACTTTGATGTACCAAATTTTGTTATGATAGCATTATTTTTTACGGATTTAGGCGTACTAAACTGTTTTCCGGGAGTTAGGTTTATATGGGGCCCAGGGTAAGTTATGGACCGATCTTCACGAAATAACACAATTTTATTTCTTGTCCAATAAAACTTTGATGTACCAAATTTTGTTATGATAGCATTATTTTTTTACGTTTTTAGGCGTACTAAGTTGTTTTCCGGAAGTAGGTTTTATATGGGGCCTATGGTAAATTATGGACCGATCTTCACGAAACTTAACAGTTTAATTTCTAGTCCTATGTAACTGTGACTTGCCAAAATTTGTAATGATAGCATTGTTAGTTAGGGTTTTAGGCTTAATATACTGTTTTCCGGGAGTAGGGCTTATATGGGGCCTAGGGTAAATTATTGACGGATCTTCACGAAATTTCACAGCGTGATTTCCAGTTGAATAAAACGAATTGTTGCGAAATCTTATATCATTCTGTGCATTTTTCCACCATTTATGTTAGTTTTTGTAACAAAATTATCAATTTTTTTTAGATGGTGGTTCCACATTTTGATTCATAGCTCAGATCCTATTGAACCGATTTTGCTGAATTTCAATCCCAAACTGCTTAGGATAACTACAAGCAATTTGACACCAAGTTTGTTGATTTCTTTTGAGTTTTTCGAAAGTGAGCGTGTTTTCAACAGACGGACAGACAGACGGACATGGCTAAATCGACTTAAAATTACTCAAGGACCCAGAATATATATACTTTATAGGGTCTGAGATGAATAGTAAAAAAGTTTCACACGGAATGACAAACTGAATATACCCTCTTCACAACTAATTGTGGTGGAGGGTATAAAAATAATGTTATCGATTATTTTTCTAAAGAAAAATTATATATGTTACAAATTTTCTATACAAAATTAATGCTTTCGATAAATTTTATACAGATAAATATTGTTTTCGATAAAATTTCTATCGAAAGTTGATGTTTTCGATAAATTTTCTATTGAAAAATAATGTTTTCGATAAATTTTCTATAGAAAATTAATGTTTTCGATAAATTTTCTATTGAAAATTTATGTTATCAATATTTGTTCTATAAGAATTGATGTTATCGATATAATTGCTAGAGAAAACTTATGTTATCGATACATTTTTTATAAAAAATTGCTGTTATTGATAAAGGTTTAGAGATAATTAAAATTTTCTAAACACACTTAACGTTCTAGATTTAGATAGGTTAAATAGTGACAATTGTAGATTCTGTGGGGTACCAGGGGAAAAGGAGACAGTGGAGCATTTACTCTACTACTGTCCAGCACTCGTGCGCTCCAGGGCAAATTGTGTGGGAGATCATTACTTCCAAGGTCTCGGGGAAGTCTCCGGAATTGGGTTAATCAGACTCCTGGCATTCGTCAAGAGTGTGTGGGTACTCTGAGTACCATTACATCGGAATGACTTTTTTCTGACATTCTTCTGTGGACTATCGAACAACGTGGTAAAGCTAGGGACCTACTTGGTCTATGCGTGGTCCTTGTGACCGGCCACTCTAACCTAACCTCTAGACAAATTTATGATTTCGATACATTTACTATAGAAAATTGTTGCTAGGGATGAAGTTGTATAGATAACACAGGCCAACACTCAATTTGCTTCTTTGAATTTATCAACTGATTCTAGTTAATTTTGGTGCGCTGAATTCAAATCTGTAATCAGTTTGTCTCTATCAGCTCTAGTTTTCATGATATAGTTTATTTGTGTTTTTAAAAAAGATGATGTGACTGAAATGCAAATATCTTCAACAATTGTAAACAGATTATGCATTTCTTTCTTTTTAGTAAAAGGTTATAAAATTTCTAAGATAACCATGGGTCGTTTGTAAACATTGGTCAAGAAATGACAGAGTTACAGTCGGGCTGTGTAATTAATGTTTTCGATAAAATTTCTATAGTGAAATTAATGTTTTTGATAAATTTTCTATTGAATTAATTTCCTATTGGAAATTGATGTTATCGATAAATTTTTTATAGAAAGCTGGTGTTATCGATACATTTTTTATGGAAAATTGGTACTATTGATAACATTTAAAAAAATAATTTATGCTTTTGATAAATTTTCTCTTAAAAATTAATGTAATCGATACATTTTTAATAGATAATTAATGCTATTGATAAGTTTTCTAAAGGTTATTAATGTTTTCAATATCTTTTCTGTTATCGAAAAATGTTTATGTTTTATGTTATCGAAAATTTTTAATAAAGTTGATATTATCGATAAATTGCATATACAAAATTGAGGCTTTCTATACATTTTCTATAGAAACTTAATGTTATTGGTACATTTTCTATAATAAATAAAGTTATTAAAGATCTTTCTATATAAAACATAAGCTATTAAAAATTTTTAGGTCTAGCAAAAGTGTATGGGCTTAATGTAGTAACTTTTCTACAGTTAAACTGCCTGTTTTTAGAAAACGTGAACAAGTGAGTGAGTGAGTAATTTTATTGAAAACAACAATAAAAAATGAAAATTTGTTTTTGTTTTCAATATAATTTCTTACTCACTCACTTTTTTACGTTTTCTAAAAACAGGCCGAAAGTCTTACAAATTAATTTAGGACTGATTTAATATCTGATTGTAATATTATTAATATTATTTATATAATAAAATTAAAATCCGATTAATAAAAAATAGGTCTATATTAAAATTTCTTTGTGGACAAAGTACAAAAGTTATTAAACAACTCACACCCTCAATTATTTATTTTATGTCTTCTATGCACTTAAAATTAACCAAACCTCACACTTTTATTGACTCTTTTTTCTCGTTCTCTATCTCTTGCATTTCAACAGTCAGTCGGTCGCTTGTGTATAAAAAAATAAGATATTGGCCAATATTAAATATTTTTCTTTCTTATCTGAATACGAACGAGTACAACAGCTGCAAATGATAAAAGTAACAACATAAATTCCCGATAAGATAAAAAGCTACAAGAATCAGAATGAATTAACTGCAAACCACTACAACTTTATATGATTGTGTGCGTGCTAATTTGTATCTGTGTTTGGTTTTAAGGCAAAAACAAACAAAATGTATAACAAATAAGGTGAGCTGGCAGAAGAATAAACAATTGATTGTACGTGTTAGTCTGCTTACAAAATTTTATTTCGCAATGTTTTGGTTTTTCAGTGTTTGTTTTCAAAATAGTTTTGCTGCTTTTCTAAATTGTTAACAGGCTGTTATTTTATTGATTTGCTAACAATTGTTTATATATCTAAAGTATCTGTTTGAAAGACATAATTTTTAATTGTTTGCGATAATTATTGCAAGTCGTAGAAATTTTTCATCGGAGACACATTGCCGAGTTCAGGTGAAATATTAACTATATGAAATCAATTAAAGATATAAAATAAATATATGTATAATCGGGCATGTTCTAGAAATTGAAAAGAAGTGGATTTGAAATCGAGCAAATTTTAAAAACGGCCCTGTACTGAAAGTTCATACAAATATTCCATCTAATCAATTTCATTTTGCGAGTACAAATTAGATATATGTACATTAGGGGGGCAGCTAAATGTATGGAGCAATTTTTTTGCATTAATATGGATGTCTCCCGGGCGGAATATTGTGCCACATGGTCTAAAACTGATGTGGAAAAAATTTCAGCCAAATCGGATAACTTTTACCCCTGCCCCTTTGAGGTCAAAGTTAAAATGAAAAAAAAAAAAAAAAAAAAATTCCATACAAGCAAAAAATTTTTTTTTTCGATTTTTTTTTTTTTTTTTAATATTAGTAAGCTTTATAAGCTTATTAACAACAAAAAATTTCATTTCGATCGGACAAGATTTTCCGTTTCAAAAGTGACTCTGAAAAAAAATTTGAGGCTTGTTAGGGGCTTACTCTAAAAAATGTTCAAAAAAATTTTTTTTTTAGTTTTGATAAGCACACATTAAAGATTTTTTGTTGCTCTTAATACCAGGTTTTTTAAATTTTTTTTAAAAATTTTTTTCGACATCGCATTTTTGTTCTAAATTGGGGTAAAAAAGTGGAAAAATGCAGTTTTTGGCCCTATTTGTGAGCATGATTACTAGGGTGTCAGCTAAATTTCAACTTTGGATTTTCAACATCTCCCGGGCGGAATATTGTGCCACATGGTCTAAAACTGATGTGGAAAAAATTTCAGCCAAATCGGATAACTTTTACCCCTGCCCCTTTGAGGTCAAACTCAAATGATAAAAAAAAAAAATTTCCATACAAGCAAAAAATTTTTTTTTCGATTTTTTTTTTATCATTTGAACTTTGACCTCAAAGGGGCAGGGGTTAAAGTTATCCGATTTGGCTGAAATTTTTTCCACATCAGTTTTAGACCATGTGGCACAATATTCCGCCCGGGAGATGTTGAAAATCCAAAGTTGAAATTTAGCTGACACCCTACTAATCATGCTCTCAAATAGGGCCAAAAACTGCATTTTTCCAGTTTTTTACCCCAATTTAGAACAAAAATGCGATGTCGAATAAAAATTTTTGAAAAAAAATTTAAAAAACCTGTTATTAAGAGCAACAAAAAATCTTTAATGTGTGCTTATTTGAACTTTGACCTCAAAGGGGCAGGGGTAAAAGTTATCCGATTTGGCTGAAATTTTTTCCACATCAATTTTAGACCATGTGGCACAATATTCCGCCCGGGAGATGTTAAAAATCCAAAGTTGAAATTTAGCTGCCACCCTAATGTACATAACAACTTTTAAAACCAGAAAAAACTGCGGTCATTTTGTAAATAATAATGAACTTAAAATCTCATTCGATTTCAATTTCACTTTATTTCGATTTCTGGAACATGGCCAAATATATACTTTTTAAGAAAAAGGTTTTCAAATATTTTTTTGGAAAAGCAAAAAAATAAACTGCAAATTTTCTGCCTCACACAACAACGAAAAATTTTCAATAGAAAACCAAAACTTACTACAAATTTTTAATTGAAATTCAAAAATATTGCGGAATTAAAGTTATCGATTAATATTTTATGAAAAATGTATGCTTTCAATAAAATATCTATAGAAAATCCAGGAAAAGAAAATTAAAGTTATCAATGAATTTTATATAGAAAAGAAATTTATCGATAAACATTCTATAGAAAATTAAAATTAGCGTTAAGTTTCTATAAAAAATTAAATTTATCGATAACTTTCTATAGAAAGGTGAAGTTATCGTTAAGTTTTCTATAGCATATTATATTTATCGATTAATTTTCAATATAAAATTAAATTTATTGATATATTTTCTACAAAAAATATAAGTTATTGATAATTTTTTTTTAGAAAATTAAAGTAATTGATAAATTTTCAATGGAAAATTAAAGTTATGGAAAATTAAAGTTATCGATAATGTTCCTACATACAATTTAAGTTATCGACACATTTTCTACATAAAATTTAATTTATTAATAAATTTTGTAAAAAAATAAAGAGAAATGTATATTATCCATATTAATTAATCGATGAATTTTCGTTAGAAAATCCTATCGATAAGTTTTCTTAAGAACATTAAAAGCATTGCTAATTTTTTTTTGAAAATTAAAGCTATTACTACATTTTCTTTAAAAAATTAAAGTTATCGTTAAATTGTCTCTAAGAAATTTTAGTTTTACTGAATTTTCTCTAGAAAATTTATGTTTCGATGGGTTTTCTCAAAAAAATTTAAGTTATCTTTATAGGATTAAAGCAATCTATAAACTTTCTATAGAAAATAACGGTTGTCAATTAAGTTTCTATATAATATTATGGTTATCGATAAGTTTTCGATAGAAACTGAAGGTTAGAGCAAACTAGAAAATTAGTTATTCGTAAGTTTTCTTTGGAAAATTAATCTCATCGATAAGTTTTCTGTAGAAAATAAAAATTATCGATAAGTTTTCTATCGAAAGTTGAAGTTGTTATTTAATTTTCTATATAAAAATAAAGATTGCGTTAAATTATCTACAGAAAATTAAATTATCGACAAATTTTTTTGAAAGAAATAACGTTATCTATCACATTCTTTAAAAAATCAATTCCTAAATTTCCTATAAATTAATGTCATCAATTAGTTTTCTGTAGAAAAGAAATGTTATCGAAATGTTTTCCATCGAAATTATCTATTATTTATTTAGTAAAAAATTAAAGTTATCGATAAATTTTTTAGAGAGGAGTTACGTTATCGATAAATTTTCTTTAGAAAATCAAACTGATCGATATTTATGCTTAAGAAAATTAAAGCTATCGATTTTAAAAAGGAATGCTATCGATAAATTTTTTAGAAAATTAAAACTTTTAAAAAAAATTTCTTCAAAAATTTAAGTAATAGAAAATTTTTTTTTATTTTAAGTTATCGTTAAATTTTGGCTAAACCTTCTATTTAAAAAAAAATTTCGATAAATATTTTATAGAAAATCAAAAAATTCCGAAAATTTTCTAGAGAAAGCAATTAATAAACCCAATAAAAAATTTTATCATATTGCGAAGCACTAATGGTACATTTAAAAAAATAAGCGCAGAATTATGCGCTACGCAATAAGACATACAGAAATGCAGTAAAGTAAGCGAAAAAACTCTCAACAACTTTTATAAAAAAAAAATAACATTTCAAGTGCTACGGCATTCCCTAACTACGAAGCAGGTTTGTAAGGGAGAAAACTAAAAAATAACTGTATCAAAACATTCAGTGTGTAAGGCTGATCGTTACATATAACAATTTTTATATGCGCTTTATGTGTCAAAAATGTATTGCTTCAAAGTGGGAACTCGCCATATAAAATTCATGTCTTCCGTATGCGCAATGGTAAGCGCAACTCTTATGTTTCTCCCTTACAAACCTGCTTCGTTGGAAGCTCCATTTTTTACTGGGAAGTTTCACCAGAAAAGTTATCGCTGAATTCTAATATTTTCAAAAATACTAATGGAAATTTTGTAAAAGAAACTTTTGTATGACGAATTAATATTAATAAAGTTTCACCAGAAAAGTTATCGCTGAATTCTAATATTTTCAAAAATACTAATGGAAATTTTGTAAAAGAAACTTTTGTATGACGAATAAAAGGTTTCCATAGTTTTAAGAATCTAAAAATATTCGAGATGATCTTGTAAACAATTTATAATTATTTTAAAGAACTTGAAAGTAAAGTTAAAGTCTTTTGTAGGAAATCCATTTGTTTTGTCAGTTTTTAAAGGAAAAACAAAATTAACCTGATTTTGTGCATATTGTATAATTACGTCCATAATCTGTTGGTAGCTTAAAATATTTTAAACCAACAGATAATGATTGTAGATGATTAAGACCTCGTGTCTGTGAATACATATACTTACAGTTTGTAAGTCTTGTTTCAAACAATGTCTGTATTTGCCCACCCCATTTGAGTGCATAAGTTTGTAGACGAAAAGTACTTTCTCCTGCTTCTTAAAACCTTTTTAAATCAACCCGGACTAGCACACAAATTACCAAATGAAATTTAAAATAAAACACGAGTTGAAAATTAAAACAAAACAAAATCTTATCGTAAGAAAGTGCTAAAAATACCAGACAGCATTGTTTGTATTTAAAGATAAGACAATCTATCGCTAACTCAAATATTTACAATTACATAAATTGCCAAGGCACGCAACACTACCGGAGCAATAAAAACCACAAAATAGATTCGATAGTGAAAAGAGGCTGCGCTGCATAAGCTAAAATAAATCCACCGATTAAAGCAAATAATCATGAAGAAAATAGAGCTAGTAAAATAGTGTTACATTTTTTTTACAAACAGCTGCTGTAATGCCAGTCATCATGATGTATTAGTTTTGTGCAAAAGCATGAAATTATACAATTATTATATTGTTACCTGTTTTATCTTTCATATTTAGCTTTTTTTTAAATTACTGTTTTTCAGTTTCTAGAGATGATCTAAAGGTGAAAATAAAAAACGTACTTCTTAAGTAGTTAGATAAGATTAAACAGTGTCGGAGAAAAGTGCTAGGAATTCAACGACATATACAGACATATTCTGAAAATTGAAATCACGGGAAATTGGAATCGAACAAATTTTGAAAACATTCCTGTTTTTAAAGTTTATAAAAATGTTTCCTTTTATATAACGCATTATTTGCGGACTACTTAAATTTACAAGAACAAGTCTTAAAATCAAGAAATGTAATTAAAAATATCAGTCGATTTAAATATCACGTGATTTCAATTTCGAGAACATGACCGATAGTCACAATTCCAGAAGTCCAATCAAGTCCAAATGCAAATTCAGATTACATTTTTATTTAATTAAAGTAACTTACCCCTTTAGCCCGTTGTAGTGAAATAGATCAGATTCTCTAATGGAAATCGAACCCACAACTCTCGTACTAATTAACCCGCTTACTACCACCAAGCCTACCTGGGCACTCAATCAAATATTTATCCTTCTTTAATGCGTAGCCTTAATAGAACGTAAGCGAATCAAAATTTTAAAATCTTATGTAAAATATGGAACTGGGACTTTCTACAAAGGTGCACTTAGTGCCGACTACTTTCGGTCAAAGACCAAGTAGTTCCCGGGCAATGGTTTTCCAGCTTCCGAAAAAACTTGAGTGAGAAGGCGAAATGTCATGAGGACTGAATGGTCAAAGTACATAAAAACATCTCAGGCAAGTACATAAACGATTTATAAATGTTTGTAAAGCATGACAGCAACGTGAGATTTTGGTTACACAGATTGCAGCCAAATAAGCAATCCAGGAAAAGAGTGTCGGCAAACAACCGTTCTGAAATCAACAATGCTAACTAATCGCTCTGGCGTCCTATGCTTCAGTAGGAGTTGTAGGAACATACATATATCGCACACCTAGTTAAAAAGTGACTCAACTCAAAATTTTTATTTTTCGGGTTTATATGCTCGAACTATGCACAATACACTTGTTTATCTATAAAAAAATATTAGTGTATTTTGTTGTTGTTACCTGTTATTAAAAAACGGTTATGTCTTTCTTTATGTTTCAATTGGTATAAAGTTGCAATTCATAAAATTGTCTAAATAGTCTCAATTCGAATTGTGACACTTTTGATAAAATAAATCATTGTTGGATTTTATATTTATAAGACTTCTGCAGTTTAGAAAATATTCTCTGAAAAACTCGGAAAAATCGGTTTTAGATACAAAAAATTTTTGATATTTTTTGTACGGGAGTAACCACGCCCACTTCTCCAATCCCGCCTACTTTTTGTGGGATGGTGTGTATTAGTAACCTTAATGTGTTTACCTACCCAATAAAAAATGGAGCTTCCAACGAAGCAGGTTTTTAAGGGAGAAACATAAGGGTTTCGCTTACCATTGTGCTTACGGAAGACATGAATTTTATATGGCGAGTTCCCACTTTGAAGCAATACATTTTTGACACATAAAGCGCATTATTCAGCGCACATAAATATTCACCCTTATTGTGTTTGGCGTATTTAAAATACGCCTACGACTGTTTGGTAATAGATTAAAGAAAAAAGTTCACGTTCTCTTTAATCTATTACCAAACTGTCGTAGGCGTATTTAAAATACGCCAAACACAATAAGGGCGATTGTTGGATGTAACGATCATCTTTACACACTGAATGTTTTGATACAGTTATTTTTTAGTATTCTCCCTTACAAACCTGCTTCGTAGTAATGGAATGCCGTAGCACTTGAAATGTTATTTTTTTTTATAAAAGTTGTTGAGAGTTCTTTCACTTACTTTACTGCATTTCTGTATGTCTTATTGCGTAGCGCATAATTGTGCGCTTAGTTTTTTAAATGTACCGTTAGTGCTTCGCAAAATGGTAAAAATTTTTATTGGGTAATTTGGAAACTTTGGCTCTTGCCGTCCTCCAGATATACTGAAAAAAGTAATAAAAATACAACAACAACAAGGGATTTTATATATAATATGCATATGCATATCATTTTAAAGGGTGCACTTTCACCTTTAAAACGATACCAAAAAAAACTAAATTATCTTGCGTAGTTCAAAAGTTCTATCCCCTTTTGTAAGGAGACTTTTGTGTTTTTTTAACATTTTTCACATCTTTTATGACGTCATATTTCGGAAGCCAAAGGAATCTGGGGTCTGAAAATTTATGTTTTGTTAAAGTCCAATAACGTACAACATTTGTGTTTAATTTCATTCAAATCGGAGGTGATGATGCCGAACGACATGATGGTTTGACATGGATTCACTCATAACTCAAAATTATTCCGTAACTTGTGCAAAAAATACTTCATCAAACATGACACAACTAAAAATTGTTCATTATCTAGTGTATAAATATCTCATGATCTGTATGGATTTTCTACTTAATAGTCCAAAGATTTGTTTTTTAACTATTTTTTTTTTGGTCAAAAACAGGATTTTTTCGATTTCTGAAAAATTAAGTTTTTTGAGTTGAGTCACATTTGAAGTAGGTGTGCGACATATGTGTAGTAAAATATTTGCAAATGTTTCTCTGTTTGCTGCCATTCGGACCAGAGTCCTAATTCTGGCAGTCGTGTTCGAGTACTTTCTCGATTCGAAAGCAATTTTATTTCTAATTCTTTCAGTCGATACTGAACGAATCGAAATTATTTTTTCAGTATTGTGAAACTCAAATTAATGCTTTACAACACTGAAAAAATCATTCCAATTCGTGCAGTATCGACTGAAAGAATTAGAAATAAAATTGCTTTCGAATCGAGAAAGTACCCGATCACGACTGCCAGTATCAGGCCCCAGATCTCTGCTTTCGACCGATTGCACGCCTGCCCTCAATTTTTCCTTGGAGTTAAAATTTTTTCTCTCCTGTTAATGTGACCAGAATGGAAGTTTTGCGGATTTTGATGGTTAAGCGAAATGGACCTTCAGTGTTCATTCAACCTTCTAGAAATTCTATTACAAAATCCGATCATGAACCTCGAAGAAGTCTTCGTTCGATATGTCCCCATTTCAAAACATTCAAATCGAACTTCTAGCGCAATGTGATTTTTTTTTTATAATCTCGTTAAATACCAAAATTTTAGGCAAAACTAAGCTGTTCCGTCAACATTTTTTTATACAAACTTGATAATAGCGCACAAATGTGTTTGCAGATTAACTAAACCTAGTTTAACTGAAATCTCAAAAACCCAGCCTAAGTGTATGTATGTTAAGCGAACGAAATTTTTATTCGAAATCGGCGAACAGTTGTTTTTATAAATTTCTGGACATTTCAATTCGACATTTGATTTTCTTTTCAACCGCCTGGATAATTAAAATTCGACAAGCGTTTTATTGGGTTGTTATTAATAACAATCTTTGCATGTGCATGTGAAGTTTTCTTCCATCTACATACAATTTCAAATATTCTGTCGTACTAAACATCTTGCCTCTTGCGGCGAAAATACCGAATACATTCTGACAATCTAACTTCTGAATATTCTTTTCATTGACAGCCTTTTGAAGATATTTTCGTTAATTATTTTAAAAATTTTTTATCTTATTTTGGTCTTTACTGTTCTTATGTCTATAGCTTAAAATCTTGTTTGTATCTTTAATTTGGCGGGTATACTTCTGGTCTTGGGGTTAAATTAGACACATTAAGCATAACAGAGATAAATGTACGTACTCTTCTACAGAATCTCTTAATAAAATAAAAAAAAAACACCTTTAGTTTTCTGAAGCTGTCTAACTCAAAACTAATATCTCTGAGTAATATGAAAGTAAACAAGCACATTTAAAAAGATTATGTGAGTACGAAAAAGCTCTACGCAATACTTAAAAATCCATTTATGTGAATGTGAAAATACCGGCTTTTGTAAGAGTCTCGTTTTGTCTCTCCGCACTAATCATTTAAGGGTGTATTGCTGTTAGGTGGCCAGGTAACTAAAAACTTTAACACTCTGATCTTAAAGTTATCTCGATTTGCATCTTTGCGTATTAACAGATCGCGACAAGTCATCTTTTACTGTTTTGCAGGGTGAAACGAATGCAAAAGTAGCAACAACTTAAAGTAATTGTTAACGAAGTCTTAAAAAGGCGAATTTTAATAATAAAATATTTAGAAAAATAAGTTCAAGAATAAGGGCGCTTAGGATTTTAATTATTAAAAAAACAACGGCGTCTAATTCGAATTCAGTTGGAAAATTTAAGTAGCAAATATCAGCCTAGACTTTACACAACGGATAAATGAGGGCGACCCTAATGACCATTTAAGGTACCTAAATGTGTCCCCTAATGAATAGAAGTAATTTGGTATAAATATCTTTGAATTGGAAAAAACTTTTTTGTTCAATATAAAGCTATCTATAGATCCCATATAAAGCCTCTCCAGAAGTATTCGACCTCAGTGGAGTGAATTAAAGATTTTTATTTATTTTTCTTTTTTAATTTCTTTATTTACAATCTGTTTATACAACAATATGCAAATTTTATAATATATAAAAAATAACAGCTGCTATGGAACTATAATTCAATAACTGTACAACTTATATTGTTATATTTATGATATCTTTTCATCATATCATCATATTATATTGTAAATGATGTAAAAGACAAATCTAAAATATTCGTGGCCATTTTCTCATTTGGCGATTATCTTTTTTCCCAACGACAAACTGCACATTAAAGAAATTTGGTTTTCTCAATGTCTCATTTGCTTCGATTTTATTGCAAAGCTAACCGGCACTCATCAGCCAATTATTTATTTTCCTTTTATTTGCCGTACAGATAAATTCAATCAGATGACTCCCAACTTTTACATGCATTTTGAGTGGTGTTGCCAACTGAAAACAATGTTTTTTGTCGGTATATTGAGAAACTCAAAATCGTTAACGGACAGTTTATCGGTCCAATAAATGTATGTTGACATTAAGTAACAGACAGTTTGTCGATACATTGAGAAAATGGCCATCAATCGTTTAAATCTACGTCACTTTTTTTATCCATCTAGTAGGGTAATGGCTAATATGTAAGTATGATTGCTCAGTCTAGAAAGGTATCTGGAGCTAAACTTATATATATGGTTTCTTAACTGTAGGTATATTGAGATCATTATGTATTAATTTTTATTATTTTTATTTATAATTTTTATTTATTATTATTATTGGCACAGCCGAATAAAGCACTCTTACTTCTTAATTATTGGGGGATTCACAAGGTGTCATAAAGTCATTACTCTTAAAATAATAACATGAAAAATACGACTGTTGTGAACAACCCCTCATAAGTGTGCTATTTTGAATTTAAATCAGCTGATTTTAAACAAATATAAAAAATTAATATTTACCTTACATCAAAATATTTTTTTAATTCTAATCCATGAATTTATTAAATTAGATCATACCTGACTATTTCCCATTTTTAAGACGCAAATCACAAATGAATTTTATTTTGTTTGTTTACCAAACATCAGAGTCCTAAGCCCATATAATTTGACGCCGTAAGTGCTTTGTTGCTAACATTGCTTGCTGCAGGTTAAATTCGGATATTAGCCGAATAAAACTATACAATCAACAGCGACGGCTACAAAAACTAATGCGGATCGGCTCAGCGCAGGTCTCTTCTGGTTAATTAGGACAGTACAATAAACATAGCAAGCAAAGTTCTACTAATGTAAGATACTTTTTGTTTACAAAGCAACAACAATATTTTTAAGCCATTGTAAAATGTTAGAACATTATGACAATATAACATGATTGCACACCTTGTGAATACCCCATATGTATTTGAATTTTCACCTCAAACATGGCACTTCACTCGTTAAGGTATTTTTGTGGTTTTAATCAATTGAATCTCTTTTTAACTGGTCACCCCAAACCAATCAATGATCATTGTTTATTTTGCACGTTTTGTTTTTCTCGTCGTTGTTGTTGCTGTTGTTGGTTATTTTAACTGTCTAACATGGCTGGGGTTTTTTTTGTGCCTTGTCTTATTTCTCTGTTGTTGCTGTTTTATGGCAAAAAAAAAAAGGCCAACTATTACAGTGGGCAAATTAAGCTTGCTGCAGTTGTTGTTGTCATTATTGGGGTTCGCTTGTAATAACAGTGTACTAAATAAATGGAGGGCATATTGAAGAGTCCAAACTGCTGGCGAACATGTGTGAGTGTATGAATTTTGGTAATAAGGCAGATAATGAAAATAAATTTTCCGGAGTTACGAAGAGCTTTTGCTGTATGAATTTCCAATGCTTGCCAGTTCATTTAACAAGAGAGCATAGAGTTATGATAATAAAAATACTGATGATGATGATACTTCATCACTTGTGAGAGTTTTGTGTGTATAAATGCAGTGCCGCGAAACAGAAAGAACTGCATATGCCATGTAGTGTTTGAGTATTAAATGAATGAACGAACGAACGAACAACGCAGCGAACAATTAAGAAGAGAGGGAAGTTAAGCTACTAAATGAGTGGACTTATTTAGTGTTGTGCTAGTGTTAGTTAGTAAGTGTGTTATTTAATGTTGTTGTTACTGTTTTGAGTAAATACAGTATTTGTTGTGTTGTTGGTTTTGTTGCTTTATTATGCGAATGCTTGAAGTTGTTTTTTGTGTTTAACACTTTTGCCGTTTATTTAACGAAAAGCTCTGCTATCGAGCGGTTGTTGATTTCGGTGCTTATAATTTTTTTTACTCTGTCTCTGGTGTTTTGAGCTTCCTAAACGAATCGTACGATCGATCGATAATTGTGTGTTTCTTTTTTTTATTGTTGTTGTTATTATATAGTTAATAACGTCTACTTGAATTGTTCGCTGTACAGAATTTTGCGGTCTGTGTTGGTTTTGTTTTTTTTTGTGCCAAAACTTGTAAATTTTTTTTTCAACGAAATACTTTTAATACGCGTGTTGGATTTGACAATTCACCTTTAGATATTGAAGCGTTTTATTCGAAAAAAAAAATTTTTATATAAAAAAAAAATCAAAAAATTATAATAATTATTGCAAATCAAACTACCTATTTTAATTTAAAACTAAAAAATCTTTTATAATTTTCCTATTTTGCTCTTTTATTGAATAATTTATAATAAAAAAAGCAAACACAAAAAAGAAATAAAGTTTTAAGACAGTGTAGTGCAAACGTAAAGAAAATTAAATTGTTTTATTTTTTTATTTTTATCTTTTCGTTGTCACCTATTTTCGCCTTAAACTTAATCATTTTTTTTTTTATTATTTAATTTTTTTATTTGTGTTTTTTTAAAATTTTTTTGCTGTGCAAATAAGTTGCTTTTGCTTGTCTTTATTTCTACTTTTTTAAATTTTTAGTTGATTTTTTCGGTAGTGCGGTCTGTGTCTGCTTGGCAATTGATATCTGCCGCAAACATTTTTGTTATTTTTATATAAAAAGATACATATTTTAGTCTTTTGCCACAATTTCAACGACCAAAGTCGCTGTCAAATATATATTTTTTTTTAAGAAAGCAACTTTTCACAAAACAAACAATTGTAAAAAAATTGTACAATAATTAAAAACAAAAAATAAAATCTTAAAAAAGGGTTTTTTATGTGCTTTAAAATTTAAAAGTGTTTTTAAAAAACGACTTTAAAAAAATTGGATTGATGTCGTTTCGTCGTGTTTAAGAAAAATCAAACAATAAATAAAGTGAAATTTGCCCAAAATAATTATTTTCTTATGAAAAATTTTTTTTTTTTATTTTACAGAAAACAATAAAAAATTGTTTGAAATTTTAAAGATTAAAACAAATAAAAAAAAAATAACAACTACATAATTAAAAACAAATACTTTGTAATAAATAACTCAAATAATACCAAAAGGATTAAAAACAAACAAAATTGAAAACGATTGTAAGTGAAAACTGATTTTTATTAAAGATTTTTTTTTAGTTCTCGGTTAACTTTTTTAATGAAATATTATTTTGTCGTTTTTTTTGGCAATTTTGTAATTATTTAAAATAATTAAGGATTTAAAATTGCACGACTTGTTATTTAAGCAGAATGCACGGGAATTCACCAATTTGATATATTAAGATATAGAATGCCCGTAATATGCAAAAGTATGCAAAATAAGTTGAATTAGTATGAGAAGTAAATAACTTTTTTTTTTTTGTTGCTGTAAAATTGCATCGATATAATCAAATGTCGATATAATATTTGTGGTTTCCTTTCTGATGTGCAGGATAAAATTGGTCGAAATAAATATTTCGGGAATTCACAAGGTGTCATAAAGTCATATGTCTTAAAATAATAACATGAAAAAATACGAATGCTGTGAACATCCCCTCAAAATTCAGTGTGCTATTTTGAATTTTTATCAGCTGATTTAAAACAAATAAAAAAATAAATATTTAACATCCATGAATTAATAAATTAAATTAGATCCAACCTGACTATTTTCCGTTTTGCAGACGCAAATCAGAAATAAATTTTATTTTGTTTGTTTACCAAACAGCAATTCCTAAGCCGATCTAATTTGACGCCGCAAGTGATTTGTTGCAAAAATTGCTAGCCCCAGGTTTAATTCCGATGTTAGCCGCATACAATTTTACCAACATCGGCGACGTTCAGCGCAGGTCTCTTTGGATACATTACGACAGCACAATAAGCATAGCAAGCAAAGGTCTATTAATTGAGGACACTTTTTGGTTACAAAGCAACAACAATATTTTTAAACCATTGTAAAATGCTAGAACATTATGACAATATAACATGATAGCACACCTCGTGAAAACCCCAATTGTAAATTTTTGATACAAATGTTCACCGAAGTAAAATCATATGCATAAAAATTAAAAATGTTTGTATGTTTGTTTGTTTGTTGGCTTATAGACTCCTAAGCTACCGAACCGATTTTTCGGAAATTTTTACAGTAACATCACGTGAGTCCTTAAAATAAAATAGTCTACTTATTTATTCAATAGGGGCAGGGGAATTGGTACCCCCCATTGTATGCCAATATTAAATATCGCATATCTTAAGAGCCGCTGCACGCATTTTGTTGAACTTTTGGTAGTAGGATGTTCGGAGCCAAACATTTTTTTTTTTTTTTTTTTTTTTTTTAATTCCCTAATCTAATCCCCGCGAAGCTTGACGCTTGTCTTCAGAAAAGAAACCAGAGTCTCTGGCGGGAATCGAACCCGCAACCCCGGGGTTGATAGACTAGCTCACTACTAGCGGCCTTATGACCACACGTCTGACCATCTGTCTGTTGAAATGGGTTTCCCTTGATCGGTGCATAAATTACTGAAAATGAGCCCAAAATACCAGGACTGCTACTAATTTTTACCCATAATTCTCAACTTTTTACTTTTAAAGTCCTCTTAAAATTTATGAACTTAAATTTTTCACTTTTATCTTTAACATTTAATAGAGCATTACAACAACTAAAAAAGCGCATGAAGATTATAAAAAAAACGACAATTTATTATATAAATTGGATGCTCTTACTAATTATAGCGAACATTAACAAAAAAAAGTACTTTAAACGTCAAATAAAGAAAAATATTTCAATTAAAAATATTAATAGTGAAATTTTACTGTCAACAATTCAACTCCATATTCCGTAAAAACCAATGAATTTTTATCAAAGTTTTTCTTGTGATTCAAAAATTAATTATCAAGGTTTCGTTATAATGTGCTAAATTCCCATTTCATTCTATTGACAAACTGAAGTTTATTGTTGATGGGATAAGCTATTCCTATGCGCATTTCACAGGTTGCTTAGGCCAGATCGTCAGGAAACTTCATCCAATGATTTTAGAAAAACTAAAGATATTATACAAATAAAAATGTTAAGCGAATAAGAATTATAAGCCCCAGTTTTACTTGTAACAATACCAAAGCTTAAACAAAAACAACAACAATAAACAGTGAGTTTATCTTTTCTTACAGTCCCGATCAAAGAATTTTTAGTTATTTTATGGAATTCAGTAATTTTATTTAGCACGTTTACTCTAAAATGAGCCGAAATTCTAAAAAAATACCAGACTCCTGTCCGCTTGTTTTTCTAATGAGAGAAAGAGAATGATTTTATTTACTTAGTCCCCTTTTAGACAGGCAAAGTTTACTTTGCAAAGTCTTGAGTTTATGGTAGGGAGGGGAAAAGAGAATAGCGGGGGAGTATGAACTTTGCTGTACTCGCAAATTCCTTTTGTTTTTCGTTCGTAGTTTATTTCTGAGCAGGGATGATAAAGTTGGTAGTACAATTGTACTTTTTTTACTACTATTAGCAGTGCAAAAGTAATATAGTACTCCAGTGCAAATTTAGTACAATTTAAAAATTGCAAACGCTTTTTCCCCTTTATGTAAATACTTTATCGAATTTAATTCAAACAAATTATTGCTACAGTGTTTTGAATCTTGTTGCTATAGTTTAAAATAAAAAAAAAATTAAATATGTATAGAAATATGTTACAAAACTAATTAAATACACCAACCGAACTTTCATCTTCTTTAAAAATAATAATTTTATGTTCCTTACTATACCTGATTGTTGTAATTTTTATTAAATATTTTATATATGGGCATTTCCTGGGGTCACTAACGTACGTTCGCACGCTTTTGATTTACAAATAATATAGAAAACAAAACTTTTCCAATCATTTTTTTTTTGCGATTCGATAGCATTTGGGTAGCTCTAAGTTTAGTGCAAAAGATGGATTTCATCGAGTTTAAACTTTTTATAATGATACATAGTTATAAACATGTGGGCACGAACGTACGCAAAATAGAAGTCAACTTTGGCTGACAGTAGTGAAATGTAAAAATCTGCGTAATGGAACGGAATATTCAAAAGTGATTAATTTATTTTAAGAGTGTATTAATGTAGGTCTCCATCCAGTATTTACAAAATAAAATATTTCTCTTGGTTTTTGTTTAATTGGCTTATGTACCGGACGCGAACGTACCATATGTTTTTTTATTATTATCACCATGCATTTTACCAAAAATATCTTCAAATTTCCTTATTAAAAATCTTAATACTCCTTTTACAATTGATTGTAGAAAATATAAAATGTTCCAGTTTTCAGGGTAATTTCCTCAAGTAAAATAGCTGAGATATGCTATGAAACCATTCTTTTATAAAAATATAGACTTTTTTTTTATAATAATAAACAATAAAAGAGGATCATAATCAACATTTTATTTTTTCATCCTGGTAGACCATTCTGAGGAAATGCCCATATAAGTTTTTTCCTTTAAGTTTTTTTTTAAATATGACAACATTTGTATTTTTATCGAAGGTGGAACATATAATAAACATTAACCAGTAAGTAAATCATACGTGTTAAAATTATGAAAAATTCCTTGCACCATAGATATCTATACACAGCTAGATACTTTTAGTAGAAATTACGGGCATTACTACCCAGTAAAAACTTCGCCTACTTTTTTAAAATTAATAGCTTCTTTCACTAATTATTTAGTAGCTTTCTTCTATAAAACTACTATAATTACTTCTATAACTACTTATTTTAAAGATGTATGTAGGAAAAAAATAATGACTTACATAAAAATGCATTTATTTTGGGACATCCCTTGTAAAATTCATTGGTTCTTTCAGAAAAATTGGAAGTAGTATTTTAACATTTTCCTGATTACTTAACACATTATTTTGCAGGTGAAGTTTTTCCTGGGTAGGTAAAACATTTTTTTAGCCTGTTCCACTTTCAAATCTAAAAAAACAAGCTTAAGATTCTTCGTCTAAATTCCTTATTATTTACTTAATTTTCTTTTTGTTAATTGCCAAAGGTATATTTTAAATATAAATGTATAGCACAAGTGCATTTTAATTTAAATATTTTGTTATGCAAAGAATAAAACTTGTAAAAAAAATATTTTTTTGGCATTAAGTACAATAGTTAAAAATAAATTTGCTTGGAATTTTAAATGTTTATTTATTTTAAAATGACTGAACGGAAGGAATACTTCTTAAATAAACTACTGTCCGTTTGTTTGTGAGTGTAATAATGTTATTAAAGCCTTATGTTACATGCTTAAGCCCAATCAATGTGTGCTATCAGGTCATATCGTCATAATATCCTAAATAATATTGATGCTGTGTTCATTGTTTCGTCATAACTGTACAGTAGAAATCTAAATTATAAGCGGTAGTCCACAACAGTTAATACGCAAACCTGCTAATTCAATTTCAGTACATTTTTCAGGAGCGACAAAAAACTTTTTATATTTATATGTGTTTCTTAAGCCAAACTATTGTTGGTTTAACACACTGCAAGACTCAAATTGACGAAAAACTTGATGATAGTCGATAAGGAGTATCTTTCTCTACCACACGGCTACAAAATCTCAATTTACATAAAAAATGGATTTAGCCGGTTGGCATATTAAGCCGACGATATTCGACCCTTTGCGCGAAATTATCGTATATGCCAGTTTTTTTTAAATTAAGTTTTTGATGCAATCTTGTTCTACATTCAAAGAGACGTCACCTGACAAAATATTGTAGGCGAATTCCACTTCGTTGCTCCAAAAATTGAATGTATATTTTAATTTTGATATTGCAAGCGAAAGCAGAGAAAAGTAGAAAAATTGCTGTCCTGTAAAATTTGGCTTTTGTAACATACGATAATTTCGCGCAAAGGGGTCGGTATATTTCTTGTAATTATTTTAAGACATAAGACTTTCTGACTACCTTGTAATCAGCGTTACCGTTCAAAATTTTTAAAAAGGGGCACAAAAAGGGGATTTTTCAAAAAAAAGTGTCACAAAAAGGGGAATTCTGAGAAAAAAGGGGCAACTTTAAAAACAGGAACATTTTCAAAACAAAAAAAAAATCAAATGTATTTATTAAATTATTTTCATCGAAAACTAATCATAAAAAAATAAAATACATATTTTTTAAAAAATACATCTATATATATAAAAATGAAAAATGTTTGTATGTTTGTTTGTTTGTTTGCTTGTTGGCTTATAGACTCCTAAACTACTGAACCGATTTTCCTGAAATTTATACAGTAGCATCACGTGAGCCCTAAAAATAAAATAGGCTACGATAGGGGCAGGGGAATTGGTACCCCCATTGGATGCCAATATTAAATATCGCATATCTTAAGAGCCGCTTCAAGCATTTTTTTGAACTTTTAGTAGTAGGATCTTCTGAGCCCCAAAATTGAAATAAAGTAGCAGCGGGGGAAGTGGTTTCCCCCATAGGACGCCAATGTTTAATATCGCATATCTTAAGAACTGTTATAGTGAGAATGTTCAATACCTCCCATAGGATGCATATATTATATATCGCTCAACTGAAGAACTATTAAAGGGAGAGTCTTCAAACGTGGTTAAAGCTACTTTTATGGTAAACTATAAATTTCAATATAAAAATGTCCGGGGTTGACAGAGGAGGAGCAGTACCCCTCATAGATAGAAATATAAATAAGATCCGCTAGTTATATATACAGTTAAACCTCTATTATCCGGCTTTCGTGGGACCGGCACCAGCACGGAAAATCGAAATACACGGTTAATAGAGGTTATATTAAAATATACAGAAATTTATTTATTTTTATTAAAACATTCGATTTATGTAACTACAGATTATAATATACAACAAATTTTTTACAAAATATACAAATTGTCATAGACAATGCAAAATCAAATATGTACATATGTATCGTCAAAAACATTAAAATTTGGATTTTTACTGACTATGCTTTGGTTGATCAAACTACATGACTGCACAAAATTTGTAAATTTTACAACGTTTATTGCTTTTTAGTTTTTGCATTTCTTCTGACGAAATGTTTAAATTTCACTTACTAAATGAATAAAAACGCATATATGTATGTATGTATGTATGTTCTTATGTGTGGGCACATGAACTTAAAAAGGGGAAACACCGTATTTAGATTAACATACATAATAAAAATCATATGAATCCTGCACGGATAATAGATGTAAAGCACGGTTAATAGAGGTATAAATCTAAAGCACGGAAAATAGAGGTAAAGCACGGATAATAGAGAGAAAAAATAAAAAGAACCGCATGCCGGTTAATAGATGTAACCGATTAATAGAGGCCCGGTTAATCGAGGTTTAACTGTATATGTAATACAAATTGTTTGGGAAAAACACACACACATATGTATATATGTTTATATACATATATCGTGAAAATCCATTTCTTGTTTGCAAGTAAACGTTTATGAATACAATATACATACAATTTTTATTTCAATTATTTATACAAAAACAGTTGCTAATTACTTGTAAATAGAACGAGCAGCGTTGCCAGAAGATTAGGAAGGAAAATCTTCATTTAGCGAAAAACAATCTTATTTTGAAGAGAGAAATCTTAAAGTTTTTAAGTTTTTTTTTACATAATATTTATGGCCTGTTCGTCGATAACGAATGAAGACTTCGTTCGCATAACTTACATGTAAAACAAAAACAATATTTTATAATTTGTTTCTGTTTTAAAATTATATAAAATTAAATTGGTTTTAAGTTAAATTTTTTCTAAAAATACATTTTGAAAAACCAATAAACAACAAGCTGATACAAAACTTTGAAAAAATTATTTATTAGAGTTAAAAATCTTAATTTGTGAAAAAAATCTTTCAATCACATTTTGGTCAAAAGATCCTCAAAAATAAGATAAAATCTTCATTCTGGCAACGCTAAGAACGAGCTTAAAACAGTGTACTTCCAAAAAATAGTTCATAATATGATTTTATACAAAAAAACTTTACATTTAAATCAATTTAAAAATATTGATGGGAGGATTGTTAATATCAGGTTTTTTTGAAAACGTAAATCTATGTACATATGTTTAATAATCAATTAATCACTTGGAATCCAATCTTTCAAGTTATTTTGATAAAAATTTAAAGCGGATTTCATGGACTGACAGGTATCTACTTTCACTCTATTTGAAAATTTATTTTTAAATAATGCAAACTTAGAAAAAATCAGCGGATGCGCTACTACGTGGTAAAGTAAAAACATACGAATCAAATTTAAGCAAGTTTGGATGTAAATTGTCACGTAGTTTTTTAAATTGCCAATTTAATACCAAAATATTTGAGGCTAAGATATATTAAAAATTGCTTCATAGCTTTTATCGTTTGATCTGTTTTCTAAAAGTTTTAACTCTTTTACAAAATCCTCTGGATAAGTACACTGAAAGAAAAATGCTTCATATATTTAATGAATCATTTTCATAAAAAAGTTTTCCTTGGGTAAATGAAAATTTTCATTGTCTAAATGGAATTTCATAGGTTTGATGAAGTATTTTCGTTAAAATCGCTTCATTAGAATTACGTTAAAAATTTTCATTGGATATATGAAAACTTAAGTTTGTCCAAGTTAAACAAAAAATTTTAATTGGGAACTTAAAAAAACAATATACAAACATAACTATATTCATAAATTAATACAAAATTATAGTTTCCTTAAAAAAATGTTTAATTGTTAATTAAAAAATGTAAGATTTAATAATTTCATGCATCGAATGTTACATGTATGCCATTAAATTTATGAAATCAAAAAATTTTTTTATAAAAGCAACATATTTCAATAATTGCCTTCATAAATTTAAATTTTCATTATGACAATAAAAATGTCATTATAGTAATGAAACAAAAACTTGCAATCCACTTTCAATCAACGTAGTTATTGTTATTATGAACAATTTAATCTCATATTTACGCTCTTAATTGAGAAAAAAACATAGTTTTTTTATACAAAAACTACACTGCCCCTGTAGACTAGCTGGTAGTGAGCTAGTCTATCAGCACCGAGGTTACATGTTCGAATCCCACCAGAGACAGGAAAAAAAAAATAAAATAAAGTAAAATAAAATAAGAAAAAAAGAAAAAAAAAAATAAATAAAAAAAAAATTAAAAAAAAAAAAAAATTTTACTTTATTGAAAGTATTCATCCAATGAATAATATTCATGGATCTAATGTAATGTTTCATTAAGTCCTTTTAATGAAACAGGTTTCATTGATCCAACGAAGCGCTGCATAGGTTCCTTTATAATGCAATTTTCATGGGATTAATGTCAAAATTCGTTAGTATTGCGAAGAAAATTCTTTCAGTGTAATTATATCAATAAAAATTTAAACAATTTCAAAGTAATTGATGTCTTCAGCTTAATTAATAAATGCTGGATCTAAAACCTTTAATGAGCTCCGTCTCTTAACGCTAATACTAAAAGGGGCAAAAGTTAACAAAAAACTACAAAATGATACAAAAAGGGATTTAAAACAAAGGGGCCAAAAAAGTGGCACGGCAGTCAAACAGGGGCAAAAATGCGACTTTAGTCGCATAACGGTAACGCTGCTTGTAATCATTTGGTCGATTTATTTAATAAAAAATAAACTGAGATAATTTTATTAGTTATTTTAATAGTTAAAGGAGATCTTATAAAATAATCTTTTAGAAAAGTAATTTGGTTTAAATGTTTAGGATAAAAGCGATTCTTTTCATTAGTTTTGACAAAACTTGACTTGGAAAAAACTCTTTCACTTATCGTAGATGAATATCTAGTTTCTCAGTCCTTTTACAGGATTTCTCTAAACATATAAAATACTCAATTATGCCATTAGAGTTTTTTAAAAAATTTTAACACTTCTAATTGTTTCGGTTAATTCTGTTAAAAGACTGATATGAGAAGAAACAAGTAACTGTAAATTGTTTCGGTTAATTCTGTTAAAAGACTGATATGAGAAGAAACAAGTAACTAAACACATACATATAAAAATACGTGAAACAAAAAAAGGTTTTGGCAATCAAACATTTAACCCATTTTTAGCCACATTCCTGTTGATCGATGATGAAGATAAAAAATCATTAAAAAAACATTGTAATTTTAGTCGCCGGTCGGCGGAAAATTGGTTAAAATGAAGATCACTTTTCTAAACACATACATTTTGTATACATATACGACAAAACAAAAAATTAAAAACACAAAAATACTTAAAAATATTGAAAATTTTCTTACATCGGTTAATCGACTGAAATTTACCGGTTTAATCGTTAATCGAAAAAAGCCAATTTGAAATTAACCGATCAGTTAATCGGGTAGTAATTAATCGGTTAACCGAATGAATACCTTAGTGTATACATTGTTAAACGTTGTATAGCCACTTTTTCATAGTGAATGAATGGGCTTTTTTGGTTCGGTTAAGAACAAGCCCAGTAATAAATAATGACCCAGGCCACTACTTTGCCAATTATTATTACCTGACCGAGAAATTCGAGCACACACTTTAAAGATTTTTGAAATAGATTTCTGCACAATAATTTTTTTATTCAAAAGACTCGAAATTGTGAGACATGAAAAAGTTTTTTATGGATGGCCTTGACCTGTCCAAATTTGATGTCAAAAACCGACATTTTTTCAAATCTCAAATATTGAGTTTTTAATAGTTTTCTGCTACAAAATTGAGATTTGAAAACATATTAGAGAATGCAAATAAAAAATTTTTAAAATATCCCCCAGTACACTTGGGTAGGGCATTGATTTGATTTTTACGGACTTCCAGGTAAATGTCTTTTTTTGCACAAAATTTATCAGTAGGTTAAAGTTCAACTTTTTTTTTTATTAAGTTCGATTTCATGATATCCAAAGTTCCATTAAACAAGCTGCAAGGACTTTATTGTGAAAGTTTGGTCAAAATGGATCCCCAAATAACGTGATCAAAGGTCAGTTTTTACGAAATTGTGTTCCTACTTTTCATGAAATTGATAACGAAATATCGTGGGGTATATTAATTTTTTAATGAAAGTTGTCTAAACTATTTTTTATAATTAGTAATTATTGTTTGAAAAGGAAATAAATCGAAATTTACCATTTACCTGAGGGCAAAGATGAACCAATACTTGTTACCATAAAAATTGCAGTTTTATTAAAATTCTGCATAATAAAAGTAACACTTAACACTTTTTAAATATAAAAATAAAAAACTACACATTCTCTGCTTTATGTTCTTAAAGTGAAAAGAGCCAAACATTTTTTTTGTGGCTAGAAAAATATGGAATAAACTTTTCGTAAGAAATTAAAAAAAAAATCAATATATAGTGCACTCGCGATTCTTTCATTGACTACTCTAAAATATGAACTTGTATGAAAAGGTTTAAAATATGAACAACTGTTGTATTTTAATGGTTTTTATCTACCTACACAGTGTTAAAATCAAGATCAATTATGATTCAACTGCATAATAACTTGGGGATTTCCCTAGCTATCGCTTTAAAATTGTCTTCAGTTGCTAAAGGCTAGATTACTTTGTATTAATACATGTCAAAAACTCAAGTAATATGATATAGTGTGAATGAATCACGAAAATGACAAGTATTAAGAAAAAAGTTTGACATCCCATACGACTTCATCGTTTTTTGAAAAATTTCAAAACATTAATACTTTTCATTGGATCAGGGTTGCATTTTATATCATGTGTGAGTGTTTATACTTTGTGAGATGGTGTGAACACAAACTGTCATGTTACATTAGATTTTTGACAGTCGCAACAAAACTCATTAGATTTCCCTCTCACAAAGTATTATGGAATACGTAAGACTTGTGAGATAGTGTAATCTAGGCTTAATCAAAATGTTTTGCAAACACTTTTTAGTTAGTTCTAACATTAATATGGAATTTTATATACATTTTTAAATATAATTTTAACGTGAAAAGTTCTTATAAATGAATTAGAAAAAATGAATTAAAAAAGCATCAGTTTTATACTTTAAAAAGAAATATCAGAAATTTTAGAACATTTAGGAAAAGGTATGGTAATGTTCTAACAAAACGTTTATTTGACTTGGAAAAAGCAAAAAATGTGCGGTCTTCCGAATAACCAAAAAATGGAAAATGCATGCACCGATGGTTTTTGAAAATGAGATACAAAGATATCACGGTTAGCGGACATGGCAAATATCTAGATATTTTTAAGAGAGCAGGGCGTTTTTACCTTAACATTAGGAACTTTTATTTTTATGGAAAAAACGTTTTTGAATGGAAACTAAATGCCATTCGCAAATATGAACAATCATGCAAAAGTGAACTGGCTTTGTTTTAATTAGTTCATATTATCGCGAGTGCAATAATGTTTTTAAATAAAATAAAATCCTAGCAAATAAATACACTTATTTTCTTGTCAAAGGCAGTTCAAGACTTAAATTATTTTTACGGAATTTAATACAATTTTTCATATAATTTTTTATTAATTTTGATTTAATTCAATTTAAATCCTATTAAGTGTCAATTTTCTGAACTATTATATCCCAGCAAACACAGAAATACACCTCATGTATTGCCAAACGTATTGCCAGGATGAAAAATATTATTACGGCAATAATCGATTTCGTATTGCGGAAGATACTTCCTTCGGGAAGAAACGTGTCTCGATGGCAATACTTCTCAGCAATACGAAAACGATACTTCCAGATGATTATCTAGTAATATCGCCAGAAACCACTTAATAGAAATATCAAAATATCATTGGTATGAAAAAAAGAAGATTTTGCATTTTAAAAAATTTTCATTTACGTATGTACAGAGTAGCACATCTTTTTATTTATTATTAAATAGTTAAAACAAAATAAAATAATATTCATAAATATTTTGTTTCCACCATATGTATATTTGAAGAAAAAACCTACCACTTCTTTAAAATACCATCCAGGGTTGAGAAATATCTTGACTATATTGAAAAGGAAACATATTAATATTTTATAGATTTATTGAATTTAAATATTACCATTTGCAGAACATTTTGAGAACTAATTTCTTAGATTTTATAATATGCTTGATTTTTATTTTTTAATTTATGACGCACATTATAATTTAATTTTTATTCTGTTTATTTTGCGTAATTTTCTTGAAAATTATAAAAGGAAGAAAATAAAAACTTACTTTGATTATTTTCTTTTAGATGACAATTTGGGGAAATTGCTAAACTATTGCCTTAGGGGATATCTTCCATTTGTTTGCAGGGATATATATTTTTAACACAATGTTATTTTAAAAAACCTTTCATGTTTTCAATGCTTCTTTTAAAATGTGTTTCGTGAGGGTTAGTTCTTAGTAGGTTACCGCTCTTTGCACCACATTGATTTTCTAAACACAAATGTTTGTTTTAACTTGATTTAGTTTTGTTTTTAGATACAAGCATACATATGTATGTACATAAATATGTACATAAGTAGGTTTTTTTCAACACATTTTCTAACCTTGAATTCAATTTTTCACACTGTAAATTACTACTTTAGAATACAAAACACATTTGCCATATAAACAGGTAAATGCCTGCAAAATCATGATATGTATTTGTTCAAAAAGAAAAACATTTTCATTACTTCATTAAATTATTACAAATGCAAATGAACACATAATATGCAATAATGAAAATTGTATTAAAAAAAAGAGCAACAAGAAAAATAATAACAAACAAAATTTCAAAATTAAAACAAGTCAAAAGAAAAATCATGCGAAGAAAAAAAAATACAAAAAATTACAAAAATAAATAAAAAACAAACAAAAATTAAGAGAACATCAGCAAAAGATTAAACATTACAATAACAACAGCCAACAATCATAATAATAACAAAAATATACATTGCAATAATGTGGTAAAAACAGCAAAAGAAACAACAACAACAAATAAAAGAACCAGTGTAATTAAAATTAACACAACATACACAAACACGTACACGCAATATTAATTTCATCGTTTTATATTTATTCGTGTATTTTGGACAAATGAACCGAACAACTTTTAAAAACATAAACATCAAGAACAACAAACAAATGAAAACAACAAGTCAATAAAGAAGAAATGTTATGGATTTGAAACAACAACAACAATTGAATGCATTTGCACAGTAGCTCGGAAGTTCTTCTAAAAATCATTTAACTCGTCTCAGAATTTTAAAAGGACAAAGAGTTTACAAATCGTAAGCTAAAATGCAAAACGGCATAACTAACAAATATATAATTTTACTGGAGAAGCAATAATGCTTGGAATCCATAAAATTCTTCAAACAATTTTCAAAGAAAACCATTTGATTATATATTTTTAGAAAAAAAAAAATGTAATTACGTCGTTTTGCATTTATCAAATAAACACACTTGCAGTTACGTCCCTTTGTTTTTTGTAAATAAAAGCTTGATTTTTGATCGCAGAACACATAGTTTAATAGCATTCATAATTATGAGGGAAGCGATTTCCATTAAAATTCATGTTTTTTGTCTTTTCACTGGTTGCTTAGGCCAGATCATCAGGAAACTTCATCCATAAAGATTTCAGAAAAACTAAAGATATTAAACCAAATAAAACTGTCAAACGTATAAGACTTATAGCAACAGTTCTACTTGTAATAATATCAAAGTTTAAATAAAACACGTCAACAATAAACAGTGGGTTTATCTCATCTTACATTCCCCACTACAATTAGTTGAAATTCTCTTAACATTAATTGTAGTTGTAAGTAGGTTAAGAAAATCAAAATAAAAAATGTAAGATGAGATAAACCCACTGTTTATTGTTGATGTGTTTTGTTTAAACTTTGATATTATTGCAAGTTGAACTGTTGCTATAAGTCTTATACGTTTAACAGTTTTATTTATCTTTATGGATGAAGTTTCCTGATGATCTGGCCTAAGCAACCAGTGAAATGCGCATAGGAATAGCTTATCCCATCAACAATAAATTTCAAGTGTTTTTATCAAGAATAAAAACTGGGAATTAAGCACGAATAACAAAATCTTTTGAAATTAGAAAAAATTCTTAAAAAAATATTTTTAAATACACAAAAAGAACCTTCATAAAAAAATAAAAGAATAAATTCTTTTTGAGCTTTGCCTTAAATACTAGATTTTCAAGATTTCGACAAAAGATCCTTTAAACCGATGCGATGCAGCATTCAACATGTTTAAGTCTTCAAATGGGTATTTTATCCAAAACTGTTTACAATTTCTTGCTTGGCACATGGGTTGCAGACGAAATTAGAAGCCAATTCGGTAATATAGCAATTTTTAATTAAATGTATGCCTTGATTCCCCTTCCACCGCAGCCAGTAGTAACAAGATGTGGCCTGGCTAGACGCTTCAGAATTCTATTCAAATATTTTTGAGTAATTTAAGAATGCTTGAAGAGCTTCTTGATATTAAATTTAAATAACATTAGGTATGGATATTTTGGTGAAAAAATAACTAATTAGGAGGGATTTATTAGTTAACTTAATACCCAAGTCAAATAAATGATATTTGAATAACAATAGACTGAATTTTTTATATTTTTCTTAATTAAAAAGCGATTTTTTATGAAGTTTTTAAAGTTTTTAGTGCATATTTTGGATTTTCTAGTGCATATTATAAGCGCTTACGTTCGATTTTTTTTGTGGATGAAAATCTCATCCCTTATAATTATGAATCAAAATCATGGTTTTGAATTTTTTGCTAGTTACGCCTTTTTGCATTTTAGCTAACGAAATACTCTTTAAAGGTGTTTTGAACAAAAAAAAAAAAAAAACTTATAAGTATCGGATGATTTTTTAGCTATTATCTTTTTGGCAACACTGGTTTAAACAGCTGACGCACGTTTCGTGTTTTGTTTCACTGTCAAACATCTTCAGTTTGGTCTATAATTTAACCATGAGTCGTCTTACAAACGAAGAACGCTTGCAAATTATTGAATTTTTTTTATCTGTTAAGAAAGTTCATCGCGCGCTTTTTCCATTTTATGGTCAGTTTAATCGACCCACTGAAGGGGCTATTCGGTACGTTAATAAGCAGAATTGTCGATTTCGGAGTGAGGATCAGCCAGAAGCATTGCAAGAGCTACCAATGCATCCAGAAAAAGTCACAGTTTGGTGCGGTTTATTGGCTGGTGGCATCATTGGACCGTACTTCTTCAAATATGATGCGAATCGTTACGTAACTGTGAATGGTGAGCGCTACCGTGAGATGATATCCAACTTTTTTTTGGCCAAAATGCAAGAGCTTGACTTGCATGACATGTGGTTTCAACAAGACGGTGCCACATGCCACACAGCACGCTTAACAATGGACTTATTGAGAGGCGAGTTCGGTGAACATTTTATTTCACGTTCGGGACCGGTCAATTGGCCACCTAGATCGTGCGATTTAACGCCTTTAGACTATTGTTTGTGGAGCTATGTTAAAGTTCGTGTCTATACACACATGCCCGCTTCAATTGACGCATTGGAAGACAACATTGAAGCATTTATTCATGAGATACCAACCGAAATGTTGGAAAGAGTATGCCAAAATTGGACTAAGCGGATGAACCATTTGAGGCGCAGTCATGGTCAACATTTGCATGAAATAATTTTCAAACATTAAATTATATGGACCGTACTATCGATTCAAATAAAGATTTCATGCATTTTTCTGATTTTTATGTGTTTTTTTTTAAACTTTCCTAAAGCTCTTAAAAAATCACAAATTACATTCTCTTCTTTCCGGTAAAAGATATAAAATTTCGATACTTACTTACGTTAAATAGTATATTTTTCTCCTCTAATTTGCCATTAACGAGTTTGTTTATAATAATTATTTAGTTACATAATTATATTCCAAAAAGGGGATTCCCTCCCCTCCAAGTCACGAGACAAATTTACAAAATATTATTCATTATTATTTCAATGAAAATAATAAAATTTTCTAATACAAAGAGAACTTGAAGGTGCGAAATTCGTGATTAAATATTCAATATTTCAGAGGCAAGGAAAAAATTTGCATTTCAATATAGAATATAATTTTAAAAGTTGTAAATTAATGCAAAGCAGCACTTAAGCCATGTGAAATAAAAGTCAGCGTGCAGTACTAAATTGCCAAAATTTAGGAAAAAATTTTAAATAACTTGTTTAAATTAAAATTAAAATAACAAAATTAGTTTCAAGATCTTTCAAGTCAGATGTCAGTTAAAAAGGACAAATAAACAGAATATATAAAATTTAGTTTATAGGCAATGCCTGGGACTTAGATTTGTAGTCTATGAATTTAAACAGTTGGACAGATGCGTCATTTAAGCTGCCCACACACTAGTCATGATTTCTTGTTACTTGTTAATGGAGTTGTGCGCGCACAAATCACAAGTAATTGAAATTTTTCAATTTATTGAGATTTGAAAGTAATTGAAAATTTTAAATTTCTTGTGATTTGTTCGATGTGTTAGTGGGCTTGTGCGCGAACATTTTTAAATTGTTTTATTTTAGTGTACAACGAAACGTCGAATTGTCTCTCTTGTGGAGTTGTTTAGCATACAAGAATTTTTTTTTGTTTTCTTTTTCTAGTTTCTTCTTTTTTTCAATTTCTTTTCTTTGCTTTTTTATAAATATTAAAAGTGCAATCAATCCGCTGCACAATTCACTCTGTCTTTTTGGCGTTTTTAAGGTTATTGTGAATTATCAAAAAGTAATTTAAATTTTTGGGAATACAAAATTTTAATTTCAAAAGATTTTGTTATTCGTGCTTAATTCCAGAGTTTTTATTATTGATAAAAACACTTGAAATTTATTGTTGATGGGATAAGAAATAAGGAAATTTCCCCCCCGTAAATTATAAAAATTTGTTTTGTTAATTTCGATAATACAAGAATTCCCAATAATAATATTTTTTTTAATGTACAAAATTTTTGGAAATCCCAGCAAGGTTTTTTTGTTTTTTTTTTTTTTTATGGAAGTTCTAACGAAATTTTCAATAATCCTAATAGTTATTTAATAGATATTTCAAATGAAAAATCTAGTTTACCGTATTCAAATACTTACTATTCTACATTCAATCCCAGCAGGTGCCATCTACATTCGAAGACTAAACGTTTGACTTGATAATGCGTGCGATTGAATTATTAATAAGCCCTAGTAAATGCAATATTTATGTAAGTATGTGTTATATGAATCAAAATTCTATTCGATAATTTTTGACGAAAGCACGAATTTGTCAGGGAAAAGCCAGATTTCCTTATCTTTAAGATATTTCAACATGCAACAAAAAGTTTATAGGGAAGAATTTATTGGCTTGATTGTAATCGCATTTGAAGAGGCTTAAAATGATATTGTTGACGTTGATGTGTCAATTGATGCGAAGGCACTATCATCAATAGGTGGCATGTCATACCGTCCAGTGTCATAGCGTCCATGGACAAGTACCATAAAGGATTTTCTCCTCTATGGTATAACAAACATGATTATTGGCCGGAATCATGGATTTTCTCCTCTATGGTATAACAAAAACCGGCTTCGCTAAGTAAAGCTTCTCTGCGTAGTCGGCCTTCGTTCGGAAACATGGCATATTTTAGAAGCTTAACTTAGCGAAACCGGTACTTGTTATACCATAAAGGAGAAAATCCTTTATGGTACTTGTCCATAAATGCCATGCCACTCATCAATAGTGCTTAAAGCTTTGACAAATTTTGGTCTTGACCTAATAAATTGTGTAGGAGATGGAACAGATGGGTATCCTCTGATGTCAGCAGAAAATGGAGCTGTTAAAATACTCTGAAAACCGCGACAAATGCGAAACAAACGCCTTGCTATTCCCATAAATCAAGAAACTCAATTTCTAAAAGCAATAAATTGCCATTAATACAAAAATTTGTATCATTTGTTAAAGAAACGACAAAACTTTTTAAATATAATCATCCCAAGCGAAACACAGTGTTAGCAAAGTATTTGGGAGCCAAACTCTCTACATTATGCGATCACGACTCAATTTAACACTTTGCAACAAGTGTACATCATATAGTAGAAGCTTTGGAAAAATATCTGAGTGGAAAGGTAGTATCTCTGCCTTTATATTTAGGAACTCACTTAGTACTTTTGAATTTATTTGCGGAATAAACATATTAAGTGTGATACTTGATGTAACACAGCCACTTAGTATCATTTTAAAAAAAACAAGATAGAGATCTTCAAAAAGGATCAAGCCTTATCAAAACTTTAATCATGAGCCTTGAAGGGAACAGAAATAAAAGAAAAGAATATTTCAAAGCGAAATAATCACATCCCAAATGTTGAAGATTACTACCGAGTTGTTACATTCCTCTTATTGAATTTATTTTAGAAGATCTCAAAACACCTTTCCCAATAGTGAACATACCTAAACTTCTACCTCAAAGTGTAATCAAGTCATATACAGATATAAAACTGTTAAAACCACAACTAACTGATGAGCTGATTATATTTGATAAAAGAGATAAACACCTACTAACATCTAAACTTGAGCCTAATCTGTCAGATAACGTTGAAGATGCTTTAATAAACTGTGATGAAGATATCTACCCAAATCTAAGAAAAATATTTCAAATGTTCGTTTCAATGCTCGTCAGTAATGCTACGAGCGGGAGGTCATTTCCTACCCTTCGTCGAATAAAAACATGACTCAGATCAACAACGACAGAAGACATACTGTACGGTCTAAATTTGCCTCACAAGAAAATCAAAAATTGCTTATTTAAAATTAGTAATGTATATTGAACTGATCTTATATTTTATTTAACCTTTTTGTTGAGTTTTTTTTTAATATAATATACACATATTGTTTTTAATAAACTTTGAAAAAATAAATTTTTTACTTTTTGTATCATACAAAATTTCCCCCCCGTAAAGCTCAAGCTGGGTCCGCGCCTGCTTGCTTAACCTACTGTCAAAAATTAACAAAAAGTCTCTCAAATGTATTTTAGAAAACAAAAACAAAATAAAAAATCATTTGATTCCGTACGGAATGTGCTTAAGCAAATGCCAGTTTCATTAAACTTAGCAAAAAGTTTCCTTAAGCTCAATATGGTTTGCCTCATATTATTTACATATATTCGCTCATTCGCTTAAGCCGACTTAAGCACATTGTGGTTGTGCCTTTAGTTAAACTTAAAAAGTTTGTTTTTATTGCTGCACATTGGGTCCGATTAGGATCTAAATGGTTATATAAGTTTATATAAATATTAGAATTTAAATAATTTTCGGAAAACGTTAAACGTTATGAATTTCTTGTTTATTTTTACAGTGAAATCTCTCATGATAGTACTGGGAATGAATAACTGAAATGTGTCCGTACAAGGGAAATGTGCTTTCAAAACAACTTGATGATTTGCTTATGAAAAGCTGCCGCATCTAGGGACCGGTGTCCGTTAAAGGGAGTGTCCGTTAAGAGAGATTACACTGTATTTAATTAAGAAATGTTTATTTTGGTTGTTTATTATCTTTTATAAAAAATTTTATAACTGAAGTAATTTTCGAAAACGAAGTGCAATTGCAAAACCACAGATAATTGAAGATGGCATAACAACCATAAACAATTAAATTTCTAAGCAAGAAACCAAAAATTCTCTATTATTTCATTAAATCTAAGAAAAAAATTAAAATTATATGTTCCCTCTTAAAAATTTATTCTCTAAAAATGTATTTTCTTTTCTAATTTCATTCAAACGACCTTGCTTGTTGCAATATCTTTTATTTTTATGAGTTTGTCGTGTGTGTGAGTGTGTGATACTAAAGAAAAAAGGAAAAATTATTTGCCTCATTTTTAAACAATAAAACTAAAATAAAAATCAAAATTCTTTTTTAATGCTGCCTTCACTCTTCCGCATCAAGTTCAAGATGTTCGATCGTTTTTTTATACGATTTTTATTTTATTTTTTATTTTAAGTGAAAATGAAGAGGAAATTGTTTAAACAATTTGTTTGTTAGTTTGCGTGTGTTTTTTGTTAAAAATAACAACAGGAAAAAGTTTTAATAGGCAGAAATAAATTTTTTTTTCTTTTTGTTTATTTTGTGGCTTAAGATCGTAATATCCCGTGATTTGATTTTTGTTTTATTTTGCAATTATTTGTTAATTTATTTCAATTATTTAATGATTTTTTTGTTGTTTTGTTCAAGATTATAAAATCACGATAAAAATGGTTTGTTGAAAAAACGATGGGATGGATGTCTTAATTGGAAAAAGTTTGTGCTTTAATTGTTGCATAAAATACAATAAAAATAATGCATTTAATTTAAATATTTATTGATTTAAAAAAAAATTCCAATACATTGCGAATTGGATAATGGTCAAAGTGCAAAACAGTTTTGGCTTAAAGCATTAAGATTAAAAAGTAGAATTTATTGCAGTGTTGAAGTTTTACCTTAAAGTTAATACGTTTATGATAAATAAAGCTAGAGGCACACTTGGATATATGTATATAAAACGCTGTGCAAAGGAGTTCGATGACCCGTATATTATAAAGTTCTTATGTCTGGCACTTGTAAGGCCGACTCTACAATATGGATCGATTATATGGGATCGCATTTACCAAACGTAATCGAATTCGATCGAAACGGTATAGAAACAATTTCTGCTCTTTTGTATTTGCGGCTTACGGCCCTAATCATGTAAAACGCCACGCAACGCAAAACTGGGAATTTAGCACGTCATACGGAAATCGTATTAATAATAAGCTTTGTATTTCCGAAAATAACTTTGATAATATAATTGCATGTGCCCGTGCATGAAACTGAATTGGCAAATTGGTTTTTTTTTCGTTGTTTTGAAAATCAAATCTTGTAACGTTAATTTAACCGCCTTATACTCAATGCAAATGGATGAAACTTTGCAGGCATACATATTCCCGATGACAATACACGAATACATGGGCGTAGCCTGGATAAAATCTAGGGGGGGGTGGGTTTAAAAAAATTTTTTTTATGGTAAAATGATTGTTTGACCGCCTTTAACCCAATGCAAATGGATGAAATTTTATAGGCATACATATTTCCGATGACAGTACACGAATACATGGGCGTAGCCAGGATAAAATCAAGGTGGGCAACATTTTCTTTTTTTGGTAAAATGCTTTTTTGACCGCCTTTTACTCAATGCAAATGGATGAAACTTTGCAGGCATACATATTCCCGCGATGACAGTACTCGAGTACATGGGTGTAGCCAGGATAAAATCTGGGGGAGGCGGGCAAAATTTTTTTTAAATGTTCTTTTTTAAGAGAAGCGTTTCTTAAATTTTTTTTTTAAATGTCCTTATTTATTAATTTTGTTTTTTCTTTTAACCCACTTACAACTACAATTCGAGTCGGAAAGAACCCAACCAATTGTAGGGGGATGTAAGAAAAGATAAACTCACGGTTTATTGTTGGTGTTTTGTTTAAGCCTTGATATTGTTACAGGTAAGACTAAGAGTGTTTATAACTCTTATTCGCTTTAGGGTTTTATTTGTTTAATATTTTTGGCCTTTCTAAAACCTTTGGAGAAGGTTTCCTGATGAGCTGGTCTAAGCAACCGGTGAAATGCGCATAGAAGCTAGCTTTCCCTCAACAATAAATTTCAGTGTATTTATCAAATATGAAAAACTGGGAATTTAGCACGTCATACGGAAATCGTATTAATAATAAGCAAAAGAATTACATTGAAAGCAAAAACAAAGTCATAAATATTTGGTAATTTTGTTGTTGCTTTCTCTAGAAATTTAAAAACGTAATGAGAATTTCTGTAAAAAGCAACAACAAAATTTCAAAAATATTTATGATTTTGTATTTGCTTTCAATGTAATTCTTTGGCGTTGCGTTGCGTTTAACATGATTAGGGCCTATATTTCAACCCACTTACCTTGCCCTAATACACAGCTCGACTGGGTCTGAAAAGGCCCCACTATTTAAAAAAGTCGTACAACAATGCTGATGTGTCGTTTATTTTGAATTTTATTAATCGTCATATATCTGCGCTGTATTTTTAATCAGATGGAGTGCCCCGGTAGGCTAGCTGGTAGCAAGCTAGTCTATTAGCGCCGAGGTTTCGGGTTCGATTCCCGCCAGATACTCTGGTTTGTTTCCTGCAGACAAGCAAAGAGCTGCGCAGGGTTAATCTTAGGGAAATATAAAAAACAAAAATTTGTTCGGCTTGAGGCTGATTCTGGTTTATTTTAATCTAATCCACAATCACCACGTGATGCCCGAAGAGTCCTTAGACAATAGCCAGTCTCATAATGTACCACAGGAGGCTGCTGGCTCGCGTGGTACCAGATAGGATCTCCAGTCAGCCGCGATCTTACAGAGATGTGTCAATTTTGAATATTGCCTAATACAATGAATCAACTGCACCCGATTTTCTCAGAGAATGTAACACAAATAAGTGAAATATATTTTAAATGTTTCCTTACCTACCCGTGGGTGAGACTGTGGGTATGTTGAAATGGGTTTTATGATAACCCCAGATATAATAAGACTTAAGTTGTTATGTTTCCATATCGCTTAAATGTCGCTCGCAATAGTTTGCTTTTGAAATTCACCAGGATCTGTCGACAAATAGCTGAGATATGAGCAAAAAATCACAAGTGCCGCTGATTTGACCCATAAATAAGTTTTTGTTGTTGTCGTTGTTGTTTTTAAAGCCTTTAACACAGATGGAAATGTTATATATAAGTTTTACATTTCGTTTGTAGTTTCTACAAAATTGATCTTAGACCATACGAAGTCTTCTTCGAAGATGCCTTCTGAGTAGCGAAGTTGATTTAACGACGTGTGTATAACTTGTGTACGTTTAATTGGGTTTTTCGAAGACAAAAACAACCATGGAGACTATGTTATTGTACATTTATGTTACATATACTTCATTAAAGTTTGCTATCCCTTGTTTTTTTTAATCTGAAGGACGGCAAAAGCCAAATTAGGTACAATCATCTTAGTTATTAATACACAACTTCCGACAAAATTTGGGGCGGGATTGGAGAAGTGGGCTTGGCACTTTCCATACAGTTATGAAAAAAATTCCCCGGGAGTTTTATCCTTCTACCATTTCTCTTTTGTAAATTCAATTGTTAAAATGGGAAAAAACTCACGTGGAATTTGTATTCATGATTGGTCTGAAAATACTACGTGACAAAATTTCAACAAAATAACTTGAAAAGAGCAAAACTGGACAAAATCATAAAATTTTCAATGAAGTTGCACTTTTATCCCCTGTAAGTTTGTCATTTCTTGCCCAATCTTCACTAGCAATCCATGGTTATTTTAGAAATATTATAACCTTTCACCAAAAATAAAGAAATACATAATCCGTTTAAAAGTTTTTTAACTTTTTGCATTTGAGTCACATCATCTTTTTAATAAACACAAATAACGGTTATTTTGGAATATCTCAAAAACTGGTTTACTTTTGACAATTCTGACTTCATATTCGGATTCAAAAGTGCCACGTTGTGCAACAGATTTCGCTATATCTAGAGAACGGCAAGAGCCGAAGTTTCCAAATTAAGCATCTGGGTAATCAAGAGACAACAAATATAGAAAATATACTTGGGAGTGGCACTAAAGTAGATTTTTGTAAATGGGCAAATCCCAGAAACAGTCCACCAACCAAAAATTTTTCAAATGAATTTTTTTTTTTACCGAATATAAGACTAGATGTTTAATTTCATTTTTATATTAAAAAATATGTATTTCAATGATCGTTAATGCAATAATTTTTACCAAATCCTACCCCACTGCTGATTTCTTAATAAAATACGTGAATTTAGCATTATTTTAGGTGATTTTTGTGCTTAAAATAGCACTTTCAGCAAACTTATCAAAATATAAATTTAGTTAAGAAATTATTTTAAGAAATGCAATTCATAAAAATATAATTTGTTTTGTTAAAATAAATACAATATAATAATAAAATACTACTGGATAAACTGTATCGTGCGTTACGTAGCGTGCGTCACAAAGGGTTCACGGCTTTTGTCAAAAAATCACAACATTTTTTGGCTGCGAATAAATAAGTGCGTTTAGAATTCTCTTATAGTCATCTTTCTTTTGGGAATTAGATTTTGTATACCTTGCCAAATTTGCTTAAAATAAGGAAAACGCACTTCAACCTTTAAAGTTACTTCCACTTTTTGTAGCGTGCGTCACAAAACTTTGTGATCAATTATTTCGCAACAAATACTTGCTAAGAAATTATGATATATGCCATTCGTAAGTACATATTAATGTCACTAAATACTATATATTAGTTGAAGCTATCTTATATTTCAATCAGAAAACGCGTGCGAATGTAGCGTTCGTCACGCAGGATTTGCCCATATTTAAATAATGGTAAGGGAAAATTTTTCAAATTAATAAAACATAGCTGGGTTATCAACACACAACCTCGATACAAATATGAAAAGGATTGGAGAAATGGGCGTGGCACCTCTCGTTCAAAGAAATCATAGATTTCTGTATATCTGGAGAACAGCAAGTCGCAAAGTTTCTATATTAGGTAGGTACAAGCATCTTGCCTATCAATACACAACATTGGAAAAGTGGGCGTGTTACAAAATAGATTGATTTATAACGAAAGAACGTTATTTATATGTTTTTCTGTATTTATCACACTATGGTGAAGGGTATATAAGATTCGGCATAGCCGAATAAAGCACTCTGGTTTTTTTTTTTTTTGCTTGATAAAAATGAAACACCAACAATAGTCAACGCCGAACGCTTTAAATTCGTTATATCGGAGAATTTGTTTGGAACCAGCACGATGCTATGAGCGGGTCATACAGAGTACGAAACAATCAAATTTTCAAAATTTTCAAAACTTTTTGTCAGATTTTTCGAAAATTTCTAAAATGGTTTCCTTTGGAAATTCCCGCTAAATTCTTATACGGTAATGTCGTTTATATATCAACTTAACTGTAGTTGAGCAAACTTAAGGCTCAGTTAGCCGGGAGTAACAGTAACTTAAGATTACCGTAAAAAAGTAAGACCAATCTATTTCTTACAGGTTGAAACGTAACATCTCACTGCTAACTATAACCGTTCTAATTGCTTTACATACATCAAATTGAAGCACCTGATTTTTAACGTTACTGTTACTTCCGGCTAACTAAGCCTTTAACCAGTTTACCGACACATAACTGCAAATTTGGTTTATTGAGTTAACTCAAAGTTAAGTAAAAGTATTTTAATTACTTTCTACTTGTACCTGGCAAAAATTGTTATAATACGAGTACCTGTATAATTTTCATTTAATTAATTTTCTTAATAATTAGTATTGTGGTTATTTTGTTGAACTATTTATGGTTTTTAATCCAAATTTTTTAATATTTTTAATTAGGCTTAAGTTCATGAAATTTAATTTTCATTAAATTATTTTTATGAAGAAAGGAATTTTACAACATGAAAATTAATTAAAATTGTTATTGATAATCTTTCATTCTTGACGTGGCTCGGGCTCGAACCCTGGCCGGCAGGTTACCATGACATGTTTCGATCGCAACCACTCGATCTCCTCAGATGGATTTGCCGTCTTTCACTCGCAGCCATCGACGACTGCTGACGTCAATAGTCAAACATCAATCCTTAAACCAAATTGTATTTAAACATTTGGTAGATCGAAATTTGCTTTCCTGAATGATTATCCATTTCAATTGATTTTACATGTTTTTTCCTTACTTCTGTTTTTTCGTACTTTTGTCAAGAATTTTTCTTGAAGTCCAAGTACATTTTTTTGTTTTTTCATTTTGTCCTTCTCTTTTCTGTTGACCTTTTTCAGCACAACTTGAAGGACAAATGTACACATAGAGCTCGTGCCTTAGCTTTAACAATAATTAGTATTGTGGTTATTTATGAGCCCGAGCCACGTCAAGAATGAAAGATTATCAATAACAATTTTAATTAATTTTCATGTTGTAAAATTCCTTTCTTCATAAAAATAATTTAATGAAAATTAAATTTCATGAACTTAAGCCTTATTAAAAATATTAAAAAATTTTCTTAATTATTATCAAAACTCAACACTTAATCAACTATCTAACTTTACTCTTCTCATATGAAACTGGAACACTATAAAATATCTTATCAGTAGTTTTTGTCTTTGCACGAGTGTAGAATGCGAGTAGAAAAAAAACCTTGTACTAGTGCAAAAGTTTTTAATTTCAGTAAACTAAAATGAACTTCTATTACTAAACAAATAAATAAAATTGTCTCTCATTTGTACTTATTACGAAAACTTTTTCAATTATTTTTTTTTCAAATTTAGCTTCGTTTTTGTTCTAAGTATATTATTATTATTATTATTATATTTATTCGATGTTTATTTTTGTCGAGTCTTTTCTGTTCTATTGACATAATAAGTCTCGAACAGCTTAAAGTGTTAAGACAATAATGAAATTTAATTCAAACAAGTCACAAGTTTTGGATTTTAAATAAAATACGTATGAAGAAAACAAAACCTTACAACAATCACTTATACACACGACTCTTGTGATCTAATGTGTATAAGAGTGATTATGTTTAGAATAGAAAAATTTCTACTTTAAGTAGTCATTGTTATACCCTCCGCTTCTAATGTTGAATTAGGGTATACTCAGTTTATGATTCCGTGTGAAACTGTTTTAATATTCATGCAAGACATACTAGTGTTTTGGGTCCTCGAGTAATTCTAAGTGGATTAAGCCATGCCAATCCCTCTCACTTCCGAACGACTCAACACACATTGTTTTTAGTTCTCCTAAAGTCTTTATGGCACTACATTTTGAACAGGTACAAAAAGAAAGAACTCATGACCAGTGAAAGGAGAACCAATCATGTAACTGGTTTATGAAGAACAAAAACGTAGAAAAAGTAATGAATTACAGTACAGTCTTCACCGGTGGTGTGATACATTTTTTTGGGTCTTTCTAAAATTTGGCTCTTGAATTATTTCTAGGACTTTTTTTATTGAAATAATACTACATCGTATTGAAATAATACTACATTTTAGTAACTGTCACTAAACACGTCCATTGAGAATAGATTCGTGACTGGTCAAATGGTGTCAATTGACCCCCTCCAATGACAACCCCATCTAAAAGTGATAGGTCTTATTCATAGAAAGTGTTAAAACTAGAACCGGTCTCTACCACCAAAGACCTATTACGGGACGACTTTGGTGTCAGTTCGCTTCTCTCTAGGGAATTTAATGAATAAAGAATGTAGTGCCATAGGGGCTTAAGCTGTTTTAGATTAACATCGATATCGACCGACTCAAATGTAGAATAAACTCCTTAAAAAGGTTTTTTTTATACAAAAACTAAACTATCGGGTATGTTCTGACAATCGCTTTAAATTTTCGTTTCTGACTTAAAATTGCATGTAAATCGCAATCGAAAGAAGTCTTCCGACTTTAAATCGCAAAATTATGCTCAAGGGAACTAGAAGGTGCTAAGGTAGATCGCAAGCAGAACGCACGCGTTACAGAATACCATAAAAAGAATCTGGCGTTTTGCGTTTTCAAATCGTGCGATTCGGATGTTAGGGCATTATCAATATGAAGATGCATTTTCCTATGAGTTGTATTCCGTTTATTTTGTTCAAAATGTTTCTGGCAACACTTATTTCCAAGTGCGAAATTGTATATACCTAAGCTACACTTATTTCGCGTGAAATTTTAAGAAAATGGAAGAAGTATAACTTGATATTAAATCAGCCGGTAACAGTTTTTCATCCATATTTATTTTCTTTTTAATTTAATTTTTTAATTAAAAAAAACTTTTACTAAGGCCCTAATTATATAAAACGCAACGCCAAAGAATAAAATTGAAAGCAAAAACCAAGTCATAAATGTTTTTTAATTTTGTTGTTGCTTTGTTCAGATATTCATGTACCGTTTTAAAATGTTCAACGTCACAAGTTATGCTGGGTACACACTATGCAACGCATTTACGCAATCTAGTGAATTAAATTCATTTTCATTCATTCCAGATTGCATCAACATCAAAATGCTTTGTTATTTTGAGATTGCATCAGAGACCTGCGCCTTGACGGCTTAAGCCGGCTGAGCCGCGCTGCCGATTATTTTTAACAGCCGTCGCCGCCGAAAATTAATCGACTAAAGTCGGCTTAAAATCAGACGCCGGTCACAGTCATTAAATCGAATATTCCCTACAAGAAATGCATAACCAAAACTAGAAAAAATTTTTTCCATTCTTCTTATTTTTAATAAAAACCGTTTTTTTTTAATAAATAAAAATGTTAATGAGTAAGATATAGTCCTTGTATACATATTTTCAAAGGTCTTGCGGTAAAATTTAACATCTCATTTAGGAATAGATAATAGTCCACAAGCATTAAAATAAGTATATATGCAAATTAATTTTATTATTCAAACTAAAATATAAAAGTTGGTAAAAAAATAATTTTTAAATTGGCCTAAATGTAAGTCGGCTTAAGCCGGCTTTGAGCCGCCGCCGCCGACAAAACTTGACGGCGCAGGTCTCTCGATTGCATTGATGTAGATTGCACTGCCTGTACCCAGCATTATGAGATGTTGAAATTTTAAAAGGCAATGTGAATTTTTGCAGAAAGCAACAACAAAATTACAAAATACTAGATATGACTTTGTTTTTGTTTTAAATGTAATTATTTGGCGTGGCGTTGCGTTTTACCTAATTAGGGCCTAAAATTTTACTTACAATGTCGCAGCCTTTGAAAGATTAAAAACGTCACATTGTGCGTACTCGCGCAATATTTAACATTGATACATGTACAATTTTTCTTATGAACTAAAAAATTCTATAATTTTCTTTTGTTATCAAACTATAGTGAAGGGTATATAAGATTCGACACAGCCGAATCAAGCAATTTTACTTCTTTGTTCTAAGTTTCTTATTATATTCTATTCGATGTTTATTTTTGTCGTGTTTTTTCTGTTTTATTGACATAACAAGTCTCAAACAGCTACAAGTGTTTAAACAATAATGAAATTTAATTCAAGCAAGTCACAAGTTGTAGATTTTTAATAAAATACGTATAAAATAAAATTTTTTATACATGCTACTCTTGTGATCGAATGTGACTAAGAGAGATTATGTTTTAGAATAGAAAACATTGTACTCTAAACGATTCTTTTTATCGGTTACTTTATGTTTTAATATTTCAGGGGCATCATATTGAAAGTATATAAATATTTTTTTAAATATTTATTAAAGCTATGTTCGCACTTTTTAAGTATTTGACGTCCTATAATTACACTACGTGACAATTTTTTGACCAAATGAATTTGACTACTAATCTTTATGTAAAATTTTCCGCTGAATCTGAATACGAAGTCAGAATGGTAAAAAGTAGAACAGTTTTTGAGATATTCCAAAATAACCGTTATTTGTGTTTTTAAAAAAGATGCTGTGACTGAAATGCAAATATCCAAAAAATAAAATTTTAGCCTATTTCAATACGAACATTTTGTGCCCAATAGGATCTGGATCGGTGCAAAAATAACAAAGTTTCAGAAGATTAATTGAACTAACCCACAACAAATTAATATGCAAAGCTAAATTTTTAGTAACAATAAATATTAAAAATTGCTTAAAAGTATGGAATTTATATGTTGGTTAATTTACTATATCTTCTGTAGCTTTGTCATGTTTGTACCAATCTACGTCTTGTTGGGCGCAAAATGTTCATATTAAAATAGTCTAATGTCGCATGCAATAAAACATTAGGATTTTTAAATCATTGGTTTAAAAAAATAACTTGAATAGAGGAAAATTGAACAAAATCATAAAATTTTCAATGAAGCTTGAACTTTTGTCCTCTGTAACTCTGTCATTTCTTGACCAATCTTCACAAGCAATCCATGGTTATTTTAAAAATTGTTTAACCTTTTACTAGAAAGAGAGAATTACATACCCCGTTTAAAATTTTTGAGATATTTGCATTTCAGTCACATCATCTTTTTTAAAAACACAAATAACGGTTATTTTGGAATATCTCAAAAACTTCATATTCGGATTCAGCGGAAAATTTTACATAATGATTAGCGGTCAGATTCATTTGGTCACGACTTTGTTGAAATTTTGTCACGTAGTGTTATCTGTCCTTATTATTCTTTAGAAAAAAAATATTTATTTATTTTTCCTTTAGTAAAATTTGTGTATTTTTTTGGCGCCATATTATGTTCTTTATTAGTTTCATCTTACAATTTCATGTGAGTACTTTAATTTATTTTCATAATAAGAACATAATTCAAGACACTTGTGTTTGTTTATAACTTTTTCCTGTTTGCGGTATTATTTTAGTTGAAATTTTATTCTGTAACATTTTTGTGTAAATTAGTTTGATTTCTAACACACCTTTCAGTCTTATAAAGTGTCACATCAGAACAGTGTTGCCAATTAAGCTTTTTAGTGGGTAGATTTAGACATTTTTCATCTCGTTTAGACATGAAAAAATGGCTTAGCCATTTGTGTTTAGCCAAATTTACTTTAAGTTTGTAAAAATTTTAGACCAACAAATTTTTAAAATGCTCCATTAGTTGTGTTGCAACGTTGCACTTTGTTATTAAAAACGTAAATGCCTTTTACAATAAAAGTGAAATAAATTAATTTTGTAAGTGTTTTTTTTTTATTAATATAGATAAGTTTTTAGTAATAGAATCTTGTTAAGGCACAATTTAGTAATATTTACTGTTGGAGAGTTGACAACACTGCATCAGAAGTACAACCGGGTACAGATTTTTTTTGAAAAACAAGTATTTGTCGGTATTTTGCAATAAAAATAGGCAACAGTTTTAAAAAAATCCATCCTTTTACTGAACTGTAGCAAGTGAATAATAAAAGATTTCTTAATATCTTTAGCTAAAATTAAAAAAAAAACGTAACTAAGAAAAAATTCAAAATCGAGGTTTTTAAGGATTATTATGCCAATTAACAACATGTCTTCACAAAAAATTTACACTTTTGCAATTCAAAATCATGCTTCTATTAACAGAAAAAGGGACGTAACTCCAAGTGTTTTTGTTTAATATTTATATGCAAAACAACGTAATTACACATTTTTTTCTAACAAAATATACAACCCAATTCTGAATACAACTTCGGGAGTTTTTTCCCTTTTCCCATTTTTACAATTGAATTTACATAGACAAAATGGGAGAAGGGAGACAACTCCCGGGGAATTTGTATTCATAATTGGGCTGATAATAAACTAACTGGTTTTCTTAAAAAATGCTTGAAGAATGGACAACTTATCAACGCGTGTTTATAATTTTCATTTTACAAAGTTTTTTGCGTCTCCTGAAGAATTACATATATATTTGTGAGTTATGCCTTTTTCCATTTAAGCTAACGATATGTATTTTGGAAAATTTTCTCAAATGGACAAATATGTTTTCAACAGATCCTAACTAGCACAAGTGAGAACGCAATATGTAAATCAATATAAATACATATCGCTATACATACTTAGTTGTAAAAAAAAGAGGGCCTTAAAGAGTATTTTTTTTAATAAACCTAAAATGGTGGTCCAACCAAAACGCACGATGTTAATTGTAAATAAAACAAAAAGTTTTGGGAGAAAAATCTTTTTATTTTTTATTATGATAAAAGGAGTTATAACAATCATGTGTGAAACAAAATACATATCGGCCAAATGATCGCCACGGCGGCGGTGGCACACCGCTATCCGATGGTTCATATTTTCAATTACTTTGAGACTTGAGCTTCAATGTTGTGAATGTGCCGAATTATCTCATTCTTTAGCTCTTGAATTGTTCTAGGCTTATTGATGTATTGTATCGTGAGATAACACTGCCATTGAATTTCTCGCGCAAAAGAGCCATAGTTTCGTTGGCTGTGCGACAAGTGACACCATCCTGTTGGAAACACATATCGTCCAGGTCCATGTCCTTAATTTATGGACTCAAGAAGTCCGTTTTCATCTGGCGATAGCGAACACCATTCACGGTAACTGCTGGGCCGATCTAACAAAGAAGTACGACCCGGTGACGTCGCCAGTCGAAGCCTAACTGGCCGAGCATGCACACATGTTTTTACATTTCTTACAGACCCGGTTTACTGAAATTTTGGACACATTTGGACGATTATGATGACCAAAAAAAAAATCACGACAACACTCATTGAATTTGTCAAACACGGAAACAAAGAAATGTCAGATTAAGTTGACTAAAAAACTTGACGATAACGTGTGACTCACAATTAACATTATGGTTGGACCACCCTTTAGAAAAATATGTTTTTTTAAGCGTTAAATATAAATTTTAAAAAATATTGTTAAGTCTACTTTTACATGTTATTTATTGTGTATATTTTTTTTTTTTTATATACGCAAGAAGTAATGACGTCCTTGAGATACGAATTAGTGATTATTTTTTATTGTGTTTGTGCTTTTTTTTGTTTTTGTTAACTTTTGCACAAAGTTGTATTGTTAATCAAAATAAAGACAGCCATATAAAGTCGAAAATTTCTATGATAAGGCATTTTAATCTTAAATTTTGCTCTGCCTTTGCTTTTTCAAAAACTTAAGCTATGGTCACACTTAACAAATATTTGACGTCCCACACTTAACCACTAGGTTTAGTAAACAATTGCTTACTTTTGAAAAACATTTGGTTGTTCAATGTTCAATTAACAGTGAATAAACTAATAAACTACATTTAACAATTCGATTTTCCACAAATAAAGTTTAGGAAGTAAGAAAACTAAGGTTGTATCAATTAAGTGTTCACATTTTTTAAGATTTTTTCGACAAATATTTGTTAAGTGTGACCAAATCTTTAGTAACAAATGTTAGCCAACATTAAAACAGAAAAAAAATTTTACAAATACTAAAAATATTCAAACTTCTACAATAGATGTTTAAAAAATTTTATAGCATTCTTAATTTAAAGTTTATTTAAACCTGGCTTCTCCAGCTAAACTTAAGTGCCTGTATTAACAAAAACTTGTACAATTTAATAAAGGTTTAAAGAACAAATTAACTATGAAAATTATCCCTAATAAACGTTTGTTGAATTTAATAATCATTTATGAACACGGGGGTAGTTCTTTATGTTTTTAAATTATTTTCTTGATTTTTAATTAATATTGGATTTTTTTTTTATTTTCAGTGGGCGTGGCGTTTTGAAATTTATTGACAAATTTCATTGTTCTTGTAAGTGTTTAAACTTTTGCTTAAAATTCTGTAGCTTTAGAAATAAAAAGTGTGAATTATGACGAACCTTCAAAATGCAATAACAATGAATTATTCATGAAAACAATATTTCTTGTCATAATGAAATCGTAATGCACAATTTATGATGTGTTTTAATGATAATGCACTATTGCACTAGCATAAATTGGTATACACTCTAGTGGTATTTAAATAGCAATGCTATACTTTCAGAAGAGAATAATGTAGTGCAAAAAATTGTGTATAAAAAGTATAAAAGTTACTGGTAATGAAATAATTTTGCACTTAAATACTTTATGATCAATTTAAAGGTAATCCAAATCACCCAGGTCTGGTTATTTAGTTTCTTATTATATTTTCGATGGGAGCTAAGGAGTCATTAAAAAAAGTTCTAACTCCGACTCCGTCCGCTAAAATTTTTTAAGTCCGCCTCTGACTACAACTCCGACTCCCTCCTACTCTAATCGCTAACCTTGATGCTAAATATATATGAGGCAGGTCCTTATTTGACTTTAAACACTTTTTTAATGCAGTATTTTTTAAACGGTTAAATATAGCAAGAAAATAATACTGTAAAAATTTCAAATTGATATTTTAATTCTAAAACGTGCCGCATTGATCTTTAATATAGTTATTTACATAAGTAAACTAGACTGGTTCTTATTTTTTTGACTTCAAAATGTTTAAAGCATTAACACCTTTTTATTTAGGAAAATATAAGAAACTTTTTTAAAACTTTTATGCCAAAAGTTTTTGGAGTCGCGAGGTTTTGTGAGAACTTCGACTCCGACTGCGGTTTAAAAGCCCCAACACCGACAAAAGAACTCCGACTCCACAGCTCTGGCTGCAGCAATTTTCGTCCGGAATTATAATAAAATTAAACAATTTTTACTCGTTATTTTGCATTCAGTGTTGTGTAAAATTTTATTAAATTATTTATTACTTGAAAAATAATATATAAAAAAAGTGAATACGAAAAATTTAACAGACTTTCCAATCAGTCGGATAAAGAAGGGCCACTCCTGTACAAGTTGGGTAATCTTTAACTTTTGTTTTTATACCCACACCACAATAGTGGAGAGGGTATTATGCATTTGTGCTGATGTGTGTAACACCTTAAAATATTGGTCCCAGACCCACCTTAAAGTATACCGATCGACTCAGAATCACTTTCTGAGTCGAACTAACGATGTCCGTCCGGCTGGCTGGCAGGCTGGCCTTGTGCGCAAAGTACAGGTCGTAATTTTGGAGATAATTTGATACAATTTGGGACATAGATTCTTATTGGCACAAGGACCAAGCCTATTGAATATGGGCCGAATCGTAGGACCACGAGGAAAGATAAGGGGAAATCCATATATACTATATATGGACACATAAGCTATACAGTTTTTAAAAAATAGGACCACAAGGGGATGTAGGGGCAATTTCTGCCTCTCACAAACTTTCAAACCGATATTAATGAAGTTTATAAACATAGATAAATCCATATTTATATGGACACATAAGCATGATGCGTTTTTAAATACTGTGGTGCTGGGTATCATATGGTAGGGCTTGACCGACTATACTTTCTTACTTGTTTAAATTTGTGTCCTTAATTATTTAGAAAATAAAATGATTTTAACTCTCGGATTTCCAATGTCACATAGTCTAGCCAGTCATTGCAAATGTAATTAAGGTACAAACCTGTAAGTTAAGATCGTAATGCGAAATGTGGCGTAATTTTATTGGAACCAGATGTCGACAAAATGAACTTATTTACTGAATACGTGTCAGCGTCATATTCTATACTTAAGTAAATCAAACAACCGACAGGTTTTGCAAAACTAATCCTTGTTCAAAACTCACCAGACAATTGACCCCAAATTCGTACGATTTAACGCTCTTGGATGTTTGATTTTCTCCAATTGAAACGCTCAGGGTAGAAAGGGAACTACTTCAAACCATTTATTTTGAGATAACCAATTAAAACAGTGTTAATAATAATAATAATTAATGCAAGTTTCATGTTCCAAGCTCGTAGAGGGAAGAACTGACTTTACTTTAAAGTTTAAAGATGACATTTTTTACACTGGTTTCCTAGCAATGCTCAAATAAGATACATGACGAAAATGTCAGTAGTTCCCTTTCTGCACTTAGCGTTTCATTTACCCGAGATGTTTGGTGTACAAAAGAAAAGTTAGTTCGATTGAGTTTCTAGCAAACGCATCACTACAGTTTTATCAATGCTGTTGACATTTGAAGTATTGGCTCTAACGACGACTTTTTCCTATTTTTCAGCCAATTATAGGTATTCCGCTTCAAAAGAATTTTTCGCGGTGCACAGAAAAAATTCCCGCCAATTATTTTCAAGTAAACCATTATTCAAAAATAAAAGTAGTTTTAATTAAAAATTTAATTAAGTGGATTAAACGTTTACTAATATCAACAAAATTACTTCAAAAACTGTTGTCAATATCAAAAAATATTTAATTGATACTATTGATTTGTTAACTAGCGCAAATTTAATTAATATCAAAAATTGTGTTATTAAATCAATTTTTAGTGTATTTTATCCAGATGGTTTTGCATCGATCAAAACAATTGTAGTCAAAAAGGATAAAGTCTGAGCCAAGGTCTATCCAATAGGTCTGCGCAATAAGTCAGATGTTTATTTGGTTTATTCTTCAACGATGTCAAAAGGTGTTTACATTTTCCTTATACATGTATATTATTGTTTACATTTGCGGTGTTTTGCCACACATACATGCACACAAATCACATTTTTCCTTTTGTTTTCCCTATGCAGAAGTAAGATTTTGACAACGGCGGGGAATTTTACACAAACAAAATGCCTGTTGTTTTTTAATTGTTGTATTGTTAAAGAAGTAAGCAGACCTATTAGATAGGCCTTGGTCTGATCTGTTATGCTGTCGGTTTGGTAATAGATTAAAGATAACGTGAACTTATTTCCTTTAATCTATTACCAAACAGTCGTAGGCGTATTTTTAATACGCCAAACACGATAAGGGTGAATATCTAACCTTTTGGTGTTTCGAGGCATAATCAGATGTATGAATATCAAGGATCAGACGAAAATCCAAAGAGATCCTATCTTTCTGTTGCCATGGGAGTCAGTAGCCCCCGGTGAGTGCAAGGTATCGGTCTGATTGTTGGTTGGGGCCCCCATTAGTAAGCTTCTTGTGCAAAATGCTTCCTGTCTTTCGGGATGCTAGTATTTGCGGAATCTTTACTTTTCTTATAATAAGCACTTACAATAGGTTGAGCTTACGTACCTTAAGGTTAGGGGTTTAACGCAAGTGCTTTTTTGACGAAGGGATACTTTCGGAAATCACGTGGTGGCTGCGGGATGGGACAGTTCCACATGAAAGACGGATTTAAGTTGGTATTGTTGAAATGATGTAGATCTGTCTGTTTGTAGAGAGTAAGGTCGAGGGACTGGTTATAGACTCTGAAATAGAAAGCAGATTAAAGTAGATGTATCGATGTGCGTTGGTGGTAGTTGGGTGTACGTTAGTTTTTGGCTATTATCATAATGCATCATCATCATGCAGTTGCTATTCTATAGATACAACTGGCTTTTTATAAAGCAGTGGATGTTAGACAGCTCTGCCTCCTAAACAAAAGATGAGTGAGTGCTCACACGGGGTAGTTGGTAAACGCATTGCTTGTCACCCAGTGGTAAAGACCTACCATAAGAATAGGCCATATGGCAAGTGATCATGTAAATTATTTCCTCTAGTGGTGTAGGGTAGAAAAACAATCCGTTACACACAGAATATTATTGCCAGATGTTTAAACTTTCTAACTAAGAGTTTGTTGTAAAAATCAATACGTTTCATGTCATCTTTATTTATAAGAAACATTAACTTTACGGTTAAATAAATTTATCAGACTTAAAATTTAATGTTTCCTGTTAAGATTTGAAATTCTTTAATTAAAGCAACAAAAATTTCTTCTAACCTGTCTTTTAAAATTAATTAGACAAGTAACAGATTTTAAATATTTAAAAACCTCCATAAACCTAATCCATCAAGTTTTTAAAGATTCGTGTCTTTTTGGCGTGATGTCAGACAGACATCGTAATGTGTGTGTGTGTGTCTTGTGGAAGTAACGTTATAGTTAAATCAATATCAAATCCAAGACTTTGTTAGTTTTATTTTTTATTTAGTCAAATGTTTTTATTTTTAAAACCTTGTAAATATAATAATTAAAATTTTTAGTTAAGCTAAATTTTTTTTTTATTATTTGCTGTTATTGTGTTATATTTTACATAACACCATGAATTTTACAAAAAAAAAAAACAAAAAAAAAAATTTATTTCAAATTAGCACATTGTAGTTACTTGAACTTTAATGTTTCACATATAATAATATTTTTAAATGATAAATTTTAAAACATTTTTCAGTTAAGCAATACCAATTTTGTTAGAGTTTTTTTAAACGAACTCATTATCAGATAGTATCACTCAAAGAGAGTGAATAAAGAGTAATTTAGTTTTACTCTTAACTGTATTGATAACATGAAAACTCTCTTTCTGTTTGAGTGAAATTTTCATTTGTTTTATTTACTGAATTTTTGAAAAGAGTGTTTAATAATTTTATAATTAAAAGTTTATAATAATTGTTTATGAATGCCCTTCATTTTTAACAATTAAAGTGCTAATTAAAATACATTTATTGTTATTTTTGTTGTTGAAAATATAATTAAAGTTTATAAATGTTTAAATAAATATTTTATTGCATTATAAAGAAAAAGAGAAAAAAAAAACTATTCTTAAAACGGCAACTTATTCTACGTCATTTATTAATACAATTTGTGCGATATTATTTCAATTATATTTATATATCAAATTTTATTATTATTCTTCAATAGTAAAATAACACAGTGGGTGGCACAATATTTATAATATTGTTATACAAGTTTTCTAATTTTTTTCAAGTTTTTGACATTTAAATATAATTAAAAATTGAATTCTAACTTAATTAACCGACCATTATATGCTTTGACCGTTCAACCCTTTGCAGTGAACGGTAGGGTGTCACATATCCAAACGGACATAAAGCCATAATTTTGATATGGCCTTAAGTCTCATATCAATTTTAGTGGAATGGGACATAAAGCCATTATTGATGTTATGTCCCATTTGATGTGTTGCGTTACAAATGCTTATATGGTATAACAAAGACCTGCTTCGCTAACTAAAGCTTCGCTGTATAGCCGGCCTTCGGCCGAGCGCAAGGATTTTCTCCTCCATGGTATAACAAACACCGGCTTCGCTTACTAAAGCTTCTCTGTATAGCCGGCCTTTTGGCGGACGCAAGAATTTTCTCCTTTATGGTATAACAAGTACCGATTTCGCTAAGTAAAGCTTCTAAAATCTGTCTTGTTTCCCAACGAAGGCCGTCTGCGCAGAGAAGCTTTAGTTAGCGAAGCCGGTGTTTGTTATACCATAGAGGAGAAAATCCTTGCGCCTGGCCGAAGGACGGCTATGCAGAGAAGCTTTAGTTAGCGTCTTTGTTATACCATAGAGGAGAAAAATCATTGCGTCCGGCCGAAGGCCGGCTATGCAGGGAAGCTCTAGTTAGCGTAGCTTTTTCTGGTTTTTGCCATAAATGAGCGACGTCCCCAAATTTAGGGGCTTAGTTTTTTTTTGGGTTTGGGGAGTTAATTCATTGGGGACTTAGTTCATACCGCCATTTTTGACATAAAACAGGGCGACATGAAACAACAAAGCATTTTCTACATGAAATAGGGGGAAATACAATCATTATCAAAAATATGGCTTTATGTCTCATTTTACGGAAAAAATTTATGGCGTTAAGTCCCATTATATTGAGACTTAATGGCATATGCCCTTATGTCTCAATGGAATGGGGCTTGGCGCCATATGGCTTTATGTCCTATGGCTTGGTGACACCCCACCGCAGTGAACTAGACAAGAGTCTCTGACGGGAATCGAATCCGCAACCATCACACTGATAGACTTCCTCACTACTAACTAGCCAAACTGGGCATCCAGGATGAAAATTGTTATACAGTATTTATCGCTTACGGTGTGCAGCGATTATAAGAATTTAACGTTTTTATGCATTCCAACTGGTGTAGTTGCAGTTTGCCATTTAAAAAAGCTGAAATTGTTTTGTTTTTAAGCTTTGCTTATTTGTAATCCCGCATTTATGCATCACATTATAAAATTTTTTTTGTGAAATGCACTAAAAAATTCTCATGTAAGCATCGTTACAAACTTGAGTCAATTAAAAAAAACCTGTTCAAAAATTATTTCGTTAGACTTATGTGTTGTTTATAGAACACGAGCGCCTTACTCGTCCGTTCAAATTACATTTAAAACAAATTTCGAAATATTGTTTTTGTTTTAAATGTAAGTTGAACGGACGAGTAAGGCGCTCGTGTTCTATAAACCACACATTAATTTGCTAAATGTTTCTTAAACTTCAAATGTAAACATGCAATTTCGATTGAAAAAAAGGTTTTTTCACGTAATGAAACTAAGCGATCTATTCCTTTATGGACTGTATGTGCATCTAAGCGGTTTTTGTAGATGCATTTCTTGTTTTAAAGCACTAGAAAACGCACAACAATTTACTTGCTTGTAAACGATAAATACTGATGTGGAAAATTACATTTTCAGGTCTGCTCGCATATTCTGCTCTTTATCCAAGTAGTTCGATATTTGTTTGTAAAAATCTTTTAAAATAGCTTGACAAGAACACTTCAGCCATAGAGAAACGATTAGAGACGATACTCTCACAAAACAGAATAAGAAAGCATTAATAATAATATGCTTTTTTAAGCCAATAATACTCAAATCTATGCAAAATTGCTGATAACTAAACTCTTTAGCGGTTTGCTGTATGGAAAAATATTCAAATTAAACAAATAGTCACAAACAGCGTTGTCGTTTTGGTTACTTTTAATCAAAATTGGTTACTTTTTTTCTCAATGTGTACTTGTGTACTTTTTCCATTTTGGTTACTTTTTTTCAACACAAAAATAACCAAATTTTGTTTTGGGAAAAAAAAACTATCCGATTTTTTTGATCCTTAACAATTGTGTGTGGTATTTGTGCATTAAAAACCAATACATTTTTTCATCTACTTAAAAAATTTTTTTTAGAAGCTTAAATTTTAACAGACTATCAAGTTAACCATATAGTGTATATCTTAAAGTGTTGATGGCCATTATCTTCTACTCTTCATGGTTCATAGGGCCTACTGAAACACTTTTTTTAAAACGATAAGGTCAAAGGCCTTCCGACCCCATTCCGCTTAATTTGATTATACTCCACCAAAAGTGGAAAACTATAGATCATAAAGGTTTTAAAATTGACAAAAAAAAGTGTAAACTTTGTATAGGCGGTGCCAATTATTTTTACCTCTGTACGCTTCTGAATAAAGACCACACATAAGGTGTAAAACAGAAAAAACATGTATGTTTGTATTCTGATACTTAGCCATACCTTTTTGCAATAGCACTAAAGGTAGAAGTGCACAGCACGCGGTTATTTAGAAACGAGTGTCGTGCGTTTGAAAACTAAAGCGCATTAAAATGGCCGGTTACACAACGCTCGTTATAAAAGTATATTCTGTCAGCTGTTTTTAATTTATTTAACCATTTTCGTATACCAAGTTACGGCTCCTTTTTTGTTTTTAAAGTGTTTGCGTTCTTTTGTACGGTTTCCGACTGCATGATTTTAAACTCTTCAATACGTTTGTAGAACATGACTCAAAAGCGTTGTTTATTTTTCAATTTACAATTCCTAATATTTTCCAAGCCATTTTCTATTTTTGAAACAGTTTCTACGTCTTTAAAAAAATATTTATCGAAAACAAATACATCGTTTTTACTACGCCTACTAAATATAATGTCAACGCTAAAAGGAAGCCTAGCTCTAAACTCGTAAATAAAGTTTTTAGTAAATCGAATGCAACTTTCTTGTACCACTTTTTTTATCATTTGAAATCTTAAAATCTTTACAGGCCTTCTCAAAATTGTACCCCAAATAGCAAATCTCATCTAAATCATCCTCCATATAATCGAAGTTTTAAAAATTGAAAAAAAAAAAATTTTAAAAAGCACTAAAGGCACTAACGAAAAATTGAAAAAAGCTCCAAGTTAGTGCTTTTCCTTATTTTGGCACTATGGATAAAATTTTGGCGTTTTGAGGCATCAAAAAGCACCATAAATAGTGCCAAAAGCACTAAGTTGGCATAACTGCCAGAAGCACTTTTTGGCACTAGACGCCGTCATTTTTAAATAGTCAAAGCCCGGTTAAACGAATGATATAATGTTTAGACCTTTCGTTAAACCGAGATATTCGTTATATCGATCAATAATTTTTTACCTTAAAATTTTATAAAAACGGTGGTACACAATTTAAAAAACCTCAGTTTTAATTATATTTATAATTTGATGTAGATATAAAACTTTAATTGATATTTTCCCATTGTTTGTAATTTTTAAATTTTCCCCAATTTTATGTTCGTTCTTTTTTAAGGTACATATTGAACCTTTTGGTATTCCATACTTTTGGGATATTACTGAAAGATTATTTTACGATTTGACATCTCGGTTTCGCAATGAACTAAACAAAATTACTGAAACTTTAACGAAAAAGGCAACGCATTACACCTGTTCTTTCAATACAAAGCAAAGAAGTCAAAAATACCCACAAAAATCTAACGGTTCTGTAACGATTTTTTTATTTTGCTTTGTCATTCGTTAAATCGGGACTACTTTTTTTTGCCATTCGCTATATAAGGTAGTCAATGTAAAAATTTGGCCATTCGTTATATCGGATATTCGTTAAACTGCGTATTCGTTGTACCGGGCTTTGACTGTACTTCATAAGGCTGGGTATAAAAGACTGTTCAAAATTAAGTATCCCATTTTTGATGAAACTTAAAATATTATTTTCTTGCAACGTAAATCCTTTTCTAAGTGCTTTTTAATATCACGGCCCTGTTTCTCAAAAGTACAAGTTACATATCTACAAGTAAAATACGTTGAAAAAGCAACAATTTTACAATATTTGTTTTTGTTTCAAATCTATTTTACTTGAAGATTTGTAACTTTTGGTTTTGAGAAACAGGGCCCTGCACCTAAAAAGAGCTTCATATATTTATTTAAAAGGTTTTTACTAACGTTCCCAGTGTGCAGTTCTCTTATTTGTTGATTCACTTAAGCAAAAAAGAAAATAACGACTTATTTTATTTTAAAATTCAGTAGCCATCTTGTTTTACTTTTAACAAACTCTGTGTCTCGGATAATTCTTATTAAAACTTACTCACCTATTTTTTAATGCATTATTTATTTTGTTTATTTGATTTTTTTTAAAAAATTCATCATGTCAATTAAAAAAAAATTGTTGTTTATTTTTAAAAACTTGCATGGTTAATCAATCGCCTGTCATTAAAAAAAAACAACTAATGACGGCAACGATGACGGCCTCTTAAAAACACAAACGCAACTGCCAACCGCAAAGTTCATGTTGTGCATTGTTTGATTGTCTATTTTAGTTATTATTTCAAAGTTACACCTCATCAGTTTTCCATTGAATTATAAACTGTTGAAAAAATGTGTTTTTGTGGGTTGTTTATTTCTTTTTAAATTTTCAACATGAGTTGGCAATTTATAGATAGAAAAAAATAAAATAAAAATATTTGAACTAATTACAGTATTTTTTTTTGTTTTTTTTTTTTATAAAATTAAAAAAAAAAGTATGTAGGAAGACCCTCAAAACTATTAAAAGTTCGTTTATTTTAAATTGATAGGGGTGATTAAATTTAAATTAAAATAAAGAATTTTTCTGTTCCAACTGATAATTCGTTTTGCATTTAAAGAATTATGTAAAAGTGTTTAATTTTCTCTGAAAATGCTTTAATAAAATTCTTTTCTATTTAAAAGAATTTCCCATGTTGTTTAAGCTATTTGACATTTTTCTTAGAAAAATAAAGGTACAATATTCCTAAGAAAATTCATTAGACAAAGCAACATGGAAATAAACTATTAAATCACTTTTAAAATCCACACAACTAACAGCATTTGTGAAATTCTTAGCAATTTTGCTATCAGTATGCAAAACATGTCAATAAGTGCACAGCAGTCATTGGGTTTTTATCAATGAATAAATATTATAAAAAATATTATGCATTTAATGCAAAAGATACACTGAATCGGAATTTTTATAATTGAACTCTTTGAGTTTTAAGGGTATTATGGGTTTGTGCTGTTGTTTGTAACACTTTGTGGGCATAAAACTGCTTTTTCATACCTTTCAACGAAGGTAAAAGGGTATATAAAGTTTGTCATTGCGTTTGTAATTTCTACAATTTTGATCTTAGAAACTATAAAGTATATATCGCTCATTTGCTGCAAAACCGGCATAACTCAAAAAAATCCATTTCGAGATAAACGCATTTAAAGTTTTTGATTTGCTCTAACTACATAGAAAAAAAGAAGACACATTCTCATCAAACTGGGAAAGTATAAAAGATATAAAGATGAATTTAATACACAATATAAAGAAAAACAAAGCGAACAATTCTGCATCTCTAACATTTCATCATTTTTTTCATTTTTTGAGTTATGCCGGTCTTGCAGCAATTGAGCGATATATTATGGGTCCTTACGAGCAACGAAGTTGATTTAATGAAGTCCGTCTGTCCGCGTGTCCGTTGAAATGGGTTTTCCGAAGACCTAAGCTATATATTTATGCCACATATAGTTCGAAATTTTTTGCTATTGAAGTTTAGCCTGATCGGTCGACAACCGGCTGAGTTATGAGCAACAAGTCACGACTTTTAATTTTACCCAAAAATCCCTTGCTGTTGCTTTTTATACCCTTCACCACATGTGGTGAATAGGTATATATAAGATTCCGTTTGAAATTCCTATAATATTGATGTTAGACTCTATAAAGTATATATATTCTGGGTCCTTATGAGGAGCGAAGTTGCTTAACGATGTCCTCTGTCCGTCTGTCCGTTGAAATGGGTTTTCCGTTGAAATGGGTTTTCCATTTATGTCACATATGGCCCGGAATTGTTTGCTATTGAAATTCAGCAAGATCGGTTCACAAATGGCTGAGATATGAGTAAAAAACCACGACTGCCTCAAATTTGTTCCTTTAAAGGTCCAATTAGACGTGAGATTACCATACCAACACTGTATTACCAAAACGAAATAAACATACCATACAAACCAATTCAATTTTGGTTTCTACGGTCGTACAGTGCCCTGCAAATAAAATTGGACCACCTGATCCATTTTGATAAAATGGACTACTCCATGGACTGGTCCGATGTAATGCAAGCATGGACCATGTCATTGTTAAAAAGGGTTTGTTGTGAGACAACATGTCTTCGTTTTTTAACGACATGCTTTCGTTTTTAAACGAATTCAAAACTAATCCTCTTGAGTATACCATGGAGTAGTTTCAAAACTACTCCTGAGTGGTCCAAAGGTTGGTTATATGGTCCTCTCCTAGGACATCGTAATGTAAAATAGACCAGGTTTTTTCCATACGTTTGGGTTACTTTTGGACTAGTCTTGGTCCCTTGTGGACTACTCTTTACACGCGTGTTTGGACTAGTCCTATTATTTGCAGGGTGGCTATGGTAAAACAGTGTTGGTAATGTGGTTTTTTTATATCCTTCACTACAAGTGGTGGATTTTATTTGTAATGTGTTTAATTTTATGCATACACATACACATTAATGCATGTATATGATATGCCGCTTAAATAAAGAAAGAAACTCATAGACTCAATATATTTTAATTTAACGCTTCTTTAGTAAAAGCATTCGTAGCCGAGTTGTTAAGTTCTCTCCTGAGACTGATGATATTGCCAGTGCGAATCCCAAAAAGAATTTTTTTTCATTTGTTTTTTAATTTTTTTTTATGTTCTAAAAAACGATTTTAAGATTATAAAACGAATTTCAAACATCAACTTTGGCAAAGGAGGAAACGGGCTTAGGTACATATATACCTTTTTTTGTTTTTTTATATTCTTCGGCATGACGAAATGAAAAGTTGGCGTGGCTCAATTAATATTTATTTATACCTATCTAAAGATCGTTATTTATTTATATAACTTTTTGTTCTTATCTCATAATGGTGAAGGGTATATAAGATTCGGCATAGCTGAATATAGCACTCTTACTTGTTTTATTTTGTGTTTATCTGTATCTGGAGAATGGCGGAAAATAAAGTTTCCAAATTAGGTAAAAATTTATTGGTTATTGCAACACAAGATCCGACAAAATGTGGGCAGGATTGGACAAGTGAGCGCTAGAAATTTGGAGTAATTTTTACCTCAAGTGCATTTAAGGGTTAATTTGTTTTGTCTGCGTATGACTTAAGGGTACTTTTTTCTCTAGTTTCATAAAAATCGGCACAAAAAATACAATTATTTTGCTATCTTTCCTTTAGAAATTTCAAAATTTGACCTTTGACCTCTTATGATTTTAGGGTTAATGTTTGCCGATTATATTAAAACGGAGTATATTTTCAATTATATGGATAATTGTTTTAATAAAAATTTAAAACAGTAAAGAAATTGGGCTCATTTGCTAAAATATGGGCAAAAAAATAATCCGAAAATCGCAAAATTTAAATCGCAGGTACGGAAAAACTATGGGAGGTATTAAAAAAAATCCCTATTATATCCTCAATAAATCCCAATGTGAAATTTGTTTAACAAAATTTTTTAAAATTTGAAAATGGAGTTTTGAAACAGAAGTTAAAAAAATTATTAATTTTGAAGACACCAGCGGAAGGGTCCGGCTTTCTTCTTCATTCTACTTAGAAAATTTTATTTACTATTTAAAAATTATTTTAACAGAAAGAATACGGGAATTTTTCTTCTTTTTAAAAATAATTTTAAGCATGAAAATAAAAAAATGTATGTTTTTCTTTTTATAGTGTTGTTGTTGCTTCTATAAAAAACAAGTAAAACAGGATGTTATGGATTCAATATTGAACAATGTTATTTGAACATATTTCATCTATATATGAGCCGTTTATTTTGAAAGTGGCATAAGTCATTTCGGTTTTTAAGTCGAGATATTTAAGGGTTTGCGTTTTAACACGTTTAAAAATATGGATGCTAACTTTCGAGAAGATTCACTTGTATTTGATACGTCATGATAATGATATTTTTCTCAGTATTATTATTATTATTTATTATTATTATTTATTATTATTATTTATTATTAACTCGATTTTTTTGAAAAAGTGACTAATGCCACTTTCAAAATAAACGGCTCATATATATAAATGAAAAATGTTTGTTGGCTTATAGACTCCTAAACTACTGAATCGATTTTCCTGAAATTTTTACAGTAGCATCATGTGAGCCCTAAAAATAAAAGGCAACTTATTTTTTCGATAGGGGCAGGGGAATTGGTACCCCCCATCGGATGCCAATACTAAATATCGCATATCTTAAGAGCCGATGCACGCATTTTGTTCAATTTTTGGTAGAAGGATTTTCTGAGCCCCAAAATTGAAATAAAATAGCTGGGGGGAAGTGGTTCCCCCATAGGACGAGAATGTTTAGTATCGCATATCTTAAGAACTGTTATATTGAGAATGTTCAAACTTTGTCGAAGTCACTCTTATGGTGTACTACACTATTGAAAATAAAAAACAGAGGGTGGGTGCAGGGGGGGAAATACCTCTAATAGGATGAATATATTAAATATCGCTCAACTGAAGAACTACTAAAGGGAGAGTCTTCAAACGTGGTTAAAGCTACTATTATGTTAAACTATAAATTTCAATATAAAAATGGGCGGGGTTGACAGAGGAGGAGCAGTACCCCTCATAGATAAAAAAATATAATAAAGAGCCGCTGCAAGCATTTTGTTGAATTTTTGGTAGTAGGACCTTCTGAGCCCCAAAATTGAAAAATAAAATAGCAGCGGGGGAAGAATTACCCCCCAAAGGACGCCAATGTTAAATATCGCATATCTTAAGAACCGTTATAGTAAGAATGTTCAAACTTTGTAGAAGTCACTCTTGTCGTGTATACTTTAAGTAAAAATAAGCTCTTATTCAATTATTTCTCAAAATATGATAATTTTGCTCCTACATTTCTTCTTCAAGCATAAGACACGTTAACTTTTATATCTCATTAAAACGATAATTACAATTACAATTATGTAATTGCACTTGTACAAAAACTGAAAACGGGGCAGTCAAAATTCGCAAGTTAATTTTTTTGGAGCACTCTAAAGAGCAAACGTTCCCATGAAACAAAAATGTTACATTTTATTTGCGATAATCATCACAAAACTAGGGCAGCCATACTCTGGTTGCAGTTTTCTTATTTTCGACTGATTGATTGATAATATGGTTGCCTTTGGCATTTAGCTTTGTTCACAATTTCTTCCCAAAAAATTTGATATTCATTGTTAAAATTACCTTCGTTAATGACTACAGTACTTTTCGTTTATAGTCACATTAGCGATATAGTCCATTTTATCTGTTTATTTTGCCGCTATAAGTTAATTTAATATAAAATATTAACTTTATAGTCCATTTAGCGATATAAGCATATTTGCCATATATGCCATCTATCAACAGTCATCAAAGGAATAAGTAAAGCAAATTAATGGCGTTATAGTCACATTAGCAAAATTTACTAAGTTCTTCTTAGTTTTCGAATCAAAAATCCATCCAAAGAAAGAATTAATTAAATCATTTAATTATTGTCATCAACTCTCTACTCGTAAAAAATTAGTTTTTGCCGTTGGTATCAGCTATGAAATATCTTGCTATTATTATTACTATTTTTTATTTTGTATGCAACTCTGTTGTAAAACCATAAGCCTAATGTCGGTGTAATTTATATGAATTTTTTTATTTCATTTAATCACATAACTTGATTATATTCGAATTCGGTTATATGCGTCATAGTGGCATATATGTGAATTAGCCTTACAGTCACATTAGCGATATAGTCCACGTTATGGTTGCAACTAAAGGATGTGACTATAAGCGAAAAGTACCGTATATAAAAAAAATTTTCTTTGAATGCAGGGTATCTTCTAATCAGAATTGACCGGCTTAACTTTCTTACTTGTTTAATATAATAAATTATTTATTTTATTTTTTTCGAAAGGGCATTTGCATTTTAATCATCTAAAAGAAAACTTTGCATAAACAATTGCATTTTTCTTTTTATTTAATTGTTGAAAAAAAAAATCTCTTTTGTCTGATAAACAGAGGACAGTATTACAAAAAAAAAAAAAAAAAAACAGAAATCAATCAAATAAAAAACTGTTAAATACTTGCATGTATTCATTTAATGGGACATTGAACTTGAGGTTAAGACGCTCATAGACAGCTGGACGGGTTGGACTAAAAGAAAAAGTTTATTCAATTGATTTGCGTACATAAAAAAGTTTTTGTACTTAAATAGTTTTATTTAAACGATTTTAAAATCAATATCCGATATTATGTCATTGATGACTAAGTCTGTGTTGCTTTTTTTGGGTGTGAAATTGTTTTTTTTTTTTCTTCAAATATCAATGAAATCATAGCTCAACTTTAAATTTCATTAACATCTTGTAGGTTGTAAAACTTTAAACCAGATTTTTGCTTTAAGTTTATAAAATCTGAAAATAAAAATCGCAAAATTTTTATTTGCATTCATAAAAAACCAAAGTTAAGAAGAGAAAAACAAATAATTGCTGAAATAAATCTTTATTTTTTGACAGTTGAAAAAATGTTATAAAAAGCATGTAATTTCATATTCAAAAGATTAATAAAATAATAATAATTTCATTTGCTGTTTCTTATTTCTAAACAGGATTAAAAACAAAATGTGGGTGTGATTGCAAAATTTTAAAAATTTATCTTTTTCTATATTTAACACCTTTTTCAAAAGTTTTATGTCATCACTAAATCAATTACTCAGCGTTTAAGTGCATACATTTTTTCCACTCAATACTTTCTTCTTTTAATTTGAATATTTTTTCCAAACCATTTCTATTATTGCCGGTATATTCCACTTAATAAAAAATTTAATGAAGTATTTTATACAATAAATATTTAATTCGCCAGAAGAATTGCAAATAGTGTAAACAATCATAAATTCGATTTCTTAGCAAAGAAAACTGTTTTTTTATTATACCCACCACTACCAGAAGCAATGAATGAGTGTATATTAAGTTAGTCATACCGTGCGTAACACCAAGAGACTTGAGTAAATATATATAAAGCCTAGAGCAGTTGTTAATCCAGTGAAATCCGTTTAGTAGGAAAATTGTTATGGGCCCAGTTAACCAACCTCCCTAAAAAATAGTGTTTCTACACCCAGAGAAAAAACATGTTCAAATATGGTCACCTCCAGCAAACCTATTTTTAAAGAAAATTTTAAACATATTATGATTCATTTAACAGTATTATTGTCTCCGACAACCATAGTATGGTTGAATTAGTCCACCATCAAAAAGCCACAACCATATTATGGTTGCCTCCGACCATGTTGTGGTCAAAAATTACTAAAACATGTTTAACTCTTATAATAGCATGGTTGGTTTTCAACCATAGCATGATGCTCTTGGGAAAGAGGAAAATACTATTGTTAATTTTAATTTTAACATGTTTAGAGGCAACCATAATATGGTTGTGGCTTCTTGATGGAGGACTAATTAAACCATTATATGGTTGTAGGTGACAGTAATATGGTTATATTAACCATAATATGTTTAAAATTTTCTTTAAAAGTAGGTTTGTTGGAGGTGACCATATTTAAAGGTGTTTTTTCTCTGCGTGTTTTCTTTTTATACTTTCTTTATTATATAGAACCAATATTATCTATATTTTTAATGCATCTTTAATAGAACTTAATGGAAATAGCCGTTAATGATAAATTTGTATTCCATTAAAAAACTTTATTAACCCGTCGCTTTGGTTTTGCGCTAATTTTCCAAAAACATGATTTCATGTATTTCGGCGACAAAATACAATAAACCGGCATAAGATCCGTAACGGGATTAAGGAACTGTAATTTAATGTAGGGGCATGTTCTGGAAATCGAAATGAAGTGGAGTTAAAATCGAAAAAAATTTTAAAAACGACACTGAAGTGAACGTTCATAAAACTATATATTTTTATATACTTCATTCTATGAGAACTAGTTTTTTCTACAAGATCAACTTCTAAAGAAAACTACGGCCATTTTGTAAAAATATAAACTAAAAATCTCGTTGGATTTCAATTTTATTTCGTTTCGATTTCTAGAACATGCCAGATAGTCTATATAACTAGATATTATAATGCCAAATATTCCTCTCACCGCGGTTTTGCTTTGACCATTTTAAAGTTAATCACCTTCTGGTGTTAGTTGCTTCCTCTGGAGAAATCAGGTGCAGCCAATACCTTAAATTAGGCAGGAATTCCAAATTGACAGATTTCTCTTGAGGCCAGAGATCCTATCTCGTATCACGGTAGTCAATAGCTCCTGGTGCTTCGGCACCAGTGTGACTATTGGTTAAGGACTGCAAAGTCATACTCTTTCGCAAAAGAATGGTTTTTGCCACAAAAATCATATTTTGCAGGAAGCGAACTTTTCTTATGAAGAGGTGTTTTGGTGCTAGAGAAGTGCATTTATTGAGGTAGTCAAAAAGATGAGGAGGGTTGAAGTGGTAAAGGCTGGTAGTGTTAAGCATTTATTTAGGTTTTCAAAACATTGAGAAAATAATTTCGATTCGTTTAGTATCGACTGAAAGAATTAAAAATAAAACTGCTTTCGAATCGAATAAGTATGCGGTTACGATAGCCAGAATTAGCCACCTGGATTTTGTAAGTGAGCGAAAAGTTGAGGGAGTGGTGATGATGAGAAGTGAAGTGGAGTGAAGTGGTAAAAATCAAGTACAAGATGGGGCAAAAGTCACGAAGGGGCTCAAAACAATTATAACTTTTTTAATTTTAAATATAATTTTTTTTAACAAATAGAATCTGGGAATTTATTTCACAGGAAATATTAAAGGAATGAGACTATTAAAGTATAAAAAAAAGCTTTTGAGGATTGTATTTGACATAGAATACACATTCGAATAATATGAAAAATTTATATAATTTTTTTTTTTACAAAATAATATAATATGATCAAAGTAATTTTTGGGAATACAAAAGTTATTATTGATAAGATTTCTGTAAGCCAGCTCTCCCTCAACAATAAATTTCAGTGTAGTTATCAAATATTTAAAAAATTGAGAATAGCTGACCCAACAGACGTTATCCTGTCCAAATTAGGAAAACATTTGATAGAAAAATTAGTCAAATCAATGGAGCCGTTTTCTGATTTTAGGTAAATCGAAAAAAGTGGGCGTTAAAGTGGGCGGGCAAAATTTTCTTTCCGTAAAAACCTTAGTTGGACAATGGCGATGATTTTAAAGAAAAAATCGTCCAAATCGGTCAAGCCGTTCTGAAGTTATGGGCTTAATAGAAAAAGTGGGCGTAAAAGTAGGCGTGGTAAATTTTTCTCTCGATGAAAACTTAAAATGGATTAATACGGACATTTGAAAGAAAAATTTGTCAAATCGATGGAGCCGTTTTCTGATTTTAGGAAATTCGGAAAAAGGGGGCGTTAAAGTAGGCGGGGCAAAATTTTCTTTTCGTATAAATCTAAGTTAGACCATGGCGAGAATTTTAAAGAAAAAATCGTCCAAATTATATAGATGTCATTGGTGTTGCAATATGAAAATTGGATTTTGCCACGCCCCTCCGCCGGCAGACCGAAAATCAAAAATCAGACTTCACAGTGTCACCCGCCTGAATATTTTAAAGATTCCCTGAAAATTTCATTAAAATCGGCCCAGCCGTTTTAGAGTCCATACGTTACATACATACATACACACATCCTGTTTTATACATAAATAGAAAGATAAAATGTGACATTTGCAGATTTTTAAATTTAGGTGTGATAGATTACGTCACGTAAGTGACCACCAACAGCCTCGCAGAGTTGAGCTCTTTTAATAGCATTTTCCATGACACGAGTCGGAGTATCTGGCTGTAACGTTCTTATTTCGGCTCGAATATTCTCCTTTAGCACGGCGAACGGGCAGCCCATTTGAATGCTGAGTTTTTGGAAGTTAAACGTTAGCCATGATGCTGAAAATAAATTTCTATGATTTTGGTTCGCTGGATAATGTTGTAACCTTCCATGAGTAATCTCCCATATTTATTTTACAAGTCCTAAAAAAATAAAAATAAAAAATTAAATTAGAAAAGCTATTAGTTCCTCAAATACCTTCGGGACTTTTGCCCCATCCTGTAGTTCATGAATGAATGATAGGTTGAGGGATCCGGAAAGTTGTAACGACCTGTATTTTGTGAGTTAGCGAAAAGTTATGGCACCGGTAATGAGGGGTGAGACTTGAAGTTGGTTAGGACAAAGCGTCATGAGCGCAGCTTGGTCATTGGTGGAGTGTAGTGGATAACAGGTGAGACTTGGTGACTGGCAGGAAGAAGAGTCAAGACCCTAGGATGAGAAAGAAGAATATGACTACATACACTCATAGAATGTATTTTTCGCAGAATAACGCTTTTTCAGGAGAGAGAGACGAGAGTATAATTAAACCCAACTCCTTCCTGGGTGTGCTGGTTGCTCTCACATATACGGGCGTTTGGTAAACGAATAGTTTGTCACCCAGTGGTTAAGATCCACCATTTAATTAGGCCAAATGGCGATGCTCTTGTAAATCTTTCCAAAATCTGCCTTATTTTCTTAATGAACCATAATTATTCGCAGGTCCTTTAAAAAGCCCGCTTAAAATCGCAACAAAAATTACAATCACCATGCGTTTAAGCAAGAAGACACGATTGCGAATACGTTTTCATATGACTACACCGCAACCTTAAGGTTGAGGAGCTTTATCATTTAATTTAATCCTCGATACCTCAGAGAGATTTTCAGAAGTGATTTTTAGAAAACTTATGTCTGGTTGAATTGAATTGCTCCATAATTTACTAATTTAGTTTTTTATGATTAGAAATATGATCATTAAATTTTGCCAAAGGTCACATTAAGAGCCCATTCTCAGAATACTCTTTAAATCTTGCAGTTGAGATGCTAGACTAAATGAACGTTAGTTCATAGTTTATCACAGATTTCATAAAACTTCTACTCTCTGAAAATTGTTGAAGGGTATCAAAGTTTCAGTACAACCGAAAACAACATTATTGCGTGTTTAACAATAATTTGTTTTTTACTATAAAATTCCTTAGAAAGTATCACGGTTCAAGTGTAAATATAAAAAAAAATTTGTTAAAAAATATACAACATTTCCTTTTTGTTTTCTTTCAAAATTACTGTTTAGAAATCCAACAAATATGCCATGTTCGTTCTTAATTTAAAGATCTTGCGATGATTATTTATGTGATTTTACTTTGTATTTGCCATATGGATCAATTAAAAACAAAAAATTATAAAGATATTAAAAAAATTTTGATTAACTATAAAAATAAAGACATTAATCATCACTTAAGTATTTATCTACAAAATCTTTTAACATCTTTTTGATTTGTTTTAAATGAGAAATTAATGGAAATTTTATTTCACCTAAATGAAAGTGAAATGTTTATTTTATACAGATTTATAATAAAAAAAAAACTTAATATTGCAGTGGCTTCTTTGAGAAACCAAATTAGTCAGAAATATTGAAAAATTTTCAAAGTGGGGTTAAGCGTATATTTAATAAATTAAATTTTAGAGTCCGTAGTAAGCAGCACGTCAGCTTATTATTGGTTTGGCGCATATGCCAAAAAGCCGTAATGGAGAAAAACTACAATGAAGGTAAACATGAAGTATTCTAAAAAAAAACCCGATTTCAATGTACATTTTTGTCAACGTTCATGAAAGTAAAAATTTTCCCTCAACAATAAATTTCAGTGTATTCATCAAAAAAAAAAAAAAAAAATTAAGCACGTTATACAGGAATCTTATTAATAATGAATTTTGTATTCCCAAAAATAACTTTAAAAATGTTTGTTTTGTGCAGCACACGCCACTTTTCTAAATTTATTTATAAAAAGCAGCTTCTTGTGCTGCATACGTTAACTTACTTTTGCGTATTGAGTTGTTAACATTTAATTTTGGTTTGGCTTTAACTCATTTTTTCATACGGCAATGAAGCGAAACAAGAGAGAAATTTATTATCTTATTGCCATTTTCTTTTGGTTTCGCCTTAACTACTTTTTATTGATTCTCGGAAACCATAAACAATTTCTTGAAATTAAGAAGTGTGTATTTTAAGTGCTGCCAACTTAGCGATTTAGTGGCTACATATAGTGAGTTTTTATCTTGTTAAGGCATTCAACAAATAAATTTTGTCATTTTTAAAATGTAATAACAAAAATTTTGTAAATTACCCCAAATTAATTAAATTAAAAAAAGTTAATACATATTATGGGCCGGTTTGGAAATGCATCACTACAATACATATGCAAATATCAGCTGTTCAAAAATACAGGAAAAAGTAGATAATGCGCAAAAAAATCTAAAACACGCATTACAAAATGGGCTAATGCATATTGTGTTCTAAAATAAAATTTAACTGCGCAGCAGACAAACATCGGCATAATCTGATTTGCATGAGCATCGTGCCCTGTGATTTATGCAACCATATCGACCCCTAACCGCGAAAATAACGTAAGCGCCAAAAATCAAATTTTACAGGAGAGCTTTTTTATTATATAAATTTATAAATTTATAAATTATATAAATTTTGTATGAAATTTGTCGCTTACAATAAAATTGTTCTTGCTATAAAATCGTAACGGTACCTTATGTGACCATGAAATTTTAGGAGATGATGCAAGTGTTGCCAATAAAGTCGTTGAATAAAAAAAAACGAAAATGGAAAATTTTGTCGCATACGTTATTTTCGCGGTTAGGGCTCGATATTATGATTTATTATTTGTTTAGTTGCCAATGGTAAAAAATGCAGGGCTTTTAAGGGCCAAACACAATTGTCAAATGCTTGTCCAGCTGGCGAATTCACTCGTGTACGTGTGCTGAACGTAATATTCGCCGTCATATCTTAATTTTTGTATTTTCAATCCAGCATCGTCGTTGTGACACATACAAACACATTTTCACTAATGCTACCACAATGCTTGATGAGTATTTTGATCAGTGTATTTGGGCCTTTACAACCATTCTGCTCGTTCGTTTAATGTAATATATCGCCCTTAAAATATGAATAAGATGAACAAAGGGTACAGATTGTCGGCATATATCGATATGGCCACCTTTTACACTACCAATTTTGACGAAAATGACGAACGTAAAACGCAAGAATTTTAAAAGCCGTTTTTTAATAAGATTTCTGCAATAAAATAATTTTATGACAAAAATTATAAAAATTCGATTTAAAAAGTGTATTAAAAAAAAAAAATTCCAAATTCTTGCGTTTTACGTTACTAGCACACCCCTGTATATATATTTTTGTCACTATTAACCATATTGTTGTTTAATTGGCCCTCCATCATGAGGCCACAAGTATATATAGTTGCCTCCGAACATAATATGTGTTCTACTTATAATAGTATGGTGGTTTTTAACCATAAAATTGGAAAACGAGAACATTTTATTATTAATTTAAAATCAAACAATTATGAGTGGTAAACAATTTATTGCTATTATTACCATTATTTGCTTGTGGGTTGTATATGGAGGCATTTTTAAATCACAATCAGCCCAATTATAAATAAAAATTCCCCTCTCCCTTTTTTCCTATGTAAATTAATAAAATGGGAAAATGGAAAAAACTCCCTTAGAATTTATATTCATAATTGGTCTGAATATGGTTGACGGTGACAATAATGTGGTCAAAGTAACTATAATATGTTAAAACGAATTTGTGGTTGCTTTGCAGTTCGGCTTGTACGGGATTGAATCAAATATTGCAATAACTATGAGTATGGATAAAGTGATCATAAGATGCTTTTATTTATTTCCAACCGCATTGCCATGAATTGTTTATAACCATATCAAACCATATTTTTTCTCTGGGTGTACTTGTAATAAAAACAATATTTCAACATTTATAAATATTACTTAACCGCTTTAAGAACCTTTTATATCTATTAGGCTTTGATGAAAAACCTACATCATATTATAATAATTAATAAAGCGTTTAAATATTATTTGTTACTATTAAATTTGCTATAATTTTTTTATAACACATTTATTTGATTTATGAGATTTTTTCGCAACCTTGAACTATATATAGATATTCAATTATTAACAAGTTTGAGACGGCAACACACTTTTTACACGATTTTCTAATAATGAAATGGAAATCACTTTATCATTACGAACGTTAAAGCTATAATTTTACACAATCTGTAGTAATTGTTCAAAATTAATAGAAATATATTCATCAAATTAAGACAACACATGTTTAATTATTGATAATCAAATCAAATAAACAACATTTTGAATAAGAAAATAATTCAACACAAAAAAATGCTTTACAGTTGTATTCTCTATAAATTGAAGCCTGATATGATATGAATTACATGAATGCAAACTTATGCAAGTATCTATGGCATAGAAAATATAGAAGAAAAAAAAAAAACAATTGATAAAATTTATGTTGTAATGCAACAACGACCACAACAAATAAATAGTACAAATTGTATATGACAAACTCCCCTTTCGTTGGTAATTAAATTGTTGAAATATATAGAATTTTATTGCTGAAATAAAAGACTATAGACCAGACGACAAACCAAATAACAATAATAAAAATAAAAAAAAAAAAAAATAAAACCAAAAACTATAAAATAATAAATTAAAAACTTGAACAAAACCATAAATACTTAAGCTCCCACCCAAATACCATTTCCACCCAATACACACTCATGCAGATGTCAAATATCTAAACATAATTGGAGGTAGAGGCAAAAACAGAGTGTCAGCAAACTTCTTAGGACAGAATTAATAAAGATTCTAAAATATTAGTTAAATATAATTCAGTTTTATTCTAAGTTAATTTTACATAGTTAATTTTGCAATGACCAATTATTGAGCAATCGTATACAACTTTAACAGCATATTTTGTCATCAGTTCGAGCATTTTGTTACTATCTCCTCCATTTTGAAAGGGGCCTGTTTGGAAATGCATCACTATTCTGCATCTGATGCGCAGCGCATTCGTAAAAGCATCACTGCAAATATCAGCTGCTCGAAAATACATAACAAAAGCAGATGATTCGCAACAAATCTAAAACACGCATCATAAAAATGGCTGATGCATATTGTGCTCAAAAGTAAACCAAAACTGAGCATAAAACAAGCATCGGAGGCGGCGCGCAAAATGACCCCAGGAAATATGGCCCCAAAAGGAAAATGAAAAACGGCCGTAAGATTTTTCATGAGACACAACAACACAAGATTTTAGGGCAATTTTTTGGTTTTTCTGGGGTTTTATTTCATTTTTTCGTTAGGGTGTTTTTGCATTTTAATAAAAGCAGAATGAAAAATGACCCCATTATCAAGGAATGAAAAATGGCCCAAAATAAAATCACAATTATTACTTTGGGGCTATTTTTCGTCTACTAATAAAAAAATGCAAATTTTAAGAAATTAAAAATCACCCCAAACATTTTTACACAAATTTTGTAAAATTCTATATGAGAGTTTCTAGAGGTAGTATAAAAAACCCGAATTCTTATACCAAAGTAGAAAAAATCCTTCCGGTTATGCAGAGAGGCTTTAGTTAGCGAAGCCGGTGTTTGTTATACCATAGAGGAAGAAATCCTTGCGCCCGGTCGAAGGCCGGCTATTAAGAGAAGCTTTACTGAGCGAAGCCAGTGTACGTTATACCATAGAAAAGAAAAGCCTTGCGCCCGGCCGAAGGCTGGCTATATAGAGAAGCTTTAGTTAGCGAAGGCAGTGTTCGTTATACCAAAGAGAATAAAATCCTTGCGCCCGGCCGAAGGGCGGCTATAACGTGAAGCTTTAGTAAGTAAGGCCAGTGTGCGTTATACCATAGAGAAAAAAAATCCTAGCGCATGGCCGAAAGCCCAACCATGCTGTCAATCGTACGATTTTTAAAACCAAAACTGTATAATTATTCGGATTTTGAAATCGGGACTCTAAATTTGGGATTTTTAGTTTCGGGCATATGAACTCCACCGAAAATGTTAAATGTTACTTCCTTGTGTTCTTTTTTGGAGTTAAAATTCATTATAAATTTTGAGGTGATTTTTCATAATGTAGAATTACCCTAGGGTCATATTTCATTTTATTTTTAGGGTTATTTTTCATTTTCTTGGGGTAAATTTTCATTAAAAAAATGGGGCCATATTGCATTATGAAAAATAGCCCCACATTTGGGGTACATTTTCATTTATTTTTTGTGGCCATATTTCCTGGGGCCATATTTCGCAGCGCCAGCATCGGCATAAGCATCGTAAACTTATCGCAGATGCGCATCAGATGATGCATACCCCTGATGGATTTCCGAATAGACCCAAGATTTTATATTATTTGTGATTTTACATAATTTCGAGTGAAATAGATGTAAATTATATAAAAGCTATGGCCAGTATGATTTCTAGTCATTAAAAGCTTAAGTCAACCAAATTTTAACACAACATCAATATTCCTTTCGTATTAAGACCAGTGAAGCCCAACTCTCATATTCCTTTACTCACGAGTATAGGGCAAAATATTCTGCCGATGACAAATATTCGGCTGTTGTTTTGTTTACTTGACCACTTTAATTTAGATAGTTAAGACTGCTGTGGTCGATGTTATGTTTTTTTCAAACATTTGCTCGCACAACGGTTACTACGATTACTACAACGGTTGCTATATAAAAAACGCTATCTAGATTGCTATTATTGCATTGAACATCGAATTTGGAAAAAAACGATATCTGAAAGATTTTAAAATTGGCTTAAACCGCAAATCGGTAACCCCAAATCAGTAGAAAGAAAAAAATTTAAGATTTCTCTCTGTTTTTTTCTTATTGATAACTTACAATCTAATATTTACTGTGTATATATTTTGCGTTTTATTCTTGCAGTCCCTATTTTGTTGTCCATTCCCATTAGCTCCAAATAAATATACTATGGAAAATCAACCAGACACTCACACAATTGCACTTGCTAACATACACACATACAACAACACTACGCGCTAGATAAAATGACCTAGAAATGAAAATGCATTTCGGTTGTGTGTGTTCGGGTCTGACACATGACAACCACAAATTGTCTCCCCTCCTAAAACTTAATGTGTGAATGAGTGTGTGTGCAAACATTTTTTTCTTGTTTTGTCGGCTGTCTATCGGTCTGTTTGTCATTATAGAATATAAAAAAAAAACAAAATAGTATTTATTGCAATGGCAATCGAAAACCAGAAACCACCGCTAACAAACCGATCGACTCGACTCGAAGTGTGTAGTTTTTCTTTAATTAACAAGATTTTCCATTTGTAGTTTTTCATTTTCTGGTTTGTGGTAAACCACCACCAACAATGATTTCAAGAATTTTAAAGATTAGATAAAAAGTAATCTGGTGTTTTTGTTTCGTACAAATGCTTCGCATCTAGATTTTTATTACGGATTACAGTTGTATGCAATTTGTCTTGAAGTTGGTTCTGGAATCTTTTGTGAATGAATTTCATAAAGTTTTATAATTACAATTTGTAGTATCGAAATAAATTTAATTTAAATGACTCTTAAGTACAGTACCAACTCGCTAATCCGAATTGAATTTATGACGTATTACATACTCTATAGTCCGCCATGACTGGATAAAGTTAGTCATAATACCGTATTTATCGCTTATATGCACATCGGTTATAAGCAATTCACGCTTATTGGCACCCCAACATGAATAATTTTTCTTTCGTATTTAAAATACACAAAAAATTTGTGTTTGTATGCATTTCGCTTATATGCATATGGGCATTTCCTCAAAATAATCTACCAGGATGAAAAAATAAAATGTAGATTATCATCGTCTTTTATTGTTTATTATTAGAAAAAAAAGTCTATGTTCTCATAAAAGAATGGTTTCCCAGCATATTTGAGCTGTTCTACTTGAGGAAACTGGGCTGGAAACTGGAAAATTTTATAATTTCCTGTATTTTCTACTTCTTAAGACATTTTTATATACTTATTTTACATGCAAAATATATGTTATGTTTACACTCTTTCTTCATAATCTCTCCATTACAATCAATTGTAAAAGGCGTATTAAGTTTTTTTGTTAAGGAAATTTGAAGACATTTATGGTAAAATGCATGGTGATAAACATAGAGCTACCTAAATGCTATCGAATCGCAAAAAAAAAAATGCTAGGAAAAGTTTTTTTTCTATATTATTTGTACATCAAAAGCGTACGAACGTACGTTCGTGACCCCAGGAAATGCCCATATATCAATTTTATGCATCGTAATAAAACAATTTATATTTATTTTTAAAATTGTACGAACAAAATTCTTATATATGCACAGTTTGAAATTTTCATCAAAATTTAAAATGTGCTCAACGATTGTTCCATCACAATTGAAAAGTTACACGTTTTATCGCTATAGAACAATCAAACCCGAATTTAAAACATTCACTTTCGCTAAAAAAAATATAGATTTCGGTCATTTACACACTTCCATGAAATTGAATTTAGAACAAAAACAAAAAAACATCAGTACTATAACAAGTGTCATTGTGATGTTAGCCTTAAACCAGTTGGCCAGGTTAAATTATGCCATCAAAGGGGACACACTGGCTTCATTGAAATGACGAATAGTCATAAGTTTAACAAAAAATTTTATCAATGCGATGACTCAGTAACTCCGATGTTACTGCTAATTAGGCTTAATTTAATGACAAACTGTCTTTGGGATTGACTTAAGTCATAGTGAGAGAATATTATTATTTACTTCCCGTTGTACATGTTTGTTTCACCTTTGTGTTGTATTTCCTCCTTTGTATACAGAATAACTCTCAATTATAAGACACCAGCAGCATGCACGATATGGTTTTCTTAATCAAACTACTTTGAAAATTTCATTTATTTAACTAAATAACATTGTGCAACAAAAAGAGAAACCAGCCTCAACACTTGCAACGCGAAATGAAACAAGACTACGGAATACGTCTGAAATAGTCTTTAACCTCAGAAGTACATTTAGTATAATTTTATTTACTTATATCAAACGCCTTTTCAAAAAATTCAAAAACTTTAGGGGCCCACATTTCGGGAACCCGAGCTAACTTTTGAAAACCCTTTGGCAGATTTGCTCTCCTAGTAGTCTACTTCCTTTTCGCGTTGCGAGTGTTGAGGCCTGGCGGCGATGACCCGAATTTGTTTGCACTGTGTAATTAGAAAAAAATTAAAAAATGGGAATTTTTATGAGTGTAATAGTCGCTAAGGTACAACATATTGTTTTGTCAAAGTTCGCCAACTTGTTGATGTTCCCAATAAGAAAGAATTGAATGCAGTTTATGCAAATTCGTTAAGAGAAAACCAATCCGTACTGGATTTAAAACATTTTGCATATGCAAAAGTATTTTATATGGTGGCTCAAACGGTTCTGTTCACAGAAAAAATTATTGCCAGTTTTTTTTCAATTAATAGTGGTTTTTGAATTTTAAAATAAATTTGATTACGTTCTTAATTGATTGAATTAAAAAAAAAATATTTTTTTCAATTAAAATTTTACTAGATTTTAAGCTTAATTTTAATTATAAGTTTAATTGAATCAATCAACTCGGTTGTTTGAATTGAACACTTTGTTGCTTTCTCCTTGTTGCTTTCCTCCCTCATCAACAGTTTGCGAAAAATGTTTCAAGTGCAACCAACATCTTTATAAATTTATTGTCTTTGCCCTTACATGTACCTACATACACACATGCATGTTTTTGTCTTCAAAAAGAACAGTAAGCGTCGCGTGCAAAAAAAAAACTATCAACAAGTAAAAAATTAACTGAAATTTGTTATAGACGAATTACAATTATGACCACCACCATTGTCAATAATGAGCCTACATGCATATGTATATTATGCATAAAATAAAAAATCGCCTTGTGGCTGACCACAGTGTTGACGGTGGTTATGGTCGCAATCGAAATTTGGTGTTTATTTTCTTTGTTTGTTAATTCTTGAATTATTTTTGGCGTCATTTCATGTTGTGCGTTTAAAGTGAATAGGTGAAAAAAAGCCAAATTACACAACAAAAACAGTTTTTTGTTTTCAATCTTGAATACCCTGAAGAATCAGAGTTATTCTACAATTTTATACAAAGTTGTATGTATGAAATTCCTCTGTCAAAAAAATCTTCCAAAATTTGTACAATTAAGCATGAGTTATTACAATTAAACAAATAAAACCAGTTATTTTAAAACCATATTTAAATAAAACATATATTTGAAATATTATTATTTTGCTTCATTTAACCATCAACTGAATTGATTTTACAAACTTATTCAATTAACAATTTGTTTGATTGAATAATTTGCGTAATTGAATTTAGAGTGTATTTCAAATACACTGTTTAATTTATTCAATTAAAAATTTATTCGATTTAATGCAAAAATTCAATCACCATTTTAACCAATACAATTATTAAAATAATTAATTTTCTGTATTGTAATCAATTACGCTAGTAATTCATTCAATTAAAATATTGATTTTTTTAATTAATTTGTTAATTCATTCAATTAAAATAGTGTTTAATATTAATAATTTTTTCAATTATTTTTGAAATTAAAATGTAAAAACTTTTTAATTGGAAAAAAATCGTTGTTTTGCAATTTTTGCAAATTTGAGTAATTGGTATAATCATTTCGGTGATAGGTGCAAAATTAAACAATTTTTTTCTTGTTTCAATTATTTTGGTGATCAAACCCGTTTTTTACTTTTTTCTGTGTTGTTACTGGATAATTAACGTAACTGATTGTAATTTTTATATGTTCCTAAATCCCCAAAGGGTATGTGAAAACATTTGAAGGATACGCCATCTTGTTGTGTTACTTCCTCTGGGCAAACCGGGTAGTCGGCATAGACATATTTCTTCAGATCGCGGCTGACCAGAGACCTATCTGGTAACAGGGTAGTCATTAGCCCCTGGAATCAAGACTCCGGTCTGACCATTAGACCTTAAAATGTTTGCTTCAGAGGCTGGTAAGCGCACTATTTGTAGCATAGTGGTGCTTATGTTAGTCTTTTTTACTCATACTCCTTAATCTGCCATAATCAACTCAATTATTAGACACATTCTTTGTATATTTACATGCAAAAATACATATATTTGAGGCGATCAGTGCAGAAGTAGTGTAACCCACAAAGTAATTTGGTTACGGTTCTGGTGTTAGATATGTTCCTTGCACTGTTTTTACAGTGCAATAGTCGAGTAAGCCAACTGTTTGTATCCAAAACAGATCGCACTAGAAACATAGTTTTTGCACGGGCAATTACAACAAAGTACTTATTATCTCATAATAAGTAGTCTGGGGTTACACCACTTCTGCGCTGATAGCCTCATTTACAAAGATTAAGATTCATAAAAAAAAAACATTTTGTAATAAATTCTTATAAATTAAGCCTAAAGAAATATTTTTTTACAAAAAAATAAAATAATTTTTTTATAATGGGTTCGGCCATTGGCCGATTTTTCGACCAGTCCATATAAAGAGAACTACAAATCGGCAGATACAATTTTGGGAAAAGTATTCTTAATTGAAGTCTCAAAAGCACCCCCCTGCAAGGGATTTAAAAAATTCCTGCGTTTTATGGTAGCGGCCAATACTGGGTTAAAGCTGAACATTTAATTTGAAGCAAAATCTATCTATTCGCAAAAATATAGAAAAAAGTTTAAATTACCTATGGCCATGAAAATCAAAAATGGCTTTTTTTTTTTTTTTTTATAACGTTTTTTATTTAAAAAACAAATTTTGTATTTACCCTAAATATAATTTATAACAATTTCAAGTTCGTTTAAAATTTTTGTAAATAAAAAAGTGTTTCTGCTCGTTTTTATGTTTTTACGCTCAAGTTTTAAAATTAAATTCCAAAATGACTATAAATTAACCCTTCATCTCCGAAATTGCCAAACACACCCAGGCCACGAAATTTTTATTTTTGTACTTTTACTTGACCACTGATAACCTTTTTGTAGTTGTTGTGATTGTTGCTTTTAAATTTGATTAAATTTTTAACGAAATAAAAAAGAGAAAAAAAGAACAAAAATTAATTACCTTTTTTTTTGCTGGAACCGAACGAACATTAATTGTATTGTGATTGTGGTGTCTGTCTACTCATAACAAAAACTATTTTTACTATGGGATTTTAGGGCCAATGAACTTTTTTGCTTTTATTTTTAAACAAATTTGTAAATAATATTTTTTTTTTTTTTTTGAAAGTGACACAAAACAAAAAAACAAAGTTTTTTGAAGTTAATTTTTGCTTTGTTTAATTTTTTTTTTATGAACTGTTGGGTTCAGTAACATACTTTCACATTTTAATTAAAATGTTGACAATTATGAAAATTGTTTCTTAAGCGATTTTTTTTCGTTTTGAAAACGTTTTGGTTAAAAATTATACAAAAATATCAATTTTACAACGGACCAAAAAATTTCTTTGTTAAATTTTTATGATGTGTTGTTTAAACTTTTTTTTTAAGATGTTTCAGCAATACACATTTTTTTAATTGCAAATTTTAATTAAATATCTTTTAATTTATGAGGTAATCATGACATTTGCAAAATTTTGTATATTGTACGCAATTTAATTTAATTAAAAAAAAAAAAAAATACGTAGTTTTTTTAACATTCTCTAATGACTAGGGATGAGATTTTCATGCACTAAAAAATCGAAAATATGCGCATAAAATATGCACTAAAAACCTCAAAATATGCATAAAAAAATGAAAAATATGCACTAAAAACTTGAACATTCTCAATAAAAAAAGTTTTTTTTTAAATGTTATTTAAAACAAAATAAATAAAAAGAAACTCAGTCTATTTTTATTCAAAGGTACAATATTTTTTTAAACTTAATTTAAATAACTATTTTAAATTTTTGTTTGCATAAACAAATAAATCTGTGGCCGTATGGAAAAACTAGTTAACTCCAATTTTTGTGAAAATTAAGATAACACCAAAAATAGAAAGCGAGTTTCATTTACTATCACTCTGTCAGATCGAAATTTTGATATAGTTTCTCATTTAATAGTTATTTGAAAAACAAAAATCAGAAAAATATCAATTTTTACGTAAAAACTAGATAACTCCATGCATTTTTTGAAAAAACAAGTTAACTCCATAGTCTCTTAGAAAACAGAAAAATTAGAAGTTTAAAACGGTGTTGTCTCGAAAACTTAGAGTCAAAGAGCGATATGGAACAAATTCGGGTCAAAATGTTGAGCCTAAAAATTGCAACTTTAGAGAATACAAGGAATATTATATGCATTCTTTATATGCATATTATATCTTTTCTGCAGTTTTTGATTCATAGAATACGAGTTCCAAACACCAAAAATCTTTCCGAGTAATAGTTTTTAGCCCATACCGTACCCTATGTGGTACAGTAACTTTGAAAAAGGTTTTAACTTACTTTTTTTTTCTGTTGCAAAGATAATAGCAAGGCGTTTTTACGTACAAAAATAATAAAAACCATTTTTATCCAGTTTTTTTTTCTAAGAATAAATATATAAATTTGAATCTGGAAGACAAACAAACTTTATTCAAAAATGGAGTAACCTAGTTTTTATATACGGCCACAGATTTCTTAAAATAAAAACAAATTAACTGCCTGGCCCATGATGTCGACAAGAACATTTCTTTCGTATATTTACATATATTGGATACAAAAATAATTTAAGTTTTTTATTTTTGTTTTAAATATAAATAAGCGAAAGAAATATTCTTGTCGACATTGTGAACCTGGTTGTAAATTTGATTAGTTTTAAATTAATCTAAGAACATATTCATATTTTTAACACTATACAATATTTAATACTAATAAAATTTTTATATTATAAAATTACTTTTTTTCTGCAACCTTGACGATCTTCTCAATGTTAAATGTTTATCAATAAAACTTCTCTTGAGCTTTTTCCGGCTTGATTTCAGTTTGTTTTCTGAAGTATTTATTTCTAAATTTACGAGTTCTTCGTCCGATTTCTCGATCACGTTTTGCTTCCGGATTGTGGATTTTCTTGAGTTGATTTTTACATTTTTTTTTGTACCAATCTGGCCTAAGCAACCAGTGAAATGCGCATGGGAATAGCTTATCCCATCAACAATAAATTTTCAGTGTTTTTATCAAGAATAAAAATTGGGAATTAAGCACGGATGATAAAATCTTTTAAATTTTATGAAAAACATAAAAAACAAAATAGAAGCTTAATGCTAAGTTCACACTTGGGTTTTTAAACGCGTTTAAGCAAAATGTTGATTTAGCTAATCAAAGCCGTTCACATTACATTTGAGATGATTAAGATGACAGATGATTAAGAAAAAAAAACACAGAACAAACACACAAAAAAAATCAAACAAATTAATATTTCTTTAAAGTATTAAAAATGGATAAAAACACTTTTATAAAGTTATCAGAAGATTATTTTAATCATTTTAATGATGAAATTGTGAAAATTTATGAATTATTTAAGGAAAAAAATAAAAACATGAAGCAGAAAACTTGGCCGGTTGTACACGACATGTTGGCGATTCTACATTATTAGGTATGTTCAGTGGATTCTATGTGGTTTATGAAGTGATTTAGTTGTAATCATGTCGATTTGAAGTGATTAACAAATCACTTCAATGTATGGGTAATCATCTCGATTTTGAAGTGATTAGAGCTTAATCACGTTCGAGCTGCTTAAACGCGTTTAAGAACTCAAGTGTGAACATAGTTTAAGACATTGTTTTTGGTCAGCTAAACTCAAAAGCTAAAAACGATCTTATTACCAAGTTTAGTATAAAAATTTAACGGAACACCTTTTGTTTAACATTTTAATATTTATTAAAATAAAATTAACCACGAAGTCAATAGCTGTTGTTCAGGTTCAACCTATGTTAAACCGAGTATAACGTTAATCCACGTCTCAAAAAATGGCCAATTAATTTCATAGAATCAAGAAGGGTAAACCTTTTAATTATGTTTATGCATAAAAACAGACAAAAACTCAGTTTATTTTTTGATATATAAGCATAAAAGAAAAAAAATTTTTTTTGGAAAAACTGGTTAACTCCATTTATTCGTAGAAAAAACGGGTAAATTAACGTGCTGAGTCAAAAATTTAATGTTTTTCCACAAATCATTACTTAAGTTGCCTTAATTCCGTAAAATACTACTATAATTTAAGAAAAAAATTTTTTTCGGAAAAACTAGATAACTCCATTTTTCGAAAAAACAGGATAAGTGACATTGATTTTCGGTTTTAATGTCCAAAAATAAGTTTAATAGAACCAGAAATGTTAAACATAATTTAAAATTATGTTTTGTTAAATGCGCATGCATAGTAACATAAATTCTAATTAATTAATTAGCGAAATATGTTTAAAACTTTAAGTGTGTTTTTCTCGTGTTTTCAAAAAATGGAGTTATCTAGTTTTTCCATACGGCCACAGAAATACTGTTTTATATCAAAAGTAAATCTTTGTCTGTTCGGACGCATAACAATTTTGTGCATGGCAAATGATCTCTCGACGTCAACCGAAGTTATAGGAGCATACTTGAAGGATGTAAATTCATTTGTACATTATTAATTTTCTTATTCAGACCTCAGATTTGATTCAAGTTCAAAAAAAAATTAAAATTTGTTTAATTTTTGAAATCCTATTTTTGTTTGTTGCAAAACATTTTGGATTTTATTTTAATTTCTTGGGCAATTCTTTTTTCCACATTGGTTGTTTGACTTTCTGCAAAATCAATTCATTTTAGCGGACTATTAGGTGAACTTAGTCCCTCCAATTAGGTTATTGTTTCACCAATATATCTGTAGTTGGAAAACACAAATGCTAAATGACTTTCGATGTTATTTAAATTTAATATTTCTTTTACTTTTTTAATTGCATAAGCATTTTAGGCCCATTGGCAGCTTTAACCAAGTAAGGTGCATCGGTAAAAACGAGATGGATCTTTTGTCGAAATCTTGAAAATACTTGTACTTTAAGTAGAGCTCCTAAAAAATTTGTTTATTGATTTTAACATTTTTTTGGAAGATTTTTTTTGTGTAGATTTTTTTTTGTGTAAGAATTTTTTTATAAAATGTGGAAATTTTAAAATATATCACTCAAAAATATAAATTTAAAACCAAAATATGCACAAATATGCATTTTCACCAAAATATGCAACAATATGCAAAAACAAATCGATGGTATTTTAACGCAAATTTTATGAATCGGAAAGATAATTGGTGGACATAGTTCTTAGACTATCGACAACATGCATTTGCAAGGAAATCGCATCCCTACTAATGACGAAGATACAAAGCGACAGGCTTAAAAAGAAGTTGTCTAAGGCGGCCTACACACTTGTTATATAATATTTTCATATTGTTCAATTATATCGCAAATGTGTTGCACAATATATTAGCAAGGGCAATTTATGTGAAATGTGTTGGCAACATTGGAAAGGTTAGGTTTTTTTTTTTGAATGAAAGTTGCGCCATTAATTGAAACCATTGTGCCACTTTTGCATAAAGTTTAAATATTATAAAATCTCGCGAGATCCCAATTTTAAGTAAAGGAACAATCCTATTACTAATAGCAAAATTTTACATTTCGTTAAAGGCTGTAGGAAAAGTCGCCCAAAGAAAAATGGCAAAAAAAAAAATTAAAAATCGCCCAAAAAAATTCCATATAAAATTGGGCTTGAATTCATATGAAAAGTGACCCAAAATTTTTGGGCTATTTTTCGTTATTATTGGGTGATTTTTCGTTTTTTAAATTAAAAATAATTAATAATTAAAAATAAATAGCCCATTTTTTCGGGCCATTTTTCATTTTTAAAATTTCGTCAAAATCGTACATAATATTTGTCTAAATCATTCATTATTAGTATACGTCGAATTCCTAAATATAACGTCCAGTGTCAGTCTCCGTGGACACTATGACACTCCAAAAAGTGTCACAGTGTCCATGGACTTTATGACACTTTTAAAAGTGTCATAATGTCCACCAGAGGAGTGTCATAAAGTCCGTGGACGTTATGTCACTTTTTAGAGTGTCATTATGTTCACAACATGCTTACAAACTCGAAAGCATCACAATGTCCATGGACACTACGACACTGGACGTTATGACATGCCACCTTGCAAAAAGCTATATTCTGTTTTGAGTTATTGATTATAACTATGCAGTGATTAATTAATATTTAACTATTGAATAGTGCACAAAGTTTGGCGGAGGGCTCAAATAAGTATTACTGTCCATACTGCCGCGCAGCTGTTGAAGATACAATGAAATTGTTTACATTAAACTTTCATTTGTATGTAACTAAATTTATATGAAGAATAAACACTTTTTTGCAAATTGGGTAATTTTTATTTTTTTTTTTTTTTTTGAAAAAATTCGTTTTGGCTTTTTGGGTCATTTTTTATTTTTTATTTGGGCCCTTTTTCGTTTCGGGCAAAATTTCACATTTAACTTTTTTCTTCATTCTTCATTTGGGCGATTTCATTTATTTTTTTGGCCATTTTTCTTTGGGCGATTTTTCCTACAGCCTTCGTTAAAGCGAGTTTTCGAAAATTTTTATCAATATCAAGATCGAAGGGTTTTTTAAGCCGTTAGTATTTGAAATTGGAAACAATTTCACAAACAATGACTTGTCAACATATACCAGTATATACGTAGCCAAACAGTTACACAGAAAAAAATAAAAATTAATTTCAATTAAAAAATTTAATTAATTTGCACCAATAAACAAAAATTTATAGTATCAATCAAATGTTTAATACACTTTATTAAATTTTTAATTTATAGGCCTGTAAATCACGTGATTTCAAGTCACACGTGTGATATTTTAGTGTCCGGTTTTGTGTGCTTTGGTGTGATCTTCAATTGCCAAAAGCACACCGAGAAACACAAAAACGGAATGACTTTCAGAACACCACAAAATCACACGTGTGATTTTCAGAACAAGTCCGTAACACTGTTTTTATTTTTGATAAATGCCCTTATTGGTGAATAATTCTGGAGAATTTTTTCTGTGTAACAGGCCACGTTCTGACAATCGCAAAACGCCAGATTTATTTTATGGTGTTTTAAAACTAATGCCTTTAGCTTGCGAGCTGCTTTAGTCTCTTATAAATATTCTAGTTAACTTGAGCATACTTTTGCAATTTGAAGTCGCCAAACTTTTTGCTGTTCCGATTTACAGAACATCTTTTATGCGATTTCAAGTCAGAATCGCCAATGTTAAGCGGTTTTGCGAATGTCAGAACATGCCCGAATAATCGAGTGGTGTCAAATAGCCCAATCTAAGTGTCCGATGGACAGGTCCATTTTTAGAAATCAATTAATTGCTAAATTTCGATTTAAAAATCGTCGTCGCATGGCACATAGCGAAATCCTGTTGACACCACATCTCGTCCGGATCAATGTTATCCATATTTCAAAAAAAAATTATTTCTATTTAAGCAGTATTTTAAAACATTTTTCATTAACTATATATTTTTGTTATCTAAATTTGTATCATATTAATTAAATTTCCATTTAACAGCATTTAATTTTTTTCTTAACTTTCCTCTCTTTTTGCAGATTTTTTTGTTTTTAACACCAGTGAACAGGAAAATCCAGCAAGTTTAATGATTTATTGAAATTTATGTCTTAAAAAAGGTAATTAAATTTAAGTTTTTATTTTTTTTTTTTTTTTTTGCCTTTTTGCAATATTGATAATCAACATTTACATATTTGATTGTTTTTTTGGTCGTAAACTCGTGAAAATAATTAAATAGAAAAAGACACCAAAAGTGAACACCTTTTAAAAAGCAATTTCTCTTCATTAAATTATCATCATAATCAACATTAACACCAACAACAACAACCAACAACCAACATCTTTAAATGCAAAATTGTTAAAAGAAAAAAAATCTATTTATCTAAGTAAATTGTATAAAAATTTTTTGTTTGAACTTATTTAGTCACGATTTTGTGTTTTTTGTTTTTAGCAACTTTTTTCTTTTTGTTTCGAATATTTAACAAAAACTGATCACGCCACTTACTCACTTGTAGACACTGGACCAGGGTTGCCAGAATTAGGGAAAGCAATCTTAATGGTGGTTTTTTTTTTATTTCTTCAAAATAGCAGCGTAAAGAAAATCGAACAAATTTTTTAGTCGATGTAGGTATAGTTTGAAAATGTGGGGTTTACAACAGTGGTTTGTGTCTTTGATAACTTATATGGCCTATCTTAGGGGGAGCATCTGTAATTTATTCTCTTTTAGTCATTCCACAAAACAATTTAAGCAACAATTTTTTCCGAAACAAAAATGTAAAATTTTGTGAAAATAAAATAAAAAGTGCAGCGAAAGCACATCGATTGCTCACCAAAGCATACCCACAACATGTGCCATTGACTTCAATGTGCGACAGATGGCTTAAGTGTGACACAGAAGGCAAATACCGTTTAGGCCATCTTAAAAAGTTCAAAGACAAAAAATTTATGACAGTACTTATTCAAGATTGTTTGCAAACTTAAGAAGAACTTTCATGATCATTTGGAGCCACTTAGCCAGCGATTTCAAAAAGGTTGCAATCAGCAAAATCAAAGAATCTGGATATCACACGAGTTGAAGCCGCGATGCGGTTTTTTACATCGAATTCTCACCGAAGATGGAAAATGTATCCATAACACAAATAAAATTCTTGCAAGCATTTTTTTTTAATTAAACCATTAATCAAAAATAAAATCAGTTTTAATTAAATTTAAGAGGGAAAATTAACTCAAATGAAACTAAAAGCCATTCAAATTCATTGGCTTATTGGAAGAAATTCTAGATTGCAAGCTTCTTCTTTACAACTCTATATCAAAGCCTATCTGGTGCTACGGTGGGGCACTGCCTCGGCCTCTAATATCGACAAAATTCAAAGACGCCAAAATAAACTTCTTCGAATAATTACAGCCGCTCCCTGGTATATTAAAAACATTCATAAGGATCCCAATGTGCCATTAGTAAAAACTATGATTAGAAAATATGCAGTAAAATATTTAAAAAGACTTGAACAGCACCCAAATCCACTAGCTCGAATTATTTTAAATCATGGCGGCCACACTCGCTTAAGAAGAAGAGACACTGCAGCACTTATCCAATAAGATGAGCGATAATCAACTATGTATGTGAACGGAACCCTTTGAAGAAAATTTTTGTCTGGCACTGGCAGGACATAAATAAAGTAATAGGATAAGATTTGATAAATTATTGTTAGTTCATATTTATTATATGAAGATTTAATAAATAAATAATAGAATAAAAAAAAAGAGTTTTATTTAAAAATTTAATGAAGTGAAATAAACTTTAACTTATATCAGCAACATTACTTCAGAAAATGTTACTAATATCTTACTGGTGCAAATTTAATTCATTTTTTAATTAATACCACCAATTTTTTAATTCAAATTTTTATTTCTTTTCTGTGTAACGATAAAACGAAGTCTAAGGAATCGTTTGTGACGCGCGGCTAAGCAGCCAACTCTAAAACCGAATTATAATGGTGGCCAATTTGTGGTGGTACCAAAAGAGTGCCATCTATTATGATCTGCTCAAGTGGGGCCAGATGATCAGCAGGAATCTAGATTCAAAACGGAAATATTTGATGAAGACAACGCTCGGCCACATATTGCAAGACTAGATTAAAACTATTTAAAAAATCGTTACTGGAAAGTTTTTTCCCACTCGCCATATAGTAAAAACATATGTCCCGTCCGACTTCTGTTTCCTTCGACTGATGCAAAATGTTTAAACTGGGATCCATTCACTTCAAAACGGAGTGTCCGAAATTGGCTTGAAGTGTTAATGTCGGCAAAAAAGTAGTAGTTCTTTCAGCTGGAATCCATATGTGAGAAATAATCATAACTAACGATGGCGAATACGTAGTTCAAGTTGGTCCATTAATCAGTAACCCTTATGTAACAATGTGTTACTGTCTCTTAGACGTCCTAAATTACCTGGCTGCTACAATTTTACTCCTCAGCCTAGCGGTTGATTTAATGAAGGACTGAATCCACAACAAGTCAGTGTCGGAGAGACTAGTTTTGTCTCTAAGAGTTCTATGATCAAATAGTTTGACTGTTAGGTCGCCGAATGCCGGATAATAACAGAGAAAATGTTCAGTGGACTACTTGTTTTTCTCCTCATCGAAACTTCTATAAAGGATATTGTAAGGGAGCCCCAGCCTCCGGGCGTGATTCCTTAGATGCCTATGGTTTGCTATAACCGCAATCAGCTTTCTGCGGAGAGGTCTGGACAGCTCTAATGCCCACTGAGTCTTTTCACCATGTATTAGAGGCCAGATTTGTCTTGGGTTTACCCACAGATATTTTCATCGAAACATCTCTGACAATGACTAAGATATAATTTGTGTTCAATGGTTTGCTTGCTCCTCGAGAGTGGAACACCAACATAAAACATAAATTTAACCATTATGGTTCAAGGTGGAACCTGCATGCGCCAACTTGTCAGCCATACAGTTGCCTTGTATGCTCCTGTGTCAAGAGACCTATTTAAGAGTAACGATTGAATCACTTCCCATCGGAGACGCCCGGCATTCTCAAACAATTCTCGATGTGATAAACATATTCTGCAGGGACATTATGGCCACCTTACTTTGGGAAATAATGTCGATATCCCAACCAGATATCTCATCCTACTGAAGGTACTTTGCTGCTGTGTAGATGGCCATTATTTCGGCCTGAATGATACAGCAATAATACGGCAGTATTACAGGAATACTCCAGTCCAACTGCCAAAACCGACACCATACTGGGTTTTAGACCCGTCATTGTATACCTGTATCACATCTGCGGGAATCCGTGTGTTATACTGGTAAATTGTCCTGTCTTCGACATTAAACATTTTCTATGTTAAAGTCCAATTTTTTCACCTTTTATAATCACATTTTCATTTGAAACAAAACTGGATAAACTTTTAAGGGATTAGGACTAAACAAATCTGATTTTTTTAAGCTTTATATATTCGGGCAACACTGCTTTATACTCATACCATTTTAACGAGCGTTTTAAAAGTGTAAACTAAAAAAATCTTTAAAGTATATTTTTTCCTCTTACTGTTAGTAAATACATTGAATACTAACATCTAAATTGTATATGAACCGTAAAAAAAAAAAACAAATCACCAAACCAGTCCTACACATTTCTTTTTCAAAACAAAAAGCATAAAATCGATTGCCACTGTAAAAATAAATCGACGCAAAAACAAACATGTGAAATTCACGTTAAAAAAAATCACCAGCCAGAAAATTTTTTAACAAAAAACCTTCACATCTGAGAAAAAAAAACAGAATTAAAAGAAACAAGTTTTTTATATATTTTTGGTATCTTTTACCGGCCGGCGCTTTTGGCAAACATTTTTTTTTATTCAATCTTTCGTAAATACAGCAACAACTTCTGGCAGCAACAATGAAATAAACTTGATTTTGTTTTCTACGAAAAAGTAACAAAAAAAAAAAAGCTTTTGTGAAATAATTATAAATTTTGTTTTTGTATTTGTCATTTGTTTTCGAACTGAAAATGAATTTTAAATCAGATGTGGGTTGTTTTCTGCACTGATCATGAAAATATAATTTTAACTGAAAGTAACAAAAATTATCTTTAAATCAATTAAATTTGAAAAATAAAATAAAAGCTTATTGACAAGCTTTCTAAATAAAATTATTTATTTTTTTGTTTAAAGTTTCAAGGAATCAGCAGATAAATTAAAGTAATAAACTGGTTTATATTAAAAATTTAAAATAAAGAGTGTGTAACCCCTTGTGCGGGCAACATTATATCAATATTATCAGTTAGTTCTGAAATGCTGATTCAATAATGATAAAATTTGTAGTGAAAATCTCTCTTAGATTTAGTTCTAAAAGTAAAAAATTTTGAAATATATTCAAAGAACAATTTGATATATTCAAGGGAATAGAAAAATTGTGCGGTATATTAGAAGCCCTGCTGTACTTATTGGTCGAAATTCAAGTAAATTCCCGATATATCAACAAATAATATACATATGTGTTTCCATGAATGAAAATATGCCAGATATGTATTAGAAACCACACTGATTAGTTAAATTTCTAAAAGATTTTGAAATAGGCTTAATGTTTGGAATTAAAAAAAAATGTCGCCGTAATTTTAAAACTCGATTAGATTTAAAAAGCATAGTTTTCTTACGGGTATACGGAAATCACTTAGTGGCTGTGGCTGTGGCTTAGGCCCAAAACGCGGGGAAGGATATCTTAAAAACGTCAGGGGCTTGTTTTCCTGTAACTTAGACCTGCTAGAGCATATCGCTGTATTATATTTCTATTCAACAGAAGCTGCTTTTACAGTGGAGATCGAATAGCTGCAGCTACTAAGCGCGCTGTAAAGTACATTGTCCTGCTAATGATGTGCTAAACTTGTCACCAGCAATGACGTTAGACGTGTTGTGCCCACTCGGTATTTATAGTACTGTAAGGTTATAGCCTTTGTTCACTTGCGAACATTTTAGAAGAACGCATGGAAAATGTGAAACATGCATTCACACTTGAGACATCTAACCAATACTATCAATCAAAAATTTCCCCATTTCTGAAAAAACCTTTTTTATTAAATACTACAAAAGTGTCAACAATTTAAAAGAAAACACCAAAATATGTATGTTTTTGGAATTAATTTTGTTTAATAATATAAAAAAAAATTAATTTAATAAAAAAAAAGACTTGCAAAAAGGAAAAACTTGACAAATGGTAACGCTGGTTTCAAAACAAATTCGATTTTTCAATGATGCCACAATAATAGAATTTCTTGCTAATTTTCAAGTGGTGACACTTAAATAATTGGAAGATGTAGAATGAAATGGAATAAAACGAGATAGGAACATCTTGTTAGGCCGTAAAAGCAACAAATCTTATTAATCTTAAACACTCATCGCATTTTTGTGCACAACAAGTTCATCGTAGAAAAGTGTTTCCAAGAGCTTAGGTTAGGTTATGTTAGGCTATGTTAGGTACTTATATCAAGCCAAAGCTGTGTCATAAGTACGGTAAGTACAGATAAAGTACAGAATGCTTGATTCTAGTATGGATTATTCAAGTACACCGTACTTAAAAAAATCCGAAAACGGAATTGACTAAAGTAAAAGTGGGATAAAATTTAATCTCGAGCTTACTAGATTCAAGTAAGTTCTGTTAATCCCGAATTTGTACTTAAAATAATCCGAAATAGAGATTAGATTGATTCTAAATCCTAAACACTTTTGCGCCAGAAATAGAGAGAATATTATTATTTACTTTTACTTTACCCGTTACACATGCTTAATTCACTTTTGTTGTATTCCGCCCTTTGTGTACAGAAAACATTTCAATTATAAGACGCTTTTAGCATCTCCGATAAGATTTTTTAAACCTTCTTCTTTAAAAATTTGATATGTTTAAAAAAATAGTTTTAACAAATACAATATGGGAATTATTGCTTCTTATTTTTATTTTTAAACATGAAAATAATGTATGTTTTTCTTCTTCCAGTTTTTGTTGTTGTTTCTACGCAAAGCAATAGAATCGATTATACCTTATTGTGTATTGTTGTTGTTGGTTCTACAACACACTTTTACAAACAGACGCGTATGCACGCATATTGGTTTTCTAAACTTTTAAATGGTATTCGTGCTTAAATTTTTAGTTAAGGCTCGTATAAAAGTAAGTAGAAAAAACTTTAATTAAGTGCGAGTTTTTTCATTCTGTGGAAAATGGCAGGCAGTTCTTAACTGGCACTCTTAGGCCCGTTTTCACAACTTACCGATAGTTGATAGGTAGGATTTTTTCGGCCGTATAAAAAGTGTTCTATTATAACAACTTTACTTTTACCTACCAGGTAGGATGAACCTTATATTACTTTATCGCTCACTTAAGGTTAAAGTAAAGTTTTAATAATGGAACACTTTTTATAAGGCTGGTTAAAGTCTACTTTTAGCTACCGGTAAGTTGTGAAAACGTTCCTTAGACTCATTGATATATTGCGATAGCATGACATTCTACTTATCATAGTTTTCTTCCCGGAACCAATTTTGAAATGCATCGAAGTTCAATTCCAGAGACATACAATTCATTAAGAGTGGAATTTCTATTCATCTATAGCATCGACAGCCATTCGCCAAAGTTTGAGCTTACAAGACAGCAAATGAACCTCCACGCTTTCCAAATCTAGTGGAGTTCGTTATTTAGTGCCGAGTCCGGGCAAACTTATCCGCCCTCATATTTGTCTATATTTTCTTTCGTGTTCCTTTTTTAATTGCTCATTGGTTTGGCGCATAGGCCAAAAAGTCGAAGTGGAGAAAAACAACAATTAAGGTTCGTCGGAGTTTAGACGAGCGAACATTTGGAAGGAAAACATCTGGGAATTCTCTTTTGTTTTTTCATTCGCGGTCACACAGACGAACATGTTGCCGGAAACATTCTGTTATTTTTGTTGTTGTTTTCTCAAAAAGCAAAGTAAATGTCAACAAAGAAAATGAGAACAAAGCGTGTCGCCGAGTTCCGAACACAAAAACCATTCCCTCTTCCCCACCCGTAATTTGCTACCAAACAAATTGTTTCCCGTCCAAATGTTTCCCTGTCTAAATGGGCACTTTGCATAAAGTTTTCTGAAAATATACTGCATAGAACTTTTTTGTACTTTCACCACTGCTTTCGGCATATGTTTTGCAGTAAACTATAAACTTTCATTAATGAAGTTGCAAGTTAATAGTATTTTATTGAAAAAGTCGAGTTTTGTGCTGCATAAGTATACTTACTGTATTGTGTTGTTGTCATTTTATTTTGCTTATGCTTTAAGTAATTTTTTTACGGCAATGGAGCAAAAGGAGAGTTATATTTATTTTGTGCGTTTTTGTGTGAGGCATTTGCTGCAATCGCCAAACAGTGGCGTGTAGAGCAAAACAATACTTAAGAAACCAGAAAAAATTCCGTGAAAACGGTTATAGATTCAGAAAGGGGGTATTCAAAATACATTAAGCCTATACCTAACTAAATTTTTTTTAAAATGCTCGGTAGGTCAAACCAATATTCAGCAGACAATTTGACGAAAACTTTGTATTGTAAGAACTGTGAGTATTAGCTTTTTTATTTTTTTCCAATTTTATTGTAAGCAACAGCTATGAAAATCCAACTTTTTCGGAAAACTTTATTTTCTAATAAAAAGAGTTAATACCTTTTATGGGGTTTGTGAAACCCCGTAATGGCTGTGAAGGTATAAGAAACACAAAAAATATTTTAAAAGAGATTTGCCGTTTTATGGTGAAAGTCGAAATTAAAACCAAGAAGTGTTTTAAAATGTTGCAAAGCACAAAATTTGTTTTTATTCTTATATTAATGTAGGTCGCCTTTAAAGTTATATGGCCAGGGTATCAGATGAGATAGGAGCCTCCTTTAAAGTCATCGGTGGACCTAAACATTCGCAAAGGAAGCCGAAAGCTTCTAGAATCTGCTTCACCCAGAAAAAAGAAAAATTGTTTTCAAACAAAAAAATTTGAGATATTAATTAAAAATGTAATTAAATTTGCACCAGTAAACAAATTTATTGTATTAATCAAATATTTTTTAATATTTGCAACATTTTCTGCAGTAATTTTGTTTATATAAGTAAACGTTTAATTCACCTGATTAAATTTTTAATAACAACTGATTTAATTTTTGATTAATGGTTTAATTGAAGAGAATTTTTTTGTGCATTAGTAATCAGCCTTCCTCTTGATTGGTACTTTACCAGTAATTTTTCAAAGTTATATGTATATGGTACTGCGCCAAGTCAAAGTTGATTGCATATGGTAGCATAATCCTTAAACTATAACTCGGTAACGTTATACGATGCCAAGCCAATGCGAAACAAAACAAAACACGCACGAAAGTCAGCTCTTAAAAAATAATAACAATGACTTGCGAGCTGATTTCACGTTCAGCGACACGCTTTGAGTATTGGTAAAAATAATTTTTCACGGAAGCTGAGTCTTATTTTAATTGTAGTTGTAATGTTGTTTTTGTTGCCGTACCAATGCCACCAGCAGTTTTTCACCATGTTATCAACTATGTTTTGTATGAGAATTAACTAATTAAATTTATGCTATCAGTCGTCTTCGCAATTCTTTCTACAATAAATCGATGTTTTTCACATAAAGTTCGATATTTAAGAAGCTAATCGACCGCTTTGTTAAAGCGAAATTTTGAAGAAAATTAAAAAATATCCAAATTAATCTTGTTTTTTTTTTGTAAAGACAATTTTGGACCACCCTTTACATATGACCTGATTATAATTTTTATTGCATTAATTTTTACAGTTTTTTTTTTGTTTCTTTTTTATTTAAATCATTAAAATGTTAATGTAAAGGCCGATTTCCTAGAAATCGTAAATAAAAACTTGTGTGTTAAAGTTTTTGCAGAATTTTTTTTTTTTTTTATATAATTTTTTCATAAACTGGTACGAGTACCATTAAAAAATCCCATAAAATCTTTTTGCAAATTTTCTTTGAAACTGTTTATAGATAATGAAATGGCCGGGGTTTTTTTTTTATTCATAGTGATAGTTGCTAAAGGCAAAGACTCAAAACAAGTGCAAAAGTACGCAAAGATAGCTTAAGTTTTCTGTGAATTAAACTTAAATTCTGGGTAAATAATTGTAGAGAAAAAATTTTAAATAAAAATCATTACACATTTTGACTTACTTAGTCCGTTTAGTCTAAAGTTGGAAAAAAATCTTACCTTAATTTTCAATAATATATTGACCTTCGTAAAATATTTCAAGTTTACTGCTTTATGGAAATACAAATTTAAATATTTCAGTATTTAATTTGAATAAATTACTAAAACTTTATTAAGTAAAGCAATTAATATTGATCAAATAAAAAAAAAAGCAACATAAAGGACGCTAATTAAATTTTTTTTCTGTCGACTAACAATTTGCTAAATATGCCTGATATGGATCATATACAATATATATATTTTTGTTTGCTAAAAAAACTAACTAAAAGTCATATTGCTTTAACTTAGTCACACAGCAGGAAAAGCAATTATTTTCTGTTATGTTGATCATGTCTATTTTTTTTTTTTTTTTGTTTTTGCAATTGCAAATTTAGTTATGAAAAAATCTCGTTGCAGCACTCAAATAAACTTGAACTAGACATAATAAATACCAGTAGAGCTTAAAAAATATGATAAAACAACACACTGAAATCTAGGCAAACATTTCAATTCCAAGTTTACCTTAAATGTTTTATAAACATTTCGATTTTTTTGTGTTTTTTTTTTTTTTTTTTGCAAAAATTTACAGACTTACAGATAGACTGACATAAAATAAATTACAGACATTAAAATTAAATAGATTTTTGTATATAAAACAAACAAAAAAAAAAAAAAAATATAATTTTATTGCACTTTTCAGTTTTTGAGCTTTGTAAAGCGGAAATATTAGTAAAAGTGTATTTGGTATGGCTTAAGTGCCAGTCATTGATAACTACTATTTTAAAAGGAAATTGATAAACAAAAGCAAATCGAAATGCTATTTTTGGCTGTGCTGAATCTATGATACCCTGCACTTATAACTAGAATTTTTTGGGAGTTAACTTTATAAGGAACCCAGTGCTCTTCGCCTACCCCATTGAAATAAAATAAGTAAGCATTTCTTATCAAAAGTAATTTTTTGGGAATACAAAATTTTAATATAAAAGATTTAGTTATTTTCATTGTTTTCATTTTCTTCTTTTTAACCTACTTACAACTACAATTAATGTTGGAAGAATTTCAATCAATTGTAGTGGCGAATGTTAGAAGTAGGGAATGGTAAATCGATTTCGATTCCAATCGAAAATCGATTTTGTTGTAAAAAAAATCGATTTTTTGAAATCGAATCTACGTATGCGATTTTATACTGAAATCGATTATTGGGCTTTTATAATCGATTTTTTTTTTATTTTTTTCAAAATTTTGGCAATTTTTAATTTTAATCTTAATTAAATCGATAAATTATGTGCATTCACAATAAAACTCATTTTTATTGTGCGTACGTATGTCTGTAGGTATGCTTATGCAGTTTTCCAAGTCGAAAGTTGTAGTTTTATGTATTTATCTATTAGTACCCTTGGTATACTTCCATTTTTAATATCAGGCCTCTTGTTCTTCAGAAATTAAAGTCATCAATGGACAGTGAACAAAACAGTCCTAAACATATCGTATTATAGTTACACAAAACGTGAATTAAGCCATGGCATTCCTGTGGAAATGCGCCAATATTCAAACAGACCAGGGTGTGAGCGATATTTTAATCTAGTTATAAGCAGAGTGAAAAACGCATAAGTGTGTAATTTACCCTACCAAATACGAAGTTACAAGGAAATATCTCAGCATCTTTCTGACATCAATGACATCCAAACGTTTGTTTTCTAAAACTAACTTAATAGTAACTTAGCAAAGAAACAGTCGCCACCGATCAGGAACTATTGTCATAATCCTTTAAAATACCATCCATACATTCAGACTTTTCACATAAATCAAATCCGATCAAAAGTGATTTCGTTTTATGTGAAGCCAGATACGAAATAACTTCCACTTTCGATCGGAACTAATTTATGTGATAGGCCTTATTGACTAAACAAGAATACAATTTTAATATGTGAAATGTACATGTTTTAAAAGCCATCTCAAAATTTACACATTTTCACTTTTAACAAAAAAATTTTAAAAAGTAGTCACTGTAAAAATCTCAGTTCAATTTCTCTAATAGTTTGCCAAAAAAATAGCTGGTGTATCCCCCTTTGTGAAATAACCTAGGCAGAAATTACGACTCTTCTAAATATTATATACCGCCACAACCCTGTAAATACAAAATTCTGACTCTACCAAAAATATGGTACCATCACAAAACTGTAGATACAAAATTACAACCTTTGTTTTTTAATACCGTTTTCAAATAAGATTCAACACCGCTACAACACTGGATATACAAGAATTAAACCTTTATTTCCTAATACCGTGTTTATAATAATTCTATACCGCTACAACGCTGTATATACAAAAATTTAGTCTTATTAATTTAATAGTGTATTAAAATGAAAACACAAAAAATATTTTAGGTTAGAAAATATACAAATTTTTGCTTGTTTTTTTAGCGAATTTATATTTGTAACAATATTGAAAATAAGAGTCGGAAGACGGTTGTGACTACGTTGTAAATTCGTGAATCCAACATTCTAAATTTAAATTTACAGTACTGTGGAACACTAAAAAGAAGAGTCGGAAGACGCACATTTGGCGTTATCATTTTAATATTGTGACAACATTGTAAATTTGGTTAACAGTACGTTGTATTGATGTTGATAGCACCCCCTGCAACGTTAATCTTAAACGATTAAACGATGTAAATTAATCTTAAACGATTTGTAAATCGATTTTAAAATCGATTTTGAAGTTCGATTAATCGATTTCAAAAACCGAAATAAAAAAAGTCGATCGAAAAATCGAAAATCGATTTTGGAATCTATTTACCATTCCCTAGTTAGAAGAGAGAAAAAAACTCACTGTTTATTGTTGATGTTTTTGTTTAAACTTTGATATTGTTACAAGTAGAACTGTTGCTTATAATTCTTATACGCTTAACAGTTTTATTTGTGTAATATCTTTAGTGTTTCTTAAATCTTTTTGGATGAAGTTTCCTGACGATCTGGCCTAAGCAACCAGTGAAATACGCATAGGAATAGCTTACCCCATCAACAATAAATTTCAATGTTTTTATCAAGAACAAAAAATGGGAATTAGGCACGAATAACAAAATCTTGTAAATTTTTTTTTAACATATCTCGTTAGGATACTTTTATTTTCATTGTAAACGTTCTCCAGATATACTGTAATTTATTTTCACGCCCACTTGAATATCGACAAATGCCTGCAGCCATATTGAGCGCCGTGAAATCATTACTGTTAACGTTTGCGGAAGATATTTTCAGTAGCTTGTAATTCTATAGGCAACAAACAAACAAACAAACGTACAGTAGACGCTCGGTTATATGAATACCCTGTTATATGAATATGCAGAATAGTGAACAGCAAAATTTTTACCCATCAAGTTCTAAAGAGTGAACACAACCTATCTCTATTAAGTGAACAACTTGCAACCGTTGATTTTTTAACTATTTGTTGCAAAGGGTGTTTTTTTAGAGCATAACAATTTTGAGTTGGCATCACTGCTTTATATGAGCACCCATTTAACAGCTGATAGTTGCTTTTTGTTTAGTTTGCTTTGGAATTTCATTATGAATCGAGCAACGCGTAAATATTTGAAATTTTTAATCAAAATAATTCGGCGAATGGGCTGAAGCACAAATTGATATTGATTTTGAATGTCAACTCAAAATTTTATTTTCCGATGAAACCCATTTCTGGTTGAATGAGTATATAAATACGCAGAATTGTCGCATTTGGAGTGAGTAGAATCAACAAGCTTTTGTCGAAACACCATTACATCCGCAAACATTACTGTTTAATGCGCTTTATGGGCTGGCGGAGCCAGCCGTGGCTAGTAAATATTTATATATGAATGCAAAGGAAATTTTATAAGATATTTGGTATTTGTAAAGTTATTGCTTGGAGTGAAAATAATATATCTGATAATGATATTTGGCATTGCGAAATTCAGGGACAAGGCATTACAGAAATGCCTTAAAGCAAAAATATAACCGACTTCTTTCATGTACATTTATTATTAACAAACTAATATAAAATTAAAACTTACTAAAGGTTTTATATGTAGACATTAGGGTAATAACTTTTTTTTGAGTGCAAAATACCACTCCAGCACCATGTGGGGAATTATGTTTTGATAATAAAAAAACGGTTTTTTAAGCTGATTCGGTGAAGAAAGTTTCCGCACCGTAAGCGATTCCTAAATCTCCATATTATGTGTGAATATTTTTTTTAGAAATTGAAACCCATTTCATTTTGCATTAGACTTATGTAAAATGCTTTAATGTTGAAGATTATATATGAATTTAAACAAAAACGGACTTATTAAAGACAAGAGTAACTGATTAAATGATGAAATTAATAAATAAAAACAAAACTTCAATGCTTTCGGTGCGGAAACTTTTTTCACGAAAGAGAAAAAGTGACACCATATTTTTTTATATTTTTTTATGCTCCACACGGCTATGAGGTGGTATTTTTGATATTTGCAAAATTGCAAAAAGTTATTACTCTAGTAGATTACTAGTAGTAGATATTAAAATTGATTTCAAATAGTTATTTTATATTGTCTCGATTATGTGAACTTTTGCATTAAGTGAACAGGCCCTGTCTGAATTAGTTCATATAAGCGAGTGTCTACTGTTTTCATTTTATATACCTTATACTCTCATAAGTTGTGATACACGGTTTTTGTGCAATTTACCTAACAGCATGACCGAAATGTAACAAGCCTTGGCTTAAGACCAGTTTACCAACGCAGCTTAAAATAAAACAAGTTAGAGTGCTATATTCGGCTGTGCCGAATCTTTGGTACCCTCCACCGACACTTTGAATGTTTAAGGAGTAATATCTGTATAATGTCTATTTATTATTATAATCTTTGTAAAAACAGACATCTGCATTAAAATTTGTTGCGGTTTAGACCTATATAAAATTATCGATCGACAATCAGAATCAATTTAAAAAAGTTTGAGTAGAATATCAGTTTAAGATGAACTTAAATGATTTTCAAGAGAACAAATTATATAAAAGCCATGGTAAGCTATGAACCAATCATCCCAAATTCTGCAAAACGATTTCTGGTATTAAAAAACATAAATTTCAATACAGCGGTGCAATTAGTTTAAGCGTTTGCAATAAATTTCAGAAGGCTGCTAAAATGTAATCTAAGGAAAATTATGGACCGTATATCACAAAATTGCATAACATTTTTTCTGGCCATATGAAGCTAAACTGGAAGAAAGTTTACCGCGTATTTAATTATTTAAACAGAGTGGGCTTTATATGAGGCCTATGGTAAGTTATGCACCTATCTTCACCAAATTTCACAGTGTCATTTCTAGTTCTATAAAACTGTGATGTATCAAATTTTGTTATGATAGCGTTATTTTTTACGTTTTTAGGCGTACTAAGCTGTTTTCCGGGAGTAAGGTTTATATGGGGCCTAGGGTAAATTATGAACTGATCTTCACGAAATTTCACAGTCTTATTTCTAGTCCTGTAAAACTTATATGTATAAAATTTTGTTATGATAGCATTCTTTTTTACGTTTTTAGGCGTACTAAGCTGTTTTCCGGGAGTAAGGTTTATATGGGGCCTTTGGTAAATTATGGACCGATCTTCACGAAACTTAATGGTTTCATTTCTAGTCCTATTTAACTGTGACGTGCCAAAATTTGTTATGATAGCATTGTTAGTTAGGGTTTTAGGCTTACTATACTGTTTTCCGGGAGTAGGGCTTATATGGGGCCTAGGGTAAATCATGGACGGATCTTCAAGAAATTTCACATCGTGATTTCCAGTTATAATAAAACGAACTGTTGCGAAATCTTATATCATTATGTGCATTTTTCCACCATTTATGTTAGTTTTTGTAACAAAACTATCAATTTTTTTTAGGTGGTGGTTCCACATTTTGATTCATAGCTCAGATCCTATTGAACCGATTTTGCTGGATTTCAATCCCAAACTGCTTAGGATAACTACAAGCAATTTGACTTCAAGTTTGTTTATTTCTTTTGAGTTTTTCGAAAGTGAGCGTGTTTTCAACAGACGGACAGACGGACAGACAGACGGACATGGCTAAATCGACTTAAAATTACTCAAGGACCCAGAATATATATACTTTATAGGGTCTGAGATGAATAATAAAAAAGTTTCACACGGAATGACAAACTTTATATACCCTCTTCACAACTAATTGTGGTGGAGGGTATAAAAATAATACATAGGGTTATAGAAAATTGCAAAATAAGAAGAAAAAATTAAATGACAAAATTCTCGGAACGTATATAGCCAATATTGGTATCATTTAAAAGCTTTTGAATAAATTTTTCTAGATATAAACATTTTATTTAAAAATTATTAATCCATTAAGGATTAAGGAGCCTGCTATGCGGAGAAGCTTTATTTAGCGAAGCCATATACGTTCAGAAATGTGGAGGGAAATCGCAAATTTATGTGAAAACTTCAGAGGTCCATAACTCGGAAACTATGCGTTTCCGAGAATTTTGCCATTTTAAATTTTCTTCTTATTTTTCGATTTTCTATTACCCTATTTGGAGCTGCGTTGGTAAACTGGACTTGTTCCCAAGCCTTTCGTCTATCGCAGTACGAAGTACAACCATAGGAAAATTATCCACTGCTCGGATAAGGGCACGCTTAAGAGATTCAAAATTTGGATGACGTTTAGTGCAGACCATGCTCTCTAACACCGACAACATTTTAGAGTCCAAGGGGCTTAGATCGAGGCTTTGAAAAAATAACAAACGTTGGTACAATTTTCACCCCTTTAACGTTCGATTTTCGAAAAGTACCATATATGCATTTGTATTTTTTAGATACGTTACAAATGTTATTTAATTTTTATTTCTTTGCGTAGTGGTTTAAAAGCTAAGTGGTGGACAAAAAAAGTTTCACAATACAGGATTTACCCCTTTACTACCTAAAAGGGCCGAATGTCAAAAAAGTATCGGCCACATGTTTGCTTTTTTTATTTAATGAACAATAAAAAGTATTAAATTAAAAAATATACAAATTTAATAATAAAAAAAAGGACCAGTTAGAAAAAAAAGTAAAAAATCCCTCTTACATATTCTCATTCACTCAGGACCCTACATGATTAATTTTATGGTTTTTGGTCCAATACTTACGGAAATTCAAAAAGTACCAGGTAAAGAACAAAAAAGTTCCCTCATAGATTCGTATCCACTCAGGACATTACATGTTGAATTTTATGCTTTATGTTCAATATTAACGATAGTTAAAAAAAATACCAGTTGTAGAACCAAAAAGATGAAGAAAGATATAAAATTTCCCGTATTTCCCATTTTGGTACTAATTTCCCCGCATTAAAGTATCAAAAATTGCAGTATTGTAGTTAGTACGATTAAATATCAATAAATGGAGAAAAATGTTTTGTAAAAAAAGTACCATATAGTTACGATTTTCATCCCTTAACGTTCGAATTTGGAAAAAGTACCAAATTCATATTCTTATTTTTTTGATAAGTTTCGAATGTGGTACAAACTTTTTTTCTAGGTTTATTGGTTCAAAAGATAGATGGCGTGACAAAAAAGTACCAACATTCAGGTTTAACCCGTTTTCTCCCTAATAGAGCCGCATTTCAAAAAAGTACCAGACACCTGTCCGCTTATTTTTCTAAAGAACAACGATAAGTATTATAGTTTTTTTGTATATCTTTTAGTTTTGGAGATATAAGGTAACCGAATTTTCTCGTTTTTACTCTTTTTTACCACCTAAACATTTAAATTTCCAAAAATCCCGCTTAGTGGACCGATTTGGGGAGCGACCCACCTCCGGTACAAATTTCAAGTTTTAAGCTTCAGGCGTTTAGGCTGTGCGATGATGAATCAGTCAGTAACGTTGCAATTTTATATATATATACAGATTAAAAACTTATCGCTTCATTTTCAGAAACATTTGCTGCACCTTATTTTATAAATAGTTTCATACAAAGTTGCCAAAGAATGTATATGAAAAATTTCTCAATGCAAGGTGAAGAGTGACTCACAAAATTACCCCTTCATTTTATGAAGTTTCTTATAAAGTGGTCCATTGCGTGCTGGAATAATTTGTCTGCAATTATAGAAGGACGTTGGACAAACTATAATTAATACTGGCTGCCAGCCTAAAACAATGCAGGCTTTGAAAAACTAAATGGCAAAGGAAATAACAAGTTCATAAAACTGTCTAATTTTAAAGAAAAAATTAAAGACATCAATACAAAAATTTTAACAAATCATTAAACGTTCATTAACACTAAAATTCATTTCAGTCCAGTCCAACTCTTTGCATTCATTTTAAGATCTTCGTTTATTTGTTTCAATTGGAATTTAATAGAACATTGGAAAAAAACTAACTCTAAACACACATATGTATACTTCCCCTCAAGGCGTACAAAGAAGTTTTATACAAATAAAACTTGTACTTCTTTCACAAAACAGAGTTAAAACAGAAAAACCATTTAAAGGCGTTTACATTGAAGATTGCCCAAAAGGAAACTGAGAAAGAAAAGAAGTAGTAACATTTTTTAACCATGCACGTGTATTTATGTCATTTAGCTTGGTTTTGCTTAAGTTTGTAGCACAAATGTTAAGTAAAACTTAAAAGCCGAATAAACTTGAAAGAAGAAGAACAAGAAGAAGCTACGAACCAGACACTGTTTCGAACCAGAAATTAACCCCCAGGTTAGTCAACTCGTCAAAACAACTGGTCAAGTACTCGTTCAGCACATGTCTTTACGATTAAACTAATCATATCGAAAACTTAAAAGCAGGGATGAAAATTATAGTACAATTATTGTAAGTTGTTTTGGTACATTTTAGACTTTGTTGGTAACTTGTTTTTACCGCGAGTTATTTGGTACCATTTAAAACGTTCAATTTGTATCGCAAAAATTTAGTTTATTAAATTAATTGCTGAAAGGTTTGATACGTTTGTAGATCAAATATTAACTTTAAAAGTAAAGGGTCTTTCATCAAGCGCTTTTTATCTTTCAATTTAAATAAATTAAAAAGTATGTGGGAGATATCATTTGAAATTTTTTTGTTGGAATGGCCAATCGATGCCATTTGGTATTTTGTATAGTTTAACATCATATAAATGTCCGTCAATGCCTCCGAAATGTCTGTGATTTGTGGCTTATTCGCACAGGCTTACGACTTAAGATAACCCAAGAAGAATAAGTCTAAATGCGTTATTTCGCACAATGGTGGCCAGTTTGCATCACCTCCGCTTGAGCTGACCATGTCCTCAAATCGCTCATGCAGAAAGTTCAAAATGGCATGAGCTGTATGGCACTTGGTGCTGTACTGCTAAAACTACATGTCGTTGGTTTGCATATCATCAAATTTAGGCCAAAATAAGTTGCACAATAACTGTCGTATAGCCCTTGCCGTTGATGGTGATAGCGTGTTCAACGTCTTTCTTAAAGAAATATGGACCGACGCGTCGGTCCGATGTCGCGACGACGCCGTAAACCCAAAGACCACACTAAACACTGACTTTTTTGGTATGCATTGGACGCTCTTTGATCCATGCAAATTGTTATCGTCTAGGGAGATCGAACTGATACTATTCGACCGGTTTTAACTGGTTATTTTAGTTTTGCCCAAGTCGAATATTTTAAAATGTCAATTTTTCGAATATCGAATAAACCGGTTATTTTGGTAAAATAAACCGGCTGTTTTTGTAATGTGTAATTTATATACGTTTTCCTTACTTTTTCTAATTGAATAGTGGGCAAACTTAAACTTTAAACTAAACTTAAAGTAAAAAAACGTAAATACAAGTCGCTTATAATATAAGCGTGTGTTTTTGCAAAAAAACCAATAACAATTCAAAAAACTGCAAAAGAAAAATTAAAAATTTCAGCTTAAAAAGTAATTAGCAATTGGACAGTATTTTAAATATTATATATATTTTTTTATAAAGATGTCATCTCTGGTGATATTTCGAACTGATTTTAAAAACACTGGTGCTGAAAGGGCCCTAAAATGATAAGTTGCAAAGGTTCTTCAACGTCACAACTTATTAATCACCTTAAATTAGTGAAATATTAGCCTGTTGTGTTGCCGAGGACAGAATGTACGTTAAATCACTACAAACTCTTAATGATATGGGAAAATTCATCAGTTTTATTTATTTTAAAACAAAATTGAAGGAATCAAACAATGTCATGGAAGGATTTAAAATGTGATCGGCGAACTGCCAGATATTTCATAAAATATTTTCATATTACTATTTATTTCTATAATGCTGAAACAAAATAATTTAAATATATGTTTGAATAATCCTGGCTAAGAGGTTTTGCTTGCAACTTTTCGAAAAAATGGTTGAAGTCTACAGATTCATATAGACATGCTAAACCACTAGCAAATTAAAACTCATTTAAACAAATTTTTTCAGAATATCTCGAATAATTTTTTAAAACCAAAGTTTTTCAAAATTTCTAAAGCTATGTTCACACCTATTAAATATTGGACGTCCTACACGTAACGACTAGTTTTCTGTAAGAATTGTTTGCTTTTGCAAAACGTTTAACTAAAGCAAACATTATTTAACAGTTTCTAAATTACATTGTATAATTATCATCTAAGAAATAAAGTTTAGTAAATAAAAAGAAATTGTTAAAAATAAAGCATAAGTTTGAATTTACTGGTCACGCTTTTTTGGATTTGATCGTCAAATATTTGTTAGGTCTGAACATACCTTAAGTCATATCTATGTATTTTGTTGGTTCTTTACCTTCGGGAATTGTTTTGTTTTTATTCAAATTAACTTTTTATTACAAACACTAATTTGATTTTTTGTATTTTTATGTATTCGAATTAAAACCGGTAAACCGGTTATTTTTAAAATGCTTTACCGAAAACCGGTTTTTTTGAAATATCGGCTATTCGGAATATTCAAAAATCGGTTATTGAAAAAAGTCGAATAATCGATCTCCCTACACCCAGAGAAAAAACATGTTTAAATATGGTCACTTCCAACAAAACTATTTTTAAAGAAAGTTTTAAACATATTATGTTGCATTTAACCATACCATTGTCACCGACAACCATATTATGGTTGAATTATTGCTCCATCAAGAGACACTACCATATTATGGTTGCCTTCGAACATGTTATGGCTTAAAATAACTAAAACATGATTAACACTTATAATAGCATGGTTGGATTTCAACCATAACATGTTGCTCTTGGAAAAGAGGAAAATACTCTTGTTAATTTTGAAACCAATTATTGTCATATTTAACCAAAACATGTTCGGAGGCAACCATAATATGGTTGTGGCTTTTTGACGGAGGACTTATTTAACCATAATATGGTTGTAGGTGACAATAATATGGTTATATTAAACATTATATTATTTAATATTTTCTTTAAAAATAGTTCTGTTGGAGGTGACCATATTTAAACATATTTTGTGGGAAGGTATACCCGTCTAGACTGAATAAATGAAAGGCAATTCGACAGATGGCTTTAACACTACCGCCGCTAGTTACTATCAAACTTCGAAAGCCTTGATTGGATAAATTACTAAATAATAACTGCCGTACACGCAAAAAAAACATGGTTGTGGTAAACATATTATAAGAGCAACATATTATGATAAGATTCATGATTGTAGTCACCATATTAAGATTATTATTGAATCATATAATGCCTGAATATATTCGTAATATAACAACATAATATTTTTCCCTTCATCATATTATTATTCTGTTAATCATAATAAGTTAAGAAGGAATCCTATTATTGTCATGTAAATCATAATAAGTTAAGAAGCAATTATATTATTATCATGTTAATCATAATAACTTAAGAAATAAATCATATTATTGCGATGTTAATCATAATAAATTTAGAAGCAATCATATTATGATATCATATCTGTCATAACAATACAAAATAAAATAAAATTTGTATGTATCGATTTTATATTTTGTGACTTTTTACAATTTTTCTTGATGTAAATAAAATAGCTGAGTTCAATATTTGTTGTTGGATTTTACAACGATATTTTGCACTATTAATTATTAAATTTTTTAATTTCTTAAAATTTATTATTTTTTATGGTAATTTATCTTGTTTAACCGCTCACATATAAAGCAAACGACACAACTGATTCAAAATAATTTTACAAATGGCGCTAACATAATATTATTAGAGTAAAAATAGTTTGATAAATGTATAGAAAGTTATCATGTTATGGCTATTAGATATCATGATATTGTTGTGAGTAATATAATATGATTTGAAAGTTATCATAAGTTATTTTTGGATAGAGGGATTTAGGGGGCCAGTGCTAGATGGCGTCGAGTTGCCTCTATCGGACGGAGCAAAGTACTTGGGTAACTTTCTGGACTGCAAACTGTCTTGGAAGAGAAATACTCAGGAGAGGATGAGAAGGGGACTCAATGCATACTACACATGCAGGAACTCCATTGGTAAGAACTGGGGTCTTAGGCCTGATATGGTAAACTGGATTTACACATCGGTTGTTAGGCCTATACTTACCTATGGATGCACTGTTTGGTGGGGAACGTTGGGAGTGGATAGCTATAGGAAGATGCTCAGCAAGGTTCAAAGAAGTGCATCTCTTGGTATCACAGGCGCAAGGAGAAGCACTCCGCAGGTAGCGCTGGACATCCTACTATATCTATCCCCTATCGAGCATTATGTGAGGAGTGTGGCGGCTAGGAACCTACTTAGACTTTACGAGTCTTCTTTAGTTAGACCTAGGCGGGACGATCACACGAGAATTTTGTACGAGATGGGTCTGCTTGATCAGGGTATTATTCTCGAGGGAATTTCGGATCACAAGACTATGACCCTGGACTTCGGTGCAACACCACCAGTAGAGTTCCCGGATAGGGAAAATTGGAGTGGATCCAATGGACTGTTTGAGGGGTGGGCAGTATTTACGGATGGATCCAAGATGGAAACCGGCACTGGTGCCGGTGTTTATATCGCGGACACCGAGGTAAAAAGGTCATTCAGACTCCCTGAGGAGTGCAGTGTCTTCTAGGCTGAGATCCTAGCGATCTGGAGAGCGACGGAGGTGATACTGGATCACATCGTGGGTGGATCTGAGGTGACAATTTACGTCGATAGTCAGGCGGCGCTTCGGGCATTGATCAGCCATACGGTGCGATCATGCCTGGTTGCGCGGTGTAGGAGCGCTCTTAGGGAACTCATGGGGTCATTCAACGTGAGGCTGTGTTGGGTGCCAGGACACTGCATGGTTGATGGGAATGAGGTGGGTTACGAACTCGCGAGAGGGGGTTCGGGTCTCGACTTAGTGGTGGGGGAAAGGGGGGTAAAACCCCCTATGCTACTACTATGGGGTGATACGGGAGAAATTCCGTGATGACGTTAACCGATCCTGGAGGGGCAGAATGGATTGCAGGGTGTCTAGGGCACTATGGCCCAAATTGGACGCGGGGGCAACCAGGGTTCTACTGGGATTGGATAGGGGTAGTCTCAGAACACTAATAGGGTTCTTGACGGGTCATTGTCCTGTCAGGGCTTTTGTGGGCAGATGGGACAACGCCATACCGGACTTCTGCAGGCTATGCGAGGATTCGGAGGAGCTAGAGACGATCGAGCATGTACTGTGCCATTGTCCTAGGATGCAGGGTCTCAGACTGAAGTGGCTAGGAGATAGGTTTCACGACGAACTGGGGTGCATAGCTGGATGTAATCCGGCCAATATACTGGGGTTTGTCAGAGAAATAACGCGGCTGTTTCTGTTGAGGGGACTGTAAGGGGGGTATTGTTCCTACTTTCTAATTTTCTATCTATATCTTACTTCCTTTTCTCTATTTTTCACTTCCTCTTATCTCTATCTCTTACTTCATATTTTCATTGAAGGGAATCACAATGGATCGTATTCGGTCTCCGAGTGGAGGTGTGCCTGTGGGCGCACAACCCTTCTTAACCTAACCTAACCTAACCTAACCTATCATAATTTAGTTGTTAGAAATATAATTATTTTTCGTTCAACAATACTCAAATTTATAATTGCGATAAACGTTGATATGTTTACAGTAACTATAATATTGTTGATATTAAATAAAAATAACAATTATTTGTGTACGACAACAATATATTGTTACAATAAACATAGTGTTGTTGCCGTAACCATGCCCAACCATATTTTTTCTCTGCGTGTATTCATAAAAAAGTTAGGCAACATTTTCATTAATTTTTTTCTTAAAATACAATTTAATCCATTTCAAGTTTTACGTCCTATAGAAAATTTATAATGTGCGTACATTTTACGTGCAAATTGCATAAATTTATATGGAAATATAAAATAGCGTTATGGTTAATCGATGGGTTAAGGCAATAAAATCTCAAAAATGAGCACTTGCCAATATACCCATATTTTGCTCAAGATTAATAAGTTTTGTCTTGTGATAATTTTAAATATGTGGTAACAATTTTTCCATTCTTAATTCATCAGTGATCATGCATGCTGCCTCTTTATACTATATTCTACAATATATTGAGCCTAATTGTCTATTGAGGTACTTTTTAAAATAAAAAAAAAAAGTTGTTAAAAAAATCAAGAGAACCATCAACAAGAAAAACACAGAAAACGCTTTACTCTTTGCATTTAAACATTTGCAGATACAGTCCAATATTACCTGACACTTAAATTGCATGATCAAATTGATCGACAAGGTAACTTAAGCAATTTTGTGTTTTTTTTTTGCTGTCTAAGATCTTTTTTTGCTTCAAGCAACGCACTTTTATTTAAAGTGGAACTTTTTAATGTGTGTGAGCTTAAAAGTGTTTGCAGATGTTTTTTTCGCAAAATATACTTTTATATTTATTAAAACTTATTGCCAGAGATGAAGAAATATTATGATGGTTCAGTATTTTATAAGTTTGAGATCTTTATTATTTAAACTTAGTTTACTACTTAAAGTTAACATGATCCAAAAATAAAATTGCTCATTCTTCATATATAGAGAATATATATACTTGGTAAAATCTAAGACCAAAATTATAGGAATTACAACCGGAATTTATTCATACATATATACATATCGTTACCTAAAACGCAAAAGGCTCTATCTTACACTTTAAAAATTTTACAGAAGAATCAAACACAGAAAAAATTTAAAATCGTCTCTAATCACCAAATTTATAGAATCAAGTAAACATTTTGTTGATTTTGCACATATGTATTACCAAAATGATATTGATAACTAAAAATTGAAAATTGGGATTTATTTTTTTAATAAATTACATTTTCAATTTTTATAAAAAACAAGTTAGAGTGCTATGTTCGGCTATGCCGAATCTTATATACCCTTCACCGTGATGAGATAAGAACAAAAAGATAGGTATAATAAATATTAATTGAGCCACGCCATTTCGTCATGCCGAAGTATATAAAAAAACAAAAAATTCATATATGTACCTAAGCCCGTTTCCTCTTTTGCCAAAGTTGATGTTTGAAATTCGTTTTATAATCTTAAAATCGTTTTTTAGAACATAAAAAAATTAAATAAAAAAAATTTTTAAAAATTCTTTTTGCGGTTCGAACTGGCAATATCATCAGTCTCAGGAGAGAACTTAACTGCTTTAAGTAAAGAAGCGTTAAATTAAAATATATTGAGTCTATGAGTGTGTCTCTTTATTTGAGCGGCATATCATATACATGCATTAATATGTATGTGTATGCGTAAAATTAAACACATTACAAATAAAATCCACCACTTGTAGTGAAGGGTATAAAAAACAACAAAATAAACCACATTACCAACACTGTATTACCATAGCCACTGTATGACCGTAGAAACCAAAATTGAATTGGTTTGTATGGTATGTTTATTTCGTTTTGGTAATACAGTGTTGGTATGGTAATGTCACGTCTAATTGGACCTTTAAAGGAACAAATTTGAGGCAGTCGTGGTTTTTTACTCATATCTCAGCCATTTGTGGACCGATCTTGCTCAATTTCAATAGCAAACAATTCCGGACCATGTGTGACATAAATGTATAATAACCTGGCCCCCATCATATATGGGGTCTTCGGAAAACCCATTTCAACGGACAGACGGACATGGTTAAATCCACTTCGATCCTCATAAGGACCCATAATATATATACTTTATAGGGTCTAACATCAATATTATAGAAACTACAAACGGAATGACTAACTTATATATACCCTATTAACCACCTGTGGTGAAGGGTATAAAAATGATAAAAAAAACTTTGCCGTTTCAAACAATGTGTCAATTGATTTAATTAAATAAAGCTCAGGTTTTCACATTTCCCAAAAACAATTCTACAAGTTTAAATTATTTTATTTGAATCAAAAAAATCAATAAAGATTTTTTGTTATTTAATTAATATTTTAATTCAAAATTTATTTCAAAGTAACTAAAATGGTAATTAAGTCAAAATTATATTTTTAATTTTCTTTTAACAAAAAAAAAAAAAAAAAAAATAATTGATTTAGTTATTACATTAATTAAATTGAAATACTTTTAAAGCTACGTTCACAATCAAAAAAACAATTCGTTTTTTCTTCTATCTTTTTTCTTCCCAAAGTATTTCATATATTTTCCTTTCATTTTTAGAACAAAAATGTAACTAACATTTTTTTAAAAATGTAACTAAAGTTGAGTCAACTAGAACTTCAGCAACAATTTGTATGAAATTGTTTCTGACGTTTAAAATAATTTTATGTAGTTTTGAATGAAAATTTTAACAAAATGTTAACAAAAATAAATATAAATGCATAATATTGTTGTGGCTAAAATTTGCAAACGGGTTTTTGATGCAAAATGTGTGTAGTTACAAAAGAAATTGTTGCTGTATTATGAACACCAAGTGAAAATGTTTTTTTGATTGTGAACGAAGCTTAAAACATTTTTTTTAATTGATAAAAAACTACTGATTATTTTTTCTGTGAAAAACTGTTTCAAATGATAAATTGCAATAAACTGTTTATAATTTAGTTTTCTTCCATTGTTCTTTTAAAACCTATAGGTATATACCAGGTATATCAGTTGTTTTGACAATTTAGCGTTGGTCGTATGATTTTTTGTAGATAGGGCCGTTTGATTTCTGTTATTAAAAACATTATTTTGGTTGAAATATTCCAAAGCGTTTTCCATCTTTGGTGAAGGGTATAAAAAGTGAGAAAGTAGAGTCGATCAAGTCTGACTACATGAGACGATATGAGACAGCAAAATACAAGAGCGAACTCAATTTGAACCCATGGGCAATTAGGAACATATCAGAACAAAATTATTACTGTTACTTTGCTTAAAAATATATTTTTTTTGGGACAAAATGAAAATTTAGTGCGACAAAATTATTTACTTCATTTGGATTCAATATGGCGTACAATTTTTAAAAAATGTATCGAATTCGCTTATAACTTACTATGTACAAGGGATTTTTTTTGGGTCGCTACTAACGAATCTGATGTTAGTTTTTAAAAATTCAAAATGGCCGATCCAATATGGCGTACAATTTTTAAAAAATCTATCGAATTTGTTTTAAACATATAACACGGGATGTTCGATGTCAGTATCTACATAAAATTTAAAACAAATATATTTTTTAATTGTATTATTCTTTAAAATTTAACACTTTTTAATATTTTTTCGTTCACACAAATTTTTTGTAAGAAGATGGCACTGAATGAAAAATTTTGCTATTGCGGCTCTGTTAGTTAAAATTAAGTTACGGAATTCCCCTTTATATATTTTTTCGTAGCAGTTTGAGTAAACATCAGTGGTGGACACAAGCATTTTGTAGGGAGACAGCACAGAATGTCAAATTTAGCGATTTTCAAAAATATAATTTGCATGTAGGATTTTCAGAATTAGGTGTACTACCTAAGAAAAATAGGCTTTATTTCTCGAAAGTGGAAAGGGGGGGGACCTTCACTTGACTTTTTACACTTACTAGTGGTTGGTTTTAACCCTTTAATAAAAAGTCGTGGAACTGTTTGGATCTTTCTTTGTAGCTCTAGCTAAAGTAAATTTTTCAATATATTTCATAATAAAAACCGTACAATATACCTACTTATAATTGTTATTTTAATAATAACAGCAAATTAAATTAGATACCTGATGCTTTAAAATATATTTAAAAACTTTAAACTGTAAATTTACAAAAAAGTGTCGAGTTTAGCAACAATAAACGCTATAGATAGTGCTGACAGGTATAAGCGCATGTAACAGATAATAATGCTTTTCACGCACGTACAGACTAATGTAACGTTTTAAAAAAATAAATATTTATAGGTTGATTGCGTACTGGTATATAGAACATATTAAGTGCAATAGTGGTTACATGTAACAAAATAAAAAAAAATCGATTTTTGTCGTCGTAATTCGGTTATTTGTCCCTGTGTGCGCCGTCTAAATTTAAGAATTACTTTTGGTTTATTTATACTAATGTCTTATAACAGCTTTGTAAAAACCTACAAAAAGCCTTGCCTTCTTATTAAACTTACGTTTTATGATATATTTATTATCTTAAACTAAAATCAAGAATACAAATTGGGAATTGAGCACGACAAACAAAATCTTGTTAATTACAAATTTTGTATCTATTCCCAAAAATTACTTTGATAGTAAAGTGGCAAGTGCACGACCTAAAAAAACTGAACTGGCAACTTGCTTTATTTTTTGATTTTCTTGTGAAAAGAATAAAGCAAGTTGTTTTTGTTTTTATTTTGTTTTTTCTTAACCTACTTACAACTACAAATAATGTCGCCAGAATTCCAACCAATTGTAGTGGGGGGTGTAAAAAAGATTAACTCACGGTTTATTGTTGTTGTTTTTGTTTAAACTTTGATATTGTTACAAATAGAACTGGTGTTTATAATTCTTATACACTTAACCGTTTTATTTGTATAATATCTTTAGTTTTTCCAAAAATCTTTGGATGAAGTTTTCTAATGATCTGGCCTAAGTAAACACTGAAATGCGCATAGGAATGGCTTATCCCATTATCAAAAAATTTCAGTGTTTTTATCAAGAATAAAAATTAAGAATTAAGTACGAAAAACAAAATCTTGTTAACGTAAATCAAGATAATGATGATACAGAAGTTATCTTATATATTAAAATAAGCGTCTTACCAAAACTGTCATCTTATACTAAAACTGTACTAAAACTAGCGTCTTAAACTTAGTTTTACCAAAATTTTAAATTTATCTAAAACTTTCGAAACTATACTAAAGATTGTTAAGTATTGCAAATGTTGTCTTATATTAAAAATGCAGCAGTATAATATTAAAACTACCTACTAAAGTTGCCATCCAATGTGAAAACAGTTTTACATTAGCACCTGACTGCTATATGGTAGATCTAAACCACGAGGTAACAAGTTGTGCGTATAACAACCGGCCCCGTGTGTGCATGGATGCTTCATACACAGGTAGCTATTTTGAGTGTATAATCCGACAAAAATGATATACTCGCCGCTTGTTTAGGGGCCGGAACTATCTAAACTCTACTCCTATTAGAAATCTAGCATATTTTGTCGAATGGCAACAGCGACTAGGGAGTCTCCCTTCCCGCGGTTTTGAGTACAATCGACAGACACCATGTGATCTCCGCCAGTATGTGAGTTCATGCCATGAAAAATAACAAATTGTAAAAAGCGACCTTCCATCATAAAAGGAAAGCTTCCGCAAAGACAATCATCCTGAAAGACAGGAAGCATTTTCTTCGCAAGAATCATACTTTCGGAGGCATCAACCAGTGGTCAAACCGGTGCCTTGCTTATCCGGGTCTACTGACCCCCTGTGGCATAAGAGGGCAAATAACGGCATTCGGTATCAGTCGAAACTTCAATACATTTTAAAAAGAAATTTCGATCGATATTGAATACCGTAATTCGTCACCAGATATGTAGAATCTCTGGTCAGCCTTCGGTCTCAAGAAATTAAGAAGACTTCAAGAGCCCTATAATTTTGAAAAAACTGCAAAACTAAAAAGCAAAATATCATCCCTCGATGGGGGAGTTGTCAACTAATATTATATACTTTCGTATACTAAAGCTTCTCACATATCCTCATTATAAAACTGAAAACTGCCTTCTTTTACTAAAATAACCGATACACAAATTAAGGTGTTATACTAAAATTATATTTTAATTTTGAAATTATCGTCTGATATTTAAACTGTTGTTGTATACTAAAACTATCTCCTTTTACAAAAACTAATGTCTTATTGAAAATTAACTGTCTTTTGCGAAAATTACCGTCTTTTTCTAAAATTAGCATTTCAATTACGACAGGTATATAAAAAACTAACATTTAAGATAATTTGTAAACACTTTCAATTTATGCTGAAATAAAATTCTGAATAAGATCTGTCTTCTACTAATAACAGTCTTATACATACTCAAACTCCCGTATAATGCTTTTGAAATAAATCCTACTTGGGCAGTATTATTACTATTTTTAGCTCTTATTTAATATTTGTTAAGGAAAACTTTTTAAATTGCATTTGAAAAATTATCTCATGACTTAGTTAAATTTATGATTTCATTCATAATATTTATTATTTTCAAACCTAAGCGGAACAAATTTCATAAACATACATACATACAATATGTAGGTATACATCTCATTTTTTGTTTTTAAATTTGTCATTTAAAAACAACTAAATTCATTTTAATTAAAGATATAATTAAAATTAACTTAAAAACACATAAATATGACTTAAACCATTTGCTATTTTGCTAAAACAAAAAAAAAAAACACACAAATAAAAAAGAAAAAATAATTACCGAAACAATCATCGTTTGCAGCAAAAAAGTGTAAAAATAAGACTAAAACAAACCAAAAATAGACAGACAAATAAATAAATTTACTTAAAACAACACAATAAACAAACATGATGAAATGTTTTAAACAAATAAAAGTATTGTAATTATTTTAAATGTATAATAACCTGCAAAATTCAGACACACACTTATGAAAGTGGTCAGCTGATCATGTGTTTTCATCAGATACTTTTTAGTCATTTGTTATTTCTATTCTCAATGAAACACTTGATGTCAGCTAAATTAAACAAAACCAAAATACATACATACATATGCATATTCATTAATGACACACAAATAAACACCTACACCAAAAAGAATTATAACAAAAAATTTTATTCTTAAGAATTGATGTTTGACATACGCTGAAAGATAAAAACAAGTATATTATTTTTAAGTAAATAATGCGAGAGGACAAAATAATTTTATAGACTAATTTTTTTTTCTTTTTTGCAAACAAACAAATTTTGTTTTGTCTTAATACATTCAATATTTATTAAGAGTAGAGTTTCTGCGCGAGAAAGAATTCCAAAATTTCCAAAAATTAATCAGCTAAATATCAACGACATTTGGATCCAACAAGACGGTGCAACTTGCCACAAAGCGCGCTTAGCAATCGATTTTTTCAAAATCAAATTAGTGGCACTTTTATTTCCAGAAGTCTTTGGTCGCCTCGTTCGTGCGATTTAACGCCTCTGGACTACTTTTTATGGGACAACGTTAAGCCACTGGTTTATTCCGACAAACCAGCAATTCTTGAAGCACTAGAAGCCAATATTCAAGCCACGATTGACGCCATACGGCCAGATTTATTGGAAAAGTAAACAAAAATTGGTCTGATCGAATGGACCATGCAACTCGTAGCCGCGGCGAACATATGACGGAAATCGTATTTCAAAACAATGTCATGAAATTATCTACATGTTTCTATGCGAATGTAAACGTTCGAAATTGTTGAACAGGCTGTATGTAAGGTATTCCATTTGAAATCATTTCAAATATTTATTTCTTGTTTAAATTGTTCTTCTTTCATTTAATCAATCGCAATTTGCAGTTATTAAATTTACAATGTCTAAACTTAATTAGCAATGTCATATGAAATTAATCATAATGATACGTTTTGTTTGATTTCTAGCTAATAATATTTTCTTTTGGAGATTATATGAAAACTTTAATCTATACGCTAATTAAATGTATTCTAAGAATTGCAATAAGCCATAATTTATTGAAATTATGATAATGGGTTAATGTTAATGGGCGGTGGACTCAATTACTATTATTGAGATGTAATGGATCTTAAATGTATATAAATTAAGAGATTCTAAAGTCCAGAAAATTTAAAACTATTGAAAATTTTCAATTCTGCTTAATCTTTAAGAGTTGAATTGAAAATTTTTCTATCGTATCTGTGTCATTGTCTGACTTAATTTCTGTACCTTTTAACACATACATTGTATTTAATAGTTTCTCTTTGTGCAGTTCTTTCTATAGCGAATTAAATTGAATTTGCATGTCTATAGTTTCCTCCAGTTATAGACATTATTTTTAATAAACTCATTTTAGTTATTGTATTTGTTGCTTTACATTCATATTTACATTTGCCCGCTGGCCAATTGACAATCAACAAACAATAATCAAATGTGTAGGTGTCACATTTTTCATAACATTCAACTTAAACAAAAAAAAAAATTCCATGCCAAATGCAACATGCAACTGAAATCTGCACTTTCCCAAAAAAAAAAAGCAGAAAAAGACTTCAAAACCACTCCAACTAATAACATAGAGAGGTAAGCAAAAACCAACCAGCAAGTCGCTGCCATGTTCAGACACACAAGTCGACTTAAGAAAATCGACAATTTATGACATTCAAAAGGTTATAAAGCTCCAGTTAAAAGTAACAAACAAATGCCACATGTTGCACACACAACAAACTGTTTGTCCGAGCTGTGGATGTTGTGCTATTGAAAGTGGCAAACGTTTTTGCAAAATAAATTAATCGAATATAATAAAACTGTCATTTTTTAAAAATATTTATAAAACACCTTTCTCTCTCTCTTGTTTGCGCAATGGGCGAGGAAAACGGAAAATCTTTTTTTTATGGAAATGTACTCGTGTATTTAGATCGAAGCCAAATTAAATTTATGCATTTCGTATAGATAAATGTAAATTTTTAGTTTTAAAAGTCGAAATGGCTTCAAATTTTATATATGTCTATTTAGCTTTGTGTCAAGTAGTGGTATTAGATAAACGAAAAAGCCGTCAACTGTTAAAGGTTTTAAAAATGTTATACATATGAGCTTATTAAATAAATGCATCGCCAAATTATATCGTTTAGGTCCTTAAGGTAGAAGTACAGTACACGCGTTAGTGCGCACGCGCTTTGTCGTCTTCTGTCAAAAAAAGTTAAACTAGTGTATTTTTATAGAACATGCTACATGCAAAATATTTTGACGCGTTTGCGCCAGAAAGTTGGTTAACTTTGAACTTTTTAACGCGTTGTGTATTTGAGTGCCCCGGTAGGCTAGCTAGTAGTGAGCTAGTCTCTCAACCCCGGGGTTGCGGGTTCGATTCCCGCCAGAGACTCTGGTTTCTTTCCTGCAGACAAGCGTCAAGCTTCGCGGGGATTAGCATTGGAAATTACAAAATTAAATAAAAAAAAAAAAAAAGTTTTGGCAAGTAATCAGCTGACAATAAAAATAATAATTTAACAAATTTGTTGAATCATGAAAGAAAAACGTATTGAAGAGCTTAAAAACCATACAATATTTATATAAAAAGAATAAATTCAATAAAATAACAAAATCTTGATATACTTTCGAACCCGTTTTCAATGCATAAATAAAAAAACAAATAAAAAACAGCTGACAGGAATGGCTTTTGTAACGCGTGTTGTGTAAAGCCTAGTACTCTGTTCAAATTTGTGAAAAATGTTGAGCAACATTTATTATTTCACACGAAAATGTTTTACTGAGGTTTCTCCTCGTCTTATACATCTACTGTTAAAGTTTTATACTAAGACACGTTATGCCTTTAGATAAGGACATCACGTCTTATACTAAGACATTTAACGTGTTATATTAGGACTTCAAACATTTTGTATGAAGACTCCTAACGTCTTATACTAAGACTTCTTTCTTTTACTATGATTTTTTAGGTCTTATATTATCTTCTTATATTAAGACCACGTCTTTTACTAATACCAAGTCTTATATTAAGACCACGTCTTTTACTAACCCCAAGTCTTATATTAAGACCACGTCTTTTACTAACACCAAGTCTTATATTAAGACCACGTCTTATACTAAGACCAAGTCTTATACTAAGACTACGTCTTATACTAAGACTACGTCTTATACTAAGACTACGTCTTATACTAAGACTACGTCTTATACTAAGACTACGTCTTATACTAAGACTACGTCTTATACTAAGACTACGTCTTATACTAAGACTACGTCTTATACTAAGACTACGTCTTATACTAAGGCTACGTCTTATACTTAGACCACGTCTTATACTAAGACCGCGTTTTATACAACAATACCCCGGTTTGCGTTGCAAAGCGAAGCACGATTTTCGATACATTTGTATTGATTTTCATTTAATTGGTTCCGAGATCCATAACACTATACAACAAAATAAATTTTTTTCAAAATTACAAGGTCCGGCCTACAAATTTTGATAGAGGAGACAAAAAAAAGACACGTTTATCGGCGTTTTGAAAGTTTACATCAACATTTTATTTGAGGGGGGCTTAAGTTTCCCAGCCTTGGCACATTCTTTTTGTTAATCCGCATAAGAACCCATGTGACCCTTACATTTTAGGTATAAAATGTGTTCAGCAAATTTATGTAGAATGTTACGGAGAACATTTTTGTAGAATATGTTAACCCTCTAACTCCTCAAGGTATGCGTCTTTTTTGTCCTTCTTTTAAAAAAGATAAAAAAAAAACCATTAAAACAGGGATTGAAGGGGTTAAAATGTTCCGCAAAAATATTATCCGTGAAATTTTACTTTAAGTACCTGAATACACCAAAACAGAAAATTCAACCAGAAAGTCAGAAATAAGACACAACAACAGAGAGCTTAGGGTTTATTAAGAATATTATTTTAAAGTACCCCAAAAATTTAGCATGAAAAAAATAGTTCAAATTTAACTAAAAATCACTCATATATCTATTATTTTACCTTCGATAGCAAATATGGACAGGATGTAAAGATTAATTACTTTTTTTTAGCTCTTGGCAATTCCACTTCATTATCATACAATGTCCAGCATATTTCAGCGATAAGCGAATGAATGCTTTTGCCTTTATAGCGTTCTTCAATAGGTGCGCATATCTGATGAAAGTTTTCACCATGCTCATCAGATTCTGTTGACAACTGGTTCTCAAAGTAATCCATATGAGCATATAAAAAATGAATTTTTGTTGACATATGAACGCCTAGTTTTTCAAAAGCTCTAAGCATGGTGTCAGCTCAATTGGTAAGAGCATTTCGTCAAAGTCAGCGTTTTGCATCAGCTTTCTTATATCTGTACCAACAAAAATACCTGTTGGTATGAAACCAATTTTAAGGCTTTCAACAATAACAACGACTTGAAGAACATATACACACATACCTTCTTTAATCTTTGCTTCGCTTAATTTTAGAAACATTGTTTTCATAAAATTTAATGGTGCTTCATTTGTATTCAGACATTTAGCAAAGTTTTTTACCACAGCAAGTTTGATATGCAGTGGGGGTAAGAGAATTTTTTTCAATGCTGATGAAAGATATTGTGCTCTCCTAATGTTCGCTCGCCTCTCAACTTCCATTGTTTTTTGGAATATTGGTCGCCCTTCCATCTGCTATCACAAGTGCATAAAAAGCATCCGTACTTAACGTATCCAGCCTGCATAACTGAAAGGAAACTAACGACTTTTAAGTCACAACAGATCCGCCACTTATGGTCTTCATATTTTACGGAGTCCTGTGCCCATGTTCTGTAACTCTCGCGTCGAGAAAGTTTTCGATTGAAATGTGTGAAATGAAACAAAAATGCCATAAATTGAAACAAACAGCTGTTTTTCTCACTTAACTGTGTCTGTAACTTTTTTAGCGAGTACAAGCTGTCACGTAAGGAAATTACTCGCTAATTAACAGAAAAAGTGTGTCTGTAACATTTTGGTGAGAAAAGTACCCGCTTTGAACTGTCAAATAAACTCACGAATAAAAATGGGGCGAGAAAAAATTTTAACACTAAAAAACAATTAAAAATGCAAAATGCAAAGAATAATAATAATAATATTTTATTCTTGGCACATTTTTCATTGTTTTATTATTTTGCTTTTAACATTTTTATAAAATATACGAATGCCTTCAAAGCTCGTTTGCAAACAACAAACATTAAAGTCGCTCTTTATACAATTTGGCGTAGCCGACGGTTGTGTGTTCGCCGCCGTCGTTGAAAAACTTTCAATTTAAGTAAATTTTGGTCGCCGTCAACGATATGTGTTACTGGCGTTCTGAACGTCTTCAATGTCACATCGGCTTCGAGTGCAATATTATGGCATTTATAACGTAACGACGTAATCTCTTTTGATAGTTTTCGACATGAGTTACAGACACACATTTTTCTCACTTTTCGAGAAACGATGGAATATTTTGTTTCACTCTTTTCGATGCAAGAAGTTCTCACTAAAGTTACAGAACATGGGCACTGTATTAATTTTATAGAAGCATATCTTTCTTTAATATTCATTCCATAGACAATTGGAATAGGATTTTTGGTATTATCGTAATACAGAAGTACAGCTTTTAGTCTCTTTTCAGATGAATCAATAAATATACGCCAGTGGTCTCCAAATTGCATTAATTGCATTCATTATTCCTTTAAAATCGTTGCAATAAACAAACGTGCTGTCATCGGTTACTGAAAAGAACGGCTGAAAGCTGTCTTGACGCTTACGAAAGCTGGTAACATTGACACCAGGTTCAAGCAGATGAAGACTTTTTAAGTCTGCAGCTAAAATTTCGATTTTAACCCCTTATATACCTGTTTTAATGGTGTTTTTGCACTTTTTTAAAAGAAGGACAAAAAAGACCCATATTTTGAGGAGTTAGAGGGTTAACACATCTACAAAAATGTTCTTCGTAACATTTTACACAAATTTGCTGAACACATTTTATACCTAAAATGTAAGGGTCACATGGGTTCTTATGCGGATTAACAACAAGAATGTGCCAAGGCTGGGAAACTTTACCCCCCCTCAAATGAAATTCAGATGTAAACTTTTAAAACACCGATACAAGTGTTTTTTTTTTGTCTCCTCTATCAAAATTTATAGGCCAGACCTTGTAGTTTTTTTTGTGTTGAAAGTTTAATTTTAGCTGAAAAAATAAATTTTAATTTGATAGACTTCATAACGAATAATTTTATTTTAGATCTTCAAATAAAGTTAAAGCTTTCTACTGAATAGCCATTTGTTTTAAGGGCGTTCATCGCTAATTTTGATCATCAATCCAAATAGTAAGAAGTAACGATGTTCTTGCTTCAACAAATTTCTTAATTTTATCAGCGTTACTAGAGCAGCAAATGGATTTTATTGTAGAGTAGCCCCCTCTCAAGGTTTCTTTTAATATCAACAGCCTTGCGTAAAAATTTACACTTTTTGTTCTAAGGTTATTTGCGTTTTTTGACTCGTTGTTGCAAAATATTTAAGTTTAACTTAAATTCAGCAAATGTTATTTGAAACAAAGTTTCAATCAGCAGACAACCTTCACATACATATTTGCATTAAGCTTCAACGGGAAATCTTCTTTTTCTGTTTAAGCTTTGTACAAACTTTTTTGTATTAACGACGCAAAGAGAAACAAAATCGACGCAACTTCGAAATCACAGAAGTTTTAAAAAGACGCAACTTTGAAAACGACGCGAAGCGACTCAAACCGGGGTATTGGTGTACTAAGACAACGTCTTATACTAAGACCACGTTTTATACTATGACCACGTCTTATACTCAGACCACGTCTTATGCTAAGGCCACGTCTTATACTAAGACCACGTGTTATACTAAGATCACGTCTTATACTAAGACCACGTTTTATAAAACCCACGTCTAATACTAAAACTACTTACGTTTTATACTAAGACAATCTACATCTTATATTAAGGCTGGAATTTTGAGATCTCAGTTAAACTAGGTTTAGTTAATCTGAAAACTGATTTGTGCCGCCAATACCAAGTTTGTATACAGAATGTTGCCGGAACAGTGCAGTCTTGCTTGAAATGTGGGTCTTTAATGAAATAATAGAAGAAAAAATCACATTACACTGGAAGTTCAAACTTAATCCCCATCTGAAAAACCCGTCCTTAGACTCCCTACTACTTATACTAAGTCGACCCACTTCTTATATTAGAACCCCTCTAAGTCTTATACAAATTCAACTCACTTCTTATGCTTATGTTGATATCACACGTCTTATACTAAGACATATTGCTATGCCGAGATTCTTAATCTTTTACTTAGACTCTCAACGTCTCCTCAAGTTTTATACTAACTATATTCCCGACTTTTACGCATTTATATGCGTATTAATTGTTATTCCTCTTCTCGCTTCTGATTTCAAACTCCATTTCTTCTAATACTAAGACCGCTTTTGAGTTATGCCTCAGTATATACTTTTTTCCAAAGATACTAATTCTACAGGGCAACGCACCAATTCTGCTACAAAAAGAAATTCAAATACCTTTTTTTATATCATTGTATTTCATTTAATTGTTTTTATAGTATAGAAAACTCAATTTAATTTTAAATAATTCATTGTTTTTTAAGATGATAATTAATGGTACGCTAAAGGGTTAAATCAGGATAGTTATGGGTGCAGTTCATGGAGCTTTTCTGGATTAGATTCACTCAATTATCGGAAATTTTGCTTGTTTAAATTGGTACCGCTACACTATCAAAATCCTATTTTCGATATCGCTAGCATTTGTTTTCATAAATATATATAGTATCCTGCCAAATAAAAAAAAAATTTGCAGATTATTAACACAGAAATATTATTTGATTTTTGTGTTTTTTAGCATAATACTTGTTTATATAATAGGCTCTTATACTGAAATAACTTCTACTATAGAGGATTGTTAATTTAATTTTCCAAAGAAAATCAAAAACAAGATATTTTATTAATATTAATACCCAGTAATTCCAGTAGCTTTTCAATTTAATTAAGTATAAAAAGCTTTTTAGCTTATACTTTTGTATTTAAATAACATATTGAAGGTGTTTTGCATTATTTGCAAGCACTTGGTGTAGCCACAAATGACGTATTTAGTATTATCGCGATTTTTTTTTTTTTTTTTTTTTGTTTAAAAAATATACAAAAAAAAAATTTTAAAAATATATATTTGTGCAGTTTAGTTTATTTCAAGTGCGGTTTACTAAATGAAAATGCATTCATCAGTTAAATTTTTGTGTTACAAAATACAGTAATCTATATTTTTATTTTTAATAAATCACAACTAATTCCAACACCCTCAAAACAATTGTCTGTTTAAAGCTCATTGAAATAAATTTCTATGAGTTGTCCAACACAAGGAGCGTGAGATTGTCAAGTTTAGGGAAAAATTTACATCTAATACGTAAAAATTTTGAATTTTACCTAAGTTTGATAGTTAAACCACTAACACTTCTAAAAACTTTTGAGAATACTCTTATACTAAAAGAGCTCACTCACAACTCACGTTCTATAAAAGCAAAACTTACATCGTATTCTTAAACTTTTCACTTTTTATATCAAAGATGTATACTAGTACTATTTACTTTCCATACCAAGACTACTCATGGCTGATACTGCGCCCGCTCACTCCTCATTTTAAGACTTCATAAGTCCTATATTAAGACTTCTTCAATCTTATGCTACCACTCCTTAACTTTAAAAATAACACCTCACATTTTATAATAAGAATTTTAACGCCGAAAATAAGCTTTTAGTTTTTGCATTAGAAAATAAGATTTTACACGTTTTATAAGACTTCAAGTCTTAAACTAAGACTCTAAAGACTTTATGCAAAGACTCCTCATATCATATTTCTTCACGTTGTATACCAAGATGTCTTACTTTTGTAAATAATACGGCTCTTCTGATAATACTTCTAATCACGCGTATCACTTTTTACTTAGACGATTTACAAAAACTGTTATTATCGCCTTCCTAGACTCATCTCCTTTTAAACAAAATCTTCTCATCTCTTATACTTACAACTTATAATAAGAAACTTCACGTCTTGTACTAATCTAAATAAGGGGTGTTTTTTTTTTTTTTAGAGAAATATAAGTTTTTTTTAAAGATACAACACAATGGAAATTAGTTCATACATTTTATGACATTAAAAGCTTAAAAAAAAATTTCTGGCATATGGCCTCCGCTTCTGCGCCTTATGAACGCCATCCTTTCGGTTCAATTTTGCAGTACTTTTGGTGCATTCCCGGTCTTATTTCGTCAAAAACGCGTCCAACGTTAGTTCTAATTCATGAGTCGTTTATGGGTTTTCAGCATATTCCAGAGATTTGACGTACCCACACAAGAGCAGTCCAAAGAGATTTAATCACACGAATGAGGTGGCCAATGCACAGATCCATTTCTTGAGGTAATTCGGTCACCAAACATCTGGTTCAACAAAGTGAGGGTTTCGTTCGCTTTATGGCATGTTGCGTCGTGTTATTGGAACAAATTCTCCTCTAAATGATTAGATTAGGGATGAGTACGCTTTCGGCATGTTAACTCCACCAAAAAGTGATTTTTTCGGCATATAATGGAGTCTCGTGAGGATTGTGCTCTCTCCAAATTAGATAACGATAACGCTGAAGTTGATTTGGCAATACAAATCTGGTTTAGCTTACAGTTGATTCTCAGCCCGTTAACCGAACACACGGCTCAATTGATGGTCGGCTGGCCTTAAGTCTTGCATCAATTGGATCTTGGTGTCGCCTTTGGTGTAATACAATATATGCGTTTGTTCACACACCCGTTAAGCCAGAAATTATCCAAATCGTTGAAGATGATTTGACAAGAATGGTTCAACATCCATCCTCAGCCCATTAACCGAACACACGACGCAATTGATGGTCCGCTGGCTTTAATTCTTGCACCAGTTGGATGATCTTTCCTTAAAATTGTCCAAGTATCGGATCGATAAATTCGAGTCCTTATCACTCTCACGTCTACAGTGGTGATCACTTCTTCTGTACGCAAGGTATTGTCTCGATTCAGATGAATATAATCCAACAAAAATAAATGTTGTCATGAAGCGATCTATAGTACTGCGTATAAGCTGCTCAGATGTCAGATGACTAAGTTTGGCGAACAGAGTCAAAATTTTGGAAATATTTAATATGACAGCTAGTTTTACAGTTATCCCTATCGGAAGTTCTATACGTTAAAAAAAGAAACCTTTACAAAACGTGAATTCTTATAAGTCCTTTTACGTCTTTAGTATAAGACCACTTTAGTCCTGAACTGAGACAGTTGAAGTCTCGATCTAAGACTGCATACGTTTTATTTATATTAAGACTTATTTTCTCTTATACAACATTCTTAACTTCTTATACTAGGAAATAACATGGTATAATAAGTTTCTTAACGTCTTCTTTTAGATGAATTTCGAAAGAGCTCCGTATAAACGCAATTGAATTGAATTACTTTCGGTTTGATTTTAAACTGAAATAGGTTAGGTTTTAATCGAATTCATTGATCGCATAACTTTAGTTCGATATTTTTGTTTTTAGTTATAGCCAATAGTCAGACTTCATGTTCAACATTTCCTAATAAAATCTCTTACATAGTTTTCCATAGGCAGTGACAATACTGTCAAGTTACGTCTGTTTATAGTACCTCAAATTTAGTGCATTTGATTTGCATATTTTGTAATTGAGACTGAGTCTGATTTGAATGCATTAAATTAGCAAAAACTAAAACAAAAAAACCTCATAAAAACATTTGAGCCATGCAAAAATAACACTAAATCTGAATGAAAAATGATTATTTCTTGACCCGTGCTAATTTTTTCTATATTCGCAATAACGAAAAAAAAATAAAAAAAATTAATCTCAATTTTTTTAGCACATAAAATTTCAAAAGCTGTTTATTATTCGCGTATTAAACAGATTTAATTTCAAAATCATTCATGCCCCAGCCAAATACAACATGCTGGTCTTGAAGTTGTATTTACTTCTTGAATAGTGACGTGCACAATACGGGGAGAAAAAAAGCGAAGAAAAGGAAGAATTATTTCATACAATGAGCTTAAATTAAAATAAAATAATGGTGGTGGCGCAAACAAAGATGATGCTGATGGTGATGATGTTGAATATTTTGCGATCTTGATGATGAATAACATGTTTTAAATTAAAGCATTAACAAATTCAATTCAAATTATTAATGCCACTTAATAAAAATCAAAAATCGCAAGTTTCTATGATTGTAGTTTGTACGTAACGTAGTTGTCGTTAAAATTTTTGTTGATTCTTGTTATTTTTGTGTTCTTTTTCAGCTTTTTACGATTTTATTTGCAAGAAAAGAGACAAAAATCAAATTTAAAATTTGCTATTTTAAATCTGCGTCCAACAGCTTCACAAACTCTTATACACTTATACGAGTGTTTTTCAGTTTCTTTTTTTTTTAATTTCTTAACCTTGACTCAGTAAAGTCAAAAAACCAAACCCAAAGTTTTGAGAAAAAAATTGTATAAAAAAAATTAACCACAGAAAATAAATGAAATAAAATGCCAAAAAAAAAACAACCTTTCAGATACTTCAAAATAAAATTTATTTGGTTAATGTCACTGTATCTTGTTTAATGATAAATTTTTTTTAGGCTGTGTCTTTTCAAAATCGCGTCATTGTTTGTGCATTTCAAATCATGTTTTAAAATGATCAAATTTATAAGAAAAAAACGTCTTAAATTTAAAAAGAAAAGGACAAAATCATGGACATGTTGTTAAATATTTCAGCATTATTTTCAAACAAAAACTGGAATTACGGCGACAAACAATGAGGTTTTTTTTATTATTTGCTGAAATTTCTTTGCTTAAATTAACATGAAAAGTAAACTGTTTTCTATATAAAATAAGGCTGCAGTTTTTTATCGAAATCGTTTGGATAGTCTATGCAGTTAATGCCGTTGTATGCTAAATTTGGCGTCTTATACTTATACTGCCGATTTCTTTTTAAACAGTCGTTTCTTTCTAAAGCTGCTATATACTGATGTTTAACGCTAAAACTACCGTTTTATAAATTTTGAGGTTGATTCAATCTTAGTTTTACTTAATCTCAATTTCAGATTATTTTTAGAACGATTTCGGATTAAATCAATTTTATAATTCTTGAATCAAGTGCATTTTGAGATTGATTCAATGTTAGTTTTACTTGAATCAATCCCATTTTCGTTTTATTTCAAGTACGAATTTGGGATTGAATATGGATAAGTTAAGAATTTCGCGATTGAAAATCGGTACTTGAATCAAGAAAATCCATACTCACTGCACTATTTATACCGCTTTGGATTGATTTGAGTACGGATGGATTGATTTTTCTTTTGAGTGGAGGAAATAATCAAGAGCTATCAAATCACATGATATTGTTTTCCAATTAAAACATATCAATTTCTCGAAATTAACTTATCGCCAAATTTTGATTGAGGAAAGTCAATTGTCACAGTATGGCGTTGCGCCATCCTGTTGAAAAAACATCACGCCCGGCTCAAAATGTCTTCCGAATTTTTTAACAAAACATTAGTGATCATATTGGTGTTAATCAGGACCCAAAAGTTGCATCGCAGCATTTACAGTCTCACATCAATGAACTAGAGGCCTGGCTAGAAAAATGGAAAATAAAGGTTAACCCGGCTGAATGTCTTTCACGCTCAGAAGACAAACGTGCCCAGTTGTAAAAATAAATAACATCACTGTTCCTGTAGAAAACCTGTAGAAACTGTAGAAAACCTTGTTAAGTACTTAGGAATTCATATGGATAGACGCTTAACCTGGTCTCGTCATATTGAAGCGAAAATAATGGCTATGAAACTTAAAGCAGCTTAACTACATTGGCTAATCAGTCGAAACTCAAACTTATCCTAAGACAACAAAGTTCTCTTATACAAGTCTATCTTAAAACCAATATGGACATATGGCATCCAATTATGGGATACTGCATGCGCATCAAACATCCAGAAGCTACAAAAAGACAGTCTAGGATATTACGGCAAATTGTCTGCGCCCCATGGTATATACGTAATGACATTATCCACAGAGATCTTAACATCGCTACCATGCAGGAAGAAATTAAAAAGTATTAACTCAAATACATAGATAAACTTATGGTCCATCCCAACTACCTCGCGCGGGATCTAATAAAGTTCGAAGGTCACCGGAGGCTGAAAAGATCCGACACTTTTAGCCTAGCAGGCTTTTTTGACAGTTGAATGCAATTAATTAACGGTTACATTGGTAATAGCTAACAAATACAAATAAGAATTAGGATTAAGCTTTTATTACATATTGTAATTTTCGACAAGAAAGATTCAATAAAAAAAAAAAAATATTGGGGCAACGATTTTCATTGACCGTAACACGAGCACCGGTTTTTTATGAAGAATAAAGTTCTTATGATGCATTTTTCTCGAAGTAATAAAGGCTGCTGAAGACTGGTCTCACTCCATATGCTTTGCTCTAGTGTTCCAAACATAAATACAGCTTCATGTCTGGGCGCTAGCTACCATCTATTTTTTGAAATTATTTGAAGACGAACAATGATTGAAATTAATGATATGGCAGAATATTTTTAATTTTTTTGCTTGACAATTTAAAAAAATGCGCAAACGCATTAAAGAGCACCAAAAACTTTCTTTGCTACCATTTTTTTTTCGCATCGCACTAGAAATTATTCCGGGCGTCTTTCGACCAATTCTCGCTTTAAAAGTACATCGATTATGCTCGATGCAGTTACCTTTTACCGTCTGACCCGATTTAAAAGGCGCTTGTTACCGGTCGAAATCACAATAGAATTTATTGTATAGAAATTTCGATTGGTATCGAATGTCGTAATTTGCTCCCTGATCCAACCGAATACTAGGGCATTACCTTTTTGCTAAGAATTTTCGGCTTTGGTGTGATTCTGTTAGTTGGCCTGTGCTCACATACGAATTGCTGGCTTCGTTCAAGCAGCGATGGGAAGGGGGGAATTGTGCATTCGATATCGATCGAAATTTCCAATACAGTTGATATCGCATGCCGTAATTTGCTTTCAGCACACGGAGATGCAAAATAATGTTTGAACGTCTCCGTCTTCTCAGCTCAACCCAATTTTTTTGCTTTGGATAAACCATGCTGCTTGCAAATGCTTAAATTGCTGTTTGGCTCCTCATTATTTTGATTTCTTATTTGGTTCTTCTCGAGCTTAAAAACAATCTTAATGGCGTAATGGCTCCAATTTATCATTAAAGGCATTATTTTTTGGGCTAACCTGCTGCCGTATTCTGTAAATCGCTTAGCTAAAGCTAAATCTCGATCGCTAAAATTCCTTAGAGAAGACAAAATTAAAAAATTTTAGCGATGACATTAAAAGCTAAAATTGCGGCAAATTACATTGCCAAATTTAGCAATGCACGTTACTGAATTACATTTGTAGCCAAAAATTGCTAAATCAACTTTATAGATTTTTAGCGATTGAGATTTAGCTTTAGCGAATTACGGAATACGGCTGCTGGGCTGAGTCCTTCCGTCTTCCTCACTTTTCATTAAATTTCAAAATTAAAGCACAACTTTTCGCAAATGATGCTAAACACAAAATTTAACAGTAAAAAAAAAAAATTATATGCATTGTTTTTTTCAATTACTAAGTGAACATAAATGACAATTTTTTAACCCTTCAAAATTTCGTATACTTTTTGCTTATTGTCACATCCTTTAGTTGCAACCATAATGTGGAAAATATCGCTAATGTGACTATAAGGCTAATTCACATATATGCCACTATGACGCATATAACCGAATTCGAATATTATCAAGTTATGTAAATAAAGGAAATAAAAAATTAATATAAATTACACCGACATCAGGCTTATGGTTTTACAACTGAGTTACATACTGTATAAAATAAAATTTAAAATAATAACAAGATATTTCATAACTGATACCAACGGCAAAAACTAATTTTTTACGAGTAGAGAGTTGATTTTTTTTTTTTTTTTTTTTTTTTTTAATAATTTATTTTTATTATTGAATCTTTCTTATCGAAATTTACAATATGTATTCAAATCTTAATTCTACTTGTTGTTTATTAGTTGTTACCTGTGTAACCACTAACTGCTGTATTCAAATTTTTAAGAGAGTTGATGACAAAAATTAAATGATTTAATTCATTCTTTGGATGGATCTTTGATTCGAAAACTAAAAAGAACTAAGTAAATTTTGCCAATGTGACTATAACGCCATTTGCTTTACTTTACCCTTTAACTACTATTGATAAATGGCATATATGGCAAATATGCTTATATCGCTAAATGGACTATAACGTTAACACTTTATATAAAATTAACTTATAGCGGCAAAATAACAGATAAAATGGACTATATCTCTAATGTGCCTATAAGCACAGTGACTATAAACGAAAAGTACTGTAATTCATTAAAGACAAAAACCATTTGTTTTGTTGGGGGAATCCCTGTTTTAAACTAAACCTGTAAAGCTTTCTCAAACTTTTATTATTTAATTATAAAGTATATGTGGCTAATTAAGTATTAAGCTAATTTTTAAAAAACTGTAAATTTGTATTAAACATTTTTAAGTAATAGTATCTACCTGTTTTGGAATATGCAACAATATTCGTATGTTCTTTCAGTGTTTCTTGGAAAACTCTTATATTTACGTTCAGCGACAATTTGACTTTCAGTTCTTAATTTCAAAAATTTTAACGATACAAATTAAAGAGAATTAGCAAATTGCTGTTTCATTTTATATTTAATGCGAAAATAATTTTGCAGTCGGCGCCAATGTTTTCTAGTATTCTTTTTTTGCTTCTGCCCAACTTTATTAAAATGCATTGAAGAACTTTTTATATTTTTTTATTATTTGTAAATAACTTCAGTTACTTTTGATATAAATGTTTTCTAATGCATATAGGGAGTTCCATAATAAAACGCAACACTTCCACTTAACGGCTTCTTTATTAATGTTATAATTAATATCTCGATTTTTTGTTAATTGCACAGATTTGGAAATGTTGTGACTTGAACTGAATAATTTTGATATTGAATTTCAAGCAAATTATAAACCTCTTATAACTTTTAAATCTATTTTATTACGCAGAATTTAATTCAGTAAAAATCCGCTTAAAATTGAATTATTATTTTATGCTATGGAACTTCTCATATATCATATTGCATTTCGTTATAATAATTACATGGTACCTTAATAAGTCTAATTAAATATCAATTTGTTTGTTTTGTAAAAACATTTTTTGTTATTTTATTTACCTTTTTTCACATTTGGTTCAAATACTGTGTACAAATACTTATATTGAATACTACAATTACTTAAAATTATTTATTTATTACTCGCATAATTTTACATTTATTACAAGTATTTGTACTTTTAACTATCTGTGAAAATTGTACACTCAAATATTGTATAAAAAACAATTAAAATTTTAATTAACTTGATATTGCAAAAAAAGCAAATAAACAAACCAAATAGTAAATACTACTTGTGCATTTGAAATTAAAAAATATTAAATAAGAAAAACAATTTGTTCGTAATTAAAAATTATGGAAATAGGAAAATAAAATGTTAAATGTTTTTTTTAGCTTAACTCATTTACAGCCAATTTTAACAAGTTCAGGTAAAACTAACTATCACTATAACTGCCAGTTAACAATATTAATTTTTTGATATTTACAGTAATGGTTAGTTTTAAATGATCTTGGTGAAATTGGCCGTTAATAGAAAGTTTCTTGTGTTAAATACATATCAGTAATTTTTGTACGTAAAAATTCCTACAGATGTGCTCAAGGTTGCCTTCAGTACTTGCCATAGTATTTAAAACTAGATAAAAAAGGGGTACAAAGGTCGGCTTGTACACGCGTAGAAAAAGTAAGTTGTCATTGGCACCTTAACTGAATCCCACCCCCAGGGGTGTAGGGATCATTTTAAGGATATTTCAACTTCTAATGCTACATCCTCTGGGAAAATCGGACGCAGTCAATACTTGGAATTTGGCGAAGATCAAAATTTACAGATCTCTTGAAATCGCGGTTAACCAGAGCTCCTAAATTTACTACGGCAGTCCGTAGCTGGTTGAAAACTCCGAGGGTATGCCTTTTGTTAAAGAGCCCTTTCGTCTCAAAAAGATTCCTTTTGCAACGAGGGATAACTTCTATGCAAATGATACATTATTTATATAGTCAAAATGAGTGATTTGATGCCAGACAGAAATAAGGAAGTTGGTTAATTTAGAGTGTTAAGTGAAGACTTGGATTTGATGAATGAGGAATGAAAAATGAGAATGGTATAGATGATGAATGAAGGATGACCGCCCCATCCCGTGAATTAAGTATTAAAGAGTGAGAAGAAAGCAAACTAATGAAATAATGTGTCGAATGCATCTTTTTCAAGTATGAAGCATGAATGATAAATAATGTTTTAAACATGGAAAATGAAGATGAAGTTGTGGTGGAAGAAGAAGGTGAAAATGGAGAAGAAGAGGAAGATGACTCCTCTCGCAAAAATGTACTTTTCACAAAAAAGTTCTTTCATAAAAAGTATACATTCAGGGATCACGTCGTGGATATGGTTAAAACGTTAAGTCGCGGCAAAGGCCGCTCAAGGCATGATTTTGCACCACTTGTGAGTTGGGAGCCTAAGAGACGGGTCAACCGTAAGTACTGTTGCTAACCAACAGATGCTGCCGACTTTTCTACTACAACAAAGGTTGGATAGCTGCTGCTTCTAAACAATGTGTACGTGTTTAATGTTGCCGGATTGTGCACTCAAATTCATACCTGTGTGTGTTGGTGGTTCTCACATACAGGGGTGGATGGTAAACTCATTGTTAAGACTACCTTGAGGTCAGGCCAGCACCACAGGTGCTCAAGAAAATCTTTTATACTTATGTCGCTGCACCCATATCATGGTTAAATTAGTCCACAATTAGGAAGTGGTAGACTGATGATATGGATAAAATTAGTCCGTGACTACATTCACCCGTATTTTTTATTAAGCGTAAGTACACTAACACACAAATATTACATGACTTATATTAATTTTTGTACTTCAGCTCAATCGCTTAAAACCCGAATCCATTTAAGTTCAACTGCAAAATCAGCTTATGTTTCAGAGCAAAAGCACACGAAGAAAACCGATAGTCACCCCAACTTGTCCGAAACAACTTTATACTTGCTAGTTACGTATATACCACAGTTCCCACGTGATTTATGAGCAGGCCTTACTAGTAACCACTGGTTCTGCGTCGCACAAGTTAAATTCTGGTTAGCGGGATCTATTGAAGATCTGACAGTTTAAGGATTTCGGCAAACTTCAGATAATGGCAGCTTTTGTATCGCTTAAAAGTGAAACTCTAAGAGAAAACTGTTCCGCGAGACACGCATTTAACTATCGAGGGGTATACAATTTTACTTCTGTTGAGCAAATTTAAAAATTTTAATACTTTTTCGCCTACCCAATTTTTTTTTATTAAAGTATCTTTCTAACAATTCATTATTATTTTTTTTTCATTTCATTTTCTTTTTACTTAATTATATATATTTTTTTTTGCAAACTTTAAGTGTTTCTTTTCTTTATTTTTTTGTTTTTGTTAATTCGCCGAAAGTCAAAAACCAATTAACCGACTTAAAAGGTTTTCAAAGTTAATCTGTGTATGTTTGTCTTTGTATGTCAGTGCTTTTTTTATTGTTCATGTTTCTTTTAACTGCCGAAATATAATTAAATTTAAACTATGACACATTTAAGTGATGTAATTGAGTTGTTATTAAAATAACTTTTTAAATGTCATATATTTTTGTTTCTTTAATCAACTAGATTGTTAAAGTAAATGACATTTTTCTTCAAACACGTTAAAGTATAAAAATGGTTTTAAAATGTTTAATTACTTAGAATCAGAGATAAGAAAGAATTAATTCTTTAAGTCGCTTGATAGAATAAAATTAAATATTTTAGAATTACCAATTACGCAATTCAATTTCCATTAAATTAGTTATTTGCTAAATTTATTAAACTTAATTTACATTTATATGTAGTTATTTTGTAATATGGGCACTACTGGCAAAGCGCTCATAAAAAACCAAATCATATGATTTTTGGGATAAACAGTTGATCGGTTCAGCCTTATTCCGGTTGTCGTAATCGATCAAGTCGTTTTTTGTAAGAGATTAAAGAACACTGGTTGTGTGTTACTTTAATCTCTTACAAAAAACGACTTGATCGACTATGACAACGACAACCGGAATAAGGCTAATTAATTTATAGTTTACCTAATTAAGGTTTCGTGAGCAGTAGGCGTGATGAAACTCAGCATACGTCTTCTTTTAATTTAAGAAGGTGTATGTACCAAATTTGCGCTTGGATAGAAATCATTTTATGAAATTCCATTTTAACCAAAATCAAGTCAATATATTCGGTGCCAATTTTCAATGATCTAGGGCCACTGCTTATAGATTTTACTCGAAAATGTATGAAGCCATCGCACTGAAACATACTAAAGTCTTTGGCTGGAGTCGATCCTGCAACTCTTTAAATATACAAGAAATTAACTGCCTGTTCATTTATGTTGAACGTTGACGTTTGCATACAAAATTTCTATGGAAAACACTCAGTTTTGAAAATCTTTTCCATATAAAATTATATACGAACAGACAGTTATTTTGAAACCCTTAACACAGAAAGAAAAAGCTCGGGATAAATTATGTTTCTTATACTTACTTTAAGTACGAGTCGTACTCAAAAATTCAAGTAAGAATAACACTAAAACGTACCGAAAATAATCCTAAATGGGATTACTTTCGAAAATCAATCCCGGAATTTCTTAAAATAAGTATAAAACTCTTAAATGAAGTAAAAAAAGATTGAACTTTTTTGGTAGTGCCACTCAGAGAGTAAAATTGCAAAGTGAGTGTTTCAATAGCTTTGTTTCTTTACTTTTTGGGTAAAGTTCAGTATTCCCAGTTTTGGGGACTTATCCCCAAATTGGGGATATATTTTTTTTAACTTTTTTGTAATGGCAAAACCGATTTGGTCAAGATTTGGGCTCAAATTTTAGTCTTTTTTGCGGTTTAAACTTTTTCAAGAACTTGTTGAAATAGTTTTAAATATGGTTTTGTACCAACTAGCGTTACTTCTGTTGAATTAGTCTTTTTCTGTAATGAATACAACCAAAATCAATATTTGTAACAGAATGCAATATAAGTTATTAGAATTAATAAGAATAAATACACACTTTAAAATAATGCAGCTTTCTGTGACAAATTTATTCAATCATCTCAAATGCAGTTTTTAAACAAACAACATGTAAAACAAAATTGAACTGGCTGATGAATCAGAGGATTTTGATTCCCTAGTTTTTGAAAGGATAAATATTGACGCATAATTATTTTTCTTTTGCGTTTAAACGTTACACTTGTTACATACTATACATGTGTACATAGATACGTAGAACTCAAAGAAAAAATAACATTAGTTTTAATGGATTTATTTTTAAAATCAATAAATTCCATTGACATAATATTATGTATTTTATTTTTAAGAAAATGTGCGGATTTTTGGGGATAAGAAAATGGTTATTTTGGGGATTTTTGGCGATGAAAAATCGATAATTGGGGATAAGGCTTAAAATAAAACTGGGAACCCTAGTAAAGTTCGTGAAAATGAGAGCAAGCATAAATTTCTCTCATAAAGAGAAAACATTACACAAAAGTACGGGAACAGAAAAATACCAAATTTTAAGCACAAAATAAAAAGTCATTGTTTTGACAGTCCTTACAAAACAATAAAAGCTTATGCCACTTTTGAAAAATTGTATACTGTCTGTAGAAATAAACTAATTTTACCAAAAATTAAACAAAACAAACACTTTTACAATAACTGACATTCACCCCTATCGCGAATGTTATGGGAATATGATATATGGGATCAAACCTAAATTCCCAACCCCAACAAATTGGTATCGCAAATATTTTGGGAGTAAACATTTCTATTGTGAATTATTTGTCAGTGCTTTGTAAACAAAAGTCTCTTTTGTGAGTAACTTGTTAGTGCTTGTATTGTGAAAGAAAAATATACAAAATAAAATACTAATAAAAATCTAATAAAATAAATAATGAAAAGTGTTTATCTTCATTATCTTTATGTACACTTCTTCAATAAAAGGAAAAAGTAATTTAATTTAGTCCTACTTTAGAAAACAAATTAAAATTTATATGTTCCCTTCTCGTTCACATCAACACTTGTTGGGAATTTATTTATTATAAAAATTTGCGGGAGTTAACATTGGCGATGCCAAATTTTATATGTTTGTGAATTCATTCCCAAAAAATTTGTTATGGGAATCATTCACAATACGAAATAAAAAAATATGGGAATATTTTCATGGGAGTAGTTGTTTGCGATAGGGTTGATTATGTTTTCCTAATATTTCAACATAAAACTTTATATTTAAGTACATTATTTTACTCCACAACACTTTTTCCAAAATTTGGTTCGTGATTTTTTTTGTTTTCTTTTGCATTTCATTGTTTTGTTTATGTTTTACAGCTGTTTGGCAATTTACACAATTTGCACGAAGAAAAAGTCTGGGCTGTTTCGTGCAAGAAGAAGAAGAATTTTATTCTCTCAAATCCGCTCTCAATTACACAAATTAAAAGTACGGGAACGGTTTTCGTGCTAATTGGGATCCCGAGGGATCCCAAAGTAGAGTAAAGAAACAGATCTATTGTCACATAATTTATCAAAGTTTGTTATAATACTACAACAACACAACACAAGTAATAAAAAACGATTTACTTGTTGTGTGCAGTGTTGCCAGAACTTGTAGAGGTAAAATCAGCAAAAAACCATAAATTTTCTTGAATAATCTGGAATAAATCTTCAACACATTTTTTATGTTGGTTATTTAGAAAGGTATATAACAATTCATTTCAAAATATTCGGTCATATTCTGGAATTTGAAATCGATGGTAGTTTTAAAAGTAGTTCTGGTAAATATCTATAAAGCCGTCGATACACTATCCTATTCAGTCTACGACTTGTCAAAAAAATCGTGCGTTCTCATTAAGTAGGAAAGTGTGGCTTAAACACTAATTGAGTAACAGATTTTTTGACAAGTCTTTCCGACTTGCAAAAAGTTATTGAAAATGATCATTAAATGATTGATTCTATGCGAAGAGAGTTGAATTTTCATGTAAAGTAGATAAGTCATTTGAGTGTGCATAATTTTTGTGGGATAGTGTGACATTGACAGCAGACTTTGCAGACATTTTTTATGTCGGATAGAATTCTGTCAGATTTTCATGTGCATGAATCGTACGATTGTGTACGATGATAGTTGCTGATAATTTTTGGATATTTTTTTATTAAAAATATCTTTTCAAATAAAGATTAATCACATATTTGTTATTTTAAACAGCAAATTAAAAGTTAATTGCATGACATGTTATTTAAGCTATCAAGGGTCTTATTGAAACTTTACAAGAGATCAACTATTGAGATTATCAAAGATATTTATACATAAAAACATATGAATACATTCGTAGGTACATATGCATATTATTTCGTGTAAAATCAGATGACATCAATGTGGCAAGACAATGCGAATTATTAATTTTTAAGTAATCTTATGTGAATAAAATTCCTACTAATGAATCTTTTTCTACGCGGTTCTTCCATGAATGGTTGATCTATTTCGTTTATCAATGCAAGAAGTGGAAATAGTACAAACATAAATGACAATGAAAAGAATTTTATACCGAGCTAAAAAATCTGAAATATTTAACCAAAAATCTTCAAATCTGCATTTTGGTAATTTTGGGGCATCACTGGTTGTGTGTAGAAACAACAAAAACACATTATTTTCATGTTCAAAAAGTAAAATTCAAAGCATGAGTTCTCATTTAGTTTAGTTTTAGTTAAATATGTAGATTAAGTTTTTAAATTTAAAACCATATCGGGAATGATGATGGTGTTTTATAACTGAAAATTCTGTAGGTTGTAAAAGAAGTAAGTAAATCAATAATAATAAATTTTAATTCCACTTTCGGACCATTTTAAGTACGAATTCAAGATTAAATTAACTTTATAATTCTTGAATCATGCGCATTTTGAGATTGATTCAATCTAACTTTCGTGTTATTTCAAGTACGAATTCGGGATTGAATTTGGATAAGTTAAAAATTTCGCGATTGAAAATCCTTACTTGATTTAATATTTCTGTACTTGATTCAAGAAAATTCGTTCACACCGTACTATTAATACCGCTTCGGTTTGATTTGAGTACGGATGGATTGATTTTTCTTTCGAGTGTAGTGATTTTATCTAGTACATTAATCCAGCAAGAATAATATAGCTTTTTTGTGATAAATTATTTATAAAACAAATGTCAAATCGAAATGTTTTTAGCCGAATTAAGTTTTTCGAAATGCAAATAGAATAAATTCATTTAAAGGTTTGCATAGTATTTCTATTCACACAAATAGGAGGAACTTTTCACGACCGGTAATTAATACTTTATTAACAACTTCTTTACGTTGTTTCATAAATACAATATTTACAAAAAAATTTAATTAATTATTTATTACAGCTTAGAAACAGATATTAGCTAAAAGTTAGAACAAAGTTTATTGCTTTCGTAAAGTGTTATATAAACGGAAATTGATTCAGATTTTTTAATAATTTTTTTTTTTTTGATATTTAGGGAAATTATCTGAGCAAAGGCCTTTAAACTTCAACGATAAAAAAAAAGAAAACAGAGGTTTACAAAAACAGTTTTTTATCTAAAAATCTTTTGACCAAAAGCTTTCAACATCTTAATTTTCGAGACAGAAGAAGAACCCAGTAAAAACTTCGCCTACAAAGTAATCAGAAAAACATAACAGCACTACTCTTCCAATTCTACTGAAAGAACCAATGAATTTTACAAGGGATGTCTCAAAATAAACGCATTCAAAAGTAAGTCATTATTTTTTATACCTACATACATCGTGAAATATGTAGTTATAGAAGTTATTATAGAAGCAGTTATAAAGAAAACTACTTAATAATGAGTGAAAGAAGCTATTCATTTTGAAAAAGTAAGCGAAGTTTTTACTGGGAATATACAAATGTTTGGTGAATCATTGAGTGAAATAAATTTTAAATGACATCGTTTGATTGACAAATTTGTTATGGTGAATTTTATATTTGCGATTATATCGTAAGCGACAATTAGTACAAATTTTTTTTCTTGCAAATAGGTTATAAGTACTCATTACAATGACGAGCAAATTTAAAGACTTTAAATTTGTAACCGTTGTTGTAAATCTAACTGCCCGTCTATACCAGAGATAATTATTGCGACATATATTGCAGTAAATGTCTAAATTATGTTATCTTTAATGTAGACAGCAATTTCTTGTACATATTTATTGCCGACAATTTATCTTGCAATAATTGTTAGTCCATTTTCGTTGACAATTGAAGCACAGCCGCGAATAACGTTTTAAGTAACAAAATAATAATTTTTCAGGAGAGCAAGAAAACGTTTTTTGACAGACAGCAATATTTGTTTTAAAAATTTTTATTTCTATTATTAAAAATAATGATAATAAAAACTTTTACGCAAAAGGCTTTTAAAACATTATGCCGCACTGCAAAACCATTTCGGCTTCACCATTTTGTTAGTAACTTGCAATGTTCTCCCACTGGCTGACACTTTGTACGCCATTTTGAAGGCGTTAATGTGCACAGTTTTGGTTGATTTGATGTTTAAAATGTGTAAGAGAGTAAGGTCAACGGTTATCTGCAAAAAAACAGTTTTTGCAAAATGTGGCGTTTACAACGTTATTCGCGGCTGTGCTTCAATTATTGCTTACATAAAACGTCAAATTTGGTTATCAATTGAGAAAAAAGAAGCAAAAAAGAAAAATATAAAAGCAAATTGTGTGAGAAAGAAATTAAATTTGTGAAATGCAGGTGTGTTCTAGAATCCGAATCCCCTCGAAAGTCGATTACTTTAGCATTTTTGGTGTTCTGCGTTTCACATCCACAAGTTTTTATTCGTTTTCAATTAGAGTAGTAATGGGTTGGGGAAAGTAAAACGAATCGTCTTTTATTCCAATATTTGATAACATTTTTAACAATAAAATACATTTCGTTTTTAGCTTAAAATCTTCTTTATCCAATTTAATCAAAAATATATCGTTATCTAAAATGCAAAAGTCCCTAGCTTACCTTAAAGCCAATTTTTGCGAATTTCCGCGAATTTAGCAATTTTTACCTAATTTTTGCAATCCTTATAGTTTTAGGGACTTTTAATCAATTATATGGCTGGTTTGAAATATTCAAAATTTACGCGATTTTTCGCTATTTTTGCAATTTTTTTTGTTATTTTCCGACATTTTGTTTTTTTTACCGATTTAGCTATTTCAAAGAAATTTTAGTGTTTGTTTAAAAGTTTGCCATTTTTCGCGAATTTTATCCGTGTTCGCGATAGAAGCTATTTTTTCCTGTGATTCTTTACGGCTTTCATGATTTAAAAAAATATTAAACATTGCTATCATGCTGCGGTTAGCAAATTAGCGATCTTTAGTCCAAAAAAATTTTTTTTCGAACAAAAACTTCGAATACACAAAAACATGCGGATTTGAGAACACCAATTTATGAATTATGCGGATTTAAACAATTTTTCGTTTTCAATTCGAGTCGAAACCTAGAACATACCTGATGGTAGCAAATTATAATTGTAGTAAAAGAATTAAATTAAAGAATTTAATAAACACTACAATAAAATTACAAAAATTATTTGTATTAATATAATTTTTTTCTTATTCGACTTTTATTATTTAAATTTATATTAATTTGTTTAAGTTTGAGTTCTTTTTTATATAAAAATATTAATTTTATTATTTTTTTTTTTTTTTTTTTGTTAATGTAAAATTAATATTTTTATATAAAAAAGTCCTCAAGCTTAAACAAATGAATTTTAATTTTAATAATAAAGTCGAATAAGAAAGAATTTATATCAATAAAAATAAGTTTTGCAAAAAAGCGCCAGTTTTTACACTGCACCTTCTTCCTTGATGTTTTTCAAATTATGAGTTTCTCTTTAGTGTAGACCTAGGGTAAATAAAGTATTACATTGCTTAAAGGTCCAAATACACTTATTAAAATACTCATCAAGCATTGTGGTAGTATCTATTAGTGTATATGCCACACCGACGAAGCTGGATAAAAAATGACGGCGAATATTACGTCCAGCACACGTACACGAGTAAATTCTCCTGCTGGACAAGCATTTGACAAGTGTATTTGGCCCTTAAGAAAAAAAGTAATAAAATCCTTTCTCCCGTAAAATTTGCCTTTTGTCACTTACGATATAATTTCAAATAGGGCTCAATATATCGTCAAAATATATAGATAGCGACTCGGGTCTATACCTAAGAGCCAGTGTTGCCAATTTAGCCATTTAGTGGCTAGATTTAGCCATTTTTCACCCTGTTTAGCCATTAAAAAATTATGTTAGCCATTAGCCATTTTTTTAGCCATTTTTCAACTTGTTTAGCCATAAAATTTATAAAATTAATATAAAGATTTTGAACAATTAAAACGCCTTTAATTTAAATCACAACTTTTACAAATGAAGCACAGCCGCGAATAACGTTTTAAGTTACAAAATAATAATTTTTCAGGAGAGCAAAAAAACGTTTTTTGACAAGCAGCATTATTTGTTTTAAAAATTTTTTTTTTTCTATTATTTAAAATAGCGATAATAAAAACTTTAATGCAAAAGGCTTTTAAAACATTATTCCGCACTGCAAACCCATTTCGGTTTCATCATTATGTTAGTAACTTGCAATGTTCTTCCACTGGCTGACACTTTGTACGCCATTTTGAAGGCGTTAAGGTGCATAGTTTTGGTTGATTTGATGTTTAAACTGTGTAAGAGAGTAAAGTCAACGTTTATCTGCAAAAAAACAGTTTTTGCAAAATGTGGCGTTTACAACGTTTTTCGCGGCTGTGCTTCAAATGTTGAAAATCGCTATAAACTATGACGCTGAAACATCTTTTAAAATAAAGGAACAGTATTCCACTATTAAATTTATAAAACGCTGTTTCTTTCTGGTTGCAAGTATTTCAATTAAGGGATGCAGGCGGTAACAAAATTGTTTTAGAAATTTCAGAATTGCCTATAAAGTTGCTCTCACTTCCATGGTCTAATGCTGAAGTAGAGAGGGTGTTTAGCCACGAAAACATCGTTAACAGAAATTGGAGAAATAGGTTACATTAAGCAACCGTTAATTCGATTTTATCAATTAGGTAAACATTTTTACCATAAATATTTATACCAACATCACAGTATTGGAGAGGGTACTATGCGTTTGCACTGATGTCTGTAACGCCTTAAAATATTGGTCCCTAGCCCACCTTTACGTATACCGATTAACTCAGAATCGCTTTCTGAGTCGAACTAACGATTTTTGTCCGGCTGGCTGTCCATGTAAACCTTGCGCGCAAAGTACAGGTCGCAATTTAGAGATTATTTGATAAAATTTGGCACAAAGGTTCTAATGTGGTGTAGAGTATCATAAAGTCGGGTTTAACCGACTATACTTTCTTACTTGTTTTTTATTGTAGATCTGGACTCTAAAGGTTGGGTAAATGTTGTCGTGATTATGATTTACCTTCAAATTATTTAAAACTTATGATTATTTGAAACTAATGTGTGATTCCTATGAGATGTACAATAACGACATCAAATTTTTCGATGATTTAATTTTTTAATATTAATTTATTATAATATTAATTTACGTTTATTTTTATTTAACAAATTGATCTTAACTCACAATTTCATCGTTAACAACTTTAAATTAATTATTTCTGTTCTGTTATTGAATTTTAATGTGTTTTTATTTAAAAAATCTTTTAGCCATTTTTTAGCCCATTTTTAGCCATTTTTTAGCCATTTTTAGCCCAAAATTTAGCCATTTTTGGCCACCAAGTTTTGGCAACACTGCTAAGAGCACAATATATGCATGTTTGGATAAGAAAATTTGCTTTCTAGCAATATAGTTTTAATAAGATAATTTCTACAATATAATTTTTTATATAACTTTTCGATAGAGTTAATAATTTTTGTTTCTATTTTCTCTTTTCAGGTAAGGAGCTTTAAATAATATTTTAAATAATAAAAATGTAAGTGTACATATATAAGATAAACAATGATTACAATAAAATATTGTGTAAGTCGGACGGACTGATTTTAAATATTTAGTTTTAAGATTTTACTAATTACTGTTAGGTCTACATAAGGCAGATTTATATATAAATACCAAAGTATACGGAAAAGCCGCATGATCTTGTATTAGAAAATTAAAACTCAAAAGTAAAAAGATCACATATCATATTATATATCTTTAGCTGTTGTCAGACATCTGATGAAAATCAGCTTTAAAATTTTTTGTTGCATTTACTGAATACAAAATTTAAAATTGGTTTCGAAAACGCCCTTTTTTAATTTTTTTTGAGATTTATTTTTTTATATCGATAATATCCATAAAGTAACTAATATTAAAAATCAAATACTTTTCCTAAAATCTCATTGAGATCGAAAATGATTCGAAATATTGTAAATTTTTCGGTTTGATTTCTAAACGAAATATTATAAAATATTTTCAAAATTATAAACTCGAGGCCAGTATTGAAAATAAATTTTATTAAACTAATTGCCGATATTTCGATACTCTTTGAGTATCATCATCTGGGCTTGTCTATAAATATAAATGTAGAACTCATACAAAAAAGTGTCATAATAAAGCACATAGAAAAAACTACAATCAAAATACATACACTGGCGAGCAAAACCAAGTACACGCAGAGAAAAAATATGGTTGGGCATGGTAACGGCAACAACACTATGTTTAATGTAACAATATATTGTTGTCGTACACAAAAAATTTTTATTTTTCTTTAATATCAACAATATTATAGTTACTGTAAACATATCAATGTTTATCGCAATTATAAATTTGAGTATTGTTGACCGAAAAATAATTATTTTTCTAACAACTTAATTATGATACCTTTCTAAACATATTATATTTCTCACAACCATATCATGATATTCAATAGCCATAACATGATAACTTTCTATATATTAATCATATTATGTTAAAGATGCAATCAAACTATTTTTACTCTAATCATATTATGTTAGCGCCATTTATATAATAATTTTGAAGAGGTTGTGTCGTTTTTTTTTATTTGTGAGCGGTTAAACAATTAAAAGATAAAATTCCATAAAAAAATAAGTTTAAAGAAATAAAAAAATTAAAATATTAGCGGAGTTCATTCATTATTAGTGATGTAATGGTGCAAATGCAAAATATCGTAGTTTTTTTGTAAAATCCACAAACAAAACACACTGAGATTTCGTTATATTTTATAAAAGTGCTACGATATTTCTGTGGTTTTCATGGGCAACCGCGTATGTCTTAAAACCAATTGTTCAGGAAAGCCGAAAAACCATACTAGATCAAACTATGGGCTAGGTATTGCACATTTTACACTTTGTCATTACGTTAAAAAATCGGAATTGATCCATCTTTTTTCAAAAAAATATAAAGAGCGTTCAAACTTAGGCAATATGGCACCAACATCTTAAAATCGAAAAAATGGACACACGCGGTTGCCCATGAAAACCACAGATTATTTATTTGCTTTTTTGCAAGCCTTATATTGAATTCCGCTATTTGATTAACATTAAGAAAAATTGTAAAAAGCCACAAAATAAAAAATCGATTCAAAAATATTTAAATCTATTTTGCATTTTTATGACAGCTATGAAATGCTGTATCATAATATGATTGCTTCTAAATTTGTTATGATTAACATGATGATAATATGATTACTTCTTAGCTTATTATGATTAACATGACAATAATATGATTAATTTCTTAGCTTATTATGATTAACATGACAATAATTTGATTACTTCTTAACTTAGTATGATTAACAGAATAATAGTATGGTTAAGGGAAAAATATTATGATGTAATATTACGAGTATATTTAGTCATAATATGATTCAATAATAATCTTAATATGGTGACTACAATCATAATTCTTATCATAATATGTTGCCCTTAGAATATGTTTACCACAACCATGTTTTTTCTTTGCGTGTACATGCTCAGCATATTTCTATTTACTGCTTCATATCTTGCTAAATACAAGAGCGAATTTCAAAAAATGTTTACCAATTATACTTTATTATATTAGCTAAAAAAATGCGTATTGAATGTAGTAATCACAGATCAAAAACAAAAAAATTCAATATAAACAAATAAGTCAGCTCAATTTACTCAGTTTTGCACGATTCTTCAGTATTATTAAGATTTGCCATTTTTAGTATGGTATCCACAATCCTTTATTTTTAATGACATTGTTTACACGCCTCGGCATGCTTTCCACCAAATTCTCTCCAAATTCACTTGGAATATTTTCCCATTCTACCTTTACACGGCTCCAAAGGTCTGCAATACTATTAGGCGCTCGATTGTGTTGTCCCAATCGTCTTTTCAATACGGACCACAAATTCTCTTTTGGATTTTGATCCGGATTCTGTGCTGGCCATTGTATTACCTGAAATTTTTGTTTAGACAGCCATTTTTTGACGACTTTAGCCGTGTGTTTTGTGTTTCCGTCCTGTTGGACAAACAAAATCGGGTAAATGGGTGTGATGAATACGAAGGGAATCCTCTTTCTTCATAATTCCATTAATTCTTACCATAGGTCCAAAATGCCACCAAGTGAAACAGCTCCAAATCATTAAGCTACCGCCGCCATGTTTAACGATTTGTTTCACATGATAATTTTGAATAGATTCATGAGGTCTGCTCCAGAAATATTCCTTACCATCAGATTGGAATCGGTTAATTTTTGCCTCATCGGACCAAATAACCGATTCCAATTGTCATCGGGGTATTTATTTCTTTGAGAACCGTAAAGGGCGAATGCTATTATAACCAACAAGTTTTGGCCTTAATAAGATGATATGGATACCAACGACTTGTGGTACACTACGGCTCTACGTGCAAAACAGTTGAGCCAGTGTGTACATTGGCATGGTCGTCTTACGTGCAGGTGATGTGGACTAGCCATCTAAAAACAAATGCGTTGATAAAGCATCACCAATAAAAACAATACACAAATTGCGCAACATTTGTTGTATTTATCAAGAATCAAGCACGACAAACAAAATCTTATTAATTAAAAAATTTGTATTCCCAAATATTACTTTAGTTATAACTTTGCAAGTGCATGGCATAAAAAATGGAACTGGTAAATTGCTTTATTTTAATTAACTTGCGTAGTAATAAAGCAATTTGATTTTGGTTTTTCTAAATCCAGTTTCTATATGTAGTTGTACAATTAATGTTCGGAGAATTTCAACCAATTGTTGTGGGGAATGTAAAAAAAGATAAACTCACTGTTTATTTTTGGTATTTTGTTTAAACTTTGATATCGTTGCAAATAAGAGTGTTTGTTTGAGTGTTTGTAATTCTCATTCACTCTGCTGTTTTATTTGCTAATATCTTTAGCTTTTCTTAAATTTTTTAGGAGAAGGTTTCCTGATGATCTGGCCTTAGCAACCAGTGAAATGCGCATAGAAACTTTCTTATCCTTCAACAATAAATTACAGTGTATTTAGCAAGAATAAAAATTGGAAATTAAGCACGAAAAACAAAATCTTATTAATTCAAAATTTTGATAAAACTTTTTAGAAAATAATCATACTTGCCTGATTTTTTTATTTTTATTGAAAAAAATTAGGTCAACATTTTGACCCATTTTTTGGGCGTGCTGAGGTTTGTCATAAAAACACCTGGGTTTCAATGTTAGCATTCGTGATCGATTCGAAAGCAATTTTATTTTAATTCTTTCAGCCGATACTAAACGAATCGAAATTATTTTTTTAGTATTGTAAAGCATTTTTTTAAGTTTTCACAATACTGAAACAATAACTTCCATTCTTTCAGTATCGACTGAAAGAATTAGAAATAAAATCTCTTTCGAAACGAATAAGTATTCTTCGATAACGACTTCCAGAATTAGACACAACAGGGGTAAAGCACCCTGTGGATATTTATGAAATTTTACAAAACTTTTTAAGGGCCATTTTCTCAATGTATCGATAACCTGGCTGTTATTTAATGTCAACAAAAATTTATTAGAGCGATAAACTGTCCGTTAACGATTTTGGGTTTCTCAATATACCGACAAAAAACATTGTTTTCAACTGGCAACACCTCTCAAAATACAAGTTAAAGCTGGGAGTCAGCTGATTAAATTTATCTGTACGGCAAATAAAAGGAAAATAACTAATTGGCAGATGAGTGCTGGTTAGCTTTGCGACAGAATAGAAGCAAATTAGACATTGAGAAAACCAAATTTCTTTAATGTGCAGTTTTTCGTTGGGAAAAGAGATAATCGTATAATGAGAAAACGGCCATAACTCTTTTAATACAAATTAGGCTTCTTTTGCATAGAAGGTTATTTGTGTTTGTCTCCTGAGCTCCTTCAAAGTCAAAACATGTTATCACTTATTTCCAAGTTCGCAAAAAATTCTTAGAGACTATTTGGCTACATTTTTCCAGTTTTGTTGCCTGCCGACTGAAAATAAAATTCTTTTTAAAAGTGAAATTTTGACTTTGTATTGTCTTCTCCCAAACAAACAAAACAATTTATTACTTGTCAAAATGTATCTAATCATTTTATGATTATAACTTTTTTCAAGATCATTTACTAGAAATGTGTTCAATCAAATGCACACACACACACGCATACCACCCAGCCAAACAAAAATGTTTTAAGTTCAAGATCTTCAAATGGCGTAATGCCAAAATATTCGAAAGTGATATTTTGTTTTTGATAAAATTCCCATGCAGAGCAAAATAATTTTTCATATGACTTTCTTTTTATATTTTTAAAAAGAAAGAAATCTATAAGAGATTTAATAAAAGATAACAATAATAATATTTGAAGAACAGCGCAGCTATTATGTCTTAATCTATAATATATAAAAAAAAAATTATTTTTAAATTTATGGCCGCCAAAAAAAAAAAAATATTTAAAAATGCATTTTAAGAATTTCGTGAAAAGTATGTGTGACGTGTAACAGGAAAATAATAAATACAAGTGAATATTTATTAAATAATAGAAAATTGAAAGGAAAAATTATTAAGGCAAAATATGTTTTTGAATGAAATTCTTGTTTAATTTGTGCAAATATTTGTAGTTATAAATAAAAAAAAATGTTTCGTTATAGTTACAAAAAGATATATTTTTAGTTACAGATGTTGTGCGATAAATATAAATGTATTTCCAATTTGTGCCGTGTCTTTAATTTTTTTCTATGAATGTAAATTTTTTTTTTTTATTTATGTATTCTGTATTTTCATTTGCGGTATAATATTGACTAATTAGCATATTTAATTTTTTTTTTTTTTTTTTGGCATTACGTTTGTCTGTATCCAAAGCTTTCAATTTTATTTTTTTACGGTTTTTTCTTTTTTGTTTAAATCAATCTTTAGACTTGAGCTGAAACTTGTATGATTCGTTGTAGAATCGTTTGTTAGTAGTTATGAGGTTTGTTTTTGTTATTTAAACGTCTAATGACCTAAATTAAAATGCTTTATAAAATTTAACACAAAAAAATTTCGCAAGAAATACAAAGTAAAAAAAAAAAAAAATTATATACTAAAATTTAAATGTATAGTAGAAAGAGAATGAATAATAGATGATCATGTTAAATTTTCTAAAAGGTGCACAATGGGGACAAGTGCAAAAAAAACCTCTTGAAATATTTAATATTTTCATCGAGTAGGAATTTGAGTATATTTAAAAGACACTAAAATTTTACATTTCTCAAAATCATATCTTCAACCAGCGTTGCCAGAAGACTTGGAAGTAGGAAATGGTAAATGGACTCCAAAATCGATTTTCGATTTTTCGATCGACTTTTTTTATTTCGGTTTTTGAAATCGATTAATCGAACCTCAAAATCGATTCTAAAATCGATTTCATAATCGTTTAAGATTAATTTGCAAACTTATAAATTATATCACAAAGGCAAACTACTACTACTACTAGAGAAATTAAAATTAGATTTTTGCAGTGGGTAGATATGACTACTTTTTATAGTTCTGTAAAAAGTGAAAATGTGTAAATTTTGAGATGGCCTTCAGAGGAACAAGTGCATGTACATTTCACATATTAAAATTGTATTCTTGTGTAGTCAATCAGGCCTGTCACATAAATTAATTCTGATAGAAAGTGGAAGTGATTTCGTATCTTGCTTGATATAAAACGAAATCACTTTTGATCGGAATTGATTTCTGTGACAAGCCTGAATGTATGGATAGTATTTCAAAGGATTACGACAATAATTCCTGCTAAGTTACTATTAAATAGTTTTAGAAAACAAATGTTTGCATGTCATTGATTTCAGAAAGATGCAGAGATATTTCGTATTTGATAGGATAAATTACATACTTTTTGTTTTTTCACTCTGCTTAAAACTACACTGGTCTGTATAAATATTAGCGTTTTTCCACAGGAATGACATGTTGTCACCTGTTGTGTTTCTATAATATGCTGATTTAAACGAAGCTGACTTTCAGTGTTTGGTTCGGTACGATATGTTTAGGACTGTTTTGTTCACTGTCCATTGATGACTTTAATTTCTGAATAACAAGAGCCCTTATATTAAAGTTGGAAGTTGGTATACTTCTAATAGATTAATACGTAAAACTACAACTTTAGAATTGGGAAACTGCATAAGCATACCTACAGACGCACAAAAAAATAAGGGCGATTCTATTCTAGACAACTTTTAACATCAATTTTCAAATCACACTATTTGACACTTTTTGATGCCAACTTAAAGTAAAATATCTATATTTTATAATAATATAATTTTGTTGGACGTAAGCTAAAATATAAATTTGTCGTGCACTTCGAATCATTAAGATTCATAGATTTGGCGCGAACAAAAAATTCATTAAATGTTGCACCCGTCATGGCTTAAAGAGAAAATTTCTTGTTATTGGATTATATTTCTCTACGATGTTTGATTTGATAATCATCGTCTGATATCTCATCTTTCACATTAAAAAAGAAAAATACAATAAAAGTTTAAACATTAACAGAGTTTTGTGTTTTTGTGGTATGATCTTATGAAAGTGGGCCGATTTGGTTGCACCCGTCATGCACTTTAAAGCTCTCTCGTGGCTATTTGATCGTTTCATATAAATTTTTGTAAATAGATAACAATAGTATATAAAAAAATGTTACCCCTTCTAGAAATAACTTAATTGCAAATGTGTTTCTTTCTATTAGTAAAAGACGTTTAAAGCGTCTAAATGTTGCACCCGTCAGAATAGAATCGCCCATAAGTTTAATTGTGCATGCCCATAATTTATCGTTTTAGTTAAAATTAAAATTAAAAATTGTCAAAATTTTTATAAAAATAAAAAAATCGATTTTAAAAGCCCAATAATCGATTTCAGTATAAAATCGCATACGTAAATTCGATTGCAATATATTTTTTATATAACAAAATCGATTTTCGATTGGAATCGAAATCGATTTACCATTCCCTACTTGGAAGGAGATTTTGGCGAAATAAATCTTATTTTGAAGAGAAAAATCTTAAAATTTTTTATAATAAGGGCAAAAAAGTAAAAATTATTCATTTCTTTACAGAAACTACTTTTTATTATGGAAACTATTTAAATACAAATACTTAATTGCGGTTATACAAAATTAGATTGCAGGTTTAAAATTGTGTTTTAAGTTTAATTTTCCAAAAAAAATACATTTTAAATGCATTTAGTTTCTAATAAATAAGAACGTAAAAAAGTTTATCTATATAAAAAAGTTTTATCGAAAGTAATTAAATTCTAATATTAGAGACTAGCATAACCCGCTACTTCGTAAACGTCTCCTTTTTCTTTGGGAACTATATTTTTCCCCCTTTAAGGTATCAAAAATTTCAGTATTGTAGTGGCAGCCCATAATTTAGTACGAATATGTCAATGCAAATAGTTACGATTTTCACCCCTTAAATGTTCGAATTTCGGAAAAGTACTTAATTATTATACGTATTTTTTTGATAAGTTTCGAATGTGGTATTAACTTTGTTTCTATGTTTATTGGTTCAAAAGATGGTAAATTACTCCCTAATAGGGCCGAATTTCAAAAAAATACCAGACACCTGTCCGCTTATTTTTCAAAAGAACAACGATAAGTATCACCTTTATTTTGCATCTCTTTTAGTTTTGGAGATATAAGGTTAACGAATTTTTCCGTTTTTACCTCCTAAACATTCGAATTTCGAAAAATCCCGTCTAAGTGGATCAATTTGGGGAGTGACCAATCGCTAGTCCAAATTTCAAGTATCTAGGGTCAGCGGCATGGGCTGGTCGATGATGAATGAGTCAGTCACTCACGCAACTCTTTTATATATATAGATGTATAAGTTTTGGTCAAAAAAATTACAGTTGGGAGCTATGAAGCTCATACATCATATGAAAACTTAAGGGTTCTCAATTTAATATTATATTTTTTGATACCGTTGTTATATCGAAGGTATTTTGAGAAAATTGCATTTAAAGAAAGCTCATTAAAAATGTGGATTTTCCTAACTATATTCTTATTGAAATTTTTATAAAAATAAAGCTGGTACACTTTTTAAAAGATATTCTTAAGCACTTATGTATACATTAGGGTATTCATTTAATCGGGCTTTTGCTATAATCAGTTAATCGCTCGATTAATTAATCGAGGTTTTGGTTTAATCGGTTAATAATCGGGTTATATTGTTATTGATCGGTTAACCGATTAATAAAATTTTTTTTATAAACTAAATAATTTCAATAAATAAAAATTTATTATTTGGAATTTATTAGTAAAAAAAAAATAGGCCCCTATTGCCGTTTACAACTCAACTCAGTTGAGTTGTAATAAAGACAACTGGTTGTGATCAGTTGTAATTTTTGTTATGTTTTTATTCACAGCAATTTAGCAAAGTTGTCAACCATAACACAAAAATTACGAAAATACAACCCAACTAAGTTGAGTTGTAAACCGTAATAGGGGCCATAATAACTTAACAATTTTTGAACTAAAACGAGCAAACAAAAAAATAATTCATAACTATGTTATACATTTTTATACCCACGCCACAATAGTGGAGATGGTATTATTTGTGCTGATGTGTGCAACGCCTTAAAATATTGGTCCTAGACCCACCTTAAAGTATACCGATCGACTTAGAATCACTTTCTGAGTCGAACTAACGATGTCCATATTAATATGGACACATAAGCATGATGTGTTTTAAATACTGTGGTGTAGGGTATCATATGGATATCATATGACCGACTATACTTTCTTACTTGTTTACATATGTATTATGTATATATTAAAAAATAAACTGCGAGATCATTTTATTTCAATAGTTTAAGGATATCTTATAAAATAATTTTTTAGAAAAACAATTTGTTAATTTGGCACATTTCTTCAGTTTTGATAAATTTTGACATGGAAAAATTCTTTCAATTATCGTAGATGTTGGAGAAATCATAAGCAGCCCATAATACAAAATTTCTAATTTCTCAGTCCTTTTACTGGATTTTTCTAAACATATAAAATCATCCACTATGCCATTAGAGTCCTGTTTTATTTTTTAAATTTTTAACACTTCTAATTGTTTCGGAGTTTCTTCTGTTGGCAGGTCATCATCTTACTCATCATGGCAAAGCTCAACACCGAGCATTCTGCAAAAAAGTTCATTTCCGAATTCTTTAATTTTTGTTTTTGTACTGTAATTTAAAAATGAAATTCTTTTAAGAAATATATTGTAGGAAAAAATATTTCTAGACATAACTTTTTTGGTGCACTTTGGTAACTTTTTTGGTGAACTTTGGTTCAGATAACATTGTAAAATTCAACTGCCGTTTTGGAACTCACCCCTTCTTAAAAACACTAAAAAATATGGTTTAATACTACAAAAAATCAAAAATTTTGTTACATCGGTTAATCGACTGAAATTAACCTGTTTAATCGTTAATCGAAAAAAGCCAATTTTAAATTAACCGATCAGTTAATCGGGTAGTAATTAATCGGTTAACCGATTAACGGTTAACCGAATGAATACCATAGTATACATACATATATACTTTGTTTAAAAATTATCATAAACATGGAATGTGGAATTTTCAAACCAAAAGGATTTTCGGTAACTTTTTCCACTAAGTTCTCCTTTTGGTCTATGCAAACCCAATTATATAAAAAAATTTATTTTACTTATTATGCTAGATTATACGAATTTATTATGTAATTTTATTATTTTATATTAAATGCAAGTCATCGAATATGTAGTCCTTAATTTCGCACATTGCACGCGAATTGATACAAACTTGATTCATTCAATTCAGAACATATCATTTATAGAATTCACGTTTCCGTATTTTTGATATTGTGTCCCATTTGAAAAATATTGCAAGAAAACAAGAATTTTGTCTGGCGAAGAGGTTAATTTCGTAGACTTTTACATAAAAATAGAATTACACCCCACTACACAGAAAAAATTAAAAATTTTCTCTAATCACCAAATTTGTTCCAAATTCATATAATCAAGCAACCCATTTGTTGATTTTGCACCTATTACCAAAATGATTATATTGATTACTAAAAATTTTAAAAATTTAATATTTTGAATATTTTTTTCCCAATAAATAATATTTTTAAATTTAATTAAAAAAATGTTAAAAAACTTTGCCGTTTCAAACAATGTGTTGATTGATTTCGACAATTTCCAACAACAATTTCACAAGTTTGAACTATTTTGTTTTAAACGAAATAATTTTTTGTTATTTAATTAATTTTTTAATTCAAAATTTATTTAAAAACAACTGAAATGTTAATTAAATCAAAATTATGTTTTTAATTTTCATTCAACAAAAAAAATAATTGATTCAATTATCACATTAATTAAATTTAAATACTTTTTAAATAATTTTTTTGATTGATAAAAAACTACTAATAATTTTTTCTGTGTACTTTGCTCCAATCGAATCCAAATTAGTTTCATTCGATTCAGCACGTATCATTGCAAGGAAAACACAAATTAAGTCTGGACAGACCAAGACGGTAATCCTAGGGTTAAGTTTCATTAGTTTTACCTTTTGGTACTAAAATTTAGTAACTAAATACATGATCATTTTTGTTCTTTAATACCTTAATCTTTAAACTCAAAATATTATGTAGTTAAATTCAAACGAAAATTTATTTTAAACAACTTAAAATTCATTTAAAAAACGGATCATTTACATTTCATTTCAAACAAATGATTTTTACATTAATTTTTAAATGTTTTATTTATTAAACAGCATATTTCTTAAAATTGAATAGTTTTTACTTTTAAAAAATATATTTTAACCGACAAAAATCAAACTACATAACAAAATAAATACGGAAAAACATAAATTTTAAAAAATAAAATTATTCGTAAAATAACTATATTTTTATTAAATTTTAACTATACGGAAAACGAATTTAATAACCCACAATCAGTTACTGTAATAATTTCATGAGTGTATAAAAATAAATTTTTTCGTTTCACAAATAATTGTTTTTCATCAATATTCCCAAAATTAACAGCCACGAATCTATGATGCTTTTTTAATGTTTTGTATGGCCAGAAATAATGATGCATTTTAGTACAAGTGTGCAAAACCAATAGACAATACCCTGTTTAAAAAACTGTAAAACGGTTATGTAGGTATGTTGTACAAACTTAAAGTTAAAAATCTTTATTTCTAAAAATAAAAAATCTTAATTAGAGAATAAAAATCTTCAAATCTTATTTTCTTAAAAAAATCTTCAAAAATAAGATAAAATCTTAATTCTGGCAACGCTATCTTCAACTATCCAGTATTTGCATGAAATCCAAAGGGGGTGTTCATTCTGCACTAGTTATTGGTGTTTTAAGACTGTGCCTAAGATACCACCTCACTGCGGGAATACTTGTCTATTATAATACAAATACCCTTTGGGTCGTGGTGCTTATGTCCTTTTACATATATGTCTGTGCCCACATGGGTTTTGTATAGTGGCTAGGTTCTTGTTGAGTTCATTGAATAGTTTCTTATTTTCTTTAAATGCATATAGTACTTCTGCTATAGATTATGTGAACATTATATGTAGACCTTTCAAAGTCGTTTCTTAAGTGCTAAAGAGGGTTCAGGTTATATACCTATCCGTTTAATTTTTAACAGGGTTAATTAATTATATACATTTTTGACATATTTCAAGTGTGTTACAAGTTCTAAGCCATAATATATAAAAATATTATAACTAAAATCTTAACAATTAAGTTAAACTAGATTTCACTTAACACCAAAAGTATTGAAATTTAAAAAGGAAACTCTACTCTCTTCTTTAAATTAAACTTAATTACGAAAATGTTCATACTTTTTAATAAAGTCAATGTTCTTTTAAGTCTTCAAAGAAAAAAATACTAAAATAAAAGAAGAAATTCAATACAAATTTTTGCGCTACAATTCCTTAAGTAGACAACCAGACAGACACAAAAACTGACAGCCAGGCAGCGATTTACATAAGTGTTTTTTAAACAAAAACAAAAAAAAAGAGCACTAAACTAAAGAAACATTGAAAAATATTAATAATAAAGAAAATTATTATATTTTCCTTTCTTTTTTTTCGTTTCGACTTATTTAAACTGCAAGTTTAGCATAAACGTGTCATGAATTAGATCATTGTTGAACGAATACAAGCAAATATTAGTTAACATGGAATAATTTAAAACAAAAGTTTAGTTGGTAAACACGAATCTGGGATACCCTAGAGCCAAGGTTTCTAAATGGAGGTGTGCCGACGTCTTGAGTGCCAAACTGATTTCAGGGGGGTTTGGAAACGGAAATATCGAAAAATCTTTATCTTTTGGAAACAAGTTAGAGATGGGGGTCGGCAAAAAAAAAATATTTAGTTTATCCGTGAAACAAAAATCGTTGGGTTAGTAGTCTGAAAAAATTGTACCTTCGGTCTTATATGGAAGGGATGGACAAAAAAATAGACTCACTTCCACAAAAATTCTGATAGGATAATAATGCTTATTTAAGATTTTTTTTATGGCTGTGTTCGAAAATAACCATTAAATATCGCTCTTTAGTTTTAGGTTCGGTCGATTTGTGGAAAACACAAACGCTAATAGTGCTTGTGTAATAAATCATTAAACAAAATAACGTTTGACTGTTTGTCATCTTCGAGCACAAAAAATACCGTTATAATCCGAATCACTACAGTTTACTATAATTGTTGTATTTTTTAACGAAGTACGGAATACTAAAAAATGTTCGGCTATTTCAATAATCAGTATTGTGGTTATTTTGTTGAACTTTTTATGGTTTTTAATCCAAATATTAAGTATTTTTATAATCAGGCTTAAGTTCATCAAATTTAATTTTCATTAAATTATTTTTATGAAGAAAGGAAATTTACAACACGAAAATTAGTTAAAATTGTTATTGATAATTTTCATTCTTGACGTGGCTGGGGCTTGAACCCCGGCCGGCAGGTTACCATGACATGTTTCGATCGCAACCACTCGATCTCCTCAGATGGATTTGCCGTCTTACACTCGCAGCCATCGACGACTGCTGACGTCAATAGTCAAACATCAATCCTTAAACCAAATTGTATTTTAACCTTTGGTAGATCGAAATTTGCTTTTCTGAATAATTATCCATTTTTAATTGATTTTACGTGTTTTTTCCCTACTTCTGCTTTCTCGTTCTTGAAAATAGCAATGTACAATATTAAGGGTTGTGTTCGTCTACACCAACATTAAAAAAACATATATCGTTTTAGGATGTGTGAGTCGAACGCTAATTAATGATTATTTTCGAACACTGATTTAAATACAATGTTTGTCTACAGCACCTGTTATTTAACGAAGAACAGAACAGTATATAATGCTCGGCTCTTTCTTGAAAATATGTATGTAGTTACGAACGATATTAAGGGGCGTGCTCGTCTAAACAGTCACTAAACAAATAGATATCGTTGCAGGGTTACTTAGTTTCATGTACTCTCCAATTCTGTTTTGTTTTGTCTTCCTTACTCTTTTCCACTTGAAGTTGGCTGTAGGTCTATTTGTATTTATTTTTATATAAAATATAATAAGAGAAGAGGACAGACAAGATACAATAACGTAAATTTCAACACTAGGATTTCATAATCTTGAACTTATGCAATTTTAAAGCAGGATTTAAACAAAAATAGCAGCAAAAATTGCAAGTCTAGAGGATAACTTAGCGATTTGCATTTAAACAATATGCACAACGTGATATTTCAATAGGCCTATTACAAATGTTATATATCTAACCTCTAAGTGTTTCTGGCTCTGGACGTATCAGGTAGATCCCCGGTACGCCGCACAGACAAGTATTTGGCCCTTAAGTCGCTCAAAATTAATTTTTTTTTTATATTAGCACTACACCCTTTTTACTGTTATTTTTAAAAGTCAGGTAACCCCTCGAAACAATAGAATCAATATGGCGCAGTTCAACCAGCTGTATAAAGTCAGTCGGAAGTTACCAATCGAAAAACGTGTTCGTATGATTTGTTCGATACGCTCAAAACTTTAGTGTCTTCAAATATTCATTTTATGGTGATAAAGTAGATTTTGTGTTAGTTTCTATTATGGATTGTGTTCAATCAAGTATGTGCTTTATCTAAAACTTAAGTTTTACATTGATTCTAATTACTAACTAGTTTTATTGCCCTTAATGGTTAAGCTCTTCAAATGCAAAAAAAGAACACACAACTTTTTATTTCACAGAGGTTTCAAACTATTTCTGTTCGTTTAAATTTGGTAATATTTTGTAGAATAGATCCTCCAGAAATTTAAAAAGCACAAAACAGCCACCCTAATCTGCCCCTAAATTTTTAGCGATTTTTTTAATACATGGGCTTTGAAAACTTGGTTAATCAAGAATTTCAATAAAATGTCATTTTTTTCGAGACCAACTGGGCTTATTGTTGGACATACCTAAGGCAACACTAATGATGGGAATACCGGTCGCCGCTATTTTGAAGAACACGAAAGATCAGCAGAGATATCTGGGATTGACAAAAATTTAATATACCGGTTAAAAATAATACTTGATGCCATGTGCTTGGGTATTAAAATTAAGGATATGCACTAATAATATTGAAAATAAATACGATACTGTAAAAAACGACGAATAAATAAAATTTAATTTAATGTTTTTTGCCTTTTTCTACACTGAAATACCCTAACCTACCTTGAAATCCAATAAAATACTAATATAAAATTTTAAATGAAAAAAAAAAAAAAAATAATTTTGAGCGACTTTTAGGGCCAAATACCTGTCTGTGCGCCGTGTTATGTAGAAAATCTGCCAAACGGCAAGCTTAAAGTAGTGTCATCACCAATATTCCCCATGTGTGCAAATGTCCTCCTTAATATGCCTGTAGAAAACCCACGAAGGGACAAATAACTCACAAAAAGCGGGTAGCCAAGACTGATGCCACACAAAAAATTATCGCTTAATTTTTTTTCAATTAAATCATTAATCAAAAGTAAAATCACTTTGAATAAAAAATTTAATCAAGTGAATTAAACGCATACTTATATCAACAACATTTTGTTAATACCAAAAAATATTGAATTAATACTATTAATTTGTTTACTGGTGCAAATTTAATTAATTTTTCAAATTATAATTTGATTTATAATTTTTTTAAATTATAATTTATATATTTTAAATGAAATCATATCTTTATTTTTTTCTGTGTATCAATCGTATCAATTATAACCACAAGCGGATAATACCTTCGCTCACAAAAAATGGTGTAGGGTACAAAAATATTGTTTATGACAATTTATGTCATGTTTGTTTTATTCATGTCAATAAACTTGTAACGAAAATAAAGTAAGAAAAAAATAAATTCAGATAAATAGTCGTTGGTCGCATTTATTAAAAAAAAAAAATAATGTGCGAATAAATACATAAATTTACAAGTATTTGTTATTGTTTAATTTTATGTTTTTTTTTTTTTTTTGTTTTAGTTATTAAAATTCATGTAATGAATTTGTTAAGTCAATCGAGCGGAAGTTGCCAAAAATAACAACTAAAAGAAGAATAAATGCAACATAACAAATTTGTTGAGTTGGAATTTTAAAAAAAGCGTTTTGTTTCAAAACATATCACCTTTCATGCGATGATGGCCAACAGCGAAATTTTTAAGCTGAAGTCTTTAAAAAAATAAAATATTTGTGCTATGTATTTGGTGGTAATATTCTTATTAGTGCATTAAGGTTAAGGGCAAGTAGTTTTTTGTTTTCAGCGAGTTAATAGGTCATGCAGTTTTATTAGAGAGACTTTATTAAATTTACGGCCAAAGAAAAAAAGGTGTTCTTCGTTATAATAACAAACAACTATACTATGATTACAGGAAATAGTGCAAGTATATTTTGATTTCCACAAAAATATTAGGTTCTTATTAATCGGGACTTTTTATTAGCATTACATATTTAATTTATTTTGGTCAGAAGATTTGTTTTTTTTTATTTTTAAATTTTTGATAAATAACACGGTGCTACAGTGAAAATATACTTGGAAAATTACCTAGTGTAAGTTGAAGGCCTTGTTGAGTAGATCTCAAATCAGTTTTAAAATGTTCGGTAACACCCTCAAATTTCGGAGTTATTCCGAAAAACCATTTTCGGGTAGGTTCGAGTACTTATCAACACGTAACTCAGTTGATTTTTATCCGATTTTTATTTTTTTAATGGTTTCATAAAGAAGAGACGTGTGCCTTTCTAAATGTGTACACTTTTTGGTATGTGTATACAATTTTTGTAGTGATATTCTTAATTATATCTGATTTTATTTTGATTTTTTCTCGATTTTTCAAATTTAGTGGCATTTTTTTAAATTAGTTTGTTTAGAAACCTACCAATATGTATACACACTATTAAAGCTAATTTAGTTTTGAGTTAAACCAGCTTTCATTTAATAAAATCGAACAAAAAATAAAAAAGTTATTAAGGTTTTTCAAAAGTGAAAAATTTAGCTTTTTCAAATATTGTTCAATAGACCGGGTCAACCTCCATACAAAACAAAAATTATGCCAGTCTCCCCGTAGAATGAAAGATATGTCAATAAAGTTTCTAAAACAGGAAATATTTTTATTTTTTTCTGCTACGCTCACAATTACAGCCCTTTTGGTTTTTTATATATAGCGCTGCCATTTAAAGTCTTATCTCATCAAATCGCATATCGGTGTTCATGGCTTGACAGTGGCTTCATTTTTATCATCCTCCAGGTAGAAGACAATACAAACCAAAACAATTTTCATCAATCACGCCCTAGAACAGGAATATTGTTTTTTTGCAGCGCTTTTTGTTTTATATATACAGCATCGTCATTTAAAGTCCAATTTTATCGTATCGGATATCATTGTTTATGGCTAGAATATGGCTTTGTCAATCATGAACAATTATGGTTAGAAATCAATAAACATTTTTACTATCTTTTATTTCTGCTTAAGCTATTCTTGGAAAAACTGATTTTAAGTGTAAAATCCAAGTGTATCCAGGTGTTTTACGAACTGCTTCCTGTATCCCAATTTGAGGTGTAATGGTGGCAAAATTTTTTTTTTCGGTAGCCACTAGTGGAATTATTAATACGTTTTTCTTAGCTTGAATGCAGTTAACACTTTGGCACTTTGTTTTGTTTTAATTTTGCCGTTTGGGATTTTGACATTTATTTATTACTTGAGTGCATTGCACTTGGTAATGCAGAATTTTAATATTCCCTTCACTATTCCGAAGTAAACTTTAAATTAAAAATATACTAAAAGGGAAGTATTCACAATGTACTTTCTGAAATTATAATAAATAAATTTTTTTTATGAATTTAACAATGTTCTAGAATGTTTCAAAATTATAAGCAATTTATTTCTTATACACACTCTACATACCAAAGTTTGGTTTGTCATTGCGTTTGTGTGTTTTTCAAAAATATTACAATTGACATAAAATGCTTACAAAACAAAAAAATTTGGGCTGAGGATCTGAGATGGCATAAGTGGCGCCAAGACTTTAAAGTTGGATTAAAAATGAAGCCACTGTGAAGCTATGAACACCGATATGCGATTTGATGAGATAAGACTTTAAATGGCAGCGCTATATATAAAAAACCAAAAGGGCTGTATTTGTGGGTGTAGCAGAAAAAAATACAAATGTTTCCTGTTTTAGAAAGTTTATTGACATATCGTTCATTCTACGGGGAGATTGGCATAATTTTTGTTTTTTATGGAGGTTGACCCGGTCTATTGAACAATATTTGAAAAAGCTTAATTTTTCACTTTTGAAAAACCTTAATAACTTTTTTATCTTTTGTTCGATTTTATTAAATGAAAGCTGGTTTAACTCAAAACTAAATTAGCTTTAATAGTGTGTATACATATTGGTATGTTTCTAAACAAACTAATTTAAAAAAATGGCACTAAATTTGAAAAATCGAGAAAAAATCAAATTAAAATCAGATATAATTAAGAATATCACTACAAAAATTGTATACACATACCAAAAAAGTGTATACATTTAGAAAGGCACATGTCTCTTCTTTCTGAAACCGTTTAAAAAATAAAAATCGGATAATAATCAACTGAGTTACGTGTTCATAAGTACTCGAACCTACCCAAAAATGGTTTTTTCGGAATAACTCCGAAATTTGAGGGTGTTTCCGAACTTTTTAAAATTGACTTATGATCTACTCAGTAAGGTCTATAACCTACACTAGGTCGCTTTTCAAGTATAAAAAAAAGTGCTAATTTGTAGCACCGTGTAATCGACATCGATACAACATTTAATCAAATTATCGACGAAGTGATGTTGTCGTCAACTTTATTTGACAACAACTTAAAATTGATATCGACAACGACTGATACATATATGTAAGTGGGTGAATATTTTTTAATATGATTTGTGATTTCCGATTTTTTCAAATATCAGTAACACATTTTTATTGTTTTCTTTTTAATCAATAACCAATTATTGTTAAACAGTGGCGAATTTTACCATTTAAAACTATAATCAAAAGTTGTATTGTGTCATAAATATTGGTTGTATTTGCTGATTTTTTATGAATGTTACATTCATAAAATTATACCATTTACAACATTTACAATTGTAAATATCGTTCAATATTCAAAAAGATTTGTATATTTTAAGTAACTCACCGTAGAAAACTTAAACGTGTAGGTACATTTTGTACTAAATAATTAATTTATGTTTCAATTAAGTATGATATTATAGTATGTTTTCTAAAACACCCACATATGATGTGCCCCATTTAGTTTAAATTTGGGTTAACTTATTTTCACGAAGAGGAAGGTAAGAAGTTACAAACAGTGTAAAACCATTTTCGATTAATTAAAACCAAACAACTAGCGCAAAGTGGGTTGAAACAAAGGCAGACTAAGGATTAATTCAGGGTAGCCCATTATAATTGATTACTTTTTTGGAGTACTTATGCATTATTTAGTAAAAAATATACTTTCTCAAAAAAATGATAGACAATATATTTTTTATTTAAAAAAGATAAAAAATAAATGTAAATAAATACATATATGTATATGCATTAGGGTTGTTCTAAAAATTAAGTTGAACTGGTCACTCCCGAGGATTGAAGATTATTATTATGTCCTGTGGTTCCTATACGGAACAAAGGGCCACCACAAACTGATTTCATTCAGTTCTATGCGATGCTTTATGCTTAATTTCACTCCAACTAAGACGACTTTGAGTAATCTCGCATTCCAGTTGGCGCCTCCATGTGTGCAATGGACGGCCTCTTCTTCTTGTAGTACCCTGGGGTGTCCAGTCGATGGCGGCTTTTGCTATGTCTCCTGTGGGCCTGCGCAACGTATGGCCAATCCAACGCCATTTGCGATTAAGGATTTCAATCTGGATTGGCTGTTGATTAGTTCTACTCCATAGCTGTACGTTTGATATTGTTGCAGGCCAGAATATTCGAAGAATTCTTCGTAAGCAGCGATTGACAAACACCTGCACAGCATTCATATCACGTGACAATGCATTCCACGTCTCGCTGACATATAGGAGCACGGATTTCACACAGGTGTTGAACAACTGTATCTTAGTGTTTAAAGAGATAACTGTTGATTTGCATATATTACTTAACATGCCGAATGCTTGATTGGCTTTAGATATTCGGTATACCACATCATTGCTAGAGCCGCCAGTGTTTGTAATTATACTACCAAGGTAGCAGAAAGATGTTATATCGTCTAGTTATACGTTGCGTATTTTTAAACTTGTTAAAGTTAATACATTATTTTTCGTTTAGCTGCATTTCACTTAACTGCATTTTTTGCCTATCTGCACAAAATACAAAGCATTGTGTATGATGGCTAAATTTTGTTAGAAAAAAAAATCGTGTACGTTCATTTTGCGTAAGTGCATATTTTGGATAACAGAATTCGATTTTTGGTCAACAATTTTTATTTTTAATACAAAATATTATTTTTAAGTGCCTCATAAAAAAAATTTATCATATCGCTATTTTATGAAAAAGAAAGGCAAAAAATTTAATTTTGAAATAAAAATTTAAATTGAAATTACATTTGATCTGGCAGATGTGTTTGTGTGTGCACCCTCCATCACTAAAAGTGGTAAATGAGCGTGTGCTTAGTTTGTAATTCCGTGTGAAACTTTTTTATTAGCCATCTCAGACCCCATAAAGTATATATATATTCTGGGTCCTTGAGTGATTCTAATCCGATTTTGCCATGTCCGTCTGTCTGTCCGTATGTTGAAAACACGCTCACTTTCGAACAACTCAAAAGAAATGAACAAACTTGATGCCAAATTGCTTGTAGTTATCCTAAGCAGTTTGGGAATGAAATTCAGCAAAATCGGTTTAGTAGGACCAGAGCTATGAATCAAAATGTGGAACCACCACCTAAAAAAATTGATATTTTTGTTACAAAAAATAACATAAATGGTGGAACAAGGCACGGAATGAGATAAGATTTTGCAAAAATTTGTTTTATTCGACTGGAAATCACGCTGTTTCGTAAATATCCGTCCATAATTTACCCTAAGCCCCATATAAACACTACTCCCGGAAAACAGTTTAGTACGCCTAAAACCGTAAAAAATAACGCTATCGTAACAAAATTTGGTGCGTCGCAGTTTTTTAGGACTAGAAATAACACTGTTAAATTTCGTGTTGATCGGTCCAAGATTTACCTTAGGCCCCATATAAACCCTACTACCGCAAAAAGGTTTAGTACGCCTAAAACCGTAAAAAATAATGCTATCATAACAAAATTCGGTTAGTCACAGTTTTATAGGACTATAAATGACACTGTGAAATTTCGTGAAGATCGGTCCATGATTTACCCTAGGCCCCATATAATGCCCACTCTGGTAAAATAATTAAATACGCCTAAAACCGTAGTAGATATAGATTTAGCGGTAAACTTTCTTCCAGCTTAGCTTCATATGGCCAATAAAAAATGTTATGCAATTTTGTGATATACGGTCCATAATTTACCTTAGATCCCATTTTAGCAGCCTTCTGAAATTCACTGCAAACGCAAAGACTTATTGCATCGCTGTATTGAAATTTATGTTTTTTAAAAACAGAAATCACTCTGTAGAGTTTTGGGATTATTGGTTCAAAACTTACCATTGCTCCAATATAAATTGCCCCCCTGAAAATCATTAAAGTTCGGCTTAAACTGTTACGAATCATGATACATATTTTACTCAAGCTATTTAAAATTGCTAAAAAAGCATTAAACTTACTGATTGTCGGTCAATAATTTAATATATGCAGTGGTCTAATCACCGCATTCGATACTATCGTATCGAGTAAACTATCGAATTTTTTTGCATACGATAGACACTGGCGTATCGAATGAAAACTCGATAAATGTAATGTCGATTTACGCGATATCGAATGCTATTATTTCAAATTCAATACATTTCATTCGAAATCGAGTTTCATGATACCAAAATAAACAATTTCGATAAATTTTGCTCGATATCGTATGCGGTGATTAGACCCCAGGTCTTAACCGCAACCAATTTTAATGCAGAAGTCTGTTTTTATAAAGATAATAATAGAAATTGGGAATTATTTCCTTGTGAAGGTTACTTTATATTATTATAAACATTTTTTTCATTTTTCGAATTTATTCTATGAGTTAAATTTCAGTTATGTATTTTATAAAGCTTTTTTGTAATAGTTCTATTCCTACAATTTTTCAGAAATGACTTTATTCACTACCAGACTATTATATTGTATTTTCTTTTTACATTTTACCGTAGCCTTCCGTTGGAAAGCAATGAGATATATTGAATGTACAGAAAAATTTACAATTATTAGACACCAGCAGAATGTAATGCATTTTCTGGCCCGCTACGGCCTTCGTCAGCATTCTATCCAGTGAGACACAAAGAATGCTGACGAAGGCCGTAGCGGGCCAGAAAATGCATTACATTCTGCTGGTGTCTAATAATTGTAAATTTTTCTGTACATTCAATATAACTCATTGCTTTCCAACGGAAGGCTACGGTAAAATGTAAAAAGAAAATACAATATAATAGTCTGGTAGTGTATAAAGTCATTTCTGAAAAATTGTAGGAATAGAACTATTACAAAAAAGCTTTATAAAATACATAACTGAAATTGAACTCATAGAATAAATTCGAAAAATGAAAAAAATGTTTATGATAATAATAATAAATAGGCATCATACAGATATTACTCCTAAAACATTTGAACTGTCGGTGGAGGGTATCAAAGATTCGGCACAGCCGAATATAGCAATCTAACTTGTTTTAATTAAATTGATTTTTTTAATTTATAATATTTAGATATCATTTAGAGCGAAATGATTCGGCACAGCCGAATATAGCGCTCTAACTTGTTTTAAATAAATTGTTTTATAAACATATATTAATATTAAATTTAAAACTGTATTAAACAAATTTGTTTAAAATAATATTGCATGACTAAATCTATTTTTGTAATAAGAAAAAAATTTTACATAAGTGCACATTTATGCAGGTAAGTGAATTCTTTTAAAAGCATTATTTATGCTGCTAAGTGAATACTGCGTAAGAGAATATTTTGCGTACCTGCACGAATTTTCGTGCAAACTTGAATGTGCAGCTAAACGAAAAATACTGTAGTATTACATCGCATGCTTTTGCTCTTGGTGGTGTTTATCTTAAGACCGCCCTTTGCGGCTTCAATCTCTATAGACTTCCAGTTTCGCCACCATATCTCTGTGGCTATGTGACAGCAAGCAGATGTCATCTGCATATTTGAGGCATTTAAGGCGTTTATTTAGGCCCCATCTTATTCCTGTGCAAGCTCGAGTTGCATTTCGTATATTAACGTCAAGCACAATATTGAACAGCAATGGCGATAATACGCATCCTTGTCTGACTCCCGTTAGTACGTCGAAGCGGTTGCTTAGGGCATTGTCATGCACGACTCGGCAGCAAACATACTTATATAGCGATTGAATAAGACTTATAAGTCTTGGTGGAACACCCTTGCAAGCAAGAGCGCTCCATATCGCATCGTGCCTTAAGGTATCGAAAGCCTTCTCGAAGTCGATAAAGACCATATACAGAGGTGATTGCCACTCGTTAGTATGTTCCGCAATTATACGCAATGTGTTGATTTGATCAGTGCAAGACTTCTGTGGACGGAACCCAGCTTGCTCATGCCGGAGTTCCGGCAATATAGCCTAGAATTAAAGATTACATAGGTAAAAACAATTCCTGAATTTTTTTTTTTTTTACTTTTTGCCACTGCGTCCATCGCCATTTGTAGTCGGATCACATCATATTGGGTATCGTTATTCATTATTATTATTTTTGATATAAATAGTGGTCCAACCATAATGCACGATGTTAAATGTGAGTCACAACTTAAGCCTAGTACTCTGTTCAAATTTGTGAAAAATGTGGATCAACATTATTTATTTCACACGAAAATTTTGACATGTATCAATGTTACCTATTATGCAAGTTTTGTACAATTTGACGTTTTTATTCCTGCAATGTATGCGACATTGTTTTGCGTATGTAAACAAAACTCACATGTATTTTACTAAAAACTATATTTTTAATAAAAAATTTAATAAAAAAGAAAGTAAATGTGAATAAAAAAATGTTACCGGTTGTGTTATTTTAATTTCTTATTTCTTATTTAATAATCTGTTCATACTTTTTTGCTTTTGCTTAAAATTCCACGTGAAATAAGTGCAGCTTACATTATTTCGCAGTTGTAAAAAAATGTTGCCAGAAACATTTCGGAACTTTTTCACAAAATGAACAGAGAACAACTCTATCAACATTATTTCATAGATATTCCGTACAAGTTTTTTTCATATGCGTTATGACAGCAGTTCACGTGAAATGTTGAACAGAGTACCAGGCTTTAACGTCAAGTTGTTTGCCCAACTAAATTTGATATTTCTTTGTTCCAGTGTTGGCAAATTTAACCATAAGAAGGTACACAATTGAGCAGTGCGTTAAGATTGTTGAAGGCTAAAATGGGCGCTAAAATCATTGCGTGCACTTCATCTTCAGCGACGAGGCACACTTTCACCTCAGTGGATTCGTTAACCAGCAGAATTGCCGCATTTGGGCAAAAGAGAGTCCACGAGTGATTGTTAAAAAGCCAATGCATTCACAAATAGTGACTGTTTGATGCAATTAACGGCGTCATCGGGCCTTACTATGAAGTCGGCCAAGCAGTTACCGAGAATGGGGAATGGCGTTGAAATTTTGTTTTGGTTTTAAATTTAAGTTAAACAAGTAATTTTTGCACTCGCGTTCTAAAAACAGGCAGTTAATAAAAAATATTTGTTAGTTCTCGAAATATCTTAATTTTGAATTATGTATAACCTCGGCAATTTGTAATAATTATTTGACTTTGTTCGCTCACTGTTAAGGCAGAATTAGTCTTTACTTTCCGTTCTGTTACGAATCAGCTGATTTGTTTTTGTTATTAAAAAACCTATGAAATTGATTAGTTTTTCTGTTCTGTTTCGGTTCAGTTGTTTAAATCAAAAAATTGTTAAGAATTTGTAAGTGACAGCAAAATAAATAATGAAAAATACATATTTTTATTGAAATAAACTGTTTTTTTGATTTTAAGAAATCATAAAATTTAATTTCTTCAAATTCATGTGCATTAAAGTTATTGAAATAAACAACGAACGGTGCAAAACTAATAAATTTGTCATAAATGGCTGATAAGTTACTACAGAAAAAGTAACTACCACAATTTTGTAACAGAACGGCACGGAACAGAACAGAAACAGAAAGTAAAGACTAACTGAGCCTTTACGCTGTTACAAGTTACTCAAAGCAGTAATTTTAACAATTAGCGATGTATAATTTTTTTTTTAGCTTCATCTAATTCCAAACAGGACTTTAAAGGATGAAGATCAGCTTTTGACTAAGGTATCAGTTCTAGTCAATTTCAACCCTCTGAGTGTCGTATAATATTTAGCTGTAACTTTTTATTGGGAATCTCTTTAAGATTAACAGTTCTTTATCCACTATATATGAACCTACATAATCTATTTATGAACAATTTGAATAAAATACTAAACAATTAGAATAAAAATATGGAAAGTAAAGTAACACATACAAATCTAACAACCGGTTTTTAATTTAACGCCAAAAAATAAAAAGGCCAAAAATGTTTGCAAATTATTAAGAAAAAAACCCAAATGCCCTCATATTTGATGATGAATTACTTATAACAACTGAGCAGATGCTTGACGTTAGTATGTGTGTAAATACAATTTGTTCGAAATATTAAATCCATTTAACGAAAATGAAGCACAAACAGACGATCAATTCTTTATTCTCAATTTTTTATTCTTTCTTTCTTTGCTTTTTAAAAGTACTGACTGACTGCCTGCCTGCGTGCTGTGAGTTAAAGTTGAAGTTTAACAGTGGGAAATAAATCTAGGAGTTTGAATATTTAAAAGTATATTTTAATCAAATATTTTAATCAAAACACTGTGCTACACAAGAAATATGCCAGAGTTTTCATACAAGAATTCTGTTTTTTTTTTTGCACTGTACTACACGATTTTTCATCTATGATTATACTGTCCAGATTCTGAAAATATAGCCTAAAACAAAATATACATATTTTTCAGTTTTTCTAGATCAATTAATTTCGCGGATTTTCGCGCAATTCAATTTTTAATGTGAATCCACCTGTCTATCACTTGGGGAAGTTTCGATTACACCCATTACACCCGTTGATCGAAATGCCAGATTTATTGCTTAAATACTTTGTACTTGTTTTTTAAAGCTATATTTTCGGAATCTGGTCAATTTGATCATGTGTAAGGCCAAAAGTTTAAATTTGTCGTACAGTGTTATAGTCCAAATACTGCAGAAATGGCAATATATTATGGATTCCTTCTGTTGGTCCGCTTTGTTATGGTCGTTTATGAAAAAAGTGTTTGATTATAGTCATAGCCTCTCAAATTATTTTAAAATTTTTCAAGGTTTTAATGAGGGTTAAACCTTTTTTCAAGAATAGGTCTTATATAAAAGTTATTATAATCAGCTGTAGACCTATTTAATGTATTAATTCGTTACAACTAACTCGTACAAAGTTTTGCGACGATTTCAAAGTTGTTAGCGGTTTATACTGGTCAACGCCTAATTTGTACGATGTTTTGTATGGGGGCTAGGCGAAATCATCAAATAATTCCAAAATTGCGGCCTGCATCCTGTCACACAGACGGATAGTAGTGGCACATGCTGTATGTCCTAATCTAATGGTAGTCTTACAAATGGGTGGCAAACAATGCGTTTACCAATGCCCTGATGTACGAGCGCAACCAGAATACGCAGGTGGCAACTTTGGCAGAATCCAGTCTGTTCACTTCTTGTTTAAAGCCACATAGAAATATCCGCTAGCAGGCCGAACTTCCCCACAGTGGGTAAAAGCTTAACGTTTTAAGTGATATCTTAGTTTAATTGTTATTTATAACCCCAATTTTGATGTTTTAATTACAGCCACCATGTGATTTCTGCACGCAGAGAAAAAATATGGTTGGGCATGGTTACGGCAACAACACTATGTTTAATGTAACAATATATTGTTGTCGTACACAAATAATTGTTATTTTTATTTAATATTAAAAATATTATAGTTACTGTAGACATATCAATGTTTATCGCAATTATAAATTTGAGTATTGTTGACCGAAAAATAATTATTTTTCTAACAACTTAACATATTATATTCTCACAACCATATCATGGTATTTAATAGCCATAACATGATAACTTTCTATACATTTATCATATTATGTTAAAGATGCAATCAAACTATTTTTACTCTAATCATATTATGTTAGCGCCATTTGTAAAATAATTTTGAAGCAGTTGTTTCGTTTTTTTATTTGTGAGCGGTTAAACAATTAAAAGATAAAATTCCATAAAAAAATAAGTTTAAAGATATTAAAAAATTAAAATATTAACGGAGTTCATTCAGTATTAGTGATTTAATAGTGCAATTGCAAAATATCATAGTTTTTTTTTGTAAAATCCAACAACAAAACACACAGAGATTTGGTTATATTTTATAAAAGTGCTACGATATTTCATCAACATCTTAAAATCGAAAAAATGGACACACGCGGTTGCCCATGAAAACCACAGATTTTTCATTTGCTCTTTTGCAAGCCTTATATTGAACTCCGCTATTTGATTAACATTAAGAAAAATTGTAAAAAGCCACAAAATAAAAAATCGATTCAAAAATATTTAAATTTATTTTTTTTTATGACAGCTATGAAAGGTGCTGCATCATAATATGATTGCTTCTAAATTTATTATGATTAACATGATGATAATATGATTAATTCTTAGCTTATTATGATTAACATGACAATAATTTGATTACTTCTTAACTTAGTATGATTAACAGAATAATAATATGATTAAGGGAAAAATATTATGATGTAATAGTACGAGTATATTTAGTCATAATTTGATTCAATAATAATCTTAATATGGTGACTACAATCATAATTCTTATCATAATATGTTGCTCTTAGAATATGTTTACCACAACCATGTTTTTTCTTTGCGTGTGTGGCAGGCTCAACCAAAAACCAATTCCGGACTGAAGTAGCTACCAGGGGTTAACTGGTTCCCGGGCTGCCGGATATAGAACCACGGTCAGCCGTAATTACCCTGCCGTTTCTGGTAATTTCTGCATCTGTTTTTCCCAGATGACACGAACACGAGCGCAAAACTTCTCCGTTTAACTTACATTTAAAACAAAAACAAAATTTCCAAGTTTGTTTTTGTTTTAAAGTTTTTGGAAATTTTGATTTTGCTTAAAATGTAAGTTGAACGGACGAATTTTGTGCTCGTGTTCTATAAACCACACATAACCAACTTTAGAAATATTATCTTTTTTTGCCCACAAAGAAATATGATATGCCATTTATGTATTTCTTTTCGGACAAATGCGGATTAAATTGTAAAGCTTTCTAATATTAATTAAAGCTAATATGTATTTCTATTAATCGCACAGTAGGACATTTCTCTTAAAAATATGTTTTTAATATGTACCTACAACGATTCTTTAAATCATCTAAACAAACCATCCATCGTCTTGTTTATTCCCCTATTTTATTTAAAAAGTGATTTATTTAAATTAGGGAACTTCTATCATACGACTAAAACGTGATAATATTTAGTTCTTTTATGGCAACGGAAAAAACTTCTTAAAAATTAACATAAGAAATTATGATAAATATCTAAACAATAACAAAACAATTTATTCAAATAACCAAAAAAAAAAAGTAATAAAAATTAAGTTTTGCACTCAAAGCGATCAGACAAAAAGGCCGCCTGAAAAAAGAAGAAAATAAAATAACGGAAATTGCACAGGAACAATCAAAATATTTCTACAAATACTTTTTGCGACTATAATAACGCTTGTTCGTCGGTTTGCTTGTCCGCTATAAATTCTTCTTTATGGCTACAAAATGTTTCATATTTACACTCGATTTAAGAGTTTCTACTGCGAAAAGAAACAAGAACAAATCTGTATATTTTACGCATGCTCAGTTAAGCTTTTAGTTTAAGCATTTAATTTTGTTTACGCATGCCATCAGACGATTACCATCAAAATTGTTATCGGCATCTCGTTCGCCATCACCATCATCGTCTTAATGGTCTTTGACAAATGGTGCGCAACATTTCTTTTTTTTTTATTAATTTATAGTGCAGAGTAAGTTGTCAGAGTGTTAAATGAGTGCGATTTGTAGATACTCGTACTCTTATCGGACTTCATCCATGTTTGAAATACTCAATATTCATTTCGAATTCGAAGTCTATGGCATTTGCATTGAAATAATATTCAAGGTCATTTACTTCCCCTTTTAATATTGTTTGTAAGGGTAACTTTAAACACAACATTTTTAGGGGTGTGCCATCTGTTTGATTAACTCTGTAATCAAAATAATGTATCATATTCCAGTTGTATTTAAAGAATTATTTTCAAACAGTTTAAAAATATTTGCGGTGTCAACAATATTACTACGTCATATTGTTAAACTATGACAGGGTTGCTGCAAAAACCTTCATCATTTGAAAAATAACGACGTTAATATCCGAACTTCTTAAACATTTATTTGTTAAGAATATGCTCGATTTAAAATAGTTTCATTCATACTTAAAAAATGCAACCATTTTTAATCTTAAGGTTACCGTAAAGTGTACGAGCACTTTTGAAATAGTAAAATCCAACTATTGAATAAAGTTCTTTAATCCGTTGAAATCACGATAAGAATTATGAAAACTATGCGGCAGTGCCGAATCTTTCATACTCTTCACTAAAATTGGAATTTTTTGGGCATGAACTTTATATTTAATATGTGATTAATTATGAATCAATTTTCATAAAATCTGATATAAGAATTTACAATGATATATAATATTTATCGCTTATAAGCACTTCCGAATTTTCACGTTGGTGCTTTTGAACGAGAAATGCATTTAAAAAAAACTCGTTTATGTGCATACACAGCGTTTTTCAAAAATACTCGCTGATTTTCATCAGCATTGTGAAAAAAGCTGCAAGTAAAGCAGCGAAAGTGCATGATTTATGTGATGATGAATTCAGCAAATTTAATTTATATGAAATAATTTTTGTGCGATTTTATTATATTTGACTCAAGTTTAAAACGATTCTTATATGAGAATTTTTTTAAGGCAATTTGCTAAGTTGTATTATACTGTGATATCTCAGGATAAGGATAAGCATATGCTTATACACGAAACAATTTCGGTTATTTTACATAGCAAGTTTGGATGCAAAAAAGCGTAAAATGCTTATAACCGATGTGCAAATAAACGGTAAATACTATTTAAAAACTTTTAGGTGCCAAATTTTATGACATAATTATTATTCGCAGAAGCTCCAAACGGTATACAGTAGACTCTTTTTACCAAACTAAACGGCCTGGATTACGCAGATGGCCTATGCTTATAAAAACCAAAGAAAAACCAAGCACTAGCAAAACACTTTGAAGGTCGGACTACGGATCAATACAAGAAAAACAAAGCTTATGAGAACTAACACTATCAACACCACCGCTTTTGTATTAAATAAAGTAGTCATAGAGGATATTTAATCCTTTTGTTACTTGAGATGTACAATTTCAATATAACCAATGTTTTTTCCCGTGGTCTCAAATTAGATATTTACACTACCTGCGTTAAGCCAATCCTTCTTTGTGGTGGTGAAAAACTTTCGATATTTAAAATATTTTATTGAAATGTTTTCGTTAGCAAAAAGTTTTCATTAAGAATACACAATAATTTTTTTCCCAAACATTGAATTCATTCCTTTAAATACAGTCTACAATGACAAACATTTTGCCAAGATCCCAACTCTAAATAAATTCACACATTGTTATTGCAGTTGTTATTATTGCAACAGTTAAATTTGCTGTTGTTGGCTGTTGTTAATAATGAATGATTAGACTTAAGATTTACTCCACTGTGTTCACACTGTCTGGCAAAGATTCGTCTATACTTATAAGTAACTCGACATAGTAAATCAATGCCAACCAACCCATTACACTCATCTAAAGATCTGTTCAGTTTTTAATGGCTTTGCAGATAACAGTATGTTTGTATGAATCTGTCTGTCCATAAGTCGTTTTTGTTTTCAATGAATGGTTGGTGTATGGGTTGAACGGATAGACGGACGGACAGACGGGCCTTGTTGTAGTTACATACATACTTGTTGTTTTTATTTTAGTTTCTGGCTGCGGCTGTGTGTGACATGCGTGTAATTGAAATTAAATTTATGTGTGAAAAAATTAAATAATAATTAAAACGCAAAATGTATGACAAATATTTATGGAAGTTAATTAAAAAAATTGTGTAAAATTTATTAAAAAATCCAAAACAGTAAGAAAATAAAAATAATCCCTTAAAATTTTGCTATTCGCCATAATTTTTTTTTTGGGAGAATGGAACAAATTTCGAGCGAAAGTTGCAAATATTTCGAACTATAGTAACATTAGTTAACATTTTAAAGATTCCAAATAACTGAAATAGAGTTCTTAAAATCCCTTTTCCGATTCATTATAATACATATACTATGCGTTTTGCTCAAAAATTGCTTAAAGTTTTATTAACTCCATTAAACACGTCATTTTGTTTATACAACAAAGTTTTTTTTTTTTTTTTTAAATTATCATTACTACTGCACTGTCTCATTAATATCCCCTCTGCGATTTCGCAGTCTTTATCATTAATTCGCACATAATTTATTGTAGACAATAACAAAACAAATAGTTCAAGAAAAAAAGCACACTCGATGATTAAAGTATCATAAAAATGGCAATTGTCACTTTTGATTTTTATTAAATGAAATTATACAGTGTGTAAAAATTTATTAAAACAAAAAAAAAAAAAACATCAATTGAATTTATTGTGGTTAAAAATAAAACACGACAACCAACAACATGATCAGACAATACAAATGATGTCAGGCAAACACTTGATGGATAGACACTGAAAGAAAATATAAATTTGAATACAAATATAATTAAAATTATATGAAAATATTTAAAGAGCAAATAAGGGTACACAATTTAGAACAATCGATGTTTCTAAACCAGTGATAACCAAGCCCCGAACGCACGCACACAAAGCATAACGAAACAGTCCGAACTTGCACAAAGTTACCCAAAAGCGTTCCACATAACAATTTTTGTGCAATTAAGAGAGTAATTGAAAGAGTAATTTTTTTCATTTCCTGTACAAATTTGCACGAACTTTTTCTTTGGGTAAGTTCGGACAAGAAAAAACAATCAGCTGTTTTTGTTTACATATGAAACTGATAAATAATTCAGGAAATTTACAAGCAAAAGAAAATGTTTAGTTTTAATTAAAAAACATATTAAAAAGCAAAATGTTAGGTTTTTGTGAAAAAATTAAAGTTGTAAAAACGTTATTGCATACATATTTTCCTTTATCTTTAATAAAATAAAAAACAAAGTATAAAAAATTACAATGATGCAAATGTTTTGGTTTTATTATGTTATGAGTTTTTAACGTCTAAAATCACTTAAATAGATCTTAATTTGAAAAGTAAGCAGCATTAGTGCAAAAATGGTTTTTTGCGTTCCAGCAATTTTGTGTAGTTTCGGCAAATTTAGAGAGTAGTTTTCATTTTACTCTCATTAGTGCGAGCATGCCCGAGATCTTGTGGAACACACCTATTATGTACTTGTGTGCGGTCGCAGAGATTGATGATAGTCTGATGTTTTGAAACGAACAAAGTTGTTGTATACACAGGGTTGTTAGATGTGACGATTTTTCGTCATTTTGACGATTTTTTTGAGAAAATGCAGTAAAATGACGATTGACGATTTTTAAACTAAAAATAATGGTGTTATGATGATTTTCTGGCATCAATAAAATACTTACAAGAAATATTAACAATTATTTTGGGAACAGTTCAAAACGTAAAAATCAATTTTTCGATATACAAAAATAATTGGAAATTAAGCAAAAAAAGTACTTCCCCATCACAAAACAGGTGGTTTTCATTAGAAGCACTAGTAATTCGAATTCTACAATAGCAAATATATATGCATGCCATCGATACTGCAAAAAATATACACTAGAGCCTAGATTTGCGTCGGTCCTATTTGGTCCGCTTTTTAAAAATTGGTTAAATCCGCTTTGCGTTTTAATGATTTCGTTTTGCGTCGCTACATACGACTTCATTTTTTCGCTGAAGTCATAATCATATGTATGTGAAGAATTTTTCTATTTGCGTGTTAAAAGGCGAGTTCCCATTTAATTCTGTTAGGTAAGTTATTCTAAACATAGTTCTTAATAAGAAGTTGTGTAGAAAAAGAGTGCAAAGTGAAGAAAAAGCACTAGTTTGGAACTAAAATTGGACGCAATAAAACGTTTCAAGTCGGGTAAAAAGACGGTTGATATAGACAGAACTCTTGGTTTATCACCTTCAACAGTAAAAACAATTTGCATTAGTGATAGCGCTAGCTTTGTTATGTTTCTATGAAAATATATTTTATCTTATGTATTTCTTTTCAAATGATAAATATATTGCAGCCCACTTGCTGAAATTAATAGAATAAAACTTAACCATATCACTTTCTTTATCATAAATATAATTTTTTGCTAAAAATGTATTATTAATATTTGACGATTTGTTGACGATTTTGTTATCTGTTCATGACGATTTTGACGAATTTTGTTAAAACTTTTGACGATTTTTGAAGAAAAAAGCCTAACAACCCTGTGTATACATGTGAATTGCCGTCCGTGTCTGTGTGAAAAATACGATTATTGACTGACTCGCGAGCCTATGGAGTGGCTATAACTGTTCTAAAGAAAGAAAAAAAACGAGAGCTTTTATGTGTATATATGTATGTCTGGATTCACACTATGAAAGTTTTCTTTCAGAAAGTTGAAGTTTATTGGTGGAGTGTAAAAGAGAACATTTTGTTCTTCCCTCCCCTCTCAGCAATAAACTAAGACTTTCTGTTAGAAACCTTTTAAAGTGTGAAACCAAACTTAATAGAGACTTGAACGAATAATTTCGATAATCAAAATAAAAACTTGAGAATTGAAAGTTTCTATATAAAAATTTTTAATTTTTCATTGGAAAGAATTTCTATAGTCGAAATCATTTATAGGAAAATATTCGATAGTCAAAAATTTTTTCTATATAAAAATTTTGATCAGCAAGATTTTCTATAGGAATATTTTCGATAAGAGCAGAATAACATTAAGGTTGACGTCGCTGCGACTCTGCTTACAGCTTCTTTTGGAGTCCCTATTTAAACCCTCGGGCATTTACATAAAGACATTTTTGTTGCAACAGCCAGGAGATTTTTTGACATTTAAGGCCCAACTATAATATGCCCAAGCTGGCTTATACATGTTAGTCATATGTATCAAACCATGTTGAACTTAAGGAAATTATTTATTAAGTTTTATGAAATTTGGTTAAGAAAAGTGCGAAACTGATCGCACATTCCGCACGGAATAAAATGATTTTTGATTTGGTTTTAGTTTTTTTTAAATTCATTTGAGGTGCTTTTTGTTAATTTAGGAAATTAATTTAAATAATTTAAGCAAACTCATGCATATTATACTTGGGCCTTTAATTGTTCAATTCTTCTTATTCGCTCATTCGTAGCAGTGTGGCCATAAAATAACTAACTGTAAGGTTGAGAAATGAAGAATTGATATACTTAATAGGCAATACTATCAACAATTTATATAGGAAAAGTTACAATTTTTAAAAAGCAAAATGTCTGATTTAGCTAAGGAAGTAACTATTAAAGAAATTGTGGACCTAACTGATCTGGCTGTCAAAACTTTAGACCTAGATGATGCTGAAAATATTCTAACTGGCAACACTGCTCATACATAAAATAACAAATACAAAAGAGAGAAATAGGAAAATGAGAAGTGTCAAAATTGTCACTAAAATTTCATTACATGCGACTTTTACTACCCCGCAAGATTCTCTACACTTGCCGCCAACAAACACGAGTCGCAGGCGACATCACCCTTAATGTAAATAAAGTTTTTGACATTCGAATTTTTAGGAACATTTTTCTAAAAGAAAATATTTACTGCCTGTTAAACGATTTCGAACATCAACGTTCGCATAGAAAATAACATTTAAAACAAAAACAAATTTTCGAATTTTGTTTTTGTTTTTATTTTCAATATAATTTTCTGTGCGAACGTTAACGTTCGAAATCGATTAGAATATTTTCTATTAGAATATTTTTAAAAATCAAACTTTTCTAAAGGGAAATTTTTAATAATCGAAATATTCTACTGAATAATTTTCCAAAATCGATTTTCTATAGAAACACTTTTCTACAGGAAAAATATTCTACAAACTAAATTTTTCTAAGCGTAAATTAACAACAATCGAATTTTTAATAGAAACACCTTTTTTCAAGTATATTTTTGATATTCTTCTATTTGGATAATCGAATTTTCTATAAAAAAAATTGTTTAAAAATTAATTTGATATATTAAACATTCTCTTGGGTAATTTTCGTTAATCTTATTTTGGATCAGGAAATCTTTCTTTAGGGAAATTTTTAATAATCCAAATTTTCTTAAAGAAAATTTTAAAAATTTTAATTTTTCAAAATTTCTTAAAACTTTGAATTTTTTCAGAAATTTGGTAGATAACTTTGATTTTTCTTAGAAAATTTTTCTGCTTTTTTATTTATTTTGTTTTTTAATGAAACGATTGAAAATTTCGATTTTCTTTAAAAAAAATACCGAAAACTTCGATTTTATATAGAAAAATTATCGATAACTTCGATTTTTTATAGAATTTTTTTCAATAGCAATAGGTAATTTGTCGATGATATTAATCAATAAATTAATTTTTAATAAAAAAATTTCGATAACTTATCGATACTAAAAAAACTTTTTCAATACATATTGCAATTCTTTTGATAAAAAAGTTTTACATTTTTATGTTAGCTTACATTTCTTTAGAAAATTTAAGCATTTCGATAGACAAAATTATCGTTAACTTCGATTTTATGTAGAAAAATTATCGATAACTTCGATTTTTATTGATATTTTTTTCAATATCAATAGGTAATTTGTCAATGATATCAATCAATAAATTTATTTTTAATAAAACATTTCGATAATTTATCGATATTAAAAAACTTATTCAATATTGCAATTCCTTTGATAAAAAAGTTTTAAATTTTTATGTTATCTTAAATTTCTATAGAAAATTTAATCATTTCGATAGTCAAAATTATCGTTAACTTCGATTTTATATAGCAAAATGATCGATAACTTCGATTTTTTATAGAATTGTTATCAAAAGCAATAGGATATTTGTTGATGATATCAATCAATAAATTTATTTTAAATAAAAAAATTTCGATAATTTATCGATACTTAACAAAATTATTTAATATTGCAGTTCTTTTGATAACAAAGTTTTAAATTTTTTGATAATATTAAATTTCTATAGAAAATTGAATCATTTATTTAATTTAATTACTAAAATTTAATTGGCAAAAATGTATAAGAGTTTATTATTTTCAGTGTAAACTGTTAATAATTCTATTATTGCAGTTGTGTATTGTTTGCGAGCAAATAACAGCTGTTAAAATTGATTTAACAATAAATGGTCAATAGATGACAACTTTGACAAATATGGTGTTTTTATGGTGTTGCAACTGTTGTTGCTGCTGCTGTTGACGTGGCAGTTGTTGCTCACGATCAGCGTTATCAAAATAATGGCAAATCTTTAATGTTGTTGGCATGACATTTGTTTATCATAACAAATCCGTACAAATCTTTTCTTCAATGGCTAAGCAGACTTGTTGCATGTTGTTATCTTAAGGCTGTATTTATTTAGTCATTTACACATTAGAGAAACAAAAATAGGTGTGTGTCTATTGTGTTTTCTATTGCAAGACAAATGAGGAGATTTGTTGTTTTTTTAAATCCAAATAATTTGTAAATCTGTTTCTTATTTTGTTTTTGTTAAATACTTTTCCCAGTGACATGTGACTGAATGCTGTTAATGACATTAAGACAAACAACCAGGATTACGTGGTTTAATTTGTTTTATTTTATATTATTGGCACCTTTAAAATTATCATTAGTTTTTTATTTTTTTTTTATTGATAGTATTAAAAATGTTCATAGCTTTCTCTTTTCTCTTAATGGCCTGCGTGAAGGAAATTTCTTTAACAATTTTTAAAGCTGTTAATTTTGTAAAATTTTTATGACAAATTTGTGTTTTCTGCTGGTGTTTTGCTACTAGCAAATATTTATAAATATTAATGTTTTTCCAAGTGTTTAATGCCGGATATTTTTTTATTATTATTTTTTAAATCTGCTAATACTAGTAATTAAGTGGGGAGATTTTGTGGCTTTCTTTGATAAATCGATATTTTTAACTGATGCACAGTGGCTCAAATCAAGAACTTTAATGATAAAAATTTTGAAACTTTGAAAATTCTTCTTAAAAAGCTTTCAATTAAATTTTCTATACTAGTTTCCTTTAGAAACTTTTGAATTTCGAAAACTTTCGATAATTTTTAATCTTCATTAAATTATGTTTATGAAGAAAGGAATTTTACAACATAAAATAAACTAAAACTTTTTGATAATTTTTTATTCTTTACCGAACCCGGTCTTGAACCTACGGACAGTTTGATTTAACATGTTTCGATAGTAACCACACTTTTTCTTCAGAAATTTTTAACTTTTTACACTCAGCACTGGCAGTCAATAGTCAATCTTTAAACCAAATGGTATTGTTTACTTAGTTGATCGAAAATTTATATAAAATTTTAGTAGAAAATATCCTACAAGGTTCTTAAAATTTTAATTATAAATATTTCGTAAAGATCTTTTATTTATCGAAAATTTTAATTAGAAACTTTCGTTTTTTAACTTTTGATTACTGAAATAGTTTTCAGTTATCGAAAACATGCTAAATATTTAGTAAAATTAAAATCAGATCATCAGATGTACTAATATTTCGTCAGAGTACGAAATTCTTAGTGCATTATGGGACTCTGTCTTTTATTATCTACCAAATAGATACTTGTCATACTTTCGCTATAAAATTTTATTAAAATTACACTAAATGTTTATCCTTAAATGTTTGCAAAATTTATCTCTTTATTTAGCCCACTGTAGCTCATTTAAATTGCCATTGGATGAACTTAACCGATCTGCATCAGCAAAACACAATCAACTAGATCACTTGTACTGCACTTTACAACAGCCATATGTATCTATGTACATTGTTAAGACCTCATGTGCATCTTAATCAGCGAATTCGTCTGGGTTTTCATTTATACATAAATATCTTTAAGATTGAAACCAGGTTGACAACATTGTTAAATTGTTTTTTAAACTTAATTAACAATTTAAATGACGATCTGTTTTTATTTTGCACTCGGTGCATGTCTTCGTTTGTTTGAAGCGACTTGAATGATTGATTTTTATCTAAATGTCATCTGCGATGGGATCTTTTTTTATTTTACGTCTCTTTAAAGTTTTTTCATCTAGTTTTTCTATTTAACTTAAAAAATTTAAAGCAATTTGGTATTTGCAGTTGATTATAACAAAAAGGTTGTATGTTGTATTCAGACGATTTTGTTGAGTGTTGGTTTGTTTTATTTTTACTTTTTTATGATCAAGCACCCACAATTCCAATAAAAATGGAAAATATTCCCTGGAAATTCATTTACAGCTCACATAAACCAGTTTAATTGATCAAGTTTCTTGTGAAATCATTAAGTCAAAATACGTATGACAAATGGCTTGGAATCCTCAACATGGCCTTTTGTGGTCATTGGACAGCTGCTGAAAATAATTTGCTGAAAGAGGTGTTTGTTCATTATTATTTTCGATTACGAAGTAAAAGTGTGGCGATTTTAAATGATTTTTTGTTTTAAAGAAAAACTTGATATTCGAAACTAGTTGTTTGATCTAGTGTGAAATTCTTTACAAAGTCTTCTTTAATGCTGCTGTCTAGTGGCAATTTCAATTATTCCACTTCAATTAGTTTACAGTATATCAATTTGCTATAAAAAAATATATATTTCATGCATATATGAGCATTACTAACAAGGTTATTATGGAATATATTTTTTTTTAATTTTATTTTTAAACATATTATATTGTGTTCAATAAAATTGGATTAAGAAATATTAAAAATTTTGACTAAATTCGAAAAATTTTTAAGAAGAGAAAATTTTAATTTGTGTCTGTACCAGAGTATTAACGGACGTAATATCCATAATTCATATTTAGTTCCTTTAAAGCACCGTGCTTTTGTTCTCTTTTTCACTACGTGCACTCATATCTTGAATAAAGCCAATCAGTCTAACTTGAGCTTTTACACAAGACTGTTGTGTTATCGATTATATTTTCATGATTTTTTTAATACAGATATGAACAATGCCTCTAAATCATTGTAGATGTAATACAATTATAAAATAATATTTAGTTTAAAATATATAGTTTCCATTTAGCAGATTTGGGAATTATATTTAAATACATTCATATCAGGGTTGATAAAGTTGGTACAATTGTACTTTTTTTGGTACAATTTGAAACTAAAAAGTACGCTAGTACCCCCCTGACTCATTTGGTACTATTTTCAAATTTTTCAAACCTACATATTTATAATTTATATTAAATGGCAAATCGTATTTACTGTCCAATGAATTTATTATTGGATTTAATAAAACACCTATGATATTTTGCATTTGCTCTTTTGCAAGACCATTTGCACCAAACACTGAAATCCGCTACTGTGAAAAAATGTTTGCACTTGTTGATAGAACGATTGCTTATGCCACATTCTAAATTTAGATCAGCGGCAGCATATACGTTTGCATTTTCTGATAAAATTGAAAAGTTTTTAAAAGATATTGGAAACCACTTCTGCAAAATTTCTACATTGTAGAAGAGACGAATTCCCCTCAATAATATTTTCAAATATTCTTCAACAAGGTGGTTGTCACGTTAAGAAGTAATCAACATAATTTTGGAACAGTGGAAGCCCACTGCATTATTATTTTGAAGGAGATTTTATATTCGGACTTTCTACTCCTTTCCTGCTTCTTGAGTATATATTGAAAATTGTAAACACAATAAATTTGGAAATGAAGTCCGAACATATTTTTAGAACGCGTAAAAATTTTATTTTCTTTTAAAAATTAAAATTGCATTTTGAGAAATTTTCGTCAATTTTCCACAAAAAATACGATAAATTCTAAAAAAAAAATTATGAAACGCATTTTGAGAAATTTTCGTCAATTTTCCACAAAAAATACGATAAATTCTAAAAAAAAATTATGAAAACGCTCTCTGGCGGCAATCAAAAATTAAAATTAATGGATTTCTCGACTCTAAAAACCGCATGCAACAGGTCTGGCTAGATCAAATACAAATTGTTTGCCTCTATTCATGAATATTTTGGAAATCTAACTACATATTTTGAAAAATCCGGGGCTCGAAATTATTTTTTGACGTATGGCTTCTTTGGCAAAGTTTCTTGGAATGACTTATAGAACAAGAATCGCGATGTGCTTTTGACGCGAAAAAAATTTTACCCACCCTATTATTATGTATAATTAATGTACAAATGAATTAAAAGTATCTTTTGTTTTTGTTGTATTGAATGTTTGTTTTTAAAAATAAAATAAAAAAAATTTATAAAAAAAGATTAATGCCCGTAATTTCAACAAATAGATATCTAGCTGTGTATAGGTATCTATGATTTTCATAATTTTAAACCGTATTTCGTACCTACGGGTTAAAGTGTAATGCATTTTACACCACCGATTTCCGATAGTTAATTCACGTAGGTTAAATTAACGTTTAAATTTCCAAAATTGTGGTAATGGATAGGTAAATAGAACTGTTAGGTATGAACACGACTAGATATCTGTTTGTAGAAATTACGGTCATTAGTACTATTGGGACCGAAAAAGTACGATTTTAAAAGTTCGTTGGTACGATATTGGTTTTCTCATTTATCATGCCTGATTCATATAATCAATAAAAAAAAACCCTCTTGGTAGCACTTCTTACATTGATTTCTGTATTCACTTATACAGGGTGGTCAAAAGACACGCCTGCGTGTAAAATTAAATAATTTTTTTTAAAATAATATGTAATAATAACTTTGTATGATAAAAATTTTAGTTCTGAAGAATCATCGATGCACAATTGGGCTCTTAAACAAGCGTTTTGCGTAACTACACGCAAAGTTGCAGGTTCTATTTCCCTTGCTGTAAGCACAGCATAGTATAGATCAGTTATAGCTAGCTGCTCTATACACACAAAATGGATTTTTATTACAAAATTTGTAAGATTAATTAAAAGTTACTGCTAAACATTTAATCAAATTAATAGTAACAATTAAATATTTTTTGATATTAACATCATTTTCTGCAGCAAGTAAACTTGAATAAATTTTATATTCAAAGTGATTTTATTTTTGATTTATGATTAAATTGAAAAAAAAAAAAAAAAAAAAAATTCCGGAGAATTTTTTCTGTGCAGTTTGGAGCTTTTTAACATACGCTCGTTCTTTAATATAGCCCCATTGAAAATATTCAACACTCATTATTAAATTGTTAAGAAACTCGTTATTTTCTGCGCACAACTCCAAGAAGCGTGTTTCCCAAGTTAGTTTGTAATGGTAGTAAAATGGTAAAAGTCGTTGGGACAATTGGACCTTAAATGGGTGCATGCGTAAATGACGTTATGAAATACATCAAAATGATTTCTAGAGATGCCTAGTTGTCCAGAACATCTTCGCGTTGAAGTTTCTGGATGTACTTCAACAGTCTCCCGTACACAATCAATATTCACTTGTTTCCGTGCTATTCTCGGTCTTCCTGATCGTGACAAGTCTGGCTCTGCACATTGTTTTCGGAAACGTGCCATTAAACGATTAATTAGTTTGGCTAGCTGCATTTCTGGTGTTGAAATAATTTGTATATGCGCGTTGCATCCGTAAAATGTAATGCCCATTGGCTTGTTGCTCGGTCGTTAACACGCTTCGGTAAAAAAATCTGAAAAAATAATAATAAATTTTTACACCCACGCGTGACTTTTGTCCCACTCTGTACTATTACAATTGTTCAATGTATGTGTTTGTCGGTGTCTACTTTAAAGAATCTGTTCTAAAAATTACTCTCACATTCTCAAATGTTCTGTAAAAGTTTCTCATAAATGTTATTGAATTTAAACAAAAAAGAACTCGTTAGGAAATTTCGTAACGGAAAATCCATGACATACACAAACCTCCATCATCTTCATTCACTCTCAAAACTCGACAAAATAATACAATTTTGGACCATCATTATGAGTTTCTGCCAAACAATTCTTATTGAAAGTTTATTCACCAGTTCTCTAAACGCAGCAAGTGTCGCACAGTAGGAGATTTTCAAAAATATAAATGGAAATACATAATTCTGAACTTAGTAAACGGTTAGTTAAGTGAATTTTTTGTTGGTACATTCTGTAACTTTCTACAATTTGTACTTTTTTTAAATTTTCGTTAATATTTGACCTAAAAACATAAAATCAAACATGCAAGGTCCAGAGCGAAACGAGAATCTGTAAGAGGGATCTTTTTGGTGCTTTTTAGTTCTTTAACTTGTACTTTTTGTGTTCACGTTAATATTGGACCTATGAACATAAAATTAGACATGTAATTCCTGAGCGAATGAGAATCTGCAAAAGGGATATTTTTGGTACTTTTTTGTTCTTCAACTGGTACTTTTTTAATTTTCGTTAAAGGCGACCATACACGGCATGTCTTTGTTATCTGACATGTCAAATTTCCCACTGCAAAATACATACATGTCGTGTGTTACCTTTTTAACTTTGCTTTTGTAAAAGTCAGATGCAAAGTGTTCTGACAAAATTTCAATTAGAGCGTGCTCTATTTTCTTCTGACAAACCATCCGGCATCAGAAATCTATGCCGAGAAGAAACCGGCAGCGTCCTCCACTATTGACGGAATCATTAGCCGGCTGAAGTTAATATTTTACAATACCGAGACATGTATGATCATCCCACCATTGAATAGAATTTATGTTTATATATATATATATATATATATATATAAAAACCGTTTCATTATAATATCCTAAATTGGTATCTTTGAATTAAAAAAAAATATATGTTAAGATGGCTAAGTTATTTTATGGCGTAAATGAAAATTTTTGTGGCGGCATTTTTATTTTGGATTTTGCAACAACTATGCGAAAAAAACAGAGACAATGTCAGAAGCAAATTACATGTACGTTTGTGACCGAATATTATAAACCTTCTGTAAAACAGCTATTTTGACAGACATGCACAATTACATGTGACTTGAAAAATTGACAAGTCAGATGTAAAAAACATGTCGTCTACATACACCTTAACATTGGACCCAGAAGTAAAAAATTAAACATGCAAGGTCCTGAGTGAATGAAAATCTGCAAGAGGGATATTTTTGGTACTTTTTCGTTCTTAAACTTAAACTGGTGAACATAGAAACATAAAATTTCACATGCAGGCTCCAGAGTAATTGAGACACTATAAGATGAGACTTTTTGGTTTTTTTTTTGTTTCTTATATTTGGTACTCTCTGATTTTTTTTATATTATTGAATTAACAATATTTAATTAAAATTTTACTGACTTGAGTGCAAGATAACATATGTACCGGAGGCTAGTCCCTCGCCAAATCGATCCACTAAGACGAAAAAAAACAAATTTTCGAAATATGTAAATTAATATATACTTATATGTATGATTTCTTCATATATGCAAAAATAACAATGGTCGAATTTCGACTACTAGGCAAACACTAGTAACCTTCATTTTACCCATCAATTTCTGTTATTTCCTTAAGTTAAGCCATAAATAAATACCCTTGCACTCTATATACATCATATCTATTTATTGGCTCTCCATTACCTTCTGATACCAAATTTAACTTGAATTAATTAGCATACCTTTTACACTATCTATTTTTAAATTTCAAAATCTAACACGTTTATTAAAAAAAACACTGACTCATTATCATATAGAAGAAAACAAAAAAAAAAAAGTCAAAACATTTATTCAAAATGTTGCAAACAAATCAATCAGTTTTAGCAAAACTAACGAATACTCGACCATAAATGACAAATTTATTGTTAGCAGATTTTAAAATATCAACTTCATTACAATTATCACCCAACTAGTAAAAAAACTGATGTCATAATACGGACGTCAACAAATTAAAATTAAGAACTGAAAACTTAAAAAAATGGCTTTTAAAAAACTCATACACATTATTACTGGGGTTTGCTATAGTAACAAGAAATGTACGGGTATAGACCAGAAAACAATACTTTGAAATCAATTTTTTTTTTTCATAAGATATTTTTAGCGAAACTCGAATCGTAAAATGTAGTATTAACTAAGTATTAAAAAAATTGATAATGAAATCTATACACAAGATATACACACATACGAAACCCGATAACGCTTACAAGTGAAATCGCAGCTAAAAACAATCTGGAAAATAAATAAAAAAGAAGAACTCTTATCAGTTGACAGTTAAAAAAATAGAGAAACCGGAGAATTCCTAACGAATTGAATGTATTCGTTCATTTGTTCGTATTGGCAAAATGTACTAAGTACATCTGGAAATGACGTAACTCTAATACCAAAAAAATAATTATTTTTACGTGTTTTTAAAAGTGTGTAAACTCTTTTAATATAAAAAAAAAAATAAATAAAAATAAATACTTTATGGCCAATATGGGTTGATAATATTGCCAGTAGTAGAACCAAAATTAGTCAGATATTTGCAGTGGTAGAAATAAGTTAGTTTGGACAAGTATTGTTGTTATCTATGTCTATCGAAAAATATTTTTTAAAAACTAACAATTTATATCAATTTTTTGTCTCTTTTTAGCTTAAATAACTTACAGGAGTTTCCCATACTGCCGAAATATTTTCCCAACTTTATCTTTAACAAAATCAACTTTAGCCAGAAGAGGGAAAGTAAAAGGTAGAGAGCGAGAGCGAGAGAAGAGCCACTAGAGAACAACAACAACAACAAAATGACGAGTTCAGCAACGACGAGACAATCTTATAAATTGTCCTTAACCTTTTTAAGCCTTTTACTATGCTCATTGGTTGTGGCTACACCCACTCCACCAAACACTAACACAAATGCTGCCGACAGTTCCCTGTCACCTGCAGATCTTAAGGCTGATGAAAACTACTTGTGTCCCCAAGACTGTCACTGTGCTTTAGCCCACAATACACACAAGCAATTTTTACACGCCAAATGCTCGTCTCTTAAGGGCCTTAAGGCAGAGGAGGCCTTGGCGGCTACACTGCCCATACATTCCATAGATTTGTCATTTTTAAATTTAACTCGTTTGGCACATTCATTGGAAAAACTCCATGATCTCACTTCCATTGATTTGTCGCACAACGAATTGCACGAAATCGGTCATTTAGGCAGACGCATCAAGAAGCTTAATCTTAAGCACAATCGCATTAACTCCTCTAAATTGACGAAGTTGCCACAACATGTTCAATCTTTGAATTTGCAGCACAATGACATTACCAACTTGCCACTTGAATTTACCAAACTAAATCAGTTGCAGTCTTTGGAATTGGCCCACAATCAAATAAACTGTTCTTGTGAAACTTTGGAAGTGCGTAATTGGTTACAAGAGCGTCATGTCTTTATGGAATTTCCAGTGAAATGTTCCTATCCTGCCCTATACAAAGGTAAATCTTGGTTACAAGTTAAACAGTCGGCGGTATGCGAAAAGGAGAAGAGACCAGGTTACAATGTTGCTGACGAAGAAGAAAATGAATTAATGATGGGCGATCAGCCATTTGAAGCTTCCGGTGATGAGGTACAAGACGAAGAAGAATTGGGCAAAGATTTTCTGCCCATTGATACCAACACCAAAAAGACGACTAGTGCTCATAGTTCTGCCCTTACCAATTTGAATGACATTGAAGGTTCTGGTGATTTAAGTGAACTGAATTTGTCTTTGGACATGCTTGAAACCAGCACTCAGTCGTCTCTTGTGGATGAAGTAACCACTGAAATGCCCGAGGAAGAAGATGAAGGTTCTGGCAGTGGTGGTGGTATGTTGTTTATTCCTGCTATACATCGTGAACAAGTTATTACGGATGATTTTGATATACCCGATACCAAGGAAGAAAATGATGAAGATGACTTGGATGATAAAAAGCCCATCGAAGAGCCAGCTGTTAATCCTGATATCTTCCATCACTCTTTGGGTATATTCGATGGTGATGAGCAACCTAGACCTAGTACTGAAGAACCTGAGGTTGAAGAAGAAGAAATTAAAGTAGTAGACGTACCCACCTTGGGTGAAGGCAACGAGTCAACTACCGAAGGTCCCGAAACTGACGCTGTGGCTCATGCTAAAATGGGTGAAGACAAGGAAGATAGCAATGCAACCTACTTCCTTTTGGGAGTTATTGGTCTCATAGTAATTGGCTTATTGCTTTATGTAGCCATTAAACGCTGCAAACACAGCGGCAATCGTAATGATCCCGAAAATCCTCAAACTGAATTGGTGGACATGGACAAGAAACAATTGGGCAAACCTTTGCGCAATGGTGTACCTGAGCATGTACCTTTAATAGGAGAAAAAACAAAATCCGATATGGCTAAACCCATTAATGGCTCTAAACCTTATGATGCCGATACTAAAGATGGTCCCAGTCAAAACGAACCATTACTTAACGGCAATGGTAATGCTAATGGCAATGGCAATGCAACTGCCCATGCTGAAGAACCAGAAAACAGTCGCCCGAATTCACAATTACAAGCTCCCCATGAATATTATCCCATTTCACCCAGGTATCCCCCACCTCAATCACCCAGAGCCTCCAAATACAGCCAGCAACCTCAGCAACTAGAACCCAATAACAATGATCCCAATCAACCATACATATCTTCATCACCGAAATCAGGACGCTACTCACCCGTGTACTCACCCGAAACTGGTCGTGTTAAAATTAAGCTTAGTGAAACTCCCCGACCCAAGACACCCATGTTAGTGACACGCAGTCGTTCAAATGCCGGTGATATTATAACCACACCCGTCAGACCCACACAAACAGAAAGTTTTCAAGCCACTCCCTTACACACAGCAGCAACAAATGGTCATGCCGGTGGGGAACATTGATAGATAGGGAAGGGTTAAACAGTGTTAAAATGAGAAACACCCATCCACCCCACCAATAACCCTGACACCACTACCCTACAGACCATAAAATAGCCAACAACCATTAAAACAAAAGAGTAGTGTGTAAAATGCTGTGAATAAGGTGCTTTAAGCGAAATTAACGTTAAAACTTAATATAAAAAGGAAAACTGAGAGGAACCACAATTATTAAATCCATTTATTAATTTTCTGATTTTTGTGCAAAAAAAGTTCAGCAAAACAATCGTTTGGTGACATTTTCTTTGTTTTTTTTTTTAAGTGAAAAGTGTTAAATAAAAATCCCTTTTTTGGGGAAAGCAGATATTTAAAGGTATTTGTTGTATGAAAATAGTTTTTTGAAATTGTAAAACCAAATGCTAAAAAAAAAAATCCAGTTTTCAAACGAAAAATAATTGTAAATTTTTGTTAAAAAGAAAAAAAAAAACATTTTAATTACAAAATTCATAAGCTGAATTTAAAATAATATGAGGACTTTATAAGAGTTACGAGATTTTTTGACAGTTTTAATTTGAGTGGAATTTTATTTAATCTCAAAATGTGTATAGTAAAAAAATTAACTGTCAAAACGTCTTGTAGAGTATGAACTTTAAAGACCCTCACAGTTCTAAGGCATCCCAAAAATGTGTTTCCACAACAATCAGCTCCACGCCCCGGAACGAATCGGAGTTCAACGAACATCCACCATGGATTATCTACTCAGCAATACCTGTCTCTACATTTCAGGTGCACTGCTACAACAACAACTACAAAAATGTTTAATATCTTTTAAACATTATTTAAAAGATCAGACTTTATATTCGAAAAAGAAAGTGTTTTTTGACGAAATTTTGCAAGTTGACTGAATACTAAGATTTTGAAAAATTAATTTGCATAATGAAAAAAGATTTCAGAAATATTGTTTAATGAGCTTATTGAGGGGTTATAGATCTCAAAAATTGCCTACTTTCCAGGGACTTATAGTTCGACTAGCACATCTTCTTTAAAAAAAGAAAAAGGAATGCAATCGCCAAGTCACCTAGTTGTTATTGATTTTGTAAAGTTTTTTGCTTTTCCTGTAAAAAAATAAAAAGTTTTGTTACGCCCTTTTGCATTTTAGGTGCCGATAAACTTTGTAAGGAAAACGGAACAGCTGATCCGCAACATATACGTTTAGTTTAGAGTAATGAGACCTTAAGCCTTTCCATGATGGCTTGTCAAACAATACTGAATAAAAATAAAATTTCAATATGGCACCAGTCACGGGTGATCTGTAAAAAAAACCAAATGAATAAAAAGTCTAAAAGACGGGAAATCTTGCGCCATTTCGATTAATTATTTGCGAAATAATTCAGAAGTTCAAAATGCTCAGAAGTCTATTTGACAAATCTGAGGTTTTCATGCATTGCACTTTGGTGAATTATGTTATTACGTTAAACGGAATTGGCCTATCATTATCGACAATTTTTAGAAACATGTAAAGAGCATTTAAATCGAAAAAAATGGAAGGAAAGTAGTTGCCCATGAAATCCACAGAAATATGATAATTACTTTAGTTTAGGTAAAAATTTTAACTAAGATGTTTTTTGCAATTTAATTTTCACCTTTAAAAAAAATACATACTTATAAGAAAACATACCTTTAAAAATCTGCCACACTCCAAACTTTTCTACCTTACCACACACAACGATTGTTTCGTCAGTCAAATTGCAACAACTAAACAAAACTTTGCCCTAAGCAAAAACCATAAAAGAGCTTTTGTTGAGAAAGCTTAATAAACTGAGATAACAAACCTTAACAACAATCAACATCGTCTGTTATCTGTTTTAACCCTCACAACGTATAACAGAACTTAAAAGACCTTTTTTTTTAAATATAAATTATGAAATATTGTTAATAAATAATTGTGATTATTTTGATGTTAAAAGTTTATACATAAAATTATTAATTATTTTTTATAAATATAAATATTTATTAAATATTGTAAATTTTAAGAACAAATAAAAAGAAAGCTTTTATTAAGAGAATAAAGAAAGAATATCAACAAAAATTTCATAATTTGTTTTTCTTTAAAGAAAAGTTTTTTTCACAAAACTCTTTTAAAGCGGCAGCATTTAAAATTCAACAAAATTAACAAGAATTAAATAAAATTTGACTAGAAAATTAACGATAAAGTTAATAAATGTGCCAATTAAATGTGCCTTAAAAGCAACTTAAGGGTATAATCCATAGGATAATAATAATAAAAAAACACTTTTTAAACAAAAATCACTAAAGCACATTAAAAGAAAGAACTAAAGCTATGGTCACACTTAACAAATATTTGATTGCACCCAGTTAATACTATTTTAATCAAACACTTGTTTGAGTTCCCACAACGTTCGCTAGATCAAACGTCAGTTATCATCTTACATAAAAATTACATTTCTAACAATTTCTTTTAAAAATTGAGTTTGGTAAATAAAAAAAAAAGTGAACAAACTAGATTGTTTGCAAATTTAGTGGTCACGTTTTTTCGGGTTTGTTCGTCAAACATTTGTTAAGTGTGAACATGCCATTAAATTAATTAAAACAAGCCCCCTGGGCACAAATAACGGCATTCGTTATCGATGGAAATTTCCATTTAAATTGCTTATTGAAATTTCGATTAAAGTGTATTGCCATAATTTGCCCCATGGTCTTAAAAAAGAAACTCAAACGAAACTGCTAATCTTTTCTTACTAAAACAATAACACGCACATTAAAACAAAATTTCAAAAAAAAAGGACTTAAAACAAATCCGAAACCGATTGAATGAATACTAAACCAAATCTTTCAGTTTATTTCAAAATTTCAATTTAAAGATTATCTTATAACAAAATCCATCAAATTGTGATAGATTTATTTAAAAACAATACCTAAACAAAAAAAACAAAAATTCTAAAGTCTGGATTCACACTATGAAAGTTTTCTTTCAGAAAGTCCAAGTTTTTTTGGTGAGAGGGTATTGAAGTACAGTATGTTTTGTTTCCCTCTCACTTATAAACTCAGACTTTTTGAAAGAAAACTTTTATAAAGTAAACCCAGACAAACTAAATATTTTAACTAGAAATATATATATTTTTGTAGAAACTTATTTTTAAAATAAATTTTTTAAAAACAAAGCTTTAAAGCTAAATAAGTTTTAATTAAATCTTTTTTATAAAATGTTTAATAATGAGAAATGAAAATAAATAATTTTTACAAAAAAAAAAAAAAAAATAATTTAAGGCCTGTTTTCCTATAAAAAAAAAACTAAAACTAAAAACTTTAATTTAATTACTTTAACAATTTTAGCTGTTACTTTTTAAGTTTAACATTTAAAATTTAAGTTATATAAATAAATTTAAATATTTGTTTCTCTAACATTTAGTAAATTCTAGTATAATACCAAAGTTTTAAATATGTTTTTTTTTTTTTAATTGTTAAATATACAACTTTCTTTTAAAACTTCCTATAAAAAAATAATAAAAATGTTTTTTTTTTCGTATACTCTACTTTGATGTATAATTAATGTAATTAGTTGTTAAATGTATGTAAAACTAGACATTATTTTCTATTTTCTAATACAATTTGTTTAATTTTTTTTCAATTATCTTAAGCTGCCTAATTTTTTTTAGTTTTTATTGAAAGTTATTTTTTAAAATTTTTAATTTCGTTTCTTAAGTTTAGTTTAAAAAATATTTAAATAATATATAATATTATTTTGAATAAATAAAATTTAATAAATATACATGTAAATAAAGTACTTTAAATCTTTTTGGATTGAATTTAAGTAAAAGTGAGTATAAACGTTTTTTTTTTACTAACATCTGGTTATAAATAAGAAATTAGGTCTTAATTTAAAAACCCTAGTTCAAACGTGTTTTTAAATCAAAAACGTATTCGGCATTTGCCAACCAGTTATCCTGCCCGTACAATCCATACAGATAATATTGGACTACGTGGTCCATTGTGGCTTAAATGGACTACTTACAACATGGTCCAATGTACTGTAGTATGGACCATGTTATAAGAAATTAACATGCAGCGCTGCCAACAACTGCATGATGTATACTTTTCTATAGTTTACGGTATTACACATTGGTAGCCCTGATGGTGTCCATTATTAATTGTTTATTTAAAAGTGAAAGTTTGTGGAATTTTTGGAAAAAAAAGGTACAAAAAATTAAAAATACCAAGTAAATATATTTATTAATAGCAATAATAGACTACAGTACACACCATAAAAGGCGATTAGTAAAAAATGAAAAAGAAAAATTGTTAAACTACCCCTTAAGTGTACTCCATACTGTAGTAACATGGAGTACTTTTAAAACTAACCCACTTTAGTACTTCATGGAGTAGTTTAGGGACTACTTCGGTGGGTTATATGGTCCCCGCCTAGGACATCGTAATGTTAAATGGACCACCTTTTACCCATATATTTGGAGTAGTTTTGGAGAACTCCTACTCCTTTATGGACTACTCTTTACATGCATGTATGGACTAGTCTCGTTATCTGCAGGGATATTAGTACTTTAATTTAATTAACCGGGGTATTGGTTTAATCGGTTAATTTTGTTTTTGATCGGTTAACCGATTACTAAAGTTTTTTTTTATAAATTAAGTAAGGGTGCGTTCGTAAATGCATCACTGCGCTGCATCAGTTATATCAAGTGGTAATATATTTATCAGTGAAGTACATGTGGACCGAAAAAATGTGAAATACTCCACAAAAATAATAGTCACACAATAATATAAGTTATTATTATTCTTTTATCGCCATTAAAAAAGTTTGCTTTTCTGATGCAGCGCAGTGATGCATTTACGAACGTACCCTAATTTCAATATATAAAAATGCATATATTATTTGATGCTATCAGCACAAGTGGTGTAACCCACAATTTAATTTGGTTACGGTTCTGGTGTAAGATATACTCTTTGCACATTTCTTTACAGTGCAATAGTCGAGTAAGCCAACTGTTTGTACCCAAAACAGATGGCGCTAGAAATATAGTAATTAGAAGTCTGGGGTTACACCCCTTCTGCGCTGATAGCCTCATTTTTTGGAGTTTATTAGTAAAAAAACAAGTAAGAAAATATAGTCGGTCAAGCCCGACCAGATGATGGTCCATATAAATATAGATTTATCTATGTTTATAAACTTCATGAAAATCAGTTTGAAAGTTTGTGAGAGGCAGAAATTGCCCCCTACCTCCCGTTGTGGTCCTATTTTGGAAAAACTGTATAGCTAATGTGTCCATATAGATATGGATCTATCTATGTTTTAAATTTCATTAAAATCGGTTTGAGAGGCAGAAATTGCCCCTATCTCCCCTCGTGGTCCTATTTTTTAAAAAATTCATACATTTTGTGTCCATATAAATATGGTTCTATCTATGTTTTAATTTCATTGAAATCGGTTTGATAGTTTCTGAGAGGAAGAAATTTCCCACTATCTTCCCTCGTGGTCCTACGATTCGGCCAACTTATATCCAAAATTGCGACCTGTACTTTGCGCACAAGGTTACATGGACAGCCAGCCAGCCGGACGGACAGCGTTAGTTCGACTCAGAAAGTGATTCTAAGACGATCGGTATACTTTAAGGTGGGTCTAGGACCAATATTTTAAGGTGTTACACACATCAGCACAAATGCATAATACCCTCTCCACTATTGTGGTGTGGGTATAAAAAACAATAGCATACCAAACATAAAAATTCTCGAACTAAAACGAGCAAACAAAAAAAACAATTCATTAATATGTATTTTTCAATTAATACATAATATGTATTTATAAAAAAATAGACTGAGATAATTTTATAAGTTATTTCAATAGTTAAAGGAGATCTTATAAAATAATCTTTTAGAAAAGTAATTTGGTATAAAGGTTTAGGATTTAAGCGATTCTTTTCTTTAGTTTTGACAAAATTTGACTTGGAAAAAATTCTTTCACTTATCGTAGATGAATATCTTGTTTCTCAATCCTTTTCCAAACATTCGCTGCTGGTTTGCAGTCATTCAAATAATGCACATCGTGCTTTGTTATTTATTTCATCGTTTAGCTTCGTTTGTCAATTAAGATGTTTGTGTGTTTGGTCCGACAATGATTGTTTTGGCAAAGCAAAAAAAATTCAAACAAAAAAGCCAGAAATCAAGCAATTATTACTCATGTAGGCATTCAGCAGTTACTATGTAGTACAAGAAAAAAAAATTTAAATGAATATAAAATATTTCATATAAAATATTCCATTATGCAATTAGAGTCCTGTCTTAATTTTTTAAAATCTTTAAGACTTCTAATTGTTTTGGTTAATTCTGTTGGAGGACTGATATGAGAAGAAAGAAATAACTTAACACATACATGCAGTCAAACATGTAACCCATTTGTTTGCCAAATTCCTGTTGGTCAATGATGAAGATGAAATTTATTGAAAAAAAGGGTAAGATCACTTATAATTTTAGTCAACGGTCGGCGGAAATGGGTTAAAATGAAGATCACTGAACACCTTCTTTCTTTGTATGAAAAAATATTTTCTGAACACATACCTTTTGTAGATGAGCCGAAACAAATAATTAAAAACATAAAAAATATGTTAATAATGAAATTAATCGTTAATCGAAAATAGCCAATTTTAAATTAACCGATCAGTTAATCGGGTAGTAATTAATCGGCTAACCGATTGACGGTAAACCGAATGAATACCCTAGTACACAGAAAAAATTATTGCCGAATTATTTTCAAACAAACGCTTGTTTGAAAATTTTTTTGATTTCTACAAATTTGTTTACTGATTCAATTAATATTTTTGCTTGATTTTTATTTAACCAACAAAAATGTTGACAACTATTCAAAAATATAATATACGCGTTATTGGTTTCAAGTTTTCATAATTTTGTATGAAATATTTAACGCTCCTTAATGTTGTCGTTTTTTGCATTTTTTATTTGATCGTAAGCAACACTTCTTTATGTGAAATATAAGAACTACAACAAAAAACACATGCAGTCTATTTTTGGACGCTTTAAAAAAGTACAACAATAAAAGTATACTCAAGGATTTTTGTGGAAAATTGAATAAAAAAATATATTCAGTTTTTGAAAAACTAAAAATAATATCAGTATTTCGTAAACGAGATTTAATACGCTCATACACTTGCAATATTATTGTATATGATATTCGCCATATTATTTCCATTTTGTCCAAAATCATGCAAAAAGTCGCACAATGATTACATTCATTCAATAAAAAGGTGAACATAACCTTTAAGGCTCAGTTAGGCGAACGTTGCTGTACCCGTAATGTAACGCACCGTACTGTAAGCACGTTGGTGCACTTATAGAACGTTTAAAAACGTGTCATATGTTTTCCCATACATAAACAAAAAGCACGAGTATACATAAAACAAAACACACAGTGATGGGAATCAAAAATGTTCAAATGGTGACCGTTGTGCAGAAAAGGTATTACGTGATTTAAATGGTATTAAAACAGTATTTTGTGTATGTAAAAAATTTTAATAATTTAATATTTTTTTATAGATTTACAATAAATAAATTTGTATTTTAGCATATATAAATTTTTAGCATACATATATTGTAAATGTGCATACACCAAACAAGGTTTTTATACCATTTAAAGTCTTTTATATGTTTCACATTTCCATTGTGTGTATATGCATTTGTTTATTTTAAACATCTAAACATATGTATACTTGTATATTTGGAAATATGTTGTATTGTAAGTTGTTTTGTCGCAATTTCATAGATATACTAAAAAAAAGTACCAAAAAAAGAGCAAAATTACCCGCATTCAATGTAAAATACAAGCCGCCCATCACTGTCTTACAAATGTCACGTAACAACGGCATGAAATTCTATTTTATACAGATTGGTACGTTGCAACTACGGTACATTGCATTTCGGTAAGCTTTTGTATTGGTTTTCGTATAACAAAAAGCGAACAGCTGATTGATACAGTACAGATACGGTACAGCAACGTTCGCCTAACTGAGCCTTTAGGAATAAATAAACAGCATTGTACAATGTTGCCAACATACTTCATTTTCTTTTCGTTGTGCAATAAAAATCAAAAGTCTTTTGATTGTTCCACCTTCGTATATCACATACACATTGGCGATATAATTGTACAATACGTTAAATTGAACAGTTTTATTGCAAGTGTATGAGCCGCTTAAGTAGTTTGTAGTTTTTCTAAAAAAGTGCTTACCAAAATTTTAAAAGAAAACACAAAATTTAGAATCGTCAAATAATCGACATATTAAAAAACCAATTTTCGAATTGTAAAACCCGAATTTTCAAGAAAAAGGTTTTAGATTTTTCTTACAAAAAACAGGGTTTACAGCTTTTTAGAATTAAGCATAAAATATTAATAAAAAACAATGTTTAATTTATTTAACAAGAAAATAACAAAGCATAAATTATGTATATCGTGACCTTAAATGCAAACGGAAGTAGGTAGCTACACAAAAATTAGAAATTTAGTTTTTTATTGATTACACTATGCTCGTTGAAAAAAAGACAAGTCGGGAACATGACATTTTAACATAATTCGGGTACGCTGAATCCAATGGCGCTAACCGTTTTTTAGGTTAGCTCTTGTTTACGAGATATGCCGTTATTTCCAAAATGTAGGAGGTTATATATATTCGCGTAACTCAAAAACGGTTTAGTATATTGCAATTACTTAAAAAACCGAAATTCCGCAATAAAATTTCCTTTAAGAAATTTCTTTTTAGAAACATAATTTTTGTTTTTTGCAAAAAAAATAATAATTTTTTTTACCAAAATTTCGAAATTTTGGTTTTTTAAAAATTCATAAAAAAAAACTCAAAAACGGTTTAGTATATTGCAGTTACTTAAAAAACCGAAATTCCGCAATAAAATTTCCTTTAAGAAATTTCTTTTAAGAAACATAATTTTTGTTTTTTGCAAAAAAAATAATAATTTTTTTTACCAAAATTTCGAAATTTTGGTTTTTTAAAAATTCATAAAAAAATTGGAAAATGCATCTAGGCGCGTTGGATGCTTCTAGATGGGTCAAATGTATGAACAACCCCACTTGTTTTATCTCAATCATTTATTTTTAAGTCTGAGTTCACACGGCTCATATCTTATTGACATGATTGCTTTATAGGCGAGTGGGACGAGGGGAAAAGAAACGAGTACACAGATGCATTTACTGTGTCCCCTTTTAGACAGGCAAAGTTTACTTTGCAAAGTCTTGAGTTTATGGAAGGGAGGGGAAAAGAGAATAGCGGGGGAGTACGAACTTTTTGTAATAGTATTTACATAAAGGCGATTTCTTTGCTTTGTTTTTATCATATTTTGGTAGGAAAAAGCATTTGCAATTTTTAAATTGTACTAAATTTGCACTTGAGTACTTTATTACTTTTGCACTGCTAATAGTAGTAAAAAAAGTACAATTGTACTACCAACTTTATCATCCCTGCTCAGAAATAAACTACGAACGAAAAACAAAAGGAATTTGCGAGTACAGCAAAGTTCGTACTCCAGCGCTATTCTCTTTTCCCCTCCCTTCCATAAACTCAAGACTTTGCAAAGTAAACTTTGCCTGTCTAAAAGGGGACATACACACGTCGTCAACAAGACATGAATCATTTGAACGACAACTCATGTTCAAAGAAGAAAAGGAAGAATCTTGTCAACAAGACATGAGCCGTATGAACTCAGACTAACATACCTACCAGCTATCAAAGAACGGCTTTGTGCGAATGAACACCAACAAATAAACTCGCTTGCGGTCATACAATCAAACTTGCGCAACCGCAAACATTCGCTGCTGGTTTGCAGTCATTCAAATAATGCACATCGTGCTTTGTTATTTATTCCATCGTTTAGCTTCGTTTGTCAATTAAGATGTTTGTGTGTTTGGTCCGACAATGATTGTTTTGGCAAAGGAAAAAAAATAAAAACATGTAGACATTCAGCAGTTACTATGTAGTAAAAAAAAAAAAATGTAAATGAAACTAAACGCACTTATGTAGGTACAAACAATTTCCATAGAAACAAGACTTTTTTTATCATTTCTTAAAAAGTCCAGTAGTTCTGTATGTACATTTTTCCGAAATTTTAATAAAAAAATTATTTTTTTCCAGAAAAAAAAAAATATGTTTCTAAAACGACTGCGCATATAAGAAAAACGTTTTAACTTTCTTAAAGTAAATTTTATTACGGAATTTCGGTTTTTTTTAGTTTTTAAATAAACTAAAGCGTTTTTGAGTTACGCGAAAATATGTTGTGCAACCTCCTTAATTTTCGAAATAACGGTATATCTCGAAAACCAAAGCCAACATAAAGAAAAAAGTTTAAACTTTCTTAAAGTAAATTTTATTGCGGAGTTTCGGTTTTTTTTAGTTTTTCAATAAGCTAAAGCGTTTTTGAGTTTCGCGAACATATGTTGTGCAACATCCTTAATTTTCGAAATAACGGTATATCCCGAAAACCAAAGCTAAAAAACGGCTAGCACCATGGATTCAGCGACCCCGAATTATGCTAAAAATCTTTCGTTCGTATCATACTAAAATATTAAACAGCAAATACTTTAACCTATCTATACAATATATAATTTCTTAGTATGTCAGGATGTTTGCATGTATGTCCTATTCTTTACGCAACTTTCTGAAGCTGAAATTTGGCACACTTGAAGTACTTTCTCTGCGGAAGATCGTAACGAAGGCATATTTTTGATTTTCGGCTTTTCAACTAGTATAACTATAAAGATCTGATATAAAAGATGTTTTTTTTTTTATAATATGGGGAACATTGGGCTCCACTCGGCACGGCTAGGCACCGTCGGATTGACCTGAAAAATTAGATCATGATTTCTTACACCAAACCTCATATTTTAAGCAGCGCAAACAATTAAATTAAAAAAAAAAAATCCCATACAAGATGCGACCAGTCTAATGTACAATGTATTCTTGTTATTGTTGTTTTTATTGTTGTCAATGGTAACAAAGCGTCTCATCGAGTGGTTTATTGTTGTTAATGTTAACAAAGCGTCTCATCGAGTGGACAATGACTACTTGAAACTTGAAACTTACCAGCGTTGAACTTTGTTTTGCAGGCAAAGAATGAATGTAAATTTGAGCGTATGAATAAATCAAGAAAAATAGTGATTTTTGCAGTTCTCTGCCCGCTATCTCCATTCCTTAAGGGGGCTCCCAAACCAAATGTTCAATGCAGACTAGAAATATATAGTTGCCCCTAGTGGGATTTCACATTTTCTAGAGACATACTTGCCCCTTATCTCCACTTGTTAGGGGGGCTCCCATAGAGATATTGCGTTTTATGAAATTCTTATATAAGTTAAAATTTTTCGACTTTTGTGAATAGAGTTGGCAGCAGATTTTAATCATTTATGGATTGTTTCATTTGGAGCTTCGTTTTTTATCGGTCTGCCAAAAATTAGAAGCCTAGCTGCATTTTTTATTTTTTATGAATTAAAAAAAAATAGAAAATAGACCCAGAATATTCCGTTTCTCATTGGCGAACTTTTCGCTTATTTTTCCTATTTGCATTTGCACTCAGATTTGCGAATTACGAATATTAACACGTTCGCCACAAAGTAGTTTTTTGCGTTTTCTGTCCAAACTCAGGAACAAACAAAAAAATGTGTCGCATATATGTGACATGAGTTTTGCAAAACATGTTCCTCACAGAAACTGTGTGTGACATATTTGTGACATACTTCAAAGTCACTTATAAGTGACATGAGTTATAGGTTAAATTGGTGTCACATATATGAGCCAATACATATTTAAAATTTTTTGTAATCAAACACAAATTGATAATAATTTGTTGGCATTTTATATTTATTTATTTTTTATTTGTATAGTATATGTACATACGTATTTACCCAGCGGTAACTAGAATGAGTAAAGAGGCCTAATAGAAGGACTATTTAGCAGTCACAAGCAGTCAGAAGCCCTTCTCGCCGCATTCCATTCTTATTTATTTTTTACACAGGTTGTTATTGGGCGCAAGGCCTTCCACACTTGATTTAAAAACAACTTCGATCCCTTCCCAAAGAAGGGAGTAAGGAAGGTCACTAAAAATAAAAAGTAAATAAAACTGAACACCTTTCTTTCTCTCTTCTCAAAGAAGGGAGTAGCGAATGTGTACTGAATATTTCAGAAGGTCTTTTAAAAAGAAGTTTATACCTTCTAGAAGGCACACTTCTGAAGGCAGGATATCATGCGAAGCGAATCTTTTAGAAAGGAGTATAGAGGCCTTGCAGACCTTTCAATATTTACCGCTGGGTATTTAAGAACTGTGCCAATTTTTGAAGCAAGGATATGGGCATAAGCCAATTACCTCACAATCTTTACTTTATTGCTGTCCTCTTTTTATTTTTAGTGCACTCTCGGCAGCGCTTTCTTGTGTTGCTTACATCTGGAAAGTGAAGAGTATTAGGTGTGCTGGGAACTACTTCATTTTATGTTCGATGTGTAAGTTTTAGCTAAATATGCTTTTATAACATGTTCTCTGAATGACAGAAACGTTATAGGACTATTAACATTTAGTTTATTATAGCTCCAGAAGGTATTCCAAAGTAATATGTCAATCATATGGAAAAATAATTTCATATACCAGCGGATTGATCGCCTGGGGCAGGCATAGTACGACACCATTTGATCAGTTCGATCGATACCTGACATATTTTTGTTATAGTCATCAAACATTTTCGGTTTCTGTTGTTCTATTCCCTTTTTGGAATACGTCATAACGATGTCAGAATTATGCTTCGTAGAAATCATCAGTTCATCTCTTTGATCTTTCCATTTCAGAACTATAACGCCCTTGGAGTTACGTCTTCATGATGATGATAATAATAAAACACAACTCTTTAATAAAGTGATTGCACTATTAAAAACACTTGTAAAGTTAGTTTTTAGATAAAATGAGACATTAGCTCAATTCACAATCTTGTGCAAATGGTCTTGCATCGTAGCATTTGCAAAATGGTATAGTAAATACTATAGCATACTTTTGGGAGCATTTGCAAAATGGTATAGTATATTTTTACTCTACACCAACAAAATATACAGCAATGCACTTGCTACTCTTTTGCAAATATGCAACGCCTAAAACCAATAGTTTATATTTACTCGACTTTTGCAACACTTGATTGTAAATCGACAGCTAACACTCTGTGAACCAAGCCAATCAAAAGTATACTACAGTATTTACTATACCATTTTGCAAATGCTACGATGCAAGACCATTTGCACAAGATTGTGAATTGGGCTATTGTAAAATTTAGTGGAATACCTAACCTAAAAGCTAATTTGTTAAACAAACACTCACCCTAGACACAAACCGCAGCACTTTTAGTTATATCACGTTGTAACAGAGACTCAAACGTACAAGAAAAATACTTTCAAGAAACATGCACGAAATTAGAAGCAAATACATTTCAATAAAAATAGGACACTTATATGTGACATCAGTTTCTGTGACAACTCGCCCGTCACATATATGTGACGCTGAGTGGTGAACGTGTTAAAACGAATATTTTATTAATGAAATTTCTAGAAATTTATTTTGACGTAGTGATTGTTCTCCGTCTAAAATAAGAGAAATAAAGTCATACAAATTCGAATTTTTAAAAATTGTTTAATGAAAACTTTCAAAGATATGGATGGATATATTTTATATATTTTTAAAAGAAACTGAAGTAAATATTTTTTTAGCAAATAGATACTGGGAATTATTTCCTTCCGAAGATTACTTTATATTATATTCAACTTTTTTATTTTTCGAATTTATTCTATGAGCTAAATTTCAGTTATGTATTTTATAAACCTTTTTTTGTAATAGTTCTATTCCTTCAATTTCTGAGAAATGACTTTATACTCTACCAGTCATTTCTTAAAAATTGAAGGAATATAACTAATGCAAAAAAGCTTTATAAAATACACAAATGAAATTTAGCTCATAGAATAAATTCGAAAAATGAAAAATGTTGAATATAATTTTTTTTTTCAAATTCTACAGAGCCTTCCCTCTTATTTGGTACCGAGTTTGCTAAAAAATTATTTGAAAATATTCTTGAAAAATGTTAAGGCCTTTAAAAACAAGATATGTATGTGAAAATGAAAACTCAATTTGACTAAAAATTTAAATTTGTCACACAGTTAACACGTACATATGTACGAATGTTTGAGGACAATGAGGACGTATGTACCAAATTTTATTAAATTATTTACAAAGTTGCGATCTGTACGTAACGCACAAGGTTACATGGACAGACAACCAGCCAGCTGGACGGAAGGACATCATAACATCAACTAAGGTTTTGAGTCGATCGGTACGCTTAAAGGTGGGGCTAAGACCAATAATTTTAGTGTCACACATACCTTTGTTCTTCATTAACATAGCGTCTTCGCCTGACAATTTTTTGTCATACCAATCGTCAAACTTCATATTAAAAAAACGCTGACAAAAATTTTCGATTTTTTTTATATAGACTTTGACGTTTGGTATGACAAAAAATTGTCAGGTGAAGACGCTGTGTAAGAGCCGAATAAACCAAAGAAATGGTGAAACAAGCCTGTAAAACCATAAAGCTTATGTGTGTTTGTTGTTGATGTCAAACAGCTAGTGTATTTTTATTTTACCCTTTTTAATGGGTAAACAAAATATAGGGTTTCCTTTTAATTAACTTAAATTAGCTAGTACAAAAACCTAAAAATAATTGTGGCGCCATCTGAATGTGAAACACACTACTTCTAATAGGGTAGTACTTTAAATAGCAGGTTTTTCTCTCTACTATTTTTAAATTAGTACTCCATGAATAAAAAGTGTCTGAGATTTAGCAAAGACAAATCATAAAATTATTACAGGAAATTATTCTTGTTGTTGTTATTTGTGTATGTGGGCACTTTAGAAAATAATAACATTTCAGCAATTCATTAAGGGCCATTATTATAACTTGGCGTTAGCTGTTATCCGACAGTTAACAGACGCTTTTTGACAGATAACACATTATTATCTGTCAATTTAATCTTTACTTTAGCTAACTTCAAGTTGTAATAATGGCCCTAAGTGGTACATATTTTGTTACATATTGGTTGCATTTGTGTTATTTTTATGGATGTTACATTCATAAAATTATAGTAAATACAACGAATATGACAAAATAGAATACTTCATGAATTACCTAATTTTATACGACTTAAATTTAAAGCAAAAACTAAAATAATTAAACATTCTAGATAAATAAAGTGTAACAACTAAAACAAAGTCTCTCGCATGGGTCGATGCACTACAACAATGGGTTCTTCCTCCGAGGTTTCTCCACTTGCGGCTGCAGTAGCAGCTGCCGCAATAAAACTACCACTGGCCCGACGACTAGAAGAATTGCGTAACTTCTTGCGTTTTCCCTTAATTAACCCATCCTCTGAATTTGATTCGGTTGAACAAGAACTAAAATTTACATCTTTAAGAGACTGAATATCGGGCTCTATGACCACATGGAAATCGCTACCCTCGGGCGAGTATGAAACTTTTGTATTTGCACTGAAATAATCTTCTACAGCTGGAGCTAATGATGTTGTTGTTGGTGAAGGCGTTTTCGGTTTACGTCTAGCGAAGGGACTACTTGGTTTACTTGAGGTCTCATATTCAGGATCTGTAAGGAATTCGACACTGTCTGACCTTAAGTTGGCTCTCTTAAAAGGGGGAATTTCGGCAATTTTCGGCTTTCGTTTAGTGTATGGACTATTTTCGTAACTTTGGAAGTTGCCTAATTTTTCGGCACTCTGTAGATTTTGGGATTTTAAATGGGCTGCTGGAAAACGGGAATCTTCTATACTAAACCGCCGACTGCCGGAATTGTTGTGTGCTATGCGTCCAGTACGTCTGGTGGGACCGATTTGTTGTACCCGTTCTATATCACGATTCGAAAGCATTTCTTCACTACGAAAACGGTTTCTGTAGTCATATTGGATATCGTGATCATCTTCTTCGGTTATATCTTCTTCGGGATGTGTGCGACTTTTCTTAAAACGCCTTCGTTTTCTAGAGGTTTCTTCGGATAAGTCTAGCATCGATTTTACAGGTCTTACTGGTTTTGGCATTCTGAGGGCGTCCTCGTATGAAGGTAAGGCACTTTCAAAACTATTGGGTGCATTAGGACGGCCTTCCTCATCCAGGATGCGTTGATTTAAACGGCGTCTGTTAAGTTTTGAAACTGTTAGAAAAATATTTTTGGAAAATTAATTTTGCCTAAAACTTACATTTCTCTCATTTCATCTTGATTTCTACGATACTCCTCAGTATTCAAACGTTTTCTTCGCCAAGCCAAGTATTTCTGGATACAAGTTATAAGGAATATTAAAGCTCCTATAACCACTACCGATAGCATTATAGTAGACCAAATTTTTTCCGCATTACTATCCCGTCCATTGTGCATCCAATCTCTTTCGCAAGCAGCCTGCCAAGTCTTCCCGTAGTTGTAGGTGGGTGAGGCACATCTCAAGCTGTTACGATCTTTAATCTGTTATAAAACTTAAGATGAGGTCTTATTATTTTGATTTTTTTGCAAGAAATACTTACTCTAGTTGGGGCCGCTGTTAAATAATCATAGAATTCCACGAAAGTTGGATCCTGACAATTACAAATCCAAGTATTATCTCCAACCCATATTGCATCTAAAAACTTATTGAAGTGAAAAAATTCTCTTGGGAAAGGATTGGTAAAACGATTTCCATTCAGCTTGAGTTGTGCTAATTCGGGAAAGTGTTGAAATGTTGTATTGCTTAAGGCTGATAAACTGCAACAAGTGTTAACAAATTTTTAGTAAATGTTGCACAATTGGAGATTTTTGAAAAAAAAGAGAAAATAAGTCAGACGTTTTTCGCCCAAAAAAATTCCATGTAAAATTGGGCCTGAATTCATATGAAAAGTGGGCTGTAGGAAATATCGCCCAAAGAAAAATGGCAAAAAAAAAAAAAGAATGAAAATCGCCCAAATGAAGAATCGCCCAAAAGAACATGAAAAATGACCCAAAAAGTTATATATGAAATTTTGCCCAACAAAAACGAAAAAGGGCCCAAAAAATGAAAAATGACCCAAAAAGCAAAAACAAATTTTTCCGAAAAAAATTAAAAATTACCCAATTTGCAAAAAAGTGGTTATTATTCATATAAATTTAGTTCCATACAAGTGTAAGTTTTATGTAAAAAATTGCATTCTATCTTCAACAGCTGCTCGGCAGTAAGGACAGTAATACCGGCTGCGCAAACTTCGCTAAGCTTCTCTGCATAGCCGGCCTTCGGCCGGGCGCAAGGATTTTCTCCTCTATGGTATAGCAAACACTGGCTTCGCTAACTAAAGCTTCTCTGTATAGCCGGCCTTCGGCCGGGCGCAAGGATTTTCTCCTCTATGGTACAACAAGTACCGGTTTCGCTAAGTAAAGCTTCTAAAATCTGCCTTGTTTTCGAACGAAGGCCATATACGCAGAGAAGCGTTAGTTAGCGAAGCCGGTGTTTGTTATACCATAGAGGGGAAATTCTTGCGCCCGGCCGAAGGCCGGCTATACAGAGAAGCTTTAGTTAGCGAAGCCGGTGTTTGTTATACCATAGAGGAGAAAATCCTTGCGCCCGGCCGAAGGCCGGCTATACAGAGAAGCTTTAGTTAGCGAAGCCGGTGTTTGTTATACCATAGAGGAGAAAATTCATGCGCCCGGCCGAAGGCCGGCTTTGCAGAGAAGCTTTAGTTAGCGCAGCCGGTATATATTATATCCTTGAGGAGAAAATCCTTGCGCCCAAAAGTGTTTTCGTTATAAATTTAATATAAACACCCAGAGAAAAAACAACAAACTTATTTTTAAATAAATTACAATTATATTAAATAAAGATGGCCCGAAAAAATGGGCTATTTTTCATATAATAATTTAAAAAACGAAAAATCACCCAATAATAACGAAAAAAAAGCCCAAAAATTTTGGGTCACTTTTCATATGAATTAAGGCCCAATTTTACATGGAATTTTTTTGGGTGATTTTTCATTTTTTTTTTGGGCCATTTCATTATGAAAAATCACCCAAAAATATTGTATGAAAAATAGCCCATTTTTTCAGGCCATCTTTAATTTTTAAAATTTCTTCCAAATCTTACATACACTCAAAATATTATGTAGCTTAATTCAAACGAAAATTCATTTTAAAACAACTTAAAATTCACTTAAAAAACGGATCATTTACATTTCATTTAAAACAAATGATTTTAACATTCATTTTTTAATTTTTTATTTATTGAACATCATATTCCTTAAGGCCCAAATACATTGATCAAAATACTCATCAAGCATTGTGGTAGTATTTGTGAAAATATGTTTGTATGTGTCACACCGACGATGCTGGATGGAAAATCAAAAAATTTAGATATTACGGCGAATATTACGTCAAGCACACGTACACGATGAATTCGCCGGCTGGACAAGCATTTGACAAGTGTATTTGGGCCTTTAAAATTGAATGATTTTTACTATTAAAAAAATATATTTTAAACGACAAAAATCAAACTACATGACAAAATAAATACGATAAAACATTATTTTTTTGTAGTTTGTTTTTTGAATAACAAACATAAACGTTAAAAAATAAAATTATTTGAAAAATAACTACATTTTTATTCAATTTTAACAGAACAGAAAACGAATTTAATAACCCACAATCAGTTACAGTAATAATTTTATAAGTGTACTATTTGTCTAAATCATTCATTATCATTGGCTGTAGGAAATATCGCCCAAAAAAAAAAAAAAATTAAAAATCGCCCAAAAAAAATTGCATGTAAAATTGGTCCTGATTTCATATGAAAAATGGCCCAAAATTTTTGGGCTATTTATCGTTATTGTTGGGTGATTTTTCGTTTTTTAAATTTGGATGATTTTTCATTATGAAAAATTACCCAAAAATGTTGTATGAAAAATGGCCCAAAAAAATGGGCTATTTTTAAAATTCTACCATAATCTTACATAGCAGAGAAAACCATGTTTTATTATGGTTGCAAACAACAAAACTATTTTTCAAGAAACTAATTTAACCATTATATGGCTGTCGGCGACAATGATTTGGTTAAATTAAACATAATATCGATAGAATTTTTTTAAAAATGGTTTTGTAGCTTTTTCTCTGGGTGTATATATTAAATATATACATATATATCGAAAATAAGGATTTTCTCTTCTATGGTAAAACAAATACTGGCTTCGCTAACTAAAGCTTCTCTGTATCGCCGGCCTTCGGCCGGGCGCAAGGATTTTCTCCTCTATGGTATAACAAAGACCGGCTTCGCTAACTAAAGCTTCTCTGTATAGCCGGCCTTCGGCCGGGCGCAAGGATTTTCTCCTCTATGGTATAACAAACACCGGCTTCGCTAACTAAAGCTTCTCTGCGTAGTCGGCCTTGTTCGGAAACAAGGCAGTTTTTCGAAGCTTTACTTAGCGAAACCGGTTTTTGTTAGACCATAAAGGAGAAAATCCTTGCGCCCGGCCGAAGGCCGGCTATACAGAGAAGCTTTAGTTAGCGAAGCCGGTCTTTGTTATACCATAGAGGAGAAAATCATTACGCCCGGCCGAAGGCCGGCTATACAGAGAAGCTTTAGTTAGCGAAGCCGGTCTTTGTTATACCATAGAAGATGAAATCCTTATTTTGGATATATATATTTAATATATACACCCGGAATAAAAGCTATAAAAATATGTTATCCATATTATGTTTAATTTAACCAAATCATTGTTACCGACAACCATATTATGGTTAAATAAGTATCTTTAAAAAAATCACTTGAAATTTTAACGGTATTTTAAAAAAAAATTTACACATTTTTGATTATAAGTTAAGTTGCGGACGTCGCAAAGTCCTCGTCCTCGTCTTCGATGGACATTATGACACTTTAAAAGTGTCCAAGGACACTGCGACACTGGACGTTATGACATGTCACCTAAATTTATATGAATAATAAACACTTTTTTGCAAATTTAGTAATTTTTTTTTTTTTTTGGAAAAAATTCGTATTTGCTTTTTGGGTCATTTTTCATTTTCTTTTTGGGCCCTTTTTCGTTTTTTTTGGGCAAAATTTCATATTTACCTTTTTGGGTCATTTTTCATGTTCGCTTGGGCGATTCTTCATTTGGGCGATTTTTCATTTTTTTTTTGGGCCATTTTTCTTTGGGCGATATTTCCTACAGCCATTATCATTATACGTCAAATTCCTACATGTTATTTGTTATGACACTTTTAAGTGTCATAATGCCCATCAGAGCAGTGTCATAAAGTCCGTGGACGTTATGTCCCTTTGTAGAGTGTCATAATGTCCACAACATGCTTACAAACTCGAAAGCATAGCCGGCCTCCGGCCGGGCGCAAGGATTTTCTCCTCTTTGATAAAACAAGTACCGGCTTCGCTAACTTAAGCTTCTGTACACAGCCGGCCTTCGGCCGGGAGCAAGGATTTTCTCCTCTATGGTATAACAAAGACCGGCTTCGCTAACTAAAGCTACTCTGCAAAGTCGGCCTTCGTTCGGAAACAAAACAGATTTTAGAAGCTTTACTAAGAGAAACCGGTACTTACACAGAAAAAATTATTTTTCCAATTCAAACAAAAAATTTGTAGAATCAAACAATTTTTTATTTAAAATCGGTCCTACAAACAAATTCGCATATTCAAACAATTTATTTGCATTTTGTTTATTGAAAAAAAACGCCGATTTTTTCAAACAAATAATTTTACAGAACCAAACAAAAAGTTTACTGAAATTCATATACATTTCAAACAAATAATTTTGCTGAATCAAACAAAAAAGTTTTGGCACAAGCAATGACGCGCACACAAGCAAGCACTGTTGGCGAAGATGAAGCAGAGCAGAGCGGCCGGCTGGCTTTGATACACATTTTTTTGTTGGAATAATTTTTGAACGAAGTCATATTTATACTCACAGTGTTTTTCTTCATCACTCACTGTTGCTTTATCCTTTCCTTTGCTAATGAGGAAGAAATGTAACCAAAAACGGCGGCAGACCGACTCGATATGTTTTCCGCCATCATTCTATTTTTGTATTTGATGTATTTAAACAAACTATTTGAAAAAATTGAATACGGGATTTTGTTTTTTTTTTACCAACTTTGAAACCAACCAAAAATTTATTTTGTTTCTTATAATGTGTTTTTTCTGTTGTTTAAAAAAAATGAAACGTTTTTTTACCTGCTATTGTTTTTTTACTACAAACCTCGTCACGCTATTTTATCATTTTTCTTATTGCTGTACTTTTTTAAAGCGTCCAAAAATAGACTGCATGTGTTTTTTGTTGTAGTTCTTATATTTCACATAAAGAAGTGTTGCTTACAATCAATAAAAAAAATGCAAAAAGACGACAACATTAAAGAGCGTTAAATATTTCATACAAAATTATGAAAACTTCGAACCAATAGCGCGCTTATTATATTTTTGAAGAGTTGTCCACATTTTTGTTGGTTAAATAAAAATCAAACAAAAATATTGATTGAATCAGTAAAAAGATTTGTAGAAATCAAAAAAATTTTCAAACAAGCGTTTGTTTGAAAATAATTCGGCAATAATTTTTTCTGTGTAGTATACCATAAAGGAAAAAATTCTTGCGCCCGCCCAAGGCCGTCTGCGCAGAGAAGCTGTAGTAAGCGAAGCCGGTCTTTGTTATACCATAGAGGAGAAAATCCTTTGGCGCGGCCGAAGGCCGGCTATGCAGATAAGCTTAAGTTAGCGAAGCCGGTTTTTGTTATATCATAGAGTAGAAAATCGTTGGGCCCGGCCGAAGGCAGGCTATGCAGAGAAGCTTTAGTTAGCGAAGCAGGTTTTTGTTTTGGAAAAATAAGTTTCTTTAAAAATAGTTTTGTTGGTTTTTTGCAAATAGGGTAATTTTTTGGAAAAAATTCGTTTTTGCTTTTTGGGTCATTTTTCATTTTTTTGTTGGGCCCGTTTTCGTTTTGTTTGGGCAAAATTTCATATTTAACTGTTTGGGTAATTTTTCATGTTCTTTTGGGCGATTCTTCATTTGGGCGATTTTCATTTTTTTTTTTTGCCATTTTTCTTTGGGCGATTTTTCATTTTTTTTTTGGGCCATTTTTCTTTGGGCGATATTTCCTACAGCCAAAAATTTTATTATTGGGTGATTTTTCGTTTTTTAAATATTATATGAAAAAAGCCCATTTTTTCGGGCCATTTTTCATTTTTAAAATTTCGTCAAAATCTTACATACTTTTTTGTCTAAATCATTCATTATTACTATACGTCGAATTCCTAAATGTTACTTATAAAAATAACGGGACATATTGCAAAAAGGTGGCATAAAGCATAGCTTACAAACTCGATAGCATAGCCGGCCTTTGGCCGGGCGCAAGTATTTTCTCCTCTTTAATAAGACAAGTACCGGCTTCGCTAACTAAAGCTTCTCAGCACAGCCGGCCTTCGGCCGGGGGCAAGGATTTTCTCCTCTATGGTATAACAAAAAACCGGCTTCGCTAACTAAAGCTTCTCTGCATAGCCGGCCTTCGGCCGGGCGCAAGGATTTTCTCCTCTATGGTATAACAAATGCTGGCTTGGCTAACTGAAGCTTATCTGCGAAGTCGGCCTTCGTTCGGAAACAAGGCAGATTTTAGAAGCTTCACTTAGCGAAACCGGTACTTGTTATACCATAAAGGAAAAAAATTCTTGCGGCCGCCCAAAGGCCGTCTGCGCAGATAAGCTTTAGTTAGCGAAGCCTGTCTGTGTTATATCATACAGGAGAAAATCCTTGCGTCCGGCCGAAGGCCGGCTATGCAGAGAAGCTTTAGTTAGCGAAGCCGGTTTTTGTTATACCATAGGGGCGAAAATCCTTGCGCCCAAAAGGGTTTTCGTTATATGTTTAATATATGCACCCAGAGAAAAAACAACAAAACCATTTTTAAAAAAATGTTGACCATATTATGTTTAATTTAACCAAATCATTGTCACCGACAACCATATTATGGTAAAATAAGTTTCTTTAAAAATAGTTTTGTTGGTTGTGACCATAATAAAACATGTTTTTCTTTGCGTTTATGTAGATCTTTTTTTGTATTAAACGTCTTTAGTAATTATGGACCTTATGACATTTTTAAAAATTACATAATGTCAATTTGCAAAGTGCCTTAATGCCCACGGACGTTATGACATTTTCAAAAGTGTCACAGTGTCCATGGACACTACGACACTGGACATTATGACATGCCACCTTGCAAAAAGCTATATTCTGTTTCGAGTAATTGATTATAACTTTGCAGTGATTTATTAATATTTAACTATTGAATAGTGAACAAAGTTTGGCGAAGGGCTCAAATAAGAATTCATTTTTATTTTGGGCTCTTTTTCGTTTCTTTTGGGCAAAATTTCATATATAACTTTTTGGGTAATTTTTCATGTTCTTTTGGGCGATTTTTCATTTTTTTTTGGGCCATTTTTCTTTGGGCGATTTTTCCTACAGCCTTACTGAACACAGAAAAAATGCTTTTCACCAATTAAAACATTAATCAAAAATAAAATACGTTTTAACTAAATATTTAATCAAGTGAATAAGAAGTTTAGTGAAGTGAATTAAACGTTCAATTAAGTAAATCAAGCGTTTAATTGATACTATTAATTTGTTTACTGGTGCAAATTTTTTAATTTAAATCACAAATTTTTTAATTAAAATCCATTCTTATTTTTTTCTGTGTAGTTAAAAAAAGTAATAATAATCGCTTAAATAAAAAAGTTCTGTGGTTTTCATGGGCAACCGCGTATGTCTATTTTTTCGATTTTGAAATGTTGATGCTATATTGCTTAAATTTAAGCGATCTTTACATTTTTAAAAAAATTTTTAAAAACAGATAGGCCCATTCAGATGTTTTAACTCAATTACAAAGTTCAAAAGGTGCAATATCTAACCCATAGTTTGATCTAGAATGGGTTTTTCGGCTCTCCTGAAAAATTTTATTTTAAGACATACGCGGTTGCCCATGAAAACCACAGAGTTGTGAACCATTTACGCCACCTTGTATATGTGCAATGGGAGAGCCAACAAAATAATTTAAAATTACGGTTGTATAAAACACGCTTTTTCGGGTCTTCGGTTTGAAAAATCGCATGAATTAAAAATGTTTTTGAAGATATTTAACTGCTGTAATGCAATTTAATGAATGTAAATATCAAAATATTTTGTAATCGTAGGGGAAAGAAAAAGAAAAGATAAACTCACTGTTTATTGTTGGTGTTTTGCTTAAGCTTTGATATTGTTACAAGTAAGACTTTGAGTATTTATAATTCTTATTCGCTTTAAAGTTTTGTTTGTATAATATTTTTAGCTTTTCAAAAATCTTTGGAAATGCTTCTATGCGCATTATCTAGCTTTCCCTCAACAATAAATTTCAGTATATTTATCAAATGTGAAAAATTGGGAATTTAGCACGTCATACAGAAATCTTAATAATAAATTTTGTACTCCCAAAAATAACTTTGAAAACAGCAAAGTTCTGAATAAAACTTTTAAATCTCTAATGACCGGACACCAAAAGGGATCAGTGAAATCTGTTCCTATAAGAGGCGAACGCCCAAAAGAACTCAATGCTTTCCTTACGGATCGCCCCCATGACCAGGCGTCAACAGTGTCCGTCGAAAGGGGGTGTCCGTTGAGAGAGATTATATTGTACAATTATTAATATTATTTTTATTATTTTCATAATTTTTATAAAATATATGTATATTGTGATCTAGATGCTTAAAAAATGTAAGAAAAGTAGGAACATGTAGAAATTGAATTCGTTATTATTAGGCGAACTATGATTTTGGGATTAATCGAGAGAAATCGTGGTGCTCCATGAAAACTATTTAAAATTTCAAATACATTTATAATTGTTTTTTCAAACTTTTAGTTTTTGGTGAAACTTTTAGGACGAAATAATTTAATCTTATAAATAATAAATAAGAGTTGTTTTTGTTGTCTCCATCCAATATCTACTTTAGAATAATCTGTTTGAAATGTTCCAATCGTTAAGCTTTGCTTTGACTATTTGTCAAGAAACTTATTTTCTTTTTTTCTAGCTTTTTCCTGTATTACTTACCGACAATAACTTAAGTCCAACTTTTGCAAAGTATCCGATCTCATACCCGCTGGCAAATCCCTGATCAAATTATTAGACAAATCAAGTTTTTGCAAAGAAGACAGGCTCGAAAAAGCCGTGCCATCAATCAGTATTATTTCGCACCATGACAAGTTGATATCACGCAAAGAATTCGATATCAGTTTAGTAAATTTGTCCAAAACATTGTGGCTTAAATTTAATGAGACCAATTTATCATTGGATCGAAATACATTGCGATCCAAACGAGCTATTTCATTATAGGCCAAGTCCAGCGATGAAAGTTTTTTCAATTTGTAAAATGTTTCTGCCTCCAAAGATCTCAGGGAATTACGAGATAAATCTATTGTTTCCAGCATAGAATTATTTTCAAAAGTTTGCTCGGTCAAAGAACGTAACATATTGCCTCTTAAACGCAAATGTTGCAGACCAGGCAAAACTGAAAGATCAATTTCATCTAGACTACAAAAGGACAAGTCTAGCTCATTTAGAGTTAGTGAGTCTAGACGTTCTGTGTGACCCACTTGCAAAGCTGTATTCCAAGAAAGCTTTAAGTACTCCAAAGCTGGTAGACCTGCCAGTAAAGATCTCGGTATTTTCTGCAAATTACAGCTACTCACTTCTAGAACTCTTAAAGACTTGGAAGGCAAAGTCTTAAGAACACCCAAAGAATTTTTATTTAAATTCAATCTCTCTAAATTTGGTATATTTTGCATTAATATATCTCCACCAGCCTTGGTTATATCACAGTTTTCCAATTCTAAATGAGTCAAAGACTCGCTTACAATCGCCTGCTGATGATCATCCATGTTAAAGGACTCCAACGAATTACCACTCAATACTAAGCGCTGCAGGCTCACTGCGCTCAAAAATGCCGTATTGGGATTCAAATTTAACCAACGATTTATGGTGTTATTAGCCAATATCAGCGTCCTCAAAGCGTTAAACCCCAACAAGGCATCAGCATCTAAATATTCAATATGATTATTGGACAGATCCAAATAAATCAGCGAATCATAATTCGACAGCTGACTAGGAAATTCCACAAAATAATTGCTCGACAAGTCAACATGTTCTATGGGCAGTGATCTAAAATCTGGATATTCTATTAGGCCGCTGTTAGCGCAGTTAACTTCTAAACTATCCAGTACCCAAGAGCATTTACAATTTCCTGGACAATTTATAGCTTCTATAGGCTGGAGGGCAAGCGATAGCAGAACTATCGATAATAATGTGTGCAAAATATATTTCAGCTTCCGATGTTCAGCCATCTCGTTTTCATTAAAGAGTTCAGGTGGATGAAGTTTATAAATAATAATGCTGAAAAAAATTATCAAAAAATAGTCATTAAAAATTTATTATCACAAATTATTTAATTGCTATAAGGAAATAAAGTAGCAACAATTTGATAACATTAAGGTCAATGATTCATAATTTTGTATAAATTTTTTTATTATTCACGATATAAAAAAAAATTTATGCTGAGAAGCTTTTTACAATAATTTTGGTTTCAAGGTAGCAAAGTAATTGGAAAAAAAAGAAAATCGTAACTCAATCAATAAAACTCTAAAAATTATTCATCTTACGATGTTTTTATACCCTCCACCACAATTAGTTGTGAAGAGGGTATATTAAGTTTGTCATTCCGTGTGAAACTTTTTTATTATTCATCTCAGACCCCATAAAGTATATATATTCTGGGTCCTTGAGTAATTCTAAGTCGATTTAGCCATGTCCGTCTGTCCCTCTGTTCGTCTGTCCGTCTGTCCGTCTGTTGAAAACACGCTCACTTTCGAACAACTCAAAAGAAATGAACAAACTTGGGGCCAAATTGCTTGCAGTTATCCTAAGCAGTTTGGGATTGAAATCCAGCAAAATCGGTTCAGTAGGACCAGAGCTATGAATCAAAATGTAGAACCACCACCTAAAAAAATTTATAATTTTGTTACAAAAAATAACATAAATGCTGGAACAAGGCACGGAATGAGATAAGATTTTGCAAAAATTTGTTTTATTTGACTGGAAATCACGCTGTTAAATTTCGTGAAGATCCGTCCATAATTTACCCTAAGCCCCATATAAACACTACTCCTGGAAAACAGTTTAGTACGCCTAAAACCGTAAAAAATAACGCTAGCGTAACAAAATTTGGTACGTCACAGTTTTTTAGGACTAGAAATAACACTGTGAAATTTCGTGACGATCGGTCCATAATTTACCTTAGGACCCATATAAACCCTACTACCGGAAAAACGTTTAGTACACCTAAAACCATAATTAATAATGCTATCATAACAGAAATTGGTACGTCACAGTTTTAAAGGACTAGAAATGACGCTGTGAAATTTCGGTCCATAATTTACCCTAGGTCCCATATAAACCCTACTACCGGAAAACAGTTTAGTCGCCTAAAACCATAATTACCCTGCGGGAAATTTGTGTCAATTGGTCCAACAGACTGGTCCTGGGAGTTGTGAAAATAGAACAGGTACAAAAAGAAAGAACTCATGACCAGTGAAAGGAGAACCAATCATTTAACTGGTATATGCAGAACAAAAAGGAAGAAAAAGTAATGACCCTGCGGGAAATTAGTGTCAATTGGTCCCACAGACTGGCCCCGGGAGTTGTGAAAATAGAACAGGTACAAAAAGAAAGAACTCATGACCAGTGAAAGGAGAACCAATCATGTAACTGGTTTATGAAGAACAAAAAGGTAGAATGAATTACAGTACAGTCTTCACCGGTGGTGTGATACATTTTTTTGGGACTTTCTAAAATTTGGCTATTGAATTTAATTCTAGGACTTGTCTTATTCAAATAATACTATATCGTATTGAAATAATAGTACATTTAAGTAACTGTCACTAAACATGTCCATTGAGAATAGATTTGTGACTGGTCAAATGGTGCTAATTGACCCCCTCCAATGACATCCCCATGTAAAAGTGGACTACTTTGGTGTCAGTTCGCTTCCCTCTAGGGTAATTACAAATCGTCACAGTTTAAGATAATAATATCATACAGATATAACTCCTTAAACATTCGAACTGTCGGTGGAGGGTATCAATGATTCGGCACAGCCGAACTTGTTTTTTCTCAGAAAGAACTTGTTTTTTCTCAGAAAGAAACATATGTAACATTGTTTCCATTTAATTTTATCTATAATCATTCAAAGCTTTACATGTTGTACAATTGCAATCGAACAAAGTCAGCTGCTTATATTTACAAATCTTAGGCCCGTTTTCACAACTTTCCGTAGCTAATCAAAGTCGGTATGATTAAACGTTATGAATACGTTTTACTGAAGAAATCTGAATGAATCCTGGGAGATCTTCTGATCTAACTGCATTTTCTCTGAGTATGCCTCAACAAATTATGACATTTGAAAATACATATATTTAAAAATGCTGAAATGTAAAATTTATTTACAATATTATTTTTTAACACACCCCTATTTTCATGACATTGACAAGATTGCAAATGAAAATACGCAAATTGTTTTTGATTTTATAAATCTTTTAAGAACTCAATGAGTTTTTAAAAGAATAAAAAAAATAATAGTAATAAATGTAATTTTATATACTTATTTGAAAAAAAAAGTAATTCTAATTGGAAGTACTCGTATGTTTAATCATTTAAACAGCCTAAAGCAGCTCTAACAAAGAAAAGTTATCAACAAAAAATTTTTAAAAAGTACATCTATTTATTTACTTTTTTTAATTTGTAATAGTAAACACAATTAAAATTTTGTTTTGGGTGCACTTTTGTTTTATATTTTTTCGAAAGCTGATTTTTATTTTGATAATGAATTCTACGAGTATAAAATAAAAGTTTTCTTATCAAATTCGACTATCTGAGCTTATCAGTTAGTTGAATGCTTGTACATATATGAAAAATTTATTTAGTAGATTGTAATTGTTGGAATATAAACAGTTCTTTGTTGTAAAAAATGATATATGGAAAAAATAATTGTTAAAAGAAATGCACTAAATTGTAAAAGAAGGGAAATATCCCTTACTAGCAGATGTAGTATTTTGAACTTAAAAATCTTTTATAAATAATTTAATACAAAAAAGATTGATGTTAATCTATATATTGAGCCCTAACGGCAAAAATTGCTTAAGCGGCATGATTTTTAATTTTCGTTTTTTTAATAAACGAATGAATCACATAAGGTATCGTTACGATTTTATAGCACAAAAAACTTCTCCAGTAAAATTGTATTTTTGTCGCTTCAGCTTTTTTTGCGGCAAGGGCTCGATATTACAAATATAAACTTCCTTTTAATGCACATTTGCGAGATAACGGTTAATTTGTGTTTTTCGATATAAATTTCTCTTTCAGGCGCCATCGATAGCGAAATGCTGGTTGAATTGAAATAAATTATATCTTGTTTGAAAGCCTATTTAATTACGCGTCGAAATTATAGGCTGAATTATAGTTGATCTAAGATTTTATGAAGATTTCAACTAGGGTTGCCAGATTTTAAATTCGGAAAAACAGTACATTGAACACAAAAAAACAGTACAATCAAGAAAAAAACAGTACATTTTTTTGACGAAAAACTTACTCCATTTGCGTTTAAAAAGCAAACACCACAAACGAAGCATTTGGCCAGGAAAACCATAACATTGCTGTAAGCCATATAAGAAAGGAGAAAAAAACCGAACTTAGCTTGAAACAATTAACTCATTGCTTGTGATATATGGTATAATTTTCTTTAAACATATTCGTATTTAAAGCAATTTTCACCACACACATAGTTGAACAAATCATATAGAATTTGAGAAAATGTTTCCTAAATTTATTTTCTTATTTCAAACAATTTTTAAATTTTTTACGGCCAATTTTACCAAGTTCAGCTAAAATTAACTATTACTAAAACAATATATTTTTTTTTTAACATTTATAATGATTGTTAATTATACCTGAACTTGGTGAAATAGGCCATTAATCTATAAAATCCAAAAAACATACATAGTTTGGTTTATTTTTATTTAACAAAATCTGAAAATATTAAAATAGTAAAAGAACAAGTTTCAATAAAATTTAAAACAAAAATGTTTGTCTGTAAAATAATCAAGTGCAATTGAAAACGATGAATATTTTCAATAAAATTTTTGTAAAAATTAACTTATCTTTTTCTTATTTCAGTAGTTTTAAAGGTATAAGGAATTTTAAAAAAACACGGAGAATTTTCCAAATTTGTTCGTTTTAAATTTCACGTGATTTCGATATTCAGAACATGCCCGAAAATTAAAAAAGTTCTAAAAATTTAATATAATTTTGTTGGAATAAGTATGTATTTATTTACCCCCGTATTTATAAACAATTATTAAGTTTAACAAACGTTTATTAAGGAGAAATTTCATACAAAATTTGATTTGTAAACCTTTATTAAATTTAAAATTTTTTTATAAATACAGGCGTTAGTATTTAAAATTTTTTTTTGATTCTGTTTTTCTCAGGTATGGAAAGGGAAATACTATTGGAATAGGTAGCCATAAAATCATACATAGTACATATGTCTTAAAAATAACAATATGAAAATATACTACTGCTGCGAGCCACTCATTGTAATTTAGATTTCTACTGTGTATTTATGAGAAAACAATAAAAACTCGTATTATTTTAGAACTTTTTTGTTTGGAACACAAGCAAATTTTTAAGCTATTTAAATAATTGGATATCATGTGTTTTTAGTAGGGGTTTTCTTAATATCTAGGTTTTTTGTACACTGAACAAAAAAAAAAAGTACAAAAAACAGTACAAAGTGTAAAAAACAGTACATTTGCGTACTGTTTTAGGAGTTGTGCATAAAACAGTACAATTGCAAAAAATCAGTACATGTACTGCTTAAAACAGTACGTATGGCAACCCTAATTTCAACGCTTTTCACCAATTTTGTCATTTCGGAAGATGTTTTTACCACAATTAAAAGCAAAACCCCTACCTTTATATCTTTATTGAATAGTCCATTGATTACAACAATTTTAAGCTATGAAATGGTATAAAAACTTAAAATCATATAATAATAAAACGAAAGCACTAGCTTCAAAATTTACTAGTATTGTATGCCGTGCATACATTTCTAATTATACTGCAAATATATGATGGTCGTAATAAGTTAAGTCTGGCTTATTATTTGGCAAATATTTGCAAAACCAATAGAGCGATATATAAAGATCAGCCCTTCTAATTCGTATTGCTCTTCCTTAAAAGTGGATCAGCTATTTTCCCAAAACAAAAATCTCTAAAATTATGCTTATAGCAGACGAACACTTAAAGCAGATGCTTGTTAGCTTTCATGCGAACAGAATGGGTATCGCTTGGTTTAAGAAAATATGTATGTCCGCTTGGATAAGAAAAAACACAGATTTATAAAAAAAAAACGATATATCGCTTAATTGCTGCAACGTTGTCCTCACTCAAAAAACATATTTGGAAATAAATGTGTTTTAAGTTGTTTGATTTTTCTCAAACGGGAAAAGTATAAAGGATCCCAGGAAAAACTTTTTGATACGTTACTGAATATTAACTTACTGGTAACGTACTCAATAGGTGGGGTGTCACAAAGCCAAACGGACATAAAGCCATAATTTTGATATGGCCTTAAGTCTCATATCAATTTTAGTGGAATGGGACATAAAGCCATTATGGTTATGTCCCATTTGATGTGTTGCGTTACAAATGCTTATATGGTATAACAAAGACCTGCTTCGCTAACTAAAGCTTCGCTGTATAGCCGGCCTTCGGCCGGGCGCAAGGATTTTCTCCTCCATGGTGTAACAAACACCGGCTTCGCTTACTAAAGCTTCTCTGTATAGCCGGCCTTTTGGCGGACGCAAGAATTTTCTCCTTTATGGTATAACAACTACCGATTTCGCTAAGTAAAGCTTCTAAAATCTGTCTTGTTTCCGAACGAAGGCCGTTTACGCAGAGAAGCTTTAGTTAGCGAAGCCGGTGTTTGTTATACCATAGAGGAGAAAATCATTGCGTCCGGCCGAACGCCGGCTATGCAGAGAAGCACTTGTTAGCGTAGCTTTTTCGGTTTTTTTCCATATATGAACGACGTCCCCAAATTTAGGGGCTTAGTTAATTTTGGGTTTGGGGAGTTAATTCATTGGAGACTTAGTTCATACCGCCATTTTTGACATAAAACAGGGCGACATGAAACAACAAAGCATTTTCTACATGAAATAGGGTGAAATACAATCATTATCAAAAATATGGCTTTATGTCTCATATTACGGAAAAAATTTATGGCGTTAAGTCCCATTATATTGAGACTTAATGGAATATGGCCTTATGTCTCAATGGAATGGGACTTGACGCCATATGGCTTTATGTCCTATGGCTTTGTGACACCCCACCTACTCAATAACTACCTATTAGGCCTAGTAACTAGTGATTTTTTGGCTTCTGGTAAGTATTTTGTACGTACTTACAATTCAACTTACTAGTAGTTAAATAATAACTAGATATTTTTTGACTTCTAGTAAGTGTATTGTAAGTACTGAATTCTGTGGACACCTCGAACAAAAATGAGTAGTTATTCAGCCGAAAAATAAGTAGTGTTTACTAGAGTTGTCAACCTATTAAGAATAATTCGATTTATCGATCAAATAAAACCAAACTCTTGTTCGAATAATTTCAAAACGACGATTTTCGAATAACGAATAAATTGATTAATAAATGTCGATTAATCGAATAATTTTTTTTTTTAAAAAATAAATTAATCAAAAGCCCAGAATTTGATTTAATCTCAATGTTTAAGATTTCACTATCCTACACAATCGTACGATTCATTCACACGAAAACCTGATGGAATTCTATCCGACATAAGAAAAATTTCTTCAAAATCTGTTGTCAATGCCACACTGTCCCACAAAAATGATGCCAACTCAAATGACTCAGCTACTTTACAAGAAAATCGCATATAACTATTTATATCATGAAAATTTTCATAAACATTTGTAAGTCGGACAGACTTGTCAAAAAAATCTGTCACTTAATTCATTTTTACACATCCTACTTTATGAGTACACGCGAATTTTTTGACAAATCGTGCGACTGAATAGGATAGTGTATCGCCGGTTTTAGTAAGCAAAAACCGTGTTGAGTAATCATTGTATTTCTAAAATGTATTTAATGTTGTTATTAAACAAATCTTAACAAACAATTGAGTAGAACAGTTGCAAAGCTCGTTCGGTACAAAATTTAAAATACGAGATGACAATTGATTCTAATAGTTCTTTTGGCGCTTTATGAGAAGAAATATACTAATTGTATCAATGCATGTCCTCTTCCATGATTTTAGCACGGACATGCATTGCTGCAATCAGAATATTTCGTCTAATAAAGCGCCAAAAGAACTGTAATGGTAATTTTCTCAATGTATCGACAAACTGTCTGTTACTTAATGTCAACATAAATAAAAGAAAAATAATTAATTGGCAGATGAGTGCTGGTAAGCTTTACGACAGAATAGAAGCAAATGAGACATTGAGAAAACCAAATTTCTTTAATGTGAATTTTTTCGTTGGAAAAAAAGATAGTCGCGTAATGAGAAAACGGCAACTCACCTTCTCAATTGTATCAGCTGTTTTATTTTTAAATAAATCTTTAAACATTTTTCAAGAAAGGGGATTTTTCAATTTCGGGTGACAAAAAGCTTAAAATTAAATAATTGATTTATATAAATCATATGTTGTTATTGTACTATATATTTTTTTAAATTATATGTATATCTTTACCATTTGCGTAAGTGTCACAATATTACCATCGAAAACGAGGTAGTGGAAGATAATCTGACGACATCAAGAAATGCCAAACTTGGTACAATGGAAAAATACATTAAGAGAGACAGCGGCTGTTTTATAGAAGAAATTCTAGACAGAAGTTTGGCTGAAGATGGTAGGTCTGCCAAAGCCTTTCGAAAATCCAGAGTAATATCGGATTATTAACGAATTAATGATTTTACGATGCCTTTAAGTAATACAACGATATGGAGTTAAGATGAAAAATTTTATGCATCAAAAAAAGAAGAAGTCATAGCGGATGAAATGAAAGATTTTCCATAGTATTTTTTTTTGGAAAACAATTTTTTTATCTTTATTCTCATCGATTAATCGAAAATTTTTTTCGATTTAATCGTTTGATCGAACGAATAAAAACAATTATTTGAATTATACGAACAAAGTTGAAAGTCGAATAATTGACAACTCTAATGTTTACTATTCTCCAACATTACTTGTCCAACTGTATATGAATTACATTCCCCTCTTAAATTACATATCGAGAGGTTATATTCAAAACCTTCTATCTTAAATTTTTACGAAAAAAAAAATCATGAAGACACGTAATACGTGTGTATAACAGGTATGTGGCTTATATTAAAAAAAAATAAGCATATTATCCTTTTACACCGATTACGAAGGCAATCTATTGTAATCCCGCAAAGCTCTACGCTTAGCTGCAAGAGACCAGAGTCTCTAGCGGGAATTGAACCCGCAACCCCCGCATTGTTAGACCAACTCACTACCAACTATTTAGCCTACTGGGGGTGCTCATCATATTTTTTACGAAAAGTAATTAAGGACACTGTCAAAAATTTGATTAAGAAACCAGAAGCAATATATTTAGAATGCTTGGAATATGTCGTGGAAGGCGAGACAAGTGTTTGCAGTTAGTTCCACTCTTGCGAATTAAAAAAAAAAAAAAATAACTAGAAATCATTTTTGATATGACGTTTTACATTTATATCTACATTTTCTGTAAACGTAATTATGATTGAAGGTTGGTTAAAAGCCAATCAACCGCCAGTTATGCCATTTAAACAAACATTTCAGACACAGGACCATTTTAAAGAATATATTAAAAAAATTAAGAGTCCTACTGTTGCAAGGACACTAATAAATTATATATCGGAGCAGCTTTTAGAACCAAGGCTGATATATATAAAAATGTTTGCAATAACAAGTCACAAAAGACGTTCAAGTTTCGATATTCACATTTTCTAAAATTTTTGAAGATGATATTTGGCTTTATATAGGTTTGGAGGCCATGTGGAATTGTGCACCGATTATTATTATTATTTAGTTATTTATGATTTCCTGCACAACAGAACTAAGTCCTATAATTACAGTGCAGGATTTTGTATTTGTACAAATTAGTTTCCAAATTACATAAAACATAAAATTTTAACATACAAAATTTTAACATTAAAATTTTTTAGAGAGTTTTCGAGTATGCCGAAACGTGGTCACGCCTTTTAAGTCCATATATATACATATATATATATCTAATGATGTTGTTATATAATATTTTAAGGGTTTTTTGTACTAGTAGAATCACAATGAGAAAACAACTCGCATCCGTACACGTAGAGAAAAAACATGTTTAAATATGGTCACCTCCAACAATACTATTTTTAAAGAAAATTATAAGCATATAATGTTTTATCTAACCATATTATTGTCACCGACAACCATATTATGGTTGAATTCGTCCTTCATCAAGAAGCCACAACCATATTATGGTTGCGTCTAAACATGTCATGGTTTAATATAACAATAATATTTTCCTATTTTTCAAGAGCAACATGCTATGGTTTAAAACCAACCATGCTATTGTAAGTGTTAAACATATTTTTGTTATTATTAACCATAACATATTTGGGGGCAACCATAATATGGTTGTGGCTTCTTGATGGAGGACTAATTCAACCATAATATGGTTGTCGGTGACAATAATATGGTTAAGCCAAACATAATATGCCTAAAATTTTCTTTAAAAATAGTATTGTTGGTGGTGACCATATTTAAACCTGTTTTTTCTCTGGGTGTATGTAAGGCTTGGAACCAAATAAGCTTTTGCAAGTAGGATTCTGACATTCAGCGGTGTTAAGTATTGTACGGACCACAGTGCTCTGAGTTTAACATAAAATTGTCCCACCAGTGTATTTATAAGGCTTGACCACGTTCAGTTGCTGTTAAACAATAATCCCAGATTTTTTTGCCGTGTTTACGATGTCAATTTTCTCATTGTTTATTAGGATATCATTTTCGATTAAACGTGTGACAGTTTTTTTTTTTTGTGAATAACCAGACATTTTGATTTTCGTGGATTTAAGCACAGCCCATTTTGACATTTCCCGACGTATATCTTGAATTTCATCATATAATCTTTTTTGTGATTGTATCAACCATGTTTATTCTTTGCGTGTGGCAACACGGTAGTACACCAAATACAACACACTGTACGATCAGCAAGTTAAAGAACAGTTACAAAAAAAATTTCTAAATTTGGAAAAAATAGTCTGGTTATACAAAACATTTATCAAAAACCAAGCTGAACTGGAAAAGTGAGCGTGGAACCACCCAAACAAGGCCAATATAATTGTCTTAATATCTGGAGAAGGTCAACAGAAGTACCATAATTTGATAATAATTGCTTCGTTATTAATAGACAAGATCTGTTTTAAAAAAAATTAACTAATTTTATTTTAATAAGGCTCGCTATCAGTCCCAAGCAAGTATTAAATATAAATGACTTGATATGTAAGTGTGTGTTCACACTATGAAAGCTTTCTTTCAGAAAGTCTGAGTTAATTGGTGGAGGGAACATGCCATTGTTTTCTTCCCACTCATCCATAAACTCTGACTTTCTGAAAGAAAACTTTCATAGTGTGAACCCAGACATGGTGGGGTTAACATCGACTATACTTCGTTTTTTATTTATATTTACCATGGCACTGGTTAAAATTTTCGTTTCATGAAAACAATATTAACTTATTTTTGTGTTTATTTCTTAAAATATTATTTATTTTAGCTGAAATTTCTTTATTAACCTTTTATCTTTTAACTATTTATCTTTAAAAATATCTTTAAATTAATTTGTTGAGTAAATACTAAAGAACATACATATTTAATTACTCACTTTCATAAATAAATATCGTTGAAAATAATAACATTATTTAATCACATTTTATATGTGTGCAATTTATTATTGTTTAAGTTTTTTTTTTTAAATACAAGATATTCTTATAAATTAACTGCGTTTTTATTTGTATTTATTTAAGACAATTTCTTTTCTTTTATGGATGTTAATTTTTTTTTTTAAATTTAATTTCTTATCGTATTGCACAATTTGGTTTTATTTAGCGTTTTATTTATGTATATTTTAATATTTATTTTTTAAAATTTAATTTCATAATTTTCTTGTATTTTTTTAATCGTTCCTCGTTTCTTCGTCAAAATCTCGTTTAATACTGTGAAAAAATGTTACTCACCTGTTGGTGTGTTGGTCAGTGTTGCCAGGGGAATAATAAGAGAAGCTTCGCTTTTCATTCAAAAAAGTTAGATTTTTTCGTTTAAAAAAATAAGTACTATATTAACCATTTGCTCGAATGTGTTTCTATGAGTCAAATTTCAATTTAAAAAGCTTTTTACAATAGTCTTATTCGATCAATATTTCACATACAATAGATATGGTCTTATTCAAGAAAATAGTAAATATAATAAAAAATAATTTATAAAAAAAAATTCCCAAATTCTATTTGATAAATAAACATTTTTATTCCATATTTCAGTGACAATAACAAGACAACAGATTAGTTTATTGAACAAAAACATAACCTAACATTATCCACTAATTTTATTTTTTTCAAAATATTGCAACGTTTTTATTTAATAAGAAAGTATGTATTAATTTGTAAGTATGTATGTTTTTAAATTTAATCAATTAAAAATATATCTGTTTTTGAAAGCATGAAAATTATACATGCCGTTTTTTAATATTTTGACAATGCAATGAACCATTGCACACTGGTCAATTCCAGCAAAAAAATCCATAACCTCTTTGTTTCTTTAAGTAGTTAAAATAGTTTTAATGGGGTACTAACTTAAGAATAGCACCTTAAACTAAAACATCTAATCGTCAGCTCATTATTGTTTTGGCGCATATAATGGTGAAATTACTAATAATGAGCTGACGTAATCTTAAAAAAGTACCAAAAGATTTATATATTCAAATTCCGAAAAGTACCAAAATGTCTTTGAAAAACACAATTTAAATTTTATTTCTATCTTTATTTATTAAGAAGATACATTTGTAACCAAAAAAGTACCAATACAATACTTTTGCCCCTTTTCGTCCCCAAAATGTAAAAATTTCAAGAGCTACCAAGCACATGTTAAATTAATGTTTGATTCAATAATGATATTTTTTGAATTTACGTTACATCTGTTAGATCATGAGATATAAGGGTACCGATTTTACCGGTTTTTACCCTTCTCTTACTCCTAAGAAATTGAATTTCCAAAAATCCCCACATATTTTATTTACACATTATGAGGGGAGCAAACATACAAAATTTGAAGGCTCTGATTTGAATTGTTTGGTTCGGGCGATGATCACCTAGTCAGTCTCGTTTATCTTATATAAACAGATGAAGTCACTAAAAATTCTGTGGTAACTAGGGTGGCACTTGGTGGGGGCTGAAATCTATAGTACTTACTTTTAATAGTTAACAGTAGTAGATGCAATTGGCACTTAACCTGGCCTAACCTCAACTTTGTTGTTATGGCCTTTTTAAATTTGGTTTCGTTTAGCTTTTATTTATTTTTAAAGTAACTCACAATCCCATGGAATGATAATTTACTTACTCTTTAAAACCATGTGGTAATCATTGGCATTGTGGTTATTTTATTGAATTGATTGCGGTTTTAATACAAATTTTGATATTTTAATCAGGCCAAAGTTCATTGAATAAAATTTTCATTAAATTATTTTTATAAAGAAAGAAACTTTACAACATGAACCGATATAAAACTTATTGATAATTTTTAATTCTTGACTGACCGGGGAATTGAACCCACGTTCACGAACAGGTTGATTTGACATGTTTCGATAGTAACCACACTATCTCTTCAGAAATCTTTGCCGCCATTGACGACGGCTAGCAGTCAATAGTCAAACATCAATCTTTAAACCAAATTGTATTTTTACTTTGGTGGTAATTTATAAAGAAAACTTTGAAAAAAAATATCAAAGTACAAAAATCAACTTTTAAAACCTTTAAATTATTTACTTTGCTCCAGTATGAATATAGTTCTCCAAGATAAATTTAGAAATGCGTTGTAAGTTTTGAAGTCTTAGCTATAATCTATTATCAAAATGTTATTGAAATTTAAAATAAAAAACATTTTTAGCCAGAATTAACCAGTGTGCAAAGGTTCATTAATGAATATATCGCCAATCAGGGTTTCAGCAAAAAATATTACTTTGTTCGTGCCATGTATAAAACGCTACGAAAATTTGGCTTAATATAAAAAAATTATACATGTTACGTTTGGCCAGTTACAAAAGATTAAACAAATGTAGCTAAACGGCAACACTGGTGTTGGGGCTTTGAGACCCTTTTCCACAACGTCTCGCTTCATTTGAAATTGATAAGATAAGCTGCAAAATACAATCGCAGCAAATAACAAAAAAAAAAAAAAAAAATATAAAAAATGATAAAAAATGCTTTGGATCACTAAATAGAGCAAAGTTTTTTTTTGTCAATATTTATTAATATGTGGAACTCTTCCAATATTTATACATACATATTTTTTCCGTTTTGTTATTAAGATTCGATTTAAAAATATTTGTTTATAGTTCGGGGAAGTAACTCCTATAGTTGGAGTTACTTAGTTGCAAAAAGCCGGGTTTTTGTAATTATAAATAAATTTTTACCTCTATTTACCACAAATCTGAGAAGTATCATATTAAAAAAACGAACAATTTTCAATTCGCCTGCGATACAGCATAAACAAGGAAATGCAATTTTCGGACATGCCAAATCTATGATACAGACACAAAAAATAATAAAAAATTTTAAAACTAAAACGGAACGAAAGGTGTTTTTAAATACTTTGGCTTTTGTTAATTGTGGCCGATGTGGTGTTATAAGTCTTATTCCGGGGGCATTAAGTATATGTCGTTGGGACCATTGTTTGTTGCACAATTTTAAGATATTAAGGCGAAGACTTTGACACAACTTTACATTGCACACTGGTCAATTCCGCCCAAAATTTTTTGTTTGTTTTATTTCAATAAAATTTTGATGACAGATTATAGCTAACGCTTCAAAACAAACAATTAATTTCTTAGTTGGGCTCTTGGATAACTTTGTTACCGTTAATAATGGAGCAAAGTGAATAATTTTTTCTTATAATTTCAAGGTTTTTAAAGTTAATTTTTGTACCTTAAAATAAAAGTTAGATACAATTTTGTCTTCAGTGTTCTCTGTAAATTAGCATGTTGTTTGTAAACCGCTTTAGTAATTAATCATTTCATGTAATAATTGTGAGACAATAACAAAAAAGTTGGGGCTAGGCGAGGTTAAGTGCTTAATACATCTAATACTGTTAAGTATTAAAAGTTAGTACATAATATAAATTTCAGCGGCTACCACGTGCCACCCTACTGACCAGAGCATTTTTTGTGAATTCATCTATTTATTAGCGTGACTGGCTGGGTAAATATCGCCTAGTCCAAACAACATAAGCCTGATATTTTAAATTGTGTATGTAGACTCCCCTCCCAATGTGTAGATAAAATTAGAAGGGATTTTTAGAAATTCAACTCCTAAGGGGTTGAAATTGGTCAACAGGGTAAAATTGGCAACCTTGTAATCTAACAGAGGTAGACGTAAAATTTAAAAAAATATCATTATTGAATCAAGTTTTAAATGGACATGTGCCTAGTAGTTTTTTGAAATTTGTACAATTTGGGGACGAAAATGGGCAAAAATATAGTTTGGTACTTTTTTGGTAGCCCATTTATCTTCTTAAGTAATAAAGATAGTAATAAAATTTAAATTGTGTTCTCCTCTCCTTTAAAAGCTTTCAAAGACATTTTGGTACTTTTCGGAAATTTTATATATTCAAATCTTTTTGGTACTTTTTAATACATAAATAACATAAAATGTAGTAAAATAATAATTTTAAAAATTGGATATTCACTTCCACGACCACCCCCGCCCACCAAACCAAAAAATTAAAACTCATTTCAATGGAAGAAATTTTGCAAAAATTTATGTTTTATGGTGTTTTATTTTCCACAAAAAAAAAAAAAAAAAAAAATACCACCTTGTTAAAAGATGAATGTATAAAATATCTTGAATGTATAAAATATGCTATTTCTTATTTGACGAGAACATAACACAAAAATGGACCGCCCTGTTTTAAGCAGCTGGCAAAAAGTTGGTTCTTCAAAATATAAAAAAAATATGTAAACCAAAATTTGTTTATTCATTCATTAAATAAATTAATCAAAGAACAAATAAGTCACGAAATTCCAATTTCTTTTGTTTGTTTTTCATTAAATTTATTTATTAACACCAAGTTTTTAAAATTTTTGGATTTGACGATTTTTTTTAAAACTATTTTATAACACGGAATCAACTTTAATTTTATGTCACTAACAACCTATCACCAACAATGTAATGCTTTTAAAAATAACTATGCATTAAAATTTTAACTGTCCTGATTAGAGGCGATTTTTTTCCAACTTCGTCTGTTAGCGCTATACCCAGCAAAAACTTTGCTTACAAAATAAGCAGAAAAATAATGAGAATTTGACGAGCCGACTACTTACTTTTCTACTAGAAAAAGTACTTATTTTTGTTCGAGATGTCTCAAAAGTAATCCTTTATAATTTAGCCTATAATAACCCTAAAAAAAATATGTTTTTTTATACTTAAAATTTTTATAAAAATATATAGTTACAAAAAGAGGCCAAAAATAAGTTATTGCAAATTAATTCAAAATTTTAAAACACACTAAATAAAATTGCTCCAATATGCATGAAAGTGTACACAATAAAAAATTTTTCGAAATGTAAAAAAAAACATTTAATAAGGAGTGTTTTGCTGCGCAAAATCATTTATAACTCTAACACTGTAATACTTTTTGTAAGGTATATTTAAGATATAATAAAGTTATTTTTTAATATATAACTAATAATCCAAAAAGTGGCGAATAAAGCAACAAAGTAATGAATTCTTGAAGTCATTAAAAGTTTTTGCTGGGTGTATAAACAGAAGTCACCTTTTTATGCCCGTAATATCTACAAAAAGAAATCAAGCTGTATATAGAAATCTATGGTGTAAAAGCTGCCATATTTTAAAAGAAAACTGAGGGTTAAAACACGTTGGCCAGACATTGGTTGAAATAGGTAAATTTAACTGTTAGGTACGACCACGACATGCTCTATTTTTGTAGAAATTACGGGCATTAATAGGCATTATCAACAGTGTCGATTTATACGGGGCGTAAAGTGCAATTCAATGCCTTATGCCATTAATGAGGGTGAGTTAAAAAAAAAAACAATCCACAATTTTAGGGAGCAAAGCATTTTAAACGCCTTTTTTTTTAATAAAATGTCACATTTTTTAGTAGAAAAAAACACCATCAGTTAAATGTTTCCCCCACTTAGAAGCTCAAGCTGGATGCGCGCACACATATGTATGTTGGAGTATGAATATAATCACACATGTCAACCATGATCATATCAATTTTTTTTTTACTCAGGTAGTCCAAAATAAGTGGACAGGAGAGGAGAATACATGGATATTTCACAAGCTACTTATGTATATAATCTTTGGAAAAGATGATAGGTAATTAAACCAATACCCGTTTTTTAATTTTGTTCAATACTTTTGGGTCGTCAATGCTTATTTGGCCAAACCCTGTATGTACATGTCAAAAATTTTAGCAAGGGATAAAATTTTGCTATTCTTAAGCTGGAAACCAAATTTAAGCTATTTTAAAAATTTTTAAGCAAATAAAAATTGGGCCTAATAACGACTTTAGAGCACGTTCTCGAAAAGGAGAGGTGACAATTTTAGTCTTACTTAAACTCTTATTCCCCTTTCTTATCGTTCCAGCTTTTTAAAAGTAAAAAAATTATTTCCAGAGTGTTTCTAAAGTAGTCCTAGAACTAAGTCCCCCATATCTAAAAATTAATTAATGTTTTTTTTGTTAATTTATTTCAAATAAGTCCCACTTAAATCAAAAGTTTTTCCATGAAATATTTCACAATTTACAATTTTATTCCTTAAAAAAAATTTTACCATAAAACAACAAAAGCTTGAAAATACACTTTACAGCAAAAAAAAATAACGATTTTTTCAATTAAATACGAACAAATAAAATCTCTGCTTAAAATAACAAAATTCACACAAAATCCATTTTCTATTTTTCCTATCAAAAATAATAGAAAAACCCTTAAAAGTGCGTTTTAAGGATTAAAATTGTAGACAGGGTCAGTCGAAAAATTAAAAAAAATTTCGTTTCCAAAGAATAAAATTTATAAAAAAAACGTCGTGAAAATAAAGTGGAACACTAAAGAAGGTAACATAACATTGAGGTTAAAGTTAATGATGTCTTACAATATTGCTAAAGTCCTACCAACGCACACTGACACAAAATAAATCAATTGATAAAGAAAAAGACAAGAGCAGATAATATGTAAGAACAATAAAACAACACCACAAATTTTCTCTTCAAAAGCGCGCTTAAGATGTACGAAAGAAGGTATTAACTTGTGATTTCAACTGTGACAGTTCACATCATCTATCGTCATCATCACATCATTTGAATGAATAATGAAGTGATAGAAGATATACACAAACACACAAGCCAGACATACGTAGACCAACCAACTATTGTCCCATGAATTTGAAACTGCTTAGCATTGGTAATACACACTAATTATCCTTGACGATGAAGTTGAATGCCAAGATGATGGCATTGTACTTTAACTCAATATTTATACGCATTAAAATTTGTATATTTCAATGTTTGAAAGTCGATTCATTAATGTTTTATATTTATTACTTTTTTAAGAAAAACCTAAGAAAAATCTTGTTATTTTCCTCATTATTCCCGAAAAAGAAAAGCCTTAAAAGAGACAATAGTATTAGTGTGGTGAAATCAACATTAAAAGTATAGTAAATTTTCAGGGAAAACAGAGATTTTAAAAGGAAACACACTTTTAAAAAGTTCAATAGTTTTCTTCAATGGCATCTAATAAGAATAATGGTAGCGGTGGTTGATTTGAATAATAATAATTTTTAAGCTGCCTTCAAATGGAATTAAACATTTCTTTTTTTTTACCTTGTTTCAGATGTTATCAGTGATTGTCAAGTGAATCTGTCTTATTCTATTTTCTATTATTAACTACAGCTGTTGACAACCATAATCTTGTATCGTATGGTTTTAATAATTTTGTATTCTGATTTGTAGACTGTGATGCTTAATTGAGCGTTTAGGGGGGAGTGGAATTTTATATAAAAAATATTGTTGGTTAATGTAGCAAAAAATACTCACAAAACGATTTTCATGATTTACTAATTTCAACTGTTATTTAGAGGAAATCTCTATTTCCTCTGCTTAAAGATTTTTCAAAGACAAATATCGCTTGATGGAACTTTAAGACGATCTAGTGATCTTTTTATGAAATATGTTAATAGATAGAATCATTTACATACGGTTGATTGCAATCACACTATTTCACAATTGTTAGTAAAAATTTATTGATTTATTATTTCACCTACATACACATTAATTTCCCACTGGAACAATAGTCAGATGCATTAACTGAGGCGTCATCCAGACTTGGAGCAAATGGAGCGTAAAAAGCTATCCACGAACTATTTTTATAATTATAAGTGTCGGTAATAGAGCATCTTTCTCCTGGATTGGTTAACTATATTGCTTAGATAGTACCGCAGGATTTTTGACGCCTTACAAATCCTAATGATTTGTAAAATGATTTAAAATTTTTAAAACAATCGTTTAGTTTATTACATTATTTTCTTCTTTTCAAACGTCTTTTAATAGCCAACGCACACCTAGAGAAAAAACATGTTTGGATATGGTCACCTCTAACAAAACTATCTTTAAACAAATGTGAAAAATATTCGCCTATATTTATAAAAAAGTTTTAAATTTAATCCTTAATAAACGTTTGTTAAATTTAATAATGGATTATAAATACGGGGGATTATGTTTAATTTAACCGTATTATAATCACCGACAACCATATTATGGTTAAATTAGTCATCCATCAATAAGCTACAACCATATTATGGTTGCTTCTGAACATGTTATGGTTAATAATAACTAAAACATGTTAAACACTTATAATAGCATGGTTGGTTTTCAATCATAGTATGTTGCTCTTGGAATATGCTTGGACTCAACCATAATATGTGGCTTCGTGAAGGAGGACTGATTTATCCATAATATGGTTGTTGGTGATAAATAAATATATGATTAGATTAAACATAATATGAAAAATTAAATAGTTGTTCATACTAAGTTTGTCACTCCGTGTGTAACATCAACAGATATTCATCTAATATCCAATATATTATATACGGCGTTGCCGTTGTGCCCCTTAAGTGGCAAGTCAATTCGAGCTACACAAAATAAAATAACAATTTATTTTATTTAAAAAATTAATAAATTAAATATTTTTTATAACACTTTGCTCGAAATTGACACTTTTTGAGTTACGCGAATATATGTTGTGCAACCTCCTCCATTTTCAAAATAACGGTAAATCTCGAAAACAAGAGCTAACCTAAAAAAACGGTGGGCACCATTGGATTCAGCGTACCCAAATTATGCTAAATCGCCATGTGGTCGGCTTGTCTAATTATGCAACTAGCAAAGTGTAATCTGCCGTTTCCACAATACAAGTGATTGAAGCGATATCAAGTTTTTGATCAAAAATTTAAAAAAAAATCCTTCTTACACCAAGTGTTCTCATTATTCTGAAAACCCTACGATCTTAACGTTATATAATCGCCCTTGCAAAAGTAAGTTGTGTCATTGGTATACTAAAGTCAGAGTGCTCTATTTAGCTGTGCCAAATCTTTTTTACCATCCAACGAGAGTTCGAAAATTTCAGAAAAGGGCTTTATATGGGATCGATAAATTTTAAGCCATACTTTAAAACAATTGGTTTTACAGTTAAGTTCGTTGAAGTTTTAGGCGTATATATATATATATATATATATATATATATATATATATATATATATATATATATATATATATATATATATATATATATATATATATATGTATATATATGTATTCCAAAAAGTCATACATATAAAACATAATTTAAATTAAATATCATGATTTATTTTAGAAGTATTAAAGTGATTTTCAGAAGGAGATTTTATTTTGGACTTATCGTTAATTATGGCTTGTTAATCACAAAATTCGGGCTTATCGTAAATTATGGATTGTTGATCACAAAATTCGGTAGAGTGAGATCTAGTATTAAAAACATGAATAAGACCAAATTTCAATACGGTAATACATTTTTTTAAGCATTTAATGCGTCTTAAAGTACTTTTGGGTCACCGGCTTTGTATGTGACCTACACTGATAGAAAATGCATCTTCATATTGATGATGCCCTAACATCAGAATTGTGAAATCAATGTTACTACAAATCAATGATGCAAAAAGTAACATCAATCCAATGACTAACGTTTTCGTACAATTTTGTAATTTTTTACGTGTCATCTATTTTATGACTATAGTGACATCAAGTCGATGCTATATTTTGTATATTATTAACATTATTTTCATGATTACAATATATTATAAGAAGCAAAAATTCCTATATTCTATTTTATTAAATCATTTAGTTAAATACATTAAATGTTTAAAGTAGAATGATTACGAAAACCATATGGATGATGGTGCTGGTGTCTTATTTTTGAGAGTTTGCTGTAACACTACGTGACAAAATTTCAACAAAGTCGTGACCAAATTAATCTGGCAGTTAATCTTTATGCAAAATTGTCCGCTGAATCCGAATATGAAGTCAGAATTGTCAAAAGTAGAACAGTTTTTGAGATATTCCAAAATAACCGTTATTTGTGTTTTTAAAAAAGATGATGTGGCTGAAATGCAAATATCTTCAAAAATTGCAAACGGATTATGTAATTATTTCTTTTTAGTGAAAGGTTTGTCAAGAAATGACAGAGTTACAGAGGACAAAAGTTTGAGCTTCATTGAAAATTTTATGATTTTGTTCAATTTTGTTCTTTTCAAGCTACAGAAGATTTAGTAAGTTAACCCACATAAAAGTCCAATAGTTTCAAGCAATTTTTAATATTTATTGTTACTAAAAATTTAGCTTTGTATATTTATTTTTTGTGGGTTAATGCAATTAATCTTCTGTAACTTTGTCATTTTTGCACCGATCTGGTTCCTATTGGGCACAAAATGTTCGTATTGAAATAGGCTTTTGGATATTTGCATTTCAGTCACGGCATCTTTTTTTAAAACACAAATAACGGTTATTCGCAAACTGTTCTACTTTTGACAATTCTGACTTCATATTCGGATTCAGCGGACAATTTTACATAAAGATTAGGTGTCAAATTCATTTGGTCAAAAAATTGTCACGTAGTGTAATCAAAGGTATTCAACAAACGCGAAACAAACATATGTAACGGGTAAGTAAATAATAACATTCTCTCACTTTGACTTAAGTCAATTCCAATGACTTTGACTTAATGACAAACTGTCATTAAATTTATGCTAATGTGTCCTTTCTCCGATGTTACTGCGTCATCGCACTGAGGACATGTTCGTCATTTCTGTGATGTCGATGTGTCAGCCCATTGATGACATAATTTTATTTTGACCCTGATGATACTTTGGACAAGTGATGTTAAGGTTGACATCACCGTGATGAAAAGTGTCATGGGGTCAAAAACGAAGGCTCTTATCACAGTAATGATGTCAAAATACATCAGCGTTATAAGGCCTTTTCTATCAGTGTATGGTAAATTATAAGCCGATCGTCACGAAATTCAGCAGTGTGATTTCTAATTTAATATAACACCAAATTTTACTGAAATAGCGTTATTCGTTACCGTTTGAGGAATACTACAGTGTTTTTTAGAGTGGTCCTTATATGCGGCCTGCTGCCGGTGATTCTGTCATCAATTTATGTTTGTTTTTGTAATAAATATATACATTTTTTATGGTGTTTGTTCTACATTTGAGTTTTTAAATCTTTTTTTCCACTGCTGGATTTTTAACCAAAACTTCCTAGGAGAACTACAAGTAATGACCCCAATATAGTAATTTTTTAGAGTCGTTCGGAAGTGGGCGTATGCTAATAGACGGACAGACACATGATCATGTCTTATTCGACTGAGAACTACTCAAAGGTCCATAAAATAAAGATTTTATGGGATAGTGGATGAAAAAGTTTTACACGGAATGACAAACTTAGTATACCCTCATTCACCACTACTGTTGGAGGATATAAAAAAGTGTTTGTAGTAAATAAATATTATAAATTATTTCAAATAAAACAAAAATTTACAAAAGAAAATATATTGTGCACATTTCTGAAAACTTAGAAAAAAATCGAGTTATGACACTATTGAAATAAAAGAGGTATATGTTTTTTGCACCTAAAGCATATTTTGTTTTGTCAGAGGTCTTAATTTCCCAATAAATAATTGTACCCACGTCAACGAAGTATCACATGATGTCCTAAAGAGCGATAACTTCTTTGTAAAGCTTACACAGAACAACTCAATTGATAACAAAAGTACGTTGTCTGCATTCAATCTTAATCATCCTTTATAAACTGTATTTATTTGGCTGTCTATGATTTGTATTGTAAATACGAACGCATTACCGTATCCGTATTTTAAGCATACCCATGTTTCTAAATAAATGTTCGTTGACAATGACGGTTTTAAACTCTCATTGTTTGTCATCTTAACTGTGTTGGTTGTATAAATAGAAGTGTGTGTGTGTGCGTTTGTTGACTTGTGTCAATTGATATTCGCATACGCTTCATTAAAATAATACTCGTACAATTTTAAAAGTTTGTATCTGTCTTTTTTAAAATGTCAACAGCAACAAGAAACACATTTCGCCCGCTTAATGTTCAACTTGATTTCCGGTGCTGTTGCGTTTTATTTTCAAAGAAGTACTTAAAATGATTTTTTCACTATTTTTGTAAAAGTAAAATAATAAAAAAATATTTTTTATTTCATTTCGTTGTGTGGTTCTGGTGTAATTTTTAATACCTTATCAGTTTAGATTCCGTTTTTTAACAACTACTTTGCTTTTCCTATTTTTTTGGGAAGATTTATTTACTCTGATGCATTTGTTGCAGTATTTTTTTCGGTAAGAATGCACATACATACTGGTAAGTAACGTAAATGGAAACGTATGTGAGTTTATTTATTTTAAAGACAGTTTAAGGAAATGATGTTAATGTTACCAGACATTTTAGTTAATGGTCTTAAGCTGGTGCTAAAGAACTAAGAAACATTTTTTTTTTAAGATATAGATTTTTAAATTTGTTTTATGAAAATATTTAAATGTGTAAAATAAAAGAATATTTTAATAAAGGTATTTTGTTTAACCAGAAAAAAATGTGTGATATCAAAATATAAGGTGGCGTATAAGTAACGTAATGATCGGCAAAAAAGATCTATAGTTGGACGAACTGTGTAACCTGTAGCTCCATCTTGTTGCAAACACAATTCAGGATTCTTTTCTATCTCGGGTCTTAAACAATTTTCAATCTTTGCCAGGTAAAGGGTGTCCACTTTTGAGGTATTATCGGTCAATGGAAATCGCTACAGGAAGTGAACCGAAGTTTTTTGTGGCGGATTTTTGATGAAATTATTATGAAAACTCTATTTTTGGACTCCCTTTATTGAAAGCCATTCACCGTAAACGCAAATTTTTTGTTTTGGAAATAAATGGTCCAATGATCTTTTTTGAGACAATCCCTACCATACTGTGTATCCAAGTAAGTGCATTTGATGTTTAGCTTTCAAAATAAAATTAAACAACTTTGTTTCTTGGTTCTGTGCTGAGTCTTTGCGTCATAAAATTTCCAAGTTTTTTAAAGGTATTTCTGAAAAAAAACAAACAAAAAAAAAATTTTTTGACTGAACTTGGGATTGAACTTGGGTCGAATTTACATGTTTCGAGAATAACCACATTTCCCTCATCATCAGTATTCTTTACCATTCTACCGTTTAAACAACTGCCAGTCTATAGACAAACATCAATCTTTAACCAATGGAATTGGTGGACCGAAATTCGCTGCATTGATTCTCCGTTTTACATTTTATTTACATGCTTCTTCCTCACTTCTGTTTTTTCGTACTTTTTGTAAAGACTTTGTCTTGAAAACTTAAGTACATTTGTTTTAAGTGTTTTTTTCTTTTTGTCTTTTTCTCCTTAAACTTTCATTGTACAACTGAAGGACAAACGTAAGCATATAGAGTTTGTTGCCATAGCTATTTTATAACAATTTTGATTTTTCAATAAAAAATTTATACATTTTACTTCAAAAATCAGTCATCGGTTCGCAAAGCTTATAGACGTAAATTTTGTGTATAGCGATGATGCTCAGTTTTGGCTTAACGGGCTTGCTAATAAACAAAATTGCCGCATATGAAGTGACCATATGCAACAGACCCAACAGGCTTTCTTAGAACCAGGAAAATGCATCATTCGACCTTTGGAATGAAGATCGTTGCAGTACGAAGATCAATTGATCCGATCAAGATGTGGCTATAAGTTAAATGGCTATAATTTAAAGGACCTGTCAATTGGCCTCCAAGGTCGTCCGACTTGACAGCTGTCGATAATTGCCTGTTGGGCTTCGTGAAGTCTCTAGCTTATTCTGAGAAACCAGTCAACAATTGCGTCACACAGAAAAAATCAAGTTAAAAACGTCGAAAACAAGGTTGGTTTAAAGTTTTTCGTTGGTGATTTTGCTTCATACGTTTTTCATGTTAATTCAACCTGATTTTACAACAACTTGCGAACAACATTTTTTTCTTTTAAAATAACTATTCATGTTAATTTAACATTGCAGTAAAGTTAGAGCAAAATGACATTCAATTCGAATCACGTTAAATGAAAGTTGTTTCAAGTTGAAACAACGTGAATTTCATGTATAATCAAATTGGTTTTAGTGTGATATAACAGTGCGAAGAAGCTTCAGAGACAACATATGCATTTATTTAAGAATAATTCAAACCACTCACCCTTGTAACACATGTTTCACTTATTTTGTATTCTCCTTTGTTAACAGAAGCATCAGCAGAATCGCCCGATATGGTTTTTGTCATCATTCTTCTTTGAAAACTTGATGTACTAAATAATTTTAATTAAAAGAATACGGGAATTGTCGTCTTTTTATAACATATTTTAATCATGAAAATAAAAAAGTGTACATACTTAAGTATGTATGCATGCATAACAAGATAAACTTTTGATTGTAAAATAAAACCGGTTTTTATGGATTCAATATTGAACAATGTTATTTTAATAGTGAATAATGTTAAATAAACGTGTTTTAAGGTTATTTTAATATTTTTCATTTAAAATTAATATGAAATAAGGTTTAATTTAAATAATTCTCAATCAACATTTCGCCATGTTTATTTTACATTTGTATTTTTTTCTGTGTGCTGGAGTCCCACATTGTTTCAGTTATTAGTGACACATGGCTAGCAATGATCGAAAAATTGGCCTAAAATTGGATTTCTAGAATGCGCTTCGTCAAGAAAAGCCGCAGTGCTCATATGCCCGAAATAGTGTTTGGGTCCGGGATTTTTTTTATTTTTTCCCGGGAAATCCGGGAATTTCATAAAATAAGCAATTTTACATAAAAAACTTTAATTATAATTTAATTTTGTTTTTTTTTATTTATAAAAAATATTTTAAACAAAACTTCAGTTGCTCAAATTGGTTTGTTTTATTTTTTTACCCGTAGAAATAGATTTTTGCTTTGATAAGCGCTTTTAAATTAAAATTGTTGACATTACTGTATAAAGACAAAAAAACAGCAGTTTAACAAACATCAAATATTTTTATATGTAATTCCAAGGCGAATTCATTTTACAGGTGGTGTTGGAAACACAGCTGTGCTACTTTTCTTTTACTTAAGGCCCAAATACATTGATCAAAATACTCATCAAGCATTGTGGTAGTATTAGTGAAAATGTGTTTGTGTGTGTCACACCGACGATGCTGGATAGAAAATCAAAAAATTTAGATATGACGGCGAATATTACGTCAAGCACACGTACACGATGAATTCGCCGGCTGGACAAGCATTTGACAAGTGTATTTGGGCCTTTAGAGAGAGAAATGTCAAAAGTAAAGTAAAGTAAAAGTAACAAGAACAAAAATACAATGTTGTGTTATTATTGTTCTACTTGTTGTAGTATTGCCACTACCATTTACATGAATTCGCCGTGTGTAATTCAAACAAAATCAAACAATCCAATTCTGCATAAAATTGAAAAAAAAAACATAAAATAAAGCGATCTTACCAACTTCAAATCAATTTAAAAACATTGGAAGTAAGTATTTGTTAAAGAATTTTTAGATTTTTGATTAATTGTACTCTTAAAAGGTAAACATGTCTGAAGTATGGAAATATTTTACGAAAGTAGACAACGCAGGTCAATGCAAACTTTGTCCCAAAAGGCTTATGCACAAAGGAGGCAGAATGGTTCACAAAATAAAACTAGATACTGCAAAAACAGTTGACCAAGAAAAAAAATAAGGAGTTACCTCAAAACAATGGCACTGTCGAAGAAAACAATGGCATTGTCCATGAAAAACAAAACCAGTCTTCGATTAAAAAAAATTTATGCAAGTGCATACAATGCATGAAACAGTGTCCAAACTAGCTGCTGTGGACGGAATGTCCGTCAGAATGATAACTAGAAGCTCGTTCATTCGTGAAAGTTTTTTGTCACTTAATACGCCATTGCCATAAAAATTAAACGGACGTCAAAAATCTTATTATTAAGTACTATAACAGTGTTAAAGAAAACATGATCAAACAAATTGCTACCGAACTAGCAAATAATGACAGATTTTCACTTATATTGGATGAGTGGACCAGCATTTCCCAAAAGCGATACATGAATATATGCTTAACTGGTGCTGATTCCTTTCATAATTTAGGATTGGTTTATATTTCCGGAAGATGTACCGCAAAAGAAATAAGAAATATTGATGAGGAAAGACTAAAAGAATTTGGTTTAAATTTTGAACGTCACAAAGTTGCCACAATATCGGATGGACCGAACGTAATGAAGCGGTTTGTTTTAGAGAGCCCAACTGAAGGAGTTTTCTGTTGGAATCATGCCATACATTTGGCTGTATTAGAGGTTTTGTATGTAAAAACAAATTCTTGTGATATTATAAGCGACACTGAAGGAAGTGAAGATGAATCCGCTGCGTATGAAGTTGTTGGTAAGTTTTTAATCTACCATATTAAAATATACAATACTTTTCATATTTTGCGAATTTTCGTTTAATAAAAAAATTTAACATCATAATTTATATGTCTCCTTATTTTAGTAATTTTTTTTGTTCAATTTAAAATAGAAAATTACAAAGAAGCTGTGGAGAATACTAGAAAAATTGTTAAACTGTTTAAAAAGAGTCCACTCAAAACAGCATCTTTAGAAAAATATGCAAAAGAAGAGTTTGGAAAAGATGTTCACCTAGTTCATGATATAAAAACTAGATGGAACAGCATGGTAACTATGATTCAATTATTTTTAAAAGCAAAAAATGCTATAATGATTTTAACTGTGCAAATTTGTGGATTGAAAATCATTTTCAGTTGCTAGAAAATTTAGTGGAGGTATTAAATCCAACAAAATATGCTGTTGAAGCTCTTAGTGATTCAAATCTTTTAATAGCTGATGCTATTATTGAAACTTTGTTTGAACAGTTATCTTTAATTAATAATTTACTATCAAAGAAAATTAAAGAAACTATAAAAGGAAAAGTACAAGACACACGTAACAAAAAAATGACGTGTTTAATAAATTATTTGAAAACAAATAATTACATTTTGGATTCGGATATATCAAAAAGTTGTATAAAAATATATGCAGAAAATATATATAGACGACTTTTTATGAGCTGTTCTTCAGATGCTTAAGAATCTAGTAGTGATGGTGATATCACAGAAATTCGAGTTGATGATACTTTAAAAAAAAAATTGGAAAATGCTATCACTAATGCGAAGGCAACGCCAAAATATCGGAAAATAAATAATCTAAACTGCTTTAAAAAAGAGTTAAATATGTATGAAGTAAGCAATAATAGAACAAGGAATATTGAAAACCTTCATAAAGCACTTTTAACTATAAAACCAACTTCGGTGGAAAGTGAAAGGGTTTTTTCTCTTGCTGGTCACTTTGGAACGAAGTGTAGAAATAGAATGTCCAGTGACTTACTTACGCCTTAGTGGTTTTAAAAACCACATTTTTAAAAAACTAAAAACTTATATAGATATATATGTATACATATATGTATGTTATTTTTTTTTAAGTTTGGTAATGAAGATCCTATATTTTTTAATTTTTAATTGTGTTTTTTGTGTTTTGTATATTTAATTAGTTTTACACAAGCAAATTTGTGATACACATATTGTTCCTTTTTAATAAAACTGTTTTAAACATAAATTTTGTTACATTTTAATGACTTTTTTATGATTATTTTTGATAATAAAAATTTCCCGGTATATCCGGGAAATAAAATTTTTTTTTACCGTTTCCCGGGAAATGAAAAAGTCCGGGAATTCCCAAACACTAGCCCCAAAGCATTTTCAATGTGATTGCCATGTATTGATCTTTCGAATAAGAGAATTTTTTAAATAAAGCTTCTTTCACAATGTAAGCAACATTTTCGTTTTTCTTCTTTATTTAACTGCCTGTTCATCTATTTCCGCACAAAAGCTTCGTTCGCTTAACTAACATTTAAAAAAAAAAACAAATAATCAAATATTTTTTTTGTTATACAAGTAAGTTAAGCGAACTAAGTCTTCGTCCGAAATCGATGAACAGGCCATAAGTTGAGTGTACTTCTACTTCAGCAACAACTTCTTTTTTTAGTTTTGAATGCAAATTTTAACAAAATGTTTTAAAAAATAATAATAAATACATACGTTATAGGTAATAAAAACGTTAGCGTAGAACAGATGTTTAACGTTCCCCTACAAAAAGTAGTCCAAAGGCGTCAGTCAAACCACAAGAATGAGGTGGCCCGTTCCGTTTCTTGAGATAATTCGGTCACCAAGCGTTTGCGCCGTCTTGTTGGAAGCATATAATGGAGTCTCATGAGGATTGTGCTCTTTCCAAGAATAACAATTCTGCTTGTTATACCTGAAATGCGCCTCATCACTAAAGATGATTTGACGATAAAAATTTGTTCAACTTCCAGCTTATTCTCAGGACATTCACCGAACAGATGACGCAATTGATGGTCCGCTGGCTTTAATTCTTGCACGATGTGGATCTTATGTGGATGTAGGTCTAGATCTTACTTAATTTCCTTAAAGTCATGAGCTGCCAGAGACCGAGTTGTTGGGTACGTTGTCCGATCGATAAAATCTAATAAAATCTAAAATCTAACGTCTACAGTACAGGCTCTTTTTGGAGTAAATGCGGTCATGGATAAATTGCTCCATCGTATTCCATATTAACTGCTCAGATGGACGACTATGCGCTTTGTAACCTAGACGAAGTGTTCTATAATTTTGAAATAAATTGGAAATAAATTTCCACGATTTGTAAACGTTTTTCTGTTGTAAGTCTTTGCATAGTGATTTGCCAAAGTATACTGATAAAAGACAAACGTACTTTTTTGGTGTGACAGCTAGTTTTACAATTGTCCCCTTTGAAACTTCTATGCGCCTAAAAAACACCCTACGACCATTAGGAGTCTCTAACTCTTGGATCTGCTCTCATAAGAGAAAAAGGTGCAGCCAAAGGCTTCAAATTAGTGGTGGACCATAAACATCGTTGTTTCAAAACCACTCGATGTATGTTATCGAAACATCGAAACAATACGATGTTTTTTTTATTCATCAACATCGATTGAACATCGATGTTTTGATTCGATGCATTTACACATCTGCCAAATAAAAATGAGCTTACAATGTTCACACAGTTGCAAGAAAGTTTTAGTCAATTTCAATGACAGCATTGTCAGAACTGACCACAGTCTCTACGAAGCTTTAGTTAATTTGAGCTAACTCAAAATACATAAACGTTACTTTGCCAAGTCTTTCATTTATATGAGCTGATGATTTTTACTCCAAGAAAGCGTTACTTACACAGCAGGGCACATTGTGGCCTATTTATTATTTAATGCTAGCTGGCCGCCCCGGTTTCGCTCGGTAGTTGATTACTAATGATCGATGGACCTGTTTTCTGATTTTAGGTAAATCGAAAAAAGTGGGCTGGGCAATATTTTCTTTCCGTAAAAACCTAAGTTCATTTTAAAGAAAAAATCGTCCAAATTGGTCAAATAAATAGAAAAAGTGGGCGTGGTAAATTTTTCTTTCGATGTAAACTTAAAATGGATTTATACGAACATTTAAAAAAAATTAGTCAAATAGATGTAGTCGTTTTCTGATTTTAGGTAAATTGAAAAAAGTCGGGGTAAAAGTGGGCGGGGCAAAGCTTTATTTCGTAAAAACCTAAGTTGGACCCTGGCGATTATTAAAAAAAAAGTCCAAATCGGTCAATTAAATAGAAAAAGTGGGCGTTAAAGTAGGCGTGGAAAATTTTTCTTTCGGTGAAAACTTAAAATGGATTAATACGAAGATTTGAAAGAAAACTTAGTCAAATCGATGCAGCCGTTTTCTTATATTAGGTACATCGAAAAAAGTGGGCGGGGCAAAATTTTCTCTCCGTACAAAGTTGAACGATTGCGATAATTTTAAAGAAAAAATTGTCCAAATCGTTCAAGCTGTTGTCAAGTTATGCGATTAGCAACACACAACATTTCATTTTTATTTATAAGATTATTTTGAAAATACTATATTTTGGATGTCAGAACTAAAAGTAAAAAATTGTTTGTACTTCATTTTACGACTTTTCAAGAAAAGTGTCTGGCAACATTCAAGAAATGTAGGCAGAAGATATCGTGATATCGTGGCAGGCCAGAATATCCTTTAATACGCCTGAGGCAGCGGTTTACAAAAGCTTGCATTTCACTCATTTCACGGCCCAAAATATTCTAAGTTTCACAACAATACAGAAGCACAGATTTTACATTGCTGTTAAAAACTTGATTTTGGTGTGAGTTGAGATATTTTGAGATCTCCAGAATTTATTAAGCGTGCCATACGCTTGCTTTGCGTTATTCTATATAGTCTATTCTATATATCTTCTTTGCTGCCCCCTGTTTTTGAAATTGTACTCCCCAAGTAACAAAAGATTTCAACATCGTCAATGGGTTGACCCGAAAGCTGAAAGTTCTCGTTGCATGAAGAATTTATGCGCATTGATTTTGTTTTGTTGATATTAATTTGTAATCCTTAGCTTGCATGTTAGAAAGGCGGTGGGATAAAAGACAGACGTCATCTGCATAATCAATATCTTCTAACCTATCATGAAGGCCCCACGAAATTCCATGATGCATATTCATGCAGTGGTTCATAACTACGTCAAGTACTATGTTCAACAGTAGTGGAGACAAAACACAGCTTTGACGAACACCTACGTTTACTTTGATGGGGATGCTTGCTGTACCCTCATGAAGTATCGAACAAAATGCGTTGTTGTATAGCTCCTTAATAAGATTAATTAACTTCTCGGGAACTCCTTTGTATCTCAGAGCTTCCCATATCGCCTTGTGTTGTAGTGTATCAAATGCACGTTTAAAGTCAACGAACACTAAGTAAAGGGGTGAGCGCCATTCAACCGACTGTTGCACAATTACCCTCAAGCTGTTGATGTGATCAATACATGACTTGTTTGGTCTAAAGCCCGCTTGTTCTGGTCTTAGCTGTGGTTCAATAATGGATGCAATATGATTGTGGAGGATGTGGGCTATGATTTTGTTTACAATATTCAAAAGAGTAATACCCCTCCAGTTGATGCAATCTTGCAAGTTTCCTTTTTTGGGAGTTTTAGTATAAGGCCTTCTCTAATATCATCCGGAATTTTCTCGTTTAACCAAAAATTTGAAATCATGGGTTCTAGTAACGTTGCTGTTAGAGTTATGTCTATTTTTAGAATCTCAGTAGGTATTCCAGCAGGGCCTGCTGATTTACCGGACTTTAAACGTTTAACTGCAGCTGCTATTTCTTCAAATGAGGGCGTAACGATATTTATCTCGTACCGTACGTTATTTATATGATGCATTGGCTCGCAATCACATATTGTTGAAGATTTAGTCGGATTGACCGATAATAATTTGGTGTAATAGTCCTCCCACAACACCAACTGCTGATCTTTGGAATAGATTAATTCGCCCTGGTCATTCCTCAGGGGTTTAATATTGTGGTGGCTATGCCCAGCGATCTCCTTCGTTATACGATACAGGTCCTTAGATCGACCCGTTTCACTAGCTATTTGTGCGTCTTTGGCTAACTTATCAGCCCACTTACGTTTATCATTCCTTGCACTGCGTTTAACTTTTCGGTTCTCCTCTTGGTATTTACGTTGTTCGTCCTGCTTAGATTGTGGATTTTTAGCATCATTCACTTTTAACTTGGCTAGCTTTCTAGATTCTATTAATTGCCATGTATTATCGGATATCCAGGGCTTGTTGGTTTTTCTGGCGTACCCTATTTCACTTTTAGCCGTCTCAATAAGTTTTGTTGGGGAGAAATTGAGAGAGTGACTGCCCTATTTTTCAAAACGTTGGAAAACTGACGATAGACCTCCGGATTGATTAATTTTTGTAGGTCAAATCTTCTTCTGCTGAGGGCTGGTTTACGTTTTACAGCTTTTATCTTAAATCGGACTACAGCTACCATCGGGTGGTGATCACTACCCACATCAGCGCCTCTTTTGTTCCTCACGTCCTGCAGTGATCCTTTCCACATCCTGCTTATCGCAAAATGGTCGATCTGATTTTCGGTTATATGATCCGGGGACACCCAAGAAACTTTGTGGATATTCTTGTGGGGGAATAAAGTACCGCCCAAAACCAAGTTAAAATTATCGCATAGTTCAACCAGCCTTTCTCCGTTGTCTGTCATGCGGCCGATGCCATGCATTACCATCTTGCTCTCTCTGCTTGCGTTGTCACAACCAACCTGCGCGTTGAAGTCACCCATTAGCATTTTGATATCACCATGACTGATACTGTTAATCACGTTTGTCAGCTTACTATAAAAGCTTTCTTTTTCTTCATTTTCTTCGCCTTCCGTGGGAGCATAGCATTGAATGCAGCTTAGGTTTCTTCCACGTGTTCTAAACCTAGCTACAATAATTCTGTCTGTGTGTGTTTGCCATTCAATGAGAGCGTTCTTTGCCTCTTTCGAGAAAAGAAAACCAACATCACTTGCTCTAGGTTGACCGGCTGCTTTGCCAGAATAAACTAATGTTAAACCACTTGATGTTATATGTTCACCGCTATCTGGCCAACGTATCTCGCTCAATCCCATAATAAGCATGTTGTAGTTGTTGAACTCTTTTTCGAATTGCGCGAGCTTAGATGTTTCTAGCATACTACGAACGTTCCAAGATCCAAATCGTGTTTTTCATTCCAATAGTCGTCAACGGCGGGGTTGGAATTATTATTATTATACACATTTGCATAGGTTTCAGTAATCGTTTTAACTTCGGGGAGAATAAGTGATTGGCCTATAGCTCTCCTAGGCTGGCGCTGGGGATGCCAGCTAAACCACCAGCCTGGCTTTGTGAAAGTCAATAGCAAACTTAGCAAATATGCCTTCTTCCCGAGACGTAATTTTTTTAAATGACCATTCGGATATGCTGAAGACTGTCGCTTGAATTAGCTTCCACCTCAACAGAGGTGGTCCCCAGGGAGTACCACGAGGAGGCCACTGCCGTAGCAATGGGATCAGCGCGCTGAACTACGAGTCGACTTGGAGTGAATTACTAAGGATAGTGGGAACACTTTACCTTATACTCGTCAGTTTTAGGGATTACAAGTCTTACTAAGGAACGCCTTAACCAATTTGCCTTACACACTCCCATACTGCCCAAAAATCTATGTATTAGGTTTCAAAAAACAGTCGATATATAGAAACCATCGATGTATTTTTCGATATATCGATACAACATTGATGTCTGTATGCGATGCATTGCATCGATAAAAACATCGATGGGTTTTTTCAACGTCCATCACTACTTCAAATAAACTTGTCTCCAAAAAATCATGGTCAAACTAAACCCTAAAGGAGCTGCTTTGAAATGGCGTTTGATACATTATTTCAGCTCCTATACAAGTGCAAAGTACATGGTCCAAAAAATCATATTACTATAATTTCCACCTGTGTGTTTGTGCCTATTCACGGGGCCAAAAGTAAATGTGTTGTGTTCTAAACATTGTGAGGTTATGCCGTGGGTGAGTATCTTACATTTATCTTACACGCAGCTATTAACGTTAGATGAGCTGTAAAGTTTGATCAAATGGAAAGTCTAATCAAGGAGCAACAAAACTGGTCCCGCTTTTAAGAATCTACGATATATTAATCTTGATAATTTTTGCAATGTTTTGCACTAATTTGATTGGATTTGTAAAGTATACCGGAACAGAATAACAACTTCTATTTTTTAAACATTTTTATGAGTATTAAAATGGGGGCAATTAACCTGCGAGTAAACTTTCATAAATATGCGAGGCTCCTAATAACATTTTTAATTTAAATAGACTTTTGAGGTATGATCAATAGTTAGGTGAATTTGGTGGTGTACTAACGAATTTCTGAATCCTTCGAAAAATGGTTAATGTTTGAATGTAATAAAAATTTAATTTTTCCTTTCACCTATAAGTCCATATGAACTTTTTAGTTAAATTATATTATATATTTCTTTTAATAAGCTCTTTAATTCAAAAGTTTTTTCCTTTTTAAAATATAATCGTTATTTACAAAACTTTTTAAGATTCTCCTGACACCTTAAACAAACTTTTTGGCCTACAAAACACCAAAAGCACGTAAAATAAGTGCGAAAATAATCATTTAATTCAATTCATTTTCATAAAGTCAAATTTAAACAATTTATGCTTAAGAACTCTGCCACAAATAACACAACAAAACAAAAAACTTAAAAAGATTTAATGCTAAAAATGTAATTTACGATGATAATTATGTAAAGACCAAATTACCCCCAAGAGAGTTTAACAATTGCACAAATATAAAACCAAAAAGGAAAAAACTTTTAGCCCAAAAAACTCCAGAAACAAAGACACAGCATTCGAACTGAGAAAAAATGTAAATCTTAAGGAAAATGATATTTTTTTTTAAGGAAAAATCATTTCAATACAATCACTCGCTCTAGGAAAGCAAAACTAATGTAAAAATGATAATCCCATTGTCAAAGGCGATAATTCATTTACTCGTTTATTTATTTGATACTTCTGAAGACTTAAATGAAGTCAAACGGCCATAAAGGTACTAAATATTATTTCAGATTTTGGGTAATAGCAACATTTTTTTGTTTTACTTTAACATTTTTTCATTTACTGGAAATTTTTCTAAAGGTTTTTTAAAAAAGACATAACAAGTTGTTAAAAGGAGAGGGAGTAGTAGGAAGTTGGCTGTGATGTAAAAATTATGATGCATTTTCTTTAAGGATTTATGAAGATTTAAATGAAGCAGCAAAAATATAATATACTTTAGATATTTGAAAATTTTTTGGTAGTGCTTCCTCTCTTGAACAGGGTGTAAGAAAATATTTATGAATATGAATGAGCATTACAGTATTTAAAAGTACCAATAAATTATATTTACAGCTTACACGAGAAAAAAAGAAAAGAATACGCTACGTTATAAAACAAGAGACAGTGTAAGAATTATTAAACTGAGAGCACGATAGCACAAGGAAAAGGATACTAATTCCTTCTTTTGCAATTTCTATATTTCGTTTGGTTTTTAAGATGGAATTGACTTACAGCAAGTTCGGGCTTAGTTGTATAAAATTCAGGTCGAGAAGAAAAAAGTTCTATTTATTAGGGTTTTCATTTAATCGACATTTTCCTTAATCGGTTAATCGCTCGATTACTTAACCGAGGTTTTAGTTTAATCGGTTTATAATCGGTTAATTTTGTTTTTGATCGGTTAACTGATTAATCAAGCTTTTTTATAAATTAAGTAATTTCAATATATAAAAATGCATTAATTGTTTGTTATTTGGAGTTTATTAGTAAAAAACAATAACATACCAATCATAACAATTCTTGAACTAAAACGAGCAAACAAAAAAAATTCATAAAAATGTAATATGCATTTTTCAATTAATAGAAAAGATATGCTATCAAATCATATCGTCATAATATCCTAAATAATAATTTACAATTGTTTAAAATAAATAAAAATAAAAATTTTAATGCTGTATTCATTGATTCGTCATTGCTGTACAGTAGAAATCTTAATTATAAGCGGTAGCCCACAACAGTCATATCGCCGGCTTAATATGCAAACCTGCTAACTCACTTTCAGCACATTTTACAGGAGAGACAAAAAACTTTGTATTTTCCCCATTTGAAGCTTGATAGAAAGTTAAAAATACATTTAGTTTTACACACTTCAAGACTTAAATAGAAGAAAAACTACATGCTGGTCGAAAAGGCGTATATTTCTCTACCAGACGGCATCAACATCTCAATTTACATAAAAAGTGGATTTAGTCGGTTTGCATATTAAGCCGACGATATATATTTCTTGTAATTATTTTAAGACATAATACTTTATGACTACCTTGTGAAAGGAGATCTTATAAAATAATCTTTTAGAAAAGTAATTTGGTTTAAATGTTTAGGATTAAAGCGATTCTTTTCTTTAGTTTTGACAAAGCTTGACTTGGAAAAAATTCTTTTACTTATCGTAGATCTAATTTCTCAGCCCTTTTCCAGGATTTTTCCTAGCACATAAAATACTCCATCATGCCATTAGAGTTTTTTAAAATTTTTAACACTTCTAATTGTTTCGCTTAATTCTGTTAAAAGACTGATATGAGAAGATATGTATGAGAAACATGAAACCAAAAAAACTAGTTGACAATCAAACATTTAATCCATTTTTCCCCACATTCCTGCTGATCGATAATGAAGATAAAAAAAAATTAAAAAAACATTGTAATTTTAGTCACCGGTCGGCGGAAATTGGGTTAAAATGAAGGTCACTGAACACGTTCTTTGTTTGTATAAAAAAATATTTTCTAAGCACATACAAATAATTAAAAACTCGAAAAATATGTTATAATACTACAAAATGTTGAAATTTGTGTTAATCGTTAATCAAAAAAGCCAATTATAAATTAAGCGATCGGGTTGTAATTAATAGTTTAACCGATTGACGGTTAACCGAATGAATACCCTACTATTTATTCACACGTGATTTTAGATTTTTCAGACGAATTTAAATTAGGTGTGTTCACGCAGAGCAAATATAATTTTGTATATATTTACCTCAAAACAAAGCTATTTTTAATACTTAAACATATTTTAACTTTAACCATGTTATTGTCACCGGAAACCATATTATGCTTTAATGAGTTTATGAAGAAGCCGCAGCCATATTATGGTTGCCTCGGAACATGTTATGATTAATAATAACAATAATTTGTTTACCACTATGAATGGCGAAATTCACTTGCCAAATGCTTAACATGTAGGCGAGTTCTATGTAGTGCGTGTGCTGGACGTAATATTCGGCGTCATATTTAAATTTTTGATTTTTCATCTAGCATTGTCGGTGTCTCAGTAAGAAGAAGGAGCTTATCTGGGCTTTCAATGCCACCTGCAAAATTAATCCGCCTTGTTCTAAAAGTTTTTAACATAAGTAAAATCGTTAAGTTTATACCAGTAATATTGGGCATTCTTACGGACATGATGTGCGGTAATTCTAATGTTATAAATAAATGTGAGTTCTATCAGAGTAAAAGAGATATTTTTTAGTTAGTGAGTATTTCTAATATTTTTAAGAGATATATATTGGTAATAGTAGTTTAAGTTCAGGACATTTAAGTCTAAAAAATCAGTTAATGTTTAAACGCCGGTTTAGCTAACCCGTACTTAAATTTATATGTAGTTTTTAACTCAACAGCTGTAAATTAATGCCTCATATATAATAGTATTTTAACAAATAATATTGTGGCAACACAACGATAAATGTTGTCACATTCAGATGGCCTGTGTTAGTTATTGTAAAGTCCTTACTGATTTTTTTTAATTTGCTGGCTTACACACATTTTAAACCAAACATAGAATTAAGCTTGCACTGACTTATAAGCTCCTAGAACCCGTAGAAGATTAGATTTATCACAAAAAAATTATTTTTACTAGATTATAAATTTTTCGGAAAATACTATAAAATTATTAATTTGGTAAGTGAATTATATAATGTTGATAGTCAATCGAATGGCCATGTAAATAAAAAATTTACAAGTCCGATCATGCGGTAACCAACAACTATATGAATTTTTTGATTTGAATCTGTTGCAGTGTAATAAAGCCATAGGCAATAAGGCCATTTTGGTGTAATTGATCATTTAAATATTTTTTGGTTAATATAATTCCAGGCGCCCCAGTGGCCCGAGGAAATATGGTCCCAAAAAGCAAAGGAACACTGACCCAAAATTTTTTATGTAATAGAATGTTACGCTAAAATAGTGAAAGATAGCCCTAAAAACGAAAATGAAATTTGCCCCCAAATTTGGGTTTATTCTTCTTTTGAAAAATAACCTTAATTCTGTTTTTATAATATTAGAAAAAAAAACAGGGATAATATCAAAATGTGGAATTTCATAATTCTGAAATGTCGAAATCTGGAGTTTCAGAACTCTGAATCTCAATATCCAAAACTTTATAATCCCTAATTTCGAAGGCATATGCTTAAAAATCCCGATATCAAATCCCGAATTTAGAAGCTTTAGTTAGTAAAGGCGGTGTTTGTTATACAACAGGGGAGAAAATCGTTGCGCCCGGCCGAAGGCCGGCTTTGCAGAGAAGCTTAAATTGGCGAAGACGGTGGTATTTATTTAGAAAAGAAAATCTTGCGCACGGCCGAAGGCCTAAACATGCTCTTTATCGCGCGATTTTTAAAGCCAAAATTGCAATTATTCGGGATATTAAAATTCTTGATTTTGAAATTCAGAAATAGGAATTCTTCGACTTCGCTAGTTAAACCTTCTCCGCATAGCCGGCTTTTGGCCAGATGCAAGCATTATCTCTTTTATGGTATAACAAAGACCGGCTTTGCTACCAAAAGCTTTACAGCCACGACGTCCTTTGGCCGTTGCACGGACTTTCTTCTCTATGGTAGAGCAAACACCGGCTTTTCTTACTTAAGCTTATCTGCTAAGGCGGTCTTAGCGCCCCCCCCCCCTTTCCACCACCTGTCCCATGTTTTTTTAACACTTGGCAATTTGTTAATATACTGTTAATATACTGAACTGTTATGGCGATTTTTCACTTTGGTTGCAAAACGATTATGGTATTACTGCACTTAGGTTTTAGTAATAAAGCCATATCGTTTTCTTTGTCACTCGATTGAGAAATAAGGCTATAAGGCTTTATTGCCTGTGGCTTTATAACACTGCACCGATGAATCTAGTTTTACTTTTTGTTACTAATTTTTAATCTTTTATTTAAGTATTCATATCCTACAGAGCGGTGTGGTCTTGTCAAAACAGGATCCCCATCAAACAAGGTTTTGTATACATCGTTAAGCAGACATCCATGTTCTATCCTATATTTAGTTTCAAGAGGAAAAAGTTACAGTTTGTGAGTATCTCCTAAAGAGGTTAAAGCTTAGAATTATTATTTTATTATAGTTTAATTTTGAGTAAACAAATTTTCATAAATATTTCAGCTTAAAAAAATTTAAAACTTTTGACCTTCAAGGTCAAGAGATTTATTAAAGCCGTTTAAGATATTATTGTGCTAAAATATTGTACATATTTTGGCATTAAATCTTTAATATTCACATATTCACTCCCTTTTGACAGATTCTGTGCAAAGTTAAAATTAAACCCTATAAACAAGATTCTAATCGCAGCGGTCAGATGTTCCCTTGGAACATTTAGAACAACTGCTCGTAATAATATGCTCTATGAGTCAAACATACCACCCTTAGACACTCAACTAAAAATTGTACTGACCAAACAATCGCGTACATTCTGCAATAATCCCAACAGACTGCTGGAATCTATTATGAAAAAAATCAGTAATTCAAAAAGAGCTCTAAAAACCCCATCTACAATTGCTAGAATAAAAACTATCTCTGATATGTTCCAACTAAGTCTAAAACCATTTAAAAGTAATTTGAAAGAAAAACCTCCATGGTTACTCAATTAGAAAAGTACAAATATGTCGCTTCACAAACTCTTGAAAAATCAGCACAACCCTCTCCAATTTCGAACTCTATTTAAAGAACTGCAGGAAAACTTGCATGTTAACTGATTTATATTTACAGACGGCTCAAAGGCCGAAAATCTAGTTGGTTATAGTGTCACAACGAATCGAGAGATCATTAAAACCTCAATCTTACCACCTCATAGCTCAATTTTATCTGCAGAATTAATTGCAATATACCAAGCAACCAAATAAAGGGTGGTTAAATTTCAAGGGCCGATGTTAATTTTGAATAAAACACAAACTATTTAGGAAATTATTGTAATTTTATTTTATTATGATATATTGGTATTATTCAATTATGTATGGAACAAAATATCGGCCAAATGGGCGCCTCGACCACGGCGGCACACCTCCATCCGATGGTCCAAATTTTCGATGACCCTGAGGCATAATGGAGGTTCTATGCCGTTAATGTGCCGAATTATCTCATCCTTTAGCTCTTGAATTGTTGCTGGCTTATCGACGTACACCTTTTCTTTCAAATAACCCCAACGAAAAAAGTCCAACGGTGTCAAATCACATGATCTTGGCGGCCAATTGACATCGCCATTACGTGAGATAACACCGCCATTGAATTTGTTGCGCAAAAGAGCCATTGTTTCGTTAGCTGTGTGGCAAGTGGCACCGTCCTGCTGAAACCACATATCGTCCACATCCATATCTTCCAATTCGGGCCATAAAAAGTCCGTTATCATCCCACGATAGCGAACACCATTCACAGTAACTGCCTGACCGGCCTCATTTTGGAAAAAATACGGCCCGATGATGCCGCCAGCCCATAAACCGCACCAAACAGTCACTCTTTGTGGGTGCATTGGTTTTTCGACAATCACTCTTGGATTCTCATTCACCCAAATGCGGCAATTCTGTTTATTGACGAATCCACTGAGGTGAAAATGGGCCTCATCACTGAAGATGATTTTCTTCGAAAATTGATCATCCACTGTTGCCATTTCTTGCCACCATTCTGCCCATTCACGACGTTTGGAATGGTCAAGAGGCTTTAGTTCTTGAGCCAATTGCACCTTGTAAGCGTGTAAATGCAAGTCTTTATGCATAATGTTCATCAACGACGAGCGTGAGAAGTGCAATTGTTGGGCACGACGACGAGTTGAGGTGGACGGCTCTTCAGCCACACTATCGCGAACAGCAGCAATATTTTCTGCAGTACAAGCTGTACGAGCATGCACTGGTGTTCTCACATCTTCTACAGACCCGGTTTGCTCGAATTTTTCCACGATTTTTGCGATTGTACGCACATTTGGACGATCAAATTGACCAAAAAAAATCACGAAGTGCACGATATGCATTTTGATTTGAACGCCCATTTTCATAATAAGTCTGGATAACTTTGACACGTTGTTGGATTGTGTATCTCTCCATGGTTCAAATTGAGTAAGTCTGAAATAGAGAAATGTCAAATAAAATTCGGAAAAAAACTTGGCTTTTAGGTGTGGTTCACATTCAACATCGGCCCTTACAATTTAACCACCCTTTATGTAGGTAGCAAAAGTGGAAAATATTCTATATGCACGGACTCCTTATCTGCCATAAAAATTATCACCAATATAAACAACAACAATCCTTTTGTCATACACATAAGAAGCACACTAATAGCGAAACAAAATCCTTTATCTCTAATCTGGGTACCGGGCCATTGCAAAACTGACGGAAACGAGTACGCCAATGCCATTGCGAAAAGCGCCCGCAGATCGCCACTCATTATTACCGAAAACTATAACATAAAGGACGCATTTAAATCTATTAGAGAAAACTATATAGGGAACGATAATATTTACCCAAGGACATCGAAATGGTACAAGACTATTAATAAGGAAAAGACTAACATATACACGTATGCTTATTCAGACATCAATAGAATGAATACACAGAAAAAATTATTGCCGAATTATTTTCAAACAAACGCTTGTTTGAAAATTTTTTTAATTTCTATAAATTTTTTTACTGATTCAAACAATATTTTTGTTTGATTTTTATTTAACCAACAAAAATGTGGACAACTCTTCAAAAATATAATAAACGCGTTATTGGTGTCAAGTTTTCATAATTTTGTATGAAATATTTAACGCTCTTTAATGTTGTCGTCTTTTTGCATTTTTTTATTTGATCGTAAGCAACACTTCTTTATGTGAAATATAAGAACAACAACAAAAAACACACACAGTCTATTTTTGGACGCTTTAAAAAAGTGCAACTATAAGAAAAACAATAGCAGAAACAACATTACAAGAAACAAAATCCCGTATTCAATTTTTTAGAACTGTTTGGTTAAATAAATCAAATACAAAAATAGAATGATGACGAAAAACATATCGAGTCGGTCTGCTGCCGATTTTGGTTACATTTCTTCTCTAGCAAAGGAAAGGATACAGCAACAGAGAGTGATAAAGAAAAACATTGTGTTGTGTGTATAAGTAAAACAAGACTTCGTTCAAAAATTATTCCAACAAAAAAAAATGTGTCTCAAAGCCAGCCGGCGACTCTGCTTTCTGCCGTCATCTTCTTCTCATACAGTACTTTTTTTTTTATTTTGAAATTGAGTATATGAATTTCAGTAAACTTTTTGTTTGATTCAGTTAAATTATTTGTTTGAAAAAATCAGTGTTTTTTTCAATAAACAAATTGCAAATAAATTGTTTGAATATGCAAATTTGTTTATAGGACCGATTTCAGACAAAAAATTGTTTTATTCTACAAATTTTTTGTTTGAATTGGAAACATAATTGTTTCTGTGTAGGATAGACTTCACTAAATTTGTAAGGGTCCGTTTGGGACACACAAAATTCACGCATGGGTCGCTGTTGAATATACCTTATATCCCTACATGTAACTGTAACATCACCCTCCCTCTATCACCAGAACATTTGCTATCCCACTGTCCCCAATACAATAACATTAGACAACAGACTTTTAACCGCAATAACCCTTTAGAACTAATCTCGAAGCCAACCCTGAACAAAATTACTTCCGTAATCAATTTTCTTAAAAAAACCTATATATACATATATACATTTATTTAAGAATATATATCATAATGTTACGTATCTGAGCTGAAAGCCTATGCAGCTATTGCTCTTTAACTTTGTAATTAGCTTATAATTTGAATCATAAGTTAATTCGTAAATAAATAAACAAACAATCTCCAAAAATTTCTTTTAAAAGCAAATTTTTAAGTATTAAAATTTTAGAGTAAATAATTTTTAATTACTATTTTAACACTTTTCTAAAAGTTTTTAGAAATTAGGGCACGCATTTTAATAATTTTCATAAATTTGTAGCATTTGCAGCAGGCGAACATGTTATAATAAAAGCAAAGCATAATTTAAGGCTTGCAAAAACCCTTGATATTGCCTTTTTAAGTTAAGAAAAGCCAATGAGCGAAAAATTCTAAAGTTTTCTTAAGAATATTATTTTTTTTTATTTTATTTATTTTATGAAAAAAAAAAAAAAAAAAATGTCTTTGCATGGTATCAGTGATAAAATATCTAAAACATTGAACGTAAAGTTAGTAATAGCAGGAGAAATAACAAAAAAAAAAAAAAACACGAAGATTTTCTCATTAGACTTATTAAAATGTTAGGGAGTTATGAAGGGTAAAACGTAAAAAGTAAGTTACAGCCTAAAAGAAGACACCAATGTTTTATTTTAACAGCCATCTTAAGTAATACCTTTGGCAGCCAAGCATAGACAGGAGCAAAGCGACCACGTTTATATGTATATATATTTTTAAAGTCTTATGCTTAGTCGCCGCAGGAATAAATTTTATAAAACTAATACGAATTGATTTATTACCCTTTTTCTTCATAAGCTTTTCGCTTATGATTTTAATGGCAACAACACCAGAATAACTGTAAAGATGTATGAGAAATCAGCCAGCCAGCCCAACCATTCCAGAAACAGTGGTATCTTTAAAATGCCTTGATGCTTTGGGAAACGTTTGGCTAAATAACTTAATATTTTTCTAAATTCATAATTTACCATTCCGCAAAGATTTTCTTTTAATAAATATTTTTTTCCTTTAATGGGAAAATCGTTGAATATGTAACATGGAAGGGGAGTGGTGGGGGAGCAAAATTAGAAAGAGCCCTGAAATGAGAAGGTGGTAGGTGTTACACTTAAATTGCTAAAAATGTTCTATGACTTTCTAATACATTTTGACAACCAGTACTCGGTGATTGTAAAAAGTACAAGAAAACAATGATAATCGAAAGACAAAGATATATTTTGCAAAACTTGTGGTATGAGCATTTAAAAGGCATGTCAAAAATATTTAAGTCGTTTACTTAAAAAGCTACCCAGTGTTAGCTGTAGCAAAAAGGGGTGCTTATTGCATACCCCTCTCTAAAAACTTTCTTCCATTTAAAAAAAAAAAGATTATAATTCACCAGGAATTTATTTGAGACTAAATATTACTTGTATAACAACAAACAAATCGAAATTTATTGCTGTTAAAGATATTTGAAATGATGAAAATAATCGGCATGAAATACAGTCATGTTCTGGAGATAAAAGAGTTTTGTGATTTGTTAAAATTAACATTTAAAATAATTTTGAAAAAAAAAAGAAAAAACGCAGAACTTAAATACATACCAAGTAACCACCGCCAATTTTAAGATGTTTGGCACTTTGGAATGAGAAATAATATTTTATAAGATTTGAATTATAATTCATTAAGGTGGAAATATATCAGATATTTCTAAGGAGGCATTTTACTTTTGTTCATTTTCAGTAAAACTGAATTCGTTGAATTCCTGTCTATGGCATTATCGTTTTTTGCCAGTTTTTTTTTTTTTTTTGTAAATACGAGTTGTTAAGATAATAAGAGTGGCCTTGTTATGCACAGGGCCTACTTGTGCTTCTTTCTTTAGACTTAGTTGGTGGAGAGATTAAGACAAGCTTGACTCTAAAGCTAGGTTTTACTATGTAGAGTAGACTGTATAAAGTAAGTATATATTTTTAATATTTGGTATTTGCAAAATTAAAGACTGTCAAAGTCCGTGTGCTTGTGAGTTAGTGCTTGTAATAAGAGATTTTGGAAAAGTGCTTTGGTACGATAGTGACTATTCGTCACCTGAAATAGAACACATTAGTGTATATGAAAGAACACACAATCATTGCGTAGACCAAAATTCGTCGTGCGTAACGAACTCTGCTATAGGTCTATTTCTATTTCCTCCGCAGACGAACGACGAATAAATTGGGAAAGGAACAGCGCAGCATGATAGCAAAGTCCAATATTTATTGAAAACCGTGAAATCTGTAAAGAATTACAGGGACAAATCGCTTCCATTGCCAACTTGGCTAAAATTCACGAAAAAATTGCAAACTTTTAAACAAACACTAAAATTTGTTAGAAATCGCTAAATGAGCAAAAAAACAAAATTTTGGAAAATTAAAAAAAAAAAAAAAATTTTAATATTTCAAAAAAGTCATAAAATTGATTAAAAGTCCCTAAAACTATAAGGAATGGCAAAAATTCGGTAAAAATTGCAAAATAAGCGGAAATTCGCACAAATTTGCTAACAGCGCGCCAGCGGCATAATAGCAAGGCTACTACACTGAGAAAATAAAATCGTAAAATCAAACAAAATACACTTTGTTGCAAAGACTTTTATTGGTCAGATTGTGCCCAAAGACAAAACATTTTTACCGGAAAGGCGCAAAGATCTTTAGATTCCCATGAAATATCTACTTAAAATCAAAGACTTAAAATCTTGTGGCAAGGATGTACGTCTTTGGAAACACATGAAAAAGTCCTTAAACTAAGGAAAAAGTATTTTGGTACAAAGACTTTCATTCGTTAGTCTTAAGACTTGAATTTTTGATTTTAAGTAAAATTTTCATTGTAACAAAGACGTAATTTTAACATTATTACAAAGAAACGCAATTAAATTCAACGAAATAATTCTTTGAAATACTAAAGACTGATATGTAGAAACAAAGGCAATTTTCTTTGAAATCTGCTATAGAAATGTTTTAAAAAATTAAAATTTTTCTGCAAAATAAAATATTTAATGAAACCAAACCAAGGACCGGAAATTACGAACGGAAAACACAAAATTAAATTTTATTTTTTAAATAAAAAATTTTTGTGTGTGAAAAAAAGAATATTGTTTTTCTGTGTTTAAAATTTAAACGAAAAAGAAAAGAAACATTTTTTTTGAAAACAAAATTTATAGTTTCAAAAAAAAGCAAAAACTTTTTTTATAAAAAAAAAAACAAATAAAAATTTTCAAAAAACTTTTTTTTTTTGTTGAAAAATATTTTTTAAAACGTTTTTTTTAGAATTTTTTTTTCTATGTATGTATTTTTAAAAAATTAAATATGTATGTATGTATTTTCAGAAGCCTCTTCATAAATTTGATTTGAATTTGTTATGAAGAATGAAATTTTTACGACAATGCTTAAATATAATTATTTTGTTTTTGTTTTTTGATGTTTTTAAGAAAACGTTTTATTTTAAAAACTTTATTTTATGTTTTTAAGAAAACGTTTTATTTCAAAAACTTTATTTTATTTATTTTTTTCGACGGCATTTTTTTCAAAACTATTTTAGAAATTTTTTATTTTCTGTAAAATGTAGAATTTTTTAAACTTGCACAATAAATATTTTTTTAGAAACAAAATAAAAAAACATTTTCCGGTCCTTGAACCAAACACAGCATTTTTATACAATTTTTTATTTCAGTTTAATGTAATAAAAATAAAAAATAGTTCAGGCGTTTTCACATTTCCTACAGAGCCGGTTTGCTTAAATTTGCCCACAATTATTCCGATTGTGGACACATTTGATCGATTATGGTGATCAAAAACATCAAGATGTGTACAAAATGTATTTTTGATTTGAACGCCCATTTTCGTAAAAGGCTTCAGCAATCTTAACGCGCTGCTCAGTGCTGCTCCTCTCCATGGTTGAATTTAGCACTGATACCAAGAAATGTCAAATTAAGTTGGCAAACATTTTACGTTACGGTGTGACTCACAGTTAGACCACCCTTAAGTAATAATAAACCTTAATATTATTCATACATAAGGAAATTCGATAATAAAAAACTATAACTATGCGTAAATATATTTGTCACTTACATAAATTTTCGTTATTATAACTTAATTTTCAATATTGGTAAAACACGTGAATGTAGGTTTTTAATACCCTATTTTGACTTATATCATACAAACTAAAAAATATATCGCAAAAAGTGGCGTATACGACAAAATTGAAAAATTTTTTCGGACGTGATAATGGCTATAACTTAAAAATTTTTTTCCACGACTTTAGATATTTTTACATAAATCGATAAAGAACTTCAAACACAATATCTGACAAAAATATTGGACGACTTTTTTCACGTAAATTTTTCTGTATACAAATTTGAACCTTAAGATTCGATTTCCCAAAAAACAATTTTTGTGATATACGGCAAGATAACTTCGGCACGACGATATATTGTAATCAATCGGCTACACTTGTTTCGTTATGCATTCGTATACAAATTTAACTTTGAAGACTTAATTCTTTAAAGATACAGACTTTATCTTTATTTTTTTTTTACCGCTCTTGTTTACCGTTGCAAGCAAACATGTGTGAACAAGCAAACATGTTCACTTATGCATTGAAGACAAAATTCTTTAAAGTTACAGACTTTGTCTTTGTAGCAAGGATGCTTAGCTTTAACAAAACAAAGAAAAGTCTTTAATTTTAAATACGTTTTCCAATCCCTTATTAGCAAAGAAATTAATCGTTGTAGCAAATATTTCTTTGATTAAGCTTCAAAGAATTTAAGGCGTTTGTGTTGAAGACGCACCATTTGCTTGTTTAAAGAATAAATCATTGATGCAAGGATTTTTTTTCCCTTTAAGGGCCATTATTACAACTTGAAGTTAGCTAAATTTAAGATTAAATTGACAGATAATAATGTGTTATCTGTCAAAAAGCGTCTGTTAACTGTCGGATAACAGCTAACGCCAAGTTATAATAATGGCCCTAACAAATATATTTTCGTTACAATTTTACAAAGACGTTTGTTCTTTGATTTTAGAGCTTTTAATTTTCTCAGTGTATTTATTACAAATCGTTAAAGCTGGAAAGAATCAGAAAACTTACAGGAACAAATCGCGAACATGGCAGAAATTCACGAAAAATTGCAAAATTTTAAACAAACCCAAAAACTAATTTGAGATTGCAAAATGGAAATGCAGAACACCAAAAATGTTGAAGTTATCCATTTCGAGTGGATTCGAATTCTAGATCACACCAGATTAATAGTTTTTTATAAATAAAGAAAAATTTTAGGTTTACGCACTTATTGTGTCTCATTTGACGAATTTAAGCAACGAATTCGTTGTACTATGCGAAGTTCATCCCAGTTGTGTTTATACCATAAACTGTTTAATATATTGCAGTAATTGTTAAAATGATTTTAACTTAAATGTGAACAGCACTTTCTTGTACGGCAATTTATGCTGCAATAATTGTAAGTAAATTTTCGTTGACAATTTTTGCTATCATAATACGTTAAATTTCGTTGTCAGTTCAAAAAAAGAAGCAAAAGAAAATAAATCAAAGCAAATTGCTTGGAAAAGACATTAAGTTCGTGAAATAGTAGCAAGTTATAATTTAATTTAAAGAATTAAATAAACTAGAAAAAGTGGATAGCTTTTTAGATCTTGGTGTTTTATTGGATCCTAAACTAAGGGGGTAATTTTGTTGTTCACTTCATCTTGCGTTGAGAAAATTTTCATATAAAATTTTTTGAATTTTAAAAATTTCAAAAAATTTTATATGGAAATTTTCTCAACGCAATTTTCTCAATTTTCGCAACGCAATTTTAAAAATTTCAAAAAATTTTATATGGAAATTTTCTCAACGCAAGGTGAAGTGAACAACAAAATTACCCCCTAAGTTTCATTAATCATATAACAATTATGGTAAACAAAGCCAGAGGAGAACTTGGTTTTATAAAACGGTGGGCTAAAGAGTTCAATGACCCTTATGTAACTAAAACCTTATACACATCACTTGTGAGACCTATTTTGGAGTATGCTTCCATAATTTGGGACCCTAGGTACCAAACTTATATCGACAGGATAGAATCTGTTCAAAAACAATTCCTGTTGTTCTGTCTTCGAAGTTTAAATTTCAACCCATTAAGCCTTCCATCATATTCCAGCAGGCTCGCCCTTGTTAAGCTGCCAACCTTAAAAAGCCGACGATCTATGTTAAATGTCTCGTTTATATTGAATATTATTAACGGTGATGTTTGTTCTAGTTTTCTGATCAACAATATTTCGTTCAACATTCCTCAACGACCAACACGTTACTTCTCACCATTATCCGTTCAGTTTTTAGAGCTAATTATGCAAACGCTGACCCACTCAGGAGAATGTGTATTCAATTTAATGAACTGTTTAGATTTATAGATTTTTCTTTAAATACTAATGTAACTAAAAGTAAAATAATAATTTTTTTAAATTCATAATTAATTATTTTATTTGAGTTATTAACATTTGTGTTGTATAAATAGTCTGTAAGGATTAATTCCATAGACGAATAAATTAAATTAAATAAATAAATAAAAGAAACAATTAAATAACTTTTTTTTTTAAATAAACAATAAAATTGCAAAACATATTTTTGTTAATCAGTATAAGTTTTTTCTTATTCTATCTATATTATTTAAATTTATATTAATTTGTTTAAGCTTGAGTTCTTTTTTATATAAAAACTAGTGAACCCCTGCACACTTCGAAGTGCAAGAAAGAAAATAAGAAATCAACTCGAATTCATTTAAATCAGTGATAAATTGTTTGTATTGCAATGCTCTGTGGTACACAGCATTTCTTGTTTTTCCATTTTCGGTGTAAATATACAAAACCGATGGTTTGAAAACGCGCGAACTGGCTACATACAACTGTCCATGTGAGAAAACTGCATATTAAGAGTAACCGCAACCCAAGCCGAACAGGAAACTGAAGTCGTTTGAATTCAAATGGCATATCAGACGGAATCATTGGGATGCGTTGTATGAATACATCTTCGCCTTTGAATTTTCCAGTTAAAATAGTAGCTTCAATTACATAAGCCATCAACCTCTTATTAGCAAGTCTTGTACCAATACACAAACGGGGTTGATTGATATTGCGAAGCAAAATATTAGTGACTCCAACTTTCAATTGGAGATTATGCGGAGGCAATCCTGGTAAATCCAACGAATTCAAAAATTCTGTTGGATAATTCACAACATTTTCTACATTGGTAACAGTATCCACAGACTTGTACGAAACCAATTCGCCAGGAATCATTGATTGTATAGCCATATTTAATTCACTCACATCTTCGTTCTTTGCCGCTGAAATTGCTCTGTCACTCAGCCATGTATATTTTTGTGCCATGTTAGGGAGCACACGTTCAATCAATTCCTCTTTTGTACGAAATGTCAAAAATCATGTGGCAATGTTATCAATCCAGGGTCATTAGCAGGCATTGCACCATTACCAATTTTCAGCAATTGCTAAGACAACTTATCAGCAGATGGATCATTCTGGAGTTGAACACGAACGTTAGGAGTGAGTTTCAATGTTTTTACTAATCTCCATAAGCATGAATACTTTAAGCAAGCGTTAATTTCATCGGCAGCTGTCGATCTATAAAATCAAGGCACCATCAAACAACTCTGAATTACCTCGGAGGTCTTTCATTGTTCTTTCCAATGTTTCAACAGATTTCTTATTCGCCATAATGCATTTATCCCAAATAATGATACCGCAACGTTTCAATAATTTTGCCGTTCCAGATGTTTTTGAAACGTTACATATGGGAGTTTAATTAACTTGGTAATCCAATGGCAATTTCAAAGCAGAATGTGTTGTGCGACCACCATCTAACAAAGTGGATGCAATATCAGAGGACCCCCTCCAGTTTAGCAAAATATTAACATAAATTTGCAAAATTTTCATGCAAGAAAAAATACATGTTTCGAAATGAAAGCAGTGTTCACTTAAATGGCTATAACTTATGAAGATGTGATTTACAATACCTAAGTAGCTAAATTAGAGTATTGGTTTGACTTAAATCGAATTGTAATGAATTTAAAAACTAATTGAATTTCAGATTTTCAAATTCGTCAAATTCGAAAAAATGCAAAAAATAGATGTTTCTAAATGAACTCAGTGTTCACTAAAATGGCTATTACTCATGAACCAATACACATTTGAAGACCGTTGATACATAAAAACCTTGGTGTTGACGTCACCTTCCACGTGAACGTCTCTGTAATGCGTGAACATCAATTACTAACACAATACAACTTATTTTCATATGTATAGAAGATATTAATTTTATTTTAACAAAAAAAAAAAAAAAAAAAAAAAAAATAAGAAGGTTTAATAAAATTAATATATTTATATAAAAAAAGACCTCAAGCTTAAACAAATGAATATACATTTAAATAATAAAGTCGAATAAGAATGCATTTATATTCATAAAAATAATTTTTGCAAGATGGCGTCAGTTTTTACACTGCATCTTCTTCCTTGATTTTTTTTTTAAATTACGAGTTAACATAAATACGGTTTCCCATGCCTTTAACATAAGCTGAGCAATAAGAAATATTGCTCTGTAAATCTTTGGTGAAGAACTGGGGTAAGATATTCCGACAAAATTGAATGCAAATACGTTTTTATACACAGTTTGATTTTGGCCAAAATGGGTGGTTATTTCAATAACACTTAATCAAAAGGCGCCCCCCCCCGCCCCCACAAAAAAAGTGATGATGCTACGCAGGGCAAGTTGGGTAAGCTAAGCCTATTTGTACCCAAGCGTTTGCTTGGTATCGATTAAATATTTTTCCTAGCTCACTAGCTAGCAAGCTATCGTAACAAGTTATTTATTTTTGTTGAAGTTGAAAGTGCCAAAAGTGAGTTTACAACTTTTAAACTGACTATCACTTTTTTTTTTAAATTTTAAAAACTTTTTTAAATAATTTTATTTTCAATCGATTTTTTTAGACTTATGTAAGTGCTGTTTTCACAACACAAGTGATTGAACTTGTAGTAACTTGTTTTTTATATAAATTTTACTACACTTTAAATCACTTGTGTTCTGAAAACTGCACTTAAAAAAAACATGTTATCTCTTTAAAAAAAAGTAAATTTGAATATTAAATTTCCAAATTCAAATGCTTTATATTCGTCTACTTACAACTCAAGCCCTTTTTTAAATTACATACAAAAATGCGACAATAAAACATTTACAGATGTCATAAAGATATCAAAATATGAATAAAATAATGTATTCATTCAAATAAAATAATCACGATTAAAGAAAAAAAAAATGAAATAAAAATAATGAAATATTTTAAGTGATCATCCTTATCACTCCTTCAATTTATTTATTTATGTGTGAATATTAACACAACGCCCAAAATTAGGCAATAAATATTTGTAAAACATTTGTTATGTAACTCACACAGTCGCACACCATTAAACAAGTAACATTAGCTTATCTTTTAAATAATAAAAAATATTTTTTTCCATTTGCATTTAAATGTTTGGTTTTCTTTTTTAAATGATGTGATTTTTGTATAAAGATTTTGAAATATTGTTATATTAGAAATAAATGTAGGTTAAATTATACAATATTTTAATGCGTTATTTAAGGTAGAGGGTGGCACAAAACCAGCGATATATAGCTTAAATTGTTTATAATTTTTGTATTTATGCGATTAAAGTTAAGTTTTTTTTAATACAGTCAGCCAATTCACAAAGTGTTCTAATGTTCTAATAACTTAAATACTATTTTAGGTTCAATAGCACGGCTAAGAATATATAAAGGACATATTTATTTATCTAAATATAAATAGAATTACATTTCTGAACACCATAAATACTTAAATAAGGTTCAGTGTAAACATAGGGCGTCAACAAATTCTCTCCATCTGATTCTATCTCTGGCAATTGTTTTTGTTTGATTCCAGGATACTCGAGCAAGTAAACATTCTTGTTTAAGGCAACGAACCCAGGTGTTATGGGACCTACCTTGGCGGCGTTGTCCTTGAGGGTTCCAGTCGAGGGCTGTTCTTGCAATTTCTGTTTGTGGTCTTCGCAATATGTGGCCTATCCACGTCCACTTCCGTTTACGAATATCAATGTGTACTGGCAAGGAGTTTGCTCTTTGGAGCAGAGCTTCATTTGAAATTCGATCTGGCCAGTGGATGTTAAAGATCTGTCTTAGACATTTGTTAATGAACTGCTAAGAATAGTCTGTTGTATTATAATACGAGAAATTAGTGTAGACATCAAAATTAAATGACAAACAATATAGAAAATTATATTTATTTATATAACAGAAATAACACTGCTTTAAAAATTTTTAATTTGGAAAAATACTAAGAACGCCACATGCCTAGATAAGTTGATTGGAACCTCCTGAACACGACAAAACGCTGTAATTTTTTTTCTAACTACCGTTTTTTAGACAACGGTACTTTTGTGTTTTTCGGTATATGGTCCCACTTAAAACCCTTGTGGAGCCCAACCAAAGTCCGATCGAGATAAATGGCATATCGTTGGAAAGGTAATTGAATGCCTTCTCCGTCGCTATGCTGCAAATTTCTACATATCTGATAAGAAATGGCTGACAGAGCGATAGCAAAATGTCATATTTCGTCAATCAGGGCTACCAACATATACAAAGACGCCGAATATAGTGTGTAAGCAATGAAGATGAAAATATTGTCGTTCCATAAAATCCTTAATAAAAACTTTATAATTCATCATCATCAAATTACGCTGGTAATTAAATAAACTATTTGGTAAAAATATAAAATATTCCAGATCTTTACTAAAAAGAAGAAAAAAGAAAACGAAATAAAAATGAAATATTTTAAAACAAACGTAAAAATTAGGCAAATTTTTGGTGCCATAACTCAGCCATTTCTTATCAGATAGAAATTTGCAGCATATCGACGGGTTTGAGTGGGACCATACACCGAAAAACACAAAAGTACCGTTATCTAAAAAACGGTACTTATGGTGTTTTCTTTTCTGACAAAAATGTTCCTTCTATGCTACCATTCGCGCGGGTTTTTGTTCTATTCTAAAAATATATGCAAAAATGTGAAAAGTTGTCGTTTTCCTTTTTAAATATGTTGCAACAATAAATGGCAAATTTGTTCCATTTTTTACCCGCAGTTATAACTGAGTGTGAGATAACACCCTTTTTTGCATCTGCGTAAAGTACTTTTTTATGCAAGCAAGAATTTTTTTAATTAAGTTTTTTCTTGTGTTTGCGTACAATTTGCGTTATATTGTGATTTTTAATTATATTGTGATGGATATAAAAACATTTTTTTTTCGTTTGTTTTACTTTTATTTAATAATAAAATTTTTTTTTGTCGCAACATTTTTAACAACAGCTGGCATTAATTATTGAAAATCAAACGGAATTTAAAGAAAATTTTATGTTGAAAATTGCTACAAGCGTGGTGAATATCGCTTTTAGTACAAACTTTGCATTCAATATTTAACACGCTAAATACACATTAGTGTTGAGTGTAAAACAAAGCTATTATTTTGTTCCATTATAATTAAGAAAAATTTATTACTTTGTTAGGGTACGTGTAACCCGTTAAATATATTACACAAATATAATGCATTATTATTTTTAGAAAAGAAAACACCATTAGAAAAAAAATTACAGCGTTTTTCGTAAAGATCATACAAAAGTTGAGTCTTATAGGCCTATTAGCTTATTATCAAATATGTCAAAGCTGTTTGAGAAATTATTAGTTTCAAAATTAACACCGATTTTAAGTGTAAATAGAAGTATGCCAAACCATTAGTTCGGATTTAGAAGAAAACACAGCACAATCGAACAGACTCATCGAATAGTAAATGTCATAAGAAAAGCATTTAAAGAAAAGAAATATTGCTCAGCACTCTTCAACGATGTTTCGCAAGCTTATTACATAAATTGAAGCAAAATTTACCAGCAAACACAAACAAGCTGCTAGAAAGCTACTTAGTCGGTCGTCAATTTATTATTAAAGAAGGAAATTTCTTAAGTTCACCTTAGCCCATTGCCGCTGGAGTCCCACAAGGCAGCATCCTGGGACCCCTATTATACTTAATTTATACTTCGGACATGCCAACAAGCAACTATACACAAACTTCAACATTTGCAGACGATACAGCTTTTCTAAGTGTCCACGAAAATCGTTATGAAGCATCGCGTTACTTGCAGCATCATATATTTCAACTAGAAATATGGTTACGACAATGGAGGATAATGTTAAACAAAATAAATAAATAATGATAAACACCTATATAAGTGAACAGAACCCGTGATGAAGAAAATTTTGTCTGGCACTGGCAGGACATAAAATAACGTATTAGGTTAAGATTTGATTAATTATTGTTAGTTCATATTTAATATATGAAGATTCAATAAAAAATAATGACAAAAAAAAAAAAAAAAAATCATAGAAGAATCTAAACAAATTATGTGTAACGAAAAATATAGGCCAAATGCTCGCCGTGGCTTCGGTGGCATACCTCTATCCGATGGTATGTTTCAATGACTCTGAGACATAAATGAGTTTCAATGTAAATTATGTGTCGAACTATCTCATCCTTTAGCTCTTGAATTGTTCGTTACTTATTGACGTGGAAATTTTTTTTAATATCCCCAAAGAAAGAAGTCATACAGTGACAAAACACGAGATCATGACTCCCGATTAACATCGCCACGACGTGAGATAACACCGCCATTGGATTTCTCGCGCAAAAGAGATATTGTTTCGTTGGCTCTGTGGTAAGTGGCACCATCGTGTTGGAACCACATATCGTGCAGTTCCACATCCTCAATTTCTGTTCACAAAAAGTCCGTTATCATCTCGCGATAGTGAACCACATTCACGGTTACTGCTTGGCCGACCTCATTTTCGGAGTAGCATGGCCCGATGACACCGCCAGTCCAACAAGTGCAGGTCAATAAGCCATTCAAGCCAATCGAAGAGCCAAAGAATGAGATAGTTCGTCACGTTAATGACATTGAACCTTAATTATGTCTCAGAGTTAATGAAAATATGGACCACCGGATAAGGGTATCCCATCGAAGCCACAGCGAGCATTTGGCCGGTATTTTGGTTCACACATAATTTTCATAGATCCTTTGATCCCAATAAAAAATATTAAGAAATTTATCTGAAAACTTTTTGCTTTATTAATATAGATTTTTATTTAAATGCCATAATTTTTATATATTTTTTAATGAAGAGCTTGACTTGGATGTCAATTAAAATTTTTTCACTTGGTACATTTTTACAATAAGAACAAGCTTTAATTACAAAATTTGGAAAATATGTACAAATTAAGTATTTTAATGCAATAACGTGAATTATGGAACAAAAATGTAAAAGTTTAAAAATTTTGATATAAATTTCATTATAAATATCTATACACTATATAATTTTCCAAAAAATTCTGCAATTGAAGCAAATTTGTTTAAAAACTTGCAAACATTGAAATAATTATGACAACAATCACTATTCATAACTGCCAAAACGAATATTGCACTTAATTGTAATTAAAAAATCCAATTTTAATTAATATTATAAAATACTTAACAAAGAATCACTGCTTATTGTAAATAATAAAAAAAAAATAAGAAAAATCCCCACAAAATGCCAACAATTCTAAGTACTTTAACTAATTTATCTACTTACAACAGAAAAATATAATGAAGCAAAACATAAACTAATATCTAATACCGAATATTTTATAAACTACAACAGCAAAAACGAAATCATTTGGTTGTGTAATTTTGTATGTAGTAAGAAAACCTGAAAAAGAACAAATTGTTGTTGTATACTTTTAGGATGAAAATTGAAATAAATGTGAGCAATACTCTTCTATTTGTACATACATTCATACGTTTGTTAAATGAACCACAATATTATGTACAGCCACAAATCAAAGCGGAATTATTATTACTTATGACCATTTAATTGGACTTTTATACATTTTATTACCACTACAACTACTTGAATCACTATCGTGTGCCTACGAGCCAGTCAACCAACCAGCCAGCCAGCCAGCCAAGTTATCAAACAAAACAACCAGGAACAAGAAACAAACAAAACTACATTTAACCACTATTTGAAATTGTTGAACATATAACAAAGTCAATTTGCCAAATTACACTAAACAAATATAAAAACAACAACAAAAAAGATTACAAACACAACAACATCAATAAAACATAACCAGAAACCATGAATAGAATTTTTCCCACCAATGTACAAATACTTGCAAACAAACACACTCATACAGTTAAAAATATTGACACGCACACACATACAAATTCACTTGAATAGAGTTGTAATGAGTTTTAAGGAGCATCTCGAAGAAAACAGTCAGTAGAAAGATAAGGGTTGTGAAGGTAATAAGCGTTTTAGAAATATACACCGCACTTAATGCATGCCCTTTTTTAAGTTTCTCTATACAGCTACCCTTCCGAACTAGACTTTTTATGCTTTAGAAAAAAGCCTCATGAAATCCCAATTGTTATCAAACTTTTTTAAGAAACATAATGGGCTCAAATGACCTATTTTCAATGTCAAAAGTATGTGAGTAATTTTTACACCCAAAGTTGCACCAAAACTTTTATTTTGGGGGACATGCCTTTTTTGCCCCCTATTGCACCAAACAATTTTATTGAGACCAAATAAAATTAAAGACAAATATGGCTTATTTTCGATATAAAAAAATGTACATAAACAAAGTTTCCCTCAAGATCTCAGCGCTGTGCACACATACATTGAAATACTTTAGTAGTATCACAGAAATAGTAAAAAAAGGTTTTAATCACCAAAATAATTGAAACAAGCAAAAAATTGTTTTATTTTGCACCTATCACCGAAATGATTATACAATTACTCAAACTTGCAAAAATTGCAAAACAAGGATTTTTTCCAATTAAAAAGTTTTAACATTTTAAGTACAAAAATAATTGAAAAAATTAATAATATTAAGCAATATTTTAATTGAATGAATTAACAAATTAATTAAAAAAATTAATATTTTAATTGAATGAATTACTAACGTAATTGATTACAATACAGAAAATTAATTATTTTAATAATTGTATTGATTAAAACAGTGATTGAATTTTTGCATTAAATCGATTTAATTTTTAATTGAATAAAGTAAACAGTGTATTTGAAATAAAATCTAAATTCAATTACGCAAATTATTCAATTAAACAAATTGTTAATTGAACAAGTTTGTTAAATCAATTCAGTTGATGGTTAAATGAAGCAAAATAATAATATTTAAAATATATGTTTTATTTAAATATGGTTTAAAAATAACTTGTTTTATTTGTTTAATTGTAATAGCTCATGCTTAATTGTACAAATTTTGGAAGATTTTTTTGACAAAGGAATTTCATACATACAACTTTGTATAAAATTGTAGAATAACTCTGATTCTTCAGGGTTTTCAAGATTGAAAACAAAAAACTGTTTTTGTTGTGTAATTTGGCTGTACTTTTTTCACCTATTCACTTTAAACGCACAACATGAAATGACGCCAAAAATAATTCAAGAATTAACAAACAAAGAAAATAAACACCAAATTTCGATTGCGACCATAACCACCGTCAACAATGTGGTCAGCCACAAGGCGATTTTTTATTTTACGCATAATATACATATGTATGTAGGCTCATTATTGACATTGGTGGTGGTCATAATTGTAATTAGTCTATAACAAATCTCAGTTCATTTTTTACTTGTTGAAAGTTTTTTTTTGCACGCGACGCTTACTGTTCTTTTTGATGACGAAAACATGTGTGTTTGTTTGTATGCACATGTAAGGGCAAATACAATAAATTTATAAAGATGTTGGTTGCACTTGTACCATTTTTCGCAAACTGTTGATGAGGGATGAAAGCAACAAAGTTTTCAATTCAAACAACCGAGTTGATTGATTCAATTAAACTTATAATTAAAATTAAGCTTTAAATCAAGTAATATTTTAATGGAAAAAAATATTTTTTTTAATTCAATCAATTAAGAACGTAATCAAATTTATTTTAAAATTTAAAAATCACTATTACTTAAAAAAAAACTGCCAATAATTTTTTTCTGTGTATAGGCGTGAGAAGAGGTCAGTGAGAGCAGTGTTACCAAGAGACTTCTTTCTTTATTGTTAATTTGGTTAAGGCATCAGCTTAGAAGAAAATTAAATATTTAACGGCGTTTCCGAATTGTGGTGCGCGACCGATATCCAGACGGTCCGCAAAAGAGAGGATAAAATATTTGTTTTTTTTTTTTTGAAATTTAGAAAAACAAAAATTATTTCACGGTTTCGTTATAAAGTGCTAAATTCCCATTTCATACTATTGACAAACCGAAGTTTATTTTTGATGGGATAAGCTATTCCTATGCGCATTTCACTAGTTGCTAAAACTGGGCTTATAAGAATTAAACAAAAACAACAACAATAAACAGTGAGTTTATCTTTTCTTACAATCCCGATTATAAAAGTTCAAAAAATATAAAATATTTTTATCGTTTAACCTTTCAAAAGTCATATAGAAACAAGAAAACTTTAGGTGAAAGTAAACGTATACGTTTATTTTGACAGGTAAATTTGTGAGTCCACGATAAAATCTTCAATAGGTCTGTAAAACAAAAAAATTGTCGGAGTCCGGAGATAAAGTCCGTTCTTCTTTTAGCATCTATGTCAATTTATAAAAAAAAAACTAAAAACATTACAAAATGGCAACATTGACACACAAATACTAAGCACGAGTGAAAGCTGAAGAACGACTCACAGGTTTTATTTTATCTTTGATCAGACGTATGTGTGAGATCAAAAGAAAAAATGGCATTAAGTTGTCGTTTTGCCGTGCTCTGCTCTAGATCATTGCATGAAATACCAAGCCAATTTACATAGATGGGTTTTAATACCAAAAGACTTTAAAAAAATCATTATTATAAAACTTTATGTTCATAGTTCCATTCTTGTGATCACTATCGTAAGATAAATAAACAATAAATTATTTTTATTACAAATATAAAAATATTCACATTGCGTGGGCGGTCATTCCATTCAACATTCTCGCGTTTATATCTCGGTATACATCAGGATAGACGTTTAACGTGAAAATGCCAGACCGAAAGGTTAAATCTTGTATATTTTTACTTTACAACTTTATATTAAGGCCAATCGGGCGCTACGGCTTTACCTCGGCCTAGAATATTGAAAAAAATCCAAGGGCGTCAAAATAAATTCTTTCAAATAGTCACATACACTCTGGTATGTTTAAAACTGGAATACAAGGATCTCAATGTGTCATTAGTAAAAATAATATCACGAAATAATCGATAAAATACGTAAAAAGACTTGAAATCCACCCAAAACCTCTAAGTTGAAATATTTTAAGTGATAGTGACCACACCAGCCTAAGAAGCAAAGATGATGCAGGACGTATTCATACATACAAACATACATACATACATATATGAAGACAAGCCGTCTTGGGGAAAGTTTCATGCTAAACTAGCAGAATATAAATAAAGAACTAGAATAAGATTGTTTGATCATATTTATTATATAAAGATTCAACAATAATAAATGCTAAATGGAAAAATAAAGAAAAACTGATTTATTTATTTATTCATATGGAGCTTGCGCCTGCGCTTATGCTACATTATTTTACACACGCAAAACTAACTTTTAATGAAAGGAAAAGAAGTAGATAATTTATTTATGTTCGAATTTTGAAACGTCATGAATTATTTAACCCTTATGTGAGTGGCAGGGTACCCGGGTAACTTTTTAATCTTTAATTGCATTTTTTGTTTGTTTGAAGTTTCTTAAGGGAGTGGAACCTCTTGAGAACTCTTATTATTGTGTTTTAAATATATTTTAATAAACATTAGCTTAATTTCTTAATTTGAAAGGGTTCTGTGGGTCAATTTATATTTTGCACCCTTTACGGAGTGACAGGGTACCCGGGTACCTTAACGAAAATATTTAAAATAACATTTATTTTTTAGTATAATTTAATTTATTGTAATAAATATCAGCTTAAAAGCATGTTGAATTGAATAAACTGGAATATTTTTTTTACTTTTCACATGAATGAAAATTTAAAAGTTAAAAATGAAAAGACAGTGTTAGTTATTTTGAACATAAACATATTTCGTTTATATTGTTTATTCAAACAAAAGGCTTGAAGAAAGCACAAAAAATAGAAATTATATACACTTCACTATAGAACAAATCAGAAAAAAAAATTGTGTACTGAGATCCTTGGAAGAAGGATTCACACAGAGGACGGTGAATTTAATGTTCGATACAACTTGCGCAAGCCCTCCTTTTTTTTGGCACATAGAGCAACTGCCGACAACTCTGAAATTACTATTACTTTCACGCAAAATTATATCGCACATCTCACTGGATAATTAAGTTTTAAATACGTCCTTAGGTGCTCCTATATTTAAGCCAGGATCAGGACCTATGCGTTGCCGTAATTTCTGTTGATGTATTGGTATTCCGGATAGCGATCAAGATGCCAATGACAACCATTCTTTCCATGTTCTTCAGTTGTTTCTTCCCTCCCGTCATAATCATATGAATCCTCGTTGTCCTCTATTTATCCCATATGTTTTGCATCGGATGCTTCTGATATTATATCGCACATTTTCAGAATACGTTCACATTCGTTTTATAATATCATTTGTATCTATGGAATCTAAGCGTGCTTGTTTAGAACAAGAAGCCAATGTTGTTATTGCACTTTACCTTCTTCTTGCGCTCACCGAACTTATTCATGTATGAACATAGTAATGTATGAAAGCAGTAGCAAGTAGATGTATTTGTCGATCAATCATAAAGCCAAAGGGAAATCCCCCGATTCATGTTTATGTTAGACATTGCAAAAACTTATATTTTACATTTTGTTAAATGAATTTTCGTATATATATTGTAATATAATGTAAAATTTTTTTATTGTATGTGGTACCAGGGTACCCTGTCACTCTGTTAAAGGTGTTTTTTTTTTGTCATTCACATAAGGGTTAAACAGGTTTTAAGTTTTGTTTTTGGTAATTCTAGTTTTCGTAATAGAAAGTAAAGTTGTAACTATAAAAATAATTCCTTAAATTCTTATATTTCTTTAGTTCACAAAGATTGATTAACAAGTAAGAACGTACAGTCGGTCAAGCCTGAAAATATGATACCCTTCACCACAGTATATTAAAACACATTTAAGAGAGTACACCCTATTCGGGACCCCTAGAGAATCATCTATATAAATATGGATCTATATATGTTTTAAATTTCATTAAAATTGGTAAGAAAGTTTGTAAGAGGCAGAAATTGCCCCCATCTCCCATCTTGGTCCAACGATTCGGCCCATTTTCAATAGGCTTGGTCCTTGTGCCAATAACAACCTTTATCAAATTATCTCCAAAATTGCGACCTGTACTTTGAGCACAAGGTTACATGGACAGCCAGACAGGCAGCCAGCCAGGCAGACAGCTAGCCAGTCAGCCGGACGGACATCGTTAGATCGACTCAGGAAGCGATTCTGAGCCGATCAGTATACTTTAAAGTGGGTCCAGAACCCATATTTTAAGGTGTTACACACATCATCACAAATGCATAATACCCTCTCCACTCTTGTGTTGTGGGTATAATTAGTAAAGTATTCTTGTGAGTGTAAATATAAAAAAACATATAGATTTTATTTGTACAAATATATGTTCTATTTGTTATACGCTCATTAGTTTTATTACCATTAGCACATTCATTCATTCGTTCATTTATTCATTTACTTATACACTTATTTATGTTTGCAATGGTTATTTGTTTTGTTTTACCCAACAAATATTAAATCAAGTGATAAACCTTTGCAAAAGTTGGCTTAAAAAATATATCATTAAAGGCCAGTTTACACGGTAATACACTGTATTACGTCTTTGTAGAATCAAAATATTTTGAAATTCTCAGAAAAAAAGAAAAATCTTGTGTAAGTATAATTCATATTTACACGATGGTATAAGTAAAATCAAAAATAATAACAAAAAAGCAGATGGTTGCAGTTTTAAATTTTTACAAAAACAACATGAAAATTTCCTGAGTTGATTTTAGTTGTTTTTGCAATTGTATAAAAATGCTACCACCTTCAATATATTGTGTTAAAATACACCTCTGGTGTGATGAGAATACATAAGTTTCTAAAATGGTTTAGAAAAAAGCAATTACCGACCGCTTGCCAGATTTTGTATTTGTATTCTCTCTTATAGTGCATTTACACCTACGCCATAAACAGGTTATAAGTTGTTTATGATGATAAACTAGTTTGAGAAACTTGTTTATCCATACAAATTATAAACACGTTTGTAACTAGCTTTTGAGATAAACTAGTTACAAACAACCAGTTTTTGTTAATGCAACTCTGTTTTTCAAATTTTGTTCTGGCAATGCTAGTGGTATTTGACATTTCCTTAAAAAATAAAAAAAAATAAAGTAAAAAGAATTTACTTTTATCTGTAAAAAAAGCCAAAACAATAGTAAGAAAAATAAAATAAACAAAGAAAATGTTTAAAAAAATTCCAAATTTATAAGAAATGTTAGTTTTTTTACATATTTTCTTTTAGATGGACAACGGAAATAAAAGGATTGTTTATATGTTCGTATGAATGTGCATCAACGTTTTTTTTTTTATTGTTGGGGCTAAGAACTTGTCAAAGATAAACAACTTAACTGTCAAAAATGCTGATGTAAACGGTATAGTTTATGAAAGTAGTTTACGATCGTAAACTAGTTTGAAAATTACAAGTGTAAATGCACTATTACTCAATACATATTGCTTTTACATGATAAGATTTTTCTCATTCTACATAATTTTCTGCAATGTCGTAATACATTGTATTACCGCGTAAACTGGCCTTAAAAGATATATTCTGGAGTGCACGGATTCTCATATAGCAATTCTGCCTTGTAGGATTTGTCAGATTACGAAATCTTGTACAATTTTTATTGACTAGTTCGCTTTTGTAAAAATTTTCTATTCTTTAAGCTACGAAGTCATAAGCAGAAGTTTTACGTTAAAAAAAAAGGAAAAAATAATACATAATTTTTGTGAATTTTTAAAGAAAAATAGCAACTACCAGAACATAATGGAAAGACAAGTCATAAAACTATTTTTATAAACATATTTTCCAAATAACATATCATTTTCTACCACAAGAGGGTAGAGGGTCCTAGTATACTGGTTGGCTGGTTGTCTGTTTATCTAATATTGTGCGCAATGTACAGGTCGCAGTTTTGAAGAAATTTGGATGAAATTTAGCACTTAGGTTTTAATTGTCACAAGGACAAAGCCTATTGAACAGGATAAGAATTGGTCAAAAATTGCACATGGCTCCCATACAAACTTCTTTCCTGAATAATCTTTTCGCCCATAATCCATCTTATTTAGATTTAATTTGGTGCAAACTAATTTTATTGCAATCGAAATCATCTTTCAAATTTTTATTGGAAGCAGTCAATATTTAAACATTGCACCGTGAAATAAGTCCCAGTGCAAAAATTCCCCATGAAATAAATCCGAAAATATATGAAATAAGTCCCAAGCTAAAAAGAAAATACCAATTAAACAAATCCCAAGTTTTGGGCGTTATTTTATTTATTTGTTGGATTCGGTTCATATTCCTGAAATATTCTTATAAATTTTACTTTACTTTGCCACATGTAGGCTTAAGCCAACTAACGAACAAAAAAGGTCTGCGATTGGATTTTTCTTCAATCTATTGGTGATTATTATTTTGAAACCTAAGTGCTTGCTGGGTATACAAACACATACCCCAAAATGTTGTTTCATTAAAAAAAAAAAAAACTTCAAAAACTAATCCTTTTTCCTTCTTTAGCAAAACAAAACGTTTTCATAATACAACTATTTCAAAGACATCTTTTCTTTTTACAAATGTTAAAATTAATTTCCTATTTCATCTTTGCTTTTCAAAACCAAGATTTTATGTTTTGCCATATTTTTCGTTATTTCTAGTTTTAGTTTTTAGTTGTAGATTTATATTAATTGGCCAAATGGCGAACAATTTGTACAAAATTTGAGCTCTTTATGTGAATGGGGCTTCTCTAATAAGCCAACCAAACTAAAAGGACAAAAGAAAATAAACAATGTCTTAAGACTTTTGTGTCTTTTGATTCGTTCAAAGTAATTTGTTTGATTTAGTTTCATTGAATAAATGAAATTAAAAAGAAGATTAATTTATTAAATTGTCCATGGTAACTGAACTAATGAAGAGAAGTCAAGTTAAGTTCTCAGTTAATGAAAAGAATTAGAATGAAACAAATAACGTACTATTCACTTAAAAAAATATTTATTGTCAAAATAAACTTACGTAATATCATAACGCAACTCAAATAATAACAAGATTTTTTATAAATTTTAAAAACAAGGATAATATAATAATATGTTAATACATTTTAAAATATTAGGTATTTAGTAAGGAGAAATTAAGTTTGTCGTTGCATATGTAACAGTAATTAGTGTGAAATAATAAACAGTTATATTTTCATGTAGTTCTAGAGGATGCCCTTGGCTGTAAGAAACCAATATTATATTAAGATTTTAAAGATTGTGGCTTGTGACGGGTTTTCCGAGATTCGGCGGAAAATTTATTTATTTTCAATACCCGCTTTTTAGGGAATTGAATGAGGGATTTCGGTAAATCGTAAAATATAAACTAACAAAATGAGTTAAACGTTAACATTATTGGACGTACAAATCTAGAAAAGAGTACTTAGTCGATTTAAAACTAACATTTTAAATTGATTTTAAGGGCTTTATGTTATTTTCTTCGCGTTTTTCTGAGAAAATGATGACACTTTTAAAAGTGTCATAATGTCCATCGGAGAAGTGTCATAACGTCCGTGTGATTTTCTAAGAAACTAATTTAACCATAATATGGTTGTCGGTGACAATGATTTGGTTAAATTAAACATAATATGGATCAAGGCGAATTTACACAAGGTGAACTTATCTTGCTTCGTAAGCAACAGCTGATTACTAACCTTGTGTCAAAATGGTATACCGTCCTTTTGGTTCTGGGGAATCTTAACTAAATTCTTTAATTTTCGATTAAAATTGTGAAATTTAAAACTTTTTTAAGTTATAAAATTTCAAACAAACACAATTTAATATAAAAACAAAATTACATATTTCTTTGAATTTTTGACACAACGCTAAAATGTTTAACAGTGTTGTAAAACGTTTTCAAAATAAGACCACCTTGTATGAATTCGCCTTGATATGGATAACATTTTTTTAAAAAAAGTTTTGTAGCTTTTTCTCTGGGTGTATATATTAAATATATATAAAAAATAAGGATTTTCTCTTCTATGGTATAACAAATGCTGGCTTCGCTAACTAAAGCTTCTCTGTATAGCCGGCCTTCGGCCGGTCGCAAGGATTTTTTCCTCTATGGTATAACAAACACCGGCTTCGCTAACGAAATGGACGTTATGACATGCCACCAATTTTCAATATTTTGTCCTGCTTAAAACGGTTCCACTTCATAGCTACTTTAAATTGTTACGAAAGTTTATTAAGTGCCTATTTCACGATGTCACTCGAACGCTTGCGCTCGCACAAATTACATGTTAAACAAAAACAAATTCTCAAAGTTGGTTTTTGGTTAACATGTTATTTGTGCGAACGAAAGCGTTCGAGTGACATCGTGAAATCGGTAGTTAATAAAGACTTATTGGAAGTTGCAGTTGTGAGCCACTTTGTGAGTAATTAACTGAACTTGGTGTAATTTTTACTGTTATTGGTAGAGTGTGGGTTATTTGCTTAAGGTGTAATTTGAAATTCTTTCGCTTAAAAACAAATAATCGTTTAAGGATTTTTTTTTCGTAATAAAATTTATACAGTTTCAGATATTGTGGATATCTGACAACTCTGATTAGGGTTGCTATTGCAGAAAGAAAAAGTACAATTTTCGGGAAATATATTTAAAATTGGGATTTAAGTTTTTATGACATTAACTGGCTCCAACTACCAATTTATTGATGTTGCAAAAATCAGTGGAGAACATTTTTGGACTGGAGTAAATAATAGACACATCTTAAGGCAATTTGATATACTAAACTTTCTGCCTGTTTGTAAAGGGTGGGGGGGGTTTTTTTTAGAGTGTTACAACTTTGAGTTGGCATTACTGCTTTATTTGAGCACTCATTTAGCAACTTACACCCGATTAACGCCTACAAATTGTTGAAATTTTTTATCAATATAGTACGGCGAATGGGCCGAAGCACAAATTGATGTTGATTTGAATTTCCATTCAAAATTTTATTTTCCGATGAAGCTCATTTCTGGTTGAATGGGTACGTAAATAACAAAATACCATAACATCCACCGAAAATTACTGTTTGTTGCGCTTTATGGGCTGGCGGAGTCATTGGCCCCATATGTCTTCAAAATCGATGATGGCCAGAATGCGAAAAGTTGTTGAAAATTGGTGTTCCAGATTGCGCGCAAGCCGTGGCGGCCATATGGCAAAAATCATATTTAAACATTATTTAATAAAATTTTCTTTATAATAAAGCCGTTTCATTGAAATAAGAAATGTAATTCCTTGTTTTATTGTGATTTAAACTTGTGTCACTCTATAAAAAACACCCTTTAGAACACGAGCACAAGACTCGTTCGTTTAACTTACATTTAAAACAAAAACAAAAAATATGTTTTTTTAATAGATTAAAGAAAAAGCTATCTAATTTTTTTGGGACAAATTTTGGTCGGACTTTTATGCTGTAAAAATAAAAATTAAAAAAATATGCAGTTAAAATTATCTTAAATTTTTTTTTTAGTGATAAAAAAAAAAAACGAAAAAATAACAAGAAAAAACAAAAATAGCATGAAGAACGTTAAAATTCAGTTTCATAAAAGTAAGTAAGGCACAATAACCACAAGAGTAGAAATTACAATAAAGTAAAGCACAAATATATAAAGAAACAGTAAGAATATCATGTAAATAAAGTCACTTGTAAAGGCCCAACTATAATATGTTTAAGTAGGCTAGAGCAACTGTGCGAATGCATGTTAATCATAAGTTTCAAACCATATTGAAACTGCGAAACTGATCGCAATTACATACGAATGAAATGTTTATTGATTTTGGTTTTTAAAATGCCTTTAGAGATATATTTGCCCCTTCATTTTTTCAAAATATAAGTTTACTGCCTGTTTTTCAAAACAAAATAAAACGGATGTGATAGGTGCATGATTAAATGCTGATAGTTCCTCTGTGGTATATTCATTTTCACTACGCTGTTTTCAAAAACAATTAAAATTAAATATGCAAGCAGCTTAGGATTTGAGACAATAAATTTAAATCCTTAATTTTTGTTTAAACTTAATCAAGCTTGCTAGGACTTTGTTAACTTAAGTTACCGTCCACAAAAAAACATCTTATTTATGTTAATATCAATTAACTTAAATTCACAATTGTTGAATCCTTTTACTAATCTTTAAATTGGCAAAAATTTTCAGCATAATACATTATTGCTTACACATTAATCCGGATAATTCTTTTATCTATATTTTTCCCATTAGACATCAATAAATAAATATTTTTCATCGAAGTTGTCTTTTATCTATTCTGCGGGAGGGTGCATGACAAAATAAAGCAATTAAAACAAGTTTTTTCAAAATATGCAACAAAAATAAGCAATATCAGCAATATATGCAAAAATATGCATTTAAAGCAAAATATGCACTAACAAATCGATGCCATTTTACTGCAAATCTCTTGATTCGCAAAGATATTTTGTACATGATAATCTCCGACTGACGAGAACAAATAAGAACACCTGTTTGGCCAAAATGTCAAATTTTTACCCCCTCTAAATCGGAAACTTTGTGAGCGATCTTGTTTGAAATTTGTAGACACTATTCAATAGGGCTAATCTGGGTGCAAATTTCATACAAATCAGAAGACATCGATGACATGAAATCCTCCATATTTATAAAAATTTATGTGAGTTTGTGTGTTTGTATGCATGGGTGTTTGTTAAACGTCTATAGACGGTTAACGGCTTGACCGATTTTCTTGAAATGTTTTCTGTGTGTCTGGAAGAACACATAGGCTATATGGAGGGCTAAGAGCTGAAGCGAACCAAGTCAAAAATGAAAATTCAATAATATTTTGAGTTTGAGTAAGTGAATTGTCATTAATTTCTGGAGCCAATGACATGGGTTTATTACCGTAACCTTTGGAACGAAAAATTTTTGATTTAGTCCGTTACCGAACTCGATAGAGTTAAAATTGTGCGAAGAATTTCACACCAGTTTTGAAATACATATATGCATTTTATTTTATGACTTGGTTCGGTTCAGCTTTGAACCCTCCATATCTTGTTTTGAAATTGCAAGTGGGCGAGGTGCCACGATTTTCAAGCTTTTACTGTTTCTGGAAAACGATAGCAGTTAGATTACACAAATTTTGCCAGAGCAACTCTGACATCTACATGTATGATTATTTAGATAAGAAACGAGTGTTCGTATGTTTGCAAAATTATAACATCTAAAGTCATATTTTGCAGAGACTACTTTGACATTCATATGAAGATTTAAGGAAGAAATAGATGCGCTTACAAAAGTGGACGTGGCACTTCCCAAATGAATTAAATGCCACAATGTGTATATAAAGAAAACCATAATTGCTAGTATCCCGAATTTTAGTAGGAATAACTTTAGTATCAATACAAATATTTTGGACAAAAATGGGCAGACTAATAATAGGGGACGTGGCACTATCTGTATGAAGTAAATCTGTTAACTAGAGCCACCAAATTTTGTACGAGTTCCTTTAATATCATTATGAATATTTAAGACAAAAATCGGCGGATCATTATGAATATTTAAGGCAAAAATGGGCGGATCACTTATTGTGGGCGTGTCACCTCCTGTATTAAGTAAATAATAACATCTGTATATCTTCGAAACTATACAGTCTATAAAATTTGGCAATAGATGACGGTACCATATGTATTATATACTTAAATTCGTATATCTGGATAAGGGCCAGCGATAGTGATATTCATATAAATATTTGGAGAATAAACCCATGTAAGAGCATCTTGGCCGTCCATACGATAGGAAAACTTTAAAAAAATGTATGAGTAACTATTTATATATTTTTTTTTTAATTAATTTATTTTTTATTATTGAATCTTTCTTATCGAAATTTACAATATGTATTCAAATCTTAATTCTACTTGTTGTTTATTAGTTGTTACCAGTGTAACCACTAACTGCTGTATTCAAATTTTAAAAATGTCTTCTAGTTAGGCTCAAAGTATCGGTTCTTTTTAGCCTCTGGTGACCTTCGAACTAAAGCAGACCCCGAGCGAGGTAGTTAGGGTGGGCCATTAGTTTATCGATGTAGCTAATTGAATATTTTTTAATTTCCACCTGGATAGTGGGGACGTTGAGATCTCTGTGGATAATATCATTACGTATATACCATGGGGCGCAGACAATTTGTCGTTATATTCTAGACTGTCTTCTTTGAAGCTTTTGGATGTTAGATGCGCATGCAGTACCCCATAACTGGATGCCATATGTCCATATTGGCTTTATGATGGACTTGTATAAGAGAATTTTGTTGTCTAAAGACAAGTTTGAGTTTCGACCGAGAAGCCAATGTAATTGAGCTGCTTAAAGCGTCTATCTATATGAATTCCCAAGTACTTAACATGGTTTTCTACCGGAACAGTGATGTTATTTATTTTTACAACTGGGCACGTTTGTCTTCTGAGCGTGAAAGTTAAGTGAGCACATTTAGCCGGGTTAACCTTTATTCTCCATTTTTCTAGCCAGGCCTCTAGTTCATTGATATGGGACTGCAGATTTTGTGATGCGACTTTTGGGTCATGGTTAACGCTAATAAATGCTGTGTCGTATGCAAATGTAGAGGTATGCGTGCTCAGGTTTGTTGGCATATCCGCTGTGTATATTATATATAGAAGCGGTCCTAACATGCTGCCTTGGGGAATACCAGCAGTAATTTTCTTGAGGGGCGAGTATTTATCTTGCGACCTTACTATGAATGTTCTGCCTGTTAGATAGCTCTCCAGAAGCTTGTGAGTGTTTTGAGGAAGCATTTTATATAAATATGTTTTTTAACTTTTAAATTTTTATTTCATTACGATGATTTATATTTAAATATTAACGCCTTTTTATGACGACCACATATTTTTCGACTTATTGAGAGAGAGAAAGTTTTTTAGGAAAATAATTTCAAACATTCTGATTGCAGGCAAATGCTGGAATATATCTGCTTAAATTTTTTTCCTTATTTCCATAATTTTTTTAATGCAATAAAAAGATTTAGCGTTGATGTCAAGAATTTTGCAACCAAACACTTAAAAGGTGTAAGTTTCTTGCAATCAATTACATTTTGTCCTTACGAGCGGAGTATAAGTATGATATAATTAGTGAATTAAGCTCATTAACGTATTAGTTTGGGTTTCTTCTTTCAGAAATAACTTCTAAAAGCTGTTCAATTTTGTTTTAAAAGTCAGCGTTCCAAAAAGAGACATTTCGGTCTTCCAACAATTTAACGATTGACTATGCATCTTTCGGAATCAAAGGGGTTTTATGTGATCTTTCATGTGCTAGAAGAGCTCTTAAAGTTTAAAATGATCTAAACATTGGGTGCAAATACAATTCTGGTAGTAAGTACAGCCCCGAAACTTTTCCGTGAGACGTTCTCAGTAGTTGGTCAGGGGGCCATTTTAAAGATGTATACTTATGGGTTTTTCCACATAAGAGACTAATTTTTGTCACTTTACGCAACAAAGCAATTTAGCTGGTATTTAAAAACAATGTTGTTGAAGTTTTTTTTTTTTGTAAAATGCTTTTTTGACCGCCTTTTACTCAATGCAAATGGATGAAACTTTGCAGGCATGCATATTCCCGATTACAATACACGAATACATGGGCGTAGCCAGGATAAAATCTAGGGGGGGGGCTAAATTTTGTTTTAAATGTTCTTATTATACTCTACATCGTTAGCTAAAATGCAAAATGGCGTAACTAGCAAAAAATTCAAAATTTGGGGTTTTTATTGGTTTTTATGAATACCATTGAACTACATGTCTTGACAAAATTTTACACTTCTGCGATCAAAATTTACGCTCTTATTAAGAAAAAACAAAGGGGCGTTACTACATGAGTGTTTATTTTATAAATGCAAAATTACGTAATAATCCATTTTTTTCTAACAAAATACATATAATGAAATTTTGCTTTGAAAATTGTTTGAAGAATTTGATGGACGAAATATCAATGCATGTTTAACTGACATGTTAACAGTTTTAATTTAATAAAGTTTTTTGCTTCTCCTATAAAATTATGTATTTGTTAATTACGCCCTTTTGCATTTTAGCTAACGATATTCATTTTTCTATTACAAATAATATTAATTGCTTGCTGTCGTTACGTGACAAAAAGTAAAATTTCCGGTGGAAATGCCCATATGTTCTAACTTTTTCTATATAAGAATCAACTGGATGGAGTCGTTCAACTAACGCCAGACTTTTACTTCGTCGTTTTTGTTGGGATTTCTTAAAAGCAATGATACATATTTAAAACACTTTAAACATATTTCTAAACTATTTTCTAAACCCATTAAAAAATTTGCTAATTTTGCAAAGCAGTAATGGCACATTTTGTACATCAAGACCACATTTGTGCCCTACGCAATAAGACACATAGAGAAGCAGTACGGCAAATGAATGAATTCTTAACAAAAAAGAAAACAAAATATTATTAAAGAGCCTCAACATTCCCTTAATATGCAGCAAGTTTTAAGGGGGAATTTAAAAGAATTAATGTAACAAATGAGTGTACTGATTGATACACTCATATGTAAGTTTTTATTCGCATTGTGTGAAGCGCCTATTGTATTACAAATTTATAGCGTCAAAGTGGAAACTCGCCATATAAAATTCATGTCTTCCGTAAGCGAGATGTTAAGCGAAACTTTTGGATTTCACTCTTACAAATTTCCTATTCTTGAAGCTCAATGTGTTATTGGGAGAGATTTAGAGTGCCCCGGAAGGCTAGCTGTTAGTGAGCTAGTCTATCAGCGCTGGGGTTGCTAGTTCGATTCCCGCCAGAGACTCTGGTTTCTTTCCTGTAGACAAGCGTAGAGCTTCGCGGGATTAGCTTAGGAAATGAAAAAGAAACCTAAAATAAAATCGAAAAAAAGTTATTCATTTAATTGCAGTGACGCTACTTTTGCACCAACCTTTATAAAGCGATATTTTCCTGTCACTAGTTGATTACATATTTTGTACTTTTTCGTACTTCGTCGTAGTTTTATAAAGATATTCCAGAAATTCTTAGCAAAAAAAGGATACAAATTTTAGATGCTCCTGCTAATCGAAATATCTATATCAGGACATTAGGAACCCTAATTTATAATAAATTTTATGATTTAATATGTTTGTTGTAAAGTTTAAAATCCTCTTAAATTTCTTATCATATGGAATTTGCTAAAGAAGAAAAATTTATTATCTTATAGTTGCAAAATTTATTTATTTCCATTTTTTTTGCCTTTTTTGGAAAATTTAGCGTCATAAATAATAATTATACAAGTAAAGCTTAAGCTTAAGACATTTCATTAAGAAAGTCTTCAGCATCCCTTTTAGTCCTTTTTTCATATTTTTCACAACAACAGGGACCCATCTTTAGTAGGTATTTAACGCAGTATAAACTTAAGGAAACGAAAGTCTTACACACGTACAAGCGAATTTCCATACGCATTAAGCAAATACGCACATATACATACAAATAGACAGGAGAACACATGCCCATTTAAACGTTTTGGCTTGGAAAAAGCTTAAGAAAACTGACAAACATTTTGTTGCTTCTTATTTTTTTCGTTTTGCTCCTTTAGGAACCATGTGTGCATTTTCTTTAGATGATGCTGAAATTTTCACCCAGCAAAAGTGTGTAGAAACTTTGTTTAACTAAGAACATATAAAATAGAGAAAGAGAGAGAGGGAGAGTTTAAGAATGTGTCTGCTAAACAAATACTCGTATATTATGAAAAAGGATTAATGCGTAACATAACAAGCAGCAACTCAAGCCAACAGGCAAAGGAAGATAGAAAGAAAATAAACAACCGAGAAAATCAGGCAAATAGTTAAACATGATAAAGTCCTGCTGTTATAAACATACAAACACACATATACATATGCGTAGCTGTGATTATTAGATGTGTGTTTGTTAGTATTTACTTTCTAGCTAGTCCTTCTCCTGCTGCTTTTTTCTTTGCTGCTTTCTCTAGATTTTCTCTAGTTTTTTTTTTTTTTTTTTTTGCTGAAAACAGTTTAAGTCATAATTAAAGAAAATAAATTATAATCGTTAAATGTCAGCCGTTCATTAAGTCGTTTATATAAATATTTTTCTTAATTCTTGGACAAATGTTCAAAAAATGTTGTTTGCACAAAATATTTTGTATGATATAGTAGCCGTTTGGGGGCTGAAGGAAAATAAAAGGGATGTTCTACTTAAATGTTTCGTATTTATCGTTGATTTGTTTTCTTTATGATTAGGACACATTTGGTTGCGTTTTGAGAAGTGATGTGAAAAATATTAAGGAAATGTAGGATCTATTTTGGGCAGATTTTAAAAATTTATAGCTTAGCCTTTAACGGAGCTCTTAACTCATATGAAATGAAACTTTAAAATCATAATAGTTGTAATTAAATTTTTTGTTTAAAATATACAGTACAAGTTTCAAAAAGAGACAATTTTTTTAAAGTTTACGGTGCACATAGTCGTCAATCTGAGCAGTTAATATGCAATACCATGGATCGAATCTTGGCTTCTTTTACTATTTTTGAGAATATTCATTCACATCGAGCCCGTACCATGAGTACAGATCAGAGAACAGCTTTATGCGATTGAAAAATATCTAATCAACAACAACAAATACACTCGCTTGCGGTCATACAATCAAACTTGCGTAACTGCAAATATTCGCTGCTGGTTTGCAGTCATTCAAATAATGCACATCGTGCTTTGTTATTTATACAATCGTTAGCTTCGTTTTTTAATAAAGATGTTTGTGTGTTCGGTGCGACAATGATTGTTTTGGTAAAGAAAAAAAATACAAACAAAAAAGCCAGAAATGAAGCAATTATTACTCATGTATTCATTCAGCATTAACTATGTAGTACAAGAAAAAAAATAGAAATGAAACTAAACGCACATATGTAGGTACATACATATAAACAATTTCCATAGAAACAGACTTTTTTTCATGTTAAAAAGTACAGTGGTTCTGTATGTAGGTACAATGTATTCTTGTTATTGTTGTTAATTTTAACAATGCATGAGAGTGGTTTATTGTTGTTATTGTTGTTAATGTTAACAAAGCGTCGAGTCGAGTCGAACCCTACAAATAATAGGACCAGTCCAAACACGCGTGTAAAGAGTAGTCCACAAGAGACCAGGACTAGTCCAAAAGTAACCCAAACGTATGGAAACAACCTGGTCTATTTAACATTACGATGTCCTAGGAGAGGACCATATAACCCACGTTTGGACCACTAAGGAGTAGTTATAAAACTACTCCATGGTATACTCAAGAGGATTAGTTTTGAAGTCGTTTAAAAACGAAAGCATGTCGTTAAAAAAACGAAGACATGTCGTCTCACTACAAACACTTTTTAACAATGACATGGTCCATGCTTGCATTACATCGGACCAGTCCATGGAGTAGTCCATTTTATCAAAATGGGTCAGGTGGTCCAATTTTATTTGCAGGGAACAATGACTACTTGAATGCAAAAGTATAAGTATGTGTTCTTTTGAATTTATACAGTTGTGTTATATTGCGTGGGCAACAAAAATGCAAAAGCACTTTCAATAAAAAACGAATAAATGCAAAAATCAAATGTGTACGAAACGATGTAAAAATTACCAACGTTGAACTTTGTTTTGCATGCAAAGAGTGAATGTAAATTTTAGCCTATGAATAAATCAAGAAAAATTGTTATTTTGCAGTTATCTGGTACAGATGAAGCCATCTCCGCTGTAGACGTGAGTGTTCTCGCTAATGCGGGACAGTTTTAGAAAATATGCATAAGGATACCTGCCCCAAGGCCTATTCTATGGTGGGTCTTAACTACTGGGTTGACATACAATGCGTTTACAAAGCTGCCTTGAGTGTGTGGGAGCAACCGGCAAACGAAAGTAGTAATTTGAGTGCATAATCCGATAAGATTATACACTTGCCCCTTGTTAAGGAAGCTGTCTAACCCAAGCTGCTTTTGGAAATAAGCCAGCAACTGCTTTTGAGTAGCAACAGCCCCTAGGGATGATCCGTTCTCAGGCCGAACCATCTTTCAAATGGTGAAAAATCGGCCTTTAAGTGGGATTTTCTGGACATCCCTTCCCCCGATTTTGAGTAGTAAGCCACAGCGTTAACGTGGTCCCTGAAAGTATATTTTCAACGGACAAAAGAAACTTCTTCAAAGACAATCCACCTGAAAGACAAAAATTATTTCCCAAAAAGCATACCAACGAAGGCCTTAACCTTTAGTCAGTCCAGGGCTACAGACCCCCGTGGAGCCAGATAGGATTTCTGGTCTGCCACTGTCTGAAAAGATTGTGAAGATCTCTTGAGTTCACCTGATTTCCCCGGAGTATGTAACACCAAAATGTAAAATATCCTTAAGATGATCCCTTCAAGTCCCCGGAGGGTCAATGCGGGACAGTGCCAGGGAAGGTGTTTCACATTTTATTTTTTATTTTCATCAACGCAGCTTCCGTAGCAAGCATAGAGGTGGCTGACTGAGATAGTACAGGCCTACCTGCAGGATAATCTCCGGTGATATATACCAAAACCGTTCCGCCATTGCACAGTAGAACAGTAGATATACATATAAAGCTTTAATTTTGTTATATTGTAATTTGTACAGAAGTTGTGTTGACTATAATCTTGATACTAACAAGTTTTTTTAATCACCCTAGATGAGCAGTTTTTTTCTTCTTTTGACTTTTAGTATGCATTTTTTTTGAAAACTTATATTAAATTACTACATGCACATGATTTTCTAACCTTAATATGAAAATCAATTTATCTTTTTCTAAAGTAGAAGAAAAAAACTCGTTTTAAACTCCCGCGAATATTTATATTCATAATTTCTTATCAGTTGAATGAAAAAAGAACCACCAAAATAAAAAAGAGCCAGAAATTTTAATATCGCACACACATAAATACAAAATGGAAATTATTACCATGTTGTTTTTTTCTTATAAAAGTTGTAAGTAAAATCAAAGGATGTATGCGTTTTTTTTCTTAAAATTATGTGTAGATTTTATTTACATTATTTCATTTATTTCCATATACTCGTATGAGCATTTATATTAAAAGTTTGTTTTACTTTTTTTTTGCATGATTCTTTATTTCTTTAAGAAAAGAAAATATACATTTAAATTACCATAGGGGTGCATCTTTAGTTCCGTATCCGTTATGTGCTTTGTTTCCTTTTTTTGCTAGTATATATTTGGTAGGGGGAAGGTATTCGTAAGTAATGTTTATTTAAATTTTTTATGTGTTTCTGGGTATACAATTCGATTGAAATTGAAATCTGGGGTCTAGTTACCGCATACGATATCGACCAAATTGATCGAAGTTTTCATTTTCTCGATATCGAATGAAATGTATCGTAATTTGAGATGATAGCATTCGATATCGACTAACCAAAGCCATTATAACTCTCTAGTTTTCATTCGATACGTCAGTGTCAATCGAATGCAGAAAAATACGATAGTTTACTCGATACGATAGCTTACGCGATATCGAATGCGGTAATTAGGCCCCTGTTTTAAACGTGTATATAAATATTAACTTAATTAATTGTTTTAAGTACTATGTTTATCTCTACTAGAACTACTCTCTAAGTCAACAAATTCTAAGAGGCAAGTCAGGATGGACTTTTGTGTATTTGAGCAGAACATACGGAGTTGTGTGCAAAATCTTTAGGATCACACCTCGTATATAATAACTCTAAACGCCATTCAAAGTGACGCCATAAATACCACAGATTGGCGTCAGTCTGGTTACTTCACGAATGTCGTGCATAGAGGTTGCCCAACGCCTAATGCAGAGACGGAGAAAGCCTGCCACGTAAAACAAAAGTATCTCTAGCACAACTAAGGTTGGGATGTCCAATTTATGCCCAGTATGTGGTCAGGGTATCCATGATAGCCCCCACTTATTCAACTGTCTAGCCCAGCTTACGTTACTTAGTTCAGGTGATTCTTGGACTAATCCACTAAAAGTTGCAGAAAGCTTGGATCATTTTGCAAAAAACAAAAATTTTTAAAAAAAATTTTTCCAGATCAGGGTCTTATACACTCAAAATATTGTGTAGTTAAATTCAAACGAAAATTCATTTTCAACAACTTAAAATTCACTTAAAAACGGATCATTTACATTTCATTTAAAACAAATGTTTTTACATTCATTTTGAAATTTTTTATTTTTTGAACAGCATATTCCTTAAAATTTAGTGATTTTTACTATTAAAAAATATATTTTGAACAAAAATCAAACTACATAACAAAATAAATACGACAAAACATTATTTTTTTGTAGTTTGTTTTTTGAACAACAAACATAAATGTTAAAAAATAAAATTATTCGAAAAATAACTATATTTTTATTCAATTTTAACAGAACAGAAAACGAATTTAATAACCCACAATCAGTTACTGTAATAATTTTATAAGTGTATAAATATAATAAACATTTTTGGTTTAAAAACCGTAAGCTAGGTTCCATGGTTAGCCATTATTAAAAGAGCTCACTTTGGTCTAACATCAGTCCTTGAGCAAGCTACTCAATGCTGAGAGTGGCTATTAAGTTTCTCTAATAATACAAAAAAGCCTTAAGTTCTATTATTGGTAGAACATCCAAGCAAGAGAACTATGGCAACTCAAAGCATCTCTTCTTATGTCGCGCAGATCAGGACATTTTCGAAGAAAATAAAACAAAGTTTGCTTCACCACTTTTTCGTGAAAATTCTACAGTAGCCATTGAATAAAAGCCCCATCCTCGAAGCATAAGCATCTAACACCCTGTATACTGTGCGTCACTGTTAGAAACTGGTTCCTGTTAAACCTTAGGTAAGAGTTTGTTCTCCATTTGTCTGTTCCATAGTGTGGCCTGGTAGCGTAACCTTAAAATTGTGAGTAATTTCATTCAAAGATATCCAACATTGTGCAGCTTGCCTTGATTTCGTTTAGACACCTGCTAGGGCGGCAGCCTTGCTATCAGTAAATATGAATTTAACTCTAAATGCACGATCATAGCTTAGCCAACTAGCAGCTTCCTTCATATCAGAAATTTGCGCCTGGAAGCTGCACTCACTCATAATTCCTGCATAAAGAAACACTCACTAAAAACGAAGGTAGATATTATAATATTATTAAAACTAATATTTTTCAAGCTCCAAAAATAGATTTACACAAAAACATAAGCTAATTTAACTATAAGAAACTAGCGAACCCCTGTACACTTCGTAGTGCAAAAAAGAAAATAAGAAATCAATCCGATTTCATTTAAATTAGTGATAAATTGATTTTATTATAATGCTTTGTGGTACACAACATTTCCTGTTTTTCTATTTTCGGTGTAAATATACAAAACCGACGGTTTGCCAACGCGCGAACTGGCTACATTCAACTGTCCATGTGAGAAAACTGGATACTCTAAATTCATACCACAAAATCTTAATGATTGTCCTTGCGCCTTATTAATAATAACCGCAACCCAAGCCGAACATGAAACTGAAGTCGTTTGAATTCAAATGGCATATCAGACGTAATCATTGGGGTGCGGTGAATGAATACATCTTCGCCTTTGAATTTTCCAGTTAAAATAGTAGCTTCAATTACAGAAGCCATCAACCTTTTAATAGCAAGTCTTGTGCCAATACACAAACGGGTTTGATTGATATTGCGAAGGAAAATATTAGTGACTCCAACTTTCAATTGGAGATTATGCGGAGGCAATCCTGGTAAATCCAACGAATTCAAAAATTCTGTTGGATAATTCAAAACATCTTCTTCGTTGGTAACAGTATCCACTAGAGTTGTCACTTATTCGCCTTTCTACTTTGTTCGAATAATTCAAATAATTGTTTTTGGTCGTTCGATCAAACGATTAAATCTAAAAAATTATTCGATTAATCGATGAGAATAACGAATAAAAAAATTATTTTTACAAAAAAATTACGATGGAAAATCTTCTATTCCATCCGCTATGATTTCTTCTTTTCTGATGCATAAAATTGTTCATCTTAACTCCACATCGTTTTACTACTTAAAGGCATCGTAAAACCCGTAATTCCTTAATAATCCGATATTACTCTCCATTTTCGCAAGGCGTTGGCAGACCTACCATCCTAAGCCAAACTTATGTATACTATTTCTTCTATAGAAAAGCCGCTGTCTCTTTTAATGTATTTTTCCATTGGACCAAGTTCGGCATTTCTTGATGTCGTTGGATTACCTTCCACTACATCGTTTTCAATGGTAATATTCTGACACTTACGCAAATGGTAAATATATATTGTACATGTATAATTTAAAAAAAATTTATATTTCAATAACAACATTTTCTACTTTCAAGATTTAATTTATATGAATCAATTCTTTATTTTTAAGCTTTTTGTTTATTTCTAAATTTCACCCGAAATTGAAAAATCCCCTTTCTTGAAATTTTTTAACGTTTGATTTAAAAAAAATAATACAGTTGCAAAATTAAAAAAAAAGATGGCAAATGTTTCTTGCAGTTCTTTTGGCGCTTTATTAGAAGAAATATTCCGTTTGCATCAATGTCCGCGCTAAAATCATGGAAGAGGACATGCATTGATACAATAAGTATATTTCAGAATCAATTGTCATCTCGTATTAAACTCACCTACTCAATTGCTTGTTACGATTTGTTTAATAAGAACATAAATTACATTGAGATTAATTACAATCAGGGCAATTGCAACAATAATTTTTAACTTTCCTACATTTCTTATAAAATCACTAAAAAACATATGGAAATAAATGAAATTCTAAGCTTTTATTTAATATAATTTTTAATAAAAAAATTGTTTGATTAATCGACATTAATTAATCGATTTATTTGTTATTCGAAAATCGTCGTTTTAAAATTATTCGAACAAGAGTTTGGTTTTGTTTGATCGATTAATCTAATTATTCTTAATCGGTTGACAACTGTAGTATCCACAGAGTTGTGCGAAATCAATTCGCCAGGAATCATTGATTGTATAGCCATATTTAATTCACTCACATCTTCGTTCTTTGCCGCTGAAATTGCTCTGTCACTCAACCATGTATATTTTTGTGCCATGTTATGGAGCACACGTTCAATCAATTCCTCTTTTGTACGAAATGTCAAAAATCATGTCGCAATGTTATCAATCCAGGGTCATTAGCAGGCATTGCACCATTCCCAATTTTCAGCAATTGCTAAGAGAACTTATCAGCAGATGGATCATTCTGGAGTTGAAGACGAACGTTAGGAGTGAGTTTCAATGTTTTAACAAATCTCCATAAGCATGAAGACTTTAAGTAAGCGTTAATTTCATCGGCAGCTGTCGATCTATAAAATCAAGGCACCATCAAACAACTCTGAATAACCTCGAAGGGTTTCACTGTTCTTTCCAATGCTTCAACAGATATCTTATTCGCCATAATTCATCCCAAATAATGATACCGCAAAGTTTCAATACTTTTGCCATTCCAGATGTTTTTGAAACGTTACATATGGAAGTTTCATTAACTTGGTAATCCAGTGGTAATTTCAAAGCAGAATGTGCTGTGCGACCAGCATCTAACAAAGTGGATGCAATGCCAGAAGACGCCTTTCAGTTTCCCAAAATATAAACTTAAATTTGCAAAATTTTCATGCAAGAAAAATACATGTTTCGTTATGAAAGCAGTGTTCACTTTAATGGCTATAACTTATGAAGATGTGATTTACAATACCTAAGTAGCTAAATGAGAGTAATGGTTTGACTTAAATCGAATTGTAATGAATTTAAAAACTAATTGAATTTCAGCTTTTCAAAATATTAAGTCAAATTCGAAAAATTTCCATGCAAAAAAAATAAATGTTTCGGAATGAATTCAGTGTTCACTAAAATGGCTATTACTCATGAACCAATACACATTTGAAGACCGTTGATACATAAAAACTTGGTATTGACGTCACCTTCCACGTGAACTTTGCAGAAATAAAATCGGTTCACGCATTACAGGGAACATCAATTACGAACACAATACAACTTATTTTTATATATATAGAAGATTAAATAGCTGTCTACACCTTTTCCAATTGTAATTTAGAAAGCGTCAATTGTAATTCAGATTAGTCAACTGTAATTCAGAACGCGTCAATTGCAATTCAGATGAGTCAGTTGTAATTCAGAAAGGGTCAATTGTAATTCAGATTAGTCAATTGTAATTCCGAAAGCGTCAATTGTAAATCAGAAATTGTCAATTGTAATTCAGAAAGCAAAGAAAATTTATTATAAATTTTCTTATAACAAAAAACTAAAAATGTGCACCAAAGAGCTAAATATATTAATATATATTCGTATATATTTTGTTGTATTTTTATTATATTCTGAATTACAATTGACGCTTTCTGAATTACAATTGACAATTTCTGAATTGCAATTGACGCTTTCTGAATTACAATTGACGCTTTCTGAATTACAGTTGATTAATCTGAATTACAATTGACGCTTTCTGAATTACAACTGGAAAAGGTGTAGTCTACTCCCTTTCTTTTGTTTAACTTGAAATATCAAAGCATATTTTAAGGATATGTTTAAAACACGACGTGTTTGTGATAACTCATACGTCGTGTATGTTTCTTTAATCCAGCTATCGTACAGTGGGGTGACATGGCAAAACATAAAAAGAAATTACATCTTCGTGTACTCCGACTCAGATACAATTTGACTGTTTTTAGAATATGACAACAAACTTTTGTGTTAGAAAGTATGTTGACACCAAAAAAATATTTTAGTATTTTATTGCTGTTTTCAATATAATTTCTTACACGACCTTTTGTTTTCATTTTCTTTAAACCATTTTAAGGCTCTTCTAAGGACCTACAAAAGCAACTTCTTTTAGGTGTTAAAGAAAAATTCAAATTTAAAAGTGAAATGATTTTTTTTTGACCGACGTTGCTCTGTATTTTGGCATATAACTGAAACAAATACATCTCACAAATTGTTTTAACTTCTACATACAGCCATTCATTTCTTAAGGTTCCTTCCCCTTTGGTTATAAATATTTTTTTCCTTTTTTCTTCAAATAAATTTTTTTCTCTCAAACATTTTTATGAATAACAATAATTCATGTTACTTTATGCATACACAATTTGGTTTTTTCTTTCATTTAAGAAGAGTAAATTTTTCATTTAATAGATAGGAATAAATGTAAGTTAATAAATATTGTTTGTGTGGAAGTTATTATTTGTATATATTTTTTTTATAAATAAAAATAAGACAAATGTCTGAGAAAAACGAAAAATTGTGGATAAATATGGCGTTTACAAGATTTAAAAATACGTACTTAAAATATTACTTTTTATGCGATTCACTACAGGTCGAAAGGGCCTATATAATTTTCTCATTCCCACTGAAATTTCTGCTATATTGGTCTATAACCCTACCCAGTAAAAAATGTGACCCAAAAGGAGCAGGTTTTATGAATGAATTCATACCTTAAATCGCTTCAAACCTGCTGATGGGATGCCTGATTTTTGTATGGAGTGTTCCTGTTTTGGAGGACTATTTTCTGCTGACAAAAAGCGCTTCATTTAACATGCAAACAAAGCACTCCTAAAGGGCTTTTTTAAGGGCTAACTATATAAATACATTCACTTATGTTTTGCTTTTCTTGTTTAAATGCCTTTTTCAATAATTTTCGTAAGCCATAATATATTTAAATTTTTTTAAAACCTTCTTCGTTGACAGCACTTAAAAATCAGCACTAAAATAGCAACTTTATTCTTTATCATTACTGCTGTATAAGAGCTCTCTTATTGAAGCGCTCGATTATGTGCTTTTTCTCTTAAGTGCTTCAAAATACCCAAATTTTTTTTACTGGGTATGAAGTTTTCTAACTTATTATTAGTGATTTTGTTTAGGTGGTGTTTATATTCAAAAATAGTATTTTAACGAGTTCTTTAATTACATTTTGTATCTTTCAAATAATTTAAGAGTTCCTATTTTATGCGCTGTGATTTCACTTCTAACGTTTCATGTAAAAATACTGACTTTTTAACTACACAAAGTGAGTGTAGTGTCGGTCACGTTTTGGGCTAAATATTTTTTTAAATAACTTACCACTTTTATTTCAACATTTTATAATAGTTTGATACTTGAACTTTCGATAAAAACGCAAATTAAAGTTATTACGAAAGTTCAGACGAAGATTATTGAAGTTATAAAAACACTCTCGAAAACGACTTCCTTTTGGATGTAGTGTTAGTCACGTTTATATTTTACTAAATAAATGATATTTCAAAATATCGTTGGTTGCAATTTTTTTTCTCTATCGGATAATTGTTGAAACTGCTACATAGCCATGTATAAATTGAAACTAAAAAAATATTACTAATCGTAATATAAGACAAAACAAAACGCAAATTGTATCAAACGTAGAGTCGGTCACATATGAATTGCCCATATATTGATTCATATTTGATTCCAGAACTCATTACTCTTAACACAGAACATGTCCTAGGATTGTAATATATTACACTACGTGACAATTTTTTGACCAAATGAATTTGACACGTAATCTTTATGTAAAATTGTCCGCTGAATTCGAATATGAAGTCAGAATTGTCAAAAGTAGAACAGTTTTCGAGATATTTCAAAATAACCGTTATTTGAGTTTTTAAAAAAGATGCTGTGACTGAAATGCAAATATCCAAAAAATAAAATTTTAGCCTATTTCGTAATTATACGCCCAATAGGAACCAGATCGGTGCAAAAATGACAAAGTTACAGAAGATTAATTTCATTAACCCACAACAAATAAATATACAAAGATTAATTTTTAGTAACAATAAATATTAAAAATTGCTTGAAAATATTGAATTTCTATGTGGGTTAACTTACTAAATCTTCTGTAGCTTTGTCATTTTTATACCAATCTATGTCTTGTTGGGCTCAAAATGTTCATATTAAAATAATCTAATGTCGCATGCAATAAAACATTAGGATTTTTAAATCATTGGTTTAAAAAAATTAACTTGAAAAGAACAAAATTGAACAAAATCATTAAACTTTCAATGAAGCTTGAACTTTTGTCCCCTGTAACTCTGTCATCTCTTGACCAATCTTCACAAGCAATCCATGGTTATTTTAGAAATTTTATAACCTTTCACTACAATTATTGAAGATATTTGGATTTCAGTCACATCACCTTTTTTAAAAACACAAATAACGGTTATTTTGGAATATCTCAAAAACTGTTCTACGTTTGACAATTCTGACTTCATATTCGGATTCAGCGGACAATTTTACATAAAGATTAGCTGCCAGATTCATCAAAATAAATGATAATAAAAACTTGTACGCAAAATATCAAGAAATTTGAATTTTAAATAACATGCAAATTTGCAGTTTATAACTTTTTTTGTGGAAAAACTTTTCATATCCACAATCGCGATGTCATTTAAAACGTTTTTCCACTACGCAAGCGGCTTTTGAAACGTTATTCCAATTTACAAAACCATTAAATTGTATAATTTTTTTTAGTAACTTACAACGTTCTTCCACCAACCAGTTGACTCTTTGTATGTCATTTTGAAGAGGTTATGGTGCATAATTTTTGATGATATGATATCTAAACAATGAAAGAGAGTAATGTTAACGATAATTCGCAAAAAACTGATTTTGCAAGAAGTGGATCTTACAACGTTATTTGCGGCTGTGCTTCAATTGACACGAAGAGAAACAATACATTCCTTGTTCTACGAATGTGAGAATATACGTGGTAATCAAATCATAATTATTGTGTCATTAAAATTACCTTCTCGATTCCCATGAATGCATTTTTATTCTTTCGAAAATAACACATTATTTTTTTTAGTTATTTATGTAATCTATTCCTTATTTTCCCGCTGGGTTGTATTATAAAAATAAAATACAAATGTATAAAAAAATATAGCACGCCTTTAGGCTTATAAATTGTAATTATACGCAACGTGTATTAACGTATTACTCATACGCATTGTGTCTGACTTTAAATTTACCGACTTTCAGTTTAAAAAAATTTTAATTTTACCTAATTTTAATTAGCAGAAATTTAAATTAATTTTATTCAGATTTTTATTCAAAACAATCCTTCTCTTTTTATTTAATTTCGGCACAAATTTATGATTTAACTTATAAAGTAACAACAACTAAAAAGCATAATTTTTAAGTAACAAACTCTCCAATATTTATGTATTTTTGCATTCCTTTTAACAATAAGTAAAAAAAAGTTCACGGTATTTTGTATATCGCTTGTTTTGCAAAATCTTTAAGTTGGACAAGAAACAGAGTGTTAAGAATTCTGGCTTACAAAAAATTAATAAAATACGCCTTAAGGGAGTTTTTTTTTTTGGGGTAACTATGCTATTCTAATGGTCTAATATTTTAAATTTTTGTAAGTTTTTTTTTGGAAGAAATATATTTTAATTAGTTTTGGAATATTGTTTAATAATGTAATTATTTATTCAAAATTCCGTAAGTCTTCTCCACAAAACGTTAAAAAAAAACAGAGAAAAAAAGTAATTTGCAATGTAATAAAGAACTGTATATCCCATTAAATTAAACTAAATTTTACATGTATCATGTGTCCTATTTAGCGGCTTGCAGAGTGTATGGAGAAGAGGTCTACATAATTCTATTTGAACACACATTTAAATGATTGAAAAATTTTAAATTTTATACTGTAGCAAATACTGAAGAGAATTGTAGGCGACCAAGTATCGTAAGTGTATGGCACGTGTAGAAACAAAACACAAATGCTTTACTTTGGTGAAAGCGCGTGTATACAAAATACTCTTAAAAGTAAACTACATGCAGTAATTAAAGTGTAAACAAAACAATCCACTTATTCTTTATTTCTTTTAATTAGGGATGTAACGAATACCGATATTACATTTTGTTGAGTATTTTTAAACAAATATTTAAATTATTTTAAGAATGCCAAAGGCCCCAACTAACCAAAAATTAAAAATTGACTTTTTCTTTTAATCAGTTGTATTGCATCAACACAAATGCCCACAAAAAAATTTTGCAATCTTTCGGTCTAACTAACAGTTTGCATAATATGCTTCATTGTCAAGTGTTAAAACAACTGATAGGCTTTACAAGAAAAATAAATTATAAACTTTTTAAGGCGATTTATCATTTTAAATAGTTTCTGCTTCTCCTGTAAAATTTTCAAAATGTTAGAAAGGGCCCTTTGCGTTTTACGTAACGAGATTATAAATGAATCAACGAAGATGGACTATTATAATAGTTCGGAGTCTCAAAATTTAGCGACTGACTTAGCATTAGTTCTTACTAAAATAACGAAACCTATTGTTTATCTACAATATTTGACCCTCGATGCAATGCTCGAATATATCAAAGACAATTGACTTTAATTATATCAAAAAATTTCTTATTGAGTTACTGAACATGTCTCTGCATTCCAAAAGTGTTGAAAACACGGTGCATCCTACACGGGGTACAAGTTCTGATAAGTCTACAAGAGCTGGCCTTTTGAGCGTTTGAGAAACATAATAAGAGGAATCCGATAAGAATGAGCCTCTTTCCAGCCTATGCTGTGATATTGCTAAAAAACAGAAGTCGAGAGGTACCCTACCTAGATCTCCTAATATTTCAAGAGGCGCAGATATGCTTGTTAAGGGGCGCAGGGACATTTTATACCCAAACTTGGCGAAGGAATTCTTTAGTTTCAAATGAGTTCTGTCGCATCTGAGAGACAATTTTCCACTGCAGGTCTGGTTCAAACGAACTTGCGGAATCGTTTATCTTCGCAAAAGTTGAGACTTTGTTTGTTAAACAAAAATCTTGTAAATATTTTTGCAAACCAGTGTTTTATTTGTTGTTAACTTTAATGTTATTCTTTGTTTCTTAAATCTTATTGACAGCAATTTTAAATGTTATAATCTCTTACACTGATATTTTGTATAATTAACAATTAACTCTACTGGAGTTTTGTTGTATTTAATTTGAATTCAAATTCAATATGCGTATCGGTATCGATAACGGCGTTATTTTTGTTTGAGTATCGGTATCGTATTGTCAAAAAGCCGTATCGTTATATCCCAACTTTTAAAGTAACTTTCGAATGTACAAATGTATGTACGAAAAATTTAGGGGGTAATTTTTAAATATTAGGAGAATAAGCAAATATTATTTAGTATCTTTAAAGGTTTTGAAAACAAAAACAACTACTGTCTGGGGTGTATTTCTTTGAGTACTTGTACCCTATCTATGAACAGGAGTTCTTGTATCCTATATATAAACAGTGTTTTGAAACGAATAGTACAGCACTTTTGTTCCCCCGCAGTTTTGCTGTGTGTTTGATTTTCAAATACATGTATGCAGGCCTTTAATATCGCATAAAATACACTTTTGATAAGTTCAATTCACCTTAAGTAGCAAAAAACCTTGATCTCAGCTCGTTATACCAAATTTTAGGGTTAATTAAAGGCTTAAGGTTAAGCAAAGGTAAATGGTCAGCTTTTTAAGAAACTTAAAATCATTTCAATGTATCATTCGACATCAGTTACATTGTGCAGCACTCCAGGTTGGTTCGTTAAAAATTTAACTAATTTTAATTAATGTCTAAAGTTTGTTGAAAATTCCACTTTATTTCCTTTTTCTTGTATTAGTGTTTTGTATATTTAAGATTGTTTTTGTTTTATGGGCAAAATTACAACATACCTTAACTTTAACAGAGAAAATTACAAGAACACAAACAAGCAAACATCAGAGAACTTTATTTTTCTCACTATTTATTTTAATATTTGCTTCGAACAATTTTTACATAAAATCTTAAATAATTTACGCGTTCTTATGTACCTGCTATTTGTTGTATTTGTAATGTACAATTGGGTTTATGTAAGTGTTTATGTACTTGTTTGTACACACAGGCATACAGATAAATATAAATGTTGTTTTTTATTCACTACCAACACAAAATTTTTTTTGTGGCTGTTATGTTTGTTATTGGTGTTGTTTTGTTGTTAAGAGTGTTGTTGTTTCAGTTGTTTTTGTAACATTTCTTAACGTTTTTTGTATATTTTCTGTTTTGTTGTGGGTGGTGGGGATATCTCTTCCTTTCCTTATAAACACGCCTTTTGTGGGTGAATTCATATAATTCTTGTTTGTGTTTTTTGTTTATTTATTTTGCTTTCTTTTTTGGTTTTGTGGGAGGGATTTAAGTTTTTTTTTTTTAGCCAGTATTTTCATGTATCGTAAGCTGAGTTATAGTTGTATGAAAGAAAATTTGGGGGTGCGTATATGTTTTTTTAAGATAATATTCGCTTAGTTATACAGTTTAACATTGGAAAAGAGATTATCTAACGAAACTAAAAATAACACAAAATTAAAGTTAAAAAAAAGAAATCTCTTAAAATTCTTCAATATTGTAAGACAATTTAGTTGTTAGTTAATTTGGTTTTCTATTGCTTAAAGCATTTCCTAATAATTAGTTTCCCTGTGGGTAAACGAACTTTTTATGGGTTTTAGTCCATATTTGGTTTTATTTTAAATCAGCCTTAATTTCATCAACTCAAATTTTCTTTAAATTATTTTAATGAAGGAATATTATGGTTCAAGTATTACCGAAAAAATGTGTATTTAACGATGTCTACTTATAATAATTTTAATTATGTCTCTATCTCTAGATAGAGATTGAATCTATTAATATGAGTATGGGAAATGTAGAAACCCTTAAAAGTTTCTAAAAAGGAAACTTTTTCTTAAATTGAAAACTACATTCTTTCGCAACAATTATTACGTCAGGCTGACACACCTGAATTATATTCTTGTAAATGGTCAATGTCCTTCATTATGCAGGATGACGCATAAAGAACGCTATTATATTTTAATTAGTGAAAAAAATTTTTGTTTTCAAAAACTTGGGAAATTTATGATGAAAAAACTCATCACAGAACGGAAAACCAAAGTTGTTTAATTTAAATTTGAAACTCAGCAATTGATTATTCAGACACAAAGATCATATCGACTAATGAGCGATGCATTCGGGTGTACACTTGTATGGAGACCACACAGCAAAAATTAAAAATTCTCTCCAATCACCAAATTTATATCAAACTAATAGAATCAAGCAAACAATTTGTTGATTTTGCATACATTAAAAATTGTAAAAATTAAAAATTGTGAATATTTTTTTTATTGAATGATATTTTCCATTTAAATTAAAAAAATTATCAAATAACATTGCGGTTTCAAACAATGTTATAATTGATTTAGTTATACTAGTGTTCGCCTATTGGTCAAAATTCGACCATAAATTTTCATGTTCATATCAATAAAACATAGTACATCTAAGTATATATGATTTTACATGTTTCAAGCATTTGGTCTGTCTTAGGGGATCCATTTGGTGAGGGACCACCCTCCGGTTCATATTTACCCTTCCACGTGAGTAAATTTAATTTTATAAGTTCAAAAAATCTCGTTAATAGATTGTCACTTAGGGCATTGCACATTTATTTTTATTTTTCAATGTCTAATATTAACGAAAATTAATCAAAGTACCAGATGTTGAACATAAAAGTACCAAAAATTCAAAACGTACCAAAGGAAAAACAAAAAGTACCAACATTTTTCATCTTATAGGTTTTCACTCACTAAGGACCCTGCACCTATAATTTTACGTTTCTAAGTTCAATATTATTGAAAATTTAAGAATTATTACATGATGCACGGAAAAGTAAAAGAAAGATTTTAAATTTTCCGTATTTCCCGTAATTATATAGTCGAAATATTGAAATACTGGTTTCTAAAAAATGTCTAATAATCGACAACCCTATTTTTTATTATTTGATAATTGATTTTGAATTGATTGAATTTTTTTTTTGTATATGTGTTAGTAGCAAATTTGAACGCTTATAACTCTGAAATTATTGAACAGATTTAAGTAAAAAATATAATGTGCACTTCTGTAAGAAAATATCTTTCCAAATGGTGGATAAATTGTTCAAATCGGTTGACATACAGAGGAGGAAAGTGTTCTTAACGGTTTTGCCTACACCGATTTATATATAGATATAGCTCAGGTTTTGACAATTCGCAACAACAATAAGTTGAAATTATTTTGTTTTAAACAAAAAAAATCAATTAAGATTTGTTGTTATTTAATTAATATTTTAATAAGAAATTTATTTCTTATTTATTATTTTTATTAAATCAAAATTATACTTCTTAATTTTCTTTTAACAAAAAAAAAATAATTCATTCAATTATAACATTAATTAAATTGAAATACATTTTAAAAAAATTTTTTTATTGACAAAAAACTACTGATAATTTTTTTCTGTGCATGTACGTATGTATTATAAATTACCGTTTTGGTTAATTTCCAATACTGCGTATTATTTATACTCACAGAGAAAAAACATGTTTAAATACTATTATAAAAGAAAATTTTAAACATGCTTTTTTTAACTATAGAATATGGTTAAGTTAAAAATAATATGTTTGACCATACACGCAGAGAAAAAATATTGTTGGGCATGGTTACGGCAACAACACTATGTCTATTGTAACAATATATTGTTGTCGTACACAAAAAATTGTTATTTTTCTTTAATATCAACAATATTATAGTTACTGTAAACATATTAATGTTTATCGCAATTATAAATTTGAGTATTGTTGATTGAAAAATAATTATTTTTCTAGCAACTAAATTATGATAACTTCAAAACATATTATATTACTCACAACCATATCATGATATTTAACAACCATGACATGATAACTTGCTATACATTTATCATATTACGTTAAAGATGCAATCAAACTATTTTTACTCTAATAATATTGTGCTAGCACAATTTGTAAAATAATTTTGAATCAGTTGTGTCGTTCGTTTTATATGTGAGCGGTTAAACAAGATAAATTACAATAAAAAAATAATTAATTTAAAGAAATTAAAATAATTAAAATATTAGCGGAGTTCATTATTAGTGATGTAATAGTGCAAAATATCGTAGTGAAATCCAACATCAAAACACACAGAGATTTCGTTTTATTTTTAGAATAAAGGAGTAAAATCCAACAACAAAACACGCAGAGATTTTGTTTTATTATATCAAAGTGTTACGATATTTTGAATTTACTCTTTTGCAAGCCAAATATTGAACTCTGCTATTTTATTTATATCAAGAAAATTTGTAAAGTCACAAAATAAAAAATCGATACATAAAAATTTTAATTTATTTTGTATTGTTATGACAGTTTTTAAAGGACCTGTATTATAATATGATTGCTTCTAAATTTATTATGATTAACATGATGATAATATGATTGCTTCTTAACTTATTATGATTAACATGACAATAATATGATTAGTTCTTAACTTATTATGACTAGCATGACAATAATTTGATTACTTCTTAGCTCATTATGATTAACAGAATAATAATATGATTAAGGGAAAAATATTATGATGTCATATTACGGTTTGTGCTTTGTTGTGATACAGACGTGTATTTTAGCCCCGCATACAATTTGAACTATTAATTAATCACATTTGATTTTGTAATCTAAGCAGCGAATGGACGCTTAAAAAAAAACAAAATAATATATTTTGTTAATTAAATTATTTAACATAATAGTGAACAATTTAAAACGATCAAATTAAATAAAATAAATCAGTAAAAATATATATGTACGTATGAATGTTCATACATGTGTATACATATTCTGAGAAAAACATTTAAATTCTGGTTTTTCTTTTGTTGTTGTAAAATACAATAAATAATAAAAATATTAAAGCAAAGCAAAACGGTGAAAAACAAAAACAACTCTTTGCATGAGTACAAACAGTGAAACAACACTAAGACAAAATGAAAGAAACGTTTACGTTTTAGTTAATGCAAATGAAAATAATGCAGAAATAAATAAAACCAAACAAAACAATATTAACTACCTAACGGCTAAGCCAATTACTCGAACACGTTCCCTCTCACCCTCGGTATTTACACAAACGGTGGATAGTGACTCATTAAAAAAACTACAACAAGATTTGGTGACAAGTGTTGCCAGGCCAGCAAGTATTGCCGTGACGTCAAAAACAAATTTAGTGGGCAATGATACCATGAACTTAAACACAAATGCAATGGAAAACCCCCCTGTAAAAAGTTGTCAGTGCTTAAACGGTTGTCAGTGCTTAAACGGGGACGCAGCCCTACCTCTGCAGCAGTTGCTTCGGCCTCAAAAGTACCATCTTTTGATAAAATAAATACACAAAATCGTTTCGCGATTCTGGAGGATGAATCCTCTGAAGCACCAAACGTCATTAAATCGTCTAAGCCACCCCCGATATACCTTAGAGAGCAAAACTCTAATGAGTTAATAAAAAGTTTAATTTCGGAGATAGGTGAAAATTCCTTTTATGTAGCTGCAATAAAGCGCGGTATCATTAACGAGACTAAAATACAGGTGAATCACGAGGATGATTTTCGAAAGGTAATTACAAGATTTGAGACTCTGAATAAAAACTTTTATACGTATCAACTGAAGAGCAGTAAAGGTCTTCAGGTAGTAATCTAGGGCATAGACTCATGCGTAGACCCAGGGGAAATTAAAGCTTTTTTGGAAGAGAAGGGCTTTAAAATCAAAAACGTAACAAATATCAAAAATAGGGAAAAAAATCCCCAACCACTATTTCGAGTGGAGCTTGAACCCGGCGACGTTAAGCTCAAAAAAAAATGAAACGCATCCAATTTATAATTTGAAATATATTCTGTACAGAAGGGTAACTATTGAGGAGCCGCACAAAAGAAATGGTCCTGTTCAATGTCTAAACTGCCAGGAATTTGGCCATACTAAGGCATACTGCTACTTACCCCCTGTTTGCGTAGTATGTGGTGAATTACATGGAACAGTTCTTTGCGACAAGTCTAAAACCGACCCCAACGTAAAAAAATGTAGCAACTGTGGCGGTAATCACACTGCCAATTATAGAGGATGCCCTGTATATACTATCGTCAAGCAGTCGGTCGGACCGAAAACTAATCCCCCTCAAATGCAGGTAACAAATCAGGTTAACACAAATGCAATTCAAGCCCCCCAGCCTAGTAATAACAGAACCTCTTACGCTAACGTCCTAAAATCAAACCATGAGCCAATGCAAGGTGCCTCGCCAAGTAATGATGAAACTCAATTTTCTAATTTAAGTCGTTTAGAAAAAACCATGGAAACATTAGTGCAAACAGTAAATAATTTTACGAACACAATGGGTAATATGATGCAGGAAATGCTTAGAATGCAATCGATGTTATTGCAAGCTGTACTTAACAAACCATGAACTGTTTAAAAATTTGTTTTTGGAACGCAAACGGCATCCGCCAACATAAAAATGAATTAGAATACTTTCTTAAAAATAAACAAATTGATGTCATGATGATTTCTGAAACTCATTTGACCTCAAGAAGTACGTTTAAAATAAATGGTTATATACTATATGATACCAAGGACCCTCGAGATAGAGCTTGTGGAGGTTCTGCCATTTTAATAAAGGCCCGAGTCAAACACTACCTAATGTGTGATCATCGTGAAGATTATCTCCAGGCAACGAACATTTGCGTTGAGGAATTAAATAGAAACCTAATAATTTCATCGTTATACTCCCCGCCTAGATTTTCAATATCGGAGGACCAATATTGTAAATATTTTAAATCATTAGGACCGTGTTTCCTAGCCGCTGGCGATTATAACGCTAAACATACCCTCTGGGGGTCGCGACTTATAACACCAAAGGGTCGTGTTTTATTTAACATAATTTCTAAAATGGATTTAAATGTGGTAGCGAGCGGACAACCAACATATTGGCCCACTGATCTTCAAAAAATTCCAGATGTCATAGATTTCGGCGTGGTTAAAAACATTCCCATAGAAACAATTCAAGTTGAAGCCTCCCTAGATTTATCTTCCGACCACACACCTACAATTGTTACTATAATGAACCCCAATAGAATTGTACCTCCGACGACAGCTACGCAAATTAATTGGTTGAAATATAAAAAATATCTCAGTACCCATTGCACAGAAAATATTCCGCTCAGTACACCGGATTATGTAGATCGCTCTATTGACAATTTTGACAGTTTTCTGAAACTAGCTGTTCAACATTCCAATATTGCCCCCAAAAAAACAAAAACTATTAAAATATATTCCACAGATGTCGAGCATCTTTTGTCTGAAAAAAGGAGGGCTCGAAGAGAGTGGCAATTGCACAGATCCCCTCAACTTAAGAACTTACTTAAAGAGTGTACAAAAAGACTAAGAAAGTTACTGCAGACTAAGAAAACGGCTTCTCTGGAAAAATATCTTAAGGAACTTGATGCAACCCCACAATCAGACTACTCATTATGGCGTGCAGCTAGAAATCTCAAAAGGCCAGTTGTCTCTTAACCACCATTAAGAAACTTGAATGGAAGTTGGGCAAGAAATGATGTTGAAAAAGGAAATCTGTTTGTCAATCATTTAAAAAACGTATTTACCCCAAATATATCTCACGATATTGCGGTAGAGTTACCACCTGTTGCAGCTAGAGCAGCTGTTCCGCTAAGAGTTGAGATAAGAGAAATCGAAAAGGCTATTTGTGATTTAAACCCCAAGAAGGCTCCTGGTTTTGACAAGATCAGCAACAAAATGCTTTTGGAGCTACCCAGCATAGCAAAGAAAATTATCCTTTTAATTTTTAATGCTATTTTACGCCTTGAATACTATCCTCAAAAGTGGAAGGTCTCCTTAGTCACCATGATACCTAAACCTGGAAAGGATCACACAAAAGTTGAGTCATATAGGCCTATAAGCTTACTTTCTAATATATCAAAGCTGTTTGAGAAGCTGTTAGAGTCAAAATTAACCCCAATTTTAAATGATAATAGATGTATTCCTAACCACCAATTCGGCTTTAGAAGAGAACACAGCACAATTGAGCAAACCCATCGTATAGTAAACGCAATAAGAAAAGCCTTTGAAGAAAAAAAATATTGTTCCGCTCTCTTCATCGATGTTTCTCAAGCTTTCGATAAAGTCTGGCATGAAGGCTTATTACATAAATTGAAGCTAAACTTACCAGTAAACATACACAAGCTGTTAGAAAGCTACTTAGGCGGTCGAAAGTTTATTATTAAAGAAGGTGATTATTTAAGCTCTCCTCAGCAAATTGACGCTGGAGTCCCTCAGGGAAGCATCCTGGGCCCACTTTTATACTTAATATATACCTCGGATATGCCAACAAACAACTACACACAAACTTCAACATTTGCTGATGATACAGCTTTTTTGAGCGTGCACGAAAACCGTCAAGAAGCATCTCGATACCTACAGGATCATATATTTCAACTCGAACTATGGTTAAAGCAATGGAGGATAGAGGTCAATGAGCAAAAATGCGTACATATAACATTCACCTTGCGTCGGGAATCATGTCCCCCTATTAAAATCAATAATCAAATAATACCTCAAAATTCGCATGTAAAATACCTCGGTATTCATCTAGATCGCCGTTTAACGTGGAAAAGCCATATAGAGGCAAAATTAACTCAAATGAAACTAAAAGCCATCCAAATTCATTGGCTTATTGGAAGAAACTCTGTCCTTAGTCTCGACTGCAAACTTCTTCTTTACAACTCCATCTTAAAGCCAATCTGGTGCTATGGTATTCAGTTATGGGGCACTGCCTCGGCCTCTAATATCGAAAAAATTCAAAGGCGCCAAAATAAACTACTTCGAATAATCACAGCTGCCCCTTGGTATGTTAAAAACTCAAATATTCACAAGGATCTCAATGTTCCATTAGTTAAAACTATGATTACGAAATATGCAGTAAAATACTTAAAAAGGCTCGAATTGCACCCGAACCCACTAGCACGAAATATTTTAAATGATAGCGGCCACACTCGCTTAAGAAGAGGAGACACTGCGGCACTTGTCCAATTAGATGAACGATAAACACCTATAAAAGTGAACAGAACCCGCGATGAACAAAATTTTTGTCTGGCACTGGCAGGACAAAAAATAATATTAGGTTAAGATTTGATTAATTATTGTTAGTTCATATTTAATATATGAAGATTCAATAAATAAATAATGAAAAAAAAAAAAAAAAAAAAAAAAAAAATATTACGAGTATATTTAGTCATAATATGATTCAATAATAATATTAATATGGTGACTATAATTATGACTCTTATCATAATATGATGCTCTTAGAATATGTTTACCACAACCATGTTTTTTCTTTGCGTGTATTTAAACATATTTTTTCTCTGGGTGAATAAAGGCAATATCTGAGTCAAATTGAGTGCACATAGCTTATATGGTATGGGCGTCATATTGCCAAACGATTATTTTAGAAAGAAAAATCGAGTCTTTGTTTAACAACTCAGTCATTTATAAATCAATTTCGCTACACGCAAAGAAAAAACATGGTTGTGGTAAACATATTCTAAGAGCAACATATTATGATAAGAATTATGATTGTAGTCACCATATTAAGATTATTATTGACTAAATATACTCGTAATATGTCATCATAATATTTTTCCCTTAATCATATTATTATTCTGTTAATCATACTAAGCTAAGAAGTAATCAAATTATTGTCATGTTAATCATAATAAGCTAAGAAATTAATCATATTATTGTCATGTTAATCATTATAAATTTAGAAGCAATCATATTATGATACAGCACCTTTCATAACTGTCATAAAAATACAAAATAAATTAAAATATTTTTGCATCGATTTTTTATTTTGTGGCTTTTTACAATTTTTCTTAATGTTAATCAAATAATGGAGTTCAATAAAAGGCTTGCAAAAGAGCAAATGAAAAATCTGTGGTTTTCATGGGCAACCGCGTGTGTCCATTTTTTCGATTTTAAGATGTTAATGAAATATCGTAGCACTTTTATAAAATATAACGAAATCTCTGTGTGTTTTGTTGTTGGATTTTACAAAAAAACTATGATATTCTGCATTTGCACTATTACATCACTAAAACTTGAATGAACTCCGCTAATATTTTAATTTTTTAATATATTTAAACTAATTTCTTTATGGGAATTTATCTTTAAATAGTTTAACCGCTCACATATAAAATAAACGACACAACTGATTAAAATTATTTTACAAATGGCTCTAGCAAAATATTGTTAGAGTAAAAATAGTTTGATTACTTCTTAAACATAAATAATATATAGAAAGTTATCATGTTATGGCTATTAAATATCATGATATGGTTGTGAGAAATATAATATGTTTAGAAAGTTATCATAATTAAGTTGTTAGAAAAATAATTATTTTTCGGTCAACAATACTCAAATTCATAATTGCGAAAAACATTGATATGTTTACAGAAACTATAATATTGCTGATTCTTAATAAAATTAACCATTATTTGTGTACGACAACAATATAACAATATATTGTTACATTAAACATAGTGTTGTTGCCGTAACCATGCCCAACCATATTTTTTCTCTGCGTGTAGTTTTTACCACAAATATTCTACTAGGCTTGTTAAAGCCGAAATTTTAAAAGAAAAGTTCATAAAAAGTTCAAAGCTTTTTTGCGGCTTCTTTATGGGGGACTAGTTTAACCATAATATGGTTGGCGGTGACAATAATATGGTTAAATTAAACATAATATGTTTGTAAATTTCTTTAAACATAGTTTGGTTGGAGGTGACCATATTTAAACGTGTTCTTTCTCTGCGTGTAGTGAAACTACACAGAAACACTCCTCACAGTCCGTACATTTATGTGTACAATTTTGTGAAAATCGGTGGTGTATTTTTAAGTTTTTCGGTTACAAACAAACACGTCTCTCGTATAAGCATGGATTTATACGAGATCAAATATTTAATAATTGGAAGGACAATACCGAGAACATTAATAAACAAATAAAGAAATGTGGCTTTCACTGGACCTATAGCCAATTTTGGAACTTAAAAAATTTATACAACATACTGTGTCATTTTATGGAACTTATATAACAATAAAAATTAAGGCTATTTACGAATGTCGAATCACGAAAAAGTTTAACACAAAACAGTCCAATGCGTACGAAACGTGAAACGTGGGATGACAGCCAAACTAAGATGGCCTATGATTGCCCTTGAGCAATAAAGACAATACTAAAATTTTCTGTGACTTAACGCTTTAATTTTAAATCCCTGTCGTCATTTGTTGGTCTTTATATAGGCCATAAAGTCGGCAGTGAACTTTAACTAAGTTCTATGGTATATTAAATTTGGTAGAATTTTGATCATGCAGGACTAAATCAAACCAAATTAAATTTCAAAATCGTTTGAGAGTGGACTTTATATTGCAATGATTTTCAAATGATTTCATATACTTACATATGTATTATTTTTTTGTCATCCAAACATATTTATGCCTAAGTTTCATACTGGATCTATGGTTAATTGTATATAGTTCACATGTTTTGCAGCTTCATTTCTAGTTCCACTATAGTCAACACAAATTTATTAATTTGGAATTTATTTGCAAAAAAAATTGCAAATAATAATTATAAGTTTATTACTACACAGAAAAAAATATTTCACCAATTAAAGCATTAATCAAAAATAAAATCATTTTTAATTAAAAATTTAATCAATTGAATTAAACGTTTAATCAAGCGAATTAACCGTTTATTTAAATGAATTAAATGTTTAATTGATATTATTAATTTCTTTACTGGTACAAATTAATATTATTAATTAAACGTTTAATACATTTGATTAAACGGTTAATTCACTTGATTAAACGTTAATTCGCTTGATTAAATTTTTAATTAAAACGGATTTTTATTTTGATTAATGCTTTAATTAGTGAAAAAAAATTTTCTGTGTAGTATCAAGGTTTTATTACTATACTAACCATAAACCAAGTACTGTTAACAATATTCCAGTTAGTCAGTAGTATCACGAAGGAAAACAATACTACTGAATAAATATTTTTGAACAAAGCGTTAATTTAAGCCAAATCGATCGGACACAGACATGCTTTAACCAATTTTTCATAATTTTTTTCTTATAAGCTGAGGTACACGTTATCCAATGACAGTTTTGCTCAAATGTTCTCTTGTTTAAAAGTGTGAACGCTAAATTTCGCCAGTCAACCACAAAATAATTTGTTGGCTAATTAAATTTCTGACTGTCACTCAAGCTCGATAAAGATTAAAGATTAGCTTAACATCGTGTGCTTCGCGACCCCCATTGTTTACAAAATTCGTTAAACTTATTGAAAGCAGACCTCGTGCAGATATCCTTCTATACTTCTCCAGCTAATAGTCTTTGTGTAGTGTGTAGTAGATCATTAAAAAAATATCGTTTCCCTATTTGTCATCTTTCGAACTCAAAAATAATGTTTTTGTCAAATTCAACAAAAGATGAGAACCTTTAATTCCATTCGTTTTTTCTTTAATCCACAAACTTCATTCATTGTGTACGGTTTAGCTCATTCATGTTCGTTCGTTTCTGTTGTGCGCAGCGCCTTTTTGGCTGGTAAAAAAACCAAAAATTTTTTACAAAAAACAAAATACACATACGAAAAAAAAATTAAAAGCCAGAAAAATAATTTTGCACAAGCAAAACATATACGCAATACACACACAAGCTGTTCGTGCTACGGTTGTAGCTAAAATTTTTGGTTTGTTAATTTTTTTATCAATGTAAAAAAGTAACATTAAGGAACATTAAAATATTTATAAGGTTTGTCACCAGTATCACTTCAATTGTACTGTTTTTTAACGAAGAACAGTACACTATATAATGTTCGGCTCTTTCTTGAAAATAGTTACCAACGTTATTAAGGGTTGTGTTCGTCTATACAAACACTAAAAAACTAGTTATCGTTCCTGTGTGTGTGTGTGCCGAACGCTAAAAAATATTTTGTTTATTTTCGAACACTGGTTAAGATAATATTCGGCACAAAGAACTCTATTAAGAATCTTAAATTCGGCCAGCTCAATGATTGACCTTGAATCCCAAATAAGGTACACTCGTTAAATGTGTTCTTATATACTGTGGTGTAGGGTATCAAAAGTTTGGACTTGACCGACTATACTTTCTTACTTGTTATACATAGATTCAGAGCAAGATAAATAAAACGTTTACATTTCAAAAATATAAATATATTTTTAGTTCAGTTTATAAGCAAAAAATTTTTGATTATTGAAGTTTTTATTTTAAGATTAGCCGTGCTTTACAATAACGAAGTCATCGAGAAAATTTTAAATAATTTATGTATGGGGCCCAGAAAAGTTGAGTTGATGTATAAAACCCCTTACGTTTTTGTTTTTACGTAATTTTTGTAAATCCGTGATATGGATTTCAAAAATTCGTGTATCTTTCTATTAGATTATCATTGGATGATTTAATTCAATACCAGTATTAGGGCTGGCCCATTTGTATAAAGCCGAAAAATTCGATTAGAGCCGCCCCCTGGACATATCTAAGCCACTTTGGTGAAGGAACCATAGGTCTATCTCGATTTTCGAGTCTCCCACTTTTCAAAAAATGATTTTTTCCCTATATCATCATTTTGATTCAAACTTCGATTTTTTATTTATCGTTATATTATCTTTTTGTATGTGTATATGGGGGGTTTTTGGGTCAAGAAACTTATTTTTGATCTTTATTTTTACGTATGACCACTATCAGAGGGCGTTTCATGCATATGTTAACTATTGAATAGACCGCTGCATTGGTTTGTGTGCCTTCTGCACTTCAACGAGCTGCCATTTCGTCATTTGTTGAACACTTTGGACAGATCATCGACCACTGGACCACGAACAACAACCGTAACGTTGGGCAAACAAATTGAAACGTGTGAAAATCTTCCGGTATATATCATATGTCATTTTTTTCATCGACTTTTTCCATTATTAAATGGTAAAATTGCATTTAATTCATCTAATTTCTTTTTTTTCAGCTTGTAGATGAATTCGTGATAATCGTGCTAGAGAGCATGCCACCTGATTTAGATCCATTTTAATTATCCACCGATTCAAAGTACCTATACGAAATGTCCAATGCAATTTCGAATGGTGTTGTTCCTGCGTATTTGTCTCACATTAAACCAGGACCAATAGCACATTTACGTTGGCTCACCAAGGCGAATAGATTGTTGCGGTTGTATGTGTCAACTGAAAATCCATCAAGGAATTTGAAAATTCTGGCAACATACATAATGAAAGTGTATGTGCCGATGCACTTCAACATCAAGTACTATAATTCGGTGGTCTTCGGTAGTGTATTATTTTACAAATTCATTCGTTGGACACAATATTTGGATACAAATCTACGCGGAGTTGTGAATAATGTCATTAAAGACAATTCATATTACGGACATTCCGAAAATATTTTGTTAGCGATGTTATTTGACAATAAAAAAGAGACACAAAACATCGCAATCAAGAATATTTTCAACTATCGAAGAAATCTGTACGACCCCGGCACATCAATTGTACAGATTATACGTACATACATATATGATTGATTTAAATAAAGATGATGTCTTATTCGAACCACAGTTTACGCATACCATTCCGTATGGTCATTTCGAACAATATTTAGAATACGATGATCCACCATTGCCTGATCCAAGAATTCCGGTACACATACAAGCAACGGAAAGATATGTTCAATTGCTGGCTAGCAAAATAACCCAGACTGGAAAGTAAGAAAGACTTTCAAAAATAACTTATTTCGCTTTTCTTCCACTAAATTAATTTTTTTTTACACATGTTCTTATTTTTTAGGTTGAATTTCTGTTGACAAAAAAAAAATTAAGATCAATTTTACCGAAAAATTTTTCTCGGAAAATAGACGAAAAATAGTTAAAATAAGCATGAAACGCCCTCTGGTGGTGGACATAGGTAAAAATAAAGATCAAAAATTAATTTCTCGACCCCAAAAACCCCCCATATACACATAAAAAAAGATAATATAACGATGAATAAAAAATCGAATTTTGAATCAAAATTATGTTATAGGGAAAAAATCATTTTTTGAAAAGTGGGAGACTCGAAAATCGAGATAGACCTATGGTTCCTTCACCAAAGTTGCTTAAAATTATCCATAGAATCATCCTAGAGGGCGGCTCTAATCGACAAAAAATTTGGCCCGCCCTAACCAATATGTAATTTTGATTTTATTTTGGTGGTTAATTTGAAATGAGAATGCATAACCGGGTACCTGTCTGTCCACTAGCGACTTTAAGCTTTTGTAGCTGCAAGACCAATACTAAAAGAGTAAATTCGGATTTAAAAAAATAAGGACTTTTTGTGTTTTTTTTTTTTGAAGATTAACGAAATTGGGTTCAGTGGTGAGATCAACACTTAAGCTAAGATCCCGCTATCGGCGCAATGTACCAATTTTTGTCGTATTTCATGTGCCGATAGTGTGAACGGTCAAAATTTTTTAATATGCGACAATCTGTGCCGAAATTGTGCTGACTGTGGACAGTCAAAATTAACCTTGATGCGCCGATAATGCGAGCACTCTTTTTCACAATGTGGAGCAATCAAATTGTTTAATATGTGCCGATTTTGATCGGTCACTCGTGCGCCGAGCCAATTAGCGCCGATACAAGGGATGGCAAAACGAAATTTTTAAATTGCACCAACTGGCTACTAAAATTTTACTTTTTTGAAAGAATTTCTTAAGTAAAATTATGTCTGCCAACAAGCAAAGAAACAAAAACATATGATTTAATTTGCCCAAATAGCACGATAGTGTGACCGCATTGTACCGATTATTGTCGCAATTGATATGAACCGAAAAAAATTGTCACAATATGCGACGATAATGGGACCACCCCAGAATAAATTGTGCAATGTTTTTAAATTTGCGCCGATAATGCACGAGAAAAATCGTCACAGATTAGGCTATTTGAGCCAATAGTGGGATCTAAGCTTTACACATAACCAGGGTTTCCGTTTTCCAATAGTTTTTTCTATCAAAGAAGTACGAACGCCATACTCGTCTATGCCGAATCTTTAAGACCCTTCACCTAATGAAATATAAAGCGTCTTAGACCACTTAACTCCTAATACACATTATTAAAAAGAATTTTTTTAAAAAAAAGAGTACATGTTTAAGTTTCAAATACAGTTCCCTCTTTGTTAAAAAAAAACTCAAAATTAAGTCTACACATTACTATTAAAAGAAAGCAAGAAAAAAACAACAGCAGAGGCTTTTATGACAAAAGTTGACGTCAGTCGTGGTTTTTTGCTAATATCTTAATCTCAGGCATTATTCGACCGATCTAGGTGGATTTCAATAGCAAAATTTAATGGAGGATATGGGTATTTCCAAAGTGGTGAACGTGACAGTCGTACGCATCCAAAATGCAATAACATTTTAAACAAAAAATATTTATGGAGTGCGCGATTCTAGGTCAAAGATAATGACAAAAGAAGAAGCGGTTCGAACGTGAAAAAAACAGAAATGGTTTTTGTGGCTATGTATAAAAAGGCTTAATTCTGCGAAACCTGGCACAATTTTTCAGTCAAACTACTTTCAGAATTTTACGTAGCAATGTAACATTAAAATGTTTTGGTTTGATTCCAAAATCTTCTGTATTTTTTTTTAAACCAAAATCTGGGTCGATACGTGACATTTCGAACGTGAAATTTTTTCCGTAATAATTTAACTGAATAATGATTAAAATAAAATAAAAATTTACCGTTTATCCGAATAACATATTTCTCTTTGAACTCTTCCTTAGATTACAGACCATGTAAGAAAATTTGTTTGGAATAATTTTTTATCAAATATCACCTCTTTTAAGAAAGATAAATATTAAAGAAAACATACAATAAAACATTCTCACAAATAATAAATTACGTTTGCACAACTTTGCAGTCTGATTGTTCATCTAAGTGAACAAATTTATAAAATTAGTAAAATTTAAATATTTCTCTATAACAATATCGTAAAACAATCAGCTTTTAATAACATTTAAATTTTTTGTTACGGTGGACCTTTTGACGGAAATGCCCATATGTAACAGAAATATATGACTTCCTAGTCCCCATAGTTTCTAAGGTATTCGGAAAAGCCATTTCAACATTCACACGACATTACAAACGGAATGACAAACATATATACATAAACCCTATCTTACTGTGGCGAAGAGTATAAAAATGAGCGAATAAGAGGCTGTTCAGATATCTTTTTTAATTAACACATTAAGGACTGATGGGTATTTAAATACCCAAAAACAGAGCCTTCGTAGAAAAATTCTGGCTAACTTCAGGTAAGAGGTATCGGAAATTGGTTTTTACAGAAAGATAAAGAAAGGATAGAACTACTTAAACAAATTTTTGAAGTTACATTTTGCCCCCTTTAATTGGGTAAGTTAGCGGCTTAAAAGTTAGCAATTTTTAATATTTGGAAAAAGTGAACGACAACGGCTCTGGAAAATTGGGAGAGTGGAAAATCGGAAAACCCTCTTGGTGACTTATAGCCTTAGGTGTGCTCTGCTTTAGAAAAAAATATTATCTTAATTGGGCCAATAACGTTGACCACAGGTTTGATTCAATGACATGAGTATTTGAATACCCACTTCGCTGTCAGAGGGCTCAAAACACATATTATTTTTTTTTAATTTTTTGGCAAGTAAAAATGCGTTGTTTTATGTAAAATTAACTATTTATTAGTAAAAAATAAAGAAATAAATATCACAACTGTATTCGATTATTGAGATAATTTTATCTTTTTAATCTTTTTTTGGTACACCAGCATGAAACTGTGCAAAAGAAGCCTTTGGCTGTAACTTAAATTTGCATTTTGTACAATGTGAATTGTACAATGTGTGAAACTTTCGCTTCACATTGTCCACAACGGCCACGCTTAATAATTTGGCTTATCATATGGTAAAAGTCATCCATGCGGTTTGTGCATTTGTGACAACTTTTTCTCTTACACGAACACTATTGTTAGGCTCACACGAAATAAAATTGATTCATGATTGTAGATCCTTCAGCTTTTCTTAGCATGCAGTGTAATATCCAGGCATACACCAAACAAGCATCCATAGCATTAGTAAGAAGGCCTCGGCTCTTTCGTATAAAATATAAGATACACATTCCACATTCCCTTCTATGACAACAGAGTAGAGAAGGAGTCAAAATGCATATCAGCTTCAGTGTTGAGGCACATTTTCACCTCAGTGGATTCGTCAATAAGCAGAATTGCCGCATTTGGACGAATGATAATCCATCACCCACAAAGAGTGACTGTTTGGAGCAGTTTATGGGCTGGCGACATCATCGGGCCGTATCTTTTCAAATGAGGCCGGTCAGGCAGTTACTGTGAATGGTGTTCGCTATCGTGAGATGATTACGAACTTTTTATGGCTCGAATTGGAGGATATGGATGTGGATGATATGTGGTTTCAACAGGACGGTGCCACTTGCCACTTAGCTAACGAAACTAAGGCTCGTTTGCGCGACAAATTTAACGTGCTATCTCACGTGGTTGCGATGTCACTTGGCCGCCAATATGATGTGATTTGACACCGTTGGACTTCTTTCTTTGGGGTTATTTGAAATAAAAGGTGTACGTCGATACGCCAGCAATAATCAAGAGCTAAAGGATGAGATAACTCGGCACTTTCACGGCTTAGAACCTCAATTATGCCTCAGCCAAATTTTGGACCATCGGATGGAAGAGAGACCAATATTATCATAATAAAAATAAATGACAATAGTTTGCTAAATAATTTGTGTTTTTTCAAATTCAACATCGGCCCTTTCAATTTAACCACCCTTTACAAAGAATACAAAGGCCCATAATATCAAATGTGTGAAATTTCATCAAAATCCGACCACGAAATCGGGGGTCAGTCTTTAATGGGTTAAATATGTATATACAATTATTTAAATTGATTTAATAATTTTATGGAAATATATTTTTTTTTGCAAAGCTGAAGATGATATAAAAGGTTTGCGTAATATATTTTTCTACGCTTTAACTGAATTTATAAGCTGGGCTTTTAAGCACTTCTGTTAACTGGTTAATTCTATTAAAATAAAACAAACTTTTCTTTTTTTAAATTTGACATTAAATTTTCTTTTATTTATTTTTTCTTTAATCCGATTTAATAAAATTAATTGATTTATAATTCTTATGATTAAATTTTCATTTATTTTTTAATAATTATATTTTTTTTTAATTTTTAGAGAAATTTATTTATTATTCAATGAATAATAATCATGTTTATGTAAGATAGATAGAAAGAGAGTAAGGAGGGTTGGAGGGAGAGAGAGAACAAATTAAAACACTAATAATACTTATTAACTAATTAATCGGATAATTGCGATGCATAAAAGTTTTTGTTTTCAGTTTTCTTTGTCATCAATACTTTATTGTACAAATACAAATGCAGTTAACACATTTGTGTATGTGTTGATGTATGTGTGCATATGTAAATGTAATTATTTATGTGTAATAAAGGGATGAATGTAATACAGATAAAGGTTTATTATTTATTAAAAAGGGCGGTTGTTAATAGTGTGAAATTTTGATTTAAACAATGTTAAAGAAACCTACCCAGTAAAAAAAATTTGGGTTTTTGGAAGCACTACAGAGAAAAAGCGCATACTCAAGCGCTTCAATTAGAGAGCTCTTATAAAGCTGTAAATGATAACGAATAAAATATACAAAAAAGCTGCTATTTTAGTGCTGACAACGAAGAGGGTTTTTAAGCGAAAAAAAAAATATATTATAGTTTACGAAAATGATTGAAAAAAGACATTTAAACAAGTAAAAGCAAAACATTTATATAGTTAGCCCTTAAAAAAGAACTCTAGGAGCGCTTTGTTTGCATGTTAAAAGAAGCGCTTATCGTCAGCAGAAAATAGTCCTCCAAACCGGGAACACCCCATACAAAAATCAGGCATCCCATCAGCAGGTTTGAAGCGATTTGAGGTATGAATTCATACAAAAAACCTGCTCCTTTTGGAGCACGTTTTTTACTGGGTAATTATTAATTTTGTTTTAATAAAAATAGGCATTTTATACCAGAAAAAATATATAAAGAAAAAAAAAAAATTGTTGCAAGGAAATTTTAATAATTTTTTTTTTTCGTTTTAAAAAATAATTTTTAAAATATTTTCTAAAAATTAATATTTATTTTATGTTTCATAATAGAACTTATTCATTTAAAACTTAAAAACAAATAAGGCCAGTTTTATTTATGTATATGACTAAACAATAATGAAACGAAACTATAATTAAATTAATTTGATTTTCTTATTTTCGTTACGTTAATAAATAAATGATAAAAATTCAAATGCCATCTTTGGTTGCTTAATTATTTGCTATTAAATTTTGTTTAAAAATTATTTATTTACTACATTTTAAATTTAAAGTTTTGTTTAATAATAAAATCTATGCTTTGAAGCATTTTTAACTGGGGTTTTGTTGTCAATTGAATAAGTTTTAAATATATTTTTTTTTTGGATATTTTTTTGTTTTTATAAACAATTTTTCATAATTATTTGTCATATGTATGTATGTGTATAATTTATTTTATATTGCGATTAAAAAGTAAAACTTGTTTTTTTTTGTTGTTGTTGTATTTAACAAGTTGTAATTACAGTATTACAATTAAATTTAATACTAAATACTACAAAATTGGCTGGATTTTTTGTTGTTGTTATATTAAATTTTAAAGACAAAAGAATAAATTTTTTTTGTATATAATTTAATAATAAAAATAAACTTTTTTGTTGATATGATTTGTTAGTTTTTTTTTAGAATTTTTCGAACAAAAAAACTATATAGATTTTATAAACAATATTGCCATTTTAAGTGTCTTTATTTAGGTGCTTTTTTAATCACGTTCATCGTATTTATGTACAAAAGAATTAAGTCCGCTCAATTGGGAACACTGGTTAGTATCGTAGAGGGACATTTTAAGGCGTTTGCATTTGGCCCGACGATTTTTAAACCAAAATTGTACGTTTTTACTTTCCAAGCGGGGGAACTTTTGTCTGAAATGAAGAATGAATTTAAGAAACAAAAGTAGTAAAAAAACTTTAAGAAAACTTTAAGGTTATTCAATTTTTATGAAAGGATAAATGAAATTTTTTAATTTTATGTGAAAAAAGTTTGAAATTGTGGTGTTTCTGGTAAATTTGGTTAAGTATGGCTTTTCGAAAATAAATAATTGGGGTATTCACAAGGTGTGCTTTCATGTTATATTGTCATAATGTTCTAACATTTTACAATGGTTTAAAAATATTGTTGTTGCTTTGTAAACAAAAAGTGTCTTAAATTAATAGAACGTTGCTTGCTATGTTTATTGTGCTGTCGTAATTAATCAGAAGAGACCAGAGCTGAGCGGCTGAGCCGTTTCGCGTTAGTTCTTGTAGCCGTCGCCGTTGATGGAATAATTTTATCCGGTTAACATTAAAATTTGACTTGCGGATAGCAATTTTTGCAAGAAATCACTTGCGGCGTCAAATAAGATCGGCTTATGACTCTGCTGTTTGGTAAACAAACAAAATAAAATTTATTTCTTATTTGCGTCTGCAAAATGGAAAACAGTCAGGTAAGATCCAATTTAATTTATTAATTCATGGAAAAGAATTAAAAAATATTATGATGTTAGTTAATTATTTATTTTTTATATTTGTTTTAAATCAGCTGATTTAAATTCAAAATAGCATACTAAATTATGAGGGGTTGTTTACAACAGTCGTATTTTTTCATGTTATTATTTTAAGACATATGACTTTATGACACCTTGTGAATCCCCCAAATATTTTGGTGAATTTTTGGTAAGTGGTAATTATTTTTAGGAAAAATGGAAGTTGTTCTTAAGTAAAAATATAAATTTTTTTTTTCTGAAAATTGGAATTTTTTAGTTAAAATATGAATTGGTAGTGAAAGTGAGAATTTTAAGGGCCAATGTGTATTTTTCGAGAATGTGTGAATTTTAGTGAAAATGTATTGTGATTTTTTGTTGACATGAGAATTTTTGGTGAAAACGTCATGTAGTTTTAAATTTTAGAGAAAATTTTAAGTTTTTAATAAAAATGTTTGATGACAATATTTTTGTCAAAAACTTTAATTGTTATTGAAAATTTATTTCTCAGTAGACCAAAAGAACAGAAACTAATATAAAAGGCAGATTGCATAAGTATAGGTGTATTTTTTAGGCCTATAGAACTTCCGATAGGTATAACTGTATAACGAACTGTCATACTAATGAAGTGTCTAGACTTTTTTTCCGTTATACATTGGCAAATCGCCAAGACTTATACAATAAGAACGTTTACAAATCGTGAAAATTAATTTTCAAAATTTGCGCTCTTTTCGCCAGAGCACTTTGTCAACTTTACGAAAAGGTTAATTTTTGGAGAGAGCACAATCCTCATTAGAATCCATTACATACCGAAAAATCACTATTTAACGTGGTTTACATGCCGAAGACGTTATCCATCCGTAGTCCATGTGTCCTTGATACCGAGACCGGTGCCAGCACTATCGTCAATTAAGAACTCAACAAAAAATTCATGATTTTTCATTCCTCATGCCGTTGCAAATTTAAGAGGAGAAAAAGGTCCAATAAGACGGCGCAACATGACATGCAGCGCGTGAAACTATCACTTTCTTCAGCATAACGTTTGGTGAACGAATTATATTAAGAAATGGACTAAAAATTGGCCACCTCGTTCATGTTATTTGACACCTTTGGACTATTTTTTGCGGGGATACCTCAAATCTCTGGTTTTGCTTATAAATCAGCAACGATTGATCATTATGAAACCAATATTCGACGAGCTTTTGAAGAAATAAGACCGGGTATGCTCGAAAAAGTTGTGCAAAATTCAACAATTTGGTTTTGCTTATAAATCAGCAACGATTGATCATTATGAAACCAACATTCGACGAGCTTTTGAAGAAATAAGACCGGGTATGCTCGAAAAAGTTGTGCAAAATTCAAAATGGCGTTCATTAGCCGCAGTCACGGTGGCCATATTTCAGAAATTATTCTTAAACAATAAATCCCATGAACAGTTTGTTCATTTCATTAGCGGAGTTCAATATAAGTCTTGTAAAAGAGCAAATGCAAAAAATCGCAGCACTTAAATGAATCTAACGGAAACTTTGACAATTTTGTTGTTGCATTAAACAAGAGAGCTACGATATTTTGAATTTGCACTTTTGCAAGACTAATACTGAACTTCGTTATTAAATTTGTTGTGTTTTATTAAAAAAACAATCTATGTCTCTAAGAAAACACCCCATACTTTGAAAGTCTAAGCGCACGTACCTTATTTTACTTAGCTTAATAAAAATAAAAACTTCTTGTTGAAAAACTTACCTATAGGGCATGGTATTTAAATCCTCCGTATACTTTAGAATTAAACTATGTGATGGATGTGTATTCATAGCAAACCACTGTTCCAACTTTGGCACCTCTGTCACCGGATCAATAAATGTACGATTCCGTTTACGTCTTTCCTCGTTAGAAATACTGGATAAATTTAAGCCACCACCACCCATTAATGGATTCTGTTGCATACCAGCGGCGGCAGCAGCGGCTGCTGCATGATGTGCAGCGGCAGCGGCATGGGGATGAGCAGCTGCAGCGGCTGCTTGACCAAAACCAGGCATATAATGACTCATATACATAAAAGATTGCTGGAACATGCTATTTGGCACCATGGGAAAGGGCAAATCTTTGCGTTGAGCAGCCACCATGGCATTACTCATGTCCGGAGAGGGTGAGCGGAAATCGTCCAAGTGACTAGTATCATTTTCATCATCATCATCGTCCATATCCAGATCTTCATCGTCTTCTTTTGAAGAAGCATTTTTAGGCGAAGAAGGACGTGATTGTGGCTGTGTGAGGTCACTGGCCGATTGATTGTTATTAAGGGAATTGGAAGAATTATTATTGGTTTCATTTTCTTGCTGAGACTGTTGGGCTTCGTCGTTGCGGGCATTTTCGGTGGTGGCATCTAACTGATCGCTGCTTTTATTTTTATCATTGGCAAATTTTTCTCTATCTTCGAAACTGGGATTTTGGGATTCATTTGGTACAGTGTGCTTTTCATCGGCACTATTGTCATCTATTAGAGAGCTTTTATTAAGAATTTCATTATTGCTTTCTTTATTATCCATGTCAGGCGTGGTGTGATGTCTTTCGTGAATGGTTAGGGATAGTGGTAATTGTGGCGAATTCGGCCTAGAGGTATCTTCATCCATATCGTCCGAATGCTGAGACAAATTGTCGATATCTTCTGATTTTAGGCTTAAAGGACTTTTCATGAAATCATTTGACAGCGAAAGATTGCCCATGCTAGAGCCCATTATTTGTTGTTGACTACTCATGCTGCCTGTACTACTGCCTCCTGAGGTCTGACCCAATTGACTGTGCTGGCCTAAGTAACCATTCATGGCCACATGCATGGCGCCAAAGCCACCTCTCATCTCGGCTCTTTTTTGAGCAGCTCGAGCATTTTTAAACCAATACACCACATTGTTAACATCTAAAGGTTTTCTACCACGTCGGGACTCTAAAGCATTTAATTGCACAACGTAGGTTTGTATTTGTTGCCTGGAGGGGTGAGGATTTTCCTGAAACCATTTCTGTAAACGTGGCAATTCCATTTCGGGATCAAAACTTGTGCGCATGCGTGTCTTTTGATTGGAAAATTGCGAATGAGCTGCCAAATTAGCATGATGGTGCATGCTGGCATGCATGGCCGGATGAACCATCATATTGGCGTGATGACTACTGCCAGCTCCTGGCATAACAGGTCCTGTATGATGACTACTAGAGTCATTTAACAATAATGATTCCCGACTAGCACTAATACTATTGGCCACATTTGAACCAACTGTGGAGGCGGCATGAAGTCCTGCTTGAGCCGCAGCAGCAGCGGCTGCAGCTGCAGCTAAAGCCGCTGTGCCCATATTGTGTTCCATCTCATTGCTGACTCCGGTTGGTGGGGCATTCATAAAGGGCAACAATTTTGGTCCCATGTTCGATTGAGGCGTCAGTTGGTTTGACCACCATTGATCGAATTTCCGACGTAGTTCTTCAGGTATATCACCACCCGGAAATGCGAAGGGATTTTGATATGAACTGCGGCAAATTTGTGAAAGAGTTACCTAAAAAAATAGGAAGAAAAGTGCTTGGTTTTAGATATGGAAGGGACAATTATTTGCTGGTTGATAAATTGAAAGTTTATTAATTATTTTTTAGGAGAATCGTAGCTATCGAGCTTGTAAGCATGTTGTGGACATTATGACACTCTGCAAAGTGACATAACGTCCACGGACTTTATGACACTGCTCTGATGGACATTATAAGCACTTTGAACTTTGTTCGTGATTTTTTCATTGAAATAATCATTTAAATTATTTACTTGCCACCTTATAAGGGATAAGTAAAGGTAATAAATCACATTTATTTACTAAAATTAAAAATTCCCTTGAATGGTTTCCGCTTATTTGCTACTTCTTAGTTCTCTTCTTGATTCCGGAAACAAAATTTTTCATTGGGAAGTTTCTATTTGTTTTTCTAAATATTTGATTTGTATTTTTGAAATTTTGTGGTTTTCTTTTTTTAGAAATTAAACCCAATTGGAAATGGTGTAGCTTTTTATAATTTCGTTTCTTTTGATTGTATTTGTAGCTTTTTTATTATCTTTCAAAAAATACGCGCAAAATTTTCTTTCTCCCCTTCTACTGCTATTTATAATTCGATTATTTTGTCATCTTAATTCCTCATGTCAAAGCTTAAACATTTATAAAATTATATGACATAGAAAAAAAAACTCAAATCCCTTACCAATTTAATCCCTCAACTAATAACAATATAGCAACTTAAGATAGCTGCATACTAAAAAAATTAATAAATAGATAGATTGTCGTACAAAAAGCAAGATAGATACAAAAAGTTCTAACAAGTACGTCTGCACGTAGACATTTGCTTAATTCCCAAATCCATGGGCCCATACTAGCGACTACGTCTATATTTATGAATAATACCTTTTAACCACAATCGTTGTACGAATCATATAAAACAATTGACACCCCTTCTTTTTTGCGATTACTAAGTTGACGCCATAAAAATCACAGTTAAATTGTACACGACAAACTGCTTTGCCATAATAATAAAACTCTCAAGTACTTGGGATTCGCTAAGCCATAAAAAAGTACAATATACTCAATATGAGAAATCATATAAAATTGATTGCAAAACATTAGTAAATCAAATGCTAAATAAGTTTTAGTGCAAAATGCATTTTTTTTTGTTCAAATTCCACACATGCACAGTTTTGCATTAAAATAAATATTTCATTAAAATCATTTGATAACGTTAAAGAAAAATATAATAAAATTAGTTTTAAATATGTGTCAAAATAGATAGAAAGATTAATAAGTTATATTTGGTGCAAATGAAAAAAAAAAACTATTTGTAATCACTTGATGAGCAATAGATAACACTGGTTTGTTTTGTTGGTCAGTGTTATCAACACTCTAGTAAAACGGTAGATATTCGTGTAAATGGATATGAGTCACGTGGCAAATCACGTCAGTTACTTATGCTTGAAAGAAGTGAACTAGGGCTATTTATTGGCCAAGTTTCATGGTACTGTGGTCTTAGATATCACTTGTTTATTTTAGGTTATGTTATTACAAAACTGCAATCAAAGTAGAAAAACTGGTATTTCTGCCACTTCTTCGACAGTTTTTGGTTTCGACTGTAGGTTTTTTAACCCTGCCAAGAAATGGATATTTTGCGTGTTTGATTGTTCTCGGGATTTTTTGCACAGGGAATTCCCGGGATAATCAATTGTTTTTAATTTCTGTTTTTTCGGGAACTAATTGCGGGATTCCCGGGAAATTGTGAAGATCAACTTTTTTTAAAACTTATGTAATTCTGTGTGTTAGGGAGCCACACAGAATGCTAACCAATCTTCAATTTGGGTGAAGAACTGCAGGGCACTAAAAGGTGGGAAATGATCTTCACTTGAGACTGGAATTATAACCACTCAGATGAGTGATTATAATTAGGAGAGGGTGGGTAAAAGAAATAATAAAAAAAGAGTAAACTGGTTAGGGATTTCTTTTAACCAATGTAATTTTTTGATCAGCAAGTGAGTATTTTTACCTTTGAGGCTGGGGGTTCCTTTCCAAAGTTGTAAATGAAAATCACTAGGGTAAGTTTGTATGTTAAGTGTAGGTATTTATTGTAGTTATAATGTAAGAATTTAGCAAGCAAGTACACAGAAAAAAATTTTTGCGCCAGTAAAAGAATTAATCAAAAATAAAATCAGTTTTAATTAAATATTTTATCAGGTTTATAAAACATTTAATCAAGTGAATTAAACGTTTAATTAAAAAATTGTCAATTAAACATTTAATACACTTGATAAAAAGTTTAATTCATCTGATTAAATATTTAATTAAAATTGAGTTTATTTTTGATTAATTCTTTTACTGGCGCGAAAAATTTTTTCTGTGTATTTTATTCGAAAATAAACAATTTTAATTTAATTTTAGGTTTAATTTAAGTATAGATTTTAAGTTTAATTTAAGAAGTTTTATTATGACTGTTAGCTTCTGTTGCTAAGGCAAAAGTGAAAGATAAAAAAATTACTATTTTTAGACTTTAGGAAACTGTCGGCTTACAGATAGCCTAATCCAACTGGAATTACTCCGAATTCTTATTAGGGTTTACAAATGTATGTTACGTTACGACTTAATGCCATCTATACTTCACTGCTGGCACTACAATAATATAATTTACTTGATTGTAACTTACAAACTAATTTACATATTATACTTCAAATGATTTCAATTATTTTTAATTATACTTTACAGGTTTTTTTTCCTGGCTTAACATAATTATTTTCCTTTTAAATTCAGTAATTTTCCTATTATTCTTACTTTACTTGAATTAAATTTAACTTAATTCTTAATTCCTAATTAAATACGTTACATTTTTTTCCAATTAATTAAATTCATAAATATTCATGACATGTTACGTTCATATTTATATGGTCTAAACGTTAGTTTGTACAACTTAAGTAAATCTCTTTGGGACTTGCGTCTTAAGTTGTTTTATCCAACTAATTTCTCCACAATTATAAAATTTTCTGCAGTTAAAGGCTCATGAAGCTGGGGGCAAATTACGGCATTCGAGATCGATCGAAATTACAATATTATTCAAATGGAAATTTCGATCGATTACGAATGTCGTAATTTGCCCCTTGATATTTGAGAATGTGCTTTATATAGGGCCTATGGTAAATTATAAACCTATCTTCACGAAATTTCATTTCTTGTCTTAGAGAATTATACTGTCCTAAATTTAACAACAATTTTATTTAGTTTTCCGGTAAAGTGTTTTCCGAGAGTATATTTTATAAGGGGTGTATGATAAATTAAGACCCGATCTTCCTAAAATCTAGTGATGTCATCTCAAGTCTTATAAAAGTGGAATCCTCCTTTTAATTCCATAAATCACTATCTGATAATGGGGCTTTTAATATGTTTCGTTTTAATTAATTTTTAAGCATAACTCGCCAGGTATTTCGGTGCTTGATCAACAACGATAATTAACTTGTTATATATACAAAAGCACACTAAGCCATAACCGTACTTTCAAGAACTTTCCATTTCACGTTTTTAATTTTTAAGACCGTTTTCACTATTCGAAATTGCCTGAAAAATATAGCGATAACAAAGTAAAGGTAAAAACGGACTAAAAGTGCTAAACTGTAATAACATAAAGGGAAATATTTACGCGTTTTCAGTTTACGGCTTAAAATGTTTTTTTCGGCTTTCAGGTACTTAAAAAAGAGCTAAATCTATCACGAAAAGGGCTAGTTTTCATCACTGATATAGTGTCGCTTAGTTTCTCACAGAATTACCAGAAAAAGCTAAACTTTTGTTTAACTATCGCTGCTTTAAAGTTTAAACTTGAAGCTGTTATTAAAAGAAATTTTATGTGTGCACGCATAGAAAAAACTTGCTTAAATATGGTCAACTATAACAAAACTTTTCTTAAAAACAAAATTTAAACATATTATGTTTAATTTAACCATATTGTTGTCACTGACAATCATATCATTATTAAATTAGTCATCCATCATGAAGCCACAACCAATTATGGTTGCATCTAATCATGATATGGTTAAATATAAAAATAATTTGTTAATTTGGTTATTATTAACCATAACATGTTCGGAGGCAACCATAATGTGGTTGTGGTTTCATAATGGAGGACTAATTTAACTATATGATTGTCGGTGACAGTAATATGGTTTAATTAAACATAATACGTTTAGAATATTCTTTAGAGTACGTAGCTTATTTTCGTTTATAAAAAAATTTTTTTTGATAAAATTTTTTTGCAATCGAAGCTTAAATTTAGAAAAGCTTTCTAAAAATCATTTAAACCTCCATTAATTGACAATGAACTCGAAATGAAACACTTTGTTAAAACAAATACCCTGCTTTTATTCACATTGTTTTTCATTTGGAGGTGTTACCATGATTAATAGTTTGCTTCAACTAAACAAAGTTCTTTTTGTTATTTTGAGTATACTTTTGTTAAGTGTTTATCACATGATTATTTCGAAAAATGTATTAAGAAGTATAATTTGTATTTTGCAAAAATGTCTTTTATAAATTAAAATTAATAAAGAAAAGCGTTTGTTTTTGTTATTTATTGTCAATTTTATTTATAATGATTTATAATATCAGCTCATTATGGAATTATCATTTTTATGGCGTCATATGATTAGGAAAAGAGGTTCCATAAATACGTTACAAGGCATTAATATTTGTTTTATTTAATATATAATATTTATTTTTGTTTTTTTTTACTTTAAAAGATATCAAAAAGTATTTGTTAGCAAACTAAGCAAAAACTCTTAACCATTCAAGTAATCAATCAAAAGGTATTTTTAAAAAAAGTCAACATGTTTAAGATTATTTTAAAGGGATTTAGCATAATAAGTTGAGGAGAACATATTATTAATGGAACCAATAGAGATTACATCGTTGCAAAATGTTCAGTTATTATTTATAGTGGTTTTTATTTAAATTGTTTGCAAAGTCGAGTAAATTTATAAACAGTGGCAAGGAATATAAACATTTTCAATATATTAGTCGATTTAAATGAAACATACTGTGGACTTTAAAAATAATCTTGAATTTTTTATAACTTGAATAAAAAGCCACCACTTCAAAGCACAGTATAGTTTTACATATGTACTATAAAAGTAAACCACCTAGTGTTTAAAATTACTTCAGACGAGTAACGTTTCAACGTACTTGAAAGTATGATAGGAAACATCATTGGTCATATCATGGCTAGATTTTAACAACATACGTTTGTACCCAATAAAGAATTGAGATTCAAACGAAGCAGGCTTGTAAGGGTGAAATGTAAGAGTTTCGCTTACCATCTCGCTAAGAGATATTGATCTTGTAACATCTTGTTTCCATAATCGTAGAATCTTGAAATTTCGCCAAAATACTAACTTCATAGACCTTTTTCATATTAACAGGTGCATGTAAATGTATCGTTCGAATAGTATTCTTTGGTGCACTCAAATGGAAACACAACTAATCAAATGGCTACCGGGACAAATTGAAAACATGAAAGAATGAACCTAGTGAGTGGTCTTCAGTATGACAGCTCGGGGAATCAAGCCTGACCTGAAGCTTAGCTTGTACTAAAGAAACTACTACGATTTCAGCTACTTTATATAGAAGGCCATAAGCCATAAGCACGACCCAGAGGATCTTTTGTGCAGTTGAACTATTATATAAACCCCTACTTTAAAGACCAAGCTTGCACCTACATAAAAAACTAAAGACAAGCTAAAGCTATACAAAGACTTGCCAGTCAAGTTAAATTTAATCAATATAAGGAATTAATATTATCGTTAATTACGATTAGTATTGGGGTCTAGTTTGTAAAGGGTGGTTAAACATTAAGGGCCGATGTTGATTTTGAATAAAACACAAATTATTTAGGAAATTATTGTCATTTCTTTATATTATGATAATATTGTTATGGTTCAATTATGTATAAAACCTTATTTTAAAATAACCCCAAAGAAAGAAGTCCAACGGTGTCAAATCACATGATCTTGGCGGCCAATTGACATCGCGTGAGATAACACGGCCATTGAATTTGTCTCGCAAAAGAGCCATTGTTTCGTTAGCTGTGTGACACAGTCCTGTTGAAACCACATTCATCGTCCACATCCATATCTTCCAATTCGGGCCATAAAAAGTTCGTTATCATATCACGATAGCGAACACCATTCACAGTAACTGCCTGACCGGCCTCATTTTGGAAAAAATTTGGCCGGATGATGCCGCCAGCACCAAACAGTCACTCTTTGTGGGTGCTTTCGTCTTTCGTCTTTCGACAATCAATCTTAGATAATCATTGGCCCAAATGCGGCAATTCTGCTTATTGACGAATCCATTGAGGTGAAAATGCGCCTCATCACTGAAGATGATTTCCTTCGAAAATTTATCATCCACTGTTGCCATTTCTTGCCACCATCCTGACCATTGACGCCGTTTGGAATGGTCAAGAGGCTTTAGTTCTTGAGTCAATTGCACCTTGTAAGTGTAAATGCAAGTCTTTATGCATAATGTTCATCAACAACGAGCGTGAGAGGTGCAATTGTTGGGCGCAACGACGAGTTGAGATGGTCGGCTCTTCAGCCACACTATTGCGAACAGCAGCAATATTTTCTGCAGAAGGAGCTGTACGAGCATTCTCTGGTGTTTTCACATCTCCTACAGACCCGGTTTGCTCAAATTTTTGCACTATTTTTACGATTGTACGCATATTTGGACGATTAAATTAAACGAAAAAATATGCACGATATGCATTTTGATTTGAACGCCCATTTTCATAATAAGCCGGAATAACTTTAACGCGTTGCTCGATTGTGTATCTTTCCATGGTTCAAATTGAGTAAGTGTGAAATTGAGAAATGTTAAATGAAATGCAGAAAAAAAATTGACGTTTAGGTTTGCATTCAACATCGGCCCTTACAATTTAACCACCCTTTATAAAAGCTTTAAGTAAATTTATAAAATAAAACAAAAAAACGTAAAGGTTTTTAAATAATTGATTTTAACACGTTTCCTTTACAATAGTCACACACCTTTTTTATCTCATATTCCAAAAATATTTCCATTAATCAAAAATTAAACAGGTTATTGAATCTTAATTTTAAGTGCTTCACAAAAATTTTATGGTAGCAAATAAAATTAAGCGGCACTAGTTATATGCAACAGAAATGATACTTGTGTTAATAGTTGAGTTATCAATTATTCGCCTTTCAACTTTGTTCGAATAAATCAAATAATTGTTTTTGTTCGTTCGATCAAACGATTAAATCTAAAAAATTATTCGATTAATCGATGAGAATAACGAATAAAAAAATTATTTTTACAAAAAAATTACTATGGAAAATCTTCCATTCCATCCGCTACGACTTCTTCTTTTTTTGATTTGTATTACTTAAGGCATCGTAAAATCCTTAATTCCTTAATAATCCGATATTACTCTGGATTTTCGAAAGGCGTTGGCATGCCCACCATCTTCAGCCAAACTTCTGTGTAAAATTTCTTCCATAGAACAGCCGCTGTCTCTCTTAATGTATTTTTGACCAAGCTCGGCATTTCTTGATGTCGTTCTATTATCTTCCACTACATCGTTTTCAATGGTAATATTGTGACTCTTACGCTAATGGTAAAGATATACATATATAATTTAAAAAAAATATAATACAATAACAACATTTTCCACTTTCAATTCTTTATTTTTAAGCTTTTTGTTTATTTCTTAATTTTTCACCCGAAATTCCTTTTCTTGAAAATTTGTTACCGTTTGATTTTAAAATAAAACAGCTGATACAATTAAGAAGGTGAGTTGCTAAACTCGTTTGTTGAAAAATTAAAAATACGAGATGGTAAATGATTCTTACAGTTCTTTTGGCGCTTATAAGACGAAATATTCTGATTGTATCCGTGCTAAAATTATGGAGAAGGGCATAAAGCGCCAAAAGATCTGTTAGAATCAATTGTCATCTCGTATTTTATATTTTGTAACGAACGAGTTTTGCAACTCAAATACTCAATTGTTTGTTAAGATTTGTTTAATAAGAATATAAAATACATTTTTGAAATACAATGAGCACTCAACACGGTTTTTGATTACTAAAGATTGAGATCAATTACAACCAGGGATATGGCAACAATATTTTTTGACTTTCCTACATTTTGTATAAAATCACTAAAAACGTATGAGAATAAATTTCTTAATAAAAAAAAATTGTTCGATTAATCGACATTAATTAATCGATTTATTCGTTATTCGAAAACCTTCGTTTTGAAATTATTCGAACAAGAGTTTGGTTTTGTTTGATCGATTAATCGAATTATTCTTTATCGGTTGACAACCCTAGTTAATAGCCAAATAAACGACACAAGCAGTTTGACAACAACAAGATATTTACAAACATTTTCAGTATTTACACAAACCTGCTTCATAATTTTTTTTCATTTGTCTTTGTAACCGTTTGTGAGGTTTATTAAGACCTTTATATTGACACCAGTGCACTATGACATTATTTCTCTGTTCCTTGCCAAAAATACAAAACGCAGGTAAAAGCGCTATATTCGGCTATGCTTAATCTTCGCCATGGTATTAACAATTAAAAGTGATTTATTCGACTGTGTTGAATCTTTGATTGCCTCCACCGTGAGTAGGAATATTTCAGAAGTGGAATTTATATATGTCCAATAAACATGCTCATAGTAACGCCGTATTCTTAAACAATATTTAATTTTTTTTTTGGTAATTTTCATACAAAAGTATTGTCTTATTATACGAATGATTTTTATGTGTTTTGAAAAACTTTGTATTTATACCACCAGGCCTAGAAATGTTCGATTTGTTTGGCGAATTGTAAAAATCGTTTCCCAGTAAAAAATTTTAAGGTTTTCGGAAGCAAGAAAAGTACAAGAGCGCTGATATATGCGCTGGCTATTACATACTACTTAGAAGTAACAGGGAAGCGAAAACCATTGAAGTAAATTTTTAATATAAGTAAATGAAAATTATTTAATAGCTTCGCATAATCCCTTATAAGTAAGCAGGTTGTAAGGGAGTAGTTGAAATGATTATTTAAAAGAAAAAATTCACGACCAAAGTTCAAAGTGCTTCTGTTAATCCTTTACATGGAAGCACGTTGTATTGCAATGATTTCAAAATGTGTTTACGATTATTCCCGACATGTAATCGAAAACAACAGATGCTTAAAATTACTTATTTTTTATTACGCAATCAGTCGGCAAATTGTTTTTGAGCAGAGAGGACGCAAGCAAATTTTTATGTGGTCAATTACAAGATTTATTGTTGTTTTCTTTTTAATTTGCGTACAGTTTCGTTCTATTTTAAAAATTACATATTAACTGAGTTGTGTGTTTGTTTTGCTTTTTGTTCTTTTGCATAAGTTTTTGCTTCTATACAGTATAGAAGCAATTAATCAAAGGTATGAAAGCTGCAGTTTTTGGAAGCTCTTCCTTCACGGAATAATGTAAGCCATGAAAAACGCAGTGATTTTACAAAAAAGTAGTGCTTCCAAGTGGGAATTCGCCATATAAAAATCATGCCTCTTGTAAGCAGGTTTGTAAGGGGGAATTGTGCTTCTCTCCCTTACAAACCTGCTTACCAGTAAGCACCATTTTTTACTGGGTTTAGATTATGAAAATAACACCACAAATTTAATTAGCACCAAGCTTAGTCCTATTAAATAGTAGCTTAGGCACAAATTTTCAACAAGATCGGTCACAAGTTTCTGAGATAAAGGGGGTCAAAGTTTGACATTTTGGCCATACAAGTGTTGTTTCTCATCCATGTAACTTATTTCCTATTGGTGATAGACAAATTTGTCCCAAGTAGCTTCGATAGCTACTTGATCAATCTTTTTAAAAAATGTTATTTTGTTATTTTTTGTTTTTTTTTTTTAATTTTTTTTTGAAATTTAAAACTTTTTTTTTTATTTTTTTTTACGGGAATGTTTTTTTTTTTGCCCAAAAGAAGGCTTTTCCTTTAAGGTAGTTTTGGTCTCTTTTTGGGATACGAGTGGCTTATGTATAAAAAAAAATAATTTATAATTCAAGACGAGTTTTTTTTAATTTTTAGCATCTGCAGCAGTATTTTGAATTTTTTCCTAAAAGACCAGAACTACCTTAAAGGAAAAGACATAAGCTTTCTTTTGAGCAAAAAAAAAAAGTTTAAAATTAAAAAAAAAATAAAAAAAAGTTTTAAATTTAAAAAAAAAAAAAATTTCAAAAATTTTTTAAAAAAACAAAAATATTTTTTTTTTAAAAAAAACTGATCAAATAGCTGTCTTAGCTACTTGGGACAAATTTGTCTAACACCAATAGGTAATAAGTTACATGGATGAGAAACAACCGAAAAAAACGAAAAATCACCCAACAATAACGAAAAATAGCCCAAAAATTTTGGGCCATTTTTCATATGAAATCAGGCCCAATTTTACATGCAATTTTTTTGGGCGATTTTTCTTTTTTTTTTTTTGGGCGATTTTTCTTTGGGCGATATTTCCTACAGCCGTTTAATTCATTTCAAATTATTTCTAAAGCGAATTTAATTTAAATTCCGCATCTTTAATACTTATCACCATTTCACATCAAATTAAAACACCCATACCTGGTTTCATTAAATGGCATCGAATAATGTGATTGTCAACTTTTATTTAAGAAAAAGAAAAGAAAATTCGCATTTTTTTAAACGATCAGCCATACGACTGAGCTTGTGAATTGGCCAATAGAATCTTTAAGTTATAACACAATCTTACAAAAAAAAAAAAACTGACCTCACAGTAATAAACTTTGGAACGGAGTGCGTGTATTCCAGAAAAATGCCCGATATTGACATACATAATTTTGTTGTATAGTTTTTAGTAATATGAAACGAATTTGCACATAATTTAATGACAATCGGTGCATTCTGCCCCCAATTTATGTAAGTCTTTTAGCAAAAATATAAATTTTGAGGGTGGTTGTTTGACATTTTTACTTTTTCTACTGAAGCGGAGCGTGATTTCCATTTTAAGGTCCAACTATAATATGATTAAGTTGGCTTACGATACGGAACGAAAGAAAATTTTTTTGTTCGGAATAAAATATTTTTTGATTTTTTTTTCGGTTTTTTAACAGTAACTTAAGCGAGATTATGCATTTTATAGTTGGGCCATTAAAGTGCTTACGATAACTAGAAATAATTCGACACAAAAATCGTTTTTTCTCTTGAGTTTTTGCGAAGTAAGCGTGTTTTCAACAGACGGACAGATGGACATGGAAAAATCAACATATAATTCTTGAGGGATCTAGAATATATATACTGGGGGCAAATTATGGCAGTCGTGATCGAATACTTTTTCGATTCGAAAGCAATTCAATTTCTAATTCTTTCTGTCCATACTAAACGGATCGAAATTATTTTTTTGGTGTTGTAAAGATTTATTTCAGTTTTTAAACACTGAAAAAATAATACCGATTCGTTCAGTATTGACTGAAATAAAATTGCTTTCGAATCGAAAAAGTATTCGATCACGACTGCCATGACTTGCTCCCTGTATGGAATCTTAGATGAATTTAAAAAAGTTTCCCATGGAATGCCAAATTTTTTATACCATTTTTCACTACTAGTGGTGAGGGTATAAAAATCGTACCAAAACATTAAATTCGGAAGTATAGGGTGAGTTCCAAAACATCAGTTGCAAAGCAACTCGCTTTTTTAAGTGCTTTCTACCAAGCCACCGTGAAAAATTTTACAATGTTATCTGTACCAAAGTTCACTAAAAACAATATCGATGCGTACACAACAATCAAACTAGATATAGTTAAACTCTATGATACTTTTTTGACTTTGACTGCAAAGTATTATGATGTTTAGGAACTCAGCCATACTCTAAATAGTCCCTATATTTAAAAAATATCTGAAGCTAAATTTCATAACAATTTAATTAAAAATTTTGATCGAAGTAAGTTAAAGTTTTTAGGCCAAAATAAGAGATTATTTCATAAAGAGTAGAGATTAATTGGTCAAAATTGCAGATTCATTTCTGGGATATTTGGAGAACCCATTTCAACATAAAATCGGATGGACGGACGGACGGACATACAAACATTGATGAATCAACCCCAGTATTGCTACGGATCCAATCTAGGAACAATTAAACGAAATGACATACTTTTATACAAAACGAACTTGTGTTTTCACTCAGCTATTGATCCAATCGTAAATATCGTAGTATCCGAATAAACACGAAGTCAAACTTTTGATCTGAAATGAACTTATCATTAAACACCAAACACAATTCTCAAACGTTTGCCAATGGTTTGATTTTGACATTTAAATTCAAATTGAAAATGATTTGAAAATAAACATTAGACATCAAATGTTTTATCAATTTTAATAAATTTACATGTTCTTTGAGGAAAACTTTCCCTTTTTGTTCAGAATGCTATTATTTTCTTTCTTGGGTATTATTTCAAATAATTCTTAATTTGATGACAAAATTCTGTGTTTCTTTTAAATTAAGAAAATTTCATTTGCATTTGTTTTGTTGTGGATGTCCCTTATCTGGAATATGGACCTAGGTTTTTTAGTATATCCGTTTAAAAAATGTTTATTCTAAAAGTCATACGAAAGCTTCTCTACTATTACTTGGCTACCTTTGGAAAACAATTAAAGACATATTCTAATGAATAATGAAACAGTTTTGACTTTAAACAAAGGAAATCTATATATTCAGCAACAAATTATAAATTTCAAAACAAAAAAGTCCTGCATTCATGAGAAATGAGAGAAAAGTTACCCTACTTGAATATGTGTAGACAACACACACATACAAATACATGTACTTAAGCTTTTTTCTTATGTTGTTGCGTGTATTGAAGTATTAAAATTCATTACGAAAAAGACATTTAAGGATTATAAATATTTAACAAAAGATAAAAAAGAAAAAAACTGTTTCCTTTAACAACAGAAAACTATTTTAAAAATCTCTCTCATACACACACGCAAACATACATACACTATTTAAACGTACGCACTTTTCGTAAAAAACAAGTGATGAGGGCGGATTTTAATTTTAAGAGGTTTATCGAAAATGTTATATTCATTAGTTTTTTTTTATTTTGATTATTTTCTGTTATGTTTTAAAACAAAAAGCATAATTTATAAGATTTTAATTAGTGTTTCTTTTCTGTTTTTCGTTTTTTGTTATTTTATTTGATTTTTTTGGGAACTTAAACTTTTTGCATAGATTATTGAAATAAGAAAATTTTTATGAGAAAAACTTACCTCATCCAAAGGGCAACCAGTAGATCTGAGTACAGCATGTGACTGCAGTACAAGTAATTTTAAAAGTTTATCTTTGATTTCACCAAACGGTGAAGGCTTACAGCGTAATATGACAATGCGTAAAGTGACAACCGATGTTAGTTCACCAATAATATCACATACAGGAACGACAGGATTATCAGATATGTTTTCTAAAGGTATGGGTTTCCAGTTTTTTATGATAAGGGAACCTGTAGAAAAGATAGAAAGGAGTTCAAAGAATTTTAGAAATTATTTAGCAATTTAATTTTAGTTTAGAAATTGATTTAACAATTTTGCGATTTATTAAAATAATAGGGTGTTCATGGAAGGCTGTTTATCAGGTAATGTAGTTAAATTTACAACAACAAACTACTGGTTAATCATACACAAAGAAAAAAATCAATGTAAAATCGTCGAAAACAAGGTTGATTCTACAGTTTTCGGTAGTGATTTAGCTTCATAGTTACTTCATGTTAATTTAACATGATTTTACAATAACTTGCGAACAACATTATTTTCTTTTAAAATAACTATTATTCAAGTTAATTTAATGTTACCGTAAAGTTAGAGCCAACTTCCAATCCGAATCACGTTGAATGAAAGTTATTTCAAGTTGAAACAACGTGAATTTCATGTAGAATCAAGTTGGTTTGAGTTTGATATAACAGTGAGAAGAATCTTCAAAGACAGCGTATGCATTTATTTCAGAATAATTCAAAACAATTACCCGCGGAGCCAGATAAAGAGAGGATATAATTATTTATTATCTTTTACTTTTTTGTATTCCCCTTTGTTATCAGAATGGCCCGATATGGGTTTCATCATCATTCAACTTTAAAAAATTTATGTACTGTTTTACTCAATAATTTTAACTAAAAGAATATGGGAATTTTTCTTCTCTTTTTAGATTATTTTAAACATGAAAATAAAAAAATTTATGTTTTTTATTATAGTAATGTTGTTTTTCTATCCAAAACAAGTAAAACAGGTTTTTATGGTTTCAATATTGAACAATTTTATTTTATATTTTTCATTTAAAATAAACATGAATCCAAGATAATTTTAAATAAAGTCCATACTTTTGCAGAAAATTACTATGATTTTTAATTAACATTGCGCCATGTTATTTAAACATTGATATTTTTTTCTGTGTGTATAACATAATAATCAGTTTTGGTTATATAATATTTTTTAGTCAAATCGAGGTTATGTTTTTTTCCTTAGTACAATTAAAATGTATTTATCAAAGTTGCTCAAACTATCTACAAGTTTGCAATTTGTACTTTGCGCACAAACATAAACAGATTACACTACGTGACAAAATTTCAACAAAGTCCAAATGAATCTGACAGCTAATCATTATGTTAAATTTTCCGCTGAATCCGAATATGAAGTCAGAATTGTCAAAAGTAGTCAACAGTTTTTGAGATATTCCAAAATAACCGTTGTTTGTGTTAAAAAAAGGATGTGACTGAAATGCAAATTAGGTGTCAAATTCACTATTAAGATTTTTGTATGACGTGCTAAATTCCCAATTTTTTATATTTGATAAATTTATTGTTGAGGGAAAGCTAGCCTCTATGCGCATTTCACTAGTTGCTTAGGCCAGATCACTAGGAAACCTTTTCCAAAGATTTTAGAAAAGCTAAAAATATTATACAAATAAAACCCTAAAGCGAATAAGAATTTTAATCACTCAAAGTCTTACCCGTAACAATATCAAAGCTTTAACAAAACACCAACAATAAACAGTGAGTTTATCTTTTCTTACATCCCCCTACAATTGGTTGGGTTCTTTCCGACTCGAATTCATTTGGTCAAAAAATGGTCACGTAGTGTTACCAGCCAGACGGACGGATGGACATCGTTAGATCACTTTAAAAAGTGTTGGAGAAATTAAAGCAACACGTTGGGTTAAATAGAGATATTTAAAACAGAATTTCGCAAAAAAAAAAATTTATATATTGCGTAAGATCTTTTGTAGGCACAAAAAATAAAATCTAAAATGTATCAAAATATGTAAAATATGCTGCAAAAAAGCTCTTTTAACTAAATTATGCAAAAAAATGCTGCAAACGGTAAAATATGCAAAAATATGCACTAACAAATCAATGCCAGAATTCATAAAAAGCTCAAAAACGGATAAATATATTGTTTCTGCCTTCATTGGTCGGACAAGGAAAACATGCAATTGCATATTTATGGTTTCCCTGCTAATTACAATTTATAATGATCATTCTTGTAATCTTTATTGAAAACAAATCAGCGATATTTGCACCATCATAAAATATTAAATCGAGCGAACTGCCTTTAGAAATTTAGGAGTTTTTTTTATATTTGGTATTATAAAGTGCACTTTCCATGACTTTAATGGCCATTTTCTCATTAAGCCTAGTTCTCCGTTCAACTTTGTGAAAATGTTGAGCAACATTAATTATTTCACACGAAAATTTTGACATGCATAAATGTTGCCTATCATGCGAGTTTGTACAATTTGACGTTTTTATTCCTGCAAAGTATGCGACATTGTTTTACGTATGTATACAAACCTCACATGTATTTTACTAAGACTAATTTTTTTTTATTTGAAAATTTAATAAACAAGAAATTAAATATGGGTAAAACACTGTTACCGGTTGTATTATTTAAATTTTTTATTTCGCATTTAATAATCAGTTCATACTTTTTTTAGTTTTCTTAAAATTCCACGTGAAATAAGTGCAGCTTACATTATTTCGCAGTTGTAAAAAATATATAAATATAAGTAAAAAAATGTTGCCAGAAACATTTCGGAACTTTTTCACAAAATGAACAGAGTACAACTTTATCAATATTATTTCATAGATATTCCGCACAAGTTTTTTTCATATGCGTTTTGACAGCATTTAACGAGAAATGTTGAACAGAGTACCAGGCTATAGGCGGTTATCTCGTTTCACAACGAAAAACTGCACATTAAACAAACTTGGTTTTCTCAATATATTATTTGCTTCTATTCTGTCGCAAAGTTAATCAACCAATTATTTATTTGGCGTACAGATAAATTCAAGCAGCTGACTCTCAACTTTGACATGTATTTTGAGAGGTGCTGCCAACTATATTGAGAAAACCAAAATCTTAGCCGGACAGTTTATCGGTCTAATAAATTTGTGTCGACAAAGTAACAGACAGTTTTTTAGTACATTGCGAAAATGGCCATGAATTTAATACTTGGACTTAGTTCAATTGTTTCTATTTTTCCTTTACTCACCTCTTGCTGTTGATGATGTTTCCTGTGAATAGCCCAATCTTTGTAAAGCTGTTTGTACTATTTCCGACCATGGTGTAGCCGCTGCTATAATCACATAACTATCCGTTTCAACATTTGGTCTTCGTTTCCAGGGACTACGCTGATCTATGGTTAGGGAGGCTTGCAGAGAGTGAACTGATTCCACCACACAATGCAATGGTAATGATTTTGCTAAAACAATAAACAAGAAAAACAAATAGAAATTAATAATGGAAGTTGTTAAGATTTTTCTTTTGTTGATCTACTAGTTGAGTTTTGCCGATCTTTGGTCTAGCCTGCAGAGGGTAGCCCAGAATTTAATAATCTTTTAAAATTTAAAAGAAAGCACATGAAATTTGATATTTATTTTTTACCATTTTGCATTTAATATTAGAACAATTTGGAGTGCTATATTTGGCTGTGCCGAATATTTGATACCCTCCACCGACAGTTCAGTTATCTATTTATTTTAATTTACCTTTATAAAAACAGACATCTGCATTAAAATTGGTTGCGGTGTAGACCTATATTAAATTATTGACCGACAATCAGAAAGTTTTATGCTTTTTTTTAGCAATTTTAACAAGCTTGAGTAAAATATCATGATTCGTAACCGTTTAGACGAACTTTAATGGTTTTCCATCCATGGTAAGTAATGGACCAATCATCCCAAAATTCTGCATAGTGATTTATGGTATTAAAAAACATAATTTTCAAAAAAGCGGTGAGATTAGTTTTAGGGTTTCAGTAATCATTTTACCTTCGGAGAGAATAAGTGATTGGCCTATAGCTCTCCTAGGCTGGCGCTGGGGATGCCAGCTAAGCCACCAGCCTGGCTTGGTGAAAGTCAATAGCAAACTTAGCAAATATGCCTACTTCCCGAGACGTAATTTTTTTTAAATGACCATTCGGATATGCTCGAATTTGCTTCCACAGAGGTGATCCCCAGGGAGTACCACGAGGAGGCCACTGCCTAGCAATGGGATCAGCACGCTGACCTACGAGTCGACTTGGAGTGAATTACTAAGGATAGTGGGAACACTTTACCTTATACTCGTCAGTTTTAGAGATGACTAGACTTACTAAGGAACGCTTTAACCACTTCGACTTACACACTCCCATACTCCCCAGGGTTTATATGGGGCCTTGGGTAAATTATCTTCACGAAATTTTACAGTGTCATTTCCAGTCCTAAAAAGGCTGTGTCTTGCCAAATTTTGTTATGATAGCATTTTTAATTACGGTTTTAGGCGTAAGTATCTGTTTTTCGTGAGTAGGGTTTATATAAATTTTTTAGGGTGGTGGTTCCACATTTTGATCCTACTGAACCGATTTGGTTGGATTTCAATCCCAAACTGCTAAGAAAGACTACAAGTAATTTGACACCAAGTTTGTTCATTTCTTTTGAGTTTTTCGAAAGTGGGCGTGTCTTCAATTGACTTACTTCTTACTTTGAAACTTTATTTATTAGCAAATTATTTTAATAATAATGATAATTGTTTCTTAAAAAAAAAATATCTTGTTTAAAACATGATTTTTTTTAAATACTTATTAAAATTCCCACAAAAGTGCGTATTAATATTTGTAGCAAAAAGAATTTTGTATGAACTGATTTCCCCTGCTGAAATCTTTATTTACAAAAATAAATCTTGTTGTGTGTTTGTGCAGTATTTACTCGTTTTTAAAATGATTTAAATATTAAATTCTCAAATATTTAAGTTAATTATCAGCAAAATCAAATGATTTTGTAAAACATGAAAAAATAATAAAATGAAAATCTGTCATGATTTAAAGTGCAATACATATTTAAATTATAAAAAAAAATTTGCAAATAGCGCGTATTTATGCGAATATTTAAAATACGCACTTTATTGTATTTTAGCTGAAGCTGATGTTACTCAGCGCAGTTTTGTTGTTATTGTTGGAGTTGTAAAGGATTAAAGTTGCGTGTATCTGTGGCATTATGAATCAAATATGCATAGAGATATTATAAGTTTTTTTGCTGCGAATTGTAGGCGTAAAACATTTAAAATAAAATTAAATTATTACAATAATAAATGTTTGATATTTTTCTTAAATTCCCATTACAATAAAATTTTGCTTTTGTTATTGTTGTCGTTGTAATGAGATATTACGTAACAATAGTAGAAAAGTTTAAACTTTAAATGTTTAATAATATTTAAGTGATTTTTTTATTTTGTTAAACATAAATATGCTTCGCAATCAATTGTTATGCTATTATTGTTAATGTGGTTTTTTTTTTAAACAGAGATGGTTAAAAATATGTCGAAGAGATTAATTTAAGAGATATTGAAACAAATTGGTTCAAAGTGTCAATTACAGCAGGCTTTTTGCCGCCACCTGTAGTGAATTCGCCTTGAGTTGTACACACACATACATAGTTTTAGTCTTAACCTATGTTGCATTTGAATCTTTAGTATATTACGTTGAGAATTTAAAAAGTTTATATTAAATTTATTAAGTGATTTGGCTTTAAATCGGTTTAATTGATTTGCAACCAAACATTAATAAATATCAAATATTTTCTTAACATACATTATCAGCCATGTTCTGGATATCGAATTCAAGTGAAATTTTCAAAACCATACTGTTTTAAAGGATCATAAAAATATACCGTTTTATATACGTCATACTTTAAGTACCACTTTTATTTTTGTGGTTTTCATGGGTAACCGCGTATGTCCATTTTTTGCGACCTTGAAACGTTGATGTCATATTGCTTAAAATATTGTTCATAAAACTTCTGAAAAAATATGAAACAGTTCCGATTTTTTAACGTAATGACCAATTCCAAAAAATTCAATACCTACACCCAGAGAAAAAACATGTTTAAATATGGTCACCTCCAACAAAACTATTTTTAAAGAAAATTGTTAACATATTTTGTTTAATTTAACCATATAATTGTCATCAAGAACCATATTATGGTTGAATTATACCTCCATCAGGAAGCCACAACCATATTATGGTTGAATCCGAACATGGTATGTTTAAGAATAACTAAAACATGTTTAACATTTATAAAAGCATGGTTGTTTTTTAGCCATACCATGTTGCTCTTAGAAAAGAGGAAAATACCACTGTTAATTTAGATACAAATTATTGTCATATTTAAATATAATATGGTTGTCGGTGACAATAATATGGTTATATTGAACATTATATGTTCAAAATTTTCTTTAAAAATAGTTTTGTTGGAGGTGACCATATTTAAACATGTTTTTTCTCTGCGTGTAGCCCATCGTTTGATTTAGAATGGTTTTTCGGCTCTCCTGAAAAATTTGATTTTAAGACATTCGCAAACCCATGACAACAACAGATTTATAAGAATTGCTCTAAAAATTTTAAAAAAACTACGGTAATTTTTAAAAAAATTTAACCGAAAATTTACTTCGGTTTTAATTTCAAAAAAATTTGTTAGTATAGAATAAAAGTATGGCTGTTTTCCTGTTGCATTGTAGTAATACATGGCAACATGTTCTTAAATGCAACCACAAAAATTTTGACAATGCATTTAGTTCCGAAATGCAACTTTGTAGTTGTCACTGCGCAGAGAAAAGCAAATAAAGCAGTTAAAATAATGTAGATGCAAACCATATTCATTTACAGCACAACGTAGGTAACAATTTAAGTATTGATACATTGTGAACACACGTTTAGGAAAACAGCCTATATTAATAAAAATAATTGAAATTATGCTATGCTATGTAATATTTGATAATTTTGAAGTAATTTTTCATTATATTAAAATTCATAGAATTTTCATTATATTAAAGTAACCGTGCATAGAATAAAACTCATTTCATAAATCGATATCGGAACAAATTAGTTTAAAAGAACAAAATATAAATTGTTAAAAAGTGTTTCTTAAAAGAATTTAAAGACAGTTTTAGTTCTTAATTCGTTTGATTGGTGTTGTAAATTTTATCAAACTTTTTCACATTTGTTTTTATGTATTATTCACTCTATATTTAAAAGCCATTAACAATAAACTCATTATAACAATTACTGCTCTTAGACCACCCACTTAAATTGGGCGACCTTTATACCACACAAACAAATCGCCGAAAAACAAAAATACTCGCATCATCATAATCATCAACATGATTTGAGGTTAAAAGAAAAGCGGATTTTCAAAAAAAAGAGAGAAAAAAATATTAAAATTTTGTGTATTGTTGTAACATTATTATGGCCAACAAAAATTATGGCTAAATGCAAATGGAAAACCAAAATAAAAACAACAACTATAAAATACATATGATTTTGGTGAACCCAAAAAAGATTAAAGCTAAAATGCCTGTTTTTTTCAGCTGAAGAGAACAAGTAATTTTGCAGTGGCAAATATTTGTGGTGGGTGAAGTGGATGCTGGGGGTGGGGGAGGTGTTTACGTAGTAATCGAAATTGTAGTGTTTTTACAGATTGTTTTCAATAATCAGTTTTACCACTAATGTGCCGAGGAAATCTTATTACTATAATGCATTTTAGAGCAGCGAGCACCTATGCTTTAGAAAAATGCACTAGTCCTAACGAAAATAGGCAGTGCATATATTAAAACCAAAATAACAACTCAGATTCCAACAAAATGTTCTTTAATAAAGAATTTTAAATCAGTGAAAATAAACGAATACCAAACAATTGCTCAAATTTTGTTGGTGGGACGGCGGTAGGAGTTTGTGTAACAAATTTACACTATTGCTAAAGAGCGTTTTATAATTGGAATAATTAATAAATATTATTACCGGAGTTAAGCTTATTAGCGCAACTATGCATACATATGTTATGTATTTATTTATGAGATTGTATGAAAAAAGCTTTTATTAAATGGTTTATAGAATTGTAAATAATTATAGCAAATATTAAAGATTTTGTAAACTTTAAAGCAGTTATGCATATTTTCTTAATTTCTCTGTTTGCGCTACGTCGATACACTTTCTTTTATACAGTCAAATCCCGATAATTCGTACCCCGATAAATCGTAATTCCCGATAATTCGTAATAAACTGTCGGTCCCTTGAAAAATTCTCGTTAATGCGTAAAATTTCTATACATTTTGGTCCCCTCGCTAATTCGTAATTTTTTTCAAATAAAATCTTCTTTACATCTTATAAATCGTAATTGTTTGCTAACTACCACTTATAATTCGTAATAAAAACAACAAAAACATGGAAAGAATGCTTTTTTGCTTACCATTTTTTTATTTTTGCGTGGGTTTTTGCTTGTGTGTGGATTAATTTTTTTAAGATCAGTTTGTTACATGCATAATTTTTATTTATAATTTTTATATATTTTATTTTTAACAATTGTTTTTTTATAGTTTTAGTAAATAAATTGAAAAACCCCGTTTATTCGTATTTATTTTATTTTAACCCCGTTAAATCGAAACCCCGCTAAATCGAAAACCCCTATAATTCGTAAGAAATGGCCGGTCCCTTGCGATTACGAATTATCGGGATTCTACTGTACTTGAATTTTACAAAACTAACAAGTTGTTATTGTTAGTTCTATATAGTACTCAATTTAAAATAGTTTCCCATGTTTTATACACATATGGGCATTTCCGTCAAACGGTCCACCGCAACCGAAAATTTAAAAGTTATTAAAAGCTGATTATTTTACGATATTATTATAGAGGAATATTTAGATTTTACTAATTTTATGAATTTACCCATAAATTTGTTCACTTAGATGCACAATCAGACTGCAAAGCTGTGCAAACGTAATTTCTTATATGTGAGAATGTTATATTGTATGTTTTCTTTAATATTTATCTTTCTTAAAAGAGGTGATATTTGATAAAAAATATTCTTACATGGTCTGTAATCTAGGGAAGAGTTCAAAGAGAAATATGTTATTCGGATTAAGGGTAAATTTTTATTTTATTTTAATCATTATTCAGTTTAATTATTATAGAAAAAATTTCACGTTGGAAATGTCACGTATCGACCCAGATTTTGGCTTAAAAAAAAGAAAATCCAGAAGATTTTGGAATCAAACCAAGACATTTTAATGTTACATTGCTACGTAAAATTCTGAAAGTAGTTTGACTAAAAAATTGTGCCAGGTTTCGCTGAATTACGCCTTTTTATACATGGCCACAAAAACAACTTCTGTTTTTTCACGTTCTAACCGCTACTTCTTTTGCCATTGGCCTAGAATCGCGCCCTCCACAAACTTTAGCATAGATAACAGTTCTTTCTTAGTGCTATAATTTAAGGGTTAAGAGAACGTAAAAATATTTTTTGTTTAAAATGTTATCGCATTTTTAATGCCTACGACAGTCACGTTCAACACTTTGGAATTACCCATATACATCACAAGCGTAAATATTATAGTATTTGTGGTGCCCACTACAACTTTAAAGCTTAAATATAGATATTCACTGAACTTAAACCTTTCAGGCACATAAGAAAATTAACGAAAAACTACACTTAAAATGATATCCAAATCATATTTTTAAGCAGCTCTTGTAATACCTAATACAATGTATGTACACAACAGTGAATGTAAAGGGTTATCCAATTGGGATATACGAACTTTGGCACTTAAAAACGATCATACCGTTAAAGCAAAATATTCCAATTTGGCTGTCCTTTATTGCTTTTTTGGTTTTGTTAGAATTACTGGGACGCCCTGCCCTTTATTTAGCAGAACATACATTTAAAAAAAATTATTTTTATATCCAGTCCCATTGTGCGTTTGCTACTTAAGCTCTTATTCGGTTTTACACAAAAACTTTTACTAAATTTAAAATAAAATCATTTATTATAATATTTTTTTAATTGGAATTTTATTTTAAATAGTTTTCAAGATTAATTTTAATATTTATGACCAATTTTCTTAATAACCTTAAAATTGTTTAAGTTTTTTTTAGCTTGTGTTCATTTAAGAACTTTATTCCACTTTAGTTAGTTCTTTTGTTTTTTTTTTCTTCAATCTAATACTTTTAATTTTCCTGAAGATGTATTTCAATAATCTATTAGTGGTCACTCAGTGATAAGGAAATATTTAACAAAAATTTCATAGTTTCACCCTTAAGCCTTGAAAATGGGAATAATAAAGTTCTTGAACTTTTTTTATTGACTGATTGTATAAATAAATGAATAAATACACTAAAAATATAACAACTTAATAACAATAATAATTTATACAAAAGATTTATCTAAGATGGCCAATAGAGAAGAGGAAGGAGTGTGTCCTTTACGTATGTCCAGTTATAGATTAAAATGATTGAATAAACAACAAACAATTTAAAATCATATTAAAATAAGATTTTATAATTACCTAAAAACCATAATACGGAAAATTTACAAGAGTTTATAAAAAACAACACACACACACCCACTGACAAAAAAAAAAAGATAAATTTTCTTGTGTATTTTTAAGGCCTTAAGGATTTTGGAGTAAAGATGTGTGTGTGTGTGTGTGTATGTGTTAAAAACTGAACTATAAGACAAACAAATTTATATGAACATACAAGAAAACTCTTAAGAAGTTTATTATTGTTGTTTTAAAAACTTATTTTACTTAAAGATTCTTGTCGAGCAATAACCCAAAGGAAAAAAAATATATACATATAAATACATTCCTACTTACCAGAATTCTCACCCTAACCCTGTTACCCAAGGATTCCAACAAACTAACATTTTAATTGGAGCATAAGATTAGTTTAAAGTAGCCTGGTCAAGTAAAAGGCAAAAAAGAAATAACCAAAAACAAATAACTCCCCTTCTCTTTAGCCCACAAAAAGGGGTTGATTGTTATTTTACTCCCAAAGCTTAAACCATTATTGGCAAAACAATTGGTCATTTTGTATGTTTCAAAGCTTTGTGAGACCCCGTCCCAACTCTTTTAGCAAGAAAATTTTGTTAGCAAAAGAAATTCAAATACATCTTAAATGTTCTTAAGAAACTTACAATCAGGGTTATTAAGGTATTTTATGCTTGAGCAGCTTAAAAGAAAGAAAATTTTAAGGATATTAAATATTTTTTTTTCTTTTATGTATTTAATGTACATACGTATGTATATATGTATATGTTATGGTGATTGTTTTTTTTTAATTTTTCTAAAAGAAAACCAAAACTAGTCCTTAAGCCATGGCAGTAATAAACAAAGTGTACATCAATTATAAATTAAAAACAATTATTAATTTAAAGCTGTAAAATAAAAAAACAAAGCTTACTAAAAACTTAAAAATTAAAATTGAAAAATTGCTACAAAGTATAAAAAAACACTTAAATCAATGACTTTATTTGTTTAAAAATATTTGTCAGAAAAAAAAAATAATTCAAATTAAAGAGCCTACAAAAAAGAAATTGCTAAAAAGTTAATTGGAGTTTATAACTCAACAAACATTTGAAAATATTTGGAAAGTCAGAGAAAACTTAAGAAGACACAATGCAGAACTACTTTAAAACATAAACTTTAAGGTTATTATTTAAAACAGTTAAGTTAATTATGGATGATAACAGTACACTGATAGAAAAACGCATCTTCATATTGATGATGTCCTAACATCAGAATTGTGACATCAATGTTGCTACAAATGGCATCAATGATGCAAAAAGTAACATCAATCCGATGACTAACGTCTTTGTATAATTTTGTCATTTTTTACGTGTCATCTATTTTATGACTGTAGTGACATCAATTCGATGATAAATTTTGTATATTATTAACATTATTTTCATGATTACAATTATAAGAAGCAAAAATTCCTACATTCTATTTTTTTTAAATTTTTTAGTTAAATACATAAAATTTTTAAGGTAGAATAGTAACAAAAACCATATAGGGCATGGTGCTGGTGTCTTATTATTGAGAGTTCTGCTGTAAACAAAGGTCGTAATTCAACAAACGTGAAACAAACATATGTAACGGGTAAGTAAATAATAATATTCTCTCACTTTGACTTAAGTCGATTTCAACGACTTTGACTTAATGACAAACTGTCATTAAATTGATGCTAATGTGTCCTTTCTCCGATGTACCTGCGTCATCGCACTGAGGTCATGTTCGTCATATCTGTGATGTCGATGGATCAGCCCATTGATGATATAATTTCATTTTGACCCTGAAGACACTTTGGCCAAGTGATGTTAAGGTTGGCATCACCATGATGAAAAGTGTCATGAGGTCAAAAACGAAGACACTTGTCATAGTACTGATGTAAAAATACATCAGCGTTATGACGCCTTTTCTATCAGTGTATGCTAAAACTTGACACTTTTTTGAGACAAGCCGGTCACCTGGCGTTCTAACCTAACTCGAGTACGCTGAATTCAATGTTTTTTAAATCAGCTCTTAATTTCAAAATATACCGATTTAATTAAATTCTTATATTTGGCCCCTTCAGCGCCTAGGATGCCCTTAGATGGGTCGAATGTAAGACCAATTCCACTTTATTTTTCATCTATCTCCTATCTGCAATCCTGAAGGGGACTCTCATACAAAATTTCCAATACAGGCTATAACTGCCAAGGTGTCGTCCTAGAAGGATAAAATGTATGATCGACCTTAATTAGTTTTGTATCCTTAACATTTTCTCAGAACATACTTGCCCTTAATCTCTACCTCTTAAGGGGGCTCCCATACAAATATTGCGATTTAATGAAATTCTTAAATTTGGACCCTGCAGTGCCCAGGATGCCTAGATGGGTCAAATGTCTGACCAAGCCAACTTTATTTTTTATCCTAATGATTTATTTTTAACATACCTACCCACTTTCACCATTCCTTAAGGTGGCTCCCATACAAAATTTCCAATATAGAAAAGCATTGGAGGAAAAGCCCAATAACTGCCAAGCAGTTGTCCCTAGGAGAATGAAATGCATTACCGACCCCAACTAGTTTTTTGTTTTAAACATTTTCCCTAAACATTCTTGCACTTTATCAACACTTTGTAGGGGGGCTCCCATACAAATATTGCGTTACATAAAATTCTTAAAATAATTAAAATTCGTTTTTTGTGAATAAAATCAAAAGTTGTTAACATATTTAAACCGTTTATGGCTTATTTTGTTTGAAACTTCGTTGTTTATATGTCTGCATTTTCCAATTTTTTATGAAATTTTAACGAACAAGAATTTCAAAATGCGGTTTAAAAATTATTCTCTAAAACGACTGCACATAGTAGAAAAACGTTAACCATTGCTTAAAGGTTTTTTTATTGCGGAATTTCGGTTTTTTTTAAAGTAATATATGCGAATTTAGGCGAATATATAGCTATTCGGCTTGTCTGTTTTTTCAACTACTTAGCACAGTATAATTAATGCAACTTTTATTTTCTAAGCTCGTAGAGAGGACAACAGACCAAAATTTGAAGTTGCCTAAGATGACACTTTTTACACTAGTTTCTGAGCAATACTCAAACAAGGTACATGATGTTAACCCCTTTCTGCACTTAATAGCAATTAAATCCAAAGAACACGTTATATAAATAGAAAATTCGCTTATTACGTTAACAAAATGAAATTTATAAAAATAAAAAAGTCCACTACAATTCAAAATTTGTATTAAGGTTTTCTTGTGCTAGACAGGCAGGGAGAACTTCCGAACACATTAATAAAGCGAGCTGATTGATGCAAAAGCAGACGCCCGCTTGCAGGCATACCAAATCGCCGACACCCGTGGCATTAGTTTTGAATTGCGCCAGTGACTCGTCATGTCATTTCGAGTATCTTTGAAACTCAGAATTGAGGTGGATATCAGTGCAACCGATTGCCCGCGACTGCATAAATCAGCCACGCCGCATATCTGCTAGATGTACCACTATGTACAACCTGTGACGCGTGTGGTAGCATTCAGCTGTTCTTCACACAGGCAGATAAGAACTCCGAATTTTTATTTTTTTTTTTATTTACTTATTCAAAATTAGGATTTACAATTTTTAAAATGGTCTAAGCGCCATTAAGGCTTTGTTGAGATACATATGCAATTCAAAAATATTCGGTTAAGTTCAGAAAGAGGTCTACTGTGAACTTTTAGAATTAAAACTATTTAAACAAATAATTTTCGCATCATTTTCTTCTATATGAATTAATTTTGTACAAAATCCGATTTAATTATTTAATTTTTAAATTTATCATGGTGCTTAATTTTTTGGTACATATTTCTTGAATTTAATAGATTTATTATTTCTGAGGGAACTGGAATGCAACTAGTTGAATTAGTTTTAAAATAACTATTCGTTCGTTATAATGATTAAATAAGGTTCGCTGCCAAAAAGCCAAGTTCAACACAAGCATTACTTATTGGAACACAAAGCAGTATTAATATCAACTTTGTTAAATCTTCAAATTACCGTTTTCTAATAACTTGCCAATTTTTTTCAGTTAAACCATTAATTAAACATCAAATCAGTTTTAATTAAAAACTTCATAAAGTAAATTAAACGTTTACTTATAGCAGCAAAATAACATGGGTAGCTTCTTAAAACATTCAACATGTTTTTTGTTTTTCTAACTATCATTTCAACTTTTTTAATCCAATTGAAATCAATAGTTTTTTAAAAAGTTATCTGTCAAAGGGTACTTTATACTTTCACAAAAGTCTGAAGTATTTTGACGAAAATGCTTTCCTGATCTAATTATAGTTTGAACATTTTCAAAAAAAAAAAAAACAACAATTTAGCATGACTGAGTTATTCTCTCAAAAAACGTAAGACTTGTGTCTTAGTGTGAATAACCCTTTAGTAGTTAATAAAAATTGTTTAATTTTATATCAAAAAAAACAAAATATTTAATATTAATACATCTTTTTCCTGTAATAGTTGTTAATGTTATTTTCATCTAATTTTTTGTTGTGCTTAAAAACAAGACACAATGTTTGATAATTGTAAAATGTTTATTCTTAATATTAGAAACAACATAGAATTTTAAGCTACTTATTTTGCTTATTTACTTTTCTGTAGTAACTTGTTAAGAGACATAATATTTATACACATAGCAAACATATATAACAGATAGATATGTAGATGGATAGACAGAGTGGCAGACGGACGTTGTACGGGTTTAGGTTGTAGGTTGTATAATGTAAATGTGTAGTTGGCTTGGCTTATTATTAGTTGGCTAGTTCTTAAGTTAGTTAGTTTGTTGGTTAGTTTTCTTACCAAACCAAAACCAGAGATACATACATAATTTTAAAGAACTACATGTGCACAAGATGAAGTAGTTTTAGGTCAGAAGCCGGTTTATATTTTTTATAAACCAATCAGGTGGTTTATCATTGAATAAGGCAAGTTTTTCCAGCTTTTTCCTTGAAAAACAAAGTTTTTGCATTTTTTGCAAGTTTTTCAATTTATCAGGCAATATGGTTTTATAATATTACGTATAAATTTAGCTAGGACTTGGGGTCTCACAGACTCCTTTACGTGACCCGTATTAATTAAACAGCAAGCATTAGCAAAAATGGTAAAACTGTGGCTAACAAATGATTTAGCAGATATTCAATTAAACAAGTAAAATTGGTAAAAACAATCTTCTATTGTAAGGAACTTTATATTGAAAGAAAAGTAGACAGAGATGGCATTGTATATAGTTTCTTTTTATATAAAGTAAGTTTTGCTACGTTTTAATCCCACACCACAATAGTGGAGAGGGTATTATGCATTTGTGTTTACGTGTGTAACGCCTAAAAATATTGTTCCATAAAGTATACCGATCGACTCAGAATCACTTTCTGAGTCGAACTAACGATGTCCTTCCGGCTGGCAGGCAGGCTGGCTGGCTGTCCATGTAACCTTGTGCGCAAAGTACAGGTCGCAATTTTGGAGATAGTTTGATAAAATTTGGAACATTTGTTCTTCTTGGTACAAGGACCAAGCCTATTGAAAATGGGCTAAATCGTAAGACCGCGAGGGAAGATAAGGGGAAATTTCTTCCTGTCAGAAACTATCAAACCGCTTTTAATGAATTTTAAAACATTAATAGATCCATATTTATATGGACACATAGGGATGCATTTTTTAAAAAATAGGACCACGAGGGGAGATAGTGGCAATTTAAAACATAGATAGGATAACCTATGCAGTTTTTCAAAAATAACATCTCACAAACTTTCAAACCAATTTTAATGAAGTTTATAAACGTGATGATGTGTTTTTTAATACTGTGGTGTAGGGTATCATATGGTCGGGCTTGACCGGCTATACTTTCTTACTAGTTGTTCTTAATTTTTTACAATAATTTTTAAAATACATAACATGCTTTTTGAATTTAAGAAATAATAATATAATATAATTTAATTTAATTTAAAACTGTAAAACATAAGAAAATATAAAATCGGCAGTAGGTCAAGACTAGGACAATTATTGGCAATTTTTCCAGAAGGACTTTGAGCACTGCGACTTTTTGGCTTATCGCAAATCCCACATGTTAGTAAACGTTGTCTTTCTGTGCAATGTTGGTGGACAAAAACGCCATGTCTTTCTTGAATTCTGAAAACCTTAGAATGTTGACATACGGTATTACAGGGTTGATAAAGTTGGTACAATTGTACTTTTTTTGGTACAATTCAAAACTAAAAAGTACGCTGGTACTCCCGTGACTCATTTGGTACTATTTCCAAATTTTTCAAACCTACATATATACATATTTATAATTGATATAAAATGGCAACTCGTATTTATTGTCTAATGAATATAGGCGGAGTTTAGTGTTTGGTGCAGTCGCGACTAGTCGTAGCTTTTTTTATGAAATCTAAGGGAAACTATTTTGTTGTTGTTGTTGGATTTAACAAAACAGCTATGATATTTTGCATTTGCTCTTTTGCAAAATCATTTGCACCAAACACTGAACTCCGCTATTGTGAATAGATTTTTGAACTTGTTCATTGAACGATTGCTTATGCCACATTCTAAATTAAGTATCAGCGGCAGCATATAAGCGTGCATTTCCGGATGATATTGGCAAGTTTTTAAAATATATAGGAAACCACTTCTACAAAAGTTCTACATAATTAGTTAATTAGTTAGACTTCCTCTCAATTCAATATTATTTTGGAACGAACTCATAATATTTTCAAATATTCGTCAACAAGATGGTTGTCACGTCAAGAAGTAATCAACAAAATTTTGGAACAGTGGGAGCCCACTTCATTATTATTTTACTCCAAATTATTTTGAAGGAGATTTTACAAGCGCTAAATTAAATTTAATTATATCCCAACTTTCTACTCCACCCTATAAAATGTCTTTCCTGTTGCTGCAGTAGATATTGAAAATTTTAAACACAATAAATTTGGAAATGCAAGCCGAAGATGCTCGTATGAACACATTTTTAGAAAGCTTAAAAATTTTATTTTCGTTTAAAATTCGAGATTGCATTTTGAGAAATATTCATCAATTTTACACAAAAAGACGATAAATTCTAAAAAGTGTATGAAAATGCTCTATGGCGGCAATCAAAAATACAAATTAAGGGATTTCTCGACTTATAAACGGCATTATACAAGTCTGGCTGGACCAAATACAATTTGTTTGTATTCTTGAATATTTTGGAAAACTAATTATTTTGAAAAATCCGGGGCTCGAAATTAATTTTTTACCTATGGTCTCTTCGGGAAAGTTTCTTGGAATGACTTACAAGAATTGCTTTTGACGAGAAAAAATTTTACCCATCCTATTATTATGTATAATTAATGATCATGTATTTTTTGTTATGTAGAAATGTATAAATGAATTTAAAGTACCTTTGGTTTTTGTTGTATTAAATTTTTGTTTTTAATAATATAATAAGAAATAAAAAATTATAAATAAATGATTTAGTACTATCTGGGCCGAAAAAGTACGATTTTAAAAGTTCGTTGGTACGATATTGGGTTTCTCATTTATCATCCCTGCGGTATTACAAATCCTCTCAGAACTTTGAATAAGCATAATTTACCAAATATAAATTAAACGATGCAAGTTCCTAGCGCAAAAAAAAACTCAAGTAGTGGGATTACAGTGAAACGCATTGTATTCTGTTCAGTATTTCGTGTGAAATGCTGGCAAAATCAATATAAAAAAATTTCTGTGAAATACATTCGAAAAATTTCGATAAAGTTTTACCCTGTTTATATTGCGAGAAACATGCGAAATGTTTCTAGCACCATTTTTGTTCTCCGTGCGAATCAAGCGCAGCTCATATTGTTTCGCAAGAAATTTTTAACAAAAGCTGATCATTTTAATTTTGGTTGTTCTTATTTTGTATTTGTGTAGTGGCATTTACCACAAGCGTTACAATAAAAAAAATGGCGCACTTGATCAACAAGATGGTATTAACTCAAAATTTAAAAATTTTCAGTAGAAGCAAAACTATTTTAACTTTTACATTAAAGGCATATGAAAAATAATTTTTAAACCAACCTTTTCATTACCAAAAAGTAGACAAAATTGAATGATATTTTTATAGAGGGTAGAGATATGAATATCACGTGGCGATTTCTTCCGAAAGTTAAAAAAATAACAATTTTAAGTTAATATCGCACTCGATCAACAAGAGTTTTGTTTACCTTCGCAAAACAAAGTTGTTTACTTGTAACCAATAAAAGCGTTAGGTTTTACAAAAAAACGCGAGATAGATAATATTGATACATGCCAAAATTTTCGTGTGAAATAATCAATGTTGCTCAACATTTTTCGCAAGTTCGAACAGGGTACTAGGCTTGAAGTCGAATTTTGTTTAATATATTCGAGCTATGAGTCGAAGGTCAAGAATTGTAAATAAATGATAGGTTTCATTATTCTATAAATCCTAAAATTTTAAATTTACTTAGTCGAAACTACTTGTGACTTTAAGACTGTAGTCGAAAATAAACATTAATGGCGATTTCTTCTCTGAGAAAAATATGTTACAGTATATACATGTAACATTTTCTAATGTTACCTATAATCACTCGAAGTGTTACATGTTGTGCAATTTCAATAGAACATAATTAGTGCTTTTATTCGCAAATATTACACTTCCATCATTAATGTACTTAATGAGCGATTTTTAAAGCTATTTTAGCGGTTTCTACACGCTATTACGGGTTTGAAACAAATACTAACATCACTAATGGCTTATAAAAATTAAAACGATTATAATATAAATATACTTTTTTTAATTTTAATGTGTAAATATTTTTATATTTTGTTTTAAAACAAATTTGTTTACAAAATTATGAGCTGTATGAATTAAGACAAACAAAATAAAACATTTGTTGTACAAACAAAGTACCCAATAAAAAATGTTATCATTTTGCGAAGCACTAATGGTACATTTAAAAAATAAGCGCACAATTATGCGCAACGCAATAAGACATACAGAAATGCAGTAAAGTAAGTGAAAGAACTCTCAACAACTTTTATAAAAAAAATAACATTTCAAGTGCTACGGCATTCCCTTACCACGAAGCACGTTTGTAAGGGAGAATACTAAAAAATAACTGTATCAAAACGTTCAGTGTGTAAAGCTTATCGTTACATCCAACAATTTTTATATGCGCTGAATGATGCGCTTTATGTGTCAAAAATGTATTGCTTCAAAGTGGGAACTCGCCATATAAAATTCATGCCTTCCGTAAGCGCAATGGTAAGCGAAACGTTTATGTTTCTCCCTTACAAACCTGCTTCGTTGGAAGCTTAATTTTTTACTGGATAGTAAGTACCAAAGTTGTAGAACAGGGCTGTTCATATTGCTTAAGTAAAAGTAAGGGTAAGATATGCAACATGTTTTGCACGTTTTTCATCAACATATTCGCAAAAGAACTTGAAAATTTTTCCCACAGCTGTATTTTTTGTACAAACGAACCCAAAAATGTAGAACATGTAACATTAATGCAACATTTTTCTCAGAAAAGAAATCGCCATAAGTATCGTTCCTTAGTGGTCGGTTCGGTATATTTGTGGAAGACAAGAACACTAATAGTGTTTGTGCAGTAAATCATTAAAAAATAATGTTTTCTGGTTGTGATCTTTGAACATGCTGTTTAATAAATAAAAAATTTAAAAATGAATGTAAAAATCATTTGTTTTAAATGAAATGTAAATGATCCGTTTTTTAAATGAATTTTAATTTGTTTAAAATGAATTTTCGTTTGAATTTAACTACATAATATTTTGAGTGCACAATTGTTCTGTTTTATAGCGAAGAACAGAACGAATAGCATCATACAATGCAGCAGTGGATTTTGCTTATGGATTTTGTAGCCCTTTAGAATTAATCCAAAATGTTCAGCAAAATGGTCTTATACAAGATTAAGAAATGAGGGCCGAACATTTCACTACAATGGTGAAAAGCAAAATGGGCTAAAGCTGGAAGTTTATAGCACGCGCTCAATGCGTTAATGCATCTGTCAAAAAAGTAGAATCAGTACAAAATTGTATTGAAAGTTTGCACAGCAAACGCATAAAATGCAAACACGTATTGAACGCACGAATGCATTCCGTATGTTACTTCTACAATATTTTTCTTAGACCCTATAAACTATAAATATTCTAAGTCCTTATGAGGAGTCAAGTTGATTAACCGTTGTCTGTCTGTCCGTTGAAATGAGTTTTTCGAAGACTCTACACACAGAGAAAAAATACCAATGTTAAAATAACATGGGGAAATGTTGTGCAAAAGTATGCCCTTTATTTAAATTTATCACTATTTCATATAAATTTTAAATGAAAAATATTAAAATTACCTTAAATCACGTTTATTTAATATTGTTCACTGTTAAAATAACATTGTTCAATATTGGATCCATAAAAACCTGTTTTATATTAAAATCAAAAGTTTATCTTGTTAAATTAACATACATACATACTTAAGTATGTACATTTTTTTATTTTCATGTTTAAAATATGCTATAAAAAGAAGACAATTCCCGTATTCTTTTAATTAAAATTATTTATTTAAAAAGTACATCAAGTTTTCAAAGTAGAATGATGACGAAACCCGTATTGGGCCATTCTGATGATACTGCTGTTAACAAAGGGGAATATAAAATAAGTGAAACATGTGTTACAGTCGTAAGTATTTTGAATAATTCTTAAATAATTTCTTATGTTGTTTTCACACTGTTATATCACACTCCAACCAATTTGATTCTACATGAAATTCACGTTGTTTCAACTTGTTATTGTTATTTCAATATAAATGACATTTTGCTCTAACTTTACTGCAATGTTAAATTAACATGAATGATAGTTATTTTAAAAGAAAAAATGTTGTTCGCAAGTTATTGTAAAATCATGTTAAATTAACATGAAGCAACAATGAAGCAAAATCACTACTGACAAATGTAAAATCAACCTTGTTTTGAACGAATTTGCATTGATTTTTTCTGTGTGTAGATATGATAAGGACTTGGCTGTTATATATTTATATCTCATGAAGCCTGGCATTTTTTGCTATTGAAATTCAGCCTGATCGGTCTGCAAATGGCTCAGATATGAGCAAAAAATCACGACTGCCTGTAAATTTACCCAAAAATCCCTTCTTGTTGTTGTTAATGTATATCTGAAGAATGCAAGATCCAAAGTTTTCAAATTGGCTACAAGCATCTCGGTTATCAATTCACAACATCCGACAAAGTGTAGACGGGATTGGACAAGTGGGCGTGGCACAAAGTTGATATATTTATATCAAACAGAAATTATTTAAATTTCTGTTGCTGTCGCAATATGGTAAAGGATATAAAGAGCACACTAACTTGTTTTATTTTAAGTCAAACACTTTTTTGATATGCATATTAAATTTCTTTGGGGGTTTTGTGCATATAAAAACTTGATCTGTAGTAATTTTGGAAATGCCTATTAAGAACAATATTATTTCGATAATTAATTAAAAATATTGAAATCGCTACTTTAGCTAAACTTTTATGTCTGTATTCATAAAGATTTGTTAACTTTAATAAGAGTTTACAGAACAAATTTTCTATGAAAATTTGTCTTAATAAAGGTTTTTTAAATTTAATAATCGTTTATGAATACGGGGCTTATAGTGTAAGAAGCCATTTTTGAACTGCATTTTCTAAAAGTGGTTTTGTAGATTTTTTTAAACGAAAAATTCCTTATGTACTTGCCTTAAAGTTTTATTCATAAGCTGTTAAGACAATTTAGATTCTGCATGTTATGTGTTATCTTTTACTTTAAGGGTTAAAAATTTAGTTTCAAAATCCTTTAAATGTGTAAAATTTTGTTATATTGTTTATTTTAGTAAAGATTAAGGTTTTATTGTAAATAAGAAGAAACAAAATATGAACATACATTGTTGTTAGTGGTCATTTGATTGGCTTAATATTAATGTTCGACAATTTTACATGTTGGCATTAGGCTGGTGATTTGGAATTTTCGATATTTTGTTTTTTTCTAAAAATAGTCTTAAACCTACACCTCAACCACAATTAACAACACTAAAAATAAAAAACTATTTCTCAAAATAAAAAAAGCATAATCACAAAAAGCTTAAGTCTAATTTTTGTTACACTTTACAAAAAAAAAAAAAAAAACAATAGTGTTTGGCTTAAGCTCACCAGAGCTGTTGTTTTTCTTATTGGTTTTGTGTTGAATTTGAAAACGTTCTTATATGTTATAAATAAGCAGTGGGGGTGACCTCGTCTCTAAACATTGGTTATTAGTTTTAATCCTATTTTATATTTATTTTATTTTTAATGTTCATTTTACTAATATACCATAATATTCAACGTATGAATTACATATAGACCAAGTTTACATTGTATATTTGCTATCTACAAATAACTAAATTTTTTTTTTTTTGCTAAATTTTTTCCTATTTAATCATATTTAATGGATTTTTTTCTGTTGTTACACAAATACATATACATATAAAGAAAAAGACAAAAAAAAAAAAAAAAGGAAAGCCAAAATACTAGTGTAACTAGCTTAAAAAGAAATTAAAGCTTTGTACTTAATATTCTAGCTGTTTATTGGTATTTACAAGTAAAGCAAATAGTGGGACACAAAAGTGGAACAACACAATAGTTTGAAAACAGAGAAAATTTATGGTTCATATTTAAAAGGTAACGTAAAAAATGACATACGATTACTGTTAGAGCATTAGTTTAGAATATATCCGATTTCTAAGCTTTTGATCGAAGCTTTCTTTGATTTGAGTTTTAAAGTTTTGTATACACTTTAAGTAATTTCAGAATTGCCATAAGCATGTAAGCATTTAAAAAAAAGCTCTTTTAGAAGAGAAGCTGATAAAATAAAAAAACAATGCTACATCGGTACCACATAAGCTGGATTCAAAAATGAGAAGTCCTTTAATAAAAAAATTAAGCCACTTCTTAGCATTTGGATTGAAGATTTATTAACTAATTTAATGCTGTAATACTGTATCTTGTTGTAGTAGATAGGCATTAAATAAATAAAAATACAAATACAAAATTAGCGAAGAATGCCTTTAAATAAAAATGAGGTTCAAACGAAAGCTTTAACTTTATTTGAAGATCTAAAAAAAAAAAAAATATACGTTATCAAGTGTTCTAAGTCAATTTATACCCTCCACCACAATTAGTTGTGAAGAGGGTAAACTAAGTTTGTCATTCCGTGTAAAACTTTTTATCTATTCTGCCTCCTTGAGTAATTCTAAGTCGATTAAGCCATGTCTTTCTGTTTATTTGTTGAAAACACGCTTACTTTCGAAAAACTCAAAAGAAATGAACGAACTTATTGTTTTATTCGACTGGAAATTATACTGTAATATTTCATAAAGATCGTTTTAAAATGTACCCTAGGCCCCATATAAACCCTACTCCCGGAAAACAGTTTAGTACGCCTTAAACCGTAATTAATAGTGCTATCAGAATAAAATTTAATATGTCACGTCTAAAACCGGCATAAATAATGCTATCGGAAAATGTAATATATTACAGTTTTATATGACTAGTAATCACACTAACAAATTACGTGATGATCGGCCCATAATTTACTAAAGGCCCAATATGAAGCCCACTCTGGTAAATTAATTAATTATTAAATTAATGATGCTAAGATAGGCCTGCCATACGTCCTGGTTTTCCAGGATTGTCCTGGTTTTTTTATAAAAAATTTTCTTTTTGCTGGTTTTATTTGTTAACAAAGGTTAAGATTTCTGTTATAACACTGCTAACATAAAGCAATTGTATAAACAACTTTAATTTAATTCAACTGTTATCTGGTGTTTACGTCGTTTAACTAAAAGCTTTCAACAAAATTAGATGAGAGTCAATTCTCTTCCAAATTTTGTTTCAACTAGTTGCTTTAAAAAGTTATACCGTGTTAACAACTTTTATAAGTAATCGAAAACCGATAACAAATTACTTTCTTTAAAATAGCCCATACACGTTTCAGTTCAATTGTCAACTGAGTCGGTTATTGTCCAAATCAAAGCGTGTATGGCTTTGTCAATTGATTAGTTTGACAGTTGTCAAGTTGGTTGAAGAAAAATCAAAAGATTTAGATTTTTTCAAGTCTGCTCAATGGACTTAAGAAAGAAACTCGTTAAAGACTGAAACACTGCAGAGTAATATTCAATGTAGCAGGAGTTAACACTACTATTGCACTATAGTACTTGGTTGCAAAGGTTGCTCATCCAAAAACTATGTTTCTAGCGCCATCTGTTTTGGATACAAACAGTTGAGTTACTCGACTATTGCACTGTAAAGAACAGTGCAAAGAACATATCTTTCACCAGAACCGTAACTAAGTAACCACTTCAGCGCTGATAGCCTCATATATTGTTGGATTTAAAAATAAAAACTGGATGGTTTTTACATATACATACATACATATGCATTAAAAAAACTTTTTTGTTGGCGTAATTTTTTATCCATTTTTTCTACGTGTCCTGGTTGGTAGGTTTAAACTTCTGGCAGCCCTATGCTAAGAGCATGCAAGAGCTTTCAAGACAGATTGCTTAGAAATGCTGTTAAAACATGAGAAAATCTCTAACACGATGAGTCTACACTTAACATTAACATCATGTTTCTGTCAATGTTGAGCATTTCATGACATATGTAGACTGAGTATTAAGTTTGATGAAACTGTCATTTGCTTAAGCAAAGTGCAAAACAGATCGCGCATTTCGTTCGAAATCAGATGCTTTTTGATTTTGTTTTTATATTCTGCGCCGAAGGTAAGGGGGTATATGTATGCTTGTCATTCCATTTGTAATTTTTACAATATTGATCCTAGACCCTATTGAGTATAAAAACTCTGGATTTAGAAGAAAAGTTTAGATCACGATGTCCGTCTTTCCAACCGTCTGTCCGTTAAATAGGTTTTCCTTAGACCACAGATACGATGGCGACTCGGTAGTTATATATTTATGTAAAATTTAGTCCGGAATTGTTTGCTATTAAATTCAGCCTTATCGGCTCACAAATAGCTGAGATATCGTCGCTGTTTTAACTAACTGTCCTACGAGCACGTTCAATGTTTTTTGTCTTAAATATTGTCATTTCCTAGCCAAAATACGAATGAAATTGGGTTTTATATAGTATAACATATTTTGTTATGTGTTAAATAAAGAATAAACAAATACATATTTAAACGAAACCTTGTTCATTAAATTTTTGAATCCCAAGGCAAAATAAAATAATTTGTTTTTATTTTTGTTTTTTTTTACCCACTTACAACTACATTAAGAGTTGTCAAAAAATCAACCAATTATAGTCGGGACTGTAAGAAAAGATAAACTCACTGTTTATTGTTGCTGTTTTGTTTAAACTTTGATATTGTTACAAGTAAAACTGGTGTTTATAATTCTCATTCGCTTAACAGTTTTATTTGTTTAATATCTTTAGTTTTTCTAAAATCTTTGGATGAAGTTTGCTGACGATCTGCCCTAAGCAACCAGTGAAATGCGCATAGGAATAGCTTATCCCATCTACAATAAATTTCAGTTTAGCAGTAGTATGAAATGGGTATTTAGGACATTTAAACGAAACTTTGTTAATTAAGTTTTTGGATCCTAAGAAAAACTTTGATGACAAATATTTTTATTTTAAATAATTAACTCAATTTCCAAAAAAATCAGTTAGGTCAGTTAGTGAAAACAGCTACAATATGAGCAAAAAACCCCGACCACTTCTTATTTAACCCATAAAACCCATATTGTTGTGGTTTTAAAATTTTTTTTATGTATATCTTTAGAACGGCAGAAGCCAAAGTTCCCAAATAAGGTACAAGCATCTTAGTAATCAACACACAATATCCGTAAAATTTTGGCGGGATTGTGGAAGTAAGCATAGCACTTACATACAAAGAAATTTTGGATTTCTGTAAATATGGAGAACGGCAAGAGACACAGTTTTCAAATAAGGTACAAGGATGATATCCGACAAAATGTAAGCACGATTTGCGAAGTAAGCGTGCCACATCCCGTACAAAGGCATTAAAGATTTCTATATATCTACAGATCGGCAAGAGCCAAAGATTTCAAATTAGGTGCAAGCATCTTGGTTAACAATACACAACATCCGACAAAATGTGGGCGGGATCGGAGCAGTGAGCTTAGCACAAAATAGATTTATTTATATCTTAAGAACGGTATCTTTATTTTAATGGCACAATGGTGAAAGGTATTCAAGATTCGACATAGCCAAATAAAGCAAACTTACTTGTTTGTTTTAAATTAAATATGTTACTAAACATTTTTCCTTACCATTGAGACTTTTTCTTGTATATAGCATAAACATTTTTCAAGCGTAATCGCTAAAATGAACAAAAAACCTGTTTGTTTACGAGACCGTCAAAATTAATTAGAAAAAGTTGGCCACAAAACAAAAAGAGAGAACAAAGCTATAAATATTGCAAGAAATAATAAAAATCTAAAACCAGACATTTCAAATATAATCTCCTAAGGAATTTAAAACAAATTTCTACCAGATATTTATTGAAAATTATTTCAAATATCAAAATAAACTGTCTTAAAAATCGTAAATTTTCTGTATGTTAAGATAAAGTACTTAAAAAATTCATATTTAAATAAAAAACCTCAACATGTTTTCTTGTTATTTTTTTAAGGGTTAAAATATGCTTAAAAGCTCAAGCAGAAAAAATTTAGGGATTAAGTTTGTTTTTGTATTAAGGATAATTTTTGTACAAGAAAAAACCTTAAAGCACACATGCTACTCACTACAGAGTAAGCAATAGAATTATATAAACGAAATTATATAAATGATTTTAAAATCAAAATCATACAAATCAAGAGTCCTTGATAGCATGAATTCAAAATATTTCTTTCAAGTATGTGAGTTTATAAGTGAGTGTATGTTTGACTTAAAGCTTGGCTGGCTGTAGTGGTAGAATAAAAGAGAATATTACTTTATTAAAAGCCACAATAAGATTTGTTACAAACATTTCGACCCTTTCCCTCGTCTTCGTCTCTGAAACAAAGCACTTTTTCAGCTTTCACTTAGTTTTTATCCGTTTTCGGTTTGTTTTTTGTTGTTGTCATTTTATATTTGACATCTGCATAAAAGTGCATTTAGATGATTTAAGGATATGGGTTTAACAACAACAAATACAAATACAACAACATCAAAACCAATACCATTATTTGTTCGTATTTCCTGCATTTGTAGTAGTGGTAAAGTAGTAACAGCAAAAAAGAGATTAAAATGTCAATAAACACTTACATATGCAAGTAAATATGAATGGATGTGTTAGTCATTTTTTAAGGACCTCTTTAGCAAACATTGTAAATTTCTAGAAATTCAAAAAAAAAAAACAAAATAAAATAAAATGTATAAGCGGTTTTTCAGTTCTTTGTCCGAAATCTCTTTTGTTAAAAGTCAAGCAGTTTAAATACAACTTTATTCCTCAAAAATGGTTTTGAAAAAAATTTAAAAATACGTAAAAGAGGGTATCCCAAAATTAACACTATATATCCATTTACCGTCAATTGTTCAGAAAAGCGTTAGCAACCATAAAAAACAAAATTTTAACAGATGGTTCTGTTGGTTTCGGCTCCAAATGAACATGCAAAGTGAAGAGAGTTCGTTTAATGAATTATTAAACTTCAAATTGTTAATGCAGATGCATGATGACTTAAGAAAAATCATTTTTACCTTGATGTACATAATTATAATGTCACTGTTTTCTCTGTATTTCGAACTAAATGCATAATCTACAAATAAAACTGTTTAAGTAAATACTGCTTTTGCTTGTTTTTGCGATTTAATAACAAAGTGTTTCTGCCAAAGTATTGTATGGCTGCTCAGGCCATACAATCTGTGAAGTTATTCAACTGCTGCATCAGAAATTTTCAGGACATCTACTATCAGTGATCATAATTGGTCTCCTAGATCGTGTGATTTAAATCTATTGGCTTTTATTATTTTTAAAGTCAAACTCACACCCACACTTTCATTACAGAAGAATAAGCCTTTCAAAAAGCTAAGGCTTCTTAAATGACACAAAATAATATTAAATTCTAACACTTATTGTAAAATATCAATTTTCGCTTAACAGCGTAAATAAATCTAAAGCTTTCTTCAATAAAATTCTATCCTTATTTTTTTTTTTTTGATTTATTAGTTTTAGTTGAAAACTTTATGTATAAAATAAAAATAGATATTTTATATGTTTAAAGCTCTTTTGGTTAAAAGCTTTTTTGTTAAAAGCAAATTAAAAAAATTTTTGGATTAAAACTAAAGTTGTTTGATTTAACAGTTGCTTTAACAAAACAACTGTAAGTTTTAAAAGAAAAATGCCTATAACATATTTCGTTTGCATATTAACTCTAAAAGTTTAAAGTTTTGTTAAGTTATCAAAGATCCAAATTTGTAAAAAGCTTTCAAAAATGAATACAAACAATTGAACCATTGAAAAAACTGAATTTTTTTTTGATTGAAGCTTTAAGTAAGTCGCTTAAGCTTTTAATTTCAATTTAGAATTGTTAAAACCAGTGTGGCCATATATAAAAATATTTTACAGCTAAATCGGCTTTAAAATAAAGCTTAAAAAAAATTCCTAAACTGCCACAAAATAATGCTAAAATTTAAATTGTATTATTTTTTTTGTTATTTTAGTTAATATACCTTCATACATGATTTATTTTGCACAATTCTTTCCTACAAACTCACATTATATCAATAGAAAAAACTGATTAAAAAATAACAATAAAATATTTATAAAACATAAAAAGTCTTAAAACTATAAAAGAAATATATTTCAGTCTTTAAATACGTGCATAAAAAATTTTCAAACAAAAGGTACCATACCATAACAAAAAATTAAGGGAACTTGACCCATAAATGTCTATTATTTAATATTTCAATAAAAATTATATAACATGTTAAATATAAATTTAATTTTATAAATTAAATACGTCATCAAATGAATATTCTTCTTCAGCTTCTGAAGAGCCGATCGAGATATCATTTTAATATATGTTCTTATTCCATTTTTATATGAGATCGTACAATTTTTTAAAACTATCGCAACATTTTAAACCACACCTAATATAAAGTAGCGATTTCATAGATGTCATTCTACTTCGAATTTTCGGTTTTAAAAGTTTTATACCACTAACAACCTATTTTAACTTCCGCGTTGCTAAATGGCAAAACCAAGATCTTCATTGCCAAAGAAGCTAATTCACTAAATGAATTTTCATTTAATGCATTTTTATATCCATATACATTTATCCAGAAATCAACTGTTGAGTTCCTATTTAACAATTCATATGAACTTAGTTTCTGCAACTGATGTTCCAAAGTTGTAATTTTTTCTACAGTGAAATCAATCATTTCTTCTTTTAAATGTTCGCTTAATTTGCATTCATTAGTTATTAAACTATTTTCTCCACAAAAAAAGTAGCTATTTGTTAAATTATGAAAATTGTTTGGCAATCGTTGTTTAAGTTGACATATTAATTAAGCTATAAAATCTCGGCAATCGTTGTTTAAGTTGACATATTAATTAAGCTATAAAATCTCGGCAAGTAATTCGAATTTGTTTTTCTATTTCAAAAGTTATGGTATTTTTTTCGTTTCGAAAAATTTTTTAAAATCGTAATTGAGGGAAAAAATTCGCTTTACATGAATTTGATGGATCAAACTTATCAAATTTTAAAACAATTTGATATGAAAGGTCTTTTAAAAGGTTGAACAGTTTCTATAGCAAAAGAGTAGGGATTTGTATATGCATTCAACAAAAAAGCGTGGTAGATTTTCAAAAAATATTACTTGAATATTCTTAAATTAAATAATGCTAAAAAATGCTAAATATGTAGTTGAAAAATGCTAAAAAAATGCTAACTGCTAAATGAAAAATTTGCAGCTAAATCAGACAAAAAAATTCTAAATCTATCTGCAAAAATGCCAAAATGGCCACGCTGGTTAAAACAAATGTAATATTTTAAGAAAAAACTTTTTCGTTTTTGGTTAAAAACTAAAAAAAGTTAAAGCAAGAATCCCTTAAAGCTTTGGTAAAAAAACAAATAAAATTAAAGCTTTTTTATTTTATCGTCGCTTGCTAAAAGCTTTTATTTTAAAAAATAGCCTAACCTCAATGCCACACACATACATACATTAATCCTTTTTGCAAAAGCTTTGATTAATATAATCCTCTTTGCCTATAAAATATATACATATTCCTTCGCAATAACCTCATTCGTTTCTACAAATAGTAGGAGATATTTTTTTGGTTTCTTTCAGAAAATAAGAAGAATAAGAACAACAAATAAGAAACAACAAAGATATTCAAATACATATATAAACCCAGAAGTATCAATATAATACCATATTCATACCGCCAAGTAAGTCAATCAGCCAGCCAGTGAACCAGTGTACCAGCCAGTGAATCAGTTGTTAATACAAGTTAATAGCTCTCGGCTTGTATTAAATACGAGTGAGTATTTGCATTTAATACTACATTTACACACACAAACACACCAACTACCAGCAACTGACAGAAAAGGTATTGATGATACCCCACGATTGACGTTCTACGCTTTTTAAGTGTAAAGAATATAAGTAAAAGATGAAATGAGAAAAAAAGCTTAAGCTGGTGATTTAATTTCTTTTCAATCGCAAAATGCAGGAGGTTAAGATTTCTGTTGTTCTTATACAAAAAAGAGTGTACAAATATAACTCAGCGTAAAGAATGAAACTTAACCTTCATCAATACGGCACAAGAATAAAATAAAACAGCTTTAGCGCGGATTTTCAAATAAAATACACAACGAGAAATGCCTGCAAACATACAGACCGTACATGCAGACATTTTGATTGCCTTCTTTTAGCTTGTATCGTCATTTATAGCTAATGATAACCTCTAAAGTAGGCCATAATAAAACGGCTCAATACTAAGGTAGTACAAAGACGGCAGTCGGTATTGGAATTATGACAAGAAGTATTTTATTCTGCAATTTCTATTGATGGGGATGAAATTTGATCCTTTAAGACAAGTGCCTTTAGTTTCAAATACTTAAAGTATTGACTGACATCGCTCGTTGTTTACACTACGTACGTATGTATGTATGAATCTATGTAGAAGTACTGTATTTAGCTGTTGGAAATACTTAAGACTTGGTGTACGATTGATTATGTACTTGCGAGTTTGTAAATAAGAATGAATGAATCAATGAACGATTATTTCATTTAAGTTTTTATTTTGCATTTATTTATTATTGGAATTATTTGCATAAATCATAAATTTTATGGCTGGTGTGTATGGTTATTTGTCTCAAGATTATGTTGAATTTGGTTTTTTTTTTTCTTAATAATAACCCAACAAAGATTTTGAATGATACAATCTGGCACAATTTTATTCAAACTATGCCTTTTTGAAAAAACAAAAGAGTTTTTTATTTTAATTTAAAAAAATTTTAAAGCTGTAAGTTTATTTTGTCGTAAAAAACCTCTTTTAAAATTTGTATTAAGCTTGATTGAAATATTTTGCTCAGTTTGCTTTTTTTTTTAGTTAAAAACTAAAATAATGTTCATTTATTTTTTTTTACAAGAAACATTTTAAAAGTTATAAAAAAAATTTTAAATAAAGCTTTTAGTTTTACTCTTGTAAAAACCTTGTTTAAATAAATTTGTATAAAAAATGTTAAGTTTTTTTGAAATTCTATAATAGACAAAAGAAAACTCGTAAATATAATTTTTCAAAAAGCTTCGACTCATAAAGCTTTGATTATTTTTAAACAAATTTAATACACAACAAATATTTTTGCGTATATAAGAAGTAAAAGTTTCAGTTTTTCTTGAGTATTTACTTTTTAGAAAATTTTAATTTTATATTGATCTCTTTAAAAGCTTTAATGGTTTTTAAAAGATGTTTGATTACATAAAACAATTTTCATTGTATTTAAAGCTCAACGCAATAGAGCCATAACACAGAATTTTTCGATTTTGAGTAAGTGATACTTAAAAGTTGTATAAAATCTTATGACGCTTTTGTTGATCTACAAAATTTGAAATAGAAATAAAAGATTTTATAAACACCTTAGCTCAAACAACTCTAAACAAAATAGTGTATTTGGCTCAGTAAAAATAGATAAAAACAGCTAATAAGCATTTTTCTCGTTTTCAACTTTTCTGCAATGTGACGACTGTGTTAGATATCGATATGAAGCTTTTGGTGTGCACTAAAAACAACAACTCCAAGCTTTACATTTTTCAAGTTGTAGTCCGCTTTTTCAATAGTCCGAAATCAGAAATATTTCTCTTGAAGACAATATCATAAAAGTAATTTAATACTTAAGTAAATTGTATTTTACAAATCTAACACATCCCGCAAGGCGAATTTAACAAGGTAAGTGCAACTCTACAACTACAAAAAGCCCCATGTAGTTTTTTTTTTTGCAATTTAATAGGCGGCTGTCAAAAATGCTGACAAGGCAAAAATTTATTGAAAAACAAAATAAACATTTTGTTTGGGTTATAAAAGAGATTATAAAATTCACTGTAATTATTCGCAGTTTTTCTAAGAAATTTGTTCGTTTATTTTGGCGCAAAACATAAACAAAATTATATTTTGACGTTTGCCTATTTTTTGCTAATTCGCCGTGGAAACAGTTGATGAATGGCTTACGAGTTGAGTTTACCTTCTTAAATTGGCCTTGACATCCCGAAAGCAAAAACTTTAAGCTCTGCAGCTTTTTAAAGTATTAAGGTAACTAAAATTTATAAAAGTTTAATATTTTAATATGTCTAAAATAAACTTTATTACAATGAACAATAAAAAAAAAGAATTTAAAATTGTTTGGCTTTTTGTATTTCTAAGCTTTTATGTTAAAGCATGAATTCTAATGGTGTTGAAAGTATGTTTATAATTTTTCCAATATTTAAAGTTGTTGTTTATCAAGAATTAAAAAAAAATTTATTTTGTTTACTATTAGTATGGGCTTGTTTGCTGGGTTATTACTGTCAACAATTGTTTGCAATAAAAATCATTTCGAAAAAATATTATTTGATTGGCGGCATACAACTACTGAGAGCTTCTAAGGCTACTAGAACATGTTGAAAATCACGATGCTGCTGCAGAAGACGATCATGATGATACTTAACGATGAGCTGCTTAATTTAAAGAGGGATTAAACTCAAGCATTGTAAGTATATTTAAAAATAATGCGTTTTCAAAGGCATTAAGCAAATTTTTACTCAGATTAAATATTTCGATACTTTTTTTTCAAACAATTCAGACAATAAGTTTAAGTGATTTGGCCTTTAATGGAGAGCAGAATATTGAATTTTTACTACGCAAAAAAATAAATTTTTTTTAAATTTTTTAAATATCTTTAAGAAGTTTGAAAGTCCCGCTTTTTTAGCACTTTATTTTTCTTCAAATTTATAATTAAGCTTTTTCTCTCACTTACTCTCTTCTTCTTTTTTGTTCATACTAAATTCTGTTCATTAAGCGGCAATATTTATTATTTAAATAAATCTCTTCCTTTGCTTAAATTTTTTGTTCTTTTAGTTGTATTTCTTGTTAAATTGTGTGGTCTTGCTTCTTTTGCTCTTCTTTATTTTTGTCAGGATTTCAATTCAAAAGGATTAACTTCTAATTTTTTCTGTTCTCTTTCTGATGCTTTTGTTTAACTCTTGCTAAAGTTTCTTGTTTTTATTGTTTGTGCAAGTATTTTATTGTGTTTTATTATATTTCTATTTTTTCTGTTGTAAATCTCTCATTTAGTTCTTGACTGTTGTTTTAAAACCATACTGAGGTTTAGTTTGTTTGTTGTTATTTTACACCTTATAAAACACTTCGGTGGTTAAGTTTGTTGTAGTTGGGTATACTCACACACACACACATACATATTCTTTAGTTTTATACACAAATTAGCGAACATAAAAGTATGGTAAGCTAAGCTGAGTTAACAACCACTTTGTCTAAAAAGGGCAAACAAAGGCGGTGTTGAAGATTTGTTCAGAAAGGGGGAAATTATTTTTATTGTATATTTAACTTTTTTATAACTGCATTTCAAGCTTACTTAAAAGCAGATAAAGGTTTAAGAAGAAATTGTATACCTATTTTGAAAAAGGTACAAGAAACTATAATAAACTTAGAATAACAATAAAATAAATTAAAAAGGCTTTGTTATTCGTGCTTAATTTCCAATTTTTATTCTTGATAACAACACTGACATTTTTTTTTGATGGGATAAGCTATTCCTATGCGCATTTCACTGGTTGCTTAGGCCAGATCGTCAGGAAACTTCATCCAAAAAGATTTTAGAAAAACTAAAGATATTAAACCAAATTAAACTGTTAAACGGATAAGAATTATAAGCAACAGTTCTACTTGTAACAATATTAAAGTTTAAACAAAAACATCAACAATAAACTGTGAGTTTATCTCTTCTTACATTCCCCACTACAATTGATTTGAGTTCTTCCAACATTAATTGTAGTTGTAAATAGGTTAAGAAAAAACACAATGAAAACAAAAACAACTTGCAAAAGCATGTTGCCAGTTTAAGTTTTTTAAGCCGTGCACTTGCCAGTTTATTATCAAAATATTAAGGGAAATCACGATGGTTAGTGCAAAGTGTGCAAACGTTGCAAATGCGTGCGAAAATACACACATTTGCACAACACAACAACAAAATGGACGTATTTCCAATTTGCTATTTTTTACTTCGTTTGCACTAAAAAACCATGAGCAAAATTAGTAGTGCATATTTGCTCAGTTGCAAACAAATGTAAACAATAACATTTGACATATTAAGCGCCATATTAGTTTTAAGAAAACTTATAAATTTATCATTTTTGTCGATTTTAACATAAAATAGATAATTAAATTTAAATAATTTAAAAGAAAAAATTTATTTTAATATGCTTGTTTAAATTGTAAACCAACGCAGATTTTTAACAGTGCTGCCAGAAGTTTTTTCTGTTGCCAGAATAATTTTTTAGAAAAATAACACATTTGCATAAAAAATAAAAGTGGTATGCTCACGATCAATCATAATATGCACTGGCAATTTTCAAATTTGAACAGACCGTCGTGATTACCCATATTGAAATATTTCAATAGCAAATTTTAGTTTTAAAAGTTTATTTGAATTTTTTTGGACATATTCAGCTAGCTGAATTAATAAATTGTGAAATTTAAGAAAATCAAACTTGCTGAAATGAAAAAAATTTCTTTTTCGATCTTAAAAGACCATCAATGTCGTCAATGGCGGTGAGTGTTAAACGGCAAAGGTCAACCTGTCCGTGAACGTGGGTTCAATCCCATGTTCAGTCAAGAATGAAAATTTTCAATAGATTTTAATTCATTTCATGTTGTAAAATTCTTTTCTTGTGCAAGTAACGAACTAAAGCCTGATTAAAATGTTAAAATTTTGTTTAAAAAAACGTAAGCAGTTCAATTAAATAAACACACAGAAAAAAAGAATTATTTCATTTAAAAAATTCATTATTAATAAATTTATTTTATATTAATTTATAAATTAACAAAATTTGCACCAGTAAACAAATTAATAGTATAAATTTTACGTTAAATTCACTTGTTTAAATGTTTAAATTACTTGATTAAATTTTTAATTAAAACTGATTTTATTTTTGATTAATGTTTCAATTGGTGAACAATTTTGGAAAATTTTTTCTTTGCACAATACCTACTAATTATTTCCATCAAATTATTTATATTTAGCACGCTGATTTTAATAAAAAAAAACACGTTAAAAATTTATTTAAAGCCAAAAAAAACATCATAGAACACCAATGCAGCTTGCTGAATTAAAGGAAAATATCATTTTAAGTTTCTCCTTAATTCGTTTTCTATCTCCGCCTCTGTATCTTTATACTTTTTATCCTGCTTATTCTATAGGTACACACTAATACACAAACAATGACACTCTCACTTACCAAACAGAGACAAGCACTTTCCCATAAACAATCAAGCATTCAAAACGTAACCACAACATATCCTAACGGATTAAGTTTAATACGCGTTATTTTTATTTACTTTTTTTTTGCTCGGATTTTTTTCCACAGCTTTTGCCAACAAAAGTGTAAAACCAACAATAAAAAACTACAAAAATATAATAAAAAGGAGAAAATGTGCATACGGTGAAGTAAAGAGTGAAGTGAATCTGACAACAACAAAGAACGTGTGGTATTGTTAAAAAAATTTTGCAGACATACAGACGAATTTACTATACACTTACATACATACATAGATACAAACAAAGAAACTAACAGTCATAGATACTTTCAGTGTGTATTAAGCTTAAAATAGCATATATTTTTATTGTAGTTAAATGTAAAGTGTACATACAAACACAGTTTTAAAATGCTAAATTACACAGAGAACATTTTAATTTTGTATCAAAATATCTTATGCTGGCAAAAGTTTGAAATTTTTTGAAACTTTATCAAAAAATTAAGTAAATATTTTGAATATCTTTGAGATACTTTGAAAATTAGGATGTCTATAAATAAACGAATTAATTACGGTTAAAAAATGATTTTAGCATTTCAGAAAAATTTTTTTATTTCAAGAATGCATATCGACCTTGTTTCTCTAAAAGTGGTCAACTTAAAATTAACAAATTTTCAGTAAATGGTAGCGTGGGTAAATATGACCATTGTTTATCGTTTTCTTGCAAAAGTGAACTTTGACGAATTGGTGCGATGTATAACTTTTTCGAAGCATTAATTTTGGTTAAATATTAAGTTGTCTAGGAACTGTAAAAATTATTAAATGAAATCATTAACTTGGAGGTCATTTTTAAAGTTTTTAACACCGTTGATTTGGAAATGTTCCATTTTAATCAGGTACATTAAGCCATATACTGGAAATCGAATAAGAGAAAAATTAAAATCGAACAAATTTTGAAAACGACTCTGTTTAGAAAGTTCATAAAAATATTCCTTTTATATACTGCATACTTGAGGTATCAGTTATATTTTAAGAACTATTCTTAAAATCAGAAAAAAGTACTCAGAAAAACTTCTCGCGATTTTTTTTTCAATGAAACCATTAATCAAAAATGAAATCAGTTTTAATTAAAAATTTTATCAAGTGAATTTAACGCGCACTTATATCAACAACATAACTGCAGAAAATTTCGTTAACATCAAGAAATTTTTAATTTATACTGTTAATTTGTTAACTGGTTCATATTAAATTCATTTTTTAATAAATATCACAAATTTTTTAATTGAAATCAATTTTTATTTTTTTCTGTTCGAATTTAATAAGTTTGAAGTTAAAAACTTTTTTTTTTTTTTAAATCTTTCTAGACGTATTTTATTCATTTTAATCGGGAATAAACTTCAAAAGAAAAAAGAGAAATTTACTACTACGTCTTGCAGCAGGAAGTCTGTTTCATGTAAATCTGTTGCGTAATTTAAAAAATCTATATTTACAAATATGTTTTATTTTGACGCCACTGTGCTTAGTTTTTGCACAATGTAGTACTGACAGTTCAATTGCAGCAACAATGCCATTTCGCCTGCCGGATCTTTTTTATTCTCTATTAGACGTGTTTTACTTATTAGTTTTGTATTTTTTTTTTGTAGTTATTCTTATTTAGCACCAACAAAAATGAATAAAAAAAACACACACAAGTACAAATATCTCATACTGCTTCAGCAATTGTTTATCTGTGATAATGTCTGTTTGGCTGCCTGTCTGTCTGACGGTTTTGATATTTGGTTGTTAAGGATTTTAAACACAACAAAAAATGCTCGGTGAAATGTTTTGTTGTATTTATGTATGTTCATGTGTATGAAGCAACAGCTTCACATTATAAACAATACTAACAAATCTAGTGAACTTCACAGAGATTAGCCTTCATGAAAGCATCAGTATTAAAAGCTTTTCCTTCGTTTTGATATTTTTTTTTTTAATTTTCTCTCTTTTCTGTTTGGTTGATGTCATTCTTCTCTCAATTTGTGGATTTCCTTTTTCATTTCAGGTTGTTTTTATTTATATGTTTATTAATCATGCATGTGCTTGTTTATTATGTGTTTCTTGCTAATTTTTTAGTAAACTTGCAATACTACTTAACTCCTTGCTTTCTTTCTTTATGGAGTCTTTTCCTCCATAAGGAATTATTTAGTATCTGATTTTTCTGATATTTTTCAATAAATAAATAAATTTATTTGTTATTGTTGTTCGAGTGATATGTACAGCACAATTCTATAAACTCAAGTTTTGAGGACATAAAGGATGCTATTTTAAATAAAACAGGTGAAGGTTTTAATGAAATGAAAATAATAATCCTAGACGAGAGTAGAAAAGATTTATAGTTACAAGCGATAGATTACATTGGGATCTCGAGTGAATTTAATAGTGAAGTGAAAATTGAGAAATTATTAAGTTATATATGTACGTGGTATTTTTAAAATTTAAAATTTTTACGGACGAAAAATTTTATTATTGAATAAAATGTTTATTCAATCACGTTCAATCGCTTGTATTTTGAAAACCGCACATTAGTTTTTGTTAATATTTTCTTCATTTATAAAGAATTTTCTTTAGCAAATATCAAAATAAAAATAAAAAAAATAAAAAAATAAAAAATATTTTGATTCCAAATTTTTTTAATATTTTTAATTAGGCTTAAGTTCATGAAATTTAATTTTCATTAAATTATTTTTATGAAGAAAGGAATTTTACAACATGAAAATTAATTAAAATTGTTATTGATAATCTTTCATTCTTGACGTGGCACGGGCTCGAACCCTGGCCGGCAGGTTACCATGACATGTTTCGATCGCAACCACTCGATCTCCTCAGATGGATTTGCCGTCTTACACTCGCAGCCATCGACGACTGCTGACGTCAATAGTCAAACATCAATCCTTAAACCAAATTGTATTTAAACATTTGGTAGATCGAAATTTGCTTTCCTGAATGATTATCCATTTTAATTGATTTTACATGTTTTTTCCTTACTTCCGTTTTTTCGTACTTTTGTCAAGAATTTTTCTTGAAGTCCAAGTACATTTTTTTGTTTTTTCATTTTGTCTTTCTCTTTTCTGTTGACCTTTTTCAGCACAACTTGAAGGACAAATGTACACATAGAGCTCGTGCCTTAGCTTTAACAATAATTAGTATTGTGGTTATTTTGTTGAACTATTTATGGTTTTGATTCCAAATTTTTTTAATATTTTTAATTAGGCTTAAGTTCATGAAATTTAATTTTCATTAAACATGTAAAATCAATTAAAATGGATAATCATTCAGGAAAGCAAATTTCGATCTACCAAATGTTTAAATACAATTTGGTTTAAGGATTGATGTTTGACTATTGACGTCAGCAGTCGTCGATGGCTGCGAGTGTAAGACGGCAAATCCATCTGAGGAGATCGAGTGGTTGCGATCGAAACATGTCATGGTAACCTGCCGGCCAGGGTTCGAGCCCGTGCCACGTCAAGAATGAAAGATTATCAATAACAATTTTAATTAATTTTCATGTTGTAAAATTCCTTTCTTCATAAAAATAATTTAATGAAAATTAAATTTCATGAACTTAAGCCTAATTAAAAATATTAAAAAAATTTGGAATCAAAACCATAAATAGTTCAACAAAATAACCACAATACTAAAAAATATTTTAGTTAAAGTTAAAATTCAGTTTGACTTCCAGAGTCAATTTTCAGACATCTGTCTATCCGTCTGTCTGTCCATGTAAATACATATCGCAATTTTGATGATTATATTTTTTACATACGTTTGTTGCCATTAGGACAAAGTCCATTAAAAGTAGTGAGTATCGGTCGATATTTTCGCATAGCCCCATATAAACATCTTTCCAGAACATAGTGTTTGTGAGCATTTACTAGAGTTGTCAACCGAATAAGAATTATTCGATTAATCGATCAAACAAAAACAAACTATTGTTCGAATAATTTTAAAATGGCGATTTTCGAATTACGAATAAATCGATTAAATTATGTCAATCCCACAATTTTTTTTTATTAAAAAATAAATTAATAATAAAAGACTAATAACACTGTACAACACAAAAAAAATTACAAGGTCCGGCTTATAAATTTTGATAAAGGAGACAAAAAAAGACACGTGTATCGGCGTTTTAAAAGTTTACATCTGAATTTCCCAGCTCCGGTATATTCTTGTTGTTAATCGGCATAAGAAACCATGTGACCCTTACATTTTAGGTATAAGGCAAATTTATGTAGAATGTTACGGAGAACAATTTTGTAGAATATGCGTACCCTCTAACTCCTCAAGTTATGGGTATTTTTTGTCCTTTTTTTAAAAAGAGCAAAAAACACCATTGAAACAGGGATTTAAGGGGTTAAAATGTCCCTAAATACACCAAAACGGAAAATTCAACCAGAAAGTCAGAAATAAGACACAACAAAAGAGAGCTTAGGGTTAATTTTGCATTTATGAAGAATTTTATTTTTAAGTACCCCAAAAATTAAGCATGAAAAAATAGTTCAAATTTAACTTAAAATCACTCATATATTCATTATTTTACCTTCGATAGCCAATTTGGAAAGGTAATAAATATTGTAGCTTAAGTAAGCAAAAATCGTTTTGAGTATTCATAGTATTTCAAAAATGTATATTATGTACTTATTAAACAAATATTTGACAGACAATTGTAACAGCTGTTTTCTTTGTAAATAAAACATTCAACAACTTTCAGGAAATGGGATCTTTCACTCTCGGCTGAAAAAATTAGAAGTAAACAAAAAGCTAAAAAATAAACAACTGATTTATAGAAATCATATCATATCATGAAAGTAGAATATATTGCTATTATATTATACATTTATATATATTTTTTAAATTATATATATGTATCTTTGTCATTTGCTTAATGTTGTGATCACACTGGGGTTTTTAAGCGCGTTTAAGCAAAATGTTGATTAAGTTAATCAAAGCCGTTCACATTTCATTTGATATAATTAATTATGCGCATTTCACTGGTTGTTTAGGCCAGCTCATCAGAAAACTTCATCCATAAAGATTTTAGAAAAACTAAAGATATTAAACCAAATAAAACTGTTAAACGTATAAGACTTATAAGCAAAAGTTCTACTTGTAAAAATATCAAAGTTTAAACAAAAAACATCAACAATAAACAGTGAGTTTATCTCATCTTACATTCCCCACTTCAATTAGTTGAAATTCTCCCAAAATTAATTGTAGTTGTAAGTAGGTTAAAAAAAAAAACAAAATGAAAACAACAACAACTTACAAAAGCATGTTGTCAATTAAGTGTTATTTTAGGCCGTGCACTTGCCTGTTTATTATCAAAAAGTAATTTCCTTGGAAATACATAAATTTTCCCAGTTTTTATTCTTGATGAAAACACTTTAATAAAGTTATCAAAAGATTATTTTAAACTTATTAATGATGAAATAGTGAAAATTTATGAATTTTATTTAAGGAAAAATAGAAACATTAAGAAGAAATCGTGGTCGGTTGTGCACGTGAGGGGTACGTCATGGTGACCGATTCTATATTATACTCAGTTTTTTGTATGTTCAGAGGTTTCGATGTGATTAATGAAGTAATTTAGTTGTAATCATGTCAATTTGAAGTGATTAACAAATTACTTCAATATAAGGTAATCATCTCGATTTTGATGTGATTAGAACTTAATCATGTTCGAGTTGCTTAAACGCGTTTAATAACCCAAGTGTGAACATAGTATAAGTGTCACAATTGGAAACGATGTAGCAGAAGATAATCCAACAACATCAAAAAATGCTGAACTTTTTCCAATGGAAAAGTACATAAAGAGAGACAGCGGTTGTTCTATAGAAGAAATTGTACGCAGAAGTTTGGCTGAAGGGAAAAATCGCCTTACGATTCTACTGAAGACATCTGAAATAATTTTTTAGCTCAGAAGCACATAAAGTATATTTTATTTGACTTATACCAAACGCCTTTTCAAAAAATTCAAAAACTTTACGGGCCCATATTTCGGGAGCCCGAGCTAACTTTTCAAAACCCTTTGGCAAATTGCTCTACTAATAGTCTACTTTCATTTCGCGTTGCAAGTGTTGAGGCTTGATTCTTTTGTTCAACAGTGTTATTTAAGAATTAAGAATTTTACGATTCCTTTAAGTAATACAACGATATGGTGTTAAGATAAAAAGTTGTACGCATCAAAAAAAAAGGAGAAGTCATAGCAGTGTTGCCAGTGAAATTTCGGGAAAGATACATTTTAGTATCCAAAAAGATACACGTTTTCCCAAAAAGATACATTTTGAAAAAAATTTCAAGTCCATTTTTAATGTTTAACATTGATTTACATTACATTTTTATTTCATTTTAAAAGAATATTGTAAAGAAAATGATATCATATATATTCATTTTTATATCTATTTAAGTCATAAATATTAGGTATGTAATTTTTAAAAATATAATAAGCCAACATTTAAATTAATTATATGTTACTATCTTTGGATTTATCGATTTTATCAAAAATGCATATAAATTTAATGAAAATAAAAGATGTTCATATTTCCGCCCAACAACTTCGCACTGCTTGTAATCCTCGATTCTAGTGAATCGTATGTTAAAACTTCCTTTATGTTTTCTTTCACCATTATGAAAGCTGCTATTGTATAAGTATTGAGTCGGTTACGATGATCAGTCTTAATACGTGTTAGTACATTTGCATACAGATTCAAAAGATACGAAAAATGTCAGGATTATACATGGTACGTGAAGCCATCAAAAGATACGAAAAATGTATCTTTCGTATCCTAATGGCAAAACTGAGTCATAGTTGATTTGAGAAAAAATAAAGAAGATTTTGCATAGTTGTAAATTAATGGACGGATGTATGTATCTTATTAAAAATATGTAATTTTTTTAATAATAATTTTTTTTATTTGTTATTCTCTTCGATTAATCGAATAATTTTTAAAATTTAATCGTTTGATCGAACGAACAAAACAATTATTTGAATTATTCGAACAAAGCTGAAAGGCGAATAATTGACAACTCTACCATCTACCATTTTATTATATTGGTATTTATATAAAATTTGTTCTATAAATATTTGAAGGCACCATCTTACTAAAATTTTATTTGAAGCAGTTTATATTTAACCATACCCGGTAAAAAAAAAATTATTTTTTTTTATCGGTAAAGAGAAAAAGCGCATTGTAGTGCGCTCCAATAAAAGAGCTATTAGGGTTCAGTGAATGCTTACAGAACAAAATTACGCAAAAAGCAGCTTTTTTTTAGTGCAAACAAACAAATGTACGACAACGAAAATCAATTACAAGACTAATATCAATGAGCCTTTCTCTGTAATTATGGTTTTTTTGCAAGCACACAAACTCTTTAAGGGTGCGTACAGAGTGGCCGCTTGTTGCCGAGCCGAGCCGACTGACGCTTATTGCGAGAACTTGTTCATGCGAGACACAAGTTTGAGTGTGCATAGTGGATGCGATATTTTATCTATTATTTGCGTTTTATGAATGTTTGTATGCATTTTTTAATTTCTTTTATAATTTTATTTAATTTTTATTATTTATTTGAATATATATTTTTGTTGTTTAATTTTTATTTGTTTTTTTTAATTTTTATTATTTTTTTAATTTTTTGATTGCATGTTTTATTTACTTTTTCTAAAATTTTTGTTTTTATTTTTTTTTAAATGTTTTCAAAAAAAGTTGAAATCATAGCAACAACACATAAACAATGTTTTCGGCGCTGAAATACGCTTTGAAGCTGTTTTCTCGATTTCAATCAGCTTTGCGCTCTGACCAGCTCGGCACCCACTATGACCTGTTCGCGCTTATTTGTACTAACTTGTAAAGTACCAGTTTTCTCGCAGTGGTTCTCGCAATAAGCGTCAGTCGGCTCGGCTCGGCAACAAGCGGCCACTCTGTACGCACCCTAATAAAAAAAGGCAGAAAGTCGCATGTTTTATTTGGTTAAAAAAGCGATTATTGTTAGCAGAAAGAAATCCTCAAAACGAGGTACTACCAATACCAAAATCATGTAATCCAGCCTCAGGCTTGCAAGCACTTAAATATTTTACATTTTCATTGTTAAAACTTAATATTTTTGTAGCACATTTTTCATCCATATCCACTCCCGAAATAGCTTTTAAGGCTAAACCGCAACTGTAAAAAAATTTGATTACGTAAAAAATTTATCGACGGTAGCATTTATAACACTGCTTCACAAATTTTTAGTTTGGAAAAGTACCACGAGCGCCACATGCCTAGATAAGTTAATTGGGACCTCCTGATCGCGAAAAACGCTGTAATTTTTTTTCCTAAGTATCGTTTTTTAGATAACGGTACTTTTTTGGCTGTAAACCAGATATTTTTCATGACATTTTGTGCTGGTAGTTAAGTCCAGCGTTGACCACAGGTCCCATATAAAATATCTAGATAAAAACTGTTATATGAATCTTAATCTCACAGAAAATTTTAATTTGACGGGTCCATTACACTGTGATAGTTTTTGACCCGAAAAAAATTAACTTCGATGAATCGTTTTCGAAGTATTAGGGGGAGTCCCCTGAGTGCGAAAGAACATTTGGAAGTGGATTGCAAATTCCAGTAAATGTCCGCTAAAAGAGAATTTAATCTTTTTAGTGGCTAAAAAATCTGAAAAAATTGTCAAAAATCGTTACTCTTGATCGAGATTAATGGTTTAAATTACGTGAAATTTTGAAAAAAAGACAAAACATTCCGTAAAAGAAAGTTTATAAGGCAAAATACTAGTACAGTCGAATAAAAATTGTTTAAATAGCTAAGACTTAGCTATATCCATGAAAAATGGATATATACCGATTTCTCAAAAACTGGAGCCAATCTGACACTTCCAAATGTACTTTCGCACTCAGGGGACTCCCCACTAACAGTTCGAAAAGGATTCATCGAAGTTCATTTTTTCGACTATCACAGTGTTATTGCCCATAGATCACGAAACGGTCTGTTAATAATGAAATGCAAGGTATCATATTGTTCGGATAGACCGACTATACTTTCTTACTTGTTAATAACTAAATTTAATTTATTGTAATTGACATTCTGCGTAAAAATTACACAGAAAAAATTCTAAAAAATTATTCACCAATTTAAGCATTAATTTAAAATAATATCAGTTTTAATTAAAATATTAATCAAGTGAATGAAACGTTTAATAAAGTAAATTAAACATTTAATCAAGTGTATTAAACTTAAAATTGTTTACTGGTGCAAATTTAACTATTTTTTTTTTTATTTAATATCGCAAATTTTTTAGCTGAAATTCGTGTTTATTTTTTTCTGTTTGCAAATTAAATTTATTAAATTACCTATTTATTTATATATCCCAACACACTTAAAACATTTGTACTCATGTACATACATAAACATATAAAGAGAAACTAGTTAAGGGTTTCAGTTTTTAATCCGCCTTATGAAATAATGCAGTCATAATTTATTAGGTCTTTTATAATCCGGATTAATTGTAACTTAAAGCGGATTAAAATATTATTTATAGCTAAAAATATGTACATATAGAAGCAAGCACATGAATTAAAAAAAAATATTTTTATAGCAACCACCAAAATGTAAAACAAAAAGAGAAAAATAGTTTGAGTGTAAAAATATTGGAATAAAGCGATATTATATTTACCACTTTGTTAAAATTGAAATTTAAACTTTAAAAAAATGTAAAAGTTTGAATTTTGTTTGCTACAAATTATTTGCCTGTAGGATTGTGTTGCTTTCGATGCCGTTAAATGGTCTTAAGAAATTTAGTCAGCTTTGTTAGACTCGAGAAAAAATTGTATTTTTGAACTATAAAAGGCTTGCAATATGATAGAAATTATGGATTTTATTAAATGATTAATTTATTGTTTTAGTAAGAAGCAGGGCTTGGAGTCGCAGTTGCAGAGTCGGAAGTCGGAGTTGAGGTTTTTGTACCGGAGTCGTAGTCGAAGTACCCACAAAAACTCGCAAGTCCGACTTAAACATGTTTCGGCATAAGAAATTTAAAAAATGTTTGCAATATTTTCCAAAATAAAAAGTTTTATTAGGGTTGGTCTGCTTTAAAATCTTGGAGTCAGAAAAAAAGGACAAGTTTTTTTAAACACGTAAATAACTATATTAAAGCTCAATGCGACACGTGTTATAATTAAAAGAATTATCGATTTGAAATTTTCAAGAATAATTTTCTTGCTATATTTAATCATTTAAAAGTTACTGCATTAAAAAAAAGAGTTTAAAGTCAGATAAGGACCAGTCTCATATAAATTTAGTCGGAGTCGGACTTAAAAAATTGCAGCAGTTGGAGTCGGAGTCGGAGTTAGAACTCTTTTTGACGACTCCACAGCCCTGCTAAGAAGTAATCTTATAATTTCATATTGTAAGTTGCATTGTTTAAGAAATGTTATGCATAATTGTAGTGTTAATCTAACTGTTTTGGTATGAATGTTATGACAAAATGTTCGTTGTTCCTAACAGTAGTTTTTTAATTAAAATCTATATCAGTTTAGGGTTCATACTTAATACAAAATTGTCAAAGTTTCATATAGAGTCTGGGTTTACACAATGAAAGTTTTCCTTCAGAAAGCCTGATTTGTTGGTGAGAGGGCAAGGAAACATGTTATTCTTGTCTCGCCAATTTCCAATCAACTTTGACGTGACTTTCATATTATGAACCCAGCCAAAGAATTATGGTACGGTACTGTGAGGATAATTTTATTTGCGTGCTCGTGTGAATCAGCTCGTAACCAGATAGAATTGGATAAGATTTTGATTTTGAACTTTGTTTATTTTTATAATAAAGGTTGTTAAAGTAAATAAGTGTAGTGTTATTTATTTTTAAATTGCAATAAAGAGAACTCAAGATTTATTATCAAGGCCCGGATTTTTATGCAAATGCATATTTGCTCTCGTCAGTCGGAGATAACCATATATAAAATATATTTGCGAATCAAGAGATTTGCAGAAAAATGGCATCGATTTGTTAGTGCATATTTTGCTTTGAATGCATATTTTTGCATATATTGCTGATATTGCATAATTTTGTTGCATATTTTGAAAAAATTTGTTTTAATTGCTTTATTTTGCAATGCACCCTTCCGCAGAAGAGATAAAAGACAACTTCGATGATATTTATTTATTGATTTCTAATGGGAAAAATATTTTCAAGACTTGACGGGTGAAACTAGAAGAGTGTGAACCAGCACAAAAATTGTTTGAAATTTGAGGGGCTTAGCGAAATAAGTCTATTTATTTTCTTCTTTAAATTCAGAATTTTTAAAGATCCTTGATTAACTTCAAATATGAAGAGATTTAATAATAAATGCTAGTGGCACCCGCGTTGCCATAATTTTTTTTAAAAAAACTTAATAGTTAGAAAAATCTGATTTTTACTTAAATAAACTGCATAAAAAGCCAAAAAAATACATAAAGTATTTAATTTTTTCCCATACGAGTGATACAGAAGCTAGAGAAGAAAAGGAAATGAAGAGGTGCTCCAGAGTGCTTAGACTCTTACGATTTCTTTTGTTCCCTTATTTGATACAAAATTTATTTCAGTTTGGGCATAAATTTGTTATATGTCAAGAGTTCATAGACGAAAACTACAGTTTTATTTGTATAATATCTTTAGTTTTTATAAAATCTTCGGATATAGTTTCCAGACGATCTGGCCTAAGCAACCGGTGAAATGCGCATATCAAATCAACAATAACTTTCAGTTTATCAATAGTATGAAATGGGAATTAAGCACATTCCCAGTAAAAAATATATGGATTTTTTTAAGCACTTATGAGAAAAAGGGCATAATCCAGCGCTTAAAAAAGAGAGCTCTTATGCAGCAGTAAATGATAATGAATAAAATATACAAAAAAGCTGATATTTTAGTGCTGATAACGAAGAAGGTTTTAAAGCGAAAAAAAAATATATATTATGGTTTGCGAAAATGATTGAAAAAGGCATTTAAACCAGTAAAAGCAAAAAATTAATGAATATGTTAATATAGTTAGCCCTTAAAAAAGCACTTTATGAGTGCTTTATTTGCATGTTAAAAGAAGCGCTTATTGTCAGCAGAAAATAGTCCTTCAAGCCGGGAACACCCCATACAAAAATCAGGCATCCCATCAGCAGGTTTGAAGCGATTTGAGGTATGAATTCATACATAATACCTGCTCCTTTTGGCACACATTTTTTACTGGGTTTAAACGAAACCATGTTAATTAATTTTTTGAATCCCAAGAAAAAATTTGATTAAAAATGTTGCAATAAAAATGTCAAAATATAAACTTTAATGGAAAAAATAACAATAAAATATCAGCGACAAAACTCACAGAATGTAAACAGTGACGTAATTTCTTCTTCAAAAGTAAAAGCCCAATAAACTACACAAATGGCTTCGCAGACATATCAAAATTATAGGTTTGCACAAACTTTTTGCATGTTTAAATGGGGTATTTGACAAATGATTAAAGCATGTTTTAAAAAATCGAGCTAATGCATATTTTTAAATTTGTTTTGGCAGTCTTGTGGCAAACTTAATAATTTAAATTAAAACTTTGCAGAGTAAAAGAGAAAGAGACGAAACAAAAAAAAAAAAAAAAAAAAAAAAAAAAATTACGAGGATAATTTTATTTCTTAAAGAATTTATTTATTGAAAAATTTTTAATAATGTTTTGGCCGTTTATTTGTAAACGGAAGGTGATTGTTTTCCAAACCGTTTGTTTAATTTGTTTGGCTCTTTAGCTAAAAGCTAAGCATGATTATGTCTTTAGAAATAAGAAATCATAAAGCAAAATTGAATGTAAATATATTTTAATGTAAAAACTGCCGAATCTGCACAACTTACAAAAATTTACTTAGTTATTTTTTAAACCAAAAACTTCAAAACTGCTCATTTCTTAGAAAAACTGCAAAATGATGATAAATCTGCGCAATTTTCAATGCTGAGTGGCACATTAAGACATTTTAAATTAAACTTAAACAAGTTGTTAATTCTTTTTTGTTTAAATTGAAACACATGTAACTCATTTAGATTAGATTTCTTAAGCTTTTATTTATTTATTTATTTTTTATTTTTAAATTGGTTACTTCACTTCTTAAATATTCTTTAATTACTCATGCCTATATTTCAAAGACATTCTAGGCATGATTCACTAAAATGTTTTACGAATTTCAGCTAAATACCTTTTTAATACGATTAGGATTAAAATGCGATTCTTAGGAAATAATAAAAAGATTACATTTTTTACTGCAGTTGAATTACAAAAATTTAAAGATAAGCGAATAAATTTTAAAATAGAAAAATGATTAACAAAAGTTTGTAATAAACAGCAAATAAAAATGTGCAATAGAAATCGATTTTGAAAACAAGACGATTTAAAGCCGAAAATTTTTGAATCTTTAAAATTGGATTTTTAGTAAATATTTGTTTTTATTTTTTGACTTTATTATTCTTAGTTTTTTATTAAGGTATATATCGTCGGTCTCATGTACAAATGCCCTAACTCGATTTTTTTCGAAGCTGAGTTTTTTAGTGATTCCAATACATTTTCCACAAATACACCTCGTCACAAAAATTTAATACAATAGCATCAAAAATATCAGTTTAACAAGCAATTGAAGAAGCCATTTTACATTATGATACATACAGTTTCTATTATGTTTTTGCCTTCTCCTGTAAAGTTGCATTTATGTGAGTTAGGGCCTTTCTACATGAGACCAACGATTTATATGTTAATAAAACTGTATTTAGAAATGGAATTACATAATTCGAAATTCATCAGATCTTTAAAAAGCGAACGCTGTGTTATCGATCGATTTTCATTACATATGCGTATACAACCTGTATACCAAATGTTATCAAATTAAATCCTCACTATTGTCAAAATATTTGCAAATTTTAGAAAAACAGAAAAACATTAAAATTAATCTTTTTTAGAACCAAATCATTGGATATATTAGAAATTAAGAACTGGTTGAAGACTGAATCGGGTTCCATGAATGTTTAAAAGAATCTAAAGTATTGCCCGTTATACTCAAACAATTGCTTAAAAAAAAGTACCAACCCAATAAACAATTTCATCATTTTGCGAAGCACTAATGGTACATTTAAAAAAATAAGCGCACGATTATGCGCTACGCAATAAGACATACAGAAATGCAGTAAAGTAAGTGAAAGAACTCTCAACAACTTTTATAAAAAAAATAAAATTTCATGTGCTACGGCATTCCCTTACTACGAAGCAGGTTTGTAGGGGAGAGTACTAAACAATAACTGTATAAAAACATTTCGTGCGTAAGGCTGATCGTTACATCCAACAATTTTTATATGCGCTGAATAAAGCGCTTTATGTGTCAAAAATGTATTGCTTCAAAGTGGGAACTCGCCATATAAAATTCATGCCTTCCGTAAGCGCAATGGTAAGCGAAACGTTTATGTTTCTCCCTTACAAACCTGCTTCGTCGGAAGCTCCATTTTTTATTGGGAAGCTTTTATTTAACCCTTTCAGTGTATTTGTCGAATATATTCGACATTACATTGTACCCTGTTTCTATGCCCTTTTACTGTACTGTAAAATGTACAGTTAATTATATTTTTTTTGTTTTATATGAAAGACATATACTTTTTCTATTTTAAAATGTTACTATAGTAGGCATTGACTTTATTTTCTTTTTATTGAGCTCATTTTCGTACACTACTCAGAAAATTTGTAAAAAGGTCATATATATGTATTAAAAAATAATAATTTAAGCACTACAAAATAGTGTTTTAATTTAGAACTTATAACATTTTCTTTGCGGATTTTCATAGACAATGGAAAAATTAAATGATGAACAGATAATGGCCATGCTGGAAGCTTATTCGGATGTTGAGGACGTAATTGAAGATGATGACGATGACGTCATATTTGAAGTCCCGCAAGTGCAGGCAAAGGATATTGTGCCCGGTGAGCACGACGTTATGTTAGAAGAGATTATCGTAGATAATGCAGATATAGGCCCGGTCAATACGTCCACTGATCAAGACGATCATGAGCCAGATACTGAAGCAGCTCCGAAGATTCCACTTGTATGGACTCCTAAAAGCAGTAGAAAACAATTATATGTGTGAAATTGCTACACCGTTTTCGTATTTTAATAAATATTTAAAGGATGGTTTTTTTTCACAAACGGTGCACTACTCAAATAAGTATGCATAAAGTACAGGACAGCTGTCGTTCAAGCAATGTTCGTTTTTGCTCTTCACATTATGAAGACGCGTAAACGATTCTTTGCTATACGAAATAATTTGCATCTGGTAGATATAAGTACAAGGAAAACTGGATGCAAAGATCGACTTTTTAAAGTGACACCGATGATTGAACTAGTAAGAAAGCGTCTAATGCAACTACCTCTGGAAGAAAATTTATGCATCGATGAACAAATTATTCCATTTAAAGGAAAATTGATTGCTAAGCAGTATATAAAGGGAAAACCATGTCCATGGTGAATAAAAGTGTTCTTTCTGTGTGGTAAAAGTGGCATGCCGTACGATTTCGTTGCCTACCAGGGTTCGACAACACCAATAAACCAACAATGGGTCAAAAACGTAGGATTTTGTTCAACTATTGTACTTCATTTAAAGCAGCGTATTCCGAGGAATGAAATTGGGCGTAATCTGTTCTTCGATAACTATTTTCCTTCATACCAATTATTTGAAATTTTAAGGCAAAACAAAATCAATGCTGCTGGAACAATAAGAGTAAACAGATTTGCCAACCCACGTCTACCGAGTGAAAAAGAAATGAAACAAAAAGGACGAGGATCAATTGCTGAGTTTATAAGTGCCGATGGGAATGTTATTATCACTCGCTGGTATGACAATAAGACAGTAAACTTGGGCTCAAATGTCGTTGGGATCGACAAAGAAGATAAAGCCAAGCGTTGCGATATTTAATGTTGGCATCCAATGGGGTACCAATTCCCCTGCCCCTATCGAAAAAAGAAGTAGCCTATTTTATTTTTAGGGCTCACGTGATATTACGGTAAAAATTTCAGGAAAATCGGTTTAGTAGGTTAGGAGTCTATAAGCCAACAAACAAACAGACAAACAAACATACAAACATTTTTCATTTTTATATACGTATATAGATTGTCTCTCAGACATATTTTTCTTTTTATAATGTTGAAACTTTTTTTTAAATATAAGTTATACTTCTTGCTGCGCTTTTAATTCCTACCTTCATGTGTTTTGTTAAAGATTTTAAAATTCTTAGTTAAAATTTTATACTGATTTTTTAACTTTTTTTTAATTGCAAATTCTTTTTAACCTGTCATAATGTGCCTCCCAGACACATACGGAACCTTAGCTTTTGTTACTTCAAGAGAGATACTAATAAACAAGAAAATAAAATTTTATAATGGAAACCCCCTAATATTGTTAATTTAGTTGTTTTTCTATTCGCAATGTTTGGAAACGCATCCATAAAAACTTGCTAAAGTGGTGCTTACTTGAAATTTTAGCAATTGGTACCGTTTGAAAGGCAAATAGAATTTCGGCTGTACATTCCATCAATGCCAGACAATTATGGCATGCAATTTTTTTTTAATTTGTGATGCAAAATCAAAATTTGTTTCGATGTTGATGCTATATTGCTTTATTTTAAAGCAGTGATAACCAAGCCCCGAACGCACGCACACAATGATATTATGTGCTTGTGTGCGGTCGCAGAGACTGATGATAGTATGATGTTTTAAAACGAACAAAGTTGTTGTATACATGTGAATTGCCGACCGTCTCTGTGTGAAAAATACGATTATTGACTGCCTCGCGAGGCTTTGGAGTGGCTATCACTGTTTTAAAGGCTCTTTAGATGGTTCTTAGAATTTCTATAATTCCAACAAAGTTCAAAAAGTGCAATACCTTGCCCATAGTTTGATCCTGAATGGTTTTTCGGCTTTCTTGAAATTTTGGATTTTAACCCATACGCGGTTGCCCATTATACGTTCTAACCAAAGTTATGCATAATGTCTACAAAAAATTGTTAAAAAACTTTCGCTTGTTTAAAGTGTAAAAATAAACAAATATGGAACTTCATACAATATTAAAAAAAATATAGTAGGATTAAAGTAGGCCTGCCATACGTCCTGGTTTTCCAGGATTGTCCTGGTTTTTGACTACTTGTCCTGGTGTCCTGGTCCAGTATGAAATTGTCCTGGTTTTTTTATAAAAAAATTTATTTTTGCTGGTTTTAGTTGTTAACAAAGGTTAAGATTTCTGTTATAACACTGCTAACATAAAGCAATTGTATAAACAACTTTAATTTAATGCAACTGTTATCTGGTGTTTACGTCGTTTAACTAAAAGCTTTCAACAAAATTAGATGAGAGTCAATTCTCTTCCAAATTTTGTTTCAACTAGTTGCTTTAAAAAGTTATACCGTGTTAACAACTTTTATAAGTAATCGAAAACCGATAACAAATTACTTTCTTTAAAATAGCCCATACACGTTTCAGTTCAATTGTCAACTGAGTCGGTTATTGTCCAAATCAAAGCGTGTATGGCTTTGTCAATTGATTAGTTTGACAGTTGTCAAGTTGGTTGAAGAAAAATCAAAAGATTTAGATTTTTTCAAGTCTGCTCAATGGACTAAAGAAAGAAACTCGTTAAAGACTGAAACACTGCAGAGTAATATTCAATGTAGCAGGAGTTAACACTACTATTGCACTATAGTACTTGGTTGCAAAGGTTGCTCATCCAAAAACTATGTTTCTAGCGCCATCTGTTTTGGATACAAACAGTTGAGTTACTCGACTATTGCACTGTAAAGAACAGTGCAAAGAACATATCTTTTACCAGAACCGTAACTAAGTAACCACTTCAGCGCTGATAGCCTCATATATTGTTGGATTTAAAAATAAAAACTGGATGGTTTTTACATATACATACATACATATGCATTAAAAAAACTTTTTTGTTGGCGTAATTTTTTATCCATTTTTTCTACGTGTCCTGGTTGGTAGGTTTAAACTTCTGGCAGCCCTAGATTAAAGTTAATATTTCGTTTAACTTTAGAATGCACACCCTGGTACTCTTTTGTAATTAAGTGACTGTTAGCATTTTTACAGCATTTGCACAGCCACCGCTTGTAGAGCATTATTATGAGTCATTATTAATCATCTATGTATTGCGGTTCAATTGTTTCATAGCTATAAGATTCCAAAGTTAATGCCTTCGTATAACTGTTGTACCCGTTAGCTTTTATTTGAAAAAAATTAAGATGCTGTTTAGATTTTATTGTGAAATTTGTATTATGAATTTCTTAAAATACATTCAGCAATTTAAATACAAAGAAAATTGGGAATATTACACAGTGCAATATTTTTGAACTAATCGAGGGCTAACTGCTTTTCGTGTGGAATATACCGAAGTACTTATCGAAACTAACAAACTCCTGTTTGGGGATTGCTAGCTAAGCTACTGTTCAGATTTTATGGCCTCATCTTATGGCGATTTCTTTTCTGAGAAAAATATGTTACAGTATATACATGTTACATTTTCTAATGTTACCTATAATCCCTCGCAATGTTGTGCAATTTTAATAGAACACACTTAGTGCTTTTATTTACAACTATTACACTTTCATCATTAATGTACTTAATGAGCGATTTTTAAAGCTATTTAAGCGGTTTCAGCACGCTATTACGGGTAGGAAACAAATATTAGCATCACTAATGGCTAATGAAAATTAAAACGATTAAAATATAAATAGACTTTTTTTGATTTTAATGTGTAAATATTTTTATATTTTGTTTTAAAACAAATTATGACAAACAAAATAAAGCATTTGTTGTGCAAAGAAAGTAGTAAGTACCAAAGTTGTAGAACAAGGCAGTATGAACACCTTTAATAAAAGTAAAGGTAAAATATGCAACATGTTTTGCATGTTTTTCATCAACATATTCACAAAAGAACTTGAAAATTTTTGCCACAGTTGTATTTATTGTACAAACGAACACAAAAGTGTAGAACATGTAACATTAATGCAACATTTTTCTCAGAAAAGAAATCGCCAATAATTTTAGCTAAAATTTAATTTTTTCGTATCACAGAAACCAATTGGAATTTTGTTTTCATGTTTTCTTAGGAAAATTATGTGTTAAACAAACTAATCCGAAACAACTGCCTCAAAATGGCCTAAATTACGAAAACAACTACAATTAATGTTGGGAGAATTTCAACTAATTGTAGTGGGAAATGTAAGATAAGATAAACTCACTATTTATTGTTAATGTGTTTTGTTAAATTTTGATATTGTTTCAAGGAGAACTCTTGCTTATTAGTCTTATACGTTTAACAGTTTTATTTGGTTTAATATCTTTAGTTTTTCTAAAATCTTTATGGATGAAGTTCCCTGATGATCTGGCCTAAGCAACCAGTGAAATGCGCATAGGAATAGCTTATCCCATCAACAATAAATTTCAAGTGTTTTTATCAAGAACAAAAACTGGGAATTAAGCACGAATAACAAAATCTTTTGAAATTAAAATTTTGTATTCCCAAAGAAATTACTTTTTGATAATAAACAGGCAAGTGCACGGCCTAAAAAAACACTTAGACCGCATTTACATCTATGCAATTAACGCCGAGTTTTCTTCTATTTTCTTTTAAAGTAGTTTCTACGAAACTCTTTTCACATTTACATTTTTTTCAAGCATTTTTTCAACTTTTTCAACCCCGTTTTCTTCCCTACACCTCTTGCTAACAAACAAAAAGTTGCAGGCGAAAGTTGCGGCGTTAATTGCTTAATGTAAATATGGTCTTAATTGACAACATGCTTTTGTAAGTTGTTGTTGTTTTCATTTTGTTTTTCTTAACCTACTTAAAATTACAATTAATGTTGGGAGAATTTCAACGAATTGTAGTGGGGAATGTAAGATGAGATAAACTCACTGTTTATTGTTGATGTGTTTTCTTTAAATTTTGATATTGTTACAAGGAGAACTCTTGCTTATTAGTCTTATACGTTTAACAGTTTTATTTGGTTTTATATCTTTAGTTTTTCTAAAATCTTTATGGATGAAGTTTCCTGATGATCTGGCCTAAGCAACCAGTGAAGTGCGCATAGGAATAGCTTATCCCATCAACAATAAATTTCAAGTGTTTTTGTCAAGAATAAAAACTGGGAATTAAGCACGAACAACAAAATCTTTTGAAATTACAAAAACATTTTATTTTTTATATCTTTTTCATTATTTTCGTCCCATAGCTGCCAAGTGGAAAATTCAGTAATCTTCTGAAAAAATATTACTTTTAATATGTTGCATAATTCCTTAAAATATTATAATATTAAAAAATGCTCTCGTCACATTTTACGGCGCAGTTAACATTGAAAATTCGATAGGTGTATGAGTAATAAAGGAATAATAAAATTAAGTTAATCAACAAGATAAGTCAAAAATCAGTTCTTAAATATATTTTCAAAACTTTTTCACAAAACAAAGCTTAAATTTAGATTCGACTAAACAAAAAAAAAAAAATAAAAGTCAAAATCAAAATAAGTCGGGTTCAAAAACATTTTAAAAACATCTTTATAATTTTTTTGCAAACATCTCTTTTTATATTTTTTTAGATTTTTTTTTATATGTTTTTGTTATAGCAATTTATCGTTTAAAATTATAAATTTTTTTAAATAAAAAATTCATCTGAAAAAAAGTTCAAATTTTGCTTTAAAATTCATTTATATTTGCCGTCGTTAAAAATTCAAGACATTTTTGTTCTTTCAGTTGAGTTTAATAGAGTTCACAATTTTAATTTTATTACAACATTTTAAGTTCTTTTTCAGGTTTAAAGTAAATTAAATATTATAGGATTTATAGCATGGCTTTGGTTAATTTTTTTTTACTTTAAAAATAATACATATTTTTAAAAGTATTTAAAGCAAATCTTTTAGAACCACTCACATTTAGACAAAAAATTTCGATTTAAAAAAAGTTTAAAAAAAAAAACATCTTACTAGTTTAAAGTTATTAAAAAAAAACTTTAGAATCGCTCACAATATTAGACGTAGATAGTTTATTCTTAAGTATTTGGAGTGTTTTTGTTTTCATAAATAAAATTGAGTTCTTAACTTTATTTTTTAAATTGTTTGACCTGAGTTTTTCATTTATTTCCAGTTTAAATTAATTTTATGTTTAAGCTGATAAGTTTTTTATTTTTAAAACGTTTTTAATTTTTCTTGTTTTTATTCTTTTTATCAAACAAATTTAATTCTTTTACGTTTCCAATTATATTTCTTATTTATATCTCATTCATTATAACAAATTTTTTTAGCTGATTATTTTCGTCTGTATATTTTAATCATTTAATCCTATAATCCATCATTCCGGTACAATCAGACCTAAATACAAATCACACACACATTCACAATCTTAAACATCTTACTCAGTCTGTCGTCACTCACACATATTTGTTGTATTTCGATTTAAGCAGCACGCACAAAAAAATTATATTTAATCACATTATAATTTTTTTACAGCATTTTATAATCCCGCCTAAAAGTGATTTTACGCAATTTGTAGCAAACAAAAGAGGCACACACAGTAAAATAACAAAATACAATTTTAAAAATTTAAAAAAAAAAATTGTATTTAAAATAAGAAAAGAGCTCACCAACCTTCTTCTATCATGATTCACGCACTACTGAAGAAACCTTTTACAAATGCCTACCAAACAAACCATCGCTAACTACCACCATCACAAATTTCTATTGAGTATACGTATACGCACACGCATTCAATAAAGCACACAGATACTCACTAACACACCTACATACAAAAACAATGTGTTTAACATGCACAGTGTGCATAGAATGCAAGCAACATGTGGCAGCCAAAAATATGAATTGAAATGAAAACATTATAGAATAAACTGATAAAAAGGGGAGCTAAAATGCTCACATTAAATTAAGAAAACACCACCTTTTTTTAACTTACTCTCTTTAATACTCTTTCAAAGTAAAACTCTTTCGAGAATTTTAATTAGCAGATATCTCTTTAATCACACATACACTGTATATGTTGTCACATTTGAGAAAATATCTAAAGTACTCTTTAAATAACTTCTCTTTTTATTTCCCATCTGTAAAATGTTTACTCATACTATCGCACATACAAAAACACAAACACATATCTGTAGTAAATACACAAACACATTTACCAACATAAACATTAAGTCTTATTGGGCTCATATCTCAGGGATTATGCAAAATGTATAAATGAATGAATACAGGGAATTAAGGATTAATTTCGAAGGGATGTCATTTATACTGAGATAATACTGTTTTGTATTTTATACACGAATAAATTTATTTCCTCTATACACACTACATTCATTCTGTTTGTCTGTATATATGACGGTATGTCTGTCTGTTGATCCGTCTGTCTGTCTGACTGTTTGTCTTGATGATTGTACTCGTATGTATGAATGAATTAATGTTCGTTGTTTCGTTCTTTTACTTAATATAGTTAGATTGCACTGACTCTGTTGCCGTTCGGGGAGTTTATTCAGTAGTATTAACGTAAAGTATTTTTGTTTTTGGCTGTTTGCTTGTAGTTTTGTAGGAGGTCAGGTGGGAAAGGACACATAAAGGCAAAATTAAACATATTTTTTTTAAATCTTTAAGTAGAAGCAATTTTATGGAACTGCTTATATCATAAAAAATGCGACTAATATTATCAATATTATCATTAGATTGCGATCGAAGCATTAGATTATTTTTGAAATCGTGCAGAAGAAAACACGATTTAAAGCGAAACAGTTACCTTTACCATATCTACGATAATTTTTCTTATATGGATGAAATACGATCTAAAAACAGTGATCATTGCAACATTGCATTAAATGTGGCAATATTATTTTCCGAATACCTGTAATTATGTTGCGAACAACGATTTTAGTGAAAAGGAATACGTCTAAGACGGAGTTTTTGAGTTTCAGATTAAACCAAGTTTGAAATCTTTAAGTACAATTCTGTGGCTTGGTGCTAAAAGGGCCAATGTCAAAACTTTGCTGTTTTGAGTTAATCGTTTCATTATGTGTATTATTTTACTCTCTTTTATTTTTCTGTATCAGCCAATGTCTAAAAAGCCTCATTAAACTGTTCTAGGTTAACTTAGACATTGGCTGATACAGAAAAATAAAAGAGAGTTAAATAATACAAATAATAAAACGATTAACTCAAAACAGCAAAATATTGCCATTGGCCCTTTAAGCACCAAGCCACAGAATTAGTCTAACTTTAACTCTCTTTCACGTTTTTGATTGAAAGACTAACCACCTCATGCAAAAAAACTTAAAGATCACATCAGTTAACCAACAAATAAAGGCCCGTTTTCACAACTTACCGATAGCTTAAGTTAGGATGTTATCGGCCGTATAAAAAGTATTACCTTCCCTAGAGGGAAGCGAACTTACACCAAAGTAGTCCCGTGGTAGGTCTTTGGTGGTAGAGACCGGTTCCAGTTTTAACACTTTCTATGAATAAGACCTATCACTTTTACATGGGGCTGTCATTGGAGGGGGTCATTTGACACCATTTGACCAGTCGCACATCTATTCTCAATGGACGTGTTTAGTAACAGTTACTACAATATAGTTTTATTTCAATAATACAAGTCCAAGAATTAAATTCAGGAACCAAATTTTAGAAAGTCCCAAAAATAAACCAGTTACATGATATTTTCCTTTTTCACTGGTCATGAGTTCTTTCTTTTTGTACTGTATTATTTTCACAACTCCTAGGACCAGTCTGTTGGACCAATTGACACAAATTTTCCGCAGGGTTATTACAACTCTACTTTAACATAGCAGGTACGATAAACCTTAATTTACTTTATCGCTTACTTTAGGTTAAAGTAAAGTTGTATTAATAGAACACTTTTTATAAGGCTGTTAAAGTCTGTTTTTAGCTATCGGTGAGTTGTGAAAAAGGGCCTTAGTCCACTCACTTTTGCTGGGTTAAACATGTTGGTTAAATAATGTGAACTTTAACTTAATTTTCAATGTGAATGGGCTTCATGTGTTAGTTAGCTTATGTGAACCTTAACTTGTTTTTGCATAAGGGGGTAAAGACTTAAGAATTAAATTTATAAAAATTTCTAATTGTCTAATTGTTATCAAATTATTTCAATTATTGTAACCATTACCATAGATAAAGACCAACAATCAATTGGATTCTATGGTTTTGGTTATGGCGTTATAGTAAGTTACCTATAATCAAATACTTTGTTGCCCATCAGGTTAGTTCAAATAGCTATTGTTTATGTTTATGGTTATGCCACATCTAATTCGAAGTTAAGTTATATTTCCTTTTCGCAGCCGTTCGTAATTTTGACAGTTTATTAGGCTATGCTGCCAGCAGCCTCTAGGCAGGGTCACCTTAAAACGGCAAAGAATAGCTGGGTCTTAGTGATTGTTCAACTTTGCCTGTTAACCTATTGCCTGACGAGCATTGGATTCAGTCTTCCATTTAGGCTACTCAACTTTCCGCTTAATTACTTTAGCTGTAGTCTGAGGCCAGAACCAACTTACTAGGGGATACTTGGTGTTAACCGGAAATTGTAAGCCGCTTGGGAAATTTAGAACAAAAGAATCGCATTTGTTAATCGCCAAGTGGATAGCAAACAGATAGATGTCCGTACAAGTGTACCGCATTCAAAGACACCATCTCATTGTTTCTCTAAGGAGCCACGGGACATCTTAATTTAACAAGAATTAAAAGATTTATCAAGATAATTATCAGCTTTCTTATTAATCGAATAATTTTTTAATAAAATTTATTGCTGCAGCGCCGTCTAAGATGCTCATATCATCGTTTACAGACTTTATTTAATTTTCCATTTTCACATTTTGCAAGCTACCTTCTTCCCAATTGATATGAAGTTCGGTGTTAGAGATTCAGTTGGGGGGCCATCATATACCTAAAATATTTTTTAAGCAGCAGCTTGTAAAGGGTTAGATTTTATACGAGTCATGTTTCGCTTCCATATAAAAGTGTAGAATTAACATTGGATTTGAAAAATCTTATATTTGATGCTTGTGATAACTGCTGACACCGCTATATATTGCGTAGCTTTGCAAATGCGCTTTTTGCTTTGGATAGCATCGATATCGTACTTAGTTCCGCAGGGTATTATTTGGCTGCAAAGGTAAAAGTGCATGTAGACGACATGTTTTTTACATCTGACTTGTCAACTTTTCAAGTCACATGTAATTGTGCATGTCTGTCAAATGGCTGTTTTACAGAAGGTTTATAATATTCGGTCACAAACATACATGTAATTTGCTTATGACATTGTCTCCGTTTTTTTCCATTGTTGTTGCAAAAACCAAAATAAAAATGCCGCCACGAAAATTTTTATTTACGCCTTAAAATAATTTAGCGATCTTAACATATTTTTCTTTTAATTCAAAGATACTAATTTAGGATATTGTAATGAAACGGTTTTTATATATATATTTACATAAATTCTATTCAATAGTGCGATGATCATACATATCTCGGTATTGTAAAATATTAACTTCGGCCGGCTAATGATTCCGTCAATAGTGGACACCGCTGCCGATTTCATCTCGGCATAGATTTCTGATGGTTTGTCAGAAGAAAATAGAGCATGCTCTAATTGAAATTTTGTTTGACTTTCACAGAAGCAAAGTTTAAAAGGTAACACACGACATGTATGTATTTTGCAGTGGGAAATTTGACATGTCAGATGACAAAAACATGTCGTGTACGGTCGCCTTAAGTGAAATTATTGGCTTCTTCAATAACCTTGTTATCAAGGAACAGAGTGCCACAGCACGGTGCATTTAGTTGGTTGGTTGGTGAACATGGTAGCACGCGCAGGACTAGGCGTACTGGAAGAAGAGTCGAAAGTGACTCCGTTTTGACACCACACAACTCGTCAAGAATTGGAACCCCCAATCTAACTTATCCCAGGGGCAAAACTGTGGTGTCATATGGAGAATAAAGGTTAACCCGGCAAAATGTGCTCACTTAACTTTCACGCTCAGAAGACAAACGTGCCCAGCTGAAAAATAAATAACATCACTGTTCCGGTAGAAAACCATGTTAAGTACTTGGGAATTCATATAGATAGACGCTTGACCTGGTCTCGTCATATTGAAGCGAAAATAACGGCTATGAAACTTAAAGCAGCTCAACTACATTGGCTTCTCGGTCGAAACTCAACCTTGTCTTTAGACAACAAAATTCTCTTATACAAGTCCATCCAAAAACCAATATGGACATATGGCATCCAATTATGGGGTACTGCATGCGCATCTAACATCCAAAAGCTTCAAAGAAGACAGTCTAGAATGTTACGACAAATTGTCTGCGCCCCATGGTATATACGTAATGATATTATCCACAGAGATCTCAACGTCCCCACTATCCAGGAGGAAATTAAAAAATATTCAATTGGCTAAACTAATGGCCCACCCTTACTACCTCGCTCGGGGTCTGCTTCAGTTCGAAGGTCACCAGAGGCTAAAAAGAACCGATACTTTGAGCCTAACTAGAAGACATTTTTAAAATTTGAATACAGCAGTTAGTGGTTACATTGGTAACAACTAATAAAAAACAAGTAGAGTTAAGATTTGAATACATAAAATAATTTATTTAAAAAAAAAAAAAAATATGTCATATGTGGGCCACGTTACTATGGTAGCCCTGCAGCCATCCAGTTTCCTTCATTTATCGTCAGTCATATTCAGGTAGTGTCTGAAGATTTCGCTTCTGATAGTTCCCAGGGGTGTTTCGACTGGCACACCCTGTGAAATATCAAGAGCAGTAACTCTCATGTATTTTCGGCATTTGTTCTTAAACTGTATATTTTGCTTTATATATTACTCTGTTTGGCGGAGATCAATTGAATAATAACTTAATTATAATTTTGATAAAGTGATCTTTGATAAAGCGCTCATCTCTTGTTTTGAAAAGTTGGGGAAAACCAAAATAAGTTTATTAAACAACTTACTGTCTTTTAATTTTAAACAAAGTTTTTTTTGCTATATTTTTGTATTTTTATATAGCCAGAGTTTGTACCCTACACGTAGAGAAAAAACATGTTAAAATATGGTCACCTCCAACCAAACTATTTTTAAAGAACATTTTAAACATATTATGGTTAAGGTAACCATATAATTGTCAGCGGCAAACATATTATGGTTAAATTAGTCCTCCATCAAGAACCCACAACCATATTATGGTTACCTCTAAAAATGTTATGATTAAATATAATAATAATTTGTTTTTAAATTTACAATAGTATTTTCCTCTTTTTCAAGAGCAACATACTATGTTTGAAAACTAACCATGCTATTGTAAGTGTTTAACAAATTTTCGTTATTATTGATCATAACATGTTTGGAGGCAACAATAATATGGTTGAGGCTTCTTGATGGAGGCATAATTTAACCATAATATGGTTACCGCTGAAAACATTATGGTTATATTAAACATAATATGTTTAAAATTTTCTTTAAAAATAGTTTGGTTGGAGGTGACCATATTTAAACATGTTTTTTCTCTGGGTGTACTTTGGAGCTGCATCCAAAGGCATCGGTAAAGCTATACCTTGGTATGGAAAGGCGAAAACTTCCAGAATACGATCTACAGTATTAGTGTATCCACGAGTTATAAATTTAAGTTGTAAATGGTACTCCACTAGTCTTCGGTCTGAGTTTAAATGGTACGCCACCTAGTCGCATTATATAAGTGGTCCCAGTTTGTGCCACACAAATAAGGCGTCTACTTAAGGGTTAACAACAATTAATGTTGAAATCCGAAAAAATGCTAACTTGGTACAGTTATACGAAGCTAAGGCATTAGCAAATGCGAAATAAGCGAAAAAATAAAGACATCCAGATTGCCTTTTAAAAATAATGAAAACGGCGCTTGAGGTACTTTCCCGCCAAGAGAAGTTTATTAAATTTAAAAAAAAACATGTCGAAGCGGTTCATGATTAAAATGTCATCGAAAAATATGTTGTCGAAAAAGGAACTTTTATGGTATGGGTTATATAAAACATAATAAGACAACATCTTATCGAACTAAAATAGAATACATATATCTAAAAAATTAGTTGTTGTTAAAAATTCGCATTATGATTGTCGTAAACAAACAACAACAACAACAAAATTTTCATGTGTTTTATCCCAGCTAGCATTTGAATGATAATTTTTTGTAAAAATCACCTAAATGAGTCTTTTCTGATCACTTTTGATGATTAAAAACTAATTTATCACTTGAGCGATATAAAAGAAATTCATAGATGAATCATTGATATGCTAAAATAGTGATTTTTAAATATTTAACATTTTAGTTTTTGGCAAATCAAAAAAAAAAAAAAAAAAAAAAACATATGGACAATTCCAGCGAAAAGTCTACTTTTTGTAACGTAACGCCAGAAATAATTTATATTTTTTCTCAAAAAATTGTATATGTATAGTTTGCTTTTTTATATTGTGGTGTAAAGCGCAACTAGCTCTACATTTAGTAACAAAAGGGATAACGGTTGAACAAACTGGTCGTAAAATACTGGAGGGAAGGAATTTTTACAACTTGTAATTTTTATTAAAATTTATTGATAATTTTTCCTGGCTGAGCTGGGATTCGAACCGGGTTGATCTTTATATGTTTCAAGAATCACCACATTCTATCGTCGGAAGATCTTTGAGTTCTACCCACTGCACCACTGCGGTGGCCGTTTGCCAACAGTCAAACATCAATCTTTGTTGGCATAACGGGCACCGTAGTGGTGCAGTTGTAAAAATTCCTTCCCTCCAGTGAAAATAATTTAATGAAAATTAAATTTGATGAACTCAAGCCTAATTAAAAGAATATCAGAAATTAAAAACTAACAGTTCAACTAAAAATCAAAATTGTTCCTAAAAGGTTTTATTAAAAACGTCTTGGTCAATTCGCAGCAGTATTGCCAAAACTTGGTGACCAAAAATGGCTAAATTTACGGGAAAAAATTGCTAAAAATGGGCTAAAAAATGGCTAAACGCTTTTTTAAATAAAAACACATTAAAATGCAATAACAAAACAGAAATAATTAATTTAAAGTAGTTCACGATGAAATTGTGAGTTAAGATCAATTCGTTTAATAAGAATAAACGTAAATTAATATTCAAATAAATTTATATTAAAAAATTAAATCATCGAAAAATTCGATGTCGTTATTGTTCATCTCATAGGAATCACTCACTCATTAGTTTCAAATAATCATAAGTTTTAAATAATTTGAAGGTAAATCATAATCACGACAACATTAACCAAACCTTTTGAGTCAACAATAAAAAACAAATAAGAAAGAATAGTCGGTTAAACCCGACTTTATGATACCCTACACCACATTAGAATCTTTGTATCAAATAATCTCTAAATTGCGACCTGTACTTTGCGCACAAGGTTAACATGGACATCCAGTCAGCCGGACAAACATCGTTAATTCGACTCAGAAAGTGATTCTGAGTCAATCGGTATACGTAAAGGTGGGCTAAGGACCAATATTTTAAGGTGTTACAGACATCAGCACAAACGCAAAGTACCCTCTCCATTATTGTGGTGGTGGTAAAAATATTGTATTGTTATGTTATATTTACCTAATTGATAAAATCGAATTAACGGTTGCTTAATGTAACCTATTTCTCAAATTACTTTTAACGATTTTTACTTGACTAAACACCCTCTCTACTTCAGCATTAGACCATAGAAGTGAGAGCAACTTTTTAGGCAATTCTGAAATTTCTAAAACAATTTTGTTACCGCCTGCATCCCTTTATTGAAATACTTGCAACCACAAAGAAACAGCGATGTTTGTGTTGATCGATTTTATAAATTTAATAGTGGAATACTGTTCCTTTATTTTGAAAGATGTTTCAGCGTCATAGTTGAAAAATTGCTAAAAAAATGGCCAATGGCTAAACTCATTTTTTAATGGCTAAACAGGGTGAAAAATGGCTAAAATGGCAACACTGATTCGCAGTCTTATTAAGTTTTGTAATGCAAGTCAAAATCCACTTCCGTTTTTTTAACGTCCCGCCAGCGCATATTTTTGCTTATATCTGCAAATCCTTACCGTCGATTGCTGTAATTTTTTTCTGAAAATAGTGCTACTTCATATATATGAAAACCCTTTTTACAAATTTGACTTCTTCATTTAATTTTTTTACATTTTGTGGTACGAATATCACGACACGTCAAAATGGAGATGCCCATATGTAGAAGCTTTCGTGTCGGCCAAACAAATCAAAAGTTGGCTGAAAAAGAAGCTAAAAATTATTGAAAATTAATGAACAAAAATGTTAATGGAAATTTATTTCTTCTCTTTTTGTGAAAATCCGATAACTTTTGTTTTATTTATAATAAAGCTGGTTCGAACAATCAAAAGCCATAATTTTATCGAAGAAATATTAAAAAAAATTATATGAAATATAAGAAAAAACCATAGTATAAGTACCAGGTATTTTCATTAGGGAGAGTTTTCATTACATATTTACCCATGTAATGTCAAAATAATTTATTTGATTTTTAATTAATTTTAAAATTTTTTTCATATTTTCTTTTGTATGACGTTATATGGGTTTTGAAATTGAGAACAAAATTTCTAATGACTATACCTCGTACTTATGCTACCATGATCAAAAACTATGTATTTTGTGATTGAAAAATTTGACGAATACGATTCTATAATGATTATAAAAACTAACATTAAATGCTCAAAAAGGAATCCGAAAATTGTATCACAAATGATTCTTTCAGTTGATTCATAGGTAGGGTACCATTTTCTCAAAACGAGAGTATCATTTATGACTGAAAAATGAGGTTATATACGGGTTTTTTGCTCGTGAAGCTGATTCCTAAATGATAAGATTATGATACAAAATGCTAGCTGGGTATATGTCATTGTCGTAATTTTTAATTTATATCGATCAAAACAAAAATACGACTACGACTACCACAACGATAGCAACTCTCATAATAATGCCGATTACTCAAACTTTTGCACATTCGGAAAGGTGCTGTCACTTTACTTGCTGTATCGTATTATAAATATAATTTTAGTAGAATATTGCAGAGATATATTTTGCGCTTTCTTTATAATTTGTTTAAACAGGGTTAACAAAAAAATTTTACGACTGCTTCACTGTTAATTTGGGCACCGTAACATTACGTTTGGTTCATCTCACAGCGCCAGTTGATAATATGATATATAATCAAAAACTATACATTTTATGATTAGAAAATTACTAAAATTCAATGATTTTATATCTAGCTGAGTTTGAAACTTCCTTCCGCATTTTCTTTATTTAATGACTTTACATACTACCCTCGTAGCAATATGTTTATATACAGCATGGATATAATGCTATTATAATACTGCGGCTTTTTGTTTAAAACAGTTCAGTTCTAAGGCAATAAGTACATTTACTTCAAAAATACAATACAAATCGTACATGCTCACACAATCTGAAACAAATTACATGAGTCATAATTTGAAATAAAAAAAAACTTTAAAATAAATTTTGTGACAAAAAAAGAGCGGAAGGTTTTTTTCTGATAAATTATTATTGGGAGGTTTAGTAGAGAAGAGTTGTCAATTTTTATCAATTGGATGTATTTAAACATTATCACTTTGTTTGTTAAGATACCGTCGGCATTTTGACAAAGACTAGTAAGTGTTAAAAGTGATTCTGAATGAACATACATACATATATTTAATAAGTTTGTTTGTGTTTGTATTGAGATAAAAAACAGATTTTTTTGTAAAACTTAAGAACAACCTAAGAAATCAGTTATCAATCAATCTAATTAGATAAATTGTGATGTTTTAGAAACTTTCATATGATGTTTTCGTTGTCTTAAAAGCAAGTTATTTCAGAATTTTTTCCAAGAAATTGTTATAGTTTTGATGTTCATATCGCGACCTTAGGACAATAATAGAGCCTAAACTATATAGAGCCTAAACTATATGTTAGACAGAACCTTGTTGTCCTAAGGTCCGCGATACACATATAATCAGCAAAAGAAGTTAAAAATCAAATATTTAAAAAAAGTAAAACTCATATTTGCCTTTAGTTTTATTCTATCATGTACTGATCCTTTTCGAAGGATGAAAATAATTGTGGCATGGATTCAACCTTTCATAAAAAAATATACAGTGATCTGAGAATGTCTAAGACCTGTTTTCGGCATACATATTCTCTGCTGAAAAATACAAAAACTCGCACAAATTTGTAGACCGTCTTATTCGTAAATGGTACTGTCAAAATTTCATCTTACAAATTAAATTAAATTAAATTATCAAAATTAAATTGGTTCTATGCTTAATTATTGCCCTTCTAATATAAACAAATAGTAGGAACACATTAGTTTACGTGAAAGTTTTTTTAAGAAAGATTTTATGTCAATATCGATATTCTCAAGAAATAAATCGTAGGGGTTAGTGTATTCCAAAACGGTTTACAGGAACTGTAATCAAGTAAGAAATCGCAGCCAATAATAACAATACATTATTTTTTTGAGATATGGATGAAAATATATTTAAACAAATATAACTTGACTGTGTCTAAATGGTAAATCCATAGGTTTATATGCCAGGACTAAAAATTTTAAATATTTGTGCTGATGTGTGTAACACCTTAAAATATTGGTCCTAGACCCACCTTAAAGTATACCGATCGACTCGGAATCAATTTCTGAGTCGAACTAACGATGTCCGTCCGGCTGGCTGGCTGGCTGGATGTCCATGTCACCTTGTGCGCAAAGTACAGATCGCAATTTTAGAGATAATTTGATAAAATTTGGGACATAGGTTCTTATTGACACAAGGACCAAGCCTATTGAAAATGGGCCAAATCGTAGGACCACGAGGGAAGATAGGGGGAAATTTCTTCCTCTCAGAAACTGTGAAACCGCTTTTAATGAAATTTAAAACTTACATAGAACCATATCTGGACACAAAAGGGATGTATTTTTTAAAAAATAGGACCACGAGGGGAGATAGGGCCAATTTCTGCCTCTCAAACCGATTTTAATGATATTCAAAACATAGATAGATCCATATCTATATGGACACATAAGCTATACAGTTTTTCAAAAATAGGACCACAAAGGGAGGTTGGGAGCAATTTCTGCCCCTCACAAACTTCTAACCCGATTTTAAAGAGGTTTATAAACATAGATAAATCCATATTTATATGGACATATAAGCATGATGTGTTTTTTAATACTGTGGTGTAGGGTATCATATGGTCGGACTTGACCGACTATACTTTCTTACTTGTCTTCTTTACGTATGTTACTTGTTTTTCCCCTTGTCGTATTGCTATAAATAATATCAGACAAAACAAGTAAGAAAGTATAGTCGGTCAAGCCCGACATATGGTACCCTACACCACAGTATTTAAAAACACATAATGCTTATGTGTCCATGTAAATATGGATTTATCTATGTTTATAAACTTCATGAAAATCGTCAAAGTTATTTTCGGGAATACAAAGTTTATTATTAATACGATATCCGCATGACGTGCTAAATTCCCAATTTTTCATATTTGATAAATACACTGAAATTTATTGTTGAGGGAAAGCTAACTGGTTGCTAAGGCCAGCTCATCAGGAAACATTTTCCAAAGATTTTAGAAAACCCAAAAATATTAAACAAATAAAACCCTAAATCGAATAAGAATGATTAACACTCTAAGTCTTACTTGTAAAAATATCAAAGCTTGAACAAAACACCAACAATAAAAATCGGTTTGAAAGTTTGTGAGAGGCAGAAATTGACCCCTGCCTCCCCTTGTGGTCCTATTTTTTAAAAACTGTAAAGCTAATGTGTCCCTATAGATATGGTTCTATCTATGTTTTAAATGTCATTAAAATCGGTTTGATAGTTTCTGAGAGGAAGAAATTTCCCCCTATCTTCCCTAGTGGTCCTACGATTCGGCCCATTATTATCAATAGGCTTGGTTCTTGTGCCAATAAGAACCTATGTCCCAAATTTTATCAAATTATCTCCAAAATTGCGACCTGTACTTTGCGCACAATGTTACATGGACAGCCAGTCAGCCTGCCAGCCAGCCAGCCGGACGGACATCGTTAGTTCGACTCAGAAAGTGATTCAGAGTAGATCGGTATACTTTAAGGTGGGTCTAGCACAAATATTTTAAGGCGTTACACACATCAGCACAAATGCATAATACCCTCCACTCCACTATTGTGGTGTGGGTATAAAAAGGAAGGTGCTTAAAAAAAAAACAAAAAAATGGAAAATATAAATTCTGACGTCCCCGCTACAGCTGAATTTATATTGAGCTTTGAATGGTCCTCCATCAGTAAGCGATTCGAGGGTTAAATGGTCCTCCATCATTATATAATAAATTCAAAATTAAAGTCGTCTTCCACTTATTATAACATGGTCTCCGCCAATTAAAAAAACAAGGTCAAAACGACTGCGTGTGCTTAATGTGGAAACGCGAAAAAAGTAAGTCATTACAGTTATGCAACGCCACACTATCAACAAATACCCCACGAAAAGCGGACAAAAATGGTGACCTGGCTGTCCTCAAAAAAAAAAAAAAAAAAAAAAAAAAAAAAAAAAGTAAGAAAGTATAGTCGGTTAAGCCCGACCATATGATACCCTACACCGCAGTATGTAAAAACACATCATGCTTATGTGTCCATGTAAATATGGATTTATCTATGTTTATAAACTTTATTAAAATCGGTTTGCAAGTTTGTGAGAGGCAGAAATTGTCCCCTGCCTCCCCTTGTGTATTATTTTTTAAAAACTGTATAGCTAATGTCTCCCTATAGATATGGATCTATCTATGTTTTAAATTTTACTAAAATCGGTTTGATAGTTTCTGAGAGGAAGAAATTTCCCTCTATCTTCCCTCGTTGTCCTACGATTCGGCCCATTTTCAATAGGCTTGGTCCTTGTGCCAATAAGAACCTATGACCCAAATTTTTTCAAATTATCTCCAAAATTGCGACCTGTACTTTGCGCACAAGGTTACATGGACAGCCAGTCAGCCAGCCAGACGGACATCGTTAGTTCGACTCAGAAAGTGATTCTGAGAAGATCGGTATACTTTAAGGTGGGTCTAGGACCACTATCTTAAGGCGTTACACACATCAGCACAAATGCATAATACCCTCTCCACTATTGTGGTGTGGGTATAATTACAACAGACAGAACAAATAAAACTATTAAATACTATATTAAAAAAAAAAATTAATAAAATTTGCCCCGGTAAACATATTAATAGTATCAATTAAATATTTTTTGACATTAACAACATTTTTTGTAGTATAATTTTTGTTGACAAAAGTAAATATTTAATTCACTTGATTAAATTTTTAATTAAAACTTACTAGATAATATGTATGTACAACTGCATATAACTAATTTTGAACTTTATTTGACATATTCAGTTTTAAAGAAACTTTTCTGTTTTTTTTTTAATTTAAATTTAAACATTCACCCTTAATCTCTTATTAAAATGAACCCGGCATTTTTATTTTCGTTTCAACTGTAATTTGCGTGTCTGCTTGTATTACTTATAATAACCAAACGATCCATAAAACGAAGAGTTAAATCCAAAATAATAATCCCGCACGAAATTAAATCCCTCGCCCACACCACATCAAAACACACAAAGCGATAGAATAAAAGAGTCATAAAGGGAAGGAGAGCGACGCAAATAATGCAGAGTTTTAATATACATCCACACATTCGTATACAAATAAACTTTGCAGTTAAGCAAAAAAAAAAAAAAAAAAAAAAAAAAGCCATCAGCCATACAAACAAAAAGACAGATATATTAAGCCAGACGAACAGATAGACATACAGACAGAGAAACTTGCAAACACAAAGTCTAAATGAAACGACTGACAGTGGTGGCAGTGGCAACAGCAAAGACAGTAGCAGCATTTATGCTATGCCAAGGCATGAGCCCAAAATGCTAAAGCTCAACGCAAACAGCTAAGCAGAAATGGATTATACGAGCTCCCCCACTCAGTCCATTACCACTGCGACTTTCGACTACAACTCTAGCCCTAACACATTCAAACAAATAGATTCACTCATACATTTCTATGTATTCCGACATCCATGCATTTCTACCTAAAACAGCATACCAATGTTATGACTGTGAATGATGCTGTTGGGTTTTTTATGTTCGTGTTATTATTGTTACTGTTGTATTTGAATGGATAAATGTGGATGTGGATATACAATATTTGGCGGGTTTGACGATTTAAATGGCAATATGACACACTTACTCACTTGTTTACACTTAAGGAGCACGGTGGGACCATTTAAAGATTGTTAACTTTAATGAAGTTTGCAAAAGTTGGAAAACGTCCAGTTTTTTTGCTACAATTACAATAAACGAAGGATCCAAGGAGGATGTAGCGAAACTAGTCAATAAAGACCAACAGGCCTATGGCCAACTACATACAATATGAAGTTTCCAGCATAGCTTGCGGCACACCAAAATTAAAATTTACAACAGCCGAGTTAAATCAGTTTCCTTGTACGGAAGCGAATAAGCTAGTGGTGAGCCTGGATGGTTTCTCCACACCATCCAGAATTTGTTAATCGATATCTTCGACACATTCAAAAATATGGCACAAGTGCTCAGCTCTGGACACAAACCGACAAGAATAGGTGTATCTTTTAAGGTTGTATAAATAATATGCAAATGAAATTTTTGTTTAAAAAATTAATAGCGTACCCCTGCACACTTCGTAGTGCAAAAAAGAATTCGAATTCATTTGAATCAGTGATTCAAAAATTCTGTTGGATAACTCGCAACATCTTCTACATTGGTAACAGTATCCACAGACTTGTACGAAACCAATTCGCCAGGAATCGTTAATTGTATAGCGATATTTAATTAATATCATCTTTGTTCTTTGCCGCTAAAATTGCTCTGTCACTCAACCATGTACGGCATGTATATTTTTGTGCTATATTAGGGAACACACGTTCAATCAATTCTTGTGTCATTAACAGGCATTGCACCATTCCAAATTTTCAGCAATTGCTTAGAGAACTTATCAGCAGATGGATCATTCGGGAACTGAACACGAACGTTAGTAGTGAGTTTCAATGTTTTTACAAATCTCCGTAAGCATGAAGACTTTAAGCAAGCGTTAATTTCATCGGCAGCTGCAGATCTATAAAATCAAGGCACCATCAAACAACTCTGAATAACCTCGAAGATCTTTCATTGTTCTTTCCATTCTTATTCGCCATAATGCATTCATCCCAAATAATAATAACGCAACGTTTCAATTATTTTGCCGTTCCAGATGTTTTTAAACGTTACATGTGGGAGTTTCATTAACTTGGTAATTCAATGACAATTTCAAAGCAGAATGTGCTGTGCGACCACCATCTAACAAAGTGGATGCAATGCCAGAAGACGCCTTTCAGTTTCCCAAAATATTAACTTAAATTTGCAAAATTTTCATGCACGAAAAAATACATGTTTCGAAATGAAACCAGTGTTCGCTTAAATGGCTATAACTTATGAAGATGTGGTTTACAATATCTAAGTAGCTAAACTAAAGTAATGGTTTGACTAAAATCGAATTGTAATGAATTTAAAAACTAATTGAATTTCAGTTTTTCAAAATATTAAGTTAAATTCGAAAAATTTCCATGCAAAAAAAAAAAAATACATGTTATGGAATGAATTCAGTGTTCACTTAAATGGCTATAACTCATGAACCAATACACATTTGAAGACCGTTGATACATGCGGTTCACGCATTACAGAGAACATCAATTAATAACAGAATGCAACTTATTTTTATATATATAGAAGAAGATAGTTCATGTTTAGAGAGTAGTTCTTTGTAAAGATACTTTTTAAAATATTGAGTTTTTGGTTAGTTATGCCTGTGAAATCCCACTGTACAGTGTGTGTCTGTTTGTTTGACATCATAGAAATGCAGTAGCAGCAAAATAAATTAAGCTTAAGCTTTATGTGAACGGCTGAACTAAACAGAGAATAATACGCTATACATGTATAAAAACATTTGCACAGACACTAATGTTTTATTGCCAAGAAAACACTTTAGTTCGTTAAAAAGGAATTACTAGTGACTGATATTTATTAAGAGCCAATAGTGGTGGAAAGGGTATTGTGCGTTTGCACTGATGTGTCTAAAAGGGTCAATATACGGCTATGAAATGCAAGTGCAATCAAGTGTTGTTGCCAGTGGTTTGATCGTGTATGGGCTTCTTTATTTTGCTGTAGCGATGTCAAAGAGATATTGATTTTGCTGATTGCACCAGTTTGTGGTATTTTATATTGTCCAGTAAGCTCATTTGAGTAAGGTTTTCAAGGAGTTATATACATTAAAAACACATTATTTCCCTGTAGGAAGTCAAACACATTTTTAAGTAACTTCAAACTGGTTTTTTTTATAACCACATCTAGTTGATTAATTGACTATTTTCCTTGTCGACGACTCACTATTTTAACATAGGCATGTCATAGGCTGTAGTCAATTGGTTATCTCTGCATGACTTTTAAATTGACTACTAACTACTTATTTTTCATCCAATTTGTAGTCAATTAAGTATATTCGGTTTATAATAAATTATTTAAATTTAAAAAGTTTTTGTCAAAAAAATATATGTACATACATATAAACATACATACACATGAATGTATATTTTTATATATATGTATATATTTATATAGAAATAATTATTTAAGCAAATTTTGCATCAAATTGCTTTAAATGATGATGTATAATACATGCTGAAATAAAAACGCTACATAATTGCTTGTATATAAACAGATTTGTATTGATTAAATTTTCAATTATTTTTAATTATTTAAATATGTTTGTAATATTTTTTTTTCATTTGACTTCATGGCATGCTTGTTTTACTTCTTTGGCTTTAATTTGTGTTTTACGTATGCCTCTATGCAATATGTTTGGTTGATATCTGCATGAGATTTAAACCAATTTGTAGTCATTTGAAAAATTGTTAATTTATAGTTAGTGTTTTTTTCAACTGACTATTTCATTTACTACAGGGTTGTTGAAACCCAATTTGTTTCAATACATTTTTATTGCAACATTGTACTGAGCACTTTTTAATACTAAACTTTGAATACAAAAACACGAATTTTGTTGAATTAGTTTCTTTAAAAGAATACCAATAATAAACGTCAGTTCCAGTATGTTAGGATAATGTATGACCTGCTTAGCACATGTTACAACTCCGCTAATCGATTTAAAGATGTCAATCCGTCCAGCCTAAACATATTTTATTGCAACCCGAATCTGTCTATATTTAACCGTAACTCCCATACAAATATGCCACTCCCAAAAATAGATTTCAATAGTAAACATTTGGCAAAAATAGATTTTATAATAGCTACTATGTCATGGCAAAATATAAACCTCGGTCCTAAAATAACTTTAAGACGAAAAATTCTCATAAAGATGTTCATATCTAGAAAATATTGCGCACAAATAATTCTCATTTTACTCTAAGGCCCGTTTTCACAACTTACCGATAGCTAAATGTAAGATTTTATCGGCCGTATGCAAATTTTTTCATCATTACAACTTTACATTAACCTACCACGTGGGATGAAATTTCCCAATAAAAAATGGAGCTTCCAAAGAAGCAGGTTTGTAAGGGAGAAACATAAAAGTTTCGCTTACCATTGCGCTTACGGAAGACATGAATTTTATATGGCGAGTTCCCACTTTGAAGCAATACATTTTTGACAAATAAAGCGCATTATTCAGCGCACATAAAAATTGTTGGATGTAACGATCAGCTGAATGTTTTGATACAGTTATTTTTTAATATTCTCCCTTACAAACCTGCTTCGTGGTAAGGGAATGTTGTAGCACTTGAAATGTTATTTTTTTTTAATAAAAGTTGTTGAGAGTTCTTTCACTTAATTTACTGCATTTCTGTTTGTCTTATTGCGTAGCGCATATTTGTGCGCTTATTTTTGTAAATGTACCTTTAGTGCTTCGCAAAATTATATAATTTTTTATTTACTTTATCTCTCACTTTAGGTTAAAGTTTTAATAATGGAACACTTTTTATAAGGCCGGTTAAAGTCTACTTTTAGCTATCGGTAAGTTGTGAAAACTGGCCTTAGCCTTATAGCATCATTTTGTTCATGACGGCCAATGGATCCCAAATAGAAATCACTTTTAGAAATTTACGTAAATTATATTTTTACGATATTTCTAGCATACAACTTTTCTTTACGTTTGAGAATGGCTTTATGATTACCTTTAAAAGAAACAGTTTTCTGTTATACTTAACTTTTTTTTTATAATTTAAATCTTAAATCATAGAATAAGGGAATTTTTCTTTCAGCTAACTAAAAGCTTTTTAAATTGAAATTCCACTCAGAAAGGCACATTAAACATAATGTTTGAATAATTGAATCTTAAGTTTAAAACAAATTGATATTAATAGATAAAAACCCTTAGCTTATTTAAATATTTAACAATGTGTTTGTTGGGTTACTTTAGTGATGATTAGTATTTGCGTGTGTGTGTGTCGCACAGTCTGACTGTGCTTTGGCTTAAGGATTAACGCAAAAGTATAAAAACAACATACATCCATTCAAACATTGCCACACTCAAACACCAACAACGTTTTCAATGAAACCAAAAAGAGCGTAACTGTTTATTGTTTGTTGTTATTTAATGGGGGTTTGAGTAAAGAGGAAACATAAACTTTTACATACAAGGAGTTAAGATGATTTTAAAGGGGGAAAGGAGGTAGGGAGAGAGAGAGCGAGAACAATTCAGATATAAAGAGACTAAATGTGGTGGTATACGATAAAGTGAATTCTTACGGATTATAGGTTTTGTGTATTTGTTGTTATTGTTCTTGTTCTTGTTAAACACATACACGTTGAAGCGCTGCGTTTTTATTTTAGAGTTAAATCCTTTAAAGCCTTTTTACGTTTATAAAAGAAATTCATTTGTATGTATATAAATGTGTGTATTTTTTTTGTGTTGTGCTGGACTGAATAGTTTTGGCTGCTCTTTAAAAAGCTTGAATTTTTTTTTTTTTTTTTTGCCTGTTCAGGATTAAAAATTTACACTCAATGGATGAATAAATGACTGCAGATGCCAGTGCAAATTATGATTTAATAGCTGTAGTGTAAATGTGCCGTTCTGCAAAGACCTTGAGTTTTAAATCACTGCTTTTAAAGGCAGCTAAGAGTTAATGAAGCGTAAAAATAAAAAGTTTATTTTGTCGGAAATATGAACAGAATTGAAAAAAAAAGAATTATAATTTTGTTGTAATTAGATGAACAGAGTAATAATTATAATTTCTTATTAGGATTGATTATTTTCAAAAAAGAGATTTTTCCAAATTTCATTAGTTTTCCTTATTATTTATTTTTTATTTTTTTTTTTGTTAAATTGTAAGAAAGCCTTTTTTCATGGTACTTTTTGAAACAAAGACGAAAAACTCTACAAAAGATTATTGTTTTTATAGATAAAAGTACTTTAAGTTATATTCTATACGAGAAGGTACTTCTCAATCATAACAACACAGCTTCATACAATAGTTCTTTTTTATTTTAAAGTAATAACGTTTCACAAAAAGTACTTTTCATAAAAAAATTACTTTTTAACCAAATGAATACATTTCTATTAAACGTACTTTTATACAAAAAATTCATTATGTAAGAAAGGTGGTTTTATATTCATACCTTTATTTAAGCCCAACACCAACAGAGGTGGAAATGGTATTTATCGTTTATTTTAATGTGTGTAGAAATATTGGCTCTTGACCCGCCAGCAGAACCGACATATAAACATCTTTAACCCTTAAGCGAAAACCAGGTCCTGGCCAGGCATTTTTGACTTTTTTCCAGTTTTTTTTAATATAACTATTAAATATATTAGCACGAAACTTTATGTTTTCCTCAATCAAAGTGTTTTTTACAAGAAAATTAGAAAAAAGTGTAAATTTAAACACCGTGGGCGTGGCAATTGGCCAAATCAAAATGTTGTTTATATTGTATACAACAGGGCCTGGTATTCGTACTGTAGTAAATAAAATCAAAACGAAACGTGTTAAAAAGCGGCCGCAACACATAAGAATCCTGTCTTTAATTTTGTTTCGAAAAATTATTCTATTTGACAACAAAATGTTTCTGCTATAGCAATAAAACTCCATACATATAAAAGTAGTCCCAGCCAGGCCCAGGGGTTCGTTTGTGTAAAATCATTTTGGTGTTTGCTTAAGGGTTTCAGAAAATAATTTTAAGGTAGTTCTTGGGCCAATATCTTTATGCGTCATTAGCTTTAGTACAAGCTACGGTTACTTTTTTAGTTGTTATTTTAATACATAAGAACTATTTGAAAAATGTTCCATTTTATTAAAATTACTTTTTAAACAAAAAATTACGCTTATACATTAATTACAGATTTATCTTAAACAAAGAAGTAGAACTATACATAGGCACATATTCATAAATTATTACCAAGTGTTAACTTTTTTAAGTACGTATTTACGTTATTCACAGATGATTACTTTCAGCATAAAAAGTTTACACTTAATTGTAGGTAAAGCTGTAACTAAATGCCAACTAACTAATACATTCAAAGAACAGCTGATTGATATCATTTTATAATTTATTTCAAACGTACAAAATTTTTGCAGTGGTTATAAAAAAACTTAATGGAAACAATAATAAGAGATATTCAAATAATTTCAGATAAAAACATGGCACAAACCAAATGCATTTCTACTGCTTTCAAAAAAACATCAATACAAAACAAAATAAACTAGAGATGTGCTCTTAGTCGATAAAATTCTATTGAATATTTTAATTTTTACAAGTCCTTATTTTAATTGATTGATATACTATTATAACAAAAGAAAAATCTTTTTAGAATTTGTGTTAATTCTTTAAATAACAAAAAATGGGGGTTTAATACTTTGATAAGCTTTTTAATTTATTACAGAATATATCGTTCAAAATATTATCGTCATTTAATTTTCTCTAAATGCCAAAATGCATGGTTGTATTTCTTCTATCAGCTGAGAGCTGTTACTACGTTAGTTATGAATTGTGAATAAGAGCTATAACTATCTATGAACTATTTTTTAGTTTATGTTTTGTTAGTTACAACTTTAGTTATGATTTCTGAATATGCGCCATAAAGTTTATATAAGTACTTTGTACCTTTTAAGTTATTATATCCACACAACAATAGTAAAGAGGGTATAATACATTTGTGCTGATGTTTGTAACACCTTAATATATTGGTCCTAGGCCCATCTGTTAGTATACTGATCGACTTTTGAATCGATTTAACGATGTATGTCCGTCCGGTAGGCTGGCTGGCTGTCAATGTAAACTTTGTGCGCAAAATGCAGGTCGCAATTTTACAGATAATTTGATGAAATTTGGTAAGTAGGTTCTAATTATCACAAATAGTAACAATCAGTCCATAATTTCACATAGCCCTCATACAAGCATATTTCCCATATGTCATCTTATTATGCTGGTTTTAAGATTTAATTTGGTCCAAGCTTATTTTATTGCGATCTTAATAATCTTACAGAATTTTATTGCAATCGGTCCATATTTAACAATATTTCCCATACAAATACGCTTTTCAATATATAACTCTGCAGTGCCTGTGATGCCCATAAATGGGTTAGATGTTTAATTATTTATTTCTTACATACCTGCACGCTTTTTCCATTCCTTTATGGGGCTTCCATACAAAATGTTCAATACAGACTAAAAATATATTGAAGAAAGAGTCCAATAACTGCCCAGGAGTCTCCCCTAGGGGGATTTATTGCATGACCGAACTTAATAAGTTTTTTGTCCTTAGCATTTTCTCGAGACATACTTGCGTTTTGTAAAATGCTTAAGATAATTAAAATTTTCGTCTTTTGTTAATAAAATCAAAAGTTGTTAACAGATTTTAATCATGTATGGCTTATTTGATTTGCCGCTTACTGTTTTTTATATGTACGGAATCGGCATCGATGCGTTTTCCAATTTTTCATAAATATTTAACATATAAAAATTTCGAAATGTTGCTAAAAAAATAATTTTTTATTTGCCAAAAAAATTATGTTTCTAAAACGACTGCTCGTATCAAAAAAAATATTTGTTTTAAGGTAATTTTATTGCGGAATTTCGGTATTTTTTAGTAATATCAATAAACTAAGCCGTTTTTGAGTTACGCGAATATATGCTGCGCAACCTCCTCCACTTCCGAAATAACGGTATATCTCGAAAACAAGAGCTAACCTAAAAACGGTTAGCACCACTGGATTCGCCATACCCGAATAAGGTTAAAATGGCCGGGTGCCCGGCGTGTCTCTTTTTCAAAACTGGTCTGGCTTAACTTTGAAAAAATACTTTCCAAAAACGTACTTTTTGAGACGTTACGAGGATTTATATGATAGAAAGTGTGGAGCGGAAAGACCGAGACCACAGAGCACACAGGGGCGTCACGAGACAGAAAATATTGTATTTTTTTCTGTCCTTTTCTTCGAAAGCTGCCCTTTTTGCATTTTTTGTTTTGATTACGCAATTCGTGTTGATAGTAGCGGCCTGTCTTTACACCACAGAGTATACAGAGGCGTCACGAGACAGAAAATATTGTGTTTTTTTCTGTCTCTTTCTTCGAAAGCTGCCCTTTTTGAGTTTTTTGTTTTGATTGTGCAATTTGTGTAGATAGTAGCGGCCTGTTTGTACGCATTGTCACTTCACTAACAAAAAACGTTTTCTTTCTCTTTCTTCGAAAGCTGCCCTAGCAAATGATCTAGGCATTTTTCATACGTCACTTTTTTCATCTCTGTATACTTTGTGCTTTACACATTGCCACTTCACTACCAAAACCCATTATCTTTCTCTTTCTTCGAAAGCTGCCCTCGCAAATGATTTGGGCATTTTTTATACGTCACTTTTTTCATCTCTGTATGCTTTGTGACTGAGACTCCAGTTAAAAGACCAAGTTGAAGAAACTTCAAAAGTCTATGGTGAATCGAAATGTAGACAAAAATTTATGGAGAAGATTTCTGAAGCAGGCCAACACCAACAACAGGTTTCATTGCCATCTAAGTAAGTAAGTACCTTTTAGAAAGGCACTTTCTAAAAGTATTGGTAAGAAGAAAGGGTATTATATTTTATAGAATTAATCTTCTTTAACATAAGCATTCGAAAAGCCAGTTATTAAAAAAAAAATATTTAAAATTACAAAATTTTGAGAACAAACCCAAATTTTATCCTTATAATTTATATCACAGCACAAAAATGCTTTTCATAGTTTTTCGTAAATAATTTTATGACATGATAATTTTAAAGGTACCCAACTACCACAAAACATTTATGCACTGTATGAATACGTCACCATGGACAGTATTATGATCGCATTTTTATAAATCCATCTACTCTAACAGTGAACATGTATCGATGATGTAGGTGTATGCACAAGGATTTACTTAAGCACACTGATAGACAAACACACACATTCGCCTCAACGTATAAAGGTATAAAGGCCTACAGAAAAATGTTGAACGCCACATATAAGACTTAAGCAAATACGTACGTATGCAATATGCACAAATCCATAAACTCACACGTAAATAACCAACTCCAAAATGCACACACATTCACACTCACTGGCATGGACATTTTAATACAGATATGGATTAGGGGGGCTCATGTGTAAAGGCGATGTTTTTAGTTAAAGTTTTTCTTTCTCATTTGGTTTTGTAAATATATGTCTAATTTTTAGTTTTATTTTTTTAAAGATATAAAATAATTTTATAGATCGTATTAAAATCGAATGCTTTAATTTGTGTTCAAATTCAAACACCGCTAATGTTTTAATGTTGGTGAGTCCCCAGTTTATAATATTTTTTTTTTTTTTAATATTTATCATAATGATGTACATTGTTGTCTGATTATAATGCAGTTCGAGCATGAATGCATGTTGCACTTACACACAAATACAATGAAAAGAATAAACCAATAACAATACCCTGCAAATAATAGGACCAGTCCAAACACGCGTGTAAAGAGTAGTCCACAAGGGACCAGGACTAGTCCAAAACTAACCCAAACGTATGGAAGAAACCTGGTCTATTTAACATTACGATGTCCTAGGAGAGGACCATATAACCCACCTTTGGACCACTAAGGAGTAGTTTTAAAACTACTCCATGGTGTACACAAGAGGATTAGTTTTGAAGTCGTTTAAAAACGAAAGCATGTCGTTAAAAAACGAAGACATGTCGTCTCACTAAAAACACTTTTTAACAATGACATGGTTCATGCTTGCATTACATCGGACCAGTCCATGGAGTAGTCCATTTTATCAAAATGGATCAGGTGGTCCAATTTTGTTTGCAGGGTAATAACACACACATACACTAACTAATATATTATTATTGTATTTAATAAAGCACGCATTTTTTTTAATGCGGGTATTACTATGGGAAATATTTAAGGGCCTGTCCTATCAAGGTAAACAGAATATTTATTATTATTTATTTATTAAGAGATACAAATACAATTACAATTTATATTCTTGCTTAATTTATCAAACAATGATATTGGAAAACTAAATTTCAGAAAATAAAGAGACCGTCTTATAAAAGAAACCATTCCAAAAACTTGCTTGCAGCAATTTAAAAAGAGTGAAAGGTTTAAGGATAATAACACTGCGCTAGTTAAAAAAAACTGTCAAGCTTTGCACTAAAAACTTAATTCGAGTACGCTGTACGAATACAGTGGTGCTAACCGTTTTTATATTTCTTTATATTAATATTTCTCAAACGACTGCGCAGATTAAGAAAAAATTAGCCTTCCTTAAAGGTAATTTAATTGCGGACTTTTTGATTTTAAGTTTATTGAATGAACTAAGCCGTTTTTAAATTACGCTGATATATGTTGTGCAACCTCGTCCATTTTCGTAAAACCGGTATATCTCGAAAACAAGAGCTAAACTAAAAAAACTGTTAGCACCGCTGGGTTCATCGTACTTTAATCAGGTTTACCGCTTGACAGAAAAAATATGTTAAATTCGAGCACAGTGTAATTACACATTGCTCTTAAATATAAATAGGAAAAAAGGCCCTTTCAATTGCAGTCCCCTTTCGTCTGGGATTTTATTGTTCAATCGGTGGTGTGATTTGTATGGATTTTTGCGTATTTTTATAACTCAATGTTTATTTGATATTAAAAAATGTATCTGTGTGTACGATTATTTGCTTATATTTGTTAAAATATTTGAGAGTCGTGTTATAGGTGAATTTAAAAGTTTATTCAAATAATTGTATGCACAGCGAATGTTAAGCTTCAGTTTAATCCTATTGTTTTTTTTTTTTTACTGACCCTACATTAGTCAATATGGAATTATTTGTTTTTGCTGCATAAATGACTAAAATTGCATGCTATCACTAGACACCAAGCTTGGCATATGTCCTTTCTAAAACTCACTCCCGATGGCTTTATGATCAAATTTCATGACTCATTTACGAAATTTGTTTAACATTGATATGTATGGTAATGATTTAAATCGCTACAGCCTAAAAAAATTCTGCAAAATAGTGAAGGATGAAATCGGTATCGCAATTTTGAAAATTAATTCGTATAAAAGTAGGCGTCACCGTATTCAGTTTATGGCCTAAGATCAGCCTTACGAGGCTTCATCATATATGCCAGCCCAAAAGGATATTTTACAAAATTTGTGCCAGTCAGTCTGCTCAGTGGTAAGTAATTCTGCTATATCGAGTTTTATTTGGGAACTTCATAAAACTGTTTTTATATTGTTTCGAGTTGATAAGCCCATAATTCTCCCAAATAAACTTAAGCAACACAAATTCAAACACAACAGAAAGAGATAAGAATTCATCATAAAAAAAGCACAGCAAAGGAAAAGTGAAAGTGAAAGAAGAGGTACACTGATGTTCACTAGAGCATATAATCAAGAATCTACTTAAAATTTTTCTCAATAATTTTTTTTTTTAAATGCTTAAAATTCTTTTTTTACTAAAGACATATAAAAATCGGCCGTTCATAAGAAGAAAGAAGAAAGATGCAATAGGTATATAGGCTTGCTAGTTTTCGATGTGATAAATTTCATGTTAAAGATGCCCCTCGTTCTGGTAGACCAATCACTAAAAAGTCGATTAAATCATGGAAAAAATTGAGAAAGACCAGCAGATAAGCAGCGTGGATTTTGCTAGGTAACTAGTCATTCATCAGCACACAGTTAGCAACCAGTTGAAGAAAGCCATATGAATTAAAAGTAACAAATTTAATGAACCTAATTTCCATTTGCGATTTACTGCTAAAACGGAATGATGACCAGGCAGAAATTTAGAGCGTTTGGCTGGGAAGTTTTGATGCATCCACCATTTAGCCCAGACCTTAAACCTTCAGACTAACATTTGTTTTGATCTCTGCAGAACTCTCTTATTCATGTAAATTTAACTTCGGTATACACCCAGAGAAAAAACATGTTTAAATATTGTCACCTCCAACAAAACTATTTTAAATTAAAATTTTAAACATATTATGATTCATTTGACCATATTATTGTCACCGGCAACCATATTCTGGTGGAATTAGACGTCCATCAAGAAGAAAAAACCATATTATGGTTGCCTCCGAACATGTTATGGTTAATAATAACTAAAATATCTTAAACACTTATATTAGAATGGTTGTTTTTCAACCATAGCATGTTGCTCTTGGAAAAGAGGAAAATACTATTATTAATTTTAAAACAAATTATTGTCATATTTAACCATAACATGCTTAGAGGCAACCATAATATGGTTGTGGCTTCTTGATGGAGGACTAATTCAACCATAATATGGTTGTATGGGACAACAATATGGTTATATTTACCATAATATGTTTAAAATTTTCTTTAAAAATAGTTTTGTTGGAGGTGACCATATTAAAACATGTTTTTTCTCTGCGTGTAGGCTTGCAAAACGCAACTGGATCAGTTTTTCGATCAGAAACCCCATGAGATCTATAGTGATGGAATAATAGCTTTGCTTCGAAAATGAAAAAGGGTTTTCGATCAAAACGGCATATACATACATAGAAAAAAATGTCACAATTTAATCAAGTGGATTAAACATATAATTGATACTGTTTATTTGGCACCAGTAAACAATTTAATAGTATCAAAAATGAACTTGATTTGACGTTTTTTTCACTTGATAAAACGTTTAATTCACTTGATTAAATTTTTAATTAAATCTTATTTTATTTTTGATTAATGCTTTAATTGGTGAACATTTGTTTTCCGTGTAATTGGTTTAATAGAGTTAGTTTCAAGTAAGAAAAAAAGATGTTTACTTTTTGGTCAAATTTGTAACCGAACTTTTTCGATCATCTGTTATAAGTTTTTTATACCGTTTGGTATTTCTTTAATATTGGTCTCACACCTCATTAAATATGTCTGGTCCGATGTCCGTCTGTTCGCTTGAAAGTTGCAATAGGTTTTTGATTAGGACTCAGTTGTTATATATTGATTCAAGAAGGTCACCTAACATCGCAACAAATAACAATCATGATATGTTGAATATTACAATAAGTTCATTCGAAACGAAAGTGACTTACCGGATAACCAGGCTCTGGCCCAGCACATCGATAGCAACCATCTAAAAATGTTTGCCAATGTAAACATTGGGTTTTGATTTATCTAACCTTACAGCAGCTTAAAAAAGCAAAGACATCAATTATTTCAACATTTTAGAAATGTCTGTCCAAAGCAAATCCTCTTTATCACATTTCAATCAAGATCTTACGGAAGATGCTATTAAATATGAACCATCAGCGCATGACTCCAAGTATTTAGCTAGTATACAATCAATTTGAAATATGACCGTTTCTTCAAGTAATTCAAACTTACTTCGGAGCCTTTAACAATCTGTAAATACACCTTCCCCTTAATAAAGTGATAAAAGAGATTAAGAAGAGGACCAAGATGCTTTCACCTCTTCTTTCTGTAAAACGAAATTGCATGGTGAAATTCCCTGTATACCCTGCACGGCAGTATATCCTAACTGACGAGCTCTCAAAGGCCATTATTTATTATTTATTTATTTGTCTATGGAATATAATCCTTACAGACTTCTTAATTAAATACAAATTAATTTTACAAAATATATACAAATGTGAAATAAAAATAACAAAAATTATGTGTTTAAAAAGAGTAATAATCGTCTTTATTTAATTAATTCCGGTTCTTTCTCTTACGAGGCATACGATATTGAGCAAAATTGAACGAATTTTTTTATTTTCGTATCACGACACTCGATATCGAATGAAATGTATTTGAGATGATAGCATTCGATATCGAGTAACTAAAGACATTACACTTCTTATGTTTTTATTCGATACGTCAGTGTCCATCGTATACAGAAAAATACGTAAGTTTACTCGATATCGAATGGGGTGATTAGACCCCTGCTTTAATTCGTCATATACGTACTCACAATGGTAATTGGATCTATGAGTGTACTGCTTGTAAATCTGCCTTACCACCAAAACCCATTATGAAAGACATTTGTGCAATCGTAATAACAAAACTATTTTTGATGAGGTTAAACGTGCCATTATTTATTTATTTATCATTCTTTAGAAGATTAATCCTGTCAACATACTACCAAAATGATTCACATATTCTTATCTGTGTTGGATGAAGATCGGGATTAATTATCTTATCATCAACATCAACCCAAAAAATTTTCAACTCCAGTATCCCACAATAAAGAGAGATATGCTTCTAGCGATAATCTATTTTCCAAAACTTTATCATGGTAGCAAGAAACATGGTGCTCCACAGCCTTAAGTTCTAGAGAAAGAGCTAAAGTGATCTATACCTTTGCTAAAAAACAACCACATATCGAGCCCTAACCGTGAAATAAACCTAAGCGCCAAAGATAAAATTTTACAGGAAAGTGTTTTTTTATTTTATTTGTCGCTTACGATAAATTGTTCTTGCTATAACATCGTAACGGTACCTTATGTGACCATGACATTTTAAGAGGTTATGCAAGTGTTGCCAATAAAGTCATTTATGAAAACAAACGAAAATTGAAAACGATGTTGCTTACATTATTTTCGCGGTTAGGGCTCGATAAATTCCGGAAACTTACCGATAGCTAAGGTTGGATTTTATCTGCCGTATAAAAAATGTTCTGTTATTACAACTTTACTTTAAGCTTAAATTAGAGATAAGTTAAAAGAACGTTCAAACTATATGGTTGGTTAAAGTAAAGCTGTTAAACGACCGATAAAATCCTACCTAAAGCTATCGTTAAGTTGAGAAAACAGGGTGAAGGCTAAGTAATTTTCCAAGGAATTTTTGTTCACTTGATCTAGAATAGAAATTTACCACTCTACTTATTTACAGATGTTTTACATACATATGCACATATATTTTAAAAACAGTACCAATGAAATCTGTTTAAAGCAATCATAGAAATAGAATCATAAAAAAAACTCATTCACTTAAGTTGCTATTCGGTAATCTGAATATATTTTAAAAGTTTCCAAGACATCAATCTTAAATTTAGCATTCCCAAGGATTCCTGATAATGAAAGGATTCCTGCATTTCATTACCGTTATTCTTCTTAAATTTCCAGAATTTTTCTTTAAACGACAAAAGTTCAATAAACCTTTGAAAAGAAGTATAAAAGACACACTAAGAATATACAAAAACCCAAGTTACTTTTTTTTTGTACTTACTTACCTACCATAACTGTAAAACATACAACCTACTACTTTAGCTGTGCCACTGAGCTTATCCTGGCGCAAAAACAACAAACACACACACTTCTCCACTCTTGTATATAGACAGAGATAAACCGTACAAACAATCCAACGCCAAATATATCCTGGCACATACATATAACGTCTATAGCTACAAACACAGAGATAAACTACCAAAAAAAAAAAAAAAAAAAAAAACACGTACAAAATTTCACAAAGTAAAATCGAAATTAAATCCTTCCATAGAGCTTATGTCGGCGACGGATTTGTAATGCTGCAAACGCTAGCAGAGCTTTTATCCTTGTGTATGCTGTTTATCTGCGTTTTCTTTTTGTTGTTGTTGTTGGATATCGGGAAGGAGTGGGCTGGCAGGAAAAACAAAGTATTGCGCCACATCGCTTAATCCCTTTTGGCTTTAGTAAAGAAAATCAAACATTCATGCATACTTGTAAACATTTGTATGCATGTAGGTTTTACTAATATCTCTTATTCGAGTAGTTGTTATGCTCTTTATAGTGACAGCACTCTCTTGTTTGTGCTTTCTTTTGCTCTTTAAATATCTGTCGAAACTATATCCTTGATAAAATAAAACCATTAGATGGATGCATATACAACTTTCTGGCTACAAACAATGTGTTAAAAACATTTGTGGGTGGCGAGTTTTTAAAACCCATTTAGACGCAAAATTTCACCAACGAATACAAACATACATTCTCACACAAATTCATTCACATACACAATTACATTCAAACATCCATGTGCACGTTATAAGGCTTAAGCTTTACAGTTTAACCGGCAACGTTGACGCTGGCAGTGAGATTTATTATGGCTTAAGCCATTTGCGAATATAGAGTTAGTTTGTTCTTTGTTTTGCCACAGTGGCATGAGTGGCATGGTTGGGGATTTGTATGTATGGATTGTTATATTTGTTTACATATACAAAATTTTTGTGTATTAAACTTTTCGTAAATATATCCTTGATGGGTTTGATACAAATTTAATGGCAACAAGAACAACAACTGACAGCTCATAATGAATTGTATTTTATTATACTGCCTTAATCCATGGCACAAGCAACATTATATAAAATAAAACATAGATACACACACACACACACATGTACATAGAAATGTGTAAGGATATACTAAGAGATATAACATATACATTTACGTACACATTTATACATTTTGTTTATACTTAAGCATGATTTTCATGGTTAAACTTGAGTTATAAGAATGTTTGCCATTATAGCTTGTGCTTATCCTTTTATATTCTCCCATACTCTCAAGCTATCGCACTTATTCTTATGTTTTGCCTTTGTTATTGTTGTTGCTATTTTTGTGATTGTTGTTTTTTCTCGTAGCATTTATCCTTTTTGTGTGCTAAATGCTGTTATTGTTGTCTTTATTAAGTGTTATATGCGTAAAATAAAAGGGAATTTTCGCTTTTTAAAAGGAGACTTGATTTAAAGAAAATATTTTTGAAATGAAGAAATACAAATTATATTTTGAATTTAATAAGTTAAAATAAACAAATTGTGAAATTTTTGATTATATTGGATTTTGTATTTTTAGTACCATACAATACTTTTTTTTTATTACTTTTTTTCACTTATAGTCACATCCTTTAGTTGCAACCATAACGTGTACTATATTGCTAATGTGACTATAAGGCTAATTCACATATATGCCACTATGACGCATATAACCGAATTCGAATATAATCAAGCTATGTGAAAAAAGGAAATAAAAAATTCATAAAAATTACATCCACATCAGGCTTATGGTTTCACAACAGAGTTGCATACTTTATAAAAACTAGTTATAATAATAACAAGATATTTCATAGGTGATACCAATGGCGAAATTAATTTTTTACGCGTAGAGAGTTGATAACAAAAATTAATGATTTAATTAATTATTTTTTGGATGGATTTTTGATTCGAAAACTAAAAAGAACTTACTAAATTTTGCTAACGTGACTATAACGCCATTAATTTACTTTACTTTTCCCTTTGACTACTGTTGATAAATGGCATATATGGCAAATGTGCTTATATCGCTATATGGACTATAACGTTAATACTTTATATTAAATTAACTTATAGCGGCAAAATAAACAGATAAAATGGACTATATCACTAATGTGACTATAAGCGTTGTGACTATAAACGAAAAGTACTGTAGTACAGTAACAGTAGTTGGAAAATTTACTAAGGGCAAACTAAGAGGCACAGCAATAAAAGCAACTAGTGCTGTCCGATTTTATTGAGTTCCATCGCCAAACGGGATTTCAAAGATCGCCAGAAGTTAATTTTGTTCAGTTGTTGTTAGATTTTTTTTTTGAATTAAATTTTGTTTACACAAAAAAGTCGAAAATCGACAAAAAAAAAAATTAAAAAACCAAAAAATTGCTACAGTTTTCTTGGGAGTCAAAAAATTAATTAACAAGGTTTCGTTTAAATGTGCTTAGTTCCCATTTCATACTATTGATAAACTGAAATTTATTGTAGATGGGATATACTATTCTTATGCGCATTTCACTGGTTGCTTAGGCCAGATCATCAGGAAGCTTCATCTAAAGATTTTAGAAAAACTAAAGATATTATACAAACACAACTGTTAAGCGAATAAGAATTATAAACAAAAGTTTAACTAGCTACAATATCAAAGCTCACAGTCTTACAGTCCCGACTACAATTGTTTGATTTTTTGTCAACTCTTAATGTAGTTGTAAGTGGGTAAAGAAAAAACAAAAATAAAAACAATTTACTTTTTATTTTGCCAGTTCAGTTTTATTTACACTGCCACATGCATATTAGTTATCAAAGTTTTTCTTGGGAGTCAACAAATTAATTAACAAGGTTTCGTTTAAATGTGCTAAATTCCCATTTTGTGTGTGATAATAAGTTTCAAAACTATATAATGGATAACGTTCGAAAAATTAAAATTCATATTTCTCAAATTTCATATATAAAAATCACAAAATAAAAATAATTTTTCTTTTTCGTATCGACTTTAAAGTTACAGGTGCGTTTTCGCCTCTTTGCAATACATGTGGTTCATACCGTACTTGCGTTCTACGTTTAAGTGCCCCATTAGGATTAGAGCCGTGGTTGCGGGATCGATTCCCGCCAGAGACTCTGGTCTCCTGCAGACAACCGTAAAGCTTCGCGGGATTAGGTTAAGTAAAAAAAAAGTTACATGCAACGATTTTATGTGGCATCACCACATGGAAAACTAAGATTTTATTTGTCGAAATTAGCTGATTTGCTCGAACACTGCTTGTGGCGCTTACAAAAGTAGAAGTAGGTGCATTCAACACCTCAAGGCATTCTACGCTTTAGTGCATGTAACTTGCTACGTAAAACAACACAGATTTTACTTTTTTGACAGCTGCGTAAAAAACGAAGAAGGTATGGGATGGTCCTCCAGCTTTACGATTCTCAAAACAAATTCATGGCTCATCAAAAACGGGCAAAAAAATCGCCGAAAAATTGCCATATCGTCAAATAGAAAATCTCGTCACCAAAAACGTTACAAAATCACAACGTTTGACGAGAAATACACATTAAAATACGTTCCAAATATTAACTTTATACTTTTATCCCATCTATTACATATCTCTAAAATTTTATGTCGATTTGGAAATTTACTTTAGCTGTTGTAAGCAGTGTTCGAAATAAACACTTAATATCGCTCCTTAGTGTTTGGTTCGGAAGATTTGTAAAAAACACACGCCTATAGTGTTTGTGGAGAAAATAATAAGAAAATAAAGTTTTCCTGGTTGTCATTTTTCGAACACAAAAATAATACTGTTCTTATCCATCTCAACAAAAGATGAGAACATTTAATTCCGTTCGGATTTTTTTTTTTAAACCACAAACTTCATTGTATTCGGTCCAGCTCATTAATGTTCGTCCCTGTTGGCTGGTAAAAAAAACAAAACAAAATTTTACAAAAACAAACTACACATACGAAAAAAAAAAAACAAAAAGCCAGCAAAATAATTTTGAACAAACAAAACATATTCACAATACAGACACAAGCCGTTCGTGGTGCGATCGTTGCTAAGATTTGTAAATGTAAAAATATAATTTTTGTCTACAGTATCCCTACAATTGTTCTATTTTAAGCGAAGAACAGAACACTATATAATGTTCGGCACTTTCTTGATAATAGTTACGAACAGTATTAAGGGTTGTGTTCCTCTACGCAATCACTAAAACAATATATATCGTTCTTGGGTGTGTATGCCTAACGCTAAATAACGTTCTATTTATTTTCGAACACTGATGGTAAATTGTTCTTTTGTTCAATGTGATGGAATAATACGGACCGTTGAAGTGTAGAAGTGATGGAATCATACGGACCATAAAAAACACATTACATATAAATGTTTTGCATAAATTGGATATGTTATCAAAAACGCAGACTCCCCTATCCAACATTTTGAAAATTTTACAGGAAAACAAAAACACTATGTAAACTGACAAATTGGCAAATTACACGAAACATTTTTTTAATAAATAATTTGACAGTAAAACCTGCCACTTGTTTTGACAATATTGCATTATTATTCGAATGTTTATTTAGGTGTTTGAGCGTTTATCATATAATCACTTATGTAGATAGAACTGTTTGTTTTTGTTAATAAAATCGCTAATTTTAGACGGAAGATTCCAAAATGTGGACATGAGCAATACATCAGAATCAATGAAATAGTCGATTATTAATTTTACTTAGCTAAGACCTTTTCTGTTTTAGCTTTGCAATGATAAGGCAATCAAAAGTTTATTCCACCAATTTACCATGTTTTATCACTAAAAGTATTGTTGAAAGTTTCGACAAATAAACAAGTTGTGTATAATTTCGAAAATACGTTTAAAGCTTTTTTCGAAATCCTCAGTATTATTTTTTTTGCAAATTTTTTCCAAAAAAAGCTAGGTGCAGTGTGCGCAACAAAATACAAACGACATTCAAATAACGCCATTCACTTTGAAAAATTTATTGATTTTTAAATAAACAAGTGATTTTTTTATGTAAGAAAAGAATAAAAACAGAGAAAACACAATTACAGTTTCGAATTCAGCCCACCAAATTACCCTAGGAAAGATATTTGTTTGCTCCAGTCCAAAACCTTGCTGGCAAACGTAATCGTTTATTTAATTTGGACTTCATAGTACTGTTACCGAGTTAATTCAAAACCGGTGGCAACCTTGCGGTAAATGGTGTACTTAACAATCATTTGGAGGAAAAATGGTCCAAAGAAGATGGCGCAACCTGCCATACAGCGCGTGAAACCATCATTTTATTGAGCAAAACGGTTGGTGAAATGGGCCTGTGAACTGGCCACCTTTTACAACTTTACATAACCTTTTTTATATATTTTCTACTATCATGTTTTCTGTCTCAACCTAAAAAATATATATGCGCATCTACCTTTTGTAAATTAATTTGACGATAAATAAAATGTACATATTCAACATTTTTCATTTTTCCTTCGGAAGGAAATAATTCCCAGTTTCTATTTGTTAAAATGTACATATTTAATTCCAACTTATTTTTTCAAAATTTTTTTCTAGCAGTTTTATTTAGTGACAGTGAAATGCGGATTTAATCCAATATTTAATACTCTACCCCTAACTGTGCTATTTACAAAGTTTTATTGATTGAAATCGGCTAATATTTGTACAAGTTGTAAGCTTTACAAAATTTGCATAGCCCGAGGTGGTAAATTTTGACACCCTGTATCTCACCTTGTATTTTAACATGGTGGAATCAAACTCAATTTTCTTTAAGCCTAGATCCTTCTCAACGACTAATATTCACAATGACCTCAATAAGCCATTAGTGAAAACTGTGATCACGAATTGTTCGATTAAATATTTCAAAAGACTCGAAATATTTTATGTGATGGTGGCCACAGCCGCTTAAGGAGAAGAATTAGCGCAGGACTTATCCGAGGAGACGAGCGCAAAAACACTTACATATGTGAACATAAACCGTACTAAGCAGGGCATAAAGTAACTAATTACAATAAGATTTGCTAAGTTATTGTTTGTTATTATTTTATATATCGAACACTAAACCATTAATTAACAAGCACAACTCAAAATATAACAAAATCGCTTTTTTCATAAATCAGTTCAAAAATAAAATCTATAGCGTCTAAGAAAGCTTATTTTCTTAAACTTTTCTTCTTTAATATTTAAACTCGATTTGATTACAAAATTGCAACCATGTTTTTGAAACAAAGTTTTCTTTATTTTTGAATTTCGAGATGTGTATTTATGATTTAGTATGCGTAATGAAGACCCGATAAATCAGCAATTATAAAAGGCGGTCAGGTTTTAATTACCCAGTTTTATTCCTGGGGAACATTTGAAAAAACCTGTTTATTTAAAAAAATTTTCAACGCCAAACCAACCCTTTATGAAAAAAGTATTCAGGACATTACTTCATCTCCTTAGCTTGGCCTGTGTGAGAAATATCGTCTCAAAATTTATAATGCGAAGTAACGCTTCTATACCAAACAGTCCATTAGAGGCATTCTGTTGAATCTTTAATATCTGTATCTTATTTCTATATTCTATATGTATATATTGCTGCTGGAGATAGCTAATACGTAAATTTTTCATTAGTTACATATTTCTGATGATTAGTATAGTCCATATAACCGCCTTTAGCTATTACACAGCACTGATGGGATTTGTGGTACAATTGTACCAAATTTGGTACAATTCATCCTTTTTTGGTACAATTTAAAAAACTACAAATTAAAAAAAAAATACCCACCAAGTTTTATCATTTGCTCACTATTCTTTTCAATAATATTTTACGCATTTGAAGTAAAATTAAAAATTTTTTTTAATCATTTAAATTGCAGAGATTGACGTTTCACAGAAAAAAAGTAAAAACGAGATTAATTTATGTAAAACGAAGGTTCAATTAAAAATGAATTAGTAGTTTTCAAAAAAAAACACGTGTTTGCTGGGTAAATTCTCTTAAAAAAAATAGAAAAAATATAAGAAAATATGTAAGCATCCGCTTCATGTGTATTCGACGCTGTTTCATCGAAAACTAAATTAAAAAGGCTAATACGTGTGAAACCTAAAGAAATGGCACTCCCTGGTCTAGGTCCTAGTCGCAATTCAGTCGTCGACTATCAAGCGATGAGTGCACATGCACTCTGTCTATTTACTTATACAAATATAAAGCAATACAATCACAATTTCCATTTTGGACATCACTGTCCTAGACCCACCTTTTAGTATACCAATCGACTCAATATCACTTTTTGAGTTTATTCTACGGTGCTCTCAGTCCGGGTGGCTGACAGGCCAGCTGGTTGTCTGTCTATGTAAACTTGTGCGTAAAGTACAGGTCGCAATTTTAAAAATAATATGATAAAATCGTTTACATGGGTTTCAATTCATAAGAAAGAAGAGTACTGAACATGGTGAGAATCGGTTCAGAATTTCACATTGCCCCCATACAAACTTCTTTGCGAAATATGTTGGTATTTGATTAAATTTGGGCCAAACTTATTTTATTGCTATCTAAATCATCTTATCAAATTTTTTTGGAATCGGTACACATTTGACAAAAGCTTCAATGCAAATACAACTCCCGGAAATAGCTTTTAGTGCCAAAACATCTTATAAATGTTGGTATAGACATAACAAATTGGCTACAATTACTTTTACGATAACAACTATGTCATGAAAAATGTTATGCTGTAGGTCCAGAATTACTATAGGTCCTATATAAGCGCCCTTTCTAAAATCACTTAAGGGCAAACAAATCTTATATAGATGAAGATATCGAAATAATATTCGGCAAAAAGAACTTTCACATGAATCTTAACCTCATAACATAATTTTGTTCTGGCGGGTCCATGATTGACCATGGCTTCCAAATAGGGTACATTCTCGGAAATTTGTCTTTATATACTGTAGTGTAGGGTACTATTTATGCTTTTTTATAATAGGAAAATTTTGGTACAGTTAATGTCAATTTGGTACAATTTTGCCATGGAGTCAGTACAATTTAAAAATTGTCAGATCCCAACAGTATTACACAGTGCAGCACTAAAATTTTGAACCAATTGAGACCTCTAAAATCTGAAAGCTTATGATGGCAGAAGCTGGGTTTTGAATTATTAGCTAAGGTTTTTTTTAATTTATGTTAGAAGTTTTCGACTTGGGTTAGATTTAATACAATTTTCAAAAAACATGTACTGATTCTTAAGTCTTTATCTCGTAAGCTATTCGAGATATTGCTTGTCTCTATTCGTCAATTCGATAATTATCGAGGTTTCTTTCTAAAAATTTAAAAATGTGAAATGTCAAATTTTTCTGTATAAATACCATTTTATTCTTTTTTTAAACAGTTTTGTTTAACTCAAATATATTTGTTAGGACCTGAAGTCTCCTTAATTTTCCCATGGCTATTTCGTATTGCAAAAATGAGTTTAAGTAAATCTGTGCTTGAACTTCTTTGTTATTGATTTTTGGATTAAGATTTAAACTTTTGTGAATGGGGGATACACACTGGCGCCAGATGAAAAGTAAAATGATAAACTTTTCTCTTAAATTAACAAACTTTAAGATTTATATAAATTATCTCAAAACTAAATTCAAATAATGAAGATAAACAGCGAAATAAGATTTAGCAAAAAAAAAAAAAAAAAAAAAAAACAAAAATAAAATTAAAGAAAAGAAAACCTAACTGCGTTTTAAATATATATAAACAACAAAATTTAGTAAGAAAATCTAGAAAACATCTTTTTGCATTAAAATAAAATATGCTCATTTTATGAGTATTAGTTGATATAGAATTGCATGTCTTTGTATGTGTCTAAATGCATAATAACCATACTGCAAATCTTTGCTAATGACACATATGAATTGTAAAGAGAAAACGTATACAAACACGTTTTAGTTACATTTAACTCAGTAATAAAAAAATACAACACACTCATTCACACATGCGAATGGGACAACAAAAAAAAAAATGCAAATACTCTAGCAAATACTATTGGAAAATGCCAAATGTAAATGTTGTGATTGGCAAAAGGGCGGAGGAGTGGGAAAGGCAGATTTGTTAGTGAATGTCATGTATAAATCCATTTGAAAAATATTTCGAAAATATCAACAAAAACGTATAAAATACTTAAAGTGATGTGACACATTGGTTGATACCAAACAACAGTTATCCTTACACACACATTCATGCAAACACACTCATACTCACATTGATAACACTACCAAATAGTTGCATACCACAACCAACAACAATATACAGGTATCCCTTGATTTACACGGTACTTCATTTACGCGATTTACATATAACACGGATCAATAATAGTAACCTTTTTTTGAAATAGGCGCTTTTTTTACGAGTTTTAATAAAACACGCTCAAAAAATGATGGCAATTTTTTCAGCTACCAGAAAATTTTTACTGTTTACTGAAAAAATTACAGTATTCAGCAAACTTTTACAAGTTACTGAAATAATGCAGTACTGAATATTGCCATTATTTCAGTAACCAGTAAAATTTTACTGGTTTTTATTCAATTTGTCTTGGTTTAGTTTGTTTTTACCTATTTTACAATTTTCATAATTTTCTTATATTTTTGATTTTAAATATTCAACTATACATGTATGTTTCAATAATTTTTTTTATTCTTTTTTAATTCAATTATTTTATAAAGATATAACAACAAATCTTTATACATATCGTTATAAAGAAATATCCTTTAATTTTTTAAAAGTAAAATATATACAGTCTATGTCTTGATTTAAATTTTGTATGTATCTCATGTTGTGATTTACGCGATATGTTAAATTTCTGGTCCCATAAACGGAATTTGTACCAGTCCTGAACCTTGTTTTATGCGAATTTGATTTACACGTGCTTTCTTCGGTCCCAACAGACCGCATAAATCGAGGGTTACCTGTATATTGTATATCAAAAAGGTTGTTTAGAGATTTTGTTACTGTTGTTTTAATAAAATCCTCAACTTATGTTTTAGAGCATGTAGCCTGGTCAAGTTTTAAAGCCCAGTAGTTACCAATACAACAACAATAAAAAAAAAAAACAAAAACCAAAAACAACAAAAGCAACAACAACAATAGTAGCAGCAACAAACAAGATGTGTTGTATTAAAGTGTTAGTAACAACATTTTATATACAGATTTTATTTGTTCTATATTGTAGTTAGATGTGTTTGCATGTAGTTGCATTTGAGTATTTTTTTACTGCTATTGCTTTCTGTAGCTGTTGCTGTTTCTATTGCTACAGCTGATGATGCTTTAGTGTTTGTAGCTGTGATTTTGATTGTGTTAATTTTTAGTGTAAATCCTTTACTCTATTTGATCAACATCATCATCATCATCATCAATAGCAAAAACATCGTTATCAATACAATATATCTTCATATACCTCTATTGTATACGTTTCAGAGTGTGCGTTAATGTCAGTTTCAAATACTACTTTATACAATATTTTAAGACAGCCACAGTGGTAAAAAGAGAAGGAAATTTAATTTGTTTTTGTATATAAATGTTAACTTATAAAAATGAAGAAAAACTCTAATAAATGAAGACATACATATGTCCTGCATAATAATAGATAAGTCAATAATATATCGAACTTTAAATTGGGATCTACTTTTGAAAATCTGAACATTTAATAATTTTTGCTACAAAGGTTTTTCATATTTTTAAGTCTCTTATGAAAATCGCTTAAAGCCGCATTGCTCTCGTATATCGTTCCCCGGGGGCTCGTAGAAATCATCTTGAGGATATTTCACTTTTTTGTGTTCCATCCTTCAGTAAAATCAGATGCAGTCAATTTCTAGGATTCGGCGAAAATCCAATATTGCCAGATCTCAGGAAATCATCACGATCGCAGCTGCCCAGAGATTGTTGATATCTGTAAGCACGGGAGTCAGTAACATCTAAAAGACCTCGAAGCACATAGTTTTTAATATATTTTACGGAAATAAATTCGTTTAGCTTGTTTTACAAAATATTAGTAGAATATATTATGCGTATTTATTGTATAATGTTAAGCTTTTTTTTTAAACAGGACACAAAAGACCCTAGACAGTAAAACTATAGATTTAATTTTTCTTAAAATAATGCCATAAGCTTTTTTGGCATAAATCCGAATATAAAATTTAGCTCAGAAATACTTTACACTGTTTTGTCTTTATTACCACTGTTGCTTTTGTGAAAAATAAATATATATGCTATATAGTTTCATGCAGAAAATATTCGTTAACCATTTTAACTTTTGTGTAAAAGTTGGGAAAAGGTCAAAAATTACCCTTCAAATGCGAGTTAACATATTCTGAGAAAGGAATCGAAATACCATTCTGTTGAAGACATCTGAAAGGATTTTTTAGCTCAGAAGTACATTAAGAATACTTTTTTTTGACTAATTGCAAACACATTTTCAAAAAATTCAAAAACTTCAAGGCCCGAAACTTCGAAAACCCGATTTTACTTTTCAAAACCCTTTGGGATTTATTAAAAGGTTCTGTCTGTCAAACCAAACACTTCCGAACATGTCGACTGCCGATGTTCTTTGTTGTATACTACGACTGTTTTCATTTAATGAATCAGAAGTAAAAGTAACAGTTAATTTTTGTCCAATGAAAAAGTCCAATGAAAAAGTGGAAGAAAAAGCAATTTTTTTGTTTTGACTGCAGTTTTTTAAACCCTGATATTAACAAAATTTTCTGCAGTAATGTTGTTGATATAAGTAAACGTTTAATTTACTTGATTAAAATTTTAATTAGAACTGATTTTTTATTGAAAAGAATTGGCTATAATTTTTTATATGATTTTAGGAAAAAACTGTTAAATAGTAAATTTTGTTTTCAAAAAATTTTCTTTAAAAGATTATTTTTCTAAAATTCCTTCATGATTATAATTTTAAGGAGGTTTTTAATGGGTTCTTTCCAGAAAAAAATTTTTATATCAAACACCTCTATAGATCGATTTTAGAAAATTATTTTACGAACGGTATCATGTCATATGGGGGGCTTGGCCGACTTTTCCCTCTTAATTGTTTTCAATCAGTTTTCAACTATTTTGTTTTGCTTAATCTTTCTAATTTTGTGTTCTTAGTCCGCGTCCATATTATGAAACATTTGCATCGAAACATTTGAGGTTGATAATGAAAGGGGAAAGACGAATGGAAAATTGTATTTTGTTTCGTGTACAAGCGGTTTTTAAGAGTTTGTTATTGATAGAACGAGAGAAGTCATTCAAAATGCTTAAACGCTCCAAAAGAAAAGTTTTGTTTTATGGAAACGAATGCAGTTTCAAAAGAGAATTGAAGAAAGTTCCTTCAGCAAATGTTTCATAATATGGACGAGGACTTAAACTTAGTTTTTTTTTTTTTTAAATACATAAAAAAGTAGAAGTGCTTTTGATTGCAACTTTTGTGGCAAAGGCAAACTTTAAAATTTTAAATTCTCTTTAGATAAAACTTTGGAAAAAAAACTCTTTCGATTTTACTTTAAAATACTAAGATTTTTTGAAGTCCTCGTTTGATTCAAAGAGGATTTTTTCAAAGAGAAACACATTTTGAGAAAATCTCAACGAAATGAGTTAAAAACCAACCAAACGTAGCAGGGAAATTAATAAAAGATAAACTCACTGTTTATTGTTGGTGTTTTGTCTAAGCTTTGATATCGTTGCAAATTAGACTTGAGTGTTTGTAATTCTCATTCGCTTTAAAGTTTTATTTGTATAATATCTTTAGCTTTTCAAAGTCTTAGGGAAAAGGTTTTCTGATGATTTGGATTTAGGAACCAGTGAACTACGCTTATTCCCTAACAATAAATTTCAACAAAATCTTGTTAATGAAAAATTAATAAAAAAATGTTGTATTCCCGAAAATAACTTTGATGGTGAATTATTTGTTTTCCAAAAGTTGTTCTTCAAATAAAACCACTGTTTAACGTTCTCAAACCATGTGACTAGTATGTGTTGACTGCCTTAGTATTGGAATTAAGGTTTATATGTCATACAACATTCTAGTGTTTGTTGCTATTATTGTTTATTTGTCTGTCTAACTGACTGTTTGTATTTTTACTAGTGTGTGTAATAATATTCCTTTTTTTCATATTACTACAGTTTGGAGCATTTACCAAAGTATTTGTATTAGTACTGTGTATACACTATGAATTGTATCTAAATATTCATGCGAGGACCCAGTGTCTCACACACAAATAAATAACTTTGAATATAAACATTTAGTTTCGTATGACTCTCTTTCCAACTCTTTCTATGTGCATTAGATGCATTTTAAAGAAGATTGTAGCAGTAGGATTAAGGATTTATACAAAAAGCTCTTTTGCATTCATAACATTTAATAAATAACAATTGTATAAAGTTTACTATTTACGAACATACAATTCACACAAACAAAAACACACACGCACACATCTACTATGAATCTATACAATCCTGTATCCAAACATAAATATTATGTTGAGATTTGGCAGCAAAGGATACTTTTATTTTCTTGATAAACATGTGACAGATCAATAGGTTGTTTTTAAGGTTTAATAACTAAACAATATTTTGAATCTCTTTTTGTATGGAGAACGATTTGTAATGTGTGTCGATGCTGTTGCAAGTAGTTACTTGTTTGCATTTCTATTTGTTGTGAGCAGTATTTTGATAAGAAAATCCTTAATATTATTATGTTACGATTTTATAATCAAAATTAAAACAAATTTTGCTAAGGGTTTTTGGTTGTTTAACATGTTTTTATTTAATACTGGTTCTATGAAGTCCCAATTAGTTGGGATGTATTAGTTATTGATATGGTTATATATTGACAAGCTCTAAAATTTGTATTCGATAATAATTTAAGTTAAAAAAACAATTGAATTATCTTCCACGTCACAGAGTTCAATTTCGTTTGGAATGATTCCGTTCAGAATGGAAGAAAACATATTTGTTTATTGATAGATAGTGTATTTTGATAGTTTTTTGGCCTTTCAGGTACAGTAAACTCCCATTCAGTTCATGAAAACAAAAATGGTTTCATTCCGAAAACTTGCGTGGTGCTTCAAAATACGGAATTTCTCTGTGGCATGGCTATATATATGTTACAATCGGGCGGTATTTTATTTAAAATCTTTTTTTTATCAAAAAGTAATTTCAATTTTTGGGAATAAAAAATTTTAATTTCAAAAGATTTTGTTATTTGTGCTTAATTCCCAGTTTTTATTCTTGATAAAAACACTTGAAATTTATTGTTGATGGGATAAGCTATTCCTATGCATTTCACTGGTTGCTTAGGCCAGATCATCAGGAAACTTCATCCATAAAGATTTTAGACAAACTAAAGATATTAAACCAAATAAAACTGTTAAACGTATAAGACTTATAGCAACAGTTTTACTTGTAACAATATCAAAGCTTGAACAAAATACATCAACAATAAAAAAGTGGGTTTATCTCGTCTTACACTCCCCACTACAATTAGTTGAAATTCTCTCAACATTAATTGTAGTTGTAAGTAGGTTAAGAAAAACAAAATAAAAAACAAACAACAACTTACAAAAGATGTTGTCAATTAAGTGTTTTTTTAGGCCGTGCACTTGCCTGTTTATTATCAAAAAGTAATTTCAATTTTTGGGAATAAAAAATTTTAATTTCAAAAGATTTTGTTATTTGTGCTTAATTCCCAGTTTTTATTCTTGATAAAAACACTTGAAATTTATTGTTGATGGGATAAGCTATTCCTATGCATTTCACTGGTTGCTTAGGCCAGATCATCAGGAAACTTCATCCATAAAGATTTTAGACAAACTAAAGATATTAAACCAAATAAAACTGTTAAACGTATAAGACTTATAGCAACAGTTTTACTTGTAACAATATCAAAGCTTGAACAAAATACATCAACAATAAAAAAGTGGGTTTATCTCGTCTTACACTCCCCACTACAATTAGTTGAAATTCTCTCAACATTAATTGTAGTTGTAAGTAGGTTAAGAAAAACAAAATAAAAAACAAACAACAACTTACAAAAGATGTTGTCAATTAAGTGTTTTTTTAGGCCGTGCACTTGCCTGTTTATTATCAAAAAGTAATTTCAATTTTTGGGAATAAAAAATTTTAATTTCAAAAGATTTTGTTATTTGTGCTTAATTCCCAGTTTTTATTCTTGATAAAAACACTTGAAATTTATTGTTGATGGGATAAGCTATTCCTATGCATTTCACTGGTTGCTTAGGCCAGATCATCAGGAAACTTCATCCATAAAGATTTTAGATTTTAAACAAATAACAAAATCTTTTGAAATTAAAACTTTTTATTCCCAAAAATTGAAATTACTTTTTGATAATAAACAGGCAAGTGCACGGCCTAAAAAAACACTTAATTGACAACATCTTTTGTAAGTTGTTGTTTGTTTTTTATTTTGTTTTTCTTAACCTACTTACAACTACAATTAATGTTGAGAGAATTTCAACTAATTGTAGTGGGGAGTGTAAGACGAGATAAACCCACTTTTTTATTGTTGATGTATTTTGTTCAAGCTTTGATATTGTTACAAGTAAAACTGTTGCTATAAGTCTTATACGTTTAACAGTTTTATTTGGTTTAATATCTTTAGTTTGTCTAAAATCTTTATGGATGAAGTTTCCTGACGATCTGGCCTAAGCAACCAGTGAAATGCATAGGAATAGCTTATCCCATCAACAATAAATTTCAAGTGTTTTTATCAAGAATAAAAACTGGGAATTAAGCACAAATAACAAAATCTTTTGAAATTAAAATTTTTTATTCCCAAAAATTGAAATTACTTTTTGATAATAAACAGGCAAGTGCACGGCCTAAAAAAACACTTAATTGACAACATCTTTTGTAAGTTGTTGTTTGTTTTTTATTTTGTTTTTCTTAACCTACTTACAACTACAATTAATGTTGAGAGAATTTCAACTAATTGTAGTGGGGAGTGTAAGACGAGATAAACCCACTTTTTTATTGTTGATGTATTTTGTTCAAGCTTTGATATTGTTACAAGTAAAACTGTTGCTATAAGTCTTATACGTTTAACAGTTTTATTTGGTTTAATATCTTTAGTTTGTCTAAAATCTTTATGGATGAAGTTTCCTGACGATCTGGCCTAAGCAACCAGTGAAATGCATAGGAATAGCTTATCCCATCAACAATAAATTTCAAGTGTTTTTATCAAGAATAAAAACTGGGAATTAAGCACAAATAACAAAATCTTTTGAAATTAATCTTTTTTTTAGTAAAAATATTTGGTGAAAAAGGAATAAGAATAAAAGTTTTCCGAAAACTGTTTTCTTTATTTATGTCAATTCCCTACATTCATATAAATTTTTATCTTCTGAACATCGGTTCGAATGTCTATTTATATAAAAAAAACTTTATTGTGTTTTTTCCTTAAAGGCTGCTAAATTACTTAACTTATTTTCCTTAAAAATTTCAAAGTAACTTCCTGAGTACCCGGCGCCTAACACAGGCTGTAAATATCTGGAAGCTTTGCAGTGGGCGTGCCACCTCCAATAAAAATACAAAATAGGTTTCTATTCTATGCATCTGGCAAATAGTAAAGATAAAGGATATGTTGGCGCTAAGTGGTACAACTAGGTCTGCCCAGAATACATGGGAATTTTATGGAAATATATGGGCGGATGTCCTTAAATTGTGTGTAAATGAAAAGAACTAAAAATTTTCTTTTTTGACATATGTGCGTAGCACGATGTTAGCACTATGAAAAAAATAAAGTCTTGAATACATCTCGTTTTGAATGCAATACCACCTTGGATATGTAGGGTTTATATTTGTGCCAAGTCAGAAGCAGGTCGCTGCAGACCTGCTTAGTTCATGTTGACCAAATTGAATTCACCGTAGCCGATTCTAGGAAGTCATGCACAGATTTGTCTCTTACACGCTAAGCAAAACAGTTATACACACCTTTATATGCAGAAACTCTGTATAGACCTGGTTGAAACTTCTAGAGTTCATACACAACATTTTCAAAAAACTGCCCTCAATTGGAAAAGTGGACAGGACACTTATACTTTATAAATTTTTGAATATCTAGAAAACGGTCAGTGTAAAAATTTTTAAGCTTAAGGTATCTCAATTAGGTAGATATTGCTTCGTTGCCAATACAAGAGAGAAAGAGATCTCTTTAAAACAAATATAACTAATTTCATTTCAATAGGGAAAGCGAAACGCACTGGGTTAAGCGAGTATCAAATAATTTTTGATCCACTAAAAATTACGCTTAAAATCTTTCGTTGATCAAAAAGACTTGTTGGTGATTTTGGATTGTATTTCAGAGATCGTAAAAAACATTAAGTATATCGCTCATTTACTTCAATAGTGACATAACTCGAACCATTTCGTGATAATGTCGTTTAAAGGTTTTTATTTCTATAGCCACTTAGAAAAAAATACGAGACATTCTCGAACAATTTTGCATCACTAACTTCATAATCGCATTTTTTTAGTTATGACACTATTGAAGTAAATGAGCGATATGTCATCTGCGTAATATAAACCATCAAGTTAATTGTAAATTTGCCATTATGAACCATCTCTTGCCCCTTCGTTAATTTTTTCCATGCCGAAGTCTAAAGCCAGGAGTACCTCGTTTTTAAACTAAAATGGTTCACTTGGCTTCGCTCTGAATCGAACTCGGTCGGATGCTACACTGTACAGTAGAGTTTGCTAAAGCCGTAAAAATGTGAAACCGCAGTTTCGGTTTTAAAATGATTAAAACCGTTCGGTTTCGGTTTTGAAAATATCTAAGTTAAACTTCATATATAAAAATATATATTTTTTTTATTTATTTCAATACAGGTACTTTTATTAACCCTTGTATACCTGGGCCTGGCTAGGAATTTTTTTTTTACTTTTTTCCAGTTTTATTTTATAAATTTTATTAAGTATATCAAAACGAAACATTATGTTTTCCTCAATCAAAGTGTTTTTTACAAGAAAATGAGAAAAAACGTGTAAACACCGTGGGCGTCGCAATTGGCCAAATGAAAATTTTGTTTATAAAATCAAAATGAAACGTATCAAAAAGCATACGCAACACAAGAATTCTTTGTTTACTGTTTTTTCGAAGAATTATTCTATATCCTAACAAAATGTTCCTGCTATAGCCATAAAACTCCATACATATAAAAGTAGTTCCAGCCTTGCCCAGGGGTTCGTTAGTGTGAGTTTTTTCTATTGCCACAAAAACTCCATACAGCTAGGCCCAGGTGGTAGTTTGTCCCACACAACATTTGTTGTAACATTTGTTCTTCTTAGTACTTATTTTGAATTTTAAGAATTTTGAAATACCTTGCCATTGTTGCAAGCTGTTATGTATAAAGCTTTTGTATATGAAGTTCCAGTATTATGTATAATTTGCAATTTCTTTAAGCATAAATATATTGTTAAAGTAAATCCTAAAACCGAAGTTTTTTGTCGGTTTCGGTTTTTAGGCATTTATAACCGCGGTTTCGATTTCGGTTAAAACCGAACAGCAATCCCTACTATACAGGAAGCGTATTACAGCTTTTATTTTAACAGGTATCCCAATGTTCCGAATGCGTGGCCAGATAGCTTGTCAATTAATAGTACTGAATGTACGTTCAAAGTCAACAAAAGCGAGGAACGGTGCGGATTTCTTTCAACGGATTGTTCTATAATTTTTCGAACGCTGTTAATATCGTCCACGCATCAGCATACTGAACCTACTTACAGTGGGGTTCAAAATTAACTGCACAAAACTAAGATCATGCGGATATCAACGTACATCACAAAACCGATAATGCAAAATTTGTACACCATAAAAGATGTCGACGAATTCTGCTATCAGGGGAGTCTTATTAGCAAAGACAATGAAGCAGATGCTGATGTCAAGGGCAGTAGGATATGACCGTCATCACAACCTCAAAGTAAATTACATAAGACTCGCATTCGTTGTAGGGATACGGGACATAAAAAGCAAGCAGTTCCATAATGTAAAAACTACAGGTGTTCGTGAAAAAATGCCTGAGACTTGCAATGGCAATATTTTGCCCAAGTTGGATACGTAACGACAATTTATTCTCTATGTGCGATTCAGACCCAATTGAATTTAAGTCTGGTGAAGAAAATGGCGCCGAATTGGTCACATCCTGAGAATTTAGACATGGCTAAAGATAATCCCTAATTAAGTCGTTAAGATATTTTGATTGCTTTCTTATCTAATTTCACTTCATGTTAGAAACATTGAGTCCAAACTGTCTGTAGAGGAGTGTAACAGTTTGCTTTTTAGTTGTGTTGTCATTTCCACAACTGATTTTGAAATTTACCCTTAAGTTAAATTCTTTACTTTAGAATATTCCATGCTTCTGTTTCTAAATTTTCTACACACCTCAATTTAACAACATTTCAATAGGATTAGTAATAAAAATCCTTATTCACCTGTGATGATTTAATATTCTAAACTATGAACTAAAACTAACAATAATTTCTCTTTTTTTTGCGTTGTGTAAATCTTATGAAATTTTAGTTAAATGTAACAAAAGCAAAATATACCAAGCAAATCTTGAAATAATAACACAACACAATAAATACAATTTATGTAACAGGCAGGCAGGAGAAGTTTTGAAAATGTTTGTAAAAGAAAAAATGTTAAAGCTCTACTGAAACCATTTGCCCCAATGTGGTTAGAATTAAGGAAAAACAGATTATTTCTAGAGAATAAATAGGAAAAAAGGCAAGACGTATGTACGAACAGCAAGAGGTACCCTACAGGGTGGCACAATAAATTATATAAATAAATTAAAATAAATTATCAACTAATAAATAAACCTAACATTTTCATACCATCAAAATTGATGTTTAAAACAAGTCAAAAATTTAGCAAATTAGTTGCTAAAAACGCGGGTTGGGGTGTGTTTTTGTTTTGACCTTGTGGTCGAAGTTTTGCATCCTTTTATGTGTACGTTTGTATACACATTGTATTCAACAAGTGTTCAGTGTAGCGTGAAATAAAGGCAACAATGGTAGGTACCCAAAATAATCTTAAACACATTTCCCTTAAAACTGTTTTTCTACTCTTATGGAGCACAAAAAGTTTCTCAATAAATATTTATTTAAATATTTTTCACTTAGATTTAAGTAAAACCTAACAATATTCTGCCAAGCACACACACATACACACAGAGAGATACATTCATAATTCCAATAAGATTTAACACAATTTGTAGACGTGTGTTTAAGGTAAAAATTAAAATCATACAGTTGATACAAACAAGTTCTTGTTGCCGTATCTGGCAAGTATGTTGTACTTGTTAGTAAGGTTTTAGAAAATATCTGTAAGTTTTGATACAAATAACTTCAAATAGTATTAGAAAATTTAATCCGTTTATAATACGCACTAAACAATAATATATAACAACATACACACACACATACATCTTCAGTTTACAAATAAATATGCAGATGCAGAAGCTTGAAAACGCTTGTGTATGTTTATAATTGTCAATGTTTTGCAAAATGCATACAAAATCCTTAGAGTATGCAACAGTGTTTATAAACATTTGTGAGTATCAGTTTGTATAGGGATGTGTGTGTGTGTCTGTGCAAGAGAATGCTTATCCATTTATAAAGCAAGGATAAATTTTGTTAAAATTATAACCAAGTTCTCCTATATTGTATTTCAAAATTCTAAACTATGACATGAATATATGAATCGTGAAAATACCTTTCAATATGGTAGAAGAAAACTGGGGTGGGTGCATTGAAATTAGGGACAAGTTTTAAAGCATAATTTTATGTTTATTATTCTTAACATGAATGACGTCAATTCCGTGAAAGGAAATCGCAGGAACGCGTTACACTATTTTTCGCTGTCTACGCAGCTATCAAAAAAGTGGAATCTGTGTGGTTTAATGTAGCAAGTTACATGCGCAAAAGCGTAGGATGCATTGAGCCGTTGACTGCGGAAAGTAGGTTTACTTTTTACTCTTGCAAGCAGTGTTGCCAAAACTTGGTGACAAAAAATGGCTTAATTTACGGAAAAAAATGGCTTAAAATGGGCTAACAAATGGCTAAAAGCTTTTTTAAATAAAAAACACATTCAAATTCAATAACAAAACACAGACATAATTTATTTAAAGTTGTTTACGATGAAATTGTAAGTTAAGAGCAATTTGTTAAATAAAAATAAACGTAAATTAATATTTTGATATTTATTCATGCAAGCGTCACAAGCAGCGTTCGAACATATCAGCTTATTTTACAAATTAATTTTATTTTAACTTGTGGTAATGCCGCATAAAAAGCGTTGCATGTAATTTGAAACATAGAACACAAGTAAATTATAAAAATCATGCAATGCGTAGAAACGAAAACGCATGGTGAGGATCTCCAGCTTTAGGGTCAGATATACATATGAATGTGTCTGAACTTATGTGAACTCTGATGATCTTGAAAGAAAATATTGTTCCAAAAAGCAAATGAAAACTGAATCCAAATTTATGTCACTCCAAAAATATGCCCCTTAATTGAGGGCAAATCTTCTTTATGAAATATCACCTTAAATTTTTTAATGAAAAAGTTAAAAACTGGATAGCGAAATCCCGAATTTTAATATGATGAATCCCAAAATCCCGAATTTAAGAATTCACACTTTAATCGCAAGTTTTGAAATCCTAAATCTCGATGTAAAAATTCCGAATTAAAAAGCTTTAGTAAGCGAAGCCGGTGTTTGGTATACTACAGAGTAGAAAATCCTTGCACCCGACTGAAGGCCGGCTATGCAGAAAGGCTTCAGTTAAAAAGCCTGTGTTTGTTAACCCTTGCGCCCAGCTTATTATACTACTAACGCGTGATATAAAATTAATAGAGTTCGGGATTTTGAATATATATATTGAGTTTAAAAATTGCTGCTAATACAGATTTATGAATATTATAACTAAAGTGAAAGGCAGAGTTTGTCTAGATCCTCTAGGTATTACTTCAGTTGATTTTATGGACTTGGACTTGTATGTCGGTCTGAAGATTCTGTACACATACCAATGAATATATAACTTCAAGTGATGGAAGAACACTAAGTATTCTGCACTTAGATTTTGCCACCTCAGTTTTTACAAGATTTTATATATTTTAGCTTCAAATTTGTTTAGACTTTTGGTAAACTCGTGTTTAAGCTTTTTGTGAGGCAAATAGGAGAACAAAACATTCTAAAATAACTTGTCGTATAACAAGTACAAGAATAACAACCAACAAACGTTTCAGTTTGTCTACATTTGTTGAACTGGTTCTCTAAGAATTGTAGAGCAGAGATGGAAATGTATATACACAATTTATTAAGATTTTTGTAGACAGCAAAATTCAAATCAGTTTTCATTAGAGTATACTAAGATAATATACGCCCCTATCGTGAATAACAAGTGGAACTTTTGTTACCATGAAATTTTCATTTCCCTCGAAGTGAAAAAAGCAATCGTGAATCTCATGTGAAAAATTTTTCATGCTTTCAGTTCCAATGAATGTAAAAAAAGAAGAACGATTAGAAAAATTAAAAATCAATGAAATTTTTGTTCAAAAATATACACGTATATATTTTAAAGAAAAGTTAAAAAATAAAGCTAAATAATTACACAGTACAACACATGATTTGCCAACTCAATTCTGTGAACTGTATGTGAAATTAGACCCAAAAAGAAGAATTTCTGCATCATTCGTTTTGTCTTCTTACCTGCGATTTGAAGTTAGTATCGATTTGAAGTTAGTACTATCGTATAGGGGAATTTATCACGTTTTAGGCCCTGTTGTTTGACATAGCTCGACAACCACTAGCCCAATTTAGTTGAAATAAATTTTAAAAAATTAAGAATTACAATTCCCTTAATCTGTTCATATATTGTTTTCCTATACAAGTAACACTTTCGAAGTTAAAAATGAATGTATGAAGGGAAAAAATTATTTTTTGCCTAAAAATTTAAATTTTTTTTTTTTTTAAATACATAAAAAATCCAAAATGGAAAAAAGTTTCAAGTCTAGTTATTTTTTCGCAAAGTCACATAACCTATGAGCAAAATGAGACAAAGATCATAAAAATCGATGCACGCGTTTGTCATTTATTCACAATTAAGTAAATGTATGAATTTCAAAAATTTGCTCGAGATATGCACAACATTATTTGGAGAAAACATTGACACCTTTTTCATGATTCTGAGAATTAAATGGACCTGATATTCGGAAATTGATCAAAAGTGATTCTTTCACACATTTGCTTTCAGAGCATCACGACCACCAACATGCATGGAACGCATTGAAAGAAGTAATAGAAGGCGTTCTAGGAAAGAACCGTGTCCAGCGAGAAGAGATACAGCAACGAGTGGACAGGTTGCTGTTTTATTTCGAAAAAATCGGTGCATCCATGACGCTGAAATTGCATTTCTTGCACCACCACCTCGATACTTTTTTGGCACAATCACCTCAGGAATCAGACGAACAAGGAGAGAGGTTCCACCAGGTGACCATGCCATTTGAAAAGCGGTTCAAAAGCAAAAAATTGGATGCATTGCTTGCGGAGGTTTGTTGGTGGAGTTCCACAATTATGCAGTTTGAAGAAAGCACCGAAGATGAAGACATTGAAATTGGTGGACACAGTGAAAGAAACTCGCCCTTGAATAGTATGTGTATCTCGGATGACGATACAGACTCAGACCATGAATATGAACAACCTACGAAGAAAACAAGATCATCAGAACCACAAGCGTCAACTTCTACAAGGATGGATATTGCCAATAATTGAAAAAATGTTCTAAATTTTGTTTTTATGCATATTATAATTGCGTATTAATTGCATATTATTTTATTTTCATTAAGTTTTTATAAATAAAGTTTTTTTTTGCATGATAATTTTTTAATTTATATTTTTATTTTAAGAGTGGTGGCTATAACTGATTTTTGAAATTCATACCTTTACTCAATTGCGAATAAAAGCGAAACGCGTGCATCGATTTTTATGATCTTTGTCTCATTTTGCTCATAGGTTATGTGACTTTGCGAAAAAATAACTAGACTTGAAACTTTTTTCCATTTTGGATTTTTTATGTATTTAAAAAAAAAAAAAATTTAAATTTTTAGGCAAAAAATAATTTTTTCCCTTCATACATTCATTTGTAACTTCGAAAGTGTTACTTGTATAGGAAAACAATATATGAACAGATTAAGGGAATTGTAATTCTTAATTTTTTAAAATTTATTTCAACTAAATTGGGCTAGTGGTTGTCGAGCTATGTCAAACAACAGGGCCTAAAACGTGATAAATTCCCCTATACGATAGTACTAACTTCAAATCGATACTAACTTCAAATCGCAGGTAAGAAGACAAAACGAATGATGCAGAAATTCTTCTTTTTGGGTCTAATTTCACATACAGTTCACAGAATTGAGTTGGCAATCAATTAACTGAAAAATGTTGTACTGTGTTAGTATTGGAGGGATAGGTTGATTACAACATTCGTTTTTTGCAACTTTAAATTTTATGTAGTAAAATATTTTCCAAAATTCTGCCACCACGTCTTTCGAAAACTTCACAAATTCGCCGGCAATCAACCTGTTGTTTTGCATTTTGTTGACCAATATATCGGTTTGTGCCTTATTAACGGATCTGGCCATTAATATTCTATTTATAGAAGGAACTACTGACATACTGGTTCTGTTCCCTAGCAAAAATAAAGTGAGAAAATCTAAGGGAAACGTGAACAAATTACGAAGAAAAAAACTTTTCTCGATAATGGGGAATTTATTCCCGTGAACATTTTTTCACGTTATTATTCTCCTTTGAAGTAAAAAGTAAAAAAGTAAATAAAACTGAACAACCCTTCTTATAGAAGGGAGTAGCGAATGTGTACTGAATATTTTAGCAGATTTTTACAAAAGAAATAGAAGGGATACTTATGAAGGCAGGATATAATGCCGAGCGAATCTTTTAGAAAGGAGTATAGAGGCCTTCAGGAAGGCCTGCAACTTGCGGTCCTTTCAATATTTAAGCTTAAACACCCAGAAACGCTATCTATTTTTAATGAATGCGGTTCATAACTTTTTTCCTGAAAGTAATGAACATTATATAGTCTTCTGTTCTTCGTTATAAAACATAACAATTGTATGGGTTCTGTAGAAATATATTACATGTATTTTAATGTTCTATAGTGTTTCTTTTTTACATTAATAAAGGAATGAGCAAGAAAATAAATTTTTAGCAACGAAAACAGCACGAATAGCTTGTGTGTGCTTTGTGTAAAGTTCTTTTGCTGGCTTTTTGTTTTTTTTTCGTACATTTATTTTGATATTTTAAAAAATTTTTGGTTTTCTTTACCAACCAGGGGGTTATGGAAAAGTGACGCGAATACAAATGAGTTATCATATTGTACACACAGCCAATCCTTTTCAAATGACAACCTCACCCCCTGTCCAGAAAGGACTTGGTGACCCCTGTTTTTGACAAACGAGGCCCTGTCGACCGATCTTAGGCGGTATAACCTTAACAGCCGCACAGAGGAAATTCTGTTGCCAACCTGAAGTGTCAGCGAACCCTGAATGGCCAAAGTGCGTCTCAGGAAGTAGGAGATCGCGAATGCTGGATCCTCTGAAACACTGGCTCCAAAACACAGCACGTTTGGGTGCTAAGATAGCAGCCCTATCACCAAACTAGGGAACGAAGGCTAGCAATCCACGTTTCTGAACTTAAATTGCTAACGAATCGCTAAAAATTAAAGGCGCCCTATGCTCCAGTGGGAGTTAAAGGAACATATTTATATATTTCCAACCAAAAGGACGCTCAGCACAACAGAAACGAACGAACATTATTGTGCTGAACCAAACACAACGAAGTTTGTGGCTTAAAAAAAAACAGTGCGCAATAAAATGTTCTTATCTTTTTGTTGAACTCGATAAGTACAGTTTTATTTTTGTGTTTGAAGATCGCAAACAGAGAAACCTTTAATTTATTGTGCACTGCGTTGTGTGAGAGAGTGTTATTATTTTGTCGCTTAAATCCTTCTATCCGGTTTTTTGTGTTGTCTTTGTTTCTTTAAACAAATAATTTGACAATATTCACTCCTGTTGCTTCATTAGAGTCCCAGTTAACCCTTTCACCGTCCCCTTTCCCCAACATACCAGTATATAGTTTGGTAAACATTACATTTATTAACATCTTAATGAATGTGTTAATGTGTCTCTCCAGTAGTATTACGTATAATTTTGAGTGTGTGATTTTTCTATTATCTCTCTATATACATACTAGCTGACCCGACAGATGTTGTCCTGTCCAAATTAGGAAAAATGTTTGCGTTCGATTTTTAAAATCCGTAAAAAAGATACGAACATTTGAAAGAAAAATTAGTCAAGTCGATGGAGCCGTTTTCTGATTTTAGGTAAATCGAAAAAAAGTGGGCGTTAAAGTGAGCGGGGCAAATATTCCTTTCCGTAAAAACCTAAGTTGGACCAGGGCGATGATTTTAAAGAAAAAATCGTCCAAATCGATCAAGACGTTCTCAAGTTGTGCACTTAATAGAAAAAGTGGGCGTAAAAGTAGGCGTGGTACATTTTTCTTTCGATGAAAACTTAAAATGGATTAATACGAACAGTTAAAAGAAAAATTAGTCAAATCGATGGAGCCGTTTTTTGATTTTAGGTAAATCGAAAAAAGTGGGCGGGGCAAAATTTTCTTTCCATAAACACCTAAGTTTGACCATGGCACTCATTTTAAAGAAAAAATCTTCACAATTATATAGATGTCATTGGTGGTGCAATATGAAAATTGGATTTTACCACGCTCCTCCGAACGCAGACACAGTGTCAGCCGCCTGAATATTCCGAAGATTTCCTGAAAATTTCATCAAAATCGGCCCAGCCGTTTTAGAGTTCGTACGTTACTTACATACATACACACATCCTATTTTATACATATGGATGAGCATGTGTATGAGTAGGATTGTGTGTTTGTAGTTGTCAATCCTTTCGAGAGTATAAAACTTAAATAGTTTTGTGTGCAATGCTCGTTGAATATGTGTATTTTGTTAATTTTTTTTGTTGAATTCGATAAGTATAGTTTTATTTTTGTGTTTGAAGATCGTAAACAGAGAAACCTTTTGTTTAGTGATTTAATATACAAACACTATTAGCGTTTGCTTGTTGGTTCACATATCTTCCGTACTGAACACTAAATAACAATATAAAATGTTTATTTTCAAACACTGATTTTAATTGAAATAAGCTAATACATTTGATCATTACTTGAGAACGATTTGTACGATTTTAATCAAAATACTTGCAAATGATAAGGAATAAAATCAGCATTCGTCCACGAATTTTTGTTCTTATAATATTTTTAAAAATTTTTTATAAAAAAATATTGCATTTATTGAGCTTTAAAAATTTTATTCGTAATCATTTGTGAGTGTTTTCATAAAAAAAGGACAAACAGCTCTAACGTTATTATCAAATGTATTTGCACTTCTACCTTATTTTGAGCGATAAGTGTAGCCCACAAAACACTAGACGTTGCACTGTGGTCGGAAATTTCATTTCGTTGGCCAAAATTAAAATTGTTTACACTCACGAAATATGTTTTTGTTTTTGAAATTTAATAGTCAACACTCCAAATCAACTAAAAATTAATTTTGTTGTTGTAATATGCAATTCACCGTTATTCGGTGAGTCATCGAAGTTGAATTTGTTTGCTTCATTTGTAAACAGAATTGCGTTCGGTGTTTTAAAGTGATTACTTCAATTGTTTGTTAAAGCTGAAAACAAAGCGTGTTAAATAAAAGTTTCAATGGAAAACGAAGGTAATGGTACGTTTATTAATTTTGTAAAATATAATACTCAAAAATGGGATACTCTAAAAAATAAAATAACTTTTTCCAAAAGTCTTTAACATTTTGGAACTTATTTTATTTTTTAAGTTTGAGTAAGCTTAACACATTTTGTTTAGGAGTGTTAAGCATAAGATTAAAAACGAAATTACTTTGAAGTGTTTAGTTTTTGAAAATGTTTATCTCGATTTGCCGTTTTGTGCGGCTTTTGAGTATTTTTTTTTTGTCGTCATTTGCTTACAGAATTCAGCAGTTTTTGATATTTGGTTGACCCAGCAGAAGAAAGGAAAAAATAAGGACGTACTAATAAATTATTTTATACAAAAATGTGGAGCCGATAAAATTTCCGATGAATGCTATAAATATTTAACAAAAAAAGCACGCATGCTTAACAATAATTTAAGTAAAAAAATGGCAAATAAGATCGGAGGAAGGTAAAGATGCAATTAAGAAAAGAAAAGAGTATATTCAGAATGAGTTTTGGAAAGAACTAAGTCTTCGTACATTTTTGGATAATGAATTGTATTTAAATTAAAGAGTTTAATAAAATTTTAATATTTTCGTAAATACGTGTGTAAATCATATTTTAAATTTCCAGAAACAACATATTTATGTAATTTTTTTTTTTTTTAATTTTAATTCTAAATGTTGATAATTTAAAAAAAAATTAATTATTTTATACAAAACACTTAAAATATACTGCAAATTCAAATTCCAGTTAAAATTCCGCTATTTTTAGTTTTAATAGTTTTGGCCAAGAAAAGTGATGTTTCCGACCATAGTGCGTTGTAGAAAAACTGAAAACGGATTTGAACTGAACAGTGTTATCAGAGAATCAATGTTGTTCCCATGAACTTATTTTCTTTAAAGATTTTCTAGAATTGCCAGCAATACTTTTTTTGATTAAAAAAAAAAGATACTCAAAAAGCATTCTTAAATCATATCTTTTTCCATCCCTGGATGTTTGGTATTAATGCTGAAAGTTTAAAGCACAAGTATAATATTGCATCGTTTGTGTTGTTAAGTTTAGGTAACAGATCTTTTGGTTTGAGTATGGATTAAGACTTTTTCGATGAGTGTTTGTGTGGGTGAGTGTGTGTGTGTTTGTATATAAGAATGGTATAAACAAATTTTCAATACTAACATTGACACTATACATTTATACCAGGTGAATCCTTTCAGAATTTTCATACCAATTTATAGATAAATTTTGCCCATAAACTCAAGCACATACTCATAGTTATTTTCACCCATTTAAAATACAAATCCATGCATTTGAATCTATTTGCAAATATTCACACAAATTTTATGAAACTATTTGAAGCTGTGAGTATATTTGCACAATGGGAAAGAGATTGCTGTGTGAGAGCTTGGTAAAATAATGGGCCAAATTTTTACATATGCAAAAGCAAACGAGAATCGAATTACAGCTTCTTTTAAAAGTATCAAAAGGAACTTACTTACTTACCAGGAAATAAATTAATTAATGACTGCGAATAGTTAATAAAATATTTTGACCCACCACTGTGTTGAATAACGAACTTTGGCAGATGGCTTACGAAGAGAAAATTGGTATACAGATAAAAAAGAAGGAAATGTTGGTAGAGAGGCCACACTCTGATAAATGTGGCCAGAAATATCACCAGAATGGCACTAAAATAGAATCCCCAAGGTTGTAGAAAACATGGTCATCCAAGCAACACATGGAGACGTTAGGCTAAAAACGAGCTCGACCAATATGGATTCACACAGGACGAAGCGGCAGCTGAAGCTAGAAACTGGGTTCGCTTGAGAAATCATGTTAAAGCCCTTGGTTCTATTGAAAAGTTTACCAAGGACAAAGAAAGTTCCAAAAGAACTGCGTCGGGACTAATGGTTGCACATAATTAACATAAAAATTGGCCGCAGAAAGCCGTCGTAATATAGAATATAGGCACTCATTCTTTTAACAAGTTACTGCCGACAATACAGTTATGGGCAAGGCGAATTCATTTTTCAGGTGGCATTTAAAGCACAGCTGCCCCACTTTTTTTCGTACTTAGAGGGAGGAACTAAAGCAACAACTAAAACGCCATGTTTTATTTTTGGTGTTGTACTTGTTTTAGTAAATAACATTGCCTTATTTATGGGCCTATGAACTTTTGCCAGAAGTTTAACTGTTCAACATCTGGCAAATATCAGCTTTATATCAGCATAATTGTATTTGCAAATAATGTGAAGTGAGTGAATTCATAACTTTTAATTGCGAGTCCTTTCTTTCTAAATTTCAGTAATATTTTCTACACTTTCCCACATAACTACTATAAAGCTGGGATCACACGATTGCTGCAATGCACCAATTTTCACACTTTTTAATACACCAATCGTGTGACTGCACAACCAATTGGCTCATGTACCAATCGAGGACAATATTGTGCTTACTTTTACCAATCAAATGCAACCCTGGTGCGGCAATCGTGTGACTGTTTGCTATGCAACCGTGCGTCAATAAAAATAACAAAAATGCACCAATATTTATTGCCATCTTGTGCGGCAATCAAACAACACAATACGCGCCAATATTTGCCTTTTTTTAAATAAATTTTACGTTTTTGTGTTTCCTTTAGCAAGTAATGAAGATAAATATGTATTTATTTATTATGCGTTTTAATTTTTGTTATTAACAAATATGTATGTACATATGTTCACAAGCATACTATGTATGTAGCTGCTAAGTGCGAATATTTTTATCAAAAATATTTAATAGAACTAAGTATTATTTCTTTTAGAGATATTTGTCGTAGATATTTTTTAAAGAAAATGTTTGTTACCTTGAAAGCGAGAATAAAAAATTTGTTAAAGTAGCCGAGATTTCTCTTTAATAAACGATATCGGTAGTTCAATTAATAAATTTACAGAATTAAGTTACTGATATTTAAATAATATTATTTAAATTTTATTATTTCATAAAAATTTTCTATGCAAACGTTAACATTCGAAATATAAAATTAGTTCAACAATTTTTGGAATTTCATAAATTTTTCTATTTTATATTTTAAACAAAACTATTCAACAAAAAATTGTAGAGTACCTATGAACAAATTTTTCGTTTTTAATAAACATACCAACAAGAACTTCCAAACAAATAAAAAAGTAATAACAATCGTGTGAATCTGCTGCGGCAATTATTGTACCCATTTCACTTTGTGCCAACTAGCGGCAATTAAATTTGTATAAAACAGGGCAACCGTGTGATTTCAGAATATTTGATTGGTGCAATTTCTTTATTGTGCGTCAATAAAGCACAATCAAAATTGTGCCATATTGGTGCATTTGCGGCAATCGTGTGATCCCAGCTTAAGGACGAGTTTGGACAGGCCTTATCTTATGAATGAATGAATGAATGAATTTGTTAAATATTTTATAAAAAAAAAAACAATCTAAAAGGCCCTTTTAAAGAGGGCTGAGGGGAATGTGTAAAAGTTTATTTAGAATGCGTTTGTTCCCCATTGTAAAGAGATGAAAAGTGGAAGCGGTTGAAATTGTTTCCGATGGATAAACTTGGAAATTAAAATTTTTAAAATATATTAAGACTCCATTTACATCTATGCAATTAACGCCGAGTTTTTTTTCTATTTTCTTTTAAAGTAGTTGCTACGAAACTATTTTCACAGTTACATTTACATTTTTTTCAAGCATTTTTTTAACTTTTTTAACCCCGCTTTTTTCCCTAGACCTCTTGGTAACAAACAAAAAGTTGCATGCGAAAGTTGCGGCAAGTTGCGGCGTTAATTGCATAATGTAAATTAGGTCTAAGTTAAAATTCTTAAGCTCGAGGTCAGTTGTATGTAAAATTTTTCTTTATTTGTTTCCACAGTAGTTTTGATGCTGAAACGTGAAGAGCTATTACTCCTTTATTGTGGTTAATGTAAATTTTAATTAAACATTCCCTGATGATGATATTCAAAGAATATCGAAATATCGGAAACAAATAAAGAAAAATTTTACATAACTACAACTGACCTCGAGCTTAAGCATTTTTACTTAATATTGAATTTTAAAGGTCGAATAAAAATACAACTTAGGAAAAATTTTTCAAATATTTTATAAAAAGAATTTGTAAAAAAGACGGAGTAAAATGAGTAAGTGCGCATTGGGAATGCTTTTGTATGCCATATTAAAGATCTTAAAAGTCGAAGGGCTTGCACTCTCCGTTCAAATTTATTAGCGAACCAACACTACTACAGTCTTAGTCGTCAGCATATTTCATTCAGTTTTATTTAGTAAAGCACATCTTTAAGCAAAAAACGATTATTAATTGCACGATCTGGGGAATAGAAATTAGGATATTTATCTAATTTTCTTTAGCTCTGTGTCCCATTGTGCATTGTGCAATCCTTCTATCCGGTTTTTTGTGTTGTCTTTGCTTTTCCATACAAATAATTTGAAAATATTCACTCCTGTTGCTTCATTGGAGTGCCAGTAAACCCTTTCACCGCTCCCTTTCCCCAACACACCAGTATTTAGTTTGGTAAAAATTGCATTTATTTACATCCAAATGAATGTGTTAATGTGTCTCTCCAGTAGTACCAAGTATAATTTTGAGTGTGTGTGATTTTTCTATTCTCTCTATATACATATGAATATGTATAAGGGTGCACATGTTTATGAGTAAGATTGTGTGTTTGTAGTTGTAAATCCTTTCGAGAGTATAAGACTTAAATAGTTTTGTGTGCAAATCTCGTTGCATATGTGTATTTTGTTGATTTTTTTCTAAATTTGTTTTTTAGTACTTTTTACATCACACAAACTCCTGTAGTTTGTCGCATTGTTTGTTCCTAGTACTCTGAGTGACAGAGTAGCAGTAGGACTCGTAGAAATAGTTGTTAGAAACCTATAACGCTTAAGACTTAAGCTTCTCTATATGTTTTTTGAAATACAAAACATTTGCTAAATGCTCTACTTTTTGAACTTTATGTGTAAAACACATTTCTCATATGTGCATATGCAATTGTGTGTTGGTGTGTTCTTATGCAGGTGTGTGCTTTAGTGTCATCATGTGTATATTTGTATTAGTTGCATATTGTGGATTCAATTCATGCTAAGTTAGTTATAGATAGAAAGATTATAAACTGATCAAAATAGTTTTATTTAGAAATAAAAATAAAAATAAAGCAAAAACGTTAAATTAAATTTTGTGTGCGAAAGTTTTAAATATAATGTATTTTTGATTTAAATAAAATTGATTACATTTATTTCAAGGCTTTCAAACTATTAAATTTACGAAGTTTGTAACATTTTAAGTTATTTTATAGATTATTAAGCATATTAGCTTTAAAATACAGTGGCTCAAAAAGTTCTTAGCTAAAAAATAGAGTCTATGTTTTCTTGGAACCACTTCCGTTGAAGTGTCTTAATTAGATTAATCAAAATAATTAATGTAATGGAGTAAGAAATATGTATTAAAATAAAAATTCAAAACAAAATGAATTATGAGTACAAATTCCCCCGGAGTATTTTCCCTTTTCCCATTTTTACAATTGAATTTACATAGCAAAAATAGGAGAAGGGAGAAAGCTCTCGGGAAATATTAAAATTTGGATTAAAAAAGCCCGGGAAATTTTTATTCATAATTGAGCTGAATATGTTTTTTGCATTTACGTGCAATTGTTTGGCAGTGTGATGTTAGAACACTTTTTAAAATCCTAAATAAATTTATAAAAAAAATGATCATACCAATAAACAAAAAGTACCCTCAACAAATAACACAAGCTCCTGTAAACACAAATGTTTTAGTTACAGTACATGTTTTTTACATTTAAGGCATCAAATGCGAGCCTATATTAAAAGTTTAAGAGCATTTGAAAATATTCCCAAAGTACTGTCAGCATTTATTTATTAACCATTAACATTTTCTAATAGTCAATATTGATTAAACAAATTGTCAAACACTCGGCTGTACTTAAATCCGAATACCAACAATGCTCTTTATAACATTTTTGTTCTTATTAATAATAATATTTGTATGGAGAATCGAATTAAAAGATTCCACTGTTATCTTTAATAACAATAGAAAAAACTTCAATTTCAGTGTGAAAACGCAAAAATTTTCTTCAGGTTCTTGAGTGTCCCTACTTGAAACATCTGCAGAAGTGGAAATATTTCCAAGGGCTCCTGCAATGGAAGCGAAATAACTACATACTAGAATATTTAGTATCATCTTGAGCAAATTCTACCTCCTGGCCTTGTACACTTAGGGATATACATAGATGTTTTGTCCGAAGCTAAAAACTAGCAGGTCTCCTAAAGACCACCACTGGCCAGAATCCTTTCTGATACCCAGGAAGAAGGATAGATTTTTATGGTGATTGGTGAGGCTTTTTGGTGAATCACATGATGGGCAAGATATCAACCATCCTAAACAAGGTGCAAGTACATGTTCCAAATAATAATGTACGAAAATTGCCAACCGTAAAAATAAAAATGTTCAGTTACGCGGCTATTATTTATAATTTGCAGACAGTTCTAATTAATAAACTATTAAAAGTGCTTTTTCCGGGTGACATGCAATCCGTTGTGTAGTAAAATTTATATGAAAAGCCCTCAAAAACTATATGAGTTTACTACGCAATCAATTGCGTGTCACCTGAAAACAGCACATAAATTTTTTATTTGGCCCGTGTGAATTTGGTTAAACGCATATAAAAATGTGTACACAAACACGAGTTCCGAAGATTTAAAAAAAAAAATTAAAAATTTTCATAAGTTCTTTTAGAAAATGTATTTTTTGATAAACAATCTAAAAAAGTACATATTTTAAATAAAAGTACACTTCAAACTGGTACTTTATCTGGATAAAAAGGTCAATTACTATCAACGCCAGGTATATGAACACAAAATACAGACGTAAAATTTATTTAAATTAGTTTTTCAGGATTTCAATTATCATCCATCAAACATTTTTTCATCACTCTTAACAACTTTTGTCGTTCTTTATTTATTAATCCTTTAACAACTGTAAAATAAAGAAACTGTAAAAGAAGTCCTAGCAACTATCAAAATGATGTTTATCTCGTTTTAACAATTCAATGAATCTCTTTTAAATGCTCTCAAACACACACACACACACTACTATGCTAACACAAATATTACAAACACACCTGCATACACATTTGCTTGCTTTATTCCGTATTGCGTATTCGTGGCAAGGATTAATACTCTCTTTAATACTTTAAGCTTTTACTATAAAATCATGTTTTATTTTTGAAGCAGGGAGAAATAATTGGGCACCAAATAAATGCATAATAGTAAAATAAAGGACATAATATTATAGAAATATACTTATTCAAATCCTTAAATACATTTGCCCATACCAAAAGGATTAAGAGATTTTAACCCTCATTTATTGTAGATGAGTTTTGAGGACAATCTAGAAAATAATTTTATTTCTTTATAATACAACTATTTATTATTAATACTCACACTACAATGGTGGAGAGGGCATCATACGTTTGTGCTGATGTGTGTAACACTATAACATGTTGTTCCTAGACCTAACTTTTAGTATACCGGTCGACCCAAAGTCAATTTCTACTTCAATCTTACCATGTTTATCCGTCCAGCTGGCTGGATGGTATGCTCGCTGTCTGTACATGCAACATTTTGCGAAAAGTACAGGTCGAAATTTGCCAGATAACTTAATAGTTTTTGGTAAGAAGCCTGCTTTAAATGGTACGAATCGCACCATAAGTTCGCATGGCCACCATATAACTTTCTTTCTCTGCATAGCCGGCCTTCGGCCGGGCGTAAGGATTTTCTCCTCTGTGGTATAGCAAACACCGGCTTCGCTAACTAAAGCTTCTCTGTATAGCCGGCCTTTGGCCGGGCGCAAGGATTTTCTCCCTTATGGTAGAACAAGTACCGGTTTCGCTAAGTAAAGCTTCTAAAATCTGCCTTGTTTTCGAACGAAGGCCATATACGCAGAGAAGCTTTAGTTAGCGAAGCCGGTGTTTGTTATACCATAGAGGGGAAATCCTTGCGCCCGGCCGAAGGCCGGCTATACAGAGAAGCTTTAGTTAGCGAAGCCGGTGTTTGTTATACCATAGAGGAGAAAATCCTTGCGCCCGGCCGAAGGCCGGCTATACAGAGAAGCTTTAGTTAGCGAAGCCGGTGTTTGTTATAACATAGAGGAGAAAATCCATGCGCCCGGCCGAAGGCCGGCTTTGCAGAGAAGCTTTAGTTAGCGCAGCCGGTATATATTATATCCTTGAGGAGAAAATCCTTGCGCCCAAAAGTGTTTTCGTTATATATTTAATATAAGCACCCAGAGAAAAAACAACAAACTTATTTTTAAATAAATTACAATTGGGTAATTCCATGTCAAAAAGACTAACAGTGGGACACGACTCCTTCCGATTTTAATGAAATTTGGTGAGAAGGTTCCTTTTATCCCATAAGGAACATATATGAACGAAAAAAATTTTTAAAATTTTTTTTTAAAAGTTATGTCATATTCAAAATGTCATAATTTCGCTAAATTAGCCAAATGTGTTGAGCTTATTTCTTCAATATCTCGAAAACTACTTCACATACGAAGATGATTTTGATGTCATTTTAAAGAGAAGACTTGGGGCTCCAAACCATAAATTGAAAAAAAAATTTTTTTTTGAAAAATGTAATATCTGCAAAATGTTAAATTTTAAAAACGGACTAAGTCAAAAACCTATTTTTTTATTTGGCTGGTTTTTTTTGGTATAATACTTCAAACTGTTCTTTAAAAATCCTGAAACTTTGAAGGAGGTGTTTTTTTTTTTTTTTAAGATATGATTTTTTTCCTTTCGCAACCCTTAAAAAAATAATATTAAAATAGAATTTTAATATTGTAATTTTGAGCAATAAGTACACTGTGCTAGTTGCAAACAACAGACCAGCCGCGCACCTGGCATTTTACCCTAATTGGGGACGCTGAATCCAGTGGTGCTAATCGTTTTTTTAGGTAAGCTCTTGTTTTCAAGATATACCGTTAATTCGAAAATGTAAGAGGCTGCACAGCATATATTCGCGTAACTCAAAAACGAACTCAAACGCAATATTTGTATGGTACAGCGCGTAGGATGCTCCTATATGGGTCAAATGTATGACCAGCCCCACTTTATTATTTATTGCCGAATTTCGTTTTTTTTAGTTATTTAAATAAACTAAATCGTTTTTGAGTTACGCGAATATATGCTGTGCAGCCTCTTACATTTTCGAATTAACGGTTTATCTTGAAAACAAGAGCTTACCTAAAAAAAACGATTAGCATCACTGGATTCAGCGTCCCCAATTAGGGTAAAATGCCAGGTGCGCGGCTGGTCTGTTGTTTGCAACTAGCACAGTGTACTTATTGCTCAAAATTACAATATTAAAATTCTATTTTAATATTATTTTTTTAAGGGTTGCGAAAGGAAAAAAATCATATTTTAAAAAAGAAAAAAAACACCTCCTTCAAAGTTTCAGGATTTTTAAAGAACAGTTTGAAGTATTATACCAAAAAAAATCAGCCAAATAAAAAAATAGGTTTTTGACTTAGTCCGTTTTTAAAATTTAAAATTTTGCAGATATTACATTTTTCAAAAAAAAAAAGAATTTTTTTCAACTTATGGTTTGGAGCCCCAAGTCTTCACTTTAAAATGACATTAAAATCATCTTCGTATGTGAAGTAGTTTTCGAGATATTGAAGAAATAAACTCAACACATTTGGCTAATTTAGCGAAATTATGACATTTTGAATATGACATAACTTTTGAAAAAAAAATTTTTTTTCCTTCATATATGTTCCTTATGGGATAAAAGGAACCTTCTCACCAAATTTCATTAAAATCGGAAGGGGTCGTGTCCCACTGTTGGTCGTTTTGACCTGGAATTACCCAATTATATTAAATAAAGATGGCCCGAAAAAATGGGCTATTTTTCATATAATATTTTTGGGTGATTTTTCGTTATGAATTTAAAAAACGAAAAATCACCCAATAATAACGAAAAAAGCCAAACATTTTGGGTCACTTTTCATATGAATTAAGGCCCAATTTTACATGGAATTTTTTTGGGTGATTTTTCATTTTTTTTTTTGGGCGATATTTCCTACAGCCAAAATATTTAGTATTGGAGGGATAGTTTGATTACAACGTTAGTTTTTTGCAGTTTAATACATTTTATGTAGTAAAATATTTTCCAAAATTCTGCCACCACGTCTGTCGAAAGCTTCACAAATCAGCATCCAATCGACCCTTTGTATTGCATTTTGTTGACATATATGTCGGTTTGTGCCTTATTAACGGATCCAGTCCTTAACATTTGATTTATAGGAGGAACTACTTATATACATGTTCTGTTCCCTAGCAAAAATAAAGTGAGCAAATCTAAGGGAAACGTGAACAAATTACGAGGGAAAAAACTTTTCACGATAAGGGGAATTTTTCCCTGCGAACATTTTTTCGCGTTATTATTCTCCTTTGAATTACATTTTTTCATGGGAGTTGTTCATGATCGCAAATATGTGGAAAGGGGAAAAATTACGAGGGAAAAATTATTCACGATAGGGGTGATTATATTGCAGTCTAAGTTGATATTCGAACTAAAGTAAAAATTTACTTTTAGAAATTTATAATGAAAACCAAAACAAAATTGAGCTTTTTTATTGTTGTCCCAATATAAATTCCAAAGCGAAAATTTTTATTTTATTTTGAAAAACAGGCATTTAGACTGCAATATAATTAGTTTGCACCAAATTCAATTTAAATACCAACATAATAAGATGGCTTATGAGCACAAATGCTCCTTGAAAATACTACTCCAGAAAAAAGCTTTTAATGCTTAAAGTTCCCTATAAATGTTGTGCTGGTAGGTCCAAAATTAAGCATAGGTCCTATAGGCAAAAAATTTTATGTAAATAGAAACATCTAAATAATAAACGGAACAAGAACTTTTACATGAATCTTTACCTAATAACATAACTTTACTTAAGCGGGTTCATGATCGCCCACGGGTCCCAAAAAGGGTACCCTATTGAAAATTTGTCTTTATCAACTATGGTGTAGGATATAAAATGTTCGGGCTTGACCTATTATAATTTCTTACTTGTTTTGAATTGCGTATGTTTGTTGGTATGCAAGTATTTAACATACAATTAGGGGTTGTAAAAATTGTTTTGGTAATTATTGTATTTGAATGAGAAAATTTTTTTAAAGTAAAAATTGCTTAATTGGAACAACTACACATTGTAAGAAAAATATAAATAATTTTATTTAAGAGAAAACGAACGAATTCGGATTTGTGAGTATAAACTGATCGCCTAATAGTGTAAACCTGCTAAGCTTAGTAAATTTTAGAGGACAGTCAAAAAACTTATAAATTTATAAAACTCGAAATTTGACCATAATTATTTATGCAAATATGAGAAAAACATGAATTTAAATATATATTAACATGTTCCGAGCATTTGTTTATTATTCGTTTATTTGATGGATTTGGCACGAGGCCAACCTGCGTTCCATATGTTCTCTTGAACTCAGGTCTGTGTATGTTTAATTAAGTTTTGTAATTTCAATATATAATAAAAATCAATTAGTGAGAAACCCAAAAGGTACCAAAAATTCTCCTTTTGTATGCTGAATTATTTCTTTCTAGGTTCAGTATTATTAAAAATTCAAAAAGTACCAGTTTAAGAACAAAAAAGTACCAAAAACTTCCCTCCTATTGATTATCATTTACTTAGGACATTGCATGTTTAATTTTTGTTTTGGAGTGATACAATTTTGAGTTGGCATCACTTCTTTATTTGACCACCCATTAAACAGCTGATAGTTGCTCTTTGTTTAGTTTGCTTTGACATTACATTATGGATCGACTTACACCAGAGCCACGCGTGCAAATTGTTGAAATTTTTAATCAAAATAGTTCGGCGAATAGGCTGAAGCACTAATTGATATTGATTTTGAATGTCCATTCAAAATTTTATTTTCCGATGAAGCCCATTTCTGGTTGAATGGGTACGTAAATAAGCAGAATTATCGCATTTGGAGAGAGGAGAATCCACAAGCTTTAGTCGAAACACCATTACATTTACAGAAAACTACTGTTTGGTGCGCTGTATGGGCTGGCGGAGTAATTGACCCATATGTTCAGATCGCGCTTTCTACGCGCTAGCCACATGACCGAAATCATATTTAAACATAAATGTCATCAAATGTATCCAATAAAGACCGTTTTATTGATATCAAAAATATATTACTATGTTTTATTATGATTTAAACTTGTATCACTCTATAAAAAACACCCTTTACAATATTAACGGGAGTTAAAAAAAGTACCAATTGTAGAATGAAAAAGTAAAAAAGCTTCCCTGACAGATTATTATTCATTCAGAACCATGCATGTTTAATTTTATGTTTCTACGTCCACTATTAACTGAAGTTCAAAAAGCACCAGTTGAAGAACACAAAAGTACCAAAAAGTTCCCTCCTATAGATTATCATCCACTAAGGTTATTGCATGTTTAATTTTATATTTCTAGGTTCAATTTTATCGAAAATTCAAAAAACGTACCATTTGATGAACAGAAAAAGTGCCAACATTTTACATCTTATAGGTTCTCATTTATTCAGGACCCTGTGACCTATAATTTTATGTTTCTAATTTCAGTATTATAGCAAATTCAAAAATTTTCACATCCAGCACCGAAAAGCAAAAGAAAGTAACTTATTTCCCTTTTTTGATATTTTTTCTCCACATTGAAGTATCTAAAATTTGATATTGTAGTGGGAGCCCATAAATTCCCAGTTGGACATGTCTTTAAGACAACGACGACGATACGAACAAAGGGCACTTAAGTCGAACACGACAATGTGAGAGACATTATTATGCACATTGTCGTTAATGATCAATGTGGTTAAAGTTGTCATTGGCGACTTTATAAACGACTTTTTTCACAAAGTCGTTAATGCTCGATTAGAGACATCACCTTAATAATGCCGTTGATAACATTAAAATGGACACTATTTACAATTTAGTCGCCGATAAGTAAATGACAATAAGGAATGCAACGAATACCAATACCGATATATTGGCGATACTTCAGATTTGCTAATATATCCAGGATAAGGGGAACGGGTAAAGGAGTCTGCCTTGAGGATATAGATACTAAAAGGGCAACTAGGCTTCCTGATGACTGCAGTATATCGAGGCCTTATAGCAAAAATGATGTCACCAACAAAAATAAAATTTTACAGGAGATATATAATCTTTGCTTCAAGTCTACGTTTTCGTTTGAAATTGCTTTTGCTCTTATTTCGTAACGGTACTTCCCAGAGATGTGAGATTTTTAGAGATGATGCAAATGATCAAAAAAGATCGATTTTCATCAAAGAACAAAAATCTAAAATGTTGTTGGTTACCTAATTTTCGCTATAAGGGCTCGATATTTTTGGCGAAGCCTCTAGGGATTTTGAAGGCCGTAGAAATATACCAAAATAAGGTACGATTTTCACGCCTTAAACGTTCGAATTCGAAAAAGTACCAAGTTTATATTTTTATTTTTTAGATAAGTTACGAATTTCGTATAATCTTAAATTCTATGCTAATTGGTTTAAAAGATAAATGGACAGACAATGCAATTGCAAAAAAATTATACCCATTTCTCCCCAAAAGGGCCGAACTTTAAAAAAAGTACCAGACACTTTCCCGTTTATATTTCTAATAAACAACGATAACTATTGAACTTTTTTTTGATCTCTTTTAGTTTTTAAGATATAAGGATATCGAATTTACCCGCTTTTGCCCATTTTACCCCCTCAGATTTTAATAAAATATATATTTGAATGGTATATGTTTTGTTTTAATCGGTTGGCAAGCAGGATAGTGTTTTTAACTCTTTTGCATTTCAAGATAAAAGTGCCTTATAAATGTTATAAAAAAAATCTTGAAAACAATCATAGAATAACACTGCGGTACAGACATTTTGCATTCTGAAATTTGATTGCAAATTTTTACCAACTTATAGTCACTGATTTCAAAATTACCCTGTAGTCTGAAAAAAAGGAAAATTTTGAAACATTTTCAAATTCCAGACCGCACAAAAAAGTTTAAATTTGTTCCCTTGTGTAATAGATACTATTAAAGATATTAAAGAGCCGAAGTTAATCAAGAAGCCTAATTGTTTTATAACTAAGCTTTTGGTAAAGAAAAACTCTAGCACAAAAAGCTTGCGCTAAAAAATCGAATTATTTTTAACCAAACACTAGGTGTGATCCCGTACTCAACGTTGGGAGCCCGAGGGATCCCAATCTACCGAAAAATGTTCTCGCACACAAAGTTTGATAAAGTGGGAGAGTGGGGACGAAAGTCCCCGTCCATTTTTTTGGACAGATTGAAAAAATTGTATTACCAAAACAAACAAAAAAAATAAAATATTTAATATTTTTAATTAGGATTAAGTTCATGAAATTTAATTTTTCATTAAATTATTTTTATGAAGAAAGGAATTTTTACAACATGAAAATTAATTAAAATTGTTATTGATAATCTTTCATTCTTGACGTGGCTGGGGCTCGAACCCCGGCCGGCAGGTTACCATGACATGTCTTTCATTCTTGACGTGGCTGGGGCTCGAACCCCGGCCGGCAGGTTACCATGACATGTTTCGATTGCAACCACTCAATCTCCTCAGATGGATTTGCCGTCTTACACTCGCAGCCATCGACGACTGCTGACGTCAATGAAAAAACAAAAAATGTACTTGGACTTCAAGAAAAATTCTTGACGAAAGTACGAAAAAACAGAAGTAAGGAAAAAACATGTAAAATCAATAAAAATGAATAATCATTCAGGAAAGCAAATTTCGATCTACCAAATGTTAGAATACAATTTGGTTTAAGGATTGATGTTTGACTATTGACGTCAGCAGTCGTCGATGGCAGCGAGTGTAAGACGGCAAATCCATCTGAGGAGATTGAGTGGTTGCAATCGAAACATGTCATGGTAACCTGCCGGCCGGGGTTCGAGCCCCAGCCACGTCAAGAATGAAAGATTATCAATAACAATTTTAGTTAATTTTCATGTTGTAAAAATTCCTTTCTTCATAAAAATAATTTAATGAAAAATTAAATTTCATGATCTTAAGCCTAATTAAAAATATTAAAAATTTGGATTAAAAACCATAAATAGTTCAACAAAATAACCACAATACTAATTATTGTTAAAGCTAAGGCACGAGCTCTATGTGTACATTTGTCCTTCAAGTTGTGCTGAAAAAGGTCAACAGAAAAGAAAGAGACAAAATGAAAAAACAAAAAATGTACTTGGACTTCAAGAAAAATTCTTGACGAAAGTACGAAAAAACAGAAGTAAGGAAAAAACATGTAAAATCAATTAAAATGGATAATCATTCAGGAAAGCAAATTTCGATCTACCAAATGTTAGAATACAATTTGGTTTAAGGATTGATGTTTGACTATTGACGTTAGCAGTCGTCGATGGCTGCGAGTGTAAGACGGCAAATCCATCTAAGGAGATTGAGTGGTTGCAATCGAAACATGTCATGGTAACCTGCCGGCCGGGGTTCGAGCCCCAGCCACGTCAAGAATGAAAGATTATCAATAACAATTTTAATTAATTTTCATGTTGTAAAAATTCCTTTCTTCATAAAAATAATTTAATGAAAAATTAACAGCCAGGCCCACGATGTCACACGTTTACGTTCGCATAGAAAATTACATTTAAAACAAAAACAATTTCTAAAATTTGTTTTTGTTTTAAATGTAATTTTCTATGCGAACGTTAACGTGTGACATCGTGGGCCTGGCTGTAAATTTCATGAACTTAAGCCTAATTAAAAATATTAAAAATTTGGATTAAAAACCATAAATAGTTCAACAAAATAACCACAATACTAATTATTGTTAAAGATAAGGCACGAGCTCTATGTGTACATTTGTCCTTCAAGTTGTGCTGAAAAAGGTCAACAGAAAAGAAAAAGACAAAATGAAAAAACAAAAAATGTACTTGGACTTCAAGAAAAATTCTTGACGAAAGTACGAAAAAACAGAAGTAAGGAAAAAACATGTAAAATCAATTAAAATGGATAATCATTCAGGAAAGCAAATTTCGATCTACCAAATGCTAGAATACAATTTGGTTTAAGGATTGATGTTTGACTATTGACGTCAGCAGTCGTCGATGGCTGCGAGTGTAAGACGGCAAATCCATCTGAGGAGATTGAGTGGTTGCAATCGAAACATGTCATGGTAACCTGCCGGCCGGGGTTCGAGCCCCAGCCACGTCAAGAATGAAAGATTATCAATAACAATTTTAATTAATTTTCATGTTGTAAAAATTCCTTTCTTCATAAAAATAATGTAATGAAAAATTAAATTTCATGAACTTAAGCCTAATTAAAAATATTAAAAATTTGGATTAAAAACCATAAATAGTTTAACAAAATAACCACAATACTAATTAAAAATAAATAAGCCGAATTTCTAAAAAATCCCAGACAGACACCTGTCCGCTTGTTTTTCGTATAAGCGAGAGAGGGAGAATATTATTATTTACTTACCCTGGTACACACGTTTGTTTAACTTTTGTTGTACTGACCACGTTGTTTACAGAAGAACTCTCAATTATAAGACACCAACACCATGACCAATATGGCTTCGCAATTTTACTTTTATAATTTGATGTATTTAACTAAATTACATTAACAAATAGAAAATGGGAATTGCTTACACAAAACAAGCAATTCATTTTTTATAGATAAGTAAAGATTAATTTTTGGTAGTAAAATTATATAAAATAACTGAATATTAAATTGTTTTTACTGAATATGGTGTTGAATTTTTGACAGTAAAATTTTATAAAATAACTGCATATTTATTTGTTTTTACGGAATATGTAGTTAATTTTTTGACAATTAATTTATATAAGATAACTGAATATTTATTTGTTTCTACGGAATTCGCAGTTGAATTTTTGACCGTAAAAATTAAATGAACTTTTCGTTGCTTTAAATTACATTTTTATTTAATTTAACATAAAGAAGAATTTAACTCAATCAACGGACAGACAATATTAACTGCAACTGAAAATCCGTATTAATATGCACTTAGTTTTTTGAATATCTGTTAGAATCAGTTAAATGCTTATTTATTTAAAAATGACTGAACGGAATATTTCTTAAATAAATTACAGTCCGTTACTGTAATAATATTGTGAGTGTAAATTTTTGTTTATTAGTGAGAAAAATTTTTGTTTACTCTCATTTTTCCGATCTTTACCCAAAAAGCACCTATTTTTAGGCAAAAGTTATATAAGAAGTATTCAAAAGATACTATTTATTTATCGCTGGCTCAGTGCTTCAAGGTTGTAGCTATGTAAAAGAGCAAAGATATAAACAATGCCAAGTTTATAATATCTTATTTTTATTCTACTACTTCCAAATGAAGTTACGTAACAAACAATGATGACAAGGACGTGCTACCGTCTCTGGATTTAACATACAAGTTAAAAATAGCCCTATACAACCCTTGAACATTACTAACTAAAAATCAAACAAAAAAGTTTCATACACTCCAGTTATATTGAGCCAGCGATATGTATTTATGGCTTTTAAATTTAAAAGTTTTTAATTCAATAAAAAACTTTCACATTGAGTTATATTCAGATATGATTAAAAACTATATGTTTTATTTAATACTTCAACTATTTGAGTTTTTCTTAATTAAACTTCCTTCAATATTTTCCAATTGGGTTCGTTATCCCGCAGAACAAAAAAAAAAAAATCAATTTGTACTTACAATTAACTTTTGTAACATCGAAATCTTTACGTTGCTCCATTGTCGAGGCAGCTGGTGAGGCAAGTAGTTTATCTGTGGGTTGATGTTGTTGCTGCTGTTGGTGCTGCTGTTGGGCTACAGCAGCTGCCGCTACTGCATTTAAAGCCGATGGAGGTAAACAAGTTATACTGCCCATAACCCGAGGTGTATGTGTATCTGTAGAGCGTTGTTGTGTCTGTTGTTGCAACTGATGATGAGGAAGTGAATGATGGTGGTCATCTCTATCAGTTGGTAACTTTGGTGTTGAGCTATTTTGACTAGACGTTATTGGATTGGCATTGGCTATTAAGTTATGGGTAGGTGTATGTACCAACTCATGTCTGGGCGATGGTGTGGTATTGTGGGCTGCTGATAAGCTACTCGATGAAAATCTGGGACTACGTTGTAGTTGTTCATCAGACGTTTGTTGCTGATGATGTTGATGTTGATGATGATGATGTAGCTGTTGCTGTTGTTGTTGTTGCTGTTGAAATTGTTGCAATTGTGCCAATTTATCTTGTACACCCTGTAACGAAGGTCTTCGACTGTGCTGTAATGACGAGTTACTTTGGCATTCATCCGCATTTGTATTGGTATTTGTAGAGTTTTGTGCATTTGCATTATTGTTGTTAGTGGGTGAGTGACGTGTTGAGACCTGTGGACATAAGGATGAGGTGGTGTTTGTATTGGTTGAGGAAGGCGGTGGTAATGATGATAATGCTGAGGGCTGTGACGGTGGTGGTGGTGGCGGTGGCGGTGGTGTTAAGGAATGTTCTCTTTTTACTACCACATCTGGGTGCAAGTTGTCGCCTGTGGGAGATTTTGCATTTGCTGCGGCAGCCGCAGCTGCTGCATTGGCTACACGTGTTAAAGCTAAAGCTTGACTCTGCAACAAAAAAAAAAAAGCAAATAGAAATAAATCATCTCAATAAAATGTAATTATTTCTTTTCTTTTTCCATAAAAATTAAAATGAATTATAAAATAAAATGTTATTGTTATTTATTTAACCAAATTTTTAAGGTTTATTTCCATTTATTAAGCTTATTTGTTTTTCGGGTTTTTATTAAACTGAATTTCTCTTTGAATCTAAATCTTTTATTTTTTACACATTTAAAGCAATTGTTTTATTTGTCCATCAATCAGCAAAGAAAATAACCCAAATTTTCAATTTATTTTATTATTCCCGTATTATTGTTTTTTATTTGTTTAATTTAGAGATCAATAACTTTTTTTTTTTTTGGTTCGCTTGTGTGTTTCTTTGGCTTTTCTTAGTGGTACAAGTGTTAAATTTTTCAATACGAGTGATCAATCGCATGATCAATGTTTTGTTTGTTATAAAATTTATGTGACAATTGAAATTGAAAAGATTTATTTATTAAGACAAATGGTAAATGCGAATGAAAAATAAATAATTTTAAATTGTATGTGTGTATGTGGTTGTACTAGTAAATGATAAAAAAATTTACTTACAAATAATTGCGGATCTTACATCAAATTAAAATTAATTAAACTGAATTATAAGAAGAAAAAAGCTTTCAAAAAATAAAGGGATACTTTTTAAATAAAATATTTAAGCAAAAGCCAAATCACAAAGAAATCCTTAGATGTAATCCAATTTTAAATTAATTCTTAGTTTTGTTCACTCAAAGTTAGTTTATTTTAGGGATGCCAATCCCGAAATCCCGGGATTTTCGGGATTAAGCGAATCTCGAATCCCGGGATTTAAATTTTGTAATCCCGGGATTTAGTTAATCCCGAAACTGTAAACAAAATTTTCTTCTTTTACCATTTTTTATAAAAAGAAATTCATCATGACATTCCCCCTTGAGAGCATAGGGAACAAAATGCTGATCTTTTCGATTTACTTGATTAACTCTGTTAATACTGTCATTGAAAACGAAACAAAAAAGTTGAAATTAAGCGTGTCCAACAATTATAAAGAATTTTAACGAGAAGAGAAGGAAATAATTAATAAAGGAAAAAATGCCTTTTGAAATGCACAAAACATTCCACTGGTGCACCGAATTCGACATTAAAACTTTACTCTTCACAGGGTTACAGTTATCAAAGTGTTTAACGAGAGTAGGCATAGGAACTACGGCAAATTTGTGGAGCGATTTTACAAAATTAAGAAGTGTATTTTAAACACTACACAATTCCTTCTACTTTGAGGTGGGAGGTGGGTATAAAAATGTGTTTTTGTTAAAATGAGATTTTTATGATTAACTAAATAAATTGATTTTGATAATTTCATATGTAATTTCGAATACAAATTTTAATTATTCATTCTAAAGCTTCATTCACGATCAGAGCAACAATTTCGTTTTTTCTTTTATCTTATTTCTTCCCAAAGTATTTCATTTTTATTCCCAAAAATTGAAATTACTTTTTTGATAGTATTTCATATATTTTCCTTTAATTTTTCAAACAAAAATGTAACTAAAGCTTTTTTAAAAAATTGGTTTAACTAGAACTTCAGCAACAATATGTATGAAATTGTTTCTGACGTTTAAAATAATTTTATTTAGTTTTGAATAAAAGTTTTAATATAATGTTGTGAAAAATAATAATAAATGCATAATATTGTTGTGGGTTAAATTTGCAAACGGTTTTTAAAAGCAAAATGTGTATGGTTGCAAAAGAAATTGTGGTTGTTGTTGTTATGAAAATGTTTCTGGGATTGTGAACGAAGCTTAATTTACTTAATAAAAATTTTAATAGAATCTTACAAATAAATCAATTACAAGTTTGCTCTATTCAATTGCAATATTAATTCTTTTTTTGCTAAGTTTGAATTAACTGAGGTAATTGAATAAAATAAAGATTTTATGCTAATTATTTTTTTAGTTGAATCAATTAACACATTGTTAGAAATCGTACGTTGTTTTTTTTTTATCATATTTTTAATTAAAACTATCAATAATTATGAAAAGGTCATAATTTTCAATATTTTTAAATGTTAGTAATTAATATAACATTATAATAAAATAACATTATTATAAAATATCATATTAATGTAAACCTTTTGCTTCTTAACCGATTTTTAAGACGTTTTTTATTAATAAATATCTATAAAAAGCATTTATCTTCTAATTTTCAAAAACCCCGAATCCCGAAAAATCCCGATATCCCGAAAAATCCCGGGATCCCGGGATTTGTTTTTTTAAAATCCCGAATGCCGGGATTTGCGAAAACCAGTCCCGATTGGCATCCCTTGTTTATTTCATGTTCTAAGCATTTTTTCTGAAAAAAAACTGCTTGAAAAAGACTTCAGCTTTCACATTTCTACTAAAAATAACAACTAATAACATATCGTCAGCTCATTATTAGTTTGGCGCATATGCCAAAAAGTCGTAGTTGAGTAAATCAACAATGAAGGCTTACGTGAAGTTTTCTGAAAATATACCCGATAGAATTTTTTGTATTTCTACTACTGTTTTGAAAAAAAAAAAAAATTTTAATTTTTTTGAACATTCATTAACGAACATAGAAGTTAATAGCATTTTTTGAAAGTGAAAATTATTGTTTTGAGCCGCACACGCCACTTTTCTAAATTAATTTTTAAAAAGGAGGTTTTTGTGCTGCATACGTACACGTTCTGCCATGTATTAATCTCTTGACATGTTTTGTTAATTTTGCGTTAATTACTTTTTATCTTACGTTTTTTATGAGGAATTCAATACTGAATAAACTTTAAAATAGTTTATATTGAGCAAAATCAATGCTTATTATCTCAGAAACTATAAAAAATTTTGTGAAACCGGTTTTGGATTCAGAAAGGAGGTATTAAAATATGCATATATTCTTCATACCTAACTCATTTTTTTTTAAACGCTCGGTAGGTCAAACCAAAAATGAGCTGACGATATATAGAATATATTGCAATTTTTGTAAATACATTATTTTTTTTTTTTGTTTTTTTCTAAAACTTTTTAAAGCTTCTTAAAACAAAGCAATTTTTGTAAATATTAAAGCTCCGTTCACAATGACAGCAACATTTTTACTTGGTGTTCACAATAAAGCAATAATTTCATTTCACAACCACACAAATTTTCAATCTACAAGACGTTTGCAAATTTTACCTAGAACAATATTACGTATCACTTATTATTTTTTAAACATACAGTATTTATCGGATATAAGAAACTAAAAAAATCCAGGAAAAAAGTTTCTTATAAGCGTTACGTTCTTATATACAACTATTTTATATAAGAAACTTATTTCTTATAGAAGTAGCTATGTCCATAAGTCTTTCATATTTTGGTTTTCTGTCTCTTTGTTTTGTTACATAGGGTCTTCACTTGACAATTTTTTGTTATAATAAACGTCAAACTTGGACGTTTCGTATGACAAAAAATTGTCAGGTAAAGACCCCATGTTAACGTTTCTAACTTTTAAATAATTATTTTCTATGTCTTTTGAGTTTTTCACTATTTTAGATAACGTTGAAAGTCCAATATTATATTTTTTTTGCAATTTCGCTTCTTTTTATACCGTTTTGTATTTCTTTTAAAATTTTAACTTTTGTTTTTATTGGCAAAAAACACAAAGCTTCTCATGAGTACCAGCTCGCTCATCTAAAACTAAAGTTGGAGGTCCACACCACGCGTTACTCGCTTTTTCGCAGCATACGCAGCTGTCAAAAAAGTAGAATCTGTGTAGTTATACGTAGTAAGTTACATGCACAAAAGCGTAGATGCCTTGAGGCGAAAAGTAGGTTTACTTTCTACTTTTGTAAGCGTCACAAGCAGCGTACGAACAAATCAGGTGATTTCGACAAATTAAATTTTATTTTTAATTGTGCTGCTGCTGCATAAATAGCTTTGCATGTAACTTGAAACGTAGAACGCAAGTAAGGTAATAAAAGCATGAGCTGCTTGGACGCGTAAACGCGTGTTATGGACCTCCATTTTAAAAGTAAAATAAAAACTTTGTTCTTGTTGAAAAACTGTCAGAAAGCAGAGTGTCCATGCAAACTACATAAATTCTGTGTTGCCGTTGGAAGTTTCTTATATAAATTGTTTTTCTATACATTTTGTAATTTTGGTGTTTAAGAAAAATGTTCTCTTATCAGTTTTTTTCTTATAAGCGTTTTTCTTATATGAAACTTTTTTGTTAGAAAAATCACAAAAAAGACATGGTGTTTTTGAAAATGTTTCTTATAAGCGTTTTGTTCTTATATGAGATGTTCTTATTTCCGATAAATACTGTATTGTTAAAATTTTCAATTAAACTTATTAAAATTATTATAAACGTCTCTTACAATTTCAAACAAATTGTAGCTGACGTAGAAGTAGTTACATTTTTGTTCGAAAAATAAAAGGAAAATATATAAAATACTTTGGAAAGAAATAAGATAAAAGAAACGACGAAATTGTTGCTCCCATTGTGAAAGAAAGCTGGTTCTGCAAAGAAAAATAAAATATACGTACATATATAATTTAAGAAGATGTTAAATTTTTAATCCAATTTTTTTTAATATCTTTAATTAGGCTGAAGTTCATCAAATTTAATTTTCATTAAATTATTTTTATGAAGAAAGGAATTTTACAACATGAAAAAAATGTAAATTGTTATTGATAATCTTTCATTCTTGACCGCGGCCGGGGCTCGAACTCTGGCCGACAGGTTACCATGACATGTTTCGATCGCAACCACTCGATCTCTTCAGACCGTCTTACACTCGCAGCCATCGACGACTGCTGACGTCAATAGTCAAACATCAATCCTTAAGCCAAATTGTATTTTAACCTTTGGTAGATCGAAATTTGCTTTTCTGAATGATTATCCATTTTTATTGATTTAACATGTTTTTTCCTAACATCTGTTTTCTCGTACTTTTTGTCAAGTCCAAAGTACCACAATACTAATTAATGTTAAATTTCTTTTTTACAAAAAGCTTTTGAAGTATTGTTTTACAAAGAATATTTTTCTAAGAAATAAGTAAACGTTTAGAATAAAAGGGTAGACACATCCTAATAAAAACAAATTTAAAGAAAAAACTTACAGCCTGTTCGTCGATTTCGAACGTAAACTTTCGCATAGAAAATTACATTTAAAACAAAAACAAAATTTATAATTTTCTATGCGAACGTTAACGTTCGAAATCGCCGAACAGACTGTTAAAGAAATAACGTTTTAGCCAAAAGCTTTTAAAATCGGCCAAAATAAAATAAAAGGTCGGGAGCAACAACTTAAATTTACTTTAGCGTGTTGAATCCAAATCTGTATACAGATTGATTCTATCACGTCTTGTTTTTTAGGGGTTAGTATTTCCCCCGAAATTAGGCGGTTATGCTAATACATTTTATTATAACTTGAAAACAATTTGTTCAAGTTTAATCTTTTGATCAAACTAACAGGTGACTAGGAATACAATTTTGGAGCGGTCTCTTTGTGGAACCCTGAGCCAGAGACCAGAGTCAAGCCAGCGTTCACCAGATTATTCTCATTACTGCAGGCTCGAACTAAATCGAATCCCTGCAGAAAAGAGAGATAGACCTTAGTGCTTAATTAGATAGAGCATCCAAGCACTAATATTCTGGTCTCGCAAAACGCCTTACCCTAGTAACCCCTAGACAGGGAGCATTGGCAGATTAAGTGAAACACCTCGTTCTTCTCCTCCCCATCATCATGACATCTTCTGTAGTAGTCATTATAACGAAAACCCATCCTAACCGTCCTATCAATCACTGACCCATAAATTATCGTTTTCACCGTCCTAATTTGGTCCCTACCAAACTCAAGTAGAACGTGAGTTTTCCCCGTGTCGTAGCCAGGGGTCTAATCACCGTATACGATATCGAGCAAAATTTATCGAAATTATTTATTTTGGTATCATGAAACTCTATATCGAATGAAATATATTGAATTTGAAATAATAGCATTCGATATCGAGAAACTCGACATTACATTTATCGAGTTTTTATTTGATGTGTCTATCGTATGCAAAAAAATTGGATGTTTATTCGATACGATAGAATCGAATGCGGTGATTAGAACCCAGGCCATAAAGTAAAAGGTTTGAATATGTAAGAAAAGGAAATGCGTTCTTAAAACTTTAGACGAACCAAATTTCGTCAAAGACTAAATTTTTTTTCAAGTAAATGATTGCACTGAGAATCTTAAATCGATCTAATGTAGCCATTTTATATAATAGTTTGTGTTATTTCGACCAGAAATTTGATTTATAACATCATTATCCATTTTCTAAAGTGCGAATAAGTCTTTAAATTAATTTAAAAACATAATTTTATAAACATACAAAAATTTTTAGTCAAAATCAAAAAGAATCAAGAACTGATTTGTAAAAAAAAAAAAATCAGAAAACAGCAACAAAATAACATCATCATGATAACAAATCAAGTTTCAATATAATAATTTATTTGAAGACTAAGGACTACCTGTTGCGATGTATTATTATGAGACAAGTAAACGTCAACGTTGGAAGGTAAAAATTGATGAATTTAAAACTAATAACAACACAAGCAACATCTTAAAACAGCAGCAACATGAAAAAAGAACAACCAAACAAACATTCCAATAAGAGAAATTACAAAATTTAAAAGATGATGAAAAATCACCAAAAAAACAAAGTGGTCACTATACATCAACAAGTATTAAAGAACGGAATGAATGTTAAAACCAAATAAATATTTTTGGTGGCGCAAAACAGAAGCTAAAGTATGAAGACAATTTAAAACTTTTTGCTTGTTTATCACAAATAAAAAGATATGAAGAAATTCTTAAGCTTTTTTTTTTTAAAAAAAGTTTGTACCAGACGTTGTTGCTACAAGTGATACAAAATTCTTTAAGATAAACATACAATTCTTTTTTTGTACCTTTTTCTTTTTTGTCTACAATCGCTGCTTAAAATTTGAACTAAAAAGTGGCCTTAGTTAAGATCAAAATCTTAATACAGAAAAAAAAAACAAATAAATTCAACACAGCAGCAGTAGTTGCCCAAAATGATTGGCAGCTTATATGATGGGGGCAAAAAGGGAACAGTCTCTTCCATAAGTTATTTGTCAAGTTTTAGTTTAACTAAAGAAGAGACCATCCAACTAAAATACAGACACACTGACTCGCACTTGAGAAGGATGGAAAAAAATTAACTCTGTTTTTGGCCACAAAAAAGGACGTGATTTTCAAACTAATGAGGATTATAAAAAATTAAATATGTATGAGTAGTTTTTTTACAATTTTTGGTTTTTTAACATACATATTTTTGTTTTCTAGAGACTGAAGAAGCCTAAGCGTTTATATTTAAATATGATAACAATCATTATATTTCGGCAATATTCTGGCAAAATAACACTAATATTAAGTGGCCAGTAGTAGTATCAGCTCACTTGCACGTTTTAAAAACTGATTTTTTTTTTGAGTTTTGGCTTTAAGGCATTTAAATATCCGGTAGATTTTAGTGTTTAAGCGCCGAAATTGTTTTTTACAAAAATTTGCTGACTTTTAGGCGTAAGTTCTTTGAATAAGCAAAATTTTTTTGCTTGCTTAACTTGGCTTTTGTAAGACAGCCTTTAATGCAGGTCTCAATATGTGATGTATAACAATGAATGTTAATCAATAGTTTAAAAAAAGACAAAGCAAAGCTGCCATATTAAGGACATTTTAAAAGAAAAATTAAAAACATTTTCAGGAGAGACCCGGTTGGTATTTAATGCGGGCCACTGTTTGAAGTTTACTTTATGTCTAAATTTTTATTTCATCATAAAGAAAAAATGATATCGGACAAGAATTGATGACAATACCGGCATTCCTAACGAATATTCCTTTGGAGGACTTCAAGAGTCTAAGTATTTTTGGTATAGTTTCGTGAGTTCAAGAATCCCCACAATAGGAAAGGCAACTTGGGGGCAAAACGAGAAGTAAAGCGGACTGGAAATTCAGCCCTCAGAATTTCGGTTGTAGTTGGGCCATATGCTTGGTTGCTCCATCCTGTTAGAGCCACATGTTCTCTAGGTGCATTTTTGTACAGTTCAGGTAGGATAAAGTCGTCAAGCATGGCTCTCTCCGTTTACGACGTAAACACCTCACCATAGAGTAACTTTGAGCGAGTGTAATGGTTATACGCCCCAGAATCAAAAATTCTGCTTATTTACGTTTCCACAGAGATGAAAATGGTCCTCGTCGCTCATGATTTTCGATGTAAAGATGTCTTCCTCGCCACCGCGATTCAGGATGGCTTCCAATTATAGAGTGATCCTTTAGAACCGCGCAATAAATGTTCTGTACAAAGGAGAATTGTGTGGTTGTCGACAAAAAAAAGGGGTTTTGTTTATTTTCTATAAGAAAGCTAGGCTCTTTACCATACCGGTTCCATAATTTTAAACTTAAAAACTGTTTTTTCTGGAGGACACAGGCGATAAGAGCTCGTTAAGGACATATTAATTTATTCATGCAGCTTGTAACATCTGAAATAAGCATCGAAGATCCTAAAGTATATATATATATATATATATATATATATATATATATATATATATATATATATATAATATTTTGATTTGTTGTTAGATTCTTAGACGATTTAGAGATGTTCCTTTTTCCATTTATTGAAAGTACGATACAGTTTGAAAGAATGTTCTTAACAAAATAAAATTTTTAGACGGCAGGGTAGTTTGGTGTTGAAAATTGACCAAAGCGTACAATTATCTCATGTCAGTGGTACAATAGCGGCCACAAGAGATCACGCTACAGTAAACAAATATAATGGAATTACTTTCCCAGCAAACACAGAAATTCTCCATATGTTTTGCCAAACGTATTGCCTGGATGAAAAATATTATTGCGGCAATAATCGATTTCTTATTGCGGAAGATATTTCACTTGATTAAATTTTTAAGTAAAACTGATTTTATTTTTGATTAATGCTTTTACTGGTGCAAAATTGTTTTCTGTGTTATGAAGACCGCAATTTTTGGTTCTTACGGGATGCTGCATTCCATGGTTCACAGCAATAAAGCAGGTTTGATGCAACGTTAGTGGTAAATATTTTGAGTTTCACTTGTCGTGATAGTGAAGCTAGCCCCAGACGGATTTCAACCGACCAAAAGTTTGTTGGGCTCTTAATATTCGGAGTTCGATATCTAAGCTAGAACCACCAGTCTTTGCTATAACGTCGTAAAAAATCATACAAAATAACTGAAACTTTTCTTATGATTACTTCTAGCATTAACTCTAATTAATCTGAAGGCAACTAAAGCACTTTTTCCTTATTGCCACAGAATACATGTCTTCAGCTCCATATTCTAAGCAAGAGACTTTTCTTAGCAATTGTAATTTCAGTAAAGATCACCATCAGGTAAGATCAAAAACCAGGAACTCACTTTAAACGAGAACATAATATAGTTGTGACTGCCTTATGAAGAACTAACTGATTTATCAATAATATGACTGGAGAAACCAGATACAATATTTATATGTATGGTTCTTCTAATATTATTTCAAAATGTTACAATAACAAATAACCAAATCCAAAATATTTGGGGCCTTTGGTTTCTTAGCTCTGATGAAGAAGCGACAAGCAGTAGCTCTTATTATCATAATCACAATCACTCAACATACTTGCAGTAACACCAACATATGCATGTGTGTATGCCACCGATACGGATATATACTCTCACACAAATAAAAAGTAGTCACATTAAGCTTTTATGTGCATATATATGCTCATATGAGACTTGCTCTCTTGAATTGCATACAGCAGCAAATATGCTAAAGATCAATTTCGTCATAACTGCAGGGCGATTAATTAAAATTTTTGTTGATCGAATTTTCGTCAATTTTTTGACATGTGCGTATCAACAACAACCACCATAATAAATACACACCGATGCACTTGCATATACACTCACAAGACCAAGTTTTATGGTAACAAAATTCATGTATTAATATTACTAAACATTTAAGCAAAAGTCAGATTCATTCATGACTGAAGAGCTGGATGGTGGTATAAAGGCATGATACATATTTTAAAAACCTTTAGGCTTAACTAAAATTTAATATGTAAGTTATAATACAACAACTCATCTGGCAGAAAGAAAAAAAAAAAGAATTGATTAAAGCGTAAATACTTTTAAATTTTCTTTGAGCTCTTAAAACTAAAGGTTTAAAGCTTTTTTGCTTATGTTTTTTTCTTAATATTTTTGTCTTGATTATAAGTTGTAGCCAAAAAATATTGTTAAAAAAAATATCCCTTAAGATCGATTACTTTTGTCGTTGATCGCTAACTTGTTGAGGCTACTGTAAAAAAAAATTATTAAAAGTTTTGTCAAATCTCTTAGTTCTCATTTTTGGCCAGACTAATTTGGGGTTTTACTTAATATTCTGTTTTATGTTTTGGAATAATTTAAAAAAAAAATACACAAAAATTATCCTAAGGGTTTTTAGGTGGAATACTGAAAATAATTATTAGAGTTTATTCTTATGATCTGTTAGAGTATACAAAGAGAACTACTGGATTTCGTTTAAAGGATTTGTTAAAAATATGCTCTTAAATTAAACGCTTTCAGCAGTTTACGTCTGTTCTAAATAAAAGTAATTCTCCGAAAAATTTGCATAATTCGGATTATCTAAGAAGACAGATATCCCCAGGGTTATTTTGAGAGGTTGAAACTAATTAAGGTATAGAAATTTATTCAATTCATTGCAATGATTTTGGATTTTTGTTTCCATCGACTTTTGTAGATGATTTATTGTGATGTTTGTGTAACATTTTAGTTTAAAGAGAGTAAACTAAGCCTAAATAAATATTTTTAAGGTCGATTAAAGAGACAAAATTTGGAATAAGAGTTTTTGGCTTAAACAAGCAAAGGCAATATTTTCGGCTGTACCTTTCATCATAGTGAAATGATTTTTTAGGTTATATAGTATGGTCGCTATCGTTTTACAATCCCAATTCTGGGACCGTATGCTGCTAAAGGCTAGATTACACTATTACACTTTGTATTAATACATGTCAAAAACTCAAGTAGTATGACAAAGTGTGATAGTGTGAATGCAATGTGTCACGAAAATGAAAAGTATTATGAAAAAAGTTTGACATCCCATACGACTTCATCGTTTTTTAAAAAATTTCTAAACAATAATACTTTTCATTGGATCAGGGATGCATTTTTTTCATGCGTGAGTGTTTATACTTTGTGTGATGGTGTGAACACAAACTGTGATGTTAAGCTTCGTACAGACAATGGTCAGATCTTACAATGTTGTCACAAATATTGCCTAAAAATGTCTTGCAAATGTGTGGACATTGTAAGCTCATTTTCATTTGGAAGATGTGTAAAATTAATGCATCTGACAATGGCATCATGACAACATTGTAAGAACTTACCATCGTCTGTACGAAGCTTTACATTAGATTTTTTGACAGTCGCAACAAAACTCGTTATATTTCTATCTCACAAAGTATTAAGGAATACGTAAAACTTGTGAGATAGTGTAATCTAGGCTTAAGTAAAAAAAAATAGGTCGATTTGTTTTATTTTTAAAACTAAGCAAATCTCGTACCTAGAGAATATTTTAGCTTGTTTTGTATAGACTCTATCGTATTTATGCTCTTAATTCGGAAGGTAACTTTTATGGTGACCAGTGCCCATGTTCTATAACTCTCGCGTCGAGAAACTTTTCGATTGAAATGTGTGATATGAAACAAAAATGCCATATATTGAAACAAACCTCTGTTTTTCTCACTAAACTGTGTCTGTAACTTTTTTTTGGCGAGTACTAGCTGTCATGAAGGAAATTACTCGCCAATTTACAGAAAAAGTCTGTAACATTTTTGTGAGAAAACTTTCCGCTTTGAACTGTCAAATAAACTCACGAATAAAATTGGGGCGAGAAAAAATTGTAGCACTAAAAAACAATTTAAAATGAAAAATACAAAGAATAATAATAATAAAAATAAACATTTAAAAACTGAAGATATATACAAAGTGTTCACATAATAAGAAAAAGAAGAACAAATCAATTAAAAAATTGTAAAATTTACTAAGAAATTAACAAAAACTTAATAGTTCATGGAAAACCAGCTGTTTTGTTAAATGTTGCCGGTTATTATGTTATATTTTTGTATGCAGATCACCCGGTGTTAAAATAATAAGTTAGAACTATCAACAATTAAAGCTTAAAGTTAAAAGCTTTTGTGGAACCTAAAGTTTTGATTTGAATCCTAATTCTCTACAAAGTTAAAAAAGAAGAATTATTGCATACCTTAAGGATGCAAAGTACTATCACTAAAGAAGGTAAATTGGCAACCCCACGATCTACACCGCAGGCCAAAAGAAAGTGTGCTGATATTTCGCCAGAAAAAATGGGTGATGAAACAAGTAATATACCAGGAAATATGCAGCTGACAGATATTGTAAATATAATTCAAGGGTCAATACAATCTGTGCTTGATGAAAAACTGAAAAATTTGTCAACCAAAGATGACATTGAAGACGTTAAAAACACAATGCAAGACTGTTGCTCCCAAATTGGTTACTTAAAAATGGAAAACGAAGCTTTGAAGGAAGAAGTAAAAATTTTAAAAGTCGAAAGAGATAAAGATCACCAGGAGTTGATGCGTTTGGTTGAAAAAAGCAAAAGGAGAAATGTAGTTTTTCGTGGTATTAGCAAGGAGGGGACTTTAAAAGATAATATAATGCAAATTTGTACAAAAGAAATGGAAATATCAAATATTGTAATAAAATATATGAGAAAGCTGTTTGAGGCAGATAGAAAGGTATGTGCTCTTGTGGAATTACAGACGGAAGAAATGGCAGATGAAATTTTCAAAAACGCCAAGAAACTTAAAGGGCTAGAAATTTATGTAGATCGTGATTTGAATGAAGATAAGCAGCAAAGAAAGAAGGTTATGATGCAGTTAAAAAGGAAACTTCAACCTTTAGATAAAAAACAAAAAATTGTAGTTAGAAATGATAGGATGAAAATAAATAATGAATGGTTTTATTGGAATAAAGATAAAATTTTGATGAGTGATAGTAAAAATGGTAAAGAAGTTTTAGAAAATATTTATAAAGATAAAATCAATCAAATTAATTTTAATTACGAAGAATTGTTATTTCAAAAAAACTAAATATTGCCGGATGTATGAATTATAATAATTTAGTTAGTAAGAACTGTTACATTAAAAATAAAAATTGTAAGCTTAAAATAATTTCCTATAATGTTCATGGCTTAGAAAATAAATTCCAAAATGTAGATTTCTTTGAGTATATAGAAGGGGCCGACATCTTTATATTGTTAGAAACACACGTAGAGAGTGCGAATGTATCTAAGTTCGAAAGAAGATTTAAAAACTTTTACACGAAGTGGAAAACAGCTACACGTAACAGTATGTTTGGCAGAGCAATTGGTGGTCATATAGTTGGGGTTCGAAGAAGTTTGAAGGAATTTGGTGTGGATCATGAGTTTAGAACATGTGGTGAAATTGATTTTATTGTCATTACAGTAAATGAAATTCATTTCACTATTATACCTGCATATTTACGTGGTGTAAATTGGGTAAACGAATTTGAAACTCTCAAAAACTTTTTTCAATACAATAATATAATTAACCCAATAATAATGGGGGACTTAAACGTCAGAATAGGTGAAGTGCAACAAGAATTGGATGATGTTTTTGAATGTTTTCCCTCTGGCTTAAGAAATCGTAAATCTATGGATAAAGGAAAAGTAACGTCTGAAGGTAAAAAGTTTTTAGAGTTTTGCAATAATTACGGTTTTGTGATTTTAAATGGAAGAACAATCGGTGATGAGGAGGGTTGCCTAACATTTGTTGGCAGTGTCGGAAACTCAGTAAACGATATATGCTCTGTATCACTGGATATGCTGAATTTGGTGGATAATTTTATGATAGAAAATCAAATTTGGTCGGATCATTTGCCCATAAAGTTGAGCCTAAATTTACATTGTACTCAAAATAATGCGTGCAAAGAAAACTTATTGCCCAAATTAAAATGGAACGCAAGGTGTAAGGAAAATTATTGTTCCATATTAAATGTAAAATTAAATGATATGAAGTTATGTAAACCAGATTTTAATTTAAATGATCTTAATCAAGTGATTATAAATTCGTATAAAGCTCCGACAAACAGAAGTAAACAAATAATCTTTAAAAATAAGTGGTTCGATGTGCAATGTAAAATCGCTAGAGAGAAATCTTTTAATGCATTAAAATCCTTCAGAAGTTCGCAAAGAGAAGAAGACAAACAAAAATATTTAAATGAAAAACATAAATTCCAAGTGTTATGTAAAAAGAAAAAAGAAAATTATTACAAAGATATAGAACAAAAATTAAACTGGTTAAAAGATAGTAAACAATGGTGGCAACTAGCAAAAGAAATAAGACAGCAACATATTAATATTGGCAATCAAATTAGTGCGGTTACTTTTAGAGAATATTTCAAGTCGCTGCTTAACCCCATAATAAGAACATCTAGTATTGAGTATGCTGCAAATCTAATTTTTGATAATGATCTAGATAAACCATTTACATTACAAGAAATTAAATGTACACTTGCGAAGGTCAAGGAAAACAAAGCACCGGGGGAAGATAGAATTCCTTACGAGTTTTTCATGAATGCTAGCGATGACTACCTAATTGCTCTTGCGGATGTTTACACGAGAATATTAGATGGTAAGGCTTCAGTTGAGATGTTTGAACGAAGTGTAGTATTACCTATTTATAAAAAAGGCAATGTTAATGAACCATGCAATTATAGGGGTATTTCCTTTACGAATTGCATAGGAAAGATAATGATGGGTGCAATACAGGAACGCTTAACGCAATGGACTAATAAACATCAAGCTATAAATGAATTTCAAGCCGGTTTTCGTAAAGGATACTCTACCATCGATAACGTGTATAATCTTGCAGCAATTATTAATATAAAGTTTAGTGAGAAGAAAAAAGTATACGCGTTTTTTGTGGATTTCCGGGCAGCGTTCGATTGCATACCCAGAAACCTATTAGTTTACAAATTGCATCAGATTGGAATATCTTCAAAAATAGTAACATTTATTGAAAACGTATACAAGAAGACAAAGTCTGCAATATGGACTGGGTCTGAACTGTCTGATTACTTTGAAACTAAGTCAGGGGTCAAACAAGGCTGCCTGTTGTCACCGCTGCTATTTGCATTATATATGAATGATCTGCACGACCAATTAAAAGGAGGGTTGTTAATAGATAATATGAATATTAGGGTACTAATGTATGCGGATGACATCGTTATGTTAGCCGATAATGCAAATGTTCTACAACAGATGATAAAGAAGCTTGAAGTCTATTGCAATAAATGGGGAATGGAGGTTAATCTGACAAAGTCAGAGATAATGATATTCAGGAAAGGAGGACGTGCGGCAGTAAATGAAAGGTGGAAATTCAATGGAGTAGAAGTTAACATAGTTAATGAGTACAAATATTTAGGTGTTCTATTAACACCAAAAATGTCTTTTACGAAACACATATGTTTAAAAAATGAAGCTGCAAAACTTGGAATAAACATTACGTGGAAAAGCTTTATTAACAAAAGAGATGTGTCACTGAGAGCAAAGTGGAAATTGTTCCAAGCAGTTTGTAGATCTGTACAGGCATATGGGGCACAGATATGGGGTTACGCGTGGTTCGATTATGTAGACAAACTTCAAAGGTTCTTTACAAAAAGGGTGTTGAAACTTCCAGAAAGTACCCCAAATTATGTTATTGCCTTGGAAACGAATCAGGAGGAAGCTCATATATATACTTACAGTCTTCACTTGCAATATATCTCTAAAACACTTTTTGAATATAACAATCAAAGATTGCCGCATATTCTGTCAAAACTTATAGTAGCTAAAAGAATATACTGGTGCAAAGACTTTATTGAACGTTTACATGAATACGAATTAAGTTTTGGTAACGCAAATCAAAGTAAATACACATGGAACAATGAATGTATTCGGCTAATACAGCTAATGAAATATAAAAATGTACAGGAATGTACTAAAAATGCACAAAAGAGCCAACAAAGATTTTATAAGCACTTAAATCATGGTATAGGGCAAATGTACTGCAATGATCAATATAACCAACATGAAATTTCACTTATAATGAAGACTAGAGGTGATCTTCTGTGGCTTAACGGGAGTCAGCATAGGACAGATCAGTCAAGACTATGCTCTCTATGTAATTTAAACGAAGAAGAAACCCTCTTGCATTTTCTAGGAAGATGCCCAGTGTTAGATTCATATAGATATAGGTTTCTTCAATACTCAAAGCTTTCAGATGAACAAATTAAAGAAGTTTTGAATGGTGGTGTGGATGGAAACTGGCATCCGCTTTACAATTATGTAAAAAGCGCCTTGACATATAGGAATTTTTTGATAGCTCAATATAACTTTTAGACTTGTTTCAAAATTAAGCTAATTAAAATAATTACTTTTTGTTTTGTTTATTGTTTTAAATTTATCCAAACTTCCGGCTGACGGTTTTAAACCAAGCCGTAAACACATCTTTATTATTAGTATTATATAAATTGTATATTATATTATTTTATAAGAAATGCTGAATGAATAAAGAAATCTACTACTACTAATAATAAAAATTTGTTCTTGGCACATGTTTTATTGTTTAATTCTTCTGTTTCAGCATCTTTATAAAATATACGAATTTTTTCAAAGCTTGTTTGAAAACAACAGACATTAAAGTCGCACTTTACATTATTTGGTTTAGCCGACGGTCGTATTTTCGCCGCCGTCGTTGAAAAATTTTCAATTTTTGTAAATTTTGGTCGCCGTTAACGATATGTGTGACTGGCGTCATCAACATCTGCAATGTCACATCGGCTTCGAGTAAAATATTATGACATTTATAACGTAACAACGTAATCTCTTTCGATAGTTTTCGACATGAGTTACAGACACACTTTTTTCTCACTTTTCGAGGAACGATGGAATATTTTGTTTCACATCTTTTCGATGCGAGAAGTTCTCACTAAAGTTACAGAACATGGGTATTGGTGAAAGCATAGACCGGTTTGACTCATTTTCATTATTAAATACGCCTAATGTGTAAAAAAATATTTTAGTTATGTTGATCCTGTCTGTGGCTCAGCCATTTATAAGCCGATTTTGTTAACTTACACTACAAGAATTCTGCATAAGGTAAGATTAAAAAAAAAAAGTAAAAAAACTTCAAAAATAAAAGGTTTGTGTCTAAAACTATGAGACATCTAGGTAAAAATTTGAGGCAGTTGAGGTAACTTTGCTACTACAGTATTTATCGCTTATTTACACACCGGTCATAAGCATTTTACGCTTTTATGCATCCAAATTTGTGGAATTACAGTTTGCCATTTAAAATATTTTTAATAAATTGCGTTAAAAAAATTCTCATATATGCATCGTTTCTAGCTTGTGCCAAATGCAATAAAAATCTCGCAAAAATTATTACATCAAAACTTAATTTGCTGTTTTAAGCACAGTATATGCATATAAGTGAGTTTTTATAAATGTTTTTCTCTCCAGAAAAGAAATGAAATGGTAATAAGCAAAGAATACTGTAATAGCAACACTCTCATACTTTGTTGGCTCTTCGGTAAACATTGTGGAAAATGAGATGTAATAATCTTGCAGCTTGCTTATTTGATTACCGAGGAAAAATTCTTCTTATTTTGCGAAGCACATAGGTTAGGTTAGGTTAAATGGGTAGCGGTCACGAAGACGACTCACTTGGGTCCTTATAGCGGTCCCTTTGTGATACCCCTAGCCAGTGACAAGGGTCAGCCAGTATCCACCAGACTATTCCCCAGAGGTCACCGCAGTCTCGAACCACCCCGATTCCCTGCAGAACAGGGAGATCGATCTCAGTCCCGCATTGGACAAATCGTCCATGCATGGCAATTCCGGTCTCCCAAAATGCCTCACCCTAACGCCCGCCAGACCGGGGCATTGGCAGAGGAAGTGAAACACCGTCTCCTCCTCCTCCTCATCATGCGCAAGACCCATCCTCCTAGCATGAGTCCCTATCACCCAGTGACCCGTGATAACCGATATCACTGTCCTTATCCGGTCCCTGCCGAGACCGAGTAGTACGCGCGTTCTCGCCGCGTCATAGCCAGGCCATAGAGCCCTGGCCATCAAACAGGTATGCTCGCCCTGCCATCTCCCCTGAGCCCTTCCGTACGACTCCCGTCTGAGAGAGCGGGCCATTGAAGTGCCAATCAGGCCGTCGACGAACATGTCGTCCAACAGACAGCCTTTTGGCTAGACTGTCCGCATTATGGTTGCCCAGGAGCCCACTGTGTCCTGGTACCCATGTCAGCGTTACACTGGAATGTTTCGCGATCTCATTTAGAGACATCCGGCATTCCACTGTTAACATAGATGTCGTAAAGACACCAGCCAGAGCTGCAATGGCAGCCTTGCTGTCCGTAAATATACATATATCCCTCGATATACGATAGTACTTCAGCCAGTTTGCCGCCCGCTTTATGGCAGAGATTTCCGCCTGCAGCACACTACTGCCATCTGGCAGCCTAAAAGAGACCCTGATGTCCAATTCCTCGATGAAGAAACCTCCACCCACTCTGTCGCCCATCCTGGAACCATCGGTGTAGACCCGCATGGTCGGCTCCAGAGATCGCGTATTATCGAGCAGCTCATCATAGTAACCATGATGAACCGTGAACAAAGCACCGAAAAAGGGTTCCGGAGTGCAATAGTCCAGCCCCGCCAGGTCGTATGACGCGTGAAGCGTGACCCTGACATGACCATAGTTCCGCGTAGACCATAGGCCCACCGCCCCCAGTCTCATAGCGGAAGTCAAGGCCTGTTGTTCGGCCATGATATCAATCGGCAACCAGTCTAGCATAGTTAACAGTGCCTTCGTCGGTGTCGAGCGGAGTGATCCCGTGATCATCAGCGCAGCCAACCTATATACTTTCTCAAGCATCCTGCAGTACCGTCCCCTTTCCATGGCAGGCCACCACACTATGACCCCATAGAAGAGAATCGGTTTTACCACCGCTTCAAAGATTCATTCGACACCCCTGGGGCCCAGGCCCCAGCTCCTGCCCAAGGATCTCTTGCAGGTGTATAAGGCCACAATAGCCCTATCAACCCTCGTCCGAACGTTGAGTTCCCATGATAGTTTGCGAAGCACATATGTACGTGCACATTTAAAAAAGTAACGCACATTTAAGCGCGACGCATTAAGACATACTGCAAGTAAACGAACTCTTAACAATTTTTATTTCCTTACAAGAGATTTGTAGTGGAGAATATTATAGAATTACTGTAACAAAAAATATGCTGGTCTGTGCAGTGTGCAAGGCTGATAATTTTTTATGCGTTGAATAACGCGCCTTTCTGTCCAGTGTTGCCAAAACTTATTTAGGAAAAATGCAAGATTTTGTTAAAAATGCAAAAAAAAATTTTATAAAACAAATAGAAAGATGTTCACTAAAGTAAGGGCCACTTAATTGTTTATAATATGCTGCATTTTGTCCTTCAGCTTTAGCGACGAGCTGTCAAACTGCCTTTAAAAAAGGTTTGTCAGATGATCAACATGTGCATCCGAACTATGCACAGCGCATAAGCTTGATGCCGCCTCTGCTGTACTTTGTAACAAATTCTTTAGAAAGAGATAGGATTTTTTTCAGTTACTCTCGTAGCCAGGGCTGTCAGATAAATTTGTGAGGAAATCTTCAATTTCCTGAGAAAAAAGAATAAATCGTCTTTCACGTTTCGAAAAATCGTCAAAAAAAATCAGACAACATTAAATTAAAATGCTTAAGCTCGAGGTCAGTTGTATGTAAAAGTGTAGTTTTTGATGCTGAAACGTGAAGAGCTATTACTCCTTTATTGTGGTTAATGTAAATTTTAATTAAACATTCCCTGATGATGATATTCAAAGAATATCGAAATATCGGAAACAAAGAAACAAATAAAGAAAAATTTTGCATACAACTGACCTCGAGCTTAAGCATTTTAATTTAATATTGAATTTTAAAGGTCGAATAAAAATACAACTTAAGAAAAATCAGACAACTTTAAATTTATTTTTTATTTTTTTTTAACAATTTTTGTTTGATTTTGATAAAACAAAAAACATTTAAACAAAAACATAATTACTTTATAACCAGCTAGCATTTTAAATCGTGTAAGAGATACTGGGAATCTTTAATCGTCGACGACCGCATTTTTTAATTGTAGGGAAAAACTGTTACACGACTGAGATTCTTCCATAGCACAGCGAAAGACGCTTTTTCAATCATTGTGGGAATCGTTTAAGACGTGGGTAAAGATTATCTAACGAGTCTTTCATGTTAAGAATCGTATGAGACTCATGTAGATATAATATTACAGCTCGTGAAATGCTCGCCGTATAATTGTTGAAAATAAAATTTATACAGGGAGTCGTAAAAGGTTAATTCGATGATGGTTTGACAAAAGATAAACAAAAGTGTAACATTGTTGTTTTTGTACTCTCAAAATAATAATTTGAAGATTTTCTTAAGATTTGCATATTGCACCCGTACCTAAACAAAAGCGGCACGCGTTTTCTAGTTTTTGAATAGAGCAGCCTCAACGATTTGCAGTGTAAAAACGCATTTTCACAGGTCGTTTAATATTGAAGTTTGCCTCTTTGTTAATTAAGAATGGAAATTTGGTTTGTTTTTGGTCAATGTAGCTTGTTTAATATTATTTTTGTTTACAATTTGTGGCTTTTATTAAACAAAAAAGCGTTTACTACTGTTCGTAACACAACGTTAACGCTCTTGCTAAGATATGGCATATCATCGTACCTACCGCTCTTGTTAGTCTGAGTTTAGACGAGCGAACATTTGAAAGGAAAACATCTGGAATTCTCTTTTGTGTTTTCATTCCCGGTCATACAGACGAACATGTTGCCGGAAACATTCTGTTAATATTGTTGTTTTTTTTTTCAAAAAGCAAAGTAAATGTCAACAAAGAAAATGAGAACAAAGCGTGTCGCCGAGTACCGAACACAAAAACCATTCTCACTTCCCCACCCGTAATTTGCTACCAAACAAAATGTTTCCCTTCCAAATGTTTCCCTGTCTAAATGGGCGCTTACGGTACGGCTGCTAAACATTCCAAGATTAAAAAACGAACGTGTCAGAAAATTTAAAAAATTCATCACTTTTTAGAAAAAAATCAGCAAATCGGCACTTTGCTAATTTCGGAACAAAAAATCGTCAAGCGTGTTGTTTCTCGCAACTAATTTTTATTTTTTTAGAAACAGTATTGCATTTGCAGTAATTGCAAAAGGTTTTTTCTAAATCATCTGTTTCTTTTATCCATCCTTTTAACTTTAGGTGCTTGCCCCAATCTTTGCGAAACTTTTGTGAATAGAATTTACTAAGTGCTGACTCACACTTTTCAAGTTTTAGCCATCAAGTTTTGAGTTCTTAGGTGAGAGAGGAAAAGAAATGGCATTCTCTTTTCCCTTCTTTCCTTAAAGCTAAAACTTGATTAGTGTAAGCCAGCACTAATTTTTCCCTTTTTTATATTTTTAATGATGCATTTTTAGATCTAATTTAATGTTAGAATCTTCCGTTTTTTTTTCTTTTGTATTTTTGTTAAACATTATAAAAATGGAAAATATTAAAAATACCACAAGAACTAAAGAATGCTAAAAATGTTTAAATAATGCTAGAAAATATGCTACAACCTAAATCAGTTTTTTTTCAAGTCAAATTACTTAAATAATGCTAAATTGGCAATACTGTTTGCCTCAAAAATGTATTGCTTGTGGAAAATCGCCACAAATTATTCATGACTTCCGAAAGCGAAAAGTCACGCGAAAATTTTCAAATACTCTCTTTTAACTATGCTACGTTAAAGGCTCCATTTTTAATTGAGTATTGATTGTGGTGCGCTGCGGAACAATTCTGTATCATATCGTATCGCATCATATCGTTTCTCTCACCTTGACAAAAACATAATGAGCTTGTATGTGTCTTTTTATCACGGGTCTACAACCACTACTTTTATGCATCACATTACGTGATTTCTAGCCTTAAAATGTTGGGGTATAAAATTTTACTACAATACCCTAATTCGGTAGATTTAAAGAGTACACAAAAAATAAAAAGAGTGCATTTTATAAACGAGTTTGTTTAAATTGAATAACAATCGCCACTAATTTATGGTAATTTCTGTAACAGAATTATACATTTTTATGGGTTGTTCCACAGAGTCCGGGTTTTTACATGAATACCTGTCTCAGACGTAATTTCATGAGAGTGCTTAGCTCTTGGGTGTGTTATATTAAGCACTTACCAAATGCCCCCATTGGATTGGATCATATATACCTCTTTGTTTTAGAGTCCGAGCTATATAAACCTCTGCTGCCTGCGTAAACTTTAGGCACAACCACCTCGTGTATCTCTTTACTAACTCCCAATGAGAGAAGCATTCCAAATAATTAATCTTCCTTCCATTCTCAAAACATGCATTCTTAAATGAATTAGCAAAAGTACAAAGAACATAAATCAACACCTAATCCACGGGAACAGCTTATACGGCCGTGACGCATCCACACCCTAGCTAATTTCGGGGGAGTTCTAACTAAGGGCTTCTAAGACCTCACTACCACGCCAATGCACACAGAACACCAAGTTCACAAACAATAACGGATATAACGAATCACAAACAGATAAACTGCCATATTGTCATTGATAATCCAACACTTCTCTCTCAAACCCAGCTCACCCATGACCTTCAGCTTCCAATGCAACAGAGCACCCAGCTCACTCCAGCCGAAAGGCTCCAACTCATTTGAGCATCCAGCTCAACCTACTACCATGACAAAGTGCCCCGGTAGGCTAGCTAGTATTGAGCTAGTCTATCAACCCCGGGGTTGCGGGTTCGATTCCCGCCAGAGACTCTGGTTTCTTTCCTGCAGACAAGTGTCAAGCTTCGCGGGGATTAGCATAGGGAATTAAAAAAAAAATAAAAAAATAAAAAATAAAAACACGACAAAATACGTAACTAATTCCATAAGTTGCATGTATTAAGACTGAAATTCATATCAATTATCTGGATACCTTGAATCATTGAGAGACTCCACCGGAAGTAAAGAGAATCTGCAACCATTCAGTCAGTCGGTGCCGTGTCACCGGGGCTTTCTGATTGCACGAGGCACCAGATAACCGTAGGTACTCTAGTGAGTACCTCACACTACTAAAGTCCAAGAACTTTAAGAGCTTTAAGCTTTCAGACCCCGACAGGTCTTAGGATAGCCTCACCTAGAGCCTTAATTTTTCGCCATCTGCAAAACAGATGCCCAGGGGTCGCCACGAGGAGGCAAATTAAGGCACATGTTCTCATATTCAAGGCAATCCCGAAGGCTTCCTTCTGAATATGCAACTTGACCCCTGGGTTGTTCCACATTTGGATTTAAAATAATTTTCCTGCTGAGCTGATTTAGCTGGATTAAAATCTAAAACTGCTAAGGATAGCTAAAAATAATATGACGCCAAATTTTGTTTCATTAAATTAAAGACAAACAGACAGACGGAAAGACAGTCGGACATGGCTAAATCGACTCGAGGACCCAGAAAATATGTACTTTATGGGGTCTTAGCTGAATATTTTAAAAGTTTCACACGGAGTGACAAAATTCACCACTAGTGATAGACGGTTTAAAAATTAACCTTTTAAAAAATCACCATATAACTTTTTTACGAAAAATTCGTTTGATGTTTTATTGTATTATCTAATTGGTCTTACCAATCTAATGATTTAAGGGATAAATATAGCTTATTATGCTTATTAAGTGCAATACAAATCCAAATAAAAAAGCATTCTTTTACTTTAAAATTTAAGGTTAGTAAAAATAAATTCTGCTAAAGCTTTAAAAAATTTTCTCATCATTAACCAAATTGGAATAAAACCTAATATATAATCTATCAATTAGTGCAAAAAATGTATACCTATAAACTTATAACGGAATTTGCTTTAGATATAACAAAAAAAAATATGATCATCTAAATTAACTTTTTCTTTAAAATATAACGTGATTTAAGCAATAACCGAATACATTTTTTCTATTTCGAAATAAAAACCAGATAAAATTGTTCGCTTATAATTTCATAAAATTATTTTTGAATGGTTTTTATACACCTTTTTTTGCCAAGATTTTATTTGAAATTTATAATTTCTGTGAATATTGAAAAAAGCGTATTTATGCTCCAAACATACCACAACATGATTCATTAGTTTATTATGTTGCAAAAGACCATAAACGAAAAACACACCAAACAAAAAACAAATAAAATATGAGACAAAAAACTGTTTGATTATCCAATCACAAAAAACTAAATGAAATTTTTTCAACATTTAAACCAGCCAATGATAAACACGAATATTTAACAGTTTTTAAATAAAATGAAAATAAAAACACAAACCAGACATAATCTCAGACATTGAAAAATGCCAGTGATCACAAAACTTCTCACACAATAACAGCCACAATAAGCTGAAACCAGCAAATAGCACCAGCCAAACAAAACAAAAAACAGCCTAAAAAAGATCGCAACAATTGGAAACAAATCGAATTGTTAAAATATGCCACAGCAAAACAGAGAGAGAGAAACAGCTGAAAAAACTCCTACTAAAACGCCAAAAATTTCAAAACCAACACAGAATGATCAAATCGAGAAAAAAGAATTAAGAACGACAAACAAAAAATTGTGAAAGAAATCATAAGCATCATTTTTATAAACGACTAAAACACCTACACTGTTTTATGAGGTGTTACAAGTCAAACTTTTGGAAAGTAACAGCAATCACTGGGTTTGAAATCTCTATATAAAATGTCGGTGATTTTTTTCTCAACGTCTTATTTGCATCTATTCTGTAGTAAAACTAACACTACATCATCTGCCAATAAGTTATTTTCTGAACAGGTAAATCCAACCTGCTGACTTTTACATTTATTTTGGGAGGTATTGCCATCAGTTTTGTGTGTACACTGAGAACACCAAAATCAAAAACGAACAGTTTATCAGTCTAATAAATTAATATCGAGATTATCATAGAAAGAAAAACACTCGAAATAAATTAAGTTTTTTATACTTAATTTAAGCAAAAATTCAAGTACAAATAACAATAAAACATACTTAAAACAATCCTAAATGGGACTACTTTAGAAAATCAATCCCGGAATTTCTTGAAATAAGTACAAAATTCCTTAACCAAATTAAAAGTAGATTAAACTTTTCGTTGGTAGTGCCACTCTGAGAGTAAAATTACAAAGTGAGCGTTTTAATTTTATTTAACTTATCAAAGTTTGTTGTAGGCATTACAGCAACAACACACAAGCAGTTAAAACGATTTCCTTGTTGTGTGTAGAAACAACAAAAACGACAGAAAATGACGAAAACACATTATTTTCATGTCGAAAAAGTAAAATTGAGAACTCTTGCTTCTCATTTAATTTAAAAACCATATCGGGAATAATGCTAATGTTTATTAATTTCTGTAAGGTGTAAAATGGGTAAGTAAATCAACCATAATAAAATTCTCCTTTTAATTTCAGTTTTGGTTTATTTCAAGTACGAATTCGGGATTGAATCAACTTCATAAAACTTGAATCAAGCGCATTTTGGGATTGATTTAATCTTTGTTTTACTTAAATCAATCTAATTTTCGGATTATTTTAAGTACGAATTCGGGATTTAATCAACTTTATAATTCTTAAATCAAGCGGATTTTGAGAATGATTCAATCTTAGTTTTACTGAAATCAATCTTATTTTCGGATTATTTCAAGTACGAAATCGGGATTGTATATATTTATATATATATATATATATATATATATATGGATAAGTTGAGTATTTCGCGATTGAAAATCCGTACTTTACTCAATATTTCTGTGCTTGATTCAAGAAAATCTGTACTCACCGTACTGCTATTACAGCTTCGGCATGACTTAAGTACGGATGGATTGATTTATCTTTTGACTGTAGTAGCAGGCAGTTGGTCGATACATTGGGAATACGGCTATAAGAGTTATAAATAAAAACAGCTAATTTTGTTCGATTGAAGTTGAAAAATGTTACACTTTGAGAGATTATAAATTACATTTTAAGAGTGGGAAATGTATATAATGTAGCATATTTTTCGCAAAAAGAATTTGTTTTACTTAAGGAAATTAAGGATACTAACAGAAATTTTAATAAGAAGTCACTATAATTAATGCATATCTCCAGAGCCATGAAACAAATCCCGTTGCCTCTTTGTTTTACCAGTCTCAACAAGAGAGTGCCTCGTCAAGCCTATTAAATCGTTCAGTTCAGTTTATTAAATAAGTAGTTCATCTTCTGTAACTGTAAATACCTGTGCATACCTAACATGTCTGTAACCCTCTAAATTCATAACTTCACACTGCTTTCCTTTAATCCTTCTCTGACATGCCAAATATACATAAAAATAAAAACTAAATTTTGCCTTGTTATTAATATTTTAAAAAGTTAATGTGTGTTTAAATAACTTTGGGCAATTTGGATTTTTGGAACTGGAATATAGAACATGTCTTCTAAGGGTGATTGGAGATAGATTATTTCGCAAAATTTCATTGATTTGTATTTATTATAAAGATCATGTTTAGGTAATTGCTGGTCGCTTACTTCATATGCGGAATAACCATTCAAACAATTCCATTTGGTCTTCAACTTTCAAAGTGTTGCTCCTGACTTATCAAATCCAATTTGGATTTCAGTTTTCATGATCGAGTTTAGGTTTCAAGCATCAATTACAATTTTTCCAGATTTCAAACAATTGAATGTTATAAAAGTTTTTGTTTAGAAAGTCAATGATTAAAACTGGAATGGTTCAAAATTCATTTGTTTAGTTACTAAAATACAGTACAAATACAAAACTTAAACAAATACAGATTTTGGATTTTTATACCCTCCACCACAATTATGACAATAATGTTCCATATATGCTATTATTCGTGCGGGTTTTTGTTCCATTCTAAAAATATATGCAAACGTGTGAGAAGTTGTCGTTTTCCTTTCTAAACATGTTGCAACAATAAATGGCAAATTTGTTCCATTTCTTACCCGCAGTTATAACTGAGTGTGAGACAATACCCTTTTTTGCATCTGCGTAAAGTACTTTTTTATGCAAGCAAGTATTTTTTTTCTTGTGTTTGCGGACAATTTACGTTATATTGTGATTTTTAGTTATATTGTGATGGATATAAAAACTGTTTGTTTTTCCTTTGTTTTACTTTTCTTATAATTTTTTTGTGCTGTTAACGCTTATTGGAATTTTAAGAAAATTCAATGTTGAAAATTGCTACAAGCGTGGTGAATATCGCTTTTAGTACAAACTTTGCATTCAATATTTAACACGCTAAGTAAACATTAGTGTTGAGTGTAAAACGTAGCTATTATTTTGTTCCATTGTAGTTTAGAAAAATGTATCACTTTGTAAGGGTTCGTGTAACCTAATAAATATATTACACAACTATAATGCATCATTATTTATTAGAAAAGGAAACACCATTAGTTGTGAAGAGGGTATACTAAGTTTGTCATTCCGTGTGAAACTTTTTTATTATTCATCTCAGACCCCATAAAGTATATATATGCTGGGTCCTTGAGTAATTCTAAGTCGATGAAACCATGTCCGTCTGTCTGTCCATCTCACCGCCTGCCGCCTGTGGAAAACACCCTCACTTTCGAAAACCCCAAAAGTTATAAACAAACATAGCGTCAAATTGCTTGCAGTTATCCTAAGGGATTGAAATCCAGCAAAATCGGTTCAATAGGATCAGAGCTATGGATCAAAATGTGGAACCATCAACTAAAAGAAAAGATTTTGCAAATATTCGTTTTATTCAACTGGAGATCATGATGCAAAATTTCGTGGAGATCCGTTCATGATTTACCCTATGCCCCATATAAGCCCTACTCCCGGTAAACAGTATAGTACGCCTAAAACCCTAATTAAAAAGGACTAGAAATGACACTGTGAAATTTCGTGAAGATCGGTCCATAAAACATAAAACCGTAAAAAATAATGCTATCATAACAAAATTTGGTAAATCACAGTTTAATAGGACTAGAAGTAATACTGTAAAGTTTCGTGAAGATCGGTCTATAATTTACCATAGGCCCCATATAAAGCCCACTCTGGTAAAATAATTAAATACGCCTAAGACCGTAGCAGATATAGATATTGGGGTAAACTTTCTTCTAGCTTAGCTTCATATGGCCAAAAAAAAATGTTACGGAATTTAGTGATATACGGTCCATAATTTACCTAAGATCCCATTTTAGCAGCCTTCTGAAATTCAATGCAAACGCTAAAACTAATTGCTCCGCTGTATTGAAATTAACATAGTATGGTCCTAGTGGTACCAGGTCACGTTTTTGGGGATAAAAGCTGTTGTAACTCGGTTTCACTTAAAATAACAACAATTATGTATGTAATATAAATTTTAAAGAACAATATCAGCTTTCTTTTAAAATATTAAGCGTGTTTTTATTATTTAAAGTTCTGGAGTTATGGCTACATATGCCAGTTTTTGCCCAAAAATATCGATTTTTCCAAATTTTGAACGACGAGCGCATTGTGGGTGAAGACCAAAAAAATTTCAACAACGATTTTTTGTGGTCACTTTAATGTACATTCATATATAAAAAAATTTCCTTATAATATCCTAAATTGGAATCTTCGAGTTTAAAGAAAAAAATGTTAAGATGAACTCTTTTACGGCCCAATAAAAAATGATTTTGGTCGCTGCACGCTGTTTTGCAACCGATAACTACTTTGGTTTCTGCAATAACTGTGCGAAAAAAAAAACAGAAACAATGTCAGAAGCAAATTAGATATACTTTTTTGACCGAATATTATAAGCCTTATGTAAAACAGCAATTATGGCAATCATGCACAATTACATACATGTGACTTGAAAAATTGACAAGTCAGATGTAAAATACATGTCGTGTACATGAACCTTTAAGCAAATTGCGAAACTGATCGCAGATTCCGTACAAGATCAAATGTTTTTTGTTTGTTTTTAAATGCATTTGAGAGTTTTTTTGTTAATTTTTGACAGTAGCTTAAGCAAGCGCATGCACATTATAGTTGGGCCTTAAGCCAAATCTTAAAAAAAAAATTGTAAACTTAATTTTATCAACACTAATTAAAGACTTTCGTTAGTCTTTAAGTAAATAAGTCTGTAATATCTGTAGATCCCAATCTTGACTCAGCCTTTGATCTCTAATGAATATTGATACGTTTATAAACTCTTTAATAAAATACTACGTAGTTTATTTTTAAGTCGTTCAAAGCTAACGAAAAATTATCTACACTGAAAAATTGAATTTTCATTTTGACTTAAATATTCCAATAAATATTTCTTTTAAACACAAAACAATTTTACGATTAAGATCAGTTTTGTCACTTTAGCAAAACTCAACTAACTCGTTACTTGCAAAATGTCGCACTAACAACAAAACTCAACAGCCACTTGACAATGATGATCATCACAATTTTAAAGATGACATTTGAACATATTAAAGTTATGTTAAGTAACAAATCTCAAAATATTTCAGAGCCTTTAACGAGAAGAAAGAGCAGAATACAAACATTTCATCAAAACATAAAAATTAACAAACCACCAAAAGAAAAAGTGTTCATTCCACTCACAAAAAGCACAGAAATAAAACTTAAGAATTTCAGCAAACTTTTAATGTCAGATGATCGATGATGAGTTTGAGTTGCGTTAAGGGTATGATCATTTCAATAAGATGTTTATTGTTTCTGCTAAGGCAAACAAAATACAAAAATCTATAGCTGGCAAAGGATTGTGTGACAAAACAGTAGCTGTTCAACAACAATCCCAACCCGTACATACATATACATATTGGAAGGCAACAACAAAAACAACAGCGTCGAAAATAAATGTAAAAAAAACAGGCTAATTTTTATATAAAAATGAACTACTATGGAACGCCTCCAGTCATGCTATTGACCAAAGACTTTTTGTGATTTTATTATTGGTGTTGCTGTTGTTGTTGTTATTTTTGTGGTATGTTATAGTAGAAATTTTGTTTGTGATCAATATTGGGGTTTTGTAGTCTTCAATTTTTTGGTGTACGTGTTTTAGCGATCATCACTTTGATTGCCAGTTTAGTTCTTGAGTTTCAACTCCTTGCAGTTTTAAGTTTTTCTTTTTTTTTTTTTAATAAAATCAGATTTTTTGATGAAATTATTCCTTTTTTTATGGTTGTTTGCAATTTTTGCCTGCGGGACATTAAAACATGTCTAATTATTTATGCGTTTAAATGAGAAAATTTTCTTTCAGCTACTGTTTTTTGTTGCGCAAGTATTTGTATGTATATATTTTTTCTTGTTTTGGTATGTGTTAGTATGGGGAATATTATGTCGCCGTATAATGAAGAATATTTCTTAAACATTGTGTTTTTGGATGAATTTTTGATCCTTTTGTTGTTTCGTGTTTTCTGGCTGATCACCATGATCATCATTTTGGACATGATCTTCATAAGAATAAATTTTAGACAGACATACTTGTGTGTTCGTATAATAAATAATTGATAGTTTAAGAGACATACGCATATTTATAAGGTATGTTTCTTTCACTTTTTTGTTTTTATTTAATGAAACGAGTACGATGAATATCGTCAGAGATATTTTGTAATGCAGGTATTATTATATATTTTTTTATTATTTTTTTTTTTGGCAAAAAGAACATGAGATAACAGTTTTTATGGTTATTATAGATTATATATTTGGCATCTCATTACAAACGGACATATGAAATAAAATGACAATATGTATAACAAAAAGGTGGAAATACTTTTGGGGAAATTAAAAAAAAAAAAATATTTAATGCTAAAAAGCTGTAGACTTGTTGACTCATGAAATATGTACATTTAAATCACAAAACGAAAATTTAATAAGCCCGAATACAAGACGTTTTTAATAAAATTGTTCATTAGAAAGAATGCCATATTCGGCTACACTCTTTTACTAAAGCTATGCTCACATTATGTGTATTTGTCAGGTGGATTGTCACTTTTTCACATGTTAAATTTGTACATATCGCCTGAACCCCTCCAAACAATATTATGTGTTACAGTTAGTGTTTGGGGTCCGGGATTTCCCGGGTCTAATTTCCCGGGAATTCCCGGAAAATTTCTGACGGCAACTCCCGGGAAATTTTTTTACTTTTCCCGGGAAATCCGGGAATTTCATAAAAAAGCAAATTTACATAAAAAACGTTAATTTTAATTTAATTTAATTTTGTTTTTTTTTATTTATAAAAAATATTTTAAACAAAACTTCAGTTCCTCAAAGTGATTTGTTTTATTTTTTTTACTCGCAGAAATAGATTTTTGCTTTGATACGGTTTTAAATTTAAATTGTTGACATTACTGTAAAAAGACAAAAAAAAAACAGCAGTTTACAAACATCAAATATTTTTAAATGTAATTTCAAGGCGAAGTTAAATTATCTGAAAACAAATAATTACATTTTGTATTCGGCTATATCGAAAAGTTGTCTAAAAATATATGCAGAAAATATATATAGACGACTTTTTATGAGCTGTTCTTCAGATGCTGAAGAATCTAGTAGTGATGGTGATATCACAGAAATTCGAGTTGATGCTACTTTCAAAAAAAAAATTGGAAAATGCTATCACTAATGCGAAAGCAACTCCAAAATATCGGAAAATTAATAATCTAAACTGCTTTAAAAAAGAGTTTAATATGTATGAAGTAAGCAATAATTGAACAAGGAATATGTATTGAAAACCTGTATAATGCTCTTTTAACTATCAAACCAACTTCGGTGGAAAGTGAAAGGGTTTTTCTCTTGTTGTTCACTTTGGAACGAAGTAGAGAAATAGAATGTCCAGTGACTCTCTCAACGCATTAGTAGTTTTAAAAACCACATTTTTAAAAAACTAAAAACTAATATAATTATACATATATATATATATATATATATATATATATATATATATATATATATAGTTTTATATATGTATGTTATTTTTTTAAATTTGGTAATGAAGATCTCTAGTTTTTTTAATTGTGTGTTTTGTATATTTAATTTGTTTTACACAAGCAAATTTGTGATACACATATTGTTCATTTTTAATAAAACTGTTTTAAATATAAATTTTGTTACATTTTAATGACTTTTTTATGATTTTTTTTGGTAATAAAAATTTCCCGGGATAAAATTTTTTTTTCCCGTTTCCCGGGAAATGAAAAAGTCCGGGAATTCCCAAACACTAGTTACAGTACATATGACATTTTTGGTTAAGAACTAGTTCTATTTTCAAGTGACAAATCATCTGACATCAGCTGTTTTTTATTAACACAGTCGTTTGTGGTGGCAAAAATTAATTGAAATTTTAATAAATATAAATACTAGCTTAACCCGGTGCGCTTCGCTACACTTCTTTAACCACTTCTTCAGTAGATAGATATTAAATATATGCATCCTATGGGAGGTACTTCCCCCTGTGCCTACCCGCTTTATTTTTATTTTCAAAAGTGTAGTATATTATAAGAGTGACTTTTACAAAGTTTGAACATTCTTACTATAACAGTTCTTTAGATATGCGGTATTACACATTGGCGTTCTATGGGGGGAACCACTTCCCCTGCTGCTATTTGATTTCAATTTTGGGGCTCGGAAAATCCTTCTACCAAAAGTTCAACAAAATGCGTGCAGCGGCTCTTATTAATATATCTATATATGAGGGGTACTGCTCCTCCTCTGTCTACCCCGCCATTTCTATATTGAAATTTTTGGTTTAACATAATAGTAGCTTTAACCACGGTTGAGGACTCTCCCTTTAATAGTTCTTCAGTTGAGCGATATTTAATATATGCATCCTATGAGAGGTATTTTCCCCCTGCGCCTACCCGCTTTATTGTTATTTTCAAAAGTGTAGTATACCATAAGAGTGACTTCTGCAAAGTTTGAACAATCTCACTATAACAGTTCTTAAGATATGCGATATTAAACATTGGCGTCCTATGGGGGGAACCACTTCTCCTGCTGCTATTTGATTTCAATTTTGGGGCTCAGAAGATCCTACTACCAAAAGTTCAACAAAATGCGTGCAGCGGCTCTTAAGATATGCGATATTTTGGCATCAAATGGGGGGTATCAATTCCTGCCCCTATCGAAAAAATAAGTAGCTTTTTTTATTTTAAGGGCTCACGTGATGTCACTGTAAAAATGTCAGGAAAATCGGTTCGGTAGTTTAGGAGTCTATAAGCCAACATACAAACAAACAAACATACAAACATTTTTCATTTTTATATATATAGATAGATAGATAATAGTAATAAAATAATACAAAAGATACAAAATACACAAATTTATGATAAGTATGTTTTGTTTTATTTTTGATAGCTTATGTCAAATGTAAGTTACATTCCAACATGTGAACATGTAAATTATAAACCTTATGTCAAACTCAAATTTCGACAAACACATAATATCACATGTGTGTATTAAAGTTACAAATACACATAATGTGAACATAGCTTGAGGATAGAAAGATTTATAGCCAATAATGCACACATAAAATGTTACTACATAACTTTATTCAAAACTATTTTATTAGATTTTATTTAATTGTTTGATGTCTTAAGTAAATAATTTGTACTAAACTTCATAACTTTGGAACGATTTATTACATTCCACATTTTAAACAACAAATTAATTTTTGGTAGTATGATTTATTTGAGAGCTTGTCCTGTGCAATTGGAAGAAACCTTTTCCATAGGACATTGATTAATAATAACCGGCCATCACAAAATTTGGCAGTGTTATTTCTACTCAAATCGATCTCTTACCGTAAAAAAGCTTAAGCGATAAACACAATCTTACAGCAGAAGGTTTTTTTATTAAGCCGTGCACTTGCCAGTTTATTATCAAAGTAATTTTTTGGGAATACAAAATTTTAATTTAAAAGATTTTGTTATTCGTGCTTAATTCCCAATTTTTATTTTTGATAAAAACACTGACATTTATTTCACTAGTTGCTTAGGCCAGATCGTCAGGAAACTTCATCCATAAAGATCTTAGAAAAACTAAAGATATTAAACCAAATAAAACTGTTAAGCGTATAGGAATTATAAGCAACAGTTCTACTTGTAAGAATATCAAAGTTTAAACAAAAACATCAACTATAAACAGTGAGTTTATCTCTTCTTATCTTCTTCTTAGTAGGTTAATAAAAAACAAAATGAAAAAAACCACTTGCACAGCATGTTGGCAGCTTAGGTTTTTTTATTTTTTAATTTATTTTATTTCATAAAAATTTTTTTATAAAAGTTGTCGCTTAAGCTAAAATTGTTTTTGCTATAAAATCGTAACGGTACCTTATGTGACCATGAAGTTCTAGGAGATGATGCAAGTTCTGCCAATAAATTAATTAATTAAAAAAAAAAAACCAAAAATGAAAGTTATGTCGATTAAGCTATTTTTGCAGTTCATATTATGAACGAAATTGGAATATAATCAGGTATGGGCACCACTACATTGAAAGTTGTGCATGTGTGGCATTGTATTGGTTTATTTACGTTTGCATGTGTTGGTTTTATGCTCTTCTGCTCTTTGTTTTTTGTGTATGTATACACATCGTTCGCTCTTTTTGAATTTTCATTTTGAATTTGCCCATAGCTGAATATAATATTCATAATAAACAGTACACACAGAAAAAAATACCAATGTTAAAATAACATTGCGAAATGTTGATTGAGAATCATGGTAAATTTCTGCAAAAGTATGCCCTTTATTTAAATTTATCATTATTTCATATTAATTTTAAATGAAAAATATTAAAATTACCTTAAATCACGTTTATTTAATATTGTTCACTGTTAAAATAACAATCTTCAATATTGAATCCATAAAAACCTGTTTTATATTAAAATCAAAAGTTTATCTTGTTAAATTAACATGCATACACACTTAAGTATGTACATCTTTTTATTTTCATGTTTAAAATATGTTATAAAAAGAAGACAATTCCCGTATTCTTTTAATTAAAATTATTTAGTTAAATAGTACATCAAGTTTTCAAAGCAGAATGATGACGAAAACGATATCGGGCCATTCTGCTGATGCTTCTGTTAACAAAGGAGATACAAAATAAGTGAAACATGTGTTACAGGGGTAAGTGTTTTAAATTATTCTTAAATAAATGCATATGTTGTCTTCACACTGTTATATCAACTCAAACCAATTTGATTCTACATGAAATTCACGTTGTTTCAACTTTAAATAACTTTCATTCAACTAACTCTAACTTTACTGCAATGTTAAATTAACATGAATTATAGTTATTTTAAAAGAAAAATATATTGTTCGCAAGTTATTGTAAAATCATGTTAAATTAACATGAAACAACAATGAAGCAAAATCACTACTGAAAAATGTAAAATCAACCTTGTTTTGAACGAATTTACATTGATTTTTTTCTGTGTGTAGATGTCAAAAGAAAATAGGGCACTATAAGTTAAACTTTGTCAGATAACTTTGCGTCTGACTTTTACCGAAGAAATGCTATAAACATAACACTCGGCATGTAAGTATTTTGCAGTAAGAAATTTAACAAGTCAGATATAAAAAAAACATATCGTGTACGGGTTCCTTAAGATACTAAATATATATATTTAGGGTGACCCAGATAAGTTCTACCAATGCTTAACACGTATGACTTTTTTAATTTGTTATAAAGTTGTTTTTTTTGCAGGTTATTACGGAATATCTTCTTATTTTTAAGTCAAGTTCAAGCTAATATATATTGCAAAATATATTTATTTTTCCTTTATCCAATATTTTCAACTTTAAATTAATTTTGCTACATATTTAAATAAGAAATTTCAACATTACTAGACTTTCGTTAATGTTTCTTATTGATTCAGTATTTATTGATTTTAATCGAAACGTCTGGACAACCTGACCGTGCAAAGCTGGGTTCGGTTCCCAGCTGAGTCAATAATGAAAATCATCGATAAAATTTTAATTAATTTCATGTTGTAAAATTCCTTTCTTCTTCCTTTCATCAAATTAAATTAAATTCAATAAACTTTAACCTGATTAAAATTTGGAATAAAAACCATAAAACAGTTTAATAAAATAACCACAATACTAATTATTAAATTTTGAGTGTTAACAAATTTCAATATTAAAAATTTTTTTTTTTTTCAATTAGCAAAAGACATTTAAAATTTCGTGAAATTTTTTACATTTGGCAACCTTTTTTAAAATGTTGGTTGTTAAAGTTTTTTTGGTCGTTGCTGCACTGGCTATAGCTCAGCGAAAATATCGTGAATATTTTTTTTAAGTAACGGGCTTCATTGATCTGCCGCCCTGGCAGTGATGCTAATCGAAATATTCGCACTACCGGCAACATTTCACCTTTTGCGGCAGATCCATCTGTCTCAACTTGTCGCCCGTTTGTCCAGTTAGGAACTTTCAGAACAACACTGGAGTGAATTCGAAAGTTGGATCTAAAACTAAAATTGTTAAGACATTGTTAGCTCTTGCTTGGGTCACCCTGTTCTTTATTTGGGTTTAAATTAATGACAACTTTACCACTTTAAAAAAAGCAAAACAAATTTCCATATGAAATTCTTTAACCACTAAAAATCACCATTAGCTAAATCTAATTAAGATGTTATTAAAGAAAGTTCTCTAAAATCGTATTTTCACCAGTGTTCGGAAATAAACAGAACATTATTTAGCGGTCGGCTCACACACCCAGGAACGATATCTATTTTTGTATTGTTTGTGTAGACGGACACAACCCTTAATACCGTTCGTAACTATTTTCAAGAAGTAGCCGAACATTTTATGGTGTTCTGTTCTTCGTTAAAAAAGAGCAATTGTAGTGGTTCTGTAGACAAACATTATATTTTAATGTTCTATAATGTTTCTTTTTTTATGATGAAATGAACAAACAAAAAATTTTAGCAACGACCACGGCACGAAAAGCATGTGTATGTATTTGTATTGTGTATTGCTAAGCCCAACTGAAACAAACGAACACTAACGAGCTGAACCGAACACAATGAAGTTTGTTAAAAAAAAAACGGAGCAAAATTATATGTTCTCATCTTTTTGTTGAGTTGGATAAGAACAGTATTATTTTTGTGTTTGAAATATGATAAACAGGGAAAAGTTATTTTTTTTATTGATTTAATACACAAACACAATTAGCGTTTGTGTTTTCGACAAATCTACCGAAGCGACCGAACGACTAAGGAGCGGAATTTAATGTTCATTTTTGAACACGCATTTTCACAACGTATTTTGTATTAAAAACAATTTTTTTATAATATTATTAATTGTTCACTACAAAATTTATTTTTTTACTAAAAAAGCCAGTTTTTTTTACCAAAACATTAAATTTTCAATAAAATATTTATTTTTTTTACAAAAAAAAGCAATTTTCAATTAAATTTTTTTTTACTAAAAAATAATAAAAATCGCCTTTAAATAGAAGTATGTGGACTAAGACGATTTTAACGTTAAATTATGTACATCGAAAATGAAAGATCGGAGTAAATGTTTTGCCTTATTCTTTTTTCATTTATTGCTGATGTCGGATTTCTCTCTCGTGATTTCGTACTTGACCGAAATAGTATGACACACTTAATTTGTTTAATATTCGTATTAAGAGTTAGTTCGGGTATTGTATAACCACTATTTCGTTTTTGGCGCTCTACGAAATTCTCTCGTCTAAAATGCCAACACCTTATTTTGATGTGATCTCTACTTTTATTCACCCAAAACGATTTCAAATTGTAAAATATCTAAGACATTTTAATACATTTACTTTTTTACATTTCTTACGATTTTTCCTTTATTGGTACAATCAAAACCTTCGGTTAATTATTTCTATTATCCCCTTTTTGGGAAAACATATCACTAGACTTAATTAATCTGCTCATTTTACAAAAAAAAAAAAACATTTTTTCTTAACAACCACTGATTCCATAGGCTCCATAAAACAACGTTTTCTTTGTCCCATTACGAATTCAAATCAAAGCTGCGACTTTTAATCGTCCTCATTAAAGATTGTTGCCAGCAATTTGCAGTTTTATCCTTAACCACTTAAAAGTACATGGGCAATTTGTGCTGCCGAGCTTATTAAAGTTCTTAGTACTTTAATTATATAATTTAAAATTTTAACATTCTCTCTGACACATTTTTAACAGAATAATTAAATTTTAACCAAAAATACTTTAATGAAATACATAAGTAATGAAAAAAAAGTTTCGTATGTATGAAAAACTACAAAAATGAAACTTTATTAATAATATTTATCAGCTCAATTTATTGCCTTAATTCACATTTCATCAAGCTATAAGAAAATCACGGCAAGAAAAGAAACAAAAAAAAAATACATAAAAACACCAAGAAGATATAAAATCAAGTTGATTTCAACCACTTCTTCAAATTTGGTCATCAATAATCAATATTGAAAAAGATGCAACAGCAGCAGTAACAGCGGTAGTTACTGTCTGCTGCTGCTTTTGTAAATTGTGACTTTTTTTATTTTTAATAAAAAACAATTAATTTTTGCAACATATAACAGTAGCAGCTACTTACTGCTGCTTTTATAACCAATAATAATAATACAGTGTGCTGAAAACGTCAATGTACAAAAAATTATATTTATTAATATTGTAGAATGAACAGTAATGAAAAAAATGTTTAAAAATGGTTAAGCAACGATTGAATATTATACGCCTCGTGTTTAGATAATACACGCAGGGGATTTTAGTACATGGGTTAAAGAACAATAAGCAGTTAAACTGCTTAGGAGCCAGAGATTTTTCAATTTCACTTCAAGTTAAATGCCAAAGCGATCTTAGCCCATGATCAGGGGCAGAAACTAATTCCTAACCCGGGGTATTTTCATCATCGTTATTTGTACTAAGATCATTTCTAACACTTGATCCGTGAAGTGGCGTCACCCAAAAACATTGCAGGGCATATATCCTACCACCTAGGAGCCACCAGTTCTCGTAGTATGCGGTAGGACGCGGGCGATCTTGGAAGATCTGCCAATTTCAAGCCCCGGTTAAAATTGGGGTATTAACTTCCCACAAAAGTGTAAAGCCGTCTGAAGAAGCCAAAAGACGTTATAATTTTCTATAGAATATTGGCATTTCCACAGAAATGTCGACTTTTTGTCACGTAACGTCACCAACCATTTTTAATTCTTTCTTAAAGAATAATGAAAATATTATTTACTTTTTTGCATATGGGTGTAGAGCGCAACTAGGTTTTCATAAAGTGAAAGAGAGGAAAAATTTGAACAACGTGGTTCTAAACTACAAGAATAATTGCTAGGTGACGTGACAAAAAGAGAGCTTTTCTGTGGAAATGCCGATATACATTTTTGTAGTTCGCTAAACCGTTAAAAAAGTTCATATGTGAACTCAAAGAACTGGCGTTAGGTGAACATGTCAAAAGCTGGCAGGACATTACTCTCGGCAGGATAAGGAAAGTCGAATTCAAATAGGACAAAGAAAATTAAAGGATTGAAGAGACCAATACTTAGAAAACTAAGGGGTAATAAAGCAGTGCAAGTTTAACTAATTTTTTGTATAAAAATGTGTTAAACAGGGGTGTCATAGAATCCAAGTCGGTTTTGCTTTTTGTCGGCTTTGTAAACCAATATTGGTTTAATTTGGTGCCATGAAAACAAGTCGGTTTTGTTATTTTCGAATACAAATAAAAACGATATTCGAATTATCTGTTTTTTATGTTTTGTAGCATGTGTTTACCTATTTAAATGCAATTTTTGGTTGTTTTTAATAACAAGAAAATTATAGAAAAGAAAATAAGAATGGTAAAACAGTAAACATATGAAATAAATGCCGTCGTTATAATATTTGCATTTGTATAATTTTATTGTTTTGTAAAAATATAAAGCGAATTTATTAAAAGACCAAAAAAAATTATTTATATAGTTTGCGACGATAAAGCAGCAAAGCTGCTCAAAAATTCGGAAAGTTTGCAAAAATCGCGGAAATTCGCGAAAATTTTTTATTATTTCAAAAAAGCCATAAAATAGATTAAAAGTGCCTAAAACTATAAGGAATGACGAAAATTCGGTAAAAATTTTTAAATTAGCGGAAATTCGCAAAAATTTGCAAACATGGGCATGATAACAACGTTTAATATTTATTAAAAAAATCGTTAAAGCTGTAAAGAACCAGAAATATAAGAGGAAAAAACCGCTTCTATCGCGAACATGGCTAAAATTCGCAAAAAATTGCAAAATTGGAAACAACCCCTAAAAATTATTTGAATTTTATAAATGGGTTTTATAAAATAAAATGTCGGAAAATAGCATAAAAAAGTTTGCAAAAATCACAAAAATTTGCGAAATTTTTCAATATTTTAAACAAGCCATAAAATGTATATAATAATAAATTGCTCTTGTTGCATATTTGCTGAAAAAGTGAGGAAAAGACTTTTGCGAGTTTGCAGCAACCCGCTGCCGGAGACATGCAAAAAATTATATTTTAACAATTTTATTTACTTCCATCTATGCAAAAAATCTAACGGTTGAAAAAATAAAATAAAAAAATTAAGCTTTTCAAAACTATTTGTATTTCCAATAAAAAAACAAGAGCTGTAAGCTGCTTGGTTTGTTTTCAATAAAAATCCGATGAAATTGGTTTCTATGACACCTAAAACCGACACTAATTTAAGTTCGTACAAAAAACCGACAACATTGGATTTCATGACACCAACGTATTTTTTTTTTGTCGGTTTCAAATCCAATTCCAATAAAATTGGTTTCTATGACACCCGTGAAAGCCAGTAAATCTATAAATCAATAAACATATAAACCATCTCTAAACGCATTAAATTGGGTGTTTATACTACCAATACAAATCATCTAAATTTGACAACATTTCATCAGATCATTATTGTTTTGACCTACAGAACATTAAAAAAAAAAATTGTGTTAGGTATGGGCTACAAATGTATATTTAAATACCCCCTTTTTGAATCCAAAACCAGTTTCACGAATTTTTTTTTTTTGTTTCTGCGATATTAAGCATTAATTTTGCTCCATATCAACTATTTTAAGGTTTATTAAGGATCTTTTTTTGATCTGCACGCCACTGTTTGGCGAATACGGAAAATTCCTCATACAAAAACGTACAAAATAAATATCACTCTTGGTTTACTTCATTGCCGTATGGAAAACGTTGTTAAAGCGAAAGCAAAATACACTGACAACAAGAAAATAAATTTTACTCTTGCTGCGCTTCATTGCCATAAAGAGAAAAAGTAATGAAAGCAAAAGTAAAATAAAATGTCAATAACTCAATACAGAGCAGTAAGTATACGTATACAGCACAAAACACTACTTTTTTAAAATAAATTAAGATAAGTGGCGTATGCGGCACAAAACAACAATTTCCACTTCCAACAAAATACCTTTTAGTTTTAAGTTCGTTCATGAAGGTTCACACAAATTTACATTTTTTTCTTCAAGAAAAATTGGTGGAAATGCAAAAAATTCTATTTATTTTACAAAAATTTTCATTTTTCTTTAAAACATATGCCAGAAGCAGTGGTAAAAATACAAAACAATCTATCGGGTATATTTTCAGAAAACTTTCTTTGAACCTTCATTGTCGTTTTTCTCCTCTACGACTTTTTGTTATATGCGCCAAACCAATAATGAGCTAACGATTTACCGTAAAATTATTTTTTAGACTATTGTAATATATGGGGCATTGATTTCCAGCTGTTGAGTTTAAGCGTCAAATAAATTTAAGTAAGGTTTAACTTAACGAGCGTTTAAGCATTCACGGATTTATAAGCCATAAGTAGTTAATGTATTTACAGGTAACACTGAACAATCGTTTACCACTGATAGCGGTTATTTCATGAAACAATATGTAGACCATATGGCGAAAGGGATGAGCCTCTAGAACACGAGTTATGCAAGTGTGCTGCATATAATCGAATTAGAAGCGAAAAATTTTAGAGGGACAATACACCAAATCTGTAATTCTTAAGGAAAGTGAAATGGAAAACCTTAAGGAAAGCTAATCTGATTTTGGACTTATCGATGGAGAAAACTCTTCGTTTAGAGCGCACAACATATTACATTGGCTAAGGTGTATCCCTAAATGGGTGATGCATCATCCACCTCTTTTTAACCTCACCTTAAATAACCCATTTATTCTGTTTCATATTATATTCGTCACTCTTTAAGCTCATATAAATTTTTATATAATTTCTTATGTGTTTTTTTTTTTGTCTTCTCTTATTGTCCACCACAAGAACTTGCGTTGGAGATGTGCGTTAAATGATTAAAACACATTAAAAATCCAGTAGCTTTTAAAACGATGATCGCACTTTCCACAATATGCTGCAATGAAATACAAAATCGAATGCAACAACATCAGCATCCAATAAATGGTAGCAGCAAAGAGTTTATACAGATAAAAAATATATAAAATTATTTTTAAGAAAACAACATTTTTTTGGGCGATTTTGTTGGCAGCAGACTTTGGGTTTGCTTTACTTTTTTTGGTTTCTTTTTTTTTTTTAACTGACGTGTTGTATAAAAGTAATCGTCACGTAATGGCAAGAACATGAATTTTTGTCATGCTTAAAAATCTTTTATTTGTAAGAATTGTTATTTTTATTTTTAGTATACTTCAGATTTTGTTTTCCGTCCAAACTTGTCAGAAATTATTCATAAGATGAGAGAGATTTTAACAAAATATTTTCCAAAAACAATGAAAAGGCTGTGAGATGTATGTCCTGTTAAATATATAAAATTATAAAAGCATTTAATTACAAATTTTAAACCATATTTTTTTTGGGAAAATACCAATTCTTGTAAGATTAATGGTTAAGGATTCAACATTTTTTATATAAATTTGTATTTTTTAAAGCCTCGACTTATATACCTATAACGAGAAGGTTCTGCAACTAATGGAAACTATTTTGCATTACACAATAGAATATTAAATTAGTTTTATGATCACCCTAATAATATTATGTTTGAATCGCCTTTTACATAAGTGACAAAACCATACATTATAATCTATATGATCGTCATATGGATACAATCAAGCAAGTTATCTTTCTTGGTTAACATAAAAAAGCTTCGGCATGTTCGTGGATTTTGAACCAAGACTTCGTTCGCTTTGATTACATTTAAAACAAAAACAACCCAATAAAAATTTTTATCATTTTGCGAAGCACTAAAGGTACATTTAAAAAAATAAGCGCACAATTATGCGCTACGCAATAAGACATACAGAAATGCAGTAAAGTAAGTGAAATAACTCTCAACAATTTTTATAAAAAATAAATAAAATTTCAAGTGCTACGGCATTCCCTTACTACGAAGCAGGTTTGTAAGGGAGAATACAAAAAAACAACTGTAAAAAAACATTCAGTGTGTGAAGCTGTTCGTTACATCTAACAATTTTTTTATGCGCTTTATGTGTCAAAAATGTATTGCTTCAAAGTGGGAACTCGCCATATAAAATTCATGTCTTCCGTAAGCGCAATGGTAAGCGAAACTCTTACATTTCTCCCTTACAAACCTGCTTCGCTCGAAGCTCAATTTTTTATTGGGAAATTATAAAATATGGTTTTTGTTTTACATGTAAGTTAAGCGAACGAAGTCTTCATTCGGTAACGATGAACAGGACAATAGTAATGGTTGCGATATTTATAAAATATGTCCAAACAATCATAATAATTTTCTAGTATGTAAAGACTTTATTGAGGTTTTTGTTTAATTGCTTCTACACCCACAACAAAACTATTTCTAAAGAACATTTTAAACATTTTATGTTAAATTTAACCATATTTCTATCACTGACAACCATATTATAGTTAAATTAGTCGTCCATCAAGAAGACACAACCATATTATGGCTGCCTCCGATCATGTTATGGTTGATAATAACTAAAATATGTTTAACACTTATAATATCATAGTTGTTTTTCAACCATAGCATGTTACTTTTAGAAAAGAGGAAAACAATATTGTTAATTTGAAAATAAATTATTGTCATATTTAATCATAACATGTTCAGAGGAAACCATTATATGGTTCTGACTTCTTGCGAGAGGACTAATTTAACAATAATATGGTTGTTGGTGATAAAAATATAGTTATATTAAATATATTATGTTTAAAATTTTCTGTAAAAATAGTTTTGTTGGAGGTGACCACATGTTTTTCCAAATAAAAAAAAAATAGGAATTTGTTACAGTAACTATAGCCAGTCACTTGAGAAATTAATCCTGAAGTTTTCTTAAATTTTCATTTAATATTTAAAAATAGAAGCCACCCACCTTAGAATAACATTTGTTTACGCCACTGGTGGTAGCAAATATCTTTAAGGGGTGGTCCAATCAAAACGACCGATGTTAATTGTAAATAAAACAAAAAGAATTCAAAGAATAATTTTAATATTTTTTATATGATAGAAGGATCTATGGCAATTATGTGTGAAACAAAATATCGGCCAAATGCTTGCCACGGCTGCGGTAGATAGAAAAATGCATCTTCATATTGATGATGCCCTAACATCAGAATTGTGACATCAATGTTACTACAAAAGGCATCAATGATGCAAAAAGTAACATCAATCCAATAACTAACGTCTTCGTACAATTTTGTCATATTTTACGTGTCATCTATTGATGCTAATGTGTCCTTTCTCCAATGTTACTGCGTCATCGCGCTGAGGACATGTTCGTCATTTCTGTGATGCCGATGTGTCATCCCATTGATGACATAATTCCATTTTGACCCTAATGACACTTTGGCCAAGTGATGTAAAGGTTGACATCACCATGATGAAAAGTGTCATGAGGTCAAAAACGAAGACACTTGTCATAATACTGATGTCAAAATACATCAGCGTTATGATGCCTTTTCTATCAGTGTACCTCTATCCGATGGTCCGTATTTTCAATGATCTCAGAGTCATAGTTGCGATTAAAGGTCGTAAATGTGCCGAATTATCTCATCATTTAGCTCTTGAATCGTTCTTGTCTTATTAAAGTACTCTTTTTCTTTTGAATATCCATAAAGAAAGAATTCCAACGAAGTCAAATCACATGATCGCATCGCCATGACGTGAGATAGCACGGCCATTGAATTTATGCGCATTATGAGAGCCATTTTTTCGTTGGCAGGTTGGCACGATCCTGTTGGAACTACATATCATCCAGGTACATATATATCCTCAATTTCTGGCTATAAGAAGTCCGTTATCATCTCTCGATACCGAACACCATTCATTGTTACTGCTTGGCCAACCTAATTTTCAAAGAAGTACGGCCCGATGACGCAGTACGAACTGCGTGAGCATGCACAGGTGTTTTCACATTTTCTATAGACCCAGTTTGTTGAAATTTTGCGCACATTTCTTCCAATTGTGGACAGACACATTTGGTCGATTATGCTGACCAAGAAAAATCACGAAGTGCACAAAATGAATTTTGAAAGCCCATTTTCGAAAAAGGCGCCGCTCAATTGTATATCTCTCCAAAGAAATGTTATTGAAAAAAAAAAAAATTGAGTTGGGCAAACAACTTGTATTTAAGAGTGACTCACAATTAACATCGTGCGTTACGGTTGGACCAACCTTTATTAGCCTAGCAACAAAAATCAGGGGCCAAATTATGGCAGTCGTGATCGAATACTTTTTCGATTCGAAAGCAATTCAATTTCTAATTCTTTCTGTCCATACTGAACGGAACGAAATTATTTTTTTGGTGTTGTACAGCATTTATTTGAGTTTTCAAACACTGAAAAAATAATACCGATTCGTTCAGTATTGACTGAAATAAAATTGCTTTCGAATCGAAAAAGTATTCGATCACGACTGCCATGATTTGCCCCCAGTTTTTTGCGACCAATTGTTAAAAAGTATTAAATTAACATATTTAAAGATGATTTTTTTGCTAATTTCTTGTATCTAGAGCGGTAGAAACAGAGATCTAGTAAATAGATACTAGAACGGGATACTTGAGGTCAATGGCTTTAGAGCAAACATTGCTCTTCTTTTGAAAAATATATTTGTGGAGCAATTATATGCCTATTTGAGGGTAAATTTTAGACTTTTTTAAGAAAGGTGCACAACAGACCCATAAGTTGTGGATTAACTGCCTGTTTTTAGAAAACGTAAGCAAGTGAGTGAGTGAGAAATTATATTGAAAACAACAATAAATAACGAAAATTTGTTTTTGTTTTTAATATAATTTCTCACTCACTCACTTGTTTACGTTTTCTAAAAACAGGCAGTAAGAGGGTCATGACATTTGATAGAGATGTTTGGTTTTATATAAGCAAACACCTCGCCGACGGCGTCGAGTCAACTAAGGGTGGCCGTGGAGTATATTTCAAGTAAAACAACAATTTTTATAAAATTGTAAATGAAAGGTTTGTAAAAAATTTTAATAATTTTTTTAACGAAAGTTTTAACTTATATGAGATTGTTCAAAGCGTAATTTAAAAATATTTCAACCTCCGAAAATAAACGAATTTACATAAAAAATTGTTAATAACTTTGCGAACATCCGATACAAATGTTGCTTCCTTCCATTCAAAATTCGAGCTAAACTTTTTCTACTTAAATTAATCAAAAGCAAAAATCAGTTCGTTAAAAAAATTAAATTTCTTAAGAAGACAAACAAATATTGAGTGTCATACATTTGACACCATTTAAGCAACATCTGATGACGATAATTCCCTTTTAAACTAAAAAAAAAACTTTGATGAGCCAGCCGCTTGAGAACATTCGAAATAGGAGAGTGAATGAGTGACCTTTGTTAGAAAAAATTGATCAATAAAAATTTTCTTAAACCTTGAATAAATTTATTTATTTATTTTACATTTAATATTTTATTTAATGTATTTATTTATATAACTAATGGCAAATAATAAACTAAACTAACTACTACTAATATGCATAGCGAAACCAAATAAATTATAGAACAAAACTTATTTAAAAAATACAAAGAAAAAAAAACAATCTTTTAAAGTGTCTTTAAATACTGTGAATTGATGTAGTTATTGGAATTGGAAATTTATCGCGAAGATAGTATTGTTACTGAGTGTGTGGCATTTAAGACATATTGCATCAATTTATTAATGACGTTTGTTGGTTGTTAATTTCAAATAGAAAATGGTTAATAATAATTCTATTGAAGTAATTGTTAGTATGTGCTGATACGTTTAAAAAATTGATAAACAAAACCATAACAAATAATTTCAGTTCTGTTTATTTAAAATCATTAAAAACTAGAAATATTTTTTCAAACAATTTAAAATATTCAACACCTTGCAAACGTGTTTGCAATAAAAAAAAACTTTGTTTAAGCTGATGTAAAAAAAAGTTAATATACATTTACATTTATTTTCCAAATGAATTAACTCAGTTGAAGAAAAATTAACAAAATTATTTAAACATTTTATGTGCGTGTACAAACAACACTTACTTACAACTCAAACCAGACTGAGATAATGTTACTTACGTATGTTTGTTTGTATAGAGAAGTTTGCCGGTGTTGATCGGCATCTTTGGTTCTTCAAAACATGCAACAATTTAAGCATTTTTTTAAAAGTTTATTGTTGGTTTTCATAACAACTTGAGTTGATCTATGTACATTAGGGCAATAACCAATTTTTGGCGTAGTACCACGGAGTTGCCAAGAATGTTTTAGTAATGAAAACACCTGTCTCCCGTTGTTTTGCGAAAAAAAAAACCTCACGCAGGCAAGCAAATTTCTAAAACCTTCGAAGAAATTTTGATCCGCGATGAATTGTAAACCATAGGAAAATTTTTAAATCTAAAGCAGTGGAAAAATTCCAAAAAAGCATTTAAGTAATACTTATAGAAATATAAACAAATATCAAATGTATATTTTTTGAAATTGCCGTGAGATTAAAAAGGTTGTTTTGAAACTTCAACCCGATCCCTGCGTGAATTTTTTTAACAATTCGAAAAATTATTATATTTTTTATTAATAAATTTTAATGTTCTACACTACTATACTAATCCGTTTTTGATATTCGCAAAAAGTGTGAAAAAGTTATAGCCCTAATGTACATGCATATATGCTGGTAATATGTTCTATACATGTAGAAAAATTTTAGGCTTGGAACTTTTCAAAATTAAGAAAGTAGTTCTAAAAAATAGTTCTGTTGATTTGAAAATCCGAAGCTTCATATTGTTATCATATTCAATTATTTTACGAACCATATTTTGTATAGAAACCTATTCCCTTCGGGATTACAAACGATAGCAGTGCAAAACCATCTCCTGTTGAATATGATCATTACCCAATTCAAACCTTTGACTTCGATCTATAGTGAAAATTTTACATTATTGGCTTAACTTGCGTAAACAAAATGACGGGATATTAGTATCGATTTTTAAATTGATAGCAAAACAACAAAAACAAAAATTTTTATCAAAAATTGCAGCCCCCTTTTACGAAAAATAAGCTCAGATGTGAGCAAAGTACTCTTTGCTAAGTTGAAATAGTTTGTTGGGAGTGCCCTCGAAGGTTGTAAGTCCAATTACTTTTCTCACAAAATTCCCGAAGTTGTACCTATTAAAAATTATTTATTTTTAACTCTTTACCAGCGTTGCCATTATCTGAATTATGTTTAGAATTTCTTGAACCGTTGCATTTTTGTGAAATTTTTATCATTTTTTAACTAGTATATGGATAATAAAATATTTAGAAAAATTTTTTTCTCAGACAGATCTAAAAAAATCAAAGACCAATTCTGACCATTTTAAAATTATTTTATTTTATCTTCTTAAGGTGTTATGATACTTGCTATTTTTTGTATTGGTTTTTATTAAGATTGACTAAATGAAACAAAAAATGCGAGAAAGAACAAGAAATACAATTTGATAAAATCTAAACAAAACAAACAATACTGCCCACGTTGTTTCCCCACAAAAAACCGTCATAAAAGCTAAAAATCGCAAAAAAAAAAAGTTAAAAACCGTTTCTTTCGATCAAAAAATAAAAAAATTGGCAACAGTGCTAACAATTAATCTGGAAATGTCAATTTTAATTTAAAAAATTTTATATTTTTTTTGACAGTCTTAGATTATTTATCGATAACACATGTATATTTGTTTGACCTTTCAAGATTTTTTATGATATAATCATACTCTTTACAATTAGAAATTGGGAATTATTTCCTTGTGAAGGTTATTTTTTGTAATAGTTCTATTCCTTTAATTTTTCAGAAATGACTTTATACACTACCAGGTAAAATGTAAAAAGAAAATACAATATAATAGTCTGGTAGTGTATAAAGTCATTTCTGAAAAATTAAAGGAATAGAACTATTACAAAAAAAAAAAAAAAGCTTTACAAAATACATAACTGAAATTTAACTCATAGAATAAATTCGAAAAATGAAAAAAAAAGTTTATAATCATACTCTTTACACTTAGTCAGTTTTCCTATGCAAATATATTTGCACTGTTCTCCAATATAGAAAAAATACAAAAAATACCAAGTATCATAACAGCTTTAGAACGGCGTCGTGCACTTTGATTTTGGGTCGATATGGCAGCAGGACCAATACTTTATTAAGGCACTTAGAAGTGTTTCCAGGACTTTTACTCGTGTACGTACTAGTGTCTCTTTTTCTTTCGGGAATTTAAATGTTAATTTTTGAAAAGTATAATGTGAGATTAGTATTGATGAGAGGACCAAAATTTTTATTTTTTATTTTTTTTTTTATTTTTTTTTATTATTGAATCTTTCTTATCGAAATTTACAATATGTATTCAAATCTTAATTCTACTTGTTGTTTATTAGTTGTTACCAGTGTAACCACTAACTGCTGTATTCAAATTTTAAAAATGTCTTCTAGTTAGGCTCAAAGTATCGGTTCTTTTTAGCCTCTGGTGACCTTCGAACTGAAGCAGACCCCGAGCGAGGTAGTTAGGTTGGGCCATTAGTTTATCGATGTAACTTATTGAATATTTTTTAATTTCCTCCTGGATAGTGGGGACGTTGAGATCTCTGTGGATAATATTATTACGTATATACCATGGGGCGCAGACAATTTGTCGTAATATTCTAGACTGTCTTCTTTGAAGCTTTTGGATGTTAGATGCACAAGCAGTACCCCATAATTGGATGCCATATGTCCATATTGGTTTTATGATGGACTTGTATAAGAGAATTTTGTTGTCTAAGGACAAGTTCGAGTTTCGACCGAGAAGCCAATGTAGCCGTTATTTTCGCTTCAATATGACGCGACCAGGTCAAGCGTCTATCTATATGAATTCCAAAGTACTTAACATGGTTTTCTACCGGAACAGTGACGTTATTTATTTTTACAGCTGGGCACGTTTGTCTTCTGAGCGTGAAAGTTAAGTGAGCACATTTAGCCGGGTTTACCTTTATTCTCCATTTTTCTAGCCAGGCCTCTAGTTCATTGATGTGGGACTGCAGATTTTGCGATGCGACTTTTGGGTCATGGTTAACGCTTATAAATGCTGTGTCGTCTGCAAATGTAGAGGTATGCGTGCTCAGGTTTGTTGGCATATCCGCTGTGTATATTATATATAAAAGCGGTCCTAATATGCTGCCTTGGGGGACACCAGCAGTAATTTTCTTGAGGGGGGAGTATTTATCTTGCGACCTTACTATGAATGTTCTACCTGTTAGATAGCTCTCCAGAAGCTTGTGAGTGTTTTGAGGAAGCATTCGTGTTATTTTGATGAGTAGCCCATCATGCCAAACTTTGTCAAAAGCTTGGGAAATGTCTATAAACAGTGCTGAGCAGTATTGCTTTTTCTCAAACGCCGATCTAATAAGGGTGACAATTCTATGCACTTGTTCTTTTGTACCATGTTTCGCTCTGAATCCGAACTGGTGATCCGGGATGATGTCGTGTTCATTTAGATGAGGAGTTATACTTAAAACGAATATTTTTTCGAAAAGCTTCGATAGGATTGACAATAAGCTTATCGGTCTGTACGACGCAACCTGGCTAGCATCTTTTCCTGGCGTGGGAATCATAACAGTTATAGACCTCTTCCATGAGGATGGGAAGTATCCGACTCTTAATATAGCGTTAAAAATGAGCAGCAAGATTCTGGAAGCAGACGATGGTAGGTTTCTTATCATTGACCCTGTGATGCGGTCAGGTCCGGGAGATTTTCTAATATTCACTTTTTCTATTGCAGATTTTACTTGAGTTATGTTAAATTTTAATGGATTTTTTACCTTATCAGGAATGATTGGACGACAGGAACAAGTATGTGTATCATGTGGCGTGAAAACTTTCTCAAGGTGGCCCGCGAAAGCGTTTAATTTTTCATGTGTGTTTTTGGCCCAAGTGCGGTTTTCCAGTCTTAATGGAGATTCTTGGGTTATAGGGCATTTCATATGCCGTACAGCCTTCCATAAGCTATAATTGGAGTTTTTTGTGGCGTCTAGGCTGTTTAGATAGCCTTCTATTGCGGACTCGTGGTTCTGTCTCAATTTGTTGCGAAGTGTGGTCAGGCATAATTGTAGTTGGGCCTTAGTGGTTGGGGAACGACTGTTTTGCCATTGTCTTCTTAACTTCCTTTTTTCTCTGATAAGGGTCTCTATATCCGTCGATGTATTGTAAGGAGCACGTTTAATTGTCCGCTTGATTGGGGTTGCATTTCTTGCTGCAGTATCCAAGACTTCTGTAAATCGGTCGACAGCTATTTGATTGCAGCTTGATTGGGGTTGCATTTCTTGCTGCAGTATCCAAGACTTCTGTAAATCGGTCGACAGCTATTTGGATGTCAGATGAATTTTTTAGGGGAATGCACTGTGATAGGTGAGAGCTCACATACATTTTATACTTTAACCAATTTGTATTTCTGTTTGGATAGGAAATAAAGTTTGCAGCTGCAGCGTCAGAGTTACCTTTTAAAATGAGGATTGAAGGTGAATGATCAGACGAAAGATCATAGGAGGAACTAACTAGTACCTGATCGCGCTTGATGTTTTTAATTACAGCAAAGTCAATAAGGTCTGGTAGCTTATTGAAGTCGGTTGGCCAATAGGTAGGCTCACCACTCGATACCACATCAAAATTATTTGCAGTTACGGTATTGTATAGCTGATTACCTCTAGGACTAATAAGTCTGGAGCTCCAATATGTATGTTTAGCGTTGTAGTCGCCAGCAGCAATGAATTTCTGGCCCAATGTGGAGAAGAAGTTGAGAAATTTATCGTTTACAATTTTGTGCCTCGGGGGACAATAAACGGATGTTAACGTTAGATTGAAATCAGTAAGATTTATAGATGTGGCCTGGATACAATCTTCTTCGTACTCTGGCAATGGTAAGTGTCTGATGTGTTTGTGCACAATTATGGCCAAAATTAGTGGCAATTTTGTCACACAAATGAGGCATTTTTGGTACATATTTTACTGGGCAATGGATTTACATCCATGCACTGGGGCGGATTTACATCCGTCAGCTTTGATTATTTTAATTTCAGATAATCCGGAGGTAGATGGCACACAGGAGGTTGAACTAAGTCAGGGGTACGTGGAGGGTCATACTGACTAGCAGGGTTAATAGAGTAGTCAACAGAGTGGCGTCAGCAGAGGAGAAGTGACAGAGAGGCGTTAGTAGAGTAGTGTAAACCGAGAGTTGTCAGCAGAGAAGAGAAGTCAAAGAGCGTGAGATAAGGAAAGCCGAAACAAACAACAGATGCAATACAGCAGGCAGTGTGATGAGAGTTTACCGCTAGCGGTTCCAACCAAAGTAGGAAGTGTAGTTGCTTCAAAGCAACAGTTTTGAAGTTATACGCGAGTATGTAAAAGGAGGTGTATAAGATAATGAAGGTTCTTGGTTTTTGGACTGCAAAGTGAGAAGTTGTAACAGAGCCGATAAGAAAAGAAAAATACAACAAAGTGAAAACAATACACAGTGCTATTAATTAAGTAGGGGATTGGTAACACCAATTCCTTGGTAGTAGAGAATAGACACTGGTTTTGCAACCAGTAAAGTGAGGAGGATTTACATCCGACTTATCTTGACTGAGATTTACATCCAGTATGGTAATAGTGCAGAGCACTGAGTAAGTGCTAAGCGGTAGGCATTTCTGGGGTTACACCCAGAAACCAGGGGGTCCTAGTATAGTCTTGGACTTACATCCAAGGTAAACGAAGGGTAGGAGTTAGAGGGCAGGAGTTGTAGGTCACTGGCTCTGGTTATAACAAGATGTTCACGAGGCAGCAGGAGCTCCCCGGAAACCTGGTGTGAACCGAAATAAACGATAGAAAGTGTGTTAAAGATAAAAGAATAATAAAGAAATAAAGCCGTATCAAAATAAGCGTTTTCTTTCTCGTAAATAAATTTATGTAACGGACCCCGGACGCGACTGAGTGGCACCCCAGCTTTAAACCCGCAGTAACCGGAGGTTCCTTACATTAATTGGAATTAATTTTTGTTTTAATAATATAATTGGTTTTATCTGAAAAGAAACTGTGTAGAGTTTAGCAGATTCTTTCAAAATTCTCGTCATTGTGGTCTGATTTAAAAAACAAATTTCGAAAGAAATTAAAAAAAAATCCTTCGTCTTCTATAAATTTATTTTCGGATTATTGACTGTCACAAAATCTAAAATTTTAATAAACTTTCTAATTCGCGAAATTTTCTGGCTTAAATTTCGGGAATTGAAAAAATCGAAGTTACTCGGAAATGTTTTCCGAATAAGTTCCAATCTAAGTCTTATCGCGGATAAAAATTTCGCGAAAAAATTTGTTTGTGTAACTTCTAGGGATGTAACGATGCTCCTTTTTGCGGATACGATACCGCGACCGATACTCAAAATAAAACATCGCCTATACGAACATTGAATTTGAATTCAAGTTAAAATTAACAAAAATCAAGTAGATTAATTTTTTTATTATACAAAATTACAGTGTAAGAGATTATTTTCACTGAGGGAAGGAAAAGAATACGAAAAAAAACAGAGGAAAGGAGGCAACATGTAATTTGAAATGTAAGTGATAATTACAGCAATTTTCGAACCACCAGTACTACTGGTTAACGATTGATGTTTGACTGTTGGCTAACGGGCACCGCAGTGGTACAGTGGGTAGAACTCAAAGATCATCCGACGATAGAATGTGGTGATTCTTGAAACATGTAAAGATCAACCCGGGTTCAAATACCCGCTTAGCCAAGAAAAATTAGGAAAAGGCTTGAGTTCATCAAATCGAATTTTCACTAATTTATTTTTACTGAAGGTAGGAATTCTACAACATGAAATTTTTTAAAATTTATTGATAGTTTTTATTCTTGGCTGAGCTGGGGATCGAACCCGGGTTGAATTTACATGTTTCAAGGATCGCCACATTCTTTCATCAGATTTCTTTGACGTTCTCACCTCTGCAGTCAAACATCAATCTTTAACCAGTGGTAATGGTGGTTCGAAATTTGCAGTAATTATAATTTTTCTATTTAATTTACATGTTGCTTTCCTTCTTCTGTCTTTTCGTATTCTTTCTTTCAATACTTTGTCTTGAAAACCTGAATACATTTGTTTATTACGTTAAATTTAAATAAATTTCATGTTGCAAAATTCCTTTCTTTAGTCTGGGTTTACACAGTGAAAGTTTTCTTTTAGAAAGTCTGACTTTATAGGTGAGAGGGGAAGAGAACAGGCTACTCTTCTCTCCCCTCTCACCCATTAACTCAAACTTTCTGAAAGAAAACTTTCTTAGTGTGAACCCAGACTTAGTAAAAATATTTTAATGAAATTTGATGAACTCAAGCCTAGCTAGAAATATCAAAAATTATATATTAACTGGCGTATTCTTAAAAAATTAAAATAGATTTGAATTGTGTTTTTAGAAAAATTTGTTTGAAAATTTTGCATTAAAACACATTTCTAACTTATTATATTTTTTTATCAATACGGCAGGCAGTAACAGTTTAACTACCAGGCACGGATTCAGAGGGGGGGAAATAAGGAAATTTCCCCCCCGTAAATTATAAAAATATGTTTTGTTAATTTCGATAATACAAGAATTCCCAATAATAATATTTTTTTAATGTACAAAATTTTTGGAAATCCCAGCAAGGTTTTTTTTATGGAATCTCCAACGAAATTTTCAATAAGTATTTTTTTGTTTTTTTATTGAATCTCTAACGAAATTTTTAATAAGTATCCAAATCTTAATCTTAAAAGTTATTTAATAGATATTTCCAATGAAACATCTAGTTAACCGTACATAAATACTTATTATTCTACATTCAATCCCAGCAGGTGTCATCTATATCCAAAGGCTTGATAATGCGTGCGGTTGAATTATTAATAAACCTTAGTAAATGCAATATTTATGTGTTATATGAATCAAAATTCCTTTCGATAATTTCTGACGAAAGCAGTGATTTGTCGGGGAAAAGCCAGATTTCCTTATCTTTAAGATATTTCAACATACAACAAAAAGCTTTTAGGGAAGAATTTATTGGCTTTGTTGTAAACGCATTTGAAGAGGCTTTAAAAGATATTGATGACGTTGATGTGTCCATTGATGCGAAGGCACTTTTATCAATAGTTCTTAAAGCTTTGACAAAATTTTGGTCTTGACCTAAAAAATGTGTAGGAGATGGAACAGATGGGTGTCCTCTGATGTCAGCAGAAAATGGAGCTGTTCATAATTTCTGAAAAAGCGACAAATGCGAAACAAACGCATTGCTATTGCCATAAATCGAACATCTCAATTTCTAAAAGCAATAAAGTGCCATTAATACAAAAAGTTGTATCATTTGTTAAAGAAACGACAAAATTTTTTAAATACAATCATCCTAAGCGAAAAACAGTTTTAGCAGAGTATTTGGGAGCCAAACTCTCGTCATTATGCGTCTTTACAACAAGTTTACATCATATAGTAGAAGCTTTGGAAAAAATATCTGAGTGGAAAGGTAGTATCCATACCTTTATATTAAGGAACTCAATTAGTACTTTTAAATTTATTTGCGGAATATACATATCAAGTGTGAAACCTATAGTAACACAGCCACTTAGAATCATTTTACAAAAGCAAAATATATTTCTTCAAAAAGGATCAAGCCTTGTCAAAACTTTAATTATGAGCCTTGAAGAAAAAAAAAAAAAAAAGCCGAAGAACAATTTAAAGCAATTTTTGAAAAATTTAAAGCTATTTGCGTTCAAATCGAGGTTCCAAGACTTGAACGAAATAATCACATCCAAAATGTTGAATATTACTACCGAGTTTTAGGTTACATTCCTCTTATTGAATTTATTTTAGAAGATCTCATAACCACTTTCTCAATACATATCCCAAATGTATTGAACATACCTAAACTTCTACCTCAAAGTGTAATCAAGTAATATACAGATACAATACTGTTAAAACCACAACAAGCTGATGAGGTGATTATATTTGATAAAAGAGATAAACACCTACTAAGATCTAAACTTGAGCCTGATCTATCAGATAACGTTGTAGATGCTTTAATAAACTCTGATGAAGATATCTACCCAAATCTAAGAAAAATATTTAAAACTTTCGTTTCAATGCACATTATATATGGTACATTTATTGTTTATATATGCTACATACTTTAGCCCCCATATGCATAAATGATTATTGATATGTTTAAATAAACAATTTGATTGACGTTTATTGAAATAAATTTTAAGATTAAAGTGCGAGTTGATTTACATAATGGAAAAATATCTTGTGCAACTTTAATAGCTCGTTCGGCGCACATATTACTACGCTGCTGAAAATTATCATTGTTTTATATATCCGCCAAACAACTCATTAAAATTTAGTTTATAAAAAAACCGTGAAATAGAGTCGCGATTTTTTTTGCGCCCTTCTTCCGTACAAATGGTAAGATCTTGTTATATTCATGAAATTATTAGAAAATACTTACAATTTTGTAATTAAATGTTTATTTTGTATAGTAAGGAGAAAAATTGAAATTCAAAACTTTATCGCGTTTGGTGCGGAAACTTTCTTCAGCATCGCGAAAAAGTAATACATAATTTCTTAATATTTTTTCACGGTCTATACGGATATGCGATGAAGAATTTGATATTCGCAAAAATTGCAAAAAATTGTTTTTAATAAACTTTTAAAAACAAATATTTTACTTTTTAGTATCATACAAAATTCCCCCCCCCCCTAAGGCTCAAGCTGGATCCGCGCCTGTTAACTACAAATCACAATTGTTCAAAATAGAAAAAGTAATGTATAAAAAAAGTAGTATCAACTTTTGCGGAGACAGACCTGCAGATGCTAGTTTGAAAACTTCAGCGCCATTTTAAACACTTTCGGAATGCAGAGACAAGTTAAGTAGTTACAAACTACATTTCTTTATACGATTGAAGTATTGACATATTCCAGGTTTCTATCGAGGGTAAAGAGTTGTAAATTGTTTTCTAAAGCCTTAAATCTTTTTTTTATAGCTAATGCTAAGTAAGCCGGAAAAATTTGGAATATTTCCCATCTCCGTAGATTCATTTATTAATTGAAACAACTTTATGCTGATTTTATGCTCTGCTTTTTAATGTGTTATTTGTCTTAGTTGCTATGCAAAAAATTAGCATAGAAAATTAAATTGTTTTTCCAAAAATACTGCAAAAAATATGTAAGGTCTCGTCGTATCGACAGCAAAATATTGCCGATACCAATGTATCGGAAAACTGAATTATCGTCGATATATCGGTATTGGTATTTATTACATCCCTAGTAAATTCATACGATTTTCAACAATTTCCATCAAGGATCCATGTCTTTTTTTTAACTGGTAACACTAATTTTTACCCTAATCTAGTCTTTCTCGAATCCTTTCTTTGCAGCACTCTCTTTCTTAAAAATTTCATGATCATCAAGTTGCAGTTGTTTTATGATATTGCAAACTTTTGTGATAATTCATATGTACATATGTACTTAGCCATTAAAGCTCTATTTCTAAAAATCATTTTTAATTGCACGTTTTTCCAGGAAATAACGATATATAAAATTAAGCACGAAAATGGTTTCTGCAATTAAAAATAGAACTCAAAAAATGTTTGTACAGGTTCATATTAGCTCCTAGTGGTGCTTCGGCTAAAAACCACTTGTTAATGTTGTAATATACATAGTTCATAACTCATTACTTACGAGTCGACCCATTTATCTTAGGTGGCCCTAAAATTGCCATTAAATCCTTGTTTTAATAGAGTTTTTCTTTTCCCGGACTTTTCATTTCCCAGGAAAACGGGATACTTATTTGAAATTGTTTGCAGTTTCGGGTACCTACAATAAAGCTACTTTAACTTCCCAATTAAAAACAAAATTACAACATTTATTCTCAGTGTCTTTACAACTGTTTTAAAAACAAAATACTGCATCTGAAATAAATACAGTAGCTGCAGCTTAGTTAGTGACAGTAAGCAGCATAATTATAGCATGCAATCATTTTGAAACTTTTATGATTATTATTATAAAGTATGGGCATGAATGTTAAAATCATGATCAAATTCACTCATCTTCACTAACTCTTCAAGCACTAAAACCACTTTCCATTCCATTTTAACTGCTTTATCCATAACATAAATTTCCAAACGGCAGTAAAAATGTGATGGCAATTGTATTTCGTATTGAAATGAAAAATCAAATGTATTGAATTGTATCGTATCGTATCGTATTTTCTTAATAGTTTTACAACATAACACATTCATTCTAACATCAGCCATTTAATGTTGAAAAGAAAAAAAGAACAAACTTAAGATCGGATTCTTTTACGTAGAAAGGAATGATCATGCATGTTAATGAAGGGAGTGAGAACGGAAAAAGGGGAAAAAACTATATATAAAATCGTAAGAAAATTTATGATCATCCATCATCACCATAAACAGCACAATATTGTATGTATTTTCAAGTTCCTCTCAATAGACTCTCATAATATTTATAAGACTACAAATGCTTGTTTCCTTCATTTAGGTTTGAGGTTTTTGTTTGGTTATTAACTAAAAATAATTAAATGTTAAGTTTTGGTTTTATTTCATCATGTCTGCATAAGCTTTTTTTTATTGTGTGTGTGTGTGTGTTTGAGTTTTGATGTCCTGCCAATTTGACAAAAATTCTTTGACAACGTTAAAGCACCCATCCCAGCAAACAATTTTTGTTAAAATATTCAACGTGACACCTTAGACGAGTTTGACTAGTGATGGTAAACTCTAGCAATAACTTTAATAACTTTATACTCAATAAATTAACATCCCAGTTAAAACTTCGCCTTCAAAATAATGTCTTGAGTAATCAGAAAAACATAAGAGCACTACTAACAATTCTACTGAAAGAACCAATGAATTTTACAAGATAAGTCCCAAAATGAACGCATTAAAAAGAATGTCATTATTTTTTTTACCTGCACACATCCAGAAAGAAGTTGTTATAGATGTAGTTATAGAAGAAAGATACAAAATAATGAGTTAAAGAAGCTATTCATTTTGAAAAAGTAGGCGAAGTTTTTACTGGGATATTGTCATAATATTATAACGTTAGCGGTTTCTGCGCATATAACGTTTTAACATACTAATTTATGATTAGTCTGTGCCCATGTTCTGTAACTCTCGCGTCGAGAAACTTTTCGATTGAAATTCCATAAATTGAAACAAGCAACTGTTTTTCTCACTTAACTGGGTCTAAAACATTTTTGGCAAGTATTAGCTGTCACGTAAGGAATTTAGTCGCCAATTTACAGATAAAGTTTGCCTGTTAAATTTCTGTGAGAAAGTTCCCGCTTTGAACTGTTAAGTAAACTCAAAAATAAAAACGGGGCGAGAAAAAATCTTAACACTTAAAACATATTAAAAATGAAAAAGGAAAAGAATAGTAATAATAATATTTTTTTCTTGTTAAATTTTTTCTTGTTAAATTTTTTCATTGTTTAATTATTTTGCTTTTAGGATTTTTATAAACTATACCAATGTTTTCAAAGCTCGTTTTAAAATAACAAACATTAAAGTCGCACTTTACATTATTTGCTATAGCCAACGGTTGTATTTTCGCCGCCGTCGTTAAAAAATTTTCAATTTTAGTAAATTTTGGTCGGCGTCAATGATATTTGTGACTGGCGATCTCAACGTCGGCAATATCACATCGGCTTCTAGTAAAATGTTATGAAATTTATAACGTTACGACGTAATCTCTTTTGATAGTTTTCGGCATGAGTTACAGACACACTTTTTTCTCACCTTTAGGGAAATGATGGAACGTTTTATTTAACTATTTTCGATGTACGCACTAAAGTTACAGAACACGCACGCAGAGAAAAACATGTTTAAACATGGTCACCTCCAACAAAACTGTTTTAAAAGATTTTTAAACATTTTGTGATTAATATAACCATATTACTGTCACCTACAACCATATTATGGTTAAATTAGTCCTCCATCAAGAAGCCATGTTATGGTTAAATATGGCCAATAATTTGTTTTAAAATTAACAATACTATTTTCCTCTTTTTCAAGAGCAACATGCTATGGTTGAAAACCAACCATGCTATTACAAGTGTTAAAAACATATTTTAGTTATTTTTGACCATGACATGTTTGGAGGCAACCATAATATGGTTGTGGCTTCTTGATGGAGGACTAATTCAATCATAGTATGGCTGTGGGTGACAAAAATATTGTTAAATTAATCATAATACATAAAATTATCTTTAAAAATAGTTTTGTTGGAGGTGATTATATTTAAACATATTTTTTCTCTGGGTGTGGGTAAGGGATATTTGCTTCGAAATTCTGTTCGCAAAATCTGACAAATTTGCCGAGTTTCCCGAAAAAATTTTCCATACTCTCAAAAGAAAAATTATTCCATCCGTACTCAAATCAATCTAAAGCGGTATTATTAGTACGGTGAGTACGGATTTTCTTGAATCAAGTTCAGAAAGACTGATTTAAGTACGGATTTTCAATCGCAAAGTACTTAACTTATCCATATTCAATCCCGAATTCGATCTTAAAATAAACCAAAAGTGAAATTAAAAGAAGAGTTTTATTATTATTGATTTACTTAACCTTTTAACACCTTACAGAATTTTAGTTACAGGTAACCCTCCTACAAGACGGCTTCCTACAAAACGATTTCGATCTTACACGAAAAATAATTTACGGAAATCTCCTCATCTACAACACGGTTTCATTCCTACATGATAAAATCGACTTGAAAATATTACAAAAGTACTAATTTTTGCATCCCTGTTACGATTTAGTTAGATTTCAATGATTTAGCAAAATGTATGTATATATTTCTAATAAAAACAATGAATTTAACGAAAATATTTAATTAAAAAAAATTTATATTTTACACTGTCTCCTAGCCTCATATAACACGTTTTCCTACAACACGGCGTTTTTTTAGGTACCTATCTACCGTGTTGTTGGAGGGTTACCTGTACATATATATTCAAGTACATATAAAACTGAAAATATAAACTAAATGAGAAGCAAGAATTCTCAATTATACTATTTAAACATGAAAAAAGTGTTTTCATCCTGTTCTGTTGTTTTAGTTGTTTCTACACACAACAAGCAAATCGTTTTTAACAAATTAAAACGCTTACTTTGTAATTTTACTGTAATTTTACACTACAAGCGAAAAGTTAAATTTTTTTGTACTTGGTTTAAGAATTTTATACTTATTTTAAGAAATTCCGGGCTTAATTTTTGATATAATCAATCCCATTTAGGATTGTTTAAGGTATGCTTTAGTGTTATTCGCACTTGAATTTAGAAGTACGGCTCATACTTAAAGCGAGTATAAAAAACTTAATTTATCCCGAGTGTTTTTTTCTGTGTACGTTTTCGATTAGACAATAAATTGCGAAATCGCTAACATAAGTTTGCAGAATGTCAGTAAGAGCTCGGACAAGTCCGCAAAAATGTTTACGGGGATGTCTGAAACTTTAAAACCTTACACACTCAATGCTGGTGGTATGGTTAGCTTGTTGGTCGCTCGTTTGTGGTTTGACTTGTTCAGTGTAGACTGGGCATGGAGTTATTCTATTAAGCTCAGTAGCTTTTACACATTGAACATATTAGCATTCGTCATACGGGTTGCTATCTGTGTTCACAATATTTTATTAACCGGTTGCTAAAGTGTTATGATTAAACAAATTCTTTCGTTTTCGGTTTCTTTTTTTATAGAAAATTATTTAAAAAACGTGTAAAACTTATTTTGAATTTAAACAATTTAAAAAAATTCAAATGATTTAATTTTTTTTGTTATAAACAACCTTATAATTTTAATGTTGTTCCTTTAAAATTTAAATAAGTGCAATAAATTTCCTTACACCCATACCTAAACAATAGCGCAAAGCAGATTGATTTCTTCCGCTTAGCTTTAAACATGAAATGCCACAATAACAAGTGCACCAATATGTGAATTAAAATTTTAGAAATAAAACCAAATCCTAAATTTTATTTAAAATAATAAATTAATCAAAAAGTAATTTCAATTTTTCCCTCGCCTGGGTAACAATCTTGTCGAGATGCGAGGGCTTAAGTGCACTCTACGGTTCTGATCTCTTGGGATGATGTATGTGATGAATGCGTCTTCGCGGGAGGTCGTGAACACTGAAGGGGTGTGCAACTAAAGGTTACTCATCTTGTCAATATAATGAGGCGGTGTTGAATGGTACACTTCCGGTCCATTATCAGTACATATAGCATGGCGTGCCAACCCATGGGTTCGCTCGAATAGCACGAATAAAACGGAAAATGAGGACACGACGGACGAGATTGACCAGGGTCAGTCGGACGTCACGGTCTCTGAGTCGGAGAGTACCCTCTTGACTGTTCATGAGAACATAATTGAGCAGGAGAGACAGGTACTGACCGACCTATATGTGGATAGTCTTCTGGTACTATCGGGTGACTCCTGTGGTGAAACCGGGGCTACTCAGGGGTTAGAGAGGTTGACTCTGCTCTCTGACACGGAGCTTGATATTGATATATCAGCTCACAGTCAGACTGCAGAGCCTGCCACTCTTATCTGTGAGGCCAGGGGACATCAGAGGAGGCACTCGGGAGAAGATTGTCCACAAATTGTTCGGCAGGACGCCGTGGAGGACGAGCCAAGCGCCCCTCCACGAGATATTAAGAACTCCAGCCGAACGAAGGAGGAGAAGGCGCAGAACGGAACAAGGAGCTCTCTTGCATATCTGGACAAGATGGCGAAAGAGATCCTTCAACGTTCTCCGCGAGGGATAGGCACCTTCTGAGAAGGCACCGACAAAGCGTCGCTAAATTCGAAAGAATTTACGGCCCTGTCAGTACCGTGCTCGGTTGGCCCTATCCTTGGAACGGGCCTTCAAAACCAGTCGTACCGAAGTCACCGAGCACAGTGAAGAGGGCTGGTACATCTCCGGCTGAAGCTCCTAAGGGCTCCAATAAGGAAACCATTAAGAGGGTCAGATCTGGGGATGATCAGCCTTCCTCATTGAATAAAAGAATGAAGAAGTCTGTCATAGATCGGAATGATCCGGATGGGAGGATCAGTGCCGAGCTATGGCAACTAGTAGAGGCTAGGCTTATCGACGAGCTGGCAGTTTTTAAAGGCAAGGAGGAGGACGTATCCTTCAATGGTGCGGACTGGGTTAAAGGAGTCAAGGTTGTCAACTGTGGTAACAAGAATTCATTGGAATTCTTAAGAACCACAATTGGCAAATGCGGCGATATTAACCCGGGGGCAAGGTTTGAAGTCATACAAGCCTCCGACTTGCCAATTAGGTCCATAGTGACGTACGCAAGGTGGAAACTATACTGGCAGTATTGGGCAACCAAAATAGTAGGCTTCTTACTGACCAATGGAGGCTAGTGACCTCACTGGTGTGTAAGGAGAATACCGGCAAGGACTTCCGTTTCGCAATCGATCGGAAGTCCATGGAATTCTTGGAGGAGGTGGGGGGGGGGGTTGTTAGGTTCGGTTTAGGTAACGTTAGGTTTCGGAATCCGAAGCATGACAGGACCAAAGAGGCTGTTAGTGGTGCAGATAAACCTGCACCATTGTGAATCAGCCTCGGCCGAACTTGTAACCTTCCTCTCCAGTACTCGGACGGACGTAGCCCTTATCCAAGAACCTTGGATAAATAAAAATAAGGTTTGCGGTTTAAGGGTTGCGGGATACACTCTGTTTGTCCCGTCCACAGAGGACAAGGTAAGAACGTGTATACTAGCGAGAAGTGAATTGAATTTTCTCATATCTCACTCTTTCAGGTGCGGTGACTTGACCGTTATAAATGGAGAGGCCAAAGGGAAGCGTACGCTTACACTGGCCTCGGTGTATATGCCATATGAGGGGTTGGACCCTCCGGGTACAGAGGTGCGGCAACTCACGGCATATGCAAGGAGGAAAGGTGCAATCCTTGTGTTGGGCTGCGATGCCAATGCTCATCACAGCCAATGGGGGAGTGCCGATATTAATAAAAGAGGTGAGTTAATGTTTGATTTTATAACTACTAACAATCTTATTATCTGTAATATGGGTAACACGCCGACGCACAGTGGCGCCATTTGAGTTTTTTCGTTGCAAAAATCATATCTTTTGAACCGAATAAGATAATTGAACAGTTTAAACAGCATATGATAGATAACTGTTCAGCCTATGAAATGAGCGTTTGGAAAGGGTGCTACGCTCTGTAGGGGCCTAATTATGGGTTATCAAAGTTAAAATTAGTAGAAAAATCAATTTTATGGTAACTAAAAAAAATTATTTTTACATTTTTAGATTGTTTTTATTTTTTTTCTTTAGGTTTTTATGTTTTAAATTATTACCCAACAAATTAAAAAAAAAATTATTTTTTTTTAAATTTATTTTTTCAATTTTCTGTAAAATATTCATCACAGTTCGTAAGAGAAGGTATATCTAAAAGACTAACCATTTCTAAACTATAATTATTTTCTAACTCTATTCGTGACTTCACATGCCGCAGGGAAGATATAAGTGGATCGGAAGATGCTGCCAACATGTTGAAGAGGTCCTCATTTTGCCTTACCCTTGATGCTTTGAATGTGTTCTGCAATCTATATTTTTTATAAAATTTGTTAAGAGACTCCTGTGCTTCTTCAGAAAGCTCTCCAATTGGCAAAGACTGGTACTCAATTATATCTTTGCCATGCGCCAATATTTTATGGACGGTCGGGGTCAACTTCTTCTGTGGATACATTTCTGCTAAAAGAGATGCAGTTTTCGACGCATATTCTCCATATTTTGTAGAATTGACATTTTCTTTGCAGTTTAAAACATCCAAGATCGTTCCCAATCTTTTCACGATTTGATTGTCAATTCCAGTGATTCTAGTTACTGCCTCATCATTTTCAAAAAATCTCCTAGAAGTGTTTCCATCGTTTGAGTTACCGTATCCGTGCTTGGGACAGTCTACTTTTAGTCCAACTTGTTTAAAAAAAGCATCCTGTATTTGCTTCTTTCTGATCTTTTCCTTATCCTTTATTGATGTATTTTCATCGAAGTTTTCCTCCTCTTGTGGTAGGGTATACGCCAGTTTTAGCAAGAATTCCATACACCTTATCCTTGCGTGCAATGGTGACATTCCATATTCGTAATTCTCCTCATTTGTAGAATCGTTTAAATTACCAAAGTTCTTCTGACTCTTTTTGCAAATCGGGCATGACATTGTTGAGGTTGTTCCTGTCAGTTCGTTTACGACTTTTCCGTCAACCATGGTCAGATGGAACTCGTAATTGCATTCAATATATTTTCCTTCTCCAATTTGCAGCTTTGTAGGCTTAATCTTGCTTATTTGTTCTTCAATGTCCTTCACCGTGGTCCTTATGAGTTCTGCCGATTCCCTTGCAAACTGAAACATTATTGGTCGGCAATAATGCACTGATGACGGACGTGGATTTTTCCAGTGAAGGGAAACATCCGATTTAAGCCGCAAAGGAACAACAGATGCCATAAACATATTTCCGTCCGATATTGTAGCGTCATCGGAAGATATCCTTTGCTTATAAACGCTTTGTCCGGATGATCCATCGCAGCCCCATTTGCTGATCAATGTCAACTTCTCAGGAAGAATTTTCACCTCATTTTCAGGAAGACTCTCCAACAACCGTTTTGCTGTATGGCCCATGAGATCCTGCAGATTGGCTTTCGCAGAGACTTCCGTAAATTCCGTATGCAGTGGTCGTGAATTTATTTTGGCTTGCGTAATATGCTTGTATCCGGGTAAAACGTCAGCGCCGTGTCGCGTTAAAGATGCCCGTAGTTTCTCATATTTCTCTTTGGAAAGTTCTAAGTCCATAAACAAGGCCAAGGCTTCTTCGGAACCATACTTTTTAATGTGTGCGTTTGTGGGCGTGGGAATGCTTTCCTTAATCCTTTTTAGTCGCAGTGGGCTTGCATCAGCAACAGATTTGGTTATGTGCGACCTAACTCTTTCACTATCCTTTGTAAATTTAATAGACAGCGCTTCCGATAATTGCTTCGTGGTCAAGTCATTGGTGGCATCGGCAAGTTTCCTCTTTCTTGTGAAAATTGAACACTCCTCAATACTTTTTTTTGGCCTTCCTTTTGCTCCTCTGGTTGATGTGGTGGGTTTATCTACTGCCAATATATCCAGGATGGTATCTTCATTAAGCCAGTCCTCGTATTTGGAGTTGAAGTTCTGAATGGTTCGATTAGATTTCACCCATTTTGCCTTAATATTTGCATATATCAGATAAAAAATAATTTTTATAATTTCGCTTCTCTCAATATTTCCGTATAAGCTATCAAGTTCTTCTAAAGCAGCTTCCGTGAAAAAATTTGGTGTGGTTGACTTTCTAAACAGTTCAAATAATTTAAAATTGTTCAACGCCATGTTTTCAGTACTTAAATTGTTTAATGGTTTCAGTAATTGTTGCGCCAACTTTCAGTCGTAGACTAATCCAGGCATTATGCTTATTTTGCAATATATAGGCTTATGCTACCATGCCGAAAAATGTACCTGTTCCCTACATACATATGGATTTAGGCTGAATAATGCATTTTTATATTATGCACGTGTCCAAATAAGATTTGTGCCTACCTGTAGTCAATATTGTTCTTGACCATTTGCAATATATAGGCTTATGCTACCATGCCGAAAAATTTACCTGTTCCCTGCATACAAATGGAATTAGGCTGAATAATGCAATTTTGATATTATGCACGTGTCCAAATAAGATTTGTGCCTACCTGTAGTCAATATTGTTCTTGACCATTTGTACGCCAAAGTATTGTTTAAGTGAGGTACGTACCTGCTAATTTCAATGAGTAGTTTTTTTAGATTTTAGATCAAACTACTGTCATACAATTTCTGCAACCATGTCTTTTTAACCTTTTTTACCTCTAGAAGCCAAACGGGCACGTACGGGCAGATAAAAGTTTTGAATTATGTAAAGAAATAATCAAAGAACAGATTTTGCAAATATGGCAAATATAGAAAAATATAGATTTTTGTTATTTTCCGTCAAAGTTGAAAAATAGTGAAAAACGGATAGTTTTTAAATAGTGATTTACCAGGAGAAACACAAAGCAAACAGTTCATTTTTTTTTTATCATTACACATTTAATAAATGCATCAATCAATACAAACAAAAAATAAGGCGATTCGTTACCTATTTTTCGTGATATTACACCTGAAATCGCAACAAATTTACTAAAAATTGTGTGTTTTTTTGAAAACCGAAAGTCGGTCAACTTTGAACGGCTATATCTTCTAAACTAAAAATGTGATATTATTAAGAGTGGCAGATTTGAAATCGTTGAAAAGTTTCCTATAACATGAGTTTATTCAAAACTTCGTCGGTGCTCATGAAAATTTTGATTTTTGCAACCTCGTTTGCTCTACGGGCGCTACTGTGCGACGTTCAGAAATAAAGATAGGCAGGCAGTGATAGATCTGACATTAATAAACCGTGACGAGCAAATTGTTGTTGATTGGAGGGTGGCAACGGACTGTACTTTTTCAGACCATAGTCGTATTACCTTCACACTGAATTTTGACCTACCTAGGGCTCCTCCATTCAGGAACCCGAGGGGGACAAAATGGGACTCCTTCAAGGAAGGGGTCCGAACTGGGTTGGCGCATCAGGCCTTGGGCGACTTGCTGCCGACGGATCTGGAGGGGGTGGTGAATAGGTTCACTCATCTTCTAAGGGAAAGCTATGAGCAGTCCTGCCCGGTTACGTTTCCGGGTAGGCGAAAACAGCCTAAATGGTGGACCAGGGAACTTCATGTTCAAAGGTCTACGGTGAGGGGACTGTTTAATAGGGCCAAGCTTACGAGAGCACCAGAGGATTGGAACAATCACAGGGTGCAGTTCAACAGGTATAAGGCGGATCTGAAGAGAGCAAAGCGACTATCGTGGAGGCAATTTTGTGCGTCCATCGATAATGTCAACGAGCTGTCAAGATTCCGACGGATTTTATCTAGGGACCCTAAGGCCCTGGGTTACATCCAAAGGAATGATGGCTCATGGACTGAGTCTAGCTCTGAGACCCTAACCTTACTTATGGAGACGCACTTTCCCGGGTGCAGGGAAACCGGTGGTATGGAGGACGGTCAGTGGGACGTCATGTCCGTGACATTGGATCATACTTCCGCTTGCGTCGATGAAATGGTCACAAGGGAGAAGCTGGCGTGGGCGGTCAATACTTTCGACCCATATAAATCACCGGGTCCGGATGGTATTTTTCCGGCTATGCTTTGCAACATCCCGGACGATGCATCATTTCTGCTCGTGGATATATTTAGGAAATGCCTCAGTAGGAGGTATCTGCCTAGGGGGTGGAGAGAGGTCAGGGTGATTTTCATACCCAAGGCTGGTAAAGCAGGCCACTCGAAACCGGGGGATTTTAGACCTATTAGTTTGTCTTCATTTTTGTTGAAGACTCTTGAGAGGCTAATAGATTTCTATCTCAGGAGTAATATTGAGACCCGCCTTATTAGCAGCGCTCAACATGCTTACCTGAAGGGTAAATCTGTTGAGAGCGCGTTACATGAGGTGGTGGGTTGTATTGAGCACGGTCTGAGACATAAGGAGTATACTCTCGCCGCGTTTCTGGATATAGAGGGAGGCTTTAATAACATTAGGATAGAGGCTTTGGGAGTTGAGGACTTTCTGGTGGAGTGGATAATCTGCATGCTTGGCAGTAGGATTACAAACTCGAGCCTGGGGGATCATGTGATAAGGAGAAGGGTTACCAGGGGGACACCACAAGGGGGGGTATTATCGCCTCTACTGTGGTTGCTTGCGGTTAACGGGATTCTTAGGTCATTTGATTCCATGGGCAGGAAAGTTGTTGCCTATGCGGACGACATAGTTTTGCTGGTCAGGGGAAAATTTCTGTCCACGATCGGGGAAATTATGCAGGTGATGCTAGGTGAACTCTCGGCATGGGCAAAGGATAGGGGACTGGGTGTTAACCCTGCGAAGACTGAGCTGGTGCTATTCACCAGAAGGTATAGGATAGAGGGATTTAGGGGGCCAGTGCTAGATGGCGTCGAGTTGCCTCTATCGGACGGAGCAAAGTACTTGGGTAACTTTCTGGACTGCAAACTGTCTTGGAAGAGAAATACTCAGGAGAGGATGAGAAGGGGACTCAATGCATACTACACATGCAGGAACTCCATTGGTAAGAACTGGGGTCTTAGGCCTGATATGGTAAACTGGATTTACACATCGGTTGTTAGGCCTATACTTACCTATGGATGCACTGTTTGGTGGGGTGCGTTGGGAGTGGATAGCTATAGGAAGATGCTCAGCAAGGTTCAAAGAACTGCATCTCTTGGTATCACAGGCGCAAGGAGTAGGGTTGCCAGACGTACTGTTTTTAACAGTACATGTACTGATTTTTGTCAATTGTACTGTTTTATGCACAACACCCAAAACAGTACGCAAATGTACTGTTTTTTACACTTTGTACTGTTTTCTGAACTGATTTTTAAGTTTAGTGTCCAAAAAACAAAGATATTAAGAAAAATCGTTTTTAAATAAAACACATTTGGGAATTTTTAACGGTATGCTATCAAGCCATATTGTCATAATATCCTTATCTTAGAATTTATTTACTCTCTAACTCTCATTTTGAGGGGTAATTTTTGCACTTTTTCCCAACTCTTAAACAAAGGTATACAAGACGGCACTTATTAGGGTTAAAAGAATTCTCGAAATTTCGGGCATTGAAATTTTTGAATTTCTTGAAAGGGCGTTTGGTACAAGTCAATAAAATATACTAAATGTACTTCTGACCTAAAAGACTATTTCAGATGTCTTCAGTAGAATTGTATGGCAGTTCTTTTCATAGAATATATTTACCCTCTAACACTCATTTTAAGGGGTAATTTTTGTAATTTTTTTAACTTCTACACAAAAACGGTACGTTAGAGGGTTAAAATATTCTATGAATATTTTCTGCATCAAATTTCACTAGCGGTCTTCCAAGACCAAAAAAGCGTGCAATGTATGTAAAACGGGTTTTCGAAAAATTAAAAAAAATCAAGGCAATACGATTCAACTGAAGACATCTAAAATTATTTTTTAGCTCAGAAGTACATTTAGTATATTTATTTTGTCTTATACCAAACGCCTTTTCAAAAAATTTAAAAACTTTAGGGGCCCATATTTCGGGAGCCCGAACTAATTTTTCCAAACCTTTTTGCAGATTTGCTCTGTTAGTAGTCTACTTTCATTGCGCGGTGCAAGTGTTGAGGCTGGTGGCGATGATCCTAATTTTGTTGCACACTCTATTTTACAATATGTATTTAGTTTAAAGAAATTGTTGTTTTGCAAACAAAAAAGTTGTAAAATAATTAGAATTTTTGTACTGCGTCTTTTGTTTTGTCAAAAAAATAAGGAGTTGCTCACATCCTTCATATATTTTCGTGTTTTTATTTTAAGACATATGACTACCGTTTAAATTAAAGAAGAAACAAATATTTTCTGAAATTTATGCGATAGTTTGACAATATGTGTGTGGTGAAAATTGCTTTAAATACCAATATGTTTTAAGAAAATTCTACTAACCCAATCAATGAATAAGTTTTAAGTTAAATATAAACTAAGATATTTAAACATTATACATTGGAAAATGATACAATGGCCAAATGCTTCGTTTGTGGTGTATGCTTTTTAAACGCAAATGGTGTGATTTTGTATATAAAATACCATTAAATGTAAATCTTTCCTTTGATGTTGATGTTTGAAGTCTATTTCTTTATATTATTGGTGTTCAAGAGTTGTAAATATTTAGTTATGGTTTCGTAAAAAAATGTACTGTTTTTTTCTTGAATGTACTGTTTTTTCATAACCAATGTACTGTTTTTCCGAATTCAAAATCTGGCTACCCTAGCAAGGAGAAGCACTCCGCAGGCAGCGCTGGACATCCTACTATATCTATCCCCTATCGAGCATTATGTGAGGAGCGTGGCGGCTAGGAACCTACTTAGACTTTACGAGTCTTCTTTAGTTAGACCTAGGCGGGACGATCACACGAGAATTTTGTACGAGATGGGTCTGCTTGATCAGGGTATTATTCTCGAGGGAATTTCGGATCACAAGACTATGACCCTGGACTTCGGTGCAACACCACCAGTAGAGTTCCCGGATAGGGAAAATTGGAGTGGATCCAATGGACTGTTTGAGGGGTGGGCAGTATTTACGGATGGATCCAAGATGGAAACCGGCACTGGTGCCGGTGTTTATATCGCGGACACCGAGGTAAAAAGGTCATTCAGACTCCCTGATGAGTGCAGTGTCTTCCAGGCTGAGATCCTAGCGATCTGGAGGGCGACGGAGGTGATACTGGATCACATCGTGGGTGGATCTGAGGTGACAATTTACGTCGATAGTCAGGCGGCGCTTCGGGCATTGAGCAGCCATACGGTGCGATCATGCCTGGTTGCGCGGTGTAGGAGCGCTCTTAGGGAACTCATGGGGTCATTCAACGTGAGGCTGTGTTGGGTACCAGGACACTGCATGGTTGATGGGAATGAGGTGGCGGACGAACTCGCGAGAGGGGGTTCGGGTCTCGACTTAGTGGTGGGGGACAGGGGGGTAAAACCCCCCCTATGCTACTACTATGGGGTGATACGGGAGAAATTCCGTGATGACGTTAACCGATCCTGGAGGGGCAGAATGGATTGCAGGGTGTCTAGGGCACTATGGCCCAAATTGGACGAGGGGGCAACCAGGGTTCTACTGGGATTGGATAGGGGTAGTCTCAGAACACTTATAGGGTTCTTGACGGGTCATTGTCCTGTCAGGGCTTTTGCGGGCAGATGGGACAACGCCATACCGGACTTCTGCAGGCTATGCGAGGATTCGGAAGAGCTAGAGACGATCGAGCATGTACTGTGCCATTGTCCTAGGATGCAGGGTCTCAGACTGAAGTGGCTAGGAGATAGGTTTCACGACGAACTGGGGTGCATAGCTGGATGTAATCCGGCCAATATACTGGGGTTTGTCAGGGAAATAACGCGGCTGTTTCTGTTGAGGGGACTGTAAGGGGGGTATTGTTTCTACTTTCTAATTTTCTGTCTATATCTTACTTCCTTTTCTCTATTTTTCACTTCCTCTTATCTCTATCTCTTACTTCATATTTTCATTGAAGGGAATCACAATGGATCGTATTCGGTCTCCGAGTGGAGGTGTGCCTGTGGGCACACAACCCTTCTTAACCTAACCTAACCTAATTTAAATTTTTGGGAGTACAAAATTTTAATTTCAAAAGATTTTGTTATTCGTGCTTAATTCCCAGTTTTTATTCTTGACAAAAACACTTGAAATTTATTGTTGATGGGATAAGCTATTCCTATGCGCATTTCACTGGTTGCTTAGGCCAGATCATCAGGAAACTTCATCCATAAAGATTTTAGAAAAACTAAAGATATTAAACCAAATAAAACTGTTAAACGTATAGGAATTATAAGCAACAGTTCTACTTGTAACAATAGTAAAGTTGAAACAAAAATATCAACAATAAACAGTGAGTTTATCTCATCTTACATTCCCCACTACAATTAGTTGAAATTCTCTCAACATTAATTGTAGTTGTAAGTTGTAGTGGGGAATGTAAGATGAGATAAATCCACTGTTGTTTATTGTTGATGTGTTTTGTTTAAACTTTGATATTGTTACAAGTAGAACTGTTGCTATAATTCTTATACGTTTAACAGTTTTATTTGGTTTAGTATCTTTAGTTTTTCTAAAATCGTTATGGATGAAGTTTCCTGATGATCTGGCCTAAGCAACCAGTGAAATGCGCATAGGAATAGCTTATCCCATCAACAATAAATTTCAAGTGTTTTTGTCAAGAATAAAAACTGGGAATTAAGCACGAATAACAAAATCTTTTGAAAATAATAAATTAATTATTAAATTTAATATAATAAATTTTAAAATAAATTGTTGAACCTGATCCAGTATCGCGATATTTACTAAACATTTAGCATGCAGTATTGGGGATTTATTTCGCAGAATATCCTAATTTGATGTAATTCATCAATCCATTAAAATGGATCGCAGTCCAAATATCACAGTATATATTATACGTGCATCAGTTCCCTAATAACAAATACATTTTTGTTTATACCCTTCACCTCAGGTGGAAAAGGGTATATATAAGTTTGTCATTCCGTTTGTAATTTCTGCAATATTGATCTAAGACCCTACTTGATTTAACCATGCCCGTCCGTCTGTCCGTCTTACGTTTGATATGTGTTTTCCAGAGACTCCAGACATGATAGCGGCTAGGTTGTTTTACATTTATGTCACGTATAGTCCACCATTTCGTGCTATTGAAATTCAGCAAGATCGGTCCACAAATGGCTGAGATATGATAAAAAACCACGACTGCCTCTAATTTTTTCCAAAAATCCCTTGTTGTTGTATTTTTATTTACTTTTTCTGTATATCTGGAGAACGGCAAGAGCCAAAGTTTCCAAACTAGGTGCACACATTTAGGTTGTCAATACACACCACCCTACAAAATGTGGGCGGGATTGGAGAAGCTTAAAAAAAATATTTACCAGTTTTCGCTTTTAAAATTTTATTTATAGTGAAGTTTTAAGTATTGTAAATATGTATGTATAGGTATGTAAAATTTATTAATTTTTTTCTAGTTGCTCTGTATTCTGCTCGCACAATGTTGAAGGGTATATAAGATTCGGCACAGCCGAATATAGCACTCTTACTTGTTTTTTTGCTAAAATCGGATATTCCGATTTCAAAGTAATGCGTTATTTCGGTATGCTGTATACAAATTGTACAGACATGTGGATTTTTGTCAGCCAGAAAATGCTTTCCGCTCTTGTTTAGGCATGGCTGTTAGAAAGGAAGATGTTAAAGCTTCTCATAGTATTTCAGCAATACGCTTCAAGCCCCTGATCATCTACAATCTAAAAGCAAAAAATATTGCCGACCAGTCCCATGTTCTGTAACTTAAGTGAGAACTTCTCGCATCAAAAAGATGTGAAACAAAATATTCCATCGTTTCTCGAAAAGTGAGAAAAAAAATGTGTCTGTAACTCATATCGAAAACTATCAAAAGTGATAACGTCGTTACGTTATAAATGTCCTTACAGACCAAAATTTACTAAAATTTTAAATTTTTCAATGACGGCGGAGAAAATACAACCGTCGGCTAGAGCAAATAATGTAAAGTGCGACTTTAATGTTTATTGTTTAAAAACAAGCTTTGAAAACATTTGTATAGTTTATAAAAATGTTAAAAGCAAAATAATTAAACAATGAAAAAATTTATCAAGAAAAAAATATTATTATTACTTTTCTTTGCATTTTTAATATGTTTTTAGAGTTAAAATTTCATGTTATCATTTTAAGATCGAAAGTCTAAAGCATAGAAAGAACGGAATATGAAAATCCACATGAGCATGTGGTTCTGACGTAACATCGAGGTCATCATAAAACACACAATGGCCATTGAAAATTCACATGTAGTTCTGACTTAATTACGACGCACATTTCGTGTCATTTAGGCATAAGAATGCCAAAGCTTTTAAATTCGAGTCGCTAAATTCCTAGGAAATTCACAAATTCACGAGCACAAAGTACTTTGAAGCATAAACATATGTAAAGGCTAAAAAATGTTTTAGGGATTATCTGATCGGCACGCTCTTATGTAGGCTGAAGTCTTACTGCCTGTTTTTAGAACGCGAGTGTTAAAGTGACTCGTTTAACTTACATTTAAAACAAAATCAAAATTTCAAAATGGTCAAGAGGCTTAAGTTCTAGACTAGGGCTGCCAGATGTTTGAACCTATCAACCAGGACACATGCAAAAAAAGGATAAAAAATTATAGCACCAGAAAAGTAGTTTTTTTTTAATACATATGTATGTATGTAGTATATCGCACCCTAAATACTAAAGGGTCACAACTCAAAATTTTTCAAAAATTACTTTTTTTCATAAATTAATTCTCATAAGGCATAGCAAAACTTTCTTCAAATTGGACTTTTTTCATTAGGGAACTAATATTTTTTTTTTAAATGTTAAGGGGATTCACGTCACAAGTTGCACCCTTGCAAAAAAGCAAAAGTGCAAAAACATAACAACCACAAAGACAATTATTTATGCACAACTTATTGTCTGTGTGGTTGTTGATATATTTGTGCACTTTTGCTTTTTTGCAAGGGTGCAACTTGTGACGTGAATACCCTTATAAGCACCATTTTTACATAAACTGTTTTTTGGTTCTCCTGAAAATTTAAGAATTTTGAGTTGTTACAGTTTAGTATTTAGGGTGCGATATGTAAAAACCATCCAGTTTTTATTATTAAATCCAACAATATATAGAAAAAATAAAACAGGCAGCATGTCATATTAAAATCAAACTTACATTGAATAATACTCTCCAGTGTTTCAGTCTTTAACGAGTTTCTTTAGTCCATTGAGCAGGCTAAGTACTCAACTTGAAAAAAATCAAACTCTTTTGATTATTCTTCAACCAACTCGACAACTGTCAAACTAATCAATTGACTAAGCCATACACGCTTTGATTAAGACAACGACCGACTCAGTTGACAATTGAATTGAAACGTGTATGGGCTGCCTTAGAGAAAGCAATTTGTTATAGGTTTTCGATTACTTATAAAAGTTGTTTACACGGTATAACTTTTAACAGCCACTAGTTGAAACAAAATTTGAAAGAGGATTGACTACTACCTTTACACCAGATAACAGTTGAATTTAATTAAAGTTCTTTATACAGTTACCTTATGTTAGCAGTGTTATAACAGAAACAGTTGAATTTAATTAAAGTTCTTTATACAGTTACCTTATGTTAGCAGTGTTATAACAGAAATCTTAACCTTTGTTAACAACTAAAGCAAAAAACAAATTTGACCTGTACAAGAAACCAGGACAATTTAATAGTGGACCAGGACACCAGGACAAGTAGTCTAAAACCAGGACAATCCTGGAAAACCAGGACGTATGGCAGGCCTATTCTAGACACAATTGCACCTTGTTAGCGTGTAAATGCAAGTCTTTATGCCTAATGTTCATCAACGACGAGCGTAAAAGGTGCAATTGTTAGGCACGACGACGAGTTGAGGTGGACGGCTCTTCAGCCACACTATCGCGAACAGCAACAATATTTTCAGCAGTACGAGCATGCACTGGTGTTTTCACATTTCCTACAGACCCGGTTTGCTAAAATTTGTGCACGATTTTCCGATTGTACGCACATTTGGACGAAAAAATCACGAATCATGGTTCAAATTGAGTGAGTCTGAAATTGAGAAATGTCAAATATAATGCAGAAAAAACTTGACGTTTAGGTTTGGTTCACAATCAATATCGGCCCTTAAAATTTAACCACCAATGGCTAAAATGTTGAGTTCATTTATACCAGTGTTTTACAGTTAAAATATGCCATGAACTGCATTAAACATTCAACGCTTTGTAAAAGCCTTTCATGTTGCAAAATTTATAAAATCTTATTATCCAACTAGAAAGAGATCACAAAATCAAAGATTATTATCCTAAAAAGTATAAATTTTTTGGTCAAAGTCTACAATTATTCTTCACTTGAATTCATAGATTACACTGCTTTACAAATTTTTTTTTTTTTCTAAGTACCGTTTTTTAGATAACGGTACTTTTGCGTTTTTCGGTGTATGGTCCCACTCAAACCCTTGTGGAGCCCAACCGAAAAATCCGATCGTAACAAGTGGCACATTGTTGGAAAGGTAATTGAATATGCTGAATATTTCTATCTGATAAGAAATGGCTGAGTTATGGCACCTCAAAGTTCAAAATTTGCCTATTTTTTACGTTTTTTTTTTTTCAAAATTTTTCATTTTTATTTCGTTTTTACCAACATTTTAAGCGTAATTTGAAAAAATCGGATGAAAAATAAAGTTTTTATTAAGGATTTTGTGGAACGACAATATTTTCATCGATCGGACTTTTTGGTTGGGCTCCACAAGGGTTTGAGTGGGACCATACACCGAAAAACACAAAAGTAACGTTATCTAAAAAACGGTACTTAGAAAAAAAAAATTACAGCGTTTTTCGTGTTCAGGAGGTCCCAATTAACTTATCTAGGCATGTGGCGTTCTTGGTATTTTTTGGCTGTAAATCAGTGTTATAAACTTCTACTTGAAAATTGTATCTTAAAGCTATATTGTGATACGGTATTTGATAATGGAGCACTGTTTTGGCCTCTAGTATTGAAAAAACCCAAAGACCCCAAAATAAACTTCTTCGACTTATCACAGCCACCTCCTGGTGTGTTAAACAAGCGAAAATTCACAAGGGTCTCAATGTGCTATTAATAAAAACTTTGATTCAAAAATATTCGGACAAATATTTAAAAAGGTACGAATTGCCCGTTCGAAATATTTTAAGTGATGGTGGCCACACCCTGCTAAAGAGAAGAGACTTTTCCGTTAATATGAGCGCTAAATATCTAAATTGTGAACAGAAACCTTAAAAGGGATAATTTCCGTCCAGCACTGCCGGGACATAAAATAATCAATTATAATAAGATTTGATTAATTATTGCTAGTTCATATTTTATAAATGAAGATTCAATAAATAAATTAATATAAAAAAATACATCAACATAATAATATTTTTACTTCGTTTCAACAAAATTTCTTTATTAAAAAATCTCTTAAAAATTCCATCGTTATAGCTACAAACAAATACTTACACAAATTTCAGGTCTCTCAACTTATCTTAATTATAAAGAAATCTTTCGATAACATGTACTCTATTAAACAATGTTGTTTTTGAATTAATTTTAATCAAAATCTCATTCATAATCATGCATGAAAAAACTTGTGACAGCACAAGAGACACAACCCAACATGCGGCAGCAATAACAGCAGCAGCCACACAACAATGAATATCAGCCAAACAGATTGATCTTTAGATCTTGGTGGTGGACATATGTACATATTTATCTTCAGTAAGGAAAAGTGTGTTGGAACAAGAATATTCACGCATGCTGTATGTTGCAATATCTATGTAAATGCTTGTGAATATGTGGAAATTACTTGTACTTCATATATCATAAACAATTAAAAAGAAAAAGTATACCAAATGTATTCCCTATTCATATTCCTATAAAGTGGTTTCTAGATAAATGGGTTGGTTGGTTGTTTGGTTGGTATGTAGAATTGGTTCAGTTTATTCGTGATTCTACTTAACATCGATTGACCTTTACAGATTAGTAAAACATTTGCGGTTATTAAGAAAGTTTCTGGCAATCATATACTCAACATAAATACATACATACATACTTTCATTAAGTCATAATAAATTGCATAAAGATAAAAAGTCAGAAAAATAGAGAGAAATTCATGAAAAAAAATTTGGAATTTGAAATGGGTGTTGTAGGAATAGGAACAATGTGATCGTTAATTTGTTTGAATGCATAGAAAAATCCCATAAAAATTCACATACATGATCGCAAATACATATGTACATACATAATAACTAGAATGTATGATTTTATGGCAATTTAACGAATTTTTATATGTATGTATGTGTATGTATTTAGGCATATATTTCGCCTTTTAGATACATATATGAAGTGTTCCAAAGATGCCTGATTGTGGCTTTGATAAACTTAATAGCCATACGAGAAGAGTGTTGAAAGTTTAGGAAAAACAATAAAAACAAAATCGTAAAAAAAGAAATATTATTATTAATTGTTTAGAAAGACTTTTAAATGTGTTACAGTCACTAGGTCGCAGTTTGTGACGCAAATTGTCAATTTTCTTTCTTTTATTTTATTTAGATTTTTTATGAGGTTTTTTTTCTATTGCTGATCAGCTTCTGTTTTATTTTTTTTCTGCTCTGTCCAATAAGAAATGTGCATTAATTGTCATTCATTCTACTAACATAGAAAGTAAACAAAAAAATATTACCAATGTAACCGCTTAGAAATGATAAAGTTAATAAACAACGACTTAGCCACTACCTTTCTCATCGTCACTACCAAACGCGCTGTTAAGTTTTTTAATTGCAAAGCGTTGACTTTGCGTTGACTCATACATTTTGTTTAGGTTTCATCAAGCACATCTCATGTGGGTCCATTAATAAGTTCCCGTTGTGTTACCATGTTACACCGCCTCCCAAGTATATCATTTTCCTGGCTGCTAATATTCTCACTCAGCCACCCAGTTGATTCAATAAAGGAGTGGATCCTGTTTAAATAAAAATTAGAGAGACAAGTTTTGTCCCCAAGGTTTCTTCGGCCAAACCGTTCAAGTCCTTGAGCTCCGAATGCCGGACAATGACAGAGACTCTTCCTCGTCTTCGTCGCCGCAACTTCTGCATATGTTATTGTAACTAGCCTTTGGGCGTGCCTCCCAATGCGGCAGTGGGCAGTTTTAGGTTTCTAATGTGATATCTGCATGGCTGTTATGTCCGCCGAGATCTTTTTCTTTTTTGATGGGCCGGATTTTCCTTGTTTCCCTTCATGTAGTTTTATCAGGATGAAACTTGTGTGCAATAAGTTACTTACTCCTTGGGACTAAAGCACCTTTATCATATATTGAATCGTTTCGCATTAAAGTGGTGCCTGATACATTTTTTATAATCTATTTTTAGTACTGCAATAACCTTGAAAAGGCAGACTAAAGTCGGCACTCGGTCTCAGAAACTCTTTTTACTGGCGAAACTTACTGTTAAGCTAACAAGAGGCATGATTTTTATTTGGCGAATTGGAAGCACTACTCTTTTCCTCTCTGTTAAGACACAATTTGATGACTGATTCCGTTATAAAAAAATGTCGTTTCTATGTTCGGTAATATTTCGGGAACAATCGTAAACACAATTTAAAATCATTGCAATACATCCTGCTTCCATGTAGGGGAATAACAGAAGCACTTAGATCATTGTTTGTGATTTTTTTCTTTAAAATAATAATTTTAATAAATTGAAGCTGGGAATTTCTTTCTCATGGTGAGTAACATTTATTATATAAATTTTCATATTATTCGAATGTGTATTCTAAGTCAGGAATATTTTCTATGAACTTTAAAATTTTTCGTTTGTACACAGAAAGAAAAACACTCGGGATAAATCAAGTTTTTTAGGATTACTTTAAGTACGAATCGTACTCAAAAATTCAAGTAAGAATAACACTTAAACGTACTCAATACAATTCTAAAGGCTCAGTTAGCCGGGAGTAACAGTAACCTTACCGTTAAAAAGTAAGACCAATCTATTTCTTACAGATTGAGACGTAACATCTTACTGCTTACTGTAATCGTTCTAATTGCTTTACATACTACAAAATGAAACAGCTGATTTGCAACGTTACTGTTACTCCCGGCTAACTGAGCCTTAAATGGGATTACTTTCAAAAATCAATCCCGGAACTTCTTGAAATAAGTATTAAATTCTTAAATCAAGTGCAAAAAATATTAAACATTTCGTTGATAGTGCCACTCTGAGAGTAAAATTACAAAATGAGGGTTTTAAACTCATAAAATTTATTAGTCTCGTCTCTCAGCACTGTATGCTTTAATGCGTGCGTACGTGTGTGTTTTTCAAAATTTGTTGTACAATTACAACAACACAACACAAGTTCGAGCAAAACGATTTGCTTTTTGTTTGTAGAAACAGCAAAAACAACTGAACTAGAAGAAAATCGTATACATATATATATATATATATATATATATATATATATATATATATATATATGTGTATGTATTATTCTTATGTTTAACCCTCCGGCTTACGCATGTTTTGATTATCTATACACATTACACAAGGGTCTGGCCAGACTCATGTGTACCACGAAGGGTTAAAAAGTAAATTAGAAATCTTGCTTCTCATTTAGTTTATATTTATATTAAATATGTACATACGATTTTTATAGTAAAAACCATATCGGGCATGATGTTGGTGTTTTATCATTCTTTAAGTTGTAAAACAGGTTAGTTAATCAATCATATAATTTTTTCTTCCTAATTTCTTTTTTGGTATTTTTCAAGCACGAATTTGGGATAATATCAACTTTATATAGAGTTGGGCAAAATCGTTCCGACCGATCCGAAAGATCAAAGGAACTAGGTCGTTCCTTTCGTTCATCGTACCTACATAAGAATTATGTATTTTTTAAAATGTTTGTAAAAAATAATAACAAATAATAACACAGGCCAACACTCAATTTGCTTCTTTGAATTTATCAACTGATTCTAGTTAATTTTGGTGCGCTGAATTCAAATCTGTAATCAGTTTGTCTCTATCAGCTCTTATGATATAGCTTATTTGAATTTTAAAGGGATTATGTAATTCTTTTTTTCTAGTGAAAGGTTATAAAATTTCTAAGATAACCATGGGTCGTTTGTAAACATTGGTCAAGAAATGACAGAGTTACAGTGGAATTTTGTCGGGCTGTGTAATGAGTGGTATATTGCTACAATATATCGCTTTGGATCACATTTATGTCACGACAAAAATACACAAAAGTCGGCAACATTAATAAAAACACAAAAAATAAACCTACAAAAATACATGCGATCATCCAACGGATTGCGATTGCGGAACGAGGAACGACAAAAAATGAACTATGGAAAAATTCCGCACCGTCCCTTCTAGGGAATCGTTCAAAGGAACTAGTTCGTTCCGGAACGGTACAATTCTAACTTTATAATACTTGAATCAAGCGCGTTTTGAGATTGATTCAATCTTAGTTTTACTTTAATCAATCTCATTTTCGGATTATTTTAAGTACGAATTCAAATTAAAACAATTTTATAATTCTAAGTTCTACTTACATCAATCTCATTTTCGGATTATTTCAAGTACGAAATCGGTATTGAATATGGATATTTAAGTAAGTATTTTTGGATTGAAAATCCGTACTTGAATCAATCTTTCTGTACTTGGATTGATTTGAGTACGGATGGATTGATTTTTCTTTTGAGTGTATATTTCTGTTACGAGGCTTACTTAAGCAATCCTTTGGCTAGCAATGAAGTAAATTGTACAGAAAATATTGAAGGAATAAGACTATTAAAGTATAAAAGCTTTTAAATGTTGTAATTTGACTTAGAACACACATTCGAATAATATAATTATAATTTTAATTATTCACTTACAATCCGCTTACTTATAAGAGATAATGCGAAGTTATTCAATAATTTTTATTAATTTAAATCAAAAATTAACATAAACGGTATTCGCTTCTCTGCTGCTTCTTAGTTGTGTGTAATAGCCAGCGCATGTATCAGCACTGGTAAAGTTTTCGTGCTTCCAGAAACCTAGACAGTTTTACTGGGTCAGTATTTACTCATCTCTGTCATATCATGCTATAAAAATTCGGTAAGCAATTTATCTAACATTTTATTTATTACACCTAATGTAGAGTACAGTTTGTAAATTTGTGCATTTTAAAAAATTATTACTTACATTTTGAAAAGTAATCAAACCACAGCTTAAATAAAAAAAAGACAATGATGACGATAGTTACACAGATGATGATGGTGGTGGTGCTACTCCTGCTGTTGATTATCGTCATCACCCCTTTAATTTTTTTTTTTTTTTTGAAGCTACTGTACACTTCATACACATTCTCGAAGATTTCTTTGTTGTTTAGCTTAATATGCTTAATTGGTGCGATTTAATTAAAATCATTTTCTTCAAATTGTGTTTCTCCCTCTCCTTTTTAAGCCACTAAACAAAATTTCATATTTATTTATTTTATATGTATGAAACAACAAAAAAGAATTATACGAGCAGATTGTACAATTGCCACTGGTATCAATATCTAGTCAAAGTTTTTGTGTGGTTACATTTAATAAAAAAAAATTATTGAAAAAAAAACACACTCAACCAACAATCGTTGTGAGATCATTAATGTCATTGTAAATGATTCAAATGATTGATCAATGAAGAAGCAATTTGTTGAAGACAAAATAAATTTGCATAAACACGAGTTAAAATATTTTTGTTTTTGAGCAGGGGCTTATTTTGTTTGTTAAGTAATAAAGAAAGTATTAATAAGAAAGAGAATTTAGAAAATCTGTCAAAAATTAAAATAATTAATTTTATACATATCGCACTGGTTCCTCTAAAGGGGGTTAACTTAAAATTTATACATTTTCAGTAGAGACAAAAAATGTTTTCTTTTAATATCTAGTCAATACTACAACGGTGAAATTACTATGAAAATTATTCTAAGATTTTTACAGTGCGAAGATATGACCACTGTTCATCAATTTCTTGCAAAAAAGAAAATTTAAAAATTTTGAGTTGACTCTCTTTAGAGGAGCCAGTGCGATAAAGATAATATTCTGCATTAAGAGCTATTTTTTTATTCTAAACCCCACAATCACCCCTATCGCAAACAACTACTCCCATGAAAATATTCCCATATATTTTTATTTCGTATTGTGAATGATTCCCCTAACAAATTTTTTGGGAATGAATTCCCAAACTTAAAAAATTTGGCATCGCCAATGTTAACTCCCGCGAATTTTTTTAATAAATAAATTCCCAACAAGTGTTGATGTGAACGAGAAGGGAACATATAAATTTTTATTTGTATTCTAAAGTATGACTAAATTAAATTACTTTTTCCTCTTATTGAAGGAGTGTACATAAAGAAAATGAAGATAAACACTATTCATTATTTATTTTATCATATTTTTATTAGTATTTTATTTTGTATATTTTTCTTTCACAATACAGGCACTGACAAGTTCCCCACAATAGAGACTTTTGTTTACAAAGCACTGAAAAATAATTCACAATAGAAATTTTTACTCCCAAAATATTTGCGATACCGATTCGTTGGGGATGGGAATTTAGGTTTGATCCCATGCAGGCGCGGATCCAGCTTGAGCCTTAGGGGGGGGGGGGGGGGAATTTTGTATGATACAAAAAAGTAAAAAATGTGTATTTAAAAGTTTATTAAAAACAATATGTGTATTAGGGTAAGTACTTTTTGCAATTTTTGCGAAAATCAAATTCTTCATCGCATAGCCGTATAGACCGTGAAAAAATATTAAGAAATGATGTATTACTTTTTCGCGATCGTGAAGAAAGTTTCCGCACCAAACCCGATAAAGTTTTGAATTTCAATTTTTCTCCTTACTATACAAAATTAACATTTAATTAAAAAATTTTAAGTATTTTCTAATAATTTCATGAATATAACAAGATCTTACCATTTGTACGGAAGAAGGGCGCAAAAATCGCGACTCTATTTCGCGGTTTTTTTTTAAAACTAAATTTTAATGGCAAATGATAGATGTTGTGATAGATGAGTTGTTTGGCGGATATATGAAACAGTGACAATTTTCAGCAGCGTAGTAAAATATGCGCGGAACGAGCTATTAAAGTTGCACAAGATAGTTTTCCATTATTAAATCAACTCGCACTTAAAACTTAAAATTTATTTCTTTAAACCCAAAAAATAGCTTTACATTTTTGTTATACAGTTGCTTATTTTATGTATTTATGCCTGTATTCATAACAATATTTTAAATTTAATAAAATTTTTCTTAATAAACGTTTATTAAATTTTGTAATCATGTATGAATATGGGGGCTAAAATATATAGTATATATAAACAATAAATGTACCATATATAATGTGTATGGAAATTTAAAAAAAAATTTTTTTTTTTGAGGAGCTTTAGAAATTGCATTTGGTGCGGAAACTTTTTTGGCCAAAATGGCCTAAAAAAATTATTTTCATTATCAATACTAAATTGCCCATCTTGTGGTGGGATGAAGAAATTTTTTCCAAAAAAGTCATTACCCTAATTAAAAAAACTTAACAAAAAGATTTAATAAAATATAAGATCAGTTCAATATACATTTATCTTTTTAAATGAGCAATTTATGATTTCCTTGTGAGGCAAATTTAGACAGTACAGTCTATCTTCTGTCATTGTTGATCCGAGCCATGTTTTTATTCGACGAAGGGTAGGAAATGACCTCCCGCTCGTAGCTTTACTGACGAGCATTGAAACGTAAATTTGAAATATTTTTCTTAGATTTGGGTAGATATCTTCATAACAGTTTATTAAAGCATCTACAACGTTATCTGATAGATCAGGCTCAAGTTTAGATCTTAGTAGGTGTTTATCTCTTTTATCAAATATAATCAGCTCATCCGCAAGTTTTGGTTTTAACAGTTTTGTATCTGTATATGACTTGATTACACTTTGAGGTAGAAGTTTAGGTGTGTTCAATACATTTGGGATATCTATTGGGAAAGTTGTTATGAGATCTTCTAAAATAAATTCAATAAGAGGAATGTAACCTACAACTCGCAAGTAATCTTCAACATTTTGGATGTGATCATATCGTTCAAATCTTGTCTTTTCGATAGGAACCTCGATTTGAACGCAAATAACTTTAACTTTTTCAAAAATCGCTTTAAATTGTTTTTCGGCTTTATTTCTTTTTTGTTCAAGGCACATGATTAAAATTTTGATAAGGCTTGATCCTTTTTGAAGAAATATATCTTGCTTTTGTAAAATGATACTAAGTGGCTGTGTTACAATAGGTATCACACTTAATATGTATATTTAAATTTAAAAGTACTAAGTGAGTTCCTTAATATAAAGGTAGAGATACTACCTTTCCACTCAGATATTTTTTCCAAAGCTTCTACTATATGATGTACACTTGTTGCAAAGACGCATAATGAAGATAGTTTGGCTCCCAAATACTTTGCTTAAACTGCGTTTCGCTTAGGATAATTATATTAAAAAAATTTGTCGTTTCTGTCGTTTTTTTCTGCTTACATTAGAGGACACCCATCTGTTCCATCTCCTACACAATTTTTTAGGTCAAGACCAAATATTGTTAAAGCTTTAAGAACTATTGATGATAGAGCCTTCGCATCAATTGACACATCAACGTCATCAATATGTTTTGAAGCTTCTTCAAATGCGTTTATATCTTTTATACTTTCCCAGTTTGAAGAGAATGTGTCTTCTTTTTTCTAAGTAGTTAGAGCAAATCAAAAACATTAAATGCGTTTATCTCGAAATGGAATTTTTTGAGTTATGTCGGTCTTGCAGCAAATGAGCGATATGTATATTCTGGGTCCTTGCGTAATTCTAAGTCAATAAAGTCATGTCCGTCGCACATAGGGGTATTTTGCCAATCTAGCCGGACATTAGGCATGCGTGTTCATTGACTTTTTACGGTTTTGGGAGGTTTACAATATATTTTATTGTAGATAAAAGAATAAAGATTTTACGTTGATTTTTTTTCTGTGAAAGACTGTATAAACAGCTACGTATGAAAATTTTTAGAAAAATTTTATTAGAAGTTTTAACGATAAAAAAATTAGTTCGAAATTAAAAAAAAACCATTTTTTTGTTCACTTTTTTGTAAAAAAAAAAATTTAAAAGGTTTTTGAAGGTGAAACCAGTTGAGTTCTTAAAAATGTTATACATCACGATAAAATTTGAAATCTCTTCTTTTAAATTAAAAAAAAAATGTTGCGCGTTGTTGCGCCATTTTTAATAGAAAGCTATTGTATATCATCAATGCATCATTAAGATTACAATACGTTCCAAGTCAGTGGAAAGTTGCTGAGGTTATAATGATACTGAAGCCAGGTAAGCAACCAAATGACAAAAAATCTTACAGGCCAATATCACTGCTGCCGACAATGTCAAAAGTATTTGAAAAACTTCTTTTAAAAAGGTTAAATATTATTATTGAAGATAGGAACCTAATACCAACTCACCAGTTTGGTTTTAGATCCAAACACTCAACTGTGGAACAAGTGCACAGGGTTACAAACGAGATAGAAAAATCGTTGAATGATAATAAAATATGTTCAGGAGTTTTCATAGACGTGGCACAAGCCTTTGACAAGGTTTGGCATGATGGTTTGAACTTTAAACTCTATAGAGATTTACCAAATCAATATAGTGGAATACTAAAATCGTACATAGCTGGAAGATTCTTTCGTGTAAAGTTTGAAGACGAATATTCAAAAATAAGAAAAATAACTGCGGGAGTACCACAGGGAAGTGTTTTAGGTCCAACCCTATATATACTATTTACAAGAGACATCCCAACTGCAAATGATATAAAAATTGCTACTTTTGCAGATGATACGGTAATACTTGCAACGGGTTCGTCGGTAACCGAAAGTACCAGAAAGTTACAAGCCTCAACAGATGATATTATCAGTTGGACGAAAAAATGGAGGATAAAGTTAAATGATACAAAATCTGTGCATGTCAACTTTACAAATAAAAAAATACAAAACCTACCTGTCTATATGAACGGTAACGCCATACCATACGCCAACACAGCAAAATACTTAGGGTTTACATTAGATGCAAAGCTAAAGTGGAAGGAGCATGTGAAGAAAAAGGTTAATGAATTAAACCTTAACTTTAAGAAAATGTATTGGCTACTTAACCCATACTCTAGTATGTCAATGCAAAATAAAATACTACTCTACCAACAAATTCTTAAACCAAAGTGGACGTACGGTATTCAAATATGGGGCTGTACAGCGAAATCAAATCTTAAACTAATTCAGACCTTTCAAAACAAGGTCCTGAGACTAATCACCAACTGTCCGTGGTATGTCAGGAATGTTGATATACATAGAGATCTACATATAGCAACTGTAAATGATGAACTTAAGTTTTATGCGAAAAAGCACTCTTTAAAGCTACTACAACACGCAAACGAAGAACTACAGGATGTGATAAGAAATCCAATGCACCGAAGAAGACTGAGAAGAACTCTACCAACGGACCTATGTCTGGAGACTTAAAATAATATAATTTGTATTAGTTCAATTAGTTATAACCAATGGGTTATAATCTAAGCACCTGTGATTTTTTATTGAAATGTAAATTACTAGATGGGTCTTAAATGTACTCAGTTGTAATAAAATCCAAAACATTGAAAAAAAAAGAAAAAAAAAAATTTTATGATTTTTTGAAAATTTCACCTTTTTTCTGTTTTTGCTCATCTTGCATAGGTACATATGATAGAAACCCTTTCGTCAGTCATAAAATTTTTCGGTTGTACGTAGATGTTTTTTATTTAAATTATTACATATAAGTGTAATATTACCTGTGTAAAAAAATGGATGTGCGAAACAGTAAGTAACGGGTTTTAACCACCTGTGCGGCCGCTAAATGACTTTATTTTATGGAGAAAAATAAATGTACCTGTTTTGCATAACTTTTAAAATCATTAACAACAAAAATAATATATAATAAAAAATCAAATCTGGGCTCTAGGTACTTAGTTTTTTTTTAATATATATTGTGGTTATTGCATAAAATTGTTATCAGAACCATTTTGAAGCTTCGAGAGTAAAATGGAAAAAGTGTATACGAAATTAGAGTTATTCCAAATTATACTAGAATGTAGTTCTAAACTCGTTGAAGAGAAATTACAATTTTTAGTTAGAAAATTGTGCGAAATTTCAAAATGCCTAGGAGATAGTGACATATCAGTAGTAAATCAGTGCTTAAAGAAATTCAAATATTTTTTTAAAATATTTTGGCATTCAGCACAAAGAAAAAATTATCGATTTGTAAGCATGCATGCCAAATGGCTGGAAGGAACAGTGACAATACCTTTGTTTGGGAGTCCGTCTTCAAAACGACTACGAAAGCCGTTCGTTGAATTGACCGAAAGAAGTAAGAGAAGAAAGTCTGAAATCTTGCGAACTCACACACACAACTACAAACGTCTGGAAAAAATATGCTTCAGGTCTCCTTAAAGAAATTGTGTCTTCTCCGGCAAGAGCTACAAAGTTAAAAAAAAGCATACAAAGCTGCACAAGAGGATAAACTAAAACAGATAACCCCTCTAAAAGCTCTTTCTATACATATTTGTAAAAGCTGATATTTCTCGAAAACAATATGAAATAATCCGAAGTGCCGATAAGAAGGTTTATCCTAGCTACAATATTCTGTAGAAAGAAAAAAGTGAATGCTATCCTCCAAAAGAATCATTTGAAGTAACGGAAACATGTGCTCAAATAAATCCTCAAGATTTGCTTAATCATACTGCAAGTAGATTACTTACAAATTTAAAAGAATTATTATGTGATTCACAAATAGAAGAAGGCAACTCTCTCGAACTAATAAGCAAATGGGGCTGCGATGGCTCACACCAGGCACAATTTAAGCAAAAGATGAAATATGATAATTCTGTTTCTCATATTTTTCAGAGTAGTTTCGTACCGCTTCGACTAATATATGGTGCAAAAAAGGAGAAAATTTTATGGCAAAATCCAACTCCTTCATTACCGCGATATTGTAGACCTATTCGCATCAGATTTGTTAAAGAAACTGTAGATGTAATCCAAGAAGAAATTAATTATGTACAAGATGCCATTAATTTTTTAATGGAAGGAAAGTTATATTCCATAAAACATACACTGGTATTTGCAATGATAGATGCAAAAGTATGTAATGCCGCAACACAAACTACGTCCACAATGAAGTGCTATATTTGTGGGGCTACTTCAAAAGAATTTAACAATTTGAAAATCAAAAGGGATAAAGACGTAGATGCACTTTCTTTCGGATTATCTACTTTGCACGCCAGAATTCGTCTATTTGAGAGCATATTACACCTATCGTATAAACTCACAGTATAAAAGTGGCAATTAAGATCGGATGAGGATAAAACTATTGTTAATGAGAGGAAAAAAACTATCCAAGAAAAATTTAGAAGTGAACTGGGGCTAATAGTTGATGTACCGCAGACTGGATTTGGAAACAGCAACGATGGTAACACCAGCAGAAGATTTTTTTCCAATCCTGAGCTGCAGAAATAACTGGAATTGCATTGGATTTCATCTACCGAATCAAAGTTATTATTGAAGTAATTACAAGTGGTCACAAAATCCATTTGTACGAGTTTGCCAATTATTGCTTAGACACTGCAAAACTTTACGTTACTCTATATCCCTGGCATCCTATGACACCTACAATGCACAAGATTTTAATACATGGCGCAACTGTAATGAGTGAGGCGTTGTTGCCTATCGGGCTATTATCAGAAGAAGCGTCTGAGGCACGAAATAAAAATAGTCGGCTTTACAGGCAGAATTTTGCTAGAAAGTTTTCGAGGGTTTGGGAGGGTTACCTCCCCCTACCCATAAAAGGTCAAAAATTTAATTTTTATAGTATTAAGGCGTTAGTAATCTATTTCTTTTAATATTAACATTTTTTTTAAATATTATTTTATGTAACCGCCCTCAAAAGGGGGCTGGGGCGAAAAGTGTAATTTTACGATCTCATGGGTCTAATTTTAGGTTTTTTAACTTTCGCCGACGTTAAAAGTTGCATTTGCCAAACAAATGTATGGGAAAACTTAAAAAAAATTTAATTTTTCAGAGGTTGAATTAGTTCTTCTAGGGGGAACCTTTTCGTCCTTGGTCCGATGTTATTTATTTTTGTGGTTTACCTGCCTATGACAATATCACATATTTCTGCCAAGTTTCATCGATCTAGGGGCACTCAATAACTTTTAAGAAGCAATATTAGCTAAAACAAAAATTAATGTCCGGCTAGATTGGCAAAAAACCCCTATGTGCGTCGGCTTAATACGCCAACCGGCTAAATCTACTTTTTATGTTTTCAAACTCAATATAAAAAAAATTTCTGTGAAGTACAAACGAGAAAATGTTGATTGAGTTGTACTCTATTTATTTTACGAAAAACATGCGAAATGTTTCTAGCAAAATTTTTATTTTCCGTGCGAAACAAGTGCAGCTCATATTATTTCGCACGGAATTTTAAGCAACAGCTAATAATTTTTTGTAATTTTTTATTTTGTATTTGAGAAGTGGGGTTTGTAACACGCGTTTTTGAAAGGAAAATGTAGAAAAATGCAAAAATCTATATATATAAAAATAAGTCCGTATATGTACGTCGCCGAACTACTCATAAACGCGTCGTGCGATTTCAACCAAACTTATACACTAGGTAGGCAGTAGCCCATATATGGTTTATATGAAGTTTGGTTGAAATCCGATAACGCATGTGTGTGCGGTGCGTATGTGAAGTGAGTGTGTTTTTGCCGCAGGAAAACCAACTTTATTAAAAACAAGTGTGTTTCTTTTGTTATTTTGTTTTGCCGTGCGAAGCAGGCAACGGGCACGCTAGTTAATAATAAAATTAAATTTTTTTGTTTTTACTATAGAAAATTATAAAAATAAAATTTTTACTTTTTTTAATGACAATTATCAAAACACATGGTTTTTGTCATAGATGGGGGTAGTGCACTAGTTCAAAATAATTGCAATCATTTTGTTGATGTTGAGTGATGAATTGAAAATTAGCAATCTCACTACACATAAGTGATTGTAATGTTAAAACATTTTGCGCTTCACTTATTTGACTAAACATTTTGAGCACAATTAAAAATACAAAACTTGTGTTTTCATGATTCAATCCAAGAATTATTCCGTTATTGACAGAATTTCATTGAGTTTAATTTCATTTGCTTATGCCTATCGTCGGAAAAATCAAAAACCATGAACGTACAACATTAAATTTTTTAAATTTTAGTTACATATATTATGTTTTCGTACAGCTTTTGATTGCACAGTTAGCGATAATGAAAAAAATTGCAATACCAAATAATTTTTTTAGTGGTAGTAAAAAAAAAAAAAATCATCACTAAAGCTGGTAAAAAATTGTAAGAACTAATATTTTTGCAATCTTATTTAAGGCCAGTTTACACGGTAATTCAATGTATTACGACATTGCAAAAAATGATGTAGAGTGAGAAAAATCTTATCATGTAAAAGCAAAATCTATTGAGTAAGAGAGAATACGAATACAAAATCTGACAAGCGGCCGGTAAATGGTTTTTTTCTAAACCATTTTAGAAACTTATGCATTCTCATCACACCAGAGGTGTATTTTAACAGTGTATATCGAAAGTGGTAGCATTTTTATACAATTACAAAAACAACTGAAATCTACTTAGGAAATTTTCAAGTTGTTTTTGTACAAATTTAAAACTGCAACCATTTGTTTTTTTGTTATTATTTTTGATTTTACTTGTACCATCCGTGTAAACATGAATTATACTTACAAAAAATTTTTATTTTTTTCTTTTAAACACGGAGAGAATTTCATAATATTTTGATTCTACAAAGTCGTAATACATTGTATTACCGTGTAAACTGGCCTTTAGTGAGAGTGCAATGTTGATTTAAATTTAGTGCACTACCCCCAACTTTGGTTTTTGTTTACCTTCAAAAATAATGTTGTATACTTGTAACTAATAAAAACGTTAAGTTTTTAAAAACCGCGAGATAGATAATATTGATACATTACAAAATTTTCGTGTGAAATAATCAATGTTGCTCAACATTTTTCGCAAGCTCGAACAGAGTACTAGGCTTAAGTTGAAATTTTGAAGCCGTGTGGAAGAGTAAGATACTCCTCATTGACCAGCATGAAGTTTTCTTCAATTTGAGTCTTGCAGTGTGTTAAACCAACTTCATTTTTGGTTTTTCTCTTAAGCTGCACATATAAATATAAAAAGTTTTTTGTCTCTCCTGAAAAATGTGCTGAAATTGAATTAGCAGGTTTGCATATTAAGCCAACGATATGACTGTTGTGGACTACCGCTTATAATTTAGATATCAACCGTACAGTTATGACGAAACAATGAACACAGCATTAAAATTTTTATTTAGTTTGAAACAAAACATTATTTTGTTTAAACAATTGTAAAATATTATTATGGATATTATGACGATATGACATGATAGCACACTTTTTGTTTGCTAGTTTTGGTTCAAGAATTGTTATGTTTATATATATGTTCCTTTAACTCCCACTGGAGCATAGGGCGCCAACATTATATGTTATGTTTGGTATGTTATATTTTTTTTTTACTAATAAATTCCAAATAATAAACAACACTGGTTTACAGCCAAAAAATACCAAGAACACCACATGCCTAGATAAGTTAATTGGGACCTCCTGAACACGAAAACCGCTGTAATTTTTTTTCCTAAGTACCGTTTTTTAGATAACGGTACTTTTGTGTTTTTCGGTGTATGGTCCCACTCAAACCCTTGTGGAGCCCAACCAAAAAGTCCGGTCGAAATAAATGGCATATCGTTAGAAAGGTAATCGAATGCGTTTTCCATCGATATGCTACAAATTTCTATCTGATAAGAAATGGCTGAGTAATGGCACCTTAAAGTTCAAAAAATGTCTATTTTTACGTTTTTTTTAAATTTTTCATTTTTATTTCGTTTTTTTACTACGTTATATTAAATATCTGGAATGTTTTATTTCTAAACCAAATAGTATATTTAATTACCAAATTTTTAAGCGTAATTTGAAACAAATCGGATGAAAAATAAAGTTTTTATTAAGGATTTTGTGGAACGACAATATTTTCATCTATTATAAAACTCCTTGTTTTTTAAATACGTTAAAACTGATGGATTTAAAAAACACGGAATTTTATATGAGATGAAAATATTGTCGTTCCACAAAATCCTTAATAAAAACTTTATTTTTCATGCGATTTATTTCAAATTACTCTTAAAATTACCTTTCTAACGATATGCCACTTATTTCGACCGGACTTTTTGGTTGGGCTCCACAAGTGTTTGAGTGGGACCATACACCGAAAAACGCAAAAGTACCGTTATCTAAAAAACGGTACTTAGGAAAAAAAAATTACAGCGATTTTCGTGTTCAGGAGGTCCCAATTAACTTATCTAGGCATGTGGTGTTCTTGGTATTTTTTCAAATTAAAAATTTGTAAAGCAGTGCAATTAATGCACTTTTATATATTGAAATTACTTAATTTATAAAAAAAACTTTATTAATCGGTTAACCGATCAAAAACAAAATTAGCCGATTATTAACCGATTAAACGAAAACCTCGGTTAATTAATCGAGCGATTAGCCGATTAAAGCAAAAGGTCGATTAAATGAATACCCTAATGTATATCCATCTATTTGTCTGCTGAAACCGCTATAGACTGCTAAGGGGTACGATCTAAAAGGATAAAACTTAGTACAAGTATTAATTTTCAACACATAATTTGTTTTGTATCCAACAAGAGTCAAACATAATTTATCGGACCAATTTGTGGAGCTAAAGCTAAAAGATTATAAATCGGTCGTTCAAAAACATTAATTATTAAAAAAAATATTTCTCTTACGCTGGGTTTTTAAGATCTCAGTTAAACCAGGTTTAGTTTATCTGAAAACGGTTTGTGCCGCCATTACCAAGCTTGTACAATGTTTTAAGCTTGCTTCAAATGTTGGTTATTAATGAAATAATGAAAATAGAATAGTATATTTAGGTACAGTTACACTGTCTACTTTATTTTGAAGCATTATTTTATGTTTTTATTTTATTTAATTGAATAATAATTCATCATACATGATACGGTATGCACTTAAGGGTTGAACTAAATTAAAACTTAATCCACATATCAGGAACTTGGCCTTATTGTGGTTAACTACAATATGCTGGACTTTAAAATCTGCCGAATCATGCTTTATGTGTTTCTTATAAATATATATTCTACTAAAAAAGAAATATAACATGACATTTTGCTCTTAAGAACAGTTTTCATTTAATCCTTTAATTTTTAATAGGACATCATCATAAATTTAGTGTCTGCTTGCTGAAGTATAACAAAAGAAAACAAAAAAAAAAAAAAAAAAATACACTCTGAAAATAAGTCCTTTTCTTCTTGCAATAAAATGTCCCTTTTGTTGTTTACCTTCATTTGACTTCCTTAGTGTCAGATATACAGACATACATACTCACATACATACATATGTAAGTATATACTCGTTTGTATTGTTTAAAAAATAAAAGAATTTTACATAATATATCATCAAATAATTTAATTGACTTATAATTGGTCTCTGTTGAAAGAAGTAGAAGCAGAATTTGAGTTCATCTCTGTTTAAGCATATGAATAGTTTTTGTATTCGTAATGGTTTTTTTAAAACAAAGAAATACCATTCGTAAAATGCAAAATTAGGTTTGAATTCAAAACTGTTACGTTTTTGCTTTTATTAAACAATGACAGACATGTGAAAATGCATTTGTCGTTTGGTTTAATGTTCTACTTGAATGACTTTTTTCTATTTCTGTTTTTTTTTTTTCATTTTGAAATAAAAAAAAAGTACTTAAACCGCCCTCTTTTTTCTGGGGCTAAAGAAGTATTTCCGTTGGTATGTGAACTTGAAAATTAGCAAGGGCACCTATATTTAAATTATATTTTTTCAAAATTTTATTTTTTTTTATTTGTTTTAAAAATAATAGTGGTGGTTCTGTAAATTTAAAAAAAAGAAGGTTTTGTATAGACATTAAAAAAAGTGTCAGCTGTTATTTGAGGTCAGTAGAATTTATTTAAATGTTTTGTTTTAAGATTGGAGAAATGTTCATTTATAGCGAACTGGTTTCTTTTTCAATATTTAAAAGCATTTTTTTTTTGCCAGCATTATTTATTTTTTGGAGTTTTTTTTTAAAAATAAGCCAGAAACTGTCAAATTTTATTTTATTTATAAACATCTTCAGAACTAATTATATTTTAGGAAATTTATAAAGGTTTTTTGAATTACAGTAGACGCTCGCTTATATGAACCTATTCAGACAGGGCCTGTTCACTAAATGGAAAAGTTCACGTAATCGAGACAATTATAAAATAAGTATTTGAAATCATTTTTAATATGTGTACCTTAGAGCGACTCCCCAAAAAAAGTGCTCGATGTACCCTCCTAAAAATGAACCTTGGACTTTTTTAAGATGACATTTTAAATATTTCGGCTCCAGCTTTGACCTCTCGTGAGCTGGACCAGTTTGAAAAAGGGTGTTTTTTTTGCATGTTTTGTTAATTTAAGAATCTGTTTGCTTACCAACATATACAAGTTGGGTATCGTAAGAAAGGTTTTTTTAAGGCGCATCCAACTGTATATAAAATTTGTCCAAGGACGATCATCCATGTCCTTTTTTTAGGGTTTTCTGTTTTGAATTTTTTGTTCGGGGTTGGTTGTAATAAAAGTGCCAAATTAACATATTTTAATCTTTAGTCGATTTAATTAAATACGTGTCTCAGCTTTTTTTGAAATTCGTGCTAGTTCGCGTTTTGACGAAAATTCAAAGGGGTGGTAACCCTTCGTTTTAAATAGGGCAATATGGGTATTAAATTTTATCTTTTGCCAAGTATATCATCTTTGTATGTAAATAATTTAGATTTGTGCAAATTAGATGCATTTTACACGGTGCTCTGGAATATATATAAATGCAATTTTGTAATAACTCCAATATGATAGCGGATTTTGTTTCTAGATCATGTATGGATGAAAACAGGACTTATTATTGAGAGTTCTGCTGTAAACAAAGATCGTAATTCAACAAACGTGAAACAAACATATGCAACGGGTAAGTAAATAATAATATTCTCTCACTTTGACTTAAGTCAATTCCAATGACTTTGACTTAATGGCAAACTGTCATTAAATTGATGCTGATGTTTGCTTTCTTCGATGTATGTGTTATCGCACTGAGGACATGTTTGTCATTTCTGTGATGCCGATGTGTCATCCCATTGATGACATAATTTCATTTTGACCCTGAGGACACTTTGGCCAATTGATGGTAAGGTTGACATCACCATGATGAAAAGTGTCATGGGGTCAAAAACGAAGACACTTGTCATAGTACTGATGCCAAAATACATCAGCGTTATGAAGCCTTTTCTATCAGTGTAGCTTATTTCGGGGAAGAACAGATTTCTAATAAAGGGTTTTTTTTATAGAGTGACACAAGTTTACATCATAACAAAACAGAGAAATATATTTTTAATATCAATGAAATGGGCTTTATTAAAAAGAAAATTTTATGAAATTTAAATATGATTTCTGCCATGTGGCCGCCACGGCTGGAGTGTAGAAGGCGACAATTTTCAACAACTTCTCGCATTCTGACCATCATCGTTTTTGAAGACATATGGGCCAATGACTCCGCCAGCCCATAAAGCGCACCAAACAGTAATTTTTGTGGATGTAGTGGTTTTTCGACAAAAGGTTGTGAATTCTACTCACTCCAAATGCGACCATTCTGAATATTTACGAACCCATTCAACCAAAAATGGGCTTCATCGGAAAATAAAATTTTGAGTGGAAATTCAAAATCAATATCAATTTCTGCTTAGCCCATTCGTCGAATTATTTTGATAAAAAATTTCAACAATTTGCGCGTTGCTCGATTCATAATAAGTCATAAGTCGATTCATAATGAAATTTAAAAGCAAACTAAACAAAACGCAACTATCAGCTGTTAAATGGGTGCTCAAATAAAGCAGTGATGCCAACTCAAAGTTGTAACAAATAGTTACAAAAAAATCAACGGTTGCAAGTTGTTCACATAATACAGATAAGTTGTGTTCACTCTTTAGAACTTCATGTGTAAACATTTTGTTGTTCAATATTTTGGATGTTCATATAAATGGGTATTCTCATATAACCGAGCGTCTACTGCAGTTAAAATTTTCTTATTTCCTTAATAAAGTATACGTTTTTGTTAAACTTGATGATTCCAGTTAATTAATCTGGAATTGCGTTTTTGCAATAAGAAAATGGTAACACAGAGCCCTAAGTGATAATGGAACGTCCACTTATTTAATTTCCAAATTTTAAAAGCTTCAAGATTGATACTTTTTAAAAAGTGTCTAGTCCACGGTTAAGATTAACTTAATTTTTTGTTTGTAAATTAAAAATGCCACAGCGTAGAGTTCAGACTTTAACAGAGTTAAGGAAACTTATAAAAAAAAAATTGTCAAAAGGGGAAAAGCCGTTCGAGATATCGCAAAACCCGTGAATCGTGCAACTACTACTCAAACCTCAACCTTAAAAAAATTCTAAGTTATGATTTAGAGCGCAACAACCTCAAATTAACCATGAGATCAAAGTACGCCAATATAGATGGTTGAGTCATACTCTACGTAAGCCAGCCAATGACATCAATAGGAAATCCCTTGATTACAACCAACAGGGAGCAAGACGAAGAGGACGACCTAAAAACACTTGGAGACGACAAGTTCAAGACGAACTAAAAACGGCTGGGTTAACCTGGAATGAAGCCAAAAGAGCAGCCTCAGCTACAACTCGATGGATATCAGCTATCGAGGCTTTATGTTCCTTATAGGAATTTTAAGGATTATTTATATATATTTCGTGATCATACAAAATAATGTGTTCAGTTATCAGAAAAAAACTAAAAGCACTACTTACAATTCTACTGAAAGAACCGATAAATTTTACAAGGGATGTCCCAAAATGAACGCATTCAAAAATAATTCGTTATAGAATAGTTATAGAAGTTACTTTGGAAGTAGTAGTAGTAGAAGAAAGCTACTAAATAATGAGTGAAATAAGCTTTTAATTTTGAAAAAGTTGCGAAGTTTTTACTGGGTAGTTTTTACACTTGGTGCATTGTGACATTTTAAATATTGGAGTTTTTAACATAACAGGGGGCGGCTGCGATTATTCGAAACTGTTATATTTGGCGCCTTTGTATTTTTGCAATATTCGAGGCGGACGCAGTGTCCCATAACTGAATACCGTAGCACTAGATTCCTATATGTCTTAAATAAAATTATTATAATTTTGTGTTAATTTTAATGACTCGCAGGGTTCGGTTTTAAAGGTTTTTGCTTAAAAAATAAAAAACTGCTTCATTTAAATAAATGTGTATATTTTGCAATTTATTTCGGTCAACAATTTTCTAAAAATAACAATTGCAGGATTTTTCTCTGCGGGAAATTTGTGTCAATTTCTCTTAAAGCACTTATCCCGTGACCAGCGAACACAATATTATAATAAAAAGGAACGAATTTTAACACGTGAAAACAAGACATTTCACTCAACTGTCCAGTAAAAACTTCCCCTACATAATTTAATTTTAAGTAATTAGGAAAAAGTAAAAGTACTACTTCCAATTCTACTGAAAGAACCAATAAATTTTACAAGGGATGCCCCAAAATGAACGCATTTTAATGTAAGTCAATATGTTTTACCTACACACATCTTCAAAATAAGTAGTTATAAAAGTAGTTATAGCAGTTATATAGAAGAAGGCTACTAAATAATGAGTGAAAGAGGCTATTCATTTTAAAAAAGTAGGCGAAGTTTTTACTGGGTGGTGATTAAATGTTTTAAGTATAGTTACTCCAGAGGAAAGGCAACTGACACAAAACTAGTCATGTGATTAGATTTTATGCGGTTAGCGGTCGATTTTATTGTGTTACCTTACATAAAGAAGATCTCTTATAGTACATGGTTCACTCGGGACAATATCTGCTATAGGCATGGTGTTAACCGAAATTTATTGTGTCCATTCATGTTATTTCAGTGACCTGTTACAAAAAGTAAAAAAGGTCACAATTAGCTCCATCCTAGGACATTGCCATTTTAAAATCACAAGTCTTATAAAGTGTAAGAACTATAACCGGTACCTACCACTTTAGAACTATGACGTGACAAGTTTGGTGTTAGTTCTCTTTCACCTAGGGTTACTAAAGTGTTTCTGCTGTATTCATTAAAATATTTTTAATTTAATAAAAAAAATTTCAAACAATTTTTCTATGTAGATTTCACTTAATAAACGCGTGTTAACTTTAATAATCGTTTATGAATACAGGGGTTTGAAATTTAAGTTTCTGCTTCTTGATTGATTTCAATTAAAACAGTTGTTATATTAATTAAAAAATTAATTATATTTGCACCAGTAAACAAACAAACTTGGCTACACGCTTAATTCACTTAATTAAACGCTTAATTTACATGATTAAAACTTTAATTAAATCGGATTTTATTTTTGCTTAATGCTTTAATTGGTTAACAAGTTTTTGGAGAATGTTTTCTGTAATTTCTTCTGAAATAGTTAAATTTTTTTTGCATGTAAACAATTTGCCATGGTGAGTTTTTTACTATTGTAAACATTTTTCAAATTTCACTATGCAAATGTGAATAAATGCAAAGCATTAACTTCCTAAAATCTCTAATGGCCATTTTCTCAATAGGCGAATATCTTTTTCTTCCAACGAAAAACTGCACATTAAATAAATTTGGTTTTCTCAATGTCTCATTTGCTTCTATTCTGTCGCAAAGCTAACCGGCCCTCATCTGCCAATTATTTTTATTCCGTTTATTTGTCATACAGATAAATTCAGTCAGCTGACTCCCTACTTTTACATGCATTTTGAGAGGTGTTGCCAACTAAAAACAAAGTTTTTTTGCGGGTATATTGAGAAAACCAAAATCGTTTACCGGACAGTTTATCGGTCTAATACATTTACATATGTCGACATTAAGTAACAGACAGTTTATCGATACAATGAGTGAATGGCCATAAAAGTGTTTTGCCATTTAAAATATACTCCATTAATTTTGCTACTTATTTTTCAAACTCAGCCACATATAACTTTGTCCTTGACCTACTTACTCAATCGTTATTTGCACTTTAAAACGAAATAAATAAATTTAAATTATTAGCGTTTTATAACGTTTTCTCTTTTTTGCCTTCGTCAAACGACAACTGTTACTTCATTTAATTGTTGAGAAAATATTTTAACAAAATACCTTAAGGCATTCGAAATGTTATCAGCAGATACAACTTATCAAAGTAGGGCGCTAGGCTATCTATCAATAAAATATTCATACAGGACTTAAAATAAAGGAGCTGAAAAAAAATTAAACTGCCAAACTGCAATTGCAACAAATCATCAGCGAAGGGATAATTCTACCGCGTTTCAATACACGAAAACAAATGTTGTTTCATTGAATGTGGCCCATATAACTAGTAAGAAAAAGTACTTCCTGTAAGTACACAGGTCCTTTACACACACAGACACTAGCACGCAAAGCTAAATGCAGCACTTGCACTTGTACATGTTTTTAAAGGGAATACTCAAAGAAAAACCCTTCAATGAACGCCAATTAACAGGGAAAGTACAGCAAAAAAAAAAAAAAAAAAAATATTGAAAGCCAAATGTAGCAAAGAAATAATAAAAAAAAAAATATGTCAAAGTCATACGTGCAACATAATGTGAAGAAGTATCCAGCAAAATAGCAACGTTCTATATCAATGACTACTTACAAGAAGGGAGTACAACTTTTTAATTTTTTGTCTATCCCTTTTACATTCTATGTTGCATTCATTCATTCATTTATGCCACTCTTTTTTCTTCTTCTGCTTGCAACCACAATAGGCCTAAAAGTATAAATACTTATTTTTAATTTTTATGTAAAAAAATTTTTGTTTTTACCACATAAAACTTAAAATTCCTGCTAGTTAAACGATAATACAATAAGGTAATTTTATGCCATGGCATGCCTTCAAACCATAGATATTTCTTCTTCTTTTTTTCTGCTTAAAGGTTGTTTTGTTTTTGTTTGTCTTACTTCCTAAGATCTATAAGCAAAAAGCAATTTCGTATCTGCTGTACAAAAAAGTTGTAACTGGCAAATATTTATGTAAAATGAAACCTTTTAAACTATTGCCATTTTGTACAAATTCAACACATTTATGTGTGTGTTTGTTTTTCTTTTTGCTGCCACAAAATCTTTTACTTACTCATTTAGAGATAAACAAAAAAAAAAAAAAAAAAAAAATTGTGAATGATAGTGCTTTTGAGATACCAACATCAGGTTGGTATCTTCTTTTACAAAATTTTAGATTTTAGCAGATTTATAGCTTAAGTTAAGTTTTGCTTTTAATAGCAGTATAAGAACTTCGAAAACAGAATACCAACTATTATATTTTATTGCAATTGTCTCAGCTATTGTTAAAGTGCTAAACATTATGTTGTATGTTTTAATATAGAAAATATCCCAGCAAATATTGGCAGAGCAAATAAGTTTTCGCTGTTTGACAACAGAAAGCTTAATTTATCAAAACATGCTAAAACTGGCGCAAGATTTGTATACCGAACAACAACATATCGCACACTTAGTTAAAAAGGGACTTAACTCAAAAAACCTTATTTTTCAGAAATCGAAAAAAAACAGTTTTTGACCGACTAAAAACAATAGTTAAAAACAAATCTTTGGACCATTTAGTAGAAAATCCATACAGATTATGATCTAAAAAGTTTTGTTTTAAATATTTATACACTAGATAATGAAAAATTTTTTGTTGTGTCATTTTTGATGATATATTATTTGCACAAGTTACCGAACTATTTTAAGTTATGTCACTTTAGCTGAATTCTTTTCACAATTCGACAATTTTGCCAAATACTAACTTTTACAAGTCTAATTAAAATAAACTTCATCAAAGATTTTTTTCATCAAAAGTGTCACAATTCGAATTAAGACTATTTAGCACTTAGCAGTAGGAATCGAATACCATTATATTCTCTGACACAACTAACAATAAGTCACTTTTATCAATTGCAACTTTATACCAATTGAAACATAAAAGAAATACATAACTGTTTTTTTAGCAACACTGATATTTTTTAAAGATAAACAAGTGTGTTGTGCTTAGTGTGGGCATATTAAACCGAAAAATTAAAATTTGGAGTTGATTTACTCTTAGACTAGTATGGAAGGGTTTTATGCGTTCATTTACTAGTTTTTGGTTTTAAACCTACATTTTAGTACAACGACCAACACAGAATCACTTTCAGAGCCTATCGAATGGTTGAAATGCCAACCCCTAGAATGGTCCTCTAACTACTGGCAAGTTGGGCCTTACTCAGAGTTTTTTCCCCGGGATTCTCGCTGCACTACAAAAGTTGTATTTAAAATGGCCAAATGTATGTATTTTAATAAAATTTGGCATAAATTCGTTCTACACAGAAAAAATTACGGCAAATGAATTGTCATATTGAATACCATATTCGTGTTCGTCAATACAATAAACTTTTTAATTGAAAAGGCATCAACAACCGATATGTAAATATAAAAAATTATTTTGTTAATTAAAATGCACAAATATTTGAAACAATGAGTTTGTTATATGTAGTAAAATATTTTTAACCATTAAATATAAATTTCTAATGACTATTTTTCAACAAAATATTTTGTTGCTAACTCAGTTGAATAAGAAAATGCTTTAAAAAGCTGGTTTTATTAATTTTTTAGTAAAATATATTAAAAATCACATCACAAATAACATAATAATTTATTTAAGCAACACAAATTTAGACCTGGATGCAAAATAAGGTTTTGACTGCGGCACAAAAAGGAAGCTTGACGCCATTATTAGAATTTATAAAAGATTTTTAAACAAAAATACACATAGATTTTCATATTTTTAAATTTTTGACACAAAATTATTAATCAATATTGTTTTTGTGTTGAAGGTGCCACTTTTTGCCAAATGGTGTGCATCTATAAATAAACTATTGTACAAAACAGGCTTGTAAAAAGTTAAATGGATTTTCCATACATTTACGGTTTCTCATATGTATGTTAATCAATGCATATTGTCTTTGTACGGAAGGTGTCACGCTCACCTCTCCAAACCAGTGCTTTTCCTGAAAGATGTTTTATATTGCCCTCCTATCAATTTGTTGCAAGTTTTTAATGTAGCCGTTATTCAAATACACATTAATTTATATTGTCTTTAAGTGGTAGTGGCACCTACGCTCACCCAGAATTTTACAAATATTTATAAGAATAATCCTGTGAAAATGTCATTACAATCGGCTTAGTAGTTTAATAGTCTATAAAGAACAAAGCAAAATTCCACAATAAACGCATTTTTATTGTTATAAATATGTTAATATTTTCTATAAATTTTCTGATCCTAGATAAAGCCCAATATCTAATACGCCTTAAACAGCAACGAGTAACAATACTGTTATGAAATTTGGCCAAAAAAAGCCAGGGGCCTGATTCTGGCAGTCGTGATCGAGTACTTTCTCGATTCGAAAGCAATTTAATATCTTATTATTTCAGTCAATACTGAACAAATCGGAGTTATTTTTTCAGTGTTGTAAAGCATTAATTTGAGTTTCACAATACTGAAAAAATAATTTCGATTCGTTCAATATCGACTAAAAGAATTAAAAATAAAATTGCTTTCGAATCGAGAAAGTACTCGATCACGACTGCCAGAATTAGGCCCCAGAAGTTTTAACGCCAAATATGTAAAAATGGATTATTCAGCTGCGCCAAGCCTTTGATACACTCCACCAAGTATTACATTTTGTCTAGATTTGACTTAATGAATAAATCTTCGCAAACGTAACTCTAGAAGAAATGTAATTCTCTGTGAAGGGTATCAAAGATTCAGCGTAAGTGAATAGTCCAAGTTTCTTTAAGGCCCAACTATAATATGCAAAGGCTTGCTTAAGCTACTGTCAAAAATTAACAAAAAGGCTCTCAAATTAATTTAAAAAAACAAAAACCAAATCAAAAATAAGTTGATTCCGGAAAGTGCGATCTGTTTCGCACTTTGCTTAAGCAAATGACCGTTGCATAAAATTAAACAAAAAGTGTTCTTAAGTTGAATATGGCTCGGCATATATGATACATATTTTCGCAAAATTGCTTAAGCCAACTTAAGCATATTATAGTTAGGCCTATATTTCTCATTAAAAAATCCAAACAACAAATGCTTAAAAATGAGTTTCTAATATTTTTAGGTTACTTTTATATATTTTAAAAATGTTCCCGTATCTTATTTAATTGACAACATTTTGGTTGTGAGGAAGCTTTCCGTGTAGACATTAGTTCTTTTATCCGCAAAATCATAAGTTCCCTCCTAACCTATTTCCTCTTGTTCCATTAATCATGTTAACTTGAATAACAAATGAAGAAATCAATTATTTACTGGGTTATTTGTTTTAAAGTGGTGTAGTACATATGTACATATGGTTACAACAAATTGTTGGTGTATTAACAACATGTTGCACTTACAATATGCTTCATAACAAACAACCTGGTATTAAATACAACAGGGACGGATTTCATGCTTAAAGATTCGTTTATAAAATAAAAGATGCGAAAAAATGTTTATTCTCTTAAATTTTTTTTTTTTCTGTCGGAGGCAACCCTTATACGGTTGTGGGTTCTTGATGGGGACTAATTAATATATAATATAGTTGCAATATTATGGTTAAATAAACCATTATATGTTTAAAAAATTTCTTGAAAAAAGGTTTTGTTTGAGATGACCATATTGAAAAATATTATTTCTATGCGTGGGCATGGGGGCAGGATGAAAGAATAGATACTATTGGGCTTATTCTAATTTGCAAATATGCCGTTTATAAAGTGAATATATGGCCTTAAAGTAGATACTGAAGATCTTATTTTCGTACGTTATTTATCGAAAAAAGTTAACCCTTTCAGCCCCACTGTTGCCTATAGGCAACATTGCAATCAAACGCTTATAACTCCCGAAAATTTAATTTTTTCTTATAACGGTTTTCTGTTCTTAGTTAATATGCATCTTAGCAATGTGTGTGCAGAATTTAATAAAATAAGCTTTGGTCGTGCTCATTTCCGAACTGTTTGTTTAAGCAGCCAAACGTATTACAAATATTTTGGAAAAAGTGTGTTTTTAAAAAACCTAAAGAAATTGATATTAAAAAAAATATTTGTGTAAAAAATGCAATTTGCTATTTAAAACAGGTTAGTTAATGATATTAAGCAACAAACACACAAAAAAAGTTGTAGCTTTGTCCTCAGTATTTTTTTAAAAACCATGTTGCCTATAGGCAACATTGGTCCATTATGTTCATAATTTACATAAGAACATTTTGTTCACTAAAAATGAGTGCAAGGGTTTGACAAAGTGAAAAATTTTAAAAATTATTAATTTGAAGAATGTGAAGATGAAGACATCGAAAATGATGCATGAAGTAGACTTCACACCCTCAACCAGAGACTGATATGGTCTATTGTGACGCCTTAGTTAGTGAAAGAATTCTAGTATGAAAGAATACGAGAAGTAAAGAGTGGAAGAACAGGAAAAGAGGAAGTAGTGGAAGATAAAAAATCGGACTGCACAATTCAACAACAACCCTACTAAACAGAAAACTGCCTTACATGTGCCCAGTACCCAGTCTTCAGCCGCGCAGCCAGGTCATTCCCAATACAAATCAGATTCTAGAGCCCGCATCTCGAGACATCTCCTAATTCGCGCAGGATTCTGCTTCCCAGCCACCTCAGCCTGCTGATCTGTAGCCTAGGACAGTGGCACAGAAAGTGCTTACTGTCTCCAACTCCTCTGGGTCCTCACACAACCTACATGTATCCGACAAGTCAGATCCCATTCCCACCGCCATCCTGCCTATCATACAGTGGCTTGTGATAATAGCTATCATGGTCCTGACGCAGGCCCTACTCTTGCCCAGCAGCGCATCTGAATTTGAACTGCTTAGGACCGGCCACAGCGTGCACGATACCCGTCAGTCCGTTCGGGTCCGCTACGCCCGATTAGTCCCGTTTAGCGCCCATTCCCTTATTCTTCCAAAGTATAATCACATTTGAGGCCTGACCGCCTGCAAACTATCAGGACCCTCCATTTCCGAACATAGTTGCAGCGACCCATATTCACCAGCTCTATCATCACTAGATTCTCCATCATCACCAACTTCATCACCGACATCGCAAGCTCTTGAAAAAGATATTATGTAGCAGAACCAGTAAAAACTTAAATATATGATAAAACTATTCTCTGGGTTGAATAAGGATCAAAAGGACGATGCAGGATATATCATATAGGCTTTCCAAGTTCGAAGTGCAGAAATGAAGAAATTTTGTATTATATCATACCTAAAATATAAAAAATTGCAATATAATAACTCTGTCATTTATGAACCGATTTCGATAATTATGGGAAAATTAAAAAAAATAAAGTTCAAAAACCGAAGAAGACTAATGGTGTTTTCTTTTCTACAAAAGAAATGTGACATTTTATTTAAAAATATGCAATTTGGTGTCTGTTTCTTAAAAATTTTGCTCCCGAAAAGGGTGGCTGGTTTTATTCCAAAAAACTCACCCTTTTCGGGAGCAAAATTTTTAAGAAACAGACACCAAATTGCATTTTTTACAAAAAAAGTCTTATTTTTTTGTAGAAAAGAAAACACCATTAATAGGAGACTTTAATGTGTAAAATCTAGAGATTTCTAGGTAAAAATTAGAGGCAGTCATGGTATTTTACACAATTCTCAGTGACTAAGCCGAACCGACTTAATTTCAATACCAAACTTCTCCGGACTATATGTAATATAAATATATAAAAGACTAGCCCCAGTGTATCTGGGGTCTTTAAAAACCCCATTTCAAGTAATTGTCAATAAACTCTGATACTTATAAAGATAAATCACCATAATTTCATGTACAATTCATCTTGCTGGATAATGATAACAATAGATACATAATATATTATATTAAGAGTAATATGGGCGTTAATATTAATTAAAAAATAATTTTTGTCAAATTATAAAATAAACCAAAATTAAAGAACAATTTCGTTTATAATACATAATTTTAAAAACGTAAACAACAACGTTTTTTGAATGAAAATTCATATGATTAACAACATTTTTTTTTTTCAACTTTTTAAATTTGACTTAAGATGTTTTGTCAAAATGCTACAGATATGTAAGTTAATTTTTTAACAGTTTTTATTACCTCCAATCCTTCCCTGCTTTGTCAGAATTAACTAGTAACAGAAAAAAATAAAAATTTACCTAATATTTAAATGTATAAAACTCAACTCTGAAATGTATTTTCTATGGCCAAAAGATGTAGAATAACATACATTTGCCTACAACAAGTAGAAGCAGACAGACACACTAACACACATCATCCACATATCGTCGGTCTCATGTAGAAAGGCCCTCACTCGATTTTTTTCGAAATTGAGTTTTTAGTGATTCAAATACATTTCCCACAAATACACCTCGTCACAAAAATTTAATAGAATAACATCAAGAATATCAGTTTAACAAGCAATTGAAGAAGCCATTTTACTTTATGATACATACAATTTCTATTATGTTTTGCCTTCTCCTGTAAAGTTGCATTTATGTAAGTTAGGGCCTTTCTACATGAGACCAACGATATGTATTTCTACACAGACATTTTGTTACATGTAAATATGTATGTAAAGCAAAACGTTTACACTTTTCATCTCAATAGATGTGAAAAAGCAACTTTAGGGAACAACAACAATTATGCCAACAATGAAAGCAACAGGAACACCAGCAATAGCAACAACAACATCTACTTAATAGAAGAAGAAAAATGTATATTAACATTTACTCTTTAGGTTTAACTAAGATTGTTGATCTACTATCACTCTCGGGTAAGTATCTACCAAATCAACAATAACAACACTATAGAAAGAAAATGTACTTGTAGCTTAGTAGCATTTAGTTATTGCTGTTGTTGTTGCTGTTGGCTCTTTACGAAAAAACACTTGTTGTTTATTGTGGGTTGGTATATTGTTGTTTTAATTAATGCCATTGCTGGCTCTTACACTGAAAGAAATATGGGAATGCTTTTAGAGAAATTAGAATAGAATAATAAAGAAGAACTTGATGCTAAATTTGATAAAAATGTAAACAGCACATTTTCAAGGTCAATTAAATCTTTTTGTTATTAATCCAGTTGTTGGCAACTTTATTTTCAACAATTCTTATAAAAACGTATTTCTTAAGTCATTACATGCCACAGAATTTCTTATTTCGCATCAACTTCTTAGGCTAGGTTTTTGAGATCTCAGTTAAACTAAGTTTAATTAATCTGCAAACAGATTTGTGCCGCCATTACCAAGTTTGTAAACAAAATTTTAACGGAGCAGCTTAGTTATGCTTAAAATGTTGGCCTTTAATGAAATAATAAAAAAAATCACATTTCGCCGAAAAAAATCCGAGTTTCAGACTTCTTTAAACTTAATCAACATCTCAAAAACCCGGCCTACATCTTGTTTGTACATCGCGCGTTTATGAGCGCGAAAAGTTTTTGAAAAAAATTATCAAAATAAAAAAATATTTTATGGCAAGCGGTAAATTAACGACGGCTTAGAAAGCTATTTCTTAAACACAATATCAAACATGATATTGCGCACATGATGATGCACACTATGCTAAAGGATCGTAAATTTTGAGTTATGACACTAACGAGAGAAATGAGCGATATTAAAAAAAAAAAATTATTAAAAATGCTTTATTTGAAAAATTTTCAAATAAAATATATCGCTTAACTAAATTCACCAAAAAATTTTCGCTTTCCGCAAAATTTAATTTGAAAAATATTTTGGTCTAGTTTTAAGAAAACGAAAATATTGAAAATAAAATTTTAAAAGAAGACACAATTTTCTTTATAAAGGGTTGTCAAACCATACATAATTCACGACTTTTGCTGTGAGTCCCACTTTAACGTCAAGTTTTTGCCCAACTTAATTTTACATTTGACAAATTCAACCATAGAGAGGTTATAATTGAGCAGCGCGTTAAGATTGTTAAAGCCTTTTACGAAAATGGGCGTTCAATTAAAAATACATTTCGTGCACTTCGTGTTTTCTTTGGTCAGCATAATCGACCAAATGAGTCCACAATCGGGAGAATTGTGCTCAAACAAACTTGGTCTGTAGAAAATATGAAAACACCTGTGCATGCTCGCCCAGTTCGTTTATGGGCTGGCGACGTCAGCGGGCCGTTCTTCTTTGAAAATCAAGTCGGCCAAGCAGTTACCGGGAATGGTGTTTGCTATCTCGAGATGATAGCGGACTTCTTGTGCCCAGAAATTAAGGATATGGACCTAGACGATATGTGGTTCCAACAGGATAAAGCCACTTACCACACTGCCAACTAAACAATGGCTCTTTTGGGCGAGAAATTCAATGGACGAAATTCGTGGCGATGTTAATTGGCCGGTGTCAATTGTGGTTTGACACCGTTGGAATTCTTTTTTTGATGGACCATAGGTTAGAGGTGTGCCTCCGAAGCCGTGGACAGCATTTGACCGAAATTTCACACATTATTGTCACAGATTCTTCTATCACAAAAAAAAAAAATATTAAGATAATTCTCAGGAAAATTTTTGTTTTATTTACAATAACATCGATCGTTTTTGTTGGAACACCCCTTACCTATTTACAGTAATTCCTCTTATCTACTTTGCATTTCTATTTACACATTTTGATTTGATTTCTGATTAAAAAAATGTCAGAAAAAAGTAAACTTGCAATGTTTAAGTCCTCGTTTTTTCTTTCAGTGTAGTGGTTGCAACACTATTCGTACTTCTCATACTTTGTCTGCATATTTATCAGTCTCTGTGTGCTTTTTAAGTTATTGTTTGTAAAAAACATTTAAACAACAAATTGGCGCTAAAAGTCTTGTTTTTTATGTTGTAATTGTTGCCATAATTAAAAGCAAACATACACATTTAAACACAATCACACACATGCACAAATATAAGATGTTTTTGTTACTATTCATAGTTTTATTTAAAATGTCTCTAGTTTTTTTTTTCTTAAGTATTTTTGTTGTTCCCATAAATTTAACCAACTGGAACAAATTGTTTGTAGTACGACTAGAAAAATGCAGTTTTACAAGGACTAAAAGGATATGAACTCGTAATAGATAGCAATAGAAATGTATGAGATAATGTTTCTAGAAGAGTTTAGGACTTAAGTCAAAATTTAGCTAAAATCTTGGAATTTTTTATGTAATTTTTTTGCTTATAAGGTGGGAACTTTTTCTTTCTCCTTATTCTCTTAAATTATTTTTAATTTATGTGAATTTTGCATCCATTATTAACTCAATTAGTTTTCCATAACAAGTTTTTGTTACATCACTTACACAACTAACTTTATCTTTCTATTTGTTTAAACTCTTTCATCTGCTCTCCATTAAATATACACTTGATTATCAAAGCCCACATAAAAGTTATAGCTTGTCCTTCAAACTAAAACCAACCTAAACAAATCAACAACCTATTAGGATAAAAATCAACCAGAAGCAACTAATTGTTACGGGCATAAAAAAAAAATGGTCTAAAAAACACAGAAAAAGAAAAAAAAAGACTTAATAAATAAACGGAAGTCCTTATTAATTTGCTATTATTGGCCAGACACAGGAAGTTAACTTAATTTTGTGTTTGTGTGTGTGGGTGTGTGTGTGTGTTTATGATATACAACTAAGCCATGACTAAAACAATAGGCAAAACTCATTTATACAGCAGCAGACAAATAACAGACAGGACAATAAAACTATACAAAAAAGCAATAATAATAAAATTCAAATAAAAAACAAATCTAAAACAGAATATATAAAAAAGAGAAAGTCAATTTTTAAATTGACCATAGAAAATATTAAAAGGGTGATGAGTACTAATGAAATTAAGAATAAATAAAAAAATTTGGAATTTTATTTTGTCAATAAAGAGACAGTGGGAAATTTAGCCTTGAATTGCTACTGACATGATGAGGCATTATTCGTGAAGCGGACATACCGAAAAAAAAATTTGCTCAAATTTCTTTATATTTGGCATAACTCTTGTTCTAGTAATGATGAATGTGTGTGCCAAATATGTTTTTTATGATGTTTATTTGTCGAGCTGTGTGGTGCTAAAGTGTTGCCGTTTTCGAAAAATGCTTTTTATAAATTATCGTTTTTAACTTGAAAAATATTGAAACAAAACAAGTTAGAGTGCTATATTCGTCGGTGCCGAATCTTTGATACCCTCCACCGGCAGTTCGAATGTTTAAGGAGTAATATCTGCACGATGTTTATTAATTATTAATTTATCTTTATAAATACAGACATCTGCATGAAAATTGGTTGCGGTTTAGACATATATCAAATTTTTGACCGACAATCAGAAAGTTGTATGACTTTTTCTTGAAATTTTTACTAGCTTGTGTAAAATATCATGATTCGAAACAGTTTAAGCCGATTTTAAATGGGAATTTATATTGGAGCCATGGTAAGCTATGTACCAATCATCCCAAAACTCTGCAGAGTGATTTCTGGTATTAGAAGACAGAAATTTCAATACAGCGGAGAAATTAGTTTTAGCGTTTGCAGTGAGTTTCAAAAGGCTGCTTTAAATGGATCTAAGGGCTATTATGGACCGTATATCACAAAATGTCATAACATTTTTTCTGACCATATGAAGCTTAGTTGGAAGAAATCCCAGCAAAAACTTTGCTTACAAAATAAGCAGAAAAATAATGAGAATTTGACGAGCCGACTACTTACTTTTCTACTAGAAAAAGTGCTCTATTTTTGTTCGAGATGTCCCAAAAGTAATCCTTTATAATTTGGACTGTTATAACCTAAAAAATAACATGTTTTTTTTATACTTAAAATTTTTATAAAAATATATAGTTACAAAAAGAGGCCAAAGATAAGTTATTGCAAATCAATTCAAAAATTTTAAAACACACTTATTCAAATTGCTCTAATATGCATGAAAGTGTACACAATAATAAATTTTTCGAAATGTAAGAAAACATTTAATAAGGAATGTTTTGCTTTAGTGTGATTTTTAGTAATATTAAACTGTGAAACATTAAATTTTATTCTGATGAGTAGAGTTTATATGGAGCCTTTGGTAAATAATGGACACAAAATTTTATATTCTTATTTCTAGTTGTATAAAACTGTGATGTACCAAATTTTGTTATGATAGCATTTCTTTTTACGGATTAAGGGGTACTAAACTGTTTTCCGTAAGAAGGGTTTATATGGGGCCTAGGGTAAATTATGGACCGATGTTCACGAAATTTAACAGTGTCATTTTAAGTTCTATAAATCTGTAATGTACAAAATTTTGTTATGATAGCATTATTTTTTACGGACGGAACGGATCTTCGCGAAATTTTACAGTGTAATTTCCAGTCGAATAAAACGAATTTTTGCAAAATCTTGTATCATTCCGTGCATTGTTCCACCATTTATATTAGTTTTTGTAACAAAATTATCAATTTTTTTTTAGGTGGTGGTTCCACATTTGGATTCATAGCTCTGATCCTATTGAACCGATTTTGCTGGATTTCAATCCCAAACTACTTAGGACAACCACAAGCAATTTGACACCAAGTTTGTTTATTTCTTTTGAGTTTTTCGAAAGTGAGCGTGTTTTCAACAGACGGACATGGCTAAATCTACTTAGAATTACTCAAGAACCCAGAATATATATACTTTATGGAGTCTGGGATGAATAATAAAAAAGTTTCACACGGAATGACAAACTAAGTGTACCCTCTTCACAACTAATTGTGGTGGAGGGCACAAAAATTTGGACAAGTGATTTTTATAGAAAATCATTTGATCTTTTCCAAAAAAAAAATTTATCTGCAAAACCGGATATGAAAAAAAATTTAAAAACAAAAAATGTTCTTTGGACTTCGAGAAGAATTCTTGACAAAAAGTACGAAAAAACGGAATTGAGGAAGAACATGTAAATCAATTAAATTAGATAATCACTCAAAGCAAATTTCGATCTACCAAGGGTTAAATACAATTTGGCTTAAATATTGATGTTTGACTATTGACTGCCAGCAGTTGTCAATGGCTGTGAGTGTTAAACGGCAAAACCCTCTGAAGAGATTGAGTGGTTACAATTGAAACATGTCCGTGAAAGCCTGGGTTCGAGCCCCGCGGCAGTTAAGAATGAAAAATTATCAATAAATTTTAATTCATTTCATGTTGTTAAATTCCTTTCTTCATAAAAATAATTTAATGAAAATTAAATTTGATGAACTTTAGCCTAATTAAAAATATCAAAATTTGGATTTAAATGTTCTTTTATTGTTGTTTAACAAATTAGCTTAAGGTGTCCTTATTATGCTGTGAGAGTTTGAGAATAGGATATCCATAAGTTTAAGAGTAATGCAAATTTTTTTTAATGGTGCAAAGCACTTCTTAACCGGAAGTGATAATTTTGATTTGCTTTTTTTCTAACTTCGACCAATTTCTTTTTCTTTAATCCGAAATTAGCCTATATCATACTTATAGTACTGTAACTTGGATACCTTTTTTTAAATATTGTTTAACAAAATTCGCCCATGGTTTCCTAATTGCGATATTGTGTAAACGAACACAACCCTTAATACCGTTCGTAACTATTTTCAAGAAAGAGCCGAACATTATATAGTGTTCTGTTCTTTCTTAAAAACAGAACAATTGTAGTGATATTCTAGATGTTTCTAGAAGTTTCTTTTTTTACATTGATAAAGAAATGAACAAGCGAACAGCTTGTGTGTGTATTGTGTACATGTTTCGTTTGTGTAAAATTATTTTGCTGGCTTTATGTTTTTTTACGAATGTGTATTTTGTTTTTGTAAAAAATGATTGGGTGAAAAAAGGGCGTTGCACACAACAGAAATGAGCGAATATTAATGAGCTGAGCGGAACACAATGAAGTTTGAGGTTTAAATAAAAAAACCGAGCGAATTAAAAATTCTCATCTTTTTGTTGAGTTGTATAAGAACAGTATTATTTGTGTGTTCTAATGATGAGAAACAGGAAAACGTTATTTTTTAATGATTCACTACACAAACACTATAAGCTTTTGTGTTTTCCACAAACCTACCGAACAATAAGCAGCAATATTTAGTGTTTATTTTCGAATGTCATCTCCTTTTTGCCTTTGGTACTTTTTCTTTTAATTTTCGTTCGAAGAATTGTTTGGAGTAGCTTATATTTAGAGTTTCTCCTTATATGAGCTAAATATGCAGTTTTTGTCTTTTTATATAGTTGATCAGTTCGCGTCCTCAGTTTATTCGTCTTTAAACCTTGCCATTAGATGCTCAGGGTATTTTTAGTACTTGTCGATAAATTCACATATCAAAGGATTCTAGTTTCTTAATATCTTTAGATTTTAGGTTCCATAATTTCATACAGCAGTACCGACCGTAGTTTTTTAAGAATCTTGTCTTTGTCTCAATGTTAATATCATGGCTATTTAAACCTTTTTTGTATCTATGGAATACATCTCTTGCTATTTCTATGAGGCGTCTTATTTCCTTCGATAAGTCCCATTGTTCGTTGATTAGTAGCCCAAGATATTTCAAATATTTAACCCGCTCAGTATTATAATTTAGAATTTTAAAGTTTTTTTGTCTAATAAATATTGATGTTGGGACGGCAGCATTTTTTTCAAAGCATTTATCGTGCGTTCTTTTTCGTTGTCTGTAATGCAAGTTCCTGTTAATTGTTGGGATCTTTGGTTGGAATAACGTGATCTGCAGGTGTCAGAGAATAGTTGTTGGGTATAGTATGCTCCTTAAATCATCATATTTTGAATTGCCTTTAAACATTACGTTATTATTATCATAGTTTGGGGTAGTGTACTAAATATTGATTTTAATCAACATTGCACTCTCACTTAATAAAAATGGAAACAAATTAGTTTGCACTACTTTTAACCACTAACACTTTCACTAACACTTAAAAAAATTGAGTGGTATTGCAAATTGTTTCGTTGAATGCATAAAATCTGCACTCAATTCAAATAGTGCAAAATTTGAACTTGCAATCAAAAAAGCTGCATATAAACATTGTCTCACTTAAATTTACAATACGGTATTTTGTATGTATGTACATGGTTTTTGATTTTTTTGTTGTAACAATATCTTTTCTTACAGTCCCGACTACAATTGGTTGATTTTTTGTCAACTCTTAATGTAGTACAACTACATTGGGTAAAGAAAAAACAAAAATAAAAACAAATTACTTTATTTTATTTTGCAAGTTCAGTTTATTTACACTGCCACATGCATATAAGTTATCACAGTTTTTCTTGGGATTCAAAAAATTAATTAACAAAGTTTCGTTTAACTATAACTCATATTTAGTGAGATTGCTTATTTTCAACTCATCACTCAACATCTAAAAAACGTTTGCAATAATTTTGAACTTTTATTGTGTGTGAGTTGGAACTGCAAAATTAGTGCACTACTCCCATCTGTGATTATTATCATTGTACAGTATTGCGGTAAATATTTGAATTTCCCTGTTTAACTCCAAGTATAATTCATAATTAAAATTTTTATATTTTCGTCGTTCTTCTATAAGCTGAAGTATTTCCGTTGTCATCCAGGGTTTACTTTTCGAGCTTGAATAATTTCCAAGAGTATTTTGAGCGATTGAAAAAAAAGTATTTTTTTTTATCGTGATATTTTCCACATCCTCTCTGTCAATATTATTCAGTTCTGTATTAATTCGATCTGTCATGTTAGATTTGATACCTGGATCTTCGTGTTTACCGATGTCAAGCCAGCGATAATACTTTTTCTTTGGGTGCGTAGTAAGTTTAATTACCGATTTCGAAACTGCGACGATTCTTTTTCTTTGGGTGCGTACACAGAAACAATTTTTCAAAATCTTGCACTAATTAAAGCATTAATCAAAAATAAAATCAGTTTTAATTAAAAAGTTAATCAAGTGGATTAAACGTTTAATCAAGTGAATTAATAGTTTAATCAAGCAAATTAAACGTTTCATTGATACTATTAATTTGTTTACTTGCGCAAATTTAATAAATTTTTTAATTAATATCACAAATTTTTTAATTGAAATATATTTTTATTTTTTTCTGTGTATTAAGTTAAATTCACATATTTGTTACAAGAAGGATATGGTCGGATGCTACATCTGGTCCTGAATATGTTTAAGCCCTAATTATAGATGTGCAGACACATTTCTTTATGAGGATAAAATCTATTTGGTTAACTTTAATGTCTTTTAAATTATTTTCGAAAGTTGTTTCAAACAATTTTGTTAATTATTCCAATTAATTCGACTTAATTGAAAATAAAAATTAAAATGTTTGTGTGTATTTTTACAAATATGAAAACATATAACAGTGTTGATTGAAAAAAATTATTTTAATTTGTGTTTACGTTTTATATTGCCTCTAATGCTGGTGGTCCCATTTCAATTAAACTTATTGATTGAAACTGAACAGCAAGAAAAGCTCAAACTTACAAATATGGGAATTGATATGATCAATTTGTTTGCAGGCGGAGACTCAGTACGGAGTTTAATTAATAGTACATATTTCTAACAAATACGTTAATTGAAGTTGGTTTTTGATTTTTTCTGTCTATATGCAACCAAATGTGCAAGTAGACTTTTTAAAAAATATTTTAAACTAACTGACTAGACAGACGTTGTCCTGTCCAAATTAGGAAAAATGGTTGCGTTCGATTTTTAAAATCCGTTGAAAAGATACGAACATTTGAAAGAAAAATTGATCAAATCGATGGAGCCGTTTTCTGATTTTAGGTAAATCGAAAAAAGTGGGTGTTAAAGTGGGCGGTGCAAAATTTTCTTCCGTAAAAACCTAAGTTAGACCATGGCGATGATTTAAAAAAAAATGGTCCAAATCGGTTAAGCCATTCTCAAGTTATGCGCTTAATAGAAAAAGTGGGCGTAAAAGTAGGCGTGGTACACTTTTCTAATGCATTAATACGAACATTTAAAAGAAAAATTAGTCTAATCGATGGATCCGTTTTTTGATTTTAGGTAAATCGAAAAAAGTGGGCGGGGCAACATTTTCTTTCCGTAAAAACCTAAGTTCAAATCATTCAAATCGGTAAAGCCGTTCTCAAGTTATGCGCTTAATAGGAAAAGTGGGCGTGGTAAATTTTTCTTTCGATGAAAACTTAAAATGGGTTAATACGAACATTTGAAATAAAAATTTGTCAAATCGATGGAGCCGTTTTCTGATTTAATGTAAATCGATAAAAGTGGGCGGGGCAAAATTTTCTTTCCGTTAAACCTAAGTTGGACCATGTCGATGAATTTAAAAAAAAATCGTCCAAATCGGTCAAGCCGTTCTCAAGTTATGCGCTTAATAAAAAAAGTGGGCGTAAAAGTAGGCGTGGAAAATTTTTCTTTCGATGAAAACTTAAAATGGGTTAATACGAATATTTGAAAGAAAAATTTGCAAATCGATGGAGCCGTTTTCTGATTTTCGGTAATTCGAAAAAAGTGGGCGTAAAAGTGGGCGGGGCAAAATTTTCTTCTCGTATAAATCTAAGTTGGACCATGGCGATAATTTTAAAGACAAAATCGTTCAAATTATATAGATGTCATTGGTGGTGCAATATGAAAATTGGATTTTGCTACGCCCCACAGAGGAGTATTTGGCCTGAAAAGCTGGCCAAAATTATTAAACGTGTTTTTTGAATTAAAAGTTTTAGTTTTTTGATAGTTTTAGGTGTAGTATGGTATAAAAAGTCTTGTGGAAGATTTTGAAAAAATTACACTGCGCAACAAAAGTACACTGCGCAACAAAAAAATTTTTCTCTACCCTAGAAATAAAAGTATGTGGATTATATGGATTTTGATGCCCTTAATTCAAATCTGTTTTCCGTTTTTCTCTAGTACGTAAGGATTTTCTTTTAAAGGCGTGGCATACTTCACCCCCTAAATCGTTGGGTTGCCTTATATATTTTGCCTTAAGCTTCGTACAGACGATGGTCAGATCTTACAATATTGTAAGCAGGTGTTGCCAACAGCAAAATTATTCTGACAATGGTCCATTGTCAGATGCATTAATTTTGCACATCTGCAAATACAAATGAGCTTACAATGTTCACACAGTTGTAAGACATTTTAGCCAATTTTAATGCAATTTAAGCAACGCTGCTTACCAATATTGTAAGATCTGACCATCGTCTGTACGAAGCTTAAGGAATAAAAGTTGGTATAAATCGCAAAACTAAATTAACAAATGTTGATTTTAAAGGTTTAAACTCATTCTTGACAGACTGTATGTACATTAGGGCGGGTCGATTTGTATGGATGAAAAAAAAAAAATAAAAATCGTATAGCAAAAACGTAATCTACATAAAATTCTTAGAAAATTCTCCGAAGAAACCATGGGTCTAAAATAAAATCCTAATCCGCGCCTCTCGACTTGAAAATTTTTTACTTGGGTGAAAATTTTTTTTAATGTAAAAAAAATTTTGAGTTGTAAAACAATATAAAGTCCAAAAGAACTACCTTACTAAACAATTTTATTCAAAAAATTCGATTTCTTTTTGGAAAAAGCTATTTTCTCAAAAAAAAAAAATTGTTATCGGGGATGTGTGGGACATTCCCTTAAAACTATTACGGATAATTAGGAATTTTTGCAATTTATAATTACATATAGGCAGGTATTAATATTGTGAAGTGTTAAAAGTGATGCGAATAACAGTTGAAATCAATAATTCAAAATACATAAAAGTTTATGACGATATAAAGGTATAAGAAAAAGTGCCCGATGAGCAAAAATAGACGAAATGTGAAAATTTAAAAAAATCGTCAAAAATAATGGCGCAAACTTGCGCACACTTTTTTTTTGGTTTCTAAAATTAGAGATTCCAAATTTTATTGTGGTATCAAACATAATTCGTAGACATGCTAACCTCACTTTTAAAAACCTCTTCTTTTCCTTTTTTTGCAAAAAAAAGTGTATATGTAATTTGTTTTTTTTTTTTTTTTAGCTTTTGAACGAATTGTTTCAACATGAATATTCAATATATTTTAAATTTTTTTTTCTGTTTTTAAAACTTTTGATCAAACCTTTCAGCGAAAAAAAATCTTTGTTAAACCTTTATTTGTTTAGCCGCAAAAAAAAAATCATATAAACATCCAGAAACCGAAAAAAACATTTAAATCTCATATAATTTTCTTCACTTTCCTGAGTTTAGCAGGGTCTCAGAGCTACAAATCGCAACTAAAAGTCTTCAAAATTTACAATATAATGTAAAATATTGTTGTCTGTCGAGCTGCGTACTTAGTTCTTAAGATTTCTTAAAATTCAGTTTAGCCCTTTTGGCCAGCTTTTCCGGCCAAATACTCCTCTGTGCGCCCCTCCGCCCGCAGACCAAAATCAAAAATCAGACTTCACAATGTAACCCGCCTGAATATTTCATTAAAATCAGCCCAGCCGTTTTGGAGTCCATACGTTACATACATACATACTAGGGCTTCCAATCGGGAAATCCCGGGATTTTCGGGATTACGTGAATCCCGAATCTCGGGATTTCTGATTTCTAATCCCGGGATTTTCGGGATCCCAATTTTTTTTATATTCTTTATTTTTTTTAATTTTTTTTTTTAACAACTTGTATAAAGATACGTGTATTTGTTGAAAAAACAAGTTTAAAATACTTTTGGACAAGTTTAAAATACTTTTGAAATACATATGGACAATTTTAAATTGTATTTGAAAATTTTTAATATATTTGGACAATTTTAAAATATAATTCACAATTTTAAAATAAAATTTGAGGTGTCAGTTAAACTAGGTTTAGTTAATCTGAAAACATATTTGTGCCGCCATAGCACAGTTTGTATACATAATTTTGACGGAACAGCTTAGTTTTGCTTAAAATGTTGGTCTTTAATACAACTCAGTTGAAATTATGCAGTTTTTGTATTATGGCGTACAACTCTGTGTTAGTGCGGTTAACAAAAACATTATTTCATAGATATTCCGGTACATGTTTTTTTCACATGCGTTTTGACAGCATTTCACGTGAAATGTTGAACAGAGTACCAGGCTTTATGCAATAAGTCGCACAATGGTTTCATTCATTCAATAAAAAGGTGAACTAACCTATAGGAATAATATAAACAGCATTGTACAATGTTGCCAACACATTTCACTTTTAATGTTGTGCAATAAAAATCAAGAGTCTTTTGATTGTTGCTTATATGTTGTGCCTATATAATTGTACAATACGTAAAATTTAACAATTTTATTGCAAGTGTATGATCCGCTTTGCATTGTCTTTATGAATTTTGATCCATTAGTAATTTTAGTTTGTTTTTATTATATTTTTACAAATAAATAATATACGTTCATGAAATGTGTATTTTAACTCGAAAATTAAGTTGTTTTTTATGAAGTTCAAAATTTTTTTTTTATATTGGGTATACCAAAAATTAAAAAAACCCCGAAATATCCCGAACATTTTTTTAAAATCCCGTGAATCCCGGGATCCCGAAATCGAAATCCCGAATTATTTTCTTCAATCCCGAATCCCGGTATTCAGAAAAACCAATCCCGATTGGAAGCCCTAATACATACACACATCCTGTTTTATATATATAAATAGTATAGCTACTAAATCTTAATAGTATGACTGATATTGATCTCTTTTAAACAATTTTCAAGTGTTTTTTTGTTAAAGTTCTGTATAAAATGAAACGGTAATTTGATATTCAGGTGTAATTATTTATATGTACTGTTAAAATCGGTTAATTATGGGTTTTCTCAAGTGTAATTTAGAATTTTTCTGGTGGTTACACTCAAGAAACCAAAGAATTATCTTCTTTTGCTTTGATATGAAGTCATGTCAGTCCTCGGTCTAATGTTTAGTCAAAACATATATGTACCTTCAAGAGGAAATCATTTGCGATCACTAAGTTTCCTTTTTAAGTCGGTACCACAGTATCCCACGAAGGATGTAGGATATAGCTGCAGATCAATCAAAAATTTGCGTCAAAACTCCATGGCTGATTCCGTGCCATAAATTTTGACATCCATCGTAAGAATTTTACTTTAAAATATTTCTCGTTATTTTACCTTTTTAGGAAAACACTTAACATTTCCAATTTGGCATGTTTCTATCCCACACTCTAAAAGTATGCAACAGTTTACTAACCTGCAACGAAAAAAAGAAGAAAATAAAAGAATAAAATTAATTTTCATATAAAGTAAATTTACAAATTGCACACACAAACAAATAAATGCAATTATTTCTCTTCTGTATTACAATTTAATTAGCAATTGAAATTATTTTATAAAATTAAATAGGCCTATAAAGAACTTTTTGCTAAAAACTAAAAAAAAAGTTTCTTTATTTAGTTTTTGTTTTTGCTTTTATGCTCGTATATTATTAAGATAGGTCATTATTTCCTGTGTTATTTTATTATACTCGTACTTAAGATATATTTGCCGTTTAAGTTTTCACTTTTTTCAGACAAATGTTACTCGTACTAACTGACAAACGAAAAAAAAAAACTAAAAGATCATGTCTAAACGATAAAATGCTACAATAACAAAAGACGATGATCTTGTTTTATAAGAATATATTTCTTTAAACTTTTTTGTTGTTTTTCTTTTTAACCAGCCACCCTTAAAACTAATTTTTTTGTGCGTAAAAAGCACCACATTATTCCCTTTTCCCTTCTTGTTGTACGTTTGCCCCACTATTAAAATAAGAAGTGTATTTGCATTGGCAGACAGGAAGCACTTTTTGTAGCGAACGTAAGGTGCTAGAGAATTTTCGATTTCTTAAGAGATTAAGATAAAGTATAGCGTCGCTTTTTGTTTTACTTCTGTCTTAACGATATAAAATTCGAAATGTTTAAAAAAATTGTCTCGAGGATATAAAGCAATAAAATAAGCCATAAGTTAAAGGGTATACTACAAGTATTGTTTTATTTTGTTGTGTTTTTTGTTTTATTAAGTTTTTATTACAAAACACCCTCCCTTCGTTTTAAATTTATTACGAATTATAAATTATTTGGTGGCCTACTTATTTATATGTACTGTTAAAATGCTTTTAGTAAAATAGTGTTTTTGAGCAATATGAATGGTTGTTTGTGTTTTTTTTTTATCTTAACAGCTTTATAGGATATTTCAGAAAAAAAAAGATCAACATATTAATAACATGATGTTATATTTGGCATTTAAATAGTTCAATAAAACCAAATTTTAAGCCAGCGCAATTGTAAAATTTTAATTAGAACCGAAAGCTTTAAGTGTTTAATATTAAGCAAAACCGCAAATACTTATAAAGTCTTACGCAGATTGAAACTATAATTTGTTCTCTGCACTGGCCATAAACAAATTATGGTTGGTTTAATATTACTTTTGACACTTGTACGCTTTACCACCAAACCTATCAAAATGATTGAGGTCAAGCTGAACTTTGTATCTAAATTGATTTGATTTTCCATTAAGCGTTGTCGTTGTCACACATTTTCCCTAACACTGCCATAGCCACTGTTGCCAGAACTGAAGATTTCTCTGCATTTTGAAGATTTTTCGTTGCAAAAATGACGAAGTGAGATTTGCAGATTTTTGCTATCAAATTGCAGATTTTTTGATATTGAAAAAATTGTAAAAATTGGACTTTTATATTGAATTTTGTGACTAACTTTTTAAAAGATTGGATTTTGGAGATCAATTAAAATTTTTAAAAGGAATAACTCCAAATATTTTAGTAAAATCAATATTTGAAATTTTATAAACAATTTTCAAATTTAATATGCAAAGAAGATATGCAAACAATTGACTCTTGATTTCCAATACTTGATAAATAAAAATATAAATTTATTACACTTTTGGAAAAATAAATGTCAAATTAGGAATTTTGACTCAAGAATAATTTTCCCAAAATCGTGCGTTTTGGTTAAAAAACATTTGTTTTGCCACATTCATCAGCTAATGTGGAACCAATATTAAGTAAATATACATAAATAAAACAAAGCAAAATCGTTCAGATAAAATATCGCTTGAAGGAAAATTGTACACAAAAGACTTCCTTAAGTTAAATAAATCAAATTATTTTAATACTCTTATAAAATTTTTAAGACAAACGACTTCAGAAATTTACAATAAATAAATGTATAAAATTATTTTAAATACGATGATATGATACTATGTATGCACAATGTTTTTGAATATACATTTAAGTATATATACACATGCATTCATATAATATATATTTTTTCTCTTTTGTAATATTAACTTTAAATTTTAATGTACGAATCCGAAAATAAAAATAAAATCAACCTCAAAATAAAGTATTTTAAGTTCCCAGATTTTTTGCAGATTTTAACAATTTTTTTCCAGATTTTCCAGATTTTTTAGTCCAATTTTTCAGATTTTTTAGAAAAAAATTCTGGCAACAGTGGCCATAGCGCTTGATGAATAATTTTAATAGTGAGGGTACATAGAAAAAATTCTCCAAAATTGTTCACCAATTAAAGCATTAATTAAAAATGAAATCAGCTTTAATTAAAAATTTCATCAAGTGAATTAAACATTTTATCAAATAAATTAAACGTTTAATCAAGTGAACCAAATGCTTAATTGATACTATTAATTTGTTTACTGGTGCAAATTTAATTAATTTTTTAATTTATAATACAAATTTTTTAATTGAATTAAATTTTTATTTTTTTCTGTGTGCCCTTAATGCTGTGCCCTCCAAACACACATACTTTATTATTAAACTCTTCACCGAAAGTAACAATGGGTAAAATAAGTTTGTCATTCCGTTTCTAATTTCTACAATATTGATCTTAGACCCTGTATGGTATATATGTATGTTCGGGGTCCTTATGAGGAGCGAAGTTGATTTAAAGATGACCGTCTGTCTGCCCATGTGTCCGTTGAAATGGGTTTTCCGAAGACCTCAGATATGATGGGGACTTGCTAGATATAAACTTATATCACATATTGTTTGCTTTTAAAATTATGCCTGATGGGTCTACAAATGGCTGAGCTATGAGCTAAAAACCACGACTGCCTCTAATTTAACCCAAAAATCCCTTGTTGTTGTTTTTTATGTATATCTGGAGAACGAAAGTAGCTAAAATTCCAAAATTAGGTACTACCATCTTGGTTCTTAATTCACAACATCCGAAAACATGGGCTGGATTGGATAAGTGGTCATAGCAGAAAGTTGATTTATATATATCTAATGAAAGGTATTTATATAACTTTCTCTTATTATCACATCATGTGACTAAACATTTGTTGTTCTTTCATTGCAAAGTTAGCAGCAAAAGCGTTATTTTCACAGAGATCTGATTGGCTGTTATGCTCTCGTCGGTGTGAAAGCATAAAGCTCGCACAATATTCGTATGGCTTGGACGGCACTGCTTAAATGCCTTTCTAGATTTTCACTATAGTTACACAGAAATAATATAATATTTTTAACCATTATGTCAACAGCAACAAACCTGGGTATGTTTTGCACTTTAAAATCGCTTGATGCTGAAAGTTATAATCGGTTCGATTTTAAATTTTATGATGTTCTCAACATAAGTTTTTTTTCCACGACCTTTTGATGTGTGATTGGTATTGTACAACTTCGGTCAGAGACGTGGACATTACCACTCTTATTGTACTACAAATTATCTCTTATTTAGTTGCTTAAAATAAAGAAAACAATCAGAAATCTCACAATTATAACTGGCGTTTGCTAAAAACCCCCTAATTAGCAATATTCATACACACAGGACCAGCAACAAAAAAGTACTCATACAAAATGTATGAGCATATCCAGGTATGTTGCTGTTTACGTATGTATGATTTTTCTGCTGTGACATAAAGGTTAAAAAATATTTTATATTTTGGCTATTCACAAGGAAGCCATAAAGTTGTAAAGTCATATGTCTTAAAATAATTACAAGAAATATATATGACTGCTGTGGGCAAACGCTTATAATTTAGATTTCTAATGTTCAGTTGCGACGAAATAATGTACACAGCATTAAAATTTTTATTTTGTTTGAAACACAACAATATTTTTTTTAAACAATTGTAAAATATTGTTAAGGACATTATGACTATATGACTTAATAGCACACCTTGTAAATAGCCCAATTATGTTTGATAGTAACAAATAGTGGTGCTTAATAAAAAGTTTTGTTTTCTTTACAGGTATGTCACACATTAGGATCGGAATGGTTTTGATTCCGTATTGGCAATTGCGATATATTGTGTTTTATAGCCTTTTTACACTTGTCAACATTTAACATCTACCATCAATTTGCAAAGATGTTGAAATTTTCCCAAAAATAATAAAAAATCTAAATTTTTCCAACAAATTGACCAAATGATCGATCCAAGGTCTATCCAATAGGTCTGCGCAAGAAGCCAGATGTTAAGTTGGCTTATTCTTCAACGATGTCAAAAGTTGTTTACATTTTCCTTACATTTTTGCCTATGTAGTAGTAAGATTTTGACAACGGCGAGGAATTTTACACAAACAAAATGCCTGTTGTCTTTTGTATTGTTGTATTGTTGAAGAAGTAAGATCCAAACTCATTTTTTCCCTTTTACATCTTTCGGTTTTTATAGTGTCATCACTAGAAAAGTGGCAACAAATTATATTATTATTGTGTCAGCACTGAGAAAATTTGATTTTTTTTTTTTTTTGAAAGCAGCGTTACCATTTGTCAAAAACGATTTTCTCCATATATCTCGAAAACGCTTCTTGAGTGAAACAATAAGTGCCATATCCTTTAGCCGTCCCATTTTAGCTTTAAAAATTTCAAATTGTTAAGGTTAATTTTTTTTGTTTCAAGGTGTTTTTAAACAAAATGAATTCCAAATATTTTTTGGTGTTTTTTTTTTAAATTTGTTAATTTTTAAAGAAAAAAATATATTATAAAAAAATACAAAAAAATGTTCAAAAATGGTGACATTTTTTATTGATAGCAGATGTAAGATGTTTAAAGTGTAGATACATATTTTACATTTTCAACACCTTTCATGAGTTACTCCGATATCCGTCAGCCCAGCTAGATGGCCGACAGACCGACTCTCTGTCTGGTTGTCCGACACTGTAACTTTGTGCGCAAATAACAGGTCGCCATTTTGAAGATAATTTGATTCAATTTGATAAATATAGGTACATACATACATTTAAATTTTTGAAAATGTTGAAAATCGGTTTATAAATTCCCATCGCGCCATAGAAACTTCCTTTCGGAATAGTGTCCTCTCTTAAACTACTTTAATCTCCTATTGATGTTGATATCAGATAATATTCGGAACAAGGAAATCTTATACGAGATTTAATCTAAAAACATAATTTTGTTTTGCCGTGTCTATTATTGCCCAATGGTCCCATTTATGGTAAATTTCCGAACAATTTTCTGCCTATACTGTTGTGTACGAAATCAAATGGTGGGTTAAGTCGACTATACCTACTTACATGTCTAGTCTGTAGTGGTTGGGCGCACCTTTTAATCTACAGATCGACTCTCGGATTCTATCTTACGACGTCCGTGCGGCTAGCTGGCTTTCCATTTAAACCTTGTATGCATAATAAAGGCCTTAATTTTAGAGATATTTATTTTGCTATGGAGATCCTCACAAAAACAAAAAATTTATTGAATTATACAAAAAAAATAATTCACTTTTGATACTGATTGAAATCATTTTTCAAAACAGGATAATATAATTTTTACTTAGTTGGCTGTTTCATTAGCATGCAAAAAACAAAGTTTAACAAAATCTTATTCAATGCAAACACAAATGGTCTTCATTAAGCACTAAAAGTTTTGTAAATATTTCATTAGTATTTCCAACACATGTGCTCGCTTATCTTGTTGTAAATACAATAAAAATTTGCATGTTTAACTAACACTTTAAACTTAAGCACGACAACGATTATAATTACGAGTATAAAATATTTTTATTATATAATTTTTTTTTATTTTTTATTTTTTTTAATATAAGTGTTATCTGGTATTAATCCAAACTTGTTTGTATGCAATAGTAAAAAAAAAATACACTTAGGGAGGGAAGTAAAGGAGACTTAAGACTTATTATAAGCTAGGAAATTTTATAAGAAGTTGAATTACAACAGTATTCTTGCTTATCCCACAAACAATAAATTTCAGTTTATCAATAGTAAGAATTGGGAATTTAGCACTTAAAACTAAATCTTAATTTTCTATATGACTCTAAGTAATTTCCTTAAATACAAAAAGCAGCTTCTACTCAACTTCATTTATCCATGAACAAACTTCCGAGAAAGTTAATCAAATCAGTTTTGAATTTAAAGACTTAATATTTAATTCTTGATCACCATAGTTAGCGTTTGTGCTGAAATGTTAAACACGTCAAAATATTGGTATACCGGTCGAATTAAAATCACTTTCTAGGTCATTCTAACGTTGTCCGTCCGTCCATTCGACTGGCTGGCTGATTTTCTCTCCATGTAAGCCTAGTGCCCATAGTGTCACTGTACACTGTACACAGTACAGGTCATAATTCGAGAGATAATTTAATGATATTGAGTACATATCGCACATCTAGTTCAAAAGTGACTCTACTCATAAAACCTAATTTTTCAGGAATCGAAAAACACTGTTTTTTGACCAAAATAAAAAAATAGTTAAATACAAATCTTGGGACCATTTGGTAGAAAATCCATACAGATAAAGATCTAAAAAGTTTTTTTTTTAATATTTATACACTAGATAATGAACCATTTTTAGTTGTGTCATTTTTGGTGATGTATTATTTCCACAAGTTACCGAATTATTTTAAGTTATGTCACTTTAGCTGAATTTCTTTACAGTATTGACACTTTTGCCAAATTCTAAACTGACACAAGTCTAATTAATACAAACTCCAACAAAGATTTATTTTATCAAAAGTGTCGCAATTCGAATTAAGGCGACTTAGCACTTAGCAGGATCTGTTACCATTATATTTTTTGACAACTAAAAATAAGTCACTTTTATGAATTGCAACTTTATATGCCTGTTTTTAGAAAACGTAAACAAGTGAGTGAGTGAGAAATTATATTGAAAACAAAAACAAATTTTCGTTTTTTATTGTTGTTTTCAATATAATTTCTCACTCACTCACTTGTTTACGTTTTCTAAAAACAGGAAGTATATCAATTGAAACATAAAATAAGGCATAACTGTTTTTTAGCAACAGTTAACAAAAAAAAAGAAATACTGATATTTTTTTTATAGATAAACAACGGTATTGTGCAAAATCAGGATATGTTAACTCATCTAAATAAATGACTTCATCGGTGTCAGTCAAATCTCTTTCCGCAGAGCTATTTCGTCGCGCTTGGAAACAAGAAATACTCGCTCGGGGGGGATGTTGCCATCCGGGCTGGATTGTAAAGTTTTGTTGATGCTTGTCCAGTTCCAAGCTAAAATTAAAATTGTCCAGCTAAATAGAAATTTTCGACAAAAATTTCATATTATTTATTACTTAAATTTACAAACTAGAGAATACAATTTGCTAATTACATACGACACAAAGATAATAACACCTCAGAGTGTAAATTGTGTTAAACAGATGTTATCACCTCTATTATGAAAGTCGACATCAACGGAAAAATAATTTTATTATATTAGTCGTTATTGATTATGTCTACTATTGGTATTTTCTACGGCGCTCGAATGGAATTGAAACGGCATTGACACAATTTTTAGTTTTTTTTTTTTACTTTAAGTTTTCCAAAAACAAACTTTTTCATTTTATTTATTTTAATAAAAAACAAGTAAGAAAGTATAGTCGGTCAAGCACGATCATATGATGCCCTACACCACCGTAAATAAGAGCAAGCTATTGCAAGTGTACTATATTTGGCAGCTAAAATGCATTAATACCCTCTCCACTATTGTGGTGTGGTTATAACAACGTCAGAGGGAAAAAAAATTGGAGATGGGGTTTTTTTTTGTTAAAATTTTCGATAAATAGTCGACATCAACACAACATTCTTAGAAAATACCAAATAAACGTCAAATAGACGAAGTCGTCAATTTGATATGACAAAAATTAACAATTTCTCAGTAATTTTTTTAATGTCCATTTCTTTTATTTGTCCAACATTTAAAACCCCCACTGTCCAGTTTTTTTGCGAATCTGAATCTGGCATCCCTTCATGGAAGGGAGAATGAGGCGTATGAGGATGCAATCTGCAGCCTTACTTATTGATTTTTGCCGTTAGCATACACAATTCACACTTTGCTATTTTCTACTAAATGAAAGACGTCTGTTGACAGTTGCGGAAACGATTCACATGATGACCTTTCATTTGGCATTATCTCATGGCGGATACGGCCAATTGCATTCACCAACCGCCGCCGTACTTAGATAGCAATTTTAGTGCATAATCCGGCAAGATTAGGAGCTGCAGCCTCTTTAGGAGCTGCAGCTATCTAACCTTCGCTGCTTTTGGAAAAATGCCAGCAGCTTCCGTTGAGTAGCAATAGTATCAACGCCATTATGTGGCAAATTCAGGATTCCCCTTCGTTCGACTTCGGATAATAAACTACAACACCAAGTGATCCCCACAAGTATCCTGTTAGCGGATAGAGAAGACTTCCGTAAAGACAATCTAACTGAAAGGCAGGAAGCACTCCTCGCAAGAAACATACTAAAGGAGGCTTCAACCAATAGTCAGTCTGGTGGCGTACCAATGGAGGCTACTGACTCCCGTGGTATTAGATAGGATTTCTGGTCAGCCACGGTCACAAGAAATCTAGAGATCTGTCAATTTTGGATTTTTGCCGTATCCGAGGTATAAATGGCACGAGATTATGGACCAAGGGATGTAATTTAACCAAAATAAAAGCAAAATATATTCAACTCTTTAAATGCAGATAACTAAATGTCTTCCCATTTTCCCACATATATCGTGTTAGCTGCTCTATTAAAATAATTATTAATTTTTATTATAGGGGGGCTTTTGCATTGATTTGTTTAAATTAATTATTTTTTATTGTTTAAGTTTACATATATGGGGCGTTTACTTTAATACAAATTCAGCAAATTGCTGTACATTCTTTCAAATATTTTTTGTATTAAGTTGATTATATTTATGCCGCATTTAAACATTGATTTTAACACGTAAAATATTGTAAATCGCCTCTACACAACTAAAAAAGATTAAATGCAGTTAAGATATATTTAGACGATTGCGCCATAAAAAAAAACAAACATGACTTTTGCATGTTTTACTCGAAAATTATTGAAATTGTATTTTTTTGCTTTATAAAAATTAAGATATTTATTTTATTAGTTTCTGAAAATTGGCTTTAAAATTAATTGTTCCTAAAATATTTTGTTTATTATTAGAAAAAAACATGATTTAAAAACGCATAAATTTGCCCTGACACTAGAATATGCAAAATACTTTTTTTATGATTTGAAAAACCAAAAATGCAATAAATAGTTTTCCTCTTTTTTTCTTGTTTTTAAGTTTAAAAAATCTATAAAAACTTCAAAAATATCTGCTTTCATTTGTGTTCTCTACAATTTGTTGACGTTTAATTTGTCAAAGCCAATGCGTTACTAAATGTAGGAGTTGTGGTACTCAGGTTAAAAAACGTTTAATAGTTTCAATATGTTTAATGACAGCAAAGACTTAAAGAAAGGCACATCATCTATAAATGTTTTGTTAAGTTTTTTTTTTGCAAGCAAAAAACCATAAAAAATTAGGCAGAAAATATTATCGTGCTAAAAAATTATATGTGGAAAACAGGGGTGGCGTAACAAGGATTCATGTGTGACAGGATTAAGTTGTTCTCAACCGTTGCAATGATCTATAATAAAGTCTTTAGTTTAGTTTGGAATATAAAAGTAGTACTTACGTGTCTAGGATATAGACGAGTACTGGTTTTATATGGGAGTAAGATTCGACAAGATGTTGTGCATCGCCTACTCACTGAACCGTCTTTCCATCGTCAACCACCATACCTGAAAAAACGGCCTTCAGTATTAAGTCGCAGGGCTGTCCAGCTTCTACGCTTGTTCCAAAATTCCCTATTACACTTCTACACTTATCAAATCTGGGGAACCCTGTGTTTTCTGGCTTCATGCATGTTGGCCAGTTCGAAGAAAACTCATGTCCAAATTTGAAAAGATACCTTCTATGAATATCCTTCGAGACCCGTAAGGAACTGAATGTAATTTAATTAGTATTTCCACTTTTGCGTTCCACTAATTTTCTTATCGCAGGATTTAACTGTCAATGTCAATCGTACTTTTGGAAAGATTTCCCAACTGCTTTGTTATTAAAACAAGCTTGCATTTCCTTCCAAGATTTTTATATCCCGTGTTTTCTTGTCCATGTTTGATATTTTTGCCATATATTATCTATATATTTTGTCCAGCGGAATGCGGAATAATTCCAGCAACACCTATTGGCCCTAGAAAGGCGCTAAATACTCTAATGCTGGGTACACACTATGCAACGCGTTTACGCAATCTAGTGAATTAAATTCATTTTCATTCATTCTAGATTGCATCAACATCAAAACGCTTTGATATTTTGAGGTTGCATTGAAACAGATTGCAATTAGGTTGCACTGTGTGTGCCCAGCATAAGGAAACTCTGTTGAAACAGAGACAACATATTGTTCCGTAGTATCTTTAGTTACGTATGTTTACACTTAACTAATAATTGACGAAATATACGACAAAAAGCGTAACCCCTGAAATTATCAACCCATTTAAAAATTGTTAACAGGTTTTGTTAATTTACTTAACTTTGCACCTAACTAAAAATCACCGTAGAATATAATTAAAAATTTGTTAAAGGCTGTTTGTTCTAGTAAACGTTATGCAAAAATCAATCAAGTAAAAACAGTGGTTACTTGTGAAGGCATCAAATATTTTTCAAGTCTGACCATAGCTCTAGATATTTCGCCTATATTGATGCGCCATAATTTAATATAGACTTTATTACTCTAGATATGGAGCCCTTACCGCAAAAATACCTTAAAAGACATCAGTTTCAATTTTCGTTTTGGCAACACTTGCATCATCCTTTAAAATGTCATGGTAACACAAGGTTCAAATTTTATTTTAAGCTCCAACTTTCATACAAACATTTTAAGAAATATAATAAAAAAAAAACCTACTCCTGTAAATTGTGTTTTTGTCGCTTAAGATTTTATTGCGGTAAGGGCTTGGTATGTAGTAAAACCCCCCCAACATTTAGCACAATTCTGTTCATTGCATTATTTACTGCTGCAGCCTTTTCACATGCCTAATCCAAATAAGTCTTAAGGCTTAGATTTTTGTCAATTATAACTTCAAGATATTTTAAAGTTGTTGTCGACTTAATACCGATTAACCCCACTTTAAGGCGAATCTATAGTTTAAACTATAGTCTATACTGAAAGAAAAAAATCGTTCTAAATTAAAGTTGTTTCCACTTACTTTTAGTACGAGAAAAAAATTAAAGTTCGAATAAAACCAAAAAGTACTTTAAACAATCGAAAATCATTTCGTGGTTGGAAAAATAACACTATAAAAGTAAAAATAAACAAAATTTGCTTGTGTTGTGCAGAAACAAAAACACACTATAAGAATAAACACAAACATATATATACATATATTACTTTCATGTTTAAAAAGTAAAATAAGAAGTAAAATTCCCGAATTCTATTTGTTAAAATAATTTTGTTACATGCATAAAGTTATCAAAGTAGAATGAAAACCATATCGGGCCTGCTGCTGGTTTCTTATAATAGCGAGTTCTGCTGTAAAGAAAGTGGGGGGGTATACAACAAATGTTAAACAAGCATGCACGTAAACGGTACTTAATTTAATTACCTCTACCTCTCTCAATCACTGGATCTCTCGAATAAGTGTTTAGGAGGGTAGAATCAAAATCTCACTTTCGATTATTTCAAGTACGAATTTAGCATTAAAACCAACTTAGAAATTCTTAAATCAAGCACAGTTTTGGATAAATTTTTATCTCAATTTTACTTACGTCAATATCACTGCAATAATTCGTACTTGAAATAAGTATTTTTAAGTTAATTTAAGTAAATTCGTACTTACCGTACTATTATTGACAACGCTTCGGCTTGATTTAAGTATGGATGGATTGATTTTTCTTTTCAGCGTAGGTTAAAGTATAGACGAGTCTATATTTCAGGCTAAAGTATTGGGGTATAGACGAGTCTCTAGTCTACCTTGTATTCTATAACTAACATTTTGATTGATTCTAGAATTTTGTTTATTTTAAAGTATAAACTACATATCGTTAGCTAAAATGCAACAAGACGTAACTTACAAAAAATTCAAAATCGAGTTTTTAATTGATTATTATGAATGCTATAAAACTACATGTCTTGACAAAAAGTTACACTTCTGCGAATAAAAATTGCACTTTTATTAACAAAAAACAAAGGGACGTAACTACAAGTTTTTTTGTTTGATGTATGCAAAACGACGTAATTACACATTTTTTTTCCAAGAAAATATAATGAAATAGTTTTCTTTGAAAATTGGTTGAAGAATTCCATGGACGACTTATCAATGCATGTTTTTCTGACATGTTTATAGTTTTCAATTTACAAAGTTTTTTGCTTCTCCTGTAAAATTATATTTTTGTTAGTTACGTCTTTTTGCATTTTAGCTAACGATATGTTCTAGACTATAATCATCTTTATAGTCTGGACTAAAATTTACGCTATAGTCGATTAGATAATTGAATTTATAGAACTGGCTTAAGTCGAATCAGTAGTGTAGTTCGTAGTTTAACATAGCTTTGATTTTAATCTAGTCTGGAGTCGAATCTATATAATACTTTAAAATAGTGTCTGGTGTCTTATCTACATTTAAGTCACAATAGGGCAGAGTGTTTGTATTTGAGTCCATAAATGTGTCTTATGCGATGTTGTAGTATAGTCCTTTGTCTAATATAAATTCTAGTTAGCAATCAACAGTGTGCATTCTATTACAGCCCGGCTTATAATCGTGTACAGCTAGTCCTGCTGTCAAGTCTTTAGTATTCAAAAATCGAATTCATGGTCTAGTCCATAATCTGTTCTATACTCGATTCGTTAGTCTACGAATAAGAAGTTTTCAGCACTTTTATTCTTCTACCCCATCTTGGTGGTGCCGTTTGTCTACCTCTGCACAAAATGCATAAGGTAATAAAATTAATTCTCACTACCAATATTAGAGACGGAATATAAAAACTAAAACAATTTATTTAATGCATCCAACAAATGTATGTAGTATAAGTACAACGACTAAAACAACAAAATTGCAACACAGCACAACAAAAAAAAATTATAAATAAATAAAAAAGGTGTAAAGTTGATCTAAAAACGAAACATGTCTAGAAGTTTATGGTAGATAGTGAATAGAAGCAAAAACTGAAAAAACGCTAGTAAAAAAGAAAAGCCACAAATTGAATAACAAGCAAAATTGATTTAATAATAAAAATACACACAAACACCAGCAATGCGAATTTTCATAATGCAACATATTTAGCAACATGCGGAGCTAGCACAAGCAATTGAAGGCAACAGCAAGCAGCATTTACAGTCAAACGCACTGTGAATTGTTTTGTTATCAGTGTGTGTGTGTGTATTTGTGTATTTATGCTCCAAAGTACGGATGGTTGGTTGGAATGATCATAATGATTGTCGCCTATTTTATGGATTTTTTTTTTTTTGTTGTCCTCCTTTATTTCTGTTTTTGTTTTAATTTCATTTACGTTTTTAAACATATTACAACGTAATAAGAAATATTCTTGCTATGCTTTTGTGTGTTGGAAACTACACCAACGAATCATGTGGCAAGTATGTCTCATAAACTCACAATATTCAATTCAAAATCATTGAAAGAAAAAAAAAAGAAAGAAAGAAAAAAAATCATTAGCAGCAACAACAACAACACTACCACAAGCATTATGTCATGTTATTTTAGTATTAAAAAAGTTAAAACTGTTTGCTGTTGTCTGCAGTTAGTTGTTGCTGGTTGTATTTGTTGCTAACAATTTGCAATGACAATTGTACGCGTGCCATCATAATCATAAATGTGTTGCCTTGCAATTTTTGTTGCAAGCAGTAGTTGTAGTATATTTTTGCTTTATCATTCATTCCCTTGCCAGCAGTAAATGCAACATACTTTTACTTAAGATGTTGCTGTTTCCACGTCTTAAGAGTTGGTGATGACGACTGGCCGATCAGCAGTTGTATGATCAAGTTGATAATTTCTGACTATTTGCTTGGTTCGGTTGGCTGGTTGACTGGCTGGCTGGCTGGCTGGCTGGCTGGCTGGCAAAGAGCAGGAGAATTGCATTGGTAGCATTTCTTGACTAATAGCTACTTATTGTTTTTGGTTAATGGATATCAAAATGGATTTAATTGCCCCATTTATGGTTATGCAGGGCTTTCATAAATTATACTTAATATGGTTGAGGTTTTGCTAAAGTTTTGTGTAAATGATTTGTTTTAATGTGACATTTATTGTTTCTGTTTTATTTTCCTTGTCGTTTTTTATATTTAGATTTCTGCAAATTAACGAAAGGATTGATGTTTTGTTTGGAAGATTTCTGCTAATTTTTTTCTTTCTTGAATTTTATCTCCATTTTGTTTTTATGGAGAAAAAAATGGTGAAAAATTAACCACGGTAATCATTACCATATTTATGCAATGAGCTGGCAGTTAACTTTAAAATATGGTGAATATTTTAACTATAAGATTAATTAATTATAACATTTTTAGAATAATGTATTTTATGATGGACATGTTGTTATTTTCTAGGACTTGTATAGTTTTATAGTTTTGCAAATACGCAGACAGTTTTTTTTTAAAGTGATGATCTGTTAAAAGGAATTTTAATTTTAAAATTTTTCTCATATGTATCTACAAAGAATTAGCATATATATAAATCGATGTATGTATGTCATAAAACTTTGTTCCATATTAAATTCCACAAACAATTTTCGGAATTTTAAAGAATTCTGTAATTAAGGGGTGTTCTGGAAATCGAAAACGCAAAAAGCAAGAATTTGAAAACTGTTTTTAATACACTTTTACAGCTTGTTCATGGATTTCGAACGTCATCGTTCGCATAGAAATTTACATTTAAAACAAAAACAAAATTCGAACATTTGTTTTTGTTTTAAATGTAATTTTCTATGCGAACGATGACGTTCGATATCGTTAAACAGGCAGTTAATCTAATTTTGTTATAAAATTCCGTTTAATAGAGAAATATTTGCATAATAGTTGTCATAAAATTCTTTTATTACCGAAATCTTATTAAAAACCGACGTTTAAAATTATTGCGTTTTGCTTTTTCGATTTCGAGAACACTCCTGAAATTAAATAACTTCAGGTAGTGGTGGTGATTTTGATGTTGATGATATCTTTCGCTTGCAAAAGGCAACGTTAAAAAGACCTATTGCAAATAAATAGGAGCCTTGCAAAATATATTTTCGTTTTATTTCAAAACATTAAATTGATTCAGAAGCGCAAATCGTAAAACGAAATGCCATTCAAACCAAACTTTTTACATAGTATAATACTAAATCCAGTCAGACTAGAACATATACAATGCAAAAAAAAGTCCTTTCTTAAATTGTTAGAGCACGGTTTTAGTTAAAACGACAATGGTGTGCTGTTAATATGTTCGACAACATCGGTAGTTCAATTTATTAAAAATTGAGAACAAAACAAGCCAATACCAAACATTTTCAAATTAAAACATACGATGCATTGTCAAACTGATCACCGTTTGTTGTCGAATCAACAACAATACGTTGACGACCTGAAGCTTATTTTTTGTTTTTATACCCTCCACCACAATTAGTTGTGAAGAGGGTATATTAAGTTTGTCATTCCGTGTGAAACTTTTTTATTATTCATCTCAGACCCCATAAAGTATATATATTCTAGTTTCTTGAGTAATTCTAAGTCGATTTAGCCATGTCCGTCTGTCTGTCCGTCTGTTGAAAACACGCTCACTTTCGAACAACTTAAAAGAAATGAACAAACTTGGTGCCAAATTGCTTGTAGTTATCCTAAGCAGTTTGGGATTGAAATCCAGCAAAAGCGGTTCAGTAGGACCAGAGCTATGAATCAAAATGTGGAACCAGCACCTAAAAAAATTGATAATTTTGTTACAAAAAATAACATAAATGCTGGAATAAGGTACTGCATGAGATAAGATTTTGCAAAATTTTTTTTTATTCGTGAAGAGCCGTCCATAATTTACCCTAAGCCCCATATAAACAATACTCCCGGAAAACAGTTTAGTACGCCTAAAACCGTAAAAAATAACGCTAGCGTAACAAAATTTGGAACGTCGCAGTTTTTTAGGACTAGAAATAATACTGTGAAATTTCGTGACGATCGGTTCATAATTTACCTTAGGCCCCATATAAACCATACTACCGGAAAACAGTTTAGTACGCCTCAAACCGTAAAAAATAATGCAATCATAACAAATTTTGGTACGTCAGAGTTTTAAAGGACTGGAAATGACGCTGTGAAATTTCGTGATGAAACCCTACTATCGGAAAAAAGTTTAGTCGCCTAAAACCATAATTAATAACAAATCGTCAAAGTTAAAGATAATAATAACATCAAAATATAAATTTTTTAATTTTGGGACATCCCTTTCCAGTAAAAACTTCCCCTACTTTTTCCAAATGAATAGCTTCTTTAACTCATTATTTTGTAGCTTTCTTCTATAACTACATCTTTAACAACTTCTATAACTACTTTTTTCTGGATGTATGCAGGTAAAAAAAATTATCACTTACTTTTTAATGCGTTCATTTGGGACATCCCTTGTAGAATTCATTGATTCTTTCAGTATAATTGTAAGTAGTGCTCTTATGTTATTCTGATTACTCAACACATTCTTTTGTAGGCGAAGTTTTTACTGGGTTGTAAAATTCATTGCTTCTTTCAGTAGAATTGTTAGTAGCGCTTTATAGTTTTTCTTATTACTTAGCACATTATTTTGTAGGTGAAGTTTTTACTGGGTATGTTTAATGCGTTCATTTCGGGACATCCCTTGTCAAATTCATCGGTTCTTTCAGTAGAGTTGTAAATAGTGCTTTTAGTTTTTTCTGATTACTAAACTCCTTATTTTGTAGGCGAAGTTTTTACTGGGAAGTGTTTTCCAATGTTCGAACTTCGATAATAAATTTTTATGTAAATATATAGAAAACATAGTGCGTCTTAGTATACCGAGATATATTTGCGATTATATCGTAAGCGACAAAAGGAAAATTTTACAGAAGAAGGGTTTTTATTTATTTTTTTCTTAAGTCCTCGTCCATATTATGAGACATTTGCTGCAGAAACTGTCATTAGTGGCCATTAGGGTAGTCCAAAAATTTTTTTTTCGATTTTCCAAAAAAGGAGACCAGTTTTGTGTTAGGTAAGGGTAAAAAAATATTTGTCAAAAATATGATCTCGATCGGTTGTAAATTGCCGTGCTGCGCGCGCATTAAAATCTGTGAGAATGAAATTCGGGCTAAATGGAGAGAAAAACGCCCGTAACTGCTGTGGAGTCACTTAAGAGATGTAAAATGTATGAGCAACCCCCAATATTTTTACATCCTCCATATTTCTTTATTATGGTCCCCAAATGAAAAATTTAATTTTCTCGAAAACCGACTCTAGAACAGACAGCCAGACGGACATGAAGTCCAAGATTAAAATACGGAACCAATTAGGATGTAATCCAGTCCAATTCCGTTCCACAGCCTTCCACACTTCCTTTAAAAACAACTTCGATCCCTTCCCAAAGACGGGAGTAAGGAAGGTCACTAAAAACAAAAAGTAAACAAAACGGAAGACCTTCCTTTCTCCCTTCTCAAAGAAGGGAGTAGCGAATGTGTACTGAATATTTCAGAAGGTCTTTTAAAAAGAAGTTTATACCTTCTAGAAGGCATACTTCTAAAGGCAGGGTGTCATGCGAAGCGAATCTTTTAGAAAGGAGTATAGAGGCCTTCAAAAAGGCCTGCCACTTGCGGTCCTTTCAATATTTACCGCTGGGACACTTTTCAGTTTTGCATACATATGTATGTGTTAGTACCAAATTTGAACGCTTATAACTCCGAACATTTTTAACAGATTTAAAAAAAAAAATATATCGAGCCCTAATATCAAAAATGATGTAACCGACATCATTTTCAATTTTAGTTTTTTTTTTTAATAAATGACTTTATTGGCAACACTTGCATCATCTCCTAAAATGTGGTGGTCACATAAGGCACCGTTACGAATTTATAGCAAGAACAATTTTGAGGTAACCGACAAATTTCATACAAAATGTATATGAACTAAAATAAAAAAAACACTCTCCTGTAAAATTTTATTTTTGTTGGTTACATCATTTTTGCTATTAGGGCTCGATATATTGTGCACTTCTGCAAGAACCAGTGTTCGAAAATAAACAGAACATTATTAAGCGTTCGGCTCACACAACCAAGAACGATATCTATTTTTTTTTAGTGATAATGTAGATGAACATAACCCTTAATACCGTTCGTAACTATTTTCCAGATAGAGCGGAACATTATATAATTTTCGGTTCATCGTTTAAAAAACAGAACAATTGTAGTGATTCTGTAGACAAACATTATATTTTAATTATCTATAATATTTCTTTTTTTACGTTGATAAAGAACAGCGTGTGTGTATTGTGTTAAATTATTTTGCTGCCTTTTTTTTCGTTTGTGTATTTTGTTTTTGTAAAAAATATTTGGTTTTTTCACCAGCCAAATGGACGAACATTAATAAGCTGAACCGAACACAATGAAGTTTGTGGTTTTTTAAAGATAACCACACAAAATTAAATGTTCTCATCTTTTGCTGAGTTGGATAAGAACAGTATTATTTTTGTGTTCGAAGGATGACAAAAAGGGCAACGTTTCTTTTTTTTTTTTGATTTTCTGCACAAACACTATAAGCGTTTGTATTTTCTAGAAATCTATCGAGCTGAATACTAAGGAGCGATATTAAGTATTAATTTTCGAACACTAGTAAGAACATACCTTAAAATGGTGTATTTTTTGTTCTGGTCGTTTGCCTTCCTGTTTTGCCTTTCTCTATTTATATAAAAGATTCTTCTTTTTCCCTAATTTATTTATTTATCTACATATACTGAGATAAGATCTAAAAAATATCATCATATTCTAGTTCCTGCCAATGCCGGACGAAAGTTCTCCTAATCATGGTTCCCGTTCGCATAAATTCGATCTTCTGCTGCAGTGTCTCTTCTCCTTAAGCGAATGTGGGCGCCATTCAAATATTTCAAGCTAGTAAATTTGTTTGCAGTAAAAGCATTTTTCAATATTTAATTTATGGTTTTTACTGATGGCACATTATGCTCTTTGTAAATGTTCGAGTTTTTAACATAGCAGGAAAGGATGTGATGATTCGGAGAATTTCGTTTTGCCCCATTTGGATTTTTGCTATATTGGAGACCGAAGCAGTGCCCCATAACTAAATACCGTTGCACAAGATTGGCTTTAAGATAGAGTTGTAGATGTATCGGGTGATTTTTTAGCTATTATCTTTTTGGCAAAACTGATTTAAACAGCTGACGCACGTTTCGTGTTTTGTTTCACTGTCAAACATCATCAGTTTGGTCTATAATTTAACCATGGATCGTCTTACAAACGAACAACGCTTGCAAATTATTGAATTTTATTATCAAAATGCGTGCTCTGTTAAGAAAGTTCATCGCGCGCTTCTTCCATTTTATGGTCAGTTTAATCGACCCACTGAAGCGGCTATTCGGTACGTTATTAAGCAGAATTGTCGATTTTGGAGTGAAGATCAGCCAGAAGCATTGCAAGAGCTACCAATGCATCCAGAAAAAGTCACAGTTTGGTGCGGTTTACTTCTTCAAAGATGATGCGAATAGTAACGTAACTGTGAATGGTGAGCGCTACCGTGAGATGATATCCAACTTTTTTTTTGCCCAAAATGCAAGAGCTTGACTTGCATGACATGTTGCAACAAGACGGTGCCACATGCCACCCAGCACGCTTAACAATGGACTTATTGACAGGCGAGTTCGGTGAACATTTTATTTCACGTTCGGTACCGGTCAATTGGCCGCCTAGATCGTGCGATTTAACGCCTTTAGACTAGTTTTTGTGGAGCTATGTTAAAGTTCATGTCTATACACACATGCCCGCTTCAATTGACGCATTGGAAGACAACATTCATATTCATGAGATACCGGCCGAAATGTTGGAAAGAGTATGCCAAAATTGGACTAAGCGGTTGGACCATTTGAGGCGCAGTCACGGTCAACATTTGCATGAAATAATCTTAAAACATTAAATTATATGGAACGTACTATCGATTCAAATAAAGATTTCATGCATTTTTCTGAATTTTATGTGTTTTTTTTTAACTTTTCTATAGCTCTTAAAAAATCACCCGATAGAAGTTTACAGTAAGGACCATGGTGGAATAAGTAGGTGGCATCGTTACGGCAACAAATACAACATTACAACAAAAATGGAAATTATATCACCGTTTACGTCAAAAACTACTTTTAGCAAAAATCAAAGCGTGCCGCTGAACGTGATGAAATAAATACATTTTTAGCCAATTTTTATTTAATTATGGTCAATATCTTATTTATTTTAATTTAAAATGATCAAAAACTTTTATAAAATACAATAATCACAGCACAAAACGTGGACTTTTTGTAAACATAAACAAAACTTTGACATAAACCTAGACAAACAATGCAAGAGCAAAAAATCGTCATCTGGCGTAGTGCTGCGACCTGTTTATTCCACCATGGTCAGGACTAGGGTAGAATTTCTACCAAGGAGCCAATTTATTTGAATGGCTTTAAGTTTAATTTGAGTTAGTTTGCCTCTTTATAGCATTTTCATGTTAAACGTCAATCGAGATGTTTTACATTTGAATGTTGAGGTATCATTTTATTACTGTTTTTAAGGGGCTAGGGGGGCATGTTTCTCAAACAAACTTTCATTTAAATCTTTTTGTCAAAACCAAACTAACCTGAAAGCAGCCGAGAACTATAAAATCAGCTGCCACAGAGAACTATCTTTCCAACAACCGATATAAAGCATGTCTTATTTTCTTAGTGTATTTAAATATCTTATAAACACATAAAATTAAACGAAAACCTACGGAAAATATTTATTTAAGATAAACAACAGGTGAATATATTATTTTTTTTTTATATATTTTTTTTAAATACAAATTGACAATGCGTTTTGGAAATGCCCTGTGTATGTTCAATGTACAAATGCAATTGCTGGCAGGGGCCATATGAAGAACGAAAAGAAAGATAAGTTAATCTTCCGTATTTCTTTTTTTTTAACAACTATTTGTCTAGTATTTCCTTCTGCATAGGCTGCTTTTATTTTTTTGTTTTTTTTTTTTGTTTTATAAACTATTTAGTGTAACTTTTTTCCCTAAACATTTCTGCTACTAAGTAAATGTGTGGATAAAAATGTATGATCGTTTGTACTATTGTTTTGACCCTTCTTCCGGTTTCATGCATACATACATCGTATTTGTTGTAAACAGTACTGTGTGTGTATAGGTATGTGTGTATCATTAAAGTTCATATGTTCCTTTAATGCGTGTGTTTCAATTACAATCCTCTTTGTCGTTACTAATAACGTAAGTAAATGTTAATGTTTTATATGACACAATTATTTTTCCTCAACTTTTTTTTTTTTTTTTTTTTTTGTTTTTGTCATTTACTTTTTATGTTTGTCACATGACCTTATTGTTTGGTTTTTGTAATTCGTTTTTTTTTCTTGTTTCTTTGTTGTATCTTTCCGATGATCGTGCTAATATTGTAGGCAAAAAGGTGCTCTAATGATCATATTATTTTGCCTCTTTTGTATTTTGTCTCGTTTGTCATGTGAATTTAAGTGCCTGGTTGCGTATTGAAAGAAATTTTTTTTTGTCATTAATGATCATAAATTATGGGATAATCCTATTTAATGTTTATTTCCTCATCAGAGGCATGATATCAAAAGAGATTATTTTAGGAAAAAATTCCTTAGGAATATTAAGAGAAATGTGTTAGCAATTGGAAAATGATTAAGATTTTCTCGAATTGAAATTTAAGATATGTATGAATGTCTATTTTTCTAATCTATTTGTCTTGACTTCCTTTTTCGTATCAAAAAATAAAAAAATCTTATATGTAAAATGCAGGCCTGAGACAATTGCATTAAATATGCTAATGCATTGATAATATTTTTTACATAAAACTAAATCAATGGCAACGCAAGTTTATTCCGTTTGTAATTTCTAGAATATTGATGTTAGACCCTATAAAGTATATATATTCTGTGTCCTTATGAGGAGCTAAGTTGATTTAACGATGACCGGTCATACAGTGGCTATGGTAATACAGTGTTGGTAATGTGGTTTTTTTGTTGTTGTTTTTTATACCCTTCACTACAAGTGGTGGATTTTATTTGTAATGTGTTTAATTTTACGCATACACATTAGACTGGTCGCATCTTGTATGGGATTTTTTTTTTTTAAATTTAATTGTTTGCGCTGCTTAAAATATGAGGTTTGATGTAAGAAATCATGATCTAATTTTTCAGGTCAATCCGACGGTGCCTAGCCGTGCCGGTTGAGGCCCAAAGTTCCCCATATTATAAAAAAAACATATTTTCTATCAGATCTTTATAGTTATACTAGTTGAAAAGCCGAAAATCAAAAATATGGCTTCGTTACGATCTTCCGCAGAGAAAGTACTTCAAGTGTGCCAAATTTCAGCTTCCTATGTCATCAGATGGCTTCAGAAAGTTTCGGAAAGTATAGGACATCCTGCAAACATCCTGGCATACTAAGAAATTATATATTGTATAGATACATTAAAGAATTTGCTGTTTAATATTTTAGTATGATACGATGAAAGATTTCTAACCTAACTCGGGGTCGCTGAATCCAGTGGTGCTAGCCGTTTTTTTAGGTTAGCTTTGGTTTTTGATATATACCGTTCTTTCGAAAATTAAGGATGTTGCACAACATACATTCGCGCAACTCAAAAAAGCTTTAGTTTATTGAAAAACTAAAAAAAAACCGAAATTCCGCAATAAAATTTACTTTAAGAAAATTGAAACTTCTTTCTTTATGTTGGCTTTGGTTTTCGAGATAAACCGTTATTTCGAAAATTAAGGAGGTTGCACAACATATGTTCGCGCAACTCAAAACCGCTTTAGCTTATTGAAAAACTAAAAAAAAACCGAAATTCCGCAATAAAATTTACTTATGCAATATATAATTTCTTAATATGTCGGGATGTTTGCATGTATGTCCTTTTCTTTCCGCAACTTTCTGAAGCCATCTGATGACATAGGAAGCTGAAATTTGGCACACTTGAAGTACTTTCTCTGCGGAAGATCGTAACGAAGCCATATTTTTGATTTTCGGCTTTTCAACTAGTATAACTATAAAGATCTGATAGAAAATATGTTTTTTTTATAATATGGGGAACTTTGGGCCCCAACCGGCACGGCTAGGCACTGTCGGATTGACCTGAAAAATTAGATCATGATTTCGTACACCAAGCCTCATATTTTAAGCAGCGCAAACAATTAAATTAAAAAAAAATTTGCGACCAGTCTAATACACATACACATTAATGCATGAATATGATATGCTGCTCAAATAAAGAAACAAACTCATGCCCTCAATATATTTTAATTTAACGCTTCTTCAGTAAAAGCATTCTTAGCCGAGTTGTAAAGTTCTCTCCTGAGACTAATGATATTGCAAGTTCGAATCCCAAAAAGAATTTTTTTAATTTTTTTATGTTCTAAAAAACGATTTTAAGATTATAAAACGAATTTCAAACATCAACTTTGGCAAAAGAGGAAACGGGTTTAGGTACATACATATATAAATTTTTTGTTTTTTTATATTTTTATATTTTCTTATGACAAAATAAAAAGTTGGCGTGGTTCAATTAATATTTATTCGGGCCTGTTCTGAAAATCACGTGATTTCAAATAACGTGGTTTTGAAATCACGCGTGTGATTTTGTGGTGTTCTGAAATTCATAACGTTTTTGTGTTTCTCGTTGTGCTTTCGGCAATTAAAGATCACACCAAAACACATAAAAACGGGACACTAAAATATCACACGTGTGATTTAAGAAGGCACATATGATTTGAAATCACGTGATTTGAGTAAAAGTGATTTGCAGAACAGGCCTGATTTATACCTATTTAAAGAACGTTATTTATGTATATAATTTTTTGTTCTTATCTCATCATGGTGAAGGGTATGTAAGATTCGGCATAGCCGAATATAGCACTCTTACTTGTTTTTTCTTAGTGGTTAGAGAAAATCAAAAACGTTGATATTAATTCGAATGTGTATTCTGAGTAAATTACAATTTATAAAGCTTTCATTCTTAAAAAGAAAACTGTTACACGCCTAGAGAACTAAAATTCCCAGATTCTATTTGTGAAAATTAAAAACTTTAAATAGATTTTATGGATTTTTTTTTATAACACTGTTGGAGTAAATGAGCGTTATAATTTCAATTTTGTTTTCGAAGTAAGTTGATTTACAACAGCTTACAAAGAGACCCACCATGAGTTTGACATATGTTACTTTGTTTAAAATCAGCTGGTAACCCCACATGTGTTAGATCTTCTTCTTTTTCTTGCGACTTAAGTTGAAACCACAATCGCGTTGGAAAGGAGCTTTATAAACAGCCAATCCAGAATTTCAAAAAAATAAGGATTGAATCTTCTCATGGCTCTGCCCGTGAAGATGCATACCTGGGCAGAGTTTCTTCTAAAATTATAAAGAAAAATCATCATGTCAAATACTTAATGGAAAATAAAGCTTTAAATGTCTTATCTAAATTGAAGCATAACAATTTAATTCAAATTAACTCTGCAAGCCCCTTTAAAGCTTTTATTCGCCAAATAGTCTACAGTACTTTTCGCTTATAGTCACTATCGTTTTTAGCCACATTAGCAATATAGTTTATTTTATCGTTATTTACCGCCGCTATAAGGAATAAGCACAATTTTCTTACAGCAAAGGCTTAACGTTATAGTCACATTAGCAGCATGTGCCAAGTTCCTTTTAGGTATTGAAGCCACAAGCCATACAAAAGAACTTCCAATTAGATCGCTTCATTATTGTTATTAACTCCTGACTCGAAAAAAATTAGTTTTTGTGATCGCATCAGGAATGAAATGTTTTTTTTATTATATTACCTTTATTTTATGCAACTCTGTTGCAAAACCATAAGCCTGCTCTCGTTGTAATAAATATGATTTTTTTTCTATATTCACATAAATTTTTATTATATTCGTATTCAATTATATGCACCACAGTGGCATCTATGTATTTGAATAAGGCTTATATTAACATTATCAATAAAATCCACGATTTGGCTGCAACTAAAGGATGTGACTATAGGCTAAAAGTACTGTACTTTCATTAAGCTATGAAATTTTTTAGAAGGTATTTTTCTTGTTGCACTATGCAAGTGATACATAATTAGGAAAATACTATCTCTACTATAAATATACACAAAAATTATTTGACTTCATGATTTAAATTCAAACACCTACAAAAATTTAAAATTGTTTCTTCTAATTCATTAACATTTTTATTTAATTGTCAAGATAATAAAATATCTTGTGTGTAACAAAAAAAAAAAAAAAAAAATAAAAAAACAAAATTATTTCGGTATGTAAAGATTATCAATATTTGTCACAGACAAAACACCTTTAACAAAATAAAAATTAAAACTTTCGCTTTTAAATTCGATGTCATATTTCTTAGTCTTACACATTGTCCCCTCTCTCGGAGGTCTGTTGTCCTTTGTCAGCCAAATGTTTTTTGCTGTTAACTGCTAATATACATGTATGTATGTATATTAGTTGTATATTGTAAAATACCACTTACAACTTACTACATGTACATATTAACTCACATTTATTTATAAGTATATGGCACATTGAATGTGTATATGTGTGTATTATCATCACCAGAAGGCGTCTAACTTCCCTTTGTCGTTAACGGTTTGTCACAGTTGAGGAAATACAATAAACGTTTAAAGTACGAAAGAGAAATTGTAAAAAAAAACTGTTTTACATTGGAGTAGTATAGCGTTGATATTTTTTTTTTTTTTTAATTTTTGTTTTTTTTTATCGCTTAAAAGAAAGAAACTTACAAATTCATGTAATAAAAAGATGCTTCAGTCGGTGTCAAAAGTAATTGTGAATGTAAGGTTTTTATGGTATTGATGACAACACTTAGATTGTATTGAAAGCAAATTTCATAGTTGTTTTGCAAATTTGGATTTTTCCTCTGGTGCATAAGATATTCTTTTGCAGTTGCAGAAATTTCATGAACATAAAAGTGCAGAGTTTGTTTTAAGTTTTCAAATCTTTCAAATCTTTCAAATTCTTTAAGACTCTATATATCTTCCTCCGAAGCTATAATTAACCATTTGGAACAGTTATGCCCTCTTTACTCTGAGCTCTTAGACAAATAGCTAAGATTTTGTGGATTAAAAAACGTTTAAAATAAAACCAAAGATAGACCTTCGTTAACCCTAGAGTACTAATGATCGACGTGTCGACGAGCTCCCTTTTAATTTATTTACTTTTAAATGAGTGTGCCTAACAATCTAAAATTTTGTATGCTGTAAGTAGATGAATTACTTTTGCTGCGTGCAATTGTGTTTTTTTAAACCGCGTTGCTGGAACATTGCTTTTGTTGGTTTTGTACTCGTCGAATCGTCGAAGGTTAGTATTAACGTGACTTTTTTTCAACGTGTGAGCAAATATTGCAAAAATTGTTGCTCCAAACAATAGTGGCCACAATGACCAGCCAAGGAGAAAATACCAAAAAAAAAACACAAATGAAGTACGTGTAACTCATTCATGCCTATACGAAAAATGCCGAATTTCAAAATAAAAATGTGATATATGCGAAAAACCCATATCCGGAGACCACATAGTTGAGCTTTGTGATTCTTGCTCAAAGTGTTATTTAAAAAATGTCTTTTTTAAGTTTTTACCCATTTCAGATTTTTTGTATTACTTACAATATTTTAAGGTCCATTTTAATGATCCCAAAAATATGTGCAATATGAAATGAATAAGTACAAATATTTTGTTTATCTATAGGAATTAAAATTTAATCATATTTTTTATATAGACTTATAAACTGCCCCAATGATCAATAACATTTATTGAAAAAGTATATTCGGTTTTAAGACAAAGTTATAGACAGTTAAAAAATACATTGTCGAATCGACGTTCATTAGTTACAACGTGCGTAAAATACGGTTAGTACTCTAGTGTTAATCAGTAACTTCCAGGTCCTTAGAGTAATTAACACGTTATTAGCCACTTTTTTTATATCGTAGTGGCAGTGCTTAAAATAAAAAATAAAGTATTTTTGATCGGCAGTGCCCAATCTATTATACCTTAACCGAGAGTAAGAATATATCTGAAGTGGGGTTTATAGGATTTATAAATTGAGTAGGTTTTTTTATTCAAAACTTGACTATTCCACTTCTTGTGTTTTTGCATAACTTAGGGATGTCATCGTGAAATGAAATTTTAAAACTGAAGTTTTGGTCCAATTTTATTTTCGCCGACTTTGCATTTCAAACATTGAGAAATATCCTTTCTGTCGAAAGTGATATAATCAAGTTTTGAAAAAAAACGCTTAAGTTATAAATCCATTTTAATAAAAACTGGCCTCACAGTATTAGACTTCGTTGCGGTTTATGCGTGCTGTTCCAAAACTACGTCTTATATGGGACCTCTGGTAAATTTATTTAAAAGATTTTTGTTTAATTAGTATTGTGGTTATTTTGTTGAACTATTTATGGTTTTCAATCCAAATTTTTAATATTTTTAATTAGCAAATTTCGATCTACCAAATGTTAAAATACAATTTGGTTTAAGGATTGATGTTTGACTAGTGACGTCAGCAGTCGTCGATGGCTGCGAGTGTAAGACGGCAAATCCATCTGAGGAGATCGAGTGGTTGCGATCGAAACATGTCATGGTAACCTGCCGGCCAGGGTTCGAGCCCGAGCCACGTCAAGAATGAAAGATTATCAATAACAATTTTAATTGATTTTCATGTTGTAAAATTCCTTTCTTCATAAAAATAATTTAATAAAAATTAAATTTCATGAACTTAAGCCTAATTAAAAATATTAAAAATTTGGAATTTTGTTTAATTTCAAGTTTTAAAAAACCTTTTTTGATTTAATTAAAATATCATGATTCGTTTTAGTATAAGCCGTATCAATGTGATTTTAAGGGTATTTTAAATTGAACTTGTGTTAATTATGGCCCGATCATCACAAGGCTAGTTAGATTATTTTCTAGTACTAAAAAGAAATAAATTGGACGAAAATTCAATACAGTAATACCATTTTTTATAAAGATTAAAAGTGCTTCTTGTAAGTCTGGACTGATTATCACAAGATTGCATGATGTTTTCTAGCCATACACTCATAGAAAATACACCTTCATATCAATGATGCCCTAACATAAGACTTGTGACATTAATGTTATAACAAATGGTCATCTATGCTATGACTACATTGACAAATCGATGCCACATTTTGTGTATTATTAACATTATTTCCATGTTGAAAAAGTAAAATAAGAATCAAAAATTCCCATATTCTATTTGTTTAAATTACTTAGTAAAATACATAAAGTTTTCAAAGTAGAATGATTACGAAAGCCATATGGGACTGCTGCTGGTGTCTTATGATTGAGAGTTCTTCTGTAAACAAAGAGCGGAATATAACATAAGTGAAACAAGCATGTGTAAGAAGTAAGTAAATTATAATATTCTCTCACTTTGGCTTAAGTTGATCCCAATGATTCTAATACTAGACTAATGATTCCTCCTCCGATGTTACCGAGTCACCGCACTGATGACATTTTTTATTAAACTGACTCCAATTCGTCACTTGTGTGATGATAATGTGTCATCCCTTTGATGACATAATTTAGCCTGATGACTACTTGTTAGTTTTGTTAAGGCTGACATCACAATGATGACAATTGTCATGGCATAATTTAGCCTGATGACAACTTGTTAGTTTTGTTAAGGCTGACATCATAATGATGGCAATTGTCGTGGGGTCACTTGTAATAGTACTGATGCCAAAGTACATCAGCGATAGTGTACATCAGCGATAGATAGCGATATCAGTGTATAAAGCTAAATTGGACAAACTGCCACCACATTATGATTATGCGATAGTGTTTAATTCGTATTTGAAAGTCGAGAATTGCCTTAATATGGGCCCATGGTAAATGCTGGACCAATCTTCCCGAAACTTGCTGGTGTGAACTTAAGTCTTATGGAACTCTGACAGACCAAATTTTACTGCAATAGCAATATTTCTTGCTTTGCATTCAAGTGTTTTTTCAAAGTGGGCCTATCGCAATATCTAAATGGATCGTCATAGAATTTCCTGGTGTTAATTCTGGTCTTTTGCAACTATGACCGACAACATTCTTCTAAAATAGCTTTATTCTAATTTCTTAACGTTTATAGGCTTTGTATGGGCTTTGTATGAGACCTATGGCGAACTATAAGCCGATCTTCAAAAATTAAGCAGTAAAATTTCCAGTGATAAAAAATCAAATAAATTTAATAACAATTAGTAAATTTTGCCAATAGTTTACGTTTTTGTAACGGAGATATCAATGATTTAGGGTGGTTATTCCACATTGGGATCCGAAACTCTTTTCTACTGGTCAGATTGTGTTAGATTTTATTCTGACACTGGAATAGAGAACAAGAAACAATTTGACGCCAAAGGTGTTTTGGTTTATGGAGTCGTTCGGAAGTGAGCATGATTTCAACTGGCGTCTAATCCATATAATGGTTGCCTAATAATATCTTATGTTTATTTATATGATTGTTAAATAACATTTATTTATAGATAAAACTCACTAAAGACAAGGCAACATAACACTAGGCAACAGCCATTTTGTTATTTGGTTCTAGCATACTTTTTCTCATGGATTTGGACCTACTGAACACGAAAATGAATTTTAAAAATTTTTCTGTCGATTGGTTTGCGAGATACAAATTTTTTAATTTTTTTTTTTTAATTTTTGGAGGTACACTTACTATTTTGAGCATATCTTTAGTCTTCTTTGACCTATTTTATCCTACTACTACTCAAATTAAAGACAATTGAGCCGTCTACAACTTATTTTCAGAAAATTTTCAAATCGGGTTAGTAGTTTTGATGTTGGCGGCTTAAAAAGGTTAAAAAACTGGGTTTTTTTAGTAAAAATGTGGCTGAAAAATTCATATAAAAATTCATATAAAATATAAAACGCGATGTTAACAGCGATTTTAATTTTTTTACGTATAGCTGACACTTTTCCAAAGAAAATAAGCCCTTACTTAACAAAATCTGATGACAAATGGCCGACTTATTATTTTTTTGGTAAACGACCGAAATTCCTCTATTTCACGATTTTTTGATTTTCATTATTTGCACAGCTTACCTACCCAACGCAAACGAATAAATACATTTGAACTTAATTTAAAATAAACAAATTAGTCTTCGTATATTATTTTTTAATTTATTTACAGCACTACATGCTCATACATATTTAAACATAAGGAGACACGGTTATCAATTGCATTTCAAAACTGTCTGTGAAAGTGTAAAGAAGTTAATATTTAGAAAACGCAAGGAAGACAATGAGTAAAAGACTACGTGTGTTCGAGTGTTTGAACGATCCAGACAATTTCTGCAATGTTTGTGGCCAGTTTATAAAAAAAAATCACGCACACAAGTTTACTCCAGCAGTACAATTGCACTATTTGAATTATTTTGGTATTTCACCAAATATCACAGAACCATGGACACCTAAGTCGCTGTGTGATCTTTGCTATATAATCTTAACCAACTGGGCAGCTGGCGGAAGGTAAGAATTTTTATTTAAACACATTATACATAGCGAATATAGTAATTTATTTTAATTTTAGCCGCCATATGAAATTCGATACACCAATGATGTGGAAAAAGCCGCTATGCCATTCCACAGACTGTTATTTTTGCCTCACCACAAACAGTGGGGTAGGAAGATTTTTTAAATGGAACTACGCTCAAGTGGGATCGTTTGCGCTTCCAGTACCACATTCGCATGATGTGCCATATCCAGTGTGCCCTGGTGCATCTCTTCAAAAAGCAGAATCGTCAGAAGAAGAGTCCGAGTCAAATGCAAGCGAATTTGAGCCGGGTGCAAAGCGAAAATTACTGTCACAGGCCGAACTAAACGATTGGGTGCGCGATTTTGGTCTCACTAAGGAGAAATCCGAACTTTTTGCGTCTCGGATGATAGAGTGTGGATTTGCGGCTTCAGAAGTGAAAGTATCAACGTACAGAAACCGTCACAAGGAGTATGCAAAATTTTATACAAAGAAAGACCAAATATGTTTTTGCAGCGACATTTCAGGCTTGTTCCAAGAGCTTCACCAAATTCACAACCCCAACGAATGGAGGTTGTTTATTGACAGCAACAAAGAGAGCTTGAAGGCAGTTCTCTTACATAATGGGAATGAAAAGCCATCTGTTCCTATTGCTCATGCGGTTCATTCAAAGGAGAACTATGAAACTATGGACATTTTGCTGAAATGCATAGAGTATAGGAAATACAATTGGAAAATATGCGCCGACCTTAAAGTTGTGGCCATTCTGTGTGGACTCCAAGGAGGCTATACGCGACATTGCTGTTTTCTGTGCCTTTGGAATAGCCGCGCTGATGATCAGCATTATATAAAAAAAAAATGGTCGGTACGAACGAAACCTGTAGTTGGAGAAGCGAATGTTCAGCGCAAACCACTAATAGAGAACCGTGAAAATATAATACTTCCGCCGCTGCACATAAAATTGGGTTTGATTAAAAATTTTGCCAAAAAATTAGACAAAGAAGGTGAAGCTTTTGCCTATTTACGGTCAATTTTCCCTTACCTTTCGCTGGCAAAAATTAAAGAAGGAGTCTTCGCAGGACCCGAGATAAAAAAAATTTTGAAAGATGAAAAATTCCCAAAGCTGTTATCACCCATCGAAGCCGCAGCATGGAATTCCTTCAGGCTTGTTGTGGAAAACTTTTTAGGAAACAACAAAAGCCCGAATTATAAGGACATAGTTGAGGATCTGGTAAAGAACTATGAAGCCATGGGAGTGCACATGTCACTTAAAATACACTTTCTGCATTCTCATTTGGATTTTTTCCCTGAGAATTTAGGAGACGTGAGCGACGAACACGGCGAGCGCTTTCATCAGGAATTGAAGGCTATGGAACGACGCTATCAGGGCATGTATGACACGGCTATGATGGGTGACTATATTTGGACCCTAATACGTGAGACCGATTGCAGCGAATACAAAAAACAAAGAAGAAGTCAGCAGTTTTTCCACATGGCATAAAATGTACACTTATATCTTTGTTTTTACTAATTTTTTTTGTGCGTTGATTTGCTTAATTTAATTAGTTAGTTTAATTTCGTTAGTTTAGCTAATTGTGCGATACATTGAGCATGTAGTGCTGTAAATAAATTAAAAAATAATATACGAAGACTAATTTGTTTATTTTAAATTAAGTTCAAATGTATTTATTCGTTTGCGTTGGGTAGGTAAGCTGTGCAAATAATGAAAATCAAAAAATCGTGAAATAGAGGAATTTCGGTCGTTTACCAAAAAAATAATAAGTCGGCCATTTGTCATCAGATTTTGTTAAGTAAGGGCTTATTTTCTTTGGAAAAGTGTCAGCTATACGTAAAAAAATTAAAATCGCTGTTAACATCGCGTTTTATATTTTATATGAATTTTTATATGAATTTTTCAGCCACATTTTTACTAAAAAAACCCAGTTTTTTAACCTTTTTAAGCCGCCAACATCAAAACTACTAACCCGATTTGAAAATTTTCTGAAAATAAGTTGTAGACGGCTCAATTGTCTTTAATTTGAGTAGTAGTAGGATAAAATAGGTCAAAGAAGACTAAAGATATGCTCAAAATAGTAAGTGTACCTCCAAAAATTAAAAAAAAAAAATTAAAAAATTTGTATCTCGCAAACCAATCGACAGAAAAATTTTTAAAATTCATTTTCGTGTTCAGTAGGTCCAAATCCATGAGAAAAAGTATGCTAGAAACAAATAACAGACAAAAGTTTGTTATTTGTGACCTAGTGTAATTAACGATAGATTCCACATAAAAGCCACACGCGAAAAACATTCTTTAAGACATGCAAGTGATAATCAACAATTTCTTTTTACATTTTGAAGTATTTTTGAAACTCTTACATTGATGAGACGAGTTTGTCCTTTTATTGTTAATCCTATTACAAAAAAAAAACTTATCCTGGTAACCTGATACATCCAACAATGTTTACTCGAAAACCAAAAGATCCTTAAAATTATGCCGCAGTTAACAAGGATAAACAAACATGACAGCTGATCAGGCATATTAAAAAAAAAAAACCGAAGGTACAGTTTATCAAAAAATAAATACTATCGAAACTTAAATTTATAAAAATATGGAATTCTGGCTCTCTAGTTGCTGCAAAATATTTTACGCCGTCGGCATAATAATTTTTAACTCTTTCTTCTAAATCGAAAAAGTACTCAGCAAAAAGCCTACAAGAACCTAACAAGAATATATCGCTTTGTCTTTTCTAATGCTAATGTGTGATATTCGTCTTCTTCTTTTCCCCCTTTTTAGTTTGCTAAATGTCTTTCAAATAACTGAAATAAATATTAATGTTTATCTCTTAAGTCCAAAGTATGTTTGTAAGCAAATGTCTGTGTAATAATAGTGGAGTGTGCAAGTGTGTATGAGTTTTTGTGTAAGTCTTAAGCCTAAGTTTCTTAAATACAACAACAACAACATCAAAATAAAAAAATAACACTAAGAAACTATGACTATGCGTCAACATTAATTTACTGTCAGTTTTTTTCTTTAAGCCGGATTTAGTTAAGCAGCTCAACAACTCCGTTTTAACAAACACCCAACCAACACTAACAACTAAAGTGATATTTGTTTATTTTTTTCCTACTCTTAACTCCCTACTTCTCCCTCTCTCCTAAGTCTTCAAAGGTATATAAGCATTTCCTAATGAAAAAAAGAAGGAACAAATATTTGTTAGGCCAATATTATTTTTTTTTTTCAGTATAAAAAAAGAGAGAGAGAGAGAAAAAAATGTTTATTAATTTTTTTTAATAAATATTTTTTTCTTCTTTTGACTGTCTTTTGACTTCTTGTGTTTATAAAAATTTAATCTCTTTAGTGAATGCCTGCTAGTGATCATCATCATTTACACTTGGACAAAAAAAAAAAAAGAATTATGAAGGAAAGAAATAAGCAAACAATAAATGAGCCGAAGAGGCATTAAACTGTTGCAAGAGTTAAGTGTGGCTTTTAATCGTATCTGCATGTGTAGAATTTGGATTGCACACTGAAAGAATAATGCTTCATAAATCTAATGAAACAATTTCATTAAATTTTTTTCAATAATCCAATGAAAAATTTCATTACGGGATTGACATTTTACAAATATATTGAAACAATTTCATTAACACTACGAAATTGAGTTTCGTAATTTCGTTAACTTTTTTATTAAATTAATGACAACATTATATCTCTTTCTTTCAAAAGAAAAAATTCAACTTATTGTTTTATGTACATAATTTCAATAGGTTTTTTTAAGGTAAAAATAAATTGCATATTAATTAAAATATTAAAATATTGTTATGTTAATGAAAAAAGAAATCTTTTGTAACTTCATATTTTCCATGATAAATGAAACTAACAATGAAAACAAGATAAGATTCTTTAACTTCAAAATACTTATAACTAAAAAATGTTCTTCCTATAACTGTTGTAAAATTTTTTTAGCGGTAGACATGAAAATATTTGAAAAAAATGCTAGTTTTAATGTTTCATAACATTAATGGAAAAATTCATAACGATAACGAAATACTGATTTTATCTAAATATAAGAAATATTAAGGTTTAAAAACCAACAACTCGAATAAAAAAACAAGAGCAAAAAATTCTCACATTATTTTTTCTTTAATTGTATTTACGCCGTAGTACAATCCAGAAAAATGGAAAGAAGGCAGATGAAGGTCGTCGCGGGCTGGAAAATGAATTTAGTACAATTTACTTTAAGGTTAGCTTATGAAAGTAGAACATAACATGATGAAAACGAAATAAAATAAAATTAATAAATCTTGATGATTTGAAACAGAAATAAAAAAAAAAAATTAAAAATCACAACAACTCAAATCGCATATTGAAAAAATTGATAAAATAAATTCAAAATTTCATTCAAATATAAAAACATTTATATTAAAATAACAAAAGAGTTTCTTTAAACGTTTGACATTAAAATAATGCAAAATGTTCGTTGATTTCATGAAACATTTCTTAACGGGGGGCTAATGTAACATTCTTCATTAATCCAATGAAGGGTTACATAGGTTGACTTTTAATGTAATTTTTCATTGGATTATTGGCAAAATCCATTGGATCTGTGAAGAAAATTCTTCCAGTGTATAACTTTTAAAACAGTGATTATAGTTTTTCCCCGATATTTGCCGAGAACTTCAATTTGTTTTAATTCCCGCTTTTTCGTGAATTTAATGCGAAAATCTCCGGGAATGGTTTTGTGTCAAAAATTAAAAAAAATAGAGAAAAAACAAATTTCTTCTCTTTTATATTTAGACAAAGGTTATTAGTAAGCCGACCTTTTACTAACATAAGAACTTTATACAAAGCAATCAAAAAGGGTTTAAAACGTTAGTATACACCAATAAGGCGCGTTTTCACAACTTATCGTTAGCTAAAGGCAGGACTTTATCGGCCGTATAAAAAGTGTTACATCTTTACAACTTTACTTTAACCTAAAGTGAGCGATATCATTGTGAAAAGCAACCAGCCTCAATGCTTGTAACGCGAAATAAAACTAGACTACTGGTAGAGCAAATCTGCCAAAGCGTTTTTAAAAGTTGGAAAAAAGGTCAAAAATTACCTCTTAACCCTTCGTCTTACACATGCTTATATTAAAATAACATTTCAAATGGAAAAAGGTCTGACCCGACTCATGTGTAAGACGGAATGTTAAAATGAGAGTAAGAGGGTTAATATATCGCCATACAATTCTACTGAAAACATCTGAAATAATTCTTTTGATCAGAAGTTAATTTCATGGCCCGAAAATTCGAAAACCCGAACTAACTTTTCAAAACCTTTTGGCAGACTTTTCCTACTAGTAGTCTCGTTTTATTTCGCGTTGCAAGTATTGAGGCTGGCGGCGATGACCCGAATTTTGTTGCAATGTGTAATTTAAAGCAAGTTTCATAAACCCTGGTACGTTAAAGTAAAGTTGTAATAATAGAACCCTTTTAGGCCAAGGCCACGCAAGCGGCTGAGCGATGAGCGTCAAAAAATTAAAACATATGAAATACTATTGAAGTGGCCACGAAATGAGCGGCATGCGAGCGAAATTTTTGAGCGGCTAAGCGGCGTCGCTCAGGAATAAAACTTGTTCTAATTTTTAGTTGTTTTCTGAGCGTCAAAAAATAAACATGGCAAAAGTTAATATGTATTAGTATTTAATTTTTATTAAACATTTAGACAAAATATAAGAATAATCTTTTTTTATATATATATAATTACTGAATACTGATCTTTTTTCAGTAATCAGTAAAAAAAGAAAATACTGAAAAAGTACTGGTACTGAAAAATGCCCATCTATGCAAAACAGATAATCAAATTTTAAAAATAATAAATGGTGTTAACTTTTAGCAACAGCAAATCAAAGCATTTCACAGACATACGGCAGTATTGTATTGGGTAGATTTGTATATAAATGGTTTAATTCCCCTTGCTTGATAAATATGGACACATTAGCATGATGTGTTTATTAATACTGCGTTGTAGGGTGCCATATGGTCGGGCTTGACCGACTATACTTTCTTACTTGTTTATAAATTGTTTTAAATGTAAGTTAAGCGAACGAAGTCTTCGCTCGAAATCTACGAACAGGCTGTAATTTTTGTTTCTTAAGAAACGCTTACATTTTTATGAATACAATTTTCGCGTTATAACATTGAACAAGCCAATCTTTACAATGGAAGTGACGCTCAGTAATAAGCCACTTGCCGCTCAAACTTGACGCTTTGACGCTCATCGCTCAGCCGCTTGACGCTTAGCCGCTCATTGCGTGGCCTCGGCCTTATACGGCCGATAACATCCTGCCTTAAGCTATACATAAGTTGTGAAAACGTGCCTGGATGCAACAATTAAATCTATTTTCGATTCCTAAAAAAATGTTAGAAGCGACTCTTGAACTCCGTTTAAAATACAATAGCACCCCTTGGAGACACAGTGTAGCTAAAAAATTTCTTACTAATTTATTATTCATGTTTCCTGATAACTATACGATACTGCGATTAGATTAAGTTACAAACATACAGTATATCCAAAGCAAGTTTTCATCGCCAGCAAAAGAAAAAGCTTTTTTTCTTTAGATAATTTTTATCGATTGTTTTTTTCGTTTAAATTCAAATAATTCATTTATTTATTTTTAGTTCAACAAATGTCATTGTTGCTGTTTGCTAAGCAACAAAATGTTACTGTTACAGATTGTACTAGCACAATCAGAGGGATTTGAGGGTGCATGTTTAGAGAATGTAGTTTAAACGAATTTCTAATGTTGGACATAAAGTATTAGGAAAATCTCTACGCCTGGATTAGTAGTCACGCGAATACTACTCGTATTCGCTTAGCGATGATAATAATGTTGATGATGAAATTCCGTAAGGTTTATTTTATTGATTGATTTCTTTTATTTTTATTTATGACAATTTGACCTTTAATACATATTGAAATAAATAAAAAACAAAAAAAAAAAAAACAAATACATTAGAATGGTAATTGAATTAAAGTCTTAGAGGAATTCATCGGTGTTATCCAGAACATGACTAAATAACAAGAACCTTATAAAAGGGTTTGGACATACAGTTAACTAAGCACATAAAACAATATTGTAAAAACACATTAAATACAGTGGTTAACACTTTTTCCAGTCGGCCAAAAACTGTTGTCCGTATTTACAGCTTTTTTTTTCTTGTAATTAAACAAAAAAAAAAGAAAAAAAACCTTAATACCCTTAAAACTTTTTACAAAATTCCAAATTTTGTTGGTTTTCTTTTGACAGCCATACAAGATCGTAAACATTTATTTTTCTCTATTTTGTATGTGTGTGGCTAATTCTCTTAATTACCACTGATGAATTTTGATATTTTCTCAGGTCATGGTTAAAATCCGATTTTGTATATTTTTTTTTCTTTTTCATAATAATAATAAATAAATAAATGGCTTAAGAAGCCAAAACCTTTTTATAGGCGGAAAATTTAGTTTCTTCATATTTAAGCCACTCTTAGTAGCAAAGAGACTTAAAAAAAGTAGAGAATAAAGAGAGGTACAAAAAAATAATCGTTAACCTCGATTTATTTTGGGTTTTAACTAGACCGACTAATATCTAAGTGTTAGCAAACCAGCAAGTAAATACTGACCACAATATTATTAAAGCATTAGAGGGAAATCAGTGTTGCCAATTAAGAAGTTTATTGGCCAGCTCTAGTTATTTTTTTTAACTTGTTTTGCCATGAAAAAATTAATTTTTATATTTTTGAATGAAAATATATATGATTAGCAACATTTTTTCAATTTTTAAATTTGATTTAAGATGTCATGTCAAAATGCCACAGAACTGTATTTTGGAAAAGTTAAACAAAAATTTCTATTTCTATTTATTTGTTATTTTAAGCACCAAATAATCTACGCAAGCAGTTTGACTACAACGTTAACAAGATGTTTGTGTGAATAAAAAAAATTTTAATATTTACACAAACGTGATGCTAACTTTATACATACTTTGTTCATATGTTTGTTTAACTGTTTGTGTGGTTTATTTGGCACTTTAGTCAAGTAGAAACTTGGTAAACAAATTTGCGATTTCAAGTAAACGAGTTAAAAAACAAAAAGCATTAAGTTGGCACTCAGAAGAGGAAAAGGTCCCCAGTCTGATTTTGTAACTTACATGGTGTACATTTGTACAGACGACTTTATTGGCGTATAGAAACCGAGAGGTTTCGCTTAAAGTGAGCAGCCTCTAGACTTTACTGGGAAACTAGTGAAAAACCTAAACTTAGCTTTGACTATAAAGTCACTCTACAGAAACCCGGTTATGAAACCGATTTGGACAAATGGTACTCAATTATGCAAAACCGATAACGAATTCAGTATCGACCTCATACAGAGAGCACAAGCAGAAATTCTTAGAACTATGACCGCAGCGACGCACAGAGGGATTTGTCCATACAATGTTGTTAATACAAATATAAGGAGTGCTCGTAGAATGTTGAAATTTTGCTCTGGGCCTTTGGTTAGCTCAATTAAGAAAAATATAAAGTTTCATCAAAATTCGCCACGCCTTCCACCCACCGCCCATAGAACCCAAAATTTTTTTTTGGCCCAAAGTTTTTGAAATTTTGCTCTGAGCCTTTATTTAGCTCAATTAAATAAAAAATAAAGTTTCATCAAAATTGGCCACGCCCTCCACCCACCGCCCATAGAACCCAAAATTTTTTTTTGGACCAAAGTTTTTGAAATTTTGCTTTGAGCCTTTATTTAGCTCAATTAAGAAAAATATAAAGTTTAATCAAAATTGGTCACGCCCTTCACCCTCCACCCAGCGCCCATAGAACCCAAAATGAAACCAGTTAATAAATCCACATTATTATTGCAATTTATAAGTTCCTTGCACAAGTCACTATATGAAACACAAAAGGAACCCATTTTAAAAATTAGTTAGGTTTAATAGTTTTCTTAAACTTTTTTGGCAAATATTATTATTTAAAATATTCATATGGTTTTGTTTTTCTTTTTTTGTTATGCACTTTTTCGATATTGCTGTCAATCAGTTATTAAAAAGTAAAAGTAAAAGCCTAAAAGTATACAAAACCTTTTACTGTTAATATGCATTGCAATTTATTGTAAATATTCACAAAAATACGTGAGTTTTATCACAAAATTTACAAGTTTTTTCAGCGATCGCAAAAAGTCGCAGAATTTTTTTACATAAAATAAAAGAAAACATTCCAAACTTTAATTTAGTAGTAGTAGTACTAACACGGAGGTAGACCGAGCTAACTTAATTTTTTTCTAATGAAAACTGCAAATGCTAAATTTTTTGGAGTCATTTTGATTTGCTCAGATCTTTTAAACTATATATGTAATTTAAATAATTTTTCTTTCCTATTAAATTTAAAATACTATATTTTAATAAGAATGTTCTAAAACTATTCGTAGTTAAACCATATTTATTGTATAACCAACTGAAATGTAGTAAAATTTTCATCAGTTTTCATTGTATAATATTTAGATAACTTTACCACACTCTTTTTTATACAAAATTTTATTTTTTTCGAAAACAAATCATGGTTTTCTACTAATGAAACATTTCTCTACAGAATTGCATCATAAGATTTCTAAAAAATAACTGTAAAAAAATAGACTTTTTGCCAAAAAAAAATACCACTGTGCGACGCACGGTGTAATGTTTTCATATAACAAGCGACCATAAATAGAAGGAGCTTTTGCAAAAAGTTAATATGTATCCTGAAAAAAATGTCATCAAATATAGAAACCCAAGCTCGATCTCCAGCTCAGCAAAGAATCAAAGTTATCACAAAATTTTAATTAATTTCATGTTGTAAAATTCCTTCCTTTAGAAAAACGATTTAATGAAAATTAAATTTAATGAAATCAAACCTTACTAAATATTCAAATTAAAAATCGACAGTCCATCTTAAAAATCACAATTGTTCTATATAGAAACATAGTTTAAACTTCATCTCAATTTTGTATACGCATTAATGTTTATACACTTAATGGTTCGTCCAAGTTTTATCCAAATTGGGGCAAGGATACGCCAATTTTTTTTTCTATTTGCAGCAAGTTTCTCAAATTTTTCTTAAAACAGCCGTAAATTCCTGAAAAATTAACCGATTTTAAAATTCTGTGGCCGTATGGAAAAACTAGTTAACTCCACTTTTTGTGAAAATTGAGATAAAAATAGAAAGCGTGTTTTATTTGCTATCATTCTGTCAGATCGAAATTTTGATATTGTATCTCATTTAAAAGTTATTTGAAAAACAAAAATCAGAAAAATACCAAATTTTTTGAAAAAACTAGATAACTCCATGCATTTTTTGAAAAAACAAGTTAACTCCAAAATGTCTTAAAAAACAGAGAAATAAGAAGTTTAAAACGAAGTTGTTTCGAAAACTAAGAGAAAAAGAGCGAAAAAGAACAAATTCGGGTCACAAGCTCTTTGGGTCAAAATGTTGAACCTAAAAATTGGAACTCCCGATAATATAAAGAATGCATTCTTTATATACATATTATATCAATTCTGAAGTTCTTGATTTATAGAATACGACTGCAAAACACCCGAATTCTTTTTGAGTAATAGCATTTAACCCAGATGGATCTAATGTACCATATGTGGCACAGTAACTTTAGGAAAGGTTTCAACTTACCTATTAATATTTTTGTTTTCTGTTGCAAAGATAATATTAAGGTGTTTTTACGTACAAAAATAATTAAAACTTTTTTTCCAGTTTTTTTTCTTGGAATAAATCTGGAAGGCAAGCAAATTTTATTAAAAAATGGAGTTACATAGTTGTTATATACGGCCACAGATTTCTTTAAATAAAAACAAATTAACTGCCCGATCCACGATGTCGACAAGAACATTTCTTTTGTATATTTATATTGAAAACAAAAATATTTAGTTTTTTATTATTGTTTTCAATATAAATATGCGAAAGAAATGTTCTTGTCGACATTGTGGGCCTCGCAGTAAATTTCTTTATTTTTAAATTAAACTAAGAACATATTCATATTCTCAACACAATACGATATTTAATACTAATACAATTTTAATATTATAAAATTATTTTTTCTGGAACCTTGACGATCTTCTCAATGTTAAATGCTCATCAACCGGAGACACATTTAGGCTTTTGCCGAATTCCTGATTAAAACTTGTATTGAGCTTTTTCCGGCTTGATTTGATTTTGTTTTTTTTTTAAAGCATTTATTTCGAAATTTTCGAGGTCTTTATCCGATTGCTCGATGAAGTTTTGCTTCCTTTTATTTTGTTCCGTGCTGCCTTCTGGAATAATTTCCTCCAACTTAGTCTGCATTTGCATGAGGTGAAGGTCTGGACCAACGTTTATGTAAGTCGGATTGTAATTTGTTGGTAGGTTTTCATAAAAAGAATAAACGTCTGGCCGTAAAAGTGGCAGAATGCTGATCAAATCTTTGTTCTTTTCTTTCGTGATTGGAAGAGGGCTGTGATTGCACTGCACAAGGTAGTCACCTAATTTTGAAACCGTGTTTTGTCTCATGTCCAAATAAATAAAACGTTCCTCTTCAGAAAGTGTGTTTTTATACATAACAATGCCTTGTTTCTCTTTAGTGTACCGCAGCCACTTTACATTGCTGATTTTAAAGGGTGTATTATCATTAGAACGTTTCGGTATGACCAAAGTGCTTTTAAATAGTTCGTCGTAGCTGTAAATTGATGATTGGTTCAAAACAATAACTTGAAAAGGATTTGACTTTTTTGCATCTCTGACTAGTTGGTACCAATCTTCCGGACAATGAATTTCTTTGGACGTTACGAAGTTTATTATAAACATTTAACGGAACACCTTTTGTTTAAAATTTTAATATTTATTGAAATAAAATAAACCACAAAGTCAATAGTTGTTTTCAATTTCAACCTATGTTAAACCGAGTATAACGTTAATCCACGTCCCAAAAACTGGCCAATTGATTTCATAAAACCAAGAAGGGTAAACTTTTTAATTAAGTATTTGCGTAAAAACAGACAAAAACTCGGCTTATTTTTTGATATATAAGCATAAAAAGAAAAAAAAATATTTTTTGGAAAAACTGGATAACTCCATCTTTTCGTAAAAAAAACGGGTAAATTAACGTGCTGAGCCAAATAGTTAATGTTTTTCCACAAATCATTACTTAAGTTGCCTTAATTCCGTAAAATATTAATATAATTTGAGAAAAAAAAGTTTTTTCGAAAAAACTAGATAACTCCACTTTTCGAAAAAACAAGATAACTGACACTGATTTTCGGTTTTAATGTCCAAAAATTAGTTTAATGGAACCAGAAATCTTTAACGTTATTTAAAATTATGTTTTGTTAAGTGCGCATGCATAATAACATAAATTCATATGAAATAATTAGCGAACTATGTTTAAAACTTAAAATGTGTTTTTCTCGTGTTTTAAAAAAATGGAGTTATCTAGTTTTTCCATACGGCCACAGAATTATTTTTGATTTTTTTTTTTCTGTAGTGTACTTAACAAGATAGCATTAAGAGTTGTTTAAAAAAGAGTGTTTGACATTTTCTATTTATAAACGCTTTGACGACATTGTACGCTGTGCTATATACAAAATGAAAACGTTCAAAGGGATTTAGAAATTGCACTAGTAAAAGATAAATTTCGTAAATTTTCGTATAGACTGCAAAGCTACTTACTGAGCCGATTTTAATGAAATTTTCACAGTAATTGGAAAAATCGGCATGGCACCATCCATACAAAGAAATTATAGATATAGAAATTATAGAAATTTCGCAAATTTTCGTATAGACTGCAAAGCTACTGAGCCGATCTATGATATTTGTCCTTAATAAGCGTTTGTTAAATTTAATATTCGTTTATGAATACGGGGCTAAAACTTTAGTGGGTAGTGCCACTCTGAGAGTAAAATTACAAAGTGAGCGTATTAATCTCATTTAACTTATCAAAGTTTGATGCAGACACTAATAACAACACCACACAAATAGTTAAAAAACGATTTGCTTGTGGTGCGTAGAAACAATAGAACAAGACGTAAACACAATATTTTCATGTTTAAAAAGTAAAATTGAGGACTCTTGCTTCTCATTTAGTTTTTATTATCAGTTATATGTGTACATTAAGTTTTTAAAGTAAAAATCATATCGGGAATGATGCTGTTGTTTTATAATTGAAATTCTGTTAGTTGTAACACGGGTAAGTAAATCAATCATAATAAAATTCTCCTTCTTTTTTCACGTTCGGGATTGATTCAACTTTATAATACTGTTACGAAAGTTAAATTATCTTAGAATTATTTATAGTTATAGTTATAAGTTATCTTGTAAGTTATAGTTTTATGTTACTTAAAATTGTCATGTATAATTTTCAACACAACTGTTATTTTAAAAATAATTCCTATATAAATTTCCCAGTAATTTCTAGAAATGGTTATAGAACATAATAAATAGTTTTTACGGGAAGGTTCAGGAAAAATCTAGAAATAATTATGAAATATAAAAAGGGGTGACTCATGTAAAATTAGTTTTAGTCTGTTTTTGAAAAACGGTTCTGTTCGTAACTAACAATTGTGAACAAAATAATTAATTTCAATAAAGTTTGTTAAGTTGAATAAGTGTGTGTTTTTATTCGGATTTGCAATTAAAAGAACTCAAACGCGTTTATTAAAGGAAAAACGTAACAATTGGTGTCAGAAGTGAAATTGCAATAAAAAAAAAAAATAAAATAAAATAATAAAAAAAAACTATACAAACAACAATGAAATTCGATGAGCTAAAAGTTGAACAGCTGAAGAAAGAGTTGGGCAAGTTGGATCTGCCTACTGCTGGAAATAAAGCTGAGCTGCAGAAAAGATTAATCGATGAATTTAAGCGACGCAATATTGACATCGCAACTTATGAATTTGAAGAAAAAGAAGAAATAGAAGTTGCTACCCGTGCAGTCACAAGCAACATGGATCTTGGTACAATGTTTGCTGCTATGATGGAGAAAATGGAAAAAATGGAAGAAAATTCTAGAAAAATGGAGGAAATGGTAAAAGAAAATTCGGCTGTAACCTCTAGAAAAATGGAAGAAAATTCAAAAGCTATCGTAGAAAATGCAAGCACCATCTTAGCCGAAATTCAAGAAAATTCTAAAGTGACAAAAGAGAAACTTCAGGCTACTAATGAAAAACTTGAGAAGCTTCAAGAGATTTCTACTGTTATAAACGAAAGAGTAGACGATATGGAAATAGAATTGTCTGATGTAAAAACACAAGTCACTGATGTAAAAACTCAAGTCACTAATGTGAAAACACAAGTCACGGTTTTTGATGGAAAACTTCATCATCTGGAAGAAAGAGTTAATAGTCTTCAGTGCCAAGAGGGAGTGGTGCGAGTTTTTCCAGAAGTCTCGAATAGAATAAGAGCTCCAAGTTTTGACGGCAGCTCACCATTGAATGTGTTTAAGTTCCAGTTTGACACAGTTGCCAATAAAAATGCTTGGAACAATGAAGAAAAAGCCATAGAGCTGATTCTGGCTTTAAAAGGAACTGCGGCTGAAATTCTAGAAAGTGTACCAGTAAGTTGCAGAAATAATTATGATGACATTATGGTAGCACTGCAACGCAAGTATGGTGGTGAACATAGAAAAGAAATATTCAGAATGGAATTACGGGGTAGAGTACAAAAGCCAAACGAGACGCTACAGGATTTCGCATTAGAGATTGAGCGCTTGGTGCAGCTTACTTATCCAGGTGAAAGTCATCCATTGCTAGATCATTTTAAGACCGAGGCATTTGTAAACGGTATACGGGATGCTGATGTAAAACTAGCGGTATGTGCATCACAGAAGCCATCATTTGCAGAAACGGTATCATTTGCCCTAGCACAAGAAACCGCTAGAATAATTTCAAAACCGCATATATGCAAGGTGCGCAAGCTCGATATAACAGCCGAAGACGAAGGAGATATTTTGAAGGAAATGAGAAGCATGAAGGAGGCAGTTTTGCAGGCTTTGGGAGAGAAGCAAAGTAAAAACAAAGTAAAATGCTATAACTGCGGTAAAACTGGCCATATTCAGCGAAACTGCAAAGCACCAAGACGACGATCGAGATCTTCCTCGCCACCAGGAAACAACCAACGTGCTAGTCACCAGGTGGCACAAGAGTCACCTTTAAACTAAAAATAGCTAGCACCTCGGGGCATGGGCTAGCTTCCACATCTGAGGGCCCCACAATCTCTATATCAGTAGTGCAAAGGAGTAACAGGAATCTTACTGCTTGTGGTTACATTAATGGTCAAAAACGCATTCTTACTGTGGACACTGGGGCATCACATTCCATTATAAGGCCCGATTTAATACAAAAATCAATCGAACCACTAAGCGGGGTAAGTCTGCGAACAGCTACAGGCGAGTCTGCCACTGTCTATGGAAAAGTAAAAGCAAAATTAAGTATGGCCAATGCAATCGCCCATCACGTATTTATTGTGGCTGATATTGTAGACGAGGTAATCATTGGCGCAGATTTCATGATTGAACATGGTATTCATTTGGATATGGGTCAGCAAATTATGTATTGGCGTGATGCGGAAATACCCCTTGAGGTTGGATACGAAACCAAGGCCCATGTAAGACAGCTAATCGCCCTTCAACGTGAAAAACTGCCACCCAAATCAGAAATCTTAGTATGGGCGCGAATGGAGGGAGATTGTGAGGACAACAGTTTATGGGTGGTAGAGCCAGCAGAAGTTAAAGGAGATATCGTAACAGCGAATGCCCTCGTAAAACCCAGCAAGGGTCTAGTTCCTGTGAGAGTATTAAATTTATCCAGCAGTGAAAAAGTCCTTACGCAGAACTTCAAGATTGGACAATGTACTTCAACAGAGGCAGTAATTAATTGCGAGCAGCATCAAGGCGTAGCCAGGAGAATTAGCAAAGACCACGAGCCACTAGAGGAACATGTGCGAAAATGGACCGAAACGCTAACACCGCCTTGCAAAAATAAGGCCAAACAACTACTAAGAAAATATGCCTCTGCATTCGCTTTGAAAGGTCAAAACCAAGGCAGAACGTCAATCGTGAAACACGAAATCAACACAGGCGAAGCTAAGCCGATAAAACAGGCGCCAAGAAGCATTCCTCTAGCAAAGCGCAATGAAGTAAAAGAGCTAGTTAGCGAGATGGAAAAGAACGGAGTTATTAAACCATCGTCAAGTCCTTGGAGCTCACCAGTGGTTTTGGTGAAAAAGAAAGATGGGAGTACCAGATTCTGCTTAGATTACAGAAAACTGAATGACGTCACGAAAAAAGATAGTTATCCATTGCCTAGAATTGATGATACCTTGGACACGTTAGCCGGAACGGAATGGTTTACTACATTGGATTTGCAGAGCGGTTATTGGCAAGTGGAAATTGCGGAAAATGATAAGGAGAAAACTGCGTTTTGCGCAAGTGATGGCTTATGGCAGTTTAATGTGATGCCATTTGGACTCTGCAATGCTCCGGCTACATTCGAGCGTTTAATGGAGCAGGTGTTAAAAGGTCTTCACCGAAAGACATGTTTGGTGTACCTTGACGACATTATTGTAATGGGGAAAACATTTGATGAACACCTGAAAAACCTAGAAGAGGTGATGAAACGTATATCAATGGCAGGACTAAAACTAAATGCTAAGAAATGCTCACTGTTCCAGAAGGAAGTAAAATACCTGGGACATCGTGTAACCTCCAAAGGCATCTCAACGGACGACGATAAAATAAAAGCTGTAATGGATTGGCCACGCCCGAAAAATATTCATGAATTACGCAGTTTTCTAGGCCTATGTACATACTACAGGCGCTTTGTGCCAAACTTTGCAAATATTGCTGCAAGTTTACACGAATTGACTAAAAAGGCGCAAAAATACATCTGGAGTGAAGCACAGGAAACAGCATTTCAGAAACTAAAGGAATTGTTGTGCTCAGCACCAATTTTGGCTTACCCCATTACTGGAGAGAAATTTGTGCTTGATACCGATGCGAGCGGATACGGAATTGGAGGTGTGCTTTCCCAAGTGGTCGATGGCGTAGAGCGAGTCGTGGGCTATTACAGCCGAATACTTTCGAAGCCTGAGAGAAATTACTGCGTGACGCGAAGAGAGCTTCTGGCAGTTCTAGAGTGCGTAAAACATTTGCACAAGTATTTGTATGGTCAACATTTTGAGTTAAGAACAGACCACTCTGCACTAAGGTGGTTGCTGCAATTCAAGAATCCGGAAGGTCAGATAGCTCGCTGGATTGAGCGCCTACAAAGTTATGATTTTACCATTGAGCACAGAAAAGGTGGAAAACATGGCAATGCGGATGCTCTATCAAGACGACCCTGCAAACTGGAATGCAAGCATTGTGTAAAGGCTGAAGGAAAGGAATACAACTGTGAAGTTCGCCTACTGCAGATAGAGTCCAACGAAGACTGGTCAATGGCACAGAAAGCTGACCCTATATTAGAGAAAGTTATGATGGCCAAAGAAGAAGGCAGAAGGCCGAATCGAAACGAAATATCATCTGAAAGTCCCCTAACAAAAGCCTACTGGGCCCTATGGAACAGCCTACAGTTGATAAATGGCTGCCTGTACCGAGCATGGGAAAGTGCCGATGGAAAATCAGTTCGTAACCTCATTGTAGTGCCATCGTCAAAAGTACATGAAGTTTTAAATGAATTCCATAATGGTCCAAGTGGTGGCCATCTTGGCGTAACAAAAACACTAGAAAAATTAAAACAACGTTTCTACTGGGTTGGGTGCCAACAAGCTGTGGCCGATTGGATATCAAATTGCACCCAATGCATTGCCGCCGAAGGACCAACAAGGAGAAGTCGGGGACCGCTTCAACAGTACAATTCGGGTGCCCCATTCGAGCGAATCGCAATGGATATAGCCGGACCTCTTCCTGTGAGTGATGCCGGCAACCGTTATGTGTTAGTTGTTATCGATTACTTTAGTAAATGGCCAGAGGTGTATGCCATCCCAAATCAAGAAGCCAAAACCGTTGTGGACGTATTTTTGAATAACTGGGTGTGCCGCTACGGAGTTCCAATAGAATTACACTCTGACCAAGGCAGAAATTTTGAATCTGCTGTGTTCAAAAAAATGTGCGAATTGTACGGAATAATGAAAACTAGAACAACTCCTTCGCATCCACAATCCGATGGCATGGTTGAAAGATTTAACCGCACATTAGAGGAACACTTGCGTAAAGTAGTAAGCACTCATCAGAAGGACTGGGATGAACACATTCCAAAGTTTCTGTTGGCATATAGATCAGCTGTTCATAATTCCACCTCTCGTACACCTGCCAAAATTGTCTTTGGAACGGAGCTCAGACTACCTGGAGATCTAGAATTTGGTGTTAAGCCTGGACCAACAGATGGCAGCAATGAAGGCTCTACCTCACAGGAGCAAGATGACCTTAATGAACTTCATGAGTTCGTGCGAAGTCGGATTAAGCTGTCCAGTGACAAGATGAAAGCCAGATACGATCGAGCGGCAAATTCGGAAGGTTTCAAAGAGGGCCAGTTGGTTTTACTTTTTAATCCGCAACGAAAGAAAGGACTATCTCCAAAGCTGCAGACTCATTGGGATGGCCCATATAAAGTAATAAAGAAATTGAATGACGTGGTGTATCGGATCCAGAAATATAAGAGCCCAAGATCAAAAATGAAAGTGGTACATCTAGAACGACTAGCCCATTATGGAAAAGGAGAATCTGAGCCTATTCGGGACGAACAGGCTTAAGTGGAGGGCAGTGTTACGAAAGTTAAATTATCTTAGAATTATTTATAGTTATAGTTATAAGTTATCTTGTAAGTTATAGTTTTATGTTACTTAAAATTGTCATGTATAATTTTCAACACAACTGTTATTTTAAAAATAATTCCTATATAAATTTCCCAGTAATTTCTAGAAATGGTTATAGAACATAATAAATAGTTTTTACGGGAAGGTTCAGGAAAAATCTAGAAATAATTATGAAATATAAAAAGGGGTGACTCATGTAAAATTAGTTTTAGTCTGTTTTTGAAAAACGGTTCTGTTCGTAACTAACAATTGTGAACAAAATAATTAATTTCAATAAAGTTTGTTAAGTTGAATAAGTGTGTGTTTTTATTCGGATTTGCAATTAAAAGAACTCAAACGCGTTTATTAAAGGAAAAACGTAACAATACATATATTAATCAAGCGCATTTTGAGATTGATTTAATCTTGGCTTTACATAAATCAATCTCATATTCGGACTATTTCGGGAATTATAATAATATTATAATTAAATTATTTCGCGATTGAAAATCCGTACTTTAATCAATCTTTCTGTTCTTTATTCAAGAAAATCCGTACTGACCGTACTATTAATACCGCTTCGGGTTGATTTGTGTACGGATCGAGTGTAAAGTTGGGTTATAAATACAGCACATATCTGGACAGAATCGGAGAAGTAGGCGTGTCACCTCACATAAAAAGACATAGATTTTTGTATATCTGGAGAACGGCAAGAACCAAAGTTTCCAAAAACGGTACAAGCATATAAGTCATCAGTACACAACATCCAACAAAATGTGGGCGTGAATGGGGTTCAACCTTCCATACAAGTACAAAGTTGATTTCGATATAGCTGGAAAATCGTATTAAACAGCTTCGCCGCAATTTATGCCATCTGGCGAGGGTGGGCGGGATTGTAACAGTGGGTGTGGTTCCAAATATAAAGCTTTATATCTGGAGAACGGTAGAAGAAACATTTTTCAAATTTGGTACACGCAGCTGGGTTGTAAGTACACAATATCCATCCAAAAGTGGTTGTTATAACATAACTGGGAGTTGTACCTCCCAGACAAAGACAATATACATATGTTTCTTAATAAATTGTGTTTTTTATAGAGCGTCACGAATTTGAGATGGCAACACTGCTTAATTTGAGCACCCATTAAACAGCAGATAGTTGATTTTTGTTAAGTTTGCTTTGAAATTTCACTATGAATCGACTTACACTAGAGAAACGCGTGCAAAAGTGCTGAAATTTTTTATCAAAATAATTGTTCAATTCAAAATTCAAAAAATTAAAAATTGTTTTCCCGATGAAGCCCATTTCTGGTTGAATGGGTACGTAAATAAGCAGAATTGTCGCAGTAGGAGTAAGGAGAATCCACAAGGTTTTGGTAAAACACATTTACAGAAAATTATTGTTTGGTGCGCTTTATGGGCTGCCGAAGTCATTGGCCTATATGTCTTCAAAACGATGCTGGTCAGAATGTTACTGTCAATGTTGAAAGGTATAGGAACATGATGCGAAATTTTTTCGTACCTCAATTACGTGGCATTAATCTTAATGCTATGTGGTTCCAACAGGACTGAGCCACATCCACACCGCGGGTGTTACAATTGATTTACTCAAAGAAACTTTTGATGAAAAAATTATTTCACGTAATGGCCCAATTAATTGGCCATCAAGATCGGGTGATTTAACCCCATTGGATTGTTTTCTTTGGTGTTTTGTTTAGTCACTTCACGCAAAGAAAAAATATGGTTGTGGTAAACATATTCTAAGAGCAACATATTACAATAAGATTCATGATTGTAGTCACCATTCTAGGATTGTTTTTGAGTTATAAGGGGTGATTTTTTAAGAGCTATAGGAAAGTTTAAAAAAAAACACATAAAATTCAGAAAAATTCATGAAATTTTTATTTGAATCGATAGTACGGTCTATATAAGTTAATGTTTGAAGATTATTTCATGCAAATGTTGACCGTGGCTGCGCCTCAAATGGTCCATCCGCTTAGTCCAATTTTGGCATACTCTTTCCAACATTTCGGCCGGTATTTCATGAGTAAATGCTTCAATGTTGTCTTCCAATGCGTCAATTGAAGCGGGCATGTGTGTATAGACATAAGCTTTAACATAGCCCATCAAAAAATAGTCTAAAGGCGTTAAATCGCACGATCTAGGCGGCCAATTGACCGGTCCCGAACGTGAAATAAAATGTTCACCGAACTCACCTCTCCATAAGTCCATTGTTAAGCGTGCTGTGTGGCATGTGGCAACGTCTTGTTTAAACCACATGTCATGCAAGTCAAGCTCTTACATTTTGGGCAAAAAAAAAGTTGGATATCATCTCACGGCAGCGCTCACCATTCACAGTTACGTTACGATTCGCATCATCTTCGAAGAAGTACGGTCCAATGATGCCACCAGCCCATAAACCGCACCAAACTGTGACTTTTTCTGGACGCATTGGTAGCTCTTGCAATACTTCTGGCTGATCTTCACCCCAAAATCGACAATTCTGCTTATTAACGTACCCATTGAGCCAAAAATGATCTTCGTCGCTGAACAGAAAAAGCGCGCGATGAACTTTCTTAACAGAGCACGCATTTTGATAATAAAATTCAATAATTTGCACACGTTGTTCGATTGTAAGACGATTCATGGTTAAATTATAACCCAAACTGAAGATGTTTGACAGTGAAACAAAACACGAAACGTGCGTCAGCTGTTTAAACCAGTGTTGACAAAAAGATAATAGCTAAAAAATCACCCGATATTATGACCAAATATATTCGTACACTCAAAATATTATGTAGTTAAATTCAAACGAAAATTCATTTGAAACAAATTAAAATTCATTTAAAAAACGGATCATTTACATTTCATTTAAAACAAATGATTTTTTCAGTAATTTCTAAGTTTTTTATTAATGAACATCATATTCGTTAAAATTGAATAGTTTTTACTTTTAAAAAATATATTTTAACCGATAAAAATCAAACAAATTAACAAAAAAAAATACGGAAAACATTATTTTTTGGTAGTTTGTTTTTTTAATAACAAACATAAATGTTGAAAAATAAATTTATTCGTAAAATAACTATATTTTTATTCAATTTTAACAGTACCGAAAACGAATTTAATAACCTACAATCAGTTACTGTAATAATTTTATGAGTGTAATATTACATTATAGTATTTTTCTCTTAATTATATTCTTACCATGTTAATAATAATTATAAGTTAAGAAGTAATTAAATTATTGTCATGCTAATCATAATAAGATGATAAGTAACCATATTATTGTCATGTTAACTATAATAAATTTAGAAGTAATCATATTATGATAAAGTGGTGCTGTTACAACAATAAAATCTAAGTTAAAATTTCTTTGCATCGATAATGTACATTAATACAATTTCCTTTTTTTTTTTTTTGATTTAATAAATTTTTTAAGGGTATTTTGTTTTTTTAATTGTGGTTCAACAACTCACTAACAAATAGTTCGATATTTAAAATAAACGACACAACTGATTCAAAATTATTTTACAAATGGCGCTAACATAATTTTATTAGAGTAAAGATATTTCGATTGCATTTTAAACTTATTATGATAAATGTATAGAAAGATATCATGTTCTGGCTATAATATATCATGATATGGTTGTGAGTAAAATAATATGTTTTGAAAATTATCATTTTTTAGTTATTAGAAAAATAATTTTTTTCAGTCAACAATGCTCAAATGTATAATTGCGATAAACATGGATATGTTTAAAGTAACTGTAATATTGCTGATATTAGATAAAATTACAATTATTCGTGTAAAACAACAATATATGGTTACAATAAACATAGTGTTGTTGCCTTAACCATGCCCAACCATATTTTTTCTCTGCGTGTTGTCTACATCGATAAGCCACAAAAATTGAACACTTCGAAATCAACATTCAAAGAGTTATCGGCGAAATTGCTGTTCCAGATTGCGTCTTCTACGCGCCAGCCGTGGCGGCCACATGGCAGAAATCATATTTAAACATTAATTTCATAAAAGTTTCTTTTCAATAAAGCCCGTTTCATTGATATTGAATATACTTCTTCGTTTTATTATGACTTAAACTTGTGTCTCTCTATAAAAAAAAACACCCTTTATATAGAACGTTTACAGTAAATCAATTACCCCCATATTCATAAAAAACATTTTCTATGAAAATTTGTTCAATAACCTTTTATAAATCAAAAATTTTTTTATGAATATGGGGGTAAATAATTTGCTATAAGTTCGCCCATACAGCCAACTTCCGAAAAAAACTCCAATTCAGTTAAAACCTTGACAAATAGTATTTCATTAATTTTGGCAAAAATAATTTAATATACAACTAGAAATTTTAATGTCAGATTTTATAAAGAATGCTTCATAATCTATGATTGATTTTATAAAAGGTTCACTTCCAAGAAATTCTAATTCTTCCTTAAGGATGTCGAAAGTTTTGCATAGCCAACTAAAGTATTCTAAGTTGTTGTTGCAAAATAATAATTATTAAATCAATTAACTTTATCAGCTCATATTAATGAAATTACTTAAAAAGTAACAAATTAACCATTGACCACCGGAGAAAAAAGCGCGTGCAACCAAACGATTTAAAAAATTTACTTTTTGCTTTAGATAAAACAAACATGATAAAAAAATAAAAACAATTTGTATTAAATTAAAGCGAGCATGTACAAATATCTTAGCGTGTGTGAGTGTTAATATGATCGTAAATGAGGTTTTACTAATTGGTTTTATCTTTTTTTAGTTAACCATACAATATCTCTAATTCTTGAGCATTGTCGTAATAAAATTTTAGATTAATATTATTTGAGTTATTTGTTTTTATTACACGCTTTTTATCGAATTTTCTGTGAGTTTTTATTATTTGTAGGGTTTCTATATTTTCAGACTTTTTTTTATTTTTAGGAATGTATGTTGTTTTTTATATCCGGTATTTGTTCCCCGACTGTTTTGTAAAGAATATGAAATGCATGCTGTTATAAAGTATCAGAGATCCTGTTATGCCCATTGTTACCAGATAATATTAATTGGTTGGTATTTTTTGAAATCCGTTTTGCATATTAAACGGGGAACATACTATCGAACTTGAGTAACAGAGAAGCAATTGAAATTTTGAGCAAAAATTTCGCTTATTTACCAATCATGACCGGATTTTAAAGTGAAAAATGCATTTTGTTTGCCTTCAAACTTTCCTTACCTACGTAATCTAACATCTAGATATAGAAAAAGGTGTCATCACTTAAATGTTTTTCTAAATTAGCCGATTTATGATTTCTCGGAAAGCTTTTTAAATATTCAGGTGTGTCACAGAAACCAAATGAAATAAAAACGTTTTTAACTTCTCCAGCAAATGTATTATGCAAAAAATGTTCACTTTTTACTCAAAAAACGAATAAAAAAAACGGTACGAATTGACAAATGTGTAAATTTTCACTTTGCCCTTTGATTCCCTCAGCCAGTGAATAGAGCTAAGGCTGTGTTCACCGGACTGCTCCCTAGACATCATTGCAGTCTCCACCCACTTTGACTCCCCGCTGAAAAGAAAGACCGAATTAAATCCTTCTTTAGATAGAACTTCCAAAAGGGGCAATTCTGTTAATCGAAAATGCCTCATCCTGATCTCTCTGAGACCAGGGTGTTTGCAGAGAAAGTGTCACTATAATCTAGTCCCATCCTTTTCGCACAGGTCCATATCTACCAGTTACCTGTAATGACCGATATCACTGTCCTAATCAGGTCTCTACCCAACCCAGGTGTCACGCGAGACTAACCCGTGTCATAACCAGGCCATCAAGTTTTGGCCAACGATCACGTATTTTTACCTTGCAATCTCGATAAAGCATTCCTGTACGACTCTCGTTTAATGAGAGTTTTGCAGCGAGCCATTGAAATGCCATGTAGGCCGTCAACAAAAATGTCTTCCAAAAGACAACACAGTTTGGGTAGGCCATATGCAGTGTGGTTTCCCAGGCAACCACTGTGCCATAATGTCCATGACATTGTTTGCCAGGCAACCTATGTGCCATAATGTCCATGACAGCGTACCTTAAAAAGTTTCGCAACCTCGTTTAGAGATATTCGGCATTCCAGAGTAAACTTTGACGACGTGAAAACACCAGCTGTCTGTAAATATGTATACATATATCTCTCTATAAATACACGCAAAAAAAAAACATGGTTGATACAATCAGAATCGCAAACTATCATTAATGTTTGTGGTTATGATTGTGTCAAACACGTCTTAAGTAACAATATATGTTCAGAATAATGTTATAGCTAATTATTGTCTCAAACATATTATTATGTTCAGAAGAAAAACGCAAACGATTATTCAAACCATGTTTCTATATTTCCTAACACCATGCAACATGTCTATTTTAACATGTTATATGGTTGTCACAATAAAACCAATAAAATATTTAATATCAAGAATATATTTTTTATTAAAAACACAAATATAATTCAAATACATCTAAAATATATACATATATTAAAAAATAACATTAAATACATAAATTTAGCACTTGTAAAAATAAAGTGAAGACAAACTTACTTTTTTTCTATTAAAAAATCCACTATTTTAATACACTCTGGACCAGCAATTGAAATAATTTCCAAGACGGCTTCAATGTTGTAGGTTTTCTTGGCTGTTAGAAAGGCAACGTTATTGCATATTTATACTTGATTATAATTTTATATTAATAACTTACCTGTTTCAATAAACTAATTAATTTTGTAAGTTTTGCATCGCAGCATGGCCTTTTTCTCCCGAAAAACTTCTTAATTATTTTGTAATCATCCATGTTTGCCGATTAACTGATGCTCGCGGACGGAAGAAATTTTGTTTCTTTATAAACACACACTGTTGGTTTTAACAACAAATGTTTGCTCATTTAGATAATGTATTTTAAAGCAAATAAAAATTATGGTATTAAACATACTTTTTGTGTGCAACTAGTATTATGATTTTAAATGTATAGTTGAAAATATATTTATTATAGCAGCAAACATTTCCCATAATTTAATATGTTTAGCTATATCAGAGTAACTTTTTAGGTGTAAAACACCATAAAATATGATTATAGTGATTTTAAAAATTTTAAGGACAAAAAATATTTTTTCAAATTATATTAGGACTATAATAAAATTATTAGGGTAAACATATAAGGCAAATATGAATAAAAATGGTCGTAGTGACCACTCAGTAATCATGTTTTTTCTCTGCGTGTACTATTCGCTGTCCGGCTAATTGTGGAAATTTGCAAGTGCAAGCCTAAATGGTTCTTTATTCCCACTTTCATGTTGAAGAAACCTCTACCTACCATACTTCCCCTCTTACCACCATTCGTTTAGGTCTTAGGGATGGTTCCAGAGAACGTGCATGATCAAGTGGTTCCGGAGTACAATAAACCATTCCTGCCAGGTAACCCGACGTATCTAGTGTGACCTTGGCAAGATCATTGAGCTCAGAGTCAGCTATTCAGACATGAGGTAAACCAGTTCAACTTAGTGTACAGTGCCTTTGTCGGCGTAGATCGAAGCGATTCTGTAATCATCAACGCAACTACTCTATGTATTTTTTATGGTAAGAATAAAATGTAAAGATTTTTTTTAATGAAACTGGAAAACTAAAGGGAATATTGAAAATGAATTCAGAATTCCACATTTGTACTCTTTACATAATAATTTTCTCCGATTGGAATATTTTTCTTGAGTAACTTTTAATTCTATAGCGATAAAATCGCAGGTTGTATCATAACTGTACGAAACTTTAAAATTTTTCGTATAAAAAGTTCCGACAACTCATAAATTATTTTCTGGAAATTTCCGAAAAAAAAAAATTTCGAATAGGAACCCCTTTTTTGTCTTACTAACACTTTAAGCGGTATTAACGTTTGTTCGTTATTTTTATGCTGGATATAATAAACTGGTTGTAATAAAATTAATTTGTTAGATTAAAACCTCGTTTTTGTTTAAAAATTGTTAAGAATTGTTTAAAAATAAGCGGCTATACTTTGCAAAGATTGATATCTATGGACTTTTGATATAACAACTTACGTATATATCGCACACTAAATCATAAACAGACACAGCTCAAAATCTATCACAATCGTTTTTGATTTCATGAACCAGGAAACTAATTCTTGCAGTCGTGATCGAATACTTTTTCGATTCAGTCGAAACCGAACGAATCGAAATAATTTTTTCAGTGTTGTAAAGCATTTATTCAAGCTTTCGCCGAGAAACACAAAAACGGCGTGATTTTCCAAACACCGCAAGGTCACACGTTTGATTTTTATAGCACGTGATTTGAAATCACTTGCTTTTAAAATCTCTTGAATAAAATTTTAATGTACTAATGCACAGTGGTCAATTCCGGTTAAGATTCGATAACTTCTTTCTCTTGTAAAATTGATAGCTGAAATTTAGATTTCCAATTATTTGATCCGTCAGTAAAATATTGAACAAATATTTTAAAGTTTTACACACATTAGCACAAACGCAAATTACCCCCTCCCCCAGTTATGGTGGTGTGCGTATAAAATTTAACTTATTTTGAGTTTAGAACTTTAAAAAATTTAAATTTACAGTACTTCAGACAGGGCTTGTTCACTCAATGGAAAAGTTTACATAATCGAAACAATATAAAATAAGTATGTATTTCAAATCACTTTGAATATGTGTACATACATAACCTATAGTAAGTTTTTATTTATTTTAAATTAGTTTTTTTGCTTTAAGGGATTTCTGTAATGCCTTGTCCCTGCATTTTCGCAATGCCAAATCTCATTATCAGATATATTATTTTCACTCCAAGCAATAACTTTACAAACACCAACCATCTTATAAATTTTCCTTTGCATTCGTATATACACATTTACTAACTTATTTCGGCGAAGAACAGATTTCTAAAAAAGGGTGTATTTTGTTGACTGAGTTTTTTATGCCACGGCTGGCGTGTTGAAGGCGCCAATTTTCAACAACTTTTCGCATTCTGACAATCAACGTTTTTGAAGACATATGGGCCAATGACTCCGGCAGCCCATAAAGCGCACCAAATAATAATTTTTGTGCATGTAATGGTTCTTCGACAAAAGCTTGTCGATTCTATCCACTCCAAATGCGACAATTCTGCTTATTTACGTACCCATTCAACCAGAAATGGGGTTCATCGGAAAATAAACTTTTGAGTGGAAATTCAAAATCAATATCAATTTGTGCTTCAGCCCATTCGCCGAACTATTTTGATTAAAAATTTCAACAATTTGTACGCGTTGCTCTGGTGTAAGTCGATTCATAATGAAATTTCAAACCAAACTAAACAAAAAGCAACTATCAGCTGTTAAATGGGTGCTCATATAAAACAGTGATGCCAACTCAAAGTTGTGACACTCTAAAAAACATCCTTTGTAACAAACACATATACCATGTTCACACGGACAGCAATATTCGTGTTTCGCTCTCTTATTCCTGTTTCGCGCCCCAAACATGTTTGAAACGACTTGTTTCCCCATACAAAATTTTGTGAGCGAAACAGGTCGTTTCATTTTGAAACAGGCTGCGAAACAGGAAAAATGTACTATCATCTCCAATTTTGATAACATTTATCGTTAGTTTATCTGAACTAGCTCTCAAAAAAAAGCAAAACAAAGAAAAAAACAAAATAAAACTTGATGTCTAATAAAATAAAGTGATAATTATAACATAATAATATCAATAAAAGTGTTAAATAATATATGTTTAAGTTTTATTTACTTTTTTATTTATTTAAAAAAAATCACACTAACAACACAAAAAAAAATGTCAAAATGAAACAGGAATGAATCGTATGAACAGCATGTTTGGCAAACTAGTTTCAACGAGCGAAACGAGTGGTTTATAACGTCGCGTCGTATGAACATAGCATTACAAAAAAATCAACGGTTGCAAGTAGGGATGGGCAAATTTAAAAAATATATCGATATATACCGAATCGATATTTTTTAAGAGTATCGATATTAAATATTTCAAATCAATGTATCGATATATCAAACGTATTACCAAATTAAAAAATTGTATATATATATATATATATATATATATATATATATATATATATATATATATGTATATGCACAAATTATTATTCCAAATATATATAGGCACATATATTTTTCCAAAACCGCATAAAATAAATCTTTTCAAGTTTGTTTGACTTGACTGTTTTAATTAGAAATCTGCAAGGTGAAAACCCCGCTTCTTTCTTTATTCTTCTTCTAATACATGGAGTCTGCAACTGACATGAAATGCTTAACATTAACACTAATATGATGTTAGTGTTAAGTATAGACTCATCATGTTAGAGGTTTTCTCATGTTATAACACGGTTGCTAATGCAAATGTTTTAACAACGCTTTTATAGCCAAGTTATAACAGTAAATCATGTTAGTTGTAGACGGGGAGTTATAGATCTTCATATTAGTTTAAAAAAACATATGATGCTTGCAGTGATGCCAATTTTTAAACACATATTGTTTCAAAAACGGCTAAAATTTTGAGTTTTTAATGAAAACTGACTTTAAAAAATATCGAATTCGATAGTCGTATTTCAATAGCGATACATCGATATATCGGTATTTTAAATATCGGCGATATATATCGATTTTTTTTTTAAATATCGATATTTTGATATATCGATATTTTTTGCCCATTCCTAGTTGCAAGTTGTTCACTTAATAGATATAGGTTGTGTTCACTCTTTAGAACCTCATGTGTAAAAATTTTGTTGTTTACTATTCTGGATGTTCATATAACTGGGTATTCATATAACCGAGCGTCTACTGTACTTTAGACAACTGAATAATCAACTTGAAGAAAAATAAATACATATTTCTTTTTCATAGTTTTACAGTTGATAAAAAACACTTTTTTTTAAAGAATCAAGAGATTTTGTCTACAGCAAGATAGAATCCTATTATTTTTTGCCCTGATTATAGATAAGTTGTTTTGTGCAACCTATTTTAATGAAAACACAAGATAAAAAGATTTGCTTGTGAAATCTCAACTATCTGGCGAAGTGTTGCTTAATTCGTCATCTTACACTAGCTTGAATTTTTTTAAATAAAAAAGCTAAGCGTTTTAGAAATACGTGCTTTTAAAAACAAATTTAATTTTAAACCAACTCAATTTCAAAATCAATTAAAACCTTTTGTCTTCTTGAATTGATTAGTGGTGAAAAAAAACTTCATTCATTCATTATTTGCTTAACCATTTTGTGATTTTATCTTTTTCGACTTTTAGTTGTCACCTGTAGATTTTGTTATTTAACAACAAAAAAAGGAACAAAAGTAACGCCTAACCTGAACACTCACTTGCACACAAAATATTTAAATGGATGTCTGATTCAATCATTTATACACCCAGTATGTAGTCTACAGAGATTTTATTTTTTTATTTAAAGACCAGTAGTCAAATGGGCATTTAATGGTTGCCATAATGTGTCTTTAATATGATTGTCTTCTTCTTGGCTCGTTTCTACCATTGTTAACGCCGATACCTTCGGTGAACATGGAAACAGCGGCAACAACAATTTATTTTAAACATTCAATGATAGTTTCCATTCACACCAATTTCGTTTGTTTTGTTGTTTTCCCCGTCTTCATCGGTTTTATTGAAAGTTTTCTATTTGATTTGTATTTATGAATGTAGTGTCGTCTTGTGGTGATTTTTTTTTTTTTCTTTTATTTTGGTTTTTAACTGAATCATTGCCTTCCGTCTTAACACCTTTTTTCTGATTGTTTTACATTTGTTACAAACGAGGATGGGATGAAAAGTGTTTTAATAGTAATACAAGTCGGATAAAAAATTAGAAAATCCTTCAGTGTTCTTTACAGTGGCTGTAAAGAATGTGGGTACCAAATAGGGTTTCAAATTGCATAGAAATTTAGAAATTTCGAAATTTTTGTTTTTTAAAAAATCATTAAAACTGGAAAATGCAGCTTTGCTTCTAATTTTTTCGAGAGATATAAAAAACGAATTTGCAAACAAAGCACGCCATAAATGACCAAAATCTGCTTGCAACTTTTTCTAAAATATATCTCTTCTGTATTGAAAATTTTGTATGGAGGCCCCCTTAACAAATAGAGATAGCGGGTAGGTATGTTAAAAAAAATGATGGGGATGATGGGGGTTGGTAATTTATTTGAACCATCTAGGAGTATCCCACGTGCTGCAGGGGCCAAATTTAAGAATTTCATGAAACCGCCATATTTGTATGGGAGCACCCCTAAGGGATGGAGTTAAAGGGCAAGTATGTCTTTCGAAAATTTAAAGAACAAACAAAAAAAAAACTAATAGGTCGGGCATACATTTTTTTCTTCAAGGGGCGACTCCTTGGCAGTTATCAGGCTTTTTTTCTTCTAGTCTGTATTGAAAATTTTGTATGGGAGTGCCCTTAAGGAATGGAGATAGCGGACAGGTATGTTAGAAATAAATGATGAAGTGGAAAAATAAAGTGGGTTTGGTCATAGATTTAACCCGCCTAGGTATCCTACGTGCTGCAGGGGCTAAATTTATTAATTTAATCAAACCACAATATTTGTATGAGATTTCCCTTATGGGGTGGATATAAAGGGCAAGTATGTTTGAGAAAATGTTAAGAACAAAAAAACTAATGGAGGTCCGTCATACATTTTATGCCCCTAGGGGCGTTTCCTTGGCAGTTATGGAGCTTTTTCTTCAATATATTTCAAGTCTGTATTGAAAATTTTGTATGGGAGCCCCCTTTAGGGGTAGAGATAAAGCCAAGTATGTTTGGAGAAAATGTTAGGGACAAAACACTAATGGAGGTTCGTCATACATTTTATGCCTCTAGGGGCTTTTCCTTGGCAGTTATTGAGCTTTTTCTTTAATAAATTTCAAGTCTGTTTTGAAAATTTTGTATAGGAACCCCCTTAAGAAATGTTGATAGCGGTTAATAAGTGATCGAGAGAAAAAATAAAATGGGGTTGGTATTTGACCCGTATAGGAGAATTCCACGCGGTGCAGGGGCCAAATTTAAGAACTATAACCATACAAATATGGCGGTTAAATAAAATTCTTATACTTGGTAGAATGCTCCTAGATGGGTCAAGTGTATGACCAGCACAATTTTATTCTTCCATCATTTGTTTCTAACATTCCTACACAGAAAAAATAAAAATTAAAAAATTTGTGATATTAATTAAAAAGTTAATTAAATTTGCGCCAGTGAACAAATTAAACGTTTAATTCCCTTGATTAAATTTTTAATTAAAACTAGTTTTATTTTTGATAAATACTTTAATTGGGACACATTTTGGGGAGTTTTTTCTGTGTACCTGCACAGTGGCATAATTTTTTTAATTAAATTAAATTTACATCCATCTGATGACAATTTTGTCATTATGATTAAAAGCAAAATAATCACATCTTGTAATTATTGCAGACGTTTTCGTTCTGGCCTCGTAATATTATTTCATTTCTTATAATCACTGTAAAGTTATACTGTCTGCAAATGCTGCGTTTCGAATTTGTTTTTTCTAAAGATTTTTGCTGCTTTAAGCGTCACATTTATTTGGGATTATTTCTACATACACCTTATATTCTTATTCCTACTTTGACTATTCTTTAGATTTATTTTTTGTTTTCTTTTATTTAAAATTTTGCTGGGCTTTTTTCGATTTTTGTTGTTTTTGCTTTGTTGTGTCTTATATTATTGTTGTTGTTGGGTTTTATATTTTTTCTCAATTCATTTTCTGTACGTATTCAAAAAAGTCTTAACAGTCATTATAAAAATTTATTAATTATTCAAATCCGATTGGATTATAATAATTTATAATGCTTAGTTGACGTATTTATACATGATTTTTTGCTTTTGTTTCTTTTGTATTATTTTCAACTTTTAATATTTATACCAGATATTAACTCATGAAGAAACAAAAAACGTCTTAACTGCATATGTATGGATTTAAGTTTTAAGAAAATCACAAAGAGATGTATGTATGTAACATATGTACTGGTATTTAAATAAAGGGAAAGGTGGCTTGGATTCAAGAAAGCCCTATGGTTTTTTTTTTTTTTTTGCTTTTAAGAACGGACGAAGTAAAACGAAACTAACTGAAAGTTTTCGACAGTTTAGCTGGAATTCTGAGAGCTTAAAATAGTTTCCAAGTTGCAATTTAACTGAATTTATATTTGCTATTACAGTAGTACTTAGCGCTTATAAACATTTCATAACTTCAGCTTTGTGCTTTTAAAGGAGAAATACATTTGTAAAAACTCGCTTACATGCATATACTGTGCTTGAAATACACTTGCTTATTTTCATCAGCACAATAAAAAAAACGCTATTTTTTGTGCATCGAAAGTGCGTGAATATATTCAAACTATAATAAAAATTTAGCAAATTTAGTTTTGATGAAATTATTATTGTATCTGTTTCAAGTTTAAAACGATGCTAAATGAGAATATTTTGATGCAATTTATTAAAATTGTATTATGACCGCATTTACATCTATGCAATTAACGCCGAGTTTTTTTTCTATTTTCTTTTAAAGTAGTTGCTACGAAACTTTTTTCACATATACATTTACATTTTTTTTTAGCATTTTTTCCACTTTTTCAACCCCGTTTTCTTCCCTAGACCTCTTGCTGACAAACAAAGAGTTGCATGCGAAAGTTGCGGCGTTAATTGCATAATGTAAATATGGTCTATGTATATTGTGATGTACAAATGCGGGATATAAAAATAAGCAAATTCATAAACACGAAACAGTTTTAAATATCAAACTGTATATGAACAAATTTGGATGATTTTAACCGGTGTGCGCATAAACGATGAATACTGTCCTGGGTTGGACACTATTTATGCCGGTTTCATAATTGAATTCGATACTAACAAATACCAATATAAGATAGGTTCAGAGGCCTCCACATCTAGTTAAATTAATATTAGTTTTATAGGCCCCAGTTGGTCTTTATTGAGGACAACCGTTTTAATCCAAAACAGCTGATAAAGCACAATATCTAAATGAGCTGCTGTATTGCAACTAGCAGCACAGCCTTTTTCAGTACGTCACACAGAAAAAAATACCAATGTTAAAATAACATGGAGAAATGTTGATTGAGAATCATGGTAAATTTCTGCAAAAGTATGCCCTTTATTTAAATTTATCATTATTTCATATTAATTTTGAATGAAAAATATTAAAATAACCTTAAATCACGTTTATTTTATATTATTCACTGTTAAAATAACATTGTTCAATATTGAATCCATAAAAACCTGTTTTATATTAAAATCAAAAGTTTATCTTGTTAAATTAACATGCAAACATACTTAAGTGTGTACATTTTATTATTTTCAAGTTTGAAATATGTTATAAAAAGAAGACAATTCCCGTATTCTTTTAATTAAAATTATTTAGTTAAATAGTACATTAAGTTTTCAAAGTAGAATGATGACGAAAACCATATCGGGCCATTCTGCTGATGCTTCTGTTAACAAAGGAGATACAAAATAAGTGAAACATGTGTTAAAGGGTAAGTGTTTTGATTATTCTTAAATAAATGCATATGTTAACTTCACACTGTTATATCACACTCCAACCAATTTGATTCTACATGAAACTCACGTTGTTTCAACTTGAAATAACTTTCATTCAACGTGATTCGGACTGTTATTTCAATATACATGACATTTTGCTCTAACTTTACTGCAATGTTAAAATAACATCAAATATAGTTATTTTAAAAGAAAAAAATTTTGTTCGCATGTTATTGTAAAATCATGTTAAATTAACATGAAACAACAATGAAGCAAAATCACTACTGAAAAATGTCAAATCAACCTTGTTTTGAACGAATTTACATTGATTTTTTTCTGTGTGTAGGGATAGTATAATTTCAGGAATATGCCAGAAATTAAATTTAGAGTAAATTTTTAAGAGTTTGATCAGATTTTGGTTTAAATAGTGCTTAATATTTGGAATCTGTCTTAGTTTATACATCTGTGCTCGAATTTTAGTTCTAAAAACCGAAACATTATTTCCATGGTAAATTACGAACAGAATTTGGATTGTCGAGTAGTTTTTGCGGTTAATATTTGCTTTAGTAATTTTCAAACTTAAACCTATTTAAAACATTATAATTTAATGTCAGAAATATCAGGCAGTTCAGCGCAGGCCAGTTACGAAGAAGATGCTATACGAAGAATATGAAAACAAACAAAACATTTCGGAAACATTTGCAAAATATACAATACTTTTCAAACTATTTTTAATAATTTCGTAGGAATTATAAGCAAAGCCAAACCAAGTACAAGTTAACTAACAAAGAGTGCAAACAAAACAATAGGCTTTTCACTCATCTGCTTGTTTCATTTTAACGTAGCAATTAGAGATTACAGAATAAAATAAACGCAAACGTATTCTATAACAGATTAATCAAGTCTTTTACTTTTACTTTCATTTTCGAGCTTTGCGCTTTAACTTTTTGATTTACATTTGATTTTATCTTTTAGTATTCTTGTTTATAGGTCATTGGTTTGTATCCGGTTCGAAGGACTATAAATAATTTACCAATATTAAATTGAAAACTGTTGTATCAAAACAAAACTATAAGCTAAAATCATTATTATTGCTTTGGGTTTCTTTAACTCAGTGCAAATTACAAAACAAAACGATTGCAAACATTTTGTTTTGTTTAATTTCGCACTCTGGATCTACGCATTCCCTCCAGTTTTTGTTTCAAAAAAGAAAAAAGATTCTAAAAAGAATGGATTTTTATTAAAAAAAGAACTCTAATTGAGTTGGCTCACTTGTTTTCCATTAGTACTATTTCACCAATTAGTGTAGTTATCAATATAATTTTTTTCAGTATCCTAATCGATCTGTTAAGATTTTCGCAATCAAAAATTAAGTTCGAAACAATTATTTATTTAAAATTTTTTTTTAAATTATCATAAAAAATTATTAATTTTTTAACAATAACACTTATTGCAAAATCTTCAAATAACTTCAAAGAGATATCCGATATTTCGCAAACTAAAATTTTTGAAATTCACAACCATAATCTGGCCATTCCGTGAAAACAAAGACCTGTATCAGACAAACAACAATTTAACACCGTTTTAAACTGCGACTAATCAAATATATTCAGACTTCTCGACAATTTCGTGAAGACTTAAAATGCAAATTACCAATTTTCCGCCGAAACAGAACTACTTACTGTAGTGTACTAAATATTAAAGCATGTGTATTAAGCTTTTCAAGAATACAACAATGCTAACAACGACATCGGTAATAATATTTAATACAATATTAACAACATAAACAAAAATCGTTCATTGACGTTTTAAGTTGAGTTGCTGTGCTTAAAGTTTGTTCCTCTCGCTCTTTAATGATTTTTGCGTCAAGTCAATGAATGAAAGACAAACCTTGCGGTTTATAGATTTGACAAAAAAAAAAAAACAAAACAAAAAATGTGTTAATCTTAACAATAATTTTCACCATATAGAAATGTATATGTGAATGTCTTAAAACTTAACACATCTACATGAAAACAATTTTTTTACCCACCAAGCATTTTGTAGAATATTTTTCAACAAAAATTTCACAACCTCGTCATTTTTTGGTAGTTTAACAGAAGATTTTGCGAAATATACAAAAACAACAAAAAAATAATCGAGTTATAGGCTTAAAAAATATCCTTTGTTCCTTATTGACAACAAAAAATCCCAGATGAAAGCTTATTGAAATTTGCATAAAATAATAAAAGTGCTAATCTTTGGGGGTAAGAATATTTCAGGAGGCAGTATTACCTCTAGTCTACTGAGACTATGACAGAATAAATTTTACTACAGTAGCATTATACGTTAAGTTTCTAGGCGTGCTAACGTGTTTTCCAACAGTGGGCTTGATATAGAGCCTATGCTAAATTATGAACCGATCTTAACGAAATTCGGTGGTGTGATTTCTAGTCTTATAAAACTATCAAAGGCAATATGCTAATACATACTATAACGTTATTCGTACGTTTTAGGCGTAAATAAGCGTTTTCTGAGAATGTACTTATTATAGGACCGATCTTCAAGAAATTTAGTGGTGTGATTTCCAGACTTAACTAATGGTGTTTTCTTTTCTACAAAAGATGTGACATTTTATTTAAAAAAAATGCAATTTGGTGTCTGTTTCTAAAAAATTTTACTCCCCAAAAGGGTGAGTTTTTTAAAATAAAGCAAGCCACCCTTTTCGGGAGCAAAATTTTTAAGAAACATATACCAAATTATACACCATAAGTATTAAAACAAAATTTTACCACAATAGAAATATTTGCTACTGTGTTTTCGAGATTGGGCTTTATATGGGCCATGTAGTAAATTATGTACCGATCTACACAAAATTTAGTTATTTCTGGCTTCGAAGAACTGTCATTGACCAAATTTTACTACCACAATGGTATTCCTTACGTTTTTCTGAGAGTCGACTTTATATGGGGTCTATGGATATTTTGGACAGATCTTAACGAAATGCAGTAGAATGATCTCTGGGCATATAAAAGGCGGTCCCACCATATGCACGATGTTAATTGTGAGTCACACCTTAACATCAAGTCTTTTGCCCAACTTAATTTTAAATTTCTTTGTTTCAGAATTTGACAAATTCAACAATGGAGAGGTACACAATAGAACAGCGCGTAAAGATTGTTGAAACCTTTTACGAAAATGGGCGTTCAAATCAAAATTAATTCCGGGCACTTCGTGATTTTTTTGGTCATCATAATCGATCAAGTGTGTCCACAATCGGGAGATTTGTAAAAAAATTTCAGTAAACCGGGTCTGTAGGAAATGTAAATACACCTGTACATACTCGACAAGTTCGTTCTGCCGAAAACATTGATGTTATTCGTGAAAGTTTGGCAGAAGAGCCGCCAACCCCGACTCGTCGTCGTGCTGATATGATTACGGACTTCTTGTGGCCAGAAATTGAGGATATGGATCTGGATGATATGTGGTTTCAACAGAATGGTGCCACTTATCACACATCCAACGAAACAATGGCTCTATTTCAATTCAAGAAATTCAATGGCCGTGTTATCTCACGTCATGGCGATGTTAATTTGCCGTCACAATTATGTAATTTGACAGGGTTGGACTTCCTTCTTTGGGTATATTTAAAAGAAAAAGTGTACGTCAATAAGCCAAGAAACTTTTTGTTTTATTTACAATTAACATCGTGCCTTTTTTTTGGACCAACATTTGTAATGTGAGTTTCTGCAATCTTAAATAGCAACCGGTGTATTTTGCCACCAATTTAGTTTTTAGGGTGGTTGTTCCACATGTGGTTACATAATAAATAAACAAATAACTCTTGTTCTACTGAATCGATTGTGCTGAATTTCCATCATAGTTTGCTTCAAAGAAGTAAAAATAATTTAACATCGAAATTTATCTTTTCTTTTGAGCCATTCAAAAGTGATCGTGATTTTAACAGACAGACATGCCTAAATCGACAAACAAAGTCGCCAGGACCCATAATCTTTCTTATTTGAATGCAAAAAAGTTTCACACGGCATGACATATGGCAACTGAACTGAAATTGAGTTACCGGCAGCGAAATCAGGCAACGCCGCTCATGTTAAAATAAAAAAACTTCATTCAGTTGTGTTGACAACCGTAATCGACCCAAAAGTATATTCTCTTCACAACTATAGTTGTTGAGGGTATAAAAAGTAAAATTTTTGATTTTTCTAAATTGATAATTCTCCTTTTATGTCCATTATTATAACTACATTTGGAGTATTCGCAAGGTGTGCTATAATGTTATATTGCCATAATGTTCTAACATTTAACAATGGCTTAAAAATATTGTTGTTGCTTTGTAAGCAAAGAGTGTCTTAAATTAATAGAATTTTGCTTACTATTTGGGGATTCACAAGATGTGCTATCAAGTCACATCCTATAATGTCCTAAATAAATAAAATAAATGTTGTTATGTTTCAAACAAAATAAAAATGTTAATGCTGTCTTCATTGATTAATCATAACTGTACTGTAGAAATCTAAATTATAAGCGGTAGCGCCCAGCAGTCTTATATATTTCTTGTAATTATTTTAAGACATATTTATAACTTTATGACTACCTTGTGAATCCCCCATATGTTTATCGTGCTGTCGCAATTAATCAGAAAATACCAGCGCTAATCGGCTGAGCCGATCCGCATTAGTTTTTGCAAGCCGTCGCCGTTGATGTTATAATTTTATCCAGCTATTATCCGAAATTAACCTGCGGCTAGCAATTTTTGCAACATATCACTTGCAACGTCAAATTAGATCGGCATAAGACTCTGCTGTTTGGTAAACAAACAAAATAAAATTTTTTTTTTGATTTGCGTCTGAAAAATGGAAAATAGTCAGGTAAGATCTAATTTAGTTTATTAATTCATGGATAAGAATAAAAATTACTTTTATTTTAGGTTAATATTTATTTTGTATATTTGTTTTAAATCAGCTGATTTAAATTCAAAATAGCACACTAAATTATGTGGTGTTGTTCACAACAGTCATATTTTTTCATGTGAATCCCCCAAATATATATTACGATTGAAATTGTTAATAACGTCAAATATATAAGGTTTTCAAATTGATCGTAAGTCTTGTTTACCATTTGTTGTTTAACCAATTGACCCTAAGCCACACAAAATCTCCCCCTGGATTTTTGAAAAAATGGAAATAATTCTGGATTTTGTGAACGGTCAGTCCGATTGAAACAAAATAGTATTCGAGTTTAGGTTAAGGATTTGGAATTTAAAGACATATCAAAAGGGCCTTCATAGCTTTCCAAGGTGGGGAACCTCTGGTTTGCAAAAATTGAAAACAATCCAGAATTCTTGATTTAAGCCCGATTTTAAATTAATACTCAGTGAATGTACTAGTCTAGTTCTGCAAAAAAGTAAACGACATGCATAGTTTATCTCTTATAGTTCTCAAAATTTCCAACTTTGTAAATTAGAATTTTCTATTTTTGACCTACCATGATCTTTTATTATTAAAATATGATATACAAACTTGTCCCAATTTTTTTAAATATTTGTGTAAAGATTACACTGTGCAACAAGAATAAAACCAGCCTCAATAGTTGCAATGCGAAATAAAACTATACTGGTTGAGAAAATCTGTAATTGGTTTTAAAAAGTTAGTTCGGGTTTCCGAAACTTCGGCCCTCGAAATTCTTAAGTTTTTTGAACAGGCGTTTGGAATAAGTCAAAAAAATACACTAAATGTACTTCTTAGATAAACAATAATTTTAGATGTCTTCATTAGAATTGTATAGCGAATATTTCCTTAGAATATATTAACCCTCTAATTCTGATTTTAAGATGTCATATTTGCCCTTATTCCCATTTTCCGCACAAAAGTATACCTAAACGGCACTGAAGAGGGTAAAAATATTTTTCGATTTATTTTTTTGCATAAAGCTTCACAAGGTGACAAGGAAAAACAAAAACATAAACTTGAATGAAAGTGCTTAATTGGCACCTAAAAATAATCACTTAATAACCACAATGAGTACATTACTATGAGAAGTTACGACTAAATCGGGGACACACTGGAAGAAAGCGATGAGGAGGACTCTGGTAGCTGCTAAATAAATATCCGAAGCGCCAACTTTTTTCCTTAAAAAAATAGCTTAACGAAAAAATTTTGCACAATGCACAGATCGTTCGGACAATTAATTTTATACAAAAACATGTTTTTATTAAAGAAATTAATTGCAGCAAACAAAAAATTAATTTAAAAAGTTAATCTACATCAATTAAATTTTTAATTGAACAATTTTTGATAAACATTTTTAATGTGTGTAAGGAAACAAAAAATGTCACGCATTTTTCGGATATATTTTAAAATAATTAGAAAAACATTCTTTTGTAAACTTCGTGTTTTAGCGCTTAAGATCATTCTGCAAAAAAGGGGACGTTTTTACCGCAGTTAAATTTGTTCCCAAACGATGTAATTATATCGATAACAATTCAAAACCCAAGGCGATTGATTTTTGGATGAGTGGGGTTTTTATTTGGATTACTTTGCGATAAAGATTGGTTCCAGGTATAGGTGTATGTATGTTACAATTTGTGATTGTGATTATCTGTGAATTTATATCATCGATAATTTTTATTTCAAAACAAACCGCTTTTGTTTTTTCTGTAAACGATGATGATATTTTGTTTTACTCGCTTGTATTTGGTAATTGTGTATATTAAAAGATACGTGTGTAAATTTGAACACTCGATGTGTCACGCTTGCAATAATTAGCTATTGTCACTGTGTCACACAAATAATTTACATGTATATGTGTGGTTTGCGTGTGTCTGTTTCTATGCATTAAAATGGTTTAAAACCTTAACAACCTTTTCATTCGCTTAACAAACAATATTTGTTGATGAATTTTTATGTTACTATTTTGTTGTCTTATTATTATTATTATTGTTATTATTGTTGTTACTGTTTCTAACACTCTAGTTTCTTTTTCAATTTGCCGCTTCACTGATAACGAAGAGAAGAAAAAAAATAAACTGTGTCTTGTCTTTTAGATTTTCTTACCACAAAAACGTTTTAAGTTAATTAATAATTCTGCTGGTAAAAGTTCTGGTTATATTTGTTGTTATATGTATATTTGTTTGTGTTTTTGCTTTTACTCTTGTTCTATTCTAATGTCATTTTGTATTTAGTTTAAAATTATTGATTCAAATCAATAAGTACTTTTTTTATGTAATAGATATTTTTGTACTTTGTTGTTGGTTTAGACCAGAAAACTGTGTAACAAATTTTTGCCGCCTTAGATAGATTATGATTTTCTAATAATAACAAATAGACAAATAGTTTTGACAGATAAATGCTCCATACATACATACGCACATACATACAATGTAATTTTCAATTAATTTGATTAACAGTTGTTTAGCCTTTATGTGGGCTTTAAAGTATTGTTTAAGCAAAATTAATTCAAAATGCTGCTTAAAAGCGAATTAAGTATTTGTATATAGTGGCTAAAACGTTTGTTTATGCTAGAAACACATTTGGGTCACATGTCATAAGAACGTAGGACGTAATGCTGCAAATTTCTAAAAAAAAACTCTCCATAAAGCAACAATTCCGACGTTAATGTATTTTGTTTTCTTTTGAATTCTTTTGAAATTTAAATAAAATAAATTTGAAATGGATTGAGATTTTTAGGTAAATTTTCTGCAAAATAATCGTATTTTTACTATTTTTTTTTTTTTTTTGTTCTGACGTTTATGGGATGTTGACGAAATGGTGTGCTGACTTTATCCTGAGCGCACTATAATATGACACAATAGAACGCTTTATAAATTGCCCGATTTTATATGAATTATACATTTTAAACTTATAAACATTTTCATTAAGATGAAAAAAATGTTTCTTCAATTGTGGGACTTTGAGGCTTCGATTCGAAATTTTTTTTTCGAAGAATGAAGAAAATTTAGGGAATTTTGTCCTGAAGTTTTCGACCTAAATTTAAGTTTTTGTTACACTATGACCGCATTTACATCTATGCAATTAACGCCGAGTTTTTTTCTATTTTCTTTTAAAGTAGTTTCTACGAAACTCTTTTCGCATTTTTATTTACATTTTTTCAAGCGTTTTTTCAACTTTTTCAACCCCGTTTTCTTCCCTACACCTCTTACTAACAAACAAAAAGTTGCATGCGAAAGTTGCGGCAAGTTGCGGTGTTAATTGCATTATGTAAATATGTTCTAAATCGAATAAATGTCGAAAATTAAACCACATTTTTTCGAAGATTGTACATCTTAATAGAGCTTAACTCTGCATTCATTTGTTAGGACCTTGATGTCATTTTAAAAAAAATTTCAAAATTAAAGCATTTTAATTTAATCGATGACTCTGCAAGATCTGAAAACAATAACAAGAATTTTAGAACAGGAGAACAAAATGTCTGAACCCGATCCCCAATAATACAAACCACTCAGTTTATCGGCCATGTTCTGGAAATCGATATCACATGAAATTGCAATCGATAAAAATTTTCAATCGCATTTTTGTAAAAATTAACGTAGCTATTCCTGATTTCAATCTTGTGTAGTTAGTGGAAAGAGGTCCCCAAAGTATGCGGTACACTGAAAGAAAAATGCTTCATATATTTAATGAATCATTTTCATAAAAAAATTTTCATTGGTTAAATGAAAATGTTCATTGTCAAAATGGAATTTCATAGTTATAAGGAAGTATTTTCGATAAAATCGCTTCATTGGATTTCGTAATTACATTAAAAATTTGCATTGGATATATGAAAACTTAAGTTTGTCCAAGTTAAACAAAAAATTTTAATTGGGAACACTAAAAAAAACAATATACAAACATAAATATATTCATAAATTAATACAAAATTATAGTTTTCTTAAAAAAATGTTTAATTGTTAATTGAAAAATGTAAAATTTAATTATTTCATACATCTAATGTAATATGCCATTAAATTTTTGAAATCAAAAAGCTTGTTTTCTCTTAATGTGGTCTTTTTTTATTATACGCTAGCAAAAAAAATCAACGTTGTTATTGTTGTAAGGGACAATTTAATCTCATATTTATGCTCTTAATTGAGTAATGGCAAAAACCATAGTTTTTTTATTCAAAAACTACACTGCCCCGGTAGGCTAGCTGGTAGTGAGCTTGTCTAACAGCGCCGAGGTTGCGGGATCGATTCCCGGCTAGCGACTCTGGTTGCTGCAGTCAAGCGTAAAGCTTTCGCGGGATTAGTTTAGGGAATTAATAAAAAAAAAAAAAAATATTAAAAAAAATTAATGAAATAAAATAAAAAAACTTTACTTTATTGAAAGTATTCATCCAATTTATTCATCCAATGAATAATATTCATAGATCTAATGTAATGTTTCATTAAATACATTTTAATGAAACAGGTTTCTTTTTAATGCAATTTTTCATGGGATTAATGACAAAATTCATTGGTATTGTGAAGAAAATTCTTTCAGTGTATATAAAAGAAAATATTTTTGTGTACTTTGTATACGGGAGATTCTTTCAAGGTCTTCTATTTCAACTTTACGTGATTCAGATTTCCAGATCAAGCCCGTATATCTCACAAATTTACTGGAATGAAAGCAAAAGTTTTATATGGAAAAGCTCTGGGAAATCACAAACCGTTTTACAAACATAAATTGGCTTCTTCCTCACCTTCAGTGGTAAGGCATAATAAAATTTGTATATAGAATTTTATCATTCAATTCTGTTTTCTTTTTTTGACTGTTTGTTATATAAAATCTTATTTCTTATTAAGCAGACAACATTTCCAACATTTATTCACAGGCGCTTATAGCATAAACAGTTCAAGTGCTTAACAAGCAGATTTACTAGATAACAATAAAATTTGTCTCTAATTGTTGCCTAATAATTGCTGGCCCAAAACACTTTATTTACTTAAAACAAAAAACCTTCGTAAAAATTAAAATAAGATAAAAATGCGGTTATAAAAATTTCTGTTATCTTTTCAGTCTGGTTAACAAGTTAATCTTGACGATAATTATATTTAGTTAAGCTAAAGATATACATAATCCTTATCTATCAGTAGATAAGAATGACAACAAAATAAAACCACAACAGAGCAAAAAAAAATATAATAAAAAAAACAAAACTACGAAATAAAACTGCGGCAAATTTAAAACACAAAAAGATACCGGTAATCGCATATCTAAAATAATAAACAAAATATTCACTTTTACAGACATAAAAGTCAAAGGGTTGGTGAAAAAGAGGTGATAATTACGTAAGTATTTAATTGTGATTAAATGAGATGAATGCTATAATGCAAAATTTAGGAACGTGACTAATTTAAAGATGATTTAAAAGTATTTTTGTGTAGAATATAGAAAATTGGACATTTAAATTCAGTGAAGCATTTTTATGAATACCGATATTTTAAAATAATTTCAAATACTAGTTCAACTATATCTGATATATTGGGGGAAATATCAAAGATTCAATCAATTTCAAAATTAAAGTCAATTTACCAAATTTTTCTCCGGAAAAAATTTTCTTTAAAACCAGTGGTTGAATTTGCCTTTATTATTTAACTGCAATCAGTCGTTGCCGTTGAAAATTTAAAAAAGGGCCCAAAAAAGGGTCTAACAAAACAAGATATATTATCGTTTTGCTCAAAAAGCGAAGAATTTTAACAATAAATTGAATATATATGTCTATGCTATGAAACATTTGCTGCAAAACGTTCAGGTTTGATGATGACAGGAAAAAAGCGAATAGAAAAATGTTTTTACTTCAATTGATGTAGACACATGCACAATTCCATTTGAAAACACATTCAAATCATTGAAAATGTTTTAAACTCTTTACTTCAGTGTCGCTATCACAAACAAATTCTAAAGAGAAGTGTAGATGACGAATTAAAGTGAGTGTGTGAACGAGTAAAATACTCAACGAATTTAACAAGCGACTGAAAATACACGCAAAACGCAACGGGAAAAAGAAGGAGTACAGGTGTCTTCTAGAAGGCATCTGTACTTCTTCTTTTGCATGTGCAAGGCCTGCTCGCTCCATTCCAACCTCAAATCTTTTTTACACAAGTTATCATTGCGGGGTAAGCTTTCCGCTCTTGCTTTTTTCGAATGGCAATTAGATACAAAAAAAAATAATTCTTCTGCTTTTGCATTGGCAAAAAATAAAAATGTTACTCCTTCTCTTCTCCCTTCTCATAGAAGCGAATGTGTATCTTGTTTTTTATACAAAAGAGTCAAGGCCTTCTATGAGGCATTCTTAGGCAGTTTGATATGAATTGTAATTGAATCAAAAAAATTTTTAAGCAGGCCTTTAAAAAGACCTGAAGTTAGAAGTTCTTCTAAGTTTTCCCGCTGGGTACTTTGTTATCGTATCCTAGCGGGCAAAGTCAGTAAACATTACAAATTCCGTTTATGCGTTCGCTTCTTACGACAGACAAGTATTTTCAATATAATATTCGTATGGGTAAAAATTACTTACTGTATTGAAAGGTTTTTAAAGAAACAAATACTGTCCGGAGTGTATTTCTTTGAACTCTTGTACTCTTACAACACTATTTAAATTGTGCAACGAAAAGTACCGCATGGCATTTGGTTTTAGTTGTGTTTTTGATTTTCAAATGCATTTGTGCAGGCTTTTACAGTACATGCAGTATTGTGCGTCGAGAGCAAGATGAAGAGGAAATGCATTCAAAATTCTTTAGTGCTGCAATAGAAATGTTTCGTTGTAGAAGGTTGCTGCAGTAAATTTTTCATAATATAGACAAAACAATTTACAGGTAAATGAGTTATTGATCTTAAGCCCATCTCAAATTATGCCACTTCCCAAAAATCACTTTAATACGCTTAAAACAATAAGATGTCCGGAAAATAATACAAAATTTCTATGTCTACATTTATTTTTTATCTAAATATACCAGTGATATAAAGGCATATTTTCCTCTGTTTTAATTTTTACTTCAAAAAATGTTCCTGCATAAAATTCCAGGGAAAGCGAATATTTCTCCAGAATTTCCTTAAAATTCAAATTTAAAGTCTTTCACTTCTTTTATCTATTATTCTTTTACACACTCCATCGATTAACCCTTTATTGTACTTAATTACCGTTTCATTTTTTCCCCCTTTAAAGCTTTTTCAAAGTAAATAGAATTTTGTGTTTCAAAAAATTCTATATAAAATTAAAAAAAACTTCATGAAATCGGGGAAATAATAGGGCCTTGACTCATAAGAACTAAAAAATATTTAGCAGAGTGAAATAATGTCATACAATATTTAATTTTTGTATTCATTTATTTATTTATTTATTAAATGCGTCAGTTAAGTTCATAAAAACTCACGTAATATTTATATAAAAAATTTTAAAGCAGAATATACAAAAAGAAACAGTAAAAATTATATTTTCCAGTTCTTAAAGTAAAATTTTAATAACTTAATGCGTTTTGTGTTGATGTCTCCAACTTATAAGCATTTAATTTCGTCCGTCCGTCTGTATGTCTGTCAGTCGACTTTTGTTGGCTTAGCTCGGTTTGTTTCCCCCTATTTGGCCGTGCATTTATGAAAATTGAATATAACAACTCGTGTACACAGATAAGATAATCCCAGAGACCTACTAAATACTTTTAGGTATTCCATTCCATGTAAATTCATATTTATTCATTTAGTTATTCACACATACACCTATTTAGCGTTTTCAAGTATATTTGTGTACAAATGACTAGAGAGTAGTACATTTGCATTCCCCAGCAGGTCGGGGACAAAAGGCGCAAAGAAAACAGTAATAATTTTATTTGTCTTTTTTCTTGTTTTTGTTAATGCCATTGGTGCTAAAAATGATTTTTTATTTTTCAAGTATTAAAGGTATTAATTTGTGTTTTATAGTAGTTTGAGTAAAACAACGATACATATTTTTATTTTTATTATTTTTTAAATATTGAAATAATAAAAAAAAAATACAAAAATCCTGTTGCTGATTAGTGTAAAACAGAGGTGTGTTATAAAGGGCACGTTGATATGAAAATTCTTAGAAATAAAAAAACATTTAAAACAGGCAAAAACAAATGAATTTGCGAAAATAAAAACATCTGTTTTTTAACGGTTACCATCTTTGGTTTATAAGTGAACTAAATGCATTATACACAGAAAAAATGAAAACCCAACTTCAATTAACGTATTTGTTAGAAATTTGTACTATTAATTAAATTCCGTACTGATTTTCCGCCAGCAAAAAATTAAATTTTTTTTTTCAATCAACACAGTTAATGGAACCAATTAAAAAATTGTTTGAAAATTTTAAATATTGTAAAGTTTGTGTGTATGTTTTCACATTTACAAATATACACACAAAGGCTGTAGGAAAAATCGCCCAAAGAAAAATGGCCCAAAAAAATAAATGAAAAATCGCCCAAAAAAATTCCATGTAACATTGGGCCTGAATTCATATGAAAAGTGACCCAAAATTGTTGGGCTATTTTTCGTTACTATTGGGTGATTTTTCGTTTTTTAAATTTGGTAATTTTCCATTATGAAAAATCACCCAAAAATTATATGATAAATAGCCCATTTTTTTCGGGCATACTATTTGTCTAAATCATTCATTATTACTATACGACGAATTCCAAAATGTTATTTATAAAAATAACGGGACATATTGCAAAAAGGTGGCATGTCATAACGTCCAGTGTCATAGTGTCCGTGGACAAACTCGAAAGCATAGCTTACAAACTTGAAAGCATAACCGGCCTATGGCCGGGCGCAAGGATTTTCTCCTCTTTGATAAAAACAAGTACCGGCTTCGCTAACTAAAGCTTCTCTGCACAGCCGGCCTTCAGCCGGGGGCAAGGATTTCCTCCTCTATGGTATAACAAAAACCGGCTTCGATAACTAAAGCTTCTCGGCATAGCCGGCCTTTGGGCTGGCGCAAGGATTTTCTCCTCTATGGTATACCAAATACTGGCTTCGCTAACTAAAGCTTATCTGCGAAGTCGGCCTTCGTTCGGCAACAAGGCAGATTTTAGAAGCTTTACTTAGCGAAACTGGTACTTGTTATAAAATAAGGGAAAAAAGCCTTGCGCCCGCCCAAAGGCCGTCTGCGCAGAGAAGCTTTAGTTAGCGAAGCCGGTCTTTGTTATATCATAGAGGAGAAAATCCTTGCGCCCAAAAGAGTTTTCGATAAATGTTTAATATATGCACTCAGAGAAAAAACAACAAAACCATTTTTAAAAAATGTTGACCATATTATGTTTAATTTAACCAAATCATTGTTATCGACAACCACATTATGGTAAAATAAGTTTCTTTAAAAATAGTTTTGTTGGTTGTGACCATAAGAAAACACGTTTTTCTCTTACATTTGTAAGTTACTAAATTTATATGAATAATAAACACTGTTTTGCAAATTGGGTAATTTTTTTTTTTTTGGAAAAAGTTCGTTTTTTCTTTTTGGGTAATTTTTTCATTTTTATTTTGGGCTCTTTTTCGTTTCTTTTGGGCAAAATTTCATATTTAACTTTTAGGGTAATTTTTCATTTTCTTTTGGGCGATTCATCATTTGGGCGATTTTTCATTTTTTTTTTTTTTTGGCCATTTTTCTTTGGGCGATATTTCCTACAGCCACACACAAACATTATAATTTGTATTTTCAATTAAGGGAAATTAATTGAAACAATTAAAAAAATGTTTAAAACAGCATTATTGAATTAATTGAAAAAATGTTGGTGAAAATTTTTTCTGTGTAGAGACCAGAGGGCAAATTAAGGCATCGATATCGATCAAAATTTCTATTAAAATTATATTGTACTTTCGATCGATATCGAATGCCGTAATTTGCCCCGAGCCATTTACTCATTGATTTTTGGCCTTCTTAAGATTTAAAATATAAATCGATTTGTAAAAGTTAATGCTTTAACAAGAATTGAACGCAAGACTTTGTAACTTAAACTTCTAAAAGAGTTTACAGTTCTCAGATTTTAAACATTAAAAACAGTATAAAAAGACGTATACAAATTTTTTTAATTATTGCAAAATTTACCGTAACCTTAAGTGAGCGATTAGTTAAAGTCAAATTTTATTAACCCTTCTGCATTCCTTTCTTAGTTTTCCCATCCATTATCATTGCGGGTCAGTTTGAACCAACTGTTACTTAGAATCTATCACTTAAAATAAACGAAAATATCAGATTAAGTAGATATGTAGATATATATATATATGTATTTTGCGTTAAAATAGGGAATTCACACTTTTTTTTTATTGTTATTTCTATTTAAATAGACATTGCAACATCAATGTCAGTTTGCTTAAGGTAACGATATTAATATAATTGTAAAATAAGAAAAACACGATAAACTTTTATTGCAGAACAAAAAAAAAAAAAAAAAAAATAAGGTCAAAGTTTCAGGTGGGTCACATTGACACAACAAGGCTACAAGTGTATAAAAAGTTTACTTTTTTATGTTAACGAAAAACAAAAAAACTTTTTTTAATTTATTGTGCTGCTCAATGTCTATATCCATTCCTGTTTAGAATAAAATAAAACTTTAGCTTGGTACTGTATCATCATCGTGAAAAGAAATTGAGTTGAAAAGTTAAATGGGGTCATATTGGCCCAAGGAATGCAGAAGGGTTAATATAAAACTATTTATACATCTGATAAAATTCTACCTTTCACTAAGGCCAAGTCATAATAATGGCCCATGGCTTCTATATAACAAAACTGTATGGTTTACTCTCTTGCGTAAATAATTGCAGACACATAAAAAGTAAAATAAGAAGCAAAAATTCCCATATTCTATTTGTTTTAATTATTTAATTGAATACATAAAATTTTTCAAATATCGTGCAAGCTTCTGATGTTTTATAATTGAGAGTTCTTTTGTTAACAAAGGGAGAAATACAAAATGGAAACAATCATGTGTACCAAGTAACACGTAAAAAGTTAAATAAGAAGCAAGAATTCACATATTCTATTCGCTTTAATTATTTAATTAAATACATGAAATTTTCAAAGTTGAATGACTGCGGAAACCATATTGGATATGCTTCTGAAAGTTCTTCTGCAACCGAAGGACGGAGTACAACAAAAGTGAAACAAACATGTGTAACCGGTAAGTAAATAATAATTCTCTCACTTTAACTTAAGTCAATCCCCATGCCTCAAGTTCATGGCAGCTTGTCATTAAATTGAGCGTAACTAGCCCTTTCTCCGATATTACTGAATCATCGCACTGATGACATTTATTATTAAACTGACTCCGAGTCGTACTGATCATAATACATTAAACATCATCGTTATGACGCCTTTACTATCAGTTTAGGCACTGTATAAAGCCCATTTTCGTAAATCAGCTAAACCGCAACATATGTATATTGGTGATGTGGGGAAATTTAGTTGGATAAAACAACCAAAGACGTGAGTTTAATATGGATTTTAGATTAAAAAAAAAAACGTTTTTGCTCAAAAATTTCCTGGATCCCGCAATTAATTCCCGGGAAAGCGGGAATTGAAAACAATTGAATATTTCGGGAATTTTCTGGACGGGGAATCCCAGAAACAACACAACTCCTACAATATATATGCAGGAAATTCACACGCTGCCTTTAAAATGCAACAAAAGTCATAATCTTATCGGAAGATGCCATACTTTTCGCAAATGACGGTAAATGTCAGATCTTCGTAGACATTTGTTAAGTAAACCGATACAAAATAAAAGTCAATATGAAATGAAAAGCTATACTTCTCAAGAATGAATAATTGTTTCAGTTTTCTAAGGGTTTAATATCTGGCCGCCGAATCTCTCGTCTCTCCGCTGGCTGGCCAGCTCGTCCGATTTAACCATTCTAGCCTTCTTTTTGTTGGGTTTCTTGTAGTCACGCATCCTTGTCAACAAGCCTCCGACTATTAAAGTCCTCGGAATGCGCGAGCCTATCGCCGGAAGTTCTAACAAGAGTGGTGGAAATGCCATAAATCGGGCCCGTTAACATTTTTCTATTTAATAAAAAAAAAAAATAAAGAAAAGTTTTTATTTTTCAAAAAAATTACCAATAAAAAACATCGCCACCTAGTACATATATATACGATATATACCATACATTTATCTGATTCAATAAAATTTCAGCGAATTTTTAATAAACCCAAAATTCCACATAAAGTTTGTTTATCACTGACTATAGAATATTAATTTTTATCTAAAGCTTAACTAAGGCAGTAAAGTAAAGAACTTATAATTCGCAAAGGTATGACTACACAATCAAACACACACACATGCAAAACTTACACGCTACAGACATGATTATATCTGTATATAAGTGTGTATGTTTGATAATAAGTCTGTTAAATACACATAGAACGAGAGCTGATATCACAATTAATCCGTAAAAGGTGCGATAAAAATTGATTTCATTTAGCAAAGCTTAAAATTATAAGCAAATAACAGAATGTCATACACAAACAAACGCACACATACAAAAGTGCACATTTATTCACACACACTCACACTTAAATATCTACAGACAAATTTAACTTAAATTGTCTCTATATCCGTCTGTATGTTCGCATATATCTGGTTATTGTTTGGTGTCAATAAAGTGTTTATCTCTAAAAAAAAAAAAAAATGTACTCATACATGTCTTTACGAATGTATTAAAAGTTATAATTGATTATGCGGAATAATTATTTTATCGGTTTTTATTATTTTTGCTTTCGGTTTTTGTTTTTGTTTTTTAAACGAAATTAACAAAAATCTTCAAAAAAAAAGTTTATTATTTTGATAAAAAAAAGCCGATTTAATGCTTAAATAATTTCTAATCATACCCAACTAAAAATAAATTTCATAATTTCTTTAGTAAATTACCAAATAAAAACTAGATGTCAGATATTTATAAAGCTAAATCTTTTTAACATCTGTTGCAAGTTATTAATAAAATTCTATAAATTTAAAACTAAAGAAACAAAAAAAATCATAAATAATAAAATTTAACATAAAAGAAATGCTTTAGAAGAATTGATTCCATGACAAGTGTAAAAAGCTTTAAAGAAACATGTACAAGTATTTCTGTTGGATCTACCCCAAACACGAAACCAACAAAAAAAAATCTTTCAGTCTAACACACACAGCCACAAACACTCACTTAATTTTACTTTAGCCATTAAATTCCGAAATAAATCCGTTTTGTTTCTAATTTCTCTTAATCATTTCAAATGTTTTCTTTTTTTTCTTTCGCTTATATTGTTTGTATTGTCTGTTAAAAGTCGTTTTCGGTGAATTGTGTCTTTTGGTAAAAACTTAAAAATTATTAAATAAATAAATAAATAAATCTCTGGCTACTGTATCGCATTCTTTCAATACTTTATTAACCATATGAACACAGGCACACATACAAACGCGGAAAATATGTGTTATTAAAGAAATATTTGAAATCATTAAATCATATTATTTTATTTATCTTTATACACTGATATCAAAATAAATATATACTCGTGTATTGGAACTGAAAATGTATGATATTGTGGCACGGCTGCTGCTGCATCAATGTGAAATTATTTTTTTTATTAATATTTCATCTCATATTTAATCTTTTACACAGTTAATAAGCTCAATGAATTCGTTGGAACTCGTATTTTATATTTTTGCGTTTACAGGTGGTGACGAAAGTTTGGGCACAAAAAATTATTTGTTGGTTTTTCAGTTAATCCATTTATTAATTACTTATTTTGCTGGCAGTATATGTCATATCGAGAAAAGGACAAACGTATTTGTATATTAAAATCGCAGAATTTCTCAGAAAAACATAGGGCTGTAACGAATAACTATATATCGGCGATACTTTAGATTTTCCGAAACATCGGTATCTGCGATATTTTGCGGTCGATACTATGATACTTTTTATATTTTTTTTTGGCATTAACAAGCCCATCATAAAATTAAAACAATAATGAAATGAGTCAACGAAGATAAAAAATAGTTCGGAGTCTCAAAATTAAGCGGCTGACTTAGCATTAGAAAGCTATAATATATTATATTGTTTTTCTACAATGATTGACCCTCGATACAATGCTCGAATAAATCAACGACAATTGTCGTAACAAAAAACGCCTTATTGAGAAGATTTTTAGCACATCTCTGCATTCCGAAAGTGATGAAAACACGGACACACCTGCAGGGGGTACTACTTCTGATAAGAGGAGGATGAGCCTCTTTCCATCATATGCTGTGATTCTGCTAAATAAGAAGAACTTTGTTTATTAACCAAAAATCTTAATGTTTTTGTAAAAAAAATGGTTTTATTTTTTGTTAATTATTCTATGTAATATCAATTTTTTTTTTATTCCTTAGCTAATCCCGCGAAGCTCTACGATTGTCTGCAGGAAAGAAGCCAGAGCCTCTGGCGGGAGCGGACATGCAACCTCGGCGCTGATGGACTAGCTCACTACCATCTAGCCTACCGGGGCATTCAAATATTAATAATCCCTTATACCGTGTTCAGATATACCTTTTTTATTGAGTCAATATTCGGTTTATTGACATAATTACCTTTCTGTTCACACATACACAATTTATCTTACTCAATTAGCAATTGGCAATTAACTTAGAAAAATGTAAACAATATTTAATATCTTTAAAGAAAAACAATATAAACAATGGATGGACCTTTGGTTTTGTTGTTGTGACAGTGCACTGCAGTGTTGCATTTTAATTTAACTCAATATTTATAACAATTTCGTCTTAATTGAGCAATAACTAAATTGCAATTTTTTATGGATAATTGAGCTCAATAATGGCATTTATTGCGTAAAACTCAATAAAGGTGAATATCTGAACACGGTATTACACTGTAATTTTGTAAAATAAACAATTAACTTTAACTAATTAAGTTTTGTTAATTTTAACTTTAATTCAAATTTAATATGCGTATCAATATCGGTGATATTTTTGTTTGAATATCGGTATCGGGAGAGAGAAATTTTCCTTTCTCCTCTTCCCTACATGCAGAAAAAAAACATGTTTATATATGGTCACCTCCAACAATACGATTTTTAAAGGATATTTCAAACATATTATTTTTATTATGGTTAAATTAGGCCTCCATCCAGAAGCCACAACCATATTATGGTTGCCTCTAAACACGTTATGGTTACATATGACAATAATTTGTTTTTAAACAAACAATAATATTTTCCTCTTTTCCAAGAGCAACATGCTATGGTCGAAAACCAACCATGCTATTATAAGTGTTAAACATATTTTAGTTATTATAAACCATAAAATGTTTGGAGGTTACCATAATATGGCTGTGGCTTCTTGATGGAGGACTTATTTAAGCATAATATGGTTCTCGATTACACTAATACGGTTATATTGAAAATAATATGTTTAAAATTTTCTTTAAAAATAGTATTCTTGGAGGCGACCATATTTAAAGATGTTTTTTCTCTGGGTATATAAATGCTAGTACACCCAGAGAAAAAATAAACAAAACTATTTTTAATGAAAATTTTAAACATATTACGATTCATTAAACAATATTATTGTCACCGACAACCATATTATGGTTGAATAAGTCCTCCATCAAGAAGCCACAACCATATTATGGTTGCCTCCGAATATGTTATGGTCGAAAATAACTAAAACATGTTTTACACTTATAAAAGCGTGGTTGGTTTTCAACCATAGCATGTTGCTCTTGGAAAAGAGGAAAGTACTATTGTTAATTTTAAAACCAATTATTGTCATATTTAACCATAACATGTTTAGAGGCTAACATAATATGGTTGTGGCTTCTTGATGGGGAACTAGTTCAACCATAATATGGTTGTAGGTGACAAAATTATGGTTAGATTAACCATAATATGTTTAAAATTTTCTTTAAAAATAGCTTTGTTGGCGGTGACCATATTTAAACATGTTTTTTCTCTGCGTGTATTGATTAAATTAATACAAAATTTAACGAAAATTGTAAAAATTGTGTGCTGGTTGATTAAAAATGTATCATAGGTCAAAAAAAATTTTTAATAGATATAGATATATCAGGGTGGAGTCCCTGATGTATGAGAAAAAGTCAAAGTTCTTGAATCTTCCTCTAATTGCAATATTTTTTGTAAAATGTTAAAATAATTAAAATTGCAAAAAAAAATAGGTCACATCTTGAGCTTGCGCCGGGGCTTCTAAGAAATAACAATTTTTGAAAAAAGCCATTTTTTAAATTTTAATATTTTATTTACTATCAATTTTTATTAATAAAAACTGAAAACATTTTTAATTAAACATCATAAAAGAATAAAATCATTTTTGGTCACAAAATCTTGTTTACGGTCAAATTTGGGCATATCTCGTCTTGATTCAAGTTTCGTCTGTATTAAACCTTCTCTTGATTTTTTATAGCATAAAATTAGGGATGCTTCTGACACTAATTTCACGAACTAAAAAGTGGTAAGAATTCAGTATTTTGTTCGTTCTATGTACGAACTACTATTTATCACTCTGTAAAAACTTCACACACACACTCTATGACTTCTTTCATTAGGCATGTGTAAGTGTGCGTGTGCATTTTTGAATGAGAGTGATTTTTTTGGTTTTTTTGTTTAGGAGGTTTTTGGGTTGGCATGTTGTTTTTGCTTTGACTGACTTGTCTGTTTAAAAAATTTTTGTTTGGTTTAGCTTTTAGTGTTTTTTTTTTATTATTTGAGTTTAGTTCTGGGGACTTTTGTTGTTGTATTTTGTCAAAATTCGTTTGTCAGTTCTATTCTGTGCGTGTGACGTCCCGTAGGTGATTATGAAATGATTAGGCGTGTTAATTTATTTTTTCAACACTTTTGTTAAACGAAACACAAAGTTTCCCAAAAGATTTTCACAAAAAACATATATTTTTTTTTTTTTTTTGTTGTGTGTATTTTTTGTATTTCATATTTTGTTTGGGAAATGATTTATAAAATGATTATAAAAGAGAATTATGGATATAATTTATATGTTAATAAACTATATTAAAGAAAACAAGTGGATAAAGAAATGTGCTTATGGAAATGTTAGGATAATTTTAAAAAAGTTGGCGAATGTTTTTTCAGGGGATATTTCAAAGGTGGAACTATTAATGCGACAGGTAAGGCAAATAAATATATCAATTAAAACAAAAATGTTTCGTATTTAAATCTATAATTTCCCAAGACTTTCGAGAACTATATAAAATATGGTCAAGGAAGTTTTTATTGGAAAATATCACAATTTTAGTTCAGACAGATTATCACAGAGGCATTGAATGGGTGGTCAACCATAATGCTCGATGTTAATTGTGAGTCACACAAATCACAAGTTTTTTGCACAACTTAATTTTACAATTCTCTGTTTCAGTGTTTGACAAACTCAACCATGAAGTTCTTCACACTTGAGAAGCGCGTTAAGATTGCTGCAGCCTTTTACGCAAATATGCGTTCAAGTCAAAATGCCTTCCGTGCACTTTTTTGTCCGCATAATCGACCGAATATATACACATTCGGGAGTATTGTGCGCAAACTTCAAACCGGGTCTGTAGGAATTGTGAAAATACCTGTGCATGCTCCCCCAGTTTGTTCTGCAGAAAACACTGATGGCGTTCGCGATAGCGTGGCAGAAGTGCCGTCAATCTCGACTCAGGGTCGTGCCCAATAATTGAACATCTTACAAACGGACTTCTTGTGGCCAGAAATTGAGGATTTGGACCTAGATGATATAAAAAACTGTTTGACAGCGCGCAAACGTGTTGAAACAATTTTGTAAAATATCACTTTTTTATCGAAATTTTGAGCATTTATTGTGAAAATTGTGTTAACATTTTATAAAAAGTTTGTAATGGAGAATAAACTTAAGATTTTTTTCATAAATTCTTGAAAATTTTTAAAATTTTTTTGATATAGAGCAATTCCATATGAAAACGATCAAAATTGGCAAATTTTTGGACGACCCATCTCCGATTTTAAAATAAATAGTCTCAATCGATTGCCCAGCAAAAAATAATGTACCTACATATTTTTTTTTTTTTATAGTGACTGGTTTAGTGGTGGTGTACACCACTGTCATGTGACAAAATTGAAGAATTCTTCATAAGGGACCTCATTGAAAGTTGTTTAAAAAAAAACTACTAAAGCGATCGAAAGGTATTGAATCAGGCTTTAATTGAAAAATAAAATTTTCCTAATTTTTCTTAGAAATTTACCTTTAAATTTTCCCATGAAAATTAAATTTTCCGATTTTCCACAGAAGCTCCTAAATTTTCCGGCTAATTTTTTTTTTTTTTTTGGATTCATCATAATTTTTGCTTTAAGAATCAGCAATAAAAAATGGGCCCCGACTCCTTGTTTGGACAGGAGAAGAGAATTTAAGAGACCACCTTGTTAAAAATACATTTTAAAAATTATTTTACAGTTAAAAATACATTTATGAAGAAAAAATCTTTCTTATTTTGCTGCTTATACTTAATTACAATATTTATTAAAAATTTCAATTGTCTTGGCATCATTATAAAATTAAAGTAACTTTAAATTTAGCACGTCGGCAGACGAAGAGTACCGCTTTACATTAATTGACATATCAGAAATATTTGGTATGAAGCAATGAAACTTTTGCGTTCCAGTTATAGTTTTGACATTATTATATCTGTTTTGAATTCGTCGCTCCATGGCATCGTGTTCTTTTTGAGTGCATAAAACTGTGTTAATGGCAATTTCCTTGCTTTGAATCCACGAAAACAAATGTTGTACATTTAAGATCTGGTCAGTATATGGCCTTTGCAAACTTGCCTTAGTCGCCATGCGTTTTAGGGTTCCCCCTAACGCATCGCATGGGCCCTTACCGTGGGACGTCGCGAAAAAGTGCTACTCGACCTTGCAGTTTTGTTCTTCTTCAATTATGCAAAGATTGTAAAATTTTTTTTTATTCTTGTACTGAGAAGCCGCGCTGTCTGAGAAAAACGTTACTTTGTCGATTGCATCGAATTTTGATCTTAAGAATTCAAACAGTTTCATTTGAAATAAATAAACGGACACATAATTATGAGCTAAACTCTCCGCGACAACAACAAGGCTTACGGTCTGTAGTTCGTTATCTTCGTTTTTGAAATAAATGCAAAAAGGATGCACCGTGCACTGGTCGTTTGCCCAGTGATAAGCCTGAATTTCATCCTGAACGAGAAAAGTGTAATTCTCGGCAAAGTCGCTTATCACAATGAATTCATTTTGGGCTAATTTCTCCTTACTTTCCTTTAGAAATTTCGATTGCATCTCGGATATGAAATGGTGCGCCTTCAGTTCATTCAACTTGAATCCGAATTCCTCGATGAATTCCGGAATCTGCTTTACCACGGTCTCAAGGGAACATCTGCCGCTGCTAATTATCCACTGTTTGAAATGCACCTCCTGAATTAACAGATGTTCAAACTTTTCCGCCAAATATTGCTCTAGCTCGTCAATCTTCGGACAATTGTCGCATTTGGACAGATGACAATTTTCCGTGGGGTATGCGCACAACGACTTCGACAGGAGGTCCCTATATGTTTCAATTTCACCGTGAAATACTTTCAATTTCTTGCATGGAAAGAAAATTAATTTGATGTTTTGATGAAACATGCAAACGCAGACTGAATGCGTTCCGTGCCTGTCTAATGCCAGCACGCATTCTTTTGGTCGTAGGATGGCAAACTTAGAAAATCCCACTTTTTCTGCTGGGTATTTCTCATTGAACTGATGGTATGCTTCGGATAGATTACATAATAATAACCTGCGCTGCTTGTGTACTTTTTCTCCATCTTCACGTGTGATAACATAGTCACGTGTACCTGGGCAGGCGCGGCTGTTGTCATCATTGCAGTAAAAATCTTGAATCAATTTCACCGTTGCTTCGCTGAGGGTCCTTGAGCCAAATTTCTTGGTGGGAGTCGCCAATATGCCATTCTGTCGAACTAATTCTTTGCTTCTTCTCGCGATGTAAAAAGATGTCTGAAACTGTTCAGAAATCTTGCGTATAGACCATGATTGAGGCAGCACAGATAAAATGATATATTTCTCCGGAAAAGTGGTCGCTAAATTGAATTTTCTTTTCAACTGCTCAATCATTTGTTTGCCGTCATCAACGTCATCTGCTTGACTGCATTCGTTATCAGAGCCTTCATCAAATATTGTCGCGATTGCACTCATAACCTTGCCTTTTTTCTCTTTCCTGTATGTTTCACTTCTCAACTTTCTTTTTCTAATAGGCGTTTCACCTAAAGTGGTAATAGCCTCATTCAAAGGAAAGAAATTTTATATATATAAAATTTTAAACATAACCTTAAAAATGGGTTTTTTCAAACATTAAACTTCATGTAAGCTTTTAAAAAAATTTTAACGTTTGGCAAACCAAATGTAAACTGATTTGAATACACTAAAGTGTGGTTTTTTTATTAGGATTTATCTCATATTGCGTAAAGTTGCTTAATCTGATTAATATATTTTTTGCAGATTCCTATGCTTTGAAAAAAATCGAACTTTTTGAAATTTGGTTAAAAGAACCCTCAAAAAAAATCAAAAAATTATATCCTTGTCCAATATGTCTTAAATAAAGTTGATGCGTCTGAGATTGACGATGATTACGAGAAATTATTGGTGGAGAAGTATCTAGAAACAAAATAGATAAAAAGTGGAAGAAGAGAAAAGCAGCTATTAAACTACTTCTTCCACTGTGGGACGTCCAGAGGGTATATTTTGCAAAAAGTCGGAATATGGGAAAAGAAGTGCAGCAGCGAAGCTTTCAACTGCGTTATTAGGGCAAACTGCTTTACTAGTACAAGCAGCAGCAAACTCAGCTAGGAAGGAAAGAAATGCTAACTTAGCTGCAGTTCTTAACGAAACTAGACCAACAAGACCTTCCAAAATTAAAAAGATGTACTCAGAAAGTCAACCTAAACCAATTCCTCTTTCTGCAGATGAAGCGTTAGCTTTTTCAATAGAAAACAGTTTCGCAAAAGCACAGTATAACGCAATTCGTCGTGAAAGTAAATCGAGAACTGTGACATATATCCACTCTATAACCAAATTCTAGCTGCGAAGTCAAAATGCCGACCAGGAGGTATCAAAGTAACCGAGACCGTAGCAAGAGCTCCTTTAGAATCTGTTGTGTTACATACTGCCAATAGAATTGTTAAAATGCAAAAGGAGGTTTTTGAAGCCGTAATGGAATCGGAAAATTCTAATCATTTAAAATATGAGTTAATTCTTAGCTACGGATTTGACAGTAGCACAGGCCAAGCGTACTATAAGCAGATGTTTCATTCAACAGACTCATCCAATAATTCTGATGATTCGCTTATAGCCACAACAATTATACCACTGAGACTCGTACACTCCTCTGGAACACCTATTTGGAGTAATAATACAACAAGGTTTTGTCGGCCAATTAAATTCGCTAAGGAAACGAAGGAACCTATTTTGAGAGAAGAATTGGACTTAAGAAAAGAAATTAATGCTTAACAAAATTTACTTATACATATTGGCAATACAAAAACGGTACAAATATCGTTAAAGTTATATCTAACATTAATAGATGGAAAAGTTTTTAATATTCTGACTGGGACTAAATCGACTCAAGCTTGTCCTATCTGTGGTGCGACGCCAACGGACTTCATTAGTATAACTGATTATTCATGTGAAAGATTTCGTGCAAAAGAGTCCGACATCAAATTCTTTCAACAAATGGCAAATACGGGGAGAGGATCACAAACTTAAAGTTTCAAAGAAAAAATTAGTATTTAAAAATGCTTTTTGGAGGGGATTGGGTCTTCGTGTGGATATGCCTAAAGCTGGTGGCTTTGGAAGCTCCAACGATAGAAATACAGCCCGTCGAGCTTTCTCTAGTGATGTAATTTTCGCTGATATAACAGGTGTTAATGATAATCTAATTTTTCGCTTAAATATTATATTGATCTGTTAATCGTGTTACTTTTCCATAAATCCAAACAAGTTTGAAACATACTGCTTCCAGACAGTAAAAATTATACAAGATTTGTATAGTTGGCTACCAATGACCTCCACTGTTCACAAGGTGTTAATTCATTCAAAACAGGTTATAGAGAACTCTATACTGCCAATAAGTTTTTTTTTTTTTTTTGCGAATCGGCAGCTGAATCGCACCACAATATTTATAAATCCGACAGATTGCATCATGGTGGCAACAAAAGCAGAACTAACAACCTTCTGGATGTTTTCAACAGAGCTTTAGATACATCCGATCAAATAATTTCGACAAACATAAGCCTTTAAACCTTCCACATGAAGTAATAGAGCTTCTAAGTTCCAATGATAAAAATGAAAATTTGGATGAAGAAAAGCACTACGAACAAGGCGAATATTTATCCTCTAGTTCAATAAATATTTTCAGTCAAATGTGTCTATGATAGAAAATGAATTGCAGTTAACTGATACATTCAATTTGACTGAAAACTAAAGTAAGATAATTTTTTTTTAATAAAAAAGTAATAATGAAATAAATTGACTTTTGTTTGCATCTAATTGTTCACCAATGGGTTAATTTTTTCTTAGATTTAGCTAAAAATGCCTGTCTTTAGCTTCCCTCTCAATGTGGCTCCAAAAAGTTTGATATTTTAAAAGTTATTAATTTCGCACGGAAAAAGTAGGTGTTTGAAACATAGTGCAATGGCTCTATTCCGCGAAAAATTCAATAGCCGTGTCATCTCACGTCGTGGCGATGTTAATTGGCCGCCATGATCTTATGATTTCAAATCGTTGGCCTTCTTTCTTTGGGGATATTTAACAGAAAAAGTGTACATCAAAAAGCCAAAAACAATTCAGTTTAATAATATTTCACACGCAAAGAAAAGACATGGTTGTGGTAAACATATTCTAAGAGCAACATATTATGATAAGAATTATGATTGTAGTCACCATATTAAGTTTATTATTGAATCATATTATGACTAAAAATACTAGTAATATGTCATCATAATGTTTTTCCCTTAATCATATTATTATTCTGTTAATCATACTAAAGATAAGAAGTAATCAAATTATTGTCATGTTAATCATAATAAGCTAAGAAATTAATCATATTATTGTCATGTTAATCATAATAAATTTAGAAGCAATCATATTATGATACAGCACCTTTCATAGCTGTCATAAAATACAAAATAAATTAAAATATTTTTGCATCGATTTTTTATTTTGTGGCTTTTTACAATTTTTCTTAATGTTAATCATATAGCGGAGTTTAATATAAGGCTTGCAAAAGAGCAAATGAAAAATCTGTGGTTTTCATGGGCAACCGCGTGTGTCCATTTTTTCGATTTTAAGATGTTGATGAAATATCGTAGCACTTTTATAAAATATAGCGAAATCTCTGTGTGTTTTGTTGTTGGATTTTACAAAAAAAACCATGATATTTTGCATTTGCACTATTACATCACTAATACTTGAATGAACTCCGCTAATATTTTAATTTTTTGATTTCTTTAAACTTATTTTTTTTATGAAATTTTATCTTTTAATTGTTTAACCGCTCACAAATAAAAAAAACGACACAACTGCTTCAAAATTATTTTACAAATGGCGCTAACATAATATGATTAGAGTAAAAATAGTTTGATTGCATCTTTAACATAATATGATAAATGTATAGAAAGTTACCATGTTATGGCTATTAAATATCATGATATGGTTGTGAGAAATATAATATGTTTAGAAAGTTATCATAATTAAGTTGTTAGAAAAATAATTATTTTTCGGTCAACAATACTCAAATTCATAATTGCGATAAACACTGATATGTTTACAGTAACTATAATATTGTTGATATTTAATAAAAATAACAATTATTTGTGTACGACAACAATATATTGTTACATTAAACGTAGTGTTGCTGCCGTAATCATGCCCAACCATATTTATTCCCTGCGTGCAGAGTCAATGAAAATATAAACGATCGGATAGAGGTATGCCACCAAAGCCGTGGCGAGCATTTGGCCGATATTTGTTTAACATTTAATTGCAGTAGATCCTTCTATCATTATAAAAAGTATGAAGGTAATTCTCTGAAAACTTTTTGGTTTATTCACTATTAACATCGTGCGTTTTGTTTGGACCACGCTTTATTAAAAGATTTGCAAAAACATTTGAAATTTCTACTTTTTTTATATTAACATTTAAGTAGTTCATTTCATAGCAACAACTTCTACAATAATTTTAATTTTAATTAAATCATATACCTAACACTAATCCCCATAATAAATTTTCAATTTCTATAATAAGCAAATATCATACGATTTGCAGATTTATCAATTATACTCTAAGCTAAACATTTATGCTAATAATTAAATTAAAAGCAAAATGTCTAAACATGTCAATAAAAACATCAAAAGCATTAATTTTGTAAACTTTTGGCATACCGACAAAAAAACTATAAAATTTCGTTTAACGTTATCTATAAAAACCAAAAATTTAGGGAGTATTAAATTGGTGTTAAGACAAAGTCTAGGAATTTTAAATTGTATTTTCACTTAATCAGGCTTAAGTTCGTCAAATATAATTTTCATTAAATTAAATTTGATGAACTTTAGCCGGATTAAAAATTGGACTAAAAACCACGAACAGTTCATTAAAATAACAAAATACTAATTATTTTTATATAACTTCATAATTTTATGAACAAATACTTGAAAGAAAAGGGTATTATGTCTCTTCTTAGGACATACAATTCATCTGAAAATCGTTTATGTATGTTCCAACCGCTATAATATTCAAAAATTTATGGGCCAGCCTGACCAGTTAATGCCCTATACCACGTATAAAGCAGGCAGAAAGATTCTCGTCGATGTTAAAATGATTAAAATTTATTTTTTTTTTTGCCAAGTGTGAGTTTTATCAGGAGTAATTTGTAAAAAATTTTTTGACGAAGATCCTATAAGAGATCTGCTTTGAATTATGCAATAACCGCTAAAAATTTGTACTCATGCAGGAAATATCTGAGACGTTTTTTATATAGATAGATTCTTTTGTGTTAATATAAGTCTTCTGTCAATAAAAATTACATATTAGCCATTGATTTTAGGTTTTTGTTTCATATATAATCCCCCTCCCCCAGGGGTATGTAGGGAAACATTTTAGGGATATTTAACCTTTTGGTGTTACATCCCCCGGGGACGCAGGTGCAGCCAATACCTGGAATTCCGCACAATTCAAAATTGACAGACATCTTGAGATCACGGTTAACCAAAGATACTATCTGGAAAAACGGGAGTCAGTTGCCTCGGTCATGGCAAAGGACACACTATTGGCTGTAGACCCTTCGGTGAAAACGTGGTGGTTGTAGCTTAAACACAAAGTGAGATCATGGCAACAGACACACTATTGTCTGCGGACCCTTCGGTGAATATGTAGTTGTGGCATAAACAGAAAGTCGCAGGAAGGGAGATTTTGAAAAGCCCACTTCTAGTGCGATTTTTGCAGCGGATTTACGATAGCTCCTTAACAAAGTGCTACCTGTGTTGGTTGTTCTCACACATAAGGACGGTTGACAAACACATTTTCGGTTATTGTGAATCAGGTTTAGCGGCAGGTGTCCATTAGACTAGTCGCAATTTTTGTTTTTTTAAATTTAATTCTTTGCGCTGCTTAAAATATGAGGTTTGGTGTAAGAAATCATGATCTAATTTTTCAGGTCAATCCGACGGTGCCTAGCCGTGCCGGCTGGGGCCCAAAGTTCCCCATAGAATAAATTCGAAAAATGAAAAATGTTGAATAAAAAAAAACATATTTTCTATATATATATATATATATTCTAGTTGCAAAGCCGAAAATCAAAAATATGGCTTCGTTACGATCTTCCGCAGAGAAAGTACTTCAAGTGTGCCAAATTTCAGCTTCCTATGTCATCAGATGGCTTCAGAAAGTTTCGGAAAGTATAGGACATCCTCCAAACATCCTGACATACTAAGAAATTATATACTGTATAGATAGATTAAAGTATTTGCTGTTTAATATTTTAGTATGATACAAACGAAAGATTTTTAACCTAATTCGGGGTCGCTGAATCTAGTGGTTTTTTTTAGGTTAGCTTTGGTTTTCGAGATATACCGTTCTTTCGAAAATTAAGGATGTTGCACAACATATGTTCGCGCAACTCAAAATCGCTTTAGCTTATTGAAAAACTAAAAAAAAACCGAAATTCCGTAATAAAATTTACTTTAAGAAAGGTAAAACGTTTTTCTTATATGCGCAGTCGTTTTAGAAACATGATTTTTTTTTTCTGGAAAAAAAATAATTTTTTTATTAAAATTTCGGAATTTTTGTTTTTAAAAATTCATAAAAAAATTGAAAAATGCAGCTATGCTTCTAATTTTATGCAGTCATATAAAAAACAACATTGCAAACAAAACAAGCTATAAATGATTAAAATCTGTTAACAACTTTTGATTTTATGTATTCACAAAAGACGAAAAATTTTAATTAATTTAAGAATTTTGTAAGTAGGCTAAGAAAAACAAAATAAAAACAACAACAACTTACAAAAGATGTTGTCAATTAGGTGTTTTTTTAGGCCGTGCACTTGCCTGTTTATTATCAAAAAGTAATTTCAATTTTATTAATTCGAAAAAAAAAATTTACACAACCAACACATGTACAAAATACACACACAAAAGGGTGGCATGTCATAACGTCCAGTGTCATAGTGTCCATGGACGTTATGACACTTTTGAAAGTGTCATAGTGTCCATCAAAGAAATGTCATAGCGTCCGCGGACGTTATGACACCTTGCAAAGTGTCATAATGTCCACAACTTAACTTATAATGAAAAATATTAATATGTGTAAAATTTTTTTTTAAATATCAAAATAAGTAAGTACAATGCCAAAAATTCTTACAAGCAAGAATGTAAACAAATTTGGGATCATAGCCGGCCTTCGGCCGGGCGCAAGGATTTTCTCCTCTATCGTATAACAAACACCGGCTTCGCTAAGTAAAGCTTCTAAAATCTGCCTTGTTTCCGAACGAAAGCCGACTATGCAGAGAAGCTTTAGTTAGCGAAGCCGGTGTTTGTTATACCATAGAGGAGAAAATCCTTGCGCCCGGCCGAAGGCCGGCTGTGCAGAGAAGCTTTAGTTAGCGAAACCGGTGTTTGTTATAGCAAAGAGGAGAAAATCCTTGCGCCCGGCCAAAGGCTGGCTGTGCAGAGAAGCTTTAGTTAGCGAAGCCGGTATTTGTTATACCATAGAGAAGAAAATCCTTGCGCACGGCCAAAGGCCGGCTGTGCAGAGAAACTTTAGTTAGCGAAGCCGGCATTTGTTATACCATATAGAAGAAAATCCTTGTGCCCGGCCAAAGGCCGGCTGTGCAGAGAAGCTTTAGTTAGCGAAGCCGGTATTTGTTATACCATAGAGGAGAAAATCCTTGCGCCCGGCCAAAGGCCGGCTGTGTGTGCGCCCAAAAGTGTTTTCGTTATATATTTAATATAAACACCCAGAGAAAAAGCAGCAAAACCATTTTTAAATTTTTTTTTACCATATTATGTTTCATTTAACCAAATCATTATCACCGACAACCATATTATGGTTAAATGAGTTTCTTTAAAAATAGTTTTGTTGGTTGGGACCATAATAAAACATGTTTTTCTCTGCGTGTATGCAGATCAGTTTTTTGTATTTAACTTCTTTAGTAATTATGGACCTAATGACACTTTTGAAAGTGTCATAATGTCCATTTGCAAAGTGTCATACTGTCCATGGACGTTATGACACTTATGAAAGTGTCATAATGTCCATGGACACTATGACACTTTTTGGAGTGTCATAACGTCCATGGACACTATGACACTGGACGTTATGACAGGCCACCCACAAAAGCTATTCGTGCAAAGTGCCTTAAATTTTTGCTCATTCCTTTATCAATGTAAAAAAGAAACACTATAGAACATTAAAATATAATGTATGTCTACATAACCACTACAATAACGAAGAACAGAACACTATATAATTTTTGTTACATTCTTCAAAATAGTTATGAACGGTATTAAGGGATGTGTTTTAATATACAAAAACTAAAAAAATAAATATTGTTTCTGGGTGTATAAGCCGTACGCTAAATAATGTTCTGGGTTTAATCACCGCGTACGAAATCGAGCAAAATTGATTAAAATTGTTTATCATCATGACACACGATATCGAATGAAATCTATCGTAATTTCAGATGATAGCATTCGATACCGAGTAACCAAAGACATTACATCTCTCGAGTTTTCATTCGATAAGTCAGTGCCTAACGTATGCAGAAAAATACGATAGTTTACTCGATATAGAATGCGGTGATTTTCGAACAGTTCTTCAAACATGCGCACCTTGTTCTACATTATGACCTCAAGTTTTGATGAATGTTTATTTAAGATCTCATTTAATATATGAAAAACAAAAAGACAAGATTAAGATAAGAAAAATTATAACGTTTTTGTTTTATTTTGTTCTTTCCTTTAATTGTAAAGAACAAATTTAATAAATTCGTACAAATGTAAATAAATATAAAATATATTTTTTTTTTCTGCTGACTAATAAAAGTGTCAGTATGTTCTTTTTAGAGCTTCTCGGTGTGTGTGTGTAAATCAATTATAAAACGTTTAATTTTATTACTGTGATAATAATATGTTAAATTAACAACAAGACAAACCAACAACAAGAAGTACAAGAACAACATAAGAAATACCATTAATATCTTATAGATAAGATTTGGTTTAGTTTAAAAACAACTATTTATGCGACTTGTTTTCGTACAAACTTTGTGTTGTTGTTTTGTTACTTGAGATAATTATGAATAGATACAATGTCATATAATTAAGCAATATGTATAATCATACTCATATAATTACACACACACATTTACACATTTTATTTAAATAAAACAAAACAAAAAAAAATATTTGTTAACTTTATTTTTTTCGGGTGACTTATAAATTAATGAGTTAATCTATTGTAATAAAGTGATTAAGCTTTTTAATTTTATCTGACAAATAATTTATGTGAGGTTAACAGAACTACATATGTTCTATAGCGAGGCTTTTGTGTGTTTAGTTTAGGTTTTTGTTTGCTTTGTTTGATATGGACTAGTAATGTGGGGTAAGTAAATAAGCTTAAAACTAAAATAAAAAATTTCATAGACCGTCGGCATTTTTATATGTTAAATAAATTCATTTTTTTTTTTTTTTTGTCAAGGCCAACGATAGTTATAAAGGAAAGTTTTTTTTAAGCAGATATCTTACGGGAGTTATGACTAAAAATGATTTGATGCACTTGCTTTCGCTCTTCACATGGAGAAACATACATGATATCGATATTATAAAGAACTCAACGTTGATTTAATTTCGAGACAATTTCGATTGGTTTTGCATACGTTATTAAGTGACTATTTTGGGAAAAGTAAGCTCTAAGATAAAAATCAAAATCAAATGTATAGTGACCACAAAAATTTCGTTTGCATCACATTTTACATTTTATTCGTTAACAGTTGTGAAACTCAATTTGATTAAAAAATGGCAACAATGTTTTTGAAGCCACAATTTATCCATTTGAAGAGAGTGATCTATAAATATGTCACCCAACAATAAGCAATTATTACGAGTGTTTTTAAGCGAGATGGAACTTGCAATTGTAAAGGTATGTTCAGACCTATTCAATATCGGGTGATTTTTTAACTATTATCTTTTTGGCAACACTGGTTTAAACAGCTGACGCACGTTTTTTGTTTTGTTTCACTGTCAAACATCTTCAGTTTGGTCTAATATTTAACCATGAATCGTCTTACAAACGAACAACGCTTGCAATTTATTGAATTTTATTACCAAAATGCGTGCTCTGTTAAGAAAGTTCATCGCGCGCTTCTTCCATTTTAGACGAAGCTCATTTTTGGCTCAATGGGTACGTTAATCAGCAGAATTGTCGATTTTGGAGCGAAAATCAGCCAGAAGCATTCCAAGAGCTACCAATGCATCCAGAAAAAGTCGCAGTTTGGTGCGTTTTATGGGCTGGTGGTATCATTGGACCGTACTTCTTCAAAGACGATGCGAATCGTAACATAACTGTGAAGGGTGAGCGCTACCGTGAGATGATATCCAACTTTTTTTTGCCCAAAATGCAAGAGCTTGACTTGCATGACATGTGGTTTCAACAAGACGGTGCCACATGCCACACAGCACGCTTAACAATGGACTTATTGAAAGGCGAGTTCGGTGAACATTTTATTTCACGTTCGGGACCGGTCAATTTAACGCTTTAGACTATTTTTTTGTGGGGCTCTGTTAAAGCTCATGTCTATACACACATGCCCGCTTCAATTGACGCATTGGAAGAAAACATTGAAGCATTTATTCATGAGATACCGGCCGAAATGTTGGAAAGAGTATGCCACAATTGGGCTAAGCGGATGGACCATTTGAGGCGCAGTCACGGTCAACATTTGCGTGAAATAATCTTCAAACTTTAAATTATATGGACCGTACTATCGATTCAAATAAAGATTTTATGCATTTTTCTGAATTTCATGTGTTTTTTTTATTAAAACTTTTCTATAGCTCTTAAAAAATCACCCTTTATTGGACCAAAAAATCAAAAAAAAAGCGTGACCAGTAAATGGATCAAGCTTTTGCTTTATTCTTAACAGTTTCTTTTGTTCTACTAAACTTTATTTGAAAGAAGATAAGTGTATAATATACAGGGGTGTCATGGAAATCGAAAACGTAAAACGAAAGAAATTAGAAGTTCTTTTTATTATACTTTAATTTTAATTTTTACAGTTTTTGTTAAACAATTCTATTTAATAGAGCATTATTTGTGTAATAATTGTCATTAAAATTTTTTATTACATAAATCTTATTGAAAAACGACTCTTAAAATTCTTTCGTTTTACGTTTTCGATTTCCATGACACCCCTGATAATTTTAAAACCGATAAGTGATGTTTGATTTAGCCAAACTTTTTGCTAAAGCAAATAATTTTTTAATAAAACGAGTGGTTACGTGCAGGACGTTGAATATTTGAAAGGTGTGAAAATAGCTTTAGACACAACACATAAAATTAAATAAAGAACAAAATATCGCATTAGCATTTGTAAATAATTGCGGCAGTACTTGACAAAGCGTATTCTTGACATCCAAATTTGGGCCACTTTTTTAGGCATTACTGGCCGTTTGTCACGTATAGTACAAACAATGCTGCGCTCCAAGGCGGCAATGGCTGTTGTGTTATAAGCGTTGACAGGTCTAGTTCTCGAAATCAACTTATCGCCAAATTTTAATTTTTAAAAAGTGATTGAAGCCACATCTCACCCGGATCAAAGGCGTCCAATATTTATAAGATAAAAATCATTGACAATTGTGATTCATTTGTGAAGAAATAAAGACCAATGATGCCACCACTTAAAGATGAATTTTTTTGTTTGTAATGAAATCTTCAGGGATAAGTCTCACTTCGTATAGATCAGTTTTGTTTTTGGGAATGCATTATTTTAAATTATTAAAATTTTGTTTGTCGTGCTTAATTCCCTATGATAGAAAAAAAAATCCTTTCGCTTTCAGTATTGGCATGTGGCTGTGATAAATTAAAAGGGGGAAAATAAAACTTTCCTAAATTTTTTTTTATTTTGATGACTTTATTCCAAAACTTTTTGATGCCCATCTTTTACACATTATCTATTTCTTGCTCTGTTGAATTAAGTTCAAAAGATATCCATTCTTGTAAAATAGTTTATCAGAATGACGGCAAGCGATGACTAAAAGTAATTTAACAATTTGTTATGTTGCCGTGTTAACAATGTTATTAGTATGCTTTCACAAATCGGAAAAATTTTCCAAATGCATACAGTTTGCTAGCATTACCTAAAAGTCGATACATTTTAATGATATCGAAAAAATCTGTCCATGTATCCCTATGGACATTGTTTTTAGAAGAAAATCCCTACGAATAGAGATTTTTCCCTACGTATAACATGAATGGGTAATATCATGGTGAAATAAACAGGTGGCAGCCCTACGCCAGATGACGATTTTTTGCTCTGGCATTGTTTGTCTAGGTTTATGCCAAAGTTTTGTTTATGTTTACAAAAAGTCCACGCTATGTGCTGTGATTATTGTATTTTATTGAAGTTTTTGATAATTTTAAATTAAAATAAATAAGATATTGACCATAATTAAATAAAAATTGGATAACAATTTATTTATTTCATCACGTTCAGCGGCACGCTTTGATTTTTGTTAAAAGTATTTTTTGACATAAACGGTGATATAATTTCCATTTTTGTTGTATAGTTGCATTTGTTGCCGTAACGATGCCACCTGCTTATTATTCCACCATGGGTAATATTACTTATGAAATAAGCCGTAAACCATGTAAACCGGTTGATAAATGTATTCACAAGTAAAACCAGGTATGTATATCGATTAAGTACTGTGTTGATAATATTCCTAGAGAGAAGAGAACTGACATCAAAGTAGTCCCGTGATAGGTCTTTGGTGGTAGAGACCGTTTCTGCTTTAACACTTTATATGAAAAAGACCTATCACTTTTACATGGGGTTGTCATTGGAGGGGGTTAGTTGGCGCCTAGCAGCCAGCATTTGACAAGTCACATGTCTATACTCTATGAACGTGTTAAGTATTAGTTACTACAATGTAGTATTATTTACTAATTGTTTTTGCTTGGCTGCAGGTCCAAGTAAATAAATAAAAATTAAAAACTCGGGATTTCTGTTTTTATATTTTTATTCCCAATATTTTGGTTAGCATCGCTTACCATCTTCAGGGGTATGTAAACACATGTTTCACTTGCTAAATATTCTATTTTCTTTATTTAATACAAAGTAGTATGATTTCAAGAAAACAAATTCTAGAACTTAATTTCGCATAAATAAACAAGAAAGAGACTTCTACTACATCAAGCCCGACCACACGATATCATGCACCACATTATTAACAGATGAAGTCTCGAGAGTATACCCTATTTAAGGGCTATGGGTGATCAAGAACCTGCCAAACCAAAATTAAGTTATGAGACATGGATAAACATAAGAGTTCTATGTGCCAAATTTTATCTCTATGAAATTTTTCCGTGTCTTAGGTACCTAACTCATTCCTGCCTAATGGGTTTTTCAATACCAAAAAACCCCATTAAGCAAAAAAATTCTGGCAAAAGCCAGATGAGAAGTAATTGCTGCAACTTACATTTTAATTGAAAAGTAAACATTGATAACCCGAAAAAAATAAAACAGTTAAATTTCTTTGATTTTGCATTAGTGTCAAAAATGTTCAATCCATGTGTAAAATTGTCCGCTGAATCCGAATATGAAGTCAGAATTGTCAAAAGTAGAACAGTTTTCGAGATATATATACATATATAGTAATTTTATTACCTTTCACTTAAAAGACAGAAATACATGAACCGGTTAATATTGTTCAAGATATTTGCATTTAAGTCACATCATCTTTTTTTAAAACACAAATAACAATTATTTTTTTATTATAATTGAATATCTCGAAAAATGTTCTACTTTTGACCATTCTGACTTTATATTCGGATTAAACGGACAATTTTACATAAAGATTAGGTGTCAGATACATTTGGTCAAAAAACTGTCAGGAAGTGTTGTCAAATAGGAAAAATTAAGATTATTTTTTTTGTACGAAAATGCTTGAAAAAAGTGTTGCCAACTTAGCAATGTAAGAAAATTAAGGACCTGTTTGTCGATTTCAACCGAAGGCTTCGTTCGCTTAAATTACATTAAAAACAAAAACCAATTACAAAATATTTATTTTGTTTTACATGTAAGTCTTAATTAACTATTGTTAGTTCATATATAATATATGAAGATGCAATAAATAACTAATGATAATGTAAATGTAAGTCTTCATTCGATATCGACGACCAGGCCATAAAAGCGATTTGTTAACACAACTGGCCGACACACGTTGTATTATACCCTACCGTCCACGAGTTTCGTATATGACTATCTTTCCATATCGCAAAAAATTCATTTTGGCGTAAATAAAAAGCCAAAAAAATTTATTTTGTCGTTAATAAAGCCAATTTATATTTTTAGAATTTATTTAAAATAAATTACAAGTTTTTGCTATTTTATGATCATTTGGGCCAACATCATTGTGGCAGTCCTGGATGCAAGGTCGCCTGAAAAAATCCATTATTCGTATTAGGTATTGCCAACACTCTGTGTAAAACGATTACGTGCCCACACGTTCTCTGTGACTTTTTGAGAAGCCAAGGCAGTTACTATGACAGATCTGGGACACGTACGAAGCCAGATCATCTGCTAGATGAGAGAGCATACATTTCGGTTGGATCTCGCAGACTCTGTATTAATGACATTACCTTATATAAAGTGATGGTATCTGCGACCACAGTGTCCAGTGAATAGGCCATTTAGCGCCCTTAGCTCACTTTTTGCAGGCTGAGGTAACTTAGTAGGTTACCACGCCACAAAGTGAAAATCCTTTAGTATGTCGAAATCCGGAAAAATTCGTCCAAAGCCGAGTAAATTCTCGCACGGACCATGATTTTATCATCTTCCTAATGTAACCACAAGTTCTTAGGCCACTCTTAATAATTAAGCTACTATGCGGTAGAATTTGAGGCTAAATTTCTATTTTTAAGAAGGCAATCCTCAGAATAATAACGCAATTCGAAACAATATTTGGGTTGTTTTTCAAGGCGCAATGCAAGTCAATAAAATTTATTTATTTTTTCAAATAATAAACATATAAATACACATATTACTAATAAAAATATTTGGGGTATTCACAAGGTGCGCTATCATGTTATATTAACATTTTACAATGGCTTAAAAATATTTTTGTTGCCTTGTAAACAAAAAATGTCTTAAATAAATAGAACTTTGCTTGCTAAGTTTATTGTGCTGTCGTAATTAGACAAAAGATACATGCGCTGAGCGGCGGAGCCGATCCGCATTAGTTTTTGTAGCCGTCGCTGTTGACGGTATATTTTTATCCGGCTAAAATCCGAATTTAACCTGCGGCTAGCAATTTTTGCAACAAAATACTTGTGTCGTCAAATTATATCGGCTTAGGACTCTGATGTTTGGTAAACAAACAAAATAAAATTTATTTGTGATTTGCGTCTTAAATATGGAAAAAAGTCAGGTAAGATCTAATTTAATTTATTAATTCATGGATAAGAATTAAAAAATACTTTGATGATAAGAAAATATTTATTTTTTAAATTCAAAATAGCACACTAAATTATGAGGGGTTGTTCACAACAGTCGTATTTTTTCATTTTATTATTTTTAGACTTATGACTTTATGACACCTTGTGAATCCCCCAATTATCTATAATCAAAATAAAAATATATACATAAGAAAATATATCCCATCAAAGCCTGTTGGGTATTTAAATACCCATGACCTATCCCAGGTGTGGGAAATGTTGAAAAAAAATGTAATATTAAAAAACTTCATTAAAATCGTATGAGCGGATCTATTGTCAGGCATTATTGGGCTAAGTGGTAAAATTTTAACCTGACTTAACAGCTGCTACGGAAGTAATCGTCCCAAAATTAAATATCCATACCAACATTTTTAAGAAGTTTTAGCACTAAGATATCATAAAGGGACTGCTATGAGGATCCAAGTGAGCCGTCCTCGTATCGGCTGCCCATTGAAACTAACTCAACCTAACTACGGTATTAAAAGCTACTTTCGGTTGTGGTATTTGTGTAGACCTCTTCCAATAAATTTTGAAAGAATGATTAAGTTTGCAATATAATAATATTTTGCGCTCGACGTCAACAGAACAGTTTTTAAGACCCTTCAACAGCGGTGGAAAGGGTATGTAAAAGTTTGTTGTTTTGTTTGTAATTTCTACAATAAAAAGTAGATTTAACGGTGTATATCTGTCCATGTGTCCATTGAAATGGGTTTTCCGACTACCCCAGATATGATGGGGACTAGGTCGTTATATATTTACATTACATACAGTACCGAATTGCCGAATATAGCACTCTGAATTGTTTTTGTTAATTATTATGTTTAAATAAGTTTCATTTATTTCAATTATTAAGAAATAAACTTATTTTAAAGATGAAAATTTAATATCAAAAAGTAATTTAAATTTTTGGGAATACAAAATTTTAATTTCAAAAGATTTTGTTATTCGTGCTTAATTCCCAGTTTTTATTCTTGATAAAAACAATTGCAATTTTTTGTTGATGGGATAAGCTATTCCTATGCGCATTTCACTGGTTGCTAAGGCCAGAAGATAAACCCACTGTCTATAAGTCTTATACGTTTAACAGTTTCCTGATGATCTGGCCTAGGCAACCAGTGAAATGCGCATAGGAATGGCTTATCCCATCAACAATAAATTTCAAGTGTTTTTATCAAGAATAAAAACTGGGAATTAAGCACGAATAACAAATTCTTTTGAAAAAAAGATGGAAATTTAAGATTAGAACAGTTGTGATTTTTAGTTGAACTGTTAATATTTAATTTTTGATATTTTTAGTTAGGCTTGAGTTCATCAAAGTTAATTTTCATTAAATTATTTTGAAGGAAGGAAAATAGCTATGGCACAAGCTCTATTGTTTACATTTGTACTTCAAGTTAGAGATTAAGTTGCTAGTTCAGAAGGGCGGCCCTTGTGGTAGACCTTCAACTTGCAACAAAAGCCTATGTATTACCTCCTCGTGGTAATCTCTGGTAACATCTCTTGTTGATGGCTAAAATACAGGGCTCTAGTTGAGACTTCGCTAGGATGTGGCGGTACGACTTTCAAAAGTCTAGCGCCCTTGAACGGATGGATATAATGGCGTGAAGTATTTACCATAGTTAAAGGTTATATGGTTCTCCTCGGAGATCAGTGGTCCGCAGGTGAGCATGTACACCTATGCTGATCATTGGATGAGGTATTGTTTTATCATCCATTTGCAGTGGAAGACTCTTGTAATGTCAAGGGATTTGATTCAGAATGCTAAATTTTTTCCTTGTAACAGTATTTGTGAAGGAATGTCCGTCAGCGTTGGAGACGTGTGGTTATAATGCAGTGCTGTTAGAGAGGTGTTAGAGATGTCAGAAGTGGTGTAGTGCAAATTTGTGTATGTTGATTAGTACGCTTTCCTAGTAAGCCAGCTACTGGGTATTTGAGGAGCACGTGCTGGGGCTCTTCATCAGACCAGATGCCACGGAAAAGAAAGTGTGAAAGTATTCATACAATAAATGTTGTACTACATGGTTGTTTTTGTAAGCCAAATTGGACAAGACATTTTATGTCTGGGTTGAAAGGTTTGTAGCATTATGTAACACCATCCTGATACGGTTGTTTCTGTGTGCCCTTACACAGTACAAGCCCGAGGGGAAGGCAGGTGAAAACTCTCCGTCGGTACCCGTTACATTCCTTTCCAAAAATTTGTCCAAAAATAAGATCTTGGTTTGTAGTAGTTGTTTCCTTTTTAAAAGATTAGTGTTACTGAACAAAAACGAGGCTTTTTATTTCAAAATGCTTTTCTTACAATGATGTCGATAAACCAATTACACGTGGTGGCTGTTGGTGCTACCCAAACTTACGCGGGTAGATTGTTTCCAAATTACAATTGGAACCAGTGTAGTTGGTTCGGTTGTAAGGAGGAAACGTCTTTGTCCTATTGCTAATCAACAGAAGCTGCATGACAGGTTCGAACAATGCAGCAGAGTTTGGATAGCTCAAACTTCAAAGCAAGGAGTTTGAATGTATTCAGTACCGCCAACTGCTTGCATATTGCAAGATATGCGAGACTTGTCAACTCTGTACATCGACATTTAGTTAATGTAAATAACTCAGTGGCTAAGACCCACCATGCAATTATGTCAGAATACAGGTATGCATGTTAAACATGGGCATTTGTACTTTAAGTTGTACAAATAAAATACAAACGAAAGTTGACAAAAACATAATAAACCAATGTATTCAGGTTAAAGACAAAGTCTTGACAGAAAGAATACGAAAAAACAGAAGAAAAAGGAGGCAACATGTATATAAATTGAAAAATTATAATTACAGCAAATTTCGAACCACCAGTACCACTGTCGGCTGGCAGTCACCGCAGTGGTGCAGAGTTTAGAAATCAAAGAATTCTGTTGAAAGAATGTGGTGATTCTTAAAACATGTAAATGCAACCCAGGTTCGAGTCCCATCTCTGCCAAGAAAATTTTCAATCAATTTTAATAAAATTTCATGTTGTAAAAAATTCCTTTCTTCCGTAAAAATAATTTAATGAACTCAAACCTAAGAATTTTTTGTTAATTTTCAAAAACTGTGAAGCGAATGCGAATTACAAACACTCAAGTCTTATTTGGAAAAAACACCAACACTAAACAGCGAGTTTATCTTTCTTTTATCTTCATTCATATTCATTTACGAAAATTTTCCGATTAAGTTTTTTTAATTTAAAATTTAATTTTCTTTTTTGTTATGCCCGTCGTTGTTGAGATGCAAAATATTTGCACAATGAAACATTTTCAATATTTCGTTAATTTAAATTTTAAAATGTCACGTCACTTCAAGGCCAAAGAATTCGTTTAGACAAACAACTTGCGTGTATACAAAATGAAAATAAATAAGGACACTCCTAAATAAATTTGATAATAAACTATAAATATGTTCCAAAAATAAAAAATATGTCCATCGTTTAATTGAATAAGAAATGTTTTAAATTTAAATTGTTATTAAATAAGAAAAGTTCAGTTAATATTACTTCAACTTAAACTATGTATATAAATTTAAAAAAAAAATTAACAAAAAAAAATTTGCACATGTCAATTTGTCTTCATTTTGAACACAAAAAAAGTTTCCCTTACATTAATATATGGCCAATATAAAAAGGCATATGAAAATATTTTTGATGAGTTATAATTAACACCTCAAGATAAAATGTCAGGCGATTTTTTCGTGTTTTTCTTAAACATTTTACATACCTGTTGTCCGGCATTGGCGGCAACCCAAGCTTCGGCAAATGTCTCCATAGCACTTTGAAAATCCATGGCGATTTCGATACACTAACACTTTCATACACTTTGCCTTTGCTGCTATTTGTGTATGAGTATTGATATTTTCAAAACAATTAATTACAAGGTTTGTTCAAAATAATGAAACGAAATACGAAGGAAATAGAGAAAAACCAAAAATTGGAACACAGTTTTAATTATAAATTAAATATTTATTTTAATTTCAAGCTGTTTGATTGTTGACATTTTTTCCAGCACTTTAATTATTATAATATTTTTTTTTTTTTTAATATTTTTTCTGGTTTTGTAATGGATTTTAACGATTTAATGCACTTAAAGGATTTGTTACAGTATTTTTAACACACTCGTTTGTTAAGGTTGATGAAATATTTGATTATTTGCATGACTATTGGCGCGACTTCATTAGGGACTGAGTAGAGAAGTGCGAACCCAAAAGGTTTGTTTACAAATATTTGCTTGTTTTAAGCCTTCCCTAATGAAAACCCAAAACAGTCATAAAACTTTTCAAGTCATAAACTTTGTTAGTTTAGGTAGCTAAAAAATAAGTTCTAGTTGATTTGAACAATATTTAGTAGGTGTAACCAATTAGTCAGCATAGTGATTAGATGATGTTGGCAAACAAAAAATCATAAGAATTCCAATTCGGTTTGTATGAAAAGTTCTTGGGTTTCTTTAGCTCTAAAGGCAGGTAGTTAAATGTAAAATGTTTTTTCCTTTATTGCTGTTGTTGTTGTTGTTTAGTTCTCGTAGTTAAATGATCATTGCTTATGGCTAATTGTCAGAAATGTGACAGCTGCTGTTTTGAATTTTGTTTTTATTTTTTTATTTCACATTTACATTGTGTTCTTGCTATTAAGTGTCTGTCAAATACAGGTGACACTAAAGTAAACACGTTCTAAAACATTAAAAGAACTATAAGCCGCCAGGGTAAATGCAAAACAAAACCGAGAAACAAAAACAACAAGAAAATTGTTATAAAATTGTCATTATTACAAACACTAGGAAACTTTTTTTTTTTAATTAAACTAAAGAAAAATGTTCTTTAAATTTAAAAAAACGCGCTAAAATTTTTTAGTAAATATTGATCAACATAAACATTTTTTTTATATCAAAACACTCCAAAACTTACGTACGCACACACACGCATTCGCGCTTAATTACGAGGAGGTTTAGTTCCAAACAAAACAAAAAAAGTGTTAGACAAAATTAGTGATTGTGTTTGACGCACTTGATCGAACGGGCGCCATAAAATGACTGACTGTCAACACGCAATGTCAACTACGTTATGATTAGCTGATACAACAAATTTCTTTTGTTTGAGCAAATCTTCTTCGTTTTTATTCTATTTATCAATTTTTATATTAAACATTTTAAATCAATTAATTGTATTAAATTCAGCTAAAAAATTATATTCAATAGAAGCTGCTATAAAAAAAACAACAATTAAATTATAGTTCTAGTTTGTTAATGTATTATGATTTTAAATAAAAATTTGTGCAAACGCGCGTAACAACATGCTCACCTAACGCAAGTTGTCGCACAACTGATGTTTTACTCAACTCGCACACCAATGAATTGTTTTTGTTGTGTGTGTGCATGTGTATTATTTTGCTATATTAGTGTTGGTAATAATTTTCTCTTTGAGGATTTAAATTACTCTTAAATTACCACTACTAATGGGTTAGATTTCAGATGTTTATTTGTATGTGTTGCAAATAAATTTTTTGTTTTTGCCCACTTCCTCTTAACATTTTTGGCCGGATTAAGGATTAAGTTTTTTATTTTTCTTTTATCTATTTTTTTTCTTCTTGATGAGAAGTGCTGTGGCTGCTAATGGGAGGAAATTGGGTATTAAATGTCTCCGCTAATGAGAAAAGTAATAACTTGTAGATTTTAATTTAGTTAATTAAAAACATTTAATTAAGCAAAAGTTTGTTTGGCAAAGGATGAAACTACTAGAAAGTTTAACTTGAAGCTGTCAGTTGAAAGCATCACATTGGATAACTGGTGAGACCAAAATTTCAAAACTTCAAAAGACATTTCTAAATGAGTACGCGATATTAATTTCCCAAATATTTTATATTTCTCCAGTCTTAGACATCTTTTTTACACAAAGAAAACCGCCACTACAACTTCAGTCTCTCAATTCTCAATTCAAATGAATTAAACGTTTAATTGATATTATTAATTTCTTAACTGGTGAAAATAAATATTATTAATTAAATGTTTAATACATTTGATTAAACGTTTAGTTCACTTGATTAAACGTTTAATTCAATTGATTAAATTTTTAATTAAAACTAATTTTATTTTGATTAAGGCTTTAATTGGTACAACATTTTTTCTGTGTAGTTCATTGAAGGAATGAGAGACTGAAGTTGGAGTTGTGGTTTTCTTTGTGTAAGATTTTAACTTAATTGATTAGACGTTTAATTCACCTAATTAAATTTTTAATTAAAACTGATTTTATTTTTGATTAATGCTTTAATTGGTGAAAATTTTTTTCAGTGTACAGATTATAATCATTCTTCATATACAATAAAATCGTTCATTAAAAATATATTTAGTTCTAGTTCTTACTTGGCATCGTTGTTTAAAACACTCTTGTAAACATTCAGTTTGTTATCGAAATTTTTCAGTAAAGGCTCTCTAACAGTAACATTTTAGCCAGGTTTTCCTCTCAAATTATAAAATTATATAATTTAGTGTCAGTCACCCGATATTTTCCTTTGCAACTGACCAAGTGTAAAATTCTGTCCTAGAATTTGCAATACCGAGCCAGTGTTAGGAAGGCGGTATTAGGAAATTGAATTATTGAAATATTTAGCGTTGATAATAAAAACCTGATATATTTCACTGTATTAGGAACATTAAAGTTCCTGGATACAGAGACATACAGGGCCAACGAGCTTGCTAGACTTGGTATGGGAGTGCCCCATAGCAAAGGTTTGTTTATAGTGCGAACAACAGCTGTGGAAAAGATTTACGTGGATACCTGCCCAAGCATTCACTCCATGGTGGAACTTAGCCACTAGGTGACAAAAAAGGGGTTTACCAACCGCCCATGTGCCTGACAGCAACCAACACACACAGGTAACAATTTTAATGTATAATTCGGCTCTATTGGCTCATTGGAGCATCGTCGGAATGTGGGTTGTGCTTTATTGTTCTATGGATTGTACCACGGCAAGCGTTCAATTGAGATGGATGAACTCATTCTTGAGACGCGGGTGCATGCCTTAAGTAATATTCTTTCCAGCAGATCACGTCCGTTTGTTGCGGACTGGCCAATGTTTCGCACAACGCATGACAGAGAAAATTTGTTTCTCGGTCGAACTACGTAGGTGGAATCGACTCCCGGCAGATGTCTTCCCTGTTGGCTACAATTTGGAAAAACTCAAATTAAATGTCCACAAACACTACTCCCTCTTTCCTTCTCTCCATAACCTTTTTTTCCTAATACCAACACAATGCATTGCTTGAGTTTTGGCTCAAATAAAACAAAACGAAGAAGATTATACCAACGCCGCTTGTTTAGGAGCTGGTGCTATCTGATCTACGCTGCTTTTGGAAATATGCCAGGAGCATCTATTGAATAGCAACAACACCTAAGTATAATTCGTCTCTCAGACCGCACTCTCCCAGTCCTTTGACTGCACCTATTTTTCCCGGAGGATGTAATACCTGAATGTGAAATATCATTAAGACAAACCCACCGGGGGGGGGGGGGGGTATAGAAGGGTTGTGTCACTACTAATGTCTTAAATCGCTATATACTGGGTTACACGTACGCAGGCACAGCGTCTGCAAATCCGATAATTGAATTACCACCGCAGTCATTTAGATGAAAATGGAGAGGAAAGTTTGGAATATCTCCTATGTAACTATATTTCATGGTATCATGATGGATCACTACGCTGGGCACTATTTTTCAATACAACTTTACAGCAAGAATGAATTTTATCTCAGTTCAAACATGAACAGAATTATGTCTCTTTTTAAAAAGTATCAGATGTACTGCCTGTCTAGTAAGTTTTTGTTTAGAATTTTGTTTTCCTTAATTCAAACCCAGTCAACTTTAAAGAACGCAAATGTCCGCTTTCAGAACCAATGATACTGAAAACGGAAACTATAATCGTAATCAATAGCCAGTGATATTTTTGTCAATACAGAAGAAGCCAACAGAAACAAGTAAGTGTGATTTTTTCGGCTATGCCGAATCTTAGAAGAAAAAAGGACACAACGGGCATTACAGCTGTCCAGACATCACCTAAGGAGGCTGATTGCGGTTATAACTGGCCACTGGCCCATCGGGAGGCACGCCCAGATGCTGAGGCTCCCTTATGATGACTAATGAATGTAGAAGTTGCGGCGACGAGGAGGAGGAAGAGTAAACGGAACATCTTCTTTGTAATTGTCAGGCATACGGAGATTTAAGACTTGTAATGTTTGGTCCCTTTAGCCCTTGGGGACAAAACTTGTCTCTCTGATATTGATTTAAGCAGGATCCACTCCTTTGTTGAATCGACCGGGTGGCTGCGTGGGAACACTAGCAGCCAAATAACATAGGACCCGTAGGAGATGGTGTGACTTGGTAGCACAACCGGAACTAATTAATTGACCCACGTGAGCTGTGCTTGATCAAGGCTGCCAATAGAACCTAACGTAACCTAAGTGTGATTTTTTCGGCTATGCCGAATCTTATATACCCTTCTTCATAGTACGGGAATAACAGAAAATTATATAAATACCGTTCTTTAGATATAAATAAATCAAAATTGTTGTACGCCCACTTGCGCAATCCTGCCCATATTTAGCCGGATATTGTGTATTGATAACCAAGATAATTGTACCTAATTTGGAAACTTTGGCTCTTGCCTTTCTATATACAGAAATCTACAATGTCTTTGTTTGGCAAGTGCGCGCCAAATTGTCGAATCTCGTCCAAATTCTGCTGGATGTTGTGTATTGAAAACCAGATTTTAGGAAGTTGGTTTTATATGAGACCTACATCAAAATACTGACCAATCTTTTTGAAATTCAGTAGCACGATTAAAGTTCTATTTTATTTATTCGAGCACCAATTTATGTTAGTTTATGTCACAGAAATATATTTTTTAAAGAGGCTGTTCTCCATTTAGATCCATAACACCTTGAAAGGGAATTCGGTCGAAAGTTGATGTGTTTTGCTTGCTGTCATCACAACCATGAACTTGTGTTTAAAGGAGCTACTGGTGAATTCAGCATGCCATCGCGAAGACCAAACATTTTTATTTTTTAACAGCTCTAAAGAATTTGGGCTCTACTAGATAAGAACATTTATACGACAATGCCAAGTGAAAATTCCTTTGAAATCTATGTATGTCGTAAAAAACGTGTTAATTTGTAAATTAATTACAGGGTGTATTAAAATAAGGAAATCACCCAAGAGAAGCCTCAATTCTGTTTCTGTTTTTTGAGCCTTCATCTTCAGGCAAAAATTCTAAAGTCCATAATTAAAACGGCATTAACTTCAAATTCTCTCTCAATTCTTTCTTTTTCTTTTTTTCTTTGTTTACAAAATGTATGAAATTGAATGAAAGTATGGTAGCATTGTTAAGAGAATAAGTGTCTATATTTGAGAGCATTAGAAAAAACGTCCTCAAAATCAAATTGTACGGAAAACATCGTTCAGCCCCAGTTCTGTTTCATCATATAAAGCGAAAAAAAGGTATCAACAGTGCTTTTAAGATCACCTGTGATGATTAATTATGAATTAAGCTCGATTCACCAATGCGTTCCGATCAGCATTTTGTCCGGATTTTTTTTTTATATTTAGTATGACGTCTTACCAGGGTTGTCAGATTTTTTTGAGCTCCATCGCCAAACCGGATGTCAGAAATCGCCAAACGTCAGTTTGTTCAGTTTTCATAACATTTTGTTCTATATTTTTTTGTTAATTAAATTTTGCATACAAAAAAAGCTTGTATAATATAATAGTCAAAAATCGCCCAAAACTAAGAAAAAATGCAAACAAGTCGCCGAAAGTAAATTTTGTTTAGTTTCTGTTATTTTTTTTTTAATAACATAAACTGGAGATCATATATTCAGTTAAAAAAAACTAAAACTAAATAGACAAGTCTATAAGATCGTACACTTCAGCCTCATCGATTTCATTAATGATGTTCTGACCTGCATACATACTATTGGAATCAAATAGTGACTGAATATAAAATTCACTTAAAATGATAATAAAACAAAAATCATGTGAAAAAAGTTGCCAGATTTTTAATTAGTAATGATAACAAAATATGACAAACAGTTTAAAAAAAATTGCTGAAATAATATAAATTATAAAAATAGCCAAGTAGATCGCCAGTTATATCAAACATTGCCAAGAAATAAAAGTCGCCAGTCGCTAAATGGTAAATCCCACCCCCAAACAAGGTTCAAAATCGCCACCTTTGGCGGGAAATTGCCATGTCGGACAGCCATGCGTCATACTTTTGAGAGAGAGGGCAATTATTTCGTTCGGCAAGTTTTTTCTTGAATTTGTTTAATGTCAATTCTTGTTCAGAACAAAATGAACTGAGTAGTCACTTTTTTTCAATTTGTACACAAAAGTTGAAGTGATTGTTTTTATGCTGAATAATTAAATAGAAAAAAATATAATTAAAAACATTAAAATCCATTTCCTTTATCGTCAATTTTCTTTAACACATTTTATAAAACAATTTAAAATAATAAGTGGCTTGCGAGTTGTGCTGCCATTTTGTGTAATTGTTTATATCTGTAAGCCATATGGCAGCTTTGATTTTCCGAAATGAATGAATCGTGCTGCAAAAAACTCTCAGTAAAAAATTTTGTCCGGACAAACTATTCGTCCATAGGTGAATCTAACTTAAATGTCATTAATATTGAAAAATCGTATATATAGTTTATTTCTACATATCTAGTCAAAAATTTTATCCAATCTTCTTAAAAATTGGTCTTGAAAGCTTTCAGATTACCGATAATTGGGGCGTACGCAAAGTCGTATAAAAATAGCATCTTTTAAATAAATCAAACAACCAAATAAACCAAAAAACACAAAACAAATCATCAAATGATTTAATAAAAATTCATTCAAGTCATTCTGTGCGAGAATAGAATTGCTTTGTAAGTGGTGTTATTAAAGGCTTCTAGTAAGCATTGATAACATTTTTGGTGCACTTTGAGGCAGATAACATTGCAAAATTCCACACAGTTGCATTGTAGAATGCATTGAAAAAAGCAAGTTGTTTTAAAACTAACGTTTTAATTAATTACATAATTATCAAATATAAAAAGAAACTTTGCTAGAAATGTCTATGGCTGTAATAAATTCTAAATACATCTTTGCAACTGTGTTCAAAATCCATAATATAGACTCTATATTATAGAGCTTTTAAAGTTTGCTCTTAGTTTTGACGTGCTGCCACTTAGAAAATGTAATGCTTCTGCATTTATTTGTTCGCTTTAGCTTAAACCTTTTTTAGTACGAGTGGCAGGATATTTTAGATTCTACAGGGTTTTTCCATCAGAATTAGAGCTATAACTCCACTATTCATCGTTACATTTTCTATTCAAAGCAGAAAAATTTGAATATTTTTCCTTAACAAAACCTTCTCAGTTTTTTAATTGAAAATAAAAAAATTCATTATAGAAAGAGAAACAATTTAACACGAGCAAAGGAATGTTTTTAAAGAGAATCATTCATAATTTACAACTCACCGGTAAATTTGTAAATGTGTGCAACCAAAACAAAACTTATACAGATGCATTTTAGCAAAAGAGTATTTGTAATTGAGAAAAACGTTCCCTTAACATTTATAAATAGGCTTAAAGAGAGAGGAAAAGATAATTTAATTTAAATATTTTTGAGAGAAAATGAAATTTTACTCGTATGAAGAGAGCAATTCTCCGATACAAATACTTTGGCAAAGACTATGCATTTATGCAAATCTTGGCCAAAAACTCAAAAATTTTGGATGGCAGAAACAACCCATTGTGAACCTGTTTTCTTTTCCATAAACATCTTGGGATAAACAAGCTTCAACCATTTTTAGCAGAGTAAGTTGGTGCCACCAACTCTCTGAGATATAATTTTGCTATTTTATTTGAGTACTCTGTTGTATCTGGCAGAATTTGTTAACCAGTCTAAGAAATTTAAATGAATTGGATGAGGTATGGAGGAGTTGTAAGATGAAAGAAAAACATTATGGATTTTTATTGTATTTTGGGAATTATATTAAACCAATACAACATTTGTGCCACAAAACAACTTGATGTAGTTCGTGTTGTTGTTCCCAGTCTGGGTCTGATGATGGTTTGGGTGGGTTGTGTCATGTCAACCACAAAACGTATAATGCTGTTTGTTACACTTACATTATCTCCTACAGCTGTGTAAGTAACCCAGTGGACTGGTGATATGGGTCGTGGTAGTGATGAAAGGAGAGGTAGAACAAGGTAACCATGTTTAAGAGAAAGAGAGAGTGCGAGCGAGTGTAGCAGAAAACTTTTGTTATATACAACGATTAAACGCGGATGAAGAGTATATGTTATACATTGTTGTAGCTGCTATAAATGAGTTTTATATTTTTGTTGTGCCGAAAATTCGTTATGCCTTGTTAATCACGCAACTCCCACTCCATATTTTTTTATTTTTTTTCTTCTTTCATTTATTTATTTGGCACCTTTTCAGCAATTTTTGTTGTGTTAGCAACTGCATTGTTTCGTACTCGTTTTAAATCCAGCTAATTTTGTTGTATGTGTTTAATTGAGACAGAAATACCTAAACCTGTGAGAGTATATGCCTGTGTGTGTCTGATTTTTTTTTGGCTAAAAGTAGCAGATAACCGTCGGTTACTTGGTTGGTTGTCTGCTTTTCAGTTTTCCGTTCATTTTTTTTCTGTCGTGTTGACTGACCATGTTCTTTGGCATTTTCATTTGTGTTGTGTGGTTCCAGATAAGAAATACGATAATGCGCGCGCATTACATGCGATTAGGTGCCAGCAGAAGGATTTAGCCAACCATTATAAAGGAAATTTTTTTTCTGATATTTTTACTTTGGATTTTTTTGCTTAATATTTGGGTTGGTTTTCTGTTCATTATACATAGATCACAGCATGTATATGGTTTATTTTGGAATGTGTCATATAAGGCAGCTAAGAACTGTATTGTTCATTTTTAGTTATTAAGGAGAGAATAAAATGCTTGGTGTTAATCTTATGTAAAGAGGCAAATAGAAATTCATGATATTGTTGGCTGTTGTTAAACCAATCATGTTACTTGTTTCCTTCTATGTATACATATGTTCTAAGTTTTACATAGATAAAGGCTTTTGTCGAATCAGTGAGCTACTTAATAAAGTAAATTTCCTAGAGTTTGTAAATATTTATTTAAGATGAACTTAATAAACACTTGAAGGATTGGCTATCTGTGCCAGGCCGAAATGGAGAAAATTGTTCATTTAATAGTAATCGAAAATGGATGTCGAAGAATTCCAAATGGAATTGAGAATATTCCTTAAAGGTTTCAATTTAATTTCGCACTACTACTCGTTTATTTGCAAAGATATCCACTTTAACCCAGCGCTCATAGCGGGTTATACCTACCTAACTCGATAAAAAAAAAAGGAAACTTTATTAAGACCCCGATTTATTAAACAACTACACTCAAACAATAAACAATATTTTTCTTGGGATTCAAACATTAATTATCAAGGTTTCGTTATAATGTGCTAAATTCCCATTTCATACTATTGACAAACTGAAGTTTATTGTTGATGGGATAGGCTATGCCTATGCGCATTTCAGTGGTTGCTTAGGCCAGATCGTCAGGAAACTTCATCCAAATATTTTAGAAAAACTAAAGATATTATACAAATAAAACTGTTAAGCGAATAAGAATTATAAGCCCCAGTTTTACTTGTAACAATATCAAAGCTTAAACAAAAACACCAACAATAAACAGTGAGCTTATCATTTCTTATAGTCCCGACCACAATTGGTTGATTTTTTGCCAACTCTAAATGTAGTTGTAAGTGGGTAAAGAAAAAACAAAAATAAAACAAATTTCTTTATTTTATTTTGCCAGTTCAGTTTTATTTACACTGCCACATGCATATTAGTTATCAAAGTTTTTCTTGGGATTCAAAAATTAGTTATCCATCCCTACTATCAATCCGAAGCGGTATCAATAGTACGGTGAGTACGGATTTTCTTGAATCAAGTACGGAAAGATTGATTCAAGTGCGAAATACCAAAATTATTCATATTTAATTCCGAATTCGTGCTGAAAAGTATCCGAAAATAAGATATATTTAAGTGAAACTAAGATTGAATCAATTTCAAAAAGCCCTTGATTCAAATATTATAAAGCTGATTCAAAACCGAATTCGTACTTGAAATAAACCAAAAGTTAAATAAGAAGGAGAATTTCATTATAATTGATTTATTTACCCATTTTACACCTTACCGAATATCAATTTTAAGACACCGGCATCATAATTTTTACTTTAAAAACTTTATGTACATATAAAACTGAAAATATAAACCAAATGAGAAGCAAGAGTTCTCCATTTTACTTTTTAAACATGAAAATAATGTGTTTTCGTCTTGTTGTGTTGTTTTTGTTATTTCTACACACAACAAGCAAATCGTTTTTTAACTACTTGTGTGGTGTTGTTGTAGTAGTCCTTAACAAACTTTGATAAGTTAAATGAGAATAAAACGCTCACTTTGAGCGTAAAACTCTCAGATTGGTACTACTAATGAAAGGTTTATTCTTTTTTCACTTGGTTTAAGAATTTAATATTTATTTTAAGAAATTTCGGGATGGATTTTCGAAAGTAATCTTATTAAGGATTGTTTCAAGTACGTTTTAGTTTTATTCGTACTTAAATTTTTGAGTGCGACTGTTTTTCTTTCTGTGTTAGGAAACTCGCATAAAACAATATAAACATAGATAAGATTTTTACTCTCTCTCGCTTTCTATTCTCATCGTTTTCTAGGCACAGCGTTGCCAAATGTACTGATTTATCTGTTTTTTGCAGTTTTATGAAGTGCAAAACAGTCTTGCAGATTTTTACTTAAAAAAAAAACTGTTTTTTAACTCACTGCATTTTTTTTTAAATTTTCCTTGAATAATACAACACAAAAAAAAAATTGATTTTAATTAAAAAATTTGTGATATTAATTAAATAAATTTGCAATAGTTAACAAATTATTAGTACCAATAAAACGTTTAATTCACTTTATTAAAAGTTTAGTACACTTTATAAACGTTTAATTTACTTGATAAAATTTTTAATTAAAACTGATTTAATTTTTAATTAATGCTTTAATGCAAAATTTAGAAAAAGTCGAGACACTAAGACTAAAGTATACTTTTATAAATCTCGTAAGAGAAATACAAAAATTAAGTTTAAATTAAAAAAAAAACACACAAAACAATTTAAAAAAAATTTGCTAAAATCCCATAAATATAACAAAAGATCGGATTTTTTAAACTTCAGTTTAAGATATCTCAGATAAAGAACAAGATATTACAAAAAGTAAACATTTATTTTATAGGTAATTGATACTTTCAGACGACATATGAGGTTTTGTAAATAAAGATTAACTCGCGAAGTTATTACATTTCGAATAGGGCTGAAAACAGGGCTTCAAGCGAAGATATCGAGAAATTCTGAATGCAGACTTATACTGAGTGCAACTCAAACCTTTAGACAAGTATACTCTGGTTCATGGGTTAAAGATTTGTTGGCCTGTATTATTAACATGATTAACAAACATTTATTCTAATGCAAAAATGTTATAACTTGTTCTCCCTTTCAACAGCAATAATGTACACAATTTATAGTACAAAATGAAAATAATTAATGCAATTTTGTCCAAACTAGTGTCAAGAGCCAACGTTGAGAGTATATTTTATGAAATTAATATTAATCTATTCATGAGGGAAGCTATCTTTCCCTCAACAATAAATTTCAGTGTATTTATCCAATATGAAAAATAGGGCATTTAGCACGTCATACGGAAATCTTATTAATAATAAATTTTGTATTCCAAACCTTTAAAAAAAATTTATTTACACAAATTTCGTGTATTGAATAATAGAAAAATTATTGTTTTTTTTTTGCTTCAATAGGAAAAAGCAGTTGTTTTTCCCCCCTAAAACCAGTTTTTTATAAATTGTCAGAAAAAAAATGTGGTAGCACTGTCGATGCCCTAAATCCTATTTGTGAAATACCAGGGGCCTGATTCTGGCAGTCGTGATCGAGTACTTTCTCGATTCGAAAGCAATTTTATTTCAGTCGATACTGAAAGAATCGAAATTATTTTTTCAGTATTGTGAAACTCAATTTAATGCTTTATAACACTGAAAAAATAATTCCTCTTCTTTCAGTATTGACTGCAATAATTAGATATTAAATTGCTTTCGAATCGTGAAAGTACTCGATCACGACTGCCAGAATCAGGCCCCAGATAAAAATATTTTAGATTTCAAAAAACGAAAAGTAGACTAAGCAAGAAATAGTAGCATTCCAAATGATGAGGTTAATCAACTTCTGATGAATTCAGCCACTGTAACAAATTGTTATTTAGGAATGTTCCCATCGCAGAACAATAATCGTACATTTTGGCGCATAGATATTTTTGTAGCCTACGTAGAGTAATCAGAATTGTTTCCATGTTTTGTTTGTGAGTCCCAATTCATACGATGCAATTGATTAGCTTGCTACTTTACACACCCAGAAAAAAACATGTTTAAATATGGTCACCTCCAACAATACTATGTTTAAAGAAAATTTTAACCATATTATGTTCAATTTAACCATATTATTGTCAACGACAACCATATTATGGTTAAAAAAGTCCTCCATCAAGAAGTCACAACCATATTATGGTTGCCTCCGATCATATTATGGTAAGTAATAACTAAAATATGTTTAACATTTATAATAGCATGGTTGGTTTTCAACCATAACATGTTGCTCTTGAAAAAGAGGAAAATACTATTGTTAATTTATAAACAAATTATTGTCATATTTAACCATAGCATGTTTAGAGGCAACCATAATATGATTGTGACTTCTTGATGGAGGACTATTTTAACCATAATATGGTTGTTGTTTACAATAATATAGTTAAATTAAACATAATATGGTTAAAATTTTCTTTAAACATAGTATTATTGGAGGTGACCATATTTAAACATGTTTTTTCTCTGCGTGCAGGCGAGAGAGACGAGCGGAAAAGAAACGAGTTCTCAGCTTGTTATTGAATAGAAAATTTTATGACATTAATGTTTTAATATGATTTCGGCCATGTGGCCGCCATCAATTTTTAACAACTTTTCGCATTCTGACAATCATCATTTTTGCTGACATATGGGCCAATGACTCCGCCAGCCCATAAGCGCGCCAAATAGTAATTTTCTGTGAATGTAATGCTGTTTCGACAAAAGCTTGTGGATTCTCCTCTCTCCAAATGCGACAATTCTGCTTATTGTGTAAGTCGGTCCATAATGCAATGTCAAAGCAAACTAAACAAAAAGTAACTACCAGCTGTTAAATGGGTGGTCAAATAAAGCAGTAATGCCAACTCAAATGTGTATCACTCCATAAGAAAACACCCTTAAGTGACTAAAAAAAAACAAAAACGTCTTCAAATCATATTTCTCAAAATCCATTTTTTTTTTTTAATTTTGAATTTGTGATTTATGTGCTTTGTATAAAAATATAAAAAACGTCGTATGCGCCTATTAAATGTGCGTCTTATCAACAAACATAAAATTCTCTAACGGTTGATACGTTAAAACCATGGGTTTTTATAATTATAAAAAACTAAAAAAAACAATGTTCTAATCAGTGTTCGAAAATAAACATTTAGGCCCTAAATTTGTAAAACGCAAACGAAATGCCAAAAATTTTATTGAAGGCAAAAACAATATCGAAACTATTTCATAATTTGGGTAGTAGTTTTCTATAGAAATGTATATAGAATTTTTAAATTTTTAACGCTGCATATCTTGTGGCGTTGATAATTTTAAAACACAATATGTCTTTCTGTAGAAAGCAACAAGAAAATTTTGACAAATTTTTGACGTTGTTTTTGCTTTCAATGTTATTTTTGGCATTGCGTCTGCGTTTTACAAATTTAGGGCTTTAATCTCTCCTTAGTCTTCGGTTCGGTCGATTTGTTGATTAATCATTAAAAATAAGTTTCCCTGTTTTTCAACATCGATCACAAAAATAATACTGTTTGTATCCAATTCAACAAAAGATGAGAACATCAAATTCCGTTCGTTTTATTTAAAAAATCAACAAACTTCACTGTGTTCGGTTCAGCTCATTAATGTTCGTTCATTTCTGTTGTGCGTAGCGCCCTTTTCGCTGGTACAAAAAACCAAACATTTTTTATAAAAACAAAATACACACACGAAAATAAACAAAACGCCAGCAAAATAATTTTACCCAAACAAAAGATATACACAATACACACACAATCTGTTCGTGCTGTGGTCGTTGCGTAAATTGTTAATTTCTTTACAATGTAAAAAAAGAAACTTTAAAGAACATTAAAATATAATGTTTTTCTACAGTATCACTACAATTGTTCTGTTATTAACCGAAGAACAGAACACTATATAATGTTCGGCACTTTCTTGAAAATAGTTACGACCGGTATTAAGGGTTGTGTTCGTCTAAACAAACACTTAACAAATAGATATCGTTCCTGGATGTGTGAGCCGATTGCTAAATAAAGTTCTGTTTATTTTCGAACACTGATTCTTATATGTATTTTCCAAAAAAAAAAAATTGTAAGAAAGCCTGCTTTAAAAATTTTCCAGTCAAATATATTTAAGTTCAATGTGGCACGTGTTAGATTAAATATATCGATTTGAAATTTTTACAGAAACATTTTCTTGCTATATTTAACCATTTAAAAAGTACTGCATTAAAAAAAAAGAGTTTAAAGTCAATAAGAACCAGTCTCATATACACTAAGCATCAAAATTAAAGAAGGAGTCGGAGTCGTTGTCGGACCTAAAAAAATATCAGCGGTTGGAGTCGAAGTTAGAGCTTTTTTTGACTAATCCACAGACGAGGGGGCAAATTATGGCAGTCGTGATTGAATACTTTTTCGATTCGAAAGCAATTCAAATTTCTAATTCTTTCTGTCCATACTGAACGGATCAAAATTTTTTTTTTTGGTGTTGTAAAACATTTATTTGAGTTTTCAAACACTGAAAAAATAATACCGATTCGGTCAGTATTGACTAAAATAAAATTGCTTTCGAATCGAAAAAGTATTCGATCACGACTCCCATGATTTGCCCGCTGGTTAAAACAAAGAAAATTTTTATTTTTATCAGGTAAGACCACACATTTACACAAATGCTTGATAAAGAAAATGGAACAGCCGATCCGTAACGTATACTTTTACGTAAGAGTAACGAGGCCTTTAGCTTATCAAAGCTTTTAGTATTATGTTTTGTGTTTGTGAAGACTTCTTAGCCTTTTAATTGGAGCTAATGGTGACTCAAAATGCATTTAAATTAAAAATGTTTAACCCATACAGTTGAAAACCATTTGTTACAGTGAGCTAAAAAAACTTGTACACTTGTAAAATTAAAATAAAAGAAAACACAGAGATTAAAGTAAAACCATATTATAACTTTTAATTCACATTAATTAAATTTTGAAATCTATATTTTAATTTAAATAAAACTTCATTTTCATTTTGTATATTTTAACATAAAAAAAAACAACAACAAAAACATAAATATGCTAAAACTCATAACCAAAAAATAGTTATACAGGACAATAAACTTAACGTAACTTTAAAAAAGATTAAAATATTTAGGTTTTCAGTATTTTGTATGGTGTCCTTTATCTTCTTTAACAGGAAGAAGTCTTCTTGGCATCGAATGGACTAGATTTTTTGTAACTTCTTAGGGAATAGAACTCCAGATATCTTTGAGAGCGTTTTTTAAGGATTATTTTCCGGATATGTGGTAATTTCTTAATTTTGTTTTCATATGAGCCCACAAATGATCAATCGGATTTCAATCCGTGCTCTGGGGAGGATGAGGCAAAACTATTTTTGTGTTATAAAGCAACCATTCCCTTACGATAACAGCCGAATGCTTTGGATCATTATCTTGCATGAAAACAAAATCATTCGCTAAACCCATTTTTTGGGCGGATTATGGCAAATTATTTTTCAGGCAATTTTAATAATCTATTTTATTCCCTCGATACACACAAGGTTACCTACTTCATTAGCACTCATACACCCACAAACCATAACATTGCCGCCACCGTGCTTAACAGTATGAAAAATATTTCGTGGATTAAGTGCTTCCCCTTACTTTCTCCATACAGATTTACGTCCATCATTTCCAAATATGTATTTCTGTCTGCACTTGGATTCGTAGATTAAGTGCTTCCCCTTCCTTATGGTTTACTTTAATCTCTGGGTTTTTATTTTAATTTAACAAGTGTACAATTTTTTTTTGGCTCACTGTATATTTACAGACAGCAATTTTTATTTAAACTTTATACCAATTTATCACGAATAGTTTACAATTATGTTACCTGACCAAAATTCCTACTATAAAATTTATTGCAGTCGTTTGAAAACTTTAATCTGTGAATTAAGATTTAATTTTTCCCAACAATAATGTTACAATCTAAACTTGCCGCTTTTAAAATAATCTTAGCATTTGGACTACTTCCTATGTCCTATTTTTTAAAAATTTACAAACCGATTTGAAACAAGTAAGAGTGCTATATTCGGCTGTGCCGAATCTTATATACCCTTCACCATTGTGCGAGCAGAATACAGAGCAACTAGACAAAAACTAAATAATTTTTACATATACATACATATTTACAATACTTAAAACTTCATTATAAATAATATTTAAAAAGCGAAAACAGGCAAATATTTTTTTTAAATCGTTTTAAGAACATAAAAAAAATAAAAATATTAAAAAAAATTTTTTTTTAAAAAACCAAGATTCGAACCAGGGAACTCTTAGTTTCTAACTTAACACACCCCCTAGACAACTGAGCCATGAAGGAACTTTAATCGAATATCATTAAAATGAAATATGGCACGTTTACTGTTCACAAAATTCAACACAGTTGAGTTGTTATTACTTTTTATAGACGAAGTTTGTACTGGGATGTTATACCTATAATTGAATTTCCATTGTTAATTTATATACATACCTACATAAGTTCTTAAATAATGAAATTTTGTGCCTTTGATTTTTTGAAAGCAAAATATTTTTACTCCTAAAAAAAAATCTCTTCTTATAAATTAATCTGAAGTCTTAATTTTACAAAGGGCGTTGTTTATTGTTAAATCTTCTTCAATATGTATCAAAACAATCCTTTGCGCTTGTTACTCATTTTAACATTCAAGAAATTCATTAATGAAATTCATATAGCCTTATAATACAGCTCAAAATACTCAAACCAATTTTTACTCTCTTGAAACAAAAATTTAAAATCAGCAACAAAAAAATATACCTACATATGTATTTTATAGATATAAAATAAAACTTATACTCTAAATACGAGAGGTTTAGTGCGCTGTAGCTGTTTTTGTATTGGCGCAGATTATCACACAAATTTATTTTTAACATTATCCCTCCTCCCACTGCACGAAAAGCAATGATGAGATGATACATAAACACACGTGCAAACACACATACAGAACCTCTGTATTTACTTAAAACCTGCTTTAGCAGCAGCAATAACAAATACTACGTTGCTATAACAAAAAAAAAAAAAGAAAACTTTATCACATGGCAGATACAAAAACGTGTTAACACGTACACACACACACACATACATAAATAAACACAAAGGAAATGAGTTTTTGTTGTTGTTTTGCTCTGTTAGTAAACAAGCACACAGACATACAGTTTCGATACACCCATGAGAAAGAGTATGTTTACTACTTGCTTAACGGTGCTTAAAGAGCGTCAGAGTGAGATAAACCCACACATAGACGACAAAAAAAAACATTCGAAAACATACAAATACACACAAACAAAATAAACAAAACAGAGCAGAAAAAACAAGTATAAGAATAAGCATAAAAATACAAGTGTAATTTTAAGACAACAACAAAATAAATTGAAATAAAAAAAATATAAATAAATAATAAAAAAACAAATATAAAAACCTGCTTTACTTTAGCTCCGCCTTTGCTTGTTTTTGATTGGTTTAAAGATTTCTGTATTATATTTATATTCATTCTACTACACACACAAACACATAACGGTATTATTGCAGTGTTAAACTTAAACACAATGCTGTTGTTGTTGGTATTTGGTAGGATACTAAGGTTTATACATACTCGTTGTATATAATTAAGTGTGGGGTAGAGTTTATCTCTTTGGTATGTATAACGAAAATTCTCGTACAATATTCAATTCATTTTATTGTGAGGATGAACAGTAATTGGTACCAACAATAACAGAAAAAATAGTACTATTGAATTGTTTGGATGGGCTTATTTTATTTTAGGTTTTCGTAGGTATTGCTAATACCTATTACTATTAGAAATTAAACAAAGATTTTGTACAATTTAAGGATTTTTGCCTGAAAAAAAAAAGATTTTGCATGTTTTACAAAATTTTTAAAAACTTTATTTGCTTTTTTTGCATATAAGTGCATATAACAAAGGCAGATCTAAGCGTTCTGGGGGGGGGGGGGGCATATAGTAGAAACTCATTCGGGACAAGCCCCTTTGATACGCCATTAACTACTGAATTGGATCTTGAGGGATATCTTTGAAAATCAAACGACTATTGCCAAATTTTGCAAAACTTCTAGGGTAATTTCGGAAAAAAAATTCTACGAATTCCGGTAAAATATTCCTAAAATACCCGGGATTCTTTAGACGGGAAATTTCGGAAATGTTAATTGTGTTGAAAAAAAATGTGTTGAATTACAACCGCAATTGAACTGGATTTCTTAAGACAAAATCATTTGAAAAATTAAACATGCTAAATTTTCTTTTTGTTTTTGATAACAAATTAAAAAAAAATCTTAAAAATACAAAGACTAACTGCCTGCTTTTAGAAAAATAAGACAAGTGAGTGAGTGAGTGACAAATTATATTAAAAACAAATTCTCGTTATTTGTTGTTGTTAACAACATAATTTTTCACTCACTCACTTGTTTTAATTTTTTGCAAACAGGCAGTAAGTCAAAATTATTAAAAAGTAACAAGACAATAAAAAACAAGTAAGAAAGTATAGTCGGTCAAGCACGACCATATGATACCCTACACCACAGTATTAAAAAACACATCATGCTTATATGTCCATATAAATATGGATTTATCTATGTTTATAAACTTCATTAAAATCGGTTTGAAAGTTTGAGCGAGGCAGAAATTGCCCCCTACCTCCCCTTGTGGTCCTATTTTTGAGAAACTGTATAGCTTATGCGTCCATATAGATATGGATCTATCTATGTTTTAAATTTCATTATCATCGGTTTGAGAGGCAGAAATTGTCCCTGTCTCCCCTCGTGGTCCTATTTTTTTAAAAATACATCCATTTTGTGTCCATACAGATATGGTTCAATCTAAGTTTTGAATTTCATTAAAATCGGTTTGATAGTTTCTGAGAGGAAGAAATTTCCCCCTATCTTCCCTCGTGGTCCTACCATTTGGCGCATTTTCAATAGGCTTGGCCCTTGTGCCAATAAGAACGTGTGTCCTAAATTTTATCAACTGATCTCCAAAATTGCAACCTGTTACATGGACAGCCAGCCAGCCAGCCAGCCAGCCGGACGGACATCGTTAGTTCAACTCAGAAAGTGATTTTGAGTCGATCGGTATACTTTAAGGTGGGTCTAGGACCAATATTTTAAGGCGTTACACACATCAACGCAAATGCATAATACTCTCTCCACTATTGTGGTGTGGGTATAAAAATTGACGAACATTCCAAGAATATAGCGAAAAATCGGATTTTTTTTAAATTTTTTACAGGTTAAACATAAATTTTTTAGGTAATTGGAAGGACTTCCAGACAGTGATGTTATAAACTTTTTTGAAAATTCCTTACGCAGCCCGTAAAAAATCCCTATTTTTCCCTACGCGTTAAAAGATTTGTCTCTACAAAAATCCCTACAACTTTTAAATGATTAAATATAAATACAAATAAGATCATTTGTATTAATGTATATACATTTTATTTAAAGTTGTTCCCAGCAAGCATTTCAGCGATCTTTTTTGTAAAAATATTCTAAATGAGTATTCTCAGATCACTTTTGATGATTAAAAACTGATTTATCACTTGATCAATGAAGCCCAAAAATTGTTTTCAATTAATGAAAATCAAAAAACGAGAACGAGAACCCGATAACTTTTGTTTGGTTCTAAAATAAAATTTGTTCAAAACATCAAAAGCCATAATTGTGCTGCTTTTACCAGAGAAAAAATTCAAAAATATGACGATAAAAAATAATTTAAAATATAATCAAAAACTTCATGAGTATTTATGAATATAATTTACGATTGAAAAATAATACCAAAAATAAAATTATTATAAAAACTACAATTAAATTGGGATCAGAAAATCACAAATGATTATTTGATGTGATTCATTGGATTCACAACGAGTGTATCATTTATATTCGAAAAAGTGATAGAAATTCACTTAAAATTACATTATGTTCTTTTGGATTTTGTTTGGATACTAGAAAAATAAATTGGTTGCCCGTATCAATTTGTACAGGTGTAAGGATACCATTTTTATTTAAATAAGTTTTGGTACACTGGAAGGTAATACAATTTCTACACTCGTCTTGTAAAAGAGCGGATTATGCAAATTGAAGATAAAATCTTATGACTCATTTCTTTCCTTTGCGCCAACACATCAGTGATGATATAAAAAATCATTTCGCTATTTGTATTGGCATGTGGCAGTGATAAGTCAAAGTTATCTTCACTCAAAATTTTAATTTTGGTGACCTTAATTCGAAACTTTTTGATACCCATCTTTTACAAATTGCGTATTTATTGTTTTGTAAAATTGATTTCAAAAGATCTCCATTCTTGTAAAAGCGATTTTCTCATATTAACGTTAAAATCAAAGCTGAAATGACGGCAAGCGACGACTCAAAGAAATTAAGCAATTTTAAATGTTGCCGTATTAACAATTTTATTTGTATTCTATGTTCGCTACATTATTCAAAAGTCCCTACATTTTAATGATTTCAAAAAATCTGTCCTTTTTTCCCTACGGCTATTATTTTTAGAAGAAAGTCTCTACCAATAGGGATTTTTCCCTACGTATAACATCACTGCTTCCAGACGACATATCAGATTTTATAAATGGAGATGAATTCGCACAGTTATGTTACTACGAATATGGCGAAAAACGGGAAAATTCTGAATACACATTTGGATTCAGCGCAACTAAAAACTTTATAAAAGTATACTCTTGTCCATGGGTTAAAACTTTGTTGGCCTGTGTTATTAAAGTTTTAGCAGAGTATCAAAAATCTTCTACCCTATTCCTTATTTTTCTAAATGATCTCCTATCTCAAACTTCCAACCCTATCTGCTCTTTCGCGGATGACAGCAACCTTTGCCATTCGTATTCATTTATTTAATTATAGACCAAGCGTATCCGATGTAATTGCTATGAGGCAGAACATCAATAATACGCTTGGCCGAGACCTTGACATAATCTCAGAATGGGGTCGTGCGAATAGGGTCGATTTTTATGCCCGAAAGATCCAATGTGTCATGCTGACGCTTAAACACGCGACGGATCAAGGTGCATCATCTTTATATGTGGGTGGTATAATTATTTAAGAATCAGAATCTATTGATGTTCTGGGCATGAAGATACAATGTTATGTCCGATGGACAAAACATATATTCAAGGTGTCGAAAGAAGCATTCAAGTCCCTCGGTTAACGGTGTGGGTTATACTTCACTCCATCCGATCTCATTACTATTTATGCCACCTAAATCCTACCGCGAATGGAATACAACTCAAATGTGTGGGCCGGTGTTTCAAAGTCTATTTTGGAGCTTTTCGACCGCATTAAGAAAAGGGCACCGTCGCAATGTGTGTTGTATTTGCCTGTTTTATCGTTACTACAATGGGATGTGTTCCGATGAAATTAGGGATCAGGTTGCCGAAACCCGTACGTTTGTTCGTAATACTAATAATAATTCGGCATTACAGGGAAAATTGGTTTTTTTGTCCGGTATGTTCCTATGCGACACAAACATCCTGCTGAAGTCTTCCCTCTTACTTTCAACATGAATAAATTCAAGTCGAATGTTCACAAGCAATACATACTTCCTCTTTCCTCCTTTACATAACCTATTTTCACCAAGTTCCACCAATGGTGCTGGTCCTAATAAAAAGAAAAAAGGGTTTAAACAATAAAAAACAATATTAAGATGAAAAATGTGAAAAAATCTCAAAACTATTTCAACCTATTTTATGGCGAGGACATAACAAACGACCATTTCTCCGACAGAATAATTGAAAAATTTTAACTTATTTTCAAAATTTTTTCGTTAACAATTTGCTAAACCAACTAATAAAATAAAGATGACATAATTATCTACAAAATAAGGTATGGTCCACAACTCCCGGTCTTCCAGTTTGTCCAGAATGGTCAAAAATCCCTCAGAGAATCACGTTATCCATACGTTGCACACTTTCCTATATTAATTTTATAAAAAATTATTGTTTTGCTTTTATATTTCTTGGTTCTAATATCCTTCACATCAGGTGGAAACGATATATATGTGTAATTTCTAGCATTGATCTTTTAATGAGCAGCGAAGTTGATTTGACGATGTTGGTCTGTGTGTGTGTGTCGATTAGTGTGGAGTTTTCGAAGAACCCAGATAAGATGATGACTAGATTTGTTCGCCCTAAATGTACTTAGTAGAACAGTGGTAGTGATAATAAGCAAAATTGGTTAATAAATGACAGAGCTATAGACAAATAACTGCTGTTTTCTTTCCGAATTAATGGCTTTGATACAATAGCACACATACCATACGAGACAGAAGAGCCACAAGTGGCGAGATATTTCTCAAATACATTGAGTATTGAAAATAAGCCAAACTGTAACTTATGTATACATTTTGTTAATCTAATTTATCACTTGTCGCCTTTTCAGTGTTGCCAGCTCTATGTCACAAAAAAGGGTTAAGTTTTTACCTAGCATTTACACATGCCACTGCCAGTTCGAAAAACTCAATACACTCACACTTTTTTACTAATACACTCACATTTTTCGTAATGGCAGCTCGAGTGGCAGCAAAAATTGCATGCGAGTGGAAATTTGGCACTTGCATGCCACTAAATGTCAAAACGATAAGCAATGTTACCATGCTAAAAATTTAATTCACATTTACTGGATTGTTGTCAAATTGTTATTGAAGTTTTAACTTAATAAAGAACTATTATGATTAATTTTTTAAAAACGCGCATAAATTAAAGTAAGTTTGTTAATAATAGAGCATTAAAATCGTTAAAATAATGCTAATATAAATAAATGAAAAAATTTTCCCAAAAATGTGCCATTATGATTAACTCGGTAACTCTTTTTTGTTTTCTGGTACTTTTTTTTTTTTTTAATTTGAGAAGTAAACAAATTTGCTCAAGTTGACGCTTCTACGACATTTTGAAAATTAACTCGCAGTGGCATGTGTAATCACAGAAGTTAATGGCATGAGATTCGACTATTTCGAACAAATTTTCTTTGATAATATGTATACAACAGTGGCATGCCACTACTTGCATGTGTAAAGGCAGGGTTATCAAAAATTGCTAAATAGTGGCTTTAATATTTCTAAAAATATGTTATTAAAAAAACTAAAAAATAAATTCGCTAACAACAATTAATTTAAGAAAAGTTTAAATAATTGATAAATTCATATTTTTTGTCGTTTGCAGACGCTTCTGCTCCAAATTTTTAAAATACTTAACAAGACGCAAAATGTCTACATCCAGCTTTAAAAAAAAAATGAACTGGCAATAATGTCCCCATAATTATTTTTTCAGGACATGGCTTGTACTTTTCTTAACTCTACAAGATCAATATAGACATGGGAATAAAGGTATAAAATTCAATCAAAGTTCTGTAAAAATTTGAGTTTATTTCTAACACTTTCTTCAAATTCTTCCAGGTAATTGAACATACAAAATTGTCTTAAGTATAACGTACTTTTCTGTTCAATAAAGTACCAGCTTTGTATCCTGCCTTTTATTCCTCATTGGATGGTGGAGGATGTGTGAGTAAATACTTTTATTTCAGTATATTGTATTCATACATACATGTGCATTTATGTATTTATATACATATGTATGTATGTATGTATGTATGTATCAATGTGCTTCTGCATCTGTTTGTATCTAAGGATTTTGCCAAAAATTGTATTTCTCATTTTTATGTTGCTCTTAAAAAAAAAGTTTGGTGGTTTTTTCGCTATTGGAAAGTTTTATTTTCGCTACTAGAGGAGAGCGGAGTGATGCAGTTGGGGTAAGCTCCTATTTAGGTGGAATTATATTTATACATATTCTACTATTTATTTTGTTTATCTTTTTAAGTGTTTTTTCTATCATTTTTATTTGGCAAACAGTAAAAGTTTTTCTTAATTTCTGTTGCCAAAAGCGAAACGAAAACAACGAACCATCATATTAAGAAGCTTTTTTTCAACGTAAAAAGTTTAGCTCATTATGGTGGTTATAAAATAGAATTGCAGCATTTTGGTTGTGTTATGTTCATCTTTTTCCTTTTTGTAATTAAAAACTTGAAAAGATTTGAATAGTTTAAGTGCATAGAAAGTTTTAATTAATGACATTTAAATGGAAATACAGGAATTGTTAGCAGCGCGTGGTTAAAAATGAGAAATGATAAAAGTATTTAAATTAAGACCCCCCCCCCCCCCCCCCCCATCCCTGAAGTGTGCTTTAAAATTTTCGTAAAAACATTGTTAATACTGTTGGGTTTTGTCAAGTGAAACTGCATTCCTAGCGATAAAAGAGTGAGTTATTTGACATAGCCGCAGTACAATTTAACGTTAGGTTAAGAACATTTTTTATGGGCGTATCTGCCTCTAAAATTTTTCATTATAGAGTAACATCTTTCTATGGCCATTTTAGTAATATTGGTTTCTAATGTTTTAATTGTAGTTGGAATGTACATAAAACACGTTATGCGTAACTAAATATTTAATTAGGCTTTATATGAAGTAACCTTAAGCTAGGGCTGCCAGAAGTTTGAACCTATCATAGAAAAAATGGATAAAAAAAAGTTTTTTTTAATGCACATGTATGTATGTATATGTAAAAACCATCCAGTTTTTATTTTTAAATCCAACAATATATTAGGCTATCAGCGCTGAAGTGGTTACTTGGTTACGGTTCTGGTGAAAGATATGTTCTTTGCACTGTTCTTAACAGTGCGATAGTCGAGTAAGTCAACTGTTTGTATCCAAAACAGATGGCTCTAAAAATTAACTTCTACTTCATTTACATAAAAACGATGAAAAATAATGAAAAGTTGAGCTTAAAATGTTCTAAACTATAATACTTTTCAGAAGATTACACTTTTTCTAGAACTTCATTTTAGCCTTTGATATAGTTACTTACATTGAATATTACTCTCCAGTGCCTCAGTCTTCAACGAGTTTCTTTAGTCCATACAGCAGACTTGCAAAATCAAAATCTTTTGATTTTTCTTCACCAACTTGACAACTGTCAAACTAATCAATTGACAAAGCCATACACGCTTTGATTTGGACAATAACCGACTCAGTTGACAATTGAATTGAAACGTGTATTGGCTATTTTAAAGAAAGTAATTTTTTATCGGTTTTCGATTACTTATAAAAGTTGTTAACACGTTATAACTTTTTAAAGCAACTAGTTGAAACAAAATTTGGAAGAGAATTGACTCTCATCTAATCTTATTCAAAGCTTTTAGTTAAACGACGTTAACACCAGATAACAGTTGAATTAAATTAAAGTTGTTTATACAATTGCCGTATGTTAGCAGTGTTATAACAGAAATCTTAACCTTTGCTAACAACTAAAACCAGCAAAAAGCAAATTTTCTATCTTGACCTGTAAAAAAACCAGGACAATTTCATAGTGGACCAGGACACCAGGACAAGTAGTCAAAAACCAGGACAATCCTGGAAAACCAGGACGTATGGCAGGCCTACCTTAAGCCGATTATTGTTATAATCGGTTTAAGATTATTGTGGAGCGCTTTTACTACACATGACGATTAAACAACACCTACAAGAACTCTTGCTAGCTTAATATTTACACACAGATGATGCTTTCTGAACACTAGCGTATCTGACTAGCCAAACTTCCACCAGGGGAGAAATAAACCCCTAAGTCAGAAACTCTGATCTGTGTTACTACAACGGAATGAAAGTCTACGTTATTATTGCTTGAAGTTAGGATACAATTTTCGATTGTATTTGTACAATATGGCAAATTAATAAATCTTAAACTCAAATGCCTTTTTCTAACATATATTTTATCCAATACTTTAATATAAAATTTAATCTTTGTATTGGGTTACAAACAAATAAATAAATCTATATATTTGTCCGTTTCAGTTAAATGGGACCTATGGATTAAAAAATCTATGTTTATTTTTTGGTGATTCTTAAAATAGACAATACGCTCTTTCTAATGTAGCCGATATTTTCTAACTTTTGTCATAAGTAAGCTTTAAGATACACCTTTGATAAGAAAAAAAGATAACTTCAAAATCGTTTTTCTCCAAAATTAATTTTGTGCCCATAGGTCCCTTTTAACTGAAACTGTCACATATATAAAATTGTAACGTTACTGACTCACTCTCTGACTGATTCATCATCGCACAGCCTAAACGCTTCAAGCTATAAACTTGAAGTTTGGACCAGAGATTGGTCACTCCCCAAATCGATCCACTAAGACGGGATTTTTGGGGGTAAAAAAGGGTAAAAACCGGAAAATTCGGTAACCTTATGTCTCCAAAACCAAAAGAGATAAAAAAAAGAATGTAATACTTATCGTTGTTCTGGTACTTTTTTGAAATTCGGCCCTATTATGGAGTAAATGGGTAAAACCTGAATTTTGGTAATTTTTTGACCCCCCCATTTAGTTTTGAACCAATAAACATAGAAACAAAGTTAATACCACATTCAAAACTTACCAAAAATATTCGAATACGGATTTGGTACCTTTTCGAAATTCGAACATTTAAGGGGTGAAAATTGTTACTATTTTTGGTACTTTTTTACAAAACTATTTATTTATTTAGTACTGTTTATTTTTTACAAAACATTAAATAAACTTTGGCATAAAAATATGTCCACGAACCATAGTGGAGAAAAATCTTGCATTCGACCGGCTATGCAGAGAAGTTTATGTTAGCGAATCCTGTTTTATTATACCATAGAGATAATAACCCTGCTATGCAGCCTAAGTTAGAGATTCGGTATTTTTAATCGGGATTTTCGAATTTGAGATTTTGATTTCGGGTTTTTATGAATAACACTGAACGTCACGATGTTTCACTCATTACACAGTGCAACACGAAAAAAATAACCATATGCGGACACCACTACGTGATAAAAGACCAAAATAAAATAGACCCGTGTCTCCCAGTTTTGCCCAAAGTCATGCACTTTTCGTTTTATAGGCCCCCAAATATTTGGGGCCTCGGTGGCATTTTTGCAAAAAAAAATATAATTTTCGCAGGCTCATATCTTGCAAACCGTTCGGAATTTTGATTTACCTTCTGAGACAAAGTTAAAGCTCTTGTCATAAAGAGTAAAAATTGTGAACATACAAAATCAGAAAAACATCATCTTCAAGATCAAAATCGCAATTTTTTTTAAAAAATTCGAATTTTTTTTATCTTTATTCCCCTGTTCAGGTCTATAGGTAGCATACCGTTCAAAGTTCAAGGAAACAATCAACCACAAAATTGTACCTAAAATCTCAATAAACAACTTTCTAGTGCATATAAACTTCCTAGGAATTATTAAGTTTTTTGCGATTTTTATTTTAAAGATTAGGTTTTTTTTTGTTTTATATGTTCACAATTTTTGTTCTTTATGGCAAGATCTACAACTTTGTCTCGGATGGTAAATCGAACTTCCGAACGGTTTGCAAGATATGAGCCTGAGAAAATGATCACATTTTTGCAAAAATGACACCGATTCCCCGAATATTTGGGGGCCCATAAGAAAAGTGCATGACTTTGGGCAAAACTGGGAGACAAGGGTCTTTTTGTTTTTGATCTTTTATCACGTAGTGGTATTTGTATATGGTTATTTTGCCATGACTTAAAAAATTACTGACAGTGTTATCAAACTGACCAGATTCTGAAAATATAGCTTAAAAACTATACGTATCTCTCAGTTTTGCTAGATCAATTCATTTCGCGTAGTAACGCGCAATTCAATTTTTAATGTGAATCCACCTGTCTATCACTTGGGAAAGTCTCGATTGCACCCACACCAATTGATCGAGATGCCAGACTTTTTGATTAAATACTTCTTACTGTTCTCAGATGTAAAGTGCAAAAAAGGAGCAAAATCGGTCTACGGGTTCAAAGATTATGATCACATTTCTTAAATTTTAATAAAATTTCATATATTGTTGCTCTAAATTGCGATACAGCCTTTCTATCTGGTGAGTCCTCGAAAAGCAATTTTAGCCGTATTTGTAAATCCGTACCAAATAAAGTATTTGTTGAAATGATAACTTTCGGAACATTTAAAAAAATACATAGTAGTACAGCAGTCAGGTTGCTGAGCTAGATCCATTCTATGAAATAAGAAAAAAAAGAATAAAAGAAAGATAGGCAGATTACGATAGGAAAACGTCATAAAAATGGTCGTATATACGACATGGAGATAGTACACAAGAACTTGTTAATCTACAGATTTTCACATAGCAGAAGCTTAAATAGTTTTATTATTGGCTAAGTTATAATGCCCCGGTAGAATAGCTTGTAGTGAGATAGTCTATCAAACCCGGTTGCGGGTTCGATTCCCGCCAGAGACTCTGGTTTCTTTCCTGCAGACAAGCGTAGGACTTCGCGGGGATTAACTTAGGGAATTAATAAAAAAAATTTAAAAAAAACAATTCTTGATACATACTCGTTTATCTGGACCCAAGTGCACATATTAAATTCTGCCTCATTTCCAGTTGTTTGGAGGAATTAGCTCGTCTTTACTAATGACGAAATCACCAGCCTCTTGGGCATCTTTGACTAAATTTGTGATGGAGTGCTTTTAATCGTTCTCAATCGTTCCTTGAAGGTTGCACGGATCCTCTGACATTGATCATATAAATCGAGAGTTTAAAACACTTTAAAATTTTCGCTAACAAATTTCTCAAAATTAAACTTCTGCATACCTGAAAGCTTCGTAAAATGAAGTTTTAAAGCTTTAACACCAGCTTCTCATAATCCTGCTATATGAGGAGCACTTCGTAGAATGAACTTCTACTCGAATCCATGAATAGCATATTTTGCTGTAATATCCTTGGCAGGTTGTCAGACATAATAGTTCTAGGCTACCCAAATCTTGCTACAAATTATGATTAGCTTGAACATGTTTCAAGATGAGATACAAACAAATATACAAGTATACACTTTGCTGTTTGGTAAATTTCGCAAATTGAGTTGATCTAAAACGGACCGGCATTGTCGACTCCCGTATGTGAGAACAGTAATGAAAGAGATAACCTTTCCAATGGCAGAGCAACCACTATTAATGATTTCACTCGCTGTTTATATTGCACGGAATTCAAACAAGAATGAATTAAATTATTGATGGTTATTTAAAAACCAGAAATATAGAATTGGCTTCTAACTATTCATGCTCATCATTAGAGATATGCCAGCTTGTATTAAGCTTTGTTCACGTATTAAGTCCTATTTATACGGAGTTTAGTAAAGCATTTAATAAAGTAAATCATGACCTTCTTATTAACAAGTTGGATAAAATCGGCCTTTTTCCTTTACTTCTTAAGTGGATGTCAACTTAGCTAAAGACCAGGTATCCGTGCATATTGTTTCGCAGCTGTAATTCTAAAGCTATACCTTTTCCTTTTGAAGTCCCCCAAGTTTGTCACTTGAGTCCAGTTTTATTCCTATTATTCACTTATGATTTACCATTGTATATTAATTATTCGAAAATATTGAATAATGTATGCAGATTATGTTAAACTTTTCTTTAGCTGCAAAGACTTAACAATGTCTTTCTTACGCCAAGATGATCTAAACAGTTTAAACTTATGGTCTGACATAAATTCGACGGAGCTGAACTCGAAAGATGTTAACATATGTTATCACACAGAAGAAGTCCAGTACTATATATTCCTTGATCTGGCTGTTTTACTTAATCATAAATTGTGTTTTTAAATGCGTGTACATCACAGACTATCAACAAGGCCAAAACGTTGGGGCAAGGAGTTTGACGATCCTTATGTCATAAGGCAATTAAACGTTTCATTCACAGAAAAAACCTTCAGTAGTTTTTATCAATTAACAAAATTTTTAATATTTTTAATTAGGCTTAAGTTCATTAAATTTAATTTTCATTAAATTATTTTTATGAAGAAAGGAATTTTACAACATGAAAATTAATTAAAATTTATTGATAATTTTTCATTCTTGACTCAATCTGGGCTCGAACCCAGGTGTTTACGGACAGGTTACCCTGACATGTTTCGATTGCAACCACTCAATCTCAAAGCAAATTTCGATCTACCAAAGGTTGAATAGAATTTGGTTTAAGGATTGATGTTTGACTAATGACGTCAGCAGTCGTCGATGGCTGCGAGTGTTAAACGGCAAGCCCTCTGAGGAGATTGAGTGGTTGCAATCGAAACATGTCAGGGTAACCTGTCCGTAAACACCTGGGTTCGAGCCCAGATTGAGTCAAGAATGAAAAATTATCAATAAATTTTAATTAATTTTCATGTTGTAAAATTCCTTTCTTCATAAAAATAATTTAATGAAAATTAAATTTAATGAACTTAAGCCTAATGAACTTAAGCCTAATTAAAAATATTAAAAATTTGGATTAAAAACCATAAATAGTTCAATAAAATAACCACAATACTAATAATTGTTAAAGCTAAGGCACGAGCTCTATGTTTGCATTTGTCCTTCAAGTTGTGCTGAAAAGGTCAACAAGAATAAGAAAGACAAAAAAAAAAAATGAAAAAACAAAAAATATGTACTTTGAACTTCAAGAAGAATTCTTGACAAAGGTACGAAAAAACAGAAGTAAAGGAATAACATGTTAAAATAAAATTAAAATAGATAATCATTCAAAGCAAATTTCGATCTACCAAAGGTTGAATACAATTTGGTTTAAGGATTGATGTTTGACTAATGACGTCAGCAGTCGTCGATGGCTGCGAGTGTTAAACGGCAAGCCCTCTGAGGAGAATGAGTGGTTGCAATCGAAACATGTCAGGGTAACCTGTCCGTAAACACCTGCGTTCGAGCCCAGATTGAGTCAAGAATGAAAAATTATCAATAAATTTTAATTAATTTTCATGTTGTAAAATTCCTTTCTTCATAAAAATAATTTAATGAAAATTAAATTTTATGAACTTAAGCCTAATTAAAAATATTAAAAATTTGGATTAAAAACCATAAATAGTTCAATAAAATAACCACAATACTAATAATTGTTAAAGCTAAGGCACGAGCTCTATGTTTGCATTTGTCCTTCAAGTTGTGCTGAAAAGGTCAACAAGAATAAGAAAGACAACAAAAAAAAATGAAAAAACAAAAAATATGTACTTTGAACTTCAAGAAGAATTCTTGACAAAGGTACGAAAAAACAGAATTAAAGGAATAACATGTTAAAATAAAATTAAAATAGATAATCATTCAAAGCAAATTTCGATCTACCAAAGGTTGAATACAATTTGGTTTAAGGATTAATGTTTGACTAATGACGTCAGCAGTCGTCGATGGCTGCGAGTGTTAAACGGCAAGCCCTCTGAGGAGATTGAGTGGTTGCAATCGAAACATGTCTAGGTAACCTGTCCGTAAACACCTGGGTTCGAGCCCAGATTGAGTCAAGAATGAAAAATTATCAATAAATTTTAATTAATTTTCATGTTGTAAAATTCCTTTCTTCATAAAAATAATTTAATGAAAATTAAATTTAATGAACTTAAGCCTAATTAAAAATATTAAAAATTTGGATTAAAAACCATAAATAGTTCAATAAAATAACCACGATACTAATAATTGTTAAAGCTAAGGCACAAGCTCTATGTTTGCATTTGTCCTTCAAGTTGTGCTGAAAAGGTCAACAAGAATAAGAAAGACAAAAAAAAAATAATGAAAAAAAAAAAAATATGTACTTTGAACTTCAAGAAGAATTCTTTACAAGAGTACGAAAAAACAGAAGTAAAGGAATAACATGTTAAAATAAAATTAAAATAGATAATCATTCAAAGCAAATTTCGATCTACCAAAGGTTGAATACAATTTGGTTTAAGGATTGATGTTTGACTAATGACGTCAGCAGTCGTCGATGGCTGCGAGTGTTAAACGGCAAGCCCTCTGAGGAGATTGAGTGGTTGCAATCGAAACATGTCAGGGTAACCTGTCCGTAAACACCTGGGTTCGAGCCCAGATTGAGTCAAGAATGAAAAATTATCAATAAATTTTAATTAATTTTCATGTTGTAAAATTCCTTTCTTCATAAAAATAATTTAATGAAAATTAAATTTAATGAACTTAAGCCTAATTAAAAATATTAAAAATTTGGATTAAAAACCATAAGTAGTTCAATAAAATAACCACAATACTAATAATTAACAAAATTGTTTAAAAAGTATTTTAATTTAATTAAAGTAGTAATTGAAACAATTATTTTTTTTTTTGTTGAAATAAAATTCAGAACATAATTTTGATTTAAGTAACATTTAAGTTGTTTTGAAATAAAGTTTTAATAAAAATATTAATTAAATAACAAAAAATCTTAATTGATTTTTTCGTTTAAAATAAAATAATTCAAACTTGTAGAATTGTTGTTGGAATTGTCACATACACTGACAATGTATGTAAAACGCAATGTGTGTAAAACGGGTTTTCGAAAAATTCAAAAATTTCATGGCCCGGTATTTCGAAAATCCGTTTTACATACATTGCACGATATTTTTTTGGTCTTCAAAGACCTCTAGTGAAATTTGATGCAGAAAATATTCGTCTAAAGTACCGTTTTAGTATACTTTTGTGTGGATGTTAAAAAAAGGACGAAAATGCCCCTTAAAATGAGTGTAAGAAGGTTAATTTACACTAAGAAAATAATCGCCATACAAATCTTCTAAAGACATCTGAAATAGTCTTTTAGCTTACAAGTACATTCCCAATAAAAATTTTTATCATATTGCGAAGCACTAATGGTACATTTAAAAAAATAAGCGCAGAATTATGCGCTACGCAATAAGACATACACAAATGCAGTAAAGTAAGTGAAAAAACTCTCAACAACTTTTATAAAAAAAAAAAAAAATAACATTTCAAGTGCTACGGAATTCCCTTACTACGAAGCAGGTTTGTAAGGTAGAATTCTAAATAATAACTGTATCAAAACATTCAGTGTGTAAAGCTGATCGTTACATCCAACAATTTTTTTATGCGCTGAATAATGCGCTTCATGTGTCAAAAATGTATTGCTTCAAAGTGGGAACTCGACATATAAAATTCATGTCTTCCGTATGCGCAACTCTTATGTTTCTCCCTTACAAACCTGCTTCGTTGGAAACTCCATTCTTTACTGGGTTTAGTATATATTTTTGACTTGTACCAAAAGCCTTTTCAAGAAATTCAAAAACTTTAGGGGCCATTATTGCGGGAACCCCAGCCAATTTTTCAAAACCCCTTGGCAGATTTGCTCTACCAATAGTCTAGTTTCATTTCATTATTACATTTATATTAATCTTAATATCCCATTAAAGTTTTTGGTAGCGAAAAACTTTAAACAAAAAACTTGAAAATTTGCTCTACTAAAAACCCAAAAACCTGTGGCAAAAGGGAAAACATTTCGGAACTTTTTCACAAAATGAACAGAGCACAACTCTATCAACATTATTTCATAAATATTCCGCACAAGTTTTTTTCATATGCGTTTTGACAGCATTTCACGTGAAATGTTGAACAGAGTACCAGGCTTAAGTTGAAAAACTAAATGCGATATAATGGCGTTCAAAAGTTCACATGGCAAAAGTTTCAATTATTTTACACGATTTTTTTTTTAGGAAGTTGTAGCAAACTGACTTTTTGCTTATCTTTTTTCAATGTGCAATAACATTGGGAATAAAAAACTCATGTTAACTTCCGCTCTGTTACATTAGGAATATTAAGGTACAAAATTATATTAGAATAAGAGTAAATTTTCCAAAATCGCCTTTAACGTTTAAAATTGCTCTCCCACAAAACTAAAAAAAAAAAAATTGATTAAAGCACTTTTTCTCTATTGCCACACAAAAATAAAAACGAAATAATTTTCATTTTTAAATGTTGTCCTTTTAAAATTCCCATCAAACACATCAAAGATTAAACCAAAAACATTTTATATTTATGACAAAAGTTTGTTCCATTTAAAAAAGGGGGGAAAAACTTGTCAACAGTTTAAACAAACAAAATTGTAACGTTTACGAATATCAAGTGGGTCAGTGTTATTGAGAAGTGTTTGTCCCATGTGGCCGGTGTTTGACTTTGGCTAAAAAGGCACCCTGCTACTCACAAATTTACATTTGCCAAAGTTGTGATGGTCCAAAACCCACCGCCCCACTGCAGTCGATAATAAAAAATAAGCCACTTTTTCCTCTACCAAAATCAGCACAAAGTGCTGCTTGCTCTTGAATGGCTGGATATTAAACATATTTTGCTGATTAAAATTCCTTATATAGAATATTTTTTGCTGTTGCAGCTGAATGCAGGTAAATAAACTCTCCCTCTCGCTATATAACTTAACTAAAAAGCAAAATGACGGTTTAAAAGTTTATACAGCACTTGAAATGTTTTAAAATTAATTAAAAAGGTTTTTACTTAACATTTTTTTCGGTGTGCTACTATTTTAGACTACAGAGTCTTTAGTTATCTCTTTAGACAACAGCAAAATGTCATTATAGTAATGAATTGTAAAAATGGTGATTAAACAATAAAAATAAAGACAAACACATGCGATTTTATTTTTTGGAAATGAAGTCGTGTGTGCTTGAATATTTGAAATGAACTATTTATTCTATTTAAATATATTAGCTGTTGTGCTCTACCTTTAGCCAAAATAAAGTCGGTAAATATTGGCAGAGATTTCTCTTTGATTTTGGGCAGACGGTTTTTTTCAAAAGATTTGTTTAAATAATATTTATATTTTCTGTCTAAAAAGTTGGTTGTGTCCTGTAGCAAATATTTAACATTTTGTTCATTCATGTTTGTTTTTATACAATATTTAACATTTTGTTCATTCACGTTTGTTTTTATACAAAATTTCTTGCTACATCGACTGAAATTCTTGCTCGATATGTTGACTATCAATTGTCATTATAACGATGCAAAAGAAGTAGGATTTATATGAAATCTATAAGTTATGAGTTAAGTGGCGGCGGCGTGCTATAGTGGTTAAAGTGCTTGCCTACAAAACCAAGCAGCCAGGGTGGTTCGATGCCTGGCAGAGGACGAAAACTGTTCGTCATCGTTTTTACAGTTTTAAATAATTAAGTTGCTTTAACCCCTCCAAACAATTCATTCATTAAGCCCCCTGAGCACACCTCCCCCAGGAAAAGAGGATCACATCACGGCAAAGATAAGGCAGCCGCCACGCCTTGGGAAAAAGTAGGAATCAAAGATTAGCAAGGTTCCCCACCGGTACACCAAATACTGGGAAAGCGTTGTTTCTTGGCAACGACTGATTGCAGCCACTTAATCCTAGAACCTAGAACTGATACAATACAAAATAACAGTACTGAATTGATCGATACTCCAAGAACAAGGACAGTCAAATTTTACATGGGAGCAACTGCAACAAATCGTGTCAGATGGAGATGCTTTGTGACCGCCATATGCTTCCAAACATATTATAGTTAATGTAACCATATTATTGTCACCTACAACCATATTGTGGTTGAATTGGTCCTCCATTAAAAAACCACAACAATATTATGGTAGCCTTTAAACATGTTATGGTTAAATATGACAATAATATGTTTTAAAATTTACAATAGTATTTTCCTCTTTTTCAAGAGCAACATGCTATGGTTGAAAACCAACCATGCTGTTATATTTGTTGAACATGTTTTAGTTATTTTTTACCATAACATGTTCGGAGGCAACCATAATATGGTTGTGGCTTCTTATTGGAGGACTAATTCAACCATAATATGGTTGTCGGTGACATTAATATTGTTTAATGAAATATATTATGTTTAAAATATTCTCTAATAATAGTTTTGTTGGAGGTGACCATATTTAAACATGTTTTTTCTCTAAGTGTGGTAAGTTATAGATCGATTTTCATAAAACCGTCTCATTTCTAGCCTAATTAACTAAGACAGGCCAAATTTGACTACAATAGCATTATTTGATATGGCTAAGGCGACGAAAGTGTTTTTCGAGAGTGGGCTTTTTGCATATAGTAAATATACTGCATATGGTAAGTTATCGAACGGTTTTCTATTAATAGTGTTGTGTGATTTCTAGTCTTACAAAAGGCAGTTTGTGTTCGTTTCATTTTAAACAGAAATACAAATTGTGTATGGGGGTTGTTCCACATTTTTGTATATAACTCTATAACTCTTTTCCTACTGAACCGATTGCGCTGGATTTCAATACAAAACTGGTTAGGATAACCAGAAAGAAAATGACACTAAAACTGTTCTTTCCTAAAGAATCTTTCGAAATGAACGTTTTTTTAAAAAGATGGACAAACGACAGACAGAGGGGCGGACATGTCCAAATCGACTTAGTATTACTGAAGTACCCAGAACCATGGATTACATAGATATGTAACTCCTTTTTTATTGAAAAAAAATATATATATAAAGGATGGTTAAATTTTATGACCCGATGTTGAATGTGAACCACACCTAAACGTCAAGTTTTTTTTGGCATTTCATTTGACATTTCTCAATTTCAGACTAACTCAATTTGAACCATGGAAAGATACACAATCGAGCAACGCGTTAAAGTTATTCAGGCTTATTATGAAAATGGGCGTTCAAATCAAAATGCATTTCGTGCACTTCGTGACTCAGTGATGAGGCACATTTTTCCGCAGTGGATTCGTCAATAAGTAGAATTGCCGCATTACCCAAGAGTGATTGTCGAAAAACTAATGCGGTTTATGGGCTGGCGGCATCATCGCAGGCAGTCAGGCAGTAACTGTGAATGGTGTTCGCTATCGTGAGATGGTAACCAACTTTTTATGGCGCGAATTGGAAGATATGGATGTGGACGATATGTGGTTTCAACAGGCCGGTGCCACACAGCTAACGAAACAATAGCTCTTTTGTGCGACAAATTCAATGGTCGTGTTCTCACGTGGGGGCGATGTCAATTGGCCGCCAAGATCATGTGTTTTGACACCGTTGGACTACTTTCTTTGGGGTTATTTGAAAGAAAAGGTGTACGTCGATAAGCCAGCAACAATTCAAGAACTAAATGATGAGATCATTCTTATTAACGGCATAGAACCTTAATTATGCCTCAGCGTCATCGAAAATTGGGACCGTCAGCCGGAGGTGTAACGCCGATCCATTTGGCCGATATTATGTTCTATACATAATTTGACCATACCAATATTATCATAATAAAAAGATATGACAATAATTTCCTAAATAATTTGTGTTTTATTAAAAATCAACATCGGCCCTTAAAATTTAACCACCCTTTATTTACCTTTTCACACATTATGAACTGTGTGAATTCAACACCCTTGTAAGAATTCACCTCAATATTTTGACAAAAATTTGTAAGCAATAAACAATTAAAGCAATATTTTTTTATAAAATTTTTTTTAATAATGTGTTTCTTTATAATTTTTAAAAATAAATTTTAATTTTGAAATTGCATTTAAAACGATTCCTAAGTCTTAATTAAGGTATTTAATTAATCGATGTTTTGTTTTAATATTGCGCGAATAATTATTTGAGGTTAAAATTTAATCGAATAATAATCGAACAACGAATAATTTTGATTTTGTCTTGTTTAGAAGTTTAGAAATAATTTAGAAATAAGACCAAAAAATATATTTTTTAAACACAAAAATTTTATAAAAAAAAAAGGAACAACAATTAAACAAAAGGTACTTTATGTGATAAAAAAAGAAAACGTTTTTAAAAAAAATAGCATCAAAATTTAAGCTAATCTTCTAAAATTTAGAAAAGAATTAATTTTAAGTCAGACACTGAAAATGAAAAATGAAAATTAAATTAAAGACACTTTATTTATAAAAATAGAAACGGAGGTTAAAAAATTTATTTATATTGTAATAATTCAAGTTTGATTTGAAAAATATTTTCTTTTTTTTGTTTTTAACTAAAGTAACTAAAGTAAAGCGTTATAAAGCATATCCAATTTCTCTGACCTTTTTTCGTCTTTTCTAAAATTTTGTAGTCTTCCATTATACCACTTAAATCTCTTATTGATTTTTTAACTTAAGTTCCGAATTGTTTTTTACATAAGGTAATCGAAAATAAGCAATTTTAAATTATTCGAGCACCTAATCGCCCAAAAATGTTCGATTAATCGAACAACGGTTAATCTTTTTATTACCCTAGTTTTAATCCATAATGACCTTGGCGCTGGTTCCTTTTCATATTAAAAATATTTGCGTTATTTAGTGTGGCCGTGGGTTGTTCGTATGCGTCTTGAGGAGCTCTTTTCTTTAGGCGACGCTCTTTCTGTGTAAAGCAGGATAAAATACTTCAAGCTCCCTTAATAAATAGCCGTTGACCAAAGTCTCATCTGGTATTATGGAAATTATAATTTATAATTATACCCACTTCGCCATACGTGGGGTTTATTTTGATGTCTGCAGCACATACAAATTTGGTCTCTCGATATTCCCTTAAGCCTACAAATCGACATAGAATTACCTCCTGAACTGGCAAAACCAGGTTTGTCCATCCAGTTGGCTGTATAAACATTGTATTCTAAGTACACAATTTAAGAGACAGTTTAATGAAAATTGGTACAAGTGTTATAATTGTCATATCGGCCCAAACTTCACATAGCTCCCTTACAAACTTCTTTCCGGAATAGAGTCTTTGTGCCTATTAATTATCTTTTTACACTGGTATGTATTAAGATTGAAAGGGGGGGGGGGGGAGGAGGTGCTTTAATACCATGGTAGATAAGGGGGGGTGCTTTAAAACCATGCCAGATAAGGCCATGATGGCACTATTACTCAATTGAATGGGAGATAAAGCCATAATGCCCTTATTGCCCAATCATTGAGAGGTCAGGTCATATTAAAATTTTGCGAAATGAGAGATATAGCCATATTTTTTTGCAAATGAGAGATAAAGCCATATTTTTTCAGAATATTGTTATGCATGTTGTAAACATTCCTTAGTTATTATTGAAAAACATTTTTTTATTCTTGTGACGCACGTAGAAAAAGTGTAGTATGCGAAGCCAGATTTCAATACTTTACTTAAGTGTCTCCGGAACTGAAATGAGAGATAAAGCCATTTTCTAATATTGCTAATGTGAGCTAAGCCCATGATGGCATTATCTCCCATTCAAAAAATAAATAAATAAAAAAAAGCTTTATCTCCCTATTGAATGAGATATAAAGCCGTCATGGCCTTATCTGCCTTGGTATTAAAGCACCCTCCCGTAGATAAGGCCATGATGACTTTATCTCTTATGGAATAGGGAGATAAAGCCTTTTTTGTTTTTTTTTTTTTGCAACGTACAGCTGACCGAGAAACAGTACAGCTGACCGAGAAATAAACAAATTTTATTTGAATCAGTCTATATATTTGACCACAGCTTCCATCAAAATACCATCACCGAAAATTGCTTTTAGTGCTATAACAACCTTAGAAATAATGAAGATTGATGAAGAATTCATAATGATTTTAAATTCAACCCATTCTCAAATATCTATGGCTATAAATTGATTAAATATCATAAAAAAATAGTAACATATACAAAAAAAAAGAACACTTTTTCTGAATTTCTTAATAAAAAAAAATTCAAATAAAATCGATACTTTTTTCATACGTTTAATTTTTTTTTTGCTGGAAATGTGGGGAATATTTATTTCATACAATCATTATTACATATTCTTATTAACACACTAGCGGACCCAGCGAACTTCGCCTCGCTCCAATTTTAAGCCTTCAGACAAACTTTAGAGTAATAATACAACACAAATATTTAAATTTTACAATGTGATTTATTTGAATGGAATCAGTAGAGAGCGATTGGATGAATAATGTTTTTCGATTTGTTTTCCGGCGCAAAAACAAATAACGAAGACGGTTTCCCAAAACGCGAACATACAACGTACAGCTGACCGAGAAACTGGAAAATTCAAGATTAATCCCCCAGTCTTCTAGTGATTGGCCTTGCGCTTTATTGATTGTCATCGCAAATGCCAATCGAACGGTCAGTTGGAATAATGGGAATTCGTGGGATAAGGACTACCTCTCCTTTGAATTTTCCCTTGATGATTGTCCCCTGAATCACATTGTTAATTGGCTTTTTGACGGACAACCGCGTACCTTTGCACAATTTTGGAGAATTGAGATTCCGCAACATGATTAAGATCGATCCCACCTTCAGCGGTAAATTATTTGGCGGAGTTCCTGGTACATCAAGCAAGTTCAAAAATTCCGTCGGGTAGTTGGTCGCTTCATTTTCATCGGTCCTGCGATTTGACTATGAATAATAAAGTTTAAGCTATCGACATCCTTATTCTTCGCTGCTAGTATTGCCCTTTCCCAATCCAATCGAGATTTTTGTAATTTTGTGCAATGCCGGGGAACACGTAAGTAATGAATCGTGTTGTCACAATTATCATCAAAATAAATAAACTACAGCAAAAAAAATAGCACATTTACTGTAGAAAATTACAATGCCAAAATTACACCTGTCAGATTGCGCAAAGTCTAAGTCAACGTATACCACCATCTATCGGATTTTGACTGAGAACTTTCTATTGTTTGAGCCATTAAGGAATAATTTCACACAAAATTTCATACAAAAACTCGATTTTCGATCTAGTTGTTTATCTACGGTTACAACCACGAAAGTACTAACACAACTACTAACATAATCATAGTGGCTGACTTCTAAAACGTGAAATGCTTTGTATAAGAACACAATATAATGTTTCATTACGCCGCAGTACAATATATACATATGCAATGCAAGCCCTTGCAAAACATCAATGGTAAGTATTAGTAACGCAGCAAAAAAGCAATCAGAGCAGCGGTTTTAAAGTTGATGCTTTGTGATTTAATTTGCGAGCAATACAGATTTATTTTAATATTATGCATTGCATCACTTACATTTCAAAACGTTTAAGTAAACAGAACACATAGTTGCATTGTTTCGGTACTTTGTACATGTGCATTAGGGTGGCAGTTATTTTGCAAAATGTCAAATTTCAAGAACTGCGCCCCTCTATTTTTTTACGCTTGGTTTAAATATTTAATGGTGAAAATTTGAGACAAATTGGCCAATTCTAAACCTCGCCACACAGAGGTCAAAAGGTCAAATACGTGATTTTTCGCAAAAAAGTCATATAAAATAATTATTTTTCCTAATTTAACAATAAAAATTACTAAATATATTCTCTTATTCGGATGAAAGCTCAGGTGGTTTTCTGTATTAAATAATTAACTTAATAATTTATTGTGTAAGAAACGCCCCGTTATTAAGCATTTTCGTTTTTAAATGCACTTTTAATTTTTTTTAAAAGAAGTACGTATTTATTTTATAAACAAACAAATAAATAAAAAACAATAAATAACCAAACAAAATTGATAGTAAACAAAATAAAAACTAATAAACAATTCCATAAGAAACCAATAGAAAAACCAAGTAAAAATAAAATAAGTTAACTTATCTTAAGTAAGAAACTAAATATGTATTTAAAAATGGAATTAACGTCTATACTTCGAATTCAGTAAATAAGTCCTTTAAATTTGAATTTTTGGAATATTGGTGCCTATAATGTTGAACTACCTAAAATGCAAGGATATTTTAAGAATATTAACTTTAGATATTTAATTCAATATATTTTACCTTAAAAAGATACTGTCGCTGCTCTTCGTCTTTTGTTAATTTTTGATGGTATTCCTGAATTAATGTTATACCCCTTTCTGCACAGTCATTAACGATCTTAAGGTTTTCAAATATGTGTTTCCCGTTCAGATATTCTTCCGAGTCCTTCCAAGTTCTTGGATCTGTTTTTAAAAATATCTCAGAAATGTTGAAACGCTTAAATAAGTTTTTGGTATTTGCAGAAAATAGTGCTTCCAAAATTATTGAATCATCTCTATTAATAAAATGTTTTAAATCTTCTGGTTTTAGTAAAAGTTTTTTTGCAATGCACTCTTTTTCTTCTAAAGATTCTTCCGATATTCCAATGCCCATTTTCTCTATCAACTTCGCCTTAGTTTCTGCACAAATCCTTGGATCAAATAAAACAAATCCAACGCACTCTTCGCTTAAATAATATAAATGGTTCACTATTTTTGTAATTGCTTTTTCTGCAATGTTTTTGTTAATTTCCTTATACTCTTCCAATTTGCGTAAAAATTTTATATCATAAGTGGGGCCAATACAGCATTTGAAGAGTCGAACCAGAAAATTGAATAGCATTTTATTATGAATCCGGCGAGTTCTATTAAACCATTACTTTCGCAATCGCTGAGTTTAGAAACTGTTTTCGAAAAAGCAAAATTTTGAGGCAGTAAATAGCTTTAGACATCCACCTAGCTAAATGATACGCCCCAGGCCTGTAAAACGAAATACCTTTAGGTGGAGTGCCTCCCAAAAAAATTACAATAAGCTCCAGAAATTCCTTGTAATCATCTCTCGGTAATGCCTCCAATAGCTTTTTGTTACAAAAAGCTATTATTACTTCATACTCATCTTTTAATATTTCCTTAATTCTTGAGTCATGTATTCCAGGCTCGTACTTGTCTTGCTGAATTTGATGCCAAGCCTTTCTAAATTTTTTGAACACAACTATATCAGGAATTGTGGAATGTACTCCAATATTTGCTTTCAAAAACACAGCAGACAATACTATTTCGAAAATGTGATGACGGCAGCCCATATACAAAATGTCACGTCCAATTCTTCTTTCTAGTAAAGTGCATGCCCCTTTGAATCTTCCAGTCTTTGATGATGTTGTATCGAAAACAAATGCCTCAGTTTTGCCTAAAATACTATGTTCATCCAAAGTGTCAAAAACAGCGGAAGATATTTCAAGACCTGTTCCAGAGGAAATATCAGGCATATTTAAAATTTGTTCGATGTTAGGTGCGGTAGCTATAATTGACAAACGATCTTCCGTCTTCCCGGTTATAGTGTTTAGAAGCTTCGTATCCCAATGTATTGTAAGTGGTTGATCTATTGCTCTAAACTTTTGAACAATATTCTTGCTGAGCTCTTCTCTTAAAACCTCTCGTTGATGGCGCAAAGAAGTGCGATTTATCACATATTCATTTAAGTTTAATCCTAACGCATCTAAAACTGCAACCAGTATATGCACGACATCCCTGTTGCTTACTTTTATCTTGTCAAAAACAGCAGCAAGTCTGGGCGTTAAAATATCTTTTCGCGCTCTTTTGACTTTAGTTGCTGTCATGGTTTCCGTTTCTTCTTCACTTTCTTCGAATTCGGATTCAGAATCTGACACTGTAAAATTATTCAACCTATTAGAATTACCTGCTGAAGTCGATGGGTTTTGCATATTTCTTCTCTTTCTCTCTTCCTCCGCCTCGAATCTTTTTTGAGTTCTTTCGTTCTTTTTTAATAATTTATAATCTATTCCAATCATGCTGCCAGGGCGACCTATTAATCTTTGATTTCTTAGGAACACTTTGTCTTCCTCCAGGTTAATTAGGCTTAATGCATCATTATGAGCAATATCAAATAAATCATTTAGAGCACTTTTCCATTCTTCTCTTCTGATAATATACGTGTCTCCATCTCTTTTTCTGGTTTTCACAAGGGTTCTCCAATCCTCATGCAAGTCCAGAAGCTTTTTAACAGCTCTGTGAAATTGTTGCACCGGAATTTTAGCTTTTTCCCAAAATATTGAGCATTCTTTTACAACTATTCGAGCACTTTCTTCTACACTTAACTTTGTTACTCTAGTATTAAAAAATAAAACTTTTAGGCATTGCCCCTTTGATGGAAGCTTTGCTCCTGTTATCTGGAAATTTGGAAATCCAACTAGATAAATTTCTTCTCTTGAGGTCGACATTTCTTACAGGATATAAATTTAAAATCAAAACACACGCGAAATTTGGAAACGTTTTAAAAACACAAACATAGAAGTTTAAATTTTATGTAATTGTTTAACTAATGTGTATTTGGGAGTCCCCCTTTTAAATAATTGAATATATGGCGTATTTATTCAGCGGTGTATTCAGTGCAGTTCTTGAAATTTGACATTTTGCAAAATAGCTGCCACCCTAATGTGCATGTTTAAAATACAGTAGTAAAACTATATACATACAAGCTTTGTATTAGTACGTTTTGGAATTCAGCCAGTTAGTTAATTAGGTATTTTAAACATATGAGTAAGGTTTTTTCTCTCTCTTTCTGATATTTGATTTTGAAGACGTCTGGTAAGACCAAAAAAGTTTTTATAATATCAATTTACAAGATTACTCGATTTAAATCCATTTAAAATATAAAAAAACTTGCAGAACTATTTTTTATTTGCATAACATTTGGTCAGATAAGTTCACTTCAAATAAAAATTTCTTTGCAAGATTTTGTGCAGATCAAAATCAATATCCATAAAAAATACTTAAGATTAAATTTACACTTTAATTTCCTTCCCTCATTTAACTCAAGTACATGAGCTCTTCCACTTATCTCCTTCACGTATAGTCTTACATTCTAAATACTTGAAGTAAAAAAAATTTTTTGCTATTAACAAATATTATTTACTTAAACGATTGACGGTATTTTCGTCTTTGGTTTAATTTACTTTAAGAGCGTAAATAAAATAGATTCGGTTTTATCGAATCGATAAGATTTCTAACAACTTTGCTGAATGTTTTAATGGGAACTTACAATATTTTCGATTAGTATTGACATTTTTAATAAAAGTTTATTTATTCAGCTATTGTGTTGACTTGTTAAAATCTAATTAGATCCATTTGAATCACAATGATAAGCTTTTGTTTCCAAACGTGTAAATTTTGGTTTAGTAATCACAGTCATAGTTATAGTAAAACTTTAGAACACTTACATACTCAGAGATAATTAAAATCTGCTGTGATAAGGAATTTTGCTTTATCTTTTACGTGTTGATTAAAAAATGTGATCTTGAAGTGTTAATGGTTATTGAAAATAGATTTTGCGAACTATAAAAATTCAGGAATGGGTATTGTAATTTTAATTGTTTTTAACACACTGAATCAAATATGGCATGTAAATATGTACTATAAAATGGGATATAAAATTTAAGAAATACAATTAAACAAACATTTGTTGTAAATATTTTATATTTTAGTTGGTCATAATAACGTTTTTCAAACTTACAAAGTATTTTATTTCTACTAAATACAAGCCTTTAACCGCTACTTTCCCTTTCTCCCTTGCTTTCGAGAAAATATTTATAGGTCAAAGTTTATGTTTCTAGGTTTTAACAAAAAAAAAAAAAAAAAAAAAAAAAAAAAATTTCATCTAATAGGTTCATATTCACTCAGGATCATGCATGTTTAAATCTATGTTTCTTAATCGAATATAATAAAAATTAGAACAAAAAAGTACCATAATTTGTCATATTATAGGTTTTCATTCTCTCAGGACCCTGCAACTATAATTTTATGTTTCTAAGTTCAATATTATAGAAAATTCAAGAATTACCACATGCAGCGCTTAAAAGTAAAAGAATGAATTTCTCGTATTTCCACTTTTTGATAAATTTGTCCACCATTGAAGTATTACAAATTTCAACACAGCAGTGGAAGCCCATAAATTATTACGTATCAATGAATGGAGAAAATAATTTTTAAAAAAGTACCAAAAGATTATTTATTTCTATATTTTTTGGCTTAAAACACAACCTTCTTCTGCAAAAATTGATATTATGGGTTTCGACAAACTGTATGTAAGCATGCGTAAAATTTGGGGTTTCAAAGTCTAAACCTATATTGGTAAAATCCGGTGTTCCGCAAGGTAGTCACCTTGGCCCTCTTTTGTTTCTGCTCTTTATCAACGACATGCCTGAAATTATTAAACATTCACTTATACGATGTAAAAATATTCTTTAACTTCACGAACTCTTTAGACCACATTTATCTTCAGGAAGACTTAGATACCTTTTATAATAATGGAATTAAACCTAATGAAATGTAAACATATGCGCTCTTCTAGAAAACGTTGTATTATAGATAACTATAAACTCGGTGACTATAAAATCGAGATAGTGGACACAATTATGGATCTTGGCATTTTACTGGATTTAAAATTGAATTTTATTCAATACATAACAATGACTGTCAACAGGGCTCGTTGTACTCTGGCTTTTATTAAACGTTGGACGAAAGAATTTAATAATCCTTTCGTCACTAAGCAACTTTACACATCTCTCGTTAGACCAATCATGGAATACGGTTCGATTGTATGGTTCATAATGATCATATTGAATCCATTCAAAAACAATTCTTACTTTTTTGCCTGAGGAATAGATACCGAGGATATGATAATCTCCCCTCCTATTCTACAAGATTATCCTTAATGCGTTTGCCAACACTGAAAAGTCGCAGATTTATGCTAAATATATCATTTGTAATTAACTTAATAAATGGAAAAGTAAGCTCCATTATTTTATTAAGCAGATTATCAATTAACATTCCACGACGTAGGGTACGGTACTATAATCCCTTATTTATAAAAACTTTCCGAACTAACTATGCTATGGCAGGCCCATTTAGAAAACTGTGTTGTTGCTTTAATGAAATATTTGAATTTGTTGATTTTACTTTAGATGTAAATATTGTGAAACGTAATATTATAATTAAGTTAAATACTCATTTGAATTAGGCTGTAAGGATTTTTCCATAGACCTAATTATATTAAATAAATAAGTAAATAAACAAATAAAAGATAGATGGGGTGACAAAAAAGTACTAGAATACAGGTTTTACCCGTTTATTTACTAAAAGTTCCGGAATTCGAAAAAGTACTAGACACCTGCCCGCTTATTTTTCAAAGGAACAACGATATGTATTGAATTTTTTTAGTTTTGAAGATATCAGGGTACCCCTTTTTAACCCCTAAACATTCGAACTCCCAAGAATCCTAACGTAGTGGATCGGCTTGGGGAGAGACCAACCTCCAGTTCAGATTTCAAATTTTTAGCTTAAGTCGCTTAGGCTGTGCGATGATGAATGAGTCAGTGAGTCAGACAGTCAGTAACGTTAAAATTTAATATAAATTTATGAGAAAAAGTTTTTAAATTTACGTTTTCTGTCTTGTTTAATGATTTAGTTCTTACGAGTATACCCATCAAATTGCAATAGGGAGGGTGTTGTGCTCTTATGCTGATGTGTGTAACACATAAGCACATACACAGAAAAAATTATTTTTCCAATTCAAACAAAAAATTTGTAGAATCAAACAATTTTTTGTCTGAAATCGGTCCTATAAACAAATTCGCATATTCAAACAATTTATTTGCATTTTGTTTATTGAAAAAAAACACTGATTTTTTCAAACAAATAATTTAACTGAATCAAACAAAAAGTTTACTGAAATTCATATACTAAATTTCAAAATCAAAAAAAAAGGTTTTTGCACAAGCAATGATGCGCACACAAGCTGGCACTGTATTAGAAGATGATGGCAGAGAGAGCAGAGCGGCCGGCTGGCTTTGAGACACATTTTTTTGTTGCAATAATTTTTGAACGAAGTCTTTTTTTATACACACCATGTTTTTCGTCATCACTCACTGTTGCTGTATCCTTTCCTTTGCTAATGAAGAAGAAATGTAACCCAAAAACGGCGACAAACCGACTCGATATGTTTTTCGTCATCATTATATTTTAGTATTTGATGTATTTAAGCAAACAGTTTGAAAAAATTTAATACGGGATTTTGGTTTTTTTTAACCAACTTTGAAACCAACCAGAAATTTATTTTGTTTCTTATAATGTTGTTGTTGTTTCTGTTGTTTAAAAAGAGTGAGACGTTTTTTTACCTGCTATTTGTTTTTTTTTACTTCAAACCTCTTTTCCTCTTACTGTTGTACTTTTTTAAAGTGTCCAAAAATAGACTGTATGTGTTTTTTGTTGTAGTTCTTATATTTCACATTAGGAAGTGTTGCTTACGATCAAATAAAAAAAGACGACAACATTAAAAAGCGTTAAATATTTCATACAAAATTATGAAAACTTGAAACTAATAGCGCGTGTATTATATTTTTGAATGGTTGTCAACATTTTTGTTGGTTAAATAAAAATCAAACAAAAATTTTAATTGAATCAGTAAAAGAATTTGTAGAAATTAAAAAAATTTTCAAACAAGCGTTTGTTTGAAAATAATTCGGCAATAATTGTTTCTATGTAAGAACCATAGTTTAGCATGCCAACCGATTCAAATTCACTTTACGACGTCAATCCGTCTGGCTGGCAGGTCATGTGTCTAGAGATAATTTTATAAAATTAAGTATATATGGGGCAATTTATGTCAAATCGGACAGCTTGGAGAAAATATTTTTTGATTTCCTTTATTTTTTACTGTGTTGATGTTCCTTCTCAACAGTACATTTCAGCAAATTTTCAGATTTTTTTTTTTTTTTTGCTTATGGTTGCAGAGATATCGAATATTAAAAAATCACGTTATAAGAAAACTATTTTCAAATAAAAACGCATAACGTTTTCAATATTAGTCCAATTGGAATAATTTTCTGTATTTATTCATTTTTTGTCTACTATCCAATAAAAAGTAGAAAGCCCACTGTGCAGGCTTGGCTGCGATTTTGGAGATTTAATATTTTAAATAATTTTTTTTTTTTTTTGTATTAAAATATGATTTTTTCAACAAATTTTAAGACCCGTTTGGTTGTGGTATTTAAATAATTACTATTTTTCAGATTTTTTGAAATTTGTAAAAAAAAAATTAAGCCACTGTGCCAAAATATTCCTAACAGTACCTCTAGTGCAATATAGTTACTTGTTAAAACGGATGTTGTTTCGTTTTCCTTAATCATATTGCTATTTCGGGAAATGCTTACATTTTCCAGGAATCGATGTCCTTAAACCAATGCTATTGAAAATATTGCGTATAAGTATTGGATATCCAACCCTCGTTGCAAACACTTGTGAAAAACTCTTCGGAATTCGTTAATATATTTTGCAATCATCTTGTCAGCCTTTTAGCACATGATTTTATAGCAAAAAAAAAAAAAACTAATAAAAATAGTAACTACTCGTGTCTTATAAACACTCTCCCTAAAATTCATTTAAAACGAAAAAATCTTATACAGATGAAAATATTGTTTCGAAAGTTAAATTATCTAAGAATTATTTATAGTTATAGTTATAAGTTATCTTGTACGTTATAGTTTAATGTTATATTAGTTACTTAAAATTGTCATGTATAATTTTCAACACAACTGTTATTTTAAAATAATTCCTACATGAATTTCTCAGTCGTTTCTAGAAATGGTTTTAGAACATAATAAATAGATATTACAGGAAGGTTCAGAAAAAATCTAGAAATAGCTATGAAATATAAAAAGGGTGACTCATAAATAATTAGTTGAGTTTGTTTTGTGAAACGGTTCTGTTCGTAACTAACAATTGTGAACAAAATAATAAAGTTTGTAAAGTTGAATAAGTGTGTGTATTTATTTTTATTTGCAATTAAAAAAACTCAACGGTTTATTATAAAGGGAGTAAACCGAACGCGTTTATTAAAGGAAAAACGTAACAATTGGTGTCAGAAGTGGGATTGCAATAAAAAAAAAAAATATATATAAATAAAATAAAAAAATAAAAACTATACAAACAACAATGAAATTCGATAAGCTAAAAGTTGAACAGCTGAATAAAGAGTTAAGCAAGTTGGATCTGCCGACTGCAGGAAATAAAGCTGAGTTGCAGAAAAAATTAATCGATGAATTCAAGCGACGCAAAATTGACATCGTAACTTATGAATTTGAAGAAAAAGAAAAAATGGAAGTTGCAACCCGTGCAGTATCCAACAACATGGATCTCAGCACAATGTTTGCTGCTATGATGGCGAAAATGGAAAAAATTTCGGCGGAAACTGCTAGCAAAATGGAAGAAAATTCAAAAGCTATCGTAGCAGAAAATTCTAGAAAAATGGAAGAAAATTCTAGAAAAATGGAAGAAAACTCTACAAATATGGAGAAAATGGTAAAGGAAAATTCAGGCACCATCTTAGCCGAAATTCAAGAAAATTTAGTTGTGAAAACGAGTAACACAAATATTACGACCTGTGGTAACATATATGGTGAAATCCGCATTTTGACTATCGACACTGGTGCAGGACATTCCATTATAAGAGCTGATTTGATAAAGGGAGCTGTCGAGCCACTAAGTGCTGTAAATTTGCGAACAGCTACGGGAGAGCCGGTCATTGTCTATGGCAAAGCCAGAGTGGAAATAAGAATGGCCGATGTGATCGTTTTTGATGAGTTTATTGTGGCTAAAGTTATGGATGAGGTCATAATTGGAGCAGATTTTATGATTCGTCAAGGCATAAGTCTAGATATGGGACGACCCCTTAACGTTCCCAACGAGGCGATGAAAAACGTGGGAAAACGAGCACATATTCAAGACGGCCCAGTAAACATAAAAGCAAGCACGCACTGTACAGAGTCTAAAAACAAGAAGCGCATAAATGAGATTCGCTTATTACATGCGGAACCCAGCGAAGACTGGTCAACGGCACAGAAACGTGACCCCGTATTAGCGCAAATTATGAAGGCTAAAAAAGAAAGGCCGACTCAAGAAGAAATTAGATTGGAGGGTCCACTAATGAAAGCCTATTGGGCGCAGTGGAGTAGTCTGCGGATGGTAAATGGTTGCCTATACCGTGCATGGGAAAGTACTGATGGCAAAACGGTTAAAAACCTTATTGTTGTACCGTCTTCTAAAGTATGTGAAGTTGTGAGGAAATTCCACGAAGGTACTGGTGGTGGGCATCTTAGCGTTACGAAAACCACAAAGAGGTTAAAAGCAAGCTACTATTGGGTCGGTTGCAAGCAAGCCGTGATTGATTGTATAATTAAATGCCCACAGAGCGTTGCAGACGGTGGTCTAATTGGAGAAAGTAGAAATCCGGTCCAGTAGTACAACTTTGGTGAACTATCCGTACCAGCGAATAATAATGACTCTATAATAATGACTCTACCCAAGAGCAGAAAAACGAGTTAAGACGAAGGCGTGTTAATTCATCAAATGACCAGATGAAAGCCATAAATAATGGAGTGGCAAATTCTGAAGGCTTCAAAGAAGGCCAGCTGGTTTTTCAAGATTTTGTTTGTCGTGCTTAATTCCCAATTTTTATTCTTGAGAAAAACACTGAAATTTATTATTGATGGGATAAGCTATTCCTATGCGCATTTGACCGGTTGCTCAGGCCAGATCATCAGGAAACTTCATCCAAAGATGTTAGAGAATCTAAAGATATTATACAAATAATCAAGAATAAAAATTGGGAATTAAGCACGACAAACAAAATCTTGTTGATTGAAAACTTTGTATTCCCAAAAATTACTTTGATAATAATATAAAATAAAATACAGCATAAACAATAAAAGTCCTCATTCTCTCTCCAAATCTTGGAAGCGTGTTTGTAGATATAACAAAAACTAATTAGTATTGTGGTTATTTTGTCGAACTATTTATGGTTTTTTAATCCAAATTTTAATATTTTCAATCAGGCTTAAGTTCATCAAATTTAATTTTTCATTAAATTATTTTTATGAAGAAAGGAGTTTTACAACATCAAATAAAATTCAAATAAAATTGTTATTGATAATTATACATTCTTGTCTAACCTGAGATTTGAGCACAGGCGGCTGGACTGAGATTCGAACCCAGGCGGCTGGTTACCCTGACATGTTGCGATCACAACCACTTGATCCTTAAACCAAATTGTATTTTAACCTTTGGTAGATCGAAATTTGTCCTTCAAGTTGTGCTGAAAAAGGTCAACAAGAAAAAGAAAGACGAAATGGAAAAAACAAAAATGTACTTTGGACTTCAAGAAAAATTCTTGAAAAAAGGTCCAAGGAAACAGAAGTAAGGAAGAACATGATAATCTTTCAAAAAAGCAAATTTCGATCTACCAAAGGTTAAAATACAATTTGGTTTAATGATTGATGCTTGACTATTGACGTCAGCAGTCATCGATGGCTGCGAGTGTAAGACGGCAAATCCCTCTGAAGAGATCAAGTGGTTGGGATCGAAACATGTCAGGGTAACCAGCCGCCTGTGTTCGAATCGCAGGTCAGTCAAGAATAAATAATTATCAATAACAATTTTAATTGATTTTTATGTTGTAAAATTCCTTTCTTTATAAAAATAATTTAATGAAAAATTAAATTTGATGAGCTTAAGCCTGATTGAAAATAATATAATAAAAACTTTTAATTTATGGCAGACCTGTTGCATACCTATCAAACTTTTTGTGGTGTCAAGTGCGAAATGTTATAATTTCAGTGAAAAGTTTGCAGATTGAAAAGTAGAAGAAAATAACTTTCAACCATAAATTCTTAGTTTTACCTCAAAACAGCTTGTCGTTTAAATCAATATTTTCCATTCTCTTATTTATTTCCTCATGATGAGGAGGAGGTTGAGACAATGTTTAATTTTCTCTGCCAATACCCCGTTTTCGGGGATATTAGGTTAAGTCATTTTGAGAAACCGAAATTTATATGTTTGGACAATATGTCCAGTGTAAGAATGAAATCGATCTCTATGTTTTGCAGCGAGTCGGGGTGATTCGATTCTGCAGTGATGTCTGGGAAATAATCTGGTGAATACTGGCTGACTCTTGTCACTGTCTAGAGGTATCACCTAAAAGAACCGCTTTAAGGACCAAGTGAGCCGTCTACGAGTCGGCTCTTTTCTCTCTTTCAATTCAAGTCGTCTTCTGTGATTAAAATCTCTTTATTTATTTTAAGCCAGCTAGCATATGTCGATAATGTTTCTTAATATTAGAAATCTTCATTCGGATTTGTGTGTTTATTATTAGTTCCAAAACTAGTCGGCACTCCACAGCGGTTTTGTAAAAAACACCTTATCAGAGTTACAAGTTTTTTTTAATGTCTCTTTATACTGTCATAGTGAAAATATTTACACGTACGAAAATTTCAACACACATATTTAACATTTTAATTGATTGTATTATTATAAGAAAACATGCATGTGTCTTTATTTAAAACACACAATATTGTTTTGTGTTATTTAACATTAATATAACTATTAATTTAATTTACTGAATAATTGTAATAGATTCCAGTCTTTTATAAACATTCGTTGCATATACAATTTAATTACTTTAATTCATTTATGTTATAAAATGCAATTCAATATAAACTATAAATTGTGTTAAATTAGTATGAGACTAAATGCGGCATCGTGCGAAATAAAATGAAGAGACATTGTTTATTCTTCGGAGGAAAAACAACGTTAATTATTAGAAATAAGCAATATTATTAATTACAATAACAATATTAAATGTTTTAAAACATACTTATACACAAACACAGCTATTAATACATACATGTGTGTGTGTGTTTCTATTTCTTAGAGTAGAGATAGAAATATCACCATCATTTATCTGAAACATCCATTTGAATAAGTATGAAGAATAAAACAAAATTAAGCTTTTAGTATAATGAAATTTTATAATGAATTATAAAACACAATCACACATATAGACTTATACGTACATACCTGATAATAATGTATTGTGTTCTAACTAAAACTGTTACAATCAATAGCTGACTGAATAACAAACTGACTTATAAGCAACTAACAAGTTATGAAATGTAATTGCAAATATGTGATCACATGTTTAGAATTCTAATAGAACGCATAAGTTGATATACATATAAAGAATTTAAAAATATTAAATAAAAACTTTGCGCACGAGGTTTGCATGGACAGACAACTAGCCATCTAGGAGAGCGGATGGACGTCCTTAAATCGATTTAAAATTTTCGTGAGTCAACCGGTACATTAAAAGGTGGGGGTAGCTTAACATAATTGATCAATTCACAAGCCTTGTCGTATGGCTTATCGTTTAAAAAACGATATTTGTGATTTTTAGCGAGCTTTAATTTTCTAATTAAAAAATGTTTCTGCTGGAATTATCGAATTACTTCCTTCGCAAAAGTTTAATAGTAGCTTGTGAGCCTTGATTTTCTGAAATTAGGGTGGCACATTAGGATGGTAAAAACAGAGATCTGGTGGTTAATACTAGAACGAGATACTTGAGATCAATGCCTCTAAGGGCGAAATACATTAATATTACGAAAAATGCAAAAGACGTAAGCCCGGCAAAAAATTGTTTTTCGAAACCTCCTTGCAAAAATACTTGATATTAGAGGGTGTACGGCGCACTTTTTTCCTTGTAAGTTTTTACTCTCTAGTGTACATTATTGATCCTTATGAGTTGATTTAACTATGCCCGTCTGTCCGTTGGTTAAGGGATTAAGTTGCTTGTTCAGAAGGACGACCCTAGTGGTATACCTTCAACTTGCAACAAAAGCCTATGTATTACCTCCCCGTGGTAATCCCTGGAAACATCTCTTGTAGATGGCTAAAATACAAGGCTCTAGTGGAGACTTCGCTAGGATGTGACGATACGAGATCCAAAAGTCTAGCGCCCTTGAATTGGCTTCAAGGCCGAGAAGTATTCACCATAGTACTTAAGGTTATATGGCTCTCCTTGGGGATCGCAGGTGTGCTGATCATTGGATGAGGTATTGGTTTATCTTCCATTTGCAGTGGAAGACTCTTGTAATTTCAAGGGATTTGATTCAGAAAGCCAAATCTGTGTGAAGAAAGTGTGAAAGGTTCATACTTTGGAAGTTGCACTACACGGTTGTTTTTGTAAGCCAAATTGGACAAGACATTTATGTCTGGGTGGAAAGGTTTGCAGCGTTATGATACCAAGATGGGATTAGTAACACCATCCTGATACGGTTGTTTCTGTGTGCCCTTACACAGTATAAGCCCGAGGGGAAGGCAGGTGAAAACTCTCCGTCGGTACCCGTTGCATTCCTTTCTAAAAAATTTGTCCAAAATAAGGTCTTGGTTGTAGCAGTTGTTTCCTTTGCAAAAGATTAGTGTTACTGGACAAGAACGAGGCTTTTTGCTTCAAAATGCTTTTTTTACCATGATATCGATAAACCAATTACACGAGGTGGCTGTGGATCTACCCAAACTTACGCGGGTAGATTGTTTCCAAATTACAATTGGAACTAGTGGAGTGGTTCGGCTGTAAGGAGGAAACATCTTTGTCATGTTGCTAATCAACAGGAGCTGCATGACAGGTTCGAACAACGCAGCAGAGTTTAGATAGTTCAAACTTCCTAGCATGTAGTTTGAATGTACTCAGTATCGCCAACTGTTTACATATTGCAAGATATGCGAGACTTGTCAACTCTGTACATCGACATTTAGTTAATGTAAATAACTCAGTGGCTAAGACCCCCCATGCAATTATGTCAGAGTACAGGTATTCGTGTAAAACATGGACATTTGTCCGTTGGTTAAAATGGGTTAAAAAACAATCATAGATACGATGTGGACTAAGTTGTAATACATATGGGGGATTTCATGTCAAGTGACCCAATTTTGAAATCGATGTCTTCCGATTTGGATGAAATTTGCACCAAGGTTAGTCCTATTGGATAGTAGTTTAGACACAAATTTTCAACAATATTGGTCTAAACGTTTCTGAGTTTGACATTTTGACCATACTTATTACCTATTGGTGTTAGCAAAATTTGTCCCAAGTAGCTTCGATAGCTATTTGATCCATCTTTTGAAAAAATTTTTTTTTGTTTTTTTAAAAAAATTTTTTTTATTATACCCTCCACCACAATTAGTTGTGAAGAGGGTATATTCAGTTTGTCATTCCGTGTGAAACTTTTTTACTATTCATCTCAGACCCTATAAAGTATATATATTCTGGGTCCTTGAGTAATTTTAAGTCGATTTAGCCATGTCCGTCTGTCTGTCCGTCTGTCCGTCTGTTGAAAACACGCTCACTTTCGAAAAACTCAAAAGAAATCAACAAACTTGATGTCAAATTGCTTGTAGTTATCCTAAGCAGTTTGGGATTGAAATTCAGCAAAATCGGTTTAATAGGATCTGAGCTATGAATCAAAATGTGGAACCACCACCTAAAAAAAATTGATAATTTTGTTACAAAAACTAACATAAATGGTGGAAAAATGCACAGAATGATATAAGATTTCGCAACAATTCGTTTTATTCACCTGGAAATCACGCTGTGAAATTTCGTGAAGATCCGGCAATAATTTACCCTAGGCTCCATATAAGCCCTACTCCCGGGAAACAGTATATTAAGCCTAAAACCCTAACTAACAACTCTATCATTACAAATTTTGGCAAGTCACAGTTACATAGGACTAGAAATTAAACTGTTAAGTTTCGTGAAGATCGGTCCATAATTTACCATAGGCCCCATATAAAACCTACTTCCGGAAAACAACTTAGTACGCCTAAAAACGTAAAAAATAATGCTATCATAACAAAATTTGGTACATCAAAGTTTTATTGGACAAGAAATAAAATTGTGTTATTTCGTGAAGATCGGTCCATAACTTACCCTGGGCCCCATATAAACCTTACTCCCGGAAAACAGTTTAGTACGCCTAAATCCGTAAAAAATAATGCTATCATAACAAAATTTGGTACATCAAAGTTTTAGAGGACAAGAAATAAAACTGTGAAATTTCGTGATGATCGGTCCATAATTTACCCTGGGCCCCATATAAACCCTTCTACCGGAAAACAGTTTGGTTGCCTTAAACCATAATTAATAACAAATTGTCACCGTTTAAGATTATAATAACATCATAAACATTCGAACTGTCGGTGGAGGGTATCAAAGATTCGGCACAGCCGAATATAGCACTCTAACTTGTTTTTTTTTTTTAAATTTAAAACTTTTTTTTATTTTTTTTTTTAGCGGGAATGTTTTTTTTTTTTTTTTTGTTCAAAAGAAAGCTTATGTCTTTTCCTTTAAGGTAGTTTTGGTCGCTTTTTGGGATGCGAGTGGCTTATGTATAAAAAAAAATAATTTCTAACTCTAGACGAGGGTTTTTAAATTTTTAGCATATGCAGTGTTCTTTCTCATCCATGTAACTTCCTACCTATTGGTGTTAGCAAAATTTGTCCCAAGTAGCTTCGATAGCTATTTGATCAATATTTTGAAAAAATTTTTTTTTGTTTTTTTAAAAAATTTTTTAAATCTTTTTTTTTAAATTAAAATTTTTTTTTTAAATGTAAAATTTTTTTTTATCCGGAATGTTTTTTTTTATCCGGAATGTTTTTTTTTTTTTTTTTTTGCTCAAAAGAAAGCTTATGTCTTTTCCTTTAAAGTAGTTTTGGTCGCTTTTTGGGATGCGAGTGGCTTATGTATAAAAAAAAATAATTTCTAACTCTAGACGAGGGTTTTTCAATTTTTAGCATATGCAGTGTTCTTTCTCATCCATGTAACTTCCTACCTATTGGTGTTAGCAAAATTTGTCCCAAGTAGCTTCGATAGCTATTTGATCAATATTTTGAAAAAATTTTTTTTTGTTTTTTTAAAAAATTTTTTAAATCTTTTTTTTTAAATTAAAATTTTTTTTTTAAATGTAAAATTTTTTTTTATCCGGAATGTTTTTTTTTATCCGGAATGTTTTTTTTTTTTTTTTTTGCTCAAAAGAAAGCTTATGTCTTTTCCTTTAAAGTAGTTTTGGTCGCTTTTTGGGATGCGAGTGGCTTATGTATAAAAAAAAATAATTTCTAACTCTAGACGAGGGTTTTTCAATTTTTAGCATATGCACTATTTTGAATTTTTTCCTATTTGTGTTTAAGTGTTTCTAAAGCCTTAAAAATAAAACGTATTCAAAGAAACTAGACAAATAACCTTTCCGACGGTATGTTACAAACCCAATTATTATTTTATACCTTCGATACTGTATATTTCGATACATTTAATTTTTACTCGGAAATTGTAAGACAATAATGCAGGTTGTCATTAAAGATAATTGTTGTTTTAAGCTTTAAAATTTGATATATGTATAAGAAAGAATTAAGGAAAAATCAGTTTTTGGCGATGTGTGTATAAAGATCAACTCAGAATCACTTGTTAAAGACACCTATCGATGTCCATCCATCCGTTTGGTTTGTTGTGTGTTCATGTAAACCTCGCGCGCAAAGTATAAGTTGCAATTTTGCAGATAATTTGATCAAATTTGGTAAATACATTTTAATTATACTAAAAACAAGGGTATGTAAATGATAAAAATCGGTCTAAAATTTAAAATATTTCCCATAAAAACTTTTTTTCCAAATTATGGGGTTTTCTTTTTTGACAATAATTTTCCATGTATGCTACGGGATTTCAAAATCCCGAATCCCGGGATTTTCTTAAATTAATCCCGATTGGCATCCCTAGATAGTACCCTTTTTTGCATCTGCGCTTAGTACTTTTTTATGCAAGCCATTATATTTTTATCAACTTTTTTCTTGTGTTTGCGTATAAATTTGTAATATTGTGATTTATGCACTCAAAATATGGTATAGTTAAATTCAAACGAATATTCATCTTAAACAAATTAAAATTCATTTAGAAAACGGATAATTTATTTCATTTAAAACAATTGATTTTTTCATTAATTTCTAAGTTTTTTATTTATTACTTTTAAAAAATATATTTTAACCGACAAAAATCAAACAAATTAAGAAAATAAATACTGAAAACATTATTTTTTGGTAGTTTGTTTTTTTAATAACAAACAAAAATGTTGAAAAATAAAATTGTTCGTAAAATAACTATATTTTTATTAAATTTTAACAGTACGGAAAACGAATTAGTTACTGTAATAATTTTATGAGTGTGGTTATATTGTGATGGTTACAAATACTTTTGGATTTTCGTTTGTTTTACTTTTATTTATATTTTTTTTGCGCCAAATTTTTAACAACAGTTAACTTTAGTTATGGAATATCAGTGTTGTTAACGCTTATTGGAATTCAAAGAAAATTTAATTTAATATACAAATTTTAAATTCAATATTTAACACACTAAGTACACATTAGTGTTGAGTGTAAAACGTAGCTATTATTTTGTTCCATTGTAATTTAGAAAAATGTATCACTTTTTAAGGGTGCTTATTACCTGTTAAATATATTACACAAATAAAATGCATTATTAGTTTTTAGAAAAGAAAACACCATTAGACTCTTTGTGTCCGTAAACCTTCTAATTAGGTTGGTATTTAGTCCTTGATATTTTTAGTTAGGCTTGAGTTCATCAAATTTGGCGGCATGAAATAACCCCCCAAAAAAATTATGAAATAACCCCCCAAAGCGTGGGGCCTTTTTTCATATGCAATAAAACCCCATTTTTGAAAATGAAATTAGCCCCCAACGAAATGAAATAACGTCCCAAACATAAATGAAATAATTCCCTAATTTTTGGGGGCTTATTTCATATGAAATAAAACCCCAATTTCTTAAATGAAATAAAGGCCCAATATATGTAATTCAATTAATTATACAGTTTTGTTTTAAAGAATCACGCGATATATATAAGGGTATGATATAACAAACACAAGCTTCGCCAACTAAGGCTTTTCCGCATAGCCGGCCTTCGGCCGGGCGCAATGACTTTTTCCTCTATGGTATAACAAACACCGGCTTCGCTAGCTAAAGCTTCTCTGCAAAGCGCCAGGATTTTCTCCTCTATAGTATACAAATACCGACTCGACCCGGCTACGCAGAGAAGCTTTTGTTAGCGAAGCCGGTGTTTGGTATACCATATAGAAGCAAACCATTGCGCCCGGCCGAAGGCCGTCTATACAGGCCAGCTTTTGTTATCGAAACCGGTGTTCTGTATACCAAAGTGGATAAATCCTTGCTCCCAAAAACGCTTTCATTATAAATTTGAAAATGAAATAATCCCCCAAAAAATATATTGGGGCTTTATTTCATAATGACTTTTTGGGGTATAATTTCATATGAAATAATACCCCAATTAAAAAAATTAAATAAAACCCCAAACAAAATGAAATAACCCCCCGAAAATCGTTTTCGTTGTTCTCTGTACAAATTTTTGGGGGGTTATTTCATTATTTTTTTGTGGGGTTATATTTTGGGGGGTTATTTCATGCCGCCATCAAATTTATTTTTCATTTAATTATTTTTACTGAAGGAAGGAGTTTTTACAACATGACATTTTTTTTATTAACATTTTATTGATAATTTCCCTGGCTAAACTGGGGCTCGAACCTGGGTTGAAGTTACATGATTCAATAATCACCACATTCTTTCTAATTTTTCAATTTATTAACATGTTGCCTCCTTTTATTCTGTTTTTTCGTATTCTTTCTGTCAAGACTTTGTTTTGAAAATCTAAATACATTTGTTTATTATGTTTTTTGGCCACTTACGTCGACTTTTAATTTGTACAACTTGAAGTACAAATGTAAGCATTAGAGCTTGTGTCATAGCTATTTTAAGAACAATTGTGATTTTAAGGTGAACTGTTAATTTTCAATCCTTGATATTTTTAGTTAGGCTTGAGTTCATAAAATGTTTGGTGTTTAGATTAAATTCGCTCCAAAAACATTTTACTGCAAATTGAATTCTTTTTGAATCGGTAAACATTTGCCTAAAGATTCCACCCTTAATTTTCTTTTTAATGATCACATTAATAAACAATAAAACGGCCGTCCCTAAAATTCCTTTAAGGCAAAAAATCTCATATGGATGTTAATATCTAGATAATTTTCGGCACAAATAACATATATGAATTTTTACCTCTTACACATAACTTGGTTTTTATCTGGAAAATGCGTGTGTTTATTCTATGGTGTTTGGGCTTTACGCTCAAATTAGACGTAACATAACCATAATGCCACAGCCGTAACGGCGAGTTTAGAAACCAAAATTGAATTGGTTTGTATGGTATGTTTATGTCGTTTTGGTAATACAGTTTTATTATGGTTATGTCACGTCTAATTGGACCTTTACAAATTATTATTAAGGATTGCTTTTATTAAGTGGAACTTTTAGTAAATTGTTGAATATTTTTTTTTTCAAGTTTCAATTTTTGAATTTTTTGGGGCATACTTTTAACAATTTTCAAGGCATATTTTCAAGTTTTTACTGCATATTTAATGCGTACAAAACGTGTTTTAGAGCATATTTCTGGTTTCCCTGGTCATTACAAAGGCTTAAATTTTTTGCATAGTGTAGCCAGCGAAAATCATTTGTCGAATGTAACTCATAAATATATAAAAAATATATAAGTTAATATTCCTGTAATCGGTTCATATTTACAATTGGTCGCATTAAAAACCTACTCCCGAAAACACACCGAAAAAAATTATATTTTAATAATATGTTGTACACATTAGTTTCAATGCCTAACTTTATGAAAATTGGTCAAATTGGGAAATTCTTTAGATTGTAGTTCTAGGTGGAGGGTATTGAAGAGTGAGTCCAGCTTTAGAATTGCTACACAATTTTTGTAAGATCCATGATGGTCATTAATTCCTAATGCTTATGTTAATAGTATTACAAATGATTTATCCGTGGTATTGAAGCATTATATCTACATATCCTCTTCTTCTATATATATAAAATAGTATGTGTGTATATATGTATGTATGTATGTATGTAACGTATGGATTCCAAAACGGCTGGGCCGATTTTGATGAAATTTTCAGGGAATCTTCAGAATATTCAGGCGGGTGACACTGAGATTTCTTATTTTCTTTCTGCGGGCGGAGGGGCGCACACTGGGGATTTCGCGGAAAAAAAGCCAAATTTTCAACATAGTCTTCATGCAATATGCAGTGATATGTTGAAATTTTAGACTAAATGGTACATTCTAATCAAAAAGAATTACTCCGATCTGTCTGCCAGTTTTTTTTGTATCAGTCTCAAACTCAGAACTTGTATGTTTTACCGTACCAACTTAATTTAAACCTAAGAATTTAAAAATGAATATTATATTATTATGTGAGCTAACCTTTTTCTTTTTATTTTCTATTTAAGGTAGGATATTTTAGTATAATAAAATTGAAAAATAATCTGCAGAGACTTAAGTTTTTTTTTTTGTGTATTTTTATGAACATATAACAAAAATCATTTTTTTCTCAAAGCATTTGGACCTGTAATTTTAGCCTTACTTTTCCACAGTTGGAAATCACTACTAATACATTGTCTTATATCTGTTTTTACATTTTTAATAAATTTCAAGTGCCACCAGCAGGGTTACCGTTGGAAATTTTCAAAAAGGGTCACAAAAAGTGGATTTTCCAAAAAAAGGGGTCAAAAAAGGGTATTTCAATAAAAAAGGGGTCAAGTTTTTTAAAAGCAGTATTTTCCATTCGAATAAATAAAATAAGACCAAGTTTTTTATAAACAAACAAATAATATTTATTTCAGGTAGGCAGTGCTTAAAAAAGTAAGTTTTTTTATGGAATGCCCTTTCCTGTTTTTAACACCTGACCAAAAGTTTGTTCTTCATCATTATAACTCTCTTTTTAATACCTTTTATGTTATGTTCCCACATTTTCTTTTTTTTTTACCGATTTAGCGATTTCAAATACATTTTAGGGATTGTTTTCAATTTTGCAATCAATCGCGAATTTTAGTGCTGTTCAGGATTGAAGTGATTTTTTCCTGTAAGTTTTCTGATTCTTAAATAAAGTTTTTACAATTTTTTATAAATACTCGACTTAGCTATCATCATCTGTTACCAAATACTTGAAAATTTCAGCAATTTTTACCAATTTTTTTTTCATTTCTGTTAGTTTAAGGGACTTTAATCAATTTTATGGCGCTGTCTATTTTTTGAGTTTTAAAATTTTTGCTATTTAAGGCAATCGTCGCCGTTGTAAAAAAAGCCCCAATAATAAACCGAAGTCACCTATTTTAAAGGGCACACATAACATTGTCGATTTAAAATGGGGCGAAAAGTTCAATGCTTTATGCCATTATTAAGGGTGAATTTTTTATCATAAAACTTGCTTCTCAAAAAGTAATTTCAATTTTTGGGAATACAAAATTTTAATTTCAAAAGATTTTGTTATTCGTGCTTAATTCCCAGTTTTTATTCTTGACAAAAACACTTGAAATTTATTGTTGATGGGATAAGCTATTCCTATGCATTTCACTGGTTGCTTAGGCCATCCATAAAGATTTTAGAAAAAATAAAGTGTTTTTCTAAAATAATAAAAACTGGGAATTAAGCACGAATAACAAAATCTTTTGAAATTAAAATTTTGTATTCCCAAAAATTGAAATTAAATTAAAAAACACTTAATTGACAACATCTTTTGTAAGTTGTTGTGTTGTTTTTATTTTGTTTTTCTTAACCTACTTACAACTACAATTAATGTTGAGAGAATTTCAACTAATTGTAGTGGGGAATGTAAGATGAGATAAACCCACTGTTTATTGTTGATGTGTTTTGTTTAAACTTTGATATTGTTACAAGTAGAACTGTTGCTATAATTCTTATACGTTTAACAGTTTTATTTGGTTTAATATCTTTAGTTTTTCTAAAATCCTTATGGATGAAGTTTCCTGATGATCTGGCCTAAGCAACCAGTGAAATGCATAGGAATAGCTTATCCCATCAACAATAAATTTCAAGTGTTTTTGTCAAGAATTAAAACTGGGAATTAAGCACGAATAACAAAATCTTTTGAAAATAAAACTTGCTTCTCTTTAAGAGACCAACACATTTTTAAGAAACAAACACCTAATTGCATTTTTTTTAAATAAAATGTCACATTTTTTTTTTTTTTTTTTTGAAAAGAAACCACCATAAGTTATTCAATAAATAAAAAAATACTAAATTCATTATGAGTTATGTTTGCTATTAGGGAAATTGTACTTTAATTTGTACTCTACCATCGAAAATCTAATTTAGAAGTCATAACAAATTTATTAACACAAAGTTTTTACGAATACTAACTACTTTTAAGGAATTTGCGTTCTATATTTTTGTATTAAATCTTCACTTGAAGTTCATTCCTCCATCTCCGCTTATTTCCAAAACATTTGTTTAGCACTAACGTTCAGCTGTGTTGACAAAACAACAAAATGTGAGTGCTATTTCCAAAAAGGGTCAAAAAGTGGCACAAAATAGGTTAAAATGATACAAAAGTATAATTTAAAGAAAGGGTCATAAAAGGTATCAAGACCGTCGAAAAAGGGTCAAATTGATACTTTAGTATCACAACGGTAACGCTGGCCACCAGGTGCCACCTCTCAATTTGTTGCATTACACAGTACAACATTTTTCAGCTGATTGATTCGGGACTCAATTCTGATAAGGCTCTTTTGTTTAACATAACTCGAGAACCACTAGTCGGATTTGGATGAAAAAAATTTAGAAACATTTAACTATAACATTTTGCTACATAAGCAACAGTTTCGCAGTTATAAATAAGTGTATGAAGAAAAAAAAATATTTTTTGCCCAAAAAATTTAAATTTTTTATTTTTAATTCATAAAAAATCCAAAACAGTAAAAAAAAGTTTCAAGTCCTATTACTTTCCCGTAAAGTCGCATAACCTATGAAAAAAATGACACATAAATCATGAAAATCGAAGAACGCGTTTCGCTTTTATTAAGTGAAGGTATGCGTTTAAAAATTTGCTCAAGATATGCACAAAATTCGTTGCAAAAACATTTATGACTTTTTTTATGATTCTCAGAATTAAAAAAAAAAGTAATAAAAAAAAGGTTATTTGATTTTTATGATTGCGGTAGCAAAGTAATAAGCGATAATAAATGTGCGTAGACAATTGAAAGAAAAAAAGGAAAGTGCACTTTTTTAATTATTTGGGGTTTTCCGTTGGCTACCTGTATGATTTTTTTACAGAAATTCCACCCACATCTATTAGTGCCTATATTTGGAACGTACTTGTCAGTAAAATATTGATCGATTTTTGTCATTCAACAAGTGCTGACGAACGCGAAAAGTACAATCAATTTTTCTTCGGTTTTTTAATTATAACTGAAACTAAGGCCCAAGAGTTTTACGGAAAGTTTTTCTATTTCTCATGGGGTTTTATGCTCGAAGCTTCTGGAGTTTGACAAAGACAGAACAAAATTAAAACAGTTTTTGCAACAATTGCACGTTGGCTTAAACTATACTAGAGCATCTGAAATTTTGGAAACAATATATAAAAGCTTTTACTATAACTTAAAACAAAGATGGCAGGATTCTAACCGTACGAAGACGCGATTTGAAAAAAAGAATGCAAATTGGCTTGAAGGCACATTTACAATTAAGTTTACTGAGGCTGAATGTTCTACCCGTTCTGCACTTGGTTGGCCACGCAAATCGTTTGAGGATTGCTGTGATCGCGCCAAACGATACTGAAAGTTCAGGCAGTGTACCTCTGCAAAATCTGTTGGATCAGACGTCTAAAAGGGTCCTAGAGACCAAGTCAGTAAAGGAAATAAATAAAATTGAAAGCGGAAATCTAACAATGTACTATAAATGGGGATGTGATGGGGCAGCTGGTCAAAGCGAATACAAACAGAGGTTTTCAGATGATCAAATTTCTGACTCTCATTTATATATGACATCAGTTGTACCACTAAAATTATCATTGACAGCACAATCAGTAACAGAGACACCGGCAGCATCTTCTTGTTTTATTTGTGGAGCAACAACATCCAAGATGAATAAAATCGAAGAAGTTCAAGCTATGCCCGTAAATGAACAAGCACTGCAATTTGGTATGTCACCACTTCATGCGCGTATTAAGCTGATGGAGTGTCTTTTGCATGTAGCTTACAATACTGAATTTAAAAGTGGAAGAGTCGACTCAAATACCGAAAATGTTTGATAAAGCGTGAAATTAAAGAGAAAATTGGAATACAAGTTGATACTGTTAAGCAAGGCTCTGGTACGACAAATTCAGGAAATACGTCACGAAGATTCTTTGCTGCTTTGATTTCCGAAATCACGGGTCTAGATGAAGACATAATCAAGAGGTTTTCAACAATTCTCGAAGCTATAACCATTACCGAGGCACTAGATCCGAAAAAATTTGGTGATTTTTGTCTGGAGACGGCAAAAAAGTTTGTTGCACTGTACGAGTGGTACAATATGCCACCAACACTCCACAAAATTCTGATTCATGGAAAATATATAATTGAAAAGTTTTTTTTTCTGTAGGCTTATTATCCGAAGAGGCTTAGGAAAGTCGTAACAAAGACTATAAAAAAATATCGCCTTAGACACTCCAGAAAATGCAGTCAAATTGCCACGAACGAAGATATTATGCACCGAATGATGGTAACATCAGATCCCATGATCTCACACTTGACTCTTTCATTTAGCCAGAAAAAGCATAGTGATATAAGCGACAAAGTTAAGGCTCTTTTGGAATAATAAATTAAAAAGTAGATTTAAAATAAATAATAAATTAAAAAAAATCATTTAAATTTTTTGTTAGTTAGGGCTTTTTACATTGAAGGTAACGATATACATTTCTCTAACTTTCTTTATTTTGATTACTTTTGTGTATTACTATATAAATAAAACTAAATTTGTGATGAAATCATTATATAGTTAGTTAGTTAGTTAGTTAGTTAAATGTTCTTTATTTAATTCATTTCTTTGTGATAACAATTTTTTTTAAATAATAAATAAAATAATAATAAACAAAAATAAAAATTAAAAAAAATAAGAACGTACGACTATGACTTAATGTCGTCAGTCGGAGAGAGATAAATATGATAATGTTTTTGTGTATTATATAATAAGGTTAATAGTTAAACTCATTTAATAGCTCCTTCCTGTAACCTATTGCATGTGTAATGAATCCATATATTTCTTTAAAATTTTCTGTAGGGTTGTTTACAATAATTATTAACTCATTTTCAGTCAAGGTAAACTTTTTAAAATGTTTATATCTGATATGACGCAAAATAGGACATATGGCTATGAAATGTAAGATATTTTCAATCTGATTAAGATTGCATAACGAGCAATCACGGGATCTTTGCTGCTGAAACCTTGTTCCATTTAATTCAAGCAGGTCACTTCTAACTTTGAATATGTAGCTAATAGCTGTCGTGTTATTTGAAATTTCAAAATATGATTGAGGCCTCGTGTAATTGAGTTTAGAGTAAAACCGGTTTGTAGTAGCTGCTTTTTCTAGCTGCTTTTTCTAACTGATTTTGTAGTTCTTTACGTTTCAATCCTGATAAAATATCAAATCTTAATTGTTCCCAGCTTTCTTTTGTAGAACACTCGGAAATACTGGAGGTATTTACTTCATTAGCTAGTGCATCTATTTGCTCATACCAATAGACTTTTTTTTGCATAATAATTCTTGTAAGCTGGTTTGGTAAACGGTCGTTGTTGTAATCATGTAATGTTCTAATAATATATCTTAGATGTAAATCCAATGTAAATATAAAATTATTCTCTACACCAGTTTCCAGTATCAATATATATGTGGGTGTAAAAGGTGGCAGTTTTAAAATTTTTTTTAAAAAGAATCGTAAAAGTTTATCTACTTTTTCAAAAGAAGAAAATCCCCATATTTGGGCGGCATAAGACTGAATTCCACGGCATACAGATTTAAACAAATTCCATTTTGCTCTTAAGCATATCTCTTTTTTCGCCAAAAAATCATTCCATGTTGCATTAATGCTGTTTTTTGCAGATAAATTTCTTTTTTCAACGTGTTTTTTAAAAGACATTTTAGGTGATAAAGTAACTCCCAAATACGTATATTCATTTGTGATTTTTACAGGCTCACCATTAAAAGTCCATCTTTCCCGTCTTGCGATTCTTCCTCCTTTTCTGAATATCATAATTTCTGATTTGCTCAAATTGGCCTGCAGGTTCCACATCTCACAATATCTTTCAAGTTGATTTATCATTTGTTGCATTGTTATGATATCATCAGCTAAAATCACGATGTCGTCAGCATACATTAGTAATCTTACATGTGTAGATCCTATATTTATTCCTCCTCCTATATGTTCGTGCAAATCGTTTAGATATATTGAAAAAAGTGTTGGTGAAAGTAAACAGCCTTGTTTAACTCCAGAACCAGTTTCAAACTCATCTGAGACCTCCTCACCATCCCATACCTTAAATTTAGTGTTACTATATATGGTTTCGATCATTTGAACCATTTTTGTTGATACGCCAATAGTATTAAGTTTATAAACCAAAGATTTCCTTGAGATTTTATCAAACGCTGCACTGAAGTCCACGAAAAAAGCGTACAATTTTTTGTTTTCTTTGAACTTAAGGTGAGCAATTGCGGATAAACTATATAAATTATCAACCGTTGAGTATCCTTCTCTAAATCCAGCTTGGTATTCGGAGAGTTTATTGTATTTAGTTAGCCACGAATTAAGACGTTTATTTAGAATGCCCATAAAAATTTTTGCAATTGTATTTATAAAAGATATACCACGATAATTACTCACAGTATTCCTTTCCCCCTTCTTATAAATTGGAAAAAGTATACTTGTCGTAAATTTTTCATCCAAATTTGCTGTTTCATATAAGATGTTGTATGTGTTTGCCAGCTCTTCCACAAAAATATCCGTTGAGTTCTTAAAGAATTCATAGCTGACTCGGTCCTCTCCAGGGGCTTTGTTTTTCTTGGCTTTAGCTAGTACGTGTTTTATTTCAGAAGTAGAAATAGGTTGATCTAGATCTTCATCCGTATATTTCATTGCAGCATACATTATATTATGTGAAATATCAGGCGTATTCAAAAGAGTGGAAAAATATTGTTTGAACACATTTGCCGGTATATCAGGCTTCGACTGCATTTCTTTGTTTTTTATTTCTTTAATAAGATTCCACCAATCTTTACCAGTTTTTACTAAATTGATCTGATTTTCTATCTTTCTGTAATATTCGTATTTACTTCTCTCACAAATTTCTTTATATTTTTTATTTTCGATAATATATTTTTCTCTGTTGCTTGTTGTTGGGTTTAGACGAAATGTGGTAAGAGCTCTAAAAGACTTTTCCCTCATGTTATAGCACTTGAAATTAAACCATTTGTTTTCTGTTGTGATATGTACTTCATTTTTGTGTTTATAAGGGTTTGCTATGTTGATGACGTTTATGAAATCTTGCAAATTTAATACATCCTTTTGTTGTTTATAAATATTTAACTGTTGATTAAGTTTTTCTTTATAAATCTCTTTTTTGCTTTTTCTTCCTTTAATATTTATAGTTAAAACAATTGGCATATGGTCAGACCATCCTTTACTTTCTACCGAAAAACTTTCAATACACTCTAAATTTGCATGTGATGAGGTGCATATATCGTTGACTGATTGCCCTACTCCGCTTATATAAGTTAGATTGCCATTTTCATCGCCTTTTGTACACCCATTTAATACATGTAACCCAAAGTCTTCGCATACCTCAATGAAAGATTTTCCCTTTTTATTTTCGGTTACGTCTATAGATTTCCTCGTGTCCAAACCGGCTTTAAAAGTCGATTTAAAAAAATCATCTAATGGTTGTTGTATATTTCCTATTCTGATGTTTAGGTCGCCAATCAAAATCGGATTTTCTACGTTTTCGTTTATTAAAAAATGTTTTACTTTTTCAAAATCTGCCATCCAGTTAGCTTCTCTTAGATAAAGAGGCACTATATTTAAAGTTTTGTTGTTGTTTTTATTATAATCGATACTATTTCTCCGGTTTTTTTGAAATTAAAATGTATATTATGTTTTGCTACGTCTTTTTTCACACCGTAGACAGACCCACCTATTCCTCTTCATTATATTTTTTGACAAATATAATTTTTTCATCACCTCCATACACAGAATAAAATAATTTTCATATTTGAATACGAAAATCGCATATTTGATAAAAATAATTTTTGAATTTTCTGCGATGACGATTTTTGCATTATTGATAAAAAAGTTTGTATGTATAGTAATTGAATTTTTAGTCAACAACCAAGTTTATTGAATCAATAAAAAAAGTTGTTGCCCAAAATATTTTTTTTCAACAAAATGTTTACGTGATTTGTTAAAATAAATTGTTGGATATGTTGAATAAATCAAACAAAATGTTTATCGAATCTTTAATTATTTATTTATTAATAATGATGTGCTAAATTCCCAATTTTTATTTTTTAATCAATACACTAAAATTTATATTTATTATATATTTGTTGAACAAAAATTATATTATTAACAAACTGTGTTGTTGAAAATTTTCTTGAGATATTTTTTTCTGTGTACAAAAATCCCCAGTGTGGGGCGTGGCAAAATCCAATTTTCATATTGCATCACCAATGACATACATATATGGGCATTTCCATTTTGACTTGTCGTGATATTCGTACAACAAAATATAAAAAAATTAATTGAAGAAGTCAAATTTGTAAAAAGAGTTTTTTTATATATAAAGTTATGAAGTAGCACTATATTCAGAAAAAAAATTACAGCAATCGACGGTAAGGATTTGCAGATATAAGCAAAAATATGCGCTGGCGGGACGTTAAAAAAACGGAAGTGGATTTTGACTTGCATTACAAAACTTAATAAGACTGTGAATTGAGCAAGACGTTTTGTATAAAACCTTTTTAGTAAGCTTTGGACTTATATAGATTTATTTTTCAAGCTATTAGAATTAAAAATATTTGCTCGTTCAAAGGCACATATGGGCATATTGAGCGAAATGTATACTTTTTTTTTAATGTAACGCCAGAATGCAAATAAGGTTCTATTTTAGGACCATATTGTTCAACCGTTATCCCTTTTGTTACTAAAAGTAGAGCTAGTTGCGCTTTACACCACAATATAAAAAAGTAAACTATACATATAAAATTTTTTTAGAAATAACTAAAATTATTTCTGGCGTTACGTTACAAAAAGTAGACTTTTCGCTGGAATTGCCCATATATATACATATTTATTTTTTTGTTGCTTTTTTTATTTTTTCTGAAAGCCGTTGTCATGTTTTTCAAAACGACATAACAAACTCTTAAATCGGTTATGTAGTTTCGAAGATATATATTTAAAAATAACCTTTGTTTAAACACTGCTTTACAAATTTTTAATTGGGAAAAGTACCAAGAACGCCACATGCCTAGATAAGTTAATTGGGACCTCCTGAAAACGAAAAACGCTGTCATTTTTTTTTCCTTAGTACCGTTTTTTAGATAACGGTACTTTTGTGTATTTCGGTGTGTGGTCCCACTCAAACCCTTGTGGAGCCCAACTGAAAACTCCGATCGAAACAAGTTGGTAATTAAATATCGGATGAAAAATAAAGTTTTTATTAAGGATTTTGTTGAACGACAATATTTTCATCTCATATAAAATTCCGTTTTTTTTAAATCCATTAGTTTTAACGTATTTAAAAAAAAACGTATAAAAGATTTTTCCGAAAAACACAAAAGTACCGTTATCTAAAAAACGGTGCTTAGGAAAAAAAAATTACAGCGTTTTTCGTGTTCAGGAGGTCCCAATTAACTTATCTAGGAATGTGTCGTTCTTGGTATTTTTTGGCTGTAAACCTGTATAATGATCCAATATCAGAATTTTAAAACTTTCGAAATCCACTAATTCCGATGATTTCCAACGATTTACCATTGCAATTCAAGCGGCCCCAATTCCCTTAGCGTCTTGCCTTTGCTATTACCATCAGCTATCATTAACTATTGCTGGCTTAAACGGCCATTTGTATGTGTCTTGCTCCCGAGTTGGCACGCCAAAAAATTTATACGTTTTTACATCAAAAAGAAGCCGTGATTAAGAGCATGCAGGGAAAAAGACAGCGGTCAGTTGATGAGTCTCCATCTGCCGTAAATCCTAAGGAGACGAAAAAATCCAAGAGAAACCCCGAGGAGATCAGACCCTCGACATCTGCCACTGAGCCGTTGCCAAAGGCTGCACGAGTCAGTGAAGTGGCCAAACGTCCTCTGAGCGTGGCACTTCTCGACATGAGCAACCCCTTTGGTCAAATGTCCACAGAGCGATGGAAGATTGTGGAGCTAAAGATTTTCAACGCAATCGTTGCTTAGATGGAAGCTGAACCTGACAGACCGCTGCCCTCTTTTGATGGGGCTGGTTGGTTCAATGGAGTGAAGCTCATCAGTTGCAAGGACGAAATGACGCTGGAATGGCTTAAAGGAGTCATTACTAAACTCAAGGGTTTGTGGTCGGATGCACAACTTAAGATTGTGGATCGATCGCACATTCCTGCTATACCGAAGGCGAAGGTGAATTTTCCGCGTATTGTCAAACCGGAAGTCGCTCTTCGTCTCCTACAAAATCAGAATCCTGATATTCCCACTAAAGAATGGAGGATTCTGCACGTGCAAAAAGGTAATAAGGACGGACAGAACTACATACTGCAGATCACAAAGGAGTCGGAAGACCTTTTGTATCCGCGGTATGGAAAAATGTCATGGGGAGTTGGAAGTGTCTTTCTACGGTTAAAGAAAAGACATCCGCAGGACTCCAACCATAACACACTGGAGGTCGATGAAGTGGAGCGTGATCTAGCAGCTGCCACTGCGGCCACTTCTGGACTGAGTCTGGGTGAGACGGCCAATGAGGATAGAGCCGACCCCGAGCGGGTGATTTTAGTCGATGACGCTAAAGATCCTGCAGGTCAACCTCCAACATTGTAAGATGGCATCGGTCGAACTCCTCCTCACGTTAGAGGAGGGTCGCTACGACGCACAGTGCTTTGTCCCCATATAACGAAGGGACATAAATAGAAGGAGTTGTCAGAAATTTTTGAAATTTGGTACACAAGCATAGAATAGCTTAGTTAAGAAAAATGTGAATTTTTGGACAAATCGGTCCAAGGACACGCCTACCTCCCATGTGTCCTGAAATGGAAAAATGTAATTTTAGCTTCAATAATGCCCACAAAACTACAAAAAATTGTCATACTAATACACACACAACTAGCAACGTATGTGCAAATTTTCACTTAAATCTGAACAAGGATTCAAGGTCCTGCCATATATCCTTTTTCTTAAAAATGTTATAACACTTCCAAAAATTATCCGATCGTAATAAAATTTGGTATGAAAATTCATATTTGTTAGATATATATGTGTGCCAAATTTTGGTAGAATCGGATTATAAATGTGAAAAATACAAAAACATCATTTAATAAAAAATGAGTGAAAAACGCTAAAAATGCTCGTGCAAAAATAACAAGTAAGAAAGTATAATCGGTCAAGCCCGAGTAAGCCCAAGAGTAAAACCGGTTTGTAGTAGCTGCTTTTTCTAGCTGCTTTTTCTAACTGATTTTGTAGTTCTTTACGTTTCAATCCTGATAAAATATCAAATCTTAATTGTTCCCAGCTTTCTTTTGTAGAACACTCGGAAATACTGGAGGTATTTACTTCATTAGCTAGTGCATCTATTTGCTCATACCAATAGACTTTTTTTTGCATAATAATTCTTGTAAGCTGGTTTGGTAAACGGTCGTTGTTGTAATCATGTAATGTTCTAATAATATATCTTAGATGTAAATCCAATGTAAATATAAAATTATTCTCTACACCAGTTTCCAGTATCAATATATATGTGGGTGTAAAAGGTGGCAGTTTTAAAATTTTTTTTAAAAAGAATCGTAAAAGTTTATCTACTTTTTCAAAAGAAGAAAATCCCCATATTTGGGCGGCATAAGACTGAATTCCACGGCATACAGATTTAAACAAATTCCATTTTGCTCTTAAGCATATCTCTTTTTTCGCCAAAAAATCATTCCATGTTGCATTAATGCTGTTTTTTGCAGATAAATTTCTTTTTTCAACGTGTTTTTTAAAAGACATTTTAGGTGATAAAGTAACTCCCAAATACGTATATTCATTTGTGATTTTTACAGGCTCACCATTAAAAGTCCATCTTTCCCGTCTTGCGATTCTTCCTCCTTTTCTGAATATCATAATTTCTGATTTGCTCAAATTGGCCTGCAGGTTCCACATCTCACAATATCTTTCAAGTTGATTTATCATTTGTTGCATTGTTAAGATATCATCAGCTAAAATCACGATGTCGTCAGCATACATTAGTAATCTTACATGTGTAGATCCTATATTTATTCCTCCTCCTATATGTTCGTGCAAATCGTTTAGATATATTGAAAAAAGTGTTGGTGAAAGTAAACAGCCTTGTTTAACTCCAGAACCAGTTTCAAACTCATCTGAGACCTCCTCACCATCCCATACCTTAAATTTAGTGTTACTATATATGGTTTCGATCATTTGAACCATTTTTGTTGATACGCCAATAGTATTAAGTTTATAAACCAAAGATTTCCTTGAGATTTTATCAAACGCTGCACTGAAGTCCACGAAAAAAGCGTACAATTTTTTGTTTTCTTTGAACTTAAGGTGAGCAATTGCGTATAAACTATATAAATTATCAACCGTTGAGTATCCTTCTCTAAATCCAGCTTGGTATTCGGAGAGTTTATTGTATTTAGTTAGCCACGAATTAAGACGTTTATTTAGAATGCCCATAAAAATTTTTGCAATTGTATTTATAAAAGATATACCACGATAATTACTCACAGTATTCCTTTCCCCCTTCTTATAAATTGGAAAAAGTATATTTGTCGTAAATTTTTCATCCAAATTTGCTGTTTCATATAAGATGTTGTATGTGTTTGCCAGCTCTTCCACAAAAATATCCGTTGAGTTCTTAAAGAATTCATAGCTGACTCGGTCCTCTCCAGGGGCTTTGTTTTTCTTGGCTTTAGCTAGTACGTGTTTTATTTCAGAAGTAGAAATAGGTTGATCTAGATCTTCATCCGTATATTTCATTGCAGCATACATTATATTATGTAAAATATCAGGCGTATTCAAAAGAGTGGAAAAATATTGTTTGAACACATTTGCCGGTATATCAGGCTTCGACTGCATTTCTTTGTTTTTTATTTCTTTAATAAGATTCCACCAATCTTTACCAGTTTTTACTAAATTGATCTGATTTTCTATCTTTCTGTAATATTCGTATTTACTTCTCTCACAAATTTCTTTATATTTTTTATTTTCGATAATATATTTTTCTCTGTTGCTTGTTGTTGGGTTTAGACGAAATGTGGTAAGAGCTCTAAAAGACTTTTCCCTCATGTTATAGCACTTGAAATTAAACCATTTGTTTTCTGTTGTGATATGTACTTCATTTTTGTGTTTATAAGGGTTTGCTATGTTGATGACGTTTATGAAATCTTGCAAATTTAATACATCCTTTTGTTGTTTATAAATATTTAACTGTTGATTAAGTTTTTCTTTATAAATCTCTTTTTTGCTTTTTCTTCCTTTAATATTTATAGTTAAAACAATTGGCATATGGTCAGACCATCCTTTACTTTCTACCGAAAAACTTTCAATACACTCTAAATTTGCATGTGATGAGGTGCATATATCGTTGACTGATTGCCCTACTCCGCTTATATAAGTTAGATTGCCATTTTCATCGCCTTTTGTACACCCATTTAATACATGTAACCCAAAGTCTTCGCATACCTCAATGAAAGATTTTCCCTTTTTATTTTCGGTTACGTCTATAGATTTCCTCGTGTCCAAACCGGCTTTAAAAGTCGATTTAAAAAAATCATCTAATGGTTGTTGTATATTTCCTATTCTGATGTTTAGGTCGCCAATCAAAATCGGATTTTCTACGTTTTCGTTTATTAAAAAATGTTTTACTTTTTCAAAATCTGCCATCCAGTTAGCTTCTCTTAGATAAAGAGGCACTATATTTAAAGTTTTGTTGTTGTTTTTTATTATAATCGATACTATTTCTCCGGTTTTTTTGAAATTAAAATGTATATTATGTTTTGCTTCGTCTTTTTTCACACCGTAGACAGACCCACCTATTCCTCTTCATTATATTTTTTGACAAATATAATTTTTTCATCACCTCCATACACAGAATAAAATAATTTTCATATTTGAATACGAAAATCGCATATTTGATAAAAATAATTTTTGAATTTTCTGCGATGACGATTTTTGCATTATTGATAAAAAAGTTTGTATGTATAGTAATTGAATTTTTAGTCAACAACCAAGTTTATTGAATCAATAAAAAAAGTTGTTGCCCAAAATATTTTTTTTCAACAAAATGTTTACGTGATTTGTTAAAATAAATTGTTGGATATGTTGAATAAATCAAACAAAATGTTTATCGAATCTTTAATTATTTATTTATTAATAATGATGTGCTAAATTCCCAATTTTTATTTTTTAATCAATACACTAAAATTTATTATTGGGGGATACGCTAGTTCCTATGCGCATTCCGCTGGTTGCTTAGGCCAGATCATCAGGAAATCTCTTTCTAAAGACTTTGGCAAAACTAAAGATATTTAACCAAATAAAACTGTTAAGCGAATGAGAATTATGACCTATTATAAAATGGACAAGAGTTGTAAAAATACTGTTGTAAAGTTGATTCAAATATTTGTTTTATTGAATATCAAGAAAATATTTAAATATTTCATTGAGTGCTATTTTGCAAAGTGTATATTTGATAAATTTTTTCATTGAGTCAAACAAAAAGTTTGTTGAACAAAAATTATATTATTAACAAACTGTGTTGTTGAAAATTTTCTTGAGATATTTTTTTCTGTGTACAAAAATCCCCAGTGTGGGGCGTGGCAAAATCCAATTTTCATATTGCATCACCAATGACATACATATATGGGCATTTCCATTTTGACTTGTCGTGATATTCGTACAACAAAATATAAAAAAATTAATTGAAGAAGTCAAATTTGTAAAAAGAGTTTTTTTATATATAAAGTTATGAAGTAGCACTATATTCAGAAAAAAAATTACAGCAATCGACGGTAAGGATTTGCAGATATAAGCAAAAATATGCGCTGGCGGGACGTTAAAAAAACGGAAGTGGATTTTGACTTGCATTACAAAACTTAATAAGACTGTGAATTGAGCAAGACGTTTTGTATAAAACCTTTTTAGTAAGCTTTGGACTTATATAGATTTATTTTTCAAGCTATTAGAATTAAAAATATTTGCTCGTTCAAAGGCACATATGGGCATATTGAGCGAAATGTATACTTTTTTTTTAATGTAACGCCAGAATGCAAATAAGGTTCTATTTTAGGACCATATTGTTCAACCGTTATCCCTTTTGTTACTAAAAGTAGAGCTAGTTGCGCTTTACACCACAATATAAAAAAGTAAACTATACATATAAAATTTTTTTAGAAATAACTAAAATTATTTCTGGCGTTACGTTACAAAAAGTAGACTTTTCGCTGGAATTGCCCATATATATACATATTTATTTTTTTGTTGCTTTTTTTATTATTTATTTTTTCTGAAAGCCGTTGTCATGATTTTCAAAACGACATAACAAACTCTTAAATCGGTTATGTAGTTTCGAAGATATATATTTAAAAATAACCTTTGTTTAAACACTGCTTTACAAATTTTTAATTGGGAAAAGTACCAAGAACGCCACATGCCTAGATAAGTTAATTGGGACCTCCTGAAAACGAAAAACGCTGTCATTTTTTTTTCCTTAGTACCGTTTTTTAGATAACGGTACTTTTGTGTATTTCGGTGTGTGGTCCCACTCAAACCCTTGTGGAGCCCAACTGAAAACTCCGATCGAAACAAGTTGGTAATTAAATATCGGATGAAAAATAAAGTTTTTATTAAGGATTTTGTTGAACGACAATATTTTCATCTCATATAAAATTCCGTTTTTTTTAAATCCATTAGTTTTAACGTATTTAAAAAAAAACGTATAAAAGATTTTTCCGAAAAACACAAAAGTACCGTTATCTAAAAAACGGTGCTTAGGAAAAAAAAATTACAGCGTTTTTCGTGTTCAGGAGGTCCCAATTAACTTATCTAGGAATGTGTCGTTCTTGGTATTTTTTGGCTGTAAACCTGTATAATGATCCAATATCAGAATTTTAAAACTTTCGAAATCCACTAATTCCGATGATTTCCAACGATTTACCATTGCAATTCAAGCGGCCCCAATTCCCTTAGCGTCTTGCCTTTGCTATTACCATCAGCTATCATTAACTATTGCTGGCTTAAACGGCCATTTGTATGTGTCTTGCTCCCGAGTTGGCACGCCAAAAAATTTATACGTTTTTACATCAAAAAGAAGCCGTGATTAAGAGCATGCAGGGAAAAAGACAGCGGTCAGTTGATGAGTCTCCATCTGCCGTAAATCCTAAGGAGACGAAAAAATCCAAGAGAAACCCCGAGGAGATCAGACCCTCGACATCTGCCACTGAGCCGTTGCCAAAGGCTGCACGAGTCAGTGAAGTGGCCAAACGTCCTCTGAGCGTGGCACTTCTCGACATGAGCAACCCCTTTGGTCAAATGTCCACAGAGCGATGGAAGATTGTGGAGCTAAAGATTTTCAACGCAATCGTTGCTTAGATGGAAGCTGAACCTGACAGACCGCTGCCCTCTTTTGATGGGGCTGGTTGGTTCAATGGAGTGAAGCTCATCAGTTGCAAGGACGAAATGACGCTGGAATGGCTTAAAGGAGTCATTACTAAACTCAAGGGTTTGTGGTCGGATGCACAACTTAAGATTGTGGATCGATCGCACATTCCTGCTATACCGAAGGCGAAGGTGAATTTTCCGCGTATTGTCAAACCGGAAGTCGCTCTTCGTCTCCTACAAAATCAGAATCCTGATATTCCCACTAAAGAATGGAGGATTCTGCACGTGCAAAAAGGTAATAAGGACGGACAGAACTACATACTGCAGATCACAAAGGAGTCGGAAGACCTTTTGTATCCGCGGTATGGAAAAATGTCATGGGGAGTTGGAAGTGTCTTTCTACGGTTAAAGAAAAGACATCCGCAGGACTCCAACCATAACACACTGGAGGTCGATGAAGTGGAGCGTGATCTAGCAGCTGCCACTGCGGCCACTTCTGGACTGAGTCTGGGTGAGACGGCCAATGAGGATAGAGCCGACCCCGAGCGGGTGATTTTAGTCGATGACGCTAAAGATCCTGCAGGTCAACCTCCAACATTGTAAGATGGCATCGGTCGAACTCCTCCTCACGTTAGAGGAGGGTCGCTACGACGCACAGTGCTTTGTCCCCATATAACGAAGGGACATAAATAGAAGGAGTTGTCAGAAATTTTTGAAATTTGGTACACAAGCATAGAATAGCTTAGTTAAGAAAAATGTGAATTTTTGGACAAATCGGTCCAAGGACACGCCTACCTCCTATGTGTCCTGAAATGGAAAAATGTAATTTTAGCTTCAATAATGCCCACAAAACTACAAAAAATTGTCATACTAATACACACACAACTAGCAACGTATGTGCAAATTTTCACTTAAATCTGAACAAGGATTCAAGGTCCTGCCATATATCCTTTTTCTTAAAAATGTTATAACACTTCCAAAAATTATCCGATCGTAATAAAATTTGGTATGAAAATTCATATTTGTTAGATATATATGTGTGCCAAATTTTGGTAGAATCGGATTATAAATGTGAAAAATACAAAAACATCATTTAATAAAAAATGAGTGAAAAACGCTAAAAATGCTCGTGCAAAAATAACAAGTAAGAAAGTATAATCGGTCAAGCCCGAGTAAGCCCAAGAGTAAAACCGGTTTGTAGTAGCTGCTTTTTCTAGCTGCTTTTTCTAACTGATTTTGTAGTTCTTTACGTTTCAATCCTGATAAAATATCAAATCTTAATTGTTCCCAGCTTTCTTTTGTAGAACACTCGGAAATACTGGAGGTATTTACTTCATTAGCTAGTGCATCTATTTGCTCATACCAATAGACTTTTTTTTGCATAATAATTCTTGTAAGCTGGTTTGGTAAACGGTCGTTGTTGTAATCATGTAATGTTCTAATAATATATCTTAGATGTAAATCCAATGTAAATATAAAATTATTCTCTACACCAGTTTCCAGTATCAATATATATGTGGGTGTAAAAGGTGGCAGTTTTAAAATTTTTTTTAAAAAGAATCGTAAAAGTTTATCTACTTTTTCAAAAGAAGAAAATCCCCATATTTGGGCGGCATAAGACTGAATTCCACGGCATACAGATTTAAACAAATTCCATTTTGCTCTTAAGCATATCTCTTTTTTCGCCAAAAAATCATTCCATGTTGCATTAATGCTGTTTTTTGCAGATAAATTTCTTTTTTCAACGTGTTTTTTAAAAGACATTTTAGGTGATAAAGTAACTCCCAAATACGTATATTCATTTGTGATTTTTACAGGCTCACCATTAAAAGTCCATCTTTCCCGTCTTGCGATTCTTCCTCCTTTTCTGAATATCATAATTTCTGATTTGCTCAAATTGGCCTGCAGGTTCCACATCTCACAATATCTTTCAAGTTGATTTATCATTTGTTGCATTGTTAAGATATCATCAGCTAAAATCACGATGTCGTCAGCATACATTAGTAATCTTACATGTGTAGATCCTATATTTATTCCTCCTCCTATATGTTCGTGCAAATCGTTTAGATATATTGAAAAAAGTGTTGGTGAAAGTAAACAGCCTTGTTTAACTCCAGAACCAGTTTCAAACTCATCTGAGACCTCCTCACCATCCCATACCTTAAATTTAGTGTTACTATATATGGTTTCGATCATTTGAACCATTTTTGTTGATACGCCAATAGTATTAAGTTTATAAACCAAAGATTTCCTTGAGATTTTATCAAACGCTGCACTGAAGTCCACGAAAAAAGCGTACAATTTTTTGTTTTCTTTGAACTTAAGGTGAGCAATTGCGGATAAACTATATAAATTATCAACCGTTGAGTATCCTTCTCTAAATCCAGCTTGGTATTCGGAGAGTTTATTGTATTTAGTTAGCCACGAATTAAGACGTTTATTTAGAATGCCCATAAAAATTTTTGCAATTGTATTTATAAAAGATATACCACGATAATTACTCACAGTATTCCTTTCCCCCTTCTTATAAATTGGAAAAAGTATACTTGTCGTAAATTTTTCATCCAAATTTGCTGTTTCATATAAGATGTTGTATGTGTTTGCCAGCTCTTCCACAAAAATATCCGTTGAGTTCTTAAAGAATTCATAGCTGACTCGGTCCTCTCCAGGGGCTTTGTTTTTCTTGGCTTTAGCTAGTACGTGTTTTATTTCAGAAGTAGAAATAGGTTGATCTAGATCTTCATCCGTATATTTCATTGCAGCATACATTATATTATGTAAAATATCAGGCGTATTCAAAAGAGTGGAAAAATATTGTTTGAACACATTTGCCGGTATATCAGGCTTCGACTGCATTTCTTTGTTTTTTATTTCTTTAATAAGATTCCACCAATCTTTACCAGTTTTTACTAAATTGATCTGATTTTCTATCTTTCTGTAATATTCGTATTTACTTCTCTCACAAATTTCTTTATATTTTTTATTTTCGATAATATATTTTTCTCTGTTGCTTGTTGTTGGGTTTAGACGAAATGTGGTAAGAGCTCTAAAAGACTTTTCCCTCATGTTATAGCACTTGAAATTAAACCATTTGTTTTCTGTTGTGATATGTACTTCATTTTTGTGTTTATAAGGGTTTGCTATGTTGATGACGTTTATGAAATCTTGCAAATTTAATACATCCTTTTGTTGTTTATAAATATTTAACTGTTGATTAAGTTTTTCTTTATAAATCTCTTTTTTGCTTTTTCTTCCTTTAATATTTATAGTTAAAACAATTGGCATATGGTCAGACCATCCTTTACTTTCTACCGAAAAACTTTCAATACACTCTAAATTTGCATGTGATGAGGTGCATATATCGTTGACTGATTGCCCTACTCCGCTTATATAAGTTAGATTGCCATTTTCATCGCCTTTTGTACACCCATTTAATACATGTAACCCAAAGTCTTCGCATACCTCAATGAAAGATTTTCCCTTTTTATTTTCGGTTACGTCTATAGATTTCCTCGTGTCCAAACCGGCTTTAAAAGTCGATTTAAAAAAATCATCTAATGGTTGTTGTATATTTCCTATTCTGATGTTTAGGTCGCCAATCAAAATCGGATTTTCTACGTTTTCGTTTATTAAAAAATGTTTTACTTTTTCAAAATCTGCCATCCAGTTAGCTTCTCTTAGATAAAGAGGCACTATATTTAAAGTTTTGTTGTTGTTTTTTATTATAATCGATACTATTTCTCCGGTTTTTTTGAAATTAAAATGTATATTATGTTTTGCTTCGTCTTTTTTCACACCGTAGACAGACCCACCTATTCCTCTTCATTATATTTTTTGACAAATATAATTTTTTCATCACCTCCATACACAGAATAAAATAATTTTCATATTTGAATACGAAAATCGCATATTTGATAAAAATAATTTTTGAATTTTCTGCGATGACGATTTTTGCATTATTGATAAAAAAGTTTGTATGTATAGTAATTGAATTTTTAGTCAACAACCAAGTTTATTGAATCAATAAAAAAAGTTGTTGCCCAAAATATTTTTTTTCAACAAAATGTTTACGTGATTTGTTAAAATAAATTGTTGGATATGTTGAATAAATCAAACAAAATGTTTATCGAATCTTTAATTATTTATTTATTAATAATGATGTGCTAAATTCCCAATTTTTATTTTTTAATCAATACACTAAAATTTATTATTGGGGGATACGCTAGTTCCTATGCGCATTCCGCTGGTTGCTTAGGCCAGATCATCAGGAAATCTCTTTCTAAAGACTTTGGCAAAACTAAAGATATTTAACCAAATAAAACTGTTAAGCGAATGAGAATTATGACCTATTATAAAATGGACAAGAGTTGTAAAAATACTGTTGTAAAGTTGATTCAAATATTTGTTTTATTGAATATCAAGAAAATATTTAAATATTTCATTGAGTGCTATTTTGCAAAGTGTATATTTGATAAATTTTTTCATTGAGTCAAACAAAAAGTTTGTTGAACAAAAATTATATTATTAACAAACTGTGTTGTTGAAAATTTTCTTGAGATATTTTTTTCTGTGTACAAAAATCCCCAGTGTGGGGCGTGGCAAAATCCAATTTTCATATTGCATCACCAATGACATACATATATGGGCATTTCCATTTTGACTTGTCGTGATATTCGTACAACAAAATATAAAAAAATTAATTGAAGAAGTCAAATTTGTAAAAAGAGTTTTTTTATATATAAAGTTATGAAGTAGCACTATATTCAGAAAAAAAATTACAGCAATCGACGGTAAGGATTTGCAGATATAAGCAAAAATATGCGCTGGCGGGACGTTAAAAAAACGGAAGTGGATTTTGACTTGCATTACAAAACTTAATAAGACTGTGAATTGAGCAAGACGTTTTGTATAAAACCTTTTTAGTAAGCTTTGGACTTATATAGATTTATTTTTCAAGCTATTAGAATTAAAAATATTTGCTCGTTCAAAGGCACATATGGGCATATTGAGCGAAATGTATACTTTTTTTTTAATGTAACGCCAGAATGCAAATAAGGTTCTATTTTAGGACCATATTGTTCAACCGTTATCCCTTTTGTTACTAAAAGTAGAGCTAGTTGCGCTTTACACCACAATATAAAAAAGTAAACTATACATATAAAATTTTTTTAGAAATAACTAAAATTATTTCTGGCGTTACGTTACAAAAAGTAGACTTTTCGCTGGAATTGCCCATATATATACATATTTATTTTTTTGTTGCTTTTTTTATTTTTTATTTTTTCTGAAAGCCGTTGTCATGTTTTTCAAAACGACATAACAAACTCTTAAATCGGTTATGTAGTTTCGAAGATATATATTTAAAAATAACCTTTGTTTAAACACTGCTTTACAAATTTTTAATTGGGAAAAGTACCAAGAACGCCACATGCCTAGATAAGTTAATTGGGACCTCCTGAAAACGAAAAACGCTGTCATTTTTTTTTCCTTAGTACCGTTTTTTAGATAACGGTACTTTTGTGTATTTCGGTGTGTGGTCCCACTCAAACCCTTGTGGAGCCCAACTGAAAACTCCGATCGAAACAAGTTGGTAATTAAATATCGGATGAAAAATAAAGTTTTTATTAAGGATTTTGTTGAACGACAATATTTTCATCTCATATAAAATTCCGTTTTTTTTAAATCCATTAGTTTTAACGTATTTAAAAAAAAACGTATAAAAGATTTTTCCGAAAAACACAAAAGTACCGTTATCTAAAAAACGGTGCTTAGGAAAAAAAAATTACAGCGTTTTTCGTGTTCAGGAGGTCCCAATTAACTTATCTAGGAATGTGTCGTTCTTGGTATTTTTTGGCTGTAAACCTGTATAATGATCCAATATCAGAATTTTAAAACTTTCGAAATCCACTAATTCCGATGATTTCCAACGATTTACCATTGCAATTCAAGCGGCCCCAATTCCCTTAGCGTCTTGCCTTTGCTATTACCATCAGCTATCATTAACTATTGCTGGCTTAAACGGCCATTTGTATGTGTCTTGCTCCCGAGTTGGCACGCCAAAAAATTTATACGTTTTTACATCAAAAAGAAGCCGTGATTAAGAGCATGCAGGGAAAAAGACAGCGGTCAGTTGATGAGTCTCCATCTGCCGTAAATCCTAAGGAGACGAAAAAATCCAAGAGAAACCCCGAGGAGATCAGACCCTCGACATCTGCCACTGAGCCGTTGCCAAAGGCTGCACGAGTCAGTGAAGTGGCCAAACGTCCTCTGAGCGTGGCACTTCTCGACATGAGCAACCCCTTTGGTCAAATGTCCACAGAGCGATGGAAGATTGTGGAGCTAAAGATTTTCAACGCAATCGTTGCTTAGATGGAAGCTGAACCTGACAGACCGCTGCCCTCTTTTGATGGGGCTGGTTGGTTCAATGGAGTGAAGCTCATCAGTTGTAAGGACGAAATGACGCTGGAATGGCTTAAAGGAGTCATTACTAAACTCAAGGGTTTGTGGTCGGATGCACAACTTAAGATTGTGGATCGATCGCACATTCCTGCTATACCGAAGGCGAAGGTGAATTTTCCGCGTATTGTCAAACCGGAAGTCGCTCTTCGTCTCCTACAAAATCAGAATCCTGATATTCCCACTAAAGAATGGAGGATTCTGCACGTGCAAAAAGGTAATAAGGACGGACAGAACTACATACTGCAGATCACAAAGGAGTCGGAAGACCTTTTGTATCCGCGGTATGGAAAAATGTCATGGGGAGTTGGAAGTGTCTTTCTACGGTTAAAGAAAAGACATCCGCAGGACTCCAACCATAACACACTGGAGGTCGATGAAGTGGAGCGTGATCTAGCAGCTGCCACTGCGGCCACTTCTGGACTGAGTCTGGGTGAGACGGCCAATGAGGATAGAGCCGACCCCGAGCGGGTGATTTTAGTCGATGACGCTAAAGATCCTGCAGGTCAACCTCCAACATTGTAAGATGGCATCGGTCGAACTCCTCCTCACGTTAGAGGAGGGTCGCTACGACGCACAGTGCTTTGTCCCCATATAACGAAGGGACATAAATAGAAGGAGTTGTCAGAAATTTTTGAAATTTGGTACACAAGCATAGAATAGCTTAGTTAAGAAAAATGTGAATTTTTGGACAAATCGGTCCAAGGACACGCCTACCTCCCATGTGTCCTGAAATGGAAAAATGTAATTTTAGCTTCAATAATGCCCACAAAACTACAAAAAATTGTCATACTAATACACACACAACTAGCAACGTATGTGCAAATTTTCACTTAAATCTGAACAAGGATTCAAGGTCCTGCCATATATCCTTTTTCTTAAAAATGTTATAACACTTCCAAAAATTATCCGATCGTAATAAAATTTGGTATGAAAATTCATATTTGTTAGATATATATGTGTGCCAAATTTTGGTAGAATCGGATTATAAATGTGAAAAATACAAAAACATCATTTAATAAAAAATGAGTGAAAAACGCTAAAAATGCTCGTGCAAAAATAACAAGTAAGAAAGTATAATCGGTCAAGCCCGACCATGTGATATCATATAGCATAGTATTTAAAAACAAAGTTCCTAGATTGTAATCTATTTGGGACCCATGGGCAATCATGGACCCACCAGAACAAAATTATGTTATGAGGTTAAGATTCGTTTCAAAGTTCTTTCTGCCGAATATTATTTAGATATCTTCATCTTCATATATGGGTTTTTTGGATGAGGGTTTATATGTAACCTATGGTTTATATTGGTATGTTACTACATATATTTTTAAGGAAGCTGGCATTAAAAGCTATTTTCGGGAGAATGATTTGTATGGGAGCTATGTTTAAAAATAGAAAGATTCCAATAAAATTTGATAAGCTGATTTTGATTGCAATAAAATTGATTAGAGATGTGCACGTTCATTTTTTGAACCACGCGCCCTCACTTTTACTCGTTTGTAAAATTAAGTATTTATTAAATATATAAATTGATTTCACATTTTAATAGAAAATTTTTATTTTCTTTTAAATTTAAAACCCTGTATGCAATATTTTCGAACACTCCACAATAGAATTGCTCTTACTACAAACAAAGGCTGTTACCAAAAAAAACTTCTGTCACGTAACCATCTTCAATTTAAATAAAAAATAACGGCACTAAGTCACATTTTGAAAATATTCTTTATACGATGAAAATCCAACGTCATCTGTGAATTTAGCGCCATCTTGTGTCGACAAAAAGAAACAGACACAACTGTTATACTAATTTTTTTTAATTTATCTTGTCAATTTTTCTAATTCAATAGTATATATATTTGGATATTTTTCTTATTATGTTCCTAGTTTATTTTTTTTTAACTAATTCAATCTATGAAAGTTTGAGCAAAAATCACGAAAATAGCATTTTTTTTAAATAAATTTTTTTTTAAGTTGTGGTAAAATTTTTTCAATTTTTTTTTTTGTAGTTATTAGAAAACAGTCTAAATATTCGAAATCAGAAAAAAACCCATAGACCATATTTTTCTTTTTTTTTTAATATTCCATCAAAGTTAAGAAATTTTTAGAGCTTAACTAAATAATAAGCATTTTTCAAACCATTAAAAAATATGTATAGGAGCATAATTCCAGTAAAATTTTTTTATAGATGGTTTAGAATATAGTTAGCTGCTACAGAAAAAAATTTGAATCTCGTAATCCAAAAAATTAATTTTTAACAATTATTTTCTTGAAACAATAAAAAACCAAGGGCATTTGTGATTTCAGCGCCCTCTTATGCCGTAAAATGCAGACAAACACAAAAAATTGTTTATACATATTTTGATTTTTGTTGTTTTTTCTTGAATGGTATAAGTTTGAATTAATATTTCACAGCATTTGTAGTTAATTGTCTTTTAAACTCCTGAAAACTATCAAAATTTGATCAAAAATCATGAAAATAGCCATTTAAAAAAAGTTTTTTTTTTTTAAGTTGTGGTAAAATTTTTTCAATTTTTTTTTTTTGTAGTTATTAGAAAACAGTCTAAATATTCGAAATCAGAAAAAAACCCATAGACCATATTTTTCTTTTTTTTTTAATATTCCATCAAAGTTAGAAAATTTTTAGAGCTTAAGTAAATAATAAGCATTTTTCAAACCAATAAAAAAACACTTATGAGAAAATAAATCAATAAAAATTTTTTACAGTTAGTTCTAAATATAGTAAACTACTACAGAAAAAAATTTCAATCTCGTGCTTTAAAAAACAACAGTTTTACAACAGTTTTCCTAAAGCATGTAAAACTCAAGTAGTTGTTTGGCCATTTTTACTATAAATTCTCAAACTTTGGCGCCCTCTAGCGCCGCCAAAAAGAGTTAAATCTTAAAAATTCTTCAAAATTCATTTTAATTATTTTGTTATCTATCGATCTGTACATTTTTAAGCACAATATAAGACTTGTTTTTTTTTTTGATTTATGTCTATGGGCCAAAGCACTGTGCGACGTGGCTTTAATCCAGGAACCGTGGATCTCCACAGAAAATCGGGTTTCTGGATTGAAGTCACGTAATTATAACACGTACTTCTCAAAAGTGGTAGGTAGAATACGTTCTGCAATACTTGTGAGGAAGAATTTTTGTTCATATATTCTCTATAATTACAGCACTGACGATCTCACAGTGGTGGCCTTGGAGGATGGCAGAGATGACATGGTACTTTTTGCATCATCCTATATGCCACACGATAGGGATGCCCCACCAGTAGAACTCCATAGACTAGTCGAGGAAGCTTGTAGAAGGAGACAAAACCTGGTAGTGGGTACAGATGCTAACGCTCATCACACAATATGGGGCAGTAAGGATACCAACAGTAGAGGTGAGGATCTTATTGCTTTTATATTACAGAATAATATACAAATTGCGAATAGAGGTGAGGTCCCCACGTATAGGGGTCCCACCTCAGAAAATGTGCTTGATGTGACGCTTTATACTGATTATAAAACAGTGATAGATGATTGGAAGGTGCTTACGCAGCCATCCTTCTCTGATCACTCCTATATATCATTTTTGTTAAATTACACTATACCTGACAAAACAGTGTTTAGGAACCCAAGGAATACGGACTGGGCCAAATACTCTTCACTTTTGAACAGGGACCTAGGTCACTCGGGAACATTGGTTAGTTCAGGGGACATAGATTCGGCTGTAGACACATTGGTATCGGGCGTTACTAGATCCTATGAGAAGTCGTGTCCCCCGACACGAGCTAGGCGTAAGTCCAGACCGCCGTGGTGGAATGGTCAGCTGGACTCTGGAAGACGCGAGCTTCGTGAGCTATTCAAACTGGCGAAAATTGTCGACCGGTCTGAGTGCTGGGGGGAGTATAAGGACGCTCTTAGGGTGTATAAGCGCGACGTGCGAAGGGCTAAACGAGCTTCGTGGAAAAGCTTCTGCGATAATATAGAGAAGACAACCGAAACGGCAAGACTGCGGAGGATGCTAGTGGGCAGTCCGGTAATGCCAAGTACGGTTTGTAGGGAAAACGGAGAATGGACAGGGAGCAGCGCGGAAACGTTGGGGGTGCTTGTGGATACACACTTTCCGGGCTGCTCTGATGATCCCATTCCAACTGATGAAAATTCTGTTGTGGCAGATGGTGATAGCGGAATTATCACCTATGAGGGGGTGGAATGGGCAATCGATTCGTTCCAGCCATATAAGTCGCCAGGTCTTGACGGAATTATCCCAGCGCAACTACAGCGGGGTAGACAACGGATAGTACCATGGCTGGTGGAAATTTTTAAAGGATGTCTGAGGGTAAACTATGTGCCTAAAACTTGGGGGATATCTAAGATTGTATTTCTGCCGAAATCGGGCAGAAGCAATCATATGTACCCAAAAGATTTTAGACCTATAAGTCTCACATCCTTCCTGCTGAAAACGTTGGAGAGAATCTTGGACTATCATGTCAAGGCTAACATGAGGCCGACCATTCTCTCTGTCAATCAACATGCGTACACGAAGGGTAAATCAACTGAGACGGGACTTCATTCAGTTGTCTCGCTGATTGAGAAGACCCTGAGCTATAAGGACTTCGCTATTGGTGTGTTCCTGGATATCGCGGGAGCATTCAATAATGTGTCCACAGAGGCATGTGTCCAATGTGGCCAGCTTATCTCGCACTGGGGCACATCCGCATGCTAAAAACTGGATTGGTAACCTGCTACGGTGCAGAACTATATCCGCGGCGTGGGGCAACTCCAGGATAACAAAGAGGGCACACCGGGGAACCCCCCAGGGAGGGGTTCTCTCGCCGATGCTATGGACGCTTGTCGTCAACGAACTTCTCAATAGACTTCAGGACGGGGCAGCAAAGATGACCGCATACGCAGATGACGTGGCGGTGATAGTTACTGGCAAGGATCTGAATACTATTAGTTCTGTAATGGAGGCTACATTGGCGATAATCAACCAGTGGGCAGCCGGAGTAGGACTGGGAGTTAATCCCGAGAAGACGGACCTAGTACTATTTACGAAAAGGTATAAAGTTGGTCCATGGAGGAGACCTAAACTAGGGGGTACTAACCTAGAACTTAAACACCACACTAAGTATCTGGGAGTAATACTGGATAGCAAACTGTCGTGGAGACTGAATGTGGAGGAGAGGGTGAAAAAGGCAACGATTGCGCTCTACGCATGTAAGGGAATGCTAGGCAAAACGTGGGGTCTAACCCCTGCTCTTACACATTGGGTCTACACAGCGGTGGCGAGACCAATCCTACTCTACGGGATACTTGTGTGGTGGATGGCCTTGGATAAGATATCGTACCGGAATATGCTAACGGGCGTACAGAGACTCGCCGAACTTAGTATCACCGGTGCTCTGCGTAGTACACCGACTGCGGCAATGGATGTGATCCTGGACTTGCAGCCGATTCATCTAGTGGCAGAAGGAACTGCAAGGAGGTCTGCGATACGCTTAAGGGCGACGGGACAATTTGTATATGGACTCTATGGTCACGGTAGTATTATAAGGGGAATAGATTGTAGCAGTGACTACACCATTCCGAGACTGACACTTGGAAGGAAACCGCGAGTTACCATAGAGGAGGACGGCTGGTTGGTAGGACTCCGATCAGGCCAAGGGACCTTCAGATTCTACACTGATGGTTCCAAAATGGAGGACGGAGTTGGAGCTGCAGTCTACTGCCGAGAACTGGGTATTCGGGAATCGTATAAGCTTCCCGATTTCTGCAGCGTTTTCCAGGCGGAGGTTTTTGCAGCCAAAATGGCTGCTGATTTGGCACGTGTTCCCAGCACCGAGAACTCGCAGGTATACTTTTTCATTGATAGCCAGGCGGCGATCAAGGCTATAATACGGAATACTCATACTCATCTGTCGTCCAGGAGTGTAGGGACTCGATAGATAGACTCTGTGTCAATAGGAGAGTGCATATCTACTGGGTTCGCGGTCACCAGGGCATAGAGGGCAACGAGGAGGTGGACGAATTGGCGAAACGGGGGGCCCGTTTACCACACGATAGGATGGTGGTCATCCCGGCTCCAATTCAGAATATAAGGAGAGATACGGACTCTGCTATACGGAGGAGATCAGAGGCGTTTTGGGAAAACACAAGAACGTGCAGGGTTTCCAAGGTTATGTGGGGATCCTATGATCCGGAGTCGTCGAAAATGCTTCTGTCGCTATCGAGAAGGGACTGTAGACTTCTGGTAGGTTTTATAACGGGTCATTGTTGGACTGCGGTATACGCCTATAGGGCGGGCCGGTTGAATAGTGACAATTGTAGATTTTGTGGGGTACCAGGAGAAAAGGAGACGGTAGAGCACTTGCTATGCTACTGTCCGGCACTCGTGCGCTCCAGGGCGAACTGTCTAGGAGATCATTATCTCCAAGATCTCGGGGAAGTCTCTGGAATTGGGTTAATGAGACTCCTTGCATTCGTCAAGAGAGTGTGGGGTACCTTGGATACCATCACATCTGACTGACCTTTTTACTTTCTTCTGTGGGTTATCGGACAATTGTGGTAACGCTAGGGACCTATTTGGTCTATGCGGGGTCTTTGTGACCGGCCACTCTAACCTAACCTAACCTACATCAAAAAAAAAAAAACAAAGAACATTTATCGGCTGGCCTTAAGATGAAGTAATAAATAAATATAATTTCCAATTTGCCTTAAATACATGCGTTTCTTTATTGATCGATCCCATATCTACACCATATGTAAGTTATTCTGTAAAAAAAACTTTTTGATAGATATTCCATGGATTTTTATTTAAAGGCCGTAAATTTCGTTAAAAGCTCAATTTAAATCGTGTGGTTCTACAACACTAATGTTAGGGCCAGCAACGCGGTTCGGGTCAGCTAGTCCCTAATAAATGTGGGTATCTAGATTATGCATCAAAACTTTGTTTCGGTTTATCACAAAAAAGTTTAAATTAAGTTCAATCATTGAATAAGATTTAAGTGCATTTTTAAATGTATACATATATCTGTGAACAGTGTATACCCTTAGATCATACACTGTACATTATATGCATATACACTGTACACCAAATGATTTTAGGGTAGTATAACTTCTTACTTTTTTTTTAAATTGTAATATTAAAGTATTTCTATAACATGGACTTTCATATTTGCTAGACAAATAAAAAATCAATAAATGTTGTTTCATTTTTTTTAGCTTCTTTTTTTTCAACGAACCAAAAAGTTGTACATAATAAAATTAAATTTGTTGTTGTTTTTCACAACTATATATATATAAAGAAAAAAGAAAAAAAACGAACCACATGCGTCGAAGTTTGCGAAAGACTCGCCGTTGAAAAACAACATGACGAGAAACAGGAAACATTAAAAAATCTCAAACGCTTTCGGGTGATACAAAATGTTGTGATATTTATCATGTTCACTTTATTTTTCTAAACAATGACATAAGCAACTTCAGAGGCTGGAAATTTTTTTTTTAACACCAAAGTGTTGGTGTCAGCAGTATCACAAGTAAAATAATCACTGCCACTAGTTTTATTGTTAATTTTATACAGCAACTGGTATATAAGGAGCAAGAAAAAAATAGTAGAATGTAATGTGTGTGGGAGTGTGTAAGTTACTAAATTGCCCTTTTAATATGAAACGAAATGTTGATTATATATTTTTTTTATGATGATACCAAATTGTGTCGTTGTCCTAAGCATAATTATCATGTGGTTGTTCATTAACATCATCATTAGCAGTAGACGAGAAAAAAACATCATTATCGTTGTTGTCAGCAATATTTAACAAAAGCCTATTCATTTAATTTTTTGATTTCTGATTTTATACTCATACTTCAGTGTTATCCATACACATCACCGTCATCATCATCATCACTATCAACATCAACACCCCCACTAACACCTTGTGAATTTCTGATTATTATATAGAGCTTGTTGATGTTTAGAAGACATCCTCTTACTGATAATAAAGCATAAAATATAAAACGTTTAATATCTTCATGCCACCATGCAACATTTACATTCTTTACAATTTGATTTGCCTTAAATTAAAATAAGATATTCTTTAACTGTCATTTTGGGTTGCTTACCTCACTTCCGGTACAAAATGTCGAGTTGATGTTTCCGTTTTACGTTTTATATCAATTTTATTTCTTCCAATTGTCAGATAGTAGTTGCTTATAGGTATATACTTTTTTTATGTGTTAATAACCATTAAGATTTTTGTTGAAATGCAGTTTTGTTTCGAAAGCAATATCTCCATCCATTATAAGCTGTAGATAAAAAAAAAAGTATCGTAAAAATATTAAGTTTTTTTTACCCTAAAAGTTTTTGTATTTTTTTTTTAAACTTTAACCAGCGCTTGCGCATCTGTGAAATATAAATACTTTCCTATATAAAATTTGTCTTTATATAAGTGTTTTTTTCTACATTTACTTGAGGTTATATGTGTGTCCTGTATATTTTCTGCAGTTTATTTTCGTCCAAAAAAATAATCCTTAAAATTAAGTAACACTCAAGTAGACTTAAAAGAAGTCCTTTTATTATAAGAAAATATTAGTTTTTATAATTAAGTTTTAAATAAATGGTTAAGCTTCATGTTTTTATTTGTGATAGACAAAAACATCTCTTAAAGATTAGAAGCGACGATTCTATAGACACAGCTGGTTCGACGGACGGAAAACGCACAACGCAAGATGAACCGATCGGTAGACTTAAGGGTTTGAAACGCATTATACTAAAGTTGAGGTATGATTTCACTTCAATAGAAAAAGTGATCCCCCTACTGGCTCCCAATCTTTTACCAAAATTTTCAATCACGTTTTTCAATAAACTGTTGCCGTACACTTTCGATTTCAAAAAACTGCAAAGTAAAGTTTTCTCATTACACGTTTAACTTTTTTCCTAACGAGAAACTGCACATTAAAGAAATTTGGTTTTCTCAATGTCTCATTTGCTTCAATTCTATCACAAAGTAAACCAGCACTCATCTGCCAATTATTTATTTGCCGTACAGATAAATTCAATCAGCTGACTCCCAACTTTTGCATGCATTTTGAGAGGTGTTGCCAACTGAAAACAATGTTTTTTGTCGGTATATTGAGAAAGCCAAAATTATTAACGGACAGTTTATCGGTCTAATAAATTTATGTTGACATTAGGTAACCGACAGTTTGTCGATACATTAAGAAAATGGCCATAAAAGTGTCAAATCGCAGATCTTGGTGGCCAATTCACTCCTTCTCTACGAGAAATAATGCAATTTTGGAACATTTCTCTCAAAAGATCCATTGTATGTGGCAAGGTGAAATTACCATCATGGTAAAATTACCATGATATGCGCCAAGCCAATAATGAGCTGACGAAGTGGAACCATCCTTTTGAAACCACATTCTCTACATCTTAATCATTAATTTTTCCGCCACAAAAAGCTTCGGATCATCTCTCTGTAGCGATTTCCATTGACCGATGATACCCCAAATTGGGACATCCTCTACCAGAGCCGTATGTTTTTTTGTTTTTGGTACGTAGTTAGAACTATGACATTGTGATGGTATAACGGATTGGAAAAAGTACGCACAAGAACGAAGAGCTAGGAAATCATTCATTAAATACGCCAAGACCAGCAACAGGTTTAAGAACCAACATAAGTATATTAGAACTATCAATTATTGCTGGGTCGGGGTAGAGTTTCTAAAATCCCGAACTTTTTCTATTATCGGAAATTTCCAAAAAAAAAAAAAAAATTATAACTCCCAGGAATTGTATATCAGTTTTAACAACTAAAAATTGTTAAGATGTGTAAAATGTTCAAATCACTAAGTCGCACCATCAATAGATGGTCAAAGTTAGTGGGCCACTTCAAGACATAATGCGTTCGCAAAATATTTACTTCAAGAAGTCGGTACAGGTATATCATAAAATGATTTAGATTACCGTTAGTTCCAGTCGTGAGGAAAAAAACTCACGATGTTCTAAACACAAAGTGAAAACAATTCGTCTACTAAAGCCCAGTGAGTCGACTCTTTCAGCATTTTAAAGCTGATAAATATGACAATATGAGGGTAAGCCATATTAAAATTTGCAGTCGTCATAAAGGAGACCGATGTAAATCTTACATTTTTGCAATGACAATTATATTATTAAAGTGATTTTGAAAATTTAGAACTTAAAATGTGAAAAACTTACTAGAAACTTTGACCAATATTCTAATATGTTTTGAAAATTTTGTGCTGATTTCAAAATAACACTCCATTAAATTTAAAGTTGTTTTCTTGCTGAAAATATTATTTTGTAAAAGATTTCTTTAAAAATCTCTAAAGTATAAAAAAAAATTTTTTCAAACAAATTTATTTTTACAAAATAATCAATAAACTTTCTATTAAATACCGCCACTGATAAAGAAAACTGTATTGAAAAGAAAACAAAAAAAATCAAATACACAATGGCAATAATAAGATTGACAATGTTTGGCGGCATCTTTTCTTAAATCATCCCAAAATCTAGAAATACATACCATCGTAATACATTTTCTAACGAAAGTTTCCTCTGCTTTATGTCTACCATATTTGAAGTCTCATGACTCTATGCTTATCACCTGTTTTGCCAATGACAATTCATCAATAGCAACAAATGTTATTTTGACAGAAATGTGTGCATACACATACATATATATGTATATGTATACAACAAACATATTAAATAAACACAGGTAACCAGTTGGCCACGTTTTTAAGACATATTTAATGACAGGTTCAAGGCAACAAAAAAGCCGTAGAGCGCTTACTGCGCTGAAAGAATTATGCTTCATAAATCTAATTAATCAATTTCATTAAATTTTTTCTCATTATTAATCCCATGAACAATTTCATTACCGGAATGAAAATTTACAAATATAATGAAACAATTTCATTAACTCTACGAAATTGAGTTTCGTCACTTCGTTAACATTTTTCATTAAATTAATGACAACTTAATATCTCTTTCAAAAGAAAGATTCAACTTTTTGTTATACATAATTTTAATAGGTTTTTTAAGGTTAAAATGAACTATTAATTAAAATATTTAAATATTTTTAAGTTAATGAAAAAAAGGAATCTTCCGTAACTTCATATTTTCCATGATAAATGTCACTAAAACAATGAATACAAAATAAGATTCTTTAACTTCAAAATACTTATAACTAAAAAATGTTCTTCCTATAACTGTTGTAAAAACGTTTTTTTAATTAAATTTTTAGAGGTAGATATGAAAATATATGAAAAAATTTTAAGTTTTAAGGTTTTATAACATTAATGCAAAAAATTCATTACGATAACGAAAGACTGATTTTAGCTAAATGTAAGAAATATTTAGGTCCAAGAACAAAGCGCGAAAGAAAAAACAAGAGCACAAAATTCGCACGTTCTTTTTTCTTTAATTGTTAATTTAAATACTGCGTAAAGCCTAGTACTCTGTTCAAATTTGTGAAAAATGTTGAGCAACATTTATTATTTCACACGAAATTTTTGACATGTATCGATGTTACCTAACAAGCGAGTTTGTACAATTTGCCGATTTTATTCCTGCAAAGTATGCGACATTGTTTTGCGTATGTAAACAAACCCCACATGTATTATACTAAAAATAATTTTTTTTAATAAAAAATTAAAAAAAAGAAAGTTAATATGGATAAAAACTGTTACCGGTTGTGTTATATTAATTTTTTATTTCTTATTAAATAATCAGTTCATCCTTTTTTGCCTTTGCTTAAAATTTCACGTGAAATAAGTGCAGCTTGCTTTATTTCGCAGTTGTAATAAAATGTTGCCAGAAACATTTCGGAATCTTTTTCACAAAATGAACAGAGTACAACTCTATCAACATTATTTCATAGATATTCCACACAAGTTTTTTTCATATGCGTTTTGACAGCATTTCACGTGAAATGTTGAACGGAGTACCAGGCTTAAGTAATTACATGCCAGAAAAATGGAAAGAAGGCAGATGAAGGTCGTCGCTGGCTTATTAAGCTTATAAGTAGAACATAACATGATGTAAACGAAATATAAAACCGAAATAATATGAATAAAACTTGATGATTAAAAATATATAAAAAATATAAAAATATCAACAACTCAAAACGTACATTGAAAAAATGGATAAAGTAAATTAAAAATTTCATTCAAATATAAAAAATATTTATATTAAAATAATAAAAAATTTCTTATAGCGTTTGACATTAAAATAATGCAAAATTTTCATTGATTTTATGAAAGATTTCATTAACTAGCCCCCCGTTAACGAAATGTTTCATAAAATCAATGAAAATTTTGCGTTATTTAAATATAACATTCTTCATTATTCCAATGAAGGATTACATAGGTTGAATTTTAATGTAATTTTTCATTACATTAATGTCAAAATCCATTGGATCTGTGAAGAAAATTCTTTCAGTGTGATGACAGCCCAATAAAAGTCGTCGACGAAATTTGTATACAAATGTCGGCGAGGTCACAAAAGACGAGATAAGCGATAAAGTCTTGAATATTATCGTTGACGACTATATAAAAGAGAATATCAATATATTCTATGCTATATAAAAGACAAAATTAGCTTAGGGAATTTACAAAAAAAAAAAAAAAAAAAATTATTACATGGTTATTTATTTCGGACAATTTTTTCATGGGCTTCTTTTGTATAGCTGCAATTTTATTTCGCTTGTTTTATTTCTGTTATAGTGTTTTCACACCTAACGTTAAAACCTGGTTTTAACATTAAAACTATTAGCAGCTGATTTTGTGTTCACATTACATGTTTTTTAAATCCGGTTTTAACTGATAGTTTTCCTAATAGTTTTGTGCAAAATGAAATTCATTTCTCGAAGAAATAATTTCATTTGAATAAGAAAAGAATGCAGGAAAATGCTTCTGGGTCTTCTAAGATCCCATTTGATGAATTTTCAATTAAGCGATTGAAAAAAGAAATTATATATCGTTACCTAAAACGTAAAGGCCCTTACTAACCAAAAATCGTGTTTTTCGTTGGTTCTGATGTATTGCATCAACAGAAATGTCAGCAATATTTTGAGAAACAAAAAAATCTACAAAACATTAAATGATAAACGCTTAAAGCCAAACTAATCGTGTGCATAATATGCAACATTGTCAATTGTCAAAACAAAACTTGTAGGTTTTTTATAAGGGCACTGCTACACGTTCAATAAATATCGTGATATTTATAGTATCACGATATTTATTGAACGTGTAGCATGCAATATTCATGGATCGCATTCCATATCGCAGAATGGCCTAAAACATGAAATCCAGATCGCGGATCGTGGATCGCGTGATAAATATTGAACGTGTAGCATTTTCATAATATTTAATCAGGATACGTCAGTAAAAACTGGCAAATAAAGAAAATACGCAGTGGAAAAAATTAAACAAATGAATAGTAAAACACAATTGACAAAATTTGTGTATTTTTTGCTCCAAATTTTTCTTTCCACTTTGTTCTTCAATGAAAAAGCAAGCAAAATAGCTAAATAGGCTTTCTTTTGGGTTTCTCGCGACATTGTTCAACGACCCGCACAGCACAAAAATAACATTAATACTGACGCAATAAATATTGAACATGTAGCATACGCCCGTGATCCATCAATATTTTAAAATGGATCGCGATCCAAATATCACGATATTTATTTAACGTGTAGCAGTGCCCTAAGAAAACTAAATTATAAACAGTTACAGGCAATTTATCATTTAAAAAAGTTTTTTGCTTCTCCAGTCTTCTTTACAAAATGTTAGGTAGAGCCTTTTGCGTTTTAGGTAACGATTAGATCCGTCGATTCGTAATGATTTCTAAACATTTTTAAATATTATGTATTTTTGCCCATTCGTGTCGTCAAATTAAAAGAGAAAAAAAGTAATTTTCTTGTCTGCCAAACAAATAAAAATAAAATAAGTGTCAGTGCGAATGGTTTCTTTTTCCTTTACGAGAACCCAATATCTTTTGTTTTGTTCAAAATAAAGTTGACAATTAAAAAAAATTATTTGAAATATAAAAAAACTATATAATTTACGATTAAAAAATGAGACGATAAATACTAACTAATGATTAGAATAACTACCATTAAGTTGCTCAAAAAAGAATCAGAAAATTGCATCAAAAATGATTCTTTGAGGTAATTCATCGGTAGTGTAGTAGTTTCTCACGACAAGAGTATCATTTATGATCGAAAAAATTAGCTCATTTGCGATTATGTGCAGCTGATTTCTCAAGTATTGTATTGTGATATAAAATGCTAGCTGGGATTAAACATTATCAGCTGTTTTCAATCTTTATAACTTGGTAGTAATGAATTTAGTACAACGAAAACATGGTTGTATTTTATAAAATCTACTTAAAACCAAATCAAAAGAGGTTTTAAAATGGTTTTAAAAAATTTATTTTGTATGGTAAAACCAGGTTTTAATGATTGGTTTTATCGTTAAAACCAAAATTTTGTATTAACACATTAAGTGTGAAAACGCTATTACATGTTCAAACCAATTATTAATAAAAATTCAACCGGAGTTTCTTTCCCTTCCCCATTTTTCCTATTTATATTCAATTGTAAATATGGAAAAAGCGAAAATACTTCCGAGGAGTTTTTATTTATAATTGTGCAGGTTATTAATGTATTCGACTTTTATTATAATAAAGCAATAGCAATTCTTAAATTGACAGTGACGTATATGCAGCATGTAATCGATTTTCTTGCTGGCGACTGCCTTTATCAGCATGATTTCGGTTTTACTAATTTGTGCTTATTTCTAAATTGTATGCAGGTATCAGCAGTTAAAAAAAAGAATGTGCAAATTTTAAGCAAACCAAGCCAAGTGATTGCAAATCATTCAACTACGACAGAAGAATAGTTTTTCGTCGAAAGCTTTTTATGCAAGACAACTTATAAGACAATGTCACTTATATTGTCCCACATAGATTTTGATACTGTAGTGCATGACGATTTCTTCTAAATGTTCTTCTAAGAAGCCTTAACGATAGGTTACAAGTCGTGCATACATCATTGACGACGATGTCTTCAACGGCATAGTGCTGGGAAGCTATCGATATTTATCGATAGTTCAGATTTCACTATCGATATTATCGATATTACTATTGACTGAATGTTTGTACTTTAGAAGGAAACTTTCACTAGTTTTTTATCATGGGCCTGATTCTGGCAATCCTGATCGAGTACTTCCTCGATTCGAAGGCAATTTAATTTTAAATTATTTCAATCAATACTGAACCAATCGGAATTATTTTTCCAGTCTTTTAAAGCATTAATTTGTGTTTCACAATACTGAAAAAATAATTTCGATTCGTTCAGTATCGACTGAAAGAATTAGAAATAAAATTGCTTTCGAGAAGCTACTAAATCACGACTGCCAGAATTAGGCACCAGGCTACATTTTGTTGTTTTTATCACTTTATTGAACGTATTGGACGTATGCACGTACTTTATTTTAGATAACAGTTCTTGACAAATTGTGCTGCTGATAAGCACCTCTCTGAAGGCACCGAAATAGCAGGACCAATATGACATTTTATTGCAAATTTCGATATTGTTCTAAATAGGTTTTGATTCTCAACCCAAAAAGTAATTAATCTACCGGACTTTTCCTCTACTGGTCGTTCATTGTATTGTCATATGCTCGAATTGAATTTGCATTGTTTTTACAATGTTACAAAAACATTTGAAATTTCAGTCCCTATGTACACATATAACAATTTCGAAACAAAGGCCTATAATTAGCAGTAAAAACAGCTTAGCTAAGCAATCAGTACCACCTGCAATTCTTGTTGTTACTGTAATCCAGCACGAATTAATAGCAAGTAAAATTTGCAACAAAAAACATTGTGTGTATAGCTGCTGTTACATTTTTTCATAGCTGTATTTTAAATTTTAATAATATCGATAACGATATTTTCCTATCGATGTTTTCTATATTTTCAGACTATCGGTAGTTTCCCAGCACTACAGCGGCAATCTGGCCAACTGGGTAAGTACACATTTTGCTTATATGTATATGTGCATTCGCATGTTTTGGTTTTTTCTATCTTCTTTTTAATAGAAAAAAAAAGTTTTTAAAGAGATCTGTAAAAATACAAGTAGAACACTTAAAAAATCGTTATCACATTTTCAATTCTTATCTTAAAAATATACAAATCTGAACTTTAAAACAAGCGTAATTATATATTATAAAAAATTTCAAAAAACAATTTCATAAGAAATCATTTACATGTCGCTATAATATCTATAATGCTAAATGAAGGCACGTGTTTATCGATTTATATTTAGTATGAACATTTTTTCTGGTGTAAATAAATTTTCCGAAAAAAAATTTATCACCAACGATTTCAATCTAAAATCAAATTTTAGAAAATTTCAAATGCTATAATGCCTTTTCAACGATTAAGTATTAACTATCAGGAATATAGCTCATTTAAAAAAAAAAATGTTCGCTAAAATAGGGATGTAAGGATACGCCTTTTTTCCAAAACGATACACTGAAAGAAAAATGCTTCATATATTTAATGAATCATTTTCATAAAAAAATTTTCCTTGGGTAAATGAAAATTTTCATTATTTAAATGGAATTTCATAGTTATAATGAAGTATTTTCGTTAAAATCGCTTCATTGGATTTTGCAATTACGTTAAAAATTTTCATTGGATATATGAAAACTTAAGTTTGTCCAAGTGAAACAAAAAATTCTAATTGGGAACATAAAAAAACAATATACAAACATAACTATATTCATAAATTAATACAAAAATTATAGTTTCCTTAAAAAAATGTTTAATTGTTAATTAAAAAATGTAAGATTTAATAATTTCATACATCTAATGTTACATGTATGCCATTAACTTTATGAAATCAAAAAATTCTTTTATAAAAGCAACATATTTCAATAATTGCCTTCATAAATTTAAATTTTCATTATGACAATAAAAATGTCATTATAGTAATGAAACAAAAACTTTCAATCCACTTTCAATCAACGTTGTTATTGTTAATATGGATAATTTAATCTCATAGTTAAGCTCTAAATTGAATAAAAAACATAGTTTTTTTATCCAAAAACTGCAATGCCCCGGTAGACTAGCTGGTAGTGAGCTAGTCTCTCAGCACCGAGGTTGCGCGATCCAATCCCGCCAGAGACAGAAAAAAAATAAAATAAAGTAAAAAATAAAATAAAAAAACATAAAAAAAATAATTTAAAAAAATAAAAAAATAAAAATAATTAAAAAATTTTTTTTTTACTTTATTGAAAGTATTCATCCAATGAATAATATTCATAGATCTAATGTAATGTTTCATTAAATCCTTTTAATGAAACAGGTTTCATTGATCCAACGAAGCGCTGCATAAGTTCCTTTTTAATGCAATTTTTCATGGGATTAATGTCAAAATTCATTGGTATTGCGAAGAAAATTCTTTCAGTGTACCGACGCACAAAAAGAAATAACGGCAATACCGATAAGAGTTTCTAATTACTTAAAAAGCTGGAAAAATATCAAAAACATTATTTCTCCAAATACTGAAAGATCGATCCATCGATTCTGAGCACAAATCTATTCGTTTTTCGTATATTTTTTCAGGTACTGTTAATAACACTGTGCTAGTTGAAACAAAACTGACTAGCAGGGGTTAAACTAATTCGAGTACAGTATAACCCGCTTAATTACCCCACGCTTAAATGCCTTTCACGCTTATTTACCTAGAGTTTTAAATCCCCGTTTTTTTTTCCATTTTTTAAACAAAAATCCACGTTTAATTGCCATACGCTTAATTACCCGATTCGGATAATTGCCTTAAAAATGCAACTTCCAAAACAAAATTATACCTAAATTTCATTCGTTTAATTGCCTCAGTACTATTTCACAAAAACCCAGCAAGTAATGTTACCAAGTTTTACATGTTAATAATTTGAAAATATGCACTAAATTTTTTTTTTTAAAATATGCCTAAAAACAAAATATGGCTTGATTAAAACAAAATATTTAACAAATTAATATTTGCATTAAAAGTTATGTTATGAGGTCAAGATTCATATAAGAGTTATATATTATCTAGATACACCAAATTTATGAGATATTTTGTCTTAAAGAGATTAAAGTTTGAAGTTTGCATGGGGACTATGTGATATTATAGACCGATTCTTACAATTTACATAGGTTTCGTTCCTATGACAATTAAAAACTGCTACTTTTACTTTTCGCAAAAGGTTTACATGGACATACAACCAGTAAGAAGGAGGGACGGACACGAAAAGATTACTTAAAAAAGTGTTTCTGATTCGATCGTTTACTAAACGATGCGTCTAGGTTTCTATGTTATAAGTTGCGAAAAACATTTATTTTCAACAAAAACTTGCTTTGGTTTAAAATTGTACAAATTTAATGTGGTTGGCGAAATTAAAGCAACAGAAAATTCATCTGTTAACTAGAATTTTAAGCAATTTTTTTTTATATGTTTTAATAACTTAAAATATGTCTGCAATAAAAATGCAGCAATGGCTAAAACATGTACTAAATTATTTACAAACAAATCGATACCAAAATTTATTAAAAGCTCTAAACGCATGAATATATTGTTTCTGCATTCATTGGTCGCACTAGAAAAACCATGCAATTGAATATTTACGGGTTCCGTGAGTAGTAGTAGGGTATGACAGGGTATCTCAAAAAGCACTACAGAAAAAATATAAGACAACAAATCCCATTGTTTTTACTTGCTATCTCTTAAGATTTAGCTGATGCATGTAAAAATTCCTGTCTTAAATTTTTTCATACATCAAAGTTAAGTTATCTTGTAAATAAATACGTCTAATTACCTCACTGAGGTATTTAAACGAATTCGCTTAATTACCTCAATGAGGTAGTTAAACGTATTCTTATAATTACCTCAACGAGGTAGTTAAGCGTATTCGTTTAAATGCTTACCCCGCATAATTACCCAAAAATATTGGCATTTTTGTCGAGGTAATTATCCGTGGAATACTGTACACTGAATTCAGTGGTGATAACCATAATTTTTTTTTTTAAGTTAGCTCTTGTTTTCGAGATATACTGTAATTTCGAAAATGGAAGAGGTAGTGTGGCCGCAAGTTATATGGACAATTTTTTTTCGTATTTTCACTTGGTAAACCCCTTAGATTGATTCCGAATTAAAAAAAAAATATAATATAAAAAATTTAAAAAAGTAATTTCAATTTTTGGGAATACAAAATTTTAATTTCAAAAGATTTTGTTATTCGTGCTTAATTCCCAGTTTTTATTATTGATAAAAACACTTGAAATTTATTGTTGATGGGATAAGCTATTCCTATGCGCATTTCACATCTCTATCCGGTAATTGTAATTTCTCTTTCTTTTGTATATTTCCATCATTATCGTTGACATCGTTTTTCGTATTCAATGCAATCCGAAAAATAACTCAAATGTGGAGGTGAAATGATTCGCTGATAACTCTGCTGATAAATATAATGTTCTTGTTTTGATTTTCAAGTGTATAAGAGTTTTTTATAAAAACATTTTCTATCTGTCATTATGGGTGTATTTCTATCAATTTACAGAAAAAACACTATCAGATAAATCAATTAAGTCGGTATGAAATTGTGTTAAAACTTTGTTCGTTTTTTTCCATTTTGGTCTTTTATTAGTTTACTAATGTTAATTATTTCAAGTGCTAAATGGAGTTTTGTTTAATAATACATTTTTTGTAGTTTTTTATTATTTTTTTACTATTTCTGGGTGGGGTCTAATGGAAAAATATAATCAAATAATATTTTTTAAATTGTATTATTTGTGTTAAAAAAAATTAATAAATTTTAGCTTTATTTTTCAAAAAAAAAAGTTGCTCTAAAAATTTAGATATCCTTGCAAAACATAACTATACAGTTTTTAAGTTACAGAAATATAGTGCAATGGTATATTTCAAAAACAAGGGCTGTCGTAAAAAAAAATGGTGCTGGTTGCCCTGCTTAACTGTTTTTTCAACAAGCAGAGTGTAATTGTTGTAAAAATTTGGTTTGGTGGCAGATTTTGCTGTTGTCGGTGTACAAACACTTGGATTAACACATACAGGTTGGATCTGGATGAAATTCCGTATGGCAGAGAAGAATGAGGAATTTGTTGACAACAAAGTGCCTCTAAAGGTTTTCCAATGCTTTCTCTCCATTCTTTTAAATGGTAAGCACATTAATTTTGTGTTTAAATGATGGCTTTCCATAAATTTTAAAGCTCTTTTTTCGGCATCTTAATCTAAAATGGATACAAAGAATTAAAGAATTTTATTTTACACAGATAGAAAATCATTTTACTGAATCAATTTTACTTAAGAATACACTTCTAAGCTTATTTTTAATAAAATTAAACTGCGCTTTTGTATTTGTTTAAATGATATTTTATAAAGAACTAGTTCGAAAAGAATTATAACAAGAAAAATGCCAAAACAAAATGGTAAACTTAAACTCTTTTAAATACCAACGAATCAATTGCAAGTTCTATGCGTGGAGATAATTTTTAATGAAGGTTTCGTTAAGTGAACAAAAACTCATAGTAAAGGAAAAAAAACTTCATTAACTTTAACGTACGTGTTTGTTATGATAGCGAACAATTCGTAGAATTTACGCGCGTTCATGTTAAAAAGATTTCGTTAAATAAACGAAAACTCAATAATGAATAAAAACTTCATAAATTTTTGTACTTAACTTAAATTTATGTGTAGTTTAAACTCAACAGCTGCAAATCAGTGCCATAAACATAATATGTAGTTCAAGAAAAAATAATGTCTCAGCACTACGATAAATGCTGTCAAATTCATATAGTTTTTATTGGCAGTTTAAACGCCCAATTTCATGCGATATACACCCAGAGAAAAAGCATATTTAAATATGGTCACCTCCAACAATACTATGTTAAAAGAAAATCTTAGCCATATTATGTTTAATTTAACCATATGATTGTCAATGACAACCATATTATAGTTAAAATAGTCCTCCATCAAGAAGCCGCAACCAAATTATGGTTGCCTTCGAACATATTATGGTTAATAATAACTAAAATATGTTTTGCAATTATAATCACGCAAAGAAAAAACATGGTTGATACAATCAGAATCGCAAACTATCATTAATGTTTGTGGTTATGATTGTGTCAAACACGTCTTAAGAAACAATATACATATGTTCAGACATAATGTTATAGCTAATTATTGTCTCAAACATATTATTATTCTCAGAAGAGAAACGCAAACGATTATTCAAACCATGTTTCTATATTTCCTAACACCATGCAACATGTCTATTTTAACATGTTATATGGTTGTCACAATAAAACCAATAAAATATTTAATATCAAGAATAATTTTTTTATTAAAAACACAAATATAATTCAAATACATATAAAGTATATACAATGTATGTATATTATACATACATTAAAAAATAACATTAAATACATAAATTTAGCACTTGTAAAAATAAAGTAAAGACAAACTTCCTTTTTTTCTATTATAAAATCCACTATTAATACACTCTGGAACAGCAATTGAAATAATTTCCAAGGCGGTTTCAATGTTGTAGGTTTTCTTGGCTGTTAGAAAGGCAACGTTATTGCATATTTATACTTGATTATAATTTTATATTAATAACTTACCTGTTTCAATAAACTAATTTATTTTGTAAGTTTTGCATCGCAGCATGGCCTTTTTCTCCCGAAAAACTTCTTAATTATTTTGTAATCATCCATGTTTGCCGATTAACTGATGCTCGCGGACGGAAGCAATTTTGTTTCTTTATAAACACACACTGTTGGTTCTAACAATAAATGTCTGTTCATTTAGATAATGTATTTTAAAGCAAACAAAAATTATGGTATTAAACATACCTTTTGTGTGCAACTAGAATTACGATTTTAAATGTATAGTTGAAAATATATTTATTATAGTAGCAAACATTTCACATAATTTGATATGTTTAGCTAGATCAGAGTAACTTTTTAGGTGTAAAACACCATATAATATTATTATAGTGATTTTAAAAATGTTAAGGACAAAAAATATTTTTTCAAGTTATGTTAGGACTATAATAAAATTATTAGGGTAAACATAAATATAAGGCAAATATGAATAAAAATGGTGGTAGTGACCACTCAGTAACCATGTTTTTTCTCTGCGTGATAACATGGTTGGTTTTCAACCATAGCATGTTGTTCCTTAAAAAGAGGAAAATACTATTGTTAATTTAAAATAAATAACTGTCATATTTAACCATAACATGTTAAGAGTCAACCATAATATGGTTGTTGCTTCTTAATAGGGGACTAATTTAGCCATAATATGGTTGTCGGTGACAATAATATGGTTAAATTAAACATAATATGGTTAAAATTTTTTTTAAACAAAGTATTGTTGGAGGTGACCATATTTAAGCATGTTTTTTCTCAGCGTGTAGATAGTTTATATATAAACTGATTTATAGATATGGGCTTAAACACATTTTGAACCAAAAAGGGAGTTTAAGTTGCACTGATTTATTAACCCTAAATAATTGTTTCGTTAGCTCAACGAAGATTTAACGTACATTTTAATTGAGGCAATATATGATTATGTTCATTTCATTGAACTATTCCTTTGCCAAATGAAAATTTTATTAATTTGTATGTATGTTAATTATTATAACGAATTATACATTTTTCATTATAAATCCATGTTAACTAAATATTTAATAAATTCATGCTCATGAAGAACTCGTAAATTTAAATACGTACATGGATAACTTTATTTTTCATTATATTAACGAATATTATTTTAAATAAATTATTTTATTAAACCCTGTTTGTTAATATTATGAACACTTATTGGTTCATTGTACTCTCTCGATTTGGAGAAAGTCCGGTTAATTAGAAACCCTAGTCCTAAAACAATGTGCGCCTTTCTGACCGTCTGTTGAAAACACGCTCACCTTCGAACAACTCAAAAGATATTGGTATCAAGTTGCTTCTAGTTATCCTAATCAGTGTGGATTTAAGTCCAGCAAAACCGATTCAGTGTCCATCCGTTCATGCTCATTAAGAATTGGAGTTAAATTCCTTTAGCTCACGAAGCAGGTTGTAATTGAAGTCCACCACAATCGATTAAGTTGGAAACGAGCTCACATTTGTATTCGCCTCAAAAACTAACATAAAAATATGGCGAAATGTACTGCTTGTTATGTTATTTTGCACAAACTCGCTTAATATGACTACAAATTATCCGTAAGACAAGAAAATACAACACTTAGGCCCGTTTTCACAACTTAGCGATAGCTAAAGGTAAGATTTTATAGGCCGTATAAAAAGTGTTCCATTATAACAACTTTACTTTAACCTACCAGGTAGGTTTAACCTTAATCTACTTTATCGCTCACTTTAGGTTAAAGTACAGTTTTTATAATGGAACACTTTTTAACGGGCCATTTAAAGTATACTTTAAGCTATCGGTAAGTTGTGAAAACGGACCTTAATGTCGTAAAGTTCGGTCCATAATTTATAATGGGCCACATATTAATTGTTCTTTTGGAAAAGACTTAAATACGCCTAAAATAGCAAAGTATGATAATTCTTTGACGTCAGTTTTCATAAAGATTGCTTCGTAATTTATATGTTGATACCACAAAAAGCTTCTAGTAAAATATTCTTATTCTTCGGGAAGGGTATTAAAGATTCGGCGCAGTCTTATTAAGGATTGTTATTCGTTTTTTTTTATAAACCAGGACTATTGATTATTAACAATATTATCGGTTTTTTTATATTATTAAAAAAAGCAAATCCTCGGTAATGAAAAAAAAGTTTTAGAAGTTCGTGGGAATAGAAAAAGTCTGGGAATATTAGAACTTTAACAGTTCAGCTTCCGAGTATACTAGATTTATTTTTCCAATCTAATGAAAATGTTGAAACAATTTATTTTTTCGTGTGCTTATCTTTTTTTCTGTCTTTCCCTTTCAATTTCTTTTAACAACTTGACCATGTAATTAACATGTTCTAGGTAATTTTTAAGCTTCATCTAACAGCACGTGATATTCTATAAAAAAAATTACAAAATTCTCCTGTTATTTTAAAGGTTTGCAACACCTTAAATTAAGCAGATTTTTTTTTACGAAATCGATATGCACTGCACGTAGACTCATTAAACCTTGTGATAAATTAAGCGTATGAAAGCCTCATTTAGTAAAAATGATAGCAGACTTTGCAGTTCTCCAAAAAAAAAAAAAAAATCCTTGAAAAAATATTAAAATTTATGTTAAAAATTAGCTTTTGCTTATACGAGGTCATTTACTTGAAAATACTTAAATAAAATACAAATAATAATAGTCTTATTATCATCATTAATTATGAAATAAATCCTTAAATAATAAAGCTCCTCAAAAATAGGAAAATAAATACATTTTTAAGCGAAACTCTATAAAAACTCACTAACCACCTTTTCTTTCACCGTTAGACAAATACACCCTCAACCCACCCACTTGACGTTGGGCAATTATTATGACTGTCAAAAAAGTAAACAATGCCAGGATTACAGATTATCAAGACAATAGAAATATTTATTTAAAAAAAATATGTTTTCTATGGTTTTTAAAAAAAAATTTAAATTTTTCTCTTTTCGGCACATCATTTATCATTATCCTTTTAATAAGGAGAGAATAAAAACCAAGAGGAGCATGAAAATATTAAAACTTGAATAAATTTTAGAAAATAAATTTGTACACTCGCCACCAAAATGATAATGAGCCCAAAAAAACCCAACAAACGACCGACCAACTTAATTCTCAAGTGCACACTTGTAAAATAAATAGAGGATTTTTTTTTCTGTCCGATATGAGAATACTTTATTTTTTGTGAAAAAGAATTTGTTAGTTAATTTTGGGAAATAAATTGAATCCTGTTTTATTTTTTAAGTAGGTTTTTATGCACAAATGATTAATTCACTACATTAGATAAGGAGATACATAACATATAAATGCACCATATATCGATTCCTGTGGTTCCCAGGTGGAACAAGAGCCATAAGCCTTCAGTTAACGGAGGATTTTAAGATAATTTGGTGAGAGGCCAATCGCATCCAAGCTTGGTACCGTGACTACGGGTTGTATCATCGCGACTTATTTTGCTGTTGTTCCATAACTGCCAAGGAGTTGCCGCTAGGGGGATCAAATGTATGACCGATCTCCATTAGTTTTTTTTGTCCTTAATATTTTCTTAAAACATACTTGCCCCTTAGCACCATCCATTAGGGGGGCTTCCATACAATTATTGCAGTTTAATAAAATTCTCAAAATTTTGCCCCTGCAATGCCTATGATTCCTCTAGATTGGTCAAATATATGACCAAACCCACTTTATTTTCACCCCATAATTTGTTTTTCACATACCTACTCGCTATCTCCATTTCTTAAGGGGGCTCCTATACAACATTTTCAATGCAGGTTGAAATATATTTAAGAAAAAGTTCCATAGCTGCCTAGGAGCCTCCCCTAGGGGGCATAAGCTGTATGACCGACCCCCATTATTCTTTTGTCCTAAACATTTTCTACAAACATACTTGCCCTTTATCACCACCCCTTAGGGGGTTTCCTATATAATTATGGCGTTTTATGAAATTCCTTAATTTATTTAATGAAAAATATTTGTGAATAAAATCAAAAGTTGTTAACAGATTTTATATATTTATTATTTGTTTTTTTGCAACTTCGTTTTTTATATGTCTGGAAAAACTTAGAAGCTTGAGCTGCATTTTCCAATTTTGCTTCAAAATTATTTATTTTTCCCAAAAAAAAAAAATATGCTTCTAAAACTGTTCAGCATATTAGAAGAACGTTTATTTTTACTTAAAGAAAAATTTATTGTGGAATTTCGGTTTTTTTTAGCAATTTCAATAAACTAAACGACTATTGAGTTACGCTAATATAAGTTGTGCAACCTCCTCCATTTCTTGAAATAACAGTACATCTCAAAAACCAGAGCCAACATCAAAAAAAAAAAACGGCTAGCACCATTGGATTGTACCCGTATTATGTTAAAATGGCAGGTGGCCGACTTGCCGCAAAAAAATGTCAAGTTCTAGCACAGTGTTATATAAAGGGTGGTTAAATGTTAAGGGCTGATGTTGAATGTGAACCACACCTAAACGTCAAATGTTTTTCTGCATCTCTTTCGACATTTCTCAATTTGAACCATGGAAAGATACACAATCTAGCAACGCATAAAAGTTATTCAGGCTTATTATGAAAATTTTTTTTTTTTTTTTTAATAATTTATTTTTATTATTGAATCTTTCTTATCGAAATTTACAATATGTATTCAAATCTTAATTCTACTTGTTGTTTATTAGTTGTTACCTGTGTAACCACTAACTGCTGTATTCAAATTTTTAAGACTGTCTTCTAGTAAGGCTCAAAGTATCGGTTCTTTTTAGCCTCTGGTGACCTTCAAACTGAAGCAAACCCCGAGCGAGGTAGTTAGGGTGAACCATTAGTTTATCGATGTAGCTTATTGAATATTTTTTAATTTCCTCCTGGATAGTGGGGACGTTGAGATCTCTGTGGATAATATCATTACGTATATACCATGGGGCGCAGACAATTTGTCGTAATATTCTAGACTGTCTTCTTTGAAGCTTTTGGATGTTAGATGCGCATGCAGTACCCCATAATTGGATGCCATATGTCCATATTGGTTTTATGATGGACTTGTATAGAAGAACTTTGTTGTCTAAAGACAAGTTTGAGTTTCTACCGAGAAGCCAATGTAGTTGAGCTGCTTTAAGTTTCATAGCCGTTATTTTCGCTTCGATATGACGAGACCAGGTCAAACGTCTATCTATATGAACTCCCAAGTACTTTACATGGTTTTCTACCGGAACAGTGATGTTATTTATTTTTACTGCTGGGCACGTTTGTCTTCTGAGCGTGAAAGTTAAGTGAGCACATTTAGCCGGGTTAACCTTTATTCTCCATTTTTCTAGCCATGCCTCTAGTTCATTGATGTGGGACTGCAGATTTTGCGATGCGACTTTTGGGTCATGGTTAACGCTAATAAATGCTGTGTCGTCTGCAAATGTAGAGGTATGCGTGCTCAGGTTTGTTGGCATATCCGCTGTGTATATTATATATAGAAGCGGTCCTAATATGCTGCCTTGGGGAACACCAGCAGTAATTTTCTTGAGGGGGTAGTATTTATCTTGCGACCTTACTATGAATGTTCTGCCTGTTAGATAGCTCTCCAGAAGCTTGTGAGTGTTTTGAGGAAGCATTCGTGTTATTTTGATGAGTAGCCCATCATGCCAAACTTTGTCAAATGCTTGGGAAATGTCTATAAACAGGGCTGAGCAGTATTGCTTTTTCTCAAACGCCGATCTAATAAGGGTGACAATTCTATGCACTTGCTCTATTGTACCATGTTTCGCTCTGAATCCGAACTGGTGATCCGGGATGATGTCGTGTTCATTTAGATGAGGAGTTATACTTAAAATGAATATTTTTTCGAAAAGCTTTGATAGGATTGATAATAAGCTTATCGGTCTGTACGACGCAACCTGGCTAGCATCTTTTCCTGGCTTGGGAATCATAACAATTATAGACTTCTTCCATGAGGATGGGAAGTATCCGACTCTTAATATAGCGTTAAAAATGAACAGCAAGATTCTGGAAGCAGACGAAGGTAAGTTTCTTATCATTGACCCTGTGATACGGTCAAGTCCGGGAGATTTTCTAATATTCACTTTTTCTATTGCAGATTTTACTTGAGTAATGTTAAATTTTAATGGATGGTTTACCTTATCAGGAATGGTTGGACGACAGGAACAAGTATGTGTATCATGTGGCGTGAAAACTTTCTCAAGATGGCCCGCGAAAGCGTTTAATTTTTCATCTGTGTTTTTCGCCCAAGTGCGGTTTTCCAGTCTTAATGGAGATTCTTGGGTTATAGGGCATTTCATATGCCGTACAGCCTTCCGTAAGCTATAATTGGAGTTTTTTGTGGCATCTAGGCTGTTTAGATAGCCTTCTATTGCAGACTCGTGGTTCTGTCTCAATTTGTTGCGAAGAGTTGTCAGGCATAATTGTAGTTGGGCCTTAGTGGTTGGGGAACGACTGTTTTGCCATTGTCTTCTTAACTTCCTTTTTTCTCTGATAAGGGTCTCTATATCCGTCGATGTATTGTAAGGAGCACGTTTAATTGTCCGCTTGATTGGGGTTGCATTTCTTGCTGCAGCATCCAAGACTTCTGTAAATCGGTCGACAGCTATTTGGATGTCAGATGAATTTTTTAGGGGAATGCACTGTGATAGGTGAGAGCTCACATACATTTTATACTTTAACCAATTTGTGTTTCTGTTTGGATAGGAAAACCAGTTTGCAGCTGCGGCGTCAGAGTTACATTTTAAAATGAGGATTGAAGGTGAATGATCAGACGAAAGATCATAGGAGGAACTAACTAGTACCTGATCGCGCTTGATGTTTTTGATTACAGCAAAGTCAATAAGGTCTGGTAGCTTGTTGAAGTCGGTTGGCCAATAGGTAGGCTCACCACTCGATACCACATCAAAGTTATTTGAAGTTACGGTATTATATAGCTGATTACCTCTAGGACTAATAAGTCTGGAGCCCCAATATGTATGTTTAGCGTTGTAGTCGCCAGCAGCAATGAATTTCTGGCCCAATGTGGAGAAGAAGTTGAGAAATTTATCGTGTAGAATTTTGTGCCTCGGGGGACAATAAACGGATGTTAACGTTAGTTTGAAATCAGTCAGATTTATAGATGTGGCCTGGATACAATCTTCTTCGAACTCTGGCAATGGTAAGTGTCTGATGTGTTTGTGCACAATTATGGCTGTGCCACCACAAGCTCGTCCGCTGGGATGTTTTGTGTCATACGTAAGGTAACCATTTACCCTAAAGCAGTTTTTATGAGTAAAGTGTGTTTCAGAGACAAGAAGTACGTTGATTTCATGCCTATGAAGAAAGTTTGCAACTTCGTGTTTATGTTGGGATAACCCGTTTGCATTCCAGAAACATATTTTTAACTGGTTCATTTTTTGTTGAGTAGAACTTGCAGGAGCATGTTCTGGTTTCGCATCATTTCCTGAAACATGCTCTGCATAGTGGCCATGAAGTTATTCATAGTTTGAATTAAATTTTCAATTGAGGTAGGCATTTGTAGACCTTCCCTAGGAACATTAGCGTATGGAGGTTGCTTTGCGTTGGAAGTACTCGGGGGATTTTTCGCATTAGGGTTTCCTTTTAGGACTTGGGCATATGATTGGTTTTGTTTGTTTGTTTGTGTAGTACTAGCAATAGAGCCAGCGGCTTGGCTGGGCGCATGTGATGGACCATATTGGGAGTGAGTATATTTTTGAACTAAAGCTGGTTTTTTTAAATGCAAGAAGACTTTACAACCCCTATAGTTTGCCGTGTGATTTTCGCCACAGTTGCTGCATTTCTTGACATTTGGGTCAACTTTAGAACGATTACATTCGGCGGTTTTATGAGCGTCGCCACAAACCACACATACGTGAGGCAATTTACAATATGATTTTGTATGCCCATATTCCTGACAGTTTGTGCATTGGGAGGGACCCTTTCGTTTTATTGGCTCCTCAACAGTTATTCTTCTGTTGAGTAGGTAGCGCAAGTTGTATATGGGATGAACTGAATTTTTGGTTTTGAGAACCGATGAATCAAACGATATCTCAATGCGGTGCAGTGGTTGGGGAACTTTGTTCCTGTTCAAAATGTTATGAACCGATTTTACCTCGTACCCCTCTTGCTCTACGGCAGATTTTATTTCATCTGTAGGAACGGAACTATCTATGCCTTTTATGACAATAATCAATCCCTTAGCACTTTTTAATTGGTATGTATAGTAGCTTTTATTTTCTGCGTCCAGGTGTCTTGATATAATACGAAAGTTCGTTTCTGTACTGGCTTGAATTTTGGTCTCTTGAATTTGTCCGCGTCGTATAGAAACGACGTAGAAATTGTTCTTACCTACAAGTTGAGTCAACATGTTGACTATGCTATTTGATGTTTGCTCCCGCAGATAGATAGGTGGCGGTTTAACTTCTTTAGTGGCTGTCCCATTAGCTAATTCTGCTTCTTCATCGTCAGGTATGGATAGTACAGAGAATCTGTTACCATTTGTTGGCAAAGAGACTACGTTAGAGCCTTTGTATTGTTTGGCCACGCGTTCCTGTTGGGTGGACCTAGGGCTAGCCTTTCTCTTAGTTATTGTTATATATCTGTCCATGCCTGTTTGCACTTTAGTACTTTTTGGTACAGCTCCTGTATTTGTTAATGCAAATCGTGATGTTCCAGGTTTTTCGTTATTATTCCTCTGGTCAGACGGCTTCACACTTTGAACCACATTTACGGTCGGATCAACACACTTGCTCAGGTTGGGCACACTTGAACTTAAATTTCTGTATGGAAAACCAGTTGCGCTGGCAATTTTTGCACTTAAAAGATGTTTGTTTAATTCAGGGTATCGAATGTTTTCATTGCTCACGCTCGGGGAGCTTACCACAATATACGCATTTCTGCTATTTGTGCTGGGCCTACTCTCCTTATTGGGAGTATTTGTGAGGCTCATTCACAAATCTCTTCGGGCACACTAGTGCAAATCAAAATGCATATCATGCACTTTGTAATTCAGTGATGAGGCATATTCGTCAATAAGCAGAATTGCCGCATTTGGGCGAATGATAATCCAAAAGTGATTGTCGAAAAACCAATGCACCCACAAAGAGTGACTGTTTAGGGCGGTTTATGGGCAGGCGGCATCATCGCGCCGTATTTCTTCCAAAATGAGGCTGGGCAGCCATTTACTGTGAATAGTGCCCGCTATCATGAGATGATAACGAACTTTTTATGGCTGAAATTGGAAGATATGTATGTGGACGATATTTGATTTCAACAGGACGGTGCCACTTGACACACAGCTAACGAAACAATTGCTCTATTGCGCGACAAATTCAATGGCCTTGTTATCTCACGTGATGGCGATGTCAATTGGCCGCGAAGATCGTGTGATTTGACCACGTTGGACTTCTTTCTTTGGGGTTATTTGAAAGAAATGGTGTACGTCGATAAGCCAGCAACAATTCAAGAGCTAAAGGATGATGTAATTCGGCACATTGACGTCATAGAACCTAAATTTTTCCTCAGCGTCATCCAAAATTTGGACCATCGGATGGTGGTGTGCCGCCGAGGTCGCGGCGGCCATTTGGCCGATATTTTGTTCCATACATAATTGAACCATACCAATATTATCATACACAGAAAAAATTATTTTTCCAATTCAAACAAAAAATTTGTAGAATCAAACAATTTTTTGTCTGAAATCGGTCCTATAAACAAATTCGCATATTCAAACAATTTATTTGCATTTTGTTTATTGAAAAAAACACTGATTTTTTCAAACAAATAATTTAACTGAATCAAACAAAAAGTTTACTGAAATTCATATACTAAATTTCAAAATCAAAAAAAAAAAAACAGGTTTTTGCATAAGCAATGATGCGCACACAAGCAGGCACTTTATTAGAAGATGATGGCAGAGAGAGCAGAGCGGCCCGGCCGGCTGGCTTTGAGACACATTTTTTTGTTGGAATAATTTTTGAACGAAGTTCTTTTTTTATACACACAATGTTTTTCGTCATCACTCACTGTTGCTGTATCCTTTCCTTTGCTAATGAAGAAGATATGTAACCCAAAAACGGCGACAGACCGACTCGATATGTTTTTCGTCATCATTATATTTTTGTATTTGATGTATTTAAGCAAACAGTTTGAAAAAATTGAATACGGGATTTTGGTTTTTTTAACCAACTTTGAAACCAACCAAAAATTTATTTTGTTTCTTATAATGTTGTTGTTGTTGTTTCTGTTGTTTAAAAAGAGTGAAACTTTTTTTTACCTGCTATTTTTTTTTTTTTTTTTTACTTCAAACCTCTTCATCTTTCTTACTGCTGTACTTTTTTAAAGTGTCCAAAAATAGACTGTATGTGTTTTTTGTTGTAGTTCTTATATTTCACATTAGGAAGTGTTGCTTACGATCAAATAAAAAAATGCAAAAAGACGACAACATTAAAAAGCGTTAAATATTTCATACAAAATTATGAAAACTTGAAACCAATAACGCGTGTATTATATTTTTGAATGGTTGTCAACATTTTTGTTGGTTAAATAAAAATCAAACAAAAATTTTAATTGAATCAGTAAAAAAATTTGTAGAAATTAAAAAAATTTTCAAACAAGCGTTTGTTTGAAAATAATTCGGCAATAATTTTTTCTGTGTAATAAAAAGAAATGACAATAATTTCCTAAATAAATTGTGTTTTAATCAAAATCAGGCTGTAGGAAATATCGCCCGAAGAAAAATGGCTCAAAAAAAAAAAAAAATGAAAAATCGCCCAAATGAAGAATCGCTCAAAAGAATATGAAAAATTACCCAAACAGTTAAATATGAAATTTTGCCCAAACAAAACGAAAAAGGGCCCAAAAAACTGAAAAATGACCCAAAAAGCAAAAACGATTTTTTTCCAAAAAAAAAAAAAATTACCCAATTTGGGAAAAACCAACAAAACTATTTTTAAAAAAACTTAATTTACCAAAACAAAAACCGGTTTCGCTAACTAAAGCTTCTCTGCATAGCCGGCCTTCGGCCGGGCCAAAGGATTTTCTCCTCTATGGTATAACAAAGACCAGCTTCGCTAACTAAAGCTTCTCTGCGCAGATGGCCTTGGGCGGGCGCAAGAATTTTTTCCTTTATGGTATACCAAGTACCGGTTTCTCTAAGTAAAGCTTCTAAAATCTGCTTTGTTTCCGAACGAAGGCCGACTTCGCAGAGTAGCTTTAGTTAGCGAAGCCGGTCTTTGTTATACCATAGAGGAGAAAATCCTTGCTACCGGCCGAAGACCGGCTGTGCACAGAAGCTTAAGTTAGCGAAGCCGGTACTTGTTCAATCAAAGAGGAGAAAATCCTTGCGACCGGCCGAAGGTCGGCTATGCTTTCGAGTTTGTAAGCATGTTGTGGACATTATGACACTCTACTAAGTGACATAACGTCCACGGACTTTACGACACTGCTCTGATGGGCATTATGACACTTAAAAGTGTCATAAAGGCCTAATTTTACATGGAATTTTTTTGGGCGATTTTTCATTATTTTTTGGGCCATTTTTCTTTGGGCGATTTTTCCTACAGCCTCAAAATCAACATCGGCCCTTAAATTATAAACACCATTTATGTTTCAATCAGTTTAAATTATTTTTAAACAAATTAAATTAAAATTGTTTATCAATTAATATTTATTACCATTTCAATTTAAATTAACACTCCCATACCTGGATTAATATCATGGTATCGAATATGAATATAAACTTTTATTAAAGAAGAAGAAAACAATTATCGTATTTTTTTAATGATGAGCCATTCGAAAAAGCTTGTGTTTTGGACAGTTCTCTTGACTTTTAATCTATTTTAAGAATGGTCCAACCATAATGCACGGTGTTAATTGTGAGTCACAACTTAACGTCAAGTTTTTTGCCTCAATTAATTTGACATTTCTTTTTTTCAGAGTTTGACAAGTGTACGGAGAGGTTCACAATTGAGTTAGGATTGTTGAAGCCTTTTACCAAAATATTCGTTCAATTCAAAATGCATTTCGTGATTTTCTTGACCAGCATAATCGACCAAATGTGTTCAGTTCGTTCTGCGAAAAAGATTGCTATTGTTCACGATAGTGTGGCAGATAAGCCGTCAACCTCGACTCGTAATTGGTGTTTGCTATCGCGAGTTGATAACGGACGGATTGAGGATATGGAACTTGACAATATACGGTTCCAACAGGATGGTACCACATATCCACAAAGCCAACGAAACAATGGCTCTTTTGCGCGAGAAATTTAACGGACGTGTTATCTTAGGCTGTAGGAAATATCGCCCAAAGAAAAACCGCCCAAAAAAAAAATGAAAAATCGCCCAAAAAAATTGCATGTAAAATTGGGCCTGATTTCATATGAAAAATGGCCCAACATTTTTGGGCTATTTATCGTTATTGTTGGGTGATTTTTCGTTTTTTAAATTCATAATGAAAAATCACCCAAAAATGTTGTATGAAAAATGGCCCAAAAAAATGGGCTATTTTTAAAATTCTACCATAATCTTACATAGCAGAGAAAACCATGTTTTATTATGGTTGCAAACAACAAAACTATTTTTCAAGAAACTCATTTAACCATTATATGGTTGTCGGCGATAATGATTTGGTTAAATTAAACATAATATCGGTAGAATTTTCTTAAAAGTGGTTTTGTAGCTTTTTCTCTGGGTGTATATATTAAATATATACATATATATCGAAAATAAGGATTTTCTCTTCTATGGTATAACAAATACTGTCTTCGCTAACTAAAGCTTCTCTGTATCGCCGGCCTTCGGCCGGGCGCAAGGATTTTCTCCTCTATGGTATAACAAAGACCGGCTTCGCTTACTAAAGCTTCTCTGTATAGCCGGCCTTCGGCCGGGCGCAAGGATTTTCTCCTCTATGGTATAACAAACACCGGCTTCGCTAACTAAAGCTTATCTGCGTAGTCGGCCTTGTTCGGAAACAAGGCAGTTTTTCGAAGCTTTACTTAGCGAAACCGGTTTTTGTTAGACCATAAAGGAGAAAATCCTTGCGCCCGGCCGAAGGCCGGCTATACAGAGAAGCTTTAGTTAGCGAAGCCGGTCTTTGTTATACCATAGAGGAGAAAATCCTTGCGCCCGGCCGAAGGCCGGCTATACAGAGAAGCTTTAGTTAGCGAAGCCAGTATTTGTTATACCATAGAAGATGAAATCCTTATTTTGGATAGTTATTTTTAATATATACACCCGGAGTAAAAGCTATAAAAATATTTTATCCATATTAGGTTTAATTTAACCAAATCATTGTCACCGACAACCATATTATGGTTAAATAAGTATCTTTAAAAAAATCACTTGAAATTTTAACGGTATTTTAAAAAAAAATTTACACATTTTTGATTATAAGTTAAGTTGCGGACGTTGCAAAGTGTCATAACGTCCTCGTCCTCGTCTTCGATGGACATTATGACACTTTTTTTTTTTTTTTTTTTTGGGAAACAATTCGCTTTTGCTTTTTGGGTCATTTTCATTTTCTTTTTGGGCCCTTTTTCGTTTTTTTTGGGCAAAATTTCATATTTACCTTTTTGGGTCATTTTTCATGTTCGCTTGGGCGATTCTTCATTTGGGCGATTTTTCATTTTTTTTTTTGGGGCATTTTTCTTTGGGCGATATTTCCTACAGCCGTTATCTTACGTCGTGGCGATGTGACCGCACAGAAATTTTTTTTTTACCAATTAAAGCCTTAATCAAAAATGACATCAGTTTTAATTTAAAATTTAATCAAGTGAATGAAACGTTAATTAAAGTGAATTAAACGTTAATTAAAGTGAATTAAACGTTAATTAAAGTGAATTTAGCGTTTTAACAAGTTTATTAAACGTTTAATTGATTCTATTAATTTAATTTTTTTAATTGAAATCAATTTCAGTTTGTGCACCACGATCATGTGATTCGACAACGTTGGACTTCTTTCTTTTGGATATTTAAAAAAAAACGTCAATAAGCCAAGAACAATTCAAGAGCTAAAGGATGAGATAATTCGGCACATTCACGATATTGAACCTCAATTATGTCTCAGAGTTATTGTTAAAAGGGACCACTGTTGAATATTATTTAGATACCTTCATCTATATGATATATGTTTCCCCTTACTTGAAGGGGGCTTTTATGAGACCTTTGGTTAATTTTGGACCTACCAACAGGTGTCTGTGCCTGACACTATTCCGAAAAGTAGTTTGTGCGGGGGCCATGTGAAATAATGGACCGCATCTCACCATTTTTAATATTCTTCATGCTTATGAATTGAAACCTATAAATGTTGTACATTAAATCAAATTACCTTTAATATTGCTACCTGTACTTTGCGCACAAGGTTACATGGACATACAACGAGCCAGTCTGCCGGACGGAGGGACATCGATAAATCGACTCAGAAAGTGACTTTAAGTCAATCGGTATACTAAAAGTTGGGTCAAGGACCAATATATTTCAGCGTTACACATATCAGCACCAACCCTCTCCACTATTGTGGTGTGGGTATACAAAATAAAGAAGAAGCAAAAATTTCTCTTTTTTCCCAAAGGCAGACAAACGTATATACGCTACGTTGACAGTGTCGTCAAAATAATCGACAAATGTTGCGATTTGGATATACATGATCGCAGGCTTCCTACAGGGATACGAGTAAAAATCAGGGTTGGCTGGGTAACCAAGAAAAACCACCCGGGTTTTAATGGGTATTTTGTTTTAAAAAACCCAAGTGGGTTTTTTCTTTATATTCATTTATACAAAGATGGTATAATTTTTAAATTTTTTTTTAAAGAAAAATTAAATAAATTGATTATAAAATTCATATAAAGTGTTCATATGCCCATTTGTGCGTATGTTGATTTAACGTTAGTGCCCTTTTCTCTTTTTATTAATTATTTAAATCTAATTCCTTTTAAAAATCAAAATCAAGCTTTTTAAAATGAATTTGATTTGAAAAATGCGGAATATGATTTGTAAATACTCAATTGGATTACGAAAATTCTGAATTTGTTTTTTAAAAACCTGAATTCGATTATGAAAAGGTATGAACAAAATTAAAAAACGGCTTTGGAGGCGTAATAAAATAAGATCGTTTGTAGCCATCATCTCCTGTCCCCATCTTTTTGGCTACCTGAGAAAATAAAAGAAGATATGATCATATTTGGTTATGATATAATATGTATACTAATGTGATTATATACATAAACATTGTGTATATATCTTTACATAACTCAGACGTGACTCCAACTCGAGCTCCTGTGGGTTGGATGAGGGGGGATTGTTAAGGAACTTTCAACTGAAACACACCATTTTGCAAAATTTCTTTTGGAAAGGCCAAAGAAATGGTATGTATTTTTCCGTTTAAGGTGGGTGGGGGTTGAGGTAGGTTGGAATGATTACCAATTAATTTTTCTTCCCCCGTACTCGCGACTGCATAACTATATATAACAAATAATCGGCGTCATATAAAATTATTATTAAATTAACATATTTTATTGATTTATTTGGTAAATTTTATTTTTTTATGGACTACACAAATTTTATGATTTTATTGTTAAACTAGCTGGCCCGGCAAACGTTGTTTTGCAATATAACTTATTTCTTTCAGATGTTACAGTGTCTGCATGCCAAAATTTAAGAAAATCGGTTGATTAGTTAAGAAGATAATAACAATTATAGGCTTTAGCTCTTTCCAGAAGTTACACTATTTGCCCACCAAATTTCAAGAAAATCAGTTGATTAGTTAAGAAGATATAGGGAGGGGGAGCTTTTACTTTTCTTGTCGTATTTCATGCCCTTTCTCTTTCAGATGTTAGAGTGTCTGCATGGCAAATTTTAAGAAAACCGGTCGATAAGTTAAGAAGTCAGAGGGAAGGGAGCTTTTACCACTCCTGCTTCACGCCCTAAATAATTAAAACTATAGGCTATAGTACTTTCCAGCTGCAACACTATTTGGCTGCGAAATTTCAAGAAGATATTGGGAGGGGAAGCTTTTACCCTTCTTGCCCTATTTCACATCCTATTCCCTATTTCCTTTTAGATGTTACAGTGTCTGCATGCAAAATTTTAAGAAACCCGGTTGATTAGTTTAATAAAAGATTGGGGAGCCCTATTGCCCTATTTCATGCCATAAATAATTAAAATTGTGGGCTATGGTTCTTTTCAGATGTTACACTATTTCCCTGCAATATTTCAAGAAAATCGGTCGATTTGTTAAGCAGATATAGGGAGGGGGAGCTTTTACTCCTCTTGCCCTATTCCCTATTTTCTTTCAGATGTTACAGTGCCTGCATGCCAAATTTTAAGAAAACTGGTTTATTGGCTAATAAGATATAGGAAGGGGGAGCTTGTGCCATATTTTGCGCCCTCTAGCGATTAAAAATATACTCTACGACCTATTCTCACACCTAACAAAAACACATACAAAATTTCATAAAAATCAGTCAAACCGTTTCGAAAGAGTTGAAAATGGAGGGCATTTTGTTGATATTCGTATGGGAATATATAGGAAAATCTAAATGCCATATCTCAGGAACCACTGCGCCGATTTCATGCAAACTTAACATAAACCATCTACAGACTATCCCCACAGTACCCCAACGTTTTTGTTGAAATCGGTCTACCCGTTTTCGCAGTTAGTGGTGACATCAAAGTGTACACTTCTTTTTATATATATAGATTCAAAATTCCAAAAGGTACCAAAATTTGTATGAGAGCTTTTAAAGAGAATAGAACACAATTTAAATTTAATTTTTATCTTTATTAATTAAGAAGACAAATTTTTTACCAAAAAAGTACCAAAATTATATTTTTGCTCCTTTGTATACCCAAAATGTGCAAATTTCAAAAATATACCAAACACATGACAGTTCAATTTTCGATCCAATAATGACATTTTTTGAATTTTACGTCTACCTCTGTTAGATCACAAGATAAAGTGTTACCGATTTTAGCAGTTTTTACCCATTTCTAACCCCTTATGAATTGAATTTCCAAAAGTCTCTACTTTTTTATTTACACATTGGGAGGGGAGTCTACATACAAAAGTTTCAAGTGTATGGCTTAAGTTGTTTGGGCTGTGCGATGATCACCCAGTCAGTCACGCTAATCTTATGAAAATATATGAAATCACTAAAAATGATCTGCTTATTAGAGTGGCAGATGGTGGCAACTGAAATGTATAGTACTCACTTTTGATACTTTACAGTACTAGATATAATTATCACTTAACCCCCCCTAGCCCAACCTTTTTTGTTATGGTCTCTTTAAATTTGGCTTACTTTAGGTTTTATTTATTTTTAAAGTAACTCACAATCACTTCACTTATCCAAAAAAATAACGCGCACAAAATAACAATTATCACATGGAATTATTAATTACTAAAACGGTTTGAACATAACGTGCTTTTTTTCAAAGAATACTTTAAAGGAAAAATCATAGATTACTTTTATTTCAAAGTACAAAAATCAACTTTGAAAACCTTAAATTTGTAAGAAAAAAATTATTTACTTTGCTCCAGTATTAACAGTAAAATAGTTTTCCAAGAGTCAAATTTAGATATGAGTTGTATGTTTTGAAGTGTTCGCTATAATTTGTCATCAATATTTTACTAAAATTTAAAAAAAAAATATCACTTTTGGCCGGAATTTCCCAGTGTGCAGTGTACCCATAAAGTTTCAACTGTACCAAATTTGGTACAATTGTACCACAAATCCCATCAGTGATAGCGACCAATGGATAGAGGTCGCACCGATGCCGTGACGAGCATTTGGCCAATACTTTGACCCTTCTATTATAATGGGTGATTTTTTAAGAGCTATATGAAAGTTTAAAATAAAACACATTAAATTCAGAAAAATTCACGGAATCTTTATTTGAATCGATAGTACGGTCCATATAATTTAATGTTTGAAGATTATTTCATGCAAATGTTGACCGTGACTGCGCCTTAAATGGTCCATCCGCTTAGTCCAATTTTGGGATACTCTTTCCAACATTTCGGCCGGTATCTCATGAATAAATGCTTCAATGTTGTCTTCCAATGCGTCAATTGAAGCGGGCATGTGTGTATAGACATGAGCTTTAACATAGCCCCACAAAAAATAGTCTAAATGCGTTAAATCGCACGATCTAGGCGGCCAATTGACCGGTCCCGAACGTGAAATAAAATATTCACTGAACTCGCCTTTCAATAAGTCCATTGTTAAGCGTGCTGTGTGGCATGTGACACCGTCTTGTTGAAACCACATGTCATGCAAGTCAAGCTCTTGCATTTTGGGCAAAAAAAAGTTGGATATCATCTGACGGTAGCGCTCACCATTCTCAGCTACGTTACGATTCGCATCATCTTTGAAGAAGTTCGGTCCAATGATGCCACCAGCCCATAAACCGCAACAAACTGTGACTTTTTCTGGGTGCATTGGTAGCTCTTGCAATGCTTCTGGCTGATCTTCACTCCAAAATCAACAATTCTGCTTATTAACGTACCCATTGAGCCAAAAATGAGCTTCGTCTAAAATGGAAGAAGCGCGCGATGAACTTTCTTAACAGAGCACTCATTTTGATAATAATTCAATAATTTGCAAGCGTTGTTCGTTGAAGCATAATGTAGTCTTCCAATGCGTCAATTGAAGCGGGCATGTGTGTATAGACATGAGCTTTAACATAGCCCCACGAAAAATGGTCTAAAGGTTTAAATCGCAAGATCTAGGCTGCCAACTGACCGGTCCCGAACGTGAAATTAAATGTTCACCGAACACTCCTCTCAATAAGTCCATTGTTATGTGTGTGGCATTTGGCACCGTTTTGTTGAAACCACATGTCATGCAAGTCAAGCTCTTGCATTTTGGGCAAAAAAAAGTTGGATATCATCTGACGGTAGCGCTCACCATTCTCAGCTACGTTACGATTCGCATCATCTTTGAAGAAGTACGGTCCAATGATGCCACCAGCCCATAAACCGCAACAAACTGTGACTTTTTCTGGATGCATTGGTAGCTCTTGCAATGCTTCTGGCTGATCTTCACTCCAAAATCAACAATTCTGCTTATTAACGTACCCATTGAGCCAGAAATGAGCTTCGTCTAAAATGGAAGAAGCACGCGATGAACTTTCTTAACAGAGCACTCATTTTGATAATAATTCAATAATTTGCAAGCGTTGTTCGTTGAAGCATAATGTAGTCTTCCAATGCGTCAATTGAAGCGGGCATGTGTGTATAGTCATGAACTTTAACATAGCCCCACAAAAAATAGTCTAAATGCGTTAAATCGCACGATCTAGGCTGCCAATTGACCGGTCCCGAACGTGAAATAAAATATTCACTGAACTCGCCTTTCAATAAGTCCATTGTTAAGCGTGCTGTGTGGCATGTGACACCGTCTTGTTGAAACCACATGTCATGCAAGTCAAGCTCTTGCATTTTGGGCAAAAAAAAGTTGGATATCATCTGACGGTAGCGCTCACCATTCTCAGCTACGTTACGATTCGCATCATCTTTGAAGAAGTTCGGTCCAATGATGCCACCAGCCCATAAACCGCAACAAACTGTGACTTTTTCTGGGTGCATTGGTAGCTCTTGCAATGCTTCTGGCTGATCTTCACTCCAAAATCAACAATTCTGCTTATTAACGTACCCATTGAGCCAAAAATGAGCTTCGTCTAAAATGGAAGAAGCGCGCGATGAACTTTCTTAACAGAGCACTCATTTTGATAATAATTCAATAATTTGCAAGCGTTGTTCGTTGAAGCATAATGTAGTCTTCCAATGCGTCAATTGAAGCGGGCATGTGTGTATAGACATGAGCTTTAACATAGCCCCACGAAAAATGGTCTAAAGGTTTAAATCGCAAGATCTAGGCTGCCAACTGACCGGTCCCGAACGTGAAATTAAATGTTCACCGAACACTCCTCTCAATAAGTCCATTGTTATGTGTGTGGCATTTGGCACCGTTTTGTTGAAACCACATGTCATGCAAGTCAAGCTCTTGCATTTTGGGCAAAAAAAAGTTGGATATCATCTGACGGTAGCGCTCACCATTCTCAGCTACGTTACGATTCGCATCATCTTTGAAGAAGTACGGTCCAATGATGCCACCAGCCCATAAACCGCAACAAACTGTGACTTTTTCTGGATGCATTGGTAGCTCTTGCAATGCTTCTGGCTGATCTTCACTCCAAAATCAACAATTCTGCTTATTAACGTACCCATTGAGCCAGAAATGAGCTTCGTCTAAAATGGAAGAAGCACGCGATGAACTTTCTTAACAGAGCACTCATTTTGATAATAATTCAATAATTTGCAAGCGTTGTTCGTTGAAGCATAATGTAGTCTTCCAATGCGTCAATTGAAGCGGGCATGTGTGTATAGACATGAGCTTTAACATAGCCCCACAAAAAATAGTCTAAATGCGTTAAATCGCACGATCTAGGCGGCCAATTGACCGGTCCCGAACGTGAAATAAAATATTCACTGAACTCGCCTTTCAATAAGTCCATTGTTAAGCGTGCTGTGTGGCATGTGACACCGTCTTGTTGAAACCACATGTCATGCAAGTCAAGCTCTTGCATTTTGGGCAAAAAAAAAGTTGGATATCATCTGACGGTAGCGCTCACCATTCTCAGCTACGTTACGATTCGCATCATCTTTGAAGAAGTTCGGTCCAATGATGCCACCAGCCCATAAACCGCAACAAACTGTGACTTTTTCTGGGTGCATTGGTAGCTCTTGCAATGCTTCTGGCTGATCTTCACTCCAAAATCAACAATTCTGCTTATTAACGTACCCATTGAGCCAAAAATGAGCTTCGTCTAAAATGGAAGAAGCGCGCGATGAACTTTCTTAACAGAGCACTCATTTTGATAATAATTCAATAATTTGCAAGCGTTGTTCGTTGAAGCATAATGTAGTCTTCCAATGCGTCAATTGAAGCGGGCATGTGTGTATAGACATGAGCTTTAACATAGCCCCACGAAAAATGGTCTAAAGGTTTAAATCGCAAGATCTAGGCTGCCAACTGACCGGTCCCGAACGTGAAATTAAATGTTCACCGAACACTCCTCTCAATAAGTCCATTGTTATGTGTGTGGCATTTGGCACCGTTTTGTTGAAACCACATGTCATGCAAGTCAAGCTCTTGCATTTTGGGCAAAAAAAAGTTGGATATCATCTGACGGTAGCGCTCACCATTCTCAGCTACGTTACGATTCGCATCATCTTTGAAGAAGTACGGTTCAATGATGCCACCAGCCCATAAACCGCAACAAACTGTGACTTTTTCTGGATGCATTGGTAGCTCTTGCAATGCTTCTGGCTGATCTTCACTCCAAAATCCACAATTCTGCTTATTAACGTACCCATTGAGCCAGAAATAAGCTTCGTCTAAAATGGAAGAAGCACGCGATGAACTTTCTTAACAGAGCACTCATTTTGATAATAATTCAATAATTTGCAAGCGTTGTTCGTTGAAGCATAATGTAGTCTTCCAATGCGTCAATTGAAGCGGGCATGTGTGTATAGACATGAGCTTTAACATAGCCCCACGAAAAATGGTCTAAAGGTTTAAATCGCAAGATCTAGGCTGCCAACTGACCGGTCCCGAACGTGAAATTAAATGTTCACCGAACACTCCTCTCAATAAGTCCATTCTTATGTGTGTGGCATTTGGCACCGTTTTGTTGAAACCACATGTCATGCAAGTCAAGCTCTTGCATTTTGGGCAAAAAAAAGTTGGATATCATCTGACGGTAGCGCTCACCATTCTCAGCTACGTTACGATTCGCATCATCTTTGAAGAAGTACGGTCCAATGATGCCACCAGCCCATAAACCGCAACAAACTGTGACTTTTTCTGGATGCATTGGTAGCTCTTGCAATGCTTCTGGCTGATCTTCACTCCAAAATCAACAATTCTGCTTATTAACGTACCCATGGAGCCAGAAATGAGCTTCGTCGCTAAACACAAGAAGCGGGCGATGAACTTTCTTAACAAAGCACGAATTTTGATAATAAAATTCAATAATTTGCAAGCGATGTTAGTTTGTAAGACGATTCATGGTTAAATTATAGACCAAACTGAAGATGTTTGACAGTGAAACAAAACACGAAACTTGCGCCAGCTGTTTAAACCAGTGCTGCCAAAAAGATAAAAAAAAAATATTAAGATAATTCTCTGAAAACTTTTTGTTTTATTTACAATTAACATCGTGCATTTTGGTTGGACCCCTGTTTACTTGAGTTTTTTTTATCTTCTACATTTCTTTTTGAGTAACGGTACCGGTATCGTATCGTCAAAAAATCGTATCATAACAGCCTATTTTTTGTATTATCGGTTTCGGCAGCGTTAATTAAATTCGTTTATTACCAAAACTAAATTTTAAATTCATCTATTTCATGATTCACATTTTTTTTTTGAAACCCTGCCATCATCCTTAAAACCATCATCATTGAACCATGACTAAAAAGGATTTGTGTTTCTAAATATAAGATTTTTTGTTTAAAAAAGATTCCTTTTTTTCATCGCGGTATTTATTTTTGTTGTTGTCTTCTTTATTTTTAATTCTTATTCCATTGTTTTATTTGACGCTCATATTTTTCTTTTTCGTTGATTTTTCATTTCTAAGCATCAAAATATATAAACCTACTTAAAAAAAGGAATTAAAAACATTATTTTTGGAATTACAAAAAACAAGAAAAAAAAGCAAACAGTTGAAAAGTATTTATGTAAATTTTATGTTTATAATTGAATATAATGGAAGGAGACAAAAAATTAAAATAGGTTATTTTTTTAAGAGGACTCATACTGGGCCTTGTGTGAAGGCAAATTGGCTCCTTTAAACTTTCTAAAATAAAAAATGCCTCAAAGCCAGATCCAGAAAAGCCTTAATATCATGGGAATTACAAAAAAAGTAGTGCAAAATATGTTTTTTAATTTAGCGATTTTTAATACCTTCCTCTTTCCTTTCTAATTATCTAAAATTTTGTTGAAATTTTTACCCTTTTCCTAATTTTTTTTTTCAGGAATAATGAAAATAAAAGAATCCTTTAATACCATTTAATTCTTGGGGTCACGTACTTGATTACATTTGTAAGTAATTCCAGCGTTTATTTTTTCTCTTATTCGTTTTCTTTTGCCACATCTTTTAAGACATTTATTTAATTTAAAATAAAACCTTCAGTTTTTAAATGCTTTTTTCAACATTATTTTATAATTTCTTTTCCGTTTATTTCGGCCAATTTATTTATACATTAATTTTTTTTATTCTTCCGCTTTTTGTGTTTTTTTATATCAGACGTTTGTGATTTTACTGCTAAATATTTCACGCCCACTTTAATATTCTAAGCGTGTTGCTTAATCCCTCCTATTAAAAGGAGAATAATATATTCGTTTATTTCCAAAGGAAGAAGCTGTTGTTTTATTTTTTTATTTTCGATTTAGAATAAAAAAAAAATCATAATTTTTCTTTGTTTTCCTTTCGTATTCTCCCTTAAATTAAGCATAATTTTTTTTCTTTTTATTCTATAGATGGTCCACCCTAAAACTTACACACTTACACATACAGCACGTTTTGTTGCTTGAGTCCTGACGTTGAGTATCCTTTTGTAAGCAGCTAATTTAATAGAGTTTGTGTAACTTTGGCGAAGAAAACTTAATTTTTTAGCGATTATGTGTGTAAACAAGTCATTTAAACAGAATCATGAAATTTTCTTTAGATTTTTTGTTGTTTTAAAATATTATTTTTTTAAAATGAAATATGATTTTTTTTGTTATTTGAAAATATCAAGTCCTTGTAAATATAGAGAGTGACCCTTTTAAGTGTTATTTTTTGTTTTGTTTTATATAGAAATCCATTGTGTTTTTTTTTTTTTCTTATTGTTAAAAATTAAATTTATTCATAGATATTTTTGCGGTTTAACACGCTTATTTTGTTTAGATTACAATTCGTAACGGAAAAGATGACAACTAAAGATTGTGCTATGTCAAATAGAAAAAATAAATTTATTCTTTTTTGTTATTTTTGAACTGGCTCAAAATGAAAATGTTAACATTCGTTAAAAAAATCAAATTTTTTTGGTGAATATCGTAGCCTGTGCCCATGTTCTGTAACTTTAGTGAGAACTTCTTGCATCGAAAAGATGTGAAGCAAAATATTCCATCGTTTCTCGAAAAGTGAGAAAAATGTGTGTCTGTAACTCATGTCGAAAACTATCAAAAGAGATTACGTCGTTACGTTATAAATGTCATAATATTGCACTCCAGTAACACATATCGTTGACGGCAACCAAAATTTACTTAAAATGAAAATTTTTCAACGACGGCGGCGAAAACACAACCGTCGGCTATGCCAAATTGTGTAAAGAGCGACTTTAATGTTTGTTGTTTGCAAACGAGCTTTGTAGACATTCGTATATTTTATAAAAATGTTAAAAGAAAAATAATAAAAATGAAAAATGTGCCAAAAACAAAATGTTATTATTATTATTATTCTTTGCATTTTGCATTTTTAATTGTTTTTTAGTGTTCAAATTTTTTCTCGCCCCATTTTTATTCGTGAGTTTATTTGACAGTTCAAAGCGGGAACTTTTCTCACCAAAATGTTACAGACACACATTCTGTAAATTGGCGAGTAATTTCCTTACGTGACAGCTTGTACTCGCCAAAAAAAGTTACAGACACAGTTAAGTGAGAAAAACAGCTGTTTGTTTCAATTTATGGCATTTTTGTTTCATTTCACACATTTCAATCGAAAACTTTCTCGACGCGAGAGTTATAGAACATGGGCACTGGTTAAGTGAACAAAAATGGAAAAAAAGTATGAAATAATAGCCGGTCAAGTCCGACTATTTCATTGCTTACACTTCAGTATATAAAGACACATTTTCGAGATTGTAACCTGTTTGGGTCCCATGGCTAATCATGGATCCTGCAAAACAAAATTATGTTCTGAGGATAAGATTCATTAAAGAGTTATTTGTGCCGCATGCCGGCTATGCAGAAAGGCGTGTGTTAGGGAGGCCAGTGCTTGTTATAGCATAGAGGAGAATAATCCTTGCGCACGGCCGAAGGCCGGCTATGGCGAGAAGCTTTAGGTGGCGAGTCTGAATTTGGATATTCGGAACTTTGGATCCACGATTTTAATCTTCGGGCATATGGCTCCAACCCAAATGAGTATGCAGGTTTAAAACTACTTTATCAGAATTATTAAAGTAAGTAAGCAGAAGTAAGGAAAAAACATGTAAAAATAAATTAAAATAGATAATCATTCAAAAAGCAAATTTCGATCTACCAAAGATTAAAATACAATTTGGTTTAAGGATTGACGTATTACTATTGACGTCAGCAGTCGTCGATGGCTGCGAGTGTTAAACGGCAAGCCCTCTGAGGACATTAAGTGATTGCAATCGAAACATGTAAGGGTAACCTGTCCGAGCCCAGCTTCAGTCAAGAATGAAAAATTATCAATAAATTTTAATTAATTTCATGTTGTAAAATTCCTTTCTTCATAAAAATAATATAATGAAAATTAAATTTGATGACCTTTAGCCTAATTAAAAATATTGAAAAATTTGGATTAAAAACCATAAATAGGTCAACAAAATAACCACAAAACTGATTATTAAATAGGAATTTTAATATTTAATATTGAGAATTTCAATTCGAAATTGAGAAAATTCCAATTCAAATTGAGAATTTCAATTTGAAACTGAGAAAATTCCAATAAAATTTGGAAATTTTAACTTGAATATGAGAAAACTTAAAATTAAATTGAGAAAGTTTGATCTTAAGTTGAGAAAATTCAAAATGAAATTTGTAATTCTCATTCGCTTCGCAGTTTTATTTTTATAATATCTTCAGCTTTTTCAAAATATTTGAAAAAAGGTTTTCTGATGATGTGGCTTAAGCAACCAGTGAAATGCGCATAAACTCAACAATAAATTTCAGTGTATTTGTCAATAAATATTGGGAATTAAGCACATTATAATTAATAAATAAATACAATTTTGTGTTCCCGAAAATTACGTTGACAAGATATTGAGAAATTTTAATTTGAAATTAAGAAAATTCAAAATGAAATTGAGGAATTTTAAATTGAATTTATAAAAAAAAAATAATGCAAATGAAATTAATGTATCGATTACGCATAGCAACGGAACTGAAGTTGAGTTGCCAACAGCGAAATCAAATTAAAAAAAAGGTAGATTTTAACAATAACAAGTATTGTGGTTATTTTCTTGAACTGTTTATGGTTTTAAATCCAAATTTTGATATTTTAATCAAGCTAAAGTTCATCAAATTTAATTTTCATTAAATTATTTTTATGAAGAAAGGAATTTTACAACATTAAATTAATTAAAATTCATCGATCATTTTTTATTCTTGACTGCTGCGAGAATCGAAACCAGGCTTTTACGGACAGGTTACCCTTCCATATTTCAATTGCAACCACTAAATCTCTTCAGACGGTTTTGCCGTTAACACTCTCTCATATTACAACATGAGCGGCGTACGCTGGGGATTTCACGGAAAAAAGTCAAATTGACAACATACTCTTCATGCAATATGCAGTGATATGTTGAAATTTTATACTAAATGGTACAATCAAATCAAAAAGAATTACTCCGATCTGACTGGCAGTTTTTTTTTATATCCATCTCAAATTCAGAACTTGTATGTTTTACCGAACCAACTTAATTTAAACCTAAGAATTTAAAAACGAATATTATTTTACTATGTGAGCTAACGTTTTTCTTTTTTTTTTCTATTTAAAGTAGTATATTTCAGTATACTAAAATTGAAAAAAAAAATCTTTTGTGTATTTTTATGAACATATAACAAATATCTAAATATCCCTTTTTTCTCCAAACATTTGGACCTGCAATTTTATTCTTACTTTTCCACAGTTGGAAATCACTATTAATACATTGTCTTATATCTTTTTTTAAATTTTTAATCAATTTCAAGTGCCACCAGGTGCCACCTCTCAATTTGTTGCATTACACAGTACAACATTTTTTAGCTGATTGATTCGGGATTCAATTCTGATAAGGCTCTTTTGATTAACATAACTCGAGAACCACTAATCGGATTTTGCTGAAACCAATTTGGAAAAATCAAGAATTACAATTACTTTCATCTGTTTATATAACATTTTGCTACATAAGCAACAGTTTCGCAGTTATAAATAAATGTATGAAGAAAAAAAATATTTTTTGCCCAAAAAATTGAAATTTTTTATTTTTAATTCATAAAAAATCCAAAATAGTAAAAAAAAGTTTCAAAACCTGTTCCTTTCACGTAAAGTCGCATAACCTATGAAAAAAATGAGACATAAATCATGAAAATCGATGAACGCGTTTCGCTTTTATTCACAATTAAGTGAAGGTATGCATTTCAAAAATTTGCTCGAGATATGCACAAAATTCTTTGCAAAAACATATATGACTTTTTTTATGATTCTCAGAATTAAAAATAAAAGCAATAAACAATAACCTTTTGATTTTTATGATTGCGGTAGCAAAGTTATAAGCGGTAATAAATGTGCGTGGACAATGCACCAAAGTGCACTTTTTTAATTATTTGGGGTTTTCCGTTGGCTACCTGTATGATTTTTTTATAGAAATTCCACCCACATCTATTAGTGCCCATAGTTGGAACGTATGTACCTCTCAGTAAAATATTGATCGATTTTTGTCATTCAACAAGTGCTGACGAACGCGAAAAGTACAACCAATTTTTCTCCGGTTTTTTAATTATAACTGAAACTAAGGCCCAAGAGTTTTACGGCAATGGAAAGTTTTTCTATTTCTCATGGGGTTTTATGCTCGAAGCTTCTGGAGTTTGACAAAGACAGAACAAAATTAAAACAGTTTTTGCAACAATTGCACGTTGGCTTAAACTATACTAGAGCATCTGAAATTTTGGATACAATATATAAAAGCTTTTACTATAACTTTAAACAAAGATGGCAGGATTCTAACCGTACGAAGTCGCGATTTGAAAAAAAGAATGCAAATTTATTTTTAATTTTATTTTTATTTATTTCAGCTATAAGGACCTTAAGAATTAAATTCTTTTATAGTCCAGAGGATAACATACTGAACACCAATAGTAATAATAATAATTATAATAACAATAATAATAGTAATAATAACAACAATTGAATAATAATATAATTATAAAATTAAGTTTTGAACAAAACAATTAGTAATTAAACCAAAAGAAAATAAAAATTAGAGCAAAATTAAATGGTACATAATAATAAATTGGCAATTATAATATTATTAAAAAAAAAAAAAAGAAAAAGTGGGGGGAAAAAATTAATAATAATAATAAAAAAAAAAAAATAATAATAAAGAGAAAGATGAAGTTAAAGGCTAGCCATTTTGTAAGACATAATCCATAAGAGTTTGCTTGAATCTCTGTCTGTCAACAATTAGTTTTATATTTGAGGGCAACGAGTTCCAAAGCTTTATGGCATTGATAAAGAAAAATCTGCTTGAATTTAAATAGTTGTAACGAGGGGGTATTAAGGTCACACCCCTGGCCGACCTACCGAATGAAATTTTGTCAAACAGGTATGTCGGTGAGCGATCAGTTAACAATTTGTGTAAAAATAGTAGGTTTCGCATGCGAAGGTAGTCCACTAAGTCACAACCAAGAATCATGGTTCTCCAGGATGAGACACTACTAAATCTGTGAATACCGTATACATAACGAGTTGCATTGTTAAAAGATACTTGTAATTTATGAAGATTGCACGAGTCCAATTTGCTATACACCACCGCCGAAGTAGCAATAAGGGGCAGAATTAACTGTAAAATAAGACATTTCTTGATCTCTGTCGGTGTGTAACTAGAGGTTATTCGCAGGTTGCGTAGTGTCATATACACGCTGCGTACTACATTATTAATATGATCACTGCATGACAGGGCAGAGTTGATGTGAAAGCCAAGGTACTTTACTTTTTCCACATATGCAAGTGGTGTGTCGCCTAAGCTAACAATTGGAAGCTGATTAAAATCAAGTTTCATCCTGCTGATGGGTAATAAAACTGATTTTACGGGATTCAGCATAAGGTTGTTAGCTATAGCCCACTTATAAAGAGCTTTTAGGTCCTCATTAAGTTTATAACACATATCATCAACAAGACCAATATTGGCTTGAAGGCACATTTACAATTAAGTTTACTGAGGCTGAATGTTCTACCAGTTCTGCACTTGGTCGGCCACGCAAATCGTTTGGGGAGTGCTGTGATCGCCCCAAACGATACAAAAGGGATGAAGTACGTGCTATGTTTCCTCAAGAAGTAATGGATTTTTCTTCTAGTATTTCAAAAACCAACCACAAAATTTGTACATTAAAAACTTTGGGGACGTTTACTAAGCTTGAACTTACAAAAGAAAAATACGAGTATCTAATGCATTGGTTACAAAATGAAGGATATAACATACTCGTACCATACACAACTCAACACTCCACAAAATTCTGATTCATGGAAAATATATAATTGAAAAGTGTATTTTTCCTGTAGGCTTATTATCCGAAGAGGCTCAGGAAAGTCGTAACAAAGACTATAAAAAATATCGCCTTAGACACTCCAGAAAATGCAGTCGAATTGCCACGAACGAAGATATTATGCACCGAATGATGGTAACATCAGATTCCATGATCTCACACTTGACTCCTTCATTAAGCCAGAAAAAGCATAGTGATATAAGCGACAAAGTTAAGGCTCTTTTGGAATAATAAATTAAAAAGTAGATTTAAAATAAATAATAAATTAAAAAAATCATTTAAATTTTTTTGTTAGTTAGGGCTTTTTACATTGTAGGTAACGATATATGTAAATTTTTCTAGCTTTCTTTATTTTGATTACTTTTGTGTATAGCTGTATAAATAAAACTAAGTTTGTGATTAAATAAAAAATAGATTTAAAATAAATAATGAATTAAAAATTAAAAAATCATTTTTTTTTTTTTTTTTTTTTTTTTTTCAAAGAGTTTAACAAACTGTCCAATGGACATTGCCGTTTTTTTTTTTTGGCCATTCCCTTTTTTTTTTTTTTTTTTTTTTTTTTTTTTAATATCCTAAGCTAATCCCGCGAAGCTTTTCGCTTGTCTGCAGGAAAGAAACCAGAGTCTCTGGTGGGAATCGAACCCACAACCCCGGTGCTGATAGACTAGCTTACTACCAGCTGGCCTACCGTTTGTTAGTTAGGGCTTTTTACATTGTAGGTAACGATATACATTTCTCTAACTTTCTTTATTTTGATTACTTTTGTATAAAATAAAACTAAATTTGTGATGAAATCATTATATTTTTTGACAAATATATTTTTTTCCTCACCTCCATACAAAAATTCCCAGTGTGCGGCGTTGTCTGATTTCGCTCTGGCAACTCACCTTCAGTTGTGTTGCCTTCCGTTATCGACCCATAAGAAATATTAATTTTAAATTGAAAAAATTTCATTAAATAATAGTTATTATACTAATAAAAGAAACCTACATAACACAACATAATCATAATTGAAATGGAAATAAATAACAAATCGTAGTATTTTTGACTAATGAGTGAATCCATGTCAAACCATTAAGTCGTTCGGCATCATCACCTCCGATTTGAATGAAATTCAACACAAAAGCTATATGTTATTGGACTTTAACAAAACATACATTTTCAGTCCCAGATTCTTTCGGATTCCGAAATATGACGTCATAAAAGATGTGAAAAATGTGAAAAAAACACAAAAGTCTCCTTACAAAAGGGGATAGAACTCTTGATATTTTTTGTACGGGAGGTACCACGCCCACTTCTCCAATCCCGCCCACATTTTGTGGGATGGTGCGTATTGATAACCTAAATGTGTGTACCTAATTTGGAAACTTTGGCTCTTGCTGTTCTCCAGATATACTGAAAAAAACAATTAAAATACAACAACAACAAGGGATTTTTTAACACAAAACATACTTAGAATCACGTTCTGGTATATAACACTGACACCAATCGAGTCTCCACCTTCAAATTTTATGCAAATGTTGAAGAGGGTATAATACTTAACATATATTTTTTTAAGAATTTTAAAAAATATACTTTTCCAGATATGGACCTTTGAACTCAAGACCCCAAAAATTTACCTTTGACCTCTTCTTAAAAAAACACAATATGCCTATCATTTTAAAGGGTGCACTTTCACCTTTAAAATTACTTTCACTAAAAAAAACTAAATTATCTTGCGTAGTTCAAGAGTTCTATCCCCTTTTGTAAGGAGACTTTTGTGTTTTTTAACATTTTACGCATCTTTTATGAAGTCATATTTCGGATGCCGAAAGAATGTGGGGTCTGAAATTTATGTTTTGTTAAAGTCCAATTACATACAACATTTGTGTTGAATTTCATTCAAATCGGAGGTGATGATGCCGAAAATGTCATTTTTTCGTGATGGTTTGACGTGTTTTAACTCTAATATGCCTGATATCTTCCAGATTCAGGTAACAAGTTGTCGTATCCTATATACTAAGCTCTACTGCAATATCCAGTAGTTATATATGTACTTGAAAATCAGCTCTCTTAAAAAGGCAAGCGTCTACCATCCTACATTAGGTGACTAAGAGGCAATTAACGAGGCTAACCGTTTTAACCGAGGTAAGTAATATTTCAAAGACATGTTTTGCTATTGGAGATTGCAGAAGAATGGTATCAAGCTTATTTTTAAAGTGGTGTGCAGTGCAAAAATAGTCGCTTATCCTATCAACAATAAATTTCAGTTAATCAATAGTATGAAATAGGAGTTTAGCTCATTTAAACGAAACCTTGTTAATTAATTTTTTGAATCCCAAGAAAAACAGTTTTGTTTACATTTTGACTCGATTTTTTACGAAATAGAATCAAAAATGTCTTATTAATATTACTAAGTGCTCTTCCATATTATGAAACATTTACTGCAGAAACTTTCTTCAATTCTCTTTTGAAACTGCTTTCTTGTCCATGCAATAAAACTTTTGTTTCGCAGCATAAAATCATTTAGTATGCCTTTTCATTTTCTGTCAATAACAAACTCACAAAAACTACTTGTACATTAAACAAAGTACACATTTCCACTCGTCTTTCCGCTATCAAATGTTTCGCAGCAAATGTTTTATAATATGGACTAAGACTTAGGACCATTATTACAACTTGCCCTTAGTTACAGTTACGAGTTTGTAATACGCTTATTAAATTTTTTTCTATTACGGTTTGCTTTTCACTAAAGTGAGCACCATCCTACCTGGTACACAGAAAAAAATAATTTTCATATTTGAATACGAAAATCGCATATTTGATAAAAAAAATTTTTGAATTTTCTGCGATGACGATTTTTGCATTATTGATAAAAAAGTTTGTAGGTATAGCTATTGAATTTTTAGTCAACAACCAAGTTTATTGAATCAATAAAAAAAGTTGTTGCCCAAAATAATTTTTTTCAAAAATGTTTGCTTGATTTGTTAAAATAAATTGTTGGAAATATTGAATAAATCAAATAAAATGTTTATCGAATCAAATAAATTAAATTTTTTCGAATCTTTATTTATTAATGGTGACGTGCTTAATTGCCAATTTTTTCCATTATAAAAAAATACACAGAAATTTATTATGGGGGGATAAGCTAGTTCCTATGTGCATTTCGCTGGTTGCTTAAGCCAGATCATCAGGAAACCTTTTTCTAAAGACTTTGGCAAAACTAAAGATAGTTAACCAAATAAAACTGTTAAGCGAATGAGAATTATTACCTATTATAAAATGAACAAGAGTTGTAAAAATACTGTTTTAACGTTGATTCAAATATTTGTTTTATTGAACATCAAGAAATATTTAAATATTTCATTATTAAATCAAAAAGTAATTTAAATTTTTGGGAATACAAAATTTTAATTTCAAAAGATTTTGTTATTCGTGCTTAATTCCCAGTTTTTATTATTGATAAAAACACTTGAAATTTATTGTTGATGGGATAAGCTATTCCTATGCATTTCACTGGTTGCTTAGGCCAGATCATCAGGAAACTTCATCCATAAAGGTTTTAGACAAACTAAAGATATTAAACCAAATAAAACTGTTAAACGTATAAGAATTATAGCAACAGTTCTACTTGTAACAATATCAAAGTTTAAACAAAACACATAAACAATAAACAACAGTGGGTTCATCTCATCTTACATTTCCCCACTACAATTAGTTGAAATCCTCTCAACATTAATTGTAGTTGTAAGTAGGTTAAGAAAAACAAACTGAAAAAAAAACAACAACTTACAAAAGATGTTGTCAATTAAGTGTTTTTTAGGCCGTGCACTGCCTGTTTATTATCAAAAAGTAATTTCAATTTTTGGGAATACAAAATTTTAATTTCAAAAGATTTTGTTATTCGTGCTTAATTCCCAGTTTTTATTATTGATAAAAACACTTGAAATTTATTGTTGATGGGATAAGCTATTCCTATGCATTTCACTGGTTGCTTAGGCCAGATCATCAGGAAACTTCATCCATAAAGGTTTTAGACAAACTAAAGATATTAAACCAAATAAAACTGTTAAACGTATAAGAATTATAGCAACAGTTCTACTTGTAACAATATCAAAGTTTAAACAAAACACATCAACAATAAACAACAGTGGGTTCATCTCATCTTACATTTCCCCACTACAATTAGTTGAAATTCTCTCAACATTAATTGTAGTTGTAAGTAGGTTAAGAAAAACAAAATGAAAAAAAAAAAAAAAAAAAAACAACAACTTACAAAAGATGTTGTCAATTAAGTGTTTTTTAGGCCGTGCACTGCCTGTTTATTATCAAAAAGTAATTTAAATTTTTGGGAATACAAAATTTTAATTTCAAAAGATTTTGTTATTCGTGCTTAATTCCCAGTTTTTATTATTGATAAAAACACTTGAAATTTATTGTTGATGGGATAAGCTATTCCTATGCATTTCACTGGTTGCTTAATTATTAAATATGTTTTATTGAGTGCTATTTTGTAAAGTGTATATTTGATAAATTTTTTCATTGAATCAAACACAAAGTTTGTTGAACAAAAATTATATTTTTAACAAACTGTGTTGTTAAAAATTTTCTTGAGATATTTTTTTCTGTGTAGGTTTAAATAAAGTTAAATTAAGAAATAACTTCATTTCTGGGAAATTCAAAAATTTTATTAAAAGAAAAATTTTAAAGTATTTAAGGTTTTAAAACGTTATTTCTATTGTCATTTTACGCAATGAGTTTAAATTGTCGGCTTATGATTATAGACAAACTGGGAAGCGTAATTTTTTTAATGATTTACTACACAAACACTATTAGCATTTGTGTTTTCCACAAATCTTTTTGACAAAACATCTTTAGTCAAATTTAAAGAGTTGAAAAAATGTTGTTAATCATACAAGTTTTCATTAAAAAAAAACAGTTTTGTTTACGTTGTATTATAAACGAGATTTTTCTTTCATTTTGGTTTATTTTATTATTTAATAAAAATGATTTTTTCGCCAAGTTTTTTTTTAAAAACCTTTTTGGTATCTTATCTCGACATAAGAAGTTATGAGGAGCCGTTTGTCCATGGTTTTCCGAGAACCCCACAAATGATGGGGACTAAGTTGTTGTATATTTATGCCACATATACTTCGTTTAACTTTTTTTTTTTCAAATTCAGCCAGATCGGACCATAAATGGCTGAGTTATAAACAAAAAACCACGACTGCCTCTAATTTTACCTATAAATCTTTTGTTGTTTTCTTTTGTTTATTCCTTTTTTATACATATCTGGAGAACGGTAAGAGCCAAAATATTCGTTGATATTTATACCAAAAATATCAACGAATATTTCAGTGAAAGTGTTGATTTTAAAAGGCGATACAATAATAATGTTTGTTGTATTGCCTGTATACAATTACAAACTATTTATGTAACTTTGAAACTATTCAACCAGTTTATTTAAATTTTTAAAAATTTCTACAGAAGAAGCTAAGCTTTTTAAAAAAGGGATAAAATAAATCTAAAGTTTTATGACAAATGATATTAAAATGAGTGAGATTTATGTTTTTTTTTTTAAAAGCTTTAAACTTGCAACTCTATAAATCAAATTTTTAAGATTTTTTGTGTTTGCAAGACAATTACAAATGTAATAGCAAAGTTTAATCGACTAGACCTCTATGCCAATTTTTACATAAAAATTGTTCTGATTATTATCTGATTTTTAACCCTAATGTGAATTTCAAGGTACCCGGGTACCTTTGGCGTTTTCAGTTAAATTTTTTTTATGGAAACAGGTGATCTATATTGCTTAAACTTATTGAGAACTCCTTGCTATTAATAAACTTTAAATTATTATTATTTTTTTGCATAAAAATAATTTCGAAAGGGCGTGGTAGACTAATTTTCATCGTACGCCCTCAACGGTATGGCAAGGTACCGGGGCACCTTCATACATTTAATATCAAAAAAAAAACGATTATTGAAAGTATATTTTTAGTGAAATGCTATTAAAATACAATTAAAGAAAGTTCTTATGAATAGTTTAGATTAAAACTTAAACTAAATAACAAACAAAAAATATAATTTTTTTTCATAAACACTTAGCTGCATATTGGACAATTTGTTGAATGCCTATTAGCAATCGGTTTGAACATTTAATGCAAGCTTTACGTGTTTTTTTTTTTGCTTCATACGTAGTTGGGAGCACACGTCGCACAGTGCTTGGGCCCATAGACATAAATCAAAAAAAAAAAACAAGTCTTATATTGTGCTTAAAAATGTACAGATCGATAGATAACAAAATAATTAAAATGAATTTTGAAGAATTTTTAAGATTTAACTCTTTTTGGCGGCGCTAGAGGGCGCCAAAGTTTGAGAATTTATAGTAAAAATGGCCAAACAACTACTTGAGTTTTACATGCTTTAGGAAAACTGTTGTAAAACTGTAGTTTTTTAAAGCACGAGATTGAAATTTTTTTCTGCAGTAGTTTACTATATTTAGAACTAACTGTAAAAAATTTTTATTGATTTATTTTCTCATAAGTGTTTTTTTATTGGTTTGAAAAATGCTTATTATTTACTTAAGCTCTAAAAATTTTCTAACTTTGATGGAATATTAAAAAAAAATGGAAAATATGGTCTATGGATTTTTTCCTGATTTCGAATATTTAGACTGTTTTCTAATAACTACAAAAAAAAAAATTTAAAAAATTTTACAACAACTTGAAAAAAAAAACTTTTTTTAAATGGCTATTTTCATGATTTTTGATCAAATTTTGATAGTTTTCAGGAGTTTAAAAGACAATTAACTACAAATACTGTGAAATATTAATTCAAACTTATACCATTCAATAAAAAACAACAAAAATCAAAATAGTTATAAAACATTTTTTGTGTTTGTCTGCATTTTACGGCATAAGAGGGCGCTGAAATCACAAATGCCCTTGGTTTTTTATTGTTTCAAGAAAATAATTGTAAACAATTAATTTTTTGGATTACGAGATTCAAATTTTTTTCTGTAACAGCTAACTATATTCTAAAGCATCTATAAAAAATTTTTACTGGAATTATGCTCCTATACATATTTTTTAATGGTTTGAAAAATGCTTATTATTTAGTTAAGCTCTAAAAATTTCTTAACTTTGATGGAATATTAAAAAAAAAAGAAAAACATGGTCTATGGGTTTTTTTCTGATTTCGAATATTTAAACTGTTTTCTAATAACTACAAAAAAAAATTGAAAAAATTTTTCCACAACTTAAAAAAAAATTTATTTAAAAAAAATGCTATTTTCGTGATTTTTGCTCAAACTTTCATAGATTGAATTAGTAAAAAAAAAATAAACTAGGAACATAATAAGAAAAAATCCAAATATATATACTATTGAATTAGAAAAATTGACAAGATAAATTAAAAAAAATTAGTATAACAGTTGTGTCTGTTTCTTTTTGTCGACACAAGATGGCGCTAAATTCCCAGGTGACGTTGGTTTTTCATCGTATAAAGAATGTTTTCGAAATGTGACTTAGTGCCGTTATTTTTTATTTAAATTGAAGATGGTTACGTGACAGAAGTTTTTTTTTTGGTAACAGCCTTTGTTTGTAGTAAGAGCAATTCTATTGTGGAGTTTTCGAAAATATTGCATACAGGGTTTTCAATTTAAAAGAAAATAAAAATTTTCTATTAAAATGTTAAATCAATTTATATATTTAATAAATACTTACTTTTACAAACGAGTAAAAGTGAGGGCGCGTGGTTCAAAAAATGAACGTGCACATCTCTAATCAATTTTATTGCAATCAAAATCAGCTTATCAAATTTTATTGGAATCTTTCTATTTTTGAACATAGCTCCCATACAAATCATTCTCACGAAAATAGCTTTTAATGCCAGCTTCCTTAAAAATATATGTAGTAACATACCAATATAAGCCATAGGTTACATATAAACCCTCATCCAAAAAACCCATATATGAAGTTGAAGATATCTAAATAATATTCGGCAGAAAGAACTTTGAAACGAATCTTAACCTCATAACATAATTTTGTTCTGGTGGGTCCATGATTGCCCATGGGTCCCAAATAGATTACAATCTAGGAACTTTGTTTTTAAATACTATGCTATAGGATATCACATGGTCGGGCTTGACCGATTATACTTTCTTACTTGTTATTTTTGCACGCGCATTTTAAGCGTTTTTAACTCATTTTTCATTAAATGATGTTTTTGTATTTTTCACATTTACAATCCGATTCTACCAAAATTTGGCACACATATATATCTAACAAATATCAATTTTCATACCAAATTTTATTACGATCGGATAATTTTTGGAAGTGTTATAACATTTTTAAGAAAAAAGATATATGGCAGGACCTTGAGTCCTTGTTCAGATTTAAGAGAAAATTTGCACATACGTTGCTAGTTGTGTGTGTATTAGTATGACAATTTTTTAAAGTTTTGTGGGCATTATTGAAGCTAAAATTACATTTTTCCATTTCAGGACACATGGGAGGTAGGCGTGTCCTTGGACCGATTTGTCCAAAAATTCACATTTTTCTTAACTAAGCTATTCTATGCTTGTGTACCAAATTTCAAAAATTTCTGACAACTCCTTCTATTTATGTCCCTTCGTTATATGGGGACAAAGCACTGAGCGTCGTGACAACTCCCTACTACGGGAGTACGGCCGCTCATATTCTTTTTTTGCGAACCGGAAAAGTTTGACTTCAAAATCATTCCCGAGCACACTCTGTATTGCAGATTCGACTTATGATTGGGAGATATGGAAAAAAGTGCCAGTAGTTAAATTTCTTCCTGAGTTTGGAAGAGATAGATCTAAAAGCGTTATTTGGCCTATACTTTCCATGTAGAGCTTATTGCATCGCAAGTCAAAGAAGGTTTATAATTCTGATGTAAATTCTCATTCACCATCGTCAAAATATCTTGCTCGTTATGTATAAGAAAATGTAAACAACTTTTGGCATCTTTAAGGAATAAACATCTGGTTTTTGCGCAGACCAAATGGATGGGCCTTTTTTTTTTTTGTTGTAATTTCAATTGCCAAATGTCAAAACACTGTTTAGTAAGTTGTGTTTTGCTTAATTAACAGTGTCGCATTTTAATTTTACTCAATATTTATAACAATTTCGTATTAATTGAGCAATAACTAAATTGCAATTTTGTATGGAAAATTGAGCTCAATAATAGCATTTATTGCGTAAAACTCAATTAAGGTGCATATCTGAACACGGTATAACATCATTTTGAATCTGCAGATAGACATTGCTGCCAAAAATAACGCCAAGTGAGTTTCCGCAACTCTGTTATGTGTTCTCTATTTGACTTGTGGACGCCTGCGTGAATAAGAATTTCTATAAAAACATCTGATTCTTCTATACGAATCGGAGCCGTGATGTTATAATTTGTATTTTCTTCCCTTCAGGGTAAAAATACACATAAAAATGTTTAACTTGTGTATCTTTTAAATAACGAAAATCACCGTTTCACATTTATTAACTTTGATATGCAAAAAAAAAATGTTAGAGAGAACGTTGCATAACCACGGCGTTTCCAAGATATTGAAATTTTTCTGAAAAGGAACATCTATTGCAAGTCTCATATTATTTTCCGTGATAATGCATATGGGCATTTCCTGGGGTCACGAACGTACGATATTGAAAACAAAACTTTTGCTAGCATTTTTTTTTTGCGATTCGATAGCATTTGGGTAGCTCTATGTTTAGTACAAAAGATGGATTTCATCGAGTTTAAGTTTTCATAATAATAGCTATAAACATGTGGTCACGAACGTACGCAAAATAGAAGTCAACTTTGGCTGACAGTAGTGAAATCTAAAAATCTTGAAAATGGAACGGAATATTCAAAAGTGATTAATATATTTTAAAAGTGTTTTAGTGTAGGTCTCCATTCAGTTTTTACAAAATAAAATATCTCTCTTGGTTTTTGTTTAATTGGCTTATGCACCGGTCGCGAACGTACGATTTTTCCATATATTTTTTTTATTATTATTACCACGCATTTTCCCAAAAATGTCTTAAAATTTGCTTAACAAAAAAACTTAATACTCCTTTTACAATTGATTGTAATGGAGAGATTATGAAGAAAGAGTGTAAACATAACATATTTCTTGCATGTAAAATAAGAATATAAAAATGTCTTTAAAAGTACAAAATACAGAAAATTATAAAATTTCCCAGTTTCCAGCCCAATTTCCTCAAGTAAAACAGCTCGGATATGCTAGGAAACCATTCTTTAATAATAAACAATAAAAGACGATGATAATCAACATTTTATTTTTTCATCCTGGTAGACCATTCTGGGGAAATGCCCATATATTTCCGGAAAAATTAATTAGTTTCCAATGATATTTCCAAAAAGGTACCCGGGTACCTTGCAGTGCTATTAAAGGTGTTTTTTTGCCATTCACATAAGGGTTAAACAAATATTGTTAAATGCATTCGAATCGGCGCTTAAAAAACTGCAGTCACAGTAGAAAAACTGCCATTTCTTTCGCTTCTTCATTTGTTGACTTTTTAATAATAAATATTTATGCATAAATTCGATATTAAGACAGACCAAAAATTAAAAATTCTCATACAAGCACATCCTTTTGGAATGAAAACTTTAGAAAACTTAATAAAAAGTTATCAAGTAATTTTAAAACTCTATGTAAAGCAAAATAGAGTCAGAAAGGATTCGTTTGATGTTCAATCTTAAAACAATATGATTATACAAGTCTAAATGGTAAATGCATTTAAGAACTGCTATTTAACTGAAAGGAAAAAACCTACTTCAACTGGCAAATAGACAGGCAACCCATTTACCCCCTTCTCCTCCACCAGCCCAATATTCCATTAGTCGTTCAATACTTGGGCAACTGATGTAACTTTTACTGATATTATAAAGACAAAAAGATATTGAATGACGATGATGATGATGATGACTTTGATGCTGATGGTGGCAATTACCATAACTATTCCTTATGCCACTTTAATATTTTCCTCTTTGTCTTACTATTTGCTATAAGTGGAATTATTTTCTTTTTAGAAAATAGTTTGGAAGTCTAAAGTGTGTGTGTGTTTTTTTTTTTTGTCTGTTTATATACTCGTATTTGATTATATTTGTAATAGACAAAGACATTTTGTGTAGAATAATCGTATTTATGTATAAAGCTGCAAAAAAACCCCCAAATGGAAAACAATTTTCTTCATTTTCCTTCTTATTTAATGACTAATTATGATTGTTTTTTTTTTTACTTTTTTCCAGTTGATAAAATTCTGTGATTATTTTCTCTGAAACTCGTGTCACTTAATTTTTTAAATAAATAAACTTTGAAAATAAGAAATCGAGAAAAAAAATGAAATGAAATGAAAAGAAATAAGAAGAAAAAAAATCGGACATCAAAGTAAAAATTAAGCATATTAAAAGTAAAGATTAACAAGAGTTGAGCAAAAAGAAATGCAAGAAAATTTAAAATAAAAAAAGTTTTAAAGTATCTATCATTAATGGACATAATTATTTGAAAAAAAGTAATTAATTTGGGAATCAATCAACGATATAAAAGCGCCAGTATGTATGCAGTATGTTTTTGAAATTATAAAAATTATTGATATTATTTTTCCTGAAAGATTACGTGATCTAATCCGCTCATTTGCTTAAATAGTGCTATAATTCAAAAACCACGATTTTTTAGCTATGTATGTCGGCAGAAATATGCGAAATTTCATAACTGAAATTGTGTAAAAAAATTAATTCAGAGTTGTTAGAAATTTAACGCTTGAGATAAAATGTGCACTGGATTGATATTTGTGTGTCTGGAGAACAGCAACAGCTTAACCCATTGAAGGTCACACAAAAACTGGCCACAATTGTTTAAGTTCAACTTAATTTATTGATTAAAATAAGTAATAAAAAAAAAACATAAAATCGAAAAAATAAAAAATAAAAATTTTACCTGAGTTTTTGGGTTGTACTCAACTGAGTACACTGACCTCTTATGTATGAAAATTTTCAGAACATTGTTTTTCAATGCCAAGTGTTGAAAGCACTTTTTAAACTGCCAACGAACTTTTATATGAAAAAAGTAAAATAAATATAAAAATATAAAATGGACCGCAGATGGTTTTAAAGTTTAGTACGATAGTGTCCATCCCCATCTTGAGATTAATCTGCAAACATTGGCCCAGACGTTACTATAAATTTCTACGATCAACATAAAGATTGTATCTTAAAAATGTTTTACAACACACGATAATTTCGTACAGTGTAGTTCAACTACTACAACAAATTTTTAACAACACGTGAAACAAATGGATCAGAAGACTTTACATGCGATTTTGATTGGAGTTCAAATCTAGATGGCAGCAAATGCTGCTATCCAGTGTTTGAAGCCGAACTGAACTTGATTTTATCGAATGAGTTGCTGACCGGGGTGGTAGTCAAAATATTTTACCATTGACTCATCTTTAGGAATATTTTGGCCACCATCAAAGATTTTTCAAATATTTCTTCACGTACACTATTTATTCTTTCCTGAACTACAGAATTCTGCTGAGGGGTTGTGCTCTGCGATGTAAATCATTTCCAAATAGGATTTATTTGCTTTGCGCAGTCTTGGCGAGTTTTCTTTGGTGCGAACGGTTCATCATCACTATCGTCACTGACGTCGTTGTCAATGATTTCAAGATTTACGAAAACTTCAATAGTACCTGGTTTCCCTGCAGTTAATGTGGCTGTCTCCGAGCTGGTTATAATACTAGCCCTTTTATGACACAATCAGACCGAATGCTGGCCACTTTAACAAGGGGATGTCCTACGAGGGGGTATATTGTCACTAAGAGGCCACAAAAAGACAGTTCATAAGCCGGTTCTTCTTGGCTTACCCTTAGCTGTCTCCGTATACCAACCATAAATCTGCTTTTCAGATTGTGTTGTCATACGTTCAGTTTCTCTCTCTCTCTCTCATAAAATTAACCAAATGCTCAATGACATATATTTTTTCCTATCCACCATCTGTGACACAAAAAGACAGCTAAGTGCCAGCACAAAGTGACAGTAAAATTTTCCACAGTTTTAGAACCAGTCTTCCGAGTATAGTATCAATGTGGATAGTTTTATAACCAGTATTCAGAGTATATCAATGTGGATAGTTTTATAACCAGTCTAAAGTGTATAGTACTGCCACTTTTGGGGTAAATTGTCACGAAAAAACTACACGCGGAGAAAAAATATGGTTGGGCATGGTTACGGCAACAACACTATGTTTATTTTAACAATATATTGTTGTCGTACACAAATAATTGTTATATTTTTATTAATACGATATCCGTATGACGTGCTAAATTCCCAATTTTTTATATTTGATAAATACACTGAAATTTATTGTTGAGGGAAAGCTAGCTTCTGGTTGCTTCGGCCAGATCATCAGGAAACCTTTTCCAAAGATTTTAGAAAAGCCAAAAATATTAAACAAATAAAACCCTAAAGCGAATAAGAATAATAAACACTCTTAAGTCTTACTTGTAACAATATCAAAGATTAAACAAAAGACCAACAATAAACAGTGAGTTTATCCTTTCTTACATCCCCGTACAATTGGTTGGGTTCTTTCCGACTCGAATTGTAGTTGTAAGTGGGTTAAAAGAATAAACAAACTGCTTCATTCTGTTGTCTTCGTAAGAAAACAACAAAAAAAAAAACCAATTTGCCAATTCATTTTATTTAATTATTTTTATTTAATATCAACAATATTATTGTTACTGTAAACATATCAATGTTTTTCGCAATTATAAATATGTGTATTGTTGGCCGAAAAATATTTATTTTTCTAACAACTAAATTATGATAACTTTCAAAACATGTTATATTGCCCACAACCATATCATGATATTTAATAGCCATAACATGATAACTTTCTATACATTTATCATATGAGGGGCTTAGAGCACAAGGGGTTTAAGTGCCTTTTTCTAAAATTTAGTTTGCATATGGAATTATAGATATAGTTCGGAAAAGTTGTTCAGAGCACAAGAGGTGACTGTAGGATTCTCATCCGGACGCTAGATATAGTGAACAATTCAAGCACTTGACATTAAAATACCTGCTACGCTTGGAGCACAAGCGAAACAACCGCTTCTGTCTCATTATTTATAATAAGTCACTTGAACCCCTTGTGCTTTAAGCCCCTCATATTATGTTTAAGATGCAATCAAACTATTTTTTTACTCCAATAATATTATGCTAGCGCCATTTGTAAAATTATTTTGAATCAGTTGTGACGTTTGTTTTATATGTGAGCGGTTAAACAAGATAAATTACCATAAAAAATAATAATTTAAAAAAATTAATAATTAATAGTGCAAAATATCGTAGCAAAAAAATCCAACAACAAATATTGAACTCCGCTATTTTATTTACATCAAGACAAATTGTAAAAAGTCACAAAAAAATATCGATACATACAAATTTTAATTTATTTTGTATTGTTATGACAGTTATTAAAGGAGCTGTATCATAAAATGATTGCTTTTAAATTTATTTTGATTAACATGATGATAATATGATTACTTCTTACCTTATTATGATTAACATGACAATAATATGATTAATTTCTTAACCTATTATGATTAACATGATAATAATATGATTGCTTTTTAACTTATTATGATTTACATGACAATAATATTATTCCTTCTTAACTTATTATGATTAACAGAATAATATCATGATTAAGGGAAAAATATTATGATGTAATATTACGAATATATTAAGACACTATATGATTCAATAATAATCTTAATATGGTGACTACAATCATGAATTTTGTCATAATATGTTGCTCTTAGAATATGTTTACCACAACCATGTTTTTTCTTTGCGAGTACAGGGTTGTTTTTTGGTAGGCTTGAAATCGTTATATGTTCCTAAACACCTCCTTCTTCATCACATGATATGTTTTCAAAAGCTTTTTGAAGGCTTTTGATCACTTTTGGGCTTTACAATATTCTCCACTCATAGTTAAAATCTAAAAAAAACTTAATTTTTACTTATGCATGTTGTCAGTATACTCAAACGAGTACGGTCAATTTTATACTTTTATTATTTTTTATGTAAGTAATTTTCCTTTTTTTTTGTCTGTGAGTTATTCGGATACGCTTTTTATTATACTAATTTAAATTTATCAAAAAAAAAAAAAAAAAAATGCAATATTGTTTTAAATATAATTAAAATAGTGTTCATACCTTCACACTGTTTTCGTGACACAAATCAGACTTAGTTTTTTTGCCAAAGATAAAAAATAAATAACGTTACAACGATTAAAAATTATTTGTTTTTGCTTGGTAGCTGTTCACATTTGAGTATTTGGTATGTTTAATGTCCATACAAGAAAAGCTTTGCAGAAAAAAGGCGTGGTCCACCCACTTTTATTGGTAGACCCTCTACGCTGTGAAAAAAAGTAGTCTGTAAATTTGAAAAGACTTACCAAGCTGTAAGTATTTTGTTGCCCTAAATCCGAATCTGGGGTCCGTTTGGCGCGCAAGCCCGAAAAATTAAATCGCGATAATGCGTCACAAATCGAGAAACACGACAGTTTTTCGCATTTTTGTTGAGTGTACAGGCCAAACGGACCTTAGATTTGGATGAAGTGCATCCAAGTACTTACAGTTAGTTGGATCTGCTCAGAGTTTTAGATATTTGTGCTATCATCGATTTTAACATTTCATTTACTGGGGGGCTTATAAGACATTCTTCATTAATCCAATGAACCGATACATAATTAGGTTGTATTTTAATGTACTTTTTCGTTGGATCTATGAAGAAAATTATTTCAGTGCAATGAATTTTACTTTTATTTAAAATTGTTCTAATTGAGATTTTTTTCGGTTTATTAATTTCATTTAAATTTAATATTGCGGTAGACTAAGAGTTTTTCTTTTCCCGGACTTTTTCAATTCAAGAAGATTTTAATGTTTCCTTATCATTTATGAATTGGCATTTCTTTGGCAAAACTGTCTTAAGTCAGAAAATGAACATCCAGAGAAAAAACATGTTTAAATATGGTCACCTCCAACAATACTATTTTTAAAGAAAATTTTAAACATATTATGATTCATTTAACAATATTATTGTCACCGACAACCATATTATGGTTGAATTAGTCCCCAACCATATTATGGTTGCCTCCGAACATGTTATGGTCAATAATAACTAAAACATGTTTAACAATTATAATAGCATGGTTGGTTTTCAACCATAGCATGTTGCTCTTGGAAAAGAGGAAAATACTATTGTTAATTTTAAAACAAATTATTGTCATATTTAATCATGACAACCATAATATGGTTGTGGCTTCTTGATGGAGGACTTATTCAACCATAATATGGTTGTAGGTGACAGTAATATTGTTAAATTTTTTCTTTAAAAATAGTTTTGTTGGAGGTGACCATTTTTAAACATATTTTTTCTCTGCGTGTAGTTTTTCGTTATGTTAAATGGAAAAATATTTATTTGGGCTTTTTTCCTAAGAGCAGATAATTACGATAAGAAGGAGTTATGCTGAGTTATGAGACTGAAGTGAGTTAAAACAACAAAAAGAGAAAAAAACAAGTTAGAGTGCTATATTCGGCTGTGCCGAATCTTTGATACCCTCCACCGACAGTTCAAATGTTTAAGGAGTAATATCTGTATGATGTTATTATTATCTTAAACTGTGACGATTTGTTATTAATTATGATTTTAGGCGACTAAACTGTTTTCCGGTAGTAGGGTTTATATGGGGCCTAAGCTAAATTATGGACCGATCATCACGAAATTTCACAGCGTCATTTCTAGTCCTTTAAAACTGTGACGTACCAATTTCTGTTATGCTAGCATTAGCAGTTATGGTTTTAGGTGTACTAAACTGTTTTCCGGGAGTAGGGTTTCTATGGGGCCTAGGGTAAATTATGTACCGATCTTCACGAAATTTCACAGTATCATTTATAGTCCTATAAAACTGTGACGAGCCAAAATTTGTTATGATTGCATTATTTTTTTCGGTTTTAGGCGTACTAAACTGTTTTCCGGTAGTAGGGCTTATATGGGGCCTAAGCTAATTTATGGACCGATCGTCACGAAATTTCACAGTGTTATTTCTAGTTATAAAAAACTGTGACGTTCCAAATTTTGTTACGCTAGCGTTATTTTTAACGGTTTTAGGCGTACTAAACTGTTTTCCGGGAGTATTGTTTATATGGGGCTTAGGGTAAATTATAGACGGATCTTCACGAAATTTAACAGCATGATTTCCAGGCAAATAAAACAAATTTTTGCAAAATCTTATCTCATTCCGTGCCTTGTTGCAGCATTTGTGTTATTTTTTGTAACAAAATTATCAATTTTTTTTAGGTGGTGGTTCCACATTTTGATTCAAAGCTCTGTTCCTACAGAACCGATTTTGCTGGATTTCAATCCCAAACTGCTTAGGATAACTACAAGCAATTTGGCGCCATGTTTGTTCATTTGTTTTGAGTTGTTCGAAAGTGAACGTGTTTTCAACAGACGGACAGACGGACATGGCTAAATCGACTTAGAATTACTCAAGGACCCAGAATATATATACTTTATGGGGTCTGAGATGAATAATAAAAAAGTTTCACACGGAATGACAAACTTAATATACCCTCTTCACAACTAATTGTTTTAGCGGGTATAAAAATTAATTAAAGCCAATCAAAAACTCAAAATGCGTCTTTGATTTAAGACCTAACGGCTAAAATATACTTATTATATCAGCAGTAAAGATGACAAAATGAAATTAAAAAAACCGGTAATTCCCGCACAAATTTCCCGGGATTTTTATCTTGAAAAATGTGCGGGATTCCGGGATTTTTGTCCCGGGAAATCCCGTATGAAAACCACTAGTTAGACTTCATAACTTCGCAATAAATTTAAATTTGAAATAAAACCATAACATTTATTAAAAGTGCCTAAAACTATAAGAAATGGCAAAAATTCTTTAAAAATTTCTAATTAGCGGAAATTCGCAAAAATTTGCTAATAGCGGCATGATTGCAAAGTCTAATAATTAAAAAAATCTTTAAAACTGTAAAACTTACAAGAAAAATTACTTCTATAAGTAACATGGCTAAAATTATTTGTCGTTGTTTGCTCCTACAATTTTTTGTAATATCAAATAAATGTTTGCTCAAAAACTACTAAAATATTTGATTTTTTGTGTTCACACTATGTTCACATTGGACAAATATTTGTTTGCCGGCAAATACTTTTATTTTCTCAAAATCAGCTGTTATTTTATTTGACAATAAAAAATATTTTGTGTTCAGACTACGGTAGAGAAATATTTGATATTGCTATCAAATATTTCATCAGTCTGAATATACCTTAACTCTTTATTTAAAATATTCAACTTGTTTTAACATTTCAAATGTGCTTATAACATAGTCAAGTCCTCATACTCGTAGAATAATACTGCAAAGAAAATGGAAAAAATTACAAAGAACAATAAAACAATGCTCTTCTTTAAAAACTAAAATGCTTTTAGAATTTTTAAAATTTCTAAAAATAAATAAAATATAATAAAAAAAACATTTACTGACAAAAAATTAACATGAAAACAGAAAACCCGAATTTAATTAGAAAATCTCCACTACCGTGGATGTGAAATCTTTTTTTTTAAGAAAATCCTTTCAAAGCTTCTCTGCTCTCTTTTTCTTTATCAAGATATTTAATTTTGTTCCTTTTGTTTTGTTTTCTTGATTTTAATTCCTCTTCTTTTATTTTAAACAAATGTCTTCTTAGCAATCGCTATTTCAAATGCTGAAAAACGCTGTTTGGCAAACGTTTGTCAATTCTCTCTTCGTCATCAACATCAGCATTTTAATACTCGTAGAAAATTTTCCAAACTTATAGAACAATTAAATATGTATTTATTTCGTGACGGTCATTTCATTTATAGTCTTAAGAAGCAAATAATTTCTGGTAGCTTCACCGACTCAGCGTTTAAATGACTTTGATTGTCTTTTGCTGGTTTTCCCTTCACCCCATTTCTCAACAAAAAAGCATGACGTAAAGGAGTAACAGGCATAAGTTATTCAGCGAAGTGAATGGGTTATTATTATTTTTTTATAGGCTTTTTTGTTATTTCTTCTTACGAAAAATACTATTGAATGGTTCCGAGTTATATGGGATTAATTTGTGTTTATTTATGATGTTTTTTTTTTTTTTTTGTAATGTAAGCTTTTAATTGTAATTAGATTCTCATTTTTGGAATCAATGTTTTGGAAAATTTATATTTGCATTTATATATAAGATTGGAGATTAAAAGGCTTTGGCAAAGTTTAAAAAATATAATTATTTTCACTTTTAAATTGTTAAGTTGTATTCTCTTTAATTTATTAATATATCTATGACAATTAATGTAATAATTTTATTACTTATTAATAAATTAAATACTTTTTTAAAGAATAATTTTATGTTAAGTTAGGTAGAAATGGCAATACGTCTGCTCTCTTAGACCCAATCAACCATTGTGATACCATGGAGTTACACAGCAGTGCAGAACTCCAGCCGAATAACCAACCCGATCTTCTTACAAAGTTTAAAATGCGCTCCAATTCAGCGCCAGAGATATCACACAATCCGTTAAAGATGGCGTATACCATTTCTCGACAGTGAAGGAAATTACATTTTCGACTATTAAACGAACTATCCTGCTGTCATCGGTTTTTGAAATTTTTTTTTTACAGTATACTCTGATAAATCATTATTAATAGATTCACGGTTGAACAATGCCTCAAAGGTATAATAATAAGTCATCGATGTTTTATCGCAAAATTGTGTTCAATGATTGAAAATCCAGAAGAGACTGTACAGATTCCCTAACATCCAGAAAACTACACCATTTGATGCCGTTTATACGCTGGTGGCATTATAGGAGCTTAATTCTACAAAAAATAAGACGAAGCTCGCGTTACAGCCAATGAAGATCGATACCGCGCCATGATCGATGATTTTTTGTTTAAAAATGTACATATTTTTTTTTTTTTAATTTATTTTTATTATTGAATCTTTCTTATCGAAATTTACAATATGTATTCAAATCTTAATTCTACTTGTTGTTTATTAGTTGTTACCAGTGTAACCACTAACTGCTGTATTCAAATTTTAAAAATGTCTTCTAGTTAGGCTCAAAGTATCGGTTCTTTTTAGCCTCTGGTGACCTTCGAACTGAAGCAGACCCCGAGTGAGGTAGTTAGGGTGGGCCATTAGTTTATCGATGTAACTTATTGAATATTTTTTAATTTCCTCCTGGATAGTGGGGACGTTGAGATCTCTGTGGATAATATCATTACGTATATACCATGGGGCGCAGACAATTTGTCGTAATATTCTAGACTGTCTTCTTTGAAGCTTTTGGATGTTAGATGCGCATGCAGTACCCCATAATTGGATGCCATATGTCCATATTGGTTTTATGATGGACTTGTATAAGAGAATTTTTTTGTCTAAGGACAAGTTTGAGTTTTGACCGAGAAGCCAATGTAGTTGAGCTGCTTTAAGTTTCATAGCCGTTATTATGAAAATGTACATGGCATTTATTTGCCATACAGTCATATAAATTGAAACACAAATTTGGCGATTAGTCGATTTCAAGTAGATGATCTGCCAATTTCCCTCCAAGTTTGAGTGCTTTGATACCTCTCGATTATTTTCTATAGAGGTACGGCCATCAGTGCTCAAAAAGTTGCCCAAATTGGATGCCCAGGGTGCACTTCTTGAAGAAGAGCAGCGGTGCCCAATATTATTTTGAAGTGTTATTGCCATGAATAGAACATCGGCAAGAGCTAAAGTTTCCAAGTTTGGTACAAATATATTGGTTACCAATATGCAACATCCGGCAAAATATGGGCGGGAATGTTATAGTGGATGCAGCACAAAATAAACTTATTTATATCTGGAGAACGGTAAGAGAAAAATTACTAAAATTAAGTACAGATAGCTTGGCGTATCAATGCATAGCCTCTTTTAAAAATGGGTGGGCTTACAGAAGTGAGCGTGGCACATCCAATACAAAGAAATTATAGATTTTTTGTATGTCTAGATCTTGACAAGAGCCAACGTTAAAAAATTAGGAACAAGCATTTTTGTACTCAATATACAACAACCGGCAAAAGGTAGGCGTAATTTAAGAAGGGGGAGTGGCACCTCCCATACAAATACAAAATAGATTTTTGTATATCTGGAGATTGTTAGCCGTAAAAGTTTCGAAATTTGATACAAATAGCTTCGATGTCAATGCATGACATCTGGCAAAGGGTGGACGTGCAACAAAATACAATTCTGTATATCTGCAAAACGGTTACGGTAATTGGAGAAGTGGGAGTGGCACCTCCCATAAAAATAGTAAGTGGGCGTTCCACAAAATAGAATTCTATATGTCTGCAAAACGGCTACAGCTACAGTTTCCATAACTGGTACAAATACTTTGGGTCTAAATACACAACATCTATCAAGAAGTAGGTGGGAGGGGTAAGGTAGGCGTTGCCCCTCCCATGTATAAAGAAAAAGAGATTTCTGTATATCTAGAGAACGGTAAGAGCTAAAGTAATCAAATTTAGTACAAATATCATGATTATTAATACACAACATCTGTAAAAACGAATGGGCTTTATATGGTATCTATAAATTCTAAGCTACTCTTTATAACCACACAGTACTATAATTCGTTCCGGTTTTTTGAGTATCAAATAAAGTCTGCTCCAAAAGTACGCATCATGAGTTGAGGATCATCACGAAGTTTAATGATTATATTTCTAGTCATTTCAAACTTAATTTGACCTAATTTAAATAAAATATTATTTTCGCTTCCTTTTTCGGCATAATAAATGGACTTTCAGGAGGGGATTTTTAAAGGGGCCTATAATGGTGAGCTTTTTGGACTAGTAAAACTATGACAGATCAAGATTTACTACAATACCATTATTCGTTACGGTTTTGGGCAAACTTAAATATTCTCCGTGAGTGGCTTTTTTGTGGGGTCCATGGTTAATTATAATTTTGGACTGATCTTCACGAAATCGTATGGTATGATTTCTAGTCATATAAAACGAGTTTGTGCAAATAACAGTCGGTGCATTCTGCCGCTAATTTTTGTAACAGATACATACATAGTTTTAGGTTGGTTATTACACCCTTGGGTTCAAAAATTTTTTTCTTAGTGAATCAAATGAGATCGATTTCAATACAAACTGCTTGGGAAAACTAGAAATAATTTGACATCAAAATTATTGCATTCTTTTAAGTCGTTTAAGAAAAAAAATTTTAAAAGTTTTCTTTAACATTTACAAAAAAAAGGGACTTTTGTTGGACTGCGTAGGTTTTTTTAAGAAAAAGTAACGAACCTTTTTGATGGCCTCTGACTTCTGAACTGAAGCATAATAAAGGGCAGTTAAATTTTAGGGGTCTATGTTGATTTTGAATAAAACACAAATTATTTAGGAAATTATTGTAATTTTTTTTTATTATGATAATATTGGTATGGTTCAATTATGTATGGAACAAAATATCGGTCGCGGCGGCCGACATCGGCGTTACACCTCCGGCTGATGGTCCCAATTTTCGATGACGCTGAGGCAGAATTAAGGTTCTATGCCGTTAATAAGAATGATCTCATCCTTTAGTACTTGAATTGTTGCTGGCTTATCGACGTACACCTTTTCTTTCAAATAACCCCAAAGAAAGAAGTCCAACGGTGTCAAATCACATGATCTTGGCGGCCAATTGACATCGCCCCCACGTGAGAACATGACCATTGAATTTGTAGCGCAAAAGAGCCATTATTTCGTTAGCTGCGTGGCACATCCATATCTTCCAATTCAGGTTATAAAACGTTCGTTATCATCTCACGGTAGCGAACACCATTCACAGTAACTGCCTGACTGGCCTCATTTTGGACAAAATACTGCCCGATGATGCCGACATCCCATAAACCGCACCAAACAGTCACTCTTTGTGGGTGAATTGGTTTTTCGACAATCACTCTTGGATTATCATTTGCCCAAATGCGGCAATTCTGCTTATTGACGAATCTACTGAGGTGAAAATGTGCCTCATCATTGAAGATGATTTTCTTCGAAAATTAATCATCCACTGTTGCTATTTCTTGCCACCTTTCTGACCATTGACGACGTTTGGAATGGTCAAGAGACTTTAGCTCTTGAGTCAATTGCACCTTTTAAGCCTGTAAATGCAAGTCTTTATGCATTATGCTCATTTACGACGAGCGTGAGAGAGTAAAATTGTTGAGCACGACGACGACTTGAGGTGGACGGCTCTTCATCCACACTATCGCGAAAAATGCAATGTTTTCTGCAGGACGAGCTGTACGAGCATGCACTCGTGTTTTCACATCTCCTACAGACCCGGTTTGCTCAAATTTTTGAACGGTTTTTCCGATTGTAAGCACATTTGGACGATTAATTGACCGAAAAAATCACGAAGTGCACGATATGCATTTTGATTTGAACGCCTATTTTCATCACAAGCTTGTATAACTTTAACGCGTTGCTCGAATGTGTATCTTTCCATGGTTCAAATTGAGTAGACTGAAATTGAGAAATGTCAAATGGAAGGCTGAAAAAATCTTGAAGTTTAGGTGTGGTTCACATTCAACATAGGCCCTTAAAATTTAACCTTCCACACTGACGTAGGTAGTTTTTTTTTTTTTGAGATTCATATAGGTTTTAAATTTGCCAAAAAGAAGTAACAATTTTTGAATTATTAAAGATTATTTCGTCTCTAATGGTCACTTTAGAAAAATCATATAAGAATAATTTTTTTATAAACTGTTTTTAAACAGAATTCATTTGACCAATTTGTATGTTAAATCATGATTTACTGCTACTTAAACCGCTTCGAAAAAAAAACAATTTTTCAAATTGACTATTTACTTACAACAAAATAACCCACTTAAATGATCAATTTGTATTTATCTCTTCGTGTATAAAAGGGAATATTATATAAAAATATATAAATAAATAAAAGGCTTAACATATTAATGGGCTAAAATCTTAAATTTAATATCAATTTTTTTTTTTTTATTTCATTGCCATATCATAAGTTTTACATGTCTAGTTTTGCAAGCCCTTTAAAAAAGAAGAAGACGATAAACGCTGACTGACCACTTGCTAATAAAAAGTACAAAAATTATAATAAAAAAAAAATAGTAAAAGAAACAAATCTGATAACAATTTCTATATGATTCTTAAATCCTAAATTGCCAAGACAATCATATAGAGTGACCCAAACTCACTCCAAAGTACTTAAGTTAAGTATTGGGGTAAGTAGTCAGAGAGGACTGTAAGAGGGTAAAATTATTGTGTGTATGTGTACTATCAATTGATATGACAGTTTTAGAAAAAAAGTTACAATATTTTAGTTAGACAATTTGTTGACTTGTTGTTTTTTTTGTTTTTGGTTTGGCTTATGATGTTCATAAGTATCATACATGTATGTATGGCTGTATGATGAGTTGTCTTATGCGCTAAATGTTAAAATGTAGTCATAGGCAATGGTCGACTTTGAGATTGATTGCCCTAAATCAGTGATAACCACTCCATAGGCTCGCGAGTAAGTCAATAATCGTAGTTTTCACACAGCCACGGTCGGCAATTCACATGTATACAACAACTTTTTTCGTTTCAAAACATCAGGCTATCATCAGTCTCTGCGACCGCACCCAAGTACATAATATCTTTGTGTGCGAGCGTTCGGGGCTTGGTTAGTTCGGGGCTTGGTTATCACTGCTTCATACACATGAACTTACATAAATACAACAAAACATTTCACCGAGCATTTTTTGTTTGGATTTAGGGAAATCAAACCCTGGAGAAATATTTAATGGACCTCTAAAGAAAAATATTTTTTATCAAAATTATATTAAAGTTGTATTTATCCAGTTAATACCGTTCTATTTTTAGTGTTCAACTTAAAATGAAAAGAAACCACTCTTTAGGAGCTAATTTCATTTATAATTTTTTTTTTTTTTTTTTGAAAATTGCTCTTATCCTTCATAAAAAGCAACTTTATAGGACGAATTTATCTCACAGAGAATAAAAAACCACTAAAACCATGATTTTGTTACAAAAAAATGTATTTATATTGTTGTTTTTACTTTCATACATACTGAATTTTGAAAAAACGTTTGTCGTTGGAAATTTTTTTTAATGGAAGTTTTGAGTTTTATCATAAAATATCAACCGAAACATTAATTTTGTAAATAATAATTACAGTAGTTTTGACTTAACTGCCTTTTGTTTACGTGCACTTTTGACTTAACTGCACAAAATTGATAATTTTTGGAATTATTCTTTATAATTCCATACAAATTCCTTTTTTAAGTGCACTCTCTATACCTGCACATTTAAGATAAATGCGCAAAATTTTTGGCATTTTAAAATTATCATAAAAAATCAAAGTTAGCTGCACTTTGACTTAACTGCCCAAAAAACATATTTTCTGGAATTATTCTTCAAAATCCTTTTGTACGTGCATTTTATATACCTGCACATTTTTCATATTTTTAGGCAGCTTTAAAATATTTTCATACAAAACATCAAAGTTAGCTGCACAAATAAAAATATGTATATAGTGGCCACTTTTTCACATAAATATCCAATTTAAGCCGGCCTAAGGATCTAAAAAAAGGTTTGTTTTATAAAAATTGTATGAAAATTAGAAGTTTTAGCATGAAAAATACGCTTGATGCCCTTATTTTTTTTTATTTATTTATTACGGCTGAGTATTTCACGAGTTGTAAAATAATACCTACATGAGTCTCATACGACTCTTGGCATACTTTTGAAAGGCTCGTTAGATAATCTCTACATACATCATAAACGATTCCCTTTACGATTAATATAGCAGAATTTCTCATAGGAAGTAGCACGTGTAACAGTTTCTCCCGTGCGAGGAATTGTCTACAATTAAAAAATGAGCTCGTCGACGATCAAAAAAACCCTTTGTGAGATTGCCAGTAGACTCCTAGACGATTGAAAATGCTAGATGGGTTGAAATAAAATAAAAATTTATGTATTAATAAAATACTTTTTTTATTCTACTTTTAAGTCAAACACTTTACTTTAGCTGCACTTTTGTGCAGATAACCACAATTGTTTACCTGCACATTAATGCAGGTAAATGCATTTAAGATAACTGCATTTTTGATTTACCTGCACAAAAAATCGCGCAAAGGAGATTGTGGAGCTAAGTCAAAACTACTGTATATATATTGTACAGGACGGGTAAAATGTTGTACTCCTGCTACTTTTTTTAGAAACACGGTTTTTTAAAAATTTTGCGAAAACTTAAAATTAAGAGTTCTGTACAATTTTAATTGACAACATAAAAAAAAACAGAATTAACGTGCATTGGAATATAGAACATAAAAAGCATATTTAGGGACAAAACTAGTTAAAAGGGGGTAAATTTTTCCTCTATGGTATAACCAATACTAACTTCGCCAACTAAAGCTACTCTTCACAGCCGGCCGTCGGCCCGGCGTAATGATTTTCATTTCTACGGTATAACAAATACCGGCTTTGCTAACTAAAGCGTCTCGGCATAGCGCAAGGATTTTCTCTCTATAATAAAACAAGTACCGGCTTCGCTAACTAAAGCTTGGTTGCAAGGCCGGCCTTCGGCCGGGCTCAAGGATTTTCTTCTCTTTGTATAACAAATACCAGCTTCGCAAACTAAAGCGTCTCTGCGTAGTCGGCCTTCGTTCGGAAGCAAGGCAGATTTTAGGAGCTTTACTTAGCGAAGCAGGTACTTGTTAAACCATAGAGGAGAAAATCGGTGCGCCCGGCCGAATGCCGTCTGTGCAGACAAGCTTTAGTTAGCGAAGCCGGTATTAATTTTATCATAGAGAAGAATGATAATGCGTCTTGCCGAAGGCCTGCTATGCCGAGACGCTTAAGTTAGAGCAGCCGGAATTTGTTAGACCATAGAGGAGAAAATCCTTGCGCCCAAAAGTGTTTTCGTTATATATTTAATATATACACCTAGAGAAAAAACAACAAAACAATTAAAAAAAAAAAAGCTTAAACATATTATGTTTAATTTAACCAAATTATTGTCGCCGCCAACCATATTATGGTTAAATTAGTTTCTTTAAAAATAGTTTTGTTGGTTGTTACCATAATAAAACGTGTTTTTTCTGTATTTAACTTCTTAAGTTATTATGGACCTTATGACATGTTTTAAAATGACAAAATGTCCATTTGCAAAGTGTCTTAATACCCACGGACATTATCATATTTTCAAAAGTGTCACAGTGTCCATGGACAGTGTCACTGGACGTTATGGCATGCCACCGCAACTTTAGATAATGTTCTAAATTGGATTTGATTATCAACCCCAAAGGTAATCAATCTAGCGGACTTTTCCTCTAATGGTCGCTCATTGTTGTGTCCTATGCTCGCAATTGCATTTTTATTTGATTTTTTTTACAACTTCTGAAAACTATCTGACATTTCAGGCCCTATGTAAACATATAAAAATTTCGGTATAAAGGCCTTAAGTTAGTAGTAAAAAAGCACAGCTAAGCAATGCATACCACCTTGCCATTCCTGTTGTTTGTATTCATTGCTGTAATTCTGCGCGAATTAATAATAGCAAGTAAAAACGTGCGGCAAAACTGTGTGTGAATAGCTGCTGTAACATGTCTTCATATCTGTATTTTAAATAACAATAATATCGATTTTGATATTTTTCCTATCGATAGTTAACGACTATCGATAGTAGTATCGATAGTGTCCCTGCACTTATATCAACTGAATAGTGCTCCTTTATAATTTTCATGCATTTAACTCAACAATGTTAACAAATAGATTCTGGGAATTTTTCTTTTTTTATAAATTATTTGTATTATTGAAACATTTTCATCGAACGTGCTCCTTTGAGTCAAATTTCTTTTATTAAGCACATCCGAAATAAATGTTTCAATAAAAAAAATAATTTATAAAAAGAAAAAGTCCCAGATTCTATTTTTATATAACTGTATACATTTTAAAAATTAATTATTTAAAAAAGTAGTTATTGTTTTTAAAATATTTCGTTAGTGTTGATGACCTTGTAAATGATTTGACAGTGACTGTGCATAATGACAAAAATGTTGTTAGTGTGCGTACACTGAAAGAAAAATGCTTCATATATTTAATGAATCATTTTCATAAAAAAACTTTCCTTGGGTAAATGAAAACGTTCATTGTCTAAATGGAATTTCATAGTTATAATGAAGTATTTTCGTTAAAATCGCTTCATAGGATTTCGTAATTACGTTAAAAATTTTCATTGGATATATGAAAACTTTGTCCAAGTTAAAAAAAAATTTTAATTGGGAACATAAAAAAACAATAAACAAACATAACTATATTCATAAATTAATAAAAAATTATATTAAAAAAAAGTTTAATTGTTAATTAAAAAATGTAAGATTTAATAATTTCATACATCGAATGTTACATGTATGCCACTAAATTTATGAAATCAAAAAAATTTGTTATAAAAGCAACATATTTCAATAATTGCCTTCATAAATTTAAATTTTCATTATGACAATAAAAATGTCGTTATAGTAATGAAACAAAAACATTCAATCCACTTTCAATCAACGTTGTTATTGTTATTATGGACAATTTAATCTCATATTTACGCTCTTAATTGAGTAAAACACATAGTTTTTTAATACAAAAACTACACTGCCCCGGTAGACTAGCTGGTAGCGAGCTAGTCTATCAGCACCGAGGTTGAGGGATCGAGTCCCGCCAGAGACAGAAAAAATATTAAAAAATAAAATAAAGTAAAATAAAAAAAAGAAAAGGTTAAAAAAAATAATTAAAAAAAATAAAAAAATAAAATAATTAAAAAAAAAAAATTTTTTACTTTATTTAAAGTATTCATCCAATGAATAATATTCATAGATCTAATGTAATGTTTCATTAAATCCTTTTAATGAAACAGGTTTCATCGATCCATCGAAGCGCTGCATAGGTTCCTTTTTAATGCAATTTTTCATGGGATTAATGTCAAAATTCATTGGTATTGCGAAGAAAATTCTTTCAGTGTATGTTATGATGAATATTGAAAAATTGCTCGTATATGATTACATTTCCTTCTCTTGTGTGCTGGTGTGATCACTCTACCTAACCTTTTACCAGGTAATGTACTTTTTTTCGGACGCTTTTAAAGCCTGTTTTAATATTTACACACAGTTGTTAAAGCAGAAGGTTTTTTGAATGCGCCCAAAAAAAAGGACATTGGCGGGTAATGGCGGTTAATTATCTATCCATTAAAACTTAAATATCCAACCAACAAAGTAGTGTACAAGAAAAGTCAAGCAACTGTTATTTGGAGGTTGTTGCGAAAAAAGGACTTGAAATTTGTAATGTGGGTGATTTTTATTCTTCTGTGCTTTCCTTAAAAAGCTTTTTTGCAAAAAAAAAAAAAAAAAAAAAAAACAAAATAGAAAAGAAAAGAAATAGAAAAAAATTTACAAAGGAGTGAGTTTGTATTTATGTTTTATATAAGCTGCTTGTATCAATAAAAATTCGATTATATTCATACATAAGATTTTCTCTATTTATTTTCCCTTTGTAAATTATTTGTATGTAGCTACAAGTCCACACACACACACTCGTCTATCTCTACTTACATTTAAACATTGAAAATAGAAGAAGATGATTTATCGCTGACTTGTAAGCAGGTTATCATCATATCATATGTGAAGAGTTTGTTTTCAAACAGGATAATATTTATTTTTTTTCCTTCGTTGAATTGAAAGTAGCTTTATTGAACTTATCATTTGTACGAGACTTATGATGGTAGTTCTTGACAAGAGGTAGGGGGAATGGGGTGTTGGTCATATGGAACGAAACTGCGGGTTTAAGTGAAATTTTTTAGTATTCTTGTAACAACATAAATATCAAAAACCAGTCAATTTTCCAAGTGGTCAAAAGCTTAAGTTTTTTTTCTATCAGTGATAAAACAGCAAATACTTTTTAAGCAATAGGCAAATAATGGAAAACATGTATGAGAATGACACATATACCTAATGGTAAATATTAAATTCAAATAAGTTAAAAATTTAAAGAAAATGTTTACTTTAACAAATCATGGGAATCCAGAAAAGAGCCGAAAAGTTTAGCGTAAGTGGGCTGATTAGTTAGCCAAAGACGCACAAATAGCCTGTGAAACGAGTCGATCTAAGGACCTGTATCGTATAACGAAGGAGATCGGTGGGCATAGCCACCACAATATTAAACCCCTGAGGAATGACCAGGGCGAATTAATCTATGCCATAGATCAGCAGTTGGAGTTGTGGGAGAACTATTACACTATATTGTTATCGGTCAATCCGACTGAATCTACAACAACGGTGGGCGCTCCATAGCACAATTGTGCGGAGAGATTTCACACGTATTCTTAGCCTCTTTAATTTAGTTTTTGATGAGACACATTTTCTTATATTTTTTGTATTTTTTTTAAGAGAATTTACCCAGCAAACACACGTGTTTCATTTCAAATAAATGCTGTTATGCGAAAAATAATTTACTGTACTTTTTTTACTGTTACTTTTTTCTGTGAACAGTAAATCTCTACAATTTAAACTATTAAAAAATGTTTTATATTACTTCAAATGCGTAAAATATAAAATAAGGAAATATAATGCACCATTTATTTCAAATGCTTGGCTTTGTATTTGGTGGGTACTTCTGCCATCGCACTAATACTAATAAGCATCAATACAAGCACAGTTTTAGTTGTGCCCACTTCTGATCTACAACAATATGTGATTGCGAGCCAATGCATCATATAAATAACGTACGGAACGAGATAAACATTGCAACGCCCTCATTCGAAGAAATAGCAGCTGCAGTTTGACGTTTGAAGTCCGGTAAATTTGCAGGCCCTGATGCAATACCTCCCGAGAGACATTACTAGAACCCTAGATTTGAAATATTTAAACGAAACAAATTCCGGATGATATCAGAAAAGGCCTTATAATAAAACTTCTAAACAAAGAAAACTTGCAAATTGCTCCAGCTGGAGGGGAATTTCTCTTTTATATATCGTAAACAAAATCATAGCCTATATCCTGCACAATCGTACTTCATCCATTATTGAACCATAGCTAAGACCAGAACAAGCGGGCTTTGGCCCAAACAAAACATGTATTGATCACATCAACAGCTTGAGGGTTGATTAGCGCTCCCCCTTTTACTTAGTGTTCGTTGACTTTAAACGTGCATTTGAAACACTACAACACAAGGCAATATGGGAAGCTCTAAGATACAAAGGAGTTCCCGAGGAGATAATTAATCTCATCAAGGAGCAATACAACGCATACTGTTCCATACTTCATGAGGGTTCAGCAAGCAAACCCATTAAAGTAAACGTAGTTGTTCGTCAAGGCTGTGTTTTTAAGACAGTACTTGACGTAGTTATGAACCACTGCATGAATATGCATCATGGAATTTCGTGGGGCCTTCATGATAGGTTAGAAGATATTGATTATGCAGATGACATCTGTCTTTTACCTTACCGCGTCTTTAGCATGCAATCTAAGATTCAAGCTTTTGTTACCAGGTGCGGCCAAAGCGGGATTACAAATTAATATCAACAAAACTAAATCAATGCGCATAAACTCTTCATGCAACGCGAACTCCCAGCTTTCGGGCCAACCCATTGACGATGTTGAAATTTTTTGTTACCTGGGGAGTATAATTTCAAAAACAGGGGCAGCAAAGAAGATATGCAGAATAGACTGTGTAAGGCAAAGCAGGCTTATGGCACGCATAATAAATTCTGGAGATTTTAAAATACCTCAACTCACACCAAAATCAAGGTTTTTAATAGCAACGTAAAATCTGTGCTTCTGTATGGCTGTGAAACCTGGAATATTTCGAGTCGTAAAATGAGTTGCATGTAAGCTTTTGTAAACCGCTGCCTCAGGCGTATTGCAAGGATATTCTGCCTTGCCACGATATCAAATCAGTATTTGTGGAATTTAACCCATCAAATTCCTTATAGTAAAAATATCCGATTGCGTAAATTTAGTTGGCTAGGACACACAATGGGAAAGCCAGCACATGATTTAACTCGACAATCTGTGGAATATAACCTCCAAGGATCCAGGAGACCAGGTAGACCTGCGAATACTTGGAGACGCCAAATTGAGAATGAGTTGCATGAGCATGGCGTGTATTGGAATGAGATAAGAACGATGTCCACTGATAAAATACAATGAAAAGCATTTGTTGCAGCATTATGTTCCACAGGGAATTAAAGGATTACATATGGGAATCCTAATATTTGGTATATCCTACTCCACTACGGGCAAGGGCGGTATCAAGCGCTTTCACAGATGTTTGTTTCACATAAAAGACGTAACTCCTGACATGTATAAGTAAAATTTTGCTAGAATCCATTAATTACATATGTTTGGTTCAAACATTTTCGCCTCAAATAACATTTAGAGAAATCAAATTTTTACCACAAATTTTGCCCAGGAAGATTAATACCAAATAAAAACTCCCAAAAATAATTTTCGCTGCCTTAATTCACACTTGGAGATAAGTTTCGGCATTAGTTACTATTTAGTAATTACCAGCTTTACCTAAAAAGTGTGTCTAAGTCAACCACATACTTAAGTCTCACTTAAGGAAATAACTATTTATTAGTGTCGAAAATCGCATAAAACTGCTTGATAGAGTTAAATAAAGACACACCCCGTATTTATAAACGATTACTAAGTTTAACAAACCTTTATTATTTCATAGAAAATTTGTTCTGTAAACTTTTATGTAATTTAAAAAATTTTTATATATACGGGCAACAATCTCTACGCGGACTAATAACAAGTTTCGATATTGTTATAGAAAACTAATTCAGTATGCAAAGTAAAAAAAAGTAACCTGAATTATACTTTTTATTAGAGCAACCATATTAAAATTGAATTGAACTACTATCCAACGGACTGGTTCTGGGATTTATGAAAATAGATCAAGTTCAACAAGAAAGAACTCATGACCAGTGAAAGGGTTACCAATTATTAAACTGGTAGTGACAGGTCTTATTCATATAAAGTGTTAGAAATAGAACCGGTCTCTACCACCAAAACCTATCACGGGACTACTTTATTGTCAGTTCGCTTCCCTCTAGGGTAGTTTTTTATCACTGCATCATCTACATGTTTGGCATTACCAATCACGAAGATGTTGTTCCGGTATATTCCAGTTTAGGAGCAAACGGTCTCAATTAAAAATTTCCATCTGGTTCGGTTGGGGCTTATTTGTGCAGCTACGTTTCAAGTTAACTGTGATCATGCAAGTTGGCTTAGTTGGAACCTTGTGTTTTTGAGATTGTGTTTGAGTATCTGAGTAACTTCTTACAAAGCTCTCCTGGTGGATGGATATAATCCTTGTGGTGTAAATAAGCTCAGAGCTGCTGATACGGCGTAGTCAACAGTTGGCGAATACTTTGAGCCTCTTTGTGGCATATTTATTCAGACCCCAGATCCATAAAGGAGGATAGGTGTTGTTAATCCTTTGCTTAAGGTCACAAGAAAAAACATATGATATCCATACCTTCCTCATCAAGTAGCCTTACGAGCTTTGTCTATTTGCGGCGTCTGCGTGTGCATCACTGTTTGTTGGGATTGTTAAGCCAAGGTTGCTGAAGGATTAAACAGTTCTATAAGACCATCGTTTGGTGGCAACCATAATAGTTGACTAAAACTCTACTTTAATTAAAAATTATTTTTTTTTCAAAAGCTTGAGTTGTAAAAATCTTTTTTGAGTTCATTTTAAAAACTTATTTTGCTCAGATCAGAGTATATTAACATTGACATTTAAGTCGCAAAAACTCTTAAGAGATTCGACCACAGATTTATTCAAAAATGTATTTTATTGTTAAACAATTCGTGCATACAATATAACTAAACAAAAGACTCCCTAATTAACAAAATCATATGCATTAAACTATTTCCGTTTTACAATAAGGAAACTTGACATAATCATTAGGTAAATCATCATTGTCATAATTTCTGTAAATCAAGTACCCATTTTTAACATACGCCTGCATATTGCAACACTTGTGTTTAACCCTTAAACAACTTCCGTCACCCACAATCACTCTGAGCAATCTTTTTGCCATTACACTAAGTTCAAATTTTTATAAAACCAATAAAAATAAGATGAAGACAAGAAGGAAGAATATGTATTTATTAAACAAATTTCCTTTAAAACGCCTTTTAACCATTAACTCAATTATTACAACCTACTTACACAGTGTCGAAGAAATCAAATAAAAAAAAAAATTAAATCATCTTTTAACATACGCACTCTAAGGAACAAAGATCTCAAGGAGCAACAACAATAAACCAAACTCCCCATTATCGTTATAAATAGAGTAGATGCTTTCATATTTAGAAATCTGAACATAAAAATATGACACAAGATGCCAGGCACGTTGACAGCTGTTAACTGATGCTAAATACCGTACAACCCTTTTTTTCTTCTGCCTTCTTCAAATCTATCTCTTTCTTTTTTGCTCTTTCATCATATCATCCTGTGAAATTATGATGGGATGATGATGAGTCTTAGTTCTAAAAAAAAAGCTGCAAGACTCAAGCAAAGAGCTTGTAAAGGATGTTGTTACTTTAAAAGCATGAGGTGTGGAAAGGATTGTTACTTTCTGTTAAGAGCGTGTGTTTTACTGTTGTACGCTCTTATTGACTCGTATCTTGATAAGATTAATCAAATTTTCATAACATTAAAGTTGAGGAAGACGAGAAAAAAAATAACAAAAAGGAATAATATTGAATTAAACAAAAGAAAATATAAAGTAGCTAGAAAATATGCAGAGCCACACACACAAACAAAATTTCATTAAGGGTATTCATGCTGACTATTAAAAAAATTAACTCTTATAATAATTATTAAATTAGCATTAGTTTCAAAACTATTGTATTGGAGGATTTTAAACCCTGTTATGTTCTTTAAAAATGATTACCTCTACTGTTACATGACAACTTCTAAAAGGTTTAAAAGGAATTATGTTGCTAAAGAATTTTCTGTGAGAAGTTTTAAATATAATTTCATATGAAAAGCGTAAATGAATTAAGATGGAAAATGTAAGTTATTAAGAGAATGTAAGAGTACAAAATTAATTGATATTTAAGTCAACATTAAAAGCAGAAAAAAATCAAAGGGTTCGAAATCTGGGTTGTAATACTTTTTTATAATTATTAAATCTACTTTTAAAATTTGTAGCATACTTTAAAACCTTTGTATTATAATCAATTTCTAACTTTAAGCTTGCTAAAAATAATAATTGTGTATGTAGTAACTAAAAAACAAGTACTTTTAAAAACATTTAAACAGGGTGGCACAAAATAAGACCCATTGTTGGTGGCCTTTGCGATAGCAATGCTTGCACAATTTAAATTCTGTGTTGATGCATCTTAAAATCCATCTTTAAAATTATCTGCAATATTGTTCTGGAAATGCCAAATTGACTGGAACGATGACGAGTTGTTTGGCCAATGTAATTGTTCATTAAATTAGATTTTGTTTTAGCTAATACGGCCTAAAGTCAAAGGATTATCAAAGGATTCGTCTATTTGAATTAAAGAAAATATATTTAACAATATAATTACAACTAACATTTTTCAACAATTAATTATGACTTACAATAAGAGAAATTTATTTTTTATTACATTGAACAATAATTTGTTGTAGACAAACATAAAAAACATTAAACATGAAAAATTAAATTAAACACAAACTTAAATATTATATCACAAGTTAATTGTTTTTAGTTATTGCAACACAGTAACTGGCATTAATGTTTTGTGTGGCTTCTTTTAAGTTCATTTTTATTCATTTTATTTCCACTAATGCGTAGTTTCGTATCTAGGTAAGCAATTCCTGTGTTGGTTGGTATCTCAATTGTGAACTGAATTTTCTCATGATATTTGTTAAACGTCTTTAGGATTTTATCTTTATCGTCTAATTTTACTATGGCCAAAATATCATCTACGTATTTTACTATGTATTTTATGCGAATATTTTTATCCTGCAATTCCTTAATTGCTTCGTCAAGTAGAGTATCTAGGACTATATCAGCGATAGTTGGTAAAAGTGGGTTACCCATCGGCATACCAAATATTTGATTAAAAATTTTTTTATCGTATATAAAGTAATTATTATCAGTAAGACAGAATTTTAGTATATCTAAGAACTTAGATCTGGGAATGTTTGTGAAATTTTTTAAAACTTCCCATTTTGCCATTGTGTTTTTAATTGCTGTATGAACTGGGATGTTTGTGAAAAGTGATATGACGTCAAAGAAACCAAAACTTCTGCGGGACAGATGTTTATGTTTTCCAACTTTAATTTTAAATGCGATGAATTTTTATACCCTCCACCACAATTAGTTGTGAAGAGGGTATATTAAGTTTGTCATTCCGTGTGAATCTTTTTTATTATTCATCTCAGACCCCATAAACTATATATATTCTGGGTCCTTGAGTAATTCTATGCCGATTTAGCCATGTCCGTCTGTTGATAACACGCTCACTTTCGAACAACTCAAAAAAAAAAATGAACAAACTTGGTGCCAAATTGCTTGTAGTTATCCTAAGCAGTTTGGGATTGAAACCCAGCAAAATCAGTTCTGTAGGACCAGAGCTATGAATCAAAATGTGGAACCACCACCTAAAAAAAATGATAATTTTGTTACAAAAAATAACATAAATGCTGGAACAAGACACGGAATTAGATAAGATTTTGCAAAAATTTGTTTTATTTGACTGGAAATCACGCTGTTAAATTTCGTGATAGTCCGTCCATAATTTACCCTAAGCCCCATATAAACACTGCTCCCGGAAAACAGTTTAGTACGCCTAAAACCTAAAAAAATAACGCTAGCGTAACAAAATTTGGTACGTCACAGTTTTTTAGGACAAGAAATAACATTGTAAGATTTCGTGACGATCGGTCCATAATTTACCTTAGGCCCCATATAAACCATACTACCTGAAAACAGTTTAGTACGCCTTAAACCGTAAAAAATAATGTAATTATAGCAAATTTTGGCTCGTCACAGTTTTATAGGACTATAAATGATACTGTGAAATTTCGTGAAGATCGGTACATATTTTACCCCAGGCCCCATAGAAAGTTTAGTACACCTAAAACCATAAATAATAATGCTATCATAACAGCAATTGGTACGTCAAAGGACTAGAAATGACGCTGTGAAATTTCGTGATGATGGGTGCATAATTTACCCTAGGCCCCATATAAACCCTACTACCGGAAAACAGTTTAGTCGCCTAAAACCATAATTAATAACAAATCGTCACAGTTTAAGATAATAATAACATCATACAGATATTACTCCTTAAACATTCGAACTGTCGGTGGAGGGTATCAAAGATTCGGCCCAGCCGAATATAGCACTCTAACTTGTTTATATTGTAGTTGCTTGAAATTAAGTTTTTTTAAATTTGTCCTTAGTATTTGAAAAGTTGGTAGCATGGAACCTGCATTGAGGAAACAATTGCTCTCTGGGGGATTCCAGTTTTATGGATTTTCGGTAATCCGTAGATTCTCGGGGCTGTTGCCGCTGAACAAAGCAGACGTCGTTTTTGCCATGCGTCTATATATTCATTCTTATGTAGGTTCGTTATGATATTATTGTTGTCTCTTTGTAATTTTGGTGTTGGGTCGATTCTTAATGCGCGGTATGTGTTTTTTTCCTCTTATAACGTTTGCATCCTATTTTCGTAATCATTTCTATACATCACAACCGTTTTATTTCCCTTATCTGCTTGTATTACCATAATGTCACTGTGCCTTTTCAGAAATTTTCTTGTCTTCTCAAAAACTGTAAGAATCAGTTTTTCCCTAGGTGTATTTCTCATTCCTCTGTTAAATTCCGAGATTCTATTCGCCAGCTTAGTTCTGACTACTTATTTTTCTCTATCTGTTTTGTCGTCTATTGCCTGAACACACTGTTCAATATCCGCAATTATGTGCAAAGCTGAAAAATTAGCTCTGTTAATCGGCAAGGCAAATTTTTTTTTAATCTTTAACATTGAAAGGTTATCTTTAGGCCACCCTGTGTAAATTTAAGAATTAAGCACTTGATAATATTGCATTTTAATATATATGTATTATAAGTTTGTCATTCCGTTTGTAATATCTAAAATTGTCAGAATAGTGGCCATATCACATGAGATAGGAGGACCAAATTTGGCTTGGATTTTTCCTAATTATAAAGAAACTGAGTAAAACCGGTCCATTATTTCTTCTAGTTTCCATACAAGTATCCTCCCGATTTAGATAAGATAATGGTCATACAATACTAGCTAGAGTTTGACTAATTTTTTTCCTAGATATGAGATTTATTTAGTTTTATAACCAGCGAAGTTGACCTATGACTTTGCGTAGCGCTCATACAAACATGCTCCTGGAATAAGGATTTTGACAAGGAACCTGTCATATCATATGAACTACGGATCAATTGGCTTTTTAACATTTCAATTTTAAGAGGTATAATATTCGGAACACTTTTACATGTCGTTTTCATTTACTACTTGTTGAAAGCATCGACGAAAGTAATTCGTCCAGAAATCTATAGCTTCTTCTTCTTGGTTCTATCTATGACATTTTCAAAAGCTTTCGGTCAGTCCACATATTAAATTATTCTAACCTGTACATGTCAGCTACTTTTAGCATCCACGCCACCATTGCATATAACGGGCAGAACATACACAGTATTTAACGTATCGAATTTTCAAGTTTGTGTTAAAAGTGCGAAAGGGATTTATTGTATTTCAGAACTGTTCATCATGCAGCCTCTTTTTGCTGCAAATTGGTGACTTCGTTGTTAGAGACTTCGTTCAGATTACTGCTAGATATTGAATATACATATGTACTTTCTGGCCTGGCCGCTTTCTGATCGATTTCGCATGGATAAGTCTGGGGAAAATTATGTACTGATGTGCCTAACAGATTTCTGAATTCGTATAACAATTGTCGTTAAGTTGAAAACAATTTAAATTTTATGTTATTGTTAAAAAAAAAAAAACAAAAAAACAAGTTAGAGTGCTATATTTGGCTGTGCCTTATTTTTGATACCCTCCACCGACAGTTCGAATGTGTTAGGAGTAATATATATATGATGTCTATTTATTATCAATTTGTCTTTATAAAAAAAACATCTGCATTAAAATTGGCTGCGGTTTAGACATATATTAAATTATTGACCGAAAATCAGAAAGTTGTACGCTTCTTTTTAACAATTTCAAATAGCTTAAGTAAAGTATCATGATTCGTAACAGTTTAAGCTGACTTAAATGATTTTCAGGAGAGCAATTTATATTGGAGCCATGGTAAGCTATGAACCAATCATTTCAAAATTCTGCAGAGTGGTTTCTAGTATTAAAAAACACAAATTTCAATACAGCGGAGCAATTAGTTTTTGCGTTTGCAGTGAATTTTAGAAGGCTGCTAAAATCGGATCTAAGGTAAATTATGGACCGTATATCACAAAATTGCAAAACATTTTTGTTGGCCATGTGAAGCTAAGCTGGAAGAAAGTTTACCGCAATATCTATATCTGCTACAGTTTTAGGCCTATTTTATTATTTTACCAGAGTGGGCTTCATACGGGGCCTAGGGTAAATTATGGACCTATCTTCACGAAATTTCACAGTGTCATTTCTAGTCCTATAAAACTGGGACGTGCCAAAATTTGTAATGATAGCATTATTAATTATGAATTCAGGCGTAATAAACTCTTTTCCGGGCGTAGGGTTTATATGGGGCCTAGGGTTAATTATGGACCGATCTTCACGAAATTTCACAGTGTCATTTGTAGTCTTATAAAACTGGGACGTGCCAGAATTTGTTATGATAGCATTATTAATTATGATTTCAGGCGTAATAAACTTTTTTCCGGGCGAAGGGTTTATATGGGGCCTAGGGCAAATTATAGACCGATCTTCACAAAACTTTACAGTGTCATTTCTAGTCTCATTGAAGCAATTTTTGTAAAATCTATTCTGTTTATTTTTCCATGTTAGTATGTTATTTTTTGTAACAAAATTATACATTTTTTTTAAGGTGGTGATTCCACATTTTTCATAGCTCTTTACCTACAGAACCAATTTTGCTGGCTTTCAATCCCAAACTGCTTCGGATAACTACAAGAAATTTGACACTAAGTTTGTTTATTTGGATTGAATTTTCGAAAGTGAGCGTGTTTTCAACAGACGGACAGACAGACAGACAGACAGACAGACAGACAGACAGACAGACAGACGGACATGGCTAAATCGACTTAGAATTACTCAAGGACCCAGAATATATATACTTTATGGGGTCTGAGATGAATAATAAAAAAGTTTTACGAGGAATGACAAACGTAGTATACCCTCTTCACAACTAATTGAGGTGGAGGGTATAAAAAAGAATAGGTTTCAAAATGGTACGCCCATAAAAGTCACTTATATACTTTTATTTTGCAATGGAATTAACTAAAATGATATATATAGCTGATATGTCAGAAAACAACAAGAAAGTCGACTAACACATCAGAATTTCCCATTCCTTTTTCATTCGATTTGTGTCAGATATCTATCAGAAATAATGGCAGAAAAGCCAGAATTTCCCACAACATGTCTTCTAAAATTCATTTCAACCACTTCACACACTTTTGGATCAGAAATCTGATATACGAACCCATTTTTTTTGTCGATATTTCTCTCCGATATCTGGAAGTCGTCGGACTATTTTGCTGGCTGGGTCATTACACCAAGTCGATCCCAATAAAAAAAGAAAACAATTTGAGCCAGTCACACCGTCAAATGAAAGGTATATCAATGCGGTTTCTAGAACTATAAAATATTTTTTTACCATCGTTTTCATCACATGTTGTTAGCTACTGGAGTTCTTGCACAATAAAATTGGAATTAGCAGAAAAACGCAGTATTTCCGCCAGATTTTTATTGTGGATATATGTATAAGCTGCGATCTCATGTTAAAAGTGCAATAAAAAAAAAATTTGCTCGATCTTGCTCTGAAAGTTATGAAATTCATGTATACATCAAAAATACCCTTTTTATGGAGCAGTTTTAAACATATATTAAAACTATTTCCAAAACATTTATTAAAACAAAAATGATTTAATAAGATAGGTACTCCAAGACCTGAAGTAAATGGTTCCATTAAAATATTTTAACTTTTAGAATACTTGATACAAAAAAATGGCACTCAAAATACCTCAACTGATAAATTTTAACCACGGCATGCAAACTGCTCACTGACAATAAAGTGAGTTACTCGAAGTAGTAATTTTAGCAACAATATATATTGATTCCCATGGTTCCTGGGTGTAACAAAGTACCACAACAAAGTTCTTCCATTGTGATCTATCCTTTGCTATCTGCTCCACTTCGGCGAAGGACTTTCCAGTTGAGTTTCTTTTACTTTCGATTTGTCTTCTCCTGTTATTTTCTGCCTCTTCTTCTACTGCCTTGGGGTTCCATTACGTAGTTTAATCCAATATTTCTGAATAAAAGATAATATAAACTGGATTTATACAGCCCATTTTATTCTTTATACCTTTCAGAAATAATTTACAATCGTTAATATTAAACTTTTAAGTTTAATTGAGAGAGTTCATAAATAAAGCCTACTTTCAGGCAAAACGTTGACAATTACTTTGTACTTAATTAACTTGAATATTTTTTGCTCCCTCCTTTCACAATTACATAAATTTATAGGTTTCCATGTTCGAAAAACTTTTGTTATATTTACATATTTTTCACCACTAATGCCTTTCAATTTAGCCTTTAATTAGTTTCTTCTATTCTTTTGACAATCTTTTCTAAAATGTAAATCCTTTATAAGACTTCATCTAAAATTAGTTTCTTAGAGTTTTTCTATGAATTTTTCTTTTATACCTTCTCCATAGAAAAGCATATTCCTACTCACTTTCGAATGTAAGTTGACAAATACACATTAGTTTTTCTCACAGCAACTAAAATGATATAAAAAAACTAACTTTTCATTTTAAAATTCTAAGAAAATTTTCTTTATACGAAACCACAATTTTACAGGAAAAAGAAACAAATCCTTTCCTAATATTTTATTTAAAATGAATAGTTGTTGGATACATCTGTGTGTAGGTGTGAGTGTATACGTATCCAAGTACAGGGTTGTACATAAAAAGTAGTTTAACTAGATAACGACTTTCGCATTTTAAAGAGAGAAATAAGTCGTTTTAATGCTCACTCTAATATATATATATATATATTCGTCTTTTAGCTTTTTTGTATTCTTAAATATGTTTTCAGCCTTTTATTTACCTTGTTCTTATATGTGGCAATGCTACACGGAATATGTTTTATGACATTAACTCAAAGGGTGTTTTTTAAGACCGATAGAACTTAAAATTTTAAAACCTATGTAAAAAAAATAAATTGTAATAAAAGCAAGTTAGAGTGCTAGTTATATCCGGTTGTGTGAATCTTCGATACCCTCTACCAACAGTTAAAATTATTTCAGGAGTGGACTCTATATGGCACCTATGGTAAACTATGGATCGATCTTCACGAAAGTTGACAGTGTCATTTCGAATCATAGTTTAATATGGCAGACCAAAATTTATTACAATTGCATTATTGGATATGGTTTTACGCGTAATACAGTATATTGCGAGGCTGAGCTGATAGAAAATGCGTCCTAACGCTGATGTATTTTGTCATCAGTACTATGACAAGTGTCCGCGTTTTTGACACCATAACAATTTCCATCATTGTGATGTCAGGCTAAACATCACTTGACCAAATTGTCATCAAGGAAAAAAATTAAAATTATTTTATCAATGGAATACCACTGAAATGACGAATCGGAGTTGATTCAATAAAAAAAATCATCAGTGCTATGACTCAGTAACATCGTAAAAGCGACTCATTAGGCTCAATTTAATTACAGTTTGTCATTGGGATTGGCTTAAGTTAAAGTGAGACTAATAATATTATTTACTTACCTCTTAAACAGTTTTGCTTCACTTTTGTTGTATTCCGCCCTTTGTTTACAGAAGAAATCTCAATTATAAGACACCAGCAGCAGGCCGAAGGTGGGTTTCTTAATCATTCTACTATGAAAATTGTATGTATATACTTATTTATTTGTCTTAACGATTTCAACAAAACGAATATGGGAATTTTTGCTTCGTATTTTACTTTTTAAGCATGAAAATAATGTTAATAATAAACCAAATATGCAATCGCATTTATGTCACTGTGGTAATAGCATAGACGACGGATAAAATATGACAACATTTTACCGTAACGTTCTTCATTGGGTTAATATCACTTTTCGCCATATTGGTACCATTTGTCTTAACATTGATGTCACAATTCTAATGTTAGGGCATCATCAATATGAGGATGCAGTTTTCTTTGAGTGTACGCTTCAAATGGGGTCTACGGTAAATTGATAGATTGATCTTCATGAAATCTTATAGTCAGATTTCTAGTCATATAAACTGTGACAGATCAAAATTTATTCGTGGTTTCCGAGAGTGGGCTTTATATGTGACCTAGGTAAATTAGGGACCGTTCTTCACCAAATTATAGTCATAAAGAACGAACTTGTGCAAAATCTTATACCAATAATTCTATTCCGCCACTATTTATGTTAGTTTTTATTTTTATAAATTTTTTTAGGGCAGTGGTTCCATGTTTGGATTCATAACCCTTATCCTACTGAATTAATATTGCTGCATTTTAATCTAAAACTGCTTAGGACAACTAGAAACAATTTGATACCAATATTTTTTGAATAAATAAATTTGAGTTTTTCGAAAGTGAGCGTGTTTTCAACAGACGGAAAGATGGATAGACAGACGGACTTGGCTAAATCGACTTAGAATTACTGAAGGACTCAGAATATATATGTGACATAAAGAGTTAAGAGGGACCTATGGGCTGAAAATAAGTTTTGGAGAAAAACGACTTTGAAGTTAACAAGTAGATCTTGAGGCGCCTGACGCTTTATTTATCTCTTTTAAAGACATAAGATCCGATGATATATTATCGTGTAATCCGCGCCAATCGCTGTGTTTTTCAAGATGTATTAAGGGGAAACTTTGCTTATAAACTAACCGGCGAAGATAAAATGAGTCGTGCGCCATAAAAATTACGAAGTCGTCCAAGGCTTGGGCAAACCAATCGATGATTGATTTTCAAAGTAAATTTGTATACAATTTGGTAGGTTTGTTTAAGCGTTAAACTCTTCATTATGATTTGACTTAGAATACTGACAATAGTTATGAAACTTTCTTTGACAGTAAATTTTATCGTGCTTAAAAAACACTGTTTAAATTGTGGTTCTTTTGTTGTTTTATATAAATAAAAAACAAGTAAGAAAGTATAGTCGGTCAAGCCCGACCATATGATACCCTACACCACAGTATTAAAAAACGCATTATGCTTATATGTCCATATAAATATGGATTTATCTATGTTTATAAACTTCATTAAAATCGGTTTGAAAGTTTGTTAGAGGCAGAAATTGCCCCCTACCTCCCCTTGTGGTCCTATTTTTGAAAAACTGTATAGCTTATGTGTCCATATAGATATTTATCTATCTATGTCAATAAAATCGGTTTGAAAGTTTCAGAGAGGAAGAAATTTCCCCCTTTCTTCTCTGGTGGTCCTACGATTTGGCCAATTTTCAATAGGCTTTAAAATCTTCAAAATTGCGACCTGTACTTTGCGCACAAGGTTACATGGACATTCAGCAAGCCAGCTGGACGGACATCGTTAGTTCGACTCAGAAAGTGATTCTGAGTCGATCGGTATACTTTAAGGTGGGTCTAGGACAAATATTTTAAGGCGTTACACACATCAGCACAAATGCATATTACCCTCTCCACTATTGTGGTGTGGGTATAAAAATAAAACTTTACCAAAACGTTTTCTTAAGTAAATAGGAAGACAACCGCAAATAAGTATTGTTCAGTTAGTAGCAAAAAAGTCTAAAGTATATAAATTTATACACCTACATATACTGCTAGACACTTATGTTATGTGTGCACAGTCGGTCAAAAAGACAATTCTTGAGAATTGAATCTGGAAGTATACTTAAAATTGAATACGGTAATATTAAATATACATAAAGTCCTTTTAATCCAGTTGGAACATAAAAAATTTTAAAGGTGAGAATTCATCTCTCCCGAATGGTCTCGGCAGATTGTTGGTGGCTTATCTGACTTGTCACCACACGATCAAGTACCACCTTAATCGAATGCGCCTGACAGAGGATCAGGAATGCAGAGTGTGTCAAGACGCGGACGAGTCGAAGAGGCATATGCTGTGTGACTGGCACTTGGGGCATAGCACAATGGGTGCATCCCGAATCTGTGCTATATCGTAAGTTTAGGAAGCAGAGGGTATTTTGGCCAACTAAAGGGGAGTCGTTACAATAGACCTAACCTGGTCGCGGTACCCGTATATGATTAAATACAGATCGGATACGATTTAGATAATTAAGTTGCAATGGACTATTTATGGGCAAAAACTCTCTATTCCGGAACGATGGTTGAATGGTTGGAGTTGTTTTGGGCAAAAATTCTGTATTCCGGAATGATGGTTGAATGGGTGCTACACTGATAGAGAAATGCATCTTCATATTGATGATGCCCTAACATCAGAATTGTGACATCAATGTTACTATAAATGGCATCAATGATGCAAAAAGTAACATCAATCCAACGATTCGTACAATTTTGTAATTTTTTACGTGTCATCTATTTTATGACTACAGTGACATCAATTCGATGCCACATTTTGTAAATTATTAACATTCTTTTCATGATAACAATGTATATTATACGAAGCAAAAATTTGTATATTCTATTTTTTTAAATTATTTAGTTAAATACATCAAATTTTTAAAGTAGAATGATTACAAAAACCATATGGGGCATGGTGCTGGTGCTTAATTATTGAGAGTTCTGCAGTTAACAAAGGTCGTAATTCAACAAACGCGAAACAAACATATGTAACGGGTAAGTAAATAATAATATTCTCTCACTTTGACTTGCGCCAATTCCAATGACTTTGACTTAATGAAAAACTGCCATTAAATTGGTGCTAATGTGTCCTTTCTCCGATGCTACTGCGTCATCGCACTGAGGACATGTTTGTCATTTCTGTGATGCCGGTGTGTCATCCCATTGATGGCATAATTTCATTTTGAGCCTGATGACATTTTGTCCAAGTGATGTTAAAGTTGACATCACCATGATGAAAAGTGTCATGGGGTCAAAAACGAAGACACTTGTCATAGTACTGATGTCAAAATACATCAGCGTTATGACGCCTTTTCTATCAGGGTGTCAAAGTAATTTTTGGTAATACAAACCTTTTAATTAATAAGATTTTGTTTGTCATGCTTAATTCCCAATTTTTATTCTTGATAAATACACTGAAATTTATTGTTGGAATATATGCTAGTTTCATCAGAAAACTATTAGAAAATATATTAGCAAACGAAACTGAATGAGAATTGCAAACACTCAAACGACTTATCTACTAGCTTATCCCCCAACAACAAATTTCAGCGGAATTTTAGATGTTTACTTTTAAAGAAATAAGATTCGATGGTGTCATTATCGTGTAGACCGCACCAATCACTGCACTCATAAAATTATTACAGTAACTAATTGTGGGTTATTAATTTCGTTTTCCGTACTGTTAAAATTGAATAAAAATATAGTTATTTTACGAATAATTTAATTTTTTAACATTTATGTTTGTTATTCAAAAAACAAACTTCCAAAAAATAATGTTTTTATACCCTTCACCGAAGGTAGAAAGGGTATATATAACTTTGTCATTCCGTTTGTAATTTCTACAATATTGATCCTACACCCTCTAAAGTATATATATTCTGGGTCCTTATGAAAAGGGAAGTTCAAAACCGGTTGTCCGTCTGTCTGTTGAAATGGCTTTTCCGAAGCCCTCAGATATGATGGGGACTTGGTTGGGGTATCTTTATGTCAGATATTCTTATTATAATTTTGCTATTGAAATTCAGCTAGATCGGTCCACAAATGGCTGAGATATGAGCAAAAAACCACGACTACCTCCAATTTTTCCAAAAATCCCTTGTGGTTGTTGTATTTTTATTACTTTTTGCTGTATATCTGGGGAACGGCAATAGCCAAAGTTTCCAAATTAGGTACACATATTAAGGTTGCTAAAACACACATTTTTAGTAGAACATATTTTATAAAAAACTCGGGCAAATCGGTTCAGATACAAAAAAGTTATGACCAAAATTAAATTTTTTTTTAAAATACCCACTTCCGGGAACCATAGATCTCCCCGAGTCCAAGCTTTATAACTAAAGTGAATGGTACATTTCTTCTTAAACACGTCGGTATATTAATCTGTCAAATCGGTTAAAAAATCGCTGAGTTATGAGGAAAAAACCACGACTACCTCTAATGTTTTCCAAAAATCCCTTGTGGTTGTTGTATTATTATTACTTTTTGCTGTATATCTGGGGAACGGCAAAAGCGCAAGTTTCCAAATTAAGTACACATACTTACGGTGTCAATACACACCATCCTACAAAATGTGGGCGGGATTGGAAAAGTGGGCGTGGTACCTCCCGTACAAAAAAAATTAAAAATTTTATAAAAACCTAAATTTTAGGGCTGCCATGTGTCCTATGGATATGGCTTGTACACAAAAATTTAGCAGAACATATTTCGTATAAAACTCGGAAAAATCGGTTCAGAAACAAAATACTGATAATTAGGGATGCGATTTCCTTTGTCGATAGTCTAAGAACGACATCGACCAATTATCTTTCCGAACCATTAAATTTGCGTTAAAATGGCATCGATTTGTTTTTGCATATTGTTGCATATTTTAGTGAAAATGCATATTTTTGCATATTTAGGTTTTAAATGCATATTTTGACATTTTGAGGGATTTTTTAATTTCCATATTATAAAAAAGGTTTTAAAAAAATTCTTAAATACACAAAAAAAAAAACTTTCCAAAATAATTTTTTAATAATAAATAAATTCTTTTGGAGCAAGATTTCGACAAAAGATGCTTCTATTCTAAACCGATTCAAACTAATTGCTTGGCACATGGGTTATACCGCGTTGCAGAGAATTTAGAAGCGAATTCGATAATATTGCAAATTATAATGAAATGTATTCCTTGATTCACCTTCCACCGCAGCCAATAGTAGCAAAATGGGGGCCTGGGTAGATTCTTCAGAATGCTATTCAAAAAAACTTCGAGTAATTTCAGAATGTTTGAAGAGCTTGCTGTACTCAGTAATAAGGAGGATTTAGTTCACTAATACTCAAGTCAAATTAATTGATATTGCAAAATTTAAAATTAACAATTTGGAAGGAAGAATAGCCCGACAAATTAAAAAAAAATATCCAAAACGTTTTGCACCGGTAGGCTGAGCTAGTCTATCAGCCCCGGGGTTGCGGGTTCGATTCCCGCCAGAGACTCTGGTTTCTTTCCTGCAGACAAACGTAGAGCTTGGCGGGGATTAGCATAGGGAATTAAAAAAAAAAAAAAAATTTAAGGATTTCAAAAAAATTTAATAAATTTCAAATATTTTTGATCTGATCTGTAATCAAAGTGGGATCTGCAATCCAATTTTTCCAAAATGCATTGGTAGTCTTTAAGTTCATGACAAAGTTTAACTTTTAATAAACCAGTACTTATTTATTTAAACAAACAAAAATTAAAATTAGTTATTTAAATTTTTAAAGATATTTTAATAACAATAGACTGAAATTTGCATATTTTTGTTTTTAGAAAAATTAAAAAAAGATTTCTTATGATATTTTTTTAAAGTTTTTAGTGCATATTTTCTTTTTTTTTTTAAGTGCATATATTGGATTTTTTAGTGCATATTTTATGCGCATATTTTCGATTTTTTAGTGCATGAAAATCTCATCTCTACTGATAATAATTATTAAACTTTCTATCACAGTGAACACTTTTGTAAATTCGGACGGGTTTAAAAAACACTCTTTAAATTTTAAATTTTCTTCTAACTTTTTGTTGTTTTTTATAAATAAAAAAAAAAATTAAAAAAATAAAACTTTACCAAAACGTTTTCTTAAGTAAATAGGAAGACAACCGCAAATAAGTATTGTACAGTTAGCAGCAAAAAGGTATAAAGTATATAAATTAAACACCTTTACTGATAGAAAATTATGTTAGGTGTGCACAGTGGGTAAAAACACAATTTTTGAGAATTGAATCTGGAAGTATTAACTTGAAATTTAATATGGAAATATATAATACACATTTAGTCCTTTAGTTCCTGATGGAACATAGAAAACTTTAAAGGTGTATTATAATGTTATATAATTTTATTGGGAATACAAAATGTGTTATTAATAGTATTTTGTTTAATTAATTCTTAATTTGTATTCTTGATGAAAACACTGAAATTTATTTTTCAAAAAAGTTAAGCTCTAGATACATGGGCTTAAAAATTTTGCTCTTTAACTTTATCACCAATAACTTTAAAAATTAAACATTTTGTACCACTGTAGTGTGCTCAGAGGAAAATACTAAAAAGCTCTAGAAAATTTTTTGAATTCTAGAAAAACCAAAATTTTTCCTTACAATTTTATAAATGATTTTCATTTGGGTATTTACACTGAATTCATTTAAGTGCACCGAAATAAATGTTTTTATTTTATCAGGTTTTCTTTTACATTATTCTTAGTTTTAAATGTATAGAGAGAGATATAATTTAAAATCTTTTAGTCTGTGCAGTTGTCATGAGAAAGTGTTTACAACGAAGGTGTATACGACGACTGTTTTGTAACCCAAAAAAATAAGGACGACTTAGCAATCTTGACAACTACTTTCCGGTTGACATGCAATTTTCGCATGGAAACAGATGCTGTGTATGTGTCTTTTTTTATTTATTTTTATTGGTTTAAAACTACAAGAAAATCTTATGAACTGTGAAAAAAACAGCAAAAATAAAAACACTAATTGAATAGACGCTAATATTCGAAGTAAAAGAAACTGTAAAGAACGAGAGAAAGAGAAGTATGTGAAAGAACTTATAAAATTTGTGAACATGGTCTTAAAAACAGTTATCGGAGAAATATAACTAAGTTCTTAAAATTATAGAAGTAAATAATTGGTAGTTGCACAACCTCAATTTTGAAAATGAAACTAACCCTCTAAAATATAAAATAACCTCCCAAAAGGAAACTTATTTCAGAATGAAATGAGTCCCCTATAAGTAAAATTTCAAATCTTCAAATAAATATACACTCATGCATCTTCAAGTTGATGATGGCCTAACAGCAGAATTGTGACAGCAAGGAACATCAATCCAGTGACGAATGTCATCATAAAATTTTGTCACATTTTCTGCCCAATCATGTCATATATACTCATACATTGACATCAATTCGGTGCCACATTTTGTGAATTTTTAACATTATTTTCAAGTTTAAAAAGTTAAATAAGAAGCAAAAATTCCCATATTCTATTTAATTATTCAGTCAAAAACATCAAATTTTCAAAATAGAATGAATACGAAAACCATATCGGGCTTGCTGCTGGTGTCTTATAATTGAGAACTCTTCTGTTAAAACCAGGCGGAACACAACAAAAGTGAGACAAACATGTCAAAAGGGTAAGTTAATAATAATGTTCTCTCACTTTGACAATGACTCAATTTAATGAAAAACTGGCCTAATGAGTCCTTTCTCTGATGTTATTGAGTCATCGCACTGATGACATTTTTTACTAAACTGACTCTGATTCGTCATTTCTGTGATGCCGATGTGTTATCCCATTGATGACCTGACGACGATTTGGCCAAGTGATGTTAAGGCTGACATCACAATGATGAAAAGTGTCATGGCGTTAAAAACGAAGACACTTGTCATATGACTGATGTCAAAATACATCAGCTTTATGACACCTATTCAATCAGTTTACCGTATGTTTAAATATATCAGGAGTGTGCTTTATATAGGATATATAAATTATAAGCCAAACCTTTTTTTAATTTGTTGCCTAATTTTAATAAGATATTCTGATTTGTTTCAAAAATATTATTAGGCGTATTAAAGAAGGAGATTTTGTATTACACCTATTGGCTGAGTCATTTCTAATAATAAAAACCTTAACAAGACCAAATTTCAATACAGTAATGCATACTCTATAAAATGTAATGCTTCTTTAATTGCTTTTCGGAAGGCAGCTTTTTATGGGACCAATGGAAAATTATCCTAGTCTGGTCAAATATCTGTACACTGCAATAGTACTGCCTATACTTAAATATGGATCTTTGGTATGGTTCACCGCTACAGACAGTAAAAATACGTCATGAGCCAACTGGGCAGAGTACAAAGATCAGCCTGCATTAGATTAACAGACAGTACAAATACGTCATGGACCAACTGGGCAGAGTACAAAGATCAGCCTGCACTGGTCCTTCAGAGATGATAAATACTCTACTGCACCCTCTTCCAGTAGAAATGCACCTAATAGCCATATCCGTCAACAGTGCGGTCAGATACTCGTCAAGGCGGGAATGGAGTAGGGGAATCCTAGCTAATGAATACTGCACTGCTTACTGGTCACTGGACGTTCGGTAAGCATGCTATGAGACTCGGTCTCGCTTTTAATGAAAGCTGCCGCAGCTGCAGAGAAAATGGAACTGAGCAGACGGTATTTCATCTCAAATGATTTTTGGTCTGATTGTCAAAAAATCAAAGAGACATTTTTTTTCATTACATTTTGCTTCTACACTATCACACTTCAAATAAAAAGTAAAATCTTTGTGATTTATGATATCCACTTTAGATTACAAAATAAAGACGAAAAAACATTTTATTAAGCATTGGAACATTGTAAGCTGGCGTATTATTCACTAACTTGCACATTTAAACTTGCACCTTGGTCCTCAGATATATTTTTGCTTTATTTTTAATATTTATTTAATATTTAATAATTTTTATTTTGATGTGGCCGGCAAATTATTCAACAGCTGTTTTTTTATTTTCTTCTAGGGTGGATAAGTTGATACAATCATATTTTTTTATTTTTTTTTTCGTCTGTGTACCGTATTTAACGATTTTTTACAACAAATATTTGTGATTTATTTAAATTTTAAAAGAATTCACTTGAAATTTTATATTTTTTTTATCGTTTTGCAATTTTTTATTAGAAAAAATAATAGTGAATATTTGTGCACAAAATTTTAATTTTCCATCCCTGATTTTCTTCTTGTGCTTTTGTAAAAACACAATTCTGATAAAATGAAAAATCTAATCGTTTAGAAAAATTTCAAAAAATAGAGAGAACCATACGACTGCCAAATTTCTTTACGTATTTTTTGACATTTCATTACAAAATGGTTTTACACTATTATACATTATGAATGATTTGTAAGTTTTTGACATGTCTTAACACAAAGTATTATAGTCTAAAATGGCCTTTAGTGGTATTTTTAGTCATATAAAACGTGTATGAACAAAATTTAATGACAGTTGATGCGCCACTAACTTATGTTAGTTTTTAGAATATGTGGGCTTATGACTTTTCCCATTTAACGGATTGTGGAGAATTTTAATCCTGAAGATTACTCTTATTTCTTAATAAATACTGAAAGCATGGTTTTCACAATTCTTTATAAATAAAAAAAAATTTTTTACCCAAACAACGTCAAAATTAAATTTGGTATTTGGAAATATGGTTTGTAGTCATTTGCTTGAAACTTAAAATCTCGAACTTCAAAATCCCTTATTTCAGTAATTCCGAGATCAATAATCCAAGGGACACATTATAGGTTTCGATATCGAACGTTTATTTACAATTTATACATTACAATTTTAATCAAAGTTTCGATCGTTATCGTATGCCGTAGTTAGGCCCCAGAATTTCAAACTTCTGAATTTTAATAACCTGAATAATTTTACAGTTTTGGTTTTAAAAATTGCAAACACCGGCTTCGCTTACTAAAGCAGCTTTACATTGCCAAGGATATACTTCACTACGTTATAACAATTCGGGGTTTTAATTCTATCCAAAAATCCTTTTTAAGTACTTCAAAGTTAAAAAAAAATTTTTTTTTAATTTTTATATCAATAAGAAAAGTATAAGTCTAGATATTAAAAAAAAAAATGTAAATACATTTTACCAATACGACTAAATTTAGTGATCAAAATCAGAATGTATTTAACCTTTAAACGATTATTTTCTTAATTTTACTTTGACTTAAATATTTTTGTATTTTTTTAGTTCCCTTGCAATTATTGTCTCTCTACTTTAACTCCAAATGCCAACAATAAAAGTCATTCATAAATTACAAACCATTTCACAATGATAGAAAATACTTAAAGCAAATAATACATAAAAAGCAATAAAGTTTATCATACAATTAAGAACGTATTACGCTGCTAATAGAATAATTAATGCAATTTCCCACAACATTAGACACATGAGGGCACCCAAACACACTCACATATACAATATACCCAAAGACGACTCTAACTAGCCAAGGGGTAAAACAAACAATAACAGCAACAAGGACATAATACCGAAATATCAAATCAAGATTGCAAAATTAACCCCCGAAAAATAAACTCTAACACACGCACACTCACACACATTTTAACATGTTTGTTTTGCATTGAGGAATAAAACTTAACTACTAAAAAAGGACTTAAATACAATTATATTCAAGGAGTTTATAAAACATTTAGAAGTGAAAAGGCCAGGGGCGGTTTTTCGCACAATCGGTAACTAGTCCTTATAAAACCACTTACACACACACACACACTTCGATATGTAGAAAATTTTTCAAACAAATATCTTTGGCAAAACCACATTCCAAGAATGTATTTTTCTCCCTTTCACATTTCTGTATATTGTATTTTGTTGTATTAAAAAAAATACACAAACACCACCCCTTTTTGTTAAAAAAAATCAAAAACAAATAGATAGAAGACCAACATCCTGCCATGGGACAGGACTGTTGGTGTGTGTTTGTGTTTCGACTATGCTTTCAAGCTCAAAAGTTTGTTATTCGGTTTGTATTTTTTGTGACTGGTGTTTGAGTTGAAACTGTAGTTGATTGTTTTGGTTTTGATGACGACGAAGATGACGATGATGATGTCCTTTTTATGATACTTAATGAAAATGTCAAGGAAATTCCTGCTTTTTGGACGGAAACTGCATTTCTAGATATCGTCTTAACTATTTTACACCAAAATGTGGTTTTCGCCAAACATTCATTTGGTACTGATGCTGCTGATAACTGTGGGTTTGGGTTGAATCAGGCTGAGTAGCGACGTTATAAGGCAAACAAAAATCACAGCAATTTGTTGTTTAATGGAATGGTCGCATAAATGGATGAATAAGCAAAGTAATGAGGGAAAATTAAATATTAAGTTCTGTTATAAAAATAATAAAGATTTTCTCTTATTTGTATTTATTTAAGTAGGAAAATACTTTAATATTTTTGGTTGAGTTTGCAGCAGGTAAATCGATTTAATTAGGATTTTATAAAGAAAAAAAGGTTTTTTATAAGTTCATAAACGTGTCTAGTTGTCGTAAAAAAAAAGATTATATATTTTCCAATTTTTATGAACAAAGGACTCAGTATCTGCGGTTGAAAACCGGCAGTTTAGAAAAAAAAAAATTATCGAGTCAAATTTGCGATTATTCGCATGCTACCAAAAGCAAAATTTACCGGATAAGCGTTTTTTATATAAACTTGATAAAGAAACATTAATTTTTTAAGGTGTATAAAAAATTAGGGATGCAAGATGCGTGTCTTAAACACATGATTTGTGTATTTCATGACTAACAAATCTGATATTTTCTGAGATTTTGTCGAATTTTGAAACCAACAAAGCATAATTTGCAGGAAATTTGCCTACACGCAGAGAAAAAATATGGTTGGGCATGGTAACGGCAACAACACTATGTTTAATGTAACAATATATTGTTGTCGTACACAATTAATTGTTATTTTTATTTAATATCAACAATATTATAGTTACTGTAAACATATCAATGTTTATCGCAATTATGAATTTGAGTATGGTTGACCGAAAAATAATTATTTTTCTAACAACTTAATTATGATAACTTTCTAAACATATTACATTTCTCACAACCATATCATGATATTTAATAGCCATAACATGATAACTTTCTATACATTTATCATATTATGTTCAAGATGCAATCAAACTATTTTTACTCTAATCATATTATGTTAACGCCATTTGTAAAATAATTTTGAAGAAGTTGTGTCGTTTTTTTTTTATTTGTGAGCGGTTAAACAATTAAAAGATAAAATTCCAAAAAAAGAAATAAGTTTAAAGAAATTAAAAAATTAAAATATCGTCGTGCGGGAGTTTATGTGCTCTATATGCCAAAAGTGTATTTTGAGAAAATCGATCTTGAAGTTTTAACATAATTCAGGTTTGAAGGATATAGAACAAAACAGACACTATTTATCTCAGAAACTAGATGAGATAGCTGAAAACGGATTACATATTTGAAAAATTTGGGGTCGAAAACCTAAAGTGGCATAATTAACTCGAAATGTGTAAAATGGCGGATAGAGCACATAAACTCCCGCACGACGATATTAGCAGAGTTCATTCAAGTATTAGTGATTTAAAAGTGCAAATGCAAAATATCATAGTTTTTTTGTAAAATCCAGCAACAAAACACACAGAGATTTCGTTATATTTTATAAAAGTGCTACGATATTTCTGTGGTTTTCATGGGCAACCGCGTATGTCTTAAAACAAATTGTTCAGGAAAGCCGAAAAACCATTCTAGATCAAACTATGGGCTAGGTAGTGCACTTTTTAAACTTTGTCATTACGTTAAAAAATCGGAATTGATCCATCTTTTTTCAAAAAAATGCAAAGAGCGTTAAAAATTAGGCAATATGGCATCAACATCTTAAAATCGAAAAAATGGACACACGAGGTTGCCCATGAAAACCACAGATTTTTCATTTGCTCTTTTGCAAGCCTTATATTGAACTCCGCTATTTGATTAACATTAAGAAAAATTGTAAAAAGCCACAAAATAAAAAATCGATTCAAAAATATTTAAATTTATTTTGTATTTTTATGACAGCTATGAAAGGTGCGGTATCATATTATGATTGCTTCTAAATTTATTATGATTAACATGATGATAATATGATTACTTCTTAGCTTATTATGATTAACATGAAAATAATATGATTCATTTCTTAGCTTATTATGATTAGCATGACAATCATTTGATTACTTCTTAACTTAGTTTGATTAACAGAATAATAATATGATTAAGGGAAAAATATTATGATGTAATAGTACGAGTATATTTAGTCATAATATGATTCAATAATAATCTTAATATGGTGACTACAATCATAATTCTTATCATAATATGTTGCTCTTAGAATATGTTTACCACAACTATGTTTTTTCTTTGCGTGTAGCTTCATTTACTTGAATGAAAGTGCTGCCGAAGCACTCAAAAGCTTTTATCCGAAATAAGTTGCATCGATTTTAATAAACGAACTGAAACTATTCATAAGTCCCAATTTCCACAATGCAAGTCTAATTGATAAACTTATCACATTTTCTTCTTAGAATCAGCTTCGTCGTTTTCACGAGTCAAGGCTTATTATTTATCTGTTATTCCATTTGTATGAATATATATGTGCGTTTTGACATTTACACACAAAAAATCACACACGCTACGAAATTAACTTTGTACAAAGAAATTAAATATGAAGATAATTGTCAAAATAGACCTGCTGAAAATTACAAATGAGAAAACAAAACGCATATGACGAGTACAGTAAGCTGAGTACTCGTTTCTCTTCCCCTCGTCACTCTCGCCTACAAAGTAGCAAGCTGATCAATAGGACTTGCATTGTGGAAATTGGGACTAAGTGGCGACTCGACACGGAAGCCAACGTCCACCCAGTACGAAGACGATGAATAAGACGCTTCGCCTTATATACAACCATGTCACAGAGTACGATTCCGTTCGGAATGATTCTGTTCGGAATTGAAGAAAACATATATTGATGAAAAGTGTATTTTGATAGTTCCGTTCCGTTCATGAAAACAAAATTTGGTTTTATTCTGACAAATTTTTTCGTCATTTTCTGAAGCATCAAAATACGGAATGAATTCCGTTTCGAACGGAAATGAACTCTGTGACATGGCGATTAGGTTATTGTCAAATTCATAAAGAACTTGCAAAATCATTTGGAGTAAATCAAGCAGCAAGTTTTAAACGTTTGCAAGCAGCAGAATTTATCCAAAAGCATGAATTTTGTGTACCACACGAACTGAAGCCTACAGCTGTTGTTAAGTATAAAGGTTAAAAATGCTAATTTAAAGCTTAAAATCAAATCATAACTGGCAAAAAAGAAATTAATCCAATACTACAACGCGAAGCTCAAGAAAGCGCATGTGAAATCCTCTTAATCAGTCGAATCAATGTTAACGAAGAATAGCCATGTAGTCTAGGTAATGCTCTGTACTTTCTGCGACCATAAGATGTTATTTATCTATACTTAATTGCTGAAAACGGACCAGACGAATTAAGAAAAATTAACGAACCACAAATGAATCAAAAAACCCACCGGAATATGCAAAGGACGTGGCACCTCTCATTGCTTGGTTAACGCGGTAGCACGCCAAAATACCACGCGTGCTGCAAGTAGAATTGACTGTAAATCCATTTTAACACCACACAATTCGTCAAGAGTAGGAATACCGGATCAAGCGTGACACCGGTGCAATACTGAGGTGACTTGAGCCAGCCTGTTGCGTTGAGTTATTTCAACAAATTGCGGAGTATCATCCGTGATATCTCAAAGATTCTTCGTAGAAGGTAATTCTTAAATAATCCATGTCGTGTTTAGTCAAGCACTAGGCAAACACATAGAAGATGAACTACTGTCTCCACAGCTTCAGATTCTCTGCAGCTACGGCATCATTCATTAAAGGGACACTAGGTCTCATAGCGTGCTCACCGATCTTCCAGAGACTAGTAAGTACGTACACGAGTCTCGAAATGGCCCTGCAACTGAAGTTAAGAAGTCGTTCAGAGCGACTCATGTCGTATAAATTACACCAACAAAAAAGCTGTAATATACAACATGCCACTATTTTGGCAGGACTAAAACCAGCACATAAAAATCATTACGCCAACATACAGATTTAAATATCACGATCAGCTATTCACGGAAGTGGGTTACATTAAAATTTCCCCAATTGGGTTATTAATACAAAACATCTGGCAAAAAGCGAGTTAATGAGGAAAATTGAGCCTTGAACCCTCAATACAAGGACAATATAATTGTCTAAATATCTGGAGAAGGATAGTTGTAGAAATTTGGTGCAAATTGATTCGTCATCAATACACGAGATCTTCTTAAAAGAAATTTTTACTTATTCTGTTTTCAGGCGGTAAAGAAGCGTTGCGGGTTAAGCTTCTATTGTATATTAAGTAACATGACAAACTGACTAATTGATTATCTTGTGAATAAGTTCATACATAATTAAATTCACTCCTCTTACTTGTGATACTCTGGGACCTGATTCTGGCAGTCGTGATCGAGTACTTTCTCTATGCGAAAACAATTTAATATGTAATTATTTCAGTCCATAATGAACGATTCGGAATTATTTTTTCAGTGTTGTAAAGCATTATTTTGAGTTTCACAATACTGAACAAATAATTTCGATTCGTTCAGTATCGACTGAAAGAATTAGAAATAAAATTGCTTTCGAATCGAGAAAGTACTCGATCACGACTGCCAGATAATATTTTATTGCTTGGTCTTATTCTATTATATTTTTCATTATCTCTCTTGTATTCTTATTTAAGAATTGAATAACATTGAATAAATAATAATAAAATTAATAAATGCGAAACATATAAAATGATTATTAATTCATCTTGTAAAGAACTTAAAAAAAATCCAGTATGCATAAAGTCACAAATAACTGGAATACAAAAATTGCTTTTGAAATCTTTTACTTCAAATATAAAAACCACTTATTACTTTTTATGTATGTAAATTTTCTTTTATGACAATTTAGATAAGCTCTAAAAGTCCTTTAATGATAAGCTAACAAATAAAAAACAGGAAAGCGAACGAAATAAAATAAGAAACAGCAAAGAAATGAAAAAAAAGAAACGAAAACAAATCACTGTCTGAACAAATGTTCACTAATTTATGATTATTATTCATGCTTTTTCATTTGCAGAGATTTGCAAAAATATTATTTATGGCCTACTTTTAGGCATATGTACACATACACAGTATGTACATTGTAATAAAATACCAACAACAACAGCCTCAAATAAAGACTTTCATTGACTCCTTCCCCTTTATTTGAGAGACTAATGACGGTTTTTGGGTGTAAGAAAAGCGATAAAATTCAAGTCATTCGTACAATATTTTTTTAAAATCATTTACTAAATGCTGGTATTGTTTTTTATGTCTGCTGTTGTTGTTGTTTTTTGTTTCTTCGCTCAGCAAACAAATTGGAATTGTTTTCTTAAGAACCTTAAATTTTTATGTTCAAAGAAACATAATTTGCATATGAGTGTGTATCAATTTCAATAAAGGGAAAAAAGCGTGCCAAAAAATTAAGTCATTCCTAACCATCCTTGATCTCCCTCGCTTTACATCCTTGTTGGCTTTTTGTGTTTATCAAGTTGTGTGTGTGTGACACCCTCATACCCCCACTCGTTTTACGTTATTGTTTTGTGATAAGGAATTGAATCATGGTGGCATTTCCTGTGGCTTTTGTGCCTAATGTTTTTGTTTTTTCTTGCACTACTATTTTTTGTACATATTTGCGTTTTAATGTACATAAGAATGTCGGTAAAGACAGTGTTTTTAAGGCCTTTTAAGACATAATATTCTTACAAAGCTTACGGCTAATATTAAATACCGGTTTCATTGAAGTGGAAAAATAAATTTGATTTACGATTTAGTAAATTCGAACAAAACACGGCAAATCCATCTGAGGAGATTGAGTCGTTGCAATCGAAACATGTCATGGTAACCTGCCGGCCGGGGTTCGAGCCCCAGCCACGTCAAGAATGAAAGATTATCAATAACAATTTTAATTAATTTTCATGTTGTAGAATTCCTTTCTTCATGAAAATAATTTAATGAAAAATTAAATTTCATGAACTTAAGCCTAATTAAAAATATTAAAAATTTGGATTAAAACCCATAAATAGTTCAACAAAATAACCACAATACTAATTATTGTTAAAAGCTAGGACACGAGCTCTATGTGTACATTTGTCCTTTAAGTTGTGCTGAAAAAGGTCAACAGAAAAGAAAAGGACAAAATGAAAAAACAAAAAATGTACTTGGACTTCAAGAAAAATTCTTGACAAAGGTACGGGAAGACAGAAGTAGGGAAGAAACATGTAAAATCAATTAAAATGGATAATCATTCTGGAATGCAAATTTCGATCTACCAAATGTTAGAATACAATTTGGTTTAAGGATTGATGTTTGACTATTGACGTCAGCAGTCGTCGATGGCTGCAAGTGTAAGACGGTAAATCCATCTGAGGAGATTGAGTGGTTGCAATCGAAACATTTCATGGTAACCTGCCGGCCGGGGTTCGAGCCCCAGCCACGTCAAGAATGAAAGATTATCAATAACAATTTTAATTAATTTTCATGTTGTAGAATTCCTTTCTTCATGAAAATAATTGAATGAAAAATTAAATTTCATGAACTTAATTAATTAATTAAAAATATTAAAAATTTGGATTAAAAATAAGTTTGTTGTTCAGATTTAAACATTTAGGCATTTAAAATCTGTTTATTAATGATCAAATTTTTTATTCTTAATTGATAAATTAAATTCAACTTTGGGATTTTAGAAATCGAAAACTCTTGGGATTTATCTTTAACTGGAGTATTGCATTCCAAAGATTACGAAAAAAATTTCTGTATTAATTAAAAATCTTTGTCGAGCTATGTTCCTTATTCTTCATTTTCTTTTTCTCAATCTTTCTAGGCTTCAAGGAAAAAATCAGTATTTGTTAAACGGTTGCAGCTAAGAATTAAAACAGCAGTTTCTGTTGATAAGCGACAGCACCTAGGAAGAACTGCAATCCGAACTCCTTTATAATGGATGGAAAATCATCCCACAATGCTAATTTTTTTAACATCTCGCTTCCTGCAGTCTTGGATATGAACCATATCCATCACGCTATTTCCAAAAGAGCCTCACCCAGAGCCAGTTCTGGAAAAAAGTCCAAGACACTACTTGTTCTCATGGTTCCAGATAAGAATCTTATGGGTGGTCCAACCCAAACGCCGCTCTTAGTTGAAAATAAAACAAAAAATTTTCAAAGAATCCTGTTGGAAATACAATTTCGTCCAGGTCTATATCCTTAATTTCTGGTAACAAGAAGCCCGTTCGTGAGATGTGCAATTGTTGTGCACGACGACGAGTCGAGGTTGACAGCTCTTCTACCATGCTATCGCGAACAACAGCAATGTTTTCCGCAGAACGAACTAAGCGAGCATGCACAGGCGCTTTCACATTTCCTACAGACCCGGTTTGCTGAAATTTGCGCAAAATTCTCTGGTCTCATTTGGTCGATTATTCTGACCAAAAAAAATCACAAAGTGCATGAAATACATTTCGATATGAACGCCCATTTTCATTAAAAGGCTTCAGCAATCTTAACGCGCTGCTCAATTGTGTACTTCTCCATGATTGAATTTATCAACCACTGAAACAAAAAAATGTCAAATTAAGCTGGTCAAAAAACTTGACGTTACGGTGTGACCCACAATAAACATCGTATATTATGTTAATAAGTTTTTGGTCAAATGTGCTAAATTACCAATTTATACTATTGATAAACTGAAATTTATTGTTAATAGGATAAGCTATTCCTATGCGCATTTCACTGGCTGCTTAGGCCAGATCATCAGGAAGGATATGAGAAAAACTAAAGATATTAAACTAATAAAACTGTTAAGCGTATAATAATTATAAGCAACAGTTCTACTGTAACAATATCTAAACTTAAACAAAAATATCAACAACAATAAACAGTGAGCTTTTTTTTCTCACAGTCCCGACTACAATTGGTTCATTTTTTGTCAACTCTAAATGCAGTTGTAAGTGGGTAAAGAAAAAACCAAAAATAAAAACAAAATCATAATTTGTTTAACGGTTGAAACTAATAACCAGGGAAACCAAAAATATGCAATTGCATGTTTTTCCTGTTGCGACCAATGAAGTCAGAAACAATATATTTATCCGTTTTAGAGCTTTTTATGAATTTTTACATCGATTTGTTAGTGCATATTTTTGCATATTTTACCGTTTGCAGCATTTTTTTCCATAATTTAGTTAAAAGAGTCTTTTATCAGCAGTTTTTAGGTTTATAGCGCATACTTTGCCTTTTTAAGGCATATTTTGATATATTTTAAATTTTTTTAGATGCCTACAGAAACTTTCGCAGCAATTAATTTTTTTTTTTCTGAAAATCGGTTACTTCAATTTCGACATCTACATTTAATTTTTACTCTAAAATTGTAAGTCAAAGCAGGTTTTCATAAAGGATAAATGTTATGCGATTTGTATCTAGACCAATCTTTTAGTATTCCGATCGACTCAGAAGTGATCTTACGTAGCCCATCCGTCCGTCTGGCTAGTTGTCTGTCCATGTTAGCCTTGTGCGTAAAGTACAAGTTCCAATTTTGTAGGTAATTTGATTAACATATTTAAATTAAATTCGTCCCAAAAATGTTTTACTGCAAATAAATTATTTTCGAATCGGTTCACATTTGCTCAAAGCTCCCATCCTCAAATAACTTTAAATTCCTCTCAAATGTTAACATTTGTTAACAATTTAGAGACAGTACCTAAAATCCTTTTAAACCAAAAACCCATATGGATGTTAATATCTAGATAATATTCGGCGCAAACATCTCTTATATGAATTTTAACCTAATATAGGCTTAAGCGATAATATTTGTAGGCTTTCTTTTTTTATTTTGCTATTAAATTGTTGAATATTGTATCTTCAATTTTGAGGGCATATTTTTAACATTTTTTAAGGCATATTTGACAGTTTTTACTGCATTTTTAACGCGCATAAAACGCGTTTTTTAGAGCATAGTTCTGGTTTCCCTGCTAATAACTAATAAAGCAGTTTCTGTTGATAAGCAAGAGCACCTAGGGAGATCCGCAGACCAAACTCCTTATTTTTTAAAGATCTCGCTTCGCGCAGTCCTGCATATTAGCCATCTATGATCATGATCTCAAGAAATGAGGTCTGCAAATTTCGCTTCTGTCAAATAGCGGAAATACATCACCGAGAGGTCAGCCAAAAAAGAAGTACAGTTAAACTATGATTTGCATTTCTATTACAAATTCATTAACTAGATTTAAGGGTCAAATACACTTGTCAAATACTTGTCCAGCAGGCGAATTTACTCGAGTTCGTGCGCTGGACGTTACACAGTTGGCCACGTCTTTAAGACATCCTCGAAGACGGATGCACGACATGTGAGGGACGGCGGGAACAAATCGTTAACGACATTTTCGAACAAGTGTCGCGAAAATTGTGCACGACAATGTCGCCTACTTTATCATTAACGACTACCTGCATGAAAATGTCGTCTATTTCGACGTCCAAGACAAAAATTATTATATGGTTATCTAATTCAGACAGTTTTTTAGTATAGTTGGAATTTTAATTTTTGTTATTTGTTTTATATTCGACTCCTATAAGCAATCCTAAAGTTGACAGTAAAGTACTAACTGCATGTAATCCATTTTCCCGCCCGCGAATAATTTCATCATCATTTTTGGTTTTACTGTTTAGAACTAATTTGTAAATTTTTTGTAGGTATTTAAATCAACAATTAAAAAAAAAAGAAAGTGCGAATTTTAAGAAAACCAAGGAAGTGATTGAATAGCATTCAAGAAAACTTTGTCGTCAGTAGCTTTTAATTAAGACAACTTATAAGACAGTGTCGCTCATACTGTCCCACGTAGAGTTTAATAGAGGACAACTTATAAGACAAAGTCGCAAAGTCGTCTTGCACGACGATTTCCTGTAAATTGTCTTCTAGAAAACCTAAACAACGGGGGACAAGCCGTGCATACAACATTGACGACGATGTCGTCAACGGCAATCTGTACCCATGTTCTGTAACTTTAGTGAGAACTTCTCGCATCGAAAAGATGCGAAACAAAATATTCTATCGTTTCTCGAAAAGTGAGAAAAAACTGTGTCTGTAACTCATGTCGAAAAAAATCAAAAGAGATTACGTCGTTACGTTATACATGTCAAAACATTGCACTCAAAGCCGATGTGACGTTGCAGTCGTTGAGGACGCCAGTAACACATACCGTTGACAGCGACCAAAATTTACTTAAATCGAAAATTTTTCGACGACGGTGGCGAAAATACAACCGTCGGCTATACTAAATTGTGGTAAGAGCGTCTTTAATGTTTTTTGTTTGCAAACGAGCTTTGAAACCATTCTTATATTTTATAAAATTGCTTAAAGCAAAATAATAAAACCATGAAAAAATGTGCCAAGAACAAAATACTATTTTTATTATTCTTCGAATTTAATTGTTTTTTAGTGTTAAAATGTTTTCTCGTCCCATTTTTATTCGTGAGTTTATTTGACAGTTCAAAGCGGGAACTTTTCTCACCAAAATGTTACAGACACATTTTTTCTGTAAATTGGTACGTAATTTCCTTACATGATAGCTCGTACTCGTCAAAAAAAGTTACAGACACAGTTTAGTGAGAAAAACACCTGTTTGTTTCAATATATGGCATTTTTGTTTCATTTCACACATTTCAATCGAAAAGTTTCTCGACGCGAGAGTTACAGAACATGAGCACTGGCCAACTGGGTATATTCGCCGTCATATCTAAATAATTTGATTTTCCATCCAGCATCGTCGGTGTGACACATACAAACAGATTTTCACTAATACTACCACAATGCTTGATGAGTATTTTGATCAGTGTATTTGGGCCTTTAGTTTTACTCTTGACTTTGTTTCCAGCAAATCTTGTGCTGCCTTTAACACGCAAACGCTTATATGTCAATGTGTGTGCTGACGACTACTGATCCTGAAATTAAAGGCCTTTTATAGCAAACCTAAAATGCAGCCCTGTGTAGTCTTATTTATATCTTTGTTTTTTTTTTACCAATATAATTTTATTTTAACTGGTATTTGTGGTTATTTATGCTAAGCTCTTTGTCCCTCATCACCACACATACATGTGAGTACAATATTTTTCTAAAAAAAAAAAACAAGTAACTTTATTTGCGATAAGTAAGTCTTTTCTTCCATTCCTGTTTGTGGCAACTTCAACTCCCCTGTTTTGTCCCACCACTTGCAATGTTTCGTTAAACAAAATACATGTTGGTTTTTTATTGTTGTAATAAGTATGATTTTTTTTCTATTTGTATGTGTTTTAAAGCTTTTGGTTAGAAAAACACAATAAAAAACCAACAAACAAACAAATGAAATAAAACTTACATGAACATTTAAAAATCGATTGGGTTTCTATTGAATTGAATTCAATACAATTAAGTTGTAAGGTTAAAAGGGGGAGGTTTATATTTTCCTTTATATTTATTTAAACGCTTCTTTTTCAATTTGTCGCATTGTTTGTTGTGTGCGCTGTGCCAAGCTGTGGCTCTGTATCCTTGAAGTAGATCATAAAATTAGGCTTTTTGATTTTTATTGCCGTTTGTAAACACATGATGCTCATATGTAGTTTCCATATTCATACCTATTTTTTATGACTTCTATTTTCGAATATTTGTTTTTTTTTTCATTTAGGAAAATTGTTATTTTTTATATATGGGACATGTTGTTATTAAGTAGGATTATATTTCCATGTACATATGTTTATTTTTAACTATTAAAATAATAGTTACATATGTATATATTTCAAACAAATAATGATAATGCCAATTTAATATCTAAGCTGTTCTACATGAATAGTTTAACTAGTGGGGCTTAATTCACTGATTGGGTTTAAACAATATTTTGAATACATTCAATTATGTTAGTATTTTAAGGCTTGTTTAAGCACATGTAATTTACTAAAAATAATATTTCAACATCTTGAAAAATAAAAAAAGTGAATAAAAGATTTTGTCAGATTTAACAATGTGTATTAAAGATGAAGACAAATGTCGTGCCTGCGTAACATAAGAAATTGAACGGGCTTAAGAACTATAGGCGAATTAGTTTATGCAGCAAAACAACGAGACGAATTTTGTGAAATTTGCTAATAAATTAATATTAAATATTTTTATTTTTCGAATGTATTCTATGACCATATCTAAAGCTTCAAGGTTAACCAAGGGTTTTCTTAAGCAATAAAATGTGTGTGAAATATAAAATATAATATAAAATGTTGAATATTAACAAAATGTTACTAAAGGTGTTATGATACTTGCTATTTTTGGTATTGGATTTTTTTAGGATTGACTGAATGAAACAACAAATGCGAGAAAGAACAAGAAATACAATTTGATAAAATGTAAACAAAACAAACAATACTGCCCACGTTTTTTCCCCACAAAAAACCGTCATAAAAGCTAAAAATCGCAAAAAAAAAGTTAAAACCCGTTTCTTTCGATCAAAAACTAAAAAAATTGGCAACAGTGCTAACAATTAATCTGGAAATGTAAATTTTAAGTTAAAAAATTTTATATTTTTTTTGACAGTCTTAGATTATTTATCGATAACACATGTATATTTGTTTGACATTTCAAGATTTTTTATGATATAATCATACTCTTTACACTTAGTCAGTTTTCCTATGCAAATATATTTGCACTGTTCTCCAATATAGAAAAAATACAAAAAATAGCAAGTATCATAACAGCTTAATGAAAATGAATAATTCTAAGATTCTATTTGTTAATAAATTATATTTTTTTTTTTTCTTAATTATTTATTTATTGAATCTTCATATATTAAATATGAACTAACAATAATTAATCAAATCTTAACCTAATGCTTTATTTTATGTCCTGCCAGTGCCAGACAAAAATTTTCTTCATCACGGGTTCTGTTCACATATGTAGGTGTTTATCGCTCATCTTAATGGGTAAGTGCTGCAGTGTCTCTTCTTCTTAAGCGAGAGTGGCCGCTATCATTTAAAATATTTCGAGCTAGTGGATTTGGGTGCAACTCTAGCCTTTTCAAATATTTTACCGCATATATATTTAATCCTAGGGTTCCATGGAGGAACATAGGGTCACAACAAACTTCTTCCATTCTGATCTGTCTTCTGCCAAATTTTTTATTTCACGCCAGCTTTTTCGAGTTGATTGTACTTCACTTTCAAGCATCCTTCTCCAAGTATGAGATGGCCTTCCTGGTTGCCTACTGCCTTGTGGATTCCAGTCAATTGCCATTCGTGCAATATCTTCTTGTGGTCTTCTTAAGATATGACCCAACCAATTCCATTTTCTCTTGAGGATTTCACTTTGAACAGGTATCTGGTTTGTCCTTCTCCACAGCTCAGTGTTTGATATTGTTTCTGGCCAAAAAATGTGAAGGATTCTTCTTAGGGATTTATTGACAAAAACCTGCAGGCTGTTAATCTGGCGTTGAGAAGTGTTCCAGGATTCACAACCATATAGAAGGGTGGATGTTACATTTGAGGAAAAAAGCCGTAATTTTGTTTTTATTGAGGACTGAGAGGATCTCCATACGGGCTGTAGAGCTCCAAATGCCTGCTTAGCCTTATTTATACAACTTTTGATATCGTCATCAGATCCTCCAGAGGTAGAAATTATGCTTCCTAAGTAACAAAAGCTGCTTACATCTTCTAATTCATTTTCATTTATTTTGAGCTTTGTTGTATTGTTGGTGTTAATTCGCATTACTTTTGTTTTTGCAAAGTTGATCTTTAAACCGACTTTCATTCCCAGTTCATGAATCATGTTGAGTTTGGTCAACATATCCTCAAAGTTATGTGAGAGTAAGCATATGTCGTCTGCAAAGTCCAAATCCTCTAATCTACCCTGTAAGCCCCACGTAATACCTCTTCTCATAGTCGTTACCTGCCGCATCACTGTGTCTAGAACGATATTAAATAGGAGTGGTGATAAAATGCAGGCTTGTACTACACCAACGTTTATGGGAAGATTTTCACCCAGTTGACCTTCGTGCAAGACTCGACAACAGGCAGTATCATAAAGCTCTTTGATGAGTTCAATTATCTTTTCCGGCACACCTCTACACTTAAGTATTTTCCATATAGCATGATGGTTAAGGGTGTCAAAGGCTTTTTCAAAATCTATGAAGGCTAAGTATAGTGGTGAGCGCCATTCAACAGATTGCTCTACGATTACCCGGAGACTATTTAGTTGGTCCACACAGGAGCGGCCAGTTCTAAAGCCAGCTTGTTCACATCTTAGGTCGTTCATAAATGTAGGTGACAACCTCGTGTAGATGATGCGTGTTATGGTTTTGTTGATCAGACTTAGAAGCGTTATTCCTCTCCAGTTTTTGCATTTTAAAAGGTCCCCTTTTTTGGGAAGTTTGATAATAACACCTTCTTTAAGCTCGGATGGCAAACACTTTAGGTTCCAAAAGTCATCAACGATCGGTTTAATGATAAGTGCACTAGTGGAAGGGTCGACTTTTAGAAGTTCTGGAGATATAGAGTCAATACCAGCTGCTTTATTATTCTTGAGGGACTTTATTGCATTTTCAACTTCTGTAATGTTGGGACAACTCACATCTATATAAGTGCTTTCTTCATGATTTTCGCATTGGCAGTTCCATTCAGAGGTTGTAGGTGTTGTTGAGAGCATATTGTTATAGTAATCAGTCCCAATTTTCAGTTGCTCTTCCTTAGACGTAACCGGTACGCCATTATTGTCTTTTAAAAGGTGACCAGCGATATATGATCGGCTAGTGAGCTGTTTTGTTATTCTATAAAGATCGCTTGATCTATGTGTTTCAGCTGCAGATTGAGCTTCAGTGGCTAAGTTTTCCGCCCATTTTACCGCATACTTCGTAATAATAGTCCTTACCAGTGGCACATTGAGATCCTTGTGGATATTTGAGTTTTTAACATACCAAGGGGCAGCTGTAATTATTCGAAGAAGTTTATTTTGGCGCCTTTGAATTTTTTCGATATTTGAGGCCGAGGCAGTGCCCCATAGTTGAATACCGTAGCACCATATTGGCTTTAAAATAGCGTTGTAAAGTAGTAGTTTGCAATCGAGAATAAGCCAGTTAATTTGAATTGCTTTTAGTTTCATTTGGGTTAATTTTGCTTCTATATGGCATTTCCATGTTAAACGCCGATCTAGATGAATACCGAGATATTTGACATGCGATTGTTGAGGCACTAGTTGATTATTGATTTTAATAGGGGGGCATGTTTCCCGACGCAAGGTGAATGTTATATGAATGCATTTTTGCTCATTGACCTTTATTCTCCATTTTTTAATTACAGTTCTAGTTGAAATATATGATCCTGCAGGTATCGAGATGCTTCACGACTGTTCTCGTGTACGCTTATAAAAGCTATATCATCCGCAAAAGTTGAGGTTAGGGTGAAATTATTTGTTGGCATGTCCGAGGTATATATAAGGTAAAAAAGAGGGCCCAGGATGCTTCCCTGAGGGACTCCAGCTTCAATGGGCTGAGGAGAACTTAAATAATCACCTTCTTTAATAATAAATTTTCGACCGACCAGGTAGCTTTCTAACAGCTTGTGTGTATTAACCGGTAGGTTTAGCTTCAATTTATGTAACAAGCCTACATGCCAGACTTTGTCAAAAGCTTGAGAAACATCAATGAAAAGAGCGGAGCAATATTTTCTTTCTTCAAAGGCTTTTCTTATGGCGTTTACTATCCGATGGGTTTGTTCAATTGTGCTTTGCTCTCTTCCGAAGCCGAATTGATGATTAGGTATACACTCATTGTCATTTAAAATTGGGGTTAATTTTGATGCTAAGAGCTTCTCGAACAGCTTTGATATATTAGATAATAAGCTAATAGGCCTATATGACTCAACTTTTGTGTGATCTTTTCCTGGCTTTGGTATCATCGTTATTAAGGAGACCTTCCATTCTTGAGGGTAGTATTCAAAGCTTAAAATAGCATTAAAAATATAAAAAATAATTTTCTTTGCTATGCGAGGTAGCTCCAAAAGCATTTTGTTACTGATCTTATCAAAACCAGGTGCCTTCTTGGTGTTTAATTCGCAAATAGCCCTTTCTTTTTCCCTTATCTCAAATCTTAGGGGGATAGCTGCTCTAACATAAACAGGCGGCAACTCGTCCGCTATATCGTCAGGTATATTTGGGGTAAATACGTTTTTCAAATGATTTACAAACAGGTTTCCTTTTTCATTATCATTTCTTGCCCAACTTCCATTCGGGTTTCTTAATGGTGGTTTCGGGATAACTGGTCTTTTGAGTTTTCTAGCTGCACGCCATAATGAGTAGCCTGATTGTGGATTTGCATCCAAGGTCTTAAGATATTTTTCTACGGAAGCCATTTTCTGAGTCTGCAGTAATTTTCTTAGCCTTTTTGTACACTCTTTTAATTCATTTTTAATTTGAGGGGATCTGTTTAATTGCCATTCTCTTCGCACTCTCCTTTTTTCATTCAAGAGGCGCTCGACATCTGTAAAATATATTTTATTATAATTGGTTTTTTTGACGGGTTTGCTGGAATGTTGAACAGCTAGTTTAAAATAACTGTCAAACTTGACAATAGAGAGATCCACATTTTCCGGTGTGCTAAGCAGTATATTTTCTGTGCAATGGGTACTGTGGTGATGTTTCTGTGGTGATGTTTTTAACCACGCCGAAATCGATGACATCTGGAATTTTTTGCGGATCAGCAGGCCAATATGTTGGTTGTCCGCTCGCGACAACATTTAAATTCATTTTAGAGATTGTATTATACAAAACACGACCCTTTGGTGTTATTAGAAATAATCAGCCTTATTGTGGTTGTCGTTGTCGTAAACGACCGTATCGTTTTTTGTAGTAGATTAAAGAAAACAGCTTGTGTGTTACTTTAATCTTTTACATAAAATGACACAGTCGTATACGACAACGACAACCATAGAACTTTTTGTTTTCCGATATATCTAGATATTAAAAGGAGAAGGTGGAGGTGGAAACGCGTTGGGGACAGTCTATGGAAACATTAAACTGAAATCTGTAGACAAGCCTTCCCGCAAGGCAACAGAGCACTTGGAAGACTTAAACACACGTGGAGGTACACAATAGAAAAATATATATGTACTACATTAACTGGAATATTTTTTTAACAAAAAAATAAGTAAAAACAAATGGCGAAGTTTTGTTGAGGCCCTATGCTCCACCGGGAGCTACAGCACTTCAGAAGAAGAAGACTTAGTTTTATCTGAAAGAGCAGGAGTCGGTGAAGAAAATTCCATGTTTATATTTTTTATTAATCGTAGAATGCATAATAGGGTGGTTACAAGAAATCAATATTGGATTTTCCATCGGCGCAACTTCCGATTTTCCACTAAAATTTGTATTTCTTTGTCCTTAATTAATGCTAAATATCTCTTTATCTATTGGTAAAAGGAACAAAACTATTAAAATCAAAATTAATAAGAATAAAATTTCCTATAAAACAAGACTCGACTCAGGTTCCTAGAATGAATGATTTCGTTTATAAAGATAAAGAAATACGGATTTTAGTGAAAAATCGCTGTTTTTCTTAATTAATGCTCAATGAGACACATGTTAGCGTTATCCGATTGGGCTGAAACTTCATCAATCGCATTTTCTATTCTATAGGCACATATTGGGGGGTTGCCCCGACGGAAAATCTAGCATTGATTTCTGGTAGCCACCCTATTAGGGTCGTTACAAGATATGGTAAATTTTTTTTGGGGGCTATCTTTTGGTGCTTTCCTCTTAAATGTGCCAATAGCCTAGAAAATCCGATTGACAAAGTTTAAGCCGGATCGGATAACGCCAACACGTGCCTCATTGAGCATAAATTAGGGAAAAACAGTGATTTTTCACTAAAATTCGAATTTTTACTTTTCATTAACACAATTTTATTATTTAATTAAACAATGTATATTCAACAAATTTTATTTCCAATGTCATTGTATTTTGCTTTCGCTTTAACAACTTTTTTTGCTTACGAAAATGAAGCAAAGCAAGCGTGGAATTTATTTTGTACGTTTGTGTATGAAGAATTTGTTGTAATTCGCGAAAGAAGTTTTGAATTCACAAAGGTGGGTCATCTACTTTCGGCTTTTTAAAGATTTCTGTCAAACTCGAGCTACCGACACCATATCCATATTCGCTTGAATTAATTTATTCGTTGATATATACAAGACTAGTGTTACATTCTTTTATTAAAAGACCATATAAAATATTTAATTTTAAGTCCGACTAACAATCAAATATTTCAGTCATTCTGATAATGTTTGCATTAAATTTTTCTGCTCAGAAATCATCCGTTAATATATTCTTTATATTGTTCATAGATATATATTAGCTGTGACAACACCCCATCCCAACATGGTTCTTGATTTAATCGGTTTAGTTACAATCTGTGAATAAACAGTAAATAAATTCCCTCATTCGATTAACCCATATTTGTTTGCATAAAACTAATCATCTGTTGGTTTCTATAAACAAATACAAAAGGCAAAAATAGATAAAAAAAAAAGGATTTATTTTAAGGGTTAGAAATATTAAATCACAAAACAAAACGGGTGATAAAATAAACATAACCTTTTCTTTCACTTAATAAACTACATTAGTAAATACTATAGACGCATTATTCAAAACAAAAAAATTTCCTTAAATATCAGACACAAAAACAGACTGCTTATGTAAAATTCCATTACAAGTCAAAAAGGGGGAAAAGAGTGTTCCTAAGTCGTATTTGTATGTGATAATAAAGATATTAACGCAAAATTTGTTCGACGAAATCTTCATAAACACATAAAATTTGTAACGCTGATTTAAGGCGATACTTTGATTTTAATATGTATGAATGAGTATGAAAAATTTCATGTATGTGTCTCGGAAAATAAACTAAAATCAAGTGTAACGGAACCGGAAATCACATACAAAGTGTTGACATGTTTGCGTATAACTCTAGAAAACAGCTATGTAGGTAAATACACATACACAAACACAAGTACACTGTGGGTGAATTGTTTTCTGAAGTGTGCAACAAGGAAGAGTTATCATCGGAAATGAGAGTGTGTAACTAACTTACCAATAAAGACAATACAATGAGAATCGTTGTGTTGGTGATGGCTTGTGATGTGCGTTCGAGGATTATTTAGTTAGGTGGGGCAAATTACAAATATTAGAAAAATAATATTTTAAAAAAATTTCGATATTTTTTAATCAGGCTAAAATTCATCAAATTTAATTTTCATTAAATTATTTTTATGAAGAAAGGAATTGTACAACATGATATTAATAAAAATTTATTGATAATTTTTTATTTTTGGCTGAACGGGGAATCGAACCCAGGTTTTCACGAAGAAGTTGCCTTGACATGTTTCTATAGTAACCACACAATCTCTTCAGAGGGGTTCGCCGTTTAACACTCACCGCCATTGACGACAGCTGGCAGGCTGAAGTCAAACATCAACTTTGGACGTCAAGAAGAATTATTGACAAAAAATATTAAAACATATCAATGCAACCTGTTCGTAAAAACCTGGGTTTGATTCCCACGTCAGTCAAGAATGAAAAATTATCATTTCAATCAACATTTGATTTTCAAAAAACAAAGCATCCACAACATGGCCGTTATTGGTGCGGTAGATAATGCGCTGCACACGATAAAAAAAGTTATTTTTGTCAATATTGATTGGTGTTGGCCGCCCGAGAAACAATTCAATTACCGCATAAGACATTTTATGATCGTGTTACAAAAATAGTTGGTGTTAAAGGGGTATTATGAACAGCAGTTTTCATATTAATTCCAGTGCTTAAGTTGCAGGATTCACAATTGGCATACATTTGTTTGTTTTGTATTTGTGTAAATTTATATTCATAGCATATTTTAAATATCTGCCATTTCAATAATTAGTATTGTGGTTATTTTGTTGAACTATTTATGGGTTTTAATCCAAATTTTTAATATTTTTAATTAGGCTTAAGTTCATGAAATTTAATTTTTCATTAAATTCCTGCAGATAAAGTAACTACCCTGCACGAAATGTGTGTCAATTGGTCCAACAGGCTGGTCCTGGGAGTTGTGAAAATAGAACAGGTACAATAAGAAAGAACTCATGACCAGTGAAAGGAGAACCAATCATGTAACTGGTTTATGAAGAACAAAAATAGAAAAAGTAATGAGTTACAGTACAGTCTTCACTGGTGGTGTGACACATTTTTTGGGAATTTTAAAAATTTGGTTCTTGAATTTAATTCTAGGACGTCCATTGAGAAGAGATGTATGACTGGTCAAATGGTGTCAATTGACCCCTCCAATGACAACCCCATATAAAAGTGATGGTCTTATTCATACACTGAAAGAAAAATGGTTCATATATTTAATGAATCATTTTCATAAAAAAAATTTCCTTGAGTAAATAAATATTTTCATTGTCTAAATGGAATTTCATAGTTATAATGAAATATTTTCGTAAAAATCGCTTCATTGGATTTCGTAATTACGTTAAGAATTTTCATTGGATATATGAAAACTTAAGTTTGTCCAAGTTTAACAAAAAAAAAAAAACAATATACAAACATAACTATATTCATAAATTAATACAAAATTGTAGTTTCCTTAAAAAAGTGTTTAATTGTTAATTAAAAAATGTGAGATTTATTAATTTCGTACATTATATGTTACATGTATGCCATTAAATTTATGAAATCAAAAAAATTTTTTATAAAAGCCACATATTTCAATAATTGCCTTCATAAATTTAAATTTTCATTATGACAATAAAAATGTCATTATAGTAATGAAACAAAAACTTTCAATCCACTTTCAATCAACGTTGTTATTTTTTTATTGACAATTTAATCTCATATTTACGCTCTTAATTGAGTAAAAAACATAGTTTTTGTATCCAAAAACTACACTGCCCCAGTAGACTAGCTGGTAGTGAGCTTGTCTATCAGCACCGAGGTTGGGGGATCGAATCCCGCCAGAGACAGAAAAAAAATAAAAAATAAAATAAAGTGAAATAAAATAAAATAAGAAAAAATAAAAAAATAAAAATAATTAAAAAAAATAAATAAAAAAAATTTTTTTTACTTTATGGAAAGTATTCATCCAATGAATAATATTCATAGAATCATTGATCCAACGAACCGCTGCATAGGTTCCTTTTTAATGCAATTTTTCATGGGATTAATGTCAAAATTCATTGGTATTGCGAAGAAAATTCTTTCAGTGTAGAAAGTGTTAAAACTAGAACCGGTCTCTACCTCCAAACCCCTATCAGGGGACTACTTTGATGTCAGTTTGCTTCCCCCTAGGGTAGTATTAAGCTAGAAATATACTTGCTACGATAATGTAAAATTTTGCGAAAAGGATGCATTTCTTGCAGAAGGTAGTGAGTGCTCTTCAAAGCTTTTACTGAATATGTTTCATTAATTTCAACGTTCGAAAGAGGAATTGTGCAGGTTACAGAGCAACCTACATCAGCGCGTAAAGCGTTTTCTATCTGTCAAAAATTCTTATGCTCGTACAAAATGTTTGAAGGTAACCCAAATACCGCGGCGTAAGCGCTTTGCAATCCAAGTTTGACAGCGTGTTAAGTACCGAAGTTGGCTGCTAATGTTTAGAAGTAAGGGCAATTTAGCTATTCTTAGTCAATATAGCGGTTTTCCACATTTTTATTTCTATTTAATGGGTTTTGCTTAACAATAATTTGAGTTTTTATTGGCAGCGCTAAAGCTAGGCCATAGAGATTCTCAGCGATGTTCACGATGATTTAGGTTGGTCTGTTAGAAGTAGTGATTTTGAGACTAAAGACAAAGACTGCCTACATTAGCAAATTTAAAAATCGAAGGTCACAAGGTGGATTTATTATTCCAAACTCAAAAAAGGTGACACAAGGTAGACTCATTAGGGACAGACATAAGCCCGCATTGTCACATTTCGTATGTAGGATGTATGAGCCAAAATATGTCCATGTGTGCGTTAATTTTTTGTTTTTTTTTGTTTTATATGTGAACAATTTTGACAAGACGGGTTTTTTTGTAACGGTCTCCCAAATAAGTCTATATTGCGTAAATGTACCTTGATAGGAGCCACACGAGCAGCAATTTTAAAACGTTTGTGAGCAGAAGATTTTGGGTGTCACACGAGTCTTTAAAACGCAGACCTCTAACTATTATCAGTTTATTGTATTGAATCTCCCAACCCTCGTATATAATTGTTCATACATTCACACATTTTGGTGGTGTTGGCATGATGTGAGAATTTAACAAATTTTCCGCAAATGAATTTCCTTTAAAGGGTTTTTTTCTAGAAATAAGCAACAATTTTATTATTGTTAAAGAAGCTTATAATACATACTCATACTCTTGCTAACATTTGTTCATACATATAAGCAAACAAGTGTGCATGCATGTTCGAGGGAAGGAAGCAGAAAAGGTTTGGCGAAACGTTGTAAATGTAATGGGAGGAAATATTAGACACATAATCAAAAAGGGTTACATCCGCTTGATGAGTTTACGAGCGATATGAAGAAAATGATGATGGCAATGTTTACGATGATGTTGTCAATGCCGTTGAAAGCTCATGTGGATGTGTATATTACATGTAGATTTTAGGCGGAAAAGTGTGAATATGGTGTCAATAAGCTGTTTGTGGTATTAAACATAAAATGTACTTAAGATTTGTATAAATAAAGTAAACGAAAAACCACAGGTGATGTATAAACATTTTAAGATTTTTATAAAAGAAAGGAATAATAAGGAATAAAAATGTTTTCATGTTTTTCTTTTCTTAAAAAAAGAGTTCAAGTGTTAAAGAAGATTTTCTTGAAAATGAAGGAAAACTGTGGTAATCCTGCTTTGTTTAAAGCAGTGAAACAAATTTGTTTGTATTAACAAAAATATACACAATTTTCGTTAATAGTAGATCATAATTTCAGAAATTTTTTTAAGATTTTTATGCTGTCAAACATAAAATAGACAAGGGAGACGAATTTACAACAAACGATGTACTTTATTTATATTTTATTACTGAGCCACTGCTTTTACAGCTATATTACCTAATGAATTCACTGCCTACTTTAAGGCTTCCCAAAGAAAACTTTTTATCTCTTCTACTTTTTAAAGCTCTCATAGTAAAGCTCTTTATCATTCCTAAAAAAATAACATTTCATATTAAATTATTTCTTATTATTATTATTTTTTTTATCAAAAACATAAAAAAAAGTAGCCACCAAAGCAGCAAAAAAATACTATGAAACTTAATATGCCTATAAAAGATAAAGCCAAACCAAAAACCACTAATAAATATGTGGAGGGCTGATTCAATTAAATGGATCAAATGTCTTTGAATTGATAACAGTTTGCTTGTATTATATTTTTTTTTATTATAATTTTTGTTTGTGTTTTTTCCTGGGCATTTTGTAAAGAGAACAGGGTTTTTATGTTAAACATAAGTATTTTGCTAAACGTCACTAAGAATTAAACTTATTTCAAGGTATTAAGTCACAGAGATCATCAAGACATCATTATAATAATTTGACAGAAACGTACGAAGAACAGATTATGTTTTGTTATGAGAAGTTGTGTTTAAAATAGAGGCAAGTTTTGATTTTTTGTGTAAAAAAAAAGTAAAAGAAAACAAGGGGGATTTGGGATTTATGAGCATTTTGGGATCTACCAGCACAAGGTTTTGATATAAAGACTAGTTTTATAAAAGAGTTGCTTGTAACAAATCTTAAATAAATATTGTTACGTTTTTCCTTTAATAAACGCGTTTGAGTTCTTTTAATTGCAAATCCGAATAAAAACACACACACTTATTTAACTTAACAAGCTTTATTGAAATTAATTATTTTGTTCACAATTGTTAGTTACGAACAGAACCGTTTTTCAAAACAGACTAAGCTAATTTAACATGAGTCACCCCTTTTTATATTTCATAATTATTTCTAGATTTTTCCTGAACCTTCCCGTAAAAACTATTTATTATGTTCTATAACCATTCTTAGAAATGACTGGGAAATTTATATAGGAATTATTTTAAAATAACAGTTGTGTTGAAAATTATACATGACAATTTTAAGTAACATTAAACTATAACTTACATGATAACTTATAACTATAAATAATTCTTAGATAATTTAACTTTCGTAACACTGCCCTCCACTTAAGCCTGTTCGTCCCGAATAGGCTCAGATTCTCCTTTTCCATAATTGGCTAGTCGTTCTAGATGCACCACTTTCATTTTTGATCTTGGGCTCTTATATTTCTGGATCCGATACACCACGTCATTCAATTTCTTTATTACTTTATATGGGCCATCCCAATGAGTCTGCAGCTTTGGAGAAAGTCCTTTCTTCCGTTGCGGATTAAAAAGTAAAACCAACTGGCCTTCTTTGAAGCCTTCCGAATTTGCCGCTCGATCGTATCTGGCTTTCATCTTGTCACTGGACAGCTTAATCCGGCTTCGCACGAACTCGTGCAGTTCATTAACCGTCATCTTGTTCCTGTGAGGTAGAGCCTTCATTGCTGTCATCTGTTGGTCCAGGCTTAACACCAAATTCTAGATCTCCAGGTAGTCTGAGCTCCGTTTCAAAGACAATTTTGGCAGGTGTACGAGAGGTGGAATTATGAACAGCAGATCTATATGCCAACAGAAACTTTGGAATGTGTTCATCCCAGTCCTTCTGATGAGTGCTTACTACTTTACGCAAGTGTTCCTCTAATGTGCGGTTAAATCTTTCAACCATGCCATCGGCTTGTGGATGCAAAGGAGTTGTTCTAGTTTTCCTTATTCCGTACAATTCGCACATTTTTTTGAACACCGCAGATTCAAAATTTCTGCCTTGGTCAGAGTGTTATTCTATTGGAACTCCGTAGAGGCACACCCAGTTATTCAAAAATATGTCCACAACGGTCTTGGCTGCTTGATTTGGGATTGTATACACCTCTGGCTATTTACTAAAGTAATCGATAACAACTAACACATAACGGTTACCGGCATCACTCACAGGAAAAGGTCCGGCTATATCCATTGCGATTCGCTCAAATGGGGAACCCGAATTGTACTGTTGAAGCGGTCCCCGACTTCTCCTTGTTGGTCCTTTGGCGGCAATGCATTGGGTGCAATTTGATATCCAATCGGCCACAGCTTGTTGGCACCCAACCCAGTAGAAACGTTGTTTTAATTTTTCTAATGTTTTTGTTACGCCAAGATGGCCACCACTTGGACCATTATGGAATTCATTTAAAACTTCATGTACTTTTGACGATGGCACCACAATGAGGTTACGAACTGATTTTCCATCGGCACTTTCCCATACTCGGTACAGGCAGCCATTTATCAACTGTAGGCTGTTCCTAGGGCCCAGTATGCTTTTGTTAGAGGACTTTCAGATGATATTTCGTTTCGATTCGGCCTTCTGCCTTCTTCTTTGGCCATCATAATTTTCTCTAATATAGGGTCAGCTTTCTGTGCCATTAACCAGTCTTCGTTGGACTCTATCTGCAGTATGCGAACTTCGCAGTTGTATTCCTTTCCTTCAGCCTTTACACAATGCTTGCATTCCAGTTTGCAAGGTCGTCTTGATAGAGCATCCGCATTGCCATGTTTTCCACTTTTTCTGTGCTCAATGGTAAAATCATAACTTTGTAGGCGCTCAATCCAGCGAGCTATCTGACCTTCCGGATTCTTGAATTGCAGCAACCACCTTAGTGCAGAATGGTCTGTTCTTAACTCAAAATGTTGACCATACAAATACTTGTGGAAATGTTTTACGCACTCTAGTACTGCCAGAAGCTCTCTTCGCGTCACGCAGTAATTTCTCTCAGGCTTCGAAAGTATTCGGCTGTAATAGCCTACGACTTGCTCTACGCCATCGACCACTTGGGAAAGCACACCTCCAATTCCGTATCCGCTCGCATCGGTATCAAGCACAAATTTCTCTCCAGTAATGGGGTAAGCCAAAATTGGTGCTGAGCACAACAATTCCTTCAGTTTCTGAAATGCTGTTTCCTGTGCTTCACTCCAGATGTATTTTTGCGCTTTTTTAGTCAATTCGTGTAAACTTGCAGCAATATTTGCAAAGTTTGGCACAAAGCGCCTGTAGTATGTACATAGGCCTAGAAAACTGCGTAATTCATGAATATTTTTCGGGCGTGGCCAATCCATTACAGCTTTTATTTTATCGTCGTCCGTTGAGATGCCTTTGGAGGTTACACGATGTCGCAGGTATTTTACTTCCTTCTGCAACAGTGAGCATTTCTTAGCATTTAGTTTCAGTCCTGCCATTGATATACGTTTCATCACCTCTTCTAAGTTTTTCAGGTGTTCATCAAATGTTTTCCCCATTACAATAATGTCGTCAAGGTACACCAAACATGTCTTTCGGTGAAGACCTTTTAACACCTGCTCCATTAAACGCTCGAATGTAGCCGGAGCATTGCAGAGTCCAAATGGCATCACATTAAACTGCCATAAGCCATCAATTGCGCTAAACGCAGTTTTCTCCTTATCATTCCCCGAAATTTCCGTTCCGGCTAACGTGTCCAAGGTATCATCAATTCTAGGCAATGGATAACTATCTTTTTTCGTGACGTCATTCAGTTTTCTGTAATCTACGCAGAATCTGGTACTCCCATCTTTCTTTTTCACCAAAACCACTGGTGAGCTCCAAGGACTTGACGATGGTTTAATAACTCCGTTCTTTTCCATCTCGCTAACCAGATCTTTTACTTCATTTCGATTTGCTAGAGGAATGCTTCTTGGCGCCTATTTTATTGGCTTAGCTTCGCCTGTGTTGATTTTGTGTTTCACGATTGACGGTCTGCCATGGTTTTGACCTTTCAAAGCAAATGCAGAGGCATATTTTCTTAGTAGTTGTTTGGCCTTATTTTTGCAAGGCGGTGTTAGCTTTTCGGTCCATTTTCGCACATGTTCCTCTTGTGGCTCGTGGTCCTTGCTAATTCTCCTGGCTACGCCTTGATGCTGCTCGCAATAAATTACTGCCTCTGTTGAAGTACATTGTCCAATCTTGAAGTTCTGCGTAAGGACTTTTTCACTGCTGGATAAATTTAATACTCTCATGGGAACTAGACCCTTGCTGGGTTTTACGAGGGCATTCGCTGTTACGATATCTCCTTTAACTTCTGCTGGCTCTACCACCCATAAACTGTTGTCCTCACAATCTCCCTCCATTCGCGCCCATACTAAGGTTTCTGATTTGGGTGGCAGTTTTTCACGTTGAAGGGCGATTAGCTGTCTTACATGGGCCTTGGTTTCGTATCCAACTTCAAGGGGTATTTCCACATCACGCCAATACATAATTTGCTGACCCATATCCAAATGAATACCATGTTCAATCATGAAATCTGCGCCAATGATTACCTCGTCTACAATATCAGCCACAATAAATACGTGATGGGCGATTGCATTGGCCACACTTAATTGTGCTTTTACTTTTCCATAGACAGTGGCAGACTCGCCTGTAGCTGTTCGCAGACTTACCCCGCTTAGTGGTTCGATTGATTTTTGTATTAAATCGGACCTTATAATAGAATGTGATGCCCCAGTGTCCACAGTAAGAATGCGTTTTTGACCATTAATGCAACCACAAGCAGTAAGATTCCTGTTACTCCTTTGCACTACTGATATAGAGATTGTGGGGCCCTCAGATGTGGAAGCTAGCCCATGTCCCGCGGTGCTAGCTATTTTTAGTTTAAAGGTGACTCTTGTGCCTCCTGGTGACGAGGAAGATCTCGATCGTCGTCTTGGTGCTTTGCAGTTTCGCTGAATATGGCCAGTTTTACCGCAGTTATAGCATTTTACTTTGCTTTTACTTTGCTTCTCTCCCAAAGCCTGCAAAACTGCCACCTTCATACTTCTCATTTCCTTTAAAATATCTCCTTCGTCTTCGGCTGTTATATCGAGCTTGCGCACCTTGCATATATGCGGTTTTGAAATTATTCTAGCGGTTTCTTGTGCTAGGGCAAATGATACCGTTTCTGCAAATGATGGCTTCTGTGATGCACATACCGCTAGTTTTACATCAGCGGGCCTGTTCGTAAATGCATCACTGCAGTGCATCATACAACCAAACATTGCTTTGCACTGCCAATTTAAGTTTGCTGTTGATCTTTTTTGGCGGGAGCCATTTCTCCACTCCGTATTTTAAACTTGGTTGTGCATCATCTGCTTAAGCAAAGTATTTTAGGGCATTTACATTTTGATTTGCAGCGCAGTGATGCATTTACGAACAGGCCCAGCATCCCGTATACCGTTTACAAATGCCTCGGTCTTAAAATGATCTAGCAATGGATGACTTTCACCTGGATAAGTAAGCTGCACCAAGCGCTCAATCTCTAATGCGAAATCCTGTAGCGTCTCAATTGGCTTTTGTACTCTACCCCGTAATTCCATTCTGAATATTTCTTTTCTATGTTCACCACCATACTTTCGTTGCAGTGCTACCATAATGTCATCGTAATTGTTTCTGCAACTTACTGGTACACTTTCTAGAATTTCAGCCGCAGATCCTTTTAAAGCCAGAATCAGCTCTATGGCTTTTTCTTCATTGTTCCATGCATTTTTGTTGGCAACTGTGTCAAACTGGAACTTAAAAACACTAAATGGTGAACTGCCGTCAAAACTTGGAGCTCTTATTCTATTCGAGACTTCTGGAAAAACTCGCACCACTCCCTCTTGGCACTGAAGAGTATTTACTCTTTCTTCGAGATGATGAAGTTTTTCATCAAAAACCGTGACTTGTGTTTTTACATCAGTGACTTGAGTTTTTACATCAGTGACTTGTGTTTTTGCATCAGACAATTCTATTTCCATATCGTCTACTCTTTCGTTTATAACAGTTGAAATCTCTTGAAGCCTCTCAAGTTTTTCATTAGTAGCCTGAAGTTTCTCGTTTGTCACTTTAGAATTTTCTTGAATTTCGGCTAAGATGGTGCTTGAATTTTCTTTTACCATCCTCTCAATGTTTTTAGAATTTTCTTCCATTTTTCTAGAATTTTCTTCCATTTTTCTAGAATTTTCTACTAGGATAGCGTTTGAATTTTCTTTTACCATCTTCTCCATGTTTTTAGAATTTTCTTCCATTTTTCTAGAATTTTCTGCCGACATTTTTTCCATTTTCTCCATCATAGCAGCAAACATTGTGCTGAGATCCATGTTGTTGGGTACAGCACGGGTTGCAACTTCCATTTCTTCTTTTTCTTCGAATTCATAAGTTACGATGTCAATGTTGCGTCGCTTGAATTCATCGATTAATTTTTTCTGCAACTCAGCTTAATTTCCTGCAGTCGGCAGATCCAACTTGCCCAGCTCTTTCTTCAGCTGTTCAACTTTTAGCTCATCGAATTTCATTGTTGTTTGTTGTTTGTAGTTTTCTTTTTTTTATTTGTTTATTTATTTTATTTTAATTTTTTTTTTAATTGCTATTTCACTTCTGACACCAATTGTTACGTTTTTCCTTTAATAAACGCGTTTTAGTTCTTTTAATTGCAAATCCGAATAAAAACACACACACTTATTCAACTTAACAAGCTTTATTGAAATTAATTATTTTGTTCACAATTGTTGGTTACGAACAGAACCGTTTTTCAAAACAGACTAAGCTAATTTTACATGAGTCACCCCTTTTTATACCCTCCACCACAATTAGTTGTGAAGAGGGTATATTCAGTTTGTCATTCCGTGTGAAACTTTTTTACTATTCATCTCAGACCCTATAAAGTATATATATTCTGGGTCCTTGAGTAATTTTAAGTCGATCCAGCCATGTCCGTCTGTCTGTCCATCTGTCCGTCTGTTGAAAACACGCTCACTTTCGAAAAACTCAAAAGAAATCAACAAACTTGGTGCCAAATTGCTTGTAGTTATCCTAAGCAGTTTGGGATTGAAATTCAGCAAAATCGGTTCAATAGGATCTGAGCTATGAATCAAAATGTGGAACCACCACCTAAAAAAAATTGATAATTTTGTTACAAAAACTAACATAAATGGTGGACAAATGCACAGAATGATATAAGATTTCGTTTTGTTCAACTGGAAATCACGCTGTGAAATTTCGTGAAGATCCATCAATAATTTACCCTAGGCCCCATATAAGCCCTACTCCCGGAAAACAGTATATGAAGCCTAAAACCCTAACTAATAATGCTATCATTACAAATTTTGGCAAGTCACAGTTACATAGGACTAGAAATTAAACTGTTAAGTTTCGTGAAGATCGGTCCATAATTTACCATAGGCCCTATATAAAACCTACTTCCAGAAAACAACTTAGTACGCCTAAAAACGTAAAAAATAATGCTATCATAACAAAATTTGGTACATCAAAGTTTTATAGAACTAAAAATAAATCTTTGAAATTTCGTGAAGATCGGTTCATAATTTACCATAGGCTCCATATAAACTTTACTCCCGGAAAACAACTTAGTACGCCTAAAAACGTAAAAAATAATGCTATCATAACAAAATTTGGTACATCAAAGTTTTATAGGACAAGAAATAAAACTGTGTAATTTCGTGAAGATCGGTCTATAATTTACCCTGGGCCCCATATAAACCCTACTCCCGGAAAACAGTTTAGTACGCCTAAAACCGTAAAAAATAACGCTAGCGTAACAAAATTTGGTACGTCACAGTTCTTTAGGACAAGAAATAATACTGTGAAATTTCGTGACGATCGGTCCATAATTTACCTTGGGCTCCATATAAACCCTACTACCGGAAAACAGTTTAGTACGCCTAAAACCGTAAAAAATAATGCAATCATAACAAATTTTGGCCCGTCACAGTTTTATAGGACCATAAATGACGCTGTGAAATTTCGTGATGATCGGTCCATAATTTACCCTAGGCCCCATATAAACCCTTCTACCGGAAAACAGTTTGGTTGCCTTAAACCATAATTAATAACAAATCGTCACAAATTAAGATTATAATAACATCATACAGATATTACTCCTTAAACATTCGAACTGTCGGTGGAGGGTATCAAAGATTCGGCACATCCGAATATAGCACTCTAACTTGTTATATTTCATAATTATTTCTAGATTTTTCCTGAACCTTCCCGTAAAAACTATTTATTATGTTCTATAACCATTCTTAGAAATGACTGGGAAATTTATATAGGAATTATTTTAAAATAACAGTAGTGTTGAAAATTATACATGACAATTTTAAGTAACATTAAACTATAACTTACATGATAACTTATAACTATAAATATAAATAATTCTTAGATAATTTAACTTTCGTAACAATATATTTATTTTTTTTTTCTTTATTTAATTACAATAACACTGTACAACACAAAAAAAAATTACAAGGTCTGGCCTATAAATTTTGATAGAGGAGACAAAAAAAAGAGACACGTGTATCGCCGTTTTAAAAGTTTACATCTGAATTTCATTTGAGGGGGGGGTTAAAGTGTCCCAGCTCTGGCACATTGTTATTGTTAATCGGCATAAGAAACCATGTGACCCTTACATTTTAGGTATAAAATGTGTTCAGCAAATTTATGTAGAATGTTAAGGAGAACATTTTTGTAGAATAGTTTAACCCTCTAACTCCTCAAGGTATGGGTCTTTTTCGTCCTTCATTAAAAAAAAAGCAAAAACACCATTAAAACAGGGATTTACGGGGTTAAAATCAGCAATTTTAGCTGCAGACTTAAAAAGTCTTCATCTACTTGAACCTCGTGTCAATGTTACCAGCTTTCATAAGCGTCAAGACAGCTTTCTGCCGTTCTTTTCAGTAAGCAATAATAGCACGTTTGCTTATTGCAACGATATTAAAGGAATAACGAATGCAATGAATTGTGAGTATAACCACTAGGACTGGCGTATATTTATTGATTCATCTAAGAAGAGTTTAAAAGCTGTACTTCTGTATTACGATAATACCAAAAATCCTATTCCAATTGCCTATGGAATGAATATTAAAGAAAGCTATGATTTTATAAAATTAATACTGGACTCCGTAAAATTAAAGACCATAAGTTGCGGATCTGTTGTGACTTTAAAGTCGTTAGTTTGCTGTCAGGTATGCAGGCTGGTAGAGCACAATATCGTTCATCAAGCATTGGTACCAACTGAAAAAAATTATCTTACCCCCATTGCACTTTGTTAAATGTCTGAATAAAAATGAATCAGCATTAAATATTCTGAAAACAATGTTTTGAAAATTAAGCGAACAAAGATTAAAGAAGGTACATATGTATACTTATGTTCTTCAAGTCGTTGTTATTGTTGGAGGACTTAAAATTTGTGTTAATATCAACAGGTGTTTTTTTTTTTGTCCAGATATAAGAAAGCTGAAGCAAAACGTTTACTTTGACGAAATGCTCTCACCAATTGAGCTTGATGCGTGGAAAAGCATTAAGAAAGTGATACACAATGTCTTAGGTAAAAATCGTTCTCCTACTGCTCGAATATACGTAGTCACTTGCTTAGAGGTTTTGAAAAACTAGGCGTTCATATGTCAACAAAAATTCATCTTTTAAATTCCCATATGGATTACTTTGAGAAAAAGTTGTCAACAGAATCTGATGGGCATGGTGAAAAGTTTCATCAGACATGCGCACCCATTGAAGAACGCTATAAAGGCAAAAGCATTCATTCGCTTATCTCTGGAATATACTGGACAGTGTGCCAAAACTTGGTGACCAAAAATGGCTAAATTTACGGAAAAAAATGGCTAAAAAATGACTAAAAATGGGCTAAAAAATGGCTAAAAGATTTTTTAAATGAAAACACATTAAATTCAATAACAAAACAGAAATAATTAGTTTAAAGTTCTTTACGATGAAATTGTGAGTTAAGATCAATTTGTTAAATAAGAATAAACGTCAATTAATATTAAAATAAATTAATATTAAAAAATTAAATCATCGAAAAATTCGATGTCGTTATTGTTTATTTCATAGGAATCACTCATTAGTTTCAAATAATCATAAGTTTTAAATAATTTGAAGTTAAATCATAATTACGACAACATTTACCCAACCTTTTGTGTCCAGATCTACAATAAAAAACAAGTAAGAAAGTATAGTCGGTTAAACCCGACTTTATGATACCCTACACCACATTAGAACCTTTGTACCAAATTGTATCAAATAATCTCTAAATTGCGACCTGTACTTTGCGTACATGGACAGCCAGCCAGCCGAACAAGCATCGTTAATTCAACTCAGAAAGTGATTCTGAGTCAATCGGTATACGTAAAGGTGGGCTAAGGACCAATATTTTAAGGTGTTACAGACATCAGCACAAACGCAGAGCCCTCTACACTATTGTGGTGGTGGTATAAATATTGTATTGTTATGGTAAAAGTATTTACCTAATTGACAAAATCGAATTAACGGTTGCTTAATGTAACCTATTTCTTAAATTACTTTCCCTTTCTACTTCAGCATTAGACCATGAAAGTGAGAGCAACTTTATAGGCAATTCTGAAATTTCTAAAAAAAATTTGCTTCCCTTTATTGAAATACTTGCAACCAGAAAGAAACAGCGATGTTTGTTTTGATCGATTTTATAAATTTAATAGTGGAATAATGTTCCTTTATTTTGAAAGATGTTTCAGCGTCATAGTTTATAGCGATTTTCAACATTTGTAAAAGTTGTGATTTAAATTAAAGGCGTTTTAATTGTTCAAAATGTTTATTTAACTTTTATAAATTTGTATAACAAAATAAATATTATTCTTTTAAAGGAAAAAGGGCAAAAAAAATTTTATGGCTAAACAAGTTGAAAAATGGCTAATGGCTAAACTCATTTTTTAATGGCTAAACAGGGTGAAAAATGGCTAAATCTAGCCACTAAATGGCTAAATTGGCAACACTGATGCTGGACATTGTATGATAATGAAGTGGAATTTCCAAGAGATACAAAATATGTAAGTAATGAATACATCCTATCCAAATTTGCTATCGAAGGTAACACAATAGAGTTATTAGTGATTTTTTGTTAAATTTAGATTATTTTTTTTTATGCTTAATTTTTTGAGTAAAAGAAAATTCTTAATAAATGCAAAATTAACCCTAAGCTCTCTTTTGTGTCTTATTTCTGACTTTCTGGTTGAATTTTCCGTTTTGGTGTATTCAGGGACTTATAGCAAAATTTCAAGAATAATATTTTTGCGGAACATTTTAAACCCTGTTCTAATGGTATTTTTTGCTCTTTTTTAAAAGAAGGACAAAGAAGACTCATACCTTTCTTTTGTCGTCTCTATCAAAATTTATAGGCCGGACCTTGTAATTTTGGAAAAAAATTGATTTTGTTGTACAGTGTAATTAATCAAATCTTTTTGTTCGTTTGTGTAACTAATAAGTAATATCGGAGTGGGGTCAAAGTGAAAGCCACAAAGCATTTATTACAGAGTGGTGTGGTGGGGGTATTTTGCGTTTGTGCTGATATATGTAACACTTAAAAATATTGGTCCAAGACCAGTTGACTCAAAATCACATTCAAGGTTACGTAATCTAACGATGTCTGTTCTTACGGTACAGATTGCCATTTGGAAGATTACTTGATAATATTTGGTTCATTTTGGTTTGATTACTACAAGGAAGAAGCCTAAGAAAAATTGTAAGAATCGGTCCATAAATTCACATACATATGCCCCATGCCATTTTAATGCAATCTTAAGCATCTTACCATATTTTATCGTAATTGGTCTATATTTATGAACATAGCTCCCATACAAACACCACACCCGAAAATAGCTTTTTAGGCCATAGCTTTCTTACAAATATAGTTTTTATGTCTAGGCAAACTTATGTGCTAGTATATCGAGAATTTACCATGGATCATGTATAAGGCCCCTGCCAGAATCCTTTTAGGAAGAAAACATTTTATATAGATGTAGATATCAAGATAATATTCGGCACAAAGAAAACATAATTGGACCAGCAAAACCAATTTTGTCCATGGGTCTCAAATGGGCAGCACTCTCAAAAAATTTTCTATAAATACTGCGGTGATATCATGATATCCTAATCCTAATCGGGCTTTTGTAATAAGCGCAATTCAAGCCAATTGATTGCTCATAGCAATTAGGGTTTATAATTTTCCGGACTCGTTCTATTCTCGGGAAACGAAACAAAAAAAAATCTTATTCCCAGGAATCCCAAGATACTTTGAATAAAACAATGATTTCATTAAATGAGTTCAAGACAAAAGTTTTTACATTTTTAAAAGCATATCGAGGGCCTATATTCAAAATCCTCTATCTTAAAAAACACAACTTTTGAGGAGAGCCAAAAAACTGTTTTGTTCACGTATTACTTTAGTTATTAAAATTCGGTATTCTACAATATTTTTTAAATCTACCACTGAATCTCACAGATAATTGGTTTATAAAATTTTGCATTATTGGGGACATTATGCGAGATAGAGGGTTTTGCTTCTCAAAAATAATCAATATGTATGTATGAAAATGAAAAGATAGAGGGATTTGCATTTTAATAAAAATAAATTATTTTGAATTTATTTATGCCATCGTCAGTGTTTAACGTGGCTTATTTAAGATAATGGCTATATTAAATAAAAAGTTATAGCAGCAATTTTTTTTTTTTGTTTGTTTTTGCTCTTTTTAAGTTTGTTTCGAGTTTGATTGGTGTAAATTACCGTAAAAATAATAATAAAATTCCGGTGGTATAACGTTCTTCAAATCTCGCAAATTCTTCCACTTATTTGGTTGAATTGAAAGTGGAGCAGCATATGGAGGTTTTGGTTCAATATTTTCTGTATAAGGTTTTATACGAACAGGAAGATCCATGTGATCTGTATCAAAGTTTATTTTATATTTTACGCTACCATCTGGAAGATATAAAAGAGATCTTAAATTAGACACTGTGGGATCGTTCTTTACTCGTCCTGGTCTAATTAAAAAAAAAGCAAAAGTTTATCATCACTGTAATTACACGGTGCTACAGTGAAAATATACTTGGAAAATGACCTAGTGTAAGTTGAAGGCCTTGTTCAGTAGATCTCAAATCAGTTTTAAAATGTTCGGATACACCCTCAAATTTCGGAGTTATTCCGAAAAACCCATTTTCGGGTAGGTTCGAGTACTTATGAACACGTAACTCAGTTGATTTTTATCCGATTTTTATTTTTTTAATGGTTTCAGAAAGAGGAGACGTGTGCCTTTCTAAATGTATACACTTTTTGCTATGAGTATACAATTTTTGTAGTGATATTCTTAATTATATCTGATTTTAATTTGATTTTTTCTCGATTTTTCAAATTTGGTGCCATTTTTTTAAATTAGTTTGTTTAGAAACATACATATGTATACACACTATTAAAGCTAATTTAGTTTTGAGTTAAACCAGCTTTTTCTGCTACGCCCCCAAATACAGCCCTTTTGGTTTTGTATATATAGCGCATGTAACATAAATCAAAAGTTGCAAACAGATTTAAATAATTTTTGGTTTGTTTTGTTTGGAACTTCGTTTTTATACGTGTAGAAACCATTTTTTATATAACAAAAATTTCTAAATTTTTTTTTGCTAAATCAAATACGAAGTTTGACTCTGTTTTGTTCTAGATTAAGGCCCGTTTTCACAACTTACCGATAGCTTAAAGTAGACTTTAAATGGCCTTATAAAAAGTGTTCCGTTATTAAAACTTTACTTAAACCTAAAGTGAACGATAAAGTAGATTAAGGTTAATCCTACCTGGTAGGTAAAAGTAAAGTTGAATTAATGGAACACTTTTTATACTGACGATAAAATCTTACCTAACCATATATAAATAATAAATTTTTAACGAAGGGAAAAGTGTAGGGATTTTTTTTTTGGTTGTAGAAAAAAAAGGGATTTTTTTTTGGACACACGTAGGGATTTTTTGAAATTTTTCCTGGCATCACTGATTAAAACTGATTTTATTTTTGATCAATGGTTTAATTAAAAAAAATTAAATTTAAGAGAACAATCACCCTTCTCGTGTTTCGCGTATATAAAATACGCCTACGACTGTTTGGTAATAGATTAAAGGAAATAAGTTCACGTTCTCTTTAATCTTTGTGGCAGCCATCCTAAAAAATGTATTTTTCTATTAAAAAAATTACAGAAATCGGGGCTAAATACAGCGATCATCATAAGCTCTTTCACATATTCGTTTCGTGAAGATCGGTGTATAATTAACAATGTATAAAACCCACTCTCGTAGAACAGTAATGTGAGGGGTTTGCTGGATCGCACATCGGGTATCTCCCATGGCAAATTGGGAATATAGAGCCGGGTTGTCAGATTTTTTTGAGCTCCATCGCCAAACCGGATGTCGTAAATCGCCAAAAATCGACAAACGTCAATTTTGTTCAGTTTTCGAAATCTTTTTTTTTTTTTAATTAAATTTTGCATACAAAAAAAGCTGATATAATATTGCAGTCAAAAATCGCCAAAAACTGAGAAAAAATACAAAAAATCGCCGAAAGTAAATTTTGTTTAGTAACTGTTATTTTTTTTTTAAATAACATAAAATGGAGATCATTTATTCAGTTAAAAAAACTAAAATTAAGCACACAAGTCTATAAGATCACTTCAGGCTCATCGATTTCATTACTATTGTTTTGACCTGTATACGTACTATTAGATTTAAGCAGTGTTTAAAAACTGCAGTCGAAGTTGAAAAGCTGCCATGTCTTCCACTTTTTCATTGGTCAAAAAAAAAAACTTTTGCTTTTACTTGAAATTCATTAAATGTAAATAGTCGCTGTCAAACCAAATCAAAAAGCGAAAAATTGTACACAAGTTTTTGTTTTTTGTTCGACAGGTTTTGTTTTCGACTGCAGGTTTTTAAACCTTGGAATTAAAAAGTGACTGAATAATTCACTTAAATTATAATAAAACAAAAATCATGTGAAAAAAATTAGCCAGATTTTTTTTAAACTAGTAATGATAACAAAAAAGAACAAACTGTTCAAAAATCTATAAGTATGTTTGTATATATTTATATATATGTTGCTGGAGAGGCCTGACTCCGCTTATGTAAATAAAAGTGCAAATTTTTTATTTCAAAATCGCTGAAATAATATGAATGGTAAAAATAGCCAAGTAAATCGCCAGTTATATCAAAAATCGCCACAAAAGTCGCCAGTCGCCAAACGGAAAATCCCATCGCCAAACACGTTTCAAAATCGCCACGTTTGGCGAGATATCGCCATATCTGACAGCCCTGATATAGAGGGTGCTGAAGACAAAACTAGCCTAGAGGGGTGGCAAAAAACTAGCCTAGACAATGGCAGCTGGTTCTTTAGTATCGGCTTGTGTAAAGCGGACTGTTTAAAGTGCACCCTTTTGTCCAGTAGGCAGCCTCAATAAAGGACTAGGTTGCTTAAAGCTCCCTATCTTCTTCAAAAGAACTTATAAAGGAAACCTCAACAAATAACAAGGCACTATGCTTCTTGTAGGAGCGACGAGAACAAATATATGTATAAAACAGTAACATTTAATGATATTGCTGTAAAATTTAAGATTAGAAATAACATTGCATAATTTACTACAGGCCTCCTATACGACCAGTTCTCAAAAACGTACTTTTGGAATACGCCCATATATGCAACAAATTTCAATACCGCGATCAATCTTTATTAAGATACAGTCATAGCTTCAAGATTGCACACAAGTCCTGCCTCTTAAATATTCTTATTCTCGGTGGAGAATACCAAAGATTTCCTTTCGAAACATAATCCTGAATCATAAAAATTTTCTATAAATACTATATCCAATAGATATTTTCAACGTTTACCCAAGTTTATCTACAATTCTTAGTCAGTATACTAAATCTAGAATCAGTTTTAAGTTTAAAAACAACAAAAATTTGCTTTGATGGCTCATCTTACGAATACCAATTGAAATATAAAGAAGAAAAAAATTAAAAAAAAAATAAGTTGTTTTTGATAATGACAAATAAACTGCGATGATGATCATTATCACAAACAGCAGCAGCACAAACATCATCGTCAGCGAAAGAGAGAATTTGTTTGAATGACGAGAATAAATAAAAAAGTAATTTGTATGAATGATAAACTACTTTTTCAAAGAAAATATTACATTTCACTGGATTATTTCTTTATTCATTTATTTATTTTTTTTCTTCTTTATACATACGTAGATACTTTTTACTTAGTTACTTACTTTTGTGTGCTTAATTTGTAGGTAAAATAATACAAACGTAGAATGTGGATTTAGTTTAACTTAGTCAAGCGGTGAAAGCGATTTAAATAAGTAACGATTTGGAAGAATAACTAAAAAAAACTAAGTTTAGAAAAAAATTAAATAATAACTAATAATGAATTTAATGGATAATTTAGCTAAAATAAAATAATTTTAAATCAAATTATAAATAATATAAAAAAAAAAATGTTTTAAATCAAAATTTTCTTCAAAAAACTTGTAAAATCTGCACAAAAAAATAAAAAGTATCAACAAATTTTATACAATCTTAAAATTTATTATTAATTTCAAAAGTATTATATAATAACCAAACCATTTGAATACAGAAATTAAATTAATTTTCCTCTAAAACTACTGTTCATCCTACATTAATATTACAAAAGATTGAAAATATTATTTAAAAGTTATTCAATGTAAATGGTTATTTAAGTAAACGGAAATTTTTAATTATAAACCTACTTAATTGTGAAAATTATCTATATCAAGTTCGTTCGCTGTATTCGCTTTTTATACTCTGTACTTGACATAGAAAATTACTATAGACAAAAAATTGTTACAACATAAAAGCAAACCCAATGAAACCTAAGAAAATATTCGGAAAATATAAAAAAAAATTACGCAAAATTCAATAACTATTTCATAAATAAATGATGGGGGTGTGTGTGTGTGTGTCTGACATAATAACAACAACAATCTAAGAATGTATAGAACTCAACGTGTAGGGTAGCTTAAGTGACAGAAATACATCTTAAAAATAACTTTCGCTCAAACAAAAAAATTAACAAAAACAAATCAAAGAAACTAAACACAGTCATTTAAATACGCACATCAAAGTATCTAGAATCATACTGGAGTCTATATGTAGACAACAACGAAAATTTAAGTGAAGTTCAAGTGACAATAAAGCTTAATTTAAAAGCTCATATCATTGTAATCTTAAACTACGATTATAAAAAAATTTATCAGAAAAGAATTTTTTATTTATGTTTGTATTTTTTTCTTTACACTCAGGAGCGTTTACGCGACGAAATATTTTGGGAGGGATATACAAGTCGTATTTTATTTACAAATTTTGTCTGTGATAACTTTAAAGAATTTTTTTGAAGAAGGTGCATTGTTTAACCCTCAAGCAAGCCAAGTATTGAATGAGGTTTTATAAAAGTTTAGCATTTCGTAAGTTAGACTATGAAATACTTTTCTAAGTTCCCATTAATTCGATCCCATTTATCCATTTTATACGTCGCCTAAAAGTTTATAACTGCTAAATCCATTATTTACATATGACATTTGGATTCCGTTCGAAAGATTAAGAGACGACACGCCGCATTGGCTAAGAAAAACAATATTGGCAGTCCCAAATTTAAATTAATGTTTTATCTATAGAATACACAGTACAACAGCCAATCTGGGGGGTGAGAAATTCCAAGTCAGGGTGATGGTACTAGGTCAGTATAGTAAAACCCTCAAAGGGTTTGGCGTTCGTATGTGTCAGTTTTTTTTTTATGACATTTTAAATTTTTTCCTTATCTTGATGTTTTTTTGTTTAACTCGAGAACCACTTGTCCGATTTTGCTAAAACAAACTCAAAAAAATTTAGAATTACAATTTCTTTAATCCGTTCATATAACGTTTTTCTTTATAATCAACAGTTTTGCCGGTATAAATAAATTTGTGGAGAATTATAATTGATAAGTGCAAAAAAATGTTCAAGCCTGGATGTATGCAGCAGATTTGATCACAAACCTGCACTGCAATTTTTGTGACTTTTTTTAAGCGATCGGTGAAAATCGTCGGACTTTTGTTTGTTATTTGAAAGAATACACCCACATTCAGTGATGCCAACAGTAGGGGATTTCCCCTTTTCTAGGGATTTTTTTAGAATTAGAATTAGAATTTCTCACCCCCCAGACAATAATCCCAAAAATGTTCCATAGTGATATTAGAGACTAAACCAAATATATCGTCACCTTAAATGCAAACGGACGTAGCTGCACAAAATTAGAAATTAAGTTTTTGATTTATTTTTGTTCCCTGAGATTACGTTTGGCGACTTTATTAAAGAAGTTAAAATGCCAAGAACACCTTGTTGTCATTGATTTTATAAATTTGTTTGCTTACCCTATAAAAAAAATAAAAATTTTGTTATGTCCGTTGGCATTTAAATGAGGTTTGCCTCCACAAAGTATACAGAGATGAAAAAAGTGACGTATGAAAAATGCCTAAATCATTTGCGAGGGCATTTGCTTTCGAAGAATGAAAAAGAAAACGTTTTTTGTTAGTGAAGTGACAATGCGTAAAAACAGGCCGCTACTATCTACACAAATTGCATAATCAAAACAAAAAACGCAAAAAGGGCAGCTTTCGAAGAAAAAGACAGAAAAAAACACAATATTTTCTGTCTCGTGACGCCTCTGTATACTCTGTGTTTGCCTCTTAAGCTAGAAATAAAAAACATTAGAAGTTTTTTGCCGGCCCTGTAAAATTAGCTGGAAGTTAGTTACTAAATTTACACCCTTAGGCGACGATAAATCTGTGGTTTTTATGGGCAACCGCGTATGTCTATTTTTTCGATTTTGAAATGTCGATGCCATATTGCTTTATTTTAAACGCTCTTTACATGGTTCTAAAAAATGTTTGAAAACAAATAGACACATTCCGTTTTTTTACTCAATTACAAAGTGCAAAAGGTGCAATACCTAGCCCATAGTTTGATCTATTATTTGATTTTCGGTTCTCCTGAAAAATGAACGTGGTTGCCCATGAAAACCACAGAAATGCTTGATCCTTATCATATTCTTAATCTTTACAAGCTATCAACAGTCAAACCGCGATAATTCGTACCATGTAAATTCAAAAACCTCAACAATTCGCAATAAACGGCCGGTCCCTTGAACTTTTTTTTTGGAATTCAAAGTCTGAAGAGATCACTCGAAAGCATTCTTAAATCTGTTTAAAATCAGCAGGAAAGTATTTTTTTAAATTTTTAGTAAGAACAGATAAACTCACTATTTATTGTTGGTATTTTGTCTATGCTTCAGTGTTGCCAAAACATTATGACCAAAAATGGCTAAATTTATAAAAAAAATGGCTAAAATTGGCTGAAAATGGCTAACACTATTGTAAATAAAAACATATTAAAATTCGATAACAAAACAAAAATAATTCATTAAAAAATATTTTACAATGAAATTGTAAATTGAGATCAATTTCTTACATCAGAATAAACGTAAATTAAATATTTTGTCCAGTGTACGAAAATAAACCGTACATTATTTAGCGTTCGGCTCTCACACACTAAAGAGCGATATCTCTTTTTTAGTGATTGTGTAACACGATCGTAACCATTTTCAAGAAAGAGCCGAACAATTTATATTGATCTGTTCTTCGTTTAAAAACAGAACAATTGAAGTGATACCGTAGACAAACATTATACTTTAATGTTCTATAATGTTTCTTTTTATGAACAAACAAGAAATTTTAGCTAATTATTTTGCTGGCTTTTTGTTTTTGTTTCGTATGAGTATTTTGTTTTTGAAAAAAATGTTTGGTTTTTTTTACCAGCCAAAAGGGACGAACATTAATTAGCCGAACCGAACACAATGAAGTTTGTGGATTGAACGAAAAACCGAACGGAATTAAATGTTCTCATCTTTTGTTGAGTTTGATAAAAAACAGTTTTATTTTTGTGTTCGAAAGATGTCTAACAGGGAAATGTTCTTTTTTTTAATGATTTTATACACAAACTCTTTTAGCGTTTGTGTTTTCCACAAATCTACCGTACCGAACACTAAGGAGCGATATTTAGTGTTTATTTTCGAACACTGATTTTAACATTTAAAAAATTAAATCATCGATAAATTCGATATCGTTAATGTTCATCACATAGGAATAACTTATGCACATAAATACAAATACATCCACAGCCAACTTCAAGTTAAAAAGTGTGTGAATATCAAAATAAAACAGAATTGCAGAGTACATAAAACCCCTCCCAAATCTGCTCACCTCTCTCACACACGACCTCAAGAATTGTTGCAACAAAAATTGCAAGTCTGGACCATGACTTTAAAGCATTTTATTTGTTAAAAATTATTATTTTACTTTTAACAATTTAATAAATCTTTATAAGGAAATAAAAATAACAAGTTCAAAAATGGCTAAAAGCTAAAAAAAAATGGCTAAATCTAACCACTAAATGGCTAAATTGGCAGCACTGCTATGGCTTGATATCGTTGTAAATAAGACTTGAGTGTTTGTTATTCTTATTCACTCTGCAATTTTATTTGCATGATATCATTTGCTTTTCTAAAGACTTTGAGAAAGGTTTCCTGATAATCTGGCCTAAACAAACAGTGAAACGTGCATAGGAACTACTGCTGCCAGATTTGACGATTTGTCGTCATTTTGATGTTTTTTTGGCCAAAAATTTATCATTAATGATTTGACGACTTTTACCCATAATTTGAGGATTTTTCAAATTTTAAAAAATAACCACAAATTTCATTGTGTTCGGTTCAGTTCATTAGTGCTCGTTCATTTCAGTTGTGCTTAGCGCCCTTTTGGCTGGTAAAAAAAAACCAAAAATTTTTTACAAAAACAAAACAGAAAGCCAGCAAAATAATGTTACACAAACAAAACGTATACACAATATACACACAAGCTGTTCGTGCTGCGGTCGTTGCTAAAATTTTTTGTTTTTTTCATTTCTTCATCAATGTTTAATAAATATCATTACAGAACATTAAAATAAAGTGTTTATCTACAGTACCACTACATTTGTTCTGATTTTTTAACGAAGAACAGAACACTATATAATGTTCATCTCTTTTTTGAAAATAGATACAAAAGATATTAAGGGTTGTGTTCGTCTACACGTCGTCTAAAAAAATATATAACATTCCTGAGTGTGTGAGCCGAACGCTAAATAATGTTCTGTTTATTTTCGAACACTGCTTAAAAGTGTCTTTTTTAACTTGAAATTATACACTTATTTAGAATTTGAAAACATTTTTATGATCTATTCAACGATTTAAACGTCATCTTTTTATATTTCCTACTTATCGCGTTATTCAAAACCAATTGTAATTTTTGTTAAGGTGTTTTAACGAAAAGATTCATTATTTTAAGAAGTATCGTGATATACAGAATACAAAAGAAATCATTATGCGCTCATCATTTTTTCTCAAGTTACATTTGTTGTGTTTTCTTAAAAACCGCAAACATATTTTTATGAACCTTTTGCTTTTGTTTTATGTTAGCATTTCGATCAATTTCCTATAATATTTATCATATTGGTGTTAAAAATAGCGTACTACACCTTTTCCGGTTGTAATTCAGAAAGCGTAAATTGTAATTCAGAAATTGACAATTGCAATTCAGAAAGCGCCAATTGTAATTCAGAATATAATAAAAATACCACAAAATACATATATACGAATATATATTAATATATTTAGCTCTTTAGTGCACATTATTTTTTATTTTTATTTTTTTTTTTTTTTTTTTTTGTAATAAAATATAATATATTTTATTAAATTTTCTTTGCTTTCTGAATTACAATTGCCAACTTCTGATTTACAATTGACGATTTCTGAATTACAATTGACAATTTCTGATTTACAATTGACGATTTCTAAATTACAGTTGACTACTCTGAATTGCAATTGCCGCTTTCTGAATAACAATTGCCGCTTTCTGAATTACAGTTGACTAATCTGAATTACAATGGACGCTTTCTGAATTACAACTGACTAATCTGTATTACCATTGACGCTTTCTGAATTACAATTGGAAGAGGTGTTTTAAAAAAAAAAAAGCGATCGTTGTTTTTTTGTTTATATCCACACAACCATTGTACAGTGGATATTATGCAACACCTTTTAATATACCGGTTTAATCAATATAACTTTCTGAATCAATCTAATGATGTTCGCTAGTTCGACTGGTTGTCTGTCCATGTTCTTCATCACAAAGTATAGATCGAAAATTTAAAGAAAGTTTTATGAAATATAGATCAAATGCTCTAATTGTCAAAAGGACCCCCGAAGTTTGCAGGGATCACTTTAAGGATACACACCTAATGAACGAATGAATAGCCGAGAGCCGGAAAGCGGTGGAAGACCTGAAATTGGTAAATGGGCGAAAAGTTGAGAAACAGGGGATAAGCGTAAGACTTAGAGTCGGTAAGGATTAAAGCCCAAGAGCCAGGAGGGTGTTTGGTGGATGAGGGGTGAGACTTTGAGTTTGTTGGAACGAAGAGTAATGAACCTAGAATGGTTATAAGAGGAGTGTGGTGGATGAGGACTCATACTTGGAGTTGGTTAGAACGAAGAGACAAGACTAAAGGACGTTTATTGGTGGAGTGTGGTGGATGTGGAGTGAGACTTAGGCGTGTTTGGGACGAAGAGTCAAGAGCCTAGCGTGAAAAAGAGAATGACTACTGATACAGAATGTGTTTTTTTTTCAAAAGGATGCTCTTTCACAAGGACTGCTTTTCTTAAGGGAAATTGCTTTTTCGGATCATGTGCCTTCTCTATTTAAAATCCTACTTTGGGGGTTGTAGGGTTCATCTTAAAAATATTTTATCTTTTGGTGTTACATCCTGCGGGGCAAATTAGGTTGAGGTCTTTCCTGGATGCGAAAGGGCCAATTAACCTATTCTCCCTTGACTGTTTATTTAGCCTTGGTGCTTGCATCTCCTACATTTTTAAATCAAGATCCACGGGAGTCATCGGCCACCGGTTAGTAATGCTCACTGGTCTGACTGTGGTGAGGTCTCCATTAGTGTGCTTCTTGCGAGAAATCATACCTCTCTTCAGGGATGATTGTCTTTGCAGAAGCCATGCTTTTCACTGAAAAGATTCAATCGGGGTGCATGTGGTGGCTGTGGTTTAAACCCAAGGTCGAGCGTAGATAATTAATGAACTCTCTAGGTGTTGTTAGTTTGTATGATACAAAAAAGTAAAATATTTGTTTTTAAAAGTTTGTTAAAAACAATATGTGTGTTAGGGTTAGTACTAGGGTTACCATACGTACTGTTTTTAGCAGTACATGTACTGATTTTTTGCAATTGTACTGTTTTATGCATAACTCCTAAAACAGTACGCACTGTTTTTTTACACTTGGTACAGTTTTTTTGTACTTTTTTTTTAAGTCTAGAAAAAACCAAGATATTAAAAAAAACCCTGCTAAAGTCATATTTTTATAAAATCCTAATATTTAACAGTACACAGAAAAAATTATTGCCGAATTATTTTCAAACAAACGCTTGTTTGAAAATTTTTTTGATTTCTACAAATTTTTTTACTGATTCAATTAATATTTTTGTTTGATTTTTATTTAACCAACAAAAATGTGGACAACTCTTCAAAAATTTAATAAGCGCGCTATTGGTTTGAAGTTTTCATAATTTTGTATGAAATATTTAACGCTCTTTAATGTTGTCGTCTTTTTGCATTTTTTTATTGATTGTAAGCAACACTTCTTTATGTGAAATATAAGAACTACAACAAAAAACACAGTCTATTTTTGGACGCTTTAAAAAAGTACAGCAATAAGAAAAATGATAAAATAGCGTGACGAGGTTTGTAGTAAAAAAAACAACAAAAACAATAGCAGGTAAAAAAAAAGTTTCATTTTTTTTAAACAACAGAAATGACAACATTATAAGAAACAAAATAAATTTTTGGTTGGTTTCAAAGTTGTTAAAAAAAAACAAAATCCCGTATTCAAATTTTTTAAATAGTTTGTTTAAATACATCAAATACAAAAATAGAATGATGGCGGAAAACATATCGAGTCGGTCTGCCGCCGTTTTTGGTTACATTACTTCTTCATTAGCAAAGGAAAGGATAAAGCAACAGTGAGTGATGAAGAAAAACACTGTGAGTATAAATATGACTTTGTTCAAAAATTATTCCAACAAAAAAATCTGTCTCAAAGCCAGCCGTCCGCTCTGCTCTGCTTCATCTTCGCCAGCAGTGCTTGCTTGTGTGCGCGTCATTGCTTGTGCCAAAACTTTTTTGTTTGATTCAGCAAAATTATTTGTTTGAAATTTATATGAATTTAAGTAAACTTTTTGTTTGATTTTGTAAAATTATTTGTTTGAAAAAATCGGCGTTTTTTTCAATAAACAAAATGCAAATAAATTGTTTGAATATGCGAATTTGTTTGTAGGACCGATTTTAGACAAAAAATTGTTTGATTCTACAAATTTTTTGTTTGAATTGGAAAAAAAATTTTTTCTGTGTACATAGCTTAAAAAAATTTTGTTGTGTTCTAAACAAAAAAGTTCTAAAACAATAAGAGTTTTTACGCTGTGGTAATTCTCATAAATACACAGTAGAAATCTAAATTATAATGGGTGGGTCGCAGCAGTAGTATATTTTCATGTTGTTATTTTTAAGACATTGGAATTTATGGCTACCCCTTCCAATAGTATTTAACTGTCCACACCTGAGAAAGACAAAAGCAAAATCAATTTTTTTTTAAATACTATATAAAAAGTTATTTTAACACAATTATCTTTAATTTTTAGATCTTTTTTAATTTTTGGGCATATTCTGGAAATCGAAATCACGTGAAATGATAATGAACAAATTTGGAAAATTCTCCGAGTTCAATATTTATAAAAATACCAAATACTGTTGAGGACCACTTTCCTTGACCTAAACTACTTCTGAAATAAGAAAAAGATAAGTTAATTTTTACAAAAATTTTATTGAAAATATTCAGCGTTTTCAATTGCACTTGATTGTTTTACAGACAGAAATTTTTGTTTTGAATTTAATTGAAACTTGTTTTTTACTATTTTCAGATTTTGTAAAATAAAAATAAGCCAAATTATTAATGGCCAATTTCACCAAGTTCAGGTATAATTAACTATTATTATAAATGTCAAAAACCTATTGTTATAGTCATAGTTAATTATAGCTGAACTTTTTAAAATTGTCCGTAAATAATTTAAAAATTGTTTGAAATTGGACAATTAATAAGGGAAGTAAATATTTTCTCAAATTCTATATGATTTGTGCAATTGTGTGTGGTGTAAATTGCTTTAAATACGAATATGTTTAGAAAATCGCTGAGTTAATTGTTTTAAGCTAAGTTAGGCTTTTCTCCTTTTTTATATGGCTTAAAGCAATGTAATGATATTCCTGGCCAATTGCTTGTTTGTGGTGTTTTCGTTTTAAGCGCAAATGAAGTAATTTCGTATACTTATGAAATGCCATAAAATGGAAATCATTCCTTTGACGTTACACAATTTAAGTGTATTTCTTAATATAATTGTTGATGAATATTCAATCAAAAGTTTAAAATATTTACCCCAAATTTCACCAAGTTTAGTTAAAACTAACATTTACTTTAACTTCCAGTTAACAATATGTTTTGACAGCTATAACTGATAGTTAATTATAACTGAACTTGGTGAAATTGGGGGTTAATAATTTAATTAAATAGTTATGTTTTTGTCAAAAAAATGTACTGTTTTTTTCTTGATTGTACTGTTTTTTTGAATTCAATGTACTGTTTTTCCGAATTTAAAATCTGGCTACCCTAGTTAGTACTTTTTGCAATTTTTGCGAATATCAAATTCTTCCTCGCATAGCCGTATAGACCGTGAAAAAATATTAAGAAATTATGTGTTACTTTTTCGTGATCGTGAAGAAAGTTTCTGCACCAAACGCGATAGTGTTTTGAATTTCAGTATTTCTCCTTTTGTAATAATTTCATGAATATAACAAGATCTTACCATTTGTACGGAAGAAGGGCGCAAAAAAAAATCGCGACTCTATTTTGCGGTTTTTTTAATAAACTAAATGTTAATGGCAAATGATAGATGTTTTGATAGATGAGTTGTTTGGCGGATATATAAAACAGTGATAATTTTCAGCGCGGAACGAGCTATTAAAGTTGCACAAGATATTTTTCCATTATGTAAATCAACTCGCACTTTAAACTTAAAATTTATTTCATTAAACCCAAAAAAATAGCTTTAAATTTTTGTTATGCAGTGGCTTATTTTATGTATTTATGCCTGAATTCATAAAAATATTTTAAATTTAATAAAGGCTGAAAACCAAATTTTCTGTGAAAATTTTCCTTAATAAACGTTTATTTAATTTTATAATCATTTATTAATATGGGGGGCTAAAATATATAGCATATTTAAACAATAAATGTACCATATATAATGTGTATGGATATTAAAAAAAAACAAAATTTTTTTGAGGAGCTTTAGAAATTGCATTTGGTGCGGAAACTTTTTTGGCCTAAAAAAATTATTTTCATTATCAATACCAAATTTCCCATCGCGTGGTGGGATTAAGAAATTTTGTCCAAAAAAAGTCATAACCCTAATTAAAAAAACTCAACAAAAAGGTTAAATAAAATATAAGATCAGTTCAATATACATTAATCTTTTAAATAAGCAATTTCCTTGTAGGAAATGACCTCCCGCTCGTAGCTTTACTGACGAGCATTGAAACGAAAATTTGAAATATTTTTCTTAGATTTGGGTAGGTATCTTCATAACATTTTATTAAAGCATCTACAACGTTATCTGACAGATCAGGCTCAAGTTTAGATCTTAGTAGGTGTTTATCTCTTTAATCAAATATAATCACCTCATCAGCTTGTTGTGGTTTTGTATCTGTATATGACTTGATAACACTTTGAGGTAGAAGTTTAGGTATGTTCAATACATTTGGGATATCTATTGGGAAAGTTGTTATGAGATCTTCTAAAATAAATTCAATAAGAGGAATGTAACCTACAACTCGCAAGTAATCTTCAACATTTTGGATGTGATTATATCGTTCAAATCTTGTCTTTTCGATCGAGGTTCCTGATTTGAACGCAAATAACTTTAACTTCTTCAAAAATCGCTTTAAATTGTTCATCGGCTTTATTTCTTTTTTCTTCTAGGCACATGATTAAAATTTTGATAAGACTTGATTCTTTTTGAAGATCTATATATCTTGCTTTTGTAAAATGATACTAAGCGGCTGTGTTACAATAGGTATCGCACTTAATATGTATATTCCGCAAATAAATTCAAAAGTACTAAGTGAGTGCCTTAAGGTACAGATACTACCTTTCCACTCAGATATTTTTTCCAAAGCTTTTACTAAATGATGTACACTTGTTGCAAAGTCGCATAATGAAGAGAGTTTGGCTCCCAAATACTGTTTTTCGCTTGGGATTATTATATTTAAAAAAATTTGTCGTTTCTTTAACAAATTAGAAATTGAGTTGTTCGATTTATGGGAATAGCAAGGCGTTTGTTTCGCATTTGTCGCGGTTTCCAGGATTTTTTAACAACTCCATTTTCTGCTGACATCAGAGGACACCCATCTGTTTCAACTCCTACACAATTTTTTAGGTCGGGACCAAAATTTGTCCAAGCTTTAAGAACTTTTGATGATAGTGCCTTCGCATCAATTAACACATTAACGTCATCAATATCTTTTGAAGCCTCTTCAAATGCGTTTACAACAAAGCCAATAAATTCTTCCCTAAAAACTTTTTGTTGTATGTTGAAATATCTTAAAGATAAGGATATCTGGCTTTTCCCCGACAAATCACTGCTTTCGTCAAAAATTATCGAGTAGAATTTTGATTCATATAACACATAAATATAATATATATATACATATTGCAAATACTAAGACTTTTTAATAATTCAACTGCACGGATAATTCAACTCATGGATACTTATTGAAAATCGTTAGAGATTCAATAAAAAAATAAAAAAATAAATTTCGTTAGAGATTCCATAAAAAAAACAAAAAAATCTTGCTCGGATTTCCAAAAATGTTGTACATTAAAAAAAATATTATTATTGGGAATTCTTGTATTATCGAAATTAACAAAATCCCCTGAATCCGCGCCTGATATTACCATACCACCGTGAAGCTAGGTCGCGAAACAGGTATTCACGTAATTCGATATCACATTTTTTATTTGAAACCCAAATCGAGGAAAGAGAGTTCCTTAGTTGCATGAGGAAGTTTAAATTGTAAGGAATAATCAACCCTGTGAGCTGTTGCTATTAAACAGATACTGACGACTATTCTAATGCAGCGGAGGTTAGATAGCTTCAGCTCCTTAACAAGGTGCGAGAGTGTATTGCCGAATTATACTCTCAACCGCTGCCTGTGTGTCTTGATTTGATTTCACACACGGGGGCGTTTGGTAAACGCATAGCTTGTCACTCAGTGGTTAAGATGCACCATGAGATTAGGCCTAATGGCGTTGCTTTTGTAAATCATTTAAATATCTGTCACAAAGTAAAATCCCTTTGAAAACGGTGAGAATCGGTTCATAATGTTATATTGTTCAATTGTAACTTCTTTCATTTCAGGAATAAAGTGTTTTTACCGTTGAACTTTCTTATGTATTTGTTGGTATTTGGATTAAATTTTTCAAATTTTGGCAACGTAAACTTATATAGCAGCTATTATATCCTGTGTAAATTTATTGCTGGTAGGTCCAAAATTTTAACAAAGGTCCCATAGAAAGTCCTCACTAAAATCACTTTAACCCTTATATGAATGGAAAAAAAACACCCTTAAGAGCATTGCAAGGTACCCGGGTATCTATATGGAAATAATATTGAAAACTTAAATTTTTTGTCGAAAATTTGTGCATAGTCATGAAAAATAACTCTGAGACTTACAATAGAAGTTCATTTTCAGTAAAAATTTCAATATCTTGTAAGCACCGTGGGTTGTGCAACGTATTACTGGTAAGATACGCAAGTTTCAAATTTAGCGTTAATATTTCTCTATGCAAATGTGAAACAAAAAAAAAATGTAAATATTATTCCGAGATTTCGCTTATTGCAAAGATACACAGGTTGAACTTTTAATGTGGAATAAAAACATTTAAGTAATTTTGTGAAGAATAATTAAGCGCTTTATTGGGATTCTTATTCACGATGGCGTCCACAAAACCAATAGAGAACTCATAACAGAGTTGTGGAAAACTACTTACTTGCCGTTGTCTGCAGATTCAAAATGGTGCTACTGTTCAAAAGTTTTGAAAATGATGAAACCCGCACATTACGAACAGAACATATAAAGCTATTTTTTCGAGATTAATTGGACAATGTTGGATGAGAGTTTACGTCAGAGATATAAACCGTCTTTGGCCGGCTATGCGATGAACTCTTACCCTTTGCATGGAAAGTTGTAAAGCACAACCAGCCAGAAAGCCCAATGTAGAATCTACTTTTGCTGCTAAACCTGAAAGTTTTACATTTTACAACAAAGCAAAAGGAATATTCCTGCAAACGCAGAGCAAATCGATTTTTTAATACAATAGATGTAGCAGCATTATCATCTTATATCATATATATGAAAAACCAGACAATTTTTGAAAGTGATCATATTTGAAGTGTGTTTGTAAAATATTCAAAAACGCATCCTAAACCCAAAAGTTATCTCAGTCAAATCTGCAATACCGAGTTTGCTGGGGAAAGATTTTCATGTATCAACGTCAAACATTTTCGGTTTGTAAAATAAATGATAAAAGCGAACGTACTCCCGTAGTAGGGAATTGTCGCGTGTCCTCGCAACTACCAATGAAGCACATAAAAACAAGCAAAGCTTGCACAAAATGTTTCAAACCAATTTGAAATGAGCATTCAATTCAACAAACTGTCCAACATGAACAAATAGCTAAGTGTTCATTTCTGGTTATGTTTTATTTGTCTATGTATATTTTTTTTTTTTGTTTGTTTTTCTTAAATATTCATTACGACTTCCTTTAATTTTATTTAAGCAACAGTTCACTTATTTGGCACAAATAAGTTAAATATCTTAACTTCATAATATAATTTTGTTTTTGCGAATGCATGATTGCAAATGGGTCTAATGGGTCTCAAAAATGTGTGAAGTTGCGTTGGACTTGGCCGTCTATATCTACTTTCTAAATTGTTTTCTTTGCAACGTAATGTCTTTATTAAGAATCTAACTCTGATACCCATGTAGACCATGTTAAGAACTAAATTTTAACAAAACTGATTTAAAAATGTTCTTCAAAAATAATGCATGATAGAAAAAAAGACTGATACATGCAAGTGTGTACATATGTGTTCAGCCCAATTAACTCTTTTCAGTTTAATGCTCTTTGTGATCTTATTTTATTTGGTTGTGTGAACTTTAAATAATTCTCTTGTTTGATATTAACACTATTATCTTATCTAAATATTTTATTGTTTAAGCAACTGCTACTTCTAAATAAATTTAAAATAAATAAAAATGCAAATAATTTACAAAGGGTGTGATTAATTAACATAAGTTGTGTGTCTAATGTCTATATAAAAGCATAATAAAAATAAAATCAGTTTTTCTTTCCCTAATTATTTTTACAAAATTCTTAAAAAAAAAGCAGGGGCCTTATTCTGGCAGTCGTGATCGAGTACTTTTTCGATTCGAAAGCAATTTTATTTCTAATTCTTTAAGTCGATACTGAACGAACCGAAATTTTTTTTTCAGTATTGTGAAACTCAAATTAATGCTTTACAACACTGAACAAATAATTCCGATTCGTTTAGTATTGACTGTAATACTAAGATATTAAATTGTAAAAAAAGTACTCGATCACGACTGCCAGAATTTCGAAAAGATTTTCATTTTCTAATTTAAAACCAATTTTTAATTGTTGATGATTTCATAGAGAGAATTTTAGCTATTAAAATTTTAAATCAAACCTTCAAATCTAATGTTGCCTGCTAAAATTCAAATTTATGTATGTATTTCGCCCTATTTTACACATACACGCACAGTATAGTTCGTAAAATTGATAATTTTAATTTTGATTGTTTTATGTCAATCACGTTTAAAAATTTCTTAAAACAAAGAAACTGTATATTTTTGCTTTGTTTGACAGTAGAATTAACAATAAAATCCAAAGATAAACATATCTCATCTCGTTCATATGAAAAGAAAACAATGAGAATGATAAAATAGGCTGTGCCGAATCATCGATTCCTTAAACTACAAATTTGCATATTTTGGGAAGAGGATTTTGTATGGAATCTGTTATAAATAAATAAAAATAAACCAATTCTCATAAAATCTGACATCACAATATGGAAACCTTTAATCGTGTCTTTAGTGAAAAGAAAGATCTGTGGAGAAATATTTTCTAAACTCAATTATAGATAATATCAGGATATATAACTTGATTGTGAATTTAATCAATATTCGTTTATTTCATTATATAAAGCTTTTCTTATTTTGGAATATATGTAGGCAGTTTTAAGATGATGTGATACATAAACATATAATGTTATATCCCAGCGATAACTAAAACGAGTAAAGAGGTCCAATAGAACGTCTTATTTAGCTGATACAAGCCCTCTTCGCCGCAATCCATTCTTATTTATTTTTCACACAAGTTGTCATTGGGAGCAAGCCCTTTCACACTCTCTTTAATAACAACTTCGTTCCCTTCCCAATGAAGGGAGTAAGGAAAAAAGAAAAAATTAAACTGAAGAGCTTCCCCTCTCCCTTCTTTAAGAAAGGAGTAGCAAATGTCTACTGAATACTTTGGAAGGTCTTTCAAAAAGAAATTGATACCCTTTAAAAGGCATACTTCTGAAGTCAGGATATCATACGAAGCGAATCTTTTAGGAAGGAGTATAGGGGCCTTCAAAAAGGCCTGCAAGTTTTACCATTTACAATTTTTCTAATCTGGCAAAAAAAAATATTTTTCATTGTGAGGGCCTGACTAATACCGAAGCTGTTGAGTATAAAAAAACTATATCAGCACGACTTAAAGACAATTTCGTTTCAAGTTAATTAGCGTTTCTTGTAAAAACATTGGATTAGCCGTTACTATATTATATGATAAAATCGGTGGAACAGCCTCTTCAAAAACTCCAAATTTTAGAAAAAATTCCATAGAACAATTTTGATTTTTAGTTGAACTGTTAATTTTTAATTTTTGATATTCTTTAATTAGGCTTGAGTTCATCAACATGAAAAACATGTAAAGATCAACCCGGGTTCAAATCCCAGCTCAGCCAAGAAAAATTATCAATAAATTTTAATAAAAATTCCAAGTTGTAAAATTCCTTCCCTCAGTGAAAATAATTTAATGAAAATTAAATTTGATGAACTCAAGCCTAATTAAATAATATCAAAAATTATTCCATAGAACTTTAAATTTCGACTGTTTTTGTATTCAGAGGACCATAACACATCAAAAATATAAAATTATACTTCTATTAATTTTTGTTGTCGCATACAGGGCTTTCAGATTGACTTTGACCTTTTTCGCCGAATTCAATGCTAAAAATCGCCACCGCCTTAATTTTTTAGCTTTTAACAATAAAATATATATATAATTTATTTTTTTTTTTTGAATTATTAAAAATATTTTTTTTTTAAATCTTTTAAAAGAAATGTGTTCCTAATCGCTAAAATACGCCAAAAATAAAAAAAAAGTCGCCATGATATATATTTCGTTTAATTTGTATTAAGAAAAAAGTTAAACTGTACCCATGTTCTGTAACTTTAGTGAGAACTTCTCGCTTCGAAAAAATTTGAAACAAAATATTCCATCGTTTCTCTAAAAGTGAGAAAAAAGTGTGTATGTAACTCATGTCGAAAACTATTAATAGAGGTAACGTCGTTACGTTATAAATGTCATAACATTGCACCCGAAGCCGATTTTACATTGCAGACGTTGAAAACGCCAGTCAAACATATCGTTGAGGGCGACCAAAATTTACAAAAATTTAAAATTGTTCAACGATGTTAAAAGCAAAATAATTAAACGATAAAAAATGTGTCAAGAACAATATATTATTATTCTTTGTATTTTTCGTTTTTAACCCTCTACTGCATGCAATATGATCCAGCTATAAATTAATTTTTTTTTTTTTTAATTATGATTTTAAATGGCATAATTAAGATATGCTAACAAAATTTTTTCAGAAAATCATGTCAGTTTTCTGAAAAAAAAAAATTGCCATATATGGCTTCATATGCACTCCTGTCTATATCACCCTAAAAATTTATTGCCATATATGGCGTTTCATGCAACAAAGGTAATAGAAAATGAGTATTGCAAAATCTAAAACAGATTGATCTACTTATGCGTGGAATAAGGCAAAGCAATTTCTGTCTTTGTTCAAACAAAGGTGGATCCCGCATTTAGTACAAGTTATATATGATCGAAATTTGCAATCATTTTGACATAGCTGACGTACTTTATTCCATTCTGGAAGATGATCTGTAGAATCCAGTCTGACAGCACTTAGTGAAAAGTCTTGGCGGCGAGCTTTGTTTTTTGTGTATTTCTTTGGCACGTTACAGGAACTCGGGGTTGAACCACAGGAATTCTTTTCTATTTGCTAGAGTAGTTCGCTTTCGAAACTTAACTGACCAATGGTTCATCATCCCCAAAATCAAATTCGCTACTTACATCCGTTTCAGGTATCACCAGTGAATCCTGCCAAGACTGATTTGCTACTGATTCATTGTCTGACTCAGGCAATTCTGCATCGCTTTCTAACCCATCACAAGGAATCGAATAAAAGCGTTTTGTTGTCATCGCTGATGCCATGGAAAGTGTTGCTATTATGAAAGAAATTAAAACACATATACCGTAATGTTTATCAGTAAATGCATGAGAAGCCAAATATGGCACGACAAAGTTGGACGAATTTTTCTGTGAATGCATGAGAAGCCATATTTGGCTGTTCTAAAAAATGCGTGATTTTACAAATTCTACAGGCACAATTGAAAAATATTGTTATACACACTATTCACAAAGCTATATACTCTACAAAAAAAAATATATAAGCATACCAACTTACTTGTAATTAAATAAATATATGTTTTATTTTGTATATTTTCACTGTACGAAGTGACCACGTGTACTTATAAACAAGACTTAGGTTTTCTATGCACCTATGTAAAGAACAGAGAAAAAAACATTCGTCTCATAATCACAAAGGTCTACTTGTGTTTTTCAAACACTATTATTTTTCAAAACTGTTAATTTTTGATGAGAATGTGCATTTGAAATTAAAAAGCCATATATGGCTGCATATGCAGTAGAGGGTTAACTCTTTTTTAGTGTTGAAATTTTTTTCTCGCCCCATTTTTACTCGTGAGTTTATTTGACAGTTCAATGCGGGAACCTTTCTCACAAAAATGTTACAGACGCACTTTTTCTGTAAATTCGCGAGTTATTTCCTTACGTGACGGCTAGTACTCGCCAAAAAAATGTTACAGACACAGTTTAGTGAGAAAAACAGTTGTAAACAAATTTGTGATTTTTCCAACAAATAAATGTTTAGTTTATTTTAGTTAGAAATTTGTTATTGTTGCCTCTTCAATGGGGATGAAAAGGCAAGAAAACTAAGGTAAGCAATTAGGGTACTTACGATTTTTTCCGGAAGAAACAAAAACTAGTTTGACTAAAAACGTTATAAAATAAACTTTTTGTTTATTAAATAAAAGCTGCTTTGTTTGTACAGCCTTTTGTATTTAAAAAAAAAAACCTGTGATGGCGCTTTTGCTAGATTGACTGCTCTCAATATCAAAAGAATGAACCATTAATAATAACGAGCATGGCACTCAATCATAATAGCTTTAGCTCGACTTAAAGACAATTTTATTTCAAGTTATCTAGCGATTTTTGTAAAAGAATCGGATAAGCTCTTCCATAGTTATTTTAAAATCGGTGGAACAGACTTTTCAAAAAACCCAATGTTATACAAAATAATTACAAAAAAAAAAAAAAAAATCCACAAATCGTCAGCTCAGAATTGGTTTGACCTACCGACCATTTTTAAAAAAATTGAGTTTGGTATATCAAAATATATATTTGAATACCCTCTTTTTGAATCCAAAATCTGTTTTGCGAATTTTTTTTGTGGTTTCTGAGATAAAAAGCATTAATTTTGCTGCATATCAACTGTTTAAAAATTTTTTAAGTTTTGTTTTGCTCTACAAGCTACTGTTTGGCGATTGCAGCAAATTCTTCATATAAAAACGTACAAAATAAAATTTACTGTTGCTTTGCTGCATTGCCGTAAGAAAAAAAGTAGTTAAAGCAAAAGCAAAGTAAAATGACAACAAGAAAATAAATTTGTGAAAAATAGTTTTATAATGGACCCAACCAAGTGTACGGTTTGCTATTATTTGTGTTTTTAGCCTACCTAATGGAAATGCTTCAAAATTTTACTACAAACGAAAATTAAATATGTTTAATCTTACAGCAACCATTATTATGTCATATATACCAACTTTTACTTATTGTGCCTTTTTGAAGCTCATAGTGGTCGGAGTGGTAATAATATTCCTAGTGCTTAAATTAAAATTTTAAATGAATTAATAAAAGATTATCCACTTATTAAAACCTTGACATTATGGAGCGATTTTTGCGTACCTCAATCAAATTAATCAAATTAACACAACCGCAATCAAAATGTTCTTTAAACAAAATAATATTGATGCCGTAATACAAAAGTCTTCAGAACCAGAATATTCTTTAATTCAAGAATTGGACTGTGTCCATGGTGTTATTGACCGGTACTTAAAGAATATTGAAATTCATAGTCCTCTTCATTTACTAAATTTGCTTAAAACAATGCCAAATAATAAAACAAAACATAAAGTTATGGAAATGCTTCCGGAAAATTTTCGCACATACAAGTTGGAAGCAAATAAAATGGATTTTCGAAAAGTCCCTTTTGCTAAAATTAAAGTACTTCTATACAGTTAAAATAATGATTTGTGTATATATTATAAAACTTCTACCAGAGAGGAAAAATATAAAAATGCAATTTTGGTTAAGTCTGCATCAAAAAATTTTTTGAAAACTCCTGAGAAATTGTTGACGAATGTTTTGAAAATATCGAAACCATCATTTATTTCCAGCGATTAAAATAGAGACATAAAAGACTTGCTTATATTTCTTCCACGTGTTGATAAAGCTTATTATAAAAATTTACTCAATATTAAGTTTTAAATTTTCTTTTTACTTTTGCATTATTTAAGTTGTTTAATTTGTGGCTTTTTATGTAACTTTTCATAACAGTAGAACTGTTTTTTCTGTTTTTGTAAAGTAAAATCAAATAAAAAAAACTATAAAAAAAAATTCATCTCAACAACAAGTTACTCAATACACATCAATAAGTCACTTTTTTAATTTTTTTTTTTAGAAAAGTGGCGTATGCGGCACAAAACAATATTTTTCATTTTCAAAAAAATACTATTAAATTCTAACTTTATTCATGAAAGTGCGCAAAAATTAGCATTTTTCTTCAAAACATATACCGGAAGCAGTGGTAAAAATATAAAAAAATTCTATCGGGTACAATTTGAGAAATCTTCATGTGAATCTTCTTTGTCGTTTTTCTCCACTCCGACTTTTTGGCATATGCGCCAAACCAATTCTGAGCTGACGAAATGTCTGCTGTTTTAGTACTAAGGGGATCATAACACATCAAAAGTTATACTCTTTTTAATTTTTCTTGTTGGACAGTGTTTTGGAAGGATCTAGTTTTTTAAAAACCTTTTCCGGGATGTGGCTTTAAAAGGGATCAATTGTAATCATTCAAGTTGGTATTTTCTATTCTTATAAAAAGAATTTTTGCGAAATTGTACGACAATACCTGCATTTCTTCGCCGATTCAACGTAGCTGTGTGGTTTTTTTTGTTTTTTTTTTTTGTTGCGGGTAGCTTACCTAAGCACGCGGGTCAAAAATGTTGCTATTGAATTAAATAGAACTTAATTATTCAACAATTTAATAAAATTAACACCAAAATTATTATTTGCTGTTAAGTCAAGTCGTTAGAAAAAATTATGTTTCCAACAGACACACAGAAGGTCATGGCTAAATCGACTAAGAATCACTAAGGGACCCAGAATATATATACTTAATGGGGTCTTGAATCAATATCTCCAACGGCATGACAAACTTAATATACTCTCATTTACCACTCATGGTGGTGGAGGGTATGAAAAGACAAATAAAATCTTAAGAATTTTGCATTCTATTAACTGGGTGAGAGTATCGTGTGGCGTTTTGACTCCCTCTCAATGAACTAAAAGAATTGGATTTTATTAAAATAATGCAAACATTTATAATAGATAGACATACATCCATACATACATACGTGAAGGTGTTTATTTTGATTCGTATCTTAAAAGTGCATGTGTATGAGTATGAAGATGACAATTGTAAAGTAGTCCCGTACATTATTTCCAAAAGTGCGAGATAGACAAATGACAGTTATAAAATAGAAAACTCAAATAAATAAATAAATAGATAGATTAATGTGTTTGAATTTGTGGACAAAGAATTGTTTTTACTGATGCTGCTGGTACGTTACACTGCGTTTTACTCTTTTAACCTTTTCATTTCATATTTTTTCCATTTACACTTATTATTTATAAGACAACAACAACATCAAGACTGACAACCCCAATAACAATAATAATAATAATATTGCTTTAATAATGATAATGATAATCGTCAGAAAAATTGTGGACAAAAAAAGATAATTTTGAGAACTAAAATGACAAGTGAAAAATGTAGCGAAAAAATACACAACATCCATCGCACACAGAGATAAATGATTTAAATAAAACTGTTGTAGAATTAATACAGATAGATAATAAAGCACTAACAAAATCTTCAACTCTTACCAAGCCGAATTATTAATGAAGTTAATATTTGGAAAAACTTAACATTTTTCTGGAGACTGTTCTCGTATGCAGTTCATCATTAAAACAAAAGTATCTAAAAAACAAAAACGTGCTCGCAGTGCTGTGAATTTATTAAGTAGTTTAGCAAAGTCCTTAAAAAACGTAATCCTTTAAATAACAAAAATTTTAAAATTTATTTAAGAAAAATATAAGAAAAAAAACATAAATAGTGATGGGTGAAATCGTTGAGCAAACATCCAATACAACGGATGCCAGTGATAAAAATACAACACAAACTATTTCTAGTGATCGCAGTGATAATTTAGATGCTAATAATGCAGAATCGAAATTATTGAAGAGTAATATTAACGGTAGTGCTCCTAGAAATGGTTTGAAAAAGCAAAAAAGTGTCAAGTCCGAACAGGATCGTAAAATGACCGAAGATATAAATAAATTATTACGTGATATGCCACTGACAGATGATATGACATGTGGTTTTTGGATATTTAAGGGCACATTTTTTCAAAGGTAAGTAAGAACAAGTAAGAGTGCTATATTCGGCTGTGCCGAATCTTATATACCCTTCACCATTTTGCGAGCAGAATACAGAGCAACTAGACAAAAACTAAATAAAACTGGTAAATAATTTTTTTTTAAATAAGAGACAACCGGTTTTGAACTTCGCTTTTCATAAGGGCCCAGAATATATATACTTTATACGGTGTAGGATCAATATTGTAGAAATTACAGTTATACATATATACCTTTTTTACCTTCGGTGAAGGGTATAAAAAGAGTAATTTTCGGGTCTAATCTAATCACAGCATTCGATACTATCGTATCGAATAAACTATTGAATTTTTTTGCATACGATAGACACTGGCGTATCGAATGAAAACTCGATAAATGTAATGTCGAGTTACTCGATGTCGAATGCTTTTATTTCAAATTCAATACATTTCATTCGATATCGAGTTTCAAGATACCAAAATAAATAATTTCGATGAATTTTGCTCGATATCGTATGCGGTGATTAGACCCCAGTATTTCGGTTATAACTCATACAAATTTCCGACATTTCGGTATATAAGTCATATACATAGGACATATGGCAGCCCTAAATTTTAGGTTTTTATAAAAATTTTGATCTTTTTTAGCCCATTTTTGGAGCATTTTGCTCATAAATTACCCATTATCTAACCGATTTGATATTTTTATATACCGACGTGTTAAGGAAGAATTTTACCATTTACTTAAGTTATATTTATATATAAACATTTATATATACTTGTATACATATATTTTAACAAAGTTAATTATAAAAAAGAGTAATTTTTGTGGATTCAGTATTTCGGTTATAACTCTGCCATTTTTAACCGATTTGGCAGATTTATATACCGACGTGTTTAAGAAGAAATTAACCATTTACTTGAGTTGTAAAGCTTGGATTCGGGGAGATCTATGGTTCCCGAAAGAGGATATTTAAAAAAAAAATTAATTTTGGTCATAACTTTTTTGTATCTGAACCGATTTTTCCGAGTTTTTTATATATGTTCTACTAAAAATTTCCGATATTTTGGTATATAAGTCATATCCATAGGCCGTATAGCAGCCCTAAAATTAAGGTTTTTATAAAAATTTTTTAGCCCATTTTTTGAGTATTTTGCTCATAAATTACCCATTGTCTAACCGATTTGACAGTTTTATATACCGACGTTTATATAAACTTGTAAATATATATTTTAACAAAGTTAATTATAAAAACAGAGTAATTTTTGGGGATTCAGTATTTCGGTTATAACTCAGCTATTTTTTAACCGATTTGGCAGATTTATATACCGACGTGTTGAAGAAGAAATTTTCCATTTACTTTAGTTATAAAGCTTGGACTCGGGGAGATCATTGGTTCCCGAAAGTGGGTACTTAAAAAAAAAAATAATTTAATTTTGGACATAACTTTTTTGTATCTGAACCGATTTTCCCGAGTTTTTTATAAAATATGTTCTACTAAAAATATCCGATATTTTGATATATAAGTCATATCCATAGGACATTTATGTTTTTATACAATTTTTTATTTTTTTTGTACGGGAGGTACCACGCCCACTTCTCTAATCCCGCCCACATTTTGGAGGATGGTGTGTATTGGCAACCTAAATGTGTGTACCTAATTTGGAAACTTTGGCTTTTGACGTTCTCAAGATATACGGAAATAAAAAATACAACAACAACAAGGGATTGTTGGAAAAATTTAGAGGTAGTCGTGGTTTTTTGCTCATATCTCCGTCATTTTTGGACCGATCTGGCTGAATTTCAATAGCAAACTTAAACGGAGTATATGTGACATAAATATACATCAACCTAGTCCACATCATTTCTGGGGTTTTCCGAAAACCCATTTCAACATACACACGGACAGACGGACAACCGGATTCAAACTTCGCTTTTCATAGGGACCCAGAAAATATATATACTTTATAGTGTGTAGGATTAATATTGTGGAACATACAAACGGAATGACAAAGTTATATACACCCTCTTACCTTCGGTGAAGGGTATAAAAACATTTTTGATTCAAAATAAATGTGAGAAAATGTAAATAGGAAATTACGCCAAATCAATTGTCATATTGATTACCATATATGTACATCAATAAAATTAATTTTTTAATTGAAAAGGCAAAACTGTAAGCATAAAAAATATATATTTTTTCATTGAAATTCATCAATATTTAACAAATATTTTTAACAATAAATTTGTGATACATATTAAATAAAATATTTGTTGACAATTTTTATTACGTGTTCGTCATATTAACGTAATATTTTGTTGGTATTTAGTGTTTTATTTTTTGAAAAAAATGAAATACATATAAAACATTTTTTCATTCATCTTTATTGAAATTATTAAAAATGACATCACAAATGCCACAAATACTTATTTCAGAAATATTCTTAGAACTGGATGCACTATAATGTTCTAACATCTGCATAAAACCGAATCTTGATTTCGTTTTTCAATAATCTGCCTATTATTTGCCCTTTAAGTGAGTTAAGCCAAAATAATTTATATTTTTTTTCATTTTGTATGTAATAGTTATTTTGCCACAAAATAATTTTTACTGTGAACTAAGGTATTTAAACGATTAACCGTTGTTCGATTAATCGAATAATTTTGGGCGATTAACTGTTCGAATAATTTAAATGGCTTTCTTTTCGATTAAGGAATAATTCGAATAATTTATGTCGATTACTCGAATAATTTATGTCTATTATTCGATTAATAATTCGAATAATTTATGTCGATTAATCAAAAATTGGTTTTTCAGTATTAGTGTTTTTTTATGTAAAAAAACAAGCCGGTACGTTTTAAATACCCTTTAATTGTTTCTTAACTCAGGAACATATCGACCCCGTTGCGCGAAATTATCGTATATTGAGTGTTTTTTTTTATGCTATCTTGTTCTACATTCAAAGAGACGTCACCTGACAAAATACTGTAGGCAAATTCCACTTCGTTGCTCCAAAAATTGAATGTATATTTTCATTTTGATATTGCAAGCGAAAGCAGAGAAAATTAGAAAACGGCTGTTCTGTAAAATTGGGTTTTGTAACATACTATAATTTCGCGCAAAGGGGTCGATATCCTTCGAGTTACAGTTTTTTAGAATAAAGTATAGTACAAAGACTGAAACCGAAGAGTTTAGAAATAATTTATTTTTAAAAAGGTTATGTACAGACTTTTACCACAATGATTCAGATGAAGAAGGTGATTTTTTTTGAAACGAATGAAAACAACCTTCTACCAGAGCTTAACAAGACTATTAAAATATTGGTATCAAAGTAATTTTTGGCAATACAACATTTTTAATTTATAAAATTTTGTTTGTGGTGCTTAATTCCCAACTTTAGTTCTTGAAAAAACACTGAAATTTATTGTTGGAGGATAAGCCAGTTTCTATGAGTGTTTCACTGGTTGCTTAGGCTAGATCATTTGGCAACATTCTTCCAAAAATGTTTAGAAAAGCCAAACATCTTAGCAAAGAAAACTACAGAGTGAATGAGCAGTGTTAAGTGTTTGCAATTTTATACGCTCAATATTCAACCTGTTAATGAAAAATGCTTCTCGAATACATAAGAGCACCTGATAAATGTATATAGAAGTACATAGTATATATTACATATATTATTATATTAATGCACCTACAGTATGTGCTGTGGCGACCTTGTTTGTTGAAACTACCTAGATGGATGACTTGTCACAACTTGCTTTACAAAACTTTCAAATATCGTCTGCTTTGCAGCATTGAAACGATATAATTTTCCAAAAAAATAAGGGCTACTCATATTAGGCTAAGTGGCACTGAAGTGCAGTTTTGCTTGTTAACTTAGCTATTTAATAGAAAATAGGTTCAATCGATCATTATCAAATGTGTTGGAAGTTTTTTCGATTGTCTAGTTATTCTAGCTTAAAGCACAAGTCTACTGCACAAAATGCTGGAAAAATAACAAACAAAATATAATAACACAGTCTTACATTTCGATAAAATTTTTCGTTTGCTAGAAATTAAAGTTGTTTCCCAGCAAAAACTGATGCTTCCTCGGAAGCAGTAATGTAAGGGAGAATTCGGAGTGAAGCGCTTACAATTCTATGAAATATTACATGATTTTTGTTTGGAATTCCTCGCGTAGAAGCTCTGCTGTAGAGATCTAAAGATCGCTTATTTCACGCTTTGAAAACTGACATGAAAAAATTGTTATGTCAGCGCTTAAAAATTTGTGTATAAATCTAAAATATTTTTTGGAATAAAAGGGTTATAGTCTTATAATAATTATGTATGATTTTTGTAAAATTAAGCTTAAATTTTTAATTTTTTATCAAAAGAATTAATGATTTCAGTGCTTCAATAAAGCAGTAGAAAATGCAATCTTAAAAAAACAAATAATCAGCGATTCTCTTCTAATATTTAGCATCGCATTTAAGAATTGTAGGATTGTATGCCTAATCTTTCAGCAGTAGAGTAAGGCAGAAGCAAAAAAGGAAGCGGTTGGGATGCAGTATACGTGTTTATTGCTTCCAAATCTTGAAAAATTTTTGCTGGGTTCTTTAGTTATTTGGAATACTGAATCTGCACTCCACTTGTATACCCTCTTCCGCTAGTGGTGAACAAGCGTATACTAAGTTTGTCATTCCGTGTGAAACCTTTTTGTTATTCATCTCAAAAAGCATAAAGTATACATTTAATGGGTCCTATAGTAATTCTACGTCGATTTAGCCATGTCCGTCCGTCTATTTAAAACACGCCAACTTTCAAACAACTCAAAAGAAAAACTAATATTGACGTCAAATGGTTTATAATTATTAGGGTATTCATTCGGTTAACCGTTAATCGGTTAACCGATTAATTACTACCCGATTAACTGATCGGTTAATTTAAAATTGGCTTTTTTCGATTAACGATTAAACCGGTTAATTTCAGTCGATTAACCGATTAACCGAAGTAACAAAATTTTAAATTTTTTTTTGTAGTATTTCAACATATATTTTTGTGTTTTACAAAAATGTATTTGTATAGTAAAATATTTTTTCTTTCTTGCAATACATTCTTTAAATACAGTACAAGATAAGAATATGTTCGGTGCTGAGCTTTGCCAGGATGAGTCAGATGATGAGCTGACAGTAAAATAAACTCTCGATTGTAACACAAACAATCTTTTAACAGAATTCGGTTAATTTATTAACCGAAGCAATTAGAAGTGTTTAAAGTTTTTAAAATTAAAACTGAATTCTAATTATGTCATAATGGAGAATTTTAATTGTTTAGAGAAATACTGGAAAAGAATTGAGAAATAAGATAAGCTGCATTAAGGATTGCTTTCGAGATCTCCCTTTCATTCGTGAACATATGTACTTCTATGCCAAAGTTCATGTTTCTAGATAAAAAAAACAACCAATTGCAATATTAATGACAATTGAAAAATTACCAGTTAAATGTTATTTTAAACTTAAAAATTGTATGTACCCAACAAACACGAAGTCAAACCTTTGATATGAAATGCCTTTATCATTTGACTTCAAACACAATTCTCAAACGTTTTTCAAATGTTTGATTTTAACATTTAAATTCAAATTGATAATGATTTGAAAATAAACATTTGGCATCATATGTTTTATCCATTTGATGTCAAATTGGTATCAAATGTTAAATTCAATCCAAAACTAAACTTGGCAATACTTAATCGAAATATAAATGTAAACATTAAAAATGGCGATTAGAGTCACATTTTTTTGACTTCGTGGTTAAATGTGTTTTGGAAGTGAACGATTTATTTTTTGTGAAAAATAAAAATTATTTGTGAGTATGTAATTACAAGGATTAAAAATAAGAATTAAGTAAAATAACACGGGAAAGTGAAGAAATTAAAAGTTTGTTGCATGATTGCGGGCTACAATTCTCAAAATAAAAGGGAGCCAATTATTTCGTTGTTGCTAGAATTGGAGGACGGAAAGAATATTATTTCAACTTTTAGCTATGGTGCCAAATGTTTATCTCACAGTGTATTTAAATAAATAATTAATTTAAATTAAAAAAATAAAATGTTTTTTATTTACGTTTCACATGGTATTAAAATCCACATTTGAAAATTACGTTTGAAAGCAAGTTGAAAATAAAGGCATTTTTCAATTTGAAAATAATTTCCCCTTTTTGTTGAGAACGCTATGATTTTCAAATGATTTTCAAATTATTATCAAACGTTTGTCGTTTGAGAAAGCGTTTGATTTCAAATCATTACCAATTTGAAATCAAACCTCCGTGTTTGTTGGATATAAACAAAAATTAAGGAATAATCAATTACTTATATACATTTTTCGCAATGTGTGTAATGCATAGAAATCTGGACCAACCTTTTAATATATCCATCGATTAAGAATCACTTGTTTAAGTGATCTAACGATGTCCCTCCATCCATCCGTCCGTCTGTCTGTCTGTTCATGTTAACCTTGTGCGCAATGTACAATTTGCAATCTTTTACAAAAATTTATCAAATCTGGTAAATAGATTTTAAATGTACTAAGGACGAAGTCTATATAAATGTTGAGAATCAGTCTATAATTTCACATATTTTTCATTAAATTTTCTTTCCAAATTAGACTCTTTGTGTCCGTAAACCATCTAATTACGTTGGTAAAAAAATTAAATTCGCCCCAAAAATATTTTAAATGTTAACGTTAACAAACAATTTAGCGACCGACTTTAAAATCCATTAAAGACAAAAAATCTCATATGGATGTTAATATCTAGATAATATTCGGCACAAATTACTCTTCTATGAATGTTTACCTCTTAACAGAACTTTGTTTTTGTGAGCCGATGACTGCACATTGTTTTCAAATAGGGTAAAACCTTGAAAATTCATCTTTAATAAGCAATTATTAAATTTAACAAACGTTTATTTAGGAAATTTTGCATAGAAAATTTGTTCTGTAAACCTTTGTTAAATAATTGTTTTTTTTTTTTGTGAATACAGGCATTATTGTTTAGGCTTTACCGATTATAATTTCTTATTTCAGGATTGTTGTTATCAAATGGAACTGTTATTAAATTGTTTTATCATTTGTTTTGAAATTAACAATTTTTAGATATTTTGTGGCATATTTTGAATAAGTTTCAGGACATATTTTCAAGTTTTTACTGCATATTTAATGCATCCTAGGTGGCTAGGCAGTAGATTCCTGGGCAAATTAGGGGATGTCTCGGGTTGCGGACTCGAGAATCTGATAGGATTTGTAATGGGGATGGCCTGGCTGCGCGAGAGTAGGCTGGGTGCTGGACGCACGTAGGGCGTATTTGGTTGAGTAGGATTTCTCTCGGGTTTGGTCCGAAACCTTCTTTCCTATTTATCTTATGCTTTCTCTGTTTATTTCACTAATTTTCTATCTCCCTAGGGCTATTTCTGAATAAGGCATCACAATGGACCATATTGGTCTCTGGGTGAAGGTGTGAAGGAGACTTCACACCGGCCTTTCTACCTACCTACCTACCTAATGCATCCCAGTTCAAATACCTTAATCCGAAAAAATAACCTTAATAAATTTGGTTCAATTCAGTTGCTAAGCCCTGCTGTTGGATCAAGCCCATTTCGCTTTATGTCTTTATTACTTTAAATCTGGGGTCTGATTGTGGCAGTCTTGATCGAGTACTTTCTCGATTCGAAAGCAATTTAATATCTAATTATTTCAGTTGTAAAGCATAAATTTAAGTTTCACAATACTGAAAAAATAATTTCGATTCGTTCAGTATCGACTGAAAGAATTATAAATAAAATTGCTTTCGAATCGAGAAAGTACTCGATCACGACTGCCAGAATTAGGCCCCTGAATTAAATCATGTTTTAAGATTTCTGCAGAGGTAATTTTTTTAGTTAACCATGTTATATTCACAATTAAAAATGTCTAACATAAAATCTGTTTTTATATCTTTGTTGGTTAAAAAAAATTCTTGTCAGGTTTTTTTTAACCGATTTTCCTTTATAGAACATTTTTCTATGGGAAGTACAGAAAAAGACATGTGGGTTTTTGTCTGTTTTCTTATATGCGAAGTGCTTATATTCGTTATCACTTTCAGCAGTATTAGCCAGCATTTTCAAAAGATGGAAAGAAGTTGAAGTCTTTTATATTTTGACAATTCAACTCTTTTTTCCACTCCAATATAACTCGCTGGCCTCTGAATAAAACAACATTTTCGTTGCAGCTATAAAACGTTGAAAGAAGGGGTTGCCAGCTGTTCAATACCTCACAAATAGGAGATAATTTAGTTTAAGCATTTGTCTTTGACTCGAAAGGGAGCCCACTTTCAGTCATGTGGCAAATACTTTCCGACATAATTTTACCGTTCAATCATGACGGAAAGTACTTTCCGCAGAGCTCCGTTTCGAGTTTCGAAGGAATGGAAGACTACAGAACGGTGCATCAGATACCTTGTACTCATAATGAATAATGATATGAGGTTCTAATTTGGCTCACAATTTATAATTTATCACAGGTCTTATTAAAAATCCACTCCATAAAAATTCTAATACTTGATAAAGGCTATCAAAGGTTCGGCACAGCCGAATAAATGTAGCGTTCTTACATAAGATTAAAAAAATAGACTATAAATACCATGTCTTAAATTAACTTATAAACGTTTGTGGCAAATTATCATTTCTTTAAACAAAGACGTCTCCAATTCTTATCTTAACCAAAGAAAGATAATTCTATAAGTCTGTCTATTTAAATGTATTTAATTTTTTGTTTCTTTTTTTTAGATTTGCAAATCAAACATCTTATGTTGTATTATATGGCCTGGTGGGTTGTATATTCTCAATGACATATGCCTACTTTAATGGAACGATAACAACCATAGAGAAAAGATTTAAAATACCATCTAAAAACACTGGACTAATATCGGTGGGAAATGATATAAGTCAAATGATGGTCTCGGCAGTGTTAAGTTATTATGCGGGCAGAGGACATCGGCCGAGATGGATAGGATTTGGTAAATACTGTTAAAAGCTGCCAACGAATAAAATAAAATTAAATATTTTCTCTTCAAAGGTCTCCTAACAATAGTGGCGTTTTGTATGCTAACAGCAGCACCCCATTTCTTGTATGGACCAGGGGAAGACGCTTTAGCATTGACAGCAGAATTTGGAGCTTTACCCGATGAAAATGCTACCATGGAGGTGTTAGAAGAGCAACGTTCAAAAACCTTGTGTCGCCTAAGAGGTGATAACATAGAATGTGAAGAGGGTGAGGGTAATTTTGCCCCACAAGTGGTACTCTTCTTGGCACAATTTATCTCAGGCATTGGTGGTTCCTTGTACTATACACTAGGTGTTTCATACATGGACGATAATATTAAGAAATCTAGGACACCCGTTTTACTAAGTGAGTTGCACTTACTTGATTGCATGTTTCTTTATTCTAGCAGCATCATCTAGTAGTAGTAGTTCAGATTAATAATTAAAAACTTAGAATTATATTGAGGGCAATAAAGTCGGTTTGTATACACACTACTTAGATAAACATTTTATAACTGCTTGTATAAATACGTAAAGATTCTTAATAAAAAGACAAGTAGAAATTGTAAATGTTTCAAGGTTAAGATAATATAACAAATAACACACTTCCAGGTTTATCTTACTTTTTGCGTATGTTGGGTCCTGCCATCGGTTATGCCTTAGCCTCTCTGTGTTTAAGGGTCTATATTGCTCCCCAATTGCATCCGGTTATTAAAATGAAAGATCCTCGTTGGTTGGGTGCCTGGTGGATGGGCTGGTTAATTATTGGTGCCATGATCTTAATTAGCGGTACATGTTTAACCATGTTTCCCCGAGAACTACCCAGAACAGCTGCTCGACGTATGGTAGAAGATGAACGAAAAAAGCAACGGGTTTCTGTTAAGGATAATGAAAAAACCGAAAAAGAAATACTTAATGAACAGCTAGAAGATAAACCCGTAGTAGAACATAAGGCCTCATTTATGGACATGATGATCACTTTTAAACGTTTGACCACCAATAAGACTTTAATGTATAACAACTTCTCATCAGTATTTTATTTCTTCGGTTACACGCCCTATTGGATATTTACGCCGAAGTATATAGAAATACAATATCGTCAGTCGGCTTCGACATCAAGGTATGTGAATTATTCCTGCTCTGTTTTTTTTTCTAATTTTTAAATATTTTTTAACATTTCGTTAAGCATGGTCACTGGTACAGTGGCTTTAGCCTTCTCTGCAGTGGGTGTCTTGTTATCAGGCTTTATTATTTCCAAATACAAACCTCGAGCTCGTTATATGGCTGCTTGGAATGTTGTGGTTGGCTTTTTAACAGTGGTGGGTATAATGACTTACGCTTTTATTGGTTGTCCCGGTAATGAACAATCTGTAGTGGTGAATATTCATGATAAGTAAGTTTTTAGTCTGGGTTAACATTATGAAAGTTTTCTTTCCGAAAGTCTGAGTTAATGGGTGAGAGGGGAAGAGAACATGCTATTATTTTCTCCCCTCTCGTCAATAAACTCAGGATTTTTGAAAGAAGACTTTCATAGTGTGAGCCCAGACTTATGTTATTTACGTTTCTTATAAATATTAACAACTTTTAATATCAATATTAATACATTTTACTCTTTGTTAGAGATCTAAGTAGTACTTCCACATGCAACTCAGCTTGTGGCTGTGATTACGTCCGTTACTCTCCGGTATGTGGTGAAAATAATATGACTTATATTTCTCCTTGTCATGCAGGCTGTCAGAAACAACACATAACAAGTACGGGAGCAAAGGCATGTTTTCGATTTAATATCTCGAAAAAATATTTTTTCGTATAAAATATCCAAAAAGAAATAAATTGTTATTAATAACACTAGTAACATAGTTAATTAGACCTCCTTTTGCAATACATCATGTCTGTGTGCTGATCAGTGATTACATCATTATTACAAAAATACCAATCGCAACAATTTCTAGTTAAAGTGTTCCTAAACCACAATTCTAATTATTTGGATTATAAACGTTTTTAAATTCAGTAATTGCAAAAGTAAATTAGTTTTCAGAAAAAGTTTGGAGAAGTAACGACAAGCAACTTGTATTTCAAAAGGAGGTCTTTTCAACTTGTATTGCATAGCAGTGTAATCTTTTAAGTTAAAAAGAAACTAACCAAGCTTTTTTTCTCAATTCCAGTATTTCTATGATTGTTCATGTATACCTAGTGTGAACGCCACACTAAACCTTAGCCCCGCATTTGAACGTCTTACTTCGATGGAATTGACAGAAAATGAATTCAATAATACTAAGTCAACGGTGATTACATCCTTATCCACATATCCAGACGTAAGTAAAATAAGGTCAATTATTTAAGAGATAACTACTATTTGTGGACCCTTCAAAGCCACCAGTAAGCATTGCACAACAGACAGATTGACATGAACTTAAAGGTTAGAGGAAAGCTCGATAATTCGAGCAAGTTCTCTCGAACATCCCTTCACCACAACTGGGATATCGATTTACATGAGCACCTGCACATGGTGTGCTAACATTAAGCACTTACCAAATGCCCCCGTGTGAGTAAAGGATCATGTGCACACACAGGTAGCAATTTCGAGTCTATTATCACCTTATACACCCACCCCTTGTTAAGGAGCCGGAGCTATCTCACTTACACTGATAAACATTAACTCAAGCAGCTTCTGTTGAATAGCAACAGCAAATAGGGCTACCACAGACCGAATTTACCCACTAGGATGGAAAATCTATCTTCCACGTGAATGTAACCCTACCTGCGACTTTGGGTTTAAATCACAACCACCACGTGCGCTCCGATAGTAGCTCTTCTTGAACCCTTTTGTGAGATTGAAACCCAATCCTCTATCAGAAAAGCAAGGCTTCCGCAAGGACAACCATCCTGAAAGACGGAAAGCATTTGCCGCAAGAAGCATAATAACTTCACCAAAAGTCACACCGGTGCTGGTACAACAGGTACTACTGACTCCCTTAGCACCTCAGTTAAGAACTGAGGTACAACCTGGATGTCAATGATTTCCACAGGACCCCAAGGAGCTCTGTCTTTTGGAAGTTTAGTGCATCCCAGGTAGCATTCACCTGATTTTAAAATTTATGGTATTCCGAAGAAAACCAGTACATTTAAGCGCCGAGGTTAAGTGCATAACCAAGGCAAAATGGTCAATAGTCACTTTGTGGATCTTAGAATGTCGTCAACCTGATTTTTCCGAAGGATGTCACATCAAACGGTGAAAAATCCTTTAGATGATCCCTGCACCACCGGAGGTCCAAAGGTCGAAAGGGTATAAGTGGGACAGGATTTCCGGGAGTACCTACCAAAGTGACTTAGCTCCATTGTGCTCTTTGCCCCACCACCGCCACTGCGATTGAACACAAAAATCACACAGACAGTAATCATTTGACAAAATTATACACTCGTTCCTTGTTTTGAAGCTATCTAACATCCCCTGTGGTTTTGAAACAAGCAGAATCTGCTAAATGGTAGCAGCACCTAGGGAGATCCGGCGTCAGATAACCTTTCCTCGTGGAAGAAACTCAACCTCAGTCAAGCTGACTTATGAAGATCTCCTTCGCGCGACCACCATGTGATCCCCGAAGGGACTTTACCAACAGTCAGGCTGGAGCTGAAATTCCATGTGTTCCTAATTACCTTGGTACTTCGGGATACCGAAGTGAAGCTATGATAAGCAAAGTCGATTAAACGATATACGTATTTGTATTGGTGGAAATGGGCTTTTCGAGGACCCCATATATAATGGGGACTAGATTGACATAAAGCCTGGAAAAGTTTGCTTTTGAAATTCAGACCAATAGCTAAGAAAAGAGCAAAGCAATATGCTTCACCTTGTAAAGTATTCGTTCTAGACACACCTCTAAGTACACCGATCGATTCAGAAAGTTATGCCCGTCCTCCGAGCTGGCAGTCCATGTAAACCTTGTGCACAAAGTACAGCTCTCAACTTTGGAGATAATTTGATTAAATTAGGTACATAGCTTCACAGGGACCAAGCCAATTATAAATGGTGAGAATCGGTCCGTAATTTCACACAGTCCCCATAAAAGCTTTTATCCGGCACATATTCTTTGTTAACCATGCTATTATGTTAGCATTTATATTAAATTTTGGTGGAGCCTTATTTGATTGAAATTTAAATCAGCTTATTAAATTTTATTGATAATATCTACCGTACAAATATTACCCCGAAAATAGCTTTCAATGGCATGACTTTCTTATAAATGTTGGTATTGACATAAAAATTGGCAACAATAAATTTTACGAAAGCCATTATGTCATTGCAAAATTTTGTGCCGGTAGATCTAAAATTGACTTAGTTTTCAGGTTTACCTACATTCTTAAATCAGTTAAAGTCAAACAATTCTCATATAGATAAAGATATCCGAATAATATTTGGCACAAGCAACTTTAACATGAATCTTAACTTCATACCATAATTTTGTTCTGGGCCATTTTTGCTCATGGATTCATAATATGGAACTCTCTTCAAAATTTGTCTGTAAATACTCGGTCTTGCTTGTTTTTACATTCTTTTTGAAGTTTCCTTATTAATATTTTTTTAACTTTCACCGAATTAAGGGTTATATTATGCTAGGGTATATACAAAAAAAGCTTAGTTGATAAAATTGAGCTCAAATATTCATTATATATGTGATTCGTTTTTCTAAGGAGCCAATGCGGCCCATTATTTCACCTAGCAAATTTATGAGACAGGACCAATAATTGATTACAGATAAGACCTGCTCTTGAAAATCATTTTATCTAAATAATGTTCAATGATTATTTTTAGGTACTCTTTGGAATTGGTGGACAAGCCATGTACGGTGCTTGTCCCGTTAATTGTTTCACTCAATTCGTTACATTTTTAGGAGTAATGTGCCTCTTGAAATTTATTGGTGCTACCGGTAGAGCATCGAATTTCCTGGTCTCAGTACGTTGTGTAACAGAAAAAGATAAAACAGCAGCTATGGGTTTTGGTATGATGATGATGTCAATGATGGCGTTCATACCCAGTCCGATATTCTTTGGTTGGGTATTAGATCGTCTGTGTTTGGTATGGGGTAAGACTTGCTCCAACAAAGGCAATTGTTGGCTATACGATCCAGAATCTTTAAGGTAACTGAAATGCATATATTTTTTTTTAATTCTGTATGTAAAACTAAAACTTTTTTTTTGCTTTTAATCTAGATATACTCTCAACATGACTGCCGCCGTTTTTGTCACAATTGGTGCTCTTTTCGATTGTGGTGTTTGGTATTACGTTAAGGATTTGAAAATATTCGATGAGGAGGTGAAAGATGTAGAAATGGAAATTGTCCAGCACGAGGAAGAAGAAATTAAAGCATAAATTTAAATAATAGAAATTAATTGTTCTTTAAATATTTTCTAGTTAAATTACAATTTTTCTTTTTATCATTCTAAAACTGTGTGAGCTCGTGTGATATTTTGTTTATGTTAGAGAGAGAGACCGAGAGAGAGAGAGGTGTGTCGGTGTGAGAATGTGTGTGTTTATTTGTTCAAAACATTATTTCTTATCTTTTTTATTTTAAGAGTGCAGTAATAAATACAATTAATAATGTTGTTTATTAAATAATATTTTTTATATTTGTAAGTGTTAAAATGTGAACATTTGTAAGTGGCCATAATTGAAACAAAAATATAAATCTTAAAAAAAATCGATTTATTTTTGTTTGTTTTATTTAACGTAGATTTTCTTTTGTTTTTATACCCATAATGTGAGTGGTGAATTGGGTATAATAAGTTTCGCATTTCGTCTGCAACACCTAGAGATATTCACATACATAAGTCAATTACGCCATGTCTGGCTGATTATTAAAAATTCGGTGGCTTCCGAAAAACTCAATAGAAAACCATGATTTCGGTGTCATACTGTTCAGCAGAAGGAGAGTTATGGACGCAAATGTGAACATACCTGTTTTTTAACATGGACCAAGCATCAAAACAATCCAAAACTTTATAAATTACACAAAACGAATTTTGTGTTCCGTAATAAGTTACAATTTTTATTTACGAATATATACAAAAAATCACATCGTTTTTTTGTTTCTCGGTGTGCTTTCGGCAATGAAGAATCTTACCGAAAATATACAAAACCGGAACACTAGAGCACACACGTGTGATTTTAAAAGGCACATGTGGTTTGAAATCACTTGTTTTAAAGAATCGGGGTAAGTTTTGTAATTAATAGCTTATCAAATAGCTTTGATGTATTAGATGATAAGGTATTAGGCCTGTATGATCTTTTTTTGGGTCAGGTATCATGTTATCATGGAGTCCTTCATTCTAGAGGATAGTAATTAATTCGTAAGATATCATTAAAAATCAAAGGAATAATTTTTATTGTCCTGCGGGGTTGTTTGGTTTTTACGAGGTAGCACGTCCAAAAAAATCTTGACGTGCTGCATGAGAGTCGACAGTGACTTCGTTTTGACAACACACAACTTGTCAATAGAAGGAACCTGGATCAAGCTTGACACCAGGCCAATACTGGGTGGTTAGAGCCAGCCCGTTGCGTTATTTCCCCAAAATGCCGAGGTTCATACGCGATATCTCAAAGAGTGCTTGTAGAAGGTAATTCCCAAATAATCCATGTCGTGTTGAATTAAACACTGGGCAATCACGCAGGAGACAAAATACAGTCTCCCAAGTTCCAGGTTCTCTGCAGCAGCGTTGCATTCATTAAAAGGGAGACCGAGTTCCATGGCATGCTAAACGATGGTCCTGTGATCAGTTTGCCAAAATGTCCCTGCGACCGATGTTAAGAAGTCGCTCAGAGCAAATCATTTCTAATGTGGGCCACGTTACCTTCACAGAAAAAATTCTCCAAAATTTTTCACCCATTAAAGCAGTGATAACCAAGCCCCGAACTAACCAAGCCCCGAACACACGCACACAAAGATATTATGTACTTGTGTGCGGTCGCAGAGACTGATGATGGTCTGATGTTCTGAAATGAACAAAGTTGTTGTATGCATGTGAATTGCCGACCGTGTCTGTGTGAAAAATACGATTATTGACTGACTCGCGAGCCTATGGAGTGGCAATCACTGCATTAAAGCATTAATCAAAATTAAAATCAGATTTAATTAAAAATTTAATCAACTGAATTAAACGCTTAATCAAATAAATTAAGCGTTTAATTGATACTATTAATTTGTTTACTGGTGCAAAATTAATTAATTTTTTAATTAATATCACAAATTTTTTAATTTAAATCAATTTTTATTTTTTTCTGTGTTGGTAGCCCAGCAGCCATCCAGTTTCTTCCAACTATCGTTAGCCATATTCAGATAGTGGCTGAAGATTTCGCTTCTGATAGTCCAGGGGGTGTTAGGATTGGCACACCCTGCGATATAACAACCAGCTGTGCATGCGCGTAACATAACCAGAGGTTATAGGCGGTCCAGTCTAGATAGTTCTTCCTTACACTGGATAAAGAGAATGGACGCTGTTTTATGCGACCTTAGTAATTATCTGGCTATCGACAAAAATGCCAATACTGCTGCTAAAATGCCTGTTATGCAGTGTTTAACATGCCCCTTTTATCGCCGGTATTTCAGCCTGAAATATGCTCGCTTCCTCCAAAAGACGGAAAGAGAAATTTGTTTTCAGCTCCCCCGAGAAAACCCCAGAGCCCACACCAAGCCTTCTTTGCCCCATCAGTGCAGTATTCATTAGCCAGGCTTCTCCTTCTCCATTCCCGCCTTGACGGAAATATGACCTTGAATTTCTGCCATGCGGGGTAGCTCCAGAAGCTTTTTATTTCTTATTTTATCAATACCTGGTGCCTTCTTAGTGTTTAAATCGGCAAAAGGCTTTACAATATTTCTTATCCCAAAGTTTAGTGGTGAAACTGTTCTGGCAATGACAGGTGGCAACTCAACTATGCTATCGTTTGTTGTTCTAGGGTTAACAACTTTTTTAAGGTGTTCAGCGAACAGGTTTCCTTTATTAATATAATTTCTTGCCCAACTTCCATTCAAGTTTCGCAAGAGTGGGTTTGAAGTTATCGGTCTTTAAAGATTTTTAGTTGATCGCCGCAATAAAAAATTAAAGTCGCGGATTGACAATAATAAAATGTCAAAATATGTAAAAAAAAAAAATTTTAATTTAAAAATTTAAATGAAATAAAAAGTGAAGATTTCCAAAAAGCAAAAAAAATAAAAAGATGCGATAGACAACTGCATTAAAGCATTAAGGAGTACCAATCAATAGATTTCGTACCATTACTTTTTTTTTGCATTGTATTAGAGAGCAGCCCCGCAGATTATGGAATGGCTTCAAGTTCTTTTCCAGGAATACAATTTTTTGAGCGTGAAGAAACTTTCTTAGCTCTTTTGTGAATTATTTTTGTAAACTTTTAAGCTGGCAGGATCTGTGGGTTGATAAAGGGATAAGGAGGGATGTTAAGGATGTAACTGATATTTGTTTGTACTTCATCCAATTTATCCGTAAGCCAGATGTCGTTGGCTAATCGGTCGGCCCAAAATTTGTTTAGGGTTCATTATATTTACTAAAGTGTTTGTGTAATCGGAATATAATTCAAGGAATGTAATTTATCGTGTTATATAAAATTAAATTATAAATTTTTTTTTTTTTAATATTTTTAATTAGGCTTAAGTTCATTAAATTTAATTTTCATTAAATTATTTTTATGAAGAAAGGAATTTTACAACATGAAAATCAATTAAAATTTACTGATAATTTTTCATTCTTGACTCAATCTGGGCTCGAACCCAGGTGTTTACGGACAGGTTACCCTGACATGTTTCGATTGCAACCACTCAATCTTCTCAGAGGGCTTGCCGTTTAACACTCGCAGCCATCGACGACTGCTGACGTCATTAGTCAAACATCAATCCTTAAACCAAATTGTATTTAACCTTTGGTAGATCGAAATTTGCTTTGAATGATTATCTATTTTAATTTATTTTAACATGTTGTTCCTTTACTTCTGTTTTTTTTTTTTCGTACTTTTGTCAAGAATTCTTCTTGAAGTTCAAAGTACATATTTTTTGTTTTTTTGTCTTTCTTTTTCTTGTTGACCTTTTCAACAAGAATGAGTCAAGAATGAAAAATAATCAGTAAATTTTAATTGATTTTCATGTTGTAAAATTCCTTTCTTCATAAAAATAATTTAATGAAAATTAAATTTAATGAACTTAAGCCTAATTAAAAATATTAAAAATTTGGATTGAAAACCATAAATAGTTCAATAAAATAACCACAATACTAATAATTAAATTATAAAATTAAAAATAAATTTTGAATAAACATTTTTGTAATTTTCGCAACTTTCGTATTTGTCCGATGGCTTTAGTGATCAACCCCAACGAACAATAATAATGTCATGAACTTTTCAATACATTAGTTTTTCTAATTCTAAATTGTGATGTCAAACTTGTTTCCAAAATTAAAAATCTTGGTGGAAGGTGGTGAAAATTCGGCCAAGCCGAATTTACCTTTCCTATAAGTATTTTTCTCAAGATAAACCCCATTTGTCAATTTAAATTTGAATAAGGAAATCAACTTTTTTTTCATCGAAATGTCTACAAACGATTTATAAATAATCCCGATAACATGATTCAACTTTTTGCTATTTCTTTATAAGATAATTTTTAAATGCATGATTAGGTTGTAAATAATAAAGCCTTATCAAATAACACATTTTGTTTTTTTGTAAAGGTTAATAACTATTATAAACAGAAGTTTTTTTTTAACAAATATAATATAATAACAGAGAGAAAGATTGCACCTTTTATTCTAAACCATGGTATAATGAGTACAAGGTATAGTCTTTAGAAATTTTGTTCTCATTTTTAAACCCCATATAACGTCACACAAAAGAAAATAAAAAAAAAGATTAAAAAAAGCGTTTAAAATCAAATAAATTAATTTGACATTTCATAGGTAAATAATGACAACTCTCCATAATAAACCTACTTTGTACTTATTATACCAAGATTTCAAAAACACTTTAATTAATATGGTTAAAAATGTATTAATTTTTAAAAAAGAGAAAATAAATATGAATATTTTTAACTATAACTCCTTAGAGAATCAAAGGTAGGATTTAACAAGTAAGAGTGCTATATTCGGCTGTGCCGAATCTTATATACCCTTCACCATTGTGGGAGCAGAATGCAGAGCAACTAGACAAAAACAAAATAATTTTTACATATGTATACATACATACATATTTATTATACTTTAAACTTCATTATAAATTAAATTTAAAAAGCGAAAACTGGTAAATATTTTTTTAAATCGTTTTTAGAACATAAAAAAAAAATTTCTTTTTAAAAAACAAGATTCGAACCAGAGAACTCACAGTTTCTAACTTAACACACCCCCTAGACAACTAAACCATGAAGGAACGTTGTTTGAATATCATTAAAATGAAATATGGCCCGTTTAATGTTCACTGTGTTGAGTTGTAATTACTTTTGATGTTTTTGTTCACCACAATAGCAAAGTTGTAAACCATAAAACTTATTTCAGTTGTGAACCGAAATATGGTAATATATTACCAAAATAGTTTGTGGCATGTAAGTATGCGTGTTTGTTTTCTTTTAACTTTTTGCGGAGTTTTTAAGTAGCAAAACAACACAAAAATTCCTAGTTTCGATTTGTTAAAATAATTTCGTTAAATAGATGAAATAATAAAGAAGGATGATAACGAAAATCATATTGAGCATTATGCTAGTATATGTAAACAAATGTAAAGGGGGGGGGGGGGGGGGGAAGAGACGGACAACCGGATTTGAACTTCGCTTTTCATAAGGACCCAGAATATACATACTTTATAGGGTGTAGGATCAATATTGTGGAACATACAAACGGAATGACAAAGTTATATATACCCTCTTACCTTCGGTGAAGGGTATAAACATATTGAGCGGTAATTTTACTTTTCATTGACCGCAACCATAAAATGACTTATCAAAAAACTTTAATTGCAAGAAGTTAAGATAATCAAACTGTATATAAAAAAATTTTTATTATGATTTTTAAATATATTAAGTTTAATGTTTGCCCTAATTCAGAAAATTTAAGAAAAAGCAATTTTGTAAAATGAATAATTTTTTCAAATAAAAAGAAAAATATTCAACTGCGATCATTATCAGGGCAAGTTTTTATTGCCATTTTAATTGACTGAAAATCAACTAACGATTTCTTAGTTTTTGCTATTTCTTAACAACGATCGTATGTATATGTTGCTTAAGGGTACTTTACACTATACCCCAAGTTTTACGTATTTTAAAGAAAATGCTTCCCTGATCTAATTAAACTGGTCTACAAATTTGGAATAAAATTGACTGCAGACACGAAGCATGTTTTTAAACAAATCTGGGTGCGCTGAATTCGAATCTGGTATAAAAATTGGGCTATCACACCACAATAGTGGAGAGGGTACTATACATTTGTGCTGATGTGTGTAACACCTTAAAATATTGGTCCTAGACCCACCTTAAAGTAAACCGATCGACTTAGAATCACTTTCTGAGTCGAAATAACGATGTCCGTCCGGCTGGCTGGCTGGCTATCCATGTAACCTTGTGCGCAATTTTGGAGATAATTTAATAAAATTAGGGATATATGTTCTTATTGGCACAAGGACCAATCCTATTAAAAATGGGCCGAATCATAGGACCACAAGGGAAGGTAGGGGCAACTTCTGCCTCTCACAAATTATCAAACCGATTTTAATTAAGTTTATAAACATAGATAAATCCATATTAATATGGACACCACAGAAACTGTGGTGTAGGGTATCTATTGTCGGGCTTGACCGACTATACATTCTTACTTGGTTATTATCGCATTCTGGCAATACTGTAAACTGACACTACAATTTTACAATTATTTATTTGACAGAAGCCCCCACATTCATTCTAAATCTTCATAAAAGTTGCATTTAAGCATGTCAGCAAGATCGTGTGTTATTGATTCAAGCTATTTTTGCTTTGTGTGCGATGAATATTTGAAGAAAGGGATATGCAATATCAGAATCATTAACACATACATACAATAAATTAAATTAGGTTTACAGTCAGAAACTTGTACAAACCGTGGAGACCGATAATGTTTTGCATTTTCTTCATTGGCATTTAGATTTTTTTCCACAAAACCTAGATGCAGTGAGCGACGAACAAGGGGAGCGTGCTCACCAAGATTTAATGAAAAATGAAAGAATTTGTCAAGGATTTTGAGACAAAAGCATGCTGGGAGACTATTACTGGACTCTAATATGTGAAAACAAACCAGCAAAATACAAACGACGATCAAATAGCGCCATTCACTTTTGAAAATTAATTAATTTTTAAATTAACAAGTGATTTTGAATGTAAAAAAACTAATAAAAAACCTGACGTGAAAAAGATTTGAATTCAGCCCACCAAATTACCCTAGGAAAGATATTTGGTTGCTCCAGTCCAAAACCTTGTTGACTAGTATTATTGGTATTTTTCTTAAAATACGTAAGACTTGGGTAGAGCTTTCGTGCTTTCACACCAACGAGAGCACAACAGCCAATCAGATCGCGGTGTCAATAATGCTTGTTGCTTACTTTGCAAGGAAAGGACCAACAACTTGTAAGTACTTTGCAAAGAAACAATATCAAATTGTAAGAGCTTTGAAAGCTGTTAAATGCAAATATCAAAGAATGTGTGTTTGTACGTAACTGGTGTAAAGAACCCTTAACAGAAATATCTCACACAGTTTTTAGTCTCTTATAATTTTTTTTTTACTTATATCAGGTAAATGTCCGATTTAATCCTTATTCTATTACATAATTTAATGTAATTTAAAAATTAAATGAAACAAATAAATGTTCGTATCTGTCTGCAACATCAGATGCAGAAAAAAAGGATGAAAAATCAGAGTAAATCTTTCTTGAGTATAAAAACTTCAAATGAGTTTTATCACTGAATAAAATTTTACGGAAAAAGGCGGTAATTTCGTGGTTTTATAAAAAAAGCGCTTCGCGACATCTGCAATAACATATATTGCTGTTGTTGTTTTTTTTTTTTTTTTTTTGTTTTATATGTTTTGAAGATTTCGTGTATGACTCACGTATGACTCACGCGTGACCTTGGTTATATTTAAATATTATAATGATTTAAAAATAGAGTGCGTGAATATAAAAAAAATCAATAAGCAGGCAGCTTAGCGGTAGCAGGCGAGATTTAAAAATCACTTTAATAAATTAATTAATAATTTTTTGTATGGAGAATACCCCCCTCTTTAACCATCAACATTTCGTTGGAAGTAGTTATTCAGATGTAAGCAAAATAATATTTAAAATAATATCTTTTTGTATGATGGGTACTCGTCTTCCGCCCCTTTCTATACCTTCAAGATATTGTTGGAACATACAGTTTGTTCCAGGAGTTACAAAAATCAAATTAAATGTGCCTCACTCTTGTAGCTGAAATGACATGAATTGATCCGCGAAAAAAGGGCTTTTGGCCCCAGTGTGCGACGATCACATTCGAGCAATTAAGAATTCATATGCGCTTAAATTATCCACAACACGTATAACAGCTACTCAAGTTAGCATGGCGATATGGTGCTTATTTTGACATAAATTCGATTTTCAGCTGCAATAGAAGGTGTTAATTGCGAATACGACTAACAATAACGAATATCCAATCTTAACTTTAGCGCCAGTCGATATTTAAAATTTAATTGAAAAAAACCTCGCGTTTGCGTCGATAACAATAAATTGTAAAGACAACTGCCCGACTACTAAATGTATTTAACATTGTAATGACATTACGATGACTGATTTTGAAATTATCAGTTTCACACCTGAACGCCACTACTGAACATTTAAAATGTCTATACTAACAGACATTATTTTTATTATTATTTTAAAGCCAGTGTGCCCAGATCTTAGAATTTCTTACAGATAAATTGGCATTAGAAGCAGTGATGCCAACTTAGTGCTTTTGGCACTATTTATGGTGCTTTTTGATGCCTCAAAACGCCATAATTTTATCCATAGTGCCAAACTAAGGAAAAGCACTAACTTGGTGCTTTTCAATTTTTCGTTAGTGCCTTTAGTGCTTTTTACAATTTTCTACCATTTTTTAAAACTTCGATTACATAGAGGATAAGTTAGATCAGATTTGATATTTGGGGTTCAATTTTGAGAAGGCTTGTAAAGTGATAAACGAAAGTTGCATTCGTTTTACTAAAAACTTTACGAGGCAAGAGCTATTTCGTATTTGGAAATTTTACAAAACGTTGCACTTATGAGTGTTGACATCATAGTAATCGCAATAAAAACGATGTATTGTAAACATTTTTTTAAAGATGTAGACACTGTTTTTAAAATAGAAAATGGCTTAGAAAATATTAGCAATTGGAATGGAAAAATAAACAACGATTTTGAGTCATGAAGAAAAAACGTATTGAAGAGCTAAAAATCATGCAGTCGGAAACCGTACAAAAGATCGCAAAAACTTTAAAAACAAAAAAGAGCCGTAACTTGGTATACGCAAAGTGTAAGTAAATTAAAAACAGCTGACAGAAAATGCTCGTTATATTACCTGCCATTTAAATGCGCTTTAGTTTTCAAACGCATGACACTCGTCTCCAAATAACCGCGTGTTATGCACTTCTACCTCTAGTGTTATTGCAAAAAGGTTGGACTAAGTATCAGAATACAAACATACCTACATGTTTTTTTTTGAGCTAAGAAAATCGAGCCCGCACTGATGATGATCCAAATGATTTGGATGATATTATTTTTATTGAAGATTATAATTTGAAAATGTTTCTATACAAATGTAAATATATTTGTTATTTAATTTTAAAGGAAAATGGTCACCCATCAACGCCGTCGCCTTTTTTTAAATTTTGGAGGTATATAATCTCCGGCACAACCGAATGCAACTTGTTTGGTGTTTAATTAAATTGTTAAAATTGCTTAGTGCTTTTTTACGCATTTTTTTTGTTCAAAATAGTGCTTTTTAGTGCTTTAAATTTTAAAGTGCTTTTTGCTTTCAAAAAGTTGGCATCACTGATTAGAAGATCTTTGTTAAAAATGTATTACCATGAAATTTTATTTGAAGCAAAATATATTGAAGTGACTATCGGGAAGGTACACAGGCTAACCTATTGTAAAATATAAACGATTTGAGTTCTATGTTTTGCTCCGATTACACAGATTCTATAAAAAGTTTTTTACACCATTTCATTTCTTATGCTTAAGCACAAAAACCCTTTTCCGGAAAGGCTTGTATGGACAATTTGTGAAATTATGGACCTATTTTCAATAGGCTTATTAGTATCTATGTACCAATTAGGCCAATTACTACCTATGTACCATATTTCATCAAATTATCTCCAAACTGCGACCTGTACTTTGCGCACAAAGTTTACATGGACAGCCAGCAAGTCGGATCAAAATCTGAGGGCTGAAAAAGGGGAAAACCTTGTAAATTTGTAAACAATAGAAAACAATTTAATATTTATCGCTGTTCATTGAAAAAATTAGCGGACAGGTGTCTGGTACTGTTTTGAAATTCCGCTCTTTTGGGGAGGAAATGGTTATAATCTGTATTTTGGAATTTCTTTGTCAATACATCTATATTTTACACCAAATTCGTAACTTACCTAAAAAGTACAAATTTTAATTTGGTACTTTTTAAAAACTTGAACGTTTATGGGATGAAAATTGTACCTATTTGTGGTATTTTTTTTTACAAAACATTTTTCTCCATATAAACATTCTTATTAGATTATGGGATCCAACTTCAATATTGAAATTTTTGATGGGGAAAAAATTTATTAAAAAGGTGAAATACTGGATATTCACTTTCCCTCTTTTGCTTTTCCATTTTACATGTGGTTCTTTTTGAATTAAAGAAAAAACTTTAATTCAAAGAATAAGAACCCAAAAGAGGAAAAAGTTTGGTACATATTGTATTTTCGATAATATTGCATATAGAAACATAAAATTGAATATGCATTGTTTTGAGTGAAAAAGACTGTAAAGTAGAGCTTTTTGGTACTTTTTCGTTTTTTAACTGGTGCTTTTTTAATTTTCTTTAAGACTGGCTCTTTAAACATAAAATAAGACATGCAATACCCTGAATGGGTGAGAATCTGTAATTAGGAACTTGTTGGTACTTTTTTGTTCATCATATGGTACCTTTTGAATTTCAGTAAGTATTGAAGCAAGAAATATTAAATTAAACATGCAAGCTCCTGAGTGAATTTAAATATGTAAATGGGATATTTTTGGTACTTTTTCGTTCTTTAATTGGTACTTTTTGAATTTTTATTAATACCTAAACCTAAACTTACAACATTATGTATGTAAAATTAACTGAATATAAAATAAATGAAAAATCAGTTAAACAACGGTCTACTTATTTTTCATTTATTTCTAACGAAAAGTTTAATTCATTTTTACTGTCAAAAATTCAACCCCATATTCCGCAAAAACAAAAGAATTTTCAGTTATTTTATATAATTCAGCAATCAACATAATATTCAACATTCAGAGTCCAAAGTGTTTGAGAAACTATAAGATAAGACTTTTCGGTCCTTTTTTGTTTCTCAATTAGTGCTTTCTGATTTTTTATATAATTAAACTTGCAAACTAAATTCAACATTCACGGATTTAAGTGAAAGATAACATATGAACCGGAGGTTGTACCCTCTCCAAATCGATTGCAACGTGTAAAATCATATATATGTATGTGACCCGGTCTATGAAAAGGTGGCTTATTTTTTTTTTTTTTTTTTTTTTAATAATAATTTATTTTTATTATTGAATCTTTCTTATCGAAATTTACAATATGTATTCAAATCTTAATTCTACTTGTTGTTTATTAGTTGTTACCTGTGTAACCACTAACTGCTGTATTCAAATTTTTAAGACTGTCTTCTAGTAAGGCTCAAAGTATCGGTTCTTTTTAGCCTCTGGTGACCTTCGAACTGAAGCAAACCCCGAGCGACTCAAAAACAAAATTTCGAAAAATCATATGTTAATGATAAACAATGCATTTCGTCAGTTTCTCGGTAGTTGTTCTCTTTCGTTGTGTTTCTGTTTGTCTTTTCTGTTATAAACTACACTCAAAAAAAAAAAAATTTTGCAAAAATTAGCAAAACGATCTGCTAGCCTAATATTAGCAAATTTTCTGTATTAATTACAGTTTTTTCTGTAACTTTTACAGACTTTTTTATTTGAGTGTAGTGAAGTTTTGAGGAAAAAAGCTGTGTACGGTTGTTGTTGTTAAAAGGTCATTTATTTCCAATTTCTTCTTTTCCACTATCGGAAATTTTGACGCGAATACCTATGATATCTGACGATGAAGAATATTGCGAGGTTTTTAAAAAATATTTTGGTGAAGATGAAGATGAAGAGAATGATGATGATTCTTTCGATGATGTTAGTATCAATTACGGAACTTCAATCATTATTTCAAGCTGAAGATCAAATGGAAGTGGAACAAATATTTTTTACGATGGACTTGTCTACTATAGATAACAATGAAAACAAATTGATAAATAATTGAAATGCCAAAAAATGATAAAATAGAAAATGCAAGAAACAACTTTCTAGAATTATCAAAACATGAACTTGGGTACACAGAAAAAAATAAAAATTGATTTCAATTAAAAATTTGTGATATTAATTAAAAAATTAATTAAATTTGCACCAGTTAACAAATTAATAGTTTCAATTAAACCAGTTAATAGTATTAATTAAACATGTTATTTACTTGATTAAACGTTTAATTCACTTGATTAAAACAGATTTTATTTTTGATTAATGCTTTAATTGGTGAAAAATGTTGGAGAATTTTTTCTGTGTACATGCGCTAGCAAATAAACCATATCCAAAAAGCTGTCAAACTTATTGAGTATACAGCCGATCTATTGGTTCTTCCACTGCCAGGACGTTTACCCAAATTTAAAGATTATCGTGTAATGAAGTTACCATCTAATGAGACAAAAGCCCCCGTTTATCGAAAATACATTGCTTCACTCGGTGATGATGAACTGAAGATGAGTATTTGTTCATTTTAACGCATATGGGCCAAATACATATGTACCTTATGTTACAGTAATGAAACCAGCAAATGATCTCTGTGATTACTGTCGTAGTAAGTAAGCCATTGTTTACTTCTTTTCAAGTTGTATCCATTGTAATTAAAATTGTGTGCTGTTACTAATATTGATACCTATGAAGATTTACTGCAGTGCGTCGTACAATCATCACCAGGTGGCCATAATACAGCTTTATCATCCAAAAATGTCATTTGGTATGAATGGGACAGTTATTTAAAACCATTCTACAAGCCACTTGTTGGTATTACACAATTCCACCATTTTATAATGGAGAAAAACTCTTTAAAAACCAAAAAATTTGCGGACAGCGAGGATGCTGAATCATTTAAACTGTCATTAATCCCAGTTGATGACAAATGCCCGAAATTATCCAACCAGTTGGTTTATCTCTGCAGCGTCAGTAGTTCATTTATCAGAATCTCAGAAGCCTGATTTTCGATCCCATGAATGCTGATATTTTGAGTCCATAGCCATCGACAGCCACAAAACTGGCATCGAAGGAACCCGAGGCTTCATCCTCAAAACCTAAGCCGAAGAAGCCTGTGGCTTCATCGTCAAATCACGATCCAAAAATGAAAAAACTGAAGAAACCTGCGAATTCAACTCCAATAAAAAAGTCAAGACAACGTAAGGCCTCTTCTTCAGAAGACGATTCAAAAAACGAGCAACTTCAAAGGTTTCAACAAGGATGGCGATGAAGAAAACTACTAAATATTGCTAAATAAATATTTTTTGTACAAAATAGCTTTTTTTTCATTTTCAATTCCATGTATTATCTTCATTCTCGATTTTCAATAAAATTCTGTTTTTCTTTCATTTGTGCTCTTCTTTCTCTACATTTTTAATACACTTCTAAGCAAGTTAGTACTTTCTGCTTTTCCCCATGTTAAAGAGCGTCTCAAAAACTATTCGAACCAAAAAAAAAAGTGAAAAATAATTTTTTGAGTCATAAGCCACCTTTTCATAGACCGCGTCCCATATATAAAATATATTTGTGTTTTCTTCATATTTGCTTAAATAATTATGGTCGAGTTTCGACCACTGGGCAAACAGTCGTTATGACAACTCCAAGGAACTTTATTCTGCTTGGATACTTATAATTATGTTGGTAGATTTTCACATATTTAATGTAGGTGTATCTCTTTACTTAATTTTTTAAACATGGCGTTACGTCCATCGACGTTCTTAAAAATTAAATTTGTAAATATTTTTTATGAAAAAGGCCTAGATTCCAAATAATTTTATACTGTTTTACTAAATAGTATCGAAACATTCTGTAGCCCATTAATAAATAAATTAAGTATATTTTAAATAAAAAAAGCTCTATTTATTATATAACACTGCTTTACAAATTTTTAATTTGGAAAAATACCAAGAACACCACATGCCTAGATAAGTTAATTGGGACCTCCTGAACACGAAAATCGCTGTGATTTTTTTTCCTAAGAACCGTTTTTTAGATAACGGTACTTTTGTGTTTTTCGGTGTATGGTCCCACTCAAACCCTTGTAGAGCCCAACCAAAAAGTCCGATCGAAATAAATGGCATATCGTTGGAAAGGTAATCGAATGCCTTTTCCATCGATATGCTACAAATTTCTATCTGATGTGGCTGAGTAATGGCACCTCAAAGTTCAAAAAATGTAAATTTTTTACGTTTTTTTTTTTCAAAATTTTTCATTTTGTTTTTCTACTACAGTATATTAAATATCTGGAATGTTTTATTTCTCAACCAAATAGTATATTTAATTACCAACATTTTTAGCGTAATTTGAAAAAAATCGGATGAAAAATAAAGTTTTTATTAAGGATTTTGTGGAACGACAATATTTTCATTTCATATAAAATTCCGTGTTTTTTAAATACGTTTAAACTTGATGAATTTGTAGCATATCGATGGAAAAGGCATTCGATTACCTTTCCAACGATAAACACAAAAGTACCGTTATCTAAAAAACGGTACTTAGGAAAAAAAATTACAGCGATTTTCGTGTTCAGGAGGTCCCAATTAACTTATCTAGGAAAAACACAAAAGTACCGTTATCTAAAAAACGGTACTTAGGAAAAAAGTTACAGCGATTTTCGTGTTCAGGAGGTCCCAATTAACTTATCTAGGCATGTAGTGTTCTTGGTATTTTTTGGCTGTAAACCAGTGTAATTGACAGATTAAACAATTCATCTTTATTATCATTTATGCCATATAATTAACCATTACTTCCTTAAGTTATTTATAATACATACATGGATATATTTAAAAAAAAAATCTGAAATCAAAGTAAATATTTTCATTTAATTTTATAACTGATAGATGTCACCTACCGCTTGGATACAATATTTACCTCAAATGACTACCTGTCTATCAGTAGGGTGAACACACACAAAGAAAAGAAAACAAAAAACAATTACTTAGCTGATAAGTATAAATAAAAAAAAATTCATATATGTATGCATTATTATTAGCCAGGTCTAAATAAATTCCATGAAATTAAATATTGTTTATAACATTTACAAACCCGATTATATTTCATTCGATACTAGAACGTTAAGATTAAAGCAGCACTTCCAGACAAATATTTGTTTAAATGCAACAGTTTTTGAAAGTGTTAAAAACGTAAAATAAAGAATTTGTTCTTTATTTAAACAATAAAAATGTCTAACAAGGAAATCAATTCTCAAAATGATCCAGAAACAAGAAAAAATTTACTGGCCACACAAAAATCAAGTGACAATGAGGAACTGAAAAGAATTTATAATTCAATGCTGCAGACCGAAGATACAACATGTGGTTTTGCTTGTTTTAAAGGTTCATTTTTACAAAAGTAATTGAAATGTTGTAAAAAATTATATGCCTATATAAAATTTTATAGTGTTCAAATGTTTAATGTGTTTTTGTTGTTTAATTAACCAAATAGATTTGCTAATCAAACGGCTTACGTTGTGGTTTACGGATTGGTTGGCTGTGTTTATGCCGCGACAAATTCATATTTCCATGGCACAATTACGACACTGGAAAAACGTTACAAGATTCCCACCCGCAATACTGGCATCATAATGGTTGGAAATGATATTAGCCAAGTGTTGTGTTCGGCATTTTTGGGTTATTATGCGGGTAAAAAGCATAGACCAAGATGGATGGGTTTTGGTAAGTTTCAATTTTAACATGACGGGATAACACATACAAATATTGATTTAACACCCATCTTTAAGTAGAACAATTGAGTCAGAATCACTTTCGGCTGAATGTCTGTGCATGTAATTATATATATTTTCACAAAACTTAGTGTAAGCCTTCATTGTCGTTTTTCTTCACTCCAACTTTTTGGCATATGCGCCAAACCAATATTCAGCTTACAAGTCGTCTTTTCAGTCAGTGAGCACGTTGCTAAAAAAGGCTAATTTTTCGAAAAAAAAAATACAGATAGCAATATTTGACTATACATATGCCCTAGATATGCTGTATTTCTGAGCTTGGCTCCATTCTAAAGTTTAGCTAGGTTGTCTTAATTCCTTAAGATTCTCTACAATAATGGGAAAAAGTACCAAATTATTCATTTAAAAAACAATTTATTTTTAAGGCATGTTGACATTAATCGTTTTTTGCATGCTAACCGTAACTCCTCACTTCATCTATGGAGCCGGAGAAGATGCCTTGAGCTTAACGAAGGAGTATGGAGCAATATCTGATATAAATATATCTTTAAAAGATCTACAAGAACAGCAACAAAAAAGATTATGTAGAAATGATGGAACTGGAGTAGAGTGTGAACAACTTGAAGGTATATTATTGCCACAAATCCTCTTCTTTTTGGCACAATTTGTGGCAGGTGTGGGAGGTTCACTTTATCACACTTTAGGAATATCTTATATGGATGATAATACAGAGAAATCGAAAGCCCCCGCTATGTTAAGTAAGTAAGCCAAAATATATTATAAAAAAATAAAAATGGTAATAAAACCTTTTGCTTGTGTTTTTCATAGGTTTATCCTACTTTTTTGGTTTATTAGGCCCATCTTTGGGCTACACTTTGGCTTCGGTTTGTTTACGCATGTATATTGCACCCTATTTAACCCCCATTATCAGCCAGTCAGATTCTAGATGGTTGGGTGCCTGGTGGTTAGGCTGGTTAATCATAGCTGGTCTTATATTCCTTACTGGCTTTTTTCTGTTTATGTTCCCCAAAGAATTGCCCATGACCGTAGCGAGACGTAAATTTCAGGATGTTAGAGATAAAGAAAAAAATAACGGGGTATCCGTAGAACGTCTAGAAACACAAACTTCTTTTGGCGATATGATGAAAACATTTAAAAATTTTTTAAAAAATAAGATTATTGCTTTTAATCTTTCGGCTAATATTTTGTTCTTTTTTGGTTATTTGCCCTATTGGATCTTCACAGTCAAATATATTGAAATACAATATCGCCAGTCAGCAGCCACTTCAAGGTAAAGTTAATATAATGACTCTTTAGTTTAAATTAGGTGGCATGTCATAGTGTCCACGGACATAATGTTCGGCCGAGCGCATGGATTTTCTCCTCTATGGTATAACAAAAACCGGCTTCGCTAACTAAAGTATCTCTGCATAGCCGGAATACGGCCGGGCGCATGGATTTTATCCTCTATGCTATAACAAAAACCGGCTTCGCAAACTAAAGCGTCTCTGCATAGGCGGCCTACGAAAACAAGGCAGATTTTAGAAGCTTTACTCAGCGAAGCCGGGCTTTATTATACAATAGAGGAGAAAATCCATGCGCCCGGCCGAAGGCTTTTGTTATACCATAGAGGAGAAAATCCTTGCGCCCCGCCGAAGGCCGTCTGTGCAGAGAAGCATTATGTCGCACCAAAAAAGGACATAATGTTCATGGACATTATTACACTATATTGATGGACATTTTGTCACATCGCTGAGCGACATAGCGTCCATGGACTTAATGTCGTTCTTTGGTGCGACATAATGTCCATGGACATTATGTCCGTGGACACTATGACATGCCACCTTAAATTATATAGTATTTATCGCTTACTTGCATACCGGTAATAACAATTTACCGCTTAAATGCATTCAAACTTGTGCAAAAGGGTGGCTAAATTTTAAGGGCCGATGTTAATTTTGAATAAAACACAAATTATTTAGGAAATTTTTGTCATTTCTTTCTATTGTGATAATATTGGTATGATTCAATTATGTATAAAATAAAATATCGGCCAAATGGCCGCCACGACTTCGGCGGCACACCTCCATCCGATGGTCCAAATTTTCGATGACGCTGAGGCATAATTAAGGTTCTATGCCGTTAATGTGCCCAAAGATAGAAGTCCAACGGTGTCAAATCATTTGATCTTGGCGGCCAATTGACATCGCCCCCACGTGAGATACACGGCCATTGAATTTTTCGCGCAAAAGAGCCATTGTTTCATTAGCTGTGTGGCAAGTGGCACCGTCGTGTTGAAACCACATATCGTCAACATCCATATCTTCTTATTCGGGCCATAAAAAGTTCGTTGTCATCTCACGGTAGCGTGCTATTCACAGTAACTGCCCGACCGGCCTCATTTTGGAAAAATACGGTCCGATGATGCCGCCTGCCCATAAACCGCACCAAACAGTCACTCTTTGTAGCAGCATTGGGTTTTCGACAATCACTCTTGGATTATCATTCGCACAAATGCGGCAATTCTGCTTATTGACGAATCCACAGAGGTGCCTCATCACTGAAGATGATTTTCTTCGAAAATTAATCATCCACTATTGCCATTTCTTGCCACCATTCTGACCATTGACGACGTTTGGAATGGTGAAGAAACTTTAGTTCTTGAGTCAGTTGCACCTTGTAAGATTGTCAATGCAAGTCTTTATGAATAATGTTCATCAATAACAAGCGTGAGAGGTGCAATGGTTGGGCACGACGACGACTTGAGATGGACGACTCTTCAGCCACACTATCGCTAACAGCAGCAATATTTTCTGCAGTACGAGCTGAACGAGCATGTACTGGTGTTTTCACATCTCCTACAGAACCGGTTTGCTCAAATCTTTGCAGGATTTTTCCGATTATACGCACATTTGGACGGTTAAATTGACCAAAAAAGTCACGAAGTGCACGATATGCATTTTTATTTGAACGCCAATTTTCATAATAAGCCTAAATAACTTTAACGCGATGCTCGATTGTATATCTTTCTATGGTTCAAATTAAGTTAGTGTAAAAATGAGAAATGTCAAATGAAATGCAGAAAAAAACTTGACGTTAAGGTAAAATTTAAGCACCCTTTAAGTATATCCGGATTTATACATCACAATATAATAAAATTTTATGTGGTGTTTATAGAACACGAGCGCCTTACTCGTCCGTTCAACTTACATTTAAAACAAAAACAAAAACAAAATTTCGAAATTTGTTTTTGTTTTAAATGTAAGTTGAATGGACGATTAAGGCGCTCGTGTTCCATAAACACCACATTAATAAATTGCATTTAAAAAGTTCTCATATAAGCATCGCTTGAAACTAGAGTCAAATACAATAAAAAAAACACTTAAAAATTATTTACTCATAACTAATGTATTGTTTCCAACTGACAGGCGATTGATTTTGTAGTAAAATTTATATGAAAAGTACCCAAAAACAGTGCTTTTCATATTAACTTGACTACACAATCAGTAGCCTCTCACTTGAAAACAGCACATAAATTTGCTAAATTTTAGTCAAACTTTGAATGTATTCATAAACTTTCAAAGCATGTAAAATAGCTTTTTAACGACGCTGATGAAATAACCTAGTTTTTTTATTAGTACAATTTATGCATCTTAGTAAGTTTTTTTAATGCATTTCTCGTTTAAAAGCACCAAAAACCGGGAAATGCACCAAAAACGTGAAATACTGTAAATAATAATATATTTTAGGTAAATGTACGCTCCAAAGTATATAAATTTTTGCTTATTTTTAACTTCAGCATGGTGACTGGTACAGTGGCTTTGGTTTTCTCCGCTATAGGAATCTTATTATCGGGTGTTATCATGTCAAAATTTAAACCGAGTGCGCGATATTTAGCTGGATGGAATGTTTTGGTAGATGTTGTGACGGTATGTGGTATGTTGTCTTATGCGTTTATCGGCTGTCCTGCAAATGATAATTCGCTGATAAATAATTCGCACGATAGGTAAAGGTTGCCATTTAATCAAGTGCTTTACAAATTTTTCTATTGCTTATATATTTTTTTTTTTCATTTATAGTGCTTTAAATTCTTCTTTAAGTTGCAATAGTATTTGTCATTGTGATTATGTACGTTATATGCCAGTGTGTGGGGAAAATCAAATGACTTATATATCACCCTGTCATGCTGGTTGTAAAAAGGAGCATATGGATGCTTCTGGTCGTAAAGTAAGAATAGATTATCGTATACAAAGCTTAAAATAATTAACTCCAGCTTCTTTTATTACAGTCTTATTATGATTGTTCCTGTATAACTGGAAATAATCGCAACTTGCATGAGAACTCTCTGTTTACTCATTTGACTTTAGAAGATATTAATAATACTACTATGAATATAACAACTAGTGTAAGTACTTAAAGATAAAAAACGGGTCGAAATATGTACATATCTATACATTAAAATATATAACCCTTCGGCTTTTTTTCTGAGATCTCAGTTAAACTAGGCTTAGCTAATCCGAAAGCAGATTTGTGTCGCATTTGCCAAGTTTGTTAATGCTTAAAATGTTGGTCTTGAAATAATGAAAAAAAAAACACTTTTCGACGGGAAAATCAGATTACGTTAAACTAAGTTTAAACCTCATCCACAACTCAAAAACCCGGCCTTAGCGTCTCAAAAATAATGGATGTACCAATCCGTTTACGTAACACCCATTTAAATTTCTCCTCGTATAACTCATAAATAGGGGGTGGGGGGGAGGTTAAGCTTTTTTATATGTAGAATATTGAAACAATTTGCCATGTTCGAGATGCCAATATCAACAATATATTTAGTACAACTATTTTGGAAATAACCGTAGTTTTTCCTGGTTTTAAAAATCAATCTGGTAAAGAGAATTTTAAGATTCATATTATGAAGTAGATAAAAGGAATATTTTTATGAGCCTTAAATACAGGGTCGTTTTTAAACTTTGACTCGAGTTCGATATCCAGAAAATTAACGTCTAAGTTATTCAGCTATTATTTCTATTGTGTCTGTGAATATTTCTTATTAATGCCATGTTTGACATACATAAAAACTGTTTAAAAATGCCTATAAAGGTCCAATTAGACGTGACATAAACATAATGCTACAGCCGTAACGCTGACCGTAGAAACAAAATTGAATTGGTTTATATGGTATGTTTATGTCGTTTTGGTAATACAGTGTTGGTATGGTTATGTCACGTCTAATTGGACCTTACATTTTCGTTAAAAGTAATTTTTGCTACAATATATTTTTGTGCTTTAAAAAAAAAATTTTTTTTTTTTTTATTGAACACAAACAAAGTTTGTATTTACAATACAAAAATTTAATAAATTATTATTTTGAAAAGTTGGAGACCATGAATGACTTCAATGAAATTTAGAAAGCTCTAGTTTTAATGCAAAAATCGAATAATAAAGAAGTTTACACGAGGTATATCTTGTTTTTGAGAAAGATCAGTGTTTATCGACTGACGTCTCTAAAACACCGCAAATGGATTTGCTTGAACAGTTTTGCTTTCAATAATAATAATAAATGCATATTTTATTACTTCGAGCATATTTCGAATATGTTTATGATTTTTTGCGCATATTTACCAATAATAAATGCATGCAATTCCTGCCCTTAGTTACAATATGTTTTCTAATCACATATCGAGCCTTATTTACAATTTTATCGCAAGCGACAATTTTTCGATATTCTTTTTTTTTTTTGCTAATAACTTATAAGTGCTTGTTACAACAATGATTAAATTCATAGACTTTGACATTTGCAATTAGTTCAAATTTATTTCACTGAAGCCTTATTAATAGAATTGAGACTTTTATGCACTAAAAAATCCAAAATATGCACTAAAAAAATAAAAAAAATGCACTAAAAACTTGAAAATTTCCATAAAAAATCATTTTTTAATTTTACTAAAAACAAAAATATAAAAAAATCTGTAAATTGTTATTCAAATATCTTAAAAAAAAAATTTAAATGAAGGTATGTTCAGACTTAAAAATTTAAATTTTGTTTGTTTAAATAAATCAGTACGGTTTTATTAAAAGTAAAACTTTGTCTTGTACTTGAAGAATCCCAATGCATTTTGAAAAAAATTTATTTTCAGATCCTACTTTGATTCCAGATCAGATCATAAATATTTGAAATTTATTTAATTTTTCACAAAGACCCCGCATAGACCAAATAGGTCCCTAGCGTTACCACAATTGTACGATAACCCACAGAAGAAAGTAAAAAGGTCAGTTAGATGTGATGGTATCCAGAGTACGCCACACTCTCTTGAATGCCAGGAGTCTCATTAACCCAATTCCAGAGACTTCCCCGAGATCTTGGAGATAATGATCTCCCAGACAGTTCGCCCTGGAGCGCACGAGTGCCGGACAGTAGCATAGCAAGTGCTCTACCGTCTCCATTTCCCCTGGTACCCCACAAAATCTACAATTGTCACTATTCAACCGCCCCGCCCTATAGGCGTATACCGCAGTCCAACAATGACCCGTTATAAAACCTATCAGAAGTCTTCAGTCCCTTCTCGATAGCGACAGAAGAATTCTCGACGACTCCGGATCGTAGGATCCCCACATTACCTTGGAAACCCTGCACGTTCTTGTGTTTTCCCAAAACGCCTCTGATCTCGTCCGTATAGCAGAGTCCGTATCTCTCCTTATATTCTGAATTGGAGCCGGGATGACCACCATCCTATCGTGTGGTAAACGTGCCCCCCGTTTCGCCAATTCGTCCACCTCTTCGATGCCCTCTATGCCCTGGTGACCGCGAACCCAGTAGATATGCACTCTCCTATTGACACAGAGTCTATCTTGCGGTTATAGCCCTGATCGCCGCCTGACTATCAATGAAAAAGTTTACTTGCGACTTCTCGGTGCCGGAAACACGTGCCAGATTAGCAGCCATTTTGGCTGCAAAAAACTCCGCCTGGAAAACGCTGCAGTAATCGGGAAGCTTATACGATTCCCGAATACCCAGTTCTCGGCAGTAGACTGCAGCTCCAAATCCGTCCTCCATTTTGGAACCATCAGCGTAGAATCTGAAGGTCCCTTGGCCAGATCGGAGTCCTACCAACCAACCGTCCTCCTCTAGGGTAACTCGCGGTTTCCTTCCAAGTGTCAGTCTCGGAATGGTGTAGTCACTGCTACAATCTATTCTCCTTATAATACTACCGTGACCATAGAGTCCATATGCAAATTGTCCCGTCGCCTTTAAGCGGATCGCAGACCTCCTTGCAGTTCCTTCTGCCACTAGATGAATCAGCTGCAAGTCCAGGATCACATCCAGTGCCGCAGCAAGGGATACATTTCATTAAAAATTGCAATATTATCGAATAGTCTTCTAATTTCCTCTGCAACGCGGTATAACCCATGTGCCAAGCAAGTATCTTGTAACAGTTTTGGATAAAATATTTTAAGCCAGTTGGAAGCCTTAATCATGTAAGGTGCTGCATTGTTTTAATATAGAATGATCTTTTTATTAATTAAGAAAAAAACGGCCGGGCCCTAGGCCATATTTTAAATAAAGCCCCAATATATTTGTTGGTGTTTAATTTCCCTTTTCCATTAATAAAGAAAACTTAATGAATAAGAAACTGAAGAAATATATACATGTATAACTCATTTCTACAGTATACTGAAAGAGTTATGCTTCATAAATCTAATGAATCAATTTCATAACATTTTTTTTTTTTCATTAATCCAATGAAAAATTTCATTACGGGAATTAAATTTTACAAATATAATGAAACAATTTCATTAAACCTACGAAATTGAGTTTCGTTATTTCGTTAATTTGAATAATAACAATTAAATATCTCTTTCAAAAGAAAAATTCAACTTATTGTTAAACATTATTGCAATATTTTTTTTAAGATTTTCACATAAATTAAAATAAATATTTATTAAAATATTTAAATATTTTTAAGTTAATGCAAAAAAGGAATCTTTTGTAACTTCATATTTTCCATGATAAACGTCACTAAATCAATGAAAACAAGATAAAATTCTTTAACTTCAAAATACTTATAACTAAAAAATGTTCTTCCTATAACTGTTGTAAAAATGTTTTCTTAATTAAATTTTTAGCGGTTGACATGAAAAAATTGTAAATTTTAATGTTGCATAACATTATTGAATAAAATTCATTACGATAACGAAATTCTGATTTTAGCTAAATGTAAGAAATATTTAGGTTCAAAAACAAACAACGCGAAAGAAAAAACAAGAGCACAACATTCTCACATTCTTTTTGCTTTAATTGTTAATTTAAATACGCAAAATTTACGCAGTAGTACAAGCCAGAAAAAAGGAAAGAAGGCAGATGAAGGCAGATGAAGGTCGTCGCGGGCTGAAAAATGAATTTAGTAACATGATGTAAACGAAATATAAAACCGAAATAAAATTAATAAAACTTGATGATTTGAAACAGGAATAAAAAAAAAAGGAAATCACAACAACTCAAAACGCACATTGGAAAAATGGATAAAATAAATTAAAAATTTCATTAAAATATAAAAACTTTTATAATAAAATAATAAACAAATTATTTAAACGTTTGCCATTATAATGCAAAATTTTCATTGATTTTATGAAACATTTCATTAACGGGGGGCTAATGTAACATTCTTCATTAATCCAATGAAGGGTTACATAGGTTGAATTTTTATGTAATCTTTCATTGGATTAATGTTAAATTCCATTGGATCTGTGAAGAAAATTCTTTCAGTGTACATAAAAAAGCAACGTCTTTGACATTGAGCCAGCCAGGTACTGCGATATGTGGCCCCAGAAAATATAGCCTGAAAATGCAACTAATAGTTTACAAAGCCTCAAAACTAAAACTGTACAATTATTCGGAATATTAAAATTTAGAATTTCGAAACTTCGGATTTTCAAATTTGGGATTTTAAAATTCCGTATTTTAGAATTCGGGATTTTGAACAGAAACACCTGCTTCGCCAACTAAAGCTAGTCTGTCAGCCGGACTTCGGCTGAAGGACTATTTTAACCATAATATGGTTCTCGGTGAGAATCATATAATTAAATTAAACATAATCTGGTCTAAGCCACCAGTGAAATGCGCATAGGAATAGCTTATCCCATCAACAATAAACTTCAGTTTGTCAATAGTATGAAATGGGAATTTAGCACATTATAACGTAAACATAATATGTTTAAAATTTTCTTTAGCAATAGTGTTGTTGGAGGTGACCATATTTGTGGAAACAGGAGAAGATGGGGGAATTGAAATATTCTAATGAATATGACAGCAGTGAAAGTATACACAGAAAAAAATATTTTTCCAATTCAAACAAAAAATTTGTAGAATCAAACAATTTTTTGTCTGAAATCGGTCCTATAAACAAATTCGCATATTCAAACAATTTATTTGCATTTTGTTTATTGAAAAAAACACTGATTTTTTAAAACAAATAATTTAACTGAATCAAACAAAAAGTTTACTGAAATTCATATACTAAATTTCAAAATAAAAAAAAATGTTTTTCTTTTGCACAAGCAATGATGCGCACACAAGCAGGCACTGTATTGGAAGATGATGGCAGAGAGAGCAGAGCGGCCGGCTGGCTTTGAGACACATTTTTTTGTTGGAATAATTTTTGAACGAAGTCTTTTTTTATACACACAATGTTTTTCGTCATCACTCACTGTTGCTGTATCCTTTCCTTGGCTAACGAAGAAGAAATGTAACCCAAAAACGGCGACAGACCGACTCGATCATTATATTTTTGTATTTGATGTATTTAAGCAAACAGTTTGAAAAAATTGAATACGGGATTTTGTTTTTTTAACCAACCAAAAATTTATTTTGTTTCTTATAATGTTGTTGTTGTTTCTGTTGTTTAAAAAGAGGGAAACGTTTTTTTACCTGCTATTTTTTTTTTTTTTTACTTCAACCTCTTCATCTTTCTTACTGTTGTACTTTTTTAAAGTGTCCAAAAATAGACTGCATGTGTTTTTTGTTGTAGTTCTTTTATTTCACATTAGGAAGTGTTGCTTACGATCAAATAAAAAAATGCAAAAAGACGACAACATTAAAAAGCGTTAAATATTTCATACAAAATTATGAAAACTTGAAACCAATAACGCGTGTATTATATTTTTGAATGGTTGTCAACATTTTTGTTGGTTAAATAAAAATCAAACAAAAATTTTATTTGAATCAGTAAAAAAATTTGTAGAAATTAAAAAAATTTTCAAACAAGCGTTTGTTTGAAAATAATTCGGCAATAATTTTTTCTGTGGAGATGAATTGTAGAGGGCAAGGATAATAGTGTGAAGTTTCTGGCTTTGAGCCGGACAATGTTGTAGTAGATAGGTCATATGAGAAAGACGCATATAGTGGGAATACTCTCGGTTCTACCGGTATTGGTAAAACTCCCGCTAGAGTGGTGAAACTTTCAGGTGGGATAATTCAGAAGCCACAGTTCTTTGGGAATGGGAAAGCTAGAAGTAAAGGCTCAGTTAGGCGAACGTTGCTGTACCGTATCTGTACTGTATCAATCAGCTGTTCGCTTTTTGTTATATGAAAATCAATACAAAAGCTGACCGAAATGCAATGAACCGTAGTTGCAACGTACCAATCTGTATAAAATAGAATTGCATGCCGTTGTTACGTGACATTTGTAAGACAGTGATGGGCGGCTTGTATATTACATTGAATGCGGGTAATTTTGCTCTTTTTTTTGGTACTTTTTTTTAGTATATCTATGGAATTGCGACAAAACAACTTACAATACAACATATTTCCAAATATACAAATATACATATGTTTAGATGTTTAAAATAAACAAATGCATATACACATACAATGAAAAAGGGAAACATCCCTGTAGTAAATAAAATAGTCAGTTGCAAAAAAAATTAACTATAAACTAATTTTTTTTTAAATGACTACAAATTGGTTTAAATCTCATGCAGATATCAACCAAACATACCAAACCAAAAACACAAATAAAACAAAATATGTAAGTAAAACAAGCATGCCATGAAGTCAAATGTCACATGTCAATCAAACAAACGAAGTCTTTGAGATAAACAGTGCTCAATATTAATCGAAATATCAAGTGAGAAAAAATAAATTACAATAAAAGTAATATTGTTTTGTATATTATAAAATAGTTCATTAAGAAATATACATACATACAAGCAATTATGAAGCGCATTTATTTGAACAGTGATGGTAAGTCTTGTACAATCATTAAAGTATGCCTAATTACTTACATATAACGTATTTTAACAGATAACAGAAAATTAATTAATAAAAAAGCGCCTTGTCAATGTTTACTTGAAGTTTTGAAGCAATTCGATGCGAAATTTTCAGAAATGACATGTGAGATGAAAATATTTATTATATACAAAAATATCACGATTTTCATATAAACATTTACATAGTGACCGTGAGCCTTGTTCGCCAGGAAAAAAGCAATGTGGCTATTAAGAATGCTTTTCCAATAAACACCATCGAGGAGTTGAATGCGCTCAATGACGTCATAATTGATGAAAATCAGCAAATTTATGTGAGTTCTTATTTGACTTTACTTTTATAATTATTCAAATTGTTGTGCTTTTTTACAGACCAATGCCATGCAATTATCTCTAAAGGGGAAATTGACAAAAACATTAACAACAATTCTATCTTTGGAATTGATTCTTTGTATAAATATTGATGGCACTCATGGCAAAAAGCGCTTGAAGGATTATAAAAAAGTTTTTGATGCATTAACGGATGCGGTTCGGCCGTTCTGTGATAAAGAATTAAGCAACGCCTTAGCTGTTATTAAAAAACGTCATTTTCATAACGTTTGTGTTGAAAAAAAAAAACTGAATAATTTCCATACTTAATATTTTCTATGAGCAGTACAAACTTTCGTGTGTATATATTATTCATCTTACTCGTTTTCATTATAACCTCTGTTTTAAGTCATGAAATGTACTTTAATTTTTATTTAATGTCACCAACCTCGTTGTAAAAAGATGCTTTATTATCAAACTTTTTTTTATTATAATAATTTTTCTTTATATATGTATGTGTAATATTTTTTTTTGACAAAAATTAATTAAAATTAAACCGTTTATAAATATATTTGAAAAAAGTGGTTTTAAAATAATTAAGCATAAACCGACTACAAATTGGTTGAAAAGTAAGTAATTAGTAGTTAGTTAAAAAGTCATGCAAATATGGCCAATTGACTACTGCCTATGACATGCCCATGTTAAAATAATGAGTCGTCGACAAGGAAAAAAGTCACTTAATCAACTAGTTGTGGTTATAAAAAAACCAGTTTGAAGTTACTTAAAAATGGGTTTGACTTCCTACAGGGATATAAAAGACTTTAAATGGTATCAAAACCTTGTTTGGTGTATGCACATTTACAATATATGTATGCTAAAAATGTATATATGCTAAAATACAAATTTATTTATTGTTAATCTATAATATAAATATTAAATTATTAACATTTTTTACATATGTTTGGGAAAACATATGACACGTTTTTAAACGACCTATAAGTGCACCAACGTGCTTGCAGTACGGTGCGTTACATTACGGGTACAGCAACGTTCGCCTAACTGAGCCTTAAGAATATGATTTAAAATTAACATGTGACAATGTACAAGTGGAACCTTAATAGCCACTCTATTATATCATTTACTAGATAGTAACAGCCTAAAAACTTAATTTTTTTAAATTTATTAGCCAAGCGCCTTCTAAAGAAATGAAACTTGAAACTTCTAAATAAACTTAAAAATTCTAAATAAGATATTATTTTCTAGCACTCCTTGGGTACAGGCGGTCAAGCTATTGATGGTGCCTGTCCCGTCAATTGCACAAATCAATTTTATACCTTCTTAGCGGTGATGTGTGTCATTAAACTCTTTGCTGCCACAGGAAGAGCTTCGAATCTGTTAATAACAATGCGTTCAGTAGCACCCGAAGATAAATCTGCTATAATGGGTTTTGGCATGATGTTAATATCTTTACTATGTTTCGTACCCGCTCCCATATTTTATGGCTGGATATTTGATAGGAACTGTTTAGTATGGGGTAAAACGTGCACAAATAAGGGAAACTGCTGGTCCTATGATTCAAAGAACTTAAGGTAAGAATAGTTTTTAAATCAGAATAATAATATCTAGTAAAAATAATCATATTTATTAACAATTTCAGACTTAATCTTAACATTGTGGCCGCTTCATTTGTTGCCTTAAGTACTTTCTGCAATATAGGCGTATGGTATAATGTTAAGAATCTGAAAGTATTCGACGATAAAGAAGAAGAAATTTCCAAAGAAATTGGTATAACTTATCTGAAAGAAGAACAGTTTATAGAGGCAAAGGAATAAAACAAAAAACTAATTTATATGATTGTTTAGAAAAATGTATGTAATTAAGTTTTGGGTTTAAAATTAAGAATTTAAGTTTAAATAAATGCGAACAAATATAATAAATGTAATAGAGCAACCTCTACTGGGAAATTTTCAAAACATTTTGTTTCTCTTTGTTCTTTCAAGGGTTAAAGGTGGAATTGTAACCAAAAGCACTACCATTTAGCAAAGACAGCAACCACTAATAAAAAGGACAACTTTCACGCATCATAAAATAAAAAAAGAAAAACCGCGTTTGTTATCGAATGTTTTCGGTTTTATTTCAAAGCCTAAAAAGTTTATCCTGTTTTTTTAAGACAAAAAAAAAATTCGGCAAAAATAAGAAGTCCCAAATAAAGAAGCCAAACATAAATAATAAAATACACAATTAATTACATATTCGTTTGTATTGGATTTTATGTATTCAAGGCAAAAATTTATAAAAGCAAATCAAAATGCATGGAACCCATATTCTCTTTATTATCCTACCCTCAACCACTAGTCGTGAATAAAGGTGGATTCATCCATGCTTTCCAAACAATATTTTTGTCCGGAAAATAATTTTTTTACTGAGTGTGCTCCTCAGAACAATTCGGAAAATTTATCCGGCGAAACAAGGCTACCATATGGTTTACAGGTGTCAACAATTATAAAAAATGTTAGCACAACTAGCAAACCAATTTGTTTGAATTGCTTTCTAAAAGTGTGTTAAAGAAAATGATTTTATTATTTTAAATTATATTATTTTGTTTTTTAATTTAATTACTCAGCAAAAAACAATCATTTAAATTTGTATGTACAAATTGGAAAAATGTGGCAACTCAGTTTATTTTGTTCTAAACAAAAAATTTAATTAAACCATTTCAAGAAAAAACTTCCCGAATAAAATTTGGAACGCATGGGTGAATCGAGCTTAAGGTTGTACTAAGTTTGTACATAAAGTATAAATATTCTGGGTCCTTCAGTAATTTTAAGTCGATTTAGTCATGTCCGGCTGTCTGTCCGTCTTTCTGTGTGATAAATCACGCTCACTTTCTAATCACTCCAAAAAGAGAACAACATTGGTGTCAAATTGTTTCTAGTTCTCCTAAGCAGCTTGGGCTTGAAATCAAGGCAAATTTGTTGAACAACCACCATAAAAAATGTATAAATTTATTATAGCTACCAACATAAATGGTGGCGAAATGCACAGATTAATATAATACACGGAAAGAATTATTTAATAAATATGGCTAAATATGGAACCAAGAAAATTAAGATGATTCTCGTCCAAGCCAAAAATTACTTATTCTAAATATATGTGTGTGGGCTTGGCTTAAGAAACAAAATTGATTACTTTAGTAAAAACCTTCTTTCCGTATAATCAAATTTGGTCTGTCACACTTTTCTTAGAGTACAAACGACAGTGTCAGATTTCATAAAGATCTGTAATGATAATTTACCAAAGGCCCATAAAAAATTTAAATGAAAACGGTGATCATACCATCATTGACCAAATGCTTAATAGATGGCACAGTTTCATCTAAACTGAATCTATCTTATCTCAAATATTTACAGATCCCCCAATAGAATCTCGACGCCACCAGCTAAGAGAAATATCCAGATCACCACTTAACCAAAACGAGGTTCTCAATAGTCCAAAGAACAAAAAAATACTCAATCTATTACTCCGATGATTAAGAGGGTTATGAAACCCATGCTACGTAAAGAACCGGACCAAACCTTTCATGCGCATAATAATCGAACAATCTATTGAACATAACTCTCAGCTATATTTCTTTTCATTGGTTTCGAACGAGCCTTCTATACAGTTTCTCGTAGCGCTACATGGAACGCACTCGCTATGAAGGGGGTACCAGAAAAATGACAAAGCTTATTATGTCCTTGGTAGTTATTGCCTGGGCCCACGCGGGTGCCCTAATTACGTCTATGAGAGATTTGCTATTTTTACTGATGGTTTCAGGCTAAGAGGCTAATGGGTAAAGAATAAAGATTTTATAGGCACAGTAAATTTTACTGTATATTACACTTCTTTTTGCTGTGCAATAAAAACCAAAAGCCTCTTTATTCTTTCCACCTTCGAAAATCACATACAAATTGGTGATATAATTGTACAATGCGAAAAACTGAACAATTATATTGCAAGTGTATGGGCCACTCTACGAGTCATTATATTTTTATACCCTTCACCACAGGTGGCGAAAAGGGTATATATAAGTTTGTCATTCCGTTTGTTTCTATAATATTGATGTTAGACCCTATGAAGTATATATATTCTGGGTCCTTATGTGGAGCGACGTTGATTTAACGATGCCGTCTGTCCGTCTGTCCATTGAAATGGATTTTCCGAAGACCCCATATATGATGGGGGCCAGGTTATTACACATTTATGTCACATATGGTCCGGTATTGTTTGCTATTGAAATTTAGCAAGATCGGTCCACAAATGGCTGAGATATGAGTAAAAAACCACGACTGCCTTAAATTTTTTCCTTTAGAGGTCCAATTAGACGTGACATTATCATACCAACACTGTATTACCAAAACGATTCAATTCAATTCAATTTGGTTTCTACGGTCATACAGTGGCTATGGTAATACAGTATTGGTAATGTGTTTTTTTTTTTTTTTGTTGTTTTTATACCCTTCACTACAAGTGGTGGATTTTATTTGTAATGTGTTTAATTTTACGCATACACATACACAATAATGCACGTATATGATATGCCTCTCAAATAAAGAAACAAACTCATAGACTCAATATATTTTAATTTAACGCTTCTTAAGTAAAAGCATTTGTAGCCGAGTTGTTAAGTTCTCTCCTGAGACTGATGATATTTTAAGTTCGAATCCAAAAAAGAATTTTGTTTTCATTTTTCTTATTTAATTTTTTTATGTTCTAAAAAACGATTTTAAGATTATAAAACAAATTTAAAACATCAACTTTGGCAAAAGAGGAAACGGGCTTAGGTACATATACGAATTTTTTGTTTTTTTATATTCTTCGGCATGACGAAGTGAAAAGTTGGCGTGGCTCAATTAATATTTATTTATACGTATCTAAAGAACGTTATTTATGTATATAACTTTTTGTTTTTATCTCATCATGGTGAAGGGTTTATAAGATTCGGCATAGCCGAATATAGCACTCTTACTTGTTTCAAATAAGTTCAAATAAAGTTTAAATAAATTTAAAAAAAAAACCCAATAATTCTGGGGCAATAGGAAAAAAGTGTTTCAGTCTATTTTTCAGTTTCGTAGAAGAGAAATTTAAACTTAAAATTGGTTTTTGAAAATTTTCTCCTATCACAGAAAAAAATATCTCAAGAAAATTTTTAACAACACAGTTTGTTAAAAATTATATTTTAGGTCAACAAACTTTTTGTTTGAGTCAATGAAAAAATTTATCAAATCTACACTTAACAAAATATCACTCAATAAAACATATTTAATAATGAAATAATGAAATATTTCTACATATTCAATAAAAAAAATATTTGAATCAAAGTAAATACAGTATTTTTACAACTCTTTTCCATTTGTAAATTGTCATTCGTATAATATATTTAGTTTTGCCAATATCTTTGGAAAAAGGTTTCCTGATGATCTGGCCTAAGAAACCAGCGAAATGCACATAGGAACAAGTTTATCCCCCCATAATAAATTTTAGTGTATTTAGTGTATAAAAAAAACGTTTTTGATAATAACTTATAAAAAATATTTCTAATACGGTCTCTAGTATTAAAAATATTTAAAAAAAAAAATATAAGTCCGCGATAAAAACAAAAAAATGTTTTTTAAATTTCAAATTGGGGTCTCCAAAAATGTTGCCAACATTCAAGGTTTTAAAGACAAAAACGTCTTCTTTCAATATTTTTTTTAAATTTTTAAAATATGTTGGTATCTTGATTATATCAAAACTTATAATTTTTACAAAGAAAAAGTCAAAGCCTGCCACTGTACGACATTCGACCCAATTGCGATTCCAGCAAAAATAATAAAAAAAACTAAACTTAAATTTTGAAAATTTGTTAAATTACATGTTTTAACGTTTTTTTATAACCCAACTTCTAAAACAAATAACCCTCATATTCATAAAAAATATTTTTGATTTATTAAAGGTTTATTGAACCAATTTCCTATGAAAAATTTATTAATATTTTTTATGAAAAAGGCCTAATTACAAAAATGTATGTTTTAAGTTTGTTTTCAAATAATTTGATACTGTTTAACGAACTAGTGACGAAATATTTTGTGACCTAGAATTAAACAAATTTAATATATGTATAGGGTGTTTTTTTTAGCTGCATTAGAACATAAAATGATAATGCAAGATATTATTGGAATTTTCATTAAAATTAACAATATTTTGTATTAACAAAATTTTGTTTGTAGTGCTTAATTCCCAATTATTAATCTTGATAAAAAAAAAACTGAAATTTATTGTTGATGGAATAAGCTATTCCTATGCGCATTTCACTGGTTGCTTAGGCCAGATTATCAGGAAACTGCTTCCAAAGATTTAAAAAAAAACTAAAAATATTATACACTCATAAAATTATTACAGTAACTGATTGTAGGTTATTAAATTCGTTTTCGGTACTGTTAAAATTGAATAAAAATATAGTTATTTTACGAATAAATTTATTTTTCAACATTTATGTTTGTTATTAAAAAAACAAACTACCAAAAAATAATGTTTTCCGTATTTTTTTTTGTTAATTTGTTTGATTTTTATCGGTTAAAATATATTTTTTAAAAGTAAAAACTATTCAATTTTAACGAATATGATGTTCAATAAATAAAAAACTTAGAAATTACTGAAAAAATCATTTGTTTTAAATGAAATGTAAATGATCCGTTTTTTAAATGAATTTTAATTTGTTTCAAATGAATTTTCGTTTGAATTTAACTACATAATATTTTGAGTGTACTAATAAAACTGTTAAGCAAATAAGAATTATAAGCAACAGCTTTACTTGTAACAATATCAAAGCTTAAACAAACACCACAACAATAAACAATGAGGTTATCTTTTCTTTCATTCCCCACCACAATTAAGCACTACAAACAAAATCTTGTTAATTAATAATTTTGTATTCTCTAAAATTACTTGGATGATTTCATAACATTTATTTTTAAAATATAATTTGCGGCATAGGTCCGCCGCAGCTACCAGTGGACTAGGGAATGGTAAATCGATTTCGATACCAATCGAAAATCGATTTTGTGGTAAAAAAAATCGATTTTTTGCAATCGAATTTACGTATGCGATTTTATACTGAAATCGATTATTGGGCTTTTAAAATCGATTTTTTTTTTTATCAAAATTTTGGCAATTTTTAATTTTAATCTTAATTAAATCGATAAATTATGGGCATGCACAATAGAACTTATTTTTGTTGTGCGTACATATGTCTGTAGGTATGCTTATGCAGTTTTCCCAGTTTAAAGTTGTAGTATCCTTGATATACTTCCAAGTTTAATATAAGGGCTCTGTGAGCGATATTTATATCTAGTTATAAGCAGAGTGAAAAAACAAAAAGTATATAATTTATCCTAACAAATACAAAATTACAAGGAAATGTCTCTGCATCTTTCTGGCATCAATGACATGCAAACGTGTTTTCTAAAACTAACTTAATAGTAACTTAGCAAATAAACAGTCGGCACCGATCAGGAACTATTGTCATAATCCTTTGAAATACTATCCATACATTTTGACTTGTCACAGAAATCATTTCCGATCGAAATTTATGTTGTTTTATGTGAAGCAAGATACGAAATCCCTTCCACTTTCGATCGGTATTAATTTATGTGACAGGCCTGGGGTCTAATCAATGTTTTTGCATACGACAGACACTGATGTATCGAATTAAAACTCGATAAATGTAATGTCGAGTTACTCGATAATGAATGCTATTATTTCAAGTTCCATAATTTTCATTCGATATCGAGTTTCATGATACCAAAATAAATAATTTCGATCAATTTTGCTCGATATCGTATGCGGTGATTAGACCCCTGACTGACTATACAAGAATACAATATTAATATGTGAAATGTACGTGTACTTGTGCCTCTAAAGGACATCTCAAAATTTACACATTTTCACTTTTTACACGAAATATATAAAAAGAAGTCATAAATACCCACTGTCAAAATCTCAGTTCAATTTCTCTAGTAGTTTGCCAAAAAAATGCTGGTGTATCCCCCTTTGTTATATAAGGAATAAGTTTGCAAATTATTCTTAAACGATTTTGAAATCGATTTTGAGGTTCGATTAATCGATTTCAAAAACCGTAATAAAAAAAGTCGATCGAAAAATCGAAAATCGATTTTGGTATCCATTTACCATTCCCTACAGTGGACCATGTACCACTCGATCAGTCTAATTTTTTACTACTTTTTCTAATAAATCTGAATATTGGCTTCCAATGACTTAAGAGTTGCTGGTTTATTGGCATAAACCAATGGCTTAGCATAGTCCCATAAAAGTAATCCAGAGTCGTTAAATCGTACGAGCGAGGGGGCCAGTGAGCAGGACCTAGGGTTTTCCCGAGAATTCCCGGGAATTTCAATTATTTTATTTCCCGCTTTCTCGGGATTTTTCTTGCGGAATCCCGGGAAATAAAAAATTCCTCATAGGTTAAGAATACAGCTATTTATACTTTGAAATTTAGTTTTCTATTCTCTTAAAACTAGAATCTGTGGATGGGTGGTCGATTAGATCAATTACAAGAAGTTAGTACATGCGTAAATCAATGTCTCCTGATGCAATTAATCTACTAAAAGCAGAATGGGCAGTGAAACAGCTGATAATAAATTAATAGTGAATTGAAAAGTTAATAAAGAACATTACTTCAAAATAAGATGCAGGCAGTAAAGTTGAACTGTCCATGGACAAGTCGTAAAATTTCAGATACCTAAACATATCGCTCCTTTATTGCAACATAGTCATATGTACAAATACAAACGAACTTGGCAAAATGCTATTAAAGTTTTCAAAATGTACCGATTTTAAGGTATATTTTGCTATAACTTCCGTTCAGTTTGAGATAAAATACGAGAAGGTATGAAGGAACACTTTGCATAAATAACTTACAACTTTTATTAGGCGATAAACACAAAATTTTTTCAATTTGTGTTGGCTTATATTCCCCTGAAGGAAACCGAAATATATAAAAAAATTTGGAAACTCGTGTAAGATACTACAACATACAATCTGAAAAACACATTGTCCTAAAGATTACAGATAGACTTAATGAAATGAAAAGGTTTGTAAGAGGTTGATGCTATTCTTTGCATGGTCCTTGACATACATTTGACTAATATAGACGTTGTTTATACAAAAAAAATGCTCCTTGTTGTGAATCGAAAGCATTCTACAACGGTCCCCTTTTACTATTCGTCCAACCTCGGTAAAAAAAAATTGAACGAAATTTTTCGGAAACATGGTAATTAGTATATAAAAAAAGGAAATATACTTTTGACGACTTACTAAGCGCTTTGAGTGTGTCAGAAAGTTATTTCATAAGCCGTTAAAAAATGTTAATATATTTATTTAAAATATTTTATCTATTTTATGAATTACCTTTTTGATCTCATATCTTGAGTACCTACAATTTTGTTTGTTTTTATTATTGTTTTATGAATTAAATTTGTATGTTTATGTTATCTTTTTATCTTCTATCTGGAGCATAATATTACGGAATTTACATATAAAGCCGTAGGGTAATAATAATTCAAGTTCCTCTTTTAATCTTCATTTAGTTTTTGTATTATTTAAGCATTTCTTTTACTTACTTTTCATTATTTAAAAACAAATTTACTTTGTATTATTTATATGGAGCGGGATCCCGGGAAATTTAAAAAAAATTCCAGCTTTCCCGGGAATCGAAACACTCCGGGAAAAAAAACTCTATCAGGACCAATTCTGGAAATAAAATTGTCACCAAATTGATTGTACAATAAATCTATTGTAAAGCGCTTTATGTGGCAAGGTGCACCCTCCTGTTGGAACCGATTAATTTTTGGATACAAAAACTCAATTAGCACGGCTCGATAGCGCTTACGATCTACCGTAACGGCAGCTCCTTGATCATTTTGAAAGATCGTGTAAATTGAACAAAACAGTCAATTTTGACGGCTTGATTGTCTTCGCTCCTAGTACGGTAATTTGGACGAAGTGCTCTATGAACTACGCGAACAAATCTTTTTTATACTCTCCACCACAATTAGTTGTGAAGAGGGTATATTAAGTTTGTCATTCCGTGTGAAACTTTTTTATTATTCATCTCAGACCCCATAAAGTATATATATTCTGGGTCCTTGAGTAATTCTAAGTCGATTTAGCCAAGTCCGTCTGTCTGTCCGTCTGTCCGTCTGTTGAAAACACGCTCACTTTCGAACAACTCAAAAGAATTGAACAAACTTGGTGCCAAATTGCTTGTAGTTATCCTAAGCAGTTTGGGATTGAAATCCAGCAAAATCGGTTCAGTAGGACCAGAGCTATGAATCAAAATGTGGAACCATAACCTAAAAAAAATTATAATTTTGTTACAAAAAATAACATAAATGCTGGAACAAGGCACGGAATGAGATAAGATTTTGCAAAAATTTGTTTTATTTGACTGGAAATCACGCTGTTAAATTTCGTCAAGATCCGTCCATAACTTACCCTAAGCCCCATATAAACACTACTCCCGGAAAACAGTTTAGTACGCCTAAAACCGTAAAAAATAACGCTAGCGTTACAAAATTTGGTACTTCACAGTTGTTTAGGGCTAGAAATAACACTGTGACGATCGGTCCATAATTTACCTTAGGCCCCATATAAACCCTACTACCGGAAAACAGTTTAGTACGCCTAAAACCGTAAAAAATAATGCAATCATAACAGAAATTGGTACGTCACAGTTTTAAAGGAATAGAAATGGCGCTGTGAAATTTCGTGATGATCGTTCCATAATTTACCCTAGGCCCCATTTAAACCCTACTACTGGAAAACAGTTTAGTCGCCTAAAACCATAATTAATAACAAATCGTCACAGTTTAAGATAATAATAACATCATACAAATATTACTCCTTAAACATTCGAACTGTCGGTGAAGGGTATCAAAGATTCGGTACAGCCGAATATAGCACTCTAACTTGTTTTTAAGTAAATTTTCACAATTTGGAAGCGCTGTTATAGCGTCAAACGATTCAGGATGATTTGCCAAACCTTACCGAAAATAAATGTCAACAGAGTTATTGATACCAAAATTTCTCATGCAGCTAAAAAAAAAAACACCCTCTATTTATAACACACAAGCTTTAAAGTGTAATCAAAATCTCATTTTTTATATGACTAGCAGATTAAACAATTAATCTTTATTGCCCGATGTGCCATATAATTAACCATTACTTCCTCAAGTTATGTATACATTGGGATATTTTAAAAATAACTTCTGAAATGGCAAAGAATGAAAGTAAATATTTTCATTAAACACGGTAACTGATAGATGTCGGCTACCACTGGAAACAATATTTACCTCAAATGCCTACTTGTTTATCAATTAATGAGCTGATAAGTACAAATAGAAAACATTTTATGTTTTTTTAGGCAGGTCTAAATTAAATATTGTTTTTAACATTTACAAAAACTATTTAAATTCATTGTATTTTAGTACGTGAAGATCAAAGCATATTTGTTTAAACCTAACGGTCAAAGTGTTAAAAACCTAAAAAAAGAATTTTGTCTTAATTAATACAAGTTAAATGTCTGAAAAAGAAAATTATCCTCAAATTGATGCAGAAACAAGAAAAAAGTTATTGGCCACACAAAAGTCCAGGGACAATGAGGAATTAAAAAGAATTTACAATTCAATGCCTCAAACCGCAGATACAACATGTGGCTTTGCTTGTTTTAAAGGTTCATTTTTACAAAAGTAAATGAAATGTTTAATACACATTATATTTAAAAAGTGTTTAAATGTTTAATGGGTATTTTGGTGTTTAATTAATAAACTAGATTTGCTAATCAAACGGCTTACGTTGTGGTTTACGGATTGGTTGGTTGTGTTTATGCCGCGAATATGTCATATTTCCATGGCACAATATCGACACTGGAAAAACGTTATAAAATTCCCACTCGCAGTACTGGCATTATAATGGCCGCAGCTGATATTAGCCACGCGATATGTTCGGCTTGTTTGGGCTATTATGCCGGTAAAAAGCATAGACCAAGATGGTTGGGTTTTGGTAAGTTTTCATTGAATGTGTTTTGTTTTTTATTAAAACGTTTTAATGTTATAATGTCAAACGTTGTGATAATGGAAGTATTCAAAACAATTTTATTAAACATATTTTAACTAACATAACCCTAGTGAAATTTGATGCCAAAAATATTCGTAGAACATTTTAACCCTCTAAAGTACCGTTTTAGTATACTTTTGTGGTGAAGTTAAAAAATAAGGACAAAAATGACCCCTTAAAATGAGAGCTAGAGGGTTAATATATCCTAAGAAAAGAATTAATATACGATTGATATACTGAAGACATCTGAAATTATTTTTTAGCTCAGAAGTACATTTAGTATATTTTTTTTTTACTTATACCAAACGCCATTTGCCCGAGCAAACTTTTCAAAACCCTTTGGCAGATTTGCTCTACTAGTAGTCTACTTTTATTTCACATTGCAAGTGCTTAGGCTGGCGGCGATGACCCGAATTTTGTTGCACAGTGTAATAAAGTCCATTGTATAAAATTTATGAAATTCTACTATATATTTTCCTTCTCCAGATATTAAAACAATTAAATTGACCTTGCATGCGAGGTTCCACGCTCACTTTTCCTGCTTTACTCGCTTTTTTAAAAATGCATTGAATTGATAACCAAACTATGTATGTATCAGAGATCAGCAATGAATCGTTTTTTCGCTACTCATACTGAATCATACAATGGTAAGAATATGTGCGTAGAAATCATTTCAACTTAATTACTCTGATTCACTCATACTCACAAGAGAAATATTTATGAGTGCGACGTCGACATTATACGCATACTCATAAATGACCTCTGCTTGATTTATAATTTCAAGAAAATACTCACAATGATTCAAATCATTTTGCTGATCCATTTACCGTTTTAACACAACAGAGAAAACACACAACTTAATAATCGGCGCTGCCAGATACATTTGCCGAAAAATCGTCCACTTTATACATGTAACTTTAGTAAACTGTAATTAAAAAATCGTCACTTTGCTATTTCGGGGACAAACCTGGCAGCCTCGCATTTTGCTTCGCCTATACACATTGAGTTGAGTAGATTCTAAATCAAATACTACAAATGTTGCTAAAGGCTAGATTACACTATTATACTTTGTATTAATACATGTCAAAAACTCAAGTAATATGACAAAGTGTGATAGTGTGAATGCAATGTGTCACGAAAATGACAAGTATTAAGAAAAAAGTTTGACATCCCATACGACTTCATCGTTTTTTGAAAAATTTCTAAACAATAATACTTTTCATTGGATCAGGGTTGCATTTTATTTCATGTGTGAGTGTTTATACTTTGTGTGATGATGTGAACACAAACTGTCATGTTACATTAGATTTTTTGACAGTCGCAACAGAACTCATTAGATTTGTATCTCACAAAGTATTATGGAATACGTAAGCCTTGTGAGATAGTGTAAACTAGGCTTAAGTATGAGTACGATGAATAAAATGAAACTTTCGAGTGAATATGAGTGTGAATAACATTGGAATAAGTATGAGTGCGTATAAGTACAAGAATTTATGAGTCATGATTTAGCTCTACTCACTTTTTCACTACTCATTGCTGATCTCTGGTATGTATGTGTTCCAAATTTGGAAACTTTTACTTTATGAGTAATTCCATGTCAAATCGACCAAGAGTGGGACCCGACTTGCGATGCCAATCCCGAAATCCCGATCCCGAAAATCCCGGGATTTAAATTTTGTAATTGTTAACAAAATGTTCCTGCTTTACCTTTTTTTATAAAAAGAAATTCATCACGACATTCCCCCTTGAGATCATTGGGAACAAAATGCTGATCTTTAATATTTACTTGATTATTTCTGTTAATACTGTCATTGAAAACGAAACAAAAAAGATAAACTTTGTTTTAAGCATGGCCAACAATTATAAAGAAATTTTAACGAGAAGTGAAGAAAATTAATATAGGAAAAAATGTCTTTTGAAATGCACAAAACATTCCACTGCTACACCAAATTCGATATTAAAACTTTACTCTTCACAGGGCTAGAATTTGAAAAGTGTTGTACGAGTGTAGTCATAGGAACTACGGCAATTTATGGAGCGTTTTTACAAAATTAAGAAGTGTATTTTAAACACTACACAATTCCTACATCTTTGTGATGGGTATAAAAATGTTTTTTTGTTAAAATAATTAATTTCGAATTCAAATTTGAATTACATATTGATTGTAATTTACTTTGTAAAAATTTGAATAGAATCTTACAAATAAATCAATTTCATACAAGTTTGCTTTGTTCAGTTACAATATTCAATTTTTTTTTTATTTAATTTGAATCAACTGAGGTAATTGAATACAATATAGATTTTATGGTAATCATTTTTTAGTTGAATCAATTAACACATTGTTATAAAGCGTACGTTGTTTTTTTTTTATCATATTTTTAATTAAATCAATCATTAATTAAGAAAAAAATCACAATTTTCAATATATTTAAATGTTAGTAATGAATAAAATGAATAGGGATGAGATTTTCCTGCACTAAAAAATCGAAAATATGCGCATAAAATATGCACTAAAACATCCAATTTATGAACTATAAAAAATAAAAAATATGCACTAAAAACTTTAAAAAATTTTATAAAAAATCGTTTTTTAATTTTACTAAAAACAAAAATGCATTTTGGAAAAATTTGATTGCAGATCCCACTTTGTTTTTAGATCAGATCAAAAACTTTGTTTTTAGATCAGATAAAAAATATTTTTAATTTTATTTATTTTATTTTTTGAAATCCTTAATTTGTTTGCAAAACGTTTGGATTTTTTTTAATTTGTCGGGCTATTATCCCTCCTTCCACATTGTAATATTTTAATTTTGCAATATCAATTTATTTCACTTGAGTATTAAGTGAACTAAGTCCCTCCTAAAGGCCGTTACACGCTATCCCACAAAATCTTTCGTATATTATGAAAATGCTTCCCTGTAGTGCGATTCTCTATTCAATTTTAACATAATTTAAATTGTTAAAAATATTTAACAGCAAAGTTAACGTAAATTTTATTCAGTAACTTTTTTAATAATAACGTTTACTGCTAAGTTCTATCTTAACGTCAGGTATTTAAGTTATCTTAACGGCAAAATATTTTTCATTGTTTATTTTAAAATTCGTAGTTATTAAAAAAAAACAAACAAACAAAAAAATTGGCGAATAAGAGCCTCATTAACATTTTTAAAATTCACGTTATTTACATAAATTTTGCAAAAATAATATTTAACAATTTGGTTTTTTTGCGAATTTACCAAAAAGCATTAAAAATATTACATTTTAGATTCGGCTTATGGAAATCACTAAAAGTGTTTTCTTTTCTACAAAAAAAATAAGTGGTAGACTTTCCAATCATGTTAGCTAATTTTTGCAAATTTCCACTAATTTAGCAATTTTTACCGAATTTTTGCTATTCCTTATAGTTTAAGTGACTTCAAATCAATTTTATGGTTTGGTTGAAGTATTAAAAATTTCGCGAATTTTCGCTGTTTTTTTTTTTTTTTTTTTTTTTTTTTGTTATTTTCCGACATTTTGTTTTTTTTAACAGATTTAATGATTTCAAATAAAAATTTTTTTGCTTCTCTCCAAGTTTGCAATTATTCGCGAATTATAGCCACGTTCGCGGTAGAAGCTTTTTATTCCTGTAAGTTTTCTGATTCTTTACAGCTTGAACGATTTTTAATAAATAGTAGACTTTGCCATCATTTCGCTGTTGACAAATATTTGCGAATTTCCCCTAATTTAGCAATTTTTACCGGATTTTTGCCATTCGCGAATTTTCGCTATTTTTGCAAAAAAATTTTATATATTCCGACAACTTGTTTTTTAAGCGATTTCAAATAAATTTTAAGGTTTTTTTTCCAAGTTTGCAATTTTTCGCGAATTTTATCCATGTTCGCGTTATAAGCGATTTTTTCCTGTGGTTCTTTAGAGCTTTAACGATTTTTAATAAATACCCGCTGTTTGCAAATTTTTGCGAATTTCCGCTAGTTTAACAATTTTTATCGAATTTTTGCAATTCCTTATAGTTTTAGCGACTTTTAATCAATTTTATGGCTTTTTTGAAATGTTAAAAATTTTCGCTATTTTTGCAAATTTCCCGATTTTTTGCAATTTTTGCTAGACTATCAAATCCTAAATGGGGTTTTGTTAGTTTCGAAAGTACTTTAAGTCGTTCCACACGAGAAGTAGTTTGCAGTGTTCGTTAAATATACTAATTAATTAACAAAGATGCCACTTGATTGATATTTTTAGCTATGTTGTTTAAATTGAGTTACTGAATTGCTGTATTGTTACCGTAAGCAATAAACTGTGCCGGTAAAATTAACGTTAACGTTAGTTGTTAAAAGTAAGAGAATTCCACTACTGATCTAATTATTGTTTATAAATTTTCAAAAAACAATAACAACTTATCAAGACAGGGTTGCATTTTCATAAATTACGTAAGACTTTGTGGGATAGTGTGTAACGGCCTTAATTAGTTATTGTTTCACCAATATATCCGTAATTGGAAAATACAAATGGTAATTGACTGCTGATGTTATTTATATTTAATATTTCTTTTCATTTTTTTAATTGCACAATTATCGGCATCAACAAGCTCTTCAAACATTCTTAAATAACTCGAAGTTTTTTTAATAGGATAGAATTCTGAAGCATCTAGCCAAGCTCCCTTTTTTTTACTAATGGCTGCAGTGGAAGGTGAATCAAGGGAAACATTGCATTAAAAATAGCAATATTATCGAATTGACTTCTAAATTCTCTGCAACGCGGTATAAAATTTTTTTGGAAAGTTTTTCTTAAGTATTTAAAATTTTTTTAAGAACTTTTTTTTATAATATGGAAATAAAAAATCCCTCAAAATATGCAAAAATATGCATTTAAAACATAAATATGCAAAAATATGAATTTTTACCAAAATATGCAACAATATGCAAAAACAAATCGATGCCATTTTAACGTAAATTTAATGATTCGGAAAGATAATTTGTCTTCATAGTTCTTAGACTATCGACAAAAAACATGCATTTGCATGGAAATCGCATCCCTAATAATGAATATTAATATAAAACCTTTGCTTGTAAAAAGCTTTTAATGACGTATTTTTTAATAAATATCTATAAAAAGCATTTATCTTCTAATTTGCAAAAACCAAGAATCCCGAAAAATCCCGATATTCTGAAAAATCACGGGATCCCATAAATTTTTTGAAATCCCGAATTCCGGGATTTGCGAAAACCAGTCCCGATTAGCATCCCTAGACCCGACCCCTTTTGATTTTAATGAAATTTGGTGAAAACGTTCCTTTTATCATTTAAGGAACATACATATATGAACTAAAAAAAATTTTATATATTTATTTCAAAAGTAATGCCATTTTTAAAATGTCATAATTTCGCCGAATTAGCCGAGTTTGTTTAGTTTATTTCTTCAATATCTCGAAAACTACATTTCATACGAAGATGATTTTAATGTAATTTTAAAGAGAATACTTGGGGCTACAAACAATACATTAAAAAAAAATAAAAACATTTTAAAAATGATCAAAAATCTATTTTTTTATTTAACTGATTTTTTCTTTAAAAATTCTGAAAATTTGAAGGATATTTTTTCTTTTCTTTTCAAAGATATGATTTTTTTCTTTCGCAAAAGAATTTTAATGTTGTTATTTTGAGCAATAAGTAAAATGTGCTAGTTGCAGAAAACAGACGAGCCGGGCCCTTGGCGTTTTAACCTAATTCAGTGGTGCTAACCGTTTTTTAGGTTAGGTCTTGTTTTCGAGATACACCGTTATTTCGAAAATGGAGGAGGCTGCCCAACATATAGTCGCGTAACTTAAAAACGGTAAAGCTTATTAAAATTTCTAAAAAAAACAGAAATTGAGCAATAAAATTACCTTTAAGTTTAAGTTAAAGTTATTTTCTAATATACGCAGTCATTTTAGAAAAAAAAATTTTTTTTTGGCATTTTTTAGCATAATTTAGAAATTTTTGTTTGTTGGTGATTTTTAACAATTGGAAAATAAAGCTACGCTTCTAATTTTTTTAAGACATATAATATTGCAAACAAAACAAGCCATAAGTAATTAAAATCTGTTACCAACTTTTGATTTTATCCACAAAGGACGAAAAATTTTAATTAATTTAAGAATTTCATAAAACGCAATATTTGTATGGGAGCCCCCTAAGAAGTGGTGATAAGGGCCAAGTATGTCTCGAGAAAATGTTAAGAACAAAAAACTTATTGAGGTCGGTCATACATTATACCCCACTACTTGTTCTTCAATATATTTCTAGTCTGTATTGAACATTATGTATGGGAGCCCCCTTAAGCAATGAAGACAGCGGGTAGGTATGTTTGAAATAAATGATGGAGATAAAAAATTAAGTGGGGTTTGTACATTTGACCCATCTAGAAGCATCCTACGCGCTGTACCATACAATTATGGCGGTTGGATACAATTCTTTAATGTGGCCCAACCACACTTTATTATTTATTTTCGGTATTTTTTAGTAATTTTAATAAACTAAACCGTTTTTCAGTTACGCGAATATATGTTGTGCAACCTCCTCGATTTTAGAAACAACGGTATATCTTGAAAACAAGAGCTAATTAAAAAAAACGGCTAACTGGATTCAGCGTGCCCGAATTTGGCTAAAACGCTAAGCGCCCGGCATGTCTGTTTTTTGCAACTAGCGCAGCAAGCTTATTGCTCAACATTACAATATTAAAATTCTGTTTTACGATAATTTTTTAAAGATTGCGAAAGGAAAGAAATCATATCTTAAAAAATATCATATCTTTAAAGAATCCCAGGATTCCCGGGAATAAGATTTTTTGTTTCGTTTCCCGGGAATAGAAAAAGTCTGGGAAATTAGAAACTGTGTATGTTTTAATTGTGATTAAAATTTAGGCTACATCGATTTCATTGTTAAAAAAAGCTAAATAATGAAATAAAATCTCATAACGAAATATGCTAACTTTCCACCACTCCCACAACCAAAGTAGGCTGTACATTGTGATTGAAATTTTAAATTACATGTTTTGAACTGTCAGCTTTAATGTTGCATCTATGTTTTTTTTTAATCAAAAATTAAAGATTTTGGCCGAAAATGTATACCTCTGTAATATGTTGAAAACCAAAACGGCCAAGAATTATAAGAAAGAATTTCCTTATTCTGTTTTGATCTTATGCTCTGCTCTTTAATGGTTAATTTCGCTATTAGTTGTTATGCAAGAAGAGTCATTGAAAATTAAATTATTTCCTGAAAAAACTTGAAAAAAATTTAAAATTAGCGATAAATCGGCAAACCCTAAATATCACCACAGATATGTATGTATTTCGGTATTCGTTACATCCCTAGCTATTAATTTATATAAAGAATACACTCCTGAAATATTCTAACAGTCGGTGGAGGCTATCAAGGATTCGACACAGCCGAGTATAGCATTCTTCTATTTAAATGCAGTTTCAGTTTTTAATTGCTTCTTGATTAATCTTTTTTAATTAAGTTAAAAGAATTAATCTATTGTAGTCATACCTCTATAAGACTTAGGCCCGTTTTCACAACTTACCGATAGCTAAAAGTAGACTTTAACCGGCCTTATAAAAAGTGTTCCATTATAAAAACTTTACTTTAACCTAAACTGAGCGATAAAGTAAATTAAGGTACATCCTACCTGGTAGGTAAAAGTAAAGTTGTTATAATGGAACACTTTTTATACGGCCGATAAAATGCTACCTTTAGCTATCGTTAAGTTGTGAAAACGGGCCTTAAAATCACATAAATAAATTTCGTCAAAAATGTTGTTTACAGCCTGGCCCACAATATCGAAACGAAAATTTCTTTCGCATATTCACATTGAAAACAATAGCGGAGTTCAGTGTTTGATGCGAATGGTCTTGCGAAAGTGCAAATGCAAAATATTGTAGCTTTTGTTTGCAATCCAACAACAAAAAAAACAGAATTGCAATTGTCACCTCATTGCTTTTGCGCAACACTAAAACTGTTTAGCTTTTTTAAGCTACATGTATTGCGTAACTGATAATCGAACAGCTGACATTTGTAAACAATAATTTAGAATCGTGAAACAAAATTTAAGATATGGAGCCGACAACTCTAAATAAAAAATTTTAAAGAGAAAACAACAAAAAGTGGGTACAGATGAAATAAAAACTGTTTTGGATTTTTTGGGGCAGTCAGAAAACATAGAGGTTAGCATTTAAGAGAAGTCCGACACCAACAGTTCAAATGTTTTATAAAAACTTTATTGAAAAAAGCGGTATCGATGCAACCTGGGATATTATAAGGTGGAAGGTACGATACCTTAAGGCACCTTATAAAAATGCCAACGATTGGCGTAGTTCTACTTATGCACTGCTTCGTGGCATTTTAAAACAATTTCACAAAATAATCAAACACCTTTTTGAACATTTTCAGGACCAATAATTCCGTAAAACAACTGTTATCTAATTTGCCTCTAGCATTGCAAATATGCTTAAAATACCGCCCACTGTCAATGATAAAATTATTGCACTACCAAACCGTTGCAACCTAAAACGCACCAAACATTGAATACCGCTAATAACAAATTTTTGTGTTTTATTATTGTTTTTAATATATATGTATATAAGAAAGAAATGTTCTTGTCGACATCAAGGGCCAAACAGTTAATATTTTCTTTCAATAAAAAAAAATATTTCACACAATTTTATTTTTGCATTGTAAATTGTTTAATAACCTTCTATAAATCAAAAATATTTTTTATGAATATGGGGGTAATTCTTTTAAATTATTGTAGACATTGAAAAACTAACCGTAAAAAAAATCAATAACTTTCCGTTAAACTGCTTAAAAATTCTATAAACTTTTATTTAATCTTATTTTATTTTTATATATTTCTATGATATAACTTTCTTTTAACTTTCTTCTAATTTTATTTAAATTTTGCAAATATTTAATAAAAACAGGCCATATTTTGTGGAACTTTCCCTTCTTTTAATTATTAGCTTTATTTTTATTTACCAACAAAAAAAAACCAAAACAAACTCTCTTCTCTTTGATTTACTTTGCTTCCCAGCGGGAAAATGAGGAATTGATTACATAAATAATTAAAAAAATAATGCATTATTTTCGAAAGAATAATAATGCATTCATTGGAATCGAGAAGGTAATTTCATCAGACACAAAATTTAAGCACTGATTACCACGTATATTCCCACATTTGCAGAACAAGGAATGTATTGTTTCTGTTAGTAACAATTATTCGTGTTTTTGCTTTACATACATATTTCCTTAATAAAAATCCGTTATTTTTTTGCTGCCTTTATGTCGCCTACTTATAATTTTTATTTTAGTCGCAGTTTGTGTTTGAAAGCGTACGGTCAAAGCACAAATTATATGTCTGTGGGTCAAAGTTATATAAAGTAAACAGGTATTAAAAAATGTATTCCAAACGGCATTGGAGAAGACTTTTATTATAAGACTTTTGAATAATATAATTTATTCCAAAGAATGAATTATTTAATTCATTCGCAGGATACATTAAAATAATTTATTACAATCCTAGGACATGGTCTGTGTTAAGAATAATGAATTCTGGAATCAAAAATCATACAAGATATGTATTACTTTCTCGATTCCTATTAATTCCATTTACCCGCTGGGTTTTAGCTAACACACTTTTTCTTATTGACTGCATTTATTTCCTTACATACATGCTACACAAACAAACACACACTTCAAAAACAAACAGCAACACGACATAGCTTGATGCTAACAAGCACGCCCGGCGAATTTAACAACTTAATACCAACAGAGACTGCGCTGCCGTTAGCTCTGCTTTTTATGAAAAAATATCTATCACCGTTTTTATTAAGTTGCGTTCAACTTATTGCTTAGATTTTTTAATAATTCAATAGAATGGAGTGTTAATTTAATTTATTTATAAAAATTGCAATTGTTTTAACACTTTTTACTCTCTTTTTAATTGATTTCAAGGAGCATTTTTTTAAGACGTTCACGCACTTTGTAAATTTTTAGAAACTAAAAAGAAGTGGAAATGGAAATTAAGAAAATGGAAATAAAAAAAAACAGTTGGGAGGCTTGCCATGCTGGCCCTTTTTTATCTCTAAACTTTTCAGAATTTGGGTACAGGGTTGTTAGGCTTTTTTCTTCAGAAATCGTCAAAAGTTTAAAAAATATACAAAATATGTGTACCTAAACTTATTTCAAGTTCTAAAGACTAGCGACATCGTGTGATGACTAGCAACAGTTGTATTCTTTGTTTTTAGTAACTGGCCTTCAAAATAATATCAAGAGATGGCGCCGCGCAGAAGTTTTAGCCACTATTTTTGCATGAGAAATTAGCAGTTTGAAAAAACCATACTGTTGCAGGGCTGTCGTGGCGATTTATAACCCTAATTGGCAACGCAATTTTGTGTTTGGCGACATGGCGATTTTTTTGGCGAAATGAAAATAAGTTGGCGATTATTTTGGCGATTTCTAAAACGTATTTTTATTTTTTTCATAGTTATATGCAGAATGCAAAATTACTTGGATTAATAGTGAAAGAAAATCAGAAAATGCTATTTAGTCTTATTTGACTTTTCTTTAATAATTACTTTTAATTGTTTAAGCTTGAGGTCTTTTTATTTATAAAATATTATATTTATTTAATTTCTTGACGATGCTAATCAAAGGCTAGCGAAATATCGATTGAAATAAATATATAAATATTATATTTTATAAAAAAAAAAGACCTCAAGCGTAAACAATTAAAAATAATTATTAAAAGATTTTATATAGAATCGAAAACGAATCTGGGTATGAAGGTTATGTTAAAAATTTACTCGTTTAGAAGACTGAGTTAACTTTAAGTACTGCAGTTCAATTCCAAATATCCACTTTGAATACACATTTTAACCCATTTATCCTTTGCTTCAAATAAATACAAAATTTTAACATATTCTGACTTATATTCACATAGAAAATCACTCCTATAAAAACCGATTTTTTGCATCAAACTCTACTTTTGCATACTTGATTAAATTAATCTTTTTGCTAAATTTAATTAACTGATCTCATAAGTTCTATATTTTAGGACAATCAGTCTTCTTATGACAATTGCACAATTTAAAATCGCAAAACGCTAGACTTCTTAAGTTGTTCCGAAACTCGTGCGTTTTGCTTGCGATCTGCCATAGTTTCTTACAAAAATTCTAGTTCCCTAAAGAAAACTATTGCAATTTGGAATCGCCAAACTTCTTCCGATCGTGATTTACAGAACACGTATTATGCGATTTCAAGTCAGAAACACAAATGATAAGCGTTGTTTGATTGACTTCTATAATATAAACACACTTGTTTGCTCTTTTTTATATAAAACTTTTGTATGCCGATTTTTGGCGAATTTTTTTTACCAAAAATTTAAGAAAATAAATGTTTGGCGATTTTTAGTATGCTATTTGGCGATGAAGGTGAAAAAATCTGACAACCCTGTACTGTTTTGCTATTGTTCCACACCGACAAAAACGGCTCATACACCTGTAATAAAATTGTTCAATTTTACGTACAATCAAAAGACCTTAAATTTTTATTGTACAACGAAAAGAAGGTGAAATTTGTTGGCAACATTTTACAAGGCTGCTTATAGCCTATTTACACTTGGGCACATCTTACCCTGCGGCCACACGTTCAAGTTGTTCTTGATAGTCTTTTACATATACTGCTTGTCAAAATTTACATAAAATGAAATCTGTGACGTAGGCTGCACTCAATTTGTAAGCAATTTACTTCCAAGATGTCAACAACAACAGAGACAAACTTGTACTCAGCTGTTAAATTGAAAGTAAATTGCCAAACAAATGGAAAGGTGAAATTGAAAGCCATCTCGTGGTCAATTTAAAAAGTGTGAGTGTGTTAGTAAAAAACTGAGAGTGTATTGCAAATTGAAAGGAATTGAAAGGCAAAACTTGATCGTGTGGCCACCAAGTTAGAGGAATGCGTGGAAGATGTTGAAAATGAAAAAAAAACTTGTTTACATTTGTATCATCTTTCATCATAAAAATATTTATTTTCACGTGTAAGAGCGAATAAAAACTAAATAAATGATATGGCTGTCCTGCTCTTTTGTGTTTTTTTCTAGTGATGGTAAATACTTTTTAACAAATTATTTGATTTTTCTAGTGATGACACTAAAATAATCGAAAGATGTTGAATGAAACAACATGAGATAGGAACATATTTTAAAGATGAAGAGAGATGTTGATTTAAAGCCCTGTACAATTCTTATGGGAAGATGGTATCATCTTTGCGATAAGATGAAAGATGTAAGATGTGAGCAAGTGTAAAAAGCCTATTATGTTATTTCTATAGGTTATGTTCACCTTTTTGAATGAATAAAATCATTGTGCGACTTATTGCATAATATAGGACAAAATGGAAATAATATGGCGAATATCATTTTCAATAATATTGCAAGTGTATGGGCCGATTAATGGATAAGACCTGAAGTACACATATCGCTCCTTTGTTGCAACATAGTCATGTTACACAAAAAAAAACAAAGTTGGCAAAATGCGATTAAAGTTTTCAAAATTTAACTTTTTATACTGCTTTAGAAAATATACATATATTTTGCTATAACTTCGATTCAGTTTGAGATATAACACTTATTTTTTTTTAAATATAGAGAAGGTATGAAGGAGCACGTTTGCTTAACTAACTCCAAATTTTTGATTTTTTGACACATGACTTTGTTGCAATAAAGATATGTGCAGCTCCTTTTTCTACCACTTTAAATAAAAACAATAAAATACCATTATCTTAATAACACCTTATAAGGGCATAATAAACCTCACAAATGTCTTGGCAAACATGTCAAAATTTTACGTTTTTACAAATATTTTGTGTTGTTAATTGGAGTGTTTGCTGTTTGGACAAACATTTGAAGCAATATTTGTGGCAGACTTGTTGGATATTTATCAAACTTTTTGTGGCGTCTAATGCTAAATGTATTCATTTCAGCGAAAACTTTGCAGAGTGAAGGCATCATAAAAAAAGCATTAAACTAATTTGAAATAGTAAATATAATTTTTTTTTTTTTGCCACAAGACAGCTCGCAGCACTATCGGCGTCCACATTCATTGAAAACAAAACAGAATCAATGTGTGTTTTCCAAGCATTTTGTGTAGTTTATTATGCCCTTTAGTCGGTTCACGTTTAGGTCTTAAAATTCAAAATAAACAAAGTGTCGAAATGCCGATTTTTGCTCAAAAAATTACGAATTTTTAATAAAAACTTAAAACACTGTATTTTTACCCTCCACCACAATTAGTTGTGAAGAGGGTATACTAAGTTTGTTTTTGGTTAGTTTTATATGACTTATTAATTTCGGCTAACATTTGAATACTTGTTACATAAAGAAGAAACAACTGTTAATAATTGAGCGCTTATACTTAAGGAAAAATGGATTAGATTTATTCAATATTATCAATAGTGTTTGTTATATGTGTCTAACCTAGCACAGCATTTTAATTTGAAAAATATTAAACTATAAAAAATAAAAGAACTATTTAAATTCAAATAAGAGAAGAAAGTCAACAGTTTTTTGTCCAAAGCTAAAAGAAAGAACAATTTTTAAGTCTGAAACAATTCAAAAAAACTTCATTTCCCTATAAGAAAAATATAAAATAATTTATTATTAAGATTTTTGTATGGCGTGCTAAATTCCCAATTTTTCATATTTGATAAATACACTGAAATTTATTGTTGAGGGAAAGCTAGCTTCTATGCGCATTTCACTGGTTGCTTCGGCCAGATCATCAGGAAACCTTTTCCAAAGATTTTAGAAAAGCTAAGAATATTATACAAATAACACCCTAAAGGGAATAAGAATTTTAAACACTCAAAGTCTTCGTTGTAACAATATCAAAGCTTAAACAAAAGACCAACAATAAACAGTGAGTTTATCTTTTCTTACATCCCTCTTTAATTTATATATGACTTTTAAAGTGGATCAAAACTTATAAAAGAGTAAAGTTAGAGTAAATTTATATTCAAGGATGATTGATACTTGTACATTCGATAGCCAATTTAATGCAGGGAAGTGAAGTTAAACTTTTTGACAATAAAAAATTCAGATTTTAAACGTGAAAATTATTCTGCTGCATTCCCAACAAATTATGGACCTTGCACATTCTTTCGAAAATGTGGACAGAATTCTAAGCAAAGTCAACTTAAAAAACAATATACACCAATACCCCGGATTGCGTTGCTAGTTGGGACCGGAAAAACTCGACGCAAACCGAAGCAGGATTTTCCATACATTTGTATAGATTTTCGTTTAATTGGTGCCGAGAGTCATAATTTGAGCTAAAAAAATAAATTTTGATTTGATAGACTTTATAACGCAGAATTTTATTTATGATCTTGAAACAAAAAATTAAAGCTTTCTTTTGTTTTAAGCGCATTCATCGCTGACTTTGGTCTTCGATCCAGTGGCTCCATTTTTGTTTCTCATTTTTGTAACCTGTTTATGTTGTAACGATATTCTTGTTTCAACAAATTTCGTAATTTTATCAGCATCACTCTAACAGCAAATAGATTTTATATTGTAGAAGGGGCAAGTTCAAGGTTTCTTTCAATATAAACAGCCTTTTCCCCTGATTTAGAACGCGTCAAAATGCCCAGTTTTTGTTCTGCGCTTATTTGCCATTTTTGACTCGTTGCTACAAAATATTTCATATTAACTTCAGCAAAAGTAATTTGAAACCAACCTGCACATACAAATTTGCATTAGACTTCACCGGAAAATCCCCTTTTTCTGTTTAAGCTATGTATAAACATTTTTATATTAACGACGCAAATCGAAGCACTAGCGACGCAACTTCGACGCCAAGCGACACAAAGTAAAAAAAAGGAAACAAAAACGACGCAACATCGAAATCACAGAAATTTTAAAAAGACGCAACTTCGAAAACGACGCAAACTGAAGCGACGCAGGCCGGGCTATTGGTGTATTCATGTTCACTGGAAAATTATTCTTGAAAGGAGTTTTTTTCTCTAAAGATTTAATTTGAAGCCCCTCCCAGATACAGCAGCCAAAATTTATAGAATTTTTTTAACACGTTGGCTGCCACCATATAAAAAAAAAAGTCATTCCAATATTTTTTTTTTTAATAACAGTTTCACGGTGATTGTTATTGAGTTATTTCGTGTTCCTACCTTGTCTTTAGTAATTTTTGACGATTCATGAGTGTTTTTAGCCTGTGACCACCGGTGGTTCACATGGCACTTTACTCATAAGTGTTTTAAAGTAATGCCATGTGTACCACCGGTGGTCACAAATTTATTGAGGCTTTTAGTTTTATTATTGTTGGAAGAAGCGCCGCAGTAAAAAACGCTAAAAAAGTAACAACATATTGTAGTCAAGGCAATGGTGCCTTATGCCTGGAGTTCTTCAATAAAAATCATATATATTGTGACTTTTCTACATTTTTTTTATATTTTTTCTTTCTTATGCATTTAATTTGAAGTTAAAAATGAATTAAAATGTCCAAAAATGAATTAAAATAAAAAAATAAATAGTTAAATAAAATGAAAAAAAAAAAAATAAATGTAAAAAATTCGACTTGTGTGAGCAGAGCCCTAAAAAACCGGACAAAAAATAAAATATTGTTTATTTTATGATAAAATTCATTGCATATAAACAAAAAACCAAAAAAAAAATTTTTTTTTTTTTTGTAATTAAAGAGGTGTACCCTCTTATATGTTATAGAAATTTCTGAAATTTTAGTTTATCAATAAGGAAAACATATATTAAATAATGTCAAAAACTTTGTCGTAAGCCGCAAAAAATTAAGTGTTCCCAAATTGGCACAGCGAGCGTAAATGGGTTAAATGAGCGCAGCTGAAATATGTTTTTAGTAACGCAACGTTTCACGCCATAAAACATATTTAACTCGGCGTATTTATCTTCAACCAATTGATTACATATTTTTCTTAACACAAAACAGTGTAAAAGATTATAAATATTCAAAATTGATATTAATAAGATTATTGTTTACAAAACAAAGCATTTACAACTTTTGCGCATAAACAAATGAAATGCAATATGAATTTACAAATCCGTTTAAAGCAGATCCGAAGAAAAAATAGTCTTTTAGATGCCACAGAGCTTATTTCAAAACTTAAGCGCAATTCTCTTCGAGTTTGGGTAACATGCCATTACGCCAATAAAAAAGCGGATCTTCGTCTCTAGAAATATTAGGAGATCAAGGGTAACTCTCAATTCTTTTTTAATCAAAATACAGAAAATAAGCAGAGAAATCGGTAAATTAACAATATCATACAAAATTTAGCAATGAAAGATCATTTCACTACTAGGCACAGTGGGAGGTTTCGGCCAAAACCCTATAATTTTGTTATTTGTTATGAAGTAGCTGAAGGCCGTTGCATTAACGATTTAAAGTTTTGTTTTCTTTAATAGAATCTGGGAATTTATTACTAATAGTGAGAAACAACTTTTTATTATATATTAATTTTCTTTTTTTCTTTTTATTTTTGCATTCAAATTCTTTTAATTTTTTTTTGTTATTGAAAAACTAACCTTATAAAAATCAATAACTTTCCGTTAAACTGCTTCAACATTCTTTAAGCTTCTATTTAAATTTTCTATATATTTATTTTATGCCATATTAACTTTTTCTTAATTTTATTTAATTTTTGTATATTTTTAATAAAAACAGGCCATATTTTGTGGAAATTTTCCATCTTTTACAACGCTGGTTTACAGCCAAAAAATACCAGAATGCCATATTCCTAGATAAGTTAATTGAGACCTCCTCAACACGAAAAACGCTGAAAAACCGAAAAGTCCGATATATGAGATGAAAATATGAGGTGCCATAACTCAGCCATTTCTTATCAGATAGAAACTTTCAGCATATCGACGAAAAGGCATTCAATTACCTTCAGATCGGACTTTTCGGTTGGGCTCCGCAAGGGTTTGAGTGGGACCGTTTTTTAGATAACGGTACTTAGGAAAAACAAATTACAGCGTTTTTCGTGTTCAGGAGATCCCAAATAACTTATCTAGGCATGTAGCGTTCTTGGTAGGTTTCCAAACTAAAAATTTGTAAAGCAGTGTAATTTACTTTTTTTATTTACCAACAAATAAACAAAAACAACCCTATTCTCTTTCTTTGCTTTAAGCGAAGTCTGTGTTCATACGGCTCATGTCTTATTGACAAGATTGCTACTTTAAAGGCGAGAGGGACGAGGGGAAAATAAACGAGTACACAGATGCATGTACTGTCTTTACGTTTTGCTTTTTCATTCGTTGTTTAATTTTGTTATTGTTTTCAATGTCAAAAAAGCACACATGCATACGCACGACTATACAAAAAAAAAAACATGTCGTCAACATGACATGAATCATTTGAACGCCAATTCATGTTCAAAGAAGAAAAAGGAAAAATCTTGTCAATAAGACATGAGCCGTATGAACTCAGACTAAAGGCTCCGTTAGCCGGGAGTAACAGTAACAGTAACCTTACCGTGAAAAAGTAAGACCAATCTATTTCTTACAGATTGAGACGTAACATCTTACTGCTAACTGTAATCGTTCTAATTGCTTTACATACAACAAAATGAAGCAGCTGATTTGTAACGTTGCTGTTACTCCCGGCTAACTGAGCCTTAAGACTTCTTCTTATTGACCTTGCTTTTATTTTTTAAAATAAAACAAAAACTCACAATTAAAAAAACCCACAACAGCTCTCTCGATGCTGCCAACAAGCGCGGCGAATTTAACTACTTAAAAGCAACAGAGACTGCGCTGTCGTTAGCTCTGCTTTATAAGAAAAAATATCTATCACCGTTTTTACTAAGTTGCGTTTAACTTTTTGCTTAGATTTTTTAATAATTTAATAGAATGGAGTTTTAATTTTATTTTTTTATAAAAATTACAATTGTTTTAACACTTTTAACTCTCTTTTTAATTGATTTTGTGGAGCATTTTTTAAAGACGTCCACGCACTTTGTAAATTTTTAGAAACTAAAAAGAAGAGGAAAGGGAAATTAAGAGATTGGGAATCAAAATAAAACTTGTTGGTTAAACTTGAGTGCCAGAGTGAAAACTGCCAGCAAAGGAAGAATAAGTACTTTTTTTTAATAAGATGGTTAGGGAAATTAAAAGGTTTCCTTTTAAAAGGTTAGAGGGGAAGTGGAAAAAGTTCAATTTAGTTTTATTTAATTGACAGCTGGTTAAATGCTAATAACACAGGTCTGCAAATTTTGAAAATGTCGAATAGAGTATAATTTTTCCTTAAAAAAAAAACCAAATTTTTAATATTTTTAATTAGGCTTAAGTTCATGAAATTTAATTTTCATTAAATTATTTTTATGAAGAAAGGAATTTTTACAGCATGAAAATCAATTAAAATTGTTATTGATAATCTTTCATTCTTGACGTGGCTCGGGCTCGAACCCTGGCCGGCAGATTACCATGACATGTTTCGATCGCAACCACTCGATCTCCTCAGATGGATTTGCCGTCTTACACTCGCAGCCATCGACGACTGCTGACGTCAATAGTCAAACATCAATCCTTAAACCAAATTGTATTTTAAATTAAATTTCATGAACTTAAGCCTAATTAAAAATATTAAAAATTTGGATTTAAAACCATAAATAGTTCAACAAAATAACCACAATACTAATTATTGTTAAAGCTAAGGCACGAGCTCTATGTGTACATTTGTCCTTCAAGTTGTGCTGAAAAAGGTCAACAGAAAAGAGAAAGACAAAATGAAAAAACAAAAAATGTACTTGGACTTCAAGAAAAATTCTTGACAAAAGTACGAAAAAACAGAAGTAAGGAAAAAAAAAAAAAACATGTAAAATCCATTAAAATGGATAATCATTCAGGAAGGCAAATTTCGATCTACCAAATGTTAAAATACAATTTGGTTTAAGGATTGATGTTTGACTATTGACGTCAGCAGTCGTCGATGGCTGCGAGTGTAAGACGGCAAATCCATCTGAGGAGATCGAGTGGTTGCGATCGAAACATGTCATGGTAACCTGCCGGCCAGGGTTCGAGCCCGAGCCCGAGCCACGTCAAGAATGAAAGATTATCAATAACAATTTTAATTGATTTTCATGCTGTAAAAATTCCTTTCTTCATAAAAATAATTTAATGAAAATTAAATTTCATGAACTTAAGCCTAATTAAAAATATTAAAAATTTGGATTTAAAACCATAAATAGTTCAACAAAATAACCACAATACTAATTATTAAAAAAAAAACATAAAAAAATTAAGTTAAAATTATAATAAAAATCTCAAAAAAAAATTTAAAAAAACAATAGCGAGAATACCATGCATGAATATAGCGAAAATCCGGCTTTTTTAAACTTTACGTTAATATATCTCCGAAAAGGAACAAGACATTACAAAGACTACACATTTATTTCAAATGTCATTGATAGAACGTTCAGAAGACAAACAAGTTTTTATTAATTAGGACTAATTCGCTCAGTTATATGCCTTGAATATGGCGAAAAATTCGTTTCTTTTTAATTTAAGTAACGATATCTCGAAACCTGAAGTGGTAGAGAAATTTTTAATGGAAAATTGGATTCAGCGCATTCTTAAAAACTTTAGAACACTATACTCTGGTCTATGGGTTAACAAACATCCTTTACCCCTGATTTAGAACGCGTCAAAATGTCCAGTTTTTGTTCTTAGCTTATTTGCCTTTTTTGACTCGTTGCTGCAAAATATTTTAATTTAACTTTACTTCAGCAAAAGTAATTTGAAACCAGTTGCAATCAGCAGACAACCTTCACATATATGTATATTTGTATTAGACTTCACCGGAAATCCCCTTTTTCTGTTTAAGCTTTGTATAAACATTTTTGTATTAACGACGCAAATCGAAGATCTAGCGACGCAACTTCGAAGCCAAGCGACGCAAAGTAAAAAAAAAGGACGCAACTTCGAAGCCATGCGACGCAAAGTGAAACAAAAACGACGCAACTTCGAAATCACAGAAATTTTAAAGACACAACTACGAAAACGACGCAAACTGAAGCGACGCAAGCCAGGGTATTGGTGTATTCATGTTCACTGGAAAATTATTCCAGTTGTTGGCCTGTGTAATAAATAATTTTTTTTTTTTCATTTTTGCCTCAACTAGCTTTGTAAAGTGTATACTAAGTTTGTCATTCTGTGTGAAACTTTTTTAATATTCAGACCCCATAAGGTATATATGTATATTCTGGGTCATTAAGTAATTCTTAGTCGATTTAGACATGTCCGTCTGTCCGTCAAACACCGTTAAAAACACGCCCACTTTCGAACAATATTAGTTTCGAATTGCTTCTAATTATCCTAGGCAGTTTGAGACTGAAATCCAGCAAAGTCGGTTTAGTAGGAAAAGAGCTATTAATCGTTATGTGGAACTGTGGAACCACCCTGAAAAATTGCTTAGGGTGTCGGCGAAATGCATCGATTGATATAATCTTTTGCAAAAATTAGTTTTACATGACTAGAAATCATTCTACTTAATTTCGTGAACATCGGGCTATAACTAACAATATTAGTGTCAAAATGCTTCTAATTATCCTAAGCAGTTTGAGATTTAAGTCCAGCAAAGTTGGTCTAGTAGGATGCGAGTTAAGAATCGTTATGTGGAACTGCCACTCTAAAAAATTGCTCATTTTGTTACAAAAAATAATATAAATGTTGGCGAAATGCATCGAATGATAAAAGCTTTTGCAAAAATTTGTTTTACATGACTAGAAATCATTCTACATAATTTCGTAAACATCGGGCTATAATTAACCATATGAACCATATAAAGCCCACTACCGGAAAACACTTGAGTACGTCTAAACCCGAAACGAATTATTGAATTGAATCTTCAATTCAATTGATCTAGTAAAATCTCCGGCAGTTACTTCAAATTTTCTCTCATTTCTTTCTATCGGGCTTATTTTTCTTTGTTTATACAATGTATGAAATTTAATAAAATTATATTAGCATTGTTAAGAGAATAACAGCGATATTCATAAAAAGTTCTTATTTAAAGCTTATAGTATGTAATAACTATCAAACGCTTTTTGTCTTATAAACCTCCTATAAATATTTGTATTCATAAACGTACATTAACAGCTTTTTTACTATTAACTGTTTGTAGCGTTTTTGTGTTTAAGTATGGCAATTTTCTTTATATTTAAATATATTTACATGATATTCTATATTTAATTTGTTTTTATAAAAGCCACTTTTTGCAAAATCAGTTTTTTGCAAATTTTCGTTAACATTACTCTCTTACATTGTTTAAACATCATATCATCCAAAATTATGCACCTTAATATCTTCAAAATGCTATACAAAGAGTCAGCCAGTGGAAGAACGTTGTAAGATACTTAAAAAAATGATACAAACTAATGGTTTTGCAAATTGGAATAGCGTTTTAAAAGCCGCTTGCGCAGTGGAAAAACATTTTAAATTTCATCGCGATTTTTGATATGAAACGTTTTTCCACTAAAAAAAGTTATAAACTGTAAATTTGTATGTTATTTCAAATTCAAATTTCTTGATTTTTTGCATACAAATTTTTATTATCATTAATTTTGATAATCTGAAGAAAAATTTAAAAATAAGTAGTCCTGCCTTTTGTTACATATTTCAATAAAAAAACTTTCTTTGTTCAACGGTAATAAGCGAATGTTATGCAATGCAGGATTTTAGAATTTACTATGTATCCAATTATTAAATATTAAAGTAACTCAAGTACTAAAAATAATAGTAAATTTTGGGAACATCATCATCATGAAATACATAACCACCTTTTAAAAACGTTTTTTTTTTGCTCTCCTGTGCTGTGCTTCAATTGTAGAACTTAAAAATTATTCTTATCAAATAGAACTATATATTATTTTATTTTTGAACAAAATTTTGCCAAAAGGTATCATCAACACCTTTGTTTAAAACTCTTTTAAATATACGATAAGAAAGTCTTTGAAAAATTTGTTGTTTTAAATAAAAAAACAACTTGTTGCAATAATTAAATAAATAATTAAAGAGAATGTCTGCATTTTCTCTTGTTACTGGAAATATTCCAGAATCTGTGTTGTCTGTTTTCGCATTCAAATCGAGAAACGATGGAATTTTTTGTTTCACTCTTCATGTCAGAAATTTTACGATGCGGGAAATACAGAAACGAGCTACAGATACAGTACAGCAACGTTCGCCTAACTGAGCCTTAAGCCTGAATCGTGTTGTCACTACGGTACGAATAACGAAACGAACCGAAAAAATCCATATAATCGAGCTCAAAACGTTTTTTATCACAATGATTTCCACAATTACCATCAAAATAAATAAATTGCAGCAAGAAAAATTGCACATTTACTGTAGAAAATTACAATGCCAAAATGACACCTGTCAGACTGCGCAAAGTTTAAGTCAACGTATAAAGCCATGTATCGGATTTTGGCTGAGAACTTTCTATTTTTTCATTTGGAAAGCCATTAAGGAATAATTTCACACAAAATTTCTTACACAGAAACCCTTTTGTTGATTTTGCCCCTATTACCAAAATGATTATATTGATTTCTAAAAATTGTAAAAATTTAATATTTTGAATATTTTTTTTAGTAAATGATATTTTTAAATTTAATTAAAAAAATGTTAAAAAAAACTTTGGCGTTTCAAACAATGTGTTGATTAATTTCAAAAATTTCCAAAAACAATTTCACAAGTTTGAATTATTTTGTTTTAAACGAAATAATTTTTTGTTATTTTATTAATTTTTTAATTCAAAATTTATTTCAAAACAACTAAAATCTTAATTAAATCAAAATTATATTTTTAATTTTCATTCAACATAAAAAAATAATTGATTCAATTGTCACATTAAGTAAATTTAAATACTTTTTATATAATTTTTTTGATTGATAAAAAAACTACTAATAATTTTTTCTGTGTACAAAAAAAAATCAATTTTTCGCAATTTTCCATTTTTTACACTAAGAACTTTCTATTGTTTGATTTGGAAAGCCATTAAGAAATATTTTCACACAAAAACTCGATTTTCGATTTTTCCAATTTTCCGACTTTTCCGGAGGGATTTTCCAAAATTGTCTTCCGTTTCTTTTCTTCTCCTCGAAAATACGAACAACTGACAAAAAATTTTACAGAAATCGGCCCAGCCGTTCTCATTTTATGAATTACTATACATTTTTTACACTATTTTTATACATAAGTATGTATGTATAGATTTTTGTAAATATCGAAAAACTTACCCTATAAAAATCAATAGCTCTATTTTAATTTGCTTAAAAATTCTTTAAACCTTTCTTTTATCTTATTTTATATTTCTTTCATATCATTTTAACATTAAATTTTATTAATTTTTCCCATTTGTAATAAAAACAGGCCATATTTTGTGGAACTTTTCCTTCTTTTAATTATTAACTTTATTTTTTATTTACCAAGAAAACAAAAAACCAAAACAAACTCTCTGCTCTTTCATTTACTTTGCTTTTAGCTAAGACACTTTTTCTTACTGACTGCATTTATTTCCTTACATACTACACAAACAAATTCACACTTAAAATCAAATAAAAAAAAAAAACAACACGACACAACTCAACGCTGCCAACAAGCGCAGCGAACTTAACAACTTAAAACCAACAGAGACTGCGCTGCCGTTAGCTCTTCCTTTTATGAAAAAATATATATCACCGTTTTTATAAGTTGCGTTCAACTTTTTGCTTAGATTTTTTAATAATTTAATAGAACGGAGTTTTAATTTTATTTATTTATAAAAATTACAATTGTTTTAACACTTTTTACTCTCTTTTTAATTGATTTTAAGGAGCAATTTTTAAGACGTTCACGCACTTTGTAAATTTTTAAAAACTAAAAAGAAGTGGAAATGGAAATTAAGAAAATGGATACACATACAATACATATGTGTACCTTAACTTATTACAAGTTTTAACGACTAGCGACATCGTGAGATCACTAGCAAGAGTTTACATGCGTTAAGCTACTGGGCTTCAAAAAATTATCAATAGATGGTGGTGCGTAAAAGTTATAGCCCCCATTTGTGCATATGAATTTAACAGTTAAAAAAAAAACAATACTGTTAAGGTTTTGTTCCTAACTAAAGGTCCAATTAGACGTGACATGACCATAACAAAACTATATTACCATCACCACTGTTCTACCAAAACGCCATAAACATACCAGAGAACTGCAAAATTTACTATTTTTGTTGATTTACTCATACGCTTAAATTTGCATTAACTCTATGCCTGCAAAACAAAGTTCAACGTTCGTAATTTTGACATCGTTTTGTACACATTTGATTTGTGCATGTGTTTGTTTTTTATCACAGGGTCTCCACCTGAGATAATATATAAGATTTTTATATCAGCAAACGTCAAATTCAATCGCAGAGAGTATTATCTTACGTGTGGACTCTCAAATAGTGTTAGTATTAATATCAGGGCTGTGGAGTCGTCAAGCAATAGTTATAACTCCGACTCCGACTCCTTTTGCTGTAATTTTTTAAGTACGACTCCAACTCCGACTCCTACTCTAACCTATCATTATTTATGAGACTAGTTCTTATTTGACTTTAAACTCTTTTAATTTGTTTTTTAATTCAGTACCTTTTAAATGGTTAAATATAGCAAGAAAATTATTCTGTAAAACTTTCAAATCGATATTTTAATTCTAACGTGCCGCATTGAGCTTTAACATATGAGGAGGAAAGCTCGAAAAACATATAGCGCCCGATTAAAAAAAAACTGAGCTCTACTTTTTTGATTATACAGTGTTATGTCATTCTTGACTAATAACTCAACAGTTGAACAGATTTTGGAACCACCGAGTTTTGTTACGAACTTTCGAAAGATATGAGTTTTGATTCAAACCGTATGGGATCATTAAACTTTAGTATATTTTAAAAGTTATATTAATTTATTAAATATATGCAAACAGTGCTAAAAATGTAACAATAGTTGTGTAGGGAAGAGATAAACTATAGCAATTCACATCTGTTGGAATTTATAGATGTGTGAATTTCCATAAGTTCTATCTAATGCAGCTTTCGAGATAGAAAAGTTGAAAACAATGCCAAGTCCAATTTGCTAAGACGTTAAGGGCACCAAGTGTACTAAGTATTGTTTACCACAGAATTTGTAGAGACAAAGAACATCATAAGTTCTTTTTTGTAAATTGTGAAGTGAGGTCTTTTGTTTTTAATAGCTCAATTCACAATCTTGTGCAAATGGTCTTGCATCGTAGCATTTTCAAAATGGTATAGTAAATACTGTAGTATACTTTTGATTGGCTTGGTTCACAGAGTGTTAGCTGTCGATTTACAATAAAGTGTTGCAAAAGTCGAGTAAATATAAACTATTGGTTTTAGGCGTTGCATATTTGCAAAAGATTAGCAAGTGCATTGCTGTATATTTTGTTGGTGTAGAGTAAAAATATACTATACCATTTTGCAAATGCTCCCAAAAGTATGCTACAGTATTTACTATACCATTTTGCAAATGCTACGATGCAAGACCATTTGCACAAGATTGTGAATTGAGCTAATATACATAAATTCAAACACTGCCGTTTTGGTCTTGTTTTATTTATTAAGTCAAATATTTAGACCAACTTTTTTAATCATTCTCAGAAAAATTTAATATATTTTTATTAAAACATGCAGATGCGCCTTCAGTTGTTACTTCTACAATTTTTATAACACATTTTGAAGAGAAGCGTACCGTAAAAAGTTCTATTATTTCTGGGAAATAGCACACCTTTTGTTGTTGGACTTGGTGCTGTTTGTCTCAAGGTAACGAACCTTTTATGATATAATTTTTTAGGGTTATCATTGACATAAAAAAAAATGTTAGGATCATTAAAATATTCGGACAAAGGCAAATTTTTAATACAGAAATAGCATCATTTGCGATTTTCAACGTGTTTTAAAATGTGGCTTGCAGAGTTAAAAAAATATGAATTTTTAAACAACTAAATTGAAATCGTTTTCTTCAGTACACCATTGCTTTTTTCCGTTCCAAGTTCAATATTATTATTGTCAAAGACCGAAATTTGAAATTGCAAGTCTTTATTATCTCTCCAATTTTTCCTAAATTGAGTAGATAAAAGAATTCTCAAATCATTTTTCGGGTTTACCCCCAGATTGATGGGAATTATATTTAGAACAATGTCATGTATTTATCCGAGCTCCTTTTCCTTTTTTTCTATTATAATTCACCTTGAAGGTTAGAACTTAAAATTTAGTTTACTTAATGCTTTCACCACAGGAGCTACAGCAGATTTCAAGTCATATATCGGAACATGGCTACAAAAATATTTTTAATATACGATAAATAAAAAACAACAAATTTTTAACTTCCTTAATTCGGCTCCATTTCATTAGGGATATCTTGGCGAAATTCAAACAGTGAACCAGCGAGTTTTGTTACAGAAATTTTAGGTCACACAAAAACATAGAAAAGGACATGCTTCGATACAATCTATATATTTCTCATAAATTGCTAAAAGAACTGTCAAATTAAGATGTTATCTCAATTTTTCTAACTCCCCTACTCATATCAAAAGTATACTGGTCATTATCTTCTGACTTCACAAATTCAAAAAGTAGACCCTCTTATTGCCAATTCCACCAATTTATTTAAATATCAATTTATGTTTAAAAATCGTTTTTTTATGTGGAATAAAAATAAAATTATATGAAAAATTATATTTAAATATGAAATGATATTTTAAAAGAATTGCTAAAATTGGTCATTAAAATTTTTTTATTTTGAAAAATATTAGAAAAAATTTTAATGCCAAAAAGTCGGAGTCGGAGTCATTAGTGTTTGTGGGTACTTCGACTCCGACTCCGGTACAAAAACCTCAACTCCGACTCCGACTCCACAGCCCTGATTAATATCATAATAAATGTTATGAGACAGTTGCTATAAGAAATCTTATAACAACAATCTTATAAGATGAGCTGTCAAAAATACACATACATACACACATATAAAACAATAATAAGACGCATTCATTAAAATGTTTAATTTTTTTGTGCAAATAGTAAAAATCTTGTGATAAGTGTTTAAAAAAACAATATTTTTAACTAAAAAACAAGAAAAAACTAAAAAAAGAGTAAAAACGACAGAATTTTACTGCACGAGAAACATTCAATTATGAAATCTTATAAGATACGTGTTCCCCTTGTTTAAGATTAAGATTAACATGAAGAAATTTGTTCTCTCATTCTGCCGACGTTATCTCACATATTATATCAGATATTATCTAAAGGTGCATGTAGACGACATGTTTCTTACATCTGACTTGTCAACTTTTCAAGTCACATGTAATTGTGCATGTCTGTCAAAATTGCTATTTTACAGAAGGTTTATAATATTCGGTCACAAACTTACATGTAATTTGCTTCTGACATTGTCTCTGTTTTTTCGCATAGTTATTGCAAAATCCAAAATAAAAATGCCGCCACGAAAATTTTTATTTACGCCGTAAAAAAGTTTAGCCATCTTAAGATATTTTTCTTTTAATTCAATGATACCAATTTAGGATATTATAATGAATCGATTTTTAGATAAGTATATATTTACATAAATTCTATTCAATGGTGCGATGATCATACATATCTCGGTATCGTTAAATATTAACTGCAGCCGGCTAATGATTCCGTCAATAGTGGACGCCGCTGCCGGTTTCTTCTCGGCATAGATTTCTGATGTCAGATGGTTTGTCAGAAGAAAATAGAGCACGCTGTAATTGAAATTTTGTCAGATGACTTTGCATCTGACTTTTACAGAAGCAAAGTTAAAAAGGTAACACACGACATGTATGTATTTTGCAGTGGGAAATTTGACATGTCAGATGACAAAAACATGTCGTGTACGGTCGCCTTTAGGTGAAGACCCCATGTATTGAAAGTGCTTTGCTATTGGTTTCAAGTTTTCATAATTTTGTATGAAATATTTAACGCTTTTTAATGTTGTCGTCTTTTTGCATTTTTTTATTTGATCGTTAGCAACACTTCCTAATGTGAAATATAAGAACTACAACAAAAAACACATACAGTCTATTTTTGGACATTTTAAAAAAGTACAACAGTAAGAAAGATGAGAGGTTTGAAGTAAAAAAAATAGCAGGTAAAAAAACGTTTCACTCTTTTTAAACAACAGAAACAACAACAACATTATAAGAAACAAAATAAATTTTTGGTTGGTTTCAAAGTTGGTTAAATCCCGTATTCAATTTTTTCAAACTGTTTGCTTAAATACATCAAATACAAAAATATAATGATGACGAAATACATATCGAGTCGGTCTGTCGCCGTTTTTGGGTTACATTTCTTCTTCATTAGCAAAGGAAAGGATACAGCAACAGTGAGTGATGACGAAAAACATTGTGTGTATAAAAAAAGACTTCGTTCAAAAATTATTCCATCAAAAAAATGTGTCTCAAAGCCAGCCGGCCGCTCTGCTCTCTCTGCCATCATCTTCTAATACAGTGAGTGCCTGCTTGTATGCGCATCATTGCTTGTGCAAAATCTTTTTATTTTTTTGATTTTGAAATTTAGTATATGAATTTCAGTAAACTTTTTGTTTGATATAGTTAAATTATTTGTTTGAAAAAACAGTGTTTTTTTTTCAATAAACAAAATGCAAATAAATTGTTTGAATATGCGAATTTGTTTATAGGACCGATTTCAGACAAAAAATTGTTTGATTCTACAAATTTTTTGTTTGAATTGGAAAAATAATTTTTTCTGTGTAACACAATTGCTCAAAGGGTGTGTGTGAAACGGTAGCAAAGTACTCATGGAAGTAAAATTTTGACAATGTTGAGGTCAATAAAATTTGACTAGCCCTGGGAGCCAGGGTTGTCAGATATGGCGATTTCTCGCCAAACGTGGTTTTTTTCAAACTTGTTTGGCGACCTAATTTTTGATATGGCGATCAGACAACTGCAAAATCACTATTTTTCTTGATTTATACATACGCTAAAATTTACACTAACTCTATGCCTGCAAAACAAAGTTCAACGTTGGTAATTTCGACATCGTTTTGTACACATTTGATTAGTGCATGTGTGAGTTTTTTTTTATTGAAAGTGCTTTGTTTGCATTTATTGTTGCGCACGCAACAACACAAAAACCCAAAGTCAAGAGGCAAAAATTCTTATGCTTTTGCATACAAGTCGTCATTGTCCACTCGATAAGCCAACGACGAACTAAATTGGTATGAGTTAGTGCTGGGATACTATCGATATTTTCAACTATCGATATTTATCGATAGTTCAGATTTCACTATCGATATATCGATATTACTATCGAGTGAATGTTTGTACTTGTGCAGGAAACTTTAATTATTTTTTTATAAGGCTACAGTTCGTTGTTTTTATCACTTTATTGAATGTATAAGACTTATGTTTATACGCACGTTATTTTAGATGGTAGTTTTTTAAAAATTCTAAAGGAACCAAAGTAACAGGGACTATAAGATATTCCATTTCAACTTTAAAAAATTTTCTAAATTCTAAACCCAAAAAGGTAATCAATCTAGCGGACTTATCCTCTAATGGTCGTTCATTGTTTTGTCTTATGCTTGCAATTGCATTTGGATTTGCATTTTTTTACAACATTACAAAAATATTTGCCATTTCAGTCCCTATATAAACATGCAAAAATTTCGACTTAAAGTCCTTTTATTAGCAGTAAAAAGCACTGCTAAGCAATCCATACCACTTGCCATTCTTGTTGTTTGTATTCATTGCTGTAATTCAGCGCGAATTAATAATATCATGTAAAAATTTGCGGCAAAAAACTGTGTGTGTATAGCTGCTGTGACATGTCTTCATAGCTGTATTTTAAATAATAATAATATCGATATTGATATTTTTCCTATCAATATTTTCGATATTTTAAGACTATCGATACTATCGATAGTCTATCGATAGTTTCCCAGCACTAGTATGAGAACGAGTCGCTTTGTTACATTAACATTAACAGCAATAACAACTATAACAACAACAATACATTGTCTTCTATTTCTATGGAAATTGTTTGTTGTTGTTTTTCTTCAATTTTATTTTCTTGTACTACAAAGCAACTACTGAATGCCTACATGAGTAATGATTGCTTGATTTCTGGCTTTTTTGCTTTTTTTTTATTTTTTTTTTTTTTTTTTCTTTACCAAAACAATCATTGTCGCACCGAACACACAAACATCTTAATTAAAAAACGAAGCTAATGATGGTACAAATAAAAAAGTACGATGTGCATTATTTGAATCACTGCAAACCAGCAGCACATGTTTGCGGTTGCGCAAGTTTGATTGTATGACCGCAAGCGAGTGTATTGTTGGTGTTCATTTAATGCGAATTTGGTTTCTACGTCATCGTTACGGCTGTGTCATAACGGTTATGTCACGTCTAATTGGACTATGTTCACAATATATGTATTCGTCATGTGGAATGTTTGCATGGGGACATGTGAAATTATAGACCGATTCTAACCGTTTTTAGTAGGCTTTGTCCGTATGAATTGAAACCGGTGTTCGAAATTTCATCGAATAACCTTAAAAATTGCGACCTGTACTTTACGCACAAGGTTACATGGACAGACAACCAGCCAGCCAGCCGGACGGAGGACATCGTTAAATCGACTCAGAAAGTGTTATTTGGTAAGTGGGGAACAGAAAAATGGCTGTAGTTCAACGTTACGAATAGCGCTGTAAGCTGTCGAAAGTTAAAAACGGCAGTTTCAAAATGGGGTCAAGAGAATACGTAGTTATAGTAGTCGTTGTAGTTGAAGTTGAAGCGCAAAATTTTGAATTTTTAACTTTGTTGCGCTACAGAGCATTTTTTAGCTTCAGGTGCTACTACAACTTTTTCATTCTGTTCCAGGCCGTAGTGTTACACACATCAGCACAATCGTTTAATACCCTCTCCACTATTGTGGTGTGGGTATAAATTTTAAGATAAAGCTAAAATTTGTCTATTTCTCTTTTTTTCTTAAAGAGAGACAAAAATGTAGACACTTGGTTGACAGTGTCAACAAAACAAAACAATCGACTCAAGTGGCGATTTGGAGACACTTAATTCTAGGCTTCTACAGGGATACGAGTACATATACTTAAGTATGTATTTACATTACATGTGAGTATAATATCCGAACATTAATTAACAATAATACAATTTTTGGTAGTTCTGGTCACAGCTGGAGATATGTTATTAAAAATTTTTTATTGAAAAAAAGTTAGTTAATCCATCTCAAATAAATGATACAACTTCGTGGGTATTTTATTTAAATTGTACCAAAAATGGATGAATTGTACCAGTGTACCAATGAAGTTGCGATTGTACCAAATTTGGTACAATTGTACCACAAATCCCATCAGTGCTATGCAGTGATTAATTAATATTTAACTATTTAATAGTGAACAAAGTTTGGCGGAGGGCTCAAATAAGTTTTACTGTCCATACTGCCGCGCAGCTGTTGAAGATACAATGCAATTTTTTACATAAAATTTACATTTGTATGTTACTTAATTTATATGAATAATAAACACTGTTTTGCAAATTGGGTAATTTTTTTTTGGGTAATTTTTCATTTTTATTTTGGGCCCTTTTTCGTTTCTTTTGGGCAAAATTTCATATTTAACTTTTTGGGTAATTTTTCATGATCTTTTGGGCGATTCTTTATGTGGACGATTTTTCATTTTTTTTTTGCCATTTTTCTTTGGGCGATTTTTCCTACAGCCCTTATAAATCTTAATTCTTTGCTAAAGGTGTTATGATACTTGCTATTTTTTGTATTGGATTTTTTTAGGATTGACTTAATGAAACAACAAATGCGAGAAAGAACAAGAAATCCATTTTGATAAAATGTAAACAAAACAAACAATACTGCCCACGTTTTTTCCCCACAAAAACCGTCATAAAAGCTTAAAATCGCAAAAAACAAATTCAAAACCGTTTCTTTCGATCAAAAACTAAAAAAATTGTCAACAGTGCTAACAATTAATCTGGAAATGTCAATTTTAAGTTAAACAATTTTATATTTTTTTTGACAGTCTTAGATTATTTATCGATAACACATGTATATTTGTTTGACATTTCAAGATTTTTTATGATATAATCATACTCTTTACACTTAGTCAGTTTTCCTATGCAAATATATTTGCACTGTTCTCCAATATAGAAAAAATACAAAAAATAGCAAGTATCATAACAGCTTAAGGCGCCCGCCCGTACACGACATGTATTTGTCATCTGACATGTCAAATTTTCAAGTCACATGTAATTGTTCATGTCTGTCAAAATTGCTGTTATACATAAGGTTTATAATATTCGGTCACAAACGTACATGTAATTTGCTTCTGACATTGTCTCTGTTTTTTTTCGCATTGTTATTGCAGAAACCAAAGTAGTTCTCGGTTTAAAAATAGCTTGCTGCCGCACGAAAATATTTATTTGCGGCGTAAAATAGTTTAGCCATCTTAACATTTTTTTTCTTTTATGTTAAAGATAATAATTTAGAATTTTAAAATGAAACGGTTTTTATGTATATATTTACATAAATTATATTCAATGGTGAGATGAGCATACATATCTTGGTATTGTAAAATATTAACTTCAGCCGGCTAATGATTCCGTCAATAGTTGACGCCGCTGCCAGTTTCTTCCCGGCATAGATTTCTGATGTCAGATGGTTTATCAGAAGAAAATAGAGCACGCTCTAATTGAAATTTTGTCAGATGACTTTGCGTCTGACTTTTACAGAAGCAAAGTTAAAAAGGTAACTCACGACATGTATGTGTTTTGCAGTGGGAAATTTGACATGTCAGATGACAAAAACATGTCGTCTATACGCTCCTTTAACTACCACTTACAATTCGTAATAAAAACAACAGAAAAATATAAAGAATGATTTTTTGTTTACCGCTATTTTTTTGTGTGGGTTTTTACTTTTGCTTGTGTGTATGTTTATTTTCTTAAGATCAGTGTTTTACATGAATAATTTTTATATAGGTATTTTGTTTTTAACAATTGTTTTTTTTATCGTTTTAGTAAACAAATTGAAAAACACCGTTAATTCGTATTTATTTTATTTTAACCCCGTTAAATCGAAACCCCGCTAAATCGAAAACCCCTAGAATTCGTAAAGGCCCAAATACATTGATCAAAATACTCATCAAGCATTGTGGTAGTATTAGTGAAAATGTGTTTGTATGTGTCACACCGACGATGCTGGATGGAAAATCAAAAAAATTAGATATGACGGCGAATATTACGTCAAGCACACGTACACGATGAATTCGCCGGCTGGACAAGCATTTGACAAGTGTATTTGGGCCTTTAGAAATCCCTTGCGAGCACTAATTATCGGGATTCTACTGTGCTACGTTTATACGCAGACTATTCGCAAATAAAAATTATTGGCGATTAACTAACTTACGGCCATTTTTACCAAGTTCGGTTATAATTAACTATCGGTTATAGCTGTCAAAACATATTGGTAACCGGAACTTTAATTGAAAGTTAGTTTTAACCGAACTTGGTTAAAATGACCGTTACTGTTTATATGGCAATTTTCTTACTGAAAATTCTAATTTTTATGTGATGCCAGATGGAAAATTTATGCATTTGGTAGCACTGTATGATTATAAACTTTTTATTTTTTTTAATGAATAATGATTAAATTAAAAATTGTTGTGCATAGTGAACTTTATTGCCATTATTTTAAATTAATTTTACTCTTGTTTATCGTATGGATGTGCCACATCGAAATAAAAACGTAAAACGGTTAAAAGTGTAGCAATGCTTTAAATCTTATTTGCAAATAGTGTCGTTAATCAGGAAATTTTTCGTGAGTTAGCTATTCGCAAATAAAAATTTAATTCATTGCTTATGCGGCAATTTTCTATACTTGCAATTAACGTAGTAATAGTTGTCTTAAGGCCATTTACAATGGTGTATATACTTTGAATATTGGATTTTGGAATAATGGGCACTACATCACGAGGAGCAATAATTTTAAAATGTTACCACAACGGTCCACAGATACCTCACCTACGCACTAAGTTTTATTTCTTTATAAAAGGAAACAACAAAGCTATGCGGTTTTGGCCGAAACCTTCCAATGCCAAGAGGTGGAGGTGGTTTATATAAGACGGACATCGTTAAATCTACTTCGTAATACGCGTGTGTGTGCATTTGTTATGTATAAAAAGGCAAAATAACAAAATTCGTTGAAATAAAAAAAAACTTATTTATTGTTGAATGGTAAAAAACAACAACACATGGTATTTTATAGTAAAAGTTAGAGGCGGTCGTGGTTTATTGTTCATCTGATATTTCAATAGTAGACTTTAACGGAGTATATGTGACTTAATTATATAACAACATAGTCCCCATCACTTCCGGAATCTTCCGAAAAGACATTTCAACGTACACATGGGCAGACGGACATCGTGAAGTCAACTTTGCTACTGATAAGGACTCATAAAAAAAATACTTTATAGGCCCTTAGATCAATTTTTCCACCTGTGATTAAGGGGCTATAAAAAAGTGATTTATGTTGATATCTTGGAAATATTATGAAGATATCAAAGTTTTTATAGATTTATGCGAGTTAAGATTATTTTCTGCAGATAAACTTTTATGACTCTTATTGTCGCAACTTGGACACCTTGTACGATATTTTGTTGTGAAGTTTACACAAGAATTTGAGATTTATTACACTGATTTCTGTTAATGGTATTTTTTAGTAAAGTAAAGTTTGTAAAAGTGTTACCGTCATTTATAGACCGATTCAAATAAAATGTGAAATGATATTCATACTAATAAATTATGTATCATTTGACTGAACTTAATTCGAATGGCCATATATTTACTGCCTGGTCAACAAATTATTTTTAAGACTGAGTGTTTTCATGTACATTTTCTATGCGAACGTTAACATTAAAAGGGGTTAAAGAAATATTTCGAAAAGAAATTTTGATAACATTACATTAAAAACAACTAAGTATATGTAGTCGGGCAAACTCAGCCATTTTATATCCTACACCAAAGTATATATAAAAACCAATTTTCGAGAGTGTACCCTATAAAGGACCCATGGACAATAATAGAATAAAAAGAGAAGAGAAAAAGTCGTGTTTTTAAGTTTGCTCCGGCTAAGAATTTAAAATCTTTTAAAATGTACCTATTTTTATAAGCTTTTTGCTGAAAAAATACTACTTTAGCAGCAGTAAACCTCGGGGTAATAGTGAAATTTTAAATTAATTTAATGTGAAAATAGTATTTCAGTTTTTAAATTGTTTAAAATAACTAAATTCAAATAAGCCATCGAACGCTAAATACATATATAACAAAATATAAACGGAAAATATAAATAACAACAACAATATCAACAAACGTTTCAAAAACATCAATAACAACAGAAACAAATAAATAAATAAATCAACAAAACAAACAAAATAGTCAGCTGGTAAAGTTGCATAAACACTGGTACTTAAATACAACATATTACAACAGTTTAAAGTCCACTGCTTAGCATATTCTAACCTTATTAAACTTTTGCCGTTAATTTAAAATGTTTACTACCCAACAAACAATATTGTTGTACAACTATCATGAATTGCTTAAAAAAAGTGTGCCATTACTAATGATGATGAGAGGATGATTACTTGTTGGTTATGTAATGGTCTCTGTCACGTAAAATGTAGTGGACTATCTGTACACGTTGCCGATTCTCTTGTGAAAAATAATTTTTTTCATGCAGAAAAATTGGTGTTACTTTCTACCGTTTTTTTCCAAGAAAACAAAAACCATTTCTCTGAAATCCAAGATGAAGGAAATAAGCTTATGGATAGAATTTCTAACTATGGCAAGCTATTTGAAGATTTCAAATGTTTGGCCTCCATAAAATCTCCTGTTCAGTCTTCACCCAAAAGACGTAAATCATCTAGGATAAACAATCAAGATAAACAAGACAACCCTCACACCGACTCCTTAAAATCTGATGCTGCTACTTCTTCTGTTCAATATAGTTCTTTAAAAAACTCTGCTTCAACCTCATCACAAAATTCTACTACGGCAGTACGTGATGTTCTATTAAATAATGCGTCATTTAATAATGCTCCATTAAATAATGCTCCATCAAATAATCCTGTCGCCTCTAGTTCTTCCATCTACAATAACCCTGCAACTAATTTAAATTATGCCGAAGTTTTAATAAATAATGTAAATAATATTAATTCTCACGGAGAATTAAGAGTAGTTCCTCCAAAAAAACAAATTTTTATATCACGCTTTGCATTCGACACTTCTGCTGATGATATTGATTTCTATATTAAATCATAGCTTAACCAAAATGCTGACATTGCTGTTCGTAAATTCACTTATTCACAAGCGAGGAGTATTACGTCTTTTAAAATAACTGTTCCGTTTAATATCAGATTTGTTAATTTATCAGCAGCACATTGCTTTAATTAAAACAGTTTCTTTAAAGACTAATCCGTATGATCTCATTTTTGTTTTCGGTGATTTTAATTTACCTCGAATTAGCTGGCAATTCTCTCCTGAGAATTATAATTACATACCCATAAGTTCTGATGAAAATGGTGCCGATGTATTTTGTAATATTTCAAATCTATGTCTACACCAAATCAAAGGACTCTACAATATTTTTAGAAAATTGCTTGATCTGGTATTTGTAAACGTACCTAATGAATGCACAGTAAATCGTGTTGATCCAGTTACACTGCCCGAAGATCGTTACCACCCCACAATTGAAATAAGCAGTAATATTCAAGAAATGTTACGAAAAAGGAAAAAAAATTCTGCTTCCAACGTACAAATAACGCGGATTTAAACAATCTTTTATATAATACTAATTGGCTTCAACTATTATCCATACCAAATGGATTGCCGAATTCTGTTGATAAAATGATTCAAATTTTTTATGAAACCATGTACCAATATATGGATGAATGTATTCCAAAATATTCGCCACGTTCCTGGCGAATTTTATTTATACTTTTCATCAACGATTTGCCTGAAGCAACCTATTATTCTAATATACTGATGTTTGCAGACGATGTTAAAATATTTTTAAGCCTCAAGCATTTACCAGATTATAATTATCTACAAAAGGACTTGGATAATTTTTATAATTGGTGTAACATTAATTTAATGGAACTTAACCTCAAAAAATGCAAGCACATGACTTTTTCGATAAGGCGTGACGCTCTTGGTCACTATTATATCAGTGGTCATAAACTGGAATCAGTAAACGTAATTATGGATCTTGGTGTTTTGTTGGGTGGAAAATTAAACTTTGTACAACATATCATGATGGCTATTAATAAAACTCGAGGAATCTTGACTTTCATCAAACGATGGGCAAAAGAATTTAAGGACCCCTTTATTACCAAAAGATTATTCACGTCACTTGTAAGACCGATTTTAGAATATGGCTCAATTGTATGGGACCCCTACTATAACGTTCACATTAATCTTATCGAATCTGTTCAGAAACAGTTTTTACTTTTTTGTTTAAGAGATGCTTATAGAGGCTATTCTGCGCTTCCATCATATTCATCACGACTTGCTTTGATTCGACTGCCAACAATGTTTTATCAGATTTTCTTTTAAGTAAAATATCATTGAATGTTCCTCAACGCACATTAAGATTTAATCAACCACTATATGTTTAAACTTTTAGAACAAACTACGAAATGACAGACCCGTTTAGGAAATTATGTTGTTGTTTTAATGAAATGTTTAATTTTGTAGATTTTTCTTTAAATGTTGATGTTATTAAACGTAATATTATTTTAAGTTTAAACATGTAACTGCAGTTATATTGAGAAAAATTGTTAAATTTAATATTTAGTCTGTAAGGATTGTATCCATAGACTTAATTTAATAAATAAATAAAAAAAATGATGTTAAAGATGCAATCAAACTATTTTTACTCTAATCATATTATGTTAGCGCCATTTGTAAAATAATTTTGATACAGTTTAGTCGTTTTTTTTATTTGTGAGCGGTTAATTAATTAAAAGATAAAATTCCATAAAAAATAAGTTTAAAGAAATTAAAAAATTAAAATATTAGCGCAGTTCATTCAAGTATTAGTGATTTAAAAGTGCAAATGCAAAATATCATAGTTTTTTTGTAAAATCCAACAACACAACACACAGAGATTTCGTTATATTGTACAAAAGTGCTACGATATTTCTGTGGTTTTCATGGGCAACCGCGTATGTCTTAAAATAAATTTTTCAGGAAAGCCGAAAAACCATTCTAGATCAAACTATGGGCTAGGTATTGCACTTTTTAAACTTTGTCATTACGTTAATAAATCGGAATTGATCCATTTAAAAAAAAAAAAGGTAAAGAGCGTTCAGAATTAGGCAATATGGCATCAACATCTTAAAATCGAAAAAATGGACATACGCGGTTGCCCATGAAAACCACACATTTTTCATTTGCTCTTTTGCAAGCCTTATATTGAACTCCGCTATTTGATTAACATTAAGAAAAATTGTAAAAAACCACAAAATAAAAAATCGATGCAAAAATATTTTAATTTATTTTGTATTTTTATGACAGCTATGAAAGGTGCTGTATCATGATATGATTACTTCTTAGCTTATTATGATTAACATGACAATAATATGATTAATTTCTTAGCTTATTATGATTAACGTGACAATAATTTGATTACTTCTTAACATAGTATGATTAAGAGAATAATAATATGATTAAGGGAAAAATATTATGATGTAATAGTACGAGTATATTTAGTCGTAATATGATCCAATAATAATCTAAATATGGTGACTACAATCATAATTCTTATCATAATATGTTGCTCTTAGAATATGTTTACCACAACCATGTTTTTTCTTTGCGTGTACCGAGTTACAATTGCGGTGATCAACATAAACCATATGCAATCGTTTTAACCTCACAATTTTAATGTGTTTGTCTAGTGGAGAACCATACACAACTCAACGTGACTTGGTGGAGAACCATATGCAAGTCATACGTTTAGTGGTGGAAACCGATGACTTGTGGCTGCAAAAATTGTGTGATACTCTGGCGATATAACTTTAAATAGTTGGCCAAAAACTTTTGGTTGTTAAGTAAAACAAAATAATATAAAACTAGTTTTTCTTAATTCAATAAGATTCTCTAAAATGTTGAAGGAAACTACTGATTATTACTATTCAAAATTATTTATTTTTAAGGCATATTGACATTAATCGTTTCTTGCACGCTTACCGTTACTCCTCACTTCATCTATGGAGCCGGAGAAGATGCTCTAGGCTTAACGAAGGAGTATGGAGCAATGTCGGACTTAAATATATCTTTGAAAGATCTACAAGAACAACAACAGAAAAGATTATGTAGAAATGATGGAACTGGTGTCGGGTGTCAAAAAAATGAAGGTATATTATTGCCACAAATCTTCTTCTTTTTAGCACAATTTGTGGTAGGTCTGGGAGGTTCACTATTCCACACTTTAGGAATATCTTATATGGATGATAATACGGAAAAATCGAAAGCACCCGCTATGTTAAGTAAGTAAGCAAATATGTATTCTCAAAAAAATAAAAATGTTAATAAAGCCTTTTGCTTGTGTCTTCATAGGTTTATCCTACTTCTTTAGCTTATTAGGCCCATGTTTGGGCTACACTTTGGCTTCGCTTTGTTTACGCATGTATATTGCACCCTATTTAACCCCCATTATCAGCCAGTCAGATTCTAGATGGTTAGGTGCCTGGTGGTTAGGCTCGTTAATAATAGCTGGTCTTATATTCCTAACTGGCTTTTTTATATTTTTGTACCCCAAGGAATTGCCGATGACAGCTGCAAGGCGTAAATTTCGAGATATTCGAGCCAAAGAAGAAAACAACGGGAAATCCGTAGAACGTCTTGAAACACAAACTTCTTTTGGGGATATGATAAAGACATACAAAAACTTTTTCAAAAATAGAATTATAGCTTTTAATCTCTCGGCTAATATTTTCTTCTTTCTCGGTTATGTGCCCTATTGGATTTTTACAGCGAAATATATTGAAATACAATATCGCCAGTCAGCAGCCACTTCAAGGTAAAGTTAATATAATTACGCTTAGTTTAAGTTTAAAGCGGTAAAAAAATTTAGGTTAACATTATTGCTTATAAATTTTTTGTTTCTTTTTACCTTCAGCATGGTGACTGGCACAGTGGCTGTAGTATTCTCGGCTATAGGAGTCTTATTATCGGGTGTTATCATGTCAAAATTCAAACCTAGAGCTCGATATTTAGCCGGCTGGAATGTTTTTGTAGATATTGTTACGGTATGTGGTATGTTGTCTTATGCGTTTATCGGCTGTCCCGCCAATGATTATTCCCTGATAAATAATTCGTATGATAGGTAATGGTTGCGATTACAACAAGTACTAAAAAAGTTTTTCTATTGTTTATGCTCATATTTTTTTTTTATAATTTATAGTACTATAAATTCGTCTTTAAGTTGCAATAGTATTTGTCGTTGTGATTATGCACGTTATATGCCAGTGTGTGGAGAAAATCAAATAACTTATATATCACCCTGCCATGCTGGTTGTAAAAAGGAACATATGGATGCAACTGGTCGTAAAGTAAGAAAAGATAATTTTAGAATAATTAATTCTTAATTCGTTTTTTTTTTTTTTTATTACAGTCTTATTATGATTGTTCGTGTATTACTGGAAATAATCCCAACTTTTATGAGAATTCTCTGTTTACTCATTTGACTTTAGATGACATTAATAATCCCACAATGAATAGAACAACTAGTGTAAGTATTAAAAGATAAAAACTTGGTCGAAAACAACTGAATTTTAAAAAATTGTTATGTATTCTTTGCAAGTATGAGAATAGGTCGTAACGTATATTTCAAACCGTTAGGTCATAAGGATGTCCCTATCCAAGAAAATGTTCCAATTTTTTCCTAATTTTTTACTTTGTATTAAAGGAATCAATCAAATTAGTTGAAATTATTGTTGTAATCGGTTTTTTTGATTTTTTTAAAATCGGCGGTCATCGTTTTTAGCGGTACATTCCTCTTACTGTCATATATCCCATCCGAACAAACTTAGAATACATTCGTTAGTTTTTATTTAACAGCAAAAATATTTGCTAGAAAAATAATTTGTATGGAATGTTGGCCATTAGGGCTATTACTTTTTCACACTTTTTGCGATTATCAAAAACGGCATAGTATAGTCGTGTAAAAAATTAAAAGTTATTAATAAACAAGTTAGAGGGCTACATTCGCCTGTGCCGAATCTTTGATACCCTCCACCGACAGTTCGAATGTTTTAGGAGTAATATATAAATATAAAACAGACATCTGCATTAAAATTGGTTGCGGCTTAGACCTATATTAAATTATTGAACGACAATCAGAAAGTTTAATGCTTTTTATTTTGCAATTTTAACTAGCTTGAGTAAAATATCATGATTCGTAACAGTTTGAGCCGAAGCTAAATGATTTTCAGGAGGGCAATTTATATTGAAGCTATGGTAAGCTATGAACCTATCATCCCAAAATTCTGCAGAGTAATTCGTGGTACTAAAAAGCATAAATTTCAATACAGCGGTGCAATTAGTTTAAGCGTTTGTAGTGAATTTCAGAAGGCTGCTAAAATGGGATCTAAGGTAAATTATGGACCATTTATCACAAAATTACATAACAATTTTTCTGGCTAAGCTGGAAGAAAGTTTACCGCAAAATCTATATATGCTACGGTTTTAGGCGTATTTAAATATTTTACCAGAGTGGCCTTAATATGGGGCCTAGGGTAAATTATAAACCGATCTTCACGAAATTTCATAGTGTAATTTCTTGTTCTATAAAACTGTGATGTACGAATTTCTATTATGATATCATTGTTAATAACATTTTAGGCGTACTAAACTGTTTTCCGGAAGTAGGGTTTATATGGGGCCTAGGGTTAATTATAGACCGATCTTCACGAAATTTCACAGTCTTATTTCTAGTCCTATAATACTTTGATGTGCCTAATTTTGTTATGATAGCATTATTTTTACGGTTTTATGTGTACTAAAGTTTTTTCCGGAAGTCGGGTTTATATGGGGCCTAGGGTTTATTATAGACCGATCTTTACGAAATTTCACAGTCTTATTTCTAGTCCTATAATACTTTTATGTAACTTATTTTGTTGTGATAGCAATATACGTTTAAAGATTTGATCAATAATGGGAAGTATCGAAATAGGACGACATTGTTCCACTGTTGTTGCTTTACTTTCTTTGGGAATAGGGATTACTTTAGGCATTTTCAAAATATCAGGGTATACTGACGAATCTACAATGCTATTAAAAATACGCACAATATTTGGTGAAATACAATTAGAACAGTGAAAAAATACTTTGGGATAATTATTGTCATGACCACAACTTTTTCCAAGTAAAAGACTTGAAATTATATCCTTAACTTTCTCATTAGAAGTATAGTTAAGATGAAATCGGAAGGTGATTGAACTATGTATTTTCTGCTTTATTATGTTTCTTGTTGGGAATTAGAATTTAACACTTCAGCTTTACGGACATTCTTTTCTATTTATTTTCCATTTTTATCAGAAATGTCCCTTTGTTCCAAGAATTTCATTTATTAATTTCCATGTTTTTTTAGGGTCACTATTTAAGTTTTCTTGGTTTCTGGCATAAAAGTTATTCATCGAAATACGCAAAGCTGCTGCTTTCATAACTTTACTGATTCTTTTCAAATTTGTTTCAATTCTGTTAAAAGTGCAAACAAATTTTGTTGGGTGCAAGTTTGCAAGAAAAAAAAAATTACACAAATTACAAAAGTGCAAACAAATTTTGTTGGGTGCAAGTTTGCAAGAAAAAAAAAATTACACAAACTTGTCTAGAAAATCTATAATTTTTAAAAGAATTTTAGACGAAAACATTCACTGAGAAAAATTTGCATTTTTAAGTACAAAAATTTAATTTTAAAAAAGTACCTATAATTTTAAGAATTAAAAAATCTGTCAGATTTACTCTTCGCTGCTTTTTTACAAAAAATTATAAATTAAATATCGTTTACTAGCACTCCTTGGGTGCCGGTGGTCAAGCTATTGATGGCGCCTGTCCCGTCAATTGCACAAATCAATTCTATACGTTCTTAGCGGTAATGTGTGTCATTAAACTCTTTGCTGCTTCAGGAAGGGCTTCGAATCTGCTAATAACAATGCGTTCGGTAACACCCGAAGATAAATCTGCTATAATGGGTTTTGCCATGATGTTATATTCCCTATTATGTTTCGTACCCGCTCCCATATTTTATGGCTGGATATTTGATAAGAACTGCTTAGTGTGGGGTAAAACGTGCACAAATAAGGGAAATTGCTGGTCCTACGATTCAAAGAATTTGAGGTAAAAATAATTTTTTTAATGAGAATAATTATAATATCTAATAACAAAAATAATCTTTTTTAACAATTTCAGACTTAATCTCAACATTGTGGCCGCTTCGTTTGTTGCCTTGAGTACTTTTTGCAATATAGGCGTATGGTTTAAAGTTAAGAAGCTGAAAGTATTCGATGAAAAGAAAGAAGAAATTTCCAAAGAAATGGGCATAATTTATCTGAAAGAAGAACAATTTATAGAGGCAAAGGAATAAAGCAAAAAACGGATTAATGTTGATTATTTAGAAATATTTATGTTATTAAGATTCGAGTTTCAAATTAAGGATTAAAGTTAAAATGCATGCAAATGTTATAAAAGTAATAAAGCAACCCCTTACGAGATTTTGTTTTAACCAATTTATTTGTGCTTTTAAGGGTTAAAATAGAAATTGTAGTTAAGTTTACTTTCATTCAGCAAAGTCAGCAACCTCTGAAAGTAAAGACAACAACTTTCACAAATATTATAGCTTTAGGAAATATAATTTTTTCTTGCAAGAATAAAAAGCAATTTTAAAACAAGCCTGGTGCACACTAGAATAACTAGTCCATAGAAGTTCAATTGCAGACAAACACCGGCTATCATACATAAGGTTAAATTTATACACCAGAGTGATACATTGTGGTTCATAATTCACTAATTTGTAAACTGAAAATAAGGGTTCTCACGATTGGTGGCAGTAAGTACAAAGCTTGCTAAAGTTGGAAATGTGAGAAAAAAATTTACCCATTTACACAACACAACGACAAAATGTACGCATGTATGTACAAGTATTTGCAAACAAAAATAAAAAAATTACATTTGACACATTAAGCGTCATATTGTTTGTTAAGGATACAAATAAATTGAAATTTCTCGTGGGCTTTTAATATAAAATTAAATTTAAATAATTTATAATTTAGCAAGTTTTTAAAATTCTGCTTTGAAATTGCATTAGTGTCCAGATTATGAAATTTAAGTCTTGCAATTTTTATATTTCTTTCGTCTTCTCATTTTTATATTTCATTCTCATTTTTATACTGCAAGTTAAAAAGTGTGAGAATTTCGAAGCAAAACAGAATTGGAGAGTACATGAAACTCAGTACCACTCGCTTAAGGCTCAGTTAGCCGGGAGTAACAGTATGTAAAACAATAAGAACGATACAGTTAGCAGTAAGATGTTACGTCTCAATCTGTAAGTGAATAAATTAGCTAAATTGCCGTGAGAAATTGCAATATTAGGTTGTGTTTGTTGTAGTTGTTGTACGAGAATAAATCTGTTATAGATAATGCCAACGAGAGGGGATGATGATCATCAGTGAAGGGCAATCTATATTAAAGGTTTTAATTATAATTACTTACGGCTATTTTCACCAAGTTCGGTTAAAACTAACTTTCAATTAAAGTTCCGGTTACCAATATGTTTTGACAGCTATAACCGATAGTTAATTATAGCCGAACTTGGTGAAAATGGCCGTTAGACGAGTAATTATAATGTTAAGGGTTAAAAAACAACAAAAGAGAATTATTAGCTTTGTACAGTTAGGTGCTGATTCGTTAACTTAATGCTCACCTCTGTGTGAGGGCCACCGTTGAAACAAGAAAAGGTGTTTAGATATATATAGGTTTTTTTAATGCACTTTATTTCACAATAGGGTTATTGGTAAGTAGATGAAGGTTTTGTATGTACAATTTAATTATAAAAAACTAAGGTTACGGTCAGGGCTGGCAGACTGGGAGATTTAGCCCCAAAGTTGGAGATTTCATGCATGCAAAAAGGACAAAGAAATTCATTTGGGGATTTAAGAAAAATAATCGGGGATTTTTTGGTAATTTTACAAAAGTGGGGAATGTAAGATGAGATAAACCCACTGTTGTTTATTGTTGATGTGTTTTGTTCAAGCTTTGATATTGTTACAAGTAGAACTGTTGCTATAATTCTTATACGTTTAACAGTTTTATTTGGTTTAATATCTTTAGTTTGTCTAAAATCTTTATGGATGAAGTTTCCTGATGATCTGGCCTAAGCAACCGGTGAATTGCATAGGAATAACTTATCCCATCAACAATAAATTTCAAGTGTTTTTGTCAAGAATAAAAACTGGGAATTAAGCACGAATAGCAAAATCTTTTGAGATTTTACAAATTTTTAATATAATTTCCTTTCTTTTAATACACCCAAAAAAACTCAGTGCTTTTCATATAAATTATACTACACGTTCAATCACTTGTCTTGAAAAAACACTACATTAAAAAATATCTGAACCCGTTGAAAACACATACAATTTCTGATTTTTTAAAGACAATTTTCAAGCAAATATTTCTTCCCCAAAAAATAACTAAATATGAAAGGCAATATCATAAAGTTTGGGAAATATGTATTTTTATTGGTTATTTTAAGGATGGCTTAAACTGATTGAACATGCTCCAAATTCATATAATTTGAATAATTCGTCTTCAAAAACAGCATATTGTTCTGCTTGTAATTCCTCACTGGAATCGCATAAAAAGGATTTAAAAAAAAACATGCCGAAACCAGTCGCTACAAACAAAATAAAATAATTTTGTTTTACTAAAAATGTTTATGTGGGGATTTTTGGGGATTTCTTATTAAAATTTTTCTTACTATTTAAAAAAAAAATTAAATTTGGTCAGAAAAAAAATAAATAAAAAAATATTAACTTTTTAAGGTAATTTTTTTGTAATATGGGGATTTTTGGGAACTTTTTTCTTCATTTTTGAGGGCGAGGAAAAAAAGTACCTAGCAGCCCTGGTTACGGTAGGTATTTTATGACGAGTATTTTAATAAGTATTTTTATACCCACACCACAATAGTGGAGAGGGTATTATGCATTTGTGCTGATGTGTGTAACGCCTTTAAATATTGGTCCTAGACCCACCTTAAAGTATACCGAACGTCTTAGAATCACTTGCTGAGTCGAACTAACGATGTCCGTCCGGCTGGCTGGCTGGCTGTCCATGTAACCTTGTGCGCAATTTTGGAGATAATTTGATGAAATTTGTGTCATGGGTTCTTATTGACACAAGGACCAAGCCTATTGCAAATGGGCCGAATCGTAGGACCACGAGGGAAGATAGGGGGAAAGTTCTTCCTCTCAGAAACAATTAAACCAATTTCAATGAAATTTAAAACATAGATAGAACCATATCTCTATGGACACAAAATGTATGCATTTTTTAAAAAATAGGACCACGAGGGGAGATAATGGCAATTTCTGCCTCTCAAACCGATTTTAATGAAATTTAAAACATAGATAGATCCATATCTATATGGACACATTAGCTATACAGTTTATAAAAAATAGGACCACAAGAGCAGGTAGGGGGCAATTTCTGCCTCTCACAAACTTTCAAACCGATTTTCATGAAGTTTATAAGCATAGATAAATCTATATTTATATGGACACATAAGCATGATGTGTTTTTAAATACTGTGGTGTAGGGTATCAGATGGTCGGGCTTGACCGACTATACTTTCTTACTTGTTTTTGTGTGTAATTGTTTTACGGTTAGAACAAATGTCTTGTGCGACGGCAAAGGTAACTACTTAAAAAGGGTAAGTGTTTCACTTGAAGCGACATTAGTAAGCAACGAATTTTAAATGGCTCGATTCTTTAACAACGAGTACTAATATAAGTGCTTCCTAGTTCATTGTTTTATTCGCATTAATATTATTTCTAAATGTGTAAATTTAGTTAAATTAAAATTGCCTAAATACTATAAAATGAAGTTAGTAAAATAACCTTATATTAATTGTTATTAATATAAAAATTATAATTATAGATAAAGAAGATAAATAAAATAATTATAATTTGAGTGTCCAATTTAGATTTAGACAGTAAGAAATAGATTGGTCTTACTTTTTTACGGTAAGGTTACTGTTACTCCCGGCTAACTGAGCCTCGAGTCTTTACACCACACTCACCAAAAAACTCAAGAATTTCTGCAACCTTAATGGCAAGTCTGGAAGATGACTATTAAGCAAATGCAGATTTAAGACAGTGCTACCAGTAGTTTTTTGTGTTGCCAGAAAATATTTTTAGAAAAAAAAATACATCTGTACAAAAACCACAAATTAAATAAAAATTTGAATTTTACACAGCCCAACAAATTGTTAACCCATAGATCAGAGTATAGTTTTCCAAAGATTTTAAGAATGCGCTAAATCCGAATTTGTACTCAGAATTTTATCCATCACTCCAAGTTTCGAGATTCCTTAGCTTAAATTTAAAAAAAGAAACTATTTTTTTCGCTACTTATACACGAGACGTTATATATATAATCTGATTTGTCGTCGGAACGTTCTACCAATGACCTTTAAAATAAATGTTTAACCTTTGTAATGTCTTGTTACTTCTCTTGGATATCTAAACCTGAAGTTTGAAAAAATCCAGGTTTTCACTACATTCATAGTATTTTCGCTATTTTTTTTAATTTTTATATTTGTTCTAATTTTAAATTAATTTTTGTATATTTTTTTAAGAAAAGAAAAGTGTACTCTATTTCCTATTCTTCATTTGCTGCCACTTTCTGTGTCCTTTACTCTGGCACTCAAGCAGGGCGGCCAGACTTGGGGATTTCATGCGAACCAAAAGGACAAAGAAATTCATTTGGGGATTGGGGATTTACAAACAAAATTCGGGGATTTCTTTGGTAATTTCACACATTTTTAATATATTTTCTCTTTTTTTTTATTATCGTATATAAAATATCAAAAAAAAAAAGGTAGCAAAACTTCTAGCTTACTCTTATGAAAAACTAAAACGATGTAAAGTGTCCGATTTAAGATTACAATTTCTGTTAAGTTTGTAAAAAGTATCTTATAAAGAATCTAAATTTGATGACAACATATAACATTTTTGAGTTTTTTAAGACAATTTTCAAACAAATATGTCTTCTAAAAAAGAAAGTAAATATGTAAGTCAATATAAAAAAGTTTGGGTAATAATGCTGGGCTATTGGTAACTACTTAAGATGCATCGAAGTATTCAATAAATGACGGATATATGTATTTTTATTGTTGATCTTAAGGATGGCTAAGCCGATTGAACAAGCTCCAAATTCTTCTTAATTGGCTAATTTGTCTTTAAAAACATCATATTTTTCAGCTTGTTTTTTTCACTGAAACAGCATTAACAGACTTTAAAAAACATGCCGAAACCAGTCGCTACAAACAAAATAAAAATTTTTTTTTCCAAACATTTTTATTTGGTTATTTCTGATTTCTGGGAATTATTACCTTCCGAAGGTAACAATCTTGCAATAATATTCTTAACATAAAATAATTCCTGAAAGAAGGAGAAGAACCAGTACAAGTAAGCAGGGTTGTCGAATGTTTTTTAATATTTGCCCCAAATTGTAAATATTAATTCCCACAAAATTATTTTTTCCTCCCAAAAATTTCCCCACTAAATACTCTTAAATTCTGTCATAAAATATTTTATTTGTATTGCATATCATTTCCACATTTTGATTTATTTGACATAAAGATTATATATGTATTGGCATGTGAGGGGAAAATTAAATTTCAATTTTGGTGACTTTATTCCAAATGGTTTTAATGTCCATCTTAAACAATTAACCTATTTATTGCTCTGAAAAATTAAATTCTTGTAAAAGAGAATTTCACAAATTTACCTTAAAATCACAGTTGAAAAGGCGGCAAGCTATCCCTCCAAAAAATTTATCAATTTATAAAGCTGCCGCATGTCAATAATTTTATTAGATTGCCAAATATATACAGTATTGGCACACTTATAAAATTATTACAGTAACTGATTGTGGGTTATTGAATTCGTTTTTCGTACTGTTAAAATTTAATAAAAATACAGGTATTTTACGAATTTCGTTTTTTTTAACATTTATGTTTGTTATTCAACAAATAGCTACCAAAAAATAATGTTTTTTCGTACTTACACTAGTTGCAATTAAATTTTTTTATATAAAATAAGCTTAACCCGGTGCGCTTCGCTACACTGCTTTAACCACTTTATGGGTTGATATATTTAATATATGCATCCTATGGCAGGTATTTCCCCCCTGCACCTACCCGCTTTATTTTTATTTTCAAAAGTGAAGTATACCATAAGAGTGACTTCTTCAAAGTTTGGACTTTCTCACTATAACAGTTTTTAAGATATCCGATATTAAACATTGGCGTCCTATGGGCGTAACACTTCCCCCGGTGCTATTTTATTTCAATTTTTGGGCTCAGAGGATCCTACTACTTAAAGTTTAACAAAATACGCGCAGCGGCTCCTTTTAATATTTCTATCTATGGGGGGAACTGCTCCTCCTCTGTCTACCCCGCCCATTACTATATTGAAATTTAAAGTTTGCCATAATAGTAGCTTTAACCACGTTTGATGACTCTCCCTTTAATAGTTCTTCAGTTGAGCGATATTTAATATATGCATCCTATGTGAGGTATTCCACCCCCCCCCCCGCCCCCCAGTGCCTACCTGCTTTATTTTTATTTTCAATAGTGAAGTACACCATAACAGTGACTTCTACAAAGTTTAAACATTCTCACTATAACACGTCTTAAGATATGCGATATTAAACATTGGCGTCCTATGGGGGAAACCACTTCCCCCACTGCTACTTTATTTAAATTTTGGGGCTCAGAAGATCCTACTACCAAAGTTCAACAAAATGCGTGAAGCGGCTGTTTTATTTTTAGGGCTCACGTGATGCTACTGCAAAAATTTCGGGAAAATCGGTTCAGTAGTTTAGGAGTCTATAAGCCAACATACAAACAAACAAACAAACAAACATACAAACATTTTTCATTTTTATATATATCGTTAGCTAAAATGCAAAAAGACGTAACTGACAAAAAATTCAAAATCGATTTTTTGATTGATTATTATGAATGCTATAAAACTACATGTCTTGACAAAATTTTACACTTCTGCGATCAAAAATTGCGCTTTTAGTAACAAAAAACGAAGGGACGTAACTACAAGTTTTTTTGTTTGATGTATGCAAAACGACGTAATTACACATTTTTTTTCTAAGAAAATATAATGAAATGGTTTTCTTTGAAAATTGGTTGAATTCCATGGACGACTTATCCATGCATGTTTTTCTGACATGTTTATAGTTTCACCTTACAAAGTTTTTTGCTTCTCCTTTAATATTATATTTTTGATAGTTACGTCTTTTTGCATTTAAGCTAACGATATAGATATGCCTTCTTTATTATACCCACACCACAATAGTGGAGAGGGTATTATGCATTTGTGCTGATGTGTGTAACGCCTTAAAATATTAGTACTAGACCCACCTTAAAGTATACTGATCGACTCAGAATCACTTTCTGAGTCGCACTAACGATGTCCGTCCGGCTGGCAGGCTGGCAGGCTAGCTGGCAATGTACAGGTCGGAATTTTGGAGATAATTGGATAAAACTTGGGACATAGGTTCTTATTGACACAAGGACCAAGCCTATTGAAAATGGGCCATATCGTAGGACCACGAGGAAAGATAGGGGGAAATTTCTTCCTCTCAGAAACAATCAAACCGATTTTAATGAAATTTAAAACTTACATAGAACCATATCTTCATGGACACAAAAGGGATGTATTTTTTAAAAATAGGACCACGAGGGGAGATAGGGCCAATTTCTGCCTCTCAAACCAATTTTAATGAAATTCAAAACATAGATAGATCCATATCTATATGGACACATAAGCTATACAGTTTTTAAAAAATAGGACCACAAGGGGAGGTAGGGGGCAATTTCTGCCCCTCACAAACTTTTAACCCGATTTTAATGAGTTTTATAAACATAGATAAATCCATATTTATATGGACATATAAGCATGATGTGTTTTTTAATACTGTGGTGTAGGGTATCATATGGTCGGGCTTGACCGACTATACTTTCTTACTTGTTTTTTTCTTGAAAAGTGTAGCCCAAATTTATTCAATCGAATGCTAAGTATGATGAATCTGTTTCTATCGTCTCAAAATTTTTTTTTTGTGAAGTCTTCGCTTAATTCACTCAACACGACATAGTAAAAGGCTTGTCAGTCATAAATTTTTATTTTAAAGATTGTGTTTGTTGATTAAAAAAAATACTGAAAATAAAATTAAGAAAAAATCCCCAACATTAAAAGCAGGGTTTAAGAAACTGCAGTCGAAACCAAAAACTAACGAACAAAAAACGAAAATTTGTGTACAACTTTTGGCTTTGTGAGTTGATTTGACAGCGACTGTTTACATTGTATGATTAAAAGAATCCCAGACAAAATCCAAAAATCAAATTTTGTATCCCCGTTTTCCAAAAAAAAATCCCAATTAGAGGATAAATCCCCAAAACGGAAGTCACTGCTAGTAAAGAAGCTAATTATTTTACTGTTCTTTAAATATTTAGAATTAGTGAAATTTGCCAAAACTGCCTGTTATTAGAACACGAGCACAAAACTCGTTCTTTTAACTCAAATTTAAAACAAAAACCAATTTTGAAATTTTTAAAACATTAACAAATTTTGAAATTTTGTCTAAATGTAAGTTAAACGAACGAGTTTTGCGCTCGTGTTCTTATAAGAGGCAGTCAGACTGGAAATTCGGTTTTTTAACCAAAACTAAGAAGAATTGTAGAGTCGAAAAAGGCATTTTTATGCAAAGTTAATTATCACGATATTCAGCCTTATATTGGTTGTCGTAAACGCCTAAGTTGTTTTTTTTAGTAGATTAAAGGACACAGTCAATAGAATTTGATGCCCTACTGTCACCAATGAATCGCTTTTTCCCCTTTCCAGCACGCGGTAGCACTGAAGTTTTGTTGCCACCACCAAAATCAGGCAATGCCGCTCATGTTCAAATTTAAAAAAAAAATATTTTTGAATATTTTAAAATGAGCGGCGTTGCCTGATTTTGCTGCTGGCAACTGAACAGAAGTTGAGTTGTCATCCGCAATCAAGCCATAAGTCCCATCTAAGGGATTTTCTAATAAATTTAATAAATGGCTTGAAACTTTGCAACCGGAAAAATTTTATCAAAATAACAAAATACTTGTTGAAGTTAGACATAAGAGAATAGAAATAATTGGGGGATTCACAAGGTAGTCGTAAAGTTGTAAAGTCATATGTCTTAAAATAATAACAAGAAATATATATTACTGCTGTCGGCAACCGCTTATAATTTAGCTTTTTACTGTACAGTTATGGCGAATCAATGCACACAGCATTAAAATGTTTTTTTTTGTTTGAAACAACAGTTTTTTTTTTAAACAATTGTAAAATATTATTTAGGACATTATGACGATATGATTTAATAGCACACCTTGTGAATCCCCCAAATATATGAAGAATAGTTTATGATACTTACTTAATTCAACAAAAATCGTTGTATTACTTAAATGATGATAAGAAGACAAACATACCTGCAAATTAAAAGAGAAAAAAGTAATAATTAATAGGATCGTTTAAAAGAAAGAAATGGCAATCCAGATTACTTAAATTTTAAAAAAATAAAAAAATGTTAATAAAAGTATTTCGTCACCTAAAATGCAAAAGGGGTAACAACACTTTTTATTTTTCTTTTGATTTAATTTTTTAGGGACATCTAATTAAGTCTAATGCATCATAATCAATCAAAAACTCGATATTGAATTTTTTGTTGTTAAGCCCTTTTGCATTGTAGGTGACGATTTGAAATTCCTATTCTTTCTCAAAATTTAAGAAGATATGTAATTCACGAGTAAAAAAACTGAATAACAATATTTTTGAAAAAATACTTATTTCAAAGGCGGTTTCTAATAGGGAATCATAAACAGACAATTTATGATCAAAATAAAGTTTATCTTATTCACCCCTATCGTAAATAACAAGTGGAATTTTTGTTCCCATGGAAAGAAAGCAATCGTGAATAGTTACGATAACACCTAATAAAATCATAATATGAATTCTATATTATAATATAATATATATTCCATATATATAATTTTATACATTTTACTTTTATTTATTGTTATTTCGCAATACATTTTATTCTGACATAGTTAAATTTCCCAAGAATTAGTGATTGCACTTTTCAATGATTTTTTTAACGTATTGATTGTCATATTTAAATACTTATTTTATTTAACATTATTATTTCACAATACATTTTATTTTGACATAGTTAAATTTCCCAATAATTAGTGATTGCACTTTTTAATGATTTTTATTTAATTTATTGATTGACATATTTAATACATTTTGTTTTAACTTGTTAAATTTCCCAATAATTAATAATTGCACTTTTTAATTTAAATTCATTTTATTGATTGCGAAATAGCAACGTTTAATATTTTTGTTTATTTTACCTTTACCATAAAAATACTATAAATATAAGTGAATTGTAATATTTTAGTTAGTCTAAATGTTGATTCAATAAAAAGTAATAAAAAAAAACCGATACTAGTTTTTTTTTTAAGGTATTATTACCAAGGAACTTAACTGGCGACGAGGATGGGATATAACTCGTTAACATATTGTCATATACTTTGGCAACATCGGTTGAAAAAAAAAAATATAAATTTTTTTTTTTAAGGAAACAAATTTACTACTTTCCTTTTTTTTACAAACAAGTGAACTTAAAAAACTTCTTAATACATATTAGTATAACAAGAAACTCTGTTTCAATTAAAAGTGAACACAACAGTGATTTTTTTTTTTTAATTTTAAAACGCTGTCACATACTTAGTTATCACAAAATAAACAATCTAAAAGTGTATATAACGAAAAAATATAACTTTTGAAAAACGTACTTATAAAATAAAGAACATTAACCGGAAATAAAATAAACACAAAATAAACAATCTAAAGTACATATGAAAAAAAAGTAGAACTTTTGAAGTACGAAGTGAAATTTAAAGAATACCCTTTGGAACTAATTGCTTTAAGGAACAGTGTAAAAAGCCATCCACAAGTGTCCTAGAACTTATTCTACAGCATCAAGTGAAGAAAATACATTCTACAACATCCTGGAAAACGCAGAAATACATCAAGATTATCGTAAGCAATAATATAAGTTATTTTTTTATATATTTTTTTTATTATTTTAAGTCTTTAAAAAGAAAATTTAAACAGTGCGGATAATTTTTTTTATTTTTGTGAATAATTTTCTGTTTTTGCGGAAAATTGGGAATATTCTTTTACAAATTCGAACGCTTCCTTTCTTTTCTTCTTTTCATTTGCGATTTTCTTCTAACAAAAAAAAATTTTTAGTTCAATATGGCAAACCCCCCACAAATTCAGTTAGACCCTCTTAAATATCTGAATAGCCTTCCCCAATTTAGTGGGAATATTAACGATTTACCAACCTTCACAAGATTAATAGATAGAATTTACCCGATACTTGCGTCTTATGACGAACTGTCACAATTACTTTTTTCCGACATAATCAAAAGTCGAATTGTTGGAAAAGCAAAGGAAGTATTGGAGATAAACACACAGGTTCAATCTTGGGAGGATATAAAGCGAACACTCAATAATAATTTCGGTGAGAGAAGAAGTTGTGATGAACTTTACGATGATCTGAGGGCAGTAACCTTCCAAACGAATACCACAGATTTTTACAATGATATTAAATACAGATTGAGGCGTTTAAATAATAAAACAGTATTAATATTGGGAGAGGGCGAAGCTGCCAATCAGGTTGCAATAAATAACCAAAGATCAGCTCTTCATGTTTTTAAGAATAAAATGCCGGAGCCAATGAAAACCATTTTGGCATGCAGGAATCCGGAGTCGCTGGAAAAAGCAATGGATATCCTTTATGAAAACAATTACGATAGAATGGGTAAAGATGGTCGTATACACCCCGGCCGAGCCAAACAAACAAATAACCAGAAGTATGGAAACCATTTGCAAAACTCAGTGAAACCCAAAGAACAAGATCATCATCAATTAAACCAAAATTTCTTCAAAAATAATACACAGGAAAAATGGAGGAACAAACAAAACCATCAGCAACAACAACAAGCACCCGAAGTGGAAGCAATGGAAGTGAACAGTAATGAAAATTTTCAGCAAGTAGCCTCCACGGAGAACTACCATATATAGTCATAAAAACAAAATTAGGATTCCTGAAATTTATAATCGATACCGGAGCAGCGCACTCCATAATCAACCCGGGAATCTGTCACTCAAAATGGAAATAAGATTTCAAGCCCATTAATGTAAAAACACTACAACATATAGTTAAAATAGAAGAAAAAGTATCCATCCCGCTATTTGAAGAATTAGGTAATACTGAGAACAAAATTGAATTTCTAGTCTGTAAATTTCATACAAAATACGACGGACTAATTGGCAATAATATTTTAAAAAAATTAAAAGCAATCGTAAACCTAGAAGAGGATATATTACAAATTGGAGACAAAAGAGTTCCTTTAAATTATACCCTAGGAAACTTGGAATATTTTTTTGAAGCAGACGGTATATACCAAATAGAATTAAATGTTAATCAAAAGGAAGGATTAATCTACACACCCAAAACAATTTTGGATAATCAAAATATCGAAATAATGGAGGGAATATACGAAGCCGAAAACTTTAAAGTCAACGCTTTTGTTAACGTAACTGGTAATACACCAAGGAAAATAAAATTCGATACTCAGGAAACTACAGCAGTTACAAACGAGAATTTTTTTGTTTATACAATTGAAGAAGATGACGAGAATACAAAAGTTCCCCTCCTGGAACAATTACGAACCAATCACTTAAACAATGAGGAAAAGGAAAAACTTTCACAAGTTGTAAACAATTTCCGAAAAATATTCTACGCAGAGAATAGCGACTTAACATTCACTAATGCTATCAAACACGAAATACGAACGATAAATAACATTCCAATCGCTGCGAAAACCTATCGTTACCCATACATCCATAAACTCGAGGTGAATAAACAAATTAGGGAAATGCTAGATAGTAAAATAATCAGACATAGTCATTCCCCATATTCAGCCCCCGTTTGGATCGTTCCAAAAAAATTGGACGCCAGCGGTAGAAAAAAATGGAGATTGGTAGTCGACTATCGAAAACTAAATGAAGTTACGATTGATGATAAATATCCAATTCCAAATATAGACGAAATCTTGGAAAAACTTGGAAGATGTCAATATTTTACGACTCTAGATCTCGCGAAAGGTTTTCATCAAATAGAAATACACGAGAAAGATATACCAAAAACAGCATTTAACGTAGAAGGTGGACACTATGAATTCCTTCGTATGCCGTTTGGGCTAAAAACGGCTCCTGCCACATTCCAGCGGCTGATGAACAACGTTTTAGGAGACCTTATTAATAAGATCTGTCTGGTATATTTAGATGATATTATTATCTTCTCTACTTCATTACAGGAACACCTGGAATCATTAACCAAAGTATTTCAACGATTAAAAGATGTAAATCTAAAAGTTCAACTCGATAAGAGCGAATTTTTGAAAAAAGAAACCAATTTTCTCGGGCATATTGTGACTGAAAACGGCATTAAGCCAAATCCGGATAAAATAATATGCGTACAAAAATTCCCGTTGCCTACTACACCAAAGGAAATCAAGCAATTTCTTGGTTTAGCAGGTTATTATAGGAAATTCATTAGGGATTACTCCAAGATTGCAAGACCCATGACTAAATATCTGAAAAAGGATACTAATATTGATACGAATGATCCCGAATATAAGGAAAGTTTCGAAAGGTTGAAGACATTATTAGTCAACTCTCCCGTTCTAGCATACCCTAATTTCAATGAAAAATTTACTCTGCAAACTGATGCAAGTAATTTTGCAATAGGAGCAGTACTTTCCCAGAATGGGCATCCTATTTGTTATGCGAGTCGAACGCTGAACGATCATGAACAAAATTACAGCACTATTGAAAAAGAATTATTAGCAATAGTGTGGGCCACACAACAGCTACGACCATATCTATTTGGCTGACGCTTCTTAATTGAAACCGACCACAGGCCACTCACTTGGCTATTCTCCATAAAAGAACCTAATTCAAAATTAGTAAGATGGAGATTACGGTTACAAGAATACGATTACGAGATAAAGTATAAAAAAGGAGTTCTAAATGGAAATGCTGACGCTCTTTCTAGAGTTGAGATACATTTTAATGATGAAGACAACTCTACAACACTGACTAATAATAACGTAGTTGTAGAAACAACCAATCCCTTAAATTTTTATCGAAGACAAATCGTTGTCAATAAGACAACCTCCGGTTCACTAAAAATAAAAAACGAAAAAATCTTTAAAAACAAGAGGAAAACAATATCGGCCAAAGAATTTGACGAATCAACTATTATAACAATATTGAAAAATCATTTTGATTCAGATAAAACCAATGCAATCCTGATTCGCGATGAATCCGTTTCAGAAAAATTTAAAGAAGTCATAAATAGATATTTTGAAGCCAGCAATGGATTCAAAGTTCTGATATGTAAGAAAATATTAGAAGATATCTTAGACGAGAATGTGCTTACCGATCTAATAGAAAAAGAACATAAAAAGAATAACCACAGAGGTATAAACGAAAATTTTGCAGAATTAAGAGCGGAAATCTACCACCCACAATTAAAAACACGAATAACTCAATTTATAAATAATTGCGACATTTGTAACAAGGAAAAATACGAGAGAAGACCAATCAAACAAGAATTCAAAATAACGGAAACTCCAGAAAAACCTGGGGATGTAATACATGCAGATGTATTTTATAGTTTAGGAAAAACTCTATTTTTAACATTCATCGATAAATTCTCCAAATATGCCCAGGCTATAGGGATAAAAAACAGATCCTGGATTGAATTTAAAATAGGTTTAACACAATATTTATCAATTGCGGGAAAAATAAAAAAATTGGTTTTAGATAACGAATTGGGCTTCAAGGCCTTACCACTTTTAGAATTTCTTAGAGAACAGGAAATCGAAATACACTATACTTCAAACAATAATCACTCTTCAAACTCTGATGTAGAAAGGCTTCATAACACGATAAACGAACATATTAGAATACTTAAACATGATCCCAACAGAGAAACAGAAACAGTCGAGGAAAAAATTTACAAGATAATAATGTATTATAATAATACTATTCATTCGACAACTAAAAGAAAACCGGTTGATTTTAGAAACGGTACCATTAACCAAGAGGAGTACCCCTCAATCAGGAACTCTATTATCAAAATGAAGGAAAATACTATTAACAAACTCAACGAAACCCGAGAAAATGTAGATATCCAGACAGGAAACATTTACATTAAAGACGAAAAAAAAACCATTCTAAGTTTAGGAAAATAGTTGTTTCTGAATTGGATAATGATCATGTCATAACAGATAACGGATACAAATACTATAAATCACACATCAAAAGAAAGAAGAAATTCCAAAACACCGAAACCCCAAATATAACAGAATCAATGTAAAACTTAAATTTTTATTTTTCAGATGAATCCACTTCACATAATTCTAACATTGATGACACTTCCCGAAATGATAAAACCACAAAGCATGTACATCCAGAATTTAAATGATAACAAAGGTTACATCCCGATAAAAGAAGATGACACAAAAATCATCGACCATTATAATAGAATATTCCATTTCATCAATCTAACCAACTATCATCATTCCATCGAAATAATAGAGAAAAACATAAATCTGTTAAACGGAACTATTTCTAATTTGAGACCACTAGTAGATACCATCGAAAATAATTTCATCTTACTAAAAGCCAAAGTAAATAATTTATCACCACATTTTAGAAACAAACGCGGCCTTGTTAATGCACTTGGAAAAGGTCTAAAATTCATAACCGGAAATATGGACAGCGATGATGAAAAGGAAATCAAGAATGCTCTCGATGCCCTCGCAACAAACATGAAGGATAGATCAATAGAAATAAGTTCTTTCATTCAAATAAGCAAAACAATATCTTCACAGATCCAGAATATTACAACACATATTAACACACAACAAAATAGAGTTAGGAAATATATAAACAATTTCCGGAACGAAATTCAAAACAAAATATCCAACCTAGAAGATGAAGTAATGTTTCTGAGACATATATATCAAATTGATAATGATATTACCTTACTTAGAAATCACGTGGATGATATTGGTCAGGTCATATTCACAGGTAAAATGGGTATTATTCCTACAGATATATTAGACAACCAGGAACTGCAACTCATTGACAATTTTAATACCTACACTAATATTAAAGTTGGAGTTGCATACCTTTCGGAAACTATTGTAATAATATTATCCATTCCAAAATATTCCCCTAATTCACTTTCCAAAATAACATTTGAACCAATCCCAAATAAAGAAAATAAATCCTTATATTTAGAAGAAAATCAAATACTAATTGACAAAGAAAACAACATATTTCACGCAAATTTAAGTTCCAATTCCATTAAAACTCTAAGAAAATTTAACGATCATTGTATCGAAAACATTATAAAGAACAAAAAACCGGAATGCATTTTTAGAAAATTTGAACTGTATGAGGTAAAAGAAATAAAGCAAGGTTTCATATTATTTAAAAGCTATTTCGGAAACATAACACACGACTGTACACACGAAAATAATGAAAAATTATCTGGCACATTCATTCTAAAATTTGAAAATTGTAAAATTACAGTAGAGAATATAACATATTACAATGATAAAATAAACTTCAAAGAAAATTTTATTTTAAGCCACTTAATCACAGATATTAAAGAAAATAAAACATTGCATGTTGACTTTAAACTTGAAGATTTATATTTAAAGCAAATAAATTACGAAAACGACTTTAAGAAAATTGATTTTAAACATAATAAAATATTTAATATAACAAGTAATGGAATAAACATCATTATATTCATTATCATTATTGTACTCACATCATTAATATATAAGAGAAAAATTAATGTATATCATATTTCGTCGGAGCCTCATACTAACGGTGGGGGAGTTACGATAACACCTAATAAAATCATAATATGAATTCTATATTATAATATAATATATATTTCATATATATAATTTTATACATTTTACTTTTATTTATTGTTATTTCGCAATACATTTTATTCTGACATAGTTAAATTTCCCAAGAATTAGTGATTGCACTTTTCAATGATTTTTTTAACGTATTGATTGTCATATTTAAATACTTATTTTATTTAACATTATTATTTCACAATACATTTTATTTTGACATAGTTAAATTTCCCAATAATTAGTGATTGCACTTTTTAATGATTTTTATTTAATTTATTGATTGACATATTTAATACATTTTGTTTTAACTTGTGAAATTTCCCAATAATTAATAATTGCACTTTTTAATTTAAATTCATTTTATTGATTGCGAAATAGCAACGTTTAATATTTTTGTTTATTTTACCTTTACCATAAAAATACTATAAATATAAGTGAATTGTAATATTTTAGTTAGTCTAAATTTTGATTCAATAAAAAGTAATAAAAAAAAAAACCGATACTAGTTTTTTTTTTTAAGGTATTATTACCAAGGAACTTAACTGTGAATCTCATGTGAAAAATTTTTCACGCTATCAGTTCCAGTGAATGTTAAAAAAAACAAGAAAGATTAAACAAATTAAAACTCAATGCAATTTTTGTTCAAAAATATACAAGTATATATTTTAAAGAAAATTTAAAATAATAAAGCAAAATATTTACAGCCTGTTCATGGATTTCGAACGTCATCGTTCGCATAGAAAATTACATTAAAACAAAAACAAAATTCGAACATTCTGCAAAAAACTAACGTTGTAACCAAACTATCCCTCCAATACTAACTGCCTGTTTAACGATATCGAACGTCATCGTTCGCATAGAGGGATAGAGGGATAGTTTGATTACAACGTTAGTTTTTTGTACTTTTTAAATTTAATGTTGTAAAATTGTTTCCAAAATTCTGCCACCAAGTCAATCGAAAGCTTCACAAATCCGCGGGCAACCGCCCTGTTGTTTTGCATTTTGTTGAGCAAAATATCGGTTTGTGCCTTTTTAACTTTATTAACCCTTAATATTCGATTTATAGGAGAAGCTACTTACATACATGTTCTGTTCCCTAGCAAAAATTAAGTGAGAAAATCGAAGGGAAATGTGACCAAATTACGACGGAAAAAAATTTTCACGATAAGGGGCATTTGTTTCCGAGAACATTTTTTCATGTTATTATTCTCCTTTGAATTACATTTTTTCATGGGAGTTGTTCATGATCGCAAATATGTGAAAAGGGGAAAAATTATTCACGATAGGGGTGATTATAATATAAGTTTCTATTAAATAACTTGTTACATTTGAAAAAAAAAAAAATTGTTACATTTAAAATAAAACTTACCTTGTATTAAATGAAGATAGTCGACATTTTTTCCTTGATTTATCTGAAACGATTTGCACTCCTAAACTTGAGTGTTAAACGACCTTTTTCTGATTATTCAAGATAGTTGATATAGTTTCCTCTATGCAGGCTTGCAAGGTCAATATTTTAATGTAAATAAGCGATTATATATATAATTTTCAAACAAATACTTTTTTTTTACAAACATTAAGCTTAATAATGATTTTATTTCTTTTCTTTTTTTCTTACTTTAACACACAAACTATATTCAAATTTTTATCGATAATTTTTATCATTTTTCTTCTCTCCAAAGAAAAATGTCACGAACACAACGATAAAAAACTCACGCCGTTACAACATTTCAAATTATTTAGTAAAAATCGAATTTAAAAACACGCGACGATTGAAAACTTTTAAGTTATTGGAAAATGAAGGAATTTACAAATTGAACTATTTATTTAAAAATTAACTCTTATATTTTATTATTTATTTATTGCTCACCTATTGAATTATTAATTTTTTAATTTAAATTTAAAAATAAAAATTAATTAAAAAAAAAAAAAAAAATCATCAAACTTTTAATTTAATAAAAAACATATATATACGAAATTAAAAATCAAGGCATTTATTGAAATCTTCAATTTAATTCATTACATATTTATTTTTTCCTTTTCAAACACTCCTTATTTGTGACTTATTAAAATTTACTACCAAGCACACGATTAATTAGAAAACGAACACGCAAAAAGACCCGGCAAAATATCACAATTAAATTTCCGCTTTAATGCTCCCTATTTCATGAGTTCCTTAAATTTGCCTGCCTAAATATCGTATACACCACTTTAATGTATTTATTTAAACAATTTGTTTAATTAATTTGTATTTAATCAATGACCTTTTTAACAATTTTGCTAAAAAATTTAAGCTGCGTTGTGATCACTAACTAATGGGTCGATTACGGATAGCAAAACAACTGAAGTTGCCAAATTTATATTACGAATGGCAACTATAAACTAAGAGCTTGTTATTTGTGTTGCCATATTGTTGCTTTTAGACAACGCAACTAAAGTTTTGTTGCCATCCGTAATCCACCAAAAAGTTTTCTGATTAGAAAATTAATATTAAACAGAGTGAGGATCAGGCGCGGATTCAGGGGGGGGGGGGGGGGGGAAATAAGGAAATTTCCCCCCCGTAAATTATAAAAATATGTTTTGTTAATTTCAATAATACAAGAATTCCCAATAATAATATTTTTTTAATGTACAAAATTTTTGGAAATCCCAGCAAGGTTTTTTTGTTTATGGAATCTCTAACGAAATTTTTAATAAGTATCCAATCTTAATCCTAACAGTTATATTTTAGATATTTCCAAAGAAACATCTAGTTTACCGTCTCTATTCTTGTAAACGTTTGAAAAGCCTTAGTATTTGCAATATTTATGTATATATTTATGTGTTATATGAATCAAAATTCTATTCGATAATTTTTGACGAAAGAACGGATTTGTCGGGGAAAAGTCAGATTTCCTTATCTTTAAGATATTTCAACATACAACAAAAAGTTTTTAGGGAAGAATTTATTGGCTTTGTTGTAAACGCATTTGAAGAGGCTTCAAAAGATATTGATGACGTTGATGTGTCAATTGATGCGAAGGAACTATCATCAATAGTTCTTAAAGCTTAGACAAATTTTGGTCTTGACCAAAAAATTGTGTAGGAGATGGAACAGTAGGGTGTCCTCTGATGTCAGCAGAAAATGGAGCTGTTCAAAATTTCTGGAAAAGCAACAAATGCGAAACAAACGCCTTGCTATTCCCATAAATCGAACAACTCAATTTCTAAAAGCAATAAAGTGCCATTAATACAAAAAGTTGTATCATTTGTTAAAGAAACGACAACATTTTTTAAATATAATCATCCCAAGCAAAAAACAGTTTTATCAAAGTATTTGGCAGCCAAACTCTCTTCATTATGCGTCTTTGCAACAAGTGTACACCATATAGTAAAAGCTTTGGAAAAAATATCTGAGTGGAAAGGGAGTATTTCTACCTTTATATTAAGGAACTCACTTAGTACTTTTGAACTTATTTCCGGAATATACATATTAAGTGTGACACCTATTGTAACACAGCTACTTAGTATCATTTTACAAAAGCAAGATATAGATCAAAAAGGATCAAGCCTTATCAAAATTTTAATCATGTGCCTTGAAGAAAAAAGAAATAAAGCCGAAGAACGATTTAAAGCGATTTTTGAAAAAGTTACTTGTGTTCAAATCGAGGTTCCTATCGAAAATACAAGATTTGAACAAAATAATCACATCCAAAATGTTGAAGATTACTACCGAGTTGTAGGTTACATTCCTCTTATTGAATTTATTTTAGAAGATCTCATAACAACTTTCCCGAAAGATATCCCAAATGTAGTGAACATACCTAAGCTTCTACCTCAAAGTGTAATCAAGTCATAAACAGATACAAAACTTTTAAAATTACAACAAGCTGATGAGCTGAGATAAAAGAGATAAACACCTACTAAGATCTAAACTTGAGCCTGAACTGTTGCATTGGAAACAAACATGGAAAATATCTGAAAATCTATCAGATAACGTTGTAGATGCTTTAATAAACTGTGATGAAGATATCTACCCAAATCTAAGAAAAATATTTCAAATTTTCGTTTCAATGCTCGTCAGTAAAGCTACGAGCGGGAGGTCATTTCCTACCCTTCGTCAAATAAAAACATGGCTCGGATCAACAATGACAGAAGATAGACTGTACTGTCTAAATTTGCCTCACAAAGAAATCATTAATTGCTTTTTTAAAAAGATTAAAGTAAGCCGATCTTATATTTTATTTAACCTTTTTGTTGAGTTTTTTTAATTAGGGTAATGACTTTTTTTGGACAAAATTTCTTCATCCCACCACGCGATGGGCAATTTAGTATTGATAATGAAAATAATTTTTTTTAGGCCATTTTGGCCAAAAAAGTTTCCGTTTTAATTTCCATACACATTATATATCGACCCATTTGCGCGAAATTATCGTATATGCCAATTTTTTTGAAATTGAGGTTTTGATGCAATCTTGTTCTACATCCAAAGAGACGTCGCCTGACAAAATATTGTAGGCGAATTCCACTTCGTTTCTCCAAAAATTGAATGTATATTTTCATTTTTATATTGCAAGTGAAAGCAGAGAAAAGTAGAAAAATGGCTCTCCTGTAAAATTTGGTTTTTGTAACATACGATAATTTCGCGCAAGGGGTCAATATGGTACATTTATTGTTTATATATGCTGTATATTTTAGCCCCCATATTCATAAATGATTATAAAATGTAATAAACGTTTATTAAGTAAAATTTTCATAAAAATTTGGTTTTCAAGCCTTTATTAAATTAAAAATATTTTTATGAATACATAAAATAAGCAACTGTATAACAAAAATGTAAAGCTATTTTTTTGGGTTTAATGAAATTCATTTTAAGTTTAAAGTGCGATTTGATTTCCATACTGCTGAAAATAATCACTGCTTCATATATCCGCCAAACAACTCATCTATCACAACATCTATCATTTGCCATTAAAATTTAGTTTATTAAAAAAACCGCGAAATAGAGTCGCAATTTTTTTGCGCCCTTCATCCGTACAAATGGTATGATCTTGTTACATTCATGAAATTATTAGAAATTACTTAAAATTTTGTAATTAAATGTTAATTTTGTATAGTGAGGAGAAAAATTTAAATTCAAAACTTTATCGCGTTTGGTGCGGAAACTTTCTTCACGATCGCGAAAAAGTAATACATAATTTCTAAATCTTTTTTCACGGTCTATACGGCTATTTGATGAAGAATTTGATATTCGCAAAAATTGCAAAAAGTACTTACCCTAATACACATATTGTTTTTAATAAACTTTTAAAATTAAATTTTTTACTTTTTTGTATCATACAAAATTTCCCCCCCGTAAGGCTCAAGCTGGATCCGCGCCTGGTGAGGATGAAGGGACATGGAAGTAGATAAACAATGAAAACTCAAGAGAATTATTAAGTTTGTTGTTGCTATTGTGTTCGAGTTTCAACACAAACAAACATACAAACTAGTCTTCAATGTCCCAGTGGTATGGCGTACTAGCTCTGAACGTGTATATTCGCTAGCTCATTACAAACTACCGCTAGTCCCACTACAATCTACCTCACATGCTTTTGAGTGGCGAATTTAACACGTGGATGTCCTACGAGGTGGCAATGGATCCCTCTCTGCATAATCTCTACCTACCATAAGGGTTAGCTACTTATATCTTTAAAGCGTGCTAGCAAAAAGCGAGCGATTTTGTTGTTGTTCTAATAACGGGATCTATTTCGGATAAAAAATTTTTTGTGTTGTCGTTGAAAAAAAATTGTTTTCTACATTACTTGGAGCTATTGAATTAGCTAGCGAAAAGTGGGTACCTATTTTCAAATGTTAACACTAGATATTGGTGTCTATGGAAAGATTTAGGTATGATTTGAATGCCAAATCAGTAGACCCTGGTACAAATTGTGTGAAAGTGCTAACTATTTCGCCTGTCATTGGTGGCGATTGCTACTTTTTTTACCACTGGGGTGCAATTGTCGGGTAAGAATATTTGTTTTCTTGTTGTAGAAATGGAAATATATCGATTGGAACCGAATGAACAAGGCAGTTTACTTTAGTTAACAATTAGCAACTTTAGTTAAAAGAAAAATAATTTAATAATACTCTCTCAGTAAAAACTTCGCTTACTTTTTCAAAATGAATAGCTTCTTTCCCTCATTATTTAGTAACTTTCTTCTTAACCTTCTACTACAACAACTTCTATAACTACTTTTTTCTGGATGTATTGTTTTCCCCCTTGTTCATAAACAATCACCCTTATCGTGTTTGGCGTATTTAAAATATGCCTACTGTAATTTTTAGATCACAATTGCTGCCTTTGCTCCTTAGCGAGCATAAAATTCCTACTGATAAAACACGTATGGCGGGATTTTAAGATTATACAGTTTTATTGTGTTTTGTGGTATTGTGTTGATTCGCTAAATAACAATTTAAAATTAATAAAATATAAGCACATATAATTAAACTTAACTTACGTGGTCTCTTGCTAAGAGTCTTGGCGCAAATTGATTTTACAAAAATGATATTTACTGCTTCTAGTTTCGTTGCTGCCAAGACACTTGTTAAGATCCGTTAGCCTTTTTTTTCTTTTAAGTATACAAAGTACATAAAGTAACAAATGCAATTACATAAATAACCAGTTCTGCCCTGCAAATAAAATTGGACCACCTGATTCATTTTGATAAAATGGACTGACTACCACTTGGACTGGTCCGATGTAATGCAAGCATGGACCATGTCATTGTTAAAAAGTGTTTGTAGTGAGACGACATGTCTTCGTTTTGTGTATATTTGCGTCATACTTAAGTATATACACTAGGGTGCTCCAAGATTGTATGAATGGAAAAAATGGCGACACGAAATAATACCCGATGAAATAATGCCCAATTAGAAAAATGAAATAAGCCCCAGTGAAAGAAGCCCCAATAAAATGAAGTAACAGCCAAGTAAAAAATAATTAAGAAAAGCCCAATTTTCGCGAAATAAACGGCAAATTAAAAATAAAAACAATGTTGCTAATTGGGACTTATTTCATAATGAAATAAAACCCAAGGAAATAATAAAATAAGATCCAATAAAATAACACCCAAAAAATTATATAAGACCCAAATTTTGTATGTTTTCTGGAATCCAATAATTTTCTTGTAATTCAATTAAGTTGCTACTCATACATTTGGAATATTTTCAAACGGTAAAGGATGTATGTTAAAAACTTGAAAAGAGGGAGAGTGAAAAAGAAAAACCTTGCAACCGGCTGAAGAATGGATAAGCAAACAAGCGTTCGTCAAAGCTGCTGTTTGCTATACCACAGGGGAGATAATCCTTGCACAAACGAAATAACACCCGATGAAATAACGCCCAATTAGAAAAGTGAAATAAACCCCAATAAAATTACAAAATTTGGAAATTGGGCCTTATTTATTTTTTTTGGGTTTTATTTCATATTTGTATTTGGGGTGATTTCATTATGAAATAAAGCCCAAAAAAACGAAATTAGGCTCAATTTCTAAATTTTGCAATTTTATTGGAATTTATTTCATTTTTCTAATTGGGCCTTTTTTTCGTCGGGTGCTATTTCGTGTCGCCTTATAGATACACTGTAAAATATTAGTATAACAGAATAACTTTATTTGGTGCCGCAACTTTGCTGAAGTTTCAAAAGGCATTTACAAAGGGAAAAAGTGCATTTTTTCAGTTTTTGTAAAAATTTTGCCATTAAATAATTACTTTTACAATTTAATATAAAATAATCGGATTGTGTACTGAATTGTCGATTTAATTAGATATAAAAGCAAAATTGGTTAAAAAACTTTAAAGCTATTAAAATTTTCCGTGTCTCAGGCCACATGAACAAGAAATGTAGGAACAAAATTAACATATTTAAAGAAATATTTAAATTTTTTCTTAAAATATACCCAAATTTACTTGTATGTGAGTTTTTGTCTTCATATGATATTCAAAACCTATTCGTAGGTATGGAAAAAAAATAATTTCTTAATGACAGTTTAAAACTTCATTTTAATACAGTCAAATCCCGATATTTCGTACCTCGATAATTCGTAATTCCCGATAATTCGTAATAAACTGTCGGTCCCTTGAAAAAAATATCGTTAATTCGTAAAATTTTCATACATTTTGGTTCCCTCGCTAATTCGTAATTTTTTTATCGTTTTAGTAAATAAATTAAAAAACCCCGTTTATTCGTATTAATTTTATTTTAACCAAACCCCGCTTAATCGAAAACCCCTATAATTCGTAAGAAATGGCCGGTCCCTTGCGATTACGAATTATCGGGACTCTACTGTATTTGTAAAAATTTGGCTTAACAAATTTCAGAATTTTTTTATCATCACATTGGGATTTATTGTTGTCAATACTTCTTTCTGTTGTTCCGTACCTACGATTTAAATTTTGCGATTTTCGGGAAAAGCTAATTTTTTTTAAATTTTTTGGCAAAGGAGCACAATTTCCGTATTGTTATGAATTTTAAGTAAAACTTATTCAGAATATTAAAGCCCAGATAATTCTTAATATACGCTGAAGGTTTTACGAAATTCGGAAAATATTAAACCTAAAACCTTAAAGGTCAAGGTCAAGCTTGCCATATTTCTAAAGGAAAGATTGTATATTTTTGTGCCGGTTCTTATAAAACTGGAGAAAATATACCCTAAAGTTAAACAGAGACAAAACAGTAAAAAATGGAAACTAACCCTTGAACGCACATGAGGTCAAAATGACCCCAAACTTTCTTAACTTTGAAAAATCTTTTAATTTTAATGGTGCAAAAACTCATTCGATATATGTTGATGTCGATAATTTCAAATATTTGGACCACAAATATTTTTAAAACATCACGAATCCTTTTTTATTTGATCGATTTATTTATTGTTGTAAGTTAAGTCTACTTTTCCTTCAGCAACAATTTGTATGAAATTGTGAATGGCGCTTATTATTATTTTTATTTACGTTTGAATATAAATTTTAATTATATGTACAAAAGAAAAAAAAAAAAAAAACAAAATAAATATTAATTTATTTTATGTTGTAAAATTTCTTTCTTTATAAAACTAATTAAATGAAAATTAAATTCAATGAACTTAAGCCTGATTAGAATATCAATAATTTGGATTAAAAATAAACACGTAATGTTGCTCTGGAAAAAGTGCGCAAACGTATTTTTGTGTGCTTTTTAAAAAATTGTTTCTTTATTGTGAACACCAATTAAAAATGTATCTTTCGTTGTGAATTTGCCCTTTAATATTCGAAAAATTGTTGGTTCCAGAGCTTGTTCAGTTCCTAAAATGAAAAAACTCAAAAAACTGAGTGCTCTCAACTATGTAGCAATGTGTAAAATTTTCTCTAATTACTAAATAAAAAATTGTGTGCTAATTCTATTGGAATTTATAAGGCCATATTCATAACAAGGTTTATAAGTAGAATTTTATATGAAAATTTGTTTAATTAAACTGTAAAAAAACTGAAATATTTTTTATGAATAAGAGGGTAAGTCAATGTTTGAATATCGAAATCTAAATTTTAACAATGAATTTTTATTTTTTTTTTTTATCGTGCAAGTCATTTGCGTTAACTGACTAACAAAAGTTCAACCTTACAAACAACTAATGCAACATTCCTCACACTTTTGGTCTAAAATTTTTAAGAAGTTGAAAGAAATTTTGCCAAATAAAAATGGCTATGGAAATTGTTCATTGGTAAACAAGATGCAAAATTCCATAGCCTGGTCACTTAATGGCTTAATTGGCAACACTGCTTTAAAGTTTTAAATTTCTTAAGAAAATTTCTATTTTGAATACTCATTTGTATTTACATTAAGATTTCAAAGAAGTGGATAAAAAAAAACAAGATAGAATGACTTCAAACTTCAAAGGAAACTCACAGCGTTTGAAAAGAAGAAAAACTGACATTTTTTCACTTCGTAATTTGTCATTGGCAAAAAAAAACTGTTGCTTTTACTTCTGATTAATGTAAACAGTCGCTGTCAAACCGACTCAAAAAGCGACAAATTGTACACAAATTTTCTTTTCGACTGCAGTTTTTTAAACACTGGAAACTCGTAAGTTTTTACTAAAGTATGCATGTGTTTTTAGGAAATAAACTTACAAAATTCGCACACTCTATATTTTATATCGAATACGAATTGTTTAAAAGTGTCTTCACTTCAAAAGCTCTTAAAAAATAAATTGCCCTAAAATTTGTGAAAGTGACATCTGCAATCTTTTATTGAAATCAAATTTCAAAAGCTCTACTTTTAACTCATCAGAAAAACTCTACAAACTCTAAATAATATGCTTTTAACTTTTTCTTAACTTTTAATTCAAGTATACATGCACACCAACAACAACATCCGACAAAAACTAGATGATAGAAAATTTGCCAATTTTAAAACAAAAATACCTGACAAATTTCAAAAATTAAATAATTCAAACACTTTAATCTTATAAAACACACAATAATTATTATTTTCACTACTTTTTAATTAATTCCGAACACTATTTTAGGAAATATATAATATTGAACAACACCGCAAAAAACTTAGTGAACCGATCGCTTTAAATTTTCTTACTAGAATGACAAGGAACAAGAGAAGGAAAAATTATCTTACAAGAAAAAAACTGCAATAATGGAATAAGGGAAAAAAGTGTTGCCACCTTGGGGCAAAATTGTGATATGAATTCCTACTAATAGGAAATCAAAATATTTAGAAATAAATTAAATAAAATCTATTACAAGTTTTTGCGCTTAATTATTCATTGTTATACTATATTTTTCGCAATTTTTGCATATATGAATATGATAAGCTGTAGCGATTATAAATTGTACTTTTAATTCAATTTATTTTTAGCATTTTTCCTTGTGTTGAAAATTTAATATTTTTGTGGATTGAGAAAATTGATTATAAGGAGTCGAATTAAAGAACTGAAAATAGGCGAAGACCATTTTTAAAAAAATTGTATACTTTAAAACAATTTATTTAAGTTTTTATGGATTTTCAGCAACTAATTATTTATCAGGGAAAGTTCGATTTTAACTTTTTTGGTTGGAAAATAAGTGTTTGCCCAATTCAGAGGCATGTGCAAATTAAGAGACTCAAAATATTCATTTTTAATATTTCCACCATCGAATTTATTAAAAGTTTCTTTAGTGTTATAAAAAAACTGTTTTATAAATTTTTAAAATATTTGAAATATTTTTTAAAAATATGGCCGTTACTGAACCATTTTTTAAAAAAACACAATCGGCCATAGTCTAGAAAATGCACGTATTAATTCGGTTTTTAGAGGACTTCTAGTAAAGATAATTGGTATATAAAGTATAGATATGAAGTATCTAAAACGGAATATTTTTGAAAGTTCAAAATTGGATCGTTTTCAAAGTTTGGTTGATTTTAATTTGATTGGAACTCTATTTACAGAACTTTTTCGAAAAAGAAGTTTCACCAAAGTTTTTTTTACACATTTCTTAGTTTATTGCCTATTATTATTATTTTTATATTATTTATAGCTAAAAATTGCCAAATTTGGAGCAAAAAAATTAAACAAGATTTTATCACAAAATCTCATTGATTTTATTAAAAAAGGGACGAAATAGTGTATTCAATTAAATTTAAATTAAAGATATCTACATAATATTTGTTATACTAAAAAAAAAAATATACCTATGAGCATAAACCTTAAGGTGGGTCGAAAAAAAGTTGTGCCAGTCACCCCTTAGAATTAAAAATATGTCAATAAAGTTTTTAAAACAGGAGGTATTTTTTATTGCCATGCCCTTAAATACAACGTTTTTATTTTAACACTACTGGCGGCGCTAAAAAAAACACTGTGCAACAAAATTCGGGTCATCGCCGTCAGCCGCAATACTTGCAACGCGAAGTGAAACTAGACTACAAGCAGGGTTGTCAGATTGATTTTGACCTTTTTCGCTAAATTCAATGTCAAAAATCGCCAAAGCCTTTATTTTCAAGTTTTTGGCAGTAAAATACATATTTTTTACTTTATTAGAAATATTCTTTATAAATTTAAAAAAAATTAATTTGTTCCGTATCGCTAAAATACGCCAAAAATTTAAAAAAGTCGCCATGGTATATATTTTGCTTAATTTTTATTTAGAAAAAGGAAAAATAGCTAGTGAACACAAAAATGGTACGATGTTTACTACAAAAAAAGTTTTTTTGCGGCTAGTATTAAACAAATATTGGATATATTTACATTTTTATATATGTATGTAGTTGCAGTTTTAATTTATATCTAAAACGCTTCACCGGCAAAGCTACCTATTTGTCTTCTTTTTTGGAATACATTGTAAGGGTTTTTCATTTATTCAACGATGGTACAAAAGAAGTGCAACTTATAACTCGTAACAACGCGTCTAGAAGTTCGTATTACATTCTACTTCAAAGGCGAGTTGTAGTGGAGTTCATAGCTAAAACACAGGCATTACTTATAATAATATAAAGAACATATAAAGAACAGTCAAAGTAAGTTCCTTGAAATTGTACGTACCTGCCGTTTCTTTGCAGCTTTAAAGTTTTGGCATAAACTTATTTATATTTGCAATTAACCAACGCTAATTTTTTCATTGGGTTTCAAAAATGTCCAAAGGTATGTAAGAGTTCATAAAAATCTTTAAAATATCACTGACAACAACGTATTGTATCTGGGATAAAAAATTGCCACATACATATAATGAAAAAATGTTCATAGACTTTAAATATATTTATGTTAATTTCTATTTATTGATTCTTTCAAGAGCACTTTTAAATATGAAAAACTATTTTCTCGAAGATATTCATTATCTTCATCAGCCATTTGAACTTTCAAATACTGACCATACATATGAATGCCTCAAACTTCATACATAAAAATAATATAAGTATAATAAAATTAATATTTTTTCTCAGTATTGAATTTAACGATTTTCAAAACAAATGCATAGCTCATCAAAAATAGCCAACAAAATCGCCAAAAAATCGCCATGTCGCCAAATCAAAAATTAGGTCGCCAAACAAGTTTGAAAATCGCCACGTTTGGCGAGAAATCGCCACATCTGACAACCCTGGCTACAAGTAGAGCAAATCTGCCAAAGGGTTTTGAAAAGTTAGCTCTGGCTCCCGAAATATGGGCCCGTAAAGTTTTTAAATTTTTTGAAAAGGCGTTTGATATAAGTCAAATAAAATATACTAAATGTAATTCTGAGCCAACAAATAATTTCAGATGTACTCAGTAGAATTGTATGGCGATTCTTTTCATAGAATATATACCCTCTAACAGCCATTTTAAGGGGTAATTTTGGTCCTTTTTCCAAATTCTTACATAAAAGTATACTAAACCGGCACTTTTAAGGGTTAAAATGTTCTACGAATATTTTCTGCATCAAATTTTACTAGAGGTCTTCTTACACCAAAAGTTCGTGCAATGTATCTAAAACGAATTCTCGAAATTTCGGGCATTGAAATTTTTGAATTTTTTTAAAAGGCGTTTGGTACAAGTCAAAAAATATACTAAACGTACATCTGACCTAAAAGACTATTTCAAATGTCTTTAGTAGAATTGTATGGCGATTCTTTTCATAGAATATATATACCCTCTAACAGTAATTTTATGGTGTAATTTTTGTCCTTTTTTTAACTTCTACAATAAAACGGCACGTTAGAGGATTAAAATGTTCTAGGAATATTTTTTGCGTCAAATTTTTCTAGGGGTCTTCTAAGACCAAAAAATCGTGCAATTTATGTAAAAACGGGTTTTCGAAAAATTAAAAAAATTCAAGGCCCGGAATTTCGAAAACCTGTTTTACATACATTGCACAATGTTTTAGTCTTAAAAGACTCCTAGTGAATTTGATGCAGAAAATATTCGCAGAACATTTTAACCCTCTAACGTGCCGACTTAGTTTAGAAGTTAAAAAAAGGACAAAAATTACCCCTTAAAATGACTGTTAGAGGGTTTATATATTCTTTGAAAAGAATCGCCATACAATTCCATTGAAGACATGTAAAATAGTCTTTTAGGTAAAAACATTTACCAAAAATATGTGCGATTTTCGCCTATTAAACGTTCGAGTTTCGAAAAGTACCTAATTCGAATTTCTATTTTTTAGATAAGTTACGAATGTGATATTATATGTATTTCTCTATTTATTGATTTAATTGTGTAAGTTCAATAATATAAAAGATTTCAGAACGTACTTATTTTAGAACAAATGTATACCAACAAGTTTCCTCTTATAGTTTTTCATTCACCCTGGACCTTTCATGCTGAATTTTATGTTTCTAACTTTAAAATTATAGTAAACCTTCCAAAAGTACCAGTTTAACAACAAAAAAGTAACAAAAACACACATTTTACAGATTCTTTTAAATTTAAACTTGCAATGTCCTAAATGAATGAGAATTTTGTTCTTCAACTGGTATTTTTTGAAGGAAATAAAAATAATTTAATTTTTAACAACATAAAACTGATTGGGCAACTTTGTTTTATACAGTCTCATTACGGTTAAATTTTCTTTTAACTTTTTTATAACCACTAAAAGCTTTAGAATTTAGAACGGATAAGTAGGAAACAGAATGAAAACAATTTGTGAGTTCCTAATTTCAAGTTATATTCATCTTATAAAACTTTAAAAGTTTTTAATAAGGCGACATCTAAAATCTTTAATTCGAACTAAATTAGAAAAAGCTTTATTACAGTTGCAAACCTGTAATTGTATCTTGTTTTCTATAGGATAAATACACAATAGAACAAATCCCAACACAAAGTTTTTGGAAATTTTGCAAATTTATTAACAAAAATTACCTGTTCGTCTTTATAAAACTTCCATAAAACAAATAAATACATTCAAAACTATAAGTGTTAACAGTTTTTTAGTTTAAAGAAATTCGAATTCCTTTCGATTTAACTAAAACGAACAATTTTCATCAACTGATCACTTTGATTGTTTATATTAAACTATAGATAAGGAAAAGAAAGAAACCAAATTGGTTAATCAGAGTTATGACCAAAATACTGAAATCCCAAAAATTATTCTTTTTTATACCTTTCACGGAAGGGAAAAGGGTATATATAACTTTGTCATTCCGTTTGTAATTTCTACAATATTGATCCTACACCCTATTAAGTATATATATTCTCAGTCCTTATGAAAAGCGAAGTTCAAATCCGGTTGTCCGTCTCTGGCCACATGAACAAGAAATGTAGGAACAAAATTAACATATTTAAAGAAATATTTAAATTTTTTCTTAAAATATACCCAAATTTACTTGTATATGAGTTTTTGTCTTCATATGATATTCCAAACCTATTCGTAGGTATGGAAAAAAAATTATTTCTTAATGGCAGTTTAAAACTTCATTTTAATGCAGTCAAATCCCGATATTTCGTACCTCGATAATTCGTAATTCCCGATAATTCGTAATAAACTGTCGGTCCCTTGAAAAAATTTCGTTAATTCGTAAAATTTCCATACATTTTGGTTCCCTCGCTAATTCGTAATTTTTTTTCAAATAAAATCTTCTTTACCTCTTACAAATCGTAATTGTTTGCTAACTACCACTTAAAATTCGTAGTAAAAACAACAAAAACATGGAAAGAGTGATTTTTTGTTTACCACTATTTTATTTTTGCATGGGTTTTTGCTTGTGTGTGGATTTATTTTCTTAAGATCAGTTTGTTACATCAATAATTTTTATATATTTTTTTTAACAATTGTTTATTATGTTTTTTTTTATCGTTTTAGCAAATAAATTAAAAAACCCCGTTTATTCGTATTAATTTTTTTTTAACCCCGTTAAATCGAAACCCCGCTAAATCGAAAACCCCTATAATTCGTAAGAAATGGTCAGTCCCTTGCGATTACGAATTATCGGGATTCTACTGTATTTGTAAAAATTTGGCTTAACAAATTTCAGAATTTTTTTATCATCACATTGGGATTTATTGTTGTCAATACTTCTTTCTGTTTTTCCGTACCTACGATTTAAATTTTGCGATTTTCGGGGTATGCTAATTTTTTTGACCATTTTTTGGCGAAGGAGCACAATTTCCGTACTGTTATGAATTTTAAGTAAAACTTATTCAGAATATTAAAGCCCAGATAATTCTTAATATACGCTGAAGGTTTTACGAAATTCGGAAAATATTAAACCTAAAACCATAAAGGTCAAGGTCAAGCTTGCCATATTTCTAAAGGAAAGATTGTATATTTTTGTGCCGGTTCTTATAAAACTGGAGAAAATATACCCTAAAGTTAAACAGAGACAAAACAGTAAAAAAATGGAAACTAACCCTTGAACGCACATGAGGTCAAAATGACCCCAAACTTTCTTACTTTGAAAAATCTTAAAATTTTAATGGTGCAAAAACTCATTCGATATATGTTGATGTCGATAATTTCAAATATTTGGACCACAAATATTTTTAAAACATCACGAATCCTTTTTTATTTTATCGATTTATTTATTGTTGTAAGTTAAGTCTACTTTTCCTTCAGCAACAATTTGTATGAAATTGTGAATGGCGTTTATTATTATTTTTATTTACGTTTGAATATAAATTTTAATTATACATATGTACAAAAGAAAAAAAAAAAAACAAAATAAATATTAATTTATTTTATGTTGTAAAATTTCTTTCTTTATAAAACTAATTAAATGAAAATTAAATTCAATGAACTTAAGCCTGATTAGAATATCAATAATTTGGATTAAAAATAAACACGTAATGTTGCTCTGGAAAAAGTGTGCAAACGTATTTTTGTGTGCTTTTTAAAAAATTGTTTCTTTATTGTGAACACCAATTAAAAATGTATCTTTCGTTGTGAATTTGCCCTTTAATATTCGAAAAATTGTTGGTTCCAGAGCTTGTTCAGTTCCTAAAATGAAAAAACTCAAAAAACTGAGTGCTCTCAACTATGTAGCAATGTGTAAAATTTTCTCTAATTACTAAATAAAAAATTGTGTGCTAATTCTATTGGAATTTATAAGGCCATATTCATAACAAGGTTTATAAGTAGAATTTTATATGAAAATTTGTTTAATTAAACTGTAAAAAAACTGAAATATTTTTTATGAATAAGAGGGTAAGTCAATGTTTGAATATCGAAATCTCAATTTTAACAATGAATTTTTATTTTTTTTTTTTTTATTATCGTGCAAGTCATTTGCGTTAACTGACTAACAAAAGTTCAACCTTACAAACAACTAATGCAACATTCCTCACACTTTTAGTCTAAAATTTTTAAGAAGTTGAAAGAAATTTTGCCAAATAAAAATGGCTAAGGAAATTTTTCATTGGTAAACCAGATGCAAATTTCCATAGCCTGGTCACTTAATGGCTTAATTGGCAACACTGCTTTAAAGTTTTAAATTTCTTAAGAAAATTTCTATTTTGAATACTCACTCATTTATTTATTTTACATTATAAAAAGTTATTTATTTGTATTTACATTAAGATTTAAAAGAAATGGATAAAAAAAATCGAACACAAGATAGAATGACTTCAAACTTCAAAGAAAACTCACAGCGTTTGTAAAGAAGAAAAACGGAAATTTTTGCCATCTCTTAATTTGTCATTGGCAAAAAAAAACTGTTGCTTTTACTTCTGATTCATGTAAACAGTCGATGTCAAACCGACTCAAAAAGCGACAAATTGTACACAAATTTTCGTTTTGACTGCAGTTTTTTAAACACTGGAAACTCGTAAGTTTTTAGGAAATAAACTTGCAAAATTCGCACACTCTATATTTTATATCGAATACGAATTGTTTAAAAGTGTCTTCACTTCAAAAGCTCTTAAAAAATAAATTGCCCTAAAATTTGTGAAAGTGACATCTGCAATCTTTTATTGAAATCAAATTTCAAAAGCTCTCCTTTTAACTCATCAGAAAAACTCTACAAACTCTAAAAAATATGCTTTTAGCTTTTTCTCAATTCTTAATTCAAGTATACATGCACACCAACAACAACATCCGACAAAAACTAGATGATAGAAAATTTGCCAATTTTAAAACAAAAATACCTGACAAATTTAAAAAATTAAATAATTCAAACACTTTAATCTTATAAAACACACAATAATTATTATTTTCACTACTTTTTAATTAATTCCGAACACTATTTTAGGAAATATATCGAATTGAACAACACCGCAAAAAACTTAGTGAACCGATCGCTTTAAATTTTCTTACTAGAATGACAAGGAACAAGAGAAGGAAAAATTATCTTACAAGAAAAAAACTGCAATAATGGAATAAGGGAAAAAAGTGTTGCCACTTTGGGGCGAAATTGTGATATGAATTCCTACTAATACGAAATCAATATATTTAGAAATAAATTAAATAATATTTATTACAAGTTTTTGCGCTTAATTATTCATTGTTATACTATATTTTTCGCAATTTTTGCATATATGAATAAAATAAGCTGTAGCGATTATAAATTTTACTTTTAATTCAATTTATTTTTAGCATTTTTCCTTGTGTTGAAAATTTAATATTTTTGTGGATTGAGAAAATTGATTATAAGGAGTCGAATTAAAGAACCGAAAATAGGCGATGACCATTTTTAAATAAAATTTTATACTTTAATAAAATTTTATAAGTTTTTATGGATTTTCAGCAATTAATTATTTATCAGGCAAAGTTAAATTTAAATTTTTTTGGTTGGAAAATAAGGTTTTGCACAATTCGGAGGCATGTGCGAATTAAGAGACTCAAAATATTCATTTTTAATATTTCCACCATCGAATTTATCAAAATTTTCTTTAGTTTTATAAAAAAAACTGTTTAATAAGCTTTTAATATATTTGAAATATTATTTAAAAATATGGCCGTTACTGCACAATTTAAAAAAAAAACACAATCGGTCAATAGTCTAGAAAATGCACGTATTAATTCGGTTTTTAGAGGACTTCTAGTAAAGATAATTGGTATATAAAGTATAGATATGAAGTATCCAAAACGGAATATTTTTGAAAGTTCAAAATTGGATCGTTTTCAAAGTTTGGTTGATTTTAATTTTATTCGAACTCTATTTACAGAACTTTTTCGAAAAAGAAGTTTCACCAAAGTTTTTTTTTACACATTTCTTAGTTTACTGCTTATTATTATTATATTATTATTATTATATTATTTATAGCTAAAAATTGCCAAATTTGGAGCAAAAAAATTTAACAAGATTTTATCACAAAATCTCATTGATTTTATTAAAAAAGGGGCGAAATAGTGTTTTCAATTAAATTTAAATTAAAGATATCTACATAATATTTGTTATACTAAAAAAAAATATACCTATGAGCATAAACCTTAAGGTGGGTCGAAAAAAAGTAGAGCCAGTCACCCCTTAGAATTAAAAATATGTCAATAAAGTTTTTAAAACAGGAGGTATTTTTTTGCCATGCCCTTAAATACAACGTTTTTATTTTAACACTACTGGCGGCGCTAAAAGAAACACTGTGCAACGAAATTCGGGTCATCGCCGTCAGCCTCAATACTTGTAACGCGAAGTGAAACTAGACTACAAGTAGAGCAAATCTGCCTAAGGGCTTTGAAAAGTTAGCTGTGGCTTCCGAAATATGGGCCCGTAAAGTTTTTGAATTTTTTGAAAAGGCGTTTGATATAAGTCAAATAAAATATATTAAATGTAATTCTGAGCAAACAAATAATTTCAGATATACTCAGTAGAATTGTATGGCGATTCTTTTCATAGAATATATTTACCCTCTAACAGCCATTTTAAAGGGTAATGTTGGTCCTTATTCCCAATTCTTACATAAAAGTATACTAAAACGGCACTTTTAAGGGCTAAAATGTTCTACGAATATTTTCTGCATCAAATTTTACTAGAGATCTTCTAACACCGAAAGTTCGTGCAATGTATCTAAAACGAATTCTCGAAATTTCGGGCATTGAAATTTTTGAATTTTTTGAATATGAATATGAACCCTCTAACAGTAATTTTAAGGTGTAATTTTTGTCCTTTTTTTAACTTCTACAATAAAACGGCACGTTAGAGGATTAAAATGTTCTAGGAATATTTTTGCGTCAAATTATACTAGGGGTCTTCTAAGACCAAAAAATAGTGCAATTTATGTAAAACGGGTTTTCGAAAAATTAAAAAAATTCAAGGCCCGAAATGTCGAAAACCTGTTTTACATACATTGCAGAATTTTTTAGTCTTAGAAGACTCCTAGTGAATTTGATGCAGAAAATATTCACAGAAAATTTTAACCCTCTAACGTGCCGATTTAGTTTAGAAGTTAAAAAAGGACAAAAATTACCCCTTAAAATGACTGTTAGAGGGTTAATATATTCTATGAAAAGAATCGCAATACAATTCCACTGAAGACATGTAAAATAGTCTTTTAGGTAAAAACATTTACCAAAAATATGTACGGTTTTCGCCTATTAAACGTTCGAGTTTCGAAAAGTACCTAATTCGGATTTCTACTTTTTAGATAAGTTACGAATGTGATATTATATGTATATCTCTATTTATTGATTTAATTTTGTAAGTTCAATTATATAAAAGATATCAGAACGTACTAATTTCAGAACAAAAGGATACCAACAAGTTTCCTCTTATAGTTTTTCATTCACCCTTGACCTTTCATGCTGAATTTTATGTTTCTAGCTTTTAAATTATAGTTCACCTTTCAAAAGTACCAGTTTAAGAACGAAAAAGTACCAAAACACACATTTTACAGATTCTTTTAAAATTAAACGTGCAATGTGAATGAGAATAAAGAGGGAGATTTTTGGTCCATTTTTGTTCTTCAACTTGTTTTTTTTGAAGGAAATAAAAATAATTTAATTTATAACAACAAAAAACTGATTAGGCAACTTTGTTTTATACAGTCTCCTTACTGCTAACTTCTCTTTTAACTTTTTTATAACCATTTAAAGCTTTAGAATTTAGAACGGATTAGTAGGAAACAGAATTAAAACAATGTGTGAGTTTCTAATTTTAAGTAATATTCATCTTATAAAACTTTAAAACTTTTAATTAAAGCGACACCTAAAATCTTTAATTCGAACTAAATTAGAAAAAGCTTTATTACAGTTGCAAACCTGTAATTGTATCTTGTTTTCTATAGGATAAATACACAATAGAACAAATCCCAACACAAAGTTTTTGGAAATTTTGCAAATTTATTAACAAAAATTACCTGTTCGTCTTTATAAAACTTAACACTTTTATTCCATAAAACAAATAAATACATTCAAAATTATATGTTTTAACAGTTTTTTAGTTTAAAGAAATTCGAATTCCTCTCGATTTAACTAAAACGAACAATTTTCATCAACTGATAACTATGCCATGAAATAGTTAATATTAACTATTATTAACTATGTCATGAAATAGTTTATATCGTAAAAGTTATTGTCATAAATTTTTATGTTATTACCAACATTTATAAGGAGGTTTTAGAGTTAACAATTTTTTTTCTATGGTCAAATATGGACCGATTACAATTGAAATTGATAAGGTGATTTATATGGGAATCAATTCAATTGAGGCCATATTTAATATAAATACCAACATAATAGGTTAGGTTAATGGGAATAAAGCCATTATTCCAGAAAGAAGCTTGTATGGGGGCTTTTCACCTTTCTTAATAGGGTTGCAATTTGTGCCAATTTAAAAATATGTACCAAATTTCATCGAGCTATAAAAACTGTGTGCTAATTTTTTGAAGCATAAAGTATTTAACAAATTAATGTGCTGTTTCCAGGTGACAAACAATTGATTGTGTAGAAAAATTTAAATGAAAATCACTGGTTTTGAGTGCTTTTTGTATAAATTTTACTACACAATCAATTGCTTGTCACCTGGAAACAGCACATAAGTCTTTTTCCATAATCTTTAACTAATTTTATTCTAATTTTCCTATTGAGACTACAACAACAACAAAAAGGGTTAAAATTTTTTTTCTAATTTTTTTCCGCAAAAATGTGACAAAAAATGAAGAAGTTGAGTCCATTTCCATTTCAGCAACAATATTTAAATATTTTAGTTTAGCAATATATAAAATTATTTGTGGCACAATTTGCACATAGTTTTTGTTCTGCAAATGTACATGTTTGGGAAAAAATTGTTTACTTTTTGAACCCCAAATGAAAATGTTGCATTCATTGTGAATGTGGATTAATGGCTTAATTTTTGACAAAAAAAAAAAAAAAAAAAAAAAAAAAAAATTACCCACAAATATGATAACAAAATTTTATTGCAAAAATTCATCATTATAAATAAAAAACTTACAAAACGTGTTTAAAGTTGTAAATTGTTGACCTTTAGTTTTGTTGTTTGTTAATTTTGTTCGGCATTAGGTCATGAGTTAAAGTGAATTTTTAAATAAAAAATATAAACATATTTTGTTTTAAAATTCTATTTTATTTTATTTTATTTCCCAATATTTCGGTCAACTTTGTTGACCATCTTCAGGGGTTCTATATAAAAATACAAAAATATATTGTATAAATTATTATAAAAAATTATTACACAAAACATTTCAAACACAAAAAATATAATTACATTTTAAAATAAATAAACGAAAATAAAAATGAAAACAAAAAATCACTTGTCTGAGCTGCTGTTCAGCTGAAAGCTTTAGTCAACTAATGTTTTTATATTTTATTTTATTTTGGTCTCTTTCTGTTTTTGTGTATCGTGTGTTTGTATGTGTGAGCTGAGATATTTTCTGTATCCAGTTTGTAGTTTAATCTCTCATTTGTGTCTAAGTCAAGTATGTGTAGCATCTCCAAAGTAAATCTCCTGGCATAATTGCTCTCCTCGACTAATATTTTAACGTCATCGAAATTTGGTGTATGTCCAGTAACTGCACACAAAACTATTTTTTACACTGAATTGCACCTAAGAGATTTTTTTAATTGTATTAATAAATGTTTTGTAACTAAAACATAAACATAAGAAAAAATATAATACATCGAAAGGCGCAATTTAAAGTTGAAACTACATTTTTTATCGCAAATTACTTGAGAGGGGAAAAGAAATGGCATTCTCTTTTCCCTTCTCTCCTAAAAGCTCAAGACTTGACGAGTCAAACTTGACGTGTGTGAACCGGCACTTTACTAACGAACAAAAGATCTACGTTACAAGCAACTAATGCTGCAAGTTTCAAATTTGTTGGTCTAAAGTTCTTAAAATTTTACCAAATAAAAATGATTAAATTAATTTTTCATTGGTAAGCAAATTTGCTTCGAAAATGTCAACTTTCAATACAAATTACTGAAAAAAAGACAAACTCTTACTAAACTACCTAAATTAGAGCGTGAAACATTTTACAAACATGAAAATTGTATCGTCTAAAAACTTCAAAGGAAAGTTTTTACTTAACTATGTAAGTATGCATGTGTTTTTAGGAAACAAACTTGCAATTAGGGAATGGTAAATCGATTTCGATTCCAATCGAAAATCGATTTCGTGGTAAAAAAAATCGACTTTTTACAATCGAATTTACGGACGCGATTTTATACTGAAATCGATTATTGGGCTTTTAAAATCGATTTTTTTATTATTATCAAAATTTTGGCAATTTTTAATTTTAATCTTAATTAAATCGATAAATTATGGGCATACACAATAAAACTGTATCTTTTGTGCGTACATACGTCTGTAGGTATGCTTATGCAGTCCAAGGTAACGTTGTAGTTTTACGTATTTATCTATTAGCAACCTTGGTATACTGCCAACTTTAATATAAGGGCTCTTGTTCTTCAGAAATTAAAGTCATCAATGGATAGTGAACAAAACAGTCCTAAACATATCGTACCGAACCAAACACTGAAAGTCAGTTTCGTGAACATCAACATATTATAGAAACAAAGAAAGTCTTAAAATGTGTAACCACAACAGGTGAATTAAGCCATGGCATTCTTGTAGAAATACGCTTATACTCAAACAGACCAGTGTGTGAGCGATATTTAAATCTAGTTATAAGTAGAGTGAAAAAACAAAAAGGATGTTATTTACCTTATCAAAAACGAAATTACAAGGAAATATCTCTGCATCTTTCTGACATCAACGACATGCAAACATTTGTTTTCTAAAACTAACTTAATAGTAACTTAGCAAATAAACAGTCGGCACCGATCAGGAACTATTGTCATAATCCTTTGAAATACTATCCATACATTCAGACTTGTCACAGAAATCAATTCCGATCAAAATTGATTTCGTTTTATGTGAAGCAAGATACGAAATCACTTCCACTTTCGATCGGAATTAATTTATGTGACAGGCCTGACTGACTATACAAGAATAAAATTTTAATATGTGAAATGTAAATGCACTTGTTCCTCTAAAGGCCATTTCAAAATTTACACATTTTCATTTTTTACACGAAATATGTATATAAAAAGTAGTCATAATCTACCCACCGTAAAAATCTCAGTTCAATATCTCTTGTAGTTTGCCAAAAAAAATGCTGGTGTATCCCCCTTTGTGATATTAGGTATTTTTGAAATCGATTTTGAGGTTCGATTAATCGATTTCAAAAACCGAAATAAAAAAAGTCGATCGAAAAATCGAAAATCGATTTTGGAATCCATTTACCTTTCCCTACTTGCAATATCCCCACACTCTCTATATTTTATATCGTTGAACAATTAGGATTCTAGTGTGATTTAATTCAAACGTTTCGTCAGAATTAACACTATTTTATTTTCCCTTTTTTGTCTTTCTAGTACTTGTAACTGAAAGACTGTTTGTAAGAAATGAAGAAATGACGTTTTGTGTATGAAGACTGTAAATCAATACAAATTTATTTGTAAAATTGGTCATCTTTTATACAAAATTAAAATAATAACATAATTAATAAATTTAAAATTAACATGAATTGACCTAAATAAAAAATGCATATTAAGTGGTAACTAAAAATAATGCATGGCTTGTAGTTTTGATTTTAATTGACATAATTTAATTGTAAACAATAAAGTTCAATTAACTTAACTAAAATAATGCATGCGTTGTAGTTTTGATTTCAATTGACATAATTTAATTGTAAACAATAAAGTTCAATTAACTTAACTAAAATAATGCATGCGTTGTAGTTTTGATTTCAATTGACATAATTTAATTGTAAACAATAAAGTTCAATTAACTTAACTAAAATAATGCATGCGTTGTAGTTTTGATTTCAATACAGTGACGAACAAAATTAAGTTCACATTAACAATTAAGTTTAAGTAACTTAACATTCTCCCCGGCATTGACGAGTAGTCAATTAGATTTAGACTTGAATTGTGAAGTTTTGCCGTGGATGTGGTGTGGGTGTTGTCTTGTTTGGTGGCGGAGTCGAACAATTAGGTGCTTGTGTCATTTCTGTTGTTGCAACGGTGCTGGATTTTCTGCGTATTACCGTTATGGCTGAGATCAGTAGTATAGATATTAGGCTGACGACTAATGCAGAGTATGCAACTGTACTACTGGTTTTTGAAGTTGAATGATGTTGAAACCTCGAAGTATTTATTGCTTCTAGCTTTTCTTGCAAACCCTTCATTTTATTAAGTTGCATTGAAATCTGGTCTATCATCAATGTGTCATTGGATCTTTTGATGTGTTCATTCTTTGCAAGGTGGTTATATGAAAATTCTGAGAGGTTCGCAAGGCTCGTGTAGGATGCCCCAGTCACTGTTGATATCGACTGTTGTTCAGTTATATGAATAAAATCATGCTTAATAATGCATTCTGGGTTCATAGTTAACATTCCAGAGCCCTCTAAATGTAGAGTTATGATTTCCTTCCCACAAACTGCTGTTGCTTGTGTGATTGATGCTGATGAATATATCCATTGGTTGTGATTTAATGGTGACCACGTTATGTTTGCCGACAGCCTTTTTAGATTGCAGGTTGGAATAGTGAAGTTGTTAAATAAGTTAATTTCACATGAGCATCTATCTGCGCCGAAGTTGTATTCCAATTGAATATTATAGCATATGAATATATCCATCTTGATGATGTTACATGACTTCAGTTGATCTGATGATACTGGGAAATAATGTCTTCGGGTTGTGTCTATTGCTAGTACAGCACTACAAGTTTCTATCATTAGCATTGTGTTGTTTACTGCGCTAGGGATGGGGATCAGATTATATAATTTAAATTTATCATGCTCTACTAATGGTAGCGTAATACTAAACACCACGTGTTTCTGGGTAAGTCCACCTTTTATTTTCATTAACTTATAAAATTCTAACAACTCATTTTCAGGTACTGGTAACATTAACGACTCAGGCATATGCGTTTTGATTTGTTGTATTTCGACTTCAAGTTGTAGCGGAGTTAACAGTAACGGGTTGATTTTTCCATGATGAGTGTCAGTTAATGTATCCAAGATACTTGCTTGCGTTTTTTGTAAATTGTTTGCTATGAGTGATAGTTGCATGAAACCCATATTGAACATATTGGCAAGCCTAAATTGGTACAATTCTTCGTTGCGTAATTCTTCATCCTTTACTAATTCATTTATTGTTGATTGAAGACTGTCAAATTTGAATTTTGCTGCAGTTAGACCTTGTTTAACGATGTTCATTGTTGAGTTTACCACCGAAGTTTGATCCTTTATGAGTTTTAGCATGAACGAATCGTCTTCTTGTAATTGGGCAATGGTTGATGACATTTTATCTGCATACTCTGAATCAAGCACACCAAACAGTGAATGTGCGACATTTCCAACAAAGTCAATAGCACCTCTTTTTGGCCGAGACTTGTCCAGCAATCTATTATCAAGACTCAAGTCAGATTCAATATGTTGCAGATGTTCAATTATGTTCATACATGACTTATTGGACTCAATTTTTTTACAAATTTGTTTTAATGATTCGGTGCCATTTGCCAAAAATGATGTATCAGTCCAGTATGTCGAAAGGTCATAATAAACCACTAGATTCCATTGACTTGTAGATATATATGTTGATCCTATTTCTTCAAAGTGAATTCCCAGCTGAGTTCCAAATCGTTTGTTATTGATTGGCGTTCCCAAAATCATTGGGAAAATAAATAGCAACGCCAGCAAAGTTATGCATATATTGTTGATTGGAACTCTTATTCTTTTGCCTTTGGGTTCACTATCATCTTCGGCTATTGCGTCTGTGTTTGTTGCGTATGGGTCTGGATTTGTTGAGTTTGACTGTTGACTCTCTTCAACAGGAAGCAATGCAAGGCGATGTATAGGCCTTTTACATATTCCAGATGTGATTTTGACATCAGCAACCCTAATGGATCCATCATTTCCAGGATAGACTTTCAATATTCGTCCTAGCGGCCATTTCATTGGCGCAGTGTTATCTTCCTTAATGATGACCATATCTCCTGGCTTGACGTTGGGACTTGAAGTTTTCCACTTATGGCGCAGCTGTAGTTCGTGAAGATATTCATTTGACCATCTTTTCCAGAATTCCTGTTTTATTCTTGAGACGAGCTCCCATCGTGATAACAGTGATACTTTCGGTGATTTGGCTGCTATGTCCACCTGAGACGTGAGAGGCTCACCGATCAAGAGATGCCCTGGAGTTAGTGCTGACATATCGGAAGGATCATTAGACATAGGTGTTAATGGACGGGAATTCAATATGGCTTCAATCTCGATGATTACCGTTTCCAACTCTTCATATGTTAGTGAGGCTGTACTTAAGCTTCGCACCAGTAGTTTTTTGGCCGATTTTACTGCTGCTTCCCAAAGTCCTCCAAAGTGGGGAGATCTGGGTGGAATAAAATGAAATTGTATTCCTTTTGAGCTGCATGTTGAAACTATCGATTCTTTTCCATCCTCAGAAAATATTGTTTCAGCGAGTTCAGTAAGTTTATTGTTTGCTCCAACGAAATTTGTTGCGTTATCACTATAGATATTTTGGCATCGTCCTCTTCGACTAATAAAACGTTTTAATGCACCAATGTAAGCATCGGTCGATAAGTCACTAACTAGTTCAAAATGCACTGCCTTCGTCGCGAAACAGCAAAACACTGCTACATATGCCTTTGTTGGCCGTTTTCCTCTTATTTTGTAGTGGATCCATATTGGACCAAAGTAATCAACGCCTGTGTTAATGAATGGACGTGCAGGTGTAACTCTGTCTTGTGGAAGGTTTCCCATTAATTGTTGGCATAGCTTTGGACGGGCCTTGCAACATTGTACGCATTTTTGCACTGTTGATCTTGCAATGGATTTTCCCTTGATCGGCCAGAATCTCTGCCTCACGATTCCTAATAGAGCTTGCGGACTGCAGTGCTTGTTTTCTTCGTGCACTGCTTTAAATAAAAGTTTCACTAATTCATCGTTGTATGGAAGAATCATGGGATGTTTTGCATCGTAGGATAAGTTTGACTCCTCCAATCGCCCTCCCACTCGCAGGATGCCTTTATTATCGATAAATGGGGTTAAACTAAGAATCGAGCTAGTTTTTCCGAGTTCTTGTTGTTTATTTAACTGCTGGATTTCATTGGAAAAATCATAACCTTGGATGGCACGTATGATTATTCTAAGTGATGTTTCAAGTTCTTCTGTACTTAGAGCATTCAGTTGAGTTCTTGCTGAATTTTTATTGGACGTGTTTGTTATGAAGCGGTGGACATATGATACTATTCGCTGTAATTTCTTAAATGAGCCTTTATGATCGATTTCATATACAAAGCTGTAGTCGTGTATGGTTGACAAAACGATTGTTGAATCTTTCTTTCTTTCAAGATCAGATGTAATTTGTAAAGGTGGCCGAAACTCTGTAGGCCAGTATTCTTGTTTTCCGTGTAAAAATAATGGTCCTAGAAACCATAGGTGGCACTCTGACAGTGCCTTTGCTGACAAACCTCTTGAGAGAATATCTGCTGGATTATCCTTAGATGAAACATGTCGCCATTGTTCTGGAAGAGTTAGTGTTTGAATTTTTGATATCCTATTACCCACAAATGTCTGGAAACAGGATGAGTTTGAATGTATCCATGACAAGACAATTTCAGAGTCTGTCCATAAGAAGATTGGTAAACTTTTAATTTGCATAACCTTTCGAAGACGTTGAGAAAGTTCTGCAGCCATAAGTGCTGCACAAAGTTCTAATCGTGGTAGTGTTTGCCTCTTGATTGGTGAGACGCGAGACTTCGCACATAGCAATTTTGTAATTGTTCTACCACCTTTAAATGTAGACCGAACGTATGCTGCTGCCCCAAAAGCTCTTTTGGATGCGTCAGAAAAGATATGCAGTTGAGTGGTTAATGGGATGTCATTATTGAATATATGTCGTGCTATTTGAAGATTGTTTAAAGAATTTAAGCTTTCGCGGAACTCTGACCAAGTTGAGCTGAGATCTTTAGGAAGAGCTTCGTCCCAAGACAACTTCATCTGCCATAAATGTTGAATAAATATCTTTGCCTTAACTATAATTGGCGTTAAGAGTCCAAGCGGATCGAACAGTTTTGCCAAGTCAGAACTTACTGTACGTTTAGTAATTGTATCAACAGGTTCTACCTTCACCTTCACACAAAGATGGTCAGCTTTAGGCAGCCATATTAGACCCAGAGTTTTAATAGTCTCCTTCTGTGTACTATTAAAATCAAGATTCACTTCCCGATCATCTTGTGGAATGTTTTGAAGAAGTTGTTTGTGATTCGCACTCCATTTACGGCAATTGAAACCATGTTTTTTCAATATGTAAGCTAGTTGTTGTTGTGTTTCGATTGCGGTAGATAAGCTGTTTGATCCTCCAAGACCATCGTCTACATAGAAATTATCCCTTAACATTTGAGCACCTAATGGGAAATCAGTTTCATTATTGAGTGCAATCTGTTGGAGACATTTTGTCGCCAAATATGGAGCAGATCGCGTCCCGTATGTGACAGTGTTGAGCTGATAATATTTTATTGGTGCGGAAGGGTCATTTCTCCATAGAATAAGCTGGTATCTCCTGTCATCTTGATGTACTAAAATTTGTCGGTACATTTTTTCAACGTCTGTAGAGAAAACAAATCTTGGTAAGCGGAAACGGATGAGTATCGAAAATAGATCACTTTGAACGATTGGGCCAGTGTAAAGCAAGTCATTAAGTGAATATCCAGACGACGTTTTGGCAGAAGCGTCAAAAACAACACGAAGTTTAGTAGTTGTGCTATCTGGTTTTAAAACGCAATGATGTGGAATGAAATGGTTGGGTGTTGGTATTGAATTGATGTCGATTTCAGACATGTGTCCCATTTGTTCATATTCGTTCATAAAACTGACGTACTGATTTCTGGTTAATGGATCTTTCAGTAATCGTCGTTCAAGACTAAGGAATCTTTTGTAAGCTGTCGCCTTGGAATCACCCAGTGCAGAAGGATTTTCACGGAAAGGTAACTTGACGACAAAGCGTCCTTCATCGTTTGTTTTTGTATTTTGAACAAATAGCGATTCACATTGTTGTTCGTCTTGTGACAGTCCTTTCTCATTTGATCCATCGTCTTCCATTCTCCACAGCTGCTCAATGACGTCGTTTAGTAACTCGTCGTTAAACTTTTCTGAATTATTGGTAAGAACCGCACAAGTTGCATCGTCATTAGTAACTTGACATGAAGAGATTTTTCCGCTTATAATCCATCCAAGTGATGTATTCAACAGGGTTGGGAGGTTGCTTGCCAACTTTATCTTTTCCTGTTGTATTAGGTTAAAATAATATTCGGCACCCAACAGGATGTCTACCCTTCCTGGCTGGTTGAAATGTGGGTCGGCTAACTCTAAGTTCGGAATTTGCCATTTAGAAATATTAACGTGCTGACTTGGTTGAGGAGGAATGATTGTTGGGATGACAAATGCCTCTAAATTGGTTTCAAACCTATTGTTTCTTGATTGTAACTTCACGTTTATTCTTCTTGTAACTCGCTTCTTTCCGTTTCCGAGACCGTCAATACATAATGATGCTGTTGAAGTTGAAACACCTAGCCTTCTTATCACTTGCTCAGAGAGAAGGTTGACCTGCGACCCAGAATCGAGAACTGCTCGGAATTCTGCTGAATTTCCATTAGATGCTGTTATTTTTACTCTTGCGGTTGCAAGTATCACATAGTCCTTCATTGACGATGAAGTATCTGCAGCTGCAGATGTTACCGTGGCGTTGGACGTGTTCGGTTTTAGGTCAATGTTTGGGCCAGCATTGGTAGTCTGCTTGATATGTGGATTAAATTTTGATTCAATGTGTAATAATGTATTGTGTTTTTTGTTGCACTTTTTGCATGAACTTGATGGACAGTCTTTTGAGGAGTGTTCGCCTTTGAAGCAATTGAAACACAGTTTTTGTGATTGTACAAATTTTAGCCTTTCTATCTCTGGCAAACTTAAAAACTTTTCGCAGCGATATAAAGCATGATTTCCATTATTGCAGCAGTTACACTTGGGGGTTCCTTTGACCACAGTAGCTGCTGTTTTATTTGGAGTATGTACTGATTTCTCTCGGTGAGTGATGGACTCGATAGTTTGGAACTGGAATTCCAGGAACGATAACAGGTCTTCAACTGATGGTAACTCCTTTGGTTGGCTTAAAGACTGTTCGAACCTCATATGCAAGCTTCGGTCTAGTTTTTTTATCAAGATTTGGAAAAGGAGAGGGTTCCAGCCTTTTGTCTCAACTCCAATGTTGTTCAGTGCTAAAAGACACTCTCGAGTTGTATCGTGTAATTTCTTAATAGTGGCAGCGTTTGAGGTGCATGATGGCTGACTAATAATTTTCTCGACCAATGTTGTAACAAGAATGCGTTTGTTGTTGTATCGATCTTTTAACATAGTCCATGCTGACTCATAGTTGCCTTCGGTTGTTGATAGGTGGCTCACAAATTTTTCGGCTTCCCCTGTAAGATTGGTTTTAAGATACCACATCTTTTGGATATCAGGTATCGGTTGTTGATGCACCATATGGAGAAACATGTCATAAAATTGCGTCCATTTTGCGTAGTCCCCATCGAACTTGGGAATTGAGATTTTCGGCAGAGGCAGTGATGTTGCCATTAATGTCTGTTGACCTGCCGAGTTAGTCCTTGATGGTTGGTTTGACATCACTTGTAACTTCGTCAAACCGTCAATTACCATTCCTCTTAGATTTTCATAATCCTCTTGATTCAGACCATTATCTAAAGGGTTTGGACATTGATCCCATACTTGATCATATAAATCTTCAATTTGATTCCATAATTTGTTAATGGTATCAATCCTTATGTTGTAAAACTGCTGAGACTCATCAATCTCCAGTTCTGACATTCCCGTTAAGAACCTCTGTAGTGCTGACAAACGAGCGGTAAATTTTCCAATCAAATTATGTGATGGCACCTCCTTTGTCCCATGATGCCTGATGCTAGACCCTTTTTCTTGATCACTGTTCTCACGGTGAGTTGCTTGTAAAGTTGTTTGCTTGATCTTAAGCTCTTCTTTTTTCAAGCGGGTCAACTCAGATTGGAACAGCTCGCTGTATTCTTCAGCCAATGATCGTATCTGCTCAAAGTAGTTAGTTTTGAAGTAGTCTACTTCAGACTGATCTTCAACAAGTATACGCAATTTTTCGTCGGTCTCATTGAATTCGGACCACTTGTCTGAGAGACGACGTATGCGTTCTTCAAAATAGGAACTCTTAACTTTCCTCTCCGCAGAGTCCTTTTTGAAGTTACGGATGATCTGCTGGATGTTCTCGCCTAAGATGCTCTGTAGGCTTATCAATGCTTCCATTGAGGACATGCTGTTGAAACTGACGATGGGACAAAATGCGGAAGTACAGGCGGCTTGGTTTTTTGTCAATGCTAGTTCGCCTACTCGAACCTTGTTAATGAAATATTGATTGTGCCTTCTTACACTATCACGTCGGGGTCACCAATGAACAATTAGGATTCTAGTGTGATTTAATTCAAACGTTTCGTCAGAATTAACACTATTTTATTTTCCCTTTTTTGTCTTTCTAGTACTTGTAACTGAAAGACTGTTTGTAAGAAATGAAGAAATGACGTTTTGTGTATGAAGACTGTAAATCAATACAAATTTATTTGTAAAATTGGTCATCTTTTATACAAAATTAAAATAATAACATAATTAATAAATTTAAAATTAACATGAATTGACCTAAATAAAAAATGCATATTAAGTGGTAACTAAAAATAATGCATGGCTTGTAGTTTTGATTTTAATTGACATAATTTAATTGTAAACAATAAAGTTCAATTAACTTAACTAAAATAATGCATGCGTTGTAGTTTTGATTTCAATTGACATAATTTAATTGTAAACAATAAAGTTCAATTAACTTAACTAAAATAATGCATGCGTTGTAGTTTTGATTTCAATTGACATAATTTAATTGTAAACAATAAAGTTCAATTAACTTAACTAAAATAATGCATGCGTTGTAGTTTTGATTTCAATACAGTGACGAACAAAATTAAGTTCACATTAACAATTAAGTTTAAGTAACTTAACAATCGTTTACGAATGTTTTTAAAGTGTCTTCACTTTGAAAGCACTTTATGCATTTATTTTGAGTGGTAGACGGTGTGTAAAAGTCTACAACTGACATGATGTTACTGTTAAGTAAAGACTCATCATTATATAATTTTTTTTTTGTGATAACAGCGTGTCTAAGCATTTGTCTTGAAAGCTCTTCCATAACATTATTTCTTAACATCATTGGATGGCTCGTGGAGACTTAGTATTAATATAACTGCCCTAAATTTTAGTAAGTGACATCTGCAATCTTTTATTTTAATCAAATTTAAAAAGCTCTACTTTTAACTCTAAAGAAAAACTCTACAAACTCTAAAAAATATGCTTTTAGCTTTTTCTCAATTCTTAATTCAGTTTACATGCACACCAACAACAACATCCGACAAAAACTAGATAATAGAAAATTTGCAAATTTTTAAAGAAAAATATCTGACAAATTTCAAAAATTAAATAATTCATACACTTTTATCTTATAAAACACACAATAATTAATGTTTTCACTTCTTTTCAATTAATTCCGAACACTATTTTAGGAAATATATCGAATTGAACAACACCGCAAAAAACTTAGTGAACCGATCGCTTTAAATTTTCTTACTAGAATGACCAGGAACAAGAGAAGGAAAAATTATCTTACAAGAAAAAAACTGCAATAATGGAATAGGGGAAAAAAGTGTTGCCACTTAGGGGCGAAATTGTGCTATGAATTCCTACTAATGGAATGACAAAACAGAAATCAAAATATTTAGAAATAAATTAAATAAAATTTATTTCAAGTTTTTGCGCTTAATTATTCATTGTTATACAATAGTTTTCGCAATTTTTGCATATATGAATATAATAAGCTGTAGCGATTATAAATTGTACTTTTAATTCAATTTATTTTTAGCATTTTTCCTTGTGTTGAAAATTTAATATTTTTGTGGATTGAGAAAATTGATTATAAGGAGTCGAATTAAAGAACTGAAAATAGGCGATGACCATTTTTAAATAAAATTTTATACTTTAATACAATGTTTTTAAGTTTTTATGGATTTTCAACAACTAATTATTTATCAGGGAAAGTTCGATTTAAATTTTTTTGGTTGGAAAATAAGTTTTGCCCAATTCAGAGGCATGTGCAAATTAAGAGACTCAAAATATTCATTTTTAATATTTCCACCATCGAATTTATTTAAATTTTCTTTAGTTTTATAAAAAAAACTGTTTTATAAACTTTTAATATATTTGAAATATTATTTAAAAATATGGCCGTTACTGAACAATTTTTAAAAAAAACACAATCAATAGTCTAGAAAATGCACGTATTAATTCGGTTTTTAGAGGACTTCTAGTAAAGATAATTGGTATATAAAGTATAGATATGAAGTATAGTTTTGAAAGTTTAAAATTGGATCGATTTAAAAATTTGGTTGATTTAAATTTGATTCGAACTCTATTTCCAGAACTTTTTTGTAAAAGAAGTTTAACCAAAGTTTATTTTACATATTTCTTAGTTTACTGCTTGATTTTTTTTAAGTTTGGATTAAAAAAATTATAATATTAATAGCTAAAAATGGCCAAATTTGGAGCAAAGAAATTACAAAAAAATAAACGATATTTTATCACAAAAGCTCATTAATTTTATTAAAAAAGGGACGAAATAGTGTTTTCAATTAACTTAAAATTAAAGATATATACATAATATTTGTTAACGTATGGACTCCAAAACGGCTGGGCCGATTTTGATGAAATTTTCAGGGAATCTTCAGAATATTCAGGCGGGTGACACTGTGAAGTCTGATTTTCGGTCTGTGGGCAGAGGGGCGTGGAAAAATCCAATTTTCATATTGCACCACCAATGACTTCTAAATAATTTGGACGATTTTTTCTTAAAGATGATCGCCATGGTCCAACTAAGATTTATACGATAAGAAAATTTAGCCTCGCCCACTTTTACGCCCACTTTTTTTGATTAACTTATAATCAAAAAACGTACCCATCGATTTGACTAATTTTTCTTTTAAATGTTCTTATTGTTACGAAAGTTAAATTATCTAAGAATTATTTATAGTTAAAGTTATAAGTTATCTTGTAAGTTATAGTTTTATGTTACTTAAAATTGTCATGTATTATTTTCAACACAACTGTTATTTTAAAATAATTCCTATATAAATTTCCCAGTCATTTCTAGAAATGGTTTTAGAACATAATAAATAGTTTTTACGGGAAGGTTCAGGAAAAATCTAGAAATAATTATGAAATATAAAAAGGGGTGACTCATGTATAATTAGTTATAGTTTGATTTGAGAAACGATTTTGTTCGTAACTAACAATTGTGAACAAAATAATAAAGTTTGTAAAGTTGAATAAGTGTGTGTATTTATTATACCCTTCACCACAGTTGGAAAAGGGTATATATAGGTTTGTCATTGCGTTTGTAATTTCTACAATAATGATCTTAGACCCTATAAAGTATATATATTCTGGGTCCTTATGAGGAGAGAAGTTGATTTAACGATATCCGTCCGTCCGTCCATCCGTCCGTTTGTCCGTCTTACGTTTGATATGTGTTTTCCGGAGACTCCAGACATGATAGCGGCTACGTTGTTTTACATTTATCTCACATATATTCCACCATTTCTTGCTGTTGAAATTCAGCCAGATCGGTCCAACAATGGCTGAGATATGACCAAAAAACCACGACTGCCTCTAATTTTTCCAAAAAATCCCTTGTGGTTGTTGTATTTGTATTACTTTTTTCTGTATATCTGGAGAACGGCAAGAGCCAAAGCTTTAAAATTAGGTACAAACATTTAGGTTATAAATATACACCATCCCACAAAATGTGGGCGAGATTGGAGAAGTGGGCGGTGTACCTCGCATACAAAAAGTATTAAAAATTCTATAAAAACCTGAATTTTTTTACGGTAATATGACCTATGGTTACGCCTTACATATATCAAAAGATCGGAAATTTTTAGTAGAATATATTTTCTGAAAAGCTCGGGAAAATCGGTTCAGATACGAAAAAGTTATGACCAAAATATTTTTTTAAATTTTTTTTTTAAAATACCCATTTTCGGGAACCATAGATCTTCCCGAGTCCAAGTTTTATAAAACCCCGTTTATTCGTATTAATTTTATTTTAACCCCGTTATATCGAAACCCCGCTAAATCGAAAACCCCTATAATTCGTAAGAAATGGCCGGTCCCTTGCGATTACGAATTATCGGGATTCTACTGTATTTGTAAAAATTTGGCTTAACAAATTTCAGAATTTTTTTATCATCACATTGGGATTTATTGTTGTCAATACTTCTTTCTGTGTTCCGTACCTACGATTTAAATTTTGCGATTTTCGGGAAAAGCTAATTTTTTTTAAATTTTTTGGCAAAGGAGCACAATTTCCGTATTGTTATGAATTTTAAGTAAAACTTATTCAGAATATTAAAGCCCAGATAATTCTTAATATACGCTGAAGGTTTTACGAAATTCGGAAAATATTAAACCTAAAACCATAAAGGTCAAGGTCAAGCTTGCCATATTTCTAAAGGAAAGATTGTATATTTTTGTGCCGGTTCTTATAAAACTGGAGAAAATATACCCTAAAGTTAAACAGAGACAAAACAGTAAAAAATGGAAACTAACCCTTGAACGCACATGAGGTCAAAATGACCCCAAACTTTCTTAACTTTGAAAAATCTTTTAATTTTAATGGTGCAAAAACTCATTCGATATATGTTGATGTCGATAATTTCAAATATTTGGACCACAAATATTTTTAAAACATCACGAATCCTTTTTTATTTGATCGATTTATTTATTGTTGTAAGTTAAGTCTACTTTTCCTTCAGCAACAATTTGTATGAAATTGTGAATGGCGCTTATTATTATTTTTATTTACGTTTGAATATAAATTTTAATTATATGTACAAAAGAAAAAAAAAAAAAAACAAAATAAATATTAATTTATTTTATGTTGTAAAATTTCTTTCTTTATAAAACTAATTAAATGAAAATTAAATTCAATGAACTTAAGCCTGATTAGAATATCAATAATTTGGATTAAAAATAAACACGTAATGTTGCTCTGGAAAAAGTGTGCAAACGTATTTTTGTGTGCTTTTTAAAAAATTGTTTCTTTATTGTGAACACCAATTAAAAATGTATCTTTCGTTGTGAATTTGCCCTTTAATATTCGAAAAATTGTTGGTTCCAGAGCTTGTTCAGTTCCTAAAATGAAAAAACTCAAAAAACTGAGTGCTCTCAACTATGTAGCAATGTGTAAAATTTTCTCTAATTACTAAATAAAAAATTGTGTGCTAATTCTATTGGAATTTATAAGGCCATATTCATAACAAGGTTTATAAGTAGAATTTTATATGAAAATTTGTTTAATTAAACTGTAAAAAAACTGAAATATTTTTTATGAATAAGAGGGTAAGTCAATGTTTGAATATCGAAATCTAAATTTTAACAATGAATTTTTATTTTTTTTTTTTTATCGTGCAAGTCATTTGCGTTAACTGACTAACAAAAGTTCAACCTTACAAACAACTAATGCAACATTCCTCACACTTTTGGTCTAAAATTTTTAAGAAGTTGAAAGAAATTTTGCCAAATAAAAATGGCTATGGAAATTGTTCATTGGTAAACAAGATGCAAAATTCCATAGCCTGGTCACTTAATGGCTTAATTGGCAACACTGCTTTAAAGTTTTAAATTTCTTAAGAAAATTTATATTTTGAATACTCATTTGTATTTACATTAAGATTTCAAAGAAATGGATAAAAAAAAATCGAACACAAGATAGAATGACTTCAAACTTCAAAGGAAACTCACAGCGTTTGAAACGAAGAAAAACTGAAATTTTTCCACCTCTTAATTTGTCATTGGCAAAAAAAACTGTTGCTTTTATTTCTGATTCATGTAAACAGTCGCTGTCAAACCGACTCAAAAAGCGACAAATTGTACACAAATTTTCGTTTCGACTGCAGTTTTTTAAACACTGGAAACTCGTAAGTTTTTAGGAAATAAACTTGCAAAATTCGCACACTCTATATTTTATATCGAATACGAATTGTTTAAAAGTGTCTTCACTTCAAAAGCTCTTTAAAAATAAATTGCCCTAAAATTTATGAAAGTGACATCTGCAATCTTTTATTGAAATCAAATTTCAAAAGCCTCCTTTTAACTCATCAGAAAAACTCTACAAACTCTTAATGATATGCTTTTAACTTTTTCTTAACTTTTAATTCAACACATGCACACCAACAACAACATCCGACAAAAACTAGATGATAGAAAATTTGCCAATTTTAAAACAAAAATACCTGACAAATTTAAAAAATTAAATAATTCAAACACTTTAATCTTATAAAACACACAATAATTATTATTTTCACTACTTTTTAATTAATTCCGAACACTATTTTAGGAAATATATCGAATTGAACAACACCGCAAAAAACTTAGTGAACCGATCGCTTTAAATTTTCTTATTAGAATGACAAGGAACAAGAGAAGGAAAAAATTATCTTACAAGAAAAAAACTGCAATAATGGAATAAGGGAAAAAAGTGTTGCCACTTTGGGGCAAAATTGTGATATGAATTCCTACTAATACGAAATCAAAATATTTAGAAATAAATTAAATAAAATCTATAACAAGTTTTTGCGCTTAATTATTCATTGTTATACTATATTTTTCGCAATTTTTGCATATATGAATATATTAAGCTGTAGCGATTATAAATTGTACTTTTAATTCAATTTATTTTTAGCATTTTGCCTTGTGTTGAAAATTTAATATTTTTGTGGATTGAGAAAATTGATTATAAGGAGTCGAATTAAAGAACCGAAAATAGGCGATGACCATTTTTAAATAAAATTTTATACTTTAATAAAATTTTATAAGTTTTTATGGATTTTTAGCAATTAATTATTTATCAGGCAAAGTTCGATTTAAATTTTTTTGGTTGGAAAATAAGGTTTTGCACAATTCGGAGGCATGTGCGAATTAAGAGACTCAAAATATTAATTTTTAATATTTCCACCATCGAATTTATCAAAATTTTCTTTAGTTTTATAAAAAAAACTGTTTAATAAGCTTTTAATATATTTGAAATATTATTTAAAAATATGGCCGTTACTGCACAATTTAAAAAAAAAAACACAATCGGTCAATAGTCTAGAAAATGCACGTATTAATTCGGTTTTTAGAGGACTTCTAGTAAAGATAATTGGTGTATAAAGTATAGATATGAAGTATCCAAAACGGAATATTTTTGAAAGTTCAAAATTGGATCGTTTTCAAAGTTTGGTTGATTTTAATTTTATTCGAACTCTATTTACAGAACTTTTTCGAAAAAGAAGTTTCACCAAAGTTTTTTTTTACACATTTCTTAGTTTGCTGCTTATTATTATTATATTATTATTATTATATTATTTATAGCTAAAAATTGCCAAATTTGGAGCAAAAAAATTTAACAAGATTTTATCACAAAATCTCATTGATTTTATTAAAAAAGGGACGAAATAGTGTTTTCAATTAAATTTAAATTAAAGATATGTACATAATATTTGTTATACTAAAAAAAAAAAATTTACCTATGAGCATAAACCTTAAGGTGGGTCGAAAAAAAGTAGTGCCAGTCACCCCTTAGAATTAAAAATATGTCAATAAAGTTTTTAAAACAGGAGGTATTTTTTTGCCATGCCCTTAAATACAACGTTTTTATTTTAACACTACTGGCGGCGCTAAAAAGAACACTGTGCAACGAAATTCGGGTCATCGCCGTCAGCCTCAATACTTGCAACGCGAAGTGAAACTAGACTACAAGTAGAGCAAATCTGCCAAAGGGCTTTGAAAAGTGAGCTGTGGCTTCCGAAATATGGGCCCGTAAAGTTTTTGAATTTTTTGAAAAGGCATTTGATATAAGTCAAATAAAATATATTAAATGTAATTCTGAGCAAACAAATAATTTCAGATATACTCAGTAGAATTGTATGGCGATTCTTTTCATAGAATATATTTACCCTCTAACAGCCATTTTAAAGGGTAATTTTGGTCCTTATTCCCAATTCTTACATAAAAGTATACTAAAACGGCACTTTTAAGGGCTAAAATGTTCTACGAATATTTTCTGCATCAAATTTAAAGTTTTTGAATTTTTTGAAAAGGCGTTTGATATAAGTCAAATAAAATATATTAAATGTAATTCTGAGCAAACAAATAATTTCAGATATACTCAGTAGAATTGTATGGCGATTCTTTTCATAGAATATATTTACCCTCTAACAGCCATTTTAAAGGGTAATTTTGGTCCTTATTCCCAATTCTTACATAAAAGTATACTAAAACGGCACTTTTAAGGGCTAAAATGTTCTACGAATATTTTCTGCATCAAATTTTACTAGAGGTCTTCTTACACCAAAAGTTCGTGCAATGTATCTAAAACAAATTCTCGAAATTTCGGGCATTGAAATTTTTGAATTTTTTGAAAAGGCGTTTGGTACAAGTCAAAAAATATACTAAAAGTACATCTGACCTAAAAGACTATTTCAGATGTCTTCAGTAGAATTGTATGGCGATTCTTTTCATAGAATATGTATATGAACCCTCTAACAGTAATTTTAAGGTGTAATTTTTGTCCTTTTTTTAACTCTTACAATAAAACGGCACGTTAGAGGATTAAAATGTTCTAGGAATATTTTTGCGTCAAATTTTACTAGGGGTCTTCTAAGACCAAAAAATAGTGCAATTTATGTAAAACGGGTTTTCGAAAAATTAAAAAAATTCAAGGCCCGAAATGTCGAAAAATGTGATATTATATGTATATCTCTATTTATTGATTTAATTTTGTAAGTTGAATTATATAAAAGATATCAGAACGTACTAATTTTAGAACAAAAGGATACCAACAAGTTTCCTCTTATAGTTTTTCATTCACCCTTGACCTTTCATGCTGAATTTTATGTTTCTAGCTTTTAAATTATAGTTCACCTTTCAAAAGTACCAGTTTAAGAACGAAAAAGTACCAAAACACACATTTTACAGATTCTTTTAAAATTAAACGTGCAATGTGAATGAGAATAAAGAGGGAGATTTTAGGTCCATTTTTGTTCTTCAACTTGTTTTTTTTGAAGGAAATAAAAATAATTTAATTTATAACAACAAAAAACTGATTAGACAACTTTGTTTTATACAGTCTCCTTACTGCTAACTTTTCTTTTAACTTTTTTATAACCATTTAAAGCTTTAGAATTTAGAACGGATTAGTAGGAAACAGAATGAAAACAATGTGTGAGTTTCTAATTTTAAGTAATATTCATCTTATAAAACTTTAAAACTTTTAATTAAAGCGACACCTAAAATCTTTAATTCGAACTAAATTAGAAAAAGCTTTATTACAGTTGCAAACCTGTAATTGTATCTTGTTTTCTATAGGATAAATACACAATAGAACAAATCCCAACACAAAGTTTTTGGAAATTTTGCAAATTTATTAACAAAAATTACCTGTTCGTCTTTATAAAACTTAACACTTTTATTCCCTAAAACAAATAAATACATTCAAAATTATATGTTTTAACAGTTTTTTAGTTTAAAGAAATTCGAATTCCTCTCGATTTAACTAAAACGAACAATTTTCATCAACTGATAACTATGCCATGAAATAGTTAATATTAACTATTATTAACTATGTCATGAAATAGTTTATATCGTAAAAGTTATTGTCATAAATTTTTATGTTATTACCAACATTTATAAGGAGGTTTTAGAGTTAACAATTTTTTTTCTATGGTCAAATATGGACCGATTACAATTGAAATTGATAAGGTGATTTATATGGGAATCAATTCAATTGAGGCCATATTTAATATAAATACCAACATAATAGGTTAGATTAATGGGAATAAAGCCATTATTCCAGAAAGAAGCTTGTATGGGGGCTTTTCACCTTTCTTAATAGGGTTGCAATTTGTGCCAATTTAAAAATATGTACCAAATTTCATCGAGCTATAAAAACTGTGTGCTAATTTTTTGAAGCATAAAGTATTTAACAAATTAATGTGCTGTTTCCAGGTGACAAACAATTGATTGTGTAGAAAAATTTAAATGAAAATCACTGGTTTTGAGTGCTTTTTGTATAAATTTTACTACACAATCAATTGCTTGTCACCTGGAAACAGCACATAAGTCTTTTTCCATAATCTTTAACTAATTTTATTCTAATTTTCCTATTGAGACTACAACAACAACAAAAAGGGTTAAAATTTTTTTTCTAATTTTTTTCCGCAAAAATGTGACAAAAAATGAAGAAGTTGAGTCCATTTCCATTTCAGCAACAATATTTAAATATTTTAGTTTAGCAATATATAAAATTATTTGTGGCACAATTTGCACATAGTTTTTGTTCTGCAAATGTACATGTTTGGGAAAAAATTGTTTACTTTTTGAACCCCAAATGAAAATGTTGCATTCATTGTGAATTTGGATTTATGGCTTAATTTTTGAAAAAAAAAATGACCCACAAATATGATAACAAAATTTTATTGCAAAAATTCATCATTATAAATAAAAAACTTACAAAACTATTTTTTACACTGAATTGCACCTAAGAGATTTTTTTAATTGTATTAATAAATTTTTTGTAACTAAAACATAAACATAAGAAAAAAGATGATGCATCAAAAGGCTCAATTTAAAGTTGAAACTAAATTTTTTTATCGCAAATTACTTGAGAGGGGAAAAGAAATGGCATTCTCTTTTCCCTTCTCTCCTAAAAGCTCAAGACTTGACGAGTCAAACTTGACGTGTGTGAACCGGCACTTTACTAACGAACAAAAGATCTACGTTACAAGCAACTAATGCTGCAAGTTTCAAATTTTTTGGTCTAAAGTTCTTAAAATTTTACCAAATAAAAATGGTTAAATTAATTTTTCATTGGTAAGCAAATTTGCTTCGAAAATGTCAACTTTCAATACAAATTACTGAAAAAAAGACAAAATCTTACTAAACTACCTAAATTAGAGCGTGAAACGTTTTACAAACATGAAAATTGTATCGTCTAAAAACTTCAAAGGAAAGTTTTTACTAAAGTATGTAAGTATGCATGTGTTTTTAGGAAACAAACTTGCAATATCCCCACACTCTCTCACTATATCTTATATCGTTTACGAATGTTTTTTAAAGTGTCTTCACTTTGAAAGCACTTTATGCATTTATTTTGAGTTGTAGATTGGGTGTAAAAGTCTACAACTGACATGATGTTACTGTTAAGTAAAGACTCATCATTATATAATTTTTTCTTGTTTTAACAGCGTGTCTAAGCATTTGTCTTGAAAGCTCTTCCATAACATTATTTCTTAACATCATTGGATGGCTCGTGGAGACTTAGTATTAAAATAACTGCCCTAAATTTTAGAAAGTGACATCTGCAATCTTTTATTTTAATCAAATTTAAAAAGCTCTACTTTTAACTCTAAAGAAAAACTCTACAAACTCTAAAAAATATGCTTTTTCTCAATTCTTAATTCAAGTATACATGCACACCAACAACAACATCCGACAAAAACTAGATAATAGAAAATTTGCCAATTTTTAAACAAAAATACCTGACAAATTTCAAAAATTAAATAATTCAAACACTTTAATCTTATAAAACACACAATAATTATTATTTTCACTACTTTTTAATTAATTCCGAACACTATTTTAGGAAATATATCGAATTGAACAACACCGCAAAAAACTTAGTGAACCGATCGCTTTAAATTTTCTTACTAGAATGACAAGGAACAAGAGAAGGAACAATTATCTTACAAGAAAAAAACTGCAATAATGGAATAGGGGAAAAAAGTGTTGCCACTTTGGGGCAAAATTGTGATATGAATTCCTACTAATAGGAAATCAAAATATTTAGAAATAAATAAAATAAAATCTATTACAAGTTTTTGCGCTTAATTATTCATTGTTATACAATAATTTTCCAATTTTTGCATATATGAATATAATAAGCTGTAGCGATTATAAATTGTACTTTTAATTCAATTTATTTTTAGCATTTTTCCTTGTGTTGACAATTTAATATTTTTGTGGATTGAGAAAATTGATTATAAGGAGTCGAATTAAAGAACCGAAAATAGGCGATGACCATTTTTAAATAAAATTTTATACTTTAATACAATTTTTTAAGTTTTTATGGATTTTCAGCAACTATCAGGGAAAAATCGATTTAAATTTTTTTGGTTGGAAAATAAGTTTTTGCACAATTCGGAGGCATGTGCAATAGACTGGTCGCAATTTTTTTTTTTTAAATTTACATGTTTGCGCTGCTTAAAATATGAGGTTTGGTGTAAGAAATCATGGCCTAATTTTTCAGGTCAATCCGACGGTGCCTAGCCGTGCCAAGTGGGGCCCAAAGTTTCCCATTTTATAAAAAAAAACATCTTTTCTATCAGATCTTTATAGTTATACTAGTTGAAAAGCCGAATATCAAAACTATGACTACGCTACGATCTTCCGCAGAGAAAGTTCTTCAAGTGTGCCAAATTTCAGCTTCCTATGTCATCAGATGGCTTCAGAAAGTTGCGGAAAGAATAGGACATACATGCAAACATCCTTACATACTAAGAAATTATATATTGTATAGATAGATTAAAGTATTTGCAGTTTAATATTTTAGTATGATACGAACGAAAGATTTTTAACTAATTTTAACTAATTCGGGGTCGCTGAATCCAGTGGTGCTAGCCGTTTTTTTAGGTTAGCTTTAGTTTTCGAGATATACCGTTATTTCGAAAATTAAGGATGTTGCACAACATATGTTCGCGCAACTCAAAAACGCTTTAGTTTATTGAAAAACTAAAAAAACCGAAATTCGGCAATAAAATTTACTTTAAGAAAGTTAAAACTTTTTTCTTCATATTGGCTTTGGTTTTCGAGATATACCGTTATTTCGAAAATTAGGGAGGTTGCACAACATATGTTCGCGTAACTCAAAAACGCTTTAGTTTATTGAAAAACAAAAAAAAACCGAAATTCCGCAATAAAATTTACTTTTAGAAAGGAAAAACTATTTTCTTATATGCGCAGTCGTTTTAGAAACATAATTTTTTTTGAAAAAAATAAAATATTTTTTTTTATAAAAATTTCGAAATTTTTATTTTTAAAAAATTCATTAAAAATTGGAAAGTGCAGCTATGCTTCTACAATAATTTAAAAAAAAAAAAAATTATAAATTTATTTGATTGTTTTTATTAAGTTGATTATTTTAAAAGAGAAGATTTGTTGTGGGACGGATATAAATGACGATAGTGCTCAACAACTTGGAGTAGGTACTGCTTATCTGTCTCATCGTATGTTAACGATTTATTGTAATCCGTGATGAGTTTAAATGCTCTTTCTGCCGCATCATTTACAACGTTCAAATGTTGACAGACAGCTTTTCCAGCGCAGTAATCATTGCCGATGTATGTCATTGCCGATGTCGAGTATGTCATTGCCGATGTCGAGTTTTTGGACCATCATCTTTTTTATTTCTAACGGCACGCTTTCATCAAAAAATGCAAGGCCAACTGTTTCTTCGGACAAATACTACAAATGCTTTCTTATTTTTTGCAACAATGCGGTCGAAACTTCTTTATCAAAATAAGATACAACGTTTTGAATGAAATCAAGATCCAGTTTTGGCGCTTCTATAGCGTTCACACATCGGAACCAATAAGGTACATATATGATAGTCAAAAACAAGCAAATGCTCCGAAGACTTTTCAATTCTGCTGCTGTCAATTTGAACTGTTCGCGAAATAGAAATATTTTGTAACAATAAATGCACTTTGACATGAATCGTGCATGCGATGTTGCACCAGGCAAACGAAATTGTGAAAAATCTGGTACCCGCTCCCCAATAAAATGGAGTGTTAACTCAAGCAACTCTTTATAATCTGCACGCACGTAATGGAATTTTAACGCATTTATACAAAAATTCTTCAAAAAATCTAAGTGCGATGTTGTTAAAATTCGTACCACTTCTTCGTCCAAATTCCACTTTTGAAGGTGCTAGCTTCAATGTGTTTCCAATTTTTGGCAAATCTGTTGAAGAGAAGAACTTCTGGCCCGGATGTTTTCCCAAAATTCATTTCAAATACAGATTTGACCAACAATTCACTTATATGGTGGCGACATGGAAGAAAAAGTAGTTTTCGTCCTAATTTTTGTTCGAGCAAATATGCAGCGCCATTATTAACCCCAGTGTTAGTGGCTGTGGTATCAAAAGACACTATTTCTACTAATCCATCAAGTGACCATTGTTGCAAAAAATTGTAGGTGGCGTCTGCTGTATTTTTCCCAGAAGAATTTTCTATTTTCGGTATGCCGAGCAGTTTTTCCATACGTTCACTTGTCACAACGAGAGCCAATCGATCTTTCTTTTCTGTACCCTTTATTTCTGGAAGGAGTTTTCCATCCCAATGAAGGACAAATACTTCAGGAATCTGCAATAAATGGTCTTAAAATAATATATTAAGCCTTATATAAAATCAACTATGATACTTACATTGAATTCATCGATAATCTGCTTAGCTTGTCTTCTACGATATTCTCTTCGCATTGAATGAAGCGTGGTACGATTTAATACAAGATTTTCTAAATTCATAGGTGTAGGAGCAGCTAAAACATCCTCCTTTCTTAAAGTAAATTTTATTGCGGAATTTCGTGTTTTTTTAGTTTTTCAATAAACTAAAGCGTTTTTGAGTTACGCGAACATATGTTGTGCAACCTCCCTAATTTTCGAAATAACGGTATATCTCGAAAACCAAAGCCAATATGAAGAAAAAAGTTTTAACTTTCTTAAAGTAAATTTTATTGCCGAATTTCGGTTTTTTAGTTTTTCAATAAACTAAAGCGTTTTTGAGTTGCGCGAACATATGTTGTGCAACATCCTTAATTTTCGAAATAACGGTATATCTCGAAAACTAAAGCTAACCTAAAAAAACGGCTAGCACCACTGGATTCAGCGACCCCGAATTAGTTAAAATTAGTTAAAAATCTTTCGTTCGTATCATACTAAAATATTAAACTGCAAATACTTTAATCTATCTATACAATATATAATTTCTTAGTATGTAAGGATGTTTGCATGTATGTCCTATTCTTTCCGCAACTTTCTGAAGCCATCTGATGACATAGGAAGCTGAAATTTGGCACACTTAAAGAACTTTCTCTGCGGAAGATCGTAGCGTAGTCATATTTTTGATATTCGGCTTTTCAACTAGTATAACTATAAAGATCTGATAGAAAAGATGTTTTTTTTTATAAAATGGGAAACTTTGGGCCCCACTTGGCACGGCTAGGCACCGTCGGATTGACCTGAAAAATTAGGCCATGATTTCTTACACCAAACCTCATATTTTAAGCAGCGCAAACAATTAAATTTAAAAAAAAAAAACATCCCATACAAGAAAAGACCAGTCTAATGTGCAAATTATGGTACTCAAAATATTCATTTTTAATATTTCCGCCATCGAATTTATTAAAATTTTCTTTAGTTGTATTTAAAAAAGTTATCGTGCTTCATTCCCAATTTTTATTCTTGATAAAAACACTTAAATTTATTGTTGATGGGATAAGCTATTCCTATGCGCACTTCACTGGTTGCTTAGACCAGATCGTCAGGAATCTTCATCCAAAGATTTTAGAAAAACTAAAGATATTAAACCAAATAAAACTGTAAAGCGTTTAAGAATTATATGCAACAGTTCTACTTGTAACAATATCAAAGTTTAAGAACGAATAACAAAATCTTTTAAATTAAAATTTTGTATTCCCAAAAATTATTTTGATGATATTTTTTTAGAAATATGGCCGTTACTGAAAATGCACGTATTAATTCGGTTTTTAGAGGACTACTAGTAAAGATAATTGGTATATAAAGTATAGATATGAAGTATAGTTTTGAAAGTTCAAAATTGGATCGATTTCTAAATTTTGTTGATTTTAATTTGATTCGAACTCTATTTCCAGAATTTTTTGTAAAAGAAGTTTAACCAAAGTTTATTTTACATATTTCTTAGTTTACTGCTTGATTTTTTTTTAAGTTTGGATTAAAAAAATTATAATATTAATAGCTAAAAATGGCCAAATTTGGGGCAAAGAAATTACAAAAAAAAAAAAAAAATTAAACGATATTTTATCACAAAAGGTCATTAATTTTATTAAAAAAGGGGTGAAATAGTGTTTTCAATTAACTTAAAATTAAAGATATCTACATAATATTTGTTAACGTAGGGACTCCAAAACGGCTGGGCCGATTTTGATGAAATTTTCAGGGAATCTTCAGAATATTCAGACGGGTGACACTGTGAAGTCTGGTTTTCGGTCTGCGGGCGGAGGGACGTGGAAAAATCCAATTTTCATATTGCACCACGAATGACTTCTAAATAATTTGGACGATTTTTTCTTAAAAATGATCGCCATGGTCCAACTTAGATTTATACGATAAGAAAATTTAGCCTCGCCCACTTTTACGCCCACTTTTTTTGATTTACTTATAATCAAAAAACGTATCCACCGATTTGACTAATTTTTCTTTTAAATGTTCATATTGTTACGAAAGTTAAATTATCTACACACAAAAAAATTCATAGGTAAAATTACCCAAAAATATGGTATAAAATAAACTAAGAGCAAGGGTAGCATGGCAGTATCCAAGTTTCTTAGGAAATATTAATGTTAACTCAGGTAATTTCCATGTTCGAAAAAGTATCTAAAATTTATGTTAAACTTACTTTAAAACTTTGAAAATTTACCAATTTTATCAAAGTTAATTTAAATTTATATTTTTGGAAAATTATCTTAGTTAAATATTGTACAAAAAAATAGATTTTAGGACGTGTGTGAAGATAAATATGAAAAGTTAAATATGTTTTTAAAAAATATCGCATGCGATAAAAAATATTTATAAAAAATATCGCATGCGTATTATAAAGAAAACACGACTATTTATACGAAATTTTACAGTATTTATGAAAAATTAATAATTTTTATTTAATATTTAAAACTATTTAGATATTTAGTTAGTCTTTTTATATTAAAATTTATGATTTTTGAAAAAATACGACTTAGAGTGAAATTCTCATGAATGTGCTGTGTGAGGGATATGGCCACTGTGTCCAAACCCTTCGATCGCAGGGAATCAAACCTAATGGAAAATGAAGACTATGGACAGGGCTACAATAACCTATAAGCTACAATAACCTATAAGCACTTTATCCAAATTGTATTTGTGAAAATTTGTATACATTTTTGAAAATTTGACTTAGAGTGAAATTCTCATGAATGTGCTGTGTGAGGGATATGGCCACTGTGTCCAAACCCTTCGATCTCAGGGAATCAAACCTAATGGAAAATGAAGACTATGGACAGGGCTACAATAACCTATAAGCACTTTATCCAAATTGTATTTGTGAAAATTTTTATACATTTTTGAAAATTTGACTTAGAGTGAAATTCTCTTGAAAGTGCTGTGTGAGGGATATGGCCACTGTGTCCAAACCCTTCGATCTCAGGGAATCAAACCTAATGGAAAATGAAGACTATGGACAGGGCTACAATAACCTATAAGCACTTTATCCAAATTGTATTTGTGAAAATTTTTATACATTTTTGAAAATTTGACTTAGAGTGAAATTCTCTTGAAAGTGCTGTGTGAGGGATATGGCCACTGTGTCCAAACCCTTCGATCGCAGGGAATCAAACCTAATGGAAAATTAAGACTATGGACAGGGCTACAATAACCTATAAGCGTTTTAACCAAATTGTATTTGTGAAAATTTTGATACATTTTTGAAAATTTGACTTAGAGTGAAATTCTCTTTAAAGTGCTGTGTGAGGGATATGGCCACTGTGTCCAAACCCTTCGATCTCAGGGAATCAAACCTAATGGAAAATGAAGACTATGGACAGGGCTACAATAACCTTTAAGCACTTTATCCAAATTGTATTTGTGAAAATTTTTATACATTTTTGAAAATTTGACTTAGAGTGAAATTCTCTTGAAAGTGCTGTGTGAGGGATATGGCCACTGTGTCCAAACCCTTCGATCGCAGGGAATCAAACCTAATGGAAAATGAAGAATATGGACAGGGCTACAATAACCTATAAGCACTTTATCCAAATTGTATTTGTGAAAATTTTTATACATTTTTGAAAATTTGACTTAGAGTGAAATTCTCTAGAAAGTGCTGTGTAAGGGATATGGCCACTGTGTCCAAACCCTTCGATCTCAGGGAATCAAACCTAATGGAAAATGAAGACTATGGACAGGGCTACAACAGCCTATAAGCACTTTATCCAAATTGTATTTGTGAAAATTTTTATACATTTTTGAAAATTTGACTTAGAGTGAAATTCTCTTGAAAGTGCTGTGTGAGGGATATGGCCACTGTGTCCAAACCCTTCGATCTCAGGGAATCAAACCTAATGGAAAATGAAGACTATGGACAGGGCTACAATGACCTATAAGCACTTTATCTAAATTGTATTTGTGAAAATTTTTATACATTTTTGAAAATTTGACTTAGAGTGAAATTCTCTTGAAAGTGCTGTGTGAGGGATATGGCCACTGTGTCCAAACCCTTCGATCTCAGGGAATCAAACCTAATGGAAAATGAAGACTATGGACAGGGCTACAATAACCTATAACCACTTTATCCAAATTGTATTTGTGAAAATTTTTATACATTTTTGAAAATTTGACTTAGAGTGAAATTCTCTTGAAAGTGCTGTGTGAGGGATATGGCCACTGTGTCCAAACCCTTCGATCTCAGGGAATCAAACCTAATGGAAAATGAAGACTATGGACAGGGCTACAATAACCTATAAGCACTTTATCCAAATTGTATTTGTGAAAATTTTTATACATTTTTGAAAATTTGACTTAGAGTGAAATTCTCTTGAAAGTGCTGTGTGAGGGATATGGCCACTGTGTCCAAACCCTTCGATCTCAGGGAATCAAACCTATTGGAAAATGAAGACTATGGACAGGGCTACAATATCCTATAAGCACTTTATCCAAATTGTATTTGTGAAAATTTTTATACATTTTTGAAAATTTGACTTAGAGTGAAATTCTCTTGAAAGTGCTGTGTGAGGGATATGGCCACTGTGTCCAAACGCTTCGATCTCAGGGAATCAAACCTAATGGAAAATGAAGACTATGGACAGGGCTACAATAACCTATAAGCACTTTATCCAAATTGTATTTGTGAAAACTTTTATACATTTTTGAAAATTTGACTTAGAGTGAAATTCTCTTGAAAGTGCTGTGTGAGGGATATGGCCACTGTGTCCAAACCCTTCGATCGCAGGGAATCAAACCTAATGCAAAATGAAGACTATGGACAGGTTTACAATAACCTATTAGCACTTTATCCAAATTGTATTTGTGAACATTTTTATAAATTTTTGAAAATTTGACTTAGAGTGAAATTCTCTTGAAAGTGCTGTGTGAGGGATATGGCCACTGTGTCCAAACCCTTCGATCTCAGGGAATCAAACCTAATGCAAAATGAAGACTATGGACAGGGCTACAATAACCTATAAGCACTTTATCCAAATTGTATTTGTGAAAATTTTTATACATTTTTGAAAATTTGACTTATAGTGAAATTCTCTTGAAAGTGCTGTGTGAGGGATATGGCCACTGTGTCCAAACCCTTCGATCTCAGGGAATCAAACCTAATGCAAAATGAAGACTATGGACAGGGCTACAATAACCTATAAGCACTTTATCCAAATTGTATTTGTGAAAATTTTTATACATTTTTGAAAATTTGACTTAGAGTGAAATTCTCTTGAAAGTGCTGTGTGAGGGATATGGCCACTGTGTCCAAACCCTTCGATCTCAGGGAATCAAACCTAATGCAAAATGAAGACTATGGACAGGGCTACAATAACCTATAAGCACTTTATCCAAATTGTATTTGTGAAAATTTGTATACATATTTGAAAATTTGACTTAGAGTTAAATTCTCTTGAAAGTGCTGTGTGAGGGATATGGCCACTGTGTCCAAACCCTTCGATCGCAGGGAACCAAACCTAATGGAAAATGAAGACTATGGACAGGGCTACAATAACCTATAAGCACTATATCCAAATTGTATTTGTGAAAATTTTTATACATTTTTGAAAATTTGACTTAGAGTGAAATTCTCTTGAAAGTGCTGTGTGAGGGATATGGCCACTGTGTCCAAAACCTTCGATCGCAGGGAATCAAACCTAATGGAAAATGAAGACTATGGACAGGGCTACAATAACCTATAAGCTATTTATCCAAATTGTATTTGTGAAAATTTTTATACATTTTTGAAAATTTGACTTAGAGTGAAATTCTCTTGAAAGTGCTGTGTGAGGGATATGGCCACTGTGTCCAAGCCCTTCGATCGCAGGGAATCAAACCTAATGGAAAATGAAGACTATGGACGGGGCTACAATAACCTATAAGCACTTTATCCAAATTGTATTTGTGAAAATTTTTATACATTTTGAAAATTTGACTTAGAGTGAAATTCTCTTGAAAGTGCTGTGTGAGGGATATGGCCACTGTGTCCAAACCCTTCGATCGCAGGGAACCAAACCTAATGGAAAATGAAGACTATGGACAGGTCTACAATAACCTATAAGCACTTTATCCAAATTGTATTTGTGAAAATTTTTATACATTTTTGAAAATTTGACTTAGAGTGAAATTCTCTTGAAAGTGCTGTGTGAGGGATATGGCCACTGTGTCCAAACCCTTCGATCGCAGGGAATCAAACCTAATGGAAAATGAAGACTATGGACAGGGCTACAATAACCTATAAGCTACAATAACCTATAAGCACTTTATCCAAATTGTATTTGTGAAAATTTTTATACATTTTTGAAAATTTGACTTAGAGTGAAATTCTCTTGAAAGTGCTGTGTGAGGGATATGGCCACTGTGTCCAAACCCTTCGATCGCAGGGAACCAAACCTAATGGAAAATGAAGACTATGGACAGGTCTACAATAACCTATAAGCACTTTATCCAAATTGTATTTGTGAAAATTTTTATACATTTTTGAAAATTTGACTTAGAGTGAAATTCTCTTGAAAGTGCTGTGTGAGGGATATGGCCACTGTGTCCAAACCCTTCGATCTCAGGGAATCAAACCTAATGCAAAATGAAGACTATGGACAGGGCTACAATAACCTATAAGCACTTTATCCAAATTGTATTTGTGAAAATTTGTATACATATTTGAAAATTTGACTTAGAGTTAAATTCTCTTGAAAGTGCTGTGTGAGGGATATGGCCACTGTGTCCAAACCCTTCGATCGCAGGTAACCAAACCTAATGGAAAATGAAGACTATGGACAGGGCTACAATAACCTATAAGCACTATATCCAAATTGTATTTGTGAAAATTTTTATACATTTTTGAAAATTTGACTTAGAGTGAAATTCTCTTGAAAGTGCTGTGTGAGGGATATGGCCACTGTGTCCAAAACCTTCGATCGCAGGGAATCAAACCTAATGGAAAATGAAGACTATGGACAGGGCTACAATAACCTATAAGCACTTTATCCAAATTGTATTTGTGAAAATTTTTATACATTTTTGAAAATTTGACTTAGAGTGAAATTCTCTTGAAAGTGCTGTGTGAGGGATATGGCCACTGTGTCCAAGCCCTTCGATCGCAGGGAATCAAACCTAATGGAAAATGAAGACTATGGACGGGGCTACAATAACCTATAAGCACTTTATCCAAATTGTATTTGTGAAAATTTTTATACATTTTGAAAATTTGACTTAGAGTGAAATTCTCTTGAAAGTGCTGTGTGAGGGATATGGCCACTGTGTCCAAACCCTTCGATCGCAGGGAACCAAACCTAATGGAAAATGAAGACTATGGACAGGTCTACAATAACCTATAAGCACTTTATCCAAATTGTATTTGTGAAAATTTTTATACATTTTTGAAAATTTGACTTAGAGTGAAATTCTCTTGAAAGTGCTGTGTGAGGGATATGGCCACTGTGTCCAAACCCTTCGATCGCAGGGAATCAAACCTAATGGAAAATGAAGACTATGGACAGGGCTACAATAACCTGTAAGCACTTTATCCAAATTGTATTTGTAAAAATTTTTATACATTTTTGAAAATTTGACTTAAAGTGAAATTCTCTTGAAAGTGCTGTGTGAGGGATATGGCCACTGTGTCCAAACCCTTCGATCGCAGGGAATCAAACCTAATGGAAAATGAAGACTATGGACAGGGCTACAATAACCTATAAGCTACAATAACCTATAAGCACTTTATCCAAATTGTATTTGTGAAAATTTTTATACATTTTTGAAAATTTGACTTAGAGTGAAATTCTCTTGAAAGTGCTGTGTGAGGGATATGGCCACTGTGTACAAACCCTTTGATCGCAGGGAATCAAACCTAATGGAAAATGAAGACTACGGACAGGGCTACAATAACCTATAAGCACTTTATCCAAATTGTATTTGTGAAAATTTTTATACATTTTTGAAAATTTGACTTAAAGTGAAATTCTCTTGAAAGTGCTGTGTGAGGGATATGGCCACTGTGTCCAAACCCTTCGATCGCAGGGAATCAAACCTAATGGAAAATGAAGACTATGGACAGGGCTACAATAACCTATAAGCTACAGTAACCTATAAGCACTTTATCCAAATTGTATTTGTGAAAATTTTTATACATTTTTGAAAATTTGACTTAGAGTGAAATTCTCTTGAAAGTGCTGTGTGAGGGATATGGCCACTGTGTCCAAACCCTTCGATCGCAGGGAATCAAACCTAATGGAAAATGAAGACTATGGACAGGGCTAAAATAACCTATAAGCACTTTATCCAAATTGTATTTGTGAAAATTTGTATACTTATTTGAAAATTTGACTTAGAGTGAAATTCTCTTGAAAGTGCTGTGTGAGGGATATGGCCACTGTGTCCAAACCCTTCGATCGCAGGGAATCAAACCTAATGAAAAATGAAGACTATGGACAGGGCTACAATAACCTATAAGCACTTTATCCAAATTGTATTTGTGAAAATTTTTATACATTTTTGAAAATTTGACTTAGAGTGAAATTCTCTTGAAAGTGCTGTGTGAGGGATATGGCCACTGTGTCCAAACCCTTCGATCGCAGGGAATCAAACCTAATGGAAAATGAAGACTATGGACAGGGCTACAATAACCTATAAGCTACAATAACCTATAAGCACTTTATCCAAATTGTATTTGTGAAAATTTTTATAAATTTTTGAATATTTGACTTAGAGTGAAATTCTCTTGAAAGTGCTGTGTGAGGGATATGGCCACTGTGTCCAAACCCTTCGATCGCAGGGAATCAAACCTAATGGAAAAGGAAGACTATGGACAGGGCTACAATAACCCATAAGCACTTTATCCAAATTGTATTTGTAAAAATTTTTATACAGTTTTGAAAATTTGACTTAGAGTGAAATTCTCTTGAAAGTGCTGTGTGAGGGATATGGCCACTGTGTCCAAACCCTTCGATCGCAGGGAACCAAACCTAATGGAAAATGAAGACTATGGACAGGGCTACAATAACCTATAAGCACTTTATCCAAATTGTATTTGTGAAAATTTTTATACATTTTTGAAAATTTGACTTAGAGTGAAATTCTCTTGAAAGTGCTGTGTGAGGGATATGGCCACTGTGTCCAAACCCTTCGATCGCAGGGAACCAAACCTAATGGAAAATGAAGACTATGGACAGGGCTACAATAACCTATAAGCACTATATCCAAATTGTATTTGTGAAAATTTTTATACATTTTTGAAAATTTGACTAAGAGTGAAATTCTCTTGAAAGTGCTGTGTGAGGGATATGGCCACTGTGTCCAAACCCTTCGATCTCAGGGAATCAAACCTAATGCAAAATGAAGACTATGGACAGGGCTACAACAACCTATAAGCACTTTATCCAAATTGTATTTGTGAAAATTTGTAAACATTTTTGAAAATTTGACTTAGAGTGAAATTCTCTTGAAAGTGCTGTGTGAGGGATATGGCCACTGTGTCCAAACCCTTCGATCTCAGGGAATCAAACCTAATGCAAAATGAAAACTATGGACAGGGCTACAATAACCTATAAGCACTTTATCCAAATTGTATTTGTGAAAATTTGTATACATATTTGAAAATTTGACTTAGAGTTAAATTCTCTTGAAAGTGCTGTGTGAGGGATATGGCCACTGTGTCCAAACCCTTCGATCGCAGGGAACCAAACCTAATGGAAAATGAAGACTATGGACAGGGCTACAATAACCTATAAGCACTATATCCAAATTGTATTTGTGAAAATTTTTATACATTTTTGAAAATTTGACTTAGAGTGAAATTCTCTTGAAAGTGCTGTGTGAGGGATATGGCCACTGTGTCCAAAACCTTCGATCGCAGGGAATCAAACCTAATGGAAAATGAAGACTATGGACAGGGCTACAATAACCTATAAGCACTTTATCCAAATTGTATTTGTGAAAATTTTTATACATTTTTGAAAATTTGACTTAGAGTGAAATTCTCTTGAAAGTGCTGTGTGAGGGATATGGCCACTGTGTCCAAGCCCTTCGATCGCAGGGAATCAAACCTAATGGAAAATGAAGACTATGGACGGGGCTACAATAACCTATAAGCACTTTATCCAAATTGTATTTGTGAAAATTTTTATACATTTTGAAAATTTGACTTAGAGTGAAATTCTCTTGAAAGTGCTGTGTGAGGGATATGGCCACTGTGTCCAAACCCTTCGATCGCAGGCAACCAAACCTAATGGAAAATGAAGACTATGGACAGGTCTACAATAACCTATAAGCACTTTATCCAAATTGTATTTGTGAAAATTTTTATACATTTTTGAAAATTTGACTTAGAGTGAAATTCTCTTGAAAGTGCTGTGTGAGGGATATGGCCACTGTGTCCAAACCCTTCGATCGCAGGGAATCAAACCTAATGGAAAATGAAGACTATGGACAGGGCTACAATAACCTGTAAGCACTTTATCCAAATTGTATTTGTAAAAATTTTTATACATTTTTGAAAATTTGACTTAAAGTGAAATTCTCTTGAAAGTGCTGTGTGAGGGATATGGCCACTGTGTCCAAACCCTTCGATCGCAGGGAATCAAAACCTAATGGAAAATGAAGACTATGGACAGGGCTACAATAACCTATAAGCTACAATAACCTATAAGCACTTTATCCAAATTGTATTTGTGAAAATTTTTATACATTTTTGAAAATTTGACTTAGAGTGAAATTCTCTTGAAAGTGCTGTGTGAGGGATATGGCCACTGTGTACAAACCCTTTGATCGCAGGGAATCAAACCTAATGGAAAATGAAGACTACGGACAGGGCTACAATAACCTATAAGCACTTTATCCAAATTGTATTTGTGAAAATTTTTATACATTTTTGAAAATTTGACTAAGAGTGAAATTCTCTTGAAAGTGCTGTGTGAGAGATATGGCCACTGTATCCAAACCCTTCGATCGCAGGGAATCAAACCTAATGGAAAATGAAGACTATGGACAGGGCTACAATAACCTATAAGCACTTTATCCAAATTGTATTTGTGAAAATTTTTATACATTTTTGAAAATTTGACTTAGAGTGAAATTCTCTTGAAAGTGCTGTGTGAGGGATATGGCCACTGTGTCCAAACCCTTCGATCGCAGGGAATCAAACCTAATGGAAAATGAAGACTATGGACAGGGCTACAATAACCTATAAGCACTTTATCCAAATTGTATTTGTGAAAATTTTTATACATTTTTGAAAATTTGACTTAAAGTGAAATTCTCTTGAAAGTGCTGTGTGAGGGATATGGCCACTGTGTCCAAACCCTTCGATCGCAGGGAATCAAACCTAATGGAAAATGAAGACTATGGACAGGGCTACAATAACCTATAAGCTACAATCAAATCAAACCTAATGGAAAATGAAGACTATGGACAGGGCTACAATAACCTATAAGCTACAATAACCTATAAGCACTTTATCCAAATTGTATTTGTGAAAATTTTTATACATTTTTGAAAATTTGACTTAGAGTGAAATTCTCTTGAAAGTGCTGTGTGAGGGATATGGCCACTGTGTCCAAACCCTTCGATCGCAGGGAATCAAACCTAATGGAAAATGAAGACTATGGACAGGGCTACAATAACCTATAAGCTACAATAACCTATAAGCACTTTATCCAAATTGTATTTGTGAAAATTTTTATACATTTTTGAAAATTTGACTTAGAGTGAAATTCTCTTGAAAGTGCTGTGTGAGGGATATGGCCACTGTGTCCAAACCCTTCGATCGCAGGGAATCAAACCTAATGGAAAATGAAGACTATGGACAGGGCTAAAATAACCTATAAGCACTTTATCCAAATTGTATTTGTGAAAATTTGTATACTTATTTGAAAATTTGACTTAGAGTGAAATTCTCTTGAAAGTGCTGTGTGAGGGATATGGCCACTGTGTCCAAACCCTTCGATCGCAGGGAATCAAACCTAATGAAAAATGAAGACTATGGACAGGGCTACAATAACCTATAAGCACTTTATCCAAATTGTATTTGTGAAAATTTTTATACATATTTGAAAATTTGACTTAGAGTGAAATTCTCTTGAAAGTGCTGTGTGAGGGATATGGCCACTGTGTCCAAACCCTTCGATCGCAGGGAATCAAACCTAATGGAAAATGAAGACTATGGACAGGGCTACAATAACCTATAAGCTACAATAACCTATAAGCACTTTATCCAAATTGTATTTGTGAAAATTTTTATAAATTTTTGAATATTTGACTTAGAGTGAAATTCTCTTGAAAGTGCTGTGTGAGGGATATGGCCACTGTGTCCAAACCCTTCGATCGCAGGGAATCAAACCTAATGGAAAAGGAAGACTATGGACAGGGCTACAATAACCCATAAGCACTTTATCCAAATTGTATTTGTAAAAATTTTTATACAGTTTTGAAAATTTGACTTAGAGTGAAATTCTCTTGAAAGTGCTGTGTGAGGGATATGGCCACTGTGTCCAAACCCTTCGATCGCAGGGAACCAAACCTAATGGAAAATGAAGACTATGGACAGGGCTACAATAACCTATAAGCACTTTATCCAAATTGTATTTGTGAAAATTTTTATAAATTTTTGAAAATTTGACTTAGAGTGAAATTCTCTTGAAAGTGCTGTGTGAGGGATATGGCCACTGTGTCCAAACCCTTCGATCGCAGGGAACCAAACCTAATGGAAAATGAAGACTATGGACAGGGCTACAATAACCTATAAGCACTATATCCAAATTGTATTTGTGAAAATTTTTATACATTTTTGAAAATTTGACTAAGAGTGAAATTCTCTTGAAAGTGCTGTGTGAGGGATATGGCCACTGTGTCCAAACCCTTCGATCTCAGGGAATCAAACCTAATGCAAAATGAAGACTATGGACAGGGCTACAACAACCTATAAGCACTTTATCCAAATTGTATTTGTGAAAATTTGTAAACATTTTTGAAAATTTGACTTAGAGTGAAATTCTCTTGAAAGTGCTGTGTGAGGGATATGGCCACTGTGTCCAAACCCTTCGATCTCAGGGAATCAAACCTAATGCAAAATGAAAACTATGGACAGGGCTACAATAACCTATAAGCACTTTATCCAAATTGTATTTGTGAAAATTTGTATACATATTTGAAAATTTGACTTAGAGTTAAATTCTCTTGAAAGTGCTGTGTGAGGGATATGGCCACTGTGTCCAAACCCTTCGATCGCAGGGAACCAAACCTAATGGAAAATGAAGACTATGGACAGGGCTACAATAACCTATAAGCACTATATCCAAATTGTATTTGTGAAAATTTTTATACATTTTTGAAAATTTGACTTAGAGTGAAATTCTCTTGAAAGTGCTGTGTGAGGGATATGGCCACTGTGTCCAAAACCTTCGATCGCAGGGAATCAAACCTAATGGAAAATGAAGACTATGGACAGGGCTACAATAACCTATAAGCACTTTATCCAAATTGTATTTGTGAAAATTTTTATACATTTTTGAAAATTTGACTTAGAGTGAAATTCTCTTGAAAGTGCTGTGTGAGGGATATGGCCACTGTGTCCAAGCCCTTCGATCGCAGGGAATCAAACCTAATGGAAAATGAAGACTATGGACGGGGCTACAATAACCTATAAGCACTTTATCCAAATTGTATTTGTGAAAATTTTTATACATTTTGAAAATTTGACTTAGAGTGAAATTCTCTTGAAAGTGCTGTGTGAGGGATATGGCCACTGTGTCCAAACCCTTCGATCGCAGGCAACCAAACCTAATGGAAAATGAAGACTATGGACAGGTCTACAATAACCTATAAGCACTTTATCCAAATTGTATTTGTGAAAATTTTTATACATTTTTGAAAATTTGACTTAGAGTGAAATTCTCTTGAAAGTGCTGTGTGAGGGATATGGCCACTGTGTCCAAACCCTTCGATCGCAGGGAATCAAACCTAATGGAAAATGAAGACTATGGACAGGGCTACAATAACCTGTAAGCACTTTATCCAAATTGTATTTGTAAAAATTTTTATACATTTTTGAAAATTTGACTTAAAGTGAAATTCTCTTGAAAGTGCTGTGTGAGGGATATGGCCACTGTGTCCAAACCCTTCGATCGCAGGGAATCAAAACCTAATGGAAAATGAAGACTATGGACAGGGCTACAATAACCTATAAGCTACAATAACCTATAAGCACTTTATCCAAATTGTATTTGTGAAAATTTTTATACATTTTTGAAAATTTGACTTAGAGTGAAATTCTCTTGAAAGTGCTGTGTGAGGGATATGGCCACTGTGTACAAACCCTTTGATCGCAGGGAATCAAACCTAATGGAAAATGAAGACTACGGACAGGGCTACAATAACCTATTAGCACTTTATCCAAATTGTATTTGTGAAAATTTTTATACATTTTTGAAAATTTGACTAAGAGTGAAATTCTCTTGAAAGTGCTGTGTGAGAGATATGGCCACTGTGTCCAAACCCTTCGATCGCAGGGAATCAAACCTAATGGAAAATGAAGACTATGGACAGGGCTACAATAACCTATAAGCACTTTATCCAAATTGTATTTGTGAAAATTTTTATACATTTTTGAAAATTTGACTTAGAGTGAAATTCTCTTGAAAGTGCTGTGTGAGGGATATGGCCACTGTGTCCAAACCCTTCGATCGCAGGGAATCAAACCTAATGGAAAATGAAGACTATGGACAGGGCTACAATAACCTATAAGCACTTTATCCAAATTGTATTTGTGAAAATTTTTATACATTTTTGAAAATTTGACTTAAAGTGAAATTCTCTTGAAAGTGCTGTGTGAGGGATATGGCCACTGTGTCCAAACCCTTCGATCGCAGGGAATCAAACCTAATGGAAAATGAAGACTATGGACAGGGCTACAATAACCTATAAGCTACAATCAAATCAAACCTAATGGAAAATGAAGACTATGGACAGGGCTACAATAACCTATAAGCTACAATAACCTATAAGCTACAATAACCTATAAGCACTTTATCCAAATTGTATTTGTGAAAATTTTTATACATTTTTGAAAATTTGACTTAGAGTGAAATTCTCTTGAAAGTGCTGTGTGAGGGATATGGCCACTGTGTCCAAACCCTTCGATCGCAGGGAATCAAACCTAATGGAAAATGAAGACTATGGACAGGGCTACAATAACCTATAAGCTACAATAACCTATAAGCACTTTATCCAAATTGTATTTGTGAAAATTTTTATACATTTTTGAAAATTTGACTTAGAGTGAAATTCTCTTGAAAGTGCTGTGTGAGGGATATGGCCACTGTGTCCAAACCCTTCGATCGCAGGGAATCAAACCTAATGGAAAATGAAGACTATGGACAGGGCTAAAATAACCTATAAGCACTTTATCCAAATTGTATTTGTGAAAATTTGTATACTTATTTGAAAATTTGACTTAGAGTGAAATTCTCTTGAAAGTGCTGTGTGAGGGATATGGCCACTGTGTCCAAACCCTTCGATCGCAGGGAATCAAACCTAATGGAAAATGAAGACTATGGACAGGGCTAAAATAACCTATAAGCACTTTATCCAAATTGTATTTGTGAAAATTTGTATACTTATTTGAAAATTTGACTTAGAGTGAAATTCTCTTGAAAGTGCTGTGTGAGGGATATGGCCACTGTGTCCAAACCCTTCGATCGCAGGGAATCAAACCTAATGGAAAATGAAGACTATGGACAGGGCTACAATAACCTGTAAGCACTTTATCCAAATTGTATTTGTAAAAATTTTTATACATTTTTGAAAATTTGACTTAAAGTGAAATTCTCTTGAAAGTGCTGTGTGAGGGATATGGCCACTGTGTCCAAACCCTTCGATCGCAGGGAATCAAACCTAATGGAAAATGAAGACTATGGACAGGGCTACAATAACCTATAAGCTACAATAACCTATAAGCACTTTATCCAAATTGTATTTGTGAAAATTTTTATACATTTTTGAAAATTTGACTTAGAGTGAAATTCTCTTGAAAGTGCTGTGTGAGGGATATGGCCACTGTGTACAAACCCTTTGATCGCAGGGAATCAAACCTAATGGAAAATGAAGACTACGGACAGGGCTACAATAACCTATAAGCACTTTATCCAAAATGTATTTGTGAAAGTTTTTATACATTTTTGAAAATTTGACTAAGAGTGAAATTCTCTTGAAAGTGCTGTGTGAGGGATATGGCCACTGTGTCCAAACCCTTCGATCGCAGGGAATCAAACCTAATGGAAAATGAAGACTATGGACAGGGCTACAATAACCTATAAGCACTTTATCCAAATTGTATTTGTGAAAATTTTTATACATTTTTGAAAATTTGACTTAGAGTGAAATTCTCTTGAAAGTGCTGTTTGAGGGATATGGCCACTGTGTCCAAACCCTTCGATCGCAGGGAATCAAACCTAATGGAAAATGAAGACTATGGACAGGGCTACAATAACCTATAAGCTACAATAACCTATAAGCACTTTATCCAAATTGTATTTGTGAAAATTTTTATACATTTTTGAAAATTTGACTTAGAGTGAAATTCTCTTGAAAGTGCTGTGTGAGGGATATGGCCACTGTGTCCAAACCCTTCGATCGCAGGGAATCAAACCTAATGGAAAATGAAGACTATGGACAGGGCTACAATAACCTATAAGCTACAATAACCTATAAGCACTTTATCCAAATTGTATTTGTGAAAATTTTTATAAATTTTTGAATATTTGACTTAGAGTGAAATTCTCTTGAAAGTGCTGTGTGAGGGATATGGCCACTGTGTCCAAACCCTTCGATCGCAGGAAATCAAACCTAATGGAAAAGGAAGACTATGGACAGGGCTACAATAACCTATAAGCTACAATAACCTATAAGCACTTTATCCAAATTGTATTTGTAAAAATTTTTATACATTTTTGAAAATTTGACTTAGAGTGAAATTCTCTTGAAAGTGCTGTGTGAGGGATATGGCCACTGTGTCCAAACCCTTCGATCGCAAGGAACCAAACCTAATGGAAAATGAAGACTATGGACAGGGCTACAATAACCTATAAGCACTTTATCTAAATTGTATTTGTGAAAATTTTTATACATTTTTGAAAATTTGACTTAGAGTGAAATTCTCTTGAAAGTGCTGTGTGAGGGATATGGCCACTGTGTCCAAACCCTTCGATCGCAGGGAATCAAACTAATGGAAAATGAAGACTATGGACAGGGCTACAATAACCTATAAGCACTTTATCCAAATTGTATTTGTGAAAATTTGTATACATATTTGAAAATTTGACTTAGAGTTAAATTCTCTTGAAAGTGCTGTGTGAGGGATATGGCCACTGTGTCCAAACCCTTCGATCGCAGGGAACCAAACCTAAAGGAAAATGAAGACTATGGACAGGGCTACAATAACCTATAAGCACTTTATCCAAATTGTATTTGTGAAAATTTTTATACATTTTTGAAAATTTGACTTAGAGTGAAATTCTCTTGAAAGTGCTGTGTGAGGGATATGGCCACTGTGTCCAAACCCTTCGATCGCAAGGAACCAAACCTAATGGAAAATGAAGACTATGGACAGGGCTACAATAACCTATAAGCACTTTAGCCAAATTGTATTTGTGAAAATTTTTATACATTTTTGAAAATTTGACTTAGAGTGAAATTCTCTTGAAAGTGCTGTGTGCGGGATATGGCCACTGTGTCCAAACCCTTCGATCGCAGGGAATCAAACCTAATGGAAAATGAAGACTATGGACAGGGCTACAATAACCTATAAGCACTTTATCCAAATTGTATTTGTGAAAATTTTTATACATATTTGAAAATTTGACTTAGAGTGAAATTCTCTTGAAAGTGCTGTGTGAGGGATATGGCCACTGTGTCCAAACCCTTCGATCGCAGGGAATCAAACCTAATGGAAAATGAAGACTATGGACAGGGCTACAATAACCTATAAGCACTTTATCCAAATTGTATTTAAGAAAATTTTTATACATTTTTGAAAATTTGACTTAGAGTGAAATTCTCTTGAAAGTGCTGTGTGAGGGATATGGCCACTGTGTCCAAACCCTTCGATCGCAGGGAACCAAACCTAATGGAAAATGAAGACTATGGACAGGGCTACAATAACCTATAAGCACTTTATCCAAATTGTATTTGTGAAAATTTTTATACATTTTTGAAAATTTGACTTAGAGTGAAATTCTCTTGAAAGTGCTGTGTGAGGGATATGGCCACTGTGTACAAACCCTTCGATCGCAGGGAATCAAACCTAATGGAAAATGAAGACTATGGACAGGGCTACAATAACCTATAAGCACTTTATCCAAATTGTATTTGTGAAAATTTTTATACATTTTTGAAAATTTGACTTAGAGTGAAATTCTCTTGAAAGTGCTGTGTGAGGGATATGGCCACTGTGTCCAAACCCTTCGATCGCAGGGAATAGAACCTAATAGAAAATGAAGACTATGGACAGGGCTACTATAACCTATAAGCACTTTATCCAAATTGTATTTGTGAAAATTTTTATAAGTTTTTGAAAATTTGACTTAGCCACTGTGTCCAAACCCTTCGATCTCAGGGAATCAAACCTAATGGAAAATGAAGACTATGGATAGGGCTACAATAACCTATAAGCACTTTATCCAAATTGTATTTGTAAAAATTTTTATACATTTTTGAAAATTTGACTTAGAGTGAAATTCTCTTGAAAGTGCTGTGTGAGGGATATGGCCACTGTGTCCAAACCCTTCGATCGCAGGGAACCAAACCTAATGGAAAATGAAGACTATGAACAGGGCTACAATAACCTATAAGCACTTTATCCAAATTGTATTTGTGAAAATTTTTATACATTTTTGAAAATTTGACTTAGAGTGAAATTCTCTTGAAAGTGCTGTGTGAGGGATATGGCCACTGTGTCCAAACCCTTCGATCGCAGGGAACCAAACCTAATGGAAAATGAAGACTATGAACAGGGCTACAATAACCTATAAGCACTTTATCCAAATTGTATTTGTGAAAATTTTTATACATTTTTGAAAATTTGACTTAGAGTGAAATTCTCTTGAAAGTGCTGTGTGAGGGATATGGCCACTGTGTCCAAACCCTTCGATCGCAGGGAATAAAACCTAATAGAAAATGAAGACTATGGACAGGGCTACAATAACCTATAAGCACTTTATCCAAATTGTATTTGTGAAAATTTTTATAAATTTTTGAAAATTTGACTTAGCCACTGTGTCCAAACCCTTCGATCTCAGGGAATCAAACCTAATGGAAAATGAAGACTATGGACAGGGCTACAATAACCTATAAGCTACAATAACCTATAAGCACTTTATCCAAATTGTATTTGTGAAAATTTTTATACATTTTTGAAAATTTGACTTAGAGTGAAATTCTCGTGAAAGTGCTGTGTGAGGGATATGGCCACTGTGTCCAAACCCTTCGATCTCAGGGAATCAAACCTAATGGAAAATGAAGACTATGGACAGGGCTACAATAACCTATAAGCACTTTATCCAAATTGTATTTGTGAAAATTTTTATACATATTTGAAAATTTGACTTAGAGTGAAATTCTATTGAAAGTGCTGTGTGAGGGATATGGCCACTGTGTCCAAACCCTTCGATCGCAGGGAACCAAACCTAATGGAAAATGAAGACTATGGACAGGTCTACAATAACTTATAAGCACTTTATCCAAATTGTATTTGTGAAAATTTTTATACATTTTTGAAAATTTGACTTAGAGTGAAATTCTCTTGAAAGTGCTGTGTGAGGGATATGGCCACTGTGTCCAAACCCTTCGATCGCAGGGAACCAAACCTAATGGAAAATGAAGACTATGGACAGGGCTACAATAACCTATTAGCACTTTATCCAAATTGTATTTGTGAAAATTTTTATACATTTTTGAAAATTTGACTTAGAGTGAAATTCTCTTGAAAGTGCTGTGTGAGGGATATGGCCACTGTGTCCAAACCCTTCGATCGCAGGGAATCAAACCTAATGGAAAATGAAGACTATGGACAGGGCTACAATAACCTGTAAGCACTTTATCCAAATTGTATTTGTGAAAATTTTTATACATTTTTGAAAATTTGACTTAGAGTGAAATTCTCTTGAAAGTGCTGTGTGAGGGATATGGCCACTGTGTCCAAACCCTTCGATCGCAGGGAACCAAACCTAATGGAAAATGAAGACTATGAACAGGGCTACAATAACCTATAAGCACTTTATCCAAATTGTATTTGTGAAAATTTTTATACATTTTTGAAAATTTGACTTAGAGTGAAATTCTCTTGAAAGTGCTGTGTGAGGGATATGGCCACTGTGTCCAAACCCTTCGATCGCAGGGAACCAAACCTAATGGAAAATGAAAACTATGAACAGGGCTACAATAACCTATAAGCACTTTATCCAAATTGTATTTGTGAAAATTTTTATACATTTTTGAAAATTTGACTTAGAGTGAAATTCTCTTGAAAGTGCTGTGTGAGGGATATGGCCACTGTGTCCAAACCCTTCGATCGCAGGGAATAAAACCTAATAGAAAATGAAGACTATGGACAGGGCTACAATAACCTATAAGCACTTTATCCAAATTGTATTTGTGAAAATTTTTATAAATTTTTGAAAATTTGACTTAGCCACTGTGTCCAAACCCTTCGATCTCAGGGAATCAAACCTAATGGAAAATGAAGACTATGGACAGGGCTACAATAACCTATAAGCTACAATAACCTATAAGCACTTTATCCAAATTGTATTTGTGAAAATTTTTATACATTTTTGAAAATTTGACTTAGAGTGAAATTCTCTTGAAAGTGCTGTGTGAGGGATATGGCCACTGTGTCCAAACCCTTCGATCTCAGGGAATCAAACCTAATGGAAAATGAAGACTATGGACAGGGCTACAATAACCTATAAGCACTTTATCCAAATTGTATTTGTGAAAATTTTTATACATATTTGAAAATTTGACTTAGAGTGAAATTCTATTGAAAGTGCTGTGTGAGGGATATGGCCACTGTGTCCAAACCCTTCGATCGCAGGGAACCAAACCTAATGGAAAATGAAGACTATGGACAGGTCTACAATAACTTATAAGCACTTTATCCAAATTGTATTTGTGAAAATTTTTATACATTTTTGAAAATTTGACTTAGAGTGAAATTCTCTTGAAAGTGCTGTGTGAGGGATATGGCCACTGTGTCCAAACCCTTCGATCGCAGGGAACCAAACCTAATGGAAAATGAAGACTATGGACAGGGCTACAATAACCTATTAGCACTTTATCCAAATTGTATTTGTGAAAATTTTTATAAATTTTTGAAAATTTGACTTAGCCACTGTGTCCAAACCCTTCGATCTCAGGGAATCAAACCTAATGGAAAATGAAGACTATGGACAGGGCTACAATAACCTATAAGCTACAATAACCTATAAGCACTTTATCCAAATTGTATTTGTGAAAATTTTTATACATTTTTGAAAATTTGACTTAGAGTGAAATTCTCTTGAAAGTGCTGTGTGAGGGATATGGCCACTGTGTACAAACCCTTCGATCGCAGGGAATCAAACCTAATGGAAAATGAAGACTATGGACAGGGCTACAATAACCTATAAGCACTTTATCCAAATTGTATTTGTGCCAAACCCTTCGATCTCAGGGAATCAAACCTAATGGAAAATGAAGACTATGGACAGGGCTACAATAACCTATAAGCTACAATAACCTATAAGCACTTTATCCAAATTGTATTTGTGAAAATTTTTATACATTTTTGAAAATTTGACTTAGAGTGAAATTCTCTTGAAAGTGCTGTGTGAGGGATATGGCCACTGTGTACAAACCCTTCGATCGCAGGGAATCAAACCTAATGGAAAATGAAGACTATGGACAGGGCTACAATAACCTATAAGCACTTTATCCAAATTGTATTTGTGAAAATTTTTATAAATTTTTGAAAATTTGACTTAGCCACTGTGTCCAAACCCTTCGATCTCAGGGAATCAAACCTAATGGAAAATGAAGACTATGGACAGGGCTACAATAACCTATAAGCTACAATAACCTATAAGCACTTTATCCAAATTGTATTTGTGAAAATTTTTATACATTTTTGAAAATTTGACTTAGAGTGAAATTCTCTTGAAAGTGCTGTGTGAGGGATATGGCCACTGTGTACAAACCCTTCGATCGCAGGGAATCAAACCTAATGGAAAATGAAGACTATGGACAGGGCTACAATAACCTATAAGCTACAATAACCTATAAGCACTTTATCCAAATTGTATTTGTGAAAATTTTTATACATTTTTGAAAATTTGACTTAGAGTGAAATTCTCTTGAAAGTGCTGTGTGAGGGATATGGCCACTGTGTCCAAACCCTTCGATCGCAGGGAACCAAACCTAATGGAAAATGAAGACTATGGACAGGGCTACAATAACCTATTAGCACTTTATCCAAATTGTATTTGTGAAAATTTTTATAAATTTTTGAAAATTTGACTTAGCCACTGTGTCCAAACCCTTCGATCTCAGGGAATCAAACCTAATGGAAAATGAAGACTATGGACAGGGCTACAATAACCTATAAGCTACAATAACCTATAAGCACTTTATCCAAATTGTATTTGTGAAAATTTTTATACATTTTTGAAAATTTGACTTAGAGTGAAATTCTCTTGAAAGTGCTGTGTGAGGGATATGGCCACTGTGTACAAACCCTTCGATCGCAGGGAATCAAACCTAATGGAAAATGAAGACTATGGACAGGGCTACAATAACCTATAAGCACTTTATCCAAATTGTATTTGTGAAAATTTTTATACATTTTTGAAAATTTGACTTAGAGTGAAATTCTCTTGAAAGTGCTGTGTGAGGGATATGGCCACTGTGTCCAAACCCTTCGATCGCAGGGAATAGAACCTAATAGAAAATGAAGACTATGGACAGGGCTACTATAACCTATAAGCACTTTATCCAAATTGTATTTGTGAAAATTTTTATAAGTTTTTGAAAATTTGACTTAGCCACTGTGTCCAAACCCTTCGATCTCAGGGAATCAAACCTAATGGAAAATGAAGACTATGGATAGGGCTACAATAACCTATAAGCACTTTATCCAAATTGTATTTGTAAAAATTTTTATACATTTTTGAAAATTTGACTTAGAGTGAAATTCTCTTGAAAGTGCTGTGTGAGGGATATGGCCACTGTGTCCAAACCCTTCGATCGCAGGGAACCAAACCTAATGGAAAATGAAGACTATGAACAGGGCTACAATAACCTATAAGCACTTTATCCAAATTGTATTTGTGAAAATTTTTATACATTTTTGAAAATTTGACTTAGAGTGAAATTCTCTTGAAAGTGCTGTGTGAGGGATATGGCCACTGTGTCCAAACCCTTCGATCGCAGGGAACCAAACCTAATGGAAAATGAAGACTATGAACAGGGCTACAATAACCTATAAGCACTTTATCCAAATTGTATTTGTGAAAATTTTTATACATTTTTGAAAATTTGACTTAGAGTGAAATTCTCTTGAAAGTGCTGTGTGAGGGATATGGCCACTGTGTCCAAACCCTTCGATCGCAGGGAATAAAACCTAATAGAAAATGAAGACTATGGACAGGGCTACAATAACCTATAAGCACTTTATCCAAATTGTATTTGTGAAAATTTTTATAAATTTTTGAAAATTTGACTTAGCCACTGTGTCCAAACCCTTCGATCTCAGGGAATCAAACCTAATGGAAAATGAAGACTATGGACAGGGCTACAATAACCTATAAGCTACAATAACCTATAAGCACTTTATCCAAATTGTATTTGTGAAAATTTTTATACATTTTTGAAAATTTGACTTAGAGTGAAATTCTCGTGAAAGTGCTGTGTGAGGGATATGGCCACTGTGTCCAAACCCTTCGATCTCAGGGAATCAAACCTAATGGAAAATGAAGACTATGGACAGGGCTACAATAACCTATAAGCACTTTATCCAAATTGTATTTGTGAAAATTTTTATACATATTTGAAAATTTGACTTAGAGTGAAATTCTATTGAAAGTGCTGTGTGAGGGATATGGCCACTGTGTCCAAACCCTTCGATCGCAGGGAACCAAACCTAATGGAAAATGAAGACTATGGACAGGTCTACAATAACTTATAAGCACTTTATCCAAATTGTATTTGTGAAAATTTTTATACATTTTTGAAAATTTGACTTAGAGTGAAATTCTCTTGAAAGTGCTGTGTGAGGGATATGGCCACTGTGTCCAAACCCTTCGATCGCAGGGAACCAAACCTAATGGAAAATGAAGACTATGGACAGGGCTACAATAACCTATTAGCACTTTATCCAAATTGTATTTGTGAAAATTTTTATACATTTTTGAAAATTTGACTTAGAGTGAAATTCTCTTGAAAGTGCTGTGTGAGGGATATGGCCACTGTGTCCAAACCCTTCGATCGCAGGGAATCAAACCTAATGGAAAATGAAGACTATGGACAGGGCTACAATAACCTGTAAGCACTTTATCCAAATTGTATTTGTGAAAATTTTTATACATTTTTGAAAATTTGACTTAGAGTGAAATTCTCTTGAAAGTGCTGTGTGAGGGATATGGCCACTGTGTCCAAACCCTTCGATCGCAGGGAACCAAACCTAATGGAAAATGAAGACTATGAACAGGGCTACAATAACCTATAAGCACTTTATCCAAATTGTATTTGTGAAAATTTTTATACATTTTTGAAAATTTGACTTAGAGTGAAATTCTCTTGAAAGTGCTGTGTGAGGGATATGGCCACTGTGTCCAAACCCTTCGATCGCAGGGAACCAAACCTAATGGAAAATGAAAACTATGAACAGGGCTACAATAACCTATAAGCACTTTATCCAAATTGTATTTGTGAAAATTTTTATACATTTTTGAAAATTTGACTTAGAGTGAAATTCTCTTGAAAGTGCTGTGTGAGGGATATGGCCACTGTGTCCAAACCCTTCGATCGCAGGGAATAAAACCTAATAGAAAATGAAGACTATGGACAGGGCTACAATAACCTATAAGCACTTTATCCAAATTGTATTTGTGAAAATTTTTATAAATTTTTGAAAATTTGACTTAGCCACTGTGTCCAAACCCTTCGATCTCAGGGAATCAAACCTAATGGAAAATGAAGACTATGGACAGGGCTACAATAACCTATAAGCTACAATAACCTATAAGCACTTTATCCAAATTGTATTTGTGAAAATTTTTATACATTTTTGAAAATTTGACTTAGAGTGAAATTCTCGTGAAAGTGCTGTGTGAGGGATATGGCCACTGTGTCCAAACCCTTCGATCTCAGGGAATCAAACCTAATGGAAAATGAAGACTATGGACAGGGCTACAATAACCTATAAGCACTTTATCCAAATTGTATTTGTGAAAATTTTTATACATATTTGAAAATTTGACTTAGAGTGAAATTCTATTGAAAGTGCTGTGTGAGGGATATGGCCACTGTGTCCAAACCCTTCGATCGCAGGGAACCAAACCTAATGGAAAATGAAGACTATGGACAGGTCTACAATAACTTATAAGCACTTTATCCAAATTGTATTTGTGAAAATTTTTATACATTTTTGAAAATTTGACTTAGAGTGAAATTCTCTTGAAAGTGCTGTGTGAGGGATATGGCCACTGTGTCCAAACCCTTCGATCGCAGGGAACCAAACCTAATGGAAAATGAAGACTATGGACAGGGCTACAATAACCTATTAGCACTTTATCCAAATTGTATTTGTGAAAATTTTTATACATTTTTGAAAATTTGACTTAGAGTGAAATTCTCTTGAAAGTGCTGTGTGAGGGATATGGCCACTGTGTCCAAACCCTTCGATAGCAGGGAATCAAACCTAATGGAAAATGAAGACTATGGACAGGGCTACAATAACCTGTACGCACTTTATCCAAATTGTATTTGTGAAAATTTTTATACATTTTTGAAAATTTGACTTAGAGTGAAATTCTCTTGAAAGTGCTGTGTGAGGGATATGGCCACTGTGTCCAAACCCTTCGATCGCAGGGAACCAAACCTAATGGAAAATGAAGACTATGGACAGGGCTACAATAACCTATAAGCACTTTATCCAAATTGTATTTGTGAAAATTTGTATACATATTTGAAAATTTGACTTAGAGTTAAATTCTCTTGAAAGTGCTGTATGAGGGATGTGGCCACTGTGTCCAAACCCTACGATCGCAGGGAACCAAACCTAATGGAAAATGAAGACTATGGACAGGGCTACAATAGCCTATAAGCACTATATCCAAATTGTATTTGTGAAAATTTTTATACATTTTTGAAAATTTGACTTAGAGTGAAATTCTCTTGAAAGTGCTGTGTGAGGGATATGGCCACTGTGTCCAAACCCTTCGATCGCAGGGAATCAAACCTAATGGAAAATGAAGACTATGGACAGGGCTACAATAACCTATAAGCACTTTATCCAAATTGTATTTGTGAAAATTTGTATACATATTTGAAAATTTGACTTAGAGTTAAATTCTCTTGAAAGTGCTGTATGAGGGATGTGGCCACTGTGTCCAAACCCTACGATCGCAGGGAACCAAACCTAATGGAAAATGAAGACTATGGACAGGGCTACAATAGCCTATAAGCACTATATCCAAATTGTATTTGTGAAAATTTTTATACATTTTTGAAAATTTGACTTAGAGTGAAATTCTCTTGAAAGTGCTGTGTGAGGGATATGGCCACTGTGTCCAAAACCTTCGATCGCAGGGAATCAAACCTAATGGAAAATGAAGACTATGGACAGGGCTACAATAACCTATAAGCACTTTATCCAAATTGTATTTGTGAAAATTTTTATACATTTTTGAAAATTTGACTTAGAGTGAAATTCTCTTGAAAGTGCTGTGTGAGGGATATGGCCACTGTGTCCAAGCCCTTCGATCGCAGGGAATCAAACCTAATGGAAAATGAAGACTATGGACAGGGCTACAATAACCTATAAGCACTTTATCCAAATTGTATTTGTGAAAATTTTTATACATTTTGAAAATTTGACTTAGAGTGAAATTCTCTTGAAAGTGCTGTGTGAGGGATATGGCCACTGTGTCCAAACCCTTCGATCGCTGGGAATCAAACCTAATGGAAAATGAAGACTATGGACAGGGCTACAACAACCTATAAGCACTTTATCCAAATTGTATTTGTGAAAATTTGTATACATATTTGAAAATTTGACTTAAAGTGAAATTCTCTTGAAAGTGCTGTGTGAGGGATATGACCACTGTGTCCAAACCCTTCGATCGCAGGGAACCAAACCTAATGGAAAATGAAGACTATGGACAGGGCTACAATAACCTATAAGCACTTTATCCAAATTGTATTTGTGAAAATTTTTATACATTTTTGAAAATTTGACTTAGAGTGAAATTCTCTTGAAAGTGCTGTGTGAGGGATATGGCCACTGTGTCCAAACCCTTCGATCGCAGGGAATCAAACCTAATGGAAAACGAAGACTATGGACAGGGCTACAATAACCTATAAGCTACAATAACCTATAAGCACTTTATCCAAATTGTATTTGTGAAAATTTTTATACATTTTTGAAAATTTGACTTAGAGTGAAATTCTCTTGAAAGTGCTGTGTGAGGGATATGGCCACTGTGTCCAAACCCTTCGATCGCAGGGAATCAAACCTAATGGAAAATGAAGACTATGGACAGGGCTACAATAACCTATAAGCTACAATAACCTATAAGCACTTTATCCAAATTGTATTTGTGAAAATTTTTATACATTTTTGAAAATTTGACTTAGAGTGAAATTCTCTTGAAAGTGCTGTGTGAGGGATATGGCCACTGTGTCCAAACCCTTCGATCGCAGGGAACCAAACCTAATGGAAAATGAAGACTATGGACAGGGCTACAATAACCTGTAAGCACTTTATCCAAATTGTATTTGTAAAAATTTGTATACATATTTGAAAATTTGACTTAGAGTGAAATTCTCTTGAAAGTGCTGTGTGAGGGATATGGCCACTGTGTCCAAACCCTTCGATCGCAGGGAATCAAACCTAATGGAAAATGAAGACTATGGACAGGGCTACAATAACCTATAAGCTACAATAACCTATAAGCACTTTATCCAAATTGTATTTGTGAAAATTTTTATACATTTTTGAAAATTTGACTTAGAGTGAAATTCTCTTGAAAGTGCTGTGTGTGGGATATGGCCACTGTGTCCAAACCCTTCGATCGCAGGGAATCAAACCTAATGGACAATGAAGACTATGGACAGGGCTACAATAACCTATAAGCTACAATAACCTATAAGCACTTTATCCAAATTGTATTTGTGAAAATTTGTATACATTTTTGAAAATTTGACTTAGAGTGAAATTCTCTTGAAAGTGCTGTGTGAGGGATATGACCACTGTGTCCAAACCCTTCGATCGCAGGGAACCAAACCTAATGGAAAATGAAGACTATGGACAGGGCTACAATAACCTATAAGCACTTTATCCAAATTGTATTTGTGAAAATTTGTATACATATTTGAAAATTTGACTTAGAGTGAAATTCTCTTGAAAGTGCTGTGTGAGGGATATGGCCACTGTGTCCAAACCCTTCGATCGCAGGGAATCAAACCTAATGGAAAATGAAGACTATGGACAGGGCAACAATAACCTGTAAGCACTTTATCCAAATTGTATTTGTAAAAATGTTTATACATTTTTGAAAATTTGACTTAAAGTGAAATTCTCTTGAAAGTGCTGTGTGAGGGATATGGCCACTGTGTCCAAACCCTTCGATCGCAGGGAATCAAACCTAATGGAAAATGAAGACTATGGACAGGGCTACAATAACCTATAAGCTACAATAACCTATAAGCACTTTATCCAAATTGTATTTGTGAAAATTTTTATACATTTTTGAAAATTTGACTTAGAGTGAAATTCTCTTGAAAGTGCTGTGTGAGGGATATGGCCACTGTGTACAAACCCTTTGATCGCAGGGAATCAAACCTAATGGAAAATGAAGACTACGGACAGGGCTATAATAACCTATAAGCACTTTATCCAAATTGTATTTGTGAAAATTTTTATACATTTTTGAAAATTTGACTTAGAGTGAAATTCTTTTGAAAGTGCTGTGTGAGGGATATGGCCACTGTGTCCAAACCCTTCGATCGCAGGGAATCAAACCTAATGGAAAATGAAGACTATGGACAGGGCTACAATAACCTATAAGCTACAATAACCTATAAGCACTTTATCCAAATTGTATTTGTGAAAATTTTTATACATTTTTGAAAATTTGACTTAGAGTGAAATTCTCTTGAAAGTGCTGTGTGAGGGATATGGCCACTGTGTCCAAACCCTTCGATCGCAGGGAATCAAACCTAATGGAAAATGAAGACTATGGACAGGGCTACAATAACCTATAAGCATTTTATCCAAATTGTATTTGTGAAAATTTGTATACATATTTGAAAATTTGACTTAGAGTGAAATTCTCTTGAAAGTGCTGTGTGAGGGATATGGCCACTGTGTCCAAACCCTTCGATCCCAGGGAACCAAACCTAATGGAAAATGAAGACTATGGACAGGGCTACAATAACCTATAAGCACTTTATCCAAATTGTATTTGTGAAAATTTGTATACATATTTGAAAATTTGACTTAGAGTGAAATTCTCTTGAAAGTGCTGTGTGAGGGATATGGCCACTGTGTCCAAACCCTTCGATCTCAGTCAATCAAACCTAATGGAAAATGAAGACTATAGACAGGGCTACAATAACCAATAAGCTACAATAACCTATAAGCACTTTATCCAAATTGTATTTGTGAAAATTTTTATACATTTTTGAAAATTTGACTTAGAGTGAAATTCTCTTGAAAGTGCTGTGTGAGGGATATGGCCACTGTGTCCAAACCCTTCGATCGCAGGGAATCAAACCTAATGAAAAATGAAGACTATGGACAGGGCTACAATAACCTATAAGCACTTTATCCAAATTGTATTTGTGAAAATTTTTATACATTTTTGAAAATTTGACTTAGAGTGAAATTCTCTTGAAAGTGCTGTGTGAGGGATATGGCCACTGTGTCCAAACCCTTCGATCTCAGTCAATCAAACCTAATGGAAAATGAAGACTATAGACAGGGCTACAATAACCAATAAGCTACAATAACCTATAAGCACTTTATCCAAATTGTATTTGTGAAAATTTTTATACATTTTTGAAAATTTGACTTAGAGTGAAATTCTTTTGAAAGTGCTGTGTGAGGGATATGGCCACTGTGTCCAAACCCTTCGATCGCAGGGAATCAAACCTAATGGAAAATGAAGACTATGGACAGGGCTACAATAACCTATAAGCTACAATAACCTATAAGCACTTTATCCAAATTGTATTTGTGAAAATTTTTATACATTTTTGAAAATTTGACTTAGAGTGAAATTCTCTTGAAAGTGCTGTGTGAGGGATATGGCCACTGTGTCCAAACCCTTCGATCGCAGGGAATCAAACCTAATGGAAAATGAAGACTATGGACAGGGCTACAATAACCTATAAGCATTTTATCCAAATTGTATTTGTGAAAATTTGTATACATATTTGAAAATTTGACTTAGAGTGAAATTCTCTTGAAAGTGCTGTGTGAGGGATATGGCCACTGTGTCCAAACCCTTCGATCCCAGGGAACCAAACCTAATGGAAAATGAAGACTATGGACAGGGCTACAATAACCTATAAGCACTTTATCCAAATTGTATTTGTGAAAATTTGTATACATATTTGAAAATTTGACTTAGAGTGAAATTCTCTTGAAAGTGCTGTGTGAGGGATATGGCCACTGTGTCCAAACCCTTCGATCTCAGTCAATCAAACCTAATGGAAAATGAAGACTATAGACAGGGCTACAATAACCAATAAGCTACAATAACCTATAAGCACTTTATCCAAATTGTATTTGTGAAAATTTTTATACATTTTTGAAAATTTGACTTAGAGTGAAATTCTCTTGAAAGTGCTGTGTGAGGGATATGGCCACTGTGTCCAAACCCTTCGATCGCAGGGAATCAAACCTAATGAAAAATGAAGACTATGGACAGGGCTACAATAACCTATAAGCACTTTATCCAAATTGTATTTGTGAAAATTTTTATACATTTTTGAAAATTTGACTTAGAGTGAAATTCTCTTGAAAGTGCTGTGTGAGGGATATGGCCACTGTGTCCAAACCCTTCGATCTCAGTCAATCAAACCTAATGGAAAATGAAGACTATAGACAGGGCTACAATAACCAATAAGCTACAATAACCTATAAGCACTTTATCCAAATTGTATTTGTGAAAATTTTTATACATTTTTGAAAATTTGACTTAGAGTGAAATTCTCTTGAAAGTGCTGTGTGAGGGATATGGCCACTGTGTCCAAACCCTTCGATCGCAGGGAATCAAACCTAATGAAAAATGAAGACTATGGACAGGGCTACAATAACCTATAAGCACTTTATCCAAATTGTATTTGTGAAAATTTTTATACATTTTTGAAAATTTGACTTAGAGTGAAATTCTCTTGAAAGTGCTGTGTGAGGGATATGGCCACTGTGTCCAAACCTTTCGATCGCAGGGAATCAAACCTAATGAAAAATGAAGACTATGGACAGGGCTACAATAACCTATAAGCACTTTATCCAAATTGTATTTGTGAAAATTTTTATACATTTTTGAAAATTTGACTTAGAGTGAAATTCTCTTGAAAGTGCTGTGTCAGGGATATGGCCACTGTGTCCAAACCCTTCGATCGCAGGGAATCAAACCTAATGGAAAATGAAGACTATGGTCAGCGCTACAATAACCTATAAGCACTTTATCCATATTGTATTTGTGAAAATTTTTATACATTTTTTAAAATTTGACTTAGAGTGAAATTCTCTTGAAAGTGCTGTGTGAGGGATATGGCCACTGTGTCCAAACCCTTCGATCGCAGGGAATCAAACCTAATGGAAAAGGAAGACTATGGACAGGGCTACAATAACCCATAAGCACTTTATCCAAATTGTATTTGTGAAAATTTTTATACATTTTTGAAAATTTGACTTAGAGTGAAATTCTCTTAAAAGTGCTGTCTGAGGGATATGGCCACTGTGTCCAAACCCTTCGATCGCAGGGAATCAAACCTAATGGAAAATGAAGACTATGGACAGGGCTACAATAACCCATAAGCACTTTATCCAAATTGTATTTGTAAAAATTTTTATACATTTTTGAAAATTTGACTTAGAGTGAAATTCTCTTGAAAGTGCTGTGTGAGGGATATGGCCACTGTGTCCAAACCCTTCGATCGCAGGGAACCAAACCTAATGGAAAATGAAGACTATGGACAGGGCTACAATAACCTATAAGCACTTTATCCAAATTGTATTTGTGAAAATTTTTATACATTTTTGAAAATTTGACTTAGAGTGAAATTCTCTTGAAAGTGCTGTGTGAGGGATATGGCCACTGTGTCCAAACCCTTCGATCGCAGGGAATCAAACCTAATGAAAAATGAAGACTATGGACAGGGCTACAATAACCTATAAGCACTTTATCCAAATTGTATTTGTGAAAATTTTTATACATTTTTGAAAATTTGACTTAGAGTGAAATTCTCTTGAAAGTGCTGTGTGAGGGATATGGCCACTGTGTACAAACCCTTCGATCGCAGGGAATCAAACCTAATGGAAAATGAAGACTATGGACAGGGCTACAATAACCTATAAGCACTTTATCCAAATTGTATTTGTGAAAATTTTTATACATTTTTGAAAATTTGACTTAGAGTGAAATTCTCTTGAAAGTGCTGTGTGAGGGATATGGCCACTGTGTCCAAACCCTTCGATCGCAGGGAATCAAACCTAATGGAAAATGAAGACTATGGACAGGGCTACAATAACCTTTAAGCACTTTATCCAAATTGTATTTGTGAAAATTTTTATACATATTTGAAAATTTGACTTAGAGTGAAATTCTCTTGAAAGTGCTGTGTGAGGGATATGGCCACTGTGTCCAAGCCCTTCGATCGCAGGGAACCAAACCTAATGGAAAATGAAGACTATGGACAGGTCTACAATAACCTATAAGCACTTTATCCAAATTGTATTTGTGAAAATTTTTATACATTTTTGAAAGTGCTGTGTGAGGGATATGGCCACTGTGTCCAAACCCTTCGATCGCAGGGAACCAAACCTAATGGAAAATGAAGACTATGGACAGGGCTACAATAACCTATAAGCACTTTATCCAAATTGTATTTGTGAAAATTTTTATACATTTTTGAAAATTTGACTTAGAGTGAAATTCTCTTGAAAGTGCTGTGTGAGGGATATGGCCACTGTGTCCAAACCCTTCGATCGCAGGGAATCAAACCTAATGGAAAATGAAGACTATGGACAGGGCTACAATAACCTATAAGCTACAATAACCTATAAGCTACAATAACCTATAAGCACTTTATCCAAATTGTATTTGTGAAAATTTTTATACATTTTTGAAAATTTGACTTAGAGTGAAATTCTCTTGAAAGTGCTGTGTGAGGGATATGGCCACTGTGTACAAACCCTTTGATCAGAGGGAATCAAACCTAATGGAAAATGAAGACTACGGACAGGGATACAATAACCTATAAGCACTTTATCCAAATTTTATTTGTGAAAATTTTTATACATTTTTGAAAATTTGACTTAGAGTGAAATTCTCTTGAAAGTGCTGTGTGAGGGATATGGCCACTGTGTCCAAAACCTTCGATCGCAGGGAATCAAACCTAATGGAAAATGAAGACTATGGACAGGGCTACAATAACCTATAAGCACTTTATCCAAATTGTATTTGTGAAAATTTTTATACATTTTTGAAAATTTGGCTTAGAGTGAAATTCTCTTGAAAGTGCTGTGTGAGGGATATGGCCACTGTGTCCAAACCCTTCGATCGCAAGGAATCAAACCTAATGGAAAATGAAGACTATGGACAGGGCTACAATAACCTATAAGCTACAATAACCTATAAGCACTTTATCCAAATTGTATTTGTGAAAATTTTTATACATTTTTGAAAATTTGACTTAGAGTGAAATTCTCTTGAAAGTGCTGTGTGAGGGATATGGCCACTGTGTCCAAACCCTTCGATCGCAGGGAATCAAACCTAATGGAAAAGGAAGACTATGGACAGGGCTACAATAACCTATAAGCACTTTATCCAAATTGTATTTGTGAAAATTTTTATAAATTTTTGAATATTTGACTTAGAGTGAAATTCTCTTGAAAGTGCTGTGTGAGGGATATGGCCACTGTGTCCAAACCCTTCGATCGCAGGGAATCAAACCTAATGGAAAAGGAAGACTATGGACAGGGCTACAATAACCCATAAGCACTTTATCCAAATTGTATTTGTGAAAATTTTTATACATTTTTGAAAATTTGACTTAGAGTGAAATTCTCTTAAAAGTGCTGTCTGAGGGATATGGCCACTGTGTCCAAACCCTTCGATCGCAGGGAATCAAACCTAATGGAAAATGAAGACTATGGACAGGGCTACAATAACCCATAAGCACTTTATCCAAATTGTATTTGTAAAAATTTTTATACATTTTTGAAAATTTGACTTAGAGTGAAATTCTCTTGAAAGTGCTGTGTGAGGGATATGGCCACTGTGTCCAAACCCTTCGATCGCAGGGAACCAAACCTAATGGAAAATGAAGACTATGGACAGGGCTACAATAACCTATAAGCACTTTATCCAAATTGTATTTGTGAAAATTTTTATACATTTTTGAAAATTTGACTTAGAGTGAAATTCTCTTGAAAGTGCTGTGTGAGGGATATGGCCACTGTGTCCAAACCCTTCGATCGCAGGGAATCAAACCTAATGAAAAATGAAGACTATGGACAGGGCTACAATAACCTATAAGCACTTTATCCAAATTGTATTTGTGAAAATTTTTATACATTTTTGAAAATTTGACTTAGAGTGAAATTCTCTTGAAAGTGCTGTGTGAGGGATATGGCCACTGTGTACAAACCCTTCGATCGCAGGGAATCAAACCTAATGGAAAATGAAGACTATGGACAGGGCTACAATAACCTATAAGCACTTTATCCAAATTGTATTTGTGAAAATTTTTATACATTTTTGAAAATTTGACTTAGAGTGAAATTCTCTTGAAAGTGCTGTGTGAGGGATATGGCCACTGTGTCCAAACCCTTCGATCGCAGGGAATCAAACCTAATGGAAAATGAAGACTATGGACAGGGCTACAATAACCTATAAGCACTTTATCCAAATTGTATTTGTGAAAATTTTTATACATATTTGAAAATTTGACTTAGAGTGAAATTCTCTTGAAAGTGCTGTGTGAGGGATATGGCCACTGTGTCCAAGCCCTTCGATCGCAGGGAACCAAACCTAATGGAAAATGAAGACTATGGACAGGTCTACAATAACCTATAAGCACTTTATCCAAATTGAATTTGTGAAAATTTTTATACATTTTTGAAAATTTGACTTAGAGTGAAATTCTCTTGAAAGTGCTGTGTGAGGGATATGGCCACTGTGTCCAAACCCTTCGATCGCAGGGAACCAAACCTAATGGAAAATGAAGACTATGGACAGGGCTACAATAACCTAAGTAGATAGGTAATGGGGATCTTGGAGTGTGTCCGGTTCCGATAATGCGAAAAGGAATGTGTGGTGTAATAGATTATCCAAGTTCAGAACCATTTCCGGTATACGAGTAGATGAGGTGAACAGTAATTTTCACATATAGATGGCGCTGATTGTGAAATACAGTTTTTTTTAGACTTAGATGGCGCATACATTTATTTCATTTCCAATAGAAATTTAAAAATTTTGTGAACAAAATACCAAAAAAATGGGTATTTTAGGGGATTTAAGCGTTGATTTGAATATTTATTTAGGATTTTAAAAATTTTGTGAAGAAAATACCAACAAAATGGCTATTTTGAGGGGTTTTAAGCGTTGATTTGAATATTTATTAAGGATTTTAAAAATTTTGTGAAGAAAATACCAGCAAAATGGGTATTTTGAGGGGTTTTAAGCGTTGATTTGAATATTTATTAAGGATTTTAAAAATTTTGTGAAGAAAATACCAACAAAATGGGTATTTTGAGGGGTTTTAAGCGTTGATTTGAATATTTATTTAGGATTTTAAAAATTTTGTGAAAAAAAATACCAACAAAATGTGTATTTTGATGTAAACTCTATTTTAAGTTTTTAATGTAAACTCTATTTTAAGCTTTTATTTTTTAAGCAAGTTCCGAAACATTTTATTTATTTTCCGAACCATTTTTATGAGGTGAAAATTATGTTTTTAACAACTTATCTTAGTTCCGAACCATTTATATAATTTTGATATTTATTTTTTAGCAAGTTTCTGAAGCTTTTTGATGAGGTGAAGTTTATTTTTTCACCACTTATCCTAGTTCCGAACCAGTTGGTGAATTTTATTTTATTGAAATTTATTTCTGTGGTAGGATTTGGATTTGATCTCATTTCAACAGTGATTCTAAGCAGTTTAATTTTATCAAAACTATCGAAGTCAAAATCGACAAAATAGAAAATAAAAGTTCAAAATTATAATTCTCAAGTAAAAAACAAGTTTGCGATTCTTTTAAAACAGTTTTTAGAATTAACACAATAGTCAAAGAATTTAAATTTAGTTTTGTTTTCTTCTTTGTATTAAGAAATATTTTGTTCCCGTTTATGCTGACATTATGTTATTCTTATTTGCAGTTTGTTTTCTTTCATAATATAACGTCTCCTAAGAAGATTTAAAAAGAATTTGTATTTTGTTATAAAATGCTGACGATGTGTCTGCATGTTTGTTTACATTAATCTGATGAAGAAATCTTTTTGTTATATTTAAGAAGCATAAACATGATTGAGCGTGTTAGAATGTACAATTTGTTTATAAAACAAAACATTAATTGCAGTTTGTTTTCTTGCCCTTCTTAAAAGGCTTAGTGGAGTATACTTCTGAAAACTAGGTTTATTTACATTTGAACATTAAGCAGATTTCCAATTTAATTAAGAAAAGATTATTTTTGTCATTAGTCAGTATACCGCAACATTCCTCAGAGTGACGATATATTTTTCAGCATTAAGAAAAAATAACGTTTTAAGTAAAAAACAAAATTTTTGATAAAGTTGAAAATCAATAAAAATCAAAAAAATAAACCTTTTTTGAAAGTTCAAAAGAAACGAAAAAAGTTATTTTTATATTTAAATTTAAAAAATTTGTTAATACAGAAAGTGCTAAATAAAATACTTAAAAATGACTCCTGTATATTGCTCAATTTGCTCTTTGAAGCTCAGCTGTCCAAAAATGCTTAAGGTGCATATGGAATTGCATAGAAATACTTTTAAAAGTTTTGATGCTAACGACTATGAAGTATGTTCGATATGCAATACGTCTATTTCCAAAAAAATGCTTAAGGTGCACATTAACCTCCACTGTCCCATTTGCAAGAAACTTTTCATGAGTTCAAGAAAACTCGTTGAACATAAAGAAACTCACGCTACCATCCAATCACCTCCTCTTCAAAGTGCTAATGATAAACATTGCAATGAGTGCAATGAATTAATACCGGTAACATCATTTAATGCGCATATAAGAACAAATCGCCATATAAAAAATTGCCAAACAGTTAATATTAATAAAACATTAACTGTCAGGAAAAGTAATTTTAAAGGAAGAATTGAAACCTATAGATTGGTGAATGAAAACGACGAAATTTTGTTTCCGGAGGAGTTCTTTAGAGATGCTAAGGCAGTTGTAATTGAAGAATTAAAAAGATGTGGCATCAAACACACTACATTTAAATTTAACATGGAGTTGTTATGTGAATATATGAAATTGGTGAATGATGAAATTCAATTGGCATCAATTGTGCATATTTCTAAAATGATGTTAATAACGCTTGCTGAGGATATCAGTAAGTCATATGACAAACATGTAGACGAAATATCCACAAAAATGAGTGAATTTCAGGAAAGGGACAGTGGATGGACACTCACTAAAATAAATTATGTAGAAGTGAATGTAAACAAGGTCAGCATTATAAGAGGATCCCAATTTATACCATTACCAAAGAGAATTAGCAATATTAAAGGTGCATGTATAAATATTGAAAATAAAGATGTTTTTTGCTTTAAATGGTGCTTAATTGCAGCACTTCGTAAAGACTTAAGCAATAAACAAAGAAAAAACTGCAATTCATATAGCATTAACATCTATAGTAATAAAATTGCTCTGGGCGAATGTGATCTTAATTTTAAGGGATTGGAGTTTCCTATGCCTTTGAAGTCAATAAAAAAGTTTGAAAAACAAAACGAGATAAGTGTAAATGTATTTGGGTATAATGGTGAGTCAATCGTTGGACCATATTATATAACGATTGAGGAAAAAACCATCCACATAAATTTACTGCTTTTGCATTCCGATGAAAAGTTTCACTATGTTCTCATAAATGATATTTCCAAGTAAGTTTTTCTTTACATTAATAAATATACATACGAATATATATACTTATTTGTTTCTAAATCGAATAAAAAATTCTTTTATTTATTGTAGACTAATTCGATCCAGTATTACCTCACATAAAAGCAAAATTTATGTCTGTAATACGTGTTTATACCATACACATGATGAGACAGTTTCCAAAAATCATAAAAATGTGTGTGGAAAGAAGATTTCAAAGATGCCTAATCCCGAAGATGCATATATATCGTTTGTAAACCATCAGAAGCAAGTGGATGTTCCGTTCGTGATCTATGCTGATTTTGAGTCAATTTTGGAAAAATTAGATGAAAGTGTGAGTTACAAAACAACAAATATTCAAAAGCACATTCCATGTGCTTTTAATTATTATATTAAATGTAGTTTTAAGGAGATTAAATCTGACAGATACTATTTAGGGAAAAATGCATCTAAAGTCTTTGTTGACAAAATTGTCAAAGATGCAACAGATATTTACCATCAGTATCTCTCCAAAGTAGAGAAAGTGTTAATGAAAGTAAATGATATTGAGGTTTTTAATAAATCAACAAATTGCCACATTTGTAAAAAACTTCTTTATAATGATAAAGTTAGAGACCACTGTCATCTCACTGGTAATTTTCGAGGAGCTGCTCATAATGAGTGTAATTTAAAATACAAAAATCCCAATTTTATACCAGTGATCTTCCATAATCTTTCTGCTTATGACATGCATCTTTTCTTTAAAGAGCTGTCAACAATAAAAAATGCGACAATAAAAGTTATTCCTTTGAATAAAGAGCGTTATATTTCATTATCTGTTTATATTAAAATAGATAAAAATCGGGGATTTGAAATTAGGTTTTTAGATTCAATAAGATTTATGTCTTCTAGCTTAGATTCCTTAGCTAAAAATCTTGACATTAATGATTTTCGAACAGTTCGAGAACGGTTTTCTAATGATAATCAATTTAATCTAATCAGGAGGAAGGGTGTATTCCCATACTCTTACATGGATTCAATGGAAAGGTTTAATGAAAATCAGCTTCCAAGTAGAGATAATTTTTTCAATATTTTAAGTAATGAGGAATGCAGTGTAGTCGATTACGAACATGCCAAACAAGTATGGAGTTATTTCAAGTGTAAGAACCTTCTTGACTATACAGAACTCTACCTTAGATCGGATGTTCTTCTATTAACTGACATTTTTGAAAACTTTAGACAAATATGTAAGAGTATTTATAATTTAGACCCTTGTCAGTACTACACTGCACCTGGTCTCTCTTGGGATGCAATGCTTAAGACAACTGATGTAACGTTAGAGCTATTTACTGATAGTGAAAAATACCTCTTTATGCAAAATGGAATACGAGGTGGATTAGTGCAATGCTCAAAAAGATATTCTAAGGCAAACCATAAATATATGGAAAACTTTGATGAGAAAAAAGCATCAGAGTATTTAATGTATTTAGATGCTAACAATTTATATGGGTGGGCAATGTCAGAATATCTACCTTATGGGGAATTTGATTGGATGAACACTAAAGATATTGAAAATTTTAGAGTACAAAATATATCAGATAACTCAGAATATGGTTATATTTTAGAAGTTGATCTTGAATATCCTGACTCTCTTCATGACCTTCATAATGATCTACCATTTTGTCCACAAAATAAAACTCCAGGGCAGTCTAAATTTAAAAAATTAATTGCAGATTTGACGCCTAAAGAAAATTACACTATACATTATAGAGTTTTAAAACAATGTATTACCAATGGTCTTGTTTTGAAAAAAGTTCATAGAATTTTAAAATGCAAACAGTCTCCATGGTTAAAAAAATATATTGATTTAAATACGCTGCACAGAACAAATGCAAAAAATAATTTTGAAAAAGATTTTTTTAAACTGCTTAATAATGCAGTTTATGGAAAAACGATGGAAAGTGTTGATAAAAGAAAAGATATACGTATTGCTACAGAGTAGGAAAATAGTAATAAGAACCATTTAGGTTTACGATCATTAATCTCTAAGCCAAATTTTCTAAGTTTGACAAAGTTTAGTGATGATTTGTATGCAGTAGAGCTGAAGAAAATGGAGCCATGCTACAACAAACCTATATATATTGGATTTTCGGTATTAGAGTTATCCAAATGGAAAATGTATGACTTCCATTACAGATATATGGTTCCAAAATTTAAAGAAAATTTGTCCTTAAATTATATGGATACCGATTCATTTATTTATTCAATTATAACAAATGACTTTTATGATGACATTCGTTGCGATGTCAGTATAAATTTCGATACGTCAGAATATCCCAAAGACAATCTTTTTAATTTACCACAGCTAAACAAAAAAGTATTGGGAATGATGAAAGACGAAAATAAGGGAGAAATAATGATTGAATTTGTAGGTTTACGATCAAAAATGTATTCCTTGTCAACTATTAATTCGGAGGACACTAAAAAGTCTAAAGGCGTCAAAAAATGTGTAATTAAAAAACTAACATTAAATGATTATAAGGAGTGTTTATTTGAACAGAAAATAGTTTCTGATGAAATGATTGTATTTAGAACTAAAGCTCATCAATTGTATACACAAAAGTTGCATAAAGTAGTACTTAATCATACGGATGATAAAAGAAATATTATGGAAGATAGAATAAATACTAGAGCTTGGGGTCACTTTAGAGATAGAATTGAAACTCATATGGAAATTGAATAATAATACTTTTGTTTATTACTATTGAGATAGCAGTGGTTAATGAAAATAAAAGGCTTTGTCTTTATACTTACTAAAATAAATTTTATTATTTTATATACATATATAAGATTACATCTAAATACATTTATTCTTATACAATAACCATTAAAATATATATATTTATTAATTAGTTTCTTAAAAATAACGTGTATGTTACTGTTTTTAAATTAATAATAATAATTATCTTTAAAGAAAAAAGTTAAAATATAAAACTTAAAAATTAAAAAATTGTTGTTCTTATTTCAAATTAGATTTTCTCTTTCAAGTAAAATAGCATTTTTTAAAGCGCAAACGCCATAGTTGTGATAACTGCAAAATGTGTTTTCTGGATACTTCTTATTAAGTTCCTTTAAATTTATACATCCAAAATCCTCTATATTTAAAACTTTTTTCTGCAGCATTTTTTCCAACCATTGGCTCTTTTCTGTTCCTTTTACATATATTGTAGAATTTTTTAAATTATTTTTTAAAAAATTACAAACACTCTTAAATGATACTACTCCTGTATTCCACTTAAGATGATGAAAATATTTTATTAACCAATATGCTTCTTTTTGCTCCTTTTGTGATAAACAATTGAAATCAAAAGGCGGTCTTATAATAAAATTGATATATTCCATAGAATTGAAAACAATTGCAACTTCTTTAACGATAAATTTGTTTGATTTTAATTTAAAACCTTGTAAATCAATGAAAACATGTTTACAAGACATCTTCTTTAGGATTTATAAAATTTTTCGAACTTGTCCCTTTAATGGTATATATTCAATAATACGATCGTGAATGAGAATACAATAAGCTGATGTGTTTGCTGGAACATTAGTTGCTGTTTCAAATTCAATTTTTATATCAATTGGTCCGCTGACAATAGATTCATTTTGATAACTAACATCTACTACTATTATTGGAGAATAATTTTTAAACTCTTGAGATGTGAGAAGCGGCTGGGAGTCTCGCATATAGTAGTTTTCTTAAAACCTTAGATACATATCATATAGAATTGCATAACGTTCATTCTGAAACTTTATGTTAAGGTCATCATATGGATAAGACTCTGAATTTAAATGTACTTTTAAATTAGTCAGATCGCAGTGTATAAATTTCTTTTCATGTTGGAATGCAATCAAAACAAAACGAGGGCGTTCTCTATTCGCTGCCAGCTTAACATTCCACACATGATTAGAAGACATATTTAGTTGTGGATTTATATGACAATCCCAACTTCTAAATGCAATTGGTATTGAAGTACCACTGTTTATTATTTTTATCATATTTAATTTACAAAAATCTGATAGTTGTACATGGGGAATTCTCCACGATATACTTGAAATTGTTAATTTAGCCTTTTCGGTAGAAACAGTTGAATAAACAAGATTCTCATCATTTTTATTACGTAATAGAATCAATTCATGTTTTGCATTCAATAATATTTTGTTATAGTCTTCAGCGAATCCCAAAAACAATTTCAGTGGTACATAAAAATTAAAATATCCATTTACGAGATCAATGTCATCAATTTTATTCCATCCAGCATTTTGCATTCCATTACTATCTATTGGTGATAATGAAACCAAATTTTTAATAGTACTTGATGTTCCTAAATGTCTTGTTTGATCAATTTCAACACCATTTACTTCGTAACGGATTTCATCAAATAGATGTGCTACAAAATTATTTTTTAATTTAATGTTGGCTGCAGAAGATACTAATTTTGAATTGCTATCATCTTTAACAAATCCTTCTACATATATAAAACTTTCCGATGGCAAAACATACAAGTCTTGATTTTGTATTGTTATACGAATTTCATCGTTATTATTGTAAGATTGTAAATATGGGGTATACGTATGGTAGGCCTTTTTAATTATATTTTCATCGGACAAAGGTTTATCCAGAACATCTATTATTGAACTCATGGTTTCTTCAATTTTAAATTTAATGATTTTAGAAATTCTTTATTTGAGTGCGTTAAATTTATATTTTTTAATGAATTCTTTGAATTTAATTTATTTTTCAATATTTTGTTAGAAGAAGAGTTTAATACTTTGTTTTTAGATATATTCTTCTTGTAAATTATCATTACTTTGTTGGTCTTAAATGTAATCGAATTGTAATTTCCTCTCCTCGGAAATTAAGTAAATCACCGTCTTGATCAACCACTCGCAGAGTAATGGAGCTTATCTCTCGACAGTTGATTGGTAAATAAATTAGATTCCTAGGAATCTCATCTATTTTATAGCCAGGTGGGACGTTAATGGCAAACTCATGCAAAGTATGTGCTTGGGAGTTATTCATGTATGTGTTGACAGCTATATTACTCTCAATTCGTAAAAGATTTACTTTAAAAATATTAACTGGTAGATCTGAGTAATGCTCTTTATTAGGTAATAGAATATTTTCTTTAAATCCCAAAAGCTTCCCAATTGTATTTTTCTTATTAAAGTATATTGGATCATTAGAGTTTTTTATTTTAACTTGCATCGTATTATTATTAGCTTCAATATTAATTTTATTTTGAGGACTATATCGTTGATATTGTTCTTTAATATAATCAACTATATCGTTTAGTTCATAAGATCCAATCGGAATTTCAATTACTTGTTCGCCAATATGAAACATATTTTTATAAACATCTACATTTGGAATACTATTGTATGAATGAAAATCTGTAAGTGCACACTCATATTTTCCGTCCAACTCAATTGGAGGAAAATAGTTAGCCGTCAACTCAGTTGAATTAGAGCTTAAAGTGAGAGTTATTGACATTTCGACTGTTGAATTGCAAATAAAGTAAAAAACATAATATTATTTATTTAAAAATAATTTATTTACATATATTTTTTTGTTCTTTTCTTATTTAATAATAACAATACATTAACTCTTACATTCTATTATTATAATTATATCTACTCTTACAAACTACAATATATCAATCTTATTAATCCAAGAATTGTGTTGATTAGAAAATCCCAACCATTTTACATATGCCATGTCTCCTTTAGTTTTAAGAATTTTTTCAACAAGGTATGTATCAGGAAATCGAGTTTTTGAAAGTTCATCATCATAGAAACCACCTTCAATTGGATTTCCTTGATAGTCATCTAGTATGTATGTTGCAGGATACGTATTTTTTACTGTTTTAATTTTAAAAATTTCTGTAGTCCAATTGGGAGTGTAACCTTTTTCAAAAATGTGTTTATATTTGCTTATGCGTACATAATCTCCAACATTAAATTTAGATTTTTTAAATATTTTTAAATGATTGTAAACGGTTTGCAATAATTTCATTTCGTTTCCAGAATTAACGTCAATTGGTGCCATTTTAATGGTGCGATGAACTTTTCTATTATATTTATTAATTAGATCTTTGTAAATATCAAGCCAATAATATGAACCATTAAAACTAAATTCTTTCCACATCATTCCTTTTAGAGTTCGATTAAATCGTTCTACTATTGAGGCTTTCATTATACTAAATGTTGAGTAGTGATTTATATTATGGTTGTGCATGAGGATATTAAATTGTTTATTGAAAAATTCTTTACCATCATCAGTCTGCAAGTTTTTGGGAACTCGACCTAATTTTAAAATACTTTTCATTGCTTGAAATACTTCAGTTGCTGTTTTTGTTTTAAGTGCAACACCCCATGCAAACTTGGAAAAAGTATCAATGATCGTTAACAAATATCGATATTTTTTATTATATGTAGAATAATTCCCCATTTCAACTAAATCAGCTTGCCAGAGATCATCTATGCCTTTCATTACAACTCTTCGACGTATAAAATTTTTTCGGGCTGGTTTATGAAGTTCATTTACTAAGTCTCTTTTTGTTGAATACATAATTATTAAGTAAGTCCTCTTTACTTAAGGGAATATTGTTATCTCCTGTTCTTTATTTTTAATATCAAGCCTGTTATATAGTTTCTGATTTAAGATTTTGAGTCTTCTTTCAAAATCTTTTTTCATTTTCTCTATTATTTGATAAACTTCATTAATATTCTTGTTTAATTGATCCATTACCTCCTTCTGTGTTTTTTCAATTTGAGATTGCAAAAACATTTTATTGACACCATCGTTTTCTTCCAAAGCATTCGACATATGTTTGATTCTTTTGTTTTGAACATCAATGTTGTTATCTGTATCCATAAAGAACCCAAGCAATTTAGGCGCATTTTTCATAGAAATTATGCCACTTGTATCGTTAATATAGTGACCAAATTTGTCGACAGACATTACTTAATGTTAATTTTATAGTTATTCAATAATGTTAGCTTCGTATAATTCTTCAATAATAGAAACAATTTCGTTATTATGATTGCTGTGGCCTGCAGCTTGTGATGCGAGCAGGAGTCTAAGTCGATCTATCAACTCATTTGGATCATCCCAGTATATATAGTTGGGTTTATTTGGATTTAAATTCATTAACCCACTTCCAATATAATTTTCATTTGTTGTTTTTATTGTATCAGATGAAGTGGGAGATTGAGGTGTTTTGGTAGATGGATTTTTAGGTTTAATCAATTTTCTGATAATGTTCTTGTATTTATATGCTCTTGTACCCCTTATATGACCATCTGAGCTATAACCTATTTTATAGGCATTTGTATTATTTAATATTTTTTTATAAATATCTAACTCAGATTTATCATAGTTTTTTGGTATTTTTTGAAACATTAATGAAAATGAACCTGGAGTGAGTGCCCATATTTGGTTTCCAACTTGAATCTTATCTTCATTAAATTGAATGTTACTATCACCAAATTTCCATTCATTATTTGAATCTTTATGTACTCCATATAGTGTGTCTAACTCATTTCTTTTTTCTAAATATAACAAATCATTAAAATTTATATGATTATTTGGATTTTCTGTTTCTGGTTGAGAATAAAAATCATCATCATCATCATCATTATAATCTTCAGAGTTACTTGCAGCAGTAGATAATATATTTTTTTCTGGTTTTATAATTGGAATATAAGAATCTGTTTTAAATTGTTCTTGTTGCTTTGATTCATTTTTAATTTTATTCTTTTCAATTTTTAAATTTACTTTGGTATTTTTCGAACTATTAATGAAATTTTTCAGGGGTTCTGTTATGGGTTTAAATGTATCTTTAAGTTGTTCACGAGTATCAGCTTCACCAATTTTTATACTGCGAAATTTCTTTTTTAAAACATTTCTTCTCTTTATCAACTCTTTTAAAACTTTTTCATTAATTTTTTTATCGGACATCAGATCAGCTATTCGTTGGTTAACAATGCGTTTTATTGTTGTAATATCTTTAAAGGTTGATGTTATACTAATAATCGTATAAAATATATTCTATAATTTATATTGTTATAAAATAATCAAACTGCTTTCTATATCTCCCATCATTTAATTCATCATCTTTACTTATAACCAAAAATCCATATTTATCTTTCCAACATTCTCCACAAATTTCATGAAACTTTTCGTAACTCATATCGCTACCAACATGATCAGCATATATATGTTTTATATTCATTTCATCTTGCTTAAACATAATAATCATATTAGCATTATCTCTTATTAAATGTTTGGGAATTCTTGTATATGTTTGACATAAGTAGAATGAATCTACATTTCTATGTCTACCCATACAAAAATATGCACGTATATTGTTTTGTTTTTCACATGCAACATCATCGAAAATCATAACTGAATTGTTTTGTGCTTCATCTGGAGGTATTACAGAATCATTATCAGAAAACGTATGAAACCCCATTCCTTTAATTGGTGTTATCAATTTTCTTAAATATTCATACTTTGGCTGAAATAGTGATTTTGAGTATAAATAGATGTTTTCAAATTTCAGTCCATTAGGACTCTCTAGTAAGCTTATCATAACGTTAGTCTTGCCACAATTTGAAGGACCTACAATAAGCGCACGAATAGAATTCGGTAATATAGAACTATGTCTACATTTTGAATTTAAATTCGTTGAAGAATCCGTATTACGAACAAAAATATTTTTATGTTGTTTTATTAAACGCATCTTTAGAACTAAATGAAATAATTAAATATTCTCTTTTTCTTATAGAATAAAATTAAATAAAATGGTAATACGTTTTAAAAACAAGATTAATTGTAATAAAGTCGTCAGAGGAGAAGGTTTAATTAATAAATTGGTAAATTCACTTCCTTTTGAACTACATCTTCCTGGTTATCAATATTGTGGTCCTGGAACGAAATTACAAAAACGTTTAGAACGAGGTGATAAAGGAATTAATCTATTAGACGGTGCATGTAAAGAACACGATATTGCTTATTCAAAAAGTAGAGATATAAATATAAGACATCAAGCTGATAAAATTCTTGAGAACAGAGCTTGGGAACGAGTACTTTCAAAAGATAGCAGTCTTCCAGAAAAATCGTTGGCATATTTGGTTACTAACGCAATGAAAGCAAAAACTAAACTCGGTATGGGGATGACTAAGCAAAACAAAAGTAATAGGAAATCAAAATCGAATAAAGTTATTGGAAGAAAACTGTTCAATTCAACGCTAAAAGCAACAACAAAAATTTTAAGAAAAGAAAAACCAACAGATCTTAACGCTGCTATCAAGATTGCACGTAAAACCATTAACAAATCCTTAAAGGGAAGGAAATCTGAAATTGTAGTACCACGTGTAATACGTGTTCCAAAAGTTGGTGGTGTTTTACCATTAATACCAATATTAACAGCTTTAGGTGTAATTGGTACCCTATCGAGTGGAGGTGCTAACATAGCAAAAGCAGTTAATGCAGCAAAGAATGCTAAACTCCAACTTGATGAAGCGACTAGACACAATAAGAATATGGAAGCAATAGCAATGGGTAAAGGACTTTACCTCAAACCATATAAGAAAGGATATGGATTAACTTATGAAGAAAAAGCAAAAAACTTCTAAACAAGCTACCCAAAAGACCATTGACTGATATTGATATACGAAAATTCTCAAAAAATATTCCACATTTTAGAGGAATTTTCATGTTAGACGCAATACCAAAACATCCCAGAAATATTGAATGTGGAGTAATTAATTTGGATTCTACAATCGGTAGTGGTACACATTGGGTAGCTTACTATAAAAACAATAAACAAATAGAATATTATGATAGTTTTGGAAATTTACAACCACCATTGGAACTAGTTGAGTACCTAGGAGGAAATATAAAATATAACTACAATCAACATCAAAACTATGATTCATTTAATTGTGGTCATTTATGTCTTGAATTTTTATATAAAATAACTGAAAAAGAAATTAATAAATAAAACAATTGAAATTATTTTAAAAAGAAAAACCATGTTTTTTTTATTTAATTATTTTAAGGTACATATTATTATTATTTTTATCGTTAAAATATAATTTAAAAACTGTTAAAGTTTGCGTATATGGGATATCTAGAATTGGCTTCAAAGATATCACCCTCCTCAAATGGCTTCAATCGCAAGTTTTTCTCCCCTTCCCTGGATATAAGATACGATCCAGATGATAAATTCTTCAAATCTTCGTCAGTTAGCGTATTGTAGCGATATGGCAAAAACAATATATTCTCCTCAAGCTCAACTTTTATTGAGCTCCCATACTTGGTATTCACTCTACTTGCATTCATAATAATGTGTTTAGAAGATATTGCAAGATCCTTAATGTGAATTAAGGATTTGCTGTAGCTCAGAGTATTAAATTTGGTTACTAAGTTTTTCGAGGGTTCCATTTTTCACAACCGATCACGTTAGTTTCTTTTTTTCAACTGAGATTAAAACCACTTCTCTAAATTGAAAAGAGCTTAACTAAATCAAAAATAATCTATTTTATTAATCAAGAAAAAGTTTATTGATATATAATCATGTGAATAAATGAGACGAAGACATACATTTCTTCCCTTTGCTCTAAAGAAAGAAATCGATATAAATAAATATGGAATAACACTACCAAATAAATAGGAACCAATACAGAACAAATTACCGAATAGCATTGAGAAAATTAATATAGTTTTCTCTTTCACTCTAGTTATTAAGTAAACCGAATAGCATTGAGAAATTTAATATAGTTTTCTCTTTCACTCTAGTTATTAATTAAACCGAATAGAATTGAGAAATTTAATATAGTTTTCTCTTTCACTCTAGTTATTAATTAAACCGAATAGAATTGAGAAATTTAATATAGTTTTCTCTTTCACTCTAGTTATTAAGTAAACCGAATAGAAGTGAGAAATTTAATATACTCTTCTCTTTCACTCTAGTTATTAAGTAAAATGTTGTGAAATAATAACTAGAAATTTAAAAACGAGAAACATTAACAAGTAGGACGCCAAGCGGATACAACTCAAAAATGTGTACATTAAAAGAATTTTTAGTAAAATTTTTAACCAAATTTGAGGAAGTTATCCTGCATGAGCACAGGCTGTGCATAGAAAGTTTCATACCAATGCTGGATGAAAATGAAGACTTCGGCGTTGCTGAAAGTGATGATGGGGAGCCACATTTCCAATGCTGCCCATGGTACAGCTCGTATTGTGAAGAAGGGCCTACTCCGTGCAGATGTGCGGTTTATATATTAAGAAAAATTAATGTAATAAATTTAATAAATAATTATCATTTAATATTTAATAAAGACCAATAATAAAAATCAAAACTTTTTCTCTTTTTTTTATTTATTTATTTATTTTCAGTTCTATTTCAGCAAATAAAATGTATTCTAATACAAATAAAATAATAAATAAAATTAATAACAAAAAATGATAAATAAAAAAATATTTTGCTACATTTATTATGGATGATGAAATTTCAGCGTTTTGCATCATTGTATTTGAAGATTCGACAAATGTAATTGGGATTTCAATAACTTGATCATCATAATTAGTAATGTGATTGCTTCTAGCGATATTATCGTTTTTAATTTCAATATTATACTGAGGAATGTTAGAAAAATTATCGTGTCGTATTTTACCTTCTACTTCTCTGAGACCACAGGTATCATAACAGGGTGGTGGTAGTAGTTGATTTAACACATTCCAATTAATAGGTACATTATTGGTACAACATCTTCTCAGTAAAGCACAATTTGGTGACCAACGCAAATGTTCTGTTAAAGGTTGATCAGTAGGCCCCCAACTCCAAATTTCAACTTCGCAAAAATAACATTTTGTTTTGTCATAATCTCCACTATAAAACATCCCAGTCATAGCTAACTCTCTTTTATCTACCCATTTTAATGGCCAGCATGAAAAAGTTTTTAAACGCTCATCTTCTCTATGGAAAATATCAGTCATGCTATAGCGTGGCGTAAATGAAGATTGTTTTAAATGCTGATCTTCACTGCAATCGAATTTTAGATCTTTAACCATTTGAAATTTTTTTCTTTCATAATTTCAACCGCAAATTTTAAAAATACTATTTGAACTCCACGATAAATCACAATGTACTTGCTGTTGAAATGAATTGTATACGCTATTTATACATGGATATGTTCAGCCATTTAAAATTATTTTCGAAATGTGATGCAATATAAGAAACATTTATTTTACTTTTACTTTTTAGTATGTACATATATTTTATTTAATAACTACTTAAAAGTATTTGAATAAAAAGAAGAAAAAATTTACATTTATAAACTTAAATCTAGTTCTCTAATGAAGCGATCTCCTTCTTCATCCAAATAAAACCCGTCATTTGCCTTTAAAATGATTTTATCTCCCTCTTCGTCTTCCAAAAAATACTCAATTTCCCACAAAAAATCGTAGTAAGCCATTTGGTTGTTAGGGATATCTTCCATAGAATTTTCATCGCCAAATTCAATTTCAAAATCGCTCAAATTCATTGTTCAAATCTTCAATGCTCAAATGTAAATAAACCTAGTTTTCAGAAGTATACTCCACTAAGCCTTTTAAGAAGGGCAAGAAAACAAACTGCAATTAATGTTTTGTTTTATAAACAAATTGTACATTCTAACACGCTCAATCATGTTTATGCTTCTTAAATATAACAAAAAGATTTCTTCATCAGATTAATGTAAACAAACATGCAGACACATCGTCAGCATTTTATAACAAAATACAAATTCTTTTTAAATCTTCTTAGGAGACGTTATATTATGAAAGAAAACAAACTGCAAATAAGAATAACATAATGTCAGCATAAACGGGAACAAAATATTTCTTAATACAAAGAAGAAAACAAAACTAAATTTAAATTCTTTGACTATTGTGTTAATTCTAAAAACTGTTTTAAAAGAATCGCAAACTTGTTTTTTACTTGAGAATTATAATTTTGAACTTTTATTTTCTATTTTGTCGATTTTGACTTCGATAGTTTTGATAAAATTAAACTGCTTAGAATCACTGTTGAAATGAGATCAAATCCAAATCCTACCACAGAAATAAATTTCAATAAAATAAAATTCACCAACTGGTTCGGAACTAGGATAAGTGGTGAAAAAATAAACTTCACCTCATCAAAAAGCTTCAGAAACTTGCTAAAAAATAAATATCAAAATTATATAAATGGTTCGGAACTAAGATAAGTTGTTAAAAACATAATTTTCACCTCATAAAAATGGTTCGGAAAATAAATAAAATGTTTCGGAACTTGCTTAAAAAATAAAAGCTTAAAATAGAGTTTACATTAAAAACTTAAAATAGAGTTTACATCAAAATACACATTTTGTTGGTATTTTTTTTCACAAAATTTTTAAAATCCTAAATAAATATTCAAATCAACGCTTAAAACCCCTCAAAATACCCATTTTGTTGGTATTTTCTTCACAAAATTTTTAAAATCCTTAATAAATATTCAAATCAACGCTTAAAACCCCTCAAAATACCCATTTTGCTGGTATTTTCTTCACAAAATTTTTAAAATCCTTAATAAATATTCAAATCAACGCTTAAAACCCCTCAAAATAGCCATTTTGTTGGTATTTTCTTCACAAAATTTTTAAAATCCTAAATAAATATTCAAATCAACGCTTAAATCCCCTAAAATACCCATTTTTTTGGTATTTTGTTCACAAAATTTTTAAATTTCTATTGGAAATGAAATAAATGTATGCGCCATCTAAGTCTAAAAAAAACTGAATTTCACAATCAGCGCCATCTATATGTGAAAATTACTGTTCACCTCATCTACTCGTATACCGCAAATGGTTCTGAACTTGGATACTCTATTACACCACACATTCCTTTTCGCATTATCGGAACCGGACACAGTCCAAGATCCCCATTACCTATCTACTAACCTATAAGCACTTTATCCAAATTGTATTTGTGAAAATTTTTATACATTTTTGAAAATTTGACTTAGAGTGAAATTCTCTTGAAAGTGCTGTGTGAGGGATATGGCCACTGTGTCCAAACCCTTCGATCGCAGGGAATCAAACCTAATGGAAAATGAAGACTATGGACAGGGCTACAATAACCTATAAGCTACAATAACCTATAAGCTACAATAACCTATAAGCACTTTATCCAAATTGTATTTGTGAAAATTTTTATACATTTTTGAAAATTTGACTTAGAGTGAAATTCTCTTGAAAGTGCTGTGTGAGGGATATGGCCACTGTGTCCAAACCCTTCGATCGCAGGGAATCAAACCTAATGGAAAATGAAGACTATGGACAGGGCTACAATAACCTATAAGCACTTTATCCAAATTGTATTTGTGAAAATTTTTATACATTTTTGAAAATTTGACTTAGAGTGAAATTCTCTTGAAAGTGCTGTGTGAGGGATATGGCCACTGTGTACAAACCCTTTGATCAGAGGGAATCAAACCTAATGGAAAATGAAGACTACGGACAGGGATACAATAACCTATAAGCACTTTATCCAAATTTTATTTGTGAAAATTTTTATACATTTTTGAAAATTTGACTTAGAGTGAAATTCTCTTGAAAGTGCTGTGTGAGGGATATGGCCACTGTGTCCAAAACCTTCGATCGCAGGGAATCAAACCTAATGGAAAATGAAGACTATGGACAGGGCTACAATAACCTATAAGCACTTTATCCAAATTGTATTTGTGAAAATTTTTATACATTTTTGAAAATTTGGCTTAGAGTGAAATTCTCTTGAAAGTGCTGTGTGAGGGATATGGCCACTGTGTCCAAACCCTTCGATCGCAAGGAATCAAACCTAATGGAAAATGAAGACTATGGACAGGGCTACAATAACCTATAAGCTACAATAACCTATAAGCACTTTATCCAAATTGTATTTGTGAAAATTTTTATACATTTTTGAAAATTTGACTTAGAGTGAAATTCTCTTGAAAGTGCTGTGTGAGGGATATGGCCACTGTGTCCAAACCCTTCGATCGCAGGGAATCAAACCTAATGGAAAATGAAGACTATGGACAGGGCTACAATAACCTATAAGCACTTTATCCAAATTCTATTTGTGAAAATTTTTATACATTTTTGAAAATTTGACTTAGCGTGAAATTCTCTTGAAAGTGCTGTGTGAGGGATATGGCCACTGTGTCCAAACCCTTCGATCTCAGTCAATCAAACCTAATAGAAAATGAAGACTATGGACAGGGCTACAATAAATAACCTATAAGCTACAATAACCTATAAGCACTTTATCCAAATTGTATTTGTGAAAATTTTTATACATTTTTGAAAATTTGACTTAGAGTGAAATTCTCTTGAAAGTGCTGTGTGAGGGATATGGCCACTGTGTCCAAACCCTTCGATCGCAGGGAATCAAACTTAATGAAAAATGAAGACTATGGACAGGGCTACAATAACCTATAAGCACTTTATCCAAATTGTATTTGTGAAAATTTTTATACATTTTTGAAAATTTGACTTAGAGTGAAATTCTCTTGAAAGTGCTGTGTGAGGGATATGGCAACTGTGTCCAAACCCTTCGATCGCAGGGAACCAAACCTAATGGAAAATGAAGACTATAGACAGGGCTAAAATAACCTATAAGCACTTTATCCAAATTGTATTTGTGAAAATTTTTATACATTTTTGAAAATTTGACTTAGAGTGAAATTATCTTGAAAGTGCTGTGTGAGGGATATGGCCACTGTGTCCAAACCCTTCGATCGCAGGGAATCAAACCTAATGGAAAATGAAGACTATGGACAGGGCTACAATAACCTATAAGCACTTTATCCAAATTGTATTTGTGAAAATTTTTATACATTTTTGAAAATTTGACTTAGAGTGAAATTCTCTTGAAAGTGCTGTGTGAGGGATATGGCCACTGTGTCCAAACCCTTCGATCGCAGGGAATCAAACCTAATGGAAAATGAAGACTATGGACAGGGCTACAATAACCTATAAGCACTTTATCCAAATTGTATTTGTGAAAATGTTTATACATTTTTGAAAATTTGACTTAGAGTGAAATTCTCTTGAAAGTGCTGTGTGAGGGATATGGCCACTGTGTCCAAACCCTTCGATCGCAGGGAATCAAACCTAATGGAAAATGAAGACTATGGACAGGGCTACAATAACCTATAAGCTACAATAACCTATAAGCACTTTATCCAAATTGTATTTGTGAAAATTTTTATACATTTTTGAAAATTTGACTTAGAGTGAAATTCTCTTGAAAGTGCTGTGTGAGGGATATGGCCACTGTGTACAAACCCTTTGATCAGAGGGAATCAAACCTAATGGAAAATGAAGACTACGGACAGGGATACAATAACCTATAAGCACTTTATCCAAATTTTATTTGTGAAAATTTTTATACATTTTTTAAAATTTGACTTAGAGTGAAATTCTCTTGAAAGTGCTGTGTGAGGGATATGGCCACTGTGTCCAAAACCTTCGATCGCAGGGAATCAAACCTAATGGAAAATGAAGACTATGGACAGGGCTACAATAACCTATAAGCACTTTATCCAAATTGTATTTGTGAAAATTTTTATACATTTTTGAAAATTTGGCTTAGAGTGAAATTCTCTTGAAAGTGCTGCGGAGGGATATGGCCACTGTGTCCAAACCCTTCGATCGCAAGGAATCAAACCTAATGGAAAATGAAGACTATGGACAGGGCTACAATAACCTATAAGCGCTTTATCCAAATTGTATTTGTGAAAATTTTTATACATTTTTGAAAATTTGACTAAGAGTGAAATTCTCTTGAAAGTGCTGTGTGAGGGATATGGCCACTGTGTCCAAACCCTTCGATCGCAGGGAATCAAACCTAATGAAAACGGAAGACTATGAACAGGGCTACAATAACCTATAAGCACTTTATCCAAATTGTATTTGTGAAAATTTGTATACATATTTGAAAATTTCACTTAGAGTGAAATTCTCTTGAAAGTGCTGTGTGAGGGATATGGCCACTGTGTCCAAACCCTTCGATCGCAGGGAACCAAACCTAATGGAAAATGAAGACTATGGACAGGGCTACAATAACCTATAAGCACTTTATCCAAATTGTATTTGTGAAAATTTTTATACATTTTTGAAAATTTGACTTAGAGTGAAATTCTCTTGGAAGTGCTGTGTGAGGGATATGGCCACTGTGTCCAAACCCTTCGATCGCAGGGAATCAAACCTAATGGAAAATGAAGACTATGGACAGGGCTACAATAACCTATAAGCACTTTATCCAAATTGTATTTGTGAAAATTTTTATACATTTTTGAAAATTTGACTTAGCGTGAAATTCTCTTGAAAGTGCTGTGTGAGGGATATGGCCACTGTGTCCAAACCCTTCGATCTCAGTCAATCAAACCTAATGGAAAATGAAGACTATGGACAGGGCTACAATAACCTATAAGCTACAATAACCTATAAGCACTTTATCCAAATTGTATTTGTGAAAATTTTTATACATTTTTGAAAATTTGACTTAGAGTGAAATTCTCTTGAAAGTGCTGTGTGAGGGATATGGCCACTGTGTCCAAACCCTTCGATCGCAGGGAATCAAACCTAATGAAAAATGAAGACTATGGACAGGGCTAAAATAGCTTATAAGCTACAATAAACTATAAGCACTTTATCCAAATTGTATTTGTGAAAATTTTTATACATTTTTGAAAATTTGACTTAGATTGAAATTCTCTTGAAAGTGCTGTGTGAGGGATATGGCCACTGTGTCCAAACCGTTCGATAGCAGGGAACCAAACCTAATGGACAATGAAGACTATGGACAGGGCTACAATAACCTTTAAGCACTTTATCCAAATTGTATTTGTGAAAATTTTTATGCATTTTTGAAAATTTGACTTAGAGTGAAATTCTCTTGAAAGTGCTGTGTGAGGGATATGGCCACTGTGTCCAAACCCTTCGATCGCAGGGAATCAAACCTAATGGACAACGAAGACTATGGACAGGGCTACAATAACCTTTAAGCACTTTATCCAAATTGTATTTGTGAAAATTTTCATAAATTTTTGAAAATTTGACTTAGAGTGAAATTCTCTTGAAAGTGCTGTGTGAGGGATATGGCCACTGTGTCCAAACCCTTCGATCGCAGGGAATCAAACCTAATGGAAAATGAAGACTATGGACAGGGCTACAATAACCTTTAAGCACTTTATCCAAATTGTATTTGTGAAAATTTTTATACATTTTTGAAAATTTGACTTAGAGTGAAATTCTCTTGAAAGTGCTGTGTGAGGGATATGGCCACTGTGTCCAAACCCTTCAATAGCAGGGAACCAAACCTAATGGACAATGAAGACTATGGACAGGGCTACAATAACCTTTAAGCACTTTATCCAAATTGTATTTGTGAAAATTTTTATACATTTTTGAAAATTTGACTTAGAGTGAAATTCTCTTGAAAGTGCTGTGTGAGGGATATGGCCACTGTGTCCAAACCCTTCGATAGCAGGGAACCAAACCTAATGGACAATGAAGACTATGGACAGGGCTACAATAACCTTTAAGCACTTTATCCAAATTGTATTTGTGAAAATTTTTATACATTTTTGAAAATTTGACTTAGAGTGAAATTCTCTTGAAAGTGCTGTGTGAGGGATATGGCCACTGTGTCCAAACCCTTCGATCGCAGGGAATCAAACCTAATGGACAACGAAGACTATGGACAGGGCTACAATAACCTATAAGCACTTTATCCAAATTGTATTTGTGAAAATTTGTATACATTTTTGAAAATTTGACTTAGAGTGAAATTCTCTTGAAAGTGCTGTGTGAGGGATATGGCCACTGTGTCCAAACCCTTCGATCGCAGGGAATCAAACCTAATGGAAAATGAAGACTATGGACAGGGCTACAATAACCTATAAGCACTTTATCCAAATTGTATTTGTGAACATTTTTATACATTTTTGAAAATTTGACTTAGAGTGAAATTCTCTTGAAAGTGCTGTGTGAGGGATATGGCCACTGTGTCCAAACCCTTCGATCTCAGGCAATCAAACCTAATGGAAAATGAAGACTATGGACAGGGCTACAATAACCTATAAGCACTTTATCCAAATTGTATTTGTGAAAATTTTTATACATTTTTGAAAATTTGACTTAGAGTGAAATTCTCTTGAAAGTGCTGTGTGAGGGATATGGCCACTGTGTCCAAACCCTTCGATCGCAGGGAATCAAACATAATGGAAAATGAAGACTATGGACAGGGCTACAATAACCTATAAGCACTTTATCCAAATTGTGTTTGTGAAAATTTTTATACATTTTTGAAAATTTGACTTAGAGTGAAATTCTCTTGAAAGTGCTGTGTGAGGGATATGGCCACTGTGTCCAAACCCTTCGATCGCAGGGAATCAAACCTAATGGAAAATGAAGACTATGGACAGGGCTACAATAACCTATAAGCACTTTATCCAAATTGTATTTTTGAAAATTTTTATACATTTTTGAAAATTTGACTAAGAGTGAAATTCTCTTGAAAGTGCTGTGTGAGGGATATGGCCACTGTGTCCAAACCCTTCGATCGCAGGGAACCAAACCTAATGGAAAATGAAGACTATGGACAGGGCTACAATAACCTATAAGCACTTTATCCAAATTGTATTTGTGAAAATTTTTATGCATTTTTGAAAATTTGACTTAGAGTGAAATTCTCTTGAAAGTGCTGTGTGAGGGATATGGCCACTGTGTCCAAACCCTTCAATCGCAGGGAATCAAACCTAATGGAAAAGGAAGACTATGGACAGGGCTACAATAACCTATAAGCTACAATAACCTATAAGCACTTTATCCAAATTGTATTTGTGAAAATTTTTATACATTTTTGAAAATTTGACTTAGAGTGAAATTCTCTTGAAAGTGCTGTGTGAGGGATATGGCCACTGTGTCCAAACCCTTCGATCGCAGGGAATCAAACCTAATGGAAAATGGAGACTATGGACAGGGGTACAATAACCTTTAAGCACTTTATCCAAATTGTATTTGTGAAAATTTTTATACATTTTTGAAAATTTGACTTAGAGTGAAATTCTCTTGAAAGTGCTGTGTGAGGGATATGGCCACTGTGTCCAAACCCTTCGATCGCAGGGAATCAAACCTAATGGAAAATGAAGACTATGGACAGGGCTACAATAACCTATAAGCACTTTATCCAAATTGTATTTGTGAAAATTTTTATACATTTTTGAAAATTTGACTTAGAGTGAAATTCTCTTGAAAGTGCTGTGTGAGGGATATGGCCACTGTGTCCAAACCCTTCGATCGCAGGGAATCAAACCTAATGGAAAATGAAGGCTATGGACAGGGCTACAATAACCTATATGCTACAATAACCTATAAGCACTTTATCCAAATTGTATTTGTGAAAATTTTTATAAATTTTTTAAAATTTGACTTAGAGTGAAATTCTCTTGAAAGTGCTGTGTGAGGGATATGGCCACTGTGTCCAAACCCTTCGATCGCAGGGAACCAAACCTAATGGAAAATGAAGACTATGGACAGGGCTACAATAACCTAAAAGCTACAATAACCTATAAGCACTTTATCCAAATTGTATTTGTGAAAATTTTTATACATTTTGGAAAATTTGAAATTCTTTTGAAAGTGCTGTGTGAGGGATATGGCCACTGTGTCCAAACCCTTCGATCGCAGGGAATCAAACCTAATGAAAAATGAAGACTATAAACAGGGCTACAATAACCTATAAGCACTTTATCCAAATTGTATTTGTGAAAATTTTTATACATTTTTGAAAATTTGACTTAGAGTGAAATTCTCTTGAAAGTGCTGTGTGAGGGATATGGCAACTGTGTCCAAACCCTTCGATCGCAGGGAACCAAACCTAATGGAAAATGAAGACTATGGACAGGGCTACAATAACCTATAAGCACTTTATCCAAATTGTATTTGTGAAAATTTTTATACATTTTTGAAAATTTGACTTAGAGTGAAATTCTCTTGAAAGTGCTGTGTGAGGGATATGGCCACTGTGTCCAAACCCTTCGATCGCAGGGAATCAAACATAATGGAAAATGAAGACTATGGACAGGGCTACAATAACCTATAAGCACTTTATCCAAATTGTATTTGTGAAAATTTTTATGCATTTTTGAAAATTTGACTTAGAGTGAAATTCTCTTGAAAGTGCTGTGTGAGGGATATGGCCACTGTGTCCAAACCCTTCGATCGCAGGGAATCAAACCTAATGGAAAATGAAGACTATGGACAGGGCTACAATAACCTATAAGCACTTTATCCAAATTATATTTGTGAAAATTTTTATACATTTTTGAAAATTTGACTTAGAGTGAAATTCTCTTGAAAGTGCTGTGTGAGGGATATGGCCACTGTGTCCAAACCCTTCGATCGCAGGGAATCAAACCTAATGGAAAATGAAGACTATGGACAGGGCTACAATAACCTATAAGCACTTTATCCAAATTGTATTTGTGAAAATTTTTATACATTTTTAAAGTTTGACTTAGAGTGAAATTCTCTTGAAAGTGCTGTGTGAGGGATATGGCCACTGTGTCCAAACCCTTCGATCGCAGGGAATCAAACCTAATGGAAAATGAAGGCAATGGACAGGGCTACAATAACCTATAAGCTACAATAACCTATAAGCACTTTATCCAAATTGTATTTGTGAAAATTTTTATAAATTTTTTAAAATTTGACTTAGAGTGAAATTCTCTTGAAAGTGCTGTGTGAGGGATATGGCCACTGTGTCCAAACCCTTCGATCGCAGGGAACCAAACCTAATGGAAAATGAAGACTATGGACAGGGCTACAATAACCTAAAAGCTACAATAACCTATAAGCACTTTATCCAAATTGTATTTGTGAAAATTTTTATACATTTTGGAAAATTTGAAATTCTCTTGAAAGTGCTGTGTGAGGGATATGGCCACTGTGTCCAAACCCTTCGATCGCAGGGAATCAAACCTAATGAAAAATGAAGACTATGGACAGGGCTACAATAACCTATAAGCACTTTATCCAAATTGTATTTGTGAAAATTTTTATACATTTTTGAAAATTTGACTTAGAGTGAAATTCTCTTGAAAGTGCTGTGTGAGGGATATGGCAACTGTGTCCAAACCCTTCGATCGCAGGGAACCAAACCTAATGGAAAATGAAGACTATGGACAGGGCTACAATAACCTATAAGCACTTTATCCAAATTGTATTTGTGAAAATTTTTATACATTTTTGAAAATTTGACTTAGAGTGAAATTCTCTTGAAAGTGCTGTGTGAGGGATATGGCCACTGTGTCAAAACCCTTCGATCGCAGGGAATCAAACCTAATGGAAAATGAAGACTATGGACAGGGCTACAATAACCTATAAGCACTTTATCCAAATTGTATTTGTGAAAATTTTTATGCATTTTTGAAAATTTGACTTAGAGTGAAATTCTCTTGAAAGTGCTGTGTGAGGGATATGGCCACTGTGTCCAAACCCTTCGATCGCAGGGAATCAAACCTAATGGAAAATGAAGACTATGGACAGGGCTACAATAACCTTTAAGCACTTTATCCAAATTGTATTTGTGAAAATTTTTATACATTTTTGAAAATTTGACTTAGAGTGAAATTCTCTTGAAAGTGCTGTGTGAGGGATATGGCCACTGTGTCCAAACCCTTCGATCTCAGGCAATCAAACCTAATGGAAAATGAAGACTATGGACAGGGCTACAATAACCTATAAGCTACAATAACCTATAAGCACTTTATCCAAATCGTATTTGTGAAAATTTTTATACATTTTTGAAAATTTGACTTAGAGTGAAATTCTCTTGAAAGTGCTGTGTGAGGGATATGGCCACTGTGTCCAAACCCTTCGATCGCAGGGAATCAAACATAATGGAAAATGAAGACTATGGACAGGGCTACAATAACCTATAAGCACTTTATCCAAATTGTGTTTGTGAAAATTTTTATACATTTTTGAAAATTTGACTTAGAGTGAAATTCTCTTGAAAGTGCTGTGTGAGGGATATGGCCACTGTGTCCAAACCCTTCGATCGCATGGAATCAAACCTAATGGAAAATGAAGACTATGGACAGGGCTACAATAACCTATAAGCACTTTATCCAAATTGTATTTGTGAAAATTTTTATACATTTTTGAAAATTTGACTAAGAGTGAAATTCTCTTGAAAGTGCTGTGTGAGGGATATGGCCACTGTGTCCAAACCCTTCGATCGCAGGGAACCAAACCTAATGGAAAATGAAGACTATGGACAGGGCTACAATAACCTATAAGCACTTTATCCAAATTGTATTTGTGAAAATTTTTATGCATTTTTGAAAATTTGACTTAGAGTGAAATTCTCTTGAAAGTGCTGTGTGAGGGATATGGCCACTGTGTCCAAACCCTTCAATCGCAGGGAATCAAACCTAATGGAAAATGAAGACTATGGACAGGGCTACAATAACCTATAAGCACTTTATCCAAATTGTATTTGTGAAAATTTTTATACATTTTTGAAAATTTGACTTAGAGTGAAATTCTCTTGAAAGTGCTGTGTGAGGGATATGGCCACTGTGTCAAAACCCTTCGATCGCAGGGAATCAAACCTAATGGAAAATGAAGACTATGGACAGGGCTACAATAACCTATAAGCACTTTATCCAAATTGTATTTGTGAAAATTTTTATGCATTTTTGAAAATTTGACTTAGAGTGAAATTCTCTTGAAAGTGCTGTGTGAGGGATATGGCCACTGTGTCCAAACCCTTCGATCGCAGGGAATCAAACCTAATGGAAAATGAAGACTATGGACAGGGCTACAATAACCTTTAAGCACTTTATCCAAATTGTATTTGTGAAAATTTTTATACATTTTTGAAAATTTGACTTAGAGTGAAATTCTCTTGAAAGTGCTGTGTGAGGGATATGGCCACTGTGTCCAAACCCTTCGATCTCAGGCAATCAAACCTAATGGAAAATGAAGACTATGGACAGGGCTACAATAACCTATAAGCTACAATAACCTATAAGCACTTTATCCAAATCGTATTTGTGAAAATTTTTATACATTTTTGAAAATTTGACTTAGAGTGAAATTCTCTTGAAAGTGCTGTGTGAGGGATATGGCCACTGTGTCCAAACCCTTCGATCGCAGGGAATCAAACATAATGGAAAATGAAGACTATGGACAGGGCTACAATAACCTATAAGCACTTTATCCAAATTGTGTTTGTGAAAATTTTTATACATTTTTGAAAATTTGACTTAGAGTGAAATTCTCTTGAAAGTGCTGTGTGAGGGATATGGCCACTGTGTCCAAACCCTTCGATCGCATGGAATCAAACCTAATGGAAAATGAAGACTATGGACAGGGCTACAATAACCTATAAGCACTTTATCCAAATTGTATTTGTGAAAATTTTTATACATTTTTGAAAATTTGACTAAGAGTGAAATTCTCTTGAAAGTGCTGTGTGAGGGATATGGCCACTGTGTCCAAACCCTTCGATCGCAGGGAACCAAACCTAATGGAAAATGAAGACTATGGACAGGGCTACAATAACCTATAAGCACTTTATCCAAATTGTATTTGTGAAAATTTTTATGCATTTTTGAAAATTTGACTTAGAGTGAAATTCTCTTGAAAGTGCTGTGTGAGGGATATGGCCACTGTGTCCAAACCCTTCAATCGCAGGGAATCAAACCTAATGGAAAATGAAGACTATGGACAGGGCTACAATAACCTATAAGCACTTTATCCAAATTGTATTTGTGAAAATTTTTATGCATTTTTGAAAATTTGACTTAGAGTGAAATTCTCTTGAAAGTGCTGTGTGAGGGATATGGCCACTGTGTCCAAACCCTTCAATCGCAGGGAATCAAACCTAATGGAAAATGAAGACTATGGACAGGGCTACAATAACCTTTAAGCGCTTTATCCAAATTGTATTTGTAAAAATTTTTATACATTTTTGAAAATTTGACTTAGAGTGAAATTCTCTTGAAAGTGCTGTGTGAGGGATATGGCCACTGTGTCCAAACCCTTCGATCGCATGGAATCAAACCTAATGGAAAAGGAAGACTATGGACAGGGCTACAATAACCTATAAGCTACAATAACCTATAAGCACTTTATCCAAATTGTATTTGTGAAAATTTTTATACATTTTTGAAAATTTGACTTAGAGTGAAATTCTCTTGAAAGTGCTGTGTGAGGGATATGGCCACTGTGTCCAAACCCTTCGATCGCAGGGAATCAAACCTAATGGAAAATGGAGACTATGGACAGGGGTACAATAACCTTTAAGCACTTTATCCAAATTGTATTTGTGAAAATTTTTATACATTTTTGAAAATTTGACTTAGAGTGAAATTCTCTTGAAAGTGCTGTGTGAGGGATATGGCCACTGTGTCCAAACCCTTCGATCGCAGGGAATCAAACCTAATGGAAAATGAAGACTATGGACAGGGCTACAATAACCTATAAGCACTTTATCCAAATTGTATTTGTGAAAATTTTTATACATTTTTGAAAATTTGACTTAGAGTGAAATTCTCTTGAAAGTGCTGTGTGAGGGATATGGCCACTGTGTCCAAACCCTTCGATCGCAGGGAATCAAACCTAATGGAAAATGAAGGCTATGGACAGGGCTACAATAACCTATAAGCTACAATAACCTATAAGCACTTTATCCAAATTGTATTTGTGAAAATATTTATAAATTTTCTAAAATTTGACTTAGAGTGAAATTCTCTTGAAAGTGCTGTGTGAGGGATATGGCCACTGTGTCCAAACCCTTCGATCGCAGGGAACCAAACCTAATGGAAAATGAAGACTATGGACAGGGCTACAATAACCTAAAAGCTACAATAACCTATAAGCACTTTATCCAAATTGTATTTGTGAAAATTTTTATACATTTTGGAAAATTTGAAATTCTTTTGAAAGTGCTGTGTGAGGGATATGGCCACTGTGTCCAAACCCTTCGATCGCAGGGAATCAAACCTAATGAAAAATGAAGACTATGGACAGGGCTACAATAACCTATAAGCACTTTATCCAAATTGTATTTGTGAAAATTTTTATGCATTTTTGAAAATTTGACTTAGAGTGAAATTCTCTTGAAAGTGCTGTGTGAGGGATATGGCCACTGTGTCCAAACCCTTCGATCGCAGGGAATCAAACCTAATGGAAAATGAAGACTATGGACAGGGCTACAATAACCTATAAGCACTTTATCCAAATTGTATTTGTGAAAATTTTTATACATTTTTAAAGTTTGACTTAGAGTGAAATTCTCTTGAAAGTGCTGTGTGAGGGATATGGCCACTGTGTCCATACCCTTCGATCGCAGGGAATCAAACCTAATGAAAAATGAAGACTATGGACAGGGCTACAATAGCCTATAAGCACTTTATCCAAATTGTATTTGTGAAAATTTTTATACATTTTTGAAAATTTGACTTAGAGTGAAATTCTCTTAAAAGTGCTGTGTGAGGGATATGGCCACTGTGTCCAAACCCTTCGATCGCAGGGAATCAAACTTAATGGAAAATGGAGACTATGGACAGGGGTACAATAACCTTTAAGCACTTTATCCAAATTGTATTTGTGAAAATTTTTATACATTTTTGAAAATTTGACTTAGAGTGAAATTCTCTTGAAAGTGCTGTGTGAGGGATATGGCCACTGTGTCCAAACCCTTCGATCGCAGGGAATCAAACCTAATGGAAAATGAAGGCTATGGACAGGGCTACAATAACCTATAAGCTACAATAACCTATAAGCACTTTATCCAAATTGTATTTGTGAAAATTTTTATAAATTTTTTAAAATTTGACTTAGAGTGAAATTCTCTTGAAAGTGCTGTGTGAGGGATATGGCCACTGTGTCCAAACCCTTCGATCGCAGGGAACCAAACCTAATGGAAAATGAAGACTATGGACAGGGCTACAATAACCTAAAAGCTACAATAACCTATAAGCACTTTATCCAAATTGTATTTGTGAAAATTTTTATACATTTTGGAAAATTTGAAATTCTCTTGAAAGTGCTGTGTGAGGGATATGGCCACTGTGTCCAAACCCTTCGATCGCAGGGAATCAAACCTAATGAAAAATGAAGACTATGGACAGGGCTACAATAACCTATAAGCACTTTATCCAAAATGTATTTGTGAAAATTTTTATACATTTTTGAAAATTTGACTTAGAGTGAAATTCTCTTGAAAGTGCTGTGTGAGGGATATGGCAACTGTGTCCAAACCCTTCGATCGCAGGGAACCAAACCTAATGGAAAATGAAGACTATGGACAGGGCTACAATAACCTATAAGCACTTTATCCAAATTGTATTTGTGAAAATTTTTATACATTTTTGAAAATTTGACTTAGAGTGAAATTCTCTTGAAAGTGCTGTGTGAGGGATATGGCCACTGTGTCAAAACCCTTCGATCGCAGGGAATCAAACCTAATGGAAAATGAAGACTATGGACAGGGCTACAATAACCTATAAGCACTTTATCCAAATTGTATTTGTGAAAATTTTTATGCATTTTTGAAAATTTGACTTAGAGTGAAATTCTCTTGAAAGTGCTGTGTGAGGGATATGGCCACTGTGTCCAAACCCTTCGATCGCAGGGAGTCAAACCTAATGGAAAATGAAGACTATGGACAGGGCTACAATAACCTTTAAGCACTTTATCCAAATTGTATTTGTGAAAATTTTTATACATTTTTGAAAATTTGACTTAGAGTGAAATTCTCTTGAAAGTGCTGTGTGAGGGATATGGCCACTGTGTCCAAACCCTTCGATCGCAGGGAATCAAACCTAATGGAAAATGAAGACTATGGACAGGGCTACAATAACCTATAAGCACTTTATCCAAATTGTATTTGTGAAAATTTTTATACATTTTTGAAAGTTTGACTTAGAGTGAAATTCTCTTGAAAGTGCTGTGTGAGGGATATGGCCACTGTGTCCATACCCTTCGATCGCAGGGAATCAAACCTAATGAAAAATGAAGACTATGGACAGGGCTACAATAACCTATAAGCACTTTATCCAAATTGTATTTGTGAAAATTTTTATACATTTTTGAAAATTTGACTTAGAGTGAAATTCTCTTGAAAGTGCTGTGTGAGGGATATGGCCACTGTGTCCAAACCCTTCGATCGCAGGGAATCAAACCTAATGAAAAATGGAGACTATGGACAGGGGTACAAAAACCTTTAAGCACTTTATCCAAATTGTATTTGTGAAAATTTTTATACATTTTTGAAAATTTGACTTAGAGTGAAATTCTCTTGAAAGTGCTGTGTGAGGGATATGGCCACTGTGTCCAAACCCTTCGATCGCAGGGAATCAAACCTAATGGAAAATGAAGACTATGGACAGGGCTACAATAACCTATAAGCACTTTATCCAAATTGTATTTGCGAAAATTTTTATACATTTTTGAAAATTTGACTTAGAGTGAAATTCTCTTGAAAGTGCTGTGTGAGGGATATGGCCACTGTGTCCAAACCCTTCGATCGCAGGGAATCAAACCTAATGGAAAATGAAGGCTATGGACAGGGCTACAATAACCTATAAGCTACAATAACCTATAAGCACTTTATCCAAATTGTATTTGTGAAAATTTTTATACATTTTGGAAAATTTGAAATTCTCTTGAAAGTGCTGTGTGAGGGATATGGCCACTGTGTCCAAACCCTTCGATCGCAGGGAATCAAACCTAATGAAAAATGAAGACTATGGACAGGGCTACAATAACCTATAAGCACTTTATCCAAATTGTATTTGTGAAAATTTTTATACATTTTTGAAAATTTGACTTAGAGTGAAATTCTCTTGAAAGTGCTGTGTGAGGGATATGGCCACTGTGTCCAAACCCTTCGATCGCAGGGAACCAAACCTAATGGAAAATGAAGACTATGGACAGGGCTACAATAACCTATAAGCTACAATAACCTATAAGCACTTTATCCAAATTGTATTTGTGAAAATTTTTATACATTTTGGAAAATTTGAAATTCTCTTGAAAGTGCTGTGTGAGGGATATGGCCACTGTGTCCAAACCCTTCGATCGCAGGGAATCAAACCTAATGGAAAATGAAGACTATGGACAGGGCTACAATAACCTTTAAGCACTTTATCCAAATTGTATTTGTGAAAATTTTTATGCATTTTTGAAAATTTGACTTAGAGTGAAATTCTCTTGAAAGTGCTGTGTGAGGGATATGGCCACTGTGTCCAAACCCTTCGATCGCAGGGAATCAAACCTAATGGAAAATGAAGACTATGGACAGGGCTACAATAACCCTTAAGCACTTTATCCAAATTGTATTTGTGAAAATTTTTATACATTTTTGAAAATTTGACTTAGAGTGAAATTCTCTTGAAAGTGCTGTGTGAGGGATATGGCCACTGTGTCCAAACCCTTCGATAGCAGGGAATCAAACCTAATGGAAAATTAAGACTATGGACAGGGCTACAATAACCTATAAGCACTTTATCCAAATTGTATTTGTGAAAATTTTTATACATTTTTGAAAGTTTGACTTAGAGTGAAATTCTCTTGAAAGTGCTGTGTGAGGGATATGGCCACTGTGTCCATACCCTTCGATCGCAGGGAATCAAACCTAATGAAAAATGAAGACTATGGACAGGGCTACAATAACCTATAAGCACTTTATCCAAATTGTATTTGTGAAAATTTTTATACATTTTTGAAAATTTGACTTAGAGTGAAATTCTCTTGAAAGTGCTGTGTGAGGGATATGGCCACTGTGTCCAAACCCTTCGATCGCAGGGAATCAAACCTAATGAAAAATGGAGACTATGGACAGGGGTACAATAACCTTTAAGCACTTTATCCAAATTGTATTTGTGAAAATTTTTATACATTTTTGAAAATTTGACTTAGAGTGAAATTCTCTTGAAAGTGCTGTGTGAGGGATATGGCCACTGTGTCCAAACCCTTCGATCGCAGGGAATCAAACCTAATGGAAAATGAAGACTATGGACAGGGCTACAATAACCTATAAGCACTTTATCCAAATTGTATTTGTGAAAATTTTTATACATTTTTGAAAATTTGACTTAGAGTGAAATTCTCTTGAAAGTGCTGTGTGAGGGATATGGCCACTGTGTCCAAACCCTTCGATCGCAGGGAATCAAACCTAATGGAAAATGAAGGCTATGGACAGGGCTACAATAACCTATAAGCACTTTATCCAAATTGTATTTGTGAAAATTTTTATACATTTTTGAAAATTTGACTTAGAGTGAAATTCTCTTGAAAGTGCTGTGTGAGGGATATGGCCACTGTGTCCAAACCCTTCGATCGCAGGGAACCAAACCTAATGGAAAATGAAGACTATGGACAGGGCTACAATAACCTATAAGCTACAATAACCTATAAGCACTTTATCCAAATTGTATTTGTGAAAATTTTTATACATTTTGGAAAATTTTAAATTCTCTTGAAAGTGCTGTGTGAGGGATATGGCCACTGTGTCCAAACCCTTCGATCGCAGGGAATCAAACCTAATGAAAAATGAAGACTATGGACAGGGCTACAATAACCTATAAGCACTTTATCCAAATTGTATTTGTGAAAATTTTTATACATTTTTGAAAATTTGACTTAGAGTGAAATTCTCTTGAAAGTGCTGTGTGAGGGATATGGCCACTGTGTCCAAACCCTTCGATCGCAGGGAACCAAACCTAATGGAAAATGAAGACTATGGACAGGGCTACAATAACCTATAAGCTACAATAACCTATAAGCACTTTATCCAAATTGTATTTGTGAAAATTTTTATACATTTTGGAAAATTTTAAATTCTCTTGAAAGTGCTGTGTGAGGGATATGGCCACTGTGTCCAAACCCTTCGATCGCAGGGAATCAAACCTAATGAAAAATGAAGACTATGGACAGGGCTACAATAACCTATAAGCACTTTATCCAAATTGTATTTGTGAAATTTTTTATACATTTTTGAAAATTTGACTTAGAGTGAAATTCTCTTGAAAGTGCTGTGTGAGGGATATGGCAACTGTGTCCAAACCCTTCGATCGCAGGGAACCAAACCTAATGGAAAATGAAGACTATGGACAGGGCTATAATAACCTATAAGCACTTTATCCAAATTGTATTTGTGAAAATTTTTATACATTTTTGAAAATTTGACTTAGAGTGAAATTCTCTTGAAAGTGCTGTGTGAGGGATATGGCCACTGTGTCCAAACCCTTCGATCGCAGGGAATCAAACCTAATGGAAAATGAAGACTATGGACAGGGCTACAATAACCTATAAGCACTTTATCCAAATTGTATTTGTGAAAATTTTTATGCATTTTTGAAAATTTGACTTGGAGTGAAATTCTCTTGAAAGTGCTGTGTGAGGGATATGGCCACTGTGTCCAAACCCTTCGATCACAGGGAATCAAACCTAATGGAAAATGAAGACTATGGACAGGGCTACAATAACCTATAAGCACTTTATCCAAGTTGTATTTGTGAAAATTTTTATACATTTTTGAAAATTTGACTTAGAGTGAAATTCTCTTGAAAGTGCTGTGTGAGGCATATGGCCACTGTGTCCAAACCCTTCGATCGCAGGGAATCAAACCTAATGAAAAATGAAGACTATGGACAGGGCTAAAATAGCCTATAAGCTACAATAAACTATAAGCACTTTATCCAAATTGTATTTGTGAAAATTTTTATACATTTTTGAAAATTTGACTTAGATTGAAATTCTCTTGAAAGTGCTGTGTGAGGGATATGGCCACTGTGTCCAAACCCTTCGATAGCAGGGAACCAAACCTAATGGACAATGAAGACTATGGACAGGGCTACAATAACCTTTAAGCACTTTATCCAAATTGTATTTGTGAAAATTTTTATGCATTTTTGAAAATTTGACTTAGAGTGAAATTCTCTTGAAAGTGCTGTGTGAGGGATATGGCCACTGTGTCCAAACCCTTCGATCGCAGGGAATCAAACCTAATGGACAACGAAGACTATGGACAGGGCTACAATAACCTTTAAGCACTTTTTCCAAATTGTATTTGTGAAAATTTTCATAAATTTTTGAAAATTTGACTTAGAGTGAAATTCTCTTGAAAGTGCTGTGTGAGGGATATGGCCACTGTGTCCAAACCCTTCGATCGCAGGGAATCAAACCTTATGGAAAATGAAGACTATGGACAGGGCTACAATAACCTTTAAGCACTTTATCCAAATTGTATTTGTGAACATTTTTATACATTTTTGAAAATTTGACTTAGAGTGAAATTCTCTTGAAAGTGCTGTGTGAGGGATATGGCCACTGTGTCCAAACCCTTCAATAGCAGGGAACCAAACCTAATGGACAATGAAGACTATGGACAGGGCTACAATAACCTTTAAGCACTTTATCCAAATTGTATTTGTGAAAATTTTTATACATTTTTGAAAATTTGACTTAGAGTGAAATTCTCTTGAAAGTGCTGTGTGAGGGATATGGCCACTGTGTCCAAACCCTTCGATAGCAGGGAACCAAACCTAATGGACAATGAAGACTATGGACAGGGCTACAATAACCTTTAAGCACTTTATCCAAATTGTATTTGTGAAAATTTTTATAAATTTTTGAAAATTTGACTTAGAGTGAAATTCTCTTGAAAGTGCTGTGTGAGGGATATGGCCACTGTGTCCAAACCCTTCGATCGCAGGGAATCAAACCTAATGGACAACGAAGACTATGGACAGGGCTACAATAACCTATAAGCACTTTATCCAAATTGTATTTGTGAAAATTTTTATACATTTTTGAAAATTTGACTTAGAGTGAAATTCTCTTGAAAGTGCTGTGTGAGGGATATGGCCACTGTGTCCAAACCCTTCGATCGCAGGGAATCAAACCTAATGGAAAATGAAGACTATGGACAGGGCTACAATAACCTATAAGCACTTTATCCAAATTGTATTTGTGAAAATTTTTATACATTTTTGAAAATTTGACTTAGAGTGAAATTCTCTTGAAAGTGCTGTGTGAGGGATATGGCCACTGTGTCCAAACCCTTCGATCTCAGGCAATCAAACCTAATGGAAAATGAAGACTATGGACAGGGCTACAATAACCTATAAGGTACAATAACCTATAAGCACTTTATCCAAATTGTATTTGTGAAAATTTTTATACATTTTTGAAAATTTGACTTAGAGTGAAATTCTCTTGAAAGTGCTGTGTGAGGGATATGGCCACTGTGTCCAAACCCTTCGATCGCAGGGAATCAAACATAATGGAAAATGAAGACTATGGACAGGGCTACAATAACCTATAAGCACTTTATCCAAATTGTATTTGTGAAAATTTTTATGCATTTTTGAAAATTTGACTTAGAGTGAAATTCTCTTGAAAGTGCTGTGTGAGGGATATGGCCACTGTGTCCAAACCCTTCGATCGCAGGGAATCAAACCTAATGGAAAATGAAGACTATGGACAGGGCTACAATAACCTATAAGCACTTTATCCAAATTGTATTTGTGAAAATTTTTATACATTTTTGAAAATTTGACTTAGAGTGAAATTCTCTTGAAAGTGCTGTGTGAGGGATATGGCCACTGTGTCCAAACCCTTCGATCGCAGGGAATCAAACCTAATGGGAAATGAAGACTATGGACAGGGCTACAATAACCTATAAGCACTTTATCCAAATTGTATTTGTGAAAATTTTTATACATTTTTGAAAATTTGACTTAGAGTGAAATTCTCTTGAAAGTGCTGTGTGAGGGATATGGCAACTGTGTCCAAACCCTTCGATCGCAGGGAACCAAACCTAATGGAAAATGAAGACTATGGACAGGGCTACAATAACCTATAAGCACTTTATCCAAATTGTATTTGTGAAAATTTTTATACATTTTTGAAAATTTGACTTAGAGTGAAATTCTCTTGAAAGTGCTGTGTGAGGGATATGGCCACTGTGTCCAAACCCTTCGATCGCAGGGAATCAAACATAATGGAAAATGAAGACTATGGACAGGGCTACAATAACCTATAAGCACTTTATCCAAATTGTATTTGTGAAAATTTTTATGCATTTTTGAAAATTTGACTTAGAGTGAAATTCTCTTGAAAGTGCTGTGTGAGGGATATGGCCACTGTGTCCAAACCCTTCGATCGCAGGGAATCAAACCTAATGGAAAATGAAGACTATGGACAGGGCTACAATAACCTATAAGCACTTTATCCAAATTGTATTTGTGAAAATTTTTATACATTTTTGAAAATTTGACTTAGAGTGAAATTCTCTTGAAAGTGCTGTGTGAGGGATATGGCCACTGTGTCCAAACCCTTCGATCGCAGGGAATCAAACCTAATGGAAAATGAAGACTATGGACAGGGCTACAATAACCTATAAGCACTTTATCCAAATTGTATTTGTGAAAATTTTTATACATTTTTAAAGTTTGACTTAGAGTGAAATTCTCTTGAAAGTGCTGTGTGAGGGATATGGCCACTGTGTCCATACCCTTCGATCGCAGGGAATCAAACCTAATGAAAAATGAAGACTATGGACAGGGCTACAATAGCCTATAAGCACTTTATCCAAATTGTATTTGTGAAAATTTTTATACATTTTTGAAAATTTGACTTAGAGTGAAATTCTCTTGAAAGTGCTGTGTGAGGGATATGGCCACTGTGTCCAAACCCTTCGATCGCAGGGAATCAAACTTAATGGAAAATGGAGACTATGGACAGGGGTACAATAACCTTTAAGCACTTTATCCAAATTGTATTTGTGAAAATTTTTATACATTTTTGAAAATTTGACTTAGAGTGAAATTCTCTTGAAAGTGCTGTGTGAGGGATATGGCCACTGTGTCCAAACCCTTCGATCGCAGGGAATCAAACCTAATGGAAAATGAAGGCTATGGACAGGGCTACAATAACCTATAAGCTACAATAACCTATAAGCACTTTATCCAAATTGTATTTGTGAAAATTTTTATAAATTTTTTAAAATTTGACTTAGAGTGAAATTCTCTTGAAAGTGCTGTGTGAGGGATATGGCCACTGTGTCCAAACCCTTCGATCGCAGGGAACCAAACCTAATGGAAAATGAAGACTATGGACAGGGCTACAATAACCTAAAAGCTACAATAACCTATAAGCACTTTATCCAAATTGTATTTGTGAAAATTTTTATACATTTTGGAAAATTTGAAATTCTCTTGAAAGTGCTGTGTGAGGGATATGGCCACTGTGTCCAAACCCTTCGATCGCAGGGAATCAAACCTAATGAAAAATGAAGACTATGGACAGGGCTACAATAACCTATAAGCACTTTATCCAAATTGTATTTGTGAAAATTTTTATACATTTTTGAAAATTTGACTTAGAGTGAAATTCTCTTGAAAGTGCTGTGTGAGGGATATGGCCACTGTGTCCAAACCCTTCGATCGCAGGGAACCAAACCTAATGGAAAATGAAGACTATGGACAGGGCTACAATAACCTATAAGCACTTTATCCAAATTGTATTTGTGAAAATTTTTATACATTTTTGAAAATTTGACTTAGAGTGAAATTCTCTTGAAAGTGCTGTGTGAGGGATATGGCCACTGTGTCAAAACCCTTCGATCGCAGGGAATCAAACCTAATGGAAAATGAAGACTATGGACAGGGCTACAATAACCTATAAGCACTTTATCCAAATTGTACTTGTGAAAATTTTTATGCATTTTTGAAAATTTGACTTAGAGTGAAATTCTCTTGAAAGTGCTGTGTGAGGGATATGGCCACTGTGTCCAAACCCTTCGATCGCAGGGAATCAAACCTAATGGAAAATGAAGACTATGGACAGGGCTACAATAACCTTTAAGCACTTTATCCAAATTGTATTTGTGAAAATTTTTATACATTTTTGAAAATTTGACTTAGAGTGAAATTCTCTTGAAAGTGCTGTGTGAGGGATATGGCCACTGTGTCCAAACCCTTCGATCGCAGGGAATCAAGCCTAATGGAAAATGAAGACTATGGACAGGGCTACAATAACCTATAAGCACTTTATCCAAATTGTATTTGTGAAAATTTTTATACATTTTTGAAAGTTTGACTTAGAGTGAAATTCTCTTGAAAGTGCTGTGTGAGGGATATGGCCACTGTGTCCATACCCTTCGATCGCAGGGAATCAAACCTAATGAAAAATGAAGACTATGGACAGGGCTACAATAACCTGTAAGCACTTTATCCAAATTGTATTTGTGAAAATTTTTATACATTTTTGAAAATTTGACTTAGAGTGAAATTCTCTTGAAAGTGCTGTGTGAGGGATATGGCCACTGTGTCCAAACCCTTCGATCGCAGGGAATCAAACCTAATGAAAAATGGAGACTATGGACAGGGGTACAATAACCTTTAAGCACTTTATCCAAATTGTATTTGTGAAAATTTTTATACATTTTTGAAAATTTGACTTAGAGTGAAATTCTCTTGAAAGTGCTGTGTGAGGGATATGGCCACTGTGTCCAAACCCTTCGATCGCAGGGAATCAAACCTAATGGAAAATGAAGACTATGGACAGGGCTACAATAACCTATAAGCACTTTATCCAAATTGTATTTGTGAAAATTTTTATACATTTTTGAAAATTTGACTTAGAGTGAAATTCTCTTGAAAGTGCTGTGTGAGGGATATGGCCACTGTGTCCAAACCCTTCGATCGCAGGGAATCAAACCTAATGGAAAATGAAGGCTATGGACAGGGCTACAATAACCTATAAGCTACAATAACCTATAAGCACTTTATCCAAATTGTATTTGTGAAAATTTTTATAAATTTTTTAAAATTTGACTTAGAGTGAAATTCTCTTGAAAGTGCTGTGTGAGGGATATGGCCACTGTGTCCAAACCCTTCGATCGCAGGGAACCAAACCTAATGGAAAATGAAGACTATGGACAGGGCTACAATAACCTATAAGCACTTTATCCAAATTGTATTTGTGAAAATTTTTATGCATTTTTGAAAATTTGACTTAGAGTGAAATTCTCTTGAAAGTGCTGTGTGAGGGATATGGCCACTGTGTCCAAACCCTTCAATCGCAGGGAATCAAACCTAATGGAAAATGAAGACTATGGACAGGGCTACAATAACCTATAAGCGCTTTATCCAAATTGTATTTGTAAAAATTTTTATACATTTTTGAAAATTTGACTTAGAGTGAAATTCTCTTGAAAGTGCTGTGTGAGGGATATGGCCACTGTGTCCAAACCCTTCGATCGCATGGAATCAAACCTAATGGAAAAGGAAGACTATGGACAGGGCTACAATAACCTATAAGCTACAATAACCTATAAGCACTTTATCCAAATTGTATTTGTGAAAATTTTTATACATTTTTGAAAATTTGACTTAGAGTGAAATTCTCTTGAAAGTGCTGTGTGAGGGATATGGCCACTGTGTCCAAACCCTTCGATCGCAGGGAATCAAACCTAATGGAAAATGAAGGCTATGGACAGGGCTACAATAACCTATAAGCACTTTATCCAAATTGTATTTGTGAAAATTTTTATAAATTTTTTAAAATTTGACTTAGAGTGAAATTCTCTTGAAAGTGCTGTGTGAGGGATATGGCCACTGTGTCCAAACCCTTCGATCGCAGGGAACCAAACCTAATGGAAAATGAAGACTATGGACAGGGCTACAATAACCTAAAAGCTACAATAACCTATAAGCACTTTATCCAAATTGTATTTGTGAAAATTTTTATACATTTTGGAAAATTTGAAATTCTTTTGAAAGTGCTGTGTGAGGGATATGGCCACTGTGTCCAAACCCTTCGATCGCAGGGAATCAAACCTAATGAAAAATGAAGACTATGGACAGGGCTACAATAACCTATAAGCACTTTATCCAAATTGTATTTGTGAAAATTTTTATACATTTTTGAAAATTTGACTTAGAGTGAAATTCTCTTGAAAGTGCTGTGTGAGGGATATGGCAACTGTGTCCAAACCCTTCGATCGCAGGGAACCAAACCTAATGGAAAATGAAGACTATGGACAGGGCTACAATAACCTATAAGCACTTTATCCAAATTGTATTTGTGAAAATTTTTATACATTTTTGAAAATTTGACTTAGAGTGAAATTCTCTTGAAAGTGCTGTGTGAGGGATATGGCCACTGTGTCCAAACCCTTCGATCGCAGGGAATCAAACATAATGGAAAATGAAGACTATGGACAGGGCTACAATAACCTATAAGCACTTTATCCAAATTGTATTTGTGAAAATTTTTATGCATTTTTGAAAATTTGACTTAGAGTGAAATTCTCTTGAAAGTGCTGTGTGAGGGATATGGCCACTGTGTCCAAACCCTTCGATCGCAGGGAATCAAACCTAATGGAAAATGAAGACTATGGACAGGGCTACAATAACCTATAAGCACTTTATCCAAATTGTATTTGTGAAAATTTTTATACATTTTTGAAAATTTGACTTAGAGTGAAATTCTCTTGAAAGTGCTGTGTGAGGGATATGGCCACTGTGTCCAAACCCTTCGATCGCAGGGAATCAAACCTAATGGAGAATGAAGACTATGGACAGGGCTACAATAACCTATAAGCACTTTATCCAAATTTTATTTGTGAAAATTTTTATACATTTTTAAAGTTTGACTTAGAGTGAAATTCTCTTGAAAGTGCTGTGTGAGGGATATGGCCACTGTGTCCATACCCTTCGATCGCAGGGAATCAAACCTAATGAAAAATGAAGACTATGGACAGGGCTACAATAGCCTATAAGCACTTTATCCAAATTGTATTTGTGAAAATGTTTATACATTTTTGAAAATTTGACTTAGAGTGAAATTCTCTTGAAAGTGCTGTGTGAGGGATATGGCCACTGTGTCCAAACCCTTCGATCGCAGGGAATCAAACTTAATGGAAAATGGAGACTATGGACAGGGGTACAATAACCTTTAAGCACTTTATCCAAATTGTATTTGTGAAATTTTTTATACATTTTTGAAAATTTGACTTAGAGTGAAATTCTCTTGAAAGTGCTGTGTGAGGGATATGGCCACTGTGTCCAAACCCTTCGATCGCAGGGAATCAAACCTAATGGAAAATGAAGCTATAGACAGGGCTACAATAACCTATAAGCTACAATAACCTATAAGCACTTTATCCAAATTGTATTTGTGAAAATTTTTATAAATTTTTTAAAATTTGACTTAGAGTGAAATTCTCTTGAAAGTGCTGTGTGAGGGATATGGCCACTGTGTCCAAACCCTTCGATCGCAGGGAACCAAACCTAATGGAAAATGAAGACTATGGACAGGGCTACAATAACCTAAAAGCTACAATAACCTATAAGCACTTTATCCAAATTGTATTTGTGAAAATTTTTATACATTTTGGAAAATTTGAAATTCTCTTGAAAGTGCTGTGTGAGGGATATGGCCACTGTGTCCAAACCCTTCGATCGCAGGGAATCAAACCTAATGAAAAATGAAGACTATGGACAGGGCTACAATAACCTATAAGCACTTTATCCAAATTGTATTTGTGAAAATTTTTATACATTTTTGAAAATTTGACTTAGAGTGAAATTCTCTTGAAAGTGCTGTGTGAGGGATATGGCCACTGTGTCAAAACCCTTCGATCGCAGGGAATCAAACCTAATGGAAAATGAAGACTATGGACAGGGCTACAATAACCTATAAGCACTTTATCCAAATTGTATTTGTGAAAATTTTTATGCATTTTTGAAAATTTGACTTAGAGTGAAATTCTCTTGAAAGTGCTGTGTGAGGGATATGGCCACTGTGTCCAAACCCTTCGATCGCAGGGAATCAAACCTAATGGAAAATGAAGACTATGGACAGGGCTACAATAACCTTTAAGCACTTTATCCAAATTGTATTTGTGAAAATTTTTATACATTTTTGAAAATTTGACTTAGAGTGAAATTCTCTTGAAAGTGCTGTGTGAGGGATATTGCCACTGTGTCCAAACCCTTCGATCGCAGGGAATCAAACCTAATGGAAAATGAAGACTATGGACAGGGCTACAATAACCTATAAGCACTTTATCCAAATTGTATTTGTGAAAATTTTTATACATTTTTGAAAGTTTGACTTAGAGTGAAATTCTCTTGAAAGTGCTGTGTGAGGGATATGGCCACTGTGTCCATACCCTTCGATCGCAGGGAATCAAACCTAATGAAAAATGGAGACTATGGACAGGGGTACAATAACCTTTAAGCACTTTATCCAAATTGTATTTGTGAAAATTTTTATACATTTTTGAAAATTTGACTTAGAGTGAAATTCTCTTGAAAGTGCTGTGTGAGGGATATGGCCACTGTGTCCAAACCCTTCGATCGCAGGGAATCAAACCTAATGGAAAATGAAGGCTATGGACAGGGCTACAATAACCTATAAGCTACAATAACCTATAAGCACTTTATCCAAATTGTATTTGTGAAAATTTTTATAAATTTTTTAAAATTTGACTTAGAGTGAAATTCTCTTGAAAGTGCTGTGTGAGGGATATGGCCACTGTGTCCAAACCCTTCGATCGCAGGGAACCAAACCTAATGGAAAATGAAGACTATGGACAGGGCTACAATAACCTATAAGCTACAATAACCTATAAGCACTTTATCCAAATTGTATTTGTGAAAATTTTTATACATTTTGGAAAATTTGAAATTCTCTTGAAAGTGCTGTGTGAGGGATATGGCCACTGTGTCCAAACCCTTCGATCGCAGGGAATCAAACCTAATGAAAAATGAAGACTATGGACAGGGCTACAATAACCTATAAGCACTTTATCCAAATTGTATTTGTGAAATTTTTTATACATTTTTGAAAATTTGACTTAGAGTGAAATTCTCTTGAAAGTGCTGTGTGAGGGATATGGCAACTGTGTCCAAACCCTTCGATCGCAGGGAACCAAACCTAATGGAAAATGAAGACTATGGACAGGGCTATAATAACCTATAAGCACTATATCCAAATTGTATTTGTGAAAATTTTTATACATTTTTGAAAATTTGACTTAGAGTGAAATTCTCTTGAAAGTGCTGTGTGAGGGATATGGCCACTGTGTCCAAACCCTTCGATCGCAGGGAATCAAACCTAATGGAAAATGAAGACTATGGACAGGGCTACAATAACCTATAAGCACTTTATCCAAATTGTATTTGTGAAAATTTTTATGCATTTTTGAAAATTTGACTTGGAGTGAAATTCTCTTGAAAGTGCTGTGTGAGGGATATGGCCACTGTGTCCAAACCCTTCGATCGCAGGGAATCAAACCTAATGGAAAATGAAGACTATGGACAGGGCTACAGTAACCTTTAAGCACTTTATCCAAATTGTATTTGTGAAAATTTTTATACATTTTTGAAAATTTGACTTGGAGTGAAATTCTCTTGAAAGTGCTGTGTGAGGGATATGGCCACTGTGTCCAAACCCTTCGATCGCAGGGAATCAAACCTAATGAAAAATGAAGACTATGGACAGGGCTAAAATAGCCTATAAGCTACAATAAACTATAAGCACTTTATCCAAATTGTATTTGTGAAAATTTTTATACATTTTTGAAAATTTGACTTAGATTGAAATTCTCTTGAAAGTGCTGTGTGAGGGATATGGCCACTGTGTCCAAACCCTTCGATAGCAGGGAACCAAACCTAATGGACAATGAAGACTATGGACAGGGCTACAATAACCTTTAAGCACTTTATCCAAATTGTATTTGTGAAAATTTTTATGCATTTTTGAAAATTTGACTTAGAGTGAAATTCTCTTGAAAGTGCTGTGTGAGGGATATGGCCACTGTGTCCAAACCCTTCGATCGAAGGGAACCAAACCTAATGGAAAATGAAGACTATGGACAGGGCTACAATAACCTATAAGCTACAATAACCTATAAGCACTTTATCCAAATCGTATTTGTGAAAATTTTTATACATTTTTGAAAATTTGACTTAGAGTGAAATTCTCTTGAAAGTGCTGTGTGAGGGATATGGCCACTGTGTCCAAACCCTTCGATCGCAGGGAATCAAGCCTAAGGGAAAATGAAGACTATGGACAGGGCTACAATAACCTATAAGCACTTTATCCAAATTGTGTTTGTGAAAATTTTTATACATTTTTGAAAATTTGACTTAGAGTGAAATTCTCTTGAAAGTGCTGTGTGAGGGATATGGCCACTGTGTCCAAACCCTTCGATCGCAGGGAATCAAACCTAATGGAAAATGAAGACTATGGATAGGGCTACAATAACCTATAAGCACTTTATCCAAATTGTATTTGTGAAAATTTTTATACATTTTTGAAAATTTGACTAAGAGTGAAATTCTCTTGAAAGTGCTGTGTGAGGGATATGGCCACTGTGTCCAAACCCTTCGATCGCAGGGAACCAAACCTAATGGAAAATGAAGACTATGGACAGGGCTACAATAACCTATAAGCACTTTATCCAAATTGTATTTGTGAAAATTTTTATACATTTTTGAAAATTTGACTTAGAGTGAAATTCTCTTGAAAGTGCTGTGTGAGGGATATGGCCACTGTGTCCAAACCCTTCGATCGCAGGGAATCAAACCTAATGGAAAATGAAGACTATGGACAGGGCTACAATAACCTATAAGCACTTTATCCAAATTGTATTTGTGAAAATTTTTATGCATTTTTGAAAATTTGACTTAGAGTGAAATTCTCTTGAAAGTGCTGTGTGAGGGATATGGCCACTGTGTCCAAACCCTTCAATCGCAGGGAATCAAACCTAATGGAAAATGAAGACTATGGACAGGGCTACAATAACCTATAAGCACTTTATCCAAATTGTATTTGTAAAAATTTTTATACATTTTTGAAAATTTGACTTAGAGTGAAATTCTCTTGAAAGTGCTGTGTGAGGGATATGGCCACTGTGTCCAAACCCTTCGATCGCATGGAATCAAACCTAATGGAAAAGGAAGACTATGGACAGGGCTACAATAACCTATAAGCTACAATAACCTATAAGCACTTTATCCAAATTGTATTTGTGAAAATTTTTATACATTTTTGAAAATTTGACTTAGAGTGAAATTCTCTTGAAAGTGCTGTGTGAGGGATATGGCCACTGTGTCCAAACCCTTCGATCGCAGGGAATCAAGCCTAAGGGAAAATGAAGACTATGGACAGGGCTACAATAACCTATAAGCACTTTATCCAAATTGTGTTTGTGAAAATTTTTATACATTTTTGAAAATTTGACTTAGAGTGAAATTCTCTTGAAAGTGCTGTGTGAGGGATATGGCCACTGTGTCCAAACCCTTCGATCGCAGGGAATCAAGCCTAAGGGAAAATGAAGACTATGGACAGGGCTACAATAACCTATAAGCACTTTATCCAAATTGTGTTTGTGAAAATTTTTATACATTTTTGAAAATTTGACTTAGAGTGAAATTCTCTTGAAAGTGCTGTGTGAGGGATATGGCCACTGTGTCCAAACCCTTCGATCGCATGGAATCAAACCTAATGGAAAAGGAAGACTATGGACAGGGCTACAATAACCTATAAGCTACAATAACCTATAAGCACTTTATCCAAATTGTATTTGTGAAAATTTTTATACATTTTTGAAAATTTGACTTAGAGTGAAATTCTCTTGAAAGTGCTGTGTGAGGGATATGGCCACTGTGTCCAAACCCTTCGATCGCAGGGAATCAAACCAAATGGAAAATGGAGACTATGGACAGGGGTACAATAACCTTTAAGCACTTTATCCAAATTGTATTTGTGAAAATTTTTATACATTTTTGAAAATTTGACTTAGAGTGAAATTCTCTTGAAAGTGCTGTGTGAGGGATATGGCCACTGTGTCCAAACCCTTCGATCGCAGGGAATCAAACCTAATGGAAAATGAAGACTATGGACAGGGCTACAATAACCTATAAGCACTTTATCCAAATTGTATTTGTGAAAATTTTTATACATTTTTGAAAATTTGACTTAGAGTGAAATTCTCTTGAAAGTGCTGTGTGAGGGATATGGCCACTGTGTCCAAACCCTTCGATCGCAGGGAATCAAACCTAATGGAAAATGAAGGCTATGGACAGGGCTACAATAACCTATAAGCTACAATAACCTATAAGCACTTTATCCAAATTGTATTTGTGAAAATTTTTATAAATTTTTTAAAATTTGACTTAGAGTGAAATTCTCTTGAAAGTGCTGTGTGAGGGATATGGCCACTGTGTCCAAACCCTTCGATCGCAAGGAACCAAACCTAATGGAAAATGAAGACTATGGACAGGGCTACAATAACCTAAAAGCTACAATAACCTATAAGCACTTTATCCAAATTGTATTTGTGAAAATTTTTATACATTTTGGAAAATTTGAAATTCTCTTGAAAGTGCTGTGTGAGGGATATGGCCACTGTGTCCAAACCCTTCGATCGCAGGGAATCAAACCTAATGAAAAATGAAGACTATGGACAGGGCTACAATAACCTATAAGCACTTTATCCAAATTGTATTTGTGAAAATTTTTATACATTTTTGAAAATTTGACTTAGAGTGAAATTCTCTTGAAAGTGCTGTGTGAGGGATATGGCAACTGTGTCCAAACCCTTCGATCGCAGGGAACCAAACCTAATGGAAAATGAAGACTATGGACAGGGCTACAATAACCTATAAGCACTTTATCCAAATTGTATTTGTGAAAATTTTTATACATTTTTGAAAATTTGACTTAGAGTGAAATTCTCTTGAAAGTGCTGTGTGAGGGATATGGCCACTGTGTCCAAACCCTTCGATCGCAGGGAATCAAACATAATGAAAAATGAAGACTATGGACAGGGCTAAAATAGCCTATAAGCTACAATAAACTATAAGCACTTTATCCAAATTGTATTTGTGAAAATTTTTATACATTTTTGAAAATTTGACTTAGATTGAAATTCTCTTGAAAGTGCTGTGTGAGGGATATGGCCACTGTGTCCAAACCCTTCGATAGCAGGGAACCAAACCTAATGGACAATGAAGACTATGGACAGGGCTACAATAACCTTTAAGCACTTTATCCAAATTGTATTTGTGAAAATTTTTATGCATTTTTGAAAATTTGACTTAGAGTGAAATTCTCTTGAAAGTGCTGTGTGAGGGATATGGCAACTGTGTCCAAACCCTTCGATCGCAGGGAACCAAACCTAATGGAAAATGAAGACTATGGACAGGGCTACAATAACCTATAAGCTACAATAACCTATAAGCACTTTATCCAAATCGTATTTGTGAAAATTTTTATACATTTTTGAAAATTTGACTTAGAGTGAAATTCTCTTGAAAGTGCTGTGTGAGGGATATGGCCACTGTGTCCAAACCCTTCGATCGCAGGGAATCAAGCCTAAGGGAAAATGAAGACTATGGACAGGGCTACAATAACCTATAAGCACTTTATCCAAATTGTGTTTGTGAAAATTTTTATACATTTTTGAAAATTTGACTTAGAGTGAAATTCTCTTGAAAGTGCTGTGTGAGGGATATGGCCACTGTGTCCAAACCCTTCGATCGCAGGGAACCAAACCTAATGGAAAATGAAGACTATGGACAGGGCTACAATAACCTATAAGCACTTTATCCAAATTGTATTTGTGAAAATTTTTATACATTTTTGAAAATTTGACTTAGAGTGAAATTCTCTTGAAAGTGCTGTGTGAGGGATATGGCCACTGTGTCCAAACCCTTCGATCGCAGGGAATCAAACATAATGAAAAATGAAGACTATGGACAGGGCTAAAATAGCCTATAAGCTACAATAAACTATAAGCACTTTATCCAAATTGTATTTGTGAAAATTTTTATACATTTTTGAAAATTTGACTTAGATTGAAATTCTCTTGAAAGTGCTGTGTGAGGGATATGGCCACTGTGTCCAAACCCTTCGATAGCAGGGAACCAAACCTAATGGACAATGAAGACTATGGACAGGGCTACAATAACCTTTAAGCACTTTATCCAAATTGTATTTGTGAAAATTTTTATGCATTTTTGAAAATTTGACTTAGAGTGAAATTCTCTTGAAAGTGCTGTGTGAGGGATATGGCCACTGTGTCCAAACCCTTCGATCGCAGGGAACCAAACCTAATGGAAAATGAAGACTATGGACAGGGCTACAATAACCTATAAGCTACAATAACCTATAAGCACTTTATCCAAATCGTATTTGTGAAAATTTTTATACATTTTTGAAAATTTGACTTAGAGTGAAATTCTCTTGAAAGTGCTGTGTGAGGGATATGGCCACTGTGTCCAAACCCTTCGATCGCAGGGAATCAAGCCTAAGGGAAAATGAAGACTATGGACAGGGCTACAATAACCTATAAGCACTTTATCCAAATTGTGTTTGTGAAAATTTTTATACATTTTTGAAAATTTGACTTAGAGTGAAATTCTCTTGAAAGTGCTGTGTGAGGGATATGGCCACTGTGTCCAAACCCTTCGATCGAAGGGAATCAAACCTAATGGAAAATGAAGACTATGGACAGGGCTACAATAACCTATAAGCACTTTATCCAAATTGTATTTGTGAAAATTTTTATACATTTTTGAAAATTTGACTAAGAGTGAAATTCTCTTGAAAGTGCTGTGTGAGGGATATGGCCACTGTGTCCAAACCCTTCGATCGCAGGGAACCAAACCTAATGGAAAATGAAGACTATGGACAGGGCTACAATAACCTATAAGCACTTTATCCAAATTGTATTTGTGAAAATTTTTATACATTTTTGAAAATTTGACTTAGAGTGAAATTCTCTTGAAAGTGCTGTGTGAGGGATATGGCCACTGTGTCCAAACCCTTCGATCGCAGGGAATCAAACCTAATGGAAAATGAACACTATGGACAGGGCTACAATAACCTATAAGCACTTTATCCAAATTGTATTTGTGAAAATTTTTATGCATTTTTGAAAATTTGACTTAGAGTGAAATTCTCTTGAAAGTGCTGTGTGAGGGATATGGCCACTGTGTCCAAACCCTTCAATCGCAGGGAATCAAACCTAATGGAAAATGAAGACTATGGACAGGGCTACAACAACCTATAAGCACTTTATCCAAATTGTATTTGTAAAAATTTTTATACATTTTTGAAAATTTGACTTAGAGTGAAATTCTCTTGAAAGTGCTGTGTGAGGGATATGGCCACTGTGTCCAAACCCTTCGATCGCATGGAATCAAACCTAATGGAAAAGGAAGACTATGGACAGGGCTACAATAACCTATAAGCTACAATAACCTATAAGCACTTTATCCAAATTGTATTTGTGAAAATTTTTATACATTTTTGAAAATTTGACTTAGAGTGAAATTCTCTTGAAAGTGCTGTGTGAGGGATATGGCCACTGTGTCCAAACCCTTCGATCGCAGGGAATCAAACCTAATGGAAAATGGAGACTATGGACAGGGGTACAATAACCTTTAAGCACTTTATCCAAATTGTATTTGTGAAAATTTTTATACATTTTTGAAAATTTGACTTAGAGTGAAATTCTCTTGAAAGTGCTGTGTGAGGGATATGGCCACTGTGTCCAAACCCTTCGATCGCAGGGAATCAAACCTAATGGAAAATGAAGACTATGGACAGGGCTACAATAACCTATAAGCACTTTATCCAAATTGTATTTGTGAAAATTTTTATACATTTTTGAAAATTTGACTTAGAGTGAAATTCTCTTGAAAGTGCTGTGTGAGGGATATGGCCACTGTGTCCAAACCCTTCGATCGCAGGGAATCAAACCTAATGGAAAATGAAGGCTATGGACAGGGCTACAATAACCTATAAGCTACAATAACCTATAAGCACTTTATCCAAATTGTATTTGTGAAAATTTTTATAAATTTTTTAAAATTTGACTTAGAGTGAAATTCTCTTGAAAGTGCTGTGTGAGGGATATGGCCACTGTGTCCAAACCCTTCGATCGCAGGGAACCAAACCTAATGGAAAATGAAGACTATGGACAGGGCTACAATAACCTAAAAGCTACAATAACCTATAAGCACTTTATCCAAATTGTATTTGTGAAAATTTTTATACATTTTGGAAAATTTGAAATTCTCTTGAAAGTGCTGTGTGAGGGATATGGCCACTGTGTCCAAACCCTTCGATCGCAGGGAATCAAACCTAATGAAAAATGAAGACTATGGACAGGGCTACAATAACCTATAAGCACTTTATCCAAATTGTATTTGTGAAAATTTTTATACATTTTTGAAAATTTGACTTAGAGTGAAATTCTCTTGAAAGTGCTGTGTGAGGGATATGGCAACTGTGTCCAAACCCTTCGATCGCAGGGAACCAAACCTAATGGAAAATGAAGACTATGGACAGGGCTACAATAACCTATAAGCACTTTATCCAAATTGTATTTGTGAAAATTTTTATACATTTTTGAAAATTTGACTTAGAGTGAAATTCTCTTGAAAGTGCTGTGTGAGGGATATGGCCACTGTGTCCAAACCCTTCGATCGCAGGGAATCAAACATAATGAAAAATGAAGACTATGGACAGGGCTACAATAACCTATAAGCACTTTATCCAAATTGTATTTGTGAAAATTTTTATGCATTTTTGAAAATTCGACTTAGAGTGAAATTCTCTTGAAAGTGCTGTGTGAGGGATATGGCCACTGTGTCCAAACCCTTCGATCGCAGGGAATCAAACCTAATGGAAAATGAAGACTATGGACAGGGCTACAATAACCTATAAGCACTTTATCCAAATTGTATTTGTGAAAATTTTTATACATTTTTGAAAATTTGACTTAGAGTGAAATTCTCTTGAAAGTGCTGTGTGAGGGATATGGCCACTGTGTCCAAACCCTTCGATCGCAGGGAATCAAACCTAATGGAAAATGAAGACTATGGACAGGGCTACAATAACCTATAAGCACTTTATCCAAATTGTATTTGTGAAAATTTTTATACATTTTTGAAAGTTTGACTTAGAGTGAAATTCTCTTGAAAGTGCTGTGTGAGGGATATGGCCACTGTGTCCATACCCTTCGATCGCAGGGAATCAAACCTAATGAAAAATGAAGACTATGGACAGGGCTACAATAGCCTATAAGCACTTTATCCAAATTGTATTTGTGAAAATTTTTATACATTTTTGAAAATTTGACTTAGAGTGAAATTCTCTTGAAAGTGCTGTGTGAGGGATATGGCCACTGTGTCCAAACCCTTCGATCGCAGGGAATCAAACTTAATGGAAAATGGAGACTATGGACAGGGGTACAATAACCTTTAAGCACTTTATCCAAATTGTATTTGTGAAAATTTTTATACATTTTTGAAAATTTGACTTAGAGTGAAATTCTCTTGAAAGTGCTGTGTGAAGGATATGGCCACTGTGTCCAAACCCTTCGATCGCAGGGAACCAAACCTAATGGAAAATGAAGACTATGGACAGGGCTACAATAACCTAAAAGCTACAATAACCTATAAGCACTTTATCCAAATTGTATTTGTGAAAATTTTTATACATTTTGGAAAATTTGAAATTCTCTTGAAAGTGCTGTGTGAGGGATATGGCCACTGTGTCCAAACCCTTCGATCGCAGGGAATCAAACCTAATGAAAAATGAAAACTATGGACAGGGCTACAATAACCTATAAGCACTTTATCCAAATTGTATTTGTGAAAATTTTTATACATTTTTGAAAATTTGACTTAGAGTGAAATTCTCTTGAAAGTGCTGTGTGAGGGATATGGCAACTGTGTCCAAACCCTTCGATCGCAGGGAACCAAACCTAATGGAAAATGAAGACTATGGACAGGGCTACAATAACCTATAAGCACTTTATCCAAATTGTATTTGTGAAAATTTTTATACATTTTTGAAAATTTGACTTAGAGTGAAATTCTCTTGAAAGTGCTCTGTGAGGGATATGGCCACTGTGTCCAAACCCTTCGATCGCAGGGAATCAAACCTAATGGAAAATGAAGACTATGGACAGGGCTACAATAACCTTTAAGCACTTTATCCAAATTGTATTTGTGAAAATTTTTATACATTTTTGAAAATTTGACTTAGAGTGAAATTCTCTTGAAAGTGCTGTGTGAGGGATATGGCCACTGTGTCCAAACCCTTCGATCGCAGGGAATCAAACCTAATGGAAAATGAAGACTATGGACAGGGCTACAATAACCTATAAGCACTTTATCCAAATTGTATTTGTGAAAATTTTTATACATTTTTGAAAATTTGACTTAGAGTGAAATTCTCTTGAAAGTGCTGTGTGAGGGATATGGCCACTGTGTCCAAACCCTTCGATCGCAGGGAACCAAACCTAATGGAAAATGAAGACTATGGACAGGGCTACAATAACCTATAAGCACTTTATCCAAATTGTATTTGTGAAAATTTTTATACATTTTGGAAAATTTGAAATTCTCTTGAAAGTGCTGTGTGAGGGATATGGCCACTGTGTCCAAACCCTTCGATCGCAGGGAATCAAACCTAATGAAAAATGAAGACTATGGACAGGGCTACAATAACCTATAAGCACTTTATCCAAATTGTATTTGTGAAATTTTTTATACATTTTTGAAAATTTGACTTAGAGTGAAATTCTCTTGAAAGTGCTGTGTGAGGGATATGGCAACTGTGTCCAAACCCTTCGATCGCAGGGAACCAAACCTAATGGAAAATGAAGACTATGGACAGGGCTATAATAACCTATAAGCACTTTATCCAAATTGTATTTGTGAAAATTTTTATAAATTTTTGAAAATTTGACTTAGAGTGAAATTCTCTTGAAAGTGCTGTGTGAGGGATATGGCCACTGTGTCCAAACCCTTCGATCGCAGGGAATCAAACCTAATGGAAAATGAAGACTATGGACAGGGCTACAATAACCTATAAGCACTTTATCCAAATTGTATTTGTGAAAATTTTTATGCATTTTTGAAAATTTGACTTGGAGTGAAATTCTCTTGAAAGTGCTGTGTGAGGGATATGGCCACTGTGTCCAAACCCTTCGATCGCAGGGAATCAAACCTAATGGAAAATGAAGACTATGGACAGGGCTACAATAACCTATAAGCACTTTATCCAAATTGTATTTGTGAAAATTTTTATACATTTTTGAAAATTTGACTTAGAGTGAAATTCTCTTGAAAGTGCTGTGTGAGGGATATGGCCACTGTGTCCAAACCCTTCGATCGCAGAGAATCAAACCTAATGGAAAATGAAGACTATGGACAGGGCTACAATAACCTATAAGCACTTTATCCAAATTGTATTTGTGAAAATTTTAATACATTTTTGAAAGTTTGACTTAGAGTGAAATTCTCTTGAAAGTGCTGTGTGAGGGATATGGCCACTGTGTCCAAACCCTTCGATCGCAGGGAATCAAACCTAATGGAAAATGAAGACTATGGACAGGGCTACAATAACCTATAAGCACTTTATCCAAATTGTATTTGTGAAAATTTTTATGCATTTTTGAAAATTTGACTTGGAGTGAAATTCTCTTGAAAGTGCTGTGTGAGGGATATGGCCACTGTGTCCAAACCCTTCGATCGCAGGGAATCAAACCTAATGGAAAATGAAGACTATGGACAGGGCTACAATAACCTATAAGCACTTTATCCAAATTGTATTTGTGAAAATTTTTATACATTTTTGAAAATTTGACTTAGAGTGAAATTCTCTTGAAAGTGCTGTGTGAGGGATATGGCCACTGTGTCCAAACCCTTCGATCGCAGAGAATCAAACCTAATGGAAAATGAAGACTATGGACAGGGCTACAATAACCTATAAGCACTTTATCCAAATTGTATTTGTGAAAATTTTAATACATTTTTGAAAGTTTGACTTAGAGTGAAATTCTCTTGAAAGTGCTGTGTGAGGGATATGGCCACTGTGTCCAAACCCTTCGATCGCAGGGAATCAAACCTAATGGAAAATGAACACTATGGACAGGGCTACAATAACCTATAAGCACTTTATCCAAATTGTATTTGTGAAAATTTTTATACATTTTTGAAAATTTGACTTAGAGTGAAATTCTCTTGAAAGTGCTGTGTGAGGGATATGGCCACTGTGTCCATACCCTTCGATCGCAGGGAATCAAACCTAATGAAAAATGAAGACTATGGACAGGGCTACAATAACCTATAAGCACTTTATCCAAATTGTATTTGTGAAAATTTTTATACATTTTTGAAAATTTGACTTAGAGTGAAATTCTCTTGAAAGTGCTGTGTGAGGGATATGGCCACTGTGTCCAAACCCTTCGATCGCAGGGAATCAAACCTAATGGAAAATGAAGACTATGGACAGGGCTACAATAACCTATAAGCACTTTATCCAAATTGTATTTGTGAAAATTTTTATACATTTTTGAAAATTTGACTTAGAGTGAAATTCTCTTGAAAGTGCTGTGTGAGGGATATGGCCACTGTGTCCAAACCCTTCGATCGCAGGGAATCAAACCTAATGGAAAATGAAGGCTATGGACAGGGCTACAATAACCTATAAGCTACAATAACCTATAAGCACTTTATCCAAATTGTATTTGTGAAAATTTTTATACATTTTGGAAAATTTGAAATTCTCTTGAAAGTGTGAGGGATATGGCCACTGTGTCCAAACCCTTCGATCGCAGGGAATCAAACCTAATGAAAAATGAAGACTATGGACAGGGCTACAATAACCTATAAGCACTTTATCCAAATTGTATTTGTGAAAATTTTTATACATTTTTGAAAATTTGACTTAGAGTGAAATTCTCTTGAAAGTGCTGTGTGAGGGATATGGCAACTGTGTCCAAACCCTTCGATCGCAGGGAATCAAACCTAATGGAAAATGAAGACTATGGACAGGGCTACAATAACCTATAAGCACTTTATCCAAATTGTATTTGTGAAATTTTTTATACATTTTTGAAAATTTGACTTAGAGTGAAATTCTCTTGAAAGTGCTGTGTGAGGGATATGGCCACTGTGTCCAAACCCTACGATCGCAGGGAATCAAAACTAATGGAAAATGAAGACTATGGACAGGGCTACAATAACCTATAAGCACTTTATCCAAATTGTATTTGTGAAAATTTTTATACATTTTTGAAAGTTTGACTTAGAGTGAAATTCTCTTGAAAGTGCTGTGTGAGGGATATGGCCACTGTGTCCAAACCCTTCGATCGCAGGGAATCAAACCTAATGGAAAATGAACACTATGGACAGGGCTACAATAACCTATAAGCACTTTATCCAAATTGTATTTGTAAAAATTTTTATACATTTTTGAAAATTTGACTTAGAGTGAAATTCTCTTGAAAGTGCTGTGTGAAGGATATGGCCACTGTGTCCAAACCCTTCGATCGCAGGGAATCAAACCTAATGAAAAATGAAGACTATGGACAGGGCTACAATAACCTATAAGCACTTTATCCAAATTGTATTTGTGAAAATTTTTATACATTTTTCAAAATTTGACTTATAGTGAAATTCTCTGGAAAGTGCTGTGTGAGGGATATGGCAACTGTGTCCAAACCCTTCGATCGCAGGGAATCAAACCTAATGGAAAATGAAGACTATGGACAGGGCTACAATAACCTATAAGCACTTTATCCAAATTGTATTTGTGAAAATTTTTATGCATTTTTGAAAATTTGACTTAGAGTGAAATTCTCTTGAAAGTGCTGTGTGAGGGATATGGCCACTGTGTCCAAACCCTTCGATCGCAGGGAATCAAACCTAATGAAAAATGGAGACTATGGACAGGGGTACAATAACCTTTAAGCACTTTATCCAAATTGTATTTGTGAAAATTTTTATACATTTTTGAAAATTTGACTTAGAGTGAAATTCTCTTGAAAGTGCTGTGTGAGGGATATGGCCACTGTGTCCAAACCCTTCGATCGCAGGGAATCAAACCTAATGGAAAATGAAGACTATGGACAGGGCTACAATAACCTATAAGCACTTTATACAAATTGTATTTGTGAAAATTTTTATACATTTTTGAAAATTTGACTTAGAGTGAAATTCTCTTGAAAGTGCTGTGTGAGGGATATGGCCACTGTGTACAAACCCTTCGATCGCAGGGAATCAAACCTAATGGAAAATGAAGGCTATGGACAGGGCTACAATAACCTATAAGCTACAATAACCTATAAGCACTTTATCCAAATTGTATTTGTGAAAATTTTTATAAATTTTTTAAAATTTGACTTAGAGTGAAATTCTCTTGAAAGTGCTGTGTGAGGGATATGGCCACTGTGTCCAAACCCTTCGATCGCAGGGAACCAAACCTAATGGAAAATGAAGACTATGGACAGGGCTACAATAACCTATAAGCTACAATAACCTATAAGCACTTTATCCAAATTGTATTTGTGAAAATTTTTATACATTTTGGAAAATTTGAAATTCTCTTGAAAGTGCTGTGTGAGGGATATGGCAACTGTGTCCAAACCCTTCGATCGCAGGGAACCAAACCTAATGGAAAATGAAGACTATGGACAGGGCTATAATAACCTATAAGCACTTTATCCAAATTGTATTTGTGAAAATTTTTATACATTTTTGAAAATTTGACTTAGAGTGAAATTCTCTTGAAAGTGCTGTGTGAGGGATATGGCCACTGTGTCCAAACCCTTCGATCGCAGGGAATCAAACCTAATGGAAAATGAAGACTATGTACAGGGCTACAATAACCTATAAGCACTTTATCCAAATTGTATTTGTGAAAATTTTTATGCATTTTTGAAAATTTGACTTGGAGTGAAATTCTCTTGAAAGTGCTGTGTGAGGGATATGGCCACTGTGTCCAAACCCTTCGATCGCAGGGAATCAAACCTAATGGAAAATGAAGACTATGGACAGGGCTACAATAACCTATAAGCACTTTATCCAAATTGTATTTGTGAAAATTTTTATACATTTTTGAAAATTTGACTTAGAGTGAAATTCTCTTGAAAGTGCTGTGTGAGGGATATGGCCACTGTGTCCAAACCCTTCGATCGCAGAGAATCAAACCTAATGGAAAATGAAGACTATGGACAGGGCTACAATAACCTATAAGCACTTTATCCAAATTGTATTTGTGAAAATTTTAATACATTTTTGAAAGTTTGACTTAGAGTGAAATTCTCTTGAAAGTGCTGTGTGAGGGATATGGCCACTGTGTCCAAACCCTTCGATCGCAAGGAATCAAACCTAATGGAAAATGAACACTATGGACAGGGCTACAATAACCTATAAGCACTTTATCCAAATTGTATTTGTGAAAATTTTTATACATTTTTGAAAATTTGACTTAGAGTGAAATTCTCTTGAAAGTGCTGTGTGAGGGATATGGCCACTGTGTCCAAACCCTTCGATCGCAGGGAACCAAACCTAATGGAAAATGAAGACTATGGACAGGGCTACAATAACCTATAAGCACTTTATCCAAATTTTATTTGTGAAAATTTTTATACATTTTTGAAAATTTGACTTAGAGTGAAATTCTCTTGAAAGTGCTGTGTGAGGGATATGGCCACTGTGTCCAAACCCTTCGATCGCAGGGAATCAAACCTAATGGAAAATGAAGACTATGGACAGGGCTACAATAATCTATAAGCACTTTATCCAAATTGTATTTGTGAAAATTTTTATACATTTTTGAAAATTTGACTTAGAGTGAAATTCTCTTGAAAGTGCTGTGTGAGGGATATGGCCACTGTGTCCAAACCCTTCGATCGCAGGGAATCAAACCTAATGGAAAATGAAGGCTATGGACAGGGCTACAATAACCTATAAGCTACAATAACCTATAAGCACTTTATCCAAATTGTATTTGTGAAAATTTTTATACATTTTGGAAAATTTGAAATTCTCTTGAAAGTGCTGTGTGAGGGATATGGCCACTGTGTCCAAACCCTTCGATCGCAGGGAATCAAACCTAATGAAAAATGAAGACTATGGACAGGGCTACAATAACCTATAAGCACTTTATCCAAATTGTATTTGTGAAAATTTTTATACATTTTTGAAAATTTGACTTAGAGTGAAATTCTCTTGAAAGTGCTGTGTGAGGGATATGGCAACTGTGTCCAAACCCTTCGATCGCAGGGAACCAAACCTAATGGAAAATGAAGACTATGGACAGGGCTACAATAACCTATAAGCACTTTATCCAAATTGTATTTGTGAAATTTTTTATACATTTTTGAAAATTTGACTTAGAGTGAAATTCTCTTGAAAGTGCTGTGTGAGGGATATGGCCACTGTGTCCAAACCCTACGATCGCAGGGAATCAAAACTAATGGAAAATGAAGACTATGGACAGGGCTACAATAACCTATAAGCACTTTATCCAAATTGTATTTGTAAAAATTTTTATACATTTTTGAAAATTTGACTTAGAGTGAAATTCTCTTGAAAGTGCTGTGTGAGGGATATGGCCACTGTGTCCAAACCCTTCGATCGCAGGGAATCAAACCTAATGGAAAATGAAGACTATGGACAGGGCTACAATAACCTATAAGCACTTTATCCAAATTGTATTTGTGAAAATTTTTATACATTTTTGAAAATTTGACTTAGAGTGAAATTCTCTTGAAAGTGCTGTGTGAGGGATATGGCCACTGTGTCCAAACCCTTCGATCGCATGGAATCAAACCTAATGGAAAATGAAGACTATGGACAGGGCTACAATAACCTATAAGCTACAATAACCTATAAGCACTTTATCCAAATCGTATTTGTGAAAATTTTTATACATTTTTGAAAATTTGACTTAGAGTGAAATTCTCTTGAAAGTGCTGTGTGAGGGATATGGCCACTGTGTCCAAACCCTTCGATCGCAGGGAATCAAACATAATGGAAAATGAAGACTATGGACAGGGCTACAATAACCTATAAGCACTTTATCCAAATTGTATTTGTGAAAATTTTTATACATTTTTGAAAATTTGACTTAGAGTGAAATTCTCTTGAAAGTGCTGTGTGAGGGATATGGCCACTGTGTCCAAACCCTTCGATCGCAGGGAACCAAACCTAATGGAAAATGAAGACTATAGACAGGGCTACAATAACCTATAAGCACTTTATCCAAATTGTATTTGTGAAAATTTTTATACATTTTTGAAAATTTGACTTAGAGTGAAATTCTCTTGAAAGTGCTGTGTGAGGGATATGGCCACTGTGTCCAAACCCTTCGATCGCAGGGAATCAAACATAATGGAAAATTAAGACTATGGACAGGGCTACAATAACCTATAAGCACTTTATCCAAATCGTATTTGTGAAAATTTTTATACATTTTTGAAAATTTGACTTAGAGTGAAATTCTCTTGAAAGTGCTGTGTGAGGGATATGGCCACTGTGTCCAAACCCTTCGATCGCATGGAATCAAACCTAATGGAAAATGAAGACTATGGACAGGGCTACAATAACCTATAAGCTACAATAACCTATAAGCACTTTATCCAAATCGTATTTGTGAAAATTTTTATACATTTTTGAAAATTTGACTTAGAGTGAAATTCTCTTGAAAGTGCTGTGTGAGGGATATGGCCACTGTGTCCAAACCCTTCGATCGCAGGGAATCAAACATAATGGAAAATTAAGACTATGGACAGGGCTACAATTACCTATAAGCATTTTATCCAAATTGTATTTGTGAAAATTTTTATACATTTTTGAAAATTTGACTTAGAGTGAAATTCTCTTGAAAGTGCTGTGTGAGGGATATGGCCACTGTGTCCAAACCCTTCGATCGCATGGAAGCAAACCTAATGGAAAATGAAGACTATGGACAGGGCTACAATAACCTATAAGCTACAATAACCTATAAGCACTTTATCCAAATCGTATTTGTGAAAATTTTTATACATTTTTGAAAATTTGACTTAGAGTGAAATTCTCTTGAAAGTGCTGTGTGAGGGATATGGCCACTGTGTCCAAACCCTTCGATCGCAGGGAATCAAACATAATGGAAAATTAAGACTATGGACAGGGCTACAATTACCTATAAGCATTTTATCCAAATTGTATTTGTGAAAATTTTTATACATTTTTGAAAATTTGACTTAGAGTGAAATTCTCTTGAAAGTGCTGTGTGAGGGATATGGCCACTGTGTCCAAACCCTTCGATCGCAGGGAATCAAACCTAATGGAAAATGAAGACTATGGACAGGGCTACAATAACCTATAAGCACTTTATCCAAATTGTATTTGTGAAAATTTTTATACATTTTTAAAAATTTGACTTAGAGTGAAATTCTCTTGAAAGTGCTGTGTGAGGGATATGGCCACTGTGTCCAAACCCTTCGATCTCAGGCAATCAAACCTAATGGAAAATGAAGACTATGGACAGGGCTACAATAACCTATAAGCACTTTATCCAAATCGTATTTGTGAAAATTTTTATACATATTTGAAAATTTGACTTAGAGTGAAATTCTCTTGAAAGTGCTGTGTGAGGGATATGGCCACTGTGTCCAAACCCTTCGATCGCAGGGAATCAAACCTAATGGAAAATGAAGACTATGGACAGGTTTACAATAACCTATAAGCACTTTATCCAAATTGTATTTGTGAAAATTTTTATACATATTTGAAAATTTGACTTAGAGTGAAATTCTCTTGAAAGTGCTGTGTGAGGGATATGGCCACTGTGTCCAAACCCTTCGATCGCAGGGAATCAAACCTAATGAAAAATTAAGACTATGGACAGGGCTAAAATAACCTATAAGCTACAATAACCTATAAGCACTTTATCCAAATTGTATTTGTGAAAATTTTTATACATTTTTGAAAATTTGACTTAGAGTGAAATTCTCTTGAAAGTGCTGTGTGAGGGATATGGCCACTGTGTCCAAACCCTTCGATCGCAGGGAACCAAACCTAATGGACAATGAAGACTATAGACAGGGCTACAATAACCTATAAGCACTTTATCCAAATTGTATTTGTGAAAATTTTTATACATATTTGAAAATTTGACTTAGAGTGAAATTCTCTTGAAAGTGCTGTGTGAGGGATATGGCCAATGTGTCCAAACCCTTCGATCGCAGGGAACCCAACCTAATGAAAAATTAAGACTATGGACAGGGCTACAATAACCTATAAGCTACAATAACATATAAGCACTTTATCCAAATTGTATTTGTGAAAATTTTTATACATTTTTGAAAATTTGACTTAGAGTGAAATTCTCTTGAAAGTGCTGTGTGAGGGATATGGCCACTGTGTCCAAACCCTTCGATCGCAGGGAATCAAACCTAATGGAAAATGAAGACTATGGACAGGGCTACAATAACCTATAAGCACTTTATCCAAATTGTATTTGTGAAAATTTTTATACATATTTGAAAATTTGACTTAGAGTGAAATTCTCTTGAAAGTGCTGTGTGAGGGATATGGCCACTGTGTCCAAACCCTTCGATCGCAGGGAATCAAACCTAATGGAAAATGAAGACTATGGACAGGGCTACAATAACCTATAAGCACTTTATCCAAATTGTATTTGTGAAAATTTTTATACATTTTTGAAAATTTGAAATTCTCTTGAAAGTGCTGTGTGAGGGATATGGCCACTGTGTCCATACCCTTCGATCGCAGGGAATCAAACCTAATGGAAAATGAAGACTATGGACAGGGCTACAATAACCTTTAAGCTACAATAACATATAAGCACTTTATCCAAATTGTATTTGTGAAAATTTTTATACATTTTTGAAAATTTGACTTAGTGTGAAATTCTCTTGAAAGTGCTGTGTGAGGGATATGGCCACTGTGTCCAAACCCTTCGATCGCAGGGAATCAAACCTAATGGAAAATGAAGACTATGGACAGGGCTACAATAACCTATAAGCACTTTATCCAAATTGTATTTGTGAAAATTTTTATACATTTTTGAAAATTTGACTTAGAGTGAAATTCTCTTGAAAGTGCTGTGTGAGGGATATGGCCACTGTGTCCAAACCCTTCGATCGCATGGAATCAAACCTAATGGAAAAGGAAGACTATGGACAGGGCTACAATAAACTATAAGCTACAATAACCTATAAGCACTTTATCCAAATTGTATTTGTGAAAATTTTTATACATTTTTGAAAATTTGACTTAGAGTGAAATTTTCTTGAAAGTGTTGTGTGAGGGATATGGCCACTGTGTCCAAACCCTTCGATCGCAGGGAATCAAACCTAATGGAAAATGAAGACTATGGACAGGGGTACAATAACCTTTAACTACTTTATCCAAATTGTATTTGTGAAAATTTTTATACATTTTTGAAAATTTGACTTAGAGTGAAATTCTCTTGAAAGTGCTGTGTGAGGGATATGGCCACTGTGTCCAAACCCTTCGATCGCAGGGAATCAAACCTAATGGAAAATGAAGACTATGGACAGGGCTACAATAACCTATAAGCTACAATAACATATAAGCACTTTATCCAAATTGTATTTGTGAAAATTTTTATAAATTTTTGAAAATTTGACTTAGAGTGAAATTCTCTTGAAAGTGCTGTGTGAGGGATATGGCCAATGTGTCCAAACCCTTCGATCGCAGGGAACCCAACCTAATGAAAAATTAAGACTATGGACAGGGCTACAATAACCTATAAGCTACAATAACATATAAGCACTTTATCCAAATTGTATTTGTGAAAATTTTTATACATTTTTGAAAATTTGACTTAGTGTGAAATTCTCTTGAAAGTGCTGTGTGAGGGATATGGCCACTGTGTCCAAACCCTTCGAGCGCAGGGAATCAAACCTAATGGAAAATGAAGACTATGGACAGGGCTACAATAACCTATAAGCACTTTATCCAAATTGTATTTGTGAAAATTTTTATACATTTTTGAAAATTTGAAATTCTCTTGAAAGTGCTGTGTGAGGGATATGGCCACTGTGTCCATACCCTTCGATCGCAGGGAATCAAACCTAATGGAAAATGAAGACTATGGACAGGGCTACAATAACCTATAAGCTACAATAACATATAAGCACTTTATCCAAATTGTATTTGTGAAAATTTTTATACATTTTTGAAAATTTGACTTAGTGTGAAATTCTCTTGAAAGTGCTGTGTGAGGGATATGGCCACTGTGTCCAAACCCTTCGATCGCAGGGAATCAAACCTAATGGAAAATGAAGACTATGGACAGGGCTACAATAACCTATAAGCACTTTATCCAAATTGTATTTGTGAAAATTTTTATACATTTTTGAAAATTTGACTTAGAGTGAAATTCTCTTGAAAGTGCTGTGTGAGGGATATGGCCACTGTGTCCAAACCCTTCGATCGCAGGGAATCAAACCTAATGAAAAATTAAGACTATGGACAGGGCTAAAATAACCTATAAGCTACAATAACCTATAAGCACTTTATCCAAATTGTATTTGTGAAAATTTTTATACATTTTTGAAAATTTGACTTAGAGTGAAATTCTCTTGAAAGTGCTGTGTGAGGGATATGGCCACTGTGTCCAAACCCTTCGATCGCAGGGAACCAAACCTAATGGACAATGAAGACTATAGACAGGGCTACAATAACCTTTAAGCACTTTATCCAAATTGTATTTGTGAAAATTTTTATACATTTTTGAAAATTTGACTTAGAGTGAAATTCTCTTGAAAGTGCTGTGTGAGGGATATGACCACTGTGTCCAAACCCTTCGATCGCAGGGAATCAAACCTAAAGGACAATGAAGACTATGGACAGGGCTACAATAACCTTTAAGCACTTTATCCAAATTGTATTTGTGAAAATTTTCATACATTTTTGAAAATTTGACTTAGAGTGAAATTCTCTTGAAAGTGCTGTGTGAGGGATATGGCCACTGTGTCCAAACCCTTCGATCGCAGGGAATCAAACCTAATGGAAAATGAAGACTATGAACAGGGCTACAATAACCTATAAGCACTTTATCCAAATTGTATTTGTGAAAATTTTTATACATTTTTGAAAATTTGACTTAGAGTGAAATTCTCTTGAAAGTGCTGTGTGAGGGATATGGCCACTGTGTCCAAACCCTTCGATCGCAGGGAATCAAACCTAATGGAAAATGAAGACTATGGACAGGGCTACAATAACCTATAAGCACTTTATCCAAATTGTATTTGTGAAAATTTTAATACATTTTTGAAAATTTGACTTATAGTGAAATTCTCTTGAAATTGCTGTGTGAGGGATATGGCCACTGTGTCCAAACCCTTCGATCGCAGGGAATCAAACCTAATGGAAAATGAAGAATATGGACAGGGCTACAATAATCTATAAGCACTTTATCCAAATTGTATTAGTGAAAATGTTTATACATTTTTGAAAATTTGACTTAGAGTGAAATTCTCTTGAAAGTGTTGTGTGAGGGATATGGCCACTGTGTCCAAACCCTTCGATCGCAGGGAACCAAACCTAATGGAAAATGAAGACTATGGACAGGGCTACAATAACTTATAAGCACTTTATCCAAATTGTATTTGTGAAAATTTTTATACATTTTTGAAAATTTGAAATTCTCTTGAAAGTGCTGTGTGAGGGATATGGCCACTGTGTCCAAACCCTTCGATCGCAGGGAATCAAACCTAATGGAAAATGAAGACTATGGACAGGGCTACAATAACCTATAAGCTACAATAACATATAAGCACTTTATCCAAATTGTATTAGTGAAAATGTTTATACATTTTTGAAAATTTGACTTAGAGTGAAATTCTCTTGAAAGTGTTGTGTGAGGGATATGGCCACTGTGTCCAAACCCTTCGATCGCAGGGAACCAAACCTAATGGAAAATGAAGACTATGGACAGGGCTACAATAACTTATAAGCACTTTATCCAAATTGTATTTGTGAAAATTTTTATACATTTTTGAAAATTTGAAATTCTCTTGAAAGTGCTGTGTGAGGGATATGGCCACTGTGTCCAAACCCTTCGATCGCAGGGAATCAAACCTAATGGAAAATGAAGACTATGGACAGGGCTACAATAGCCTATAAGCTACAATAACATATAAGCACTTTATCCAAATTGTATTTGTGAAAATTTTTATACATTTTTGAAAATTTGACTTAGTGTGAAATTCTCTTGAAAGTGCTGTGTGAGGGATATGGCCACTGTGTCCAAACCCTTCGATCGCAGGGAATCAAACCTAATGGAAAATGAAGACTATGGACAGGGCTACAATAACCTATAAGCACTTTATCCAAATTGTATTTGTGAAAATTTTTATACATTTTTGAAAATTTGACTTAGAGTGAAATTCTCTTGAAAGTGCTGTGTGAGGGATATGGCCACTGTGTCCAAACCCTTCGATCGCAGGGAATCAAACCTAATGAAAAATTAAGACTATGGACAGGGCTAAAATAACCTATAAGCTACAATAACCTATAAGCACTTTATCCAAATTGTATTTGTGAAAATTTTTATACATTTTTGAAAATTTGACTTAGAGTGAAATTCTCTTGAAAGTGCTGTGTGAGGGATATGGCCACTGTGTCCAAACCCTTCGATCGCAGGGAACCAAACCTAATGGACAATGAAGACTATGGACAGGGCTACAATAACCTTTAAGCACTTTATCCAAATTGTATTTGTGAAAATTTTTATACATTTTTGAAAATTTGACTTAGAGTGAAATTCTCTTGAAAGTGCTGTGTGAGGGATATGACCACTGTGTCCAAACCCTTCGATCGCAGGGAATCAAACCTAATGGACAATGAAGACTATGGACAGGGCTACAATAACCTTTAAGCACTTTATCCAAATTGTATTTGTGAAAATTTTCATACATTTTTGAAAATTTGACTTATAGTGAAATTCTCTTGAAAGTGCTGTGTGAGGGATATGGCCACTGTGTCCAAACCCTTCGATCGCAGGGAATCAAACCTAATGGAATATGAAGACTATGAACAGGGCTACAATAACCTATAAGCACTTTATCCAAATTGTATTTGTGAAAATTTTTATACATTTTTGAAAATTTGACTTAGAGTGAAATTCTCTTGAAAGTGCTGTGTGAGGGATATGGCCACTGTGGCCAAACCCTTCGATCGCAGGGAACCAAACCAAATGCAAAATGAAGACTATGGATAGGGCTACAATAACCTATAAGCACTTTATCCAAGTTGTATTTGTGAAAATTTTTATACATTTTTGAAAATTTGACTTAGAGTGAAATTCTCTTGAAAGTGCTGTGTGAGGGATATGGCCACTGTGTCCAAACCCTTCGATCGCAGGGAATCAAACCTAATGGAAAATGAAGACTATGGACAGGGCTACAATAACCTATAAGCACTTTATCCAAATTGTATTTGTGAAAATTTTAATACATTTTTGAAAATTTGACTTATAGTGAAATTCTCTTGAAATTGCTGTGTGAGGGATATGGCCACTGTGTCCAAACCCTTCGATCGCAGGGAATCAAACCTAATGGAAAATGAAGAATATGGACAGGGCTACAATAATCTATAAGCACTTTATCCAAATTGTATTTGTGAAAATTTTTATACATTTTTGAAAATTTGAAATTCTCTTGAAAGTGCTGTGTGAGGGATATGGCCACTGTGTCCATACCCTTCGATCGCAGGGAATCAAACCTAATGGAAAATGAAGACTATGGACAGGGCTACAATAACCTATAAGCTACAATAACATATAAGCACTTTATCCAAATTGTATTTGTGAAAATTTTTATACATTTTTGAAAATTTGACTTAGTGTGAAATTCTCTTGAAAGTGCTGTGTGAGGGATATGGCCACTGTGTCCAAACCCTTCGATCGCAGGGAATCAAACCTAATGGAAAATGAAGACTATGGACAGGGCTACAATAACCTATAAGCACTTTATCCAAATTGTATTTGTGAAAATTTTTATACATTTTTGAAAATTTGACTTAGAGTGAAATTCTCTTGAACGTGCTGTGTGAGGGATATGGCCACTGTGTCCAAACCCTTCGATCGCAGGGAATCAAACCTAATGAAAAATTAAGACTATGGACAGGGCTAAAATAACCTATAAGCTACAATAACCTATAAGCACTTTATCCAAATTGTATTTGTGAAAATTTTTATACATTTTTGAAAATTTGACTTAGAGTGAAATTCTCTTGAAAGTGCTGTGTGAGGGATATGGCCACTGTGTCCAAACCCTAATGGACAATGAAGACTATGGACAGGGCTACAATAACCTTTAAGCACTTTAGCCAAATTGTATTTGTGAAAATTTTTATACATTTTTGAAAATTTGACTTAGAGTGAAATTCTCTTGAAAGTGCTGTGTGAGGGATATGACCACTGTGTCCAAACCCTTCGATCGCAGGGAATCAAACCTAATGAACAATGAAGACTATGGACAGGGCTACAATAACCTATAAGCACTTTATCCAAGTTGTATTTGTGAAAATTTTTATACATTTTTGAAAATTTGACTTAGAGTGAAATTCTCTTGAAAGTGCTGTGTGAGGGATATGGCCACTGTGTCCAAACCCTTCGATCGCAGGGAATCAAACCTAATGGAAAATGAAGACTATGGACAGGGCTACAATAACCTATAAGCACTTTATCCAAATTGTATTTGTGAAAATGTTTATACATTTTTGAAAATTTGACTTAGAGTGAAATTCTCTTGAAAGTGCTGTGTGAGGGATATGGCCACTGTGTCCAAACCCTTCGATCGCAGGGAATCAAACCTAATGGAAAATGAAGACTATGGACAGGGCTACAATAACCTATAAGCACTTTATCCAAATTGTATTTGTGAAAATTTTAATAAATTTTTGAAAATTTGACTTATAGTGAAATTCTCTTGAAATTGCTGTGTGAGGGATATGGCCACTGTGTCCAAACCCTTCGATCGCAGGGAATCAAACCTAATGGAAAATGAAGAATATGGACAGGGCTACAATAATCTATAAGCACTTTATCCAAATTGTATTAGTGAAAATGTTTATACATTTTTGAAAATTTGACTTAGAGTGAAATTCTCTTGAAAGTGTTGTGTGAGGGATATGGCCACTGTGTCCAAACCCTTCGATCGCAGGGAACCAAACCTAATGGAAAATGAAGACTATGGACAGGGCTACAATAACCTATAAGCACTTTATCCAAATTGTATTTGTGAAAATTTTTATACATTTTTGAAAATTTGACTTAGAGTGAAATTCTCTTGAAAGTGCTGTGTGAGGGATATGGCCACTGTGGCCAAACCCTTCGATCGCAGGGAACCAAACCTAATGGAAAATGAAGACTATGGACAGGGCTACAATAACCTATAAGCACTTTATCCAAATTGTATTTGTGAAAATGTTTATACATTTTTGAAAATTTGACTTAGAGTGAAATTCTCTTGAAAGATTGTATTTGTGAAAATTTTAATACATTTTTGAAAATTTGACTTATAGTGAAATTCTCTTGAAAGTGCTGTGTGAGGGATATGGCCACTGTGTCCAAACCCTTCGATCGCAGGGAATCAAACCTAATGGAAAATGAAGACTATGGACAGGGCTACAATAACCTATAAGCACTTTATCCAAATTGTATTTGTGAAAATTTTTATACATTTTTGAAAATTTGACTTAGAGTGAAATTCTCTTGAAAGTGCTGTGTGAGGGATATGGCCACTGTGGCCAAACCCTTCGATCGCAGGGAACCAAACCTAATGGAAAATGAAGACTATGGACAGGGCTACAATAACCTATAAGCACTTTATCCAAATTGTATTTGTGAAAATTTTTATACATTTTTGAAAATTTGACTTAGAGTGAAATTCTCTTGAAAGTGCTGTGTGAGGGATATGGCCACTGTGGCCAAACCCTTCGATCGCAGGGAACCAAACCTAATGGAAAATGAAGACTATGGACAGGGCTACAATAACCTATAAGCACTTTATCCAAATTGTATTTGTGAAAATGTTTATACATTTTTGAAAATTTGACTTAGAGTGAAATTCTCTTGAAAGATTGTATTTGTGAAAATTTTAATACATTTTTGAAAATTTGACTTAGAGTGAAATTCTCTTGAAAGTGCTGTGTGAGGGATATGGCCACTGTGTCCAAACCCTTCGATCGCAGGGAACCAAACCTAATGAAAAATGAAGACTATGGACAGGGCTACAATAACCTATAAGCACTTTATCCAAATTGTATTTGTGAAAATATTTATACATTTTTGAAAATTTGACTTAGAGTGAAATTCTCTTGAAAGTGCTGTGTGAGGGATATGGCCACTGTGTCCAAACCCTTCGATCGCAGGGAATCAAACCTAATGGAAAATGAAGACTATGGACAGGGCTACAATAACCTATAAGCACTTTATCCAAATTGTATTTGTGAAAATTTTTATACATTTTTGAAAATTTGACTTAGAGTGAAATTCTCTTGAAAGTGCTGTGTAAGGGATAAGGCCACAGTGTCCAAACCCTTCGATCGCAGGGAACCAAACCTAATGAAAAATGAAGACTATGGACAGGGCTACAATAACCTATAAGCACTTTATCCAAATTGTATTTGTGAAAATTTTTATACATTTTTGAAAATTTGACTTAGAGTGAAATTCTCTTGAAAGTGCTGTGTGAGGGATATGGCCACTGTGTCCAAACCCTTCGATCGCAGGGAACCAAACCTAATGGAAAATGAAGACTATGGACAGGGCTACAATAACCTATAAGCATTTTATCCAAATTGTATTTGTGAAAATTTTTATACATTTTTGAAAATTTGACTTAGAGTGAAATTCTCTTGAAAGTGCTGTGTGAGGGATATGGCCACTGTGTCCAAACCCTTCGATCGCAGGGAACCAAACCTAATGGAAAATGAAGACTATGGACAGGGCTACAATAACCTATAAGCACTTTATCCAAATTGTATTTGTGAAAATGTTTATACATTTTTGAAAATTTGACTTAGAGTGAAATTCTCTTGAAAGTGCTGTGTGAGGGATATGGCCACTGTGTCCAAACCCTTCGATCGCAGGGAACCAAACCTAATGGAAAATGAAGACTATGGACAGGGCTACAATAACTTATAAGCACTTTATCCAAATTTGTATTTGTGAAAATTTTTATACATTTTTGAAAATTTGACTTAGAGTGAAATTCTCTTGAAAGTGCTGTGTGAGGGATATGGCCACTGTCTCCAAACCCTTCGATCGCAGGGAACCAAACCTAATGGAAAATGAAGACTATGGACAGGGCTACAATATCCTATAAGCACTTTATCCAAACTGTATTTGTGAAAATTTTTATACATTTTTGAAAATTTGACTTAGAGTGAAATTCTCTTGAAAGTGCTGTGTGAGGGATATGGCCACTGTGTCCAAACCCTTCGATCGCATGGAATCAAACCTAATGGAAAATGAAGACTATGGACAGGGCTACAATAACCTATAAGCTACAATAACCTATAAGCACTTTATCCAAATCGTATTTGTGAAAATTTTTATACATTTTTGAAAATTTGACTTAGAGTGAAATTCTCTTGAAAGTGCTGTGTGAGGGATATGGCCACTGTGTCCAAACCCTTCGATCGCAGGGAATCAAACATAATGGAAAATTAAGACTATGGACAGGGCTACAATTACCTATAAGCATTTTATCCAAATTGTATTTGTGAAAATTTTTATACATTTTTGAAAATTTGACTTAGAGTGAAATTCTCTTGAAAGTGCTGTGTGAGGGATATGGCCACTGTGTCCAAACCCTTCGATCGCAGGGAATCAACCCTAATGGAAAATTAAGACTATGGACAGGGCTACAATAACCTATAAGCACTTTATCCAAATTGTATTTGTGAAAATTTTTATACATTTTTGAAAATTTGACTTAGAGTAAAATTCTCTTGAAAGTGATGTGTGAGGGATATGGCCACTGTGTCCAAACCCTTCGACCTCAGGCAATCAAACCTAATGGAAAATGAAGACTATGGACAGGGCTACAATAACCTATAAGCACTTTATCCAAATCGTATTTGTGAAAATTTTTATACATTTTTGAAAATTTGACTTAGAGTGAAATTCTCTTGAAAGTGCTGTGTGAGGGATATGGCCACTGTGTCCAAACCCTTCGATCGCAGGGAATCAAACCTAAGGGAAAATGAAGACCATGGACAGGGCTACAATAACCTATAAGCACTTTATCCAAATTGTGTTTGTGAAAATTTTTATACATTTTTGAAAATTTGACTTAGAGTGAAATTCTCTTGAAAGTGCTGTGTGAGGGATATGGCCACTGTGTCCAAACCCTTCGATCGCAGGGAATCAAACCTAATGGAAAATGAAGACTATGGACAGGGCTACAATAACCTATAAGCACTTTATGCAAATTGTGTTTGTGAAAATTTTTATACATTTTTGAAAATTTGACTAAGAGTGAAATTCTCTTGAAAGTGCTGTGTGAGGGATATGGCCACTGTGTCCAAACCCTTCGATCGCAGGGAACCAAACCTAATGGAAAATTAAGACTATGGACAGGGCTACAATAACCTATAAGCACTTTATCCAAATTAAATTTGTGAAAATTTGTATAAATTTTTGAAAATTTGACTTAGAGTGAAATTCTCTTGAAAGTGCTGTGTGAGGGATATGGCCACTGTGGCCAAACCCTTCGATCGCAGGGAACCAAACCTAATGGAAAATGAAGACTATGGACAGGGCTACAATAACCTGTAAGCACTTTATCCAAATTGTATTTGTGAAAATTTTTATACATTTTTGAAAATTTGACTTAGAGTGAAATTCTCTTGAAAGTGCTGTGTGAGGGATATGGCCACTGTGTCCAAACCCTTCGATCGCAGGGAATCAAACCTAATGGAAAATGAAGACTATGGACAGGGCTACAATAGCCTATAAGCACTTTATCCAAATTGTATTTGTGAAAATTTTAATACATTTTTGAAAATTTGACTTATAGTGAAATTCTCTTGAAAGTGCTGTGTCAGGGATATGGCCACTGTGTCCAAACCCTTCGATCGCAGGGAATCAAACCTAATGGAAAATGAAGACTATGGTCAGCGCTACAATAACCTTTAAGCACTTTATCCAAATTGTATTTGTGAAAATTTTTATACATTTTTGAAAATTTGACTTAGAGTGAAATTCTCTTGAAAGTGCTGTGTGAGGGATATGGCCACTGTGTCCAAACCCTTCGATCGCAGGGAACCAAACCTAATGAAAAATGAAGACTATGGACAGGGCTACAATAACCTTTAAGCACTTTATCCAAATTGTATTTGTGAAAATTTTTATACATTTTTGAAAATTTGACTTAGAGTGAAATTCTCTTGAAAGTGCTGTGTGAGGGATATGGCCACTGTGTCCAAACCCTTCGATCGCAGGGAATCAAACCTAATGGAAAATGAAGACTATGGACAGGGCTACAATAACCTATAAGCACTTTATCCAAATTGTATTTGTGAAAATTTTTATACATTTTTGAAAATTTGATTTAGAGTGAAATTCTCTTGAAAGTGCTGTGTAAGGGATAAGGCCACTGTGTCCAAACCCTTCGATCGCAGGGAACCAAACCTAATGAAAAATGAAGACTATGGACAGGGCTACAATAACCTATAAGCACTTTATCCAAATTGTATTTGTGAAAATTTTTATAAATTTTTGGAAATTTGACTTAGAGTGAAATTCTCTTGAAAGTGCTGTATGAGGGATATGGCCACTGTGTCCAAACCCTTCGATCGCAGGGAACCAAACCTAATGGAAAATGAAGACTATGGACAGGGCTACAATAACCTATAAGCATTTTATCCAAATTGTATTTGTGAAAATTTGTATACATATTTGAAAATTTGACTTAGAGTGAAATTCTCTTGAAAGTGCTGTGTGAGGGATATGGCCACTGTGTCCAAACCCTTCGATCGCAGGGAACCAAACCTAATGGAAAATGAAGACTATGGACAGGGCTACAATAACCTATAAGCTACAATAACCTATAAGCACTTTATCCAAATTGTATTTGTGAAAATTTTTATACATTTTTGAAAATTTGACTTAGAGTGAAATTCTCTTGAAAGTGCTGTGTGAGGGATATGGCCACTGTGTCCAAACCCTTCGATCGCAGGAAATCAAACCTAATGGAAAATGAAGACTATGGACAGGGCTACAATAACCTATAAGCACTTTATCCAAATTGTATTTGTGAAAATTTTTATACATTTTTTAAAATTTGACTTAGAGTGAAATTCTCTTGAAAGTGCTGTGTGAGGGATATGGCCACTGTGTCCAAACCCTTCGATCGCAGGGAATCAAACCTAATGGAAAATGAAGACTATGGACAGGGCTACAATAACCTATAAGCACTTTATCCAAATTGTATTTGTGAAAATTTTTATACATTTTTGAAAATTTGACTTAGAGTGAAATTCTCTTGAAAGTTCTGTGGTAGGGATATGGCCACTGTGTCCAAACCCTTCGATCGCAGGGAATCACACTTAATAGAAAATGAAGACTATGGACAGGGCTACAATAACCTATAAGCACTTTATCCAAATTGTATTTGTGAAAATTTTTATACATTTTTAAAAATTTGACTTAGAGTGAAATTCTCTTGAAAGTGCTGTGTGAGGGATATGGCCACTGTGTCCAAACCCTTCCATCGCAGGGAATCACACCTAATAGAAAATGAAGACTATGGACAGGGCTACAATAACCTATAAGCACTTTATCCAAATTGTATTTGTGAAAATGTTTATACATTTTTGAAAATTTGACTTAGAGTGAAATTCTCTTGAAAGTGCTGTGTGAGGGATATGGCCACTGTGTCCAAACCCTTCGATCGCAGGGAACCAAACCTAATGGAAAATGAAGACTATGGACAGGGCTACAATAACCTATAAGCACTTTATCCAAATTGTATTTGTGAAAATTTTTATACATTTTTAAAAATTTGACTTAGAGTGAAATTCTCTTGAAAGTGCTGTGTGAGGGATATGGCCACTATGTCCAAACCCTTCGATCGCAGGGAATCAAACCTAATGGAAAATGAAGACTATGGACAGGGCTACAATAACCTATAAGCACTTTATCCAAATTGTATTTGTGAAAATTTTTATACATTTTTAAAAATTTGACTTAGAGTGAAATTCTTTTGAAAGTGCTGTGTGAGGGATATGGCCACTGTGTCCAAACCCTTCCATCGCAGGGAATCACACCTAATAGAAAATGAAGACTATGGACAGGGCTACAATAACCTATAAGCACTTTATCCAAATTGTATTTGTGAAAATGTTTATACATTTTTGAAAATTTGACTTAGAGTGAAATTCTCTTGAAAGTGCTGTGTGAGGGATATGGCCACTGTGTCCAAACCCTTCGATCGCAGGGAACCAAACCTAATGGAAAATGAAGACTATGGACAGGGCTACAATAACCTATAAGCACTTTATCCAAATTGTATTTGTGAAAATTTTTATACATTTTTGAAAATTTGACTTAGAGTGAAATTCTCTTGAAAGTGCTGTGTGAGGGATATGGCCACTGTGTCCAAACCCTTCCATCGCAGGGAATCACACCTAATAGAAAATGAAGACTATGGACAGGGCTACAATAACCCATAAGCACTTTATCCAAATTGTATTTGTGAAAATGTTTATACATTTTTGAAAATTTGACTTAGAGTGAAATTCTCTTGAAAGTGCTGTGTGAGGGATATGGCCACTGTGTCCAAACCCTTCGATCGCAGGGAACCAAACCTAATGGAAAATGAAGACTATGGACAGGGCTACAATAACCTATAAGTACTTTATCCAAACTGTATTTGTGAAAATTTTTATACATTTTTGAAAATTTGACTTAGAGTGAAATTCTCTTGAAAGTGCTGTGTGAGGGATATGGCCACTGTGTCCAAACCCTTCGATCGCAGGGAATCAAACCTAATGGAAAATGAAGACTATGGACAGGGCTACAATAACCTATTAGCACTTTATCCAAATTGTATTTGTGAAAATGTTTATACATTTCTGAAAATTTGACTTAGAGTGAAATTCTCTTGAAAGTGCTGTGTGAGGGATATGGCCACTGTGTCCAAACCCTTCCATCGCAGGGAACCAAACCTAATGGAAAATGAAGACTATGGACAGGGCTACAATAACCTATAAGCACTTTATCCAAACTGTATTTGTGAAAATTTTTATACATTTTTGAAAATTTGACTTAGAGTGAAATTCTCTTGAAAGTGCTGTGTGAGGGATATGGCCACTGTGTCCAAACCCTTCGATCGCAGGGAATCAAAACTAATGAAAAATTAAGACTATGGACAGGGCTACAATCACCTATAAGCTACAATAACCGATAAGCACTTTATCCAAATTGTATTTGTGAAAATTTTTATACATTTTTGAAAATTTAACTTAGAGTGAAATTCTCTTGAAAGTGCTGTGTGAGGGATATGGCCACTGTGTCCAAACCCTTCGATCGCAGGGAATCAAACCTAATGGAAAATGAAGACTATGGACAGGGCTACAATAACCTATAAGCTACAATAACCGATAAGCACTTTATCCAAATTGTATTTGTGAAAATTTTTATACATTTTTGAAAATTTAACTTAGAGTGAAATTCTCTTGAAAGTGCTGTGTGAGGGATATGGCCACTGTGTCCAAACCCTTCGATCGCAGGAAATCACACCTAATAGAAAATGAAGACTATGGACAGGGCTACAATAACCTATAAGCACTTTATCCAAATTGTATTTGTGAAAATGTTTATACATTTTTGAAAATTTGACTTAGAGTGAAATTCTCTTGAAAGTGCTGTGTGAGGGATATGGCCACTGTGTCCAAACCCTTCGATCGCAGGGAATCAAACCTAATGGAAAATGAAGACTATGGACAGGGCTACAATAACTTATAAGCACTTTATCCAAATTTGTATTTGTGAAAATTTTTATACATTTTTGAAAATTTGACTTAGAGTGAAATTCTCTTGAAAGTGCTGTGTGAGGGATATGGCCACTGTCTCCAAACCCTTCGATCGCAGGGAACCAAACCTAATGGAAAATGAAGACTATGGACAGGGCTACAATATCCTATAAGCACTTTATCCAAACTGTATTTGTGAAAATTTTTATACATTTTTGAAAATTTTACTTAGAGTGAAATTCTCTTGAAAGTGCTGTGTGAGGGATATGGCCACTGTGTCCAAACCCTTCGATCGCAGGAAATCACACCTAATAGAAAATGAAGACTATGGACAGGGCTACAATAACCTATAAGCACTTTATCCAAATTGTATTTGTGAAAATTTTTATACATTTTTAAAAATTTGACTTAGAGTGAAATTCTCTTGAAAGTGCTGTGTGAGGGATATGGCCACTGTGTCCAAACCCTTCGATCGCAGGGAATCAAACCTAATGGAAAATGAAGACTATGGACAGGGCTACAATAACCTATAAGCTACAATAACCGATAAGCACTTTATCCAAATTGTATTTGTGAAAATTTTTATACATTTTTGAAAATTTAACTTAGAGTGAAATTCTCTTGAAAGTGCTGTGTGAGGGATATGGCCACTGTGTCCAAACCCTTCGATCGCAGGGAATCAAACCTAATGGAAAATGAAGACTATGGACAGGGCTACAATAACCTATAAGCACTTTATCCAAATTGTATTTGTGAAAATGTTTATACATTTTTGAAAATTTGACTTAGAGTGAAATTCTCTTGAAAGTGCTGTGTGAGGGATATGGCCACTGTGTCCAAACCCTTCGATCGCAGGGAACCAAACCTAATGGAAAATGAAGACTATGGACAGGGCTACAATAACCTATAAGCACTTTATCCAAACTGTATTTGTGAAAATTTTTATACATTTTTGAAAATTTGACTTAGAGTGAAATTCTCTTGAAAGTGCTGTGTGAGGGATATGGCCACTGTGTCCAAACCCTTCGATCGCAGGGAATCAAAACTAATGAAAAATTAAGACTATGGACAGGGCTACAATAACCTATAAGCTACAATAACCGATAAGCACTTTATCCAAATTGTATTTGTGAAAATTTTTATACATTTTTGAAAATTTGACTTAGAGTGAAATTCTCTTGAAAGTGCTGTGTGAGGGATATGGCCACTGTGTCCAAACCCTTCGATCGCAGGAAATCACACCTAATAGAAAATGAAGACTATGGACAGGGCTACAATAACCTATAAGCACTTTATCCAAATTGTATTTGTGAAAATGTTTATACATTTTTGAAAATTTGACTTAGAGTGAAATTCTCTTGAAAGTGCTGTGTGAGGGATATTGCCACTGTGTCCAAACCCTTCGATCGCAGGGAACCAAACCTAATGGAAAATGAAGACTATGAACAGGGCTACAATAACCTATAAGCACTTTATCCAAATTGTATTTGTGAAAATTTTTATACATTTTTGAAAATTTGACTTAGAGTGAAATTCTCTTGAAAGTGCTGTGTGAGGGATATGGCCACTGTGTCCAAGCCCTTCGATCGCAGGGAATCAAACCTAATGGAAAATGAAGACTATGGACAGGGCTACAATAACCTATAAGCTACAATAACCGATAAGCACTTTATCCAAATTGTATTTGTGAAAATTTTTATACATTTTTGAAAATTTAACTTAGAGTGAAATTCTCTTGGAAGTGCTGTGTGAGGGATATGGCCACTGTGTCCAAACCCTTCGATCGCAGGGAATAAAACCTAATGGAAAATGAAGACTATGGACAGGGCTACAATAACCTATAAGCACTTTATCCAAATTGTATTTGTGAAAATGTTTATACATTTTTGAAAATTTGACTTAGAGTGAAATTCTCTTGAAAGTGCTGTGTGAGGGATATGGCCACTGTGTCCAAACCCTTCGATCGAAGGGAACCAAACCTAATGGAAAATGAAGACTATGGACAGGGCTACAATAACCTATAAGCACTTTATCCAAATTGTATTTGTGAAAATTTTTATACATTTTTGAAAATTTGACTTAGAGTGAAATTCTCTTGAAAGTGCTGTGTGAGGGATATGGCCACTGTGTCCAAGCCCTTCGATCGCAGGGAATCAAACCTAATGAAAAATTAAGACTATGGACAGGGCTACAATAACCTATAAGCTACAATAACCTATAAGCACTTTATCCAAATTGTATTTGTGAAAATGTTTATACATTTTTGAAAATTTGACTTAGAGTGAAATTCTCTTGAAAGTGCTGTGTGAGGGATATGGCCACTGTGTCCAAACCCTTCGATCGAAGGGAACCAAACCTAATGGAAAATGAAGACTATGGACAGGGCTACAATAACCTATAAGCACTTTATCCAAACTGTATTTGTGAAAATTTTTATACATTTTTGAAAATTTGACTTAGAGTGAAATTCTCTTGAAAGTGCTGTGTGAGGGATATGGCCACTGTGTCCAAACCCTTCGATCGAAGGGAACCAAACCTAATGGAAAATGAAGACTATGGACAGGGCTACAATAACCTATAAGCACTTTATCCAAACTGTATTTGTGAAAATTTTTATACATTTTTGAAAATTTGACTTAGAGTGAAATTCTCTTGAAAGTGCTGTGTGAGGGATATGGCCACTGTGTCCAAACCCTTTGATCGCAGGAAATCACACCTAATAGAAAATGAAGACTATGGACAGGGCTACAATAACCTATAAGCACTTTATCCAAATTGTATTTGTGAAAATGTTTATACATTTTTGAAAATTTGACTTAGAGTGAAATTCTCTTGAAAGTGCTGTGTGAGGGATATGGCCACTGTGTCCAAACCCTTCGATCGCAGGGAACCAAACCTAATGGAAAATGAAGACTATGGACAGGGCTACAATAACCTTTAAGCACTTTATCCAAATTGTATTTGTGAAAATTTTTATACATTTTTGAAAATTTGACTTAGAGTGAAATTCTCTTGAAAGTGCTGTGTGAGGGATATGGCCACTGTGTCCAAACCCTTCGATCGCAGGGAATGAAACCTAATGGAAAATGAAGACTATGGACAGGGCTACAATAACCTATAAGCTACAATAACCGATAAGCACTTTATCCAAATTGTATTTGTGAAAATTTTTATACATTTTTGAAAATTTGACTTAGAGTGAAATTCTCTTGAAAGTGCTGTGTGAGGGATATGGCCACTATGTCCAAGCCCTTCGATCGCAGGGAATCAAACCTAATGGAAAATGAAGACTATGGACAGGGCTACAATAACCTATAAGCACTTTATCCAAACTGTATTTGTGAAAATTTTTATACATTTTTGAAAATTTGACTTAGAGTGAAATTCTCTTGAAAGTGCTGTGTGAGGGATATGGCCACTGTGTCCAAGCCCTTCGATCGCAGGGAATCAAACCTAATGAAAAATTAAGACTATAGACAGGGCTACAATAACCTATAAGCTACAATAACCTATAAGCACTTTATCCAAATTGTATTTGTGAAAATTTTTATACATTTTTGAAAATTTGACTTAGAGTGAAATTCTCTTGAAAGTGCTGTGTGAGGGATATGGCCACTGTGTCCAAACCCTTCGATCGCAGGAAATCACACCTAATAGAAAATGAAGACTATGGACAGGGCTACAATAACCTATAAGCACTTTATCCAAATTGTATTTGTGAAAATGTTTATACATTTTTGAAAATTTGACTTAGAGTGAAATTCTCTTGAAAGTGCTGTGTGAGGGATATGGCCACTGTGTCCAAACCCTTCGATCGCAGGGAACCAAACCTAATGGAAAATGAAGACTATGGACAGGGCTACAATAACTTATAAGCACTTTATCCAAATTTGTATTTGTGAAAATTTTTATACATTTTTGAAAATTTGACTTAGAGTGAAATTCTCTTGAAAGTGCTGTGTGAGGGATATGGCCACTGTCTCCAAACCCTTCGATCGCAGGGAACCAAACCTAATGGAAAATGAAGACTATGGACAGGGCTACAATATCCTATAAGCACTTTATCCAAACTGTATTTGTGAAAATTTTTATACATTTTTGAAAATTTGACTTAGAGTGAAATTCTCTTGAAAGTGCTGTGTGAGGGATATGGCCACTGTGTCCAAACCCTTCGATCGCAGGGAATCAAAACTAATGAAAAATTAAGACTATGGACAGGGCTACAATAACCTATAAGCTACAATAACCTATAAGCACTTTATCCAAATTGTATTTGTGAAAATTTTTATACATTTTTGAAAATTTGACTTAGAGTGAAATTCTGACTTAGAGTGAAATTCTCTTGAAAGTGCTGTGTGAGGGATATGGCCACTGTGTCCAAACCCTTCGATCGCAGGGAACCAAACCTAATGGAAAATGAAGACTATGGACAGGGCTACAATAACCTTTAAGCACTTTATCCAAATTGTATTTGTGAAAATTTTTATACATTTTTGAAAATTTGACTTAGAGTGAAATTCTCTTGAAAGTGCTGTGTGAGGGATATGGCCACTGTGTCCAAACCCTTCGATCGCAGGGAATGAAACCTAATGGAAAATGAAGACTATGGACAGGGCTACAATAACCTATAAGCTACAATAACCGATAAGCACTTTATCCAAATTGTATTTGTGAAAATTTTTATACATTTTTGAAAATTTGACTTAGAGTGAAATTCTCTTGAAAGTGCTGTGTGAGGGATATGGCCACTGTGTCCAAACCCTTCGATCGCAGGGAATAAAACCTAATGGAAAATGAAGACTATGGACAGGGCTACAATAACCTATAAGCACTTTATCCAAACTGTATTTGTGAAAATTTTTATACATTTTTGAAAATTTGACTTAGAGTGAAATTCTCTTGAAAGTGCTGTGTGAGGGATATGGCCACTGTGTCCAAACCCTTCGATCGCAGGGAATCAAAACTAATGAAAAATTAAGACTATGGACAGGGCTACAATAACCTATAAGCTACAATAACCGATAAGCACTTTATCCAAATTGTATTTGTGAAAATTTTTATACATTTTTGAAAATTTGACTTAGAGTGAAATTCTCTTGAAAGTGCTGTGTGAGGGATATGGCCACTGTGTCCAAACCCTTCGATCGCAGGAAATCACACCTAATAGAAAATGAAGACTATGGACAGGGCTACAATAACCTATAAGCACTTTATCCAAATTGTATTTGTGAAAATGTTTATACATTTTTGAAAATTTGACTTAGAGTGAAATTCTCTTGAAAGTGCTGTGTGAGGGATATTGCCACTGTGTCCAAACCCTTCGATCGCAGGGAACCAAACCTAATGGAAAATGAAGACTATGAACAGGGCTACAATAACCTATAAGCACTTTATCCAAATTGTATTTGTGAAAATTTTTATACATTTTTGAAAATTTGACTTAGAGTGAAATTCTCTTGAAAGTGCTGTGTGAGGGATATGGCCACTATGTCCAAGCCCTTCGATCGCAGGGAATCAAACCTAATGGAAAATGAAGACTATGGACAGGGCTACAATAACCTATAAGCTACAATAACCGATAAGCACTTTATCCAAATTGTATTTGTGAAAATTTTTATACATTTTTGAAAATTTAACTTAGAGTGAAATTCTCTTGGAAGTGCTGTGTGAGGGATATGGCCACTGTGTCCAAACCCTTCGATCGCAGGGAATAAAACCTAATGGAAAATGAAGACTATGGACAGGGCTACAATAACCTATAAGCACTTTATCCAAATTGTATTTGTGAAAATGTTTATACATTTTTGAAAATTTGACTTAGAGTGAAATTCTCTTGAAAGTGCTGTGTGAGGGATATGGCCACTGTGTCCAAACCCTTCGATCGAAGGGAACCAAACCTAATGGAAAATGAAGACTATGGACAGGGCTACAATAACCTATAAGCACTTTATCCAAACTGTATTTGTGAAAATTTTTATACATTTTTGAAAATTTGACTTAGAGTGAAATTCTCTTGAAAGTGCTGTGTGAGGGATATGGCCACTGTGTCCAAGCCCTTCGATCGCAGGGAATCAAACCTAATGAAAAATTAAGACTATGGACAGGGCTACAATAACCTATAAGCTACAATAACCTATAAGCACTTTATCCAAATTGTATTTGTGAAAATTTTTATACATTTTTGAAAATTTGACTTAGAGTGAAATTCTCTTGAAAGTGCTGTGTGAGGGATATGGCCACTGTGTCCAAACCCTTCGATCGCAGGAAATCACACCTAATAGAAAATGAAGACTATGGACAGGGCTACAATAACCTATAAGCACTTTATCCAAATTGTATTTGTGAAAATGTTTATACATTTTTGAAAATTTGACTTAGAGTGAAATTCTCTTGAAAGTGCTGTGTGAGGGATATGGCCACTGTGTCCAAACCCTTCGATCGCAGGGAACCAAACCTAATGGAAAATGAAGACTATGGACAGGGCTACAATAACTTATAAGCACTTTATCCAAATTTGTATTTGTGAAAATTTTTATACATTTTTGAAAATTTGACTTAGAGTGAAATTCTCTTGAAAGTGCTGTGTGAGGGATATGGCCACTGTCTCCAAACCCTTCGATCGCAGGGAACCAAACCTAATGGAAAATGAAGACTATGGACAGGGCTACAATATCCTATAAGCACTTTATCCAAACTGTATTTGTGAAAATTTTTATACATTTTTGAAAATTTGACTTAGAGTGAAATTCTCTTGAAAGTGCTGTGTGAGGGATATGGCCACTGTGTCCAAACCCTTCGATCGCAGGGAATCAAAACTAATGAAAAATTAAGACTATGGACAGGGCTACAATAACTTATAAGCTACAATAACCTATAAGCACTTTATCCAAATTGTATTTGTGAAAATTTTTATACATTTTTGAAAATTTGACTTAGAGTGAAATTCTCTTGAAAGTGCTGTGTGAGGGATATGGCCACTGTGTCCAAACCCTTTGATCGCAGGAAATCACACCTAATAGAAAATGAAGACTATGGACAGGGCTACAATAACCTATAAGCACTTTATCCAAATTGTATTTGTGAAAATGTTTATACATTTTTGAAAATTTGACTTAGAGTGAAATTCTCTTGAAAGTGCTGTGTGAGGGATATGGCCACTGTGTCCAAACCCTTCGATCGCAGGGAACCAAACCTAATGGAAAATGAAGACTATGGACAGGGCTACAATAACCTTTAAGCACTTTATCCAAATTGTATTTGTGAAAATTTTTATACATTTTTGAAAATTTGACTTAGAGTGAAATTCTCTTGAAAGTGCTGTGTGAGGGATATGGCCACTGTGTCCAAACCCTTCGATCGCAGGGAATGAAACCTAATGGAAAATGAAGACTATGGACAGGGCTACAATAACCTATAAGCTACAATAACCGATAAGCACTTTATCCAAATTGTATTTGTGAAAATTTTTATACATTTTTGAAAATTTGACTTAGAGTGAAATTCTCTTGAAAGTGCTGTGTGAGGGATATGGCCACTGTGTCCAAGCCCTTCGATCGCAGGGAATCAAACCTAATGGAAAATGAAGACTATGGACAGGGCTACAATAACCTATAAGCACTTTATCCAAACTGTATTTGTGAAAATTTTTATACATTTTTGAAAATTTGACTTAGAGTGAAATTCTCTTGAAAGTGCTGTGTGAGGGATATGGCCACTGTGTCCAAGCCCTTCGATCGCAGGGAATCAAACCTAATGAAAAATTAAGACTATAGACAGGGCTACAATAACCTATAAGCTACAATAACCGATAAGCACTTTATCCAAATTGTATTTGTGAAAATTTTTATACATTTTTGAAAATTTGACTTAGAGTGAAATTCTCTTGAAAGTGCTGTGTGAGGGATATGGCCACTGTGTCCAAGCCCTTCGATCGCAGGGAATCAAACCTAATGGAAAATGAAGACTATGGACAGGGCTACAATAACCTATAAGCACTTTATCCAAACTGTATTTGTGAAAATTTTTATACATTTTTGAAAATTTGACTTAGAGTGAAATTCTCTTGAAAGTGCTGTGTGAGGGATATGGCCACTGTGTCCAAACCCTTCGATCGCAGGAAATCACACCTAATAGAAAATGAAGACTATGGACAGGGCTACAATAACCTATAAGCACTTTATCCAAATTGTATTTGTGAAAATGTTTATACATTTTTGAAAATTTGACTTAGAGTGAAATTCTCTTGAAAGTGCTGTGTGAGGGATATGGCCACTGTGTCCAAACCCTTCGATCGCAGGGAACCAAACCTAATGGAAAATGAAGACTATGGACAGGGCTACAATAACTTATAAGCACTTTATCCAAATTTGTATTTGTGAAAATTTTTATACATTTTTGAAAATTTGACTTAGAGTGAAATTCTCTTGAAAGTGCTGTGTGAGGGATATGGCCACTGTCTCCAAACCCTTCGATCGCAGGGAACCAAACCTAATGGAAAATGAAGACTATGGACAGGGCTACAATATCCTATAAGCACTTTATCCAAACTGTATTTGTGAAAATTTTTATACATTTTTGAAAATTTGACTTAGAGTGAAATTCTCTTGAAAGTGCTGTGTGAGGGATATGGCCACTGTGTCCAAACCCTTCGATCGCAGGGTATCAAAACTAATGAAAAATTAAGACTATGGACAGGGCTACAATAACCTATAAGCTACAATAACCTATAAGCACTTTATCCAAATTGTATTTGTGAAAATTTTTATACATTTTTGAAAATTTGACTTAGAGTGAAATTCTGACTTAGAGTGAAATTCTCTTGAAAGTGCTGTGTGAGGGATATGGCCACTGTGTCCAAACCCTTCGATCGCAGGGAACCAAACCTAATGGAAAATGAAGACTATGGACAGGGCTACAATAACCTTTAAGCACTTTATCCAAATTGTATTTGTGAAAATTTTTATACATTTTTGAAAATTTGACTTAGAGTGAAATTCTCTTGAAAGTGCTGTGTGAGGGATATGGCCACTGTGTCCAAACCCTTCGATCGCAGGGAATGAAACCTAATGGAAAATGAAGACTATGGACAGGGCTACAATAACCTATAAGCTACAATAACCGATAAGCACTTTATCCAAATTGTATTTGTGAAAATTTTTATACATTTTTGAAAATTTGACTTAGAGTGAAATTCTCTTGAAAGTGCTGTGTGAGGGATATGGCCACTGTGTCCAAACCCTTCGATCGCAGGGAATAAAACCTAATGGAAAATGAAGACTATGGACTGGGCTACAATAACCTATAAGCACTTTATCCAAATTGTATTTGTGAAAATTTTTATACATTTTTGAAAATTTTACTTAGAGTGAAATTCTCTTGAAAGTGCTGTGTGAGGGATATGGCCACTGTGTCCAAACCCTTCGATCGCAGGGAATAAAACCTAATGGAAAATGAAGACTATGGACAGGGCTACAATAACCTATAAGCACTTTATCCAAACTGTATTTGTGAAAATTTTTATACATTTTTGAAAATTTGACTTACAGTGAAATTCTCTTGAAAGTGCTGTGTGAGGGATATGGCCACTGTGTCCAAACCCTTCGATCGCAGGGAACCAAACCTAATGCAAAATGAAGACTATGGACAGGGCTACAATAACCTATAAGCACTTTATCCAAACTGTATTTGTGAAAATTTTTATACATTTTTGAAAATTTGACTTAGAGTGAAATTCTCTTGAAAGTGCTGTGTGAGAGATATGGCCACTGTGTCCAAACCCTTCGATCGCAGGGAATCAAACCTAATGGAAAATGAAGACTATGGACAGGGCTACAAAAACCTATAAGCTACAATAACCTATAAGCACTTTATCCAAATTGTATTTGTGAAAATTTTTATACATTTTTGAAAATTTGACTTAGAGTGAAATTCTCTTGAAAGTTCTGTGGTAGGGATATGGCCACTGTGTCCAAACCCTTCGATCGCAGGGAATCACACCTAATAGAAAATGAAGACTATGGACAGGGCTACAATAACCTATAAGCACTTTATCCAAATTGTATTTGTGAAAATTTTTATACATTTTTAAAAATTTGACTTAGAGTGAAATTCTCTTGAAAGTGCTGTGTGAGGGATATGGCCACTGTGTCCAAACCCTTCGATCGCAGGGAATCAAACCTAATGGAAAATGAAGACTATGGACAGGGCTACAATAACCTATAAGCTACAATAACCGATAAGCACTTTATCCAAATTGTATTTGTGAAAATTTTTATACATTTTTGAAAATTTAACTTAGAGTGAAATTCTCTTGAAAGTGCTGTGTGAGGGATATGGCCACTGTGTCCAAACCCTTCGATCGCAGGGAATCAAACCTAATGGAAAATGAAGACTATGGACAGGGCTACAATAACCTATAAGCACTTTATCCAAATTGTATTTGTGAAAATGTTTATACATTTTTGAAAATTTGACTTAGAGTGAAATTCTCTTGAAAGTGCTGTGTGAGGGATATGGCCACTGTGTCCAAACCCTTCGATCGCAGGGAACCAAACCTAATGCAAAATGAAGACTATGGACAGGGCTACAATAACCTATAAGCACTTTATCCAAACTGTATTTGTGAAAATTTTTATACATTTTTGAAAATTTGACTTAGAGTGAAATTCTCTTGAAAGTGCTGTGTGAGAGATATGGCCACTGTGTCCAAACCCTTCGATCGCAGGGAATCAAACCTAATGGAAAATGAAGACTATGGACAGGGCTACAAAAACCTATAAGCTACAATAACCTATAAGCACTTTATCCAAATTGTATTTGTGAAAATTTTTATACATTTTTGAAAATTTGACTTAGAGTGAAATTCTCTTGAAAGTTCTGTGGTAGGGATATGGCCACTGTGTCCAAACCCTTCGATCGCAGAAAATCAAACCTAATAGAAAATGAAGACTATGGACAGGGCTACAATAACCTATAAGCACTTTATCCAAATTGTATTTGTGAAAATTTTTATACATTTTTAAAAATTTGACTTAGAGTGAAATTCTCTTGAAAGTGCTGTGTGAGGGATATGGCCACTGTGTCCAAACCCTTCGATCGCAGGGAATCAAACCTAATGGAAAATGAAGACTATGGACAGGGCTACAATAACCTATAAGCTACAATAACCGATAAGCACTTTATCCAAATTGTATTTGTGAAAATTTTTATACATTTTTGAAAATTTAACTTAGAGTGAAATTCTCTTGAAAGTGCTGTGTGAGGGATATGGCCACTGTGTCCAAACCCTTCGATCGCAGGGAATCAAACCTAATGGAAAATGAAGACTATGGACAGGGCTACAATAACCTATAAGCACTTTATCCAAATTGTATTTGTGAAAATGTTTATACATTTTTGAAAATTTGACTTAGAGTGAAATTCTCTTGAAAGTGCTGTGTGAGGGATATGGCCACTGTGTCCAAACCCTTCGATCGCAGGGAACCAAACCTAATGCAAAATGAAGACTATGGACAGGGCTACAATAACCTATAAGCACTTTATCCAAACTGTATTTGTGAAAATTTTTATACATTTTTGAAAATTTGACTTAGAGTGAAATTCTCTTGAAAGTGCTGTGTGAGAGATATGGCCACTGTGTCCAAACCCTTCGATCGCAGGGAATCAAACCTAATGGAAAATGAAGACTATGGACAGGGCTACAAAAACCTATAAGCTACAATAACCTATAAGCACTTTATCCAAATTGTATTTGTGAAAATTTTTATACATTTTTGAAAATTTGACTTAGAGTGAAATTCTCTTGAAAGTTCTGTGTGAGGGATATGGCCACTGTGTCCAAACCCTTCGATCGCAGGGAATCAAACCTAATGGAAAATGAAGACTATGGACAGGGCTACAATAACCTATAAGCTACAATAACCGATAAGCACTTTATCCAAATTGTATTTGTGAAAATTTTTATACATTTTTGAAAATTTAACTTAGAGTGAAATTCTCTTGAAAGTGCTGTGTGAGGGATATGGCCACTGTGTCCAAACCCTTCCATCGCAGGGAATCACACCTAATAGAAAATGAAGACTATGGACAGGGCTACAATAACCTTTAAGCACTTTATCCAAATTGTATTTGTGAAAATGTTTATACATTTTTGAAAATTTGACTTAGAGTGAAATTCTCTTGAAAGTGCTGTGTGAGGGATATGGCCACTGTGTCCAAACCCTTCGATCGCAGGGAACCAAACCTAATGGAAAATGAAGACTATGGACAGGGCTACAATAACCTATAAGCACTTTATCCAAATTGTATTTGTGAAAATTTTTATACATTTTTAAAAATTTGACTTAGAGTGAAATTCTCTTGAAAGTGCTGTGTGAGGGATATGGCCACTATGTCCAAACCCTTCGATCGCAGGGAATCAAACCTAATGGAAAATGAAGACTATGGACAGGACTACAATAACCTATAAGCTACAATAACCGATAAGCACTTTATCCAAATTGTATTTGTGAAAATTTTTATACATTTTTGAAAATTTAACTTAGAGTGAAATTCTCTTGAAAGTGCTGTGTGAGGGATATGGCCACTGTGTCCAAACCCTTCGATCGCAGGGAATCAAACCTAATGGAAAATGAAGACTATGGACAGGGCTACAATAACCTATAAGCACTTTATCCAAATTGTATTTGTGAAAATGTTTATACATTTTTGAAAATTTGACTTAGAGTGAAATTCTCTTGAAAGTGCTGTGTGAGGGATATGGCCACTGTGTCCAAACCCTTCGATCGCAGGGAACCAAACCTAATGGAAAATGAAGACTATGGACAGGGCTACAATAACCTATAAGCACTTTATCCAAACTGTATTTGTGAAAATTTTTATACATTTTTGAAAATTTGACTTAGAGTGAAATTCTCTTGAAAGTGCTGTGTGAGAGATATGGCCACTGTGTCCAAACCCTTCGATCGCAGGGAATCAAACCTAATGGAAAATGAAGACTATGGACAGGGCTACAAAAACCTATAAGCTACAATAACCTATAAGCACTTTATCCAAATTGTATTTGTGAAAATTTTTATACATTTTTGAAAATTTGACTTAGAGTGAAATTCTCTTGAAAGTGCTGTGTGAGGGATATGGCCACTGTGTCCAAACCCTTCGATCGCAGGGAATCACACCTAATAGAAAATAAAGACTATGGACAGGGCTACAATAACCTATAAGCACTTTATCCAAATTGTATTTGTGAAAATTTTTATACATTTTTAAAAATTTGACTTAGAGTGAAATTCTCTTGAAAGTGCTGTGTGAGGGATATGGCCACTGTGTCCAAACCCTTCGATCGCAGGGAATCAAACCTAATGGAAAATGAAGACTATGGACAGGGCTACAATAACCTATAAGCTACAATAACCGATAAGCACTTTATCCAAATTGTATTTGTGAACATTTTTATACATTTTTGAAAATTTAACTTAGAGTGAAATTCTCTTGAAAGTGCTGTGTGAGGGATATGGCCACTGTGTCCAAACCCTTCGATCGCAGGGAATCAAATCAAATGGAAAATGAAGACTATGGACAGGGCTACAATAACCTATAAGCACTTTATCCAAATTGTATTTGTGAAAATGTTTATACATTTTTGAAAGTTTGACTTAGAGTGAAATTCTCTTGAAAGTGCTGTGTGAGGGATATGGCCACTGTGTCCAAACCCTTCGATCGCCGGGAACCAAACCTAATGGAAAATGAAGACTATGGACAGGGCTACAATAACCTATAAGCACTTTATCCAAACTGTATTTGTGAAAATTTTTATACATTTTTGAAAATTTGACTTAGAGTGAAATTCTCTTGAAAGTGCTGTGTGAGAGATATGGCCACTGTGTCCAAACCCTTCGATCGCAGGGAATCAAACCTAATGGAAAATGAAGACTATGGACAGGGCTACAAAAACCTATAAGCTACAATAACCTATAAGCACTTTATCCAAATTGTATTTGTGAAAATTTTTATACATTTTTGAAAATTTGACTTAGAGTGAAATTCTCTTGAAAGTTCTGTGTGAGGGATATGGCCACTGTGTCCAAACCCTTCGATCGCAGGGAATCAAACCTAATGGAAAATGAAGACTATGGACAGGGCTACAATAACCTATAAGCTACAATAACCGATAAGCACTTTATCCAAATTGTATTTGTGAAAATTTTTATACATTTTTGAAAATTTAACTTAGAGTGAAATTCTCTTGAAAGTGCTGTGTGAGGGATATGGCCACTGTGTCCAAACCCTTCCATCGCAGGGAATCACACCTAATAGAAAATGAAGACTATGGACAGGGCTACAATAACCTTTAAGCACTTTATCCAAATTGTATTTGTGAAAATGTTTATACATTTTTGAAAATTTGACTTAGAGTGAAATTCTCTTGAAAGTGCTGTGTGAGGGATATGGCCACTGTGTCCAAACCCTTCGATCGCAGGGAATCAAACCTAATGGAAAATGAAGACTATGGACAGGGCTACAATAACCTATAAGCACTTTATCCAAATTGTATTTGTGAAAATTTTTATACATTTTTAAAAATTTGACTTAGAGTGAAATTCTCTTGAAAGTGCTGTGTGAGGGATATGGCCACTATGTCCAAACCCTTCGATCGCAGGGAATCAAACCTAATGGAAAATGAAGACTATGGACAGGACTACAATAACCTATAAGCTACAATAACCGATAAGCACTTTATCCAAATTGTATTTGTGAAAATTTTTATACATTTTTGAAAATTTAACTTAGAGTGAAATTCTCTTGAAAGTGCTGTGTGAGGGATATGGCCACTGTGTCCAAACCCTTCGATCGCAGGGAATCAAACCTAATGGAAAATGAAGACTATGGACAGGGCTACAATAACCTATAAGCACTTTATCCAAATTGTATTTGAGAAAATGTTTATACATTTTTGAAAATTTGACTTAGAGTGAAATTCTCTTGAAAGTGCTGTGTGAGGGATATGGCCACTGTGTCCAAACCCTTCGATCGCAGGGAACCAAACCTAATGGAAAATGAAGACTATGGACAGGGCTACAATAACCTATAAGCACTTTATCCAAATTGTATTTGTGAAAATTTTTATACATTTTTGAAAATTTGACTTAGAGTGAAATTCTCTTGAAAGTGCTGTGTGAGAGATATGGCCACTGTGTCCAAACCCTTCGATCGCAGGGAATCAAACCTAATGGAAAATGAAGACTATGGACAGGGCTACAAAAACCTATAAGCTACAATAACCTATAAGCACTTTATCCAAATTGTATTTGTGAAAATTTTTATACATTTTTGAAAATTTGACTTAGAGTGAAATTCTCTTGAAAGTGCTGTGTGAGGGATATGGCCACTGTGTCCAAACCCTTCGATCGCAGGGAATCACACCTAATAGAAAATAAAGACTATGGACAGGGCTACAATAACCTATAAGCACTTTATCCAAATTGTATTTGTGAAAATTTTTATACATTTTTAAAAATTTGACTTAGAGTGAAATTCTCTTGAAAGTGCTGTGTGAGGGATATGGCCACTGTGTCCAAACCCTTCGATCGCAGGGAATCAAACCTAATGGAAAATGAAGACTATGGACAGGGCTACAATAACCTATAAGCTACAATAACCGATAAGCACTTTATCCAAATTGTATTTGTGAACATTTTTATACATTTTTGAAAATTTAACTTAGAGTGAAATTCTCTTGAAAGTGCTGTGTGAGGGATATGGCCACTGTGTCCAAACCCTTCGATCGCAGGGAATCAAATCAAATGGAAAATGAAGACTATGGACAGGGCTACAATAACCTATAAGCACTTTATCCAAATTGTATTTGTGAAAATGTTTATACATTTTTGAAAGTTTGACTTAGAGTGAAATTCTCTTGAAAGTGCTGTGTGAGGGATATGGCCACTGTGTCCAAACCCTTCGATCGCCGGGAACCAAACCTAATGGAAAATGAAGACTATGGACAGGGCTACAATAACCTATAAGCACTTTATCCAAACTGTATTTGTGAAAATTTTTATACATTTTTGAAAATTTGACTTAGAGTGAAATTCTCTTGAAAGTGCTGTGTGAGAGATATGGCCACTGTGTCCAAACCCTTCGATCGCAGGGAATCAAACCTAATGGAAAATGAAGACTATGGACAGGGCTACAAAAACCTATAAGCTACAATAACCTATAAGCACTTTATCCAAATTGTATTTGTGAAAATTTTTATACATTTTTGAAAATTTGACTTAGAGTGAAATTCTCTTGAAAGTTCTGTGGTAGGGATATGGCCACTGTGTCAAAACCCTTCGATCGCAGGGAATCACACCTAATAGAAAATGAAGACTATGGACAGGGCTACAATAACCTATAAGCACTTTATCCAAATTGTATTTGTGAAAATTTTTATATATTTTTAAAAATTTGACTTAGAGTGAAATTCTCTTGAAAGTGCTGTGTGAGGGATATGGCCACTGTGTCCAAACCCTTCCATCGCAGGGAATCACACCTAATAGAAAATGAAGACTATGGACAGGGCTACAATAACCTATAAGCACTTTATCCAAATTGTATTTGTGAAAATGTTTATACATTTTTGAAAATTTGACTTAGAGTGAAATTCTCTTGAAAGTGCTGTGTGAGGGATATTTCCACTGTGTCCAAACCCTTCGATCGCAGGGAACCAAACCTAATGGAAAATGAAGACTATGGACAGGGCTACAATAACCTATAAGCACTTTATCCAAATTGTATTTGTGAAAATTTTTATACATTTTTGAAAATTTGACTTAGAGTGAAATTCTCTTGAAAGTGCTGTGTGAGGGATATGGCCACTGTGTCCAAACCCTTCGATCGCAGGGAATCACACCTAATAGAAAATGAAGACTATGGACAGGGCTACAATAACCTATAAGCACTTTATCCAAATTGTATTTGTGAAAATTTTTATACATTTTTGAAAATTTGACTTAGAGTGAAATTCTCTTGAAAGTGCTGTGTGAGGGATATGGCCACTGTGTCCAAACCCTTCGATCGCAGGGAATCACACCTAATAGAAAACGAAGACTATGGACAGGGCTACAATAACCTATAAGCACTTTATCCAAATTGTATTTGTGAAAATGTTTATACATTTTTGAAAATTTGACTTAGAGTGAAATTCTCTTGAAAGTGCTGTGTGAGGGATATGGCCACTGTGTCCAAACCCTTCGATCGCAGGGAATCAAACCTAATGGAAAATGAAGACTATGGACAGGGCTACAATAACCTATAAGCACTTTATCCAAATTGTATTTGTGAAAATGTTTATACATTTTTGAAAATTTGACTTAGAGTGAAATTCTCTTGAAAGTGCTGTGTGAGGGATATGGCCACTGTGTACAAACCCTTCGATCGCAGGGAATCAAACCTAATGGAAAATGAAGACTATGGACAGGGCTACAATAACCTATAAGCACTTTATCCAAATTGTATTTGTGAAAATTTTTATACATTTTTGAAAATTTGACTTAGAGTGAAATTCTCTTGAAAGTGCTGTGTGAGGGATATGGCCACTGTGTCCAAACCCTTCGATCGCAGGGAATCACACCTAATAGAAAATGAAGACTATGGACAGGGCTACAATAACCTATAAGCAATTTATCCAAATTGTATTTGTGAAAATTTTTATACATTTTTGAAAATTTAACTTAGAGTGAAATTCTCTTGAAAGTGCTGTGTGAGGGATATGGCCACTGTGTCCAAACCCTTCGCTCGCAGGGAATCAAACCTAATGGAAAATGAAGACTATGGACAGGGCTACAATAACCTATAAGGACTTTATCCAAATTGTATTTGTGAAAATGTTTATACATTTTTGAAAATTTGACTTAGAGTGAAATTCTCTTGAAAGTGCTGTGTGAGGGATATGGCCACTGTGTCCAAGCCCTTCGATCGCAGGGAACCAAACGTAATGGAAAATGAAGACTATGGACAGGGCTACAATAACCTATAAGCACTTTATCTAAACTGTATTTGTGAAAATTTTTATACATTTTTGAAAATTTGACTTAGACTGAAATTCTCTTGAAAGTGCTGTGTGAGGGATATGGCCACTGTGTCCAAACCCTTCGATCGCAGGGAATCAAACCTAATGGAAAATGAAGACTATGGACAGGGCTACAATAACCTATAAGCTTCAATAACCTACAAGCACTTTATCCAAATTGTATTTGTGAAAATTTTTATACATTTTTGAAAATTTGACTTTGAGTGAAATTCTCTTGAAAGTTCTGTGGTAGGGATATGGCCACTGTGTCCAAACCCTTCGATCGCAGGGAATCACACCTAATAGAAAATGAAGACTATGGACAGGGCTACAATAACCTATAAGCACTTTATCCAAATTGTATTTGTGAAAATTTTTATACATTTTTGAAAATTTGACTTAGAGTGAAATTCTCTTGAAAGTGCTGTGTGAGGGATATGGCCACTGTGTCCAAACCCTTCGATCGCAGGGAATCAAACCTAATGGAAAATGAAGACTATGGACAGGGCTACAATAACCTATAAGCACTTTATCCCAATTGTATTTGTGAAAATGTTTATACATTTTTGAAAATTTGACTTAGAGTGAAATTCTCTTGAAAGTGCTGTGTGAGGGATATGGCCACTGTGTCCAAACCCTTCGATCCCAGGGAACCAAACCTAATGGAAAATGAAGACTATGGACAGGGCTACAATAACCTATAAGCACTTTATCCAAACTGTATTTGTGAAAATTTTTATAAATTTTTGAAAATTTGACTTAGAGTGAAATTCTCTTGAAAGTGCTGTGTGAGGGATGTGGCCACTGTGTCCAAACCCTTCGATCGCAGGGAATCAAACCTAATGGAAAATGAAGACTATGGACAGGGCTACAATAACTTATAAGCTTCAATAACCTACAAGCACTTTATCCAAATTGTATTTGTGAAAATTTTTATACATTTTTGAAAATTTGACTTAGAGTGAAATTCTCTTGAAAGTTCTGTGGTAGGGATATGGCCACTGTGTCCAAACCCTTCGATCGCAGGGAATCACACCTAATAGAAAATGAGGACTATGGACAGGGCTACAATAACCTATAAGCACTTTATCCAAATTGTATTTGTGAAAATTTTTATACATTTTTGAAAATTTGACTTAGAGTGAAATTCTCTTGAAAGTGCTGTGTGAGGGATATGGCCACTGTGTCCAAACCCTTCGATCGCAGGGAACCAAACCTAATGGAAAATGAAGACTATCGACAGGGCTACAATAACCTATAAGCACTTTATCCAAATTGTATTTGTGAAAATTTTTATACATTTTTGAAAATTTGACTTAGAGTGAAATTCTCTTGAAAGTGCTGTGTGAGGGATATGGCCACTGTGTCCAAACCCTTCGATCGCAGGGAATCAAGCCTAATGGAAAATGAAGACTATGGACAGGGCTACAATAACCTATAAGCACTTTATCCAAATTGTATTTGTGAAAATTTTTATACATTTTTGAAAATTTGACTTAGAGTGAAATTCTCTTGAAAGTGCTGTGTGAGGGATATGGCCACTGTGTCCAAACCCTTCGATCGCAAGGAATCAAACCTAATGGAAAATGAAGACTATGGACAGGGCTACAATAACCTATAAGCACTTTATCCAAATTGTATTTGGGAACATTTTTATACATTTTTGAAAATTTGACTTAGAGTGAAATTCTCTTGAAAGTGCTGTGTGAGGGATATGGCCACTGTGTCCGAACCCTTCGATCGCAGGGAATCAAACCTAATGGAAAATGAAGACTATAGACAGGGCTACAATAACCTATAAGCTACAATAACCTATAAGCACTTTATCCAAATTATATTTGTGAAAATTTTTATACATTTTTGAAAATTTGACTTAGAGTGAAATTCTCTTGAAAGTTCTGTGGTAGGGATATGGCCACTGTGTCCAAACCCTTCGATCGCAGGGAATCACACCTAATAGAAAATGAGGACTATGGACAGGGCTACAATAACCTATAAGCACTTTATCCAAATTGTATTTGGGAACATTTTTATACATTTTTGAAAATTTGACTTAGAGTGAAATTCTCTTGAAAGTGCTGTGTGAGGGATATGGCCACTGTGTCCAAACCCTTCGATCGCAAGGAATCAAACCTAATGGAAAATGAAGACTATGGACAGGGCTACAATAACCTATAAGCACTTTATCCAAATTGTATTTGTGAAAATGTTTATACATTTTTGAAAATTTGACTTAGAGTGAAATTCTCTTGAAAGTGCTGTGTGAGGGATATGGCCACTGTGTCCAAACCCTTCGATCGCAGGGAACCAAACCTAATGGAAAATGAAGACTATGGACAGGGCTACAATAACCTATAAGCACTTTATCCAAATTGTATTTGTGAAAATTTTTATACATTTTTAAAAATTTGACTTAGAGTGAAATTCTCTTGAAAGTGCTGTGTGAGGGATATGGCCACTGTGTCCAAACCCTTCGATCGCAAGGAATCAAACCTAATGGAAAATGAAGACTATGGACAGGGCTACAATAACCTATAAGCACTTTATCCAAATTGTATTTGGGAACATTTTTATACATTTTTGAAAATTTGACTTAGAGTGAAATTCTCTTGAAAGTGCTGTGTGAGGGATATGGCCACTGTGTCCGAACCCTTCGATCGCAGGGAATCAAACCTAATGGAAAATGAAGACTATAGACAGGGCTACAATAACCTATAAGCTACAATAACCTATAAGCACTTTATCCAAATTATATTTGTGAAAATTTTTATACATTTTTGAAAATTTGACTTAGAGTGAAATTCTCTTGAAAGTTCTGTGGTAGGGATATGGCCACTGTGTCCAAACCCTTCGATCGCAGGGAATCACACCTAATAGAAAATGAGGACTATGGACAGGGCTACAATAACCTATAAGCACTTTATCCAAATTGTATTTGGGAACATTTTTATACATTTTTGAAAATTTGACTTAGAGTGAAATTCTCTTGAAAGTGCTGTGTGAGGGATATGGCCACTGTGTCCAAACCCTTCGATCGCAAGGAATCAAACCTAATGGAAAATGAAGACTATGGACAGGGCTACAATAACCTATAAGCACTTTATCCAAATTGTATTTGGGAACATTTTTATACATTTTTGAAAATTTGACTTAGAGTGAAATTCTCTTGAAAGTGCTGTGTGAGGGATATGGCCACTGTGTCCGAACCCTTCGATCGCAGGGAATCAAACCTAATGGAAAATGAAGACTATAGACAGGGCTACAATAACCTATAAGCTACAATAACCTATAAGCACTTTATCCAAATTATATTTGTGAAAATTTTTATACATTTTTGAAAATTTGACTTAGAGTGAAATTCTCTTGAAAGTTCTGTGGTAGGGATATGGCCACTGTGTCCAAACCCTTCGATCGCAGGGAATCACACCTAATAGAAAATGAGGACTATGGACAGGGCTACAATAACCTATAAGCACTTTATCCAAATTGTATTTGGGAACATTTTTATACATTTTTGAAAATTTGACTTAGAGTGAAATTCTCTTGAAAGTGCTGTGTGAGGGATATGGCCACTGTGTCCAAACCCTTCGATCGCAAGGAATCAAACCTAATGGAAAATGAAGACTATGGACAGGGCTACAATAACCTATAAGCACTTTATCCAAATTGTATTTGTGAAAATGTTTATACATTTTTGAAAATTTGACTTAGAGTGAAATTCTCTTGAAAGTGCTGTGTGAGGGATATGGCCACTGTGTCCAAACCCTTCGATCGCAGGGAACCAAACCTAATGGAAAATGAAGACTATGGACAGGGCTACAATAACCTATAAGCACTTTATCCAAATTGTATTTGTGAAAATTTTTATACATTTTTAAAAATTTGACTTAGAGTGAAATTCTCTTGAAAGTGCTGTGTGAGGGATATGGCCACTATGTCCAAACCCTTCGATCGCAGGGAATCAAACCTAATGGAAAATGAAGACTATGGACAGGGCTACAATAACCTATAAGCACTTTATCCAAATTGTATTTGTGAAAATTTTTATACATTTTTAAAAATTTGACTTAGAGTGAAATTCTTTTGAAAGTGCTGTGTGAGGGATATGGCCACTGTGTCCAAACCCTTCCATCGCAGGGAATCACACCTAATAGAAAATGAAGACTATGGACAGGGCTACAATAACCTATAAGCACTTTATCCAAATTGTATTTGTGAAAATGTTTATACATTTTTGAAAATTTGACTTAGAGTGAAATTCTCTTGAAAGTGCTGTGTGAGGGATATGGCCACTGTGTCCAAACCCTTCGATCGCAGGGAACCAAACCTAATGGAAAATGAAGACTATGGACAGGGCTACAATAACCTATAAGCACTTTATCCAAATTGTATTTGTGAAAATTTTTATACATTTTTAAAAATTTGACTTAGAGTGAAATTCTCTTGAAAGTGCTGTGTGAGGGATATGGCCACTGTGTCCAAACCCTTCCATCGCAGGGAATCACACCTAATAGAAAATGAAGACTATGGACAGGGCTACAATAACCCATAAGCACTTTATCCAAATTGTATTTGTGAAAATGTTTATACATTTTTGAAAATTTGACTTAGAGTGAAATTCTCTTGAAAGTGCTGTGTGAGGGATATGGCCACTGTGTCCAAACCCTTCGATCGCAGGGAACCAAACCTAATGGAAAATGAAGACTATGGACAGGGCTACAATAACCTATAAGTACTTTATCCAAACTGTATTTGTGAAAATTTTTATACATTTTTGAAAATTTGACTTAGAGTGAAATTCTCTTGAAAGTGCTGTGTGAGGGATATGGCCACTGTGTCCAAACCCTTTGATCGCAGGGAATCAAACCTAATGGAAAATGAAGACTATGGACAGGGCTACAATAACCTATTAGCACTTTATCCAAATTGTATTTGTGAAAATGTTTATACATTTCTGAAAATTTGACTTAGAGTGAAATTCTCTTGAAAGTGCTGTGTGAGGGATATGGCCACTGTGTCCAAACCCTTCCATCGCAGGGAACCAAACCTAATGGAAAATGAAGACTATGGACAGGGCTACAATAACCTATAAGCACTTTATCCAAACTGTATTTGTGAAAATTTTTATACATTTTTGAAAATTTGACTTAGAGTGAAATTCTCTTGAAAGTGCTGTGTGAGGGATATGGCCACTGTGTCCAAACCCTTCGATCGCAGGGAATCAAAACTAATGAAAAATTAAGACTATGGACAGGGCTACAATAACCTATAAGCTACAATAACCGATAAGCACTTTATCCAAATTGTATTTGTGAAAATTTTTATACATTTTTGAAAATTTAACTTAGAGTGAAATTCTCTTGAAAGTGCTGTGTGAGGGATATGGCCACTGTGTCCAAACCCTTCGATCGCAGGGAATAAAACCTAATGGAAAATGAAGACTATGGACAGGGCTACAATAACCTATAAGCACTTTATCCAAATTGTATTTGTGAAAATGTTTATACATTTTTGAAAATTTGACTTAGAGTGAAATTCTCTTGAAAGTGCTGTGTGAGGGATATGGCCACTGTGTCCAAAACCTTCGATCGCAGGGAATCAAACCTAATGGAAAATGAAGACTATGGACAGGGCTACAATAACCTATAAGCTACAATAACCGATAAGCACTTTATCCAAATTGTATTTGTGAAAATTTTTATACATTTTTGAAAATTTAACTTAGAGTGAAATTCTCTTGAAAGTGCTGTGTGAGGGATATGGCCACTGTGTCCAAACCCTTCGATCGCAGAGAATAAAACCTAATGGAAAATGAAGACTATGGACAGGGCTACAATAACCTATAGGCACTTTATCCAAATTGTATTTGTGAAAATGTTTATACATTTTTGAAAATTTGACTTAGAGTGAAATTCTCTTGAAAGTGCTGTGTGAGGGATATGGCCACTGTGTCCAAACCCTTCGATCGAAGGGAACCAAACCTAATGGAAAATGAAGACTATGGACAGGGCTACAATAACCTATAAGCACTTTATCCAAACTGTATTTGTGAAAATTTTTATACATTTTTGAAAATTTGACTTAGAGTGAAATTCTCTTGAAAGTGCTGTGTGAGGGATATGGCCACTGTGTCCAAGCCCTTCGATCGCAGGGAATCAAACCTAATGAAAAATTAAGACTATGGACAGGGCTACAATAACCTATAAGCTACAATAACCTATAAGCACTTTATCCAAATTGTATTTGTGAAAATGTTTATACATTTTTGAAAATTTGACTTAGAGTGAAATTCTCTTGAAAGTGCTGTGTGAGGGATATGGCCACTGTGTCCAAACCCTTCGATCGAAGGGAACCAAACCTAATGGAAAATGAAGACTATGGACAGGGCTACAATAACCTATAAGCACTTTATCCAAACTGTATTTGTGAAAATTTTTATACATTTTTGAAAATTTGACTTAGAGTGAAATTCTCTTGAAAGTGCTGTGTGAGGGATATGGCCACTGTGTCCAAACCCTTCGATCGCAAGGAATCAAACCTAATGGAAAATGAAGACTATGGACAGGGCTACAATAACCTATAAGCACTTTATCCAAATTGTATTTGGGAACATTTTTATACATTTTTGAAAATTTGACTTAGAGTGAAATTCTCTTGAAAGTGCTGTGTGAGGGATATGGCCACTGTGTCCGAACCCTTCGATCGCAGGGAATCAAACCTAATGGAAAATGAAGACTATAGACAGGGCTACAATAACCTATAAGCTACAATAACCTATAAGCACTTTATCCAAATTATATTTGTGAAAATTTTTATACATTTTTGAAAATTTGACTTAGAGTGAAATTCTCTTGAAAGTTCTGTGGTAGGGATATGGCCACTGTGTCCAAACCCTTCGATCGCAGGGAATCACACCTAATAGAAAATGAGGACTATGGACAGGGCTACAATAACCTATAAGCACTTTATCCAAATTGTATTTGGGAACATTTTTATACATTTTTGAAAATTTGACTTAGAGTGAAATTCTCTTGAAAGTGCTGTGTGAGGGATATGGCCACTGTGTCCAAACCCTTCGATCGCAAGGAATCAAACCTAATGGAAAATGAAGACTATGGACAGGGCTACAATAACCTATAAGCACTTTATCCAAATTGTATTTGTGAAAATGTTTATACATTTTTGAAAATTTGACTTAGAGTGAAATTCTCTTGAAAGTGCTGTGTGAGGGATATGGCCACTGTGTCCAAACCCTTCGATCGCAGGGAACCAAACCTAATGGAAAATGAAGACTATGGACAGGGCTACAATAACCTATAAGCACTTTATCCAAATTGTATTTGTGAAAATTTTTATACATTTTTAAAAATTTGACTTAGAGTGAAATTCTCTTGAAAGTGCTGTGTGAGGGATATGGCCACTATGTCCAAACCCTTCGATCGCAGGGAATCAAACCTAATGGAAAATGAAGACTATGGACAGGGCTACAATAACCTATAAGCACTTTATCCAAATTGTATTTGTGAAAATTTTTATACATTTTTAAAAATTTGACTTAGAGTGAAATTCTTTTGAAAGTGCTGTGTGAGGGATATGGCCACTGTGTCCAAACCCTTCCATCGCAGGGAATCACACCTAATAGAAAATGAAGACTATGGACAGGGCTACAATAACCTATAAGCACTTTATCCAAATTGTATTTGTGAAAATGTTTATACATTTTTGAAAATTTGACTTAGAGTGAAATTCTCTTGAAAGTGCTGTGTGAGGGATATGGCCACTGTGTCCAAACCCTTCGATCGCAGGGAACCAAACCTAATGGAAAATGAAGACTATGGACAGGGCTACAATAACCTATAAGCACTTTATCCAAATTGTATTTGTGAAAATTTTTATACATTTTTAAAAATTTGACTTAGAGTGAAATTCTCTTGAAAGTGCTGTGTGAGGGATATGGCCACTGTGTCCAAACCCTTCCATCGCAGGGAATCACACCTAATAGAAAATGAAGACTATGGACAGGGCTACAATAACCCATAAGCACTTTATCCAAATTGTATTTGTGAAAATGTTTATACATTTTTGAAAATTTGACTTAGAGTGAAATTCTCTTGAAAGTGCTGTGTGAGGGATATGGCCACTGTGTCCAAACCCTTCGATCGCAGGGAACCAAACCTAATGGAAAATGAAGACTATGGACAGGGCTACAATAACCTTTAAGTACTTTATCCAAACTGTATTTGTGAAAATTTTTATACATTTTTGAAAATTTGACTTAGAGTGAAATTCTCTTGAAAGTGCTGTGTGAGGGATATGGCCACTGTGTCCAAACCCTTCGATCGCAGGGAATCAAACCTAATGGAAAATGAAGACTATGGACAGGGCTACAATAACCTATTAGCACTTTATCCAAATTGTATTTGTGAAAATGTTTATACATTTCTGAAAATTTGACTTAGAGTGAAATTCTCTTGAAAGTGCTGTGTGAGGGATATGGCCACTGTGTCCAAACCCTTCCATCGCAGGGAACCAAACCTAATGGAAAATGAAGACTATGGACAGGGCTACAATAACCTATAAGCACTTTATCCAAACTGTATTTGTGAAAATTTTTATACATTTTTGAAAATTTGACTTAGAGTGAAATTCTCTTGAAAGTGCTGTGTGAGGGATATGGCCACTGTGTCCAAACCCTTCGATCGCAGGGAATCAAAACTAATGAAAAATTAAGACTATAGACAGGGCTACAATAACCTATAAGCTACAATAACCGATAAGCACTTTATCCAAATTGTATTTGTGAAAATTTTTATACATTTTTGAAAATTTAACTTAGAGTGAAATTCTCTTGAAAGTGCTGTGTGAGGGATATGGCCACTGTGTCCAAACCCTTCGATCGCAGGGAATAAAACCTAATGGAAAATGAAGACTATGGACAGGGCTACAATAACCTATAAGCACTTTATCCAAATTGTATTTGTGAAAATGTTTATACATTTTTGAAAATTTGACTTAGAGTGAAATTCTCTTGAAAGTGCTGTGTGAGGGATATGGCCACTGTGTCCAAACCCTTCGATCGCAGGGAATCAAACCTAATGGAAAATGAAGACTATGGACAGGGCTACAATAACCTATAAGCTACAATAACCGATAAGCACTTTATCCAAATTGTATTTGTGAAAATTTTTATACATTTTTGAAAATTTAACTTAGAGTGAAATTCTCTTGAAAGTGCTGTGTGAGGGATATGGCCACTGTGTCCAAACCCTTCGATCGCAGGGAATAAAACCTAATGGAAAATGAAGACTATGGACAGGGCTACAATAACCTATAAGCACTTTATCCAAATTGTATTTGTGAAAATGTTTATACATTTTTGAAAATTTGACTTAGAGTGAAATTCTCTTGAAAGTGCTGTGTGAGGGATATGGCCACTGTGTCCAAACCCTTCGATCGCAGGGAATCAAACCTAATGGAAAATGAAGACTATGGACAGGGCTACAATAACCTATAAGCTACAATAACCGATAAGCACTTTATCCAAATTGTATTTGTGAAAATTTTTATACATTTTTGAAAATTTAACTTAGAGTGAAATTCTCTTGAAAGTGCTGTGTGAGGGATATGGCCATTGTGTCTAAACCCTTCGATCGCAGGGAATCAAACCTAATGGAAAATGAAGACTATGGACAGGGCTACAATAACCTATAAGCTTTTTATCCAAATTGTATTTGTGAAAAATTTTATACATTTTTGAAAATTTGACTTAGAGTGAAATTCTCTTGAAAGTGCTGTGTGAGGGATATGGCCACTGTGTCCAAACCCTTCGATCGCAGGGAATCAAACCTAATGGAAAATGAAGACTATGGACAGGGCTACAATAACCTATAAGTTCTTTATCCAAATTTTATTTGTGAAAAATTTTATACATTTTTGAAAATTTGACTTAGAGTGAAATTCTCTTGAAAGTGCTGTGTGAGGGATATGGCCACTGTGTCCAAACCCTTCGATCGCAGGGAATCAAACCTAATGGAAAATGAAGACTATGGACAGGGCTACAATAACCTATAAGTTCTTTATCCAAATTTTATTTGTGAAAATTTTTATACATTTTTGAAAATTTGACTTAGAGTGAAATTCTCTTGAAAGTGCTGTGTGAGGGATATGGCCACTGTGTCCAAACCCTTCGATCGCAGGGAATCAAACCTAATGGAAAATGAAGACTATGGACAGGGCTACAATAACCTATAAGTTCTTTATCCAAATTTTATTTGTGAAAATTTTTATACATTTTTGAAAATTTGACTTAGAGTGAAATTCTCTTGAAAGTGCTGTGTGAGGGATATGGCCACTGTGTCCAAACCCTTCGATCGCAGGGAATCAAACCTAATGGAAAATGAAGACTATGGACAGGGCTACAATAACCTATAAGTTCTTTATCCAAATTTTATTTGTGAAAATTTTTATACATTTTTGAAAATTTGACTTAGAGTGAAATTCTCTTGAAAGTGCTGTGTGAGGGATATGGCCACTGTGTCCAAACCCTTCGATCGCAGGGAATCAAACCTAATGAAAAATTAAGACTATGGACAGGGCTACAATAACCTATAAGCTACAATAACCTATAAGCACTTTATCCAAATTGTATTTGTGAAAATTTTTATACATTTTTGAAAATTTGACTTAGAGTGAAATTCTCTTGAAAGTGCTGTGTGAGGGATATGGCCACTGTGTCCAAACCCTTCGATCGCAGGAAATCACACCTAATAGAAAATGAAGACTATGGACAGGGCTACAATAACCTATAAGCACTTTATCCAAATTGTATTTGTGAAAATGTTTATACATTTTTGAAAATTTGACTTAGAGTGAAATTCTCTTGAAAGTGCTGTGTGAGGGATATGGCCACTGTGTCCAAACCCTTCGATCGCAGGGAACCAAATTTATGGAAAATGAAGACTATGGACAGGGCTACAATAACTTATAAGCACTTTATCCAAATTTGTATTTGTGAAAATTTTTATACATTTTTGAAAATTTGACTTAGAGTGAAATTCTCTTGAAAGTGCTGTGTGAGGGATATGGCCACTGTCTCCAAACCCTTCGATCGCAGGGAACCAAACCTAATGGAAAATGAAGACTATGGACAGGGCTACAATATCCTATAAGCACTTTATCCAAACTGTATTTGTGAAAATTTTTATACATTTTTGAAAATTTGACTTAGAGTGAAATTCTCTTGAAAGTGCTGTGTGAGGGATATGGCCACTGTGTCCAAACCCTTCGATCGCAGGAAATCACACCTAATAGAAAATGAAGACTATGGACAGGGCTACAATAACCTATAAGCACTTTATCCAAATTGTATTTGTGAAAATTTTTATACATTTTTAAAAATTTGACTTAGAGTGAAATTCTCTTGAAAGTGCTGTGTGAGGGATATGGCCACTATGTCCAAACCCTTCGATCGCAGGGAATCAAACCTAATGGAAAATGAAGACTATGGACAGGGCTACAATAACCTATAAGCTACAATAACCGATAAGCACTTTATCCAAATTGTATTTGTGAAAATTTTTATACATTTTTGAAAATTTAACTTAGAGTGAAATTCTCTTGAAAGTGCTGTGTGAGGGATATGGCCACTGTGTCCAAACCCTTCGATCGCAGGGAATCAAACCTAATGGAAAATGAAGACTATGGACAGGGCTACAATAACCTGTAAGCACTTTATCCAAATTGTATTTGTGAAAATGTTTATACATTTTTGAAAATTTGACTTAGAGTGAAATTCTCTTGAAAGTGCTGTGTGAGGGATATGGCCACTGTGTCCAAACCCTTCGATCGCAGGGAACCAAACCTAATGGAAAATGAAGACTATGGACAGGGCTACAATAACCTATAAGCACTTTATCCAAACTGTATTTGTGAAAATTTTTATACATTTTTGAAAATTTGACTTAGAGTGATATTCTCTTGAAAGTGCTGTGTGAGGGATATGGCCACTGTGTCCAAACCCTTCGATCGCAGGGAATCAAAACTAATGAAAAATTAAGACTATGGACAGGGCTACAATAACCTATAAGCTACAATAACCGATAAGCACTTTATCCAAATTGTATTTGTGAAAATTTTTATACATTTTTGAAAATTTGACTTAGAGTGAAATTCTCTTGAAAGTGCTGTGTGAGGGATATGGCCACTGTGTCCAAACCCTTCGATCGCAGGAAATCACACCTAATAGAAAATGAAGACTATGGACAGGGCTACAATAACCTATAAGCACTTTATCCAAATTGTATTTGTGAAAATGTTTATACATTTTTGAAAATTTGACTTAGAGTGAAATTCTCTTGAAAGTGCTGTGTGAGGGATATTGCCACTGTGTCCAAACCCTTCGATCGCAGGGAACCAAACCTAATGGAAAATGAAGACTATGAACAGGGCTACAATAACCTATAAGCACTTTATCCAAATTGTATTTGTGAAAATTTTTATACATTTTTGAAAATTTGACTTAGAGTGAAATTCTCTTGAAAGTGCTGTGTGAGGGATATGGCCACTGTGTCCAAACCCTTCGATCGCAGGGAATCAAACCTAATGGAAAATGAAGACTATGGACAGGGCTACAATAACCTATAAGCTACAATAACCGATAAGCACTTTATCCAAATTGTATTTGTGAAAATTTTTATACATTTTTGAAAATTTAACTTAGAGTGAAATTCTCTTGGAAGTGCTGTGTGAGGGATATGGCCACTGTGTCCAAACCCTTCGATCGCAGGGAATAAAACCTAATGGAAAATGAAGACTATGGACAGGGCTACAATAACCTATAAGCACTTTATCCAAATTGTATTTGTGAAAATGTTTATACATTTTTGAAAATTTGACTTAGAGTGAAATTCTCTTGAAAGTGCTGTGTGAGGGATATGGCCACTGTGTCCAAACCCTTCGATCGAAGGGAACCAAACCTAATGGAAAATGAAGACTATGGACAGGGCTACAATAACCTGTAAGCACTTTATCCAAACTGTATTTGTGAAAATTTTTATACATTTTTGAAAATTTGACTTAGAGTGAAATTCTCTTGAAAGTGCTGTGTGAGGGATATGGCCACTGTGTCCAAGCCCTTCGATCGCAGGGAATCAAACCTAATGAAAAATTAAGACTATGGACAGGGCTACAATAACCTATAAGCTACAATAACCTATAAGCACTTTATCCAAATTGTATTTGTGAAAATTTTTATACATTTTTGAAAATTTGACTTAGAGTGAAATTCTCTTGAAAGTGCTGTGTGAGGGATATGGCCACTGTGTCCAAACCCTTCGATCGCAGGAAATCACACCTAATAGAAAATGAAGACTATGGACAGGGCTACAATAACCTATAAGCACTTTATCCAAATTGTATTTGTGAAAATGTTTATACATTTTTGAAAATTTGACTTAGAGTGAAATTCTCTTGAAAGTGCTGTGTGAGGGATATGGCCACTGTGTCCAAACCCTTCGATCGCAGGGAACCAAACCTAATGGAAAATGAAGACTATGGACAGGGCTACAATAACTTATAAGCACTTTATCCAAATTTGTATTTGTGAAAATTTTTATACATTTTTGAAAATTTGACTTAGAGTGAAATTCTCTTGAAAGTGCTGTGTGAGGGATATGGCCACTGTCTCCAAACCCTTCGATCGCAGGGAACCAAACCTAATGGAAAATGAAGACTATGGACAGGGCTACAATATCCTGTAAGCACTTTATCCAAACTGTATTTGTGAAAATTTTTATACATTTTTGAAAATTTGACTTAGAGTGAAATTCTCTTGAAAGTGCTGTGTGAGGGATATGGCCACTGTGTCCAAACCCTTCGATCGCAGGGAATGAAACCTAATGGAAAATGAAGACTATGGACAGGGCTACAATAACCTATAAGCTACAATAACCGATAAGCACTTTATCCAAATTGTATTTGTGAAAATTTTTATACATTTTTGAAAATTTGACTTAGAGTGAAATTCTCTTGAAAGTGCTGTGTGAGGGATATGGCCACTGTGTCCAAACCCTTCGATCGCAGGGAATAAAACCTAATGGAAAATGAAGACTATGGACAGGGCTACAATAACCTATAAGCACTTTATCCAAATTGTATTTGTGAAAATTTTTATACATTTTTGAAAATTTTACTTAGAGTGAAATTCTCTTGAAAGTGCTGTGTGAGGGATATGGCCACTGTGTCCAAACCCTTCGATCGCAGGGAATAAAACCTAATGGAAAATGAAGACTATGGACAGGGCTACAATAACCTATAAGCACTTTATCCAAACTGTATTTGTGAAAATTTTTATACATTTTTAAAAATTTGACTTAGAGTGAAATTCTCTTGAAAGTGCTGTGTGAGGGACATGGCCACTGTGTCCAAACCCTTCGATCGCAGGGAACCAAACCTAATGCAAAATGAAGACTATGGACAGGGCTACAATAACCTATAAGCACTTTATCCAAACTGTATTTGTGAAAATTTTTATACATTTTTGAAAATTTGACTTAGAGTGAAATTCTCTTGAAAGTGCTGTGTGAGAGATATGGCCACTGTGTCCAAACCCTTCGATCGCAGGGAATCAAACCTAATGGAAAATGAAGACTATGGACAGGGCTACAAAAACCTATAAGCTACAATAACCTATAAGCACTTTATCCAAATTGTATTTGTGAAAATTTTTATACATTTTTGAAAATTTGACTTAGAGTGAAATTCTCTTGAAAGTTCTGTGGTAGGGATATGGCCATTGTGTCCAAACCCTTCGATCGCAGGGAATCACACCTAATAGAAAATGAAGACTATGGACAGGGCTACAATAACCTATAAGCACTTTATCCAAATTGTATTTGTGAAAATTTTTATACATTTTTAAAAATTTGACTTAGAGTGAAATTCTCTTGAAAGTGCTGTGTGAGGGATATGGCCACTGTGTCCAAACCCTTCGATCGCAGGGAATCAAACCTAATGGAAAATGAAGACTATGGACAGGGCTACAATAACCTATAAGCTACAATAACCGATAAGCACTTTATCCAAATTGTATTTGTGAAAATTTTTATACATTTTTGAAAATTTAACTTAGAGTGAAATTCTCTTGAAAGTGCTGTGTGAGGGATATGGCCACTGTGTCCAAACCCTTCGATCGCAGGGAACCAAACCTAATGCAAAATGAAGACTATGGACAGGGCTACAATAACCTATAAGCACTTTATCCAAACTGTATTTGTGAAAATTTTTATACATTTTTGAAAATTTGACTTAGAGTGAAATTCTCTTGAAAGTTCTGTGTGAGGGATATGGCCACTGTGTCCAAACCCTTCGATCGCAGGGAATCAAACCTAATGGAAAATAAAGACTATGGACAGGGCTACAATAACCTATAAGCTACAATAACCGATAAGCACTTTATCCAAATTGTATTTGTGAAAATTTTTATACATTTTTGAAAATTTAACTTAGAGTGAAATTCTCTTGAAAGTGCTGTGTGAGGGATATGGCCACTGTGTCCAAACCCTTCCATCGCAGGGAATCACACCTAATAGAAAATGAAGACTATGGACAGGGCTACAATAACCTTTAAGCACTTTATCCAAATTGTATTTGTGAAAATGTTTATACATTTTTGAAAATTTGACTTAGAGTGAAATTCTCTTGAAAGTGCTGTGTGAGGGATATGGCCACTGTGTCCAAACCCTTCGATCGCAGGGAACCAAACCTAATGGAAAATGAAGACTATGGACAGGGCTACAATAACCTATAAGCACTTTATCCAAATTGTATTTGTGAAAATTTTTATACATTTTTAAAAATTTGACTTAGAGTGAAATTCTCTTGAAAGTGCTGTGTGAGGGATATGGCCACTATGTCCAAACCCTTCGATCGCAGGGAATCAAACCTAATGGAAAATGAAGACTATGGACAGGACTACAATAACCTAAAAGCTACAATAACCGATAAGCACTTTATCCAAATTGTATTTGTGAAAATTTTTATACATTTTTGAAAATTTAACTTAGAGTGAAATTCTCTTGAAAGTGCTGTGTGAGGGATATGGCCACTGTGTCCAAACCCTTCGATCGCAGGGAATCAAACCTAATGGAAAATGAAGACTATGGACAGGGCTACAATAACCTATAAGCACTTTATCCAAATTGTATTTGTGAAAATGTTTATACATTTTTGAAAATTTGACTTAGAGTGAAATTCTCTTGAAAGTGCTGTGTGAGGGATATGGCCACTGTGTCCAAACCCTTCGATCGCAGGGAACCAAACCTAATGGAAAATGAAGACTATGGACAGGGCTACAATAACCTATAAGCACTTTATCCAAACTGTATTTGTGAAAATTTTTATACATTTTTGAAAATTTGACTTAGAGTGAAATTCTCTTGAAAGTGCTGTGTGAGAGATATGGCCACTGTGTCCAAACCCTTCGATCGCAGGGAATCAAACCTAATGGAAAATGAAGACTATGGACAGGGCTACAAAAACCTATAAGCTACAATAACCTATAAGCACTTTATCCAAATTGTATTTGTGAAAATTTTTATACATTTTTGAAAATTTGACTTAGAGTGAAATTCTCTTGAAAGTGCTGTGTGAGGGATATGGCCACTGTGTCCAAACCCTTCGATCGCAGGGAATCACACCTAATAGAAAATAAAGACTATGGACAGGGCTACAATAACCTATAAGCACTTTATCCAAATTGTATTTGTGAAAATGTTTATACATTTTTGAAAATTTGACTTAGAGTGAAATTCTCTTGAAAGTGCTGTGTGAGGGATATGGCCACTGTGTCCAAACCCTTCGATCGCAGGGAACCAAGCCTAATGGAAAATGAAGACTATGGACAGGGCTACAATAACCTATAAGCACTTTATCCAAATTGTATTTGTGAAAATTTTTATACATTTTTAAAAATTTGACTTAGAGTGAAATTCTCTTGAAAGTGCTGTGTGAGGGATATGGCCACTGTGTCCAAACCCTTCGATCGCAGGGAATCAAACCTAATGGAAAATGAAGACTATGGACAGGGCTACAATAACCTATAAGCTACAATAACCGATAAGCACTTTATCCAAATTGTATTTGTGAACATTTTTATACATTTTTGAAAATTTAACTTAGAGTGAAATTCTCTTGAAAGTGCTGTGTGAGGGATATGGCCACTGTGTCCAAACCCTTCGATCGCAGGGAATCAAATCAAATGGAAAATGAAGACTATGGACAGGGCTACAATAACCTATAAGCACTTTATCCAAATTGTATTTGTGAAAATGTTTATACATTTTTGAAAGTTTGACTTAGAGTGAAATTCTCTTGAAAGTGCTGTGTGAGGGATATGGCCACTGTGTCCAAACCCTTCGATCGCCGGGAACCAAACCTAATGGAAAATGAAGACTATGGACAGGGCTACAATAACCTATAAGCACTTTATCCAAACTGTATTTGTGAAAATTTTTATACATTTTTGAAAATTTGACTTAGAGTGAAATTCTCTTGAAAGTGCTGTGTGAGAGATATGGCCACTGTGTCCAAACCCTTCGATCGCAGGGAATCAAACCTAATGGAAAATGAAGACTATGGACAGGGCTACAAAAACCTATAAGCTACAATAACCTATAAGCACTTTATCCAAATTGTATTTGTGAAAATTTTTATACATTTTTGAAAATTTGACTTAGAGTGAAATTCTCTTGAAAGTTCTGTGGTAGGGATATGGCCACTGTGTCAAAACCCTTCGATCGCAGGGAATCACACCTAATAGAAAATGAAGACTATGGACAGGGCTACAATAACCTATAAGCACTTTATCCAAATTGTATTTGTGAAAATTTTTATATATTTTTAAAAATTTGACTTAGAGTGAAATTCTCTTGAAAGTGCTGTGTGAGGGATATGGCCACTGTGTCCAAACCCTTCCATCGCAGGGAATCACACCTAATAGAAAATGAAGACTATGGACAGGGCTACAATAACCTATAAGCACTTTATCCAAATTGTATTTGTGAAAATGTTTATACATTTTTGAAAATTTGACTTAGAGTGAAATTCTCTTGAAAGTGCTGTGTGAGGGATATGGCCACTGTGTCCAAACCCTTCGATCGCAGGGAACCAAACCTAATGGAAAATGAAGACTATGGACAGGGCTACAATAACCTATAAGCACTTTATCCAAATTGTATTTGTGAAAATTTTTATACATTTTTGAAAATTTGACTTAGAGTGAAATTCTCTTGAAAGTGCTGTGTGAGGGATATGGCCACTGTGTCCAAACCCTTCGATCGCAGGGAATCACACCTAATAGAAAATGAAGACTATGGACAGGGCTACAATAACCTATAAGCACTTTATCCAAATTGTATTTGTGAAAATTTTTATACATTTTTGAAAATTTGACTTAGAGTGAAATTCTCTTGAAAGTGCTGTGTGAGGGATATGGCCACTGTGTCCAAACCCTTCGATCGCAGGGAATCACACCTAATAGAAAACGAAGACTATGGACAGGGCTACAATAACCTATAAGCACTTTATCCAAATTGTATTTGTGAAAATGTTTATACATTTTTGAAAATTTGACTTAGAGTGAAATTCTCTTGAAAGTGCTGTGTGAGGGATATGGCCACTGTGTCCAAACCCTTCGATCGCAGGGAATCAAACCTAATGGAAAATGAAGACTATGGACAGGGCTACAATAACCTATAAGCACTTTATCCAAATTGTATTTGTGAAAATGTTTATACATTTTTGAAAATTTGACTTAGAGTGAAATTCTCTTGAAAGTGCTGTGTGAGGGATATGGCCACTGTGTACAAACCCTTCGATCGCAGGGAATCAAACCTAATGGAAAATGAAGACTATGGACAGGGCTACAAGAACCTATAAGCACTTTATCCAAATTGTATTTGTGAAAATTTTTATACATTTTTGAAAATTTGACTTAGAGTGAAATTCTCTTGAAAGTGCTGTGTGAGGGATATGGCCACTGTGTCCATACCCTTCGATCGCAGGGAATCACACCTAATAGAAAATGAAGACTATGGACAGGGCTACAATAACCTATAAGGACTTTATCCAAATTGTATTTGTGAAAATGTTTATACATTTTTGAAAATTTGACTTAGAGTGAAATTCTCTTGAAAGTGCTGTGTGAGGGATATGGCCACTGTGTCCAAACCCTTCGCTCGCAGGGAATCAAACCTAATGGAAAATGAAGACTATGGACAGGGCTACAATAACCTATAAGGACTTTATCCAAATTGTATTTGTGAAAATGTTTATACATTTTTGAAAATTTGACTTAGAGTGAAATTCTCTTGAAAGTGCTGTGTGAGGGATATGGCCACTGTGTCCAAGCCCTTCGATCGCAGGGAACCAAACGTAATGGAAAATGAAGACTATGGACAGGGCTACAATAACCTATAAGCACTTTATCTAAACTGTATTTGTGAAAATTTTTATACATTTTTGAAAATTTGACTTAGAGTGAAATTCTCTTGAAAGTGCTGTGTGAGGGATATGGCCACTGTGTCCAAACCCTTCGATCGCAGGGAATCAAACCTAATGGAAAATGAAGACTATGGACAGGGCTACAATAACCTATAAGCTTCAATAACCTACAAGCACTTTATCCAAATTGTATTTGTGAAAATTTTTATACATTTTTGAAAATTTGACTTTGAGTGAAATTCTCTTGAAAGTTCTGTGGTAGGGATATGGCCACTGTGTCCAAACCCTTCGATCGCAGGGAATCACACCTAATAGAAAATGAAGACTATGGACAGGGCTACAATAACCTATAAGCACTTTATCCAAATTGTATTTGTGAAAATTTTTATACATTTTTGAAAATTTAACTTAGAGTGAAATTCTCTTGAAAGTGCTGTGTGAGGGATATGGCCACTGTGTCCAAACCCTTCGATCGCAGGGAATCAAACCTAATGGAAAATGAAGACTATGGACAGGGCTACAATAACTTATAAGCACTTTATCCAAATTGTATTTGTGAAAAATTTTATACATTTTTGAAAATTTGACTTAGAGTGAAATTCTCTTGAAAGTGCTGTGTGAGGGATATGGCCACTGTGTCCAAACCCTTCGATCGCAAGGAATCAAACCTAATGGAAAATGAAGACTATGGACAGGGCTACAATAACTTATACGCACTTTATCCAAATTGTATTTGTGAAAATTTTTATACATTTTTGAAAATTTGACTTAGAGTGAAATTCTCTTGAAAGTGCTGTGTGAGGGATATGGCCACTGTGTCCAAGCCCTTCGATCGCAGGGAATCAAACCTAATGGAAAATGAAGACTATGGACAGGGCTACAATAACCTATAAGCTATAATAACCTATAAGCACTTTATCCAAATTGTATTTGTGAAATTTTTTATACATTTTTGAAAATTTGACTTAGAGTGAAATTCTCTTGAAAGTGCTGTGTGAGGGATATGGCCATTGTGTCTAAACCCTTCGATCGCAGGGAATCAAACCTAATGGAAAATGAAGACTATGGACAGGGCTACTATAACCTATAAGCACTTTATCCAAATTGTATTTGTGAAAATTTTTATACATTTTTGAAAATTTGACTTAGAGTGAAATTCTCTTGAAAGTGCTGTGTGAGGGATATGGCCATTGTGTCTAAACCCTTCGATCGCAGGGAATCAAACCTAATGGAAAATGAAGACTATGGACAGGGCTACAATAGCCTATAAGCACTTTATCCAAATTGTATTTGTAAAAAATTTTATACATTTTTGAAAATTTGACTTAGAGTGAAATTCTCTTGAAAGTGTTGTGTGAGGGATATGGCCACTGTGTCCAAACCCTTCGATCGCAGGGAATCAAACCTAATGGAAAACGAAGACTATGGACAGGGCTACAATAACTTATAAGCACTTTATCCAAATTATATTTGTGAAAATTTTTATACATTTTTGAAAATTTGACTTAGAGTGAAATTCTCTTGAAAGTGCTGTGTGAGGGATATGGCCACTGTGTCCAAGCCCTTCGATCGCAGGGAATCAAACCTAATGGAAAATGAAGACTATGGACAGGGCTACAAAAACCTATAAGCTACAATAACCTATAAGCATTTTATCCAAATTGTATTTGTGAAAATTTTTATAAATTTTTGAAAATTTGACTTAGAGTGAAATTCTCTTGAAAGTTCTGTGGTAGGGATATGGCCACTGTGTCCAAACCCTTCGATCGCAGGGAATCACACCTAATAGAAAATGAAGACTATGGACAGGGCTACAATAACCTATAAGCACTTTATCCAAATTGTATTTGTGAAAATTTTTATACATTTTTGAAAATTTGACTTAGAGTGAAATTCTCTTGAAAGTGCTGTGTGAGGGATATGGCCACTGTGTCCAAACCCTTCGATCGCAGGGAATCAAACCTAATGGAAAATGAAGACTATGGACAGGGCTACAATAACCTATAAGCACTTTATCCAAATTGTATTTTTGAAAATTTTTACACATTTTTGAAAATTTGTTTTAGAGTGAAATTCTCTTGAAAGCGCTGTGTGAGGGATATGGCCACTGTGTCCAAACCCTTCGATCGCAGGGAATCAAACCTAATGGAAAATGAAGACTATGGACAGGGCTACAATAACCTATAAGCACTTTATCCAAATTGTATTTGTGAAAAATTTTATACATTTTTGAAAATTTGACTTAGAGTGAAATTCTCTTGAAAGTGCTGTGTGAGGGATATGGCCACTGTGTCCAAACCCTTCGATCGCAGGGAATCAAACCTAATGGAAAATGAAGACTATGGACAGGGCTACAATAACCTATAAGTTCTTTATCCAAATTTTATTTGTGAAAATTTTTATACATTTTTGAAAATTTGACTTAGAGTGAAATTCTCTTGAAAGTGCTGTGTGAGGGATATGGCCACTGTGTCCAAACCCTTCGATCGCAGGGAATCAAACCTAATGGAAAATGAAGACTATGGACAGGGCAACAATAACCTATAAGCTACAATAACCTATAAGCACTTTATCCAAATTGTATTTGTGAAAATTTTTATACATTTTTGAAAATTTGACTTAGAGTGAAATTCTCTTGAAAGTGCTGTGTGAGGGATATGGCCATTGTGTCTAAACCCTTCGATCGCAGGGAATCAAACCTAATGGAAAATGAAGACTATGGACAGGGCTACAATAACCTATAAGCACTTTATCCAAATTGTATTTGTGAAAAATTTTATACATTTTTGAAAATTTGACTTAGAGTGAAATTCTCTTGAAAGTGCTGTGTGAGGGATATGACTACTGTGTCCAAACCCTTCGATCGCAGGGAATCAAACCTAATGGAAAATGAAGACTATGGACAGGGCTACAATAACTTATAAGCACTTTATCCAAATTGTATTTGTGAAAAATTTTATACATTTTTGAAAATTTGACTTAGAGTGAAATTCTCTTGAAAGTGCTGTGTGAGGGATATGGCCACTGTGTCCAAACCCTTCGATCGCAAGGAATCAAACCTAATGGAAAATGAAGACTATGGACAGGGCTACAATAACTTATACGCACTTTATCCAAATTGTATTTGTGAAAATTTTTATACATTTTTGAAAATTTGACTTAGAGTGAAATTCTCTTGAAAGTGCTGTGTGAGGGATATGGCCACTGTGTCCAAGCCCTTCGATCGCAGGGAATCAAACCTAATGGAAAATGAAGACTATGGACAGGGCTACAATAACCTATAAGCTATAATAACCTATAAGCACTTTATCCAAATTGTATTTGTGAAATTTTTTATACATTTTTGAAAATTTGACTTAGAGTGAAATTCTCTTGAAAGTGCTGTGTGAGGGATATGGCCATTGTGTCTAAACCCTTCGATCGCAGGGAATCAAACCTAATGGAAAATGAAGACTATGGACAGGGCTACTATAACCTATAAGCACTTTATCCAAATTGTATTTGTGAAAATTTTTATACATTTTTGAAAATTTGACTTAGAGTGAAATTCTCTTGAAAGTGCTGTGTGAGGGATATGGCCATTGTGTCTAAACCCTTCGATCGCAGGGAATCAAACCTAATGGAAAATGAAGACTATGGACAGGGCTACAATAGCCTATAAGCACTTTATCCAAATTGTATTTGTAAAAAATTTTATACATTTTTGAAAATTTGACTTAGAGTGAAATTCTCTTGAAAGTGTTGTGTGAGGGATATGGCCACTGTGTCCAAACCCTTCGATCGCAGGGAATCAAACCTAATGGAAAACGAAGACTATGGACAGGGCTACAATAACTTATAAGCACTTTATCCAAATTGTATTTGTGAAAATTTTTATACATTTTTGAAAATTTGACTTAGAGTGAAATTCTCTTGAAAGTGCTGTGTGAGGGATATGGCCACTGTGTCCAAGCCCTTCGATCGCAGGGAATCAAACCTAATGGAAAATGAAGACTATGGACAGGGCTACAAAAACCTATAAGCTACAATAACCTATAAGCATTTTATCCAAATTGTATTTGTGAAAATTTTTATAAATTTTTGAAAATTTGACTTAGAGTGAAATTCTCTTGAAAGTTCTGTGGTAGGGATATGGCCACTGTGTCCAAACCCTTCGATCGCAGGGAATCACACCTAATAGAAAATGAAGACTATGGACAGGGCTACAATAACCTATAAGCACTTTATCCAAATTGTATTTGTGAAAATTTTTATACATTTTTAAAAATTTGACTTAGAGTGAAATTCTCTTGAAAGTGCTGTGTGAGGGATATGGCCACTGTGTCCAAACCCTTCCATCGCAGGGAATCACACCTAATAGAAAATGAAGACTATGGACAGGGCTACAATAACCTAAAAGCACTTTATCCAAATTGTATTTGTGAAAATTTTTATACATTTTTGAAAATTTGACTTAGAGTGAAATTCTCTTGAAAGTGCTGTGTGAGGGATATGGCCACTGTGTCCAAACCCTTCGATCGCAGGGAATCACACCTAATAGAAAACGAAGACTATGGACAGGGCTACAATAACCTATAAGCACTTTATCCAAATTGTATTTGTGAAAATGTTTATACATTTTTGAAAATTTGACTTAGAGTGAAATTCTCTTGAAAGTGCTGTGTGAGGGATATGGCCACTGTGTCCAAACCCTTCGATCGCAGGGAATCAAACCTAATGGAAAATGAAGACTATGGACAGGGCTACAATAACCTATAAGCACTTTATCCAAATTGTATTTGTGAAAATGTTTATACATTTTTGAAAATTTGACTTAGAGTGAAATTCTCTTGAAAGTGCTGTGTGAGGGATATGGCCACTGTGTCCAAACCCTTCCATCGCAGGGAATCACACCTAATAGAAAATGAAGACTATGGACAGGGCTACAATAACCTAAAAGCACTTTATCCAAATTGTATTTGTGAAAATTTTTATACATTTTTGAAAATTTGACTTAGAGTGAAATTCTCTTGAAAGTGCTGTGTGAGGGATATGGCCACTGTGTCCAAACCCTTCGATCGCAGGGAATCACACCTAATAGAAAACGAAGACTATGGACAGGGCTACAATAACCTATAAGCACTTTATCCAAATTGTATTTGTGAAAATGTTTATACATTTTTGAAAATTTGACTTAGAGTGAAATTCTCTTGAAAGTGCTGTGTGAGGGATATGGCCACTGTGTCCAAACCCTTCGATCGCAGGGAATCAAACCTAATGGAAAATGAAGACTATGGACAGGGCTACAATAACCTATAAGCACTTTATCCAAATTGTATTTGTGAAAATTTTTATACATTTTTGAAAATTTGACTTAGAGTGAAATTCTCTTGAAAGTGCTGTGTGAGGGATATGGCCACTGTGTCCAAACCCTTCGATCGCAGGGAATCACACCTAATAGAAAATGAAGACTATGGACAGGGCTACAATAACCTATAAGCACTTTATCCAAATTGTATTTGTGAAAATGTTTATACATTTTTGAAAATTTGACTTAGAGTGAAATTCTCTTGAAAGTGCTGTGTGAGGGATATGGCCACTGTGTCCAAACCCTTCGATCGCAGGGAATCACACCTAATAGAAAATGAAGACTATGGACAGGGCTACAATAACCTATAAGCACTTTATCCAAATTGTATTTGTGAAAATTTTTATACATTTTTGAAAATTTGACTTAGAGTGAAATTCTCTTGAAAGTGCTGTGTGAGGGATATGGCCACTGTGTCCAAACCCTTCGATCGCAGGGAATCACACCTAATAGAAAATGAAGACTATGGACAGGGCTACAATAACCTATAAGCACTTTATCCAAATTGTATTTGTGAAAATTTTTATACATTTTTGAAAATTTGACTTAGAGTGAAATTCTCTTGAAAGTGCTGTGTGAGGGATATGGCCACTGTGTCCAAACCCTTCGATCGCAGGGAATCACACCTAATAGAAAACGAAGACTATGGACAGGGCTACAATAACCTATAAGCACTTTATCCAAATTGTATTTGTGAAAATGTTTATACATTTTTGAAAATTTGACTTAGAGTGAAATTCTCTTGAAAGTGCTGTGTGAGGGATATGGCCACTGTGTCCAAACCCTTCGATCGCAGGGAATCAAACCTAATGGAAAATGAAGACTATGGACAGGGCTACAAAAACCTATAAGCTACAATAACCTATAAGCACTTTATCCAAATTGTATTTGTGAAAATTTTTATACATTTTTGAAAATTTGACTTAGAGTGAAATTCTCTTGAAAGTTCTGTGGTAGGGATATGGCCACTGTGTCCAAACCCTTCGATCGCAGGGAATCACACCTAATAGAAAATGAAGACTATGGACAGGGCTACAATAACCTATAAGCACTTTATCCAAATTGTATTTGTGAACATTTTTATACATTTTTAAAAATTTGACTTAGAGTGAAATTCTCTTGAAAGTGCTGTGTGAGGGATATGGCCACTGTGTCCAAACCCTTCCATCGCAGGGAATCACATCTAATAGAAAATGAGGACTATGGACAGGGCTACAATAACCTATAAGCACTTTATCCAAATTGTATTTGTGAAAATGTTTATACATTTTTGAAAATTTGACTTAGAGTGAAATTCTCTTGAAAGTGCTGTGTGAGGGATATGGCCACTGTGTCCAAACCCTTCGATCGCAGGGAATCAAACCTAATGGAAAATGAAGACTATGGACAGGGCTACAATAACCTATAAGCACTTTATCCAAATTGTATTTGTGAAAATTTTTATACATTTTTGAAAATTTGACCTAGAGTGAAATTCTCTTGAAAGTGCTGTGTGAGGGATATGGCCACTGTGTCCAAACCCTTCGATCGCAGGGAATCACACCTAATAGAAAATAAAGACTATGGACAGGGCTACAATTACCTATAAGCACTTTATCCAAATTGTATTTGTGAAAATTTTTATACATTTTTGAAAATTTGACTTAGAGTGAAATTCTCTTGAAAGTGCTGTGTGAGGGATATGGCCACTGTGTCCAAACCCTTCGATCGCAGGGAATCACACCTAATAGAAAACGAAGACTATGGACAGGGCTACAATAACCTATAAGCACTTTATCCAAATTGCATTTGTGAAAATGTTTATACATTTTTGAAAATTTGACTTAGAGTGAAATTCTCTTGAAAGTGCTGTGTGAGGGATATGGCCACTGTGTCCAAACCCTTCGATCGCAGGGAATCACACCTAATAGAAAATGAAGACTATGGACAGGGCTACAATAACCTATAAGCACTTTATCCAAATTGTATTTGTGAAAATTTGTATACATTTTTGAAAATTTAACTTAGAGTGAAATTCTCTTGAAAGTGCTGTGTGAGGGATATGGCCACTGTGTCCAAACCCTTCGCTCACAGGGAATCAAACCTAATGGAAAATGAAGACTATGGACAGGGCTACAATAACCTATAAGCACTTTATCCAAATTGTATTTGTGAAAATGTTTATACATTTTTGAAAATTTGACTTAGAGTGAAATTCTCTTGAAAGTGCTGTGTGAGGGATATGGCCACTGTGTCCAAACCCTTCCATCGCAGGGAATCACACCTAATAGAAAACGAAGACTATGGACAGGGCTACAATAACCTATAAGCACTTTATCCAAATTGTATTTGTGAAAATGTTTATACATTTTTGAAAATTTGACTTAGAGTGAAATTCTCTTGAAAGTGCTGTGTGAGGGATATGGCCACTGTGTCCAAACCCTTCGATCGCAGGGAATCAAACCTAATGGAAAATGAAGACTATGGACAGGGCTACAATAACCTATAAGCACTTTATCCAAATTGTATTTGTGAAAATTTTTATACATTTTTGAAAATTTGACTTAGAGTGAAATTCTCTTGAAAGTGCTGTGTGAGGGATATGGCCACTGTGTCCAAACCCTTCGATCGCAGGGAATCACACCTAATAGAAAATGAAGACTATGGACAGGGCTACAATAACCTATAAGCACTTTATCCAAATTGTATTTGTGAAAATGTTTATACATTTTTGAAAATTTGACTTAGAGTGAAATTCTCTTGAAAGTGCTGTGTGAGGGATATGGCCACTGTGTCCAAACCCTTCGATCGCAGGGAATCACACCTAATAGAAAATGAAGACTATGGACAGGGCTACAATAACCTATAAGCACTTTATCCAAATTGTATTTGTGAAAATTTTTATACATTTTTGAAAATTTGACTTAGAGTGAAATTCTCTTGAAAGTGCTGTGTGAGGGATATGGCCACTGTGTCCAAACCCTTCGATCGCAGGGAATCACACCTAATAGAAAATGAAGACTATGGACAGGGCTACAATAACCTATAAGCACTTTATCCAAATTGTATTTGTGAAAATTTTTATACATTTTTGAAAATTTGACTTAGAGTGAAATTCTCTTGAAAGTGCTGTGTGAGGGATATGGCCACTGTGTCCAAACCCTTCGATCGCAGGGAATCACACCTAATAGAAAACGAAGACTATGGACAGGGCTACAATAACCTATAAGCACTTTATCCAAATTGTATTTGTGAAAATGTTTATACATTTTTGAAAATTTGACTTAGAGTGAAATTCTCTTGAAAGTGCTGTGTGAGGGATATGGCCACTGTGTCCAAACCCTTCGATCGCAGGGAATCAAACCTAATGGAAAATGAAGACTATGGACAGGGCTACAAAAACCTATAAGCTACAATAACCTATAAGCACTTTATCCAAATTGTATTTGTGAAAATTTTTATACATTTTTAAAAATTTGACTTAGAGTGAAATTCTCTTGAAAGTGCTGTGTGAGGGATATGGCCACTGTGTCCAAACCCTTCGATCGCAGGGAATCACACCTAATAGAAAATGAAGACTATGGACAGGGCTACAATAACCTATAAGCACTTTATCCAAATTGTATTTGTGAAAATTTTTATACATTTTTAAAAATTTGACTTAGAGTGAAATTCTCTTGAAAGTGCTGTGTGAGGGATATGGCCACTGTGTCCAAACCCTTCCATCGCAGGGAATCACATCTAATAGAAAATGAAGACTATGGACAGGGCTACAATAACCTATAAGCACTTTATCCAAATTGTATTTGTGAAAATGTTTATACATTTTTGAAAATTTGACTTAGAGTGAAATTCTCTTGAAAGTGCTGTGTGAGGGATATGGCCACTGTGTCCAAACCCTTCGATCGCAGGGAACCAAACCTAATGGAAAATGAAGACTATGGACAGGGCTACAATAACCTATAAGCACTTTATCCAAATTGTATTTGTGAAAATTTTTATACATTTTTGAAAATTTGACCTAGAGTGAAATTCTCTTGAAAGTGCTGTGTGAGGGATATGGCCACTGTGTCCAAACCCTTCGATCGCAGGGAATCACACCTAATAGAAAATGAAGACTATGGACAGGGCTACAATTACCTATAAGCACTTTATCCAAATTGTATTTGTGAAAATTTTTATACATTTTTGAAAATTTGACTTAGAGTGAAATTCTCTTGAAAGTGCTGTGTGAGGGATATGGCCACTGTGTCCAAACCCTTCGATCGCAGGGAATCACACCTAATAGAAAACGAAGACTATGGACAGGGCTACAATAACCTATAAGCACTTTATCCAAATTGCATTTGTGAAAATGTTTATACATTTTTGAAAATTTGACTTAGAGTGAAATTCTCTTGAAAGTGCTGTGTGAGGGATATGGCCACTGTGTCCAAACCCTTCGATCGCAGGGAATCACACCTAATAGAAAATGAAGACTATGGACAGGGCTACAATAACCTATAAGCACTTTATCCAAATTGTATTTGTGAAAATTTGTATACATTTTTGAAAATTTAACTTAGAGTGAAATTCTCTTGAAAGTGCTGTGTGAGGGATATGGCCACTGTGTCCAAACCCTTCGCTCACAGGGAATCAAACCTAATGGAAAATGAAGACTATGGACAGGGCTACAATAACCTATAAGCACTTTATCCAAATTGTATTTGTGAAAATGTTTATACATTTTTGAAAATTTGACTTAGAGTGAAATTCTCTTGAAAGTGCTGTGTGAGGGATATGGCCACTGTGTCCAAACCCTTCGATCGCAGGGAACCACACCTAATGGAAAATGAAGACTATGGACAGGGCTACAATAACCTATAAGCACTTTATCCAAACTGTATTTGTGAAAATTTTTATACATTTTTGAAAATTTGACTTAGAGTGAAATTCTCTTGAAAGTGCTGTGTGAGGGATATGGCCACTGTGTCCAAACCCTTCGATCGCAGGGAATCAAACCTAATGGAAAATGAAGACTATGGACAGGGCTACAATAACCTATAAGCTTCAATAACCTACAAGCACTTTATCCAAATTGTATTTGTGAAAATTTTTATACATTTTTGAAAATTTGACTTAGAGTGAAATTCTCTTGAAAGTTCTGTGGTAGGGATATGGCCACTGTGTCCAAACCCTTCGATCGCAGGGAATCACACCTAATAGAAAATGAAGACTATGGACAGGGCTACAATAACCTATAAGCTACAATAACCTATAAGCACTTTATCCAAACTGTATTTGTAAAAATTTTTATACATTTTTGAAAATTTGACTTAGAGTGAAATTCTCTTGAAAGTGCTGTGTGAGGGATATGGCCACTGTGTCCAAACCCTTCGATCGCAGGGAATCACACCTAATAGAAAATGAAGACTATGGACAGGGCTACAATAACCTATAAGCACTTTATCCAAATTGTATTTGTGAAAATGTTTATACATTTTTGAAAATTTGACTTAGAGTGAAATTCTCTTGAAAGTGCTGTGTGAGGGATATGGCCACTGTGTCCAAACCCTTCGATCGCAGGGAATCACACCTAATAGAAAATGAAGACTATGGACAGGGCTACAATAACCTATAAGCACTTTATCCAAATTGTATTTGTGAAAATTTTTATACATTTTTGAAAATTTGACTTAGAGTGAAATTCTCTTGAAAGTGCTGTGTGAGGGATATGGCCACTGTGTCCAAACCCTTCGATCGCAGGGAATCACACCTAATAGAAAATGAAGACTATGGACAGGGCTACAATAACCTATAAGCACTTTATCCAAATTGTATTTGTGAAAATTTTTATACATTTTTGAAAATTTGACTTAGAGTGAAATTCTCTTGAAAGTGCTGTGTGAGGGATATGGCCACTGTGTCCAAACCCTTCGATCGCAGGGAATCACACCTAATAGAAAACGAAGACTATGGACAGGGCTACAATAACCTATAAGCACTTTATCCAAATTGTATTTGTGAAAATGTTTATACATTTTTGAAAATTTGACTTAGAGTGAAATTCTCTTGAAAGTGCTGTGTGAGGGATATGGCCACTGTGTCCAAACCCTTCGATCGCAGGGAATCAAACCTAATGGAAAATGAAGACTATGGACAGGGCTACAAAAACCTATAAGCTACAATAACCTATAAGCACTTTATCCAAATTGTATTTGTGAAAATTTTTATACATTTTTAAAAATTTGACTTAGAGTGAAATTCTCTTGAAAGTGCTGTGTGAGGGATATGGCCACTGTGTCCAAACCCTTCGATCGCAGGGAATCACACCTAATAGAAAATGAAGACTATGGACAGGGCTACAATAACCTATAAGCACTTTATCCAAATTGTATTTGTGAAAATTTTTATACATTTTTAAAAATTTGACTTAGAGTGAAATTCTCTTGAAAGTGCTGTGTGAGGGATATGGCCACTGTGTCCAAACCCTTCCATCGCAGGGAATCACATCTAATAGAAAATGAAGACTATGGACAGGGCTACAATAACCTATAAGCACTTTATCCAAATTGTATTTGTGAAAATGTTTATACATTTTTGAAAATTTGACTTAGAGTGAAATTCTCTTGAAAGTGCTGTGTGAGGGATATGGCCACTGTGTCCAAACCCTTCGATCGCAGGGAACCAAACCTAATGGAAAATGAAGACTATGGACAGGGCTACAATAACCTATAAGCACTTTATCCAAATTGTATTTGTGAAAATTTTTATACATTTTTGAAAATTTGACCTAGAGTGAAATTCTCTTGAAAGTGCTGTGTGAGGGATATGGCCACTGTGTCCAAACCCTTCGATCGCAGGGAATCACACCTAATAGAAAATGAAGACTATGGACAGGGCTACAATTACCTATAAGCACTTTATCCAAATTGTATTTGTGAAAATTTTTATACATTTTTGAAAATTTGACTTAGAGTGAAATTCTCTTGAAAGTGCTGTGTGAGGGATATGGCCACTGTGTCCAAACCCTTCGATCGCAGGGAATCACACCTAATAGAAAACGAAGACTATGGACAGGGCTACAATAACCTATAAGCACTTTATCCAAATTGCATTTGTGAAAATGTTTATACATTTTTGAAAATTTGACTTAGAGTGAAATTCTCTTGAAAGTGCTGTGTGAGGGATATGGCCACTGTGTCCAAACCCTTCGATCGCAGGGAATCACACCTAATAGAAAATGAAGACTATGGACAGGGCTACAATAACCTATAAGCACTTTATCCAAATTGTATTTGTGAAAATTTGTATACATTTTTGAAAATTTAACTTAGAGTGAAATTCTCTTGAAAGTGCTGTGTGAGGGATATGGCCACTGTGTCCAAACCCTTCGCTCACAGGGAATCAAACCTAATGGAAAATGAAGACTATGGACAGGGCTACAATAACCTATAAGCACTTTATCCAAATTGTATTTGTGAAAATGTTTATACATTTTTGAAAATTTGACTTAGAGTGAAATTCTCTTGAAAGTGCTGTGTGAGGGATATGGCCACTGTGTCCAAACCCTTCGATCGCAGGGAACCACACCTAATGGAAAATGAAGACTATGGACAGGGCTACAATAACCTATAAGCACTTTATCCAAACTGTATTTGTGAAAATTTTTATACATTTTTGAAAATTTGACTTAGAGTGAAATTCTCTTGAAAGTGCTGTGTGAGGGATATGGCCACTGTGTCCAAACCCTTCGATCGCAGGGAATCAAACCTAATGGAAAATGAAGACTATGGACAGGGCTACAATAACCTATAAGCTTCAATAACCTACAAGCACTTTATCCAAATTGTATTTGTGAAAATTTTTATACATTTTTGAAAATTTGACTTAGAGTGAAATTCTCTTGAAAGTTCTGTGGTAGGGATATGGCCACTGTGTCCAAACCCTTCGATCGCAGGGAATCACACCTAATAGAAAATGAAGACTATGGACAGGGCTACAATAACCTATAAGCTACAATAACCTATAAGCACTTTATCCAAACTGTATTTGTAAAAATTTTTATACATTTTTGAAAATTTGACTTAGAGTGAAATTCTCTTGAAAGTGCTGTGTGAGGGATATGGCCACTGTGTCCAAACCCTTCGATCGCAGGGAACCAAACCTAATGGAAAATGAAGACTATGGACAGGGCTACAATAACCTATAAGCACTTTATCCAAACTGTATTTGTGAAAATTTTTATACATTTTTGAAAATTTGACTTAGAGTGAAATTCTCTTGAAAGTGCTGTGTGAGGGATATGGCCACTGTGTCCAAACCCTTCGATCGCAGGGAATCACACCTAATAGAAAATGAAGACTATGGACAGGGCTACAATAACCTATAAGCACTTTATCCAAATTGTATTTGTGAAAATTTTTATACATTTTTGAAAATTTGACTTAGAGTGAAATTCTCTTGAAAGTGCTGTGTGAGGGATATGGCCACTGTGTCCAAATCCTTCGATCGCAGGGAATCACACCTAATAGAAAACGAAGACTATGGACAGGGTTACAATAACCTATAAGCAGTTTATCCAAATTGTATTTGTGAAAATGTTTATACATTTTTGAAAATTTGACTTGAGTGAAATTCTCTTGAAAGTGCTGTGTGAGGGATATGGCCACTGTGTCCAAACCCTTCGATCGCAGGGAACCAAACCTAATGGAAAATGAAGACTATGGACAGGGCTACAATAACCTTTAAGCACTTTATCCAAACTGTATTTGTGAAAATTTTTATACATTTTTGAAAATTTGACTTAGAGTGAAATTCTCTTGAAAGTGCTGTGTGAGGGATATGGCCACTGTGTCCAAACCCTTCGATCGCAGGGAATCACACCTAATAGAAAATGAAGACTATGGACAGGGCTACAATAACCTATAAGCACTTTATCCAAATTGTATTTGTGAAAATTTTTATACATTTTTGAAAATTTAACTTAGAGTGAAATTCTCTTGAAAGTGCTGTGTGAGGGATATGGCCACTGTGTCCAAACCCTTCGCTCGCAGGGAAACAAACCTAATGGAAAATGAAGACTATGGACAGGGCTACAATAACCTATAAGCACTTTATCCAAATTGTATTTGTGAAAATGTTTATACATTTTTGAAAATTTGACTTAGAGTGAAATTCTCTTGAAAGTGCTGTGTGAGGGATATGGCCACTGTGTCCAAACCCTTCGATCGCAGGGAACCAAACCTAATGGAAAATGAAGACTATGGACAGGGCTACAATAACCTATAAGCACTTTATCCAAACTGTATTTGTGAAAATGTTTATACATTTTTGAAAATTTGACTTAGAGTGAAATTCTCTTGAAAGTGCTGTGTGAGGGATATGGCCACTGTGCAAACCCTTCGATCGCAGGGAATCAAACCTAATGGAAAATGAAGACTATGGACAGGGCTACAATAACCTATAAGCTTCAATAACCTACAAGCACTTTATCCAAATTGTATTTGTGAAAATTTTTATACATTTTTGAAAATTTGACTTAGAGTGAAATTCTCTTGAAAGTTCTGTGGTAGGGATATGGCCACTGTGTCCAAACCCTTCGATCGCAGGGAATCACACCTAATAGAAAATGAAGACTATGGACAGGGCTACAATAACCTATAAGCTACAATAACCTATAAGCACTTTATCCAAATTGTATTTGTGAAAATGTTTATACATTTTTGAAAATTTGACTTAGAGTGAAATTCTCTTGAAAGTGCTGTGTGAGGGATATGGCCACTGTGTCCAAACCCTTCGATCGCAAGGAATCAAACCTAATGGAAAATGAAGACTATGGACAGGGCTACAATAACCTATAAGCACTTTATCCAAATTGTATTTGTGAACATTTTTATACATTTTTGAAAATTTGACTTAGAGTGAAATTCTCTTGAAAGTGCTGTGTGAGGGATATGGCCACTGTGTCCGAACCCTTCGATCGCAGGGAATCAAACCTAATGGAAAATGAAGACTATGGACAGGGCTACAATAACCTATAAGCTACAATAACCTATAAGCATTTTATCCAAATTGTATTTGTGAAAATTTTTATACATTTTTGAAAATTTGACTTAGAGTGAAATTCTCTTGAAAGTGCTGTGTGAGGGATATGGCCACTGTGTCCAAACCCTTCGATCGCAAGGAACCAAACCTAATGGAAAATGAAGACTATGGACAGGGCTACAATAACCCATAAGCACTTTATCCAAATTGTATTTTTGAAAATTTTTACACATTTTTGAAAATTTGACTTAGAGTGAAATTCTCTTGAAAGTGCTGTGTGAGGGATATGGCCACTGTGTCCAAACCCTTCGATCGCAGGGAATCAAACCTAATGGAAAATGAAGACTATGGACAGGGCTACAATAACCTATAAGCACTTTATCCAAATTGTATTTGTGAAAATTTTTATACATTTTTAAAAATTTGACTTAGAGTGAAATTCTCTTGAAAGTGCTGTGTGAGGGATATGGCCACTGTGTCCAAACCCTTCCATCGCAGGGAATCGCACCTAATAGAAAATGAAGACTATGGACAGGGCTACAATAACCTATAAGCACTTTATCCAAATTGTATTTGTGAAAATGTTTATACATTTTTGAAAATTTGACTTAGAGTGAAATTCTCTTGAAAGTGCTGTGTGAGGGATATGGCCACTGTGTCCAAACCCTTCCATCGCAGAGAATCACACCTAATAGAAAATGAAGACTATGGACAGGGCTACAATAACCTATAAGCACTTTATCCAAATTGTATTTGTGAAAATGTTTATACATTTTTGAAAATTTGACTTAGAGTGAAATTCTCTTGAAAGTGCTGTGTGAGAGATATGGCCACTGTGTCCAAACCCTTCGATCGCAGGGAATCAAACCTAATGGAAAATGAAGACTATGGACAGGGCTACAAAAACCTATAAGCTACAATAACCTATAAGCACTTTATCCAAATTGTATTTGTGAAAATGTTTATACATTTTTGAAAATTTGACTTAGAGTGAAATTCTCTTGAAAGTGCTGTGCGAGGGATATGGCCACTGTGTCCAAACCCTTCCATCGCAGGGAATCGCACCTAATAGAAAATGAAGACTATGGACAGGGCTACAATAACCTATAAGCACTTTATCCAAATTGTATTTGTGAAAATGTTTATACATTTTTGAAAATTTGACTTAGAGTGAAATTCTCTTGAAAGTGCTGTGTGAGGGATATGGCCACTGTGTCCAAACCCTTCGATCGCAGGGAACCAAACCTAATGGAAAATGAAGACTATGGACAGGGCTACAATAACCTATAAGCACTTTATCCAAATTGTATTTGTGAAAATTTTTATACATTTTTGAAAATTTGACTTAGAGTGAAATTCTCTTGAAAGTGCTGTGTGAGGGATATGGCCACTGTGTCCAAACCCTTCGATCGCAGGGAATCACACCTAATAGAAAATGAAGACTATGGACAGGGCTACAATAACCTATAAGCACTTTATCCAAATTGTATTTGTGAAAATTTTTATACATTTTTGAAAATTTGACTTAGAGTGAAATTCTCTTGAAAGTGCTGTGTGGTGTCCAAACCCTTCGATCGCATGGAATCACACCTAATAGAAAATGAGGACTATGGACAGGGCTACAATAACCTATAAGCACTTTATCCAAATTGTATTTGTGAAAATGTTTATACATTTTTGAAAATTTGACTTAGAGTGAAATTCTCTTGAAAGTGCTGTGTGAGGGATATGGCCACTGTGTCCAAACCCTTCGATCGCAGGGAATCACACCTAATAGAAAATTAAGACTATGGACAGGGCTACAATAACCTATAAGCACTTTATCCAAATTGTATTTGTGAAAATGTTTATACATTTTTGAAAATTTGACTTAGAGTGAAATTCTCTTGAAAGTGCTGTGTGAGGGATATGGCCACTGTGTCCAAACCCTTCGATCGCAGGGAATCACACCTAATAGAAAATTAAGACTATGGACAGGGCTACAATAACCTATAAGCACTTTATCCAAATTGTATTTGTGAAAATTTTTATACATTTTTGAAAATTTAACTTAGAGTGAAATTCTCTTGAAAGTGCTGTGTGAGGGATATGGCCACTGTGTCCAAACCCTTCGCTCGCAGGGAATCAAACCTTATGGAAAATGAAGACTATGGACAGGGCTACAATAACCTATAAGGACTTTATCCAAATTGTATTTGTGAAAATGTTTATACATTTTTGAAAATTTGACTTAGAGTGAAATTCTCTTGAAAGTGCTGTGTGAGGGATATGGCCACTGTGTCCAAGCCCTTCGATCGCAGGGAACCAAACGTAATGGAAAATGAAGACTATGGACAGGGCTACAATAACCTATAAGCACTTTATCTAAACTGTATTTGTGAAAATTTTTATACATTTTTGAAAATTTGACTTAGAGTGAAATTCTCTTGAAAGTGCTGTGTGAGGGATATGGCCACTGTGTCCAAACCCTTCGATCGCAGGGAATCAAACCTAATGGAAAATGAAGACTATGGACAGGGCTACAATAACCTATAAGCTTCAATAACCTACAAGCACTTTATCCAAATTGTATTTGTGAAAATTTTTATACATTTTTGAAAATTTGACTTAGAGTGAAATTCTCTTGAAAGTTCTGTGGTAGGGATATGGCCACTGTGTCCAAACCCTTCGATCGCAGGGAATCACACCTAATAGAAAATGAAGACTATGGACAGGGCTACAATAACCTATAAGCACTTTATCCAAATTGTATTTGTGAAAATTTTTATACATTTTTGAAAATTTAACTTAGAGTGAAATTCTCTTGAAAGTGCTGTGTGAGGGATATGGCCACTGTGTCCAAACCCTTCGATCGCAGGGAATCAAACCTACTGGAAAATGAAGACTATGGACAGGGCTACAATAACCTATAAGCACTTTATCCAAATTGTATTTGTGAAAATGTTTATACATTTTTGAAAATTTGACTTAGAGTGAAATTCTCTTGAAAGTGCTGTGTGAGGGATATGGCCACTGTGTCCAAACCCTTCGATCCCAGGGAACCAAACCTAATGGAAAATGAAGACTATGGACAGGGCTACAATAACCTATAAGCACTTTTTCCAAACTGTATTTGTGAAAATTTTTATAAATTTTTGAAAATTTGACTTAGAGTGAAATTCTCTCGAAAGTGCTGTGTGAGGGATATGGCCACTGTGTCCAAACCCTTCGATCGCAGGGAATCAAACCTAATGGAAAATGAAGACTATGGACAGGGCTACAATAACTTATAAGCTTCAATAACCTACAAGCACTTTATCCAAATTGTATTTGTGAAAATTTTTATACATTTTTGAAAATTTGACTTAGAGTGAAATTCTCTTGAAAGTTCTGTGGTAGGGATATGGCCACTGTGTCCAAACCCTTCGATCGCAGGGAATCACACCTAATAGAAAATGAGGACTATGGACAGGGCTACAATAACCTATAAGCACTTTATCCAAATTGTATTTGTGAAAATTTTTATACATTTTTGAAAATTTGACTTAGAGTGAAATTCTCTTGAAAGTGCTGTGTGACGGATATGGCCACTGTGTCCAAACCCTTCGATCGCAGGGAACCAAACCTAATGGAAAATGAAGACTATCGACAGGGCTACAATAACCTCTAAGCACTTTATCCAAATTGTATTTGTGAAAATTTTTATACATTTTTGAAAATTTGACTTAGAGTGAAATTCTCTTGAAAGTGCTGTGTGAGGGATATGGCCACTGTGTCCAAACCCTTCGATCGCAAGGAATCAAACCTAATGGAAAATGAAGACTATGGATAGGGCTACAATAACCTATAAGCACTTTATCCAAATTGTATTTGTGAACATTTTTATACATTTTTGAAAATTTGACTTAGAGTGAAATTCTCTTGAAAGTGCTGTGTGAGGGATATGGCCACTGTGTCCGAACCCTTCGATCGCAGGGAATCAAACCTAATGGAAAATGAAGACTATGGACAGGGCTACAATAACCTATAAGCTACAATAACCTATAAGCACTTTATCCAAATTGTATTTGTGAAAATTTTTATACATTTTTGAAAATTTGACTTAGAGTGAAATTCTCTTGAAAGTGCTGTGTGAGGGATATGGCCACTGTGTCCAAACCCTTCGATCGCAAGGAACCAAACCTAATGGAAAATTAAGACTATGGACAGGGCTACAATTACCTATAAGCACTTTATCCAAATTGTATTTTTGAAAATTTTTACACATTTTTGAAAATTTGACTTAGAGTGAAATTCTCTTGAAAGTGCTGTGTGAGGGATATGGCCACTGTGTCCAAACCCTTCGATCGCAGGGAATCAAACCTAATGGAAAATGAAGACTATGGACAGGGCTACAATAACCTATAAGCACTTTATCCAAATTGTATTTGTGAAAATTTTTATACATTTTTAAAAATTTGACTTAGAGTGAAATTCTCTTGAAAGTGCTGTGTGAGGGATATGGCCACTGTGTCCAAACCCTTCCATCGCAGGGAATCACACCTAATAGAAAATGAAGACTATGGACAGGGCTACAATAACCTATAAGCACTTTATCCAAATTGTATTTGTGAAAATGTTTATACATTTTTGAAAATTTGACTTAGAGTGAAATTCTCTTGAAAGTGCTGTGTGAGGGATATGGCCACTGTGTCCAAACCCTTCCATCGCAGAGAATCACACCTAATAGAAAATGAAGACTATGGACAGGGCTACAATAACCTATAAGCACTTTATCCAAATTGTATTTGTGAAAATGTTTATACATTTTTGAAAATTTGACTTAGAGTGAAATTCTCTTGAAAGTGCTGTGTGAGAGATATGGCCACTGTGTCCAAACCCTTCGATCGCAGGGAATCAAACCTAATGGAAAATGAAGACTATGGACAGGGCTACAAAAACCTATAAGCTACAATAACCTATAAGCACTTTATCCAAATTGTATTTGTGAAAATTTTTATACATTTTTAAAAATTTGACTTAGAGTGAAATTCTCTTGAAAGTGCTGTGCGAGGGATATGGCCACTGTGTCCAAACCCTTCCATCGCAGGGAATCACACCTAATAGAAAATGAAGACTATGGACAGGGCTACAATAACCTATAAGCACTTTATCCAAATTGTATTTGTGAAAATGTTTATAAATTTTTGAAAATTTGACTTAGAGTGAAATTCTCTTGAAAGTGCTGTGTGAGGGATATGGCCACTGTGTCCAAACCCTTCGATCGCAGGGAACCAAACCTAATGGAAAATGAAGACTATGGACAGGGCTACAATAACCTATAAGCACTTTATCCAAATTGTATTTGTGAAAATTTTTATACATTTTTGAAAATTTGACTTAGAGTGAAATTCTCTTGAAAGTGCTGTGTGAGGGATATGGCCACTGTGTCCAAACCCTTCGATCGCAGGGAATCACACCTAATAGAAAATGAAGACTATGGACAGGGCTACAATAACCTATAAGCACTTTATCCAAATTGTATTTGTGAAAATTTTTATACATTTTTGAAAATTTGACTTAGAGTGAAATTCTCTTGAAAGTGCTGTGTGAGGGATATGGCCACTGTGTCCAAACCCTTCGATCGCAGGGAATCACACCTAATAGAAAATGAAGACTATGGACAGGGCTACAATAACCTATAAGCACTTTATCCAAATTGTATTTGTGAAAATGTTTATACATTTTTGAAAATTTGACTTAGAGTGAAATTCTCTTGAAAGTGCTGTGTGAGGGATATGGCCACTGTGTCCAAACCCTTCGATCGCAGGGAATCACACCTAATAGAAAATTAAGACTATGGACAGGGCTACAATAACCTATAAGCACTTTATCCAAATTGTATTTGTGAAAATGTTTATACATTTTTGAAAATTTGACTTAGAGTGAAATTCTCTTGAAAGTGCTGTGTGAGGGATATGGCCACTGTGTCCAAACCCTTCGATCGCAGGGAATCACACCTAATAGAAAATTAAGACTATGGACAGGGCTACAATAACCTATAAGCACTTTATCCAAATTGTATTTGTGAAAATTTTTATACATTTTTGAAAATTTAACTTAGAGTGAAATTCTCTTGAAAGTGCTGTGTGAGGGATATGGCCACTGTGTCCAAACCCTTCGCTCGCAGGGAATCAAACCTTATGGAAAATGAAGACTATGGACAGGGCTACAATAACCTATAAGGACTTTATCCAAATTGTATTTGTGAAAATGTTTATACATTTTTGAAAATTTAACTTAGAGTGAAATTCTCTTGAAAGTGCTGTGTGAGGGATATGGCCACTGTGTCCAAACCCTTCGATCGCAGGGAACCAAACGTAATGGAAAATGAAGACTATGGACAGGGCTACAATAACCTATAAGCACTTTATCTAAACTGTATTTGTGAAAATTTTTATACATTTTTGAAAATTTGACTTAGAGTGAAATTCTCTTGAAAGTGCTGTGTGAGGGATATGGCCACTGTGTCCAAACCCTTCGATCGCAGGGAATCAAACCTAATGGAAAATGAAGACTATGGACAGGGCTACAATAACCTATTAGCTTCAATAACCTACAAGCACTTTATCCAAATTGTATTTGTGAAAATTTTTATACATTTTTGAAAATTTGACTTAGAGTGAAATTCTCTTGAAAGTTCTGTGGTAGGGATATGGCCACTGTGTCCAAACCCTTCGATCGCAGGGAATCACACCTAATAGAAAATGAAGACTATGGACAGGGCTACAATAACCTATAAGCACTTTATCCAAATTGTATTTGTGAAAATTTTTATACATTTTTGAAAATTTAACTTAGAGTGAAATTCTCTTGAAAGTGCTGTGTGAGGGATATGGCCACTGTGTCCAAACCCTTCGATCGCAGGGAATCAAACCTACTGGAAAATGAAGACTATGGACAGGGCTACAATAACCTATAAGCACTTTATCCAAATTGTATTTGTGAAAATGTTTATACATTTTTGAAAATTTGACTTAGAGTGAAATTCTCTTGAAAGTGCTGTGTGAGGGATATGGCCACTGTGTCCAAACCCTTCGATCCCAGGGAACCAAACCTAATGGAAAATGAAGACTATGGACAGGGCTACAATAACCTATAAGCACTTTTTCCAAACTGTATTTGTGAAAATTTTTATAAATTTTTGAAAATTTGACTTAGAGTGAAATTCTCTTGAAAGTGCTGTGTGAGGGATATGGCCACTGTGTCCAAACCCTTCGATCGCAGGGAATCAAACCTAATGGAAAATGAAGACTATGGACAGGGCTACAATAACTTATAAGCTTCAATAACCTACAAGCACTTTATCCAAATTGTATTTGTGAAAATTTTTATACATTTTTGAAAATTTGACTTAGAGTGAAATTCTCTTGAAAGTTCTGTGGTAGGGATATGGCCACTGTGTCCAAACCCTTCGATCGCAGGGAATCACACCTAATAGAAAATGAGGACTATGGACAGGGCTACAATAACCTATAAGCACTTTATCCAAATTGTATTTGTGAAAATTTTTATACATTTTTGAAAATTTGACTTAGAGTGAAATTCTCTTGAAAGTGCTGTGTGACGGATATGGCCACTGTGTCCAAACCCTTCGATCGCAGGGAACCAAACCTAATGGAAAATGAAGACTATGGACAGGGCTACAATAACCTCTAAGCACTTTATCCAAATTGTATTTGTGAAAATTTTTATACATTTTTGAAAATTTGACTTAGAGTGAAATTCTCTTGAAAGTGCTGTGTGAGGGATATGGCCACTGTGTCCAAACCCTTCGATCGCAAGGAATCAAACCTAATGGAAAATGAAGACTATGGACAGGGCTACAATAACCTATAAGCACTTTATCCAAATTGTATTTGTGAACATTTTTATACATTTTTGAAAATTTGACTTAGAGTGAAATTCTCTTGAAAGTGCTGTGTGAGGGATATGGCCACTGTGTCCGAACCCTTCGATCGCAGGGAATCAAACCTAATGGAAAATGAAGACTATGGACAGGGCTACAATAACCTATAAGCTACAATAACCTATAAGCACTTTATCCAAATTGTATTTGTGAAAATTTTTATACATTTTTGAAAATTTGACTTAGAGTGAAATTCTCTTGAAAGTGCTGTGTGAGGGATATGGCCACTGTGTCCAAACCCTTCGATCGCAAGGAACCAAACCTAATGGAAAATTAAGACTATGGACAGGGCTACAATAACCTATAAGCACTTTATCCAAATTGTATTTTTGAAAATTTTTACACATTTTTGAAAATTTGACTTAGAGTGAAATTCTCTTGAAAGCGCTGTGTGAGGGATATGGCCACTGTGTCCAAACCCTTCGATCGCAGGGAATCAAACCTAATGGAAAATGAAGACTATGGACAGGGCTACAATAACCTATAAGCTACAATAACCTATAAGCACTTTATCCAAATTGTATTTGTGAAAATTTTTATACATTTTTGAAAATTTGACTTAGAGTGAAATTCTCTTGAAAGTGCTGTGTGAGGGATATGGCCACTGTGTCCAAACCCTTCGATCGCAGGGAATCAAACCTAATGGAAAATGAAGACTATGGACAGGGCTACAATAACCTATAAGCACTTTATCCAAATTGTATTTGTGAAAATTTTTATACATTTTTGAAAATTTGACTTAGAGTGAAATTCTCTTGAAAGTGCTGTGTGAGGGATATGGCCATTGTGTCTAAACCCTTCGATCGCAGGGAATCAAACCTAATGGAAAATGAAGACTATGGACAGGGCTACAATAACCTATAAGCACTTTATCCAAATTGTATTTGTGAAAAATTTTATACATTTTTGAAAATTTGACTTAGAGTGAAATTCTCTTGAAAGTGCTGTGTGAGGGATATGACCACTGTGTCCAAACCCTTCGATCGCAGGGAATCAAACCTAATGGAAAATGAAGACTATGGACAGGGCTACAGTAACTTATAAGCACTTTATCCAAATTGTATTTGTGAAAAATTTTATACATTTTTGAAAATTTGACTTAGAGTGAAATTCTCTTGAAAGTGCTGTGTGAGGGATATGGCCACTGTGTCCAAACCCTTCGATCGCAGGGAATCAAACCTAATGGAAAATGAAGACTATGGACAGGGCTACAATAACTTATAAGCACTTTATCCAAATTGTATTTGTGAAAATTTTTATACATTTTTGAAAATTTGACTTAGAGTGAAATTCTCTTGAAAGTGCTGTGTGAGGGATATGGCCACTGTGTCTAAACCCTTCGATCGCAGGGAATCAAACCTAATGGAAAATGAAGACTATGGACAGGGCTAAAATAACCTATAAGCTATAATAACCTATAAGCACTTTATCCAAATTGTATTTGTGAAAATTTGTATACATTTTTGAAAATTTGACTTAGAGTGAAATTCTCTTGAAAGTGCTGTGTGAGAGATATGGCCACTGTGTCCAAGCCCTTCGATCGCAGGGAATCAAACCTAATGGAAAATGAAGACTATGGACAGGGCTACAAAAACCTATAAGCTACAATAACCTATAAGCACTTTATCCAAATTGTATTTGTGAAAATTTTTATACATTTTTGAAAATTTGACTTAGAGTGAAATTCTCTTGAAAGTTCTGTGGTAGGGATATGGCCACTGTGTCCAAACCCTTCGATCGCAGGGAATCACACCTAATAGAAAATGAAGACTATGGACAGGGCTACAATAACCTATAAGCACTTTATCCAAATTGTATTTGTGAAAATTTTTATACATTTTTAAAAATTTGACTTAGAGTGAAATTCTCTTGAAAGTGCTGTGTGAGGGATATGGCCACTGTGTCCAAACCCTTCCATCGCAGGGAATCACACCTAATAGAAAATGAAGACTATGGACAGGGCTACAATAACCTATAAGCACTTTATCCAAATTGTATTTGTGAAAATGTTTATACATTTTTGAAAATTTGACTTAGAGTGAAATTCTCTTGAAAGTGCTGTGTGAGGGATATGGCCACTGTGTCCAAACCCTTCGATCGCAGGGAACCAAACCTAATGGAAAATGAAGACTATGGACAGGGCTACAATAACTTATAAGCACTTTATCCAAATTGTATTTGTGAAATTTTTATACATTTTTGAAAATTTGACCTAGAGTGAAATTCTCTTGAAAGTGCTGTGTGAGGGATATGGCCACTGTGTCCAAACCCTTCGATCGCAGGGAATCACACCTAATAGAAAATGAAGACTATGGACAGGGCTACAATAACCTAAAAGCACTTTATCCAAATTGTATTTGTGAAAATTTTTATACATTTTTGAAAATTAGACTTAGAGTGAAATTCTCTTGAAAGTGCTGTGTGAGGGATATGGCCACTGTGTCCAAACCCTTCGATCGCAGGGAATCACACCTAATAGAAAACGAAGACTATGGACAGGGCTACAATAACCTATAAGCACTTTATCCAAATTGTATTTGTGAAAATGTTTATACATTTTTGAAAATTTGACTTAGAGTGAAACTCTCTTGAAAGTGCTGTGTGAGGGATATGGCCACTGTGTCCAAACCCTTCGATCGCAGGGAATCAAACCTAATGGAAAATGAAGACTATGGACAGGGCTACAATAACCTATAAGCACTTTATCCAAATTGTATTTGTGAAAATGTTTATACATTTTTGAAAATTTGACTTAGAGTGAAATTCTCTTGAAAGTGCTGTGTGAGGGATATGGCCACTGTGTCCAAACCCTTCGATCGCAGGGAATCACACCTAATAGAAAATGAAGACTATGGACAGGGCTACAATAACCTATAAGCACTTTATCCAAATTGTATTTGTGAAAATTTTTATACATTTTTGAAAATTTGACCTAGAGTGAAATTCTCTTGAAAGTGCTGTGTGAGGGATATGGCCACTGTGTCCAAACCCTTCGATCGCAGGGAATCACACCTAATAGAAAATGAAGACTATGGACAGGGCTACAGTAACCTATAAGCACTTTATCCAAATTGTATTTGTGAAAATTTTTATACATTTTTAAAAATTTGACTTAGAGTGAAATTCTCTTGAAAGTGCTGTGTGAGGGATATGGCCACTGTGTCCAAACCCTTTCATCGCAGGGAATCACACCTAAAAGAAAATGAAGACTATGGACAGGGCTACAATAACCTATAAGCACTTTATCCAAATTGTATTTGTGAAAATGTTTATACATTTTTGAAAATTTGACTTAGAGTGAAATTCTCTTGAAAGTGCTGTGTGAGGGATATGGCCACTGTGTCCAAACCCTTCGATCGCAGGGAACCAAACCTTATGGAAAATGAAGACTATGAACAGGGCTACAATAACCTATAAGCACTTTATCCAAATTGTATTTGTGAAAATTTTTATACTTTTTTGAAAATTTGACTTAGAGTGAAATTCTCTTGAAAGTGCTGTGTGAGGGATATGGCCACTGTGTCCAAACCCTTCGATCGCACGGAATCACACCTAATAGAAAACGAAGACTATGGACAGGGCTACAATAACCTATAAGCACTTTATCCAAATTGTATTTGTGAAAATGTTTATACATTTTTGAAAATTTGACTTAGAGTGAAATTCTCTTGAAAGTGCTGTGTGAGGGATATGGCCACTGTGTCCAAACCCTTCGATCGCAGGGAATCAAACCTAATGGAAAATGAAGACTATGGACAGGGCTACAATAACCTATAAGCACTTTATCCAAATTGTATTTGTGAAAATGTTTATACATTTTTGAAAATTTGACTTAGAGTGAAATTCTCTTGAAAGTGCTGTGTGAGGGATATGGCCACTGTGTCCAAACCCTTCGATCGCAGGGAATCACACCTAATAGAAAATGAAGACTATGGACAGGGCTACAATAACCTATAAGCACTTTATCCAAATTGTATTTGTGAAAATTTTTATACATTTTTGAAAATTTGACTTAGAGTGAAATTCTCTTCAAAGTGCTGTGTGAGGGATATGGCCACTGTGTCCAAACCCTTCGATCGCAGGGAATCACACCTAATAGAAAATGAAGACTATGGACAGGGCTACAATAACCTATAAGCACTTTATCCAAATTGTATTTGTGAAAATTTGTATACATTTTTGAAAATTTAACTTAGAGTGAAATTCTCTTGAAAGTGCTGTGTGAGGGATATGGCCACTGTGTCCAAACCCTTCGCTCGCAGGGAATCAAACCTAATGGAAAATGAAGACTATGGACAGGGCTACAATAACCTATAAGCACTTTATCCAAATTGTATTTGTGAAAATGTTTATACATTTTTGAAAATTTGACTTAGAGTGAAATTCTCTTGAAAGTGCTGTGTGAGGGATATGGCCACTGTGTCCAAACCCTTCGATCGCAGGGAACCAAACCTAATGGAAAATGAAGACTATGGACAGGGCTACAATAACCTATAAGCACTTTATCCAAACTGTATTTGTGAAAATTTTTATACATTTTTGAAAATTTGACTTAGAGTGAAATTCTCTTGAAAGTGCTGTGTGAGGGATATGGCCACTGTGTCCAAACCCTTCGATCGCAGGGAACCAAACCTAATGGAAAATGAAGACTATGGACAGGGCTACAATAACCTATAAGCTTCAATAACCTACAAGCACTTTATCCAAATTGTATTTGTGAAAATTTTTATACATTTTTGAAAATTTGACTTAGAGTGAAATTCTCTTGAAAGTTCTGTGGTAGGGATATGGCCACTGTGTCCAAACCCTTCGATCGCAGGGAATCACACCTAATAGAAAATGAAGACTATGGACAGGGCTACAATAACCTATAAGCTACAATAACCTATAAGCACTTTATCCAAATTGTATTTGTGAAAATGTTTATACATTTTTGAAAATTTGACTTAGAGTGAAATTCTCTTGAAAGTGCTGTGTGAGGGATATGGCCACTGTGTCCAAACCCTTCGATCGCAGGGAACCAAACCTAATGGAAAATGAAGACTATGGACAGGGCTACAATAACCTATAAGCACTTTATCCAAACTGTATTTGTGAAAATTTTTATACATTTTTGAAAATTTGACTTAGAGTGAAATTCTCTTGAAAGTGCTGTGTGAGGGATATGGCCACTGTGTCCAAACCCTTCGATCGCAGGGAACCAAACCTAATGGAAAATGAAGACTATGGACAGGGCTACAATAACCTATAAGCACTTTATCCAAACTGTATTTGTGAAAATTTTTATACATTTTTGAAAATTTGACTTAGAGTGAAATTCTCTTGAAAGTTTTGTGTGAGGGATATGGCCACTGTGTCCAAACCCTTCGATCGCAGGGAACCAAACCTAATGGAAAATGAAGACTATGGACAGGGCTACAATAACCTTTAAGCTTCAATAACCTACAAGCACTTTATCCAAATTGTATTTGTGAAAATTTTTATACATTTTTGAAAATTTGACTTAGAGTGAAATTCTCTTGAAAGTTCTGTGGTAGGGATATGGCCACTGTGTCCAAACCCTTCGATCGCAGGGAATCACACCTAATAGAAAATGAAGACTATGGACAGGGCTACAATAACCTATAAGCTACAATAACCTATAAGCACTTTATCCAAATTGTATTTGTGAAAATGTTTATACATTTTTGAAAATTTGACTTAGAGTGAAATTCTCTTGAAAGTGCTGTGTGAGGGATATGGCCACTGTGTCCAAACCCTTCGATCGCAGGGAACCAAACCTAATAGAAATGAAGACTATGGACAGGGCTACAATAACCTATAAGCACTTTATCCAAACTGTATTTGTGAAAATTTTTATACATTTTTGAAAATTTGACTTAGAGTGAAATTCTCTTGAAAGTTCTGTGGTAGGGATATGGCCACTGTGTCCAAACCCTTCGATCACAGGGAATCACACCTAATAGAAAATGAAGACTATGGACAGGGCTACAATAACCTATAAGCACTTTATCCAAATTGTATTTGTGAAAATTTTTATACATTTTTGAAAATTTGACTTAGAGTGAAATTCTCTTGAAAGTTCTGTGGTAGGGATATGGCCACTGTGTCCAAACCCTTCGATCACAGGGAATCACACCTAATAGAAAATGAAGACTATGGACAGGGCTACAATAACTTATAAGCTTCAATAACCTACAAGCACTTTATCCAAATTGTATTTGTGAAAATTTTTATACATTTTTGAAAATTTGACTTAGAGTGAAATTCTCTTGAAAGTTCTGTGGTAGGGATATGGCCACTGTGTCCAAACCCTTCGATCACAGGGAATCACACCTAATAGAAAATGAAGACTATGGACAGGGCTACAATAACCTATAAGCACTTTATCCAAATTGTATTTGTGAAAATTTTTATACATTTTTGAAAATTTGACTTAGAGTGAAATTCTCTTGAAAGTGCTGTGTGAGGGATATGGCCACTGTGTCCAAACCCTTCGATCGCAGGGAACCAAACCTAATGGAAAATGAAGACTATCGACAGGGCTACAATAACCTATAAGCACTTTATCCAAATTGTATTTGTGAAAATTTTTATACATTTTTGAAAATTTGACTTAGAGTGAAATTCTCTTGAAAGTGATGTGTGAGGGATTTGGCCACTGTGTCCAAACCCTTCGATCGCAGGGAATCAAACCTAATGGAAAATGAAGACTATGGACAGGACTACAATAACCTATAAGCACTTTATCCAAATTGTATTTGTGAAAATTTTTATACATTTTTGAAAATATGACTTAGAGTGAAATTCTCTTGAAAGTGCTGTGTGAGGGATATGGCCACTGTGTCCAAACCCTTCGATCGCAAGGAATCAAACCTAATGGAAAATGAAGACTATGGACAGGGCTACAATAACCTATAAGCACTTTATCCAAATTGTATTTGTGAACATTTTTATACATTTTTGAAAATTTGACTTAGAGTGAAATTCTCTTGAAAGTGCTGTGTGAGGGATATGGCCACTGTGTCCGAACCCTTCGATCGCAGGGAATCAAACCTAATGGAAAATGAAGACTATGGACAGGGCTACAATAACCTATAAGCTACAATAACCTATAAGCACTTTATCCAAATTGTATTTGTGAAAATTTTTATACATTTTTGAAAATTTGACTTAGAGTGAAATTCTCTTGAAAGTGCTGTGTGAGGGATATGGCCACTGTGTCCAAACCCTTCGATCGCAGGGAATCAAACCTAATGGAAAATGAAGACTATGGACAGGGCTACAATAACCTATAAGCACTTTATCCAAATTGTATTTGTGAAAAATTTTATACATTTTTGAAAATTTGACTTAGAGTGAAATTGTCTTGAAAGTGCTGTGTGAGGGATATGGCCACTGTGTCCAAACCCTTCGATCGCAGGGAATCAAACCTAATGGAAAATGAAGACTATGGACAGGGCTACAATAACCTATAAGTTCTTTATCCAAATTTTATTTGTGAAAATTTTTATACATTTTTGAAAATTTGACTTAGAGTGAAATTCTCTTGAAAGTGCTGTGTGAGGGATATGGCCACTGTGTCCAAACCCTTCGATCGCAGGGAATCAAACCTAATGGAAAATGAAGACTATGGACAGGGCAACAATAACCTATAAGCTACAATAACCTATAAGCACTTTATCCAAATTGTATTTGTGAAAATTTTTATACATTTTTGAAAATTTGACTTAGAGTGAAATTCTCTTGAAAGTGCTGTGTGAGGGATATGGCCATTGTGTCTAAACCATTCGATCGGAGGGAATCAAACCTAATGGAAAATGAAGACTATGGACAGGGCTACAACAACCTATAAGCACTTTATCCAAATTGTATTTGTGAAAAATTTTATACATTTTTGAAAATTTGACTCAGAGTGAAATTCTCTTGAAAGTGCTGTGTGAGGGATATGGCCACTGTGTCCAAACCCTTCGATCGCAGGGAATCAAACCTAATGGAAAATGAAGACTATGGACAGGGCTACAATAACTTATAAGCACTTTATCCAAATTGTATTTGTGAAAATTTTTATACATTTTTGAAAATTTGACTTAGAGTGAAATTCTCTTGAAAGTGCTGTGTGAGGGATATGGCCATTGTGTCTAAACCCGTCGATCGCAGGGAATCAAACCTAATGGAAAATGAAGACTATGGACAGGGCTACAATATCCTATAAGCTATAATAACCTATAAGCACTTTATCCAAATTTTATTTGTGAAAATTTTTATACATTTTTGAAAATTTGACTTAGAGTGAAATTCTCTTGAAAGTGCTGTGTGAGGGATATGGCCATTGTGTCTAAACCCTTCGATCGCAGGGAATCAAACCTATTGGAAAATGAAGACTATGGACAGGGCTACAATAACCTATAAGCACTTTATCCAAATTGTTTTTGTGAAAATTTTTATACATTTTTGAAAATTTGACTTACGAGTGAAATTCTCTTGAAAGTGCTGTGTGAGGGATATGGCCATTGTGTCTAAACCCTTCGATCGCAGGAAATCAAACCTAATGGAAAATGAAGACTATGGACAGGGCTACAATAGCCTATAAGCACTTTATCCAAATTGTATTTGTAAAAAATTTTATACATTTTTGAAAATTTGACTTAGAGTGAAATTCTCTTGAAAGTGCTGTGTGAGGGATATGGCCACTGTGTCCAAACCCTTCGATCGCAGGGAATCAAACCTAATGGAAAATGAAGACTATGGACAGGGCTACAATAACTTATAAGCACTTTATCCAAATTGTATTTGTGAAAATTTTTATACATTTTTGAAAATTTTACTTAGAGTGAAATTCTCTTGAAAGTGCTGTGTGAGGGATATGGCCATTGTGTCTAAACCCTTCGATCGCAGGGAATCAAACCTAATGGAAAATGAAGACTATGGACAGGGCTACAATAACCTATAAGCTATAATAACCTATAAGCACTTTATCCAAATTGTATTTGTGAAAATTGTTATACATTTTTGAAAATTTGACTTAGAGTGAAATTCTCTTGAAAGTGCTGTGTGAGGGATATGGCCATTGTGTCTAAACCCTTCGATCGCAGGGAATCAAACCTAATGGAAAATGAAGACTATGGACAGGGCTACAATAACCTATAAGCACTTTATCCAAATTGTATTTGTGAACATTTTTATACATTTTTGAAAATTTGACTTAGAGTGAAATTCTCTTGAAAGTGCTGTGTGAGGGATATGGCCACTGTGTCCGAACCCTTCGATCGCAGGGAATCAAACCTAATGGAAAATGAAGACTATGGACAGGGCTACAATAACCTATAAGCTACAATAACCTATAAGCACTTTATCCAAATTGTATTTGTGAAAATTTTTATACATTTTTGAAAATTTGACTTAGAGTGAAATTCTCTTGAAAGTGCTGTGTGAGGGATATGGCCACTGTGTCCAAACCCTTCGATCGCAAGGAACCAAACCTAATGGAAAATGAAGACTATGGACAGGGCTACAATAACCTATAAGCACTTTATCCAAATTGTATTTTTGAAAATTTTTACACATTTTTGAAAATTTGACTTAGAGTGAAATTCTCTTGAAAGTGCTGTGTGAGGGATATGGCCACTGTGTCCAAACCCTTCGATCGCAGGGAATTAAACCTAATGGAAAATGAAGACTATGGACAGGGCTACAATAACCTATAAGCTACAATAACCTATAAGCACTTTATCCAAATTGTATTTGTGAAAATTTTTATACATTTTTGAAAATTTGACTTAGAGTGAAATTCTCTTGAAAGTGCTGTGTGAGGGATATGGCCACTGTGTCCAAACCCTTCGATCGCAGGGAATTAAACCTAATGGAAAATGAAGACTATGGACAGGGCTACAATAACCTATAAGCACTTTATCCAAATTGTATTTGTGAAAAATTTTATACATTTTTGAAAATTTGACTTAGAGTGAAATTCTCTTGAAAGTGCTGTGTGAGGGATATGGCCACTGTGTCCAAACCCTTCGATTGCAGGGAATCAAACCTAATGGAAAATGAAGACTATGGACAGGGCTACAATAACCTATAAGTTCTTTATCCAAATTTTATTTGTGAAAATTTTTATACATTTTTGAAAATTTGACTTAGAGTGAAATTCTCTTGAAAGTGCTGTGTGAGGGATATGGCCACGGTGTCCAAACCCTTCGATCGCAGGGAATCAAACCTAATGGAAAATGAAGACTATGGACAGGGCAACAATAACCTATAAGCTACAATAACCTATAAGCACTTTATCCAAATTGTATTTGTGAAAATTTTTATACATTTTTGAAAATTTGACTTAGAGTGAAATTCTCTTGAAAGTGCTGTGTGAGGGATATGGCCACTGTGGCCAAACCCTTCGATCGCAAGGAATCAAACCTAATGAAAAATGAAGACTATGGACAGGGCTACAATAACCTATAAGCACTTTATCCAAATTGTATTTGTGAAAATTTTTATACATTTTTGAAAATTTGACTTAGAGTGAAATTCTCTTGAAAGTGCTGTGTGAGGGATATGGCCATTGTGTCTAAACCATTCGATCGGAGGGAATCAAACCTAATGGAAAATGAAGACTATGGACAGGGCTACAACAACCTATAAGCACTTTATCCAAATTGTATTTGTGAAAAATTTTATACATTTTTGAAAATTTGACTCAGAGTGAAATTCTCTTGAAAGTGCTGTGTGAGGGATATGGCCACTGTGTCCAAACCCTTCGATCGCAGGGAATCAAACCTAATGGAAAATGAAGACTATGGACAGGGCTACAATAACTTATAAGCACTTTATCCAAATTGTATTTGTGAAAATTTTTATACATTTTTGAAAATTTGACTTAGAGTGAAATTCTCTTGAAAGTGCTGTGTGAGGGATATGGCCATTGTGTCTAAACCCTTCGATCGCAGGGAATCAAACCTAATGGAAAATGAAGACTATGGACAGGGCTACAATATCCTATAAGCTATAATAACCTATAAGCACTTTATCCAAATTGTATTTGTGAAAATTTTTATACATTTTTGAAAATTTGACTTAGAGTGAAATTCTCTTGAAAGTGCTGTGTGAGGGATATGGCCATTGTGTCTAAACCCTTCGATCGCAGGGAATCAAACCTATTGGAAAATGAAGACTATGGACAGGGCTACAATAACCTATAAGCACTTTATCCAAATTGTTTTTGTGAAAATTTTTATACATTTTTGAAAATTTGACTTAGAGTGAAATTCTCTTGAAAGTGTTGTGTGAGGGATATGGCCATTGTGTCTAAACCCTTCGATCGCAGGAAATCAAACCTAATGGAAAATGAAGACTATGGACAGGGCTACAATAGCCTATAAGCACTTTATCCAAATTGTATTTGTAAAAAATTTTATACATTTTTGAAAATTTGACTTAGAGTGAAATTCTCTTGAAAGTGCTGTGTGAGGGATATGGCCACTGTGTCCATCGCAGGGAATCAAACCTAATGGAAAATGAAGACTATGGACAGGGCTACAATAACTTATAAGCACTTTATCCAAATTGTATTTGTGAAAATTTTTATACATTTTTGAAAATTTTACTTAGAGTGAAATTCTCTTGAAAGTGCTGTGTGAGGGATATGGCCATTGTGTCTAAACCCTTCGATCGCAGGGAATCAAACCTAATGGAAAATGAAGACTATGGACAGGGCTACAATAACCTATAAGCACTTTATCCAAATTGTATTTGTGAAAATTGTTATACATTTTTGAAAATTTGACTTAGAGTGAAATTCTCTTGAAAGTGCTGTGTGAGGGATATGGCCATTGTGTCTAAACCCTTCGATCGCAGGGAATCAAACCTAATGGAAAATGAAGACTATGGACAGGGCTACAATAACCTATAAGCTTTTTATCCAAATTGTATTTGTGAAAAATTTTATACATTTTTGAAAATTTGACTTAGAGTGAAATTCTCTTGAAAGTGCTGTGTGAGGGATATGGCCACTGTGTCCAAACCCTTCGATCGCAGGGAATCAAACCTAATGGAAAATGAAGACTATGGACAGGGCTACAATAACCTGTAAGTTCTTTATCCAAATTTTATTTGTGAAAATTTTTATACATTTTTGAAAATTTGACTTAGAGTGAAATTCTCTTGAAAGTGCTGTGTGAGGGATATGGCCACTGTGTCCAAACCCTTCGATCGCAGGGAATCAAACCTAATGGAAAATGAAGACTATGGACAGGGCAACAATAACCTATAAGCTACAATAACCTATAAGCACTTTATCCAAATTGTATTTGTGAAAATTTTTATACATTTTTGAAAATTTGACTTAGAGTGAAATTCTCTTGAAAGTGCTGTGTGAGGGATATGGCCACTGTGGCCAAACCCTTCGATCGCAAGGAATCAAACCTAATGAAAAATGAAGACTATGGACAGGGCTACAATAACCTATAAGCACTTTATCCAAATTGTATTTGTGAAAATTTTTATACATTTTTGAAAATTTGACTTAGAGTGAAATTCTCTTGAAAGTGCTGTGTGAGGGATATGGCCATTGTGTCTAAACCCTTCGATCGCAGGGAATCAAACCTAATGGAAAATGAAGACTATGGACAGGGCTACAATAACCTATAAGCACTTTATCCAAATTGTATTTGTGAAAATTTTTATACATTTTTGAAAATTTGACTTAGAGTGAAATTCTCTTGAAAGTGCTGTGTGAGGGATATGGCCATTGTGTCTAAACCCTTCGATCGCAGGGAATCAAACCTAATGGAAAATGAAGACTATGGACAGGGCTACAATAGCCTATAAGCACTTTATCCAAATTGTATTTGTAAAAAATTTTATACATTTTTGAAAATTTGACTTAGAGTGAAATTCTCTTGAAAGTGCTGTGTGAGGGATATGGCCACTGTGTCCAAATCCTTCGATCGCAGGGAATCAAACCTAATGGAAAACGAAGACTATGGACAGGGCTACAATAACTTATAAGCACTTTATCCAAATTGTACTTGTGAAAATTTTTATACATTTTTGAAAATTTGACTTAGAGTGAAATTCTCTTGAAAGTGCTGTGTGAGGGATATGGCCACTGTGTCCAAACCCTTCGATCGCAGGGAATCAAACCTAATGGAAAATGAAGACTATGGACAGGGCTACAATAACCTGTAAGCACTTTATCCAAATTGTATTTGTGAAAATTTTTATACATTTTTGAAAATTTGACTTAGAGTGAAATTCTCTTGAAAGTGCTGTGTGAGGGATATGGCCACTGTGTCCAAACCCTTCGATCGCAAGGAATCAAACCTAATGGAAAATGAAGACTATGGACAGGGCTACAATAACCTATAAGCACTTTATCCAAATTGTATTTTTGAAATTTTTTTTCATTTTTGAAAATTTGACTTAGAGTGAAATTCTCTTTAAAGTGCTGTGTGAGGAATATGGCCACTGTGTCTAAACCCTTCGATCGCAGGGAATCAAACCTAATGGAAAATGAAGACTATGGACAGGGCTACAATAAACTATAAGCACTTTATCCAAATTGTATTTGTGAAATTTTTTTTCATTTTTGAAAATTTGACTTAGAGTGAAATTCTCTTGAAAGTGCTGTGTGAGGGATATGGCCATTGTGTCTAAACCATTCGATCGGAGGGAATCAAACCTAATGGAAAATGAAGACTATGGACAGGGCTACAACAACCTATAAGCACTTTATCCAAATTGTATTTGTGAAAAATTTTATACATTTTTGAAAATTTGACTCAGAGTGAAATTCTCTTGAAAGTGCTGTGTGAGGGATATGGCCACTGTGTCCAAACCCTTCGATCGCAGGGAATCAAACCTAATGGAAAATGAAGACTATGGACAGGGCAACAATAACCTATAAGCTACAATAACCTATAAGCACTTTATCCAAATTGTATTTGTGAAAATTTTTATACATTTTTGAAAATTTGACTTAGAGTGAAATTCTCTTGAAAGTGCTGTGTGAGGGATATGGCCACTGTGGCCAAACCCTTCGATCGCAAGGAATCAAACCTAATGAAAAATGAAGACTATGGACAGGGCTACAATAACCTATAAGCACTTTATCCAAATTGTATTTGTGAAAATTTTTATACATTTTTGAAAATTTGACTTAGAGTGAAATTCTCTTGAAAGTGCTGTGTGAGGGATATGGCCATTGTGTCTAAACCATTCGATCGGAGGGAATCAAACCTAATGGAAAATGAAGACTATGGACAGGGCTACAACAACCTATAAGCACTTTATCCAAATTGTATTTGTGAAAAATTTTATACATTTTTGAAAATTTGACTCAGAGTGAAATTCTCTTGAAAGTGCTGTGTGAGGGATATGGCCACTGTGTCCAAACCCTTCGATCGCAGGGAATCAAACCTAATGGAAAATGAAGACTATGGACAGGGCTACAATAACTTATAAGCACTTTATCCAAATTGTATTTGTGAAAATTTTTATACATTTTTGAAAATTTGACTTAGAGTGAAATTCTCTTGAAAGTGCTGTGTGAGGGATATGGCCATTGTGTCTAAACCCTGCGATCGCAGGGAATCAAACCTAATGGAAAATGAAGACTATGGACAGGGCTACAATATCCTATAAGCTATAATAACCTATAAGCACTTTATCCAAATTGTATTTGTGAAAATTTTTATACATTTTTGAATATTTGACTTAGAGTGAAATTCTCTTGAAAGTGCTGTGTGAGGGATATGGCCATTGTGTCTAAACCCTTCGATCGCAGGGAATCAAACCTATTGGAAAATGAAGACTATGGACAGGGCTACAATAACCTATAAGCATTTTATCCAAATTGTTTTTGTGAAAATTTTTATACATTTTTGAAAATTTGACTTAGAGTGAAATTCTCTTGAAAGTGCTGTGTGAGGGATATGGCCATTGTGACTAAACCCTTCGATCGCAGGAAATCAAACCTAATGGAAAATGAAGACTATGGACAGGGCTACAATAGCCTATAAGCACTTTATCCAAATTGTATTTGTAAAAAATTTTATACATTTTTGAAAATTTGACTTAGAGTGAAATTCTCTTGAAAGTGCTGTGTGAGGGATATGGCCACTGTGTCCAAACCCTTCGATCGCAGGGAATCAAACCTAATGGAAAATGAAGACTATGGACAGGGCTACAATAACTTATAAGCACTTTATCCAAATTGTATTTGTGAAAATTTTTATACATTTTTGAAAATTTTACTTAGAGTGAAATTCTCTTGAAAGTGCTGTGTGAGGGATATGGCCATTGTGTCTAAACCCTTCGATCGCAGGGAATCAAACCTAATGGAAAATGAAGACTATGGACAGGGCTACAATAACCTATAAGCTATAATAACCTATAAGCACTTTATCCAAATTGTATTTGTGAAAATTGTTATACATTTTTGAAAATTTGACTTAGAGTGAAATTCTCTTGAAAGTGCTGTGTGAGGGATATGGCCATTGTGTCTAAACCCTTCGATCGCAGGGAATCAAACCTAATGGAAAATGAAGACTATGGACAGGGCTACAATAACCTATAAGCACTTTATCCAAATTGTATTTGTGAAAATTTTTATACATTTTTGAATATTTGACTTAGAGTGAAATTCTCTTGAAAGTGCTGTGTGAGGGATATGGCCATTGTGTCTAAACCCTTCGATCGCAGGGAATCAAACCTAATGGAAAATGAAGACTATGGACAGGGCTACAATAGCCTATAAGCACTTTATCCAAATTGTATTTGTAAAAAATTTTATACATTTTTGAAAATTTGACTTAGAGTGAAATTCTCTTGAAAGTGCTGTGTGAGGGATATGGCCACTGTGTCCAAATCCTTCGATCGCAGGGAATCAAACCTAATGGAAAACGAAGACTATGGACAGGGCTACAATAACTTATAAGCACTTTATCCAAATTGTACTTGTGAAAATTTTTATACATTTTTGAAAATTTGACTTAGAGTGAAATTCTCTTGAAAGTGCTGTGTGAGGGATATGGCCACTGTGTCCAAACCCTTCGATCGCAGGGAATCAAACCTAATGGAAAATGAAGACTATGGACAGGGCTACAATATCCTATAAGCTATAATAACCTATAAGCACTTTATCCAAATTGTATTTGTGAAAATTTTTATACATTTTTGAATATTTGACTTAGAGTGAAATTCTCTTGAAAGTGCTGTGTGAGGGATATGGCCATTGTGTCTAAACCCTTCGATCGCAGGGAATCAAACCTATTGGAAAATGAAGACTATGGACAGGGCTACAATAACCTATAAGCACTTTATCCAAATTGTTTTTGTGAAAATTTTTATACATTTTTGAAAATTTGACTTAGAGTGAAATTCTCTTGAAAGTGCTGTGTGAGGGATATGGCCATTGTGACTAAACCCTTCGATCGCAGGAAATCAAACCTAATGGAAAATGAAGACTATGGACAGGGCTACAATAGCCTATAAGCACTTTATCCAAATTGTATTTGTAAAAAATTTTATACATTTTTGAAAATTTGACTTAGAGTGAAATTCTCTTGAAAGTGCTGTGTGAGGGATATGGCCACTGTGTCCAAACCCTTCGATCGCAGGGAATCAAACCTAATGGAAAATGAAGACTATGGACAGGGCTACAATAACTTATAAGCACTTTATCCAAATTGTATTTGTGAAAATTTTTATACATTTTTGAAAATTTTACTTAGAGTGAAATTCTCTTGAAAGTGCTGTGTGAGGGATATGGCCATTGTGTCTAAACCCTTCGATCGCAGGGAATCAAACCTAATGGAAAATGAAGACTATGGACAGGGCTACAATAACCTATAAGCTATAATAACCTATAAGCACTTTATCCAAATTGTATTTGTGAAAATTGTTATACATTTTTGAAAATTTGACTTAGAGTGAAATTCTCTTGAAAGTGCTGTGTGAGGGATATGGCCATTGTGTCTAAACCCTTCGATCGCAGGGAATCAAACCTAATGGAAAATGAAGACTATGGACAGGGCTACAATAACCTATAAGCACTTTATCCAAATTGTATTTGTGAAAATTTTTATACATTTTTGAAAATTTGACTTAGAGTGAAATTCTCTTGAAAGTGCTGTGTGAGGGATATGGCCATTGTGTCTAAACCCTTCGATCGCAGGGAATCAAACCTAATGGAAAATGAAGACTATGGACAGGGCTACAATAGCCTATAAGCACTTTATCCAAATTGTATTTGTAAAAAATTTTATACATTTTTGAAAATTTGACTTAGAGTGAAATTCTCTTGAAAGTGCTGTGTGAGGGATATGGCCACTGTGTCCAAATCCTTCGATCGCAGGGAATCAAACCTAATGGAAAACGAAGACTATGGACAGGGCTACAATAACTTATAAGCACTTTATCCAAATTGTACTTGTGAAAATTTTTATACATTTTTGAAAATTTGACTTAGAGTGAAATTCTCTTGAAAGTGCTGTGTGAGGGATATGGCCACTGTGTCCAAACCCTTCGATCGCAGGGAATCAAACCTAATGGAAAATGAAGACTATGGACAGGGCTACAATAACCTGTAAGCACTTTATCCAAATTGTATTTGTGAAAATTTTTATACATTTTTGAAAATTTGACTTAGAGTGAAATTCTCTTGAAAGTGCTGTGTGAGGGATATGGCCACTGTGTCCAAACCCTTCGATCGCAGGGAATCAAACCTAATGGAAAATGAAGACTATGGACAGGGCTACAATAACTTATAAGCACTTTATCCAAATTGTATTTGTGAAAATTTTTATACATTTTTGAAAATTTGACTTAGAGTGAAATTCTCTTGAAAGTGCTGTGTGAGGGATATGGCCATTGTGTCTAAACCCTGCGATCGCAGGGAATCAAACCTAATGGAAAATGAAGACTATGGACAGGGCTACAATATCCTATAAGCTATAATAACCTATAAGCACTTTATCCAAATTGTATTTGTGAAAATTTTTATACATTTTTGAATATTTGACTTAGAGTGAAATTCTCTTGAAAGTGCTGTGTGAGGGATATGGCCATTGTGTCTAAACCCTTCGATCGCAGGGAATCAAACCTATTGGAAAATGAAGACTATGGACAGGGCTACAATAACCTATAAGCACTTTATCCAAATTGTTTTTGTGAAAATTTTTATACATTTTTGAAAATTTGACTTAGAGTGAAATTCTCTTGAAAGTGCTGTGTGAGGGATATGGCCATTGTGACTAAACCCTTCGATCGCAGGAAATCAAACCTAATGGAAAATGAAGACTATGGACAGGGCTACAATAGCCTATAAGCACTTTATCCAAATTGTATTTGTAAAAAATTTTATACATTTTTGAAAATTTGACTTAGAGTGAAATTCTCTTGAAAGTGCTGTGTGAGGGATATGGCCACTGTGTCCAAACCCTTCGATCGCAGGGAATCAAACCTAATGGAAAATGAAGACTATGGACAGGGCTACAATAACTTATAAGCACTTTATCCAAATTGTATTTGTGAAAATTTTTATACATTTTTGAAAATTTTACTTAGAGTGAAATTCTCTTGAAAGTGCTGTGTGAGGGATATGGCCATTGTGTCTAAACCCTTCGATCGCAGGGAATCAAACCTAATGGAAAATGAAGACTATGGACAGGGCTACAATAACCTATAAGCTATAATAACCTATAAGCACTTTATCCAAATTGTATTTGTGAAAATTGTTATACATTTTTGAAAATTTGACTTAGAGTGAAATTCTCTTGAAAGTGCTGTGTGAGGGATATGGCCATTGTGTCTAAACCCTTCGATCGCAGGGAATCAAACCTAATGGAAAATGAAGACTATGGACAGGGCTACAATAACCTATAAGCACTTTATCCAAATTGTATTTGTGAAAATTTTTATACATTTTTGAAAATTTGACTTAGAGTGAAATTCTCTTGAAAGTGCTGTGTGAGGGATATGGCCATTGTGTCTAAACCCTTCGATCGCAGGGAATCAAACCTAATGGAAAATGAAGACTATGGACAGGGCTACAATAGCCTATAAGCACTTTATCCAAATTGTATTTGTAAAAAATTTTATACATTTTTGAAAATTTGACTTAGAGTGAAATTCTCTTGAAAGTGCTGTGTGAGGGATATGGCCACTGTATCCAAATCCTTCGATCGCAGGGAATCAAACCTAATGGAAAACGAAGACTATGGACAGGGCTACAATAACTTATAAGCACTTTATCCAAATTGTACTTGTGAAAATTTTTATACATTTTTGAAAATTTGACTTAGAGTGAAATTCTCTTGAAAGTGCTGTGTGAGGGATATGGCCACTGTGTCCAAACCCTTCGATCGCAGGGAATCAAACCTAATGGAAAATGAAGACTATGGACAGGGCTACAATAACCTGTAAGCACTTTATCCAAATTGTATTTGTGAAAATTTTTATACATTTTTGAAAATTTGACTTAGAGTGAAATTCTCTTGAAAGTGCTGTGTGAGGGATATGGCCACTGTGTCCAAACCCTTCGATCGCAAGGAATCAAACCTAATGGAAAATGAAGACTATGGACAGGGCTACAATAACCTATAAGCACTTTATCCAAATTGTATTTTTGAAATTTTTTTTCATTTTTGAAAATTTGACTTAGAGTGAAATTCTCTTTAAAGTGCTGTGTGAGGAATATGGCCACTGTGTCTAAACCCTTCGATCGCAGGGAATCAAACCTAATGGAAAATGAAGACTATGGACAGGGCTACAATAAACTATAACCACTTTATCCAAATTGTATTTGTGAAATTTTTTTTCATTTTTGAAAATTTGACTTAGAGTGAAATTCTCTTGAAAGTGCTGTGTGAGGGATATGGCCACTGTGTCCAAACCCTTCGATCGCAGGGAATCAAACCTAATGGAAAATGAAGGCTATGGACAGGGCAACAATAACCTATAAGCTACAATAACCTATAAGCACTTTATCCAAATTGTATTTGTGAAAATTTTTATACATTTTTGAAAATTTGACTTAGAGTGAAATTCTCTTGAAAGTGCTGTGTGAGGGATATGGCCACTGTGTCCAAACCCTTCGATCGCAGGGAATCAAACCTAATGGAAAATGAAGACTATGGACAGGGCTACAATAACCTATAAGTTCTTTATCCAAATTTTATTTGTGAAAATTTTTATACATTTTTGAAAATTTGACTTAGAGTGAAATTCTCTTGAAAGTGCTGTGTGAGGGATATGGCCACTGTGTCCAAACCCTTCGATCGCAGGGAATCAAACCTAATGGAAAATGAAGACTATGGACAGGGCAACAATAACCTATAAGCTACAATAACCTATAAGCACTTTATCCAAATTGTATTTGTGAAAATTTTTATACATTTTTGAAAATTTGACTTAGAGTGAAATTCTCTTGAAAGTGCTGTGTGAGGGATATGGCCACTGTGGCCAAACCCTTCGATCGCAAGGAATCAAACCTAATGAAAAATGAAGACTATGGACAGGGCTACAATAACCTATAAGCACTTTATCCAAATTGTATTTGTGAAAATTTTTATACATTTTTGAAAATTTGACTTAGAGTGAAATTCTCTTGAAAGTGCTGTGTGAGGGATATGGCCATTGTGTCTAAACCATTCGATCGGAGGGAATCAAACCTAATGGAAAATGAAGACTATGGACAGGGCTACAACAACCTATAAGCACTTTATCCAAATTGTATTTGTGAAAAATTTTATACATTTTTGAAAATTTGACTCAGAGTGAAATTCTCTTGAAAGTGCTGTGTGAGGGATATGGCCACTGTGTCCAAACCCTTCGATCGCAGGGAATCAAACCTAATGGAAAATGAAGACTATGGACAGGGCTACAATAACTTATAAGCACTTTATCCAAATTGTATTTGTGAAAATTTTTATACATTTTTGAAAATTTGACTTAGAGTGAAATTCTCTTGAAAGTGCTGTGTGAGGGATATGGCCATTGTGTCTAAACCCTTCGATCGCAGGGAATCAAACCTAATGGAAAATTAAGACTATGGACAGGGCTACAATATCCTATAAGCTATAATAACCTATAAGCACTTTATCCAAATTGTATTTGTGAAAATTTTTATACATTTTTGAAAATTTGACTTAGAGTGAAATTCTCTTGAAAGTGCTGTGTGAGGGATATGGCCATTGTGTCTAAACCCTTCGATCGCAGGGAATCAAACCTATTGGAAAATGAAGACTATGGACAGGGCTACAATAACCTATAAGCACTTTATCCAAATTGTTTTTGTGAAAATTTTTATACATTTTTGAAAATTTGACTTAGAGTGAAATTCTCTTGAAAGTGCTGTGTGAGGGATATGGCCATTGTGTCTAAACCCTTCGATCGCAGGAAATCAAACCTAATGGAAAATGAAGACTATGGACAGGGCTACAATAGCCTATAAGCACTTTTTCCAAATTGTATTTGTAAAAAATTTTATACATTTTTGAAAATTTGACTTAGAGTGAAATTCTCTTGAAAGTGCTGTGTGAGGGATATGGCCACTGTGTCCAAACCCTTCGATCGCAGGGAATCAAACCTAATGGAAAATGAAGACTATGGACAGGGCTACAATAACTTATAAGCACTTTATCCAAATTGTATTTGTGAAAATTTTTATACATTTTTGAAAATTTTACTTAGAGTGAAATTCTCTTGAAAGTGCTGTGTGAGGGATATGGCCACTGTGTCCAAACCCTTCGATCGCAGGGAATCAAACCTAATGGAAAATGAAGACTATGGACAGGGCTACAATAACCTATAAGCTATAATAACCTATAAGCACTTTATCCAAATTGTATTTGTGAAAATTGTTATACATTTTTGAAAATTTGACTTAGAGTGAAATTCTCTTGAAAGTGCTGTGTGAGGGATATGGCCATTGTGTCTAAACCCTTCGATCGCAGGGAATCAAACCTAATGGAAAATGAAGACTATGGACAGGGCTACAATAACCTATAAGCTTTTTATCCAAATTGTATTTGTGAAAAATTTTATACATTTTTGAAAATTTGACTTAGAGTGAAATTCTCTTGAAAGTGCTGTGTGAGGGATATGGCCACTGTGTCCAAACCCTTCGATCGCAGGGAATCAAACCTAATGGAAAATGAAGACTATGGACAGGGCTACAATAACCTATAAGTTCTTTATCCAAATTTTATTTGTGAACATTTTTATACATTTTTGAAAATTTGACTTAGAGTGAAATTCTCTTGAAAGTGCTGTGTGAGGGATATGGCCACTGTGTCCAAACCCTTCGATCGCAGGGAATCAAACCTAATGGAAAATGAAGACTATGGACAGGGCAACAATAACCTATAAGCTACAATAACCTATAAGCACTTTATCCAAATTGTATTTGTGAAAATTTTTATACATTTTTGAAAATTTGACTTAGAGTGAAATTCTCTTGAAAGTGCTGTGTGAGGGATATGGCTACTGTGGCCAAACCCTTCGATCGCAAGGAATCAAACCTAATGAAAAATGAAGACTATGGACAGGGCTACAATAACCTATAAGCACTTTATCCAAATTGTATTTGTGAAAATTTTTATACATTTTTGAAAATTTGACTTAGAGTGAAATTCTCTTGAAAGTGCTGTGTGAGGGATATGGCCATTGTGTCTAAACCATTCGATCGGAGGGAATCAAACCTAATGGAAAATGAAGACTATGGACAGGGCTACAACAACCTATAAGCACTTTATCCAAATTGTATTTGTGAAAAATTTTATACATTTTTGAAAATTTGACTTAGAGTGAAATTCTCTTGAAAGTGCTGTGTGAGGGATATGGCCACTGTGTCCAAACCCTTCGATCGCAGGGAATCAAACCTAATGGAAAATGAAGACTATGGACAGGGCTACAATAACTTATAAGCACTTTATCCAAATTGTATTTGTGAAAATTTTTATACATTTTTGAAAATTTTACTTAGAGTGAAATTCTCTTGAAAGTGCTGTGTGAGGGATATGGCCACTGTGTCCAAACCCTTCGATCGCAGGGAATCAAACCTAATGGAAAATGAAGACTATGGACAGGGCTACAATAACCTATAAGCTATAATAACCTATAAGCACTTTATCCAAATTGTATTTGTGAAAATTGTTATACATTTTTGAAAATTTGACTTAGAGTGAAATTCTCTTGAAAGTGCTGTGTGAGGGATATGGCCATTGTGTCTAAACCCTTCGATCGCAGGGAATCAAACCTAATGGAAAATGAAGACTATGGACAGGGCTACAATAACCTATAAGCTTTTTATCCAAATTGTATTTGTGAAAAATTTTATACATTTTTGAAAATTTGACTTAGAGTGAAATTCTCTTGAAAGTGCTGTGTGAGGGATATGGCCACTGTGTCCAAACCCTTCGATCGCAGGGAATCAAACCTAATGGAAAATGAAGACTATGGACAGGGCTACAATAACCTATAAGTTCTTTATCCAAATTTTATTTGTGAAAATTTTTATACATTTTTGAAAATTTGACTTAGAGTGAAATTCTCTTGAAAGTGCTGTGTGAGGGATATGGCCACTGTGTCCAAACCCTTCGATCGCAGGGAATCAAACCTAATGGAAAATGAAGACTATGGACAGGGCAACAATAACCTATAAGCTACAATAACCTATAAGCACTTTATCCAAATTGTATTTGTGAAAATTTTTATACATTTTTGAAAATTTGACTTAGAGTGAAATTCTCTTGAAAGTGCTGTGTGAGGGATATGGCCACTGTGGCCAAACCCTTCGATCGCAAGGAATCAAACCTAATGAAAAATGAAGACTATGGACAGGGCTACAATAACCTATAAGCACTTTATCCAAATTGTATTTGTGAAAATTTTTATACATTTTTGAAAATTTGACTTAGAGTGAAATTCTCTTGAAAGTGCTGTGTGAGGGATATGGCCATTGTGTCTAAACCATTCGATCGGAGGGAATCAAACCTAATGGAAAATGAAGACTATGGACAGGGCTACAACAACCTATAAGCACTTTATCCAAATTGTATTTGTGAAAAATTTTATACATTTTTGAAAATTTGACTCAGAGTGAAATTCTCTTGAAAGTGCTGTGTGAGGGATATGGCCACTGTGTCCAAACCCTTCGATCGCAGGGAATCAAACCTAATGGAAAATGAAGACTATGGACAGGGCTACAATAACTTATAAGCACTTTATCCAAATTGTATTTGTGAAAATTTTTATACATTTTTGAAAATTTGACTTAAAGTGAAATTCTCTTGAAAGTGCTGTGTGAGGGATATGGCCATTGTGTCTAAACCCTTCGATCGCAGGGAATCAAACCTAATGGAAAATGAAGACTATGGACAGGGCTACAATATCCTATAAGCTATAATAACCTATAAGCACTTTATCCAAATTGTATTTGTGAAAATTTTTATACATTTTTGAAAATTTGACTTAGAGTGAAATTCTCTTGAAAGTGCTGTGTGAGGGATATGGCCATTGTGTCTAAACCCTTCGATCGCAGGGAATCAAACCTATTGGAAAATGAAGACTATGGACAGGGCTACAATAACCTATAAGCACTTTATCCAAATTGTTTTTGTGAAAATTTTTATACATTTTTGAAAATTTGACTTAGAGTGAAATTCTCTTGAAAGTGCTGTGTGAGGGATATGGCCATTGTGTCTAAACCCTTCGATCGCAGGAAATCAAACCTAATGGAAAATGAAGACTATGGACAGGGCTACAATAGCCTATAAGCACTTTATCCAAATTGTATTTGTAAAAAATTTTATACATTTTTGAAAATTTGACTTAGAGTGAAATTCTCTTGAAAGTGCTGTGTGAGGGATATGGCCACTGTGTCCAAACCCTTCGATCGCAGGGAATCAAACCTAATGGAAAATGAAGACTATGGACAGGGCTACAATAACCTATAAGCTATAATAACCTATAAGCACTTTATCCAAATTGTATTTGTGAAAATTGTTATACATTTTTGAAAATTTGACTTAGAGTGAAATTCTCTTGAAAGTGCTGTGTGAGGGATATGGCCATTGTGTCTAAACCCTTCGATCGCAGGGAATCAAACCTAATGGAAAATGAAGACTATGGACAGGGCTACAATAACCTATAAGCTTTTTATCCAAATTGTATTTGTGAAAAATTTTATACATTTTTGAAAATTTGACTTAGAGTGAAATTCCCTTGAAAGTGCTGTGTGAGGGATATGGCCACTGTGTCCAAACCCTTCGATCGCAGGGAATCAAACCTAATGGAAAATGAAGACTATGGACAGGGCTACAATAACCTATAAGTTCTTTATCCAAATTTTATTTGTGAAAATTTTTATACATTTTTGAAAATTTGACTTAGAGTGAAATTCTCTTGAAAGTGCTGTGTGAGGGATATGGCCACTGTGTCCAAACCCTTCGATCGCAGGGAATCAAACCTAATGGAAAATGAAGACTATGGACAGGGCAACAATAACCTATAAGCACTTTATCCAAATTGTATTTGTGAAAATTTTTATACATTTTTGAAAATTTGACTTAGAGTGAAATTCTCTTGAAAGTGCTGTGTGAGGGATATGGCCACTGTGGCCAAACCCTTCGATCGCAAGGAATCAAACCTAATGAAAAATGAAGACTATGGACAGGGCTACAATAACCTATAAGCACTTTATCCAAATTGTATTTGTGAAAATTTTTATACATTTTTGAAAATTTGACTTAGAGTGAAATTCTCTTGAAAGTGCTGTGTGAGGGATATGGCCATTGTGTCTAAACCATTCGATCGGAGGGAATCAAACCTAATGGAAAATGAAGACTATGGACAGGGCTACAACAACCTATAAGCACTTTATCCAAATTGTATTTGTGAAAAATTTTATACATTTTTGAAAATTTGACTCAGAGTGAAATTCTCTTGAAAGTGCTGTGTGAGGGATATGGCCACTGTGTCCAAACCCTTCGATCGCAGGGAATCAAACCTAATGGAAAATGAAGACTATGGACAGGGCTACAATAACTTATAAGCACTTTATCCAAATTGTATTTGTGAAAATTTTTATACATTTTTGAAAATTTGACTTAGAGTGAAATTCTCTTGAAAGTGCTGTGTGAGGGATATGGCCATTGTGTCTAAACCCTTCGATCGCAGGGAATCAAACCTAATGGAAAATGAAGACTATGGACAGGGCTACAATATCCTATAAGCTATAATAACCTATAAGCACTTTATCCAAATTGTATTTGTGAAAATTTTTATACATTTTTGAAAATTTGACTTAGAGTGAAATTCTCTTGAAAGTGCTGTGTGAGAGATATGGCCATTGTGTCTAAATCCTTCGATCGCAGGGAATCAAACCTATTGGAAAATGAAGACTATGGACAGGGCTACAATAACCTATAAGCACTTTATCCAAATTGTTTTTGTGAAAATTTTTATACATTTTTGAAAATTTGACTTAGAGTGAAATTCTCTTGAAAGTGCTGTGTGAGGGATATGGCCATTGTGACTAAACCCTTCGATCGCAGGAAATCAAACCTAATGGAAAATGAAGACTATGGACAGGGCTACAATAGCCTATAAGCACTTTATCCAAATTGTATTTGTAAAAAATTTTATACATTTTTGAAAATTTGACTTAGAGTGAAATTCTCTTGAAAGTGCTGTGTGAGGGATATGGCCACTGTGTCCAAACCCTTCGATCGCAGGGAATCAAACCTAATGGAAAATGAAGACTATGGACAGGGCTACAATAACTTATAAGCACTTTATCCAAATTGTATTTGTGAAAATTTTTATACATTTTTGAAAATTTTACTTAGAGTGAAATTCTCTTGAAAGTGCTGTGTGAGGGATATGGCCATTGTGTCTAAACCCTTCGATCGCAGGGAATCAAACCTAATGGAAAATGAAGACTATGGACAGGGCTACAATAACCTATAAGCTATAATAACCTATAAGCACTTTATCCAAATTGTATTTGTGAAAATTGTTATACATTTTTGAAAATTTGACTTAGAGTGAAATTCTCTTGAAAGTGCTGTGTGAGGGATATGGCCATTGTGTCTAAACCCTTCGATCGCAGGGAATCAAACCTAATGGAAAATGAAGACTATGGACAGGGCTACAATAACCTATAAGCACTTTATCCAAATTGTATTTGTGAAAATTTTGATACATTTTTGAAAATTTGACTTAGAGTGAAATTCTCTTGAAAGTGCTGTGTGAGGGATATTGCCATTGTGTCTAAACCCTTCGATCGCAGGGAATCAAACCTAATGGAAAATGAAGACTATGGACAGGGCTACAATAGCCTATAAGCACTTTATCCAAATTGTATTTGTAAAAAATTTTATACATTTTTGAAAATTTGACTTAGAGTGAAATTCTCTTGAAAGTGCTGTGTGAGGGATATGGCCACTGTGTCCAAATCCTTCGATCGCAGGGAATCAAACCTAATGGAAAACGAAGACTATGGACAGGGCTACAATAACTTATAAGCACTTTATCCAAATTGTACTTGTGAAAATTTTTATACATTTTTGAAAATTTGACTTAGAGTGAAATTCTCTTGAAAGTGCTGTGTGAGGGATATGGCCACTGTGTCCAAACCCTTCGATCGCAGGGAATCAAACCTAATGGAAAATGAAGACTATGGACAGGGCTACAATAACCTGTAAGCACTTTATCCAAATTGTATTTGTGAAAATTTTTATACATTTTTGAAAATTTGACTTAGAGTGAAATTCTCTTGAAAGTGCTGTGTGAGGGATATGGCCACTGTGTCCAAACCCTTCGATCGCAAGGAATCAAACCTAATGGAAAATGAAGACTATGGACAGGGCTACAATAACCTATAAGCACTTTATCCAAATTGTATTTTTGAAATTTTTTTTCTTTTTTGAAAATTTGACTTAGAGTGAAATTCTCTTTAAAGTGCTGTGTGAGGAATATGGCCACTGTGTGTAAACCCTTCGATCGCAGGGAATCAAACCTAATGGAAAATGAAGACTATGGACAGGGCTACAATAAACTATAAGCACTTTATCCAAATTGTATTTGTGAAATTTTTTTTCATTTTTGAAAATTTGACTTAGAGTGAAATTCTCTTGAAAGTGCTGTGTGAGGAATATGGCCACTGTGTCCAAACCCTTCGATCGCAGGGAATCAAACCTAATGGAAAATGAAGACTATGGCCAGGGCAACAATAACCTATAAGCTACAATAACCTATAAGCACTTTATCCAAATTGTATTTGTGAAAATTTTTATACATTTTTGAAAATTTGACTTAGGGTGAAATTCTCTTGAAAGTGCTGTGTGAGGGATATGGCCACTGTGTCCAAACCCTTCGATCGCAGGGAATCAAACCTAATGGAAAATGAAGACTATGGACAGGGCTACAATAACCTATAAGTTCTTTATCCAAATTTTATTTGTGAACATTTTTATACATTTTTGAAAATTTGACTTAGAGTGAAATTCTCTTGAAAGTGCTGTGTGAGGGATATGGCCACTGTGTCCAAACCCTTCGATCGCAGGGAATCAAACCTAATGGAAAATGAAGACTATGGACAGGGCTACAATAACCTATAAGCTACAATAACCTATAAGCACTTTATCCAAATTGTATTTGTGAAAATTTTTATACATTTTTGAAAATTTGACTTAGAGTGAAATTCTCTTGAAAGTGCTGTGTGAGGGATATGGCCACTGTGGCCAAACCCTTCGATCGCAAGGAATCAAACCTAATGAAAAATGAAGACTATGGACAGGGCTACAATAACCTATAAGCACTTTATCCAAATTGTATTTGTGAAAATTTTTATACATTTTTGAAAATTTGACTTAGAGTGAAATTCTCTTGAAAGTGCTGTGTGAGGGATATGGCCATTGTGTCTAAACCATTCGATCGGAGGGAATCAAACCTAATGGAAAATGAAGACTATGGACAGGGCTACAACAACCTATAAGCACTTTATCCAAATTGTATTTGTGAAAAATTTTATACATTTTTGAAAATTTGACTCAGAGTGAAATTCTCTTGAAAGTGCTGTGTGAGGGATATGGCCACTGTGTCCAAACCCTTCGATCGCAGGGAATCAAACCTAATGGAAAATGAAGACTATGGACAGGGCTACAATAACTTATAAGCACTTTATCCAAATTGTATTTGTGAAAATTTTTATACATTTTTGAAAATTTGACTTAGAGTGAAATTCTCTTGAAAGTGCTGTGTGAGGGATATGGCCATTGTGTCTAAACCCTTCGATCGCAGGGAATCAAACCTAATGGAAAATGAAGACTATGGACAGGGCTACAATATCCTATAAGCTATAATAACCTATAAGCACTTTATCCAAATTGTATTTGTGAAAATTTTTATACATTTTTGAAAATTTGACTTAGAGTGAAATTCTCTTGAAAGTGCTGTGTGAGGGATATGGCCATTGTGTCTAAACCCTTCGATCGCAGGGAATCAAACCTATTGGAAAATGAAGACTATGGATAGGGCTACAATAACCTATAAGCACTTTATCCAAATTTTATTTGTGAAAATTTTTATACATTTTTGAAAATTTGACTTAGAGTGAAATTCTCTTGAAAGTGCTGTGTGAGGGATATGGCCACTGTGTCCAAACCCTTCGATCGCAGGGAATCAAACCTAATGGAAAATGAAGACTATGGACAGGGCTACAATAACTTATAAGCACTTTATCCAAATTGTATTTGTGAAAATTTTTATACATTTTTGAAAATTTTACTTAGAGTGAAATTCTCTTGAAAGTGCTGTGTGAGGGATATGGCCATTGTGTCTAAACCCTTCGATCGCAGGGAATCAAACCTAATGGAAAATGAAGACTATGGACAGGGCTACAATAACCTATAAGCTATAATAACCTATAAGCACTTTATCCAAATTGTATTTGTGAAAATTGTTATACATTTTTGAAAATTTGACTTAGAGTGAAATTCTCTTGAAAGTGCTGTGTGAGGGATATGGCCATTGTGTCTAAACCCTTCGATCGCAGGGAATCAAACCTAATGGAAAATGAAGACTATGGACAGGGCTACAATAACCTATAAGCACTTTATCCAAATTGTATTTGTAAAAAATTTTATACATTTTTGAAAATTTGACTTAGAGTGAAATTCTCTTGAAAGTGCTGTGTGAGGGATATGGCCACTGTGTCCAAATCCTTCGATCGCAGGGAATCAAACCTAATGGAAAACGAAGACTATGGACAGGGCTACAATAACTTATAAGCACTTTATCCAAATTGTACTTGTGAAAATTTTTATACATTTTTGAAAATTTGACTTAGAGTGAAATTCTCTTGAAAGTGCTGTGTGAGGGATATGGCCACTGTGTCCAAACCCTTCGATCGCAGGGAATCAAACCTAATGGAAAATGAAGACTATGGACAGGGCTACAATAACCTGTAAGCACTTTATCCAAATTGTATTTGTGAAAATTTTTAAACATTTTTGAAAATTTGACTTAGAGTGAAATTCTCTTGAAAGTGCTGTGTGAGGGATATGGCCACTGTGTCCAAACCCTTCGATCGCAAGGAATCAAACCTAATGGAAAATGAAGACTATGGACAGGGCTACAATAACCTATAAGCACTTTATCCAAATTGTATTTTTGAAATTTTTTTTCATTTTTGAAAATTTGACTTAGAGTGAAATTCTCTTTAAAGTGCTGTGTGAGGAATATGGCCACTGTGTCCAAACCCTTCGATCGCAAGGAATCAAACCTAATGGAAAATGAAGACTATGGACAGGGCTACAATAAACTATAAGCACTTTATCCAAATTGTATTTGTGAAAATTTTTATACATTTTTGAAAATTTGACTTAGAGTGAAATTGTCTTGAAAGTGCTGTGTGAGGGATATGGCCACTGTGTCCAAACCCTTCGATCGCAGGGAATCAAACCTAATGGAAAATGAAGACTATGGACAGGGCTACAATAACCTATAAGCACTTTATCCAAATTGTATTTGTGAAAATTTTTATACATTTTTGAAAATTTGACTTAGAGTGAAATTCTCTTGAAAGTGCTGTCTGAGGGATATGGCCACTGTGCCAAAGCCCTTCAATCGCAGGGAATCAAACCTAATGGAAAATGAAGACTATGGACAGGGCTACAATAACCTATCAGCACTTTATCCAAATTGTATTTGTGAAAATTTTTATACATTTTTGAAAATTTGACTTAGAGTGAAATTCTCTTGAAAGTGCTGTGTGAGGGATATGGCCACTGTGTCCAAACCCTTCGATCGCAGGGAATCAAACCTAATGGAAAATGAAGACTATGGACAGGGCTACAATAACCTATAAGCACTTTATCCAAATTGTATTTGTGAAAAATTTTATACATTTTTGAAAATTTGACTCAGAGTGAAATTCTCTTGAAAGTGCTGTGTGAGGGATATGGCCACTGTGTCCAAACCCTTCGATCGCAGGGAATCAAACCTAATGGAAAATGAAGACTATGGACAGGGCTACAATAACTTATAAGCACTTTATCCAAATTGTATTTGTGAAAATTTTTATACATTTTTGAAAATTTTACTTAGAGTGAAATTCTCTTGAAAGTGCTGTGTGAGGGATATGGCCATTGTGTCTAAACCCTTCGATCGCAGGGAATCAAACCTAATGGAAAATGAAGACTATGGACAGGGCTACAATATCCTATAAGCTATAATAACCTATAAGCACTTTATCCAAATTGTATTTGTGAAAATTTTTATACATTTTTGAAAATTTGACTTAGTGTGAAATTCTCTTGAAAGTGCTGTGTGAGGGATATGGCCATTGTGTCTAAACCCTTCGATCGCAGGGAATCAAACCTATTGGAAAATGAAGACTATGGACAGGGCTACAATAACCTATAAGCACTTTGTCCAAATTGTTTTTGTGAAAATTTTTATACATTTTTGAAAATTTGACTTAGAGTGAAATTCTCTTGAAAGTGCTGTGTGAGGGATATGGCCATTGTGACTAAACCCTTCGATCGCAGGAAATCAAACCTAATGGAAAATGAAGACTATGGACAGGGCTACAATAGCCTATAAGCACTTTATCCAAATTGTATTTGTAAAAAATTTTATACATTTTTGAAAATTTGACTTAGAGTGAAATTCTCTTGAAAGTGCTGTGTGAGGGATATGGCCACTGTGTCCAAACCCTTCGATCGCAAGGAATCAAACCTAATGGAAAATGAAGACTATGGACAGGGCTACAATAACCTATAAGCACTTTATCCAAATTGTATTTTTGAAATTTTTTTTCATTTTTGAAAATTTGACTTAGAGTGAAATTCTCTTTAAAGTGCTGTGTGAGGGATATGGCCACTGTGTCTAAACCCTTCGATCGCAGGGAATCAAACCTAATGGAAAATGAAGACTATGGACAGGGCTACAATAAACTATAAGCACTTTATCCAAATTGTATTTGTGAAAATTTTTATACATTTTTGAAAATTTGACTTAGAGTGAAATTGTCTTGAAAGTGCTGTGTGAGGGATATGGCCACTGTGTCCAAACCCTTCGATCGCAGGGAATCAAACCTAATGGAAAATGAAGACTATGGACAGGGCTACAATAACCTATAAGCACTTTATCCAAATTGTATTTGTGAAAATTTTTATACATTTTTGAAAATTTGACTTAGAGTGAAATTCTCTTGAAAGTGCTGTGTGAGGGATATGGCCACTGTGCCAAAGCCCTTCAATCGCAGGGAATCAAACCTAATGGAAAATGAAGACTATGGACAGGGCTACAATAACCTATCAGCACTTTATCCAAATTGTATTTGTGAAAATTTTTATACATTTTTGAAAATTTGACTTAGAGTGAAATTCTCTTGAAAGTGCTGTGTGAGGGATATGGCCACTGTGTCCAAACCCTTCGATCGCAGGGAATCAAACCTAATGGAAAATGAAGACTATGGACAGGGCTACAATAACCTATAAGCACTTTATCCAAATTGTATTTGTGAAAAATTTTATACATTTTTGAAAATTTGACTCAGAGTGAAATTCTCTTGAAAGTGCTGTGTGAGGGATATGGCCACTGTGTCCAAACCCTTCGATCGCAGGGAATCAAACCTAATGGAAAATGAAGACTATGGACAGGGCTACAATAACTTATAAGCACTTTATCCAAATTGTATTTGTGAAAATTTTTATACATTTTTGAAAATTTTACTTAGAGTGAAATTCTCTTGAAAGTGCTGTGTGAGGGATATGGCCATTGTGTCTAAACCCTTCGATCGCAGGGAATCAAACCTAATGGAAAATGAAGACTATGGACAGGGCTACAATATCCTATAAGCTATAATAACCTATAAGCACTTTATCCAAATTGTATTTGTGAAAATTTTTATACATTTTTGAAAATTTGACTTAGAGTGAAATTCTCTTGAAAGTGCTGTGTGAGGGATATGGCCATTGTGTCTAAACCCTTCGATCGCAGGGAATCAAACCTATTGGAAAATGAAGACTATGGACAGGGCTACAATAACCTATAAGCACTTTGTCCAAATTGTTTTTGTGAAAATTTTTATACATTTTTGAAAATTTGACTTAGAGTGAAATTCTCTTGAAAGTGCTGTGTGAGGGATATGGCCATTGTGACTAAACCCTTCGATCGCAGGAAATCAAACCTAATGGAAAATGAAGACTATGGACAGGGCTACAATAGCCTATAAGCACTTTATCCAAATTGTATTTGTAAAAAATTTTATACATTTTTGAAAATTTGACTTAGAGTGAAATTCTCTTGAAAGTGCTGTGTGAGGGATATGGCCACTGTGTCCAAACCCTTCGATCGCAGGGAATCAAACCTAATGGAAAATGAAGACTATGGACAGGGCTACAATAACTTATAAGCACTTTATCCAAATTGTATTTGTGAAAATTTTTATACATTTTTGAAAATTTTACTTAGAGTGAAATTCTCTTGAAAGTGCTGTGTGAGGGATATGGCCATTGTGTCTAAACCCTTCGATCGCAGGGAATCAAACCTAATGGAAAATGAAGACTATGGACAGGGCTACAATAACCTATAAGCTATAATAACCTATAAGCACTTTATCCAAATTGTATTTGTGAAAATTGTTATACATTTTTGAAAATTTGACTTAGAGTGAAATTCTCTTGAAAGTGCTGTGTGAGGGATATGGCCATTGTGTCTAAACCCTTCGATCGCAGGGAATCAAACCTAATGGAAAATGAAGACTATGGACAGGGCTACAATAACCTATAAGCACTTTATCCAAATTGTATTTGTGAAAATTTTTATACATTTTTGAAAATTTTACTTAGAGTGAAATTCTCTTGAAAGTGCTGTGTGAGGGATATGGCCATTGTGTCTAAACCCTTCGATCGCAGGGAATCAAACCTAATGGAAAATGAAGACTATGGACAGGGCTACAATAACCTATAAGCACTTTATCCAAATTGTACTTGTGAAAATTTTTATACATTTTTGAAAATTTGACTTAGAGTGAAATTCTCTTGAAAGTGCTGTGTGAGGGATATGGCCACTGTGTCCAAACCCTTCGATCGCAGGGAATCAAACCTAATGGAAAATGAAGACTATGGACAGGGCTACAATAACCTGTAAGCACTTTATCCAAATTGTATTTGTGAAAATTTTTATACATTTTTGAAAATTTGACTTAGAGTGAAATTCTCTTGAAAGTGCTGTGTGAGGGATATGGCCACTGTGTCCAAACCCTTCGATCGCAAGGAATCAAACCTAATGGAAAATGAAGACTATGGACAGGGCTACAATAACCTATAAGCACTTTATCCAAATTGTATTTTTGAAATTTTTTTTCATTTTTGAAAATTTGACTTAGAGTGAAATTCTCTTTAAAGTGCTGTGTGAGGAATATGGCCACTGTGTCTAAACCCTTCGATCGCAGGGAATCAAACCTAATGGAAAATGAAGACTATGGACAGGGCTACAATAAACTATAAGCACTTTATCCAAATTGTATTTGTGAAAATTTTTATACATTTTTGAAAATTTGACTTAGAGTGAAATTGTCTTGAAAGTGCTGTATGAGGGATATGGCCACTGTGTCCAAACCCTTCGATCGCAGGGAATCAAACCTAATGGAAAATGAAGACTATGGACAGGGCTACAATAACCTATAAGCACTTTATCCAAATTGTATTTGTGAAAATTTTTATACATTTTTGAAAATTTGACTTAGAGTGAAATTCTCTTGAAAGTGCTGTGTGAGGGATATGGCCACTGTGTCAAAGCCCTTCAATCGCAGGGAATCAAACCTAATGGAAAATGAAGACTATGGACAGGGCTACAATAACCTATAAGCACTTTATCCAAATTGTATTTGTGAAAATTTTTATACATTTTTGAAAATTTGACTTAGAGTGAAATTCTCTTGAAAGTGCTGTGTGAGGGATATGGCCATTGTGTCTAAACCCTTCGATCGCAGGGAATCAAACCTAATGGAAAATGAAGACTATGGACAGGGCTACAATAACCTATAAGCTTTTTATCCAAATTGTATTTGTGAAAAATTTTATACATTTTTGAAAATTTGACTTAGAGTGAAATTCTCTTGAAAGTGCTGTGTGAGGGATATGGCCACTGTGTCCAAACCCTTCGATCGCAGGGAATCAAACCTAATGGAAAATGAAGACTATGGACAGGGCTACAATAACCTATAAGTTCTTTATCCAAATTTTATTTGTGAAAATTTTTATACATTTTTGAAAATTTGACTTAGAGTGAAATTCTCTTGAAAGTGCTGTGTGAGGGATATGGCCATTGTGTCTAAACCATTCGATCGGAGGGAATCAAACCTAATGGAAAATGAAGACTATGGACAGGGCTACAACAACCTATAAGCACTTTATCCAAATTGTATTTGTGAAAAATTTTATACATTTTTGAAAATTTGACTTAGAGTGAAATTCTCTTGAAAGTGCTGTGTGAGGGATATGGCCATTGTGTCTAAACCATTCGATCGGAGGGAATCAAACCTAATGGAAAATGAAGACTATGGACAGGGCTACAACAACCTATAAGCACTTTATCCAAATTGTATTTGTGAAAAATTTTATACATTTTTGAAAATTTGACTCAGAGTGAAATTCTCTTGAAAGTGCTGTGTGAGGGATATGGCCACTGTGTCCAAACCCTTCGATCGCAGGGAATCAAACCTAATGGAAAATGAAGACTATGGACAGGGCTACAATAACTTATAAGCACTTTATCCAAATTGTATTTGTGAAAATTTTTATACATTTTTGAAAATTTGACTTAGAGTGAAATTCTCTTGAAAGTGCTGTGTGAGGGATATGGCCATTGTGTCTAAACCCTTCGATCGCAGGGAATCAAACCTAATGGAAAATGAAGACTATGGACAGGGCTACAATATCCTATAAGCTATAATAACCTATAAGCACTTTATCCAAATTGTATTTGTGAAAATTTTTATACATTTTTGAAAATTTGACTTAGAGTGAAATTCTCTTGAAAGTGCTGTGTGAGGGATATGGCCATTGTGTCTAAACCCTTCGATCGCAGGGAATCAAACCTATTGGAAAATGAAGACTATGGACAGGGCTACAATAACCTATAAGCACTTTATCCAAATTGTTTTTGTGAAAATTTTTATACATTTTTGAAAATTTGACTTAGAGTGAAATTCTCTTGAAAGTGCTGTGTGAGGGATATGGCCATTGTGACTAAACCCTTCGATCGCAGGGAATCAAACCTAATGGAAAATGAAGACTATGGACAGGGCTACAATAGCCTATAAGCACTTTATCCAAATTGTATTTGTAAAAAATTTTATAATTTTTTGAAAATTTGACTTAGAGTGAAATTCTCTTGAAAGTGCTGTGTGAGGGATATGGCCACTGTGTCCAAACCCTTCGATCGCAGGGAATCAAACCTAATGGAAAATGAAGACTATGGACAGGGCTACAATAACTTATAAGCACTTTATCCAAATTGTATTTGTGAAAATTTTTATACATTTTTGAAAATTTTACTTAGAGTGAAATTCTCTTGAAAGTGCTGTGTGAGGGATATGGCCATTGTGTCTAAACCCTTCGATCGCAGGGAATCAAACCTAATGGAAAATGAAGACTATGGACAGGGCTACAATAACCTATAAGCTATAATAACCTATAAGCACTTTATCCAAATTGTATTTGTGAAAATTGTTATACATTTTTGAAAATTTGACTTAGAGTGAAATTCTCTTGAAAGTGCTGTGTGAGGGATATGGCCATTGTGTCTAAACCCTGCGATCGCAGGGAATCAAACCTAATGGAAAATGAAGACTATGGACAGGGCTACAATAACCTATAAGCACTTTATCCAAATTGTATTTGTGAAAATTTTTATACATTTTTGAAAATTTGACTTAGAGTGAAATTCTCTTGAAAGTGCTGTGTGAGGGATATTGCCATTGTGTCTAAACCCTTCGATCGCAGGGAATCAAACCTAATGGAAAATGAAGACTATGGACAGGGCTACAATAGCCTATAAGCACTTTATCCAAATTGTATTTGTAAAAAATTTTATACATTTTTGAAAATTTGACTTAGAGTGAAATTCTCTTGAAAGTGCTGTGTGAGGGATATGGCCACTGTGTCCAAATCCTTCGATCGCAGGGAATCAAACCTAATGGAAAACGAAGACTATGGACAGGGCTACAATAACTTATAAGCACTTTATCCAAATTGTACTTGTGAAAATTTTTATACATTTTTGAAAATTTGACTTAGAGTGAAATTCTCTTGAAAGTGCTGTGTGAGGGATATGGCCACTGTGTCCAAACCCTTCGATCGCAGGGAATCAAACCTAATGGAAAATGAAGACTATGGACAGGGCTACAATAACCTATAAGCACTTTATCCAAATTGTATTTGTGAAAATTTTTATACATTTTTGAAAATTTGACTTAGAGTGAAATTCTCTTGAAAGTGCTGTGTGAGGGATATGGCCACTGTGTCGGAACCCTTCGATCGCAGGGAATCAAACCTAATGGAAAATGAAGACTATGGACAGGGCTACAATAACCTATAAGCACTTTATCCAAATTGTATTTGTGAAAATTTTTATACATTTTTGAAAATTTGACTTAGAGTGAAATTCTCTTGAAAGTGCTGTGTGAGGGATATGGCCACTGTGTCGGAACCCTTTGATCGCAGGGAATCAAACCTAATGGAAAATTAAGACTATGGACAGGGCTACAATAACCTATAAGCTTTTTATCCAAATTGTATTTGTGAAAATTTTTACACATTTTTGAAAATTTGACTTAGAGTGAAATTCTCTTGAAAGTGCTGTGTGAGGGATATGGCCACTGTGTCCAAACCCTTCGATCGCAGGGAATCAAACCTAATGGAAAATGAAGACTATGGACAGGGCTACAATAACCTATAAGCTACAATAACCTATAAGCACTTTATCCAAATTGTATTTGTGAAAATTTTTATACATTTTTGAAAATTTGACTTAGAGTGAAATTCTCTTGAAAGTGCTGTGTGAGGGATATGGATACTGTGTCCAAACCCTTCGATCGCAGGGAATCAAACCTAATGGAAAATGAAGACTATGGACAGGGCTACAATAACCTATAAGCACTTTATCCAAATTGTATTTTTGAAAATTTTTACGCATTTTTGAAAATTTGACTTAGAGTGAAATTCTCTTGAAAGTGATGTGTGAGGGATATGGCCACTGTGTCCAAACCCTTCGATCGCAGGGAATCAAACCTAATGGAAAATGAAGACTATGGACAGGGCTACAATAACCTATAAGCACTTTATCCAAATTGTATTTGTGAAAATTTTTATACATTTTTGAAAATTTGACTTAGAGTGAAATTCTCTTGAAAGTGCTGTGTGAGGGATATGGCCACTGTGTCCAAACCCTTCGATCCCAGGGAATCAAACCTAATGGAAAATGAAGACTATGGACAGGGCTACAAAAACCTATAAGCACTTTATCCAAATTGTATTTGTGAAAATTTTTATACATTTTTGAAAATTTGACTTAGAGTGAAATTCTCTTGAAAGTGCTGTGTGAGGGATATGTCCACTGTGTCCAAACCCTTCGATCGCAGGGAATCAAACCTAATGGAAAATGAAGACTATGGACAGGGCTACAATAACCTATAAGCTACAATAACCTATAAGCACTTTATCCAAATTGTATTTGTGAACATTTTTATACATTTTTGAAAATTTGACTTAGAGTGAAATTCTCTTGAAAGTGCTGTGTGAGGGATATGGACACTGTGTCCAAACCCTTCGATCGCAGGGAATCAAACCTAATGGAAAATGAAGACTATGGACAGGGCTACAATAACCTATAAGCACTTTATCCAAATTGTATTTTTGAAAATTTTTACACATTTTTGAAAATTTGACTTAGAGTGAAATTCTCTTGAAAGTGATGTGTGAGGGATATGGCCACTGTGTCCAAACCCTTCGATCGCAGGGAATCAAACCTAATGGAAAATGAAGACTATGGACAGGGCTACAATAACCTGTAAGCACTTTATCCAAATTGTATTTGTGAAAATTTTTATAAATTTTTGAAAATTTGACTTAGAGTGAAATTCTCTTGAAAGTGCTGTGTGAGGGATATGGCCACTGTGTCCAAACCCTTCGATCGCAGGGAATCAAACCTAATGGAAAATGAAGACTATGGACAGGGCTACAATAACCTATAAGCACTTTATCCAAATTGTATTTGTGAAAATTTTTATACATTTTTGAAAATTTGACTTAGAGTGAAATTCTCTTGAAAGTGCTGTGTGAGGGATATGGCCACTGTGTCGGAACCCTTTGATCGCAGGGAATCAAACCTAATGGAAAATTAAGACTATGGACAGGGCTACAATAACCTATAAGCTTTTTATCCAAATTGTATTTGTGAAAATTTTTACACATTTTTGAAAATTTGACTTAGAGTGAAATTCTCTTGAAAGTGCTGTGTGAGGGATATGGCCACTGTGTCCAAACCCTTCGATCGCAGGGAATCAAACCTAATGGAAAATGAAGACTATGGACAGGGCTACAATAACCTATAAGCTACAATAACCTATAAGCACTTTATCCAAATTGTATTTGTGAAAATTTTTATACATTTTTGAAAATTTGACTTAGAGTGAAATTCTCTTGAAAGTGCTGTGTGAGGGATATGGATACTGTGTCCAAACCCTTCGATCGCAGGGAATCAAACCTAATGGAAAATGAAGACTATGGACAGGGCTACAAAAACCTATAAGCACTTTATCCAAATTGTATTTTTGAAAATTTTTACGCATTTTTGAAAATTTGACTTAGAGTGAAATTCTCTTGAAAGTGATGTGTGAGGGATATGGCCACTGTGTCCAAACCCTTCGATCGCAGGGAATCAAACCTAATGGAAAATGAAGACTATGGACAGGGCTACAATAACCTATAAGCACTTTATCCAAATTGTATTTGTGAAAATGTTTATACATTTTTGAAAATTTGACTTAGAGTGAAATTCTCTTGAAAGTGCCGTGTGAGGGATATGGCCACTGTGTCCAAACCCTTCAATCGCAGGAAACCAAACCTAATGGAAAATGAAGACTATGGACAGGGCTACAATAACCTATAAGCACTTTATCCAAACTGTATTTGTGAAAATATTTATACATTTTTGAAAATTTGACTTAGAGTGAAATTTTCTTGAAAGTGCTGTGTGAGGTATATGGCCACTGTGTCCAAACCCTTCGATCGCAGGGAATCAAACCTAATGGAAAATGAAGACTATGGACAGGGTTACAATAACCTATAAGCTACAATAACCTATAAGCACTTTATCCAAATTGTATTTGTGAAAATTTTTATACATTTTTGAAAATTTGACTTAGAGTGAAATTCTCTTGAAAGTGCTGTGTGAGCGATATGGCCACTGTGTCCAAACCCTTCGATCGCAGGGAATTACACCTAATAGAAAATGAAGACTATGGACAGGGCTACAATAACCTATAATTGTATTTGTGAAAATTTTTATACATTTTTGAAAATTTGACTTAGAGTGAAATTCTCTTGAAAGTGCTGTGTGAGGGATATGGCCACTGTGTCCAAACCCTTCGATCGCAGGGAACCCAACCTAATGGAAAATGAAGACTATGGACAGGGCTACAATAACCTATAAGCTACAATAACCTATAAGCACTTTATCCAAATTGTATTTGTGAAAATGTTTATACATTTTTGAAAATTTGACTTAGAGTGAAATTCTCTTGAAAGTGCTGTGTGAGGGATATGGCCACTTTGTCCAAACCCTTCGATCGCAGGGAATCAAACCTAATGGAAAATGAAGACTATGGACAGGGCTACAATAACCTGTAAGCACTTTATCCAAATTGTATTTGTGAAAATTTTTATAAATTTTTGAAAATTTGACTTAGAGTGAAATTCTCTTGAAAGTGCTGTGTGAGGGATATGGCCACTGTGTCCAAACCCTTCGATCGCAGGGAATCAAACCTAATGGAAAATGAAGACTATGGACAGGGCTACAATAACCTATAAGCTACAATAACCTATAAGCACTTTATACAAATTGTATTTGTGAAAATTTTTATACATTTTTGAAAATTTGACTTAGAGTGAAATTCTCTTGAAAGTGCTGTGTGAGGGATATGGCCACTGTGTCCAAACCCTTCGATCGCAGGGAATCAAACCTAATGGAAAATGAAGACTATGGACAGGGCTACAATAACCTGTAAGCACTTTATCCAAATTGTATTTGTGAAAATTTTTATACATTTTTGAAAATTTGACTTAGAGTGAAATTCTCTTGAAAGTGATGTGTGAGGGATATGGCCACTGTGTCCAAACCCTTCGATCGCAGGGAATCAAACCTAATGGAAAATGAAGACTATGGACAGGGCTACAATAACCTATAAGCACTTTATCCAAATTGTATTTTTGAAAATTTTTACACATTTTTGAAAATTTGACTTAGAGTGAAATTCTCTTGAAAGTGCTGTGTGAGGGATATGGCCACTGTGTCCAAACCCTTCAATCGCAGGGAATCAAACCTAATGGAAAATGAAGACTATGGACAGGGCTACAATAACCTGTAAGCACTTTATCCAAATTGTATTTGTGAAAATTTTTATAAATTTTTGAAAATTTGACTTAGAGTGAAATTCTCTTGAAAGTGCTGTGTGAGGGATATGGCCACTGTGTCCAAACCCTTCGATCGCAGGGAATCAAACCTAATGGAAAATGAAGACTATGGAGAGGGCTACAATAACCTATAAGCACTTTATCCAAATTGTATTTGTGAAAATTTTTATACATTTTTGAAAATTTGACTTAGAGTGAAATTCTCTTGAAAGTGCTGTGTGAGGGATATGGCCACTGTGTCCAAACCCTTCGATCGCAGGGAATCAAACCTAATGGAAAATGAAGACTATGGACAGGGCTACAATAACCTATAAGCACTTTATCCAAATTGTATTTGTGAACATTTTTATACATTTTTGAAAATTTGACTTAGAGTGAAATTCTCTTGAAAGTGCTGTGTGAGGGATATGGCCACTGTGTCGGAACCCTTCGATCGCAGGGAATCAAACCTAATGGAAAATTAAGACTATGGACAGGGCTACAATAACCTATAAGCACTTTATCCAAATTGTATTTTTGAAAATTTTTACGCATTTTTGAAAATTTGACTTAGAGTGAAATTCTCTTGAAAGTGATGTGTGAGGGATATGGCCACTGTGTCCAAACCCTTCGATCGCAGGGAATCAAACCTAATGGAAAATGAAGACTATGGACAGGGCTACAATAACCTATAAGCTACAATAACCTATAAGCACTTTATCCAAATTGTATTTGTGAACATTTTTATACATTTTTGAAAATTTGACTTAGAGTGAAATTCTCTTGAAAGTGCTGTGTGAGGGATATGGACACTGTGTCCAAACCCTTCGATCGCAGGGAATCAAACCTAATGGAAAATGAAGACTATGGACAGGGCTACAATAACCTATAAGCACTTTATCCAAATTGTATTTTTGAAAATTTTTACACATTTTTGAAAATTTGACTTAGAGTGAAATTCTCTTGAAAGTGATGTGTGAGGGATATGGCCACTGTGTCCAAACCCTTCGATCGCAGGGAATCAAACCTAATGGAAAATGAAGACTATGGACAGGGCTACAATAACCTGTAAGCACTTTATCCAAATTGTATTTGTGAAAATTTATAAAAATTTTTGAAAATTTGACTTAGAGTGAAATTCTCTTGAAAGTGCTGTGTGAGGGATATGGCCACTGTGTCCAAACCCTTCGATCGCAGGGAATCAAACCTAATGGAAAATGAAGACTATGGACAGGGCTACAATAACCTATAAGCACTTTATCCAAATTGTATTTGTGAAAATTTTTATACATTTTTGAAAATTTGACTTAGAGTGAAATTCTCTTGAAAGTGCTGTGTGAGGGATATGGCCACTGTGTCGGAACCCTTTGATCGCAGGGAATCAAACCTAATGGAAAATTAAGACTATGGACAGGGCTACAATAACCTATAAGCTTTTTATCCAAATTGTATTTGTGAAAATTTTTACACATTTTTGAAAATTTGACTTAGAGTGAAATTCTCTTGAAAGTGCTGTGTGAGGGATATGGCCACTGTGTCCAAACCCTTCGATCGCAGGGAATCAAAACTAATGGAAAATGAAGACTATGGACAGGGCTACAATAACCTATAAGCTACAATAACCTATAAGCACTTTATCCAAATTGTATTTGTGAAAATTTTTATACATTTTTGAAAATTTGACTTAGAGTGAAATTCTCTTGAAAGTGCTGTGTGAGGGATATGGCCACTGTGTCCAAACCCTTCGATCGCAGGGAATCAAACCTAATGGAAAATGAAGACTATGGACAGGGCTACAATAACCTATAAGCACTTTATCCAAATTGTATTTTTGAAAATTTTTAAACATTTTTGAAAATTTGACTTAGAGTGAAATTCTCTTGAAAGTGATGTGTGAGGGATATGGCCACTGTGTCCAAACCCTTCGATCGCAGGGAATCAAACCTAATGGAAAATGAAGACTATGGACAGGGCTACAATAACCTATAAGCACTTTATCCAAATTGTATTTGTGAAAATTTTTATACATTTTTGAAAATTTGACTTAGAGTGAAATTCTCTTGAAAGTGCTGTGTGAGGGATATGGCCACTGTGTCCAAACCCTTCGATCGCAGGGAATCAAACCTAATGGAAAATGAAGACTATGGACAGGGCTACAAAAACCTAAAAGCACTTTATCCAAATTGTATTTGTGAAAATTTTTATACATTCTTGAAAATTTGACTTAGAGTGAAATTCTCTTGAAAGTGCTGTGTGAGGGATATGGCCACTGTGTCCAAACCCTTCGATCGCAGGGAATCAAACCTAATGGAAAATGAAGACTATGGACAGGGCTACAATAACCTATAAGCTACAATAACCTATAAGCACTTTATCCAAATTGTATTTGTGAAAATTTTTATACATTTTTAAAAATTTAACTTAGAGTGAAATTCTCTTGAAAGTGCTGTGTGAGGGATATGGCCACTGTGTCCAAACCCTTCGATCGCAGGGAATCAAACCTAATGGAAAATGAAGACTATGGACAGGGCTACAATAACCTATAAGCACTTTATCCAAATTGTATTTGTGAAAATGTTTATACATTTTTGAAAATTTGACTTAGAGTGAAATTCTCTTGAAAGTGCCGTGTGAGGGATATGGCCACTGTGTCCAAACCCTTCAATCGCAGGGAACCAAACCTAATGGAAAATGAAGACTATGGACAGGGCTACAATAACCTATAAGCACTTTATCCAAACTGTATTTGTGAAAATATTTATACATTTTTGAAAATTTGACTTAGAGTGAAATTTTCTTGAAAGTGCTGTGTGAGGTATATGGCCACTGTGTCCAAACCCTTCGATCGCAGGGAATCAAACCTAATGGAAAATGAAGACTATGGACAGGGTTACAATAACCTATAAGCTACAATAACCTATAAGCACTTTATCCAAATTGTATTTGTGAAAATTTTTATACATTTTTGAAAATTTGACTTAGAGTGAAATTCTCTTGAAAGTGCTGTGTGAGCGATATGGCCACTGTGTCCAAACCCTTCGATCGCAGGGAATTACACCTAATAGAAAATGAAGACTATGGACAGGGCTACAATAACCTATAATTGTATTTGTGAAATTTTCTATACATTTTTGAAAATTTGACTTAGAGTGAAATTCTCTTGAAAGTGCTGTGTGAGGGATATGGCCACTGTGTCCAAACCCTTCGATCGCAGGGAACCCAACCTAATGGAAAATGAAGACTATGGACAGGGCTACAATAACCTATAAGCTACAATAACCTATAAGCACTTTATCCAAATTGTATTTGTGAAAATGTTTATACATTTTTGAAAATTTGACTTAGAGTGAAATTCTCTTGAAAGTGCTGTGTGAGGGATATGGCCACTTTGTCCAAACCCTTCGATCGCAGGGAATCAAACCTAATGGAAAATGAAGACTATGGACAGGGCTACAATAACCTATAAGCACTTTATCCAAATTGTATTTGTGAAAATTTTTATACATTTTTGAAAATTTGACTTAGAGTGAAATTCTCTTGAAAGTGCTGTGTGAGGGATATGGCCACTGTGTCCAAACCCTTCGATCGCAGGGAATCAAACCTAATGGAAAATGAAGACTATGGACAGGGCTACAATAACCTATAAGCTACAATAACCTATAAGCACTTTATACAAATTGTATTTGTGAAAATTTTTATACATTTTTGAAAATTTGACTTAGAGTGAAATTCTCTTGAAAGTGCTGTGTGAGGGATATGGCCACTGTGTCCAAACCCTTCGATCGCAGGGAATTAAACCTAATGGAAAATAAAGACTATGGACAGGGCTACAATAACCTATAAGATTTTTATCCAAATTGTATTTGTGAAAATTTTTATACATTTTTGAAAATTTGACTTAGAGTGAAATTCTCTTGAAAGTGCTGTGTGAGGGATATGGCCACTGTGTCCAAACCCTTCGATCGCAGGGAACCAAACCTAATGGAAAATAAAGACTATGGACAGGGCTACAATAACCTAGAAGCACTTTATCCAAGTTTTATTTGTGAAAATTTTTATACATTTTTGAAAATTTGACTTAGAGTGAAATTCTCTTGAAAGTGCTGTGTGAGGGATATGGCCACTGTGTCCAAACCCTTCGATCGCAGGGAATCAAACCTAATGGAAAATGAAGACTATGGACAGGGCTACAATAACCTATAAGCTACAATAGCCTATAAGCACTTTATCCAAATCGTATTTGTGAAAATTTTTATACATTTTTGAAAATTTGACTTAGAGTGAAATTCTCTTGAAAGTGCTGTGTGAGGGATATGGCCACTGTGTCCAAACCCTTCGATCGCAGGGAACCAAACCTAATGGAAAAAGAAGACTATGGACAGGGCTACAATAACCTATAAGCACTTTATCCAAACTGTATTTGTGAAAATTTTTATACATTTTTGAAAATTTGACTTAGAGTGAAATTCTCTTGAAAGTGCTGTGTGAGGGATATGGCCACTGTGGCCAAACCCTTCGATCGCAGGGAATAAAACCTAATGGAAAATGAAGACTATGGACAGGGCTACAATAACCTATAAGCTACAATAACCTATAAGCACTTTATCCAAATTGTATTTGTGAAAATTTTTATACATTTTTGAAAATTTGACTTAGAGTGAAATTCTCTTGAAAGTGCTGTGTGAGGGATATGGCCACTGTGTCCAAACCCTTCGATCGCAGGGAATCACACCTAATAGAAAATGAAGACTATGGACAGGGCTACAATAACCTATAAACACTTTATCCAAATTGTATTTGTGAAAATGTTTATACATTTTTGAAAATTTGACTTAGAGTGAAATTCTCTTGAAAGTGCTGTGTGAGGAATATGGCCACTGTGTCCAAACCCTTCGATCGCACGGAACCAAACCTAATGGAAAATGAAGACTATGGACAGGGCTACAATAACCTATAAGCACTTTATCCAAACTGTATTTGTGAAAATTTTTATACATTTTTGAAAATTTGACTTAGAGTGAAATTCTCTTGAAAGTGCTGTGTGAGGTATATGGCCACTGTGTCCAAACCCTTCGATCGCAGGGAATCAAACCTAATGGAAAATGAAGACTATGGACAGGGCTACAATAACCTATAAGCTACAATAACCTATAAGCACTTTATCCAAATTGTATTTGTGAAAATTTTTATACATTTTTGAAAATTTGACTTAGAGTGAAATTCTCTTGAAAGTGCTGTGTGAGGGATATGGCCACTGTGTCCAAACCCTTCGATCGCAGGGAATCAAACCTAATGGAAAATGAAGACTATGGACAGGGCTACAATAACCTATAAGCACTTTATCCAAATTGTATTTGTGAAAATTTTTATACATTTTTGAAAATTTGACTTAGAGTGAAATTCTCTTGAAAGTGCTGTGTGAGGGATATGGCCACTGTGTCCAAACCCTTCGATCGCGGGGAACCAAACCTAATGGAAAATGAAGACTATGGACAGGGCTACAATAACCTATAAGCTACAATAACCTATAAGCACTTTATCCAAATTGTATTTGTGAAAATTTTTATACATTTTTGAAAATTTGACTTAGAGTGAAATTCTCTTGAAAGTGCTGTGTGAGGGATATGGCCACTGTGTCCAAACCCTTCGATCGCAGGGAATCAAACCTAATGGAAAATGAAGACTATGGACAGGGCTACAATAACCTATAAGCACTTTATCCAAATTGTATTTGTGAAAATTTTTATACATTTTTGAAAATTTGACTTAGAGTGAAATTCTCTTGAAAGTGCTGTGTGAGGGATATGGCCACTGTGTCCAAACCCTTCGATCACAGGGAATCAAACCTAATGGAAAATGAAGACTATGGACAGGGCTACAATAACCTATAAGCTACAATAACCTATAAGCACTTTATCCAAATTGTATTTGTGAAAATTTTTATACATTTTTGAAAATTTAACTTAGAGTGAAATTCTCTTGAAAGTGCTGTGTGAGGGATATGGCCACTGTGTCCAAACCCTTCGATCGTAGGGAATCAAACCTAATGGAAAATGAAGACTATGGACAGGGCTACAATAACCTATAAGCACTTTATCCAAATTGTATTTGTGAAAATTTTTATACATTTTTGAAAATTTGACTTAGAGTGAAATTCTCTTGAAAGTGCTGTGTGAGGGATATGGCCACTGTGTCCAAACCCTTCGATCGCAGGGAATCAAACCTAATGGAAAATGAAGACTATGGACAGGGCTACAATAACCTATAAGCACTTTATCCAAATTGTATTTGTGAAAATTTTTATACATTTTTGAAAATTTGACTTAGAGTGAAATTCTCTTGAAAGTGCTGTGTGAGGGATATGGCCACTGTGTCCAAACCCTTCGATCGCAGGGAATCAAACCTAATGGAAAATGAAGACTATGGACAGGGCTACAATAACCTATAAGCTACAATAACCTATAAGCACTTTATCCAAATTGTATTTGTGAAAATTTTTATACATTTTTGAAAATTTGACTTAGAGTGAAATTCTCTTGAAAGTGCTGTGTGAGGGATATGGCCACTGTGTCCAAACCCTTCGATCGCAGGGAACCAAACCTAATGGAAACTGAAGACTATGGACAGGGCTACAATAACCTATAAGCACTTTATCCAAACTGTATTTGTGAAAATTTTTATACATTTTTGAAAATTTGACTTAGAGTGAAATTCTCTTGAAAGTGCTGTGTGAGGGATATGACCACTGTGTCCAAACCCTTCGATCGCAGGGAATAAAACCTAATGGAAAATGAAGACTATGGACAGGGCTACAATAACCTATAAGCTACAATAACCTATAAGCACTTTATCCAAATTGTATTTGTGAAAATTTTTATACATTTTTGAAAATTTGACTTAGAGTGAAATTCTCTTGAAAGTGCTGTGTGAGGGATATGGCCACTGTGTCCAAACCCTTCGATCGCAGGGAATCACACCTAATAGAAAATGAAGACTATGGACAGGGCTACAATAACCTATAAACACTTTATCCAAATTGTATTTGTGAAAATGTTTATACATTTTTGAAAATTTGACTTAGAGTGAAATTCTCTTGAAAGTGCTGTGTGAGGAATATGGCCACTGTGTCCAAACCCTTCGATCGCAGGGAACCAAACCTAATGGAAAATGAAGACTATGGACAGGGCTACAATAACCTATAAGCACTTTATCCAAACTGTATTTGTGAAAATTTTTATACATTTTTGAAAATTTGACTTAGAGTGAAATTCTCTTGAAAGTGCTGTGTGAGGTATATGGCCACTGTGTCCAAACCCTTCGATCGCAGGGAATCAAACCTAAAGGAAAATGAAGACTATGGACAGGGCTACAATAACCTATAAGCTACAATAACCTATAAGCACTTTATCCAAATTGTATTTGTGAAAATTTTTATACATTTTTGAAAATTTGACTTAGAGTGAAATTCTCTTGAAAGTGCTGTGTGAGGGATATGGCCACTGTGTCCAAACCCTTCGATCGCAGGGAATCAAACCTAATGGAAAATGAAGACTATGGACAGGGCTACAATAACCTATAAGCACTTTATCCAAATTGTATTTGTGAAAATTTTTATACATTTTTGAAAATTTGACTTAGAGTGAAATTCTCTTGAAAGTGCTGTGTGAGGGATATGGCCACTGTGTCCAAACCCTTCGATCGCGGGGAACCAAACCTAATGGAAAATGAAGACTATGGACAGGGCTACAATAACCTATAAGCTACAATAACCTATAAGCACTTTATCCAAATTGTATTTGTGAAAATTTTTATACATTTTTGAAAATTTGACTTAGAGTGAAATTCTCTTGAAAGTGCTGTGTGAGGGATATGGCCACTGTGTCCAAACCCTTCGATCGCAGGGAATCAAACCTAATGGAAAATGAAGACTATGGACAGGGCTACAATAACCTATAAGCACTTTATCCAAATTGTATTTGTGAAAATTTTTATACATTTTTGAAAATTTGACTTAGAGTGAAATTCTCTTGAAAGTGCTGTGTGAGGGATATGGCCACTGTGTCCAAACCCTTCGATCGCAGGGAATCAAACCTAATGGAAAATGAAGACTATGGACAGGCCTACAATAACCTATAAGCTACAATAACCTATAAGCACTTTATCCAAATTGTATTTGTGAAAATTTTTATACATTTTTGAAAATTTAACTTAGAGTGAAATTCTCTTGAAAGTGCTGTGTGAGGGATATGGCCACTGTGTCCAAACCCTTCGATCGTAGGGAATCAAACCTAATGGAAAATGAAGACTATGGACAGGGCTACAATAACCTATAAGCACTTTATCCAAATTGTATTTGTGAAAATTTTTATACATTTTTGAAAATTTGACTTAGAGTGAAATTCTCTTGAAAGTGCTGTGTGAGGGATATGGCCACTGTGTCCAAACCCTTCGATCGCAGGGAACCAAACCTAATGGAAAATGAAGACTATGGACAGGGCTACAATAACCTATAAGCACTTTATCCAAACTGTATTTGTGAAAATTTTTATACATTTTTGAAAATTTGACTTAGAGTGAAATTCTCTTGAAAGTGCTGTGTGAGGGATATGGCCACTGTGTCCAAACCCTTCGATCGCAGGGAATCAAACCTAATGGAAAATGAAGACTATGGACAGGGCTACAACAACCTATAAGCACTTTATCCAAATTGTATTTGTGAAAATTTTTATACATTTTTGAAAATTTGACTTAGAGTGAAATTCTCTTGAAAGTGCTGTGTGAGGGATATGGCCACTGTGTCCAAACCCTTCGATCGCAGGGAATCAAACCTAATGGAAAATGAAGACTATGGACAGGGCTACAATAACCTATAAGCTATAATAACCTATAAGCACTTTATCCAAATTGTATTTGTGAAAATTTTTATACATTTTTGAAAATTTGACTTAGAGTGAAATTCTCTTGAAAGTTCTGTGGTAGGGATATGGCCACTGTGTCCAAACCCTTCGATCGCAGGGAATCACACCTAATAGAAAATGAAGACTATGAACAGGGCTACAATAACCTATAAGCACTTTATCCAAATTGTATTTGTGAAAATTTTTATACATTTTTGAAAATTTGACTTAGAGTGAAATTCTCTTGATTCCCTGCGATCGAAGGGTTTGGACACAGTGGCCATATCCCTCACACAGCACTTTCAAGAGAATTTCACTCTAAGTCAAATTTTAAAAAATGTATAAAAATTTTCACAAATACAATTTGGATAAAGTGCTTATAGGTTATTGTAGCCCTGTCCATAGTCTTCATTTTCCATTAGGTTTGATTCCCTGCGATCGAAGGGTTTGGACACAGTGGCCATATCCCTCACACAGCACTTTCAAGAGAATTTCACTCTAAGTCAAATTTTCAAAAATGTATAAAAATTTTCACAAATACAGTTTGGATAAAGTGCTTATAGGTTATTGTAGCCCTGTCCATAGTCTTCATTTTCCATTAGGTTTGGTTCCCTGCGATCGAAGGGTTTGGACACAGTGGCCATATCCCTCACACAGCACTTTCAAGAGAATTTCACTCTAAGTCAAATTTTCAAAAATGTATAAAAATTTTCACAAATACAATTTGGATAAAGTGCTTATAGGTTATTGTAGCCCTGTCCATAGTCTTCATTTTCCATTAGGTTTGATTCCCTACGATCGAAGGGTTTGGACACAGTGGCCATATCCCTCACACAGCACTTTCCAGAGAATTTCACTCTAAGTTAAATTTTCAAATATGTATAAAAATTTTCACAAATACAATTTGGATATGGCCACTGTGTCCAAACCCTTCGATCGCAGGGAATCAAACCTAATGGAAAATGAAGACTATGGACAGGGCTACAATAACCTATAAGATACAATAACCTATAAGCACTTTATCCAAATTGTATTTGTGAAAATTTTTATACATTTTTGAAAATTTAACTTAGAGTGAAATTCTCTTGAAAGTGCTGTGTGAGGGATATGGCCAGTGTGTCCAAACCCTTCGATCGCAGGGAATCAAACCTAATGGAAAATGAAGACTATGGACAGGGCTACAATAACCTATAAGCACTTTATCCAAATTGTATTTGTGAAAATTTTTATACATTTTTGAAAATTTGACTTAGAGTGAAATTCTCTTGAAAGTGCTGTGTGAGGGATATGGCCACTGTGTCCAAACCCTTCGATCGCGGGGAACCAAACCTAATGGAAAATGAAGACTATAGACAGGGCTACAATAACCTATAAGCACTTTATCCAAATTGTATTTGTGAAAATTTTTATACATTTTTGAAAATTTGACTTGGAGTGAAATTCTCTTGAAAGTGCTGTGTGAGGGATATGGCCACTGTGTCCAAACCCTTCGATCGCAGGGAATCAAACCTAATGGAAAATGAAGACTATGGACAGGGCTACAATAACCTATAAGCACTTTATCCAAATTGTATTTGTGAAAATTTTTATACATTTTTGAAAATTTGACTTAGAGTGAAATTCTCTTGAAAGTGCTGTGTGAGGGATATGGCCACTGTGTCCAAACCCTTCGATCGCAGGGAACCAAACCTAATGGAAAATGAAGACTATGGACAGGGCTACAATAACCTATAAGCACTTTGTCCAAACTGTATTTGTGAAAATTTTTATACATTTTTGAAAATTTGACTTAGAGTGAAATTCTCTTGAAAGTGCTGTGTGAGGGATATGGCCACTGTGTCCAAACCCTTCGATCGCAGGGAATCAAACCTAATGGAAAATGAAGACTATGGACAGGGCTACAATAACCTATAAGCTATAATAACCTATAAGCACTTTATCCAAATTGTATTTGTGAAAATTTTTATACATTTTTGAAAATTTGACTTAGAGTGAAATTCTCTTGAAAGTGCTGTGTGAGGGATATGGCCACTGTGTCCAAACCCTTCGATCGCAGGGAATCACACCTAATAGAAAATGAAGACTATGGACAGGGCTACAATAACCTATAAGCACTTTATCCAAATTGTATTTGTGAAAATTTTTATACATTTTTGAAAATTTGACTTAGAGTGAAATTCTCTTGAAAGTGCTGTGTGAGGGATATGGCCACTTTGTCCAAACTCTTCGATCGCAGGGAATCAAACCTAATGGAAAATGAAGACTATGGACAGGGCTACAATAACCTATAAGCACTTTATCCAAATTGTATTTGTGAACATTTTTATACATTTTTGAAAATTTGACTTAGAGTGAAATTCTCTTGAAAGTGCTGTGTGAGGGATATGGCCACTGTGTCCAAACCCTTCGATCGCAGGGAATCAAACACAATGGAAAATGAAGACTATGGACAGGGCTACAATAACCTATAAGCACTTTATCCAAATTGTATTTGTGAAAATTTTTATACATTTTTGAAAATTTGACTTAGAGTGAAATTCTCTTGAAAGTGCTGTGTGAGGGATATGGCCACTGTGTCCAAACCCTTCGATCGCAGGTAATCAAACCTAATGGAAAATGAAGACTATGGACAGGGCTACAATAACCTATAAGCACTTTATCCAAATTGTATTTGTGAAAATTTTTATACATTTTTGAAAATTTGACTTAGAGTGAAACTTCTTGAAAGTGCTGTGTGAGGGATATGGCCACTGTGTCCAAACCCTTCGATCGCAGGGAATCAAACCTAATGGAAAATGAAGACTATGGACAGGGCTACAATAACCTATAAGCTACAATAACCTATAAGCACTTTATACAAATTGTATTTGTGAAAATTTTTATACATTTTTGAAAATTTGACTTAGAGTGAAATTCTCTTGAAAGTGCTGTGTGAGGGATATGGCCACTGTGTCCAAACCCTTCGATCGCAGGGAATCAAACCTAATGGAAAATGAAGACTATGGACAGGGCTACAATAACCTATAAGCACTTTATCCAAATTGTATTTGTGAAAATTTTTATACATTTTTGAAAATTTGACTTAGAGTGAAATTCTCTTGAAAGTGCTGTGTGAGGGATATGGCCACTGTGTCCAAACCCTTCGATCGCAGGGAATCAAACCTAATGGAAAATGAAGACTATGGACAGGGCTACAATAACCTATAAGCTTCAATAACCTATAAGCACTTTATACAAATTGTATTTGTGAAAATTTTTATACATTTTTGAAAATTTGACTTAGAGTGAAATTCTCTTGAAAGTGCTGTGTGAGGGATATGGCCACTGTGTCCAAACCCTTCGATCGCAGGGAATCAAACCTAATGGAAAATGAAGACTATGGACAGGGCTACAATAACCTATAAGCTACAATAACCTATAAGCACTTTATACAAATTGTATTTGTGAAAATTTTTATAAATTTTTGAAAATTTAACTTAGAGTGAAATTCTCTTGAAAGTGCTGTGTGAGGGATATGGCCACTGTGTCCAAACCCTTCGATCGCAGGGAATTAAACCTAATGGAAAATGAAGACTATGGACAGGGCTACAATAACCTATAAGCACTTTATCCAAATTGTATTTGTGAAAATTTTTATACATTTTTGAAAATTTGACTTAGAGTGAAATTCTCTTGAAAGTGCTGTGTGAGGGATATGGCCACTGTGTCCAAACCCTTCGATCGCAGGGAATCAAACCTAATGGAAAATGAAGACTATGGACAGGGCTACAATAACCTATAAGCTACAATAACCTATAAGCATTCTATCCAAATTGTATTTGTGAAAATTTTTATACATTTTTGAAAACTTGACTTAGAGTGAAATTCTCTTGAAAGTGCTGTGTGAGGGATATGGCCACTGTGTCCAAACCCTTCGATCGCGGGGAATTAAACCTAATGGAAAACGAAGACTATGGACAGGGCTACAATAACCTATAAGCACTTTATCCAAATTGTATTTGTGAAAATTTTTATACATTTTTGAAAATTTGACTTAGAGTGAAATTCTCTTGAAAGTGCTGTGTGAGGGATATGGCCACTGTGTCCAAACCCTTCGATCGCAGGGAATCAAACCTAATGGAAAATGAAGACTATGGACAGGGCTACAATAACCTATAAGCACTTTATCCAAATTGTATTTGTGAAAATTTTTATACATTTTTGAAAATTTGACTTAGAGTGAAATTCTCTTGAAAGTGCTGTGTGAGGGATATGGCCACTGTGTCCAAACCCTTCGATCGCAGGGAATCAAACCTAATGGAAAATGAAGACTATGGACAGGGCTACAATAACCTATAAGCTACAATAACCTTTAAGCTACAATAACCTATAAGCACTTTATCCAAATTGTATTTGTGAACATTTTTATACATTTTTGAAAATTTAACTTAGAGTGAAATTCTCTTGAAAGTGCTGTGTGAGGGATATGGCCACTGTGTCCAAACCCTTCGATCGCAGGGAATCAAACCTAATGGAAAATGAAGACTATGGACAGGGCTACAATAACATATAAGCACTTTATCCAAATTGTATTTGTGAAAATGTTTATACATTTTTGAAAATTTGACTTAGAGTGAAATTCTCTTGAAAGTGCTGTGTGAGGGATATGGCCACTGTGTCCAAACCCTTCGATCGCAGGGAATCAAACCTAATGGAAAATGAAGACTATGGACAGGGCTACAATAACCTATAAGTACTTTATCCAAATTGTATTTGTGAAAATTTTTATACATTTTTGAAAATTTGACTTAGAGTGAAATTCTCTTGAAAGTGCTGTGTGAGGGATATGGCCACTGTGTCCAAACCCTTCGATCGCAGGGAATCAAACCTAATGGAAAATGAAGACTATGGACAGGGCTACAATAACCTATAAGCTACAATAACCTATAAGCACTTTATACAAATTGTATTTGTGAAAATTTTTATACATTTTTGAAAATTTGACTTAGAGTGAAATTCTCTTGAAAGTGCTGTGTGAGGGATATGGCCACTGTGTCCAAACCCTTCGATCGCAGGGAATCAAACCTAATGGAAAATGAAGACTATGGACAGGGCTACAATAACCTATAAGCTCTTTATCCAAATTGTATTTGTGAAAATTTTTATACATTTTTGAAAATTTGACTTAGAGTGAAATTCTCTTGAAAGTGCTGTGTGAGGGATATGGCCACTGTGTCCAAACCCTTCGATCGCAGGGAATCAAACCTAATGGAAAATGAAGACTATGGACAGGGCTACAATAACCTATAAGCTACAATAACCTATAAGCACTTTATACAAATTGTATTTGTGAAAATTTTTATACATTTTTGAAAATTTGACTTAAAGTGAAATTCTCTTGAAAGTGCTGTGTGAGGGATATGGCCACTGTGTCCAAACCCTTCGATCGCAGGGAATCAAACCTAATGAAAAATGAAGACTATGGACAGGGCTACAATAACCTATAAGCACTTTATACAAATTGTATTTGTGAAAATTTTTATAAATTTTTGAAAATTTAACTTAGAGTGAAATTCTCTTGAAAGTGCTGTGTGAGGGATATGGCCACTGTGTCCAAACCCTTCGATCGCAGGGAATTAAACCTAATGGAAAATGAAGACTATGGACAGGGCTACAATAACCTATAAGCACTTTATCCAAATTGTATTTGTGAAAATTTTTATACATTTTTGAAAATTTGACTTAGAGTGAAATTCTCTTGAAAGTGCTGTGTGAGGGATATGGCCACTGTGTCCAAACCCTTCGATCGCAGGGAACCAAACCTAATGGAAAATAAAGACTATGGACAGGGCTACAATAACCTATAAGCACTTTATCCAAACTGTATTTGTGAAAATTTTTATACATTTTTGAAAATTTGACTTAGAGTGAAATTCTCTTGAAAGTGCTGTGTGAGGGATATGGCCACTGTGTCCAAACCCTTCGATCGCAGGGAATCAAACCTAATGGAAAATGAAGACTATGGACAGGGCTACAATAACCTATAAGCTACAATAACCTATAAGCACTCTATCCAAATTGTATTTGTGAAAATTTTTATACATTTTTGAAAACTTGACTTAGAGTGAAATTCTCTTGAAAGTGCTGTGTGAGGGATATGGCCACTGTGTCCAAACCCTTCGATCGCGGGGAATCAAACCTAATGGAAAACGAAGACTATGGACAGGGCTACAATAACCTATAAGCACTTTATCCAAATTGTATTTGTGAAAATTTTTATACATTTTTGAAAATTTGACTTAGAGTGAAATTCTCTTGAAAGTGCTGTGTGAGGGATATGGCCACTGTGTCCAAACCCTTCGATCGCAGGGAATCAAACCTAATGGAAAATGAAGACTATGGACAGGGCTACAATAACCTATAAGCACTTTATCCAAATTGTATTTGTGAAAATTTTTATACATTTTTGAAAATTTGACTTAGAGTGAAATTCTCTTGAAAGTGCTGTGTGAGGGATATGGCCACTGTGTCCAAACCCTTCGATCGCAGGGAATCAAACCTAATGGAAAATGAAGACTATGGACAGGGCTACAATAACCTATAAGCTACAATAACCTATAAGCTACAATAACCTATAAGCACTTTATCCAAATTGTATTTGTGAACATTTTTATACATTTTTGAAAATTTAACTTAGAGTGAAATTCTCTTGAAAGTGCTGTGTGAGGGATATGGCCACTGTGTCCAAACCCTTCGATCGCAGGGAATCAAACCTAATGGAAAATTAAGACTATGGACAGGGCTACAATAACATATAAGCACTTTATCCAAATTGTATTTGTGAAAATGTTTATATATTTTTGAAAATTTGACTTAGAGTGAAATTCTCTTGAAAGTGCTGTGTGAGGGATATGGCCACTGTGTCCAAACCCTTCGATCGCAGGGAATCAAACCTAATGGAAAATGAAGACTATGGACAGGGCTACAATAACCTATAAGCTACAATAACCTATAAGCACTTTATACAAATTGTATTTGTGAAAATTTTTATACATTTTTGAAAATTTGACTTAGAGTGAAATTCTCTTGAAAGTGCTGTGTGAGGGATATGGCCACTGTGTCCAAACCCTTCGATCGCAGGGAATCACACCTAATAGAAAATGAAGACTATGGACAGGGCTACAATAACCTATAAGCACTTTATCCAAATTGTATTTGTGAAAATGTTTATACATTTTTGAAAATTTGACTTAGAGTGAAATTCTCTTGAAAGTGCTGTGTGAGGGATATGGCCACTGTGTCCAAACCCTTCGATCGCAGGGAATCAAACCTAATGGAAAATTAAGACTATGGACAGGGCCACAATAACCTATAAGCACTTTATCCAAATTGTATTTGTGAAAATTTTTATACATTTTTGAAAATTTGACTTAGAGTGAAATTCTCTTGAAAGTGCTGTGTGAGGGATATGGCCACTGTGTCCAAACCCTTCGATCGCAGGGAATCAAACCCAATGGAAAATGAAGACTATGGATAGGGCTACAATAACCTATAAGCACTTTATCCAAATTGTATTTGTGAAAATTTTTATACATTTTTGAAAATTTGACTTAGAGTGAAATTCTCTTGAAAGTGCTGTGTGAGGGATATGGCCACTGTGTCCAAACCTTCGATCGCAGGGAATCAAACCTAATGGAAAATTAAGACTATGGACAGGGCTACAATAACCTATAAGCACTTTATCCAAATTGTATTTGTGAAAATTTTTATACATTTTTGAAAATTTGACTTAGAGTGAAATTCTCTTGAAAGTGCTGTGTGAGGGATATGGCCACTGTGTCCAAACCCTTCGATCGCAGGGAATCAAACCTAATGGAAAATTAAGACTATGGACAGGGCCACAATAACCTATAAGCACTTTATCCAAATTGTATTTGTGAAAATTTTTATACATTTTTGAAAATTTGACTTAGAGTGAAATTCTCTTGAAAGTGCTGTGTGAGGGATATGGCCACTGTGTCCAAACCCTTCGATCGCAGGGAATCAAACCCAATGGAAAATGAAGACTATGGACAGGGCTACAATAACCTATAAGCACTTTATCCAAATTGTATTTGTGAAAATTTTTATACATTTTTGAAAATTTGACTTAGAGTGAAATTCTCTTGAAAGTGCTGTGTGAGGGATATGGCCACTGTGTCCAAACCCTTCGATCGCAGGGAATCAAACCTAATGGAAAATTAAGACTATGGACAGGGCCACAATAACCTATAAGCACTTTATCCAAATTGTATTTGTGAAAATTTTTATACATTTTTGAAAATTTGACTTAGAGTGAAATTCTCTTGAAAGTGCTGTGTGAGGGATATGGCCACTGTGTCCAAACCCTTCGATCGCAGGGAATCAAACCCAATGGAAAATGAAGACTATGGACAGGGCTACAATAACCTATAAGCACTTTATCCAAATTGTATTTGTGAAAATTTTTATACATTTTTGAAAATTTGACTTAGAGTGAAATTCTCTTGAAAGTGCTGTGTGAGGGATATGGCCACTGTGTCCAAACCTTCGATCGCAGGGAATCAAACCTAATGGAAAATTAAGACTATGGACAGGGCTACAATAACCTATAAGCACTTTATCCAAATTGTATTTGTGAAAATTTTTATACATTTTTGAAAATTTGACTTAGAGTGAAATTCTCTTGAAAGTGCTGTGTGAGGGATATGGCCACTGTGTCCAAACCCTTCGATCGCAGGGAATCAAACCTAATGGAAAATGAAGACTATGGACAGGGCTACAATAACCTATAAGCTACAATAACCTATATGCACTTTATACAAATTGTATTTGTGAAAATTTTTATAAATTTTTGAAAATTTAACTTAGAGTGAAATTCTCTTGAAAGTGCTGTGTGAGGGATATGGCCACTGTGTCCAAACCCTTCGATCGCAGGGAATCAAACCTAATGGAAAATGAAGACTATGGACAGGGCTACAATAACCTATAAGCTACAATAACCTATAAGCACTTTATCCAAATTGTATTTGTGAAAATTTTTATACATTTTTGAAAATTTGACTTAGAGTGAAATTCTCTTGAAAGTGCTGTGTGAGGGATATGGCCACTGTGTCCAAACCCTTCGATCGCAGGGAACCAAACCTAATGGAAAATGAAGACTATGGACAGGGCTACAATATCCTATAAGCACTTTATCCAAACTGTATTTGTGAAAATTTTTATACATTTTTGAAAATTTGACTTAGAGTGAAATTCTCTTGAAAGTGCTGTGTGAGGGATATGGCCACTGTGTCCAAACCCTTCGATCGCAGGGAATCAAACCTAATGAAAAATTAAGACTATGGACAGGGCTACAATAACCTATAAGCTACAATAACCTATAAGCACTTTATCCAAATTGTATTTGTGAAAATTTTTATACATTTTTGAAAATTTGACTTAGAGTGAAATTCTCTTGAAAGTGCTGTGTGAGGGATATGGCCACTGTGTCCAAACCCTTCAATCGCAGGAAATCACACCTAATAGAAAATGAAGACTATGGACAGGGCTACAATAACCTATAAGCACTTTATCCAAATTGTATTTGTGAAAATGTTTATACATTTTTGAAAATTTGACTTAGAGTGAAATTCTCTTGAAAGTGCTGTGTGAGGGATATGGCCACTGTGTCCAAACCCTTCGATCGCAGGGAACCAAACCTAATGGGAAATGAAGACTATGGACAGGGCTACAATAACCTATAAGCACTTTATCCAAATTGTATTTGTGAAAATTTTTATACATTTTTGAAAATTTGACTTAGAGTGAAATTCTCTTGAAAGTGCTGTGTGAGGGATATGGCCACTGTGTCCAAACCCTTCGATCGCAGGGAATCAAACCTAATGGAAAATGAAGACTATGGACAGGGCTACAATAACCTATAAGCTACAATAACCGATAAGCACTTTATCCAAATTGTATTTGTGAAAATTTTTATACATTTTTGAAAATTTGACTTAGAGTGAAATTCTCTTGAAAGTGCTGTGTGAGGGATATGGCCACTGTGTCCAAACCCTTCGATCGCAGGGAATCAAACCTAATGGAAAATGAAGACTATGGACAGGGCTACAATAACCTATAAGCACTTTATCCAAATTGTATTTGTGAAAATGTTTATACATTTTTGAAAATTTGACTTAGAGTGAAATTCTCTTGAAAGTGCTGTGTGAGGGATATGGCCACTGTGTCCAAACCCTTCGATCGCAGGGAATCAAACCTAATGAAAAATTAAGACTATGGACAGGGCTACAATAACCTATAAGCTACAATAACCTATAAGCACTTTATCCAAATTGTATTTGTGAAAATTTTTATACATTTTTGAAAATTTTACTTAGAGTGAAATTCTCTTGAAAGTGCTGTGTGAGGGATATGGCCACTGTGTCCAAACCCTTCGATCGCAGGAAATCACACCTAATAGAAAATGAAGACTATGGACAGGGCTACAATAACCTATAAGCACTTTATCCAAATTGTATTTGTGAAAATGTTTATACATTTTTGAAAATTTGACTTAGAGTGAAATTCTCTTGAAAGTGCTGTGTGAGGGATATGGCCACTGTGTCCAAACCCTTCGATCGCAGGCAACCAAACCTAATGGAAAATGAAGACTATGGACAGGGCTACAATAACTTATAAGCACTTTATCCAAATTGTATTTGTGAAAATTTTTATACATTTTTGAAAATTTGACTTAGAGTGAAATTCTCTTGAAAGTGCTGTGTGAGGGATATGGCCACTGTGTCCAAACCCTTCGATCGCAGGGAACCAAACCTAATGGAAAATGAAGACTATGGACAGGGCTACAATATCCTATAAGCACTTTATCCAAACTGTATTTGTGAAAATTTTTATACATTTTTGAAAATTTGACTTAGAGTGAAATTCTCTTGAAAGTGCTGTGTGAGGGATATGGCCACTGTGTCCAAACCCTTCGATCGCAGGGAATCAAAACTAATGAAAAATTAAGACTATGGACAGGGCTACAATAACCTATAAGCTACAATAACCTATAAGCACTTTATCCAAATTGTATTTGTGAAAATGTTTATACATTTTTGAAAATTTGACTTAGAGTGAAATTCTCTTGAAAGTGCTGTGTGAGGGATATGGCCACTGTGTCCAAACCCTTCGATCGCAGGGAACCAAACCTAATGGGAAATGAAGACTATGGACAGGGCTACAATAACCTATAAGCACTTTATCCAAATTGTATTTGTGAAAATTTTTATACATTTTTGAAAATTTGACTTAGAGTGAAATTCTCTTGAAAGTGCTGTGTGAGGGATATGGCCACTGTGTCCAAACCCTTCGATCGCAGGGAATCAAACCTAATGGAAAATGAAGACTATGGACAGGGCTACAATAACCTATAAGCTACAATAACCGATAAGCACTTTATCCAAATTGTATTTGTGAAAATTTTTATACATTTTTGAAAATTTGACTTAGAGTGAAATTCTCTTGAAAGTGCTGTGTGAGGGATATGGCCACTGTGTCCAAACCCTTCGATCGCAGGGAATCAAACCTAATGGAAAATGAAGACTATGGACAGGGCTACAATAACCTATAAGCACTTTATCCAAATTGTATTTGTGAAAATGTTTATACATTTTTGAAAATTTGACTTAGAGTGAAATTCTCTTGAAAGTGCTGTGTGAGGGATATGGCCACTGTGTCCAAACCCTTCGATCGCAGGGAATCAAACCTAATGAAAAATTAAGACTATGGACAGGGCTACAATAACCTATAAGCTACAATAACCTATAAGCACTTTATCCAAATTGTATTTGTGAAAATTTTTATACATTTTTGAAAATTTTACTTAGAGTGAAATTCTCTTGAAAGTGCTGTGTGAGGGATATGGCCACTGTGTCCAAACCCTTCGATCGCAGGAAATCACACCTAATAGAAAATGAAGACTATGGACAGGGCTACAATAACCTATAAGCACTTTATCCAAATTGTATTTGTGAAAATGTTTATACATTTTTGAAAATTTGACTTAGAGTGAAATTCTCTTGAAAGTGCTGTGTGAGGGATATGGCCACTGTGTCCAAACCCTTCGATCGCAGGCAACCAAACCTAATGGAAAATGAAGACTATGGACAGGGCTACAATAACTTATAAGCACTTTATCCAAATTGTATTTGTGAAAATTTTTATACATTTTTGAAAATTTGACTTAGAGTGAAATTCTCTTGAAAGTGCTGTGTGAGGGATATGGCCACTGTGTCCAAACCCTTCGATCGCAGGGAACCAAACCTAATGGAAAATGAAGACTATGGACAGGGCTACAATATCCTATAAGCACTTTATCCAAACTGTATTTGTGAAAATTTTTATACATTTTTGAAAATTTGACTTAGAGTGAAATTCTCTTGAAAGTGCTGTGTGAGGGATATGGCCACTGTGTCCAAACCCTTCGATCGCAGGGAATCAAAACTAATGAAAAATTAAGACTATGGACAGGGCTACAATAACCTATAAGCTACAATAACCTATAAGCACTTTATCCAAATTGTATTTGTGAAAATGTTTATACATTTTTGAAAATTTGACTTAGAGTGAAATTCTCTTGAAAGTGCTGTGTGAGGGATATGGCCACTGTGTCCAAACCCTTCGATCGCAGGAAATCACACCTAATAGAAAATGAAGACTATGGACAGGGCTACAATAACCTATAAGCACTTTATCCAAATTGTATTTGTGAAAATGTTTATACATTTTTGAAAATTTGACTTAGAGTGAAATTCTCTTGAAAGTGCTGTGTGAGGGATATGGCCACTGTGTCCAAACCCTTCGATCGCAGGGAACCAAACCTAATGGGAAATGAAGACTATGGACAGGGCTACAATAACCTATAAGCACTTTATCCAAATTGTATTTGTGAAAATTTTTATACATTTTTGAAAATTTGACTTAGAGTGAAATTCTCTTGAAAGTGCTGTGTGAGGGATATGGCCACTGTGTCCAAACCCTTCGATCGCAGGGAATCAAACCTAATGGAAAATGAAGACTATGGACAGGGCTACAATAACCTATAAGCTACAATAACCGATAAGCACTTTATCCAAATTGTATTTGTGAAAATTTTTATACATTTTTGAAAATTTGACTTAGAGTGAAATTCTCTTGAAAGTGCTGTGTGAGGGATATGGCCACTGTGTCCAAACCCTTCGATCGCAGGGAATCAAACCTAATGGAAAATGAAGACTATGGACAGGGCTACAATAACCTATAAGCACTTTATCCAAATTGTATTTGTGAAAATGTTTATACATTTTTGAAAATTTGACTTAGAGTGAAATTCTCTTGAAAGTGCTGTGTGAGGGATATGGCCACTGTGTCCAAACCCTTCGATCGCAGGGAATCAAACCTAATGAAAAATTAAGACTATGGACAGGGCTACAATAACCTATAAGCTACAATAACCTATAAGCACTTTATCCAAATTGTATTTGTGAAAATTTTTATACATTTTTGAAAATTTTACTTAGAGTGAAATTCTCTTGAAAGTGCTGTGTGAGGGATATGGCCACTGTGTCCAAACCCTTCGATCGCAGGAAATCACACCTAATAGAAAATGAAGACTATGGACAGGGCTACAATAACCTATAAGCACTTTATCCAAATTGTATTTGTGAAAATGTTTATACATTTTTGAAAATTTGACTTAGAGTGAAATTCTCTTGAAAGTGCTGTGTGAGGGATATGGCCACTGTGTCCAAACCCTTCGATCGCAGGCAACCAAACCTAATGGAAAATGAAGACTATGGACAGGGCTACAATAACTTATAAGCACTTTATCCAAATTGTATTTGTGAAAATTTTTATACATTTTTGAAAATTTGACTTAGAGTGAAATTCTCTTGAAAGTGCTGTGTGAGGGATATGGCCACTGTGTCCAAACCCTTCGATCGCAGGGAACCAAACCTAATGGAAAATGAAGACTATGGACAGGGCTACAATATCCTATAAGCACTTTATCCAAACTGTATTTGTGAAAATTTTTATACATTTTTGAAAATTTGACTTAGAGTGAAATTCTCTTGAAAGTGCTGTGTGAGGGATATGGCCACTGTGTCCAAACCCTTCGATCGCAGGGAATCAAAACTAATGAAAAATTAAGACTATGGACAGGGCTACAATAACCTATAAGCTACAATAACCTATAAGCACTTTATCCAAATTGTATTTGTGAAAATTTTTATACATTTTTGAAAATTTGACTTAGAGTGAAATTCTCTTGAAAGTGCTGTGTGAGGGATATGGCCACTGTGTCCAAACCCTTCGATCGCAGGAAATCACACCTAATAGAAAATGAAGACTATGGACAGGGCTACAATAACCTATAAGCGCTTTATCCAAATTGTATTTGTGAAAATGTTTATACATTTTTGAAAATTTGACTTAGAGTGAAATTCTCTTGAAAGTGCTGTGTGAGGGATATGGCCACTGTGTCCAAACCCTTCGATCGCAGGGAACCAAACCTAATGGGAAATGAAGACTATGGACAGGGCTACAATAACCTATAAGCACTTTATCCAAATTGTATTTGTGAAAATTTTTATACATTTTTGAAAATTTGACTTAGAGTGAAATTCTCTTGAAAGTGCTGTGTGAGGGATATGGCCACTGTGTCCAAACCCTTCGATCGCAGGGAATCAAACCTAATGGAAAATGAAGACTATGGACAGGGCTACAATAACCTATAAGCTACAATAACCGATAAGCACTTTATCCAAATTGTATTTGTGAAAATTTTTATACATTTTTGAAAATTTGACTTAGAGTGAAATTCTCTTGAAAGTGCTGTGTGAGGGATATGGCCACTGTGTCCAAACCCTTCGATCGCAGGGAATCAAACCTAATGGAAAATGAAGACTATGGACAGGGCTACAATAACCTATAAGCACTTTATCCAAATTGTATTTGTGAAAATGTTTATACATTTTTGAAAATTTGACTTAGAGTGAAATTCTCTTGAAAGTGCTGTGTGAGGGATATGGCCACTGTGTCCAAACCCTTCGATCGCAGGGAATCAAACCTAATGAAAAATTAAGACTATGGACAGGGCTACAATAACCTATAAGCTACAATAACCTATAAGCACTTTATCCAAATTGTATTTGTGAAAATTTTTATACATTTTTGAAAATTTGACTTAGAGTGAAATTCTCTTGAAAGTGCTGTGTGAGGGATATGGCCAATGTGTCCAAACCCTTCGATCGCAGGAAATCACACCTAATAGAAAATGAAGACTATGGACAGGGCTACAATAACCTATAAGCACTTTATCCAAATTGTATTTGTGAAAATGTTTATACATTTTTGAAAATTTGACTTAGAGTGAAATTCTCTTGAAAGTGCTGTGTGAGGGATATGGCCACTGTGTCCAAACCCTTCGATCGCAGGCGACCAAACCTAATGGAAAATGAAGACTATGGACAGGGCTACAATAACTTATAAGCACTTTATCCAAATTGTATTTGTGAAAATTTTTATACATTTTTGAAAATTTGACTTAGAGTGAAATTCTCTTGAAAGTGCTGTGTGAGGGATATGGCCACTGTGTCCAAACCCTTCGATCGCAGGGAACCAAACCTAATGGAAAATGAAGACTATGGACAGGGCTACAATATCCTATAAGCACTTTATCCAAACTGTATTTGTGAAAATTTTTATACATTTTTGAAAATTTGACTTAGAGTGAAATTCTCTTGAAAGTGCTGTGTGAGGGATATGGCCACTGTGTCCAAACCCTTCGATCGCAGGGAATCAAAACTAATGAAAAATTAAGACTATGGACAGGGCTACAATAACCTATAAGCTACAATAACCTATAAGCACTTTATCCAAATTGTATTTGTGAAAATTTTTATACATTTTTGAAAATTTGACTTAGAGTGAAATTCTCTTGAAAGTGCTGTGTGAGGGATATGGCCACTGTGTCCAAACCCTTCGATCGCAGGGAATCAAAACTAATGAAAAATTAAGACTATGGACAGGGCTACAATAACCTATAAGCTACAATAACCTATAAGCACTTTATCCAAATTGTATTTGTGAAAATTTTTATACATTTTTGAAAATTTGACTTAGAGTGAAATTCTCTTGAAAGTGCTGTGTGAGGGATATGGCCACTGTGTCCAAACCCTTCGATCGCAGAAAATCACACCTAATAGAAAATGAAGACTATGGACAGGGCTACAATAACCTATAAGCACTTTATCCAAATTGTATTTGTGAAAATGTTTATACATTTTTGAAAATTTGACTTAGAGTGAAATTCTCTTGAAAGTGCTGTGTGAGGGATATGGCCACTGTGTCCAAACCCTTCGATCGCAGGGAATCAAACCTAATGGAAAATTAAGACTATGGACAGGGCTACAATAACCTATAAGCTACAATAACCTATAAGCACTTTATCCAAATTGTATTTGTGAAAATTTTTATACATTTTTGAAAATTTGACTTAGAGTGAAATTCTCTTGAAAGTGCTGTGTGAGGGATATGGCCACTGTGTCCAAACCCTTCGATCGCAGGGAATCAAACCTAATGGAAAATGAAGACTATGGACAGGGCTACAATAACCTATAAGCTACAATAACCGATAAGCACTTTATCCAAATTGTATTTGTGAAAATTTTTATACATTTTTGAAAATTTGACTTAGAGTGAAATTCTCTTGAAAGTGCTGTGTGAGGGATATGGCCACTGTGTCCAAACCCTTCGATCGCAGGGAATCAAACCTAATGGAAAATGAAGACTATGGACAGGGCTACAATAACCTATAAGCACTTTATCCAAATTGTATTTGTGAAAATGTTTATACATTTTTGAAAATTTGACTTAGAGTGAAATTCTCTTGAAAGTGCTGTGTGAGGGATATGGCCACTGTGTCCAAACCCTTCGATCGCAGGGAATCAAACCTAATGAAAAATTAAGACTATGGACAGGGCTACAATAACCTATAAGCTACAATAACCTATAAGCACTTTATCCAAATTGTATTTGTGAAAATTTTTATACATTTTTGAAAATTTGACTTAGAGTGAAATTCTCTTGAAAGTGCTGTGTGAGGGATATGGCCAATGTGTCCAAACCCTTCGATCGCAGGAAATCACACCTAATAGAAAATGAAGACTATGGACAGGGCTACAATAACCTATAAGCACTTTATCCAAATTGTATTTGTGAAAATGTTTATACATTTTTGAAAATTTGACTTAGAGTGAAATTCTCTTGAAAGTGCTGTGTGAGGGATATGGCCACTGTGTCCAAACCCTTCGATCGCAGGGAATCAAACCTAATGGAAAATGAAGACTATGGACAGGGCTACAATAACCTATAAGCACTTTATCCAAATTGTATTTGTGAAAATGTATAAACATTTTTGAAAATTTGACTTAGAGTGAAATTCTCTTGAAAGTGCTGTGTGAGGGATATGGCCACTGTGTCCAAACCCTTCGATCGCAGGGAATCAAACCTAATGGAAAATGAAGACTATGGACAGGGCTACAATAACCTATAAGCTACAATAACCGATAAGCACTTTATCCAAATTGTATTTGTGAAAATTTTTATACATTTTTGAAAATTTGACTTAGAGTGAAATTCTCTTGAAAGTGCTGTGTGAGGGATATGGCCACTGTGTCCAAACCCTTCGATCGCAGGGAATCAAACCTAATGGAAAATGAAGACTATGGACAGGGCTACAATAACCTATAAGCACTTTATCCAAATTGTATTTGTGAAAATGTTTATACATTTTTGAAAATTTGACTTAGAGTGAAATTCTCTTGAAAGTGCTGTGTGAGGGATATGGCCACTGTGTCCAAACCCTTCGATCGCAGGGAATCAAACCTAATGAAAAATTAAGACTATGGACAGGGCTACAATAACCTATAAGCTACAATAACCTATAAGCACTTTATCCAAATTGTATTTGTGAAAATTTTTATACATTTTTGAAAATTTGACTTAGAGTGAAATTCTCTTGAAAGTGCTGTGTGAGGGATATGGCCAATGTGTCCAAACCCTTCGATCGCAGGAAATCACACCTAATAGAAAATGAAGACTATGGACAGGGCTACAATAACCTATAAGCACTTTATCCAAATTGTATTTGTGAAAATGTTTATACATTTTTGAAAATTTGACTTAGAGTGAAATTCTCTTGAAAGTGCTGTGTGAGGGATATGGCCACTGTGTCCAAACCCTTCGATCGCAGGCGACCAAACCTAATGGAAAATGAAGACTATGGACAGGGCTACAATAACTTATAAGCACTTTATCCAAATTGTATTTGTGAAAATTTTTATACATTTTTGAAAATTTGACTTAGAGTGAAATTCTCTTGAAAGTGCTGTGTGAGGGATATGGCCACTGTGTCCAAACCCTTCGATCGCAGGGAACCAAACCTAATGGAAAATGAAGACTATGGACAGGGCTACAATATCCTATAAGCACTTTATCCAAACTGTATTTGTGAAAATTTTTATACATTTTTGAAAATTTGACTTAGAGTGAAATTCTCTTGAAAGTGCTGTGTGAGGGATATGGCCACTGTGTCCAAACCCTTCGATCGCAGGGAATCAAAACTAATGAAAAATTAAGACTATGGACAGGGCTACAATAACCTATAAGCTACAATAACCTATAAGCACTTTATCCAAATTGTATTTGTGAAAATTTTTATACATTTTTGAAAATTTGACTTAGAGTGAAATTCTCTTGAAAGTGCTGTGTGAGGGATATGGCCACTGTGTCCAAACCCTTCGATCGCAGGGAATCAAAACTAATGAAAAATTAAGACTATGGACAGGGCTACAATAACCTATAAGCTACAATAACCTATAAGCACTTTATCCAAATTGTATTTGTGAAAATTTTTATACATTTTTGAAAATTTGACTTAGAGTGAAATTCTCTTGAAAGTGCTGTGTGAGGGATATGGCCACTGTGTCCAAACCCTTCGATCGCAGAAAATCACACCTAATAGAAAATGAAGACTATGGACAGGGCTACAATAACCTATAAGCACTTTATCCAAATTGTATTTGTGAAAATGTTTATACATTTTTGAAAATTTGACTTAGAGTGAAATTCTCTTGAAAGTGCTGTGTGAGGGATATGGCCACTGTGTCCAAACCCTTCGATCGCAGGGAATCAAACCTAATGAAAAATTAAGACTATGGACAGGGCTACAATAACCTATAAGCTACAATAACCTATAAGCACTTTATCCAAATTGTATTTGTGAAAATTTTTATACATTTTTGAAAATTTGACCTAGAGTGAAATTCTCTTGAAAGTGCTGTGTGAGGGATATGGCCACTGTGTCCAAACCCTTCGATCGCAGGAAATCACACCTAATAGAAAATGAAGACTATGGACAGGGCTACAATAACCTATAAGCACTTTATCCAAATTGTATTTGTGAAAATGTTTATACATTTTTGAAAATTTGACTTAGAGTGAAATTCTCTTGAAAGTGCTGTGTGAGGGATATGGCCACTGTGTCCAAACCCTTCGATCGCAGGCAACCAAACCTAATGGAAAATGAAGACTATGGACAGGGCTACAATAACTTATAAGCACTTTATCCAAATTGTATTTGTGAAAATTTTTATACATTTTTGAAAATTTGACTTAGAGTGAAATTCTCTTGAAAGTGCTGTGTGAGGGATATGGCCACTGTGTCCAAACCCTTCGATCGCAGGGAACCAAACCTAATGGAAAATGAAGACTATGGACAGGGCTACAATATCCTATAAGCACTTTATCCAAACTGTATTTGTGAAAATTTTTATACATTTTTGAAAATTTGACTTAGAGTGAAATTCTCTTGAAAGTGCTGTGTGAGGGATATGGCCACTGTGTCCAAACCCTTCGATCGCAGGGAATCAAAACTAATGAAAAATTAAGACTATGGACAGGGCTACAATAACCTATAAGCTACAATAACCTATAAGCACTTTATCCAAATTGTATTTGTGAAAATTTTTATACATTTTTGAAAATTTGACTTAGAGTGAAATTCTCTTGAAAGTGCTGTGTGAGGGATATGGCCACTGTGTCCAAACCCTTCGATCGCAGGGAATCAAAACTAATGAAAAATTAAGACTATGGACAGGGCTACAATAACCTATAAGCTACAATAACCTATAAGCACTTTATCCAAATTGTATTTGTGAAAATGTTTATACATTTTTGAAAATTTGACTTAGAGTGAAATTCTCTTAAAAGTGCTGTGTGAGGGATATGGCCACTGTGTCCAAACGCTTCGATCGCAGGGAACCAAACCTAATGGAAAATGAAGACTATGGACAGGGCTACAATAACCTATAAGCACTTTATCCAAATTGTATTTGTGAAAATTTTTATACATTTTTGAAAATTTGACTTAGAGTGAAATTCTCTTGAAAGTGCTGTGTGAGGGATATGGCCACTGTGTCCAAACCCTTCGATCGCAGGGAATCAAACCTAATGGAAAATGAAGACTATGGACAGGGCTACAATAACCTATAAGCTACAATAACCGATAAGCACTTTATCCAAATTGTATTTGTGAAAATTTTTATACATTTTTGAAAATTTAACTTAGAGTGAAATTCTCTTGAAAGTGCTGTGTGAGGGATATGGCCACTGTGTCCAAACCCTTCGATAGCAGGGAATAAAACCTAATGGAAAATGAAGACTATGGACAGGGCTACAATAACCTATAAGCACTTTATCCAAATTGTATTTGTGAAAATGTTTATACATTTTTGAAAATTTGACTTAGAGTGAAATTCTCTTGAAAGTGCTGTGTGAGGGATATGGCCACTGTGTCCAAACCCTTCGATCGAAGGGAACCAAACCTAATGGAAAATAAAGACTATGGACAGGACTACAATAACCTATAAGCACTTTATCCAAATTGTATTTGTGAAAATTTTTATACATTTTTGAAAATTTGACTTAGAGTGAAATTCTCTTGAAAGTGCTGTGTGAGGGATATGGCCACTGTGTCCAAACCCTTCGATCGCAGGGAATCAAACCTAATGGAAAATGAAGACTATGGACAGGGCTACAATAACCTATAAGCTACAATAACCGATAAGCACTTTATCCAAATTGTATTTGTGAAAATTTTTATACATTTTTGAAAATTTAACTTAGAGTGAAATTCTCTTGAAAGTGCTGTGTGAGGGATATGGCCACTGTGTCCAAACCCTTCGATCGCAGGGAATAAAACCTAATAGAAAATGAAGACTATGGACAGGGCTACAATAACCTATAAGCACTTTATCCAAATTGTATTTGAGTGAAATTCTCTTGAAAGTGCTGTGTGAGGGATATGGCCACTGTGTCCAAACCCTTCGATCGAAGGGAACCAAACCTAATGGAAAATGAAGACTATGGACAGGGCTACAATAACCTATAAGCACTTTATCCAAATTGTATTTGTGAAAATTTTTATACATTTTTGAAAATTTGACTTAGAGTGAAATTCTCTTGAAAGTGCTGTGTGAGGGATATGGCCACTGTGTCCAAACCCTTCGATCGCAGGGAACCAAACCTAATGGAAAATGAAGACTATGGACAGGGCTACAATAACCTATAAGCACTTTATCCAAATTGTATTTGTGAAAATTTTTATACATTTTTGAAAATTTGACTTAGAGTGAAATTCTCTTGAAAGTGCTGTGTGAGGGATATGGCCACTGTGTCCAAACCCTTCGATCGCAGGGAATCAAACCTAATGGAAAATGAAGACTATGGACAGGGCTACAATAACCTATAAGCTACAATAACCGATAAGCACTTTATCCAAATTGTATTTGTGAAAATTTTTATACATTTTTGAAAATTTAACTTAGAGTGAAATTCTCTTGAAAGTGCTGTGTGAGGGATATGGCCACTGTGTCCAAACCCTTCGATCGCAGGGAATAAAACCTAATGGAAAATGAAGACTATGGACAGGGCTACAATAACCTATAAGCACTTTATCCAAATTGTATTTGTGAAAATGTTTATACATTTTTGAAAATTTGACTTAGAGTGAAATTCTCTTGAAAGTGCTGTGTGAGGGATATGGCCACTGTGTCCAAACCCTTCGATCGCAGGGAATCAAACCCAATGGAAAATGAAGACTATGGACAGGGCTACAATAACCTATAAGCACTTTATCCAAATTGTATTTGTGAAAATTTTTATACATTTTTGAAAATTTGACTTAGAGTGAAATTCTCTTGAAAGTGCTGTGTGAGGGATATGGCCACTGTGTCCAAACCTTCGATCGCAGGGAATCAAACCTAATGGAAAATTAAGACTATGGACAGGGCTACAATAACCTATAAGCACTTTATCCAAATTGTATTTGTGAAAATTTTTATACATTTTTGAAAATTTGACTTAGAGTGAAATTCTCTTGAAAGTGCTGTGTGAGGGATATGGCCACTGTGTCCAAACCCTTCGATCGCAGGGAATCAAACCTAATGGAAAATTAAGACTATGGACAGGGCCACAATAACCTATAAGCACTTTATCCAAATTGTATTTGTGAAAATTTTTATACATTTTTGAAAATTTGACTTAGAGTGAAATTCTCTTGAAAGTGCTGTGTGAGGGATATGGCCACTGTGTCCAAACCCTTCGATCGCAGGGAATCAAACCCAATGGAAAATGAAGACTATGGACAGGGCTACAATAACCTATAAGCACTTTATCCAAATTGTATTTGTGAAAATTTTTATACATTTTTGAAAATTTGACTTAGAGTGAAATTCTCTTGAAAGTGCTGTGTGAGGGATATGGCCACTGTGTCCAAACCTTCGATCGCAGGGAATCAAACCTAATGGAAAATTAAGGCTATGGACAGGGCTACAATAACCTATAAGCACTTTATCCAAATTGTATTTGTGAAAATTTTTATACATTTTTGAAAATTTGACTTAGAGTGAAATTCTCTTGAAAGTGCTGTGTGAGGGATATGGCCACTGTGTCCAAACCCTTCGATCGCAGGGAATCAAACCTAATGGAAAATGAAGACTATGGACAGGGCTACAATAACCTATAAGCTACAATAACCTATATGCACTTTATACAAATTGTATTTGTGAAAATTTTTATAAATTTTTGAAAATTTAACTTAGAGTGAAATTTTCTTGAAAGTGCTGTGTGAGGGATATGGCCACTGTGTCCAAACCCTTCGATCGCAGGGAATCAAACCTAATGGAAAATGAAGACTATGGACAGGGCTACAATAACCTATAAGCTACAATAACCTATAAGCACTTTATCCAAATTGTATTTGTGAAAATTTTTATACATTTTTGAAAATTTGACTTAGAGTGAAATTCTCTTGAAAGTGCTGTGTGAGGGATATGGCCACTGTGTCCAAACCCTTCGATCGCAGGGAACCAAACCTAATGGAAAATGAAGACTATGGACAGGGCTACAATATCCTATAAGCACTTTATCCAAACTGTATTTGTGAAAATTTTTATACATTTTTGAAAATTTGACTTAGAGTGAAATTCTCTTGAAAGTGCTGTGTGAGGGATATGGCCACTGTGTCCAAACCCTTCGATCGCAGGGAATCAAACCTAATGAAAAATTAAGACTATGGACAGGGCTACAATAACCTATAAGCTACAATAACCTATAAGCACTTTATCCAAATTGTATTTGTGAAAATTTTTATACATTTTTGAAAATTTGACTTAGAGTGAAATTCTCTTGAAAGTGCTGTGTGAGGGATATGGCCACTGTGTCCAAACCCTTCAATCGCAGGAAATCACACCTAATAGAAAATGAAGACTATGGACAGGGCTACAATAACCTATAAGCACTTTATCCAAATTGTATTTGTGAAAATGTTTATACATTTTTGAAAATTTGACTTAGAGTGAAATTCTCTTGAAAGTGCTGTGTGAGGGATATGGCCACTGTGTCCAAACCCTTCGATCGCAGGGAACCAAACCTAATGGGAAATGAAGACTATGGACAGGGCTACAATAACCTATAAGCACTTTATCCAAATTGTATTTGTGAAAATTTTTATACATTTTTGAAAATTTGACTTAGAGTGAAATTCTCTTGAAAGTGCTGTGTGAGGGATATGGCCACTGTGTCCAAACCCTTCGATCGCAGGGAATCAAACCTAATGGAAAATGAAGACTATGGACAGGGCTACAATAACCTATAAGCTACAATAACCGATAAGCACTTTATCCAAATTGTATTTGTGAAAATTTTTATACATTTTTGAAAATTTGACTTAGAGTGAAATTCTCTTGAAAGTGCTGTGTGAGGGATATGGCCACTGTGTCCAAACCCTTCGATCGCAGGGAATCAAACCTAATGGAAAATGAAGACTATGGACAGGGCTACAATAACCTATAAGCACTTTATCCAAATTGTATTTGTGAAAATGTTTATACATTTTTGAAAATTTGACTTAGAGTGAAATTCTCTTGAAAGTGCTGTGTGAGGGATATGGCCACTGTGTCCAAACCCTTCGATCGCAGGGAATCAAACCTAATGAAAAATTAAGACTATGGACAGGGCTACAATAACCTATAAGCTACAATAACCTATAAGCACTTTATCCAAATTGTATTTGTGAAAATTTTTATACATTTTTGAAAATTTGACTTAGAGTGAAATTCTCTTGAAAGTGCTGTGTGAGGGATATGGCCACTGTGTCCAAACCCTTCGATCGCAGGAAATCACACCTAATAGAAAATGAAGACTATGGACAGGGCTACAATAACCTATAAGCACTTTATCCAAATTGTATTTGTGAAAATGTTTATACATTTTTGAAAATTTGACTTAGAGTGAAATTCTCTTGAAAGTGCTGTGTGAGGGATATGGCCACTGTGTCCAAACCCTTCGATCGCAGGCAACCAAACCTAATGGAAAATGAAGACTATGGACAGGGCTACAATAACTTATAAGCACTTTATCCAAATTGTATTTGTGAAAATTTTTATACATTTTTGAAAATTTGACTTAGAGTGAAATTCTCTTGAAAGTGCTGTGTGAGGGATATGGCCACTGTGTCCAAACCCTTCGATCGCAGGGAACCAAACCTAATGGAAAATGAAGACTATGGACAGGGCTACAATATCCTATAAGCACTTTATCCAAACTGTATTTGTGAAAATTTTTATACATTTTTGAAAATTTGACTTAGAGTGAAATTCTCTTGAAAGTGCTGTGTGAGGGATATGGCCACTGTGTCCAAACCCTTCGATCGCAGGGAATCAAAACTAATGAAAAATTAAGACTATGGACAGGGCTACAATAACCTATAAGCTACAATAACCTATAAGCACTTTATCCAAATTGTATTTGTGAAAATTTTTATACATTTTTGAAAATTTGACTTAGAGTGAAATTCTCTTGAAAGTGCTGTGTGAGGGATATGGCCACTGTGTCCAAACCCTTCGATCGCAGGAAATCACACCTAATAGAAAATGAAGACTATGGACAGGGCTACAATAACCTATAAGCACTTTATCCAAATTGTATTTGTGAAAATGTTTATACATTTTTGAAAATTTGACTTAGAGTGAAATTCTCTTGAAAGTGCTGTGTGAGGGATATGGCCACTGTGTCCAAACCCTTCGATCGCAGGGAACCAAACCTAATGGGAAATGAAGACTATGGACAGGGCTACAATAACCTATAAGCACTTTATCCAAATTGTATTTGTGAAAATTTTTATACATTTTTGAAAATTTGACTTAGAGTGAAATTCTCTTGAAAGTGCTGTGTGAGGGATATGGCCACTGTGTCCAAACCCTTCGATCGCAGGGAATCAAACCTAATGGAAAATGAAGACTATGGACAGGGCTACAATAACCTATAAGCTACAATAACCGATAAGCACTTTATCCAAATTGTATTTGTGAAAATTTTTATACATTTTTGAAAATTTGACTTAGAGTGAAATTCTCTTGAAAGTGCTGTGTGAGGGATATGGCCACTGTGTCCAAACCCTTCGATCGCAGGGAATCAAACCTAATGGAAAATGAAGACTATGGACAGGGCTACAATAACCTATAAGCACTTTATCCAAATTGTATTTGTGAAAATGTTTATACATTTTTGAAAATTTGACTTAGAGTGAAATTCTCTTGAAAGTGCTGTGTGAGGGATATGGCCACTGTGTCCAAACCCTTCGATCGCAGGGAATCAAACCTAATGAAAAATTAAGACTATGGACAGGGCTACAATAACCTATAAGCTACAATAACCTATAAGCACTTTATCCAAATTGTATTTGTGAAAATTTTTATACATTTTTGAAAATTTGACTTAGAGTGAAATTCTCTTGAAAGTGCTGTGTGAGGGATATGGCCACTGTGTCCAAACCCTTCGATCGCAGGAAATCACACCTAATAGAAAATGAAGACTATGGACAGGGCTACAATAACCTATAAGCACTTTATCCAAATTGTATTTGTGAAAATTTTTATACATTTTTGAAAATTTGACTTAGAGTGAAATTCTCTTGAAAGTGCTGTGTGAGGGATATGGCCACTGTGTCCAAACCCTTCGATCGCAGGGAATCAAACCTAATGGAAAATGAAGACTATGGACAGGGCTACAATAACCTATAAGCTACAATAACCGATAAGCACTTTATCCAAATTGTATTTGTGAAAATTTTTATACATTTTTGAAAATTTGACTTAGAGTGAAATTCTCTTGAAAGTGCTGTGTGAGGGATATGGCCACTGTGTCCAAACCCTTCGATCGCAGGGAATCAAACCTAATGGAAAATGAAGACTATGGACAGGGCTACAATAACCTATAAGCACTTTATCCAAATTGTATTTGTGAAAATGTTTATACATTTTTGAAAATTTGACTTAGAGTGAAATTCTCTTGAAAGTGCTGTGTGAGGGATATGGCCACTGTGTCCAAACCCTTCGATCGCAGGGAATCAAACCTAATGAAAAATTAAGACTATGGACAGGGCTACAATAACCTATAAGCTACAATAACCTATAAGCACTTTATCCAAATTGTATTTGTGAAAATTTTTATACATTTTTGAAAATTTGACTTAGAGTGAAATTCTCTTGAAAGTGCTGTGTGAGGGATATGGCCACTGTGTCCAAACCCTTCGATCGCAGGCAACCAAACCTAATGGAAAATGAAGACTATGGACAGGGCTACAATAACTTATAAGCACTTTATCCAAATTGTATTTGTGAAAATTTTTATACATTTTTGAAAATTTGACTTAGAGTGAAATTCTCTTGAAAGTGCTGTGTGAGGGATATGGCCACTGTGTCCAAACCCTTCGATCGCAGGGAACCAAACCTAATGGAAAATGAAGACTATGGACAGGGCTACAATATCCTATAAGCACTTTATCCAAACTGTATTTGTGAAAATTTTTATACATTTTTGAAAATTTGACTTAGAGTGAAATTCTCTTGAAAGTGCTGTGTGAGGGATATGGCCACTGTGTCCAAACCCTTCGATCGCAGGGAATCAAAACTAATGAAAAATTAAGACTATGGACAGGGCTACAATAACCTATAAGCTACAATAACCTATAAGCACTTTATCCAAATTGTATTTGTGAAAATTTTTATACATTTTTGAAAATTTGACTTAGAGTGAAATTCTCTTGAAAGTGCTGTGTGAGGGATATGGCCACTGTGTCCAAACCCTTCGATCGCAGGAAATCACACCTAATAGAAAATGAAGACTATGGACAGGGCTACAATAACCTATAAGCACTTTATCCAAATTGTATTTGTGAAAATGTTTATACATTTTTGAAAATTTGACTTAGAGTGAAATTCTCTTAAAAGTGCTGTGTGAGGGATATGGCCACTGTGTCCAAACCCTTCGATCGCAGGGAACCAAACCTAATGGAAAATGAAGACTATGGACAGGGCTACAATAACCTATAAGCACTTTATCCAAATTGTATTTGTGAAAATTTTTATACATTTTTGAAAATTTGACTTAGAGTGAAATTCTCTTGAAAGTGCTGTGTGAGGGATATGGCCACTGTGTCCAAACCCTTCGATCGCAGGGAATCAAACCTAATGGAAAATGAAGACTATGGACAGGGCTACAATAACCTATAAGCTACAATAACCGATAAGCACTTTATCCAAATTGTATTTGTGAAAATTTTTATACATTTTTGAAAATTTAACTTAGAGTGAAATTCTCTTGAAAGTGCTGTGTGAGGGATATGGCCACTGTGTCCAAACCCTTCGATCGCAGGGAATAAAACCTAATGGAAAATGAAGACTATGGACAGGGCTACAATAACCTATAAGCACTTTATCCAAATTGTATTTGTGAAAATGTTTATACATTTTTGAAAATTTGACTTAGAGTGAAATTCTCTTGAAAGTGCTGTGTGAGGGATATGGCCACTGTGTCCAAACCCTTCGATCGAAGGGAACCAAACCTAATGGAAAATGAAGACTATGGACAGGGCTACAATAACCTATAAGCACTTTATCCAAACTGTATTTGTGAAAATTTTTATACATTTTTGAAAATTTGACTTAGAGTGAAATTCTCTTGAAAGTGCTGTGTGAGGGATATGGCCACTGTGTCCAAGCCCTTCGATCGCAGGGAATCAAACCTAATGAAAAATTAAGACTATGGACAGGGCTACAATAACCTATAAGCTACAATAACCTATAAGCACTTTATCCAAATTGTATTTGTGAAAATGTTTATACATTTTTGAAAATTTGACTTAGAGTGAAATTCTCTTGAAAGTGCTGTGTGAGGGATATGGCCACTGTGTCCAAAACCTTCGATCGCAGGGAACCAAACCTAATGGAAAATGAAGACTATGGACAGGGCTACAATAACTTATAAGCACTTTATCCAAATTGTATTTGTGAAAATTTTTATACATTTTTGAAAATTTGACTTAGAGTGAAATTCTCTTGAAAGTGCTGTGTGAGGGATATGGCCACTGTGTCCAAACCCTTCGATCGCAGGGAACCAAACCTAATGGAAAATGAAGACTATGGACAGGGCTACAATATCCTATAAGCACTTTATCCAAACTGTATTTGTGAAAATTTTTATACATTTTTGAAAATTTGACTTAGAGTGAAATTCTCTTGAAAGTGCTGTGTGAGGGATATGGCCACTGTGTCCAAACCCTTCGATCGCAGGGAATCAAAACTAATGAAAAATTAAGACTATGGACAGGGCTACAATAACCTATAAGCTACAATAACCTATAAGCACTTTATCCAAATTGTATTTGTGAAAATTTTTATACATTTTTGAAAATTTGACTTAGAGTGAAATTCTCTTGAAAGTGCTGTGTGAGGGATATGGCCACTGTGTCCAAACCCTTCGATCGCAGGAAATCACACCTAATAGAAAATGAAGACTATGGACAGGGCTACAATAACCTATAAGCACTTTATCCAAATTGTATTTGTGAAAATGTTTATACATTTTTGAAAATTTGACTTAGAGTGAAATTCTCTTGAAAGTGCTGTGTGAGGGATATGGCCACTGTGTCCAAACCCTTCGATCGCAGGGAACCAAACCTAATGGAAAATGAAGACTATGGACAGGGCTACAATAACCTATAAGCACTTTATCCAAATTGTATTTGTGAAAATTTTTATACATTTTTGAAAATTTGACTTAGAGTGAAATTCTCTTGAAAGTGCTGTGTAAGGGATATGGCCACTGTGTCCAAACCCTTCGATCGCAGGGAATCAAACCTAATGGAAAATGAAGACTATGGACAGGGCTACAATAACCTATAAGCACTTTATCCAAATTGTATTTGTGAAAATTTTTATACATTTTTGAAAATTTGACTTAGAGTGAAATTCTCTTGAAAGTGCTGTGTGAGGGATATGGCCACTGTGTCCAAACCCTTCGATCGCAGGGAATCAAACCTAATGGAAAATGAAGACTATGGACAGGGCTACAATAACCTATAAGCTACAATAACCGATAAGCACTTTATCCAAATTGTATTTGTGAAAATTTTTATACATTTTTGAAAATTTAACTTAGAGTGAAATTCTCTTGAAAGTGCTGTGTGAGGGATATGGCCACTGTGTCCAAACCCTTCGATCGCAGGGAATAAAACCTAATGGAAAATGAAGACTATGGACAGGGCTACAATAACCTATAAGCACTTTATCCAAATTGTATTTGTGAAAATGTTTATACATTTTTGAAAATTTGACTTAGAGTGAAATTCTCTTGAAAGTGCTGTGTGAGGGATATGGCCACTGTGTCCAAACCCTTCGATCGAAGGGAACCAAACCTAATGGAAAATGAAGACTATGGACAGGGCTACAATAACCTATAAGCACTTTATCCAAACTGTATTTGTGAAAATTTTTATACATTTTTGAAAATTTGACTTAGAGTGAAATTCTCTTGAAAGTGCTGTGTGAGGGATATGGCCACTGTGTCCAAGCCCTTCGATCGCAGGGAATCAAACCTAATGAAAAATTAAGACTATGGACAGGGCTACAATAACCTATAAGCTACAATAACCTATAAGCACTTTATCCAAATTGTATTTGTGAAAATTTTTATACATTTTTGAAAATTTGACTTAGAGTGAAATTCTCTTGAAAGTGCTGTGTGAGGGATATGGCCACTGTGTCCAAAACCTTCGATCGCAGGGAACCAAACCTAATGGAAAATGAAGACTATGGACAGGGCTACAATAACTTATAAGCACTTTATCCAAATTGTATTTGTGAAAATTTTTATACATTTTTGAAAATTTGACTTAGAGTGAAATTCTCTTGAAAGTGCTGTGTGAGGGATATGGCCACTGTGTCCAAACCCTTCGATCGCAGGGAACCAAACCTAATGGAAAATGAAGACTATGGACAGGGCTACAATATCCTATAAGCACTTTATCCAAACTGTATTTGTGAAAATTTTTATACATTTTTGAAAATTTGACTTAGAGTGAAATTCTCTTGAAAGTGCTGTGTGAGGGATATGGCCACTGTGTCCAAACCCTTCGATCGCAGGGAATCAAAACTAATGAAAAATTAAGACTATGGACAGGGCTACAATAACCTATAAGCTACAATAACCTATAAGCACTTTATCCAAATTGTATTTGTGAAAATTTTTATACATTTTTGAAAATTTGACTTAGAGTGAAATTCTCTTGAAAGTGCTGTGTGAGGGATATGGCCACTGTGTCCAAACCCTTCGATCGCAGGAAATCACACCTAATAGAAAATGAAGACTATGGACAGGGCTACAATAACCTATAAGCACTTTATCCAAATTGTATTTGTGAAAATGTTTATACATTTTTGAAAATTTGACTTAGAGTGAAATTCTCTTGAAAGTGCTGTGTGAGGGATATGGCCACTGTGTCCAAACCCTTCGATCGCAGGGAACCAAACCTAATGGAAAATGAAGACTATGGACAGGGCTACAATAACCTATAAGCACTTTATCCAAATTGTATTTGTGAAAATTTTTATACATTTTTGAAAATTTGACTTAGAGTGAAATTCTCTTGAAAGTGCTGTGTAAGGGATATGGCCACTGTGTCCAAACCCTTCGATCGCAGGGAATCAAACCTAATGGAAAATGAAGACTATGGACAGGGCTACAATAACCTATAAGCTACAATAACCGATAAGCACTTTATCCAAAATGTATTTGTGAAAATTTTTATACATTTTTGAAAATTTAACTTAGAGTGAAATTCTCTTGAAAGTGCTGTGTGAGGGATATGGCCACTGTGTCCAAACCCTTCGATCGCAGGGAATAAAACCTAATGGAAAATGAAGACTATGGACAGGGCTACAATAACCTATAAGCACTTTATCCAAATTGTATTTGTGAAAATGTTTATACATTTTTGAAAATTTGACTTAGAGTGAAATTCTCTTGAAAGTGCTGTGTGAGGGATATGGCCACTGTGTCCAAACCCTTCGATCGAAGGGAACCAAACCTAATGGAAAATGAAGACTATGGACAGGGCTACAATAACCTATAAGCAGTTTATCCAAACTGTATTTGTGAAAATTTTTATACATTTTTGAAAATTTGACTTAGAGTGAAATTCTCTTGAAAGTGCTGTGTGAGGGATATGGCCACTGTGTCCAAGCCATTCGATCGCAGGGAATCAAACCTAATGAAAAATTAAGACTATGGACAGGGCTACAATAACCTATAAGCTACAATAACCTATAAGCACTTTATCCAAATTGTATTTGTGAAAATGTTTATACATTTTTGAAAATTTGACTTAGAGTGAAATTCTCTTGAAAGTGCTGTGTGAGGGATATGGCCACTGTGTCCAAACCCTTCAATCGCAGGAAATCACAGCTAATAGAAAATGAAGACTATGGACAGGGCTACAATAACCTATAAGCACTTTATCCAAATTGTATTTGTGAAAATGTTTATACATTTTTGAAAATTTGACTTAGAGTGAAATTCTCTTGAAAGTGCTGTGTGAGGGATATGGCCACTGTGTCCAAACCCTTCGATCGCAGGGAACCAAACCTAATGGAAAATGAAGACTATGGACAGGGCTACAATAACTTATAAGCACTTTATCCAAATTGTATTTGTGAAAATTTTTATACATTTTTGAAAATTTGACTTAGAGTGAAATTCTCTTGAAAGTGCTGTGTGAGGGATATGGCCACTGTGTCCAAACCCTTCGATCGCAGGGAACCAAACCTAATGGAAAATGAAGACTATGGACAGGGCTACAATATCCTATAAGCACTTTATCCAAACTGTATTTGTGAAAATTTTTATACATTTTTGAAAATTTGACTTAGAGTGAAATTCTCTTGAAAGTGCTGTGTGAGGGATATGGCCACTGTGTCCAAACCCTTCGATCGCAGGGAACCAAACCTAATGGAAAATGAAGACTATGGACAGGGCTACAATATCCTATAAGCACTTTATCCAAACTGTATTTGTGAAAATTTTTATACATTTTTGAAAATTTGACTTAGAGTGAAATTCTCTTGAAAGTGCTGTGTGAGGGATATGGCCACTGTGTCCAAACCCTTCGATCGCAGGGAATCAAAACTAATGAAAAATTAAGACTATGGACAGGGCTACAATAACCTATAAGCTACAATAACCTATAAGCACTTTATCCAAATTGTATTTGTGAAAATTTTTATACATTTTTGAAAATTTGACTTAGAGTGAAATTCTCTTGAAAGTGCTGTGTGAGGGATATGGCCACTGTGTCCAAACCCTTCGATCGCAGGAAATCACACCTAATAGAAAATGAAGACTATGGACAGGGCTACAATAACCTATAAGCACTTTATCCAAATTGTATTTGTGAAAATGTTTATACATTTTTGAAAATTTGACTTAGAGTGAAATTCTCTTGAAAGTGCTGTGTGAGGGATATGGCCACTGTGTCCAAACCCTTCGATCGCAGGGAACCAAACCTAATGGAAAATGAAGACTATGGACAGGGCTACAATAACCTATAAGCACTTCATCCAAATTGTATTTGTGAAAATTTTTATACATTTTTGAAAATTTGACTTAGAGTGAAATTCTCTTGAAAGTGCTGTGTGAGGGATATGGCCACTGTGTCCAAACCCTTCGATCGCAGGGAATCAAACCTAATGGAAAATGAAGACTATGGACAGGGCTACAATAACCTATAAGCTACAATAACCGATAAGCACTTTATCCAAATTATATTTTTGAAAATTTTTATACATTTTTGAAAATTTAACTTAGAGTGAAATTCTCTTGAAAGTGCTGTGTGAGGGATATGGCCACTGTGTCCAAACCCTTCGATCGCAGGGAATAAAACCTAATGGAAAATGAAGACTATGGACAGGGCTACAATAACCTATAAGCACTTTATCCAAATTGTATTTGTGAAAATTTTTATACATTTTTGAAAATTTGACTTAGAGTGAAATTCTCTTGAAAGTGCTGTGTGAGGGATATGGCCACTGTGTCCAAACCCTTCGATCGCAGGGAATCAAACCTAATGGAAAATGAAGACTATGGACAGGGCTACAATAACCTATAAGCTACAATAACCGATAAGCACTTTATCCAAATTGTATTTGTGAAAATTTTTATACATTTTTGAAAATTTAACTTAGAGTGAAATTCTCTTGAAAGTGCTGTGTGAGGGATATGGCCACTGTGTCCAAACCCTTCGATCGCAGGGAATCACACCTAATAGAAAATGAAGACTATGGACAGGGCTACAATAACCTATAAGCACTTTATCCAAATTGTATTTGTGAAAATGTTTATACATTTTTGAAAATTTGACTTAGAGTGAAATTCTCTTGAAAGTGCTGTGTGAGGGATATGGCCACTGTGTCCAAACCCTTCGATCGCAGGGAACCAAACCTAATGGAAAATGAAGACTATGGACAGGGCTACAATAACCTATAAGCACTTTATCCAAATTGTATTTGTGAAAATTTTTATACATTTTTAAAAATTTGACTTAGAGTGAAATTCTCTTGAAAGTGCTGTGTGAGGGATATGGCCACTGTGTCCAAACCCTTCGATCGCAGGGAATCAAACCTAATGGAAAATGAAGACTATGGACAGGGCTACAATAACCTATAAGCTACAATAACCGATAAGCACTTTATCCAAATTGTATTTGTGAAAATGTTTATACATTTTTGAAAATTTAACTTAGAGTGAAATTCTCTTGAAAGTGCTGTGTGAGGGATATGGCCACTGTGTCCAAACCCTTCGATCGCAGGGAATCAAACCTAATGGAAAATGAAGACTATGGACAGGGCTACAATAACCTATAAGCATTTTATCGAAATTGTATTTGTGAAAATGTTTATACATTTTTGAAAATTTGACTTAGAGTGAAATTCTCTTGAAAGTGCTGTGTGAGGGATATGGCCACTGTGTCCAAACCCTTCGATCGCAGGGAACCAAACCTAATGGAAAATGAAGACTATGGACAGGGCTACAATAACCTATAAGCACTTTATCCAAACTGTATTTGTGAAAATTTTTATACATTTTTGAAAATTTGACTTAGAGTGAAATTCTCTTGAAAGTGCTGTGTGAGAGATATGGCCACTGTGTCCAAACCCTTCGATCGCAGGGAATCAAACCTAATGGAAAATGAAGACTATGGACAGGGCTACAAAAACCTATAAGCTACAATAACCTATAAGCACTTTATCCAAATTGTATTTGTGAAAATTTTTATACATTTTTGAAAATTTGACTTAGAGTGAAATTCTCTTGAAAGTTCTGTGGTAGGGATATGGCCACTGTGTCCAAACCCTTCGATCGCAGGGAATCACACCTAATAGAAAATGAAGACTATGGACAGGGCTACAATAACCTATAAGCACTTTATCCAAATTGTATTTGTGAAAATTTTTATACATTTTTAAAAATTTGACTTAGAGTGAAATTCTCTTGAAAGTGCTGTGTGAGGGATATGGCCACTGTGTCCAAACCCTTCGATCGCAGGGAATCAAACCTAATGGAAAATGAAGACTATGGACAGAGCTACAATAACCTATAAGCTACAATAACCGATAAGCACTTTATCCAAATTGTATTTGTGAAAATTTTTATACATTTTTGAAAATTTAACTTAGAGTGAAATTCTCTTGAAAGTGCTGTGTGAGGGATATGGCCACTGTGTCCAAACCCTTCGATCGCAGGGAATCAAACCTAATGGAAAATGAAGACTATGGACAGGGCTACAATAACCTATAAGCACTTTATCCAAATTGTATTTGTGAAAATGTTTATACATTTTTGAAAATTTGACTTAGAGTGAAATTCTCTTGAAAGTGCTGTGTGAGGGATATGGCCACTGTGTCCAAACCCTTCGATCGCAGGGAACCAAACCTAATGGAAAATGAAGACTATGGACAGGGCTACAATAACCTATAAGCACTTTATCCAAACTGTATTTGTGAAAATTTTTATACATTTTTGAAAATTTGACTTAGAGTGAAATTCTCTTGAAAGTGCTGTGTGAGAGATATGGCCACTGTGTCCAAACCCTTCGATCGCAGGGAATCAAACCTAATGGAAAATGAAGACTATGGACAGGGCTACAAAAACCTATAAGCTACAATAACCTATAAGCACTTTATCCAAATTGTATTTGTGAAAATTTTTATACATTTTTGAAAATTTGACTTAGAGTGAAATTCTCTTGAAAGTTCTGTGGTAGGGATATGGCCACTGTGTCCAAACCCTTCGATCGCAGGGAATCACACCTAAAAGAAAATGAAGACTATGGACAGGGCTACAATAACCTATAAGCACTTTATCCAAATTGTATTTGTGAAAATTTTTATACATTTTTAAAAATTTGACTTAGAGTGAAATTCTCTTGAAAGTGCTGTGTGAGGGATATGGCCACTGTGTCCAAACCCTTCCATCGCAGGGAATCACACCTAAAAGAAAATGAAGACTATGGACAGGGCTACAATAACCTATAAGCACTTTATCCAAATTGTATTTGTGAAAATTTTTATACATTTTTGAAAATTTGACTTAGAGTGAAATTCTCTTGAAAGTGCTGTGTGAGGGATATGGCCACTGTGTCCAAACCCTTCGATCGCAGGGAATCAAACCTAATGGAAAATGAAGACTATGGACAGGGCTACAATAACCTATAAGCTACAATAACCGATAAGCACTTTATCCAAATTGTATTTGTGAAAATTTTTATACATTTTTGAAAATTTAACTTAGAGTGAAATTCTCTTGAAAGTGCTGTGTGAGGGATATGGCCACTGTGTCCAAACCCTTCGATCGCAGGGAATCAAACCTAATGGAAAATGAAGACTATGGACAGGGCTACAATAACCTATAAGCACTTTATCCAAATTGTATTTGTGAAAATGTTTATACATTTTTGAAAATTTGACTTAGAGTGAAATTCTCTTGAAAGTGCTGTGTGAGGGATATGGCCACTGTGTCCAAACCCTTCGATCGAAGGGAACCAAACCTAATGGAAAATGAAGACTATGGACAGGGCTACAATAACCTATAAGCACTTTATCCAAACTGTATTTGTGAAAATTTTTATAAATTTTTTAAAATTTGACTTAGAGTGAAATTCTCTTGAAAGTGCTGTGTGAGGGATATGGCCACTGTGTCCAAGCCCTTCGATCGCAGGGAATCAAACCTAATGAAAAATGAAGACTATGGACAGGGCTACAATAACCTATAAGCTACAATAACCTATAAGCACTTTATCCAAATTGTATTTGTGAAAATTTTTATAAATTATTAGTATTGTGGTTATTTTATTGAACTATTTATGGTTTTTAATCCAAATTTTTAATATTTTTAATTAGGCTTAAGTTCATTAAATTTAATTTTCATTAAATTATTTTTATGAAGAAAGGAATTTTACAACATGAAAATCAATTAAAATTTACTGATAATTTTTCATTCTTGACTCAATCTGGGCTCGAACCCAGGTGTTTACGGACAGGTTACCCTGACATGTTTCGATTGCAACCACTCAATCTCCTCAGAGGGCTTGCCGTTTAACACTCGCAGCCATCGACGACTGCTGACGTCATTAGTCAAACATCAATCCTTAAACCAAATTGTACTCAACCTTTGGTAGATCGAAATTTGCTTTGAATGATTATCTATTTTAATTTATTTTAACATGTTATTCCTTTACTTCTGTTTTTTCGTACTTTTGTCAAGAATTCTTCTTGAAGTTCAAAGTACATATTTTCTGTTTTTTTATTTTTTTGTCTTTCTTTTTCTTGTTGACCTTTTCAGCACAACTTGAAGGACAAATGCAAACATAGAGCTCGTGCCTTAGCTTTAACAATTATTAGTATTGTGGTTATTTTATTGAACTATTTATGGTTTTTAATCCAAATTTTTTTTTTAATATTTTTAATTAGGCTTAAGTTCATTAAATTTAATTTTCATTAAATTATTTTTATGAAGAAAGGAATTTTACAACATGAAAATCAATTAAAATTTACTGATAATTTTTCATTCTTGACTCAATCTGGGCTCGAACCCAGGTGTTTACGGACAGGTTACCCTGACATGTTTCGATTACAACCACTCAATCTCCTCAGAGGGCTTGCCGTTTAACACTCGCAGCCATCGACGACTGCTGACGTCATTAGTCAAACATCAATCCTTAAACCAAATTGTATTTAACCTTTGGTAGATCGAAATTTGCTTTGAATGATTATCTATTTTAATTTACTTTAACATGTTGTTCCTTTTACTTCTGTTTTTTCGTACTTTTGTCAAGAATTCTTCTTGAAGTTCAAAGTACATATTTTCTGTTTTTTTATTTTTTTGTCTTTCTTTTTCTTGTTGACCTTTTCAGCACAACTTGAAGGACAAATGCAAACATAGAGCTCGTGCCTTAGCTTTAACAATTATTAGTATTGTGGTTATTTTATTGAACTATTTATGGTTTTTAATCCAAATTTTTTTTTTTTTTAATATTTTTAATTAGGCTTAAGTTCATTAAATTTAATTTTCATTAAATTATTTTTATGAAGAAAGGAATTTTACAACATGAAAATCAATTAAAATTTACTGATAATTTTTCATTCTTGACTCAATCTGGGCTCGAACCCAGGTGTTTACGGACAGGTTACCCTGACATGTTTCGATTGCAACCACTCAATCTCCTCAGAGGGCTTGCCGTTTAACACTCGCAGCCATCGACGACTGCTGACGTCATTAGTCAAACATCAATCCTTAAACCAAATTGTATTTAACCTTTGGTAGATCGAAATTTGCTTTGAATGATTATCTATTTTAATTTACTTTAACATGTTGTTCCTTTTACTTCTGTTTTTTCGTACTTTTGTCAAGAATTCTTCTTGAAGTTCAAAGTACATATTTTCTGTTTTTTTATTTTTTTGTCTTTCTTTTTCTTGTTGACCTTTTCAGCACAACTTGAAGGACAAATGCAAACATAGAGCTCGTGCCTTAGCTTTAACAATTATTAGTATTGTGGTTATTTTATTGAACTATTTATGGTTTTTAATCCAAATTTTTTTTTTAATATTTTTAATTAGGCTTAAGTTCATTAAATTTAATTTTCATTAAATTATTTTTATGAAGAAAGGAATTTTACAACATGAAAATCAATTAAAATTTACTGATAATTTTTCATTCTTGACTCAATCTGGGCTCGAACCCAGGTGTTTACGGACAGGTTACCCTGACATGTTTCGATTACAACCACTCAATCTCCTCAGAGGGCTTGCCGTTTAACACTCGCAGCCATCGACGACTGCTGACGTCATTAGTCAAACATCAATCCTTAAACCAAATTGTATTTAACCTTTGGTAGATCGAAATTTGCTTTGAATGATTATCTATTTTAATTTACTTTAACATGTTGTTCCTTTTACTTCTGTTTTTTCGTACTTTTGTCAAGAATTCTTCTTGAAGTTCAAAGTACATATTTTCTGTTTTTTTATTTTTTTGTCTTTCTTTTTCTTGTTGACCTTTTCAGCACAACTTGAAGGACAAATGCAAACATAGAGCTCGTGCCTTAGCTTTAACAATTATTAGTATTGTGGTTATTTTATTGAACTATTTATGGTTTTTAATCCAAATTTTTTTTTTTTTTAATATTTTTAATTAGGCTTAAGTTCATTAAATTTAATTTTCATTAAATTATTTTTATGAAGAAAGGTATTTTACAACATGAAAATCAATTAAAATTTACTGATAATTTTTCATTCTTGACTCAATCTGGGCTCGAACCCAGGTGTTTACGGACAGGTTACCCTGACATGTTTCGATTGCAACCACTCAATCTCCTCAGAGGGCTTGCCGTTTAACACTCGCAGCCATCGACGACTGCTGACGTCATTAGTCAAACATCAATCCTTAAACCAAATTGTATTTAACCTTTGGTAGATCGAAATTTGCTTTGAATGATTATCTATTTTAATTTACTTTAACATGTTGTTCCTTTTACTTCTGTTTTTTCGTACTTTTGTCAAGAATTCTTCTTGAAGTTCAAAGTACATATTTTCTGTTTTTTTATTTTTTTGTCTTTCTTTTTCTTGTTGACCTTTTCAGCACAACTTGAAGGACAAATGCAAACATAGAGCTCGTGCCTTAGCTTTAACAATTATTAGTATTGTGGTTATTTTATTGAACTATTTATGGTTTTTAATCCAAATTTTTTTTTTTAATATTTTTAATTAGGCTTAAGTTCATTAAATTTAATTTTCATTAAATTATTTTTATGAAGAAAGGAATTTTACAACATGAAAATCAATTAAAATTTACTGATAATTTTTCATTCTTGACTCAATCTGGGCTCGAACCCAGGTGTTTACGGACAGGTTACCCTGACATGTTTCGATTGCAACCACTCAATCTCCTCAGAGGGCTTGCCGTTTAACACTCGCAGCCATCGACGACTGCTGACGTCATTAGTCAAACATCAATCCTTAAACCAAATTGTATTTAACCTTTGGTAGATCGAAATTTGCTTTGAATGATTATCTATTTTAATTTACTTTAACATGTTGTTCCTTTTACTTCTGTTTTTTCGTACTTTTGTCAAGAATTCTTCTTGAAGTTCAAAGTACATATTTTCTGTTTTTTTATTTTTTTGTCTTTCTTTTTCTTGTTGACCTTTTCAGCACAACTTGAAGGACAAATGCAAACATAGAGCTCGTGCCTTAGCTTTAACAATTATTAGTATTGTGGTTATTTTATTGAACTATTTATGGTTTTTAATCCAAATTTTTTTTTTAATATTTTTAATTAGGCTCCAGTTCATTAAATTTAATTTTCATTAAATTATTTTTATGAAGAAAGGAATTTTACAACATGAAAATCAATTAAAATTTACTGATAATTTTTCATTCTTGACTCAATTTCTTCATAAAAATAATTTAATGAAAATTAAATTTAATGAACTTAAGCCTAATTAAAAATATTAAAAAAAAAAATTTGGATTAAAAACCATAAATAGTTCAATAAAATAACCACAATACTAATAATTTGTGAAAATTTTTATACATTTTTAAAAATTTGACTTAGAGTGAAATTCTCTTGAAAGTGCTGTGTGAGGGATATGGCCACTATGTCCAAACCCTTCGATCGCAGGGAATCAAACCTAATGGAAAATGAAGACTATGGACAGGGCTACAATAACCTATAAGCTACAATAACCGATAAGCACTTTATCCAAATTGTATTTGTGAAAATTTTTATACATTTTTGAAAATTTAACTTAGAGTGAAATTCTCTTGAAAGTGCTGTGTGAGGGATATGGCCACTGTGTCCAAACCCTTCGATCGCAGGGAATCAAACCTAATGGAAAATGAAGAATATGGACAGGGCTACAATAACCTATAAGCACTTTATCCAAATTGTATTTGTGAAAATGTTTATACATTTTTGAAAATTTGACTTAGAGTGAAATTCTCTTGAAAGTGCTGTGTGAGGGATATGGCTACTGTGTCCAAACCCTTCGATCGCAGGGAACCAAACCTAATGGAAAATGAAGACTATGGACAGGGCTACAATAACCTATAAGCACTTTATCCAAACTGTATTTGTGAAAATTTTTATACATTTTTGAAAATTTGACTTAGAGTGAAATTCTCTTGAAAGTGCTGTGTGAGAGATATGGCCACTGTGTCCAAACCCTTCGATCGCAGGGAATCAAACCTAATGGAAAATGAAGACTATGGACAGGGCTACAAAAACCTATAAGCTACAATAACCTATAAGCACTTTATCCAAATTGTATTTGTGAAAATTTTTATACATTTTTGAAAATTTGACTTAGAGTGAAATTCTCTTGAAAGTGCTGTGTGAGGGATATGGCCACTGTGTCCAAACCCTTCGATCGCAGGGAATCACACCTAATAGAAAATGAAGACTATGGACAGGGCTACAATAACCTATAAGCACTTTATCCAAATTGTATTTGTGAAAATGTTTATACATTTTTGAAAATTTGACTTAGAGTGAAATTCTCTTGAAAGTGCTGCGTGAGGGATATGGCCACTGTGTCCAAACCCTTCGATCGCAGGGAACCAAACCTAATGGAAAATGAAGACTATGGACAGGGCTACAATAACCTATAAGCACTTTATCCAAAGTGTATTTGTGAAAATTTTTATACATTTTTAAAAATTTGACTTAGAGTGAAATTCTCTTGAAAGTGCTGTGTGAGGGATATGGCCACTGTGTCCAAACCCTTCGATCGCAGGGAATCAAACCTAATGGAAAATGAAGACTATGGACAGGGCTACAATAACCTATAAGCTACAATAACCGATAAGCACTTTATCCAAATTGTATTTGTGAAAATTTTTATACATTTTTGAAAATTTAACTTAGAGTGAAATTCTCTTGAAAGTGCTGTGTGAGGGATATGGCCACTGTGTCCAAACCCTTCGATCGCAGGGAATCAAACCTAATGGAAAATGAAGACTATGGACAGGGCTACAATAACCTATAAGCACTTTATCCAAATTGTATTTGTGAAAATGTTTATACATTTTTGAAAATTTACTTAGAGTGAAATTCTCTTGAAAGTGCTGTGTGAGGGATATGGCCACTGTTTCCAAACCCTTCGATCGCCGAGAACCAAACCTAATGGAAAATGAAGACTATGGACAGGGCTACAATAACCTATAAGCACTTTATCCAAACTGTATTTGTGAAAATTTTTATACATTTTTGAAAATTTGACTTAGAGTGAAATTCTCTTGAAAGTGCTGTGTGAGAGATATGGCCACTGTGTCCAAACCCTTCGATCGCAGGGAATCAAACCTAATGGAAAATGAAGACTATGGACAGGGCTACAAAAACCTATAAGCTACAATAACCTATAAGCACTTTATCCAAATTGTATTTGTGAAAATTTTTATACATTTTTGAAAATTTGACTTAGAGTGAAATTCTCTTGAAAGTTCTGTGGTAGGGATATGGCCACTGTGTCCAAACCCTTCGATCGCAGGGAATCACACCTAATAGAAAATGAAGACTATGGACAGGGCTACAATAACCTATAAGCACTTTATCCAAATTGTATTTGTGAAAATTTTTATACATTTTTAAAAATTTGACTTAGAGTGAAATTCTCTTGAAAGTGCTGTGTGAGGGATATGGCCACTGTGTCCAAACCCTTCCATCGCAGGGAATCACACCTAATGGAAAATGAAGACTATGGACAGGGCTACAATAACCTATAAGCACTTTATCCAAATTGTATTTGTGAAAATGTTTATACATTTTTGAAAATTTGACTTAGAGTGAAATTCTCTTGAAAGTGCTGTGTGAGGGATATGGCCACTGTGTCCAAACCCTTCGATCGCAGGGAACCAAACCTAATGGAAAATGAAGACTATGGACAGGGCTACAATAACCTATAAGCACTTTATCCAAATTGTATTTGTGAAAATTTTTATACATTTTTAAAAATTTGACTTAGAGTGAAATTCTCTTGAAAGTGCTGTGTGAGGGATATGGCCACTGTGTCCAAACCCTTCGATCGCAGGGAATCACACCTAATAGAAAATGAAGACTATGGACAGGGCTACAATAACCTATAAGCACTTTATCCAAATTGTATTTGTGAAAATTTTTATACATTTTTAAAAATTTGACTTAGAGTGAAATTCTCTTGAAAGTGCTGTGTGAGGGATATGGCCACTGTGTCCAAACCCTTCCATCGCAGGGAATCACACCTAATAGAAAATGAAGACTATGGACAGGGCTACAATAACCTATAAGCACTTTATCCAAATTGTATTTGTGAAAATTTTTATACATTTTTGAAAATTTGACTTAGAGTGAAATTCTCTTGAAAGTGCTGTGTGAGGGATATGGCCACTGTGTCCAAACCCTTCGATCGCAGGGAATCACACCTAATAGAAAACGAAGACTATGGACAGGGCTACAATAACCTATAAGCACTTTATCCAAATTGTATTTGTGAAAATGTTTATACATTTTTGAAAATTTGACTCAGAGTGAAATTCTCTTGAAAGTGCTGTGTGAGGGATATGGCCACTGTGTCCAAACCCTTCGATCGCAGGGAATCAAACCTAATGGAAAATGAAGACTATGGACAGGGCTACAATAAGCTATAAGCACTTTATCCAAATTGTATTTTTGAAAATGTTTATACATTTTTGAAAATTTGACTTAGAGTGAAATTCTCTTGAAAGTGCTGTGTGAGGGATATGGCCACTGTGTCCAAACCCTTCGATCGCAGGGAATCACACCTAATAGAAAATGAAGACTATGGACAGGGCTACAATAACCTATAAGCACTTTATCCAAATTGTATTTGTGAAAATTTTTATACATTTTTGAAAATTTGACTTAGAGTGAAATTCTCTTGAAAGTGCTGTGTGAGGGATATGGCCACTGTGTCCAAACCCTTCGATCGCAGGGAATCACACCTAATAGAAAATGAAGACTATGGACAGGGCTACAATAACCTATAAGCACTTTATCCAAATTGTATTTGTGAAAATTTTTATACATTTTTGAAAATTTAACTTAGAGTGAAATTCTCTTGAAAGTGCTGTGTGAGGGATATGGCCACTGTGTCCAAACCCTTCGCTCGCAGGGAATCAAACCTAATGGAAAATGAAGACGATGGACAGGGCTACAATAACCTATAAGGACTTTATCCAAATTGTATTTGTGAAAATGTTTATACATTTTTGAAAATTTGACTTAGAGTGAAATTCTCTTGAAAGTGCTGTGTGAGGGATATGGCCACTGTGTCCAAGCCCTTCGATCGCAGGGAACCAAACGTAATGGAAAATGAAGACTATGGACAGGGCTACAATAACCTATAAGCACTTTATCTAAACTGTATTTGTGAAAATTTTTATACATTTTTGAAAATTTGACTTAGAGTGAAATTCTCTTGAAAGTGCTGTGTGAGGGATATGGCCACTGTGTCCAAACCCTTCGATCGCAGGGAATCAAACCTAATGGAAAATGAAGACTATGGACAGGGCTACAATAACCTATAAGCTTCAATAAACTACAAGCACTTTATCCAAATTGTATTTGTGAAAATTTTTATACATTTTTGAAAATTTGACTTAGAGTGAAATTCTCTTGAAAGTTCTGTGGTAGGGATATGGCCACTGTGTCCAAACCCTTCGATCGCAGGGAATCACACCTAATAGAAAATGAAGACTATGGACAGGGCTACAATAACCTAAAAGCACTTTATCCAAATTGTATTTGTGAAAATTTTTATACATTTTTGAAAATTTAACTTAGAGTGAAATTCTCTTGAAAGTGCTGTGTGAGGGATTTGGCCACTGTGTCCAAACCCTTCGATCGCAGGGAATCAAACCTAATGGAAAATGAAGACTATGGACAGGGCTACAATAACCTATAAGCACTTTATCCAAATTGTATTTGTGAAAATGTTTATACCTTTTTGAAAATTTGACTTAGAGTGAAATTCTCTTGAAAGTGCTGTGTGAGGGATATGGCCACTGTGTCCAAACCCTTCGATCCCAGGGAACCAAACCTAATGGAAAATGAAGACTATGGACAGGGCTACAATAACCTATAATCACTTTATCCAAACTGTATTTGTGAAAATTTTTATAAATTTTTGAAAATTTGACTTAGAGTGAAATTCTCTTGAAAGTGCTGTGTGAGGGATATGGCCACTGTGTCCAAACCCTTCGATCGCTGGGAATCAAACCTAATGGAAAATGAAGACTATGGACAGGGCTACAATAACTTATAAGCTTCAATAACCTACAAGCACTTTATCCAAATTGTATTTGTGAAAATTTTTATACATTTTTGAAAATTTGACTTAGAGTGAAATTCTCTTGAAAGTTCTGTGGTAGGGATATGGCCACTGTGTCCAAACCCTTCGATCGCAGGGAATCACACCTAATAGAAAATGAGGACTATGTACAGGGCTACAATAACCTATAAGCACTTTATCCAAATTGTATTTGTGAAAATTTTTATACATTTTTGAAAATTTGACTTAGAGTGAAATTCTCTTGAAAGTGCTGTGTGAGGGATATGGCCACTGTGTCCAAACCCTTCGATCGCAGGGAACCAAACCTAATGGAAAATGAAGACTATCGACAGGGCTACAATAACCTATAAGCACTTTATCCAAATTGTATTTGTGAAAATTTTTATACATTTTTGAAAATTTGACTTAGAGTGAAATTCTCTTGAAAGTGCTGTGTGAGGGATATGGCCACTGTGTCCAAACCCTTCGATCGCAGGGAATCAAGCCTAATGGAAAATGAAGACTTTGGACAGGGCTACAATAACCTATAAGCACTTTATCCAAATTGTATTTGTGAAAATTTTTATACATTTTTGAAAATTTGACTTAGAGTGAAATTCTCTTGAAAGTGCTGTGTGAGGGATATGGCCACTGTGTCCAAACCCTTCGATCGCAAGGAATCAAACCTAATGGAAAATGAAGACTATGGACAGGGCTACAATAACCTATAAGCACTTTATCCAAATTGTATTTGTGAACATTTTTATACATTTTTGAAAATTTGACTTAGAGTGAAATTCTCTTGAAAGTGCTGTGTGAGGGATATGGCCACTGTGTCCGAACCCTTCGATCGCAGGGAATCAAACCTAATGGAAAATGAAGACTATGGATAGGGCTACAATAACCTATAAGCTACAATAACCTATAAGCACTTTATCCAAATTGTATTTGTGAAAATTTTTATACATTTTTGAAAATTTGACTTAGAGTGAAATTCTCTTGAAAGTGCTGTGTGAGGGATATGGCCACTGTGTCCAAACCCTTCGATCGCAAGGAACCAAACCTAATGGAAAATTAAGACTATGGACAGGGCTACAATAACCTATAAGCACTTTATCCAAATTGTATTTTTGAAAATTTTTACACATTTTTGAAAATTTGACTTAGAGTGAAATTCTCTTGAAAGCGCTGTGTGAGGGATATGGCCACTGTGTCCAAACCCTTCGATCGCAGGGAATCAAACCTAATGGAAAATGAAGACTATGGACAGGGCTACAATAACCTATAAGCACTTTATCCAAATTGTATTTGTGAAAATGTTTATACATTTTTGAAAATTTGACTTAGAGTGAAATTCTCTTGAAAGTGCTGTGTGAGGGATATGGCTACTGTGTCCAAACCCTTCGATCGCAGGGAACCAAACCTAATGGAAAATGAAGACTATGGACAGGGCTACAATAACCTATAAGCACTTTATCCAAACTGTATTTTGAAAATTTTTATACATTTTTGAAAATTTGACTTAGAGTGAAATTCTCTTGAAAGTGCTGTGTGAGAGATATGGCCACTGTGTCCAAACCCTTCGATCGCAGGGAATCAAACCTAATGGAAAATGAAGACTATGGACAGGGCTACAAAAACCTATAAGCTACAATAACCTATAAGCACTTTATCCAAATTGTATTTGTGAAAATTTTTATACATTTTTGAAAATTTGACATAGAGTGAAATTCTCTTGAAAGTGCTGTGTGAGGGATATGGCCACTGTGTCCAAACCCTTCGATCGCAGGGAATCACACCTAATAGAAAATGAAGACTATGGACAGGGCTACAATAACCTATAAGCACTTTATCCAAATTGTATTTGTGAAAATGTTTATACATTTTTGAAAATTTGACTTAGAGTGAAATTCTCTTGAAAGTGCTGTGTGAGGGATATGGCCACTGTGTCCAAACCCTTCGATCGCAGGGAACCAAACCTAATGGAAAATGAAGACTATGGACAGGGCTACAATAACCTATAAGCACTTTATCCAAATTGTATTTGTGAAAATTTTTATACATTTTTAAAAATTTGACTTAGAGTGAAATTCTCTTGAAAGTGCTGTGTGAGGGATATGGCCACTGTGTCCAAACCCTTCGATCGCAGGGAATCAAACCTAATGGAAAATGAAGACTATGGACAGGGCTACAATAACCTATAAGCTACAATAACCGATAAGCACTTTATCCAAATTGTATTTGTGAAAATTTTTATACATTTTTGAAAATTTAACTTAGAGTGAAATTCTCTTGAAAGTGCTGTGTGAGGGATATGGCCACTGTGTCCAAACCCTTCGATCGCAGGGAATCAAACCTAATGGAAAATGAAGACTATGGACAGGGCTACAATAACCTATAAGCTACAATAACCTATAAGCACTTTATCCAAATTGTATTTGTGAAAATTTTTATACATTTTTGAAAATTTGACTTAGAGTGAAATTCTCTTGAAAGTGCTGTGTGAGGGATATGGCCACTGTGTCCAAACCCTTCGATCGCAAGGAACCAAACCTAATGGAAAATTAAGACTATGGACAGGGCTACAATAACCTATAAGCACTTTATCCAAATTGTATTTGTGAAAATTTTTATACATTTTTAAAAATTTGACTTAGAGTGAAATTCTCTTGAAAGTGCTGTGTGAGGGATATGGCCACTGTGTCCAAACCCTTCGATCGCAGGGAATCAAACCTAATGGAAAATGAAGACTATGGACAGGGCTACAATAACCTATAAGCACTTTATCCAAAGTGTATTTGTGAAAATGTTTATACATTTTTGAAAATTTGACTTAGAGTGAAATTCTCTTGAAAGTGCTGTGTGAGGGATATGGCTACTGTGTCCAAACCCTTCGATCGCAGGGAACCAAACCTAATGGAAAATGAAGACTATGGACAGGGCTACAATAACCTATAAGCACTTTATCCAAACTGTATTTTGAAAATTTTTATACATTTTTGAAAATTTGACTTAGAGTGAAATTCTCTTGAAAGTGCTGTGTGAGAGATATGGCCACTGTGTCCAAACCCTTCGATCGCAGGGAATCAAACCTAATGGAAAATGAAGACTATGGACAGGGCTACAAAAACCTATAAGCTACAATAACCTATAAGCACTTTATCCAAATTGTATTTGTGAAAATTTTTATACATTTTTGAAAATTTGACTTAGAGTGAAATTCTCTTGAAAGTGCTGTGTGAGGGATATGGCCACTGTGTCCAAACCCTTCGATCGCAGGGAATCACACCTAATAGAAAATGAAGACTATAGACAGGGCTACAATAACCTATAAGCACTTTATCCAAATTGTATTTGTGAAAATGTTTATACATTTTTGAAAATTTGACTTAGAGTGAAATTCTCTTGAAAGTGCTGTGTGAGGGATATGGCCACTGTGTCCAAACCCTTCGATCGCAGGGAACCAAACCTAATGGAAAATTAAGACTATGGACAGGGCTACAATAACCTATAAGCACTTTATCCAAACTGTATTTTGAAAATTTTTATACATTTTTGAAAATTTGACTTAGAGTGAAATTCTCTTGAAAGTGCTGTGTGAGGGATATGGCTACTGTGTCCAAACCCTTCGATCGCAGGGAACCAAACCTAATGGAAAATGAAGACTATGGACAGGGCTACAATAACCTATAAGCACTTTATCCAAACTGTATTTTGAAAATTTTTATACATTTTTGAAAATTTGACTTAGAGTGAAATTCTCTTGAAAGTGCTGTGTGAGAGATATGGCCACTGTGTCCAAACCCTTCGATCGCAGGGAACCAAACGTAATGGAAAATGAAGACTATGGACAGGGCTACAATAACCTATAAGCACTTTATCTAAACTGTATTTGTGAAAATTTTTATACATTTTTGAAAATTTGACTTAGAGTGAAATTCTCTTGAAAGTGCTGTGTGAGGGATATGGCCACTGTGTCCAAACCCTTCGATCGCAGGGAATCAAACCTAATGGAAAATGAAGACTATGGACAGGGCTACAATAACCTATAAGCTTCAATAACCTACAAGCACTTTATCCAAATTGTATTTGTGAAAATTTTTATACATTTTTGAAAATTTGACTTAGAGTGAAATTCTCTTGAAAGTTCTGTGGTAGGGATATGGCCACTGTGTCCAAACCCTTCGATCGCAGGGAATCACACCTAATAGAAAATGAAGACTATGGACAGGGCTACAATAACCTATAAGCACTTTATCCAAATTGTTTTTGTGAAAATGTTTATACCTTTTTGAAAATTTGACTTAGAGTGAAATTCTCTTGAAAGTGCTGTGTGAGGGATATGGCCACTGTGTCCAAACCCTTCGATCCCAGGGAACCAAACCTAATGGAAAATGAAGACTATGGACAGGGCTACAATAACCTATAAGCACTTTATCCAAACTGTATTTGTGAAAATTTTTATAAATTTTTGAAAATTTGACTTAGAGTGAAATTCTCTTGAAAGTGCTGTGTGAGGGATATGGCCACTGTGTCCAAACCCTTCGATCGCTGGGAATCAAACCTAATGGAAAATGAAGACTATGGACAGGGCTACAATAACTTATAAGCTTCAATAACCTACAAGCACTTTATCCAAATTGTATTTGTGAAAATTTTTATACATTTTTGAAAATTTGACTTAGAGTGAAATTCTCTTGAAAGTTCTGTGGTAGGGATATGGCCACTGTGTCCAAACCCTTCGATCGCAGGGAATCACACCTAATAGAAAATGAGGACTATGTACAGGGCTACAATAACCTATAAGCACTTTATCCAAATTGTATTTGTGAAAATTTTTATACATTTTTGAAAATTTGACTTAGAGTGAAATTCTCTTGAAAGTGCTGTGTGAGGGATATGGCCACTGTGTCCAAACCCTTCGATCGCAGGGAACCAAACCTAATGGAAAATGAAGAATATCGACAGGGCTACAATAACCTATAAGCACTTTATCCAAATTGTATTTGTGAAAATTTTTATACATTTTTGAAAATTTGACTTAGAGTGAAATTCTCTTGAAAGTGCTGTGTGAGGGATATGGCCACTGTGTCCAAACCCTTCGATCGCAGGGAATCAAGCCTAATGGAAAATGAAGACTTTGGACAGGGCTACAATAACCTATAAGCACTTTATCCAAATTGTATTTGTGAAAATTTTTATACATTTTTGAAAATTTGACTTAGAGTGAAATTCTCTTGAAAGTGCTGTGTGAGGGATATGGCCACTGTGTCCAAACCCTTCGATCGCAAGGAATCAAACCTAATGGAAAATGAAGACTATGGACAGGGCTACAATAACCTATAAGCACTTTATCCAAATTGTATTTGTGAACATTTTTATACATTTTTGAAAATTTGACTTAGAGTGAAATTCTCTTGAAAGTGCTGTGTGAGGGATATGGCCACTGTATACGAACCCTTCGATCGCAGGGAATCAAACCTAATGGAAAATGAAGACTATGGACAGGGCTACAATAACCTATAAGCTACAATAACCTATAAGCACTTTATCCAAATTGTATTTGTGAAAATTTTTATACATTTTTGAAAATTTGACTTAGAGTGAAATTCTCTTGAAAGTGCTGTGTGAGGGATATGGTCACTGTGTCCAAACCCTTCGATCGCAAGGAACCAAACCTAATGGAAAATTAAGACTATGGACAGGGCTACAATAACCTATAAGCCCTTTATCCAAATTGTATTTTTGAAAATTTTTACACATTTTTGAAAATTTGACTTAGAGTGAAATTCTCTTGAAAGCGCTGTGTGAGGGATATGGCCACTGTGTCCAAACCCTTCGATCGCAGGGAATCAAACCTAATGGAAAATGAAGACTATGGACAGGGCTACAATAACCTATAAGCACTTTATCCAAATTGTATTTGTGAAAATGTTTATACATTTTTGAAAATTTGACTTAGAGTGAAATTCTCTTGAAAGTGCTGTGTGAGGGATATGGCTACTGTGTCCAAACCCTTCGATCGCAGGGAACCAAACCTAATGGAAAATGAAGACTATGGACAGGGCTACAATAACCTATAAGCACTTTATCCAAACTGTATTTTGAAAATTTTTATACATTTTTGAAAATTTGACTTAGAGTGAAATTCTCTTGAAAGTGCTGTGTGAGAGATATGGCCACTGTGTCCAAACCCTTCGATCGCAGGGAATCAAACCTAATGGAAAATGAAGACTATGGACAGGGCTACAATAACCTATAAGCTACAATAACCTATAAGCACTTTATCCAAATTGTATTTGTGAAAATTTTTATACATTTTTGAAAATTTGACTTAGAGTGAAATTCTCTTGAAAGTGCTGTGTGAGGGATATGGCCACTGTGTCCAAACCCTTCGATCGCAGGGAATCACACCTAATAGAAAATGAAGACTATGGACAGGGCTACAATAACTAATAAGCACTTTATCCAAATTGTATTTGTGAAAATTTTTATACATTTTTGAAAATTTGACTTAGAGTGAAATTCTCTTGAAAGTGCTGTGTGAGGGATATGGCCACTGTGTCCAAACCCTTCGATCGCAGGGAACCAAACCTAATGGAAAATGAAGACTATGGACAGGGCTACAATAACCTATAAGCACTTTATCCAAATTGTATTTGTGAAAATTTTTATACATTTTTAAAAATTTGACTTAGAGTGAAATTCTCTTGAAAGTGCTGTGTGAGGGATATGGCCACTGTGTCCAAACCCTTCGATCGCAGGGAATCAAACCTAATGGAAAATGAAGACTATGGACAGGGCTACAATAACCTATAAGCTACAATAACCGATAAGCACTTTATCCAAATTGTATTTGTGAAAATTTTTATACATTTTTGAAAATTTAACTTAGAGTGAAATTCTCTTGAAAGTGCTGTGTGAGGGATATGGCCACTGTGTCCAAACCCTTCGATCGCAGGGAATCAAACCTAATGGAAAATGAAGACTATGGAAAGGGCTACAATAACCTATAAGCACTTTATCCAAATTGTATTTGTGAAAATGTTTATACATTTTTGAAAATTTGACTTAGAATGAAATTCTCTTGAAAGTGCTGTGTGAGGGATATGGCCACTGTGTCCAAACCCTTCGATCGCCGAGAACCAAACCTAATGGAAAATGAAGACTATGGACAGGGCTACAATAACCTATAAGCACTTTATCCAAACTGTATTTGTGAAAATTTTTATACATTTTTGAAAATTTGACTTAGAGTGAAATTCTCTTGAAAGTGCTGTGTGAGAGATATGGCCACTGTGTCCAAACCCTTCGATCGCAGGGAATCAAACCTAATGGAAAATGAAGACTATGGACAGGGCTACAAAAACCTATAAGCTACAATAACCTATAAGCACTTTATCCAAATTGTATTTGTGAAAATTTTTATACATTTATAGACTATGGACAGGGCTACAATAACCTATAAGCACTTTATCCAAATTGTATTTGTGAAAATTTTTATACATTTTTAAAAATTTGACTTAGAGTGAAATTCTCTTGAAAGTGCTGTGTGAGGGATATGGCCACTGTGTCCAAACCCTTCCATCGCAGGGAATCACACCTAATAGAAAATGAAGACTATGGACAGGGCTACAATAACCTATAAGCACTTTATCCAAATTGTATTTGTGAAAATGTTTATACATTTTTGAAAATTTGACTTAGAGTGAAATTCTCTTGAAAGTGCTGTGTGAGGGATATGGCCACTGTGTCCAAACCCTTCGATCGCAGGGAGCCAAACCTAATGGAAAATGAAGACTATGGACAGGGCTACAATAGCCTATAAGCACTTTATCCAAATTGTATTTTTGAAAATTTTTACACATTTTTGAAAATTTGACTTAGAGTGAAATTCTCTTGAAAGTGCTGTGTGAGGGATATGGCCACTGTGTCCAAACCCTTCGATCGCAGGGAATCACACCTAATAGAAAACGAAGACTATGGACAGGGCTACAATAACCTATAAGCACTTTATCCAAATTGTATTTGTGAAAATGTTTATACATTTTTGAAAATTTGACTTAGAGTGAAATTCTCTTGAAAGTGCTGTGTGAGGGATATGGCCACTGTGTCCAAACCCTTCGATCGCAGGGAATCAAACCTAATGGAAAATGAAGACTATGGACAGGGCTACAATAACCTATAAGCACTTTATCCAAATTGTATTTGTGAAAATGTTTATACATTTTTGAAAATTTGACTTAGAGTGAAATTCTCTTGAAAGTGCTGTGTGAGGGTTATGGCCACTGTGTCCAAACCCTTCGATCGCAGGGAATCACACCTAATAGAAAATGAAGACTATGGACAGGGCTACAATAACCTATAAGCACTTTATCCAAATTGTATTTGTGAAAATTTTTATACATTTTTGAAAATTTGACTTAGAGTGAAATTCTCTTGAAAGTGCTGTGTGAGGGATATGGCCACTGTGTCCAAACCCTTCGATCGCAGGGAATCACACCTAATAGAAAATGAAGACTATGGACAGGGCTTCAATAACCTATAAGCACTTTATCCAAATTGTATTTGTGAAAATTTTTATACATTTTTGAAAATTTAACTTAGAGTGAAATTCTCTTGAAAGTGCTGTGTGAGGGATATGGCCACTGTGTCCAAACCCTTCGCTCGCAGGGAATCAAACCTAATGGAAAATGAAGACGATGGACAGGGCTACAATAACCTATAAGGACTTTATCCAAATTGTATTTGTGAAAATGTTTATACATTTTTGAAAATTTGACTTAGAGTGAGATTCTCTTGAAAGTGCTGTGTGAGGGATATGGCCACTGTGTCCAAGCCCTTCGATCGCAGGGAACCAAACGTAATGGAAAATGAAGACTATGGACAGGGCTACAATAACCTATAAGCACTTTATCTAAACTGTATTTGTGAAAATTTTTATACATTTTTGAAAATTTGACTTAGAGTGAAATTCTCTTGAAAGTGCTGTGTGAGGGATATGGCCACTGTGTCCAAACCCTTCGATCGCAGGGAATCAAACCTAATGGAAAATGAAGACTATGGACAGGGCTACAATAACCTATAAGGACTTTATCCAAATTGTATTTGTGAAAATGTTTATACATTTTTGAAAATTTGACTTAGAGTGAAATTCTCTTGAAAGTGCTGTGTGAGGGATATGGCCACTGTGTCCAAGCCCTTCGATCGCAGGGAACCAAACGTAATGGAAAATGAAGACTATGGACAGGGCTACAATAACCTATAAGCACTTTATCTAAACTGTATTTGTGAAAATTTTTATACATTTTTGAAAATTTGACTTAGAGTGAAATTCTCTTGAAAGTGCTGTGTGAGGGATATGGCCACTGTGTCCAAACCCTTCGATCGCAGGGAATCAAACCTAATGGAAAATGAAGACTATGGACAGGGCTACAATAACCTATAAGCTTCAATAACCTACAAGCACTTTATCCAAATTGTATTTGTGAAAATTTTTATACATTTTTGAAAATTTGACTTAGAGTGAAATTCTCTTGAAAGTTCTGTGGTAGGGATATGGCCACTGTGTCCAAACCCTTCGATCGCAGGGAATCACACCTAATAGAAAATGAAGACTATGGACAGGGCTACAATAACCTATAAGCACTTTATCCAAATTGTATTTGTGAAAATTTTTATACATTTTTGAAAATTTAACTTAGAGTGAAATTCTCTTGAAAGTGCTGTGTGAGGGATATGGCCACTGTGTCCAAACCCTTCGATCGCAGGGAATCAAACCTAATGGAAAATGAAGACTATGGACAGGGCTACAATAACCTATAAGCACTTTATCCAAATTGTATTTGTGAAAATGTTTATACATTTTTGAAAATTTGACTTAGAGTGAAATTCTCTTGAAAGTGCTGTGTGAGGGATATGGCCACTGTGTCCAAACCCTTCGATCCCAGGGAACCAAACCTAATGGAAAATGAAGACTATGGACAGGGCTACAATAACCTATAAGCACTTTATCCAAACTGTATTTGTGAAAATTTTTATAAATTTTTGAAAATTTGACTTAGAGTGAAATTCTCTTGAAAGTGCTGTGTGAGGGATATGGCCACTGTGTCCAAACCCTTCGATCGCAGGGAATCAAACCTAATGGAAAATGAAGACTATGGACAGGGCTACAATAACTTATAAGCTTCAATAACCTACAAGCACTTTATCCAAATTGTATTTGTGAAAATTTTTATACATTTTTGAAAATTTGACTTAGAGTGAAATTCTCTTGAAAGTTCTGTGGTAGGGATATGGCCACTGTGTCCAAACCCTTCGATCGCAGGGAATCACACCTAATAGAAAATGAGGACTATGTACAGGGCTACAATAACCTATAAGCACTTTATCCAAATTGTATTTGTGAAAATTTTTATACATTTTTGAAAATTTGACTTAGAGTGAAATTCTCTTGAATGTGCTGTGTGAGGGATATGGCCACTGTGTCCAAACCCTTCGATCGCAGGGAATCACACCTAATAGAAAATGAAGACTATGGACAGGGCTACAATAACCTATAAGCACTTTATCCAAATTGTATTTGTGAAAATGTTTATACATTTTTGAAAATTTGACTTAGAGTGAAATTCTCTTGAAGGCGCTGTGTGAGGGATATGGCCACTGTGTCCAAACCCTTCGATCGCAGGGAACCAAACCTAATGGAAAATGAAGACTATGGACAGGGCTACAATAACCTATAAGCACTTTATCCAAATTGTATTTGTGAAAATATTTATACATTTTTAAAAATTTGACTTAGAGTGAAATTCTCTTGAAAGTGCTGTGTGAGGGATATGGCCACTGTGTCCAAACCCTTCGCTCGCAGGGAATCAAACCTAATGGAAAATGAAGACTATGGACAGGGCTACAATAACCTATAAGCTACAATAACCGATAAGCACTTTATCCAAATTGTATTTGTGAAAATTTTTATACATTTTTGAAAATTTAACTTAGAGTGAAATTCTCTTGAAAGTGCTGTGTGAGGGATATGGCCACTGTGTCCAAACCCTTCGATCGCAGGGAATCAAACCTAATGGAAAATGAAGACTATGGACAGGGCTACAATAACCTATAAGCACTTTATCCAAATTGTATTTGTGAAAATGTTTATACATTTTTGAAAATTTGACTTAGAGTGAAATTCTCTTGAAAGTGCTGTGTGAGGGATATGGCCACTGTGTCCAAACCCTTCGATCGCCGAGAACCAAACCTAATGGAAAATGAAGACTATGGACAGGGCTACAATAACCTATAAGCACTTTATCCAAACTGTATTTGTGAAAATTTTTATACATTTTTGAAAATTTGACTTAGAGTGAAATTCTCTTGAAAGTGCTGTGTGAGAGATATGGCCACTGTGTCCAAACCCTTCGATCGCAGGGAATCAAACCTAATGGAAAATGAAGACTATGGACAGGGCTACAAAAACCTATAAGCTACAATAACCTATAAGCACTTTATCCAAATTGTATTTGTGAAAATTTTTATACATTTTTGAAAATTTGACTTAGAGTGAAATTCTCTTGAAAGTTCTGTGGTAGGGATATGGCCACTGTGTCCAAACCCTTCGATCGCAGGGAATCACACCTAATAGAAAATGAAGACTATGGACAGGGCTACAATAACCTATAAGCACTTTATCCAAATTGTATTTGTGAAAATTTTTATACATTTTTAAAAATTTGACTTAGAGTGAAATTCTCTTGAAAGTGCTGTGTGAGGGATATGGCCACTGTGTCCAAACCCTTCCATCGCAGGGAATCACACCTAATAGAAAATGAAGACTATGGACAGGGCTACAATAACCTATAAGCACTTTATCCAAATTGTATTTGTGAAAATGTTTATACATTTTTGAAAATTTGACTTAGAGTGAAATTCTCTTGAAAGTGCTGTGTGAGGGATATGGCCACTGTGTCCAAACCCTTCGATCGCAGGGAACCAAACCTAATGGAAAATGAAGACTATGGACAGGGCTACAATAACCTATAAGCACTTTATCCAAATTGTATTTTTGAAAATTTTTACACATTTTTGAAAATTTGACTTAGAGTGAAATTCTCTTGAAAGTGCTGTGTGAGGGATATGGCCACTGTGTCCAAACCCTTCGATCGCAGGGAATCACACCTAATAGAAAACGAAGACTATGGACAGGGCTACAATAACCTATAAGCACTTTATCCAAATTGTATTTGTGAAAATGTTTATACATTTTTGAAAATTTGACTTAGAGTGAAATTCTCTTGAAAGTGCTGTGTGAGGGATATGGCCACTGTGTCCAAACCCTTCGATCGCAGGGAATCACACCTAATAGAAAATGAAGACTATGGACAGGGCTACAATAACCTATAAGCACTTTATCCAAATTGTATTTGTGAAAATTTTTATACATTTTTGAAAATTTAACTTAGAGTGAAATTCTCTTGAAAGTGCTGTGTGAGGGATATGGCCACTGTGTCCAAACCCTTCGCTCGCAGGGAATCAAACCTAATGGAAAATGAAGACGATGGACAGGGCTACAATAACCTATAAGGACTTTATCCAAATTGTATTTGTGAAAATGTTTATACATTTTTGAAAATTTGACTTACACTCAGTTTAGATGAGGGCTTTTACGACGTCGCTTTGTCGACGTCTCTTTTGGTTTGGTGGTGAGCGGTGTAGAAAAGAAAGAGGGGTTAACAAAATGTCTCGCTTTGTATTTTGCATGTCGTTTTTTACATTTCTCTTTTAACTTTTTCTGTTTACGTTTTATTCTTTTTCTTACTTTGAAGTGTGTGGTTGAAAATACAGTGAGACCTCGATTATCGATAATAGACGGGATCGGCAGAATTCTTGATTATTTATTTTTTTTGGTGTGTTTCTTATTTTATGTAAATATATAACGTTTTATTATGTTAACATGAGGAAAAAAGTAAATTTGGCAGAACATGCTTCCACACCGTTAAGATATTCTCTTTCTTCGTTTATTTAAATTTATTTTGATTGTTCAAAATTTAACGAAAAAAAGATAATTTGTTTATAATTTCGGATAATAGAGGCAATTTAAATCAGTGCAAAAAAATTTTTGTTTTCCATTTTATTGAAGCTGCCGGTTAATCGAATGACGGGTAATCAAGGCCATACTGTAAATAAAAAAAAGACATGCAACCAAAAATCATCGTATGAACGCAAAGAGATTTTGGAAGTTGCTTTAAAAGGGAATCAAGATAAAACGACGTCGTAAAAGCCCTCATGTGAATTGAGTGTTAGAGTGAAATTCTCTTGAAAGTGCTGTGTGAGGGATATGGCCACTGTGTCCAAGCCCTTCGATCGCAGGGAACCAAACGTAATGGAAAATGAAGACTATGGACAGGGCTACAATAACCTATAAGCACTTTATCTAAACTGTATTTGTGAAAATTTTTATACATTTTTGAAAATTTGACTTAGAGTGAAATTCTCTTGAAAGTGCTGTGTGAGGGATATGGCCACTGTGTCCAAACCCTTCGATCGCAGGGAATCAAACCTAATGGAAAATGAAGACTATGGACAGGGCTACAATAACCTATAAGCTTCAATAACCTACAAGCACTTTATCCAAATTGTATTTGTGAAAATTTTTATACATTTTTGAAAATTTGACTTAGAGTGAAATTCTCTTGAAAGTTCTGTGGTAGGGATATGGCCACTGTGTCCAAACCCTTCGATCGCAGGGAATCACACCTAATAGAAAATGAAGACTATGGACAGGGCTACAATAACCTATAAGCACTTTATCCAAATTGTATTTGTGAAAATTTTTATACATTTTTGAAAATTTAACTTAGAGTGAAATTCTCTTGAAAGTGCTGTGTGAGGGATATGGCCACTGTGTCCAAACCCTTCGATCGCAGGGAATCAAACCTAATGGAAAATGAAGACTATGGACAGGGCTACAATAACCTATAAGCACTTTATCCAAATTGTATTTGTGAAAATGTTTATACATTTTTGAAAATTTGACTTAGAGTGAAATTCTCTTGAAAGTGCTGTGTGAGGGATATGGCCACTGTGTCCAAACCCTTCGATCCCAGGGAACCAAACCTAATGGAAAATGAAGACTATGGACAGGGCTACAATAACCTATAAGCACTTTATCCAAACTGTATTTGTGAAAATTTTTATAAATTTTTGAAAATTTGACTTAGAGTGAAATTCTCTTGAAAGTGCTGTGTGAGGGATATGGCCACTGTGTCCAAACCCTTCGATCGCAGGGAATCAAACCTAATGGAAAATGAAGACTATGGACAGGGCTACAATAACTTATAAGCTTCAATAACCTACAAGCACTTTATCCAAATTGTATTTGTGAAAATTTTTATACATTTTTGAAAATTTGACTTAGAGTGAAATTCTCTTGAAAGTTCTGTGGTAGGGATATGGCCACTGTGTCCAAACCCTTCGATCGCAGGGAATCACACCTAATAGAAAATGAGGACTATGTACAGGGCTACAATAACCTATAAGCACTTTATCCAAATTGTATTTGTGAAAATTTTTATACATTTTTGAAAATTTGACTTAGAGTGAAATTCTCTTGAAAGTGCTGTGTGAGGGATATGGCCACTGTGTCCAAACCCTTCGATCGCAGGGAACCAAACCTAATGGAAAATGAAGACTATCGACAGGGCTACAATAACCTATAAGCACTTTATCCAAATTGTATTTGTGAAAATTTTTATACATTTTTGAAAATTTGACTTAGAGTGAAATTCTCTTGAAAGTGCTGTGTGAGGGATATGGCCACTGTGTCCAAACCCTTCGATCGCAGGGAATCAAGCCTAATGGAAAATGAAGACTTTGGACAGGGCTACAATAACCTATAAGCACTTTATCCAAATTGTATTTGTGAAAATTTTTATACATTTTTGAAAATTTGACTTAGAGTGAAATTCTCTTGAAAGTGCTGTGTGAGGGATATGGCCACTGTGTCCAAACCCTTCGATCGCAAGGAATCAAACCTAATGGAAAATGAAGACTATGGACAGGGCTACAATAACCTATAAGCACTTTATCCAAATTGTATTTGTGAACATTTTTATACATTTTTGAAAATTTGACTTAGAGTGAAATTCTCTTGAAAGTGCTGTGTGAGGGATATGGCCACTGTGTCCGAACCCTTCGATCGCAGGGAATCAAACCTAATGGAAAATGAAGACTATGGACAGGGCTACAATAACCTATAAGCTACAATAACCTATAAGCACTTTATCCAAATTGTATTTGTGAAAATTTTTATACATTTTTGAAAATTTGACTTAGAGTGAAATTCTCTTGAAAGTGCTGTGTGAGGGATATGGCCACTGTGTCCAAACCCTTCGATCGCAAGGAACCAAACCTAATGGAAAATTAAGACTATGGACAGGGCTACAATAACCTATAAGCACTTTATCCAAATTGTATTTTTGAAAATTTTTACACATTTTTGAAAATTTGACTTAGAGTGAAATTCTCTTGAAAGCGCTGTGTGAGGGATATGGCCACTGTGTCCAAACCCTTCGATCGCAGGGAATCAAACCTAATGGAAAATGAAGACTATGGACAGGGCTACAATAACCTATAAGCACTTTATCCAAACTGTATTTGTGAAAATTTTTATAAATTTTTGAAAATTTGACTTAGAGTGAAATTCTCTTGAAAGTGCTGTGTGAGGGATATGGCCACTGTGTCCAAACCCTTCGATCGCAGGGAATCAAACCTAATGGAAAATGAAGACTATGGACAGGGCTACAATAACTTATAAGCTTCAATAACCTACAAGCACTTTATCCAAATTGTATTTGTGAAAATTTTTATACATTTTTGAAAATTTGACTTAGAGTGAAATTCTCTTGAAAGTTCTGTGGTAGGGATATGGCCACTGTGTCCAAACCCTTCGATCGCATGGAATCACACCTAATAGAAAATGAGGACTATGTACAGGGCTACAATAACCTATAAGCACTTTATCCAAATTGTATTTTTGAAAATTTTTATACATTTTTGAAAATTTGACTTAGAGTGAAATTCTCTTGAAAGTGCTGTGTGAGGGATATGGCCACTGTGTCCAAACCCTTCGATCGCAGGGAACCAAACCTAATGGAAAATGAAGACTATCGACAGGGCTACAATAACCTATAAGCACTTTATCCAAATTGTATTTGTGAAAATTTTTATACATTTTTGAAAATTTGACTTAGAGTGAAATTCTCTTGAAAGTGCTGTGTGAGGGATATGGCCACTGTGTCCAAACCCTTCGATCGCAGGGAATCAAGCCTAATGGAAAATGAAGACTTTGGACAGGGCTACAATAACCTATAAGCACTTTATCCAAATTGTATTTGTGAAAATTTTTATACATTTTTGAAAATTTGACTTAGAGTGAAATTCTCTTGAAAGTGCTGTGTGAGGGATATGGCCACTGTGTCCAAACCCTTCGATCGCAAGGAATCAAACCTAGTGGAAAATGAAGACTATGGACAGGGCTACAATAACCTATAAGCACTTTATCCAAATTGTATTTGTGAACATTTTTATACATTTTTGAAAATTTAACTTAGAGTGAAATTCTCTTGAAAGTGCTGTGTGAGGGATATGGCCACTGTGTCCGAACCCTTCGATCGCAGGGAATCAAACCTAATGGAAAATGAAGACTATGGACAGGGCTACAATAACCTATAAGCTACAATAACCTATAAGCACTTTATCCAAATTGTATTTGTGAAAATTTTTATACATTTTTGAAAATTTGACTTAGAGTGAAATTCTCTTGAAAGTGCTGTGTGAGGGATATGGCCACTGTGCCCAAACCCTTCGATCGCAAGGAACCAAACCTAATGGAAAATTAAGACTATGGACAGGGCTACAATAACCTATAAGCACTTTATCCAAATTGTATTTTTGAAAATTTTAACACATTTTTGAAAATTTGACTTAGAGTGAAATTCTCTTGAAAGCGCTGTGTGAAGGATATGGCCACTGTGTCCAAACCCTTCGATCGCAGGGAATCAAACCTAATGGAAAATGAAGACTATGGACAGGGCTACAATAACCTATAAGCTACAATAACCTATAAGCACTTTATCCAAATTGTATTTGTGAAAATTTTTATACATTTTTGAAAATTTGACTTAGAGTGAAATTCTCTTGAAAGTGCTGTGTGAGGGATATGGCCACTGTGTCCAAACCCTTCGATCGCAGGGAATCAAACCTAATGGAAAATGAAGACTATGGACAGGGCTACAATAACCTATAAGCACTTTATCCAAATTGTATTTTTGAAAATTTTTACACATTTTTGAAAATTTGACTTAGAGTGAAATTCTCTTGAAAGCGCTGTGTGAGGGATATGGCCACTGTGTCCAAACCCTTCGATCGCAGGGAATCAAACCTAATGGAAAATGAAGACTATGGACAGGGCTACAATAACCTATAAGCTACAATAACCTATAAGCACTTTTTCCAAATTGTATTTGTGAAAATTTTTATACATTTTTGAAAATTTGACTTAGAGTGAAATTCTCTTGAAAGTGCTGTGTGAGGGATATGGCCACTGTGTCCAAACCCTTCGATCGCAGGGAATCAAACCTAATGGAAAATGAAGACTATGGACAGGGCTACAATAACCTATAAGCACTTTATCCAAATTGTATTTGTGAAAAATTTTATACATTTTTGAAAATTTGACTTAGAGTGAAATTCTCTTGAAAGTGCTGTGTGAGGGATATGGCCACTGTGTCCAAACCCTTCGATCGCAGGGAATCAAACCTAATGGAAAATGAAGACTATGGACAGGGCTACAATAACCTATAAGTTCTTTATCCAAATTTTATTTGTGAAAATTTTTATACATTTTTGAAAATTTGACTTAGAGTGAAATTCTCTTGAAAGTGCTGTGTGAGGGATATGGCCACTGTGTCCAAAGGCTTCGATCGCAGGGAATCAAACCTAATGGAAAATGAAGACTATGGACAGGGCAACAATAACCTATAAGCTACAATAACCTATAAGCACTTTATCCAAATTGTATTTGTGAAAATTTTTATACATTTTTGAAAATTTGACTTAGACTGAAATTCTCTTGAAAGTGCTGTGTGAGGGATATGGCCACTGTGGCCAAACCCTTCGATCGCAAGGAATCAAACCTAATGAAAAATGAAGACTATGGACAGGGCTACAATAACCTATAAGCACTTTATCCAAATTGTATTTGTGAAAATTTTTATACATTTTTGAAAATTTGACTTAGAGTGAAATTCTCTTGAAAGTGCTGTGTGAGGGATATGGCCATTGTGTCTAAACCCTTCGATCGCAGGGAATCAAACCTAATGGAAAATGAAGACTATGGACAGGGCTACAATAACCTATAAGCACTTTATCCAAATTGTATTTGTGAAAAATTTTATACATTTTTGAAAATTTGACTTAGAGTGAAATTCTCTTTAAAGTGCTGTGTGAGGGATATGACCACTGTGTCCAAACCCTTCGATCGCAGGGAATCAAACCTAATGGAAAATGAAGACTATGGACAAGGCTACAATAACTTATAAGCACTTTATCCAAATTGTATTTGTGAAAAATTTTATACATTTTTGAAAATTTGACTTAGAGTGAAATTCTCTTGAAAGTGCTGTGTGAGGGATATGGCCACTGTGTCCAAACCCTTCGATCGCAGGGAATCAAACCTAATGGAAAATGAAGACTATGGACAGGGCTACAATAACTTATAAGCACTTTATCCAAATTGTATTTGTGAAAATTTTTATACATTTTTGAAAATTTGACTTAGAGTGAAATTCTCTTGAAAGTGCTGTGTGAGGGATATGGCCACTGTGTCCAAGCCCTTCGATCGCAGGGAATCAAACCTAATGGAAAATGAAGACTATGGACAGGGCTACAATAACCTATAAGCTATAATAACCTATAAGCACTTTATCCAAATTGTATTTGTGAAAATTTTTATACATTTTTGAAAATTTGACTTAGAGTGAAATTCTCTTGAAAGTGCTGTGTGAGGGATATGGCCATTGTGTCTAAACCCTTCGATCGCAGGGAATCAAACCTAATGGAAAATGAAGACTATGGACAGGGCTACAATAACCTATAAGCACTTTATCCAAATTGTATTTGTGAAAATTTTTATACATTTTTGAAAATTTGACTTAGAGTGAAATTCTCTTGAAAGTGCTGTGTGAGGGATATGGCCATTGTGTCTAAACCCTTCGATCGCAGGGAATCAAACCTAATGGAAAATGAAGACTATGGACAGGGCTACAATAGCCTATAAGCACTTTATCCAAATTGTATTTGTAAAAAATTTTATACATTTTTGAAAATTTGACTTAGAGTGAAATTCTCATGAAAGTGCTGTGTGAGGGATATGGCCACTGTGTCTAAACCCTTCGATCGCAGGGAATCAAACCTAATGGAAAATGAAGACTATGGACAGGGCTAAAAATACCCATAAACTATAATAACCTATAAGCACTTTATCCAAATTGTATTTGTGAAAATTTTTATACATTTTTGAAAATTTGACTTAGAGTGAAATTCTCTTGAAAGTGCTGTGTGAGGGATATGGCCACTGTGTCCAAGCCCTTCGATCGCAGGGAATCAAACCTAATGGAAAATGAAGACTATGGACAGGGCTACAATAACTTATAAGCACTTTATCCAAATTGTATTTGTGAAAATTTTTATACATTTTTGAAAATTTGACTTAGAGTGAAATTCTCTTGAAAGTGCTGTGTGAGGGATATGGCCACTGTGTCCAAGCCCTTCGATCGCAGGGAATCAAACCTAATGGAAAACGAAGACTATGGACAGGGCTACAATAACTTATAAGCACTTTATCCAAATTGTATTTGTGAAAATTTTTATACATTTTTGAAAATTTGACTTAGAGTGAAATTCTCTTGAAAGTGCTGTGTGAGGGATATGGCCACTGTGTCTAAACCCTTCGATCGCAGGGAATCAAACCTAATGGAAAATGAAGACTATGGACAGGGCTAAAATAACCTATAAGCTATAATAACCTATAAGCACTTTATCCAAATTGTATTTGTGAAAATTTTTATACATTTTTGAAAATTTGACTTAGAGTGAAATTCTCTTGAAAGTGCTGTGTGAGAGATATGGCCACTGTGTCCAAGCCCTTCGATCGCAGGGAATCAAACCTAATGGAAAATGAAGACTATGGACAGGGCTACAAAAACCTATAAGCTACAATAACCTATAAGCACTTTATCCAAATTGTATTTGTGAAAATTTTTATACATTTTTGAAAATTTGACTTAGAGTGAAATTCTCTTGAAAGTTCTGTGGTAGGGATATGGCCACTGTGTCCAAGCCCTTCAATCGCAGGGAATCACACCTAATAGAAAATGAAGACTATGGACAGGGCTACAATAACCTATAAGCACTTTATCCAAATTGTATTTGTGAAAATTTTTATACATTTTTAAAAATTTGACTTAGAGTGAAATTCTCTTGAAAGTGCTGTGTGAGGGATATGGCCACTGTGTCCAAACCCTTCCATCGCAGGGAATCACACCTAATAGAAAATGAAGACTATGGACAGGGCTACAATAACCTATAAGCACTTTATCCAAATTGTATTTGTGAAAATGTTTATACATTTTTGAAAATTTGACTTAGAGTGAAATTCTCTTGAAAGTGCTGTGTGAGGGATATGGCCACTGTGTCCAAACCCTTCGATCGCAGGGAACCAAACCTAATGGAAAATGAAGACTATGGACAGGGCTACAATAACCTATAAGCACTTTATCCAAATTGTATTTGGGAAAATTTTTATACATTTTTGAAAATTTGACCTAGAGTGAAATTCTCTTGAAAGTGCTGTGTGAGGGATATGGCCACTGTGTCCAAACCCTTCGATCGCAAGGAATCACACCTAATAGAAAATGAAGACTATGGACAGGGCTACAATAACCTAAAAGCACTTTATCCAAATTGTATTTGTGAAAACTTTTATACATTTTTGAAAATTTGACTTAGAGTGAAATTCTCTTGAAAGTGCTGTGTGAGGGATATGGCCACTGTGTCCAAACCCTTCGATCGCAGGGAATCACACCTAATAGAAAACGAAGACTATGGACAGGGCTACAATAACCTATAAGCACTTTATCCAAATTGTATTTGTGAAAATGTTTATACATTTTTGAAAATTTGACTTAGAGTGAAATTCTCTTGAAAGTGCTGTGTGAGGGATATGGCCACTGTGTCCAAACCCTTCGATCGCAGGGAATCAAACCTAATGGAAAATGAAGACTATGGACAGGGCTACAATAACCTATAAGCACTTTATCCAAATTGTATTTGTGAAAATTTTTATACATTTTTGAAAATTTGACTTAGAGTGAAATTCTCTTGAAAGTGCTGTGTGAGGGATATGGCCACTGTGTCCAAACCCTTCGATCGCAGGGAATCACACCTAATAGAAAATGAAGACTATGGACAGGGCTGCAATAACCTATAAGCACTTTATCCAAATTGTATTTGTGAAAATTTTTATACATTTTTGAAAATTTGACCTAGAGTGAAATTCTCTTGAAAGTGCTGTGTGAGGGATATGGCCACTGTGTCCAAACCCTTCGATCGCAGGGAATCACACCTAATAGAAAATGAAGACTATGGACAGGGCTACAATAACCTATAAGCACTTTATCCAAATTGTATTTGTGAAAATTTTTATACATTTTTGAAAATTTGACTTAGAGTGAAATTCTCTTGAAAGTGCTGTGTGAGGGATATGGCCACTGTGTCCAAACCCTTCGATCGCAGGGAATCACACCTAATAGAAAACGAAGACTATGGACAGGGCTACAATAACCTATAAGCACTTTATCCAAATTGTATTTGTGAAAATGTTTATACATTTTTGAAAATTTGACTTAGAGTGAAATTCTCTTGAAAGTGCTGTGTGAGGGATATGGCCACTGTGTCCAAACCCTTCGATCGCAGGGAATCAAACCTAATGGAAAATGAAGACTATGGACAGGGCTACAATAACCTATAAGCACTTTATCCAAATTGTATTTTTGAAAATTTTTACACATTTTTGAAAATTTGACTTAGAGTGAAATTCTCTTGAAAGTGCTGTGTGAGGGATATGGCCACTGTGTCCAAACCCTTCGATCGCAGGGAATCAAACCTAATGGAAAATGAAGACTATGGACAGGGCTACAATAACCTATAAGCTACAATAACCTATAAGCACTTTATCCAAATTGTATTTGTGAAAATTTTTATACATTTTTGAAAATTTGACTTAGAGTGAAATTCTCTTGAAAGTGCTGTGTGAGGGATATGGCCACTGTGTCCAAACCCTTCGATCGCAGGGAATCAAACCTAATGGAAAATGAAGACTATGGACAGGGCTACAATAACCTATAAGCACTTTATCCAAATTGTATTTGTGAAAAATTTTATACATTTTTAAAAATTTGACTTAGAGTGAAATTCTCTTGAAAGTGCTGTGTGAGGGATATGGCCACTGTGTCCAAACCCTTCGATCGCAGGGAATCAAACCTAATGGAAAATGAAGACTATGGACAGGGCTACAATAACCTATAAGCACTTTATCCAAATTGTATTTGTGAAAATTTTTATACATTTTTGAAAATTTGACTTAGAGTGAAATTCTCTTGAAAGTGCTGTGTGAGGGATATGGCCATTGTGTCTAAACCCTTCAATCGCAGGGAATCAAACCTATTGGAAAATGAAGACTATGGACAGGGCTAAAATAACCTATAAGCTATAATAACCTATAAGCACTTTATCCAAATTGTATTTGTGAAAATTTTTATACATTTTTGAAAATTTGACTTAGAGTGAAATTCTCTTGAAAGTGCTGTGTGAGAGATATGGCCACTGTGTCCAAACCCTTCGATCGCAGGGAATCAAACCTAATGGAAAATGAAGACTATGGACAGGGCTACAAAAACCTATAAGCTACAATAACCTATAAGCACTTTATCCAAATTGTATTTGTGAAAATTTTTATACATTTTTGAAAATTTGACTTAGAGTGAAATTCTCTTGAAAGTTCTGTGGTAGGGATATGGCCACTGTGTCCAAACCCTTCGATCGCAGGGAATCACACCTAATAGAAAATGAAGACTATGGACAGGGCTACAATAACCTATAAGCACTTTATCCAAATTGTATTTGTGAAAATTTTTATACATTTTTTAAAATTTGACTTAGAGTGAAATTCTCTTGAAAGTGCTGTGTGAGGGATATGGCCACTGTGTCCAAACCCTTCGATCGCAGGGAATCAAACCTAATGGAAAATGAAGACTATGGACAGGGCTACAATAACCTATAAGCTACAATAACCTATAAGCACTTTATCCAAATTGTATTTGTGAAAATTTTTATACATTTTTGAAAATTTGACTTAGAGTGAAATTCTCTTGAAAGTGCTGTGTGAGGGATATGGCCACTGTGTCCAAACCCTTCGATCGCAGGGAATCACACCTAATAGAAAATGAAGACTATGGACAGGGCTACAATAACCTATAAGCACTTTATCCAAATTGTATTTGTGAAAAATTTTATACATTTTTAAAAATTTGACTTAGAGTGAAATTCTCTTGAAAGTGCTGTGTGAGGGATATGGCCACTGTGTCCAAACCCTTCGATCGCAGGGAATCAAACCTAATGGAAAATGAAGACTATGGACAGGGCTACAATAACCTATAAGCACTTTATCCAAATTGTATTTGTGAAAATTTTTATACATTTTTGAAAATTTGACTTAGAGTGAAATTCTCTTGAAAGTGCTGTGTGAGGGATATGGCCATTGTGTCTAAACCCTTCGATCGCAGGGAATCAAACCTATTGGAAAATGAAGACTATGGACAGGGCTAAAATAACCTATAAGCTATAATAACCTATAAGCACTTTATCCAAATTGTATTTGTGAAAATTTTTATACATTTTTGAAAATTTGACTTAGAGTGAAATTCTCTTGAAAGTGCTGTGTGAGGGATATGGCCACTGTGTCCAAACCCTTCGATCGCAGGGAATCAAACCTAATGGAAAATGAAGACTATGGACAGGGCTACAATAACCTATAAGCACTTTATCCAAATTGTATTTGTGAAAAATTTTATACATTTTTAAAAATTTGACTTAGAGTGAAATTCTCTTGAAAGTGCTGTGTGAGGGATATGGCCACTGTGTCCAAACCCTTCAATCGCAGGGAATCAAACCTAATGGAAAATGAAGACTATGGACAGGGCTACAATAACCTATAAGCACTTTATCCAAATTGTATTTGTGAAAATTTTTATACATTTTTGAAAATTTGACTTAGAGTGAAATTCTCTTGAAAGTGCTGTGTGAGGGATATGGCCACTGTGTCCAAACCCTTCGATCGCAGGGAATCAAACCTAATGGAAAATGAAGACTATGGACAGGGCTACAATAACCTATAAGCACTTTATCCAAATTGTATTTGTGAAAAATTTTATACATTTTTAAAAATTTGACTTAGAGTGAAATTCTCTTGAAAGTGCTGTGTGAGGGATATGGCCACTGTGTCCAAACCCTTCGATCGCAGGGAATCAAACCTAATAGAAAACGAAGACTATGGACAGGGCTACAATAACCTATAAGCACTTTATCCAAATTGTATTTGTGAAAATGTTTATACATTTTTGAAAATTTGACTTAGAGTGAAATTCTCTTGAAAGTGCTGTGTGAGGGATATGGCCACTGTGTCCAAACCCTTCGATCGCAGGGAATCAAACCTAATGGAAAATGAAGACTATGGACAGGGCTACAATAACCTATAAGCTACAATAACCTATAAGCACTTTATCCAAATTGTATTTGTGAAAATTTTTATACATTTTTGAAAATTGGACTTAGAGTGAAATTCTCTTGAAAGTGCTGTGTGAGGGATATGGCCACTGTGTCCAAACCCTTCAATCGCAGGGAATCAAACCTAATGGAAAATGAAGACTATGGACAGGGCTACAATAACCTATAAGCACTTTATCCAAATTGTATTTGTGAAAAATTTTATACATTTTTAAAAATTTGACTTAGAGTGAAATTCTCTTGAAAGTGCTGTGTGAGGGATATGGCCACTGTGTCCAAACCCTTCGATCGCAGGGAATCAAACCTAATGGAAAATGAAGACTATGGACAGGGCTACAATAACCTATAAGCACTTTATCCAAATTGTATTTGTGAAAATTTTTATACATTTTTGAAAATTTGACTTAGAGTGAAATTCTCTTGAAAGTGCTGTGTGAGGGATATGGCCACTGTGTCCAAACCCTTCCATCGCAGGGAATCACACCTAATAGAAAATGAAGACTATGGACAGGGCTACAATAACCTATAAGCACTTTATCCAAATTGTATTTGTGAAAATGTTTATACATTTTTGAAAATTTGACTTAGAGTGAAATTCTCTTGAAAGTGCTGTGTGAGGGATATGGCCACTGTGTCCAAACCCTTCGATCGCAGGGAACCAAACCTAATGGAAAATGAAGACTATGGACAGGGCTACAATAACCTATAAGCTTTTTATCCAAATTGTATTTGTGAAAATTTTTATACATTTTTGAAAATTTGACCTAGAGTGAAATTCTCTTGAAAGTGCTGTGTGAGGGATATGGCCACTGTGTCCAAACCCTTCGATCGCAGGGAATCAAACCTAATAGAAAATGAAGACTATGGACAGGGCTACAATAACCTATAAGCACTTTATCCAAATTGTATTTGTGAAAATTTTTATACATTTTTGAAAATTTGACTTAGAGTGAAATTCTCTTGAAAGTGCTGTGTGAGGGATATGGCCACTGTGTCCAAACCCTTCGATCGCAGGGAATCACACCTAATAGAAAACGAAGACTATGGACAGGGCTACAATAACCTATAAGCACTTTATCCAAATTGTATTTGTGAAAATGTTTATACATTTTTGAAAATTTGACTTAGAGTGAAATTCTCTTGAAAGTGCTGTGTGAGGGATATGGCCACTGTGTCCAAACCCTTCGATCGCAGGGAATCAAACCTAATGGAAAATGAAGACTATGGACAGGGCTACAATAACCTATAAGCACTTTATCCAAATTGTATTTGTGAAAATGTTTATACATTTTTGAAAATTTGACTTAGAGTGAAATTCTCTTGAAAGTGCTGTGTGAGGGATATGGCCACTGTGTCCAAACCCTTCGATCGCAGGGAATCACACCTAATAGAAAATGAAGACTATGGACAGGGCTACAATAACCTATAAGCACTTTATCCAAATTGTATTTGTGAAAATTTTTATACATTTTTGAAAATTTGACTTAGAGTGAAATTCTCTTCAAAGTGCTGTGTGAGGGATATGGCCACTGTGTCCAAACCCTTCGATCGCAGGGAATCACACCTAATAGAAAATGAAGACTATGGACAGGGCTACAATAACCTATAAGCACTTTATCCAAATTGTATTTGTGAAAATTTGTATACATTTTTGAAAATTTAACTTAGAGTGAAATTCTCTTGAAAGTGCTGTGTGAGGGATATGGCCACTGTGTCCAAACCCTTCGCTCGCAGGGAATCAAACCTAATGGAAAATGAAGACTATGGACAGGGCTACAATAACCTATAAGCACTTTATCCAAATTGTATTTGTGAAAATGTTTATACATTTTTGAAAATTTGACTTAGAGTGAAATTCTCTTGAAAGTGCTATGTGAGGGATATGGCCACTGTGTCCAAACCCTTCGATCGCAGGGAACCAAACCTAATGGAAAATGAAGACTATGGACAGGGCTACAATAACCTATAAGCACTTTATCCAAACTGTATTTGTGAAAATTTTTATACATTTTTGAAAATTTGACTTAGAGTGAAATTCTCTTGAAAGTGCTGTGTGAGGGATGTGGCCACTGTGTCCAAACCCTTCGATCGCAGGGAATCAAACCTAATGGAAAATGAAGACTATGGACAGGGCTACAATAACCTATAAGCTTCAATAACCTACAAGCACTTTATCCAAATTGTATTTGTGAAAATTTTTATACATTTTTGAAAATTTGACTTAGAGTGAAATTCTCTTGAAAGTTCTGTGGTAGGGATATGGCCACTGTGTCCAAACCCTTCGATCGCAGGGAATCACACCTAAAAGAAAATGAAGACTATGGACAGGGCTACAATAACCTATAAGCTACAATAACCTATAAGCACTTTATCCAAATTGTATTTGTGAAAATGTTTATACATTTTTGAAAATTTGACTTAGAGTGAAATTCTCTTGAAAGTGCTGTGTGAGGGATATGGCCACTGTGTCCTGTAACGAATATTAGTGTTGTTCTTATTAGGGAAGCTACCTTTAATAACGGCTGTGCTCGTCGGAGGGGTGAGTTAATTAAAGTTCCCATTAAAAATATATTTAAAACATTTACAGTAGATTTAAAAAATCAGGTAGCTAAGTAGATAACATGTGAAAATAGATCGATAATTATATAAACCAAAACAAAAAAAAATGATAATAAGCTAGGCTTGATAGAGTATTGTGTAGCTTGGAATGGAAATCGCTACACATTCTCTAACCCTCCCACTATGCTGACAATATTGCATAATTCTTCTGTCAGCCCTAAATAAAATAACAACAAAAAAAAAATTACTAACTTACCTACCCATACTATATTCTTCACCTTTCGCAATTAAAACTATCAAAATTTTAAGACATTATGTTTAATACATAAGAAAAGTTAAAACATATTTATTAATATAACAAAAGAAAAAATAACAAAACAAATGAGATAATGTTAATTCAGTATGTAAATTATCTCAATTGGTCACCCTAAATGTTAATTTCAATATTTTTGAAATCTAGCAAATAGTCTTATGCAGGGAAAAAAAATAAACTAACGTCATAAATAGGAAAACAAAACGTTTGATGAATTAAATATGTAGTATGTAGGGTATTTTAAGGTATATTGTAATGATTTTGTTCCCTTTTTTAATAACGTAACATAAATAAGTATTTAAATAGATAAATCAAATATTATTTTAATAATTTTAATAATGTAACAAAAACGAATCTTAATTTAAAGATGATTATCTATGTTACGTTTTATCTTTTTAAATGAGAATATGATAAAAACCGAAATGGCTGAATAAAAATTTCATAAAAAGAATTAACTTACTGATCATTGGTACATCGATGTCAGCAGGCGCCAGATGACAGATGACTTGCGTTAGTATAATCAATTTTTATATCAACCACAAAATAAGAGTAAAGGTTAAGTTTGGGTACGTATGAATATTATATCATTGAAATACCTGTTAACAATCCATACGCAATTACGTATTTTTTTTTTTTTTTTTTTAATTGTAGTTATGGATAAGGTAAGTTTAAGTTTAGAGTGTCATTATAAGTGTAAAAGAAAATAAGAATTTTGTTTTTCAATTTACTACTTTAGATTCTTGTTTTTTTTTTTTTTTTTTTTTTTTTATAAATTCAAATTAATTAAGGTGACCATCCGAAATAATATTATTAAATTTTAGCAAAAAGAAAACACTTAAGTATTCATTAATTTAAGGTAATTTAGAGGTAAATTAGAATTAAAATCGCTTCAAATTTAAATGAAGAATTGAAATTTCAAAAGAGTGTAGGATTTAAAATTTTGTGAAACGAATTTAAAAAAAAAATATTATCCAATTGAATCTGGTGGACAATCCGGATCTTGTTATTAAAACAAAAAAAAATTCGAATAATTCCTTTTTTTTTTTTTCCCACCACCAGTAAATTAGAAGGGGGTGGTCACCCCACCAAAAAAAAATTAAAACAAACGTATCAGTAATTTCTTCTGTTCCTCGGTTCGCCCTTGCCTGAATATTCCAAGGGAATTGCTCAAAAAGAATATTAATCCCTGAGCTCTCCAAATTCCTTTTTCCACACAAAGTAAAATATTAATAATTTCCTCTACGATGAAAATTTCTAAAAAATTTAAAAACTAATTTTAACATTGTCCAAATAAAACTATAGAAAACCATCCTTACCAAGTTTTACTCCAACCGAATTTTCCCAAATATCCTATTCTTTTCTTTCAACCTTCTCCATGAAAATTAAATTTTGGAATGAAAATTTTCTGAAAACTGTCTATTCCTAATTTCAATAATTTCAATGTTAACTACAATTTATTTATTTTTCCCGTACACATGAAACTCAATGAAAACTTGCGTACACCCTAAAATAAATGTTAATAAACCAAATATTACTAAAATAAGATTCTTAGACAACATAAAAATTGTCGCTATCACAAAATAGATTAACAACCAGGCCTGCCGCAGAAATTAATCTAAACAAAGGCGACAATTAAGTTAATTATATTTTCCTCTTATTGTAATCAGGTCCATATGTCCTTTACATGATATACACCAACATGGCCACCAATTATATCTTCGAGCTCGTAGTTTACATTGCCTAATTTTTTCCTTACTACTGCTCTTACTCCAACTGGAGCAAGTTTAGCATTAAAGTGATTCACAAATGAACTCTGAGCAAAATTACGATGTACGACTTCCTGTCCAATATTGAATTCCCTTCGCCTAGACCTCAAATTATAAGATTTCGTATTTCGTTCATACGCATCCTTAATTCGCATTCGTATAGAATCTCGTAGAATCGTAAAATTATCCTGTCGTTCTATCCGCGTATCAGATTCAGATAATAATTTTAGATTTCTTAGAATTTTGTAGTCTTGTCCATGGTTGATCATAGTCTGCCCGGCTAGCTCAGTCGGTAGAGCATGAGACTCTTAATCTCAGGGTCGTGGGTTCGTGCCCCACGTTGGGCGCCAAAATCTCTGTAACGAATATTAGTGTTGTTCTTATTAGGGAAGCTACCTTTAATAACGGCTGTGCTCGTCGGAGGGGTGAGTTAATTAAAGTTCCCATTAAAAATATATTTAAAACATTTACAGTAGATTTAAAAAATCAGGTAGCTAAGTAGATAACATGTGAAAATAGATCGATAATTATATAAACCAAAACAAAAAAAAATGATAATAAGCTAGGCTTGATAGAGTATTGTGTAGCTTGGAATGGAAATCGCTACACATTCTCTAACCCTCCCACCATGCTGACAATATTGCATAATTCTTCTGTCAGCCCTAAATAAAATAACAACAAAAAAAAAATTACTAACTTACCTACCCATACTATATTCTTCACCTTTCGCAATTAAAACTATCAAAATTTTAAGACATTATGTTTAATACATAAGAAAAGTTAAAACATATTTATTAATATAACAAAAGAAAAAATAACAAAACAAATGAGATAATGTTAATTCAGTATGTAAATTATCTCAATTGGTCACCCTAAATGTTAATTTCAATATTTTTGAAATCTAGCAAATAGTCTTATGCAGGGAAAAAAAATAAACTAACGTCATAAATAGGAAAACAAAACGTTTGATGAATTAAATATGTAGTATGTAGGGTATTTTAAGGTATATTGTAATGATTTTGTTCCCTTTTTTAATAACGTAACATAAATAAGTATTTAAATAGATAAATCAAATATTATTTTAATAATTTTAATAATGTAACAAAAACGAATCTTAATTTAAAGATGATTATCTATGTTACGTTTTATCTTTTTAAATGAGAATATGATAAAAACCGAAATGGCTGAATAAAAATTTCATAAAAAGAATTAACTTACTGATCATTGGTACATCGATGTCAGCAGGCGCCAGATGACAGATGACTTGCGTTAGTATAATCAATTTTTATATCAACCACAAAATAAGAGTAAAGGTTAAGTTTGGGTACGTATGAATATTATATCATTGAAATACCTGTTAACAATCATTTCTTTTTACTAATTTTATATTAATATCATATCAGAAGTCACCAAATTTGTTTGAAATGACTTAAATTATAAATTTAAATACTAACAAACACATCCATATACACATACATATATACATACATATATACATACATACATATTACAGTACACTTTACAGATGAATAGGGCACATATTCCACATAAACACTAATTTATACTTGCTTATAAATAATTAATATTAAAAACAGAACCATCAATAAATCTTCGAACTTCAGGCCTGCAGTCTTCGAGGGAAATAAAATGTGGTGAGTTCTTATTATATTATTTAAAAAAAAAAAAAAAAAAAAAAAAAAAAAAACAATAAAACAGAAACAAACAAAAACTTAATTTTTTTTTACTACTTTAAAATTTCTGTTAAAATGCAATAACAGAATAGAAAATGTTAAAACTTAATATTCATTTATAAATAAAATGTTAATTTTTTTTTTTCTTGAATTTTGATCTAATTCAATAACCATTTACATAGTTTCCAATTTATTTTAAGTTTTAACATTTCGTCATTTCTTTTAAAACAATTATGATAACATAAGTCATAACATTTTTAAACTAAACAACCTTTATTTAAATTATAATTTTTACTTTTATTTTAATTATTAAATATAATTTGGTGATTTTTTTTTTTTTTGATTAGAATGATAATTATTATTTCAATTATTAATTTAATTCGTGGTTTTTATCCTTAAATAAATCAATGAAAAATCTAAAATTCCATAATAAAATTTTCTTTTATGAGAATTTATTATGGAATTTTAGATTTTGGGAGATATTTTCTATTTCTAAACCGAATAAATTTTTTTTTAAGATAATGTTTTGTATCACGTGTTAAAGTTTCCGTTGGAGACTTTGGGAATTTGGGTTATCTTCGAATTCCAACTCACGATGGCTTTTCACGAATTTTACTTTGGTGATTTTTCTTTTAAAATTTGATTTGAATTTTATTATGGTTGAGATTTTTGTATCTGGTTTTAAGAATCGGATACTTACTCCTATAACATTTTCAGTTCTAGTTTCATATTTATTTTATTTTCGTTTTGAATTTCAATTATTTGAGATTTATTTCATTTGACTTAAATGTTAATGGATTACTCATATTGAAATTCAATTCACATTTTCTTTCGGTTTTATTAATTTTTATTTTTTTTATGGATGCAAAGTATATTTTATTTACATTTTTATATTTGTCCTATCTAATTGTGTTTAAGTGGAGTAGTGAAATACCATAATTTTAAATATATATTTGACGTTTTATTAAGATTTTACTAATTAAAAATGGTTTTGACAAGAAGTCAAGAAAATTTGTTAGATTTAAAAAAAAAAAAAAAAAAAAAAATCTCTGTAACGAATATTAGTGTTGTTCTTATTAGGGAAGCTACCTTTAATAACGGCTGTGCTCGTCGGAGGGGTGAGTTAATTAAAGTTCCCATTAAAAATATATTTAAAACATTTACAGTAGATTTAAAAAATCAGGTAGCTAAGTAGATAACATGTGAAAATAGATCGATAATTATATAAACCAAAACAAAAAAAAAAAAAATGATAATAAGCTAGGCTTGATAGAGTATTGGGTAGCTTGGAATGGAAATCGCTACACATTCTCTAACCCTCCCTAGTAAAACAAAAAAAAAAAAAAAATAAATAAATAAGCTAGGCTTGATAGAGTATTGTGTAGCTTGGAATGGAAATCGCTACACATTCTCTAACAAGCCTAGCTTATTTATTTATTTTTTTTTTTTTTTTGTTTTACTAGGGAGGCTTAGAGAATGTGTAGCGATTTCCATTCCAAGCTACCCAATACTCTATCAAGCCTAGCTTATTATCATTTTTTTTTTTTGTTTTGGTTTATATAATTATCGATCTATTTTCACATGTTATTTTTCCCGTACACATGAAACTCAATGAAAACTTGCGTACACCCTAAAATAAATGTTAATAAACCAAATATTACTAAAATAAGATTCTTAGACAACATAAAAATTGTCGCTATCACAGTCCAAACCCTTCGATCGCAGGGAACCAAACCTAATGGAAAATGAAGACTATGGACAGGGCTACAATAACCTATAAGCACTTTATCCAAACTGTATTTGTGAAAATTTTTATACATTTTTGAAAATTTGACTTAGAGTGAAATTCTCTTGAAAGTGCTGTGTGAGGGATATGGCCACTGTGTCCAAACCCTTCGATCGCAGGGAACCAAACCTAATGGAAAATGAAGACTATGGACAGGGCTACAATAACCTATAACCACTTTATCCAAACTGTATTTGTGAAAATTTTTATACATTTTTGAAAATTTGACTTAGAGTGTAATTCTCTTGAAAGTGCTGTGTGAGGGATATGGCCACTGTGTCCAAACCCTTCGATCGCAGGGAACCAAACCTAATGGAAAATGAAGACTATGGACAGGGCTACAATAATCTATAAGCACTTTATCCAAACTGTATTTGTGAAAATTTTTATACATTTTTGAAAATTTGACTTAGAGTGAAATTCTCTTGAAAGTGCTGTGTGAGGGATATGGCCACTGTGTCCAAACCCTTCGATCGCAGGGAATCACACCTAATAGAAAATGAAGACTATGGACAGGGCTACAATAACCTATAAGCACTTTATCCAAATTGTATTTGTGAAAATTTTTATACATTTTTGAAAATTTGACTTAGAGTGAAATTCTCTTGAAAGTGCTGTGTGAGGGATATGGCCACTGTGTCCAAATCCTCGATCGCAGAGAATCACACCTAATAGAAAACGAAGACTATGGACAGGGCTACAATAACCTATAAGCACTTTATCCAAATTGTATTTGTGAAAATGTTTATACATTTTTGAAAATTTGACTTAGAGTGAAATTCTCTTGAAAGTGCTGTGTGAGGGATATGGCCACTGTGTCCAAACCCTTCGATCGCAGGGAACCAAACCTAATGGAAAATGAAGACTATGGACAGGGCTACAATAACCTATAAGCACTTTATCCAAACTGTATTTGTGAAAATTTTTATACATTTTTGAAAATTTGACTTAGAGTGAAATTCTCTTGAAAGTGCTGTGTGAGGGATATGGCCACTGTGTCCAAACCCTTCGATCGCAGGGAATCACACCTAATAGAAAATGAAGACTATGGACAGGGCTACAATAACCTATAAGCTACAATAACCTATAAGCACTTTATCCAAATTGTATTTGTGAAAATGTTTATACATTTTTGAAAATTTGACTTAGAGTGAAATTCTCTTGAAAGTTCTGTGGTAGGGATATGGCCACTGTGTCCAAACCCTTCGATCGCAGGGAATCACACCTAAAAGAAAATGAAGACTATGGACAGGGCTACAATAACCTATAAGCTACAATAACCTATAAGCACTTTATCCAAATTGTATTTGTGAAAATGTTTATACATTTTTGAAAATTTGACTTAGAGTGAAATTCTCTTGAAAGTGCTGTGTGAGGGATATGGCCACTGTGTCCAAACCCTTCGATCGCAGGGAACCAAACCTAATGGAAAATGAAGACTATGGACAGGGCTACAATAACCTATAAGCACTTTATCCAAACTGTATTTGTGAAAATTTTTATACATTTTTGAAAATTTGACTTAGAGTGAAATTCTCTTGAAAGTGCTGTGTGAGGGATATGGCCACTGTGTCCAAACCCTTCGATCGCAGGGAACCAAACCTAATGGAAAATGAAGACTATGGACAGGGCTACAATAACCTATAAGCACTTTATCCAAACTGTATTTGTGAAAATTTTTATACATTTTTGAAAATTTGACTTAGAGTGAAATTCTCTTGAAAGTGCTGTGTGAGGGATATGGCCACTGTGTCCAAACCCTTCGGTCGCAGGGAACCAAACCTAATGGAAAATGAAGACTATGGACAGGGCTACAATAACCTATAAGCACTTTATCCAAACTGTATTTGTGAAAATTTTTATACATTTTTGAAAATTTGACTTAGAGTGAAATTCTCTTGAAAGTGCTGTGTGAGGGATATGGCCACTGTGTCCAAACCCTTCGATCGCAGGGAATCACACCTAATAGAAAATGAAGACTATGGACAGGGCTACAATAACCTATAAGCACTTTATCCAAATTGTATTTGTGAAAATTTTTATACATTTTTGAAAATTTGACTTAGAGTGAAATTCTCTTGAAAGTGCTGTGTGAGGGATATGGCCACTGTGTCCAAATCCTTCGATCGCAGGGAATCACACCTAATAGAAAACGAAGACTATGGACAGGGCTACAATAACCTATAAGCACTTTATCCAAATTGTATTTGTGAAAATGTTTATACATTTTTGAAAATTTGACTTAGAGTGAAATTCTCTTGAAAGTGCTGTGTGAGGGATATGGCCACTGTGTCCAAACCCTTCGATCGCAGGGAACCAAACCTAATGGAAAATGAAGACTATGGACAGGGCTACAATAACCTATAAGCACTTTATCCAAACTGTATTTGTGAAAATTTTTATACATTTTTGAAAATTTGACTTAGAGTGAAATTCTCTTGAAAGTGCTGTGTGAGGGATATGGCCACTGTGTCCAAACCCTTCGCTCGCAGGGAAACAAACCTAATGGAAAATGAAGACTATGGACAGGGCTACAATAACCTATAAGCACTTTATCCAAATTGTATTTGTGAAAATGTTTATACATTTTTGAAAATTTGACTTAGAGTGAAATTCTCTTGAAAGTGCTGTGTGAGGGATATGGCCACTGTGTCCAAACCCTTCGATCGCAGGGAACCAAACCTAATGGAAAATGAAGACTATGGACAGGGCTACAATAACCTATAAGCACTTTATCCAAACTGTATTTGTGAAAATTTTTATACATTTTTGAAAATTTGACTTAGAGTGAAATTCTCTTGAAAGTGCTGTGTGAGGGATATGGCCACTGTGCAAACCCTTCGATCGCAGGGAATCAAACCTAATGGAAAATGAAGACTATGGACAGGGCTACAATAACCTATAAGCTTCAATAACCTACAAGCACTTTATCCAAATTGTATTTGTGAAAATTTTTATACATTTTTGAAAATTTGACTTAGAGTGAAATTCTCTTGAAAGTTCTGTGGTAGGGATATGGCCACTGTGTCCAAACCCTTCGATCGCAGGGAATCACACCTAATAGAAAATGAAGACTATGGACAGGGCTACAATAACCTATAAGCTACAATAACCTATAAGCACTTTATCCAAATTGTATTTGTGAAAATGTTTATACATTTTTGAAAATTTGACTTAGAGTGAAATTCTCTTGAAAGTGCTGTGTGAGGGATATGGCCACTGTGTCCAAACCCTTCGATCGCAGGGAACCAAACCTAATGGAAAATGAAGACTATGGACAGGGCTACAATAACCTATAAGCACTTTATCCAAACTGTATTTGTGAAAATTTTTATACATTTTTGAAAATTTGACTTAGAGTGAAATTCTCTTGAAAGTGCTGTGTGAGGGATATGGCCACTGTGTCCAAACCCTTCGATCGCAGGGAATCAAACCTAATGGAAAATGAAGACTATGGACAGGGCTACAATAACTTATAAGCTTCAATAACCTACAAGCACTTTATCCAAATTGTATTTGTGAAAATTTTTATACATTTTTGAAAATTTGACTTAGAGTGAAATTCTCTTGAAAGTTCTGTGGTAGGGATATGGCCACTGTGTCCAAACCCTTCGATCGCAGGGAATCACACCTAATAGAAAATGAAGACTATGGACAGGGCTACAATAACCTATAAGCACTTTATCCAAATTGTATTTGTGAAAATTTTTATACATTTTTGAAAATTTGACTTAGAGTGAAATTCTCTTGAAAGTGCTGTGTGAGGGATATGGCCACTGTGTCCAAACCCTTCGATCGCAGGGAACCAAACCTAATGGAAAATGAAGACTATCGACAGGGCTACAATAACCTATAAGCACTTTATCCAAATTGTATTTGTGAAAATTTTTATACATTTTTGAAAATTTGACTTAGAGTGAAATTCTCTTGAAAGTGCTGTGTGAGGGATATGGCCACTGTGTCCAAACCCTTCGATCGCAGGGAATCAAACCTAATGGAAAATGAAGACTATGGACAGGGCTACAATAACCTATAAGCACTTTATCCAAATTGTATTTGTGAAAAATTTTATACATTTTTGAAAATTTGACTTAGAGTGAAATTCTCTTGAAAGTGCTGTGTGAGGGATATGGCCACTGTGTCCAAACCCTTCGATCGCAGGGAATCAAACCTAATGGAAAATGAAGACTATGGACAGGGCTACAATAACCTATAAGTTCTTTATCCAAATTTTATTTGTGAAAATTTTTATACATTTTTGAAAATTTGACTTAGAGTGAAATTCTCTTGAAAGTGCTGTGTGAGGGATATGGCCACTGTGTCCAAACCCTTCGATCGCAGGGAATCAAACCTAATGGAAAATGAAGACTATGGACAGGGCAACAATTACCTATAAGCTACAATAACCTATAAGCACTTTATCCAAATTTTATTTGTGAAAATTTTTATACATTTTTGAAAATTTGACTTAGAGTGAAATTCTCTTGAAAGTGCTGTGTGAGGGATATGGCCACTGTGGCCAAACCCTTCGATCGCAAGGAATCAAACCTAATGAAAAATGAAGACTATGGACAGGGCTACAATAACCTATAAGCACTTTATCCAAATTGTATTTGTGAAAATTTTTATACATTTTTGAAAATTTGACTTAGAGTGAAATTCTCTTGAAAGTGCTGTGTGAGGGATATGGCCATTGTGTCTAAACCCTTCGATCGGAGGGAATCAAACCTAATGGAAAATGAAGACTATGGACAGGGCTACAATAACCTATAAGCACTTTATCCAAATTGTATTTGTGAAAAATTTTATACATTTTTGAAAATTTGACTCAGAGTGAAATTCACTTGAAAGTGCTGTGTGAGGGATATTTATTTATTTATTTTTATTTATTTTATTTTATTTGCTTTCCAAAACAACAAGATTAAAAATCTTATAATTAAAGTAATGGATTTTTGTAACGTAAAATATAACAAAGTTTTAATAATCTGTTTGGTACAAATTACAAAAAATAAAAATTATTATACAATTATTGAATTAGTTCAAACATTATTGTCTAACACAAGTTTTGCTAGTATAAAACAATATATAAATAATTTTAATATGAAACATAAAAAATAAATAAAAATCAAAAATAGAAAGAAAATACAATGAAAATCAAAAATTCAATTTGTAGCATACAATTTAAAAATTTCGTTTTTAAATTGCCGAGCGTTGCTTATAAATTTAATATTCGTGGGAAGCGAATTCCAAAGACGGACTGAATGAATATAAAATTGCAATTTTGATACAGAGTTTATATAACGAACATGTACGATATTATTTGTTCTTTCAGAAAGTGTAAACAATAATCTCTCAAACAAGTAAGTTGGATGTCGGGAGTATATGATTTTATGTAAGAAAATCAATGTTCTGATATTTAGAAGATCTACAAAAGTAACTCCATATAGTTTTGTTGTGTAATGGGAAATATGGTCATACTTCCCTAGACTAAATACATATCTCAATATTGAGTTAAAGGTAGATGTAAGCTTTCTACGACTTGCAGAATCACAATTTGCGTATATCTCGCATCCATATAGCAAAGTTGGCATGAGGTATGTTTTCGCTAGAAGAATTCGAATTTTGAGTGGGGTAAAATACTGGGTATGCCATAACGCTCGTAACATTGAGTATGTTTTCCCTGTTGCGACGTTAATATGATCTGACCATGTAAGAAAACGATTAAATGTAATTCCAAGATTTTTTGCCGTTGGTACTATCTCGATTTTCTTATTATTAAGCAATATTGCCGGTTCTTCGTTTAAAATAGTTGTCTTCTTTGTAATAACTAAGCACTTGGATTTTTTAGGGTTAAGGCACAAACCATTAGCACTTGCCCATTCATATATTCGGCCAAGATCCATATTTAAGTTCCCAATGCATCGGCTCATATCATCAAGGCTACTACTAATATATAGTTGTACATCATCAGCATACATATGAACACTGCAATACTTTAGATGTTGGGGAAGGTCATTGGTATATATAGTAAAGAGTAATGGACCTAATATTGATCCCTGTGGCACTCCTTTCAGGACTGGTAGAGATTTTGAAGTATTGTTGTTGGCAAAGACGGACTGACGGCGTCCTGTTAAATACGATAACATTAACGTTGTTGATGACGTAGAGAAATTGAACATTTTTAGCAACTTAAAACAAAGTACATCATGATCTACCGTATCAAAGGCTTTAGAATGATCGAGAAGTACAAGGAAAGAAACATCACCAACATCAACACGCTGTCGCAGTTCTTCAGAAACATCTATTAAGGCCGTTATACAACTATGTTGCGGTCGAAACCCAGATTGCTTTCTAGTTAATAAACCCTTATCATTTACGTATTTGCTTATTTGGTGATGAAGTAAACGTTCAAATACTTTTGATAAATATGGTAAAATGGCAATAGGGCGATATTCATTTTTAGATTTTGGTATTGGTATTATTTTTGCAAATTTCCAGTTTTCTGGGTAAACACTTTTTGTAATTATAGTGTTAAATATATGTGTGATATAAGGCAGCATACGCAAAATGATTATTTTTAAAAACTTTGGATAAATCTCATCAAACCCAACAGCATTTGATTTAATTGCAAGGCAACTAGATAGTACATCTGATTCGCATACACAATCAAAGTAGAATGGATTATCCATAATATGTGAAGTTTGTTCATAAAAACCAAGATTTGATTGAACAGCAGGGAGATTTGTAAAAGACCTATTAGTTTCATCAACATCTATATCAATAACATCAGCAGAGGGTCTACCAACGCCTATCTCACGAATGGCTTTCCAAGTTTTCTTAGATCCCAATGCAGATGTAAAACGATTCGAATAAAACTGTGATTTTGCGGCTTTTATCAATCTATTTACAACTTTCCGTGCATCGCGATGTTCTGTTTGTAGATCGACAGTCTTAAAGAGCTTCCAACGTTTGTAAGCAAAGTCTCTACGGACAATTGCCGATTTAATTTCAGGAGTAAACCATGGTTTCTTCTTAAAATTTAGCTTGACAGTTTTTAGTGGAACAGATTTTCTAAAAATATTTAAAAGGTTTTTTTCCAGAAAGTTAAGCTGATTATCTACCGAAGGCATATAATAAATTGTTGTCCAATCGATGCTATCCAGCTCGTAGGATAAAATATCATAATTTATATTTTTATAATCAAAAAAAGTAATATCCTCAGTTATGTGTTGTAATTGAAAATCACAGGTTAAAAATAATAAATCGTGTTTGGAAAAACATGGTGCCGATAACTGACTATATAGCAGGACTTTTTTCATGTTGCTGACAAAAAATATATCTAATAATGTACTATTATTAGCAGTAAAATGAGTTGGAGTTGTGGTGTTTGTTGGATATAATCCAATAGATTTCATTTCATTGATTAAATGACTTTCTATAAGAATATTTGAATTAAAATCACCACATAATATTACATCATCGTATTTGCAAGAGATAGTGTTCAGTGTTTTTAGGAAGTTGCTTGTGTCTACTCTGCAGTGAGGCCTGTAAACAGAACCTACGAGTAGCTTTTTACAAGATGCTACAATCTCGACGAACATGTACTCTATTTTATTAACAGAATTATTTGTTGAATTTATTTCCGAATAGTCATTTTCAACTGCGTTCGAATCGATGCACATTCTACTAATTATATTCTTTCTTACGTACATAGCCACACCACCGCAAGGAGTTTTCCTGTCACAACGGTATATCTTAAAATTGGTTAAGTTAACAATTTCATCATGGATAGAATTTTTAAACCACGTTTCAGAAACACAAATAATATCAACGCCAGAACTTTCAAAGATGTAGCGAAACTCATCAATTTTAGGTTTTAAACTCTGAGCATTGATGTGGCATATCTTAAGACCAGATTTTTGTTTGCTTAGTATACGTAGCATGTTAGTTGTCACATCTTTGGAGCTAATTAATTGGCTATCCATGATCATGATTTGTTAACCTGTTTATATAAGCAACGCTAGCAAGGCAAACATTGTGTCGAAAATTTAATATTTGAATTAATGAATCAAATAACATAAAAAGATTTAATGCAAAACAATCAAACATAAAAAAATTAAATTTTATAAAAAAATTAACATAAGAACAATTTTTATAAATAATATTCAAATAAATAAATATATGGGTATAAGAGGGCAGTGTATACATATTTGGGCAGTCAATTATAAGAGGTATTACATAGATCCGGAAAAAAGTTATTTAATTGCTCCATGCCATCTATCCGAATAGGCTGCTCATCAGGTTTAAATATAATGTAAACCAGGCCACGCATCGTAAAAACAGACTTTAACCTTTTGGCATTTTTTAAACCAACCGCAGACTGTAGTATTTTAAAATTTGCGGTGGTCAAATTTTCGTTAACATAAAACGGACGATCAGAGTTTACACCAATATGATTTAACAATAATGGTGTTTTATTACGTTTGCGGAAATTAGCAATAGATTTCAGTACAAAATTTTTGTCGTAGGGGGAAAATAACTTTACCATTATTACTGCATTTGGTGAAAAATCTCGTTCTTTGTTGTTGTGGTTTTGTAGCCGGTAAATAGCTTTTACGGCTGGTGTATTAATGTTAAGAGTTTCACAAATGGTTTGAAACATACGAAACAGGTCTTCATTTTCATTATATGGGACACCATTAATTCGAAGATCTGACGCAATAATTGAATTTTCTTGTCGTTGCAGTTGTATTTTTAATTTACCAACTTCACTTTTAAGACTAGTAATGTCATCTGCAACCGTTTCTAATTTTGAAACTCGTTGGGTAATATTTAAAATATCAGATTTCATATCATTAAAACGTTTATCAAATTCTTCTAACATACGCGCCTCACTTTCTGCAATTACTGTCTTTATTATTTCTGTAAATTTTTCTGTAAATTTTTCAAATCTTTTATCTACGAGACTAAGCAATTTGAAGGGTGAATCAGTTGTCGATAATCGCGGCGTTTTTAAAACATTATCAAAGAAAGAGTTTTGCAAGGGCTCTCTTCCTCTCTTGGGTGCTTTAGATAAATCGTTGTTGTCGTTGTTATATTCATTATCGCTGCTCATTTTTAATTTTAAAACACTAGTCTCACTTGTCTTGTTATGTTGTATTTCACCAGTGTTTTGATATTTTAGGATTTTTTGGTTGTTATTTTTTTTTCCTCGCTTTGCTTTATGCATTAAAGGTTTAATGGATGTAATTGTTATTTGTTTTATTTAAAAGAGTATTAGGTTGTGGCTATTGTTTATTTTTTTTTTTTTTTTTGTTTTTTTTTTTGTTTTTGTTGTTAATATTACGTTTTTTGTGTATATTATTTTAATATTTTATTTTTGAGTTTTTGATAATTGTTAAGAGATTTATATTTAAGAGTGTTGCTTGGAATTTTGTTTTGTTTATGTGTTTTGGAGTTCTTTTTTAATAATATTACTAAGATGCACAATTTAATATTTTATTTATTTATATTGGCGATATGTATTCAACGTAAAGAATATTTTTGGAATAAAGTTTGTTTATATTTTATTGAAACAAATTATTCTTTAGTTTAGAAACTGCTATTTTTCTTTTCTTTTAATCTATTCTGACGGAGCGTTTTTAAAACACGTCTGACTCTCTCTGACTCACACAAAGTTGTGGCCACTGTGTCCAAACCCTTCGATCGCAGGGAATCAAACCTAATGGAAAATGAAGACTATGGACAGGGCTACAATAACTTATAAGCACTTTATCCAAATTGTATTTGTGAAAATTTTTATACATTTTTGAAAATTTGACTTAGAGTGAAATTCTCTTGAAAGTGCTGTGTGAGGGATATGGCCATTGTGTCTAAACCCTTCGATCGCAGGGAATCAAACCTAATGGAAAATGAAGACTATGGACAGGGCTACAATATCCTATAAGCTATAATAACCTATAAGCACTTTATCCAAATTGTATTTGTGAAAATTTTTATACATTTTTGAAAATTTGACTTAGAGTGAAATTTTCTTGAAAGTGCTGTGTGAGGGATATGGCCATTGTGTCTAAACCCTTCGATCGCAGGGAATCAAACCTAATGGAAAATGAAGACTATGGACAGGGCTACAATAACCTATAAGCACTTTATCCAAATTGTATTTGTGAAAATTTTTATACATTTTTGAAAATTTGACTTAGAGTGAAATTCTCTTGAAAATGCTGTGTGAGGGATATGGCCATTGTGTCCAAACCCTTCGATCGCAGGAAATCAAGCCGAATGGAAAATGAAGACTATGGACAGGGCTACAATAGCCTATAAGCACTTTATTCAAATTGTATTTGTAAAAAATTTTATACATTTTTGAAAATTTGACTTAGAGTGAAATTCTCTTGAAAGTGCTGTGTGAGGGATATGGCCACTGTGTCCAAACCCTTCGATCGCAGGGAATCAAACCTAATGGAAAATGAAGACTATGGACAGGGCTACAATAACTTATAAGCACTTTATCCAAATTGTATTTGTGAAAATTGTTATACATTTTTGAAAATTTGACTTAGAGTGAAATTCTCTTGAAAGTGCTGTGTGAGGGATATGGCCATTGTGTCTAAACCCTTCGATCGCAGGGAATCAAACCTAATGGAAAATGAAGACTATGGACAGGGCTACAATAACCTATAAGCTATAATAACCTATAAGCACTTTATCCAAATTGTATTTGTGAAAATTTTTATACATTTTTGAAAATTTGACTTAGAGTGAAATTCTCTTGAAAGTGCTGTGTGAGGGATATGGCCATTGTGTCTAAACCCTTCGATCGCAGGGAATCAAACCTAATGGAAAATGAAGACTATGGACAGGGCTACAATAACCTATAAGCACTTTATCCAAATTGTATTTGTGAAAATTTTTATACATTTTTGAAAATTTGACTTAGAGTGAAATTCTCTTGAAAGTGCTGTGTGAGGGATATGGCCATTGTGTCTAAACCCTTCGATCGCAGGGAATCAAACCTAATGGAAAATGAAGACTATGGACAGGGCTACAATAGCCTATAAGCTCTTTATCCAAATTGTATTTGTAAAAAATTTTATACATTTTTGAAAATTTGACTTAGAGTGAAATTCTCTTGAAAGTGCTGTGTGAGGGATATGGCCACTGTGTCCAAATCCTTCGATCGCAGGGAATCAAACCTAATGGAAAACGAAGACTATGGACAGGGCTACAATAACTTATAAGCACTTTATCCAAATTGTACTTGTGAAAATTTTTATACATTTTTGAAAATTTGACTTAGAGTGAAATTCTCTTGAAAGTGCTGTGTGAGGGATATGGCCACTGTGTCCAAACCCTTCGATCGCAGGGAATCAAACCTAATGGAAAATGAAGACTATGGACAGGGCTACAATAACCTATAAGCACTTTATCCAAATTGTATTTGTGAAAATTTTTATACATTTTTGAAAATTTGACTTAGAGTGAAATTCTCTTGAAAGTGCTGTGTGAGGGATATGGCCACTGTGTCCAAACCCTTCGATCGCAAGGAATCAAACCTAATGGAAAATGAAGACTATGGACAGGGCTACAATAACCTATAAGCACTTTATCCAAATTGTATTTGTGAAAATTTTTATTCATTTTTGAAAATTTGACTTAGAGTGAAATTCTCTTTAAAGTGCTGTGTGAGGAATATGGCCACTGTGTCTAAACCCTTCGATCGCAGGGAATCAAACCTAATGGAAAATGAAGACTATGGACAGGGCTACAATAACCTATAAGCACTTTATCCAAATTGTATTTGTGAAAATTTTTATACATTTTTGAAAATTTGACTTAGAGTGAAATTCTCTTGAAAGTGCTGTGTGAGGGATATGGCCACTGTGTCAAAACCCTTCAATCGCAGGGAATCAAACCTAATGGAAAATGAAGACTATGGACAGGGCTACAATAACCTATAAGCACTTTATCCAAATTGTATTTGTGAAAATTTTTATACATTTTTGAAAATTTGACTTAGAGTGAAATTCTCTTGAAAGTGCTGTGTGCGGGATATGGCCACTGTGTCCAAACCCTTCGATCGCAGGGAATCAAACCTAATGGAAAATGAAGACTATGGACAGGGCTACAATAACCTATAAGCACTTTATCCAAATTGTATTTGTGAAAATTTTTATACATTTTTGAAAATTTGACTTAGAGTGAAATTCTCTTGAAAGTGCTGTGTGAGGGATATGGCCACTGTGTCCAAACCCTTCGATCGCAGGGAATCAAACCTAATGGAAAATGAAGACTATGGACAGGGCTACAATAACCTATAAGCACTTTATCCAAATTGTATTTGTGAAAATTTTTATACATTTTTGAAAATTTGACTTAGAGTGAAATTCTCTTGAAAGTGCTGTGTGAGGGATATGGCCACTGTGTCCAAACCCTTCGATCGCAGGGAATCAAACCTAATGGAAAATGAAGACTATGGACAGGGCTACAATAACCTATAAGCTACAATAACCTATAAGCACTTTATCCAAATTGTATTTGTGAAAATTTTTATACATTTTTGAAAATTTGACTTAGAGTGAAATTCTCTTGAAAGTGCTGTGTGAGGGATATGGCCACTGTGTCCAAACCCTTCGATCGCAGGCAATCAAACCTAATGGAAAATGAAGACTATGGACAGGGCTACAATAACCTATAAGCACTTTATCCAAATTGTATTTGCGAAAATTTTTATACATTTTTGAAAATTTGACTTAGAGTGAAATTCTCTTGAAAGTGCTGTGTGAGGGATATGGCCACTGTGTCCAAGCCCTTCGATCGCAGGGAATCAAACCTAATGGAAAATAAAGACTATGGACAGGGCTACAATAACCTAAAAGCACTCTATCCAAATTGTATTTGTGAAAATTTTTATACATTTTTGAAAATTTGACTTAGAGTGAAATTCTCTTGAAAGTGCTGTGTGAGGGATATGGCCACTGTGTCCAAACCCTTCGATCGCAGGGAATCAAACCTTATGGAAAATGAAGACTATGGACAGGGCTACAATAACCTATAAGCACTTTATCCAAATTGTATTTGTGATAATTTTTATACATTTTTGAAAATTTGACTTAGAGTGAAATTCTCTTGAAAGTGCTGTGTGAGGGATATGGCCACTGTGTCCAAACCCTTCAATCGCAGGGAATCAAACCTAATGGAAAATAAAGACTATGGACAGGGCTAGAATAACCTATAAGCACTTTATCCAAATTGTATTTGTGAAAATTTTTATACATTTTTGAAAATTTGACTTAGAGTGAAATTCTCTTGAAAGTGCTGTGAGAGGGATATGGCCACTGTGTCCAAACCCTTCGATCGCAGGGAATCAAACCTAATGGAAAATGAAGACTATGGACAGGGCTACAATAACCTAAAAGCTACAATAACCTATAAGCACTTTATCCAAATTGTATTTGTGAAAATTTTTATACATTTTTGAAAATTTGACTTAGAGTGAAATTCTCTTGAAAGTGCTGTGTGCGGGATATGGCCACTGTGTCCAAACCCTTCGATCGCAGGGAATCAAACCTAATGGAAAATGAAGACTATGGACAGGGCTACAATAACCTATAAGCACTTTATCCAAATTGTATTTGTGAAAATTTTTATACATTTTTAAAAATTTGACTTAGAGTGAAATTCTCTTGAAAGTGCTGTGTGAGGGATATGGCCACTGTGTCCAAACCCTTCGATCGCAGGGAATCAAACCTAATGGAAAATGAAGACTATGGACAGGGCTACAATAACCTATAAGCACTTTATCCAAATTGTATTTGTGAAAATTTTTATACATTTTTGAAAATTTGACTTAGAGTGAAATTCTCTTGAAAGTGCTGTGTGAGGGATATGGCCACTGTGTCCAAACCCTTCGATCGCAGGGAATCAAACCTAATGGAAAATGAAGACTATGGACAGGGCTACAATAACCTATAAGCTACAATAACCTATAAGCACTTTATCCAAATTGTATTTGCGAAAATTTTTATACATTTTTGAAAATTTGACTTAGAGTGAAATTCTCTTGAAAGTGCTGTGTGAGGGATATGGCCACTGTGTCCAAGCCCTTCGATCGCAGGGAATCAAACCTAATGGAAAATAAAGACTATGGACAGGGCTACAATAACCTAAAAGCACTTTATCCAAATTGTATTTGTGAAAATTTTTATACATTTTTGAAAATTTGACTTAGAGTGAAATTCTCTTGAAAGTGCTGTGTGAGGGATATGGCCACTGTGTCCAAACCCTTCGATCGCAGGGAATCAAACCTTATGGAAAATGAAGACTATGGACAGGGCTACAATAACCTATAAGCACTTTATCCAAATTGTATTTGTGATAATTTTTATACATTTTTGAAAATTTGACTTAGAGTGAAATTCTCTTGAAAGTGCTGTGTGAGGGATATGGCCACTGTGTCCAAACCCTTCAATCGCAGGGAATCAAACCTAATGGAAAATAAAGACTATGGACAGGGCTAGAATAACCTATAAGCAAATTGTATTTGTGAAAATTTTTATACATTTTTGAAAATTTGACTTAGAGTGAAATTCTCTTGAAAGTGCTGTGAGAGGGATATGGCCACTGTGTCCAAACCCTTCGATCGCAGGGAATCAAACCTAATGGAAAATGAAGACTATGGACAGGGCTACAATAACCTAAAAGCTACAATAACCTATAAGCACTTTATCCAAATTGTATTTGTGAAAATTTTTATACATTTTTGAAAATTTGACTTAGAGTGAAATTCTCTTGAAAGTGCTGTGTGAGGGATATGGCCACTGTGTCCAAACCCTTCGATCGCAGGGAATCACACCTAATGGAAAATGAAGACTATGGACAGGGCTACAATAACCTATAAGCACTTTATCCAAATTGTATTTGTGAAAATTTTTATACATTTTTGAAAATTTGACTTAGAGTGAAATTCTCTTGAAAGTGCAGTGTGAGGGATATTGTCACTGTGTCCAAACCCTTCGATCGCAGGGAATCAAACCTAATGGAAAATGAAGACTATGGACAGGGCTACAATAACCTATAAGCACTTTATCCAAATTGTATTTGCGAAAATTTTTATACAATTTTGAAAATTTGACTTAGAGTGAAATTCTCTTGAAAGTGCTGTGTGAAGGATATGGCCACTGTGTCCAAACCTTTCGATCGCAGGGAATCAAACCAAATGGAGAATGAAGACTATGGACAGGGCTACAATAACCTATAAGCACTTTATCCAAATTGTATTTGTGAAAATTTTTATACATTTTTGAAAATTTGGCTTAGAGTGAAATTATCTTGAAAGTGCTGTGTGAAGGATATGGCCACTGTGTCCAAACCCTTCGATCGCAGGGAATCAAGCCTAATGGAAAATGAAGACTATGGACAGGGCTACAATAACCTATAAGCTACAATAACCTATAAGCACTTTATCCAAATTGTATTTGTGAAAATTTTTATACATTTTTGAAAATTTGACTTAGAGTGAAATTCTCTTGAAAGTGCTGTGTGAGGGATATGGCCACTGTGTCCAAACCCTTCGATCGCAGGGAATCAAGCCTAATGGAAAATGAAGACTATGGACAGGGCTACAATAACCTATAAGCTACAATAACCTATAAGCACTTTATCCAAATTGTATTTGTGAAAATTTTTATACATTTTTGAAAATTTGACTTAGAGTGAAATTCTCTTGAAAGTGCTGTGTGAGGGATATGGCCACTGTGTCCAAACACTTCGATCGCAGGGAATCAAACCTAATGGAAAATGAAGACTATGGACAGGGCAACAATAACCTGTAAGCACTTTATCCAAATTGTTTTTGTGAAAATTTTTATACATTTTTGAAAATTTGACTTAGAGTGAAATTCTCTTGAAAGTGCTGTGTGAGGGATATGGCCACTGTGTCCAAACCCTTCGATCGCAGGGTATCAAACCTAATGGAAAATTAAGACTATGGACAGGGCTACAATAACCTATAAGCTACAATAACCTATAAGCACTTTATCCAAATTGTATTTGTGAAAATTTTTATACATTTTTGAAAATTTGACTTAGAGTGAAATTCTCTTGAAAGTGCTGTGTGAGGGATATGGCCACTGTGTCCAAACCCTTCGATCGCAGGGAATCAAACCTAATGGAAAATGAAGACTATGGACAGGGCAACAATAACCTATAAGCACTTTATCCAAATTGTTTTTGTGAAAATTTTTATACATTTTTGAAAATTTGACTTAGAGTGAAATTCTCTTGAAAGTGCTGTGTGAGGGATATGGCCACTGTGTCCAAACCCTTCGATCGCAGGGAATCAAACCTAATGGAAAATGAAGACTATGGACAGGGCTACAATAACCTATAAGCTACAATAACCTATAAGCACTTTATCCAAATTGTATTTGTGAAAATTTTTATACATTTTTGAAAATTTGACTTAGAGTGAAATTCTCTTGAAAGTGCTGTGTGAGGGATATGGCCACTGTGTCCAAACCCTTCGATCGCAGGGAATCAAACCTAATTTAAAATGAAGACTATGGACAGGGCTGCAATAACCTATAAGCACGTTATCCAAATTGTATTTGTGAAAATTTTAATACATTTTTGAAAATTTGACTTAGAGTGAAATTCTCTTGAAAGTGCTGTGTGAGGGATATGGCCACTGTGTCCAAACCCTTCGATCGCAGGGAATCAAACCTAATGGAAAATGAAGACTATGGACAGGGCTACAACAACCTATAAGCACTTTATCCAAATTGTATTTGTGAAAATTTTTATACATTTTTGAAAATTTGACTTAGAGTGAAATTCTCTTGAAAGTGCTGTGTGAGGGATATGGCCACTGTGTCCAAACCCTTCGATCGCAGGGAACCAAACCTAATGGAAAATGAAGACTATGGACAGGGCTACAATAACCTATAAGCACTTTATCCAAATTGTATTTGTGAAAATTTTAATACATTTTTGAAAATTTGACTTAGAGTGAAATTCTCTTGAAAGTGCTGTGTGAGGGATATGGCCACTGTGTCCAAACCCTTCGATCGCAGGGAACCAAACCTAACGGAAAATGAAGACTATGGACAGGGCTACAATAACCTATAAGCACTTTATCCAAATTGTATTTGTGAAAATTTTTATACATTTTTGAAAATTTGACTTAGAGTGAAATTCTCTTGAAAGTGCTGTGTGAGGGATATGGCCACTGTGTCCAAACCCTTCGATCGCAGGGAACCAAAGCTAATGGAAAATGAAGACTATGGACAGGGCTACAATAACCTATAAGCACTTTATCCAAATTGTATTTGTGAAAATTTTTATACATTTTTGAAAATTTGATTTTCTTAGGAATTTTGTATGAAAATTTTTAAACGCGTTTTTCTTGAAAACTATAACAGCTAGAGCAAAAATGGATTTTCTTAGGACGTTTGTATGGAAAAACTTTAAATCCGTTTTTCCTGAAAACTAGAAATACTAGAGCAAAAATAACGAAATACTGTGATCACTAGTATTTCCATATAAAAATGGATTTTCTTAGGACGTTTTTATGGAAAAACTTTAAATACGTTTTTCCTGAAAACTAGAAGAGCTAGAGCAAAAATAACGAAATTCTGTGATCACTAGTACTTCCATATAAAAATGGACTTTCTAAAGAATTTTGTATGAAAAATTTTAAATGCGTTTTTCTTGAAAACTAGAAGAGCTAGAGCAGAAATAACGAAATTCTGTGATCACTAGTATTTCCATATAAAAATGAACTTTCTAAGGAATTTTTTATGAAAAATTTTAAATGCGTTTTTCTTGAAAACTAGAAGAGCTAGAGCAAAAAGAACGAAAATCTGTGATCACTTGCTTTTCCATATAAAAATTGATTTTCTAAGGAATTTGGAATGAAAAACTTCAAATGCGTTTATCTTGAAAACTAGAAGAGCTAGAGATAAAATAACGAAATTCTGTGATCACTAGTATTTCCATATAAAAATGGACTTTCTAAGGAATTTTGTATGAAAAATTTTAAATGCGTTTTTCTTGAAAACTAGAAGAGCTAGAGCAAAAATAACGAAATTCTGTGATCACTAGTATTTCCATATAAAAATTGATTTTCCAAGGACTTTTGTGTAAAAAAAACTTTAAATGCGTTTTTCTTGAAAACTAGAAGAGCTAGAGCAAAAAGAACGAAAATCTGTGATCACTTGCTTTTCTATATAAAAATTGATTTTCTAAGGAATTTGGAATGAAAATCATCAAATGCGTTTATCTTGAAAACTAGAAGAGCTAGAGATAAAATAACGAAATTCTGTGATCACTAGTATTTCCATATAAAAATTGACTTTCAAAGGAATTTTGTATGAAAAATTTTAAATGCGTTTTTCTTGAAAACTAGAAGAGCTAGAGCAAAAAGAACGAAAATCTGTGATCACTTGCTTTTCCATATAAAAATTGATTTTCTAAGGAATTTGGAATGAAAAACTTCAAATGCGTTTATCTTGAAAACTAGAAGAGCTAGAGATAAAATAACGAAATTCTGTGATCACTAGTATTTCCATATAAAAATGGATTTTCTTAGGACGTTTGTACGGAAAAACTTTAAATACGTTTTTCCTGAAAACTAGAAGAGCTAGAGCAAAAAGAACGAAAATCTGTGATCACTTGCTTTTCCATATAAAAATTGATTTTCTAAGGAATTTGGTATGAAAAACTTCAAATGCGTTTATATTGAAAACTAGAAGAGCTAGAGATAAAATAACGAAATTCTGTGATCACTAGTATTTCCATATAAAAATGGATTTTGTAAGGAATTTTCTATGAAAAATTTTAAATGCGTTTTTCTTGAAAACTAGAAGAGCTAGAGATAAAATAACGAAATTCTGTGATCACTAGTATTTCCATATAAAAATGAACTTTCTAAGGAATTTTGTATAAAAAATTTTAAATGCGTTTTTCTTGAAAACTAGAAGAGCTAGAGCAAAAATAACGAAATTCTGTGATTACTAGTATTTCCATATAAAAATGGATTTTCTTAGGACGTTTGTACGGAAAAACTTTAAATACGTTTTTCCTGAAAACTAGAAGAGCTAGAGCAAAAAGAACGAAAATCTGTGATCACTTGCTTTTACATATAAAAATTGATTTTCTGAGGAATTTGGTATGAAAAACTTCAAATGCGTTTATATTGAAAAATAGAAGAGCTAGAGCAAAAATAAAGAAATTCTGTGATCACTAGTATTTCCATATAAAAATGGATTTTCTTAGGACGTTTGTACGGAAAAATTTTAAATGCGTTTTTCTTGAAAACTAGAAGAGCTAGAGCAAAAAGAACGAAAATCTGTGATCACTTGCTTTTCCATATAAAAATTGATTTTCTAAGGAATTTGGAATGAAAAACTTCAAATGCGTTTATCTTGAAAACTAGAAGAGCTAGAGATAAAATAACGAAATTCTGTGATCACTAGCATTTCCATATAAAAATGGATTTTCTTAGGACGTTTGTACGGAAAAACTTTAAATACGGTTTTCCTGAAAACTAGAAGAGCTAGAGCAAAAAGAACGAAAATCTTTGATCACTTGCTTTTCCATATAAAAATTGATTTTCTAAGGAAATTGGTATGAAAAACTTCAAATGCGTTTATCTTGAAAACTAGAAGAGCTAGAGATAAAATAACGAAATTCTGTGATCACTAGTATTTCCATATAAAAATGGATTTTCTTAGGACGTTTGTACGGAAAAACTTTAAATACGTTTTTCCTGAAAACTAGAAGAGCTAGGGCAAAAAGAACGACAATCTGTGATCACTTGCTTTTCCATATAAAAATTGATTTTCTAAGGATTTTGGTATGAAAAACTTCATATGCGTTTATATTGAAAACTAGAAGAGCTAGAGATAAAATAACGAAATTCTGTGATCACTAGTATTTCCATATAAAAATGGATTTTGTAAGGACTTTTGTATGAAAAACTTTAAATGCGTTTTTCTTGAAAACTAGAAGAGCTAGAACAAAAATAACGAAATTCTGTGATCACTAGTATTTCCATATAAAAATAGATTTTCTTAGGACTTTTGTATGAAAAACTTTAAATGCGTTTTTGTATGAAAGTAACTGATTGTGTTAGTTAAACGAACGAGTTTTGCGCTCGTGTTCTTATAAGAGGCAGTCAGACTGGAAATTCGATTGTTTAACCAAAACTAAGAAGAATTGTAGAGTCAAAAAAAGAAGTTGATGCAAAGTTAATTGTCAAGACATTCAGCCTTATTACGGTTGTCGTTGTCGTAAACGCCTAAGTTGTTTTTTGTAGTAGATAAAGCCCTTACGACACTTCATTTTTAATGCATTGTTCAAGTTTTGGTGAACAGTGCAAATATAAAGTAATAGAAAAATTTACCAAGTGCGAAGCTGTATTAAGTTAAACGGCAAGCTGTCAAATATTTTACTAAAGTTATCGATAAAAAATTAAGTTATGTCAAAAAAAAATGTAAAATTGTTCAACTTAAAATTGACATTTCAAGCTTGAAATATTTAAAGTGTTGCTGAATCAGCGGTTTATGGGCAAATTCAGCGATTTACCGTTTTTTTGTTTCTAGGTTTCTCATAAACAAAAAGTTGGCAACATTTAATAAAATTAACAGACCAGGGATGGCTAAGTTGTTTCAATTGTACTTTTTTGTTGATACTTTTTAAACTAAGATTTATAATACCTTTTTGTGGTGTTTTTTAAAAACATAAATAAAATTAATTTCAACTAAAAAAATCTTTTAGTACAATTAGGTACAATTTTTAAAGGTTGTTGGTACAATTTAAAAAATTCTCATCGCCATCCCTGAAACGAAACCGTAACAAGAGAAAAAAAAAACTAAAAAACTTTGTTTATATTTGTTATATATGTATATTTATATGTAATCTTTCTATACATAAAGTCAACCCAAATTCATACATAATCTTTGTTGTACTAAATGTTAATAATTTATTCTTTATTCATTCATTTACTCTTTCTTATTTATCGTTTATGATTTTGTATCACAATTACTACCGTTACTTTTAGTACTATTCTTTACTACATACTATATAATTTGTTTACTATTTAAAGTTCGAGCTAGTTGTAATAAAGCATTAATTGTTGAAAGTCGTGTCTTTTATTTGTTCACTGCGTTGACCATTCTCTAACAATATTTCTTATAGTTTGCTCTTTCTAGCATTTAATGTTTCTTTCTATCAATTCTATATCAATTAATGAATAAAAAATGTAGTTTCAGAAGGGCTTAAAGAACACAGTCAATAGAATTGGATGCCCTACAGTCACCAATTAATCCAATTCAAATATTTTATAATGAGTGGCGTTGCCTGATTTTGCTGCTGGCAACAGAACAGAAGTTGAGTTGTCATCCGCAATCGACCCATAAGTGGCTTGAAACGTTGTAACCGGAAAAATTTCATCAAAATAACAAAATACTTGTTGAAGTTAGACATAAGAGAATATAAATAATTTATGATACTTACTTAATTCAACAAAAATCGTTATTACTTAAATGATGATAAGAAGACAAACATACCTGCAAATTAAAAGAGAAAAAAGTAATAATTAACAGGATTGTTTAAAAGAAAGAAATGGCAATCCAGATTACTTAAATTTTAATAAAATAAAAAAAATGTTAATGAAATTATTTCGTCAACAAAAAGGCAAAAGGGGTAACAACACTTTTTATTTTTCTTTTGATTTAATTTTATTGGGACATGTAATTAAGTATAATGCATCATAATCAATCAAAAACTCGATATTGAACTTTTTGTTTTAAGAAGATATGTAATTCACGAGTAAAAAATTGAATAACAATATATTTGGAAAAATATTTCTTTCAAAGGGAATATGGGCATTTCCGTCAAAAGGTCCACCGTTTACTCATAAATTTGTTCACTTAGATGAACAATCAGACTGCAAAGTTGTGCAAACGTAATTTCTTATATGTGAGAATGTTTTATTGTATGTTTTCTTTAATATTTATCTTTCTTAAAAGAGGTGATATTTGATAAAAATTATTCCAAAAAAATGTTCTTACATGGTCTTTAATCTAAGGAAGAGTTCAAAGAGAAATATGTTATTCGGATTAACGGTAAATTTTTATTTTATTTTGATCATTATTCAGTTAAATTATTACGGAAAAAATTTCACGTTCGAAATGTCACGTATCGACCCAGATTTTGGCTTAAAAAAAAGAAAATTCAGAAGATTTTGCAATCAAACCAAAGACATTTTAATGTTTTATTGCTACGTTAAATTCTGAAAGCAGTTTGACTAACAAATCGTGCCAGGTTTCGCTTAGTTACGCCTTTGTATACATGGCCAAAAAAACTACTTCTGTTTTTTTCACGTTCGAACCGCTTCTTCTTTTGCCATTATCTTTGACCTAGAATCGCGCCCTCCATAAACGTTGGCAAAGATAACAGTGCTTTAATTTATGGGTTAAGAGAACGTTAAAATATTTGTTGTTTAAAATGTTATTGCATTTTTGATGCGTACGACTGTCACGTTCAACACTTTGGAATTACCCATACGTGAAATCATAAACAGACAATTTACGATCAAAATAAAGCTTATCTTATTCACCCCTATCGTGAATAACAAGTGGAATTTATGTTCCCATGAAATTTTCATTCCTCTCGAAGAGAAAAAAGCAATCGTGAATCTCATGTGAAAAATTTTTCACGCTATCAGTTCCAGTGAATGTAAAAAAAAGAAGAAAGATTAACAAAATTAAAAATCAATGAAAATATACAAGTATATATTTTAAAGAAAATTATCAAAAAGTAATTTCAATATTTGGGAATACAAAATTTTAATTTCAAAAGATTTTGTTATTCGTGCTTAATTCCCAGTTTTTATTCTTGATAAAAACACTTGAAATTTATTGTTGATGGGATAAGCTATTCCTATGCATTTCACTGGTTGCTTAGGCCAGATCATCAGGAAACTTCATCCATAAAGATTTTAGACAAACTAAAGATATTAAACCAAATAAAACTGTTAAACGTATAAGACTTATAGCAACAGTTTTACTTGTAACAATATCAAAGCTTGAACAAAATACATCAACAATAAAAAAGTGGGTTTATCTCATCTTACACTCCCCACTACAATTAGTTGAAATTCTCTCAACATTAATTGTAGTTGTAAGTAGGTTAAGAAAAACAAAATAAAAAACAAACAACAACTTACAAAAGATGTTGTCAATTAAGTGTTTTTTTCGGCCGTGCACTTGCCTGTTTATTATCAAAAAGTAATTTCAATATTTGGGAATACAAAATTTTAATTTCAAAAGATTTTGTTATTCGTCCTTAATTCCCAGTTTTTATTCTTGATAAAAACACTTGAAATTTATTGTTGATGGGATAAGCTATTCCTATGCATTTCACTGGTTGCTTAGGCCAGATCATCAGGAAACTTCTTCCATAAAGATTTTAGACAAACTAAAGATATTAAACCAAATAAAACTGTTAAACGTATAAGACTTATAGCAACAGTTTTACTTGTAACAATATCAAAGCTTGAACAAAATACATCAACAATAAAAAAGTGGGTTTATCTCATCTTACACTCCCCACTACAATTAGTTGAAATTCTCTCAACATTAATTGTAGTTGTAAGTAGGTTAAGAAAAACAAAATAAAAAACAAACAACAACTTACAAAAGATGTTGTCAATTAAGTGTTTTTTTCGGCCGTGCACTTGCCTGTTTATTATCAAAAAGTAATTTCAATATTTGGGAATACAAAATTTTAATTTCAAAAGATTTTGTTATTCGTGCTTAATTCCCAGTTTTTATTCTTGATAAAAACACTTGAAATTTATTGTTGATGGGATAAGCTATTCCTATGCATTTCACTGGTTGCTTAGGCCAGATCATCAGGAAACTTCATCCATAAAGATTTTAGACAAACTAAAGATATTAAACCAAATAAAACTGTTAAACGTATAAGACTTATAGCAACAGTTTTACTTGTAACAATATCAAAGCTTGAACAAAATACATCAACAATAAAAAAGTGGGTTTATCTCATCTTACACTCCCCACTTTTTTATTGTTGATGTATTTTGTTCAAGCTTTGATATTGTTACAAGTAAAACTGTTGCTATAAGTCTTATACGTTTAACAGTTTTATTTGGTTTAATATCTTTAGTTTGTCTAAAATCTTTATGGATGAAGTTTCCTGATGATCTGGCCTAAGCAACCAGTGAAATGCATAGGAATAGCTTATCCCATCAACAATAAATTTCAAGTGTTTTTATCAAGAATAAAAACTGGGAATTAAGCACGAATAACAAAATCTTTTGAAATTTTAAAGAAAAGTTAAAATAATAAAGCAAAATATTTAGTATTGGCGGAGTTTGATTACAACGTTAGTTCTTTGCACTTTTTGAATTTAATGTAGTAAAATATTTTCCAAAATTCTGCCACCAAGTCAATCAAAAGCTTCACAAATCCGCGGGCAATCGTCCTGTTGTTTTGCATTTTGTTGAGCAATATATCGGTTTGTGCCTTTTGTACTTTATTAACCCTTAATATTCGATTTATAGGAGAAGCTACTTACATACATGTTCTGTTCCCTAGCAAAAATAAAGTGAGAAAATCTAAGGGAAATGTGAACAAATTACGAGGGAAAAAATTTTTCACGATAAGGGGAATTTTTTCCCGCGAACATTTTTTCATGTTATTATTCTCCTTTGAATTAAATTTTTTCATGGGAGTTGTTCATGATCGCAAATATGTGAAAAGGGGAAAAATTACGAGTGAAAAATTATTTACGATAGGGGTGATTATAATATAAGTTCCTATTAAATAACTTGTTACATTTGAAAAAAAAAAATTGTTACATTTAAAATAAAACTTACCTTGTATTAAATGAAGATAGTCGACAGTTTTTCCTTGATTTATCTGAAACGATTTGCACTCCTAAACTTGAGTGTTGAACCTTTTTTCTGATTATTCAAGATAGTTGATATAGTTTCCTCTATGCAGGCTTGCAAGGTCAATATTTTAATGTAAATAAGCGATTATTCATATCATTTTCAAAAAATACTTTTTTTTTTATTATGCATTTTTTTACACACATTAAGTTTAATAATGATTTTATTTCTTTTCTTTTTTTCTTACTTTAACACACAAACTATATTCAAATTTTTATCGATAATTATTTTCATTTTTCTTCTCTCCAAAGTAGAACGTCACGAGCACAACGATAAAAAACTCACGCCGTTACTAAATTTTTAATATTTTAAATTATTTAGGAAAAATCGAATTTAAAAACACGCGACGATTGAAAACGTTTAAGTTATTGGAAAATGAACGAATTTACAAATTGAACCATTTATTTAAAAATTAACTCTTATATTAATATTTATTTATTGCTCACCTATTGAATTATTTATTTTTTAATTTAAATTTAAAAATAAAAATTATCAAACTTTTAATTTAATAAAAAACATATATACGAAATTAAGAATCAAGGCATTTATTGAAATCTAAATTTCATTCATTACATGAGCCGTTTATTTTGAAAGTGGCATAAGTCATTTCGGTTTTTAAGTCGAGATATTTAAGGGTTTGCGTTTTAACACGTTTAAAAATATGGATGCTAACTTTCGAGAAGATTCACTTGTATTTGATACATCATGATAATGATATTTTTCTCAGTATTTATTATTATTATTATTTATTATTATATTTATTAATAACTCGATTTTTTTTTAAAAAGAGACTAATGCCACTTTCAAAATAAACGGCTCACATATCTTTTTGCCTTTTTTAAACACTCCCTGTTTGTAAATTGCTACAATAACCTACCAAGCACAAGATTAGTTAGAAAGAATATGCAAAAGGATCCGGCAAAATATCACAATTAAATTTGAAATTCATTTCCGCTTTTATGCTCCCTATTTCATGAGTTCCTTAAATTTGCTTGCCTAAATATCGTAAACACCACTTTAATATATTTATTTAAACAATTTGTTTAATTAATTTTTATTTAATCAATGACCTTTTCAACAAGTTTGCTAAAAAATCTAAGCTGCGTTGTGATCACTAAAGCTGAAGGTCCACGCCATGCGTAGATGCGTATGATACTTTTTGCGCATTTTATGCATTTCTAAATTCAAGTAACATGCAATGCGTTTTATGCGCCAAATTTGTTTTTTTTATCAGCTGTTGTGCTAAAATGTTTAACAATTAAAAACAATTTTGCAAAAAATGGAGAGTGTAATTGATATTTTAATAGAACTTATTTAATAGAATTCATAGAAGAGTAAGCTTTTATTATAAAAATATTCGTGATTATTCACGGTATCAATAAGTTACAATTCATGGCATTTGTTAAAAAAAATAACAAACACAACAAAGATGAGACTCAGAACATAAAAGTAATCGATAACCAGAGTGGCAAATTTTGTTCGTGGTAAAATTGTGCTAAAAATTAATTTGAATGTATTTTATTCTTTAAAGTTTATTCAATCTTTATTACGAAAGCTTTTTCTCTTATTAAAAACCTTTTTTAATGCAAAAAAATAGTAAAAAGTAATCCACCACACAAACATATTTATCGATTACATTGCAAATAAAATATGATTTGTCATCCATGGCCATCAATAACAGCTGACTTTTTTTCACCACATATGCGACGGATACAAAAGTAGAAAGTAAACCTACTTTCATGCGTTTATACGTCTATGCATTCTATGCGATTTGAGGTGTAACTTGTCATATACAATTACACTGATTCTACTTTTTTGTCAAATGCATAAAAAGGACTGACGCATTAACGCATGGTGTGGACCTTCAGCTTAAACCTACTTTCATGCGCTGATGCGTGTATGCATTCTCTGCATTTTGGTGTGTAACTTGTCATATACAATTTCACAGATTCAACTTTTTGTCAAATGCATAAAAAGGACAGACGCATAAACGCATGGTGTGGACCTTCAGCTTATGTGCTGGTTCACACACGTCAAGTTTGAATCGTCAAGTCTTGAGCTTTTAGGAGATAAGGGCAAAGAGAATGCCATTTCTTTTCCCCTCTCTCCCAAAAACTCAAGACTTGACGAGTCAAACTTGACGTGTGTGAACCAGCACTAACTATGTAATGGGTCGATTACGGATAGCAAAACAACTGAAGTTGCCAAATTTATATTACGAATGGCTTGTTATTTTTGTTGCCATATTGTTGCTTTTAGACAACGCAACTAAAGTTGTGTTGCCATCCGTAATCCAACAAAAAGTTTTCTGATTAGAAAATTAATATTAAACAGAGTGAGGACGAAGGGACATGGAAGTAGATAAAGAATGAAAACTCAAGAGAATTATTAAGTTTGTTGTTGCTATTGTGTTCGAGTTTCAAAACAAACAAACATACAAACTAGTCTGTAATGTGCAATTGTCGGGTAAGAATGTTTGTTTTCTTGTTGTAGAAATGCAAATATATCGATTGGAACCGAATGAACAAGGCAGTTTACTTTAGTTAACAATTAACAACTTTAGTTAAAAGAAAAATAAATGAATAATACTCTCTCAGTAAAAACTTCGCTTACTTTTTCAAAATGAATAGCTTCTTTCACTCATTATATAGTAACTTTCTTCTTAACATACTACTACAACAACTTCTATAACTACTTTTTTTCTGGATGTATTGTTTTCCCCCTTGTTCATAAACAATCACCCTTATCGTGTTTGGCGTATTTAAAACACGCCTACTGTGATTTTTAGATCACAATTGCTGCCTTCGCGCCTTAGCGAGAGTAAACTTCCTACTAATAAAACACGTATGGCGGGATTTTAAGATAATACAGTTGTGTTGTGTTGTGTTGTGTGGTGTTGTGTTTATTCGCTAAATAACAATTTAAGATTAATAAAATATAAGCACATATAATTAAACTTAACTTACGTGGTCTCTTGCTAAGAGTCTTGGCGCAAATTGATTTTACAAAAATGATTTTTACTGCTTCTAGTTTCTTTGCTGCCAAGACAACCTGTTCGGCCCCTGCAAATAAAATTGGACCACCTGATCCATTTTGATAAAATGGAATACTCCTTCGACTGGTCCGATGTAATGCAAGCATGTACCATGTCATTGTTAAAAAGTGTTTGTAGTGAGACGACATGTCTTCGTTTTTAACAACAAACTTTCGTTTTTAAACGTCTTCAAAACTAACCCTCAATATTTTGATGAATAAGAACACAAAATAGTAGTTATGCTAAAATCCTTTTTTTTTTGAAATTTGTGACGATATACGTACACTCTGTGAATATTTGCGTCATACTTAAGTATATGCACTAGTGCTGGGATACTATCGATATTTATCTATAGTTCAGATTTCACTATCGATATTACTATCGACTGAATGTTTGTACTTGTGCAGGAAAACTTTAATTATTTTTTATAAGGCTACAGTTCGTTGTTTTTATCACTTTATTAAATGTATGAGACGTATGTATGAATATACGCACTTTATTTTAGATGGCAGTTTTTAAAAAAATGATAAGTACCTTTCTGAAGGAACCGAAGTATCAGGGACTATAAGATATTCCATTGCAACTTTAAAACATTTTCTAAATTCTAAACCCAAAAAGGTAATCAATCTAGCGGACTTATCCTCTAATGGTCGTTCATTGTTTTGTCCTATGCCTGCAATTGCATTTGGATTTGCATTTATTTACAACATTACAAAAATATTTGACATTTCTGTCCCTATATAAACATGTAAAAAATTTTGACTTAAAGGTCCTTAATTAGCAGTAAAAAGCACTGCTAAACAATCCAAACCACTTGCCATTCTTTTTGTTTGTGTTCATTGCTGTAATTCAGCGCGAATTAATAATAACAAGTAAAAATTTGCGGCAAAAACTGTGTGTGTATAGCTGCTGTTAGATGTCTTCATAGCTGTATTTTAAATAATAGAAATATCGATATTTATATTTTTCCTATCGATATTTTCGCTATTTTAAGACTATCGATAATATCGATAATCTATCGATAGTTTCCCAGCACTAATATGCACTAGGGTTCTCCAAGATTGTATGAATGGAAAAAATGTCAAGGCACAGCCCCCACTAGATTTGTTCTATGTATTGTAGATAGGCGACACGAAATAACGCCCGATGAGATAACGCCCGATGAAATAACGCCCAATTAGAAAAACTAAATAAGCCCCAGTGAAAGAAACCCCAATAAAATTAAGTAACAGCCAAGTAAAAAATAATGAAAAAATGCCCAATTTTCGCGATATAATCGCCAATTTAAAAATAAAAACAATTTTGCTAAATGGGACTTATTTCATAATGAAATAAAACCCAAGGAAATAATAAAATAAGATCCAATGAAATAACACCCAAAAAAATAAAAAAAGACCCAAATTTTGTACGTTTTCTGGAATCCAATAATTTTCTTGTAATTCAATTAAGTTGCTACTCATACATTTGGAATATTTTCAAAAGGTAAAGGTAAAGAAAATCCTTGCAACCGGCTGAAGAATAGATAAACAAAGAAGCTTTAGTCAGCGAAGCCGCTGTTTGTTATACCATAGGGGAGATAATCCTTGCACAACCGAAATAACACCCGATGAAATAAGGCCCAATTAGAAAAGTGAAATAAACCCCAATAAAATTGCAAGATTTGGAAATTGGGCCTTATTTATTTTTTTTGGGTTTTATTTCATATTTGAATTTGGGGTAATTTCATTATGAAATAAAGCCCAAAAAAACGATATTAGGCCCAATTTCCAAATTTTACAATTTTATTGGGATTTATTTCATTTTTCTAATTGGGCCTTTTTTTCGTCGGGTGCTATTTCGTGTCGCCTTATAGATACACTGTAAAATATTAGTATAACAGAATAACTTTATTTGGTGCCGCAACTTTGCTGAAGTTTCAAGGGGCATTTACAAAGGGAAAAAGTGCATTTTTTCAGTTTTTGTAAAAATGTTGCCATTAAATAATTACTTTTACAATTTAATATAAAATAATCGGATTGTGTACTGAATTGTCGATTTAATTAGATATAAAAGCAAAATTGGTTAAAAAACTTTAAAGCTATTAAAATTTTCCGTGTCTCAGGCCACATGAACAAGAAATGTAGGAACAAAATTAACATATTTAAAGAAATATTTAAATTTTTTCTTAAAATATACCCAAATTTACTTGTATATGAGTTTTTGTCTTCATATGATATTCAAAACCTATTCGTAGGTATGGAAAAAAAATAATTTCTTAATGACAGTTTAAAACTTCATTTTAATACAGTCAAATCCCGATATTTCGTACCTCGATAATTCGTAATTCCCGATAATTCGTAATAAACTGTCGGTCCCTTGAAAAAATATCGTTAATTCGTAAAATTTTCATACATTTTGGTTCCCTCGCTAATTCGTAATTTTTTTATCGTTTTAGTATATAAATTAAAAAACCCCGTTTATTCGTATTAATTTTATTTTAACCAAACCCCGCTAAAACGAAAACCCCTATAATTCGTAAGAAATGGCCGGTCCCTTGCGATTACGAATTATCGGGACTCTACTGTATTTGTAAAAATTTGGCTTAACAAATTTCAGAATTTTTTTATCATCACATTGGGATTTATTGTTGTCAATACTTCTTTCTGTTGTTCCGTACCTACGATTTAAATTTTGCGATTTTCGGGAAAAGCTAATTTTTTTTAAATTTTTTGGCAAAGGAGCACAATTTCCGTATTGTTATGAATTTTAAGTAAAACTTATTCAGAATATTAAAGCCCAGATAATTCTTAACATACGCTGAAGGTTTTACGAAATTAAGTAAAACTTATTCAGAATATTAAAGCCCAGATAATTCTTAATATACGCTGAAGGTTTTACGAAATTCGGAAAATATTAAACCTAAAACCATAAAGGATAAGGTCAGGCTTGCCATATTTCTAAAGGAAAGATTGTATATTTTTGTGCCGGTTGTTATAAAACTGGAGAAAATATACCCTAAAGTTAAACAGAGACAAAACAGTGAAAAAAATGGAAACTAACCCTTGAACGCACATGAGGTCAAAATGACCCCAAACTTTCTTAACTTTGAAAAATCTTTAAATTTTAATGGTGCAAAAACTCATTCGATATATATTGATGTCGATAATTTCAAATATTTGGACCACAAATATTTTTAAAACATCACGAATCCTTTTTTTATTTGATCGATTTATTTATTGTTGTAAGTTAAGTCTACTTTTCCTTCAGCAACAATTTGTATGAAATTGTGAATGGCGTTTATTATTATTTTTATTTACGTTTGAATATAAATTTTAATTATATGTACAATAGAAAAAAAAACACAAAATAAATATTAATTTATTTTATGTTGTAAAATTTCTTTCTTAATAAAACTAATTAAATGAAAATTAAATTCAATGAACTTAAGCCTGATTAGAATATCAATAATTTTTATTAAAAATAAACACGTAATGTTGTTCTGGAAAAAGTGTGCAAACGTATTTTTGTGTGCTTTTTAAAAAATTGTTTCTTTATTGTGAACACCAATTAAAAATGTAGCTATCGTTGTGAATTTGCCCTTTAATATTCGAAAAATTGTTGGTTCCAGAGCTTGTTCAGTTCCTAAAATGAAAAAACTCAAAAAACTGAGTGCTTTCAACTATGTAGCAATGTGTAAAATTTTCTCTAATTACTAAATAAAAAATTGTGTGCTAATTCTATTGGAATTTATAAGGCCATATTCATAACAAGGTTTATAAGTAGAATTTTATATGAAAATTTGTTTAATTAAACTGTAAAAAACTGAAATATTTTTTATGAATAAGAGGGTAAGTCAATGTTTGAATATCAAAATCTCAATTTAACAATGAATTTATATTTTTTTTTTTTTTATCCTGCAAGTCATTTGCGTTAACTGACTAACAAAAGTTCTACCTTACAAACAACTAATGCAACATTCTTCACACTTTTAGTCTAAAATTTTTAAGAAGTTAAAAGTAATTTTGCCAAATAAAAATGGCTAAGGAAATTTTTCATTGGTAAACAAGATGCAAAATTCCATAGCCTGGTCACTTAATGGCTTAATTGGCAACACTGCTTTAAAGTTTTAAATTTCTTAAGAAAATTTCTATTTTGAATACTCATTTGTATTTACATTAAGATTTCAAAGAAATGGATAAAAAAAAATCGAAAACAAGATAGAATGACTTCAAACTTCAAAGGAAACTCACAGCGTTTGAAAAGAAGAAAAACTGACATTTTTTCACTTCGTAATTTGTCATTGGCAAAAAAAAAACTTTTGCTTTTACTTCTGATTAATGTAAACAGTCGCTGTCAAACCGACTCAAAAAGCGACAAATTGTACACAAATTTTCTTTTCGACTGCAGTTTTTTAAACACTGGAAACTCGTAAGTTTTTACTGAAGTATGCATGTGTTTTTAGGAAATAAACTTACAAAATTCGCACACTCTATATTTTATATCGAATACGAATTGTTTAAAAGTGTCTTCACTTCAAAAGCTCTTTAAAAATAAATTGCCCTAAAATTTGTGAAAGTGACATCTGCAATCTTTTATTGAAATCAAATTTCAAAAGCTCTACTTTTAACTCATCAGAAAAACTCTACAAACTCTAAATAATATGCTTTTAACTTTTTCTTAACTTTTAATTCAAGTATACATGCACACCAACAACAACATCCGACAAAAACTAGATGATAGAAAATTTGCCAATTTTAAAACAAAAATACCTGACAAATTTCAAAAATTAAATAATTCAAACACTTTAATCTTATAAAACACACAATAATTATTATTTTCACTACTTTTTAATTAATTCCGAACACTATTTTAGGAAATATATAGAATTTAACAACACCGCAAAAAACTTAGTGAACCGATCGCTTTAAATTTTCTTACTAGAATGACAAGGAACAAGAGAAGGAAAAATTATCTTACAAGAAAAAAACTGCAATAATGGAATAAGGGAAAAAAATGTTGCCACTTTGGGGCAAAATTGTGATATGAATTCCTACTAATAGGAAATCAAAATATTTAGAAATAAATTAAATAAAATCTATTACAAGTTTTTGCGCTTAATTATTCATTGTTATACTATATTTTTCGCAATTTTTGCATATATGAATATGATAAGCTGTAGCGATTATAAATTGTACTTTTAATTCAATTTATTTTTAGCATTTTTCCTTGTGTTGAAAATTTAATATTTTTGTGGTTTGAGAAAATTGATTATAAGGAGTCGAATTAATGAACTGAAAATAGGCGAAGACCATTTTTAAAAAAATTGTATATTTTAAAACAATTTCTTTAAGTTTTTATGGATTTTCAGCAACTAATTATTTATCAGGGAAAGTTCGATTTTAACTTTTTTGGTTGGAAAATAAGTGTCTGCCCAATTCAGAGGCATGCGCAAATTAAGAGACTCAAAATATTCATTTTTAATATTTCCACCATCGAATTTATTAAAAGTTTCTTTAGTGTTATAAAAAAAACTGTTTTATAAATTTTTAATATATTTGAAATATTTTTTAAAAATATGGCCGTTACTGAACAATTTTTTAAAAAAACACAATCGGCCATAGTCTAGAAAATGCACGTATTAATTCGGTTTTTAGAGGACTTCTAGTAAAGATAATTGGTATATAAAGTATAGATATGAAGTATCTAAAACGGAATATTTTTGAAAGTTCAAAATTGGATCGTTTTCAAAGTTTGGTTGATTTTAATTTGATTGGAACTCTATTTACAGAACTTTTTCGAAAAAGAAGTTTCACCAAAGTTTTTTTTTACACATTTCTTAGTTTATTGCTTATTATTATTATTTTTATATTATTTATAGCTAAAAATTGCCAAATTTGGAGCAAAAAAATTAAACAAGATTTTATCACAAAATCTCATTGATTTTATTAAAAAAGGGACGAAATAGTGTATTCAATTAAATTTAAATTAAAGATATCTACATAATATTTGTTATACTAAAAAAAAAAATATACCTATGAGCATAAACCTTAAGGTGGGTCGAAAAAAATTTGTGCCAGTCACCCCTTAGAATTAAAAATATGTCAATAAAGTTTTTAAAACAGGAGGTATTTTTTATTGCCATGCCCTTAAATACAACGTTTTTATTTTAACACTACTGGCGGCGCTAAAAAAAAACACTGTGCAACAAAATTCGGGTCATCGCCGTCAGCCGCAATACTTGCAACGCGAAGTGAAACTAGACTACAAGCAGGGTTGTCAGATTGATTTTGACCTATTTCGCTAAATTCAATGTCAAAAATCGCCAAAGCCTTCATTTTCAAGTTTTTGGCAGTAAAATACATATTTTTTAATTTATTAGAAATATTTTTTATAAATTTAAAAAAAATTAATTTGTTCCGTATCGCTAAAATACGCCAAAAATTTAAAAAAGTCGCCATGGTATATATTTTGCTTAATTTTTATTTAGAAAAAAGTAAAAATAGCTAGTGAACACAAAAATGGTACGATGTTTACTACAAAAAAAGTTTTTTTGCGGCTAGTATTAAACAAATATTGGATATATTTACATTTTTATATATGTATGTAGTTGCAGTTTTAATTTATATCTAAAACGCTTCACCGGCAAAGCTACCTATTTGTCTTCTTTTTTGGAATACATTGTAAGGGTTTTTCATTTATTCAACGATGGTACAAAAGAAGTGCAACTTATAACTCGTAACAACGCGTCTAGAAGTTCGTATTACATTCTACTTCAAAGGCGAGTTGTAGTGGAGTTCATAGCTAAAACACAGGCATTACTTATAATAATATAAAGAACATATAAAGAACAGTCAAAGTAAGTTCCTTGAAATTGTACGTACCTGCCGTTTCTTTGCAGCTTTAAAGTTTTGGCATAAACTTATTTATCTTTGCAATTAACCAACGCAAATTTTTTCATTGGGTTTCAAAAATGTCCAAAGGTATGTAAGAGTTCATAAAAATCTTTAAAATATCACTGACAACAACGTATTGTATCTGGGATAAAAAATTGCCACATACATATAATGAAAAAATGTTCATAGACTTTAAATATATTTATGTTAATTTCTATTTATTGATTCTTTCAAGAGCACTTTTAAATATGAAAAACTATTTTCTCGAAGATATTCATTATCTTCATCAGCCATTTGAACTTTCAAATACTGACCATACATATGAATGCCTCAAACTTCATACATAAAAATAATATAAGTATAATAAAATTAATATTTTTTCTCAGTATTGAATTTAACGATTTTCAAAACAAATGCATAGCTCATCAAAAATAGCCAACAAAATCGCCAAAAAATCGCCATGTCGCCAAATCAAAAATTAGGTCGCCAAATAAGTTTGAAAATCGCCACGTTTGGCGAGAAATCGCCACATCTGACAACCCTGGCTACAAGTAGAGCAAATCTGCCAAAGGGTTTTGAAAAGTTAGCTCTGGCTTCCGAAATATGGGCCCGTAAAGTTTTTAAATTTTTTGAAAAGGCGTTTGATATAAGTCAAATAAAATATACTAAATGTAATTCTGAGCCAACAAATAATTTCAGATATACTCAGTAGAATTGTATGGCGATTCTTTTCATAGAATATATTTACCCTCTAACAGCCATTTTAAGGGGTAATTTTGGTCCTTTTTCCAAATTCTTACATAAAAGTATACTAAACCGGCACTTTTAAGGGTTAATATATTCTACGAATATTTTCTGCATCAAATTTTACTAGAGGTCTTCTTACACCAAAAGTTCGTGCAATGTATCTAAAACGAATTCTCGAAATTTCGGGCATTGAAATTTTTGAATTTTTTTAAAAGGCGTTTGGTACAAGTCAAAAAATATACTAAACGTACATCTGACCTAAAAGACTATTTCAAATGTCTTTAGTAGAAATGTATGGCGATTCTTTTCATAGAATATATATACCCTCTAACAGTAATTTTATGGTGTAATTTTTGTCCTTTTTTTTAACTTCTACAATAAAACGGCACGTTAGAGGATTAAAATGTTCTAGGAATATTTTTTGCGTCAAATTTTTCTAGGGGTCTTCTAAGACCAAAAAATCGTGCAATTTATGTAAAAACGGGTTTTCGAAAAATTAAAAAAATTCAAGGCCCGGAATTTCGAAAACCTGTTTTACATACATTGCACAATTTTTTAGTCTTAAAAGACTCCTAGTGAATTTGATGCAGAAAATATTCGCAGAATATTTTAACCCTCTAACGTGCCGACTTAGTTTAGAAGTTAAAAAAAGGACAAAAATTACCCCTTAAAATGACTGTTAGAGGGTTTATATATTCTTTGAAAAGAATCACCATACAATTCCATTGAAGACATGTAAAATAGTCTTTTAGGTAAAAACATTTACCAAAAATATGTGCGATTTTCGCCTATTAAACGTTCGAGTTTCGAAAAGTACCTAATTCGAATTTCTATTTTTTAGATAAGTTACGAATGTGATATTACAGTATTTATCGGATATAAGAACATCTCATATAAGAACAAAACGCTTTTAAGAAACATTTTCAAAAACACCATGTCTTTTTAGTGATTTTTCTAACAAAAAAGGTTTCATATAAGAAAAACGCTTATAAGAAAAAAACTGATTAAAGAACATTTTTCTTAAAAACCAAAACCACAAAATGTATAGAAAAAGAATTTATATAAGAAACTTCCAACGGCACTCAGAAGTTTTTTTTACTTTTAGTTTTAGATGAGCGACCTGGTACTCATGAGAAGCTTTGTGTTTTTTGCCAATAAAAACAAAAGTTACAATTTTTAAAGAAATACAAAACGGTATAAAAAGAAGCGAAATTGCAAAAACATCTAAAATAGTGAAAAACTCAAAAGACATAGAAAATAATTATTTAAAAGTTAGAAATGTTAACAAAAAAAAAGAGACAGAAAACCAAAATATGAAAGTCTTATGGCCATAGCTACTTATATAAGAAATAAGTTTCTTATATAAAATAATTGTATATAAGAAAGAAACGCTTATAAGAAACTTTTTTCGTGGATTTTTTAAGTTTCTTATATCCGATAAATACTGTATATGTATTTCTCTATTTATTGATTTAATTGTGTAAGTTCAATACATAATATAAAAGACTTCAGAACGTACTTATTTTAGAACAAATGTATACCAACAAGTTTCCTCTTATAGTTTTTCATTCACCCTGGACCTTTCATGCTGAATTTTATGTTTCTAACTTTAAAATTATAGTAAAAGTACCAGTTTAACAACAAAAAAGTAACAAAAACACACATTTTACAGATTCTTTTAAAATTAAACTTGCAATGTCCTAAATGAATGAGAATTTTGTTCTTCAACTGGTATTTTTTGAAGGAAATAAAAATAATTTAATTTTTAACAACATAAAACTGATTGGGCAACTTTGTTTTATACAGTCTCATTACGGCTAAATTTTCTTTTAACTTTTTTATAACCACTAAAAGCTTTAGAATTTAGAACGGATTAGTAGGAAACAGAATGAAAACAATTTGTGAGTTCCTAATTTCAAGTTATATTCATCTTATAAAACTTTAAAACTTTTTAATAAGGCGACATCTAAAATCTTTAATTCGAACTAAATTAGAAAAAGCTTTATTACAGTTGCAAACCTGTAATTGTATCTTGTTTTCTATAGGATAAATACACAATAGAACAAATCCCAACACAAAGTTTTTGGAAATTTTGCAAATTTATTAACAAAAATTACCTGTTCGTCTTTATAAAACTTCCATAAAACAAATAAATACATTCAAAACTATATGTGTTAACAGTTTTTTAGTTTAAAGAAATTCGAATTCCTTTCGATTTAACTAAAACGAACAATTTTCATCAACTGATCACTTTGATTGTTTATATTAAACTATAGATAAGGAAAAGAAAGAAACCAAATTGGTTAATCAGAGTTATGACCAAAATACTGAAATCCCAAAAATTATTCTTTTTTATACCTTTCACGGAAGGGAAAAGGGTATATATAACTTTGTCATTCCGTTTGTAATTTCTACAATATTGATCCTACACCCTATTAAGTATATATATTCTCGGTCCTTATGAAAAGCGAAGTTCAAATCCGGTTGTCCGTCTCTGGCCACATGAACAAGAAATGTAGGAACAAAATTAACATATTTAAAGAAATATTTAAATTTTTTCTTAAAATATACCCAAATTTACTTGTATATGAGTTTTTGTCTTCATATGATATTCCAAACCTATTCGTAGGTATGGAAAAAAAATTATTTCTTAATGGCAGTTTAAAACTTCATTTTACTACAGTCAAATCCCGATAATTTGTACCCCGGTAATTCGTAATAAACTGTCGGTCCCTTGAAAAAATCTCGTTAATTCGTAAAATTTCCATACATTTTGGTTCCCTCGCTAATTCGTAATTTTTTTTTCAAATAAAATCTTCTTTACCTCTTACAAATCGTAATTGTTTGCTAACTACCACTTATAATTCGTAGTAAAAACAACAAAAACATGGAAAGAGTGATTTTTTGTTAACCACTATTTTATTTTTGCATGAGTTTTTGCTTGTGTGTTGATTTATTTTCTTAAGATCAGTTTGTTACATCAATAATTTTTATATATTTTTTTTAACAATTGTTTTTTATGTTTTTTTTATCGTTTTAGTAAATAAATTAAAAAACCCCGTTTATTCGTATTAATTTTATTTTAACCCCGTTATATCGAAACCCCGCTAAATCGAAAACCCCTATAATTCGTAAGAAATGGCCGGTCCCTTGCGATTACGAATTATCGGGATTCTACTGTATTTGTAAAAATTTGGCTTAACAAATTTCAGAATTTTTTTATCATCACATTGGGATTTATTGTTGTCAATACTTCTTTCTGTTGTTCCGTACCTACGATTTAAATTTTGCGATTTTCGGGAAAAGCTAATTTTTTTTAAATTTTTTGGCAAAGGAGCACAATTTCCGTATTGTTATGAATTTTAAGTAAAACTTATTCAGAATATGAAAGCCCAGATTATTCTTAATATACGCTGAAGGTTTTACGAAATTCGGAAAATATTAAACTCAACATTTTTCATTTTTCGAATTTATTCTATGAGCTAAATTTCAGTTATGTATTTTATAAAGCTTTTTTGTAATAGTTCTATTCCTACAATTTTTCAGAAATGACTTTATACATAACTGAAATTTAGCTCATAGAATAAATTCGAAAAATGAAAAATGTTGAATATAATATAAAGTTACCTTCGGAAGGAAACAATTCCCAGTTTCTATTTGTGAAAATATTAAACCTAAAACCATAAAGGTCAAGGTCAAGCTTGCCATATTTCTAAAGGAAAGATTGTATATTTTTGTGCCGGTTGTTATAAAACTGGAGAAAATATACCCTAAAGTTAAACAGAGGCAAAACAGTGAAAAAATGGAAACTAACCCTTTAACGCACATGAGGTCAAAATGACCCCAAACTTTCTTAACTTTGAAAAATCTTAAAATTTTAATGGTGCAAAAACTCATTCGATATATGTTGATGTCGATAATTTCAAATATTTGGACCACAAATATTTTTAAAACATCACGAATCCTTTTTTATTTGATCGATTTATTTATTGTTGGAAGTTAAGTCTACTTTTCCTTCTGCAACAATTTGTATGAAATTGTGAATTGCGTTTGTTATTATTTTTATTTACGTTTGAATATAAATTTTAATTATATGTTCAAAAGAAAAAAAAAACAAAATAAATATTAATTTATTTTATGTTAATTAAAATGTTTTTATTCGATATTTCGAAGAAAAAGGATTATAATTTATTTTATGTTGTAAAATTTCTTTCTTCATAAAACTAATTAAATGAAAATTAAATTCAATGAACTTAAGCCTGATTAGAATATCAATAATTTGGATTGAAAATAAATACGTAATGTTGTTCTGGAAAAAGTGTGCAAACGTATTTTTCTGTGCTTTTTCTTTGTTTCTTAATTGTGAACACCAATTAAAAATGTAGCTACCGTTGTGAATTTGCCTTTTTATATTCGAAAAATTGTTGGTTCCAGAGCTTGTTCAGTTCCTAAAATGAAAAAACTCAAAAAACTGAGTGCTTTCAACTATGTAGCAATGTGTAAAATTTTCTCTAATTACTGAATAAAAAATTGTGTGTTAATTCTATTGGAATTTATAAGGCCATATTCATAGCAAGGTTTATAAGTCGAATTTTATATGAAAATTTGTTTAATTAAACTGTAATAAAACTGAAATATTTTTTATGAATAAGAGGGTAAGTCAATGTTTGAATATCAAAATCTCAATTTAACAATGAATTAATATATTTTTTTTTTATCGTGCAAGTCATTTGCGTTAACTGACTAACAAAAGTTCTACCTTACAAACAACTAATGCAACATTCTTCACACTTTTAGTCTAAAATTTAAAGAAGTTGAAAGAAATTTTGCCAAATAAAAATGGCTAAGGAAATTTTTCATTGGTAAACAAGATGCAAAATTCCATAGCCTGGTCACTTAATGGCTTAATTGGCAACACTGCTTTAAAGTTTTAAATTTCTTAAGAAAATTTCTATTTTGAATACTCACTCATTTATTTATTTTACGTTATAAAAAGTTATCTATTTGTATTTACATTAAGATTTCAAAGAAATGGATAAAAAAAATCGAACACAAGGTAGAATGACTTCAAACTTCAAAGGAAACTCACAGCGTTTGAAAAGAAGAACAACTGAAATTTTTGCCATCTCTTAATTTGTCATTGGCAAAAAAAACCGTTGCTTTTACTTCTGATTCATGTAAACAGTCGCTGTCAAACCGACTCAAAAAGCGACAAATTGAACACAAATTTTCGTTTCGACTGCAGTTTTTTAAACACTGGAAACTCGTAAGTTTTTACTAAAGTATGTTTTTAGGAAATAAACTTGCAAATTCCGCACACTCTATATTTTAAATCGAATACGATTTGTTAAAGTGTCTTCACTTCAAAAGCTCTTTAAAAATAAATTGCCCTAAAATTTGTCAAAGTGACATCTGCAGTCTTTTATTGAAATCAAATTTCAAAAACAATGACCTTTTAACTCATCAGAAAAACTCTACAAACTCTAAACTGATATGCTTTTAACTTTTCTTAACTATTAATTCAAGTATACATGCACACCAACAACAACATCCGACAAAAACTAGATGATAGAAAATTTGCCAATTTTAAAACAAAAATACCGGACAAATTTCAAAAATTAAATAATTCAAACACTTTAATCTTATAAAACACACAATAATTATTATTTTCACTACTTTTTAATTAATTCCGAACACTATTTTAGGAAATATTTTTATAGAATTGAACAACACCGCAAAAAACTTAGTAAACCGATCGCTTTAAATTTTCTTACTAAAATGACAAGGAACAAGAGAAGGAAAAATTATAATACAAGAAAAAAAATGCAATAATGGAATAAGGGAAAAAAGTGTTGCCACTTTGGGGCAAAATTGTGATATGAATTCCTACTAATAGGAAATCAAAATATTGTTACGAAAGTTAAATTATCTAAGAATTATTTATAGTTATAATTATAAGTTATCTTTTAAGTTATAGTTTTATGATACTTAAAATTGTCATGTATAATTTTCAACACAACTGTTATTTTAAAATAATTCCTATATAAATTTCCCAGTAATTTCTAGAAATGGTTATATAACATAATAAATAGTTTTTACGGGAAGGTTCAGGAAAAATCTAGAAATCATTATGAAATATAAAAAGTGGTGACTCATGTAAAATTAGTTTAGTCTGTTTTGAAAAACGGTTCTGTTCGTAACTAACAATTGTGAACAAAATAATTAATTTCAATAAAGTTTGTAAAGTTGAGTGCGTGTATTTATTTTTATTTGCAATTAAAAGAACTCAACGGTTTATTATAAAGGGAGTAAACCAAACGCTTTTATTAAAGGAAGAACGTAACAATTGGTGTCAGAAGTGAAATTGTAATAAAAAAAAAAAAAAAAATAAATAAACAAATAAAAAAAAGGATAAAATAAAACTATACAAACAACAATGAAATTCGAGGAGCTAAAAGTTGAACAGCTCAAGAGAGAGTTGTGCAAGTTGGATCTGCCTACTGCAGGAAATAAAGCTGAGCTGCAGAAAAGATTAATCGATGAATTTAAGCGACGCAATATTAACATCGCAATTTATGAATTTGAAGAAAAAGAAGAAATAGAAGTTGCTACCCGTGCAGTAACAAGCAGCATGGATCTTGGTATGATGGAGAAAATGGAAAAAATGTCGGCAGACACTTCTAGAAAAATGGAAGAAAATTCTAGAAAATTGGAAGAAAAATGGAGGAAAATATGGAGAAAATGGTAAAAGAAAATTCGGTGGAAATTTCTAGAAAAATGGAGGAAATGGCAAAAGAAAATTCGGCTGAAACTTCTAGAAAAATGGAAGAAAACTCAAGCACCATTTTAGCCGAAATTCAACAAAATTCCAGATTGACAAACGAAAAACTTGAGAAGCTTCAAGAGATTTCTACTGCTATAAATGAAAGAGTAGACGATATTAAGACACAAGTCACTGATGTAAGAACACAAGTCACAGATGTAAAAACACAAGTCACGGTTTTTGATGGAAAACTACATCATTTGGAAGAACAAGTAAATACTCTTCAGTGCCAAGAGGGAGTGGTGCGAGTTTTTCCAGAAGTCTCGAATAGAATAAGAGCTCCAAGTTTTGACGGCAGCTCACCATTGAATGTGCTTAAGTTCCAATTTGACACAGTTGCCAACAAAAATGCTTGGAACAATGAAGAAAAAGCCATAGAGCTGATTCTGGCTTTAAAAGGAACTGCAGCTGAAATTCTAGAAAGTGTACCAGTAAGTTGCAGAGACAATTATGATGACATTATGGTAGCACTGCAACGCAAGTATGGTGGTGAACACAGAAAGGAAATATTCAGAATGGAATTACGGGGTAGAGTACAAAGGGCAAACGAGACGCTACAGGATTTCGCACTAGAGATTGAGCGCCTGGTGCAGCTTACTTATCCAGGCGAAAGTCATCCGTTGCTAGATCATTTTAAGACCGAGGCATTTGTAAACGGTATACGGGATGCTGATGTGAAACTAGCGGTATGTGCATCACAGAAGCCATCATTTACCGAAACGGTATCATTTGCCCTAGCCCAAGAAACCGCAAGGATAATTTCAAGGCCGCAAGCGTATAAGGTGCGAAAACTTGATTTTGCCGCTGAAGAAGAAAGAGACATTGTAAAGGACATAAAGGAGGCAGTGATGCAAGCTTTGAGCGACAAGCAAGTTAGAGTGCTATATTCGGCTGTGCCGAATCTTTGATACCCTCCACCGACAGTTATTATCTTAAACTGTGACGATTTGTTATAAATTATGGATTTAGGCGACTAAACTGTTTTCCGGTAGTAGGGTTTGTATGGGGCCTAGGGTAAATTATGGACCGATCTTCACGAAATTTCACAGTCTTTTTCCCAGTTCCATAAAACTTTGATGTACCAAATTTTGTTATGATAGCATTATTTTTTACGGATTTAGGCGTACTAAACTGTTTTCCGGGAGTAGGGTTTATATGGGGCCCAGGGTAAATTATGGACCGATCTTCACGAAATTACACAGTTTTATTTCTTGTCCTATAAAACTTTGATGTACCAAATTTTGTTATGATAGCATTATTTTTTACGGATTTAGGCGTACTAAACTGTTTTCCGGGAGTAAGGTTTATATGGGGCCCAGGGTAAGTTATGGACCGATCTTCACGAAATAACACAATTTTATTTCTTGTCCAATAAAACTTTGATGTACCAAATTTTGTTATGATAGCATTATTTTTTACGTTTTTAGGCGTACTAAGTTGTTTTCCGGGAGTAAAGTTAATATGGGGCCTATGGTAAATTATAACCCGATCTTCACGAAAATTCAAAGATTTATTTTTAGTTCTATAAAACTTTGATGTACCAAATTTTGTTATGATAGCATTATTTTTTACGTTTTTAGGCGTACTAAGTTGTTTTCCGGAAGTAGGTTTTATATGGGGCCTATGGTAAATTATGGACCGATCTTCACGAAACTTAACAGTTTAATTTCTAGTCCTATTTAACTGTGACTTGCCAAAATTTGTAATGATAGCATTGTTAGTTAGGGTTTTAGGCTTAATATACTGATTTCCGGGAGTAGGGCTTATATGGGGCCTAGGGTAAATTATTGACGGATCTTCACGAAATTTCACAGCGTGATTTCCAGTTGAATAAAACGAATTGTTGCGAAATCTTATATTATTCTGTGCATTTTTCCACAATTTATGTTAGTTTTTGTAACAAAATTATCAATTTTTTTTAGGTGGTGGTTCCACATTTTGATTCATAGCTCAGATCCTATAGAACCGATTTTGCTGAATTTCAATCCCAAACTGCTTAGGATAACTACAAGCAATTTGACACCAAGTTTGTTGATTTCTTTTGAGTTTTTCGAAAGTGAGCGTGTTTTCAACAGACGGACAGACGGACAGACGGACAGACAGACGGACATGGCTAAATCGACTTAAAATTACTCAAGGACCCAGAATATATATACTTTATAGGGTCTGAGATGAATAGTAAAAAAGTTTCACACGGAATGACAAACTGAATATACCCTCTTCACAACTAATTGTGGTGGAGGGTATAAAAAAAAGTGGAATGCTATAATTGCGGTAAGATTGGCCCTATTCAGCGAAACTGCAAAGCACCCAAGCAACGATCAAGATCTGCTTCGCCGCAAAGGGACAAACGAAGAGCTAGTCAACAATCATCGCAGGAGCCACCGCTAAAGCTGAGAAGAGCTAGCAGTGCAGAGGAAACTGAAGGTCTCACGATCAATTTAGTAGTGAAAACGAGTAACAGAAATATTACGACCTGTGGTTACATAAATGGTGAAATCCGCATTTTGACTATCGACACTGGTGCAGGACATTCCATTATAAGAGCTGATTTGATAAAGGGAGCTGTCGAGCCGCTAAGTGGTGTAAACTTGCGAACAGCTACGGGAGAGCCTGTCATTGTCTATGGCAAAGCAAGAGTGGAAATAAGAATGGCCGATATGATCGTTTTTGATGAATTTATTGTGGCTGAAATTATGGACGAGGTCATAATTGGAGCAGATTTTATGATTCGTCAAGGCATTAGTCTAGACATGGGACGACAAATTATGAATTGGTTTGGTCTAGAAATACCCCTTAACGTTGGGAATGGAAGTGAAGCCCTTGTAAGACAGCTAGTCACTAGTGATCATAAGAAATTGTCATCTCGAAGAGGCGATGAAAAACGTGGGAAAGCAAGCACATATTCAAGACGGCCCAGTAAACATAAAAGCAAGCACTGTACAGAGTCTAACAACAAGAAACGCATAAATGAGATTCGCTTATTACATGTGGAACCCAGCGAAGACTGGTCAACGGCGCAGAAAAGTGACCAAATATTAGCGCAAATTATGAAGGCTAAGAAAGAAGGTGAAAAGCCGACTCATGAAGAAATTAGATTGGAGGGTCCACTAATGAAGGCGTATTGGGCGCAGTGGAGTAGTCTGCGGATGGTAAATGGCTGCCTATACCGTACATGGGAAAGTACTGATGGCAAAACAGTTAAAAACCTTATTGTAGTACCGTCTTTTAAAGTATGTGGAGTTGTGAGGAAATTCTACGAAGGTACTGGTGGTGGGAATCTTAGCGTTACGAAAACCATAAAGAAGTTAAAAACAAGCTACTATTGGGTCGGTTGCAAGCAAGCCGTGATTGATTGCGTAATTAAATGCCCACAGTGCATTGCAGACAGTTGTCTAATTGGAGAAAGTAGAAATCCGGTCCAGCAGTACAACTTTGGTGAACTATCCGTACCAGCGAATAATAATGACTCTACCCAAGAGCAGAAAAACGAGTTAAGACGAAGGCGTGTTAATTCATCAAATGACCAGATGAAAGCCAGAAACAATGCAGTGGCAAATTCGGAAGGCTTCAAAGAAGGCCAGCTGGTTTTACTTTTTAATCCGCAAAGCTGCAGACTCATTGGGATGGCCCATATAAAGCAATAAAGAAATTGAATGACGTGGTGTATCGGATCCAGAAATATAAGAGCCCAAGATCAAAAATGAAAGTGGTACATCTAGAACGACTAGCCAATTATGGAAAAGGAGAATCTGAGCCTATTCGGGACGAACAGGCTTAAGTGGACGGCACTGTTACGAAAGTTAAATTATCTAAGAATTATTTATAGTTAAAGTTATGTTATCTTGTAAGTTATAGTTTTATGTTACTTAAAACTGTCATGTATAATTTTCAACACAACTGTTATTTTTAAATAATTCCTATATAAATTTCCCAGTCATTTCTAGAAATGGTTATAGAACATAATAAATAGTTTTTACGGGAAGGTTCAGGAAAAATCTAGAAATAATTATGAAATATAAAAAGGGGTGACTCATGTATAATTAGTTTTAGTTTGATTTGAGAAACGCTTCTGTTCGTAACTTACAATTGTGAACAAAATAATAAAGTTTGTAAAGTTGAATAAGTGTGTGTATTTATTTTTATTTGCAATTAAAAGAACTTAACGGTTTATTATAAACGGAGTAAACCGAACGCGTTTATTTAAGGAAAAACGTAACAATATTAATCCAGTTTAAGTTTTCATCGAAAGAAAAATGTACCACGCCTACTTTTACGCCCACTTTTTCTATTAAGCGCATAACTTGAGAGCGGTTTGACCGATTTGGACGATTTTCTCTTTAAAATTATTGCCATGGTCCAACTTAGGTTTTTACGGAAAGAAAATTTAGCCCACCCACTTAAACGCCCACTTTTTTCGATTAACCTAAAATCAGAAAACGGTTCCATCGATTTGACTAATTTTTCTTTCAAATGTTCGTATTTTTTAACGGATTCTAAAACTCGAACGCAAACATTGGACAGGACAACGTCTGTCGGGTCAGCTAGTATGAACATAAACCTTAGTTGTGCCAGTCACCCCTTAGAATTAAAAATATATCAATGAAGTTTTTAAAACTGGAAATATTTTTTTTATGCCATGCCCTTAAATACAATGATTTTCATTTTAATACTACATTCAAGTGGCGGCGCTATAAATAACACTGTTCAACAAAATTCGGGTCATCGCCGCCAACCTCAACACTTGCAACGCGAAATGAAAGTAGACTACAATGTAGAGCAAATCTGCCAAAGGGTTTTGAAAATTTAGTTGGGGCTCCCGAAATATGGGCCCCTAAAGTTTTGGAAAAGGCGTTTGGTATAAGTCAAAAAAAAATATACTATGCATATGTAGAATTATATGGCGATTCTTTTCATAGAAAATATTTACCCTCTAACAGCCATTTTAAGGGGTAATTTTGGTCCTTTTTCCCAATTCTTACATAAAAGTATACTAAAACGGCACTTTTAAGGGTTAAAATGTTCTACGAATATTTTCTGCATCAAATTTTACTAGAGGTCTTCTAACACCAAAAGTTCGTGCAATGTATCTAAAACGAATTCTCGAAATTTCGGGCATAGAAATTTTTGAATTTTTTGAAAAGGCGTTTGGTACAAGTCAAAAAATATACTAAATGTACATCTGACCTAAAAGACTATTTGAGATGTCTTCAGTGGAATTGTATGGCGATTCTTTTCATAGAATATATTGACCCTCTAAGAGTTAATTTAAGGGGTAATTTTTGTCCTTTTTTAACTTCTTAACTAAAACGGCATGTTAGAGGGTTAAAATGTTCTAGGAATATTCTCTGCTTCAAATTTTACTAGGGGTCTTCAAAGTCCAAAAAATGTGCAATTTATGTAAAACTGGTTTTCGAAAAATTAAAAAAATTCAAGGCCCGGAATTTCGAAAACCCGATTTACATACATTGCACGATTTTTTAGTCTTAAAAGACCCCTAGTGAAATTTGATTCAGAAAATATTCGTGGAACATTTTAACCCTCTACCGTGTCGTTTTAGTTAAGAAGTTAAAAAAGAACAAAAATTAATGTTAGAGGGTTAGTATATTCTATGAAAAGAATCGCCATACAATTCTACCGAAGACATCTGAAATACTCTTTTAGGCCAGATGTACATTAAGTATATATTTTTTAGAGTTATACCAAACGCCTTTTCAAAAAATTCAAAAAATTTAGGGGTCCATATTTCGGGAGCCCGAGCAAACTTTTCAAAACCCTTTGGCAGATTTGCTCTACTAGCTGTCTACTTTCATTTCGCTTTTCAAGTGTTGAGGCTGTTTTTTTTTTTTTTTTTTTTTTTGTTGCACAGTGTAATAAACAAAAAGAGCTGTATTTTGAAGCATGACAAAAAAATTTCCAGTTTTAGAAACTTCATCAAAATATCTTTCATTCTAGGTGTTGACTCGTGCCAAATTTCTATTTTAAATGGGTTTACCTAATAGTGCAAGTATGTGAAATATTGAGGCGTGTCGTAAAAATGAAAATATTAAAAACTGGATAGAGGTACTAAGCTTTAGAAGGATTCTCATGGAACATGGAAAAAATTTATTTACTTGGAAATTTTTAAATCAATTAAAACCAAGAATTAAGATGAAGTATGTTGAAAATGTTTGATAAAATTATAAATTTTTTTATGGACTAGCAACTCGCTACTTCGATAGCTTCTCCCTTATTTTCGTGTACATATTTGTATGCCAAAGATTATGTTTCTAGGTTTTAACAAAATTAAAGAAACTAAATTTCCCGTATTTCTACTTTTAAATACTTTATTTTTCCCTATTGAAGTATCACAAAATTCAACATTGTAGTGGGAGCCTATAATTTAACATGCATATACATTAGGGTGGCCGTTATTTATTATTTTTTTTTTTTTGATTTTTTATATTTTCCCCGCCCAAATCGGTTCAGTTTTATGTGAAAAAATACGAAAAAATTTCGTAGCGATAAGTTGTTTTTTAGGGGGGGACGTCCGCCCCTCAAAGTTTGCCTTCAAGCCATTTATTCAAATGTAATTTGTTTGCATATGACTATCTTTTACAAACAAAATTTGTTTGGCTTTTTTTTTAATTAAAACTGAACCAATTTGGGCGGGGAGAATATAAGAAATCAAAAAAAAAAAAGTTCTCCATACAACTAACGGTTACGCTAAAGTACATAAATATATGACAATGAATGGAGAAATATGTTTTGTAAAAACATTTACCAAAAATATGTACGATTTTCGCCCATTAAACGTTCGAGTTTCGAAAAGTACCTAATTGGAATTTCTAATTTTTAGATAAGTTACGAATGTGATATTATATGTATATCTCTATTTATTGATTTAATTTTGTCAGTTCAATTATATAAAAGACTAGCTACACTGCTTTAACCACTTCTTCAGTTGAGAGATATTTAACATATGCATCCTATGGGAGGTATTTCCCCCTGCGCCTACCCGCTTTATTTTTATTTTCAAAAGGGTAGTATACCATAAGAGTGACTTCTACAAAGTTTGAATATTCTCACTATAAAAGTTCTTAAGATATGCGATATTAAACATTGGCGTCCTATTGGGGCAACCACTTCCCCCGCTGCTATTTTATTCAAATTTTGGGGCTTAGAAGATCCTACTTCCAAAATTTCAACAAAATGCGTCCAGCCGCTCTTAAGATACGCGATATTTAATATTGGCATCCAATGGGGGGTAGCAATTCCCCTGCCCCTATCGAAAAAATAAGTAGCCTTTTTTATTTTTAGGCCTTACCTGATATTACTGTAAAAATTTCAGGAAAATCGGTTTAGTAGTTTAGGAGTCTATAAGCCAACAAACAAACAATCAAGCAAACAAACAAACAAACAAACAAACATACAAACATTTTTCATTTTTGTATATATAGATAGATAGATATCAGAACGTACTAATTTTAGAACAAAAGGATACCAACAAGTTTCCTCTTATAGTTTTTCATTCACCCTTGACCTTTCATGCTGAATTTTATGTTTCTAGCTTTAAAATTATAGTTCACCTTCCAAAAGTACCAGTTTAAGAACGAAAAAGTACCAAAACACACATTTTACAGATTCTTTTAAAATTAAACTTGCAATGTCCTAAGTGAATGAGAATTTTGTTCTTCAACTGGTATTTTTTGAAGAAAATAAAAATGTTGTTGTTAAAAATAAAAATAATTTAATTTTTAACAACATAAAACTGATTGGGCAACTTTGTTTTATACAGTCTCATTACGGCTAAATTTTCTTTTAACTTTTTTATAACCACTAAAAGCTTTAGAATTTAGAACGGATTAGTAGGAAACAGAATGAAAACAATTTGTGAGTTCCTAATTTCAAGTTATATTCATCTTATAAAACTTTAAAACTTTTTAATAAGGCGACATCTAAAATCTTTAATTCGAACTAAATTAGAAAAAGCTTTATTAAAGTTGCAAACCTGTAATTGTATCATGTTATCTATAGGATAAATACACAATAGAACGAATAAAACAAATAAATACATACATTCAAAATTATATGGTTTAACAGTTTTTTAGTTTAAAGAAATTCAAAAAAGATTTTAATGGGAGATATCTTAGATTAGATAAGTAATTTTATTAAGAAATTAAATGGAGTTTCGGAAAATTAAAAAAAAGTTTTTTTTTGTTTTATTTTTTGTAATTTAAGAATGTAAAGAAATGTAAGAACTCAATAGACATAACATTTTCCAAGTTTTATGATTACACTATGTGACAGTTTTTTGACCAAATGTATTTGACACCTAATCTTGATGTAAAATTGAATCCGGATATGAAGTCAGAATGCTCAAAAGTAGAAATAACCGTTATTTGTGTTTTTAAAAAAGATGATGTCACTTAAATGCAAAAATATTAAACGGATTATGTACATACATATTTCTTTTTTTAATGAAAGATAATAAAGTTATTAAAAAAAAACAATGGATTGCTACTGAAGATTTGCCAATAAATAACAGAGTTACAGGGGACAAAAGTTCAAACTTTATTGAAAATGTTATGATTTTTTGAAATTTGGCTCTTTTTAAGTTATTTTTTTTCTATAACAAACAATTAAAAAATTGTATGGTGCATTAGTTTATTTCAATACGAACATATTGCCACCAACAAGACCTAGATTGATGCAAAAATTATAAAGCTACAGAAGATTTAGTGAATTAACCCACATAGTAATTTAACATTTTAAGGCTTTTTTAATATTTTACTTTACTTGGTGTGTTTTTTGTGATTTGGTAAAAATTTAAAAGTGGGATATTTCAAATAATCTTCCGTAACTCTGTAATTTTTTTTATCGATTTGGTTCCTATTGAGCACAAAATGTGTGTATTTAAAAAAGCTAACGTCGTAACTGATAAAACTTAAACAAATTTTATTATTTGGTTTTAAAAATAAGTTGATAAAAGCCAAATTGCAAAAAGTCATTAAAATTTTTGTGAAATTTGAACTTTGGTCCAATGTTACTAAGTCATTTCTTGACTAATTTTTAGGAACGATCTGTGGTTGTTTTAGTAGTTCCATTAAGTTTGAATTAAAATAAAAGAATAACAAATCCGTCGGATATTTTTGAAGATACTTTTATTAAAGTGACTTCATCTTTTCAAAAACCGCCAATTACGGTTATTTTGGAATATCTCGAAAACTTTTCAACGGACAATTTTACATAAAGATTAGGTGTCAGATTCATTTGGTCACGACTTTGTTGAAAATTTGTCGCACACTGTTATATTTTGCTTTTTTAATGAAACACAAAGTCGTTATTTTCAATTGTAAAGTACAATTTAATCAATTCTATAGTAGAGACAGAAAAACTTGCTTAAATCTTTGGTTCTCAATATTTTTTAAATCTGTATATGCAGTTTAGTTTAATTGTCGACTTTTTTTTGACATGAAAAACATGAAAAAATAAAAATTGTGGTTCTTTGTTTGACATAGGTTTTTGTGACTTTTAATGTGGACTTAGCACTTTTTCTTTCACCTCTTATGATATTGTATAACGAACATATAGCAGCGGTTCAGTCAATGTGCTGGTAAGAGAATCTACTTTTGCGCATCAATGTTTTGGACCTACAAGGACAAGATTTTGTCATGAAATAGTTAATATCGTAAAAGTTATTGTCATAAATTTTTATGTTATTACCAACATTTATAAGGAGGTTTTGTAGTAAACAATTTTTTTTCTATGGTCAAATATGGACCGATTACAATTGAAATTGATAAGGTGATTTATATGGCAATCAATTAAATTGAGGCCATATTTAATATAAATACCAACATAATAGGTAAGGTTAATGGGTATAAAGACACTATTCCAGAAAGAAGCTTGTGTGGGGGCTTTTAACCATTCTCAATAGAGTTGGTCTTTGTGCCAATTTAAAAATATGTACCAAATTTGATCAAATTATCTCTAAAATTTCGACTTGTACTTTGCGCACAAGGCTTACATGTGCAGCCGGACGGACAGCGTTAGATGGACTGAGAAACTGATTCTGAGTCGATCGGCTTAAGTCGGGTCTAGGACAAATATTTAAGATATTACAAACATCAGCAAAAACGCATAAACCCCCTCAACTATTCACACCACAACAGTTATAAAAACTGTGTGCTAATTCTATGAAATAAAAAGTATTTAACAAATTAATGTGCTGTTTCCAGGTGACATACAATTTATTGTGTAGAAAAATTTGAAAATCACCCAGTTTTTTTAATGCTTTTTTCAGCAAAAATTAAAAAGTTAAGTCTATTTCCATTCCAGCAACAATATTTAAATTTTTTAAAGTTTTCAATGAATAAAATGTAAAAATAAAATGTCTTTAAATTTCAGAGGAAACTCATAAGTTTTTACTAAAGTATGTTTGTGTTTTAAGGAAACAAACTAGCAATATCCCCACACTCTCTATGTCCTATACAGGGTTACCGTTGGAAATTTTCGAAAAGGGTATTTTCCAGAAAAAGGGGTCAAAAAAGGGTATTTCAATAAAAAAAGGGTCAAGTTTTTTATTAGCAGTATTTCCCATTTTAATGAACATAATAAGATCAAGTTTTTTTATAAGCAAACAAACAAATAATATTTCAGGTAGGAAGAGCTCAAAAAACTTAATTATTTTATGGAATGCTCTGTCCTATTTTAAACACCTGACAAAATGTTTATTCTTTATTATTATACATAGCTAATTTTTTAATATTTTTTATATAATTTTCCGATTTAGTGATGTCAAAAAATTTTAGTGTTTGTTTTAAAATTTGCAATCGTTCGCAAATTGTAACCATTTTCTCGATTAAAGCGATTTTTTCCTGTTAGTGTCAGATTTTTTAAAGCTTTTACGATTTTTAATAAATATAAGACTTTGCTATCATACCGCTGTTACCAAATATATGGGAATTTCCGCTAATTTAGCAATTTTTACCTCTTGTTTTCATTCCTGTTAGGGCACTCTCAACACTGTCGATTCAAAAGAAGGCGAAAAGTTCAATACCTTTTGCCATTATTAAGGGCGAATTTTTTTGAATAAAACATGCTACTCTTTAAGAGAGCAAAACACCAAATTGCATTTTTTTAATAAAATGTAACATTTTTGTTTTGAAAAGAAACCACCGTAAAAAATAACAAATATTTATATGAGTTATATTTGCTTTTAGGGAAATTGTACTTTACTATCAAAAATCAAGGAGAAGAAAGCATGGAATTGTAAGTTTATACTTTGAGTCAGTTCCAATCAAGCAATGCTTATTTTGAAAACATTTGTTTAGCACTTCTGTTCCGCAGTGTTGACAAAAAACAAAATGTGAGAGCTATTTCCATATAAGGGTCAAAAAGTGTCACAAAATAGGTGATAATGATACAAAAGTATAATTTAAAAAAAGGGTCATAAAAGGTATCAACACCATCGAAAAAGGGTCAAATTGATACTTTAGTATCACAACGGTAACGCTGGTCCTATATCGAATACCAGTTTTTTTTAAAGTATGTATCTTCACTCTAGCATGATGTTAGTGTTACACTGGGTCTTCAACTGACATGAAATGCTTAACATTTAGACTAACATTATGTTACTATGAAGTATTGATTCATTATGTTAGTTTTTGTCATGTTTAAAAGTAACATTTCTAAGCAATTTGTCTTAAAAGCTCCTCCAAAATATTATTTTTTAACATCGTTTGATGGCTAAAATAACTTGCCCTAAATTTTAGAATGTGACATCTGCTATCATTTATTTAAATCAAATTTCGAAAGCTTCTACTTTTAACTCTTTAGAAAACTCTACAAACTCTAAAAAATATGCTTTTAGCTTTTTCTCAACTTTAAATTCAAGTATGCATACATACATATGTACATACAAACAACATCCGACAAAAACTAGATAATAGAAAATTTGCAAATTTTTATACAAAAATACCTGACACATTTCAAGAATTAAATAATTCAAACTTTTTTATCTTATAAAACACACAATAATTATTATTTTCGATACTTTTTAATTAATTACGAACACAGTTTTCGGAAATATATCGAATTGAACAACACCGCACAAAACATAATGAACCGATCGCTTTGAAATTTCTTACTAGAATGACAAGCAGCGTTACCGTTGGTGCCACTAAAGTGGCAATTTGCCACTTTTTCGACTGCTTGGATACTATTTGGCCACTTTTACAAAATGCACCCAAACGTGGTACTTTTTGTGATTCTTGCCACTTTTTTGATACTTTTTACGTAAGGAAAATATACTTTTTTTCTTCCTGTTTTATTATAACTCCCAGCCTTAATATAAGTAAAACTGTTTTAATATGTGTATAAAATATAATATATATAAAATATATCATGCCTGGATAGCTGGAAATCGGTTGAATAAACTTTCTATTGACCTGTTTTATTTATATATTGGTCGTGAAGCCCAAACCGAACTGTTGTGTACCGAAAACTTTTATAAAATTTGTGTAATTGACATTAAAAGTAAAATCTAAGTTTTAACCAAAAATTGTGTAAAGAATTGATATAAAAAAACACAAAAAGCTCAATATATTGAAGTATTTATACCTATTTTTTATAGTGTGTAATGAAGATATAAACTATTTCGAATTAGTTTCAGAGTTTAAAGATATCGAGCCCTAACAGCGAAAATAACGTAAGCGACACGATTTTCAATTTTCATTTTTTTTAATAAATTACTTAATTGGCAACACTTGCATCATCTCGTAAAATATCATGGTCACATAATGTACCGTTACGATTTTATAGCAAAAACAATTTTAATGTAAGCGACAAATTTAATACAAAATTAATATGAAATAAAACAAAAAAGCTCTCTCCTGTAAAATTTGATTTTTGGCGTTTACATTATTTTCGCGGTTAGGGATCGATATAACTGACCCAGATGCATTTATATATGAATTTAAACTTCTAGAGAGTAAAGTAAGTGCCACGAATTATGAACACATATTTTAAATTTCGAATGCTATGAAGATTTTTGGCGTGAAATTGGAACATTGAAAAATAGATTTGATGAGTATACCTGTATATATATTCAAACTTTTACAAATTGTTCTCTCATATGTTTTCATAACCACACAGTAGTGCTTCTGAGCATGTTTTTACTAAGTTAGCTTTAATCAATAATAAAGTAACAAATAGGTTAAAAGTAAGTACTTGCGAATCCATGCTTTTATCTTTAAATTTGTCAATCTTCAAGGCTAGGATTGAGTTCCAAGTGAAGACATTTTACGAAAGTATAGTATATAGCACAAAGTATACAGAGGCGTCACAAGACAGAAAATATTGTTTTTTTTTCTGTCTTTTTCTTCGAAAGCTGCCATTTTTGCTTTTTTTGTTTTGATTATGCAATTTGTGTAGATAGTATCGGCCTGTTTTTACGCATTGTCACTTCACTAACAAAAAACGTTTTCTTTCTCTTTCTTCGAAAGCTGCCCTCGCAAATGATTTAGGCATTTTTCATACGTAACTTTTTTCATCTCTGTATACTTTGTGGTATATAGTCGTTTTAAGAACAATTATTTGTAAAAAATTTGTATGAAACTGACCATTAATAAATAACACAGGACTACACTGAAAAAGTTTGTTTAACCATTCCAACTGATTCTTATATTTTGTGGAATGCTTAAGACGAATTTGAGCGCAGTTTTCTCCTATCACGTCACATTTATCAGGTACACCAATTATTGTTATTTCGGAAGATGTTTTGTAAGACAATTTATAACAAAATCCAGTTTTATAGTTTTGGTTTATAAACCTGATTACAAAAATTTTTAGCAATAATAGACGAAATTGGATAAAAACTAAATATGCTTTAGTATAGAAATTAAAACACTATGTAGCACTTAAATTCAGTAGCATGTATGCATTTATTTGTATTAAATTGCGGAACTGATTAAATATAAAGTATTTGAAAACGTGATATTTTTGTTTTTTTGTTCTAGGATTAGCTGCCAGGCCTACGGTGTCTACAAGCACATTTCTTTCGCATATTTATAAAAAACTAATATTAGTTTTTGTTTTCAATACAAATATACCAAAGAAATGTTCTTGTCGACATCGTGGGCCTAAGCCTACAACTTTTGTAATTAGGTTGACTGTAGAATAAAATTATAAAACTATGGATTTGTAATTGGTGTATCTGATTAATTAGACGTGATGGGAGAATCTTGGGAATGGGCAAATAAATTTCTTAAAAGTTTTTAAATATCTACCTGTGCAATACAGTGCCTTTAATAAATCAAAGAAAATGTATTCAGAAGGAAAAGTACAAGAAATATATTCATAAATGTATAATGTATATATAAAACACATTACAAAAATATCTTATATTTTCTGCAACAATGTCATAACCCAAAAAACATGTTTGGCAGTAAACAAGTTTAACGTTTTTGAATTACCAAACCATTAAAGTCAATATTTTATAAAACTTACTTCTCGAGAAAAATATTTCCAAAATATTTATTTTAGTTTTTACAACAAATGAGCCGTTTGTAAGTAAGTATGTATGTCTATTTTAATACGATCAATTGTTTTTTAGTGTATATAATTACTATACAACGTTTTTGTTATGTTTTTATACCATTTAATATTATAATAAATAGAAAAAAACGTAAAAAATGCATAATGTTGTGTACTTATTTTAATTTTATTTTAATTTTTTAAAAAATCCCCTTTTTGGTGCCACTTTTTTTGTAGATATCCCCTTTTTTTTGGTACTTTTTTAAAATATCCGACGGTAACACTGATGACAAGGAATAACAGAAGGAAGAATTATCGTACAAGAAAAAAAACCGCAAAAATGGAATGGAAAAAAGTGCTGCCACTTAGGGGGAAATTGTTTTATGAATTCTTACTAATGGAATGACAAAACGGAAACCAAAATATTTAGGAATTTGTTAAGTTAAATGCCTTACAAAATGTTACGCTTAATTACACTAGGCAACAGCCATTTTGTTATTTGGTTCTAGCATACTTTTTCTCATGGATTTGGACCTACTGAACACGAAAATGAATTTTAAAAATTTTTCTGTCGATTGGTTTGCGAGATACAAATTTTTTAATTTTTTTTTTTAATTTTTGGAGGTACACTTACTATTTTGAGCATATCTTTAGTCTTCTTTGACCTATTTTATCCTACTACTACTCAAATTAAAGACAATTGAGCCGTCTACAACTTATTTTCAGAAAATTTTCAAATCGGGTTAGTAGTTTTGATGTTGGCGGCTTAAAAAGGTTAAAAAACTGGGTTTTTTTAGTAAAAATGTGGCTGAAAAATTCATATAAAAATTCATATAAAATATAAAACGCGATGTTAACAGCGATTTTAATTTTTTTACGTATAGCTGACACTTTTCCAAAGAAAATAAGCCCTTACTTAACAAAATCTGATGACAAATGGCCGACTTATTATTTTTTTGGTAAACGACCGAAATTCCTCTATTTCACGATTTTTTGATTTTCATTATTTGCACAGCTTACCTACCCAACGCAAACGAATAAATACATTTGAACTTAATTTAAAATAAACAAATTAGTCTTCGTATATTATTTTTTAATTTATTTACAGCACTACATGCTCATACATATTTAAACATAAGGAGACACGGTTATCAATTGCATTTCAAAACTGTCTGTGAAAGTGTAAAGAAGTTAATATTTAGAAAACGCAAGGAAGACAATGAGTAAAAGACTACGTGTGTTCGAGTGTTTGAACGATCCAGACAATTTCTGCAATGTTTGTGGCCAGTTTATAAAAAAAAATCACGCACACAAGTTTACTCCAGCAGTACAATTGCACTATTTGAATTATTTTGGTATTTCACCAAATATCACAGAACCATGGACACCTAAGTCGCTGTGTGATCTTTGCTATATAATCTTAACCAACTGGGCAGCTGGCGGAAGGTAAGAATTTTTATTTAAACACATTATACATAGCGAATATAGTAATTTATTTTAATTTTAGCCGCCATATGAAATTCGATACACCAATGATGTGGAAAAAGCCGCTATGCCATTCCACAGACTGTTATTTTTGCCTCACCACAAACAGTGGGGTAGGAAGATTTTTTAAATGGAACTACGCTCAAGTGGGATCGTTTGCGCTTCCAGTACCACATTCGCATGATGTGCCATATCCAGTGTGCCCTGGTGCATCTCTTCAAAAAGCAGAATCGTCAGAAGAAGAGTCCGAGTCAAATGCAAGCGAATTTGAGCCGGGTGCAAAGCGAAAATTACTGTCACAGGCCGAACTAAACGATTGGGTGCGCGATTTTGGTCTCACTAAGGAGAAATCCGAACTTTTTGCGTCTCGGATGATAGAGTGTGGATTTGCGGCTTCAGAAGTGAAAGTATCAACGTACAGAAACCGTCACAAGGAGTATGCAAAATTTTATACAAAGAAAGACCAAATATGTTTTTGCAGCGACATTTCAGGCTTGTTCCAAGAGCTTCACCAAATTCACAACCCCAACGAATGGAGGTTGTTTATTGACAGCAACAAAGAGAGCTTGAAGGCAGTTCTCTTACATAATGGGAATGAAAAGCCATCTGTTCCTATTGCTCATGCGGTTCATTCAAAGGAGAACTATGAAACTATGGACATTTTGCTGAAATGCATAGAGTATAGGAAATACAATTGGAAAATATGCGCCGACCTTAAAGTTGTGGCCATTCTGTGTGGACTCCAAGGAGGCTATACGCGACATTGCTGTTTTCTGTGCCTTTGGAATAGCCGCGCTGATGATCAGCATTATATAAAAAAAAAATGGTCGGTACGAACGAAACCTGTAGTTGGAGAAGCGAATGTTCAGCGCAAACCACTAATAGAGAACCGTGAAAATATAATACTTCCGCCGCTGCACATAAAATTGGGTTTGATTAAAAATTTTGCCAAAAAATTAGACAAAGAAGGTGAAGCTTTTGCCTATTTACGGTCAATTTTCCCTTACCTTTCGCTGGCAAAAATTAAAGAAGGAGTCTTCGCAGGACCCGAGATAAAAAAAATTTTGAAAGATGAAAAATTCCCAAAGCTGTTATCACCCATCGAAGCCGCAGCATGGAATTCCTTCAGGCTTGTTGTGGAAAACTTTTTAGGAAACAACAAAAGCCCGAATTATAAGGACATAGTTGAGGATCTGGTAAAGAACTATGAAGCCATGGGAGTGCACATGTCACTTAAAATACACTTTCTGCATTCTCATTTGGATTTTTTCCCTGAGAATTTAGGAGACGTGAGCGACGAACACGGCGAGCGCTTTCATCAGGAATTGAAGGCTATGGAACGACGCTATCAGGGCATGTATGACACGGCTATGATGGGTGACTATATTTGGACCCTAATACGTGAGACCGATTGCAGCGAATACAAAAAACAAAGAAGAAGTCAGCAGTTTTTCCACATGGCATAAAATGTACACTTATATCTTTGTTTTTACTAATTTTTTTTGTGCGTTGATTTGCTTAATTTAATTAGTTAGTTTAATTTCGTTAGTTTAGCTAATTGTGCGATACATTGAGCATGTAGTGCTGTAAATAAATTAAAAAATAATATACGAAGACTAATTTGTTTATTTTAAATTAAGTTCAAATGTATTTATTCGTTTGCGTTGGGTAGGTAAGCTGTGCAAATAATGAAAATCAAAAAATCGTGAAATAGAGGAATTTCGGTCGTTTACCAAAAAAATAATAAGTCGGCCATTTGTCATCAGATTTTGTTAAGTAAGGGCTTATTTTCTTTGGAAAAGTGTCAGCTATACGTAAAAAAATTAAAATCGCTGTTAACATCGCGTTTTATATTTTATATGAATTTTTATATGAATTTTTCAGCCACATTTTTACTAAAAAAACCCAGTTTTTTAACCTTTTTAAGCCGCCAACATCAAAACTACTAACCCGATTTGAAAATTTTCTGAAAATAAGTTGTAGACGGCTCAATTGTCTTTAATTTGAGTAGTAGTAGGATAAAATAGGTCAAAGAAGACTAAAGATATGCTCAAAATAGTAAGTGTACCTCCAAAAATTAAAAAAAAAAATTAAAAAATTTGTATCTCGCAAACCAATCGACAGAAAAATTTTTAAAATTCATTTTCGTGTTCAGTAGGTCCAAATCCATGAGAAAAAGTATGCTAGAAACAAATAACAGACAAAAGTTTGTTATTTGTGACCTAGTGTTATTAATTGTTAACCTACATTTTTTTGAAATATTTGTATGTATGAATATAATAAACTGTAACGATTATAATTTTTACTATTATATCAATTTATTTGAAACATTTTAAGTTTTATTTGTTTGAAAAATTTAACCACTTATTCATAAAAAATAAAACAGGTTTATAAAAGGCATATAATTTTTTGGAAATATTTGTATGTATGAATATAATAAACTGTAACGATTATAATTTTTACTATTATATCAATTTATTTGAAACATTTTCATTTTTATTTGTGTGAAAAATTTAACCACTTATTCATAAAAAATAACACAGGTTTATAAAAGGCATATAATTTTTTTGAAATATTTGTATGTATGAATATAATAAACTGTAACGATTATAATTTTTACTATTATATCAATTTATTTGAAACATTTTCATTTTTATTTGTGTGAAAAATTTAACCACTTATTCATAAAAAATAACACAGGTTTATAAAAGGCATATAATTTTTTGGAAATATTTGTATGTATGAATATAATAAACTGTAACGATTATAATTTTTACTATTATATCAATTTATTTGAAACATTTTCATTTTTATTTGTGTGAAAAATTTAACCACTTATTCATAAAAAATAACACAGGTTTATAAAAGGCATATAATTTTTTTGAAATATTTGTATGTATGAATATAATAAACTGTAACGATTATAATTTTTACTATTATATCAATTTATTTGAAACATTTTAATTTTTATTTGTGTGAAAAATTTAACCACTTATTCATAAAAAATAAAACAGGTATACAAAAGGCATATAAAACGGATTTTCTATGAAAATTTGAAATGAGTTTTCTATGAAAATTTGACACGAATTTTTTAATGAAAGTTTGAAACGAATTTTCTATGAAAATTTAAAACGAATATTCTTTGAAAATTTGTTTAATTACACTGTTTTATTTTTTATGAAAAAGGCCTTAAGGATTTTATGTGGATTTAAGAAATTGATTATTTGGAGTCGAATTAAAGAAATGAAAATAGGCGATGACCACAAATAAAAAAATTTAAACTTAATAAAAAAATGTTTAAAGTTTCTATGGACTTAAGCCACTTATTATTTATCAGAGAAAATTCTATTATAAGTTTATTGTTTGGAAAAAAAGTTTTTACATAATTCGGAGAAATGCACATTTTGCAATTTAACAATCTATTGTTTTAACAAAATGTATGGCTTCATAATTTAAACTAGGCATGTAAGGAATACCGAAACCGATATATCGGCGATATTTCAGATTTTCTGATATATCGGTGTCGGTGATATTTTGCTTATATTTTTTTTTAGTATTTTTGAATACACAATTAAATTTTCTATGCTTATTTTTAGCATAGCTACTAAGAGAAATAGCACTTTAAACAGCAGCGCATAAAATTAAAACAGAATAATGAAATTGTTTTATATAAAAAATTATTTAACGGAGATTTAGAATAGTCCCAAAATGTAGCGTCTGACTAAACATTAGCTTAAAATAAAGATTTGATCCTTTAAAAAATAATGTTGCGTATCTACAATTCTTGACCCTCGATACAATGCTCGAATATTTCAAAAACAATCGGCTTCAATATTATAAAACAGGATGTGTGTATGTATGTATGTATGTATGTATGTAATGCATGGACTCCAAAACGGCTGTTCCGATTTTGATGATATTTTCAGGGAATCTTCAGAATATTCAGGCGGGTGACACTGTGAAGTCTGATTTTTGGGGCGTGGCAAAATCCAATTTTCATATTGCACCACCAATGACATCTATATAGTTTGGACGATTTTTTCTTTAAAATGATCGCCATGGTCCAACTTAGGTTTTTACGGAAAGAAAATTTTGCCCCGCTTTAACGCCCACTTTTTTCGATTTACCTAAAACCAGAAGACGGCTCCATCGATTTAACTAATTTTTCTTTCAAATGTTCGTATCTTTTTAACAGATTTTAAAAATAGAACGCAAAGAGTTTTCCTAATTTGGACAGGACAACGTCTGTCGGGACAGCTGGTAATTGTATATATGAAGAAAAAGCAGAAATTTTTAAGTTTTTAATTAATAATCAATTTCTAACGCTGTTATGTTTCTAAAAATTTTAATTCTTATCTTAATAAATATAAAATATTAATAATCTCATACACTGTAATTTTGTATAACAAAAAAACTCTACTTGAGTTTTAACTTGAATTTAAATTCAATATTTGATAGCGGCGATATTTTATTTTGAGTATCGGTATAGTATCGGTAAAAAGGCGTATCGTTACATCCATAATTTTAGTAGTATGTTTAGAGCGCTTCGCCCCCACTTTTTTCATACAAAGTTGGGAGCAAGCCATTAGGGTGTTCACAGTTTGTAGTTGGATATATGCCATAAGGGGTGTTCACAGTTTGTAGTTGGATACATGCCAATAGGGGTGCTCACAGTTTGTGATTTTATTTTCACCCTACAGTCGGTTGGTTTACTTAATAAGATATTCTAAAGGTTCGCAGCATTGGAGAGATAATATTTTTTATATATTTTATATAAATATATATTATATATATATTTTTAAACCCTTTACAAAGTTTTGTTAACAAATGGTTAACATTATCAATTGATTTTCATAGTTAAACTACCATTCATATACATCAAACCTTAAGTGTTGAACCCTCACAATCGATATTTCAAATCTTTACATATAACATACTCTTCCACAAGAATACCCGTTTTGATAACTATAATATAAAGATAATTCACTTTTTATAGTATAAATTAAAAAATTAACAAATAACATGAATTTAAAGTCGCTTATACCAACTAAATAATTAATCTGATACATTTTTAACTTTTTTCTGATAAAAATTTCATTCTTAAAGATATTATATCATTTGATTATATTAACGAACTCGTAGTGTTTAATTAATATCTCGTTAATTTGATATTCTACAATGTAAGTTTAGTGAAGAATATAATTCGATCTATGCTTATGATACATATATACCTTTAACCTGTTGATATAGTATACATTTAAACTTTATACATGTTGATACAATAAAATTTCTATTTAAATAACCATAGTATATGGTTTATTTAATGTTTTGATAACATTTAGTAAAAGTTTATATATGGTTTAAACTTGAAGTTGACTATATCAATAGAATTAAATAATATTAAAAAAAAATAAAATCATATAACAAAATCAATAAAGATTATCAAAAAAAAAAAAAAAAATGGATAACAAAGGGTTTTTGAATATTAAATAAGGAAAAAACCCAATATATCTGCGTATAATTTATCATTATAACCACTTTATATATTTTTTTTTCTAGTTTAATAACCATACATATATATAATATACCATACCATACCATATCATTCATTATAAGCCCATTCAATAACAACCCATAGAATATTATATAAAACCATACTATTAATATAATTAAAACCACTTAATAATTAATCTTACACATTTTCAACTTTTTTCTTTGATTTATATATGTGTGTTGCTAAAAATTTCATTTGTTTATATTAACTAACTCGTAGTGTTTGTTTAATATATCGTATTACATTTCTTCAAAAATTAAAATTATACAAACTGGATATTGATATTTATACAAATTAACTCCAACAAAGTTAACGAACTATATATTTTTAGATTATTAATAATCATATTTTTTCTTTATGCAATTAGGGTATGTTTCGATGCACAAAAGCTTAATCAGCGTCTAAAGTTAATAAGGTCAGTTTAAAGAAATAACCATTTCACAATAAATTGGTAAATTGTAAAAATGCCATAATGCAATTAATTCTTAATAACAATATCATACCACACTTAGAATTAAGCCATTTAGTTAAGTATAAATTAAGAATGTTTGTGATTGATGAGCACACTCTTTGATTTCAATAAAGTGCGGTCGTACCATCCAAAAAAATAAAAATAATTTTTTTTTTTAGAATTTCCAACGCGGGAATTCTTAAGTTACACAATCAATTAAACCAACAATTGTTTATATATGTATGTAATGCGGAATTGGTATTATTTTTAAAGTTTTTTTGTTTTTGTTATTGCTCACCTTTAAGATTTCACATTATGATGAAATTCTTATAACCCTTAATATTCATCCTTATAATCCCTATTTACAACATTTTAGAATATTCATTAATAAAGATGACATAACTATTAGAGTTACGACAACCCCTAATAGAATATTAATAAAAAATAATACATATAAACATTTATAACATAAGTGCACATATGATAACACTTACATATATTTTTAAACGTTTTTTTCGGTTTTTTTATTCTTTTGTGTTAATCCATAAAATTGTACAAGCACTTATAAATGTTTGTCAACATCAACGAGCACAAACATACATACGTACTTAGCATATATATATGGTTTTCTTCCGCAACCTCGTAACTCAAAAACAACTACTTTTCAGGAGAGACAAAATACTTTATTTTAACCAAATATTTGAAACTTTTTGCTTCATATTCTTTTATAATCCAATAATTAGGAAAAATTCCGATATTCCGCCAAACAAAAAAATTGTAAAGCGGTATTTACTGATTACTTTCCCAGTTAAAACAAAAAATCATAAAAAATCGAGTTACGTGGTTGCGGAAGAAAACCATCGATATATATATAGTTTTTAGTTAGTCCTCCACTTTCGATTATATTGATAGAGTTTCATCATCTATTTCAAAATTATATATAAAAAAAAAACATTAGTCATTTTTAATGTTTAAATTTATATCAAAACAAGAATTTTTACCTGCTTTTTTTTCCTAGCTAATAACTTTTCGCGAAACTCCATATATATCCTAATGGAGATATAGCTTCCTGCATGTCCTCTCTTTGCATAACCTTTAAGCTTTTATAAGTCGCTTGTTTAGCTTGAATATAACTCAATATTAAAAAAATATTATACATAAATATATATATATATATATAATATAAAATACCCTTTAAATATTTAAAAAACAGATTCCATATTGATTTCCTTCAATAGTTTTTAAATCTTAATCGTTCTGATTCTTGGTAGCATATAAAAGATTAAAACCATTCGAATATTTTAATGGAATATCATAGATTTCCTTTTAATAAGTTTATAATTCAAAGAACGTTTCGCTTTCAATTGTTTTATTTTATGCAATCTGTTTTCATTGATTGTAAACCTTTCTCAAATTGTTACATTCATCTAATTATCTGCTGCGCTTTCATTAACATCAACTATTACAGAGCTTTCCATTGTTCTCAATTAAAATTTTGATTTTTTTTTAATTATTGTTAATACTTTTCACTAAACTATATACACACGTTTAAGATAATATAAATACTAAAAGAAATAATCGTATTCAGATGAATGTAGATATATTAGACTTATTTTAAGATCTGTTAGTCTTAAAGTAAGAATTATATTCTTAATATAATCTAAAATCAGGAATTTTCTTCTTAGTTTATGATCATTAAATTTATTTTAAGAATTAAAAATTTTAAAATAAGAATTGCACTCTTGATATAATCTAAAATTAAGAATATTATTCTTAATTCAAAACTTTTTTTCTTGTTTTAAGTTTTTATTTTGTTTTAATGTTATAGTTCTTATTTTAAAGTTTTTTCAAGACTTTATTCTCCTTTCAATTACATAGTTCTAAAATCAAGTATGACATAGCTTAATTTTAGATTACAGCTTTTTTCTTAAGCTACTTTCAGACTGATGAAATATTTAATAGCAAACATCAAATATTTCATTAACGTAGTCTGAATACAAAATATTTTTTGTGTTAAATAAAATACCAGATAATTTTAATCAAATAAAAGTATTTGCCGGCAAACAAATATTTGTCCAATGTGAATATAGTGTGAACATAAAAAAATCAAATATTTTAGTAGTTTTTGATATTATAAAAAAATTGTAAGAGTAAAAAACGACAAATAATTTTAGCCATGTTAACGATAGAAGCGATTTTTTCTGTAGGTTTTCAGACTCTTTACAGTTTTAAAGATTTTTTATAATTATTATACTTTGCTTTCATGCCGTTATTAACAAATTTTTACGAATTTCCGCTAATTTAACAATTTTTATAGAATTTTTGCTTTCCTTATAGTTTTAGGCATTTTTAATAAATTTTATGGCTTGTTTGAAAAATCACTATTTTTTCCCCCCCGACATTTTGTTTTTAAATGATTAAGCGATTTCGAATATATATATATATTTTATGGTTTGCATCCAAGTTTACAATTTTTCACAAATTTTAGCTATGTTCCCGTTAACCATTGTCTTCCAGTTTTTTTCTTTTGCATTCTCCTCTTCTAACACTATAAGAGATGCAACTCCACAGTATAAAACAAATAAAGCTAATGCGCTCATTTTTACTATTTGTGAAATATATTTTCATTTTTGAACACTTTCATTAAATATTTATTTGATGCAAATATTTATTAAAGTCTGAACGCATGGCAAACATGATTTAATTTATTTTATTTGACACTATTTGACAACTGTTTTAACAAACAAAAATTGTTACATATTTGAGCTTAGTTTGAACATTAAACAAAATAGTTTTTTTTTATTTCACACAGTTTGAAGCAAAATATCAGAACAAATATTTTTATTAAATATTCCATTAGTCTGAACATACCTTTAGTATACCGATTGTTAAACGATAAAATAAATCCTCTGAGCTCATATGCCTATATTTATAAAAAAATTTTAAATTTAATAAAGGTTTTTAAAACAGATTTTATATGAAAATTTGGCTAAATAAACGTTTAATAAATTAAATAATCATTTATAAATACGGGGGGATAGACTATAAAAAATAAAAATTAATACTTCACATCCTTTTTCAATCCTTATTTAAAATATTCTGAAACTAGCGATTCACTTTTCACTTAATATAATAATCGATTTTAATTTTTATTTTAATAAATTCATAAATTGCTTAAATCTACAACCCACGAATTTATTGGTTTGTCTATACTTACATGTTTTTTCTTTTTAAATTATGTTGTTGTTCAAAATTATAAATAATAATAAAATTTTTTTTGTTGTTGATATGTTTTATAAGTTAATTTATTGAAGTTAACTTCTAGTTGAGAGTTCCGTTAGTAAACTAAAAACTTTATTTCATTCTTGATTTAATTTGATTGATTGATAGAAAATATGACATAAACAAAATATATATTCTTAATTCCATACATTGAATATCGTTGCTTAACATAAATGCATCATAGACAAAATGTTGGATAAACAAAATCAATATTCGATAATTTCATACATTGAAATAAAATTGTTAAACAAAGATGCAACATTGTGCAATAAACAAACATTAATATTAAATACAAAAAAATTGAAAAATAAAACTAAAGTGATTAACTTATTGGTTTTATTTTTGACACTTATTTTTATAGTTTTATTCTAGGAATTTACTATTTCTTTCGGATTATGACACAAAGTGATTTAAGTGTATTTTTTATAGTTTATGGACGTACTTTAGTGTGACCAGTGGTCACTGACCTACCCACAAAATATAAAACTGAAATATTTTAAAATAAATTAAGTACATTTAAATATGTATGCTAAGTACGTATGTATGTTTGTGCTCGTTGATGTTGACAAACATTTATTAGTGCTTTTACAATTTTATGGATTAACACAAAAGAATAAAAAACCGAAAGAAACGTTTAAAAATATATGTAAGTGTAATCATATGTGCACTTATGTTATAAATGTTTATATTATTTTTTATTAATATTCTATTAGGAGTTGGCGTAACTCTAATAGTTATGTCATCTTTATTAATGAATATTCTAAAATGTTGTAAATAGGGATTAAAAGGATGAATATTAAGGGTTATAAGAATTTCATCATAATGTGAAATCTTAAAGGTGAGCAATAACAAAAACAAAAAAACTTTAAAAATAATACCAATTCCGCATTACATACATACATATATAAACAATTGTTGGTTTAATTGATTGTGTATAAATATCAATATCCAGTTTGTATAATTTTAATTTTTGAAGAAATGTAATACGATATATTAAACAAACAATACGAGTTAGTTAATATAAACATATGAAATTTTTAGCAACACACATACATAAATCAAAGAAAAAAGTTGAAAATGTATCAGATTAATTATTTAGTTGGCATAAGCGACTTTAAGTTTATGTTATACATTAATTTTTAATGTATATATTTTATGATTTTTTTTTTTTTTTGTGGTTTTAATTATATAAATAGTATGGTTTTATGTAATATTCTATGGGTTGTTATGGAATGGGTTTATACTGAATGATACGGTATTATATAATATGTATGGTTACTAAACTAGAAAAAAAATATAAAGTGGCTATAATGATAAATTATAAGCAGATATATTGGGTTTTTTCCTTATTTAATATTCAAAAACCTTTTGTTATCCCTTTTTTTTTTTGATAATCTTTATTGATTTTGTTATATGATTTTATTTTTTTTTTAATATTATTTAACTCTATTGATATAGTCAACTTCAAGTTTATACCATATATAAACTTTTACTAAATGTTATCAAAACATTAAATATGGTTATTTAAATAGAAATTTTATTGCATCAACATGTTTAAGGTTTAAATGTATACTATATCAACAGGTTAAAGGTTTATATGTATCATAAGCATAGATCGAATTAAATTCTTCACTAAACTTACATTGTAGAATATCAAATTAACGACATATTAATTAAACACTACGAGTTCGTTAATATAAACAAATGATATAATATCTTTAAGAATGAAATTTTTATCAACATACATACGTGCATCAAAGAAAAAAGTTAAAAATGTATCAGATTAATTATTTAGTTGTTATAAGCGACTTTTAAATTCATGTTATACGTTAATTTTTTAATTTATACCATAAAAATTGAATTATCTTTATATTATAGTTATCAAAACGGGTGTTCTTGTGGAAGAGTATGCTATATGTAAAGATTTGAAATATCGATTGTGAGGGTTCAACACTTAAGGTTGGATGTATATGAATGGAAGTTTAACTATGAAAATCAATTGATAATGTTAACCATTTGTTAAAAAAACTTTGTAAAGGGTTTAAAAATATATATATAATATATATTTATATAAAATATATAAAAATAACGAATATCTTATTAAGTAAACCAACCGACTGTAGGGTGAAAATAAAATCTCAAACTGTGAACACCCCTATTGGCATGTATCCAACTACAAACTGTGAACACCCCTAATGGCATGTATCCAACTTCAAACTGTGAACACCCCTAATGGCTTGCTCCCAACTTTGTATGAAAAAAGTGGGGGCGAAGCGCTCTAAACTTACTACTAATTTTAATGACTTACTTGCCACGATATTAACATTAAAGAGAATTTTCAACATATTTTGGACAAATTCTGTGCCAATTTACAGAAAAAGTGTGTCTCTAAATTTTTTTGAGATACATAAATATACTCACGAATAAAAACGGGGTGAGAAAAAACTATTGACTGCTAGCCGTCGTCAGGTGAGTATTAAGTGGCAGTGATGTCTGAGGAGATTGTGTGGTTACTATAGAAACATATCAGATTTGAACACTGAAAAATATATTAAAAATGCAAAAAGCAATTTACGGAAGAAGTAAATATTTTGTTCACGGCAGACTTTTTTTTATTGTTTAATTATTTTGATTTTTATATTCAATTTGCAATCAATAAGAATATTGTTCCAGCTATTTTGTAAACAACAAACATTTTAGTCATACTTAACATTATTTGGTATATCCGACGTGTGTATTTTCGCCGCCATCGTTGAAATTTTTTTAATTTCAGTAAATTTCGTCGTCAACAATATGGTTGATTGATGCACTCAACGTCTTTAATTTAACATCGGCTGTAAGTGGAATATTTTTACATTTATAACAAAACGATGTAATCTGGTTTGATAGTGTTCGATATGGGTACTGGATACAACTTAATTAAATTGATAAAACGCTCTAATTGGTCATTAAATCTAGACACTTAGAAGATTCCTAATGTAAATATGTATTACCATCCCGCACGATGTTATTACAATATCGATAAGAATTTGATAGGAAAAGCCATTGATATTTGCTAAATGGAAAACCTGTTTAGAATATTTTTTTCGATCGAAAATGTTTGCAGGGCTTTTACTAATTAATGTGGAAAAGGTGTTTTTTTTATTCCGGAGGAAATAAATATAATTCCATTTATAAAAATTTAAAACTGAATGGGCAACTTTGTTTAAATAGTCGCATTATTGCTAACTTCTCTTTTAACTTTATTTATAAATGAAAACAATGTGTGAGTTCCTAATTTTAAGTTATGTTTATCTCTAAAAACATTGGCCCATAACTATAGTCATAAACAAAGCATACTTTAACTAGAGTCCTTAAGTAAACTTTTATAAAAAATATGTTTTTTAACTACTATAGACAAGCAAAAGCATACTTTACACGTTAAAACCGAAGTTAATTTTAAAACTAGCTGAAGTGGTTTTTAACTCATTTAAAAAAGTTAAACATGTTTATGTTAGAAGCTATTGGTCGATATTTTGCAATTATTATTGATTTGGAGGAAATATTTTATCTTTAAACACAAAATACATATGTATAGGCCCTAATTGTGTAAAACATTGCCAAAAATTACGATGCAAGCAAAAACAAAGTCAAAAATATTTTGTAATTTTGTTGTTGCTTTCTACATAAATTCAACACTACAAGATATGCAGTGTTTTATTATTTATATTTAATAATCAATGTCAGCTGCTTAGAGTTGCAACTTGATTATATTTTCTTGTATGTTGTATGAACAAATTTTCTTCATTTGAGGTGGCACCCAGTTAAAGTCGGTTTAATTTAAATCATACTTTAAGTTCGACTATTATTATTATTATTTCATCCAAGTTCCTAGGTGGTACATATACACACTATAGTAGCAAAATAATTAAAAGAATGTTTTTCTTTTAAAGTTGTTTTTAAAAAAAGAACCGACTTTAGCGTTTGACTATGATTATGGGCCTTTGATTTCCGTTTTTTCATTCCATTAGTAGGAATTCATAGCACAATTTCGCCCCTAAGTGGCAACACTTTTTTCCCCTATTCCATTATTGCAGTTTTTTTCTTGTAAGATAATTTTTCCTTCTCTTGTTCCTTGTCATTCTAGTAAGAAAATTTAAAGCGATCGGTTCACTAAGTTTTTTGCGATGTTGTTCAATTCGATATATTTCCTTAAATAGTGTTCGGAATTAATTGAAAAGTAGTGAAAACAATAATTATTGTGTGTTTTATAAGATAAAAGTGTTTGAATTATTTAATTTTTGAAATTTGTCAGATATTTTTCTTTAAAAATTGGAAAATTTTCTATTATCTAGTTTTTGTCGGATGTTGTTGGTGGTGTGCATGTATACTTGAATTAAGAATTGAGAAAAAGCTAAAATCATATTTTTTAGAGTTTGTAGAGTTTTTCTTTAGAGTTAATAGTAGAGCTTTTTAAATTTGATTAAAATAAAAGATTGCAGATGCCACTTTCTAAAATTTAGGGCAGTTATTTTAATACTAAAGCTGAGATCACACGATTGCCGCAAATGCACCAATATGGCACAATTTTGATTGTGCTTTATTGACGCACAATAAAGAAATACTATACAATTTTTTGTTGAATAGTTTTATTTGAAATATTTTAAGAAAAATTTATGAAATTCCAAAAATTAACAGTCTGTTCAACATTTTCGAATGTTAACGTTTGGATTAAAATTTGTATGATTAATAAACTAAATCTAAATCAGTAACTAAATGCTGTAACTTTATTAATTTAACTACCGATATCATTTAGTAAAAAGAAATCTCGGCTACTTTAACAAATTTTTTATTTCCGTTTTCAAGTTAACAAATATTTTATTTAAGAAATATCAACGACAAATATCCGTAAAAGAATAAAAGAAAAGTTTTATTAAATATATTTAATAAAAATATTCGCACTTAACAGCTACATAGTATGCTTGTGAACATATATATGTACATATGTATTTGTTATTAGCAAAAATTAAAATGCATAATAAATAAATACATATTTATCTTCATTACATGCTAAAGGAAACACAAAAACGCAAAGTTTATTAAAAAAAAGACAAATATTGGCGCGTATTGTGTTGTTTGATTGACGCACGAGAAGACAATAAATATTGGTGCATTTTTGTTATTTTTATTGACGCGCGGTTGCGTAGCAAACGGTCACACGATTGCCGCACCAGGGTTGCATTTGATTGGTAAAAGTAAGCACAATATTGTCCTCGATTGGTACAAGAGCCAATTGGTTGTGCAGTCACACGATTGGTGTATTTAAAATTGTGAAAATTGGTGCATTGCGGCAATCGTGTGATCCCAGCTTAAGTCTCCACGAGCCATCCAATGATGTTAAGAAATAATGTTATGGAAGAGCTTTCAAGACAAATGCTTAGAAACGCTGTTAAAACAAGAACAAATTAACTTAACAGTAACATCTTAACTTAACAGTAACATCATGTCAGTTGTAGACTTTTACACCCAATCTACAACTCAAAATAAATGCATAAAGTGCTTTCAAAGTGAAGACACTTAAAAAAACATTCGTAAACGATATAAGATTTAGTGAGAGAGTGTGGGGATATTGCAAGTTTGTTTCCTAAAAACACATGCATACTTACATACTTTAGTAAAAACTTTCCTTTGAAGTTTTTAGACGATACAATTTTCATGTTTGTAAAACGTTTCACGCTCTAATTTAGGTAGTTTAGTAAGAGTTTGTCTTTTTTTCAGTAATTTGTATTGAAAGTTGACATTTTCGAAGCAAATTTGCTTACCAATGAAAAATTAATTTAACCATTTTTATTTGGTAAAATTTTAAGAACTTTAGACCAAAAAATTTGAACTTGCAGCATTAGTTGCTTGTAACGTAGAACTTTTGTTCGTTAGTAAAGTGCCGGTTTACACACGTCAAGTTTGACTCGTCAAGTCTTGAGCTTTTAGGAGAGAAGGGAAAAGAGAATGCCATTTCTTTTCCCCTCTCAAGTAATTTGCGATAAAAAAAATTATTTTCAACTTTAAATTGCGCCTTTCAATGTATTATCTTTTTTCTTATGTTTTAGTTACAAAAAATGTATTAATACAATTAAAAAAATCTCTTAGGTGCAATTCAGTGTAAAAAATAATTTTGTAATATTTGTGGGCCATTTTTTTTTTTTTTTTTTGTCAAAAATTAAGCCATTAATCCAAATTCACAACGAATGTAACATTTTCATTTGGGGTTCAAAAAGTAAACAATTTTTTCCCAAACATGTACATTTGCAGAACAAAAAGTATGTGCAAATTGTGCCACAAATAATTTTATATATTGCTAAACTATTCATTGAAAACTTTAAAATATTTAAATATTGTTGCTGAAATGAAAATAGACTCAACTTCTTCATTTTTAGTCACATTTTTGCGGAAAAAAATTTTAACCCTTTTTGTTGTTGTTGTCTCAAAAGGAAAATTAGAATAAAATTAGTTAAAGATTATGGAAAAAGACTTATGTGCTGTTTCCAGGTGACAAGCAATTGATTGTGTAGTATAATTTATACAAAAAGCACTCAAAACCAGTATTTTCATATAGATTTTTCTACACAATCAATTGTTTGTCACCTGGAAACAGCACATTAATTTGTTAAATACTTTATGCTTCAAAAAATTAGCACACAGTTTTTATAACTCGATGAAATTTGGTACATATTTTTAAATTGGCACAAATTGCAACCCTATTAAGAAAGGTGAAAAGCCCCCATACAAGCTTCTTTCTGGAATAATGGTTTTATACCCATTAACCTAACCTATTATGTTGGTATTTATATTAAATATGGCCTCAATTAAATTGATTCCCATATAAATCACCTTATCAATTTCAATTTAAATCGGTCCATATTTGACCATAGAAAAAAAATTTTTAGTTTTAAAACCTCATTATTAATGTTGGTAATAACATTAAAATTTATGACAATAACTTTTACGATATAAACTATTTCATGACATAGTTAATAATAGTTAATATTAACTATTTAATTGCATAGTTAATAACATTGATACGCAAAAGTAGATTCTCTTACCAGCACATTGACTGAACTGCTGTTATATGTTCGATATACAATATCATAAGAGGTGAAAGAAAAAGTGCTAAGTCTAGATTAAAAGTCACAAAAATCTTTGTCAAACTGAGATCCATAATTTTTATTTGTCCATGTTTTCCATGTCAAAAAAAAGTCGAAGATTAAACTAAACTGCATATGGACAAATCTTGCGTGACGAACGCTACATTCGTACCCGTTTTCTGATTGAAATATAAACATTTTTTGGTCTTGACATAAATATGTAGTTACGAGTGGCATATATCATAATTTCTTAGCAAGTATTTGTTGCGAAATAATTGATCACAAAGTTCTGTGACGCGCGCCACAAAAAGTGGAAGTAACTTCAAAGGTTAAAGTGCATTTTCCTAATTTTTAGCGAATTTTGCATCATAAGGTATACAAAATCTAATTCCTTAAAGAAAGATGACTATAAGGCAATTCTAAAAGCACTTATTCTTAGCCAAAAAATGTTGTGATTTTTTGACAAAAGCCGTGAACCCTTTGTGACGCACGTCTAACAACGCACGCTTCATTTTTCCAGTAGCAAATTTCACTAGGGAACTAAAAAAATAGTGCAATGTATGTAAAATGGGTTTTCGAAATTCCGGGCCTTGAATTTTTTTAATTTTTCGAAAACCCTTTTTACATAAATTGCACGATTTTTTGGTCTTAGAACACCCCTTGTAAAATTTGACGCAAAAAATATTCCTAGAACATTTTAACCCTCCAACGTGCCGTTTTAGTGTATAAGTTAAAAAAAGGACAAAAATTACTCCTTAAATGACTGTTAGAGGGTTAATATATTCTATGAAAAGAATCGCCAAACAATTCTACTGAAGACATCTGAAATAGTCTTTTAGGTCAGATGTACATTTAGTATATTTTTTGACTTGTACCAAACCAAAGGGGGTATAAATTTCCAAATGATATTTTGATGACTATAGTTGTGTGTAACTTGAGATTGAAGAGTTTTTATAAATTTTAGACGATCTTTTTTGATGAGTTCTGCTGCTCCGACAAAGTTCGTGCCGTTGTCCGAATATATGATTGCTGGACATCCACGTCTTCCAATAAAACGGGAGAAGGCAGCTAGAAAGGCTTGAGTCGATAAATCACTTACTGGTTCTAAGTGTACAGCTTTAGTGGCAAAGCATATAAATATGCAGACATATCCTTTTGTGGCAAGGCAGGCTCGGTCAGTAAAGTTTATAATGTTGGAAAGTCCAGCGTAATCGACTCAAGTTGTGGCGAAAGGGCGAGACAGTGTTGTGCGCTCTGTTGGTAAGGAAGCCATGATTTTACTCTGAGTGTGTTTTTTGTACAAAACACAAGTTTTACAATTGTTAATCACCGTTTTTACTAAGGGCTTCAAACGAAAAATCCAAAATTCAGTGCGAAGTACTCGGATCATAAGTTGGTTTCCACCATGAATCGTTATTTTATGAGTGAATTCGGTCAACAATCTGGTGAACTTAGAGTTGTACGTCAACAAAATTGGATGTCGTTCGTTATATGTGAGCGCTGGTGATTGAACCAGACGTCCGTTGGCTCGGATGACGCCTAGTTGGTCCATGAACGGGTTGAGAGTCAAAATACTGCCAGAAGACGAAATCCTCTGTCTGAGCTTCAATTTCTTATATTCTTCTGGGAAATGTTGTTTTTGCGTCAAAATAACGAGTCGTGTTTTGACATCTGTTATTTCTTCTGGTGTAACTTCGTTTGAAGATATCCGAAGGCGGGTTCTGTTTAGACCAGTATTTCTCCAGAAACGTAGGACATAAGCTAATACTCTATAAGCGCGCGACAAATTGCAGAACCTGTTCAATGGATCCTCCTGAATAGTAGTAGTTAACGTCTTTACAGTTTTGCTTCTAAGTTGGTGTCATCTGGACTTCTGGATTTTGGCCATTTATCTTTAGGTAATTTCAGCCATGAGGGTCCAAACCACCATAAGTTGTGGGTTTCTAATTCTTGGGGCGTACATCCCCGGCTGGCTATACCTGCAGGGGTTTCTTTTGATTCGACATGTTGCCAATGACTATTGCTGACTTTATCTACAATTTCTGAGACACAATTGCCAACGAAAGTGTTCCACGTGCAGTGGGGGTTTCTTTAACCAGGCCAGTACTATTGTTGAGTCGGTCCAAAAATATGTGTCGATTTTCGTAGCTTGTAGATTTGGCAGAATTCCTGAGGCTAAATTTGCCAGTAAAACGGATCCACAAAGCTCCAAACGTGGTAGCGATATTTGTTTAATGGGAGCAACACGAGTCTAAGAGGCCAGTAAATATGTGAATATAGAATTTTCAGACTGTATTCGGACGTAAAGAGTCGCAGAATAAGCCTTTTCTGAGGCGTCGCTAAACCCATGTATTTCCACATTTAAATTAGGGCTGTACTGGATCCAACGAGGAATTTTCAGGGCATTTATTGCAGGGCAGTTTTTGACGAATTTCTGCCATTTGAGGCAAGTCAAGGGTTTTAGATTGTCATCGCAGTCGACTTTATCTAACCAAATCTGTTGCATGATTAACTTGGCATCAACAATTACTGGAGCTATCCATCCGCAAGGGTCATAGAATTTGGCAATTGTAGATAGAACTTCCCTTTTTGTGTAATTTTCTTTCAATTCAACACCTGGGGCATTGAAAGTAAAAGAGTCTGCGGAAATGTTCCATTTCATCCCGAGTGTCTTGGTTCCGGCGTTCTCGGATAAGTTTAACCAGTCTTGCGGTAGTAGGGTCTCATTTGGCAAATCTTGAATAACTCGTGGATCATTTGAGGTCCATTTCATCTGATCGAAACCGGCAGATTTTAGAACAGTTGTAAGTTATTTTCGTGATTTGATGGCATCGTTTAATGTGTGGCCACCAGCTAAGACGTCATCTACGTACATGTTGTGTTGTAAGATGTTTGACGCAAGGGGGTGAGTTGTCCCGATATCTTCGGCTAGTTGAAGAAGGGTTCTTATGGCAAGAAAGGGCGCGGAATTAACTCCAAACGTCACTGTGAAGAGTTCGTAATTCTCAATAGGATCAGTCTCGGATTTTCTAAACAATATACTTTGATATTTTGTTTGCGTAAGGTCAATGAGTATCTGGCGATACATTTTTGTGACATCTGCGTTGTACACAAAACGGAAGAATCTCCACTTCAATATTATGAGCACTAAGTCTTGTTGAAGTATGGGTCCTGGATACAAAATGTCATTCAAAATTCTCTTATTTGAAGACGGGCTCGATGCGTTGAAAACTACTCTAATCTTCGAAGTCAACTTTTCGGGTTTTATTACTGCGTGATGCGGCAGGTAATAATTTGGGTATTTATTAATTTCCAGGGGAGAAATTTTCCTCATATGCCCTAGCTCGAGGTATTCTACAATAACTTTGTTGTATTGTGTCTTAAGTTCTGGCTTTTGGCTAAGCATGCGCTCCATTCTCAAAAATTGGGCCATGGCAATATTTCTAGATACGCCTATTTCTTCGCCATTTTTAAAAGGTATGGTAACAGTATATCTACCCGAATCACTTCTACGGGTTGTAGACTTGTAGTGATTTTCACAGCGCGTGTCCTCTTCTGACCTCAAAACCTTTTTTGGGGTCTCCTCCACCTCCCAAAAGCGTGTGAGGATTCGGTCCAGGGATGATGTGTTTAGTTACGATATCGTTTTTCTAGGTGAAGTTGTTGTACAAATTGGCCCCCCCACAATCCAGCCAAATACTGTTTTTTTGTGCCGAAAGGGATCCAATGGACCGCATCGGTGTTTCCATACTATATATTGCGGGGCCTATGTCGAGGCCTATTAGTAGGTCGATGGGTCGGCTTTGATGAAAGTGTGGGTCTGCAAGTTCTAGTTTTGCAGCCTCTGCAAATTGTTCTGCGTTCAACGTTTGGGGCGGAAAATTGGCTGGAAGGGCCTTCAAAACTGGTGCCCATACCTCTAACTTAAACGATGTGTCCACCCTGGAGCAAAGGTTAAACAAACAGGCTTTGGTCGAAGTTTCAGAAACTGTCTGACTCAAGCCGGAAACGTGTACTATATTACATTTTGTAGGTAAGTTTAATCGGTTTTTCAACTTGTCCGATATAAACGTGGATTGGGATCCAGGGTCGATGATTGCTCTTGCCTGGTATCTTGCGCCTCTAGTTTCGATTTGTACTATTGCAGTAAATAACAATGTTTCTTTGTCTACTAGTTGTGTCGAGGACTGATTGTTTCCCCGCAGGGTCAAAGAAGTCAGGTTAGGAATACATGATCTGGAAGTGGACTGTATGTATTGGGCTTGCGCTGCAGCACTTGTACTAGCTTGTTCGTCAGCGTTATTCGGTGGTGAACCTGTAGGCTGGGTCACCGTTGCCTTGTGCAGCAAAGTGTTATGTTTTTGTTTGCACAGCCTACAACTATATTTGCTCGAGCAGTCCTTGACACCATGATTTATTGACAAACAATTAAAACATGAATTTGTGACTTTTACTATGTGAATTCGGTCATTCACATTCTTTTCCAAAAAGTTAGGGCAGGATAGTAATGGGTGGGGCTCTTTACAATGTTGGCAATTGTGTTAAAGTCTTTTTGTCCCCCCTTTGATGGAAAACGTTTCTGAGTTTTCGACTCGTTATTGGTTTGAGTCGCGTTTGTTTGAAAACTGTGAAACTGTTTTTGTTTAGTGAACGGTTTGGAACTTTCCTTTTTTTGTTGATAGGGTTTAGGTTGTGTGATGGCCGCTTTTGACTCTAAAGTCTTAGAATGGAGAGTCAAAAAATTGTTAAATTGTTCCCAAGATGGAACCTTTGTTATTTCTTGAAGAGAGTTTTCAAATTCCTTCAAAAGAGTTCGGGGGAGCTTGGTCGAGCATAGATATACAAGAAAAGGGTCCCAAGCAAAAGGGCCAGTTTATACCCTTAACCCTTCTGCACTCCTTGGGTCAATTTGACCCAATTTTGGTTTTCAAACGCAAAATTTTTCCCTTTAAATTGCAGATATCAACGTGAAACTTTTATTTATCCATAATAGGGACGAAAGCTATGCTTTTAAAAGAAAATAATAAAATTTAAATTTTTCCTCCCCCCTCCACGTTTAAAAACACGATTTACACACATTCAATATCCTTTGGGTCAATATGACCCAACAAGCGATATTGCAAGTTTAATTCCACTTTACCGTTTTTTTCCCTTTTGCATATAATTAAATGGAGTTCATCTTCATTCAGAATCATCGATCAATAATTTGTTCAGTCAAATAATCAATAAAATCGCTTTTATTGAATATTTTTCATTCAAAATGTTATTATTCTCAAACAGTGGGTGGGATTTTGAGAATCCCGCAAAGGTATCTCTTGAAATTTGTTTTATGATAATATGGTAACGCATTGAAAGTTGAACTTTGTAAACAAAAGAGTTCATTCAAATTGCAATTCGGTGATTCCCCGTTTTGTATATGAAAAAACAATATTTCGCTATGATGATGCTATAACTTTTGTTTCATTAGAATATTTTCTTTCAATGAGCTCAGTTTATTTTTTGGTGATCAGCGTGCATAAATCTATTTTTTTTTTTTTTTTTTTTGTAATTCATCATAATTGAGTATTTTTACATAATGGCAGAAAGAAGAAAAGTAAGTATTGTAAAATAAAATTTCAAATATATGATTGTTCCATAATGAAATTGCTTCAGACTCTTAGTGATCTTCAGTTGCAACAAATAATGAATGACGAAGATGATGACATTTTTGATGATACTGATGAAGACAAAATTCTTTCACCCGACAGCGATGCAGAAGACGAATCCTATTCATCATCAAATAATAGCGTTGAAAGCGTGGTAGTGGAAGATGCAGTAGAAATAGATCACAGCACTTCAGCTACATATTTATCTAAGAACAAAAGTGTAGTTTGGAAACAACAGCCACCACTTCAAACAGGCAGGTTACCAAAAAATCAAATTTTATTGAATAAGCCTGGACCTACCAAAAGAGCAACATCTATGGTTACAGATATAAAGTCTTCGTTTGATTTGTTTACATAACCAAATATAAAAAATATTGTGATTCAAATGACAAATCAAAAGGGTGTAGAATTATATGGAAATAATTGGCAAACTATTGATATGATTGAGCTTGATATATATTGGATTACAAATAATGGCAGGAGTTCATAAATCTCATGGAGAAAATCTCACTAGCTTGTGGAATGAAAAAAACGGAAGACCTATTTTTCGAGCAACAATGAGTCTCAAGCGATTTGCGAGTATATCAAAGTGCCTACGGTTTGACAGCTCTGAAGATAGAGAAGAAAGAAGACTTCGTGACAAACTAGCACCGATAAGAAACGTTTGGGACAAGTGGAGTAATCAGCTCAAAGTTTTTTACAATCCACATGAAAATGTTACTGTGGATGAACAATTGGTTTCATTTCGAGGTCGGTGCAGTTTTAGGCAATATATTCCCTCAAAGCCCGCCAGATATGGCATAAAAATTTGGGCACTTTGCGATTCCACAACTAAATATGCCTGGAATATGGAAGTGTACACAGGCAAAGCAAGAAATACACAGCCAGAAAAAAATCAAGGTGAGACTTTTTTAGTTCGAATTATATTTGTTATATTTCCATAGTTTTAATTTAGGTGAGAGAGTGGTGCTAACATTATCAGACCCTCTCCCAAAGGGATATACAATTACATGTGATAATTTTTTTACTACATACAATCTTGCCATTCAACTACTTTGTCGTAATATTACATTAGTTGGCACTGTCCGTAAAAATAAAACTTTTTTGCCATCAAAAATTTTGGATATGAAAAAAAAGCCCGTATTGCACTCTGATTTTTTGTATTCAAATGATATAACAATAGCATCCTATGTTCCAAAAAAAAATAAATACGTTCTCCTCTTGAGTTCTCTTCATCATTCAGCCGATGTAAGAGACGATGAACAAAAAAACGTGAAATAATACATCACTACAACCAAACGAAAGCTGGAGTTGATGCGCTTGACCAACTAGTTGCTAATTACACATGTAAGCGCATGACTAGGCGATGGCCTGTTGCATTATTTTCAAATATGATAGATGTATCAGCATATAACTCCTACGTCATATGGACTGATATGAATCCTGCATGGAATTTCAATAAAAACTTCAGACGCAGGCTATATCTAGTAGAACTTTCAGATCAGCTAATAAATGAGCATATTTTGCGAAGAAAGGTTTTGCCACATGGACCATCAGCAAAAAATCTTTTTAAAAATATCAAAGAACAAAATGATCTCCCAGGTGCCGCGCAATGTTCTAAACAAACAAATTCACCATTGTCCTGTAATTTACCAAATAAACGACAGCGGTGTTTCTTTTGTCAACATGGAAGGAATTCTAATAAGCATCCCACTAAATGTGATTCTTGTGAAAAATTTATTTGCAAAGAGCACATGGTCACCATGTGTATAAATTGTCATACAAATTCTTAAACTTTTATATATTAGTATTAAAATATAATTAATATTTTATTATTTTTCAAAAAAAAAAAAAAAAAAAATCTGAATTTCAAATTTAATTGAATTTTTTTTTTTTTTTTTTTTAATAATTGCTCAGGAAGGGCTTATTTATTTTAGTTTTCATTATTTTTTGTTATTCTTATTCAAAAAACAACAAAACAAATAAATTTCCTATATAAAATATAAAATTTTATTTACTTTTTAATGTTGGGTCATATTGACCCAAAGGATCATAGGAAGGGCACATATACAAGGGATGCAGAAGGGTTAAAGCATTTAAAGCTTGAATGCAGCCATTAACGGTTCGTTGTAGTGTCTGAATAGATTGGCCTGAATCTTCGGTAACTTTCGGAAGGTCAAATAAAATTTTCTATTGTTCGTTGACCTGAATCCGATTGTTCTCGTATTGAAGAACAAGATTTTTCCAGGCTATATCAAAGCCTTTGTTGGTTAATGGGACATTCGAAACTATGTTCCTAGCGTCTCCTCCAGTTTTTTGAAGCAAATGAAATAACTTTTAAATTTTACTAAGCCGCGAATTATTTAAATATAGGGCAGTGAAAAGGTCGCGGAAGGTTGGCCATTTCACAAAATCACCTAAAAATGTATCAATGTCGCAAGGTGGCAGCCGAATAGACGAAACGTCGTTGTTTCCTTAAATTGGGGTTTCGGCAGACGAACAACGCTCGTGTTTATTCGTGTCATCAGTCGGGGCAAAAAGTGCCAGAATTTCCGCGTTAAGTGAGGCCAAACAAGTTTTGTATGCCGCCAGGGCCTTTTTGTGCCGATCGCGAAGTTTCTGCCTGTCTATTGGTTGTTCGCCCGATTCCGGTTTCTTGTCCCTACACTCTTCATAAGCCCTTTTGATTTGCTGCCAAAGTGAGTCTAGTTTTACACGAAGAACTTCTAAACTATGAATGTCCTCACCTGCCTTTGATTCTGAGTACTCGCTTTCAAAATCTAAAAGGTAATTTGTACAATTAACAAATTTATCGAGTGCCATTATTAATTTTTTGAATTAACCAGAATCGTGAAAAAAAACTTTTTTAAATTGGGTCAAAAAAGTACCTGCTAGCGATTAAACAACAACAAGTATCGGAAAAACTATAATATTTTTAAAATAATTAAAGAGTCCCACTAAGCGATTTGTTTCCCCGGTATTTATTTAAAATGTGATGGGGGTGGTAACCCTGTTGCTTCTCTTCGTTCTTAAAAAAATGCAGCGTAAAAAAATATTAAGAGTAACACAACAAGCAAGAGAATTTATTTATTATTGTCTGTTGTCTTGTATACTTTGACTTACTTGTTGTTGTTGGGTCTTGTTTTCTTTTCTGTGTCACTGCTTGTTGATTAATTCTTCTGTTGCTTTTGTTGTTGTTGCTGTGTGTCTGCTGATGCTGCTGCTACTATGACAAAGAATTTGGGTCCCGTTAACTTGTTCACTTTTAACACTTTTAATTTAATTAATTTTAATTTTTTAATAAAAACTTTACTTTTGCTTTTTTTTATAACTATTGTTCACTAAATTTTAGATCCGGTTTGAAGGAGCAAATATTTGGGGGTCTATTTTATGTTTTGGTTCTTGTTTGATAAATAAAACACTTTGAGTTTTGTTGTTTTTGTATTTTTATTTATTTTAAATTCACTTTTGTTTGTTTAAGGGTTTTTATTTATTGTTTTATTTTTATATACAAATTTGTTCAATTATGATTTAAAGTTTTTTGTTCACAGTTTTTTTTTCGTGCTTTAAGGGTCTTTTTTACAACTAACCGATAGCTTAAAGTAGACTTTAAACGCCGTTATAAAAAGTGTTGCATTATTAAAACTAAACTTTAACCTAAATAATGGAACACTTTTTATATGGCCGGTAAAATCCTACATTTAACTATCGGTAAGTTGTGAAAACGGGCCTTAATGTTTCTTTTTGTTTTTCCCAAGTTTTTATTTTGTTTTAATTTTAACGTATGTATGTGTTTAATGTTCTTTATACAAAGGTCGCAACTAGAGTGAGTGTCATTGTAAAAAAAAGATCTTACAAGCTAAGTATTTTGGGAAGAAAATAAGACGAAAGCATAACGTGATAACTAAAACCCATTTAAGGAATGTTAGGGAATACCGGGTGTTTTGATTAAATTGGTTCATCATTAAACAGTATATTTTATTTGACTTATATCAAACGCCTTTTCAAAAAATTCAAAAACTTTACGGGCCCATATTTCGGGAGCCAGAGCTAAATTTTTAAAACCCTTTGGCAGATTTGTTCTACTTGTAGTCTGGTTTCATTTCGCGTTGCAAGTATTAAGGCTGGCCCGAATTTTGTTGCACAGTGTTATTTATAGCGCCGCCACTTGACCGTAATGTTAAAATAAAAAGCGTTGTATTAAGGGGCATGGCAAACAAAAATATTTCCTGTTTTAAAAACTTCATTGACATATTTTTAATTCTAAGGGGCGACTGGCACAACTTTTTTCGACCCACCTTAAGGTTTATGTTCATATGTAGTATATTGTTTTTTAAAATTTTTTTTTGTATAACAAATATTATGTAGATATCTTTAATTTTAATTTAATTGAAAACACTATTTTGTCCCTTTTTTAATAAAATTAATGAGATTTTGTGATAAAATCTATAAATAATATAATTTTTTTATTCCAAACTTAAAAAAAAAATCAAGCAGTAAACAAAGAAATGTGTAAAAAAAAACTTAGGTGAAACTTCTTTATAGAAAAAGTTCTGGAAATAGAGTTCGAATCAAATTAAAATCAACCAAACTTTGAAAACGATCCAATTTTGAACTTTCAAAAATATTCCGTTTTAGATACTTCATATCTATACTTTATATACCAATTATCTTTACTAGAAGTCCTCTAAAAACCGAATTAATACGTGCATTTTCTAGACTATGGCCGATTGTGTTTTTTTAAAAAGTTGTTCAAAATATTTCAAATATATTAAAAATTTATAAAACAGTTTTTTTATAACACTAAAGAAACTTTTAATAAATTCGAAGGTGGAAATATTAAAAATGAATATTTTGAGTCTCTTAATTTGCACATGCCTCTGAATTGGGCAAAAACTTATTTTCCAACCAAAAAAGTTTAAATCGAACTTTCCCTGATAAATAATTAGTTGTTGAAAATCCATAAAAACTTAAAAAAAATAGTTTTAAAGTATACAATTTGATTTAAAAATGGTCATCGCCTATTTTCAGTTCTTTAATTCGACTCCTTATAATCAATTTTCTCAATCCACAAAAATATTAAATTTTCAACACAAGTAAAAATGCTAAAAATAAATTGAATTAAAATAAAAGTACAACTTATAATCGCTACAGCTTATCATATTCATATATGCAAAAATTGCGAAAAATATAGTATAACAATGAATAATTAAGCGCAAAAACTTGTAATAGATTTTATTTAATTTATTTCTAAATATTTTGATTTCCTATTAGTAGGAATTCATATCACAATTTTGCCCCAAAGTGGCAACACTTTTTTCCCTTATTCCATTATTGCAGTTTTTTTCTTGTAACGCTGGGTCTCCACGGAGCAATTTTTATTGCTAAGTACAAGCAATAACGACGGCAGAACAATGGAGCAATAATTGCTGATTATATTGCTGGAGAACACTTGAAATTGCTTTGCCATAAATTTGCAATTTTCACCGCGAGTAGTTGTATAAAATTTTGTGGCTGTATTTATAACAAATGTTTTATGTTGTGTTTTGAAGTGATTGTTAAATTTATCTTTTATATTAATAAAATAATTAATTGTAGTTGTCGTAGCTGTATTTTGTATTACTTTTTTGTTAATTTGCGTATGAACAAAAAAACCTAAAACTTGTATTGTTCTATTAAAAAAATAAAAATATACGAATAAAACAAGTTCGTCGTTTGCTTTTGATATTTTGTTGATATTGACGTTTATTTAAAAATATGATATATAAAATCTTTTTCTGTATTTTGTTGAAGTATTTTTTCACTTGGCGGCTTTTTCTTGATTGCTTTTTTAATAAATAAACACACTAATAAATAAACAACCGTACAGAGAAATGAAATGTCAGATAAATTACAACTGATTTGACAGCAGATTGCTAAGCAATAATTGCTTAAGCAAACGGAAGAGCAATCATTGAGCAATGGATTGCCACTCATGGCAATTGGCGGTCTATACGTCGCAAATTTTATGGAGCAATCAAATTTGACGTTTGCCGCAATAAATATTGCTACGTGGAGACCCGGGGTAAGATAATTTTTCCTTCTCTTGTTCCTTGTCATTCTAGTAAGAAAATTTAAAGCGATCGGTTCACTAAGTTTTTTGCGGTGTTGTTCAATTCGATATATTAACTAAAATAGTGTTCGGAATTAATTAAAAAGTAGTGAAAATAATAAGTATTGTGTGTTTTATAAGATTAAAGTGTTTGCATTATTTAATTTTTGAAATTTGTCAGGTATTTTTGTTTAAAAATTGGCAAATTTTCTATCATCTAGTTTTTGTCGGATGTTGTTGTTGGTGTGCATGTATACTTGAATTAAGAATTGAGAAAAAGCTAAAAGCATATTTTTTAGAGTTTGTAGAGTTTTTCTTTAGAGTTAAAAGTAGAGCTTTTTAAATTTGATTAAAATAAAAGATTGCAGATGTCACTTTCTAAAATTTAGGGCAGTTAAATTAATACTAAGTCTCCACGAGCCATTCAATGATGTTAAGAAATAATGTTATGGAAGAGCTTTCAAGACAAATGCTTAGAAACGCTGTTAAAACAAGAAAAAATTATATAATCATGAGTCTTTACTTAACAGTAACATCATGTCAGTTGTAGACTTTTACACCGAGTCTACAACTTAAAATAAATGCATAAAGTGCTTTCAAATTGTTGTTGGTGGCAAAATGTTCGTATTGAAATAAACTAATGCCCCATTAAATTTTTTAATTGTTTGGCATAAAAAAATAGCTTAAAAAGAGCAAAATTGCAAAAAATCATAACATTTTCAATGCAGTTTGAACTTTTGTCCCCTGTAACTCTGTTATTTATTGGCCAATCTTCACTAGCAATCCATTGTTTTTTTTAATAATTTTATTATCTTTCATTAAAAAAAGAAATATGTAGATAATCCGCTTAATATTTTTGCATTTAAGTGACATCATCTTTTTTAAAAACACGAACAACGGTTATTTCTACTTTGAAGCATTCTGACTTCATATTCGGATTCAATTTAACATCAAGATTAGGTGTCAAATGCATTAGGTCAAAAAACTGTCACATAGTGTAATCATAAAACTTGGAAAATGTAATGTCTATTGAGTTCTTAGGAAAAAATTACAAAAAAAAAAAACATAAAAAAAACTTTTTTAGAATTTGCCGAAACTCCATTTATTAAGAAAGCTACATTTAATTTCTAAATAAAATTACTTATCTTATCTAAGACATCTCCCATTAAAATCTTTTGGTTTTCTTTTTTTGTTAAGCGGAACTTACACATTACCAACTTCCTCTCACAGTGGCAACACATGTTTCCATTTTTCTAATGTGTTGCAATTTGGTTTCTTTCTTTTCCTTATCTATAGTTTAATATAAACAATTAAAGTGATCAGTTGATGAAAATTGTTCGTTTTAGTTAAATCGAGAGGAATTCGAATTTCTTTTATAGAATAAAAGTGTTAAGTTTTATAAAGACGAACAGGTAATTTTTGTTAATAAATTTGCAAAATTTCCAAAAACTTTGTGTTGGGATTTGTTCTATTGTGTATTTATCCTTTAGAAAACAAGATACAATTACATGTTTGCAACTGTAATAAAGCTTTTTCTAATTTAGTTCGAATTAAAGATTTTAGATGTCGCCTTATTAAAAAGTTTTAAAGTTTTATAAGCTGAATATAACTTGAAATTAGGAACTCACAAATTGTTTTCATTCTGTTTCCTACTAATCCGTTCTAAATTCTAAAGCTTTAAATGGTTATAAAAAAGTTAAAAGGAAAGTTAGCAGTAAGGAGACTGTATAAAACAAAGTTGCCCAATCAGTTTTATGTTGTTATATTTTAAATTATTTATATTTCCTTCAAAAAGTACCAGTTGAAGAACAAAAATGGACCAAAAATCTCCCTCTTAATTCTCATTCACATTGCACGTTTAATTTTAAAAGAATCTGTAAAATGTGTGTTTTTGGTACTTTTGGAAGGTTTTCTATAATTTTAAAGTTAGAAACATAAAATTCAGCATGAAAGGTCCAGAGTGAATGAAAAACTATAAGAGGAAACTTGTTGGTATACATTTGTTCTGAAATAAGTACGTTCTGATATCTTTTATATTATTGAACTTACAAAATTAAATCAATAAATAGAGAAATACATATAATATCACATTCGTAACTTATCTAAAAAGTAGAAATCCGAATTAGGTACTTTTCGAAACTCGAACGTTTAATAGGCGAAAACCGTACATATTTTTGGTAAATGTTTTTACCTAAAAGACTATTTTACATGTCTTCAGTGGAATTGTATGGCGATTCTTTTCATAGAATATATTAACCCTCTAACAGTCATTTTAAGGGGTAATATATGTCCTTTTTTAACTTCTAAACTAAATCGGCACGTTAGAGGGTTAAAATGTTCTGTGAATATTTTCTGCATCAAATTCACTAGGAGTCTTTTAAGACTAAAAAATTCTGCAATGTATGTAAAACAGGTTTTCGAAATTTCGGGCCTTGAATTTTTTTAATTTTTCGAAAACCCGTTTTACATAAATTGCACGATTTTTGGTCTTAGAAGACCCCTAGTAAAATTTGACGCAAAAAATATTCCTAGAACATTTTAATCCTCTAACGTGCCGTTTTATTGTAGAAGTTAAAAAAAGGACAAAAATTACACCTTAAAATTACTGTTAGAGGGTTCATATACTCTATGAAAAGAATCGCCATACAATTCTACTGAAGACATCTGAAATAGTCTTTTAGGTCAGATGTACATTTAGTATATTTTTTGACTTGTACCAAACGCCTTTTCAAAAAATTCAAAAATTTCAATGCCCGAAATTTTGAGAATTCGTTTTAGATACATTGCACGAACTTTTGGTGTTAGAAGACCTCTAGTAAAATTTGATGCAGAAAATATTCGTAGAACATTTTAACCCCTAAAAGTGCCGTTTTAGTATACTTTTATGTAGGAATTCGGAAAAAGGACCAAAATTACCCCTTAAAATGGCTGTTAGAGGGTAAATATTTTCTATGAAAAGAATCGCCATACAATTCTACTGAGTATATCTGAAATTATTTGTTTGCTCAGAATTATATATTTTATTTGACTTATATCAAACGCCTTTTCAAAAAATTCAAAAACTTTACGGGCCCATATTTCGGGAGCCAGATCTAACTTTTCAAAGCCCTTTGGCAGATTTGCTCTACTTGTAGTCTTGTTTGACTTCGCGTTGCAAGTATTGAGGCTGACGGCGATGACCCGAATTTTGTTGCACAGTGTTTTTTTTAGCGCCGCCAGTAGTGTTAAAATAAAAACGTTGTATTTAAGGGCATGTCAAAAAAATACCTCCTGTTTTAAAAACTTTTTTGACATATTTTTAATTCTAAGGGGTGACTGGCACAACTTTTTTTCGACCCACCTTAAGGTTTATGCTCATAGGTATATATTTTTTTTTAGTATAACAAATATTATGTAGATATCTTTAATTTTAATTTAATTGAATACACTATTTCGTCCCTTTTTTAATAAAATCAATGAGATTTTGTGACAAAATCTTGTTTAATTTTTTTGCTCCAAATTTGGCAATTTTTAGCTATAAATAATATAATAATAATAATAATAATAATAATAAGCAATAAACTAAGAAATGTGTAAAAAAAAACTTTGGTGAAACTTCTTTTTCGAAAAAGTTCTGTAAATAGAGTTCCAATCAAATTAAAATCAACCAAACTTTGAAAACGATCCAATTTTGAACTTTCAAAAATATTCCGTTTTAGATACTTCATATCTATACTTTATATACCAATTTTCTTTACTAGAAGTCCTCTAAAAACCGAATTAATACGTGCATTTTCTAGACTATGGCCGATTGTGTTTTTTTAAAAAATTGTTCAGTAACGGCCATATTTTTAAAAAATATTTCAAATATATTAAAAATTTATAAAACAGTTTTTTTATAACACTAAAGAAACTTTTAATAAATTCGATGGTGGAAATATTAAAAATGAATATTTTGAGTCTCAAACACTTATTTTCCAACCAAAAAAGTTTAAATCGAACTTTCCCTGATAAATAATTAGTTGCTGAAAATCCATAAAAACTTAAAGAAATTGTTTTAAAGTATACAATTTTTTTAAAAATGGTCTTCGCCTATTTTCAGTTCTATAATTCGACTCCTTATAATCAATTTTCTCAATCCACAAAAATATTAAATTTTCAACACAAGGAAAAATGCTAAAAATAAATTGAATTAAAAGTACAATTTATAATCGCTACAGCTTATCATATTCATATATGCAAAAATTGCGAAAAATATAGTATAACAATGAATAATTAAGCGCAAAAACTTGTAATAGATTTTATTTAATTTATTTTAAAATATTTTGATTTCCTATTAGTAGAAATTCATATCACAATTTTGCCCCAAAGTGGCAACACTTTTTTCCCTTATTCCATTATTGCAGTTTTTTTCTTGTATTATAATTTTTCCTTCTCTTGTTCCTTGTCATTCTAGTAAGAAAATTTAAAGCGATCGGTTCACTAAGTTTTTTGCGGTGTTGTTCAATTCGATATATTTCCTAAAATAGTGTTCGGAATTAATTAAAAAGTAGTGAAAATAATAATTATTGTGTGTTTTATAAGATTAAAGTGTTTGAATTATTTAATTTTTGAAATTTGTCAGGTATTTTTGTTTTAAAATTGGCAAATTTTCTACTATCATCTAGTTTTTGTCGGATGTTGTTGTTGGTGTGCATGTATACTTGAATTAAAAGTTAAGAAAAAGTTAAAAGCATATTATTTAGAGTTTGTAGAGTTTTTCTGATGAGTTAAAAGTAGAGCTTTTGAAATTTGATTTCAATAAAAGATTGCAGATGTCACTTTCACAAATTTTAGGGCAATTTATTTTTAAAGAGCTTTTGAAGTGAATACACTTTTAAACAATTCGTATTCGATATAAAATATAGAGTGTGCGAATTTTGTAAGTTTATTTCCTAAAAACACATGCATACTTTAGTAAAAACTTACGAGTTTCCAGTGTTTAAAAAACTGCAGTCGAAAAGAAAATTTGTGTACAATTTGTCGCTTTTTGAGTCGGTTTGACAGCGACTGTTTACATTAATCAGAAGTAAAAGCAACAGTTTTTTTTTGCCAATGACAAATTAAGAAGTGGAAAAATGTCTGTTTTTCTTCTTTTCAAACGCTGTGAGTTTCCTTTGAAGTCATTCTATCTTGTGTTCGATTTTTTTTTATCCATTTCTTTGAAATCTTAATGTAAATACAAATGAGTATTCAAAATAGAAATTTTCTTAAGAAATTTAAAACTTTAAAGCAGTGTTGCCAATTAAGCCATTAAGTGACCAGGCTATGGAATTTTGCATCTTGTTTACCAATGAAAAATTTCCTTAGCCATTTTTATTTGGCAAAATTTCTTTTAACTTCTTAAAAATTTTAAACTAAAAGTGTGAAGAATGTTGCATTAGTTGTTTGTAAGGTAGAACTTTTGTTAGTCAGTTAACGCAAATGACTTGCACGATAAAAAAAAAAAAAATATAAATTCATTGTTAAATTGAGATTTTGATATTCAAACATTGACTTACCCTCTTATTCATAAAAAATATTTCAGTTTTTTTACAGTTTAATTAAACAAATTTTCATATAAAATTCTACTTATAAACCTTGTTATGAATATGGCCTTATAAATTCCAATAGAATTAGCACACAATTTTTTATTTAGTAATTAGAGAAAATTTTACACATTGCTACATAGTTGAAAGCACTCAGTTTTTTGAGTTTTTTCATTTTAGGAACTGAACAAGCTCTGGAACCAACTACTTTTCGAATATAAAAGGGCAAATTCAAAATGACAGCTACATTTTTAATTGGTGTTTACAATAAAGAAACAATTACAAAGCACACAAAAATACGTTTGCTCACTTTTTCCAGAACATTATTACATTATAATCCAAACTATTGATATTCTAATCTGGCTTTCATTCATTGAATTTAATTTTCATTTAATTAGTTTTATGAAAAAAGAAATTTTACAACATAAAATAAATTATAGTCCTTTTTCTTCGAAATATCGAATAAAAACATTTTAATTAACATAAAATAAATTAATATTTATTTTGTTTTTTTTTCTTTTGAACATATAATTAAAATTTATATTCAAACGTAAATAAAAATAATAATAAACGCCATTCACAATTTCAAACAAATTGTTACTGAAGGAAAAGTAGACTTAACTTACAACAATAAATAAATCGATCAAATAAAAAAAGGATTCGTGATGTTTTAAAAATATTTGTGGTCCAAATATTTGAAATTATCGACATAACCATATATCGAATGAGTTTTTGCACCATTAAAATTTAAAAATTTTTCAAAGCAAAGAAAGTTTGGGGTCATTTTGACCTCATGTGCGTTCAATTCCAAATATGGCAAGCTTGACCTTGACCTTTATGGTTTTAGGTTTAATATTTTCCGAATTTCGTAAAACCTTCAGCGTATATTAAGAATTATCTTTAATATTCTGAATAAGTTTTACTTAAAATTCATAACAATACGGAAATTGTGCTCCTTCGCCAAAAAATGGTTAAAAAATTAGCATATCCCGAAAATCGCAAAATTTAAATCACAGGTACGGAAAAACAAAGAAGTATTGACAACAATAAATCCCAATGTGATGATAAAAAAATTCTGAAATTTGTTAAGCCAAATTTTTACAAATACAGTAGAATCCCGATAATTCGTAATCGCAAGGGACCGGCCATTTCTTACGAATTATAGGGGTTTTCGATTTAGCGGGGTTTCGATATAACGGGGTTAAAATAAAATTAATACGAATAAACGGGGTTTTTTAATTTATTTACTAAAACGATAAACAAAAACATAAAAAACAATTGTTAAAAAAAAATATATAAAAATAATTGATGTAACAAACTGATCTTAAGAAAATAAATCCACACACAAGCAAAAACCCATGCAAAAATAAAATAGTGGTAAACAAAAAATCACTCTTTCCATGTTTTTGTTGTTTTTACTACGAATTATAAGTGGTAGTTAGCAAACAATTACGATTTGTAAGAGGTAAAGAAGAGTTTATTTGAAAAAAAATTACGAATTAGCGAGGGAACCAAAATGTATGGAAATTTTACGAATTAACGAGATTTTTTCAAGGGACCGACAGTTTATTACGAATTATCGGGGTACGAATTATCGGGATTTGACTGTATTAAAATGAAGTTTTAAACTGCCATTAAGAAATAATTTTTTTTCCATACCTACGAATAGGTTTGGAATATCATATGAAGACAAAAACTCATAAACAAGTAAATTTGGGTATATTTTAAGAAAAAATTTAAATATTTCTTTAAATATGTTAATTTTGTTCCTACATTTCTTGTTCATGTGGCCAGAGACACGTTGTTGGTCTGGGGAAATTTTAATACCTTTAAAGTTTTTTAACCAATTTTGCTTTTATATCTAATTAAAACGACAATTCAGTATAAAATCCGATTATTTTATATTAAATTGTAAAAGTAATTATTTAATGGCAAAATTTTTACAAAAACTGAAAAAATTCACTTTTTCCCTTTGTAAATGCATCTTGAAACTTCAGCAAAGTTGCGGCACCAAATAAAGTTATCCTGTTATACTAATATTTTACCGTGTATCTATAAGGCGACACGAAATAACACCCGACGAAAAAAACGCCCAATTAGAAAAATTAAATAAATCCCAATAAAATTGCAAAATTTGGAAATTGGGCCTAATTTCGTTTTTTTTGGGCTTTATTTCATAATGAAATTACCCCAAATTCAAATCTATATTTATATATATAAAAGAAAGTCGTGTTAGTTACACCACTTATAACTCAAGAACGGCAGAACAGATTTGGCTGAAAATTGGTAGGGAGGTAGCTTAGAGCCAGGAGACGGACATAGGATACTTTTGCCCCGCCCACTTTTACGCCCACTTTTTTCGATTTACCTAAAATCAGAAAACGGCTCCATCGAGTTGACTAATTTTTCTTTCAAATCTTCGTATTAATCCATTTTAAGTTTTCATCGATAGAAAAATTTACCACGCCTACTTTTGCGCCCACTTTTTCTATTAAGCGCATAAATTGAGAACGGCTTGACCGATTTGGACGATTTTTTCTTTAAAATGATCGCCATGGTCCAACTTAGGGTTTTACGGAAAGAAAATTTTGCCCCGCCCACTTTTACGCCCACTTTTTTCGATTTACCTAAAATCAAAAAACTGCTCCATCGATTTGACTAATTTATCTTTCAAATGTTCGTATTAATCCAGTTTAAGTTTTCATCGATAGAAAAATTTACCACGCCTACTTTTACGCCCACTTTTTCTATTAAGCGCATAACTGGAGAACGACTTGACCGATTTGGACGATTTTTTCTTCAAAATGATCGCCATGGTTTAACTTAGGTTTTTACGGAAAGAAAATTTTGCCTCGCCCGCTTTTTCCGATTTACCTAAAATCAGAAAACGGCTCTTTCACCAAATAAAAAAAAAAAACAAAAAACATTGTCTATGCGCTGGCCTTAAGATAAAGTAATAAATAAATATAATTTCCAATTTGCCTTAAATACATGCGTTTCTTTTTTGATTGAGCCCATATCTACACCATATGTAAGTTATTTTGTAAAAAAAAATTAATGACAGGTATTCCATGGATTTTTATTTTAAAGGCCGTAAATTTCGTTAAATGTTTAATTTAAATCGTGTGGTAATACAACACTACTGTTTGCTTAGGGTCAGCAACGTGGACCGGGTCAGCTATCTATATATATAAAAGAAAGTCGTGTTAGTTACAAAGTTCGCCCCCATGTGCTGTCATCTGCTTACAGATAATAAGCGGTACCCGTGCGACGCCGGGGCGGCTACACTAGTATGAAATAAAACCCCAAAAAAAAAAAAAATAAATAAGGTATAATTTTCAAATTTTGCAATTTTATTGGGGTTTATTTCACTTTTCTAATTGGGACTTATTTCATCGGGTGTTATTTCGGTTGTGCAAGGATTATCTCCCCTATGGTATAACAAACAGCGGCTTCGCTGACTTAAGCTTCTTTGTTTATCCATTCTTCAGCCGGTTGCAAGGATTTTCTTTTTCACTCTCCCTCTTTTCACATTTTTCACATACATCCTTTACCTTTTGAAAATATTCCAAATGTATGAGTACCAACTTAATTGAATTACAAGAAAATTATTGGATTCCAGAAAACATACAAAATTTGGGTCTTATTTCATTTTTTTGGGTGTTATTTCATTGGATCTTATTTTATTATTTCCTTGGGTTTTATTTCATTATGAAATAAATCCCATTTATCAAAATTGTTTTTATTTTTAAATTGGCGATTATATCGCGAAAATTGGGCATTTTTTCATTATTTTTAACTTGGCTGTTACTTCATTTTATTGGGGTTTCTTTCACTGGGGCTTATTTCATTTTTTAATTGGGCGTTATTTCATCGGGTGTTATTTCGTGTCGCCTATCTACAATACATAGAACAAATCTAGTGGGGGCTGTGCCTTGACATTTTTTGCATTCATACAATCTTGGAGAATTCTAGTGCATATTAGTTCTGGGAAACTATCGATATTATCGATAGTCTTAAATTAGCGAAAATATCGATAGGAAAAATATAAATATCGATATTTCTATTATTTAAAATACAGCTATGAAGACATCTAACAGCGGGTATACGCACACAGTTTTTGCCGCAAATTTTTACTTGTTATTATTAATTCGCGCTGAATTACAGCAATGAATACAAACAACAAGAATGGCAAGTGGTATGGACTGTTTAGCAGTGCTATTTACTGCTAATTAAGGACCTTTAAGTCGAAATTTTTACATGTTTATATAGGGACAGAAATGTCAAATATTTTTGTGGTGTTGTAAAAAAATGCAAATCCAATTGCAATTGCAGGCATAGGACAAAACAATGAACGACCATTAGAGGATAAGTCCGCTAGATTGATTACCTTTTTGGGTTTAGAATTTAGAAAATTTTTAAAGTTGCAATGGAATATCTTATAGTCCCTGTTTCTTCGGTACCTTCAGAAAGGTACTTATCATTTTTTTAAAAACTGCCATCTAAAATAACGTGCGTATATTCATACATACGTCTCATACATTCAATAAAGTGATGAAAACAACGAACTGTCTTATAAAAAAATAATTAAAGTTTTCCTGCACAAGTACAAACATTCAGTCGATAGTAATATCGATATATCGATAGTGAAATCTGAACTATCGATAAATATCGATAGTAGAAAATATCGATAGTATCCCAGCACTAGTGCATATACTTAAGTATGACACAAATATTCACAGTGTGTACGTATATCGTCACAAATTTCAAAAAAAAGGATTTTAGCATAACTTCTTATTCATCAAAATATTGAGGGTTAGTTTTGAAGACGTTTAAAAACGAAAGTTTGTCGTTAAAAACGAAGACATGTCGTCTCACTACAAACACTTTTTAACAATGACATGGTACATGCTTGCATTACATCGGACCAGTCGAAGGAGTAGTCCATTTTATCAAAATGGATCAGGTGGTCCAATTTTATTTGCAGGGGCCGAACAGGTTGTCTTGGCAGCAAAGAAACTAGAAGCAGTAAAAATCATTTTTGTAAAATCAATTTGCGCCAAGACTCTTAGCAAGAGACCACGTAAGTTAAGTTTAATTATATGTGCTTATATTTTATTAATTTTAAATTGTTACTTAGCGAATAAACACAACACCACACAACACAACAAAACTGTATTATCTTAAAATCCCGCCATACGTGTTTTATTAGTAGGAAGTTTACTCTCGCTAAGGCGCGAAGGCAGCAATTGTGATCTAAAAATCACAGTTGGCGTATTTTAAATACGCCAAACACGATAAGGGTGATTGTTTATGAACAAGGGGGAAAACAATACATCCAGAAAAAAGTAGTTATAGAAGTTGTTGTAGTAGTATGTTAAGAAGAAAGTTACTATATAATGAGTGAAAGAAGCTATTCATTTTGAAAAAGTAAGCGAAGTTTTTACTGAGAGAGTATTATTCATTTATTTTTCTTTTAACTAAAGTTGTTAATTGTTAACTAAAGTAAACTGCCTTGTTCATTCGGTTCCAATCGATATATTTGCATTTCTACAACAAGAAAACAAACATTCTTACCCGACAATTGCACATTACAGACTAGTTTGTATGTTTGTTTGTTTTGAATCTCGAACACAATAGCAACAACAAACTTAATAATTCTCTTGAGTTTTCATTCTTTATCTACTTCCATGTCCCTTCGTCCTCACTCTGTTTAATATTAATTTTCTAATCAGAAAACTTTTTGTTGGATTACGGATGGCAACACAACTTTAGTTGCGTTGTCTAAAAGCAACAATATGGCAACAAAAATAACAAGCCATTCGTAATATAAATTTGGCAACTTCAGTTCTTTTGCTATCCGTAATCGACCCATTACATAGTTAGTGCTGGTTCACACACGTCAAGTTTGACTCGTCAAGTCTTGAGTTTTTGGGAGAGAGGGGAAAAGAAATGGCATTCTCTTTGCCCTTATCTCCTAAAAGCTCAAGACTTGACGATTCAAACTTGACGTGTGTGAACCAGCACTTAAGCTGAAGGTCCACACCATGCGTTTATGCGTCTGTCCTTTTTATGCATTTGACAAAAAGTTGAATCTGTGAAATTGTATATGACAAGTTACACACCAAAATGCAGAGAATGCATACACGCATCAGCGCATGAAAGTAGGTTTAAGCTGAAGGTCCACACCATGCGTTAATGCGTCAGTCCTTTTTATGCATTTGACAAAAAAGTAGAATCAGTGTAATTGTATATGACAAGTTACACCTCAAATCGCATAGATTGCATAGACGTATAAACGCATGAAAGTAGGTTTACTTTCTACTTTTGTATCCGTCGCATATGTGGTGAAAAAAGTCAGCTGTTATTGATGGCCATGGATGACAAATCATATTTTATTTGCAATGTAATCGATAAATATGTTTGTGTGGTGGATTACTTTTTACTATTTTTTTGCATTAAAAAAGGTTTTTAATAAGAGAAAAAGCTTTCGTAATAAAGATTGAATAAACTTTAAAGAATAAAATACATTCAAATTAATTTTTAGCACAATTTTACCACGAACAAAATTTGCCACTCTGGTTATCGATTACTTTTATGTTCTGAGTCTCATCTTTGTTGTGTTTGTTATTTTTTTTAACAAATGCCATGAATTGTAACTTATTGATACCGTGAATAATCACGAATATTTTTATAATAAAAGCTTACTCTTCTATGAATTCTATTAAATAAATTCTATTAAAATATCAATTACACTCTTCATTTTTGGGGAAATTGTTTTTAATTGTTAAACATATTAGCACAACAGCTGATAAAAAAGCAAATTTGGCGCATAAAACGCATTGCATGTAACTTGAATTAAGAGACGCATAAAATGCACAAAAAGTATTATACGCATATACGCATGAACGCATGGTGTGGACCTTCAGCTTTACTTTCTACTTTTGTATCCGTCACATGTGTGGTGAAAAAAAGTCAGCTGTTATTGATGGCCATGGATGACAAATCATCTTTTAATTTCAATGTTATCGATAAATATGTTTGTGTGGTGGATTACTTTTTACTATTTTTTTGCATTAAAAAAGGTTTTTAATAAGAGAAAAAGCTTTCGTAAAAAAGATTGTATAAACTTTAAAGAATAAAATACATTAAAATTAATTTTTAGCACAATTTTACTACGAACAAAATTTGCCATTCTAGTTATCGATTACTTTTGTCTTTTGAGTGTCATCTTTGTTTTGTTTACTATTTTTTTTAACAAATGCCATGAATTGAAACTTTTTGATACCGTGAAAACTCACGAATATTGTTGTAATAAAAGCGTACTCCTCTATGAATTCTATTAAATAAGTTCTATTAAAATATCAATTACACTCTCCATTTATTGCAAAATTGTTTTTAATTGTTAAACATTTTAGCACAACAGCTGATAAAAAAAACAAATTTGGCGCATAAAACGCATTGCATGTTACTTGAATTTAGAAATGCATAAAATGCACAAAAAGTATCATACGCATCTACGCATGGCGTGGACCTTCAGCTTTAGTGATCACAACGCAGCTTATATTTTTTAGCAAACTTGTTGAAAAGGTCATTGATTAAATAAAAATTAATTAAACAAATTGTTTAAATAAATATATTAAAGTGGTGTTTACGATATTTAGGCAAGCAAATTTAAGGAACTCATGAAGTAGGGAGCATAAAAGCGGAAATGAATTTCAAATTTAATTGTGATATTTTGCCGGATCCTTTTGCATATTCTTCCTAACTAATCTTGTGCTTGGTAGGTTATTGTAGTAATTTACAAACAGGGAGTGTTTAAAAAAGGCAAAAAGATATGTGAGCCGTTTATTTTGAAAGTGGCATTAGTCACTTTTAAAAAAAAAATCGAGTTATTAATAAATATAATAATAAATAATAATAATAAATAATAATAATAATAAATACTGAGAAAAATATCATTATCATGATGTATCAAATACAAGTGAATCTTCTCGAAAGTTAGCATCCATATTTTTAAACGTGTTAAAACGCAAACCCTTAAATATATCGACTTAAAAACCGAAATGACTTATGCCACTTTCAAAATAAACGGCTCATGTAATGAATGAAATTTAGATTTCAATAAATGCCTTGATTCTTAATTTCGTATACATATATGTTTTTTATTAAATTAAAAGTTTGATAATTTTTATTTTTAAATTTAAATTAAAAAATAAATAATTCAATAGGTGAGCAATAAATAAATATTAATATAAGAGTTAATTTTTAAATAAATGGTTCAATTTGTAAATTCGTTCATTTTCCAATAACTTAAAAGTTTTCAATCGTCGCGTGTTTTTAAATTCGATTTTTCCTAAATAATTTAAAATATTAAAAATTTAGTAACGGCGTGAGTTTTTTATCGTTGTGCTCGTGACGTTCTACTTTGGAGAGAAGAAAAATGAAAATAATTATCGATAAAAATTTGAATATAGTTTGTGTGTTAAAGTAAGAAAAAAAGAAAAGGAAATAAAATCATTATTAAACTTAATGTGTGTAAAAAAATGCATAATAAAAACAAAAAGTATTTTTTGAAAATGATATGAATAATCGCTTATTTACATTAAAATATTGACCTTGCAAGCCTGCATAGAGGAAACTATATCAACTATCTTGAATAATCAGAAAAAAGGTTCAACACTCAAGTTTAGGAGTGCAAATCGTTTCAGATAAATCAAGGAAAAACTGTCGACTATATTCATTTAATACAAGGTAAGTTTTATTTTAAATGTAACAAATTTTTTTTTCAAATGTAACAAGTTATTTAATAGGAACTTATATTATAATTTTTCCCTCGTAATTTTTCCCCTTTTCACATATTTGCGATCATGAACAACTCACATGAAAAAATTTAATTCAAAGGAGAATAATAACATGAAAAAATGTTCGCGGGAAAAAATTCCCCTTATAGTGAAAAATTTTTTCCCTCGTAATTTGTTCACATTTCCCTTAGATTTTCTCACTTTATTTTTGCTAGGGAACAGAACATGTATGTAAGTAGCTTCTCCTATAAATCGAATATTAAGGGTTAATAAAGTACAAAAGGCACAAACCGATATATTGCTCAACAAAATGCAAAACAACAGGACGATTGCCCGCGGATTTGTGAAGCTTTTGATTGACTTGGTGGCAGAATTTTGGAAAATATTTTACTACATTAAATTCAAAAAGTGCAAAGAACTAACGTTGTAATCAAACTCCGCCAATACTAAATATTTTGCTTTATTATTTTAACTTTTCTTTAAAATATATACTTGTATATTTTCATTGATTTTTAATTTTGTTAATCTTTCTTCTTTTTTTTACATTCACTGGAACTGATAGCGTGAAAAATTTTTCACATGAGATTCACGATTGCTTTTTTCTCTTCGAGAGGAATGAAAATTTCATGGGAACATAAATTCCACTTGTTATTCACGAAAGGGGTGAATAAGATAAGCTTTGTTTTGATCGTAAATTGTCTGTTTATGATTTCACGTATGGGTAATTCCAAAGTGTTGAACGTGACAGTCGTACGCATCAAAAATGCAATAACACAATAACAACAAATATTTTAACGTTCTCTTAACCCATAAATTAAAGCACTGTTATCTATGCCAACGTTTATGGAGGGCGCGATTCTAGGTCAAAGATAATAGCAAAAGAAGTAGCGGTTCGAACGTGAAAAAAACAGAAGTAGTTTTTTTGGCCATGTATACAAAGGCGTAACTAAGCGAAACCTGGCACGATTTGTTAGTCAAACTACTTTCAGAATTTTACGTAGCAATTAAACATTAAAATGTCTTTGGTTTGATTGCAAAATCTTCTGAATATTCTTTTTTTTTAAGCCAAAATCTGGGTCGATACGTGACATTTCGAACGTGAAATTTTTTCCGTAATAATTTAACTGAATAATGATCAAAATAAAATAAAAATTTACCGTTAATCCGAATAACATATTTCTCTTTGAACTCTTCCTTAGATTACAGACCATGTAAGAAAATTTTTTTGGAATAATTTTTACCAAATATCACCTCTTTTAAGAAAGATAAATATTAAAGAAAACATACAATAAAACATTCTCACATATAAGAAATTACGTTTGCACAACTTTGCAGTCTGATTGTTCATCTAAGTGAACAAATTTATGAGTAAACGGTGGACCTTTTGACGGAAATGCCCATATTCCCTTTGAAAGAAATATTTTTCCAAATATATTGTTATTCAATTTTTTACTCGTGAATTACATATCTTCTTAAAACAAAAAGTTCAATATCGAGTTTTTGATTGATTATGATGCATTAGACTTAATTACATGTCCCTATAAAATTAAATCAAAAGAAAAATAAAAAGTGTTGTTACCCCTTTTGCCTTTTTGTTGACGAAATAATTTCATTAACATTTTTTTTATTTTATTAAAATTTAAGTAATCTGGATTGCCATTTCTTTCTTTTAAACAATCCTGTAAATTATTACTTTTTTCTCTTTTAATTTGCAGGTATGTTTGTCTTCTTATCATCATTTAAGTAATAACGATTTTTGTTGAATTAAGTAAGTATCATAAATTATTTATATTCCCTTATGTCTAACTTCAACAAGTATTTTGTTATTTTGATGAAATTTTTCCGGTTACAGCGTTTCAAGCCACTTATGGGTCGATTGCGGATGACAACTCAAGTTCTGTTCAGTTGCCAGCAGCAAAATCAGGCAACGCCGCTCATTATAAAATATTCAAAAAATTTTTTTTTATATTTGAATTGGATTAATTGGTGACTTTAGGGCATCCAATTCTATTGACTGTGTTCTTTAAGCCCTTCTGAAACTACATTCTTTATTCATTAATTGATATAGAATTGATAGAAAGAAACATTAAATGCTAGAAAGAGCAAACTATAAGAAATATTGTTAGAGAATGGTCAACGCAGTGAACAAATAAAAGACACGACTTTCAACAATTAATGCTTTATTACAACTAGCTCGAACTTTAAATAGTAAACAAATTATATAGTATGTAGTAAAGAATAGTACTAAAAGTAACGGTATTAATTGTGATACAAAATCATAAACGATAAATAAGAAAGAGTAAATGAATGAATAAAGAATAAATGATTAACATTTAGTACAACAAAGATTATGTATGAATTTGGGTTGACTTTATGTATAGAAAGATTACATATAAATATACATATAAAACAAATATAAACAAAGTTTTTTAGTTTTTTTTTTCTCTTGTTACGGTTTCGTTTCAGGGATGGCGATGAGAATTTTTTAAATTGTACCAACAACCTTTAAAAATTGTACCTAATTGTACTAAAAGATTTTTTTAGTTGAAATTAATTTTATTTATGTTTTTAAAAAACACCACAAAAAGGTATTATAAATCTTAGTTTAAAAAGTATCAACAAAAAAGTACAATTGAAACAACTTAGCCATCCCTGGTCTGTTAATTTTATTAAATGTTGCCAACTTTTTGTTTATGAGAAACCTAAAAACAAAAAAACGGTAAATCGCTGAATTTGCCCATAAACCGCTGATTCAGCAACACTTTTAATATTTCAAGCTTGAAATGTCAATTTTAAGTTGAACAATTTTACATTTTGTTTTGACATAACTTAATTTTTTATCGATAACTTTAGTAAAATATTTGACAGCTTGCCGTTTATCTTAATACAGCTTCGCACTTGGTAAATTTTTCTATTACTTTATATTTGCACTGTTCACCAAAACTTGAACAATGCATTAAAAATGAAGTGTCGTAAGGGCTTTATCTACTACAAAAAACAACTTAGGCGTTTACGACAACGACAACCGTAATAAGGCTGAATGTCTTGACAATTAACTTTGCATCAACTTCTTTTTTTGACTCTACAATTCTTCTTAGTTTTGGTTAAAAAATCGAATTTCCAGTCTGACTGCCTCTTATAAGAACACGAGCGCAAAACTCGTTCGTTTAACTAACACAATCAGTTACTTTCATACAAAAACGCATTTAAAGTTTTTCATACAAAAGTCCTAAGAAAATCCATTTTTATATGGAAATACTAGTGATCACAGAATTTCGTTATTTTTGTTCTAGCTCTTCTAGTTTTCAAGAAAAACGCATTTAAAGTTTTTCATACAAAAGTCCTATGAAAATTAATTTTCATATGGAAATACTAGTGATCACAGAATTTCGTTATTTTTGCTCTAGCTCTTCTAGTTTTCAAGAAAAACGCATTTAAAATTTTTCATAGAAAATTCCTTACAAAATCCATTTTTATATGTAAATACTAGTGATCACAGAATTTCGTTATTTTATCTCTAGCTCTTCTAGTTTTCAATATAAACGCATTTGAAGTTTTTCATACCAAATTCCTTAGAAAATCAATTTTTATATGGAAAAGCAAGTGATCACAGATTGTCGTTCTTTTTGCTCTAGCTCTTCTAGTTTTCAGGAAAAACGTATTTAAAGTTTTTCCGTACAAACGTCCTAAGAAAATCCATTTATATATGGAAATACTAGTGATCACAGAATTTCGTTATTTTATCTCTAGCTCTTCTAGTTTTCAAGATAAACGCATTTGAAGGTTTTCATTCCAAATTCCTTAGAAAATCAATTTTTATATGGAAAAGCAAGTGATCACAGATTTTCGTTCTTTTTGCTCTAGCTCTTCTAGTTTTCAGGAAAAACGTATTTAAAGTTTTTCTCTACAAACGTCCTAAGAAAATCCATTTTTATATGGAAATACTAGTGATCACAGAATTTCGTTATTTTTGCTCTAGCTCTTCTAGTTTTCATGAAAAACGCATTTAAAGTTTTTCATACAAAAGTCCTAAGAAAATCAATTTTTATATGGAAATACTAGTGATCACAGAATTTCGTTATATTATCTCTAGCTCTTCTAGTTTTCAAGATAAACGCATTTGAAGGTTTTCATTCCAAATTCCTTAGAAAATCAATTTTTATATGGAAAAGCAAGTGATCACAGATTGTCGTTCTTTTTGCTCTAGCTCTTCTAGTTTTCAGGAAAAACGTATTTAAAGTTTTTCCGTACAAACGTCCTAAGAAAATCCATTTTTATATGGAAATACTAGTGATCACAGAATTTCGTTATTTTATTTCTAGCTCTTCTAGTTTGCAAGATAAACGCATTTGAAGTTTTTAAGTCCAAATTCCTTAGAAAATCAATTTTTATATGAAAAAGCAAGTGATCACAGATTTTCGTTATTTTTGCTCTAGATCTGCTAGTTTTCAAGAAAAACGCATTTAAAATTTTTCATAGAAAATTCCTTACAAAATCCATTTTTATATGGAAATACTAGTAATCACAGAATTTCGTTATTTTACCTTTAGCTCTTCTAGTTTTCAATATAAACGCATTTGAAGTTTTTCATACCAAATTCCGTAGAAAATCAATTTTTATATGGAAAAGCAAGTGATCACAGATTTTCGTTCTCTTTGCTCTAGCTCTTCTAGTTTTCAGGAAAAACGTATTTAAAGTTTTTCCGTACAAACGTCCTAAGAAAATCCATTTTTATATGGAAATACTAATGATCACAGATTTTCGTTCTTTTTGCTCTAGCTCTTCTAGTTTTCAAGAAAAACGCATTTAAAGTTTTTTTTACACAAACGTCCTTGGAAAATCAATTTTTATATGGAAATACTAAAGATCACAGATTTTCGTTCTTTTGCTCTAGCTCTTCTAGTTTTCAAGAAAAACGCATTTAAAATTTTTCATAGAAAATTCCTTACAAAATCCATTTTTATATGGAAATACTAGCAATCACAGAATTTCGTTATTTTACCTCTAGCTCTTCTAGTTTTCAATATAAACGCATTTGAAGTTTTTCATACAAATTCCGTAGAAAATCAATTTTTATATGGAAAAGCAAGTGATCACAGATTTTCGTTCTTTTTGCTCTAGCTCTTCTAGTTTTCAAGAAAAACGCATTTAAAATTTTTCATAGAAAATTCCTTACAAAATCCATTTTTATATGGAAATACTAGTGATCACAGAATTTCGTTATTTTATCTCTAGCTCTTCTAGTTTTCAAGATAAACGCATTTGAAGTTTTTCATACCAAATTCCTTAGAAAATCAATTTTTATATGGAAAAGCATTTTCGTTCTTTTTGCTCTAGCTCTTCTAGTTTTCAGGTAAAACGTATTAAGAGTTTTTCCGTACAAACGTCCTAAGAAAATCCATTTTTATATGGAAATACTAGTGATCACAGAATTTCGTTATTTTATCTCTAGCTCTTCTAGTTTTCAATATAAACGCATTTGAAGTTTTTGATACCAAATTCCTTAGAAAATCAATTTTTATATGGAAAAGCAAGTGATCACAGATTTTCGTTCTTTTTGCTCTAGCTCATCTAGTTTTCAGGAAAAACGTATTAAAGTTTTTCCGTACAAACGTCCTAAGAAAATCCATTTTTATATGGAAATACTAATGATCACAGATTTTCGTTCTTTTTGCTCTAGCTCTTCTAGTTTTCAAGAAAAACGCATTTAAAGTTTTTTTTAAACACAAACGTCCTTGGAAAATCAATTTTTATATGGAAATACTAAAGATCACAGATTTTCGTTCTTTTGCTCTAGCTCTTCTAGTTTTCAAGAAAAACGCATTTAAAATTTTTCATAGAAAATTCCTTACAAAATCCATTTTTATATGGAAATACTAGTGATCACAGAATTTCGTTATTTTATCTCTAGCTCTTCTAGTTTTCTATATAAACGCATTTGAAGTTTTTCATACAAAATTCCTTAGAAAATCAATTTTTATATGGAAAAGCAAGTGATCACAGATTTTCGTTCTTTTTGCTCTAGCTCTTCTAGTTTTCAGGAAAAACGTATTTAAAGTTTTTCCGTACAAACGTCCTAAGAAAATCCATTTTTATATGGAAATACTAGTAATCACAGAATTTCGTTATTTTTGCTCTAGCTCTTCTAGTTTTCAAGAAAAACGCATTTAAAATTTTTCATACAAAATTCCTTAGAAAGTCCATTTTTATATGGAAATACTAGTGATCACAGAATTTCGTTATTTTATCTCTAGCTCTTCTAGTTTTCAAGAAAAACGCGTTTAAAAATTTTCATACAAAATTCCTAAGAAAATCAAATTTTCAAAAATGTATAAAAATTTTCACAAATACAATTTGGATAAAGTGCTTATAGGTTATTTTAGCCCTGTCCATAGTCTTCATTTTCCATTAGGTTTGATTCCCTGCGATCGAAGGGTTTGGACACAGTGGCCATACCCCTCACACAGCACTTTCAAGAGAATTTCACTCTAAGTCAAATTTTCAAAAATGTATTAAAATTTTCACAAATACAATTTGGATAAAGTGCTTATAGGTTATTGTAGCCCTGTCCATAGTCTTCATTTTCCATTAGGTTTGGTTCCCTGCGATCGAAGGGTTTGGACACAGTGGCCATATCCCTCACACAGCACTTTCAAGAGAATTTCACTCTAAGTCAAATTTTCAAAAATGTATAAAAATTTTCACAAAAACAATTTGGATAAAGTGCTTATAGGTTATTGTAGCCCTGTCCATAGTCTTCATTTTCCATTAGGTTTGATTCCCTGCGATCGAAGGGTTTGGACACAGTGGCCATATCCCTCACACAGCACTTTCAAGAGAATTTCACTCTAAGTCAAATTTTCAAAAATGTATAAAAATTTTCACAAATACAATTTGGATAAAGTGCTTATAGGTTATTGTAGCTTATAGGTTGTAGCCCTGTCCATAGTCTTCATTTTCCATTAGGTTTGATTCCCTGCGATCGAAGGGTTTGGACACAGTGGCCATATCCCTCACACAGCACTTTCAAGAGAATTTCACTCTAAGTCAAATTTTCAAAAATGTATAAACATTTTCACAAAAACAATTTGGATAAAGTGCTTATAGGTTATTGTTGCCCTGTCCATAGTCTTCATTTTCCATTAGGTTTGATTCCCTACGATCGAAGGGTTTGGACACAGTGGCCATATCCCTCACACAGCACTTTCAAGAGAATTTCACTCTAAGTCAAATTTTCAAAAATGTATTTAAATTTTCACAAATACAATTTGGATAAAGTACTTATAGGTTATTGTAGCCCTGTCCATAGTCTTCATTTTCCATTAAGTTTGGTTCCCTGCGATCGAAGGGTTTGGACACAGTGGCCATATCCCTCACACAGCACTTTCAAGAGAATTTCACTCTAAGTCAAATTTTCAAAAATGTTAAACATTTTCACAAATACAATTTGGATAAAGTGCTTATAGGTTATTTTAGCCCTGTCCATAGTCTTCATTTTCCATTAGGTTTGATTCCCTGCGATCGAAGGGTTTGGACACAGTGGCCATATCCCTCACACAGCACTTTCAAGATAATTTCACTCTAAGCCAAATTTTCAAAAATGTATAAAAATTTTCACAAATACAATTTGGATAGAGTGCTTATAGGTTATTGTAGCCCTGCCCATAGTCTTCATTTTCCATTAGGTTTAATTCCCTGCGATCGAAGGGTTTGGACACAGTAGCCATATCCCTCACACAGCACTTTCAAGAGAATTTCACTCTAAGTCAAATTTTCAAAAATGTATAAAAATTTTCACAAATACAATTTGGATAAAGTGCTTATAGGTTATTGTAGCCCTGTCCATAGTCTTCATTTTCCATTAGGTTTGATTCCCTGCGATCGAAGGGTTTGGACACAGTGGCCATATCCCTCACACAGCACTTTCAAGAGAATTTCACTCTAAGTCAAATTTTCAAAAATGTATAAAAATTTTCACAAAAACAATTTGGATAAAGTGCTTATAGGTTATTGTTGCCCTGTCCATAGTCTTCATTTTCCATTAGGTTTGATTCCCTGCGATCGAAGGGTTTGGACACAGTGGCCATATCCCTCACACAGCACTTTCAAGAGAATTTCACTCTAAGTCAAATTTTCAAAAATGTATAAAAATTTTCACAAATTCAATTTGGATAAAGTGCTTATAGGTTATTGTAGCTTATAGGTTGTAGCCCTGTCCATAGTCTTCATTTTCCATTAGGTTTGATTCCCTGCGATCGAAGGGTTTGGACACAGTGGCCATATCCCTCACACAGCACTTTCAAGAGAATTTCACTCTAAGTCAAATTTTCAAAAATGTATAAACATTTTCACAAAAACAATTTGGATAAAGTGCTTATAGGTTATTGTTGTCCTGTCCATAGTCTTCATTTTCCATTAGGTTTGATTCCCTACGATCGAAGGGTTTGGACACAGTGGCCATATCCCTCACACAGCACTTTCAAGAGAATTTCACTCTAAGTCAAATTTTCAAAAATGTATTTAAATTTTCACAAATACAATTTGGATAAAGTGCTTATAGGTTATTGTAGCCCTGTCCATAGTCTTCATTTTCCATTAGGTTTGATTCCCTGCGATCGAAGGGTTTGGACACAGTGGCCATATCCCTCACACAGCACTTTCAAGAGAATTTCACTCTAAGTCAAATTTTCAAAAATGTATAAAAATTTTCACAAATACAATTTGGATAAAGTGCTTATAGGTTATTGTAGCTTATAGGTTGTAGCCCTGTCCATAGTCTTCATTTTCCATTAGGTTTGATTCCCTGCGATCGAAGGGTTTGGACACAGTGGCCATATCCCTCACACAGCACTTTCAAGAGAATTTCACTCTAAGTCAAATTTTCAAAAATGTATAAACATTTTCACAAAAACAATTTGGATAAAGTGCTTATAGGTTATTGTTGCCCTGTCCATAGTCTTCATTTTCCATTAGGTTTGATTCCCTACGATCGAAGGGTTTGGACACAGTGGCCATATCCCTCACACAGCACTTTCAAGAGAATTTCACTCTAAGTCAAATTTTCAAAAATGTATTTAAATTTTCACAAATACAATTTGGATAAAGTACTTATAGGTTATTGTAGCCCTGTCCATAGTCTTCATTTTCCATTAAGTTTGGTTCCCTGCGATCGAAGGGTTTGGACACAGTGGCCATATCCCTCACACAGCACTTTCAAGAGAATTTCACTCTAAGTCAAATTTTCAAAAATGTTAAACATTTTCACAAATACAATTTGGATAAAGTGCTTATAGGTTATTTTAGCCCTGTCCATAGTCTTCATTTTCCATTAGGTTTGATTCCCTGCGATCGAAGGGTTTGGACACAGTGGCCATATCCCTCACACAGCACTTTCAAGATAATTTCACTCTAAGCCAAATTTTCAAAAATGTATAAAAATTTTCACAAATACAATTTGGATAGAGTGCTTATAGGTTATTGTAGCCCTGCCCATAGTCTTCATTTTCCATTAGGTTTAATTCCCTGCGATCGAAGGGTTTGGACACAGTAGCCATATCCCTCACACAGCACTTTCAAGAGAATTTCACTCTAAGTCAAATTTTCAAAAATGTATAAAAATTTTCACAAATACAATTTGGATAAAGTGCTTATAGGTTATTGTAGCCCTGTCCATAGTCTTCATTTTCCATTAGGTTTGATTCCCTGCGATCGAAGGGTTTGGACACAGTGGCCATATCCCTCACACAGCACTTTCAAGAGAATTTCACTCTAAGTCAAATTTTCAAAAATGTATAAAAATTTTCACAAAAACAATTTGGATAAAGTGCTTATAGGTTATTGTTGCCCTGTCCATAGTCTTCATTTTCCATTAGGTTTGATTCCCTGCGATCGAAGGGTTTGGACACAGTGGCCATATCCCTCACACAGCACTTTCAAGAGAATTTCACTCTAAGTCAAATTTTCAAAAATGTATAAAAATTTTCACAAATTCAATTTGGATAAAGTGCTTATAGGTTATTGTAGCTTATAGGTTGTAGCCCTGTCCATAGTCTTCATTTTCCATTAGGTTTGATTCCCTGCGATCGAAGGGTTTGGACACAGTGGCCATATCCCTCACACAGCACTTTCAAGAGAATTTCACTCTAAGTCAAATTTTCAAAAATGTATAAACATTTTCACAAAAACAATTTGGATAAAGTGCTTATAGGTTATTGTTGTCCTGTCCATAGTCTTCATTTTCCATTAGGTTTGATTCCCTACGATCGAAGGGTTTGGACACAGTGGCCATATCCCTCACACAGCACTTTCAAGAGAATTTCACTCTAAGTCAAATTTTCAAAAATGTATTTAAATTTTCACAAATACAATTTGGATAAAGTGCTTATAGGTTATTGTAGCCCTGTCCATAGTCTTCATTTTCCATTAAGTTTGGTTCCCTGCGATCGAAGGGTTTGGACACAGTGGCCATATCCCTCACACAGCACTTTCAAGAGAATTTCACTCTAAGTCAAATTTTCAAAAATGTTAAACATTTTCACAAATACAATTTGGATAAAGTGCTTATAGGTTATTTTAGCCCTGTCCATAGTCTTCATTTTCCATTAGGTTTGATTCCCTGCGATCGAAGGGTTTGGACACAGTGGCCATATCCCTCACACAGCACTTTCAAGATAATTTCACTCTAAGCCAAATTTTCAAAAATGTATAAAAATTTTCACAAATACAATTTGGATAGAGTGCTTATAGGTTCTTGTAGCCCTGCCCATAGTCTTCATTTTCCATTAGGTTTAATTCCCTGCGATCGAAGGGTTTGGACACAGTAGCCATATCCCTCACACAGCACTTTCAAGAGAATTTCACTCTAAGTCAAATTTTCAAAAATGTATAAAAATTTTCACAAATACAATTTGGATAAAGTGCTTATAGGTTATTGTAGCCCTGTCCATAGTCTTCATTTTCCATTAGGTTTGATTCATATCCCTCACACAGCACTTTCAAGAGAATTTCACTCTAAGTCAAATTTTCAAAAATGTATAAAAATTTTCACAAATACAATTTGGATAAAGTGCTCATAGTTTATTGTAGCCCTGTCCATAGTCTTCATTTACCATTAGGTTTGATTCCCTGCGATCGAAGGGTTTGGACACAGTGGCCATATCCCTCACACAGCACTTTCAAGAGAATTTCACTCTAAGTCAAATTTTCAAAAATGTATAAAAATTTTCACAAATACAATTTGGATAAAGTGCTTATAGGTTATTGTAGCTTATAGGTTATTGTAGCCCTGTCCATAGTCTTCATTTTCCATTAGGTTTGATTTCCTGCGATCGAAGGGTTTGGACACAGTGGCCATATCCCTCACACAGCACTTTCAAGAGAATTTCACTCTAAGTCAAATTTTCAAAAATGTATAAAAATTTTCACAAATAGTCTTTATTTTCCATTAGGTTTGATTCCCTGCGATCGAAGGGTTTGGACACAGTGGCCATATCCCACACAGCACTTTCAAGAGAATTTCACTCTAAGTCAAATTTTCAAAAATGTATAAAAATTATCACAAATACAATTTGGATAAAGTGCTTATAGGTTATTGTAGCCCTGTCCATAGTCTTCATTTTCCATTAGGTTTGATTCCCTGCGATCGAAGGGTTTGGACACAGTGGCCATATCCCTCACACAGCACTTTCAAGAGAATTTCACTCTAAGTCAAATTTTCAAAAATGTATAAAAATTTTCAAAAATACAATTTGGATAAAGTGCTTATAGGTTATTGTAGCCCTGTCCATAGTCTTCATTTTCCATTAGGTTTGATTCCCTGCGATCGAAGGGTTTGGACACAGTGGTCATATCCCTCACACAGCACTTTCAAGAGAATTTCACTCTAAGTCAAATTTTCAAAAATGTATTAAAATTTTCACAAATACAATTTGGATAAAGTGCTTATAGGTTATTGTAGCCCTGTCCATAGTCTTCATTTTCCATTAGGTTTGGTTCCCTGCGATCGAAGGGTTTGGACACAGTGGCCATATCCCTCACACAGCACTTTCAAGAGAATTTCACTCTAAGTCAAATTTTCAAAAATGTATAAAAATTTTCACAAATACAATTTGGATAAAGTGCTTATAGGTTATTGTAGCCCTGTCCATAGTCTTCATTTTCCATTAGGTTTGATTCCCTGCGATCGAAGGGTTTGGACACAGTGGCCATATCCCTCACACAGCACTTTCAAGAGAATTTCACTCTAAGTCAAATTTTCAAAAATGTTAAACATTTTCACAAATACAATTTGGATAAAGTGCTTATAGGTTATTTTAGCCCTGTCCATAGTCTTCATTTTCCATTAGGTTTGATTCCCTGCGATCGAAGGGTTTGGACACAGTGGCCATATCCCTCACACAGCACTTTCAAGATAATTTCACTCTAAGCCAAATTTTCAAAAATGTATAAAAATTTTCACAAATACAATTTGGATAGAGTGCTTATAGGTTCTTGTAGCCCTGCCCATAGTCTTCATTTTCCATTAGGTTTAATTCCCTGCGATCGAAGGGTTTGGACACAGTAGCCATATCCCTCACACAGCACTTTCAAGAGAATTTCACTCTAAGTCAAATTTTCAAAAATGTATAAAAATTTTCACAAATACAATTTGGATAAAGTGCTTATAGGTTATTGTAGCCCTGTCCATAGTCTTCATTTTCCATTAGGTTTGATTCATATCCCTCACACAGCACTTTCAAGAGAATTTCACTCTAAGTCAAATTTTCAAAAATGTATAAAAATTTTCACAAATACAATTTGGATAAAGTGCTCATAGTTTATTGTAGCCCTGTCCATAGTCTTCATTTACCATTAGGTTTGATTCCCTGCGATCGAAGGGTTTGGACACAGTGGCCATATCCCTCACACAGCACTTTCAAGAGAATTTCACTCTAAGTCAAATTTTCAAAAATGTATAAAAATTTTCACAAATACAATTTGGATAAAGTGCTTATAGGTTATTGTAGCCCTGTCCATAGTCTTCATTTTCCATTAGGTTTGATTCCCTGCGATCGAAGGGTTTGGACACAGTGGCCATATCCCTCACACAGCACTTTCAAGAGAATTTCACTCTAAGTCAAATTTTCAAAAATGTATAAAAATTTTCACAAATACAATTTGGATAAAGTGCTTATAGGTTATTGTTGCCCTGTCCATAGTCTTCATTTTCCATTAGGTTTGCTTCCCTTCGATCGAAGGGTTTGGACACAGTGGCGATATCCCTCACACAGCACTTTCAAGAGAATTTCACTCTAAGTCAAATTTTCAAAAATGCATAAAAATTTTCACAAATACAATTTGGATAAAGTGCTTATAGGTTATTGTAGCTTATAGGTTATTGTAGCCCTGTCTAAGTCTTCATTTTCCATTAGGTTTGATTCCCTGCGATCGAAGGGTTTGGACACAGTGGCCATATCCCTCACACAGCACTTTCAAGAGAATTTCACTCTAAGTCAAATTTTCAAAAATGTATAAAAATTTTCACAAATACAATTTGGATAAACTGCTTATAGGTTATTTTAGCCCTGTCCATAGTCTTCATTTTCCATTAGGTTTGATTCCCTGCGATCGAAGGGTTTGGACACAGTGGCCATATTCCTCACACAGCACTTTCAAGATAATTTCACTCTAAGCCAAATTTTCAAAAATGTATAAAAATTTTCACAAATACAATTTGGATAAAGTGCTTATAGGTTATTGTAGCCCTGTCCATAGTCTTCATTTTCCAATAGGTTTGATTCCCTGCGATCGAAGGGTTTGGACACAGTGGCCATATCCCTCACACAGCACTTTCAAGAGAATTTCACTCTAAGTCAAATTTTCAAAAATGTATAACAATTTTCTCAAATACAATTTGGATAAAGTACTTATAGGTTATTGTAGCCCTGTCCATAGTCTTCATTTTTCATTAGGTTTGATTCCCTGCGATCGAAGGGTTTGGACACAGTGGCCATATCCCTCACACAGCACTTTCAAGAGAATTTCACTCTAAGTCAAATTTTCAAAAATGTATAACAATTTTCACAAATACAATTTGGATAAAGTACTTATAGGTTATTGTAGCCCTGTCCATAGTCTTCATTTTTCATTAGGTTTGATTCCCTGCGATCGAAGGGTTTGGACACAGTGGCCATATCCCTCACACAGCACTTTCAAGAGAATTTCACTCTAAGTCAAATTTTCAAAAATGTATAAAAATTTTCACAAATACAATTTGGATAAAGTGCTTATAGGTTATTGTAGCTTATAGGTTATTGTAGCCCTGTCCATAGTCTTCATTTTCCATTAGGTTTGATTTCCTGCGATCGAAGGGTTTGGACACAGTGGCCATATCCCTCACACAGCACTTTCAAGAGAATTTCACTCTAAGTCAAATTTTCAAAAATGTATAAAAATTTTCACAAATAGTCTTTATTTTCCATTAGGTTTGATTCCCTGCGATCGAAGGGTTTGGACACAGTGGCCATATCCCACACAGCACTTTCAAGAGAATTTCACTCTAAGTCAAATTTTCAAAAATGTATAAAAATTATCACAAATACAATTTGGATAAAGTGCTTATAGGTTATTGTAGCCCTGTCCATAGTCTTCATTTTCCATTAGGTTTGATTCCCTGCGATCGAAGGGTTTGGACACAGTGGCCATATCCCTCACACAGCACTTTCAAGAGAATTTCACTCTAAGTCAAATTTTCAAAAATGTATAAAAATTTTCAAAAATACAATTTGGATAAAGTGCTTATAGGTTATTGTAGCCCTGTCCATAGTCTTCATTTTCCATTAGGTTTGATTCCCTGCGATCGAAGGGTTTGGACACAGTGGTCATATCCCTCACACAGCACTTTCAAGAGAATTTCACTCTAAGTCAAATTTTCAAAAATGTATTAAAATTTTCACAAATACAATTTGGATAAAGTGCTTATAGGTTATTGTAGCCCTGTCCATAGTCTTCATTTTCCATTAGGTTTGGTTCCCTGCGATCGAAGGGTTTGGACACAGTGGCCATATCCCTCACACAGCACTTTCAAGAGAATTTCACTCTAAGTCAAATTTTCAAAAATGTATAAAAATTTTCACAAATACAATTTGGATAAAGTGCTTATAGGTTATTGTAGCCCTGTCCATAGTCTTCATTTTCCATTAGGTTTGATTCCCTGCGATCGAAGGGTTTGGACACAGTGGCCATATCCCTCACACAGCACTTTCAAGAGAATTTCACTCTAAGTCAAATTTTCAAAAATGTATAAAAATTTTCACAAATACAATTTGGATAAAGTGCTTATAGGTTATTGTAGCACTGTCCATAGTCTTCATTTTCCATTAGGTTTGATTCCCTGCGATCGAAGGGTTTGGACACAGTGGCCATATCCCTCACACAGCACTTTCAAGAGAATTTCACTCTAAGTCAAATTTTCAAAAATGTATAAAAATTTTCACAAATACAATTTGGATAAAGTGCTTATAGGTTATTGTAGCCCTGTCCATAGTCTTCATTTTTCATTAGGTTTGATTCCCTGCGATCGAAGGGTTTGGACACAGTGGCCATATCCCTCACACAGCACTTTCAAGAGAATTTCACTCTAAGTCAAATTTTCAAAAATGTATAAAAATTTTCACAAATACAATTTGGATAAAGTGCTCATAGGTTATTGTAGCTTACAGGTTATTGTAGCCCTGTCCATAGTCTTCATTTTCCATTAGGATTGATTCCCTGCGATCGAAGGGTTTGGACACAGTGGCCATATCCCTGACACAGCACTTTCAAGAGAATTTCACTCTAAGTCAAATTTTCAAAAATGTATTAAAATTTTCACAAATACAATTTGGATAAAGTGCTTATAGGTTATTGTAGCCCTGTCCATAGTCTTCATTTTCCATTAAGTTTGGTTCCCTGCGATCGAAGGGTTTGGACACAGTGGCCATATCCCTCACACAGCACTTTCAAAATAATTTCACTCTAAGCCAAATTTTCAAAAATGTATAAAAATTTTCACAAATACAATTTGGATAAAGTGCTTATAGGTTATTGTAGCCCTGTCCATAGTCTTCATTTTCCATTAGGTTTGATTCCCTGCGATCGAAGGGTTTGGACACAGTGGCCATATCCCTCACACAGCACTTTCAAGAGAATTTCACTCTAAGTCAAATTTTCAAAAATGTATAAAAATTTTCACAAATGCAATTTGGATAAAGTACTTATAGGTTATTCTAGCCCTGTCCATAGTCTTCATTTTCCATTAGGTTTGATTCCCTGCGATCGAAGGGTTTGGACACAGTGGCCATATCCCTCACACAGCACTTTCAAGAGAATTTCACTCTAAGTCAAATTTTCAAAAATGTATAAAAATTTTCACAAATACAATTTGGATAAAGTGCTTATAGGTTATTGTAGCCCTGTCCATAGTCTTCATTTTCCATTAGGTTTGATTTCCTTCGATCGAAGGGTTTGGACACAGTGGCCATATCCCTCACACAGCATTTTCAAGAGAATTTCACTCTAAGTCAAATTTTCAAAAATGTATAAAAATTTTCACAAATAGTCTTTATTTTCCATAAGGTTTGATTCCCTGCGATCGAAGGGTTTGGACACAGTGGCCATATCCCTCACACAGCACTTTCAAGAGAATTTCACTCTAAGTCAAATTTTCAAAAATGTATAAAAATTTTCAAAAATACAATTTGGATAAAGTGCTTATAGGTTATTGTAGCCCTGTCCATAGTCTTCATTTTCCATTAGGTTTGATTGCCTGCGATCGAAGGGTTTGGACACAGTGGCCATATCCCTCACACAGCACTTTCAAGAGAATTTCACTCTAAGTCAAATTTTCAAAAATGTATTAAAATTTTCACAAATACAATTTGGATAAAGTGCTTATAGGTTATTGTAGCCCTGTCCATAGTCTTCATTTTCCATTAGGTTTGGTTCCCTGCGATCGAAGGGTTTGGACACAGTGGCCATATCCCTCACACAGCACTTTCAAGAGAATTTCACTCTAAGTCAAATTTTCAAAAATGTATTAAAATTTTCACAAATACAATTTGGATAAAGTGCTTATAGGTTATTGTAGCCCTGTCCATAGTCTTCATTTTCCATTAGGTTTGGTTCCCTGCGATCGAAGGGTTTGGACACAGTGGCCATATCCCTCACACAGCACTTTCAAGAGAATTTCACTCTAAGTCAAATTTTCAAAAATGTATAAAAATTTTCACAAATACAATTTGGATAAAGTGCTTATAGGTTATTGTAGCCCTGTCCATAGTCTTCATTCTCCATTAGGTTTGATTCCCTGCGATCGAATGGTTTGGACACAGTGGCCATATCCCTCACACAGCACTTTCAAGAGAATTTCACTCTAAGTCAAATTTTCAAAAATGTATAACAATTTTCACAAATACAATTTGGATAAAGTACTTATAGGTTATTGTAGCCCTGTCCATAGTCTTCATTTTCCATTAGGTTTGATTCCCTGCGATCGAAGGGTTTGGACACAGTGGCCATATCCCTCAAACAGCACTTTCAAGAGAATTTCACTCTAAGTCAAATTTTCAAAAATGTATAAAAATTTTCACAAATACAATTTGGATAAAGTGCTTATAGGTTATTGTAGCTTATAGGTTATTGTAGCCCTGTCCATAGTCTTCATTTTCCATTAGGTTTGATTCCCTGCGATCGAAGGGTTTGGACACAGTAGCCATATCCCTCACACAGCACTTTCAAGAGAATTTCTCTCTAAGTTAAATTTTCAAAAATGTATAAAATTTTCACAAATACAATTTGGATAAAGTGCTTATAGGTTATTGTAGCCCTGTCCATAGTCTTCATTTTCCATTAGGTTTGATTCCCTGCGATCGAAGGGCTTGGACACGGTGGCCATATCCCTCACACAGCACTTTCAAGAGAATTTCACTCTAAGTCAAATTTTCAAAAATGTATAAAAATTTTCACAAATACAATTTGGCTAAAGTGCTTATAGGTTATTGTAGCCCTGTCCATAGTCTTCATTTTCCATTAGGTTTGATTCCCTGCGATCGAAGGGTTTGGACACAGTGGCCATATCCCTCACACAGCACTTTCAAGAGAATTTCACTCTAAGTCAAATTTTCAAAAATGTATAAAAATTTTCACAAATAGTCTTTATTTTCCATTAGGTTTGATTCCCTGCGATCGAAGGGTTTGGACACAGTGGCCATATCCCTCACACAGCACTTTCAAGAGAATTTCACTCTAAGTCAAATTTTCAAAAATGTATTAAAATTTTCACAAATACAATTTGGATAAAGTGCTTATAGGTTATTGTAGCCCTGTCCATAGTCTTCATTTTCCATTAGGTTTGGTTCCCTGCGATCGAAGGGTTTGGACACAGTGGCCATATCCCTCACACAGCACTTTCAAGAGAATTTCACTCTAAGTCAAATTTTCAAAAATGTATAAAAATTTTCACAAATACAATTTGGATAAAGTGCTTATAGGTTATTGTAGCCCTGTCCATAGTCTTCATTCTCCATTAGGTTTGATTCCCTGCGATCGAATGGTTTGGACACAGTGGCCATATCCCTCACACAGCACTTTCAAGAGAATTTCACTCTAAGTCAAATTTTCAAAAATGTATAAAAATTTTCACAAATACAATTTGGATAAAGTGCTTATAGGTTATTGTAGCCCTGTCCATAGTCTTCATTTTCCATTAGGTTTGATTCCCTGCGATCGAAGGGTTTGGACACAGTGGCCATATCCCTCACACAGCACTTTCAAGAGAATTTCACTCTAAGTCAAATTTTCAAAAATGTATAAAAATTTTCACAAATACAATTTGGATAAAGTGCTTATAGGTTATTGTAGCACTGTCCATAGTCTTCATTTTCCATTAGGTTTGATTCCCTGCGATCGAAGGGTTTGGACACAGTGGCCATATCCCTCACACAGCACTTTCAAGAGAATTTCACTCTAAGTCAAATTTTCAAAATTGTATAACAATTTTCACAAATACAATTTGGATAAAGTACTTATAGGTTATTGTAGCCCTGTCCATAATCTTCATTTTTCATTAGGTTTGATTCCCTGCGATCGAAGGGTTTGGACACAGTGGCCATATCCCTCACACAGCACTTTCAAGAGAATTTCACTCTAAGTCAAATTTTCAAAAATGTATAAAAATTTTCACAAATACAATTTGGATAAAGTGCTTATAGGTTATTGTAGCTTATAGGTTATTGTAGCCCTGTCCATAGTCTTCATTTTCCATTAGGTTTGATTTCCTGCGATCGAAGGTTTTGGACACAGTGGCCATATCCCTCACACAGCACTTCAAGAGAATTTCACTCTAAGTCAAATTTTCAAAAATGTATAAAAATTTTCACAAATAGTCTTTATTTTCCATTAGGTTTGATTCCCTGCGATCGAAGGGTTTGGACACAGTGGCCATATCCCACACAGCACTTTCAAGAGAATTTCACTCTAAGTCAAATTTTCAAAAATGTATAAAAATTATCACAAATACAATTTGGATAAAGTGCTTATAGGTTATTGTAGCCCTGTCCATAGTCTTCATTTTCCATTAGGTTTGATTCCCTGCGATCGAAGGGTTTGGACACAGTAGCCATATCCCTCACACAGCACTTTCAAGAGAATTTCACTCTAAGTCAAATTTTCAAAAATGTATAAAAATTTTCAAAAATACAATTTGGATAAAGTGCTTATAGGTTATTGTAGCCCTGTCCATAGTCTTCATTTTCCATTAGGTTTGATTCCCTGCGATCGAAGGGTTTGGACACAGTGGCCATATCCCTCACACAGCACTTTCAAGAGAATTTCACTCTAAGTCAAATTTTCAAAAATGTATTAAAATTTTCACAAATACAATTTGGATAAAGTGCTTATAGGTTATTGTAGCCCTGTCCATAGTCTTCATTTTCCATTAGGTTTGATTCCCTGCGATCGAAGGGTTTGGACACAGTAGCCATATCCCTCACACAGCACTTTCAAGAGAATTTCACTCTAAGTCAAATTTTCAAAAATGTATAAAAATTTTCAAAAATACAATTTGGATAAAGTGCTTATAGGTTATTGTAGCCCTGTCCATAGTCTTCATTTTCCATTAGGTTTGATTCCCTGCGATCGAAGGGTTTGGACACAGTGGCCATATCCCTCACACAGCACTTTCAAGAGAATTTCACTCTAAGTCAAATTTTCAAAAATGTATAAAAATTTTCACAAATACAATTTGGATAAAGTGCTTATAGGTTATTGTAGCCCTGTCCATAGTCTTCATTTTCCATTAGGTTTGGTTCCCTGCGATCGAAGGGTTTGGACACAGTAGCCATATCCCTCACACAGCACTTTCAAGAGAATTTCACTCTAAGTCAAATTTTCAAAAATGTATAAAAATTTTCACAAATACAATTTGGATAAAGTGCTTATAGGTTATTGTAGCTTATAGGTTATTGTAGCCCTGTCCATAGTCTTCATTTTCCATTAGGTTTGATTTCCTGCGATCGAAGGGTTTGGACACAGTGGCCATATCCCTCACACAGCACTTTCAAGAGAATTTCACTCTAAGTTAAATTTTCAAAAATGTATAAAAATTTTCACAAATAGTCTTTATTTTCCATTAGGTTTGGTTCCCTGCGATCGAAGGGTTTGGACACAGTGGCCATATCCCTCACACAGCACTTTCAAGAGAATTTCACTCTAAGTCAAATTTTCAAAAATGTATAACAATTTTCGCAAATACAATTTGGATAAAGTGCTTATAGGTTATTGTAGCCCTGTCCATAGTCTTCATTTTCCATTAGGTTTGATTCTTTGCGATCGAAGGGTTTGGACACAGTGGCCATATCCCTCACACAGCACTTTCAAGAGAATTTCACTCTAAGTCAAATTTTCAAAAATGTATAAAAATTTTCACAAATACAATTTGGATAAAGTGCTTATAGGTTATTGTAGCCCTGTCCATAGTCTTCATTCTCCATTAGGTTTGATTCCCTGCGATCGAAGGGTTTGGACACAGTGGCCATATCCCTCACACAGCACTTTCAAGAGAATTTCACTCTAAGTCAAATTTTCAAAAATGTATAACAATTTTCGCAAATACAATTTGGATAAAGTACTTATAGGTTATTGTAGCCCTGTCCATAGTCTTCATTTTTCATTAGGTTTGATTCCCTGCGATCGAAGGGTTTGGACACAGTGGCCATATCCCTCACACAGCACTTTCAAGAGAATTTCACTCTAAGTCAAATTTTCAAAAATGTATAAAAATTTTCACAAATACAATTTGGATAAAGTGCTTATAGGTTATTGTAGCTTATAGGTTATTGTAGCCCTGTCCATAGTCTTCATTTTCCATTAGGTTTGATTTCCTGCGATCGAAGGGTTTGGACACAGTGGCCATATCCCTCACACAGCACTTTCAAGAGAATTTCACTCTAAGTCAAATTTTCAAAAATGTATAAAAATTTTCACAAATAGTCTTTATTTTCCATTAGGTTTGATTCCCTGCGATCGAAGGGTTCGGACACAGTGGCCATATCCCACACAGCACTTTCAAGAGAATTTCACTCTAAGTCAAATTTTCAAAAATGTATAAAAATTATCACAAATACAATTTGGATAAAGTGCTTATAGGTTATTGTAGCCCTGTCCATAGTCTTCATTTTCCATTAGGTTTGATTCCCTGCGATCGAAGGGTTTGGACACAGTGGCCATATCCCTCACACAGCACTTTCAAGAGAATTTCACTCTAAGTCAAATTTTCAAAAATGTATAAAAATTTTCAAAAATACAATTTGGATAAAGTGCTTATAGGTTATTGTAGCCCTGTCCATAGTCTTCATTTTCCATTAGGTTTGATTCCCTGCGATCGAAGGGTTTGGACACAGTGGCCATATCCCTCACACAGCACTTTCAAGAGAATTTCACTCTAAGTCAAATTTTCAAAAATGTATTAAAATTTTCACAAATACAATTTGGATAAAGTGCTTATAGGTTATTGTAGCCCTGTCCATAGTCTTCATTTTCCATTAGGTTTGGTTCCCTGCGATCGAAGGGTTTGGACACAGTGGCCATATCCCTCACACAGCACTTTCAAGAGAATTTCACTCTAAGTCAAATTTTCAAAAATGTATAAAAATTTTCACAAATACAATTTGGATAAAGTGCTTATAGGTTATTGTAGCCCTGTCCATAGTCTTCATTTTCCATTAGGTTTGATTCCCTGCGATCGAAGGGTTTGGACACAGTGGCCATATCCCTCACACAGCACTTTCAAGAGAATTTCACTCTAAGTCAAATTTTCAAAAATGTATAAAAATTTTCACAAATACAATTTGGATAAAGTGCTTATAGGTTATTGTAGCACTGTCCATAGTCTTCATTTTCCATTAGGTTTGATTCCCTGCGATCGAAGGGTTTGGACACAGTGGCCATATCCCTCACACAGCACTTTCAAGAGAATTTCACTCTAAGTCAAATTTTCAAAAATGTATAAAAATTTTCACAAATACAATTTGGATAAAGTGCTTATAGGTTATTGTAGCCCTGTCCATAGTCTTCATTTTCCATTAGGTTTGATTCCCTGCGATCGAAGGGTTTGGACACAGTGGCCATATCCCTCACACAGCACTTTCAAGAGAATTTCACTCTAAGTCAAATTTTCAAAAATGTATAAAAATTTTCACAAATACAATTTGGATAAAGTGCTCATAGGTTATTGTAGCTTATAGGTTATTGTAGCCCTGTCCATAGTCTTCATTTTCCATTAGGATTGATTCCCTGCGATCGAAGGGTTTGGACACAGTGGCCATATCCCTCACACAGCACTTTCAAGAGAATTTCACTCTAAGTCAAATTTTCAAAAATGTATAAAAATTTTCACAAAAACAATTTGGATAAAGTGCTTATAGGTTATTGTTGCCCTGTCCATAGTCTTCATTTTCCATTAGGTTTGATTCCCTGCGATCGAAGGGTTTGGACACAGTGGCCATATCCCTCACACAGCACTTTCAAGATAATTTCACTCTAAGCCAAATTTTCAAAAATGTATAAAAATTGTCACAAATACAATTTGGATAAAGTGCTTATAGGTTATTGTAGCCCTGTCCATAGTCTTCATTCTCCATTAGGTTTGATTCCCTGCGATCGAAGGGTTTGGACACAGTGGCCATATCCCTCACACAGCACTTTCAAGAGAATTTCACTCTAAGTCAAATTTTCAAAAATGTATAACAATTTTCGCAAATACAATTTGGATAAAGTACTTATAGGTTATTGTAGCCCTGTCCATAGTCTTCATTTTTCATTAGGTTTGATTCCCTGCGATCGAAGGGTTTGGACACAGTGGCCATATCCCTCACACAGCACTTTCAAGAGAATTTCACTCTAAGTCAAATTTTCAAAAATGTATAAAAATTTTCACAAATACAATTTGGATAAAGTGCTTATAGGTTATTGTAGCTTATAGGTTATTGTAGCCCTGTCCATAGTCTTCATTTTCCATTAGGTTTGATTTCCTGCGATCGAAGGGTTTGGACACAGTGGCCATATCCCTCACACAGCACTTTCAAGAGAATTTCACTCTAAGTCAAATTTTCAAAAATGTATAAAAATTTTCACAAATAGTCTTTATTTTCCATTAGGTTTGATTCCCTGCGATCGAAGGGTTTGGACACAGTGGCCATATCCCACACAGCACTTTCAAGAGAATTTCACTCTAAGTCAAATTTTCAAAAATGTATAAAAATTATCACAAATACAATTTGGATAAAGTGCTTATAGGTTATTGTAGCCCTGTCCATAGTCTTCATTTTCCATTAGGTTTGATTCCCTGCGATCGAAGGGTTTGGACACAGTGGCCATATCCCTCACACAGCACTTTCAAGAGAATTTCACTCTAAGTCAAATTTTCAAAAATGTATTAAAATTTTCACAAATACAATTTGGATAAAGTGCTTATAGGTTATTGTAGCCCTGTCCATAGTCTTCATTTTCCATTAGGTTTGGTTCCCTGCGATCGAAGGGTTTGGACACAGTGGCCATATCCCTCACACAGCACTTTCAAGAGAATTTCACTCTAAGTCAAATTTTCAAAAATGTATAAAAATTTTCACAAATACAATTTGGATAAAGTGCTTATAGGTTATTCTAGCCCTGTCCATAGTCTTCATTTTCCATTAGGTTTGATTCCCTGCGATCGAAGGGTTTAGACACAGTGGCCATATCCCTCACACAGCACTTTCAAGAGAATTTCACTCTAAGTCAAATTTTCAAAAATTTATAAAAATTTTCACAAATACAATTTGGATAAAGTGCTTATAGGTTATTGTAGCTTATAGGTTATTGTAGCCCTGTCCATAGTCTTCATTTTCCATTAGGTTTGATTTCCTTCGATCGAAGGGTTTGGACACAGTGGCCATATCCCTCACACAGCACTTTCAAGAGAATTTCACTCTAAGTCAAATTTTCAAAAATTTATAAAAATTTTCACAAATAGTCTTTATTTTCCATTAGGTTTGATTCCCTGCGATCGAAGGGTTTGGACACAGTGGCCATATCCCTCACACAGCACTTTCAAGAGAATTTCACTCTAAGTCAAATTTTCAAAAATGTATAAAAATTTTCAAAAATACAATTTGGATAAAGTGCTTATAGGTTATTGTAGCCCTGTCCATAGTCTTCATTTTCCATTAGGTTTGATTGCCTGCGATCGAAGGGTTTGGACACAGTGGCCATATCCCTCACACAGCACTTTCAAGAGAATTTCACTCTAAGTCAAATTTTCAAAAATGTATTAAAATTTTCACAAATACAATTTGGATAAAGTGCTTATAGGTTATTGTAGCCCTGTCCATAGTCTTCATTTTCCATTAGGTTTGATTCCCTGCGATCGAAGGGTTTGGACACAGTGGCCATATCCCTCACACAGCACTTTCAAGAGAATTTCACTCTAAGTCAAATTTTCAAAAATGTATAAAAATTTTCACAAATACAATTTGGATAAAGTGCTTATAGGTTATTGTAGCCCTGTCCATAGTCTTCATTCTCCATTAGGTTTGATTCCCTGCGATCGAATGGTTTGGACACAGTGGCCATATCCCTCACACAGCACTTTCAAGAGAATTTCACTCTAAGTCAAATTTTCAAAAATGTATAACAATTTTCACAAATACAATTTGGATAAAGTACTTATAGGTTATTGTAGCCCTGTCCATAGTCTTCATTTTCCATTAGGTTTGATTCCTTGCGATCGAAGGGTTTGGACACAGTGGCCATATCCCTCACACAGCACTTTCAAGAGAATTTCACTCTAAGTCAAATTTTCAAAAATGTATAAAAATTTTCACAAATACAATTTGGATAAAGTGCTTATAGGTTATTGTAGCTTATAGGTTATTGTAGCCCTGTCCATAGTCTTCATTTTCCATTAGGTTTGATTCCCTGCGATCGAAGGGTTTGGACACAGTAGCCATATCCCTCACACAGCACTTTCAAGAGAATTTCTCTCTAAGTCAAATTTTCAAAAATGTATAAAATTTTCACAAATACAATTTGGATAAAGTGCTTATAGGTTATTGTAGCCCTGTCCATAGTCTTCATTTTCCATTAGGTTTGATTCCCTGCGATCGAAGGGTTTGGACACGGTGGCCATATCCCTCACACAGCACTTTCAAGAGAATTTCACTCTAAGTCAAATTTTCAAAAATGTATAAAAATTTTCACAAATACAATTTGGCTAAAGTGCTTATAGGTTATTGTAGCCCTGTCCATAGTCTTCATTTTCCATTAGGTTTGATTCCCTGCGATCGAAGGGTTTGGACACAGTGGCCATATCCCTCACACAGCACTTTCAAGAGAATTTCACTCTAAGTCAAATTTTCAAAAATGTATAAAAATTTTCACAAATAGTCTTTATTTTCCATTAGGTTTGATTCCCTGCGATCGAAGGGTTTGGACACAGTGGCCATATCCCACACAGCACTTTCAAGAGAATTTCACTCTAAGTCAAATTTTCAAAAATGTATAAAAATTATCACAAATACAATTTGGATAAAGTGCTTATAGGTTATTGTAGCCCTGTCCATAGTCTTCATTTTCCATTAGGTTTGATTCCCTGCGATCGAAGGGTTTGGACACAGTGGCCATATCCCTCACACAGCACTTTCAAGAGAATTTCACTCTAAGTCAAATTTTCAAAAATGTATAAAAATTTTCAAAAATACAATTTGAATAAAGTGCTTATAGGTTATTGTAGCCCTGTCCATAGTCTTCATTTTCCATTAGGTTTGATTCCCTGCGATCGAAGGGTTTGGACACAGTGGCCATATCCCTCACACAGCACTTTCAAGAGAATTTCACTCTAAGTCAAATTTTCAAAAATGTATAAAAATTTTCACAAATACAATTTGGATAAAGTGCTTATAGGTTATTGTAGCACTGCCCATAGTCTTCATTTTCCATTAGGTTTGATTCCCTGCGATCGAAGGGTTTGGACACAGTGGCCATATCCCTCACACAGCACTTTCAAGAGAATTTCACTCTAAGTCAAATTTTCAAAAATGTATAAAAATTTTCACAAATACAATTTGGATAAAGTGCTTATAGGTTATTGTAGCCCTGCCCATAGTCTTCATTTTTCATAAGGTTTGATTCCCTGCGATCGAAGGGTTTGGACACAGTAGCCATATCCCTCACACAGCACTTTCAAGAGAATTTCACTCTAAGTCAAATTTTCAAAAATGTATAAAATTTTCACAAATACAATTTGGATAAAGTGCTTATAGGTTGTTGTAGCCCTGTCCATAGTCTTCATTTTCCATTAAGTTTGGTTCCCTGCGAGCGAAGGGTTTGGACACAGTGTCCATATCTTTCACACAGCACTTTCAAGAGAATTTCACTCTGAGTCAAATTTTCAAAAACGTATAAAAATTTTCACAAATACAATTTGGATAAAGTGCTTATAGGTTGTTGTAGCCCTGTCCATAGTCTTCATTTTCCATTAAGTTTGGTTCCCTGCGAGCGAAGGGTTTGGACACAGTGTCCATATCTTTCACACAGCACTTTCAAGAGAATTTCACTCTAAGTCAAATTTTCAAAAATGTATAAAAATTTTCACAAATTTTCCATTAGGTTTGATTCCCTGCGATCGAAGGGTTTGGACACAGTGGCCATATCCCTCACACAGCACTTTCAAGAGAATTTCACTCTAAGTCAAATTTTCAAAAATGTATAAAAATTTTCACAAAAACAATTTGGATAAAGTGCTTATAGGTTATTGTTGCCCTGTCCATAGTCTTCATTTTCCATTAGGCTTGATTCCCTGCGATCGAAGGGTTTGGACACAGTGGCCATATCCCTCACACAGCACTTTCAAGAGAATTTCACTCTAAGTCAAATTTTCAAAAATGTATTAAAATTTTCACAAATAGAATTTGGATAAAGTGCTTATAGGTTATTGTAGCCCTGTCCATAGTCTTCATTTTCCATTAGGTTTGATTCCCTGCGATCGAAGGGTTTGGACACAGTAGCCATATCCCTCACACAGCACTTTCAAGAGAATTTCACTCTAAGTCAAATTTTCAAAAATGTATAAAATTTTCACAAATACAATTTGGATAAAGTGCTTATAGGTTATTGTAGCCCTGTCCATAGTCTTCATTTTTCATTAGGCTTGATTCCCTGCGATCGAAGGGTTTGGACACGGTGGCCATATCCCTCACACAGCACTTTCAAGAGAATTTCACTCTAAGTCAAATTTTCAAAAATGTATAAAAATTTTCACAAATACAATTTGGATAAAGTGCTTATAGGCTATTGTAGCCCTGTCCATAGTCTTCATTTTCCATTAGGTTTGATTCCGTGCGATCGAAGGGTTTGGACACGGTGGCCATATCCCTCACACAGCACTTTCAAGAGAATTTCACTCTAAGTCAAATTTTCAAAAATGTATAAAAATTTTCACAAATACAATTTGGATAAAGTGCTTATAGGTTATTGTAGCCCTGTCCATAGTCTTCATTTTCCATTAGGTTTGATTCCCTGCGATCGAAGGGTTTGGACACAGTGGCCATATCCCTCACACAGCACTTTCAAGAGAATTTCACTGTAAGTCAAATTTTCAAAAATGTATAAAAATTTTCACAAATACAATTTGGATAAAGTGCTTATAGGTTATTTTAGCCCTGTCCATAGTCTTCATTTTCCATTAGGTTTGATTCCCTGCGATCGAAGGGTTTGGACACGGTGGCCATATCCCTCACACAGCACTTTCAAGAGAATTTCACTCTAAGTCAAATTTTCAAAAATGTATAAAAATTTTCACAAATACAATTTGGATAAAGTGCTTATAGGTTATTGTAGCCCTGTCCATAGTCTTCATTTTCCATTAGGTTTGATTTGGATAAAGTGCTCATAGATTATTGTAGCCCTGTCCATAGTCTTCATTTTCCATTAGGTTTGATTTGGATAAAGTGCTCATAGTTTATTGTAGCCCTGTCCATAGTCTTCATTTTCCATTAGGTTTGATTCCCTGCGATCGAAGGGTTTGGACACAGTGGCCATATCCCTCACACAGCACTTTCAAGAGAATTTCACTCTAAGTCAAATTTTCAAAAATGTATAAAAATTTTCACAAATACAATTTGGATAAAGTGCTTATAGGTTATTGTAGCCCTGTCCATAGTCTTCATTTTCCATTAAGTTTGGTTCCCTGCGATCGAAGGGTTTGGACACAGTGGCCATATCCCTCACACAGCACTTTCAAGAGAATTTCACTCTAAGTCAAATTTTCAAAAATGTATAAAAATTTTCACAAATACAATTTGGATAAGGTGCTTATAGGTTATTGTAGCACTGTCCATAGTCTTCATTTTCCATTAGGTTTGATTCCCTGCGATCGAAGGGCTTGGACACAGTGGCCATATCCCTCACACTGCACTTTCAAGAGAATTTCACTCTAAGTCAAATTTTCAAAAATGTATAAAAATTTTCACAAATACAATTTGGATAAAGTGCTTATAGGTTATTGAAGCTTATAGGTTATTGTAGCCCTGTCCATAGTCTTCATTTTTCCATTAGGTTTGATTCCCTGCGATCGAAGGGTTTGGACACAGTGGCCATATCCCTCACACAGCACTTTCAAGAGAATTTCACTCTAAGTCAAATTTTCAAAAATGTATAAAAATTTTCACAAAAACAATTTGGATAAAGTGCTTATAGGTTATTGTTGCCCTGTCCATAGTCTTCATTTTCCATTAGGTTTGATACCCTGCGATCGAAGGGTTTGGACACAGTGGCCATATCCCTCACACAGCACTTTCAAGAGAATTTCACTCTAAGTCAAATTTTCAAAAATGTATTAAAATTTTCACAAATAGAATTTGGATAAAGTGCTTATAGGTTATTGTAGCCCTGTCCATAGTCTTCATTTTCCATTAGGCTTGATTCCCTGCGATCGAAGGGTTTGGACACAGTAGCCATATCCCTCACACAGCACTTTCAAGAGAATTTCACTCTAAGTCAAATTTTCAAAAATGTATAAAATTTTCACAAATACAATTTGGATAAAGTGCTTATAGGTTATTGTAGCCCTGCCCATAGTCTTCATTTTTCATTAGGCTTGATTCCCTGCGATCGAAGGGTTTGGACACGGTGGCCATATCCCTCACACAGCACTTTCAAGAGAATTTCACTCTAAGTCAAATTTTCAAAAATGTATAAAAATTTTCACAAATACAATTTGGATAAAGTGCTTATAAGTTATTGTAGCCCTGTCCATAGTCTTCATTTTCCATTAGGTTTGATTCCCTACGATCGAAGGGTTTGGACACGGTGGCCATATCCCTCACACAGCACTTTCAAGAGAATTTCACTCTAAGTCAAATTTTCAAAAATGTATAAAAATTTTCACAAATACAATTTGGATAAAGTGCTTATAGGTTATTGTAGCCCTGTCCATAGTCTTCATTTTCCATTAGGTTTGATTCCCTGCGATCGAAGGGTTTGGACACAGTGGCCATATCCCTCACACAGCACTTTCAAGAGAATTTCACTCTAAGTCAAATTTTCAAAAATGTATAAAAATTTTCACAAATACAATTTGGATAAAGTGCTTATAGGTTATTTTAGCCCTATCCATAGTCTTCATTTTCCATTAGGTTTGATTCCCTGCGATCGAAGGGTTTGGACACGGTGGCCATATCCCTCACACAGCACTTTCAAGAGAATTTCACTCTAAGTCAAATTTTCAAAAATGTATAAAAATTTTCACAAATACAATTTGGATAAAGTGCTTATAGGTTATTGTAGCCCTGTCCATAGTCTTCATTTTCCATTAGGTTTGATTTGGATAAAGTGCTCATAGTTTATTGTAGTCCTGTCCATAGTCTTCATTTTCCATTAGGTTTGATTTGGATAAAGTGCTCATAGTTTATTGTAGCCCTGTCCATAGTCTTCATTTTCCATTAGGTTTGATTCCCTGCGATCGAAGGGTTTGAACACAGTGGCCATATCCCTCACACAGCACTTTCAAGAGAATTTCACTCTAAGTCAAATTTTCAAAAATGTATAAACATTTTCACAAATACAATTTGGATAAAGTGCTTATTGGTTATTGTAGCCCTGTCCATAGTCTTCATTTTCCATTAAGTTTGGTTCCCTGCGATCGAAGGGTTTGGACACAGTGGCCATATCCCTCACACAGCACTTTCAAGAGAATTTCACTCTAAGTCAAATTTTCAAAAATGTATAAAAATTTTCACAAATACAATTTGGATAAAGTGCTTATAGGTTATTGAAGCTTATAGGTTATTGTAGCCCTGTCCATAGTCTTCATTTTTCCATTAGGTTTGATTCCCTGCGATCGAAGGGTTTGGACACAGTGGCCATATCCCTCACACAGCACTTTCAAGAGAATTTCACTCTAAGTCAAATTTTCAAAAATGTATAAAAATTTTCACAAAAACAATTTGGATAAAGTGCTTATAGGTTATTGTTGCCCTGTCCATAGACTTCATTTTCCATTAGGTTTGATTCCCTGCGATCGAAGGGTTTGGACACAGTGGCCATATCCCTCACACAGCACTTTCAAGAGAATTTCACTCTAAGTCAAATTTTCAAAAATGTATTAAAATTTTCACAAATAGAATTTGGATAAAGTGCTTATAGGTTATTGTAGCCCTGTCCATAGTCTTCATTTTCCATTAGGTTTGATTCCCTGCGATCGAAGGGTTTGGACACAGTAGCCATATCCCTCACACAGCACTTTCAAGAGAATTTCACTCTAAGTCAAATTTTCAAAAATGTATAAAATTTTCACAAATACAATTTGGATAAAGTGCTTATAGGTTATTGTAGCCCTGTCCATAGTCTTCATTTTTCATTAGGCTTGATTCCCTGCGATCGAAGGGTTTGGACACGGTGGCCATATCCCTCACACAGCACTTTCAAGAGAATTTCACTCTAAGTCAAATTTTCAAAAATGTATAAAAATTTTCACAAATACAATTTGGATAAAGTGCTTATAGGTTATTGTAGCCCTGTCCATAGTCTTCATTTTCCATTAGGTTTGATTCCCTGTGATCGAAGGGTTTGGACACAGTGGCCATATCCCTCACACAGCACTTTCAAGAGAATTTCACTCTAAGTCAAATTTTCAAAAATGTATAAAAATTTTCACAAATACAATTTGGATAAAGTGCTTATAGGTTATTGAAGCTTATAGGTTATTGTAGCCCTGTCCATAGTCTTCATTTTTCCATTAGGTTTGATTCCCTGCGATCGAAGGGTTTGGACACAGTGGCCATATCCCTCACACAGCACTTTCAAGAGAATTTCACTCTAAGTCAAATTTTCAAAAATGTATAAAAATTTTCACAAAAACAATTTGGATAAAGTGCTTATAGGTTGTTGTTGCCCTGTCCATAGTCTTCATTTTCCATTAGGCTTGATTCCCTGCGATCGAAGGGTTTGGACACAGTGGCCATATCCCTCACACAGCACTTTCAAGAGAATTTCACTCTAAGTCAAATTTTCAAAAATGTATTAAAATTTTCACAAATAGAATTTGGATAAAGTGCTTATAGGTTATTGTAGCCCTGTCCATAGTCTTCATTTTCCATTAGGTTTGATTCCCTGCGATCGAAGGGTTTGGACACAGTAGCCATATCCCTCACACAGCACTTTCAAGAGAATTTCACTCTAAGTCAAATTTTCAAAAATGTATAAAATTTTCACAAATACAATTTGGATAAAGTGCTTATAGGTTATTGTAGCCCTGTCCATAGTCTTCATTTTTCATTAGGCTTGATTCCCTGCGATCGAAGGGTTTGGACACGGTGGCCATATCCCTCACACAGCACTTTCAAGAGAATTTCACTCTAAGTCAAATTTTCAAAAATGTATAAAAATTTTCACAAATACAATTTGGATAAAGTGCTTATAGGTTATTGTAGCCCTGTCCATAGTCTTCATTTTCCATTAGGTTTGATTCCCTGCGATCGAAGGGTTTGGACACGGTGGCCATATCCCTCACACAGCACTTTCAAGAGAATTTCACTCTAAGTCAAATTTTCAAAAATGTATAAAAATTTTCACAAATACAATTTGGATAAAGTGCTTATAGGTTATTGTAGCCCTGTCCATAGTCTTCATTTTCCATTAGGTTTGATTCCCTGCGATCGAAGGGTTTGGACACAGTGGCCATATCCCTCACACAGCACTTTCAAGAGAATTTCACTCTAAGTCAAATTTTCAAAAATGTATAAAAATTTTCACAAATACAATTTGGATAAAGTGCTTATAGGTTATTTTAGCCCTGTCCATAGTCTTCATTTTCCATTAGGTTTGATTCCCTGCGATCGAAGGGTTTGGACACGGTGGGCATATCCCTCACACAGCACTTTCAAGAGAATTTCACTCTAAGTCAAATTTTCAAAAATGTATAAAAATTTTCACAAATACAATTTGGATAAAGTGCTTATAGGTTATTGTAGCCCTGTCCATAGTCTTCATTTTCCATTAGGTTTGATTTGGATAAAGTGCTCATAGTTTATTGTAGCCCTGTCCATAGTCTTCATTTTCCATTAGGTTTGATTCCCTGCGATCGAAGGGTTTGGACACAGTGGCCATATCCCTCACACAGCACTTTCAAGAGAATTTCACTCTAAGTCAAATTTTCAAAAATGTATAAAAATTTTCACAAATACAATTTGGATAAAGTGCTTATAGGTTATTGTAGCCCTGTCCATAGTCTTCATTTTCCATTAGGTTTGATTCCCTGCGATCGAAGGGTTTGGACACAGTGGCCATATCCCTCACACAGCACTTTCAAGAGAATTTCAATCTAAGTCAAATTTTAAAAAATGTAGAAAAATTTTTTACAAATACAATTTGGATAAAGTGCTTATAGGTTATTGTAGCCCTGTCCATAGTCTTCATTTTCTATTAGGTTTGATTCCCTTCGATCGAAGGGCTTGGACACAGTGGCCATTTCCTCACACAGCACTTTCAAGAGAATTTCACTCTAAGTCAAATTTTCAAAAATGTATAAAAATTTTCTCAAATACAATTTGGATAAAGTGCTTATAGGTTATTTTAGCCCTGTCCATAGTCTTCATTTTCCATTAGGTTTGATTCCCTGCGATCGAAGGTTTTGGACACAGTGGCCATATCCCTCACACAGCACTTTCAAGATAATTTCACTCTAAGCCAAATTTTCAAAAATGTATAAAAATTTTCACAAATACAATTTGGATAAAGTGCTTATAGGTTATTGTAGCCCTGTCCATAGTCTTCATTTTCCATTAGGTTTGATTCCCTGCGATCGAAGGGTTTGGACACAGTGGCCATATCCCTCACACAGCACTTTCAAGAGAATTTCACTCTAAGTCAAATTTTCAAAAACGTATAAAAACTTTCACACATACAATTTGAATAAAGTGCTCATAGTTTATTGTAGCCCTGTCCATAGTCTTCATTTTCCATTAGGTTTGATTCCCTGCGATCGAAGGGTTTGGACACAGTGGCCATATCCCTCACACAGCACTTTAAAGATAATTTCACTCTAAGCCAAATTTTCAAAAATGTATAAAAATTTTCACAAATATAATTTGGATAAAGTGCTTATAGGTTATTGTAGTCCTGTTCATAGTCTTCATTTTCCATTAGGTTTGATTCCCTGCGATCGAAGGGTTTGGACACAGTAGCCATATCCCTCACACAGCACTTTCAAGAGAATTTCACTCTAAGTCAAATTTTCAAAAATGTATAAAATTTTCACAAATACAATTTGGATAAAGTGCTTATAGGTTATTGTAGCCCTGTCCATAGTCTTCATTTTCCATTAGGTTTGATTCCCTGCGATCGAAGGGTTTGGACACGGTGGCCATATCCCTCACACAGCACTTTAAAGATAATTTCACTCTAAGCCAAATTTTCAAAAATGTATAAAAATTTTCACAAATATAATTTGGATAAAGTGCTTATAGGTTATTGTAGTCCTGTTCATAGTCTTCATTTTCCATTAGGTTTGATTCCCTGCGATCGAAGGGTTTGGACACAGTGGCCATATCCCTCACACAGCACTTTCAAGAGAATTTCACTCTAAGTCAAATTTTCAAAAATGTATAAAAATTTTCACAAATACAATTTGGATAAAGTGCTTATAGGTTATTGTAGCCCTGTCCATAGTCTTCATTTTCCATTAGGTTTGATTCCCTGCGATCGAAGGGTTTGGACACAGTGGCCATATCCCTCACACAGCACTTTCAAGAGAATTTCAATCTAAGTCAAATTTTCAAAAATGTATAAAAATTTTCACAAATACAATTTGGATAAAGTGCTTACAGGTTATTGTAGCCCTGTCCATAGTCTTCATTTTCCATTAGGTTTGATTCCTTGCGATCGAAGGGTTTGGACACAGTGGCCATATCCCTCACACAGCACTTTCAAGAGAATTTCACCCTAAGTCAAATTTTCAAAAATGTATAAAAATTTTCACAAATACAATTTGGATAAAGTGCTCATAGTTTATTGTAGCCCTGTCCATAGTCTTCATTTTCCATTAGGTTTGATTCCCTGCGATCGAAGGGTTTGGACACAGTGGCCATATCCCTCACACAGCACTTTCAAGAGAATTTCACTCTAAGTCAAATTTTCAAAAATGTATAAAAATTTTCACAAATACAATTTGGATAAAGTGCTTATAGGTTATTGTATCCCTGTCCATAGTCTTCATTTTCCATTAGGTTTGATTCCCTGCGATCGAAGGGTTTGGACACAGTGGCCATATCCCTCACACAGCACTTTCAAGAGAATTTCACTCTAAGTCAAATTTTCAAAAATGTATAAAAATTTTCACAAATACAATTTGGATAAAGTGCTTATAGGTTATTCTAGTCCTGTCCATAGTCTTCATTTTCCATTAGGTTTGATTCCCTTCGATCGAAGGGTTTGGACACAGTGGCCATATCCCTCACACAGCACTTTCAAGAGAATTTCACTCTAAGTCAAATTTTCAAAAATGTATAAAAATTTTCACAAATACAATTTGGATAAAGTGCTTATAGGTTATTGTAGCTTATAGGTTATTGTAGCCCTGTCCATAGTCTTCATTTTCCATTAGGTTTGATGCCCTGCGATCGAAGGGTTTGGACACAGTGGCCATATCCCTCACACAGCACTTTCAAGAGAATTTCACTCTAAGTCAAATTTTCAAAAATGTATAAAAATTTTCACAAATACAATTTGGATAAAGTGCTTAGGTTTGATTCCCTGCGATCGAAGGGTTTGGACACAGTGGCCATATCCCTCACACAGCACTTTCAAGAGAATTTCACTCTAAGTCAAATTTTCAAAAACGTATAAAAACTTTCACAAATACAATTTGGATAAAAAGCTCATAGTTTATTGTAGCCCTGTCCATAGTCTTCATTTTCCATTAGGTTTGATTCCCTGCGATCGAAGGGTTTGGACACAGTGGCCATATCCCTCACACAGCACTTTCAAGAGAATTTCACTCTAAGTCAAATTTTCAAAAATGTATAAAAATTTTCACAAATACAATTTGGATAAAGTGCTTATAGGTTATTGTAGTCCTGTTCATAGTCTTCATTTTCCATTAGGTTTGATTCCCTGCGATCGAAGGGTTTGGACACAGTAGCCATATCTCTCACACAGCACTTTCAAGAGAATTTCACTCTAAGTCAAATTTTCAAAAATGTATAAAATTTTCACAAATACAATTTGGATAAAGTGCTTAAAGGTTATTGCAGCCCTGTCCATAGTCTTCATTTTCCATTAGGTTTGATTCCCTGCGATCGAAGGGTTTGGACACGGTGGCCATATCCCTCACACAGCACTTTCAAGAGAATTTCACTCTAAGTCAAATTTTCAAAAATGTATAAAAATTTTCACAAATACAATTTGGATAAAGTGCTTATAGGTTATTGTAGCCCTGTCCATAGTCTACATTTTCCATTAGGTTTGATTCCCTGCGATCGAAGGGTTTGGACACGGTGGCCATATCCCTCACACAGCACTTTCAAGAGAATATCACTCTAAGTCAAATTTTCAAAAATGTATAAAAATTTTCACAAATACAATTTGGAAAAAGTGCTTATAGGTTATTGTAGCCCTGTCCATAGTCTTCATTTTCCATTAGGTTTGATTCCCTGCGATCGAAGGGTTTGGACACAGTGGCCATATCCCTCACACAGCACTTTCAAGAGAATTTCACTCTAAGTCAAATTTTCAAAAATGTATAAAAATTTTCACAAATACAATTTGGATAAAGTGCTTATAGGTTATTGTAGTCCTGTCCATAGTCTTCATTTTCCATTAGGTTTGATTCCCTTCGATCGAAGGGTTTGGACACAGTGGCCATATCCCTCACACAGCACTTTCAAGAGAATTTCACTCTAAGTCAAATTTTCAAAAATGTATAAAAATTTTCACAAATACAATTTGGATAAAGTGCTTATAGGTTATTGTAGCCCTGTCCATAGTCTTCATTTTCCATTAGGTTTGATTCCCTGCGATCGAAGGGTTTGGACACAGTGGCCATATCCCTCACACAGCACTTTCAAGAGAATTTCACTCTAAGTCAAATTTTCAAAAATGTATAAAAATTTTCACAAATACAATTTGGATAAAGTGCTTATAGGTTATTGTAGTCCTGTCCATAGTCTTCATTTTCCATTAGGTTTGATTCCCTTCGATCGAAGGGCTTGGACACAGTGGCCATATCCCTCACACAGCACTTTCAAGAGAATTTCACTCTAAGTCAAATTTTCAAAAATGTATAAAAATTTTCACAAATACAATTTGGATAAAGTGCTTATAGGTTATTGTAGCCCTGTCCATAGTCTTCATTTTCCATTAGGTTTGATTCCCTGCGATCGAAGGGTTTGGACACAGTGGCCATATCCCTCACACAGCACTTTCAAGAGAATTTCACTATAAGTCAAATTTTCAAAAATGTATAAACATTTTCACAAATACAATTTGGATAAAGTGCTTATAGGTTATTGTAGTCCTGTCCATAGTCTTCATTTTCCATTAGGTTTGATTCCCTTCGATCGAAGGTTTTGGACACAGTGGCCATATCCCTCACACAGCACTTTCAAGAGAATTTCACTCTAAGTCAAATTTTCAAAAATGTATAAAAATTTTCACAAATACAATTTGGATAAAGTGCTTATAGGTTATTGTAGCTTATAGGTTATTGTAGCCCTGTCCATAGTCTTCATTTTCCATTAGGTTTGATTCCCTGCGATCGAAGGGTTTGGACACAGTGGCCATATCCCTCACACAGCACTTTCAAGAGAATTTCACTCTAAGTCAAATTTTCAAAAATGTATAAAAATTTTCACAAATACAATTTGGATAAAGTGCTTATAGGTTATTTTAGCCCTGTCCATAGTCTTCATTTTCCATTAGGTTTGATTCCCTGCGATCGAAGGGTTTGGACACGGTGGCCATATCCCTCACACAGCACTTTCAAGAGAATTTCACTCTAAGTCAAATTTTCAAAAATGTATAAAAATTTTCACAAATACAATTTGGATAAAGTGCTTATAGGTTATTGTAGCCCTGTCCATAGTTTTCATTTTCCATTAGGTTTGATTCCCTGCGATCGAAGGGTTTGGACACAGTGGCCATATCCCTCACACAGCACTTTCAAGAGAATTTCACTCTAAGTCAAATTTTGAAAAACGTATAAAAACTTTCACAAATACAATTTGGATAAAGTGCTCATAGTTTATTGTAGCCCTGTCCATAGTCTTCATTTTCCATTAGGTTTGATTCCCTGCGATCGAAGGGTTTGGACACAGTGGCCATATCTCTCACACAGCACTTTCAAGAGAATTTCACTCTAAGTCAAATTTTCAAAAATGTATAAACATTTTCACAAATACAATTTGGATAAAGTGCTTATAGGTTATTGTAGCTTATAGGTTATTGTAGCCCTGTCCATAGTCTTCATTTTCCATTAGGTTTGATTCCCTGCGATCGAAGGGTTTGGACACAGTGGCCATATCCCTCACACAGCACTTTCAAGAGAATTTCACTCTAAGTCAAATTTTCAAAAATGTATAAAAATTTTCACAAATACAATTTGGATAAAGTGCTTATAGGTTATTGTAGCCCTGTCCATAGTCTTCATTTTCCATTAGGTTTGATTCCCTGCGATCGAAGGGTTTGGACACAGTGGCCATATCCCTCACACAGCACTTTCAAGAGAATTTCACTCTAAGTCAAATTTTCAAAAATGTATAAAAATTTTCACAAATACAATTTGGATAAAGTGCTTATAGGTTATTGTAGTCCTGTCCATAGTCTTCATTTTCCATTAGGTTTGATTCCCTTCGATCGAAGGGTTTGGACACAGTGGCCATATCCCTCACACAGCACTTTCAAGAGAATTTCACTCTAAGTCAAATTTTCAAAAATGTATAAAAATTTTCACAAATACAATTTGGATAAAGTGCTTATAGGTTATTGTAGCCCTGTCCATAGTCTTCATTTTCCATTAGGTTTGATTCCCTGGGATCGAAGGGTTTGGACACAGTGGCCATATCCCTCACACAGCACTTTCAAGAGAATTTCACTCTAAGTCAAATTTTCAAAAATGTATAAAAATTTTCACAAATACAATTTGGATAAAGTGCTTATAGGTTATTGTAGTCCTGTCCATAGTCTTCATTTTCCATTAGGTTTGATTCCCTTCGATCGAAGGGCTTGGACACAGTGGCCATATCCCTCACACAGCACTTTCAAGAGAATTTCACTCTAAGTCAAATTTTCAAAAATGTATAAAAATTTTCACAAATACAATTTGGATAAAGTGCTTATAGGTTATTGTAGCCCTGTCCATAGTCTTCATTTTCCATTAGGTTTGATTCCCTGCGATCGAAGGGTTTGGACACAGTGGCCATATCCCTCACACAGCACTTTCAAGAGAATTTCACTATAAGTCAAATTTTCAAAAATGTATAAACATTTTCACAAATACAATTTGGATAAAGTGCTTATAGGTTATTGTAGTCCTGTCCATAGTCTTCATTTTCCATTAGGTTTGATTCCCTTCGATCGAAGGTTTTGGACACAGTGGCCATATCCCTCACACAGCACTTTCAAGAGAATTTCACTCTAAGTCAAATTTTCAAAAATGTATAAAAATTTTCACAAATACAATTTGGATAAAGTGCTTATAGGTTATTGTAGCTTATAGGTTATTGTAGCCCTGTCCATAGTCTTCATTTTCCATTAGGTTTGATTCCCTGCGATCGAAGGGTTTGGACACAGTGGCCATATCCCTCACACAGCACTTTCAAGAGAATTTCACTCTAAGTCAAATTTTCAAAAATGTATAAAAATTTTCACAAATACAATTTGGATAAAGTGCTTATAGGTTATTTTAGCCCTGTCCATAGTCTTCATTTTCCATTAGGTTTGATTCCCTGCGATCGAAGGGTTTGGACACGGTGGCCATATCCCTCACACAGCACTTTCAAGAGAATTTCACTCTAAGTCAAATTTTCAAAAATGTATAAAAATTTTCACAAATACAATTTGGATAAAGTGCTTATAGGTTATTGTAGCCCTGTCCATAGTTTTCATTTTCCATTAGGTTTGATTCCCTGCGATCGAAGGGTTTGGACACAGTGGCCATATCCCTCACACAGCACTTTCAAGAGAATTTCACTCTAAGTCAAATTTTGAAAAACGTATAAAAACTTTCACAAATACAATTTGGATAAAGTGCTCATAGTTTATTGTAGCCCTGTCCATAGTCTTCATTTTCCATTAGGTTTGATTCCCTGCGATCGAAGGGTTTGGACACAGTGGCCATATCTCTCACACAGCACTTTCAAGAGAATTTCACTCTAAGTCAAATTTTCAAAAATGTATAAAAATTTTCACAAATACAATTTGGATAAAGTGCTTATAGGTTATTGTAGCTTATAGGTTATTGTAGCCCTGTCCATAGTCTTCATTTTCCATTAGGTTTGATTCCCTGCGATCGAAGGGTTTGGACACAGTGGCCATATCCCTCACACAGCACTTTCAAGAGAATTTCACTCTAAGTCAAATTTTCAAAAATGTATAAAAATTTTCACAAATACAATTTGGATAAAGTGCTTATAGGTTATTGTAGCCATGTCCATAGTCTTCATTTTCCATTAGGTTTGATTCCCTGCGATCGAAGGGTTTGGACACAGTGGCCATATCCCTCACACAGCACTTTCAAGAGAATTTCACTCTAAGTCAAATTTTCAAAAACGTATAAAAACTTTCACAAATACAATTTGGATAAAGTGCTCATAGTTTATTGTAGCCCTGTCCATAGTCTTCATTTTCCATTAGGTTTGATTCCCTGCGATCGAAGGGTTTGGACACAGTGGCCATATCCCTCACACAGCACTTTCAAGAGAATTTCACTCTAAGTCAAATTTTCAAAAATGTATAAAAATTTTCACAAATACAATTTGGATAAAGTGCTTATAGGTTATTGTAGTCCTGTCCATAGTCTTCATTTTCCATTAGGTTTGATTCCCTTCGATCGAAGGGTTTGGACACAGTGGCCATATCCCTCACACAGCACTTTCAAGAGAATTTCACTCTAAGTCAAATTTTCAAAAACGTATAAAAACTTTCACAAATACAATTTGGATAAAGTGCTCATAGTTTATTGTAGCCCTGTCCATAGTCTTCATTTTCCATTAGGTTTGATTCCCTGCGATCGAAGGGTTTGGACACAGTGGCCATATCCCTCACACAGCACTTTCAAGAGAATTTCACTCTAAGTCAAATTTTCAAAAATGTATAAAAATTTTCACAAATACAATTTGGATAAAGTGCTTATAGGTTATTGTAGCCCTGTTCATAGTCTTCATTTTCCATTAGGTTTGATTCCCTGCGATCGAAGGGTTTGGACACAGTGGCCATATCCCTCACACAGCACTTTCAAGATAATTTCACTCTAAGCCAAATTTTCAAAAATGTATAAACATTTTCACAAATATAATTTGGATAAAGTGCTTATAGGTTATTGTAGCCCTGTTCATAGTCTTCATTTTCCATTAGGTTTGATTCCCTTCGATCGAAGGGTTTGGACACAGTGGCCATATCCCTCACACAGCACTTTCAAGAGAATTTCACTCTAAGTCAAATTTTCAAAAATGTATAAAAATTTTCACAAATACAATTTGGATAAAGTGCTTATAGGTTATTGTAGTCCTGTCCATAGTCTTCATTTTCCATTAGGTTTGATTCCCTTCGATCGAAGGGTTTGGACACAGTGGCCATATCCCTCACACAGCACTTTCAAGAGAATTTCACTCTAAGTCAAATTTTCAAAAATGTATAAAAATTTTCACAAATACAATTTGGATAAAGTGCTTATAGGTTATTGTAGTCCTGTCCATAGTCTTCATTTTCCATTAGGTTTGATTCCCTTCGATCGAAGGGTTTGGACACAGTGGCCATATCCCTCACACAGCACTTTCAAGAGAATTTCACTCTAAGTCAAATTTTCAAAAACGTATAAAAACTTTCACAAATACAATTTGGATAAAGTGCTCATAGTTTATTGTAGCCCTGTCCATAGTCTTCATTTTCCATTAGGTTTGATTCCCTGCGATCGAAGGGTTTGGACACAGTGGCCATATCCCTCACACAGCACTTTCAAGAGAATTTCACTCTAAGTCAAATTTTCAAAAATGTATAAAAATTTTCACAAATACAATTTGGATAAAGTGCTTATAGGTTATTGTAGCCCTGTCCATAGTCTTCATTTTCCATTAGGTTTGATTCCCTGCGATCGAAGGGTTTGGACACAGTGGCCATATCCCTCACACAGCACTTTCAAGATAATTTCACTCTAAGCCAAATTTTCAAAAATGTATAAACATTTTCACAAATATAATTTGGATAAAGTGCTTATAGGTTATTGTAGCCCTGTTCATAGTCTTCATTTTCCATTAGGTTTGATTCCCTTCGATCGAAGGGTTTGGACACAGTGGCCATATCCCTCACACAGCACTTTCAAGAGAATTTCACTCTAAGTCAAATTTTCAAAAATGTATAAAAATTTTCACAAATACAATTTGGATAAAGTGCTTATAGGTTATTGTAGTCCTGTCCATAGTCTTCATTTTCCATTAGGTTTGATTCCCTTCGATCGAAGGGTTTGGACACAGTGGCCATATCCCTCACACAGCACTTTCAAGAGAATTTCACTCTAAGTCAAATTTTCAAAAATGTATAAAAATTTTCACAAATACAATTTGGATAAAGTGCTTATAGGTTATTGTAGCCCTGTCCATAGTCTTCATTTTCCATTAGGTTTGATTCCCTGCGATCGAAGGGTTTGGACACAGTGGCCATATCCCTCACACAGCACTTTCAAGAGAATTTCACTCTAAGTCAAATTTTCAAAAATGTATAAAAATTTTCACAAATACAATTTGGATAAAGTGCTTATAGGTTATTGTAGCCCTGTCCATAGTCTTCATTTTCCATTAGGTTTGATTCCCTGCGATCGAAGGGTTTGGACACAGTGGCCATATCCCTCACACAGCACTTTCAAGAGAATTTCACTCTAAGTCAAATTTTCAAAAATGTATAAAAATTTTCACAAATACAATTTGGATAAAGTGCTTATAGGTTATTGTAGTCCTGTCCATAGTCTTCATTTTCCATTAGGTTTGATTCCCTTCGATCGAAGGGCTTGGACACAGTGGCCATATCCCTCACACAGCACTTTCAAGAGAATTTCACTCTAAGTCAAATTTTCAAAAATGTATAAAAATTTTCACAAATACAATTTGGATAAAGTGCTTATAGGTTATTGTAGCCCTGTCCATAGTCTTCATTTTCCATTAGGTTTGATTCCCTGCGATCGAAGGGTTTGGACACAGTGGCCATATCCCTCACACAGCACTTTCAAGAGAATTTCACTCTAAGTCAAATTTTCAAAAATGTATAAAAATTTTCACAAATACAATTTGGATAAAGTGCTTATAGGTTATTTTAGCCCTGTCCATAGTCTTCATTTTCCATTAGGTTTGATTCCCTGCGATCGAAGGGTTTGGACACGGTGGCCATATCCCTCACACAGCACTTTCAAGAGAATTTCACTCTAGGTCAAATTTTCAAAAATGTATAAAAATTTTCACAAATACAATTTGGATAAAGTGCTTATAGGTTATTGTAGCCCTGTCCATAGTCTTCATTTTCCATTAGGTTTGATTCCCTGCGATCGAAGGGTTTGGACACAGTGGCCATATCCCTCACACAGCACTTTCAAGAGAATTTCACTCTAAGTCAAATTTTCAAAAACGTATAAAAACTTTCACAAATACAATTTGGATAAAGTGCTCATAGTTTATTGTAGCTCTGTCCATAGTCTTCATTTTCCATTAGGTTTGATTCCCTGCGATCGAAGGGTTTGGACACAGTGGCCATATCCCTCACACAGCACTTTCAAGAGAATTTCACTCTAAGTCAAATTTTCAAAAATGTATAAAAATTTTCACAAATACAATTTGGATAAAGTGCTTATAGGTTATTGTAGCTTATAGGTTATTGTAGCCCTGTCCATAGTCTTCATTTTCCATTAGGTTTGATTCCCTGCGATCGAAGGGTTTGGACACAGTGGCCATATCCCTCACACAGCACTTTCAAGAGAATTTCACTCTAAGTCAAATTTTCAAAAATGTATAAAAATTTTCACAAATACAATTTGGATAAAGTGCTTATAGGTTATTGTAGCTTATAGGTTATTGTAGCCCTGTCCATAGTCTTCATTTTCCATTAGGTTTGATTCGCTGCGATCGAAGGGTTTGGACACAGTGGCCATATCCCTCACACAGCACTTTCAAGAGAATTTCACTCTAAGTCAAATTTTCAAAAATGTATAAAAATTTTCACAAATACAATTTGGATAAAGTGCTTATAGGTTATTTTAGCCCTGTCCATAGTCTTCATTTTCCATTAGGTTTGATTCCCTGCGATCGAAGGGTTTGGACACGGTGGCCATATCCCTCACACAGCACTTTCAAGAGAATTTCACTCTAAGTCAAATTTTCAAAAATGTATAAAAATTTTCACAAATACAATTTGGATAAAGTGCTTATAGGTTATTGTAGCTTATAGGTTATTGTAGCCCTGTCCATAGTCTTCATTTTCCATTAGGTTTGATTCCCTGCGATCGAAGGGTTTGGACACAGTGGCCATATCCCTCACACAGCACTTTCAAGAGAATTTCACTCTAAGTCAAATTTTCAAAAATGTATAAAAATTTTCACAAATACAATGTGGATAAAGTGCTTATAGGTTATTGTAGCTTATAGGTTATTGTAGCCCTGTCCATAGTCTTCATTTTCCATTAGGTTTGATTCGCTGCGATCGAAGGGTTTGGACACAGTGGCCATATCCCTCACACAGCACTTTCAAGAGAATTTCACTCTAAGTCAAATTTTCAAAAATGTATAACAATTTTCACAAATACAATTTGGATAAAGTGCTTATAGGTTATTGTAGCTTATAGGTTATTGTAGCCCTGTCCATAGTCTTCATTTTCCATTAGGTTTGATTCGCTGCGATCGAAGGGTTTGGACACAGTGGCCATATCCCTCACACAGCACTTTCAAGAGAATTTCACTCTAAGTCAAATTTTCAAAAATGTATAAAAATTTTCACAAATACAATTTGGATAAAGTGCTTATAGGTTATTTTAGCCCTGTCCATAGTCTTCATTTTCCATTAGGTTTGATTCCCTGCGATCGAAGGGTTTGGACACGGTGGCCATATCCCTCACACAGCACTTTCAAGAGAATTTCACTCTAAGTAAAATTTTCAAAAATGTATAAAAATTTTCACAAATACAATTTGGATAAAGTGCTTATAGGTTATTGTAGCTTATAGGTTATTGTAGCCCTGTCCATAGTCTTCATTTTCCATTAGGTTTGATTCCCTGCGATCGAAGGGTTTGGACACAGTGGCCATATCCCTCACACAGCACTTTCAAGAGAATTTCACTCTAAGTCAAATTTTCAAAAACGTATAAAAACTTTCACAAATACAATTTGGATAAAGTGCTCATAGTTTATTGTAGCCCTGTCCATAGTCTTCATTTTCCATTAGGTTTGATTCCCTGCGATCGAAGGGTTTGGACACAGTGGCCATATCCCTCACACAGCACTTTCAAGAGAATTTCACTCTAAGTCAAATTTTCAAAAATGTATAAAAATTTTCACAAATACAATTTGGATAAAGTGCTTATAGGTTATTGTAGTCCTGTCCATAGTCTTCATTTTCCATTAGGTTTGATTCCCTTCGATCGAAGGGTTTGGACACAGTGGCCATATCCCTCACACAGCACTTTCAAGAGAATTTCACTCTAAGTCAAATTTTCAAAAACGTATAAAAACTTTCACAAATACAATTTGGATAAAGTGCTCATAGTTTATTGTAGCCCTGTCCATAGTCTTCATTTTCCATTAGGTTTGATTCCCTGCGATCGAAGGGTTTGGACACAGTGGCCATATCCCTCACACAGCACTTTCAAGAGAATTTCACTCTAAGTCAAATTTTCAAAAATGTATAAAAATTTTCACAAATACAATTTGGATAAAGTGCTTATAGGTTATTGTAGCCCTGTTCATAGTCTTCATTTTCCATTAGGTTTGATTCCCTGCGATCGAAGGGTTTGGACACAGTGGCCATATCCCTCACACAGCACTTTCAAGATAATTTCACTCTAAGCCAAATTTTCAAAAATGTATAAACATTTTCACAAATATAATTTGGATAAAGTGCTTATAGGTTATTGTAGCCCTGTTCATAGTCTTCATTTTCCATTAGGTTTGATTCCCTTCGATCGAAGGGTTTGGACACAGTGGCCATATCCCTCACACAGCACTTTCAAGAGAATTTCACTCTAAGTCAAATTTTCAAAAATGTATAAAAATTTTCACAAATACAATTTGGATAAAGTGCTTATAGGTTATTGTAGTCCTGTCCATAGTCTTCATTTTCCATTAGGTTTGATTCCCTTCGATCGAAGGGTTTGGACACAGTGGCCATATCCCTCACACAGCACTTTCAAGAGAATTTCACTCTAAGTCAAATTTTCAAAAATGTATAAAAATTTTCACAAATACAATTTGGATAAAGTGCTTATAGGTTATTGTAGTCCTGTCCATAGTCTTCATTTTCCATTAGGTTTGATTCCCTTCGATCGAAGGGTTTGGACACAGTGGCCATATCCCTCACACAGCACTTTCAAGAGAATTTCACTCTAAGTCAAATTTTCAAAAACGTATAAAAACTTTCACAAATACAATTTGGATAAAGTGCTCATAGTTTATTGTAGCCCTGTCCATAGTCTTCATTTTCCATTAGGTTTGATTCCCTGCGATCGAAGGGTTTGGACACAGTGGCCATATCCCTCACACAGCACTTTCAAGAGAATTTCACTCTAAGTCAAATTTTCAAAAATGTATAAAAATTTTCACAAATACAATTTGGATAAAGTGCTTATAGGTTATTGTAGCCCTGTTCATAGTCTTCATTTTCCATTAGGTTTGATTCCCTGCGATCGAAGGGTTTGGACACAGTGGCCATATCCCTCACACAGCACTTTCAAGATAATTTCACTCTAAGCCAAATTTTCAAAAATGTATAAACATTTTCACAAATATAATTTGGATAAAGTGCTTATAGGTTATTGTAGCCCTGTTCATAGTCTTCATTTTCCATTAGGTTTGATTCCCTTCGATCGAAGGGTTTGGACACAGTGGCCATATCCCTCACACAGCACTTTCAAGAGAATTTCACTCTAAGTCAAATTTTCAAAAATGTATAAAAATTTTCACAAATACAATTTGGATAAAGTGCTTATAGGTTATTGTAGTCCTGTCCATAGTCTTCATTTTCCATTAGGTTTGATTCCCTTCGATCGAAGGGTTTGGACACAGTGGCCATATCCCTCACACAGCACTTTCAAGAGAATTTCACTCTAAGTCAAATTTTCAAAAATGTATAAAAATTTTCACAAATACAATTTGGATAAAGTGCTTATAGGTTATTGTAGCCCTGTCCATAGTCTTCATTTTCCATTAGGTTTGATTCCCTGCGATCGAAGGGTTTGGACACAGTGGCCATATCCCTCACACAGCACTTTCAAGAGAATTTCACTCTAAGTCAAATTTTCAAAAATGTATAAAAATTTTCACAAATACAATTTGGATAAAGTGCTTATAGGTTATTGTAGCCCTGTCCATAGTCTTCATTTTCCATTAGGTTTGATTCCCTGCGATCGAAGGGTTTGGACACAGTGGCCATATCCCTCACACAGCACTTTCAAGAGAATTTCACTCTAAGTCAAATTTTCAAAAATGTATAAAAATTTTCACAAATACAATTTGGATAAAGTGCTTATAGGTTATTGTAGTCCTGTCCATAGTCTTCATTTTCCATTAGGTTTGATTCCCTTCGATCGAAGGGCTTGGACACAGTGGCCATATCCCTCACACAGCACTTTCAAGAGAATTTCACTCTAAGTCAAATTTTCAAAAATGTATAAAAATTTTCACAAATACAATTTGGATAAAGTGCTTATAGGTTATTGTAGCCCTGTCCATAGTCTTCATTTTCCATTAGGTTTGATTCCCTGCGATCGAAGGGTTTGGACACAGTGGCCATATCCCTCACACAGCACTTTCAAGAGAATTTCACTCTAAGTCAAATTTTCAAAAATGTATAAAAATTTTCACAAATACAATTTGGATAAAGTGCTTATAGGTTATTTTAGCCCTGTCCATAGTCTTCATTTTCCATTAGGTTTGATTCCCTGCGATCGAAGGGTTTGGACACGGTGGCCATATCCCTCACACAGCACTTTCAAGAGAATTTCACTCTAGGTCAAATTTTCAAAAATGTATAAAAATTTTCACAAATACAATTTGGATAAAGTGCTTATAGGTTATAGTAGCCCTGTCCATAGTCTTCATTTTCCATTAGGTTTGATTCCCTGCGATCGAAGGGTTTGGACACAGTGGCCATATCCCTCACACAGCACTTTCAAGAGAATTTCACTCTAAGTCAAATTTTCAAAAACGTATAAAAACTTTCACAAATACAATTTGGATAAAGTGCTCATAGTTTATTGTAGCTCTGTCCATAGTCTTCATTTTCCATTAGGTTTGATTCCCTGCGATCGAAGGGTTTGGACACAGTGGCCATATCCCTCACACAGCACTTTCAAGAGAATTTCACTCTAAGTCAAATTTTCAAAAATGTATAAAAATTTTCACAAATACAATTTGGATAAAGTGCTTATAGGTTATTGTAGCTTATAGGTTATTGTAGCCCTGTCCATAGTCTTCATTTTCCATTAGGTTTGATTCCCTGCGATCGAAGGGTTTGGACACAGTGGCCATATCCCTCACACAGCACTTTCAAGAGAATTTCACTCTAAGTCAAATTTTCAAAAATGTATAAAAATTTTCACAAATACAATTTGGATAAAGTGCTTATAGGTTATTGTAGCTTATAGGTTATTGTAGCCCTGTCCATAGTCTTCATTTTCCATTAGGTTTGATTCGCTGCGATCGAAGGGTTTGGACACAGTGGCCATATCCCTCACACAGCACTTTCAAGAGAATTTCACTCTAAGTCAAATTTTCAAAAATGTATAAAAATTTTCACAAATACAATTTGGATAAAGTGCTTATAGGTTATTTTAGCCCTGTCCATAGTCTTCATTTTCCATTAGGTTTGATTCCCTGCGATCGAAGGGTTTGGACACGGTGGCCATATCCCTCACACAGCACTTTCAAGAGAATTTCACTCTAAGTCAAATTTTCAAAAATGTATAAAAATTTTCACAAATACAATTTGGATAAAGTGCTTATAGGTTATTGTAGCTTATAGGTTATTGTAGCCCTGTCCATAGTCTTCATTTTCCATTAGGTTTGATTCCCTGCGATCGAAGGGTTTGGACACAGTGGCCATATCCCTCACACAGCACTTTCAAGAGAATTTCACTCTAAGTCAAATTTTCAAAAATGTATAAAAATTTTCACAAATACAATTTGGATAAAGTGCTTATAGGTTATTGTAGCTTATAGGTTATTGTAGCCCTGTCCATAGTCTTCATTTTCCATTAGGTTTGATTCGCTGCGATCGAAGGGTTTGGACACAGTGGCCATATCCCTCACACAGCACTTTCAAGAGAATTTCACTCTAAGTCAAATTTTCAAAAATGTATAACAATTTTCACAAATACAATTTGGATAAAGTGCTTATAGGTTATTGTAGTCCTGTCCATAGTCTTCATTTTCCATTAGGTTTGATTCCCTTCGATCGAAGGGTTTGGACACAGTGGCCATATCCCTCACACAGCACTTTCAAGAGAATTTCACTCTAAGTCAAATTTTCAAAAATGTATAAAAATTTTCACAAATACAATTTGGATAAAGTGCTTATAGGTTATTGTAGCTTATAGGTTATTGTAGCCCTGTCCATAGTCTTCATTTTCCATTAGGTTTGATTCGCTGCGATCGAAGGGTTTGGACACAGTGGCCATATCCCTCACACAGCACTTTTAAGAGAATTTCACTCTAAGTCAAATTTTCAAAAATGTATAAAAATTTTCACAAATACAATTTGGATAAAGTGCTTATAGGTTATTGTAGCCCTGTCCATAGTCTTCATTTTCCATTAGGTTTGATTCCCTGCGATCGAAGGGTTTGGACACAGTGGCCATATCCCTCACACAGCACTTTCAAGAGAATTTCACTCTAAGTCAAATTTTCAAAAACGTATAAAAACTTTCACAAATACAATTTGGATAAAGTGCTCATAGTTTATTGTAGCCCTGTCCATAGTCTTCATTTTCCATTAGGTTTGATTCCCTGCGATCGAAGGGTTTGGACACAGTGGCCATATCCCTCACACAGCACTTTCAAGAGAATTTCACTCTAAGTCAAATTTTAAAAAATGTATAAAAATTTTCACAAATACAATTTGGATAAAGTGCTTATAGGTTATTGTAGCTTATAGGTTATTGTAGCCCTGTCCATAGTCTTCATTTTCCATTAGGTTTGATTCCCTGCGATCGAAGGGTTTGGACACAGTGGCCATATCCCTCACACAGCACTTTCAAGAGAATTTCACTCTAAGTCAAATTTTCAAAAATGTATAAAAATTTTCACAAATACAATTTGGATAAAGTGCTTATAGGTTATTGTAGCCCTGTCCATAGTCTTCATTTTCCATTAGGTTTGATTCCCTGCGATCGAAGGGTTTGGACACAGTGGCCATATCCCTCACACAGCACTTTCAAGAGAATTTCACTCTAAGTCAAATTTTCAAAAATGTATAAAAATTTTCACAAATACAATTTGGATAAAGTGCTTATAGGTTATTGTAGTCCTGTCCATAGTCTTCATTTTCCATTAGGTTTGATTCCCTTCGATCGAAGGGTTTGGACACAGTGGCCATATCCCTCACACAGCACTTTCAAGAGAATTTCACTCTAAGTCAAATTTTCAAAAACGTATAAAAACTTTCACAAATACAATTTGGATAAAGTGCTCATAGTTTATTGTAGCCCTGTCCATAGTCTTCATTTTCCATTAGGTTTGATTGCCTGCGATCGAAGGGTTTGGACACAGTGGCCATATCCCTCACACAGCACTTTCAAGAGAATTTCACTCTAAGTCAAATTTTCAAAAATGTATAAAAATTTTCACAAATACAATTTGGATAAAGTGCTTATAGGTTATTGTAGCCCTGTTCATAGTCTTCATTTTCCATTAGGTTTGATTCCCTGCGATCGAAGGGTTTGGACACAGTGGCCATATCCCTCACACAGCACTTTCAAGATAATTTCACTCTAAGCCAAATTTTCAAAAATGTATAAAAATTTTCACAAATATAATTTGGATAAAGTGCTTGTAGGTTATTGTAGCCCTGTCCATAGTCTTCATTTTCCATTAGGCTTGATTCCCTGCGATCGAAGGGTTTGGACACGGTGGCCATATCTCTCACACAGCACTTTCAAGAGAATTTCACTCTAAGTCAAATTTTCAAAAATGTATAAAAATTTTCACAAATACAATTTGGATAAAGTGCTTATAGGTTATTGTAGTCCTGTTCATAGTCTTCATTTTCCATTAGGTTTGATTCCCTGCGATCGAAGGGTTTGGACACAGTAGCCATGTCCCTCGCACAGCACTTTCAAGAGAATTTCACTCTAAGTCAAATTTTCAAAAATGTATAAAATTTTCACAAATACAATTTGGATAAAGTGCTTATAGGTTATTGTAGCCCTGTCCATAGTCTTCATTTTCCATTAGGTTTGATTCCCTGCGATCGAAGGGTTTGGACACGGTGGCCATATCCCTCACACAGCACTTTCAAGAGAATTTCACTCTAAGTCAAATTTTCAAAAATGTATAAAAATTTTCACAAATACAATTTGGATAAAGTGCTTATAGGTTATTGTAGACCTGTCCATAGTCTTCATTTTCCATTAGGTTTGATTCCCTGCGATCGAAGGGTTTGGACACGGTGGCCATATCCCTCACACAGCACTTTCAAGAGAATTTCACTCTAAGTAAAATTTTCAAAAATGTATAAAAATTTTCACAAATACAATTTGGATAAAGTGCTTATAGGTTATTGTAGCCCTGTCCATAGTCTTCATTTTCCATTAGGTTTGATTCCCTGCGATCGAAGGGTTTGGACACAGTGGCCATATCCCTCACACAGCACTTTCAAGAGAATTTCACTCTAAGTCAAATTTTCAAAAATGTATAAAAATTTTCACAAATACAATTTGGATAAAGTGCTCATAGTTTATTGTAGCCCTGTCCATAGTCTTCATTTTCCATTAGGTTTGATTCCCTGCGATCGAAGGGTTTGGACACAGTGGCCATATCCCTCACACAGCTCTTTCAAGAGAATTTCACTCTAAGTCAAATTTTCAAAAATGTATAAAAATTTTCACAAATACAATTTGGATAAAGTGCTTATAGGTTATTGTAGCCCTGTCCATAGTCTTCATTTTCCATTAGGTTTGATTCCCTGCGATCGAAGGGTTTGGACACAGTGGCCATATCCCTCACACAGCACTTTCAAGATAATTTCACTCTAAGCCAAATTTTCAAAAATGTATAAAAATTTTCACAAATATAATTTGGATAAAGTGCTTATGAGTTATTGTAGCCCTGTCCATAGTCTTCATTTTCCATTAGGTTTGATTCCCTGCGATCGAAGGGTTTGGACACGGTGGCCATATCCCTCACACAGCACTTTCAAGAGAATTTCACTCTAAGTCAAATTTTCAAAAATGTATAAAAATTTTCACAAATACAATTTGGATAAAGTGCTTATAGGTTATTATAGTCCTGTTCATAGTCTTCATTTTCCATTAGGTTTGATTCCCTGCGATCGAAGGGTTTGGACACAGTAGCCATATCCCTCACACAGCACTTTCAAGAGAATTTCACTCTAAGTCAAATTTTCAAAAATGTATAAAAATTTTCACAAATACAATTTGGATAAAGTGCTTATAGGTTATTGTAGCCCTGTCCATAGTCTTTATTTTCCATTAGGTTTGATTCCCTGCGATCGAAGGGTTTGGACACAGTGGCCATATCCCTCACACAGCACTTTCAAGAGAATTTCACTCTAAGTCAAATTTTCAAAAATGTATAAAAATTTTCACAAATACAATTTGGATAAAGTGCTTATAGGTTATTATAGCCCTGTCCATAGTCTTCATTTTCCATTAGGTTTGATTCCCTGCGATCGAAGGGTTTGGACACAGTGGCCATATCCCTCACACAGCACTTTCAAGAGAATTTCACTCTAAGTCAAATTTTCAAAAATGTATAAAAATTTTCACAAATACAATTTGGATAAAGTGCTCATAGTTTATTGTAGCCCTGTCCATAGTCTTCATTTTCCATTAGGTTTGATTCCCTGCGATCGAAGGGTTTGGACACAGTGGCCATATCCCTCACACAGCACTTTCAAGAGAATTTCACTCTAAGTCAAATTTTCAAAAATGTATAAAAATTTTCACAAATACAATTTGGATAAAGTGCTTATAGGTTATTGTAGCCCTATCCATAGTCTTCATTTTCCGTTAGGTTTGATTCCCTGCGATCGAAGGGTTTGGACACAGTGGCCATATCCCTCACACAGCACTTTCAAGAGAATTTCACTCTAAGTCAAATTTTCAAAAATGTATAAAAATTTTCACAAATACAATTTGGATAAAGTGCTTATAGTTTATTGTAGTCCTGTCCATAGTCTTCATTTTCCATTAGGTTTGATTCCCTTCGATCGAAGGGTTTGGACACAGTGGCCATATCCCTCACACAGCACTTTCAAGAGAATTTCACTCTAAGTCAAATTTTCAAAAATGTATAAAAATTTTCACAAATACAATTTGGATAAAGTGCTTATAGGTTATTGTAGCTTATAGGTTATTGTAGCCCTGTCCATAGTCTTCATTTTCCATTAGGTTTGATTCCCTGCGATCGAAGGGTTTGGACACAGTGGCCATATCCCTCACACAGCACTTTCAAGAGAATTTCACTCTAAGTCAAATTTTCAAAAATGTATAAAAATTTTCACAAATACAATTTGGATAAAGTGCTTATAGGTTATTTTAGCCCTGTCCATAGTCTTCATTTTCCATTAGGTTTGATTCCCTGCGATCGAAGGGTTTGGACACGGTGGCCATATCCCTCACACAGCACTTTCAAGAGAATTTCACTCTAAGTCAAATTTTCAAAAATGTATAAAAATTTTCACAAATACAATTTGGATAAAGTGCTTATAGGTTATTGTAGCTTATAGGTTATTGTAGCCCTGTCCATAGTCTTCATTTTCCATTAGGTTTGATTCCCTGCGATCGAAGGGTTTGGACACAGTGGCCATATCCCTCACACAGCACTTTCAAGAGAATTTCACTCTAAGTCAAATTTTCAAAAATGTATAAAAATTTTCACAAATACAATTTGGATAAAGTGCTTATAGGTTATTTTAGCCCTGTCCATAGTCTTCATTTTCCATTAGGTTTGATTCCCTGCGATCGAACGGTTTGGACACGGTGGCCATATCCCTCACACAGCACTTTCAAGAGAATTTCACTCTAAGTCAAATTTTCAAAAATGTATAAAAATTTTCACAAATACAATTTGGATAAAGTGCTTATAGGTTATTGTAGCCCTGTCCATAGTCTTCATTTTCCATTAGGTTTGATTCCCTGCGATCGAAGGGTTTGGACACAGTGGCCATATCCCTCACACAGCACTTTCAAGAGAATTTCACTCTAAGTCAAATTTTTAAAAATGTATAAAAACTTTCAAAAATACAATTTGGATAAAAAGCTCATAGTTTATTGTAGCCCTGTCCATAGTCTTCATTTTCCATTAGGTTTGATTCCCTGCGATCGAAGGGTTTGGACACAGTGGCCATATCCCTCACACAGCACTTTCAAGAGAATTTCACTCTAAGTCAAATTTTCAAAAATGTATAAAAATTTTTACAAATACAATTTGGATAAAGTGCTCATAGTTTATTGTAGCCCTGTCCATAGTCTTCATTTTCCATTAGGTTTGATTCCCTGCGATCGAAGGGTTTGGACACAGTGGCCATATCCCTCACACAGCACTTTCAAGAGAATTTCACTCTAAGTCAAATTTTAAAAAATGTATAAAAATTTTCACAAATACAATTTGGATAAAGTGCTTATAGGTTATTGTAGCCCTGTCCATAGTTTTCATTTTCCATTAGGTTTGATTCCCTGCGATCGAAGGGTTTGGACACAGTGGCCATATCCCTCACACAGCACTTTCAAGAGAATTTCACTCTAAGTCAAATTTTCAAAAATGTATAAAAATTTTCACAAATACAATTTGGATAAAGTGCTTATAGGTTATTGTAGCCCTGTGCATAGTCTTCATTTTCCATTAGGTTTGATTCCCTGCGATCGAAGGGTTTGGACACAGTGGCCATATCCCTCACACAGCACTTTCAAGAGAATTTCACTCTAAGTCAAATTTTCAAAAATGTATAAAAATTTTCACAAATACAATTTGGATAAAGTGCTTATAGGTTATTGTAGTCCTGTCCATAGTCTTCATTTTCCATTAGGTTTGATTCCCTTCGATCGAAGGGTTTGGACACAGTGGCCATATCCCTCACACAGCACTTTCAAGAGAATTTCACTCTAAGTCAAATTTTCAAAAATGTATAAAAATTTTCACAAATACAATTTGGATAAAGTGCTTATAGGTTATTGTAGCCCTGTGCATAGTCTTCATTTTCCATTAGGTTTGATTCCCTGCGATCGAAGGGTTTGGACACAGTGGCCATATCCCTCACACAGCACTTTCAAGAGAATTTCACTCTAAGTCAAATTTTCAAAAATGTATAAAAATTTTCACAAATACAATTTGGATAAAGTGCTTATAGGTTATTGTAGTCCTGTCCATAGTCTTCATTTTCCATTAGGTTTGATTCCCTGCGATCGAAGGGTTTGGACACAGTGGCCATATCCCTCACACAGCACTTTCAAGAGAATTTCACTCTAAGTCAAATTTTCAAAAATGTATAAAAATTTTCACAAATACATTTTGGATAAAGTGCTTATAGGTTATTGTAGTCCTGTTCATAGTCTTCATTTTCCATTAGGTTTGATTCCCTGCGATCGAAGGGTTTGGACACAGTAGCCATATCCCTCACACAGCACTTTCAAGAGAATTTCACTCTAAGTCAAATTTTCAAAAATGTATAAAAATTTTCACAAATACAATTTGGATAAAGTGCTTATAGGTTATTGTAGCCCTGTCCATAGTCTTCATTTTCCATTAGGTTTGATTCCCGACGATCGAAGGGTTTGGACACAGTGGCCATATCCCTCACACAGCACTTTCAAGAGAATTTCACTCTAAGTCAAATTTTCAAAAATGTATAAAAATTTTCACAAATACAATTTGGATAAAGTGCTTATAGGTTATTGTAGCCCTGTGCATAGTCTTCATTTTCCATTAGGTTTGATTCCCTGCGATCGAAGGGTTTGGACACAGTGGCCATATCCCTCACACAGCACTTTCAAGAGAATTTCACTCTAAGTCAAATTTTCAAAAATGTATAAAAATTTTCACAAATACAATTTGGATAAAGTGCTTATAGGTTATTGTAGCCCTATCCATAGTCTTCATTTTCCGTTAGGTTTGATTCCCTGCGATCGAAGGGTTTGGACACAGTGGCCATATCCCTCACACAGCACTTTCAAGAGAATTTCACTCTAAGTCAAATTTTCAAAAATGTATAAAAATTTTCACAAATACAATTTGGATAAAGTGCTTATAGTTTATTGTAGTCCTGTCCATAGTCTTCATTTTCCATTAGGTTTGATTCCCTTCGATCGAAGGGTTTGGACACAGTGGCCATATCCCTCACACAGCACTTTCAAGAGAATTTCACTCTAAGTCAAATTTTCAAAATGTATAAAAATTTTCACAAATACAATTTGGATAAAGTGCTTATAGGTTATTGTAGCTTATAGGTTATTGTATCCCTGTCCATAGTCTTCATTTTCCATTAGGTTTGATTCCCTGCGATCGAAGGGTTTGGACACAGTGGCCATATCCCTCACACAGCACTTTCAAGAGAATTTCACTCTAAGTCAAATTTTCAAAAATGTATAAAAATTTTCACAAATACAATTTGGATAAAGTGCTTATAGGTTATTTTAGCCCTGTCCATAGTCTTCATTTTCCATTAGGTTTGATTCCCTGCGATCGAAGGGCTTGGACACGGTGGCCATATCCCTCACACAGCACTTTTAAGAGAATTTTACTCTAAGTCAAATTTTCAAAAATGTATAAAAATTTTCACAAATACAATTTGGATAAAGTGCTTATAGGTTATTGTAGCTTATAGGTTATTGTAGCCCTGTCCATAGTCTTCATTTTCCATTAGGTTTGATTCCCTGCGATCGAAGGGTTTGGACACAGTGGCCATATCCCTCACACAGCACTTTCAAGAGAATTTCACTCTAAGTCAAATTTTCAAAAATTTATAAAAATTTTCACAAATACAATTTGGATAAAGTGCTTATAGGTTATTTTAGCCCTGTCCATAGTCTTCATTTTCCATTAGGTTTGATTCCCTGCGATCGAACGGTTTGGACACGGTGGCCATATCCCTCACACAGCACTTTCAAGAGAATTTCACTCTAAGTCAAATTTTCAAAAATGTATAAAAATTTTCACAAATACAATTTGGATAAAGTGCTTATAGGTTATTATAGCCCTGTCCATAGTCTTCATTTTCCATTAGGTTTGATTCCCTTCGATCGAAGGGTTTGGACACAGTGGCCATATCCCTCACACAGCACTTTCAAGAGAATTTCACTCTAAGTCAAATTTTCAAAAATGTATAAAAATTTTCACAAATACAATTTGGATAAAGTGCTTATAGGTTATTGTAGTCCTGTCCATAGTCTTCATTTTCCATTAGGTTTGATTCCCTTCGATCGAAGGGTTTGGACACAGTGGCCATATCCCTCACACAGCACTTTCAAGAGAATTTCACTCTAAGTCAAATTTTCAAAAATGTATAAAAATTTTCACAAATACAATTTGGATAAAGTGCTTATAGGTTATTGTAGCTTATAGGTTATTGTAGCCCTGTCCATAGTCTTCATTTTCCATTAGGTTTGATTCCCTGCGATCGAAGGGTTTGGACACAGTGGCCATATCCCTCACACAGCACTTTCAAGAGAATTTCACTCTAAGTCAAATTTTCAAAAATGTATAAAAATTTTCACAAATACAATTTGGATAAAGTGCTTATAGGTTATTGTAGTCCTGTTCATAGTCTTCATTTTCCATTAGGTTTGATTCCCTGCGATCGAAGGGTTTGGACACAGTAGCCATATCCCTCACACAGCACTTTCAAGAGAATTTCACTCTAAGTCAAATTTTCAAAAATGTATAAAAATTTTCACAAATACAATTTGGATAAAGTGCTTATAGGTTATTGTAGCCCTGTCCATAGTCTTCATTTTCCATTAGGTTTGATTCCCTACGATCGAAGGGTTTGGACACAGTGGCCATATCCCTCACACAGCACTTTCAAGAGAATTTCACTCTAAGTCAAATTTTCAAAAATGTATAAAAATTTTCACAAATACAATTTGGATAAAGTGCTTATAGGTTATTATAGCCCTGTCCATAGTCTTCATTTTCCATTAGGTTTGATTCCCTGCGATCGAAGGGTTTGGACACAGTGGCCATATCCCTCACACAGCACTTTCAAGAGAATTTCACTCTAAGTCAAATTTTCAAAAATGTATAAAAATTTTCACAAATACAATTTGGATAAAGTGCTTATAGGTTATTGTAGCCCTATCCATAGTCTTCATTTTCCGTTAGGTTTGATTCCCTGCGATCGAAGGGTTTGGACACAGTGGCCATATCCCTCACACAGCACTTTCAAGAGAATTTCACTCTAAGTCAAATTTTCAAAAATGTATAAAAATTTTCACAAATACAATTTGGATAAAGTGCTTATAGTTTATTGTAGTCCTGTCCATAGTCTTCATTTTCCATTAGGTTTGATTCCCTTCGATCGAAGGGTTTGGACACAGTGGCCATATCCCTCACACAGCACTTTCAAGAGAATTTCACTCTAAGTCAAATTTTCAAAAATGTATAAAAATTTTCACAAATACAATTTGGATAAAGTGCTTATAGGTTATTGTAGCTTATAGGTTATTGTAGCCCTGTCCATAGTCTTCATTTTCCATTAGGTTTGATTCCCTGCGATCGAAGGGTTTGGACACAGTGGCCATATCCCTCACACAGCACTTTCAAGAGAATTTCACTCTAAGTCAAATTTTCAAAAATGTATAAAAATTTTCACAAATACAATTTGGATAAAGTGCTTATAGGTTATTTTAGCCCTGTCCATAGTCTTCATTTTCCATTAGGTTTGATTCCCTGCGATCGAAGGGCTTGGACACGGTGGCCATATCCCTCACACAGCACTTTTAAGAGAATTTCACTCTAAGTCAAATTTTCAAAAATGTATAAAAATTTTCACAAATACAATTTGGATAAAGTGCTTATAGGTTATTGTAGCTTATAGGTTATTGTAGCCCTGTCCATAGTCTTCATTTTCCATTAGGTTTGATTCCCTGCGATCGAAGGGTTTGGACACAGTGGCCATATCCCTCACACAGCACTTTCAAGAGAATTTCACTCTAAGTCAAATTTTCAAAAATGTATAAAAATTTTCACAAATACAATTTGGATAAAGTGCTTATAGGTTATTTTAGCCCTGTCCATAGTCTTAATTTTCCATTAGGTTTGATTCCCTGCGATCGAAGGGTTTGGACACGGTGGCCATATCCCTCACACAGCACTTTCAAGAGAATTTCACTCTAAGTCAAATTTTCAAAAATGTATAAAAATTTTCACAAATACAATTTGGATAAAGTGCTTATAGGTTATTGTAGCTTATAGGTTATTGTAGCCCTGTCCATAGTCTTCATTTTCCATTAGGTTTGATTCCCTGCGATCGAAGGGTTTGGACACAGTGGCCATATCCCTCACACAGCACTTTCAAGAGAATTTCACTCTAAGTCAAATTTTCAAAAATGTATAAAAATTTTCACAAATACAATGTGGATAAAGTGCTTATAGGTTATTTTAGCCCTGTCCATAGTCTTCATTTTCCATTAGGTTTGATTCCCTGCGATCGAACGGTTTGGACACGGTGGCCATATCCCTCACACAGCGCTTTCAAGAGAATTTCACTCTAAGTCAAATTTTCAAAAATGTATAAAAATTTTCACAAATACAATTTGGATAAAGTGCTTATAGGTTATTGTAGCCCTGTCCATAGTCTTCATTTTCCATTAGGTTTGATTCCCTGCGATCGAAGGGTTTGGACACAGTGGCCATATCCCTCACACAGCACTTTCAAGAGAATTTCACTCTAAGTCAAATTTTCAAAAATGTATAAAAACTTTCACAAATACAATTTGGATAAAAAGCTCATAGTTTATTGTAGCCCTGTCCATAGTCTTCATTTTCCATTAGGTTTGATTCCCTGCGATCGAAGGGTTTGGACACAGTGGCCATATCCCTCACACAGCACTTTCAAGAGAATTTCACTCTAAGTCAAATTTTCAAAAATGTATAAAAATTTTCACAAATACAATTTGGATAAAGTGCTTATAGGTTATTGTAGCCCTGTCCATAGTCTTCATTTTCCATTAGGTTTGATTCCCTGCGATCGAAGGGTTTGGACACAGTGGCCATATCCCTTACACAGCACTTTCAAGAGAATTTCACTCTAAGTCAAATTTTCAAAAATGTATAAAAATTTTTACAAATACAATTTGGATAAAGTGCTCATAGTTTATTGTAGCCCTGTCCATAGTCTTCATTTTCCATTAGGTTTGATTCCCTGCGATCGAAGGGTTTGGACACAGTGGCCATATCCCTCACACAGCACTTTCAAGAGAATTTCACTCTAAGTCAAATTTTCAAAAATGTATAAAAATTTTCACAAATACAATTTGGATAAAGTGCTTATAGGTTATTGTAGCCCTGTCCATAGTCTTCATTTTCCATTAGGTTTGATTCCCTGCGATCGAAGGGTTTGGACACAGTGGCCATATCCCTTACACAGCACTTTCAAGAGAATTTCACTCTAAGTCAAATTTTCAAAAATGTATAAAAATTTTCACAAATACAATTTGGATAAAGTGCTTATAGGTTATTGTAGCTTATAGGTTATTGTAGCCCTGTCCATAGTCTTCATTTTCCATTAGGTTTGATTCCCTGCGATCGAAGGGTTTGGACACAGTGGCCATATCCCTCACACAGCACTTTCAAGAGAATTTCACTCTAAGTCAAATTTTCAAAAATGTATAAAAATTTTCACAAATACAATTTGGATAAAGTGCTTATAGGTTATTGTAGTCCTGTTCATAGTCTTCATTTTCCATTAGGTTTGATTCCCTGCGATCGAAGGGTTTGGACACAGTAGCCATATCCCTCACACAGCACTTTCAAGAGAATTTCACTCTAAGTCAAATTTTCAAAAATGTATAAAAATTTTCACAAATACAATTTGGATAAAGTGCTTATAGGTTATTGTAGCCCTGTCCATAGTCTTCATTTTCCATTAGGTTTGATTCCCTGCGATCGAAGGGTTTGGACACAGTGGCCATATCCCTCACACAGCACTTTCAAGAGAATTTCACTCTAAGTCAAATTTTCAAAAATGTATAAAAATTTTCACAATTACAATTTGGATAAAGTGCTTATAGGTTATTATAGCCCTGTCCATAGTCTTCATTTTCCATTAGGTTTGATTCCCTGCGATCGAAGGGTTTGGACACAGTGGCCATATCCCTCACACAGCACTTTCAAGAGAATTTCACTCTAAGTCAAATTTTCAAAAATGTATAAAAATTTTCACAAATACAATTTGGATAAAGTGCTTATAGGTTATTGTAGCCCTATCCATATTCTTCATTTTCCGTTAGGTTTGATTCCCTGCGATCGAAGGGTTTGGACACAGTGGCCATATCCCTCACACAGCACTTTCAAGAGAATTTCACTCTAAGTCAAATTTTCAAAAATGTATAAAAATTTTCACAAATACAATTTGGATAAAGTGCTTATAGGTTATTGTAGTCCTGTCCATAGTCTTCATTTTCCATTAGGTTTGATTCCCTTCGATCGAAGGGTTTGGACACAGTGGCCATATCCCTCACACAGCACTTTCAAGAGAATTTCACTCTAAGTCAAATTTTCAAAAATGTATAAAAATTTTCACAAATACAATTTGGATAAAGTGCTTATAGGTTATTGTAGCTTATAGGTTATTGTAGCCCTGTCCATAGTCTTCATTTTCCATTAGGTTTGATTCCCTGCGATCGAAGGGTTTGGACACAGTGGCCATATCCCTCACACAGCACTTTCAAGAGAATTTCACTCTAAGTCAAATTTTCAAAAATGTATAAAAATTTTCACAAATACAATTTGGATAAAGTGCTTATAGGTTATTTTAGCCCTGTCCATAGTCTTCATTTTCCATTAGGTTTGATTCCCTGCGATCGAAGGGTTTGGACACGGTGGCCATATCCCTCACACAGCACTTTTAAGAGAATTTCACTCTAAGTCAAATTTTCAAAAATGTATAAAAATTTTCACAAATACAATTTGGATAAAGTGCTTATAGGTTATTGTAGCTTATAGGTTATTGTAGCCCTGTCCATAGTCTTCATTTTCCATTAGGTTTGATTCCCTGCGATCGAAGGGTTTGGACACAGTGGCCATATCCCTCACACAGCACTTTCAAGAGAATTTCACTCTAAGTCAAATTTTCAAAAATGTATAAAAATTTTCACAAATACAATTTGGATAAAGTGCTTATAGGTTATTTTAGCCCTGTCCATAGTCTTCATTTTCCATTAGGTTTGATTCCCTGCGATCGAACGGTTTGGACACGGTGGCCATATCCCTCACACAGCACTTTCAAGAGAATTTCACTCTAAGTCAAATTTTCAAAAATGTATAAAAATTTTCACAAATACAATTTGGATAAAGTGCTTATAGGTTATTGTAGCCCTGTCCATAGTCTTCATTTTCCATTAGGTTTGATTCCCTGCGATCGAAGGGTTTGGACACAGTGGCCATATCCCTCACACAGCACATTCAAGAGAATTTCACTCTAAGTCAAATTTTCAAAAATGTATAAAAACTTTCACAAATACAATTTGGATAAAAAGCTCATAGTTTATTGTAGCCCTGTCCATAGTCTTCATTTTCCATTAGGTTTGATTCCCTGCGATCGAAGGGTTTGGACACAGTGGCCATATCCCTCACACAGCACTTTCAAGAGAATTTCACTCTAAGTCAAATTTTAAAAAATGTATAAAAATTTTCACAAATACAATTTGGATAAAGTGCTTATAGGTTATTGTAGCCCTGTCCATAGTCTTCATTTTCCATTAGGTTTGATTCCCTGCGATCGAAGGGTTTGGACACAGTGGCCATATCCCTCACACAGCACTTTCAAGAGAATTTCACTCTAAGTCAAATTTTCAAAAATGTATAAAAATTTTTACAAATACAATTTGGATAAAGTGCTCATAGTTTATTGTAGCCCTGTCCATAGTCTTCATTTTCCATAAGGTTTGATTCCCTGCGATCGAAGGGTTTGGACACAGTGGCCATATCCCTCACACAGCACTTTCAAGAGAATTTCACTCTAAGTCAAATTTTCAAAAATGTATAAAAATTTTCACAAATACAATTTGGATAAAGTGCTTATAGGTTATTGTAGCCCTGTGCATAGTCTTCATTTTCCATTAGGTTTGATTCCCTGCGATCGAAGGGTTTGGACACAGTGGCCATATCCCTCACACAGCACTTTCAAGAGAATTTCACTCTAAATCAAATTTTCAAAAATGTATAAAAATTTTCACAAATACAATTTGGATAAAGTGCTTATAGGTTATTGTAGTCCTGTCCATAGTCTTCATTTTCCATTAGGTTTGATTCCCTTCGATCGAAGGGTTTGGACACAGTGGCCATATCCCTCACACAGCACTTTCAAGAGAATTTCACTCTAAGTCAAATTTTCAAAAATGTATAAAAATTTTCACAAATACAATTTGGATAAAGTGCTTATAGGTTATTGTAGCTTATAGGTTATTGTAGCCCTGTCCATAGTCTTCATTTTCCATTAGGTTTGATTCCCTGCGATCGAAGGGTTTGGACACAGTGGCCATATCCCTCACACAGCACTTTCAAGAGAATTTCACTCTAAGTCAAATTTTCAAAAATGTATAAAAATTTTCACAAATACAATTTGGATAAAGTGCTTATAGGTTATTGTAGTCCTGTTCATAGTCTTCATTTTCCATTAGGTTTGATTCCCTGCGATCGAAGGGTTTGGACACAGTAGCCATATCCCTCACACAGCACTTTCAAGAGAATTTCACTCTAAGTCAAATTTTCAAAAATGTATAAAAATTTTCACAAATACAATTTGGATAAAGTGCTTATAGGTTATTGTAGCCCTGTCCATAGTCTTCATTTTCCATTAGGTTTGATTCCCTGCGATCGAAGGGTTTGGACACAGTGGCCATATCCCTCACACAGCACTTTCAAGAGAATTTCACTCTAAGTCAAATTTTCAAAAATGTATAAAAATTTTCACAATTACAATTTGGATAAAGTGCTTATAGGTTATTATAGCCCTGTCCATAGTCTTCATTTTCCATTAGGTTTGATTCCCTGCGATCGAAGGGTTTGGACACAGTGGCCATATCCCTCACACAGCACTTTCAAGAGAATTTCACTCTAAGTCAAATTTTCAAAAATGTATAAAAATTTTCACAAATACAATTTGGATAAAGTGCTTATAGGTTATTGTAGCCCTATCCATATTCTTCATTTTCCGTTAGGTTTGATTCCCTGCGATCGAAGGGTTTGGACACAGTGGCCATATCCCTCACACAGCACTTTCAAGAGAATTTCACTCTAAGTCAAATTTTCAAAAATGTATAAAAATTTTCACAAATACAATTTGGATAAAGTGCTTATAGGTTATTGTAGTCCTGTCCATAGTCTTCATTTTCCATTAGGTTTGATTCCCTTCGATCGAAGGGTTTGGACACAGTGGCCATATCCCTCACACAGCACTTTCAAGAGAATTTCACTCTAAGTCAAATTTTCAAAAATGTATAAAAATTTTCACAAATACAATTTGGATAAAGTGCTTATAGGTTATTGTAGCTTATAGGTTATTGTAGCCCTGTCCATAGTCTTCATTTTCCATTAGGTTTGATTCCCTGCGATCGAAGGGTTTGGACACAGTGGCCATATCCCTCACACAGCACTTTCAAGAGAATTTCACTCTAAGTCAAATTTTCAAAAATGTATAAAAATTTTCACAAATACAATTTGGATAAAGTGCTTATAGGTTATTTTAGCCCTGTCCATAGTCTTCATTTTCCATTAGGTTTGATTCCCTGCGATCGAAGGGTTTGGACACGGTGGCCATATCCCTCACACAGCACTTTTAAGAGAATTTCACTCTAAGTCAAATTTTCAAAAATGTATAAAAATTTTCACAAATACAATTTGGATAAAGTGCTTATAGGTTATTGTAGCTTATAGGTTATTGTAGCCCTGTCCATAGTCTTCATTTTCCATTAGGTTTGATTCCCTGCGATCGAAGGGTTTGGACACAGTGGCCATATCCCTCACACAGCACTTTCAAGAGAATTTCACTCTAAGTCAAATTTTCAAAAATGTATAAAAATTTTCACAAATACAATTTGGATAAAGTGCTTATAGGTTATTTTAGCCCTGTCCATAGTCTTCATTTTCCATTAGGTTTGATTCCCTGCGATCGAACGGTTTGGACACGGTGGCCATATCCCTCACACAGCACTTTCAAGAGAATTTCACTCTAAGTCAAATTTTCAAAAATGTATAAAAATTTTCACAAATACAATTTGGATAAAGTGCTTATAGGTTATTGTAGCCCTGTCCATAGTCTTCATTTTCCATTAGGTTTGATTCCCTGCGATCGAAGGGTTTGGACACAGTGGCCATATCCCTCACACAGCACTTTCAAGAGAATTTCACTCTAAGTCAAATTTTCAAAAATGTATAAAAACTTTCACAAATACAATTTGGATAAAAAGCTCATAGTTTATTGTAGCCCTGTCCATAGTCTTCATTTTCCATTAGGTTTGATTCCCTGCGATCGAAGGGTTTGGACACAGTGGCCATATCCCTCACACAGCACTTTCAAGAGAATTTCACTCTAAGTCAAATTTTAAAAAATGTATAAAAATTTTCACAAATACAATTTGGATAAAGTGCTTATAGGTTATTATAGCCCTGTCCATAGTCTTCATTTTCCATTAGGTTTGATTCCCTGCGATCGAAGGGTTTGGACACAGTGGCCATATCCCTCACACAGCACTTTCAAGAGAATTTCACTCTAAGTCAAATTTTCAAAAATGTATAAAAATTTTTACAAATACAATTTGGATAAAGTGCTCATAGTTTCTTGTAGCCCTGTCCATAGTCTTCATTTTCCATAAGGTTTGATTCCCTGCGATCGAAGGGTTTGGACACAGTGGCCATATCCCTCACACAGCACTTTCAAGAGAATTTCACTCTAAGTCAAATTTTCAAAAATGTATAAAAATTTTTACAAATACAATTTGGATAAAGTGCTCATAGGTTATTGTAGCCCTGTGCATAGTCTTCATTTTCCATTAGGTTTGATTCCCTGCGATCGAAGGGTTTGGACACAGTGGCCATATCCCTCACACAGCACTTTCAAGAGAATTTCACTCTAAGCCAAATTTTCAAAAATGTATAAAAATTTTCACAAATACAATTTGGATAAAGTGCTTATAGGTTATTGTAGCCCTGTCCATAGTCTTCATTTTCCATTAGGTTTGATTCCCTGCGATCGAAGGGTTTGGACACAGTGGCCATATCCCTCACACAGCACTTTCAAGAGAATTTGAGTGAAAGTCAAATTTTCAAAAATGTATTAAAATTTTCACAAATACAATTTGGATAAAGTGCTCATAGCTTATTGTAGACCTGTCCATAGTCTTCATTTTCCATTAGGTTTGATTCCCTGCGATCGAAGGGTTTGGACACAGTGGCCATATCCCTCACACAGCACTTTCAAGAGAATTTCACTCTAAGTCAAATTTTCAAAAATGTATAAAAAATTTTACAAATACAATTTGGATAAAGTGCTTATAGGTTATTGTAGCCCTGTCCATAGTCTTCATTTTCCATTAGGTTTGATTCCCTGCGATCGAAGAGTTTGGACACAGTGGCCATATCCCTCACACAGCACTTTCAAGAGAATTTCACTCTAAGTCAAATTTTCAAAAATGTATAAAAATTTTCACAAATACAATTTGGATAAAGTGCTTATAGGTTATTGTAGTCCTGTCCATAGTCTTCATTTTCCATTAGGTTTGATTCCCTTCGATCGAAGGGTTTGGACACAGTGGCCATATCCCTCACACAGCACTTTCAAGAGAATGTCACTCTAAGTCAAATTTTCAAAAATGTATAAAAATTTTCACAAATACAATTTGGATAAAGTGCTTATAGGTTATTGTAGCTTATAGGTTATTGTAGCCCTGTCCATAGTCTTCATTTTCCATTAGGTTTGATTCCCTGCGATCGAAGGGTTTGGACACAGTGGCCATATCCCTCACACAGCACTTTCAAGAGAATTTCACTCTAAGTCAAATTTTCAAAAATGTATAAAAATTTTCACAAATACAATTTGGATAAAGTGCTTATAGGTTATTGTAGCCCTGTCCATAGTCTTCATTTTCCATTAGGTTTGATTCCCTGCGATCGAAGGGTTTGGACACAGTGGCCATATCCCTCACACAGCACTTTCAAGAGAATTTCAATCTAAGTCAAATTTTCAAAAATGTATAAAAATTTTTTACAAATACAATTTGGATAAAGTGCTTATAGGTTATTGTAGCCCTGTCCATAGTCTTCATTTTCCATTAGGTTTGATTCCCCGCGATAGAAGGGTTTGGACACGGTGGCCATATCCCTCACACAGCACTTTCAAGAGAATTTCACTCTAAGTCAAATTTTCAAAAATGTATAAAAATTTTCACAAATACAATTTGCATAAAGTGCTTATAGGTTATTGTAGTCCTGTTCATAGTCTTCATTTTCCATTAGGTTTGATTCCCTGCGATCGAAGGGTTTGGACACAGTAGCCATATCCCTCACACAGCACTTTCAAGAGAATTTCTCTCTAAATCAAATTTTCAAAAATGTATAAAATTTTCACAAATACAATTTGGATAAAGTGCTTATAGGTTATTGTAGCCCTGTCCATAGTCTTCATTTTCCATTAGGTTTGATTCCCTGCGATCGAAGGGTTTGGACACGGTGGCCATATCCCTCACACAGCACTTTCAAGAGAATTTCACTCTAAGTCAAATTTTCAAAAATGTATAAAAATTTTCACAAATACAATTTGGATAAAGTGCTTATAGGTTATTGTAGCCCTGTCCATAGTCTTCATTTTCCATTAGGTTTGATTCCCTGCGATCGAAGGGTTTGGACACGGTGGCCATATCCCTCACACAGCACTTTCAAGAGAATTTCACTCTAAGTCAAATTTTCAAAAATGTATAAAAATTTTCACAAATACAATTTGGATAAAGTGCTTATAGGTTATTGTAGCCCTGTCCATAGTCTTCATTTTCCATTAGGTTTGATTCCCTGCGATCGAAGGGTTTGGACACAGTGGCCATATCCCTCACACAGCACTTTCAAGAGAATTTCACTCTAAGTCAAATTTTCAAAAATGTATAAAAATTTTCACAAATACAATTTGGATAAAGTGCTCATAGTTTATTGTAGCCCTGTCCATAGTCTTCATTTTCCATTAGGTTTGATTCCCTGCGATCGAAGGGTTTGGACACAGTGGCCATATCCCTCACACAGCACTTTCAAGAGAATTTCACTCTAAGTCAAATTTTCAAAAATGTATACAAATTTTCACAAATACAATTTGGATAAAGTGCTTATAGGTTATTGTAGCCCTGTCCATAGTCTTCATTTTCCATTAGGTTTGATTCCCTGCGATCGAAGGGTTTGGACACGGTGGCCATATCCCTCACACAGCACTTTCAAGAGAATTTCACTCTAAGTCAAATTTTCAAAAATGTATAAAAATTTTCACAAATACAATTTGGATAAAGTGCTTATAGGTTATTGTAGTCCTGTTCATAGTCTTCATTTTCCATTAGGTTTGATTCCCTGCGATCGAAGGGTTTGGACACGGTGGCCATATCCCTCACACAGCACTTTCAAGAGAATTTCACTCTAAGTCAAATTTTCAAAAATGTATAAAAATTTTCACAAATACAATTTGGATAAAGTGCTCATAGTTTATTGTAGCCCTGTCCATAGTCTTCATTTTCCATTAGGTTTGATTCCCTGCGATCGAAGGGTTTGGACACAGTGGCCATATCCCTCACACAGCACTTTCAAGAGAATTTCACTCTAAGTCAAATTTTCAAAAATGTATACAAATTTTCACAAATACAATTTGGATAAAGTGCTTATAGGTTATTGTAGCTTATAGGTTATTGTAGCCCTGTCCATAGTCTTCATTTTCCATTAGGTTTGATTCCCTGCGATCGAAGGGTTTGGACACAGTGGCCATATCCCTCACACAGCACTTTCAAGAGAATTTCACTCTAAGTCAAATTTTCAAAAATGTATAAAAATTTTCACAAATACAATTTGGATAAAGTGCTTATAGGTTATTTTAGCCCTGTCCATAGTCTTCATTTTCCATTAGGTTTGATTCCCTGCGATCGAAGGGCTTGGACACGGTGGCCATATCCCTCACACAGCACTTTCAAGAGAATTTCACTCTAAGTCAAATTTTCAAAAATGTATAAAAATTTTCACAAATACAATTTGGATAAAGTGCTTATAGGTTATTGTAGCCCTGTCCATAGTCTTCATTTTCCATTAGGTTTGATTCCCTGCGATCGAAGGGTTTGGACACAGTGGCCATATCCCTCACACAGCACTTTCAAGAGAATTTGAGTGAAAGTCAAATTTTCAAAAATGTATAAAAATTTTCACAAATAAAATTTGGATAAAGTGCTCATAGCTTATTGTAGCCCTGTCCATAGTCTTCATTTTCCATTAGGTTTGATTCCCTGCGATCGAAGGGTTTGGACACAGTGGCCATATCCCTCACACAGCACTTTCAAGAGAATTTGAGTGAAAGTCAAATTTTCAAAAATGTATAAAAATTTTCACAAATACAATTTGGATAAAGTGCTCATAGCTTATTGTAGCCCTGTCCATAGTCTTCATTTTCCATTAGGTTTGATTCCCTGCGATCGAAGGATTTGGACACAGTGGCCATATCCCTCACACAGCACTTTCAAGAGAATTTCACTCTAAGTCAAATTTTCAAAAATGTATAAACATTTTTACAAATACAATTTGGATAAAGTGCTTATAGGTTATTGTAGCCCTGTCCATAGTCTTCATTTTCCATTAGGTTTGATTCCCTGCGATCGAAGAGTTTGGACACAGTGGCCATATCCCTCACACAGCACTTTCAAGAGAATTTCACTCTAAGTCAAATTTTCAAAAATGTATAAAAATTTTCACAAATACAATTTGGATAAAGTGCTTATAGGTTATTGTAGTCCTGTCCATAGTCTTCATTTTCCATTAGGTTTGATTCCCTTCGATCGAAGGGTTTGGACACAGTGGCCATATCCCTCACACAGCACTTTCAAGAGAATGTCACTCTAAGTCAAATTTTCAAAAATGTATAAAAATTTTCACAAATACAATTTGGATAAAGTGCTTATAGGTTATTGTAGCTTATAGATTATTGTAGCCCTGTCCATAGTCTTCATTTTCCATTAGGTTTGATTCCCTGCGATCGAAGGGTTTGGACACAGTGGCCATATCCCTCACACAGCACTTTCAAGAGAATTTCACTCTAAGTCAAATTTTCAAAAATGTATAAAAATTTTCACAAATACAATTTGGATAAAGTGCTTATAGGTTATTGTAGCCCTGTCCATAGTCTTCATTTTCCATTAGGTTTGATTCCCTGCGATCGAAGGGTTTGGACACGGTGGCCATATCCCTCACACAGCACTTTCAAGAGAATTTCACTCTAAGTCAAATTTTCAAAAATGTATAAAAATTTTCACAAATACAATTTGGATAAAGTGCTTATAGGTTAATGTAGCCCTGTCCATAGTCTTCATTTTCCATTAGGTTTGATTCCCTGCGATCGAAGGGTTTGGACACAGTGGCCATATCCCTCACACAGCACTTTCAAGAGAATTTCACTCTAAGTAAAATTTTCAAAAATGTATAAAAATTTTCACAAATACAATTTGGATAAAGTGCTCATAGTTTATTGTAGCCCTGTCCATAGTCTTCATTTTCCATTAGGTTTGATTCCCTGCGATCGAAGGGTTTGGACACAGTGGCCATATCCCTCACACAGCACTTTCAAGAGAATTTCACTCTAAGTCAAATTTTCAAAAATGTATACAAATTTTCACAAATACAATTTGGATAAAGTGCTTATAGGTTATTGTAGCCCTGTCCATAGTCTTCATTTTCCATTAGGTTTGATTCCCTGCGATCGAAGGGTTTGGACACGGTGGCCATATCCCTCACACAGCACTTTCAAGAGAATTTCACTCTAAGTCAAATTTTCAAAAATGTATAAAAATTTTCACAAATACAATTTGGATAAAGTGCTTATAGGTTATTGTAGTCCTGTTCATAGTCTTCATTTTCCATTAGGTTTGATTCCCTGCGATCGAAGGGTTTGGACACGGTGGCCATATCCCTCACACAGCACTTTCAAGAGAATTTCACTCTAAGTCAAATTTTCAAAAATGTATAAAAATTTTCACAAATACAATTTGGATAAAGTGCTCATAGTTTATTGTAGCCCTGTCCATAGTCTTCATTTTCCATTAGGTTTGATTCCCTGCGATCGAAGGGTTTGGACACAGTGGCCATATCCCTCACACAGCACTTTCAAGAGAATTTCACTCTAAGTCAAATTTTCAAAAATGTATACAAATTTTCACAAATACAATTTGGATAAAGTGCTTATAGGTTATTGTAGCCCTGTCCATAGTCTTCATTTTCCATTAGGTTTGATTCCCTGCGATCGAAGGGTTTGGACACAGTGGCCATATCCCTCACACAGCACTTTCAAGATAATTTCACTCTAAGCCAAATTTTCAAAAATGTATAAAAATTTTCACAAATATAATTTGGATAAAGTGCTTATAGGTTATTGTAGCCCTGTCCATAGTGTTCATTTTCCATTAGGTTTGATTCCCTGCGATCGAAGGGTTTGGACACGGTGGCCGTATCCCTCACACAGCACTTTCAAGAGAATTTCACTCTAAGTCAAATTTTCAAAAATGTATACAAATTTTCACAAATACAATTTGGATAAAGTGCTTATAGGTTATTGTAGTCCTGTTGATAGTCTTCATTTTCCATTAGGTTTGATTCCCCGCGATCGAAGGGTTTGGACACGGTGGCCATATCCCTCACACAGCACTTTCAAGAGAATTTCACTCTAAGTCAAATTTTCAAAAATGTATAAAAATTTTCACAAATACAATTTGGATAAAGTGCTTACAGGTTATTGTAGTCCTGTTCATAGTCTTCATTTTCCATTAGGTTTGATTCCCTGCGATCGAAGGGTTTGGACACAGTAGCCATATCCCTCACACAGCACTTTCAAGAGAATTTCTCTCTAAGTCAAATTTTCAAAAATGTATAAAATTTTCACAAATACAATTTGGATAAAGTGCTTATAGGTGATTGTAGCCCTGTCCATAGTCTTCATTTTCCATTAGGTTTGATTCCCTGCGATCGAAGGGTTTGGACACGGTGGCCATATCCCTCACACAGCACTTTCAAGAGAATTTCACTCTAAGTCAAATTTTCAAAAATGTATAAAAATTGTCACAAATACAATTTGGATAAAGTGCTTATAGGTTATTGTAGCCCTGTCCATAGTCTTCATTTTCCATTAGGTTTGATTCCCTGCGATCGAAGGGTTTGGACACGGTGGCCATATCCCTCACACAGCACTTTCAAGAGAATTTCACTCTAAGTCAAATTTTCAAAAATGTATAAAAATTTTCACAAATACAATTTGGATAAAGTGCTTATAGGTTATTGTAGCCCTGTCCATAGTCTTCATTTTCCATTAGGTTTGATTCCCTGCGATCGAAGGGTTTGGACACAGTGGCCATATCCCTCACACAGCACTTTCAAGAGAATTTCACTCTAAGTCAAATTTTCAAAAATGTATAAAAATTTTCACAAATACAATTTGGATAAAGTGCTCATAGTTTATTGTAGCCCTGTCCATAGTCTTCATTTTCCATTAGGTTTGATTCCCTGCGATCGAAGGGTTTGGACACAGTGGCCATATCCCTCACACAGCACTTTCAAGAGAATTTCACTCTAAGTCAAATTTTCAAAAATGTATAAAAATTTTCACAAATACAATTTGGATAAAGTGCTTATAGGTTATTGTAGCCCTGTCCATAGTCTTCATTTTCCATTAGGCTTGATTCCCTGCGATCGAAGAGTTTGGACACAGTGGCCATATCCCTCACACAGCACTTTCAAGAGAATTTCACTCTAAGTCAAATTTTCAAAAATGTATAAAAATTTTCACAAATACAATTTGGATAAAGTGCTTATAGGTTATTGTAGCCCTGTCCATAGTCTTCATTTTCCATTAGGTTTGATTCCCTGCGATCGAAGAGTTTGGACACAGTGGCCATATTCCTCACACAGCACTTTCAAGAGAATTTCACTCTAAGTCAAATTTTCAAAAATGTATAAAAATGTTCACAAATACAATTTGGATAAAGTGCTTATAGGTTATTGTAGTCCTGTCCATAGTCTTCATTTTCCATTAGGTTTGATTCCCTTCGATCGAAGGGTTTGGACACAGTGGCCATATCCCTCACACAGCACTTTCAAGAGAATTTCACTCTAAGTCAAATTTTCAAAAATGTATAAACATTTTCACAAATACAATTTGGATAAAGTGCTTATAGGTTATTGTAGTCCTGTCCATAGTCTTCATTTTCCATTAGGTTTGATTCCCTGCGATCGAAGGGTTTGGCCATATCCCTCACACAGCACTTTCAAGAGAATTTCACTCTAAGTCAAATTTTCAAAAATGTATAAAAATTTTCACAAATACAATTTGGATAAAGTGCTTATAGGTTATTGTAGCCCTGTCCATAGTCTTCATTTTCCATTAGGTTTGATTCCCTGCGATCGAAGAGTTTGGACACAGTGGCCATATCCCTCACACAGCACTTTCAAGAGAATTTCACTCTAAGTCAAATTTTCAAAAATGTATAAAAATTTTCACAAATACAATTTGGATAAAGTGCTTATAGGTTATTGTAGTCCTGTCCATAGTCTTCATTTTCCATTAGGTTTGATTCCCTTCGATCGAAGGGTTTGGACACAGTGGCCATATCCCTCACACAGCACTTTCAAGAGAATTTCACTCTAAGTCAAATTTTCAAAAATTTATAAAAATTTTCACAAATACAATTTGGATAAAGTGCTTATAGGTTATTGTAGCTTATAGGTTATTGTAGCCCTGTCCATAGTCTTCATTTTCCATTAGGTTTGATTCCCTGCGATCGAAGGGTTTGGACACAGTGGCCATATCCCTCACACAGCACTTTCAAGAGAATTTCACTCTAAGTCAAATTTTCAAAAATGTATAAAAATTTTCACAAATACAATTTGGATAAAGTGCTTATAGGTTATTGTAGCCCTGTCCATAGTCTTCATTTTCCATTAGGTTTGATTCCCTGCGATCGAAGAGTTTGGACACAGTGGCCATATCCCTCACACAGCACTTTCAAGAGAATTTCACTCTAAGTTGTGAGGTCTCATATGAAGTAAGTATATCTACTTTGCTTTTACATACCTGATTGAATACAATATTACTTCGATTGAAAATTTTCAATAATTTAGTTTTTTTTTTTCCTTAGAATTTTATGTTAGAAAATTTTTAATTTACGTTTGTAATTTTGGTATACGCCAGGAAAAAAAAATTTCATTTGGTATAGACAATTTTTTTATTGTTATAATTTAAACGTCGAAGTGCATTATTAAAGATTTATTACAAGGAAATCTAATTGGTCATTTTTATCTTAAATAATCACTTGGAAGGTAACTATTTGAGATTTGCGTTTGCAATTTGGGGTTTAAATTTTTTTTTTATGTATCTTTGTTTTGATTGACTAGAGTGGCAGCTAAGCGGGGAAAGAGGAAATAAAAACAAAAGTAAAGTGAAGAACACGGGACACCTATCTGAATAATTCTTGTTATCCTTGGAAAAAAGAATTAATTGTTTATTTTGGAAAGTGTAGTTTTGGGTGTTTGTACCCCGTGTGGGTCATACAGTCTAGTTGATTAATTAGGCGTCAATAACATAGTTGAAATACCCTACAACACGCATATTGCGTATTAATTTTAATATTTAAACAAATTATTCGTTACTTACATAACAAACTGCTACGAAGTTGCAGCTTATATTGTTAAATCTGAAAAAACTAATTTTTGGTTGTTTATTCTAGTTTTTTGTTTTAAACCAAACTCTTTAATAATTAACGTAAATCTAATTTTTAACAAATAAAGTAATCTTATATCGTAAACTTAATTTGGACTAAATAACGTCAATAGGTTTTAACTTACTGACACTGACAATCATACAACATAACACTTAACTTCTTATATACATAAATTTACACATTATTGACACCCTACTTACAACTTATATGCAAAGTTTTTTTTCTTTTGTTAATATAAACTTTAAATACCCTACTTAAACTACCAAACTTCATCAAAGGCTTCGAGACAACAGCGCTGATGTCATCGATGGATTTGTAAGGGTGAGTCAATGAAAAATCATTTGTTTCTTATAAAAAGGAAAAAAAAATAATAAAAATAATTTTGCATAGAAAAAGAAAAAAAAAAAAAAAAAAAAATTAACAATAAACTTGAAACAACATTCATATAAACTTAAAATTAATAATTTAAATACAATGAAATTTTAAAAATTAGTTATTTTTAAAATATACATTAGTTTATTAGTGTGTTATTATAAACAATTTAATTTTCAATTTGTTGGTTTAAGAAATTTTACATTTTTTTTGTTGTTTTTTACTTTTCATTCCAAATTATGGATACTTGTTTTGTTTAATAAATATATTTGTTATTATGGCTGATTTAAACCGGTAATAATGAGTGCTTAATTCTATTAAAAGTCCACGAAAAGTTTAGGTTAGATGCATTTTGGGCTATCATTAGAATATAAATAGATAGCATGGCAAGGGTGGGTAAAGAAAGGGAGGACACATAACATCAGTCTTCTCTAAGAAATCCATTTCACAAGTTTATAAGTTTTTTTTGTTTTGCTTATTTTTTTTTTTTTTTGCTTTTGGTTAAAATTCGATCCCAACTTAAATAGTTATATACTACCTTAATTTAATTTATTTTGTAACTGGTTTGGGTCGACCTATAAAGAGAAAAGAACACCCCCCATTTTCCCTGAGCACGGCTGGTATAAGAAGGTAGTAGATCTCTGAAGGGGTAAGACTCCGGCGACCGTTACATAAATATATTTGGCGCCCAACGTGGGGCCTCAGCTGTTTCACTGCTACATAACAACACTGTTATAATGCAAATTTTTATCCATCTAGGCTGATGTTTCACAATTTTATTTTAAGATCAATTTCCGTGAAGTCGAATTTGCTATATTTGTTTTCATTTATTACCAGGTGTTAGGATTTTAATTTGGAATTTTAACTTGGCATGTTGTTGGGTTAAACCTTAAAAGTTAACACTGTAGAATTTTTTTGGATGTATGTATTTTAATTTTTTTTTATTTTCCCTAAATTTCTAATCTAGAATTTATTTGCATGGATTTTTGTACTGGGGTTATCTCGGTTGCATACCATCTTGTGGATGCTAGGTTCCAATTTTGTTTTGTTTTGCTTTGGGGATTTATTTTGAGATTTTATGGCAGCATATCCCAATTGCTTTCTTTTAACTCGAATAAACTTTAAAGTATTTTATTGTTTTTTTTGGTTGTAATAGTTTTTTTTTCCTTTAATATTTTTTTTTGTGAATATGGAGATAATTTTTATATATGTATATACATATATATAATTTTTTTATACAAATGTACCTAAACGAAGTAGTGGATGAAAATTAATTCTTGCATTAACTTTTGAACTTTACTTAAAATGCCTGTTACAAGGAGTATGGATAATTTAGTAGATAATGAGGAACCGAGAAGTGTTAGTTTCACTGTTGATTTGGGCAATGGCGCTTCACCTAGGGTTTCTCAAGGGCGTGGTAGAGGTAACTCTAGATATTTGGAACGGACAAATGATGATAATGATAGGAGATTAAGACAAATAGTTTCGGAATCAATGACATCTTTTCGAGGTGAGATGACGGACTATATATCGAATGAATTGAGTTCAGTGATTCAGAATTTGCATATTCATGATCCAAATCATCAGGCTGGTGCAATTCAAAATCCGGATGCGGCTCTGCGTTTAAACCCCGATAGTGCGAGGGAGCCTTTCTTTACAGATAGGGTTTTAAATATAATTAAAAATTGGCGTTTAAAGTTTACTGGGCAGGATAATTGTATGATGGTAGATGAGTTTCTATATAGGATTAATAACTTGACGACTAATCATTTACAAGGAGATTTTAGTTTGCTTTGCAAACATGCACATAGCCTATTTGATGGCAAGGCATTAGATTGGTATTGGAGGTACCATAGGCAAAACAACGATATCGATTGGTTTTCATTAACTCGCGCCTTACGTAACCAATATAAGGATGATATGAGCGACTTTGAATTATTAGAAGATATAAGAGGGCGTAAGCAGAAGCCAACGGAGAATATAGATGAGTATTTGGATGTAATTTCGGCTATGTCAGATAGGTTGCGGACATCTGAGCTACCTAAGTAAGAGCGGCAAGCGTCTTTTATTTATTTATTTATTTAAGAAAAAATTGTAACTTCTACAACAAAACATCAGTCTTAAACAGTAGAAATCTTATGATGTTATTTTGGAAAATGAAAAATAATAAGCTTAAGTCTAGGTATAGTTATTACAAAATCGATATAAATAAAATTATTGTAACTAAACCAAACAAATAAATAACGAAAAACTACATATCAAAATATCATAAATACATTTATAAAAAATCAAAAAATATTGTACTATAGAATTATACCGAACTATAAACAAACTTGTTGACTATGAATAATATTTAAATATTTCTTTCTTAAATTGTAACACATTGCTGGTTTCTTTTATTGTTGGATTAGTAATATTATTCCAAAGACGTATTGCAAATATGAAAAATTGCCATTCAGATATTAATGTGTGATGTCTGATTTGAATTAAATTTCTATTTCTTCTGAGTCGACTAAATTTTAAACGATTAAAAAGATGACCTGGCTCACGGGTGGTTATAATTTTGTGAAGAAATACTAAAGTTCTTATTTTCAGTAAATCTTCAAAAAGTACCCCGAATATTTTTTTAGAGTAAGGTGTTATACTAATGTAAGTACCATTTATGTTATAATTTCTGATCCCGTAAACGTACCTTGCAATGTTGTTATATGTGACGGTCAATTTAGATTTACTGGTTTCATCACAACTTGCAAAAATCTCACATCCGTAGGTTAAAATTGGTATCAAATATGTCTTAGCAAGTAATAAGCGTATTTTCAGTGGGGTGCAATATTGAGTAGGCCATAGGGTTCTTAGCATCGAATATGTTTTACCACAGGCAGCTATAACGTGATCAGACCAGGTTAAAGTGTTATTAAAAATTACACCAAGATTTTTTGCTTTATCTACGATTTCAATCCGTTGGTTTTTAATAAAAATGTTGGGATAATCAATAATTTTCTGTGTTCTTTTACGTATTACAATGCATTTCGATTTGGTAGGATTTAAACTTAACCCGTTAACATCAGCCCAACGTGAAACCCGTTGTAAGTCCTGATTAAGTCTTGCAGTACATTCATCTAAGTTCCCTTTTTTGTTACTTATGTACAATTGTACGTCATCGGCATACATTCTAATGTTGCAATGGAGCAACTGTTCAGGAAGATCGTTTGCGTAAATGGAGAAGAGGAGAGGAGAGAGAGATCCCTGACCAGGATCTTTGTCAAATCATAATTCATAATTTAAGAAACGAAATTAGACATGAGCTCCTTCATTTAAAAATAGAGACAGTATTTGATTTGCGTAGAGAGGTAAGGAAACATGAAAAATTTATGTTTGAATTACGTAGATCTAGCAAAGGGCGGCTCTCTGAAATATTCAAAGAAGATGACGATAAACTACCACCGGCTATGGTAGAGCCAAACGCTTGTGCAATTAAAACTGAACTCAGATGCTGGAATTGCGATAAGCCTAATCACACATTTTTTGACTGCATGGAAACTCGACGTTTGTTTTGTTATGGCTGTGGTATGAAGGATGTATATAAGCCTACATGCCCCATCTGTAGTAAGAAAACAGATAGACAGGGAAACTTGTTGCGGGATGTCCGTTACAAGTAGAGCGGACATCCGATGTCTACATTATGAAAAACTCTGATGATAAGACAACAAAACAAAACATACTAAATGAAAATAATATACAAGATATGAAACATCCTTTGCAAAGACCATATCATATTCGCCTAAGGGAGGATGAGAAGTTGCGTGAGAGTATTTTTGGTCCATCCAAACGGAAAATAAGATCTTCGAAACGGATACGTGACTACTATAACCAACTTAAATCTTTTAGAACTTTTGTTATTTCACCTGTTATTAGCCAGGAACTAGATAAAAGACCATACATAAGCTTGAGGATAATCGATCAAATGTATATGGCACTTTTAGATAGCGGTGCTAATAAGAGTGTAATTGGAGGTCTATTGGCAGGTAAAGTGCAAAATTTAAAGGAATTTAGGAAATGTTATGGCAATGTGAGGACTGCAGACGTACAAAAACAGGACATTGTAGGAACAGTTAAACTGGACATAAGATTTCAGGGACGATCGAAGTTGATTGAATTTTTGATTGTGCCGGCGATAAAACAGGAACTAATTTGTGGGTTTGATTTTTGGACTGAGTTTGGACTTGGAATTTCGATGCCGGTTATTGGGAAGATTGATCATATGGAGACAGATCCGGACAAACTTGTAATTACTGCTGAACAGAGACAAAGACTTGACAATGTTATTGCAGCGTTTCCGAATTCCGATGTTGAGGGTTTGGGATGTACCATACTTGTGGAGCATTGTATAGATACTGGGGATGCAAAACCCATTAAACAAAGGTATTATCCGATATCTCCAGCCATAGAAAAGCTTCTATGTGGTGAACTGGATAGAATGTTGTCACTTGGGGTGATAGAAGAGGCACCTAGCTCACCGTGGTCCTCACCTACAGTCGTAATTGTTAAACCAGATAAAATACGTATGTGCGTTGACAGTAGAAAATTGAATTCAGTGACTATAAAAGACGCTTACCCCATACCGAACATAGACGGACTTATTGCAAGACTTCCTCCGGTTTATTGCATTTCAAAAATTGATTTGAAGGATGCGTTTTGGCAAATAAAACTGGAGGAGAGTTCAAAACAAAAGACAGCTTTCACAGTCCCTAATCGGCCATTGTATCAGTTTACAAGAATGCCGTTTGGACTGTGTAACGCACCGCAAACGTTGTGCCGACTAATGGACATGGTTATTCCGTATAACTTGAAATCACATGTATTTGTATATCTAGACGACCTTCTAATTGTTTCTCAGGACTTTAACGAACATCTGACGCATTTAATGGAAGTTGCGACGCAACTTAGAAAAGCTGGTTTAGCAATTAATGTTAAAAAGAGCATTTTTGCTTTGAATAAAGTTAGGTATCTTGGATACGTTGTGGGTAACGGGACGTTGCAGGTGGACGACGATAAGGTTCGGGCTATTCATGAATTTCCGGAACCTAAGACTATAAGACAGCTACGCAGATTTTTAGGTATGACGGGTTGGTACAGAAGGTTTATTAGGGACTATTCGATAGTAGCCTTCCCATTGACGGAACTATTAACAAGGAAAAAGGCTTTTGTTTGGACGGATGACGCTCAACAAGCTTTTGATGACTTGAAACGGGGATTAACGACTGCTCCTCTTCTTATTCACCCTAATTATTCAAGGGCCTTCATTTTGCAGTGTGATGCTAGCACTTGCGGTGTAGGTGCAGTTTTAGCTCAGCTGGATGATGATGGTGACGAAAGGCCAATAGCATACATGTCGCACAAATTGAATAGGGCGCAGAGAAATTATACGATAACAGAACTTGAGTGCCTGGCCGTAGTGATGGCCATTAAAAAATTCAGATCATACATAGAGGGGCAGGAATTTAAAGTAGTAACAGACCATGCTAGCCTCAAATGGTTGATGGGACAGAGGGATTTGTCAGGACGGTTGGCTAGGTGGTCGCTTAAACTTCAGGGGTTCAACTTTACTATCGAACATCGAAGAGGCAGTGAGAATATTGTACCCGACACTTTGTCAAGGGTTTGTGAAGGGGAAAATTTTGTGGAAACATTAGAAAGCTTGCCAATGATCGATTTGAATTCAGATTCGTTTACTGGTAAGGAGTACGTGAGTCTTAGGGAACATATAATTGACACGCAAATACCAGACTTCAGAATTGTTGGAGATTACATATACAAAAGGACTGATTTTACTGCAGGAAACCCGGATGAATCGGGCATATGGAAATTGGTGGTACCTAAGGAGTTAAGACAATGCGTTATTTATTCTTGCCATAACACTGCAAACTCGGCTCATGGCGGGATATATAAGACCCTTGAACGTATAAGGCGTTATTTTTATTGGCCAGGACTTACAAAAGACGTACGGGACTATATTGGGAATTGTGAATTGTGTAAGACGTCTAAGACCCCGACGTATGTATTGAGACCACCATTGGGGCAGATAGTTAGAACGGACAGACCTTTTCAAAGACTTTACATAGACCTAATTGGACCATTACCAAGGACGAAAAGTGGTAATATTGGAATCTTAATTATTTTGGATCACTTCTCAAAATTTACTTTTCTAAAACCACTAAAAAAATTTCTCTCGAAACCTATAATTGACTACCTTGGAAATGAAATTTTTAACTGTTACGGGGTACCACAGGTTATTGTAACAGACAATGGTTCACAGTTTCGCAGTAAAGACTTTGAGCAGTTCCTGAGGGAAAAGGGGATACAGCATTCATTGACTGCGGTATACAGCCCTCAGGCCAACGCCAGTGAACGAGTCAATCGGTCAATAAATGAGGCGCTACGTTCGTATGTTAGAAGGGACCAAAGGGAATGGGACAAGTATATAAGTAATATAAATTGTGCTTTAAGAAACAGCATCCATCAAACGATTAATAGAACACCTTACCAGGTAGTATTTGGCCAAACGATGTTGGCACATGGTCAAGATTACAAATTGTTATCAAATTTGGGTCTTTTGTGTGACTCGGATATCACGCTGAATAGACAAGATGAACTCGTGTTAATTATACACGGAATTAAAGAACATATGGAGAAGTCATACAACAAAAATGAGAGAATATATAATCTACGAACGAGAGATAGACAGTTTGAAGTAGGACAACAAGTTATTCGGCGAAATTTTTGCCAAAGTTCAAAAGTCGATTATTTTAATTCCAAGCTTGCACCAGTGGGAGTCAAAGCAAATGTGGTAAGAAGAATAGGACGGGTTAATTATGAGTTGAAAGATGAGGATGGTGGAACTACAGGAATATATCATGCTAAGGATATATGGACGTGATAATAAACATACTGATATGGGTTGCACATTTGTTCGGCCTTTTTCAGATCCATTCCCCGGATGTACATACCGTGAATTTATCTGTTTTGTGAGGTCTCATATGAAGTAAGTATATCTACTTTGCTTTTACATACCTGATTGAATACAATATTACTTCGATTGAAAATTTTCAATAATTTAGTTTTTTTTTTCCCTAGAATTTTATGTTAGAAAATTTTTAATTTACGTTTGTAATTTTGGTATACGCCAGGAAAAAAAAATTTCATTTGGTATAGACAATTTTTTTATTGTTATAATTTAAACGTCGAAGTGCATTATTAAAGATTTATTACAAGGAAATCTAATTGGTCATTTTTATCTTAAATAATCACTTGGAAGGTAACTATTTGAGATTTGCGTTTGCAATTTGGGGTTTAAATTTTTTTTTATGTATCTTTGTTTTGATTGACTAGAGTGGCAGCTAAGCGGGGAAAGAGGAAATAAAAACAAAAGTAAAGTGAAGAACACGGGACACCTATCTGAATAATTCTTGTTATCCTTGGAAAAAAGAATTAATTGTTTATTTTGGAAAGTGTAGTTTTGGGTGTTTGTACCCCGTGTGGGTCATACAGTCTAGTTGATTAATTAGGCGTCAATAACATAGTTGAAATACCCTACAACACGCATATTGCGTATTAATTTTAATATTTAAACAAATTATTCGTTACTTACATAACAAACTGCTACGAAGTTGCAGCTTATATTGTTAAATCTGAAAAAACTAATTTTTGGTTGTTTATTCTAGTTTTTTTTTTTAAACCAAACTCTTTAATAATTAACGTAAATTTAATTTTTAACAAATAACGTAATCTTATATCGTAAACTTAATTTGGACTAAATAACGTCAATAGGTTTTAACTTATTAACGAGAAAAATGTAAAACTTAATTTTAGATTGAAATTTTAATACACACTTACCCTATATCACACTGACAATCATACAACATAACACTTAACTTCTTATATACATAAATTTACACATTATTGACACCCTACTTACAACTTATATGCAAAGTTTTTTTTCTTTTGTTAATATAAACTTTAAATACCCTACTTAAACTACCAAACTTCATCAAAGGCTTCGAGACAACAGCGCTGATGTCATCGATGGATTTGTAAGGGTGAGTCAATGAAAAATCATTTGTTTCTTATAAAAAGGAAAAAAAAAATAATAAAAATAATTTTGCATAGAAAAAGAAAAAAAAAAAAAATTAACAATAAACTTGAAACAACATTCATATAAACTTAAAATTAATAATTTAAATACAATGAAATTTTAAAAATTAGTTATTTTTAAAATATACATTAGTTTATTAGTGTGTTATTATAAACAATTTAATTTTCAATTTGTTGGTTTAAGAAATTTTACATTTTTTTTGTTGTTTTTTACTTTTCATTCCAAATTATGGATACTTGTTTTGTTTAATAAATATATTTGTTATTATGGCTGATTTAAACCGGTAATAATGAGTGCTTAATTCTATTAAAAGTCCACGAAAAGTTTAGGTTAGATGCATTTTGGGCTATCATTAGAATATAAATAGATAGCATGGCAAGGGTGGGTAAAGAAAGGGAGGACACATAACATCAGTCTTCTCTAAGAAATCCATTTCACAAGTTTATAAGTTTTTTTTGTTTTGCTTATTTTTTTTTTTTTTGCTTTTGGTTAAAATTCGATCCCAACTTAAATAGTTATATACTACCTTAATTTAATTTATTTTGTAACTGGTTTGGGTCGACCTATAAAGAGAAAAGAACACCCCCCATTTTCCCTGAGCACGGCTGGTATAAGAAGGTAGTAGATCTCTGAAGGGGTAAGACTCCGGCGACCGTTACAAAGTCAAATTTTCAAAAATGTATAAAAATTTTCACAAATACAATTTGGATAAAGTGCTTATAGGTTATTGTAGTCCTGTCCATAGTCTTCATTTTCCATTAGGTTTGATTCCCTTCGATCGAAGGGTTTGGACACAGTGGCCATATCCCTCACACAGCACTTTCAAGAGAATTTCACTCTAAGTCAAATTTTCAAAAATGTATAAAAATTTTCACAAATACAATTTGGATAAAGTGCTTATAGGTTATTGTAGCCCTGTCCATAGTCTTCATTTTCCATTAGGTTTGATTCCCTGCGATCGAAGAGTTTGGACACAGTGGCCATATCCCTCACACAGCACTTTCAAGAGAATTTCACTCTAAGTCAAATTTTCAAAAATGTATAAAAATTTTCACAAATACAATTTGGATAAAGTGCTTATAGGTTATTGTAGTCCTGTCCATAGTCTTCATTTTCCATTAGGTTTGATTCCCTTCGATCGAAGGGTTTGGACACAGTGGCCATATCCCTCACACAGCACTTTCAAGAGAATTTCACTCTAAGTCAAATTTTCAAAAATGTATAAAAATTTTCACAAATACAATTTGGATAAAGTGCTTATAGGTTATTTTAGCCCTGTCCATAGTCTTCATTTTCCATTAGGTTTGATTCCCTGCGATCGAAGGGTTTGGACACAGTGGCCATATCCCTCACACAGCACTTTCAAGAGAATTTCACTCTAAGTCAAATTTTCAAAAATGTATAAAAATTTTCACAAATACAATTTGGATAAAGTGCTTATAGGTTATTTTAGCCCTGTCCATAGTCTTCATTTTCCATTAGGTTTGATTCCCTGCGATCGAAGGGTTTGGACACGGTGGCCATATCCCTCACACAGCACTTTCAAGAGAATTTCACTCTAAGTCAAATTTTCAAAAATGTATAAAAATTTTCACAAATACAATTTGGATAAAGTGCTTATAGGTTATTGTAGCCCTGTCCATAGTCGTCATTTTCCATTAGATTTGATTCCCTGCGATCGAAGGGTTTGGACACAGTGGCCATATCCCTCACACAGCACTTTCAAGAGAATTTCACTCTAAGTCAAATTTTCAAAAATGTATAAAAATTTTCACAAATACAATTTGGATAAAGTGCTTATAGGTTATTTTAGCCCTGTCCATAGTCTTTATTTTCCATTAGGTTTGATTCCCTGCGATCGAAGGGTTTGGACACGGTGGCCATATCCCTCACACAGCACTTTCAAGAGAATTTCACTCTAAGTCAAATTTTCAAAAATGTATAAAAATTTTCACAAATACAATTTGGATAAAGTGCTTATAGGTTATTGTAGCCCTGTCCACAGTCTTCATTTTCCATTAGGTTTGATTCCCTGCGATCGAAGGGTTTGGACACAGTGGCCATATCCCTCACACAGCACTTTCAAGAGAATTTCACTCTAAGTCAAATTTTCAAAAATGTATAAAAATTTTCACAAATACAATTTGGATAAAGTGCTTATAGGTTATTGTAGCCCTGTCCATGGTCTTCATTTTCCATTAGGTTTGATTCCCTGCGATCGAAGGGTTTGGACACGGTGGCCATATCCCTCACACAGCACTTTCAAGAGAATTTCACTCTAAGTCAAATTTTCAAAAATGTATAAAAATTTTCACAAATACAATTTGGGTAAAGTGCTTATAGGTTATTGTAGCCCTGTCCATAGTCTTCATTTTCCATTAGGTTTGATTCCCTGCGATCGAAGAGTTTGGACACAGTGGCCATATCCCTCACACAGCACTTTCAAGAGAATTTCACTCTAAGTCAAATTTTCAAAAATGTATAAAAATTTTCACAAATACAATTTGGATAAAGTGCTTATAGGTTATTGTAGTCCTGTCCATAGTCTTCATTTTCCATTAGGTTTGATTCCCTGCGATCGAAGGGTTTGGACACAGTGGCCATATCCCTCAGACAGCACTTTCAAGAGAATTTCACTCTAAGTCAAATTTTCAAAAATGTATAAAATTTTCACAAATACAATTTGGATAAAGTGCTTATAGGTTATTGTAGCCCTGTCCATAGTCTTCATTTTCCATTAGGTTTGATTCCCTGCGATCGAAGGGTTTGGACACGGTGGCCATATCCCTCACACAGCACTTTCAAGAGAATTTCACTCTAAGTCAAATTTTCAAAAATGTATAAAAATTTTCACAAATACAATTTGGATAAAGTGCTTATAGGTTATTGTAGCCCTGTCCATAGTCTTCATTTTCCATTAGGTTTGATTCCCTGCGATCGAAGGGTTTGGACACGGTGGCCATATCCCTCACACAGCACTTTCAAGAGAATTTCACTCTAAGTCAAATTTTCAAAAATGTATAAAAATTTTCACAAATACAATTTGGATAAAGTGCTTATAGGTTATTGTAGCCCTGTCCATAGTCTTCATTTTCCAATAGGTTTGATTCCCTGCGATCGAAGGGTTTGGACACAGTGGCCATATCCCTCACACAGCACTTTCAAGAGAATTTCACTCTAAGTCAAATTTTCAAAAATGTATAAAAATTTTCACAAATACAATTTGGATAAAGTGCTCAAAGTTTATTGTAGCCCTGTCCATAGTCTTCATTTTCCATTAGGTTTGATTCCCTGCGATCGAAGGGTTTGGACACAGTGGCCATATCCCTCACACAGCACTTTCAAGAGAATTTCACTCTAAGTCAAATTTTCAAAAATGTATACAAATTTTCACAAATACAATTTGGATAAAGTGCTTATAGGTTATTGTAGCCCTGTCCATAGTCTTCATTTTCCATTAGGTTTGATTCCCTGCGATCGAAGGGTTTGGACACAGTGGCCATATCCCTCACACAGCACTTTCAAGATAATTTCACTCTAAGCCAAATTTTCAAAAATGTATAAAAATTTTCACAAATACAATTTGGATAAAGTGCTTATAGGTTATTGTAGTCCTGTTCATAGTCTTCATTTTCCATTAGGTTTGATTCCCCGCGATCGAAGGGTTTGGACACGGTGGCCATATCCCTCACACAGCACTTTCAAGAGAATTTCACTCTAAGTCAAATTTTCAAAAATGTATAAAAATTTTCACAAATACAATTTGGATAAAGTGCTTATAGGTTATTGTAGTCCTGTTCCTAGTCTTCATTTTCCATTAGGTTTGATTCCCTGCGATCGAAGGGTTTGGACACAGTAGCCATATCCCTCACACAGCACTTTCAAGAGAATTTCTCTCTAAGTCAAATTTTCAAAAATGTATAAAATTTTCACAAATACAATTTGGATAAAGTGCTTATAGGTTATTGTAGCCCTGTCCATAGTCTTCATTTTCCATTAGGTTTGATTCCCTTCGATCGAAGGGTTTGGACACGGTGGCCATATCCCTCACACAGCACTTTCAAGAGAATTTCACTCTAAGTCAAATTTTCAAAAATGTATAAAAATTTTCACAAATACAATTTGGATAAAGTGCTTATAGGTTATTGTAGCCCTGTCCATAGTCTTCATTTTCCATTAGGTTTGATTCCCTGCGATCGAAGGGTTTGGACACGGTGGCCATATCCCTCACACAGCACTTTCAAGAGAATTTCACTCTAAGTCAAATTTTCAAAAATGTATAAAAATTTTCACAAATACAATTTGGATAAAGTGCTTATAGGTTATTGTAGCCCTGTCCATAGTCTTCATTTTCCATTAGGTTTGATTCCCTTCGATCGAAGGGTTTGGACACAGTGGCCATATCCCTCACACAGCACTTTCAAGAGAATTTCACTCTAAGTCAAATTTTCAAAAATGTATAAAAATTTTCACAAATACAATTTGGATAAAGTGCTCATAGTTTATTGTAGCCCTGTCCATAGTCTTCATTTTCCATTAGGTTTGATTCCCTGCGATCGAAGGGTTTGGACACAGTGGCCATATCCCTCACACAGCCCTTTCAAGAGAATTTCACTCTAAGTCAAATTTTCAAAAATGTATAAAAATTTTCACAAATACAATTTGGATAAAGTGCTCATAGTTTATTGTAGCCCTGTCCATAGTCTTCATTTTCCATTAGGTTTGATTCCCTGCGATCGAAGGGTTTGGACACAGTGGCCATATCCCTCACACAGCACTTTCAAGAGAATTTCACTCTAAGTCAAATTTTCAAAAATGTATAAAAATTTTCACAAATACAATTTGTATAAAGTGCTCATAGTTTATTGTAGCCCTGTCCATAGTCTTAATTTTCCATTAGGTTTGATTCCCTGCGATCGAAGGGTTTGGACACAGTGGCCATATCCCTCACACAGCACTTTCAAGAGAATTTCACTCTAAGTCAAATTTTCAAAAATGTATAAAAATTTTCACAAATACAATTTGGATAAAGTGCTTATAGGTTATTGTAGCCCTGTCCATAGTCTTCATTTTCCATTAGGTTTGATTCCCTGCGATCGAAGGGTTTGGACACAGTGGCCATATCCCTCACACAGCACTTTCAAGAGAATTTCACTCTAAGTCAAATTTTCAAAAATGTATAAAAATTTTCACAAATACAATTTGGATAAAGTGCTCATAGTTTATTGTAGCCCTGTCCATAGTCTTCATTTTCCATTAGGTTTGATTCCCTGCGATCGAAGGGTTTGGACACAGTGGCCATATCCCTCACACAGCACTTTCAAGAGATTTTCACTCTAAGTCAAATTTTCAAAAATGTATAAAAATTTTCACAAATACAATTTGGATAAAGTGCTCATAGTTTATTGTAGCCCTGTCAATAGTCTTCATTTTCCATTAGGTTTGATTCCCTGCGATCGAAGGGTTTGGACACAGTGGCCATATCCCTCACACAGCACTTTCAAGAGAATTTCACTCTAAGTCAAATTTTCAAAAATGTATAAAAATTTTCACAAATACAATTTGGATAAAGTGCGTATAGGTTATTGTAGCCCTGTCCATAGTCTTCATTTTCCATTAGGTTTGATTCCCTGCGATCGAAGAGTTTGGACACAGTGGCCATATCCCTCACACAGCACTTTCAAGAGAATTTCACTCTAAGTCAAATTTTCAAAAATGTATAAAAATTTTCACAAATACAATTTGGATAAAGTGCTTATAGGTTATTGTAGTCCTGTTCATAGTCTTCATTTTCCATTAGGTTTGATTCCCTGCGATCGAAGGGTTTGGACACAGTGGCCATATCCCTCACACAGCACTTTCAAGAGAATTTCACTCTAAGTCAAATTTTCAAAAATGTATAAAAATTTTCACAAATACAATTTGGATAAAGTGCTTATAGGTTATTGTAGCCCTGTCCATAGTCTTCATTTTCCATTAGGTTTGATTCCCTGCGATCGAAGAGTTTGGACACAGTGGCCATATCCCTCACACAGCACTTTCAAGAGAATTTCACTCTAAGTCAAATTTTCAAAAATGTATAAAAATTTTCACAAATACAATTTGGATAAAGTGCTTATAGGTTATTGTAGTCCTGTCCATAGTCTTCATTTTCCATTAGGTTTGATTCCCTTCGATCGAAGGGTTTGGACACAGTGGCCATATCCCTCACACAGCACTTTCAAGAGAATTTCACTCTAAGTCAAATTTTCAAAAATTTATAAAAATTTTCACAAATACAATTTGGATAAAGTGCTTATAGGTTATTGTAGCTTATAGGTTATTGTAGCCCTGTCCATAGTCTTCATTTTCCATTAGGTTTGATTCCCTGCGATCGAAGGGTTTGGACACAGTGGCCATATCCCTCACACAGCACTTTCAAGAGAATTTCACTCTAAGTCAAATTTTCAAAAATGTATAAAAATTTTCACAAATACAATTTGGATAAAGTGCTTATAGGTTATTGTAGCCCTGTCCATAGTCTTCATTTTCCATTAGGTTTGATTCCCTGCGATCGAAGAGTTTGGACACAGTGGCCATATCCCTCACACAGCACTTTCAAGAGAATTTCACTCTAAGTCAAATTTTCAAAAATGTATAAAAATTTTCACAAATACAATTTGGATAAAGTGCTTATAGGTTATTGTAGTCCTGTCCATAGTCTTCATTTTCCATTAGGTTTGATTCCCTTCGATCGAAGGGTTTGGACACAGTGGCCATATCCCTCACACAGCACTTTCAAGAGAATTTCACTCTAAGTCAAATTTCAAAATTTCAAAAATGTATAAAAATTTTCACAAATACAATTTGGATAAAGTGCTTATAGGTTATTGTAGCTTATAGGTTATTGTAGCCCTGTCCATAGTCTTCATTTTCCATTAGGTTTGATTCCCTGCGATCGAAGGGTTTGGACACAGTGGCCATATCCCTCACACAGCACTTTCAAGAGAATTTCACTCTAAGTCAAATTTTCAAAAATGTATAAAAATTTTCACAAATACAATTTGGATAAAGTGCTTATAGGTTATTTTAGCCCTGTCCATAGTCTTCATTTTCCATTAGGTTTGATTCCCTGCGATCGAAGGGTTTGGACACGGTGGCCATATCCCTCACACAGCACTTTCAAGAGAATTTCACTCTAAGTCAAATTTTCAAAAATGTATAAAAATTTTCACAAATACAATTTGGATAAAGTGCTTATAGGTTCTTGTAGCCCTGTCCATAGTCTTCATTTTCCATTAGGTTTGATTCCCTGCGATCGAAGGGTTTGGACACAGTGGCCATATCCCTCACACAGCACTTTCAAGAGAATTTCACTCTAAGTCAAATTTTCAAAAATGTATAAAAATTTTCACAAATACAATTTGGATAAAGTGCTCATAGTTTATTGTAGCCCTGTCCATAGTCTTCATTTTCCATTAGGTTTGATTCCCTGCGATCGAAGGGTTTGGACACAGCGGCCATATCCCTCACACAGCCCTTTCAAGAGAATTTCACTCTAAGTCAAACTTTCAAAAATGTATAAAAATTTTCACAAATACAATTTGGATAAAGTGCTCATAGTTTATTGTAGCCCTGTCCATAGTCTTCATTTTCCATTAGGTTTGATTCCCTGCGATCGAAGGGTTTGGACACAGTGGCCATATCCCTCACACAGCACTTTCAAGAGAATTTCACTCTAAGTCAAATTTTCAAAAATGTATAAAAATTTTCACAAATACAATTTGGATAAAGTGCTTATAGGTTATTGTAGCCCTGTCCATAGTCTTCATTTTCCATTAGGTTTGATTCCCTGCGATCGAAGAGTTTGGACACAGTGGCCATATCCCTCACACAGCACTTTCAAGAGAATTTCACTCTAAGTCAAATTTTCAAAAATGTATAAAAATTTTCACAAATACAATTTGGATAAAGTGCTTATAGGTTATTGTAGTCCTGTCCATAGTCTTCATTTTCCATTAGGTTTGATTCCCTGCGATCGAAGGGTTTGGACACAGTGGCCATATCCCTCACACAGCACTTTCAAGAGAATTTCACTCTAAGTCAAATTTTCAAAAATGTATAAAAATTTTCACAAATACAATTTGGATAAAGTGCTTATAGGTTATTTTAGCCCTGTCCATAGTCTTCATTTTCCATTAGGTTTGATTCCCTGCGATCGAAGGGTTTGGACACGGTGGCCATATCCCTCACACAGCACTTTCAAGAGAATTTCACTCTAAGTCAAATTTTCAAAAATGTATAAAAATTTTCACAAATACAATTTGGATAAAGTGCTTATAGGTTATTGTAGCCCTGTCCATAGTCTTCATTTTCCATTAGGTTTGATTCCCTGCGATCGAAGGGTTTGGACACAGTGGCCATATCCCTCACACAGCACTTTCAAGAGAATTTCAATCTAAGTCAAATTTTCAAAAATGTATAAAAATTTTTTACAAATACAATTTGGATAAAGTGCTTATAGGTTATTGTAGCCCTGTCCATAGTCTTCATTTTCCATTAGGTTTGATTCCCTGCGATCGAAGGGTTTGGACACGGTGGCCATATCCCTCACACAGCACTTTCAAGAGAATTTCACTCTAAGTCAAATTTTCAAAAATGTATAAAAATTTTCACAAATACAATTTGGATAAAGTGCTTATAGGTTATTGTAGCCCTGTCCATAGTCTTCATTTTCCATTAGGTTTGATTCCCTGCGATCGAAGGGTTTGGACACAGTGGCCATATCCCTCACACAGCACTTTCAAGAGAATTTCAATCTAAGTCAAATTTTCAAAAATGTATAAAAATTTTTTACAAATACAATTTGGATAAAGTGCTTATAGGTTATTTTAGCCCTGTCCATAGTCTTCATTTTCCATTAGGTTTGATTCCCTGCGATCGAAGGGTTTGGACACGGTGGCCATATCCCTCACACAGCACTTTCAAGAGAATTTCACTCTAAGTCAAATTTTCAAAAATGTATAAAAATTTTCACAAATACAATTTGGATAAAGTGCTTATAGGTTATTGTAGCCCTGTCCATAGTCTTCATTTTCCATTAGGTTTGATTCCCTGCGATCGAAGGGTTTGGACACAGTGGCCATATCCCTCACACAGCACTTTCAAGAGAATTTCAATCTAAGTCAAATTTTCAAAAATGTATAAAAATTTTTTACAAATACAATTTGGATAAAGTGCTTATAGGTTATTGTAGCCCTGTCCATAGTCTTCATTTTCCATTAGGTTTGATTCCCTGCGATCGAAGGGTTTGGACACGGTGGCCATATCCCTCACACAGCACTTTCAAGAGAATTTCACTCTAAGTCAAATTTTCAAAAATGTATAAAAATTTTCACAAATACAATTTGGATAAAGTGCTTATAGGTTATTGTAGTCCTGTTCATAGTCTTCATTTTCCATTAGGTTTGATTCCCTGCGATCGAAGGGTTTGGACACAGTAGCCATATCCCTCACACAGCACTTTCAAGAGAATTTCTCTCTAAGTCAAATTTTCAAAAATGTATAAAATTTTCACAAATACAATTTGGATAAAGTGCTTATAGGTTATTGTAGCCCTGTCCATAGTCTTCATTTTCCATTAGGTTTGATTTCCTGCGATCGAAGGGTTTGGACACGGTGGCCATATCCCTCACACAGCACTTTCAAGAGAATTTCACTCTAAGTCAAATTTTCAAAAATGTATAAAAATTTTCACAAATACAATTTGGATAAAGTGCTTATAGGTTATTGTAGCCCTGTCCATAGTCTTCATTTTCCATTAGGTTTGATTCCCTGCGATCGAAGAGTTTGGACACGGTGGCCATATCCCTCACACAGCACTTTCAAGAGAATTTCACTCTAAGTCAAATTTTCAAAAATGTATAAAAATTTTCACAAATACAATTTGGATAAAGTGCTTATAGGTTATTGTAGCCCTGTCCATAGTCTTCATTTTCCATTAGGTTTGATTCCCTGCGATCGAAGGGTTTGGACACAGTGGCCATATCCCTCACACAGCACTTTCAAGAGAATTTCACTCTAAGTCAAATTTTCAAAAATGTATAAAAATTTTCACAAATACAATTTGGATAAAGTGCTTATAGGTTATTGTAGCTTATAGGTTATTGTAGCCCTGTCCATAGTCTTCATTTTCCATTAGGTTTGATTCCCTGCGATCGAAGGGTTTGGACACAGTGGCCATATCCCTCACACAGCACTTTCAAGAGAATTTCACTCTAAGTCAAATTTTCAAAAATGTATAAAAATTTTCACAAATACAATTTGGATAAAGTGCTTATAGGTTATTGTAGCCCTGTCCATAGTCTTCATTTTCCATTAGGTTTGATTCCCTGCGATCGAAGGGTTTGGACACAGTGGCCATATCCCTCACACAGCACTTTCAAGAGAATTTCACTCTAAGTCAAATTTTCAAAAATGTATAAAAATTTTCACAAATACAATTTGGATAAAGTGCTTATAGGTTATTGTAACTTATAGGTTATTGTAGCCCTGTCCATAGTCTTCATTTTCCATTAGGTTTGATTCCCTGCGATCGAAGGGTTTGGACACAGTGGCCATATCCCTCACACAGCACTTTCAAGAGAATTTCACTCTAAGTCAAATTTTCAAAAATGTATAAAAATTTTCACAAATACAATTTGGATAAAGTGCTTATAGGTTATTGTAGCCCTGTCCATAGTCTTCATTTTCCATTAGGTTTGATTCCCTGCGATCGAAGGGTTTGGACACAGTGGCCATATCCCTCACACAGCACTTTCAAGAGAATTTCACTCTAAGTCAAATTTTCAAAAATGTATAAACATTTTCACAAATACAATTTGGATAAAGTGCTCATAGTTTATTGTAGCCCTGTCCATAGTCTTCATTTTCCATTAGGTTTGATTCCCTGCGATCGAAGGGTTTGGACACAGTGGCCATATCCCTCACACAGCCCTTTCAAGAGAATTTCACTCTAAGTCAAATTTTCAAAAATGTATAAAAATTTTCACAAATACAATTTGGATAAAGTGCTCATAGTTTATTGTAGCCCTGTCCATAGTCTTCATTTTCCATTAGGTTTGATTCCCTGCGATCGAAGGGTTTGGACACAGTGGCCATATCCCTCACACAGCACTTTCAAGAGAATTTCACTCTAAGTCAAATTTTCAAAAATGTATAAAAATTTTCACAAATACAATTTGGATAAAGTGCTCATAGTTTATTGTAGCCCTGTCTATAGTCTTCATTTTCCATTAGGTTTGATTCCCTGCGATCGAAGGGTTTGGACACAGTGGCCATATCCCTCACACAGCACTTTCAAGAGAATTTCACTCTAAGTCAAATTTTCAAAAATGTATAAAAATTTTCACAAATACAATTTGGATAAAGTGCTTATAGGTTATTGTAGCCCTGTCCATAGTCTTCATTTTCCATTAGGTTTGATTCCCTGCGATCGAAGAGTTTGGACACAGTGGCCATATCCCTCACACAGCACTTTCAAGAGAATTTCACTCTAAGTCAAATTTTCAAAAATGTATAAAAATTTTCACAAATACAATTTGGATAAAGTGCTTATAGGTTATTGTAGTCCTGTCCATGGTCTTCATTTTCCATTAGGTTTGATTCCCTGCGATCGAAGGGTTTGGACACAGTGGCCATATCCCTCACACAGCACTTTCAAGAGAATTTCACTCTAAGTCAAATTTTCAAAAATGTATAAAATTTTCACAAATACAATTTGGATAAAGTGCTTATAGGGTATTGTAGCCCTGTCCATAGTCTTCATTTTCCATTAGGTTTGATTCCCTGCGATCGAAGAGTTTGGACACAGTGGCCATATCCCTCACACAGCACTTTCAACAGAATTTCACTCTAAGTCAAATTTTCAAAAATGTATAAAAATTTTCACAAATACAATTTGGATAAAGTGCTCATAGTTTATTGTAGCCCTGTCCATAGTCTTCATTTTCCATTAGGTTTGATTCCCTGCGATCGAAGGGTTTGGACACAGTGGCCATATCCCTCACACAGCACTTTCAAGAGAATTTCACTCTAAGTCAAATTTTCAAAAATGTATAAAAATTTTCACAAATACAATTTGGATAAAGTGCTTATAGGTTATTGTAGTCCTGTTCATAGTCTTCATTTTCCATTAGGTTTGATTCCCCGCGATCGAAGGGTTTGGACACGGTGGCCATATCCCTCACACAGCACTTTCAAGAGAATTTCACTCTAAGTCAAATTTTCAAAAATGTATAAAAATTTTCACAAATACAATTTGGATAAAGTGCTCATAGTTTATTGTAGCCCTGTCCATAGTCTTCATTTTCCATTAGGTTTGATTCCCTGCGATCGAAGGGTTTGGACACAGTGGCCATATCCCTCACACAGCACTTTCAAGAGAATTTCACTCTAAGTCAAATTTTCAAAAATGTATAAAAATTTTCACAAATACAATTTGGATAAAGTGCTTATAGGTTATTGTAGTCCTGTTCATAGTCTTCATTTTCCATTAGGTTTGATTCCCTGCGATCGAAGGGTTTGGACACAGTGGCCATATCCCTCACACAGCACTTTCAAGAAAATTTCACTCTAAGTCAAATTTTCAAAAATGTATAAAAATTTTCACAAATACAATTTGGATAAAGTGCTCATAGTTTATTGTAGCCCTGTCCATAGTCTTCATTTTCCATTAGGTTTGATTCCCTGCGATCGAAGGGTTTGGACACAGTGGCCATATCCCTCACACAGCACTTTCAAGAGAATTTCACTCTAAGTCAAATTTTCAAAAATGTATAAAAATTTTCACAAATACAATTTGGATAAAGTGCTTATAGGTTATTGTAGCCCTGTCCATAGTCTTCATTTTCCATTAGGCTTGATTCCCTGCGATCGAAGAGTTTGGACACAGTGGCCATATCCCTCACACAGCACTTTCAAGAGAATTTCACTCTAAGTCAAATTTTCAAAAATGTATAAAAATTTTCACAAATACAATTTGGATAAAGTGCTTATAGGTTATTGTAGTCCTGTCCATAGTCTTCATTTTCAATTAGGTTTGATTCCCTTCGATCGAAGGGTTTGGACACAGTGGCCATATCCCTCACACAGCACTTTCAAGAGAATTTCACTCTAAGTCAAATTTCAAAATTTCAAAAATGTATAAAAATTTTCACAAATACAATTTGGATAAAGTGCTTATAGGTTATTGTAGCTTATAGGTAATTGTAGCCCTGTCCATAGTCTTCATTTTCCATTAGGTTTGATTCCCTGCGATCGAAGGGTTTGGACACAGTGGCCATATCCCTCACACAGCACTTTCAAGAGAATTTCACTCTAAGTCAAATTTTCAAAAATGTATAAAAATTTTCACAAATACAATTTGGATAAAGTGCTTATAGGTTATTTTAGCCCTGTCCATAGTCTTCATTTTCCATTAGGTTTGATTCCCTGCGATCGAAGGGTTTGGACACAGTGGCCATATCCCTCACACAGCACTTTCAAGAGAATTTCACTCTAAGTCAAATTTTCAAAAATGTATAAAAATTTTCACAAATACAATTTGGATAAAGTGCTCATAGTTTATTGTAGCCCTGTCCATAGTCTTCATTTTCCATTAGGTTTGATTCCCTGCGATAGAAGGGTTTGGACACAGTGGCCATATCCCTCACACAGCACTTTCAAGAGAATTTCACTCTAAGTCAAATTTTCAAAAATGTATAAAAATTTTCACAAATACAATTTGGATAAAGTGCTTATAGGTTATTTTAGCCCTGTCCATAGTCTTCATTTTCCATTAGGTTTGATTCCCTGCGATCGAAGGGTTTGGACACAGTGGCCATATCCCTCACACAGCACTTTCAAGAGAATTTCACTCTAAGTCAAATTTTCAAAAATGTATAAAAATTTTCACAAATACAATTTGGATAAAGTGCTTATAGGTTATTGTAGCTTATAGGTTATTGTAGCCCTGTCCATAGTCTTCATTTTCCATTAGGTTTGATTCCCTGCGATCGAAGGGTTTGGACACAGTGGCCATATCCCTCACACAGCACTTTCAAGAGAATTTCACTCTAAGTCAAATTTTCAAAAATGTATAAAAATTTTCACAAATACAATTTGGATAAAGTGCTTATAGGTTATTTTAGCCCTGTCCATAGTCTTCATTTTCCATTAGGTTTGATTCCCTGCGATCGAAGGGTTTGGACACAGTGGCCATATCCCTCACACAGCACTTTCAAGAGAATTTCACTCTAAGTCAAATTTTCAAAAATGTATAAAAATTTTCACAAATACAATTTGGATAAAGCGCTTATAGGTTATTGTAGCTTATAGGTTATTGTAGCCCTGTCCATAGTCTTCATTTTCCATTAGGTTTGATTCCCTGCGATCGAAGGGTTTGGACACAGTGGCCATATCCCTCACACAGCACTTTCAAGAGAATTTCACTCTAAGTCAAATTTTCAAAAATGTATAAAAATTTTCACAAATACAATTTGGATAAAGTGCTCATAGTTTATTGTAGCCCTGTCCATAGTCTTCATTTTCCATTAGGTTTGATTCCCTGCGATCGAAGGGTTTGGACACAGTGGCCATATCCCTCACACAGCACTTTCAAGAGAATTTCACTCTAAGTCAAATTTTCAAAAATGTATAAAAATTTTCACAAATACAATTTGGATAAAGTGCTTATAGGTTATTGTAGCCCTGTCCATAGTCTTCATTTTCCTTTAGGCTTGATTCCCTGCGATCGAAGAGTTTGGACACAGTGGCCATATCCCTCACACAGCACTTTCAAGAGAATTTCACTCTAAGTCAAATTTTCAAAAATGTATAAAAATTTTCACAAATACAATTTGGATAAAGTGCTTATAGGTTATTGTAGTCCTGTCCATAGTCTTCATTTTCCATTAGGTTTGATTCCCTTCGATCGAAGGGTTTGGACACAGTGGCCATATCCCTCACACAGCACTTTCAAGAGAATTTCACTCTAAGTCAAATTTCAAAATTTCAAAAATGTATAAAAATTTTCACAAATACAATTTGGATAAAGTGCTTATAGGTTATTGTAGCTTATAGGTTATTGTAGCCCTGTCCATAGTCTTCATTTTCCATTAGGTTTGATTCCCTGCGATCGAAGGGTTTGGACACAGTGGCCATATCCCTCACACAGCACTTTCAAGAGAATTTCACTCTAAGTCAAATTTTCAAAAATGTATAAAAATTTTCACAAATACAATTTGGATAAAGTGCTCATAGTTTATTGTAGCCCTGTCCATAGTCTTCATTTTCCATTAGGTTTGATTCCCTGCGATCGAAGGGTTTGGACACAGTGGCCATATCCCTCACACAGCACTTTCAAGAGAATTTCACTCTAAGTCAAATTTTCAAAAATGTATAAAAATTTTCACAAATACAATTTGGATAAAGTGCTTATAGGTTATTGTAGTCCTGTTCATAGTCTTCATTTTCCATTAGGTTTGATTCCCCGCGATCGAAGGGTTTGGACACGGTGGCCATATCCCTCACACAGCACTTTCAAGAGAATTTCACTCTAAGTCAAATTTTCAAAAATGTATAAAAATTTTCACAAATACAATTTGGATAAAGTGCTTATAGGTTATTTTAGCCCTGTCCATAGTCTTCATTTTCCATTAGGTTTGATTCCCTGCGATCGAAGGGTTTGGACACAGTGGCCATATCCCTCACACAGCTCTTTCAAGAGAATTTCACTCTAAGTCAAATTTTCAAAAATGTATAAAAATTTTCACAAATACAATTTGGATAAAGTGCTTATAGGTTATTTTAGCCCTGTCCATAGTCTTCATTTTCCATTAGGTTTGATTCCCTGCGATCGAAGGGTTTGGACACAGTGGCCATATCCCTCACACAGCACTTTCAAGAGAATTTCACTCTAAGTCAAATTTTCAAAAATGTATAAAAATTTTCACAAATACAATTTGGATAAAGTGCTCATAGTTTATTGTAGCCCTGTCCATAGTCTTCATTTTCCATTAGGTTTGATTCCCTGCGATCGAAGGGTTTGGACACAGTGGCCATATCCCTCACACAGCACTTTCAAGAGAATTTCACTCTAAGTCAAATTTTCAAAAATGTATAAAAATTTTCACAAATACAATTTGGATAAAGTGCTTATAGGTTATTGTAGTCCTGTTCATAGTCTTCATTTTCCATTAGGTTTGATTCCCCGCGATCGAAGGGTTTGGACACGGTGGCCATATCCCTCACACAGCACTTTCAAGAGAATTTCACTCTAAGTCAAATTTTCAAAAATGTATAAAAATTTTCACAAATACAATTTGGATAAAGTGCTTATAGGTTATTGTAGCCCTGTCCATAGTCTTCATTTTCCATTGGGTTTGATTCCCTGCGATCGAAGGGTTTGGACACAGTGGCCATATCCCTCACACAGCACTTTCAAGAGAATTTCACTCTAAGTCAAATTTTCAAAAATGTATAAAAATTTTCACAAATACAATTTGGATAAAGTGCTCATAGTTTATTGTAGCCCTGTCCATAGTCTTCATTTTCCATTAGGTTTGATTCCCTGCGATCGAAGGGTTTGGACACAGTGGCCGTATCCCTCACACAGCACTTTCAAGAGAATTTCACTCTAAGTCAAATTTTCAAAAATGTATAAAAATTTTCACAAATACAATTTGGATAAAGTGCTCATAGGTTATTGTAGCCCTGTCCATAGTCTTCATTTTCCATTAGGTTTGATTCCCTGCGATCGAAGGGTTTGGACACAGTGGCCATATCCCTCACACAGCACTTTCAAGAGAATTTCACTCTAAGTCAAATTTTCAAAAATTTATAAAAATTTTCACAAATACAATTTGGATAAAGTGCTTATAGGTTATTGTAGTCCTGTTCATAGTCTTCATTTTCCATTAGGTTTGATTCCCCGCGATCGAAGGGTTTGGACACGGTGGCCATATCCCTCACACAGCACTTTCAAGAGAATTTCACTCTAAGTCAAATTTTCAAAAATGTATAAAAATTTTCACAAATACAATTTGGATAAAATGCTCATAGTTTATTGTAGCCCTGTCCATAGTCTTCATTTTCCATTAGGTTTGATTCCCTGCGATCGAAGGGTTTGGACACAGTGGCCATATCCCTCACACAGCACTTTCAAGAGAATTTCACTCTAAGTCAAATTTTCAAAAATGTATAAAAATTTTCACAAATACAATTTGGATAAAGTGCTTATAGGTTATTGTAGTCCTGTTCATAGTCTTCATTTTCCATTAGGTTTGATTCCCCGCGATCGAAGGGTTTGGACACGGTGGCCATATCCCTCACACAGCACTTTCAAGAGAATTTCACTCTAAGTCAAATTTTCAAAAATGTATAAAAATTTTCACAAATACAATTTGGATAAAGTGCTTATAGGTTATTGTAGCCCTGTCCATAGTCTTCATTTTCCATTAGGTTTGATTCCCTGCGATCGAAGGGTTTGGACACAGTGGCCATATCCCTCACACAGCACTTTCAAGAGAATTTCACTCTAAGTCAAATTTTCAAAAATGTATAAAAATTTTCACAAATACAATTTGGATAAAGTGCTTATAGGTTATTGTAGCCCTGTCCATAGTCTTCATTTTCCATTAGGTTTGATTCCCTGCGATCGAAGGGTTTGGACACAGTAGCCATATCCCTCACACAGCACTTTCAAGAGAATTTCTCTCTAAGTCAAATTTTCAAAAATGTATAAAAATTTTCACAAATACAATTTGGATAAAGTGCTTATAGGTTATTGTAGTCCTGTTCATAGTCTTCATTTTCCATTAGGTTTGATTCCCCGCGATCGAAGGGTTTGGACACGGTGGCCATATCCCTCACACAGCACTTTCAAGAGAATTTCACTCTAAGTCAAATTTTCAAAAATGTATAAAAATTTTCACAAATACAATTTGGATAAAGTGCTTATAGGTTATTGTAGCCCTGTCCATAGTCTTCATTTTCCATTAGGTTTGATTCCCTGCGATCGAAGGGTTTGGACACAGTAGCCATATCCCTCACACAGCACTTTCAAGAGAATTTCTCTCTAAGTCAAATTTTCAAAAATGTATAAAATTTTCACAAATACAATTTGGATAAAGTGCTTATAGGTTATTGTAGTCCTGTTCATAGTCTTCATTTTCCATTAGGTTTGATTCCCTGCGATCGAAGGGTTTGGACACAGTAGCCATATCCCTCACACAGCACTTTCAAGAGAATTTCTCTCTAAGTCAAATTTTCAAAAATGTATAACATTTTCACAAATACAATTTGGATAAAGTGCTTATAGGTTATTGTAGCCCTGTCCATAGTCTTCATTTTCCATTAGGTTTGATTTCCTGCGATCGAAGGGTTTGGACACGGTGGCCATATCCCTCACACAGCACTTTCAAGAGAATTTCACTCTAAGTCAAATTTTCAAAAATGTATAAAAATTTTCACAAATACAATTTGGATAAAGTGCTTATAGGTTATTGTAGCCCTGTCCATAGTCTTCATTTTCCATTAGGTTTGATTCCCTGCGATCGAAGAGTTTGGACACGGTGGCCATATCCCTCACACAGCACTTTCAAGAGAATTTCACTCTAAGTCAAATTTTCAAAAATGTATAAACATTTTCACAAATACAATTTGGATAAAGTGCTTATAGGTTATTGTAGTCCTGTTCATAGTCTTCATTTTCCATTAGGTTTGATTCCCTGCGATCGAAGGGTTTGGACACAGTAGCCATATCCCTCACACAGCACTTTCAAGAGAATTTCACTCTAAGTCAAATTTTCAAAAATGTATAAAAATTTTCACAAATACAATTTGGATAAAGTGCTTATAGGTTATTGTAGCCCTGTCCATAGTCTTCATTTTCCATTAGGTTTGATTCCCTGCGATCGAAGAGTTTGGACACGGTGGCCATATCCCTCACACAGCACTTTCAAGAGAATTTCACTCTAAGTCAAATTTTCAAAAATGTATAAAAATTTTCACAAATACAATTTGGATAAAGTGCTTATAGGTTATTGTAGCCCTGTCCATAGTCTTCATTTTCCATTAGGTTTGATTCCCTGCGATCGAAGGGTTTGGACACAGTGGCCATATCCCTCACACAGCACTTTCAAGAGAATTTCACTCTAAGTCAAATTTTCAAAAATGTATAAAAATTTTCACAAATACAATTTGGATAAAGTGCTCATAGTTTATTGTAGCCCTGTCCATAGTCTTCATTTTCCATTAGGTTTGATTCCCTGCGATCGAAGGGTTTGGACACAGTGGCCATATCCCTCACACAGCACTTTCAAGAGAATTTCACTCTAAGTCAAATTTTCAAAAATGTATAAAAATTTTCACAAATACAATTTGGATAAAGTGCTTATAGGTTATTGTAGTCCTGTTCATAGTCTTCATTTTCCATTAGGTTTGATTCCCCGCGATCGAAGGGCTTGGACACGGTGGCCATATCCCTCACACAGCACTTTCAAGAGAATTTCACTCTAAGTCAAATTTTCAAAAATGTATAAAAATTTTCACAAATACAATTTGGATAAAGTGCTTATAGGTAATTGTAGCCCTGTCCATAGTCTTCATTTTCCATTAGGTTTGATTCCCTGCGATCGAAGGGTTTGGACACAGTGGCCATATCCCTCACACAGCACTTTCAAGAGAATTTCACTCTAAGTCAAATTTTCAAAAATGTATAAACATTTTCACAAATACAATTTGGATAAAGTGCTCATAGTTTATTGTAGCCCTGTCCATAGTCTTCATTTTCCATTAGGTTTGATTCCCTGCGATCGAAGGGTTTGGACACAGTGGCCATATCCCTCACACAGCACTTTCAAGATAATTTCACTCTAAGCCAAATTTTCAAAAATGTATAAAAATTTTCACAAATATAATTTGGATAAAGTGCTTATAGGTTATTGTAGCCCTGTCCATAGTGTTCATTTTCCATTAGGTTTGATTCCCTGCGATCGAAGGGTTTGGACACGGTGGCCGTATCCCTCACACAGCACTTTCAAGAGAATTTCACTCTAAGTCAAATTTTCAAAAATGTATAAAAATTTTCACAAATACAATTTGGATAAAGTGCTTATAGGTTATTGTAGTCCTGTTCATAGTCTTCATTTTCCATTAGGTTTGATTCCCCGCGATCGAAGGGTTTGGACACGGTGGCCATATCCCTCACACAGCACTTTCAAGAGAATTTCACTCTAAGTCAAATTTTCAAAAATGTATAAACATTTTCACAAATACAATTTGGATAAAGTGCTTATAGGTTATTGTAGTCCTGTTCATAGTCTTCATTTTCCATTAGGTTTGATTCCCTGCGATCGAAGGGTTTGGACACAGTAGCCATATCCCTCACACAGCACTTTCAAGAGAATTTCTCTCTAAGTCAAATTTTCAAAAATGTATAAAATTTTCACAAATACAATTTGGATAAAGTGCTTATAGGTTATTGTAGCCCTGTCCATAGTCTTCATTTTCCATTAGGTTTGATTCCCTGCGATCGAAGGGTTTGGACACGGTGGCCATATCCCTCACACAGCACTTTCAAGAGAATTTCACTCTAAGTCAAATTTTCAAAAATGTATAAAAATTTTCACAAATACAATTTGGATAAAGCGCTCATAGTTTATTGTAGCCCTGTCCATAGTCTTCATTTTCCATTAGGTTTGATTCCCTGCGATCGAAGGGTTTGGACACAGTGGCCATATCCCTCACACAGCACTTTCAAGAGAATTTCACTCTAAGTCAAATTTTCAAAAATGTATAAAAATTTTCACAAATACAATTTGGATAAAGTGCTCATAGTTTATTGTAGCCCTGTCCATAGTCTTCATTTTCCATTAGGTTTGATTCCCTGCGATCGAAGGGTTTGGACACAGTGGCCATATCCCTCACACAGCACTTTCAAGAGAATTTCACTCTAAGTCAAATTTTCAAAAATGTATAAAAATTTTCACAAATACAATTTGGATAAAGTGCTTATAGGTTATTGTAGCCCTGTCCATAGTCTTAATTTTCCATTAGGTTTGATTCCCTGCGATCGAAGAGTTTGGACACAGTGGCCATATCCCTCACACAGCACTTTCAAGAGAATTTCACTCTAAGTCAAATTTTCAAAAATGTATAAAAATTTTCACAAATACAATTTGGATAAAGTGCTTATAGGTTATTGTAGTCCTGTCCATAGTCTTCATTTTCCATTAGGTTTGATTCCCTGCGATCGAAGGGTTTGGACACAGTGGCCATATCCCTCACACAGCACTTTCAAGAGAATTTCACTCTAAGTCAAATTTTCAAAAATGTATAAAAATTTTCACAAATACAATTTGGATAAAGTGCTTAAAGGTTATTGTAGCCCTGTCCATAGTCTTCATTTTCCATTAGGTTTGATTCCCTGCGATCGAAGGGTTTGGACACAGTGGCCATATCCCTCACACAGCACTTTCAAGAGAATTTCACTCTAAGCCAAATTTTCAAAAATGTATAAAAATTTTCACAAATATAATTTGTATAAAGTGCTTATAGGTTATTGTAGCCCTGTCCATAGTGTTCATTTTCCATTAGGTTTGATTCCCTGCGATCGAAGGGTTTGGACACGGTGGCCGTATCCCTCACACAGCACTTTCAAGAGAATTTCACTCTAAGTCAAATTTTCAAAAATGTATAAAAAGTTTCACAAATACAATTTGGATAAAGTGCTTATAGGTTATTGTAGTCCTGTTCATAGTCTTCATTTTCCATTAGGTTTGATTCCCCGCGATCGAAGGGTTTGGACACGGTGGCCATATCCCTCACACAGCACTTTCAAGAGAATTTCACTCTAAGTCAAATTTTCAAAAATGTATAAAAATTTTCACAAATACAATTTGGATAAAGTGCTCATAGTTTATTGTAGCCCTGTCCATAGTTTTCATTTTCCATTAGGTTTGATTCCCTGCGATCGAAGGGTTTGGACACAGTGGCCATATCCCTCACACAGCACTTTCAAGAGAATTTCACTCTAAGTCAAATTTTCAAAAATGTATAAAAATTTTCACAAATACAATTTGGATAAAGTGCTTATATGTTATTGTAGTCCTGTTCATAGTCTTCATTTTCCATTAGGTTTGATTCCCCGCGATCGAAGGGTTTGAACACGGTGGCCATATCCCTCACACAGCACTTTCAAGAGAATTTCACTCTAAGTCAAATTTTCAAAAATGTATAAAAATTTTCACAAATACAATTTGGATAAAGTGCTTATAGGTTATTGTAGTCCTGTTCATAGTCTTCATTTTCCATTAGGTTTGATTCCCCGCGATCGAAGGGTTTGGACACGGTGGCCATATCCCTCACACAGCACTTTCAAGAGAATTTCACTCTAAGTCAAATTTTCAAAAATGTATAAAAATTTTCACAAATACAATTTGGATAAAGTGCTCATAGTTTATTGTAGCCCTGTCCATAGTCTTCATTTTCCATTAGGTTTGATTCCCTGCGATCGAAGGGTTTGGACACAGTGGCCATATCCCTCACACAGCACTTTCAAGAGAATTTCACTCTAAGTAAAATTTTCAAAAATGTATAAAAATTTTCACAAATACAATTTGGATAAAGTGCTTATAGGTTATTTTAGTCCTGTTCATAGTCTTCATTTTCCATTAGGTTTGATTCCCCGCGATCGAAGGGTTTGGACACGGTGGCCATATCCCTCACACAGCACTTTCAAGAGAATTTCACTCTAAGTCAAATTTTCAAAAATGTATAAAAATTTTCACAAATACAATTTGGATAAAGTGCTTATAGGTTATTGTAGCCCTGTCCATAGTCTTCATTTTCCATTAGGTTTGATTCCCTGCGATCGAAGGGTTTGGACACAGTGACCATATCCCTCACACAGCACTTTCAAGAGAATTTCACTCTAAGTCAAATTTTCAAAAATGTATAAACATTTTCACAAATACAATTTGGATAAAGTGCTCATAGTTTATTGTAGCCCTGTCCATAGTCTTCATTTTCCATTAGGTTTGATTCCCTGCGATCGAAGGGTTTGGACACAGTGGCCATATCCCTCACACAGCACTTTCAAGAGAATTTCACTCTAAGTCAAATTTTCAAAAATGTATACAAATTTTCACAAATACAATTTGGATAAAGTGCTTATAGGTTATTGTAGCCCTGTCCATAGTCTTCATTTTCCATTAGGTTTGATTCCCTGCGATCGAAGGGTTTGGACACAGTGGCCATATCCCTCACACAGCACTTTCAAGATAATTTCACTCTAAGCCAAATTTTCAAAAATGTATAAAAATTTTCACAAATATAATTTGGATAAAGTGCTTATAGGTTATTGTAGCCCTGTCCATAGTGTTCATTTTCCATTAGGTTTGATTCCCTGCGATCGAAGGGTTTGGACACGGTGGCCGTATCCCTCACACAGCACTTTCAAGAGAATTTCACTCTAAGTCAAATTTTCAAAAATGTATAAAAATTTTCACAAATACAATTTGGATAAAGTGCTTATAGGTTATTGTAGTCCTGTTCATAGTCTTCATTTTCCATTAGGTTTGATTCCCCGCGATCGAAGGGTTTGGACACGGTGGCCATATCCCTCACACAGCACTTTCAAGAGAATTTCACTCTAAGTCAAATTTTCAAAAATGTATAAAAATTTTCACAAATACAATTTGGATAAAGTGCTTATAGGTTATTGTAGTCCTGTTCATAGTCTTCATTTTCCATTAGGTTTGATTCCCTGCGATCGAAGGGTTTGGACACAGTAGCCATATCCCTCACACAGCACTTTCAAGAGAATTTCTCTCTAAGTCAAATTTTCAAAAATGTATAAAATTTTCACAAATACAATTTGGATAAAGTGCTTATAGGTTATTGTAGCCCTGTCCATAGTCTTCATTTTCCATTAGGTTTGATTCCCTGCGATCGAAGGGTTTGGACACGGTGGCCATATCCCTCACACAGCACTTTCAAGAGAATTTCACTCTAAGTCAAATTTTCAAAAATGTATAAAAATTTTCACAAATACAATTTGGATAAAGTGCTCATAGTTTATTGTAGCCCTGTCCATAGTCTTCATTTTCCATTAGGTTTGATTCCCTGCGATCGAAGGGTTTGGACACAGTGGCCATATCCCTCACACAGCACTTTCAAGAGAATTTCACTCTAAGTCAAATTTTCAAAAATGTATAAAAATTTTCACAAATACAATTTGGATAAAGTGCTCATAGTTTATTGTAGCCCTGTCCATAGTCTTCATTTTCCATTAGGTTTGATTCCCTGCGATCGAAGGGTTTGGACACAGTGGCCATATCCCTCACACAGCACTTTCAAGAGAATTTCACTCTAAGTCAAATTTTCAAAAATGTATAAAAATTTTCACAAATACAATTTGGATAAAGTGCTTATAGGTTATTGTAGCCCTGTCCATAGTCTTAATTTTCCATTAGGTTTGATTCCCTGCGATCGAAGAGTTTGGACACAGTGGCCATATCCCTCACACAGCACTTTCAAGAGAATTTCACTCTAAGTCAAATTTTCAAAAATGTATAAAAATTTTCACAAATACAATTTGGATAAAGTGCTTATAGGTTATTGTAGTCCCGTCCATAGTCTTCATTTTCCATTAGGTTTGATTCCCTGCGATCGAAGGGTTTGGACACAGTGGCCATATCCCTCACACAGCACTTTCAAGAGAATTTCACTCTAAGTCAAATTTTCAAAAATGTATAAAAATTTTCACAAATACAATTTGGATAAAGTGCTTAAAGGTTATTGTAGCCCTGTCCATAGTCTTCATTTTCCATTAGGTTTGATTCCCTGCGATCGAAGGGTTTGGACACAGTGGCCATATCCCTCACACAGCACTTTCAAGAGAATTTCACTCTAAGCCAAATTTTCAAAAATGTATAAAAATTTTCACAAATATAATTTGGATAAAGTGCTTATAGGTTATTGTAGCCCTGTCCATAGTGTTCATTTTCCATTAGGTTTGATTCCCTGCGATCGAAGGGTTTGGACACGGTGGCCGTATCCCTCACACAGCACTTTCAAGAGAATTTCACTCTAAGTCAAATTTTCAAAAATGTATAAAAAGTTTCACAAATACAATTTGGATAAAGTGCTTATAGGTTATTGTAGTCCTGTTCATAGTCTTCATTTTCCATTAGGTTTGATTCCCCGCGATCGAAGGGTTTGGACACGGTGGCCATATCCCTCACACAGCACTTTCAAGAGAATTTCACTCTAAGTCAAATTTTCAAAAATGTATAAAAATTTTCACAAATACAATTTGGATAAAGTGCTTATAGGTTATTGTAGCCCTGTCCATAGTCTTCATTTTCCATTAGGTTTGATTCCCTGCGATCGAAGGGTTTGGACACAGTGGCCATATCCCTCACACAGCACTTTCAAGAGAATTTCACTCTAAGTCAAATTTTCAAAAATGTATAAAAATTTTCACAAATACAATTTGGATAAAGTGCTCATAGTTTATTGTAGCCCTGTCCATAGTTTTCATTTTCCATTAGGTTTGATTCCCTGCGATCGAAGGGTTTGGACACAGTGGCCATATCCCTCACACAGCACTTTCAAGAGAATTTCACTCTAAGTCAAATTTTCAAAAATGTATACAAATTTTCACAAATACAATTTGGATAAAGTGCTTATAGGTTATTGTAGCCCTGTCCATAGTCTTCATTTTCCATTAGGTTTGATTCCCTGCGATCGAAGGGTTTGGACACAGTGGCCATATCCCTCACACAGCACTTTCAATATAATTTCACTCTAAGCCAAATTTTCAAAAATGTATAAAAATTTTCACAAATATAATTTGGATAAAGTGCTTATAGGTTATTGTAGCCCTGTCCATAGTGTTCATTTTCCATTAGGTTTGATTCCCTGCGATCGAAGGGTTTGGACACGGTGGCCGTATCCCTCACACAGCACTTTCAAGAGAATTTCACTCTAAGTCAAATTTTCAAAAATGTATAAAAATTTTCACAAATACAATTTGGATAAAGTGCTTATAGGTTATTGTAGCCCTGTCCATAGTGTTCATTTTCCATTAGGTTTGATTCCCTGCGATCGAAGGGTTTGGACACAGTGGCCATATCCCTCACACAGCACTTTCAAGAGAATTTCACTCTAAGTCAAATTTTCAAAAATGTATAAAAATTTTCACAAATATAATTTGGATAAAGTGCTTATAGGTTATTGTAGCCCTGTCCATAGTCTTCATTTTCCATTAGGTTTGATTCCCTGCGATCGAAGGGTTTGGACACAGTGGCCATATCCCTCACACAGCACTTTCAAGAGAATTTCACTCTAAGTCAAATTTTCAAAAATGTATAAAAATTTTCACAAATACAATTTGGATAAAGTGCTCCTAGTTTATTGTAGCCCTGTCCATAGTCTTCATTTTCCATTAGGTTTGATTCCCTGCGATCGAAGGGTTTGGACACGGTGGCCATATCCCTCACACAGCACTTTCAAGAGAATTTCACTCTAAGTCAAATTTTCAAAAATGTATAAAAATTTTCACAAATACAATTTGGATAAAGTGCTTATAGGTTATTGTAGTCCTGTTCATAGTCTTAATTTTCCATTAGGTTTGATTCCCCGCGATCGAAGGGTTTGGACACGGTGGCCATATCCCTCACACAGCACTTTCAAGAGAATTTCACTCTAAGTCAAATTTTCAAAAATGTATAAAAATTTTCACAAATACAATTTGGATAAAGTGCTTATAGGTTGTTGTAGCCCTGTCCATAGTCTTCATTTTCCATTAGGTTTGATTCCCTGCGATCGAAGGGTTTGGACACAGTGGCCATATCCCTCACACAGCACTTTCAAGAGAATTTCACTCTAAGTCAAATTTTCAAAAATGTATAAAAATTTTCACAAATACAATTTGGATAAAGTGCTCATAGTTTATTGTAGCCCTATCCATAGTCTTCATTTTCCATTAGGTTTGATTCCCTGCGATCGAAGGGTTTGGACACAGTGGCCATATCCCTCACACAGCACTTTCAAGAGAATTTCACTCTAAGTCAAATTTTCAAAAATGTATACAAATTTTCACAAATACAATTTGGATAAAGTGCTTATAGGTTATTGTAGCCCTGTCCATAGTCTTCATTTTCCATTAGGTTTGATTCCCTGCGATCGAAGGGTTTGGACACAGTGGCCACATCCCTCACACAGCACTTTCAAGATAATTTCACTCTAAGCCAAATTTTCAAAAATGTATAAAAATTTTCACAAATATAATTTGGATAAAGTGCTTATAGGTTATTGTAGCCCTGTCCATAGTGTTCATTTTCCATTAGGTTTGATTCCCTGCGATCGAAGGGTTTGGACACAGTGGCCATATCCCTCACACAGCACTTTCAAGATAATTTCACTCTAAGCCAAATTTTCAAAAATGTATAAAAATTTTCACAAATATAATTTGGATAAAGTGCTTATAGGTTATTGTAGCCCTGTCCATAGTGTTCATTTTCCATTGGGTTTGATTCCCTGCGATTGAAGGGTTTGGACACAGTGGCCATATCCCTCACACAGCACTTTCAAGAGAATTTCACTCTAAGTCAAATTTTCAAAAATGTATAAAAATTTTCACAAATATAATTTGGATAAAGTGCTTATAGGTTATTGTAGCCCTGTCCATAGTGTTCATTTTCCATTAGGTTTGATTCCCTGCGATCGAAGGGTTTGGACACGGTGGCCGTATCCCTCACACAGCACTTTCAAGAGAATTTCACTCTAAGTCAAATTTTCAAAAATGTATAAAAATTTTCACAAATACAATTTGGATAAAGTGCTTATAGGTTATTGTAGTCCTGTTCATAGTCTTAATTTTCAATTAGGTTTGATTCCCCGCGATCGAAGGGTTTGGACACGGTGGCCATATCCCTCACACAGCACTTTCAAGAGAATTTCACTCTAAGTCAAATTTTCAAAAATGCATAAAAATTTTCACAAATACAATTTGGATAAAGTGCTTATAGGTTATTGTAGCCCTGTCCATAGTCTTCATTTTCCATTAGGTTTGATTCCCTGCGATCGAAGGGTTTGGACACAGTGGCCATATCCCTCACACAGCACTTTCAAGAGAATTTCACTCTAAGTCAAATTTTCAAAAATGTATAAAAATTTTCACAAATACAATTTGGATAAAGTGCTCATAGTTTATTGTATCCCTGTCCATAGTCTTCATTTTCCATTAGGTTTGATTCCCTGCGATCGAAGGGTTTGGACACAGTGGCCATATCCCTCACACAGCACTTTCAAGAGAATTTCACTCTAAGTCAAATTTTCAAAAATGTATAAAAATTTTCACAAATACAATTTGGATAAAGTGCTTATAGGTTATTGTAGCCCTGTCCATAGTCTTCATTTTCCATTAGGTTTGATTCCCTGCGATCGAAGGGTTTGGACACAGTGGCCATATCCCTCACACAGCACTTTCAAGATAATTTCACTCTAAGCCAAATTTTCAAAAATGTATAAAAATTTTCACAAATATAATTTTGATAAAGTGCTTATAGGTTATTGTAGCCCTGTCCATAGTGTTCATTTTCCATTAGGTTTGATTCCCTGCGATCGAAGGGTTTGGACACGGTGGCCGTATCCCTCACACAGCACTTTCAAGAGAATTTCACTCTAAGTCAAATTTTCAAAAATGTATAAAAATTTTCACAAATACAATTTGGATAAAGTGCTTATAGGTTATTGTAGCCCTGTCCATAGTGTTCATTTTCCATTAGGTTTGATTCCCTGCGATCGAAGGGTTTGGACACAGTGGCCATATCCCTCACACAGCACTTTCAAGAGAATTTCACTCTAAGTCAAATTTTCAAAAATGTATAAAAATTTTCACAAATATAATTTGGATAAAGTGCTTATAGGTTATTGTAGCCCTGTCCATAGTGTTCATTTTCCATTAGGTTTGATTCCCTGCGATCGAAGGGTTTGGACACGGTGGCCGTATCCCTCACACAGCACTTTCAAGAGAATTTCACTCTAAGTCAAATTTTCAAAAATGTATAAAAATGTTCACAAATATAATTTGGATAAAGTGCTTATAGGTTATTGTATTCCTGTTCATAGTCTTCATTTTCCATTAGGTTTGATTCCCCGCGATCGAAGGGTTTGGACACGGTGGCCATATCCCTCACACAGCACTTTCAAGAGAATTTCACTCTAAGTCAAATTTTCAAAAATGTATAAAAATTTTCACAAATACAATTTGGATAAAGTGCTTATAGGTTATTGTAGTCCTGTTCATAGTCTTAATTTTCAATTAGGTTTGATTCCCCGCGATCGAAGGGTTTGGACACGGTGGCCATATCCCTCACACAGCACTTTCAAGAGAATTTCACTCTAAGTCAAATTTTCAAAAATGTATAAAAATTTTCACAAATACAATTTGGATAAAATGCTCATAGTTTATTGTAGCCCTGTCCATAGTCTTCATTTTCCATTAGGTTTGATTCCCTGCGATCGAAGGGTTTGGACACAGTGGCCATATCCCTCACACAGCACTTTCAAGAGAATTTCACTCTAAGTCAAATTTTCAAAAATGTATAAAAATGTTCACAAATATAATTTGGATAAAGTGCTTATAGGTTATTGTTTTCCTGTTCATAGTCTTCATTTTCCATTAGGTTTGATTCCCCGCGATCGAAGGGTTTGGACACGGTGGCCATATCCCTCACACAGCACTTTCAAGAGAATTTCACTCTAAGTCAAATTTTCAAAAATGTATAAAAATTTTCACAAATACAATTTGGATAAAGTGCTTATAGGTTATTGTAGTCCTGTTCATAGTCTTAATTTTCAATTAGGTTTGATTCCCCGCGATCGAAGGGTTTGGACACGGTGGCCATATCCCTCACACAGCACTTTCAAGAGAATTTCACTCTAAGTCAAATTTTCAAAAATGCATAAAAATTTTCACAAATACAATTTGGATAAAGTGTTTATAGGTTATTGTAGCCCTGTTCATAGTCTTCATTTTCCATTAGGTTTGATTCCCCGCGATCGAAGGGTTTGGACACGGTGGCCATATCCCTCACACAGCACTTTCAAGAGAATTTCACTCTAAGTCAAATTTTCAAAAATGTATAAAAATTTTCACAAATACAATTTGGATAAAGTGCTCATAGTTTATTGTAGCCCTGTCCATAGTCTTCATTTTCCATTAGGTTTGATTCCCTGCGATCGAAGGGTTTGGACACAGTGGCCATATCCCTCACACAGCACTTTCAAGAGAATTTCACTCTAAGTCAAATTTTCAAAAATGTAAACAAACTTTCACAAATACAATTTGGATAAAGTGCTTATAGGTTATTGTAGCCCTGTCCATAGTCTTCATTTTTCATTAGGTTTGATTCCCTGCCATCGAAGGGTTTGGACACAGTGGCCATATCCCTCACACAGCACTTTCAAGATAATTTCACTCTAAGCCAAATTTTCAAAAATGTATAAAAATTTTCACAAATATAATTTGGATAAAGTGCTTATAGGTTATTGTAGCCCTGTCCATAGTGTTCATTTTCCATTAGGTTTGATTCCCTGCGATCGAAGGGTTTGGACACGGTGGCCGTATCCCTCACACAGCACTTTCAAGAGAATTTCACTCTAAGTCAAATTTTCAAAAATGTATAAAAATTTTCACAAATACAATTTGGATAAAGTGCTTATAGGTTATTGTAGTCCTGTTCATAGTCTTCATTTTCCATTAGGTTTGATTCCCCGCGATCGAAGGGTTTGGACACGGTGGCCATATCCCTCACACAGCACTTTTAAGAGAATTTCACTCTAAGTCAAATTTTCAAAAATGTATAAAAATTTTCACAAATACAATTTGGATAAAGTGCTTATAGGTTATTGTAGTCCTGTTCATAGTCTTCATTTTCCATTAGGTTTGATTCCCTGCGATCGAAGGGTTTGGACACAGTAGCCATATCCCTCGCACAGCACTTTCAAGAGAATTTCTCTCTAAGTCAAATTTTCAAAAATGTATAAAATTTTCACAAATACAATTTGGATAAAGTGCTTCTAGGTTATTGTAGCCCTGTCCATAGTCTTCATTTTCCATTAGGTTTGATTCCCTGCGATCGAAGGGTTTGGACACGGTGGCCATATCCCTCACACAGCACTTTCAAGAGAATTTCACTCTAAGTCAAATTTTAAAAAATGTATAAAAATTTTCACAAATACAATTTGGATAAAGTGCTTATAGATTATTGTAGCCCTGTCCATAGTCTTCATTTTCCATTAGGTTTTATTCCCTGCGATCGAAGGGTTAGGACACAGTGGCCATATCCCTCACACAGCCCTTTCAAGAGAATTTCACTCTAAGTCAAATTTTCAAAAATGTATAAAAATTTTCACAAACACAATTTGGATAAAGTGCTCATAGTTTATTGTAGCCCTGTCCATAGTCTTCATTTTCCATTAGGTTTGATTCCCTGCGATCGAAGGGTTAGAACACAGTGGCCATATCCCTCACACAGCACTTTCAAGAGAATTTCACTCTAAGTCAAATTTTCAAAAATGTATAAAAATTTTCACAAATACAATTTGGATAAAGTGCTCATAGTTTATTGTAGCCCTGTCCATAGTCTTCATTTTCCATTAGGTTTGATTCCCTGCGATCGAAGGGTTTGGACACAGTGGCCATATCCCTCACACAGCACTTTCAAGAGAATTTCACTCTAAGTCAAATTTTCAAAAATGTATAAAAATTTTCACAAATACAATTTGGATAAAGTGCTCGTAGTTTATTGTAGCCCTGTCCATAGTCTTCATTTTCCATTAGGTTTGATTCCCTGCGATCGAAGGGTTTGGACACGGTGGCCATATCCCTCACACAGCACTTTCAAGAGAATTTCACTCTAAGTCAAATTTTCAAAAATGTATAAAAATTTTCACAAATACAATTTGGATAAAGTGCTCATAGTTTATTGTAGCCCTGTCCATAGTCTTCATTTTCCATTAGGTTTGATGCCCTGCGATCGAAGGGTTTGGACACAGTGGCCATATCCCTCACACAGCACTTTCAAGAGAATTTCACTCTAAGTCAAATTTTCAAAAATTTATAAAAATTTTCACAAATACAATTTGGATAAAGTGCTTATAGGTTATTGTAGCCCTGTCTATAGTCTTCATTTTCCATTAGGTTTGATTCCCTGCGATCGAAGGGTTTGGACACAGTGGCCATATCCCTCACACAGCACTTTCAAGATAATTTCACTCTAAGCCAAATTTTCAAAAATGTATAAAAATTTTCACAAATATAATTTGGATAAAGTGCTTATAGGTTATTGTAGCCCTGTCCATAGTGTTCATTTTCCATTAGGTTTGATTCCCTGCGATCGAAGGGTTTGGACACGGTGGCCGTATCCCTCACACAGCACTTTCAAGAGAATTTCACTCTAAGTCAAATTTTCAAAAATGTATAAAAATTTTCACAAATATAATTTGGATAAAGTGCTTATAGGTTATTGTAGCCCTGTCCATAGTCTTCATTTTCCATTAGGTTTGATTCCCCGCGATCGAAAGGTTTGGACACAGTGGCCATATCCCTCACACAGCACTTTCAAGAGAATTTCACTCTAAGTCAAATTTTCAAAAATGTATAAAAATTTTCACAAATACAATTTGGATAAAGTGCTTATAGGTTATTGTAGCCCTGACCATAGTGTTCATTTTCCATTAGGTTTGATTCCCTGCGATCGAAGGGTTTGGACACAGTGGCCATATCCCTCACACAGCACTTTCAAGAGAATTTCACTCTAAGTCAAATTTTCAAAAATGTATAAAAATTTTCACAAATATAATTTGGATAAAGTGCTTATAGGTTATTGTAGCCCTGTCCATAGTCTTCATTTTCCATTAGGTTTGATTCCCCGCGATCGAAAGGTTTGAACACAGTGGCCATATCCCTCACAGAGCACTTTCAAGAGAATTTCACTCTAAGTCAAATTTTCAAAAATGTATAAAAATTTTCACAAATATAATTTGGATAAAGTGCTTATAGGTTATTGTATTCCTGTTCATAGTCTTCATTTTCCATAAGGTTTGATTCCCCGCGATCGAAGGGTTTGGACACGGTGGCCATATCCCTCACACAGCACTTTCAAGAGAATTTCACTCTAAGTCAAATTTTCAAAAATGTATAAAAATTTTCACAAATACAATTTGGATAAAGTGCTTATAGGTTATTGTAGCCCTGTCCATAGTGTTCATTTTCCATTAGGTTTGATTCCCTGCGATCGAAGGGTTTGGACACAGTGGCCGTATCCCTCACACAGCACTTTCAAGAGAATTTCACTCTAAGTCAAATTTTCAAAAATGTATAAAAATTTTCACAAATACAATTTGGATAAAATGCTCATAGTTTATTGTAGCCCTGTCCATAGTCTTCATTTTCCATTAGGTTTGATTCCCCGCGATCGAAGGGTTTGGACACAGTGGCCATATCCCTCACACAGCACTTTCAAGAGAATTTCACTCTAAGTCAAATTTTCAAAAATGTATAAAAATTTTCACAAATATAATTTGGATAAAGTGCTTATAGGTTATTGTATTCCTGTTCATAGTCTTCATTTTCCATTAGGTTTGATTCCCCGCGATCGAAGGGTTTGGACACGGTGGCCATATCCCTCACACAGCACTTTCAAGAGAATTTCACTCTAAGTCAAATTTTCAAAAATGTATAAAAATTTTCACAAATACAATTTGGATAAAGTGCTTATAGGTTATTGTAGCCCTGTCCATAGTCTTCATTTTCCATTAGGTTTGATTCCCTGCGATCGAAGGGTTTGGACACAGTGGCCATATCCCTCACACAGCACTTTCAAGAGAATTTCACTCTAAGTCAAATTTTCAAAAATGTATAAAAATTTTCACAAATACAATTTGGATAAAGTGCTCATAGTTTATTGTAGCCCTGTCCATAGTCTTCATTTTCCATTAGGTTTGATTCCCTGCGATCGAAGGGTTTGGACACAGTTGCCATATCCCTCACACAGCACTTTCAAGAGAATTTCACTCTAAGTCAATTTTTCAAAAATGTATACAAATTTTCACAAATACAATTTGGATAAAGTGCTTATAGGTTATTGTAGCCCTGTCCATAGTCTTCATTTTTCATTAGGTTTGATTCCGTGCCATCGAAGGGTTTGGACACAGTGGCCATATCCCTCACACAGCACTTTCAAGATAATTTCACTCTAAGCCAAATTTTCAAAAATGTATAAAAATTTTCACAAATATAATTTGGATAAAGTGCTTATAGGTTATTGTAGCCCTGTCCATAGTGTTCATTTTCCATTAGGTTTGATTCCCTGCGATCGAAGGGTTTGGACACGGTGGCCGTATCCCTCACACAGCACTTTCAAGAGAATTTCACTCTAAGTCAAATTTTCAAAAATGTATAAAAATTTTCACAAATACAATTTGGATAAAAAGCTTATAGGTTATTGTAGTCCTGTTCATAGTCTTCATTTTCCATTAGGTTTGATTCCCTGCGATCGAAGGGTTTGGACACAGTAGCCATATCCCTCACACAGCACTTTCAAGAGAATTTCTCTCTAAGTCAAATTTTCAAAAATGTATAAAATTTTCACAAATACAATTTGGATAAAGTGCTTCTAGGTTATTGTAGCCCTGTCCATAGTCTTCATTTTCCATTAGGTTTGATTCCCTGCGATCGAAGGGTTTGGACACGGTGGCCATATCCCTCACACAGCACTTTCAAGAGAATTTCACTCTAAGTCAAATTTTCAAAAATGTATAAAAATTTTCACAAATACAATTTGGATAAAGTGCTTATAGGTTATTGTAGCCCTGTCCATAGTGTTCATTTTCCATTAGGTTTGATTCCCTGCGATCGAAGGGTTTGGACACAGTGGCCATATCCCTCACACAGCACTTTCAAGAGAATTTCACTCTAAGTCAAATTTTCAAAGATGTATAAAAATTTTCACAAATATAATTTGGATAAAGTGCTTATAGGTTATTGTAGCCCTGTCCATAGTCTTCATTTTCCATTAGGTTTGATTCCCCGCGATCGAAAGGTTTGAACACAGTGGCCATATCCCTCACAGAGCACTTTCAAGAGAATTTCACTCTAAGTCAAATTTTCAAAAATGTATAAAAATTTTCACAAATATAATTTGGATAAAGTGCTTATAGGTTATTGTATTCCTGTTCATAGTCTTCATTTTCCATAAGGTTTGATTCCCCGCGATCGAAGGGTTTGGACACGGTGGCCATATCCCTCACACAGCACTTTCAAGAGAATTTCACTCTAAATCAAATTTTCAAAAATGTATAAAAATTTTCACAAATACAATTTGGATAAAGTGCTTATAGGTTATTGTAGCCCTGTCCATAGTGTTCATTTTCCATTAGGTTTGATTCCCTGCGATCGAAGGGTTTGGACACAGTGGCCGTATCCCTCACACAGCACTTTCAAGAGAATTTCACTCTAAGTCAAATTTTCAAAAATGTATAAAAATTTTCACAAATACAATTTGGATAAAATGCTCATAGTTTATTGTAGCCCTGTCCATAGTCTTCATTTTCCATTAGGTTTGATTCCCCGCGATCGAAGGGTTTGGACACAGTGGCCATATCCCTCACACAGCACTTTCAAGAGAATTTCACTCTAAGTCAAATTTTCAAAAATGTATAAAAATTTTCACAAATATAATTTGGATAAAGTGCTTATAGGTTATTGTATTCCTGTTCATAGTCTTCATTTTCCATTAGGTTTGATTCCCCGCGATCGAAGGGTTTGGACACGGTGGCCATATCCCTCACACAGCACTTTCAAGATAATTTCATTCTAAGCCAAATTTTCAAAAATGTATAAAAATTTTCACAAATATAATTTGGATAAAGTGCTTATAGGTTATTGTAGCCCTGTCCATAGTGTTCATTTTCCATTAGGTTTGATTCCCTGCGATCGAAGGGTTTGGACACGGTGGCCGTATCCCTCACACAGCACTTTCAAGAGAATTTCACTCTAAGTCAAATTTTCAAAAATGTATAAAAATTTTCACAAATACAATTTGGATAAAGTGCTTATAGGTTATTGTAGTCCTGTTCATAGTCTTCATTTTCCATTATGTTTGATTCCCTGCGATCGAAGGGTTTGGACACAGTAGCCATATCCCTCACACAGCACTTTCAAGAGAATTTCTCTCTAAGTCAAATTTTCAAAAATGTATAAAATTTTCACAAATACAGTTTGGATAAAGTGCTTATAGGTTATTGTAGCCCTGTCCATAGTCTTCATTTTCCATTAGGTTTGATTCCCTGCGATCGAAGGGTTTGGACACGGTGGCCATATCCCTCACACAGCACTTTCAAGAGAATTTCACTCTAAGTCAAATTTTCAAAAATGTATAAAAATTTTCACAAATACAATTTGGATAAAGTGCTTATAGGTTATTGTAGCCCTGTCCATAGTCTTCATTTTCCATTAGGTTTGATTCCCTGCGATCGAAGGGTTTGGACACGGTGGCCATATCCCTCACACAGCACTTTCAAGATAATTTCACTCTAAGCCAAATTTTCAAAAATGTATAAAAATTTTCACAAATACAATTTGGATAAAGTGCTCATAGTTTATTGTAGCCCTGTCCATAGTCTTCATTTTCCATTAGGTTTGATTCCCTGCGATCGAAGGGTTTGGACACAGTGGCCATATCCCTCACACAGCACTTTCAAGAGAATTTCACTCTAAGTCAAATTTTCAAAAATGTATACAAATTTTCACAAATACAATTTGGATAAAGTGCTTATAGGTTATTGTAGCCCTGTCCATAGTTTTCATTTTCCATTAGGTTTGATTCCCTGCGATCGAAGGGTTTGGACACAGTGGCCATATCCCTCACACAGCACTTTCAAGATAATTTCACTCTAAGCCAAATTTTCAAAAATGTATAAAAATTTTCACAAATATAATTTGGATAAAGTGCTTATAGGTTATTGTAGCCCTGTCCATAGTGTTCATTTTCCATTAGGTTTGATTCCCTGCGATCGAAGGGTTTGGACACGGTGGCCGTATCCCTCACACAGCACTTTCAAGAGAATTTCACTCTAAGTCAAATTTTCAAAAATGTATAAAAATTTTCACAAATACAATTTGGATAAAGTACTTATAGGTTATTGTAGTCCTGTTCATAGTCTTCATTTTCCATTAGGTTTGATTCCCTGCGATCGAAGGGTTTGGACACAGTAGCCATATCCCTCACACAGCACTTTCAAGAGAATTTCACTCTAAGTCAAATTTTCAAAAATGTATAAAGTTTTCACAAATACAATTTGGATAAAGTGCTTATAGGTTATTGTAGCCCTGTCCATAGTCTTCATTTTCCATTAGGTTTGATTCCCTGCGATCGAAGGGTTTGGACACGGTGGCCATATCCCTCACACAGCACTTTCAAGAGAATTTCACTCTAAGTCAAATTTTCAAAAATGTATAAAAATTTTCAAAAATACAATTTGGATAAAGTGCTTATAGGTTATTGTAGTCCTGTTCATAGTCTTCATTTTCCATTAGGTTTGATTCCCTGCGATCGAAGGGTTTGGACACAGTAGCCATATCCCTCACACAGCACTTTCACGAGAATTTCTCTCTAAGTCAAATTTTCAAAAATGTATAAAATTTTCACAAATACAATTTGGATAAAGTGCTTATAGGTTATTGTAGCCCTGTCCATAGTCTTCGTTTTCCATTAGGTTTGATTCCCTGCGATCGAAGGGTTTGGACACGGTGGCCATATCCCTCACACAGCACTTTCAAGAGAATTTCACTCTAAGTCAAATTTTCAAAAATGTATAAAAATTTTCACAAATACAATTTGGATAAAGTGCTTATAGGTTATTGTAGCCCTGTCCATAGTCTTCATTTTCCATTAGGTTTGATTCCCTGCGATCGAAGGGTTTGGACACGGTGGCCATATCCCTCACACAGCACTTTCAAGAGAATTTCACTCTAAGTCAAATTTTCAAAAATGTATAAAAATTTTCACAAATACAATTTGGATAAAGTGCTTATAGGTTATTGTAGCCCTGTCCATAGTCTTCATTTTCCATTAGGTTTGATTCCCTGCGATCGAAGGGTTTGGACACAGTGGCCATATCCCTCACACAGCACTTTCAAGAGAATTTCACTCTAAGTCAAATTTTCAAAAATGTATAAAAATTTTCACAAATACAATTTGGATAAAGTGCTCATAGTTTATTGTAGCCCTGTCCATAGTCTTCATTTTCCATTAGGTTTGATTCACTGCGATCGAAGGGTTTGGACACAGTGGCCATATCCCTCACACAGCACTTTCAAGAGAATTTCACTCTAAGTCAAATTTTCAAAAATGTATAAAAATTTTCACAAATACAATTTGGATAAAGTGCTTATAGGTTATTGTAGCCCTGTCCATAGTCTTCATTTTCCATTAGGTTTGATTCCCTGCGATCGAAGGGTTTGGACACAGTGGCCATATCCCTCACACAGCACTTTCAAGATAATTTCACTCTAAGCCAAATTTTCAAAAATGTATAAAAATTTTCACAAATATAATTTGGATAAAGTGCTTATAGGTTATTGTAGCCCTGTCCATAGTGTTCATTTTCCATTAGGTTTGATTCCCTGCGATCGAAGGGTTTGGACACGGTGGCCATATCCCTCACACAGCACTTTCAAGAGAATTTCACTCTAAGTCAAATTTTCAAAAATGTATAAAAATTTTCACAAATACAATTTGGATAAAGTGCTTATAGGTTATTGTAGTCCTGTTCATAGTCTTCATTTTCCATTAGGTTTGATTCCCCGCGATCGAAGGGTTTGGACACGGTGGCCATATCCCTCACACAGCACTTTCAAGAGAATTTCACTCTAAGTCAAATTTTCAAAAATGTATAAAAATTTTCACAAATACAATTTGGATAAAGTGCTCATAGTTTATTGTAGCCCTGTCCATAGTCTTCATTTTCCATTAGGTTTGATTCCCTGCGATCGAAGGGTTTGGACACAGTGGCCATATCCCTCACACAGCACTTTCAAGAGAATTTCACTCTAAGTAAAATTTTCAAAAATGTATAAAAATTTTCACAAATACAATTTGGATAAAGTGCTTATAGGTTATTTTAGTCCTGTTCATAGTCTTCATTTTCCATTAGGTTTGATTCCCCGCGATCGAAGGGTTTGGACACGGTGGCCATATCCCTCACACAGCACTTTCAAGAGAATTTCACTCTAAGTCAAATTTTCAAAAATGTATAAAAATTTTCACAAATACAATTTGGATAAAGTGCTTATAGGTTATTGTAGCCCTGGCCATAGTCTTCATTTTCCATTAGGTTTGATTCCCTGCGATCGAAGGGTTTGGACACAGTGACCATATCCCTCACACAGCACTTTCAAGAGAATTTCACTCTAAGTCAAATTTTCAAAAATGTATAAACATTTTCACAAATACAATTTGGATAAAGTGCTCATAGTTTATTGTAGCCCTGTCCATAGTCTTCATTTTCCATTAGGTTTGATTCCCTGCGATCGAAGGGTTTGGACACAGTGGCCATATCCCTCACACAGCACTTTCAAGAGAATTTCACTCTAAGTCAAATTTTCAAAAATGTATAAAAATTTTCACAAATACAATTTGGATAAAGTGCTTATAGGTTATTGTAGCCCTGTCCATAGTCTTCATTTTCCATTAGGTTTGATTCCCTGCGATCGAAGGGTTTGGACACAGTAGCCATATCCCTCACACAGCACTTTCACGAGAATTTCTCTCTAAGTCAAATTTTCAAAAATGTATAAAATTTTCACAAATACAATTTGGATAAAGTGCTTATAGGTTATTGTAGCCCTGTCCATAGTCTTCATTTTCCATTAGGTTTGATTCCCTGCGATCGAAGGGTTTGGACACGGTGGCCATATCCCTCACACAGCACTTTCAAGAGAATTTCACTCTAAGTCAAATTTTCAAAAATGTATAAAAATTTTCACAAATACAATTTGGATAAAGTGCTTATAGGTTATTGTAGCCCTGTCCATAGTCTTCATTTTCCATTAGGTTTGATTCCCTGCGATCGAAGGGTTTGGACACGGTGGCCATATCCCTCACACAGCACTTTCAAGAGAATTTCACTCTAAGTCAAATTTTCAAAAATGTATAAAAATTTTCACAAATACAATTTGGATAAAGTGCTTATAGGTTATTGTAGCCCTGTCCATAGTCTTCATTTTCCATTAGGTTTGATTCCCTGCGATCGAAGGGTTTGGACACAGTGGCCATATCCCTCACACAGCACTTTCAAGAGAATTTCACTCTAAGTCAAATTTTCAAAAATGTATAAAAATTTTCACAAATACAATTTGGATAAAGTGCTCATAGTTTATTGTAGCCCTGTCCATAGTCTTCATTTTCCATTAGGTTTGATTCACTGCGATCGAAGGGTTTGGACACAGTGGCCATATCCCTCACACAGCACTTTCAAGAGAATTTCACTCTAAGTCAAATTTTCAAAAATGTATAAAAATTTTCACAAATACAATTTGGATAAAGTGCTTATAGGTTATTGTAGCCCTGTCCATAGTCTTCATTTTCCATTAGGTTTGATTCCCTGCGATCGAAGGGTTTGGACACAGTGGCCATATCCCTCACACAGCACTTTCAAGATAATTTCACTCTAAGCCAAATTTTCAAAAATGTATAAAAATTTTCACAAATATAATTTGGATAAAGTGCTTATAGGTTATTGTAGCCCTGTCCATAGTGTTCATTTTCCATTAGGTTTGATTCCCTGCGATCGAAGGGTTTGGACACGGTGGCCATATCCCTCACACAGCACTTTCAAGAGAATTTCACTCTAAGTCAAATTTTCAAAAATGTATAAAAATTTTCACAAATACAATTTGGATAAAGTGCTTATAGGTTATTGTAGTCCTGTTCATAGTCTTCATTTTCCATTAGGTTTGATTCCCCGCGATCGAAGGGTTTGGACACGGTGGCCATATCCCTCACACAGCACTTTCAAGAGAATTTCACTCTAAGTCAAATTTTCAAAAATGTATAAAAATTTTCACAAATACAATTTGGATAAAGTGCTCATAGTTTATTGTAGCCCTGTCCATAGTCTTCATTTTCCATTAGGTTTGATTCCCTGCGATCGAAGGGTTTGGACACAGTGGCCATATCCCTCACACAGCACTTTCAAGAGAATTTCACTCTAAGTAAAATTTTCAAAAATGTATAAAAATTTTCACAAATACAATTTGGATAAAGTGCTTATAGGTTATTTTAGTCCTGTTCATAGTCTTCATTTTCCATTAGGTTTGATTCCCCGCGATCGAAGGGTTTGGACACGGTGGCCATATCCCTCACACAGCACTTTCAAGAGAATTTCACTCTAAGTCAAATTTTCAAAAATGTATAAAAATTTTCACAAATACAATTTGGATAAAGTGCTTATAGGTTATTGTAGCCCTGTCCATAGTCTTCATTTTCCATTAGGTTTGATTCCCTGCGATCGAAGGGTTTGGACACAGTGACCATATCCCTCACACAGCACTTTCAAGAGAATTTCACTCTAAGTCAAATTTTCAAAAATGTATAAACATTTTCACAAATACAATTTGGATAAAGTGCTCATAGTTTATTGTAGCCCTGTCCATAGTCTTCATTTTCCATTAGGTTTGATTCCCTGCGATCGAAGGGTTTGGACACAGTGGCCATATCCCTCACACAGCACTTTCAAGAGAATTTCACTCTAAGTCAAATTTTCAAAAATGTATACAAATTTTCACAAATACAATTTGGATAAAGTGCTTATAGGTTATTGTAGCCCTGTCCATAGTCTTCATTTTCCATTAGGTTTGATTCCCTGCGATCGAAGGGTTTGGACACAGTGGCCATATCCCTCACACAGCACTTTCAAGATAATTTCACTCTAAGCCAAATTTTCAAAAATGTATAAAAATTTTCACAAATATAATTTGGATAAAGTGCTTATAGGTTATTGTAGCCCTGTCCATAGTGTTCATTTTCCATTAGGTTTGATTCCCTGCGATCGAAGGGTTTGGACACGGTGGCCGTATCCCTCACACAGCACTTTCAAGAGAATTTCACTCTAAGTCAAATTTTCAAAAATGTATAAAAATTTTCACAAATACAATTTGGATAAAGTGCTTATAGGTTATTGTAGTCCTGTTCATAGTCTTCATTTTCCATTAGGTTTGATTCCCCGCGATCGAAGGGTTTGGACACGGTGGCCATATCCCTCACACAGCACTTTCAAGAGAATTTCACTCTAAGTCAAATTTTCAAAAATGTATAAAAATTTTCACAAATACAATTTGGATAAAGTGCTTATAGGTTATTGTAGTCCTGTTCATAGTCTTCATTTTCCATTAGGTTTGATTCCCTGCGATCGAAGGGTTTGGACACAGTAGCCATATCCCTCACACAGCACTTTCAAGAGAATTTCTCTCTAAGTCAAATTTTCAAAAATGTATAAAATTTTCACAAATACAATTTGGATAAAGTGCTTATAGGTTATTGTAGCCCTGTCCATAGTCTTCATTTTCCATTAGGTTTGATTCCCTGCGATCGAAGGGTTTGGACACGGTGGCCATATCCCTCACACAGCACTTTCAAGAGAATTTCACTCTAAGTCAAATTTTCAAAAATGTATAAAAATTTTCACAAATACAATTTGGATAAAGTGCTCATAGTTTATTGTAGCCCTGTCCATAGTCTTCATTTTCCATTAGGTTTGATTCCCTGCGATCGAAGGGTTTGGACACAGTGGCCATATCCCTCACACAGCACTTTCAAGAGAATTTCACTCTAAGTCAAATTTTCAAAAATGTATAAAAATTTTCACAAATACAATTTGGATAAAGTGCTCATAGTTTATTGTAGCCCTGTCCATAGTCTTCATTTTCCATTAGGTTTGATTCCCTGCGATCGAAGGGTTTGGACACAGTGGCCATATCCCTCACACAGCACTTTCAAGAGAATTTCACTCTAAGTCAAATTTTCAAAAATGTATAAAAATTTTCACAAATACAATTTGGATAAAGTGCTTATAGGTTATTGTAGCCCTGTCCATAGTCTTAATTTTCCATTAGGTTTGATTCCCTGCGATCGAAGAGTTTGGACACAGTGGCCATATCCCTCACACAGCACTTTCAAGAGAATTTCACTCTAAGTCAAATTTTCAAAAATGTATAAAAATTTTCACAAATACAATTTGGATAAAGTGCTTATAGGTTATTGTAGTCCTGTCCATAGTCTTCATTTTCCATTAGGTTTGATTCCCTGCGATCGAAGGGTTTGGACACAGTGGCCATATCCCTCACACAGCACTTTCAAGAGAATTTCACTCTAAGTCAAATTTTCAAAAATGTATAAAAATTTTCACAAATACAATTTGGATAAAGTGCTTAAAGGTTATTGTAGCCCTGTCCATAGTCTTCATTTTCCATTAGGTTTGATTCCCTGCGATCGAAGGGTTTGGACACAGTGGCCATATCCCTCACACAGCACTTTCAAGAGAATTTCACTCTAAGCCAAATTTTCAAAAATGTATAAAAATTTTCACAAATATAATTTGGATAAAGTGCTTATAGGTTATTGTAGCCCTGTCCATAGTGTTCATTTTCCATTAGGTTTGATTCCCTGCGATCGAAGGGTTTGGACACGGTGGCCGTATCCCTCACACAGCACTTTCAAGAGAATTTCACTCTAAGTCAAATTTTCAAAAATGTATAAAAAGTTTCACAAATACAATTTGGATAAAGTGCTTATAGGTTATTGTAGTCCTGTTCATAGTCTTCATTTTCCATTAGGTTTGATTCCCCGCGATCGAAGGGTTTGGACACGGTGGCCATATCCCTCACACAGCACTTTCAAGAGAATTTCACTCTAAGTCAAATTTTCAAAAATGTATAAAAATTTTCACAAATACAATTTGGATAAAGTGCTTATAGGTTATTGTAGCCCTGTCCATAGTCTTCATTTTCCATTAGGTTTGATTCCCTGCGATCGAAGGGTTTCAAGAGAATTTCACTCTAAGTCAAATTTTCAAAAATGTATAAAAATTTTCACAAATATAATTTGGATAAAGTGCTTATAGGTTATTGTATTCCTGTTCATAGTCTTCATTTTCCATAAGGTTTGATTCCCCGCGATCGAAGGGTTTGGACACGGTGGCCATATCCCTCACACAGCACTTTCAAGAGAATTTCACTCTAAGTCAAATTTTCAAAAATGTATAAAAATTTTCACAAATACAATTTGGATAAAGTGCTTATAGGTTATTGTAGCCCTGTCCATAGTGTTCATTTTCCATTAAGTTTGATTCCCTGCGATCGAAGGGTTTGGACACAGTGGCCGTATCCCTCACACAGCACTTTCAAGAGAATTTCACTCTAAGTCAAATTTTCAAAAATGTATAAAAATTTTCACAAATACAATTTGGATAAAATGCTCATAGTTTATTGTAGCCCTGTCCATAGTCTTCATTTTCCATTAGGTTTGATTCCCCGCGATCGAAGGGTTTGGACACAGTGGCCATATCCCTCACACAGCACTTTCAAGAGAATTTCACTCTAAGTCAAATTTTCAAAAATGTATAAAAATTTTCACAAATATAATTTGGATAAAGTGCTTATAGGTTATTGTATTCCTGTTCATAGTCTTCATTTTCCATTAGGTTTGATTCCCCGCGATCGAAGGGTTTGGACACGGTGGCCATATCCCTCACACAGCACTTTCAAGAGAATTTCACTCTAAGTCAAATTTTCAAAAATGTATAAAAATTTTCACAAATACAATTTGGATAAAGTGCTTATAGGTTATTGTAGCCCTGTCCATAGTCTTCATTTTCCATTAGGTTTGATTCCCTGCGATCGAAGGGTTTGGACACAGTGGCCATATCCCTCACACAGCACTTTCAAGAGAATTTCACTCTAAGTCAAATTTTCAAAAATGTATAAAAATTTTCACAAATACAATTTGGATAAAGTGCTCATAGTTTATTGTAGCCCTGTCCATAGTCTTCATTTTCCATTAGGTTTGATTCCCTGCGATCGAAGGGTTTGGACACAGTTGCCATATCCCTCACACAGCACTTTCAAGAGAATTTCACTCTAAGTCAATTTTTCAAAAATGTATACAAATTTTCACAAATACAATTTGGATAAAGTGCTTATAGGTTATTGTAGCCCTGTCCATAGTCTTCATTTTTCATTAGGTTTGATTCCGTGCCATCGAAGGGTTTGGACACAGTGGCCATATCCCTCACACAGCACTTTCAAGATAATTTCACTCTAAGCCAAATTTTCAAAAATGTATAAAAATTTTCACAAATATAATTTGGATAAAGTGCTTATAGGTTATTGTAGCCCTGTCCATAGTGTTCATTTTCCATTAGGTTTGATTCCCTGCGATCGAAGGGTTTGGACACGGTGGCCGTATCCCTCACACAGCACTTTCAAGAGAATTTCACTCTAAGTCAAATTTTCAAAAATGTATAAAAATTTTCACAAATACAATTTGGATAAAAAGCTTATAGGTTATTGTAGTCCTGTTCATAGTCTTCATTTTCCATTAGGTTTGATTCCCTGCGATCGAAGGGTTTGGACACAGTAGCCATATCCCTCACACAGCACTTTCAAGAGAATTTCTCTCTAAGTCAAATTTTCAAAAATGTATAAAATTTTCACAAATACAATTTGGATAAAGTGCTTCTAGGTTATTGTAGCCCTGTCCATAGTCTTCATTTTCCATTAGGTTTGATTCCCTGCGATCGAAGGGTTTGGACACGGTGGCCATATCCCTCACACAGCACTTTCAAGAGAATTTCACTCTAAGTCAAATTTTCAAAAATGTATAAAAATTTTCACAAATACAATTTGGATAAAGTGCTTATAGGTTATTGTAGCCCTGTCCATAGTGTTCATTTTCCATTAGGTTTGATTCCCTGCGATCGAAGGGTTTGGACACAGTGGCCATATCCCTCACACAGCACTTTCAAGAGAATTTCACTCTAAGTCAAATTTTCAAAAATGTATAAAAATTTTCACAAATATAATTTGGATAAAGTGCTTATAGGTTATTGTAGCCCTGTCCATAGTCTTCATTTTCCATTAGGTTTGATTCCCCGCGATCGAAAGGTTTGAACACAGTGGCCATATCCCTCACAGAGCACTTTCAAGAGAATTTCACTCTAAGTCAAATTTTCAAAAATGTATAAAAATTTTCACAAATATAATTTGGATAAAGTGCTTATAGGTTATTGTATTCCTGTTCATAGTCTTCATTTTCCATAAGGTTTGATTCCCCGCGATCGAAGGGTTTGGACACGGTGGCCATATCCCTCACACAGCACTTTCAAGAGAATTTCACTCTAAATCAAATTTTCAAAAATGTATAAAAATTTTCACAAATACAATTTGGATAAAGTGCTTATAGGTTATTGTAGCCCTGTCCATAGTGTTCATTTTCCATTAGGTTTGATTCCCTGCGATCGAAGGGTTTGGACACAGTGGCCGTATCCCTCACACAGCACTTTCAAGAGAATTTCACTCTAAGTCAAATTTTCAAAAATGTATAAAAATTTTCACAAATACAATTTGGATAAAATGCTCATAGTTTATTGTAGCCCTGTCCATAGTCTTCATTTTCCATTAGGTTTGATTCCCCGCGATCGAAGGGTTTGGACACAGTGGCCATATCCCTCACACAGCACTTTCAAGAGAATTTCACTCTAAGTCAAATTTTCAAAAATGTATAAAAATTTTCACAAATACAATTTGGATAAAGTGCTTATAGGTTATTGTAGCCCTGTCCATAGTCTTCATTTTCCATTAGGTTTGATTCCCTGCGATCGAAGGGTTTGGACACAGTGGCCATATCCCTCACACAGCACTTTCAAGAGAATTTCACTCTAAGTCAAATTTTCAAAAATGTATAAAAATTTTCACAAATACAATTTGGATAAAGTGCTCATAGTTTATTGTAGCCCTGTCCATAGTCTTCATTTTCCATTAGGTTTAATTCCCTGCGATCGAAGGGTTTGGACACAGTTGCCATATCCCTCACACAGCACTTTCAAGAGAATTTCACTCTAAGTCAATTTTTCAAAAATGTATACAAATTTTCACAAATACAATTTGGATAAAGTGCTTATAGGTTATTGTAGCCCTGTCCATAGTCTTCATTTTTCATTAGGTTTGATTCCGTGCCATCGAAGGGTTTGGACACAGTGGCCATATCCCTCACACAGCACTTTCAAGATAATTTCACTCTAAGCCAAATTTTCAAAAATGTATAAAAATTTTCACAAATATAATTTGGATAAAGTGCTTATAGGTTATTGTAGCCCTGTCCATAGTGTTCATTTTCCATTAGGTTTGATTCCCTGCGATCGAAGGGTTTGGACACGGTGGCCTTATCCCTCACACAGCACTTTCAAGAGAATTTCACTCTAAGTCAAATTTTCAAAAATGTATAAAAATTTTCACAAATACAATTTGGATAAAGTGCTTATAGGTTATTGTAGTCCTGTTCATAGTCTTCATTTTCCATTAGGTTTGATTCCCTGCGATCGAAGGGTTTGGACACAGTAGCCATATCCCTCACACAGCACTTTCAAGAGAATTTCTCTCTAAGTCAAATTTTCAAAAATGTATAAAATTTTCACAAATACAATTTGGATAAAGTGCTTCTAGGTTATTGTAGCCCTGTCCATAGTCTTCATTTTCCATTAGGTTTGATTCCCTGCGATCGAAGGGTTTGGACACGGTGGCCATATCCCTCACACAGCACTTTCAAGAGAATTTCACTCTAAGTCAAATTTTCAAAAATGTATAAAAATTTTCACAAATACAATTTGGATAAAGTGCTTATAGGTTATTGTAGCCCTGTCCATAGTCTTCATTTTCCATTAGGTTTGATTCCCTGCGATCGAAGCGTTTGGACACAGTGGCCATATCCCTCACACAGCCCTTTCAAGAGAATTTCACTCTAAGTCAAATTTTCAAAAATGTATAAAAATTTTCACAAATACAATTTGGATAAAGTGCTCATAGTTTATTGTAGCCCTGTCCATAGTCTTCATTTTCCATTAGGTTTGATTCCCTGCGATCGAAGGGTTTGGACACAGTGGCCATATCCCTCACACAGCACTTTCAAGAGAATTTCACTCTAAGTCAAATTTTCAAAAATGTATAAAAATTTTCACAAATACAATTTGGATAAAGTGCTCATAGTTTATTGTAGCCCTGTCCATAGTCTTCATTTTCCATTAGGTTTGATTCCCTGCGATCGAAGGGTTTGGACACGGTGGCCATATCCCTCACACAGCACTTTCAAGAGAATTTCACTCTAAGTCAAATTTTCAAAAATGTATAAAAATTTTCACAAATACAATTCGGATAAAGTGCTTATAGGTTATTGTAGCCCTGTCCATAGTCTTCATTTTCCATTAGGTTTGATTCCCTGCGATCGAAGGGTTTGGACACAGTGGCCATATCCCTCACACAGCCCTTTCAAGAGAATTTCACTCTAAGTCAAATTTTCAAAAATGTATAAAAATTTTCACAAATACAATTTGGATAAAGTGCTCATAGTTTATTGTAGCCCTGTCCATAGTCTTCATTTTCCATTAGGTTTGATTCCCTGCGATCGAAGGGTTTGGACACAGTGGCCATATCCCTCACACAGCACTTTCAAGAGAATTTCACTCTAAGTCAAATTTTCAAAAATGTATAAAAATTTTCACAAATACAATTTGGATAAAAAGCTCATAGTTTATTGTAGCCCTGTCCATAGTCTTCATTTTCCATTAGGTTTGATTCCCTGCGATCGAAGGGTTTGGACACAGTGGCCATATCCCTCACACAGCACTTTCAAGAGAATTTCACTCTAAGTCAAATTTTCAAAAATGTATAAAAATTTTCACAAATACAATTTGGATAAAGTGCTTATAGGTTATTGTAGTCCTGTTCATAGTCTTCATTTTCCATTATGTTTGATTCCCTGCGATCGAAGGGTTTGGACACAGTAGCCATATCCCTCACACAGCACTTTCAAGAGAATTTCTCTCTAAGTCAAATTTTCAAAAATGTATAAAATTTTCACAAATACAGTTTGGATAAAGTGCTTATAGGTTATTGTAGCCCTGTCCATAGTCTTCATTTTCCATTAGGTTTGATTCCCTGCGATCGAAGGGTTTGGACACGGTGGCCATATCCCTCACACAGCACTTTCAAGAGAATTTCACTCTAAGTCAAATTTTCAAAAATGTATAAAAATTTTCACAAATACAATTTGGATAAAGTGCTTATAGGTTATTGTAGCCCTGTCCATAGTCTTCATTTTCCATTAGGTTTGATTCCCTGCGATCGAAGGGTTTGGACACGGTGGCCATATCCCTCACACAGCACTTTCAAGAGAATTTCACTCTAAGTCAAATTTTCAAAAATGTATAAAAATTTTCACAAATACAATTTGGATAAAGTGCTTATAGGTTATTGTAGTCCTGTTCATAGTCTTCATTTTCCATTAGGTTTGATTCCCTGCGATCGAAGGGTTTGGACACAGTAGCCATATCCCTCACACAGCACTTTCAAGAGAATTTCTCTCTAAGTCAAATTTTCAAAAATGTATAAAATTTTCACAAATACAGTTTGGATAAAGTGCTTATAGGTTATTGTAGTCCTGTTCATAGTCTTCATTTTCCATTATGTTTGATTCCCTGCGATCGAAGGGTTTGGACACAGTAGCCATATCCCTCACACAGCACTTTCAAGAGAATTTCTCTCTAAGTCAAATTTTCAAAAATGTATAAAATTTTCACAAATACAGTTTGGATAAAGTGCTTATAGGTTATTGTAGCCCTGTCCATAGTCTTCATTTTCCATTAGGTTTGATTCCCTGCGATCGAAGGGTTTGGACACGGTGGCCATATCCCTCACACAGCACTTTCAAGAGAATTTCACTCTAAGTCAAATTTTCAAAAATGTATAAAAATTTTCACAAATACAATTCGGATAAAGTGCTTATAGGTTATTGTAGCCCTGTCCATAGTCTTCATTTTCCATTAGGTTTGATTCCCTGCGATCGAAGGGTTTGGACACAGTGGCCATATCCCTCACACAGCCCTTTCAAGAGAATTTCACTCTAAGTCAAATTTTCAAAAATGTATAAAAATTTTCACAAATACAATTTGGATAAAGTGCTCATAGTTTATTGTAGCCCTGTCCATAGTCTTCATTTTCCATTAGGTTTGATTCCCTGCGATCGAAGGGTTTGGACACAGTGGCCATATCCCTCACACAGCACTTTCAAGAGAATTTCACTCTAAGTCAAATTTTCAAAAATGTATAAAAATTTTCACAAATACAATTTGGATAAAAAGCTCATAGTTTATTGTAGCCCTGTCCATAGTCTTCATTTTCCATTAGGTTTGATTCCCTGCGATCGAAGGGTTTGGACACAGTGGCCATATCCCTCACACAGCACTTTCAAGAGAATTTCACTCTAAGTCAAATTTTCAAAAATGTATAAAAATTTTCACAAATACAATTTGGATAAAGTGCTTATAGGTTATTGTAGTCCTGTTCATAGTCTTCATTTTCCATTATGTTTGATTCCCTGCGATCGAAGGGTTTGGACACAGTAGCCATATCCCTCACACAGCACTTTCAAGAGAATTTCTCTCTAAGTCAAATTTTCAAAAATGTATAAAATTTTCACAAATACAGTTTGGATAAAGTGCTTATAGGTTATTGTAGCCCTGTCCATAGTCTTCATTTTCCATTAGGTTTGATTCCCTGCGATCGAAGGGTTTGGACACGGTGGCCATATCCCTCACACAGCACTTTCAAGAGAATTTCACTCTAAGTCAAATTTTCAAAAATGTATAAAAATTTTCACAAATACAATTTGGATAAAGTGCTTATAGGTTATTGTAGCCCTGTCCATAGTCTTCATTTTCCATTAGGTTTGATTCCCTGCGATCGAAGGGTTTGGACACGGTGGCCATATCCCTCACACAGCACTTTCAAGATAATTTCACTCTAAGCCAAATTTTCAAAAATGTATAAAAATTTTCACAAATACAATTTGGATAAAGTGCTCATAGTTTATTGTAGCCCTGTCCATAGTCTTCATTTTCCATTAGGTTTGATTCCCTGCGATCGAAGGGTTTGGACACAGTGGCCATATCCCTCACACAGCACTTTCAAGAGAATTTCACTCTAAGTCAAATTTTCAAAAATGTATACAAATTTTCACAAATACAATTTGGATAAAGTGCTTATAGGTTATTGTAGCCCTGTCCATAGTTTTCATTTTCCATTAGGTTTGATTCCCTGCGATCGAAGGGTTTGGACACAGTGGCCATATCCCTCACACAGCACTTTCAAGATAATTTCACTCTAAGCCAAATTTTCAAAAATGTATAAAAATTTTCACAAATATAATTTGGATAAAGTGCTTATAGGTTATTGTAGCCCTGTCCATAGTGTTCATTTTCCATTAGGTTTGATTCCCTGCGATCGAAGGGTTTGGACACGGTGGCCGTATCCCTCACACAGCACTTTCAAGAGAATTTCACTCTAAGTCAAATTTTCAAAAATGTATAAAAATTTTCACAAATACAATTTGGATAAAGTACTTATAGGTTATTGTAGTCCTGTTCATAGTCTTCATTTTCCATTAGGTTTGATTCCCTGCGATCGAAGGGTTTGGACACAGTAGCCATATCCCTCACACAGCACTTTCAAGAGAATTTCACTCTAAGTCAAATTTTCAAAAATGTATAAAGTTTTCACAAATACAATTTGGATAAAGTGCTTATAGGTTATTGTAGCCCTGTCCATAGCCTTCATTTTCCATTAGGTTTGATTCCCTGCGATCGAAGGGTTTGGACACGGTGGCCATATCCCTCACACAGCACTTTCAAGAGAATTTCACTCTAAGTCAAATTTTCAAAAATGTATAAAAATTTTCAAAAATACAATTTGGATAAAGTGCTTATAGGTTATTGTAGTCCTGTTCATAGTCTTCATTTTCCATTAGGTTTGATTCCCTGCGATCGAAGGGTTTGGACACAGTAGCCATATCCCTCACACAGCACTTTCACGAGAATTTCTCTCTAAGTCAAATTTTCAAAAATGTATAAAATTTTCACAAATACAATTTGGATAAAGTGCTTATAGGTTATTGTAGCCCTGTCCATAGTCTTCATTTTCCATTAGGTTTGATTCCCTGCGATCGAAGGGTTTGGACACGGTGGCCGTATCCCTCACACAGCACTTTCAAGAGAATTTCACTCTAAGTCAAATTTTCAAAAATGTATAAAAATTTTCACAAATACAATTTGGATAAAGTGCTTATAGGTTATTGTAGCCCTGTCCATAGTCTTCATTTTCCATTAGGTTTGATTCCCTGCGATCGAAGGGTTTGGACACGGTGGCCATATCCCTCACACAGCACTTTCAAGAGAATTTCACTCTAAGTCAAATTTTCAAAAATGTATAAAAATTTTCACAAATACAATTTGGATAAAGTGCTTATAGGTTATTGTAGCCCTGTCCATAGTCTTCATTTTCCATTAGGTTTGATTCCCTGCGATCGAAGGGTTTGGACACAGTGGCCATATCCCTCACACAGCACTTTCAAGAGAATTTCACTCTAAGTCAAATTTTCAAAAATGTATAAAAATTTTCACAAATACAATTTGGATAAAGTGCTCATAGTTTATTGTAGCCCTGTCCATAGTCTTCATTTTCCATTAGGTTTGATTCACTGCGATCGAAGGGTTTGGACACAGTGGCCATATCCCTCACACAGCACTTTCAAGAGAATTTCACTCTAAGTCAAATTTTCAAAAATGTATAAAAATTTTCACAAATACAATTTGGATAAAGTGCTTATAGGTTATTGTAGCCCTGTCCATAGTCTTCATTTTCCATTAGGTTTGATTCCCTGCGATCGAAGGGTTTGGACACAGTGGCCATATCCCTCACACAGCACTTTCAAGATAATTTCACTCTAAGCCAAATTTTCAAAAATGTATAAAAATTTTCACAAATATAATTTGGATAAAGTGCTTATAGGTTATTGTAGCCCTGTCCATAGTGTTCATTTTCCATTAGGTTTGATTCCCTGCGATCGAAGGGTTTGGACACGGTGGCCATAACCCTCACACAGCACTTTCAAGAGAATTTCACTCTAAGTCAAATTTTCAAAAATGTATAAAAATTTTCACAAATACAATTTGGATAAAGTGCTTATAGGGTATTGTAGTCCTGTTCATAGTCTTCATTTTCCATTAGGTTTGATTCCCTGCGATCGAAGGGTTTGGACACAGTAGCCATATCCCTCACACAGCACTTTCAAGAGAATTTCACTCTAAGTCAAATTTTCAAAAATGTATAAAATTTTCACAAATACAATTTGGATAAAGTGCTTATAGGTTATTGTAGCCCTGTCCATAGTCTTCATTTTCCATTAGGTTTGATTCCCTGCGATCGAAGGGTTTGGACACGGTGGCCATATCCCTCACACAGCACTTTCAAGAGAATTTCACTCTAAGTCAAATTTTCAAAAATGTATAAAAATTTTCACAAATACAATTTGGATAAAGTGCTTATAGGTTATTGTAGCCCTGTCCATAGTCTTCATTTTCCATTAGGTTTGATTCCCTGCGATCGAAGGGTTTGGACACGGTGGCCATATCCCTCACACAGCACTTTCAAGAGAATTTCACTCTAAGTCAAATTTTCAAAAATGTATAAAAATTTTCACAAATACAATTTGGATAAAGTGCTTATAGGTTATTGTAGCCCTGTCCATAGTCTTCATTTTCCATTAGGTTTGATTCCCTGCGATCGAAGGGTTTGGACACAGTGGCCATATCCCTCACACAGCACTTTCAAGATAATTTCACTCTAAGCCAAATTTTCAAAAATGTATAAAAATTTTCACAAATATAATTTGGATAAAGTGCTTATAGGTTATTGTAGCCCTGTCCATAGTCTTCATTTTCCATTAGGTTTGATTCCCTGCGATCGAAGGGCTTGGACACGGTGGCCATATCCCTCACACAGCACTTTCAAGAGAATTTCACTCTAAGTCAAATTTTCAAAAATGTATAAAAATTTTCACAAATACAATTTGGATAAAGTGCTTATAGGTTATTGTAGCCCTGTCCATAGTCTTTATTTTCCATTAGGTTTGATTCCCTGCGATCGAAGGGTTTGGACACGGTGGCCATATCCCTCACACAGCACTTTCAAGAGAATTTCACTCTAAGTATTTTCAAAAATGTATAAAAATGTTCACAAATACAATTTGGATAAAGTGCTTATAGGTTATTGTAGCCCTGTCCATAGTCTTCATTTTCCATTAGGTTTGATTCCCTGCGATCGAAGGGTTTGGACACAGTGGCCATATCCCTCACACAGCACTTTCAAGATAATTTCACTCTAAGCCAAATTTTCAAAAATGTATAAAAATTTTCACAAATATAATTTGGATAAAGTGCTTATAGGTTATTGTAGCCCTGTCCATAGTCTTCATTTTCCATTAGGTTTGATTCCCTGCGATCGAAGGGTTTGGACACGGTGGTCATATCCCTCACACAGCACTTTCAAGATAATTTCACTCTAAGCCAAATTTTCAAAAATGTATAAAAATTTTCACAAATACAATTTGGATAAAGTGCTTATAGGTTATTGTAGCCCTGTCCATAGTCTTCATTTTCCATTAGGTTTGATTCCCTGCGATCGAAGGGTTTGGACACGGTGGCCATATCCCTCACACAGCACTTTCAAGAGAATTTCACTCTAAGTCAAATTTTCAAAAATGTATAAAAATTTTCACAAATACAATTTGGATAAAGTGCTTATAGGTTATTGTAGCCCTGTCCATAGTCTTCATTTTCCATTAGGTTTGATTCCCTGCGATCGAAGGGTTTGGACACGGTGGCCATATCCCTCACACAGCACTTTCAAGAGAATTTCACTCTAAGTCAAATTTTCAAAAATGTATAAAAATTTTCACAAATACAATTTGGATAAAGTGCTTATAGGTTATTGTAGCCCTGTCCATAGTCTTCATTTTCCATTAGGTTTGATTCCCTGCGATCGAAGGGTTTGGACACAGTGGCCATATCCCTCACACAGCACTTTCAAGAGAATTTCACTCTAAGTCAAATTTTCAAAAATGTATAAAAATTTTCACAAATACAATTTGGATAAAGTGCTCATAGTTTATTGTAGCCCTGTCCATAGTCTTCATTTTCCATTAGGTTTGATTCACTGCGATCGAAGGGTTTGGACACAGTGGCCATATCCCTCACACAGCACTTTCAAGAGAATTTCACTCTAAGTCAAATTTTCAAAAATGTATAAAAATTTTCACAAATACAATTTGGATAAAGTGCTTATAGGTTATTGTAGCCCTGTCCATAGTCTTCATTTTCCATTAGGTTTGATTCCCTGCGATCGAAGGGTTTGGACACAGTGGCCATATCCCTCACACAGCACTTTCAAGATAATTTCACTCTAAGCCAAATTTTCAAAAATGTATAAAAATTTTCACAAATATAATTTGGATAAAGTGCTTATAGGTTATTGTAGCCCTGTCCATAGTGTTCATTTTCCATTAGGTTTGATTCCCTGCGATCGAAGGGTTTGGACACGGTGGCCATATCCCTCACACAGCACTTTCAAGAGAATTTCACTCTAAGTCAAATTTTCAAAAATGTATAAAAATTTTCACAAATACAATTTGGATAAAGTGCTTATAGGTTATTGTAGTCCTGTTCATAGTCTTCATTTTCCATTAGGTTTGATTCCCTGCGATTGAAGGGTTTGGACACAGTAGCCATATCCCTCACACAGCACTTTCAAGAGAATTTCACTCTAAGTCAAATTTTCAAAAATGTATAAAATTTTCACAAATACAATTTGGATAAAGTGCTTATAGGTTATTGTAGCCCTGTCCATAGTCTTCATTTTCCATTAGGTTTGATTCCCTGCGATCGAAGGGTTTGGACACGGTGGCCATATCCCTCACACAGCACTTTCAAGAGAATTTCACTCTAAGTCAAATTTTCAAAAATGTATAAAAATTTTCACAAATACAATTTGGATAAAGTGCTTATAGGTTATTGTAGCCCTGTCCATAGTCTTCATTTTCCATTAGGTTTGATTCCCTGCGATCGAAGGGTTTGGACACGGTGGCCATATCCCTCACACAGCACTTTCAAGAGAATTTCACTCTAAGTCAAATTTTCAAAAATGTATAAAAATTTTCACAAATACAATTTGGATAAAGTGCTTATAGGTTATTGTAGCCCTGTCCATAGTCTTCATTTTCCATTAGGTTTGATTCCCTGCGATCGAAGGGTTTGGACACAGTGGCCATATCCCTCACACAGCACTTTCAAGATAATTTCACTCTAAGCCAAATTTTCAAAAATGTATAAAAATTTTCACAAATATAATTTGGATAAAGTGCTTATAGGTTATTGTAGCCCTGTCCATAGTCTTCATTTTCCATTAGGTTTGATTCCCTGCGATCGAAGGGCTTGGACACGGTGGCCATATCCCTCACACAGCACTTTCAAGAGAATTTCACTCTAAGTCAAATTTTCAAAAATGTATAAAAATTTTCACAAATACAATTTGGATAAAGTGCTTATAGGTTATTGTAGCCCTGTCCATAGTCTTTATTTTCCATTAGGTTTGATTCCCTACGATCGAAGGGTTTGGACACGGTGGCCATATCCCTCACACAGCACTTTCAAGAGAATTTCACTCTAAGTCAAATTTTCAAAAATGTATAAAAATGTTCACAAATACAATTTGGATAAAGTGCTTATAGGTTATTGTAGCCCTGTCCATAGTCTTCATTTTCCATTAGGTTTGATTCCCTGCGATCGAAGGGTTTGGACACAGTGGCCATATCCCTCACACAGCACTTTCAAGATAATTTCACTCTAAGCCAAATTTTCAAAAATGTATAAAAATTTTCACAAATATAATTTGGATAAAGTGCTTATAGGTTATTGTAGCCCTGTCCATAGTCTTCATTTTCCATTAGGTTTGATTCCCTGCGATCGAAGGGTTTGGACACGGTGGTCATATCCCTCACACAGCACTTTCAAGATAATTTCACTCTAAGCCAAATTTTCAAAAATGTATAAAAATTTTCACAAATATAATTTGGATAAAGTGCTTATAGGTTATTGTAGCCCTGTCCATAGTCTTCATTTTCCATTAGGTTTGATTCCCTGCGATCGAAGGGTTTGGACACAATGGCCATATCCCTCACACAGCACTTTCAAGATAATTTCACTCTAAGCCAAATTTTCAAAAATGTATAAAAATTTTCACAAATATAATTTGGATAAAGTGCTTATAGGTTATTGTAGCCCTGTCCATAGTCTTCATTTTCCATTAGGTCTGATTCCCTGCGATCGAAGGGTTTGGACACAGTAGCCATATCCCTCACACAGCACTTTCAAGAGAATTTCACTGTAAGTCAAATTTTCAAAAATGTATAAAAATTTTCACAAATACAATTTGGATAAAGTGCTTATAGGTTATTGTAGCCCTGTCCATAGTCTTCATTTTCCATTAGGTTTGATTCCCTGCGATCGAAGGGTTTGGACACAGTGGCCATATCCCTCACACAGCACTTTCAAGAGAATTTCACTCTAAGTCAAATTTTCAAAAATGTATAAAATTGTCACAAATACAATTTGGATAAAGTGCTTATAGGTTATTGTAGCCCTGTCCATAGTCTTCATTTTCCATTAGGTTTGATTCCCTGCGATCGAAGGGTTTGGACACGGTGGCCATATCCCTCACACAGCACTTTCAAGAGAATTTCACTCTAAGTCAAATTTTCAAAAATGTATAAAAATTTTCACAAATACAATTTGGATAAAGTGCTTATAGGTTATTGTAGCCCTGTCCATAGTCTTCATTTTCCATTAGGTTTGATTCCCTGCGATCGAAGGGCTTGGACACAGTGGCCATATCCCTCACACAGCACTTTCAAGAGAATTTCACTCTAAGTCAAATTTTCAAAAATGTATAAAAATTTTCACAAATATAATTTGGATAAAGTGCTCATAGTTTATTGTAGCCCTGTCCATAGTCTTCATTTTCCATTAGGTTTGATTCCCTGCGATCGAAGGGTTTGGACACAGTGGCCATATCCCTCACACAGCACTTTCAAGAGAATTTCACTCTAAGTCAAATTTTCAAAAATGTATAAAAATTATCACAAATACAATTTGGATAAAGTGCTTATAGGTTATTGTAGCCCTGTCCATAGTCTTCATTTTCCATTAGGTTTGATTCCCTGCGATCGAAGGGTTTGGACACAGTGGCCATATCCCTCACACAGCACTTTCAAGAGAATTTCACTCTGAGTCAAATTTTCAAAAATGTATAAAAATTTTCACAAATACAATTTGGATAAAGTGCTTATAGGTTATTGTAGTCCTGTCCATAGTCTTCATTTTCCATTAGGTTTGATTCCCTTCGATCGAAGGGTTTGGACACAGTGGCCATATCCCTCACACAGCACTTTCAAGAGAATTTCACTCTAAGTCAAATTTTCAAAAATGTATAAAAATTTTCACAAATACAATTTGGATAAAGTGCTTATAGGTTATTGTAGCCCTGTCCATAGTCTTCATTTTCCATTAGGTTTGATTCCCTGCGATCGAAGGGTTTGGACACAGTGGCCATATCCCTCACACAGCACTTTCAAGATAATTTCACTCTAAGCCAAATTTTCAAAAATGTATAAAAATTTTCACAAATATAATTTGGATAAAGTGCTTATAGGTTATTGTAGCCCTGTCCATAGTCTTCATTTTCCATTAGGTTTGATTCCCTGCGATCGAAGGGCTTGGACACGGTGGCCATATCCCTCACACAGCACTTTCAAGAGAATTTCACTCTAAGTCAAATTTTCAAAAATGTATAAAAATTTTCACAAATACAATTTGGATAAAGTGCTTATAGGTTATTGTAGCCCTGTCCATAGTCTTTATTTTCCATTAGGTTTGATTCCCTGCGATCGAAGGGTTTGGACACGGTGGCCATATCCCTCACACAGCACTTTCAAGAGAATTTCACTCTAAGTCAAATTTTCAAAAATGTATAAAAATGTTCACAAATACAATTTGGATAAAGTGCTTATAGGTTATTGTAGCCCTGTCCATAGTCTTCATTTTCCATTAGGTTTGATTCCCTGCGATCGAAGGGTTTGGACACAGTGGCCATATCCCTCACACAGCACTTTCAAGATAATTTCACTCTAAGCCAAATTTTCAAAAATGTATAAAAATTTTCACAAATATAATTTGGATAAAGTGCTTATAGGTTATTGTAGCCCTGTCCATAGTCTTTATTTTCCATTAGGTTTGATTCCCTGCGATCGAAGGGTTTGGACACGGTGGTCATATCCCTCACACAGCACTTTCAAGATAATTTCACTCTAAGCCAAATTTTCAAAAATGTATAAAAATTTTCACAAATATAATTTGGATAAAGTGCTTATAGGTTATTGTAGCCCTGTCCATAGTCTTCATTTTCCATTAGGTTTGATTCCCTGCGATCGAAGGGTTTGGACACAATGGCCATATCCCTCACACAGCACTTTCAAGATAATTTCACTCTAAGCCAAATTTTCAAAAATGTATAAAAATTTTCACAAATATAATTTGGATAAAGTGCTTATAGGTTATTGTAGCCCTGTCCATAGTCTTCATTTTCCATTAGGTCTGATTCCCTGCGATCGAAGGGTTTGGACACAGTAGCCATATCCCTCACACAGCACTTTCAAGAGAATTTCACTGTAAGTCAAATTTTCAAAAATGTATAAAAATTTTCACAAATACAATTTGGATAAAGTGCTTATAGGTTATTGTAGCCCTGTCCATAGTCTTTATTTTCCATTAGGTTTGATTCCCTGCGATCGAAGGGTTTGGACACGGTGGCCATATCCCTCACACAGCACTTTCAAGAGAATTTCACTCTAAGTCAAATTTTCAAAAATGTATAAAAATGTTCACAAATACAATTTGGATAAAGTGCTTATAGGTTATTGTAGCCCTGTCCATAGTCTTCATTTTCCATTAGGTTTGATTCCCTGCGATCGAAGGGTTTGGACACAGTGGCCATATCCCTCACACAGCACTTTCAAGATAATTTCACTCTAAGCCAAATTTTCAAAAATGTATAAAAATTTTCACAAATATAATTTGGATAAAGTGCTTATAGGTTATTGTAGCCCTGTCCATAGTCTTTATTTTCCATTAGGTTTGATTCCCTGCGATCGAAGGGTTTGGACACGGTGGTCATATCCCTCACACAGCACTTTCAAGATAATTTCACTCTAAGCCAAATTTTCAAAAATGTATAAAAATTTTCACAAATATAATTTGGATAAAGTGCTTATAGGTTATTGTAGCCCTGTCCATAGTCTTCATTTTCCATTAGGTTTGATTCCCTGCGATCGAAGGGTTTGGACACAATGGCCATATCCCTCACACAGCACTTTCAAGATAATTTCACTCTAAGCCAAATTTTCAAAAATGTATAAAAATTTTCACAAATATAATTTGGATAAAGTGCTTATAGGTTATTGTAGCCCTGTCCATAGTCTTCATTTTCCATTAGGTCTGATTCCCTGCGATCGAAGGGTTTGGACACAGTAGCCATATCCCTCACACAGCACTTTCAAGAGAATTTCACTGTAAGTCAAATTTTCAAAAATGTATAAAAATTTTCACAAATACAATTTGGATAAAGTGCTTATAGGTTATTGTAGCCCTGTCCATAGTCTTCATTTTCCATTAGGTTTGATTCCCTGCGATCGAAGGGTTTGGACACAGTGGCCATATCCCTCACACAGCACTTTCAAGAGAATTTCACTCTAAGTCAAATTTTCAAAAGTGTATAAAATTGTCACAAATACAATTTGGATAAAGTGCTTATAGGTTATTGTAGCCCTGTCCATAGTCTTCATTTTCCATTAGGTTTGATTCCCTGCGATCGAAGGGTTTGGACACGGTGGCCATATCCCTCACACAGCACTTTCAAGAGAATTTCACTCTAAGTCAAATTTTCAAAAATGTATAAAAATTTTCACAAATACAATTTGGATAAAGTGCTTATAGGTTATTGTAGCCCTGTCCATAGTCTTCATTTTCCATTAGGTTTGATTCCCTGCGATCGAAGGGTTTGGACACAGTGGCCATATCCCTCACACAGCACTTTCAAGAGAATTTCACTCTAAGTCAAATTTTCAAAAATGTATAAAAATTTTCACAAATACAATTTGGATAAAGTGCTCATAGTTTATTGTAGCCCTGTCCATAGTCTTCATTTTCCATTAGGTTTGATTCCCTGCGATCGAAGGGTTTGGACACAGTGGCCATATCCCTCACACAGCACTTTCAAGAGAATTTCACTCTAAGTCAAATTTTCAAAAATGTATAAAAATTTTCACAAATACAATTTGGATAAAGTGCTCATAGTTTATTGTAGCCCTGTCCATAGTCTTCATTTTCCATTAGGTTTGATTCCCTGCGATCGAAGGGTTTGGACACAGTGGCCATATCCCTCACACAGCACTTTCAAGAGAATTTCACTCTAAGTCAAATTTTCAAAAATGTATAAAATTTTCACAAATACAATTTGGATAAAGTGCTTATAGGTTATTGTAGCCCTGTCCATAGTCTTCATTTTCCATTAGGTTTGATTCCCTGCGATCGAAGGGTTTGGACACAGTGGCCATATCCCTCACACAGCACTTTCAAGAGAATTTCACTCTGAGTCAAATTTTCAAAAATGTATAAAAATTTTCACAAATACAATTTGGATAAAGTGCTTATAGGTTATTGTAGTCCTGTCCATAGTCTTCATTTTCCATTAGGTTTGATTCCCTTCGATCGAAGGGTTTGGACACAGTGGCCATATCCCTCACACAGCACTTTCAAGAGAATTTCACTCTAAGTCAAATTTTCAAAAATGTATAAAAATTTTCACAAATACAATTTGGGTAAAGTGCTTATAGGTTATTGTAGCCCTGTCCATAGTCTTCATTTTCCATTAGGTTTGATTCCCTGCGATCGAAGGGTTTGGACACGGTGGCCATATCCCTCACACAGCACTTTCAAGAGAATTTCACTCTAAGTCAAATTTTCAAAAATGTATAAAAATTTTCACAAATACAATTTGGATAAAGTGCTTATAGGTTATTGTAGCCCTGTCCATAGTCTTCATTTTCCATTAGGTTTGATTCCCTGCGATCGAAGGGTTTGGACACAGTGGCCATATCCCTCACACAGCACTTTCAAGAGAATTTCACTCTAAGTCAAATTTTCAAAAATGTATAAAAACTTTCACAAATACAATTTGGATAAAGTGCTCATAGTTTATTGTAGCCCTGTCCATAGTCTTCATTTTCCATTAGGTTTGATTCCCTGCGATCGAAGGGTTTGGACACAGTGGCCATATCCCTCACACAGCACTTTCAAGAGAATTTCACTCTAAGTCAAATTTTCAAAAATGTATAAAAATTTTCACAAATACAATTTGGATAAAGTGCTTATAGGTTATTGTAGCCCTGTCCATAGTCTTCATTTTCCATTAGGTTTGATTCCCTGCGATCGAAGGGTTTGGACACAGTGGCCATATCCCTCACACAGCACTTTCAAGAGAATTTCACTCTAAGTCAAATTTTCGAAAATGTATAAAAATTTTCACAAATACAATTTGGATAAAGTGCTCATAGTTTATTGTAGCCCTGTCCGTAGTCTTCATTTTCCATTAGGTTTGATTCCCTGCGATCGAAGGGTTTGGACACAGTGGCCATATCCCTCACACAGCACTTTCAAGAGAATTTCACTCTAAGTCAAATTTTCAAAAATGTATTAAAATTTTCACAAATACAATTTGGATAAAGTGCTTATAGGTTATTGTAGCCCTGTCCATAGTCTTCATTTTCCATTAGGTTTGATTCCCTGCGATCGAAGGGTTTGGACACAGTGGCCATATCCCTCACACAGCACTTTCAAGAGAATTTCACTCTAAGTCAAATTTTCAAAAATGTATAAAAATTTTCACAAATACAATTTGGATAAAGTGCTTATAGGTTATTGTAGTCCTGTCCATAGTCTTCATTTTCCATTAGGTTTGATTCCCTTCGATCGAAGGGTTTGGACACAGTGGTCATATCCCTCACACAGCACTTTCAAGAGAATTTCACTCTAAGTCAAATTTTCAAAAATGTATAAAAATTTTCACAAATACAATTTGGATAAAGTGCTTATAGGTTATTGTAGCTTATAGGTTATTGTAGCCCTGTGCATAGTCTTCATTTTCCATTAGGTTTGATTCCCTGCGATCGAAGGGTTTGGACACAGTGGCCATATCCCTCACACAGCACTTTCAAGAGAATTTCACTCTAAGTCAAATTTTCAAAAATGTATAAAAATTTTCACAAATACAATTTGGATAAAGTGCTTATAGGTTATTGTAGCCCTGTCCATAGTCTTCATTTTCCATTAGGTTTGATTCCCTGCGATCGAAGGGTTTGGACACAGTGGCCATATCCCTCACACAGCACTTTCAAGAGAATTTCACTCTAAGTCAAATTTTCAAAAATGTATAAAAATTTTCACAAATACAATTTGGATAAAGTGCTTATAGGTTATTGTAGCCCTGTCCATAGTCTTCATTTTCCATTAGGTTTGATTCCCTGCGATCGAAGGGTTTGGACACAGTGGCCATATCCCTCACACAGCACTTTCAAGAGAATTTCACTCTAAGTCAAATTTTCAAAAATGTATAAAAATTTTCACAAATACAATTTGGATAAAGTGCTTATAGGTTATTGTAGCCCTGTCCATAGTCTTCATTTTCCATTAGGTTTGATTCCCTGCGATCGAAGGGTTTGGACACAGTGGCCATATCCCTCACACAGCACTTTCAAGAGAATTTCACTCTAAGTCAAATTTTTAAAAATGTATAAAAATTTTCACAAATACAATTTGGATAAAGTGCTTATAGGTTATTGTAGCTTATAGGTTATTGTAGCCCTGTCCATCGTCTTCATTTTCCATTAGGTTTGATTCCCTGCGATCGAAGGGTTTGGACACAGTGGCCATATCCCTCACACAGCACTTTCAAGAGAATTTCACTCTAAGTCAAATTTTCATAAATGTATAAAAATTTTCACAAATACAATTTGGATAAAGTGCTTATAGGTTATTTTAGCCCTGTCCATAGTCTTCATTTTCCATTAGGTTTGATTCCCTGCGATCGAAGGGTTTGGACACAGTGGCCATATCCCTCACACAGCACTTTCAAGAGAATTTCACTCTAAGTCAAATTTTCAAAAATGTATAAAAATTTTCACAAATACAATTTGGATAAAGTGCTTATAGGTTATTGTAGCCCTGTCCATAGTCTTCATTTTCCATTAGGTTTGATTCCCTGCGATCGAAGGGTTTGGACACAGTGGCCATATCCCTCACACAGCACTTTCAAGAGAATTTCACTCTAAGTCAAATTTTCGAAAATGTATAAAAATTTTCACAAATACAATTTGGATAAAGTGCTCATAGTTTATTGTAGCCCTGTCCGTAGTCTTCATTTTCCATTAGGTTTGATTCCCTGCGATCGAAGGGTTTGGACACAGTGGCCTTATCCCTCACACAGCACTTTCAAGAGAATTTCACTCTAAGTCAAATTTTCAAAAATGTATAAAAATTTTCACAAATACAATTTGGATAAAGTGCTTATAGGTTATTGTAGCCCTGTCCATAGTCTTCATTTTCCATTAGGTTTGATTCCCTGCGATCGAAGGGTTTGGACACAGTGGCCATATCCCTCACACAGCACTTTCAAGAGAATTTCACTCTAAGTCAAATTTTCAAAAATGTATAAAAATTTCCACAAATACAATTTGGATAAAGTGCTTATAGGTTATTGTAGTCCTGTCCATAGTCTTCATTTTCCATTAGGTTTGATTCCCTTCGATCGAAGGGTTTGGACACAGTGGCCATATCCCTCACACAGCATTTTCAAGAGAATTTCACTCTAAGTCAAATTTTCAAAAATGTATAAAAATTTTCACAAATACAATTTGGATAAAGTGCTTATAGGTTATTGTAGCTTATAGGTTATTGTAGCCCTGTGCATAGTCTTCATTTTCCATTAGGTTTGATTCCCTGCGATCGAAGGGTTTGGACACAGTGGCCATATCCCTCACACAGCACTTTCAAGAGAATTTCACTCTAAGTCAAATTTTCAAAAATGTATAAAAATTTTCACAAATACAATTTGGATAAAGTGCTTATAGGTTATTTTAGCCCTGTCCATAGTCTTCATTTTCCATTAGGTTTGATTCCCTGCGATCGAAGGGTTTGGACACAGTGGCCATATCCCTCACACAGCACTTTCAAGAGAATTTCACTCTAAGTCAAATTTTCAAAAATGTATAAAAATTTTCACAAATACAATTTGGATAAAGTGCTTATAGGTTATTTTAGCCCTGTCCATAGTCTTCATTTTCCATTAGGTTTGATTCCCTGCGATCGAAGGGTTTGGACACAGTGGCCATATCCCTCACACAGCACTTTCAAGATAATTTCACTCTAAGCCAAATTTTCACAAATGTATAAAAATTTTCACAAATACAATTTGGATAAAATGCTTATAGGTTATTGTAGCCCTGTCCATAGTCTTCATTTTCCATTGAGTTTGGTTCCCTGCGATCGAAGGGTTTGGACACAGTGGCCATATCCCTCACACAGCACTTTCAAGAGAATTTCACTCTTAGTCAAATTTTCAAAAATGTATAAAAATTTTCACAAATACAATTTGGATAAAGTGCTTATAGGTTATTGTAGCCCTGTCCATAGTCTTCATTTTCCATTAAGTTTGGTTCCCTGCGATCGAAGGGTTTGGACACAGTGGCCATATCCCTCACACAGCACTTTCAAGAGAATTTCACTCTTAGTCAAATTTTCAAAAATGTATAAAAATTTTCACAAATACAATTTGGATAAAGTGCTTATAGGTTATTGTAGCTTATAGGTTATTGTAGCCCTGTCCATAGTCTTCATTTTCCATTAGGTTTGATTCCCTGCGATCGAAGGGTTTGGACACAGTGGCCATATCCCTCACACAGCACTTTCAAGAGAATTTCACTCTAAGTCAAATTTTCAAAAATGTATAAAAATTTTCACAAATACAATTTGGATAAAGTGCTTATAGGTTATTTTAGCCCTGTCCATAGTCTTCATTTTCCATTAGGTTTGATTCCCTTCGATCGAAGGGTTTGGACACAGTGGCCATATCCCTCACACAGCACTTTCAAGATAATTTCACTCTAAGCCAAATTTTCAAAAATGTATAAAAATTTTCACAAATACAATTTGGATAAAATGCTTATAGGTTATTGTAGCCCTGTCCATAGTCTTCATTTTCCATTGAGTTTGGTTCCCTGCGATCGAAGGGTTTGGACACAGTGGCCATATCCCTCACACAGCACTTTCAAGAGAATTTCACTCTTAGTCAAATTTTCAAAAATGTATAAAAATTTTCACAAATACAATTTGGATAAAGTGCTTATAGGTTATTTTAGCCCTGTCCATAGTCTTCATTTTCCATTAGGTTTGATTCCCTGCGATCGAAGGGTTTGGACACAGTGGCCGTATCCCTCACACAGCACTTTCAAGAGAATTTCACTCTAAGTCAAATTTTCAAAAATGTATAAAAATTTTCACAAATACAATTTGGATAAAGTGCTTATAGGTTATTGTAGCTTATAGGTTATTGTAGCCCTGTCCATAGTCTTCATTTTCCATTAGGTTTGATTTCCTGCGATCGAAGGGTTTGGACACAGTGGCCATATCCCTCACACAGCACTTTCAAGAGAATTTCACTCTAAGTCAAATTTTCAAATGTATAAAAATTTTCACAAATACAATTTGGATAAAGTGCTTATAGGTTATTGTAGCCCTGTCCATAGTCTTCATTTTCCATTAAGTTTGGTTCCCTGCGATCGAAGGGTTTGGACACAGTGGCCATATCCCTCACACAGCACTTTCAAGAGAATTTCACTCTTAGTCAAATTTTCAAAAATGTATAAAAATTTTCACAAATACAATTTGGATAAAGTGCTTATAGGTTATTTTAGCCCTGTCCATAGTCTTCATTTTCCATTAGGTTTGATTCCCTGCGATCGAAGGGTTTGGACACAGTGGCCATATCCCTCACACAGCACTTTCAAGAGAATTTCACTCTAAGTCAAATTTTCAAAAATGTATAAAAATTTTCACAAATACAATTTGGATAAAGTGCTTATAGGTTATTGTAGCTTATAGGTTATTGTAGCCCTGTCCATAGTCTTCATTTTCCATTAGGTTGGATTTCCTGCGATCGAAGGGTTTGGACACAGTGGCCATATCCCTCACACAGCACTTTCAAGAGAATTTCACTCTAAGTCAAATTTTCAAATGTATAAAAATTTTCACAAATACAATTTGGATAAAGTGCTTATAGGTTATTTTAGCCCTGTCCATAGTCTTCATTTTCCATTAGGTTTGATTCCCTGCGATCGAAGGGTTTGGCCACAGTGGCCATATCCCTCACACAGCACTTTCAAGAGAATTTCACTCTAAGTCAAATTTTCAAAAATGTATAAAAATGTTCACAAATACAATTTGGATAAAGTGCTTATAGGTTATTGTAGCCCTGTCCATAGTCTTCATTTCCCATTAGGTTTGATTCCCTGCGATCGAAGGGTTTGGACACGGTGGCCATATCCCTCACACAGCACTTTCAAGAGAATTTCACTCTAACTCAAATTTTCAAAAATGTATAAAAATTTTCACAAATACAATTTGGATAAAGTGCTTATAGATTATCGTAGCCCTGTCCATAGTCTTCATTTTCCATTAGGTTTGATTCCCTGCGATCGAAGGGTTTGGACACAGTGGCCATATCCCTCACACAGCACTTTCAAGAGAATTTCACTCTAAGTCAAATTTTCAAAAATGTATAAAAATTATCACAAATACAATTTGGATAAAGTGCTTATAGGTTATTGTAGCCCTGTCGATAGTCTTTATTTTCCATTAGGTTTGATTCCCTGCGATCGAAGGGTTTGGACACAGTGGCCATATCCCTCACACAGCACTTTCAAGAGAATTTCACTCTAAGTCAAATTTTCAAAAATGTATAAAAATTTTCACAAATACAATTTGGATAAAGTGCTTATAGGTTATTGTAGCCCTGTCCATAGTCTTCATTTTCCATTAGGTTTGATTCGCTGCGATCGAAGGGTTTGGACACAGTGGCCATATCCCTCACACAGCACTTTCAAGAGAATTTCACTCTAAGTCAAATTTTCAAAAATGTATAAAAATTTTCACAAATACAATTTGGATAAAGTGCTTATAGGTTATTGTAGCCCTGTCCATAGTCTTCATTTTCCATTAGGTTTGATTCCCTGCGATCGAAGGGTTTGGACACAGTGGCCATATCCCTCACACAGCACTTTCAAGAGAATTTCACTCTAAGTCAAATTTTCAAAAATGTATAAACATTTTCACAAATACAATTTGGATAAAGTGCTTATAGGTTATTGTAGCTTATAGGTTATTGTGGCCCTGTCCATAGTCTTCATTTTCCATTAGGTTTGATTCCCTGCGATCGAAGGGTTTGGACACGGTGGCCATATCCCTCACACAGCACTTTCAAGAGAATTTCACTCTAAGTCAAATTTTCAAAAATGTATAAAAATTTTCACAAATACAATTTGGATAAAGTGCTTATAGGTTATTGTAGCCCTGTCCATAGTCTTCATTTTCCATTAGGTTTGATTCCCTGCGATCGAAGGGTTTGGACACAGTGGCCATATCCCTCACACAGCACTTTCAAGAGAATTTCACTCTAAGTCAAATTTTCAAAAATGTATAAAAATTTGCACAAATACAATTTGGATAAAGTGCTTATAGTTTATTGTAGCCCTGTCCATAGTCTTCATTTTCCATTAGGTTTGATTCCCTGCGATCGAAGGGTTTGGACACAGTGGCCATATCCCTCACACAGCACTTTCAAGAGAATTTCACTCTAAGTCAAATTTTCAAAACTGTATTAAAATTTTCACAAATACAATTTGGATAAAGTGCTTATAGGTTATTGTAGCCCTGTCCATAGTCTTCATTTTCCATTAAGTTTGGTTCCCTGCGATCGAAGGGTTTGGACACAGTGGCCATATCCCTCACACAGCACTTTCAAGAGAATTTCACTCTAAGTCAAATTTTCAAAAATGTATAAAAATTTTCACAAATACAATTTGGATAAAAAGCTTATAGGTTATTTTAGCCCTGGCCATAGTCTTCATTTTCCATTAGGTTTGATTCCCTGCGATCGAAGGGTTTGGACACAGTGGCCATATCCCTCACACAGCACTTTCAAGATCATTTCACTCTAAGCCAAATTTTCACAAATGTATAAAAATTTTCACAAATACAATTTGGATAAAATGCTTATATGTTATTGTAGCCCTGTCCATAGTCTTCATTTTCCATTGAGTTTGGTTCCCTGCGATCGAAGGGTTTGGACACAGTGGCCATATCCCTCACACAGCACTTTCAAGAGAATTTCACTCTTAGTCAAATTTTCAAAAATGTATAAAAATTTTCACAAATACAATTTGGATAAAGTGCTTATAGGTTATTGTAGCCCTGTCCATAGTCTTCATTTTCCATTAAGTTTGGTTCCCTGCGATCGAAGGGTTTGGACACAGTGGCCATATCCCTCACACAGCACTTTCAAGAGAATTTCACTCTTAGTCAAATTTTCAAAAATGTATAAAAATTTTCACAAATACAATTTGGATAAAGTGCTTATAGGTTATTGTAGCTTATAGGTTATTGTAGCCCTGTCCATAGTCTTCATTTTCCATTAGGTTTGATTCCCTGCGATCGAAGGGTTTGGACACAGTGGCCATATCCCTCACACAGCACTTTCAAGAGAATTTCACTCTAAGTCAAATTTTCAAAAATGTATAAAAATTTTCACAAATACAATTTGGATAAAGTGCTTATAGGTTATTTTAGCCCTGTCCATAGTCTTCATTTTCCATTAGGTTTGATTCCCTTCGATCGAAGGGTTTGGACACAGTGGCCATATCCCTCACACAGCACTTTCAAGATAATTTCACTCTAAGCCAAATTTTCAAAAATGTATAAAAATTTTCACAAATACAATTTGGATAAAATGCTTATAGGTTATTGTAGCCCTGTCCATAGTCTTCATTTTCCATTGAGTTTGGTTCCCTGCGATCGAAGGGTTTGGACACAGTGGCCATATCCCTCACACAGCACTTTCAAGAGAATTTCACTCTTAGTCAAATTTTCAAAAATGTATAAAAATTTTCACAAATACAATTTGGATAAAGTGCTTATAGGTTATTTTAGCCCTGTCCATAGTCTTCATTTTCCATTAGGTTTGATTCCCTGCGATCGAAGGGTTTGGACACAGTGGCCATATCCCTCACACAGCACTTTCAAGAGAATTTCACTCTAAGTCAAATTTTCAAAAATGTATAAAAATTTTCACAAATACAATTTGGATAAAGTGCTTATAGGTTATTGTAGCTTATAGGTTATTGTAGCCCTGTCCATAGTCTTCATTTTCCATTAGGTTTGATTTCCTGCGATCGAAGGGTTTGGACACAGTGGCCATATCCCTCACACAGCACTTTCAAGAGAATTTCACTCTAAGTCAAATTTTCAAATGTATAAAAATTTTCACAAATACAATTTGGATAAAGTGCTTATAGGTTATTGTAGCCCTGTCCATAGTCTTCATTTTCCATTAAGTTTGGTTCCCTGCGATCGAAGGGTTTGGACACAGTGGCCATATCCCTCACACAGCACTTTCAAGAGAATTTCACTCTTAGTCAAATTTTCAAAAATGTATAAAAATTTTCACAAATACAATTTGGATAAAGTGCTTATAGGTTATTTTAGCCCTGTCCATAGTCTTCATTTTCCATTAGGTTTGATTCCCTGCGATCGAAGGGTTTGGACACAGTGGCCATATCCCTCACACAGCACTTTCAAGAGAATTTCACTCTAAGTCAAATTTTCAAAAATGTATAAAAATTTTCACAAATACAATTTGGATAAAGTGCTTATAGGTTATTGTAGCTTATAGGTTATTGTAGCCCTGTCCATAGTCTTCATTTTCCATTAGGTTGGATTTCCTGCGATCGAAGGGTTTGGACACAGTGGCCATATCCCTCACACAGCACTTTCAAGAGAATTTCACTCTAAGTCAAATTTTCAAATGTATAAAAATTTTCACAAATACAATTTGGATAAAGTGCTTATAGGTTATTTTAGCCCTGTCCATAGTCTTCATTTTCCATTAGGTTTGATTCCCTGCGATCGAAGGGTTTGGACACAGTGGCCATATCCCTCACACAGCACTTTCAAGAGAATTTCACTCTAAGTCAAATTTTCAAAAATGTATAAAAATGTTCACAAATACAATTTGGATAAAGTGCTTATAGGTTATTGTAGCCCTGTCCATAGTCTTCATTTCCCATTAGGTTTGATTCCCTGCGATCGAAGGGTTTGGACACGGTGGCCATATCCCTCACACAGCACTTTCAAGAGAATTTCACTCTAACTCAAATTTTCAAAAATGTATAAAAATTATCACAAATACAATTTGGATAAAGTGCTTATAGGTTATTGTAGCCCTGTCGATAGTCTTTATTTTCCATTAGGTTTGATTCCCTGCGATCGAAGGGTTTGGACACAGTGGCCATATCCCTCACACAGCACTTTCAAGAGAATTTCACTCTAAGTCAAATTTTCAAAAATGTATAAAAATTTTCACAAATACAATTTGGATAAAGTGCTTATAGGTTATTGTAGCCCTGTCCATAGTCTTCATTTTCCATTAGGTTTGATTCCCTGCGATCGAAGGGTTTGGACACAGTGGCCATATCCCTCACACAGCACTTTCAAGAGAATTTCACTCTAAGTCAAATTTTCAAAAATGTATAAAAATTTTCACAAATACAATTTGGATAAAGTGCTTATAGGTTATTGTAGCCCTGTCCATAGTCTTCATTTTCCATTAGGTTTGATTCCCTGCGATCGAAGGGTTTGGACACAGTGGCCATATCCCTCACACAGCACTTTCAAGAGAATTTCACTCTAAGTCAAATTTTCAAAAATGTATAAACATTTTCACAAATACAATTTGGATAAAGTGCTTATAGGTTATTGTAGCTTATAGGTTATTGTGGCCCTGTCCATAGTCTTCATTTTCCATTAGGTTTGATTCCCTGCGATCGAAGGGTTTGGACACGGTGGCCATATCCCTCACACAGCACTTTCAAGAGAATTTCACTCTAAGTCAAATTTTCAAAAATGTATAAAAATTTTCACAAATACAATTTGGATAAAGTGCTTATAGGTTATTGTAGCCCTGTCCATAGTCTTCATTTTCCATTAGGTTTGATTCCCTGCGATCGAAGGGTTTGGACACAGTGGCCATATCCCTCACACAGCACTTTCAAGAGAATTTCACTCTAAGTCAAATTTTCAAAAATGTATAAAAATTTGCACAAATACAATTTGGATAAAGTGCTTATAGTTTATTGTAGCCCTGTCCATAGTCTTCATTTTCCATTAGGTTTGATTCCCTGCGATCGAAGGGTTTGGACACAGTGGCCATATCCCTCACACAGCACTTTCAAGAGAATTTCACTCTAAGTCAAATTTTCAAAACTGTATTAAAATTTTCACAAATACAATTTGGATAAAGTGCTTATAGGTTATTGTAGCCCTGTCCATAGTCTTCATTTTCCATTAAGTTTGGTTCCCTGCGATCGAAGGGTTTGGACACAGTGGCCATATCCCTCACACAGCACTTTCAAGAGAATTTCACTCTAAGTCAAATTTTCAAAAATGTATAAAAATTTTCACAAATACAATTTGGATAAAGTGCTTATAGGTTATTTTAGCCCTGGCCATAGTCTTCATTTTCCATTAGGTTTGATTCCCTGCGATCGAAGGGTTTGGACACAGTGGCCATATCCCTCACACAGCACTTTCAAGATAATTTCACTCTAAGCCAAATTTTCAAAAATGTATAAAAATTTTCACAAATACAATTTGGATAAAGTGCTTATAGGTTATTGTAGCCCTGTCCATAGTCTTCATTTTCCATTAGGTTTGATTCCCTGCGATCGAAGGGTTTGGACACAGTGGCCATATCCCTCACACAGCACTTTCAAAAGAATTTCACTCTAAGTCAAATTTTCAAAAATGTATAAAAATTTTCACAAATACAATTTGGATAAAGTGCTTATAGGTTATTGTAGCCCTGTCCATAGTCTTCATTTTCCATTAGGTTTGATTCCCTGCGATCGAAGGGTTTGGACACAGTGGCCATATCCCTCACACAGCACTTTCAAGATCATTTCACTCTAAGTCAAATTTTCAAAAATGTATAAAAATTTTCACAAATACAATTTGGATAAAGTGCTTATAGGTTATTGTAGCTTATAGGTTATTGTAGCCCTGTCCATAGTCTTCATTTTCCATTAGGTTTGATTCCCTGCGATCGAAGGGTTTGGACACAGTGGCCATATCCCTCACACAGCACTCTCAAGAGAATTTCACTCTAAGTCAAATTTTCAAAAATGTATAAAAATTTTCACAAATACAATTTGGATAAAGTGCTTATAGGTTATTATAGCCCTGTCCATAGTCTTTATTTTCCATTAGGTTTGATTCCCTGCGATCGAAGGGTTTGGACACAGTGGCCATATCCCTCACACAGCACTTTCAAGAGAATTTCACTCTAAGTCAAATTTTCAAAAATGTATAAAAATTTTCACAAATACAATTTGGATAAAGTGCTTATAGGTTATTTTAGCCCTGTCCATAGTCTTCATTTTCCATTAGGTTTGATTCCCTGCGATCGAAGGGTTCGGACACAGTGGCCATATCCCTCACACAGCACTTTCAAGATAATTTCACTCTAAGCCAAATTTTCAAAAATGTATAAAAATTTTCACAAATACAATTTGGATAAAGTGCTTATAGGTTTTTGTAGCCCTGTCTATAGTCTTCATTTTCCATTAGGTTTGTTTCCCTGCGATCGAAGGGTTTGGACACAGTGGCCATATCCCTCACACAGCACTTTCAAGAGAATTTCACTCTAAGTCAAATTTTCAAAAATGTATAAAAATGTTCACAAATACAATTTGGATAAAGTGCTTATAGGTTATTTTAGCCCTGGCCATAGTCTTCATTTTCCATTAGGTTTGATTCCCTGCGATCGAAGGGTTTGGACACAGTGGCCATATCCCTCACACAGCACTTTCAAGATAATTTCACTCTAAGCCAAATTTTCAAAAATGTATAAAAATTTTCACAAATACAATTTGGATAAAGTGCTTATAGGTTTTTGTAGCCCTGTCTATAGTCTTCATTTTCCATTAGGTTTGATTCCCTGCGATCGAAGGGTTTGGACACAGTGGCCATATCCCTCACACAGCACTTTCAAGAGAATTTCACTCTAAGTCAAATTTTCAAAAATGTATAAAAATTTGCACAAATACAATTTGGATAAAGTGCTTATAGTTTATTGTAGCCCTGTCCATAGTCTTCATTTTCCATTAGGTTTGATTCCCTGCGATCGAAGGGTTTGGACACAGTGGCCATATCCCTCACACAGCACTTTCAAGAGAATTTCACTCTAAGTCAAATTTTCAAAACTGTATTAAAATTTTCACAAATACAATTTGGATAAAGTGCTTATAGGTTATTGTAGCCCTGTCCATAGTCTTCATTTTCCATTAAGTTTGGTTCCCTGCGATCGAAGGGTTTGGACACAGTGGCCATATCCCTCACACAGCACTTTCAAGAGAATTTCACTCTAAGTCAAATTTTCAAAAATGTATAAAAATTTTCACAAATACAATTTGGATAAAGTGCTTATAGGTTATTTTAGCCCTGGCCATAGTCTTCATTTTCCATTAGGTTTGATTCCCTGCGATCGAAGGGTTTGGACACAGTGGCCATATCCCTCACACAGCACTTTCAAGATAATTTCACTCTAAGCCAAATTTTCAAAAATGTATAAAAATTTTCACAAATACAATTTGGATAAAGTGCTTATAGGTTTTTGTAGCCCTGTCTATAGTCTTCATTTTCCATTAGGTTTGTTTCCCTGCGATCGAAGGGTTTGGACACAGTGGCCATATCCCTCACACAGCACTTTCAAGAGAATTTCACTCTAAGTCAAATTTTCAAAAATGTATAAAAATTTTCACAAATACAATTTGGATAAAGTGCTTATAGGTTATTTTAGCCCTGGCCATAGTCTTCATTTTCCATTAGGTTTGATTCCCTGCGATCGAAGGGTTTGGACACAGTGGCCATATCCCTCACACAGCACTTTCAAGATAATTTCACTCTAAGCCAAATTTTCAAAAATGTATAAAAATTTTCACAAATACAATTTGGATAAAGTGCTTATAGGTTATTATAGCCCTGTCCATAGTCTTCATTTTCCATTAGGTTTGATTCCCTGCGATCGAAGGGTTTGGACACAGTGGCCATATCCCTCACACAGCACTCTCAAGAGAATTTCACTCTAAGTCAAATTTTCAAAAATGTATAAAAATTTTCACAAATACAATTTGGATAAAGTGCTTATAGGTTATTATAGCCCTGTCCATAGTCTTTATTTTCCATTAGGTTTGATTCCCTGCGATCGAAGGGTTTGGACACAGTGGCCATATCCCTCACACAGCACTTTCAAGAGAATTTCACTCTAAGTCAAATTTTCAAAAATGTATAAAAATTTTCACAAATACAATTTGGATAAAGTGCTTATAGGTTATTTTAGCCCTGTCCATAGTCTTCATTTTCCATTAGGTTTGATTCCCTGCGATCGAAGGGTTCGGACACAGTGGCCATATCCCTCACACAGCACTTTCAAGATAATTTCACTCTAAGCCAAATTTTCAAAAATGTATAAAAATTTTCACAAATACAATTTGGATAAAGTGCTTATAGGTTTTTGTAGCCCTGTCTATAGTCTTCATTTTCCATTAGGTTTGTTTCCCTGCGATCGAAGGGTTTGGACACAGTGGCCATATCCCTCACACAGCACTTTCAAGAGAATTTCACTCTAAGTCAAATTTTCAAAAATGTATAAAAATTTTCACAAATACAATTTGGATAAAGTGCTTATAGGTTATTGTAGCCCTGGCCATAGTCTTCATTTTCCATTAGGTTTGATTCCCTGCGATCGAAGGGTTTGGACACAGTGGCCATATCCCTCACACAGCACTTTCAAGATAATTTCACTCTAAGCCAAATTTTCAAAAATGTATAAAAATTTTCACAAATACAATTTGGATAAAGTGCTTATAGGTTTTTGTAGCCCTGTCTATAGTCTTCATTTTCCATTAGGTTTGATTCCCTGCGATCGAAGGGTTTGGACACAGTGGCCATATCCCTCACACAGCACTTTCAAGAGAATTTCACTCTAAGTCAAATTTTCAAAAATGTATAAAAATTTGCACAAATACAATTTGGATAAAGTGCTTATAGTTTATTGTAGCCCTGTCCATAGTCTTCATTTTCCATTAGGTTTGATTCCCTGCGATCGAAGGGTTTGGACACAGTGGCCATATCCCTCACACAGCACTTTCAAGAGAATTTCACTCTAAGTCAAATTTTCAAAACTGTATTAAAATTTTCACAAATACAATTTGGATAAAGTGCTTATAGGTTATTGTAGCCCTGTCCATAGTCTTCATTTTCCATTAAGTTTGGTTCCCTGCGATCGAAGGGTTTGGACACAGTGGCCATATCCCTCACACAGCACTTTCAAGAGAATTTCACTCTAAGTCAAATTTTCAAAAATGTATAAAAATTTTCACAAATACAATTTGGATAAAGTGCTTATAGGTTATTTTAGCCCTGGCCATAGTCTTCATTTTCCATTAGGTTTGATTCCCTGCGATCGAAGGGTTTGGACACAGTGGCCATATCCCTCACACAGCACTTTCAAGATAATATCACTCTAAGCCAAATTTTCAAAAATGTATAAAAATTTTCACAAATACAATTTGGATAAAGTGCTTATAGGTTATTGTAGCCCTGTCCATAGTCTTCATTTTCCATTAGGTTTGATTCCCTGCGATCGAAGGGTTTGGACACAGTGGCCATATCCCTCACACAGCACTTTCAAAAGAATTTCACTCTAAGTCAAATTTTCAAAAATGTATAAAAATTTTCACAAATACAATTTGGATAAAGTGCTTATAGGTTATTGTAGCCCTGTCCATAGTCTTCATTTTCCATTAGGTTTGATTCCCTGCGATCGAAGGGTTTGGACACAGTGGCCATATCCCTCACACAGCACTTTCAAGAGAATTTCACTCTAAGTCAAATTTTCAAAAATGTATAAAAATTTTCACAAATACAATTTGGATAAAGTGCTTATAGGTTATTGTAGCTTATAGGTTATTGTAGCCCTGTCCATAGTCTTCATTTTCCATTAGGTTTGATTCCCTGCGATCGAAGGGTTTGGACACAGTGGCCATATCCCTCACACAGCACTCTCAAGAGAATTTCACTCTAAGTCAAATTTTCAAAAATGTATAAAAATTTTCACAAATACAATTTGGATAAAGTGCTTATAGGTTATTATAGCCCTGTCCATAGTCTTTATTTTCCATTAGGTTTGATTCCCTGCGATCGAAGGGTTTGGACACAGTGGCCATATCCCTCACACAGCACTTTCAAGAGAATTTCACTCTAAGTCAAATTTTCAAAAATGTATAAAAATTTTCACAAATACAATTTGGATAAAGTGCTTATAGGTTATTTTAGCCCTGTCCATAGTCTTCATTTTCCATTAGGTTTGATTCCCTGCGATCGAAGGGTTCGGACACAGTGGCCATATCCCTCACACAGCACTTTCAAGATAATTTCACTCTAAGCCAAATTTTCAAAAATGTATAAAAATTTTCACAAATACAATTTGGATAAAGTGCTTATAGGTTTTTGTAGCCCTGTCTATAGTCTTCATTTTCCATTAGGTTTGTTTCCCTGCGATCGAAGGGTTTGGACACAGTGGCCATATCCCTCACACAGCACTTTCAAGAGAATTTCACTCTAAGTCAAATTTTCAAAAATGTATAAAAATTTTCACAAATACAATTTGGATAAAGTGCTTAAAGGTTATTGTAGCCCTGTCCATAGTCTTCATTTTCCATTAGGTTTGATTCCCTGCGATCGAAGGGTTTGGACACAGTGGCCATATCCCTCACACAGCACTTTCAAGAGAATTTCACTCTAAGTCAAATTTTCAAAAATGTATAAAAATTTTCACAAATACAATTTGGATAAAGTGCTTATAGGTTGTTGTAGCTTATAGGTTATTGTAGCCCTGTCCATAGTCTTCATTTTCCATTAGGTTTGATTTCCTGCGATCGAAGGGTTTGGACACAGTGGCCATATCCCTCACACAGCACTTTCAAGAGAATTTCACTCTAAGTCAAATTTTCAAAAATGTATAAAAATTTTCACAAATACAATTTGGATAATGTGCTTATAGGTTATTGTAGCCCTGTCCATAGTCTTCATTTTCCATTAGGTTTGATTCCCTGCGATCGAAGGGTTTGGACACAGTGGCCATATCCCTCACACAGCACTTTCAAGAGAATTTCACTCTAAGTCAAATTTTCAAAAATGTATAAAAATTTTCACAAATACAATTTGGATAAAGTGCTTATAGGTTATTGTAGCTTATAGGTTATTGTAGCCCTGTCCATAGTCTTCATTTTCCATTAGGTTTGATTCCCTGCGATCGAAGGGTTTGGACACAGTGGCCATATCCCTCACACAGCACTCTCAAGAGAATTTCACTCTAAGTCAAATTTTCAAAAATGTATAAAAATTTTCACAAATACAATTTGGATAAAGTGCTTATAGGTTATTATAGCCCTGTCCATAGTCTTTATTTTCCATTAGGTTTGATTCCCTGCGATCGAAGGGTTTGGACACAGTGGCCATATCCCTCACACAGCACTTTCAAGAGAATTTCACTCTAAGTCAAATTTTCAAAAATGTATAAAAATTTTCACAAATACAATTTGGATAAAGTGCTTATAGGTTATTTTAGCCCTGTCCATAGTCTTCATTTTCCATTAGGTTTGATTCCCTGCGATCGAAGGGTTCGGACACAGTGGCCATATCCCTCACACAGCACTTTCAAGATAATTTCACTCTAAGCCAAATTTTCAAAAATGTATAAAAATTTTCACAAATACAATTTGGATAAAGTGCTTATAGGTTTTTGTAGCCCTGTCTATAGTCTTCATTTTCCATTAGGTTTGTTTCCCTGCGATCGAAGGGTTTGGACACAGTGGCCATATCCCTCACACAGCACTTTCAAGAGAATTTCACTCTAAGTCAAATTTTCAAAAATGTATAAAAATTTTCACAAATACAATTTGGATAAAGTGCTTAAAGGTTATTGTAGCCCTGTCCATAGTCTTCATTTTCCATTAGGTTTGATTCCCTGCGATCGAAGGGTTTGGACACAGTGGCCATATCCCTCACACAGCACTTTCAAGAGAATTTCACTCTAAGTCAAATTTTCAAAAATGTATAAAAATTTTCACAAAAACAATTTGGATAAAGTGCTTATAGGTTGTTGTAGCTTATAGGTTATTGTAGCCCTGTCCATAGTCTTCATTTTCCATTAGGTTTGATTTCCTGCGATCGAAGGGTTTGGACACAGTGGCCATATCCCTCACACAGCACTTTCAAGAGAATTTCACTCTAAGTCAAATTTTCAAAAATGTATAAAAATTTTCACAAATACAATTTGGATAATGTGCTTATAGGTTATTGTAGCCCTGTCCATAGTCTTCATTTTCCATTAGGTTTGATTCCCTGCGATCGAAGGGTTTGGACACAGTGGCCATATCCCTCACACAGCACTTTCAAGAGAATTTCACTCTAAGTCAAATTTTCAAAAATGTATAAAAATTTTCACAAATACAATTTGGATAAAGTGCTTATAGGTTATTGTAGCTTATAGGTTATTGTAGCCCTGTCCATAGTCTTCATTTTCCATTAGGTTTGATTCCCTGCGATCGAAGGGTTTGGACACAGTGGCCATATCCCTCACCCAGCACTCTCAAGAGAATTTCACTCTAAGTCAAATTTTCAAAAATGTATAAAAATTTTCACAAATACAATTTGGATAAAGTGCTTATAGGTTATTATAGCCCTGTCCATAGTCTTTATTTTCCATTAGGTTTGATTCCCTGCGATCGAAGGGTTTGGACACAGTGGCCATATCCCTCACACAGCACTTTCAAGAGAATTTCACTCTAAGTCAAATTTTCAAAAATGTATAAAAATTTTCACAAATACAATTTGGATAAAGTGCTTATAGGTTTTTGTAGCCCTGTCTATAGTCTTCATTTTCCATTAGGTTTGTTTCCCTGCGATCGAAGGGTTTGGACACAGTGGCCATATCCCTCACACAGCACTTTCAAGAGAATTTCACTCTAAGTCAAATTTTCAAAAATGTATAAAAATTTTCACAAATACAATTTGGATAAAGTGCTTAAAGGTTATTGTAGCCCTGTCCATAGTCTTCATTTTCCATTAGGTTTGATTCCCTGCGATCGAAGGGTTTGGACACAGTGGCCATATCCCTCACACAGCACTTTCAAGAGAATTTCACTCTAAGTCAAATTTTCAAAAATGTATAAAAATTTTCACAAATACAATTTGGATAAAGTGCTTATAGGTTATTGTAGCTTATAGGTTATTGTAGCCCTGTCCATAGTCTTCATTTTCCATTCGGTTTGATTCCCTGCGATCGAAGGGTTTGGACACGGTGGCCATATCCCTCACACAGCACTTTCAAGAGAATTTCACTCTAAGTCAAATTTTCAAAAATGTATAAAAATTTTCACAAATACAATTTGGATAAAGTGCTTATAGGTTATTGTAGCCCTGTCCATAGTCTTCATTTTCCATTAGGTTTGATTCCCTGCGATCGAAGGGTTTGGACACAGTGGCCATATCCCTCACACAGCACTTTCAAGAGAATTTCACTCTAAGTCAAATTTTCAAAAATGTATAAAAATTTTCACAAATAAAATTTGGATAAAGTGCTTATAGGTTATTGTAGCTTATAGGTTATTGTAGCCCTGTCCATAGTCTTCATTTTCCATTAGGTTTGATTCCCTGCGATCGAAGGGTTTGGACACGGTGGCCATATCCCTCACACAGCACTTTCAAGAGAATTTCACTCTAAGTCAAATTTTCAAAAATGTATAAAAATTTTCACAAATACAATTTGGATAAAGTGCTTATAGGTTATTGTAGCCCTGTCCATAGTCTTCATTTTCCATTAGTTTGATTCCCTGCGATCGAAGGGTTTGGACACAGTGGCCATATCCCTCACACAGCACTTTCAAGAGAATTTCACTCTAAGTCAAATTTTCAAAAATGTATAAAAATTTTCACAAATACAATTTGGATAAAGTGCTTATAGGTTATTGTAGCTTATAGGTTATTGTAGCCCTGTCCATAGTCTTCATTTTCCATTAGGTTTGATTCCCTGCGATCGAAGGGTTTGGACACGGTGGCCATATCCCTCACACAGCACTTTCAAGAGAATTTCACTCTAAGTCAAATTTTCAAAAATGTATAAAAATTTTCACAAATACAATTTGGATAAAGTGCTTATAGGTTATTGTAGCCCTGTCCATAGTCTTCATTTTCCATTAGGTTTGATTTCCTGCGATCGAAGGGTTTGGACACAGTGGCCATATCCCTCACACAGCACTTTCAAGAGAATTTCACTCTAAGTGAAATTTTCAAAAATGTATAAAAATTTTCACAAATACAATTTGGATAAAGTGCTTATAGGTTATTGTAGCCCTGTCCATAGTTTTCATTTTCCATTAGGTTTGATTCCCTGCGATCGAAGGGTTTGGACACGGTGGCCATATCCCTCACACAGCACTTTCAAGAGAATTTCACTCTAAGTCAAATTTTCAAAAATGTATAAAAATTTTCACAAATACAATTTGGATAAAGTGCTTATAGGTTATTGTAGCCCTGTCCATAGTCTTCATTTTCCATTAGGTTAGGTTTGATTCCCTGCGATCGAAGGGTTTGGACACAGTGGCCATATCCCTCACACAGCACTTTCAAGAGAATTTCACTCTAAGTCAAATTTTCAAAAATGTATAAAAATTATCACAAATACAATTTGGATAAAGTGCTTATAGGTTATTGTAGCCCTGTCCATAGTCTTCATTTTTCATTAGGTTTGATTCCCTGCGATCGAAGGGTTTGGACACAGTGGCCATATCCCACACACAGCACTTTCAAGAGAATTTCACTCTAAGTCAAATTTTCAAAAATGTATAAACATTTTCACAAATACAATTTGGATAAAGTGCTTATAGGTTATTGTAGCTTATAGGTTATTGTAGCCCTGTCCATAGTCTTCATTTTCCATTAGGTTTGATTCCCTGCGATCGAAGGGTTTGGACACGGTGGCCATATCCCTCACACAGCACTTTCAAGAGAATTTCACTCTAAGTCAAATTTTCAAAAATGTATAAAAATTTTCACAAATACAATTTGGATAAAGTGCTTATAGGTTATTGTAGCCCTGTCCATAGTCTTCATTTTCCATTAGGTTTGATTCCCTGCGATCGAAGGGTTTGGACACAGTGGCCATATCCCTCACACAGCACTTTCAAGAGAATTTCACTCTAAGTCAAATTTTCAAAAATGTATAAAAATTTTCACAAATACAATTTGGATAAAGTGCTTACAGGTTATTTTAGCCCTGTCCATAGTCTTCATTTTCCATTAGGTTTGATTCCCTGCGATCGAAGGGTTTGGACACAGTGGCCATATCCCTCACACAGCACTTTCAAGAGAATTTCACTCTAAGTCAAATTTTCAAAAATGTATAAAAATGTTCACAAATACAATTTGGATAAAGTGCTTTAAGGTTATTGTAGCCCCGTCCATAGTCTTCATTTTCCATTAGGTTTGATTCCCTGCGATCGAAGGGTTTGGACACAGTGGCCATATCCCTCACACAGCACTTTCAAGAGAATTTCACTCTAAGTCAAATTTTCAAAAATGTATAAAAATTTTCACAAATACAATTTGGATAAAGTGCTTATAGTTTGTTGTAGCTTATAGGTTATTGTAGCCCTGTCCATAGTCTTCATTTTCCATTAGGTTTGATTTCCTGCGATCGAAGGGTTTGGACACAGTGGCCATATCCCTCACACAGCACTTTCAAGAGAATTTCACTCTAAGTCAAATTTTCAAAAATGTATAAAAATTTTCACAAATACAATTTGTATAAAGTGCTTATAGGTTATTGTAGCCCTGTCCATAGTCTTCATTTTCGATTAGGTTTGATTCCCTGCGATCGAAGGGTTTGGACACAGTGGCCATATCCCTCACACAGCACTTTCAAGAGAATTTCACTCTAAGTCAAATTTTCAAAAATGTATAAAAATTTTCACAAATACAATTTGGATAAAGTGCTTATAGGTTATTTTAGCCCTGTCCATAGTCTTCATTTTCCATTAGGTTTGATTCCCTGCGATCGAAGGGTTTGGACACAGTGGCCATATCCCTCACACAGCACTTTCAAGAGAATTTCACTCTAAGTCAAATTTTCAAAAATGTATAAAAATGTTCACAAATACAATTTGGATAAAGTGCTTTAAGGTTATTGTAGCCCCGCCCATAGTCTTCATTTTCCATTAGGTTTGATTCCCTGCGATCGAAGGGTTTGGACACAGTGGCCATATCCCTCACACAGCACTTTCAAGAGAATTTCACTCTAAGTCAAATTTTCAAAAATGTATAAAAATTTTCACAAATACAATTTGGATAAAGTGCTTATAGGTTGTTGTAGCTTATAGGTTATTGTAGCCCTGTCCATAGTCTTCATTTTCCATTAGGTTTGATTTCCTGCGATCGAAGGGTTTGGACACAGTGGCCATATCCCTCACACAGCACTTTCAAGAGAATTTCACTCTAAGTCAAATTTTCAAAAATGTATAAAAATTTTCACAAATACAATTTGGATAAAGTGCTTATAGGTTATTGTAGCCCTGTCCATAGTCTTCATTTTCCATTAGGTTTGATTCCCTGCGATCGAAGGGTTTGGACACAGTGGCCATATCCCTCACACAGCACTTTCAAGAGAATTTCACTCTAAGTCAAATTTTCAAAAATGTATAAAAATTATCACAAATACAATTTGGATAAAGTGCTTATAGGTTATTGTAGCCCTGTCCATAGTCTTCATTTTCCATTAGGTTTGATTCCCTGCGATCGAAGGGTTTGGACACAGTGGCCATATCCCTCACACAGCACTTTCAAGAGAATTTCACTCTAAGTCAAATTTTCAAAAATGTATAAACATTTTCACAAATACAATTTGGATAAAGTGCTTATAGGTTATTTTAGCCCTGTCCATAGTCTTCATTTTCCATTAGGTTTGATTTCCTGCGATCGAAGGGTTTGGACACAGTGGCCATATCCCTCACACAGCACTTTCAAGAGAATTTCACTCTAAGTCAAATTTTCAAAAATGTATAAAAATTTTCACAAATACAATTTGGATAAAGTGCTTATAGGTTATTTTAGCCCTGTCCATAGTCTTCATTTTCCATTAGGTTTGATTCCCTGCGATCGAAGGGTTTGGACACAGTGGCCATATCCCTCACACAGCACTTTCAAGAGAATTTCACTCTAAGTCAAATTTTCAAAAATGTATAAAAATGTTCACAAATACAATTTGGATAAAGTGCTTTAAGGTTATTGTAGCCCCGTCCATAGTCTTCATTTTCCATTAGGTTTGATTCCCTGCGATCGAAGGGTTTGGACACAGTGGCCATATCCCTCACACAGCACTTTCAAGAGAATTTCACTCTAAGTCAAATTTTCAAAAATGTATAAAAATTTTCACAAATACAATTTGGATAAAGTGCTTATAGGTTGTTGTAGCTTATAGGTTATTGTAGCCCTGTCCATAGTCTTCATTTTCCATTAGGTTTGATTTCCTGCGATCGAAGGGTTTGGACACAGTGGCCATATCCCTCACACAGCACTTTCAAGAGAATTTCACTCTAAGTCAAATTTTCAAAAATGTATAAACATTTTCACAAATACAATTTGGATAAAGTGCTTATAGGTTATTGTAGCCCTGTCCATAGTCTTCATTTTCCATTAGGTTTGATTCCCTGCGATCGAAGGGTTTGGACACAGTGGCCATATCCCTCACACAGCACTTTCAAGAGAATTTCACTCTAAGTCAAATTTTCAAAAATGTATAAAAATTATCACAAATACAATTTGGATAAAGTGCTTATAGGTTATTGTAGCCCTGTCCATAGTCTTCATTTTCCATTAGGTTTGATTCCCTGCGATCGAAGGGTTTGGACACAGTGGCCATATCCCTCACACAGCACTTTCAAGAGAATTTCACTCTAAGTCAAATTTTCAAAAATGTATAAACATTTTCACAAATACAATTTGGATAAAGTGCTTATAGGTTATTGTAGCTTATAGGTTATTGTAGCCCTGTCCATAGTCTTCATTTTCCATTAGGTTTGATTCCCTGCGATCGAAGGGCTTGGACACGGTGGCCATATCCCTCACACAGCACTTTCAAGAGAATTTCACTCTAAGTCAAATTTTCAAAAATGTATAAACATTTTCACAAATACAATTTGGATAAAGTGCTTATAGGTTATTGTAGCCCTGTCCATAGTCTTCATTTTCCATTAGGTTTGATTCCCTGCGATCGAAGGGTTTGGACACAGTGGCCATATCCCTCACACAGCACTTTCAAGAGAATTTCACTCTAAGTCAAATTTTCAAAAATGTATAAAAATTTTCACAAATACAATTTGGATAAAGTGCTTATAGGTTATTTTAGCCCTGTCCATAGTTTTCATTTTCCATTAGGTTTGATTCCCTGCGATCGAAGGGTTTGGACACAGTGGCCATATCCCTCACACAGCACTTTCAAGATAATTTCACTCTAAGCCAAATTTTCAAAAATGTATAAAAATTTTCACAAATACAATTTGGATAAAGTGCTTATAGGTTATTGTAGCCCTGTCTATAGTCTTCATTTTCCATTAGGTTTGATTCCCTGCGATCGAAGGGTTTGGACACAGTGGCCATATCCTTCACACAGCACTTTCAAGAGAATTTCACTCTAAGTCAAATTTTCAAAAATGTATAAAAATTTTCACAAATACAATTTGGGTAAAGTGCTTATAGGTTATTGTAGCTTATAGGTTATTGTAGCCCTGTCCATAGTCTTCATTTTCCATTAGGTTTGATTCCCTGCGATCTAAGGGTTTGGACACAGTGGCCATATCCCTCACACAGCACTTTTAAGAGAATTTCACTCTAAGTCAAATTTTCAAAAATGTATAAAAATTTTCACAAATACAATTTGGATAAAGTGCTTATAGGTTGTTGTAGCTTATAGGTTATTGTAGCCCTGTCCATAGTCTTCATTTTCCATTAGGTTTGATTTCCTGCGATCGAAGGGTTTGGACACAGTGGCCATATCCCTCACACAGCACTTTCAAGAGAATTTCACTCTAAGTCAAATTTTCAAAAATGTATAAAAATTTTCACAAATACAATTTGGATAAAGTGCTTATAGGTTATTGTAGCCCTGTCCATAGTCTTCATTTTCCATTAGGTTTGATTCCCTGCGATCTAAGGGTTTGGACACAGTGGCCATATCCCTCACACAGCACTTTCAAGAGAATTTCACTCTAAGCCAAATTTTCAAAAATGTATAAAAATTTTCACAAATACAATTTGGATAAAGTGCTTAAAGGTTATTGTAGCCCTGTCCATAGTCTTCATTTTCCATTAGGTTTGATTCCCTGCGATCTAAGGGTTTGGACACAGTGGCCATATCCCTCACACAGCACTTTCAAGAGAATTTCACTCTAAGTCAAATTTTCAAAAATGTATAAAAATTTTCACAAATACAATTTGGATAAAGTGCTTATAGGTTGTTGTAGCTTATAGGTTATTGTAGCCCTGTCCATAGTCTTCATTTTCCATTAGGTTTGATTTCCTGCGATCGAAGGGTTTGGACACAGTGGCCATATCCCTCACACAGCACTTTCAAGAGAATTTCACTCTAAGTCAAATTTTCAAAAATGTATAAAAATTTTCACAAATACAATTTGGATAAAGTGCTTATAGGTTATTGTAGCCCTGTCCATAGTCTTCATTTTCCATTAGGTTTGATTCCCTGCGATTGAAGGGTTTGGACACAGTGGCCATATCCCTCACACAGCACTTTCAAGAGAATTTCACTCTAAGTCAAATTTTCAAAAATGTATAAAAATTTTCACAAATACAATTTGGATAAAGTGCTTATAGTTTATTGTAGCCCTGTACATAGTCTTCATTTTCCATTAGGTTTGATTCCCTGCGATCGAAGGGTTTGGACACAGTGGCCATATCCCTCACACATCACTTTCAAGAGAATTTCACTCTAAGTCAAATTTTCAAAAATGTATAAAAATTTTCACAAATACAATTTGGATAAAGTGCTTAAAGGTTATTGTAGCCCTGTCCATAGTCTTCATTTTCCATTAGGTTTGATTCCCTGCGATCTAAGGGTTTGGACACAGTGGCCATATCCCTCACACAGCACTTTCAAGAGAATTTCACTCTAAGTCAAATTTTCAAAAATGTATAAAAATTTTCACAAATACAATTTGGATAAAGTGCTTATAGGTTGTTGTAGCTTATAGGTTATTGTAGCCCTGTCCATAGTCTTCATTTTCCATTAGGTTTGATTTCCTGCGATCGAAGGGTTTGGACACAGTGGCCATATCCCTCACACAGCACTTTCAAGAGAATTTCACTCTAAGTCAAATTTTCAAAAATGTATAAAAATTTTCACAAATACAATTTGGATAAAGTGCTTATAGGTTATTGTAGCCCTGTCCATAGTCTTCATTTTCCATTAGGTTTGATTCCCTGCGATTGAAGGGTTTGGACACAGTGGCCATATCCCTCACACAGCACTTTCAAGAGAATTTCACTCTAAGTCAAATTTTCAAAAATGTATAAAAATTTTCACAAATACAATTTGGATAAAGTGCTTATAGTTTATTGTAGCCCTGTACATAGTCTTCATTTTCCATTAGGTTTGATTCCCTGCGATCGAAGGGTTTGGACACAGTGGCCATATCCCTCACACAGCACTTTCAAGAGAATTTCACTCTAAGTCAAATTTTCAAAAATGTATAAAAATTTTCACAAATACAATTTGGATAAAGTGCTTATAGGTTGTTGTAGCTTATAGGTTATTGTAGCCCTGTCCATAGTCTTCATTTTCCATTAGGTTTGATTTCCTGCGATCGAAGGGTTTGGACACAGTGGCCATATCCCTCACACAGCACTTTCAAGAGAATTTTACTCTAAGTCAAATTTTCAAAAATGTATAAAAATTTTCACAAATACAATTTGGATAAAGTGCTTATAGGTTATTGTAGCCCTGTCCATAGTCTTCATTTTCCATTAGGTTTGATTCCCTGCGATCGAAGGGTTTGGACACAGTGGCCATATCCCTCACACAGCACTTTCAAGAGAATTTCACTCTAAGTCAAATTTTCAAAAATGTATAAAAATTATCACAAATACAATTTGGATAAAGTGCTTATAGGTTATTGTAGCCCTGTCCATAGTCTTCATTTTCCATTAGGTTTGATTCCCTGCGATCGAAGGGTTTGGACACAGTGGCCATATCCCTCACACAGCACTTTCAAGAGAATTTCACTCTAAGTCAAATTTTCAAAAATGTATAAACATTTTCACAAATACAATTTGGATAAAGTGCTTATAGGTTATTGTAGCCCTGTCCATAGTCTTCATTTTCCATTAGGTTTGATTCCCTGCGATCGAAGGGTTTGGACACAGTGGCCATATCCCTCCCACAGCACTTTCAAGAGAATTTCACTCTAAGTCAAATTTTCAAAAATGTATAAAAATTTTCACAAATACAATTTGGATAAAGTGCTTATAGGTTATTTTAGCCCTGTCCATAGTTTTCATTTTCCATTAGGTTTGATTCCCTGCGATCGAAGGGTTTGGACACAGTGGCCATATCCCTCACACAGCACTTTCAAGATAATTTCACTCTAAGCCAAATTTTCAAAAATGTATAAAAATTTTCACAAATACAATTTGGATAAAGTGCTTATATTTTATTGTAGCCCTGTCTATAGTCTTCATTTTCCATTAGGTTTGATTCCCTGCGATCGAAGGGTTTGGACACAGTGGCAATATCCTTCACACAGCACTTTCAAGAGAATTTTACTCTAAGTCAAATTTTCAAAAATGTATAAAAATTTTCACAAATACAATTTGGATAAAGTGCTTAAAGGTTATTGTAGCCCTGTCCATAGTCTTCATTTTCCATTAGGTTTGATTCCCTGCGATCTAAGGGTTTGGACACAGTGGCCATATCCCTCACACAGCACTTTCAAGAGAATTTCACTCTAAGTCAAATTTTCAAAAATGTATAAAAATTTTCACAAATACAATTTGGATAAAGTGCTTATAGGTTGTTGTAGCTTATAGGTTATTGTAGCCCTGTCCATAGTCTTCATTTTCCATTAGGTTTGATTTCCTGCGATCGAAGGGTTTGGACACAGTGGCCATATCCCTCACACAGCACTTTCAAGAGAATTTCACTCTAAGTCAAATTTTCAAAAATGTATAAAAATTTTCACAAATACAATTTGGATAAAGTGCTTATAGGTTATTGTAGCCCTGTCCATAGTCTTCATTTTCCATTAGGTTTGATTCCCTGCGATCGAAGGGTTTGGACACAGTGGCCATATCCCTCACACAGCACTTTCAAGAGAATTTCACTCTAAGTCAAATTTTCAAAAATGTATAAAAATTTTCACAAATACAATTTGGATAAAGTGCTTATAGTTTATTGTAGCCCTGTACATAGTCTTCACTTTCCATTAGGTTTGATTCCCTGCGATCGAAGGGTTTGGACACAGTGGCCATATCCCTCACACAGCACTTTCAAGAGAATTTCACTCTAAGTCAAATTTTCAAAAATGTATAAAAATTTTCACAAATACAATTTGGATAAAGTGCTTATAGTTTATTGTAGCCCTGTACATAGTCTTCATTTTCCATTAGGTTTGATTTCCTGCGATCGAAGGGTTTGGACACAGTGGCCATATCCCTCACACAGCACTTTCAAGAGAATTTTACTCTAAGTCAAATTTTCAAAAATGTATAAAAATTTTCACAAATACAATTTGGATAAAGTGCTTATAGGTTATTGTAGCCCTGTCCATAGTCTTCATTTTCCATTAGGTTTGATTCCCTGCGATCGAAGGGTTTGGACACAGTGGCCATATCCCTCACACAGCACTTTCAAGAGAATTTCACTCTAAGTCAAATTTTCAAAAATGTATAAAAATTATCACAAATACAATTTGGATAAAGTGCTTATAGGTTATTGTAGCCCTGTCCATAGTCTTCATTTTCCATTAGGTTTGATTCCCTGCGATCGAAGGGTTTGGACACAGTGGCCATATCCCTCACACAGCACTTTCAAGAGAATTTCACTCTAAGTCAAATTTTCAAAAATGTATAAACATTTTCACAAATACAATTTGGATAAAGTGCTTATAGGTTATTGTAGCTTATAGGTTATTGTAGCCCTGTCCATAGTCTTCATTTTCCATTAGGTTTGATTCCCTGCGATCGAAGGGCTTGGACACGGTGGCCATATCCCTCACACAGCACTTTCAAGAGAATTTCACTCTAAGTCAAATTTTCAAAAATGTATAAACATTTTCACAAATACAATTTGGATAAAGTGCTTATAGGTTATTGTAGCCCTGTCCATAGTCTTCATTTTCCATTAGGTTTGATTCCCTGCGATCGAAGGGTTTGGACACAGTGGCCATATCCCTCACACAGCACTTTCAAGAGAATTTCACTCTAAGTCAAATTTTCAAAAATGTATAAAAATTTTCACAAATACAATTTGGATAAAGTGCTTATAGGTTATTTTAGCCCTGTCCATAGTTTTCATTTTCCATTAGGTTTGATTCCCTGCGATCGAAGGGTTTGGACACAGTGGCCATATCCCTCACACAGCACTTTCAAGATAATTTCACTCTAAGCCAAATTTTCAAAAATGTATAAAAATTTTCACAAATACAATTTGGATAAAGTGCTTATATTTTATTGTAGCCCTGTCTATAGTCTTCATTTTCCATTAGGTTTGATTCCCTGCGATCGAAGGGTTTGGACACAGTGGCAATATCCTTCACACAGCACTTTCAAGAGAATTTTACTCTAAGTCAAATTTTCAAAAATGTATAAAAATTTTCACAAATACAATTTGGATAAAGTGCTTAAAGGTTATTGTAGCCCTGTCCATAGTCTTCATTTTCCATTAGGTTTGATTCCCTGCGATCTAAGGGTTTGGACACAGTGGCCATATCCCTCACACAGCACTTTCAAGAGAATTTCACTCTAAGTCAAATTTTCAAAAATGTATAAAAATTTTCACAAATACAATTTGGATAAAGTGCTTATAGGTTGTTGTAGCTTATAGGTTATTGTAGCCCTGTCCATAGTCTTCATTTTCCATTAGGTTTGATTTCCTGCGATCGAAGGGTTTGGACACAGTGGCCATATCCCTCACACAGCACTTTCAAGAGAATTTCACTCTAAGTCAAATTTTCAAAAATGTATAAAAATTTTCACAAATACAATTTGGATAAAGTGCTTATAGGTTATTGTAGCCCTGTCCATAGTCTTCATTTTCCATTAGGTTTGATTCCCTGCGATCAAAGGGTTTGGACACAGTGGCCATATCCCTCACACAGCACTTTCAAGAGAATTTCACTCTAAGTCAAATTTTCAAAAATGTATAAAAATTTTCACAAATACAATTTGGATAAAGTGCTTATAGTTTATTGTAGCCCTGTACATAGTCTTCACTTTCCATTAGGTTTGATTCCCTGCGATCGAAGGGTTTGGACACAGTGGCCATATCCCTCACACAGCACTTTCAAGAGAATTTCACTGTAAGACAAATTTTCAAAAATGTATAAAAATTTTCACAAATACAATTTGGATAAAGTGCTTATAGATTCTTGTAGCCCTGTCCATAGTCTTCATTTTCCATTAGGTTTGATTCCCTGCGATCGAAGGGTTTGGACACAGTGGCCATATCCCTCACACAGCACTTTCAAGAGAATTTCACTCTAAGTCAAATTTTCAAAAATGTATAAAAATTTTCACAAATACAATTTGGATAAAATGCTTATAGGTTATTGTAGCCCTGTCCATAGTCTTCATTTTCCATTAGGTTTGATTCCCTGCGATCGAAGGGTTTGGACACAGTGGCCATATCCCTCACACAGCACTTTCAAGAGAATTTCACTCTAAGTCAAATTTTCAAAAATGTATAAAAATTTTCACAAATACAATTCGGATAAAGTGCTTATAGGTTATTGTAGCCCTGTCCATAGTCTTAATTTTCCATTAGGTTTGATTCCCTGCGATCGAAGGGTTTGGACACAGTGGCCATATCCCTCACACAGCACTTTCAAGAGAATTTCACTCTAAGTCAAATTTTCAAAAATGTATAAAAATTTTCACAAATACAATTTGGATAAAGTGCTTATAGGTTATTGTAGCTTATAGGTTATTGTAGCCCTGTCCATAGTCTTCATTTTCCATTAGGTTTGATTCCCTGCGATCGAAGGGTTTGGACACAGTGGCCATATCCCTCACACATCACTTTCAAGAGAATTTCACTCTAAGTCAAATTTTCAAAAATGTATAAAAATTTTCACATATACAATTTGGATAAAGTGCTTATAGGTTATTATAGCCCTGTCCATAGTCTTTATTTTCCATTAGGTTTGATTCCCTGCGATCGAAGGGTTTGGACACAGTGGCCATATCCCTCACACAGCACTTTCAAGAGAATTTCACTCTAAGTCAAATTTTCAAAAATGTATAAAAATTTTCACAAATACAATTTGGATAAAGGGCTTATAGGTTATTTTAGCCCTGTCCATAGTCTTCATTTTCCATTAGGTTTGATTCCCTGCGATCGAAGGGTTTGGACACAGTGGCCATATCCCTCACACAGCACTTTCAAGAGAATTTCACTCTAAGTCAAATTTTCAAAAATGTATAAAAATTTTCACAAATACAATTTGGATAAAGTGCTTATAGGTTATTGTAGCCCTGTCCATAGTCTTCATTTTCCATTAGGTTTGATTCCCTGCGATCGAAGGGTTTGGACACAGTGGCCATATCCCTCACACAGCACTTTCAAGAGAATTTCACTGTAAGTCAAATTTTCAAAAATGTATAAAAATTTTCACAAATACAATTTGGATAAAGTGCTTATAGGTTATTGTAGCTTATAGGTTATTGTAGCCCTGTCCATAGTCTTCATTTTCCATTAGGTTTGATTCCCTGCGATCGAAGGGTTTGGACACAGTGGCCATATCCCTCACACAGCACTTTCAAGAGAATTTCACTCTAAGTCAAATTTTCAAAACTGTATTAAAATTTTCACAAATACAATTTGGATAAAGTGCTTATAGGTTATTGTAGCCCTGTCCATAGTCTTCATTTTCCATTAAGTTTGGTTCCCTGCGATCGAAGGGTTTGGACACAGTGGCCATATCCCTCACACAGCACTTTCAAGAGAATTTCACTCTAAGTCAAATTTTCAAAAATGTATAAAAATTTTCACAAATACAATTTGGATAAAATGCTTATAGGTTATTGTAGCCCTGTCCATAGTCTTCATTTTCCATTAGGTTTGATTCCCTGCGATCGAAGGGTTTGGACACAGTGGCCATATCCCTCACACAGCACTTTCAAGAGAATTTCACTCTAAGTCAAATTTTCAAAAATGTATAAAAATTTTCACAAATACAATTTGGATAAAGTGCTTATAGGTTATTGTAGCCCTGTCCATAGTCTTAATTTTCCATTAGGTTTGATTCCCTGCGATCGAAGGGTTTGGACACAGTGGCCATATCCCTCACACAGCACTTTCAAGAGAATTTCACTCTAAGTCAAATTTTCAAAAATGTATAAAAATTTTCACAAATACAATTTGGATAAAGTGCTTATAGGTTATTGTAGCTTATAGGTTATTGTAGCCCTGTCCATAGTCTTCATTTTCCATTAGGTTTGATTCCCTGCGATCGAAGGGTTTGGACACAGTGGCCATATCCCTCACACAGCACTTTCAAGAGAATTTCACTCTAAGTCAAATTTTCAAAAATGTATAAAAATTTTCACATATACAATTTGGATAAAGTGCTTATAGGTTATTATAGCCCTGTCCATAGTCTTTATTTTCCATTAGGTTTGATTCCCTGCGATCGAAGGGTTTGGACACAGTGGCCATATCCCTCACACAGCACTTTCAAGAGAATTTCACTCTAAGTCAAATTTTCAAAACTGTATTAAAATTTTCACAAATACAATTTGAATAAAGTGCTTATAGGTTATTGTAGCCCTGTCCATAGTCTTCATTTTTCATTAGGTTTGATTCCCTGCGATCGAAGGGTTTGGACACAGTGGCCATATCCCTCACACAGCACTTTCAAGAGAATTTCACTCTAAGTCAAATTTTCAAAAATGTATAAAAATTTTCACAAATACAATTTGGATAAAGTGCTTATAGTTTATTGTAGCCCTGTCCATAGTCTTCATTTTCCATTAGGTTTGATTCCCTGCGATCGAAGGGTTTGGACACAGTGGCCATATCCCTCACACAGCACTTTCAAGATAATTTCACTCTAAGCCAAATTTTCAAAAATGTATAAAAATTTTCACAAATACAATTTGGATAAAGTGCTTATAGGTTATTGTAGCCCTGTCCATAGTCTTCATTTTCCATTAGGTTCGATTCCCTGCGATCGAAGGGTTTGGACACAGTGGCCATATCCCTCACACAGCACTTTCAAGAGAATTTCACTCTAAGTCAAATTTTCAAAAATGTATAAAAATTTTCACAAATACAATTTGGATAAAGTGCTTATAGGTTATTGTAGCCCTGTCCATAGTCTTCATTTTCCATTAAGTTTGGTTCCCTGCGATCGAAGGGTTTGGACACAGTGGCCATATCCCTCACACAGCACTTTCAAGAGAATTTCACTCTAAGTCAAATTTTCAAAAATGTATAAAAATTTTCACAAATACAATTTGGATAAAGTGCTTATAGGTTCTTTTAGCCCTGTCCATAGTCTTCATTTTCCGTTAGGTTTGATTCCCTGCGATCGAAGGGTTTGGACACAGTGGCCATATCCCTCACACAGCACTTTCAAGAGAATTTCACTCTAAGTCAAATTTTCAAAAATGTATAAAAATTTTTACAAATACAATTTGGATAAAGTGCTTATAGATTATTGTAGCCCTGTCCATAGTCTTCATTTTCCAGTAGGTTTGATTCCCTGCGATCGAAGGGTTTGGACACAGTGGCCATATCCCTCACACAGAACTTTCAAGAGAATTTCACTCTAGGTCAAATTTTCAAAAATGTATAAAAATTTTCACAAATACAATTTGGATAAAGTCCTTATAGGTTATTGTAGCCCTGTCCATAGTCTTCATTTTCCATTAAGTTTGGTTCCCTGCGATCGAAGGGTTTGGACACAGTGGCCATATCCCTCACACAGCACTTTCAAGAGAATTTCACTCTAAGTCAAATTTTCAAAAATGTATAAAAATTTTCACAAATACAATTTGGATAAAGTGCTTATAGGTTCTTTTAGCCCTGTCCATAGTCTTCATTTTCCGTTAGGTTTGATTCCCTGCGATCGAAGGGTTTGGACACAGTGGCCATATCCCTCACACAGCACTTTCAAGATAATTTCACTCTAAGCCAAATTTTCAAAAATGTATAAAAATTTTCACAAATACAATTTGGATAAAGTGCTTATAGGTTATTGTAGCTTATATGTTATTGTAGCCCTGTCCATAGTCTTCATTTTCCATTAGGTTTGATTCCCTGCGATCGAAGGGTTTGGACACAGTGGCCATATCCCTCACACAGCACTTTCAAGAGAATTTCACTCTAAGTAAAATTTTCAAAAATGTATAAAAATTTTCACAAATACAATTTGGATAAAGTGCTTATAGGTTATTAAAGCCCTGTTTATAGTCTTTATTTTTCATTAGGTTTGATTCCCTGCGATCGAAGGGTTTGGACACAGTGGCCATATCCCTCACACAGCACTTTCAAGAGAATTTCACTCTAAGTCAAATTTTCAAAAATGTATAAAAATTATCACAAATACAATTTGGATAAAGTGCTTATAGGTTATTGTAGCCCTGTCCATAGTCTTCATTTTCCATTAGGTTTGATTCCCTGCGATCGAAGGGCTTGGACACAGTGGCCATATCCCTCACACAGCACTTTCAAGAGAATTTCACTCTAAGTCAAATTTTCAAAAATGTATAAAAATTTTCACAAATACAATTTGGATAAAGTGCTTATAGGTTATTCTAGCTTATAGGTTATTGTAGCCCTGTCCATATTCTTCATTTTCCATTAGGTTTGATTCCCTGCGATCGAAGGGTTTGGACACAGTGGCCATATCCCTCACACAGCACTTTCAAGAGAATTTCACTCTAAGTCAAATTTTCAAAAATGTATAAAAATTTTCACAAAAACAATTTGGATAAAGTGCTTATAGGTTATTGTTGCCCTGTCCATAGTCTTCATTTTACATTAGGTTTGATTCCCTGCGATCGAAGGGTTTGGACACAGTGGCCATATCCCTCACACAGCACTTTCAAGAGAATTTCACTCTAAGTCAAATTTTCAAAAATGTATAAAAATTTTCACAAATACAATTTGGATAAAGTGCTTGTAGGTTATTGTAGCTTATAGGTTATTGTAGCCCTGTCCATAGTCTTCATTTTCCATTAGGTTTGATTCCCTGCGATCGAAGGGTTTGGACACAGTGGCCACAGCACTTTCAAGAGAATTTCACTCTAAGTCAAATTTTCAAAAATGTATAACAATTTTCACAAATACAATTTGGATAAAGTGCTTATAGGTTATTTTAGTCCTGTCCATAGTCTTCATTTTCCATTAGGTTTGATTCCCTGCGATCGAAGGGTTTGGACACAGTGGCCATATCCCTCACACAGCACTTTCAAGATAATTTCACTCTAAGCCAAATTTTCAAAAATGTATAAAAATTTTCACAAATACAATTTGGATAAAGTGCTTATAGGTTATTGTAGCCCTGTCCATAGTCTTCATTTTCCATTAAGTTTGGTTCCCTGCGATCGAAGGGTTTGGACACAGTGGCCATATCCCTCACACAGCACTTTCAAGAGAATTTCACTCTAAGTCAAATTTTCAAAAATGTATAACAATTTTCACAAATACAATTTGGATAAAGTGCTTCTAGGTTATTTTAGTCCTGTCCATAGTCTTCATTTTCCATTAGGTTTGATTCCCTGCGATCGAAGGGTTTGGACACAGTGGCCATATCCCTCACACAGCACTTTCAAGAGAATTTCACTCTAAGTCAAATTTTCAAAAATGTATAAAAATTTTCACAAATACAATTTGGATAAAGTGCTTATAGGTTATTGTAGCTTATAGGTTATTGTAGCCCTGTCCATAGTCTTCATTTTCCATTAGGTTTGATTCCCTGCGATCGAAGGGTTTGGACACAGTGGCCACAGCACTTTCAAGAGAATTTCACTCTAAGTCAAATTTTCAAAAATGTATAACAATTTTCACAAATACAATTTGGATAAAGTGCTTATAGGTTATTTTAGTCCTGTCCATAGTCTTCATTTTCCATTAGGTTTGATTCCCTGCGATCGAAGGGTTTGGACACAGTGGCCATATCCCTCACACAGCACTTTCAAGATAATTTCACTCTAAGCCAAATTTTCAAAAATGTATAAAAATTTTCACAAATACAATTTGGATAAAGTGCTTATAGGTTATTGTAGCTTATAGGTTATTGTAGCCCTGTCCATAGTCTTCATTTTCCATTAGGTTTGATTCCCTGCGATCGAAGGGTTTGGACACAGTGGCCATATCCCTCACACAGCACTTTCAAGAGAATTTCACTCTAAGTCAAATTTTCAAAAATGTATAAAAATTTTCACATATACAATTTGGATAAAGTGCTTATAGGTTATTATAGCCCTGTCCATAGTCTTTATTTTCCATTAGGTTTGATTCCCTGCGATCGAAGGGTTTGGACACAGTGGCCATATCCCTCACACAGCACTTTCAAGAGAATTTCACTCTAAGTCAAATTTTCAAAACTGTATTAAAATTTTCACAAATACAATTTGAATAAAGTGCTTATAGGTTATTGTAGCCCTGTCCATAGTCTTCATTTTTCATTAGGTTTGATTCCCTGCGATCGAAGGGTTTGGACACAGTGGCCATATCCCTCACACAGCACTTTCAAGAGAATTTCACTCTAAGTCAAATTTTCAAAAATGTATAAAAATTTTCACAAATACAATTTGGATAAAGTGCTTATAGTTTATTGTAGCCCTGTCCATAGTCTTCATTTTCCATTAGGTTTGATTCCCTGCGATCGAAGGGTTTGGACACAGTGGCCATATCCCTCACACAGCACTTTCAAGATAATTTCACTCTAAGCCAAATTTTCAAAAATGTATAAAAATTTTCACAAATACAATTTGGATAAAGTGCTTATAGGTTATTGTAGCCCTGTCCATAGTCTTCATTTTCCATTAGGTTCGATTCCCTGCGATCGAAGGGTTTGGACACAGTGGCCATATCCCTCACACAGCACTTTCAAGAGAATTTCACTCTAAGTCAAATTTTCAAAAATGTATAAAAATTTTCACAAATACAATTTGGATAAAGTGCTTATAGGTTATTGTAGCCCTGTCCATAGTCTTCATTTTCCATTAAGTTTGGTTCCCTGCGATCGAAGGGTTTGGACACAGTGGCCATATCCCTCACACAGCACTTTCAAGAGAATTTCACTCTAAGTCAAATTTTCAAAAATGTATAAAAATTTTCACAAATACAATTTGGATAAAGTGCTTATAGGTTCTTTTAGCCCTGTCCATAGTCTTCATTTTCCGTTAGGTTTGATTCCCTGCGATCGAAGGGTTTGGACACAGTGGCCATATCCCTCACACAGCACTTTCAAGAGAATTTCACTCTAAGTCAAATTTTCAAAAATGTATAAAAATTTTTACAAATACAATTTGGATAAAGTGCTTATAGATTATTGTAGCCCTGTCCATAGTCTTCATTTTCCAGTAGGTTTGATTCCCTGCGATCGAAGGGTTTGGACACAGTGGCCATATCCCTCACACAGAACTTTCAAGAGAATTTCACTCTAGGTCAAATTTTCAAAAATGTATAAAAATTTTCACAAATACAATTTGGATAAAGTCCTTATAGGTTATTGTAGCCCTGTCCATAGTCTTCATTTTCCATTAAGTTTGGTTCCCTGCGATCGAAGGGTTTGGACACAGTGGCCATATCCCTCACACAGCACTTTCAAGAGAATTTCACTCTAAGTCAAATTTTCAAAAATGTATAAAAATTTTCACAAATACAATTTGGATAAAGTGCTTATAGGTTCTTTTAGCCCTGTCCATAGTCTTCATTTTCCGTTAGGTTTGATTCCCTGCGATCGAAGGGTTTGGACACAGTGGCCATATCCCTCACACAGCACTTTCAAGATAATTTCACTCTAAGCCAAATTTTCAAAAATGTATAAAAATTTTCACAAATACAATTTGGATAAAGTGCTTATAGGTTATTGTAGCTTATATGTTATTGTAGCCCTGTCCATAGTCTTCATTTTCCATTAGGTTTGATTCCCTGCGATCGAAGGGTTTGGACACAGTGGCCATATCCCTCACACAGCACTTTCAAGAGAATTTCACTCTAAGTCAAATTTTCAAAAATGTATAAAAATTTTCACAAATACAATTTGGATAAAGTGCTTATAGGTTATTAAAGCCCTGTTTATAGTCTTTATTTTTCATTAGGTTTGATTCCCTGCGATCGAAGGGTTTGGACACAGTGGCCATATCCCTCACACAGCACTTTCAAGAGAATTTCACTCTAAGTCAAATTTTCAAAAATGTATAAAAATTATCACAAATACAATTTGGATAAAGTGCTTATAGGTTATTGTAGCCCTGTCCATAGTCTTCATTTTCCATTAGGTTTGATTCCCTGCGATCGAAGGGCTTGGACACAGTGGCCATATCCCTCACACAGCACTTTCAAGAGAATTTCACTCTAAGTCAAATTTTCAAAAATGTATAAAAATTTTCACAAATACAATTTGGATAAAGTGCTTATAGGTTATTCTAGCTTATAGGTTATTGTAGCCCTGTCCATATTCTTCATTTTCCATTAGGTTTGATTCCCTGCGATCGAAGGGTTTGGACACAGTGGCCATATCCCTCACACAGCACTTTCAAGAGAATTTCACTCTAAGTCAAATTTTCAAAAATGTATAAAAATTTTCACAAAAACAATTTGGATAAAGTGCTTATAGGTTATTGTTGCCCTGTCCATAGTCTTCATTTTACATTAGGTTTGATTCCCTGCGATCGAAGGGTTTGGACACAGTGGCCATATCCCTCACACAGCACTTTCAAGAGAATTTCACTCTAAGTCAAATTTTCAAAAATGTATAAAAATTTTCACAAATACAATTTGGATAAAGTGCTTGTAGGTTATTGTAGCTTATAGGTTATTGTAGCCCTGTCCATAGTCTTCATTTTCCATTAGGTTTGATTCCCTGCGATCGAAGGGTTTGGACACAGTGGCCACAGCACTTTCAAGAGAATTTCACTCTAAGTCAAATTTTCAAAAATGTATAACAATTTTCACAAATACAATTTGGATAAAGTGCTTATAGGTTATTTTAGTCCTGTCCATAGTCTTCATTTTCCATTAGGTTTGATTCCCTGCGATCGAAGGGTTTGGACACAGTGGCCATATCCCTCACACAGCACTTTCAAGATAATTTCACTCTAAGCCAAATTTTCAAAAATGTATAAAAATTTTCACAAATACAATTTGGATAAAGTGCTTATAGGTTATTGTAGCCCTGTCCATAGTCTTCATTTTCCATTAAGTTTGGTTCCCTGCGATCGAAGGGTTTGGACACAGTGGCCATATCCCTCACACAGCACTTTCAAGAGAATTTCACTCTAAGTCAAATTTTCAAAAATGTATAACAATTTTCACAAATACAATTTGGATAAAGTGCTTCTAGGTTATTTTAGTCCTGTCCATAGTCTTCATTTTCCATTAGGTTTGATTCCCTGCGATCGAAGGGTTTGGACACAGTGGCCATATCCCTCACACAGCACTTTCAAGAGAATTTCACTCTAAGTCAAATTTTCAAAAATGTATAAAAATTTTCACAAATACAATTTGGATAAAGTGCTTATAGGTTATTGTAGCTTATAGGTTATTGTAGCCCTGTCCATAGTCTTCATTTTCCATTAGGTTTGATTCCCTGCGATCGAAGGGTTTGGACACAGGGCTACAATAACTTATAAGCACTTTCAAGAGAATTTCACTCTAAGTCAATTTTTCAAAAATGTATAAAAATTTTCACAAATACAATTTGGATAAAGTGCTTATAGGTTATTTTAGTCCTGTCCATAGTCTTCATTTTCCATTAGGTTTGATTCCCTGCGATCGAAGGGTTTGGACACAGTGGCCATATCCCTCACACAGCACTTTCAAGATAATTTCACTCTAAGCCAAATTTTCAAAAATGTATAAAAATTTTCACAAATACAATTTGGATAAAGTGCTTATAGGTTATTGTAGCCCTGTCCATAGTCTTCATTTTCCATTAAGTTTGGTTCCCTGCGATCGAAGGGTTTGGACACAGTGGCCATATCCCTCACACAGCACTTTCAAGAGAATTTCACTCTAAGTCAAATTTTCAAAAATGTATAACAATTTTCACAAATACAATTTGGATAAAGTGCTTCTAGGTTATTTTAGTCCTGTCCATAGTCTTCATTTTCCATTAGGTTTGATTCCCTGCGATCGAAGGGTTTGGACACAGTGGCCATATCCCTCACACAGCACTTTCAAGAGAATTTCACTCTAAGTCAAATTTTCAAAAATGTATAAAAATTTTCACAAATACAATTTGGATAAAGTGCTTATAGGTTATTGTAGCTTATAGGTTATTGTAGCCCTGTCCATAGTCTTCATTTTCCATTAGGTTTGATTCCCTGCGATCGAAGGGTTTGGACACAGTGGCCACAGCACTTTCAAGAGAATTTCACTCTAAGTCAAATTTTCAAAAATGTATAAAAATTTTCACAAATACAATTTGGATAAAGTGCTTATAGGTTATTTTAGTCCTGTCCATAGTCTTCATTTTCCATTAGGTTTGATTCCCTGCGATCGAAGGGTTTGGACACAGTGGCCATATCCCTCACACAGCACTTTCAAGATAATTTCACTCTAAGCCAAATTTTCAAAAATGTATAAAAATTTTCACAAATACAATTTGGATAAAGTGCTTATAGGTTATTGTAGCCCTGTCCATAGTCTTCATTTTCCATTAGGTTTGATTCCCTGCGATCGAAGGGTTTGGACACAGTGGCCATATCCCTCACACAGCACTTTCAAGAGAATTTCACTCTAAGTCAAATTTTCAAAAATGTATAAAAATTTTCACAAATACAATTTGGATAAAGTGCTTATAGGTTATTGTAGCCCTGTCCATAGTCTTCATTTTCCATTAAGTTTGGTTCCCTGCGATCGAAGGGTTTGGACACAGTGGCCATATCCCTCACACAGCACTTTCAAGAGAATTTCACTCTAAGTCAAATTTTCAAAAATGTATAACAATTTTCACAAATACAATTTGGATAAAGTGCTTATAGGTTATTTTAGTCCTGTCCATAGTCTTCATTTTCCATTAGGTTTGATTCCCTGCGATCGAAGGGTTTGGACACAGTGGCCATATCCCTCACTCAGCACTTTCAAGATAATTTCACTCTAAGCCAAATTTTCAAAAATGTATAAAAATTTTCACAAATACAATTTGGATAAAGTGCTTATAGGTTATTGTAGCCCTGTCCATAGTCTTCATTTTCCATTAGGTTTGATTCCCTGCGATCGAAGGGTTTGGACACAGTGGCCATATCCCTCACACAGCACTTTCAAGAGAATTTCACTCTAAGTCAAATTTTCAAAAATGTATAAAAATTTTCACAAATACAATTTTTATAGGTTATTGTAGCCCTGTCCATAGTCTTCATTTTCCATTAGGTTTGATTCCCTGCGATCGAAGGGTTTGGACACAGTGGCCATATCCCTCACACAGCACTTTCAAGAGAATTTCACTCTAAGTCAAATTTTCAAAAATGTATAAAAATTTTCACAAATTCAATTTGGATAAAGTGCTTATAGGTTATTGTAGCCCTGTCCATAGTCTTTATTTTCCATTAGGTTTGATTCCCTGCGATCGAAGGGTTTGGACACAGTGGCCATATCCCTCACACAGCACTTTCAAGAGAATTTCACTCTAAGTCAAATTTTCAAAAATGTATAAAAATTTTCACAAATACAATTTGGATAAAGTGCTTATAGGTTATTGCAGCCCTGTCCATAGTCTTTATTTTCCATTAGGCTTGATTCCCTTCGATCGAAGGGTTTGGACACAGTGGCCATATCCCTCACACAGCACTTTCAAGAGAATTTCACTCTAAGTCAAATTTTTAAAAATGTATAAAAATTTTCACAAATACAATTTGGATAAAGTGCTTATAGGTTATTGTAGCTTATAGGTTATTGTAGCCCTGTCCATAGTCTTCATTTTCCATTAGGTTTGATTCCCTGCGATCGAAGGGTTTGGACACAGTGGCCATATCCCTCACACAGCACTTTCAAGAGAATTTCACTCTAAGTCAAATTTTCAAAAATGTATAAAAATTTTCACAAATTCAATTTGGATAAAGTGCTTATAGGTTATTGTAGCCCTGTCCATAGTCTTTATTTTCCATTAGGTTTGATTCCCTGCGATCGAAGGGTTTGGACACAGTGGCCATATCCCTCACACAGCACTTTCAAGAGAATTTCACTCTAAGTCAAATTTTCAAAAATGTATAAAAATTTTCACAAATACAATTTGGATAAAGTGCTTATAGGTTATTGCAGCCCTGTCCATAGTCTTTATTTTCCATTAGGCTTGATTCCCTTCGATCGAAGGGTTTGGACACAGTGGCCATATCCCTCACACAGCACTTTCAAGAGAATTTCACTCTAAGTCAAATTTTTAAAAATGTATAAAAATTTTCACAAATACAATTTGGATAAAGTGCTTATAGGTTATTGTAGCTTATAGGTTATTGTAGCCCTGTCCATAGTCTTCATTTTCCATTAGGTTTGATTCCCTGCGATCGAAGGGTTTGGACACAGTGGCCATATCCCTCACACAGCACTTTCAAGAGAATTTCACTCTAAGTCAAATTTTCAAAAATGTATAAAAATTTTCACAAATACAACTTGGATAAAGTGCTTATAGGTTATTGTAGCCCTGTCCATAGTCTTCATTTTCCATTAGGTTTGAATCCCTGCGATCGAAGGGTTTGGACACAGTGGCCATATCCCTCACACAGCACTTTCAAGAGAATTTCACTCTAAGTCAAATTTTCAAAAATGTATAAAAATTTTCACAAATACAATTTGGATAAAGTGCTTATAGGTTATTGTAGCTTATTGGTTATTGTAGCCCTGTCCATAGTCTTCATTTTCCATTAGGTTTGATTCCCTGCGATCGAAGGGTTTGGACACAGTGGCCATATCCCTCACACAGCACTTTCAAGAGAATTTCACTCTAAGTCAAATTTTCAAAAATGTATAAAAATTTTCACAAATACAATTTGGATAAAGTACTTATAGGTTATTGTAGCCCTGTCCATAGTCTTCATTTTCCATTAGGTTTGATTCCCTGCGATCGAAGGGTTTGGACACAGTGGCCATATCCCTCACACAGCACTTTCAAGAGAATTTCACTCTAAGTCAAATTTTCAAAAATGTATAAAAATTTTCACAAATACAATTTGGATAAAGTGCTTATAGGTTATTGTAGCCCTGTCCATAGTCTTCATTTTCCATTAGGTTTGATTCCCTGCGATCGAAGGGTTTGGACACAGTGGCCATATCCCTCACACAGCACTTTCAAGAGATTTTCACTCTAAGTCAAATTTTCAAAAATGTATAAAAATTTTCACAAATACAATTTGGATAAAGTGCTTATAGGTTATTGTAGCTTATAGGTTATTGTAGCCCTGTCCATAGTCTTCATTTTCCATTAGGTTTGATTCCCTGCGATCGAAGGGTTTGGACACAGTGGCCATATCCCTCACACAGCACTCTCAAGAGAATTTCACTCTAAGTCAAATTTTCAAAAATGTATAAAAATTTTCACAAATACAATTTGGATAAAGTGCTTATAGGTTATTATAGCCCTGTCCATAGTCTTTATTTTCCATTAGGTTTGATTCCCTGCGATCGAAGGGTTTGGACACAGTGGCCATATCCCTCACACAGCACTTTCAAGAGAATTTCACTCTAAGTCAAATTTTCAAAAATGTATAAAAATTTTCACAAATACAATTTGGATAAAGTGCTTATAGGTTATTTTAGCCCTGTCCATAGTCTTCATTTTCCATTAGGTTTGATTCCCTGCGATCGAAGGGTTCGGACACAGTGGCCATATCCCTCACACAGCACTTTCAAGATAATTTCACTCTAAGCCAAATTTTCAAAAATGTATAAAAATTTTCACAAATACAATTTGGATAAAGTGCTTATAGGTTTTTGTAGCCCTGTCTATAGTCTTCAGTTTCTATTAGGTTTGTTTCCCTGCGATCGAAGGGTTTGGACACAGTGGCCATATCCCTCACACAGCACTTTCAAGAGAATTTCACTCTAAGTCAAATTTTCAAAAATGTATAAAAATTTTCACAAATACAATTTGGATAAAGTGCTTAAAGGTTATTGTAGCCCTGTCCATAGTCTTCATTTTCCATTAGGTTTGATTCCCTTCGATCGAAGGGTTTGGACACAGTGGCCATATCCCTCACACAGCACTATCAAGAGAATTTCACTCTAAGTCAAATTTTCAAAAATGTATAAAAATTTTCACAAATACAATTTGGATAAAGTGTTTATAGGTTATTGTAGCTTATAGGTTATTGTAGCCCTGTCCATAGTCTTCATTTTCCATTAGGTTTGATTCCCTGCGATCGAAGGGTTTGGACACAGTGGCCATATCCCTCACACAGCACTTTCAAGAGAATTTCACTCTAAGTCAAATTTTCAAAAATGTATAAAAATTTTCACAAATACAATTTGGATAAAGTTTTTATAGGTTATTGTAGCCCTGTCCATAGTCTTCATTTTCCATTAGGTTTGATTCCCTGCGATCGAAGGGTTTGGACACAGTGGCCATATCCCTCACACAGCACTTTCAAGAGAATTTCACTCTAAGTCAAATTTTCAAAAATGTATAAAAATTTTCACAAATACAATTTGGATAAAGTGCTTATAGGTTATTGTAGCCCTGTCCATAGTCTTCATTTTTCATTAGGTTTGATTCCCTGCGATCGAAGGGTTTGGACACAGTGGCCATATCCCTCACACAGCACTTTCAAGAGAATTTCACTCTAAGTCAAATTTTCAAAAATTTATAAAAATTTTCACAAATACAATTTGGATAAAGTGCTTATAGGTTATTGTAGCTTATAGGTTATTGTAGCCCTGTCCATAGTCTTCATTTTCCATTAGGTTTGATTCCCTGCGATCGAAGGGTTTGGACACAGTGGCCATATCCCTCACACAGCACTCTCAAGAGAATTTCACTCTAAGTCAAATTTTCAAAAATGTATAAAAATTTTCACAAATACAATTTGGATAAAGTGCTTATAGGTTATTATAGCCCTGCCCATAGTCTTTATTTTCCATTAGGTTTGATTCCCTGCGATCGAAGGGTTTGGACACAGTGGCCATATCCCTCACACAGCACTCTCAAGAGAATTTCACTCTAAGCCAAATTTTCAAAAATGTATAAAAATTTTCACAAATACAATTTGGATAAAGTGCTTATAGGTTTTTGTAGCCCTGTCTATAGTCTTCAGTTTCCATTAGGTTTGTTTCCCTGCGATCGAAGGGTTTGGACACAGTGGCCATATCCCTCACACAGCACTTTCAAGAGAATTTCACTCTAAGTCAAATTTTCAAAAATGTATAAAAATTTTCACAAATACAATTTGGATAAAGTGCTTAAAGGTTATTGTAGCCCTGTTCATAGTCTTCATTTTCCATTAGGTTTGATTCCCTTCGATCGAAGGGTTTGGACACAGTGGCCATATCCCTCACACAGCACTATCAAGACAATTTCACTCTAAGTCAAATTTTCAAAAATGTATAAAAATTTTCACAAATACAATTTGGATAAAGTGCTTATAGGTTATTGTAGCTTATAGGTTATTGTAGCTAATAGGTTATTGTAGCCCTGTCCATAGTCTTCATTTTCCATTAGGTTTGATTCCCTGCGATCGAAGGGTTTGGACACAGTGGCCATATCCCTCACACAGCACTTTCAAGAGAATTTCACTCTAAGTCAAATTTTCAAAAATGTATAAAAATTTTCACAAATACAATTTGGATAAAGTGCTTATAGGTTATTGTAGCCCTGTCCATAGTCTTAATTTTTCATTAGGTTTGATTCCCTTCGATCGAAGGGTTTGGACACAGTGGCCATATCCCTCACACAGCACTTTCAAGAGAATTTCACTCTAAGTCAAATTTTCAAAAATGTATAAAAATTTTCACAAATACAATTTGGATAAAGTGCTTATAGGTTATTGTAGCTTATAGGTTATTGTAGCCCTGTCCATAGTCTTCATTTTCCATTAGGTTTGATTCCCTGCGATCGAAGGGTTTGGACACAGTGGCCATATCCCTCACACAGCACTTTCAAGAGAATTTCACTCTAAGTCAAATTTTCAAAAATGTATAAAAATTTTCACAAATACAATTTGGATAAAGTGCTTATAGGTTATTGTAGCCCTGTCCATAGTCTTCATTTTCCATTAGGTTTGATTCCCTTCGATCGAAGGGTTTGGACACAGTGGCCATATCCCTCACACAGCACTTTCAAGAGAATTTCACTCTAAGTCAAATTTTCAAAAATGTATAAAAATTTTCACAAATACAACTTGGATAAAGAGCTAATAGGTTGTTGTAGCCCTGTCCATAGTCTTCATTTTCCATTAGGTTTGATTCCCTGCGATCGAAGGGTTTGGACACAGTGGCCATATCCCTCACACAGCACTTTCAAGAGAATTTCACTCTAAGTCAAATTTTCAAAAATGTATAAAAATTTTCACAAATACAATTTGGATAAAGTGCTTATAGGTTATTGTAGCCCTGTCCATAGTCTTCATTTTCCATTAGGTTTGATTCCCTGCGATCGAAGGGTTTGGATACAGTGGCCATATTCCTCACACAGCACTTTCAAGAGAATTTCACTCTAAGTCAAATTTTCAAAAATGTATAAAAATTTTCACAAATACAATTTGGATAAAGTGCTTATAGGTTATTGTAGCTTATAGGTTATTGTAGCCCTGTCCATAGTCTTCATTTTCCATTAGGTTTGATTCCCTGCGATCGAAGGGTTTGGACACAGTGGCCATATCCCTCACACAGCACTTTCAAGAGAATTTCACTCTAACTCAAATTTTCAAAAATGTATAAAAATTTTCACAAATACAATTTGGATAAAGTGCTTATAGGTTATTGTAGCCCTGTCTATAGTCTTCATTTTCCATTAGGTTTGATTCCCTGCGATCGAAGGGTTTGGACACAGTGGCCATATCCCTCACAGAGCACTTTCAAGAGAATTTCACTCTAAGTCAAATTTTCAAAAATGTATAAAAATTTTCACAAATACAATTTGGATAAAGTGCTTCTAGGTTATTGTAGCCCTGTCCATAGTCTTCATTTTCCATTAGGTTTGATTCCCTTCGATCGAAGGGTTTGGACACAGTGGCCATATCCCTCACACAGCACTTTCAAGAGAATTTCACTCTAAGTAAAATTTTCAAAAATGTATAAAAATTTTCACAAATACAATTTGGATAAAGTGCTTATAGGTTATTGTAGCCCTGTCCATAGTCTTCATTTTCCATTAGGTTTGATTCCCTGCGATCGAAGGGTTTGGACACAGTGGCCATATCCCTCACACAGCACTTTCAAGAGAATTTCACTCTAAGTCAAATTTTCAAAAATGTATAAAAATTTTCACAAATACAATTTGGATAAAGTTTTTATAGGTTATTGTAGCCCTGTCCATAGTCTTCATCTTCCATTAGGTTTGATTCCCTGCGATCGAAGGGTTTGGACACAGTGGCCATATCCCTCACACAGCACTTTCAAGAGAATTTCACTCTAAGTCAAATTTTCAAAAATGTATAAAAATTTTCACAAATACAATTTGGATAAAGTGCTTATAGGTTATTGTAGCCCTGTCCATAGTCTTCATTTTTCATTAGGTTTGATTCCCTTCGATCGAAGGGTTTGGACACAGTGGCCATATCCCTCACACAGCACTTTCAAGAGAATTTCACTCTAAGTCAAATTTTCAAAAATGTATAAAAATTTTCACAAATACAATTTGGATAAAGTGCTTATAGGTTATTGTAGCTTATAGGTTATTGTAGCCCTGTCCATAGTCTTCATTTTCCATTAGGTTTGATTCCCTGCGATCGAAGGATTTGGACACAGTGGCCATATCCCTCACACAGCACTTTCAAGAGAATTTCACTCTAAGTCAAATTTTCAAAAATTTATAAAAATTTTCACAAATACAATTTGGATAAAGTGCTTATAGGTTATTGTAGCTTATAGGTTATTGTAGCCCTGTCCATAGTCTTCATTTTCCATTAGGTTTAATTCCCTGCGATCGAAGGGTTTGGACACAGTGGCCATATCCCTCACACAGCACTCTCAAGAGAATTTCACTCTAAGTCAAATTTTCAAAAATGTATAAAAATTTTCACAAATACAATTTGGATAAAGTGCTTATAGGTTATTATAGCCCTGTCCATAGTCTTTATTTTCCATTAGGTTTGATTCCCTGCGATCGAAGGGTTTGGACACAGTGGCCATATCCCTCACACAGCACTCTCAAGAGAATTTCACTCTAAGCCAAATTTTCAAAAATGTATAAAAATTTTCACAAATACAATTTGGATAAAGTGCTTATAGGTTTTTGTAGCCCTGTCTATAGTCTTCAGTTTCCATTAGGTTTGTTTCCCTGCGATCGAAGGGTTTGGACACAGTGGCCATATCCCTCACACAGCACTTTCAAGAGAATTTCACTCTAAGTCAAATTTTCAAAAATGTATAAAAATTTTCACAAATACAATTTGGATAAAGTGCTTAAAGGTTATTGTAGCCCTGTTCATAGTCTTCATTTTCCATTAGGTTTGATTCCCTTCGATCGAAGGGTTTGGACACAGTGGCCATATCCCTCACACAGCACTATCAAGACAATTTCACTCTAAGTCAAATTTTCAAAAATGTATAAAAATTTTCACAAATACAATTTGGATAAAGTGCTTATAGGTTATTGTAGCTTATAGGTTATTGTAGCCCTGTCCATAGTCTTCATTTTCCATTAGGTTTGATTCCCTGCGATCGAAGGGTTTGGACACAGTGGCCATATCCCTCACACAGCACTTTCAAGAGAATTTCACTCTAAGTCAAATTTTCAAAAATGTATAAAAATTTTCACAAATACAATTTGGATAAAGTGCTTATAGGTTATTGTAGCCCTGTCCATAGTCTTCATTTTTCATTAGGTTTGATTCCCTTCGATCGAAGGGTTTGGACACAGTGGCCATATCCCTCACACAGCACTTTCAAGAGAATTTCACTCTAAGTCAAATTTTCAAAAATGTATAAAAATTTTCACAAATACAATTTGGATAAAGTGCTTATAGGTTATTGTAGCTTATAGGTTATTGTAGCCCTGTCCATAGTCTTCATTTTCCATTAGGTTTGATTCCCTGCGATCGAAGGGTTTGGACACAGTGGCCATATCCCTCACACAGCACTTTCAAGAGAATTTCACTCTAAGTCAAATTTTCAAAAATGTATAAAAATTTTCACAAATACAATTTGGATAAAGTGCTTATAGGTTATTGTAGCCCTGTCCATAGTCTTCATTTTCCATTAGGTTTGATTCCCTTCGATCGAAGGGTTTGGACACAGTGGCCATATCCCTCACACAGCACTTTCAAGAGAATTTCACTCTAAGTCAAATTTTCAAAAATGTATAAAAATTTTCACAAATACAACTTGGATAAAGAGCTAATAGGTTGTTGTAGCCCTGTCCATAGTCTTCATTTTCCATTAGGTTTGATTCCCTGCGATCGAAGGGTTTGGACACAGTGGCCATATCCCTCACACAGCACTTTCAAGAGAATTTCACTCTAAGTCAAATTTTCAAAAATGTATAAAAATTTTCACAAATACAATTTGGATAAAGTGCTTATAGGTTATTGTAGCCCTGTCCATAGTCTTCATTTTCCATTAGGTTTGATTCCCTGCGATCGAAGGGTTTGGATACAGTGGCCATATCCCTCACACAGCACTTTCAAGAGAATTTCACTCTAAGTCAAATTTTCAAAAATGTATAAAAATTTTCACAAATACAATTTGGATAAAGTGCTTATAGGTTATTGTAGCTTATAGGTTATTGTAGCCCTGTCCATAGTCTTCATTTTCCATTAGGTTTGATTCCCTGCGATCGAAGGGTTTGGACACAGTGGCCATATCCCTCACACAGCACTTTCACTCTAACTCAAATTTTCAAAAATGTATAAAAATTTTCACAAATACAATTTGGATAAAGTGCTTATAGGTTATTGTAGCCCTGTCCATAGTCTTCATTTTCCATTAGGTTTGATTCCCTGCGATCGAAGGGTTTGGACACAGTGGCCATATCCCTCACAGAGCACTTTCAAGAGAATTTCACTCTAAGTCAAATTTTCAAAAATGTATAAAAATTTTCACAAATACAATTTGGATAAAGTGCTTCTAGGTTATTGTAGCCCTGTCCATAGTCTTCATTTTCCATTAGGTTTGATTCCCTTCGATCGAAGGGTTTGGACACAGTGGCCATATCCCTCACACAGCACTTTCAAGAGAATTTCACTCTAAGTAAAATTTTCAAAAATGTATAAAAATTTTCACAAATACAATTTGGATAAAGTGCTTATAGGTTATTGTAGCCCTGTCCATAGTCTTCATTTTCCATTAGGTTTGATTCCCTGCGATCGAAGGGTTTGGACACAGTGGCCATATCCCTCACACAGCACTTTCAAGAGAATTTCACTCTAAGTCAAATTTTCAAAAATGTATAAAAATTTTTACAAATATAATTTGGATAAAGTGCTTATAGTTTATTGTAGCCCTGTCCATAGTATTCATTTTCCATTAGGTTTGATTCCCTGCGATCGAAGGGTTTGGACACAGTGGCCATATCCCTCACACAGCACTTTCAAGAGAATTTCACTCTAAGTCAAATTTTCAAAAATGTATAAAAATTTTCACAAATACAATTTGGATAAAGTGCTTATAGGTTATTGTAGCCCTGTCCATAGTCTTAATTTTCCATTAGGTTTGATTCCCTGCGATCGAAGGGTTTGGACACAGTGGCCATATCCCTCACACAGCACTTTCAAGAGAATTTCACTCTAAGTCAAATTTTCAAAAATGTATAAAAATTTTCACAAATACAATTTGGATAAAGTGCTTATAGGTTATTGTAGCTTATAGGTTATTGTAGCCCTGTCCATAGTCTTCATTTTCCATTAGGTTTGATTCCCTGCGATCGAAGGGTTTGGACACAGTGGCCATATCCCTCACACAGCACTTTCAAGAGAATTTCACTCTAAGTCAAATTTTCAAAAATGTATACAAATTTTCACAAATACAACTTGGATAAAGTGCTTATAGGTTATTGTAGCCCTGTCCATAGTCTTTATTTTCCATTAGGTTTGATTCCCTGCGATCGAAGGGTTTGGACACAGTGGCCATATCCCTCACACAGCACTTTCAAGAGAATTTCACTCTAAGTCAAATTTTCAAAAATGTATAAAAATTTTCACAAATACAATTTGGATAAAGTGCTTATAGGTTATTGTAGCCCTGTCCATAGTCTTCATTTTCCATTAGGTTTGATTCCCTTCGATCGAAGGGTTTGGACACAGTGGCCATATCCCTCACACAGCACTATCAAGAGAATTTCACTCTAAGTCAAATTTTCAAAAATGTATAAAAATTTTCACAAATACAATTTGGATAAAGTGCTTATAGGTTATTGTAGCTTATAGGTTATTGTAGCCCTGTCCATAGTCTTCATTTTCCATTAGGTTTGATTCCCTGCGATCGAAGGGTTTGGACACAGTGGCCATATCCCTCACACAGCACTTTCAAGAGAATTTCACTCTAAGTCAAATTTTCAAAAATGTATAAAAATTTTCACAAATACAATTTGGATAAAGTACTTATAGGTTATTGTAGCCCTGTCCATAGTCTTCATTTTCCATTAGGTTTGATTCCCTGCGATCGAAGGGTTTGGACACAGTGGCCATATCCCTCACACAGCACTTTCAAGAGAATTTCACTCTAAGTCAAATTTTCAAAAATGTATAAAAATTTTCACAAATACAATTTGGATAAAGTGCTTATAGGTTATTGTAGCCCGTCCATAGTCTTCATTTTTCATTAGGTTTGATTCCCTTCGATCGAAGGGTTTGGACACAGTGGCCATATCCCTCACACAGCACTTTCAAGAGAATTTCACTCTAAGTCAAATTTTCAAAAATGTATAAAAATTTTCACAAATACAATTTGGATAAAGTGCTTATAGGTTATTGTAGCTTATAGGTTATTGTAGCCCTGTCCATAGTCTTCATTTTCCATTAGGTTTGATTCCCTGCGATCGAAGGGTTTGGACACAGTGGCCATATCCCTCACACAGCACTTTCAAGAGAATTTCACTCTAAGTCAAATTTTCAAAAATGTATAAAAATTTTCACAAATACAATTTGGATAAAGTGCTTATAGGTTATTGTAGCTTATAGGTTATTGTAGCCCTGTCCATAGTCTTCATTTTCCATTAGGTTTGATTCCCTGCGATCGAAGGGTTTGGACACAGTGGCCATATCCCTCACACAGCACTTTCAAGAGAATTTCACTCTAAGTCAAATTTTCAAAAATGTATAAAAATTTTCACAAATACAATTTGGATAAAGTGCTTATAGGTTATTGTAGCCCTGTCCATAGTCTTCATTTTCCATTAGGTTTGATTCCCTGCGATCGAAGGGTTTGGATACAGTGGCCATATCCCTCACACAGCACTTTCAAGAGAATTTCACTCTAAGTCAAATTTTCAAAAATGTATAAAAATTTTCACAAATACAATTTGGATAAAGTGCTTATAGGTTATTGTAGCTTATAGGTTATTGTAGCCCTGTCCATAGTCTTCATTTTTCATTAGGTTTGATTCCCTGCGATCGAAGGGTTTGGACACAGTGGCCATATCCCTCACACAGCACTTTCAAGAGAATTTCACTCTAAGTCAAATTTTCAAAAATGTATACAAATTTTCACAAATACAACTTGGATAAAGTGCTTATAGGTTATTGTAGCCCTGTCCATAGTCTTTATTTTCCATTAGGTTTGATTCCCTGCGATCGAAGGGTTTGGACACAGTGGCCATATCCCTCACACAGCACTTTCAAGAGAATTTCACTCTAAGTCAAATTTTCAAAAATGTATAAAAATTTTCACAAATACAATTTGGATAAAGTGCTTATAGGTTATTGTAGCCCTGTCCATAGTCTTCATTTTCCATTAGGTTTGATTCCCTTCGATCGAAGGGTTTGGACACAGTGGCCATATCCCTCACACAGCACTATCAAGAGAATTTCACTCTAAGTCAAATTTTCAAAAATGTATAAAAATTTTCACAAATACAATTTGGATAAAGTGCTTATAGGTTATTGTAGCCCTGTCCATCGTCTTCATTTTCCATTAGGTTTGATTCCCTGCGATCGAAGGGTTTGGACACAGTGGCCATATCCCTCACACAGCACTTTCAAGAGAATTTCACTCTAAGTCAAATTTTCAAAAATGTATAAAAATTTTCACAAATACAATTTGGATAAAGTACTTATAGGTTATTGTAGCCCTGTCCATAGTCTTCATTTTCCATTAGGTTTGATTCCCTGCGATCGAAGGGTTTGGACACAGTGGCCATATCCCTCACACAGCACTTTCAAGAGAATTTCACTCTAAGTCAAATTTTCAAAAATGTATAAAAATTTTCACAAATACAATTTGGATAAAGTGCTTATAGGTTATTGTAGCCCTGTCCATAGTCTTCATTTTTCATTAGGTTTGATTCCCTTCGATCGAAGGGTTTGGACACAGTGGCCATATCCCTCACACAGCACTTTCAAGAGAATTTCACTCTAAGTCAAATTTTCAAAAATGTATAAAAATTTTCACAAATACAATTTGGATAAAGTGCTTATAGGTTATTGTAGCTTATAGGTTATTGTAGCCCTGTCCATAGTCTTCATTTTCCATTAGGTTTGATTCCCTGCGATCGAAGGGTTTGGACACAGTGGCCATATCCCTCACACAGCACTTTCAAGAGAATTTCACTCTAAGTCAAATTTTCAAAAATGTATAAAAATTTTCACAAATACAATTTGGATAAAGTGCTTATAGGTTATTGTAGCCCTGTCCATAGTCTTCATTTTCCATTAGGTTTGATTCCCTGCGATCGAAGGGTTTGGACACAGTGGCCATATCCCTCACACAGCACTTTCAAGAGAATTTCACTCTAAGTCAAATTTTCAAAAATGTATAAAAATTTTCACAAATACAATTTGGATAAAGTGCTTATAGGTTATTGTAGCCCTGTCCATAGTCTTCATTTTCCATTAGGTTTGATTCCCTGCGATCGAAGGGTTTGGATACAGTGGCCATATCCCTCACACAGCACTTTCAAGAGAATTTCACTCTAAGTCAAATTTTCAAAAATGTATAAAAATTTTCACAAATACAATTTGGATAAAGTGCTTATAGGTTATTGTAGCTTATAGGTTATTGTAGCCCTGTCCATAGTCTTCATTTTCCATTAGGTTTGATTCCCTGCGATCGAAGGGTTTGGACACAGTGGCCATATCCCTCACACAGCACTTTCAAGAGAATTTCACTCTAACTCAAATTTTCAAAAATGTATAAAAATTTTCACAAATACAATTTGGATAAAGTGCTTATAGGTTATTGTAGCCCTGTCCATAGTCTTCATTTTCCATTAGGTTTGATTCCCTGCGATCGAAGGGTTTGGACACAGTGGCCATATCCCTCACAGAGCACTTTCAAGAGAATTTCACTCTAAGTCAAATTTTCAAAAATGTATACAAATTTTCACAAATACAATTTGGATAAAGTGCTTATAGGTTATTGTAGCCCTGTCCATAGTCTTCATTTTCCATTAGGTTTGATTCCCTTCGATCGAAGGGTTTGGACACAGTGGCCATATCCCTCACACAGCACTTTCAAGAGAATTTCACTCTAAGTAAAATTTTCAAAAATGTATAAAAATTTTCACAAATACAATTTGGATAAAGTGCTTATAGGTTATTGTAGCCCTGTCCATAGTCTTCATTTTCCATTAGGTTTGATTCCCTGCGATCGAAGGGTTTGGACACAGTGGCCATATCCCTCACACAGCACTTTCAAGAGAATTTCACTCTAAGTCAAATTTTCAAAAATGTATAAAAATTTTTACAAATATAATTTGGATAAAGTGCTTATAGTTTATTGTAGCCCTGTCCATAGTCTTCATTTTCCATTAGGTTTGATTCCCTGCGATCGAAGGGTTTGGACACAGTGGCCATATCCCTCACACAGCACTTTCAAGAGAATTTCACTCTAAGTCAAATTTTCAAAAATGTATAAAAATTTTCACAAATACAATTTGGATAAAGTGCTTATAGGTTATTGTAGCCCTGTCCATAGTCTTAATTTTCCATTAGGTTTGATTCCCTGCGATCGAAGGGTTTGGACACAGTGGCCATATCCCTCACACAGCACTTTCAAGAGAATTTCACTCTAAGTCAAATTTTCAAAAATGTATAAAATTTTCACAAATACAATTTGGATAAAGTGCTTATAGGTTATTGTAGCTTATAGGTTATTGTAGCCCTGTCCATAGTCTTCATTTTCCATTAGGTTTGATTCCCTGCGATCGAAGGGTTTGGACACAGTGGCCATATCCCTCACACAGCACTTTCAAGAGAATTTCACTCTAAGTCAAATTTTCAAAAATGTATAAAAATTTTCACAAATACAACTTGGATAAAGTGCTTATAGGTTATTGTAGCCCTGTCCATAGTCTTCATTTTCCATTAGGTTTGATTCCCTGCGATCGAAGGGTTTGGACACAGTGGCCATATCCCTCACACAGCACTTTCAAGAGAATTTCACTCTAAGTCAAATTTTCAAAAATGTATAAAAATTTTCACAAATACAATTTGGATAAAGTGGTTATAGGTTATTGTAGCCCTGTCCATAGTCTTCATTTTCCATTAGGTTTGATTCCCTTCGATCGAAGGGTTTGGACACAGTGGCCATATCCCTCACACAGCACTATCAAGAGAATTTCACTCTAAGTCAAATTTTCAAAAATGTATAAAAATTTTCACAAATACAATTTGGATAAAGTGCTTATAGGTTATTGTAGCTTATAGGTTATTGTAGCCCTGTCCATAGTCTTCATTTTCCATTAGGTTTGATTCCCTGCGATCGAAGGGTTTGGACACAGTGGCCATATCCCTCACACAGCACTTTCAAGAGAATTTCACTCTAAGTCAAATTTTCAAAAATGTATAAAAATTTTCACAAATACAATTCGGATAAAGTACTTATAGGTTATTGTAGCCCTGTCCATAGTCTTCATTTTCCATTAGGTTTGATTCCCTGCGATCGAAGGGTTTGGACACAGTGGCCATATCCCTCACACAGCACTTTCAAGAGAATTTCACTCTAAGTCAAATTTTCAAAAATGTATAAAAATTTTCACAAATACAATTTGGATAAAGTGCTTATAGGTTATTGTAGCCCTGTCCATAGTCTTCATTTTCCATTAGGTTTGATTCCCTTCGATCGAAGGGTTTGGACACAGTGGCCATATCCCTCACACAGCACTTTCAAGAGAATTTCACTCTAAGTCAAATTTTCAAAAATGTATAAAAATTTTCACAAATACAATTTGGATAAAGTGCTTATAGGTTATTGTAGCCCTGTCCATAGTCTTCATTTTCCATTAGGTTTGATTCCCTTCGATCGAAGGGTTTGGACACAGTGGCCATATCCCTCACTCAGCACTTTCAAGTCAAATTTTCAAAAATGTATACAAATTTTCACAAACACAATTTGGATAAGTGCTTATAGGTTATTGTAGCCCTGTCCATAGTCTTCATTTTCCATTAGGTTTGATTCCCTGCGATCGAAGGGTTTGGACACAGTGGCCATATCCCTCACACAGCACTTTCAAGAGAATTTCACTCTAAGTCAAATTTTCAAAAATGTATAAAAATTTTCACAAATACAATTTGGATAAAGTGCTTATAGGTTATTGTAGCTTATAGGTTATTGTAGCCCTGTCCATAGTCTTCAAAAATGTATAAAAATTTTCACAAATAAAAATTGGATAAAGTGCTTATAGGTTATTGTAGCGCTGTCCATAGTCTTCATTTTCCATTAGGTTTGGTTCCCTGCGATCGAAGGGTTTGGACACAGTGGCCATATCCCTCACACAGCACTTTCAAGAGAATTTCACTCTAAGTCAAATTTTCAAAAATGTATAAAAATTTTCACAAATACAATTTGGATAAAGTACTTATAGGTTATTGTAGCCCTGTCCATAGTCTTCATTTTCCATTAGGTTTGATTCCCTGCGATCGAAGGGTTTGGACACAGTGGCCATATCCCTCACACAGCACTTTCAAGAGAATTTCACTCTAAGTCAAATTTTCAAAAATGTATAAAAATTTTCACAAATACAATTTGGATAAAGTGCTTATAGGTTATTGTAGCCCTGTCCATAGTCTTCATTTTCCATTAGGTTTGATTGCCTGAGATCGAAGGGTTTGGACACAGTGGCCATATCCCTCACACAGCACTTTCAAGAGAATTTCACTCTAAGTCAAATTTTCAAAAATGTATAAAAATTTTCACAAATACAATTTGGATAAAGTGCTTATAGGTTATTGTAGCCCTGTCCATAGTCTTAATTTTCCATTAGGTTTAATTTGATTCCCTGCGATCGAAGGGTTTGGACACAGTGGCCATATCCCTCACACAGCACTTTCAAGAGAATTTCACTTTAAGTCAAATTTTCAAAAATGTATAAAAATTTTCACAAATACAATTTGGATAAAGTGCTTATAGGTTATTGTAGCCCTGTCCATAGTCTTAATTTTCCATTAGGTTTAATTTGATTCCCTGCGATCGAAGGGTTTGGACCCAGTGGCCATATCCCTCACACAGCACTTTCAAGAGAATTTCACTCTAAGTCAAATTTTCAAAAATGCATAAAAATTTTCACAAATACAATTTGGATAAAGTGCTTATAGGTTATTGTAGCCCTGTCCATAGTCTTCATTTTCCATTAGGTTTGCTTCCCTGCGATCGAAGGGTTAGGACACAGTGGCCATATCCCTCACACAGCACTTTCAAGAGAATTTCACTCTAAGTCAAATTTTCAAAAATTTTTAAAAATTTTCACAAATACAATTTGGATAAAGTGCTTATAGGTTATTGTAGCCCTGTCCATAGTCTTCATTTTCCATTAGGTTTGATTCCCTGTGATCCAAGGGTTTGGACACAGTGGCCATATCCCTCACACAGCACTTTCAAGAGAATTTCACTCTAAGTCAAATTTTCAAAAATGTATACAAATTTTCACAAACACAATTTGGATAAAGTGCTTATAGGTTATTGTAGCCCTGTCCATAGTCTTCATTTTTCATTAGGTTTGATTCCCTGCGATCGAAGGGTTTGGACACAGTGGCCATATCCCTCACACAGCACTTTCAAGAGAATTTCACTCTAAGTCAAATTTTCAAAAATGAATAAAATTTTCACAAATACAATTTGGATAAAGTGCTTATAGGTTATTGTAGCTTATAGGTTATTGTAGCCCTGTCCATAGTCTTCATTTTCCATTAGGTTTGATTCCCTGCGATCGAAGGGTTTGGACACAGTGGCCATATCCCTCACACAGCACTTTCAAGAGAATTTCACTCTAAGTCAAATTTTCAAAAATGTATAAAAATTTTCACAAATACAATTTGGATAAAGTGCTTATAGGTTATTGTAGCTTATAGGTTATTGTAGCTCTGTCCATAGTCTTCATTTTCCATTAGGTTTGATTCCCTGAGATCGAAGGGTTTGGACACAGTGGCCATATCCCTCACACAGCACTTTCAAGAGAATTTCACTCTAAGTCAAATTTTCAAAAATGTATAAAAATTTTCACAAATACAATTTGGATAAAGTGCTTATAGGTTATTGTAGCCCTGTCCATAGTCTTCATTTTCCATTAGGTTTGATTCCCTTCGATCGAAGGGTTTGGACACAGTGGCCATATCCCTCACACAGCACTTTCAAGTCAAATTTTCAAAAATGTATACAAATTTTCACAAACACAATTTGGATAAAGTGCTTATAGGTTATTGTAGCCCTGTCCATAGTCTTCATTTTCCATTAGGTTTGATTCCCTGCGATCGAAGGGTTTGGACACAGTGGCCATATCCCTCACACAGCACTTTCAAGAGAATTTCACTCTAAGTCAAATTTTCAAAAATGTATAAAATTTTCACAAATACAATTTGGATAAAGTGCTTATAGGTTATTGTAGCTTATAGGTTATTGTAGCCCTGTCCATAGTCTTCATTTTCCATTAGGTTTGATTCCCTGCGATCGAAGGGTTTGGACACAGTGGCCATATCCCTCACACAGCACTTTCAAGAGAATTTCACTCTAAGTCAAATTTTCAAAAATGTATAAAAATTTTCACAAATACAATTTGGATAAAGTGCTTATAGGTTATTGTAGCCCTGTCCATAGTCTTCATTTTCCATTAGGTTTGATTCCCTGCGATCGAAGGGTTTGGATACAGTGGCCATATCCCTCACACAGCACTTTCAAGAGAATTTCACTCTAAGTCAAATTTTCAAAAATGTATAAAAATTTTCACAAATACAATTTGGATAAAGTGCTTATAGGTTATTGTAGCTTATAGGTTATTGTAGCCCTGTCCATAGTCTTCATTTTCCATTAGGTTTGATTCCCTGCGATCGAAGGGTTTGGACACAGTGGCCATATCCCTCACACAGCACTTTCAAGAGAATTTCACTCTAACTCAAATTTTCAAAAATGTATAAAAATTTTCACAAATACAATTTGGATAAAGTGCTTATAGGTTATTGTAGCCCTGTCCATAGTCTTCATTTTCCAGTAGGTTTGATTCCCTGCGATCGAAGGGTTTGGACACAGTGGCCATATCCCTCACAGAGCACTTTCAAGAGAATTTCACTCTAAGTCAAATTTTCAAAAATGTATACAAATTTTCACAAATACAATTTGGATAAAGTGCTTATAGGTTATTGTAGCCCTGTCCATAGTCTTCATTTTCCATTAGGTTTGATTCCCTTCGATCGAAGGGTTTGGACACAGTGGCCATATCCCTCACACAGCACTTTCAAGAGAATTTCACTCTAAGTAAAATTTTCAAAAATGTATAAAAATTTTCACAAATACAATTTGGATAAAGTGCTTATAGGTTATTGTAGCCCTGTCCATAGTCTTCATTTTCCATTAGGTTTGATTCCCTGCGATCGAAGGGTTTGGACACAGTGGCCATATCCCTCACACAGCACTTTCAAGAGAATTTCACTCTAAGTCAAATTTTCAAAAATGTATAAAAATTTTTACAAATATAATTTGGATAAAGTGCTTATAGTTTATTGTAGCCCTGTCCATAGTCTTCATTTTCCATTAGGTTTGATTCCCTGCGATCGAAGGGTTTGGACACAGTGGCCATATCCCTCACACAGCACTTTCAAGAGAATTTCACTCTAAGTCAAATTTTCAAAAATGTATAAAAATTTTCACAAATACAATTTGGATAAAGTGCTTATAGGTTATTGTAGCCCTGTCCATAGTCTTAATTTTCCATTAGGTTTGATTCCCTGCGATCGAAGGGTTTGGACACAGTGGCCATATCCCTCACACAGCACTTTCAAGAGAATTTCACTCTAAGTCAAATTTTCAAAAATGTATAAAATTTTTACAAATACAATTTGGATAAAGTGCTCATAGTTATTGTAGCTTATAGGTTATTGTAGCCCTGTCCATAGTCTTCATTTTCCATTAGGTTTGATTCCCTGCGATCGAAGGGTTTGGACACAGTGGCCATATCCCTCACACAGCACTTTCAAGAGAATTTCACTCTAAGTCAAATTTTCAAAAATGTATAAAAATTTTCACAAATACAACTTGGATAAAGTGCTTATAGGTTATTGTAGCCCTGTCCATAGTCTTCATTTTCCATTAGGTTTGATTCCCTGCGATCGAAGGGTTTGGACACAGTGGCCATATCCCTCACACAGCACTTTCAAGAGAATTTCACTCTAAGTCAAATTTTCAAAAATGTATAAAAATTTTCACAAATACAATTTGGATAAAGTGGTTATAGGTTATTGTAGCCCTGTCCATAGTCTTCATTTTCCATTAGGTTTGATTCCCTTCGATCGAAGGGTTTGGACACAGTGGCCATATCCCTCACACAGCACTATCAAGAGAATTTCACTCTAAGTCAAATTTTCAAAAATGTATAAAAATTTTCACAAATACAATTTGGATAAAGTGCTTATAGGTTATTGTAGCTTATAGGTTATTGTAGCCCTGTCCATAGTCTTCATTTTCCATTAGGTTTGATTCCCTGCGATCGAAGGGTTTGGACACAGTGGCCATATCCCTCACACAGCACTTTCAAGAGAATTTCACTCTAAGTCAAATTTTCAAAAATGTATAAAAATTTTCACAAATACAATTTGGATAAAGTACTTATAGGTTATTGTAGCCCTGTCCATAGTCTTCATTTTCCATTAGGTTTGATTCCCTGCGATCGAAGGGTTTGGACACAGTGGCCATATCCCTCACACAGCACTTTCAAGAGAATTTCACTCTAAGTCAAATTTTCAAAAATGTATAAAAATTTTCACAAATACAATTTGGATAAAGTGCTTATAGGTTATTGTAGTCCTGTCCATAGTCTTCATTTTCCATTAGGTTTGATTCCCTTCGATCGAAGGGTTTGGACACAGTGGCCATATCCCTCACACAGCACTTTCAAGAGAATTTCACTCTAAGTCAAATTTTCAAAAATGTATAAAAATTTTCACAAATACAATTTGGATAAAGTGCTTATAGGTTATTGTAGCCCTGTCCATAGTCTTCATTTTCCATTAGGTTTGATTCCCTTCGATCGAAGGGTTTGGACACAGTGGCCATATCCCTCACACAGCACTTTCAAGTCAAATTTTCAAAAATGTATACAAATTTTCACAAACACAATTTGGATAAAGTGCTTATAGGTTATTGTAGCCCTGTCCATAGTCTTCATTTTCCATTAGGTTTGATTCCCTGCGATCGAAGGGTTTGGACACAGTGGCCATATCCCTCACACAGCACTTTCAAGAGAATTTCACTCTAAGTCAAATTTTCAAAAATGTATAAAAATTTTCACAAATACAATTTGGATAAAGTGCTTATAGGTTATTGTAGCTTATAGGTTATTGTAGCCCTGTCCATAGTCTTCAAAAATGTATAAAAATTTTCACAAATAAAAATTGGATAAAGTGCTTATAGGTTATTGTAGCGCTGTCCATAGTCTTCATTTTCCATTAGGTTTGGTTCCCTGCGATCGAAGGGTTTGGACACAGTGGCCATATCCCTCACACAGCACTTTCAAGAGAATTTCACTCTAAGTCAAATTTTCAAAAATGTATAAAAATTTTCACAAATACAATTTGGATAAAGTGCTTATAGGTTATTGTAGCCCGTCCATAGTCTTGATTTTCCATTAGGTTGGGTTCCCTGCGATCGAAGGGTTTGGACACAGTGGCCATATCCCTCACACAGCACTTTCAAGAGAATTTCACTCTAAGTCAAATTTTCAAAAATGTATAAAAATTTTCACAAATACAATTTGGATAAAGTGCTTATAGGTTATTGTAGCCCTGTCCATAGTCTTCATTTTCCATTAGGTTTGATTGCCTGAGATCGAAGGGTTTGGACACAGTGGCCATATCCCTCACACAGCACTTTCAAGAGAATTTCACTCTAAGTCAAATTTTCAAAAATGTATAAAAATTTTCACAAATACAATTTGGATAAAGTGCTTATAGGTTATTGTAGCCCTGTCCATAGTCTTAATTTTCCATTAGGTTTAATTTGATTCCCTGCGATCGAAGGGTTTGGACACAGTGGCCATATCCCTCACACAGCACTTTCAAGAGAATTTCACTTTAAGTCAAATTTTCAAAAATGTATAAAAATTTTCACAAATACAATTTGGATAAAGTGCTTATAGGTTATTGTAGCCCTGTCCATAGTCTTAATTTTCCATTAGGTTTAATTTGATTCCCTGCGATCGAAGGGTTTGGACCCAGTGGCCATATCCCTCACACAGCACTTTCAAGAGAATTTCACTCTAAGTCAAATTTTCAAAAATGCATAAAAATTTTCACAAATACAATTTGGATAAAGTGCTTATAGGTTATTGTAGCCCTGTCCATAGTCTTCATTTTCCATTAGGTTTGCTTCCCTGCGATCGAAGGGTTTGGACACAGTGGCCATATCCCTCACACAGCACTTTCAAGAGAATTTCACTCTAAGTCAAATTTTCAAAAATTTTTAAAAATTTTCACAAATACAATTTGGATAAAGTGCTTATAGGTTATTGTAGCCCTGTCCATAGTCTTCATTTTCCATTAGGTTTGATTCCCTGTGATCCAAGGGTTTGGACACAGTGGCCATATCCCTCACACAGCACTTTCAAGAGAATTTCACTCTAAGTCAAATTTTCAAAAATGTATACAAATTTTCACAAACACAATTTGGATAAAGTGCTTATAGGTTATTGTAGCCCTGTCCATAGTCTTCATTTTTCATTAGGTTTGATTCCCTGCGATCGAAGGGTTTGGACACAGTGGCCATATCCCTCACACAGCACTTTCAAGAGAATTTCACTCTAAGTCAAATTTTCAAAAATGAATAAAATTTTCACAAATACAATTTGGATAAAGTGCTTATAGGTTATTGTAGCTTATAGGTTATTGTAGCCCTGTCCATAGTCTTCATTTTCCATTAGGTTTGATTCCCTGCGATCGAAGGGTTTGGACACAGTGGCCATATCCCTCACACAGCACTTTCAAGAGAATTTCACTCTAAGTCAAATTTTCAAAAATGTATAAAAATTTTCACAAATACAATTTGGATAAAGTGCTTATAGGTTATTGTAGCTTATAGGTTATTGTAGCTCTGTCCATAGTCTTCATTTTCCATTAGGTTTGATTCCCTGAGATCGAAGGGTTTGGACACAGTGGCCATATCCCTCACACAGCACTTTCAAGAGAATTTCACTCTAAGTCAAATTTTCAAAAATGTATAAAAATTTTCACAAATACAATTTGGATAAAGTGCTTATAGGTTATTGTAGCCCTGTCCATAGTCTTGATTTTCCATTAGGTTGGGTTCCCTGCGATCGAAGGGTTTGGACACAGTGGCCATATCCCTCACACAGCACTTTCAAGAGAATTTCACTCTAAGTCAAATTTTCAAAAATGTATAAAAATTTTCACAAATACAATTTGGATAAAGTGCTTATAGGTTATTGTAGCCCTGTCCATAGTCTTCATTTTCCATTAGGTTTGATTGCCTGAGATCGAAGGGTTTGGACACAGTGGCCATATCCCTCACACAGCACTTTCAAGAGAATTTCACTCTAAGTCAAATTTTCAAAAATGTATAAAAATTTTCACAAATACAATTTGGATAAAGTGCTTATAGGTTATTGTAGCTTATAGGTTATTGTAGCCCTGTCCATAGTCTTCAAAAATGTATAAAAATTTTCACAAATAAAAATTGGATAAAGTGCTTATAGGTTATTGTAGCGCTGTCCATAGTCTTCATTTTCCATTAGGTTTGGTTCCCTGCGATCGAAGGGTTTGGACACAGTGGCCATATCCCTCACACAGCACTTTCAAGAGAATTTCACTCTAAGTCAAATTTTCAAAAATGTATAAAAATTTTCACAAATACAATTTGGATAAAGTGCTTATAGGTTATTGTAGCCCTGTCCATAGTCTTGATTTTCCATTAGGTTGGGTTCCCTGCGATCGAAGGGTTTGGACACAGTGGCCATATCCCTCACACAGCACTTTCAAGAGAATTTCACTCTAAGTCAAATTTTCAAAAATGTATAAAAATTTTCACAAATACAATTTGGATAAAGTGCTTATAGGTTATTGTAGCCCTGTCCATAGTCTTCATTTTCCGAAGGGTTTGGACACAGTGGCCATATCCCTCACACAGCACTTTCAAGAGAATTTCACTCTAAGTCAAATTTTCAAAAATGTATAAAAATTTTCACAAATACAATTTGGATAAAGTGCTTATAGGTTATTGTAGCCCTGTCCATAGTCTTAATTTTCCATTAGGTTTAATTTGATTCCCTGCGATCGAAGGGTTTGGACACTGGCCATATCCCTCACACAGCACTTTCAAGAGAATTTCACTTTAAGTCAAATTTTCAAAAATGTATAAAAATTTTCACAAATACAATTTGGATAAAGTGCTTATAGGTTATTGTAGCCCTGTCCATAGTCTTAATTTTCCATTAGGTTTAATTTGATTCCCTGCGATCGAAGGGTTTGGACACAGTGGCCATATCCCTCACACAGCACTTTCAAGAGAATTTCACTCTAAGTCAAATTTTCAAAAATGCATAAAAATTTTCACAAATACAATTTGGATAAAGTGCTTATAGGTTATTGTAGCCCTGTCCATAGTCTTCATTTTCCATTAGGTTTGCTTCCCTAAGATCGAAGGGTTTGGACACAGTGGCCATATCCCTCACACAGCACTTTCAAGAGAATTTCACTCTAAGTCAAATTTTCAAAAATGTATAAAAATTTTCACAAATACAATTTGGATAAAGTGCTTATAGGTTATTGTAGCCCTGTCCATAGTCTTCATTTTCCATTAGGTTTGATTCCCTGTGATCGAAGGGTTTGGACACAGTGGCCATATCCCTCACACAGCACTTTCAAGAGAATTTCACTCTAAGTCAAATTTTCAAAAATGTATACAAATTTTCACAAACACAATTTGGATAAAGTGCTTATAGGTTATTGTAGCCCTGTCCATAGTCTTCATTTTTCATTAGGTTTGATTCCCTGCGATCGAAGGGTTTGGACACAGTGGCCATATCCCTACACAGCACTTTCAAGAGAATTTCACTCTAAGTCAAATTTTCAAAAATGAATAAAATTTTTCACAAATACAATTTGGATAAAGTGCTTATAGGTTATTGTAGCTTATAGGTTATTGTAGCCCTGTCCATAGTCTTCATTTTCCATTAGGTTTGATTCCCTGCGATCGAAGGGTTTGGACACAGTGGCCATATCCCTCACACAGCACTTTCAAGTCAAATTTTCAAAAATGTATACAAATTTTCACAAACACAATTTGGATAAAGTGCTTATAGGTTATTGTAGCCCTGTCCATAGTCTTCATTTTCCATTAGGTTTGATTCCCTGCGATCGAAGGGTTTGGACACAGTGGCCATATCCCTCACACAGCACTTTCAAGAGAATTTCACTCTAAGACAAATTTTCAAAAATGTATAAAAATTTTCACAAATACAATTTGGATAAAGTGCTTATAGGTTATTGTAGCTTATAGGTTATTGTAGCCCTGTCCATAGTCTTCAAAAATGTATAAAAATTTTCACAAATAAAAATTGGATAAAGTGCTTATAGGTTATTGTAGCGCTGTCCATAGTCTTCATTTTCCATTAGGTTTGGTTCCCTGCGATCGAAGGGTTTGGACACAGTGGCCATATCCCTCACACAGCACTTTCAAGAGAATTTCACTCTAAGTCAAATTTTCAAAAATGTATAAAAATTTTCACAAATACAATTTGGATAAAGTGCTTATAGGTTATTGTAGCCCTGTCCATAGTCTTGATTTTCCATTAGGTTGGGTTCCCTGCGATCGAAGGGTTTGGACACAGTGGCCATATCCCTCACACAGCACTTTCAAGAGAATTTCACTCTAAGTCAAATTTTCAAAAATGTATAAAAATTTTCACAAATACAATTTGGATAAAGTGCTTATAGGTTATTGTAGCCCTGTCCATAGTCTTCATTTTCCATTAGGTTTGATTGCCTGAGATCGAAGGGTTTGGACACAGTGGCCATATCCCTCACACAGCACTTTCAAGAGAATTTCACTCTAAGTCAAATTTTCAAAAATGTATAAAAATTTTCACAAATACAATTTGGATAAAGTGCTTATAGGTTATTGTAGCCCTGTCCATAGTCTTAATTTTCCATTAGGTTTAATTTGATTCCCTGCGATCGAAGGGTTTGGACACAGTGGCCATATCCCTCACACAGCACTTTCAAGAGAATTTCACTTTAAGTCAAATTTTCAAAAATGTATAAAAATTTTCACAAATACAATTTGGATAAAGTGCTTATAGGTTATTGTAGCCCTGTCCATAGTCTTAATTTTCCATTAGGTTTAATTTGATTCCCTGCGATCGAAGGGTTTGGACACAGTGGCCATATCCCTCACACAGCACTTTCAAGAGAATTTCACTCTAAGTCAAATTTTCAAAAATGCATAAAAATTTTCACAAATACAATTTGGATAAAGTGCTTATAGGTTATTGTAGCCCTGTCCATAGTCTTCATTTTCCATTAGGTTTGCTTCCCTGCGATCGAAGGGTTTGGACACAGTGGCCATATCCCTCACACAGCACTTTCAAGAGAATTTCACTCTAAGTCAAATTTTCAAAAATGTATAAAAATTTTCACAAATACAATTTGGATAAAGTGCTTATAGGTTATTGTAGCCCTGTCCATAGTCTTCATTTTCCATTAGGTTTGATTCCCTGTGATCGAAGGGTTTGGACACAGTGGCCATATCCCTCACACAGCACTTTCAAGAGAATTTTACTCTAAGTCAAATTTTCAAAAATGTATACAAATTTTCACAAACACAATTTGGATAAAGTGCTTATAGGTTATTGTAGCCCTGTCCATAGTCTTCATTTTTCATTAGGTTTGATTCCCTGCGATCGAAGGGTTTGGACACAGTGGCCATATCCCTCACACAGCACTTTCAAGAGAATTTCACTCTAAGTCAAATTTTCAAAAATGAATAAAATTTTTCACAAATACAATTTGGATAAAGTTCTTATAGGTTATTGTAGCTTATAGGTTATTGTAGCCCTGTCCATAGTCTTCATTTTCCATTAGGTTTGATTCCCTGCGATCGAAGGGTTTGGACACAGTGGCCATATCCCTCACACAGCACTTTAAAGAGAATTTCACTCTAAGTCAAATTTTCAAAAATGTATAAAAATTTTCACAAATACAATTTGGATAAAGTGCTTATAGGTTATTGTAGCTTATAGGTTATTGTAGCCCTGTCCATAGTCTTCATTTTCCATTAGGTTTGATTCCCTGAGATCGAAGGGTTTGGACACAGTGGCCATATCCCTCACACAGCACTTTCAAGAGAATTTCACTCTAAGTCAAATTTTCAAAAATGTATAAAAATTTTCACAAATACAATTTGGATAAAGTGCTTAAAGGTTATTGTAGCCCTGTCCATAGTCTTAATTTTCCATTAGGTTTGATTCCCTGCGATCGAAGGGTTTGGACACAGTGGCCATATCCCTCACACAGCACTTTCAAAAATGAATAAAATTTTTCACAAATACAATTTGGATAAAGTGGTTATAGGTTATTGTAGCCCTGTGCATAGTCTTCATTTTCCATTAGGTTTGATTCCCTGCGATCGAAGGGTTTGGACACAGTGGCCATATCCCTCACACAGCACTTTCAAGAGAATTTCACTCTAAGTCAAATTTTCAAAAATGTATAAAAATTTTCACAAATACAATTTGGATAAAGTGCTTATAGGTTATTGTAGCCCTGTCCATAGTCTTCATTTTCCATTAGGTTTGATTGCCTGAGATCGAAGGGTTTGGACACAGTGGCCATATCCCTCACACAGCACTTTCAAGAGAATTTCACTCTAAGTCAAATTTTCAAAAATGTATACAAATTTTCACAAACACAATTTGGATAAAGTGCTTATAGGTTATTGTAGCCCTGTCCATAGTCTTCATTTTTCATTAGGTTTGATTCCCTGCGATCGAAGGGTTTGGACACAGTGGCCATATCCCTCACACAGCACTTTCAAGAGAATTTCACTCTAAGTCAAATTTTCAAAAATGTATAAAAATTTTCACAAATACAATTTGGATAAAGTGCTTATAGGTTATTGAAGCCCTGTCCATAGTCTTCATTTTTCATTAGGTTTGATTCCCTGCGATCGAAGGGTTTGGACACAGTGGCCATATCCCTCACACAGCACTTTCAAGAGAATTTCACTCTAAGTCAAATTTTCAAAAATGAATAAAATTTTTCACAAATACAATTTGGATAAAGTGCTTATAGGTTATTGTAGCTTATAGGTTATTGTAGCCCTGTCCATAGTCTTCATTTTCCATTAGGTTTGATTCCCTGCGATCGAAGGGTTTGGACACAGTGGCCATATCCCTCACACAGCACTTTCAAGAGAATTTCACTCTAAGTCAAATTTTCAAAAATGTATAAAAATTTTCACAAATACAATTTGGATAAAGTGCTTATAGGTTATTGTAGCTTATAGGTTATTGTAGCCCTGTTCATAGTCTTCATTTTCCATTAGGTTTGATTCCCTGCGATCGAAGGGTTTGGACACAGTGGCCATATCCCTCACACAGCACTTTCAAGAGAATTTCACTCTAAGTCAAATTTTCAAAAATGTATAAAAATTTTCACAAATACAATTTGGATAAAGTGCTTATAGGTTATTGTAGCTTATAGGTTATTGTAGCCCTGTCCATAGTCTTCATTTTCCATTAGGTTTGATTCCCTGAGATCGAAGGGTTTGGACACAGTGGCCATATCCCTCACACAGCACTTTCAAGAGAATTTCACTCTAAGTCAAATTTTCAAAAATGTATAAAAATTTTCACAAATACAATTTGGATAAAGTGTTTATAGGTTATTGTAGCCCTGTCCATAGTCTTCATTTTCCATTAGGTTTGATTCCCTGCGATCGAAGGGTTTGGACACAGTGGCCATATCCCTCACACAGCACTTTCAAGAGAATTTCACTCTAAGTCAAATATTCAAAAATGTATAAAAATTTTCACAAATACAATTTGGATAAAATGCTTATAGGTAATTGTAGCCCTGTCCATAGTCTTCATTTTCCATTAGGTTTGGTTCCCTGCGATCGAAGGGTTTGGACACAGTGGCCATATCTCTCACACAGCACTTTCAAGAGAATTTCACTCTAAGTCAAATTTTCAAAAATGTATAAAAATTTTCACAAATACAATTTGGATAAAGTGCTTATAGGTTATTGTAGCCCTGTCCATAGTCTTCATTTTCCATTAGGTTTGATTCCCTGCGATCGAAGGGTTTGGACACAGTGGCCATATCCCTCACACAGCACTTTCAAGAGAATTTCACTCTAAGTCAAATTTTCAAAAATGTATACAAATTTTCACAAACACAATTTGGATAAAGTGCTTATAGGTTATTGTAGCCCTGTCCATAGTGTTCATTTTCCATTAGGTTTGATTCCTTGCGATCGAAGGGTTTGGACACAGTGGCCATATCCCTCACACAGCACTTTCAAGAGAATTTCACTCTAAGTCAAATTTTCAAAAATGTATAAAAATTTTTACAAATACAATTTGGATAAAGTGCTTATAGGTTATTTTAGCTTATAGGTTATTGTAGCCCTGTCCATAGTCTTCATTTTCCATTAGGTTTGATTGCCTGAGATCGAAGGGTTTGGACACAGTGGCCATATCCCTCACACAACACTTTCAAGAGAATTTCACTCTAAGTCAAATTTTCAAAAATGTATAAAAATTTTCACAAATACAATTTGGATAAAGTGCTTATAGGTTATTGTAGCCCTGTCCATAGTCTTCATTTTCCATTAGGTTTGATTCCCTGCGATCGAAGGGTTTGGACACAGTGGCCATATCCCTCACACAGCACTTTCAAGAGAATTTCACTCTAAGTCAAATATTCAAAAATGTATAAAAATTTTCACAAATACAATTTGGATAAAATGCTTATAGGTAATTGTAGCCCTGTCCATAGTCTTCATTTTCCATTAGGTTTGGTTCCCTGTGATCGAAGGGTTTGGACACAGTGGCCATATCCCTCACACAGCACTTTCAAGAGAATTTCACTCTAAGTCAAATTTTCAAAAATGTATAAAAATTTTCACAAATACAATTTGGATAAAGTGCTTATAGGTTATTATAGCCCTGTCCATAGTCTTCATTTTCCATTAGGTTTGATTCCCTGCGATCGAAGGGTTTGGACACAGTGGCCATATCCCTCGCACAGCACTTTCAAGAGAATTTCACTCTAAGTCAAATTTTCAAAAATGTATACAAATTTTCACAAACACAATTTGGATAAAGTGCTTATAGGTTATTATAGCCCTGTCCATAGTCTTCATTTTCCATTAGGTTTGATTCCCTGCGATCGAAGGGTTTGGACACAGTGGCCATATCCCTCACACAGCACTTTCAAGAGAATTTTACTCTAAGTCAAATTTTCAAAAATGTATAAAAATTTTCACAAATACAATTTGGATAAAGTGCTTATACATAGGTTATTGTAGCTTATAGGTTATTGTAGCCCTGTCCATAGTCTTCATTTTCCATTAGGTTTGATTGCCTTAGATCGAAGGGTTTGGACACAGTGGCCATATCCCTCACACAGCACTTTCAAGAGAATTTCACTCTAAGTAAAATTTTCAAAAATGTATAAACATTTTCACAAATATAATTTGGATAAAGTGCTTATAGGTTACTGTAGCCCTGTCCATAGTCTTCATTTTCCATTAGGTTTGATTCCCTGCGATCGAAGGGTTTGGACACAGTGGCCATATCCCTCACACAGCACTTTCAAGAGAATTTCACTCTAAGTCAAATTTTCAAAAATGTATACAAATTTTCACAAACACAATTTGGAAAAAGTGCTTATAGGTTATTGTAGCCCTGTCCATAGTCTTCATTTTCCATTAGGTTTGATTCCCTGCGATCGAAGGGTTTGGACACAGTGGCCATATCCCTCACACAGCACTTACAAGAGAATTTCACTCTAAGTCAAATTTTCAAAAATGTATAAAAATTTTCACAAATACAACTTGGATAAAGTGCTTATAGGTTATTTTAGCTTATAGGCTATTGTAGCCCTGTCCATAGTCTTCATTTTCCATTAGGTTTGATTGCCTGAGATCGAAGGGTTTGGACACAGTGGCCATATCCCTCACACAGCACTTTCAAGAGAATTTCACTCTAAGTCAAATTTTCAAAAATGTATAAAAATTTTCACAAATACAATTTGGATAAAGTGCTTATAGGTTATTGTAGCCCTGTCCATAGTCTTCATTTTCCATTAGGTTTGATTCCCTGCGATCGAATGGTTTGGACACAGTGGCCATATCCCTCACACAGCACTTTCAAGAGAATTTCACTCTAAGTCAAATTTTCAAAAATGTATAAAAATTTTCACAAATACAATTTGGATAAAGTGCTTATAGGTTATTGTAGCCCTGTCCATAGTCTTCATTTTCCATTAGGTTTGATTCCCTGCGATCGAAGGGTTTGGACACAGTGGCCATATCCCTCACACAGCACTTTCAAGAGAATTTCACTCTAAGTCAAATATTCAAAAATGTATAAAAATTTTCACAAATACAATTTGGATAAAATGCTTATAGGTAATTGTAGCCCTGTCCATAGTCTTCATTTTCCATTAGGTTTGATTCCCTGCCATCGAAGGGTTTGGACACAGTGGCCATATCCCTCACACAGCACTTTCAAGAGAATTTCACTCTAAGTCAAATTTTCAAAAATGCATAAAAATTTTCACAAATACAATTTGGATAAAGTGCTTATAGGTTATTGTAGCCCTGTCCATAGTCTTCATTTTCCATTAGGTTTGATTCCCTGCGATCGAAGGGTTTGGACACAGTGGCCATATCCCTCACACAGCACTTTCAAGAGAATTTCACTCTAAGTCAAATTTTCAAAAATGTATAAACATTTTCACAAATACAATTTGGATAAAGTGCTTATAGGTTATTGTAGCCCTGTCCATAGTCTTCATTTTCCATTAGGTTTGGTTCCCTGCGATTGAAGGGTTTGGACACAGTTGCCATATCCCTCACACAGCACTTTCAAGAGAATTTCACTCTAAGTCAAATTTTCAAAAATGTATAAAAATTTTCACAAATACAATTTGGATAAAGTGCTTATAGGTTATTGTAGCCTTGTCCATAGTCTTCATTTTTCATTAGGTTTGATTCCCTGCGATCGAAGGGTTTGGACACAGTGGCCATATCCCTCACACGGCACTTTCAAAAGAAAATCACTCTAAGTCAAATTTTCAAAAATGTATAAAAATTTTCACAAATACAATTTGGATAAAGTGCTTATAGGTTATTGTAGCCCTGTCCATAGTCTTCATTTTCCATTAGGTTTGATTCCCTGCGATCGAAGGGTTTGGACACAAACAAATTTGGATAAAGTGCTTATAGGTTATTGTAGCTTATAGGTTATTGTAGCCCTGTCCATAGTCTTCATTTTCCATTAGGTTTGATTGCCTGAGATCGAAGGGTTTGGACACAGTGGCCATATCCCTCACACAGCACTTTCAAGATAATTTCACTCTAAGTCAAATTTTCAAAAATGTATAAAAATTTTCACAAATACAATTTGGATAAAGTGCTTATAGGTTATTGTAGCCCTGTCCATAGTCTTCATTTTCCATTAGGTTTGATTCCCTGCGATCGACACAGTGGCCATATCCCTCACACAGCACTTTCAAGAGAATTTCACTCTAAGTCAAATATTCAAAAATGTATACAAATTTTCACAAACACAATTTGGATAAAGTGCTTATAGGTTATTGTAGCCCTGTCCATAGTCTTCATTTTCCATTAGGTTTGATTCCCTGCGATCGAAGGGTTTGGACACAGTGGCCATATCCCTCACACAGCACTTACAAGAGAATTTCACTCTAAGTCAAATTTTCAAAAATGTATACAAATTTTCACAAACACAATTTGGAAAAAGTGCTTATAGGTTATTGTAGCCCTGTCCATAGTCTTCATTTTCCATTAGGTTTGATTCCCTGCGATCGAAGGGTTTGGACACAGTGGCCATATCCCTCACACAGCACTTACAAGAGAATTTCACTCTAAGTCAAATTTTCAAAAATGTATAAAAATTTTCACAAATACAACTTGGATAAAGTGCTTATAGGTTATTTTAGCTTATAGGTTATTGTAGCCCTGTCCATAGTCTTCATTTTCCATTAGGTTTGATTGCCTGAGATCGAAGGGTTTGGACACAGTGGCCATATCCCTCACACAGCACTTTCAAGAGAATTTCACTCTAAGTCAAATTTTCAAAAATGTATAAAAATTTTCACAAATACAATTTGGATAAAGTGCTTATAGGTTATTGTAGCCCTGTCCATAGTCTTCATTTTCCATTAGGTTTGATTCCCTGCGATCGAATGGTTTGGACACAGTGGCCATATCCCTCACACAGCACTTTCAAGAGAATTTCACTCTAAGTCAAATTTTCAAAAATGTATAAAAATTTTCACAAATACAATTTGGATAAAGTGCTTATAGGTTATTGTAGCCCTGTCCATAGTCTTCATTTTCCATTAGGTTTGATTCCCTGCGATCGAAGGGTTTGGACACAGTGGCCATATCCCTCACACAGCACTTTCAAGAGAATTTCACTCTAAGTCAAATATTCAAAAATGTATAAAAATTTTCACAAATACAATTTGGATAAAATGCTTATAGGTAATTGTAGCCCTGTCCATAGTCTTCATTTTCCATTAGGTTTGATTCCCTGCCATCGAAGGGTTTGGACACAGTGGCCATATCCCTCACACAGCACTTTCAAGAGAATTTCACTCTAAGTCAAATTTTCAAAAATGCATAAAAATTTTCACAAATACAATTTGGATAAAGTGCTTATAGGTTATTGTAGCCCTGTCCATAGTCTTCATTTTCCATTAGGTTTGATTCCCTGCGATCGAAGGGTTTGGACACAGTGGCCATATCCCTCACACAGCACTTTCAAGAGAATTTCACTCTAAGTCAAATTTTCAAAAATGTATAAAAATTTTCACAAATACAATTTGGATAAAGTGCTTATAGGTTATTGTAGCCCTGTCCATAGTCTTCATTTTCCATTAGGTTTGGTTCCCTGCGATTGAAGGGTTTGGACACAGTTGCCATATCCCTCACACAGCACTTTCAAGAGAATTTCACTCTAAGTCAAATTTTCAAAAATGTATAAAAATTTTCACAAATACAATTTGGATAAAGTGCTTATAGGTTATTGTAGCCTTCTCCATAGTCTTCATTTTTCATTAGGTTTGATTCCCTGCGATCGAAGGGTTTGGACACAGTGGCCATATCCCTCACACAGCACTTTCAAAAGAAAATCACTCTAAGTCAAATTTTCAAAAATGTATAAAAATTTTCACAAATACAATTTGGATAAAGTGCTTATAGGTTATTGTAGCCCTGTCCATAGTCTTCATTTTCCATTAGGTTTGATTCCCTGCGATCGAAGGGTTTGGACACAAACAAATTTGGATAAAGTGCTTATAGGTTATTGTAGCTTATAGGTTATTGTAGCCCTGTCCATAGTCTTCATTTTCCATTAGGTTTGATTGCATGAGATCGAAGGGTTTGGACACAGTGGCCATATCCCTCACACAGCACTTTCAAGATAATTTCACTCTAAGTCAAATTTTCAAAAATGTATAAAAATTTTCACAAATACAATTTGGATAAAGTGCTTATAGGTTATTGTAGCCCTGTCCATAGTCTTCATTTTCCATTAGGTTTGATTCCCTGCGATCGACACAGTGGCCATATCCCTCACACAGCACTTTCAAGAGAATTTCACTCTAAGTCAAATATTCAAAAATGTATACAAATTTTCACAAACACAATTTGGATAAAGTGCTTATAGGTTATTGTAGCCCTGTCCATAGTCTTCATTTTCCATTAGGTTTGATTCCCTGCGATCGAAGGGTTTGGACACAGTGGCCATATCCCTCACACAGCACTTACAAGAGAATTTCACTCTAAGTCAAATTTTCAAAAATGTATACAAATTTTCACAAACACAATTTGGAAAAAGTGCTTATAGGTTATTGTAGCCCTGTCCATAGTCTTCATTTTCCATTAGGTTTGATTCCCTGCGATCGAAGGGTTTGGACACAGTGGCCATATCCCTCACACAGCACTTACAAGAGAATTTCACTCTAAGTCAAATTTTCAAAAATGTATAAAAATTTTCACAAATACAACTTGGATAAAGTGCTTATAGGTTATTTTAGCTTATAGGTTATTGTAGCCCTGTCCATAGTCTTCATTTTCCATTAGGTTTGATTGCCTGAGATCGAAGGGTTTGGACACAGTGGCCATATCCCTCACACAGCACTTTCAAGAGAATTTCACTCTAAGTCAAATTTTCAAAAATGTATAAAAATTTTCACAAATACAATTTGGATAAAGTGCTTATAGGTTATTGTAGCCCTGTCCATAGTCTTCATTTTCCATTAGGTTTGATTCCCTGCGATCGAATGGTTTGGACACAGTGGCCATATCCCTCACACAGCACTTTCAAGAGAATTTCACTCTAAGTCAAATTTTCAAAAATGTATAAAAATTTTCACAAATACAATTTGGATAAAGTGCTTATAGGTTATTGTAGCCCTGTCCATAGTCTTCATTTTCCATTAGGTTTGATTCCCTGCGATCGAAGGGTTTGGACACAGTGGCCATATCCCTCACACAGCACTTTCAAGAGAATTTCACTCTAAGTCAAATATTCAAAAATGTATAAAAATTTTCACAAATACAATTTGGATAAAATGCTTATAGGTAATTGTAGCCCTGTCCATAGTCTTCATTTTCCATTAGGTTTGATTCCCTGCCATCGAAGGGTTTGGACACAGTGGCCATATCCCTCACACAGCACTTTCAAGAGAATTTCACTCTAAGTCAAATTTTCAAAAATGCATAAAAATTTTCACAAATACAATTTGGATAAAGTGCTTATAGGTTATTGTAGCCCTGTCCATAGTCTTCATTTTCCATTAGGTTTGATTCCCTGCGATCGAAGGGTTTGGACACAGTGGCCATATCCCTCACACAGCACTTTCAAGAGAATTTCACTCTAAGTCAAATTTTCAAAAATGTATAAAAATTTTCACAAATACAATTTGGATAAAGTGCTTATAGGTTATTGTAGCCCTGTCCATAGTCTTCATTTTCCATTAGGTTTGGTTCCCTGCGATTGAAGGGTTTGGACACAGTTGCCATATCCCTCACACAGCACTTTCAAGAGAATTTCACTCTAAGTCAAATTTTCAAAAATGTATAAAAATTTTCACAAATACAATTTGGATCAAGTGCTTATAGGTTATTGTAGCCTTGTCCATAGTCTTCATTTTTCATTAGGTTTGATTCCCTGCGATCGAAGGGTTTGGACACAGTGGCCATATCCCTCACACAGCACTTTCAAAAGAAAATCACTCTAAGTCAAATTTTCAAAAATGTATAAAAATTTTCACAAATACAATTTGGATAAAGTGCTTATAGGTTATTGTAGCCCTGTCCATAGTCTTCATTTTCCATTAGGTTTGATTCCCTGCGATCGAAGGGTTTGGACACAAACAAATTTGGATAAAGTGCTTATAGGTTATTGTAGCTTATAGGTTATTGTAGCCCTGTCCATAGTCTTCATTTTCCATTAGGTTTGATTGCATGAGATCGAAGGGTTTGGACACAGTGGCCATATCCCTCACACAGCACTTTCAAGATAATTTCACTCTAAGTCAAATTTTCAAAAATGTATAAAAATTTTCACAAATACAATTTGGATAAAGTGCTTATAGGTTATTGTAGCCCTGTCCATAGTCTTCATTTTCCATTAGGTTTGATTCCCTGCGATCGACACAGTGGCCATATCCCTCACACAGCACTTTCAAGAGAATTTCACTCTAAGTCAAATATTCAAAAATGTATACAAATTTTCACAAACACAATTTGGATAAAGTGCTTATAGGTTATTGTAGCCCTGTCCATAGTCTTCAATTTCCATTAGGTTTGATTCCCTGCGATCGAAGGGTTTGGACACAGTGGCCATATCCCTCACACAGCACTTTCAAGAGAATTTCACTCTAAGTCAAATTTTTCAAAAATGTATAAAAATTTTCACAAATACAATTTGGATAAAGTGCTTATAGGTTATTGTAGCTTAAAGGTTATTGTAGCCCTGTCCATAGTCTTCATTTTCCATTAGGTTTGATTGCCTGAGATCGAAGGGTTTGGACACAGTGGCCATATCCCTCACACAGCACTTTCAAGAGAATTTCACTCTAAGTCAAATTTTCAAAAATGTATACAAATTTTCACAAACACAATTTGGATAAAGTGCTTATAGGTTATTGTAGCCCTATCCATAGTCTTCATTTTCCATTAGGTTTGATTCCCTGCGATCGAAGGGTTTGGACACAGTGGCCATATCCCTCACACAGCACTTTCAAGAGAATTTCACTCTAAGTCAAATTTTCAAAAATGTATAAAAATTTTCACAAATACAATTTGGATAAAGTGCTTATAGGTTATTGTAGCCCTGTCCATAGTCTTCATTTTCCATTAGGTTTGATTCCCTGCGATCGAAGGGTTTGGACACAGTGGCCATATCCCTCACACAGCACTTTCAAGAGAATTTCACTCTAAGTCAAATATTCAAAAATGTATAAAAATTTTCACAAATACAATTTGGATAAAATGCTTATAGGTTATTGTAGCTTAAGGTTATTGTAGCCCTGTCCATAGTCTTCATTTTCCATTAGGTTTGATTCCCTGCGATCGAAGGGTTTGGACACAGTGGCCATATCCCTCACACAGCACTTTCAAGAGAATTTCACTCTAAGTCAAATTTTCAAAAATGTTTACAAATTTTCACAAATACAATTTGGATTAAGTGCTTATAGGTTATTGTAGCCCTGTCCATAGTCTTAATTTTCCATTAGGTTTGATTCCCTGCGATCGAAGGGTTTGGACACAGTGGCTATATCCCTCACACAGCACTTTCAAGAGAATTTCACTCTAAGTCAAATTTTCAAAAATGTATACAAATTTTCACAAATACAATTTGGATAAAGTGCTTATAGGTTATTGTAGCCCTGTCCATAGTCTTCATTTTTCATTAGGTTTGATTCCCTGCGATCGAAGGGTTTGGACACAGTGGCCATATCCCTCACACAGCACTTTCAAAAGAAAATCACTCTAAGTCAAATTTTCAAAAATGTATAAAAATTTTCACAAATACAATTTGGATAAAGTGCTTATAGGTTATTGTAGCCCTGTCCATAGTCTTCATTTTCCATTAGGTTTGATTCCCTGCGATCGAAGGGTTTGGACACAAACAAATTTGGATAAAGTGCTTATAGGTTATTGTAGCTTATAGGTTATTGTAGCCCTGTCCATAGTCTTCATTTTCCATTAGGTTTGATTGCATGAGATCGAAGGGTTTGGACACAGTGGCCATATCCCTCACACAGCACTTTCAAGATAATTTCACTCTAAGTCAAATTTTCAAAAATGTATAAAAATTTTCACAAATACAATTTGGATAAAGTGCTTATAGGTTATTGTAGCCCTGTCCATAGTCTTCATTTTCCATTAGGTTTGATTCCCTGCGATCGACACAGTGGCCATATCCCTCACACAGCACTTTCAAGAGAATTTCACTCTAAGTCAAATTTTCAAAAATGTATACAAATTTTCACAAACACAATTTGGATAAAGTGCTTATAGGTTATTGTAGCCCTGTCCATAGTCTTCATTTTCCATTAGGTTTGATTCCCTGCGATCGAAGGGTTTGGACACAGTGGCCATATCCCTCACACAGCACTTACAAGAGAATTTCACTCTAAGTCAAATTTTCAAAAATGTATAAAAATTTTCACAAATACAACTTGGATAAAGTGCTTATAGGTTATTTTAGCTTATAGGTTATTGTAGCCCTGTCCATAGTCTTCATTTTCCATTAGGTTTGATTGCCTGAGATCGAAGGGTTTGCACATAGTGGCCATATCCCTCACACAGCACTTTCAAGAGAATTTCACTCTAAGTCAAATTTTCAAAAATGTATAAAAATTTTCACAAATACAATTTGGATAAAGTGCTTATAGGTTATTGTAGCCCTGTCCATAGTCTTCATTTTCCATTAGGTTTGATTCCCTGCGATCGAATGGTTTGGACACAGTGGCCATATCCCTCACACAGCACTTTCAAGAGAATTTCACTCTAAGTCAAATTTTCAAAAATGTATAAAAATTTTCACAAATACAATTTGGATAAAGTGCTTATAGGTTATTGTAGCCCTGTCCATAGTCTTCATTTTCCATTAGGTTTGATTCCCTGCGATCGAAGGGTTTGGACACAGTGGCCATATCCCTCACACAGCACTTTCAAGAGAATTTCACTCTAAGTCAAATATTCAAAAATGTATAAAAATTTTCACAAATACAATTTGGATAAAATGCTTATAGGTAATTGTAGCCCTGTCCATAGTCTTCATTTTCCATTAGGTTTGATTCCCTGCCATCGAAGGGTTTGGACACAGTGGCCATATCCCTCACACAGCACTTTCAAGAGAATTTCACTCTAAGTCAAATTTTCAAAAATGCATAAAAATTTTCACAAATACAATTTGGATAAAGTGCTTATAGGTTATTGTAGCCCTGTCCATAGTCTTCATTTTCCATTAGGTTTGATTCCCTGCGATCGAAGGGTTTGGACACAGTGGCCATATCCCTCACACAGCACTTTCAAGAGAATTTCACTCTAAGTCAAATTTTCAAAAATGTATAAAAATTTTCACAAATACAATTTGGATAAAGTGCTTATAGGTTATTGTAGCCCTGTCCATAGTCTTCATTTTCCATTAGGTTTGGTTCCCTGCGATTGAAGGGTTTGGACACAGTTGCCATATCCCTCACACAGCACTTTCAAGAGAATTTCACTCTAAGTCAAATTTTCAAAAATGTATAAAAATTTTCACAAATACAATTTGGATCAAGTGCTTATAGGTTATTGTAGCCTTGTCCATAGTCTTCATTTTTCATTAGGTTTGATTCCCTGCGATCGAAGGGTTTGGACACAGTGGCCATATCCCTCACACAGCACTTTCAAAAGAAAATCACTCTAAGTCAAATTTTCAAAAATGTATAAAAATTTTCACAAATACAATTTGGATAAAGTGCTTATAGGTTATTGTAGCCCTGTCCATAGTCTTCATTTTCCATTAGGTTTGATTCCCTGCGATCGAAGGGTTTGGACACAGTGGCTGGATAAAGTGCTTATAGGTTATTGTAGCTTATAGGTTATTGTAGCCCTGTCCATAGTCTTCATTTTCCATTAGGTTTGATTGCATGAGATCGAAGGGTTTGGACACAGTGGCCATATCCCTCACACAGCACTTTCAAGATAATTTCACTCTAAGTCAAATTTTCAAAAATGTATAAAAATTTTCACAAATACAATTTGGATAAAGTGCTTATAGGTTATTGTAGCCCTGTCCATAGTCTTCATTTTCCATTAGGTTTGATTCCCTGCGATCGACACAGTGGCCATATCCCTCACACAGCACTTTCAAGAGAATTTCACTCTAAGTCAAATATTCAAAAATGTATACAAATTTTCACAAACACAATTTGGATAAAGTGCTTATAGGTTATTGTAGCCCTGTCCATAGTCTTCAATTTCCATTAGGTTTGATTCCCTGCGATCGAAGGGTTTGGACACAGTGGCCATATCCCTCACACAGCACTTTCAAGAGAATTTCACTCTAAGTCAAATTTTTCAAAAATGTATAAAAATTTTCACAAATACAATTTGGATAAAGTGCTTATAGGTTATTGTAGCTTAAAGGTTATTGTAGCCCTGTCCATAGTCTTCATTTTCCATTAGGTTTGATTGCCTGAGATCGAAGGGTTTGGACACAGTGGCCATATCCCTCACACAGCACTTTCAAGAGAATTTCACTCTAAGTCAAATTTTCAAAAATGTATACAAATTTTCACAAACACAATTTGGATAAAGTGCTTATAGGTTATTGTAGCCCTATCCATAGTCTTCATTTTCCATTAGGTTTGATTCCCTGCGATCGAAGGGTTTGGACACAGTGGCCATATCCCTCACACAGCACTTTCAAGAGAATTTCACTCTAAGTCAAATTTTCAAAAATGTATAAAAATTTTCACAAATACAATTTGGATAAAGTGCTTATAGGTTATTGTAGCCCTGTCCATAGTCTTCATTTTCCATTAGGTTTGATTCCCTGCGATCGAAGGGTTTGGACACAGTGGCCATATCCCTCACACAGCACTTTCAAGAGAATTTCACTCTAAGTCAAATATTCAAAAATGTATAAAAATTTTCACAAATACAATTTGGATAAAATGCTTATAGGTTATTGTAGCTTAAAGGTTATTGTAGCCCTGTCCATAGTCTTCATTTTCCATTAGGTTTGATTCCCTGCGATCGAAGGGTTTGGACACAGTGGCCATATCCCTCACACAGCACTTTCAAGAGAATTTCACTCTAAGTCAAATTTTCAAAAATGTATACAAATTTTCACAAATACAATTTGGATTAAGTGCTTATAGGTTATTGTAGCCCTGTCCATAGTCTTAATTTTCCATTAGGTTTGATTCCCTGCGATCGAAGGGTTTGGACACAGTGGCCATATCCCTCACACAGCACTTTCAAGAGAATTTCACTCTAAGTCAAATTTTCAAAAATGTATACAAATTTTCACAAACACAATTTGGATAAAGTGCTTATAGGTTATTGTAGCCCTGTCCATAGTCTTCATTTTCCATTAGGTTTGATTCCCTGCGATCGAAGGGTTTGGACACAGTGGCCATATCCCTCACACAGCACTTTCAAGAGAATTTCACTCTAAGTCAAATTTTCAAAAATGTATAAAAATTTTCACAAATACAATTTGGATAAAGTGCTTATAGGTTATTGTAGCCCTGTCCATAGTCTTCATTTTCCATTAGGTTTGATTGCCTGAGATCGAAGGGTTTGGACACAGTGGCCATATCCCTCACACAGCACGTTCAAGAGAATTTCACTCTAAGTCAAATTTTCAAAAATGTATAAAAATTTTCACAAATACAATTTGGATAAAGTGCTTATAGGTTATTGTAGCCCTGTCAATAGTCTTCATTTTCCATTAGGTTTGATTCCCTGCGATCGACACAGTGGCCATATCCCTCACACAGCACTTTCAAGAGAATTTCACTCTAAGTCAAATTTTCAAAAATGTATACAAATTTTCACAAACACAATTTGGATAAAGTGCTTATAGGTTATTGTAGCCCTGTCCATAGTCTTCATTTTCCATTAGGTTTGATTCCCTGCGATCGAAGGGTTTGGACACAGTGGCCATATCCCTCACACAGCACTTTCAAGAGAATTTCACTCTAAGTCAAATTTTCAAAAATGTATAAAAATTTTCACAAATACAATTTGGATAAAGTGCTTATAGGTTATTGTAGCTTATAGGTTATTGTAGCCCTGTCCATAGTCTTCATTTTCCATTAGGTTTGATTCCCTGCGATCGAAGGGTTTGGACACAGTGGCCATATCCCTCACACAGCACTTTCAAGAGAATTTCACTCTAAGTCAAATTTTCAAAAATGTATACAAATTTTCACAAACACAATTTGGATAAAGTGCTTATAGGTTATTGTAGCCCTGTCCATAGTCTTCATTTTCCATTAGGTTTGATTCCCTGCGATCGAAGGGTTTGGACACAGTGGCCATATCCCTCACACAGCACTTTCAAGAGAATTTCACTCTAAGTCAAATTTTCAAAAATGTATAAAAATTTTCACAAATACAATTTGGATAAAATGCTTATAGGTTATTATAGCCCTGTCCATAGTCTTCATTTTCCATTAGGTTTGATTGCCTGAGATCGAAGGGTTTGGACACAGTGGCCATATCCCTCACACAGCACTTTCAAGAGAATTTCACTCTAAGTCAAATTTTCAAAAATGTATAAAAATTTTCACAAATACAATTTGGATAAAGTGCTTATAGGTTATTGTAGCCCTGTCCATAGTCTTCATTTTCCATTAGGTTTGATTCCCTGCGATCGACACAGTGGCCATATCCCTCACACAACACTTTCAAGAGAATTTCACTCTAAGTCAAATTTTCAAAAATGTATACAATTTGGATAAAGTGCTTATAGGTTATTGTAGCCCTGTCCATAGTCTTCATTTTCCATTAGGTTTGATTCCCTGCGATCGAAGGGTTTGGACACAGTGGCCATATCCCTCACACAGCACTTTCAAGAGAATTTCACTCTAAGTCAAATTTTCAAAAATGTATAAAAATTTTCACAAATACAATTTGGATAAAGTGCTTATAGGTTATTGTAGCTTATAGGTTATTGTAGCCCTGTCCATAGTCTTCATTTTCCATTAGGTTTGATTGCCTGAGATCGAAGGGTTTGGACACAGTGGCCATATCCCTCACACAGCACTTTCAAGAGAATTTCACTCTAAGTCAAATTTTCAAAAATTTATAAAAATTTTCACAAATACAATTTGGATAAAGTGCTTATAGGTTATTGTAGCCCTGTCCATAGTCTTCATTTTCCATTAGGTTTGACTCCCTGCGATCGAAGGGTTTGGACACAGTGGCCATATCCCTCACACAGCACTTTCAAGAGAATTTCACTCTAAGTCAAATTTTCAAAAATGTATAAAAATTTTCACAAATACAATTTGGATAAAGTGCTTATAGGTTATTGTAGCCCTGTCCATAGTCTTCATTTTCCATTAGGTTTGATTCCCTGCGATCGAAGGGTTTGGACACAGTGGCCATATCCCTCACACAGCACTTTCAAGAGAATTTCACTCTAAGTCTAATTTTCAAAAATGTATAAAAATTTTCACAAATACAATTTGGATAAAGTGCTTATAGGTTATTGTAGCCCTGTCCATAGTCTTCATTTTCCATTAGGTTTGATTGCCTGAGATCGAAGGGTTTGGACACAGTGGCCATATCCCTCACACAGCACTTTCAAGGGAATTTCACTCTAAGTCAAATTTTCAAAAATGTATAAAAATTTTCACAAATACAATTTCGATAAAGTGCTTATAGGTTATTGTAGCCCTGTCCATAGTCTTCATTTTCCATTAGGTTTGATTCCCTGCGATCGAAGGGTTTGGACACAGTGGCCATATCCCTCACACAGCACTTTCAAGAGAATTTCACTCTAAGTCAAATTTTCAAAAATGTATACAAATTTTCACAAACACAATTTGGATAAAGTGCATATAGGTTATTGTAGCCCTGTCCATAGTCTTCATTTTCCATTAGGTTTTATTCCCTGCGATCGAAGGGTTTGGACACAGTGGCCATATCCCTCACACAGCACTTTCAAGAGAATTTCACTCTAAGTCAAATTTTCAAAAATGTATAAAAATTTTCACAAATACAATTTGGATAAAGTGCTTATAGGTTATTGTAGCTTATAGGTTATTGTAGCCCTGTCCGTAGTCCTCATTTTCCATTAGGTTTGATTGCCTGAGATCGAAGGGTTTGGACACAGTGGCCATATGCCTCACACAGCACTTTCAAGAGAATTTCACTCTAAGTCAAATTTTCAAAAATGTATAAAAATTTTCACAAATACAATTTGGATAAAGTGCTTATAGGTTATTGTAGCTTAAAGGTTATTGTAGCCCTGCCCATAGTCTTCATTTTCCATTAGGTTTGATTGCCTGAGATCGAAGGGTTTGGACACAGTGGCCATATCCCTCACACAGCACTTTCAAGAGAATTTCACTCTAAGTCAAATTTTAAAAAATGTATACAAATTTGCACAAACACAATTTGGATAAAGTGCTTATAGGTTATTGTAGCCCTGTCCATAGTCTTCATTTTCCATTAGGTTTGATTCCCTGCGATCGAAGGGTTTGGACACAGTGGCCATATCCCTCACACAGCACTTTCAAGAGAATTTCACTCTAAGTCAAATTTTCAAAAATGTATAAAAATTTTCACAAATACAATTTGGATAAAGTGCTTATAGGTTATTGTAGCCCTGTCCATAGTCTTCATTTTCCATTAGGTTTGATTCCCTGCGATCGAAGGGTTTGGACACAGTGGCCATATCCCTCACACAGCACTTTCAAGAGAATTTCACTCTAAGTCAAATATTCAAAAATGTATAAAAATTTTCACAAATACAATTGGGATAAAATGCTTATAGGTAATTGTAGCCCTGTCCATAGTCTTCATTTTCCATTAGGTTTGATTCCCTGCGATCGAAGGGTTTGGACACAGTGGCCATATCCCTCACACAGCACTTTCAAGAGAATTTCACTCTAAGTCAAATTTTCAAAAATGTATACAAATTTTCACAAATACAATTTGGATTAAGTGCTTATAGGTTATTGTAGCCCTGTCCATAGTCTTAATTTTCCATTAGGTTTGATTCCCTGCGATCGAAGGGTTTGGACACAGTGGCCATATCCCTCACACAGCACTTTCAAGAGAATTTCACTCTAAGTCAAATTTTCAAAAATGTATACAAATTTTCACAAACACAATTTGGATAAAGTGATTATAGGTTATTGTAGCCCTGTCCATAGTCTTCATTTTCCATTAGGTTTGATTCCCTGCGATCGAAGGGTTTGGACACAGTGGCCATATCCCTCACACAGCACTTTCAAGAGAATTTCACTCTAAGTCAAATTTTCAAAAATGTATAAAAATTTTCACAAATACAATTTGGATAAAAAGCTTATAGGTTATTGTAGCCCTGTCCACAGTCTTCATTTTCCATTAGGTTTGATTGCCTGAGATCGAAGGGTTTGGACACAGTGGCCATATCCCTCACACAGCACTTTCAAGAGAATTTCACTCTAAGTCAAATTTTCAAAAATGTATAAAAATTTTCACAAATACAATTTGGATAAAGTGCTTATAGGTTATTGTAGCCCTGTCCATAGTCTTCATTTTCCATTAGGTTTGATTCCCTGCGATCGACACAGTGGCCATATCCCTCACACAGCACTTTCAAGAGAATTTCACTCTAAGTCAAATTTTCAAAAATGTATACAAATTTTCACAAACACAATTTGGATAAAGTGCTTATAGGTTATTGTAGCCCTGTCCATAGTCTTCATTTTCCATTAGGTTTGATTCCCTGCGATCGAAGGGTTTGGACACAGTGGCCATATCCCTCACACAGCACTTTCAAGAGAATTTCACTCTAAGTCAAATTTTCAAAAATGTATAAAAATTTTCACAAATACAATTTGGATAAAGTGCTTATAGGTTATTGTAGCTTATAGGTTATTGTAGCCCTGTCCATAGTCTTCATTTTCCATTAGGTTTGATTGCCTGAGATCGAAGGGTTTGGACACAGTGGCCATATCCCTCACACAGCACTTTCAAGAGAATTTCACTCTAAGTCAAATTTTCAAAAATTTATAAAAATTTTCACAAATACAATTTGGATAAAGTGCTTATAGGTTATTGTAGCCCTGTCCATAGTCTTCATTTTCCATTAGGTTTGATTCCCTGCGATCGAAGGGTTTGGACACAGTGGCCATATCCCTCACACAGCACTTTCAAGAGAATTTCACTCTAAGTCAAATTTTCAAAAATGTATAAAAATTTTCACAAATACAATTTGGATAAAGTGCTTATAGGTTATTGTAGCCCTGTCCATAGTCTTCATTTTCCATTAGGTTTGATTCCCTGCGATCGAAGGGTTTGGACACAGTGGCCATATCCCTCACACAGCACTTTCAAGAGAATTTCACTCTAAGTCAAATATTCAAAAATGTATAAACATTTTCACAAATACAATTTGGATAAAATGCTTATAGGTAATTGTAGCCCTGTCCATAGTCTTCATTTTCCATTAGGTTTGATTCCCTGCGATCGAAGGGTTTGGACACAGTGGCCATATCCCTCACACAGCACTTTCAAGAGAATTTCACTCTAAGTCAAATTTTCAAAAATGTATACAAATTTTCACAAACACAATTTGGATTAAGTGCTTATAGGTTATTGTAGCCCTGTCCATAGTCTTAATTTTCCATTAGGTTTGATTTCCTGCGATCGAAGGGTTTGGACACAGTGGCCATATCCCTCACACAGCACTTTCAAGAGAATTTCACTCTAAGTCAAATTTTCAAAAATGTATAAAAATTTTCACAAATACAATTTGGATAAAGTGCTTATAGGTTATTGTAGCCCTGTCCATAGTCTTCATTTTCCATTAGGTTTGATTGCCTGAGATCGAAGGGTTTGGACACAGTGGCCATATCCCTCACACAGCACTTTCAAGAGAATTTCAGTCTAAGTCAAATTTTCAAAAATGTATAAAAATTTTCACAAATACAATTTGGATAAAGTGCTTATAGGTTATTGTAGCCCTGTCCATAGTCTTCATTTTCCATTAGGTTTGATTCCCTGCGATCGAAGGGTTTGGACACAGTGGCCATATCCCTCACACAGCACTTTCAAGAGAATTTCACTCTAAGTCAAATTTTCAAAAATGTATAAAAATTTTCACAAATACAATTTGGATAAAGTGCTTATAGGTTATTGTAGCTTATAGGTTATTGTAGCCCTGTCCATAGTCTTCATTTTCCATTAGGTTTGTTTGCCTGAGATCGAAGGGTTTGGACACAGTGGCCATATCCCTCACACAGCACTTTCAAGAGAATTTCACTCTAAGTCAAATTTTCAAAAATTTATAAAAATTTTCACAAATACAATTTGGATAAAGTGCTTATAGGTTATTGTAGCCCTGTCCATAGTCTTCATTTTCCATTAGGTTTGATTCCCTGCGATCGAAAGGTTTGGACACAGTGGCCATATCCCTCACACAGCACTTTCAAGAGAATTTCACTCTAAGTCAAATTTTCAAAAATGTATAAAAATTTTCACAAATACAATTTGGATAAAGTGCTTATAGGTTATTGTAGCCCTGTCCATAGTCTTCATTTTCCATTAGGTTTGATTCCCTGCGATCGAAGGGTTTGGACACAGTGGCCATATCCCTCACACAGCACTTTCAAGAGAATTTCACTCTAAGTCAAATATTCAAAAATGTATAAAAATTTTCACAAATACAATTTGGATAAAATGCTTATAGGTAATTGTAGCCCTGTCCATAGTCTTCATTTTCCATTAGGTTTGATTCCCTGCGATCGAAGGGTTTGGACACAGTGGCCATATCCCTCACACAGCACTTTCAAGAGAATTTCACTCTAAGTCTAATTTTCAAAAATGTATAAAAATTTTCACAAATACAATTTGGATAAAGTGCTTATAGATTATTGTAGCCCTGTCCATAGTCTTCATTTTCCATTAGGTTTGATTGCCTGAGATCGAAGGGTTTGGACACAGTGGCCATATCCCTCACACAGCACTTTCAAGGGAATTTCACTCTAAGTCAAATTTTCAAAAATGTATAAAAATTTTCACAAATACAATTTGGATAAAGTGCTTATAGGTTATTGTAGCCCTGTCCATAGTCTTCATTTTCCATTAGGTTTGATTCCCTGCGATCGAAGGGTTTGGACACAGTGGCCATATCCCTCACACAGCACTTTCAAGAGAATTTCACTCTAAGTCAAATTTTCAAAAATGTATACAAATTTTCACAAACACAATTTGGATAAAGTGCTTATAGGTTATTGTAGCCCTGTCCATAGTCTTCATTTTCCATTAGGTTTGATTCCCTGCGATCGAAGGGTTTGGACACAGTGGCCATATCCCTCACACAGCACTTTCAAGAGAATTTCACTCTAAGTCAAATTTTCAAAAATGTATAAAAATTTTCACAAATACAACTTGGATAAAGTGCTTATAGGTTATTGTAGCCTATAGGTTATTGTAGCCCTGTCCATAGTCTTCATTTTCCATTAGGTTTGATTGCCTGAGATCGAAGGGTTTGGACACAGTGGCCATATCCCTCACACAGCACTTTCAAGAGAATTTCACTCTCAGTCAAATTTTCAAAAATGTATAAAAATTTTCACAAATACAATTTGGATAAAGTGCTTAAAGGTTATTGTAGCCCTGTCCATAGTCTTCATTTTCCATTAGGTTTGATTCCCTGCGATCGAAGGGTTTGGACACAGTGGCCATATCCCTCAACAGCACTTTCAAGAGAATTTCACTCTAAGTCAAATTTTCAAAAATGTATAAAAATTTTCACAAATACAATTTGGATAAAGCGCTTATAGGTTATTGTAGCCCTGTCCATAGTCTTCATTTTCCATTAGGTTTGGTTCCCTGCGATTGAAGGGTTTGGACACAGTTGCCATATCCCTCACACAGCACTTTCAAGAGAATTTCGCTCTAAGTCAAATTTTCAAAAATGTATAAAAATTTTCACAAATACAATTTGGTTAAAGTGCTTATAGGTTATTGTAGCCCTGTCCATAGTCTTCATTTTCCATTAGGTTTGGTTCCCTGCGATTGAAGGGTTTGGACACAGTGGCCATATCCCTCACACAGCACTTTCAAGAGAATTTCACTCTAAGTCAAATTTTCAAAAATGCATAAAAATTTTCACAAATACAATTTGGATAAAGTGCTTATAGGTTATTGTAGCCCTGTCCATAGTCTTCATTTTCCATTAGGTTTGATTCCTTGCGATCGAAGGGTTTGGACACAGTGGCCATATCCCTCACACAGCACTTTCAAGAGAATTTCACTCTAAGTCAAATTTTCAAAAATGTATAAAAATTTTCACAAATACAATTTGGATAAAGTGCTTATAGGTTATTGTAGCTTATAGGTTATTGTAGCCCTGTCCATAGTCTTCATTTTCCATTAGGTTTGATTGCCTGAGATCGAAGGGTTTGGACACAGTGGCCATATCCCTCACACAGCACTTTCAAGGGAATTTCACTCTAAGTCAAATTTTCAAAAATGTATAAAAATTTTCACAAATACAATTTGGATAAAGTGCTTATAGGTTATTGTAGCTTATAGGTTATTGTAGCCCTGTCCATAGTCTTCATTTTCCATTAGGTTTGATTGCCTGAGATCGAAGGGTTTGGACACAGTGGCCATATCCCTCACACAGCACTTTCAAGAGAATTTCACTCTAAGTCAAATTTTCAAAAATTTATAAAAATTTTCACAAATACAATTTGGATAAAGTGCTTATAGGTTATTGTAGCCCTGTCCATAGTCTTCATTTTCCATTAGGTTTGATTCCCTGCGATCGAAGGGTTTGGACACAGTGGCCATATCCCTCACACAGCACTTTCAAGAGAATTTCACTCTAAGTCAAATTTTCAAAAATGTATAAAAATTTTCACAAATACAATTTGGATAAAGTGCTTATAGGTTATTGTAGCTTATAGGTTATTGTAACCCTGTCCATAGTCTTCATTTTCCATTAGGTTTGATTGCCTGAGATCGAAGGGTTTGGACACAGTGGCCATATCCCTCACACAGCACTTTCAAGAGAATTTCACTCTAAGTCAAATTTTCAAAAATTTATAAAAATTTTCACAAATACAATTTGGATAAAGTGCTTATAGGTTATTGTAGCCCTGTCCATAGTCTTCATTTTCCATTAGGTTTGATTCCCTGCGATCGAAAGGTTTGGACACAGTGGCCATATCCCTCACACAGCACTTTCAAGAGAATTTACTCTAAGTCAAATTTTCAAAAATGTATAAAAATTTTCACAAATACAATTTGGATAAAGTGCTTATAGGTTATTGTAGCCCTGTCCATAGTCTTCATTTTCCATTAGGTTTGATTCCCTGCGATCGAAGGGTTTGGACACAGTGGCCATATCCCTCACACAGCACTTTCAAGAGAATTTCACTCTAAGTCAAATATTCAAAAATGTATAAAAATTTTCACAAATACAATTTGGATTAAATGCTTATAGGTAATTTTAGCCCTGTCCATAGTCTTCATTTTCCATTAGGTTTGATTCCCTGCGATCGAAGGGTTTGGACACAGTGGCCATATCCCTCACACAGCACTTTCAAGAGAATTTCACTCTAAGTCTAATTTTCAAAAATGTATAAAAATTTTCACAAATACAATTTGGATAAAGTGCTTATAGGTTATTGTAGCCCTGTCCATAGTCTTCATTTTCCACTAGGTTTGATTGCCTGAGATCGAAGGGTTTGGACACAGTGGCCATATCCCTCACACAGCACTTTCAAGGGAATTTCACTCTAAGTCAAATTTTCAAAAATGTATAAAAATTTTCACAAATACAATTTGGATAAAGTGCTTATAGGTTATTGTAGCCCTGTCCATAGTCTTCATTTTCCATTAGGTTTGATTCCCTGCGATCGAAGGGTTTGGACACAGTGGCCATATCCCTCACACAGCACTTTCAAGAGAATTTCACTCTAAGTCAAATTTTCAAAAATGTATACAAATTTTCACAAACACAATTTGGATAAAGTGCTTATAGGTTATTGTAGCCCTGTCCATAGTCTTCATTTTCCATTAGGTTTGATTCCCTGCGATCGAAGGGTTTGGACACAGTGGCCATATCCCTCACACAGCACTTTCAAGAGAATTTCACTCTAAGTCAAATTTTCAAAAATGTATAAAAATTTTCACAAATACAATTTGGATAAAGTGCTTATAGGTTATTGTAGCTTATAGGTTACTGTAGCCCTGTCCATAGTCTTCATTTTCCATTAGGTTTGATTGCCTGAGATCGAAGGGTTTGGACACAGTGGCCATATCCCTCACACAGCACTTTCAAGAGAATTTCACTCTAAGTCAAATTTTCAAAAATGTATAAAAATTTTCACAAATACAATTTGGATAAAGTGCTTAAAGGTTATTGTAGCCCTGTCCATAGTCTTCATTTTCCATTAGGTTTGATTCCCTGCGATCGAAGGGTTTGGACACAGTGGCCATATCCCTCAACAGCACTTTCAAGAGAATTTCACTCTAAGTCAAATTTTCAAAAATGTATAAAAATTTTCACAAATACAATTTGGATAAAGCGCTTATAGGTTATTGTAGCCCTGTCCATAGTCTTCATTTTCCATTAGGTTTGGTTCCCTGCGATTGAAGGGTTTGGACACAGTTGCCATATCCCTCACACAGCACTTTCAAGAGAATTTCACTCTAAGTCAAATTTTCAAAAATGTATAAAAATTTTCACAAATACAATTTGGATAAAGTGCTTATAGGTTATTGTAGCCCTGTCCATAGTCTTCATTTTCCATTAGGTTTGGTTCCCTGCGATTGAAGGGTTTGGACACAGTGGCCATATCCCTCACACAGCACTTTCAAGAGAATTTCACTCTAAGTCAAATTTTCAAAAATGCATAAAAATTTTCACAAATACAATTTGGATAAAGTGCTTATAGGTTATTGTAGCCCTGTCCATAGTTTTCATTTTCCATTAGGTTTGATTCCCTGCGATCGAAGGGTTTGGACACAGTGGCCATATCCCTCACACAGCACTTTCAAGAGAATTTCACTCTAAGTCAAATTTTCAAAAATGTATAAAAATTTTCACAAATACAATTTGGATAAAGTGCTTATAGGTTATTGTAGCTTATAGGTTATTGTAGCCCTGTCCATAGTCTTCATTTTCCATTAGGTTTGATTGCCTGAGATCGAAGGGTTTGGACACAGTGGCCATATCCCTCACACAGCACTTTCAAGGGAATTTCACTCTAAGTCAAATTTTCAAAAATGTATAAAAATTTTCACAAATACAATTTCGATAAAGTGCTTATAGGTTATTGTAGCCCTGTCCATAGTCTTCATTTTCCATTAGGTTTGATTCCCTGCGATCGAAGGGTTTGGACACAGTGGCCATATCCCTCACACAGCACTTTCAAGAGAATTTCACTCTAAGTCAAATTTTCAAAAATGTATACAAATTTTCACAAACACAATTTGGATAAAGTGCTTATAGGTTATTGTAGCCCTGTCCATAGTCTTAATTTTCCATTAGGTTTGATTCCCTGCGATCGAAGGGTTTGGACACAGTGGCCATATCCCTCACACAGCACTTTCAAGAGAATTTCACTCTAAGTCAAATTTTCAAAAATGTATAAAAATTTTCACAAATACAATTTGGATAAAGTGCTTATAGGTTATTGTAGCTTATAGGTTATTGTAGCCCTGTCCATAGTCTTCATTTTCCATTAGGTTTGATTCCCTGCGATCGAAGGGTTTGGACACAGTGGCCATATCCCTCACACAGCACTTTCAAGAGAATTTCACTCTAAGTCAAATTTTCAAAAATGTATAAAAATTTTCACAAATACAATTTGGATAAAGTGCTTATAGGTTATTGTAGCCCTGTCCATAGTCTTCATTTTCCATTAGGTTTGATTCCCTGCGATCGAAGGGTTTGGACACAGTGGCCATATCCCTCACACAGCACTTTCAAGAGAATTTCACTCTAAGTCAAACTTTCAAAAATGTATAAAAATTTTCACAAATACAATTTGGATAAAGTGCTTATAGGTTATTGTAGCCTTGTCCATAGTCTTCATTTTTCATTAGGTTTGATTCCCTGCGATCGAAGGGTTTGGACACAGTGGCCATATCCCTCACACAGCACTTTCAAGAGAATTTCACTCTAAGTCAAATTTTCAAAAATGTATAAAAATTTTCACAAATACAATTTGGATAAAGTGCTTATAGGTTATTGTAGCCCTGTCCATAGTCTTCATTTTCCACTAGGTTTGATTCCCTGCGATCGAAGGGTTTGGACACAGTGGCCATATCCCTCACACAGCACTTTCAAGAGAATTTCACTCTAAGTCAAACTTTCAAAAATGTATAAAAATTTTCACAAATACAATTTGGATAAAGTGCTTATAGGTTATTGTAGCTTATAGGTTATTGTAGCCCTGTCCATAGTCTTCATTTTCCATTAGGTTTGATTGCCTGAGATCGAAGGGTTTGGACACAGTGGCCATATCCCTCACACAGCACTTTCAAGAGAATTTCACTCTAAGTCAAATTTTCAAAAATGTATACAAATTTTCACAAACACAATTTGGATAAAGTGCTTATAGGTTATTGTAGCCCTGTCCATAGTCTTCATTTTCCATTAGGTTTGATTGCCTGAGATCGAAGGGTTTGGACACAGTGGCCATATCCCTCACACAGCACTTTCAAGAGAATTTCACTCTAAGTCAAATTTTCAAAAATGTATAAAAATTTTCACAAATACAATTTGGATAAAGTGCTTATAGGTTATTGTAGCCCTGTCCATAGTCTTCATTTTCCATTAGGTTTGATTCCCTGCGATCGAAGGGTTTGGACACAGTGGCCATATCCCTCACACAGCACTTTCAAGAGAATTTCACTCTAAGTCAAATATTCAAAAATGTATAAAAATTTTCACAAATACAATTTGGATAAAATGCTTATAGGTAATTGTAGCCCTGTCCATAGTCTTCATTTTCCATTAGGTTTGATTCCCTGCGATCGAAGGGTTTGGACACAGTGGCCATATCCCTCACACAGCACTTTCAAGAGAATTTCACTCTAAGTCAAATTTTCAAAAATGCATAAAAATTTTCACAAATACAATTTGGATAAAGTGCTTATAGGTTATTGTAGCCCTGTCCATAGTCTTCATTTTCCATTAGGTTTGATTCCCTGCGATCGAAGGGTTTGGACACAGTGGCCATATCCCTCACACAGCACTTTCAAGAGAATTTCACTCTAAGTCAAATTTTCAAAAATGTATAAAAATTTTCACAAATACAATTTGGATAAAGTGCTTATAGGTTATTGTAGCCCTGTCCATAGTCTTCATTTTCCATTAGGTTTGGTTCCCTGCGATTAAAGGTTTTGGACACAGTTGCCATATCCCTCACACAGCACTTTCAAGAGAATTTCACTCTAAGTCAAATTTTCAAAAATGTATAAAAATTTTCACAAATACAATTTGGATAAAGTGCTTATAGGTTATTGTAGCCTTGTCCATAGTCTTCATTTTTCATTAGGTTTGATTCCCTGCGATCGAAGGGTTTGGACACAGTGGCCATATCCCTCACACAGCACTTTCAAGAGAATTTCACTCTAAGTCAAATTTTCAAAAATACAATTTGGATAAAGTGCTTATAGGTTATTGTAGCCCTGTCCATAGTCTTCATTTTCCATTAGGTTTGATTTCCTGCGATCGAAGGGTTTGGACACAGTGGCCATATCCCTCACACAGCACTTTCAAGAGAATTTCACTCTAAGTCAAATTTTCAAAAATGTATAAAAATTTTCACAAATACAATTTGGATAAAGTGCTTATAGGTTATTGTAGCTTATAGGTTATTGTAGCCCTGTCCATAGTCTTCATTTTCCATTAGGTTTGATTGCCTGAGATCGAAGGGTTTGGACACAGTGGCCATATCCCTCACACAGCACTTTCAAGAGAATTTCACTCTAAGTCAAATTTTCAAAAATGTATAAAAATTTTCACAAATACAATTTGGATAAAGTGTTTATAGGTTATTGTAGCCCTGTCCATAGTCTTCATTTTCCATTAGGTTTGATTCCCTGCGATCGAAGGGTTTGGACACAGTGGCCATATCCCTCACACAGCACTTTCAAGAGAATTTCGCTCTAAGTCAAATTTTCAAAAATTTATAAAAATTTTCACAAATACAATTTGGATAAAGTGCTTATAGGTTATTGTAGCCCTGTCCATAGTCTTCATTTTCCATTAGGTTTGATTCCCTGCGATCGAAGGGTTTGGACACAGTGGCCATATCCCTCACACAGCACTTTCAAGAGAATTTCACTCTAAGTCAAATTTTCAAAAATGTATAAAAATTTTCACAAATACAATTTGGATAAAGTGCTTATAGGTTATTGTAGCCTTGTCCATAGTCTTCATTTTTCATTAGGTTTGATTCCCTGCGATCGAAGGGTTTGGACACAGTGGCCATATCCCTCACACAGCACTTTCAAGAGAATTTCACTCTAAGTCAAATTTTCAAAAATGTATAAAAATTTTCACAAATACAATTTGGATAAAGTGCTTATAGGTTATTGTAGCCCTGTCCATAGTCTTCATTTTCCATTAGGTTTGATTCCCTGCGATCGAAGGGTTTGGACACAGTGGCCATATCCCTCACACAGCACTTTCAAGAGAATTTCACTCTAAGTCAAATATTCAAAAATTAATAAAAATTTTCACAAATACAATTTGGATAAAATGCTTATAGGTAATTGTAGCCCTGTCCATAGTCTTCATTTTCCATTAGGTTTGATTGCCTGAGATCGAAGGGTTTGGACACAGTGGCCATATCCCTCACACAGCACTTTCAAGAGTATTTCACTCTAAGTCAAATTTTCAAAAATGCATAAAAATTTTCACAAATACAATTTGGATAAAGTGCTTATATGTTATTGTAGCCCTGTCCATAGTCTTCCTTTTCCATTAGGTTTGATTCCCTGCGATCGAAGGGTTTGGACACAGTGGCCATATCCCTCACACAGCACTTTCAAGAGAATTTCACTCTAAGTCAAATTTTCAAAAATGTATAAAAATTTTCACAAATACAATTTGGATAAAGTGCTTATAGGTTATTGTAGCCCTGTCCATAGTCTTCATTTTCCATTAGGTTTGATTGCCTGAGATCGAAGGGTTTGGACACAGTGACCATATCCCTCACACAGCACTTTCAAGAGAATTTCACTCTAAGTCAAATTTTCAAAAATGTATAAAAATTTTCACAAATACAATTTGGATAAAGTGCTTAAAGGTTATTGTAGCCCTGTCCATAGTCTTCATTTTCCATTAGGTTTGATTCCCTGCGATCGAAGGGTTTGGACACAGTGGCCATATCCCTCACACAGCACTTTCAAGAGAATTTCACTCTAAGTCAAATTTTCAAAAATGTATAAAAATTTTCACAAATACAATTTGGATAAAGTGCTTATAGGTTATTGTAGCCCTGTCCATAGTCTTCATTTTCCATTAGGTTTGATTCCCTGCGATCGAAGGGTTTGGACACAGTGGCCATATCCCTCACACAGCACTTTCAAGAGAATTTCACTCTAAGTCAAATATTCAAAAATTAATAAAAATTTTCACAAATACAATTTGGATAAAATGCTTATAGGTAATTGTAGCCCTGTCCATAGTCTTCATTTTCCATTAGGTTTGATTGCCTGAGATCGAAGGGTTTGGACACAGTGGCCATATCCCTCACACAGCACTTTCAAGAGAATTTCACTCTAAGTCAAATTTTCAAAAATGCATAAAAATTTTCACAAATACAATTTGGATAAAGTGCTTATATGTTATTGTAGCCCTGTCCATAGTCTTCCTTTTCCATTAGGTTTGATTCCCTGCGATCGAAGGGTTTGGACACAGTGGCCATATCCCTCACACAGCACTTTCAAGAGAATTTCACTCTAAGTCAAATTTTCAAAAATGTATAAAAATTTTCACAAATACAATTTGGATAAAGTGCTTATAGGTTATTGTAGCCCTGTCCATAGTCTTCATTTTCCATTAGGTTTGATTGCCTGAGATCGAAGGGTTTGGACACAGTGACCATATCCCTCACACAGCACTTTCAAAAGAATTTCACTCTAAGTCAAATTTTCAAAAATGTATAAAAATTTTCACAAATACAATTTGGATAAAATGCTTATAGGTAATTGTAGCCCTGTCCATAGTCTTCATTTTCCATTAGGTTTGATTCCCTGAGATCGAAGGGTTTTGACACAGTGGCCATATCCCTCACACAGCACTTTCAAGAGAATTTCACTCTAAGTCAAATTTTCAAAAATGCATAAAAATTTTCACAAATACAATTTGGATAAAAAGCTTATAGATTATTGTAGCCCTGTCCATAGTCTTCATTTTCCATTAGGTTTGATTCCCTGCGATCGAAGGGTTTGGACACAGTGGCCATATCCCTCACACAGCACTTTCAAGAGAATTTCACTCTAAGTCAAATTTTCAAAAATGTATAAAAATTTTCACAAATACAATTTGGATAAAGTGCTTATAGGTTATTGTAGCCCTGTCCATAGTCTTCATTTTCCATTAGGTTTGATTCTCTGAGATCGAAGGTTTTGGACACAGTTGCCATATCCCTCACACAGCACTTTCAAGAGAATTTCACTCTAAGTCAAATTTTCAAAAATGTATAAAAATTTTCACAAATACAATTTGGATAAAGTGCTTATAGGTTATTGTAGCCTTGTCCATAGTCTTCATTTTTCATTAGGTTTGATTCCCTGCGATCGAAGGGTTTGGACACAGTGGCCATATCCCTCACACAGCACTTTCAAGAGAATTTCACTCTAAGTCAAATTTTCAAAAATGTATAAAAATTTTCACAAATACAATTTGGATAAAGTGCTTATAGGTTATTGTAGCCCTGTCCATAGTCTTCATTTTCCATTAGGTTTGATTCCCTGCGATCGAAGGGTTTGGACACAGTGGCCATATCCCTCACACAGCACTTTCAAGAGAATTTCACTCTAAGTCAAACTTTCAAAAATGTATAAAAATTTTCACAAATACAATTTGGATAAAGTGCTTATAGGTTATTGTAGCTTATAGGTTATTGTAGCCCTGTCCATAGTCTTCATTTTCCATTAGGTTTGATTGCCTGAGATCGAAGGGTTTGGACACAGTGGCCATATCCCTCACACAGCACTTTCAAGAGAATTTCACTCTAAGTCAAATTTTCAAAAATGTATAAAAATTTTCACAAATACAATTTGGATAAAGTGTTTATAGGTTATTGTAGCCCTGTCCATAGTCTTCATTTTCCATTAGGTCTGATTCCCTGCGATCGAAGGGTTTGGACACAGTGGCCATATCCCTCACACAGCACTTTCAAGAGAATTTCACTCTAAGTCAAATTTTCAAAAATGTATAAAAATTTTCACAAATACAATTTGGATAAAGTGCTTAAATGTTATTGTAGCCCTGTCCATAGTCTTCATTTTCCATTAGGTTTGATTGCCTGAGATCGAAGGGTTTGGACACAGTGGCCATATCCCTCACACAGCACTTTCAAGAGAATTTAACTCTAAGTCAAATATTCAAAAATGAATAAAAATTTTCACAAATACAATTTGGATAAAATGCTTATAGGTAATTGTAGCCCTGTCTATAGTCTTCATTTTCCATTAGGTTTGATTGCCTGAGATCGAAGGGTTTGGACACAGTGGCCATATCCCTCACACAGCACTTTCAAGAGAATTTCACTCTAAGTCAAATTTTCAAAAATGCATAAAAATTTTCACAAATACAATTTGGATAAAGTGCTTATATGTTATTGTAGCCCTGTCCATAGTCTTCCTTTTCCATTAGGTTTGATTCCCTGCGATCGAAGGGTTTGGACACAGTGGCCATATCCCTCACACAGCACTTTCAAGAGAATTTCACTCTAAGTCAAATTTTCAAAAATGTATAAAAATTTTCACAAATACAATTTGGATAAAGTGCTTATAGGTTATTGTAGCCCTGTCCATAGTCTTCATTTTCCATTAGGTTTGATTGCCTGAGATCGAAGGGTTTGGACACAGTGGCCATATCCCTCACACAGCACTTTCAAGAGAATTTCACTCTAAGTCAAATTTTCAAAAATGTATAAAAATTTTCACAAATACAATTTGGATAAAGTGCTTATAGGTTATTGTAGCCCTGTCCATAGTCTTCATTTTCCATTAGGTTTGATTCCCTGAGATCGAAGGGTTTTGACACAGTGGCCATATCCCTCACACAGCACTTTCAAGAGAATTTCACTCTAAGTCAAATTTTCAAAAATGCATAAAAATTTTCACAAATACAATTTGGATAAAAAGCTTATAGGTTATTGTAGCCCTGTCCATAGTCTTCATTTTCCATTAGGTTTGATTGCCTGAGATCGAAGGGTTTGGACACAGTGGCCATATCCCTCACACAGCACTTTCAAGAGAATTTCACTCTAAGTCAAATTTTCAAAAATGTATAAAAATTTTCACAAATACAATTTGGATAAAGTGCTTATAGGTTATTGTAGCCTTGTCCATAGTCTTCATTTTTCATTAGGTTTGATTCCCTGCGATCGAAGGGTTTGGACACAGTGGCCATATCCCTCACACAGCACTTTCAAGAGAATTTCACTCTAAGTCAAATTTTCAAAAATGTATAAAAATTTTCACAAATACAATTTGGATAAAGTGCTTATAGGTTATTGTAGCCCTGTCCATAGTCTTTATTTTCCATTAGGTTTGATTCCCTGCGATCGAAGGGTTTGGACACAGTGGCCATATCCCTCACACAGCACTTTCAAGAGAATTTCACTCTAAGTCAAACTTTCAAAAATGTATAAAAATTTTCACAAATACAATTTGGATAAAGTGCTTATAGGTTATTGTAGCTTATAGGTTATTGTAGCCCTGTCCATAGTCTTCATTTTCCATTAGGTTTGATTGCCTGAGATCGAAGGGTTTGGACACAGTGGCCATATCCCTCACACAGCACTTTCAAGAGAATTTCACTCTAAGTCAAATTTTCAAAAATGTATAAAAATTTTCACAAATACAATTTGGATAAAGTGTTTATAGGTTATTGTAGCCCTGTCCATAGTCTTCATTTTCCATTAGGTTTGATTCCCTGCGATCGAAGGGTTTGGACACAGTGGCCATATCCCTCACACAGCACTTTCAAGAGAATTTCGCTCTAAGTCAAATTTTCAAAAATTTATAAAAATTTTCACAAATACAATTTGGATAAAGTGCTTAAAGGTTATTGTAGCCCTGTCCATAGTCTTCATTTTCCATTAGGTTTGATTCCCTGCGATCGAAGGGTTTGGACACAGTGGCCATATCCCTCACACAGCACTTTCAAGAGAATTTCACTCTAAGTCAAATTTTCAAAAATGTATAAAAATTTTCACAAATACAATTTGGATAAAGTGCTTATAGGTTATTGTAGCCCTGTCCATAGTCTTCATTTTCCATTAGGTTTGATTCCCTGCGATCGAAGGGTTTGGACACAGTGGCCATATCCCTCACACAGCACTTTCAAGAGAATTTCACTCTAAGTCAAATATTCAAAAATGAATAAAAATTTTCACAAATACAATTTGGATAAAATGCTTATAGGTTATTGTAGCCCTGTCCATAGTCTTCATTTTCCATTAGGTTTGATTGCCTGAGATCGAAGGGTTTGGACACAGTGGCCATATCCCTCACACAGCACTTTCAAGAGAATTTCACTCTAAGTCAAATTTTCAAAAATGCATAAAAATTTTCACAAATACAATTTGGATAAAGTGCTTATATGTTATTGTAGCCCTGTCCATAGTCTTCATTTTCCATTAGGTTTGATTCCCTGCGATCGAAGGGTTTGGACACAGTGGCCATATCCCTCACACAGCACTTTCAAGAAAATTTCACTCTAAGTCAAATTTTCAAAAATGTATAAAAATTTTCACAAATACAATTTGGATAAAGTGCTTATAGGTTATTGTAGCCCTGTCCATAGTCTTCATTTTCCATTAGGTTTGGTTCCCTGCGATTGAAGGGTTTGGACACAGTTGCCATATCCCGCACACAGCACTTTCAAGAAAATTTCACTCTAAGTCAAATTTTCAAAAATGTATAAAAATTTTCACAAATACAATTTGGATAAAGTGCTTATAGGTTATTGTAGCCCTGTCCATAGTATTCATTTTCCATTAGGTTTGGTTCCCTGCAATCGAAGGGTTTGGACACAGTGGCCATATCCCTCACACAGCACTTTCAAGAGAATTTCACTCTAAGTCAAATTTTCAAAAATTTATAAAAATTTTCACAAATACAATTTGAATAAAGTGCTTATAGGTTATTGTAGCTTATAGGTTATTGTAGCCCTGTCCATAGTCTTCATTTTCCATTAGGTTTGATTGCCTGAGATCGAAGGGTTTGGACACAGTGGCCATATCCCTCACACAGCACTTTCAAGAGAATTTCACTCTAAGTCAAATTTTCAAAAATTTATAAAAATTTTCACAAATACAATTTGGATAAAGTGCTTATAGGTTATTGTAGCTTATAGGTTATTGTAGCCCTGTCCATAGTATTCATTTTCCATTAGGTTTGGTTCCCTGCAATCGAAGGGTTTGGACACAGTGGCCATATCCCTCACACAGCACTTTCAAGAGAATTTCACTCTAAGTCAAATTTTCAAAAATTTATAAAAATTTTCACAAATACAATTTGGATAAAGTGCTTATAGGTTATTGTAGCCCTGTCCATAGTCTTCATTTTCCATTAGGCTTGATTCCCTGCGATCGAAGGGTTTGGACACAGTGGCCATATCCCTCACACAGCACTTTCAAGAGAATTTCACTCTAAGTCAAATATTCAAAAATGAATAAAAATTTTCACAAATACAATTTGGATAAAATGCTTATAGGTAATTGTAGCCCTGTCCATAGTCTTCATTTTCCATTAGGTTTGATTCCCTGCGATCGAAGGGTTTGGACACAGTGGCCATATCCCTCACACAGCACTTTCAAGAGAATTTCACTCTAAGTCAAATTTTCAAAAATGCATAAAAATTTTCACAAATACAATTTGGATAAAGTGCTTATATGTTATTGTAGCCCTGTCCATAGTCTTCATTTTCCATTAGGTTTGATTCCCTGCGATCGAAGGGTTTGGACACAGTGGCCATATCCCTCACACAGCACTTTCAAGAGAATTTCACTCTAAGTCAAATTTTCAAAAATGTATAAAAATTTTCACAAATACAATTTAGATAAAGTGCTTATAGGTTATTGTAGCCATGTCCATAGTATTCATTTTCCATTAGGTTTGATTCCCTGCGATCGAAGGGTTTGGACACAGTGCCCATATCCCTCACACAGCACTTTCAAGAGAATTTCACTCTAAGTCAAATTTTCAAAAATGTATAAAAATTTTCACAAATACAATTTGGATAAAGTGCTTATAGGTTATTGTAGCCCTGTCCATAGTCTTCATTTTCCATTAGGTTTGTTTCCCTGCGATCGAAGGGTTTGGACACAGTGGCCATATCCCTCACACAGCACTTTCAAGAGAATTTCACTCTAAGTCAAATATTCAAAAATGAATAAAAATTTTCACAAATACAATTTGGATAAAATGCGTATAGGTAATTGTAGCCCTGTCCATAGTCTTCATTTTCCATTAGGTTTGATTCCCTGCGATCGAAGGGTTTGGACACAGTGGCCATATCCCTCACACAGCACTTTCAAGAGAATTTCACTCTAAGTCAAATTTTCAAAAATGTATAAAAATTTTCACAAATACAATTTGGATAAAGTGCTTATAGGTTATTGTAGCCCTGTCCAAAGTCTTCATTTTCCATTAGGTTTGATTCCCTGCGATCGAAGGGTTTGGACACAGTGGCCATATCCCTCACACAGCACTTTCAAGAGAATTTCACTCTAAGTCAAATTTTCAAAAATGTATTAAAATTTTCACAAATACAATTTGGATAAAGTGCTTATAGGTTATTGTAGCCCTGTCCATAGTCTTCATTTTCCATTAAGTTTGGTTCCCTGCGATCGAAGGGTTTGGACACAGTAGCCATATCCCTCACACAGCACTTTCAAGAGAATTTCACTCTAAGTCAAATTTTCAAAAATGTATAAAAATTTTCACAAATACAATTTGGATAAAGTGCTTATAGGTTATTGTAGCCCTGTCCATAGTCTTCATTTTCCATTAGGTTTGATTCCCTGCGATTGAAGGGTTTGGACACAGTAGCCATATCCCTCACACAGCACTTTCAAGAGAATTTCACTCTAAGTCAAATTTTCAAAAATGTATAAAAATTTTCACAAATACAATTTGGATAAAGTGCTTATAGGTTATTGTAGCCCTGTCCATAGTCTTCATTTTCCATTAGGTTTGATTCCCTGCGATCGAAGGGTTTGGACACAGTAGCCATATCCCTCACACAGCACTTTCAAGAGAATTTCACTCTAAGTCAAATTTTCAAAAATGTATAAAAATTTTCACAAATACAATTTGGATAAAGTGCTTATAGGTTATTGTAGCCCTGTCCATAGTCTTCATTTTCCATTAGGTTTGATTCCCTGCGATCGAAGGGGTTGGACACGGTGGCCATATCCCTCACACAGCACTTTCAAGAGAATTTCACTCTAAGTCAAATTTTCAAAAATGTATTAAAATTTTCACAAACACAATTTGGATAAAGTGCTTATAGGTTATTGTAGCCCTATCCATAGTCTTCATTTTCCATTAGGTTTGATTCCCTGCGATCGAAGGGTTTGGACACAGTGGCCATATCCCTCACACAGAACTTTCAAGAGAATTTCACTCTAAGTCAAATTTTCAAAAATGTATAAAAATGTTCACAAATACAATTTGGATAAAGTGCTTATAGGTTATTGTAGCCCTATCCATAGTCTTCATTTTCCATTAGGTTTGATTCCCTGCGATCGAAGGGTTTGGACACAGTGGCCATATCCCTCACACAGCACTTTCAAGAGAATTTCACTCTAAGTCAAATTTTCAAAAATGTATAAAAATTTTCACAAATACAATTTGGATAAAGTGCTTATAGGTTATTGTAGCCCTGTCCATAGTCTTCATTCTCCATTAAGTTTGGTTCCCTGCGATCGAAGGGTTTGGACACAGTGGCCATATTCCTCACACAGCACTTTCAAGAGAATTTCACTCTAAGTCAAATTTTCAAAAATGTATAAAAATTTTCACAAATACAATTTGGATAAAGTGCTTATAGGTTATTGTAGCCCTGTCCATAGTCTTAATTTTCCATTAGGCTTGATTCCCTGCGATCGAAGGGTTTGGACACAGTGGCCATATCCCTCACACAACACTTTCAAGATAATTTCACTGTAAGCCAAATTTTCAAAAATGTATAAAAATTTTCACAAATACAATTTGGATCACAGTGGCCATATCCCTCACACAGCACTTTCAAGAGAATTTCACTCTAAGTCAAATTTTCAAAAATGTATAAAAATTTTCACAAATACAATTTGGATAAAGTGCTTATAGGTTATTTTAGCCCTGTCCATAGTCTTCATTTTCCATTAGGTTTGATTCCCTGCGATCGAAGGGGTTGGACATGGTGGCCATATCCCTCACACAGCACTTTCAAGAGAATTTCACTCTAAGTCAAATTTTCAAAAATGTATTAAAATTTTCACAAACACAATTTGGATAAAGTGCTTATAGGTTATTGTAGCCCTGTCCATAGTCTTCATTTTCCATTAGGTTTGATTCCCTGCGATCGAAGGGGTTGGACACGGTGGCCATATCCCTCACACAGCACTTTCAAGAGAATTTCACTCTAAGTCAAATTTTCAAAAATGTATAAAAATTTTCACAAATACAATTTGGATAAAGTGCTTATAGGTTATTGTAGCCCTATCCATAGTCTTCATTTTCCATTAGGTTTGATTCCCTGCGATCGAAGGGTTTGGACACAGTGGCCATATCCCTCACACAGCACTTTCAAGAGAATTTCACTCTAAGTCAAATTTTCAAAAATGTATAAAAATTTTCACAAATACAATTTGGATAAAGTGCTTATAGGTTATTGTAGCCCTGTCCATAGTCTTCATTTTCCATTAGTTTTGATTCCCTTCGATCGAAGGGGTTGGACACGGTGGCCATATCCCTCACACAGCACTTTCAAGAGAATTTCACTCTAAGTCAAATTTTCAAAAATGTATAAAAATTTTCACAAATACAATTTGGATAAAGTGCTTATAGGTTATTGTAGCCCTATCCATAGTCTTTATTTTCCATTAGGTTTGATTCCCTGCGATCGAAGGGTTTGGACACAGTGGCCATATCCCTCACACAGCACTTTCAAGAGAATTTCACTCTAAGTCAAATTTTCAAAAATGTATAAAAATTTTCACAAATACAATTTGGATAAAGTGCTTATAGGTTATTTTAGCCCTGTCCATAGTCTTCATTTTCCATTAGGTTTGATTCCCTGCGATCGAAGGGGTTGGACACGGTGGCCATATCCCTCACACAGCACTTTCAAGAGAATTTCACTCTAAGTCAAATTTTCAAAAATGTATTAAAATTTTCACAAACACAATTTGGATAAAGTGCTTATAGGTTATTGTAGCCCTGTCCATAGTCTTCATTTTCCATTAGGTTTGATTCCCTGCGATCGAAGGGGTTGGACACGGTGGCCATATCCCTCACACAGCACTTTCAAGAGAATTTCACTCTAAGTCAAATTTTCAAAAATGTATAAAAATTTTCACAAATACAATTTGGATAAAGTGCTTATAGGTTATTGTAGCCGTATCCATAGTCTTCATTTTCCATTAGGTTTGATTCCCTGCGATCGAAGGGTTTGGACACAGTGGCCATATCCCTCACACAGCACTTTCAAGAGAATTTCACTCTAAGTCAAATTTTCAAAAATGTATAAAAATTTTCACAAATACAATTTGGATAAAGTGCTTATAGGTTATTGTAGCCCTGTCCATAGTCTTCATTTTCCATTAGTTTTGATTCCCTTCGATCGAAGGGTTTGGACACAGTGGCCATATCCCTCACACAGCACTTTCAAGAGAATTTCACTCTAAGTCAAATTTTCAAAAATGTATAAAAATTTTCACAAATACAATTTGGATAAAGTGCTTATAGGTTATTGTAGCTTATAGGTTATTATAGCCCTGTCCATAGTCTTCATTTTCCATTAAGTTTGGTTCCATGCGATCGAAGGGTTTGGACACAGTGGCCATATCCCTCACACAGCACTTTCAAGAGAATTTCACTCTAAGTCAAATTTTCAAAAATTTATAAAAATTTTCACAAATACAATTTGGATAAAGTGCTTATAGGTTATTTTAGCCCTGTCCATAGTCTTCATTTTCCATTAGGTTTGATTCCCTGCGATCGAAGGGTTTGGACACAGTGGCCATATCCCTCACACAGCACTTTCAAGATAATTTCACTCTAAGCCAAATTTTCAAAAATGTATAAAAATTTTCACAAATACAATTTGGATAAAGTGCTTATAGGTTATTGTAGCCCTGTCCATAGTCTTCATTTTCCATTAGGTTTGATTCCCTGCGATCCACAGTGGTTCAAGAGGCCAATCTAGCTGGAAAAAAGTTATAACTTCTCTTCGGAAGCAGCTAGAAGTATGAAATTTTGAAATTATGTATTTCTTTTTGAAAGCATTCTTTGTACCAAAAGTGGGCGTTGAAGGTAAAATGGGCGTGTTAATTTTTTTGACATTTTTAAGAATGTGAAAATGTAATGAATTAGTATATTAATGTATTCATTTAGAGGTGCAGAAGACCCATTTTTGGCAATTTTTTGAAGAGGCGACTGTGCGCATAATCGAACGAGGGTTTCGGGCACCGCTTTTTAAGATTGAAGATAAATATGAAAATTTTTAAAATAACAAATTCTTTGTAATAATTATGAAATTTTCAGTACAAAGTTTTATTGAAATTTAACATATAACAAAGGAGACCCCACCACCAATATGCTCCCTTTGGGTACTCCACTAGGTTCGAACAGATATATTACACTAACATACAAAACAACATAAGATTATTAATTTATAAAATAATAATCTTTTATTAAAATTAGTCTACATCTTCCTGTATGAAAGGATCTAAAAGTAACGAAATCTCTTCATCCCCTAACAGTTCTTTATTTCGTGGGCTAAGAAATGGCTTTGTTGAAAAAGACGAAATTAATGGATCTGATGACAGAAGCAAATATTTGAAAAGATCTTCCATTGTTTTCTCTCGTGACATTTTTCTAGTGTGATGTTCGCGAATAAATCTGAAATCTTTGTTTCGAGACTCAAGTGCTTCCTCCGACATCATTCCTATTGGAAGTGCCGCATTTTGAATTATGTCTGCGCCGTGAATCAAAATTCTGTGGACACTCGATGGCATATAGTACCATTCATACAATTCCACGTATAGTTCCGCAGTATCCATCGCATACTTTCGGAACGCTTCCGCATTAATTGCATAACCAGATGACATAGTTCTCAAAATTATTCCTAGTCTTTTTATAAAACTTTCATTTACTCCTGTTATTTGAGAAGCTAAGGAAGGTTGTTGAAAAAATTTTCTGGCGGTATTACCGTCATTTGTGCTTCCTTCTCCCGGCTTAGGAATATCAATAAGCAAATTCATTTCTGATTTCAGAGCGTTAATTATTTCATATTTTCTTTTCTTCTGTGAAGCTTTATCGAACTCACTACAAGCTTGCCATTTTTTAATTTCAATTTTGTAAGATATATGCAATACACATTCCAGGCACCTTATCCACGCATGCAATGTCGATAACCCATATTCGTAAAGGTTGGTCCTTACATTCAAGGCTTTAATTTCGTTTAATTTATTCATAATGGTTGGCGTTGCTCCACAAATACCACATCTTTGAGTAGAGGAATCGCTAAGAATTGAGAAAACCTTGCCATCAATCATTGTCAAATAAAAAACATGTTTAACCATAACTGTATTATCTTCAATGTTAGCAGCTGTTGACACTATTGCATCAATTTGATTTTGTATGTAAATAGTTTCACCTTGAATCAAAGATTTTGTTCCTTTTCAAAAATAAGTTTAATCGGCCTGCAAAAACGTGTAGATGATGGACGTGGTTTTTCCCATATGATATCGTTACCGTACTTTAGCTGCAAAGGTACCAAGCACATTGCAAACAAATATTCATCTGTTTTACGGGAATCATTTGAACTAAAGTTTTGCTTATAGGTTGAGTGCCCACTGCTACCATCACACCCCCATTTATAAATCAAAGTCAATTCCGTATAATTGAATTCCTCTATGACCTCTTTTTGTAACTTTAAAATTCTACATGCAGTGTGATCAACTAAGTCCTGCAGAGGCACTTCTGCTATTACATCGGATACCTGTATTCCATTACTTGGGTAGCACTTTTGTTTAGCTTCCAAAATTCTATGATATGATGGGTATATATCCGCGTTACGAATCTTAGCACCAGTACGCATCGCATTATAACTTGCTTTTGTATATTTTCCATCGATAAACAGACGTAATGCTTCTTCGTATGTATATGGTACTGGTTCTTTAGAGTGTGCATTAACAATTTTTTTAATTTTAGTTGCTCTCGTGGGAGATTCATTTACGTTCTTTAGAATCGCGGCAGCATCTCTCTTGCCAGATTTATATAGACTAACGCCAGCAGCGAACAGGTGAACATCCACTAACTAAAGCAGACACTTCCAAACGCTTCCCTTTTTCAGATTTACCTAAAAAATCTGATCGAGGTCTGCCAAAATTTGACGTTGACGGTTGGATTCCTAAATCATCTGGAATTTTAAATAAGTTTTCAGAAGGAAGACAAAATAGTCCATCTAACCAAATTTTGTTAGAGTCTTCAAAATATTTCTTAGATCCTTTGGCTTTAATCCATCTTTCGTTAATTGAATACGTTAATCTCCGTACTGCTAACTTAACTTTATTGCAATAATCCTCTGTTTTAATTTTCTGTAACCCACTCTGAGCAAAATAATAGGTAATGACAGCATTTGCCCTTTCTTTGCTTTTCATTTTGGCAAACCACACATTATATAGTTCTCTCCGTGTTATGGATATTTTATCTATGTATATATGTATATAAAAAGTTTACCGGTAAATAATTGAAGCTAATTTTTTTTTCATCTAAAGTGGACATTACATAGAAAAACAGGGTACAATTCATTTCACGGGAATCCACGGGAATCATATTTAAAAGTTACTCTAAAAACCATAAAATGCTAAATATTTACTACACAAAAACATATTTCCTTTTACCTATTATTTTACACACAGAACATTTAAATTCGACATTTATTTATAATATAGCTAGAACATACCTGACATAATGCAGTATAAAAAAAAGAAAGTCAAAATGTGATTTTGTTTGATGTTACGATCAGTTCAAATATGATGCTGTGAATCGACTGGCCTCTTATAACAACAGAGACAATGCAATTGATCATTTTCCAAACATCATAACAAAGCAAATAAGAAAAAAATAAAAAAACCTGATATACAGTTATGAACAGTGGATAGTTATCTAACAATTACCAAAAAAATTGACTTTTTTCCAGCTAGATTGGCCTCTTGAACCACTGTGCGATCGAAGGGTTTGGACTCAGTGGCCATATCCCTCACACTGCACTTTCAAGAGAATTTCACTCTAAGTCAAATTTTCAAAAATGTATAAAAATTTTCACAAATACAATTTGGATAAAGTGCTTATAGGTTATTGTAGCCCTGTCCATAGTCTTCATTTTCCATTAGGTTTGATTCCCTGCGATCGAAGGGTTTGGACACAGTGGCCATATCCCTCACACAGCACTTTCAAGAGAATTTCACTCTAAGTCAAATTTTCAAAAATGTATAAAAATTTTCACAAATACAATTTGGATAAAGGGCTTATAGGTCATTGTAGCTTTTAGGTTATTGTAGCCCTGTCCATAGTCTTCATTTTCCATTAGGTTTGATTCCCTGCGATCGAAGGGTTTGGACACAGTGGCCATATCCCTCACACAGCACTTTCAAGAGAATTTCACTCTAAGTCAAATTTTCAAAAATGTATAAAAATTTTCACAAATACAATTTGGATAAAGTGCTTATACGTTATTGTAGCCCTGTCCATAGTCTTCATTTTCCATTAGGTTTGATTCCTTGCGATCGAAGGGTTTGGACACAGTGGCCATATCCCTCACACAGCACTTTCAAGAGAATTTCACTCTAAGTCAAATTTTCAAAAATGTATAAAAATTTTCACAAATACAATTTGGATAAAGTGCTTATAGGTTATTGTAGCCCTGTCCATAGTCTTAATTTTCCATTAGGTTTGATTCCCTGCGATCGAAGGGTTTGGACACAGTGGCCATATCCCTCACACAGCACTTTCAAGAGAATTTCACTCTAAGTCAAATTTTCAAAAATGTATAAAAACTTTCACAAATACAATTTGGATAAAGTGCTTATAGGTTATTGTAGCTTATAGGTTATTGTAGCCCTGTCCATAGTCTTCATTTTCCATTAGGTTTGATTCCCTGTGATCGAAGGGTTTGGACACGGTGGCCATATCCCTCACACAGCACTTTCAAGAGAATTTCACTCTAAGTCAAACTTTCAAGAATGTATAAAAATTTTCACAAATACAATTTTGATAAAGTGCTTATAGTTTATTGTAGCCCTGTCCATAGTCTTCATTTTCCATTAGGTTTGGTTCCCTGCGATCGAAGGGTTTGGACACAGTGGCCATATCCCTCACACCGCACTTTCAAGAGAATTTCACTCTAAGTCAAATTTTCAAAAATGTATAAAAATTTTCACAAATACAATTTGGATAAAGTGCTTATAGGTTATTGTAGCCCTGTCCATAGTCTTTATTTTCCATTAGGTTTGATTCCTTGCGATCGAAGGGTTTGGACACAGTGGCCATATCCCTCACACAGCACTTTCAAGAGAATTTCACTCTAAGTCAAATTTTCAAGAATGTATAAAAATTTTCACAAATACAATTTTGATAAAGTGCTTATAGTTTATTGTAGCCCTGTCCATAGTCTTTATTTTCCATTAGGTTTGATTCCCTGCGATCGAAGGGTTTGGACACAGTGGCCATATCCCTCACACAGCACTTTCAAGAGAATTTCACTCTAAGTCAAATTTTCAAGAATGTATAAAAATTTTCACAAATACAATTTTGATAAAGTGCTTATAGTTTATTGTAGCCCTGTCCATAGTCTTCATTTTCCATTAGGTTTGATTCCCTGCGATCGAAGGGTTTGGACACAGTGGCCATATCCCTCACACAGCACTTTCAAGAGAATTTCACTCTAAGTCAAATTTTCAAAAATGAATAAACATTTTCACAAATACAATTTGGATAAAGTGCTTATAGGTTATTGTAGCCCTGTCCATAGTCTTCATTTTCCATTAGGTTTGATTCCCTGCGATCGAAGGGTTTGGACACAGTGGCCATATGCCTCACACAGCACTTTCAAGAGAATTTCACTCTAAGTCAAATTTTCAAAAATGTATAAAAATTTTCACAAATACAATTTGGATAAAGGGCTTATAGGTTATTGTAGCCCTGTCCATAGTCTTCGTTTTCCATTAGGTTTGATTCCCTGAGATCGAAGGGTTTGGACACAGTGGCCATATCCCTCACACAGCACTTTCAAGAGAATTTCACTCTAAGTCAAATTTTCAAAAATGTATAAAAATTTTCACAAACACAACTTGGATAAAGTGCTTATAGGTTATTGTAGCTCTGTCCATAGTCTTCATTTTCCATTAGGTTTAATTCCCTGCGATCGAAGGGCTTGGACACAGTGGCCATATCCCTCACACAGCACTTTCAAGAGAATTTCACTCTAAGTCAAATTTTCAAAAATGAATAAACATTTTCACAAATACAATTTGGATAAAGTGCTTATAGGTTATTGTAGCCCTGTCCATAGTCTTCATTTTCCATTAGGTTTGATTCCCTGCGATCGAAGGGTTTGGACACAGTGGCCATATCCCTCACACAGCACTTTCAAGAGAATTTCACTCTAAGTCAAATTTTCAAAAATGTATAAAAATTTTCACAAATACAATTTGGATAAAGTGCTTATAGGTTATTGTAGCCCTGCCCATAGTCTTCATTTTCCATTAGGTTTGATTCCCTGAGATCGAAGGGTTTGGACACAGTGGCCATATCCCTCACACAGCACTTTCAAGAGAATTTCACTCTAAGTCAAATTTTCAAAAATGTATAAAAATTTTCACAAATACAATTTGGATAAAGTGCTTATATGTTATTGTAGCCCTGTCCATAGTCTTTATTTTCCATTAGGTTTGATTCCCTGCGATCGAAGGGTTTGGACACAGTGGCCATATCCCTCACACAGCACTTTCAAGAGAATTTCACTCTAAGTCAAATTTTCAAAAATGTATAAAAATGTTCACAAATACAATTTGGATAAAGTGCTTATAGGTTATTGTAGCCCTGTCCATAGTCTTCATTTTCCATTAGGTTTGATTCACTGCGATCGAAGGGTTTGGACACAGTGGCCATATCCCTCACACAGCACTTTCAAGAGAATTTCACTCTAAGTCAAATTTTCAAAAATGTATAAAAATTTTCACAAATACAATTTGGATAAAGGGCTTATAGGTTATTGTAGCCCTGTCCATAGTCTTCGTTTTCCATTAGGTTTGATTCCCTGAGATCGAAGGGTTTGGACACAGTGGCCATATCCCTCACACAGCACTTTCAAGAGAATTTCACTCTAAGTCAAATTTTCAAAAATGTATAAAAATTTTCACAAACACAACTTGGATAAAGTGCTTATAGGTTATTGTAGGCCTGTCCATAGTCTTCATTTTCCATTAGGTTTGATTCCCTGCGATCGAAGGGCTTGGACACAGTGGCCATATCCCTCACACAGCACTTTCAAGAGAATTTCGCTCTAAGTCAAATTTTCAAAAATGAATAAACATTTTCACAAATACAATTTGGATAAAGTGCTTATAGGTTATTGTAGCCCTGTCCATAGTCTTTATTTTCCATTAGGTTTGATTCCCTGCGATCGAAGGGTTTGGACACAGTGGCCATATCCCTCACACAGCACTTTCAAGAGAATTTCACTCTAAGTCAAATTTTCAAAAATGTATAAAAATTTTCACAAATACAATTTGGATAAAGTGCTTATAGGTTATTGTAGCCCTGTCCATAGTCTTCATTTTCCATTAGGTTTGATTCCCTGCGATCGAAGGGTTTGGACACAGTGGCCATATCCCTCACACAGCACTTTCAAGAGAATTTCACTCTAAGTCAAATTTTCAAAAATGTATAAAAATTTTCACAAATACAATTTGGATAAAGTGCTTATAGGTTATTGTAGCTTATAGGTTATTGTAGCCCTGTCCATAGTCTTCATTTTCCATTAGGTTTGATTCCCTGCGATCGAAGGGTTTGGACACGGTGGCCATATCCCTCACACAGCACTTTCAAGAGAATTTCACTCTAAGTCAAATTTTCAAGAATGTATAAAAATTTTCACAAATACAATTTTGATAAAGTGCTTATAGTTTATTGTAGCCCTGTCCATAGTCTTCATTTTCCATTAGGTTTGATTCCCTGCGATCGAAGGGTTTGGACACAGTGGCCATATCACTCACACAGCACTTTCAAGAGAATTTCACTCTAAGTCAAATTTTCAAAAATGTATAAAAATTTTCACAAATACAATTTGGATAAAGTGCTTATAGGTTATTGTAGCCCTGTCCATAGTCTTTATTTTCCATTACGTTTGATTCCCTGCGATCGAAGGGTTTGGACACAGTGGCCATATCCCTCACACAGCACTTTCAAGAGAATTTCACTCTTAAGTCAAATTTTCAAAAATGTATAAAAATTTTCACAAATACAATTTGGATAAAAAGCTTACAGGTTATTGTAGCCCTGTCCATAGTCTTCATTTTCCATTAGGTTTGATTCCCTGCGATTGAAGGGTTTGGACACAGTAGCCATATCCCTCACACAGCACTTTCAAGAGAATTTCACTCTAAGTCAAATTTTCAAAAATGTATAAAAATTTTCACAAATACAATTTGGATAAAAAGCTTATAGGTTATTGTAGCCCTGTCCATAGTCTTCATTTTCCATTAGGTTTGATTCCCTGCGATCGAAGGGTTTGGACACAGTGGCCATATCCCTCACACAGCACTTTCAAGAGAATTTCACTCTAAGTCAAATTTTCAAAAATTGTGAGGTCATATTAATTATTCTACTTTGTTTAACTGTTTTTTTTTTAAAAGGGGAAAAATTTTTATTGCATACATGGCTTTGAAATTTTAGTATATAAATTTTTTTTTAGAAATTTCATTATTTGAAAATTTTGTTTTTTTTGTGAAGACCGAAAGAAAGATACATTTTAAATTTTTATTAAGATATTTATTTTAAAAGTGCAAATAGTGGCATATTGGGGTTTTTTTTAAATCTCAAGATTTATTGCGGATTTGAGAAGAATATAAAGGTATTTATTGTAAATTTTAAATGTGGTTAGTGGGAAAATATATTTTTGTTTTGTATTTTGACAGTCCCTGGGTATTTGCATAAATTTTAATATTGTGGTCGTAGAGGAGCAATATACATAAACCCATAGAATAAAATCCGAATAATTTTAAAAGTTTGGTTTCTGGCAGAATAATTTCAGGACACAATTGCGAATTACCGGACTATACAACTAGGATTCATCGGAAGGGAGAACGACTTTTCACGAACGGAACTAGGTTCCTAGCGTGTCATCGTATGAACGTTCGTCCCTTCCATCTTACTTTCCATGCTATTTTACTTACCATTGTACTTACCGTACCATCTGATTTACCATAACTTAAATGCACTAGACATAATAATTATTTAGTATATATTACTTGACATGATAAAACTATAAAAAAACCTTACTTATACTTTCATTATTCAGTTTAAATTGAAGATTAGCTTTTCTTAAATCTAATTTTAAGTTAAATTCATCTTAATCATTTTTACTTAACCAATTTTTTTTTTTAAATGTATTAAATTATAAATTAAAACTCTAACAAACACTAGCACTCGCGCAAACACCAAAATATCATACATACATACATAAATATACCTAGTAACAGAAAATATGCTTAAATACTAAGCAGACAAGAACTACTATAACGACCCCGAACTCCAGGCCTGCAGTCATCGTGGGAAGTTTATTATGGTGAGTTTATTTTGCTAAATTAAATACATAGTCCATCTAAATTAAGAAGTAAATATGCATACGTGTATATATTTGAGTGATTTAAAAAAAAAAAAAAAAATAATAATATCAATACAAATATGCATATATACTACATTATAAATACATACTTTATCATATACACTTAAACATCAATTTTTTTTTTTACCAAATGTTTTAATTTATAATTCAAAATTTTTTTTTTAATTTCTAAATTAATTTGATTAGTTAAATTTTGTTAAATACCTAGAAAGAAAGAAAATATGAAGAATTTAAGACACACTTTAATTATTTTGTTTTGAATAAATTGTGAATTTGAAATGAATCACTAACTTTTCTTTAATAATTTCGCGAAACATGTAGGCAATTGTGAAGAAGAAAGCATAATGGGCTAATCCAAAAAAAATATACCTTGGATGGCAACGGTCATGGGTGGGTTTAGACAGGAATAGGACGAACACCATCAATTTCCTATTCCAAACAGAATTCACTTACATTCCCTATAATTTCTTTTTTATTTTACTTTTTCCCTTTATATTTTTTCTCCCCTTTTTTTTTTTTTGTGTGTAGTCGTTTTTTTTAGGGTTTGTTGCTACTATTTTTTTGTTATTTTTCCAGTAATGAACTGCCTTATCTTTAAGAAGATAAAGAATCCTCCCATTATCCCTGAGCCCGGCCGGAACTTAAAGTAGCACATTCTTCTGGGAGATAAGGCGCGGCTAGGACATGGTTCGTTACATAAAATAAATGGCGCCCAACGTGGGGCCCAGCAATGTTATTCATATTTTTATGTGATAAAACTTTTCAATTGATTTTCATCTTTGCTGAGGTTTCATAATATTTTTTTTCCGTGGTTTCGACTATAGGTTATTTTTAATTTTTTTTCCCACCTTTTCTTAATTTATATTGACCACATATGGATTATAAGTTATGGACTACTTCTATAAATTGGTACCTAATGTTCATATATGAAGATTAAATTTTTTTTTCCCGGTATATCAAGTTCTATTTGATAATGTGGTTCTTTTAATATTACAGGATTACATTCATGGAAATTTTGATGTATTACATTCGGTTATTATTCTATCAAAATTATTATTTGTATTAAAATGTTTGAGATTTTATAACTGATTAGGTCGGTTATTTACTCACAATTTTATTACAAGTTTCCTTTTTTATATTATTTGTAGACTTTGAGGTTGGGATTACTATATTGAATATTTATTTGTTTATAGCGCTGACTTCAATGGTTACAATACAATATTTTTTGTTTTTTTGTTTTGAGTTTATTTTGGGGGTGTATGTTGAATTTTATTTTGTTTTATAATTGCTTTTCTTATTTTTACAATTGTCACATGGAGTAGCGAAATAAATTTAAGATTGATTAATTTACTTTTGCTTGTTTGAATATGGTTTTGACTAGAAGCCAGGAGAATTTATCTAATATTGACCAACCGACAAACTGTAGTTTAACAGTTAGTTTTGAACAGGAGAATACGACCTCCACATCCAAGGGTGCACGACCTAAGGGACCGTCTCGTAACCGAGACAACACTGGAACTGATAATTCCAGACAAGCGGTTAATCCGCAATCTGACAATACCGAAGATGCTCAATTTAGACATATCGTTGAAAATTCTTTACAATCTTTTCGTGTCGAAATGCAAAGTTTTATTCGAAATGAATTTCAAAATATGTTTCAAAATATGGGTATTAATACTCCGAATGAAAATAATATACCTGACGTTTCATTAGATACAAATTCCCACTCTTCTCCACGACCAAATAACAATTTTTCACAAAATAACTACTCGGCTGATAAGATTTTAAATATAATTCGTAACTGGCGAATTAAATTTAGTGGCCATGATAACCAGATGCCAGTCGATGAGTTTATTTATCGTGTTAACATTTTGACAGTTAAGAATTTGAATGGGGATTATGGTGTCTTAAGTGATCATGCACATTGTCTATTTGAAGGAAAAGCGCTTGAATGGTTTTGGCGTTATCATCGGGAACATGATAATGTTGATTGGGGTACACTGACGAACTCTTTACGTGACAAATATAAGGTTGACTACAACGACTTTGACATTTTGGATGACATTAGACGTCGTAAACAGAAACCAAACGAGACATTTGACGATTACTTGGACACAATATCGGCTTCCACTGACAAATTAAAATCACCACTATTAGATCGCGATTTATGTGAAATTATACTTAGGAACTTGAGAAGTGAAATTCGCCATGAACTAATTCACTTGGAAATTTCTAGTCTTACTCAACTTCGGCGTGAGGTTAAGAAGCATGAGAGATTTGTCAAGGAACTGCATTTCGAGTCTCGTAAATTGACACGTGGTCATGTTGCAGAGGTGATAGACAAGGGACCGGATGCTGTTGAGGTTAGTGATGAGAGGATTAAGGTCGATGATGAGGTTTGCGCAGTTAAACGGGATATTAGATGCTGGAACTGTGATAAACTGGGGCACACGTACTTTGACTGCATGGAAACCAGGCGGATATTTTGCTACGGTTGTGGGATTAAGGACGTATTTAAGCCCACATGTGTGGTTTGCAAACACAAGACGGGAAACGGACTGAAGGATGTCCGTCGGAAATAGAACGGGCATCCATGACAATTGAGCCGGACTTAAGTCAGACAAAGACTACTATTGACAATAACATTGACCAAGTGCATCCATTGATGAGACCTTACCATGTACGGTTAAGAGAATATCAGCAAGTTCGTGCCAGAATCTTTGGAGGTAATTCATTTTCAAATAGAAAATTAAGATCTATCAAACGAATCCGCGAACATTTTCGACAAATTAAAATGCTTAAAAATTCTGTCATTTCATCCCTTGTTGAAAAGGATTTGGACAATGGGCCTTATGCCAAATTGAAAGTTGGTGACACATTTTATTTCGCTTTGTTGGATAGCGGAGCAAATACCAGTGTCATTGGTGGAAATTTATGTTCGCGGGTTCAAAATAATAGTAGTTTTCGGAAAATTAAAGGTAGCGTAAGAACCGCTGATGGACAAAGGCAGGATGTTGTAGGTACGGTGACTTTGGATATAACGTTCCATGGACAGACGAAGTTGGTGAAGTTTATTGTAGTACCGACCATACAACAGGACATAATTTGTGGATATGACTTTTGGACTTCTTTTGGACTGAAAATTTCGACTCCGGTCATTGGTGAAATTGACTGTACTGGGTCCAATCCGGATAAATTACAATTAACGCAGGAACAGACACAAAGACTAGACAAAATTATTTCCATGTTTCCGGACTCCGAAAAGGAAGGTTTGGGGTGCACATCGGTGATAGAGCATTCTATCAGAACTGGTGACACAAAGCCTATTAAACAGCGTTATTATCCAATCTCTCCAGCTGTGGAGAAACTGTTGTGTACTGAATTAGATCGAATGCTTTCCCTCGGAGTTATAGAAGAAGCACCTAGTTCTCCTTGGTCTTCACCAACCGTTGTTGTAGTTAAGCCTGATAAAGTGAGAATGTGTGTTGACAGCAGGAAATTAAACTCAGTGACAGAAAAGGACGCTTACCCGATACCAAACATTGACGGACATATTGCAAGACTTCCTCCGGTTTATTGCATTTCAAAGATAGATTTGAAAGATGCCTTTTGGCAGATTAAACTGGAGGAAAGCTCAAAATCCAAGACTGCTTTCACAGTCTGTAATCGGCCATTGTACCAGTTTACAAGAATGCCGTTTGGATTGTGTAATGCACCGCAAACGTTGTGCCGACTTATGGACATTGTTATTCCGTACAACTTAAAGACGCATGTATTCGTTTACTTAGATGACCTTTTAATTGTTTCACACGACTTTGAAGAACACCTGACACATTTATTAGAGGTAGCAACTCATTTAAGAAAAGCAGGCTTAACTATAAATATAAAGAAAAGTTGTTTTGCATTGAATAAGGTGAAGTACTTGGGTTACGTGGTTGGGAACGGGACACTACAAGTGGACGGGGACAAGGTTAGGGCTATACGTGACTTTCCTGTACCGAGGTCAATACGACACTTACGACGATTTCTAGGAATGACTGGTTGGTACCGACGATTTATTAGGGACTATTCTACTGTGACATTTCCATTGACGGAACTATTGACGAAGAAGAAAATGTTTGTTTGGACTGACATGGCTCAGGGCGCCTTCGATGATTTGAAAACTAGACTGACATCTGCTCCATTACTGATCCACCCAAACTATAGTAAACCTTTTGTACTCCAATGCGACGCAAGCACTTTTGGAGTTGGAGCAGTTTTAGCTCAGGAAGACGAAAACGGAATAGAGCAACCTATTGCATATATGTCGCATAAATTGAACAAGGCGCAGCGGAACTATAGCATCACTGAGCTCGAATGTTTGGCAGTATTAATGGCAGTTAAGAAATTCAGGCCATATATCGAAGGTCAAGAATTTAAGGTCGTTACAGATCACGCGAGCTTAAAGTGGCTTATGAATCAACGCGATTTATCTGGACGATTGGCAAGGTGGTCTCTAAAGCTTCAGGGTTTTTATTTTTCTATTGAACACCGAAAAGGAAAAGACAATGTAGTCCCTGATGCATTGTCTCGGGCTCATGAAGGTGAAGAATTCGTGAATTCAATCGAGATTGAAAACGTTCCGACAATTGACTTGGCCTCGGATGAATTTGGCACTAGGGAATATGTTGAGTTGCGTGACTGTTTACGGAATTCTGATTTACCGGACTTTAAGATTGTTGATAGGTATGTCTACAAAAGGACTGATTTTTCGAATGGGTCGACTGATGAATCGGGTGCTTGGAAGTTATTGGTACCCACTGGACTAAGACAAAGTGTTATTTATTCGGCGCATGATATTCCAAAATCTTCGCACGGTGGAATTGCGAAGACCTTGGAGCGCATTAGACGGTATTTTTATTGGCCAAGACTTGTAACGGATGTCAGGGACTACATTCGAAAATGCGACTTGTGTAGGACGTCTAAGACACCAACGACTATTCTAAGACCTCCACTTGGACAATTTGTTAAAACTGACCGACCATTTCAAAGACTATATATTGATCTGATAGGACCGTTACCTAGGACAAGGGCGGGTAATATTGGGATGTTGATAATACTTGACCATTTTTCTAAATTTTCATTTTTGAAGCCTTTACGGAAATTTGTTTCTAAGGACATAGTAAACTATTTACAAACGGAAATTTTTGACTGTTATGGTGTACCTGAAGTATTGGTGTCGGATAATGGATCACAGTTCAAATGCAAAGATTTCCAGAAATTTTTGAGCAAACAAGGAGTTAATCATATGCTAACTGCGGTGTACAGTCCTCAGGCTAATGCAAGTGAACGCGTTAACCGTTCCATTAATGAAGCTTTGAGGTCGTATATTCGAAAGGATCAGCGAGAATGGGATCAGTACATTGGTAGTATAAACTGTGCACTGAGAAATAGCGTACACCAATCTTTGGGTAAGACACCATATCAGGTAATATTCGGACAGACTATGGTTACACATGGTTCGGACTACAGACTTTTGGCCAAATTGGATCTTCTAGCAGACTCGGATATATGTTTGGAACGGCAGGACAATTTTTCCATTATACGGGATGAAATACGTGAATACATGCGGAGAGCATATGAGAAAAACGCACGTACTTATAATTTAAGATCACGGACAAAGGATTACGAAATCGGACAGGAGGTTATACGGAGAAATTTTACACAGAGTTCAAAAATTGAATATTTTAATTCAAAATTGGCTCCTGTTGGCATTCGGGCTAGAATTGTTCGCAAAGTGGGACATGTTAATTATGAATTACAGGATTTGGACAATGGGAATAGGGGGGTTTATCACGCAAAGGACATCTGGACATGATTTTATGACCGTTGACGGATATGAATTTGGGGTTTGTGATATCGCCCTTTACAGAACCAGTCTTTCGCACTTTTGCGTTCTTATACTGTTTCTGTTTTGTGAGGTCATATTAATTATTCTACTTTGTTTAACTGTTTTTTTTTTAAAAGGGGAAAAATTTTTATTGCATACATGGCTTTGAAATTTTAGTATATAAATTTTTTTTTAGAAATTTCATTATTTGAAAATTTTGTTTTTTTTGTGAAGACCGAAAGAAAGATACATTTTAAATTTTTATTAAGATATTTATTTTAAAAGTGCAAATAGTGGCATATTGGGGTTTTTTTTAAATCTCAAGATTTATTGCGGATTTGAGAAGAATATAAAGGTATTTATTGTAAATTTTAAATGTGGTTAGTGGGAAAATATATTTTTGTTTTGTATTTTGACAGTCCCTGGGTATTTGCATAAATTTTAATATTGTGGTCGTAGAGGAGCAATATACATAAACCCATAGAATAAAATCCGAATAATTTTAAAAGTTTGGTTTCTGGCAGAATAATTTCAGGACACAATTGCGAATTACCGGACTATACAACTAGGATTCATCGGAAGGGAGAACGACTTTTCACGAACGGAACTAGGTTCCTAGCGTGTCATCGTATGAACGTTCGTCCCTTCCATCTTACTTTCCATGCTATTTTACTTACCATTGTACTTACCGTACCATCTGATTTACCATAACTTAAATGCACTAGACATAATAATTATTTAGTATATATTACTTGACATGATAAAACTATAAAAAAACCTTACTTATACTTTCATTATTCAGTTTAAATTGAAGATTAACTTTTCTTAAATCTAATTTTAAGTTAAATTCATCTTAATCATTTTTACTTAACCAATTTTTTTTTTTAAATGTATTAAATTATAAATTAAAACTCTAACAAACACTAGCACTCGCGCAAACACCAAAATATCATACATACATACATAAATATACCTAGTAACAGAAAATATGCTTAAATACTAAGCAGACAAGAACTACTATAAAGACCCCGAACTCCAGGCCTGCAGTCATCGTGGGAAGTTTATTATGGTGAGTTTATTTTGCTAAATTAAATACATAGTCCATCTAAATTAAGAAGTAAATATGCATACGTGTATATATTTGAGTGATTTAAAAAAAAAAAAAAAAATAATAATATCAATACAAATATGCATATATACTACATTATAAATACATACTTTATCATATACACTTAAACATCAATTTTTTTTTTACCAAATGTTTTAATTTATAATTCAAAATTTTTTTTTTAATTTCTAAATTAATTTGATTAGTTAAATTTTGTTAAATACCTAGAAAGAAAGAAAATATGAAGAATTTAAGACACACTTTAATTATTTTGTTTTGAATAAATTGTGAATTTGAAATGAATCACTAACTTTTCTTTAATAATTTCGCGAAACATGTAGGCAATTGTGAAGAAGAAAGCATAATGGGCTAATCCAAAAAAAATATACCTTGGATGGCAACGGTCATGGGTGGGTTTAGACAGGAATAGGACGAACACCATCAATTTCCTATTCCAAACAGAATTCACTTACATTCCCTATAATTTCTTTTTTATTTTACTTTTTCCCTTTATATTTTTTCTCCCCTTTTTTTTTTTTGTGTGTAGTCGTTTTTTTTAGGGTTTGTTGCTACTATTTTTTTGTTATTTTTCCAGTAATGAACTGCCTTATCTTTAAGAAGATAAAGAATCCTCCCATTATCCCTGAGCCCGGCCGGAACTTAAAGTAGCACATTCTTCTGGGAGATAAGGCGCGGCTAGGACATGGTTCGTTACAAAATGTATAAACATTTTCACAAATACAATTTGGATAAAGTGCTTATAGGTTATTGTAGCCCTGTCCATAGTCTTCATTTTCCATTAGGTTTGATTCCCTGCGATCGAAGGGTTTGGACACAGTGGCCATATCCCTCACACAGCACTTTCAAGAGAATTTCACTCTAAGTAAAATTTTCAAAAATGTATAAAAATTTTCACAAATACAATTTGGATAAAGTGCTTATAGGTTATTGTAGCCCTGTCCATAGTCTTCGTTTTCCATTACGTTTGATTCCCTGAGATCGAAGGGTTTGGACACAGTGGCCATATCCCTCACACAGCACTTTCAAGAGAATTTCACTCTAAGTCAAATTTTCAAAAATGTATAAAAATTTTCACAAACACAATTTGGATAAAGTGCTTATAGGTTATTGTAGCCCTGTCCATAGTCTTCATTTTCCATTAGGTTTGATTCCCTGCGATCGAAGGGTTTGGACACAGTGGCCATATCCCTCACACAGCACTTTCAAGAGAATTTCACTCTAAGTCAAATTTTCAAAAATGTATAAACATTTTCACAAATACAATTTGGATAAAGTACTTATAGGTTATTGTAGCCCTGTCCATAGTCTTCATTTTCCATTAGGTTTGATTTCGTGCGATCGAAGGGTTTAGACACAGTGGCCATATCCCTCACACAGCACTTTCAAGAGAATTTCACTCTAAGTCAAATTTTCAAAAATGTATAAAAATGTTCACAAATACAATTTGGATAAAGTGCTTATAGGTTATTGTAGCCCTGTCCATAGTCTTCATTTTCCATTAGGTTTGATTCCCTGAGATCGAAGGGCTTGGACACAGTGGCCATATCCCTCACACAGCACTTTCAAGAGAATTTCACTCTAAGTCAAATTTTCAAAAATGTATAAAAATTTTCACAAATACAATTTGGATAAAGTGCTTATAGGTTATTGTAGCCCTGTCCATAGTCTTCATTTTCCATTAGGTTTGATTCCCTGCGATCGAAGGGTTTAGACACAGTAGCCATATCCCTCACACAGCACTTTCAAGAGAATTTCACTCTAAGTCAAATTTTCAAAAATGTATAAAAATTTTCACAAATACAATTTGGATAAAGTGCTTATAGGTTATTGTAGCCCTGTCCATAGTCTTCATTTTCCATTAGGTTTGATTCCCTGCGATCGAAGGGTTTAGACACAGTGGCCATATTCCTCACACAGCACTTTCAAGAGAATTTCACTCTAAGTCAAATTTTCAAAAATGTATAAAAATTTTCACAAATACAATTCGGATAAAAGTCTTATAGGTTATTGTAGCCCTGTCCATAGTCTTCATTTTCCATTAGGTTTGATTCCCTGCGATCGAAGGGTTTAGACACAGTGGCCATATCCCTCACACAGCACTTTCAAGAGAATTTCACTCTAAGTAAAATTTTCAAAAATGTATAAAAATTTTCACAAATACAATTTGGATAAAGTGGTTATAGGTTATTGTAGCCCTGTCCATTGTCTTCATTTTCCATTAGGTTTGATTCCCTGCGATCGAAGGGTTTGGACACAGTGGCCATATCCCTCACACAGCACTTTCAAGAGAATTTCACTCTAAGTCAAATTTTCAAAAATGTATAAAAATTTTCACAAATACAATTTGGATAAAGTGCTTATAGGTTATTGTAGCCCTGCCCATAGTCTTCATTTTCCATTAGGTTTGATTCCTTGCGATCTAAGGGTTTGGACACAGTGGCCATATCCCTCACACAGCACTTTCAAGAGAATTTCACTCTAAGTCAAATTTTCAAAAATGTATAAACATTTTCACAAATACAATTTGGATAAAGTGCTTATAGGTTATTGTAGCCCTGTCCATAGTCTTAATTTTCCATTAGGTTTGATTCCCTGCGATCGAAGGGTTTGGACACAGTGGCCATATCCCTCACACAGCACTTTCAAGAGAATTTCACTCTAAGTCAAATTTTCAAAAATGTATAAAAATTTTCACAAATACAATTTGGATAAAGTACTTATAGGTTATTGTAGCCCTGTCCATAGTCTTCATTTTCCATTAGGTTTGATTCCGTGCGATCGAAGGGTTTAGACACAGTGGCCATATCCCTCACACAGCACTTTCAAGAGAATTTCACTCTAAGTCAAATTTTCAAAAATGTATAAAAATTTTCACAAATACAATTTGGATAAAGTGCTTATAGGTTATTGTAGCCCTGTCCATAGGCTTCATTTTCCATTAGGTTTGATTCCCTGAGATCGAAGGGCTTGGACACAGTGGCCATATCCCTCACACAGCACTTTCAAGAGAATTTCACTCTAAGTCAAATTTTCAAAAATGTATAAAAATTTTCACAAATACAATTTGGATAAAGTGCTTATAGGTTATTGTAGCCCTGTCCATAGTCTTCATTTTCCATTAGGTTTGATTCCCTGCGATCGAAGGGTTTGGACACAGTGGCCATATCCCTCACACAGCACTTTCAAGAGAATTTCACTCTAAGTCAAATTTTCAAAAATGTATAAAAATTTTCACAAATACAATTTGGATAAAGTGCTTATAGGTTATTGTAGCCCTGTCCATAGTCTTCGTTTTCCATTAGGTTTGATTCCCTGAGATCGAAGGGTTTGGACACAGTGGCCATATCCCTCACACAGCACTTTCAAGAGAATTTCACTCTAAGTCAAATTTTCAAAAATGTATAAAAATTTTCACAAACACAGTTTGGATAAAGTGCTTATAGGTTATTGTAGCCCTGTCCATAGTCTTCATTTTCCATTAGGTTTGATTCCCTGCGATCGAAGGGCTTGGACACAGTGGCCATATCCCTCACACAGCACTTTCAAGAGAATTTCACTCTAAGTCAAATTTTCAAAAATGTATAAACATTTTCACAAATACAATTTGGATAAAGTGCTTATAGGTTTTTATAGCCCTGTCCATAGTCTTCATTTTCCATTAGGTTTGATTCCCTGCGATCGAAGGGTTTGGACACAGTGGCCATATGCCTCACACAGCACTTTCAAGAGAATTTCACTCTAAGTCAAATTTTCAAAAATGTATAAACATTTTCACAAATACAATTTGGATAAAGTGCTTATAGGTTATTGTAGCCCTGTCCATAGTCTTCATTTTCCATTAGGTTTGATTCCCTGCGATCGAAGGGTTTGGACACAGTGGCCATATCCCTCACACAGCACTTTCAAGAGAATTTCACTTTAAGTCAAATTTTCAAAAATTTATAAAAATTTTCACAAATACAATTTGGATAAAGTACTTATAGGTTATTGTAGCCCTGTCCATAGTCTTCATTTTCCATTAGGTTTGATTCCGTGCGATCGAAGGGTTTAGACACAGTGGCCATATCCCTCACACAGCACTTTCAAGAGAATTTCACTCTAAGTCAAATTTTCAAAAATGTATAAAAATTTTCACAAATACAATTTTGATAAAGTGCTTATAGGTTATTGTAGCCCTGTCCATAGTCTTCATTTTCCATTAGGTTTGATTCCCTGAGATCGAAGGGCTTGGACACAGTGGCCATATGCCTCACACAGCACTTTCAAGAGAATTTCACTCTAAGTCAAATTTTCAAAAATGTATAAACATTTTCACAAATACAATTTGGATAAAGTGCTTATAGGTTATTGTAGCCCTGTCCATAGTCTTCATTTTCCATTAGGTTTGATTCCCTGCGATCGAAGGGTTTGGACACAGTGGCCATATCCCTCACACAGCACTTTCAAGAGAATTTCACTCTAAGTCAAATTTTCAAAAATGTATAAACATTTTCACAAATACAATTTGGATAAAGTGCTTATAGGTTTTTATAGCCCTGTCCATAGTCTTCATTTTCCATTAGGTTTGATTCCCTGCGATCGAAGGGTTTGGACACAGTGGCCATATGCCTCACACAGCACTTTCAAGAGAATTTCACTCTAAGTCAAATTTTCAAAAATGTATAAACATTTTCACAAATACAATTTGGATAAAGTGCTTATAGGTTATTGTAGCCCTGTCCATAGTCTTCATTTTCCATTAGGTTTGAATCCCTGCGATCGAAGGGTTTGGACACAGTGGCCATATCTCTCACAGAGCACTTTCAAGAGAATTTCACTCTAAGTCAAATTTTCAAAAATGTATAAAAATTTTCACAAATACAATTTGGATAAAGTGCTTATAGGTTATTGTAGCCCTGTCCATTGTCTTCATTTTCCATTAGGTTTGATTCCCTGCGATCGAAGGGTTTGGACACAGTGGCCATATCCCTCACACAGCACTTTCAAGAGAATTTCACTCTAAGTCAAATTTTCAAAAATGTATAAAAATTTTCACAAATACAATTTGGATAAAATGCTTACAGGTTATTGTAGCCCTGCCCATAGTCTTCATTTTCCATTAGGTTTGATTCCTTGCGATCGAAGGGTTTGGACACAGTGGCCATATCCCTCACACAGCACTTTCAAGAGAATTTCACTCTAAGTCAAATTTTCAAAAATGTATAAAAATTTTCACAAATACAATTTGGATAAAGTACTTATAGGTTATTGTAGCCCTGTCCATAGTCTTCATTTTCCATTAGGTTTGATTCCCTGAGATCGAAGGGCTTGGACACAGTGGCCATATCCCTCACACAGCACTTTCAAGAGAATTTCACTCTAAGTCAAATTTTCAAAAATGTATAAAAATTTTCACAAATACAATTTGGATAAAGTGCTTATAGGTTATTGTAGCCCTGTCCATAGTCTTCATTTTCCATTAGGTTTGATTCCCTGCGATCGAAGGGCTTGGACACAGTGGCCATATCCCTCACACAGCACTTTCAAGAGAATTTCACTATAAGTCAAATTTTCAAAAATGTATAAAAATTTTCACAAATACAATTTGGATAAAGTGCTTATAGGTTATTGTAGCCCTGTCCATAGTCTTCATTTTCCATTAGGTTTGATTCCCTGCGATCGAAGGGTTTAGACACATTGGCCATATCCCTCACACAGCACTCTCAAGAGAATTTCACTCTAAGTCAAATTTTCAAAAATGTATAAAAATTTTCACAAATACAATTTGGGTAAAGTGCTTATAGGTTATTGTAGCCCTGTCCATAGTCTTCATTTTCCATTAGGTTTGATTCCCTGCGATCGAAGGGTTTAGACACAGTGGCCATATCCCTCACACAGCACTTTCAAGAGAATTTCACTCTAAGTCAAATTTTCAAAAATATATAAAAATTTTCACAAATACAATTTGGATAAAGTGCTTATAGGTTATTGTAGCCCTGTCCATAGTCTTCATTTTCCATTAGGTTTGATTCCCTGCGATCGAAGGTTTTAGACACAGTGGCCATATCCCTCACACAGCACTTTCAAGAGAATTTCACTCTAAGTAAAATTTTCAAAAATGTATAAAAATTTTCACAAATACAATTTGGATAAAGTGGTTATAGGTTATTGTAGCCCCGTCCATAGTCTTCATTTTCCATTAGGTTTGATTCCCTGCGATCGAAGGGTTTGGACACAGTGGCCATATCCCTCACACAGCACTTTCAAGAGAATTTCACTCTAAGTCAAATTTTCAAAAATGTATAAAAATTTTCACAAATACAATTTGGATAAAGTGCTTATAGGTTATTGTAGCCCTGTCCATAGTCTTCATTTTCCATTAGGTTTGATTCCCTGAGATCGAAGGGCTTGGACACAGTGGCCATATCCCTCACACAGCACTTTCAAGAGAATTTCACTCTAAGTCAAATTTTCAAAAATGTATAAAAATTTTCACAAATACAATTTGGATAAAGTGCTTATAGGTTATTGTAGCCCTGTCCATAGTCTTCATTTTCCATTAGGTTTGATTCCCTGCGATCGAAGGGTTTGGACACAGTGGCCATATCCCTCACACAGCACTTTCAAGAGAATTTCACTCTAAGTCAAATTTTCAAGAATGTATAAAAATTTTCACAAATACAATTTTGATAAAGTGCTTATAGTTTATTGTAGCCCTGTCCATAGTCTTCATTTTCCATTAGGTTTGGTTCCCTGCGATCGAAGGGTTTGGACACTGTGGCCATATCCCTCACACAGCACTTTCAAGAGAATTTCACTCTAAGTCAAATTTTCAAAAATGTATAAAAATTTTCACAAATACAATTTGGATAAAGTGCTTATAGGTTATTGTAGCCCTGTCCATAGTCTTTATTTTCCATTAGGTTTGATTCCCTACGATCGAAGGGTTTGGACACAGTGACCATATCCCTCACACAGCACTTTCAAGAGAATTTCACTCTAAGTCAAATTTTCAAGAATGTATAAAAATTTTCACAAATACAATTTTGATAAAGTGCTTATAGTTTATTGTAGCCCTGTCCATAGTTCTTATTTTCCATTAGGTTTGATTCCCTGCGATCGAAGGGTTTGGACACAGTGGCCATATCCCTCACACAGCACTTTCAAGAGAATTTCACTCTAAGTCAAATTTTCAAAAATGTATAAAAATTTTCACAAATAAAATTTGGATAAAGTGCTTATAGGTTATTGTAGCTTATAGGTTATTGTAGCCCTGTCCATAGTCTTCATTTTCCATTAGGTTTGATTCCCTGCGATCGAAGGGTTTGGACACAGTGACCATATCCCTCACACAGCACTTTCAAGGGAATTTCACTCTAAGTCAAATTTTCAAAAATGTATAAAAATTTTCACAAATACAATTTGGATAAAGTGGTTATAGGTTATTGTAGCCCTGTCCATAGTCTTCATTTTCCATTAGGTTTGATTCCCTGCGATCGAAGGGTTTGGACACAGTGGCCATATCCCTCACACAGCACTTTCAAGAGAATTTCACTCTAAGTCAAATTTTCAAAAATGTATAAAAATTTTCACAAATACAATTTGGATAAAGTACTTATAGGTTATTGTAGCCCTGTCCATAGTCTTCATTTTCCATTAGGTTTGATTCCGTGCGATCGAAGGGTTTAGACACAGTGGCCATATCCCTCACACAGCACTTTCAAGAGAATTTCACTCTAAGTCAAATTTTCAAAAATGTATAAACATTTTCACAAATACAATTTGGATAAAGTGCTTATAGGTTATTGTAGCCCTGTCCATAGTCTTCATTTTCCATTAGGTTTGATTCCCTGAGATCGAAGGGCTTGGACACAGTGGCCATATCCCTCACACAGCACTTTCAAGAGAATTTCACTCTAAGTCAAATTTTCAAAAATGTATAAAAATTTTCACAAATACAATTTGGATAAAGTACTTATAGGTTATTGTAGCCCTGTCCATAGTCTTCATTTTCCATTAGGTTTGATTCCGTGCGATCGAAGGGTTTAGACACAGTGGCCATATCCCTCACACAGCACTTTCAAGAGAATTTCACTCTAAGTCAAATTTTCAAAAATGTATAAACATTTTCACAAATACAATTTGGATAAAGTGCTTATAGGTTATTGTAGCCCTGTCTATAGTCTTCATTTTCCATTAGGTTTGATTCCCTGCGATCGAAGGGTTTAGACACATTGGCCATATCCCTCACAAAGCACTCTCAAGAGAATTTCACTCTAAGTCAAATTTTCAAAAATGTATAAAAATTTTCACAAATACAATTTGGATAAAGTGCTTATAGGTTATTGTAGCCCTGTCCATAGTCTTCATTTTCCATTAGGTTTGATTCCCTGCGATCGAAGGTTTTAGACACAGTGGCCATATCCCTCACACAGCACTTTCAAGAGAATTTCACTCTAAGTAAAATTTTCAAAAATGTATAAAAATTTTCACAAATACAATTTGGATAAAGTGGTTATAGGTTATTGTAGCCCTGTCCATAGTCTTCATTTTCCATTAGGTTTGATTCCCTGCGATCGAAGGGTTTGGACACAGTGGCCATATCCCTCACACAGCACTTTCAAGAGAATTTCACTCTAAGTCAAATTTTCAAAAATGTATAAAAATTTTCACAAATACAATTTGGATAAAGTGCTTATAGGTTATTGTAGCCCTGTCCATAGTCTTCATTTTCCATTAGGTTTGATTCCCTGAGATCGAAGGGCTGGGACACAGTGGCCATATCCCTCACACAGCACTTTCAAGAGAATTTCACTCTAAGTCAAATTTTCAAAAATGTATAAAAATTTTCACAAATACAATTTGGATAAAGTGCTTATAGGTTATTGTAGCCCTGTCCATAGTCTTCATTTTCCATTAGGTTTAATTCCCTGCGATCGAAGGGTTTGGACACAGTGGCCATATTCCTCACACAGCACTTTCAAGAGAATTTCACTCTAAGTCAAATTTTCAAGAATGTATAAAAATTTTCACAAATACAATTTTGATAAAGTGCTTATAGTTTATTGTAGCCCTGTCCATAGTCTTCATTTTCCATTAGGTTTGGTTCCCTGCGATCGAAGGGTTTGGACACTGTGGCCATATCCCTCACACAGCACTTTCAAGAGAATTTCACTCTAAGTCAAATTTTCAAAAATGTATAAAAATTTTCACAAATACAATTTGGATAAAGTGCTTATGGGTTATTGTAGCCCTGTCCATAGTCTTTATTTTCCATTAGGTTTGATTCCCTACGATCGAAGGGTTTGGACACAGTGACCATATCCCTCACACAGCACTTTCAAGAGAATTTCACTCTAAGTCAAATTTTCAAGAATGTATAAAAATTTTCACAAATACAATTTTGATAAAGTGCTTATAGTTTATTGTAGCCCTGTCCATAGTTCTTATTTTCCATTAGGTTTGATTCCCTGCGATCGAAGGGTTTGGACACAGTGGCCATATCCCTCACACAGCACTTTCAAGAGAATTTCACTCTTAGTCAAATTTTCAAAAATGTATAAAAATTTTCACAAATACAATTTGGATAAAGTGCTTATAGGTTATTGTAGCTTATAGGTTATTGTAGCTTATAGGTTATTGTAGCCCTGTCCATAGTCTTCATTTTCCATTAGGTTTGATTCCCTGCGATCGAAGGGTTTAGACACAGTGGCCATATCCCTCACACAGCAATTTCAAGAGAATTTCACTCTAAGTCAAATTTTCAAAAATGTATAAAAATTTTCACAAATACAATTTGGATAAAGTGCTTATAGGTTATTGTAGCCCTGTCCATAGTCTTCATTTTCCATTAGGTTTGATTCCCTGAGATCGAAGGGTTTGGACACAGTGGCCATATCCCTCACACAGCACTTTCAAGAGAATTTCACTCTAAGTCAAATTTTCAAAAATGTATAAACATTTTCACAAATACAATTTGGATAAAGTGCTTATAGGTTATTGTAGCTTATAGGTTATTGTAGCCCTGTCCATAGTCTTCATTTTCCATTAGGTTTGATTCCCTGCGATCGAAGGGTTTAGACACAGTGGCCATATCCCTCACACAGCACTTTCAAGAGAATTTCACTCTAAGTAAAATTTTCAAAAATGTATAAAAATTTTCACAAATACAATTTGGATAAAGTGGTTATAGGTTATTGTAGCCCTGTCCATAGTCTTTATTTTCCATTAGGTTTGATTCCCTGCGATCGAAGGGTTTGGACACAGTGGCCATATCCCTCACACAGCACTTTCAAGATAATTTCACTCTAAGTCAAATTTTCAAAAATGTATAAAAATTTTCACAAATACAATTTGGATAAAGTACTTATAGGTTATTGTAGCCCTGTCCATAGTCTTCATTTTCCATTAGGTTTGATTCCGTGCGATCGAAGGGTTTAGACACAGTGGCCATATCCCTCACACAGCACTTTCAAGAGAATTTCACTCTAAGTCAAATTTTCAAAAATGTATAAACATTTTCACAAATACAATTTGGATAAAGTGCTTATAGGTTATTGTAGCCCTGTCCATAGTCTTCATTTTCCATTAGGTTTGATTCCCTGAGATCGAAGGGCTTGGACACAGTGGCCATATCCCTCACACAGCACTTTCAAGAGAATTTCACTCTAAGTCAAATTTTCAAAAATGTATAAACATTTTCACAAATACAATTTGGATAAAGTGCTTATAGGTTATTGTAGCCCTGTCCATAGTCTTCATTTTCCATTAGGTTTGATTCCCTGAGATCGAAGGGCTTGGACACAGTGGCCATATCCCTCACACAGCACTTTCAAGAGAATTTCACTCTAAGTCAAATTTTCAAAAATGTATAAACATTTTCACAAATACAATTTGGATAAAGTGCTTATAGGTTATTGTAGCCCTGTCCATAGTCTTCATTTTCCATTAGGTTTGATTCCCTGCGATCGAAGGGTTTAGACACAGTGGCCATATCCCTCACACAGCACTTTCAAGAGAATTTCACTCTAAGTCAAATTTTCAAAAATGTATAAAAATTTTCACAAATACAATTTGGATAAAGTGCTTATAGGTTATTGTAGCCCTGTCCATAGTCTTCATTTTCCATTAGGTTTGATTCCCTTCGATCGAAGGGTTTAGACACAGTGGCCATATCCCTCACACAGCACTTTCAAGAGAATTTCACTCTAAGTCAAATTTTCAAAAATGTATAAAAATTTTCACAAATACAATTTGGATAAAGTGCTTATAGGTTATTGTAGCCCTGTCCATAGTCTTCATTTTCCATTAGGTTTGATTCCCTGCGATCGAAGGGTTAAGACACAGTGGCCATATCCCTCACACAGCACTTTCAAGTGAATTTCACTCTAAGTAAAATTTTCAAAAATGTATAAAAATTTTCACAAATACAATTTGGATAAAGTGGTTATAGGTTATTGTAGCCCTGTCCATAGTCTTCATTTTCCATTAGGTTTGATTCCCTGCGATCGAAGGGTTTGGACACAGTGGCCATATCCCTCACACAGCACTTTCAAGAGAATTTCACTCTAAGTCAAATTTTCAAAAATGTATAAAAATTTTCACAAATACAATTTGGATAAAGTGCTTATAGGTTATTGTAGCCCTGTCCATAGTCTTCATTTTCCATTAGGTTTGATTCCTTGCGATCGAAGGGTTTGGACACAGTGGCCATATCCCTCACACAGCACTTTCAAGAGAATTTCACTCTAAGTCAAATTTTCAAAAATGTATAAAAATTTTCACAAATACAATTTGGATAAAGTGCTTATAGGTTATTGTAGCCCTGTCCATAGTCTTCATTTTCCATTAGGTTTGATTCCCTGCGATCGAAGGGTTTGGACACAGTGGCCATATCCCTCACACAGCACTTTCAAGAGAATTTCACTCTAAGTCAAATTTTCAAAAATGTATAAAAATTTTCACAAATACAATTTGGATAAAGTGCTTATAGGTTATTGTAGCCCTGTCCATAGTCTTCATTTTCCATTAGGTTTGATTCCCTGCGATCGAAGGGTTTGGACACGGTGGCCATATCCCTCACACAGCACTTTCAAGAGAATTTCACTCTAAGTCAAATTTTCAAAAATGTATAAAAATTTTCACAAATACAATTTGGATAAAGTGCTTATAGGTTATTGTAGCCCTGTCCATAGTCTTCATTTTTCATTAGGTTTGATTCCCTGCGATCGAAGGGTTTGGACACAGTGGCCATATCCCTCACACAGCACTTTCAAGAGAATTTCACTCTAAGTCAAATTTTCAAGAATGTATAAAAATTTTCACAAATACAATTTTGATAAAGTGCTTATAGTTTATTGTAGCCCTGTCCATAGTCTTCATTTTCCATTAGGTTTGGTTCCCTGCGATCGAAGGGTTTGGACACTGTGGCCATATCCCTCACACAGCACTTTCAAGGGAATTTCACTCTAAGTCAAATTTTCAAAAATGTATAAAAATTTTCAGAAATACAATTTGGATAAAGTGCTTATAGGTTATTGTAGCCCTGTCCATAGTCTTTATTTTCCATTAGGTTTGATTCCCTGCGATCGAAGGGTTTGGACACAGTGACCATATCCCTCACACAGCACTTTCAAGAGAATTTCACTCTAAGTCAAATTTTCAAGAATGTATAAAAATTTTCACAAATACAATTTTGATAAAGTGCTTATAGTTTATTGTAGCCCTGTCCATAGTTCTTATTTTCCATTAGGTTTGATTCCCTGCGATCGAAGGGTTTGGACACAGTGGCCATATCCCTCACACAGCACTTTCAAGAGAATTTCACTCTAAGTCAAATTTTCAAGAATGTATAAAAATTTTCACAAATACAATTTTGATAAAGTGCTTATAGGTTATTGTAGCCCTGTCCATAGTCTTCATTTTCCATTAGGTTTGATTCCCTGCGATCGAAGGGTTTAGACACAGTGGCCATATCCCTCACACAGCAATTTCAAGAGAATTTCACTCTAAGTCAAATTTTCAAAAATGTATAAAAATTTTCACAAATACAATTTGGATAAAGTGCTTATAGGTTATTGTAGCCCTGTCCATAGTCTTCATTTTCCATTAGGTTTGATTCCCTGAGATCGAAGGGTTTGGACACAGTGGCCATATCCCTCACACAGCACTTTCAAGAGAATTTCACTCTAAGTCAAATTTTCAAAAATGTGTAAACATTTTCACAAATACAATTTGGATAAAGTGCTTATAGGTTATTGTAGCTTATAGGTTATTGTAGCCCTGTCCATAGTCTTCATTTTCCATTAGGTTTGATTCCCTGCGATCGAAGGGTTTAGACACAGTGGCCATATCCCTCACACAGCACTTTCATGAGAATTTCACTCTAAGTAAAATTTTCAAAAATGTATAAAAATTTTCACAAATACAATTTGGATAAAGTGGTTATAGGTTATTGTAGCCCTGTCCATAGTCTTCATTTTCCATTAGGTTTGATTCCCTGCGATCGAAGGGTTTGGACACAGTGGCCATATCCCTCACACAGCACTTTCAAGAGAATTTCACTCTAAGTCAAATTTTCAAAAATGTATAAAAATTTTCACAAATACAATTTGGATAAAGTGCTTATAGGTTATTGTAGCCCTGCCCATAGTCTTCATTTTCCATTAGGTTTGATTCCTTGCGATCGAAGGGTTTGGACACAGTGGCCATATCCCTCACACAGCACTTTCAAGAGAATTTCACTCTAAGTCAAATTTTCAAAAATGTATAAAAATTTTCACAAATACAATTTGGATAAAGTGCTTATAGGTTATTGTAGCCCTGTCCATAGTCTTCATTTTCCATTAGGTTTGATTCCCTGCGATCGAAGGGTTTGGACACAGTGGCCATATCCCTCACACAGCACTTTCAAGAGAATTTCACTCTAAGTCAAATTTTCAAAAATGTATAAAAATTTTCACAAATACAATTTGGATAAAGTACTTATAGGTTATTGTAGCCCTGTCCATAGTCTTCATTTTCCATTAGGTTTGATTCCGTGCGATCGAAGGGTTTAGACACAGTGGCCATATCCCTCACACAGCACTTTCAAGAGAATTTCACTCTAAGTCAAATTTTCAAAAATGTATAAACATTTTCACAAATACAATTTGGATAAAGTGCTTATAGGTTATTGTAGCCCTGTCCATAGTCTTCATTTTCCATTAGGTTTGATTCCCTGAGATCGAAGGGCTTGGACACAGTGGCCATATCCCTCACACAGCACTTTCAAGAGAATTTCACTCTAAGTCAAATTTTCAAAAATGTATAAAAATTTTCACAAATACAATTTGGATAAAGTGCTTATAGGTTATTGTAGCCCTGTCCATAGTCTTCATTTTCCATTAGGTTTGATTCCCTGCGATCGAAGGGTTTAGACACAGTGGCCATATCCCTCACACAGCACTTTCAAGAGAATTTCACTCTAAGTCAAATTTTCAAAAATGTATAAAAATTTTCACAAATACAATTTGGATAAAGTGCTTATAGTTTATTGTAGCCCTGTCCATAGTCTTCATTTTCCATTAGGTTTGATTCCCTGCGATCGAAGGGTTTGGACACAGTGGCCATATCCCTCACACAGCACTTTCAAGAGAATTTCACTCTAAGTCAAATTTTCAAAAATTTATAAAAATTTTCACAAATACAATTTGGATAAAGTGCTTATAGGTTATTTTAGCTTACAGGTTATTGTAGCTTATAGGTTATTGTAGCCCTGTCCATAGTCTTCATTTTCCATTAGGTTTGATTCCCTGCGATCGAAGGGTTTAGACACAGTGGCCATATCCCTCACACAGCAATTTCAAGAGAATTTCACTCTAAGTCAAATTTTCAAAAATATATAAAAATTTTCACAAATACAATTTGGATAAAGTGCTTATAGGTTATTGTAGCCCTGTCCATAGTCTTCATTTTCCATTAGGTTTGATTCCCTGAGATCGAAGGGTTTGGACACAGTGGCCATATCCCTCACACAGCACTTTCAAGAGAATTTCACTCTAAGTCAAATTTTCAAAAATGTATAAACATTTTCACAAATACAATTTGGATAAAGTGCTTATAGGTTATTGTAGCTTATAGGTTATTGTAGCCCTGTCCATAGTCTTCATTTTCCATAAGGTTTGATTCCCTGCGATCGAAGGGTTTAGACACAGTGGCCATATCCCTCACACAGCACTTTCAAGAGAATTTCACTCTAAGTAAAATTTTCAAAAATGTATAAAAATTTCCACAAATACATTTTGGATAAAGTGGTTATAGGTTATTGTAGCCCTGTCCATAGTCTTCATTTTCCATTAGGTTTGATTCCCTGCGATCGAAGGGTTTGGACACAGTGGCCATATCCCTCACACAGCACTTTCAAGAGAATTTCACTCTAAGTCAAATTTTCAAAAATGTATAAAAATTTTCACAAATACAATTTGGATAAAGTGCTTATAGGTTATTGTAGCCCTGTCCATAGTCTTCATTTTCCATTAGGTTTGATTCCGTGCGATCGAAGGGTTTGGACACAGTGGCCATATCCCTCACACAGCACTTTCAAGAGAATTTCACTCTAAGTCAAATTTTCAAAAATGTATAAAAATTTTCACAAATACAATTTGGATAAAGTACTTATAGGTTATTGTAGCCCTGTCCATAGTCTTCATTTTCCATTAGGTTTGATTCCGTGCGATCGAAGGGTTTAGACACAGTGGCCATATCCCTCACACAGCACTTTCAAGAGAATTTCACTCTAAGTCAAATTTTCAAAAATGTATAAACATTTTCACAAATACAATTTGGATAAAGTGCTTATAGGTTATTGTAGCCCTGTCCATAGTCTTAATTTTCCATTAGGTTTGATTCCCTGAGATCGAAGGGCTTGGACACAGTGGCCATATGCCTCAAACAGCACTTTCAAGCGAATTTCACTCTAAGTCAAATTTTCAAAAATGTATAAAAATTTTCACAAATACAATTTGGATAAAGTGCTTATAGGTTATTGTAGCCCTGTCCATAGTCTTCATTTTCCATTAGGTTTGATTCCCTGCGATCGAAGGGTTTAGACACAGTGGCCATATCCCTCACACAGCACTTTCAAGAGAATTTCACTCTAAGTCGAATTTTCAAAAATGTATAAAAATTTTCACAAATACAATTTGGATAAAGTGCTTATAGGTTATTGTAGCCCTGTCCATAGTCTTCATTTTCCATTAGGTTTGATTCCCTGAGATCGAAGGGTTTGGACACAGTGGCCATATCCCTCACACAGCACTTTCAAGAGAATTTCACTCTAAGTCAAATTTTCAAAAATGTATAAACATTTTCACAAATACAATTTGGATAAAGTGCTTATAGGTTATTGTAGCTTATAGGTTATTGTAGCCCTGTCCATAGTCTTCATTTTCCATTAGGTTTGATTCCCTGCGATCGAAGGGTTTAGACACAGTGGCCATATCCCTCACACAGCACTTTCAAGAGAATTTCACTCTAAGTAAAATTTTCAAAAATGTATAAAAATTTCCACAAATACAATTTGGATAAAGTGGTTATAGGTTATTGTAGCCCTGTCCATAGTCTTCATTTTCCATTAGGTTTGATTCCCTGCGATCGAAGGGTTTGGACACAGTGGCCATATCCCTCACACAGCACTTTCAAGAGAATTTCACTCTAAGTCAAATTTTCAAAAATGTATAAAAATTTTCACAAATACAATTTGGATAAAGTGCTTATAGGTTATTGTAGCCCTGTCCATAGTCTTCATTTTCCATTAGGTTTGATTCCCTGCGATCGAAGGGTTTGGACACAGTGGCCATATCCCTCACACAGCACTTTCAAGAGAATTTCACTCTAAGTCAAATTTTCAAAAATGTATAAAAATTTTCACAAATACAATTTGGATAAAGTAGTTATAGGTTATTGTAGCCCTGTCCATAGTCTTCATTTTCCATTAGGTTTGATTCCGTGCGATCGAAGGGTTTAGACACAGTGGCCATATCCCTCACACAGCACTTTCAAGAGAATTTCACTCTAAGTCAAATTTTCAAAAATGTATAAACATTTTCACAAATACAATTTGGATAAAGTGCTTATAGGTTATTGTAGCCCTGTCCATAGTCTTAATTTTCCATTAGGTTTGATTCCCTGAGATCGAAGGGCTTGGACACAGTGGCCATATCCCTCACACAGCACTTTCAAGAGAATTTCACTCTAAGTCAAATTTTCAAAAATGTATAAAAATTTTCACAAATACAATTTGGATAAAGTGCTTATAGGTTATTGTAGCCCTGTCCATAGTCTTCATTTTCCATTAGGTTTGATTCCCTGCGATCGAAGGGTTTAGACACAGTGGCCATATCCCTCACACAGCACTTTCAAGAGAATTTCACTCTAAGTCAAATTTTCAAAAATGTATAAAAATTTTCACAAATACAATTTGGATAAAGTGCTTATAGGTTATTGTAGCCCTGTCCATAGTCTTCATTTTCCATTAGGTTTGATTCCCTGCGATCGAAGGGTTTAGACACAGTGGCCATATCCCTCACACAGCACTTTCAAGAGAATTTCACTCTAAGTCAAATTTTCAAAAATGTATAAAAATTTTCACAAATACAATTTGGATAAAGTGCTTATAGGTTATTGTAGCCCTGTCCATAGTCTTTATTTTCCATTAGGTTTGATTCCCTGCGATCGAAGGGTTTAGACACAGTGGCCATATCCCTCACACAGCACTTTCAAGTGAATTTCACTCTAAGTAAAATTTTCAAAAATGTATAAAAATTTTCACAAATACAATTTGGATAAAGTGGTTATAGGTTATTGTAGCCCTGCCCATAGTCTTCATTTTTCATTAGGTTTGATTCCCTGCGATCGAAGGGTTTGGACACAGTGGCCATATCCCTCACACAGCACTTTCAAGAGAATTTCACTCTAAGTCAAATTTTCAAAAATGTATAAAAATTTTCACAAATACAATTTGGATAAAGTGCTTATAGGTTATTGTAGCTTATAGGTTATTGTAGCCCTGTCCATAGTCTTCATTTTCCATTAGGTTTGATTCCCTGCGATCGAAGGGTTTGGACACGGTGGCCATATCCCTCACACAGCACTTTCAAGAGAATTTCACTCTAAGTCAAATTTTCAAGAATGTATAAAAATTTTCACAAATACAATTTTGATAAAGTGCTTATAGTTTATTGTAGCCCTGTCCATAGTCTTCATTTTCCATTAGGTTTGGTTCCCTGCGATCGAAGGGTTTGGACACTGTGGCCATATCCCTCACACAGCACTTTCAAGGGAATTTCACTCTAAGTCAAATTTTCAAAAATGTATAAAAATTTTCACAAATACAATTTGGATAAAGTGCTTATAGGTTATTGTAGCCCTGTCCATAGTCTTTATTTTCCATTAGGTTTGATTCCCTGCGATCGAAGGGTTTGGACACAGTGACCATATCCCTCACACAGCACTTTCAAGAGAATTTCACTCTAAGTCAAATTTTCAAGAATGTATAAAAATTTTCCCAAATACAATTTTGATAAAGTGCTTATAGTTTATTGTAGCCCTGTCCATAGTTCTTATTTTCCATTAGGTTTGATTCCCTGCGATCGAAGGGTTTGGACACAGTGGCCATATCCCTCACACAGCACTTTCAAGAGAATTTCACTCTAAGTCAAATTTTCAAAAATGTATAAAAATTTTCACAAATACAATTTGGATAAAGTGCTTATAGGTTATTGTAGCTTATAGGTTATTGTAGCCCTGTCCATAGTCTTCATTTTCCATTAGGTTTGATTCCCTGCGATCGAAGGGTTTAGACACAGTGGCCATATCCCTCACACAGCACTTTCAAGAGAATTTCACTCTAAGTCAAATTTTCAAAAATGTATAAAAATTTTCACAAATACAATTTGGATAAAGTGCTTATAGTTCATTGTAGCCCTGTCCATAGTCTTCATTTTCCATTAGGTTTGATTCCCTGAGATCGAAGGGTTTGGACACAGTGGCCATATCCCTCACACAGCACTTTCAAGAGAATTTCACTCTAAGTCAAATTTTCAAAAATGTATAAAAATTTCCACAAATACAATTTGGATAAAGTGGTTATAGGTTATTGTAGCCCTGTCCATAGTCTTCATTTTCCATTAGGTTTGATTCCCTGCGATCGAAGGGTTTAGACACAGTGGCCATATCCCTCACACAGCACTTTCAAGAGAATTTCACTCTAAGTAAAATTTTCAAAAATGTATAAAAATTTCCACAAATACAATTTGGATAAAGTGGTTATAGGTTATTGTAGCCCTGTCCATAGTCTTCATTTTCCATTAGGTTTGATTCCCTGCGATCGAAGGGTTTGGACACAGTGGCCATATCCCTCACACAGCACTTTCAAGAGAATTTCACTCTAAGTCAAATTTTCAAAAATGTATAAAAATTTTCACAAATACAATTTGGATAAAGTGCTTATAGGTTATTGTAGCCCTGTCCATAGTCTTCATTTTCCATTAGGTTTGATTCCCTGCGATCGAAGGGTTTGGACACAGTGGCCATATCCCTCACACAGCACTTTCAAGAGAATTTCACTCTAAGTCAAATTTTCAAAAATGTATAAAAATTTTCACAAATACAATTTGGATAAAGTGCTTATAGGTTATTGTAGCTTATAGGTTATTGTAGCCCTGTCCATAGTCTTCATTTTCCATTAGGTTTGATTCCCTGCGATCGAAGGGTTTAGACACAGTGGCCATATCCCTCACACAGCACTTTCAAGAGAATTTCACTCTAAGTCAAATTTTCAAAAATGTATAAAAATTTTCACAAATACCATTTGGATAAAGTGCTTATAGTTCATTGTAGCCCTGTCCATAGTCTTCATTTTCCATTAGGTTTGATTCCCTGAGATCGAAGGGTTTGGACACAGTGGCCATATCCCTCACACAGCACTTTCAAGAGAATTTCACTCTAAGTCAAATTTTCAAAAATGTATAAAAATTTTCACAAATACAATTTGGATAAAGTACTTATAGGTTATTGTAGCCCTGTCCATAGTCTTCATTTTCCATTAGGTTTGATTCCGTGCGATCGAAGGGTTTAGACACAGTGGCCATATCCCTCACACAGCACTTTCAAGAGAATTTCACTCTAAGTCAAATTTTCAAAAATGTATAAACATTTTCACAAATACAATTTGGATAAAGTGCTTATAGGTTATTGTAGCCCTGTCCATAGTCTTCATTTTCCATTAGGTTTGATTCCCTGAGATCGAAGGGCTTGGACACAGTGGCCATATCCCTCACACAGCACTTTCAAGAGAATTTCACTCTAAGTCAAATTTTCAAAAATGTATAAAAATTTTCACAAATACAATTTGGATAAAGTGCTTATAGGTTATTGTAGCCCTGTCCATAGTCTTCATTTTCCATTAGGTTTGATTCCCTGCGATCGAAGGGTTTAGACACAGTGGCCATATCCCTCACACAGCACTTTCAAGAGAATTTCACTCTAAGTCAAATTTTCAAAAATGTATAAAAATTTTCACAAATACAATTTGGATAAAGTGCTTATAGTTTATTGTAGCCCTGTCCATAGTCTTCATTTTCCATTAGGTTTGATTCCCTGCGATCGAAGGGTTTGGACACAGTGGCCATATCCCTCACACAGCACTTTCAAGAGAATTTCACTCTAAGTCAAATTTTCAAAAATTTATAAAAATTTTCACAAATACAATTTGGATAAAGTGCTTATAGGTTATTTTAGCTTACAGGTTATTGTAGCTTATAGGTTATTGTAGCCCTGTCCATAGTCTTCATTTTCCATTAGGTTTGATTCCCTGCGATCGAAGGGTTTAGACACAGTGGCCATATCCCTCACACAGCAATTTCAAGAGAATTTCACTCTAAGTCAAATTTTCAAAAATATATAAAAATTTTCACAAATACAATTTGGATAAAGTGCTTATAGGTTATTGTAGCCCTGTCCATAGTCTTCATTTTCCATTAGGTTTGATTCCCTGAGATCGAAGGGTTTGGACACAGTGGCCATATCCCTCACACAGCACTTTCAAGAGAATTTCACTCTAAGTCAAATTTTCAAAAATGTATAAACATTTTCACAAATACAATTTGGATAAAGTGCTTATAGGTTATTGTAGCCCTGTCCATAGTCTTCATTTTCCATAAGGTTTGATTCCCTGCGATCGAAGGGTTTAGACACAGTGGCCATATCCCTCACACAGCACTTTCAAGAGAATTTCACTCTAAGTAAAATTTTCAAAAATGTATAAAAATTTCCACAAATACATTTTGGATAAAGTGGTTATAGGTTATTGTAGCCCTGTCCATAGTCTTCATTTTCCATTAGGTTTGATTCCCTGCGATCGAAGGGTTTGGACACAGTGGCCATATCCCTCACACAGCACTTTCAAGAGAATTTCACTCTAAGTCAAATTTTCAAAAATGTATAAAAATTTTCACAAATACAATTTGGATAAAGTGCTTATAGGTTATTGTAGCCCTGTCCATAGTCTTCATTTTCCATTAGGTTTGATTCCGTGCGATCGAAGGGTTTGGACACAGTGGCCATATCCCTCACACAGCACTTTCAAGAGAATTTCACTCTAAGTCAAATTTTCAAAAATGTATAAAAATTTTCACAAATACAATTTGGATAAAGTACTTATAGGTTATTGTAGCCCTGTCCATAGTCTTCATTTTCCATTAGGTTTGATTCCGTGCGATCGAAGGGTTTAGACACAGTGGCCATATCCCTCACACAGCACTTTCAAGAGAATTTCACTCTAAGTCAAATTTTCAAAAATGTATAAACATTTTCACAAATACAATTTGGATAAAGTGCTTATAGGTTATTGTAGCCCTGTCCATAGTCTTAATTTTCCATTAGGTTTGATTCCCTGAGATCGAAGGGCTTGGACACAGTGGCCATATGCCTCAAACAGCACTTTCAAGCGAATTTCACTCTAAGTCAAATTTTCAAAAATGTATAAAAATTTTCACAAATACAATTTGGATAAAGTGCTTATAGGTTATTGTAGCCCTGTCCATAGTCTTCATTTTCCATTAGGTTTGATTCCCTGCGATCGAAGGGTTTAGACACAGTGGCCATATCCCTCACACAGCACTTTCAAGAGAATTTCACTCTAAGTCGAATTTTCAAAAATGTATAAAAATTTTCACAAATACAATTTGGATAAAGTGCTTATAGGTTATTGTAGCCCTGTCCATAGTCTTCATTTTCCATTAGGTTTGATTCCCTGAGATCGAAGGGTTTGGACACAGTGGCCATATCCCTCACACAGCACTTTCAAGAGAATTTCACTCTAAGTCAAATTTTCAAAAATGTATAAACATTTTCACAAATACAATTTGGATAAAGTGCTTATAGGTTATTGTAGCTTATAGGTTATTGTAGCCCTGTCCATAGTCTTCATTTTCCATTAGGTTTGATTCCCTGCGATCGAAGGGTTTAGACACAGTGGCCATATCCCTCACACAGCACTTTCAAGAGAATTTCACTCTAAGTAAAATTTTCAAAAATGTATAAAAATTTCCACAAATACAATTTGGATAAAGTGGTTATAGGTTATTGTAGCCCTGTCCATAGTCTTCATTTTCCATTAGGTTTGATTCCCTGCGATCGAAGGGTTTGGACACAGTGGCCATATCCCTCACACAGCACTTTCAAGAGAATTTCACTCTAAGTCAAATTTTCAAAAATGTATAAAAATTTTCACAAATACAATTTGGATAAAGTGCTTATAGGTTATTGTAGCCCTGTCCATAGTCTTCATTTTCCATTAGGTTTGATTCCCTGCGATCGAAGGGTTTGGACACAGTGGCCATATCCCTCACACAGCACTTTCAAGAGAATTTCACTCTAAGTCAAATTTTCAAAAATGTATAAAAATTTTCACAAATACAATTTGGATAAAGTAGTTATAGGTTATTGTAGCCCTGTCCATAGTCTTCATTTTCCATTAGGTTTGATTCCGTGCGATCGAAGGGTTTAGACACAGTGGCCATATCCCTCACACAGCACTTTCAAGAGAATTTCACTCTAAGTCAAATTTTCAAAAATGTATAAACATTTTCACAAATACAATTTGGATAAAGTGCTTATAGGTTATTGTAGCCCTGTCCATAGTCTTAATTTTCCATTAGGTTTGATTCCCTGAGATCGAAGGGCTTGGACACAGTGGCCATATCCCTCACACAGCACTTTCAAGAGAATTTCACTCTAAGTCAAATTTTCAAAAATGTATAAAAATTTTCACAAATACAATTTGGATAAAGTGCTTATAGGTTATTGTAGCCCTGTCCATAGTCTTCATTTTCCATTAGGTTTGATTCCCTGCGATCGAAGGGTTTAGACACAGTGGCCATATCCCTCACACAGCACTTTCAAGAGAATTTCACTCTAAGTCAAATTTTCAAAAATGTATAAAAATTTTCACAAATACAATTTGGATAAAGTGCTTATAGGTTATTGTAGCCCTGTCCATAGTCTTCATTTTCCATTAGGTTTGATTCCCTGCGATCGAAGGGTTTAGACACAGTGGCCATATCCCTCACACAGCACTTTCAAGAGAATTTCACTCTAAGTCAAATTTTCAAAAATGTATAAAAATTTTCACAAATACAATTTGGATAAAGTGCTTATAGGTTATTGTAGCCCTGTCCATAGTCTTTATTTTCCATTAGGTTTGATTCCCTGCGATCGAAGGGTTTAGACACAGTGGCCATATCCCTCACACAGCACTTTCAAGTGAATTTCACTCTAAGTAAAATTTTCAAAAATGTATAAAAATTTTCACAAATACAATTTGGATAAAGTGGTTATAGGTTATTGTAGCCCTGCCCATAGTCTTCATTTTTCATTAGGTTTGATTCCCTGCGATCGAAGGGTTTGGACACAGTGGCCATATCCCTCACACAGCACTTTCAAGAGAATTTCACTCTAAGTCAAATTTTCAAAAATGTATAAAAATTTTCACAAATACAATTTGGATAAAGTGCTTATAGGTTATTGTAGCTTATAGGTTATTGTAGCCCTGTCCATAGTCTTCATTTTCCATTAGGTTTGATTCCCTGCGATCGAAGGGTTTGGACACGGTGGCCATATCCCTCACACAGCACTTTCAAGAGAATTTCACTCTAAGTCAAATTTTCAAGAATGTATAAAAATTTTCACAAATACAATTTTGATAAAGTGCTTATAGTTTATTGTAGCCCTGTCCATAGTCTTCATTTTCCATTAGGTTTGGTTCCCTGCGATCGAAGGGTTTGGACACTGTGGCCATATCCCTCACACAGCACTTTCAAGGGAATTTCACTCTAAGTCAAATTTTCAAAAATGTATAAAAATTTTCACAAATACAATTTGGATAAAGTGCTTATAGGTTATTGTAGCCCTGTCCATAGTCTTTATTTTCCATTAGGTTTGATTCCCTGCGATCGAAGGGTTTGGACACAGTGACCATATCCCTCACACAGCACTTTCAAGAGAATTTCACTCTAAGTCAAATTTTCAAGAATGTATAAAAATTTTCCCAAATACAATTTTGATAAAGTGCTTATAGTTTATTGTAGCCCTGTCCATAGTTCTTATTTTCCATTAGGTTTGATTCCCTGCGATCGAAGGGTTTGGACACAGTGGCCATATCCCTCACACAGCACTTTCAAGAGAATTTCACTCTAAGTCAAATTTTCAAAAATGTATAAAAATTTTCACAAATACAATTTGGATAAAGTGCTTATAGGTTATTGTAGCTTATAGGTTATTGTAGCCCTGTCCATAGTCTTCATTTTCCATTAGGTTTGATTCCCTGCGATCGAAGGGTTTAGACACAGTGGCCATATCCCTCACACAGCACTTTCAAGAGAATTTCACTCTAAGTCAAATTTTCAAAAATGTATAAAAATTTTCACAAATACAATTTGGATAAAGTGCTTATAGTTCATTGTAGCCCTGTCCATAGTCTTCATTTTCCATTAGGTTTGATTCCCTGAGATCGAAGGGTTTGGACACAGTGGCCATATCCCTCACACAGCACTTTCAAGAGAATTTCACTCTAAGTCAAATTTTCAAAAATGTATAAAAATTTTCACAAATACAATTTGGATAAAGTGCTTATAGGCTATTGTAGCCCTGCCCATAGTCTTCATTTTCCATTAGGTTTGATTCCTTGCGATCGAAGGGTTTGGACACAGTGGCCATATCCCTCACACAGCACTTTCAAGAGAATTTCACTCTAAGTCAAATTTTCAAAAATGTATAAAAATTTTCACAAATACAATTTGGATAAAGTGCTTATAGGTTATTGTAGCCCTGTCCATAGTCTTCATTTTCCATTAGGTTTGATTCCGTGCGATCGAAGGGTTTAGACACAGTGGCCATATCCCTCACACAGCACTTTCAAGAGAATTTCACTCTAAGTCAAATTTTCAAAAATGTATAAACATTTTCACAAATACAATTTGGATAAAGTGCTTATAGGTTATTGTAGCCCTGTCCATAGTCTTTATTTTCCATTAGGTTTGATTCCCTGCGATCGAAGGGTTTGGACACAGTGACCATATCCCTCACACAGCACTTTCAAGAGAATTTCACTCTAAGTCAAATTTTCAAGAATGTATAAAAATTTTCACAAATACAATTTTGATAAAGTGCTTATAGTTTATTGTAGCCCTGTCCATAGTTCTTATTTTCCATTAGGTTTGTTTCCCTGCGATCGAAGGGCTTGCACACAGTGGCCATATCCCTCACACAGCACTTTCAAGAGAATTTCACTCTAAGTCAAATTTTCAAAAATGTATAAAAATTTTCACAAATACAATTTGGATAAAGTGCTTATAGGTTATTGTAGCCCTGCCCATAGTCTTCATTTTCCATTAGGTTTGATTCCTGGCGATCGAAGGGTTTGGACACAGTGGCCATATCCCTCACACAGCACTTTCAAGAGAATTTCACTCTAAGTCAAATTTTCAAAAATGTATAAAAATTTTCACAAATACAATTTGGATAAAGTGCTTATAGGTTATTGTAGCCCTGTCCATAGTCTTCATTTTCCATTAGGTTTGATTCCCTGCGATCGAAGGGTTTGGACACAGTGGCCATATCCCTCACACAGCACTTTCAAGAGAATTTCACTCTAAGTCAAATTTTCAAAAATGTATAAAAATTTTCACAAATACAATTTGGATAAAGTATTTATAGGTTATTGTAGCCCTGTCCATAGTCTTCATTTTCCATTAGGTTTGATTCCGTGCGATCGAAGGGTTTAGACACAGTGGCCATATCCCTCACACAGCACTTTCAAGAGAATTTCACTATAAGTCAAATTTTCAAAAATGTATAAACATTTTCACAAATACAATTTGGATAAAGTGCTTATAGGTTATTGTAGCCCTGTCCATAGTCTTCATTTTCCATTAGGTTTGATTCCCTGAGATCGAAGGGCTTGGACACAGTGGCCATATCCCTCACACAGCACTTTCAAGAGAATTTCACTCTAAGTCAAATTTATAAAAATGTATAAAAATTTTCACAAATACAATTTGGATAAAGTGCTTATAGGTTATTGTAGCCCTGTCCATAGTCTTCATTTTCCATTAGGTTTGATTCCCTGCGATCGAAGGGTTTAGACACAGTGGCCATATCCCTCACACAGCACTTTCAAGAGAATTTCACTCTAAGTCAAATTTTCAAAAATGTATAAAAATTTTCACAAATACAATTTGGATAAAGTGCTTATAGGTTATTGTAGCCCTGTCCATAGTCTTCATTTTCCATTAAGTTTGATTCCCTGCGATCGAAGGGTTTAGACACAGTGGCCATATCCCTCACACAGCACTTTCAAGAGAATTTCACTCTAAGTCAAATTTTCAAAAATGTATAAAAATTTTCACAAATACAATTTGGATAAAGTGCTTACAGGTTATTGTAGCCCTGTCCATAGTCTTCATTTTCCATTAGGTTTGATTCCCTGCGATCGAAGGGTTTAGACACAGTGGCCATATCCCTCACACAGCACTTTCAAGAGAATTTCACTCTAAGTAAAATTTTCAAAAATGTATAAAAATTTTCACAAATACAATTTGGATAAAGTGGTTATAGGTTATTGTAGCCCTGTCCATAGTCTTCATTTTCCATTAGGTTTGATTCCCTGCGATCGAAGGGTTTGGACACAGTGGCCATATCCCTCACACAGCACTTTCAAGAGAATTTCACTCTAAGTCAAATTTTCAAAAATGTATAAAAATTTTCACAAATACAATTTGGATAAAGTGCTTATAGGTTATTATAGCCCTGCCCATAGTCTTCATTTTCCATTAGGTTTGATTCCTTGCGATCGAAGGGTTTGGACACAGTGGCCATATCCCTCACACAGCACTTTCAAGAGAATTTCACTCTAAGTCAAATTTTCAAAAATGTATAAAAATTTTCACAAATACAATCTGGATAAAGTGCTTATAGGTTATTGTAGCCCTGTCCATAGTCTTCATTTTCCATTCGGTTTGATTCCCTGCGATCGAAGGGTTTGGACACAGTGGCCATATCCCTCACACAGCACTTTCAAGAGAATTTCACTCTAAGTCAAATTTTCAAAAATGTATAAAAATTTTCACAAATACAATTTGGATAAAGTACCTATAGGTTATTGTAGCCCTGTCCATAGTCTTCATTTTCCATTAGGTTTGATTCCGTGCGATCGAAGGGTTTAGACACAGTGGCCATATCCCTCACACAGCACTTTCAAGAGAATTTCACTCTAAGTCAAATTTTCAAAAATCTATAAACATTTTCACAAATACAATTTGGATAAAGTGCTTATAGGTTATTGTAGCCCTGTCCATAGTCTTCATTTTCCATTAGGTTTGATTCCCTGAGATCGAAGGGCTTGGACACAGTGGCCATATCCCTCACACAGCACTTTCAAGAGAATTTCACTCTAAGTCAAATTTTCAAAAATGTATAAAAATTTTCACAAATACAATTTGGATAAAGTGCTTATAGGTTATTGTAGCCCTGTCCATAGTCTTCATTTTCCATTAGGTTTGATTCCCTGCGATCGAAGGGTTTAGACACAGTGGCCATATCCCTCACACAGCACTTTCAAGAGAATTTCCCTCTAAGTCAAATTTTCAAAAATGTATAAAAATTTTCACAAATACAATTTGGATAAAGTGCTTATAGGTTATTGTAGCCCTGTCCATAGTCTTCATTTTCCATTAGGTTTGATTCCCTGCGATCGAAGGGTATAGACACAGTGGCCATATCCCTCACACAGCACTTTCAAGAGAATTTCACTCTAAGTAAAATTTTCAAAAATGTATAAAAATTTTCACAAATACAATTTGGATAAAGTGGTTATAGGTTATTGTAGCCCTGTCCATAGTCTTCATTTTCCATTAGGTTTGATTCCCTGCGATCGAAGGGTTTGGACACAGTGGCCATATCCCTCACACAGCACTTTCAAGAGAATTTCACTCTAAGTCAAATTTTCAAAAATGTATAAAAATTTTCACAAATACAATTTGGATAAAGTGCTTATAGGTTATTGTAGCCCTGCCCATAGTCTTCATTTTCCATTAGGTTTGATTCCTTGCGATCGAAGGGTTTGGACACAGTGGCCATATCCCTCACACAGCACTTTCAAGAGAATTTCACTCTAAGTCAAATTTTCAAAAATGTATAAAAATTTTCACAAATACAATTTGGATAAAGTGCTTATAGGTTATTGTAGCCCTGTCCATAGTCTTCATTTTCCATTAGGTTTGATTCCCTGCGATCGAAGGGTTTGGACACAGTGGCCATATCCCTCACACAGCACTTTCAAGAGAATTTCACTCTAAGTCAAATTTTCAAAAATGTATAAAAATTTTCACAAATACAATTTGGATAAAGTGCTTATAGGTTATTGTAGCCCTGTCCATAGTCTTCATTTTCCATTCGGTTTGATTCCCTGCGATCGAAGGGTTTGGACACAGTGGCCATATCCCTCACACAGCACTTTCAAGAGAATTTCACTCTAAGTCAAATTTTCAAAAATGTATAAACATTTTCACAAATACAATTTGGATAAAGTGCTTATATGTTATTGTAGCCCTGTCCATAGTCTTCGTTTTCCAATAGGTTTGATTCCCTGAGATCGAAGGGTTTGGACACAGTGGCCATATCCCTCACACAGCACTTTCAAGAGAATTTCACTCTAAGTCAAATTTTCAAAAATGTATAAAAATTTTCACAAATACAATTTGGATAAAGTGCTTATAGGTTATTGTAGCCCTGTCCATAGTCTTCATTTTCCATTAGGTTTGATTCCCTGCGATCGAAGGGTTTAGACACAGTGGCCATATCCCTCACACAGCACTTTCAAGAGAATTTCACTCTAAGTCAAATTTTCAAAAATGTATAAAAATTTTCACAAATACAATTTGGATAAAGTGCTTATAGGTTATTGTAGCCCTGTCCATAGTCTTCATTTTCCATTAGGTTTGATTCCCTGCGATCGAAGGGTTTAGACACAGTGGCCATATCCCTCACACAGCACTTTCAAGAGAATTTCACTCTAAGTCAAATTTTCAAAAATGTATAAAAATTTTCACAAATACAATTTGGATAAAGTGCTTATAGGTTATTGTAGCCCTGTCCATAGTCTTCATTTTCCATTAGGTTTGATTCCCTGCGATCGAAGGGTTTAGACACAGTGGCCATATCCCTCACACAGCACTTTCAAGTGAATTTCACTCTAAGTAAAATTTTCAAAAATGTATAAAAATTTTCACAAATACAATTTGGATAAAGTGGTTATAGGTTATTGTAGCCCTGTCCATAGTCTTCATTTTCCATTAGGTTTGATTCCCTGCGATCGAAGGGTTTGGACACAGTGGCCATATCCCTCAAACAGCACTTTCAAGAGAATTTCACTCTAAGTCAAATTTTCAAAAATGTATAAAAATTTTCACAAATACAATTTGGATAAAGTGCTTATAGGTTATTGTAGCCCTGTCCATAGTCTTCATTTTCCATTAGGTTTGATTCCTTGCGATCGAAGGGTTTGGACACAGTGGCCATATCCCTCACACAGCACTTTCAAGAGAATTTCACTATAAGTCAAATTTTCAAAAATGTATAAAAATTTTCACAAATACAATTTGGATAAAGTGCTTATAGGTTATTGTAGCCCTGTCCATAGTCTTCATTTTCCATTAGGTTTGATTCCCTGCGATCGAAGGGTTTGGACACAGTGGCCATATCCCTCACACAGCACTTTCAAGAGAATTTCACTCTAAGTCAAATTTTCAAAAATGTATAAAAATTTTCACAAATACAATTTGGATAAAGTGCTTATAGGTTATTGTAGCTTATAGGTTATTGTAGCCCTGTCCATAGTCTTCATTTTCCATTAGGTTTGATTCCCTGCGATCGAAGGGTTTGGACACGGTGGCCATATCCCTCACACAGCACTTTCAAGAGAATTTCACTCTAAGTCAAATTTTCAAAAATGTATAAAAATTTTCACAAATACAATTTGGATAAAGTGCTTATAGGTTATTGTAGCCCTGTCCATAGTCTTCATTTTCCATTAGGTTTGATTCCCTGCGATCGAAGGGTTTGGACACAGTGGCCATATCCCTCACACAGCACTTTCAAGAGAATTTCACTCTAAGTCAAATTTTCAAGAATGTATAAAAATTTTCACAAATACAATTTTGATAAAGTGCTTATAGTTTATTGTAGCCCTGTCCATAGTCTTCATTTTCCATTAGGTTTGGTTCCCTGCGATCGAAGGGTTTGGACACTGTGGCCATATCCCTCACACAGCACTTTCAAGGGAATTTCACTCTAAGTCAAATTTTCAAAAATGTATAAAAATTTTCACAAATACAATTTGGATAAAGTGCTTATAGGTTATTGTAGCCCTGTCCATAGTCTTTATTTTCCATTAGGTTTGATTCCCTGCGATCGAAGGGTTTGGACACAGTGACCATATCCCTCACACAGCACTTTCAAGAGAATTTCACTCTAAGTCAAATTTTCAAGAATGTATAAAAATTTTCACAAATACAATTTTGATAAAGTGCTTATAGTTTATTGTAGCCCTGTCCATAGTTCTTATTTTCCATTAGGTTTGATTCCCTGCGATCGAAGGGTTTGGACACAGTGGCCATATCCCTCACACAGCACTTTCAAGAGAATTTCACTCTAAGTCAAATTTTCAAAAATGTATAAAAATTTTCACAAATACAATTTGGATAAAGTGCTTATAGGTTATTGTAGCTTATAGGTTATTGTAGCCCTGTCCATAGTCTTCATTTTCCATTAGGTTTGATTCCCTGCGATCGAAGGGTTTAGACACAGTGGCCATATCCCTCACACAGCACTTTCAAGAGAATTTCACTCTAAGTCAAATTTTCAAAAATGTATAAAAATTTTCACAAATACAATTTGGATAAAGTGCTTATAGGTTATTGTAGCCCTGTCCATAGTCTTCATTTTCCATTAGGTTTGATTCCCTGAGATCCAAGGGTTTGGACACAGTGGCCATATCCCTCACACAGCACTTTCAAGAGAATTTCACTCTAAGTCAAATTTTCAAAAATGTATAAAAATTTTCACAAATACAATTTGGATAAAGTGCTTATAGGTTATTGTAGCCCTGTCCATAGTCTTCATTTTCCATTAGGTTTGATTCCCTGCGATCGAAGGGTTTGGACACAGTGGCCATATCCCTCACACAGCACTTTCAAGAGAATTTCACTCTAAGTCAAATTTTCAAAAATGTATAAAAATTTTCACAAATACAATTTGGATAAAGTACTTATAGGTTATTGTAGCCCTGTCCATAGTCTTCATTTTCCATTAGGTTTGATTCCGTGCGATCGAAGGGTTTAGACACAGTGGCCATATCCCTCACACAGCACTTTCAAGAGAATTTCACTCTAAGTCAAATTTTCAAAAATGTATAAACATTTTCACAAATACAATTTGGATAAAGTGCTTATAGGTTATTGTAGCCCTGTCCATAGTCTTTATTTTCCATTAGGTTTGATTCCCTGCGATCGAAGGGTTTGGACACAGTGACCATATCCCTCACACAGCACTTTCAAGAGAATTTCACTCTAAGTCAAATTTTCAAGAATGTATAAAAATTTTCACAAATACAATTTTGATAAAGTGCTTATAGTTTATTGTAGCCCTGTCCATAGTTCTTATTTTCCATTAGGTTTGATTCCCTGCGATCGAAGGGTTTGGACACGGTGGCCATATCCCTCACACAGCACTTTCAAGAGAATTTCACTCTAAGTAAAATTTTCAAAAATGTATAAAAATTTTCACAAATACAATTTGGATAAAGTGCTTATAGGTTATTGTAGCCCTGTCCATAGTCTTCATTTTCCATTAGGTTTGATTCCCTGCGATCGAAGGGTTTGGACACGGTGGCCATATCCCTCACACAGCACTTTCAAGAGAATTTCACTCTAAGTCAAATTTTCAAAAATGTATAAAAATTTTCACAAATATAATTTGGATAAAGTGCTTATAGGTTATTGTAGCCCTGTCCATAGTCTTCATTTTCCATTAGGTTTGATTCCCTGCGATCGAAGGGTTTGGACACAGTGGCCATATCCCTCACACAGCACTTTCAAGAGAATTTCACTCTAAGTCAAATTTTCAAGAATGTATAAAAATTTTCACAAATACAATTTTGATAAAGTGCTTATAGTTTATTGTAGCCCTATCCATAGTCTACATTTTCCATTAGGTTTGGTTCCCTGCGATCGAAGGGTTTGGACACTGTGGCCATATCCCTCACACAGCACTTTCAAGGGAATTTCACTCTAAGTCAAATTTTCAAAAATGTATAAAAATTTTCACAAATACAATTTGGATAAAGTGCTTATAGGTTATTGTAGCCCTGTCCATAGTCTTCATTTTCCATTAGGTTTGATTCCCTGCGATCGAAGGGTTTGGACACAGTGGCCATATCCCTCACACAGCACTTTCAAGAGAATTTCACTCTAAGTCAAATTTTCAAAAATTTATAAAAATTTTCACAAATACAATTTGGATAAAGTGCTTATAGGTTATTGTAGCCCTGTCCATAGTCTTCATTTTCCATTAGGTTTGATTCCTTGCGATCGAAGGGTTTGGACACAGTGGCCATATCCCTCACACAGCACTTTTAAGAGAATTTCACTCTAAGTCAAATTTTCAAAAATGTATAAAAATTTTCACAAATACAATTTGGATAAAGTGCTTATAGGTTATTGTAGCCCTGTCCATAGTCTTCATTTTCCATTAGGTTTGATTCCCTGCGATCGAAGGGTTTGGACACAGTGGCCATATCCCTCACACAGCACTTTCAAGAGAATTTCACTCTAAGTCAAATTTTCAAAAATGTATAAAAATTTTCACAAATACAATTTGGATAAAGTGCTTATAGGTTATTGTAGCTTATAGGTTATTGTAGCCCTGTCCATAGTCTTCATTTTCCATTAGGTTTGATTCCCTGCGATCGAAGGGTTTGGACACGGTGGCCATATCCCTCACACAGCACTTTCAAGAGAATTTCACTCTAAGTCAAATTTTCAAAAATGTATAAAAATTTTCACAAATACAATTTGGATAAAGTGCTTATAGGTTATTGTAGCTTATAGGTTATTGTAGCTTATAGGTTATTGTAGCCCTGTCCATAGTCTTCATTTTCCATTAGGTTTGATTCCCTGCGATCGAAGGGTTTAGACACAGTGGCCATATCCCTCACACAGCACTTTCAAGAGAATTTCACTCTAAGTCAAATTTTCAAAAATGTATAAAAATTTTCACAAATACAATTTGGATAAAGTGCTTATAGGTTATTGTAGCTTATAGGTTATTGTAGCTTATAGGTTATTGTAGCCCTGTCCATAGTCTTCATTTTCCATTAGGTTTGATTCCCTGAGATCGAAGGGTTTGGACACAGTGGCCATATCCCTCACACAGCACTTTCAAGAGAATTTCACTCTAAGTCAAATTTTCAAAAATGTATAAAAATTTTCACAAATACAATTTGGATAAAGTGCTTATAGGTTATTGTAGCTTATAGGTTATTGTAGCTTATAGGTTATTGTAGCCCTGCCCATAGTCTTCATTTTCCATTAGGTTTGATTCCTTGCGATCGAAGGGTTTGGACACAGTGGCCATATCCTTCACACAGCACTTTCAAGAGAATTTCACTCTAAGTCAAATTTTCAAAAATGTATAAAAATTTTCACAAATACAATTTGGATAAAGTGCTTATAGGTTATTGTAGCCCTGTCCATAGTCTTCATTTTCCATTAGGTTTGATTCCCTGCGATCGAAGGGTTTGGACACAGTGGCCATATCCCTCACACAGCACTTTCAAGAGAATTTCACTCTAAGTCAAATTTTCAAAAATGTATAAAAATTTTCACAAATACAATTTGGATAAAGTGCTTATAGGTTATTGTAGCCCTGTCCATAGTCTTTATTTTCCATTAGGTTTGATTCCCTGCGATCGAAGGGTTTGGACACAGTGACCATATCCCTCACACAGCACTTTCAAGAGAATTTCACTCTAAGTCAAATTTTCAAGAATGTATAAAAATTTTCACAAATACAATTTTAATAAAGTGCTTATAGTTTATTGTAGCCCTGTCCATAGTTCTTATTTTCCATTAGGTTTGATTCCCTGCGATCGAAGGGTTTGGACACAGTGGCCATATCCCTCACACAGCACTTTCAAGAGAATTTCACTCTAAGTCAAATTTTCAAAAATGTATTAAAATTTTCACAAATACAATTTGGATAAAGTGCTTATAGGTTATTGTAGCTTATAGGTTATTGTAGCTTATAGGTTATTGTAGCCCTGTCCATAGTCTTCATTTTCCATTAGGTTTGATTCCCTGCGATCGAAGGGTTTAGACACAGTGGCCATATCCCTCACACAGCACTTTCAAGAGAATTTCACTCTAAGTCAAATTTTCAAAAATGTATAAAAATTTTCACAAATACAATTTGGATAAAGTGCTTATAGGTTATTGTAGCCCTGTCCATAGTCTTCATTTTCCATTAGGTTTGATTCCCTGAGATCGAAGGGTTTGGACACAGTGGCCATATCCCTCACACAGCACTTTCAAGAGAATTTCACTCTAAGTAAAATTTTCAAAAATGTATAAAAATTTTCACAAATACAATTTGGATAAAGTGCTTATAGGTTATTGTAGCCCTGCCCATAGTCTTCATTTTCCATTAGGTTTGATTCCTTGCGATCGAAGGGTTTGGACACAGTGGCCATATCCCTCACACAGCACTTTCAAGAGAATTTCACTCTAAGTCAAATTTTCAAAAATGTTTAATAATTTTCACAAATACAATTTGGATAAAGTGCTTATAGGTTATTGTAGCCCTGTCCATAGTCTTCATTTTCCATTAGGTTTGATTCCCTGCGATCGAAGGGTTTGGACACAGTGGCCATATCCCTCACACAGCACTTTCAAGAGAATTTCACTCTAAGTCAAATTTTCAAAAATGTATAAAAATTTTCACAAATACAATTTGGATAAAGTACTTATAGGTTATTGTAGCCCTGTCCATAGTCTTCATTTTCCATTAGGTTTGATTCCGTGCGATCGAAGGGTTTAGACACAGTGGCCATATCCCTCACACAGCACTTTCAAGAGAATTTCACTCTAAGTCAAATTTTCAAAAATGTATAAACATTTTCACAAATACAATTTGGATAAAGTGCTTATAGGTTATTGTAGCCCTGTCCATAGTCTTCATTTTCCATTAGGTTTGATTCCCTGAGATCGAAGGGCTTGGACACAGTGGCCATATCCCTCACACAGCACTTTCAAGAGAATTTCACTCTAAGTCAAATTTTCAAAAATGTATAAAAATTTTCACAAATACAATTTGGATAAAGTGCTTATAGGTTATTGTAGCCCTGTCCATAGTCTTCATTTTCCATTAGGTTTGATTCCCTGCGATCGAAGGGTTTAGACACAGTGCCCATATCCCTCACACAGCACTTTCAAGAGAATTTCACTCTAAGTCAAATTTTCAAAAATGTATAAAAATTTTCACAAATACAATTTGGATAAAGTGCTTATAGGTTATTGTAGCCCTGTCCATAGTCTTCATTTTCCATTAGGTTTGATTCCCTGCGATCGAAGGGTTTGGACACAGTGGCCATATCCCTCACACAGCACTTTCAAGAGAATTTCACTCTAAGTCAAATTTTCAAAAATGTATAAAAATTTTCACAAATACAATATGGATAAAGTACTTATAGGTTATTGTAGCCCTGTCCATAGTCTTCATTTTCCATTAGGTTTGATTCCGTGCGATCGAAGGGTTTAGACACAGTGGCCATATCCCTCACACAGCACTTTCAAGAGAATTTCACTCTAAGTCAAATTTTCAAAAATGTATAAACATTTTCACAAATACAATTTGGATAAAGTGCTTATAGGTTATTGTAGCCCTGTCCATAGTCTTTATTTTCCATTAGGTTTGATTCCCTGCGATCGAAGGGTTTGGACACAGTGACCATATCCCTCACACAGCACTTTCAAGAGAATTTCACTCTAAGTCAAATTTTCAAGAATGTATAAAAATTTTCACAAATATAATTTTGATAAAGTGCTTATAGTTTATTGTAGCCCTGTCCATAGTTCTTATTTTCCATTAGGTTTGATTCCGTGCGATCGAAGGGTTTGGACACAGTGGCCATATCCCTCACACAGCACTTTCAAGAGAATTTCACTCTAAGTCAAATTTTCAAAAATGTTTAAAAATTTTCAAAAACACAATTTGGATAAAGTGCTTATAGGTTATTGTAGCCCTGTCCATAGTCTTTATTTTCCATTAGGTTTGATTCCCTGCGATCGAAGGGTTTGGACACAGTGACCATATCCCTCACACAGCACTTTCAAGAGAATTTCACTCTAAGTCAAATTTTCAAGAATGTATAAAAATTTTCACAAATACAATTTTGATAAAGTGCTTATAGTTTATTGTAGCCCTGTCCATAGTTCTTATTTTCCATTAGGTTTGTTTCCCTGCGATCGAAGGGCTTGGACACAGTGGCCATATCCCTCACACAGCACTTTCAAGAGAATTTCACTCTAAGTCAAATTTTCAAAAATGTATAAAAATTTTCACAAATACAATTTGGATAAAGTGCTTATAGGTTATTGTAGCCCTGTCCATAGTCTTCATTTTCCATTAGGTTTGATTCCCTGAGATCGAAGGGCTTGGACACAGTGGCCATATCCCTCACACAGCACTTTCAAGAGAATTTCACTCTAAGTCAAATTTTCAAAAATGTATAAAAATTTTCACAAATACAATTTGGATAAAGTGCTTATAGGTTATTGTAGCCCTGTCCATAGTCTTCATTTTCCATTAGGTTTGATTCCCTGAGATCGAAGGGTTTGGACACAGTGGCCATTTCCCTCACACAGCACTTTCAAGAGAATTTCACTCTAAGTCAAATTTTCAAAAATGTATAAAAATTTTCACAAATACAATTTGGATAAAGTACTTATAGGTTATTGTAGCCCTGTCCATAGTCTTCATTTTCCATTAGGTTTGATTCCGTGCGATCGAAGGGTTTAGACACAGTGGCCATATCCCTCACACAGCACTTTCAAGAGAATTTCACTCTAAGTCAAATTTTCAAAAATGTATAAACATTTTCACAAATACAATTTGGATAAAGTGCTTATAGGTTATTGTAGCCCTGTCCATAGTCTTCATTTTCCATTAGGTTTGATTCCCTGAGATCGAAGGGCTTGGACACAGTGGCCATATCCCTCACACAGCACTTTCAAGAGAATTTCACTCTAAGTCAAATTTATAAAAATGTATAAAAATTTTCACAAATACAATTTGGATAAAGTGCTTATAGGTTATTGTAGCCCTGTCCATAGTCTTCATTTTCCATTAGGTTTGATTCCCTGCGATCGAAGGGTTTAGACACAGTGGCCATATCCCTCACACAGCACTTTCAAGAGAATTTCACTCTAAGTCAAATTTTCAAAAATGTATAAAAATTTTCACAAATACAATTTGGATAAAGTGCTTATAGGCTATTGTAGCCCTGTCCATAGTCTTCATTTTCCATTAGGTTTGATTCCCTGCGATCGAAGGGTTTAGACACAGTGGCCATATCCCTCACACAGCACTTTCAAGAGAATTTCACTCTAAGTCAAATTTTCAAAAATGTATAAAAATTTTCACAAATACAATTTGGATAAAGTGCTTATAGGTTATTGTAGCCCTGCCCATAGTCTTCATTTTCCATTAGGTTTGATTCCTTGCGATCGAAGGGTTTGGACACAGTGGCCATATCCCTCACACAGCACTTTCAAGAGAATTTCACTCTAAGTCAAATTTTCAAAAATGTATACAAATTTTCACAAATACAATTTGGATAAAGTGCTTATAGTTTATTGTAGCCCTGTCCATAGTCTTCATTTTCCATTAGGTTTGATTCTCTGCGATCGAAGGGTTTGGACACAGTGGCCATATCCCTCACACAGCACTTTCAAGAGAATTTCACTCTAAGTCAAATTTTCAAAAATGTATAAAAATTTTCACAAATACAATTTGGATAAAGTACTTATAGGTTATTGTAGCCCTGTCCATAGTCTTCATTTTCCATTAGGTTTGATTCCGTGCGATCGAAGGGTTTAGACACAGTGGCCATATCCCTCACACAGCACTTTCAAGAGAATTTCACTCTAAGTCAAATTTTCAAAAATGTATAAACATTTTCACAAATACAATTTGGATAAAGTGCTTATAGGTTATTGTAGCCCTGTCCATAGTCTTCATTTTCCATTAGGTTTGATTCCCTGAGATCGAAGGGCTTGGACACAGTGGCCATATCCCTCACACAGCACTTTCAAGAGAATTTCACTCTAAGTCAAATTTATAAAAATGTATAAAAATTTTCACAAATACAATTTGGATAAAGTGCTTATAGGTTATTGTAGCCCTGTCCATAGTCTTCATTTTCCATTAGGTTTGATTCCCTGCGATCGAAGGGTTTAGACACAGTGGCCATATCCCTCACACAGCACTTTCAAGAGAATTTCACTCTAAGTCAAATTTTCAAAAATGTATAAAAATTTTCACAAATACAATTTGGATAAAGTGCTTATAGGCTATTGTAGCCCTGTCCATAGTCTTCATTTTCCATTAGGTTTGATTCCCTGCGATCGAAGGGTTTAGACACAGTGGCCATATCCCTCACACAGCACTTTCAAGAGAATTTCACTCTAAGTCAAATTTTCAAAAATGTATAAAAATTTTCACAAATACAATTTGGATAAAGTGCTTACAGGTTATTGTAGCCCTGTCCATAGTCTTCATTTTCCATTAGGTTTGATTCCCTGCGATCGAAGGGTTTAGACACAGTGGCCATATCCCTCACACAGCACTTTCAAGAGAATTTCACTCTAAGTAAAATTTTCAAAAATGTATAAAAATTTTCACAAATACAATTTGGATAAAGTGGTTATAGGTTATTGTAGCCCTGTCCATAGTCTTCATTTTCCATTAGGTTTGATTCCCTGCGATCGAAGGGTTTGGACACAGTGGCCATATCCCTCACACAGCACTTTCAAGAGAATTTCACTCTAAGTCAAATTTTCAAAAATGTATAAAAATTTTCACAAATACAATTTGGATAAAGTGCTTATAGGTTATTGTAGCCCTGCCCATAGTCTTCATTTTCCATTAGGTTTGATTCCTTGCGATCGAAGGGTTTGGACACAGTGGCCATATCCCTCACACAGCACTTTCAAGAGAATTTCACTCTAAGTCAAATTTTCAAAAACGTATAAAAATTTTCACAAATACAATTTGGATAAAGTGCTTACAGGTTATTGTAGCCCTGTCCATAGTCTTCATTTTCCATTCGGTTTGATTCCCTGCGATCGAAGGGTTTGGACACAGTGGCCATATCCCTCACACAGCACTTTCAAGAGAATTTCACTCTAAGTCAAATTTTCAAAAATGTATAAAAATTTTCACAAATACAATTTGGATAAAGTACTTATAGGTTATTGTAGCCCTGTCCATAGTCTTCATTTTCCATTAGGTTTGATTCCGTGCGATCGAAGGGTTTAGACACAGTGGCCATATCCCTCACACAGCACTTTCAAGAGAATTTCACTCTAAGTCAAATTTTCAAAAATGTATAAACATTTTCACAAATACAATTTGGATAAAGTGCTTATAGGTTATTGTAGCCCTGTCCATAGTCTTCATTTTCCATTAGGTTTGATTCTCTGAGATCGAAGGGCTTGGACACAGTGGCCATATCCCTCACACAGCACTTTCAAGAGAATTTCACTCTAAGTCAAATTTTCAAAAATGTATAAAAATTTTCACAAATACAATTTGGATAAAGTGCTTATAGGCTATTGTAGCCCTGTCCATAGTCTTCATTTTCCATTAGGTTTGATTCCCTGCGATCGAAGGGTTTAGACACAGTGGCCATATCCCTCACACAGCACTTTCAAGAGAATTTCACTCTAAGTCAAATTTTCAAAAATGTATAAAAATTTTCACAAATACAATTTGGATAAAGTGCTTATAGGTTATTGTAGCCCTGTCCATAGTCTTCATTTTCCATTAGGTTTGATTCCCTGCGATCGAAGGGTTTAGACACAGTGGCCATATCCCTCACACAGCACTTTCAAGAGAATTTCACTCTAAGTCAAATTTTCAAAAATGTATAAAAATTTTCACAAATACAATTTGGATAAAGTGCTTATAGGTTATTGTAGCCCTGTCCATAGTCTTCATTTTCCATTAGGTTTGATTCCTTGCGATCGAAGGGTTTGGACACAGTGGCCATATCCCTCACACAGCACTTTCAAGAGAATTTCACTCTAAGTCAAATTTTCAAAAATGTATAAAAATTTTCACAAATACAATTTGGATAAAGTGCTTATAGGTTATTGTAGCCCTGTCCATAGTCTTCATTTTCCATTAGGTTTGATTCCTTGCGATCGAAGGGTTTGGACACAGTGGCCATATCCCTCACACAGCACTTTCAAGAGAATTTCACTCTAAGTCAAATTTTCAAAAATGTATAAAAATTTTCACAAATACAATTTGGATAAAGTGCTTATAGGTTATTGTAGCTTATAGGTTATTGTAGCCCTGTCCATAGTCTTCATTTTCCATTAGGTTTGATTCCCTGCGATCGAAGGGTTTGGACACAGTGGCCATATCCCTCACACAGCACTTTCAAGAGAATTTCACTCTAAGTCAAATTTTCAAGAATGTATAAAAATTTTCACAAATACAATTTTGATAAAGTGCTTATAGTTTATTGTAGCCCTGTCCATAGTCTTCATTTTCTATTAGGTTTAGTTCCCTGCGATCGAAGGGTTTGGACACTGTGGCCATATCCCTCACACAGCACTTTCAAGGGAATTTCACTCTAAGTCAAATTTTCAAAAATGTATAAAAATTTTCACAAATACAATTTGGATAAAGTGCTTATAGGTTATTGTAGCCCTGTCCATAGTCTTCATTTTCCATTAGGTTTGATTCCTTGCGATCGAAGGGTTTGGACACAGTGGCCATATCCCTCACACAGCACTTTCAAGAGAATTTCACTCTAAGTCAAATTTTCAAAAATGTATAAAAATTTTCACAAATACAATTTGGATAAAGTGCTTATAGGTTATTGTAGCCCTGACCATAGTCTTCATTTTCCATTAGGTTTGATTCCCTGCGATCGAAGGGTTTGGACACAGTGGCCATATCCCTCACACAGCACTTTCAAGAGAATTTCACTCTAAGTCAAATTTTCAAAAATGTATAAAAATTTTCACAAATACAATTTGGATAAAGTGCTTATAGGTTATTGTAGCCCTGCCCATAGTCTTCATTTTCCATTAGGTTTGATTCCTTGCGATCGAAGGGTTTGGACACAGTGGCCATATCCCTCACACAGCACTTTCAAGAGAATTTCACTCTAAGTCAAATTTTCAAAAATGTATAAAAATTTTCACAAATACAATTTGGATAAAGTGCTTATAGGTTATTGTAGCCCTGTCCATAGTCTTCATTTTCCATTCGGTTTGATTCCCTGCGATCGAAGGGTTTGGACACAGTGGCCATATCCCTCACACAGCACTTTCAAGAGAATTTCACTCTAAGTCAAATTTTCAAAAATGTATAAAAATTTTCACAAATACAATTTGGATAAAGTACTTATAGGTTATTGTAGCCCTGTCCATAGTCTTCATTTTCCATTAGGTTTGATTCCGTGCGATCGAAGGGTTTAGACACAGTGGCCATATCCCTCACACAGCACTTTCAAGAGAATTTCACTCTAAGTCAAATTTTCAAAAATGTATAAACATTTTCACAAATACAATTTGGATAAAGTGCTTATAGGTTATTGTAGCCCTGTCCATAGTCTTCATTTTCCATTAGGTTTGATTCTCTGAGATCGAAGGGCTTGGACACAGTGGCCATATCCCTCACACAGCACTTTCAAGAGAATTTCACTCTAAGTCAAATTTTCAAAAATGTATAAAAATTTTCACAAATACAATTTGGATAAAGTGCTTAAAGGCTATTGTAGCCCTGTCCATAGTCTTCATTTTCCATTAGGTTTGATTCCCTGCGATCGAAGGGTTTAGACACAGTGGCCATATCCCTCACACAGCACTTTCAAGAGAATTTCACTCTAAGTCAAATTTTCAAAAATGTATAAAAATTTTCACAAATACAATTTGGATAAAGTGCTTATAGGTTATTGTAGCCCTGTCCATAGTCTTCATTTTCCATTAGGTTTGATTCCCTGCGATCGAAGGGTTTAGACACAGTGGCCATATCCCTCACACAACACTTTCAAGAGAATTTCACTCTAAGTCAAATTTTCAAAAATGTATAAAAATTTTCACAAATACAATTTGGATAAAGTGCTTATAGGTTATTGTAGCCCTGTCCATAGTCTTCATTTTCCATTAGGTTTGATTCCCTGCGATCGAAGGGTTTAGACACAGTGGCCATATCCCTCACACAGCACTTTCAAGTGAATTTCACTCTAAGTAAAATTTTCAAAAATGTATAAAAATTTTCACAAATACAATTTGGATAAAGTGGTTATAGGTTATTGTAGCCCTGTCCATAGTCTTCATTTTCCATTAGGTTTGATTCCCTGCGATCGAAGGGTTTGGACACAGTGGCCATATCCCTCACACAGCACTTTCAAGAGAATTTCACTCTTAGTCAAATTTTCAAAAATGTATAAAAATTTTCACAAATACAATTTGGATAAAGTGCTTATAGGTTATTGTAGCCCTGTCCATAGTCTTCATTTTCCATTAGGTTTGATTCCCTGCGATCGAAGGGTTTAGACACAGTGGCCATATCCCTCACACAGCACTTTCAAGTGAATTTCACTCTAAGTAAAATTTTCAAAAATGTATAAAAATTTTCACAAATACAATTTGGATAAAGTGGTTATAGGTTATTGTAGCCCTGTCCATAGTCTTCATTTTCCATTAGGTTTGATTCCCTGCGATCGAAGGGTTTAGACACAGTGGCCATATCCCTCACACAGCACTTTCAAGTGAATTTCACTCTAAGTAAAATTTTCAAAAATGTATAAAAATTTTCACAAATACAATTTGGATAAAGTGGTTATAGGTTATTGTAGCCCTGTCCATAGTCTTCATTTTCCATTAGGTTTGATTCCCTGCGATCGAAGGGTTTGGACACAGTGGCCATATCCCTCACACAGCACTTTCAAGAGAATTTCACTCTTAGTCAAATTTTCAAAAATGTATAAAAATTTTCACAAATACAATTTGGATAAAGTGCTTATAGGTTATTGTAGCCCTGTCCATAGTCTTCATTTTCCATTAGGTTTGATTCCCTGCGATCGAAGGGTTTAGACACAGTGGCCATATCCCTCACACAGCACTTTCAAGTGAATTTCACTCTAAGTAAAATTTTCAAAAATGTATAAAAATTTTCACAAATACAATTTGGATAAAGTGGTTATAGGTTATTGTAGCCCTGTCCATAGTCTTCATTTTCCATTAGGTTTGATTCCCTGCGATCGAAGGGTTTGGACACAGTGGCCATATCCCTCACACAGCACTTTCAAGAGAATTTCACTCTAAGTCAAATTTTCAAAAATGTATAAAAATTTTCACAAATACAATTTGGATAAAGTGCTTATAGGTTATTGTAGCCCTGTCCATAGTCTTCATTTTCCATTCGGTTTGATTCCCTGCGATCGAAGGGTTTGGACACAGTGGCCATATCCCTCACACAGCACTTTCAAGAGAATTTCACTCTAAGTCAAATTTTCAAAAATGTATAAAAATTTTCACAAATACAATTTGGATAAAGTGCTTATAGGTTATTGTAGCCCTGCCCATAGTCTTCATTTTCCATTAGGTTTGATTCCTTGCGATCGAAGGGTTTGGACACAGTGGCCATATCCCTCACACAGCACTTTCAAGAGAATTTCACTCTAAGTCAAATTTTCAAAAATGTATAAAAATTTTCACAAATACAATTTGGATAAAGTGCTTATAGGTTATTGTAGCCCTGTCCATAGTCTTCATTTTCCATTAGGTTTGATTCCCTGCGATCGAAGGGTTTAGACACAGTGGCCATATCCCTCACACAACACTTTCAAGAGAATTTCACTCTAAGTCAAATTTTCAAAAATGTATAAAAATTTTCACAAATACAATTTGGATAAAGTGCTTATAGGTTATTGTAGCCCTGTCCATAGTCTTCATTTTCCATTAGGTTTGATTCCCTGCGATCGAAGGGTTTAGACACAGTGGCCATATCCCTCACACAGCACTTTCAAGTGAATTTCACTCTAAGTAAAATTTTCAAAAATGTATAAAAATTTTCACAAATACAATTTGGATAAAGTGGTTATAGGTTATTGTAGCCCTGTCCATAGTCTTCATTTTCCATTAGGTTTGATTCCCTGCGATCGAAGGGTTTGGACACAGTGGCCATATCCCTCACACAGCACTTTCAAGAGAATTTCACTCTTAGTCAAATTTTCAAAAATGTATAAAAATTTTCACAAATACAATTTGGATAAAGTGCTTATATGTTATTGTAGCCCTGTCCATAGTCTTCATTTTCCATTAGGTTTGATTCCCTGCGATCGAAGGGTTTAGACACAGTGGCCATATCCCTCACACAGCACTTTCAAGTGAATTTCACTCTAAGTAAAATTTTCAAAAATGTATAAAAATTTTCACAAATACAATTTGGATAAAGTGGTTATAGGTTATTGTAGCCCTGTCCATAGTCTTCATTTTCCATTAGGTTTGATTCCCTGCGATCGAAGGGTTTGGACACAGTGGCCATATCCCTCACACAGCACTTTCAAGAGAATTTCACTCTAAGTCAAATTTTCAAAAATGTATAAAAATTTTCACAAATACAATTTGGATAAAGTGCTTATAGGTTATTGTAGCCCTGTCCATAGTCTTCATTTTCCATTCGGTTTGATTCCCTGCGATCGAAGGGTTTGGACACAGTGGCCATATCCCTCACACAGCACTTTCAAGAGAATTTCACTCTAAGTCAAATTTTCAAAAATGTATAAAAATTTTCACAAATACAATTTGGATAAAGTGCTTATAGGTTATTGTAGCCCTGCCCATAGTCTTCATTTTCCATTAGGTTTGATTCCTTGCGATCGAAGGGTTTGGACACAGTGGCCATATCCCTCACACAGCACTTTCAAGAGAATTTCACTCTAAGTCAAATTTTCAAAAATGTATAAAAATTTTCACAAATACAATTTGGATAAAGTGCTTATAGGTTATTGTAGCCCTGTCCATAGTCTTCATTTTCCATTCGGTTTGATTCCCTGCGATCGAAGGGTTTGGACACAGTGGCCATATCCCTCACACAGCACTTTCAAGAGAATTTCACTCTAAGTCAAATTTTCAAAAATGTATAAAAATTTTCACAAATACAATTTGGATAAAGTACTTATAGGTTATTGTAGCCCTGTCCATAGTCTTCATTTTCCATTAGGTTTGATTCCGTGCGATCGAAGGGTTTAGACACAGTGGCCATATCCCTCACACAGCACTTTCAAGAGAATTTCACTCTAAGTCAAATTTTCAAAAATGTATAAACATTTTCACAAATACAATTTGGATAAAGTGCTTATAGGTTATTGTAGCCCTGTCCATAGTCTTCATTTTCCATTAGGTTTGATTCCCTGCGATCGAAGGGTTTAGACACAGTGGCCATATCCCTCACACAGCACTTTCAAGTGAATTTCACTCTAAGTAAAATTTTCAAAAATGTATAAAAATTTTCACAAATACAATTTGGATAAAGTGCTTATAGGTTATTGTAGCCCTGTCCATAGTGTTCATTTTCCATTAGGTTTGATTCCCTGCGATCGAAGGGTTTAGACACAGTGGCCATATCCCTCACACAGCACTTTCAAGTGAATTTCACTCTAAGTAAAATTTTCAAAAATGTATAAAAATTTTCACAAATACAATTTGGATAAAGTGGTTATAGGTTATTGTAGCCCTGTCCATAGTCTTCATTTTCCATTAGGTTTGATTCCCTGCGATCGAAGGGTTTGGACACAGTGGCCATATCCCTCACACAGCACTTTCAAGAGAATTTCACTCTAAGTCAAATTTTCAAAAATTTATAAAAATTTTCACAAATACAATTTGGATAAAGTGCTTATAGGTTATTGTAGCCCTGTCCATAGTCTTCATTTTCCATTCGGTTTGATTCCCTGCGATCGAAGGGTTTGGACACAGTGGCCATATCCCTCACACAGCACTTTCAAGAGAATTTCACTCTAAGTCAAATTTTCAAAAATGTATAAAAATTTTCACAAATACAATTTGGATAAAGTGCTTATAGGTTATTGTAGCCCTGCCCATAGTCTTCATTTTCCATTAGGTTTGATTCCTTGCGATCGAAGGGTTTGGACACAGTGGCCATATCCCTCACACAGCACTTTCAAGAGAATTTCACTCTAAGTCAAATTTTCAAAAATGTATAAAAATTTTCACAAATACAATTTGGATGAAGTGCTTATAGGTTATTGTAGCCCTGTCCATAGTCTTCATTTTCCATTCGGTTTGATTCCCTGCGATCGAAGGGTTTAGACACAGTGGCCATATCCCTCACACAGCACTTTCAAGAGAATTTCACTCTAAGTCAAATTTTCAAAAATGTATAAAAATTTTCACAAATACAATTTGGATAAAGTACTTATAGGTTATTGTAGCCCTGTCCATAGTCTTCATTTTCCATTAGGTTTGATTCCGTGCGATCGAAGGGTTTAGACACAGTGGCCATATCCCTCACACAGCACTTTCAAGAGAATTTCACTCTAAGTCAAATTTTCAAAAATGTATAAACATTTTCACAAATACAATTTGGATAAAGTGCTTATAGGTTATTGTAGCCCTGTCCATAGTCTTCATTTTCCATTAGGCTTGATTCTCTGAGATCGAAGGGCTTGGACACAGTGGCCATATCCCTCACACAGCACTTTCAAGAGAATTTCACTCTAAGTCAAATTTTCAAAAATGTATAAAAATTTTCACAAATACAATTTGGATAAAGTGCTTATAGGCTATTGTAGCCCTGTCCATAGTCTTCATTTTCCATTAGGTTTGATTCCCTGCGATCGAAGGGTTTAGACACAGTGGCCATATCCCTCACACAGCACTTTCAAGAGAATTTCACTCTAAGTCAAATTTTCAAAAATGTATAAAAATTTTCACAAATACAATTTGGATAAAGTGCTTATAGGTTATTGTAGCCCTGTCCATAGTCTTCATTTTCCATTAGGTTTGATTCCCTGCGATCGAAGGGTTTAGACACAGTGGCCATATCCCTCACACAGCACTTTCAAGAGAATTTCACTCTAAGTCAAATTTTCAAAAATGTATAAAAATTTTCACAAATACAATTTGGATAAAGTGCTTATAGGTTATTGTAGCCCTGTCCATAGTCTTCATTTTTCATTAGGTTTGATTCCCTGCGATCGAAGGGTTTAGACACAGTGGCCATATCCCTCACACAGCACTTTCAAGTGAATTTCACTCTAAGTAAAATTTTCAAAAATGTATAAAAATTTTCACAAATACAATTTGGATAAAGTGGTTATAGGTTATTGTAGCCCTGTCCATAGTCTTCATTTTCCATTAGGTTTGATTCCCTGCGATCGAAGGGTTTGGACACAGTGGCCATATCCCTCACACAGCACTTTCAAGAGAATTTCACACTAAGTCAAATTTTCAAAAATGTATAAAAATTTTCACAAATACAATTTGGATAAAGTGCTTATAGGTTATTGTAGCCCTGTCCATAGTCTTCATTTTCCATTAGGTTTGATTCCCTGCGATCGAAGGGTTTGGACACAGTGGCCATATCCCTCACACAGCACTTTCAAGAGAATTTCACTCTAAGTCAAATTTTCAAAAATGTATAAAAATTTTCACAAATACAATTTGGATAAAGTGCTTATAGGTTATTGTAGCCCTGTCCATAGTCTTCATTTTCCATTAGGTTTGATTCCTTGCGATCGAAGGGTTTGGACACAGTGGCCATATCCCTCACACAGCACTTTCAAGAGAATTTCACTCTAAGTCAAATTTTCAAAAATGTATAAAAATTTTCACAAATACAATTTGGATAAAGTGCTTATAGGTTATTGTAGCTTATAGGTTATTGTAGCCCTGTCCATAGTCTTCATTTTCCATTAGGTTTGATTCCCTGCGATAGGGTTTGGACACGGTGGCCATATCCCTCACACAGCACTTTCAAGAGAATTTCACTCTAAGTCAAATTTTCAAAAATGTATAAAAATTTTCACAAATACAATTTGGATAAAGTGCTTATAGGTTATTGTAGCCCTGTCCATAGTCTTAATTTTCCATTAGGTTTGATTCCCTGCGATCGAAGGGTTTGGACACAGTGGCCATATCCCTCACACAGCACTTTCAAGAGAATTTCACTCTAAGTCAAATTTTCAAGAATGTATAAAAATTTTCACAAATACAATTTTGATAAAGTGCTTATAGTTTATTGTAGCCCTGTCCATAGTCTTCATTTTCCATTAGGTTTGGTTCCCTGCGATCGAAGGGTTTGGACACTGTGGCCATATCCCTCACACAGCACTTTCAAGGGAATTTCACTCTAAGTCAAATTTTCAAAAATGTATAAAAATTTTTACAAATACAATTTGGATAAAGTGCTTATAGGTTATTGTAGCCCTGTCCATAGTCTTTATTTTCCATTAGGTTTGATTCCCTGCGATCGAAGGGTTTGGACACAGTGACCATATCCCTCACACAGCACTTTCAAGAGAATTTCACTCTAAGTCAAATTTTCAAGAATGTATAAAAATTTTCACAAATACAATTTTGCTAAAGTGCTTATAGTTTATTGTAGCCCTGTCTATAGTTCTTATTTTCCATTAGGTTTGATTCCCTGCGATCGACGGTTTGGACACAGTGGCCATATCCCTCACACAGCACTTTCAAGAGAATTTCACTCTAAGTCAAATTTTCAAAAATGTATAAAAATTTTCACAAATACAATTTGGATAAAGTGCTTATAGGTTATTGTAGCTTATAGGTTATTGTAGCTTATAGGTTATTGTAGCCCTGTCCATAGTCTTCATTTTCCATTAGGTTTGATTCCCTGCGATCGAAGGGTTTAGACACAGTGGCCATATCCCTCACACAGCACTTTCAAGAGAATTTCACTCTAAGTCAAATTTTCAAAAATGTATAAAAATTTTCACAAATACAATTTGGATAAAGTGCTAATAGGTTATTGTAGCCCTGTCCATAGTCTTCATTTTCCATTAGGTTTGATTCCCTGAGATCGAAGGGTTTGGACACAGTGGCCATATCCCTCACACAGCACTTTCAAGAGAATTTCACTCTAAGTCAAATTTTCAAAAATGTATAAAAATTTTCACAAATACAATTTGGATAAAGTGCTTATAGGTTATTGTAGCCCTGCCCATAGTCTTCATTTTCCATTAGGTTTGATTCCTTGCGATCGAAGGGTTTGGACACAGTGGCCATATCCCTCACACAGCACTTTCAAGAGAATTTCACTATAAGTCAAATTTTCAAAAATGTATAAAAATTTTCACAAATACAATTTGGATAAAGTGCTTATAGGTTATTGTAGCCCTGTCCATAGTCTTCATTTTCCATTAGGTTTGATTCCCTGCGATCGAAGGGTTTGGACACAGTGGCCATATCCCTCACACAGCACTTTCAAGAGAATTTCACTCTAAGTCAAATTTTCAAAAATGTATAAAAATTTTCACAAATACAATTTGGATAAAGTTCTTATAGGTTATTGTAGCCCTGTCCATAGTCTTCATTTTCCATTAGGTTTGATTCCGTGCGATCGAAGGGTTTAGACACAGTGGCCATATCCCTCACACAGCACTTTCAAGAGAATTTCACTCTAAGTCAAATTTTCAAAAATGTATAAACATTTTCACAAATACAATTTGGATAAAGTGCTTATAGGTTATTGTAGCCCTGTCCATAGTCTTTATTTTCCATTAGGTTTGATTCCCTGCGATCGAAGGGTTTGGACACAGTGACCATATCCCTCACACAGCACTTTCAAGAGAATTTCACTCTAAGTCAAATTTTCAAGAATGTATAAAAATTTTCACAAATACAATTTTGATAAAGTGCTTATAGTTTATTGTAGCCCTGTCCATAGTTCTTATTTTCCATTAGGTTTGATTCCCTGCGATCGAAGGGTTTGGACACAGTGGCCATATCCCTCACACAGCACTTTCAAGAGAATTTCACTCTAAGTCAAATTTTCAAAAATGTATAAAAATTTTCACAAATACAATTTGGATAAAGTGCTTATAGGTTATTGTAGCTTATAGGTTATTGTAGCTTATAGGTTATTGTAGCCCTGTCCATAGTCTTCATTTTCCATTAGGTTTGATTCCCTGCGATCGAAGGGTTTAGACACAGTGGCCATATCCCTCACACAGCACTTTCAAGAGAATTTCACTCTAAGTCAAATTTTCAAAAATGTATAAAAATTTTCACAAATACAATTTGGATAAAGTGCTTATAGGTTATTGTAGCCCTGTCCATAGTCTTCATTTTCCATTAGGTTTGATTCCCTGAGATCGAAGGGTTTGGACACAGTGGCCATATCCCTCACACAGCACTTTCAAGAGAATTTCACTCTAAGTCAAATTTTCAAAAATGTATAAAAATTTTCACAAATACAATTTGGATAAAGTGCTTATAGGTTATTGTAGCCCTGCCCATAGTCTTCATTTTCCATTAGGTTTGATTCCTTGCGATCGAAGGGTTTGGACACAGTGGCCATATCCCTCACACAGCACTTTCAAGAGAATTTCACTCTAAGTCAAATTTTCAAAAATGTATAAAAATTTTCACAAATACAATTTGGATAAAGTGCTTATAGGTTATTGTAGCCCTGTCCATAGTCTTCATTTTCCATTAGGTTTGATTCCCTGCGATCGAAGGGTTTGGACACAGTGGCCATATCCCTCACACAGCACTTTCAAGAGAATTTCACTCTAAGTCAAATTTTCAAAAATGTATAAAAATTTTCACAAATACAATTTGGATAAAGTACTTATAGGTTATTGTAGCCCTGTCCATAGTCTTCATTTTCCATTAGGTTTGATTCCGTGCGATCGAAGGGTTTAGACACAGTGGCCATATCCCTCACACAGCACTTTCAAGAGAATTTCACTCTAAGTCAAATTTTCAAAAATGTATAAACATTTTCACAAATACAATTTGGATAAAGTGCTTATAGGTTATTGTAGCCCTGTCCATAGTCTTCATTTTCCATTAGGTTTGATTCCCTGAGATCGAAGGGCTTGGACACAGTGGCCATATCCCTCACACAGCACTTTCAAGAGAATTTCACTCTAAGTCAAATTTTCAAAAATGTATAAAAATTTTCACAAATACAATTTGGATAAAGTGCTTATAGGTTATTGTAGCCCTGTCCATAGTCTTCATTTTCCATTAGGTTTGATTCCCTGCGATCGAAGGGTTTAGACACAGTGGCCATATCCCTCACACAGCACTTTCAAGAGAATTTCACTCTAAGTCAAATTTTCAAAAATGTATAAAAATTTTCACAAATACAATTTGGATAAAGTGCTTATAGATTATTGTAGCCCTGTCCATAGTCTTCATTTTCCATTAGGTTTGATTCCCTGCGATCGAAGGGTTTGGACACAGTGGCCATATCCCTCACACAGCACTTTCAAGAGAATTTCACTCTAAGTCAAATTTTCAAAAATGTATAAAAATTTTCACAAATACAATATGGATAAAGTACTTATAGGTTATTGTAGCCCTGTCCATAGTCTTCATTTTCCATTAGGTTTGATTCCGTGCGATCGAAGGGTTTAGACACAGTGGCCATATTCCTCACACAGCACTTTCAAGAGAATTTCACTCTAAGTCAAATTTTCAAAAATGTATAAACATTTTCACAAATACAATTTGGATAAAGTGCTTATAGGCTATTGTAGCCCTGTCCATAGTCTTTATTTTCCATTAGGTTTGATTCCCTGCAATCGAAGGGTTTGGACACAGTGACCATATCCCTCACACAGCACTTTCAAGAGAATTTCACTCTAAGTCAAATTTTCAAGAATGTATAAAAATTTTCACAAATACAATTTTGATAAAGTGCTTATAGTTTATTGTAGCCCTGTCCATAGTTCTTATTTTCCATTAGGTTTGATTCCCTGCGATCGAAGGGTTTGGACACAGTGGCCATATCCCTCACACAGCACTTTCAAGAGAATTTCACTCTAAGTCAAATTTTCAAAAATGTATAAAAATTTTCACAAATACAATTTGGATAAAGTGCTTATAGGTTATTGTAGCTTATAGGTTATTGTAGCTTATAGGTTATTGTAGCTTATAGGTTATTGTAGCCCTGTCCATAGTCTTCATTTTCCATTAGGTTTGATTCCCTGCGATCGAAGGGTTTAGACACAGTGGCCATATCCCTCACACAGCACTTTCAAGAGAATTTCACTCTAAGTCAAATTTTCAAAAATGTGTAAAAATTTTCACAAATACAATTTGGATAAATTGCTTATAGGTTATTGTAGCCCTGTCCATAGTCTTCATTTTCCATTAGGTTTGATTCCCTGAGATCGAAGGGTTTGGACACAGTGGCCATATCCCTCACACAGCACTTTCAAGAGAATTTCACTCTAAGTCAAATTTTCAAAAATGTATAAAAATTTTCACAAATACAATTTGGATAAAGTGCTTATAGGTTATTGTAGCCCTGCCCATAGTCTTCATTTTCCATTAGGTTTGATTCCTTGCGATCGAAGGGTTTGGACACAGTGGCCATATCCCTCACACAGCACTTTCAAGAGAATTTCACTCTAAGTCAAATTTTCAAAAATGTATAAAAATTTTCACAAATACAATTTGGATAAAGTGCTTATAGGTTATTGTAGCCCTGTCCATAGTCTTCATTTTCCATTAGGTTTGATTCCCTGCGATCGAAGGGTTTGGACACAGTGGCCATATCCCTCACACAGCACTTTCAAGAGAATTTCACTCTAAGTCAAATTTTCAAAAATGTATAAAAATTTTCACAAATACAATTTGGATAAAGTACTTATAGGTTATTGTAGCCCTGTCCATAGTCTTCATTTTCCATTAGGTTTGATTCCGTGCGATCGAAGGGTTTAGACACAGTGGCCATATCCCTCACACAGCACTTTCAAGAGAATTTCACTCTAAGTCAAATTTTCAAAAATGTATAAACATTTTCACAAATACAATTTGGATAAAGTGCTTATAGGTTATTGTAGCCCTGTCCATAGTCTTCATTTTCCATTAGGTTTGATTCCCTGAGATCGAAGGGCTTGGACACAGTGGCCATATCCCTCACACAGCACTTTCAAGAGAATTTCACTCTAAGTCAAATTTTCAAAAATGTATAAAAATTTTCACAAATACAATTTGGATAAAGTGCTTATAGGTTATTGTAGCCCTGTCCATAGTCTTCATTTTCCATTAGGTTTGATTCCCTGCGATCAAAGGGTTTGGACACAGTGGCCATATCCCTCACACAGCACTTTCAAGAGAATTTCACTCTAAGTCAAATTTTCAAAAATGTATAAAAATTTTCACAAATACAATTTGGATAAAGTACTTATAGGTTATTGTAGCCCTGTCCATAGTCTTCATTTTCCATTAGGTTTGATTCCGTGCGATCGAAGGGTTTAGACACAGTGGCCATATCCCTCACACAGCACTTTCAAGAGAATTTCACTCTAAGTCAAATTTTCAAAAATGTATAAACATTTTCACAAATACAATTTGGATAAAGTGCTTATAGGTTATGGTAGCCCTGTCCATAGTCTTTATTTTCCATTAGGTTTGATTCCCTGCGATCGAAGGGTTTGGACACAGTGACCATATCCCTCACACAGCACTTTCAAGAGAATTTCACTCTAAGTCAAATTTTCAAGAATGTATAAAAATTTTCACAAATACAATTTTGATAAAGTGCTTATAGTTTATTGTAGCCCTGTCCATAGTTCTTATTTTCCATTAGGTTTGATTCCCTGCGACCGAAGGGTTTGGACACAGTGGCCATATCCCTCACACAGCACTTTCAAGAGAATTTCACTCTAAGTCAAATTTTCAAAAATGTATAAAAATTTTCACAAATACAATTTGGATAAAGTGCTTATAGGTTATTGTAGCTTATAGGTTATTGTAGCTTATAGGTTATTGTAGCCCTGTCCATAGTCTTCATTTTCCATTAGGTTTGATTCCCTGCGATCGAAGGGTTTAGACACAGTGGCCATATCCCACACACAGCACTTTCAAGAGAATTTCACTCTAAGTCAAATTTTCAAAAATGTATAAAAATTTTCACAAATACAATTTGGATAAAGTGCTTATAGGTTATTGTAGCCCTGTCCATAGTCTTCATTTTCCATTAGGTTTGATTCCCTGAGATCGAAGGGTTTGGACACAGTGGCCATATCCCTCACACAGCACTTTCAAGAGAATTTCACTCTAAGTCAAATTTTCAAAAATGTATAAAAATTTTCACAAATACAATTTGGATAAAGTGCTTATAGGTTATTGTAGCCCTGCCCATAGTCTTCATTTTCCATTAGGTTTGATTCCTTGCGATCGAAGGGTTTGGACACAGTGGCCATATCCCTCACACAGCACTTTCAAGAGAATTTCACTCTAAGTCAAATTTTCAAAAATGTATAAAAATTTTCACAAATACAATTTGGATAAAGTGCTTATAGGTTATTGTAGCCCTGTCCATAGTCTTCATTTTCCATTAGGTTTGATTCCCTGCGATCGAAGGGTTTGGACACAGTGGCCATATCCCTCACACAGCACTTTCAAGAGAATTTCACTCTAAGTAAAATTTTCAAAAATGTATAAAAATTTTCACAAATACAATTTTGATAAAGTACTTATAGGTTATTGTAGCCCTGTCCATAGTCTTTATTTTCCATTAGGTTTGATTCCGTGCGATCGAAGGGTTTAGACACAGTGGCCATATCCCTCACACAGCACTTTCAAGAGAATTTCACTCTAAGTCAAATTTTCAAAAATGTATAAACATTTTCACAAATACAATTTGGATAAAGTGCTTATAGGTTATTGTAGCCCTGTCCATAGTCTTCATTTTCCATTAGGTTTGATTCCCTGAGATCGAAGGGCTTGGACACAGTGGCCATATCCCTCACACAGTACTTTCAAGAGAATTTCACTCTAAGTCAAATTTTCAAAAATGTATAAAAATTTTCACAAATACAATTTGGATAAAGTGCTTATAGGTTATTGTAGCCCTGTCCATAGTCTTCATTTTCCATTAGGTTTGATTCCCTGCGATCGAAGGGTTTAGACACAGTGGCCATATCCCTCACACAGCACTTTCAAGAGAATTTCACTCTAAGTCAAATTTTCAAAAATGTATAAAAATTTTCACAAATACAATTTGGATAAAGTGCTTATAGGTTATTGTAGCCCTGTCCATAGTCTTCATTTTCCATTAGGTTTGATTCCCTGCGATCGAAGGGTTTGGACACAGTGGCCATATCCCTCACACAGCACTTTCAAGAGAATTTCACTCTAAGTCAAATTTTCAAAAATGTATAAAAATTTTCACAAATACAATATGGATAAAGTACTTATAGGTTATTGTAGCCCTGTCCATAGTCTTCATTTTCCATTAGGTTTGATTCCGTGCGATCGAAGGGTTTAGACACAGTGGCCATATCCCTCACACAGCACTTTCAAGAGAATTTCACTCTAAGTCAAATTTTCAAAAATGTATAAACATTTTCACAAATACAATTTGGATAAAGTGCTTATAGGTTATTGTAGCCCTGTCCATAGTCTTTATTTTCCATTAGGTTTGATTCCCTGCGATCGAAGGGTTTGGACACAGTGACCATATCCCTCACACAGCACTTTCAAGAGAATTTCACTCTAAGTCAAATTTTCAAAAATGTATAAAAATTTTCACAAATACAATTTTGATAAAGTGCTTATAGTTTATTGTAGCCCTGTCCATAGTTCTTATTTTCCATTAGGTTTGATTCCCTGCGATCGAAGGGTTTGGACACAGTGGCCATATCCCTCACACAGCACTTTCAAGAGAATTTCACTCTAAGTCAAATTTTCAAAAATGTATAAAAATTTTCACAAATACAATTTGGATAAAGTGCTTATAGGTTATTGTAGCTTATAGGTTATTGTAGCTTATAGGTTATTGTAGCCCTGTCCATAGTTTTCATTTTCCATTAGGTTTGATTCCCTGCGATCGAAGGGTTTAGACACAGTGGCCATATCCCTCACACAGCACTTTCAAGAGAATTTCACTCTAAGTCAAATTTTCAAAAATGTATAAAAATTTTCACAAATACAATTTGGATAAAGTGCTTATAGGTTATTGTAGCCCTGTCCATAGTCTTCATTTTCCATTAGGTTTGATTCCCTGAGATCGAAGGGTTTGGACACAGTGGCCATATCCCTCACACAGCACTTTCAAGAGAATTTCACTCTAAGTCAAATTTTCAAAAATGTATAAAAATTTTCACAAATACAATTTGGATAAAGTGCTTATAGGTTATTGTAGCCCTGCCCATAGTCTTCATTTTCCATTAGGTTTGATTCCTTGCGATCGAAGGGTTTGGACACAGTGGCCATATCCCTCACACAGCACTTTCAAGAGAATTTCACTCTAAGTCAAATTTTCAAAAATGTATAAAAATTTTCACAAATACAATTTGGATAAAGTGCTTATAGGTTATTGTAGCCCTGTCCATAGTCTTCATTTTCCATTAGGTTTGATTCCGTGCGATCGAAGGGTTTAGACACAGTGGCCATATCCCTCACACAGCACTTTCAAGAGAATTTCACTCTAAGTCAAATTTTCAAAAATGTATAAACATTTTCACAAATACAATTTGGATAAAGTGCTTATAGGTTATTGTAGCCCTGTCCATAGTCTTTATTTTCCATTAGGTTTGATTCCCTGCGATCGAAGGGTTTGGACACAGTGACCATATCCCTCACACAGCACTTTAAAGAGAATTTCACTCTAAGTCAAATTTTCAAGAATGTATAAAAATTTTCACAAATACAATTTTGATAAAGTGCTTATAGTTTATTGTAGCCCTGTCCATAGTTCTTATTTTCCATTAGGTTTGATTCCCTGCGATCGAAGGGTTTGGACACAGTGGCCATATCCCTCACACAGCACTTTCAAGAGAATTTCACTCTAAGTCAAATTTTCAAAAATGTATAAAAATTTTCACAAATACAATTTGGATAAAGTGCTTATAGGTTATTGTAGCCCTGTCCATAGTCTTCATTTTCCATTAGGTTTGATTCCCTGCGATCGAAGGGTTTGGACACAGTGGCCATATCCCTCACACAGCACTTTCATGAGAATTTCACTCTAAGTCAAATTTTCAAAAATGTATAAAAATTTTCACAAATACAATTTGGATAAAGTACTTATAGGTTATTGTAGCCCTGTCCATAGTCTTTATTTTCCATTAGGTTTGATTCCGTGCGATCGAAGGGTTTAGACACAGTGGCCATATCCCTCACACAGCACTTTCAAGAGAATTTCACTCTAAGTCAAATTTTCAAAAATGTATAAACATTTTCACAAATACAATTTGGATAAAGTGCTTATAGGTTATTGTAGCCCTGTCCATAGTCTTCATTTTCCATTAGGTTTGATTCCCTGAGATCGAAGGGCTTGGACACAGTGGCCATATCCCTCACACAGCACTTTCAAGAGAATTTCACTCTAAGTCAAATTTTCAAAAATGTATAAAAATTTTCACAAATACAATTTGGATAAAGTGCTTATAGGTTATTGTAGCCCTGTCCATAGTCTTCATTTTCCATTAGGTTTGATTCCCTGCGATCGAAGGGTTTAGACACAGTAGCCATATCCCTCACACAGCACTTTCAAGAGAATTTCACTCTAAGTCAAATTTTCAAAAATGTATAAAAATTTTCACAAATACAATTTGGATAAAGTGCTTATAGGTTATTGTAGCCCTGTCCATAGTCTTCATTTTCCATTAGGTTTGATTCCCTGTGATCGAATGGTTTAGACACAGTGGCCATATCCCTCACACAGCACTTTCAAGAGAATTTCACTCTAAGTCAAATTTTCAAAAATGTATAAAAATTTTCACAAATACAATTTGGATAAAGTGCTTATAGGTTATTGTAGCCCTGTCCATAGTCTTCATTTTCCATTAGGTTTGATTCCCTGCGATCGAAGGGTTTAGACACAGTGGCCATATCCCTCACACAGCACTTTCAAGAGAATTTCACTCTAAGTCAAATTTTCAAAAATGTATAAAAATTTTCACAAAAACAATTTGGATAAAGTGCTTATAGGTTATTGTAGCCCTGTCCATAGTCTTCATTTTCCATTAGGTTTGATTCCCTGCGATCGAAGGGTTTAGACACAGTGGCCATATCCCTCACACAGCACTTTCAAGAGAATTTCACTCTAAGTCAAATTTTCAAAAATGTATAAAAATTTTCACAAATACAATTTGGATAAAGTGCTTATAGGTTATTGTAGCCCTGTCCATAGTCTTCATTTTCCATTAGGTTTGATTCCCTGCGATCGAAGGGTTTAGACACAGTGGCCATATCCCTCACACAGCACTTTCAAGAGAATTTCACTCTAAGTCAAATTTTCAAAAATGTATAAAAATTTTCACAAATACAATTTGGATAAAGTGCTTATAGGTTATTGTAGCCCTGTTCATAGTCTTCATTTTCCATTAGGTTTGATTCCCTGCGATCGAAGGGTTTAGACACAGTGGCCATATCCCTCACACAGCACTTTCAAGTGAATTTCACTCTAAGTAAAATTTTCAAAAATGTATAAAAATGTTCACAAATACAATTTGGATAAAGTGGTTATAGGTTATTGTAGCCCTGTCCATAGTCTTCATTTTCCATTAGGTTTGATTCCCTGCGATCGAAGGGTTTGGACACAGTGGCCATATCCCTCACACAGCACTTTCAAGAGAATTTCACTCTAAGTCAAATTTTCAAAAATGTATAAAAATTTTCACAAATACAATTTGGATAAAGTGCTTATAGGTTATTGTAGCCCTGTCCATAGTCTTCATTTTCCATAAGGTTTGATTCCTTGCGATCGAAGGGTTTGGACACAGTGGCCATATCCCTCACACAGCACTTTCAAGAGAATTTCACTCTAAGTCAAATTTTCAAAAATGTATAAAAATTTTCACAAATACAATTTGGATAAAGTGCTTATAGGTTATTGTAGCCCTGTCCATAGTCTTCATTTTCCATTAGGTTTGATTCCCTTCGATCGAAGGGTTTGGACACAGTGGCCATATCCCTCACACAGCACTTTCAAGAGAATTTCACTCTAAGTCAAATTTTCAAAAATGTATAAAAATTTTCACAAATACAATTTGGATAAAGTGCTTATAGGTTATTGTAGCTTATAGGTTATTGTAGCCCTGTCCATAGTCTTCATTTTCCATTAGGTTTGATTCCCTGCGATCGAAGGGTTTGGACACGGTGGCCATATCCCTCACACAGCACTTTCAAGAGAATTTCACTCTAAGTCAAATTTTCAAAAATGTATAAAAATTTTCACAAATACAATTTGGATAAAGTGCTTATAGGTTATTGTAGCCCTGTCTATAGTCTTCATTTTCCATTAGGTTTGATTCCCTGCGATCGAAGGGTTTGGACACAGTGGCCATATCCCTCACACAGCACTTTCAAGAGAATTTCACTCTAAGTCAAATTTTCAAGAATGTATAAAAATTTTCACAAATACAATTTTGATAAAGTGCTTATAGTTTATTGTAGCCCTGTCCATAGTTCTTATTTTCCATTAGGTTTGGTTCCCTGCGATCGAAGGGTTTGGACACTGTGGCCATATCCCTCACACAGCACTTTCAAGAGAATTTCACTCTAAGTCAAATTTTCAAAAATGTATAAAAATTTGCACAAATACAATTTGGATAAAGTGCTTATAGGTTATTGTAGCCCTGTCCATAGTCTTTATTTTCCATTAGGTTTGATTTCCTGCGATCGAAGGGTTTGGACACAGTGACCATATCCCTCACACAGCACTTTCAAGAGAATTTCACTCTAAGTCAAATTTTCAAGAATGTATAAAAATTGTCACAAATACAATTTTGATAAAGTGCTTATAGTTTATTGTAGCCCTGTCCATAGTTCTTATTTTCCATTAGGTTTGATTCCCTGCGATCGAAGGGTTTGGACACAGTGGCCATATCCCTCACACAGCACTTTCAAGAGAATTTCACTCTAAGTCAAATTTTCAAAAATGTATAAAAATTTTCACAAATACAATTTGGATAAAGTGCTTATAGGTTATTGTAGCTTATAGGTTATTGTAGCCCTGTCCATAGTCTTCATTTTCCATTAGGTTTGATTCCCTGCGATCGAAGGGTTTAGACACAGTGGCCATATCCCTCACACAGCACTTTCAAGAGAATTTCACTCTAAGTCAAATTTTCAAAAATGTATAAAAATTTTCACAAATACAATTTGGATAAAGTGCTTATAGGTTATTGTAGCTTATAGGTTATTGTAGCCCTGTCCATAGTCTTCATTTTCCATTAGGTTTGATTCCCTGCGATCGAAGGGTTTAGACACAGTGGCCATATCCCTCACACAGCACTTTCAAGAGAATTTCACTCTAAGTCAAATTTTCAAAAATGTATAAAAATTTTCACAAATACAATTTGGATAAAGTGCTTATAGGTTATTGTAGTCCTGTCCATAGTCTTCATTTTCCATTAGGTTTGATTCCCCGGGATCGAAGGGCTTGGACACAGTGGCCATATCCCTCACACAGCACTTTCAAGAGAATTTCACTCTAAGTCAAATTTTCAAAAATGTATAAACATTTTCATAAATACAATTTGGATAAAGTGCTTATAGGCTATTGTAGCCCTGTCCATAGTCTTCATTTTCCATTAGGTTTGATTCCCTGAGATCGAAGGGCTTGGACACAGTGGCCATATCCCTCACACAGCACTTTCAAGAGAATTTCACTCTAAGTCAAATTTTCAAAAATGTATAAAAATTTTCACAAATACAATTTGGATAAGGCGCTTATAGGTTATTGTAGCTTATAGGTTATTGTAGCCCTGTCCATAGTCTTCATTTTCCATTAGGTTTGATTCCCTGCGATCGAAGGGTTTGGACACAGTGGCCATATCCCTCACACAGCACTTTCAAGAGAATTTCAGTAGTGTGTTTGTGTATGTACGGTATCACTTTTTTCATACAAAGTTGGGAGCAAGCCATTAGGGTGTTCACAGTTTGTAGTTGGATACATGCCATTAGGGGTGTTCACAGTTTGTAGTTGGATACATGCCACTAGGGGTGTTCACAGTTTGTAATTGGATACATACCAATAGAGGTGTTCACAGTTTGTGATTTTATTTTCACCCTACAGTCGGTTGGTTTACTTAAGAAGATATTCGTAAGGTTCGCAGCATTGGAGAGATAATATTTTTTTATATATTTTATATAAATATATATTATATATATATTTTTAAACCCTTTCCAAAGTTTAGTTAACAAATGGTTAACATTATCATTTGATTTTGTTAGTTCAATTACCATTCATATAAATCCAACCTTAAGTGTTGGACCCTAACAATCGTTATTCCAAATCTTTACATATTGCATACTCTTCCACAAGAATACCCGTTTTGATAGCTATAATATATAGATAATTCACTTTTTATGTAATAAATTAAAAAATTAACATATAACATGAATTTAAAGTCGCTTATGCCAACTAAATAATTAATCTAATTCAAGGATTTTAATAAGTTTGTGGAGAAAATACCAATAAAATGGGTATTTCGAGGGTATTTAAGGGTTGATTTGAATATTTAATTAAGATTTTAATAAGTTTGTGAAGAAAATACCAATAAAATGGGTATTTCGAGGGTATTTAAGGGTTGATTTGAATATTTATTTAAGATTTTAATAAGTTTGTGAAGAAAATACCAATAAAATGGGTATTTCGAGGGTATTTAAGGGTTGATTTGAATATTTATTTAAGATTTTAATAAGTTTGTGAACAAAATACCAGCAAAATGGATATTTTGAGGGTATTTAAGCGTTGATTTGAATATTTATTTAGGATTTTAAAAATTTTGTGAAGAAAATACCAACAAAATGGGTATTTTGAGGATATTTAAGCGTTGATTTGAATATTTATTTAGGATTTTAAAAATTTTGTGAAGAAAATACCAACAAAATGGGTATTTTGAGGGTATTTAAGGGTTGATTTGAATATTTATTTAAGATTTTAATAAGTTTGTGAAGAAACTACCAATAAAATGGGTATTTCGCGGGTATTTAAGGGTTGATTTTAATATTTATTTAAGATTTTAATAAGTTTGTGAAGAAAATACCAATAAAATGGGTATTTCGAGGGTATTTAGGGGTTGATTTGAATATTTATTTAGGGTTTTTTAAATTTTTGTGAAGAAAATACCAACAGAATAGGTATTTTGAGGGGATTTAAGCGTTGATTTGAATATAAATTAAAAAATTTACGTTTAACATGAATTTAAAGTCGCTTATATCAACTAAATTATTAATCTGATACATTTTTAACTTTTTTCTTTGATATACGTATGTATATTAATATACGTATGTATTATATTAACGAACTCGTAGTGTTTAATTAATACATATATCGTTAATTTGATATTCTACAATATAAGTTTAGTGAAGAATTTAATTCGATCTATGCTTATATTACATATATACCTTTAAACTGTTGATATAGTATAGATTTAAACCTTATACATGTTGATGCAATAAAATTTATATTTAAATAACCATAGAATATGGTTTATTTAATGATTTGATAACATTTAGTAAAAGTTTATATATGGTATAAACTTGAAGTTGACTATACCATTAGAATTAAATATTATTGAGAAAAAACTAAAATCATATAACAAAATCAATAAAGATGTTTTAAAAAAGAGGATAACATAGGGTTTTTGAATGCTTGATAAAGAAAAACCTAAAATATATGCGCATAATGTATTATTATAACCACTTTATATTTTTTTTTCTAGTTTAATAATAAACCATAAACCCATTCCATAACAACCCATAGAATATTATACAAAACGATACAATTTATATAATTAAAAACCACAAAAAAAATCCCAAACTATCCTTATGTATATAATTCACTTTTTATATTATATATTAAAAAATTAATGTAAACCATAAACTTTAAGTCGCTTATGCCAACTAAAAATTTAATCTGATACTTTTTAAACTTTTTTTCTTTGATTTATGTGTGTGCGTTGCTAAAAATTTCATTTGTTTGTATTTACTAACTCGTAGTGTTTGTTTAATATATCGTATTAAATTTCTTCAAAAATTAAAATTATACAAACTGGATATTTATAATTATGTATAATCAATTAATCCAACAATTGTTTATATATGTATGTATGTAACGCTGAATTAGCATTATTTTTAAAGTTTTTTTTGTTTTGTTGTTACTATATTTAAAGATTTCACATTATGATGAAATTCTTATAACCCTTAATAATAATCCTTATCTACAGCAACTTAACATATACATTAATAAAGATGACTCAACTAACCAAACCAAACCAAACATGTTTGGTTTTCTAAAATGCTTTTATTCTACTGAAATAAGCCCCGCCCCTTATTTATAAGTTTAAGGCTAAACAATAATAACGTGAATACATCAAATATAATTAGTTGCGAAAAATTTTAGTATAAATACCGCTGCTATTTCTCAATTGAAATCAGTCTTGTTTGACAATTCATCCAGTATACAATAAATTTTTATTAAATAAAAAAAAAAAAAAAAAATCAAATTATAAAATAAAATGGCTCTTTATATTTGTGAATATTGTAAAAAAGAATTTACACAAAACAGAAATTTAAATCGTCACATTAGATTGTATCATGACGGTCCGTCCTCATCGTGGAAGTGTTTAACATGTAGCTTAAAATTTTCAAATCGCAATGAGTTTTTAAAACATACACATCTTACAGAACACATTAAAGAAATGGATAAAGCTAATGATGTTTATTGCGATGCATGTAATAAACATATTCCAAAATTAAATTATCATTATCATTTGAGGACAAATGACCATAAATTTAATTGTGACAAATCTACTGATACTAATAGTGTGAAATGTATTAAATCAGCCTTAAAAAATCGCATCGCTACATATATATTAGAGAATGATAATAAAGGAAACTTAATACCAGAAACATATTTATGTGAACAGAAATCCAAAATAGGCCAATTGTTGATGAATATTATTCAAAAATATTCATCAATAAAATTCAACATTGAACTATTTTGTGAATATATATTGATAAAGGAAGAAGAAGACTCGTGCACTATCGAAGTCAAGTCTCATCAAACGAAAATGGTTATCCTAAGTACAGCAACAACAATAGATGAGATTAACCAGATTTATGATAACCATTGTAATATCGTTGTGAAAAAGATGAGCGAATTTCAAGAGCGTGATAGTGGATGGGCGTTAATTAAGATTTCTCATCTCGAAATCAATATTAACCAATATAATTCCATCAAAGGATCGCAATACATTCCATTACCACCAACAATATGCCGAAAATTTGCATGTATCAACGTACAAAATCGAGACGAGTACTGCTTCAAGTGGGCTATAATATCTGCAATTTTTCCTGTCACTATCAATAGCAATAGATGTTCAGTGTATAAAATTATAGATATTGAAGAGGACGTAATTGTATTGAATAATGGAATCAAATTAAATTTCACCAATTTAAATTTTCCTCTATCGGTCAACAAAATAAGAGATTTTGAGCTAATGAATCCTGAAATTAGTGTAAATGTGTTTGGATTAGAAGGTAATGTTATAGTAGGACCGTACTACTTCACCAAAGAAGAAAAGTCTAAACATATTAACTTATTACTGCTAGAGGACGGTGAAAGATTCCATTATATATGGATCAAAAATATTTCTAGGTATGTTCACAAATACAATTTGGATAAAGTGCTTATAGGTTATTGTAGCCCTATCCATAGTCTTCATTTTCCATTAGGTTTGATTCCCTGAGATCGAAGGGTTTGGACACAGTGGCCATATCCCTCACACAGCACTTTCAAGAGAATTTCACTCTAATGGTGTTTTCTTTTCTACAAAAAATGTGACATTTTATTTAAAAAAAAATGCAATTTTGAGTCTGTTTCTTAAAAATTTTGCTCCCGTAAAGGGTGGGTTGTTTTATTCTACAAAACTCACCCTTTTTTGGAAGGAAATTTTTATGAAATAGACACCAAATTGCATTTTTTTTAAATAAAATGTCACACTTTTTTGTAGAAAAGAAAACACCATAAGTCAAATTTTCAAAAATGTATTAAAATTTTCACATATACAATTTGGATAAAGTGCTTATAGGTTATTGTAGCCCTGTCCATAGTCTTCATTTTCCATTAGGTTTGATTCCCTGAGATCGAAGGGTTTGGACACAGTGGCCATATCCCTCACACAGCACTTTCAAGAGAATTTCACTCTAAGTCAAATTTTTAAAAATGTATAAAAATTTTCACAAATACAATTTGGATAAAGTGCTTATAGGTTATTGTAGCCCTGTCCATAGTCTTCATTTTCCATTAGGTTTGATTCCCTGAGATCGAAGGGTTTGGACACAGTGGCCATATCCCTCACACAGCACTTTCAAGAGAATTTCACTCTAAGTCAAATTTTAAAAAATGTATAAAAATTTTCACAAATACAATTTGGATAAAGTGCTTATAGTTTATTGTAGCCCTGTCCATAGTCTTCATTTTCCATTAGGTTTGATTCCCTGAGATCGAATGGTTTGGACTCAGTGGCCATACCCCTCACACAGCACTTTCAAGAGAATTTCACTCTAAGTCAAATTTTCAAAAATGTATAAAAATTTTCACAAATACAATTTGGATAAAGTGCTTATAGTTTATTGTAGCCCTGTCCACAGTCTTCATTTTTCATTAGGTTTGATTCCCCGAGATCGAAGGGTTTGGACACAGTGGCCATATCCCTCACACAGCACTTTCAAGAGAATTTCACTCTAAGTCAAATTTTCAAAAATGTATAAAAATTTTCACAAATACAATTTGGATAAAGTGCTTATAGGTTATTGTAGCCCTGTCCATAGTCTTCATTTTCCATTACGTTTGATTCCCTGAGATCGAAGGGTTTGGACACAGTGGCAAAATCCCTCACACAGCACTTTCAAGAGAATTTCACTCTAAGTCAAATTTTCAAAAATGTATAAAAATTTTCACAAATACAATTTGGATAAAGTGCTTATAGGTTATTGTAGCCCTGTCCATAGTCTTCATTTTCCATTAGGTGTGATTCCCTGAGATCGAAGGGTTTGGACACAGTGGCCATATCCCTCACACAGCACTTCCAAGAGAATTTCACTCTAAGTCAAATTTTCAAAAATGTATAAAAATTTTCACAAATACAATTTGGATAAAGTGCTTATAGGTTATTGTAGCCCTGTCCATAGTCTTCATTTTCCATTAGCTTTGATTCCCCGAGATCGAAGGGTTTGGACACAGTGGCCATATCCCTCACACAGCACTTTCAAGAGAATTTCACTCTAAGTCAAATTTTCAAAAATGTATAAAAATTTTCACAAATACAATTTGGATAAAGTGCTTATAGGTTATTGTAGCCCTGTCCATAGTCTTCATTTTCCATTAGCCTTGATTCCCTGAGATCGAAGGGCTTGGACACAGTGGCCATATCCCTCACACAGCACTTTCAAGAGAATTTCACTCTAAGTCAAATTTTCAAAAATGTATAAAAATTTTCACAAATACAATTTGGATAAAGTGCTTATAGGTTATTGTAGCCCTGTCCATAGTCTTCATTTTCCATTAGCCTTGATTCCCTGAGATCGAAGGGCTTGGACACAGTGGCCATATCCCTCACACAGCACTTTCAAGAGAATTTCACTCTAAGTCAAATTTTCAAAAATGTATAAAAATTTTCACAAATACAATTTGGATAAAGTGTTTATAGGTTATTGTAGCCCTGTCCATAGACTTCATTTTCCATTAGGTTTGATTCCCTGAGATCGAAGGGTTTGCACACAGTGGCCATATCCCTCACACAGCACTTTCAAGAGAATTTCACTCTAAGTCAAATTTTCAAAAATGTATAAAAATTTTCACAAATACAATTTGGATAAAGTGCTTATAGGTTATTGTAGCCCTGTCCATAGTCTTCATTTTCCATTAGCCTTGATTCCCTGAGATCGAAGGGCTTGGACACAGTGGCCATATCCCTCACACAGCACTTTCAAGAGAATTTCACTCTAAGTCAAATTTTCAAAAATGTATAAAAATTTTCACAAATACAATTTGGATAAAGTGCTTATAGTTTATTGTAGCCCTGTCCATAGTCTTCATTTTCCATTAGGTTTGATTCCCTGAGATCGAAGGGTTTGGACACAGTGGCCATATCCCTCACACAGCACTTTCAAGAGAATTTCACTCTAAGTCAAATTTTCAAAAATGTATAAAAATTTTCACAAATACAATTTGGATAAAGTGCTTATAGGTTATTGTAGCCCTATCCATAGTCTTCATTTTCCATTAGGTTTGATTCCCTGAGATCGAAGGGTTTGGACACAGTGGCCATATCCCTCACACAGCACTTTCAAGAGAATTTCACTCTAATGGTGTTTTCTTTTCTACAAAAAATGTGACATTTTATTTAAAAAAAAATGCAATTTTGAGTCTGTTTCTTAAAAATTTTGCTCCCGTAAAGGGTGGGTTGTTTTATTCTACAAAACTCACCCTTTTTGGAAGGAAATTTTTATGAAATAGACACCAAATTGCATTTTTTTTAAATAAAATGTCACACTTTTTTGTAGAAAAGAAAACACCATAAGTCAAATTTTCAAAAATGTATTAAAATTTTCACATATACAATTTGGATAAAGTGCTTATAGGTTATTGTAGCCCTGTCCATAGTCTTCATTTTCCATTAGGTTTGATTCCCTGAGATCGAAGGGTTTGGACACAGTGGCCATATCCCTCACACAGCACTTTCAAGAGAATTTCACTCTAAGTCAAATTTTTAAAAATGTATAAAAATTTTCACAAATACAATTTGGATAAAGTGCTTATAGGTTATTGTAGCCCTGTCCATAGTCTTCATTTTCCATTAGGTTTGATTCCCTGAGATCGAAGGGTTTGGACACAGTGGCCATATCCCTCACACAGCACTTTCAAGAGAATTTCACTCTAAGTCAAATTTTAAAAAATGTATAAAAATTTTCACAAATACAATTTGGATAAAGTGCTTATAGTTTATTGTAGCCCTGTCCATAGTCTTCATTTTCCATTAGGTTTGATTCCCTGAGATCGAATGGTTTGGACTCAGTGGCCATATCCCTCACACAGCACTTTCAAGAGAATTTCACTCTAAGTCAAATTTTCAAAAATGTATAAAAATTTTCACAAATACAATTTGGATAAAGTGCTTATAGTTTATTGTAGCCCTGTCCACAGTCTTCATTTTTCATTAGGTTTGATTCCCCGAGATCGAAGGGTTTGGACACAGTGGCCATATCCCTCACACAGCACTTTCAAGAGAATTTCACTCTAAGTCAAATTTTCAAAAATGTATAAAAATTTTCACAAATACAATTTGGATAAAGTGCTTATAGGTTATTGTAGCCCTGTCCATAGTCTTCATTTTCCATTACGTTTGATTCCCTGAGATCGAAGGGTTTGGACACAGTGGCAAAATCCCTCACACAGCACTTTCAAGAGAATTTCACTCTAAGTCAAATTTTCAAAAATGTATAAAAATTTTCACAAATACAATTTGGATAAAGTGCTTATAGGTTATTGTAGCCCTGTCCATAGTCTTCATTTTCCATTACGTTTGATTCCCTGAGATCGAAGGGTTTGGACACAGTGGCCATATCCCTCACACAGCACTTTCAAGAGAATTTCACTCTAATGGTGTTTTCTTTTCTACAAAAAATGTGACATTTTATTTAAAAAAAAATGCAATTTTGAGTCTGTTTCTTAAAAATTTTGCTCCCGTAAAGGGTGGGTTGTTTTATTCTACAAAACTCACCCTTTTTGGAAGGAAATTTTTATGAAATAGACACCAAATTGCATTTTTTTTAAATAAAATGTCACACTTTTTTGTAGAAAAGAAAACACCATAAGTCAAATTTTCAAAAATGTATTAAAATTTTCACATATACAATTTGGATAAAGTGCTTATAGGTTATTGTAGCCCTGTCCATAGTCTTCATTTTCCATTAGGTTTGATTCCCTGAGATCGAAGGGTTTGGACACAGTGGCCATATCCCTCACACAGCACTTTCAAGAGAATTTCACTCTAAGTCAAATTTTTAAAAATGTATAAAAATTTTCACAAATACAATTTGGATAAAGTGCTTATAGGTTATTGTAGCCCTGTCCATAGTCTTCATTTTCCATTAGGTTTGATTCCCTGAGATCGAAGGGTTTGGACACAGTGGCCATATCCCTCACACAGCACTTTCAAGAGAATTTCACTCTAAGTCAAATTTTAAAAAATGTATAAAAATTTTCACAAATACAATTTGGATAAAGTGCTTATAGTTTATTGTAGCCCTGTCCATAGTCTTCATTTTCCATTAGGTTTGATTCCCTGAGATCGAATGGTTTGGACTCAGTGGCCATATCCCTCACACAGCACTTTCAAGAGAATTTCACTCTAAGTCAAATTTTCAAAAATGTATAAAAATTTTCACAAATACAATTTGGATAAAGTGCTTATAGTTTATTGTAGCCCTGTCCACAGTCTTCATTTTTCATTAGGTTTGATTCCCCGAGATCGAAGGGTTTGGACACAGTGGCCATATCCCTCACACAGCACTTTCAAGAGAATTTCACTCTAAGTCAAATTTTCAAAAATGTATAAAAATTTTCACAAATACAATTTGGATAAAGTGCTTATAGGTTATTGTAGCCCTGTCCATAGTCTTCATTTTCCATTACGTTTGATTCCCTGAGATCGAAGGGTTTGGACACAGTGGCAAAATCCCTCACACAGCACTTTCAAGAGAATTTCACTCTAAGTCAAATTTTAAAAAATGTATAAAAATTTTCACAAATACAATTTGGATAAAGTGCTTATAGGTTATTGTAGCCCTGTCCATAGTCTTCATTTTCCATTAGGTGTGATTCCCTGAGATCGAAGGGTTTGGACACAGTGGCCATATCCCTCACACAGCACTTCCAAGAGAATTTCACTCTAAGTCAAATTTTCAAAAATGTATAAAAATTTTCACAAATACAATTTGGATAAAGTGCTTATAGGTTATTGTAGCCCTGTCCATAGTCTTCATTTTCCATTAGGTTTGATTCCCTGAGATCGAAGGGTTTGGACACAGTGGCCATATCCCTCACACAGCACTTTCAAGAGAATTTCACTCTAAGTCAAATTTTCAAAAATGTATAAAAATTTTCACAAATACAATTTGGATAAAGTGTTTACAGGTTATTGTAGCCCTGTCCATAGTCTTCATTTTCCATTAGGTTTGATTCCCTGAGATCGAAGGGTTTGGACACAGTGGCCATATCCCTCACACAGCACTTTCAAGAGAATTTCACTCTAAGTCAAATTTTCAAAAATGTATAAAAAATTTCACAAATACAATTTGGATAAAGTGCTTATAGATTATTGTAGCCATGTCCATAGTCTTCATTTTCCATTAGCTTTGATTCCCTGAGATCGAAGGGCTTGGACACAGTGGCCATATCCCTAACACAGCACTTTCAAGAGAATTTCACTCTAAGTCAAATTTTCAAAAATGTATAAAAATTTTCACAAATACAATTTGGATAAAGTGCTTATAGTTTATTGTAGCCCTGTCCATAGTCTTCATTTTCCATTAGGTTTGATTCCCTGAGATCGAAGGGTTTGGACACAGTGGCCATATACCTCACACAGCACTTTCAAGAGAATTTCACTCTAAGTCAAATGTTCAAAAATGTATAAAAATTTTCATAAATACAATTTGGATAAAGTCCTTATAGGTTATTGTAGCCCTGTCCATAGTCTTCATTTTCCATTAGGTTTGATTCCCTGAGATCGAAGGGTTTGGACACAGTGGCCATATCCCTCACACAGCACTTTCAAGAGAATTTCACTCTAAGTCAAATTTTCAAAAATGTATAAAAATTTTCACAAATACAATTTGGATAAAGTGCTTATAGGTTATTGTAGCCCTGTCCATAGTCTTCATTTTCCATTAGCTTTGATTCCCTGAGATCGAAGGGCTTGGACACAGTGGCCATATCCCTCACACAGCACTTTCAAGAGAATTTCACTCTAAGTCAAATTTTCAAAAATGTATAAAAATTTTCACAAATACAATTTGGATAAAGTGTTTATAGGTTATTGTAGCCCTGTCCATAGTCTTCATTTTCCATTAGGTTTATTCCCTGAGATCGAAGGGTTTGGACACAGTGGCCATATCCCTCACACAGCACTTTCAAGAGAATTTCACTCTAAGTCAAATTTTCAAAAATGTATAAAAATTTTCACAAATACAATTTGGATTAAGTGCTTATAGGTTATTGTAGCCCTGTCCATAGTCTTCATTTTCCATTAGGTTTGATTCCCTAAGATCGAAGGGTTTGGACACAGTGGCCATATCCCTCACACAGCACTTTCAAGAGAATTTCACTCTAAGTCAAATTTTCAAAAATGTATAAAAATTTTCACAAATACAATTTGGATTAAGTGCTTATAGGTTATATTAGCCCTGTCCATAGTCTTCATTTTCCATTAGGTTTGATTCCCTGAGATCGAAGGGTTTGGACACAGTGGCCATATCCCTCACACAGCACTTTCAAGAGAATTTCACTCTAAGTCAAATTTTCAAAAATGTATAAAAATTTTCACAAATACAATTTGGATAAAGTGCTTATAGGTTATTGTAGCCCTGTCCATAGTCTTCATTTTCCATTAGCTTTGATTCCCTGAGATCGAAGGGTTTGGACACAGTGGCAATATCCCTCACACAGCACTTTCAAGAGAATTTCACTCTAAGTCAAATTTTCAAAAATGTATAAAAATTTTCACAAATACAATTTGGATAAAGTGTTTATAGGTTATTGTAGCCCTGTCCATAGTCTTCATTTTCCATTAGGTTTGATTCTCTGAGATCGAAGGGTTTGGACACAGTGGCCATATCCCTCACACAGCACTTTCAAGAGAATTTCACTATAAGTCAAATTTTCAAAAATGTATAAAAATTTTCACAAATACAATTTGGATAAAGTGTTTATAGGTTATTGTAGCCCTGTCCATAGTCTTCATTTTCCATTAGGTTTATTCCCTGAGATCGAAGGGTTTGGACACAGTGGCCATATCCCTCACACAGCACTTTCAAGAGAATTTCACTCTAAGTCAAATTTTCAAAAATGTATAAAAATTTTCACAAATACAATTTGGATAAAGTGCTTATAGGTTATTGTAGCCCTGTCCATAGTCTTCATTTTCCATTAGCTTTGATTCCCTGAGATCGAAGGGCTTGGACACAGTGGCCATATCCCTCACACAGCACTTTCAAGAGAATTTCACTCTAAGTCAAATTTTCAAAAATGTATAAAAATTTTCACAAATACAATTTGGATAAAGTGCTGATAGTTTATTGTAGCCCTGTCCATAGTCTTCATTTTCCATTAGGTTTGATTCCCTGAGATCGAAGGGTTTGGACACAGTGGCCATATCCCTCACACAGCACTTTCAAGAGAATTTCACTCTAAGTCAAATTTTCAAAAATGTATAAAAATTTTCACAAATACAATTTGGATAAAGTGCTTATAGGTTATTGTAGCCCTGTCCATAGTCTTCATTTTCCATTAGGTGTGATTCCCTGAGATCGAAGGGTTTGGACACAGTGGCCATATCCCTCACACAGCACTTTCAAGAGAATTTCACTCTAAGTCAAATTTTCAAAAATGTATAAAAATTTTCGTAAATACAATTTGGATAAAGTGCTTATAGGTTATTGTAGCCCTGTCAATAGTCTTCATTTTCCATTAGGTTTGATTCCCTGCGCTCGAAGGGTTTGGACACAGTGGCCATATCCCTCACACAGCACTTTCATGAGAATTTCACTCTAAGTCGTATTTTTTCAAAAATCATAAATTTTAATATAAAAAGACTAACTAAATATCTAAATAGTTTATAATATTAAATAAAAAATATTAATTTTTCATAAAAACTGTAAAATTTCGTATAAATAGTCGTGTTTTCTTTATAATGCGCATGCGATATTTTTTTTTAATATTTTTTATCGCATGCGATATTTTTTAAAAACATATTTAACTTTTCATATTTATCTTCACACACGTCCTAAAATCTATGTTTTTGTAAAATTTTTAACTAAGATAATTTTCAAAAAATATAAATTTAAATTAACTTTGATAAAATTGGTAAATTTTCAAAGTTTTAAAGTAAGTTTTACATAATTTTTAGATACTTTTTCGAACATGGAAATTACCTAAGTTAATATTAATATTACCTAAGAAACTTGGATACTGCCATGCTACCCTTGCTCTTAGTTTATTTTATACCATATTTTTGGGTAATTTTACCTATGAATTTTTTTGTGTGTAGATATTTTAACTTTCGTAACAATATGAACATTTAAAAGAAAAATTAGTCAAATCGGTGGATACGTTTTTTGATTATAAGTAAATAAAAAAAAGTGGGCGTAAAAGTGGGCGAGGCTAAATTTTCTTATCGTATAAATCTAAGTTGGACCATGGCGATCACTTTTAAGAAAAAATCGTCCAAATTATTTAGAAGTCATTCGTGGTGCAATATGAAAATTGGATTTTTCCACGCCCCTCCGCCCGCAGACCGAAAACCAGACTTCACAGTGTCACCCGTCTAAATATTCTGAAGATTCCCTGAAAATTTCATCAAAATCGGCCCAGCCGTTTTGGAGTCCCTACGTTAACAAATATTATGTAGATATCTTTAATTTTAATTTAATTGAAAACACTATTTCGCCCCTTTTTTAATAAAATTAATGAGCTTTTGTGATAAAATATCGTTTAATTTTTTTTTTTTTTTGTAATTTCTTTGCTCCAAATTTGGCCATTTTTAGCTATTAATATTATAATTTTTTTAATCCAAACTTAAAAAAAATCAAGCAGTAAACTAAGAAATATGTAAAATAAACTTTGGTTAAACTTCTTTTACAAAAAATTCTGGAAATAGAGTTCGAATCAAATTAAAATCAACAAAATTTTGAAATCGATCCAATTTTGAACTTTCAAAACTATACTTCATATCTATACTTTATATACCAATTATCTTTACTAGTAGTCCTCTAAAACCGAATTAATACGTGCATTTTCAGTAACGGCCATATTTCTAAAAAAATATCAAAATAATTTTTGGGAATACAAAATTTTAATTTAAAAGATTTTGTTATTCGTGCTTAAACTTTGATATAGTTACAAGTAGAACTGTTGCATATAATTCTTAAACGCTTTACAGTTTTATTTGGTTTAATATCTTTAGTTTTTCTAAAATCTTTGGATGAAGATTCCTGACGATCTGGTCTAAGCAACCAGTGAAGTGCGCATAGGAATAGCTTATCCCATCAACAATAAATTTTAGTGTTTTTATCAAGAATAAAAATTGGGAATTAAGCACGATAACTTTTTTAAATACAACTAAAGAAAATTTTAATAAATTCGATGGCGGAAATATTAAAAATGAATATTTTGAGTCCCATAATTTGCACATGCTTTCGAATTGTGCAAAAATTTATTTTCCAACCAAAAAAATTTTAATTTAACTTTGCCTGATAAATAATTAGTTGCTGAAAATCCATACAAACTTGAAAAATTTTATTAAAGTATAAAATTTTATTTAAAAAGGGTCATCGCCTATTTTCAGTTTTTAAATTTGACTCTTTATAATCAACTTTCTCAATCCACAAAATATTAAATTTTCAACACAAGGAAAAATGCTAAAAAAAAAATTGAATTAAAAGTACAATTTATAATCGCTACAGCTTATCATATTCACATATGCAAAAATTGCGAAAAATATAGTATAACAATGAATAATTAAGCGCAAAAACTTGTAATAGATTTTATTTAATTTATTTCTAAATATTTTGATTTCCTATTAGTAGGAATTCATATCACAATTTTGCCCCAAAGTGGCAACACTTTTTTCCCCTATTCCATTATTGCAGTTTTTTTCTTGTAAGATAATTTTTCCTTCTCTTGTTCCTTGTCATTCTAGTAAGAAAATTTAAAGCGATCGGTTCACTAAGTTTTTTGCGGTGTTGTTCAATTCGATATATTTCCTAAAATAGTGTTCGGAATTAATTAAAAAGTAGTGAAAATAATAATTATTGTGTGTTTTATAAGATAAAAGTGTTTGAATTATTTAATTTTTGAAATTTGTCAGGTATTTTTGTTTAAAAATTGGCAAATTTTCTATTATCTAGTTTTTGTCGGATGTTGTTGTTGGTGTGCATTTATACTTTAGAGTTAAAAGCAGCGTTTAAAAAGCTGCAGTTGAGATAGTAAAAGTCATAAGATTGTGCTGTAACTTCGACATCTTCATTTGTCATTGGACAAAAATAAACCGTTGACTTTACTTCTGATTCATTAAATGAAAACAGTCGCAGTGAAGGCAAAAGCAAAAAACGAAATGTTGTGCACAACAAAGAACATCGGCAGTCAACATGTTCGGAAGTGTTTTGTTTGACCGACTGAAACTTTTAAATAATCCCGTAGTTAACGAAGATGGGACGTTGCATTTGTGTTTTTGTTTCCATATTTTTTTTTAAATAATACATGCGTACATAAATATGTACATACATATTTATTTATTTTAAAGCTTAACAAATCTTTGTAATTTTTTGAAATTAAATAAAACTTTAAATAACATTATCGCTTTCATATACATACAATGAACACAACGTCCCATCTTCGTTAACCTCGGTATTTATTAAAAGTCTCAGTCTGTCAAACCAAACACTTTCGAACATGTCGGCTGCCGATGTTCTTTGTTGTGTTCAACTTTTCGTTTTTTGCTTTTGCCTTCACTGCGACTGTTTTCATTTAATGAATCAGAAGTAAAAGTAACGGTTTATTTTTGTCTAATGAAAAATCAGAAAGTGGAAGAAAAAGCAATTTTTTGATTTTGACTGCAGCTTTTTAAACCCTGGTTAAAAGTAGAGCTTTTGAAATTTGATTAAAATAAAAGATTGCAGATGTCACTTTCGAAAATTTAGGGCAGTTATTTTAATACTAAGTATCCACGAGCCATCCAATGATGTTAAGAAATAATGTTATGGAAGAGCTTTCAAGACAAATGCTTAGAAACGCTGTTAAAACAAGAAAAAATTATATAATGATGAGTCTTTACTTAACAGTAACATCATGTCAGTTGTAGACTTTAAATTAACTTAAAATAAATGCATAAAGTGCTTTCAAAGCAGGGATGTCAGATGTGACGATTTTACGTCATTTTGACGATTTTTTTCGCTGAATTTACCCAAAATGACGATTGACGATTTTGAATGTAGAGTCACTTAGGTGTTGACGATTTAATCCCGTCAATAAATTTAGTTTAAACTTTAATCTTTCATCAAATTTTTAACACTTTAATCTGTCAAGTAAAGTTTTTTTCTTACCGAACGTTTCCACATGCGAGTAATTACTTGCAAGTAGTGTATTATCAACAAAAAATCGAGGAAACAGCCGATTGGCTGAATGAACAAAAATTGTGTGAATGTTAGTGAAAAAGTGTCAGTGTATTGAGTTTTTCGAACTTGCACTTGCATGTGGAAACGGGGGTTAGTTAATATATGTATATAGAGGCGAATATATATTTATATCTACTAGCGGACTCGACGAACTTCGCCTCGTCTTAATTTTAAGCCTTCAGACAAACTTTAGAGTAATAATACAACACAAATATTAAAATTTTTAATATGATTTATTTGAATGGAATCAGTAGAGAGCGATTTGATGTACAAAAATCTATAAATCACTAAATTTATAAACCATCTTTAAACGCATAAAATTCGGCGTTTAAACTACCAACACAGACCATATGAATTTGATAAGATTTATCGTAGTGCTGTCACATGTTATTTTTTTACCACATATAACACATGGGAGAATGATTTATAGTTGCTGAGTTTAAACTACATATAAATTCAAGTTTAGTTCAACTAAACCAGCGTTTAAACCATCAGTGGTTTATTAGCCATTATTGTACAAGTTTTTTTTTTAGAAAAACTAAAAAATAACTAGTTAATATTAGTCAGGGCCATTGTTTGATGTTTTTTTTATATTGGCAGGACGATTTTTCGAAAAAAAAATAATCTGACAGCACTATTTCACTTGTTTGTTTTATTTGAGTACAATAACTGCCTGCTTTTAAAACACGAGTGCAAAACTCCTTCAAATTACTGCCTGCTTTTAGATCGCGAGCACAAAAGTGACTCGTTTAACTAATATTTAAAACAAAATTTAAAAATGTCCATTCCTTAAGGGGTTCCCATACAAAAAGTTTAATACAGACTAGAAATATATTGAAGAAAACGTACCATAACAGCCAAGGAGTCTCCTTAACAATTTTTCGAGACATACTTGCCCCTTATCACCACTTTTTAAGGGGGCTCCCATACAAATATTGCGATTTATGAAACTTTTAAATTAATTAAAATTTTTTGACTTTTGTGAATAAAATCAAAAGTTGTTAACAGATTTTAATCATTTATAGCTGTCATTTTTAATAGATTTTTAACAAACAAAAATTTCGAAATGTTGATTAAAAATTATTTTTGTTGCCAAAAAAAAAAAAAAAAAATATGTTTCTAAAACGACAGCGCATGTTAGAAAAAAATTTAACGTTTAAAGGAAATTTTATTGCGGATTTTCGTTTTTTTTTAGTATGTAATTTCAATAAACTGAACAGTTTTTGAACCGGTATTGGATTCAGCGTACCCGAAAAAGGTTTAAGCGCCAGTTGCCAAATTCTAGCACAGTGTAATTGTTTGATAAAACTTGCGAAAAGCAATAAAAAACATTTTTAAATATAACTGTTTAATGATGACTCATTTATAACGCAGCACCCTGTAAAAACCTAGCGGTCCTTTAATTGTTATTTACTTAATCTTAAATTCTTTCATTACATTATTTTTCTTTTACTAAGCCTAGCTTGTTAAATAATGTTTTAAATAAATAACAATCACTCTAGTTTCGACAGTTGAACAAAAAACAAGTAACATAACAAAAGTGAAAAACAACAAAAACAAATTGTAACAGAGAAAAAACATTGTGACCCAAAAAAACAAACTAACATTTATACCTACATACATAAAGTAAAAACAAATTGTGAACAAAACAAAATACATTTAATTAAAACCCTAATGTTAAATAAACAAAAATACAAAAAATAAAAATAAAAAAAGTGTTTTTATTAAAATCGAAAATATAGTGAACCGTGTTAACTTTGAGGAATTGAAAATTAAAGTTCAGCCCTCAACAATAACAATAAAAAGAAATTAATTGGACTTTATATTTATACTGTGTACTTTTTTTCTTAACCTTTAATAATCAATGTACTTTAATTGCAACAAAAAAAGTTGGGAACCCTATATGTAGTTGTCCTGCGATTTAAATTTGAATAATTAAGTTTAAGTTATCGACGTCCTTATTCTTCGCTGCTATTATTGCCCGTTCACCAATCCAATCGAGATTTTTGTAGTTTTGTGCAATGTCGGGGAACACTTTGCTGATGAGCTCCTCCTTGGACGATGTGAATTCACAAAAATTTTCAGGGAACGATATCAATCCATTCGAAACATCAATAGGAATTTGGCCGTTGCCAAGCTCCAGAAGTTGTCTCGAGAATTCAGCAGCCGATGGGTCGTTCTGCAACACGACTCTAATGTTTGCGGTCAATTGCAACTTCTGGACATGCCTCCACAAAGACGACGATTTCAGGCAGGCGTTAAGTTCATCTGCAGCAGAAGATTTGGGGATGACGGGAATTGTTTGACGAAAATCTCCGGAGAGCAATATCAAAGCCGCACCAAATCGTCTTAAGTATTAAAAAGTCTATATTTTTTGGTTTTGTATGATTTTATACTTAATATTTTTTTATGTTTTAATAGAGTGATATATCCGTGTTTATAAAAAAACGATTTTTTTATATGACGATTTTTTTACGGTTTTTTTCAAAACTACTGACGATTTTGACGATTTTTTTTTTAAATTTTGACGATATTTCGAAAAAAACATCTAACATCACTGCTTGTATACTTTGACTTACTTGTTGTTGTTGGGTCTTGTTTTCGTTTCTGTGTCACTGCTTGTTGATTAATTCTTCTGTTGCTTTTGTTGTTGTTGCTGTGTGTCTGCTGATGCTGCTGCTACTACGACAAAGAATTTGGGTCCCGTTAACTTGTTCACTATTAACACTTTTAATTTAATTAATTTTAATTTTTTAATAAAAACTTTACTTTTGCTTTTTTTTATAACTATTGTTCACTAAATTTTAGATCCGGTTTGAAGGAGCAAATGTTTGGGTGTCTATTTTATGTTTTGGTTCTTGTTTGATAAATAAAACACTTTGAGTTTTGTTGTTTTTGTATTTTTATTTATTTTAAATTCACTTTTGTTTGTTTAAGGGTTTTTATTTATTGTTTTATTTTTATATACAAATTTGTTCAATTATGATTTAAAGTTTTTTGTTCACAATTTTTTTTTTCGTACTTTAAGGCCCGTTTTCACAACTAACCGATAGCTTAAAGTAGACTTTAAACGCCCTTATAAAAAGTGTTGCATTATTAAAACTAAACTTTAACCTAAAGTGAGCAATAAAGTAAATTAAGGTTTATCCTACCTGGAAGGTAAAAGTAAAATTGTAATAATGGAACACTTTTTATATGGCCGGTAAAATCCTACATTTAACTATCGGTAAGTTGTGAAAACGGGTCTTAATGTTTCTTTTTGTTTTTCCCAAGTTTTTATTTTGTTTTAATTTTAACGTATGTATGTGTTTAATGTTCTTTATACAAAGGTCGCAACTAGAGTGAGTGTCATTGTAAAAAAAAGATCTTACAAGCTAAGTATTTTGGGAAGAAAATAAGACGAAAGCATAACGTGATAACTAAAAACCATTTATGGAATGTTAGGGAATACCGGGTGTTTTGATTAAATTGGTTCATCATTAAACAGTATATTTTATTTGACTTATATCAAACGCCTTTTCAAAAAATTCAAAAACTTTACGGGCCCAAATTTCGGGAGCCAGAGCTAACTTTTTAAAACCCTTTGGCAGATTTGTTCTACTTGTAGTCTGGTTTCATTTCGCTTTGCAAGTATTAAGGCTGGCCCGAATTTTGTTGCACAGTGTTATTTATAGCGCCGCCACTTGACCGTAATGTTAAAATAAAAAGCGTTGTATTAAGGGGCATGGCAAACAAAAATATTTCCTGTTTTAAAAACTTCATTGACATATTTTTAATTCTAAGAGGCGACTGGCACAACTTTTTTCGACCCACCTTAAGGTTTATGTTCATATGTATATTGTTTTTTAAAATTTTTTTAGTATAACAAATATTATGTAGATATCTTTAATTTTTTAATTTAATTGAAAACACTATTTTGTCCCTTTTTTAATAAAATTAATGAGATTTTGTGATAAAATCTATAAATAATATTATCAAAAAGTAATTTCAATTTTTGGGAATACAAAATTTTAATTTCAAAAGATTTTGTTATTCGTGCTTAATTCCCAGTTTTTATTATTGATAAAAACACTTGAAATTTATTGTTGATGGGATAAGCTATTCCTATGCATTTCACTGGTTGCTAAGGCCAGATCATCAGGAAACTTCATCCATAAAGGTTTTAGACAAACTAAAGATATTAAACCAAATAAAACTGTTAAACGCATAAGAATTATAGCAACAGTTCTACTTGTAACAATATCAAAGTTTAAACAAAACACATCAACAATAAACAACAGTGGGTTCATCTCATCTTACATTTCCCCACTACAATTAGTTGAAATTCTCTCAACATTAATTGTAGTTGTAAGTAGGTTAAGAAAAACAAAATGAAAAAAACAACAACTTACAAAAGATGTTGTCAATTAAGTGTTTTTTAGGCCGTGCACTGCCTGTTTATTATCAAAAAGTAATTTCAATTTTTGGGAATACAAAATTTTAATTTCAAAAGATTTTGTTATTCGTGCTTAATTCCCAGTTTTTATTATTGATAAAAACACTTGAAATTTATTGTTGATGGGATAAGCTATTCCTATGCATTTCACTGGTTGCTTAGGCCAGATCATCAGGAAACTTCATCCATAAAGGTTTTAGACAAACTAAAGATATTAAACCAAATAAAACTGTTAAACGTATAAGAATTATAGCAACAGTTCTACTTGTAACAATATCAAAGTTTAAACAAAACACATCAACAATAAACAACAGTGGGTTCATCTCATCTTACATTTCCCCACTACAATTAGTTGAAATTCTCTCAACATTAATTGTAGTTGTAAGTAGGTTAAGAAAAACAAAATGAAAAAAAACAACAACTTACAAAAGATGTTGTCAATTAAGTGTTTTTTAGGCCGTGCACTGCCTGTTTATTATCAAAAAGTAATTTCAATTTTTGGGAATACAAAATTTTAATTTCAAAAGATTTTGTTATTCGTGCTTAATTCCCAGTTTTTATTATTGATAAAAACACTTGAAATTTATTGTTGATGGGATAAGCTATTCCTATGCATTTCACTGGTTGCTTAGGCCAGATCATCAGGAAACTTCATCCATAAAGGTTTTAGACAAACTAAAGATATTAAACCAAATAAAACTGTTAAACGTATAAGAATTATAGCAACAGTTCTACTTGTAACAATATCAAAGTTTAAACAAAACACATCAACAATAAACAACAGTGGGTTCATCTCATCTTACATTTCCCCACTACAATTAGTTGAAATTCTCTCAACATTAATTGTAGTTGTAAGTAGGTTAAGAAAAACAAAATGAAAAAAACAACAACTTACAAAAGATGTTGTCAATTAAGTGTTTTTTAGGCCGTGCACTGCCTGTTTATTATCAAAAAGTAATTTCAATTTTTGGGAATACAAAATTTTAATTTCAAAAGATTTTGTTATTCGTGCTTAATTCCCAGTTTTTATTATTGATAAAAACACTTGAAATTTATTGTTGATGGGATAAGCTATTCCTATGCATTTCACTGGTTGCTTAGGCCAGATCATCAGGAAACTTCATCCATAAAGGTTTTAGACAAACTAAAGATATTAAAACAAATAAAACTGTTAAACGTATAAGAATTATAGCAACAGTTCTACTTGTAACAATATCAAAGTTTAAACAAAACACATCAACAATAAACAACAGTGGGTTCATCTCATCTTACATTTCCCCACTACAATTAGTTGAAATTCTCTCAACATTAATTGTAGTTGTAAGTAGGTTAAGAAAAACAAAATGAAAAAAACAACAACTTACAAAAGATGTTGTCAATTAAGTGTTTTTTAGGCCGTGCACTGCCTGTTTATTATCAAAAAGTAATTTCAATTTTTGGGAATACAAAATTTTAATTTCAAAAGATTTTGTTATTCGTGCTTAATTCCCAGTTTTTATTATTGATAAAAACACTTGAAATTTATTGCTGATGGGATAAGCTATTCCTATGCATTTCACTGGTTGCTTAGGCCAGATCATCAGGAAACTTCATCCATAAAGGTTTTAGACAAACTAAAGATATTAAACCAAATAAAACTGTTAAACGTATAAGAATTATAGCAACAGTTCTACTTGTAACAATATCAAAGTTTAAACAAAACACATCAACAATAAACAACAGTGGGTTCATCTCATCTTACATTTCCCCACTACAATTAGTTGAAATTCTCTCAACATTAATTGTAGTTGTAAGTAGGTTAAGAAAAACAAAATGAAAAAAACAACAACTTACAAAAGATGTTGTCAATTAAGTGTTTTTTAGGCCGTGCACTGCCTGTTTATTATCAAAAAGTAATTTCAATTTTTGGGAATACAAAATTTTAATTTCAAAAGATTTTGTTATTCGTGCTTAATTCCCAGTTTTTATTATTGATAAAAACACTTGAAATTTATTGTTGATGGGATAAGCTATTCCTATGCATTTCACTGGTTGCTTAGGCCAGATCATCAGGAAACTTCATCCATAAAGGTTTTAGACAAACTAAAGATATTAAACCAAATAAAACTGTTAAACGTATAAGAATTATAGCAACAGTTCTACTTGTAACAATATCAAAGTTTAAACAAAACACATCAACAATAAACAACAGTGGGTTCATCTCATCTTACATTTCCCCACTACAATTAGTTGAAATTCTCTCAACATTAATTGTAGTTGTAAGTAGGTTAAGAAAAACAAAATGAAAAAAACAACAACTTACAAAAGATGTTGTCAATTAAGTGTTTTTTAGGCCGTGCACTGCCTGTTTATTATCAAAAAGTAATTTCAATTTTTGGGAATACAAAATTTTAATTTCAAAAGATTTTGTTATTCGTGCTTAATTCCCAGTTTTTATTATTGATAAAAACACTTGAAATTTATTGTTGATGGGATAAGCTATTCCTATGCATTTCACTGGTTGCTTAGGCCAGATCATCAGGAAACTTCATCCATAAAGGTTTTAGACAAACTAAAGATATTAAACCAAATAAAACTGTTAAACGTATAAGAATTATAGCAACAGTTCTACTTGTAACAATATCAAAGTTTAAACAAAACACATCAACAATAAACAACAGTGGGTTCATCTCATCTTACATTTCCCCACTACAATTAGTTGAAATTCTCTCAACATTTATTGTAGTTGTAAGTAGGTTAAGAAAAACAAAATGAAAAAAACAACAACTTACAAAAGATGTTGTCAATTAAGTGTTTTTTAGGCCGTGCACTGCCTGTTTATTATCAAAAAGTAATTTCAATTTTTGGGAATACAAAATTTTAATTTCAAAAGATTTTGTTATTCGTGCTTAATTCCCAGTTTTTATTATTGATAAAAACACTTGAAATTTATTGTTGATGGGATAAGCTATTCCTATGCATTTCACTGGTTGCTTAGGCCAGATCATCAGGAAACTTCATCCATAAAGGTTTTAGACAAACTAAAGATATTAAACCAAATAAAACTGTTAAACGTATAAGAATTATAGCAACAGTTCTACTTGTAACAATATCAAAGTTTAAACAAAACACATCAACAATAAACAACAGTGGGTTCATCTCATCTTATATTTCCCCACTACAATTAGTTGAAATTCTCTCAACATTAATTGTAGTTGTAAGTAGGTTAAGAAAAACAAAATGAAAAAAACAACAACTTACAAAAGATGTTGTCAATTAAGTGTTTTTTAGGCCGTGCACTGCCTGTTTATTATCAAAAAGTAATTTCAATTTTTGGGAATACAAAATTTTAATTTCAAAAGATTTTGTTATTCGTGCTTAATTCCCAGTTTTTATTATTGATAAAAACACTTGAAATTTATTGTTGATGGGATAAGCTATTCCTATGCATTTCACTGGTTGCTTAGGCCAGATCATCAGGAAACTTCATCCATAAAGGTTTTAGACAAACTAAAGATATTAAACCAAATAAAACTGTTAAACGTATAAGAATTATAGCAACAGTTCTACTTGTAACAATATCAAAGTTTAAACAAAACACATCAACAATAAACAACAGTGGGTTCATCTCATCTTACATTTCCCCACTACAATTAGTTGAAATTCTCTCAACATTAATTGTAGTTGTAAGTAGGTTAAGAAAAACAAAATGAAAAAAACAACAACTTACAAAAGATGTTGTCAATTAAGTGTTTTTTAGGCCGTGCACTGCCTGTTTATTATCAAAAAGTAATTTCAATTTTTGGGAATACAAAATTTTAATTTCAAAAGATTTTGTTATTCGTGCTTAATTCCCAGTTTTTATTATTGATAAAAACACTTGAAATTTATTGTTGATGGGATAAGCTATTCCTATGCATTTCACTGGTTGCTTAGGCCAGATCATCAGGAAACTTCATCCATAAAGGTTTTAGACAAACTAAAGATATTAAACCAAATAAAACTGTTAAACGTATAAGAATTATAGCAACAGTTCTACTTGTAACAATATCAAAGTTTAAACAAAACACATCAACAATAAACAACAGTGGGTTCATCTCATCTTACATTTCCCCACTACAATTAGTTGAAATTCTCTCAACATTAATTGTAGTTGTAAGTAGGTTAAGAAAAACAAAATGAAAAAAACAACAACTTACAAAAGATGTTGTCAATTAAGTGTTTTTTAGGCCGTGCACTGCCTGTTTATTATCAAAAAGTAATTTCAATTTTTGGGAATACAAAATTTTAATTTCAAAAGATTTTGTTATTCGTGCTTAATTCCCAGTTTTTATTATTGATAAAAACACTTGAAATTTATTGTTGATGGGATAAGCTATTCCTATGCATTTCACTGGTTGCTTAGGCCAGATCATCAGGAAACTTCATCCATAAAGGTTTTAGACAAACTAAAGATATTAAACCAAATAAAACTGTTAAACGTATAAGAATTATAGCAACAGTTCTACTTGTAACAATATCAAAGTTTAAACAAAACACATCAACAATAAACAACAGTGGGTTCATCTCATCTTACATTTCCCCACTACAATTAGTTGAAATTCTCTCAACATTAATTGTAGTTGTAAGTAGGTTAAGAAAAACAAAATGAAAAAAACAACAACTTACAAAAGATGTTGTCAATTAAGTGTTTTTTAGGCCGTGCACTGCCTGTTTATTATCAAAAAGTAATTTCAATTTTTGGGAATACAAAATTTTAATTTCAAAAGATTTTGTTATTCGTGCTTAATTCCCAGTTTTTATTATTGATAAAAACACTTGAAATTTATTGTTGATGGGATAAGCTATTCCTATGCATTTCACTGGTTGCTTAGGCCAGATCATCAGGAAACTTCATCCATAAAGGTTTTAGACAAACTAAAGATATTAAACCAAATAAAACTGTTAAACGTATAAGAATTATAGCAACAGTTCTACTTGTAACAATATCAAAGTTTAAACAAAACACATCAACAATAAACAACAGTGGGTTCATCTCATCTTACATTTCCCCACTACAATTAGTTGAAATTCTCTCAACATTAATTGTAGTTGTAAGTAGGTTAAGAAAAACAAAATGAAAAAAACAACAACTTACAAAAGATGTTGTCAATTAAGTGTAATACAACATTTCAAGTATACTCTTGAGGGCAGGGATTTTGTGATATTCACCGATCACAAACCTATAATTTTTGCGTTTAAGACAAAAAGCGATAAAGCGTCTCCGAGAAGAGAACGTCAGCTTGACTTTATTAGTCAATATACCACCGATATTAAACACTTGCCTGGAGTGGAAAATAATGTAGCTGATTTGCTATCGCGTATAAACATTATTACGAACGATATCAATTTTGATGAAATATCAATACAACAAGAGTCTGATACGGAACTGTGTAATTTATTAAAAAATGCTAAGAACAATTCAATTACTTTTACCAAATTGGCAATGCCAGACTCAACAAACACTTTATATTGCCATATTTTTAATAATCGCATAAGGCCGTATGTACCAAAAAATCTTCGAAAAAATGTTATAAGCAAACTTCACTCTTTGTCACATCCCGGAATTAGAGCAACAAAAAAGTTGGTGACAGACCACTATGTGTGGCCTTCAATGTCAAAAGACGTGGCAACATTTGTTCGATCATGCATTCCATGCCAAAAATCAAAAGTTTACCGGCATACGAAAACACCATTAACCGATTATGCAGCAGTCGACGGTCGTTTCGAGCATATTAATGTTGATATAGTTGGACCATTGCCAACATCAAACGGGTTTCGATATTGTTTAACGTGCATCGACAGATTTTCTAGATGGCCAGCTGCAATACCGATGACAGACATAACTGCACAAAACGTTGCTAGTGCCTTAGTTAGTGGTTGGATATCCACTTATGGTATTCCCTTACGCATCACCACGGATTTAGGTCGTCAGTTTGAATCCGCTGTTTTTAAAGAATTGATGGAGATCCTAGGGGTGAGACATTTACGAACGACGCCCTATCATCCCCAATCTAACGGGATTATCGAACGTTGGCACAGATCGCTGAAGGCAGCGATAAAGAGCTCTGAGACAAATAGTTGGAGTTCGGCTTTACCCTTAATTTTGCTTGGTATGCGTTCAACAATTAAGAGTGACATCGGGTTAAGCCCTTCAGAATTAGTCTTTGGCGCACCTTTAAGAATTCCCGGAGAGTTCCTTGTTTCTCGTGCAACCACAAGCATTACAGAATTCGCAGAATCTCTTCGTAAAGCAATGCTCGATTTACCATATACAAAACCACAAAGACATGGAATCACACAGCATTTTGTTCAACCAGCATTTAAAGATTGCAAATTTGTTTTTATCAGAGTTGATCGCGTAAAACATCCTCTGGAGCCAAGCTACGAGGGACCGTATAAGGTATTGTCTAAACACGAAAAATATTTTATTATTGCGCTTAAACAACGAGAAGCCAAAATATCCATCGATAGACTTAAGGCTGCTTTTTTATATAGTAATGCGGCAGACACAACAACAAAACAACCCGATAGCAACGCAGTACCGCAACAAGACATTGGTGCGGAGAATTATGTGTCACGAGAAGTCCCAAATCAAAGGCAATCAAGTAATCCAGACCAACAGCTACGGGTAACATCTTCGGGCCGCAATGTTCGCTTCCCCACGAGATATCGTTAGCTTGCTAACTAGGCAGGGGGTATTGTGGTGTAAACACAATCGTGTGTTAAATTTATTTCCGCTTACCAACACTTTGGTATGCAATTTCTAAAAAATGTTTTTATGTTAAACAACACTAAGAGAATATATTAACTTTCTTCTTTTTCGTTTTAACAACCACGCTTATTTTTATAACTTTAACTTTAGTAATTAATAAAAGAATAATATTTAGTTTACATTTCGTATTTGTTTTATTTGAGCACAAACCGCCACAAGTCTTTACTTAACAGTAACATCATGTCAGTTGTAGACTTTTACACCCAGTCTACAACTTAAAATAAATGCATAAAGTGCTTTCAAATTGTTGTTGGTGGCAAAATGTTCGTATTGAAATAAACTAATGCCCCATTAAATTTTTTAATTGTTTGGCATAAAAAAAAATAGCTTAAAAAGAGCAAAATTGCAAAAAATTATAAAATTTTCAATGCAGTTTGAACTTTTGTCCCCTGTAACTCTGTTATTTATTGGCCAATCTTCACTAGCAATCCATTGTTTTTTTTAATAATTTTATTATCTTTCATTAAAAAAAGAAATATGTAGATAATCCGCTTAATATTTTTGCATTTAAGTGACATCATCTTTTTTAAAAACACAAACAACGGTTATTTCTACTTTGAAGCATTCTGACTTCATATTCGGATTCAATTTTACATCAAGATTAGGTGTCAAATGCATTAGGTCAAAAAACTGTCACATAGTGTAATCATAAAACTTGGAAAATGTAATGTCTATTGAGTTCTTAGGAAACAATTACAAAAAAAAAACATAAAAAAAACTTTTTTAGAATTTGCCGAAACTCCATTTATTAAGAAAGCTACATTTAATTTCTAAATAAAATTACTTATCTTATCTAAGACATCTCCCATTAAAATCTTTTGGTTTTCTTTTTTTGTTAAGCGGAACTTACACATTACCAACTTCCTCTCACAGTGGCAACACATGTTTCCATTTTTCTAATGTGTTGCAATTTGGTTTCTTTCTTTTCCTTATCTATAGTTTAATATAAACAATTAAAGTGATCAGTTGATGAAAATTGTTCGTTTTAGTTAAATCGAGAGGAATTCGAATTTCTTTAAACTAAAAAACTGTTAACACATATAATTTTGAATGTATTTATTTGTTTTATGGAATAAAAGTGTTAAGTTTTATAAAGACGAACAGGTAATTTTTGTTAATAAATTTGCAAAATTTCCAAAAACTTTGTGTTGGGATTTGTTCTATTGTGTATTTATCCTATAGAAAACAAGATACAATTACAGGTTTGCAACTGTAATAAAGCTTTTTCTAATTTAGTTCGAATTAAAGATTTTAGATGTAGCCTTATTAAAAAGTTTTAAAGTTTTATAAGCTGAATATAACTTGAAATTAGGAACTCACAAATTGTTTTCATTCTGTTTCCTACTAATCCGTTCTAAATTCTAAAGCTTTAAATGGTTATAAAAAAGTTAAAAGGAAAGTTAGCAGTAAGGAGACTGTATAAAACAAAGTTGCCCAATCAGTTTTATGTTGTTATAAATTAAATTAGTTGAAGAACAAAAATGGACCAAAAATCTCCCTCTTAATTCTTATTCACATTGCACGTTTAATTTTAAAAGAATCTGTAAAATGTGTGTTTTTGGTACTTTTGGAAGGTTTACTATAATTTTAAAGTTAGAAACATAAAATTCAGCATGAAAGGTCCAGAGTGAATGAAAAACTATAAGAGGAAACTTGTTGGTATACATTTGTTCTGAAATAAGTACGTTCTGATATCTTTTATATTATTGAACTTACAAAATTAAATCAATAAATAGAGAAATACATATAATATCACATTCGTAACTTATCTAAAAAGTAGAAATCCGAATTAGGTACTTTTCGAAACTCGAACGTTTAATAGGCGAAAACCGTACATATTTTTGGTAAATGTTTTTACCTAAAAGACTATTTTACATGTCTTCAGTGGAATTGTATTGCGATTCTTTTCATACAATATATTAACCCTCTAACAGTCATTTTAAGGGGTAATTTTTGTCCTTTTTTAACTTCTAAACTAAATCGGCACGTTAGAGGGTTAAAATGTTCTGTGAATATTTTTTGCATCAAATTCACTAGGAGTCTTTTAAGACTAAAAAATTCTGCAATGTATGTAAAACAGGTTTTCGAAATTTCGGGCCTTGAATTTTTTTAATTTTTCGAAAACCCGTTTTACATAAATTGCACGATTTTTTGGTCTTAGAAGACACCTAGTAAAATTTGACGCAAAAAATATTCCTAGAACATTTTAATCCTCTAACGTGCCGTTTTATTGTAGAAGTTAAAAAAGGACAAAAATTACACCTTAAAATTACTGTAAGAGGGTTCATATATTCTATGAAAAGAATCGCCATACAATTATACTGAAGACATCTGAAATAGTCTTTTAGGTCAGATGTACATTTAGTATATTTTTTGACTTGTACCAAACGCCTTTTCAAAAAATTCAAAAATTTCAATGCCCGAAATTTCGAGAATTCGTTTTAGATACATTGCACGAACTTTTGGTGTAAGAAGACCTCTAGTAAAATTTGATGCAGAAAATATTCGTAGAACATTTTAACCCTTAAAAGTGCCTTTTTAGTATACTTTCATGTAAGAATTGGTAAAAAGGACCAAAATTACCCCTTAAAATGGCTGTTAGAGGGTAAATATTTTCTATGAAAAGAATCGCCATAAACTTCTACTGAGTATATCTGAAATTATTTGTTTGCTCAGAATTACATTTAATATATTTTATTTGACTTATATCAAACGCCTTTTCAAAAAATTCAAAAACTTTACGGGCCCATATTTCGGGAGCCAGAGCTAACTTTTCAAAGCCCTTTGGCAGATTGTCTCTACTTGTAGTCTAGTTTCACTTCGCGTTGCAAGAATTGAGGCTGACGGCGATGACCCGAATTTTGTTGCACAGTGTTTTTTTTAGCGCCGCCAGTAGTGTTAAAATAAAAACGTTGTATTTAAGGGCATGGCAAAAAAATACCTCCTGTTTTAAAAACTTTATTGACATATTTTTAATTCTAAGGGGTGAATGGCACAACTTTTTTTCGACCCACCTTAAGGTTTATGCTCATAGGTATATTTTTTTTTTTAGTATAACAAATATTATGTAGATATCTTTAATTTAAATTTAATTGAATACACTATTTCGTCCCTTTTTTAATCAAATCAATGAGATTTTGTGATAAAATCTTGTTTAATTTTTTTGCTCCAAATTTGGCAATTTTTAGCTATAAATAATATAATAATAATAATATAATAATAATAAGCAATAAACTAAGAAATGTGTAAAAAAAAAACTTAGGTGAAACTTCTTTATAGAAAAAGTTCTGGAAATAGAGTTCGAATCAAATTAAAATCAACCAAACTTTGAAAACGATCCAATTTTGAACTTTCAAAAATATTCCGTTTTAGATACTTCATATCTATACTTTATATACCAATTATCTTTACTAGAAGTCCTCTAAAAACCGAATTAATACGTGCAGTTTCTAGACTATGGCCGATTGTGTTTTTTTAAAAAGTTGTTCAAAATATTTCAAATATATTAAAAATTTATAAAACAGTTTTTTTATAACACTAAAGAAACTTTTAATAAATTCGAAGGTGGAAATATTAAAAATGAATATTTTGAGTCTCTTAATTTGCACATGCCTCTGAATTGGGCAAAAACTTATTTTCCAACCAAAAAAGTTTAAATCGAACTTTCCCTGATAAATAATTAGTTGTTGAAAATCCATAAAAACTTAAAAAAAAAATAGTTTTAAAGTATACAATTTTATTTAAAAATGGTCATCGCCTATTTTCAGTTCTTTAATTCGACTCCTTATAATCAATTTTCTCAATCCACAAAAATATTAAATTTTCAACACAAGTAAAAATGCTAAAAATAAATTGAATTAAAATAAAAGTACAACTTATAATCGCTACAGCTTATCATATTCATATATGCAAAAATTGCGAAAAATATAGTATAACAATGAATAATTAAGCGCAAAAACTTGTAATAGATTTTATTTAATTTATTTCTAAATATTTTGATTTCCTATTAGTAGGAATTCATATCACAATTTTGCCCCAAAGTGGCAACACTTTTTTCCCTTATTCCATTATTGCAGTTTTTTTTCTTGTAACGCTGGGTCTCCACGGAGCAATTTTTATTGCTAAGTACAAGCAATAACGACGGCAGAACAATGGAGCAATAATTGTTGATTATATTGCTGGAGAACACTTGAAATTGCTTTGCCATAAATTTGCAATTTTCACCGCGAGTAGTTGTATAAAATTTTGTGGCTGTATTTATAACAAATGTTTTATGTTGTGTTTTGAAGTGATTGTTAAATTTTTCTTTTATATTAATAAAATAATTAATTGTAGTTGTCGTAGCTGTATTTTGTATTACTTTTTTGTTCATTTGCGTATGAACAAAAAAACCTAAAACTTGTATTGTTCTATTAAAAAAATAAAAATATACGAATAAAACAAGTTCGTCGTTTGCTTTGGATATTTTGTTGATATTGACGATTATTTAAAAATATGATATATAAAATCTTTTTCTGTATTTTGTTGAAGTATTTTTTCACTTGGCGGCTTTTTCTTGATTGCTTTTTTAATAAATAAACACACTAATAAATAAACAACCGTACAGAGAAATGAAATGTCAGATACATTACAACTGATTTGACAGCAGATTGCTAAGCAATAATTGCTTAAGCAATCGGAAGAGCAATCATTGAGCAATGGATTGCCACTCATGGCAATTTGAGGTCTATACGTCGCAAATTTTATGGAGCAATCAAATTTGACGTTTGCCGCAATAAATATTGCTACGTGGAGACCCGGGGTAAGATAATTTTTCCTTCTCTTGTTCCTTGTCATTCTAGTAAGAAAATTTAAAGCGATCGGTTCACTAAGTTTTTTGCGGTGTTGTTCAATTCGATATATTAACTAAAATAGTGTTCGGAATTAATTAAAAAGTAGTGAAAATAATAATTATTGTGTGTTTTATAAGATTAAAGTGTTTGAATTATTTAATTTTTGAAATTTGTCAGGTATTTTTGTTTAAAAATTGGCAAATTTTCTATCATCTAGTTTTTGTCGGATGTTGTTGTTGGTGTGCATGTATACTTGAATTAAGAATTGAGAAAAAGCTAAAAGCATATTTTTTAGAGTTTGTAGAGTTTTTCTTTAGAGTTAAAAGTAGAGCTTTTTAAATTTGATTAAAATAAAAGATTGCAGATGTCACTTTCTAAAATTTAGGGCAGTTAAATTAATACTAAGTCTCCACGAGCCATTCAATGATGTTAAGAAATAATGTTATGGAAGAGCTTTCAAGACAAAGGCTTAGAAACGCTGTTAAAACAAGAAAAAATTATATAATCATGAGTCTGTGGTGTAAACACAATCGTGTGTTAAATTTATTTCCGCTTACCAACACTTTGGTATGCAATTTCTAAAAAATGTTTTTATGTTAAACAACACTAAGAGAATATATTAACTTTCTTCTTTTTCGTTTTAACAACCACGCTTATTTTTATAACTTTAACTTTAGTAATTAATAAAAGAATAATATTTAGTTTACATTTCGTATTTGTTTTATTTGAGCACAAACCGCCACAAACTGGTGACCCCGACGAAAGAAAAATAGAACAACATAAATAAAGAAAAAAAATTTCAAATGAACACAGACTCCGGCAGCGGCACCGATGGCAAAGTGGTCAACACGGCCACTACAGCAGCGACCAACACTATGCCTAACGAAACCAGTCAAACAATAAATCGCTTGTCAGTCAAGGTTCCACCGTTTTGGCCAGACCATGCTGAAATATGGCTGGCGCAAGTGGAGGCTCAGTTTGCTGTCACGGGAATTACAAGCGACCCGGCAAAGTTCAATACGGTAGTTGCCGCCATAGAGTCCAACGTTCTTGTTCGAATATCGGACGCGGTATTAAACCCCCCGGATAATGGTAAATACGAGAATTTAAAGAAATGTATTCTAGAGCGTTACTGCGAAAGTGAACAAAAGAAAACACAAAAACTACTTTCGGAAATAGATTTAGGTGACAAGCGACCAACACAACTTCTCAATGAATTAAGTACTTTGGCCAAAGATAAGGTGACGAACGATTTTTTGAAAACATTGTGGTTGCAGCGTTTGCCAGTGCAGGTAAGGGCAATTTTGCAAGCGTCAGATGCTGATTTGAACGAGCTGGCAAAATTGGCTGACAAAATAATGGAAGTAGGCGAATTTCAGATTTTAGCTACGGTGTCATCCACACAACCGGCGCATAGTGACAATATCGATTTCGGAAAACGCCTTGAACGTCTCGAGCACCAAATCAATAGTATGAGCCTAAACAAAAATAACTACAGACGTCGTTCACGGTCAGAATCACGTAATCGTCCACTACCTGATACTTCGAATCAAAACAGCCAGGAATATTGCTGGTATCATCACAAATATCGTGACAAGGCACGTAAATGCCGCCAGCCGTGCACTTTTACCGAAAAAACACGAAAAAACTAAACAAGACTTTTAGTTCTGCGAGCGGACTAAAAGAAACATCATGCATAGCTCGCATATTAATTCATGATATCAATTCGAAGCGACAATTTTTAATAGACACTGGCGCAGACGTATCTGTGCTACCCGTTCGTCACTCAACATCACATATAGCTGGAAAACCAACAAATCTCTATGCAGCAAACGGCACTCCAATACGAACATACGGCGAAAAACGTTTAAATTTATCTTTGGGATTAAGGCGAAATTTTTCTTGGACTTTCATAATAGCAAATGTCAGCGATCCGATCATAGGATCGGATTTTTTAAAATTTTACGATCTTTTGGTTGACGTGAAGGGCAGTAGTCTTATCGATCGCACGACATTGCTTGAGTCGAAGGGCGCACCAATAAAACGTAATTTTGTTCGCGTCCTTACGAATGTTTCATGACCAGACCACTATGTGTGGCCTTCAATGTCAAAAGACGTGGCAACATTTGTTCGATCATGCATTCCATGCCAAAAATCAAAAGTTTACCGGCATACGAAAACACCATTAACCGATTATGCAGCAGTCGACGGTCGTTTCGAGCATATTAATGTTGATATAGTTGGACCATTGCCAACATCAAACGGGTTTCGATATTGTTTAACGTGCATCGACAGATTTTCTAGATGGCCAGCTGCAATACCGATGACAGACATAACTGCACAAAACGTTGCTAGTGCCTTAGTTAGTGGTTGGATATCCACTTATGGTATTCCCTTACGCATCACCACGGATTTAGGTCGTCAGTTTGAATCCGCTGTTTTTAAAGAATTGATGGAGATCCTAGGGGTGAGACATTTACGAACGACGCCCTATCATCCCCAATCTAACGGGATTATCGAACGTTGGCACAGATCGCTGAAGGCAGCGATAAAGAGCTCTGAGACAAATAGTTGGAGTTCGGCTTTACCCTTAATTTTGCTTGGTATGCGTTCAACAATTAAGAGTGACATCGGGTTAAGCCCTTCAGAATTAGTCTTTGGCGCACCTTTAAGAATTCCCGGAGAGTTCCTTGTTTCTCGTGCAACCACAAGCATTACAGAATTCGCAGAATCTCTTCGTAAAGCAATGCTCGATTTACCATATACAAAACCACAAAGACATGGAATCACACAGCATTTTGTTCAACCAGCATTAAAAGATTGCAAATTTGTTTTTATCAGAGTTGATCGCGTAAAACATCCTCTGGAGCCAAGCTACGAGGGACCGTATAAGGTATTGTCTAAACACGAAAAATATTTTATTATTGCGCTTAAACAACGAGAAGCCAAAATATCCATCGATAGACTTAAGGCTGCTTTTTTATATAGTAATGCGGCAGACACAACAACAAAACAACCCGATAGCAACGCAGTACCGCAACAAGACATTGGTGCGGAGAATTATGTGTCACGAGAAGTCCCAAATCAAAGGCAATCAAGTAATCCAGACCAACAGCTACGGGTAACATCTTCGGGCCGCAATGTTCGCTTCCCCACGAGATATCGTTAGCTTGCTAACTAGGCAGGGGGTATTGTGGTGTAAACACAATCGTGTGTTAAATTTATTTCCGCTTACCAACACTTTGGTATGCAATTTCTAAAAAATGTTTTTATGTTAAACAACACTAAGAGAATATATTAACTTTCTTCTTTTTCGTTTTAACAACCACGCTTATTTTTATAACTTTAACTTTAGTAATTAATAAAAGAATAATATTTAGTTTACATTTCGTATTTGTTTTATTTGAGCACAAACCGCCACAAGTCTTTACTTAACAGTAACATCATGTCAGTTGTAGACTTTTACACCCAGTCTACAACTTAAAATAAATGCATAAAGTGCTTTCAAATTGTTGTTGGTGGCAAAATGTTCGTATTGAAATAAACTAATGCCCCATTAAATTTTTTAATTGTTTGGCATAAAAAAAAATAGCTTAAAAAGAGCAAAATTGCAAAAAATTATAACATTTTCAATGCAGTTTGAACTTTTGTCCCCTGTAACTCTGTTATTTATTGGCCAATCTTCACTAGCAATCCATTGTTTTTTTTAATAATTTTATTATCTTTCATTAAAAAAAGAAATATGTAGATAATCCGCTTAATATTTTTGCATTTAAGTGACATCATCTTTTTTAAAAACACAAACAACGGTTATTTCTACTTTGAAGCATTCTGACTTCATATTCGGATTCAATTTTACATCAAGATTAGGTGTCAAATGCATTAGGTCAAAAAACTGTCACATAGTGTAATCATAAAACTTGGAAAATGTAATGTCTATTGAGTTCTTAGGAAACAATTACAAAAAAAAAACATAAAAAAAACTTTTTTAGAATTTGCCGAAACTCCATTTATTAAGAAAGCTACATTTAATTTCTAAATAAAATTACTTATCTTATCTAAGACATCTCCCATTAAAATCTTTTGGTTTTCTTTTTTTGTTAAGCGGAACTTACACATTACCAACTTCCTCTCACAGTGGCAACACATGTTTCCATTTTTCTAATGTGTTGCAATTTGGTTTCTTTCTTTTCCTTATCTATAGTTTAATATAAACAATTAAAGTGATCAGTTGATGAAAATTGTTCGTTTTAGTTAAATCGAGAGGAATTCGAATTTCTTTAAACTAAAAAACTGTTAACACATATAATTTTGAATGTATTTATTTGTTTTATGGAATAAAAGTGTTAAGTTTTATAAAGACGAACAGGTAATTTTTGTTAATAAATTTGCAAAATTTCCAAAAACTTTGTGTTGGGATTTGTTCTATTGTGTATTTATCCTATAGAAAACAAGATACAATTACAGGTTTGCAACTGTAATAAAGCTTTTTCTAATTTAGTTCGAATTAAAGATTTTAGATGTAGCCTTATTAAAAAGTTTTAAAGTTTTATAAGCTGAATATAACTTGAAATTAGGAACTCACAAATTGTTTTCATTCTGTTTCCTACTAATCCGTTCTAAATTCTAAAGCTTTAAATGGTTATAAAAAAGTTAAAAGGAAAGTTAGCAGTAAGGAGACTGTATAAAACAAAGTTGCCCAATCAGTTTTATGTTGTTATAAATTAAATTAGTTGAAGAACAAAAATGGACCAAAAATCTCCCTCTTAATTCTTATTCACATTGCACGTTTAATTTTAAAAGAATCTGTAAAATGTGTGTTTTTGGTACTTTTGGAAGGTTTACTATAATTTTAAAGTTAGAAACATAAAATTCAATCGCCACGAAATAGAAATATTGTAATACCTCGACATCAGTTACTTGTATCTGAATGGCAGTTTTATGTACATGCCGCTCGTCTTTGGAACAATCTTCCACAAAGTCAACAACTAAACAGCAATGCTAATAGTTTCAAAAAATTTTTATTCAATTTTTTTAAATAATTTTTGCTTTATTAATTTTAATTTATAATTTTTGAACTTTGGTTTTTTTTTTTTTTTTTTAATATTAATATTGTTATATTTACTTGTATCAAGTTTGTTTTGTAACGTAATACGTTCCTGTGCTATAAATATAAGACTCAGTCTTGTTGTACAGGAAATGGAATCAATAAATAAATAAATAAATAAATAAATAAAGGTCCAGAGTGAATGAAAAACTATAAGAGGAAACTTGTTGGTATACATTTGTTCTGAAATAAGTACGTTCTGATATCTTTTATATTATTGAACTTACAAAATTAAATCAATAAATAGAGAAATACATATAATATCACATTCGTAACTTATCTAAAAAGAAGAAATCCGAATTAGGTACTTTTCGAAACTCGAACGTTTAATAGGCGAAAACCGTACATATTTTTGGTAAATGTTTTTACCTAAAAGACTATTTTACATGTCTTCAGTGGAATTGTATTGCGATTCTTTTCATACAATATATTAACCCTCTAACAGTCATTTTAAGGGGTAATTTTTGTCCTTTTTTAACTTCTAAACTAAATCGGCACGTTAGAGGGTTAAAATGTTCTGTGAATATTTTTTGCATCAAATTCACTAGGAGTCTTTTAAGACTAAAAAATTCTGCAATGTATGTAAAACAGGTTTTCGAAATTTCGGGCCTTGAATTTTTTTAATTTTTCGAAAACCCGTTTTACATAAATTGCACGATTTTTTGGTCTTAGAAGACCCCTAGTAAAATTTGACGCAAAAAATATTCCTAGAACATTTTAATCCTCTAACGTGCCGTTTTATTGTAGAAGTTAAAAAAGGACAAAAATTACACCTTAAAATTACTGTAAGAGGGTTCATATATTCTATGAAAAGAATCGCCATACAATTATACTGAAGACATCTGAAATAGTCTTTTAGGTCAGATGTACATTTAGTATATTTTTTGACTTGTACCAAACGCCTTTTCAAAAAATTCAAAAATTTCAATGCCCGAAATTTCGAGAATTCGTTTTAGATACATTGCACGAACTTTTGGTGTAAGAAGACCTCTAGTAAAATTTGATGCAGAAAATATTCGTAGAACATTTTAACCCTTAAAAGTGCCTTTTTAGTATACTTTCATGTAAGAATTGGGAAAAAGGACCAAAATTACCCCTTAAAATGGCTGTTAGAGGGTAAATATTTTCTATGAAAAGAATCGCCATAAACTTCTACTGAGTATATCTGAAATTATTTGTTTGCTCAGAATTACATTTAATATATTTTATTTGACTTATATCAAACGCCTTTTCAAAAAATTCAAAAACTTTACGGGCCCATATTTCGGGAGCCAGAGCTAACTTTTCAAAGCCCTTTGGCAGATTGTCTCTACTTGTAGTCTAGTTTCACTTCGCGTTGCAAGAATTGAGGCTGACGGCGATGACCCGAATTTTGTTGCACAGTGTTTTTTTTAGCGCCGCCAGTAGTGTTAAAATAAAAACGTTGTATTTAAGGGCATGGCAAAAAAATACCTCCTGTTTTAAAAACTTTATTGACATATTTTTAATTCTAAGGGGTGAATGGCACAACTTTTTTTCGACCCACCTTAAGGTTTATGCTCATAGGTATATTTTTTTTTTTAGTATAACAAATATTATGTAGATATCTTTAATTTAAATTTAATTGAATACACTATTTCGTCCCTTTTTTAATCAAATCAATGAGATTTTGTGATAAAATCTTGTTTAATTTTTTTGCTCCAAATTTGGCAATTTTTAGCTATAAATAATATAATAATAATTATATAATAATAATAAGCAATAAACTAAGAAATGTGTAAAAAAAAACTTTGGTGAAACTTCTTTTTCGAAAAAGTTCTGTAAATAGAGTTCCAATCAAATTAAAATCAACCAAACTTTGAAAACGATCCAATTTTGAACTTTCAAAAATATTCCGTTTTAGATACTTCATATCTATACTTTATATACCAATTATCTTTACTAGAAGTCCTCTAAAAACCGAATTAATACGTGCATTTTCTAGACTATGGCCGATTGTGTTTTTTAAAAAATTGTTCAGTAACGGCCATATTTTTAAAAAATATTTCAAATATATTAAAAATTTATAAAACAGTTTTTTTTATAACACTAAAGAAACTTTTAATAAATTCGATGGTGGAAATATTAAAAATTAATATTTTGAGTCTCTTAATTTGCACATGCCTCTGAATTGGGCAAACACTTATTTTCCAACCAAAAATGTTTAAATCGAACTTTCCCTGATAAATAATTAGTTGCTGAAAATCCATAAAAACTTAAAGAAATTGTTTTAAAGTATACAATTTTTTTAAAAATGGTCTTCGCCTATTTTCAGTTCTATAGTTCGAATCCTTATAATCAATTTTCTCAATCCACAAAAATATTAAATTTTCAACATAAGGAAAAATGCTAAAAATAAATTGAATTAAAAGTACAATTTATAATCGCTACAGCTTATCATATTCATATATGCAAAAATTGCGAAAAATATAGTATAACAATGAATAATTAAGCGCAAAAACTTGTAATAGATTTTATTTAATTTATTTTTAAATATTTTGATTTCCTATTAGTAGGAATTCATATCACAATTTTGCCCCAAAGTGGCAACACTTTTTTCCCTTATTCCATTATTGCAGTTTTTTTCTTGTAAGATAATTTTTCCTTCTCTTGTTCCTTGTCATTCTAGTAAGAAAATTTAAAGCGATCGGTTCACTAAGTTCTTTGCGGTGTTATTCAATTCTATATATTTCCTAAAATAGTGTTCGGAATTAATTAAAAAGTAGTGAAAATAATAATTATTGTGTGTTTTATAAGATTAAAGTGTTTGAATTACTTAATTTTTGAAATTTGTCAGGTATTTTTGTTTTAAAATTGGCAAATTTTCTATCATCTAGTTTTTGTCGGATGTTGTTGTTGGTGTGCATGTATACTTGAATTAAAAGTTAAAAGCATATTATTTAGAGTTTGTAGAGTTTTTCTGATGAGTTAAAAGTAGAGCTTTGGAAATTTGATTTCAATAAAAGATTGCAGATGTCACCTTCACAAATTTTAGGGCAATTTATTTTTAAAGAGCTTTTGAAGTGAAGACACTTTTTAAAAAATCGTATTCGATATAAAATATATAGTGTGCGAAAATTGCAAGTTTATTTCCTAAAAACATACTTTAGTAAAAACTTACGAGTTTCCAGTGTTTAAAAAACTGCAGTCGAAACGAAAATTTGTGTACAATTTGTCGCTTTTTGAGTCGGTTTGACAGCGACATTTTACATGAATTAGAAGTAAAAGCAACAGTTTTTTTTTTGCCAATGACAAATTAAGAGATGACAAAAATTTCAGTTTTTCTTCTTTGACTGCAGTTTTTTATACGCTGTGAGTTTCCTTTGAAGTTTGAAGTCATTCTATTTTGTGTTCGATTTTTTTATCCATTTCTTTGAAATCTTAATGTAAATACAAATAAATAACTTTTTATAACGTAAAATAAATAAATGAGTGAGTAATCAAAATAGAAATTTTCTTAAGAAATTTAAAACTGTAAAGCAGTGTTGCCAATTAAGCCATTAAGTGACCAGGCTATGGAATTTTGCATCTTGTTTACCAATGAAAAATTTCCTTAGCCATTTTTATTTGGCAAAATTTCTTTCAACTTCTTAAAAATTTTAGACTAAAAGTGTGAAGAATGTTGCATTAGTTGTTTGTAAGGTAGAACTTTTGTTAGTCAGTTAACGCAAATGACTTGCACGATAAAAAAAAAAAATATAAATTCATTGTTAAATTGAGATTTTGATATTCAAACATTGACTTACCCTCTTATTCATAAAAAATATTTCAGTTTTTTTACAGTTTAATTAAACAAATTTTCATATAAAATTCTACTTATAAACCTTGTTATGAATATGGCCTTATAAATTCCAATAGAATTAGCACACAATTTTTTATTTAGTAATTAGAGAAAATTTTACACATTGCTACATAGTTGAAAGCACTCAGTTTTTTGAGTTTTTTCATTTTAGGAACTGAACAAGCTCTGGAACTAACAACTTTTCGAATATAAAAGGGCAAATTCACAATGACAGCTACATTTTTAATTGGTATTCACAATAAAGAAACAATTAAAAAGCACACAAAAATACGTTTGCTCACTTTTTCCAGAACAACATTACATTATAATCCAAACTATTGATATCCTAATCTGGCTTTCATTCATTGAATTTAATTTTCATTTAACTAGTTTTATGAAAAAAGAAATTTTACAACATAAAATAAATTATAATCCTTTTTCTTCGAAATATCGAATAAAAACATTTTAATTAACATAAAATAAATAAATATTTATTTTGTTTTTTTTTTCTTTTGAACATATAATTAAAATTTATATTCAAACGTAAATAAAAATAATAATAAACGCCATTCACAATTTCAAACAAATTGTTACTGAAGGAAAATTAGACTTAACTTACAACAATAAATAAATCGATCAAATAAAAAAAGGATTCGTGATGTTTTAAAAATATTTGTGGTCCAAATATTTGAAATTATCGACATAACCATATATCGAATGAGTTTTTGCACCATTAAAATTTAAAAAATTTTCAAAGCAAAGAAAGTTTGGGGTCATGTGCGTTCAATTCCAAATATGGCAAGCTTGACCTTGACCTTTATGGTTTTAGGTTTAATATTTTCCGAATTTCGTAAAACCTTCAGCGTATATTAAGAATTATCTGGGCTTTAATATTCTGAATAAGTTTTACTTAAAATTCATAACAATACGGAAATTGTGCTCCTTCGCCAAAAAAATGGTTAAAAAATTAGCATATCCCGAAAATCGCAAAATTTAAATCACAGGTACGGAAAAACAAAGAAGTATTGACAACAATAAATCCCAATGTGATGATAAAAAAATTCTGAAATTTGTTAAGCCAAATTTTTACAAATACAGTAGAATCCCGATAATTCGTAATCGCAAGGGACCGGCCATTTCTTACGAATTATAGGGGTTTTCGATTTAGCGGGGTTTCGATATAACGGGGTTAAAATAAAATTAATACGAATAAACGGGGTTTTTTAATTTATTTACTAAAACGATAAACAAAAACATAAAAAACAATTGTTAAAAAAAAATATATAAAAATTATTGATGTAACAAACTGATCTTAAGAAAATAAATCCACACACAAGCAAAAACCCATGCAAAAATAAAATAGTGGTAAACAAAAAATCACTCTTTCCATGTTTTGTTGTTTTTACTACGAATTATAAGTGGTAGTTAGCAAACAATTACGATTTGTAAGAGGTAAAGAAGATTTTATTTGAAAAAAAATTACGAATTAGCGAGGGAACCAAAATGTATGGAAATTTTACGAATTAACGAGATTTTTTCAAGGGACCGACAGTTTATTACGAATTATCGGGGTACGAATTATCGGGATTTGACTGTATTAAAATGAAGTTTTAAACTGCCATTAAGAAATAATTTTTTTTTCCATACCTACGAATAGGTTTGGAATATCATATGAAGACAAAAACTCATATACAAGTAAATTTGGGTATATTTTAAGAAAAAATTTAAATATTTCTTTAAATATGTTAATTTTGTTCCTACATTTCTTGTTCATGTGGCCAGAGACACGTTGTTGGTCTGGGGAAATTTTAATACCTTTAAAGTTTTTTAACCAATTTTGCTTTTATATCTAATTAAAACGACAATTCAGTATACAATCCGATTATTTTATATTAAATTGTAAAAGTAATTATTTAATGGCAAAATTTTTACAAAAACTGAAAATATTCACTTTTTCCCTTTGTAAATGCACCTTGAAACTTGAGCAAAGTTGCGGCACCAAATAAAGTTATCCTGTTATACTAATATTTTACCGTGTATCTATAAGGCGACACGAAATAACACCCGACGAAAAAAACGCCCAATTAGAAAAATTAAATAAATCCCAATAAAATTGCAAAATTTGGAAATTGGGCCTAATTTAGTTTTTTTTTGGCTTTATTTCATAATGAAATTACCCCAAATTCAAATATGAAATAAAACCCAAAAAAAAAAATAAATAAGGTCCAATTTCCAAATTTTGCAATTTTATTGGGGTTTATTTCACTTTTCTAATTGGGACTTATTTCATCGGTTGTTATTTCGGTTGTGCAAGGATTATCTCCCCTATGGTATAACAAACAGCGGCTTCGCTGACTAAAGCTTCTTTGTTTATCCATTCTTCAGCCGGTTGCAAGGATTTTCTTTTTCACTCTCCCTCTTTTTAACATACATCCTTTACCTTTTGAAAATATTCCAAATGTATGAGTAGCAACTTAATTGAATTACAAGAAAATTATTGGATTCCAGAAAACATACAAAATTTTGGTCTTATTTCATTTTTTTTGGGTGTTATTTCATTGGATCTTATTTTATTATTTCCTTGGGTTTTGTTTCATTATGAAATAAGTCCCATTTAGCAAAATTGTTTTTTTTTTAAATTGGCGATTATATCGCGAAAATTGGGCATTTTTTCATTATTTTTTACTTGGCTGTTACTTCATTTTATTGGGGTTTCTTTCACTGGGGCTTATTTAATTTTTTAATTGGGCGTTATTTCATCGGGCGTTATCTCATCGGGCGTTATTTCGTGTCGCCTATCTACAATACATAGAACAAATCTAGTGGGGGCTGTGCCTTGACATTTTTTCCATTCATACAATCTTGGAGAACCCTAGTGCATATTAGTGCTGGGAAACTATCGATAGATTATCGATATTATCGATAGTCTTAAAATAGCGAAAATATCGATAGGAAAAATATAAATATCGATATTTCTATTATTTAAAATACAGCTATGAAGACATCTAACAGCAGCTATACACACACAGTTTTTGAAGCAAATTTTTACTTGTTATTATTAATTCGCGCTGAATTACAGCAATGAACACAAACAACAAGAATGGCAAGTGGTATGGATTGTTTAGCAGTGCTTTTTACTGCTAATTAAGGACCTTTAAGTCAAAATTTTTTACATGTTTATATAGGGACAGAAATGTCAAATATTTTTGTGATGTTGTAAATAAATGCAAATACAAATGCAATTGCAGGCATAGGACAAAACAATGAACGACCATTAGAGGATAAGTCCGCTAGATTGATTACCTTTTTGGCAAGGACCGGATTTTACGAACGGAAAACATAAAATTAAATTTTATTTTTTAAATAAAAAATTTTTGTGTGTGAAAAAAAGAATATTGTTTTTCTGTGTTTAAAATTTAAATGAAAAAGAAAAGAAACATTTTTTTTGAAAACAAAATTTATAGTTTCAAAAAAAAGCAAAAACTTTTTTTGTAAAAAAAAAACAAATAAAAATTTTCAAAAAACTTTTTTTTTTGTTGAAAAATATTTTTTAAAACGTTTTTTTTTAGAATTTTTTTTTTCTATGTATGTATTTTTAAAAAATGAAATATGTATGTATGTATTTTCAGAAGCCTCTTCATAAATTTGATTTGAATTTGTTTTAAAGAATGAAATTTTTATGACAATGCTTAAATATAATTATTTTGTTTTTGTTTTTTTATGTTTTTAAGAAAACGTTTTATTTTAAAAACTTTATTTAATGTTTTTAAGAAAACGTTTTATTTCAAAAACTTTATTTTATTTATTTTTTTCGACGGCTTTTTTTTCAAAACTATTTTAGAAATTTTTTGTTTTCTGTAAAATGTAGAATTTTTTAAACTTGCACAATAAATATTTTTTTAGAAACAAAATAAAAAAACATTTTCCGGTCCTTGCTTTTTGGGTTTAGAATTTAAAAAATTTTTTAAAGTTGCAATGGAATATCTTATAGTCCCTGATACTTCGGTTCCTTCAGAAAGGTACTTATCATTTTTTTAAAAACTGCCATCTAAAATAAAGTGCGTATATTCATACATACGTCTCATACATTCAATAAAGTGATAAAAACAACGAACTGTAGCCTTATAAAAAATAATTAAAGTTTTCCTGCACAAGTACAAACATTCAGTCGATAGTAATATCGACAGTGAAATCTGAACTATCGATAAATATCGATAGTATCCCGGCACTAGTGCATATACTTAAGTATGACGCAAATATTCACAGAGTGTACGTATATCGTCACAAATTTCAAAAAAAGGATTTTAGCATAACTCCTATTTTGTGTTCTTATTCATCAAAATATTGAGGGTTAGTTTTGAAGACGTTTAAAAACGAAAGTTTGACGTTAAAAACGAAGACATGTCGTCTCACTACAAACACTTTTTAACAATGACATGGTACATGCTTGCATTACATCGGACCAGTCGAAGGAGTAGTCCATTTTATCAAAATGGATCAGGTGGTCCAATTTTATTTGCAGGGGCCGAACAGGTTGTCTTGGCAGCAAAGAAACTAGAAGCAGTAAAAATCATTTTTGTAAAATCAATTTGCGCCAAGACTCTTAGCAAGAGACCACGTAAGTTAAGTTTTATTATATGTGCTTATATTTTATTAATTTTAAATTGTTATTAAGCGAATAAACACAACACCACACAACACAACAAAACTGTATTATCTTAAAATCCCGCCATACGTGTTTTATTAGTAGGAAGTTTACTCTCGCTAAGGCGCGAAGGCAGCAATTGTGATCTAAAAATCACAGTAGGCGTATTTTAAATACGCCAAACACGATAAGGGTGATTGTTTATGAACAAAGGGGAAAACAATACATCCAGAAAAAAGTAGTTATAGAAGTTGTTGTAGTAGTATGTTAAGAAGAAAGTTACTATATAATGAGTGAAAGAAGCTATTCATTTTGAAAAAGTAAGCGAAGTTTTTACTGAGAGAGTATTATTCATTTATTTTTCTTTTAACTAAAGTTGTTAATTGTTAACTAAAGTAAACTGCCTTGTTCATTCGGTTTCAATCGATATATTTGCATTTCTACAACAAGAAAACAAACATTCTTACCCGACAATTGCACATTACAGACTAGTTTGTATGTTTGTTTGTTTTGAAACTCGAACACAATAGCAACAACAAACTTAATAATTCTCTTGAGTTTTCATTCTTTATCTACTTCCATGTCCCTTCGTCCTCACTCTGTTTAATATTAATTTTCTAATCAGAAAACTTTTTGTTGGATTACGGATGGCAACACAACTTTAGTTGCGTTGTCTAAAAGCAACAATATGGCAACAAAAATAACAAGCCATTCGTAATATAAATTTGGCAACTTCAGTTGTTTTGCTATCCGTAATCGACCCATTACATAGTTAGTGCTGGTTCACACACGTCAAGTTTGACTCGTCAAGTCTTGAGTTTTTGGGAGAGAGGGGAAAAGAAATGGCATTCTCTTTGCCCTTATCTCCTAAAAGCTCAAGACTTGACGATTCAAACTTGACGTGTGTGAACCAGCACATAAGCTGAAGGTCCACACCATGCGTTTATGCGTCTGTCCTTTTTATGCATTTGACAAAAAGTTGAATCTGTGAAATTGTATATGACAAGTTACAAACCAAAATGCAGAGAATGCATACACGCATCAGCGCATGAAAGTAGGTTTAAGCTGAAGGTCCACACCATGCGTTAATGCGTCAGTCCTTTTTATGCATTTGACAAAAAAGTAGAATCAGTGTAATTGTATATGACAAGTTACACCTCAAATCGCATAGAATGCATAGACGTATAAACGCATGAAAGTAGGTTTACTTTCTACTTTTGTATCCGTCGCATATGTGGTGAAAAAAAGTCAGCTGTTATTGATGGCCATGGATGACAAATCATATTTTATTTGCAATGTAATCGATACATATGTTTGTGTGGTGGATTACTTTTTACTATTTTTTTGCATTAAAAAAGGTTTTTAATAAGAGAAAAAGCTTTCGTAATAAAGATTGAATAAACTTTAAAGAATAAAATACATTCAAATTAATTTTTAGCACAATTTTACCACGAACAAAATTTGCCACTCTGGTTATCGATTACTTTTATGTTCTGAGTCTCATCTTTGTTGTGTTTGTTATTTTTTTTTAACAAATGCCATGAATTGTAACTTATTGATACCGTGAATAATCACGAATATTTTTATAATAAAAGCTTACTCTTCTATGAATTCTATTAAATAAATTCTATTAAAATATCAATTACACTCTTCATTTTTGGGGAAATTGTTTTTAATTGTTAAACATATTAGCACAACAGCTGATAAAAAAGCAAATTTGGCACATAAAACGCATTGCATGTAACTTGAATTAAGAGACGAATAAAATTCACAAAAAGTATCATACGCATTTACGCATGAACGCATGGTGTGGACCTTCAGCTTTACTTTCTACTTTTGTATCCGTCACATGTGTGGTGAAAAAAAGTCAGCTGTTATTGATGGCCATGGATGACAAATCATCTTTTAATTTCAATGTTATCGATAAATATGTTTGTGTGGTGGATTACTTTTTACTATTTTTTTGCATTAAAAAAGGTTTTTAATAAGAGAAAAAGCTTTCGTAAAAAAGATTGTATAAACTTTAAAGAATAAAATACATTAAAATTAATTTTTAGCACAATTTTACTACGAACAAAATTTGCCATTCTAGTTATCGATTACTTTTATCTTTTGAGTGTCATCTTTGTTTTGTTTACTATTTTTTTTAACAAATGCCATGAATTGAAACTTTTTGATACCGTGAAAACTCACGAATATTTTTGTAATAAAAGCGTACTCCTCTATGAATTCTATTAAATAAGTTCTATTAAAATATCAATTACACTCTCCATTTTTTGCAAAATTGTTTTTAATTGTTAAACATTTTAGCACAACAGCTGATAAAAAAAACAAATTTGGCGCATAAAACGCATTGCATGTTACTTGAATTTAGAAATGCATAAAATGCACAAAAAGTATCATACGCATCTACGCATGGCGTGGACCTTCAGCTTTAGTGATCACAACGCAGCTTAGATTTTTTAGCAAACTTGTTGAAAAGGTCATTGATTAAATAAAAATTAATTAAACAAATTGTTTAAATAAATATATTAAAGTGGTGTTTACGATATTTAGGCAAGCAAATTTAAGGAACTCATGAAATAGGGAGCATAAAAGCAGAAATGAATTTCAAATTTAATTGTGATATTTTGCCGGATCCTTTTGCATATTCTTTCTAACTAATCTTGTGCTTGGTAGGTTATTGTAGCAATTTACAAACAGGGAGTGTTTAACCCATTAGTGGACACGGGCTCTCCGTGAACCAATATTCACCAAACTTGGAACATATAGTACTATCTGTGCCCTTAATTCAAATTTTGCATCGCCTTACCTGTAGGACCTACCAGGTCCGCCCCAGGAGCAAGTGCCATATGGCACTCTTGTCCACTATATAACAAATTTTTTTTAATATGAAAACAATTTTTTTTTTCAATTATTCTTAGTTTATTTCCATTTACTCGATATAATTATATTTTAGTTATAAACAAAAAAAAATAAAAATGTATGAGTATTCTGAGGTTCTATAAGAAAGAAGAGAAAAGATTAGCTACTGTCGAACTTTTTCAGTATGATATGGGATAAAGCATTTGATGCATAGGCCAACGTTGCATTTTTTACATTCTGCTCTGCTTTGACTTTTACAGCCTTCAAATGCACAATGTCTTCGATTACAAGGCTGAACATAATGAGCAACACCATCATAGCGAATATCTGCATTAGCAATATGAGCATATCGACGAACTGTAAATTCAGAGCGAGACTTGTCACTACAAGTTTTTAATAAATGTTGAACCAAATTTCGACGAAAATCTAACTGTGACATATTGTTCATGGATTTTCGATGCAATAGCCATGCATTCTGAATAGCTACATCAATAGTCCAGGTGAAAATAGACCACCACCACTTTTTTTTGCGAACGGATATGCGGTAGTTCGATACGTTTTGATCCATGCGATCAACTCCACCCATATTTTTATTATAGGCTGACACAACAGCAGGCCGTGATATATTTACTCTTTGATGTGTTTCCCGTGAATATCGTTGAGCAAGATCTTTTGGCTCTTCGCCGTATAAGGTGGATGCCAATGATACGACACTGTTGTCTACCCATTTTGTAAAAAATATTTCGGTTCCTTCAATTTTTCGAGACACAGAATAGCCGCGCTCTTTTTTGTGCATATCTTTTTTGTTTTGTAAAGGACAAGATTTTGGAATTCGGTTTTCACGTATTGTTCCAGTTCCATTATAACCATGATACTTTAAATAATGTAGCACTGAAATTCCAGTAAATAAGTTATCAAAGTAAAAACAAAATGGCAACGTCTTTACGTCTTCTGGTAAGGAATGTATCATGTACAGCATGGGCGTTACACATTTTCCAAATAATTCTTCCATTTTTTTTATTATACCTTTGGTTTTTCCCTTGATAAACATCAAACGAAATACAGTAGCCCAAGGGGGTATTTAGACACCAGACCTTATACCCAAAACGAACGGGTTTTCCTTTTATAAATTGCTTACACCCATGGCGGCCATAATAAGCTATCATAGACTCGTCATATGATAAATGTTGCTCTGGGTGAAAGTGTTTAGCAAAATTCCGATTTATTCTATCCGTTAGTGGACGCAGTTTCCACATTTTATCATTTGCATTATACAGATCGTTTGAAGCAAAATGAATGTATTGACCAATAGCTTTGAATCGGTTCAATGACATCGCATTGGAGACTGCTTTATTATGTACGTCGGCATCAGGTTTCCACATTAGACGACTCTCTGGTGTCTGCGTATATCCACTATTTATTAGTATTCCAATGTACGTAAGAATATCACTATTTGTTATTTGAACATCAACATGATTTTTTAACAAATCGTTTATCAAATCGTTATCGAAGAATTGGTAAAACAGCTCTATTGGTGTTTTGTTGCAGTCATCATAGTTGGTTTCAGGAAACACTGGAACAGTTGGTATATCAGTTACGTATTTCCATTTAAAAGAAGTTTTAGCATTTTGCAGATTAGGTAGTATTACAAGATCTTCTGAATTATCTTCCAAAATTTCGCTACGTTTTCTTTTCCTTCTAACAGAAGGTGTGCTTGCTGAGGGAACACTATGAATTTCACTTACTGGTAGTTCTAATTCCAGACCCACTAAATGCTCTAGTTGCTCCAAGTTGTTTATACCGCCTAGACTGTCATAAATAACTTCACCTCCCAAATCTTCGCCATTTTGACGAGCAATAAATATACAATCCTGAATTTGATTGTGATGAATATCGAGTATATTTCCACCGGAATCTTCATTGGCGTCATCTTCTCCCGATGCGTAGTCCGGGGATGGTGGCTGAATAATAATTTCGTCAACATTATTATCTTCACTTTCTATTTCTCTCAAATAGTCTAAAATTTGTTGTGGATTTAGTCTAAAAATACAAACATCAACTTGATCAGGGTACTGGCCAAGAGTGCCATATGGCACTTTGCATTTTTACAACTAAAATTTCAAGGGATACGTAAAAAAATGATGCACCAAATTTATTTTTTTAAATTATCTCATTTGTAAACTTATCAGAAATATATAAACTTTGATGCATTTCTTACGTATTATATAAATACTAAGCTTTTACCTCCGACTGACCATGACGTTGCAATATTTTGGACAAAAAAAACAGACAGCCTTCAATAAAGTGTGCTTTTACATCAACAGCTTCTAAGCGACTAAGATGCTATGCATATGATTTGATTGTCAAGAAAAAAACTTATAACGGTACACAAAAAACAATAACAGAGAAATTCTCAAAATTGTATAAAAGTGTATTAAATATTGCGATAATTTGAGTGCCATATGGCACTCTTGTCCTGTAATGGGTTAAAAAAGGCAAAAAGATATGTGAGCCGTTTATTTTGAAAGTGGCATTAGTCTCTTTTAAAAAAAAAAATCGAGTTATTAATAAATATAATAATAAATAATAATAATAATAAATACTGAGAAAAATATCAATATCATGATGTATCAAATACAAGTGAATCTTCTCGAAAGTTAGCATCCATATTTTTAAACGTGTTAAAACGCCAACCCTTAAATATCTCGACTTAAAAACCGAAATGACTTATGCCACTTTCAAAATAAACGGCTCATGTAATGAATGAAATTTAGATTTCAATAAATGCCTTGATTCTTAATTTCGTATATATGTTTTTTATTAAATTAAAAGTTTGATAATTTTTATTTTTAAATTTAAATTAAAAAATAAATAATTCAATAGGTGAGCAATAAATAAATATTAATATAAGAGTTAATTTTTAAATAAATGGTTCAATTTGTAAATTCGTTCATTTTCCAATAACTTAAACGTTTTCAATCGTCGCGTTTTTTTAAATTCGATTTTTCCTAAATAATTTAAAATATTAAAAATTTAGTAACGGCGTGAGTTTTTTATCGTTGTGCTCGTGACGTTCTTCTTTGGAGAGAAGAAAAATGAAAATAATTATCGATAAAAATTTGAATATAGTTTGTGTGTTAAAGTAAGAAAAAAAGAAAAGAAATAAAATCATTATTAAACTTAATGTGTGTAAAAAAATGCATAATAAAAAAAAAAAGTATTTTTTGAAAATGATATGAATAATCGCTTATTTACATTTAAATATTGACCTTGCAAGCCTGCATAGAGGAAACTATATCAACTATCTTGAATAATCAGAAAAAAGGTTCAACACTCAAGTTTAGGAGTGCAAATCGTTTCAGATAAATCAAGGAAAAACTGTCGACTATCTTCATTTAATACAAGGTAAGTTTTATTTTAAATGAAACAATTTTTTTTTTCAAATGTAACAAGTTATTTAATAGGAACTTATATTATAATCACCCCTATCGTAAATAATTTTTCACTCGTAATTTTTCCCCTTTTCACATATTTGCGATCATGAACAACTCCCATGAAAAAATTTAATTCAAAGGAGAATAATAACATGAAAAAATGTTCGCGGGAAAAAATTCCCCTTATCGTGAAAAATTTTTTTCCTCGTAATTTGTTCACATTTCCCTTAGATTTTCTCACTTTATTTTTGCTAGGGAACAGAACATGTATGTAAGTAGCTTCTCCTATAAATCGAATATTAAGGGTTAATAAAGTACAAAAGGCACAAACCGATATATTGCTCAACAAAATGCAAAACAACAGGACGATTGCCCGCGGATTTGTGAAGCTTTTGATTGACTTGGTGGCAGAATTTTGGAAAATATTTTACTACATTAAATTCAAAAAGTGCAAAGAACTAACGTTGTAATCAAACTCCGCCAATACTAAATATTTTGCTTTATTATTTTAACTTTTCTTTAAAATATATACTTGTATATTTTCATTGATTTTTAATTTTGTTAATCTTTCTTCTTTTTTTTACATTCACTGGAACTGATAGCGTGAAAAATTTTTCACATGAGATTCACGATTGCTTTTTTCTCTTCGAGAGGAATGAAAATTTCATGGGAACATAAATTCCACTTGTTATTCACGATAGGGGTGAATAAGATAAGCTTTGTTTTGATCGTAAATTGTCTGTTTATGATTTCACGTATGGGTAATTCCAAAGTGTTGAACGTGACAGTCGTACGCATCAAAAATGCAATAACACAATAACAACAAATATTTTAACGTTCTCTTAACCCATAAATTAAAGCACTGTTATCTATGCCAACGTTTATGGAGGGCGCGATTCTAGGTCAAAGATAATAGCAAAAGAAGTAGCGGTTCGAACGTGAAAAAAACAGAAGTAGTTTTTTTGGCCATGTATACAAAGGCGTAACTAAGCGAAACCTGGCACGATTTGTTAGTCAAACTACTTTCAGAATTTTACGTAGCAATTAAACATTAAAATGTCTTTGGTTTGATTGCAAAATCTTCTGAATATTCTTTTTTTTTAAGCCAAAATCTGGGTCGATACGTGACATTTCGAACGTGAAATTTTTTCCGTAATAATTTAACTGAATAATGATCAAAATAAAATAAAAATTTACCGTTAATCCGAATAACATATTTCTCTTTGAACTCTTCCTTAGATTACAGACCATGTAAGAAAATTTTTTTGGAATAATTTTTACCAAATATCACCTCTTTTAAGAAAGATAAATATTAAAGAAAACATACAATAAAACATTCTCACATATAAGAAATTACGTTTGCACAACTTTGCAGTCTGATTGTTCATCTAAGTGAACAAATTTATGAGTAAACGGTGGACCTTTTGACGGAAATGCCCATATTCCCTTTGAAAGAAATATTTTTCCAAATATATTGTTATTCAATTTTTTACTCGTGAATTACATATCTTCTTAAAACAAAAAGTTCAATATCGAGTTTTTGATTGATTATGATGCATTAGACTTAATTACATGTCCCTATAAAATTAAATCAAAAGAAAAATAAAAAGTGTTGTTACCCCTTTTGCCTTTTTGTTGACGAAATAATTTCATTAACATTTTTTTTATTTTATTAAAATTTAAGTAATCTGGATTGCCATTTCTTTCTTTTAAACAATCCTGTAAATTATTACTTTTTTCTCTTTTAATTTGCAGGTATGTTTGTCTTCTTATCATCATTTAAGTAATAACGATTTTTGTTGAATTAAGTAAGTATCATAAATTATTTATATTCTCTTATGCCTAACTTCAACAAGTATTTTGTTATTTTGATGAAATTTTTCCGGTTACAACGTTTCAAGCCACTTATGGGTCGATTGCGGATGACAACTCAACTTCTGTTCAGTTGCCAGCAGCAAAATCAGGCAACGCCGCTTATTATAAAATATTCAAAAAAATTTTTTTTATATTTGAATTGGATTAATTGGTGACTGTAGGGCATCCAATTCTATTGACTGTGTTCTTTAAGCCCTTCTGAAACTACATTTTTTATTCATTAATTGATATAGAATTGATAGAAAGAAACATTAAATGCTAGAAAGAGCAAACTATAAGAAATATTGTTAGAGAATGGTCAACGCAGTGAACAAATAAAAAACACGACTTTCAACAATTAATGCTTTATTACAACTAACTCGAACTTTAAATAGTAAACAAATTAAATAGTAAATATTATATGTAGTAAAGAATAGTACTAAAAATAACGGTATTAATTGTGATACAAAATCATAAACGATAAATAAGAAAGAGTAAATGAATGAATAAAGAATAAATGATTAACATTTAGTACAACAAAGATTATGTATGAATTTGGGTTGACTTTATGTATAGAAAGATTACATATAAATATACATATAAAACAAATATAAACAAAGTTTTTTAGTTTTTTTTTCTCTTGTTACGGTTTCGTTTCAGGGATGGCGATGAGAATTTTTTAAATTGTACCAACAACCTTTAAAAATTGTACCTAATTGTACTAAAAGATTTTTTTAGTTGAAATTAATTTTATTTATGTTTTTAAAAAACACCACAAAAAGGTATTATAAATCTTAGTTTAAAAAGTATCAACAAAAAAGTACAATTGAAACAACTTAGCCATCCCTGGTCTGTTAATTTTATTAAATGTTGCCAACTTTTTGTTTATGAGAAACCTAAAAACAAAAAAACGGTAAATCGCTGAATTTGCCCATAAACCATATTTGAATTGGATTAATTGGTGACTGTAGGGCATCCAATTCTATTGACTGTGTTCTTTAAGCCCTTCTGAAACTACATTTTTTATTCATTAATTGATATAGAATTGATAGAAAGAAACATTAAATGCTAGAAAGAGCAAACTATAAGAAATATTGTTAGAGAATGGTCAACGCAGTGAACAAATAAAAAACACGACTTTCAACAATTAATGCTTTATTACAACTAACTCGAACTTTAAATAGTAAACAAATTAAATAGTAAATATTATATGTAGTAAAGAATAGTACTAAAAATAACGGTATTAATTGTGATACAAAATCATAAACGATAAATAAGAAAGAGTAAATGAATGAATAAAGAATAAATGATTAACATTTAGTACAACAAAGATTATGTATGAATTTGGGTTGACTTTATGTATAGAAAGATTACATATAAATATACATATAAAACAAATATAAACAAAGTTTTTTAGTTTTTTTTTTCTCTTGTTACGGTTTCGTTTCAGGGATGGCGATGAGAATTTTTTAAATTGTACCAACAACCTTTAAAAATTGTACCTAATTGTACTAAAAGATTTTTTTAGTTGAAATTAATTTTATTTATGTTTTTAAAAAACACCACAAAAAGGTATTATAAATCTTAGTTTAAAAAGTATCAACAAAAAAGTACAATTGAAACAACTTAGCCATCCCTGGTCTGTTAATTTTATTAAATGTTGCCAACTTTTTGTTTATGAGAAACCTAAAAACAAAAAAACGGTAAATCGCTGAATTTGCCCATAAACCGCTGATTCAGCAACACTTTTAATATTTCAAGCTTGAAATGTCAATTTTAAGTTGAACAATTTTACATTTTTTTTGACATAACTTAATTTTTTATCGATAACTTTAGTAAAATATTTGACAGCTTGCCGTTTATCTTAATACAGCTTCGCACTTGGTAAATTTTTCTATTACTTTATATTTGCACTGTTCACCAAAACTTGAACAATGCATTAAAAATGAAGTGTCGTAAGGGCTTTATCTACTACAAAAAACAACTTAGGCGTTTACGACAACGACAACCGTAATAAGGCTGAATGTCTTGACAATTAACTTTGCATCAACTTCTTTTTTTGACTCTACAATTCTTCTTAGTTTTGATTAAACAATCGAATTTCCAGTCTGACTGCCTCTTATAAGAACACGAGCGCAAAACTCGTTCGTTTAACTAACACAATCAGTTACTTTCATACAAAAACGCATTTAAAGTTTTTCATACAAAAGTCCTAAGAAAATCCATTTTTATATGGAAATACTAGTGATCACAGAATTTCGTTATTTTTGTTCTAGCTCTTCTAGTTTTCAAGAAAAACGCATTTAAAGTTTTTCATACAAAAGTCCTATGAAAATTAATTTTCATATGGAAATACTAGTGATCACAGAATTTCGTTATTTTTGCTCTAGTTCTTCTAGTTTTCAAGAAAAACGCATTTAAAATTTTTCATAGAAAATTCCTTACAAAATCCATTTTTATATGGAAATACTAGTGATCACAGAATTTCGTTATTTTATCTCTAGCTCTTCTAGTTTTCAATATAAACGCATTTGAAGTTTTTCATACCAAATTCCTTAGAAAATCAATTTTTATATGGAAAAGCAAGTGATCACAGATTGTCGTTCTTTTTGCTCTAGCTCTTCTAGTTTTCAGGAAAAACGTATTTAAAGTTTTTCCGTACAAACGTCCTAAGAAAATCCATTTTTATATGGAAATACTAGTGATCACAGAATTTCGTTATTTTATCTCTAGCTCTTCTAGTTTTCAAGATAAACGCATTTGAAGTTTTTCATACCAAATTCCTTAGAAAATCAATTTTTATATGGAAAAGCAAGTGATCAAAGATTTTCGTTCTTTTTGCTCTAGCTCTTCTAGTTTTCAGGAAAAACGTATTTAAAGTTTTTCCGTACAAACGTCCTAAGAAAATCCATTTTTATATGGAAATGCTAGCGATCACAGAATTTCGTTATTTTATCTCTAGCTCTTCTAGTTTTCAAGATAAACGCATTTGAAGTTTTTCATTCCAAATTCCTTAGAAAATCAATTTTTATATGGAAAAGCAAGTGATCACAGATTTTCGTTCTTTTTGCTCTAGCTCTTCTAGTTTTCAAGAAAAACGCATTTAAAGTTTTTCATACAAAATTCCTTAGAAAGTCCATTTTTATATGGAAATACTAGTGATCACAGAATTTCGTTATTTTGCTCTAGCTCTTCTAGTTTTCAGGAAAAACGTATTTAAAGTTTTTCCATAAAAACGTCCTAAGAAAATCCATTTTTATATGGAAATACTAGTGATCACAGTATTTCGTTATTTTTGCTCTAGTATTTCGAGTTTTCAGGAAAAACGGATTTAAAGGTTTTCCATACAAACGTCCTAAGAAAATCCATTTTTACATGGAAATACTAGTGATCACTGAATTTCGTTATTTTTGCTCTAGCTGTTATAGTTTTCAAGAAAAACGCGTTTAAAAATTTTCATACAAAATTCCTAAGAAAATCAAATTTTCAAAAATGTATAAAAATTTTCACAAATACAATTTGGATAAAGTGCTTATAGGTTATTGTAGCCCTGTCCATAGTCTTAATTTTCCATTAGGTTTGGTTCCCTGCGATCGAAGGGTTTGGACACAGTGGCCATATCCCTCACACAGCACTTTCAAGAGAATTTCACTCTAAGTCAAATTTTCAAAAATGTATAAAAATTTTCACAAATACAATTTGGATAAAGTGCTTATAGGTTGTTGTAGCCCTGTCCATAGTCTTCCTTTTTCATTAGGTTTGATTCCCTGCGATCGAAGGGTTTGGACACAGTGGCCATATCCCTCACACAGCACTTTCAAGAGAATTTCACTCTAAGTCAAATTTTCAAAAATGTATTAAAATTTTCACAAATACAATTTGGATAAAGTGCTTATAGGTTATTGTAGCCCTGTCCATAGTCTTCATTTTCCATTAGGTTTGGTTCCCTGCGATCGAAGGGTTTGGACACAGTGGCCATATCCCTCACACAGCACTTTCAAGAGAATTTCACTCTAAGTCAAATTTTCAAAAATGTATAAAAATTTTCACAAATACAATTTGGATAAAGTGCTTATAGATTATTGTAGCCCTGTCCATAGTCTTCATTTTAAATTAGGTTTGATTCCCTGCGATCGAAGGGTTTGGACACAGTGGCCATATCCCTCACACAGCACTTTCAAGAGAATTTCACTCTAAGTCAAATTTTCAAAAATGTATAAAAATTTTCACAAATACAATTTGGATAAAGTGCTTATAGGTTATTGTAGCTTATAGGTTATTGTAGCCCTGTCCATAGTCTTCATTTTCCATTAGGTTTGATTCCCTGCGATCGAAGGGTTTGGACACAGTGGCCATATCCCTCACACAGCACTTTCAAGAGAATTTCACTCTAAGTCAAATTTTCAAAAATGTATAAAAAATTTCACAAAAACAATTTGGATAAAGTGCTTATAGGTTATTGTTGCCCTGTCCATAGTCTTCATTTTCCATTAGGTTTGATTCCCTGCGATCGAAGGGTTTGGACACAGTGGCCATATCCCTCACACAGCACTTTCAAGAGAATTTCACTCTAAGTCAAATTTTCAAAAATGTATAAAAATTTTCACAAATACAATTTGGATAAAGTGCTTATAGGTTATTGTAGCTTATAGGTTATTGTAGCCCTGTCCATAGTCTTCATTTTCCATTAGGTTTGATTCCCTGCGATCGAAGGGTTTGGACACAGTGGCCATATCCCTCACACAGCACTTTCAAGAGAATTTCACTCTAAGTCAAATTTTCAAAAATGTATAAAAATTTTCACAAAAACAATTTGGATAAAGTGCTTACAGGTTATTGTTGCCCTGTCCATAGTCTTCATTTTCCATTAGGTTTGATTCCCTGCGATCGAAGGGTTTGGACACAGTGGCCATATCCCTCACACAGCACTTTCAAGAGAATTTCACTCTAAGTCAAATTTTCAAAAATGTATAAACATTTTCACAAAAACAATTTGGATAAAGTGCTTATAGGTTATTGTTGCCCTGTCCATAGTCTTCATTTTCCATTAGGTTTAATTCCCTGCGATCGAAGGGTTTGGACACAGTGACAATATCCCTCACACTGCACTTTCAAGAGAATTTCACTCTAAGTCAAATTTTCAAAAATGTATTAAAATTTTCACAAATACAATTTGGATAAAGTGCTTATAGGTTATTGTAGCCCTGTCCATAGTCTTCATTTTCCATTAGGTTTGGTTCCCTGCGATCGAAGGGTTTGGACACAGTGGCCATATCCCTCACACAGCACTTTCAAGAGAATTTCACTCTAAGTCAAATTTTCAAAAATGTATAAAAATTTTCACAAATACAATTTGGATAAAGTGCTTATAGGTTATTGTAGCCCTGTCCATAGTCTTAATTTTCCATTAGGTTTGGTTCCCTGCGATCGAAGGGTTTGGACACAGTGGCCATATCCCTCACACAGCACTTTCAAGAGAATTTCACTCTAAGTCAAATTTTCAAAAATGTATAAAAATTTTCACAAATACAATTTGGATAAAGTGCTTATAGGTTGTTGTAGCCCTGTCCATAGTCTTCCTTTTTCATTAGGTTTGATTCCCTGCGATCGAAGGGTTTGGACACAGTGGCCATATTCCTCACACAGCACTTTCAAGAGAATTTCACTCTAAGTCAAATTTTCAAAAATGTATTTAAATTTTCACAAATACAATTTGTATAAAGTGCTTATAGGTTTTTGTAGCCCTGTCCATAGTCTTCATTTTCCATTAGGTTTGGTTCCCTGCGATCGAAGGGTTTGGACACAGTGGCCATATCCCTCACACAGCACTTTCAAGAGAATTTCACTCTAAGTCAAATTTTCAAAAATGTATAAACATTTTCACAAATACAATTTGGATAAAGTGCTTATAGGTTATTGTAGCCCTGTCCATAGTCTTCATTTTAAATTAGGTTTGATTCCCTGCGGTCGAAGGGTTTGGACACAGTGGCCATATCCCTCACACAGCACTTTCAAGAGAATTTCACTCTAAGTCAAATTTTCAAAAATGTATAAAAATTTTCACAAATACAATTTGGATAAAGTGCTTATAGGTTATTGTAGCTTAAAGGTTATTGTAGCCCTGTCCATAGTCTTCATTTTCCATTAGGTTTGATTCCCTGCGATCGAAGGGTTTGGACACAGTGGCCATATCCCTCACACAGCACTTTCAAGAGAATTTCACTCTAAGTCAAATTTTCAAAAATGTATAAAAATTTTCACAAATACAATTTGGATAAAGTGCTTATAGGTTATTGTAGCTTATAGGTTATTGTAGCCCTGTCCATAGTCTTCATTTTCCATTAGGTTTGATTCCCTGCGATCGAAGGGTTTGGACACAGTGGCCATATCCCTCACACAGCACTTTCAAGAGAATTTCACTCTAAGTCAAATTTTCAAAAATGTATAAAAATTTTCACAAAAACAATTTGGATAAAGTGCTTACAGGTTATTGTTGCCCTGTCCATAGTCTTCATTTTCCATTAGGTTTGATTCCCTGCGATCGAAGGGTTTGGACACAGTGGCCATATCCCTCACACAGCACTTTCAAGAGAATTTCACTCTAAGTCAAATTTTCAAAAATGTATAAACATTTTCACAAAAACAATTTGGATAAAGTGCTTATAGGTTATTGTTGCCCTGTCCATAGTCTTCATTTTCCATTAGGTTTGATTCCCTGCGATCGAAGGGTTTGGACACAGTGACAATATCCCTCACACTGCACTTTCAAGAGAATTTCACTCTAAGTCAAATTTTCAAAAATGTATTAAAATTTTCACAAATACAATTTGGATAAAGTGCTTATAGGTTATTGTAGCCCTGTCCATAGTCTTCATTTTCCATTAGGTTTGGTTCCCTGCGATCGAAGGGTTTGGAAACAGTGGCCATATCCCTCACACAGCACTTTCAAGAGAATTTCACTCTAAGTCAAATTTTCAAAAATGTATAAAAATTTTCACAAATACAATTTGGATAAAGTGCTTATAGGTTATTGTAGCCCTGTCCATAGTCTTAATTTTCCATTAGGTTTGGTTCCCTGCGATCGAAGGGTTTGGACACAGTGGCCATATCCCTCACACAGCACTTTCAAGAGAATTTCACTCTAAGTCAAATTTTCAAAAATGTATAAAAATTTTCACAAATACAATTTGGATAAAGTGCTTATAGGTTGTTGTAGCCCTGTCCATAGTCTTCATTTTAAATTAGGTTTGATTCCCTGCGATCGAAGGGTTTGGACACAGTGGCCATATCCCTCACACAGCACTTTCAAGAGAATTTCACTCTAAGTCAAATTTTCAAAAATGTATAAAAATTTTCACAAATACAATTTGGATAAAGTGCTTATAGGTTACTGTAGCCCTGTCCATAGTCTCCATTTTAAATTAGGTTTGATTCCCTGCGATCGAAGGGTTTGGACACAGTGGCCATATCCCTCACACAGCACTTTCAAGAGAATTTCACTCTAAGTCAAATTTTCAAAAATGTATAAAAAATTTCACAAAAACAATTTGGATAAAGTGCTTATAGGTTATTGTTGCCCTGTCCATAGTCTTAATTTTCCATTAGGTTTGATTACCTGCGATCGAAGGGTTTGGACACAGTGGCCATATCCCTCACACAGCACTTTCAAGAGAATTTCACTCTAAGTCAAATTTTCAAAAATGTATAAAAATTTTCACAAATACAATTTGGATAAAGTGCTTATAGGTTATTGTAGCTTATAGGTTATTGTAGCCCTGTCCATAGTCTTCATTTTCCATTAGGCTTGATTCCCTGCGATCGAAGGGTTTGGACACAGTGGCCATATCCCTCACACAGCACTTTCAAGATAATTTCACTCTAAGTCAAATTTTCAAAAATGTATAAAAATTTTCACAAAAACAATTTGGATAAAGTGCTTATAGGTTATTGTAGCTTATAGGTTATTGTAGCCCTATCCATAGTCTTCATTTTCCATTTGGTTTGATTCCCTGCGATCGAAGGGTTTGGACACAGTGGCCATATCCCTCACACAGCACTTTCAAGAGAATTTCACTCTTGAAAGTGCACTCTAAGTCAAATTTTCAAAATTGTATAAAAATTTTCACAAATACAATTTGGATAAAGTGCTTATAGGTTTTTGTAGCCCTGTCCATAGTCTTCATTTTCCATTAGGTTTGATTCCCTGCGATCGAAGGGTTTGGACACAGTGACAATATCCCTCACACTGCACTTTCAAGAGAATTTCACTCTAAGTCAAATTTTCAAAAATGTATAAAAATTTTCACAAATACAATTTGGATAAAGTGCTAATAGGTTATTGTAGCCCTGTCCATAGTCTTCATTTTCCATTAGGTTTGATTCCCTGCGATCGAAGGGTTTGGACACAGTGGCCATATCCCTCACACAGCACTTTCAAGAGAATTTCACTCTAAGTCAAATTTTCAAAAATTTATAAAAATTTTCACAAATACAATTTGGATAAAGTGCTTATAGGTTATTGTAGCCCTGTCCATAGTCTTCATTTTCCATTAGGTTTGATTCCCTGCGATCGAAGGGTTTGGACACAGTGGCCATATCCCTCACACAGCACTTTCAAGAGAATTTCACTCTAAGTCAAATTTTCAAAAATGTATAAAAATTTTCACAAATACAATTTGGATAAAGTGCTTATAGGTTATTGTAGCCCTGTCCATAGTCTTCATTTTCCATTAGGCTTGATTCCCTGCGATCGAAGGGTTTGGACACAGTGGCCATATCCCTCACACAGCACTTTCAAGATAATTTCACTCTAAGCCAAATTTTCAAAAATGTATAAAAATTTTCACAAATACAATTTGGATAAAGTGCTTATAGGTTATTGTAGCTTATAGGTTATTGTAGCCCTGTCCATAGTCTTCATTTTCCATTAGGCTTGATTCCCTGCGATCGAAGGGTTTGGACACAGTGGCCATATCCCTCACACAGCACTTTCAAGAGAATTTCACTCTAAGTCAAATTTTCAAAAATGTATTAAAATTTTCACAAATACAATTTGGATAAAGTGCTTATAGGTTATTGTAGCCCTGTCCATAGTCTTCATTTTCCATTAGGTTTGGTTCCCTGCGATCGAAGGGTTTGGACACAGTGGCCATGTCCCTCACACAGCACTTTCAAGAGAATTTCACTCTAAGTCAAATTTTCAAAAATGTATAAAAATTTTCACAAATACAATTTGGATAAAGTGCTTATAGGTTATTGTAGCCCTGTCCATAGTCTTCATTTTCCATTAGGTTTGATTCCCTGCGATCGAAGGGTTTGGACACAGTGGCCATATCCCTCACACAGCACTTTCAAGAGAATTTCACTCTAAGTCAAATTTTCAAAAATGTATAAAAATTTTCACAAATACAATTTGGATAAAGTGCTTATAGGTTATTGTAGCCCTGTCCATAGTCTTCATTTTCCATTAGGTTTGATTCCCTGCGATCGAAGGGTTTGGACACAGTGGCCATATCCCTCACACAGCACTTTCAAGAGAATTTCACTCTAAGTCAAATTTTCAAAAATGTATAAAAATTTTCACAAAAACAATTTGGATAAAGTGCTTATAGGTTATTGTTGCCCTGTCCATAGTCTTCATTTTCCATTAGGTTTGATTCCCTGCGATCGAAGGGTTTGGACACAGTGGCCATATCCCTCACACAGCACTTTCAAGAGAATTTCACTCTAAGTCAAATTTTCAAAAATGTATAAAAATTTTCACAAATACAATTTGGATAAAGTGCTTATAGGTTATTGTAGCCCTGTCCATAGTCTTCATTTTCCATTAGGTCTGATTTCCTGCGATCGAAGGGTTTGGACACAGTGGCCATATCCCTCACACAGCACTTTCAAGAGAATTTCACTCTAAGTCAAATTTTCAAAAATGTATAAACATTTTCACAAAAACAATTTGGATAAAGTGCTTATAGGTTATTGTTGCCCTGTCCATAGTCTTCATTTTCCATTAGGTTTGATTCCCTGCGATCGAAGGGTTTGGACACAGTGGCCATATCCCTCACACAGCACTTTCAAGAGAATTTCACTCTAAGTAAAATTTTCAAAAATGTATAAAAATTTTCACAAATTCAATTTGGATAAAGTGCTTATAGGTTATTGTAGCTTATAGGTTATTGTTGCCCTGTCCATAGTCTTCATTTTCCATTAGGCTTGATTCCCTGCGATCGAAGGGTTTGGACACAGTGGCCATATCCCTCACACAGCACTTTCAAGATAATTTCACTCTAAGCCAAATTTTCAAAAATGTATAAAAATTTTCACAAATACAATTTGGATAAAGTGCTTATAGGTTATTGTAGCCCTGTCCATAGTCTTCATTTTCCATTTGGTTTGATTCCCTGCGATCGAAGGGTTTGGACACAGTGGCCATATCCCTCACACAGCACTTTCAAGAGAATTTCACTCTTGAAAGTGCACTCTAAGTCAAATTTTCAAAATTGTATAAAAATTTTCACAAATACAATTTGGATAAAGTGCTTATAGGTTTTTGTAGCCCTGTCCATAGTCTTCATTTTCCATTAGGTTTGATTCCCTGCGATCGAAGGGTTTGGACACAGTGACAATATCCCTCACACTGCACTTTCAAGAGAATTTCACTCTAAGTCAAATTTTCAAAAATGTATAAAAATTTTCACAAATACAATTTGGATAAAGTGCTTATAGGTTATTGTAGCCCTGTCCATAGTCTTCATTTTCCATTAGGTTTGATTCCCTGCGATCGAAGGGTTTGGACACAGTGGCCATATCCCTCACACAGCACTTTCAAGAGAATTTCACTCTAAGTCAAATTTTCAAAAATGTATAAAAATTTTCACAAAAACAATTTGGATAAAGTGCTTATAGGTTATTGTTGCCCTGTCCATAGTCTTCATTTTCCATTAGGTTTGATTCCCTGCGATCGAAGGGTTTGGACACAGTGGCCATATCCCTCACACAGCACTTTCAAGAGAATTTCACTCTAAGTCAAATTTTCAAAAATGTATAAAAATTTTCACAAATACAATTTGGATAAAGTGCTTATAGGTTATTGTAGCTTATAGGTTATTGTAGCCCTGTCCATAGTCTTCATTTTCCATTAGGTTTGATTCCCTGCGATCGAAGGGTTTGGACACAGTGGCCATATCCCTCACACAGCACTTTCAAGAGAATTTCACTCTAAGTCAAATTTTCAAAAATTTTCACAAATACAATTTGGATAAAGTGTTATAGGTTATTGTAGCCCTGTCCATAGTCTTAATTTTCCATTAAGCTTGGTTCCCTGCGATCGAAGGGTTTGGACACAGTGGCCATATCCCTCACACAGCACTTTCAAGAGAATTTCACTCTAAGTCAAATTTTCAAAAACGTATCAAAATTTTCACAAATACAATTTGGATAAAGTGCTTATAGGTTATTGTAGCCCTGTCCATAGTCTTCATTTTCCATTAGGTTTGATTCCCTGAGATCGAAGGGTTTGGATACAGTGGCCATATCCCTCACACAGCACTTTCAAGAGAATTTCACTCTAAGTCAAATTTTCAAAAAGGTATAAAAATTTTTACAAATACAATTTGGATAAAGTGCTTATAGGTTATTGTAGTTCTGTCCATAGTCTTCATTTTCCATTAGGTTTGATTCCCTGAGATCGAAGGGTTTGGACACAGTGGCCATATCCCTCACACAGCACTTTCAAGAGAATTTCACTCTAAGTCAAATTTTCAAAAATGTATTAAAATTTTCACAAATATAATTTGGATAAAGTGCTTATAGGTTATTGTAGCCCTATCCATAGTCTTCATTTTCCATTAGGTTTGATTCCCTGAGATCGAAGGGTTTGGATACAGTGGCCATATCCCTCACACAGCACTTTCAAGAGAATTTCACTCTAAGTCAAATTTTCAAAAAGGTATAAAAATTTTTACAAATACAATTTGGATAAAGTGCTTAAAGGTTATTGTAGCCCTGTCCATAGTCTTCATTTTCCATTAGGTTTGATTCCCTGCGATCGAAGGGTTTGGACACAGTGGCCAAATCCCTCACACAGCACTTTCAAGAGAATTTCACTCTAAGTCAAATTTTCAAAAATGTATAAAAATTTTCACAAATACAATTTGGATAAAGTGCTTATAGGTTATTGTAGCCCTGTCCATAGTCTTCATTTTCCATTAGGTTTGATTCCCATCGATCGAAGGGTTTGGACACAGTGGCCAAATCCCTCACACAGCACTTTCAAGAGAATTTCACTCTAAGTCAAATTTTCAAAAATGTGTAAAAATTTTCACAAATACAATTTGGATAAAAAGCTTATAGGTTATTGTAGCCCTGTCCATAGTCTTCATTTTCCATTAGGTTTGATTCCCTGCGATCGAAGGGTTTGGACACAGTGGCCATATCCCTCACACAGCACTTTCCAGAGAATTTCACTCTAAGTCAAATTTTCAAAAATGTGTAAAAATTTTCACAAATACAATTTGGATAAAGTGCTTACAGGTTATTGTAGCCCTGTCCATAGTCTTCATTTTCCATTAGGTTTGATTCCCTGCGATCGAAGGGTTTGGACACAGTGGCCATATCCCTCACACAGCACTTTCAAGAGAATTTCACTCTAAGTCAAATTTTCAAAAATGTATAAAAATTTTCACAAATACAATTTGGATAAAGTGCTTATAGGTTATTGTAGCCCTGTCCATAGTCTTCATTTTCCATTAGGTTTGATTCCCTGCGATCGAAGGGTTTGGACACAGTGGCCATATCCCTCACACAGCACTTTCAAGAGAATTTCACTCTAAGTCAAATTTTCAAAAATGTATAAAAATTTTCACAAATACAATTTGGATAAAGTGCTTATAGGTTAGTGTAGCTTATAGGTTATTGTAGCCCTGTCCATAGTCTTCATTTTCCATTAGGTTTGATTCCCTGCGATCGAAGGGTTTGGACACAGTGGCCATATCCCTCACACAGCACTTTCAAGAGAATTTCACTCTAAGTCAAATTTTCAAAAATGTGTAAAAATTTTCACAAATACAATTTGGATAAAGTGCTTATAGGTTATTGTAGCCCTGTCCATAGTCTTCATTTTCCATTAGGTTTGATTCCCTGCGATCGAAGGGTTTGGACACAGTGGCCATATCCCTCACACAGCACTTTCAAGAGAATTTCACTCTAAGTCAAATTTTCAAAAATGTATAAAAATTTTCACAAATACAATTTGGATAAAGTGCTTATAAGTTATTGTAGCTTATAGGTTATTGTAGCCCTGTCCATAGTCTTCATTTTCCATTAGGTTTGATTCCCTGCGATCGAAGGGTTTGGACACAGTGGCCATATCCCTCACACAGCACTTTCAAGAGAATTTCACTCTAAGTCAAATTTTCAAAAATTTATAAAAATTTTCACAAATACAATTTGGATAAAGTGCTTATAGGTTATTGTAGCCCTTTCCATAGTCTTCATTTTTCATTAGGTTTGGTTCCCTGCGATCGAAGTTTTTGGACACAGTGGCCATATCCCTCACACAGCACTTTCAAGAGAATTTCACTCTAAGTCAAATTTTCAAAAATGTGTAAAAATTTTCACAAATACAATTTGGATAAAGTGCTTATAGGTTATTGTAGCCCTGTCCATAGTCTTCATTTTCCATTAGGTTTGATTCCCTGCGATCGAAGGGTTTGGACACAGTGGCCATATCCCTCACACAGCACTTTCAAGAGAATTTCACTCTAAGTCAAATTTTCAAAAATGTATAAAAATTTTCACAAATACAATTTGGATAAAGTGCTTATAGGTTATTGTAGCTTATAGGTTATTGTAGCCCTGTCCATAGTCTTCATTTTCCATTAGGTTTGATTCCCTGCGATCGAAGGGTTTGGACACAGTGGCCATATCCCTCACACAGCACTTTCAAGAGAATTTCACTCTAAGTCAAATTTTCAAAAATGTGTAAAAATTTTCACAAATACAATTTGGATAAAGTGCTTATAGGTTATTGTAGCCCTGTCCATAGTATTCATTTTCCATTAGGTTTGATTCCCTGCGATCGAAGGGTTTGGACACAGTGGCCATATCCCTCACACAGCACTTTCAAGAGAATTTCACTCTAAGTCAAATTTTCAAAAATGTGTAAAAATTTTCACAAATACAATTTGGATAAAGTGCTTATAGGTTATTGTAGCCCTGTCCATGGTCTTCATTTTCCATTAGGTTTGATTCCCTGCGATCGAAGGGTTTGGACACAGTGGCCATATCCCTCACACAGCACTTTCAAGAGAATTTCACTCTAAGTCAAATTTTCAAAAATGTATAAAAATTTTCACAAATAAAATTTGGATAAAGTGCTTATAGGTTATTGTAGCCCTGTTCATAGTCTTCATTTTCCATTAGGTTTGATTCCCTGCGATCGAAGGGTTTGGACACAGTGGCCATATCCCTCACACAGCACTTTCAAGAGAATTTCACTCTAAGTCAAATTTTCAAAAATGTATAAAAATTTTCACAAATACAATTTGGATAAAGTGCTTATAGGTTATTGTAGCTTATAGGTTATTGTAGCCCTGTCCATAGTCTTCATTTTCCATTAGGTTTGATTCCCTGCGATCGAAGGGTTTGGACACAGTGGCCATATCCCTCACACAGCACTTTAAAGAGAATTTAACTCTAAGTCAAATTTTCAAAAATGTATGAAAATTTTCACAAATACAATTTGGATAAAGTGCTTATAGGTTATTGTAGCCCTGTCCATAGTCTTCATTTTCCATTAGGTTTGGTTCCCTGCGATCGAATGGTTTGGACACAGTGGCCATATCCCTCACACAGCACTTTCAAGAGAATTTCACTCTAAGTCAAATTTTCAAAAATGTGTAAAAATTTTCACAAATACAATTTGGATAAAGTGCTTATAGGTTATTGTAGCCCTGTCCATAGTCTTCATTTTCCATTAGGTTTGATTCCCTGCGATCGAAGGGTTTGGACGCAGTGGCCATATTCCTCACACAGCACTTTCAAGAAAATTTCACTCTAAGTCAAATTTTCAAAAATGTGTAAAAATTTTCACAAATACAATTTGGATAAAGTGCTTATAGGTTATTGTAGCGCTCTCCATAGTCTTCATTTTCCATTAGGTTTGATTCCCTGCGATCGAAGGGTTTGGACACAGTGGCCATATCCCTCACACAGCACTTTCAAGAGAATTTCACTCTAAGTCAAATTTTCAAAAATGTGTAAAAATTGTCACAAATACAATTTGGATAAAGTGCTTATAGGTTATTGTAGCCCTGTCCATAGTCTTCATTTTCCATTAGGCTTGGTTCCCTGCGATCGAAGGGTTTGGACACAGTGGCCATATCCCTCACACAGCACTTTCAAGAGAATTTCACTCTAAGTCAAATTTTCAAAAATGTGTAAAAATTTTCACAAATACAATTTGGATAAAGTGCTTATAGGTTATTGTAGCCCTGTCCATAGTCTTCATTTTCCATTAGGCTTGGTTCCCTGCGATCGAAGGGTTTGGACACAGTGGCCATATCCCTCACACAGCACTTTCAAGAGAATTTCACTCTAAGTCAAATTTTCAAAAATGTGTAAAATTTTTCACAAATACAATTTGGATAAAGTGCTTATAGGTTATTGTAGCCCTGTCCATAGTCTTCATTTTCCATTAGGTTTGATTCCCTGCGATCGAAGGGTTTGGACACAGTGGCCATATCCCTCACACAGCACTTTAAAGAGAATTTAACTCTAAGTCAAATTTTCAAAAATGTATGAAAATTTTCACAAATACAATTTGGATAAAGTGCTTATAGGTTATTGTAGCCCTGTCCATAGTCTTCATTTTCCATTAGGTTTGGTTCCCTGCGATCGAATGGTTTGGACACAGTGGCCATATCCCTCACACAGCACTTTCAAGAGAATTTCACTCTAAGTCAAATTTTCAAAAATGTGTAAAAATTTTCACAAATACAATTTGGATAAAGTGCTTATAGGTTATTGTAGCCCTGTCCATAGTCTTCATTTTCCATTAGGTTTGATTCCCTGCGATCGAAGGGTTTGGACGCAGTGGCCATATTCCTCACACAGCACTTTCAAGAAAATTTCACTCTAAGTCAAATTTTCAAAAATGTGTAAAAATTTTCACAAATACAATTTGGATAAAGTGCTTATAGGTTATTGTAGCGCTCTCCATAGTCTTCATTTTCCATTAGGTTTGATTCCCTGCGATCGAAGGGTTTGGACACAGTGGCCATATCCCTCACACAGCACTTTCAAGAGAATTTCACTCTAAGTCAAATTTTCAAAAATGTGTAAACATTGTCACAAATACAATTTGGATAAAGTGCTTATAGGTTATTGTAGCCCTGTCCATAGTCTTCATTTTCCATTAGGCTTGGTTCCCTGCGATCGAAGGGTTTGGACACAGTGGCCATATCCCTCACACAGCACTTTCAAGAGAATTTCACTCTAAGTCAAATTTTCAAAAATGTGTAAAAATTTTCACAAATACAATTTGGATAAAGTGCTTATAGGTTATTGTAGCCCTGTCCATAGTCTTCATTTTCCATTAGGCTTGGTTCCCTGCGATCGAAGGGTTTGGACACAGTGGCCATATCCCTCACACAGCACTTTCAAGAGAATTTCACTCTAAGTCAAATTTTCAAAAATGTGTAAAAATTTTCACAAATACAATTTGGATAAAGTGCTTATAGGTTATTGTAGCCCTGTCCATAGTCTTCATTTTCCATTAGGCTTGGTTCCCTGCGATCGAAGGGTTTGGACACAGTGGCCATATCCCTCACACAGCACTTTCAAGAGAATTTCACTCTAAGTCAAATTTTCAAAAATGTGTAAAAATTTTCACAAATACAATTTGGATAAAGTGCTTATAGGTTATTGTAGCCCTGTCCATAGTCTTCATTTTCCATTAGGTTTGATTCCCTGCGATCGAAGGGTTTGGACACAGTGGCCATATCCCTCACACAGCACTTTAAAGAGAATTTAACTCTAAGTCAAATTTTCAAAAATGTATGAAAATTTTCACAAATACAATTTGGATAAAGTGCTTATAGGTTATTGTAGCCCTGTCCATAGTCTTCATTTTCCATTAGGTTTGGTTCCCTGCGACCGAATGGTTTGGACACAGTGGCCATATCCCTCACACAGCACTTTCAAGAGAATTTCACTCTAAGTCAAATTTTCAAAAATGTGTTAAAATTTTCACAAATACAATTTGGATAAAGTGCTTATAGGTTATTGTGGCCCTGTCCATAGTCTTCATTTTCCATTAGGTTTGATTCCCTGCGATCGAAGGGTTTGGACGCAGTGGCCATATTCCTCACACAGCACTTTCAAGAGAATTTCACTCTAAGTCAAATTTTCAAAAATGTGTAAAAATTTTCACAAATACAATTTGGATAAAGTGCTTATAGGTTATTGTAGCGCTCTCCATAGTCTTCATTTTCCATTAGGTTTGATTCCCTGCGATCGAAGGGTTTGGACACAGTGGCCATATCCCTCACACAGCACTTTCAAGAGAATTTCACTCTAAGTCAAATTTTCAAAAATGTGTAAAAATTTTCACAAATACAATTTGGATAAAGTGCTTATAGGTTATTGTAGCGCTGTCCATAGTCTTCATTTTCCATTAGGTTTGATTCCCTGCGATCGAAGGGTTTGGACACAGTGGCCATATCCCTCACACAGCACTTTCAAGAGAATTTCACTCTAAGTCAAATTTTCAAAAATGTATAAAAATTTTCACAAATACAATTTGGATAAAGTGCTTATAGGTTATTGTAGCTTATAGGTTATTGTAGCCCTGTCCAAAGTCTTCATTTTCCATTAGGTTTGATTCCCTGCGATCGAAGGGTTTGGACACAGTGGCCATATCCCTCACACAGCACTTTCAAGAGAATTTCACTCTAAGTCAAATTTTCAAAAATGTATAAAAATTTTCACAAATACAATTTGGATAAAGTGCTTATAGGTTATTGTAGCCCTGTCCATAGTTTTCATTTTCCATTAGGTTTGATTCCCTGCGATCGAAGGGTTTGGACACAGTGGCCATATCCCTCACACAGCACTTTCAAGAGAATTTCACTCTAAGTCAAATTTTCAAAAATGTATAAAAATTTTCACAAATACAATTTGGATAAAGTGCTTATAGGTTATTGTAGCTTATAGGTTATTGTAGCCCTGTCCATAGTCTTCATTTTCCATTAGGTTTGATTCCCTGCGATCGAAGGGTTTGGACACAGTGGCCATATCCCTCACACAGCACTTTCAAGAGAATTTCACTCTAAGTCAAATTTTCAAAAATGTGTAAAAATTTTCACAAATACAATTTGGATAAAGTGCTTACAGGTTATTGTAGCCCTGCCCATAGTCTTCATTTTCCATTAGGTTTGGTTCCCTGCGATCGAAGGGTTTGGACACAGTGGCCATATCCCTCACACAGCACTTTCAAGAGAATTTCACTCTAAGTCAAATTTTCAAAAATGTATAAAAATTTTCACAAATACAATTTGGATAAAGTGCTTATAGGTTATTGTAGCTTATAGGTTATTGTAGCCCTGTCCATAGTCTTCATTTTCCATTAGGTTTGATTCCCTGCGATCGAAGGGTTTGGACACAGTGGCCATATCCCTCACACAGCCTTTCAAGAGAATTTCACTCTAAGTCAAATTTTCAAAAATGTGTAAAAATTTTCACAAATACAATTTGGATAAAGTGCTTATAGGTTATTGTAGCCCTGTCCATAGTCTTCATTTTCCATTAGGTTTGATTCCCTGCGATCGAAGGGTTTGGACACAGTGGCCATATCCCTCACACAGCACTTTCAAGAGAATTTCACTCTAAGTCAAATTTTCAAAAATGTGTAAAAATTTTCACAAATACAATTTGGAAAAAGTACTTACAGGTTATTGTAGCGCTGTCCATAGTCTTCATTTTCCATTAGGTTTGATTCCATGCGATCGAAGGGTTTGGACACAGTGGCCATATCCCTCACACAGCACTTTCAAGAGAATTTCACTCTAAGTCAAATTTTCAAAAATGTGTAAAAATTTTCACAAATACAATTTGGATAAAGTGCTTATAGGTTATTGTAGCCCTCTCCATAGTCTTCATTTTCCATTAGGTTTGATTCCCTTCGATCGAAGGGTTTGGACACAGTGGCCATATCCCTCACACAGCACTTTCAAGAGAATTTCACTCTAAGTCAAATTTTCAAAAATGTATAAAAATTTTCACAAATACAATTTGGATAAAGTGCTTATAGGTTATTGTAGCCCTGTCCATAGTCTTCATTTTCCATTAGGTTTGATTCCCTGCGATCGAAGGGTTTTGACACAGTGGCCATATCCCTCACACAGCACTTTCAAGAGAATTTCACTCTAAGTCAAATTTTCAAAAATGTGTAAAAATTTTCACAAATACAATTTGGATAAAGTGCTTATAGGTTATTGTAGCCCTGTCCATAGTCTTCATTTTCCATTAGGTTTGATTCCCTGCGATCGAAGGGTTTGGACACAGTGGCCATATCCCTCACACAGCACTTTCAAGAGAATTTCACTCTAAGTCAAATTTTCAAAAATGTATAAAAATTTTCACAAATACAATTTAGATAAAGTGCTTATAGGTTATTGTAGCTTATAGGTTATTGTATCCCTGTCCATAGTCTTCATTTTCCATTAGGTTTGATTCCCTGCGATCGAAGGGTTTGGACACAGTGGCCATATCCCTCACACAGCACTTTCAAGAGAATTTCACTCTAAGTCAAATTTTCAAAAATGTATAAAAATTTTCACAAATACAATTTGGATAAAGTGCTTATAGGTTATTGTAGCTTATAGGTTATTGTAGCCCTGTCCATAGTCTTCATTTTCCATTAGGTTTGATTCCCTGCGATCGAAGGGTTTGGACACAGTGGCCATATCCCTCACACAGCACTTTCAAGAGAATTTCACTCTAAGTCAAATTTTCAAAAATGTGTAAAAATTTTCACAAATACAATTTGGATAAAGTGCTTATAGGTTATTGTAGCCCTGTCCATAGTCTTCATTTTCCATTAGGTTTGGTTCCCTGCGATCGAAGGGTTTGGACACAGTGGCCATATCCCTCACACAGCACTTTCAAGAGAATTTCACTCTAAGTCAAATTTTCAAAAATGTATAAAAATTTTCACAAATACAATTTGGATAAAGTGCTTATAGGTTATTGTAGCTTATAGGTTATTGTAGCCCAGTCCATAGTCTTCATTTTCCATTAGGTTTGATTCCCTGCGATCGAAGGGTTTGGACACAGTGGCCATATCCCTCACACAGCACTTTCAAGAGAATTTCACTCTAAGTCAAATTTTCAAAAATGTGTAAAAATTTTCACAAATACAATTTGGATAAAGTGCTTATAGGTTATTGTAGCCCTGTCCATAGTCTTCATTTTCCATTAGGTTTGATTCCCTGCGATCGAAGGGTTTGGACACAGTGGCCATATCCCTCACACAGCACTTTCAAGAGAATTTCACTCTAAGTCAAATTTTCAAAAATGTGTAAAAATTTTCACAAATACAATTTGGATAAAGTACTTACAGGTTATTGTAGCGCTGTCCATAGTCTTCATTTTCCATTAGGTTTGATTCCCTGCGATCGAAGGGTTTGGACACAGTGGCCATATCCCTCACACAGCTCTTCAAGAGAATTTCACTCTAAGTCAAATTTTCAAAAATGTGTAAAAATTTTCACAAATACAATTTGGATAAAGTGCTTATAGGTTATTGTAGCCCTCTCCATAGTCTTCATTTTCCATTAGGTTTGATTCCCTGCGATCGAAGGGTTTGGACACAGTGGCCATATCCCTCACACAGCACTTTCAAGAGAATTTCACTCTAAGTCAAATTTTCAAAAATGTATAAAAATTTTCACAAATACAATTTGGATAAAGTGCTTATAGGTTATTGTAGCCCTGTCCATAGTCTTCATTTTCCATTAGGTTTGATTACCTGCGATCGAAGGGGTTGGACACAGTGGCCATATCCCTCACACAGCACTTTCAAGAGAATTTCACTCTAAGTCAAATTTTCAAAAATGTGTAAAAATTTTCACAAATACAATTTGGATAAAGTGCTTATAGGTTATTGTAGCCCTGTCCATAGTCTTCATTTTCCATTAGGTTTGATTCCCTGCGATCGAAGGGTTTGGACACAGTGGCCATATCCCTCACACAGCACTTTCAAGAGAATTTCACTCTAAGTCAAATTTTCAAAAATGTATAAAAATTTTCACAAATACAATTTAGATAAAGTGCTTATAGGTTATTGTAGCTTATAGGTTATTGTATCCCTGTCCATAGTCTTCATTTTCCATTAGGTTTGATTCCCTGCGATCGAAGGGTTTGGACACAGTGGCCATATCCCTCACACAGCACTTTCAAGAGAATTTCACTCTAAGTCAAATTTTCAAAAATGTGTAAAAATTTTCACAAATACAATTTAGATAAAGTGCTTATAGGTTATTGTAGCCCTGTCCATAGTCTTCATTTTCCATTAGGTTTGGTTCCCTGCGATCGAAGGGTTTGGACACAGTGGCCATATCCCTCACACAGCACTTTCAAGAGAATTTCACTCTAAGTCAAATTTTCAAAAATGTGTAAAAATTTTCACAAATACAATTTGGATAAAGTGCTTATAGGTTATTGTAGCCCTGTCCATAGTCTTCATTTTATTAGGTTTGATTCCCTGCGATCGAAGGGTTTGGACACAGTGGCCATATCCCTCACACAGCACTTTCAAGAGAATTTCACTCTAAGTCAAATTTTCAAAAATGTATAAAAATTTTCACAAATACAATTTGGATAAAGTGCTTATAGGTTATTGTAGCTTATAGGTTATTGTAGCCCTGTCCATAGTCTTCATTTTCCATTAGCTTTGATTCCATGCGATCGAAGGGTTTGGACACAGTGGCCATATCCCTCACACAGCACTTTCAAGAGAATTTCACTCTAAGTCAAATTTTCAAAAATGTGTAAAAATTTTCACAAATACAATTTGGATAAAGTGCTTATAGGTTATTGTAGCCCTCTCCATAGTCTTCATTTTCCATTAGGTTTGATTCCCTGCGATCGAAGGGTTTGGACACAGTGGCCATATCCCTCACACAGCACTTTCAAGAGAATTTCACTCTAAGTCAAATTTTCAAAAATGTATAAAAATTTTCACAAATACAATTTGGATAAAGTGCTTATAGGTTATTGTAGCCCTGTCCATAGTCTTCATTTTCCATTAGGTTTGATTCCCTGCGATCGAAGGGTTTTGACACAGTGGCCATATCCCTCACACAGCACTTTCAAGAGAATTTCACTCTAAGTCAAATTTTCAAAAATGTGTAAAAATTTTCACAAATACAATTTGGATAAAGTGCTTATAGGTTATTGTAGCCCTGTCCATAGTCTTCATTTTCCATTAGGTTTGATTCCCTGCGATCGAAGGGTTTGGACACAGTGGCCATATCCCTCACACAGCACTTTCAAGAGAATTTCACTCTAAGTCAAATTTTCAAAAATGTATAAAAATTTTCACAAATACAATTTAGATAAAGTGCTTATAGGTTATTGTAGCTTATAGGTTATTGTATCCCTGTCCATAGTCTTCATTTTCCATTAGGTTTGATTCCCTGCGATCGAAGGGTTTGGACACAGTGGCCATATCCCTCACACAGCACTTTCAAGAGAATTTCACTCTAAGTCAAATTTTCAAAAATGTATAAAAATTTTCACAAATACAATTTGGATAAAGTGCTTATAGGTTATTGTAGCTTATAGGTTATTGTAGCCCTGTCCATAGTCTTCATTTTCCATTAGGTTTGATTCCCTGCGATCGAAGGGTTTGGACACAGTGGCCATATCCCTCACACAGCACTTTCAAGAGAATTTCACTCTAAGTCAAATTTTCAAAAATGTGTAAAAATTTTCACAAATACAATTTGGATAAAGTGCTTATAGGTTATTGTAGCCCTGTCCATAGTCTTCATTTTCCATTAGGTTTGGTTCCCTGCGATCGAAGGGTTTGGACACAGTGGCCATATCCCTCACACAGCACTTTCAAGAGAATTTCACTCTAAGTCAAATTTTCAAAAATGTATAAAAATTTTCACAAATACAATTTGGATAAAGTGCTTATAGGTTATTGTAGCTTATAGGTTATTGTAGCCCAGTCCATAGTCTTCATTTTCCATTAGGTTTGATTCCCTGCGATCGAAGGGTTTGGACACAGTGGCCATATCCCTCACACAGCACTTTCAAGAGAATTTCACTCTAAGTCAAATTTTCAAAAATGTGTAAAAATTTTCACAAATACAATTTGGATAAAGTGCTTATAGGTTATTGTAGCCCTGTCCATAGTCTTCATTTTCCATTAGGTTTGATTCCCTGCGATCGAAGGGTTTGGACACAGTGGCCATATCCCTCACACAGCACTTTCAAGAGAATTTCACTCTAAGTCAAATTTTCAAAAATGTGTAAAAATTTTCACAAATACAATTTGGATAAAGTACTTACAGGTTATTGTAGCGCTGTCCATAGTCTTCATTTTCCATTAGGTTTGATTCCCTGCGATCGAAGGGTTTGGACACAGTGGCCATCTCCCTCACACAGCTCTTCAAGAGAATTTCACTCTAAGTCAAATTTTCAAAAATGTGTAAAAATTTTCACAAATACAATTTGGATAAAGTGCTTATAGGTTATTGTAGCCCTCTCCATAGTCTTCATTTTCCATTAGGTTTGATTCCCTGCGATCGAAGGGTTTGGACACAGTGGCCATATCCCTCACACAGCACTTTCAAGAGAATTTCACTCTAAGTCAAATTTTCAAAAATGTATAAAAATTTTCACAAATACAATTTGGATAAAGTGCTTATAGGTTATTGTAGCCCTGTCCATAGTCTTCATTTTCCATTAGGTTTGATTACCTGCGATCGAAGGGTTTGGACACAGTGGCCATATCCCTCACACAGCACTTTCAAGAGAATTTCACTCTAAGTCAAATTTTCAAAAATGTGTAAAAATTTTCACAAATACAATTTGGATAAAGTGCTTATAGGTTATTGTAGCCCTGTCCATAGTCTTCATTTTCCATTAGGTTTGATTCCCTGCGATCGAAGGGTTTGGACACAGTGGCCATATCCCTCACACAGCACTTTCAAGAGAATTTCACTCTAAGTCAAATTTTCAAAAATGTATAAAAATTTTCACAAATACAATTTAGATAAAGTGCTTATAGGTTATTGTAGCTTATAGGTTATTGTATCCCTGTCCATAGTCTTCATTTTCCATTAGGTTTGATTCCCTGCGATCGAAGGGTTTGGACACAGTGGCCATATCCCTCACACAGCACTTTCAAGAGAATTTCACTCTAAGTCAAATTTTCAAAAATGTGTAAAAATTTTCACAAATACAATTTAGATAAAGTGCTTATAGGTTATTGTAGCCCTGTCCATAGTCTTCATTTTCCATTAGGTTTGATTCCCTGCGATCGAAGGGTTTGGACACAGTGGCCATATCCCTCACACAGCACTTTCAAGAGAATTTCACTCTAAGTCAAATTTTCAAAAATGTGTAAAAATTTTCACAAATACAATTTGGATAAAGTGCTTATAGGTTATTGTAGCCCTGTCCATAGTCTTCATTTTATTAGGTTTGATTCCCTGCGATCGAAGGGTTTGGACACAGTGGCCATATCCCTCACACAGCACTTTCAAGAGAATTTCACTCTAAGTCAAATTTTCAAAAATGTATAAAAATTTTCACAAATACAATTTGGATAAAGTGCTTATAGGTTATTGTAGCTTATAGGTTATTGTAGCCCTGTCCATAGTCTTCATTTTCCATTAGCTTTGATTCCATGCGATCGAAGGGTTTGGACACAGTGGCCATATCCCTCACACAGCACTTTCAAGAGAATTTCACTCTAAGTCAAATTTTCAAAAATGTATAAAAATTTTCACAAATACAATTTGGATAAAGTGCTTATAGGTTATTGTAGCCCTCTCCATAGTCTTCATTTTCCATTAGGTTTGATTCCCTGCAATCGAAGGGTTTGGACACAGTGGCCATATCCCTCACACAGCACTTTCAAGAGAATTTCACTCTAAGTAAAATTTTCAAAAATGTATAAAAATTTTCACAAATACAATTTGGATAAAGTGCTTAAAGGTTATTGTAGCCCTCTCCATAGTCTTCATTTTCCATTAGGTTTGATTCCCTGCGATCGAAGGGTTTGGACACAGTGGCCATATCCCTCACACAGCACTTTCAAGAGAATTTCACTCTAAGTCAAATTTTCAAAAATGTATAAAAATTTTCACAAATACAATTTGGATAAAGTGCTTATAGGTTATTGTAGCCCTGTCCATAGTCTTCATTTTCCATTAGGTTTGATTCCCTGCGATCGAAGGGTTTGGACACAGTGGCCATATCCCTCACACAGCACTTTCAAGAGAATTTCACTCTAAGTCAAATTTTCAAAAATGTGTAAAAATTTTCACAAATACAATTTGGATAAAGTGCTTATAGGTTATTGTAGCCCTGTCCATAGTCTTCATTTTCCATTAGGTTTGATTCCCTGCGATCGAAGGGCTTGGACACAGTGGCCATATCCCTCACACAGCACTTTCAAGAGAATTTCACACTAAGTCAAATTTTCAAAAATGTATAAAAATTTTCACAAATACAATTTAGATAAAGTGCTTATAGGTTATTGTAGCTTATAGGTTATTGTATCCCTGTCCATAGTCTTCATTTTCCATTAGGTTTGATTCCCTGCGATCGAAGGGTTTGGACACAGTGGCCATATCCCTCACACAGCACTTTCAAGAGAATTTCACTCTAAGTCAAATTTTCAAAAATGTATAAAAATTTTCACAAATACAATTTGGATAAAGTGCTTATAGGTTATTGTAGCTTATAGGTTATTTTAGCCCTGTCCATAGTCTTCATTTTCCATTAGGTTTGATTCCCTGCGATCGAAGGGTTTGGACACAGTGGCCATATCCCTCACACAGCACTTTCAAGAGAATTTCACTCTAAGTCAAATTTTCAAAAATGTGTAAAAATTTTCACAAATACAATTTGGATAAAGTGCTTATAGGTTATTGTAGCCCTGTCCATAGTCTTCATTTTCCATTAGGTTTGGTTCCCTGCGATCGAAGGGTTTGGACACAGTGGCCATATCCCTCACACAGCACTTTCAAGAGAATTTCACTCTAAGTCAAATTTTCAAAAATGTATAAAAATTTTCACAAATACAATTTGGATAAAGTGCTTATAGGTTATTGTAGCTTATAGGTTATTGTAGCCCAGTCCATAGTCTTCATTTTCCATTAGGTTTGATTCCCTGCGATCGAAGGGTTTGGACACAGTGGCCATATCCCTCACACAGCACTTTCAAGAGAATTTCACTCTAAGTCAAATTTTCAAAAATGTGTAAAAATTTTCACAAATACAATTTGGATAAAGTGCTTATAGGTTATTGTAGCCCTGTCCATAGTCTTCATTTTCCATTAGGTTTGATTCCCTGCGATCGAAGGGTTTGGACACAGTGGCCATATCCCTCACACAGCACTTTCAAGAGAATTTCACTCTAAGTCAAATTTTCAAAAATGTGTAAAAATTTTCACAAATACAATTTGGATAAAGTACTAACAGGTTATTGTAGCGCTGTCCATAGTCTTCATTTTCCATTAGGTTTGATTCCCTGCGATCGAAGGGTTTGGACACAGTGGCCATATCCCTCACACAGCACTTTCAAGAGAATTTCACTCTAAGTCAAATTTTCAAAAATGTGTAAAAATTTTCACAAATACAATTTGGATAAAGTGCTTATAGGTTATTGTAGCCCTCTCCATAGTCTTCATTTTCCATTAGGTTTGATTCCCTGCGATCGAAGGGTTTGGACACAGTGGCCATATCCCTCACACAGCACTTTCAAGAGAATTTCACTCTAAGTCAAATTTTCAAAAATGTATAAAAATTTTCACAAATACAATTTGGATAAAGTGCTTATAGGTTATTGTAGCCCTGTCCATAGTCTTCATTTTCCATTAGGTTTGATTACCTGCGATCGAAGGGTTTGGACACAGTGGCCATATCCCTCACACAGCACTTTCAAGAGAATTTCACTCTAAGTCAAATTTTCAAAAATGTGTAAAAATTTTCACAAATACAATTTGGATAAAGTGCTTATAGGTTATTGTAGCCCTGTCCATAGTCTTCATTTTCCATTAGGTTTGATTCCCTGCGATCGAAGGGTTTGGACACAGTGGCCATATCCCTCACACAGCACTTTCAAGAGAATTTCACTCTAAGTCAAATTTTCAAAAATGTATAAAAATTTTCACAAATACAATTTGGATAAAGTGCTTATAGGTTATTGTAGCTTATAGGTTATTGTATCCCTGTCCATAGTCTTCATTTTCCATTAGGTTTGATTCCCTGCGATCGAAGGGTTTGGACACAGTGGCCATATCCCTCACACAGCACTTTCAAGAGAATTTCACTCTAAGTCAAATTTTCAAAAATGTGTAAAAATTTTCACAAATACAATTTGGATAAAGTGCTTATAGGTTATTGTAGCCCTGTCCATAGTCTTCATTTTCCATTAGGTTTGGTTCCCTGCGATCGAAGGGTTTGGACACAGTGGCCATATCCCTCACACAGCACTTTCAAGAGAATTTCACTCTAAGTCAAATTTTCAAAAATGTGTAAAAATTTTCACAAATACAATTTGGATAAAGTGCTTATAGGTTATTGTAGCCCTGTCCATAGTCTTCATTTTATTAGGTTTGATTCCCTGCGATCGAAGGGTTTGGACACAGTGGCCATATCCCTCACACAGCACTTTCAAGAGAATCTAAGTCAAATTTTCAAAAATGTATAAAAATTTTCACAAATACAATTTGGATAAAGTGCTTATAGGTTATTGTAGCTTATAGGTTATTGTAGCCCTGTCCATAGTCTTCATTTTCCATTAGCTTTGATTCCCTGCGATCGAAGGGTTTGGACACAGTGGCCATATCCCTCACACAGCACTTTCAAGAGAATTTCACTCTAAGTCAAATTTTCAAAAATGAGTAAAAATTTTCACAAATACAATTTGGATAAAGTGCTTATAGGTTATTGTAGCCCTGTCCATAGTCTTCATTTTCCATTAGGTTTGATTCCCTGCGATCGAAGGGTTTGGACACAGTGGCCATATCCCTCACACAGCACTTTCAAGAGAATTTCACTCTAAGTCAAATTTTCAAAAATGTATAAAAATTTTCACAAATACAATTTGGATAAAGTGCTTATTGGTTATTGTAGCCCTGTCCATAGTCTTCATTTTCCATTAGGCTTGGATCCCTGCGATCGAAGGGTTTGGACACAGTGGCCATATCCCTCACACAGCACTTTCAAGAGAATTTCACTCTAAGTCAAATTTTCAAAAATGTGTAAAAATTTTCACAAATACAATTTGGATAAAGTGCGTATAGGTTATTGTAGCCCTGTCCATAGTCTTAATTTTCCATTAGGTTTGATTCCCTGCGATCGAAGGGTTTGGACACAGTGGCCATATCCCTCACACAGCACTTTCAAGAGAATTTCACTCTAAGTCAAATTTTCAAAAATGTGTAAAAATGTTCACAAATACAAGTTGGATAAAGTGCTTATAGGTTATTGTAGCCCTGTCCATAGTCTTCATTTTCAATTAGGTTTGATTCCCTGCGATCGAAGGGTTTGGACACAGTGGCCATATCCCTCACACAGCACTTTCAAGAGATTTTCACTCTAAGTCAAATTTTCAAAAATGTATAAAAATTTTCACAAATACAATTTGGATAAAGTGCTTATAGGTTATTGTAGCTTATAGGTTATTGTAGCCCTGTCCATAGTCTTCATTTTCCATTAGGTTTGATTCCCTGCGATCGAAGGGTTTGGACACAGTGGCCATATCCCTCACACAGCACTTTCAAGAGAATTTCACTCTAAGTCAAATTTTCAAAAATGTGTAAAAATTTTCACAAATACAATTTGGATAAAGTGCTTATAGAATATTGTAGCCCTGTCCATAGTCTTCATTTTCCATTAGGCTTGATTCCCTGCGATCGAAGGGTTTGGACACAGTGGCCATATCCCTCACACAGCACTTTCAAGAGAATTTCACTCTAAGTCAAATTTTCAAAAATGTATAAAAATTTTCACAAATACAATTTGGATAAAGTGCTTATAGGTTATTGTAGCCCTGTCCATAGTCTTCATTTTCCATTAGGTTTGGTTCCCTGCGATCGAAGGGTTTGGACACAGTGGCCATATCCCTCACACAGCACTTTCAAGAGAATTTCACTCTAAGTCAAATTTTCAAAAATGTGTAAAAATTTTCACAAATACAATTTGGATAAAGTGCTTATAGGTTATTGTAGCCCTGTCCATTGTCTTCATTTTCCATTAGGTTTGATTCGCTGCGATCGAAGGGTTTGGACACAGTGTGTAGTGGCGCTTGTAGCGGGTTTTTAGCGTTAAACCATATTATTATTGTCTGGCAACTCAAACTGTATTCTACTAAACTTACCACTTCTGTCTTTTGACATATGGGCAAAAACAGGTGCTTTGTGAAGCAGCTCTGTTTTATAAAAGGCGGTCTATTTGCATTCCAGTCAAAAGTTAAGTGCAAGGGAATTAATACGCTGAATTAGCTGTATCCTTCCATTATTGCATCAGACAATTTATCGTATAAAAATGGAATTTTCGAGAACAGCACGCTATTTTGTGAACACAATTTTGTAGCATCGGACGGTCGGCGTAATATTAAAACGTGTAGTGGTGAAATATAAAAGAAAAGTGTTAGGAATCGCAGCTTCTGCTCCCCAAATTAATTTGTGCATCCTAATTTGTTGTTCACCAACTGTACAAAATATACAGTAAACTGGGACTTATTCTTTGACCAGCGATTGCGGAAAATTTTTGGTAGCCTCATTGTAGAGTAAGTAATACTAAGTGACATGGATTTTACAGGTTCTAATGGTTTTTCTTATATTTCGCATTGTAGAAGACCTTATTCGTTAGCTTTGGGTTGTTTTCTATCACCAAGTTCGGAGTTAATGTATGGGAATCTTTCGGCAATCTCCCGTTTAAATGGTGCTAGACATCAACGGAGAAATTCTCGGGATCTATGGAAGGCATCAAATCTTGTTGAAGCACCAAGAAACACGTACTTACATTGCCTTGTCTAGCGTGCATATTATCTGCCCGGCTGGAAAATATTAGCCTTGCCTTGTGTGTTTGATGCAAGGCAGATGAAAGAGAATTTACAAAATTTTGAAATAAGTGACTTTTTTTTTAATACGAAAAAGAAGAAAATATTTACTTAAACGGAAAAAAAACGACGTGGAAGCCAAAATTATTTAAAATTGTGTATAAAAGAAAGAAAACACCTGTACAAGTACGCGACTAGAATCACTAATTAACCTAATATCACAGTTCCTTTATATCACAAGTTATCACAGATCGTATACAAAGTTTTTTCAAAAAGTCGAAGTGAAAATTAAAAGTTTCTTTAAATTTTAATAATATTTGCCTAATGACCTAAGTGTCTAAGGGAAAAAAAAATCATGTAAAATTGATCTAAACTCATCAAGTTATGTTTATCGTAACCAAATTTTTATCAGAATTTTAATTTTTTTACTAGTATTATAAAAAAAACAAATATTTTTGAATTCTTAAGTGTGTGCGGGTTAGGGAAATAAATACAGCCTAAATATCGTGTGTAACAAAACCCAAATCAACAAGTGAAAATGCCAACGTAAAATTTAAAATAGTAGAGTGTTATTTTAATTTTTAAATTTGTCTATTTGAAAAGATGACATACGTCACACAGTAAGAACCAAAAACGAATTTCAGCTTTCTAGACTCAATTACAACAACAACTTATTCATCACCAACGTATCACATCATGAAAGATCTTTCATCGTGGGATCCTGATGACCGTAAGTTTATTTAAATTTTTTTTATCACTTGTTTTTTTTTTGAAAATTTAATAATTGCCAAACCCCCATCGATTACTGATCATGTGTAAAACATAAAGGTAATCTACGAGGGTTGTGGTTAAAGTTTGTACATAAATAACTACCTTTATTGAAGTAGACAAAATTTAATGAAAATTAAAAGCAACGTTAAATATAATACCATAAAATTATATATATAATTAACTATATTATATCATTTACGTATGCGTACACAGAAACAAATTCTAAGCACTTAGGTTTTAACAAGGTTTTTTTTTTGTAAATTCAAATAGCTTTAAGTAAAAGCTTACCCATGTGGCCATAGAGGCAATTTTAACAACAGTGTACTAATTTGGAATAAGTAATTAACCGCTTAGAAGTAAATACCCTTTTCGTTTTGTGAAAACGGATTAAATACGCATTTGCGTAAGTAATAATCAAGTTAATTTTTTTCTGTGTATGCATACATCCGTCCTTGGTATCCGAACGGGATGCACCCTTAACTATTGTTCGGCTGATTTTTTTTCTTACGCGCACACATTTCTGAAGTGATTTTGGAAGAAAAGAGGGGAAACCGAATATATTTTTGGTTGTTTCATAAATAGGGTATTAAGAGAATATTAATAAGTAACGTTTAAATAATAAATATGTAAAAAGAATATTCCCGGCATTTGGTTTTGAGAATAAATAGATTTGTACTTGCTAAATAACTTAAGTTATGAGAAAATTTTGAATTATTTATGTAATAAAATTAAAATGAATTGGTAAACCACATTGTTTTGATTTCAGGCGAAGGCTAGGATAGGGTGATTATCATTGGGATCAGGTACTATGATATCGCTTTTACATACATGATCACGGTTGGGAGGGGAAATAGGTTTAACATCAGCACCTACTAAATATGTCAAATTCATTCACAATTATGCCATTGTTTCTTTCGCTTCACTATTGGTTCTCGAGAAAACCCCTTTTTAAGTAGCACGTACAAATAAAATAAGATTCTGTACGCAACGACGTTAATTGTTCAATTCGAACAGCCTGCAAGACCCATCCCACTAGCCGACGAGACCCAGCCGGAAGTAATACGTGCATGGGCTGACGAATGCTGAACCTATTCCATTTTTTTTATGCAACCCTTCTAGGTTGTATGCTACAGATAATTATTTTTGGCGCCCAACGTGGGGCCCACACACTTGGTGGTCGATGTAACAACTTATGTATTTTTTATAGTATGTGTGGCTCCTGAACTAATTTCATTCTTCTGTTTTTAATTTTTTTCTATTTTTCCTTATTTTTCCCCCTTCTTTTCTTTTTGTCTTCGATAAAATACTCTTTGGTGGGAACTGTAACAGTAATGTTTTTGGACGTACTGTTAACCAACTTGAGACTATTTATTCGTCTTCTATATATTGTTAAAAGGTTTGACCGCTTATTCATATTAGTTTTTCTTGGAAATGCTGGTGTTTGGATTTTTTCTTAGCTAGGCCCAGACCGTTTAACTGTATGTGCATTTAGGTAAAAATTTTTTTTCTTATATTGTATGGGTTAAGTTTAGGAATGGCTAGTTGAGCTAAGCTTTCACTGTTACCGACTTAACTTCGTCGTTTCAAACGATATCCTATTAACTTTATCTATCTATCTGCCTTTCTCTGTTTTTTTTACTTCTATTTCAATTACTATACGATGGCGTTAATTGTTTTTTTTTGTTTGACTATTATTGAAATGTTTTTTTGCCTTATCCTGGATTTCTGCCATGAGATCAAGCAAGCTATTGTATATTCGATTCGGTTCGTTTTTTTTCTCAGTCATTTGGGGAAAAAAAAAACAAATACATTTTTTTTTGTTTAATTTAGGAATTTGTTTTTTTGTTTGAACTAATGAACTTGTTTTTTTAAGCATTGGATTTTTTTTATTGAATTGGGTTTTTCTCTTAAGATTCTTGCTGTTGATTTCAGAAAGTTTCAACCTGTAATTAGTTGAGTTTTTGCTAGTAGAAGTCTATCATTATTTTAATTTTTGCTCAACAATGCCTCAGGACGACGGGGAGGACACTTCTTTGGGGGCAATAGCATTACCAAGCTGCGGGATATGTCAGAATGCTATTTCTGAGCCTAAATACGGGACCATGCCACCTTGTGGACATAGATTCCATAAGTCATGTTTGACAAAATATGCCAAAACAAACCCCACGTGCCCTGTCTGTAAAATCAGTTTAGCCGCTATTTCATCGGGTACGCCTAAACCATCTCAATTACCACCACCACTCATAACTCGGTCTAATGCTCAGCATTCAGTAAACTTTGACCCTACTCTGGAATGTTCTGACTCTGTCATAGGGAATAGCGAGCATAAAATATCACAGGATAGCATGCAGGGAATCGAGAGTTTAATTAGCAAAACTATAAAAGAACAACAGGGGGAAATGTTGGGTGTCCTTAGCCAACAATTAAATTCTATGATGGAAACACGAATTCAATCCGTTATTGACCGATCTAATCCCTCTATCGTCGCCTCAAATCTTATCGGAGGAGTTTCTTCAGTGACTAACTCTCAAAATAATGGAAATTCACCACCCCTTGATCATGTAGCCCCTCTAGAAAACCAAACGTTAGAACAGCTTTTGGGTTTGAATAACTCCACCTCTAGTCAATTGCCCACGGGCCAGGCAAATCGTCCTTTAAATGGGTTCCGAAATGAAGTATCGAACTTTTATGATTTAAGACCAGAGAAAGTCGGATACACAATCCACAATTGGCGGATTAAATTCTCTGGCGATTCGAAAGGTATGTCGGTGGAAAACTTTTTATACCGAGTAGAGGCTTTGACTAGGCAAACTTTGAATGGTAACTTCAGTCTATTATGTGATCATATATCCATGTTGTTTGAATCCAAAGCCAGCTGCTGGTTTTGGAGGTACCATAAAATGACTCGTGTTATAGTTTGGCCGGATCTTTGTAGTGCTTTGCGTAGGCAATTTAAAGATTCCCGGACCGACGTAGACTTACGTGAAATGATACGTGATAGAAAACAGAAGGTGAATGAGAACTTTGACGATTTTTATGATGCGATTGTTGAGGTTTCTGATCGATTGACCGACCCACTAGATGATAAGGTTCTAATAGAGATATTGCGTCGTAACTTGCTGCCTGAAATACAGCACGAAATTTTAAATATTCATATTGAATCGGTGTCGAAATTGCGAGATATTTGCCGAAGAAGGGAATTCTTTTTACAAAATATTGGAAGGAAACACCTTTATACAACGTCTCTCGTACAGCGCAAACAGGTGAATGAGATTGTAGAGGAGGAGGAAAATCCTCTTACTCAAGAGGAAATATCCGCTATAGTTCTAACGTGCTGGAACTGCGGGGGAACTGGACACCGATGGCATGACTGTTTAGAAGAAAGACGAGTATTCTGTTATGGTTGTGGGCAACCAAATGTATTTAAGCCCAAATGTGTTAAATGTAAGCCAAAAAACTTCCAGCCCAGTGCACTGAACAGTGCACGCAAACCAATGACTCCGATCTCCTCCAGTACGGGCCAAGACTTAATAATTCTTAACCCCTCGATTCGGAACACTCACCAAATGTTTTACAATCTTATAACAACCACGGAACTATTATTGTCCATGAACGGTTATTTCAACCAAATTCAGAAACAGCTAGGGAACATTACACGTTTTCTAAAAACCAATTAAAAATTTTACCGTTTTCGTCCTCTAAGACTGAGTCCACCCCAACCAAGGGTAAACCTGATTTGTCCGTTAAAATTATTAGTAACCCGCCTGCAATACCCCAAAATGGTACCATAAATAATCCACCCACCTATTTCAAACCATTCCACATTCGTTTAGCCGAGTATAATGCTAGAAGGTCTCAACTTTTCACTGAATCTATACTGTCACCTAAGAAAAGTCGTTCTATTAAACGTTTGAGAAACTATTGGCGTAACGTAAGAAATAATCGACGAAATCTTTTAAGTTCTATTTATGATAGACCCCACGACATACGGCCCTATGCTGAAGTGATGCTGTTTAGTAAACAGTTTAGCGGACTACTAGATACCGGGGCGTCCATAAGTTGTTTAGGATCGATGGCTGCAAAAAGTTTTTTAGAATCTGGTGAAAAATATAAGAAAATCAAATCCCTCGTAAAAACGGCTGATGGTAAATCGCAAGGTGTTGTTGGGTATGTTAAAACGGAAATTACTTTCAGGGGTGTTGCGAGACCAATCTGCTTATATATAGTGCCTACTCTGGCTCAAGATCTTTATTTGGGTATTGATTTTTGGCAATGTTTTAACCTATTACCTCAAGGCCTCATATCCGAACTCGGGTTACCCGAAATTTCACCACCTTTTCCCGATACATCGGAACAGCGTTCATTGTCTGATATTGAGAAACAACGGTTACAAAGGGTAATAGATACTTTTCCATCGTTTAGAATGAAAGGTCTCGGGCGAACAAATATCGTTTCACACGTAATTGACGTGGGTAAAGCAACTCCGATCAAACAAAGGCATTTTCCAGTGTCCCCTGCCATAGAAAAATTAATCTATGCCGAATTAGATAGAATGTTGGAAATGGACGTGATTGAGGAGTAGGACAGTGCGTGGTCGTCTCCAGTTGTTTTAGTTCGAAAGCCCGGGAAGGTTCGGTTGTGCCTGGACTCCCGCAAGGTTAACTCGGTCACTGTCAAGGATGCATACCCTTTGCCGAATATAGACGGGATTTTAAGTAGATTGCCCAAGGCCGAGTTCATCACGAGCCTCGACCTGAAAGATGCCTTTTGGCAAATTCCACTTGACAAGTCATCGAAAGGTAAGACGGCGTTTACTGTACCCGGACGACCCTTATACCACTTCAAGGTCATGCCTTTTGGGCTATGCAACGCGCCTCAGACCATGTCTAGGCTCATGGCTAAGGTCGTGCCTGCGGAATTAAAGACCGAAGTATTCGTTTATCTGGATGACTTGTTGATCGTGTCGGATGGCTTCGATAGACATTTAGAGGTTTTAAGGATCATCTCGCAACAAATAAGTTCGTCCGGTTTGACTATTAATATTGAGAAATCAAAGTTTTGCGTACGAGAAGTCCGGTATCTTGGCCATGTGGTGGGTAATGGGGTAATTCGCACGGATCCGGATAAAATTTCGGCCATCATAGAATTCCCGACACCAGGATCTGTTAGGCAAATCAGACGCTTTTTGGGTATGTCCGGTTGGTACCGTAAGTTCATCATGAACTACGCTTCTTTGACTTCACCATTAACGGATTTGTTGAAAGCCAACAGAAAATTTAAGTGGACCAGCGAAGCCCAAGAGGCTTTTGATAAATTAAAGTCCATATTGACAACCGCCCCAGTGCTGCATAGTCCCAACTTTTCGCAGCCTTTCTATATACACTGTGATGCAAGCAGCACTGGAATAGGAAGTGTGTTGGTTCAGAAAACTGCGGAGGGCGAAGAGTTTCCGATCGCATTTATGTCGAAGAAACTAAACCAAGCCCAACGCAAATACTCTGTAACCGAACAGGAATGTTTAGCAGCAATGCTAAGCATTAAGAATTTTCGGGCATATGTGGAAGGTCATGAGTTTACTGTTATAACGGATCATGCCTCCTTAAAGTGGCTCATGACCCAAACAGACCTGAATTCACGGTTGGCACGATGGGCTCTGAAACTGCAGGGCTTTCAGTTCAAAATAGAACATCGAAAAGGAAGTCAGAACGTGGTTCCTGATGCGCTTTCGCGTACTAACGTTGGCGATCTGTCCGAACTTAAATGTTTTAACCTGTCCGCTTTTGGGGATTGTGGAGTTTTCGTAGACTTGAAATCTGATCATTTCAACAGCACCTCATACAACGAACTACTTGAACGCGTTAGAAAAACTATAGACAAGACACCTGATTTGAAAATTGTAGACAATTACTTATACCGACGTACAGAACACTGTACCGGAGAACAGTTGCAAGATGATTTAGTGTGGAAACTTTGGATCCCCAAAGAAATGGTAGAGGAGGTGCTTCAAAGGGCTCACGATAGCCCACTGTCTTCACACGGGGGTATAAATAAAACATTGGAACGCATCAGACGTTTTTACTTCTGGCCAAATTTAGTCAACGATGTCAGAAATTACATCAACTCTTGCGAAATATGCAAAGGCACCAAACACCCTAATTTTGTAATGCGTCCACCATTGGGTAGGAATTCTGAAACACAGCGGTTTTTTCAAAAACTGTATATAGATTTTTTAGGGCCTTATCCCAGGTCGAAGTCTGGTAACGTTGGGATCTTTATTGTGCTGGATCATTTCTCTAAATTTTGCTTTTTGAAACCTGTTAGGAAATTTACCACTGACATAATGGTTAAGTATATTGAACAGGAACTGTTTCACACCTACGGTACTCCTGAAACCATTGTTTCCGACAATGGACCTCAATTCAAGTCCACCCAATTCCATCAACTTCTTCAAAATTATGGCGTTCACCATGTGTATACAGCTATTTACTCGCCCCAAGCAAATGCATCTGAGCGCGTCAATCGTTCTGTGCTAGCGGCAATCAGGGCATATATCAAAACCGACCAGAGCAATTGGGATGAATACCTCAGCAGCATTAGTTGTTCCTTGCGTTCATCAGTGCATGCATCCATAGGTACTTCACCTTATTACATGGCGTTCGGACAACACATGATAACTAGCGGCAATACATATGAACTGCTTCGTAATTTGGAGATGTTGGAAGATAGGTCGGTTAGGTTTAATAGGGAGGACTCCTTCAATGTTATCAGGGGTAGAGCTACTGAGAATATGTTGAAACGGCGGGAGCGCACCGAAAGGGCGTATAACATAAGGTCACGGGAAGTTAGCTATAGGATAGGTCAGGAGGTGTTTGCACGAAATTTCAAGCCAAGCTGTTTCGAAAAGGGGTATAATTCCAAATTGGCGCCCCCGTTTTTAAAGGCAAGGGTCAGGGGGAAAAAGGGATCCTGTTATTATGAGCTTGAACACCTAAATGGGAAATTTCTTGGCACCTACCACGCCAAGGATATACGTCAATAGGCCTGACTTAGAGGACGATGGTTTTCTTGAGAAGTTATTGATCATTTTTATAGCTACAAGCGGTATCATATTTGTGCTGCTGTTGCCCCCAAATGTGATTTTGGCAGGGGGGTTATGTAGGGGCGCTTGTAGCGGGTTTTTAGCGTTAAACCATATTATTATTGTCTGGCAACTCAAACTGTATTCTACTAAACTTACCACCTCTGTCTTTTGACATATGGGCAAAAACAGGTGCTTTGTGAAGCAGCTCTGTTTTATAAAAGGCGGTCTATTTGCATTCCAGTCAAAAGTTAAGTGCAAGGGAATTAATACGCTGAATTAGCTGTATCCTTCCATTATTGCATCAGACAATTTATCGTATAAAAATGGAATTTTCGAGAACAGCACGCTATTTTGTGAACACCATTTTGTAGCATCGGACGGTCGGCGTAATATTAAAACGTGTAGTGGTGAAACATAAAAGAAAAGTGTTAGGAATCGCAGCTTCTGCTCCCCAAATTAATTTGTGCATCCTAATTTGTTGTTCACCAACTGTACAAAATATACAGTAAACTGGGACTTATTCTTTGACCAGCGATTGCGGAAAATTTTTGGTAGCCTCATTGTAGAGTAAGTAATACTAAGTGACATGGATTTTACAGGTTCTAATGGTTTTTCTTATATTTCGCATTGTAGAAGACCTTATTCGTTAGCTTTGGGTTGTTTTCTATCACCAAATTCGGAGTTAATGTATGGGAATCTTTCGGCAATCTCCCGTTTAAATGGTGCTAGACATCAACGGAGAAATTCTCGGGATCTATGGAAGGCATCAAATCTTGTTGAAGCACCAAGAAACACGTACTTACATTGCCTTGTCTAGCGTGCATATTATCTGCCCGGCTGGAAAATATTAGCCTTGCCTTGTGTGTTTGATGCAAGGCAGATGAAAGAGAATTTACAAAATTTTGAAATAAGTGACTTTTTTTTTAATACGAAAAGGAAGAAAATATTTACTTAAACGGAAAAAAAACGACGTGGAAGCCAAAATTATTTAAAATTGTGTATAAAAGAAAGAACACACCTGTACAAGTACGGGACTAGAATCACTAATTAACCTAATATCACAGTTCCTTTATATCACAAGTTATCACAGATCGTATACAAAGTTTTTTCAAAAAGTCGAAGTGAAAATTAAAAGTTTCTTTAAATTTTAATAATATTTGCCTAATGACCTAAGTGTCTAAGGGAAAAAAAAATCATGTAAAATTGATCTAAACTCATCAAGTTATGTTTATCGTAACCAAATTTTTATCAGAATTTTAATTTTTTTACTAGTATTAAAAAAAAAAACAAATATTTTTGAATTCTTAAGTGTGTGCGGGTTAGGGAAATAAATACAGCCTAAATATCGTGTGTAACAAAACCCAAATCAACAAGTGAAAATGCCAACGTAAAATTTAAAATAGTAGAGTGTTATTTTAATTTTTAAATTTGTCTATTTGAAAAGATGACATACGTCACACAGTAAGAACCAAAAACGAATTTCAGCTTTCTAGACTCAATTACAACAACAACTTATTCATCACCAACGTATCACATCATGAAAGATCTTTCATCGTGGGATCCTGATGACCGTAAGTTTATTTAAATTTTTTTTATCACTTGTTTTTTTTTGAAAATTTAATAATTGCCAAACCCCCATCGATTACTGATCATGTGTAAAACATAAAGGTAATCTACGAGGGTTGTGGTTAAAGTTTGTACATAAATAACTACCTTTATTGAAGTAGACAAAATTTAATGAAAATTAAAAGCAACGTTAAATATAATACCATAAAATTATATATATAATTAACTATATTATATCATTTACGTATGCGTACACAGAAACAAATTCTAAGCACTTAGGTTTTAACAAGGTTTTTTTTTGTAAATTCAAATAGCTTTAAGTAAAAGCTTACCCATGTGGCCATAGAGGCAATTTTAACATCAGTGTACTAATTTGGAATAAGTAATTAACCGCTTAAAAGTAAATACCCTTTTCGTTTTGTGAAAACGGATTAAATACGCATTTGCGTAAGTAATAATCAAGTTAATTTTTTTCTGTGTATGCATACATCCGTCCTTGGTATCCGAACGGGATGCACCCTTAACTATTGTTCGGCTGATTTTTTTTTCTTATGCGCACACATTTTGGAAGTGATTTTGGAAGAAAAGAGGGGAAACCGAATATATTTTTGGTTGTTTCATAAATAGGGTATTAAGAGAATATTAATAAGTAACGTTTAAATAATAAATATGTAAAAAGAATATTCCCGGCATTTGGTTTTGAGAATAAATAGATTTGTACTTGCTAAATAACTTAAGTTATGAGAAAATTTTGAATTATTTATGTAATAAAATTAAAATGAATTGGTAAACCACATTGTTTTGATTTCAGGCGAAGGCTAGGATAGGGTGATTATCATTGGGATCAGGTACTATGATATCGCTTTTACATACATGATCACGGTTGGGAGGGGAAATAGGTTTAACATCAGCACCTACTAAATATGTCAAATTCATTCACAATTATGCCATTGTTTCTTTCGCTTCACTATTGGTTCTCGAGAAAACCCCTTTTTAAGTAGCACGTACAAATAAAATAAGATTCTGTACGCAACGACGTTAATTGTTCAATTCGAACAGCCTGCAAGACCCATCCCACTAGCCGACGAGACCCAGCCGGAAGTAATACGTGCATGGGCTGACGAATGCTGAACCTATTCCATTTTTTTTATGCAACCCTTCTAGGTTGTATGCTACAAGTGGCCATATCTCTCACACAGCACTTTCAAGAGAATTTCACTCTAAGTCAAATTTTCAAAAATGTATAAAAATTTTCACAAATACAATTTGGATAAAGTGCTTATAGGTTATTGTAGCTTATAGGTTATTGTAGCCCTGTCCATAGTCTTCATTTTCCATTAGGTTTGATTCCCTGCGAGCGAAGGGTTTGGACACAGTGGCCATATCCCTCACACAGCACTTTCAAGAGAATTTCACTCTAAGTCAAATTTTCAAAAATGTGTAAAAATTTTCACAAATACAATTTGGATAAAGTGCTTATAGGTTATTGTAGCTTATAGGTTATTGTAGCCCTGTCCATAGTCTTCATTTTCCATTAGGTTTGATTCCCTGCGATCGAAGGGTTTGGACACAGTGGCCATATCCCTCACACAGCACTTTCAAGAGAATTTCACTCTAAGTCAAATTTTCAAAAATGTATAAAAATTTTCACAAATACAATTTGGATAAAGTGCTTATAGGTTATTGTAGCCCTGTCCATAGTCTTCATTTTCCATTAGGTTTGATTCCCTGCGATCGAAGGGTTTGGACACAGTGGCCATATCTCTCACACAGCACTTTCAAGAGAATTTCACTCTAAGTCAAATTTTCAAAAATGTGTAAAAATTTTCACAAATACAATTTGGATAAAGTGCTTATAGGTTATTGTAGCCCTGTCCATAGTCTTCATTTTCCATTAGGTTTGATTCCCTGCGATCGAAGGGTTTGGACACAGTGGCCATATCCCTCACACAGCACTTTCAAGAGAATTTCACTCTAAGTCAAATTTTCAAAAATGTGTAAAAATTTTCACAAATACAATTTGGATAAAGTGCTTATAGATTATTGTAGCCCTGTCCATAGTCTTCATTTTCCATTAGGTTTGATTCCCTGCGATCGAAGGGTTTGGACACAGTGGCCATATCCCTCACACAGCACTTTCAAGAGAATTTCACTCTAAGTCAAATTTTCAAAAATTTATAAAAATTTTCACAAATACAATTTGGATAAAGTGCTTATAGGTTATTGTAGCTTATAGGTTATTGTAGCCCTGTCCATAGTCTTCATTTTCCATTAGGTTTGATTCCCTGCGATCGAAGGGTTTGGACACAGTGGCCATATCCCTCACACAGCACTTTCAAGAGAATTTCACTCTAAGTCAAATTTTCAAAAATGTGTAAAAATTTTCACAAATACAATTTGGATAAAGTGCTTATATGTTATTGTAGCCCTGTCCATAGTCTTCATTTTCCATTAGGTTTGATTCCCTGCGATCGAAGGGTTTGGACACAGTGGCCATATCCCTCACACAGCACTTTCAAGAGAATTTCACTCTAAGTCAAATTTTCAAAAATGTATAAAAATTTTCACAAATACAATTTGGATAAAGTGCTTATAGGTTATTGTAGCTTATAGGTTATTGCAGCCCTGTCCATAGTCTTCATTTCCATTAGGTTTGATTCCCTGCGATCGAAGGGTTTGGACACAGTGGCCATATCCCTTACACAGCACTTTCAAGAGAATTTCACTCTAAGTCAAATTTTCAAAAATGTGTAAAAATTTTCACAAATACAATTTGGATAAAGTGCTTATAGGTTATTGTAGCTTATAGGTTATTGTAGCCCTGTCCATAGTCTTCATTTTCCATTAGGTTTGATTCCCTGCGATCGAAGGGTTTGGACACAGTGGCCATATCCCTCACACAGCACTTTCAAGAGAATTTCACTCTAAGTCAAATTTTCAAAAATGTATAAAAATTTTCACAAATACAATTAGGATAAAGTGCTTATAGGTTATTGTAGCTTATAGGTTATTGTAGCCCTGTCCATAGTCTTCATTTTTCATTAGGTTTGATTCCCTGCGATCGAAGGGTTTGGACACAGTGGCCATATCCCTCACACAGCACTTTCAAGAGAATTTCACTCTAAGTCAAATTTTCAAAAATGTGTAAAAATTTTCACAAATACAATTTGGATAAAGTGCTTATAGGTTATTGTAGCCCTGTCCATAGTCTTCATTTTCCATTAGGTCTGATTCCCTGCGATCGAAGGGTTTGGACACAGTGGCCATATCCCTCACACAGCACTTTCAAGAGAATTTCACTCTAAGTCAAATTTTCAAAAATGTGTAAAAATTTTCACAAATACAATTTGGATAAAGTGCTTATAGGTTATTGTAGCTTATAGGTTATTGTAGCCCTGTCCATAGTCTTCATTTTCCATTAGGTTTGATTCCCTGCGATCGAAGGGTTTGGACACAGTGGCCATATCCCTCACACAGCACTTTCAAGAGAATTTCACTCTAAGTCAAATTTTCAAAAATGTGTAAAAATTTTCACAAATACAATTTGGATAAAGTGCTTATAGGTTATTGTAGCCCTGTCCATAGTCTTCATTTTCCATTAGGTTTGATTCCCTGCGATCGAAGGGTTTGGACACAGTGGCCATATCCCTCACACAGCACTTTCAAGAGAATTTCACTCTAAGTCAAATTTTCAAAAATGTATAAAAATTTTCACAAATACAATTTGGATAAAGTGCTTATAGGTTATTGTCGCTAATAGGTTATTGTAGCCCTGTCCATAGTCTTCATTTTCCATTAGGTTTGATTCCCTGCGATCGAAGGGTTTGGACACAGTGGCCATATCCCTCACACAGCACTTTCAAGAGAATTTCACTCTAAGTCAAATTTTCAAAAATGTGTAAAAATTTTCACAAATACAATTTGGATAAAGTGCTTACAGGTTATTGTAGCCCTGTCCATAGTCTTCATTTTCCATTAGGTTTGATTCCCTGCGATCGAAGGGTTTGGACACAGTGGCCATATCCCTCACACAGCACTTTCAAGAGAATTTCACTCTAAGTCAAATTTTCAAAAATGTATAAAAATTTTCACAAATACAATTTGGATAAAGTGCTTATAGGTTATTGTAGCTTATAGGTTATTGTAGCCCTGTCCATAGTCTTCATTTTCCATTAGGTTTGATTCCCTGCGATCGAAGGGTTTGGACACAGTGGCCATATCCCTCACACAGCACTTTCAAGAGAATTTCACTCTAAGTCAAATTTTCAAAAATGTGTAAAAATTTTCACAAATACAGTTTGGATAAAGTGCTTATAGGTTATTGTAGCCCTGTCCATAGTCTTTATTTTCCATTAGGTTTGATTCCCTGCGATCGAAGGGTTTGGACACAGTGGCCATATCCCTCACACAGCACTTTCAAGAGAATTTCACTCTAAGTCAAATTTTCAAAAATGTATAAAAATTTTCACAAATACAATTTGGATAAAGTGCTTATAGGTTATTGTAGCCCTGTCCATAGTCTTCATTTTCCATTAGGTTTGATTCCCTGCGATCGAAGGGTTTGGACACAGTGGCCATATCCCTCACACAGCACTTTCAAGAGAATTTCACTCTAAGTCAAATTTTCAAAAATGTGTAAAAATTTTCACAAATACAATTTGGATAAAGTGCTTATAGGTTATTGTAGCCCTGTCCATAGTCTTCATTTTCCATTAGGTTTGATTCCCTGCGATCGAAGGGTTTGGACACAGTGGCCATATCCCTCACACAGCACTTTCAAGAGAATTTCACTCTAAGTCAAATTTTCAAAAATGTGTAAAAATTTTCACAAATACAATTTGGATAAAGTGCTTATAGGTTATTATAGCCCTGTCCATAGTCTTCATTTTCCATTAGGTTTGATTCCCTGCGATCGAAGGGTTTGGACACAGTGGCCATATCCCTCACACAGCATTTTCAAGAGAATTTCACTCTAAGTCAAATTTTCAAAAATGTATAAACATTTTCACAAATACAATTTGGATAAAGTGCTTATAGGTTATTGTAGCTTATAGGTTATTGTAGCCCTGTCCATAGTCTTCATTTTCCATTAGGTTTGATTCCCTGCGATCGAAGGGTTTGGACACAGTGGCCATATCCCTCACACAGCACTTTCAAGAGAATTTCACTCTAAGTCAAATTTTCAAAAATGTGTAAAAATTTTCACAAATACAATTTGGATAAAGTGCTTATAGGTTATTGTAGCCCTGTCCATAGTCTTCATTTTCCATTAGGTTTGATTCCCAGCGATCGAAGGGTTTGGACACAGTGGCCATATCCCTCACACAGCACTTTCAAGATAATTTCACTCTAAGTCAAATTTTCAAAAATGTATAAAAATTTTCACAAATACAATTTGGATAAAGTGCTTATAGGTTATTGTAGCTTATAGGTTATTTTAGCCCTGTCCATAGTCTTCATTTTCCATTAGGTTTGATTCCCTGCGATCGAAGGGTTTGGACACAGTGGCCATATCCCTCACACAGCACTTTCAAGAGAATTTCACTCTAAGTCAAATTTTCAAAAATGTGTAAAAATTTTCACAAATACAATTTGGATAAAGTGCTTATAGGTTATTGTAGCTTATAGGTTATTGTAGCCCTGTCCATAGTCTTCATTTTCCATTAGGTTTGATTCCCTGCGATCGAAGGGTTTGGACACAGTGGCCATATCCCTCACACAGCACTTTCAAGAGAATTTCACTCTAAGTCAAATTTTCAAAAATGTGTAAAAATTTTCACAAATACAATTTGGATAAAGTGCTTATAGGTTATTGTAGCCCTGTCCATAGTCTTAATTTTCCATTAGGTTTGATTCCCTGCGATCGAAGGGTTTGGACACAGTGGCCATATCCCTCACACAGCACTTTCAAGAGAATTTCACTCTAAGTCAAATTTTAAAAAATGTATAAAAATTTTCACAAATACAATTTGGATAAAGTGCTTATAGGTTATTGTAGCTTATAGGTTATTGTAGCCCTGTCCATAGTCTTCATTTTCCATTAGGTTTGATGCCCTGCGATCGAAGGGTTTGGACACAGTGGCCATATCCCTCACACAGCACTTTCAAGAGAATTTCACTCTAAGTCAAATTTTCAAAAATGTATAAAAATTTTCACAAATACAATTTGGATAAAGTGCTTTTCACTCTAAGTCAAATTTTCAAAAATGTATAAAAATTTTCACAAATACAATTTGGATAAAGTGCTTATAGGTTATTGTAGCCCTGTCCATAGTCTTCATTTTCCATTAGGTTTGATTCCCTGCGATCGAAGGGTTTGGACACAGTGGCCATATCCCTCACACAGCACTTTCAAGAGAATTTCACTCTAACTCAAATTTTCAAAAATGTGTAAAAATTTTCACAAATACAATTTGGATAAAGTGCTTATAGGTTATTGTAGCCCTGTCCATAGTCTTCATTTTCCATTAGGTTTGATTCCCTGCGATCGAAGGGTTTGGACACAGTGGCCATATCCCTCACACAGCACTTTCAAGAGAATTTCACTCTAAGTCAAATTTTCAAAAATGTATAAAAATTTTCACAAATACAATTTGGATAAAGTGCTTATAGGTTATTGTAGCCCTATCCATAGTCTTCATTTTCCATTAGGTTTGATTCCCTGCGATCGAAGGGTTTGGACACAGTGGCCATATCCCTCACACAGCACTTTCAAGAGAATTTCACTCTAAGTCAAATTTTCAAAAATGTGTAAAAATTTTCACAAATACAATTTGGATAAAGTGCTTATAGGTTATTTCACTCTAAGTCAAATTTTCAAAAATGTATAAAAATTTTCACAAATACAATTTGGATAAAGTGCTTATAGGTTATTGTAGCCCTGTCCATAGTCTTCATTTTCCATTAGGTTTGATTCCCTGCGATCGAAGGGTTTGGACACAGTGGCCATATCCCTCACACAGCACTTTCAAGAGAATTTCACTCTAAGTCAAATTTTCAAAAATGTGTAAAAATTTTCACAAATACAATTTGGATAAAGTGCTTATAGGTTATTGTAGCCCTGTCCATAGTCTTCATTTTCCATTAGGTTTGATTCCCTGCGATCGAAGGGTTTGGACACAGTGGCCATATCCCTCACACAGCACTTTCAAGAGAATTTCACTCTAAGTCAAATTTTCAAAAATGTATAAAAATTTTCACAAATACAATTTGGATAAAGTGCTTATAGGTTATTGTAGCCCTATCCATAGTCTTCATTTTCCATTAGTTTTGATTCCCTGCGATCGAAGGGTTTGGACACAGTGGCCATATCCCTCACACAGCACTTTCAAGAGAATTTCACTCTAAGTCAAATTTTCAAAAATGTGTAAAAATTTTCAGAAATACAATTTGGTTAAAGTGCTTATAGGTTATTGTAGCCCTGTCCATAGTCTTCATTTTCCATTAGGTTTGATTCCCTGCGATCGAAGGGTTTGGACACAGTGGCCATATCCCTCACACAGCACTTTCAAGAGAATTTCACTCTAAGTCAAATTTTAAAAAATGTATAAAAATTTTCACAAATACAATTTGGATAATGTGCTTATAGGTTATTGTAGCTTATAGGTTATTGTAGCCCTGTCCATAGTCTTCATTTTCCATTAGGTTTGATTCCCTGCGATCGAAGGGTTTGGACACAGTGGCCATATCCCTCACACAGCACTTTCAAGAGAATTTCACTCTAAGTCAAATTTTCAAAAATGCATAAAAATTTTCACAAATACAATTTGGATAAAGTGCTTATAGGTTATTGTAGCTTACAGGTTATTGTAGCCCTGTCCATAGTCTTCATTTTCCATTAGGTTTGATTCCCTGCGATCGAAGGGTTTGGACACAGTGGCCATATCCCTCACACAGCACTTTCAAGAGAATTTCACTCTAAGTCAAATTTTCAAAAATGTGTAAAAATTTTCACAAATACAATTTGGATAAAGTGCTTATAGGTTATTGTTGCTTATAGGTTATTTTAGCCCTGTCCATAGTCTTCATTTTCCATTAGGTTTGATTCCCTGCGATCGAAGGGTTTGGACACAGTGGCCATATCCCTCACACAGCACTTTCAAGAGAATTTCACTCTAAGTCAAATTTTCAAAAATGTATAAAAATTTTCACAAATACAATTTGGATAAAGTGCTTATAGGTTATTGTAGCTTATAGGTTATTGTAGCCCTGTCCATAGTCTTCATTTTCCATTAGGTTTGATTCCCTGCGATCGAAGGGTTTGGACACAGTGGCCATATCCCTCACACAGCACTTTCAAGAGAATTTCACTCTAAGTCAAATTTTCAAAAATGTGTAAAAATTTTCACAAATACAATTTGGATAAAGTGCTTATAGGTTATTGTAGCCCTGTCCATAGTCTTCATTTTCCATTAGGTTTGATTCCCTGCGATCGAAGGGTTTGGACACAGTGGCCATATCCCTCACACAGCACTTTCAAGAGAATTTCACTCTGAGTCAAATTTTCAAAAATGTATAAAAATTTTCACAAATACAATTTGGATAAAGTGCTTATAGGTTATTGTAGCCCTGTCCATAGTCTTCATTTTCCATTAGGTTTGATTCCCTGCGATCGAAGGGTTTGGACACAGTGGCCATATCCCTCACACAGCACTTTCAAGAGAATTTCACTCTAAGTCAAATTTTAAAAAATGTATAAAAATTTTCACAAATACAATTTGGATAAAGTGCTTATAGGTTATTGTAGCTTATAGGTTATTGTAGCCCTGTCCATAGTCTTCATTTTCCATTAGGTTTGATGCCCTGCGATCGAAGGGTTTGGACACAGTGGCCATATCCCTCACACAGCACTTTCAAGAGAATTTCACTCTAAGTCAAATTTTCAAAAATGTGTAAAAATTTTCACAAATACAATTTGGATAAAGTGCTTATAGGTTATTTCACTCTAAGTCAAATTTTCAAAAATGTATAAAAATTTTCACAAATACAATTTGGATAAAGTGCTTATAGGTTATTGTAGCCCTGTCCATAGTCTTCATTTTCCATTAGGTTTGATTCCCTGCGATCGAAGGGTTTGGACACAGTGGCCATATCCCTCACACAGCACTTTCAAGAGAATTTCACTCTAAGTCAAATTTTCAAAAATGTGTAAAAAATTTCACAAATACAATTTGGATAAAGTGCTTATAGGTTATTGTAGCCCTGTCCATAGTCTTCATTTTCCATTAGGTTTGATTCCCTGCGATCGAAGGGTTTGGACACAGTGGCCATATCCCTCACACAGCACTTTCAAGAGAATTTCACTCTAAGTCAAATTTTCAAAAATGTATAAAAATTTTCACAAATACAATTTGGATAAAGTGCTTATAGGTTATTGTAGCCCTATCCATAGTCTTCATTTTCCATTAGGTTTGATTCCCTGCGATCGAAGGGTTTGGACACAGTGGCCATATCCCTCACACAGCACTTTCAAGAGAATTTCACTCTAAGTCAAATTTTCAAAAATGTGTAAAAATTTTCAGAAATACAATTTGGTTAAAGTGATTATAGGTTATTGTAGCCCTGTCCATAGTCTTCATTTTCCATTAGGTTTGATTCCCTGCGATCGAAGGGTTTGGACACAGTGGCCATATCCCTCACACAGCACTTTCAAGAGAATTTCACTCTAAGTCAAATTTTAAAAAATGTATAAAAATTTTCACAAATACAATTTGGATAATGTGCTTATATTTTATTGTAGCTTATAGGTTATTGTAGCCCTGTCCATAGTCTTCATTTTCCATTAGGTTTGATTCCCTGCGATCGAAGGGTTTGGACACAGTGGCCATATCCCTCACACAGCACTTTCAAGAGAATTTCACTCTAAGTCAAATTTTCAAAAATGCATAAAAATTTTCACAAATACAATTTGGATAAAGTGCTTATAGGTTATTGTAGCTTACAGGTTATTGTAGCCCTGTCCATAGTCTTCATTTTCCATTAGGTTTGATTCCCTGCGATCGAAGGGTTTGGACACAGTGGCCATATCCCTCACACAGCACTTTCAAGAGAATTTCACTCTAAGTCAAATTTTCAAAAATGTGTAAAAATTTTCACAAATACAATTTGGATAAAGTGCTTATAGGTTATTGTTGCTTATAGGTTATTTTAGCCCTGTCCATAGTCTTCATTTTCCATTAGGTTTGATTCCCTGCGATCGAAGGGTTTGGACACAGTGGCCATATCCCTCACACAGCACTTTCAAGAGAATTTCACTCTAAGTCAAATTTTCAAAAATGTATAAAAATTTTCACAAATACAATTTGGATAAAGTGCTTATAGGTTATTGTAGCCCTGTCCATAGTCTTCATTTTCCATTAGGTTTGATTCCCTGCGATCGAAGGGTTTGGACACAGTGGCCATATCCCTCACACAGCACTTTCAAGAGAATTTCACTCTAAGTCAAATTTTCAAAAATGTGTAAAAATTTTCACAAATACAATTTGGATAAAGTGCTTATAGGTTATTGTAGCCCTGTCCATAGTCTTCATTTTCCATTAGGTTTGATTCCCTGCGATCGAAGGGTTTGGACACAGTGGCCATATCCCTCACACAGCACTTTCAAGAGAATTTCACTCTGAGTCAAATTTTCAAAAATGTATAAAAATTTTCACAAATACAATTTGGATAAAGTGCTTATAGGTTATTGTAGCCCTGTCCATAGTCTTCATTTTCCATTAGGTTTGATTCCCTGCGATCGAAGGGTTTGGACACAGTGGCCATATCCCTCACACAGCACTTTCAAGAGAATTTCACTCTAAGTCAAATTTTCAAAAATGTGTAAAAATTTTCACAAATACAATTTGGATAAAGTGCTTATAGGTTATTGTAGCCCTGTCCATAGTCTTCATTTTCCATTAGGTTTGATTCCCTGCGATCGAAGGGTTTGGACACAGTGGCCATATCCCTCACACAGCACTTTCAAGAGAATTTCACTCTAAGTCAAATTTTCAAAAATGTGTAAAAATTTTCACAAATACAATTTGGATAAAGTGCTTATAGGGTATTGATGCCCTGTCCATAGTCTTCATTTTCCATTAGGTTTGATTCCCTGCGATCGAAGGGTTTGGACACAGTGGCCATATCCCTCACACAGCACTTTCAAGAGAATTTCACTCTAAGTCAAATTTTCAAAAATGTATAAAAATTTTCACAAATACAATTTGGATAAAGTGCTTATAGGTAATTGTAGCTTATAGGTTATTGTAGCCCTGTCCATAGTCTTCATTTTCCATTAGGTTTGATTCCCTGCGATCGAAGGGTTTGGACACAGTGGACATATCCCTCACACAGCACTTTCAAGAGAATTTCACTCTAAGTCAAATTTTCAAAAATGTGTAAAAATTTTCACAAATACAATTTGGATAAAGTGCTTATAGGTTATTGTAGCCCTGTCCATAGTCTTCATTTTCCATTAGGTTTGATTCCCTGCGATCGAAGGGTTTGGACACAGTGGCCATATCCCTCACACAGCACTTTCAAGAGAATTTCACTCTAAGTCAAATTTTCAAAAATGTATAAAAATTTTCACAAATACAATTTGGATAAAGTGCTTATAGGTTATTGTAGCTTATAGGTTATTGTAGCCCTGTCCATAGTCTTCATTTTCCATTAGGTTTGATTCCCTGCGATCGAAGGGTTTGGACACAGTGGCCATATCCCTCACACAGCACTTTCAAGAGAATTTCACTCTAAGTCAAATTTTCAAAAATGTGTAAAAATTTTCACAAATACAATTTGGATAAAGTGCTTATAGGTTATTGTAGCTTATAGGTTATTGTAGCCCTGTCCATAGTCTTCATTTTCCATTAGGTTTGATTCCCTGCGATCGAAGGGTTTGGACACAGTGGCCATATCCCTCACACAGCACTTTCAAGAGAATTTCACTCTAAGTCAAATTTTCAAAAATGTATTTAATTTTTCACAAATACAATTTGGATAAAGTGCTTATAGGTTATTGTAGCCCTGTCCATAGTCTTCATTTTCCATTAGGTTTGATTCCCTGCGATCGAAGGGTTTGGACACAGTGGCCATATCCCTCACACAGCACTTTCAAGAGAATTTCACTCTAAGTCAAATTTTCAAAAATGTGTAAAAATTTTCACAAATACAATTTGGATAAAGTGCTTATAGGTTATTGTAGCTTATAGGTTATTGTAGCCCTGTCCATAGTCTTCATTTTCCATTAGGTTTGATGCCCTGCGATCGAAGGGTTTGGACACAGTGGCCATATCCCTCACACAGCACTTTCAAGAGAATTTCACTCTAAGTCAAATTTTCAAAAATGTGTAAAAATTTTCACAAATACAATTTGGATAAAGTGCTTATAGGTTATTGTAGCTTATAGGTTATTGTAGCCCTGTCCATAGTCTTCATTTTCCATTAGGTTTGATTCCCTGCGATCGAAGGGTTTGGACACAGTGGCCATATCCCTCACACAGCACTTTCAAGAGAATTTCACTCTAAGTCAAATTTTCAAAAATGTATAAAAATTTTCACAAATACAATTTGGATAAATTGCTTATAGGTTATTGTAGCCCTGTCCATAGTCTTCATTTTCCATTAGGTTTGATTCCCTGCGATCGAAGGGTTTGGACACAGTGGCCATATCCCTCATACAGCACTTTCAAGAGAATTTCACTCTAAGTCAAATTTTCAAAAATGTGTAAAAATTTTCACAAATACAATTTGGATAAAGTGCTTATAGGTTATTGTAGCCCTGTCAATAGTCTTCATTTTCCATTAGGTTTGATTCCATGCGATCGAAGGTTTTGGACACAGTGGCCATATCCCTCACACAGCACTTTCAAGAGAATTTCACTCTAAGTCAAATTTTCAAAAATGTGTAAAAATTTTCACAAATACAATTTGGATAAAGTGTCCATAGTCTTCATTTTCCATTAGGTTTGATTCCCTGCGATCGAAGGGTTTGGACACAGTGGCCATATCCCTCACACAGCACTTTCAAGAGAATTTCACTCTAAGTCAAATTTTCAAAAATGTGTAAAAATTTTCACAAATACAATTTGGATAAAGTGCTTATAGGTTATTGTAGCCCTGTCCATAGTCTTCATTTTCCATTAGGTTTGATTCCCTGCGATCGAAGGGTTTGGACACAGTGGCCATATCCCTCACACAGCACTTTCAAGAGAATTTCACTCTAAGTCAAATTTTCAAAAATGTGTAAAAATTTTCACAAATACAATTTGGATAAAGTGCTTATAGGTTATTGTAGCCCTGTCCATAGTCTTCATTTTCCATTAGGTTTGATTCCCTGCGATCGAAGGGTTTGGACACAGTGGCCATATCCCTCACACAGCACTTTCAAGAGAATTTCACTCTAAGTCAAATTTTCAAAAATGTATAAAAATTTTCACAAATACAATTTGGATAAAGTGCTTATAGGTTATTGTAGCCCTGTCCATAGTCTTCATTTTCCATTAGGTTTGATTCCCTGCGATCGAAGGGTTTGGACACAGTGGCCATATCCCTCACACAGCACTTTCAAGAGAATTTCACTCTAAGTCAAATTTTCAAAAATGTGTAAAAATTTTCACAAATACAATTTGGATAAAGTGCTTATAGGTTATTGTAGCCCTGTCCATAGTCTTCATTTTCCATTAGGTTTGATTCCCTGCGATCGAAGGGTTTGGACACAGTGGCCATATCCCTCACACAGCACTTTCAAGAGAATTTCACTCTAAGTCAAATTTTCAAAAATGTGTAAAAATTTTCACAAATACAATTTGGATAAAGTGCTTATAGGTTATTGTAGCTTATAGGTTATTGTAGCCCTGTCCATAGTCTTCATTTTCCATTAGGTTTGATTCCCTGCGATCGAAGGGTTTGGACACAGTGGCCATATCCCTCACACAGCACTTTCAAGAGAATTTCACTCTAAGTCAAATTTTCAAAAATGTATAAAATTTTTCACAAATACAATTTGGATAAAGTGCTTATAGGTTATTGTAGCCCTGTCCATAGTCTTCATTTTCCATTAGGTTTGATTCCCTGCGATCGAAGGGTTTGGACACAGTGGCCATATCCCTCACACAGCACTTTCAAGAGAATTTCACTCTAAGTCAAATTTTCAAAAATGTGTAAAAATTTTCACAAATACAATTTGGATAAAGTGCTTATAGGTTATTGTAGCTTATAGGTTATTGTAGCCCTGTCCATAATCTTCATTTTCCATTAGGTTTGATGTCCTGCGATCGAAGGGTTTGGACACAGTGGCCATATCCCTCACACAGCACTTTCAAGAGAATTTCACTCTAAGTCAAATTTTCAAAAATGTGTAAAAATTTTCACAAATACAATTTGGATAAAGTGCTTATAGGTTATTGTAGCCCTGTCCATAGTCTTCATTTTCCATTAGGTTTGATTCCCTGCGATCGAAGGGTTTGGACACAGTGGCCATATCCCTCATACAGCACTTTCAAGAGAATTTCACTCTTAGTCAAATTTTCAAAAATGTGTAAAAATTTTCACAAATACAATTTGGATAAAGTGCTTATAGGTTATTGTAGCCCTGTCAATAGTCTTCATTTTCCATTAGGTTTGATTCCATGCGATCGAAGGTTTTGGACACAGTGGCCATATCCCTCACACAGCACTTTCAAGAGAATTTCACTCTAAGTCAAATTTTCAAAAATGTGTAAAAATTTTCACAAATACAATTTGGATAAAGTGTCCATAGTCTTCATTTTCCATTAGGTTTGATTCCCTGCGATCGAAGGGTTTGGACACAGTGGCCATATCCCTCACACAGCACTTTCAAGAGAATTTCACTCTAAGTCAAATTTTCAAAAATGTGTAAAAATTTTCACAAATACAATTTGGATAAAGTGCTTATAGGTTATTGTAGCCCTGTCCATAGTCTTCATTTTCCATTAGGTTTGATTCCCTGCGATCGAAGGGTTTGGACACAGTGGCCATATCCCTCACACAGCACTTTCAAGAGAATTTCACTCTAAGTCAAATTTTCAAAAATGTATAAAAATTTTCACAAATACAATTTGGATAAAGTGCTTATAGGTTATTGTAGCCCTGTCCATAGTCTTCATTTTCCATTAGGTTTGATTCCCTGCGATCGAAGGGTTTGGACACAGTGGCCATATCCCTCACACAGCACTTTCAAGAGAATTTCACTCTAAGTCAAATTTTCAAAAATGTGTAAAAATTTTCACAAATACAATTTGGATAAAGTGCTTATAGGTTATTGTAGCCCTGTCCATAGTCTTCATTTTCCATTAGGTTTGATTCCCTGCGATCGAAGGGTTTGGACACAGTGGCCATATCCCTCACACAGCACTTTCAAGAGAATTTCACTCTAAGTCAAATTTTCAAAAATGTGTAAAAATTTTCACAAATACAATTTGGATAAAGTGCTTATAGGTTATTGTAGCCCTGTCCATAGTCTTCATTTTCCATTAGGTTTGATTCCCTGCGATCGAAGGGTTTGGACACAGTGGCCATATCCCTCACACAGCACTTTCAAGAGAATTTCACTCTAAGTCAAATTTTCAAAAATGTGTAAAAATTTTCACAAATACAATTTGGATAAAGTGCTTATAGGTTATTGTAGCCCTGTCCATAGTCTTCATTTTCCATTAGGTTTGATTCCCTGCGATCGAAGGGTTTGGACACAGTGGCCATACCCTCACACAGCACTTTCAAGAGAATTTCACTCTAAGTCAAATTTTCAAAAATGTATAAAAATTTTCACAAATACAATTTGGATAAAGTGCTTATAGGTTATTGTAGCCCTGTCCATAGTCTTCATTTTCCATTAGGTTTGATTCCCTGCGATCGAAGGGTTTGGACACAGTGGCCATATCCCTCACACAGCACTTTCAAGAGAATTTCACTCTAAGTCAAATTTTCAAAAATGTGTAAAAATTTTCACAAATACAATTTGGATAAAGTGCTTATAGGTTATTGTAGCCCTGTCCATAGTCTTCATTTTCCATTAGGTTTGATTCCCTGCGATCGAAGGGTTTGGACACAGTGGCCATATCCCTCACACAGCACTTTCAAGAGAATTTCACTCTAAGTCAAATTTTCAAAAATGTGTAAAAATTTTCACAAATACAATTTGGATAAAGTGCTTATAGGTTATTGTAGCTTATAGGTTATTGTAGCCCTGTACATAGTCTTCATTTTCCATTAGGTTTGATTCCCTGCGATCGAAGGGTTTGGACACAGTGGCCATATCCCTCACACAGCACTTTCAAGAGAATTTCACTCTATGTCAAATTTTCAAAAATGTGTAAAAATTTTCACAAATACAATTTGGATAAAGTGCTTACAGGTTATTGTAGTCCTGTCCATAGTCTTCATTTTCCATTAGGTTTGATTCCCTGCGATCGAAGGGTTTGGACACAGTGGCCATATCCCTCACACAGCACTTTCAAGAGAATTTCACTCTATGTCAAATTTTCAAAAATGTGTAAAAATTTTCACAAATACAATTTGGATAAAGTGCTTATAGGTTATTGTAGCCCTGTCCATAGTCTTCATTTTCCATTAGGTTTGATTCCCTGCGATCGAAGGGTTTGGACACAGTGGCCATATCCCTCATACAGCACTTTCAAGAGAATTTCACTCTAAGTCAAATTTTCAAAAATGTGTAAAAATTTTCACAAATACAATTTGGATGAAGTGCTTATAGGTTATTGTAGCTTATAGGTTATTGTAGCCCTGTCCATAGTCTTCATTTTCCATTAGGTTTGATTCCCTGCGATCGAAGGGTTTGGACACAGTGGCCATATCCCTCACACAGCACTTTCAAGAGAATTTCACTCTAAGTCAAATTTTCAAAAATGTATAAAAATTTTCACAAATACAATTTGGATAAAGTGCTTATAGGTTATTGTAGCCCTGTCCATAGTCTTCATTTTCCATTAGGTTTGATTCCCTGCGATCGAAGGGTTTGGACACAGTGGCCATATCCCTCATACAGCACTTTCAAGAGAATTTCACTCTAAGTCAAATTTTCAAAAATGTGTAAAAATTTTCACAAATACAATTTGGATAAAGTGCTTATAGGTTATTGTAGCCCTGTCAATAGTCTTCATTTTCCATTAGGTTTGATTCCATGCGATCGAAGGTTTTGGACACAGTGGCCATATCCCTCACACAGCACTTTCAAGAGAATTTCACTCTAAGTCAAATTTTCAAAAATGTGTAAAAATTTTCACAAATACAATTTGGATAAAGTGTCCATAGTCTTCATTTTCCATTAGGTTTGATTCCCTGCGATCGAAGGGTTTGGACACAGTGGCCATATCCCTCACACAGCACTTTCAAGAGAATTTCACTCTAAGTCAAATTTTCAAAAATGTATAAAAATTTTCACAAATACAATTTGGATAAAGTGCTTATAGGTTATTGTAGCCCTGTCCATAGTCTTCATTTTCCATTAGGTTTGATTCCCTGCGATCGAAGGGTTTGGACACAGTGGCCATATCCCTCACACAGCACTTTCAAGAGAATTTCACTCTAAGTCAAATTTTCAAAAATGTGTAAAAATTTTCACAAATACAATTTGGATAAAGTGCTTATAGGTTATTGTAGCTTATAGGTTATTGTAGCCCTGTCCATAGTCTTCATTTTCCATTAGGTTTGATTCCCTGCGATCGAAGGGTTTGGACACAGTGGCCATATCCCTCACACAGCACTTTCAAGAGAATTTCACTCTATGTCAAATTTTCAAAAATGTGTAAAAATTTTCACAAATACAATTTGGATAAAGTGCTTACAGGTTATTGTAGCCCTGTCCATAGTCTTCATTTTCCATTAGGTTTGATTCCTTGCGATCGAAGGGTTTGGACACAGTGGCCATATCCCTCACACAGCACTTTCAAGAGAATTTCACTCTATGTCAAATTTTCAAAAATGTGTAAAAATTTTCACAAATACAATTTGGATAAAGTGCTTACAGGTTATTGTAGCCCTGTCCATAGTCTTCATTTTCCATTAGGTTTGATTCCCTGCGATAGAAGGGTTTGGACACAGCGGCCATATCCCTCACACAGCACTTTCAAGAGAATTTCACTCTATGTCAAATTTTCAAAAATGTGTAAAAATTTTCACAAATACAATTTGGATAAAGTGCTTACAGGTTATTGTAGCCCTGTCCATAGTCTTCATTTTCCATTACGTTTGGTTCCCTGCGATCGAAGGGTTTGGACACAGTGGCCATATCCCTCACACAGCACTTTCAAGAGAATTTCACTCTAAGTCAAATTTTCAAAAATGTGTAAAAATTTTCACAAATACAATTTGGATAAAGTGCTTATAGGTTATTGTAGCCCTGTCCATAGTCTTCATTTTCCATTACGTTTGATTCCCTGCGATTGAAGGGTTTGGACACAGTGGCCATATCCCTCACACAGCACTTTCAAGAGAATTTCACTCTAAGTCAAATTTTCAAAAATGTATAAAAATTTTCACAAATACAATTTGGATAAAGTGTTTATAGGTTATTGTAGCTTATAGGTTATTGTAGCCCTGTCCAAAGTCTTCATTTTCCATTAGGTTTGATTCCCTGCGATCGAAGGGTTTGGACACAGTGGCCATATCCCTCACACAGCACTTTCAAGAGAATTTCACTCTAAGTCAAATTTTCAAAAATGTGTAAAAATTTTCACAAATACAATTTGGATAAAGTGCTTATAGGTTATTGTAGCCCTGTCCATAGTCTTCATTTTCCATTAGGTTTGATTCCCTGCGATCGAAGGGTTTGGACACAGTGGCCATATCCCTCACACAGCACTTTAAAGAGAATTTCACTCTAAGTCAAATTTTCAAAAATGTATAAAAATTTTCACTAACACAATTTGGATAAAGTGCTTATAGGTAATTGTAGCCCTGTCCATAGTCTTCATTTTCCATTAGGCTTGGTTCCCTGCGATCGAAGGGTTTGGACACAGTGGCCATATCCCTCACACAGCACTTTCAAGAGAATTTCACTCTAAGTCAAATTTTCAAAAATGTGTAAAAATTTTCACAAATACAATTTGGATAAAGTGCTTATAGGTTATTGTAGCCCTGTCCATAGTCTTCATTTTCCATTAGGTTTGATTCCCTGCGATCGAAGGGTTTGGACACAGTGGCCATATCCCTCACACAGCACTTTCAAGAGAATTTCACTCTAAGTAAAATTTTCAAAAATGTGTAAAAATTTTCACAAATACAATTTGGATAAAGTGCTTATAGGTTATTGTAGCGCTGTCCATAGTCTTCATTTTCTATTAGGTTTGATTCCCTGCGATCGAAGGGTTTGGACACAGTGGCCATATCCCTCACACAGCACTTTCAAGAGAATTTCACTCTAAGTCAAATTTTCAAAAATGTGTAAAAATTTTCACAAATACAATTTGGATAAAGTGCTTATAGGTTATAGTAGCCCTGTCCATAGTCTTCATTTTCCATTAGGTTTGATTCCCTGCGATCGAAGGGTTTGGACACAGTGGCTATATCCCTCACACAGCACTTTCAAGAGAATTTCACTCTAAGTCAAATTTTCAAAAATGTGTTAAAATTTTCACAAATACAATTTGGATAAAATGCTTATAGGTTATTGTAGCCCTGTCCATAGTCTTCATTTTCCATTAGGTTTGATTCCCTGCGATCGAAGGGTTTGGACACAGTGGCCATATCCCTCATACAGCACTTTCAAGAGAATTTCACTCTAAGTCAAATTTTCAAAAATGTGTAAAAATTTTCACAAATACAATTTGGATAAAGTGTCCATAATCTTCATTTTCCATTAGGTTTGATTCCCTGCGATCGAAGGGTTTGGACACAGTGGCCATATCCCTCACACAGCACTTTCAAGAGAATTTCACTCTAAGTCAAATTTTCAAAAATGTATAAAAATTTTCACAAATACAATTTGGATAAAGTGCTTATAGGTTATTGTAGCCCTGTCCATAGTCTTCATTTTCCATTAGGTTTGATTCCCTGCGATCGAAGGGTTTGGACACAGTGGCCATATCCCTCACACAGCACTTTCAAGAGAATTTCACTCTAAGTCAAATTTTCAAAAATGTGTAAAAATTTTCACAAATACAATTTGGATAAAGTGCTTATAGGTTATTGTAGCTTATAGGTTATTGTAGCCCTGTCCATAGTCTTCATTTTCCATTAGGTTTGATTCCCTGTGATCGAAGGGTTTGGACACAGTGGCCATATCCCTCACACAGCACTTTCAAGAGAATTTCACTCTAAGTCAAATTTTCAAAAATGTGTAAAAATTTTCACAAATACAATTTGGATGAAGTGCTTACAGGTTATTGTAGCCCTGTCCATAGTCTTCATTTTCCATTAGGTTTGATTCCCTGCGATCGAAGGGTTTGGACACAGTGGCCATATCCCTCACACAGCACTTTCAAGAGAATTTCACTCTAAGTCAAATTTTCAAAAATGTATAAAAATTTTCACAAATACAATTTGGATAAAGTGCTTATAGGTTATTGTAGCCCTGTCCATAGTCTTCATTTTCCATTAAGTTTGGTTCCCTGCGATCGAAGGGTTTGGACACAGTGGCCATATCCCTCACACAGCACTTTCAAGAGAATTTCACTCTAAGTCAAATTTTCAAAAATGTGTAAAAATTTTCACAAATACAATTTGGATAAAGTGCTTATAGGTTATTGTAGCCCTGTCCATAGTCTTCATTTTCCATTAGGTTTGATTCCCTGCGATCGAAGGGTTTGGACACAGTGGCCATATCCCTCGCACAGCACTTTCAAGAGAATTTCACTCTAAGTCAAATTTTCAAAAATGTATAAAAATTTTCACAAATACAATTTGGATAAAGTGCTTATAGGTTATTGTAGCTTATAGGTTATTGTAGCCCTGTCCATAGTCTTCATTTTCCATTAGGTTTGATTCCCTGCGATCGAAGGGTTTGGACACAGTGGCCATATCCCTCACACAGCACTTTCAAGAGAATTTCACTCTAAGTCAAATTTTCAAAAATGTGTAAAAATTTTCACAAATACAATTTGGATAAAGTGCTTATAGGTTATTGTAGCCCTGTCCATAGTCTTCATTTTCCATTAGGTTTGATTCCCTGCGATCGAAGGGTTTGGACACAGTGGCCATATCCCTCACACAGCACTTTAAAGAGAATTTCACTCTAAGTCAAATTTTCAAAAATGTATAAAAATTTTCACTAATACAATTTGGATAAAGTGCTTATAGGTTATTGTAGCCCTGTCCATAGTCTTCATTTTCCATTAGGTTTGGTTCCCTGCGATCGAAGGGTTTGGACACAGTGGCCATATCCCTCACACAGCACTTTCAAGAGAATTTCACTATAAGTCAAATTTTCAAAAATGTGTAAAAATTTTCACAAATACAATTTGGATAAAGTGCTTATAGGTTATTGTAGCCCTGTCCATAGTCTTCATTTTCCATTAGGTTTGATTCCCTGCGATCGAAGGGTTTGGACACAGAGGCTATATCCCTCACACAGCACTTTCAAGAGAATTTCACTCTAAGTCAAATTTTCAAAAATGTGTAAACATTTTCACAAATACAATTTGGATAAAATGCTTATAGGTTATTGTAGCCCTGTCCATAGTCTTCATTTTCCATTAGGTTTGATTCCCTGCGATCGAAGGGTTTGGACACAGTGGCCATATCCCTCATACAGCACTTTCAAGAGAATTTCACTCTAAGTCAAATTTTCAAAAATGTGTAAAAATTTTCACAAATACAATTTGGATAAAGTGTCCATAATCTTCATTTTCCATTAGGTTTGATTCCCTGCGATCGAAGGGTTTGGACACAGTGGCCATATCCCTCACACAGCACTTTCAAGAGAATTTCACTCTAAGTCAAATTTTCAAAAATGTATAAAAATTTTCACAAATACAATTTGGATAAAGTGCTTATAGGTTATTGTAGCTTATAGGTTATTGTAGCCCTGTCCATAGTCTTCATTTTCCATTAGGTTTGATTCCCTGCGATCGAAGGGTTTGGACACAGTGGCCATATCCCTCACACAGCACTTTCAAGAGAATTTCACTCTAAGTCAAATTTTCAAAAATGTGTAAAAATTTTCACAAATACAATTTGGATAAAGTGCTTATAGGTTATTGTAGCTTATAGGTTATTGTAGCCCTGTCCATAGTCTTCATTTTCCATTAGGTTTGATTCCCTGCGATCGAAGGGTTTGGACACAGTGGCCATATCCCTCACACAGCACTTTCAAGAGAATTTCACTCTAAGTCAAATTTTCAAAAATGTGTAAAAATTTTCACAAATACAATTTGGATAAAGTGCTTACAGGTTATTGTAGCCCTGTCCATAGTCTTCATTTTCCATTAGGTTTGATTCCCTGCGATCGAAGGGTTTGGACACAGTGGCCATATCCCTCACACAGCACTTTCAAGAGAATTTCACTCTAAGTCAAATTTTCAAAAATGTATAAAAATTTTCACAAATACAATTTGGATAAAGTGCTTATAGGTTATTGTAGCCCTGTCCATAGTCTTCATTTTCCATTAAGTTTGGTTCCCTGCGATCGAAGGGTTTGGACACAGTGGCCATATCCCTCACACAGCACTTTCAAGAGAATTTCACTCTAAGTCAAATTTTCAAAAATGTGTAAAAATTTTCACAAATACAATTTGGATAAAGTGCTTACAGGTTATTGTAGCCCTGTCCATAGTCTTCATTTTCCATTAGGTTTGATTCCCTGCGATCGAAGGGTTTGGACACAGTGGCCATATCCCTCACACAGCACTTTCAAGAGAATTTCACTCTAAGTCAAATTTTCAAAAATGTATAAAAATTTTCACAAATACAATTTGGATAAAGTGCTTATAGGTTATTGTAGCCCTGTCCATAGTCTTCATTTTCCATTAAGTTTGGTTCCCTGCGATCGAAGGGTTTGGACACAGTGGCCATATCCCTCACACAGCACTTTCAAGAGAATTTCACTCTAAGTCAAATTTTCAAAAATGTGTAAAAATTTTCACAAATACAATTTGGATAAAGTGCTTATAGGTTATTGTAGCCCTGTCCATAGTCTTCATTTTCCAGTAGGTTTGATTCCCTGCGATCGAAGGGTTTGGACACAGTGGCCATATCCCTCGCACAGCACTTTCAAGAGAATTTCACTCTAAGTCAAATTTTCAAAAATGTATAAAAATTTTCACAAATACAATTTGGATAAAGTGCTTATAGGTTATTGTAGCTTATAGGTTATTGTAGCCCTGTCCATAGTCTTCATTTTCCATTAGGTTTGATTCCCTGCGATCGAAGGGTTTGGACACAGTGGCCATATCCCTCACACAGCACTTTCAAGAGAATTTCACTCTAAGTCAAATTTTCAAAAATGTGTAAAAATTTTCACAAATACAATTTGGATAAAGTGCTTATAGGTTATTGTAGCCCTGTCCATAGTCTTCATTTTCCATTAGGTTTGATTCCCTGCGATCGAAGGGTTTGGACACAGTGGCCATATCCCTCACACAGCACTTTCAAGAGAATTTCACTCTAAGTCAAATTTTCAAAAATGTATAAAAATTTTCACAAATACAATTTGGATAAAGTGCTTATAGGTTATTGTAGCTTATAGGTTATTGTAGCCCTGTCCATAGTCTTCATTTTCCATTAGGTTTGATTCCCTGCGATCGAAGGGTTTGGACACAGTGGCCATATCCCTCACACAGCACTTTCAAGAGAATTTCACTCTAAGTAAAATTTTCAAAAATGTGTAAAAATTTTCACAAATACAATTTGGATAAAGTGCTTATAGGTTATTGTAGCCCTGTCCATAGTCTTCATTTTCCATTAGGTTTGGTTCCCTGCGATCGAAGGGTTTGGACACAGTGGCCATATCCCTCACACAGCACTTTCAAGAGAATTTCACTCTAAGTCAAATTTTCAAAAATGTGTAAAAATTTTCACAAATACAATTTGGATAAAGTGCTTATAGGTTATTGTAGCCCTGTCCATAGTCTTCATTTTCCATTAGGTTTGATTCCCTGCGATCGAAGGGTTTGGACACAGTGGCCATATCCCTCACACAGCACTTTCAAGAGAATTTCACTCTAAGTCAAATTTTCAAAAATGTATAAAAATTTTCACAAATACAATTTGGATTAAGTGCTTATAGGTTATTGTAGCTTATAGGTTATTGTAGCCCTGTCCATAGTCTTCATTTTCCATTAGGTTTGATTCCCTGCGATCGAAGGGTTTGGACACAGTGGCCATATCCCTCACACAGCACTTTCAAGAGAATTTCACTCTAAGTCAAATTTTCAAAAATGTGTAAAAATTTTCACAAATACAATTTGGATAAAGTGCTTATAGGTTATTGTAGCCCTGTCCATAGTCTTCATTTTCCATTAGGTTTGATTCCCTGCGATCGAAGGGTTTGGACACAGTGGTCATATCCCTCACACAGCACTTTCAAGAGAATTTCACTCTAAGTCAAATTTTCAAAAATGTATAAAAATTTTCACAAATACAATTTGGATAAAGTGCTTATAGGTTATTGTAGCCCTGTCCATAGTCTTCATTTTCCATTAGGCTTGGTTCCCTGCGATTGAAGGGTTTGGACACAGTGGCCATATCCCTCACACAGCACTTTCAAGAGAATTTCACTCTAAGTCAAATTTTCAAAAATGTGTAAAAATTTTCACAAATACAATTTGGATAAAGTGCTTATAGGTTATTGTAGCCCTGTCCATAGTCTTCATTTTCCACTAGGTTTGATTCCCTGCGATCGAAGGGTTTGGACACAGTGGCCATATCCCTCACACAGCACTTTCAAGAGAATTTCACTCTAAGTCAAATTTTCAAAAATGTATAAAAATTTTCACAAATACAATTTGGATAAAGTGCTTATAGGTTATTGTAGCTTATAGGTTATTGTAGCCCTGTCCATAGTCTTCATTTTCCATTAGGTTTGATTCCCTGCGATCGAAGGGTTTGGACACAGTGGCCATATCCCTCACACTGCACTTTCAAGAGAATTTCACTCTAAGTCAAATTTTCAAAAATGTGTAAAAATTTTCACAAATACAATTTGGATAAAGTGCTTATAGGTTATTGTAGCCCTGTCCATAGTCTTCATTTTCCATTAGGTTTGATTCCCTGCGATCGAAGGGTTTGGACACAGTGGTCATATCCCTCACACAGCACTTTCAAGAGAATTTCACTCTAAGTCAAATTTTCAAAAATGTATAAAAATTTTCACAAATACAATTTGGATAAAGTGCTTATAGGTTATTGTAGCCCTGTCCATAGTCTTCATTTTCCATTAGGCTTGGTTCCCTGCGATCGAAGGGTTTGGACACAGTGGCCATATCCCTCACACAGCACTTTCAAGAGAATTTCACTCTAAGTCAAATTTTCAAAAATGTGTAAAAATTTTCACAAATACAATTTGGATAAAGTGCTTATAGGTTATTGTAGCCCTGTCCATAGTCTTCATTTTCCATTAGGTTTGATTCCCTGCGATCGAAGGGTTTGGACACAGTGGCCACATCCCTCACACAGCACTTTCAAGAGAATTTCACTCTAAGTCAAATTTTCAAAAATGTGTAAAAATTTTCACAAATACAATTTGGATAAAGTGCTTATAGGTTATTGTAGCCCTGTCCATAGTCTTCATTTTCCATTAGGTTTTATTCCCTGCGATCGAAGGGTTTGGACACAGTGGCCATATCCCTCACACAGCACTTTCAAGAGAATTTCACTCTAAGTCAAATTTTCAAAAATGTGTAAAAATTTTCACAAATACAATTTGGATAAAGTGCTTATAGGTTATTGTAGCCCTGTCCATAGTCTTCATTTTCCATTAGGTTTGATTCCCTGCGATCGAAGGGTTTGGACACAGTGGCCATATCCCTCACACAGCACTTTCAAGAGAATTTCACTCTAAGTCAAATTTTCAAAAATGTATAAAAATTTTCACAAATACAATTTGGATAAAGTGCTTATAGGTTATTGTAGCCCTGTCCATAGTCTTCATTTTCCATTAGGTTTGATTCCCTGCGATCGAAGGGTTTGGACACAGTGGCCATATCCCTCACACAGCACTTTCAAGAGAATTTCACTCTAAGTCAAATTTTCAAAAATGTGTAAAAATTTTCACAAATACAATTTGGATAAAGTGCTTATAGGTTATTGTAGCCCTGTCCATAGTCTTCATTTTCCATTAGGTTTGATTCCCTGCGATCGAAGGGTTTGGACACAGTGGCCATATCCCTCACACAGCACTTTCAAGAGAATTTCACTCTAAGTCAAATTTTCAAAAATGTATAAAAATTTTCACAAATACAATTTGGATAAAGTGCTTATAGGTTATTGTAGCTTATAGGTTATTGTAGCCCTGTCCATAGTCTTCATTTTCCATTAGGTTTGATTCCCTGCGATCGAAGGGTTTGGACACAGTGGCCATATCCCTCACACAGCACTTTCAAGAGAATTTCACTCTAAGTCAAATTTTCAAAAATGTATAAAAATTTTCACAAATACAATTTGGATAAAGTGCTTATAGGTTATTGTAGCCCTGTCCATAGTCTTCATTTTCCATTAGGCTTGGTTCCCTGCGATCGAAGGGTTTGGACACAGTGGCCATATCCCTCACACAGCACTTTCAAGAGAATTTCACTCTAAGTCAAATTTTCAAAATTGTGTAAAAATTTTCACAAATACAATTTGGATAAAGTGCTTATAGGTTATTGTAGCCCTGTCCATAGTCTTCATTTTCCATTAGGTTTGATTCCCTGCGATCGAGGGGTTTGGACACAGTGGCCATATCCCTCACACAGCACTTTCAAGAGAATTTCACTCTAAGTCAAATTTTCAAAAATGTTTAAAAATTTTCACAAATACAATTTGGATAAAGTGCTTATAGGTTATTTTAGCCCTGTCCATAGTCTTCATTTTCCATTAGGTTTGATTCCCTGCGATCGAAGGGTTTGGACACAGTGGCCATATCCCTCACACAGCACTTTCAAGAGAATTTCACTCTAAGTCAAATTTTCAAAAATGTATAAATATTTTCACAAATACAATTTGTATAAAGTGCTTATAGGTTATTGTAGCTTATAGGTTATTGTAGCCCTGTCCATAGTCTTCATTTTCCATTAGGTTTGATTCCCTGCGATCGAAGGGTTTGGACACAGTGGCCATATCCCTCACACAGCACTTTCAAGAGAATTTCACTCTAAGTCAAATTTTCAAAAATGTTTAAAAATTTTCACAAATACAATTTGGATAAAGTGCTTATAGGTTATTGTAGCCCTGTCCATAGTCTTCATTTTCCATTAGGTTTGATTCCCTGCGATCGAAGGGTTTGGACACAGTGGCCATATCCCTCACACAGCACTTTCAAGAGAATTTCACTCTAAGTCAAATTTTCAAAAATGTATAAAAATTTTCACAAATACAATTTGGATAAAGTGCTTATAGGTTATTGTAGCCCTGTCCATACTCTTCATTTTCCATTAGGTTTGATTCCCTGCGATCGAAGGGTTTGGACACAGTGGCCATATCCCTCACACAGCACTTTCAAGAGAATTTCACTCTAAGTCAAATTTTTAAAAATGTGTAAAAATTTTCACAAATACAATTTGGATAAAGTGCTTATAGGTTATTGTAGCCATGTCCATAGTCTTCATTTTCCATTAGGTTTGATTCCCTGCGATCGAAGGGTTTGGACACAGTGGCCATATCCCTCACACAGCACTTTCAAGAGAATTTCACTCTAAGTCAAATTTTCAAAAATGTATAAAAATTTTCACAAATACAATTTGGATAAAGTGCTTATAGGTTATTGTTGCCCTATCCATAGTCTTCATTTTCCATTAGGTTTGATTCCCTGCGATCGAAGGGTTTGGACACAGTGGCCATATCCCTCACACAGCACTTTCAAGAGAATTTCACTCTAAGTCAAATTTTCAAAAATGTGTAAAAATTTTCACAAATACAATTTGGATAAAGTGCTTATAGGTTATTGTAGCCCTGTCCATAGTCTTCATTTTCCATTAGGTTTGATTCCCTGCGATCGAAGGGTTTGGACACAGTGGCCATATCCCTCACACAGCACTTTCAAGAGAATTTCACTCTAAGTCAAATTTTCAAAAATGTGTAAAAATTTTCACAAATACAATTTGGATAAAGTGCTTATAGGTTATTGTAGCCCTGTCCATAGTCTTCATTTTCCATTAGGTTTGATTCCCTGCGATCGAAGGGTTTGGACACAGTGGCCATATCCCTCACACAGCACTTTCAAGAGAATTTCACTCTAAGTCAAATTTTCAAAAATGTATAAAAATTTTCACAAATACAATTTGGATAAAGTGCTTATAGGTTATTGTAGCTTATAGGTTATTGTTGCCCTGTCCATAGTCTTCATTTTCCATTAGGTTTGATTCCCTGCGATCGAAGGGTTTGGACACAGTGGCCATATCCCTCACACAGCACTTTCAAGAGAATTTCACCCTAAGTCAAATTTTCAAAAATGTGTAAAAATTTTCACAAATACAATTTGGATAAAGTCCTTATAGGTTATTGTAGCCCTGTCCATAGTCTTCATTTTCCATTAGGTTTGATTCCCTGCGATCGAAGGGTTTGAACACAGTGGCCATATCCCTCACACAGCACTTTCAAGAGAATTTCACTCTAAGTCAAATTTTCAAAAATGTATAAAAATTTTCACAAATACAATTTGGATAAAGTGCTTATAGGTTATTGTAGCCCTGTCCATAGTCTTCATTTTCCATTAGGTTTGATTCCCTGCGATCGAAGGGTTTGGACACAGTGGCCATATCCCTCACACAGCACTTTCAAGAGAATTTCACTCTAAGTCAAATTTTCAAAAATGTGTAAAAATTTTCACAAATACAATTTGGATAAAGTGCTTATAGGTTATTGTAGCTTATAGGTTATTGTAGCCCTGTCCATGGTCTTCATTTTCCATTAGGTTTGATTCCCTGCGATCGAAGGGTTTGGACACAGTGGCCATATCCCTCACACAGCACTTTCAAGAGAATTTCACTCTAAGTCAAATTTTCAAAAATGTGTAAAAATTTTCACAAATACAATTTGGATAACGTGCTTATAGGTTATTGTAGCCCTGTCCATAGTCTTCATTTTCCATTAGGTTTGATTCCCTGCGATCGAAGGGTTTGGACACAGTGGCCATATCCCTCACACAGCACTTTCAAGAGAATTTCACTCTAAGTCAAATTTTCAAAAATGTGTAAAAATTTTCACAAATACAATTTGGATAAAGTGCTTATAGGTTATTGTAGCCCTGTCCATAGTCTTCATTTTCCATTAGGTTTGATTCCCTGCGATCGAAGGGTTTGGACACAGTGGTCATATCCCTCACACAGCACTTTCAAGAGAATTTCACTCTAAGTCAAATTTTCAAAAATGTATAAAAATTTTCACAAATACAATTTGGATAAAGTGCTTATAGGTTATTGTAGCCCTGTCCATAGTCTTCATTTTCCATTAGGCTTGGTTCCCTGCGATTGAAGGGTTTGGACACAGTGGCCATATCCCTCACACAGCACTTTCAAGAGAATTTCACTCTAAGTCAAATTTTCAAAAATGTGTAAAAATTTTCACAAATACAATTTGGATAAAGTGCTTATAGGTTATTGTAGCCCTGTCCATAGTCTTCATTTTCCACTAGGTTTGATTCCCTGCGATCGAAGGGTTTGGACACAGTGGCCATATCCCTCACACAGCACTTTCAAGAGAATTTCACTCTAAGTCAAATTTTCAAAAATGTATAAAAATTTTCACAAATACAATTTGGATAAAGTGCTTATAGGTTATTGTAGCTTATAGGTTATTGTAGCCCTGTCCATAGTCTTCATTTTCCATTAGGTTTGATTCCCTGCGATCGAAGGGTTTGGACACAGTGGCCATATCCCTCACACTGCACTTTCAAGAGAATTTCACTCTAAGTCAAATTTTCAAAAATGTGTAAAAATTTTCACAAATACAATTTGGATAAAGTGCTTATAGGTTATTGTAGCCCTGTCCATAGTCTTCATTTTCCATTAGGTTTGATTCCCTGCGATCGAAGGGTTTGGACACAGTGGTCATATCCCTCACACAGCACTTTCAAGAGAATTTCACTCTAAGTCAAATTTTCAAAAATGTATAAAAATTTTCACAAATACAATTTGGATAAAGTGCTTATAGGTTATTGTAGCCCTGTCCATAGTCTTCATTTTCCATTAGGCTTGGTTCCCTGCGATCGAAGGGTTTGGACACAGTGGCCATATCCCTCACACAGCACTTTCAAGAGAATTTCACTCTAAGTCAAATTTTCAAAAATGTGTAAAAATTTTCACAAATACAATTTGGATAAAGTGCTTATAGGTTATTGTAGCCCTGTCCATAGTCTTCATTTTCCATTAGGTTTGATTCCCTGCGATCGAAGGGTTTGGACACAGTGGCCACATCCCTCACACAGCACTTTCAAGAGAATTTCACTCTAAGTCAAATTTTCAAAAATGTGTAAAAATTTTCACAAATACAATTTGGATAAAGTGCTTATAGGTTATTGTAGCCCTGTCCATAGTCTTCATTTTCCATTAGGTTTTATTCCCTGCGATCGAAGGGTTTGGACACAGTGGCCATATCCCTCACACAGCACTTTCAAGAGAATTTCACTCTAAGTCAAATTTTCAAAAATGTGTAAAAATTTTCACAAATACAATTTGGATAAAGTGCTTATAGGTTATTGTAGCCCTGTCCATAGTCTTCATTTTCCATTAGGTTTGATTCCCTGCGATCGAAGGGTTTGGACACAGTGGCCATATCCCTCACACAGCACTTTCAAGAGAATTTCACTCTAAGTCAAATTTTCAAAAATGTATAAAAATTTTCACAAATACAATTTGGATAAAGTGCTTATAGGTTATTGTAGCCCTGTCCATAGTCTTCATTTTCCATTAGGTTTGATTCCCTGCGATCGAAGGGTTTGGACACAGTGGCCATATCCCTCACACAGCACTTTCAAGAGAATTTCACTCTAAGTCAAATTTTCAAAAATGTGTAAAAATTTTCACAAATACAATTTGGATAAAGTGCTTATAGGTTATTGTAGCCCTGTCCATAGTCTTCATTTTCCATTAGGTTTGATTCCCTGCGATCGAAGGGTTTGGACACAGTGGCCATATCCCTCACACAGCACTTTCAAGAGAATTTCACTCTAAGTCAAATTTTCAAAAATGTATAAAAATTTTCACAAATACAATTTGGATAAAGTGCTTATAGGTTATTGTAGCCCTGTCCATAGTCTTCATTTTCCATTAGGCTTGGTTCCCTGCGATCGAAGGGTTTGGACACAGTGGCCATATCCCTCACACAGCACTTTCAAGAGAATTTCACTCTAAGTCAAATTTTCAAAATTGTGTAAAAATTTTCACAAATACAATTTGGATAAAGTGCTTATAGGTTATTGTAGCCCTGTCCATAGTCTTCATTTTCCATTAGGTTTGATTCCCTGCGATCGAGGGGTTTGGACACAGTGGCCATATCCCTCACACAGCACTTTCAAGAGAATTTCACTCTAAGTCAAATTTTCAAAAATGTTTAAAAATTTTCACAAATACAATTTGGATAAAGTGCTTATAGGTTATTTTAGCCCTGTCCATAGTCTTCATTTTCCATTAGGTTTGATTCCCTGCGATCGAAGGGTTTGGACACAGTGGCCATATCCCTCACACAGCACTTTCAAGAGAATTTCACTCTAAGTCAAATTTTCAAAAATGTATAAATATTTTCACAAATACAATTTGTATAAAGTGCTTATAGGTTATTGTAGCTTATAGGTTATTGTAGCCCTGTCCATAGTCTTCATTTTCCATTAGGTTTGATTCCCTGCGATCGAAGGGTTTGGACACAGTGGCCATATCCCTCACACAGCACTTTCAAGAGAATTTCACTCTAAGTCAAATTTTCAAAAATGTGTAAAAATTTTCACAAATACAATTTGGATAAAGTGCTTATAGGTTATTGTAGCCCTGTCCATAGTCTTCATTTTCCATTAGGTTTGATTCCCTGCGATCGAAGGGTTTGGACACAGTGGCCATATCCCTCACACAGCACTTTCAAGAGAATTTCACTCTAAGTAAAATTTTCAAAAATGTATAAAAATTTTCACAAATACAATTTGGATAAAGTGCTTATAGGTTATTGTAGCCCTGTCCATAGTCTTCATTTTCCATTAGGTTTGATTCCCTGCGATCGAAGGGTTTGGACACAGTGGCCATATCCCTCACACAGCACTTTCAAGAGAATTTCACTCTAAGTCAAATTTTTAAAAATGTGTAAAAATTTTCACAAATACAATTTGGATAAAGCGCTTATAGGTTATTGTAGCCATGTCCATAGTCTTCATTTTCCATTAGGTTTGATTCCCTGCGATCGAAGGGTTTGGACACAGTGGCCATATCCCTCACACAGCACTTTCAAGAGAATTTCACTCTAAGTCAAATTTTCAAAAATGTATAAAAATTTTCACAAATACAATTTGGATAAAGTGCTTATAGGTTATTGTTGCCCTATCCATAGTCTTCATTTTCCATTAGGTTTGATTCCCTGCGATCGAAGGGTTTGGACACAGTGGCCATATCCCTCACACAGCACTTTCAAGAGAATTTCACTCTAAGTCAAATTTTCAAAAATGTGTAAAAATTTTCACAAATACAATTTGGATAAAGTGCTTATAGGTTATTGTAGCCCTGTCCATAGTCTTCATTTTCCATTAGGTTTGATTCCCTGCGATCGAAGGGTTTGGACACAGTGGCCATATCCCTCACACAGCACTTTCAAGAGAATTTCACTCTAAGTCAAATTTTCAAAAATGTGTAAAAATTTTCACAAATACAATTTGGATAAAGTGCTTATAGGTTATTGTAGCCCTGTCCATAGTCTTCATTTTCCATTAGGTTTGATTCCCTGCGATCGAAGGGTTTGGACACAGTGGCCATATCCCTCACACAGCACTTTCAAGAGAATTTCACTCTAAGTCAAATTTTCAAAAATGTATAAAAATTTTCACAAATACAATTTGGATAAAGTGCTTATAGGTTATTGTAGCTTATAGGTTATTGTTGCCCTGTCCATAGTCTTCATTTTCCATTAGGTTTGATTCCCTGCGATCGAAGGGTTTGGACACAGTGGCCATATCCCTCACACAGCACTTTCAAGAGAATTTCACCCTAAGTCAAATTTTCAAAAATGTGTAAAAATTTTCACAAATACAATTTGGATAAAGTCCTTATAGGTTATTGTAGCCCTGTCCATAGTCTTCATTTTCCATTAGGTTTTGATTCCCTGCGATCGAAGGGTTTGAACACAGTGGCCATATCCCTCACACAGCACTTTCAAGAGAATTTCACTCTAAGTCAAATTTTCAAAAATGTATAAAAATTTTCACAAATACAATTTGGATAAAGTGCTTATAGGTTATTGTAGCCCTGTCCATAGTCTTCATTTTCCATTAGGTTTGATTCCCTGCGATCGAAGGGTTTGGACACAGTGGCCATATCCCTCACACAGCACTTTCAAGAGAATTTCACTCTAAGTCAAATTTTCAAAAATGTGTAAAAATTTTCACAAATACAATTTGGATAAAGTGCTTATAGGTTATTGTAGCTTATAGGTTATTGTAGCCCTGTCCATGGTCTTCATTTTCCATTAGGTTTGATTCCCTGCGATCGAAGGGTTTGGACACAGTGGCCATATCCCTCACACAGCACTTTCAAGAGAATTTCACTCTAAGTCAAATTTTCAAAAATGTGTAAAAATTTTCACAAATACAATTTGGATAACGTGCTTATAGGTTATTGTAGCCCTGTCCATAGTCTTCATTTTCCATTAGGTTTGATTCCCTGCGATCGAAGGGTTTGGACACAGTGGCCATATCCCTCACACAGCACTTTCAAGAGAATTTCACTCTAAGTCAAATTTTCAAAAATGTATAAAAATTTTCACAAATACAATTTGGATAAAGTGCTTATAGGTTATTGTAGCTTATAGGTTATTGTAGCCCTGTCCATAGTCTTCATTTTCCATTAGGTTTGATTCCCTGCGATCGAAGGGTTTGGACACAGTGGCCATATCCCTCACACAGCACTTTCAAGAGAATTTCACTCTAAGTCAAATTTTCAAAAATGTGTAAAAATTTTCACAAATACAATTTGGATAAAGTGCTTATAGGTTATTGTAGCCCTGTCCATAGTCTTCATTTTCCATTAGGTTTGATTCCCAGCGATCGAAGGGTTTGGACACAGTGGCCATATCCCTCACACAGCACTTTCAAGAGAATTTCACTCTAAGTCAAATTTTCAAAAATGTATAAAAATTTTCACAAATACAATTTGGATAAAGTGCTTATAGGTTATTGTAGCCCTGTCCATAGTCTTCATTTTCCATTAGGTTTGATTCCCTGCGATCGAAGGGTTTGGACACAGTGGCCATATCCCTCACACAGCACTTTCAAGAGAATTTCACTCTAAGTCAAATTTTCAAAAATGTGTAAAAATTTTCACAAATACAATTTGGATAAAGTGCTTATAGGTTATTGTAGCTTATAGGTTATTGTAGCCCTGTCCATAGTCTTCATTTTCCATTAGGTTTGATTCCCTGCGATCGAAGGGTTTGGACACAGTGGCCATATCCCTCACACAGCACTTTCAAGAGAATTTCACTCTAAGTAAAATTTTCAAAAATGTATAAAAATTTTCACAAATATAATTTGGATAAAGTGCTTATAGGTTATTGTAGCCCTGTCCATAGTCCTCATTTTCCATTAGGTTTGATTCCCTGCGATCGAAGGGTTTGGACACAGTGGCCATATCCCTCACACAGCACTTTCAAGAGAATTTCACTCTAAGTCAAATTTTCAAAAATGTGTAAAAATTTTCACAAATACAATTTGGATAAAGTGCTTATAGGTTATTGTAGCCCTGTCCATAGTCTTCATTTTCCATTAGGTTTGATTCCCTGCGATCGAAGGGTTTGGACACAGTGGCCATATCCCTCACACAGCACTTTCAAGAGAATTTCACTCTAAGTCAAATTTTCAAAAATGTGTAAAAATTTTCACAAATACAATTTGGATAAAGTGCTTATAGGTTATTGTAGCCCTGTCCATAGTCTTCATTTTCCATTAGGTTTGATGCCCTGCGATCGAAGGGTTTGGACACAGTGGCCATATCCCTCACACAGCACTTTCAAGAGAATTTCACTCTAAGTCAAATTTTCAAAAATGTGTAAAAATTTTCACAAATACAATTTGGATAAAGTGCTTATAGGTTATTGTAGCTTATAGGTTATTGTAGCCCTGTCCATAGTCTTCATTTTCCATTAGGTTTGATTGCCTGCGATCGAAGGGTTTGGACACAGTGGCCATATCCCTCACACAGCTACAATTTGGATAAAGTGCTTATAGGTTATTGTAGCTTATAGGTTATTGTAGCCCTGTCCATAGTCTTCATTTTCCATTAGGTTTGATGCCCTGCGATCGAAGGGTTTGGACAGTGGCCATATCCCTCACACAGCACTTTCAAGAGAATTTCACTCTAAGTCAAATTTTCAAAAATGTGTAAAAATTTTCACAAATACAATTTGGATAAAGTGCTTATAGGTTATTGTAGCTTATAGGTTATTGTAGCCCTGTCCATAGTCTTCATTTTCCATTAGGTTTGATTCCCTGCGATCGAAGGGTTTGGACACAGTGGCCATATCCCTCACACAGCACTTTCAAGAGAATTTCACTCTAAGTCAAATTTTCAAAAATGTATAAAAATTTTCACAAATACAATTTGGATAAAGTGCTTATATGTTATTGTAGCCCTGTCCATAAACTTCATTTTCCATTAGGTTTGATTCCCTGCGATCGAAGGGTTTGGACACAGTGGCCATATCCCTCACACAGCACTTTCAAGAGAATTTCACTCTAAGTCAAATTTTCAAAAATGTATAAAAATTTTCACAAATACAATTTGGATAAAGTGCTTATAGGTTATTGTAGCTTATAGGTTATTGTAGCCCTGTCCATAGTCTTCATTTTCCATTAGGTTTGATTCCCTGCGATCGAAGGGTTTGGACACAGTGGCCATATCCCTCACACAGCACTTTCAAGAGAATTTCACTCTAAGTAAAATTTTCAAAAATGTGTAAAAATTTTCACAAATACAATTTGGATAAAGTGCTAATAGGTTATTGTAGCCCTGTCCATAGTCTCCATTTTCCATTAGGTTTGATTCCCCGCGATCGAAGGGTTTGGACACAGTGGCCGTATCCCTCACACAGCACTTTCAAGAGAATTTCACTCTAAGTCAAATTTTCAAAAATGTGTAAAAATTTTCACAAATACAATTTGGATAAAGTGCTTATAGGTTATTGTAGCCCTGTCCATAGTCTTCATTTTCCATTAGGTTTGATTCCCTGCGATCGAAGGGTTTGGACACAGTGGCCATATCCCTCACACAGCACTTTCAAGAGAATTTCACTCTAAGTCAAATTTTCAAAAATGTATAAAAATTTTCACAAATACAATTTGGATAAAGTGCTTATAGGTTATTGTAGCTTATAGGTTACTGTAGCCCTGTCCATAGTCTTCATTTTCCATTAGGTTTGATTCCCTGCGATCGAAGGGTTTGGACACAGTGGCCATATCCCTCACACAGCACTTTCAAGAGAATTTCACTCTAAGTCAAATTTTCAAAAATGTGTACAAATTTTCACAAATACAATTTGGATAAAGTGCTTATAGGTTATTGTAGCCCTGTCCATAGTCTTCATTTTCCATTAGGTTTGATTCCCTGCGATCGAAGGGTTTGGACACAGTGGCCATATCCCTCACACAGCACTTTCAAGAGAATTTCACTCTAAGTCAAATTTTCAAAAATGTGTAAAAATTTTCACAAATACAATTTGGATAAAGTGCTTATAGGTTATTGTAGCTTATAGGTTATTGTAGCCCTGTCCATAGTCTTCATTTTCCATTAGGTTTGATGCCCTGCGATCGAAGGGTTTGGACAGTGGCCATATCCCTCACACAGCACTTTCAAGAGAATTTCACTCTAAGTCAAATTTTCAAAAATGTGTAAAAATTTTCACAAATACAATTTGGATAAAGTGCTTATAGGTTATTGTAGCTTATAGGTTATTGTAGCCCTGTCCATAGTCTTCATTTTCCATTAGGTTTGATTCCCTGCGATCGAAGGGTTTGGACACAGTGGCCATATCCCTCACACAGCACTTTCAAGAGAATTTCACTCTAAGTCAAATTTTCAAAAATGTATAAAAATTTTCACAAATACAATTTGGATAAAGTGCTTATATGTTATTATAGCCCTGTCCATAAACTTCATTTTCCATTAGGTTTGATTCCCTGCGATCGAAGGGTTTGGACACAGTGGCCATATCCCTCACACAGCACTTTCAAGAGAATTTCACTCTAAGTCAAATTTTCAAAAATGTGTAAAAATTTTCACAAATACAATTTGGATAAAAAGCTTATAGGTTATTGTAGCCCTGTCCATAGTCTTCATTTTCCATTAGGTTTGATTCCCTGCGATCGAAGGGTTTGGACACAGTGGCCATATCCCTCACACAGCACTTTCAAGAGAATTTCACTCTAAGTCAAATTTTCAAAAATGTGTAAAAATTTTCACAAATACAATTTGGATAAAGTGCTTATAGGTTATTGTAGCTTATAGGTTATTGTAGCCCTGTCCATAGTCTTCATTTTCCATTAGGTTTGATGCCCTGCGATCGAAGGGTTTGGACAGTGGCCATATCCCTCACACAGCACTTTCAAGAGAATTTCACTCTAAGTCAAATTTTCAAAAATGTGTAAAAATTTTCACAAATACAATTTGGATAAAGTGCTTATAGGTTATTGTAGCTTATAGGTTATTGTAGCCCTGTCCATAGTCTTCATTTTCCATTAGGTTTGATTCCCTGCGATCGAAGGGTTTGGACACAGTGGCCATATCCCTCACACAGCACTTTCAAGAGAATTTCACTCTAAGTCAAATTTTCAAAAATGTATAAAAATTTTCACAAATACAATTTGGATAAAGTGCTTATATGTTATTGTAGCCCTGTCCATAAACTTCATTTTCCATTAGGTTTGATTCCCTGCGATCGAAGGGTTTGGACACAGTGGCCATATCCCTCACACAGCACTTTCAAGAGAATTTCACTCTAAGTCAAATTTTCAAAAATGTATAAAAATTTTCACAAATACAATTTGGATAAAGTGCTTATAGGTTATTGTAGCTTATAGGTTATTGTAGCCCTGTCCATAGTCTTCATTTTCCATTAGGTTTGATTCCCTGCGATCGAAGGGTTTGGACACAGTGGCCATATCCCTCACACAGCACTTTCAAGAGAATTTCACTCTAAGTAAAATTTTCAAAAATGTGTAAAAATTTTCACAAATACAATTTGGATAAAGTGCTAATAGGTTATTGTAGCCCTGTCCATAGTCTTCATTTTCCATTAGGTTTGATTCCCCGCGATCGAAGGGTTTGGACACAGTGGCCGTATCCCTCACACAGCACTTTCAAGAGAATTTCACTCTAAGTCAAATTTTCAAAAATGTGTAAAAATTTTCACAAATACAATTTGGATAAAGTGCTTATAGGTTATTGTAGCCCTGTCCATAGTCTTCATTTTCCATTAGGTTTGATTCCCTGCGATCGAAGGGTTTGGACACAGTGGCCATATCCCTCACACAGCACTTTCAAGAGAATTTCACTCTAAGTCAAATTTTCAAAAATGTATAAAAATTTTCACAAATACAATTTGGATAAAGTGCTTATAGGTTATTGTAGCTTATAGGTTACTGTAGCCCTGTCCATAGTCTTCATTTTCCATTAGGTTTGATTCCCTGCGATCGAAGGGTTTGGACACAGTGGCCATATCCCTCACACAGCACTTTCAAGAGAATTTCACTCTAAGTCAAATTTTCAAAAATGTGTACAAATTTTCACAAATACAATTTGTATAAAGTGCTTATAGGTTATTGTAGCCCTGTCCATAGTCTTCATTTTCCATTAGGTTTGATTCCCTGCGATCGAAGGGTTTGGACACAGTGGCCATATCCCTCACACAGCACTTTCAAGAGAATTTCACTCTAAGTCAAATTTTCAAAAATGTATAAAAATTTTCACAAATACAATTTGGATAAAGTGCTTATAGGTTATTGTAGCTTATAGGTTATTGTAGCCCTGTCCATAGTCTTCATTTTCCATTAGGTTTGATTCCCTGCGATCGAAGGGTTTGGACACAGTGGCCATATCCCTCACACAGCACTTTCAAGAGAATTTCACTCTAAGTCAAATTTTCAAAAATGTGTAAAAATTTTCACAAATACAATTTGGATAAAGTGCTTATAGGTTATTGTTGCTTATAGGTTATTGTAGCCCTGTCCATAGTCTTCATTTTCCATTAGGTTTGATTCCCTGCGATCGAAGGGTTTGGACACAGTGGCCATATCCCTCACACAGCACTTTCAAGAGAATTTCACTCTAAGTCAAATTTTCAAAAATGTGTAAAAATTTTCACAAATATAATTTGGATAAAGTGCTTATAGGTTATTGTAGCCCTGTCCATAGTCTTCATTTTCCATTAGGTTTGATTCCCTGCGATCGAAGGGTTTGGACACAGTGGCCATATCCCTCACACAGCACTTTCAAGAGAATTTCACTCTGAGTCAAATTTTCAAAAATGTATAAAAATTTTCACAAATACAATTTGGATAAAGTGCTTATAGGTTATTGTAGCTTATAGGTTATTGTAGCCCTGTCCATAGTCTTCATTTTCCATTAGGTTTGATTCCCTGCGATCGAAGGGTTTGGACACAGTGGCCATATCCCTCACACAGCACTTTCAAGAGAATTTCACTCTAAGTCAAATTTTCAAAAATGTGTAAAAATTTTCACAAATACAATTTGGATAAAGTGCTTATAGGTTATTGTAGCCCTATCCATAGTCTTCATTTTCCATTAGGTTTGATTCCCTGCGATCGAAGGGTTTGGACACAGTGGCCATATCCCTCACACAGCACTTTCAAGAGAATTTCACTCTAAGTCAAATTTTCAAAAATGTATAAAATTTTTCACAAATACAATTTGGATAAAGTGCTTATAGGTTATTGTAGCCCTGTCCATAGTCTTCATTTTCCATTAGGTTTGATTCCCTGCGATCGAAGGGTTTGGACACAGTGGCCATATCCCTCACACAGCACTTTCAAGAGAATTTCACTCTAAGTCAAATTTTCAAAAATGTGTAAAAATTTTCACAAATACAATTTGGATAAAGTGCTTATAGGTTATTGTAGCCCTGTCCATAGTCTTCATTTTCCATTAGGTTTGATTCCCTGCGATCTAAGGGTTTGGACACAGTGGCCATATCCCTCACACAGCACTTTCAAGAGAATTTCACTCTAAGTCAAATTTTCAAAAATGTGTAAAAATTTTCACAAATACAATTTGGATAAAGTGCTTATAGGTTATTGTAGCTTATAGGTTATTGTAGCCCTGTCCATAGTCTTCATTTTCCATTAGGTTTGATGCCCTGCGATCGAAGGGTTTGGACACAGTGGCCATATCCCTCACACAGCACTTTCAAGAGAATTTCACTCTAAGTCAAATTTTCAAAAATGTGTAAAAATTTTCACAAATACAATTTGGATAAAGTGCTTATAGGTTATTGTATCTTATTGGTTATTGTAGCCCTGTCCATAGTCTTCATTTTCCATTAGGTTTGATTCCCTGCGATCGAAGGGTTTGGACACAGTGGCCATATCCCTCACACAGCACTTTCAAGAGAATTTCACTCTAAGTCAAATTTTCAAAAATGTATAAAAATTTTTACAAATACAATTTGGATAAAAGGCTTATATGTTATTGTAGCCCTGTCCATAGTCTTCATTTTCCATTAGGTTTGATTCCCTGCGATCGAAGGGTTTGGACACAGTGGCCATATCCCTCACACAGCACTTTCAAGAGAATTTCACTCTAAGTCAAATTTTCAAAAATGTGTAAAAATTTTCACAAATACAATTTGGATAAAGTGCTTAAAGGTTATTGTAGCCCTGTCCATAGTCTTCATTTTCCATTAGGTTTGATTCCCTGCGATCGAAGGGTTTGGACACAGTGGCCATATCCCTCACACAGCACTTTCAAGAGAATTTCACTCTAAGTCAAATTTTCAAAAATGTGTAAAAATTTTCACAAATACAATTTGGATAAAGTGTCCATAGTCTTCATTTTCCATTAGGTTTGATTCCCTGCGATCGAAGGGTTTGGACACAGTGGCCATATCCCTCACACAGCACTTTCAAGAGAATTTCACTCTAAGTCAAATTTTCAAAAATGTATAAAAATTTTCACAAATACAATTTGGATAAAGTGCTTATAGGTTATTGTAGCTTATAGGTTATTGTAGCCCTGTCCATAGTCTTCATTTTCCATTAGGTTTGATTCCCTGCGATCGAAGGGTTTGGACACAGTGGCCATATCCCTCACACAGCACTTTCAAGAGAATTTCACTCTAAGTCAAATTTTCAAAAATGTGTAAAAATTTTCACAAATACAATTTGGATAAAGTGCTTATAGGTTATTGTAGCCCTGTCCATAGTCTTCATTTTCCATTAGGTTTGATTCCCTGCGATCGAAGGGTTTGGACACAGTGGCCATATCCCTCACACAGCACTTTCAAGAGAATTTCAACCTAAGTCAAATTTTCAAAAATGTATAAAAATTTTCACAAATACAATTTGGATAAAGTGCTTATAGGTTATTGTAGCTTATAGGTTATTGTAGCCCTGTCCATAGTCTTCATTTTCCATTAGGTTTGATTCCCTGCGATCGAAGGGTTTGGACACAGTGGCCATATCCCTCACACAGCACTTTCAAGAGAATTTCACTCTAAGTCAAATTTTCAAAAATGTGTAAAAATTTTCACAAATACAATTTGGATAAAGTGCTTATAGGTTATTGTAGCCCTGTCCATAGTCTTCATTTTCCATTAGGTTTGATTCCCTGCGATCGAAGGGTTTGGACACAGTGGCCATATCCCTCACACAGCACTTTCAAGAGAATTTCACTCTAAGTCAAATTTTCAAAAATGTGTAAAAATTTTCACAAATACAATTTGGATAAAGTGCTTATAGGTTATTGTAGCCCTGTCCATAGTCTTCATTTTCCATTAGGTTTGATTCCCTGCGATCGAAGGGTTTGGACACAGTGGCCATATCCCTCACACAGCACTTTCAAGAGAATTTCACTCTAAGTCAAATTTTCAAAAATGTATAAAAATTTTCACAAATACAATTTGGATAAAGTGCTTATAGGTTATTGTAGCCCTGTCCATAGTCTTCATTTTCCATTAGGTTTGATTCCCTGCGATCGAAGGGTTTGGACACAGTGGCCATATCCCTCACACAGCACTTTCAAGAGAATTTCACTCTAAGTCAAATTTTCAAAAATGTATAAAAATTTTCACAAATTCAATTTGGATAAAGTGCTTATAGGTTATTGTAGCCCTGTCCATAGTCTTCATTTTCCATTAGGTTTGATTCCCTGCGATCGAAGGGTTTGGACACAGTGGCCATATCCCTCACACAGCACTTTCAAGAGAATTTCACTCTAAGTCAAATTTTCAAAAATGTGTAAAAATTTTCACAAATACAATTTGGAAAAAGTGCTTATAGGTTATTGTAGCCCTGTCCATAGTCTTAATTTTCCATTAGGTTTGATTCCCTGCGATCGAAGGGTTTGGACACAGTGGCCATATCCCTCACACAGCACTTTCAAGAGAATTTCACTCTAAGTCAAATTTTCAAAAATGTGTAAAAATTTTCACAAATACAATTTGGATAAAGTGCTTATAGGTTATTGTAGCCCTGTCCATAGTCTTTATTTTCCATTAGGTTTGATTCCCTGCGATCGAAGGGTTTGGACACAGTGGCCATATCCCTCACACAGCACTTTCAAGAGAATTTCACTCTAAGTCAAATTTTCAAAAATGTATAAAAATTTTCACAAATACAATTTGGATAAAGTGCTTATAGGTTATTGTAGCCCTGTCCATAGTCTTCATTTTCCATTAGGTTTGATTCCCTGCGATCGAAGGGTTTGGACACAGTGGCCATATCCCTCACACAGCACTTTCAAGAGAATTTCACTCTAAGTCAAATTTTCAAAAATGTATAAAAATTTTCACAAATACAAATTGGATAAAGTGCTTATAGGTTATTGTAGCTTATAGGTTATTGTAGCCCTGTCCAAAGTCTTCATTTTCCATTAGGTTTGATTCCCTGCGATCGAAGGGTTTGGACACAGTGGCCATATCCCTCACACAGCACTTTTAAGAGAATTTCACTCTAAGTCAAATTTTCAAAAATGTGTAAAAATTTTCACAAATACAATTTGGATAAAGCGCTTATAGGTTATTGTAGCCCTGTCCATAGTCTTCATTTTCCATTAGGTTTGGTTCCCTGCGATCGAAGGGTTTGGACACACTGGCCATATCCCTCACACAGCACTTTCAAGAGAATTTCACTCTAAGTCAAATTTTCAAAAATGTATAAAAATTTTCACAAATACAATTTGGATAAAGTGCTTATAGGTTATTGTGGCTTATAGGTTATTGTAGCCCTGTCCATAGTCTTCATTTTCCATTAGGTTTGATTCCCTGCGATCGAAGGGTTTGGACACAGTGGCCATATCCCTCACACAGCACTTTCAAGAGAATTTCACTCTAAGTCAAATTTTCAAAAATGTATAAAAATTTTCACAAATACAATTTGGATAAAGTGCTTATAGGTTATTGTAGCTTATAGGTTATTGTAGCCCTGTCCATAGTCTTCATTTTCCATTAGGTTTGATTCCCTGCGATCGAAGGGTTTGGACACAGTGGCCATATCCCTCACACAGCACTTTCAAGAGAATTTCACTCTAAGTCAAATTTTCAAAAATGTGTAAAAATTTTCACAAATACAATTTGGATAAAGTGCTTATAGGTTATTGTAGCTTATAGGTTATTGTAGCCCTGTCCATAGTCTTCATTTTCCATTAGGTTTGATGCCCTGCGATCGAAGGGTTTGGACACAGTGGCCATATCCCTCACACAGCACTTTCAAGAGAATTTCACTCTAAGTCAAATTTTCAAAAATGTGTAAAAATTTTCACAAATACAATTTGGATAAAGTGCTTATAGGTTATTGTAGCTTATAGGTTATTGTAGCCCTGTCCATAGTCTTCATTTTCCATTAGGTTTGATTCCCTGCGATCGAAGGGCTTGGACACAGTGGCCATATCCCTCACACAGCACTTTCAAGAGAATTTCACTCTAAGTCAAATTTTCAAAAATGTATAAAAATTTTCACAAATACAATTTGGATAAAGTGCTTATAGGTTATTGTAGCCCTGTCCATAGTCTTCATTTTCCATTAGGTTTGATTCCCTGCGATCGAAGGGTTTGGACACAGTGGCCATATCCCTCACACAGCACTTTCAAGAGAATTTCACTCTAAGTCAAATTTTCAAAAATGTGTAAAAATTTTCACAAATACAATTTGGATAAAGTGCTTATAGGTTATTGTAGCCCTGTCCATAGTCTTCATTTTCCATTAGGTTTGATTCCCTGCGATCGAAGGGTTTTGACACAGTGGCCATATCCCTCACACAGCACTTTCAAGAGAATTTCACTCTAAGTCAAATTTTCAAAAATGTGTAAAAATTTTCACAAATACAATTTGGATAAAGTGTCCATAGTCTTCATTTTCCATTAGGTTTGATTCCCTGCGATCGAAGGGTTTGGACACAGTGGCCATATCCCTCACACAGCACTTTCAAGAGAATTTCACTCTAAGTCAAATTTTCAAAAATGTATAAAAATTTTCACAAATACAATTTGGATAAAGTGCTTATAGGTTATTGTAGCTTATAGGTTATTGTAGCCCTGTCCATAGTCTTCATTTTCCATTAGGTTTGATTCCCTGCGATCGAAGGGTTTGGACACAGTGGCCATATCCCTCACACAGCACTTTCAAGAGAATTTCACTCTAAGTCAAATTTTCAAAAATGTGTAAAAATTTTCACAAATACAATTTGGATAAAGTGCTTATAGGTTATTGTAGCCCTGTCCATAGTCTTCATTTTCCATTAGGTTTGATTCCCTGCGATCGAAGGGTTTGGACACAGTGGCCATATCCCTCACACAGCACTTTCAAGAGAATTTCACTCTAAGTCAAATTTTCAAAAATGTATAAAAATTTTCACAAATACAATTTGGATAAAGTGCTTATAGGTTATTGTAGCTTATAGGTTATTGTAGCCCTGTCCATAGTCTTCATTTTCCATTAGGTTTGATTCCCTGCGATCGAAGGGTTTGGACACAGTGGCCATATCCCTCACACAGCACTTTCAAGAGAATTTCACTCTAAGTCAAATTTTCAAAAATGTGTAAAAATTTTCTCAAATACAATTTGGATAAAGTGCTTATAGGTTATTGTAGCTTATAGGTTATTGTAGCCCTGTCCATAGTCTTCATTTCCATTAGGTTTGATTCCCTGCGATCGAAGGGTTTGGACACAGTGGCCATATCCCTCACACAGCACTTTCAAGAGAATTTCACTCTAAGTCAAATTTTCAGAAATGTGTAAAAATTTTCTCAAATACAATTTGGATAAAGTGCTTATAGGTTATTGTAGCCCTGTCCATAGTCTTCATTTTCCATTAGGTTTGATTCCCTGCGATCGAAGGGTTTGGACACAGTGGCCATATCCCTCACACAGCACTTTCAAGAGAATTTCACTCTAAGTCAAATTTTCAAAAATGTGTAAAAATTTTCACAAATACAATTTGGATAAAGTGCTTATAGGTTATTGTAGCCCTGTCCATAGTCTTCATTTTCCATTAGGTTTGATTCCCTGCGATCGAAGGGTTTGGACACAGTGGCCATATCCCTCACACAGCACTTTCAAGAGAATTTCACTCTAAGTCAAATTTTCAAAATTGTATAAAAATTTTCACAAATACAATTTGGATAAAGTGCTTATAGGTTATTGTAGCCCTGTCCATAGTCTTCATTTTCCATTAGGTTTGATTCCCTGCGATCGAAGGGTTTGGACACAGTGGCCATATCCCTCACACAGCACTTTCAAGAGAATTTCACTCTAAGTCAAATTTTCAAAAATGTATAAAAATTTTCACAAATACAATTTGGATAAAGTGCTTATAGGTTATTGTAGCTTATAGGTTATTGTAGCCCTGTCCATAGTCTTCATTTTCCATTAGGTTTGATTCCTTGCGATCGAAGGGTTTGGACACAGTGGCCATATCCCTCACACAGCACTTTCAAGAGAATTTCACTCTAAGTCAAATTTTCAAAAATGTGTAAAAATTTTCACAAATACAATTTGGATAAAGTGCTTATAGGTTATTGTAGCCCTGTCCATAGTCTTCATTTTCCATTAGGTTTGGTTCCCTGCGATCGAAGGGTTTGGACACAGTGGCCATATCCCTCACACAGCACTTTCAAGAGAATTTCACTCTAAGTCAAATTTTCAAAAATGTATAAAAATTTTCACAAATACAATTTGGATAAAGTGCTTATAGGTTATTGTAGCCCTGTCCATAGTCTTCATTTTCCATTAGGTTTGGTTCCCTGCGATCGAAGGGTTTGGACACAGTGGCCATATCCCTCACACAGCACTTTCAAGAGAATTTCACTCTAAGTCAAATTTTCAAAAATGTGTAAAAATTTTCACAAATACAATTTGGATAAAGCGCTTACAGGTTATTGTAGCCCTGTCCATAGTCTTCATTTTCCATTAGGTTTGATTCCCTGCGATCGAAGGGTTTGGACACAGTGGCCATATCCCTCACACAGCACTTTCAAGAGAATTTCACTCTAAGTCAAATTTTCAAAAATGTGTAAAAATTTTCACAAATACAATTTGGATAAAGTGCTTATAGGTTATTGTAGCCCTGTCCATAGTCTTCATTTTCCATTAGGTTTGATTCCCTGCGATCGAAGGGTTTGGACACAGTGGCCATATCCCTCACACAGCACTTTCAAGAGAATTTCACTCTAAGTCAAATTTTCAAAAATGTATAAAAATTTTCACAAATACAATTTGGATAAAGCGCTTATAGGTTATTGTAGCTTATAGGTTATTGTAGCCCTGTCCATAGTCTTCATTTTCCATTAGGTTTGATTCCCTGCGATCGAAGGGTTTGGACACAGTGGCCATATCCCTCACACAGCACTTTCAAGAGAATTTCACTCTAAGTCAAATTTTCAAAAATGTATAAAAATTTTCACAAATACAATTTGGATAAAGTGCTTATAGGTTATTGTAGCCCTGTCCATAGTCTTAATTTTCCATTAGGTTTGATTCCCTGCGATCGAAGGGTTTGGACACAGTGGCCATATCCCTCACACAGCACTTTCAAGAGAATTTCACTCTAAGTCAAATTTTCAAAAATGTATAAAAATTTTCACAAATACAATTTGGATAAAGTGCTTATAGGTTATTGTAGCTTATAGGTTATTGTAGCCCTGTCCATAGTCTTCATTTTCCATTAGGTTTGATTCCCTGCGATCGAAGGGTTTGGACACAGTGGCCATATCCCTCACACAGCACTTTCAAGAGAATTTCACTCTAAGTCAAATTTTCAAAAATGTATAAAAATTTTCACAAATACAATTTGGTTAAAGTGCTTATAGGTTATTGTAGCCCTGTCCATAGTCTTCATTTTCCATTAGGTTTGGTTCCCTGCGATCGAAGGGTTTGGACACAGTGGCCATATCCCTCACACAGCACTTTCAAGAGAATTTCACTCTAAGTCAAATTTTCAAAAATGTGTAAAAATTTTCACAAATACAATTTGGATAAAGTGCTTATAGGTAATTGTAGCCCTGTCCATAGTCTTCATTTTCCATTAGGTTTGATTCCCTGCGATCGAAGGGTTTGGACACAGTGGCCATATCCCTCACACAGCACTTTCAAGAGAATTTCACTCTAAGTCAAATTTTCAAAAATGTGTAAAAATTTTCACAAATACAATTTGGATAAAGTGCTTATAGGTTATTGTAGCCCTGTCCATAGTCTTCATTTTCCGTTAGGTTTGATTCCCTGCGATCGAAGGGTTTGGACACAGTGGCCATATCCCTCATACAGCACTTTCAAGAGAATTTCACTCTAAGTCAAATTTTCAAAAATATATAAAAATTTTCACAAATACAATTTGGATAAAGTGCTTGTAGGTTATTGTAGCTTATAGGTTATTGTAGCCCTGTCCATAGTCTTCATTTTCCATTAGGTTTGATTCCCTGCGATCGAAGGGTTTGGACACAGTTTCCATATCCCTCACACAGCACTTTCAAGAGAATTTCACTCTAAGTCAAATTTTCAAAAATGTGTAAAAATTTTCACAAATACAATTTGGATAAAGTGCTTATAGGTTATTGTAGCCCAGTCCATAGTCTTCATTTTCCATTAGGTTTGATTCCCTGCGATCGAAGGGTTTGGACACAGTGGCCATATCCCTCACACAGCACTTTCAAGAGAATTTCACTCTAAGTCAAATTTTCAAAAATGTATAAAAATTTTCACAAATACAATTTGGATAAAGTGCTTATAGGTTATTGTAGCTTATAGGTTATTGTAGCCCTGTCCATAGTCTTCATTTTCCATTAGGTTTGATTCCCTGCGATCGAAGGGTTTGGACACAGTGGCCATATCCCTCACACAGCACTTTCAAGAGAATTTCACTCTAAGTCAAATTTTCAAAAATGTATAAAAATTTTCACAAATACAATTTGGATAAAGTGCTTATAGGTTATTGTAGCCCTGTCCATAGTCTTAATTTTCCATTAGGTTTGATTCCCTGCGATCGAAGGGTTTGGACACAGTGGCCATATCCCTCACACAGCACTTTCAAGAGAATTTCACTCTAAGTCAAATTTTCAAAAATGTATAAAAATTTTCACAAATACAATTTGGATAAAGTGCTTATAGGTTATTGTAGCTTATAGGTTATTGTAGCCCTGTCCATAGTCTTCATTTTCCATTAGGTTTGATTCCCTGCGATCGAAGGGTTTGGACACAGTGGCCATATCCCTCACACAGCACTTTCAAGAGAATTTCACTCTAAGTCAAATTTTCAAAAATGTATAAAAATTTTCACAAATACAATTTGGTTAAAGTGCTTATAGGTTATTGTAGCCCTGTCCATAGTCTTCATTTTCCATTAGGTTTGGTTCCCTGCGATCGAAGGGTTTGGACACAGTGGCCATATCCCTCACACAGCACTTTCAAGAGAATTTCACTCTAAGTCAAATTTTCAAAAATGTGTAAAAATTTTCACAAATACAATTTGGATAAAGTGCTTATAGGTAATTGTAGCCCTGTCCATAGTCTTCATTTTCCATTAGGTTTGATTCCCTGCGATCGAAGGGTTTGGACACAGTGGCCATATCCCTCACACAGCACTTTCAAGAGAATTTCACTCTAAGTCAAATTTTCAAAAATGTGTAAAAATTTTCACAAATACAATTTGGATAAAGTGCTTATAGGTTATTGTAGCCCTGTCCATAGTCTTCATTTTCCGTTAGGTTTGATTCCCTGCGATCGAAGGGTTTGGACACAGTGGCCATATCCCTCATACAGCACTTTCAAGAGAATTTCACTCTAAGTCAAATTTTCAAAAATGTATAAAAATTTTCACAAATACAATTTGGATAAAGTGCTTGTAGGTTATTGTAGCTTATAGGTTATTGTAGCCCTGTCCATAGTCTTCATTTTCCATTAGGATTGATTCCCTGCGATCGAAGGGTTTGGACACAGTGGCCATATCCCTCACACAGCACTTTCAAGAGAATTTCACTCTAAGTCAAATTTTCAAAAATGTGTAAAAATTTTCACAAATATAATTTGGATAAAGTGCTTATAGGTTATTGTAGCCCTGTCCATAGTCTTCATTTTCCATTAGGTTTGATTCCCTGCGATCGAAGGGTTTGGACACAGTGGCCATATCCCTCACACAGCACTTTCAAGAGAATTTCACTCTAAGTCAAATTTTCAAAAATGTATAAAAATTTTCACAAATACAATTTGGATAAAGTGCTTATAGGTTATTGTAGCTTATAGGTTATTGTAGCCCTGTCCATAGTCTGTATTTTCCATTAGGTTTGATTCCCTGCGATCGAAGGGTTTGGACACAGTGGCCATATCCCTCACACAGCACTTTCAAGAGAATTTCACTCTTAGTCAAATTTTCAAAAATGTATAAAAATTTTCACAAATACAATTTGGATAAAGTGCTTATAGGTTATTGTAGCCCTGTCCATAGTCTTCATTTTCCATTAGGTTTGATTCCCTGCGATCGAAGGGTTTGGACACAGTGGCCATATCCCTCACACAGCACTTTCAAGAGAATTTCACTCTAAGTCAAATTTTCAAAAATGTATAAAAATTTTCACAAATACAATTTGGATAAAGTGCTTATAGGTAATTGTAGCTTATAGGTTATTGTAGCCCTGTCCATAGTCTTCATTTTCCATTAGGTTTGATTCCCTGCGATCGAAGGGTTTGGACACAGTGGCCATATCCCTCACACAGCACTTTCAAGAGAATTTCACTCTAAGTCAAATTTTCAAAAATGTATAAAAATTTTCACAAATACAATTTGGATAAAGTGCTTATAGGTTATTGTAGCCCTGTCCATAGTCTTCATTTTCCCTTAGGTTTGGTTCCCTGCGATCGAAGGGTTTGGACACAGTGGCCATATCCCTCACACAGCACTTTCAATCGAATTTAACTCTAAGTCAAATTTTCAAAAATGTATAAAAATTTTCACAAATACAATTTGGATAAAGTGCTTATAGGTTATTGTAGCTTATAGGTTATTGTAGCCCTGTCCATAGTCTTCATTTTCCATTAGGTTTGATTCCCTGCGATCGAAGGGTTTGGACACAGTGGCCATATCCCTCAAACAGCACTTTCAAGAGAATTTCACTCTAAGTCAAATTTTCAAAAATGTGTAAACATTTTCACAAATACAATTTGGATAAAGTGCTTATAGGTTATTGTAGCCCTGTCCATAGTCTTCATTTTCCATTAGGTTTGGTTCCCTGCGATCGAAGGGTTTGGACACAGTGGCCATATCCCTCACACAGCACTTTCAAGAGAATTTAACTCTAAGTCAAATTTTCAAAAATGTATAAAAATTTTCACAAATACAATTTGGCTAAAGTGCTTATAGGTTATTGTAGCTTATAGGTTATTGTAGCCCTGTCCATAGTCTTCATTTTCCATTAGGTTTGATTCCCTGCGATCGAAGGGTTTGGACACAGTGGCCATATCCCTCACACAGCACTTTCAAGAGAATTTCACTCTAAGTCAAATTTTCAAAAATGTATAAAAATTTTCACAAATACAATTTGGATAAAGTGCTTATTGGTTATTGTAGCCCTGTCCATAGTCTTCATTTTCCATTAGGTTTGGTTCCCTGCGATCGAAGGGTTTGGACACAGTGGCCATATCCCTCACACAGCACTTTCAAGAGAATTTCACTCTAAGTCAAATTTTCAAAAATGTATAAAAATTTTCACAAATACAATTTGGATAAAGTGCTTATAGGTTATTGTAGCTTATAGTTTATTGTAGCCCTGTCCATAGTCTTCATTTTCCATTAGGTTTGATTCCCTTCGATCGAAGGGTTTGGACACAGTGGCCATATCCCTCACACAGCACTTTCACGAGAATTTCACTCTAAGTCAAATTTTCAAAAATGTATAAAAATTTTCACAAATACAATTTGGATAAAGTGCTTATAGGTTATTGTAGCCCTGTCCATAGTCTTCATTTTCCATTAGGTTTGGTTCCCTGCGATCGAAGGGTTTGGACACAGTGGCCATATCCCTCATACAGCACTTTCAAGAGAATTTCACTCTAAGTCAAATTTTCAAAAATGTAAAAAAATTTTCACAAATACAATTTGGATAAAGTGCTTATAGGTTATTGTAGCCCTGTCCATAGTCTTCATTTTCCATAAGGTTTGATTCCCTGCGATCGAAGGGTTTGGACACAGTGGCCATATCCCTCACACAGCACTTTCAAGAGAATTTCACTCTAAGTCAAATTTTCAAAAATGTATAAAAATTTACACAAATACAATTGGGATAAAGTGCTTATAGGTTATTCTAGCTTATAGGTTATTGTAGCCCTGTCCATAGTCTTCATTTTCCATTAGGTTTGATTCCCTGCGATCGAAGGGTTTGGACACAGTGGCCATATCCCTCACACGGCACTTTCAAGAGAATTTCACTCTAAGTCAAATTTTTTCAAAAATGTATAAAAATTTTCACAAATACAATTTGGATATAGTGCTTATAGGTCAAAAGAGTGAAATTCTCTTGAAAGTGCTGTGTGAGGGATATGGCCACTGTGTCCAAACCCTTCGATCTCAGGGAATCAAACCTAATGGAAAATGAAGACTATGGACAGGGCTACAATAACCTATAAGCACTTTATCCAAATTGTATTTGTGAAAATTTTTATACATTTTTTAAAATTTGACTTAGAGTGAAATTCTCTTGAAAGTGCTGTGTGAGGGATATGGCCACTGTGTCCAAACCCTTCGATCTCAGGGAATCAAGCCTAACAGAATGAAGACTATGGACAGGGCTACAATAACCTATAAGCACTTTATCCAAATTGTATTTGTGAAAATTTTAATAAATTTTTGAAAATTTGACTTATAGTGAAATTCTCTTGAAGGTGCTGTGTGAGGGATATGGCCACTGTGTCCAAACCCTTCGATCGCAGGGAATCAAACCGAATGGAAAATAAAGACTATGGACAGGGCTACAATAACCTTTAAGCACTTTATACAAATTGTATTTGTGAAAATTTTTATACATTTTTGAAAATTTAACTTAGAGTGAAATTCTCTTGAAAGTGCTGTGTGAGGGATATGGCCACTGTGTCCAAACCCTTCGATCGCAGGGAATTAAACCTAATGGAAAATTAAGACTATGGACAGGGCTACAATAACCTATAAGCACTTTATCCAAATTGTATTTGTGAAAATTTTTATACATTTTTGAAAATTTGACTTAGAGTGAAATTCTCTTGAAAGTGCTGTGTGAGGGATATGGCCACTGTGTCCAAACCCTTCGATCGCAGGGAATCAAACCTAATGGAAAATAAAGACTATGAACAGGGCTACAATAAACTATAAGCTACAATAACCTATAAGCACTTTATCCAAATTGTATTTGTGAAAATTTTTATACATTTTTGAAAATTTGACTTAGAGTGAAATTCTCTTGAAAGTGCTGTGTGAGGGATATGGCCACTGTGTCCAAACCCTTCGATCGCAGGGAATCACACCTAATAGAGAATGAAGACTATGGACAGGGCTACAATAACCTATAAGCACTTTATCCAAATTGTATTTGTGAAAATTTTTATACATTTTTGAAAATTTGACTTAGAGTGAAATTCTCTTGAAAGTGCTGTGTGAGGGATATGGCCACTGTGTCCAAACCCTTCGATCGCAGGGAACCAAACCTAATGGAAAATGAAGACTATGGACAGGGCTACAATAACCTATAAGCTACAATAACCTATAAGCACTTTATCCAAATTGTATTTGTGAAAATTTTTATACATTTTTGAAAATTTGATTTAGAGTGAAATTCTCTTGAAAGTGCTGTGTGAGGGATATGGCCACTGTGTCCAAACCCTTCGATCGCAGGGAATCAAACCTAATGGAAAATGAAGACTATGGACAGGGCTACTATAACCTGTAAGCACTTTATCCAAATTGTATTTGTGAAAATTTTTATACATTTTTGAAAATTTGACTTAGAGTGAAATTCTCTTGAAAGTGCTGTGTGAGGGATATGGCCTCTGTGTCCAAACCCTTCGATCGCAGGAAACCAAACCTAATGGAAAATGAAGACTATGGACAGGGCTACAATAACCTATAAGCTACAATAACCTATAAGCACTTTATCCAAATTGTATTTGTGAAAATTTTTATACATTTTTGAAAATTTAACTTAGAGCGAAATTCTCTTGAAAGTGCTGTGTGAGGGATATGGCCATTGTGTCCAAACCCTTCGATCGCAGGGAATCAAACCTAATGGAAAATGAAGACTATGGACAGGGCTAGAATAACCTATAAGCACTTTATCCAAATTGTATTTGTGAAAATTTTTATACATTTTCGAAAATTTGACTTAGAGTGAAATTCTCTTGAAAGTGCTGTGTGAGGGATATGGCCACTGTGTCCAAACCCTTCGATCGCAGGGAATCAAACCTAATGGAAAATGAAGACTATGGACAGGGCTACAATAACCTATAAGCACTTTATCCAAATTGTATTTGTGAAAATTTTTATACATTTTTGAAAATTTGACTTAGAGTGAAATTCTCTTGAAAGTGCTGTGTGAGGGATATGGCCACTGTGTCCAAACCCTTCGATCGCAGGGAATCAAACCTAATGGAAAATGAAGACTATGGACAGGGCTACAATAACCTATAAGCACTTTATCCAAATTGTATTTGTGAAAATTTTTATACATTTTTGAAAATTTGACTTAGAGTGAAATTCTCTTGAAAGTGCTGTGTGAGGGATATGACCACTGTGTCCAAACCCTTCGATCGCAGGGAATCAAACCTAATGGAAAATGAAGACTATGGACAGGGCTACAGTAACCTATAAGCTACAATAACCTATAAGCACTTTATCCAAATTGTATTTGTGAAAATTTTTATACATTTTTGAAAATTTAACTTAGAGTGAAATTCTCTTGAAACTGCTGTGTGAGGGATATGGCCACTGTGTCCAAACCCTTCGATCGCAGGGAATCAAACCTAATGGAAAATGAAGACTATGGACAGGGCTACAATAACCTATAAGCACTTTATCCAAATTGTATTTGTGAAAATTTTTATACATTTTTAAAAATTTGACTTAGAGTGAAATTCTCTTGAAAGTGCTGTGTGAGGGATATGGCCACTGTGTCCAAACCCTTCGATCGCAGGGAATCAAACCTAATGGAAAATGAAGACTATGGACAGGGCTACAATAACCTATAAGCACTTTATCCAAATTGTATTTGTGAAAATTTTTATACATTTTTTAAAATTTGACTTAGAGTGAAATTCTCTTGAAAGTGCTGTGTGAGGGATATGGCCACTGTGTCCAAACCCTTTGATCGCAGGGAATCAAACCTTATGGAAAATGAAGACTATGGACAGGGCTACAATAACCTATAAGCACTTTATCCAAATTGTATTTGTGAAAATTTTTATACATTTTTGAAAATTTGACTTAGAGTGAAATTCTCTTGAAAGTGCTGTGTGAGGGATATGACCACTGTGTCCAAACCCTTCGATCGCAGGGAATCAAACCTAATGGAAAATGAAGACTATGGACAGGGCTACAATAACCTATAAGCACTTTATCCAAATTGTATTTGTGAAAATTTTTATACATTTTTGAAAATTTAACTTAGAGTGAAATTCTCTTGAAAGTGCTGTGTGAGGGATATGGCCACTGTGTCCAAACCCTTCGATCGCAGGGAATCAAACCTAATGAAAAATGAGGACTATGGACAGGGCTACAATAACCTATAAGCACTTTATCCAAATTGTATTTGTGAAAATTTTTATACATTTTTAAAAATTTGACTTAGAGTGAAATTCTCTTGAAAGTGCTGTGTGAGGGATATGGCCACTGTGTCCAAACCCAAACTATGGACAGGGCTACAATAACCTATAATTACTTTATCCAAATTGTATTTGTGAAAATTTTAATAAATTTTTGAAAATTTGACTTATAGTGAAATTCTCTTGAAAGTGCTGTGTGAGGGATATGGCCACTGTGTCCAAACCCTTCGATCTCAGGGAATCAAACCTAATGGAAAATGAAGACTATGAACAGGGCTACAATAACCTATAAGCACTTTATCCAAATTGTATTTGTGAAAATTTTAATACATTTTTGAAAATTTGACTTAGAGTGAAATTCTCTTGAAAGTGCTGTGTGAGGGATATGGCCACTGTGTCCGAACCCTTCGATCGCAGGGAACCAAACCTAATGGAAAATGAAGTCTATGGACAGGGCTACAATAACCCATAAGCACTTTAGCCAAATTGTATTTGTGAAAATTTTTATACATTTTTGAAAATTTGACTTAGAGTGAAATTCTCTTGAAAGTGCTGTGTGAGGGATATGGCCACTGTGTCCAAACCCTTCAATCGCAGGGAATCAAACCTAATGGAAAATGAAGACTATGGACAGCGCTACAATAACCTATAAGCACTTTATCCAAATTGTATTTGTGAAAATTTTTATACATTTTTGAAAATTTGACTTAGAGTGAAATTCTCTTGAAAGTGCTGTGTGAGGGATATGGCCACTGTGTCCAAACCCTTCGATCGCAGGGAATCAAACCTAATGGAAAATGAAGACTATGGACAGGGCTACAATAACCTATAAGCACTTTATCCAAATTGTATTTTTGAAAATTTTTACACATTTTTCAAAATTTGACTTAGAGTGAAATTCTCTTGAAAGTGCTGTGTGAGGGATATGGCCACTGTGTCCAAACCCTTCGATCGCAGGGAATCAAACCTAATGGAAAATGAAGACTATGGACAGGGCTACAATAACCTATAAGCACTTTATCCAAATTGTATTTTTGAAAATTTTTATACATTTTTGAAAATTTGACCAAGAGTGAAATTCTCTTGAAAGTGCTGTGTGAGGGATATGGCCACTGTGTCCAAACCCTGCGATCGCAGGCAATCAAACCTAATGGAAAATGAAGACTATGGACAGGACTACAATAACCTATAAGCACTTTATCCGAATTGTATTTGTGAAAATTTTTATACATTTTTGAAAATTTGACTTAGAGTGAAATTCTCTTGAAAGTGCTGTGTGAGGGATATGGCCACTGTGTCCAAACCCTTCGATCGCAGGGAATCAAACCTAATAGAAAATGAAGACTATGGACAGGGCTACAATAACCTATAAGCTACAATAACCTATAAGCACTTTATCCAAATTGTATTTGTGAAAATTTTTATACATTTTTGAAAATTTGACTTAGAGTGAAATTCTCTTGAAAGTGCTGTGTGAGGGATATGACCACTGTGTCCAAACCCTTCGATCGCAGGGAATCAAACCTAATGGAAAATGAAGACTATGGACAGGGCTACAATAACCTATAAGCTACAATAACCTATAAGCACTTTATCCAAATTGTATTTGTGAAAATTTTTATACATTTTTGAAAATTTAACTTAGAGTGAAATTCTCTTGAAAGTGCTGTGTGAGGGATATGGCCACTGTGTCCAAACCCTTCGATCGCAGGGAATCAAACCTAATGGAAAATGAAGACTATGGACAGGGCTACAATAACCTATAAGCACTTTATCCAAATTGTATTTGTGAAATTTTTTATACATTTTTGAAAATTTGACTTAGAGTGAAATTCTCTTGAAAGTGCTGTGTGAGGGATATGGCCACTGTGTTCAAACCCTTCGATCGCAGGGAATCAAACCTAATGGAAAATGAAGACTATGGACAGGGCTACAATAACCTATAAGCACTTTATCCAAATTGTATTTGTGAAAATTTTTATACATTTTTGAAAATTTGACTTAGAGTGAAATTCTCTTGAAAGTGCTGTGTGAGGGATATGGCCACTGTGTCCAAACCCTTCGATCGCAGGGAATCAAACCTAATGGAAAATGAAGACTATGGACAGGGCTACAATAACCTATAAGCACTTTATCCAAATTGTATTTTTGAAAATGTTTACACATTTTTGAAAATTTGACTTAGAGTGAAATTCTCTTGAAAGTGCTGTGTGAGGGATATGGCCACTGTGTCCAAACCCTTCGATCGCAGGGAATCAAACCTAATGGAAAATGAAGACTATGGACAGGGCTACAATAACCTATAAGCACTTTATCCAAATTGTATTTGTGAAAATTTTTATACATTTTTGAAAATTTGACTTAGAGTGAAATTCTCTTGAATGTGCTGTGTGAGGGATATGACCACTGTGTCCAAACCCTTCGATCGCAGGGAATCAAACCTAATGGAAAATGAAGACTATGAACAGGGCTACAATAACCTATAACCTACAATAACCTATAAGCACTTTATCCAAATTGTATTTGTGAAAATTTTTATACATTTTTGAAAATTTAACTTAGAGTGAAATTCTCTTGAAAGTGCTGTGTGAGGGATATGGCCACTGTGTCCAAACCCTTCGATCGCAGGGAATCAAACCTAATGGAAAATGAAGACTATGGACAGGGCTACAATAACCTATAAGCACTTTATCCAAATTGTATTTGTGAAAATTTTTATACATTTTTGAAAATTTGACTTAGAGTGAAATTCTCTTGAAAGTGCTGTGTGAGGGATATGGCCACTGTGTTCAAACCCTTCGATCGCAGGGAATCAAACCTAATGGAAAATGAAGACTATGGACAGGGCTACAATAACCTATAAGCACTTTATCCAAATTGTATTTGTGAAAATTTTTATACATTTTTGAAAATTTGACTTAGAGTGAAATTCTCTTGAAAGTGCTGTGTGAGGGATATGGCCACTGTGTCCAAGCCCTTCGATCGCAGGGAATCAAACCTAATGGAAAATGAAGACTATGGACAGGGCTACAATAATCTATAAGCGCTTTATCCAAATTGTATTTGTGAAAATTTTTATACATTTTTGAAAATTTGACTTAGAGTGAAATTCTCTTGAAAGTGCTGTGTGAGGGATATGGCCACTGTGTCCAAACCCTTCGATCGCAGGGAATCAAGCCTAATGGAAAATGAAGACTATGGACAGGGCTACAATAACCTATAAGCACTTTATCCAAATTGTATTTTTGAAAATTTTTACACATTTTTGAAAATTTGACTTAGAGTGAAATTCTCTTGAAAGTGCTGTGTGAGGGATATGGCCACTGTGTCCAAACCCTTCGATCGCAGGGAATCAAACCTAATGGAAAATGAAGACTATGGACAGGGCTACAATAACCTATAAGCACTTTATCCAAATTGTATTTGTGAAAATTTTTATACATTTTTGAAAATTTGACTTAGAGTGAAATTCTCTTGAAAGTGCTGTGTGAGGGATATGGCCACTGTGTCCAAACCCTTCGATCGCAGGGAATCAAACCTAATGGAAAATGAAGACTATGGACAGGGCTACAATAACCTATAAGCACTTTATCCAAATTGTATTTGTGAAAATTGTTATACATTTTTGAAAATTTGACTTAGAGTGAAATTCTCTTGAAAGTGCTGTGTGAGGGATATGGCCACTGTGTCCAAACCCTTCGATCGCAGGGAATCAAACCTAATGGAAAATGAAGACTATGGACAGGGCTACAATAACCTATAAGCACTTTATCCAAATTGTATTTTTGAAAATTTTTACACATTTTTGAAAATTTGACTTAGAGTGAAATTCTCTTGAAAGTGCTGTGTGAGGGATATGGCCACTGTGTCCAAACCCTTCGATCGCAGGGAATCAAACCTAATGGAAAATGAAGACTATGGACAGGGCTACAATAATCTATAAGCACTTTATCCAAATTGTATTTGTGAAAATTTTTATACATTTTTGAAAATTTGACTTAGAGTGAAATTCTCTTGAAAGTGCTGTGTGAGGGATATGGCCACTGTGTCCAAACCCTTCGATCGCAGGGAATCAAACCTAATGGAAAATGAAGACTATGGACAGGGCTACAATAACCTATAAGCACTTTATCCAAATTGTATTTGTGAAAATTTTTATACATTTTTGAAAATTTGACTTAGAGTGAAATTCTCTTGAAAGTGCTGTGTAAGGGATATGGCCACTGTGTCCAAACCCTTCGATCGCAGGGAATCAAACCTAATGGAAAATGAAGACTATGGACAGGGCTACAATAACCTATAAGCACTTTATCCAAATTGTATTTGTGAAAATTGTTATACATTTTTGAAAATTTGACTTAGAGTGAAATTCTCTTGAAAGTGCTGTGTGAGGGATATGACCACTGTGTCCAAACCCTTCGATCGCAGGGAATCAAACCTAATGGAAAATGAAGACTATGGACAGGGCTACAATAACCTATAAGCTACAATAACCTATAAGCACTTTATCCAAATTGTATTTGTGAAAATTTTTATACATTTTTGAAAATTTGACTTAGAGTGAAATTCTCTTGAAAGTGCTGTGTGAGGGATATGGGCACTGTGTCCAAACCCTTCGATCGCAGGGAATCAAACCTAATGGAAAATGAAGACTATGGACAGGGCTACAATAACCTATAAGCACTTTATCCAAATTGTATTTATGAAAATTTTTATACATTTTTGAAAATTTGACTTAGAGTGAAATTCTCTTGAAAGTGCTGTGTGAGGGATATGGCCACTGTGTCCAAACCCTTCGATCGCAAGGAATCAAACCTAATGGAAAATGAAGACTATGGACAGGGCTACAATAATCTATAAGCACTTTATCCAAATTGTATTTTTGAAAATTTTTACACATTTTTGAAAATTTGACTTAGAGTGAAATTCTCTTGAAAGTGCTGTGTGAGGGATATGGCCACTGTGTCCAAACCCTTCGATCGCAGGGAATCAAACCTAATGGAAAATGAAGACTATGGACAGGGCTACAATAACCTATAAGCACTTTATCCAAATTGTATTTGTGAAAATTTTTATACATTTTTGAAAATTTGACTTGGAGTGAAATTCTCTTGAAAGTGCTGTGTGAGGGATATGGTCACTGTGTCCAAACCCTTCGATCGCAGGGAATCAAACCTAATGGAAAATGAAGACTATGGACAGGGCTACAATAACCTATAAGCACTTTATCCAAATTGTATTTGTGAAAATTTTTATACATTTTTGAAAATTTGACTTAGAGTGAAATTCTCTTGAAAGTGCTGTGTGAGGGATATGACCACTGTGTCCAAACCCTTCGATCGCAGGGAATCAAACCTAATGGAAAATGAAGACTATGGACAGGGCTACAATAACCTTTAAGCTACAATAACCTATAAGCACTTTATCCAAATTGTATTTGTGAAAATTTTTATACATTTTTGAAAATTTAACTTAGAGTGAAATTCTCTTGAAAGTGCTGTGTGAGGGATATGGCCACTGTGTCCAAACCCTTCGATCGCAGGGAATCAAACCTAATGGAAAATGAAGACTATGGACAGGGCTACAATAACCTATAAGCACTTTATCCAAATTGTATTTGTGAAAATTTTTATACATTTTTGAAAATTTGACTTAGAGTGAAATTCTCTTGAAAGTGCTGTGTGAGGGATATGGCCACTGTGTCCAAACCCTTCGATCGCAGGGAATCAAACCTAATGGAAAATGAAGACTATGGACAGGGCTACAATAACCTATAAGCACTTTATCCAAATTGTATTTGTGAAAATTGTTATACATTTTTGAAAATTTGACTTGAGTGAAATTCTCTTGAAAGTGCTGTGTGAGGGATATGACCACTGTGTCCAAACCCTTCGATCGCAGGGAATCAAACCTAATGGAAAATGAAGACTATGGACAGGGCTACAATAACCTATAAGCTACAATAACCTATAAGCACTTTATCCAAATTGTATTTGTGAAAATTTTTATACATTTTTGAAAATTTGACTTAGAGTGAAATTCTCTTGAAAGTGCTGTGTTAGGGATATGACCACTGTGTCCAAACCCTTCGATCGCAGGGAATCAAACCTACTGGAAAATGAAGACTATGGACAGGGCTACAATAACCTATAAGCTACAATAACCTATAAGCACTTTATCCAAATTGTATTTGTGAAAATTTTTATACATTTTTGAAAATTTAACTTAGAGTGAAATTCTCTTGAAAGTGCTGTGTGAGGGATATGGCCACTGTGTCCAAACCCTTCGATCGCAGGGAATCAAACCTAATGGAAAATGAAGACTATGGACAGGGCTACAATAACCTATAAGCACTTTATCCAAATTGTATTAGTGAAAATTTTTATACATTTTTGAAAATTTGACTTAGAGTGAAATTCTCTTGAAAGTGCTGTGTGAGGGATATGGCCACTGTGTCCAAACCCTTCGATCGCAGGGAATCAAACCTAATGGAAAATGAAGACTATGGACAGGGCTACAATAACCTATAAGCACTTTATCCAAATTGTATTTGTGAAAATTTTTATACATTTTTAAAAATTTGACTTAGAGTGAAATTCTCTTGAAAGTGCTGTGTGAGGGATATGGCCACTGTGTCCAAACCCTTCGAACGCAGGGAATCAAACCTAATGGAAAATGAAGACTATGGACAGGGCTACAATAACCTATAAGCACTTTATCCAAATTGTATTTGTGAAAATTTTTATACGTTTTTGAAAATTTGACTTAGAGTGAAATTCTCTTGAAAGTGCTGTGTGAGGGATATGGCCACTGTGTCCAAACCCTTCGATCGCAGGGAATCAAACCTAATGGAAAATGAAGACTATGGACAGGGCTACAATAACCTATAAGCTACAATAACCTATAAGCACTTTATCCAAATTGTATTTGTGAAAATTTTTATACATTTTTGAAAATTTGACTTAGAGTGAAATTCTCTTGAAAGTGCTGTGTGAGGGATATGGCCACTGTGTCCAAACCCTTCGATCGCAAGGAATCAAACCTAATGAAAAATGAAGACTATGGACAGGGCTACAATAACCTATAAGCACTTTATCCAAATTGTATTTTTGAAAATTTTTACACATTTTTGAAAATTTGACTTAGAGTGAAATTCTCTTGAAAGTGCTGTGTGAGGGATATGGCCACTGTGTCCAAACCCTTCGATCGCAGGGAATCAAACCTAATGGAAAATGAAGACTATGGACAGGGCTACAATAACCTATAAGCACTTTATCCAAATTGTATTTGTGAAAATTTTTATACATTTTTGAAAATTTGACTTAGAGTGAAATTCTCTTGAAAGTGCTGTGTGAGGGATATGGCCACTGGGTCCAAACCCTTCGATCGCAGGGAATCAAACCTAATGGAAAATGAAGACTATGGACAGGGCTACAATAACCTATAAGCACTTTATCCAAATTGTATTTGTGAAAATTTTTATACATTTTTGAAAATTTGACTTAGAGTGAAATTCTCTTGAAAGTGCTGTGTGAGGGATATGGCCACTGTGTCCAAACCCTTCGATCGCAAGGAATCAAACCTAATGAAAAATGAAGACTATGGACCGGGCTACAATAACCTATAAGCACTTTATCCAAATTGTATTTTTGAAAATTTTTACACATTTTTGAAAATTTGACTTAGAGTGAAATTCTCTTGAAAGTGCTGTGTGAGGGATATGGCCACTGTGTCCAAACCCTTCGATCGCAGGGAATCAAACCTAATGGAAAATGAAGACTATGGACAGGGCTACAATAGCCTATAAGCACTTTATCCAAATTGTATTTGTGAAAAATTTTATACATTTTTGAAAATTTGACTTAGAGTGAAGTTCTCTTGAAAGTGCTGTGTGAGGGATATGGCCACTGTGTCCAAACCCTTCGATCGCAGGGAATCAAAGCTAATGGAAAAAGAAGACTTTGGGCAGGGCTACAATAACCTATAAGCACTTTATCCAAATTGTATTTGTGAAAATTTTTATACATTTTTGAAAATTTGACTTAGAGTGAAATTCTCTTGAAAGTGCTGTGTGAGGGATATGGCCACTGTGGCCAAACCCTTCGATCGCAAGGAATCAAACCTAATGAAAAATGAAGACTATGGACAGGGCTACAATAACCTATAAGCACTTTATCCAAATTGTATTTGTGAAAATTTTTATACATTTTTGAAAACTTGACTTAGAGTGAAATTCTCTTGAAAGTGCTGTGTGAGGGATATGGCCACTGTGTCCAAACCCTTCAATCGCAGGGAATCAAACCTAATGGAAAATGAAGACTATGGACAGGGCTACAATAACCTATAAGCACTTTATCCAAATTTTATTTGTGAAAATTTTTATACATTTTTGAAAATTTGACTTAGAGTGAAATTCTCTTGAAAGTGCTGTGTGAGGGATATGGCCACTGTGTCCAAACCCTTCGATCGCAGGGAATCAAAGCTAATGGAAAATGAAGACTTTGGGCAGGGCTACAATAACCTATAAGCACTTTATCCAAATTGTATTTGTGAAAATTTTTATACATTTTTGAAAATTTGACTTAGAGTGAAATTCTCTTGAAAGTGCTGTGTGAGGGATATGGCCACTGTGGCCAAACCCTTCGATCGCAAGGAATCAAACCTAATGAAAATTGAAGACTATGGACAGGGCTACAATAACCTATAAGCACTTTATCCAAATTGTATTTGTGAAAATTTTTATACATTTTTGAAAATTTGACTTAGAGTGAAATTCTCTTGAAAGTGCTGTGTGAGGGATATGGCCACTGTGTCCAAACCCTTCGATCGCAGGGAATCAAACCTAATGGAAAATGAAGACTATGGACAGGGCTACAATAACCTATAAGCACTTTATCCAAATTTTATTTGTGAAAATTTTTATACATTTTTGAAAATTTGACTTAGAGTGAAATTCTCTTGAAAGTGCTGTGTGAGGGATATGGCCACTGTGGCCAAACCCTTCGATCGCAAGGAATCAAACCTAATGAAAATTGAAGACTATGGACAGGGCTACAATAACCTATAAGCACTTTATCCAAATTGTATTTGTGAAAATTTTTATACATTTTTGAAAATTTGACTTAGAGTGAAATTCACTTGAAAGTGCTGTGTGAGGGATATGGCCACTGTGTCCAAACCCTTCAATCGCAGGGAATCAAACCTAATGGAAAATGAAGACTATGGACAGGGCTACAATAACCTATAAGCACTTTATCCAAATTTTATTTGTGAATATTTTTATACATTTTTGAAAATTTGACTTAGAGTGAAATTCTCTTGAAAGTGCTGTGTGAGGGATATGGCCACTGTGTCCAATCCCTTCGATCGCAGGGAATCAAAGCTAACGGAAAATGAAGACTTTGGGCAGGGCTACAATAACCTATAAGCACTTTATCCAAATTGTATTTGTGAAAATTTTTATACATTTTTGAAAATTTGACTTAGAGTGAAATTCTCTTGAAAGTGCTGTGTGAGGGATATGGCCACTGTGTCCAAACCCTTCGATCGCAGGGAATCAAACCTAATGGAAAATGAAGACTATGGACAGGGCTACAATAACCTATAAGCACTTTATCCAAATTGTATTTGTGAAAATTTTTATACATTTTTGAAAATTTGACTTAGAGTGAAATTCTCTTGAAAATGCTGTGTGAGGGATATGGCCACTGTGGCCAAACCCTTCGATCGCAAGGAATCAAACCTAATGAAAATTGAAGACTATGGACAGGGCTACAATAACCTATAAGCACTTTATCCAAATTGTATTTGTGAAAATTTTTATACATTTTTGAAAATTTGACTTAGAGTGAAATTCACTTGAAAGTGCTGTGTGAGGGATATGGCCACTGTGTCCAAACCCTTCAATCGCAGGGAATCAAACCTAATGGAAAATGAAGACTATGGACAGGGCTACAATAACCTATAAGCACTTTATCCAAATTGTATTTGTGAAAATTTTTATACATTTTTGAAAACTTGACTTAGAGTGAAATTCTCTTGAAAGTGCTGTGTGAGGGATATGGCCACTGTGTCCAAACCCTTCAATCGCAGGGAATCAAACCTAATGGAAAATTAAGACTATGGACAGGGCTACAATAACCTATAAGCACTTTATCCAAATTGTATTTGTGAAAATTTTTATACATTTTTGAAAATTTGACTTAGAGTGAAATTCTCTTGAAAGTGCTGTGTGAGGGATATGGCCACTGTGGCCAAACCCTTCGATCGCAAGGAATCAAACCTAATAAAAATTGAAGACTATGGACAGGGCTACAATAACCTATAAGCACTTTATCCAAATTGTATTTGTGAAAATTTTTATACATTTTTGAAAATTTGACTTAGAGTGAAATTCTCTTGAAAGTGCTGCGTGAGGGATATGGCCATTGTGTCTAAACCCTTCGATCGCAGGGAATCAAACCTAATGGAAAATGAAGACTATGGACAGGGCTACAATAACCTATAAGCACTTTATCCAAATTGTATTTGTGAAAATTTTTATACATTTTTGAAAACTTGACTTAGAGTGAAATTCTCTTGAAAGTGCTGTGTGAGGGATATGGCCACTGTGTCCAAACCCTTCAATCGCAGGGAATCAAACTTAATGGAAAATGAAGACTATGGACAGGGCTATAATAACCTATAAGCACTTTATCCAAATTGTATTTGTGAAAAATTTTATACATTTTTGAAAATTTGACTTAGAGTGAAATTCTCTTGAAAGTGCTGTGTGAGGGATATGGCCACTGTGGCCATCCCTTCGATCGCAAGGAACCAAACCTAATGAAAATTGAAGACTATGGACAGGGCTACAATAGCCTATAAGCACTTTATCCAAATTGTATTTGTGAAAATTTTTAGACATTTTTGAAAATTTGACTTAGAGTGAAATTCTCTTGAAAGTGCTGTGTGAGGGATATGGCCACTGTGGCCAAACCCTTCGATCGCAAGGAATCAAACCTAATGAAAATTGAAGACTATGGACAGGGCTACAATAACCTATAAGCACTTTATCCAAATTGTATTTGTGAAAATTTTTATACATTTTTGAAAATTTGACTTAGAGTGAAATTCTCTTGAAAGTGCTGTGTGAGGGATATGGCCACTGTGTCCAAACCCTTCGATCGCAGGGAATCAAACCTAATGGAAAATGAAGACTATGGACAGGGCTACAATAACCTATAAGCACTTTATCCAAATTTTATTTGTGAAAATTTTTATACATTTTTGAAAATTTGACTTAGAGTGAAATTCTCTTGAAAGTGCTGTGTGAGGGATATGGCCACTGTGGCCAAACCCTTCGATCGCAAGGAATCAAACCTAATGAAAATTGAAGACTATGGACAGGGCTACAATAACCTATAAGCACTTTATCCAAATTGTATTTGTGAAAATTTTTATACATTTTTGAAAATTTGACTTAGAGTGAAATTCACTTGAAAGTGCTGTGTGAGGGATATGGCCACTGTGTCCAAACCCTTCAATCGCAGGGAATCAAACCTAATGGAAAATGAAGACTATGGACAGGGCTACAATAACCTATAAGCACTTTATCCAAATTTTATTTGTGAATATTTTTATACATTTTTGAAAATTTGACTTAGAGTGAAATTCTCTTGAAAGTGCTGTGTGAGGGATATGGCCACTGTGTCCAATCCCTTCGATCGCAGGGAATCAAAGCTAACGGAAAATGAAGACTTTGAGCAGGGCTACAATAACCTATAAGCACTTTATCCAAATTGTATTTGTGAAAATTTTTATACATTTTTGAAAATTTGACTTAGAGTGAAATTCTCTTGAAAGTGCTGTGTGAGGGATATGGCCACTGTGTCCAAACCCTTCGATCGCAGGGAATCAAACCTAATGGAAAATGAAGACTATGGACAGGGCTACAATAATCTATAAGCACTTTATCCAAATTGTATTTGTGAAAATTTTTATACATTTTTGAAAATTTGACTTAGAGTGAAATTCTCTTGAAAGTGCTGTGTGAGGGATATGGCCACTGTGGCCAAACCCTTCGATCGCAAGGAATCAAACCTGATGAAAATTGAAGACTATGGACAGGGCTACAATAACCTATAAGCACTTTATCCAAATTGTATTTGTGAAAATTTTTATACATTTTTGAAAATTTGACTTAGAGTGAAATTCTCTTGAAAGTGCTGCGTGAGGGATATGGCCATTGTGTCTAAACCCTTCGATCGCAGGGAATCAAACCTAATGGAAAATGAAGACTATGGACAGGGCTACAATAACCTATAAGCACTTTATCCAAATTGTTTTTGTGAAAAATTTTATACATTTTTGAAAATTTGACTTAGAGTGAAATTCTCTTGATAGTGCTGTGTGAGGGATATGGCCACTGTGTCCAAACCCTTCGATCGCAGGGAATCAAACCTAATGGAAAATGAAGACTATGGACAGGGCTACAATAACCTATAAGCACTTTATCCAAATTGTATTTGTGAAAAATTTTATACATTTTTGAAAATTTGACTTAGAGTGAAGTTCTCTTGAAAGTGCTGTGTGAGGGATATGGCCACTGTGTCCAAACCCTTCGATCGCAGGGAATCAAAGCTAATGGAAAATGAAGACTTTGGGCAGGGCTACAATAACCTATAAGCACTTTATCCAAATTGTATTTGTGAAAATTTTTATACATTTTTGAAAATTTGACTTAGAGTGAAATTCTCTTGAAAGTGCTGTGTGAGGGATATGGCCACTGTGGCCAAACCCTTCGATCGCAAGGAATCAAACCTAATGAAAAATGAAGACTATGGACAGGGCTACAATAACCTATAAGCACTTTATCCAAATTGTATTTGTGAAAATTTTTATACATTTTTGAAAACTTGACTTAGAGTGAAATTCTCTTGAAAGTGCTGTGTGAGGGATATGGCCACTGTGTCCAAACCCTTCAATCGCAGGGAATCAAACCTAATGGAAAATGAAGACTATGGACAGGGCTACAATAACCTATAAGCACTTTATCCAAATTGTATTTGTGAAAATTTTTATACATTTTTGAAAATTTGACTTAGAGTGAAATTCTCTTGAAAGTGCTGTGTGAGGGATATGGCCACTGTGTCCAAACCCTTCGATCGCAGGGAATCAAAGCTAATGGAAAATGAAGACTTTGGGCAGGGCTACAATAACCTATAAGCACTTTATCCAAATTGTATTTGTGAAAATTTTTATACATTTTTGAAAATTTGACTTAGAGTGAAATTCTCTTGAAAGTGCTGTGTGAGGGATATGGCCACTGTGTCCAAACCCTTCGATCGCAGGGAATCAAACCTAATGGAAAATGAAGACTATGGACAGGGCTACAATAACCTTTAAGCACTTTATCCAAATTGTATTTGTGAAAATTTTTATACATTTTTGAATATTTGACTTAGAGTGAAATTCTCTTGAAAGTGCTGCGTGAGGGATATGGCCACTGTGTCCAAACCCTTCGATCGCAGGGAATCAAACCTTATGGAAAATGAAGACTATGGACAGGGCTACAATAACCTATAAGCTACAATAACCTATAAGCACTTTATCCAAATTGTATTTGTGAAAATTTTTATACATTTTTGAAAATTTGACTTAGAGTGAAATTCTCTTGAAAGTGCTGTGTGAGGGATATGGCCACTGTGTCCAAACCCTTCGATCGCAGGGAATCACACCTAATAGAAAATGAAGACTATGGACAGGGCTACAATAACCTATAAGCACTTTATCCAAATTGTATTTGTGAAAATTTTTATACATTTTTGAAAATTGGACTTAGAGTGAAATTCTCTTGAAAGTGCTTTGTGAGGGATATGGCCACTGTGTCCAAACCCTTCGATCGCAGGGAACCAAACCTAATGAAAATTAAGACTATGGACAGGGCTACAATAACCTGTAAGCTACAATAACCTATAAGCACTTTATCCAAATTGTATTTGTGAAAATTTTTATACATTTTTGAAAATTTGACTTAGAGTGAAATTCTCTTGAAAGTGCTGTGTGAGGGATATGGCCACTGTGTCCAAACCCTTCGATCGCAGGGAATCAAACCTAATGGAAAATGAAGACTATGGACAGGGCTACAATAACCTATAAGCTACAATAACCTATAAGCACTTTATCCAAATTGTATTTGCGAAAATTTTTATACATTTTTGAAAATTTGACTTAGAGTGAAATTCTCTTGAAAGTGCTGTGTGAGGGATATGGCCACTGTGTCCAAACCCTTCGATCGCAGGGAATCAAACCTAATGGAAAATGAAGACTTTGGGCAGGGCTACAATAACCTATAAGCACTTTATCCAAATTGTATTTGTGAAAAATTTTATACATTTTTGAAAATTTGACTTAGAGTGAAATTCTCTTGAAAGTGCTGTGTGAGGGATATGGCCACTGTGTCCAAACCCTTCGATCGCAGGGAATCAAACCTAATGGAAAATGAAGACTTTGGGTAGGGCTACAATAACCTATAAGCACTTTATCCAAATTGTATTTGTGAAAATTTTTATACATTTTTGAAAATTTGACTTAGAGTGAAATTCTCTTGAAAGTGCTGTGTGAGGGATATGGCCACTGTGTCCAAACCCTTCGATCGCAGGGAATAAAACCTAATGGAAAATGAAGACTATGGACAGGGCTACAATAACCTATAAGCACTTTATCCAAATTGTATTTGTGAAAATTTTTATACATTTTTGAAAATTTGACTTAGAGTGAAATTCTCTTGAAAGTGCTGTGTGAGGGATATGGCCACTGTGTCCAAACCCTTCGATCGCAGGGAATCAAACCTAATGGAAAATGAAGACTATGGACAGGGCTACAATAACCTATAAGCTACAATAACCTATAAGCACTTTATCCAAATTGTATTTGTGAAAATTTTTATACATTTTTGAAAATTTGGCTTAGAGTGAAATTCTCTTGAAAGTGCTGTGTGAGGGATATGGCCACTGTGTCCAAACCCTTCGATCGCAGGGAATCAAACCTAATGGAAAATGAAGACTATGGACAGGGCTACAATAACCAATAAGCACTTTATCCAAATTGTATTTGTGAAAAATTTTATACATTTTTGAAAATTTGACTTAGAGTGAAATTCTCTTGAAAGTGCTGTGTGAGGGATATGGCCACTGTGTCCAAACCATTCGATCGCAGGGAATCAAACCTAATGGAAAATGAAAACTATAGACAGGGCTACAATAACTTATAAGCTTTTTATCCAAATTGTATTTGTGAAAATTTTTATACATTTTTGAAAATTTGACTTAGAGTGAAATTCTCTTGAAAGTGCTGTGTGAGGGATATGGCCATTGTGTCTAAACCCTTCGATCGCAGGGAATCAAACCTAATGGAAAACGAAGACTATGGACAGGGCTACAATAACCTATAAGCACTTTATCCAAATTGTATTTGTGAAAAATTGTATACATTTTTGAAAATTTGAATTAGAGTGAAATTCTCTTGAAAGTGCTGTGTGAAGGATATGGCCACTGTGTCCAAACCCTTCGATCGCAGGGAATCAAGCCTAATGGAAAATGAAAACTATGGACAGGGCTAAAATAACCTATAAGCACTTTATCCAAATTGTATTTGTGAAAAATTGTATACATTTTTGAAAATTTGAATTAGAGTGAAATTCTCTTGAAAGTGCTGTGTGAAGGATATGGCCACTGTGTCCAAACCCTTCGATCGCAGGGAATCAAGCCTAATGGAAAATGAAAACTATGGACAGGGCTACAATAACCTGTAAGCACTTTTTCCAAATTGTATTTGTGAAAATTTTTATACATTTTTGAATATTTGACTTAGAGTGAAATTCTCTTGAAAGTGCTGCGTGAGGGATATGGCCACTGTGTCCAAACCCTTCGATCGCAGGGAATCAAACCAAATGGAAAATGAAGACTATGGACAGGGCTACAATAACCTATAAGCACTTTATCCAAATTGTATTTGTGAAAATTTTTATACATTTTTGAATATTTGACTTAGAGTGAAATTCTCTTGAAAGTGCTGCGTGAGGGATATGGCCACTGTGTCCAAACCCTTCGATCGCAGGGAATCAAACCTAATGGAAAATGAAGACTATGGACAGGGCTACAATAACCTATAAGCTACAATAACCTATAAGCTCTTTATCCAAATTGTATTTGTGAAAATTTTTATACATTTTTGAAAATTTGACTTAGAGTGAAATTCTCTTGAAAGTGCTGTGTGAGGGATATGGCCACTGTGTCCAAACCCTTCGATCGCAGGGAATCACACCTAATAGAAAATGAAGACTATGAACAGGGCTACAATAACCTATAAGCACTTTATCCAAATTGTATATGTGAAAATTTTTATACATTTTTGAAAATTTGACTTAGAGTGAAATTCTCTTGAAAGTGCTGTGTGAGGGATATGGCCACTGTGTCCAAACCCTTCGATCGCAGGGAACCAAACCTAATGAAAATTAAGACTATGGACAGGGCTACAATAACCTGTAAGCTACAATAAACTATAAGCACTTTATCCAAATTGTATTTGTGAAAATTTTTATACATTTTTGAAAATTTGACTTAGAGTGAAATTCTCTTGAAAGTGCTGTGTGAGGGATATGGCCACTGTGTCCAAACCCTTCGATCGCAGGGAATCAAACCTAATGGAAAATGAAGACTATGGACAGGGCTACAATAACCTATAAGCACTTTATCCAAATTGTATTTGTGAAAATTTTTATACATTTTTGAAAATTTGACTTAGAGTGAAATTCTCTTGAAAGTGCTGTGTGAGGGATATGGCCACTGTGTCCAAAGCCTTCAATCTCAGGGAATCAAACCTAATGGAAAACGAAGACTATGGACAGGGCTACAATAACCTATAAGCACTTTATCCAAATTTTATTTGTGAAAATTTTTATACATTTTTGAAAATTTGACTTAGAGTGAAATTCTCTTGAAAGTGCTGTGTGAGGGATATGGCCACTGTGTCCAAACCCTTCGATCGCAGGGAATCAAAGCTAACGGAAAATGAAGACTTTGGGCAGGGCTACAATAACCTATAAGCACTTTATCCAAATTGTATTTGTGAAAATTTTTATACACTTTTGAAAATTTGACTTAGAGTGAAATTCTCTTGAAAGTGCTGTGTGAGGGATATGGCCACTGTGTCCAAACCCTTCGATCGCAGGGAATCAAACCTAATGGAAAATGAAGACTATGGACAGGGCTACAATAACCAATAAGCACTTAATCCAAATTGTATTTGTGAAAATTTTTATACATTTTTGAAAATTTGACTTAGAGTGAAATTCTCTTGAAAGTGCTGTGTGAGGGATATGGCCACTGTGGCCAAACCCTTCGATCGCAAGGAATCAAACCTAATGGAAAATGAAGACTTTGGACAGGGCTGCAATAACCTATAAGCACTTTATCCAAATTGTATTTGTGAAAAATTTTATACATTTTTGAAAATTTGACTCAGAGTGAAATTCTCTTGATAGTGCTGTGTGAGGGATATGGCCACTGTGTCCAAACCCTTCGATCGCAGGGAATCAAACCTAATGGAAAATGAAGACTATGGACAGGGCTACAATAACCTATAAGCACTTTATCCAAATTGTATTTGTGAAAAATTTTATACATTTTTGAAAATTTGACTTAGAGTGAAATTCTCTTGAAAGTGCTGTGTGAGGGATATGGCCACTGTGTCCAAACCCTTCAATCGCAGGGAATCAAACCTAATGGAAAATGAAGACTATGGACAGGGCTCCAATAACCTATAAGCACTTTATCCAAATTGTATTTGTGAAAATTTTTATACATTTTTGAAAATTTGACTTAGAGTGAAATTCTCTTGAAAGTGCTGTGTGAGGGATATGGCAATTGTGTCTAAACCCTTCGATCGCAGGGAATCAAACCTAATGGAAAATGAAGACTATGGACAGGGCTACAATAACCTATAAGCACTTTATCCAAATTGTATTTGTGAAAAATTTTATACATTTTTGAAAATTTGACTTAGAGTGAAATTCTCTTGAAAGTGCTGTGTGAGGGATATGGCCACTGTGTCCAAACCCTGCGATCGCAGGGAATTAAACCTAATGGAAAATGAAGACTATGGACAGGGCTACAATAACCTATAAGCACTTTATCCAAATTGTATTTGTGAAAAATTTTATACATTTTTGAAAATTTGACTTAGAGTGAAATTCTCTTGAAAGTGCTGTGCGAGGGATATGGCCACTGTGTCCAAACCCTTCGATCGCAGGGAATCAAACCTAATGGAAAATGAAGACTTTGGGCAGGGCTACAATAACCTATAAGCACTTTATCCAAATTGTATTTGTGAAAAATTTTATACATTTTTGAAAATTTGACTTAGAGTGAAATTCTCTTGAAAGTGCTGTGTGAGGGATATGGCCATTGTGTCTAAACCCTTCGATCGCAGGGAATCAAACCTAATGGAAAATGAAGACTATGGACAGGGCTACAATAACCTGTAAGCTACAATTACCTATAAGCACTTTATCCAAATTGTATTTGTGAAAATTTTTATACATTTTTGAAAATTTGACTTAGAGTGAAATTCTCTTGAAAGTGCTGTGTGAGGGATATGGCCATTGTGTCTAAACCCTTCGATCGCAGGGAATCAAACCTAATGGAAAATGAAGACTATGGACAGGGCTACAATAACCTATAAGCACATTATCCAAATTGTATTTGTGAAATTTTTTATACATTTTTGAAAATTTGACTTAGAGTAAAATTCTCTTGAAAGTGCTGTGTGAGGGATATGGCCATTGTGTCTAAACCCTTCGATCGCAGGGAATCAAACCTAATGGAAAATGAAGACTATGGACAGGGCTACAATAGGCTATAAGCACTTTATCCAAATTGTATTTGTAAAAAATTTTATACATTTTTGAAAATTTGACTTAGAGTGAAATTCGCTTGAAAGTGCTGTGTGAGGGATATGGCCACTGTGTCCAAACCCTGCGATCGCAGGGAATTAAACCTAATGGAAAATGAAGACTATGGACAGGGCTACAATAACCTATAAGCACTTTATCCAAATTGTATTTGTGAAAAATTTTATACATTTTTGAAAATTTGACTTAGAGTGAAATTCTCTTGAAAGTGCTGTGTGAGGGATATGGCCACTGTGTCCAAACCCTGCGATCGCAGGGAATTAAACCTAATGGAAAATGAAGACTATGGACAGGGCTACAATAACCTATAAGCACTTTATCCAAATTGTATTTGTGAAAAATTTTATACATTTTTGAAAATTTGACTTAGAGTGAAATTCTCTTGAAAGTGCTGTGCGAGGGATATGGCCACTGTGTCCAAACCCTTCGATCGCAGGGAATCAAACCTAATGGAAAATGAAGACTTTGGGCAGGGCTACAATAACCTATAAGCACTTTATCCAAATTGTATTTGTGAAAAATTTTATACATTTTTGAAAATTTGACTTAGAGTGAAATTCTCTTGAAAGTGCTGTGTGAGGGATATGGCCATTGTGTCTAAACCCTTCGATCGCAGGGAATCAAACCTAATGGAAAATGAAGACTATGGACAGGGCTACAATAACCTGTAAGCTACAATTACCTATAAGCACTTTATCCAAATTGTATTTGTGAAAATTGTTATACATTTTTGAAAATTTGACTTAGAGTGAAATTCTCTTGAAAGTGCTGTGTGAGGGATATGGCCATTGTGTCTAAACCCTTCGATCGCAGGGAATCAAACCTAATGGAAAATGAAGACTATGGACAGGGCTACAATAACCTATAAGCACATTATCCAAATTGTATTTGTGAAATTTTTTATACATTTTTGAAAATTTGACTTAGAGTAAAATTCTCTTGAAAGTGCTGTGTGAGGGATATGGCCATTGTGTCTAAACCCTTCGATCGCAGGGAATCAAACCTAATGGAAAATGAAGACTATGGACAGGGCTACAATAGGCTATAAGCACTTTATCCAAATTGTATTTGTAAAAAATTTTATACATTTTTGAAAATTTGACTTAGAGTGAAATTCTCTTGAAAGTGCTGTGTGAGGGATATGGCCACTGTGTCCAAACCCTGCGATCGCAGGGAATTAAACCTAATGGAAAATGAAGACTATGGACAGGGCTACAATAACCTATAAGCACTTTATCCAAATTGTATTTGTGAAAAATTTTATACATTTTTGAAAATTTGACTTAGAGTGAAATTCTCTTGAAAGTGCTGTGTGAGGGATATGGCCACTGTGTCCAAACCCTGCGATCGCAGGGAATTAAACCTAATGGAAAATGAAGACTATGGACAGGGCTACAATAACCTATAAGCACTTTATCCAAATTGTGTTTGTGAAAAGTTTATACATTTTTGAAAATTTGACTTAGAGTGAAATTCTCTTGAAAGTGCTGTGTGAGGGATATGGCCACTGTGTCCAAACCCTTCGATCGCAGGGAATCAAACCTAATGGAAAACGAAGACTATGGACAGGGCTACAATAACTTATAAGCACTTTATCCAAATTGTATTTGTGAAAATTTTTATACATTTTTGAAAATTTGACTTAGAGTGAAATTCTCTTGAAAGTGCTGTGTGAGGGATATGGCCACTGTGTCCAAACCCTGCGATCGCAGGGAATTAAACCTAATGGAAAATGAAGACTATGGATAGGGCTACAATAACCTATAAGCACTTTATCCAAATTGTATTTGTGAAAAATTTTATACATTTTTGAAAATTTGACTTAGAGTGAAATTCTCTTGAAAGTGCTGTGCGAGGGATATGGCCACTGTGTCCAAACCCTTCGATCGCAGGGAATCAAACCTAATGGAAAATGAAGACTTTGGGCAGGGCTACAATAACCTATAAGCACTTTATCCAAATTGTATTTGTGAAAAATTTTATACATTTTTGAAAATTTGACTTAGAGTGAAATTCTCTTGAAAGTGCTGTGTGAGGGATATGGCCATTGTGTCTAAACCCTTCGATCGCAGGGAATCAAACCTAATGGAAAATGAAGACTATGGACAGGGCTACAATAACCTGTAAGCTACAATAACCTATAAGCACTTTATAAAAATTGTATTTGTGAAAATTTTTATACATTTTTGAAAATTTGACTTAGAGTGAAATTCTCTTGAAAGTGCTGTGTGAGGGATATGGCCATTGTGTCTAAACCCTTCGATCGCAGGGAATCAAACCTAATGGAAAATGAAGACTATGGACAGGGCTACAATAACCTATAAGCACATTATCCAAATTGTATTTGTGAAATTTTTTATACATTTTTGAAAATTTGACTTAGAGTAAAATTCTCTTGAAAGTGCTGTGTGAGGGATATGGCCATTGTGTCTAAACCCTTCGATCGCAGGGAATCAAACCTAATGGAAAATGAAGACTATGGACAGGGCTACAATAACCTATAAGCACATTATCCAAATTGTATTTGTAAAAAATTTTATACATTTTTGAAAATTTGACTTAGAGTGAAATTCTCTTGAAAGTGCTGTGTGAGGGATATGGCCACTGTGTCCAAACCCTTCGATCGCAGGGAATCAAACCTAATGGAAAACGAAGACTATGGACAGGGCTACAATAACTTATAAGCACTTTATCCAAATTGTATTTGTGAAAATTTTTATACATTTTTGAAAATTTGACTTAGAGTGAAATTCTCTTGAAAGTGCTGTGTGAGGGATATGGCCACTGTGTCCAAACCCTTCGATCGCAGGGAATCAAACCTAATGGAAAATGAAGACTATGGATAGGGCTACAATAACCTATAAGCTACAATAACCTATAAGCACTTTATCCAAATTGCATTTGTGAAAATTTTTTTACATTTTTGAAAATTTGACTTAGAGTGAAATTCTCTTGAAAGTGCTGTGTGAGGGATATGGCCACTGTGTCCAAACCCTTCGATCGCAGGGAATCAAACCTAATGGAAAATGAAGACTATGGACAGGGCTACAATAACCTATAAGCACTTTATCCAAATTGTATTTGTGAAAATTTTTATACATTTTTGAAAATTTGACTTAGAGTGAAATTCTCTTGAAAGTGCTGTGTGAGGGATATGGCCACTGTGTCCAAACCCTTCGATCGCACGGAATCAAACCTAATGGAAAACGAAGACTATGGATAGGGCTACAATAACTTATAAGCACTTTATCCAAATTGTATTTGTGAAAATTTTTATACATTTTTGAAAATTTGACTTAGAGTGAAATTCTCTTGAAAGTGCTGTGTGAGGGATATGGCCACTGTGTCCAAACCCTTCGATCGCAGGGAATCAAACCTAATGGAAAATGAAGACTATGGACAGGGCTACAATAACCTATAAGCACTTTATCCAAATTGTATTTGTGAAAAATTTTATACATTTTTGAAAATTTGACTTAGAGTGAAATTCTCTTGAAAGTGCTGTGTGAGGGATATGGCCACTGTGTCCAAACCCTTCGATCGCAGGGAATCAAACCTAATGGAAAATGAAGACTATGGACAGGGCTACAATAACCTATAAGCTACAATAACCTATAAGTTCTTTATCCAAATTGTATTTGTGAAAATTTTTTTACATTTTTGAAAATTTGACTTAGAGTGAAATTCTCTTGAAAGTGCTGTGTGAGGGATATGGCCACTGTGTCCAAACCCTTCGATCGCAGGGAATCAAACCTAATGGAAAATGAAGACTATGGACAGGGCTACAATAACCTATAAGCTACAATAACCTATAAGCACTTTATCCAAATTGTATTTGTGAAAATTTTTTTACATTTTTGAAAATTTGACTTAGAGTGAAATTCTCTTGAAAGTGCTGTGTGAGGGATATGGCCACTGTGTCCAAACCCTTCGATCGCAGGGAATCAAACCTAATGGAAAATGAAGACTATGGACAGGGCTACAATAACCTATAAGCACTTTATCCAAATTGTATTTGTGAAAATTTTTATACATTTTTGAAAATTTGACTTAGAGTGAAATTCTCTTGAAAGTGCTGTGTGAGGGATATGGCCACTGTGTCCAAACCCTTCGATCGCAGGGAATCAAACCTAATGGAAAACGAAGACTATGGATAGGGCTACATTAACTTATAAGCACTTTATCCAAATTGTATTTGTGAAAATTTTTATACATTTTTGAAAATTTGACTTAGAGTGAAATTCTCTTGAAAGTGCTGTGTGAGGGATATGGCCACTGTGTCCAAACCCTTCGATCGCAGGGAATCAAACCTAATGGAAAATGAAGACTATGGACAGGGCTACAATAACCTATAAGCACTTTATCCAAATTGTATTTGTGAAAAATTTTATACATTTTTGAAAATTTGACTTAGAGTGAAATTCTCTTGAAAGTGCTGTGTGAGGGATATGGCCACTGTGTCCAAACCCTTCGATCGCAGGGAATCAAACCTAATGGAAAATGAAGACTATGGACAGGGCTACAATAACCTATAAGCTACAATAACCTATAAGTTCTTTATCCAAATTGTATTTGTGAAAATTTTTTTACATTTTTGAAAATTTGACTTAGAGTGAAATTCTCTTGAAAGTGCTGTGTGAGGGATATGGCCACTGTGTCCAAACCCTTCGATCGCAGGGAATCAAACCTAATGGAAAATGAAGACTATGGACAGGGCTACAATAACCTATAAGCTACAATAACCTATAAGCACTTTATCCAAATTGTATTTGTGAAAATTTTTATACATTTTTGAAAATTTGACTTAGAGTGAAATTCTCTTGAAAGTGCTGTGTGAGGGATATGGGCACTGTGTCCAAACCCTTCGATCGCAGGGAATCAAACCTAATGGAAAATGAAGACTATGGACAGGGCTACTATAACCTATAAGCACTTTATCCAAATTGTATTTGTGAAAATTTTTATACATTTTTGAAAATTTGACTTAGAGTGAAATTCTCTTGAAAGTGCTGTGTGAGGGATATGGCCACTGTGTCCAAACCCTTCGATCGCAGAGAATCAAACCTAATGGAAAATGAAGACTATGGACAGGGCTACAATAACCTATAAGCTACAATAACCTATAAGCACTTTATCCAAATTGTATTTGTGAAAATTTTTATACATTTTTGAAAATTTGACTTAGAGTGAAATTCTCTTGAAAGTGCTGTGTGAGGGATATGGCCACTGTGTCCAAACCCTTCGATCGCAGGGAATCAAACCTAATGGAAAATGAAGACTATGGACAGGGCTACAATAACCTATAAGCACTTTATCCAAATTGTATTTGTGAAAAATTTTATACATTTTTGAAAATTTGACTTAGAGTGAAATTCTCTTGAAAGTGCTGTGTGAGGGATATGGCCACTGTGTCCAAACCCTTCGATCGCAGGGAATCAAACCTAATGGAAAATGAAGACTATGGACAGGGCTACAATAACCTATAAGTTCTTTATCCAAATTTTATTTGTGAAAATTTTTATACATTTTTGAAAATTTGGCTTAGAGTGAAGTTCTCTTGAAAGTGCTGTGTGAGGGATATGGCCACTGTGTCCAAACCCTTCGATCGCAGGGAATCAAACCTAATGGAAAATGAAGACTATGGACAGGACTACAATAACCTATAAGCTACAATAACCTATAAGCACTTTATCCAAATTGTATTTGTTGAGTTTGAAATAACATCTGGTGTACACACATCATAAACAGATTACAATCTTTCAAGGCCGCCAGAATGTTATTTTAAACTCAACACGTGGTACACACATATAATATGTAATACATACATGCATGTGAGCGATCCTTTATTTTCTAATAAACACTAATGCGTTTATAACGATCGTTTTATCTTTTGTTTATTTAGGGTGCATGTATGTATTATTGTAATTTATAAGATCTAGTAGGTAAGAATATTGTTACTGTTTTAGTGATAAGAATTTAGTATTTAAGTGAAATAATAATATGTAAATAAATGAGTTCTATTTTAAAGTTAAACGAGTAAGTGTGTATTCAATTCCTGCGGAAATTAACATTTTGGTGACCCCGACGTGATAATTGAAAAAAGTAATAACAATTTCAAGTAAGTAAAAATAAAAATAAAAATAATGAATCCTATCGATATTATCCAATACCAGGAGAAGTTAGGGCAGAAAATTTCAGGCCTTTACAATGCTCTGAGTGCTTTAGCTCAGGGCAATGTTAATGAGCAGGGATTAAAAATTGAAGTAAAAAAAACAAGAGAATCGTTTAAAAATTCAGTTGAAGAATTTAATAAAAATGATAAAGAGCTCCGACCACCTTCCGCAACAATGGAAAGGAATAATTATTTTAAAACAGACTTTGTGAAGAAGGTGCAGGAAATTTCAGAAAATTTTGAAAAATTGTATCAAAATGTAAAAGACAGAATAGAGCAGCAAGAAATGCGGCAACAAGCTTCTATTTCTAATATACAGGCTAAAAAATGTTTACCTCAGGAAGAAAGTGAAATGAAAAAATTTGCTGTGAAGCTAGAGTATGAAAGGGAAAAACATGCTGGTTTGAAGCGGCAATTTCAGTATATTTTAGATGAGGTAGAAGTAAATATAGACAATTTCAAATGTAAAAAGATAACAATTGATGCTGTAAAAGACAAGTTTGAAATTGCAGAAAAAGTGTTCTTTCAATATATTGGAGAATTTCCTGATGATGAGTTGACTGAGGTATTCTACTCATTGCGTGATTCATATCAGGAGATTTCAAATATTGGAATAAGTTTTAAATCCCTTCCATTTACATTGCCATCAATTGACCTACCACAATTTGATGGAAAAACTACGGAATGGGATACATTTAAAGAATTGTTTGAACAATTAATAATGAATCAACCAATTTCAAAAACACAAAAGATGTGTGTATTAAAATCAAAATTAACTGGTGAGGCAATAAAGAAAATAGCAAAATTACCCTCCAGAGAAGAAAATTTTGATATAGCTTGGAATATTTTAGAAAAATATTATTCGAATAATAGAGCTACTACCTCAATTTATTTTAAATCTATTCTTGACGCTCCTTCAGTAAAGTTTAATTCTAAAAGTGTGGGAAATTTTATAGATATAATAAACGAAAGTTTGCAAGCATTAAATGTAGTGAAAATTGATCCAGCGGAAATGTATCAATCCTTAATCTGTTTTATATTGCAAAGAAAATTGGATTATCAAATGAGAATCCAATTTGAGCAATTTTTGGGTGCATCTAGAGAATTGCCAAAGGTAGACCAATTGATTGAATTTTTGCAACAAATTCAATATTCTCTAGATGCATGTCAGCAGTTTACAAAATGGGATCATGAAACAAATAATTTTCGGGAAAATAACAGAAAAGAATTTCAATATTCTAGAAAGCAAGAAGAACAGAAAGAGGATTTTGGGTCAAGTAACATGAAATGCTTATTGGGATGCTCTATAAATCATAATTTATTTAGATGTTCCAAATTTAGAAGTTTATCTGTTAAAGATAGATTGGAGAAGGTAAAAGATTTTAAAGTATGTCACAAATGTCTTTCCTCAGGTCATTTTAAAAAAAAATGCCCTACTAACTTCAATTGCAGAATATGCAAACATGACCATAACACTCTTCTCCATGAAGAAAAATTCCAGCAGAAAACGGTATTGGTAAACAGTGATAATGAAGATAATAATAATGATTACGTCTTCTTATCTACAGCAATTGTTCAAGTTAAAACTGGAGATAATAAATGGATAGACTGTCGAGTATTATTAGATAATGGTTCTCAGCTAAATATAATAACAAAAGAATTTAAAAACAAATTAAAATTACCTGATATTATTAAGATAAATAAAAAAATAGAGGGATTACAAATGAAAAAATCATCGGTACAGGAACAAATAGGCATAAACATTAAATCAAAGGTATCTGAATATAAAACTTTCTTAAATGCTGTGGTAATGAATAAGATTGTGTCTGATGTACCAAGTTCTAAGATGTTAGCAGGAAATTTTCCTGCCAATACTAAGTTAGCAGATCCTAAATACAATATACCAAGAGGAGTTGATTTACTTCTATCAAACGAATTTGTATTTGATCTCATATGCAATGGGAAAATACAAGATAAAACAACAAAAACAAAATTACAGAACACAAAATTGGGTTGGGTAGCCTACAGTATGACAAAGTTAGATGGTATTAGTGAAAATACTAAAGTTACGGTAAACACAACATGCGAAGGTATATTGGAAAAATTTTGGGAACTAGAAGAAGTACCAAAAATAAATCATTTAACAGCCATGGAAGAGAAGTGCGAAAAATTATTTGATCAGAATATTAAGAGATTGGCAGATGGAAAATTTCAAGTAGCAATACCTTTTAAAGACCATATTAGCAAATTGGGCAATTCTGACTTTGTAGCTAAAAGAAGATTTTTTTCTCTAGAAAGAAAATTAAGCAAAAATCCGGAAATAGGTCAACAATATAAGGAGTTTATGTTACAATATTTGGAAATGGGGCATATGAAATTAATAAACATTAAAAATTTAAGAAATAATGTGTATTATGTACCACATCATTGTGTTATTAGACCTGAAAGTACAACTACAAAGTTGAGAGTTGTGTTTGATGCATCATGCAAAACTACAACAAATATATCATTGAACGATATTATGCACACGGGTCCTAAACTTCAGGAAAACCTTTTTAATATTCTACTAAGATTTAGAAAACATCGATTTGTTTTTTCAGCCGACATAGAAAAAATGTACAGGCAGATTTGGGTATCAGAGAATGATTTAAAATATCAGTTAATATTCTGGCGTTTTAACCCAACAGAGCAATTAAAAACATACGCCCTCAAAACTGTAACTTATGGTACGACATCAGCCCCATATTTAGCAGTTAAATGCCTGCAAAAAATTGCAGATTGGAAAACAAATCAATTTCCGGAAGAATCCGCAATCATAAAAAATGATTTTTATATGGATGATTTAATGACCGGAGGAGATTCATTAGAAAAGGTTACAATACTTAGAAAAAATTTAAACAAAATTTTGCTAGAGTTTGGTATGCCTTTAAGAAAATGGTGTGCAAATGATATGTCTTTATTAAATGGAGTAAATGAAAACCATATAGTAGAAAGTCTTAATATTAAATCAGAAGGTTCAAATTTTATTAAAACTCTAGGTGTTATATGGAATCCAAACGCAGACGAACTAAGCCTAAACTGTAAATGGGAGGCTGGCGAAACCATTTCAAAAAGAACCATACTGTCAGAAATTTCTAGATTATTTGATCCGCTAGGATTAGTTGGACCTGTCGTGGTGAGTACAAAAATACTGATGCAAGAATTATGGAAATTAAAAATAAATTGGGATGAAAAAGTACCAAAAGAAATTAGTCACAAATGGGAAAAGATAAAAAATAATTTTAAATATTTAAATGAAATAACAATACCTAGACATTTTATTAGTGTAAAACCAACACTTGTAGAATTACATGGCTTTAGTGATGCTTCAATGAAAGCATATGGTGCAGCAATTTATATAAGGTCAATAGACAGCTATGGAAATGTACATTCAAATTTGGTAGCATCAAAATCAAGAGTTGCTCCAATTAAATTGATTACACTTCCACGGTTGGAATTATGTGCCAGTGTATTACTAACAGAGTTGATGAAAGTAGTAATAGAGAGTCTTAAAATTGAGTTTAAAAATTTTTTCTTTTACACTGATTCTTCCATTGTATTAAGCTGGTTAAAGTTGGATCCGGCAAATTTGCAATTGTTTGTATCTAACAGAATTAATTTCATACAATCTAATACTAATATAGAATATTGGAGACATGTAAGGTCGGAAGAAAATCCAGCGGACCTTATATCTAGAGGACTAATGGCAAAAGAATTAATTCAAAATGAATTTTGGTTTAAAGGTCCAAAATTTTTACAGAAAACCGAGCCGTATTACTCTTCATTTATTTTGGAACCAAAAATTCCAGAACAAAAAAGAAGAGTTAATGTTTTGCTGGTAAAAAAGGTCGACTCTTTATATAACACAATTAATCATAGGAACAAATTTAACTTTCTTCAAAATAGTATAGCATATATTTTAAAGTTCATTCATTTAAGTAAAAGACAAAAATCTAAACCATTTTTATTTTTCAGAAAAGAAGCATTAAAATTTATTTTAAAAAATATTCAAAAGGAACACTTTGGAGAAGAATTAACCATATTAAAACGTAAAAAGATGCTTCCAAAATCATCAAAACTTACAACATTATGCCCTTTTTTGGACAACCAGGAACTGATTAGAGTGGGAGGTAGGTTAGAAAATAGTTCCTTAACTTTTGAGGCTAAACATCCAATTGTTCTACCTTACAAAGATGATATTGTTAGATTGTTAATAGAACAAATACATAAAGAACATCTACATATAGGCCCTCAAGGATTATTAACAATAACTAGACAACGTTTTTGGCCATTGAATGGTAGACAGCTGACAAAGGGAATTGTTAGCAAATGTTATAGATGTTTTAGAAAAGGACCAAGACAGTTGCATCAGTTGATGGGAAACTTACCGAAAGATCGGGTTATAAGGACTCGTCCATTTTTAAATGTAGGAATAGATTTTCTGGGTCCCATTACAATTCATTATAAAATTAGAGGAAAAAAGACAGACAAGTCATATGTATGTGTATTTGTTTGTTTTTCTACAAAAGCCGTGCATTTGGAAGTAGTTTCAGATTTAACCTCAGCAGCATTTATAGGGGCCTTAAAAAGGTTTGTAGCTAGGAGAGGTTGTCCACAGAAAATTTTTTCGGACAATGCAACGAACTTTGTAGGGGCTGCTAACAGTTTAAATAGAATTTATCAACTTTTTTCTGAATCCAATCACAAGAGGAATTTAAATATTTTCTGTGAAAATAATAGCATTGAATGGCTAACCATACCAGCAAGGTCACCTCATGTAGGAGGATTATGGGAAGCCGTCGTAAAGTCAGTGAAAAAACATTTTTATACAGTAACAGAGGGCACAATGACGTACGAGGAATTATATACTCTTATGACACAAATAGAAGCAATTTTAAATTCACGACCGTTGACTCCTTTGTCCGATGATCCTAATGACTTGCATGTCTTAACTCCAGGACACTTTCTAATTGGTGAGTCATTGACCACTTTTAATGATTCATTAAATAATCAGTGCTATCATAATGTACGAGAGCATTGGAAATCAGTGCAATCCAATATGGAAGAATTCTGGAGTCGATGGTCATTAGAATACTTATCCGAATTACAAAAAAGGTACAAATGGAAAAAACCTATAGAAAATCTTAAGCCGGGAACATTAGTTCTACTAAAAGAGGACAACATTCCTCCAATGAGCTGGAGGCGGGGGAGGATCATCCGAACCATATTAGGATCGGATGGTTTATGTAGAATGGTGGATGTAAGGACAAGCAATGGGGAGACCAAAAGGTCAATTCACAATGTTTGTCCTTTTCCCGCTGATGATGTCGAAGACGACATTAAAAAAGTGACTACGTTAATAAATAAAGAAGAAAATGCAAAGTATTCACATTTAGGTAATAATGCTAAGAGCAAAACTGAAAGAAGTTGTAGTAATAATGATATTAATTATAATACCCGTAGCAATAACGTCACTAAAAGATTGAAAAATAAAAATATGTTATTGGTTTTGTTATCATTACTATCCATACTTAATCCGATTAATGCCCAATTTGATATAAAAGAATTTAGTAATAAGACAGGTATATTTTTTGAAAAGGTAGAAACGGTAGGGTTATCAACAAGCTCGTGGAATATTTTAGTACATGTCAACATATCGGATTATATAGAAGCCAAATCATTCCTAGATGAAGCGAAAAGTACACTTGACAATTTAAGAAAAACGAAGCAAATATTTTCATCATCAGCAGAACAAAACCTATATACTATGTATGATCGGGTGTTGAACAGGCATGAATTAATAATGTCTTCAGTTCCAAGACGTAAAACACGATCTCTTTTGCCATTCGTGGGAAGTATACAGCATGCATTATTCGGTTTGATGGATGAAGAACATGCCGATAGAATATCACGAAAATTGAAACAAGGCTCTGAAGATAATCTGAAGATGCTGAACGTCATTCAAAATATTTCATCTGTTCAAGATATGACATTGGATGTGATTAAAAAAGAAAATAAGGTTGTTTTTAAAAATATTGTAAAGCTGAGCGAGTCCATAAAGTCATTGGAGACCGAAATACATGTGACGAAAGATGAAGCAGCACGAATCAGAGCAATAACAAACATTTTGATATCGGTGGAAATATTTGAGCAAGTACAAGAAGACATAATTGAAGTTCTTTTTAATTTGAAAGGCAACTTCATTCACCGAATACTGCCTGTAAAGAAATTTAAGCAACAAATTGAAATGATCAAGACAAAGATAAGTCGGAACTTGCGTCTTCCTTCAGAAAATCCTATTGAAATGGAAAGAGTGGCTCAGGTATCAACAAGAACAACGACAGATTTCATCCTGTTTAATATACGTCTTCCTTTAATCAACAAGGAGATTCTTCAAGCGTATGAAATTTATACGTATCCCATTCTACACGACGGATTATCTATAAAAATTTATACAACCGACAGATATATTCTTGTCAATGAACGAAAGAATTCATACTACAAGTTAGACAATAATGAATTTGGTCATTGTCAAAAAATGAATCAGCTGATGTTATGCAACCAAATTCATCCAATGTTTAAGATGAGAGGTACAACTAGTTGCGAGATGGAACTCTTCTTAAAGACGAATAATATTCCTAATAGTTGCGAAATAGAAATAAAAAGATTCAAGAACTATTGGCAACAGATGCACACTGCAAACTCTTGGGTATTTTCTGTTAAGGAAGATACGTCAGCAGATGTAATATGTAACGATAAAATCCATCCGATCATAATAAAAGGTGCTGGTATATTAAAATTGTATGCTGAATGTCAACTCGATTCAGCTGAAGTAAATCTTTGGGCTTACGATGTATATGATTCAGAAGTAAGCTATGTTTTCCCAACAATTAACATCTCGAAATTCATACCAGCGATTGCTCACGTTAAGATTGCTGGTGAAATGGAAATATACAAAATTCCGGACATCCCAACAGCAACCAGTTTATTTGGATTAACTACACAACTCAACGTTCATCATCTGACACATTATGGTATCAGCATTACAACAATAATAATAATCTGTGTTATTATATTTGCAGTTGTTTACATATTTAGGAAGCTGTGCATTATATCTTCAAACTATTTACCCGCAACCGTTGCTCTACCTAGATTAATGTAATTATATTGTAAAAGGTATTAATTCTTTATTATTTAACTAGATTAATGTAACTATAATGTTAAGACTAAAAGATGTATACGTATAAAATATTAACGAGATAACAATTTGTTAAAAGACTACAATCTTTCAAGGCCGCCAGAATGTTGAGTTTGAAATAACATCTGGTGTACACACATCATAAACAGATTACAATCTTTCAAGGCCGCCAGAATGTTATTTTAAACTCAACACGTGGTACACACATATAATATGTAATACATACATGCATGTGAGCGATCCTTTATTTTCTAATAAACACTAATGCGTTTATAACGATCGTTTTATCTTTTGTTTATTTAGGGTGCATGTATGTATTATTGTAATTTATAAGATCTAGTAGGTAAGAATATTGTTACTGTTTTAGTGATAAGAATTTAGTATTTAAGTGAAATAATAATATGTAAATAAATGAGTTCTATTTTAAAGTTAAACGAGTAAGTGTGTATTCAATTCCTGCGGAAATTAACAGTATTTGTGAAAATTTTTATACATTTTTGAAAATTTGACTTAGAGTGAAATTCTCTTGAAAGTGCTGTGTGAGGGATATGGCCACTGTGGCCAAACCCTTCGATCGCAGGGAACCAAACCTAATGGAAAATGAAGACTATGGACAGGGCTACAATTACCGATAAGCACTTTATCCAAATTGTATTTGTGAAAATTTTTATACATTTTTGAAAATTTGACTTAGAGTGAAATTCTCTTGAAAGTGCTGTGTGAGGGATATGGCCATTGTGTCTAAACCCTTCGATCGCAGGGAATCAAACCTAATGGAAAATGAAGACTATGGACAGGGCTACAATAACCTATAAGCACTTTATCCAAATTGTATTTGTGAAAAATTTTATACATTTTTGAAAATTTTACTTAGAGTGAAATTCTCTTGAAAGTGCTGTGTGAGGGATATGGCCACTGTGTCCAAACCCTTCGATCGCAGGGAATCAAACCTAATAGAAAATGAAGACTATGGACAGGGCTACAATAACTTATAAGCACTTTATCCAAATTGTATTTGTGAAAAATTTTATACATTTTTGAAAATTTGACTTAGAGTGAAATTCTCTTGAAAGTGCTGTGTGAGGGATATGGCCACTGTGTCCAAACCCTTCGATCGCAGGGAATCAAACCTAATGGAAAATGAAGACTATGGACAGGGCTACAATAACCCATAAGCTACAATAACCTATAAGCACTTTATCCAAATTGTATTTGTAAAAAATTTTATACATTTTTGAAAATTTGACTTAGAGTGAAATTCTCTTGAAAGTGCTGTGTGAGGGATATGGCCACTGTGTCCAAACCCTTCGATCGCAGGGAATCAAACCTAATGGAAAACGAAGACTATGGACAGGGCTACAATAACTTATAAGCACTTTATCCAAATTGTATTTGTGAAAATTTTTATACATTTTTGAAAATTTGACTTAGAGTGAAATTCTCTTGAAAGTGCTGGGTGAGGGATATGGCCACTGTGTCCAAACCCTTCGATCGCAGGGAATCAAACCTAATGTAAAATGAAGACTATGGACAGGGCTACAATAACCTATAAGCTACAATAACCTATAAGCACTTTATCCAAATTGTATTTGTGAAAATTTTTTTACATTTTTGAAAATTTGACTTAGAGTGAAATTCTCTTGAAAGTGCTGTGTGAGGGATATGGCCACTGTGTCCAAACCCTTCGATCGCAGGGAATCAAACCTAATGGAAAATGAAGACTATGGACAGGGCTACAATAACCTATAAGCTACAATAACCTATAAGCACTTTATCCAAATTGTATTTGTGAAAATTTTTATACATTTTTGAAAATTTGACTTAGAGTAAAATTCTCTTGAAAGTGCTGTGTGAGGGATATGGCCACTGTGTCCAAACCCTTCGATCGCAGGGAATCAAACCTAATGGAAAATGAAGACTATGGACAGGGCTACAATAACCTATAAGCACTTTATCCAAATTGTGTTTGTGAAAAATTTTATACATTTTTGAAAATTTGACTTAGAGTGAAATTCTCTTGAAAGTGCTGTGTGAGGGATATGGCCACTGTGTCCAAACCCTTCGATCGCAGGGAATCAAACCTAATGGAAAATGAAGACTATGGACAGGGCTACAATAACCTATAAGTTCTTTATCCAAATTTTATTTGTGAACATTTTAATACATTTTTGAAAATTTGACTTAGAGTGAAATTCTCTTGAAAGTGCTGTGTGAGGGATATGGCCACTGTGTCCAAAACCTTCGATCGCAGGGAATCAAACCTAATGGAAAGTGAAGACTATGGACAGGGCTACAATAACCTATAAGCTACAATAACCTATAAGCACTTTATCCAAATTGTATTTGTGAAAATTTTTATACATTTTTGAAAATTTGACTTAGAGTGAAATTCTCTTGAAAGTGCTGTGTGAGGGATATGGCCACTGTGGCCAAACCCTTCGATCGCAAGGAATCAAACCTAATGAAAAATGAAGACTATGGACAGGGCTACAATAACCTATAAGCACTTTATCCAAATTGTATTTGTGAAAATTTTTATACATTTTTGAAAATTGACTTAGAGTGAAATTCTCTTGAAAGTGCTGTGTGAGGGATATGGCCATTGTGTCTAAACCCTTCGATCGCAGGGAATCAAACCTAATGGAAAATGAAGACTATGGACAGGGCTACAATAACCTATAAGCACTTTATCCAAATTGTATTTGTGAAAAATTTTATACATTTTTGAAAATTTGACTTAGAGTGAAATTCTCTTGAAAGTGCTGTGTGAGGGATATGGCCACTGTGTCCAAACCCTTCGATCGCAGGGAATCAAACCTAATGGAAAATGAAGACTATGGACAGGGCTACAATAACTTATAAACACTTTATCCAAATTGTATTTGTGAAAAATTTTATACATTTTTGAAAATTTGACTTAGAGTGAAATTCTCTTGAAAGTGCTGTGTGAGGGATATGGCCACTGTGTCCAAACCCTTCGATCGCAGGGAATCAAACCTAATGGAAAATGAAGACTATGGACAGGGCTACAATAACCTATAAGTTCTTTATCCAAATTTTATTTGTGAACATTTTAATACATTTTTGAAAATTTGACTTAGAGTGAAATTCTCTTGAAAGTGCTGTGTGAGGGATATGGCCACTGTGTCCAAAACCTTCGATCGCAGGGAATCAAACCTAATGGAAAGTGAAGACTATGGACAGGGCTACAATAACTTATAAGCACTTTATCGAAATTGTATTTGTGAAAATTTTTATACATTTTTGAAAATTTGACTTAGAGTGAAATTCTCTTGAAAGTGCTGTGTGAGGGATATGGCCACTGTGTCCAAACCCTTCGATCGCAGAGAATCAAACCTAAAGGAAAATGAAGACTATGGACAGGGCTACAATAACCTATAAGCACTTTATCCAAATTGTATTTGTGAAAATTTTTATACATTTTTGAAAATTTTACTTAGAGTGAAATTCTCTTGAAAGTGCTGTGTGAGGGATATGGCCACTGTGTCCAAACCCTTCGATCGCAGGGAATCAAACCTAATGGAAAATGAAGACTATGGACAGGGCTACAATAACCTATAAGCTACAATAACTTATAAGCACTTTATCCAAATTGTATTTGTGAAAATTTTTATACATTTTTGAAAATTTGACTTAGAGTGAAATTCTCTTGAAAGTGCTGTGTGAGGGATATGGCCATTGTGTCTAAACCCTTCGATCGCAGGGAATCAAACCTAATGGAAAATGAAGACTATGGACAGGGCTACAATAACCTATAAGCTACAATAACCTATAAGCACTTTATCCAAATTGTATTTGTGAAAATTTTTATACATTTTTGAAAATTTGACTTAGAGTGAAATTCTCTTGAAAGTGCTGTGTGAGGGATATGGCCATTGTGTCTAAACCCTTCGATCGCAGGGAATCAAACCTAATGGAAAATGAAGACTATGGACAGGGCTACAATAACCTATAAGCACTTTATCCAAATTGTATTTGTGAAAATTTTTATACATTTTTGAAAATTTGACTTAGAGTGAAATTCTCTTGAAAGTGCTGTGTGAGGGATATGGCCATTGTGTCTAAACCCTTCGATCGCAGGGAATCAAACCTAATGGAAAATGAAGACTATGGACAGGGCTACAATAGCCTATAAGCACTTTATCCAAATTGTATTTGTAAAAAATTTTATACATTTTTGAAAATTTGACTTAGAGTGAAATTCTCTTGAAAGTGCTGTGTGAGGGATATGGCCACTGTGTCCAAACCCTTCGAACGCAGGGAATCAAACCTAATGGAAAACGAAGACTATAGACAGGGCTACAATAACTTATAAGCACTTTATCCAAATTGTATTTGTGAAAATTTGTATACATTTTTAAAAATTTGACTTAGAGTGAAATTCTCTTGAAAGTGCTGGGTGAGGGATATGGCCACTGTGTCCAAACCCTTCGATCGCAGGGAATCAAACCTAATGGAAAATGAAGACTATGGACAGGGCTACAATAACCTATAAGCTACAATAACCTATAAGCACTTTATCCAAATTGTATTTGTGAAAATTTGCTTACATTTTTGAAAATTTGACTTAGAGTGAAATTCTCTTGAAAGTGCTGTGTGAGGGATATGGCCACTGTGTCCAAACCCTTCGATCGCAGGGAATCAAACCTAATGGAAAATGAAGACTATGGACAGGGCTACAATAACCTATAAGTTCTTTATCCAAATTTTATTTGTGAACATTTTAATACATTTTTGAAAATTTGACTTAGAGTGAAATTCTCTTGAAAGTGCTGTGTGAGGGATATGGCCACTGTGTCCAAAACCTTCGATCGCAGGGAATCAAACCTAATGGAAAGTGAAGACTATGGACAGGGCTACAATAACTTATAAGCACTTTATCGAAATTGTATTTGTGAAAATTTTTATACATTTTTGAAAATTTGACTTAGAGTGAAATTCTCTTGAAAGTGCTGTGTGAGGGATATGGCCACTGTGTCCAAACCCTTCGATCGCAGAGAATCAAACCTAAAGGAAAATGAAGACTATGGACAGGGCTACAATAACCTATAAGCACTTTATCCAAATTGTATTTGTGAAAATTTTTATACATTTTTGAAAATTTTACTTAGAGTGAAATTCTCTTGAAAGTGCTGTGTGAGGGATATGGCCACTGTGTCCAAACCCTTCGATCGCAGGGAATCAAACCTAATGGAAAATGAAGACTATGGACAGGGCTACAATAACCTATAAGCTACAATAACTTATAAGCACTTTATCCAAATTGTATTTGTGAAAATTTTTATACATTTTTGAAAATTTGACTTAGAGTGAAATTCTCTTGAAAGTGCTGTGTGAGGGATATGGCCATTGTGTCTAAACCCTTCGATCGCAGGGAATCAAACCTAATGGAAAATGAAGACTATGGACAGGGCTACAATAACCTATAAGCTACAATAACCTATAAGCACTTTATCCAAATTGTATTTGTGAAAATTTTTATACATTTTTGAAAATTTGACTTAGAGTGAAATTCTCTTGAAAGTGCTGTGTGAGGGATATGGCCATTGTGTCTAAACCCTTCGATCGCAGGGAATCAAACCTAATGGAAAATGAAGACTATGGACAGGGCTACAATAACCTATAAGCACTTTATCCAAATTGTATTTGTGAAAATTTTTATACATTTTTGAAAATTTGACTTAGAGTGAAATTCTCTTGAAAGTGCTGTGTGAGGGATATGGCCATTGTGTCTAAACCCTTCGATCGCAGGGAATCAAACCTAATGGAAAATGAAGACTATGGACAGGGCTACAATAGCCTATAAGCACTTTATCCAAATTGTATTTGTAAAAAATTTTATACATTTTTGAAAATTTGACTTAGAGTGAAATTCTCTTGAAAGTGCTGTGTGAGGGATATGGCCACTGTGTCCAAACCCTTCGAACGCAGGGAATCAAACCTAATGGAAAACGAAGACTATAGACAGGGCTACAATAACTTATAAGCACTTTATCCAAATTGTATTTGTGAAAATTTGTATACATTTTTAAAAATTTGACTTAGAGTGAAATTCTCTTGAAAGTGCTGGGTGAGGGATATGGCCACTGTGTCCAAACCCTTCGATCGCAGGGAATCAAACCTAATGGAAAATGAAGACTATGGACAGGGCTACAATAACCTATAAGCTACAATAACCTATAAGCACTTTATCCAAATTGTATTTGTGAAAATTTGCTTACATTTTTGAAAATTTGACTTAGAGTGAAATTCTCTTGAAAGTGCTGTGTGAGGGATATGGCCACTGTGTCCAAACCCTTCGATCGCAGGGAATCAAACCTAATGGAAAATGAAGACTATGGACAGGGCTACAATAACCTATAAGCTTTTTATCCAAATTGTATTTGTGAAAATTTTTATACATTTTTGAAAATTTGACTTAGAGTGAAATTCTCTTGAAAGTGCTGTGTGAGGGATATGGCCACTGTGTCCAAACCCTTCGATCGCAGGGAATCAAACCTAATGGAAAATGAAGACTATGGACAGGGCTACAATAACCTATAAGCACTTTATCCAAATTGTATTTGTGAAAATTTTTGTACATTTTTGAAAATTTGACTTAGAGTGAAATTCTCTTGAAAGTGCTGTGTGAGGGATATGGCCACTGTGTCCAAACCCTTCGATCGCAGGGAATCAAACTGAATGGAAAATGAAGACTATGGACAGGGCTAAAATAACCTATAAGCACTTTATCCAAATTGTATTTGTGAAAATTTTTATACATTTTTGAAAATTTGACTTAGAGTGAAATTCTCTTGAAAGTGCTGTGTGAGGGATATGGCCACTGTCTCCAAACCCTTCGATCGCAGGGAACCAAAGCTAATGGAAAATGAAGACTATGGACAGGGCTACAATAACCTATAAGCACTTTATCCAAATTGTATTTGTGAAAATTTTTATACATTTTTGAAAATTTGACTTAGAGTGAAATTCTCTTGAAAGTGCTGTGTGAGCGATATGGCCACTGTGTCCAAACCCTTCGATCGCAGGGAATCAAACGTAATGGAAAATGAAGACTATGGACAGGGCTACAATAACCTATAAGCACTTTATCCAAATTGTATTTGTGAAAATTTTTATACATTTTTGAAAATTTGACTTAGAGTGAAATTCTCTTGAAAGTGCTGTGTGAGGGATATGGCCACTGTGTCCAAACCCTTCGATCGCAGGGAATCAAACCTAATGGAAAATGAAGACTATGGACAGGGCTACAATAACCTATAAGCACTTTATCCAAATTGTATTTGTGAAAATTTTTATACATTTTTGAAAATTTGACTTAGAGTGAAATTCTCTTGAAAGTGCTGTGTGAGGGATATGGCCACTGTGTCCAAACCCTTCGATCGCAGGGAATCAAACCTAATGAAAATGAAGACTATGGACAGGGCTACAGTAACCTATAAGCACTTTATCCAAATTGTATTTGTGAAAATTTTTATACATTTTTGAAAATTTGACTTAGAGTGAAATTCTCTTGAAAGTGCTGGATGAGGGATATGGCCACTGTGTCCAAACCCTTCGATCGCAGGGAATCAAACCTAATGGAAAATGAAGACTATGGACAGAACTACAATAACCTATAAGCTGCAATAACCTATAAGCACTTTATCCAAATTGTATTTGTGAAAATTTTTATACATTTTTGAAAATTTGACTTAGAGTGAAATTTTCTTGAAAGTGCTGTGTGAGGGATATGGCCATTGTGTCTAAACCCTTCGATCGCAGGGAATCAAACCTAATGGAAAATGAAGACTATGGACAGGGCTACAATAACTTATAAGCACTTTATCCAAATTGTATTTGTGAAAATTTTTATACATTTTTGAAAATTTGACTTAGAGTGAAATTCTCTTGAAAGTGCTGTGTGAGGGATATGGCCACTGTGTCCAAACCCTTCGATCGCAGGGAATCAAACCTAATGGAAAATGAAGACTATGGACAGGGCTACAATAACCTATAAGCTACAATAACCTATAAGAACTTTATCCAAATTGTATTTGTGAAAATTTTTTTACATTTTTGAAAATTTGACTTAGAGTGAAATTCTCTTGAAAGTGCTGTGTGAGGGATATGGCCACTGTGTCCAAACCCTTCGATCGCAGGGAATCAAACCTAATGGAAAATGAAGACTATGGACAGGGCTACAATAACCTATAAGCACTTTATCCAAATTGTATTTGTGAAAATTTTTATAAATTTTTAAAATTTGACTTAGAGTGAAATTCTCTTGAAAGTGCTGTGTGAGGGATATGGCCACTGTGTCCAAACCCTTCGATCGCAGGGAATCAAACCTAATGGAAAATGAAGACTATGGACAGGGCTACAATAACCTATAAGCTACAATAACCTATAAGCACTTTATCCAAATTGTATTTGTGAAAATTTTTTTACATTTTTGAAAATTTGACTTAGAGTGAAATTCTCTTGAAAGTGCTGTGTGAGGGATATGGCCACTGTGTCCAAACCCTTCGATCGCAGGGAATCAAACCTAATGGAAAATGAAGACTATGGACAGGGCTACAATAACCTATAAGCACTTTATCCAAATTGTATTTGTGAAAATTTTTATAAATTTTTAAAATTTGACTTAGAGTGAAATTCTCTTGAAAGTGCTGTGTGAGCGATATGGCCACTGTGTCCAAACCCTTCGATCGCAGGGAATCAAACCTAATGGAAAATGAAGACTATGGACAGAACTACAATAACCTATAAGCTGCAATAACCTATAAGCACTTTATAAAATTGTATTTGTAAAAAATTTTATACATTTTTGAAAATTTGACTTAGAGTGAAATTCTCTTGAAAATGCTGTGTGAGGGATATGGCCACTGTGTCCAAACCCTTCGATCGCAGGGAATCAAACCTAATGGAAAACGAAGACTATGGACAGGGCTACAATAACTTATAAGCACTTTATCCAAATTGTATTTGTGAAAATTTTTATACATTTTTGAAAATTTGACTTAGAGTGAAATTCTCTTGAAAGTGCTGTGTGAGGGATATGGCCACTGTGTCCAAACCCTTCGATCGCAGGGAATCAAACCTAATGGAAAATGAAGACTATGGACAGGGCTACAATAACCTATAAGCTACAATAACCTATAAGCACTTTATCCAAATTGTATTTGTGAAAATTTTTTTACATTTTTGAAAATTTGACTTAGAGTGAAATTCTCTTGAAAGTGCTGTGTGAGGGATATGGCCACTGTGTCCAAACCCTTCGATCGCAGGGAATCAAACCTAATGGAAAATGAAGACTATGGACAGGGCTACAATAACCTATAAGCACTTTATCCAAATTGTATTTGTGAAAATTTTTATAAATTTTTAAAATTTGACTTAGAGTGAAATTCTCTTGAAAGTGCTGTGTGAGGGATATGGCCACTGTGTCCAAACCCTTCGATCGCAGGGAATCAAACCTAATGGAAAATGAAGACTATGGACAGGGCTACAATAACCTAAAAGCACTTTATCCAAATTGTATTTGTGAAAATTTTTATACATTTTTGAAAATTTGACTTAGAGTGAAATTCTCTTGAAAGTGCTGTGTGAGGGATATGGCCACTGTGTCCAAACCCTTCGATCGCAGGGAATCAAACCTAATGGAAAATGAAGACTATGGACAGGGCTACAATAAGCTATAAGCTACAATAACCTATAAGCACTTTATCCAAATTGTATTTGTGAAAATTTTTATACATTTTTGAAAATTTGACTTAGAGTGAAATTCTCTTGAAAGTGCTGTGTGAGGGATATGGCCACTGTGTCCAAACCCTTCGATCGCAGGGAATCAAACCTAATTGAAAATGAAGACTATGGACAGGGCTACAATAACCTATAAGCTACAATAACCTATAAGCACTTTATCCAAATTGTATTTGTGAAAATTTTTATACATTTTTGAAAATTTGACTTAGAGTGAAATTCTCTTGAAAGTGCTGTGTGAGGGATATGGCCACTGTGTCCAAACCCTTCGATCGCAGGGAATCAAACCTAATGGAAAATGAAGACTATGGACAGGGCTACAATAACCTCTAAGCACTTTATCCAAATTGTATTTGTGAAAATTTTTATACATTTTTGAAAATTTGACTTAGAGTGAAATTCTCTTGAAAGTGCTGTTTGAGGGATATGGCCACTGTGTCCAAACCCTTCGATCGCAGGGAATCAAACCTAATGGAAAATGAAGACTATGGACAGGGCTACAATAACCTATAAGCACTTTATCCAAATTGTATTTGTGAACATTTTTATACATTTTTGAAAATTTGACTTAGAGTGAAATTCTCTTGAAAGTGCTGTGTGAGGGATATGGCCACTGTGTACAAACCCTTCGATCGCAGGGAACCAAACCTAATGGAAAATGAAGACTATGGACAGGGCTACAATAACCTATAAGCACTTTATCCAAATTGTATTTGTGAAAATTTTTATACATTTTTGAAAATTTGACTTAGAGTGAAATTCTCTTGAAAGTGCTGTGTGAGGGATATGGCCACTGTGTCCAAACCCTTCGATCGCGGGGAATCAAACCTAATGGAAAATGAAGACTATGGACAGGGCTACAATAACCTATAAGCACTTTATCCAAATTGTATTTGTGAAAATTTTTATACATTTTTGAAAATTTGACTTAGAGTGAAATTCTCTTGAAAGTGCTGTGTGAGGGATATGGCCACTGTGTCCAAACCCTTCGATCGCAGGGAATCAAACTGAATGGAAAATGAAGACTATGGACAGGGCTAAAATAACCTATAAGCACTTTATCCAAATTGTATTTGTGAAAATTTTTATACATTTTTGAAAATTTGACTTAGAGTGAAATTCTCTTGAAAGTGCTGTGTGAGGGATATGGCCACTGTCTCCAAACCCTTCGATCGCAGGGAACCAAAGCTAATGGAAAATGAAGACTATGGACAGGGCTACAATAACCTATAAGCACTTTATCCAAATTGTATTTGTGAAAATTTTTATACATTTTTGAAAATTTGACTTAGAGTGAAATTCTCTTGAAAGTGCTGTGTGAGCGATATGGCCACTGTGTCCAAACCCTTCGATCGCAGGGAATCAAACGTAATGGAAAATGAAGACTATGGACAGGGCTACAATAACCTATAAGCACTTTATCCAAATTGTATTTGTGAAAATTTTTATACATTTTTGAAAATTTGACTTAGAGTGAAATTCTCTTGAAAGTGCTGTGTGAGGGATCTGGCCACTATGTCCAAACCCTTCGATCGCAGGGAATCAAACTGAATGGAAAATGAAGACTATGGACAGGGCTAAAATAACCTATAAGCACTTTATCCAAATTGTATTTGTGAAAATTTTTATACATTTTTGAAAATTTGACTTAGAGTGAAATTCTCTTGAAAGTGCTGTGTGAGGGATATGGCCACTGTCTCCAAACCCTTCGATCGCAGGGAACCAAAGCTAATGGAAAATGAAGACTATGGACAGGACTACAATAATCTATAAGCACTTTATCCAAATTGTATTTGTGAACATTTTTATACATTTTTGAAAATTTGACTTAGAGTGAAATTCTCTTGAAAGTGCTGTGTGAGCGATATGGCCACTGTGTCCAAACCCTTCGATCGCAGGGAATCAAACCTAATGGAAAATGAAGACTATGGACAGGGCTACAATAACCTATAAGCACTTTATCCAAATTGTATTTGTGAAAATTTTTATACATTTTTGAAAATTTGATTTAGAGTGAAATTCTCTTGAAAGTGCTGTGTGAGGGATATGGCCACTGTGTCCAAACCCTTCGATCGCAGGGAATCAAACCTAATGGAAAATGAAGACTATGGACAGGGCTACAATAACCTTTAAGCTACAATAACATATAAGCACTTTATCCAAATTGTATTTGTGAAAATTTTTATACATTTTTGAAAATTTGACTTAGAGTGAAATTCTCTTGAAAGTGCTGTGTGAGGGATATGGCCACTGTGTCCAAACCCTTCGATCGCAGGGAATCAAACCTAATGGAAAATGAAGACTATAGACAGGGCTACAATAACCTGTAAGCACTTTATCCAAATTGTATTTGTGAAAATTTTTATACATTTTTGAAAATTTGACTTAGAGTGAAATTCTCTTGAAAGTGCTGTGTGAGGGATATGGCCACTGTGTCCAAACCCTTCGATCGCAGGGAATCAAACCTAATGGAAAATGAAGACTATGGACAGGGCTACAATAACCTATAAGCACTTTATCCAAATTGTATTTGTGAAAATTTTTATACATTTTTGAAAATTTGACTTAGAGTGAAATTCTCTTGAAAGTGCTGTGTGAGGGATATGGCCACTGTGTCCAAACCCTTCGATCGCAGGGAATCAAACCTAATGGAAAATGAAGACTATGGACAGGGCTACAATAGCCTATAAGCACTTTATCCAAATTGTATTTGTGAAAATTTTTATACATTTTTGAAAATTTGACTTAGAGTGAAATTCTCTTGAAAGTGCTGTGTGAGGGATATGGCCACTGTGTCCAAACCCTTCGATCGCAGGGAACCAACCCTAATGGAAAATGAAGACTATGGACAGGGCTACAATAACCTATAAGCACTTTATCCAAATTGTATTTGTGAAAATTTTTATACATTTTTGAAAATTTGACTTAGAGTGAAATTCTCTTGAAAGTGCTGTGTGAGCGATATGGCCACTGTGTCCAAACCCTTCGATCGCAGGGAATCAAACCTAATGGAAAATGAAGACTATGGACAGGGCTACCATAACCTATAAGCACTTTATCCAAGTTGTATTTGTGAAAATTTTTATACATTTTTGAAAATTTGATTTAGAGTGAAATTCTCTTGAAAGTGCTGTGTGAGGGATATGGCCACTGTGTCCAAACCCTTCGATCGCAGGGAATCAAACCTAATGGAAAATGAAGACTATGGACAGGGCTACAATAACCTCTAAGCACTTTATCCAAATTGTATTTGTGAAAATTTTTATACATTTTTGAAAATTTGACATAGAGTGAAATTCTCTTGAAAGTGCTGTGTGAGGGATATGGCCACTGTGTCCAAACCCTTCGATCGCAGGGAATCAAACCTAATGGAAAATGAAGACTATGGACAGGGCTACAATAACCTGTAAACACTTTATCCAAATTGTATTTGTGAAAATTTTTATACATTTTTGAAAATTTGACTTAGAGTGAAATTCTCTTGAAAGTGCTGTGTGAGGGATATGGCCACTGTGTCCAAACCCTTCGATCGCAGGGAATCACACCTAATGGAAAATGAAGACTATGGACAGGGCTACAATAACCTATAAGCACTTTATCCAAATTGTATTTGTGAAAATTTTTATACATTTTTGAAAATTTGACTTAGAGTGAAATTCTCTTGAAAGTGCTGTGTGAGGGATATGGCCACTGTGTCCAAACCCTTCGATCGCAGGGAACCAAACCTAATGGAAAATGAAGACTATGGACAGGGCTACAATAACCTATAAGCACTTTATCCAAATTGTATTTGTGAAAATTTTTATACATTTTTGAAAATTTGACTTAGAGTGAAATTCTCTTGAAAGTGCTGTGTGAGGGATATGGCCACTGTCTCCAAACCCTTCGATCGCAGGGAACCAAAGCTAATGGAAAATGAAGACTATGGACAGGGCTACAATAACCTATAAGCACTTTATCCAAATTGTATTTGTGAACATTTTTATACATTTTTGAAAATTTTACTTAGAGTGAAATTCTCTTGAAAGTGCTGTGTGAGCGATATGGCCACTGTGTCCAAACCCTTCGATCGCAGGGAATCAAACCTAATGGAAAATGAAGACTATGGACAGGGCTACAATAACCTATAAGCACTTTATCCAAATTGTATTTGTGAAAATTTTTATACATTTTTGAAAATTTGATTTAGAGTGAAATTCTCTTGAAAGTGCTGTGTGAGGGATATGGCCACTGTGTCCAAACCCTTCGATCGCAGGGAATCAAACCTAATGGAAAATGAAGACTATGGACAGGGCTACAATAACCTTTAAGCTACAATAACATATAAGCACTTTATCCAAATTGTATTTGTGAAAATTTTTATACATTTTTGAAAATTTGACTTAGAGTGAAATTCTCTTGAAAGTGCTGTGTGAGGGATATGGCCACTGTGTCCAAACCCTTCGATCGCAGGGAATCAAACCTAATGGAAAATGAAGACTATGTACAGGGCTACAATAACCTATAAGCACTTTATCCAAATTGTATTTGTGAAAATTTTTATACATTTTTGAAAATTTGACTTAGAGTGAAATTCTCTTGAAAGTGCTGTGTGAGGGATATGGCCACTGTGTCCAAACCCTTCGATCGCAGGGAATCAAACCTAATGGAAAATGAAGACTATGGACAGGGCTACAATAGCCTATAAGCACTTTATCCAAATTGTATTTGTGAAAATTTTTATACATTTTTGAAAATTTGACTTAGAGTGAAATTCTCTTGAAAGTGCTGTGTGAGGGATATGGCCACTGTGTCCAAACCCTTCGATCGCAGGGAACTAACCCTAATGGAAAATGAAGACTATGGACAGGGCTACAATAACCTATAAGCACTTTATCCAAATTGTATTTGTGAAAATTTTTATACATTTTTGAAAATTTGACTTAGAGTGAAATTCTCTTGAAAGTGCTGTGTGAGCGATATGGCCACTGTGTCCAAACCCTTCGATCGCAGGGAATCAAACCTAATGGAAAATGAAGACTATGGACAGGGCTACCATAACCTATAAGCACTTTATCCAAGTTGTATTTGTGAAAATTTTTATACATTTTTGAAAATTTGATTTAGAGTGAAATTCTCTTGAAAGTGCTGTGTGAGGGATATGGCCACTGTGTCCAAACCCTTCGATCGCAGGGAATCAAACCTAATGGAAAATGAAGACTATGGACAGGGCTACAATAACCTCTAAGCACTTTATCCAAATTGTATTTGTGAAAATTTTTATACATTTTTGAAAATTTGACATAGAGTGAAATTCTCTTGAAAGTGCTGTGTGAGGGATATGGCCACTGTGTCCAAACCCTTCGATCGCAGGGAATCAAACCTAATGGAAAATGAAGACTATGGACAGGGCTACAATAACCTGTAAACACTTTATCCAAATTGTATTTGTGAAAATTTTTATACATTTTTGAAAATTTGACTTAGAGTGAAATTCTCTTGAAAGTGCTGTGTGAGGGATATGGCCACTGTGTCCAAACCCTTCGATCGCAGGGAATCACACCTAATGGAAAATGAAGACTATGGACAGGGCTACAATAACCTATAAGCACTTTATCCAAATTGTATTTGCGAAAATTTTTATACATTTTTGAAAATTTGACTTAGAGTGAAATTCTCTTGAAAGTGCTGTGTGAGGGATATGGCCACTGTGTCCAAACCCTTCGATCGCAGGGAACCAAACCTAATGGAAAATGAAGACTATGGACAGGGCTACAATAACCTATAAGCACTTTATCCAAATTGTATTTGTGAAAATTTTTATACATTTTTGAAAATTTGACTTAGAGTGAAATTCTCTTGAAAGTGCTGTGTGAGGGATATGGCCACTGTCTCCAAACCCTTCGATCGCAGGGAACCAAAGCTAATGGAAAATGAAGACTATGGACAGGGCTACAATAACCTATAAGCACTTTATCCAAATTGTATTTGTGAACATTTTTATACATTTTTGAAAATTTTACTTAGAGTGAAATTCTCTTGAAAGTGCTGTGTGAGCGATATGGCCACTGTGTCCAAACCCTTCGATCGCAGGGAATCAAACCTAATGGAAAATGAAGACTATGGACAGGGCTACAATAACCTATAAGCACTTTATCCAAATTGTATTTGTGAAAATTTTTATACATTTTTGAAAATTAGATTTAGAGTGAAATTCTCTTGAAAGTGCTGTGTGAGGGATATGGCCACTGTGTCCAAACCCTTCGATCGCAGGGAATCAAACCTAATGGAAAATGAAGACTATGGACAGGGCTACAATAACCTTTAAGCTACAATAACATATAAGCACTTTATCCAAATTGTATTTGTGAAAATTTTTATACATTTTTGAAAATTTGACTTAGAGTGAAATTCTCTTGAAAGTGCTGTGTGAGGGATATGGCCACTGTGTCCAAACCCTTCGATCGCAGGGAATCAAACCTAATGGAAAATGAAGACTATAGACAGGGCTACAATAACCTGTAAGCACTTTATCCAAATTGTATTTGTGAAAATTTTTATACATTTTTGAAAATTTGACTTAGAGTGAAATTCTCTTGAAAGTGCTGTGTGAGGGATATGGCCACTGTGTCCAAACCCTTCGATCGCAGGGAATCAAACCTAATGGAAAATGAAGACTATGGACAGGGCTACAATAACCTATAAGCACTTTATCCAAATTGTATTTGTGAAAATTTTTATACATTTTTGAAAATTTGACTTAGAGTGAAATTCTCTTGAAAGTGCTGTGTGAGGGATATGGCCACTGTGTCCAAACCCTTCGATCGCAGGGAATCAAACCTAATGGAAAATGAAGACTATGGACAGGGCTACAATAGCCTATAAGCACTTTATCCAAATTGTATTTGTGAAAATTTTTATACATTTTTGAAAATTTGACTTAGAGTGAAATTCTCTTGAAAGTGCTGTGTGAGGGATATGGCCACTGTGTCCAAACCCTTCGATCGCAGGGAACCAACCCTAATGGAAAATGAAGACTATGGACAGGGCTACAATAACCTATAAGCACTTTATCCAAATTGTATTTGTGAAAATTTTTATACATTTTTGAAAATTTGACTTAGAGTGAAATTCTCTTGAAAGTGCTGTGTGAGCGATATGGCCACTGTGTCCAAACCCTTCGATCGCAGGGAATCAAACCTAATGGAAAATGAAGACTATGGACAGGGCTACCATAACCTATAAGCACTTTATCCAAGTTGTATTTGTGAAAATTTTTATACATTTTTGAAAATTTGATTTAGAGTGAAATTCTCTTGAAAGTGCTGTGTGAGGGATATGGCCACTGTGTCCAAACCCTTCGATCGCAGGGAATCAAACCTAATGGAAAATGAAGACTATGGACAGGGCTACAATAACCTCTAAGCACTTTATCCAAATTGTATTTGTGAAAATTTTTATACATTTTTGAAAATTTGACATAGAGTGAAATTCTCTTGAAAGTGCTGTGTGAGGGATATGGCCACTGTGTCCAAACCCTTCGATCGCAGGGAATCAAACCTAATGGAAAATGAAGACTATGGACAGGGCAACAATAACCTGTAAACACTTTATCCAAATTGTATTTGTGAAAATTTTTATACATTTTTGAAAATTTGACTTAGAGTGAAATTCTCTTGAAAGTGCTGTGTGAGGGATGTGGCCACTGTGTCCAAACCCTTCGATCGCAGGGAATCAAACCTAATGGAAAATGAAGACTATGGACAGGGCTATAATAACCTATAAGCTACAATAACCTATAAGCACTTTATCCAAATTGTATTTGTGAACATTTTTATACATTTTTGAAAATTTGACTAAGAGTGAAATTCTCTTGAAAGTGCTGTGTGAGGAATATGGCCACTGTGTCCAAACCCTTCGATCGCAGGGAACCAACCCTAATGGAAAATGAAGACTATGGAGAGGGCTACAATAACCTATAAGCACTTTATCCAAATTGTATTTGTGAAAATTTTTATACATTTTTGAAAATTTGACTTAGAGTGAAATTCTCTTGAAAGTGCTGTGTGAGGGATATGGCCACTGTGTCCAAACCCTTCGATCGCAGGGAACCAAACCTAATGGAAAATGAAGACTATGGACAGGGCTACAATAACCTATAAGCACTTTATCCAAATTGTATTTGTGAAAATTTTTATACATTTTTGAAAATTTGACTTAGAGTGAAATTCTCTTGAAAGTGCTGTGTGAGGGATATGGCCACTGTGTCCAAACCCTTCGATCGCAGGGAACCAAACCTAATGGAAAATGAAGACTATGGAGAGGGCTACAATAACCTATAAGCACTTTATCCAAATTGTATTTGTGAAAATTTTTATACATTTTTGAAAATTTGACTTAGAGTGAAATTCTCTTGAAAGTGCTGTGTGAGGGATATGGCCACTGTGTCCAAACCCTTCGATCGCAGGGAACCAAACCTAATGGAAAATGAAGACTATGGACAGGGCTACAATAACCTATAAGCACTTTATCCAAACTGTATTTGTGAAAATTTTTATACATTTTTGAAAATTTGACTTAGAGTGAAATTCTCTTGAAAGTGCTGATTGAGGGATATGGCCACTGTGTCCAAACCCTTCGATCTCAGGGAATCAAACCTAATGGAAAATGAAGACTATGGACAGGGCTACAATAACCTATAAGCACTTTATCCAAATTGTATTTGTGAAAATTTTTATACATTTTTGAAAATTTGACTTAGAGTGAAATTCTCTTGAAAGTGCTGTGTGAGGGATATGGCCACTGTGTCCAAACCCTTCGATCGCAGGGAACCAACCCTAATGGAAAATGAAGACTTTGAACAGGGCTACAATAACCTATAAGCACTTTATCCAAATTGTATTTGTGAAAATTTTTATACATTTTTGAAAATTTGACTTAGAGTGAAATTCTCTTGAAAGTGCTGTGTGAGGGATATGGCCACTGTGTCCATACCCTTCGACCGCAGGGAATCAAACCTAATGGAAAATGAAGACTATGGACAGGGCTGCAATAACCTATAAGCACTTTATCCAAATTGTATTTGTGAAAATTTTTATACATTTTTGAAAATTTGACTTAGAGTGAAATTCTCTTGAAAGTGCTGTGTGAGGGATATGGCCACTGTGTCCAAACCCTTCGATCGCAGGGAATCAAACCTAATGGAAAATGAAGACTATGGACAGGGCTAAAATAACCTATAAGCACTTTATCCAAATTGTATTTGTGAAAATTTTTATAAATTTTTGAAAATTTGACTTAGAGTGAAATTCTCTTGAAAGTGCTGTGTGAGGGATATGGCCACTGTATCCAAACCCTTCGATCGCAGGGAATCAAACCTAATGGAAAATGAAGACTACGGACAGGGCTATAATAACCTATAAGCTACAATAACCTATAAGCACTTTATCCAAATTGTATTTGTGAACATTTTTATACATTTTTGAAAATTTGACTTAGAGTGAAATTCTCTTGAAAGTGCTGTGTGAGGGATATGGCCACTGTGTCCAAACCCTTCGATCGCAGGGAATCAAACCTAATGGAAAATGAAGACTATGGACAGGGCTACAATAACCTATAAGCACTTTATCCAAATTGTATTTGTGAAAATTTTTATACATTTTTGAAAATTTGATTTAGAGTGAAATTCTCTTGAAAAAGCTGTGTGAGGGATATGGCCACTGTGTCCAAGCCCTTCGATCGCAGGGAATCAAACCTAATGGAAAATGAAGACTATGGACAGGGCTACAATAACCTATAAGCACTTTATACAAATTGTATTTGTGAAAATTTTTATACCTTTTTGAAAATTTGACTTAGAGTGAAATTCTCTTGAAAGTGCTGTGTGAGGGATATGGCCACTGTGTCCAAACCCTTCGATCGCAGGGAATCAAACCTAATGGAAAATGAAGACTATTGACAGGGCTACAGTAACCTATAAGCACTTTATCGAAATTGTATTTGTGAAAATTTTTATACATTTTTGAAAAGTTGACTTAGAGTGAAATTCTCTTGAAAGTGCTGTGTGAGGGATATGGCCACTGTGTCCAAACCCTTCGATCGCAGGGAACCTAACCTAATGGAAAATGAAGACTATGAACAGGGCTACAATAACCTATCAGCACTTTATCAGAATTGTATTTGTGAAAATTTTTATACATTTTTGAAAATTTGACTTAGAGTGAAATTCTCTTAAAAGTGCTGTGTGAGGGATATGGCCACTGTGTCCAAACCCTTCGATCGCAGGGAATCAAACCTAATGGAAAATGAAGACTATGGACAGGGCTAAAATAACCTATAAGCATTTTATCCAAATTGTATTTGTGAAAATTTTTATACATTTTTAAAAATTTTACTTAGAGTGAAATTCTCTTGAAAGTGCTGTGTGAGGGATATGGCCACTGTGTCCAAACCCTTCGATCGCAGGGAATCAAACCTAATGGAAAATGAAGGCTATGGACAGGGCTACAATAACCTATAAGCACTTTATCCAAATTGTATTTGTGAAAATTTTTATACATTTTTGAAAATTTGACTTAGAGTGAAATTCTCTTGAAAGTGCTGTGTGAGGGATATGGCCACTGTGTCCAAACCCTTCGATTGCAGGGAACCAACCCTAACGGAAAATGAAGACTATGGACAGGGCTACAATAACCTATAAGCACTTTATCCAAATTGTATTTGTGAAAATTTTTATACATTTTTGAAAATTTGACTTAGAGTGAAATTCTCTTGAAAGTGCTGTGTGAGGGATATGGCCACTGTGTCCAAACCCTTCGATCGCAGGGAATCAAACCTAATGGAAAATGAAGACTATGGACAGGGCTACAATAACCTATAACCGCTTTTTCCAAATTGTATTTGTGAAAATTTTTATACATTTTTGAAAATTTGACTTAGAGTGAAATTCTCTTGAAAGTGCTGTGTGAGGGATATAGCCACTGTGTCCAAACCCTTCGATCGCAGGGAATCAAACCTAATGGAAAATGAAGACTATGGACAGGGCTACAATAGCCTATAACCACTTTTTCCAAATTGTATTTGTGAAAATTTTTATACATTTTTGAAAATTTGACTTAGAGTGAAATTCTCTTGAAAGTGCTGTGTGAGGGATATGGCCACTGTGTCCAAACCCTTCGACCGCAGGGAACCAACCCTAATGGAAAATGAAGACTATGAACAGGGCTACAATAACCTATAAGCACTTTATCCAAATTGTATTTGTGAAAATTTTTATACATTTTTGAAAATTTGACTTAGAGTGAAATTATCTTGAAAGTGCTGTGTGAGGGATATGGCCACTGTGTCCAAACCCTTCGATCGCAGGGAATCAAACCTAATGGAAAATGAAGACTATGGACAGGGCTACAATAACCTATAAGCACTTTATCCAAATTGTATTTGTGAAAATTTTTATACATTTTTGAAAATTTGACTTAGAGTGAAATTCTCTTAAAAGTGCTGTGTGAGGGATATGGCCACTGTGTCCAAACCCTTCGATCGCAGGGAATCAAACCTAATGGAAAATGAAGACTATGGACAGGGCTAAAATAACCTATAAGCATTTTATCCAAATTGTATTTGTGAAAATTTTTATACATTTTTAAAAATTTTACTTAGAGTGAAATTCTCTTGAAAGTGCTGTGTGAGGGATATGGCCACTGTGTCCAAACCCTTCGATCGCAGGGAATCAAACCTAATGGAAAATGAAGGCTATGGACAGGGCTACAATAACCTATAAGCACTTTATCCAAATTGTATTTGTGAAAATTTTTATACATTTTTGAAAATTTGACTTAGAGTGAAATTCTCTTGAAAGTGCTGTGTGAGGGATATGGCCACTGTGTCCAAACCCTTCGATTGCAGGGAACCAACCCTAACGGAAAATGAAGACTATGGACAGGGCTACAATAACCTATAAGCACTTTATCCAAATTGTATTTGTGAAAATTTTTATACATTTTTGAAAATTTGACTTAGAGTGAAATTCTCTTGAAAGTGCTGTGTGAGGGATATGGCCACTGTGTCCAAACCCTTCGATCGCAGGGAATCAAACCTAATGGAAAATGAAGACTATGGACAGGGCTACAATAACCTCTAAGCACTTTATCCAAATTGTATTTGTGAAAATTTTTATACATTTTTGAAAATTTGACATAGAGTGAAATTCTCTTGAAAGTGCTGTGTGAGGGATATGGCCACTGTGTCCAAACCCTTCGATCGCAGGGAATCAAACCTAATGGAAAATGAAGACTATGGACAGGGCTACAATAACCTGTAAACACTTTATCCAAATTGTATTTGTGAAAATTTTTATACATTTTTGAAAATTTGACTTAGAGTGAAATTCTCTTGAAAGTGCTGTGTGAGGGATATGGCCACTGTGTCCAAACCCTTCGATCGCAGGGAATCACACCTAATGGAAAATGAAGACTATGGACAGGGCTACAATAACCTATAAGCACTTTATCCAAATTGTATTTGCGAAAATTTTTATACATTTTTGAAAATTTGACTTAGAGTGAAATTCTCTTGAAAGTGCTGTGTGAGGGATATGGCCACTGTGTCCAAACCCTTCGATCGCAGGGAACCAAACCTAATGGAAAATGAAGACTATGGACAGGGCTACAATAACCTATAAGCACTTTATCCAAATTGTATTTGTGAAAATTTTTATACATTTTTGAAAATTTGACTTAGAGTGAAATTCTCTTGAAAGTGCTGTGTGAGGGATATGGCCACTGTCTCCAAACCCTTCGATCGCAGGGAACCAAAGCTAATGGAAAATGAAGACTATGGACAGGGCTACAATAACCTATAAGCACTTTATCCAAATTGTATTTGTGAACATTTTTATACATTTTTGAAAATTTTACTTAGAGTGAAATTCTCTTGAAAGTGCTGTGTGAGCGATATGGCCACTGTGTCCAAACCCTTCGATCGCAGGGAATCAAACCTAATGGAAAATGAAGACTATGGACAGGGCTACAATAACCTATAAGCACTTTATCCAAATTGTATTTGTGAAAATTTTTATACATTTTTGAAAATTTGATTTAGAGTGAAATTCTCTTGAAAGTGCTGTGTGAGGGATATGGCCACTGTGTCCAAACCCTTCGATCGCAGGGAATCAAACCTAATGGAAAATGAAGACTATGGACAGGGCTACAATAACCTTTAAGCTACAATAACATATAAGCACTTTATCCAAATTGTATTTGTGAAAATTTTTATACATTTTTGAAAATTTGACTTAGAGTGAAATTCTCTTGAAAGTGCTGTGTGAGGGATATGGCCACTGTGTCCAAACCCTTCGATCGCAGGGAATCAAACCTAATGGAAAATGAAGACTATAGACAGGGCTACAATAACCTGTAAGCACTTTATCCAAATTGTATTTGTGAAAATTTTTATACATTTTTGAAAATTTGACTTAGAGTGAAATTCTCTTGAAAGTGCTGTGTGAGGGATATGGCCACTGTGTCCAAACCCTTCGATCGCAGGGAATCAAACCTAATGGAAAATGAAGACTATGGACAGGGCTACAATAACCTATAAGCACTTTATCCAAATTGTATTTGTGAAAATTTTTATACATTTTTGAAAATTTGACTTAGAGTGAAATTCTCTTGAAAGTGCTGTGTGAGGGATATGGCCACTGTGTCCAAACCCTTCGATCGCAGGGAATCAAACCTAATGGAAAATGAAGACTATGGACAGGGCTACAATAACCTTTAAGCTACAATAACATATAAGCACTTTATCCAAATTGTATTTGTGAAAATTTTTATACATTTTTGAAAATTTGACTTAGAGTGAAATTCTCTTGAAAGTGCTGTGTGAGGGATATGGCCACTGTGTCCAAACCCTTCGATCGCAGGGAATCAAACCTAATGGAAAATGAAGACTATAGACAGGGCTACAATAACCTGTAAGCACTTTATCCAAATTGTATTTGTGAAAATTTTTATACATTTTTGAAAATTTGACTTAGAGTGAAATTCTCTTGAAAGTGCTGTGTGAGGGATATGGCCACTGTGTCCAAACCCTTCGATCGCAGGGAATCAAACCTAATGGAAAATGAAGACTATGGACAGGGCTACAATAACCTATAAGCACTTTATCCAAATTGTATTTGTGAAAATTTTTATACATTTTTGAAAATTTGACTTAGAGTGAAATTCTCTTGAAAGTGCTGTGTGAGGGATATGGCCACTGTGTCCAAACCCTTCGATCGCAGGGAATCACACCTAATGGAAAATGAAGACTATGGACAGGGCTACAATAACCTATAAGCACTTTATCCAAATTGTATTTGCGAAAATTTTTATACATTTTTGAAAATTTGACTTAGAGTGAAATTCTCTTGAAAGTGCTGTGTGAGGGATATGGCCACTGTGTCCAAACCCTTCGATCGCAGGGAACCAAACCTAATGGAAAATGAAGACTATGGACAGGGCTACAATAACCTATAAGCACTTTATCCAAATTGTATTTGTGAAAATTTTTATACATTTTTGAAAATTTGACTTAGAGTGAAATTCTCTTGAAAGTGCTGTGTGAGGGATATGGCCACTGTCTCCAAACCCTTCGATCGCAGGGAACCAAAGCTAATGGAAAATGAAGACTATGGACAGGGCTACAATAACCTATAAGCACTTTATCCAAATTGTATTTGTGAACATTTTTATACATTTTTGAAAATTTTACTTAGAGTGAAATTCTCTTGAAAGTGCTGTGTGAGCGATATGGCCACTGTGTCCAAACCCTTCGATCGCAGGGAATCAAACCTAATGGAAAATGAAGACTATGGACAGGGCTACAATAACCTATAAGCACTTTATCCAAATTGTATTTGTGAAAATTTTTATACATTTTTGAAAATTTGATTTAGAGTGAAATTCTCTTGAAAGTGCTGTGTGAGGGATATGGCCACTGTGTCCAAACCCTTCGATCGCAGGGAATCAAACCTAATGGAAAATGAAGACTATGGACAGGGCTACAATAACCTTTAAGCTACAATAACATATAAGCACTTTATCCAAATTGTATTTGTGAAAATTTTTATACATTTTTGAAAATTTGACTTAGAGTGAAATTCTCTTGAAAGTGCTGTGTGAGGGATATGGCCACTGTGTCCAAACCCTTCGATCGCAGGGAATCAAACCTAATGGAAAATGAAGACTATAGACAGGGCTACAATAACCTATAAGCACTTTATCCAAATTGTATTTGTGAAAATTTTTATACATTTTTGAAAATTTGACTTAGAGTGAAATTCTCTTGAAAGTGCTGTGTGAGGGATATGGCCACTGTGTCCAAACCCTTCGATCGCAGGGAATCAAACCTAATGGAAAATGAAGACTATGGACAGGGCTACAATAACCTATAAGCACTTTATCCAAATTGTATTTGTGAAAATTTTTATACATTTTTGAAAATTTGACTTAGAGTGAAATTCTCTTGAAAGTGCTGTGTGAGGGATATGGCCACTGTGTCCAAACCCTTCGATCGCAGGGAATCAAACCTAATGGAAAATGAAGACTATGGACAGGGCTACAATAACCTATAAGCACTTTATCCAAATTGTATTTGTGAAAATTTTTATACATTTTTGAAAATTTGACTTAGAGTGAAATTCTCTTGAAAGTGCTGTGTGAGGGATATGGCCACTGTGTCCAAACCCTTCGATCGCAGGGAACCAACCCTAATGGAAAATGAAGACTATGGACAGGGCTACAATAACCTATAAGCACTTTATCCAAATTGTATTTGTGAAAATTTTTATACATTTTTGAAAATTTGACTTAGAGTGAAATTCTCTTGAAAGTGCTGTGTGAGCGATATGGCCACTGTGTCCAAACCCTTCGATCGCAGGGAATCAAACCTAATGGAAAATGAAGACTATGGACAGGGCTACCATAACCTATAAGCACTTTATCCAAGTTGTATTTGTGAAAATTTTTATACATTTTTGAAAATTTGATTTAGAGTGAAATTCTCTTGAAAGTGCTGTGTGAGGGATATGGCCACTGTGTCCAAACCCTTCGATCGCAGGGAATCAAACCTAATGGAAAATGAAGACTATGGACAGGGCTACAATAACCTCTAAGCACTTTATCCAAATTGTATTTGTGAAAATTTTTATACATTTTTGAAAATTTGACATAGAGTGAAATTCTCTTGAAAGTGCTGTGTGAGGGATATGGCCACTGTGTCCAAACCCTTCGATCGCAGGGAATCAAACCTAATGGAAAATGAAGACTATGGACAGGGCAACAATAACCTGTAAACACTTTATCCAAATTGTATTTGTGAAAATTTTTATACATTTTTGAAAATTTGACTTAGAGTGAAATTCTCTTGAAAGTGCTGTGTGAGGGATGTGGCCACTGTGTCCAAACCCTTCGATCGCAGGGAATCAAACCTAATGGAAAATGAAGACTATGGACAGGGCTATAATAACCTATAAGCTACAATAACCTATAAGCACTTTATCCAAATTGTATTTGTGAACATTTTTATACATTTTTGAAAATTTGACTAAGAGTGAAATTCTCTTGAAAGTGCTGTGTGAGGAATATGGCCACTGTGTCCAAACCCTTCGATCGCAGGGAACCAACCCTAATGGAAAATGAAGACTATGGAGAGGGCTACAATAACCTATAAGCACTTTATCCAAATTGTATTTGTGAAAATTTTTATACATTTTTGAAAATTTGACTTAGAGTGAAATTCTCTTGAAAGTGCTGTGTGAGGGATATGGCCACTGTGTCCAAACCCTTCGATCGCAGGGAACCAAACCTAATGGAAAATGAAGACTATGAACAGGGCTACAATAACCTATAAGCACTTTAACCAAATTGTATTTGTGAAAATTTTTATACATTTTTGAAAATTTGACTTAGAGTGAAATTCTCTTGAAAGTGCTGTGTGAGGGATATGGCCACTGTGTCCAAACCCTTCGATCGCAGGGAACCAAACCTAATGGAAAATGAAGACTATGGAGAGGGCTACAATAACCTATAAGTACTTTATCCAAATTGTATTTGTGAAAATTTTTATACATTTTTGAAAATTTGACTTAGAGTGAAATTCTCTTGAAAGTGCTGTGTGAGGGATATGGCCACTGTGTCCAAACCCTTCGATCGCAGGGAACCAAACCTAATGGAAAATGAAGACTATGGACAGGGCTACAATAACCTATAAGCACTTTATCCAAACTGTATTTGTGAAAATTTTTATACATTTTTGAAAATTTGACTTAGAGTGAAATTCTCTTGAAAGTGCTGATTGAGGGATATGGCCACTGTGTCCAAACCCTTCGATCTCAGGGAATCAAACCTAATGGAAAATGAAGACTATGGACAGGGCTACAATAACCTATAAGCACTTTATCCAAATTGTATTTGTGAAAATTTTTATACATTTTTGAAAATTTGACTTAGAGTGAAATTCTCTTGAAAGTGCTGTGTGAGGGATATGGCCACTGTGTCCAAACCCTTCGATCGCAGGGAACCAACCCTAATGGAAAATGAAGACTTTGAACAGGGCTACAATAACCTATAAGCACTTTATCCAAATTGTATTTGTGAAAATTTTTATACATTTTTGAAAATTTGACTTAGAGTGAAATTCTCTTGAAAGTGCTGTGTGAGGGATATGGCCACTGTGTCCATACCCTTCGACCGCAGGGAATCAAACCTAATGGAAAATGAAGACTATGGACAGGGCTGCAATAACCTATAAGCACTTTATCCAAATTGTATTTGTGAAAATTTTTATACATTTTTGAAAATTTGACTTAGAGTGAAATTCTCTTGAAAGTGCTGTGTGAGGGATATGGCCACTGTGTCCAAACCCTTCGATCGCAGGGAATCAAACCTAATGGAAAATGAAGACTATGGACAGGGCTAAAATAACCTATAAGCACTTTATCCAAATTGTATTTGTGAAAATTTTTATAAATTTTTGAAAATTTGACTTAGAGTGAAATTCTCTTGAAAGTGCTGTGTGAGGGATATGGCCACTGTATCCAAACCCTTCGATCGCAGGGAATCAAACCTAATGGAAAATGAAGACTACGGACAGGGCTATAATAACCTATAAGCTACAATAACCTATAAGCACTTTATCCAAATTGTATTTGTGAACATTTTTATACATTTTTGAAAATTTGACTTAGAGTGAAATTCTCTTGAAAGTGCTGTGTGAGGGATATGGCCACTGTGTCCAAACCCTTCGATCGCAGGGAATCAAACCTAATGGAAAATGAAGACTATGGACAGGGCTACAATAACCTATAAGCACTTTATCCAAATTGTATTTGTGAAAATTTTTATACATTTTTGAAAATTTGATTTAGAGTGAAATTCTCTTGAAAAAGCTGTGTGAGGGATATGGCCACTGTGTCCAAGCCCTTCGATCGCAGGGAATCAAACCTAATGGAAAATGAAGACTATGGACAGGGCTACAATAACCTATAAGCACTTTATACAAATTGTATTTGTGAAAATTTTTATACCTTTTTGAAAATTTGACTTAGAGTGAAATTCTCTTGAAAGTGCTGTGTGAGGGATATGGCCACTGTGTCCAAACCCTTCGATCGCAGGGAATCAAACCTAATGGAAAATGAAGACTATTGACAGGGCTACAGTAACCTATAAGCACTTTATCGAAATTGTATTTGTGAAAATTTTTATACATTTTTGAAAAGTTGACTTAGAGTGAAATTCTCTTGAAAGTGCTGTGTGAGGGATATGGCCACTGTGTCCAAACCCTTCGATCGCAGGGAACCAAACCTAATGGAAAATGAAGACTATGAACAGGGCTACAATAACCTATCAGCACTTTATCAGAATTGTATTTGTGAAAATTTTTATACATTTTTGAAAATTTGACTTAGAGTGAAATTCTCTTAAAAGTGCTGTGTGAGGGATATGGCCACTGTGTCCAAACCCTTCGATCGCAGGGAATCAAACCTAATGGAAAATGAAGACTATGGACAGGGCTAAAATAACCTATAAGCATTTTATCCAAATTGTATTTGTGAAAATTTTTATACATTTTTAAAAATTTTACTTAGAGTGAAATTCTCTTGAAAGTGCTGTGTGAGGGATATGGCCACTGTGTCCAAACCCTTCGATCGCAGGGAATCAAACCTAATGGAAAATGAAGGCTATGGACAGGGCTACAATAACCTATAAGCACTTTATCCAAATTGTATTTGTGAAAATTTTTATACATTTTTGAAAATTTGACTTAGAGTGAAATTCTCTTGAAAGTGCTGTGTGAGGGATATGGCCACTGTGTCCAAACCCTTCGATTGCAGGGAACCAACCCTAACGGAAAATGAAGACTATGGACAGGGCTACAATAACCTATAAGCACTTTATCCAAATTGTATTTGTGAAAATTTTTATACATTTTTGAAAATTTGACTTAGAGTGAAATTCTCTTGAAAGTGCTGTGTGAGGGATATGGCCACTGTGTCCAAACCCTTCGATCGCAGGGAATCAAACCTAATGGAAAATGAAGACTATGGACAGGGCTACAATAACCTATAACCGCTTTTTCCAAATTGTATTTGTGAAAATTTTTATACATTTTTGAAAATTTGACTTAGAGTGAAATTCTCTTGAAAGTGCTGTGTGAGGGATATAGCCACTGTGTCCAAACCCTTCGATCGCAGGGAATCAAACCTAATGGAAAATGAAGACTATGGACAGGGCTACAATAGCCTATAACCACTTTTTCCAAATTGTATTTGTGAAAATTTTTATACATTTTTGAAAATTTGACTTAGAGTGAAATTCTCTTGAAAGTGCTGTGTGAGGGATATGGCCACTGTGTCCAAACCCTTCGACCGCAGGGAACCAACCCTAATGGAAAATGAAGACTATGAACAGGGCTACAATAACCTATAAGCACTTTATCCAAATTGTATTTGTGAAAATTTTTATACATTTTTGAAAATTTGACTTAGAGTGAAATTATCTTGAAAGTGCTGTGTGAGGGATATGGCCACTGTGTCCAAACCCTTCGATCGCAGGGAATCAAACCTAATGGAAAATGAAGACTATGGACAGGGCTACAATAACCTATAAGCACTTTATCCAAATTGTATTTGTGAAAATTTTTATACATTTTTGAAAATTTGACTTAGAGTGAAATTCTCTTGAAAGTGCTGTGTGAGGGATATGGCCACTGTGTCCAAACCCTTCGATCGCATAGAATCAAGCCTAATGGAAAATGAAGACTATGGACAGGGCTACAATAACCTATAAGCACTTTATCCAAATTGTATTTGTGAAAATTTTTATACATTTTTGAAAATTTTACTTAGAGTGAAATTCTCTTGAAAGTGCTGTGTGAGGGATGTGGCCACTGTGTCCAAACCCTTCGATCGCAGGGAATCAAACCTAATGGAAAATGAAGACTATGGACAGGGCTACAATAACCTATAAGCTACAATAACCTATAAGCACTTTATCCAAATTGTATTGTGAACATTTTTATACATTTTTGAAAATTTGACTTAGAGTGAAATTCTCTTGAAAGTGCTGTGTGAGGAATATGGCCACTGTGTCCAAACCCTTCGATAGCAGGGAACCAACCCTAATGGAAAATGAAGACTATGGACAGGGCTACAATAACCTATAAGCTTTTTATCCAAATTGTATTTGTGAAAATTTTTATACATTTTTGAAAATTTGACTTAGAGTGAAATTCTCTTGAAAGTGCTGTGTGAGGGATATGGCCACTGTATCCAAACCCTTCGATCGCAGGGAATCAAACCTAATGGAAAATGAAGACTATGGACAGGGCTATAATAACCTATAAGCTACAATAACCTATAAGCACTTTTTCCAAATTGTATTTGTGAAAATTTTTATACATTTTTGAAAATTTGACTTAGAGTGAAATTCTCTTGAAAGTGCTGTGTGAGGGATATGGCCACTGTGTCCAAACCCTTCGACCGCAGGGAACCAACCCTAATGGAAAATGAAGACTATGAACAGGGCTACAATAACCTATAAGCACTTTATCCAAATTATATTTGTGAAAATTTTTATACATTTTTGAAAATTTGACTTAGAGTGAAATTCTCTTGAAAGTGCTGTGTGAGGGATATGGCCACTGTGTCCAAACCCTTCGATCGCAGGGAATCAAACCTAATGGAAAATGAAGACTATGGACAGGGCTACAATAACCTATAAGCACTTTATCCAAATTGTATTTGTGAAAATTTTTATACATTTTTGAAAATTTGACTTAGAGTGAAATTCTCTTGAAAGTGCTGTGTGAGGGATATGGCCACTGTGTCCAAACCCTTCGATCGCAGAGAATCAAACCTAATGGAAAATGAAGACTATGGACAGGGCTACAATAACCTATAAGCACTTTATCCAAATTGTATTTGTGAAAATTTTTATACATTTTTGAAAATTTGACTTAGAGTGAAATTCTCTTGAAAGTGCTGTGTGAGGGATATGGCCACTGTGTCCAAACCCTTCGATCGCAGGGAACCAAACCTAATGGAAAATGAAGACTATGGACAGGGCTACAATAACCTATAAGCACTTTATCCAAATTGTATTTGTGAAAATTTTTATACATTTTTGAAAATTTGACTTAGAGTGAAATTCTCTTGAAAGTGCTGTGTGAGGGATATGGCCACTGTGTCCAAACCCTTCGATCGCAGGAAACCAACCGTAATGGAAAATGAAGACTATGGACAGGGCTACAATAACCTATAAGCACTTTATCCAAATTGTAGTTGTGAAAATTTTTATAAATTTTTGAAAATTTGACTTAGAGTGAAATTCTCTTGAAAGTGCTGTGTGAGGGATATGGCCACTGTGTCCAAACCCTTCGATCGCAGGGAATCAAACCTAATGGAAAATGAAGACTATGGACAGGGCTACAATAACCTATAAGCACTTTATCCAAATTGTATTTGTGAAAATTTTTATACATTTTTGAAAATTTTACTTAGAGTGAAATTCTCTTGAAAGTGCTGTGTGAGGGATGTGGCCACTGTGTCCAAACCCTTCGATCGCAGGGAATCAAACCTAATGGAAAATGAAGACTATGGACAGGGCTACAATAACCTTTAAGCTACAATAACCTATAAGCACTTTATCCAAATTGTATTTGTGAACATTTTTATACATTTTTGAAAATTTGACTTAGAGTGAAATTCTCTTGAAAGTGCTGTGTGAGGAATATGGCCACTGTGTCCAAACCCTTCGATCGCAGGGAACCAACCCTAATGGAAAATGAAGACTATGGACAGGGCTACAATAACCTATAAGCACTTTATCCAAATTGTATTTGTGAAAATTTTTATACATTTTTGAAAATTTGACTTAGAGTGAAATTCTCTCGAAAGTGCTGTGTGAGGGATATGGCCACTGTGTCCAAACCCTTCGATCGCAGGGAATCAAACCTAATGGAAAATGAAGACTATGGACAGGGCTACAATAACCTATAAGCACTTTATCCAAATTGTATTTGTGAAAATTTTTATACATTTTTGAAAATTTGACTTAGAGTGAAATTCTCTTGAAAAAGCTGTTTGAGGGATATGGCCACTGTGTCCAAGCCCTTCGATCGCAGGGAATCAAACCTAATGGAAAATGAAGACTATGGACAGGGCTACAATAACCTATAAGCACTTTATCCAAATTGTATTTGTGAACATTTTTATACATTTTTGAAAATTTGACTTAGAGTGAAATTCTCTTGAAAGTGCTGTGTGAGGGATATGGCCACTGTATCCAAACCCTTCGATCGCAGGGAATCAAACCTAATGGAAAATGAAGACTATGGACAGGGCTATAATAACCTATAAGCTACAATAACCTATAAGCACTTTATCCAAATTGTATTTGTGAAAATTTTTATAAATTTTTGAAAATTTGACTTAGAGTGAAATTCTCTCGAAAGTGCTGTGTGAGGGATATGGCCACTGTGTCCAAACCCTTCGATCGCAGGGAATCAAACCTAATGGAAAATGAAGACTATGGACAGGGCTACAATAACCTATAAGCACTTTATACAAATTGTATTTGTGAAAATTTTTATACATTTTTGAAAATTTGACTTAGAGTGAAATTCTCTTGAAAGTGCTGTGTGAGGGATATGGCCACTGTGTCCAAACCCTTCGATCGCAGGGAATCAAACCTAATGGAAAATGAAGACTATGGACAGGGCTACAATAACCTATAAGCACTTTATCCAAATTGTATTTGTGAAAATTTTTATACATTTTTGAAAATTTGACTTAGAGTGAAATTCTCTTGAAAAAGCTGTGTGAGGGATATGGCCACTGTGTCCAAGCCCTTCGATCGCAGGGAATCAAACCTAATGGAAAATGAAGACTATGGACAGGGCTACAATAACCTATAAGCACTTTATCCAAATTGTATTTGTGAATTTTTTTATACATTTTTGAAAATTTGACTTAGAGTGAAATTCTCTTGAAAGTGCTGTGTGAGGGATATGGCCACTGTATCCAAACCCTTCGATCGCAGGGAATCAAACCTAATGGAAAATGAAGACTATGGACAGGGCTATAATAACCTATAAGCTACAATAACCTATAAGCACTTTATCCAAATTGTATTTGTGAAAATTTTTATAAATTTTTGAAAATTTGACTTAGAGTGAAATTCTCTCGAAAGTGCTGTGTGAGGGATATGGCCACTGTGTCCAAACCCTTCGATCGCAGGGAATCAAACCTAATGGAAAATGAAGACTATGGACAGGGCTACAATAACCTATAAGCACTTTATCCAAATTGTATTTGTGAAAATTTTTATACATTTTTGAAAATTTGACTTAGAGTGAAATTCTCTTGAAAAAGCTGTGTGAGGGATATGGCCACTGTGTCCAAGCCCTTCGGTCGCAGGGAATCAAACCTAATGGAAAATGAAGACTATGGACAGGGCTACAATAACCTATAAGCACTTTATACAAATTGTATTTGTGAAAATTTTTATACATTTTTGAAAATTTGACTTAGAGTGAAATTCTCTTGAAAGTGCTGTGTGAGGGATATGGCCACTGTGTCCAAACCCTTCGATCGCAGGGAATCAAACCTAATGGAAAATGAAGACTATGGACAGGGCTACAATAACCTATAAGCTACAATAACCTATAAGCACTTTATCCAAATTGTATTTGTGAACATTTTTATACATTTTTGAAAATTTCACTTAGAGTGAAATTCTCTTGAAAGTGCTGTGTGAGGAATATGGCCACTGTGTCCAAACCCTTCGATCGCAGGGAACCAACCCTAATGGAAAATGAAGACTATGGACAGGGCTACAATAATCTATAAGCACTTTATCCAAATTGTATTTGTGAAAATTTTTATACATTTTTGAAAATTTGACTTAGAGTGAAATTCTCTTGAAAGTGCTGTGTGAGGGATATGGCCACTGTATCCAAACCCTTCGATCGCAGGGAATCAAACCTAATGGAAAATGAAGACTATGGACAGGGCTATAATAACCTATAAGCTACAATAACCTATAAGCACTTTATCCAAATTGTATTTGTGAAAATTTTTATACATTTTTGAAAATTTGACTTAGAGTGAAATTCTCTTGAAAGTGCTGTGTGAGGGATATGGCCACTGTGTCCAAACCCTTCGATCGCAGGGAATCAAACCTAATGGAAAATGAAGACTATGGACAGGGCTACAGTAACCTATAAGCACTTTATCCAAATTGTATTTGTGAAAATTTTTATACAGTTTTGAAAATTTGACTTAGAGTTAAATTCTCTTGAAAAAGCTGTATGAGGTATATCGCCACTGTGTCCAAGCCCTTCGATGGCAGGGAATCAAACCTAATGGAAAATAAAGACTATGGACAGGGCTACAATAACCTATAAGCACTTTATACAAATTGTATTTGTGAAAATTTTTATACATTTTTGAAAATTTGACTTAGAGTGAAATTCTCTTGAAAGTGCTGTGTGAGGGATATGGCCACTGTGTCCAAACCCTTCGATCGCAGGGAATCAAACCTTATGGAAAATGAAGACTATTGACAGGGCTACAGTAACCTATAAGCACTTTATCCAATTTGTATTTGTGAAAATTTTTATACATTTTTGAAAATTTGACTTAGAGTGAAATTCTCTTGAAAGTACTGTGTGAGGGATATGGCCACTGTGTCCAAACCCTTCGATCACAGGGAACCAACCCTAATGGAAAATGAAGACTATGGACAGGGCTACAATAACCTATAAGCACTTTATCCAAATTGTATTTGTGAAAATTTTTATACATTTTTGAAAATTTGACTTAGAGTGAAATTCTCTTGAAAGTGCTGTGTGAGGGATATGGCCACTGTATCCAAACCCTTCGATCGCAGGGAATCAAACCTAATGGAAAATGAAGACTATGGACAGGGCTATAATAACCTATAAGCTACAATAACCTATAAGCACTTTATCCAAATTGTATTTGTGAAAATTTTTATACATTTTTGAAAATTTGACTTAGAGTGAAATTCTCTTGAAAGTGCTGTGTGAGGGATATGGCCACTGTGTCCAAACCCTTCGATCGCAGGGAATCAAACCTACTGGAAAATGAAGACTATGGACAGGGCTACAGTAACCTATAAGCACTTTATCCAAATTGTATTTGTGAAAATTTTTATAGTTTTGAAAATTTGACTTAGAGTGAAATTCTCTTGAAAAAGCTGTATGAGGTATATGGCCACTGTGTCCAAGCCCTTCGATCGCAGGGAATCAAACCTAATGGAAAATAAAGACTATGGACAGGGCTACAATAACCTATAAGCACTTTATACAAATTGTATTTGTGAAAATTTTTATACATTTTTGAAAATTTGACTTAGAGTGAAATTCTCTTGAAAGTGCTGTGTGAGGGATATGGCCACTGTGTCCAAACCCTTCGATCGCAGGGAATCAAACCTTATGGAAAATGAAGACTATTGACAGGGCTACAGTAACCTATAAGCACTTTATCCAATTTGTATTTGTGAAAATTTTTATACATTTTTGAAAATTTGACTTAGAGTGAAATTCTCTTGAAAGTGCTGTGTGAGGGATATGGCCACTGTGTCCAAACCCTTCGATCGCAGGGAATCAAACCTAATGGAAAATGAAGACTATGGACAGGGCTACAATAACCTTTAAGATACAATAACATATAAGCACTTTATCCAAATTGTATTTGTGAAAATTTTTATACATTTTTGAAAATTTGACTTAGAGTGAAATTCTCTTGAAAGTGCTGTGTGAGGGATATGGCCACTGTGTCCAAACCCTTCGATCGCAGGGAATCAAACCTAATGGAAAATGAAGACTATGGACAGGGCTACAATAACCTATAAGCACTTTATCCAAATTGTATTTGTGAAAATTTTTATACATTTTTGAAAATTTGACTTAGAGTGAAATTCTCTTGAAAGTGCTGTGTGAGGGATATGGCCACTGTGTCCAAACCCTTCGATCGCAGGGATTCAAACCTAATGGAAAATGAAGACTATGGACAGGGCTACAATAACCTATAAGCACTTTATCCAAATTGTATTTGTGAAAATTTTTATACATTTTTAAAAATTTGACTTAGAGTGAAATTCTCTTGAAAGTGCTGTGTGAGGGATATGGCCACTGTGTCCAAACCCTTCGATCGCAGGGAATCAAACCTAATGGAAAATGAAGACTATGGACAGGGCTACAATACCCTGTAAGCACTTTATCCAAATTGTATTTGTGAAAATTTTTATACATTTTTGAAAATTTGACTTAGAGTGAAATTCTCTTGAAAGTGCTGTGTGAGGGATATGGCCACTGTGTCCAAACCCTTCGATCGCAGGGAACCAAACCTAATGGAAAATGAAGACTATGGACAGGGCTACAATAACCTATAAGCACTTTATCCAAATTGTATTTGTGAAAATTTTTATACATTTTTGAAAATTTGACTTAGAGTGAAATTCTCTTGAAAGTGCTGTGTGAGGGATATGGCCACTGTGTCCAAACCCTTCGATCGCAGGGAACCAACCCTAATGGAAAATGAAGACTATGGACAGGGCTACAATAACCTATAAGCACTTTATCCAAATTGTATTTGTGAAAATTTTTATACATTTTTGAAAATTTTACTTAGAGTGAAATTCTCTTGAAAGTGCTGTGTGAGGGATATGGCCACTGTGTCCAAACCCTTCGATCGAAGGGAACCAACCCTAATGGAAAATGAAGACTATGGACAGGGCTACAATAACCTATAAGCACTTTATCCAAATTGTATTTGTGAAAATTTTTATACATTTTTGAAAATTTGACTTAGAGTGAAATTCTCTTGAAAGTGCTGTGTGAGGGATATGGCCACTGTGTCCAAACCCTTCGATCGCAGGGAATCAAACCTAATGGAAAATGAAGACTATGGACAGGGCTACAATACCCTGTAAGCACTTTATCCAAATTGTATTTGTGAAAATTTTTATACATTTTTGAAAATTTGACTTAGAGTGAAATTCTCTTGAAAGTGCTGTGTGAGGGATATGGCCACTGTGTCCAAACCCTTCGATCCCAGGGAACCAAACCTAATGGAAAATGAAGACTATGGACAGGGCTATAATAACCTATAAGCACTTTATCCAAATTGTATTTGTGAAAATTTTTATACATTTTTGAAAATTTGACTTAGAGTGAAATTCTCTTGAAAGTGCTGTGTGAGGGATATGGCCACTGTGTCCAAACCCTTCGATCGCAGGGAACCAACCCTAATGGAAAATGAAGACTATGGACAGAGCTACAATAACCTATAAGCACTTTATCCAAATTGTATTTGTGAAAATTTTTATACATTTTTGAAAATTTTACTTAGAGTGAAATTCTCTTGAAAGTGCTGTGTGAGAGATATGGCCACTGTGTCCAAACCCTTCGATCGCAGGGAATCAAACCTAATAGAAAATGAAGACTATGGACAGGGCTACAATAACCTATAAGCTACAATTACCTATAAGCACTTTATCCAAATTGTATTTGTGAAAATGTTTATACATTTTTGAAAATTTGACTTAGAGTGAAATTTTCTTGAAAGTGCTGTGTGAGGGATATGGACACTGTGTCCAAACCCTTCGATCGCAGGGAATCAAACCTAATGGAAAATGAAGACTATGGACAGGGCTACAATAACCTATAAGCACTTTATCCAAATTGTATTTGTGAAAATTTTTATACATTTTCGAAAATTTGACTTAGAGTGAAATTCTCTTGAAAGTGCTGTGTGAGGGATATGGCCACTGTGTCCAAACCCTTCGATCGCAGGGAATCAAACCTAATGGAAAATGAAGACTATGGACAGGGCTACAATAACCTATAAGCTACAATAACCTATAAGCACTTTATCCAAATTGTATTTGTGAAAATTTTTATACATTTTTGAAAATTTGACTTAGAGTGAAATTCTCTTGAAAGTGCTGTGTGGGGGATATGGCCACTGTGTCCAAACCCTTTGATCGCAGGGAATCAAACCTAATGGAAAATGAAGACTATGGACAGGGCAACAATAGCCTATAAGCACTTTATCCAAATTGTAATTGTGAAAATTTTTATATACATTTTTGAAAATTTGACTTAGAGTGAAATTCTCTTGAAAGTGCTGTGTGAGGGATATGGCCACTGTATCCAAACCCTTAGATCGCAGGGAATCAAACCTAATGGAAAATGAAGACTATTGACAGGGCTACAGTAACCTATAAGCACTTTATCCGAATTGTATTTGTGAAAATTTTTATACATTTTTGAAAATTTGACTTAGAGTGAAATTCTCTTGAAAGTGCTGTGTGAGGGATATGGCCACTGTGTCCAAACCCTTCGATCGCAGGGAACCAAACCTAATGGAAAATGAAGACTATGGACAGGGCTACAATAACCTATAAGCACTTTATCCAAATTGTATTTGTGAAAATTTTTATACATTTTTGAAAATTTGACTTAGAGTGAAATTCTCTTGAAAGTGCTGTGTGAGGGATATGGCCACTGTGTCCAAACCCTTCGATCGCGGGGAGCTAATCCTAATGAAAAATGAAGACTATGGACAGGGCTACAATAACCTATAAGCACTTTATCCAAATTGTATTTGTGAACATTTTTATACATTTTTGAAAATTTGACTTAGAGTGAAATTCTCTTAAAAGTGCTGTGTGAGGGATATGGCCACTGTGTCCAAACCCTTCGATCGCAGGGAATCAAACCTAATGGAAAATGAAGACTATGGACAGGGCTACAATAACCTATAAGCACTTTAGCCAAATTGTATTTGTGAAAATTTTTATACATTTTTGAAAATTTGACTTAGAGTGAAATTCTCTTGAAAGTGCTGCGTGCGGCCACTGTGTCCAAACCCTTCGATCGCAGGGAATCAAACCTAATGGAAAATGAAGACTATGGACAGGGCTACAATAACCTATAAGCACTTTATCCAAATTGTATTTGTGAAAATTTTTATACATTAAAAATAAAAAGTTTTTTCGAGCTCGAGGCCAATTATTTGTAAACAATAAATATTATTTATTAATTAAATTGTTCCAATATTTCGATATCCATCGGATATCATTATCAAGGCTGTAACAATATAAGAAAACAACAAGGTACGAAAAATATTAACAACGACTGTTCTTAAATAAAAATAAAATACATAATAACAAACAAAACACTTACAATGAGTTACAAGTATATTTGTAAGAGACGTATTACTGTCTCCACATTTAATATTGAACTAACTAAACTATTAAATTTTCTTTTTTATTATGTGTCTATAGCTATTGGCGCAGTTTTCCGTGTCTGTTTTAAATTTTATTCTCCTCTCCTTTGGTATGTTTATAATATGAAGCATCTCCAAAGTATACCGTTTATTATATTTTTCCTCTCTTTGTAATATCTCCACATTATCTAAGTTGGGTTTATGTAATCTCTCTGCACAGTGGGATGTGAGTGCAGTTTTTTGTGTTGATATTTTATTGATGTTTTTAAAATCTGATTTATGTCCAGCTAAACGTGTCTTAAGCTTATTTTTTGTAGTACCGACATAAACTTGATCGCATATGTCGTGGCCATTTCCTGTACAACTAATCTTATATATTACGTTAGTGTTATCCAATTTGTCAAGTTTAGATTTTGTGTTTGAGAAAAGTTGTTTTAATGTATTCGTCGATGTGTGAGCAATCATAAATTTTTCCTTATTATAAATTTCAGCATTCTTTATTATTTCTGCGATACGTGGTACATACGTCATTGATTTATATATCTTCGGATTCTCTTTATGTTCCATAGATGGTTTTTTTCCATAGTTTTTAATTAAAGTTTCTATTATATTTTTTGGAAAAGAGTTTCTTGCAAGAATATATTTAATTTTTTCTTTATTGTGAGAATAGAATGACTCATCACTAATGGAAAGGACCCTGTTAATGATATTGTTGACCGTATTAATTATTACCTTTTTTGGTTGACAAGAATTGAAATTAATAATTCTCCCTGAAGCCGTCGGTTTTGGGTACCAGTCTATTTTAATTCTGTTGCCGCTTCTTATGACCAGGGTATCCAAGTATGGGAGTTTTCCGTTAACCTCCACCTCCATTGTAAATTTAATGTTTTTGTGAAATGTGTTCAGTTGCTCTAAGGTCCTTTCTATTGCACTTATCTTTATAATTCCAAAAAGGTCGTCCACATATTTCGTCAATAATTTAGGTTTTTCGTCAAGAGTATTCATACAAGTTCCAAGGAGTTCCTCCATCACTATATCAGCTACAATAGGTGACGCCGGTGAACCCATTGGCAGTCCTTTGCATTGGATATATACTTTTTCGTTGTACTTAAAATATCTGTTATCCTTGATGCAAAATCTTAGAATTTTCAAAAATAGTTCCTTTGGTATATTCGTATGTTTCTCTATGTCAGTCCATTTGTTCTTTATGACATCTATTGCGTAGTCCACTGGAATACTTGGAAAAAGTGACACCACATCAAAGGAAACTAATTTTTCGTCCGTATCTATTGCACTGTTGTTTACCTTATTTCTAAATTGCACTGCATCCCTTACGTGACAATTTAAGGGAAAAACAAATAAAAGAGTTGGACATTATCTATAATGACAAGTGGTTTATAAACAAAACGGGCACAGACATACCTAAAGAGACTCAATGGCTCTTATCACTAGGAGAGAAATATGCGATACCAACGGAGAAGAAAAAATTCCCACTTTTTAAAATGATTGCTGATGGAGAAGATTGCATCCAGACTATAGAGGACAAAGAAGAACAAGAGACAGCAAGAACACAGTTCACTTCAATGCTGGAAAATCACATAAACAAACAGAATTTAAATAGGAGAGATCGTTATATACTGAGCACAGTGGAACAGACAAAAAAAATTTTGCACAAAAATAAGAATATACTTATATTAAAAGCGGATAAGGGTAATGTCACAGTAGCAATGGATAAAAAGGATTATGATATTAGAATGAAGAGTATCCTTAATGATATGATGACATATAGGTGGACAAATAAAGATCCCACATTATCGCTTAAGAAGAAGAACCATGATCTGGTAGATGAACTCTTTTTGTGCAATAATATTACTGTGATAGAAAAGAGAAGACTGAAAAATGACGCGGCAACTGCACCTAGAATATATGGACTTCCTAAAATCCATAAGGAAGATTACCCTCTTAGACCAATCTGTGCATCAGTTAATTCGCCGGCCAGCGAGCTATGCAAATTACTGACAAATGTTTTAAAAAAACTAACGGAATTTTCGGTTTATAACGTAAGGGATGCAGTGCAATTTAGAAATAAGGTAAACAACAGCGCAATAGATACGGACGAAAAATTAGTTTCCTTTGATGTGGTGTCACTTTTTCCAAGTATTCCAGTGGACTACGCAATAGATGTCATAAAGAACAAATGGACTGACATAGAGAAACATACGAATATACCAAAGGAACTATTTTTAAAAATTCTAAGATTTTGCATCAAGGATAACAGATATTTTAAGTACAACGAAAAAGTATATATCCAATGCAAAGGACTGCCAATGGGTTCACCGGCGTCACCTATTGTAGCTGATATAGTGATGGAGGAACTCCTTGGAACTTGTATGAATAATCTTGACGAAAAACCTAAATTATTGACGAAATATGTGGACGACCTTTTTGGAATTATAAAGATAAGTGCAATAGAAAGGACCTTAGAGCAACTGAACACATTTCACAAAAACATTAAATTTACAATGGAGGAGGAGGTTAACGGAAAACTCCCATACTTGGATACCCTGGTCATAAGAAGCGGCAACAGAATTAAAATAGACTGGTACCAAAAACCGACGGCTTCAGGGAGAATTATTAATTTCAATTCTTGTCAACCAAAAAAGGTAATAATTAATACGGCCAACAACCTCATTAACAGGGTCCTTTCCATTAGTGATGAGTCATTCTATTCTCACAATAAAGAACAAATTAAATATATTCTTGCAAGAAACTCTTTTCCAAAAAATATAATAGAAACTTTAATTAAAAACTATGGAAAAAAACAATCTATGGAACATAAAGAGAATTCGAAGATATATAAATCAATGACGTATGTACCACGTATCGCAGAAAGAATAAAGAATGCTGAAATTTATAATAAGGACAAATTTATGATTGCTCACACATCGACGAATACATTAAAACAACTTTTCTCAAACACAAAATCTTAACTTGACAAATTGGATAACACTAACGTAATATATAAGATTAGTTGTACAGGAAATGACCACGACATATGCGATCAAGTTTATGTCGGTACTACAAAAAATAAGCTTAAGACACGTTTAGCTGGACATAAATCAGATTTTAAAAACATCAATTAAATATCAACACAAAAAACTGCACTCACATCCCACTGTGCAGAGAGATTACATAAACCCAACTTGGATAATGTGGAGATATTACAAAGAGAGGAAAAATATAATAAACGGTATACTTTGGAGATGCTTCATATTATAAACATACCAAAGGAGAGGAGAATAAATTTTAAAACAGACACGGAAAACTGCGCCAATAGCTATAGACACATAATAAAAAAGAAAATTAAATAGTTTAGTTAGTTCAATATTAAATGTGGAGACAGTAATACGTCTCTTACAAATATACTTGTAACTCATTGTAAGTGTTTTGTTTGTTATTATGTATTTTATTTTTATTTAAGCACAGTCGTTGTTAATATTTTTCGTACCTTGTTGTTTTCTTATATTGTTACAGCCTTGATATCCGATGGATATCGAAATATTGGAACAAATTAATTAATAAATAATATTTATTGTTTACAAATAATTGGCCTCGAGCTCGAAAAAACTTTTTATTTTTAATATAAAAAAAAGGTCGAAGAAATAAAAAATTTAATTTAATTTTTATACATTTTTAAAAATTTTACTTAGAGTGAAATTCTCTTGAAAGTGCTGTGTGAGGGATATGGCCACTGTGTCCAAACCCTTCGATCGCAGGGAATCAAACCTAATGGAAAATGAAGACTATGGACAGGGCTACAATAACCTATAAGCACTTTATCAAAATTGTATTTGTGAAAATGTTTATAAATTTTTGAAAATTTGACTTAGAGTGAAATTCTCTTGAAAGTGCTGTGTGAGGGATATGGCCACTGTGTCCAAACCCTTCGATCGCAGGGAATCAAACCTAATGCAAAATGAAGACTATGGACAGGGCTACAATAACCTATAAGCACTTTATCCAAATTGTATTTGTGAAAATTTTTATACATTTTTTAAAATTTTACTTAGAGTGAGATTCTCTTGAAAGTGCTGTGTGAGCACTAATGGAAAATGAAGACTATGGACAGGGCTACAATAACCTATAAGCACTTTATCCAAATTGTATTTGTGAAAATTTTTATACATTTTTGAAAATTTGACTTAGAGTGAAATTCTCTTGAAAGTGCTGTGTGAGGGATATGGCCACTGTGTCCAAGCCCTTCGATCGCAGGGAATCAAACCTAATGGAAAATGAAGACTATGGACAGGACTACAATAACCTATAAGCACTTTATCCAAATTGTATTTGTGAAAATTTTTATACATTTTTGAAAATTTGACTTAGAGTGAAATTCTCTTGAAAGTGCTGTGTGAGGGATATGGCCACTGTGTCCAAACCCTTCGATCGCAGGGAATCAAATCTAATGGAAAATGAAGACTATGGACAGGGCTACAATAACCTATAAGCACTTTATCCAAATTGTATTTGTGAAAATTTTTATACATTTTTGAAAATTTGACTTAGAGTTAAATTCTCTTGAAAGTGCTGTGTGAGGGATATGGCCACTGTGCCCAAACCCTTCGATCACAGGGAATCAAACCTAATGGAAAATGAAGACTATGGACAGGGCTACAATAACCTATAAGCACTTTATCCAAATTGTATTTGTAAAAATTTTTATACATTTTTGAAAATTTGACAAAGAGTGAAATTCTCTTGACAGTGCTGTGTGAGGGATATGGCCACTGTGTCCAAACCCTTCGATCGCAGGGTACCAAACCTAATGGAAAATGAAGACTATGGACAGGGCTACAATATCCTATAAGCACTTTATCCAAATTGTATTTGTGAAAATTTTTATACATTTTTGAAAATTTGACTTAGAGTGAAATTCTCTTGAAGGTGCTGTGTGAGGGATATGGCCACTGTGTCCAAACCCTTCGATCGCAGGGAATCAAACCTAATGGAAAATGAAGACTATGGGCAGGGCTACAATAACCTGTAAGCACTTTAGCCAAATTGTATTTGTGAAAATTTTTATACATTTTGGAAAATTTGACTTAGAGTGAAATTCTCTTGAAAGTGCTGTGTGAGGGATATGGCCACTGTGTCCAAACCCTTCGATCGCAGGGAACCAAACTGAATGGAAAATGAAGACTATGGACAGGGCTACAATAACCTATAAGCACTTTAGCCAAATTGTATTTGTGAAAATTTTTATACATTTTTGAAAATTTGACTTAGAGTGAAATTCTCTTGAAAGTGCTGTGTGAGGGATATGGCCACTGTGTCCAAACCCTTCGATCGCAGGGAACCAAACTTAATGGAAAATGAAGACTATGGACAGGGCTACAATAATCTATAAGCACTTAAGCCAAATTGTATTTGTGAAAAATTTTATACATTTTTGAAAATTTGACTTAGAGCGAAATTCTCTTGAAAGTGCTGTGTGAGGGATATGGCCACTGTGTCCAAACCCTTCGATCGCAGGGAATCAAACCTAATGGAAAATGAAGACTATGGACAGGGCTACAATAACCTATAAGCTACAATAACCTATAAGCACTTTATCCAAATTGTATTTGTGAAAATTTTTATACATTTTTGAAAATTTGACTTAGAGTGAAATTCTCTTGAAAGTGCTGTGTGAGGGATATGGCCACTGTGTCCAAACCCTTCGATCGCAGGGAATCAAACCTAATGGAAAATGAAGACTATGGACAGGGCTACAATAACCTATAAGCACTTTATCCAAATTGTATTTGTGAAAATTTTTATACATTTTTGAAAATTTGACTTAGAGTGAAATTCTCTTGAAAGTGCTGTGTGAGGGATATGGCCACTGTGTCCAAACCCTTCGATCGCAGGGAATCAAACCTAATGGAAAATGAAGACTATGGACAGGGCTACAATAACCTATAAGCTACAATAACCTATAAGCACTTTATCCAAATTGTATTTGTGAAAATTTTTATACATTTTTGAAAATTTGACTTAGAGTGAAATTCTCTTGAAAGTGCTGTGTGAGGGATATGGCCACTGTGTCCAAACCCTTCGATCGCAGGGAATCAAACCTAATGGAAAATGAAGACTATGGACAGGGCTACAATAACCTATAAGCTACAATAACCTATAAGCACTTGAAAGTGCTGTGAGAGGGATATGGCCACTGTGTCCAAACCCTTCGATCGCAGGGAATCAAACCTAATGGAAAATGAAGACTATCGACAGGACTACAATAACCTATAAGCACTTTATCCAAATTGTATTTGTGAAAATTTTTATACATTTTTGAAAGTTTGACTTAGAGTGAAATTCTCTTGAAAGTGCTGTGTGAGGGATATGGCCACTGTGTCCAAACCCTTCGATCGCAGGTATTCAAACCTAATGGAAAATTAAGACTATGGACAGGGCTACAATAACCTATAAGCACTTTATCCAAATTGTATTTGTGAAAATTTTTATACATTTTTGAAAATTTGACTTAGAGTGAAATTCTCTTGAAAGTGCTGTGTGAGGGATATGGTCACTGTGTCCAAACCCTTCGATCGCAGGGAATCAAACGTAATGGAAAATGAGGACTATGGACAGGGCTACAATAACCTATAAGCACTTTATCCAAATTGTATTTATGAAAATTTTTATACATTTTTGAAAATTTGACTTAGAGTGAAATTCTCTTGAAAGTGCTGTGTGAGGGATATGGCCACTGTGTCCAAACCCTTCGATCGCAGGGAATCATACCTAATGGAAAATGAAGACTATGGACAGGGCTACAATAACCTATAAGCTACAATAACCTATAAGCACTTTATCCAAATTGTGTTTGTGAAAATTTTTATACATTTTTGAAAATTTGACTTAGAGTGAAATTCTCTTGAAAGTGCTGTGTGAGGGATATGGCCACTGTGTCCAAACCCTTCGATCGCAGGGAATCAAACCTAATGGAAAATGAAGACTATGGACAGGGCTACAATAACCTATAAGCACTTTATCCAAATTGTATTTGTGAAAATTTGTATACATTTTTGAAAATTTGACTTAGAGTGAAATTCTCTTGAAAGTGCCGTGTGAGGGATATGGCCACTGTGTCCAAACCCTTCGATCGCAGGGAATCAAACCTAATGGAAAATGAAGACTATGGACAGGGCTACAATAACCTATAAGCTAGAATAACCTATAAGCACTTTATCCAAATTGTATTTGTGTAAATTTTTATACATTTTTGAAAATTTGACTTAGAGTTAACCCTCCGACGAGCGGTAACTTTTTAGTCGGTCGTTGAGCGGTAAGGTCCGTAGGGACCTTATATGCTAATGGATTGAATTTTGCTAAAAGTTATATATATTTTAATTAATTTTGATGTAAATATGTTAACATATTCTTAAATTATTATTTAAATACAAAAAAATGAGGTATACAGTTGAATAGTTAAAATAAAAATTGCAATTATAAACAAAACATATGGAATTCAGACTAGTTATATTCATAATAGACGTTGGTAACTAATTTTTTGTATTATTGATACACTCTCGACATTTCGAATGATCAGCACACACAGGATTTTGGCAGCACATGCAGATGTATGGAGGTTTACGTTGCTTATTTTTCTCTCTTCGACATAATCGGCGTGTGAACCGAATATCGAGGTGTGCTACTGATGGTGTTGCAGTACTACTTCTTCATATTACCTGCAATTTCATACAAATATTTAACAAATAAGTTATTGTAATTATTGTAATTAACCTACCCCAGTGACGCACGTGTGTTATACGTACTGAAATACGTATGCTATACTTTGTGTGTACGGGGTACTCGGAAGTGTATATACGTTTTTCGTTTACTTTTATATAGAACATGGCCGCTTTTTCATTGCTTACCATCAACCCACAAAGTGTACGAGAAAGTAAATGAAAAACGTATATACACTTCCGAGTACCCCGTACACACAAAGTATAGCATACGTATTTCAGAGAAAGTGTGTTACACTCAATTCTATCACGATTAGCTTACTTCCTCTCTGCCTGTAGTACTGTTTCATGTACATTGTACAATATGAAGTAACTGAAAGCATACTCTGTGTTACAATTCCACTTACAATTCTGAGTACTCGGAATATTAGTCACTGGGACCTTTATGCCTATCGATTTTATAGCTGAATGTATGTGTGGAAAACGAGTTACTATTGTATTTTTGCCTGCTCTTCAATGTTACCCTTCACTAACTCCTTACTTAGCTGCTTCAGAAAAGAACGACTTTTGTCGGATTTATTGGTGGTATCTAGTTCGGCATAAATAATAAATGATGCCAATCCAGTTATGTTCAAGATGTTGTAGAACATTGCTAGTGGCCATCGTTTAGTAGCACGCTTGCATGTGTCTGTTCCTAGCATTTGATTTATTGTATCAACTCCACATTCATTTGCATTGTAGCTCAAAACAGCCTCTGGTTTTTTCTTAGTATTAGAAGCATCCACTGTGCTCGTGTAGTGTACTGTAGATAATAACAATACTGCCTTACTTTTTAGGAACATAAGAACTCAATGAAACATCTCCCTGGGTTTATCCAAACAATGTTGAAAATATTTCACGGGACTTGTGTTTCTGAACTTCGGAAGGTACAAATGTTTTATTGCTACGCACTGTTCCAACGTATGCTAACTTTTTTGACATAAGATGTATTGCCAAGTCCAATGAAGTTAAAAAATTATCAGCATAACCTGTACGGCCGCTTCCATAAAATTTAGCTACTAAACTTTTCACAACCCGCTCACCTTGTTTTATTTCCCTTTCACCACCAGAAGGCTTACCCGTGTATATGGCTCCCTTCAGCGGAAAATAAGTTTGTAGAATCACAAAGCCACCATACCTTAAGACCATATTTGGCCGGTTTGGATGGTATATATTTTGTAAATCGTGTTCTTCCGCGGTAGGGAAATAATTGTTCGTCAACCGTCATATTTTCATGCGGGGTGTACGAAGTTTTTAAATTTGCCATTACCATAGTCCAAACATCATCTATTGCAGCCGACCTACTTTTCTTGAAAGTTGCCAAAAAAAAAAAATCAAATTTATCTGAATGCTTACTTTGTTATTATTTTGAATATGCATTTTAAACATTTATTTTAAGAAATTCAGTACATTTTTTAGTCATTCATATGAAAATTCATACAAGGTCCCTACGGACCTTACTGCTCAACGGCGTACTAAAAGTCTTTAAAATATAAAATAAAATACTCTGCAAATAAGAAATCTCCTGGAATTAGTATTAAAACACAAATAACACTCCAATAATAAAAGTCATAAAATATGTGGCCATTCTCCCCATCCGTTATTAAATGGCATTTGTTTAAAAATGTAAAAAGTCCACAGGGACCTTACCGCGCGTCGGAGGGTTAAATTCTCTTGAAAGTGCTGTGTGAGGGATATGGCCACTTTGTCCAAACCCTTCGATCGCAGGGAATCAAACCTAATGGAAAATGAAGACTATGGACAGGGCTACAATAACCTATAAGCTACAATAACCTATAAGCACTTTATCCAAATTGTATTTGTGAAAATTTTTATACATTTTTGAAAATTTGACCTAGAGTGAAATTCTCTTGAAAGTGCTGTGTGAGGGATATGGCCACTGTGTCCAAACCCTTCGATCGCAGGGAACCAACCCTAATGGAAAATGAAGACTATGGACAGGGCTACAATAACCTATAAGCACTTTATCCAAATTGTATTTGTGAAAATTTTTATACATTTTTGAAAATTTTACTTAGAGTGAAATTCTCTTGAAAGTGCTGTGTGAGGGATATGGCCACTGTGTCCAAACCCTTCGATCGCAGGGAATCAAACCTAATGGAAAATGAAGACTATCGACAGGGCTACAATAACCTATAAGCACTTTATCCAAATTGTATTTGTGAAAATTTGTATTCATTTTTGAAAATTTGACTTAGAGTGAAATTCTCTTGAAAGTGCTGTGTGAGGGATATGGCCACTGTGTCCAAACCCTTCGATCACAGGTATTCAAACCTAATGGAAAATGAAGACTATGGACAGGGCTACAATAACCTATAAGATTTTTATCCAAATTGTATTTGTGAAAATTTTAATACATTTTTGAAAATTTGACTTAGAGTGAAATTCTCTTGAAAGTGCTGTGTGAGGGATATGGCCACTGTGTCCAAACCCTTCGATCGCAGGGAATCAAACCTAATGGAAAATGAGGACTATGGACAGGGCTACAATAACCTATAAGCACTTTATCCAAATTGTATTTATGAAAATTTTTATACATTTTTGAAAATTTGACTTTGTAACGATTCCTGAGTTCCATATTTTCGGAATGTATGCTACCTTTAACACCAGCTAAGCTCGTCAGAAAATGGGGTGATTCTTTATTCCTCCAAACATGAACAATCATTACTTTATAATTAAAACTTAGGTAGCAATAAAATCAAAGAAGATACATTTGTATAATAAATAAAACAAAATAACTGTAATCTAAATAAACGAACTAATAATTATTAGAATTAGGAAATAAAACATAAAAAAAAATTCGGAAGGAAGTTTGGCTTAAAGAGAACAATGATGTTGCTTATCTCCTTTTCTTTACCCACCCATGACCTATGGTACTCATTCTATTTTCTTGAATAGCCCACTTTAACTCTAACTTTTGGTACTTAAATGTTTCGTAAAATGATTTTAAAACAACTTAAAATTTCATATTTATAACGTACATCTTTTATTTTATTGAAATGTAGTAGTTATTGTTTAATGTATTTAACATAAAATAAAAAAAAAATGACCAACAAACGTAATTCATAACACAGTATTTAGTAAGTGATGCAAAATTATTAGAATTATATGTGTGTAAGCATATCAAAATTTCTAACACAAAAAAAAACAAAATAATTTTGAAATTTTAACTCAAGTATTTTACGATATAAATAATATATATAAATAATTTATTTTATTAATTAAGATATTAATTATGATATTATGAAAAAAGTTCTGGCAACGCTGGTGTGTAAAGACGTAAAAATTGAGCGGGTTTTTTTTGCTTAACTTTGTAAATAAAATTTTAGCAGAGGAGTGTTATATTATTTGCTCAAAGCTTTAAAAATATATAAACGAAAGGCTTATTGTTGTGTACAAATTGGAGTATGGCTGGAAAAAATCGTCGCAGCTTAAATAAAATAAAAATAATTTGTGCTCAATGTAAATTGCAAGTGTTGGATAACGATGATTCTATTCAATGTGATACTTGTGAGAAAAGTCTACATGCAGTATGTACAAAACTTGACAAAAGAAAAAATTATAAACGATGAATCTATTGAGTGCAATTGTCAATTTTGTGATGGTAGTAGTGAGAAATCATCTGTAGCTAATTTTATTGGAGATAAAAACAAAATTAAAACATTTAGACCAGCTGGATGAGCTTACTAAAACCATGCAGTTTATGTCGGCTCAGTATGATAGTATATTGAAAGGAGTTGCCATAAATAAAAAAAGAATTGAATGTTTACAAAAGGAAAATTGTTTATTACGGGAAGAAGTAATGTCGTTAAAATCATCAATAAAATATTTAAATGATGGTAGAGTAAGGAATGATTGTATTATTAATGGAGTTGATGTAGGTGAAAATGTTGGACCAATTGATGTTGTTGTTGATATAGCTGACAAGATTGGAGCTAATATTATTCCTGATCAAATAAATGATGCATATTTTATTCACAATAAAGACAAAGCAAACAAAAAAAAATCTGTGGTTGTTAAATTTACAACAAAATTTCAAAAGGAAAAATTTATGGCTGGAAAATCGAAGCTTAAAGAAAATATTAATTTAAAAAATGTTTTTATAAACGACTTTTTGTGTAAAGAGTCAATTGAGCTTTTTAAATACGCTAAATCTGTAAAAGCAGTTGGATATAAACATGTTTTTACAAGAGGAAGTAAAGTTTTTGTAAGAAAAAATGATAATTCTCGTGTGTTTTTTATAAGATCTATGGATGATGTTGATAAAATTCTTATAAATTCAAGTGGAAGAGATATGCCAACATCTACAAGAAGTCGAGCCATTAATACAGTGAGTGTAAATTTGCCTGAGGAAGAAGAGAATGAAGGGGAAGATGCTGAAGAAGACAATAGTTCGTTTATGTCACCTAATTAAGTATATATTTTGTATTTAATAATGCTTTTAAACTTAAATTTTTATATCTTTTATGAATAATACTAAACATTTTTTTAATTTGAGATCATATAATAACTCTGTTTCATCAATAAATACAAATTTTTTTAATATAATTTCTGTAAATGTAAGAAGTGTTTCGTCATTGAACAAATTTAATAAGTTTAAATTGCTTTTAAGCAAATTTAATAAACTTCCTGATGTTATAGCCGTACAGGAAACATGGTTTGATGCTAAATGTGTTAATTTGTATTCAATACCAGGTTACCGTGTTGTACATTGTTGCCGGAGTGATGAATATGGGGGAACTTCAATGTATGTTGCTGATAAATTAAACTACAAAATTCTTGTTAATCGGAGTGAGGAGTTTCTAGATTTGATAATGATTGAACTGCCTACAATAATTATTTCACTATACAGATCGCAGAAATGTATTTTTTCACAGTTTATTGAGAAAATTGAAGATATTCTTCCAGTAATGTCGAATGGCCAATGTGTGGTTGCGGGCGATTTCAACGTGGATCTGTTATTAAATGACAATTGCAAAAGAACTTTAGTAAATCATTTTTCCGAATTTAGTATGGAGTCATGTCATGACCTAATTACTAGACCACTGAGTAAATCATCTATAGATTGCGTTTTCAGTAACATCAATGTTAATTCTATTGAAACCACATTTACGGATCATAATATAATAAGCTGTTTCTTAAAAGTAAATAGATGTTTTAATGAAAATATATCAAAAACATGGTATAAATTCGACAATGCTAAATTTGATTCTATACTTGATCAGAACTTAGATGAAATCTATAGTATTAATAATCCTTCAGAACAATGTAAGCAATTAATGCATGTGTTGTCTGATGCGGCTGATAAATGTACACCAACAAGTACCACAACAATAAACCATCGAACCAAACTTACACCTTGGATTACAAAAAACTTAGCTTCTTTGTTAGAACTCAAAGAGAAACTACTAAAAGCTCGAAGAAAAAAAAGGAATGATAAATTTATATCCGAAAGGCTGAAAAGAGTCAGTAAAATTATAAAAATTTGTAATAGATATTTAATGAACAATTATTATTCCCGAAATTTGGAGCAAATCGGTGGTGACATTAAGAAAGCATGGAGGTTTCTTAACAATGCGCTTGGAAGGAATCTACAAGCCACACAACAAATTTGTTCAGTTGATGGTAACTTCATAACAAATGATAATGATGAAGTTATGGTTTTCAATCAGTTCTTTTTTGATACGATAGAGAACCTAAGTAGTAATATACCAGGTTATTCAAGTGACAATATTAACAACTTTGAAACGTTAGCACACCTTGAAACAACCTTTAATCTTTCCAATATTAATAAAAACTGTGTTGAAGATATTTTAAATACAATATCAATGAAGAAGAGTTCTGGCTATGATAAAATAACACCTAAAATGCTATTATGCAAAAAAAGCAAAATTGCAGATATACTTTCGATTATTTTTGGGAAGATGATTGAGCTTGGTGAATACCCTGCTGTTTTAAAAATTCATAAAATTGTACCAATACCCAAAGGAGTGGGTTCTGATAATGTAAATATGTTTCGACCAGTGTCTGTTTTACCTATTGTAGATAAAGTTCTTGAAAGAATAATTTTTAATCAGTTATCTGAATATTTAGAAAAAAATAACATTTTATTTGAACGCCAATTTGGATTCTGTAAAGGTTCGGGTACTGAAGAAGCGGTTGTGAATATTGTTGACTATATATGTGGAGGCTTTGATGCAGGATTTAATGGAGTAGCAGGCGTTTTTTTTGATTTGTCAAAAGCTTTTGACCTAGTTAATCATGACATTTTGATTAAAAAGTTGGCAATAATTGGTGTATCTAATAACTCTATTAAGCTATTAAAAGATTATTTAACAAAAAGGGAGCAATTCGTTCAGATTGGAGAAATCAAAAGTTCTTTATTAGCTGTTAAATGTGGTGTACCTCAAGGTAGTGTGCTTGGACCACTTTTATTCAAAATTTTTATAAACGATATTGGCAAAATAAACTTTAATGGAAAACTGTTCATGTTTGCGGGTGATATTTGTTTGCTATATCGGTATAAGTACACTCAGGTGTTAAAAGCTCATGTAGAGTATGACTCGGCAATATTAGCGGAATATATAAGACTAAACAAGCTGGTTTTAAATGCAGATAAGACTAAGTTTATAAGATTCAGACCATACATTTTAAAGAACGATGAAACAGTTGCAGTTCATATTGATGGTGTGTTAATCCAGGAAGTCAATACCATACGGTATCTAGGCATGTTGTTTTGTAGTAATTTACAATGGGATGATCATATTGACTCCATTAAATCAAAAATATCTTCTGCTATCGGAGTTTTATATAAGTTCAAAAATAAACTTGATGTGAAAACGAAAATGCTAATATATCAGAGTTTGATACATAGTCACTTAACCTACCTTCCTATAATATATGGGTTTAAGAAAAATGCTTCGCTGAGGAGCTTACAATCGGCACAAAACAAGTCTTTGAAGTTGGTTTTCAATTTGCCAATCAGACATCATACTTTGGATCTTTTTGAGAATTATGCTATAAACGTCTTACCTATAAGAGCATTGTATAAAATGCAAATAATGAAGTTTGTTTTCAAATCCATTAAAAATATTGGAAATTCGTCAGTACAATTCCAACAGAATGTTCAAATTACACATAGGTTAACAAGACAGAGCCAAAATTTGTCTGTTTCTAGATGTCGCCTTGAATTGTCAAAGCAGCGTGTTTGTTTTGCTGGTCCAAATGAGTTCAATAATTTACCAGTTTTTTTAAAAAACATTGAACTTTTGTCAACATTTAAAAGGGAATTAAAAAAATTTTTGTTAACCAATCTCGAAACACTTCTTGAGTAAAATTTTGTAATTTATATTAAAATTTTTTTTTTTTTTTTTTTGATAAAATTAAAAATAGAAAAAAAACTGTATAAAATTAATATCAAAATTTAATTAGTTTATATATTTATGTAAATAATGAATTAACATTAGTTGCCTTTTAGCCTCTTCAATGCCAATATTGGTGCTGAGGCTTTAAAATATTTTTGTGATAAACAGTTATTTGAAATAAAAAAAAAAAATTAAAAAAAAAAAAAAAATATTTATTTTTAACTATTATTTAAGTGGGTAAAAAAATAAAGAAAACCAAATCTTATTAATATAATTTATGTAAGTATGTATATTTAATATTTTCCTATTAAATAATAGCCAATTACCAAAAAAAAGGATGTTGTTAAAATTTCAATCTTATTTATTTAACAATGACTGAATTGTTTTTGTTTATTGAATTCAAATATAAAAAAGTTAACTCACCAAAATCTCGTTCCGATGACCGCAGGCCTGTTGTCATAAAAGTCAGAGAAAGGTTTCCCACCTTTTTATCTTTAAACTCTGAATTCAATTTCGTTATTTTTTTTTTTTAAATGGTTGTCGTTAGAAATTTTTGGAGGTTTTAAGTAAATATATTATTTATATAAGAAAAGTGTTAATGTATTTTGCAAAGGTAAGTATGTTTATGAGTATATTCTAGGATAAGGATTCAAAGTTATTCATTATTTTAAAAAACTGTTTAAATCAGTACGCGGTTTTTCGTCGAAATAGTTTTCCATTTTCCCCCCTTCAAATTAACTGAAAATTTAGTAGAAAATTTATATTAACGTTCTACGTATGTTCTCCTCTGAATATTCCGTTCTGGCAAATCCTAGTGCAAAAAAAAAACAAGTTGTAAGATGCCGTCCAAATAAGCAGACTAAATATATATATTATCGTCGAAGTTTTCAGCAATTAAACCAATATTTCTCCCAAGACTCAAATAAAATAACTTCAGTTGCAAATAGTCTCGTTGGGTTAAAAAAAAAAAATAATCACTTAAGCTTTATATTGATAAGATAAATACAAATTTGCAGAGCTCTTTAAACTGTCAGTTGTTGAAATCTGCAAACTAATTAAAATTTGGTTTAGACAAAATCTAATTTAGTTAATAATAGTTCAGATATATTACCTTCTATAACACGCTCTTGATGCTTATCCAACAAAATTTTATCTTAAGCGAAAAATATTTGGAAATCACAATTTTTATGAGCAAAATATTTCAGTAACTTTTCAGTAAAATTTTTGTTTTAAAATGAAAAATTTATTGAAAAATTTTTACATTTAAATCAAAGTTAACTTGAACAATTTGATTTTTTTTTTTTTTTTTCTTTAAAAAAAATAAATACTTTAACTGATGGAAATAAGAATAAGTGCAGGTCCTCACAAAACAGGAACAGCTTAAGGATTAAATTTACCGTCAACTGGTTCTGTAAAGGACGAATTAATGGTCATATGTCAGCAATTCATAGCCGATACGTATAATAAATTCCAAATCGTCAAGTCCAAATATCCTTAGCATGATATATGCCAATAGAGCCACTCTCCAAATCCTGTAATTCATAATTTATTTGTCCGATTTTCCGAATGACTTTCGCCCTCACCCCAATTGGTGCTAGTTTAGAATTAAAATATTCAACCTTCGAACTCTGTTTAAAGTTCCGTCTTATTACTTCTTGGCCAACTATATACTCCTTTGTCCGAGTTCGCAAATTGTATAACCGGGCATTTTTGTCATAGGCCCTCTTTATAAAATCCCTAATTGTTTCTCGTATAATAAAAAAAACGCATCTTGCCTCTCAATTTGTAAGTCTGTTTCCGCTAAAAGATTTAGTCTAGCCAAAAGCCTATAATCTTTTCCATGCGTTATCATCGTCTGTCCAAAGACTATTTGGTAAGGAGTCCTACCTATAGTCTGGTGAATGCTATTACGAAGTGCACAATTTATACAACTTATATACGTGTCCCAGGTTCGTTGATCCTTTCGCACATAAGATCGGAGTGCTTCATTGATGGATCTGTTAACACGTTCACTCGCGTTTGCTTGGGGACTGTACACGGCTGTAAGCATATGTTGCACACCATGTTTATCCAGAAAAAATTTAAAATCCTTACTTTTGAACTGTGTTCCATTATCTGAAACAATGACTTCCGGCATTCCAGCAGTCAAAAATGTTGGTCCTAAGATACTCAATAATAATTCTCGAAATCGGTTTCTTTAAAGGTTCCAAAAAGGTAAATTTTGAAAAATGGTCAAGTATAATCAAAATATGTGTGTTTCCGGTTTTTGTCCTAGGTAATGGTCCAATCAAATCGACATAAAGTCGTTCGAATGGTCGTTCAGTCTTTACCATTTCGCCTAATGGAGGTTTCAAAGTAAATGTAGGTGTCTTTGAAGTTTTGCATAAATTGCATTTAGAAATATAGTCTTTAACCTCTGTCACAAGTTTTGGCCAATAAAAGCATCTTCTAATCCTTTCCAGTGTTTTACTAATTCCACCGTGGGAAGAATTTGGAACATCGTGTGCCGAATAGATTACATCTTCCCTAAGCTCTTTTGGTACAAATATTCTCCAGGTATTAGATTCGTCCGCCTGTCCTAAAGTAAAATCTGTCCGTTTATAAATGTACTTGTTAATTATTTTAAAGTCCGGTAAGCCTGAATTTTTAAAGTCCTCGCGAAGTTTGCGATACTCATCAGAATCAAATGCTTCCGAATCAAGGTTAATAGCTGGCAGTCTCTCCAATTCAATAGAATCTATAAAACCTTCACCTTCATGTACCCGTGATAATGTATCAGGGACTATATTTTGTCTTCCAGAACGATGCTCGATTGAAAATTTAAAGCCTTGAAGTTTAAGTGACCATCTGGCCAGTCGTCCTGAAAGATCCCTTTGTCCCATTAGCCACTTCAGACTTGCATGGTCAGTTACAACCCTAAATTCCTGTCCCTCTATGTAAGAGCGAAATTTCTTAATGGCTAACACTACAGCGAGACACTCTAACTCGGTTATCGTGTAATTTCGCTGAGCCTTATTTAATTTCTGCGACAGAAAAGCAATGGGTCTCTCAGTTCCATGTTCGTCCTCTTGTGCTAACACCGCACCTACACCGAAAGTACTAGCATCGCACTGCAAAATAAAACTTTTGTCGTAATTCGGATGTACTAGTACTGGTGCAGTTGTTAAACTGTCCTTCAGTCTGTTAAATGCTGTCAGTGCTTGTTCCGTCCAAGCAAAAGTCCGTTTCTTGCACAAAAGCTCCGTTAATGGAAAAGTCAAGTCAGAATAGTTATGTACAAAGCGTCGGTACCATTCTGTCATTCCTAAAAATCGTCGTAAATGTTTAATTGATTTAGGCAATGGGAAGTCCCGTATGGCCCTAATCTTGTCATCGTCCACTTGAAGCGTTCCGTTCCCTACTATATACCCGAGATATTTTACTTTGTTTAAAGCAAAATTACTTTTTTTCACATTAATTGTAAGACCAGCATTTCGTAGTTGTGATGCTACTTCCAATAAGTGTGCTAAGTGCTCGTCAAAGGTCTGAGATGCTATAAGTAAGTCATCTAAATATACAAAGACTCTTGATTTCAAATTGTACGGAATGACCCTGTCCATCAGTCGGCACAACGTTTGCGGTGCATTACATAATCCAAAAGGCATCCTTGTAAACTGATACAAGGGCCGATTTGGAATCGTAAAAGCAGTCTTAGGTCTCGAATTTTCCTCCAATTTTATTTGCCACAAGGCATCTTTTAAATCAATCTTCGATATGAAATAAACCGGAGGAAGTCTTGCAATAAGTCCGTCTATGTTAGGAATTGGGTATGCGTCTTTTATTGTAACCGAATTTAGCTTACGACTGTCTACGCACATTCTTATTTTACCTGGTTTCACAACTACTACAGTAGGAGAAGACCAAGCTGAATTAGGGGCTTCTTCTATTACACCCAAAGCCAACATTCTATCAATTTCTCCGATTAACTGCTTTTCGACAGCTGGGGAAATCGGATAGTAACGTTGCTTTATAGACTTCGCATCGCCGGTGTCTATATAATGTTCCAGGAGTGAGGTGCACCCTAGGCCTTCCACCTCTGAGTTAGGAAACGCTGCAATTACCCTTTCCAGTCTTTGTTGTTGTTCATAAGTCAATTTAACCTTATCATTATCGTTGTCAGTACAGTTAATTTCACCCACATTTGGTACCACAATCCTTAGTCCAAATGAGGTCCAAAAGTCGAATCCACAAATAACATCCTGTTGTATCGACGGTACTACTAAAAACTCTATCGACTTTGTCGATATGTTATATTTAGTAAAGCAGTCCCCAATACGGTTTGCCTCTGTCCATCTGCGGTTCGTACATTGCCCTTACATCGCCGAAAGTTTTTATCATCCTGAACTTGAATTGCCAAGTTGCCTCCAATCACACTCTTATTGGCACCACTATCCAACAGAGAAAAGTACATATTATTATTTATTTTTTAAATTCAAGTAGGGCCTACTATCGCTATCCTTAATAACTATCGATGAAATAACACAAACTTTATAAAATTTCAATTTTCTGTAAAAATCTCTAATCCTTTTAGATGATCTACTCAAAGATTTTGAATGTCCAAAAATTCGACTGCGAGCCCTTTCATAATCTCTTAAACGTATGTGATACGGTCTCATTAAAGGATGAACCATATCGTCTTTATCAATGCTATAATCTTGTCCTGTTTTAGTTCGTTCAGTTGCTTGTTTTTCAGGTCCGGATGCCCGCACTATTTCCGTCGGACATCCTTTTGAGCGTTTCCCGGTTTTCTACTGCAGTTGGGGCATGTTGGCCTATAAACATCCCTTACACCGCAACCGTAACAAAACACTCGTCTGGTGTCCATGCAGTCAATGTACGTATGACCAGGTTTGTCACAATTCCAACACCTCAAATTCTGAATTGCATAAACCTCATCGTTGCCGTCCATTAACGCATTAGCAGAGTCCTTTTCGTCTTTTACAGTTAATTCCGAAACATGACTTTTCGTCGTCCTACGAGATTCAATTGCATGAACTTCCTTCATAAACTTTTCATGTTTTCTCACCTCACGACGTAATTGAGAAACACTGGTAACCTCTAAATGAAGAAGCTCATGCCTAATTTCATTTTTCAAATTTCTCATTAACATTTCACACATATCACGGTCAGTAATTGATGTTTTCAATTTATCGGTCATTGACGAAATTACGTCTAAATAATCATCAAAATTTTCGTTCTGTTTTTGTTTTCGTCGTCTTATGTCTTCTAAAATGTCTAAATCATTATAGTCTACTTTGTACTGTCTTCTCAGAGCATTTGTCAAAGTTATCCAATCTATGTCATCATCGTGTTGTCGGTGAAAACGCCAAAACCATACCAGCGCCCTTCCCTCAAACAAGCTATGTGCATGTTTGCACAGTAGTTGAAAATTTCCCCTTAAATTGTTCGTAGTCAATATATTGACGCGGTAAATAAACTCGTCCACCGTCATCTCATTATTGTTCCCACTAAATTGTATCTTCCAATTACGTATAATATTCAGAACCTTTTCTGCAGAAAAATATTCTTGGGTTGAATCGGGGTTGGTCCTACCGGGATAATTCGATGAATCTATATTCTCACGTTCCGGTGTTGTCATGTCCGAGTAATTTGTGTTCAAAGCATTAGAATTATTAGAATTCGATTGTAAATTCAGATTCTGAAACATTGACCGAATTTCGTTGGAAATCAAATTTGTAATTTCACTGCGAAAACTGTTTAACGATTCAGAAACTATTTCTCTCACACGAATACTATCACCTTGTTCATTCAATGAAGAATCCAAGTTCCGTGGTCCTGGTCTACCTCTAAGACGATCTGTCTGTTTAGTTTGTGTCCTTTGAGTTGTATTATCCTGATCTAAATTAACCGTAAAACTTACGTTAGCCGGTCTTTCCATTTCATTCAAATTTTCCTGACCTTGTCAAGACCATTTTATGAAATTATTAAAATTTGCAAAAAAAAAATTGAATTGATTTACATTTTACTACTCCATCAAATACCAAAAATCAGATACTAAATATATAAAAAAAATACCAAAACTTCCAAAAGAAAATAAAATTAAAAGAAACTCAAAACTAAAAAAACATAGGTGATTCAAGTTTATTATGAGAGTAAGTAACCGACTTTTAAATCAGAAACAAAAATCTCCATCATAATCCACAATGAATATTAGTTTTAGGAAATGAAAATATAAAGCCAAAAACATGCGAAAAGAAGTTGTGAGTAAAATTTCGAAGATAATTTCCCAAAATTCTAAATCTCAAACAACAACTCAACACTAAAGTATAGTTACAAACTATATCTGACTTAACATTTGGAAATGTTATGAAATTAAAATTCAAAAATTCCAAAATGTTAATGTAAAATAAAAAAAAAAAAAACATAAACATATGTATTTATTGTACTTAAAATTTTGAAGCAACAGCACGATGAAAATTTTAAATTTATACATGTATATTTCTCACCAGTTATAAACTAATGAAATCCGTATTTTGCTGTGCCCCACGTTGGGCGCCATTTAATTATGTAACGATTCCTGAGTTCCATATTTTCGGAATGTATGCTACCTTTAACACCAGCTAAGCTCGTCAGAAAATGGGGTGATTCTTTATTCCTCCAAACATGAACAATCATTACTTTATAATTAAAACTTAGGTGGCAATAAAATCAAAGAAGATACATTTGTATAATAAATAAAACAAAATAACTGTAATCTAAATAAACGAACTAATAATTAGGAAATAAAACATAAAAAAAAATTCGGAAGGAAGTTTGGCTTAACCCTAGTCGGACGGAACAGGTACAATTGTACCTTTTCCGTTTTTAAATTGCAATAATTTTTTTTCTGCAAATAGGCGATATCTGAACTTCTGTGACATCTTCAAGCCATTGATTAAGATTCATATTTTTGAAATTTCAGGAAAATATGTCAATGTCTTACCTATTTTATAAGGATAAGTTGATTTCACACCCTTAAAAGGCTGACAAGGTACAATTGTACCTTCATATATCTTATATGAACATAAACAAAGAAAGCGAATTAAAATTAATTTTATTGTGTATATATCTTTTATAAATACGCTGCAATATACATGAACACTTAAATTAACATTAGAAATTAGAAATATATTTATTGAATTTGTGTGCGTGATATGTATGTTGTATTTTGAGTTAAGTGTTTGTCGCAAACAGGTTTCTCGCAGATACACATTACTTTCTAGTCTTACATTGTATACGTTTCTCACTTTGGAAAACATAACAACTGGAAATGCTACACGTCTACCATAAGGTACTTTGGAACCAGCTTCCAGATTTGGCGCTGCTGCTATTAGCTGTCCCAGGACCATTTCTATAGTTCCTTGTGCAAACTATTTACATGCAATTAATTCGTTGCTGCTACGTTGTTCAACTGCTGGCATACGAAGCTGCATGGATAGATCTCAAACTATATGTGCTGATCTTTTGCCATGTACCTTTGATGATGTTCTCTACTTATTACGTTAGAAGCTAAGGCAGTGACGCCAGTCATATTATAAAATAGCGTAACATTTTATCTATTACATTAACTCCACCTTTAGTTTTGTTGAAGTATTTGATTATTATGGCTTGGTAATAGTGTGTTTCCAACTTCTCCTGTCGTACTGTTGTAGACAAAGTTGGTTGAATAAATAGGCCGGTCTTTGTAGGCTGCATATTGTTTGGCAGGAACTTCTTATTTTTTCTTACTATCCCAACTAATGTCATATTTCAAGAATTTGATTTCTTAGCTAGTTCTAAGGACGTAAACAAATTATCTGTCACTACATTTCTTCCAGATCCTTTATACAATTCAACTAGGTCAAGTACAGTTCTTTCTACAATATTCGTTTGCCGTGGACCGTCTTTTGAATTTCCAGTATAAATGTGGCCTTGTAGTGGGCAAGCATTCGTTGAGTCACAAGCCCAGAAAATCTTAAAGCCATACTTAGCCGGTTTAGAGGGGATATATTTATTAACTTAGTATGGCATCTAAATGGTAACAGTTGCTCATCGATTGTGATGCATTCATATGGCAGATGTAAAAGAAATCAGGATTTAAAAAACTGCAGTCGAAAACAAAAACTTTCAACCAACGCTTTTTAAGTTGGCTTGACAGCGACTGTTTACATTTAATGAATCAGAGGAAAGAAACAGCTTTTTTCTGGCCAATGACAAATGAAGAAGTGGAAGAAATAACAGTTTTTCTACATTGACTGCAGTTTTTAAATGTATGAAATTCAGTTTCGGTAAATGGCTGAAATGTTTTTTTGGGAACTGTTTCAGAAGAATTAGGAAACATTTTTGCTGTCTTATTGTTATAAGCTTCGCAGACTGTTTTTGCTTTTTCTGGAGTAAAAACTGACTTGAAAATTTCTTTTTCTGAAAAAGAAATGTTATTATTAGAAAGTAAGCGGTACAAACAAAACACGACTCTTTTTTGAAACAGGTTTATTGAAGTGATTCCTTATTTTAACATTATTAGAAGTTGACGTTACTATATTCAAATTTAAAAGTACATACATATTTCTAAAATGTGTGCTTAAAAATATTTAATTATTAAAGTAAATGATGACTTTATTTTAGAAAATAATCTGTAATGATTTAACTTATTAACGGTGAAAAGTCTTATTTATAGTGAAAATTCTATGTAGGTACAATTGTACCTGTACCGTCTTTTAACGTTGTAATATTCTTCCGTTCGACTAGGGTTAAAGAGAACAATGATGTTGCTTATCTCCTTTTCTTTACCCACCCATGACCTATGCTACTCATTCTATTTTCTTGAATAGCCCACTTCAACTCTAACTTTTGGTACTTAAATGTTTCGTAAAATGATTTTAAAACAACTTAAAATTTCATATTTATAACGTACATATTTTATTTTATTGAAATGTAGTAGTTATTGCTTAATGTATTTAACATAAAATAAAAAAAAAATGACCAACAAACGAAATTCATAACACAGTATTTAGTAAGTGATGCAAAATTATTAGAATTATATGTGTGTAAGCATATCAAAATTTCTAACACAAAAAAAAACAAAATAATTTTGAAACTTTAACTCAAGTATTTTACGATATAAATAATATATATAAATAATTTATTTTATTAATTAAGATATTAATATTTATTTTTAACTATTATTTAAGTGGGTAAAAAAATAAAGAAAACCAAATCTTATTAATATAATTTATGTAAGTATGTATATTTAATATTTTCCTATTAAATAATAGCCAATTACCAAAAAAAAGGATGTTGTTAAAATTTCAATCTTATTTATTTAACAATGACTGAATTGTTTTTGTTTATTGAATTCAAATATAAAAAAGTTAACTCACCAAAATCTCGTTCCGATGACCGCAGGCCTGTTGTCATAATAGTCAGAGAAAGGTTTCCCACCTTTTTATCTTTAAACTCTGAATTCAATTTCGTTTTTTTTTTTTTTTTTTTTTTTTTTTTTTTTAATGGTTGTCGTTAGAAATGTTTGGAGGTTTTAAGTAAATATATTATTTATATAAGAAAAGTGTTAATGTATTTTGCAAAGGTAAGTATGTTTATGAGTATATTCTAGGATAAGGATTCAAAGTTATTCATTATTTTAAATAACTGTTAAAATCAGTACGCGGTTTTCGTCGAAATAGTTTTCCATTTTCCCCCCTTCAAATTAACTGAAAATTTAGTAGAAAATTTATATTAACGTTCTACGTATGTTCTCCTCTGAATATTCCGTTCAGGCAAATCCTAGTGCAAAAAAAAAAAACAAGTTGTAAGATGCCGTCCAAATAAGCAGACTAAATATATATATATATTATCGTCGAAGTTGTCAGCAATTAAACCAATATTTCTCCCAAGACTCAAATAAAATAACTTCAGTTGCAAATAGTCTGGTTGGGTTTAAAAAAAAAATAATCACTTAAGCTTTATATTGATAAGATAAATACAAATTTGCAGAGCTCTTTAAACTGTCAGTTATTGAAATCTGCAAACTAATTAAAATTTGGTTTAGACAAAATCTAATTTAGTTAATAACAGTTCAGATATATTACCTTCTATAACACGCTCTTGATGCTTATCCAACAAAATTTTATCTTAAGCGAAAAATATTTGGAAATCACAATTTTTATGAGCAAAATATTTCAGTAACTTTTCAGTCAAATTTTTGTTTTAAAATGAAAAATTTATTGAAAAATTTTTACATTTAAATCAAAGTTAACTTGAACAATTTGATTTTTTTTTTTTTTTTTTCTTTAAAAAAAATAAATACTTTAACTGATGGAAATAAGAATAAGTGCAGGTCCTCACAACTTAGAGTGAAATTCTCTTGAACGTGCTGTGTGAGGGATATGGCTACTGTGTCCAAACCCTTCGATCGCAGGGAATCAAACCTAATGGAAAATGAAGACTATGGACAGGGCTACAATAACCTATAAGCTACAATAACCTATAAGCACTTTATCCAAATTGTATTTGTGAAAATTTTTAAACATTTTTGAAAATTTGACTTAGAGTGAAATTCTCTTGAAAGTGCTGTGTGAGGGATATGGCCACCGTGTCCAAACCCTTCGATCGCAGGGAATCAAACCTAATGTAAAATGAAGACTATGGACAGGGCTACAATAACCTATAAGCACTTTATCCAAATTGTATTTGTGAAAATTTTTATACATTTTTGAAAATTTGACTTAGAGTGAAATTCTCTTGAAAGTGCCGTGTGAGGGATATGGTCACTGTGTCCAAGCCCTTCGATCGCAGGGAATCAAACCTAATGGAAAATGAAGACTATGGACAGGGCTACAATAACCTATAAGCACTTTATCCAAATTGTATTTGTGTAAATTTTTATACATTTTTGAAAATTTGACTTAGAGTGAAATTCTCTTGAAAGTGCTGTGTGAGGGATATGGCCACTGTGTCCAAACCCTTCGATCGCAGGGATCAAACCTAATGGAAAATGAAGACTATGGACAGGGCTACAATAACCTATAAGCACTTTATCCAAATTGTATTTGTTAAAATTTTTATACATTTTTGAAAATTTGACTTAGAGTGAAATTCTCTTGAAAGTGCTGTGTGAGGGATATGGCCACTGTGTCCAAACCCTTCGATCGCAGGGGATCAAACCTAATGGAAAATGAAGACTATCGACAGGGCTACAATAACCTATAAGCACTTTATCCAAATTGTATTTGTGAAAATTTTTATACATTTTTGAAAATTTGACTTAGAGTGAAATTCTCTTGAAAGTGCTGTGTGAGGGATATGGCCACTGTGTCCAAACCCTTCGATCGCAGGGAATCAAACCTAATGGAAAATGAGGACTATGGACAGGGCTACAATAACCTATAAGCACTTTATCCAAATTGTATTTATGAAAATTTTTATACATTTTTGAAAATTTGACTTAGAGTGAAATTCTCTTGAAAGTGCTGTGTGAGGGATATGGCCACTGTGTCCAAACGCAGGGAATCAAACCTAATGGAAAATGAAGACTATGGACAGGGCTACAATAACCTATAAGCTACAATAACCTATAAGCACTTTATGCAAATTGTATTTGTGAAAATTTTTATACATTTTTGAAAATTTGACTTAGTGTGAAATTCTCTTGAAAGTGCTGTGTGAGGGATATGGCCACTGTGTCCAAACCCTTCGATCGCAGGGAATCAAACCTAATGGAAAATGAAGACTATGGACAGGGCTACAATAACCTATACGCCCTTTATCCAAATTGTATTTGTGAAAATTTTTATAAATTTTTGAAAATTTGACTTAGTGTGAAATCCTCTTGAAAGTGCTGTGTGAGGGATATGGCCACTGTGTCCAAACCCTTCGATCGCAGGGAATCAAACCTAATGGAAAATGAAGACTATGAACAGGGCTACAATAACCTATAAGCACTTTATCCAAATTGTATTTGTGAAAATTTTTATACATTTTTGAAAATTTGACTTAGAGTGAAATTCTCTTGAAAGTGCTGTGTGAGGGATATGGCCACTGTGTCCAAACCCTTCGATCGCAGGGAATCAAACCTAATGAAAAATGAAGACTATGGACAGGGCTACAATAAACTATAAGCTTTTTATCCAAATTGTATTTGCGAAAATTTTTATACATTTTTGAAAATTTGACTTAGAGTGAAATTCTCTTGAAAGTGCTGTGTGAGGGATATGGCCACTGTGTCCAAACCCTTCGATCGCAGGGGATCAAACCTAATGGAAAATGAAGACTATCGACAGGGCTACAATAACCTATAAGCACTTTATCCAAATTGTATTTGTGAAAATTTTTATACATTTTTGAAAATTTGACTTAGAGTGAAATTCTCTTGAAAGTGCTGTGTGAGGGATATGGCCACTGTGTCCAAACCCTTCGATCGCAGGGAATCAAACCTAATGGAAAATGAGGACTATGGACAGGGCTACAATAACCTATAAGCACTTTATCCAAATTGTATTTATGAAAATTTTTATAAATTTTTGAAAATTTGACTTAGAGTGAAATTCTCTTGAAAGTGCTGTGTGAGGGATATGGCCACTGTGTCCAAACGCAGGGAATCAAACCTAATGGAAAATGAAGACTATGGACAGGGCTACAATAACCTATAAGCTACAATAACCTATAAGCACTTTATGCAAATTGTATTTGTGAAAATTTTTATACATTTTTGAAAATTTGACTTAGTGTGAAATTCTCTTGAAAGTGCTGTGTGAGGGATATGGCCACTGTGTCCAAACCCTTCGATCGCAGGGAATCAAACCTAATGGAAAATGAAGACTATGGACAGGGCTACAATAACCTATACGCCCTTTATCCAAATTGTATTTGTGAAAATTTTTATAAATTTTTGAAAATTTGACTTAGTGTGAAATCCTCTTGAAAGTGCTGTGTGAGGGATATGGCCACTGTGTCCAAACCCTTCGATCGCAGGGAATCAAACCTAATGGAAAATGAAGACTATGAACAGGGCTACAATAACCTATAAGCACTTTATCCAAATTGTATTTGTGAAAATTTTTATACATTTTTGAAAATTTGACTTAGAGTGAAATTCTCTTGAAAGTGCTGTGTGAGGGATATGGCCACTGTGTCCAAACCCTTCGATCGCAGGGAATCAAACCTAATGAAAAATGAAGACTATGGACAGGGCTACAATAAACTATAAGCTTTTTATCCAAATTGTATTTGCGAAAATTTTTATACATTTTTGAAAATTTGACTTAGAGTGAAATTCTCTTGAAAGTGCTGTGTGAGGGCCACTGTATCCAAACCCTTCGATCGCAGGGAATCAAACCTAATGGAAAATGAAGACTACGGACAGGGCTGCAATAACCTATAAGCTACAATAACCTATAAGCACTTTATCCAAATTGTATTTGTGAAAATTTTTATACATTTTTGAAAATTTGACTTAGAGTGAAATTCTCTTGAAAGTGCTGTGTGAGGGATATGGCCACTGTGTCCAAACCCTTCGATCGCAGGGAATCAAACCTAATGGAAAATGAAGACTATGGACAGGGCTACAATAACCTATAAGCACTTTATCCAAATTGTATTTGTGATTTGTTGTGATACAGACGTGTATTTTTAAACCCGCATACGATTTGAACTATCAATTAATCACATTTGACTTTTTAATATAAGAAGCGAATGGACGCTTAAAAATAAATAATATATTTTGTTATTTAACATTATAGTGAACAATTAAAACGATAAAATTAAATAAAACAAAATAGTAAAAATATATATGTACGTATGCATGTTCATACATGTGTGTACATATTTTGAACAAAAACATTTAAGTTTAAATTTCTTATTTTTTTTTTGTTGTTGTAAAATACAATAAATAATAAAAATATTAAGAGCAAAGCAAAACGGTGAAAAACAAAAACAACTCTTTGCATGAGTACGAACAGTGAAACAACACTAAGACAAAATGAAAGAAACGTTTACGTTTTAGTTAATGCAAATGAAAATAATGCAGAAATAAATAAAACAAAACAATATAAACTATTTAACGGCTAAGCCAATTACTCGAACACGTTCCCTATCACCCTCGGTGTTTACAAAAACAGTGGATAGTGACTCATTAAAAAAACTACAACTAGATTTGGTGACAAGTGTTGCCAGCCCAGCAAGTATTGCCGTGACGTCAAAAACAAATTTAGTGGGAAATGATACCATGAACTCAAACACAAATGCAATGGAAAACCCCCTGTAAAAAGTTGTCAAAAGCCTACAGTACAAGTTGGTATGGACTGGTACATAACAGTGCTTAAACGGGGACGCAGCCCTACCTCTGCAGCAGTTGCTTCGGCCTCAAAAGTACCATCTTTTGATAAAATAAATACTCAGAATCGTTTTGCAATTCTGGAGGATGAATCCTCTGAAGCACCAAACGTCATTAAACCATCCAAGCCTCCTCCGATATATCTAAGGGAGCAAAATTCAAATGAGCTCATAAAGAGTTTGATATCGGTGATAGGTGAAAATTCGTTTTACGTAGCGGCTATAAAGCGTGGAAGTATAAACGACTTAGAGTGAAATTCTCTTGAAAGTGCTGTGTGAGGGATATGGCCACTGTGTCCAAACCCTTCGATCGCAGGGAATCAAACCTAACGGAAATGAAGACTATGGACAGGGCTACAATAACCTATAAGCACTTTATCCAAATTGTATTTGTGAAAATTTTTATACATTTTTGAAAATTTGACTTAGAGTGAAATTCTCTTGAAAGTGATGTGTGAGGGATATGGCCACTGTGTCCAAACCCTTCGATCGCAGGTAATCAAACCTAATGGAAAATGAAGACTATGGACAGGGCTACAATAACCTATAAGCACTTTATCCAAATTGTATTTATGAAAATTTTTATACATTTTTGAAAATTTGACTTAGAGTGAAATTCTCTTGAAAGTGCTGTGTGAGGGATATGGCCACTGTGTCCAAACGCAGGGAATCAAACCTAATGGAAAATGAAGACTATGGACAGGGCTACAATAACCTATAAGCTACAATAACCTATAAGCACTTTATGCAAATTGTATTTGTGAAAATTTTTATACATTTTTGAAAATTTGACTTAGTGTGAAATTCTCTTGAAAGTGCTGTGTGAGGGATATGGCCACTGTGTCCAAACCCTTCGATCGCAGGGAATCAAACCTAATGGAAAATGAAGACTATGGACAGGGCTACAATAACCTATACGCCCTTTATCCAAATTGTATTTGTGAAAATTTTTATAAATTTTTGAAAATTTGACTTAGTGTGAAATCCTCTTGAAAGTGCTGTGTGAGGGATATGGCCACTGTGTCCAAACCCTTCGATCGCAGGGAATCAAACCTAATGGAAAATGAAGACTATGAACAGGGCTACAAGAACCTATAAGCACTTTATCCAAATTGTATTTGTGAAAATTTTTATACATTTTTGAAAATTTGACTTAGAGTGAAATTCTCTTGAAAGTGCTGTGTGAGGGATATGGCCACTGTGTCCAAACCCTTCGATCGCAGGGAATCAAACCTAATGAAAAATGAAGACTATGGACAGGGCTACAATAAACTATAAGCTTTTTATCCAAATTGTATTTGCGAAAATTTTTATACATTTTTGAAAATTTGACTTAGAGTGAAATTCTCTTGAAAGTGCTGTGTGAGGGATATGGCCACTGTGTCCAAACCCTTCGATCGCAGGGGATCAAACCTAATGGAAAATGAAGACTATCGACAGGGCTACAATAACCTATAAGCACTTTATCCAAATTGTATTTGTGAAAATTTTTATACATTTTTGAAAATTTGACTTAGAGTGAAATTCTCTTGAAAGTGCTGTGTGAGGGATATGGCCACTGTGTCCAAACCCTTCGATCGCAGGGAATCAAACCTAATGGAAAATGAGGACTATGGACAGGGCTACAATAACCTATAAGCACTTTATCCAAATTGTATTTATGAAAATTTTTATAAATTTTTGAAAATTTGACTTAGAGTGAAATTCTCTTGAAAGTGCTGTGTGAGGGATATGGCCACTGTGTCCAAACGCAGGGAATCAAACCTAATGGAAAATGAAGACTATGGACAGGGCTACAATAACCTATAAGCTACAATAACCTATAAGCACTTTATGCAAATTGTATTTGTGAAAATTTTTATACATTTTTGAAAATTTGACTTAGTGTGAAATTCTCTTGAAAGTGCTGTGTGAGGGATATGGCCACTGTGTCCAAACCCTTCGATCGCAGGGAATCAAACCTAATGGAAAATGAAGACTATGGACAGGGCTACAATAACCTATACGCCCTTTATCCAAATTGTATTTGTGAAAATTTTTATAAATTTTTGAAAATTTGACTTAGTGTGAAATCCTCTTGAAAGTGCTGTGTGAGGGATATGGCCACTGTGTCCAAACCCTTCGATCGCAGGGAATCAAACCTAATGGAAAATGAAGACTATGAACAGGGCTACAATAACCTATAAGCACTTTATCCAAATTGTATTTGTGAAAATTTTTATACATTTTTGAAAATTTGACTTAGAGTGAAATTCTCTTGAAAGTGCTGTGTGAGGGATATGGCCACTGTGTCCAAACCCTTCGATCGCAGGGAATCAAACCTAATGAAAAATGAAGACTATGGACAGGGCTACAATAAACTATAAGCTTTTTATCCAAATTGTATTTGCGAAAATTTTTATACATTTTTGAAAATTTGACTTAGAGTGAAATTCTCTTGAAAGTGCTGTGTGAGGGCCACTGTATCCAAACCCTTCGATCGCAGGGAATCAAACCTAATGGAAAATGAAGACTACGGACAGGGCTGCAATAACCTATAAGCTACAATAACCTATAAGCACTTTATCCAAATTGTATTTGTGAAAATTTTTATACATTTTTGAAAATTTGACTTAGAGTGAAATTCTCTTGAAAGTGCTGTGTGAGGGATATGGCCACTGTGTCCAAACCCTTCGATCGCAGGGAATCAAACCTAATGGAAAATGAAGACTATGGACAGGGCTACAATAACCTATAAGCACTTTATCCAAATTGTATTTGTGATTTGTTGTGATACAGACGTGTATTTTTAAACCCGCATACGATTTGAACTATCAATTAATCACATTTGACTTTTTAATATAAGAAGCGAATGGACGCTTAAAAATAAATAATATATTTTGTTATTTAACATTATAGTGAACAATTAAAACGATAAAATTAAATAAAACAAAATAGTAAAAATATATATGTACGTATGCATGTTCATACATGTGTGTACATATTTTGAACAAAAACATTTAAGTTTAAATTTCTTATTTTTTTTTTGTTGTTGTAAAATACAATAAATAATAAAAATATTAAGAGCAAAGCAAAACGGTGAAAAACAAAAACAACTCTTTGCATGAGTACGAACAGTGAAACAACACTAAGACAAAATGAAAGAAACGTTTACGTTTTAGTTAATGCAAATGAAAATAATGCAGAAATAAATAAAACAAAACAATATAAACTATTTAACGGCTAAGCCAATTACTCGAACACGTTCCCTATCACCCTCGGTGTTTACAAAAACAGTGGATAGTGACTCATTAAAAAAACTACAACTAGATTTGGTGACAAGTGTTGCCAGCCCAGCAAGTATTGCCGTGACGTCAAAAACAAATTTAGTGGGAAATGATACCATGAACTCAAACACAAATGCAATGGAAAACCCCCTGTAAAAAGTTGTCAAAAGCCTACAGTACAAGTTGGTATGGACTGGTACATAACAGTGCTTAAACGGGGACGCAGCCCTACCTCTGCAGCAGTTGCTTCGGCCTCAAAAGTACCATCTTTTGATAAAATAAATACTCAGAATCGTTTTGCAATTCTGGAGGATGAATCCTCTGAAGCACCAAACGTCATTAAACCATCCAAGCCTCCTCCGATATATCTAAGGGAGCAAAATTCAAATGAGCTCATAAAGAGTTTGATATCGGTGATAGGTGAAAATTCGTTTTACGTAGCGGCTATAAAGCGTGGAAGTATAAACGACTTAGAGTGAAATTCTCTTGAAAGTGCTGTGTGAGGGATATGGCCACTGTGTCCAAACCCTTCGATCGCAGGGAATCAAACCTAACGGAAATGAAGACTATGGACAGGGCTACAATAACCTATAAGCACTTTATCCAAATTGTATTTGTGAAAATTTTTATACATTTTTGAAAATTTGACTTAGAGTGAAATTCTCTTGAAAGTGATGTGTGAGGGATATGGCCACTGTGTCCAAACCCTTCGATCGCAGGTAATCAAACCTAATGGAAAATGAAGACTATGGACAGGGCTACAATAACCTATAAGCTACAATAACCTATAAGCACTTTATCCAAATTGTATTTGTGAAAATTTTTATACATTTTTGAAAATTTGACTTAGAGTGAAATTCTCTTGAAAGTGCTGTGTGAGGGATATGGCCACTGTGTCCAAACCCTTCGATCGCAGGGAATCAAACCTAATGGAAAATGACGACTATGGACAGGGCTACAATAACCTATACGCACTTTATCCAAATTGTATTTGTGAAAATTTTTATACATTTTTGAAAATTTGACTTAGTGTGAAATCCTCTTGAAAGTGCTGTGTGAGGGATATGGCCACTGTGTCCAAACCCTTCGATCGCAGGGAATCAAACCTAATGGAAAATGAAGACTATGGACAGGGCTACAATAACCTATAAGCTTTTTATCCAAATTGTATTTGTGAAAATTTTTATACATTTTTGAAAATTTGACTTAGTGTGAAATCCTCTTGAAAGTGCTGTGTGAGGGATATGGCCACTGTGTCCAAACCCTTCGATCGCAGGGAATCAAACCTAATGGAAAATGAAGACTATGAACAGGGCTACAATAACCTATAAGCACTTTATCAAAATTGTATTTGTGAAAATTTTTATACATTTTTGAAAATTTGACTTAGAGTGAAATTCTCTTGAAAGTGCTGTGTGAGGGATATGGCCACTGTGTCCAAACCCTTCGATCGCAGGGAATCAAACCTAATGGAAAATGAAGACTATGGACAGGGCTACAATAACCTATAAGCTTTTTATCCAAATTGTATTTGCGAAAATTTTTATACATTTTTGAAAATTTGACTTAGAGTGAAATTCTCTTGAAAGTGCTGTGTGAGGGATATGGCCACTGTGTCCAAGCCCTTCGATCGCAGGGAATCAAACCTAATGGAAAATGAAGACTATGGACAGGACTACAATAACCTATAAGCATTTTATCCAAATTGTATTTGTGAAAATTTTTATACATTTTTGAAAATTTGACTTAGTGTGAAATTCTCTTGAAAGTGCTGTGTGAGGGATATGGCCACTGTGTCCAAACCCTTCGATCGCAGGGAATCAAACCTAATGGAAAATGAAGACTATGGACAGGGCTACAATAATCTATACGCACTTTATCCAAATTGTATTTGTGAAAATTTTTATACATTTTTGAAAATTTGACTTAGTGTGAAATCCTCTTGAAAGTGCTGTGTGAGGGATATGGCCACTGTGTCCAAACCCTTCGATCGCAGGGAATCAAACCTAATGGAAAATGAAGACTATGGACAGGGCTACAATAACCTATACGCACTTTATCCAAATTGTATTTGTGAAAATTTTTATACATTTTTGAAAATTTGACTTAGTGTGAAATCCTCTTGAAAGTGCTGTGTGAGGGATATGGCCACTGTATCCAAACCCTTCGATCGCAGGGAATCAAACCTAATGGAAAATGAAGACTATGGACAGGGCTACAATAACCTATAAGCTACAATAACCTATACGCACTTTATCCAAATTGTATTTGTGAAAATTTTTATACATTTTTGAAAATTTGACTTAGTGTGAAATCCTCTTGAAAGTGCTGTGTGAGGGATATGGCCACTGTGTCCAAACCCTTCGATCGCAGGGAATCAAACCTAATGGAAAATGAAGACTATGGACAGGGCTACAATAACCTATAAGCACTTTATCCAAATTGTATTTGTGATTTGTTGTGATACAGACGTGTATTTTTAAACCCGCATACGATTTGAACTATCAATTAATCACATTTGACTTTTTAATATAAGAAGCGAATGGACGCTTAAAAATAAATAATATATTTTGTTATTTAACATTATAGTGAACAATTAAAACGATAAAATTAAATAAAACAAAATAGTAAAAATATATATGTACGTATGCATGTTCATACATGTGTGTACATATTTTGAACAAAAACATTTAAGTTTAAATTTCTTATTTTTTTTTGTTGTTGTAAAATACAATAAATAATAAAAATATTAAGAGCAAAGCAAAACGGTGAAAAACAAAAACAACTCTTTGCATGAGTACGAACAGTGAAACAGCACTAAGACAAAATGAAAGAAACGTTTACGTTTTAGTTAATGCAAATGAAAATAATGCAGAAATAAATAAAACAAAACAATATAAACTATTTAACGGCTAAGCCAATTACTCGAACACGTTCCCTATCACCCTCGGTGTTTACAAAAACAGTGGATAGTGACTCATTAAAAAAACTACAACTAGATTTGGTGACAAGTGTTGCCAGCCCAGCAAGTATTGCCGTGACGTCAAAAACAAATTTAGTGGGAAATGATACCATGAACTCAAACACAAATGCAATGGAAAACCCCCTGTAAAAAGTTGTCAAAAGCCTACAGTACAAGTTGGTATGGACTGGTACATAACAGTGCTTAAACGGGGACGCAGCCCTACCTCTGCAGCAGTTGCTTCGGCCTCAAAAGTACCATCTTTTGATAAAATAAATACTCAGAATCGTTTTGCAATTCTGGAGGATGAATCCTCTGAAGCACCAAACGTCATTAAACCATCCAAGCCTCCTCCGATATATCTAAGGGAGCAAAATTCAAATGAGCTCATAAAGAGTTTGATATCGGTGATAGGTGAAAATTCGTTTTACGTAGCGGCTATAAAGCGTGGAAGTATAAACGACTTAGAGTGAAATTCTCTTGAAAGTGCTGTGTGAGGGATATGGCCACTGTGTCCAAACCCTTCGATCGCAGGGAATCAAACCTAATGGAAATGAAGACTATGGACAGGGCTACAATAACCTATAAGCACTTTATCCAAATTGTATTTGTTAAAATTTTTATACATTTTTGAAAATTTGACTTAGAGTGAAATTCTCTTGAAAGTGATGTGTGAGGGATATGGACACTGTGTCCAAACCCTTCGATCGCAGGTAATCAAACCTAATGGAAAATGAAGACTATGGACAGGGCTACAATAACCTATAAGCTACAATAACCTATAAGCACTTTATCCAAATTGTATTTGTGAAAATTTTTATACATTTTTGAAAATTTGACTTAGAGTGAAATTCTCTTGAAAGTGCTGTGTGAGGGATATGGCCACTGTGTCCAAGCCCTTCGATCGCAGGGAATCAAACCTAATGGAAAATGAAGACTATGGACAGGACTACAATAACCTATAAGCATTTTATCCAAATTGTATTTGTGAAAATTTTTATACATTTTTGAAAATTTGACTTAGTGTGAAATTCTCTTGAAAGTGCTGTGTGAGGGATATGGCCACTGTGTCCAAACCCTTCGATCGCAGGGAATCAAACCTAATGGAAAATGAAGACTATGGACAGGGCTACAATAATCTATACGCACTTTATCCAAATTGTATTTGTGAAAATTTTTATACATTTTTGAAAATTTGACTTAGTGTGAAATCCTCTTGAAAGTGCTGTGTGAGGGATATGGCCACTGTGTCCAAACCCTTCGATCGCAGGGAAACAAACCTAATGGAAAATGAAGACTATGGACAGGGCTACAATAACCTATACGCACTTTATCCAAATTGTATTTGTGAAAATTTTTATACATTTTTGAAAATTTGACTTAGTGTGAAATCCTCTTGAAAGTGCTGTGTGAGGGATATGGCCACTGTATCCAAACCCTTCGATCGCAGGGAATCAAACCTAATGGCAAATGAAGACTATGGACAGGGCTACAATAACCTATAAGCTACAATAACCTATACGCACTTTATCCAAATTGTATTTGTGAAAATTTTTATAAATTTTTGAAAATTTGACTTAGTGTGAAATCCTCTTGAAAGTGCTGTGTGAGGGATATGGCCACTGTGTCCAAACCCTTCGATCGCAGGGAATCAAACCTAATGGAAAATGAAGACTATGGACAGGGCTACAATAACCTATAAGCACTTTATCCAAATTGTATTTGTGATTTGTTGTGATACAGACGTGTATTTTTAAACCCGCATACGATTTGAACTATCAATTAATCACATTTGACTTTTTAATATAAGAAGCGAATGGACGCTTAAAAATAAATAATATATTTTGTTATTTAACATTATAGTGAACAATTAAAACGATAAAATTAAATAAAACAAAATAGTAAAAATATATATGTACGTATGCATGTTCATACATGTGTGTACATATTTTGAACAAAACCATTTAAGTTTAAATTTCTTTTTTTTTTTTGTTGTTGTAAAATACAATAAATAATAAAAATATTAAGAGCAAAGCAAAACGGTGAAAAACAAAAACAACTCTTTGCATGAGTACGAACAGTGAAACAACACTAAGACAAAATGAAAGAAACGTTTACGTTTTAGTTAATGCAAATGAAAATAATGCAGAAATAAATAAAACAAAACAATATAAACTATTTAACGGCTAAGCCAATTACTCGAACACGTTCCCTATCACCCTCGGTGTTTACAAAAACAGTGGATAGTGACTCATTAAAAAAACTACAACTAGATTTGGTGACAAGTGTTGCCAGCCCAGCAAGTATTGCCGTGACGTCAAAAACAAATTTAGTGGGAAATGATACCATGAACTCAAACACAAATGCAATGGAAAACCCCCTGTAAAAAGTTGTCAAAAGCCTACAGTACAAGTTGGTATGGACTGGTACATAACAGTGCTTAAACGGGGACGCAGCCCTACCTCTGCAGCAGTTGCTTCGGCTTCAAAAGTACCATCTTTTGATAAAATAAATACTCAGAATCGTTTTGCAATTCTGGAGGATGAATCCTCTGAAGCACCAAACGTCATTAAACCATCCAAGCCTCCTCCGATATATCTAAGGGAGCAAAATTCAAATGAGCTCATAAAGAGTTTGATATCGGTGATAGGTGAAAATTCGTTTTACGTAGCGGCTATAAAGCGTGGAAGTATAAACGACTTAGAGTGAAATTCTCTTGAAAGTGCTGTGTGAGGGATATGGCCACTGTGTCCAAACCCTTCGATCGCAGGGAATCAAACCTAATGGAAATGAAGACTATGGACAGGGCTACAATAACCTATAAGCACTTTATCCAAATTGTATTTGTTAAAATTTTTATACATTTTTGAAAATTTGACTTAGAGTGAAATTCTCTTGAAAGTGATGTGTGAGGGATATGGCCACTGTGTCCAAACCCTTCGATCGCAGGTAATCAAACCTAATGGAAAATGAAGACTATGGACAGGGCTACAATAACCTATAAGCTACAATAACCTATAAGCACTTTATCCAAATTGTATTTGTGAAAATTTTTATACATTTTTGAAAATTTGACTTAGAGTGAAATTCTCTTGAAAGTGCTGTGTGAGGGATATGGCCACTGTGTCCAAACCCTTCGATCGCAGGGAATCAAACCTAATGGAAAATGACGACTATGGACAGGGCTACAATAACCTATAAGCACTTTATCCAAATTGTATTTGTGAAAATTTTTATACATTTTTGAAAATTTGACTTAGAGTGAAATTCTCTTGAAAGTGCTGTGTGAGGGATATGGCCACTGTGTCCAAACCCTTCGATCGCAGGGAATCAAACCTAATGGAAAATGACGACTATGGACAGGGCTACAATCACCTATAAGCACTTTATCCAAATTGTATTTATGAAAATTTTTATACATTTTTGAAAATTTGACTTAGAGTGAAATTCTCTTGAAAGTGCTGTGTGAGGGATATGGCCACTGTGTCCAAACGCAGGGAATCAAACCTAATGGAAAATGAAGACTATGGACAGGGCTACAATAACCTATAAGCTACAATAACCTATAAGCACTTTATGCAAATTGTATTTGTGAAAATTTTTATACATTTTTGAAAATTTGACTTAGTGTGAAATTCTCTTGAAAGTGCTGTGTGAGGGATATGGCCACTGTGTCCAAACCCTTCGATCGCAGGGAATCAAACCTAATAGAAAATGAAGACTATGGACAGGGCTACAATAACCTATACGCACTTTATCCAAATTGTATTTATGAAAATTTTTATACATTTTTGAAAATTTGACTTAGAGTGAAATTCTCTTGAAAGTGCTGTGTGAGGGATATGGCCACTGTGTCCAAACGCAGGGAATCAAACCTAATGGAAAATGAAGACTATGGACAGGGCTACAATAACCTATAAGCTACAATAACCTATAAGCACTTTATGCAAATTGTATTTGTGAAAATTTTTATACATTTTTGAAAATTTGACTTAGTGTGAAATTCTCTTGAAAGTGCTGTGTGAGGGATATGGCCACTGTGTCCAAACCCTTCGATCGCAGGGAATCAAACCTAATGGAAAATGAAGACTATGGACAGGGCTACAATAACCTATACGCACTTTATCCAAATTGTATTTATGAAAATTTTTATACATTTTTGAAAATTTGACTTAGAGTGAAATTCTCTTGAAAGTGCTGTGTGAGGGATATGGCCACTGTGTCCAAACGCAGGGAATCAAACCTAATGGAAAATGAAGACTATGGACAGGGCTACAATAACCTATAAGCTACAATAACCTATAAGCACTTTATGCAAATTGTATTTGTGAAAATTTTTATACATTTTTGAAAATTTGACTTAGTGTGAAATTCTCTTGAAAGTGCTGTGTGAGGGATATGGCCACTGTGTCCAAACCCTTCGATCGCAGGGAATCAAACCTAATGGAAAATGAAGACTATGGACAGGGCTACAATAACCTATACGCACTTTATCCAAATTGTATTTATGAAAATTTTTATACATTTTTGAAAATTTGACTTAGAGTGAAATTCTCTTGAAAGTGCTGTGTGAGGGATATGGCCACTGTGTCCAAACGCAGGGAATCAAACCTAATGGAAAATGAAGACTATGGACAGGGCTACAATAACCTATAAGCTACAATAACCTATAAGCACTTTATGCAAATTGTATTTGTGAAAATTTTTATAAATTTTTGAAAATTTGACTTAGTGTGAAATTCTCTTGAAAGTGCTGTGTGAGGGATATGGCCACTGTGTCCAAACCCTTCGATCGCAGGGAATCAAACCTAATGGAAAATGAAGACTATGGACAGGGCTACAATAACCTATACGCACTTTATCCAAATTGTATTTGTGAAAATTTTTATACATTTTTGAAAATTTGACTTAGTGTGAAATCCTCTTGAAAGTGCTGTGTGAGGGATATGGCCACTGTGTCCAAACCCTTCGATCGCAGGGAATCAAACCTAATGGAAAAGGAAGACTATGAACAGGGCTACAATAACCTATAAGCACTTTATCCAAATTGTATTTGTGAAAATTTTTATACATTTTTGAAAATTTGACTTAGAGTGAAATTCTCTTGAAAGTGCTGTGTGAGGGATATGGCCACTGTGTCCAAACCCTTCGATCGCAGGGAATCAAACCTAATGGAAAATGAAGACTATGGACAGGGCTACAATAACCTATAAGCTTTTTATCCAAATTGTATTTGCGAAAATTTTTATACATTTTTGAAAATTTGACTTAGAGTGAAATTCTCTTGAAAGTGCTGTGTGAGGGATATGGCCACTGTGTCCAAGCCCTTCGATCGCAGGGAATCAAACCTAATGGAAAATGAAGACTATGGACAGGACTACAATAACCTATAAGCATTTTATCCAAATTGTATTTGTGAAAATTTTTATACATTTTTGAAAATTTGACTTAGAGTGAAATTCTCTTGAAAGTGCTGTGTGAGGGCCACTGTATCCAAACCCTTCGATCGCAGGGAATCAAACCTAATGGAAAATGAAGACTATGGACAGGGCTACAATAACCTATAAGCTACAATAACCTATAAGCACTTTATCCAAATTGTATTTGTGAAAATTTTTATACATTTTTGAAAATTTGACTTAGAGTGAAATTCTCTTGAAAGTGCTGTGTGAGGGATATGGCCACTGTGTCCAAACCCTTCGATCGCAGGGAATCAAACCTAATGGAAAATGAAGACTATGGACAGGGCTACAATAACCTATAAGCACTTTATCCAAATTGTATTTGTGATTTGTTGTGATACAGACGTGTATTTTTAAACCCGCATACGATTTGAACTATCAATTAATCACATTTGACTTTTTAATATAAGAAGCGAATGGACGCTTAAAAATAAATAATATATTTTGTTATTTAACATTATAGTGAACAATTAAAACGATAAAATTAAATAAAACAAAATAGTAAAAATATATATGTACGTATGCATGTTCATACATGTGTGTACATATTTTGAACAAAAACATTTAAGTTTAAATCTCTTATTTTTTTTTGTTGTTGTAAAATACAATAAATAATAAAAATATTAAGAGCAAAGCAAAACGGTGAAAAACAAAAACAACTCTTTGCATGAGTACGAACAGTGAAACAACACTAAGACAAAACAAGTAAGAGTGCTATATTCGGCTATGCCGAATCTTATATACCCTTCACCATGGTTTGGAAAGAACAGAAGTTTATATATATATTTAAATACATGTATATATACATGTATATTTATAAAATATATATCGTTTAGTTTTATTTAATTATTTGCACATGATTGCGTGCTATTAAATATATTAAAAGTTTAATTAATATATAGCACGTTAAGTTTTGATCGAATTTCAGTATTTGGTCATGCCAACATCTTAAAGTATAAAATTACCATTTACTTTGGTGATAAAACTTGTAGTCGGGAAGTTCTATGGTTCACGAAAATAGGTATTAAAAAAAAACTATATTTTTGACATTACTTTTTTTTTACCGATATTCCGAGTTTTTCTAAAGATTTCCGATATTTTGATATCTAAAACGTATGAATAGGTCATAATACAGCTCTAAAATTTTAGTTTTTATAAAAATGTTAATGTTTTTAGTCCTTTTTTGGAGTATTTTGCACATAACTTAACCATTTTTAACCGATTTGGCAGATTTATATACCAATGTGCTTAAAAATAATATTTCCATTAAATTGGCTTATAGGCATATATATATATACCTACATATTTGTACATATATTTAAGCAAACTTAATTATAAAAAAAACAAACTTAATTATAAAATAAAAAACAAACTTAATTATAAAAAAAGAGTAACTTTTGGGATTTCAGTATTTTGATTATAACTCAGCCATTTTTTAACCGATTTGACAGATTTATATACCGACGTGTTTAGCAAGAAATTTACCATTTATTTGTGTTATAAAACTTGGACTCGGGAAGATCCATGGCTACCGAAAATGGGTATTTAAAAAAAAACCCGGTTTTCCCGAGTTCTTTATAAAATATGTTCTACTTAAAATTTCCGATATTTTGGTATATAAGTCATTTCCATAGGACATATGACAGCCCTAAAATTTAGGTTTTTATACAATTTTTAATTTTTTTTTGTACGGGAGGTACCACGCCCACTTCTCCAATCCCGCCCACATTTTGTAGGGTGGTGTGTATTGAGAACCTTAATGTTTGTACCTAATTTGGAAACTTTGGCTCTTGCCGTTCTCCAGATATACAGAAAAAAGCAATAAAAATACAACAACAACAAGGGATTTTTGGAAAAAATTAGAGGCAGTCGTGGTTTTTTGATCATATCTCAGCCATTTGTGGACCGATCTTGCTGAATTTCAATAGCAAGAAATGGTGGACTATATGTGACATAAATGTAAAACAACCTAGCCGCTATCATGTCTGGATTATCCGGAAAACACATATCAAACGTAAGACGGACAGACGGACAGACGGACATCGTTAAATCAACTTCTCTTCTCATATGGACCCAGAATATATATACTTTATGGGGTCTAAAATCAATATTGTGGATATTACAAACGTTATGACAAACTTATATATACCCTTTTACACCTGTGGTGAAGGGTATAAAAATAAGGGTATAAAAAGGGTAAATTAAAAGGCGTAAATATGTATAAAATATACGTATATGAAGTTCATAAATATATTTAAAAAATTTTAAAAAGTGAAAAACTGACCAATTTCTTTTTAGATAAAAAGATTTATAAAATAAAAAAACAAAAAATAAAAAACAAAAAAAAGAATGGAATGAATGGGATTCGAACCAGTAAACCAACAAGACATTGTAAGAGGCAGACCGTTTAGACCGTTCGACCATCGAACCGCATGAGAAGTCGTTGTTGATTTAAGTATTTGATATCCATAATTATTTATATTAAATTAAAGTATGTATGTGTTTGTTGTTTGTGTGTAATACAGAAGGTAATATTAAATAAAAAAAAAAAGAAGTTTACCGCAAGTATTTTAAATGAAAAAAACCACAAAAAAAACAACTATTTTACAGGGTTACCATTAACCGTTTTGAAACGTAAACTTTCGTTTTGGTTAATAAAAGTCGCAAACCAATTTAAATGTTTTTTATTTATCAATAATACAACATAAACATACCAAGAAATTGCTTAAATTGTGTATGCTTTTAAATCGCTTTTGTGCAGAAGATATTATCAGGCCTGTTCTGAAAATCACTTTAACTCAAATCACGTGATTTGAAATCACATGTGCCTACTGAAATCACACGTGTGATATTTTAGCGTCCCGTTTTTGTGTGATCTTCAATTGCAGAAAGCACACCAAGAAACACAACAACGGTATGACTTTCAAAACACCACAAAGTCGCAGGTGTGATTTCAGAACAGGCCCGTATATAGGTATATATGAATATATTTTTGTATAAATTGTCTAAAAAAGTGACTAATATGTTATCAATGTCAGCAATAAAAAGGCAAAGATTGCTTTTAATATTTTGACGACACTAGATGACTGTTCGTTATGTTAGCGGTTTTTTGTAGTCGTAAAATTATATGATGAGGGCATTTCTAATATTCCCTAAATACAATTTTTTTTAGAGTGGATAACCCTGCTTGTTTGTATGGTTTTTAAGCAGTGTGACCATTTTGGCAATTTTGCAGCTTTACTTAGATTAAAAATTTTAATTTAGCTAAAATACTTTCATTAAGCGCTTCGCATTTTTTTAAGCATTTTAATTGAATGTTTCTAGCTTTTTTAGAATTATTTTAAAAATTGAAGAATAGGTATTGATATAACTTAAGTTTTTTATGTATTATAATAAATTATAATAAATTTTGACTAAAAAAAATAGTTGTAGTCAAAATGGAAATGGATAATTCTTATTTTATTGTAAAAAAATTTTCATTTTATTTTTTTTACAAGACGATAAGCCTGCATGTTTGGGCGATTTTTAATGAAGACTTTTAAGTAGTGTGGGAATTTTTTATTTTTGAAAGTAAATTCAGCACAAAAAACTTAGATTTAGCTGTAAAATTTCCATTTGGCATTTTATTAGCTTTTTAGAAAAATGTTTTAAGCTTCTTTTGATTAATTTTTAAAGTTGGATGAAATAGTCTTAAGCGGCCCATACACTTGCAATATTACTGTATATGATATTCGCCATATTATTTAAATTGTGTCCTATATTATGCAATAAGTCGCACAATGGTTTCATTCATTCAATAAAAAGGTGAACATAAACTATAGGAATAGCATAAACAGCATTATACAATGTTGCCAACACATTTCACTTTCTTTTCGTTGTGCAATAAAAATCAAAAGTCTTTTAATTGTTGCCAATATATTGTGCTACCATCGAATATCGCATACACATTGGCTATATAATTGTACAATACGTAAAATTGAACAATTTTATTGCAAGTGTATGATCCGCTTTAGCGATTAAAACTAAAATAAATTGTTATAAACTAACTTTTACGCAATTAATGATGACTGTTTTTTTAAAATATAAAAAAAATAATCTGGTCTAAATATGTCTGTAAATTCTATTAAATCAAAATAGCTATAAAACCGTTTGTATTTTGTTTTTATTAGAGGGCCTTCCAATTTCAAGGTTAACCAATTGTGGTATTTATATCTGATGCTTTATCAAATCTACCTAAATACTTGTTTAAATATTACCATTTATTTTAATTTTGTTTAAAATGAGTCACTTAAATGTATAAGGATTTAAAACAATATAATGAACACGTTTAAGAATTATTTGTAGTGTTTTCAAAATAATTTTTAGCATTTCTTTGCCTTGCCTTATGTCAGAGTAAGCTGTGAACAAATTTTAAGATCTGTTTCTATGTCATTGGGCTCGTCAATAAAATTATCCTAACTTAAATGTTTCTAGCTTTTTGATTAAATTAAACATTTACGTACGCAAATACTTATTGTTGAATGTTTTGTTTTCAAATAACAAATGGGATTTTTTTTAGAAATAATAATATTTTTTAAAAATAATATGGCAACACGTGTAAGATTTTTGAATTGAAATGTAAGAAGAGACAATCCGTCTCTATAACTGAAAAAAAAGCAACAATCATGAAAACAATGCCTACCAATACACATAAATAACTTTTGCATATTCGTACATACTTAGGTATTTAAATTTAAGCCAAAAACAAATTGTAAAATATGTTTTTTGTTTCACATGTAAGGCGAACGATGCATATTTATATTGTCAATAAAATGAAAAAATCAAAAATCGCTGAATAATTTTAAAATCGTTTATAGAAATATTTATGGAAAAAGTTAAAAAATTTTTGTTTGGTAAAGGTGGAGATGCCGAGATTTGAACCCCGGCAATATAACAAACAAACCTTCTTGGGCAACCGCCCAGACCATTGAGCTATTAACCTTGTTAATAATAAAGCATTATAATAGAATATACTTCGTCATATTATTAGTTTAATTTGTAGGTATGTATTTTTCAATTAAAGCGAACAATCATGTACAAGCATGTGTACATGTTTCAAATAAAAAAACAAAAAAACAACAACCACAAGGGTTTTTTTTGGAAAAATTAGAGGCAGTCGTGGTTTTTTGATCATATCTCAGCCATTTGAGGACCGATCTTGCTGAAATTCAATAGCAAGAAATGGTGGACTATATGAGTTATTTTGGCTATAAAACTTGGACTCGGGAAGATCTATGGTTCCTGAGAATGGGTATTTTTCAAAAAAAATTAATATTTTGGTCATAAATTTTTCGTATCTGAACCGATTTTCCCGAGTTTTTTATAAAATATGTTCTACTAAAAATTTCCGATATTTTGGTATATAAGTCATATCCATAGAACATATGACAGCCCTAAAATTTAGGTTTTTATACAATTTTTAATTTTTTTTGTACGGGAGGTACCACGCCCACTTCTCCAATCCCGCCCACATTTTGTAGGGTGGTGTGTATTGACAACCTTAATGTTTGTACCAAATTTGGAAACTTTGGCTCTTGCCGTTCTCCAGATATACAGAAAAAAGCAATAAAAATACAACAACAACAAGGGATTTTTGGAAAAAATTAGAGGCAGTCGTGGTTTTTTGATCATATCTCAGCCATTTGTGGACCGATCTTGCTGAATTTCAATAGCAAGAAATGGTGGACTATATGTGACATAAATGTAAAACAACCTAGCCGCTATCATGTCTGGATTATCCGGAAAACACATATCAAACGTAAGACGGACAGACGGACAGACGGACAGACGGACAGACGGACATCGTTAAATCAACTTCTCTTCTCATATGGACCCAGAATATATATACTTTATGGGGTCTAAAATCAATATTGTGGAAATTACAAACGTTATGACAAACTTATATATACCCTTTTACACCTGTGGTGAAGGGTATAATGAAAGAAACGTTTACGTTTTAGTTAATGCAAATGAAAATAATGCAGAAATAAATAAAACAAAACAATATAAACTATTTAACGGCTAAGCCAATTACTCGAACACGTTCCCTATCACCCTCGGTGTTTACAAAAACAGTGGATAGTGACTCATTAAAAAAACTACAACTAGATTTGGTGACAAGTGTTGCCAGCCCAGCAAGTATTGCCGTGACGTCAAAAACAAATTTAGTGGGAAATGATACCATGAACTCAAACACAAATGCAATGGAAAACCCCCTGTAAAAAGTTGTCAAAAGCCTACAGTACAAGTTGGTATGGACTGGTACATAACAGTGCTTAAACGGGGACGCAGCCCTACCTCTGCAGCAGTTGCTTCGGCCTCAAAAGTACCATCTTTTGATAAAATAAATACTCAGAATCGTTTTGCAATTCTGGAGGATGAATCCTCTGAAGCACCAAACGTCATTAAACCATCCAAGCCTCCTCCGATATATCTAAGGGAGCAAAATTCAAATGAGCTCATAAAGAGTTTGATATCGGTGATAGGTGAAAATTCGTTTTACGTAGCGGCTATAAAGCGTGGAAGTATAAACGACTTAGAGTGAAATTCTCTTGAAAGTGCTGTGTGAGGGATATGGCCACTGTGTCCAAACCCTTCGATCGCAGGGAATCAAACCTAATGGAAATGAAGACTATGGACAGGGCTACAATAACCTATAAGCTACAAAAACCTATAAGCACTTTATCCAAATTGTATTTGTGAAAATTTTTATACATTTTTGAAAATTTGACTTAGAGTGAAATTCTCTTGAAAGTGCTGTGTGAGGGATATGGCCACTGTGTCCAAACCCTTCGATCGCAGGGAATCAAACCTAATGGAAAATGACGACTATGGACAGGGCTACAATAACCTATAAGCTACAATAACCTATAAGCACTTTATCCAAATTGTATTTGTGAAAATTTTTATACATTTTTGAAAATTTGACTTAGAGTGAAATTCTCTTGAAAGTGCTGTGTGAGGGATATGGCCACTGTGTCCAAACCCTTCGATCGCAGGGAATCAAACCTAATGGAAAATGAAGACTATGGACAGGGCTACAATAACCTATAAGCACTTTATCCAAATTATATTTGTGAAAATTTTTATACATTTTTGAAAATTTGACTTAGAGTGAAATTCTCTTGAAAGTGCTGTGTGAGGGATATGGCCACTGTGTCCAAACCCTTCGATCGCAGGGAATCAAACCTAATGGAAAATGAAGACTATGGACAGGGCTACAATAACATATAAGCTACAATAACCTATAAGCACTTTATCCAAATTGTATTTGTGAAAATTTTTATACATTTTTGAAAATTTGACTTAGAGTGAAATTCTCTTGAAAGTGCTGTGTGAGGGATATGGCCACTGTGTCCAAACCCTTCGATCGCAGGGAATCAAACCTAATGGAAAATGAAGACTATGGACAGGGCTACAATAACCTATAAGCACTTTATCCAAATTGTATTTGTGATTTGTTGTGATACAGACGTGTATTTTTAAACCCGCATACGATTTGAACTATCAATTAATCACATTTGACTTTTTTATATAAGAAGCGAATGGACGCTTAAAAATAAATAATATATTTTGTTATTTAACATTATAGTGAACAATTAAAACGATAAAATTAAATAAAACAAAATAGTAAAAATATATATGTACGTATGAATGTTCATACATGTGTGTACATATTTTGAACAAAAACATTTAAGTTTAAATTTCTTATTTTTTTTTTGTTGTTGTAAAATACAATAAATAATAAAAATATTAAGAGCAAAGCAAAACGGTGAAAAACAAAAACAACTCTTTGCATGAGTACGAACAGTGAAACAATACTAAGACAAAATGAAAGAAACGTTTACGTTTTAGTTAATGCAAATGAAAATAATGCAGAAATAAATAAAACAAAACAAAACAATATAAACTATTTAACGGCTAAGCCAATTACTCGAACACGTTCCCTATCACCCTCGGTGTTTACAAAAACAGTGGATAGTGACTCATTAAAAAAACTACAACTAGATTTGGTGACAAGTGTTGCCAGCCCAGCAAGTATTGCCGTGACGTCAAAAACAAATTTAGTGGGAAATGATACCATGAACTCAAACACAAATGCAATGGAAAACCCCCCTGTAAAAAGTTGTCAAAAGCCTACAGTACAAGTTGGTATGGACAGGTACATAACAGTGCTTAAACGGGGACGCAGCCCTACCTCTGCAGCAGTTGCTTCGGCCTCAAAAGTACCATCTTTTGATAAAATAAATACTCAGAATCGTTTTGCAATTCTGGAGGATGAATCCTCTGAAGCACCAAACGTCATTAAACCATCCAAGCCTCCCCCGATATATCTTAGGGAGCAAAATTCAAATGAGCTCATAAAGAGTTTGATATCGGTGATAGGTGAAAATTCGTTTTACGTAGCGGCTATAAAGCGTGGAAGTATAAACGACTTAGACTGAAATTCTCTTGAAAGTGCTGTGTGAGGGATACGGTGTGAGGTCGGTTATAATCAATTAACTTCATTTAAAGAATTTTGTTTAAACAAAGTAGGGTTTTAATTCAAAATATCAAACTTTGAAATAGATTAAAATAAAAATTTTTGATTTATACATTAAATTTTAAAATAGAAGGAAAGGTTTCTGTTCGGAAAAATAAAATCGGAAAATTCCAATAAAAATAAAAATATATTAAGAGAAGGAAAATAAAACCTACAATTGTTATACATATTAAAATTTTTTTTACGGGGAATTTACACAATTCTTTGGATTTGGCGATTAAAGAATCTATAAGAGAAAATATTGGAAACGGAAAGGGAAATAAAAAGTGTTTAAAGGCGTAACACCATTACCCGGGACTAAGTTTGACAATTTTTTTTTAAGTTTCCCTGTACGTAACATCTGTAAATTTTGTATTACAAACGGAATAAGTACAAAGGGAAGAAACACTATTGGTTGCGGAAATTTTGTTACCTTGAGGTATACAATTAATCGGAAGAGAAAAATTTAACTTGAAATACACCAGACGTTCAACCTTTTATTAAAATGGTATACAATTAATCGGAACGGGAAAAGTGAACTCTTAATACACCAGACGTACAATCTTCTATTTAACAAATATACAATTAGATGATCTATTTTAGTTTTTTTTAACACATTTGATTGACTTCGATTTAGTTTTTTTTTCCTTCCTTATTGTTAAATATTACTCTATTATTTACTTTTAACATACCTTTACCTTTACATACATTTAAACATTAAAACACTAACAAAATATACCTACATAAATACATACATACGTATAACTAATCAAAATTTAAGAGGAAGTTCCTAAAAAGAAAGTGTAACTCTTAATTTGTTCAAACAAAAGGAGACTCGCGGAAGTCAGGCCTGAATTCAACGAGGAATATCCGGTAAGTTTATATATATATTTATATATATATATATATATATATATATATATATGCACAGCGTTTATTTAGCGAACAGTTTTTGAAGCTAGCGCATAAACGGCGGACAGTTGCATACTTAGCGAACAGTCCGCCAAATGATTACATGCCTAGAGCATATTTACCGGACACGTCAATTTTTCCCCACAAATTTTAATTTTTTTGGTTTATTCTTTTTTTTTACTTTATTTGATTGCACTGTGGTTATATATCAATCAATTACTATTAAAACTTCTATATATACGGTTTAAATGCCTTAATTTTGTATTTTTTTAACAAATTTTAACAAATTTTGTTGCGTAGTATTGCCAAGTACTCTCATATATTTTCCCATTTTTTTTCTCCGTAAAAAATATATACAAGTGATTTCGAGGACACAGAGAAAAAATATAAACATGTGACTTCGAGGACACAAAGGGAAAAATATATACATGTGACTTCGAGGACAAACCGTTACATTTTTCAGCGTTGCCATTGTAAACAATTTTCCCTTGTTTTTTACAGGTTAATTTACGATGTTTTAAAGTTAATGAAGGTTTTTAAAAATATCCTGCCGTATTCATAAAAAATTACAGTGCATGAACATTTTGCCTTAAAACACATTTCAAGCTTATTTTATATTTTAAATACGGCTGATATAATGATGAAAATATCTAATGATGATTTTTGGCTACTGACCGATCTTATTTTATCTGTCCAACATACCTTAATTAAGGGTTGCACGATCAAGTTTTGCCTTTCAAGTTTTTTAAACTTTAACCGAATTTGATTTCAAAATTCTCTCTAGAGTGGATTTACCTACAACGTTTAAATTTTTAGGCACAGATTAATGGACAGAGCAAAATAAAGATGTTGCGATGAAGTTTTTTTTTTTCTGAAGTTTTTCCATAATTAAAAAAAAATAAGTTAAACAATTTTGTCGTAACCAAATCTATACCAAATATCAATTTAAACTGAAATTTTGGATTAGTACACTATTGTTGATCAAGAGCGACATGTGTCATTTTAAAGATCTGCTGATTTATTTTATGTTTTTTTTTTTTAATAAATAGTTTATCGTATCCTCCTTTTTTAAAGAAAAATATATTTTTTAATTTAATTTTCTTATATGTTTTATTTGGTTGTTCAACTGCTTAAAACTTAAAAACGCCAAGGCTAAATTGAATACTTTCCTCTTCGTGTTTGTTTATAATTGGTACGCAAAGGCTTAGGAAAAGAGAAAAGTCGACAAAACAGGTGGAAAAATTTATTGAAATGGTTGTTTATTTTTTACTTCGTTTATGTTTTTTTTTCAAATATTCAATTTGAAAACATTAAAATAATTTAATTTAGATTTTTCTTTTCTATGGCAATGCGGGCGCATCCGGTGTACGAAGTAGAATTATATCTAACACACAATTCATACGAGCGCTTTTGCGGCTTCTTTTTTTCTTAGGACTTTATTGTCTAAAACGCAACGCAACGCCAAATATTTCATTGAAAGCCAAAACAAAAGACACGTCAAAAAAGCGACGTCGTAAAAATCCCCGTCTGAATTTGCTGTAACACGACGCGCTTTTTAGTAACATCTTTTTTAATTTGAGAAAGGGCCTCGATTATCAGTCGTTCGATTAACCAGCAACATCAATTATATAGTAAATATACAAAAGTCTTTAATCAACTTAAAATACTTTTGAACAATCATAAAAATGTGAATAAAAGGCGAATTCTCTTGCAAATTACTGGGAAGCATGTTCTGCAAAAATTACATTTTTACTCATATTATTTAAACATGTACATTAGGGGTACAACCAATTTTTTGGCGTATTACCATGAGGCCAACCATGTCCTAGTAACCACGAAAATCATAATCTTTTGTAATTTTTCTCAAAAAATTTCACGCACCAATTGGTTTTTTTAAACCAATGCTATATTGAATATTCATAATTTTATACGGTGTTTTGTTGTCTTTTTTATTTTTTCTTTTGTTATTAAAGGTTAAAAATACGTTTTCGTTTGCGGAAAAATCTCTTACCATCTCTAAATATTAATGACATTTCATACTTGAGCTATTTTTTGTTTTAAATAAACATATTATTAATTTTTCTTAGCAAAAAAGAAAATCAAAAATTTTCATAACTTCATCGCGGTTGGTGTGTGAACTTTTTTGACCTTAGCGAAAAAATAAATATACGTTCCCTTATAGTTTTTTATTGTCTATCTATTAAAATTGTTAAAAAGTTATATAATTTATAAAGTTATAAATCTGTATATAAAATCTCTTAATAATTTTAACTAGAAACACACAAAAAACTTCTAAAAATTGTTGCTATTGATAACCGAGGTCTTACTGTATTTTCAAACTGATATTTCAAAGTTAGTCAAAGAATAAAACGTAACAAGAAGAAAATAAGTTGAAAGAGAAATATGAGAAAAAGACATAAAAAACACTTACCAAGTATTTTTGTTTACCCCTCTTTCTTCTCTAAACCGTGGCCACCAAACCAAAAGAGACGTCGTAAAAGCCCACGCCTGAATTAACTGTAAGGCGACCTACGTCGTAGATACGCTTTTATATTTTCGCCAGCTATTGTGTGCCTTTGTATACAATATTGTACGTTTTAATTTGGCATCGTATCTACGTCGTACAGTACTACGTTTATATGGTACAATTGTGTTTCTTGAGGCTAGATTACAGGGTTTTCCTAGTTTATCTGCCGAACTAGTTTTTGGGCCTATTGAAAATTTTGTCTAAAACTGGATTTTTTTTGGAAAAAACATGAATTTTTTCGGAAACCAATAATATCACAGAATACTAAGAGAACTGTCACGAGACGGACGATTTTGCGTTTTTTTTTTGTCTCTTTCTAAGAAAGCTGCCCTTTTGCATTTCTCTGTTCATCATATTCTTTGCCGCAATGAACACAAATTTATTTAGTTAAGATTTATTTGCAAAACTGTTGTAAAAATTAACTTTTTAGTTCACCACAACACGAGTAAATAATATTTAAGTAAGTAAATAACATTACAATACAAAACAATATTACTAAATACATTTTTTTGCACAAAAAACATCGTTTGTTAAACTAATGCATTTGTTTAACGTGGTTTGTGTTTTGTTATTTTGATAACGCCATTTGTGTTGATTGTTGCGGTCTGTTTTTACACCTTGCCACTTCACTACCAAAAATCGCTTTCGGTCTCTTCGAAAGCTGCCCTCGCAACTGTTTTGGGCCTTTTACACACGTCACTTTTAACAGTTCTGTGTATTCTGTGGTAATATTCAGAAAAAAATTAATTCTTAAATATAATTCAAAATTCTTTAGAACATCATAATCTTATTTTACCTTTTTCAGCTGTGTCATTATCAAAAATTTGAAATATGTATGTGTCAAAATTACAATTGAATAATTAACTTTTTTTTACTTTTTGCAACATTGTATGCATTTCATAAATATCACGAATTTTCTTTCAAAAATACATCTGGAAAATGTGGAAAATGCATTTTCCGGTAATTATATACATACTTATGTGCATATGAGGAATTATGAATTAGAGAAATATTTTTTCTGAAGATTACCGTTTGGCAGCTACGAACCAAAAATAGCGCAAAAACTAGCCTGTGATATAATTTTTAAGTTTGTGTTTAATTTAATTTTTCATGTTTAATGTTTTTATGTTTGTCTACAACAAATTATTGTTCAATGTAATAAAAAATTCATTTCTCTTTTTACGAATCCCTTGATAAAGTGAACATAACATTCACGTTGGGAAAATATGGATTAAATGCATTTTAATTGCATATAAACAACTACATTGGCGAAACAACAAAAATAATATAGATACAATTTTTGGACTGTGGGCCAAAAATTGTGAAATATTTATAAAAATTTTATATTTTCAACATTTTTTATTTTTCGAATTTATTCTATGAGCTTAATTTCAGTTATGTTTAGGACTATTACAGTCGATTTCATCATCTTTAGATAATTTAGCACCTTAAAGAATATATTTGGGATCGTTAAGGTATGAAGTATTAAAGGAGTAAACAGAATTATACAACGTTACAGCAATAAAGCACACATAGAGTCTAAGATGGTTAGTTTCATAAAAACTTCACTGCATCCTTTCATTTAATATACTGCAAATTGTAGTTTATTATTATTTATGAAAATCTTTATAAAAATTTTAATCATTTTTACGTCTAAAAATACTTATAAAATAGAGATTACATGACAAATGGTAACGCTGGTAATATGCAACTCTGTGTGTTTCTTTCCACACTGCTGCCAATTTAGCTATTTTCTTATCAAATCCAGCGATTTTTAATAAAATTTATAGGACAAACTTTTTAACTTTAAATTTTATTTAAAAAGAGTGATTTTTACCGATTTATAGGTAAATTCACGCATAATTAAAAATTTAGCTATTATTTATTGCGTTTGTTTTATAATAATTTAATAATTTTAGTTCAAAAGGAGTTATTTTTAGCGATTTATAGCTAAATGCACTTATTATTAAAAATATGTAGCTATAATTTATTGTGTTTGTTTTATAACAATTTAATAATTTTAGTTCAAAAGGAGTTATTTTTAGCGATTTATAGCTAAATGCACTTATTATTAAAAATATGTAGCTATAATTTATTGTGTTTGTTTTATAATAATTCATTAATTTTATTTCAAAAAGTGTGGTTTTTAGCGATTTATAGCTAAATCCACTTATAATTGCAAAAAAGGTATTTTATTGAGAGTGAAAATTATTATTTTGTGCCGCACACGCCACTTTTCAAAATTTATTTCTACAAAATAAGCTTTTTGTTCCGCAAACATATATTTAATGCTGTATATTGTGATGTTGACAGTTTATCTAACTTCTACTCCTTTTTTACGGCAATGAAGCGAAGCAAGATTAAAATGTATTTTCTTGTCAAATTATCTTGCTTTAACTTCTACAGCATTTGCCAAGCACTGGCTCGTTATGCTAAACAATATTTAATACACTTCAAAAGAGTTGGTATGGAGCAAAATTAATGCTTAATATTCAGAAAGCGGGTAATCAAAATAAATATACCCATACCTTACTAATTTTTCTTAAATGGTCAGCGGGTTAAACCAATAATGAGCTGAAGAAATTCGTTGATTGTCGTTGAAATACAAAAAATGTCAATTTATGAACTTTTAACTTTTCTACCAAACACGTTTTATGTCCCATAAATTTTAAAAATTTTTATATTCCATTATAAATGTTTTCAATTTCAGAATTTGCAATTGTTGCCTTTTTCCGATTTCATTCTTCAAAGCTTTTTTTCCGAGAAACATAAAATACCAAAAAATTTTTATATTTAAGAAACTTATTTAAAAAAATACAAATACAAACTTGGTACTTTTTTGAAATTCTAACGATTATGGGCGAAGGTCGTGTACTTAATTACCGTTAATATTGGACCTAGAAACATTAAACTCAACATGCAATATCCAGAGTGATAAGACTCAATGCGGAACTTTTTGGTACGTCTTTAACTGTTACTTTTTTTGAATTTACGTTGGTATTGGACTTAAAACTCAAAATTAAACATGCAAGATCCTGAGTAAATGTGAATCTTTAAAGGGATCTATTTGGTACGTTTTCGTTCTTTAACTGGTCCTTTTTTTAATTTTCATAAAATCAAATACGCAATGTCCTGGGTAGATTAAAATCTTTAAAACATAAAATTAAACATGCAAGGCCCTGAATGAATGAGAATCTTTTAAGGGATCTATTTGGTACTCTTTCGTTCCTTAACTTGAACTTTTTTCAATTTTTATTATTATTGGACCTAAAAACATAAAATTAGATGCGTGAATGAGAACATGTAAAAGGGGCTTTTTGGAAATTTTTGTTCTTTAACTGGTTCTTTTCGAATTTGCGTTAGTATTTGGCCTAAAACATAAAATTAATGATTTTACACAACGTTTACTAGATCAAAAAGCATTTCAGACTTTATTAATAACAATTTAAGAAATATTGTTAAGTAAATCCATAAAAACTGTGGCAAAGTAAATAGTGGATGAAATTTGTGGGAAAGCTTTTTTCGGATTCTACACGCAGAGAAAAAATATTGTTGGGCATGGTTACAGCAACAATACTATGTTTATTGTAACAATATATTGTTGTCGTACACAAAAAAATTTTATTTTTATTTAATATCAACAATATTATAGTTGCTGTAAACATATTAATGTTTATCGCAATTATAAATTTGAGTATTGTTGACCGAAAAATAATTATTTTTCTAACAACTAAATTACGATAACTTTCAAAATATATTATATTACTCACAACCATATCATGATATTTAATAGCCATGACATGATAACTTTCTATACATTTATCATATTATGTTGAAGATGCAATTAACTATTTTTACTCTAATAATATTGAATCAGTTGTGTCGTTTATTTTATATGTGAGCGGTTAAACAATTTAAAGATAAATTCCCATAAAAAAAAAAGTTTAAAGAAATTAAAAAATTTAAAATTTTAGCGGTGTTCATTCAGTATTAGTGATGTAAAGCGGCCCATACACTTGCAATATTATTGTGTATGATACTCGCCATAATTTTTCCATTTTATCCTATATTATGCTATAAGTCGCACAAGATTATCATTCATTTAATAAAAAGGTGAACATAACCTATAGGAATAACATAAATAGCATTGTACAATGATGCAATCACACTTCTTTTTAATTTCGTTTTGCAATAAAAATCAAAAGTCTTTTGATTGTTGCCAATATATTGTTCCACCTTCGAATATCACATGCACATTGGCAATATAATTGTACTATACGTAAAATTTAACAATTTAATTACAAGTGTATGAGCCGCTTAATAGGGCAAATGCAAAATATCGAAGTTTTTTTGTAAAATTAAACAACAAAACACACAGAGATTTCGTTATATTTGATAAAAGTGTTACGATATTTTCGTGGTTTTCATGGGCAACAGCGTATGTCTTAAAACAAATGTTTCAGGAAAGCCGAAAAACCATTCGATATCCAATGCGCTAGGTATTTCACTTTTTATACTTTGGCATTAAGTAAAAAATCGGAATTGATTTATATTTTTCCAAAAATGTTCTGAAACATGTAAAGAGCTTTTTAAAATAGGCAATATGGCATCAACATCTTAAAATGGGCAAAATGGACATACGTGGTTGCCCATGAAAACCAAAGATTTTGCATTTGCTGTTTTGCAAGCCTTATTTGAACTCCGCTATTTGATTTACATTAAGAAAAATTAAAATAAAGCCACAAAATAAAAAAATCGTTGCAAAAAAAATTTTAATTTATTTTGTATTTTTATGACATCTATGAGAGGGTCTTTATGATAATATGATTGCTTCTAAATTTATTATGATTAACATGACAATAATATGATTACTTCTTAACTAATTATGATTAGCATGACAATAATTTGATTACATCTTTACTTAGTATGATAACAGAATAATAATATGATTAAGGGAAAAATATTATGTTGCAATATTACGAGTATATTTAGTCATACTATGATTCAATAATAATCTTAATATGGTGACTTCAATCATGCATTTTATCATAGTATGTTGCTCTTAGAATATGTTTACCACAACCATGTTTTTTCTTTGCGTGTATAGTGAAATATTTGATATATGTGAACTAACCTTCGTCGATTTATCCATGTCCGTCTGTAAAAAACTCTTTTTAGAAAATCTAAAAGAAAATAACAATATTGATGTCAAATTGTTTCTAGCTTTCTTAAGCAGTTTGGGGTCGAAATCCAACAAGATCGGTATAGCAGGATAATAGTTATGAATCAAAATGTCTAACAACCAACATAAACATTTATAGTTTTGTTATAAACTAACATAATTAGTAGCGGAATGCAATTATTGGTATAAGATTTTGCACATATTCGTTTTGTATAACTTGAATTATTATAAAATTAAGTGAAAATCTGTCAATAATTTACCATAGGCCCATATAAAGCCCACAGTCGGAAATACTATAGAAGCATTAAACCGTAACGACAAATCCTATTATTATGAACTTTTGGTGGTCAGTTTTATATGAATAGAAAATATTCTGTCAACTTTTTATAGATTGGTATATAATTTATAATAGGCCCCATACAAGCCTTGTTTTATACGATTTGAAATCACACTGTCAAATTTCGTGAAGATCAGTACATAATTTATGATAAGCCCCATTTAAACCTTAACATCTCTCTAATTTTCCGACTCACGCGAAACCACTAGTTTTATTGAAACAAATTTTGCTTTTTCAAAGTTTTTCAGATTTTTTATAAACGGTTTATTTTCTTATACATATATTTCATGCATGTTGGTTTTATTATCGTACAGCAAATCCACAAGTTTCTCTCACTGATTGTGTAAGTTTGACATAAAGCAGTTGATAGCTGTCTTAGAACGCCAAATATATACATTGAAACATGTATGAGCTTTGTGTAAATTTTGTTTGGGCACATCTTGGGTTAAGTTTATGGTAGAGTCGTGGCTCTACAGCATCTATTGAACTCTATAAAGCACGGAAACCCGCAAAGAGCCCGTAACAAATTAAAAAAGTCTAAAAACCTCTACAAGAGAGAATCAAAAATTAACAAAATCATTAAAATTGGTTTGTATAATTAACAACAACAAAATATAGTAAAACCTACCTGCCAAAACAATATGCATACATACATAGCTTGAGGAGCCTCTGGTGTGCAATGTCCTAGTTCAGAATAACCTTTTGAAAATTAAATTAACTTAATTGTTTAATTTCTATTAAAAAACAAACAAAATTTACCATTTTGTAATGATAACAATTGTTGTTTAAACCCCGCATAAAAGTACAATTTAAATACAGTTATCATTTTCTCGTTTATTATCACGTACAACTATAGCACCAAAACTATTATATTTTACAATAAATTTAAAATAAACAAAAAATGTTCCTTTTTTATATTTTTAACAAATATTTTGACATTCACAAATACTTATTTAATAAAACAATTTTAGCGCATAAAAATTCATTTGTGTAAATCGGGGAAAATCGGCTTTGAAAAAAACGTTTTACTGTTTTGACAACACTAATTAAAATTAATGTATAATGCATTAAACACATTCACCACAGCAGGATACACGAACACAAGACTACAAATGCTGCTGGGTGCAATTATAGTCGTGTAGTCAGCTACTGAATTATGTTGAAGACGGCAGCTACAATTGAAAAAATATAAATATCTGTTTTTTTTAATGACTGTTTATATTTTTTACTTTTATAAAATGAAAAACATGCATAATTGCAGACTTTTATACAAACTTTATTTAAAATTATAAATATATAAATACTTATTTATAATAAATTTTATAACGTAAAAACAATTGAATTTGTTATAAAATATAATAAATATTATAATTTTGTTGTTTTTGGAAGCAAAAAACAATATAATCTTAACGGCAGATTAAATAAATAAATACATATAAACAGCATACAAATTTCCGTCAACGAGCGTGGTATAGGTCTTAAAAGTTTCAGAACACTTTGGGTTCGTACGTTAATGCATGAAAACTATTCATCAATGCTGCAGTGATGCTAAATGATATTGCTGATGCGTAATTACCAGTTGCAGTTGTGATGCTGATACTTTTTTATTGCACAACAGCTGTGCAAAGTTTGAATTGCAAAGTTTAACTAACAACATAAAATAATCAAATTCCCAAATTAAATATTTCGAGAAAGATTTTTCTACGAAACTTAAAATTTTGTTAGTATATTTATTAAACATAATCTGCCGTATTCATAAAAAATAAAATAAGTTTGAAATGTGTTTTGATGCAAAATTTTCATAAAATTTTTTCCTAAAATACAATTCAAAAGACTATGAATAGGGAAGAATACTTCAAGCTTTTATAAACCATATTTTTAGTAACTCCATCATATAGAATTTTATATTTATAAAGAAAAAAATTTTATTTTGGAAAATTTCTCAATTTATTTATAAGTTTGAGTAAAAATATGTATATAATTAGTAATAATTTATGTACTTGTTACATATTTAATTATTGTTATATGTACATAATTACTTAAGTGTTACGCAAGGCCGAAAACCCGCAATAAAGAAAGTTTATTAAGCAAATATCTAGAGTTAAATAAATAAATATCGACATAATTAAAAGATAAAGCCAATTTTGTTAAAAAAAAATGTCAGCCACGGAGTATGAATATATAATATTACGTTTAAAGTTATAAATTGTTGACCTTTAGTTTTGTTGTTTGTTAATTTTGTTCGGCATAAGGTCATGAGTTAAAACAAATTTTTAAATAAAAAATATAAACATATTTTGTTTTAAAAATTCTATTTTATTTTATTTTGTATCCCAATATTTCGGTCAACTTTGTTGACCATCTTCAGGGGTTATTTAAAAATAAATAAACGAAAACAAAAAATGTAAACAATATATAAATTCACTCGAGCTGTTGTTCAACCGTAAGCTTTTGTCAAAATTTAAATAACCCCTGAAGATGGTCAACAAAGTTGACCGAAATATTGGGATACAAAATAAAATAAAATAGAATTTTTAAAACAAAATATGTTTATATTTTTTATTTAAAAATTTGTTTTAACTCATGACCTTATGCCGAACAAAATTAACAAACAACTATATAATATTACCTCAAAATTGGTAAATCTGGATGCTTTAAACTCCATGTAAAACACATTTTGAAGCATTTTCCAATGATTCCCATATTTTATAAATTCATTTTTTACCTAAATAGATATGGATAAAGTATTTTGCAATTTTTACGACCTATAACTCCTTAACTAGGAGCGTTGGCGCGAACAACATGTTCCTATAAAACTTCTTTCAAGAATACTAAAAAATTATATAAATATCAATTTGGTGCTGAGCCGAGTTAATATTCTTTTCTGTTAAACAAAAAAAAAAAAAAAAAAATTTTAAGCACTCATTCTTTAAAAAATTTTTTTTATTAGCAACACTTTTTCTGTTTTATAGTGCACAAAAAAAGAAATTAGTTTAATTTGACTAAAACGGCAAAATAAGCACAGACAACAACCTGCAGCATCAAAGTCGGCAAATACAGCGCATATTTGACGAACAGCTGCATACGTTGCGTTTAATTGCCGAAACTGTCTGGATAATATGCCCCTTGTATAGGAAATTTAATATTCCCACATTATTATTTGGGAATAATAATGTGGAAACATGGCAACAAAAAATTGCATATACAAGGAGCATATTTTCCAGACAGTTTCGGCAATTAAACGCAACGTATGCACCTGTTCGTCAAATATGCTCTGCCCACAAAAAACGATTTTTAAAAGACTTTTAAGACTTTTAGAAGAAAAATATTGAATTTGTATTTCGAAAATATTGCAATTTATAATATTTCATCAAAAAAAGTAAAGATTTTTTGTGTTCGCATAATATGCCCTGTGCATAAGTATATATTTATATATGTATTTATATATTATATGTATATATTACAAATAACTAAAAACTTTCAATTTCACTTTGATTAATTAATACAAGTACAAAAAGAAAAATAGTATAAAATAATGTATTAAGAAATTTTGTTTTTTTTTTTATGACATTTTAAGACGCACCTCGTATAACAACTAAATTTTTAAATTGTTTTCAAAATTTGAATTTTTGATTTGGTTGTTATACGTAGTAACACAATACAATTACACTTTTAATCCTTCATTTTTTTTTTTTTTTTTAAATATAGTTTTTTTATTTCCTTGATTTATATTGTTTTTTCGTTTTTTTTTTTTATAATGACATTCAAATTAGACTTAAATTCTATTAAATACTTTTGTGTCCAATAAATTGATTTGTTCTAAAAGATGGATAGTTAAATAACTGTTCTTTTATTCCACGAAATGTAAGGGTAGTTAAGACATGAGTAGCAAAGGGTTTTCTGAGAATCCAGGTTAAAGAGAACAAGGTAGGGAGGGTGAAGATAATGAAGAGGACAGTTACATCAGTTCTCTATCAGGTTAATTTTACATCGCGATTTCTTTTAATTTATTATTGGGTTTTTTTTAAGTTGTTCTCGACTTTAATTAGTAGCTACCGTAATTTTAAAATTCTGTGGTAATGATTAGAATCTGACTTTCTGGGGACAAGAACCACCCCATTTTCCCTGAGCACGGCCGGATATTTTGGTAGCGCAGTTCGCAGGAAGTTAGTACCCTAAGTGGTCGTTCGTTACATAGTATTTAAATTGCGCCCAACGTGGGGCCTCAGCTTGCATAAATTAGCTAATGCTGATTAGAATTTGCCATACATATTTAGTCCAACTGCTGATGTTTCACAATTTTTTTTTCCGTGTTGTCGAGTTTTTTTTTATTGATTTATTTAATTTTAATTTTTTTTTGATGATATCAATGGACATCAGGAAAATATATGTAGTGTATTTCTGATCCAGGTATTTTGATGTGTAGTTTTGATGTTGAAAGACATGTAGGAATTTTTATACCTGTGAAATTAGCGGGTGTATACCTACAAACTTCAATATGGATCATTTGATGGTTTTATTTCTAAATTATGTTTTTGTCTTTAATTGTGATTGAGATTTTTATATTTGGTTAAAAAGCTGAATATATACTCTCACATAAGAGAAAAGAATTGTCTTTTTAATTTCTTTAAATTTTTCTTTTGGTTTCGATGTGAAATTTACCTGATTCACTATTTTATTTTTGTTTATTACTGCTTAACTTTACCCTGACAAAGTTGTGGAATATTTAATTGATTAAGTTTTATTGTATAAATATTAGTTTCTATTTGAAATGCCACTAACAAGAAGTAGGGACAACTTGTCAAATATAAAGACGGCCACAAACACAAGTTTTATAGTTGATGTAGGTCCTTCCACTTCAGCCCGAATATCAAGGTCACAGGGACGTTCCGAACAAAGATCTATTAACCAGACCACTGATTTTAATAACGAATCAAATCATACTCAAATAAGACAAATCGTTTCCGAGTCATTGACTTCATTTCGTGAAGTAATGTTGTCCATTATCAGTAGTGAATTTACGACAATGTTTGGAAATTTACGGATACCTGCTGTGACCAATAACCAGACTAACGGTACTAGTGAAATACGTAATAGCCCTATTAACTCTGACGTTCGCCCGCCTCAGGATGCGTTTTACGCGGAAAAGGTTTTAAATATCATCCGCAATTGGCGGTTAAAATTTAGCGGCCATAGTAATGAAATGAATATTGATGAATTCGTATATCGTGTTAATATTTTAACATCTAACAATTTAGGCGGGAATTTTGAGCTCTTGTGCAGGCACGCCCACACTTTATTCGACGGAAAAGCTTTGGAATGGTATTGGAGATTCCACAGACAGAATAACGATATAAACTGGGCATCGTTGACATTAGCATTACGTGTTCAATACAAGTCCGATTATAATGATTTTGATATCCTTGACGACATACGTCGCCATAAACAAAAACCTACCGAAACTTTCGACGATTATTACGATATTATTTCCTCAATGACGGATAAACTACGAACTCCTTTGTCTGAACGTGATATTTGTGAAACTTTAATAAGAAATTTAAAACCTGAAATAAGACTGGAATTACTACATTTGGATATTAAAAATGTCTCTCATCTTCGCAAAGAAGTCAGAAGACATGAAAAGTTTGTTAGAGAATTTCATGCATCAGAATATCGCAAATCGGCAAAAGGGCGTTTGGCCGAATTGACAACGGAGCAAACTGAAACAAATGGTAAAACTGACGAAGACATGCCTGATATATATGCAGTTCAACAAGTATTAACTTGCTGGAATTGTGACAAACCCGGACATACTTTTATGGATTGCATGGAGCTTAGAAGAGTGTTTTGTTATGGTTGTGGGACCAAGGACGTCTATAAACCCACTTGTACAAAGTGCCATAAGAAGACTCAGGGAAACGGACAGAAGGATGTCCGTCGATTTTAGAGCGGACATCCAAGGACGTTGTACATAAAGCCTCGGATTCGGTTAGACTGTTAGGGAATGTTGACAATGACAATACAGAATACAAGCACCCTTTGTTAAGACCATATCACATTAGGGTGGCTGAATATGAGAGGGCCAGGGCTCGAATTTTCGGTGAACGTTTTAAAAATAGTCGATCTTCTAATAGAATTCGAGAATATTATCGTAGAGTTAAACAGTTTAAGCTGTGTCTTATTTCTCCAATTATTACACCCGAATTGGATAGTAGGCCTTACATTAATTTAAAAGTTGATGGCGAAATGCGTATGGCTTTGTTAGATAGTGGAGGAAACAAAAGCGTTGTTGGTAATGATTTAGCATTAAGGATTCAGAACAATTCTAATTTCCATAAATGCATCGGCCACGTACGGACAGCAGACGGAAATAGACAGGACTTGTTAGGAACAGTGACTTTAGACATAGGATTTCAAGGACAAATTAAATTATTTGAATTTCTGGTGGTGCCAAATATTAAACAAGACCTTATTTGTGGTTTCGACTTTTGGACGGAATTTGGACTAAAGATATCAGTGCCTGTAATTGGCGAAGTGGACTGTGGCGAGACTGACCCGGATAAGCTGGTTTTGACGTATGAACAAAGACAACAACTTGGTAACATAATAGCAGCGTTTCCAAATTCTGAGGTGGATGGATTGGGCTGCACGTCACTAATTGAGCATAAAATTGATACGGGTGATGCCAAACCCATTAAACAACGATACTACCCGATCTCACCAGCGGTTGAAAAACAGCTTTGTGGTGAATTAGACCGAATGATTTCTCTTGGCGTAACAGAGGAGGCACCTAATTCACCTTGGTCCTCTCCAACAGTTGTTGTTGTGAAACCAGACAAAATTAGAATGTGCGTGGACAGCAGAAAATTAAATTCCGTGACAATAAAGGACGCTTACCCAATACCTAACATTGACGGACTTTTAGCACGTCTTCCTCCGGTTTATTGCATATCGAAAATCGATTTGAAAGATGCCTTTTGGCAAATTAAACTAGAGGAAAGTTCGAGACCCAAGACTGCTTTCACAATACCTAATAGGCCATTGTATCAATTTACAAGAATGCCGTTTGGATTGTGTAATGCACCGCAAACGTTGTGCAGACTAATGGACATGGTTATTCCGTATAATCTAAAGACTCATGTATTCGTTTATTTGGATGACCTTTTAATAGTTTCTCAAAACTTTGAAGAACATTTGACCCATCTTATGGAGGTAGCAACACAACTAAGGAAAGCGGGTTTGACAATAAATGTAGGGAAAAGTAGCTTTGCTTTAAGCAAGGTGAAATATTTAGGTTACATTGTTGGACATGGAACACTGCAAACTGACGATGACAAAGTAAGGGCGATAAATGACTTTCCTGTTCCAAAATCGATAAGACATTTAAGACGGTTTTTGGGTATGGCTGGTTGGTACAGACGTTTCATTAGGGAGTACTCTACTTTAACATTTCCATTGACGGAACTTCTGACAAAAAAGAAGACATTTGTATGGACGGAACAGGCACAATGCGCATTTGACAGTTTGAAGAACAGCTTGACTTCTGCACCCTTATTAATACACCCGGATTATGAGAAACCGTTTATATTACAGTGTGATGCAAGTACATTTGGGGTTGGTGCAGTATTGGCGCAGGTAGACGAGGACGGAACTGAAAAGCCGATAGCATTTATGTCTCATAAATTAAACAGAGCGCAACGAAACTACATCATTACTGAATTAGAATGCTTGGCAGTGGTCATGGCAATTAAGAAATTTAGATCTTATATTGAAGGTCTTGAATTTAAGGTAGTTACTGACCATGCCAGTTTGAAGTGGTTAATGGGCCAAAGGGACCTATCTGGTCGTCTTGCACGGTGGTCTTTAAAACTACAAGGTTTTAATTTTATTATAGAACATAGAAAAGGCAAAGATAATGTTGTACCCGATGCACTGTCTCGAGCGTTTGAGGGCGATCAGTTTATAGATTCAATTGATTTGGAATCGATGCCATCGATTGATCTTAACTCGGAAGCCTTTGACTCTTCTGAATACAAACTATTGCGGGACGAATTTACTAAGTCAAATTTACCAGATTTTAAGGTAGTAGACAAGTATATTTATAAGCGGGATAATTTTTCAACAGGAGAAAGGGACGAATCGGAGTCGTGGAAATTATATGTGCCTGAAATACTTCGCAGAGAGGTTATCTATTCAGCTCATGATCCGCCAACTTCTGCCCATGGAGGAATTGCAAAGACTTTGCATCGCATTAGACGTTATTTCTTTTGGCCACGACTAGTGACTGACGTGACATACTAGACTGTGAACTTTGCAAGACATCAAAAACACCAACAACCGTATTAAGACCACCTATGGGTCAAATGGTTAAGACAGAACGGCCCTTCCAAAGACTGTACATTGATCTTATCGGGCCACTACCTAGGACGAAGGCAGGTTGATTGTTTTAGATCATTTTACTAAATTTACTTTTTTGAAGCCATTGAGGAAATTTAACTCTAGGTATGTTATTGAATACTTACGGACAAACATATTTAACTGTTTTGGCGTTCCCGAAGTTGTAGTTTCGGACAACGGTTCCCAATTTAAATGTCGTGATTTTACAAAATTTTTAGTTTCGTATGGAGTACAGCATATTTTAACGGCCGTTTACAGCCCTCAGGCAAATGCCAGTGAACGGGTGAATCGTTGTATCAATGAAGCGTTACGGTCATATGTGCGTAAAGATCACCGAAAATGGGACTTGTATATTGATAGTGTGAATTGTGCGTTAAGAAATAGTGTGCATCAATCAATTGGTAGAACTCCATACGAAGTAGCATTTGGTCAGACTATGATGACAAACGGAAAGGATTATAAACTTTTGAAAAATCTAGAACTTTTAACGGAAACCGACTTTAAGATGGAGAGACAAGACGAAATAACTCTGTTGCGTGACACAATTGGATCTTTTATGACGAAGGCATATGAAAATAATGTAAGAACATATAATTTGCGATCTCGAGCAAAGGACTTCAAAGAAGGCGAAACTGTTTATAGAAGAACATTTCCACAGAGCTCAAAAGTTAACTATTTTAATTCGAAATTGGCTCCCATTGGTGTGAAGGCAACAGTTATACGGAAAATTGGACACGTTAACTACGAGTTGCAAGACGTTGAGGGTGGAAATAGGACTATATACCATTCCAAGGATATTTGGACATAACGAGACTGCTTACATATTGGACTTTTGCGACCTTTACAGTTCCACTTCCGCAGTTGGTAACAGCCGAAGATGTATCTGTTTTGTGAGGTCGGTTATTATCAATTAACTTCATTTAAAGAATTTTATTTAAACAAAGTAGGGTTTTAATTCAAAATATCAAACTTTGAAATAGATTAAAATAAAAATTTTTGATTTATACATTAAATTTTAAAATAGAAGGAAAGGTTTCTGTTCGGAAAAATAAAATCGGAAAATTCCAATAAAAATAAAAATATATTTAGAGAAGGAAAATAAAACCTACAATTGTTATACATATTAAAATTTTTTTTACGGGGAATTTACACAATTCTTTGGATTTGGCGATTAAAGAATCTATAAGAGAAAATATAGGAAACGGAAAGGGAAATAAAAAGTGTTTAAAGGCGTAACACCATTATCCGGGACTAAGTTTGACAATTTTTTTTTAAGTTTCCCTATACGTACCATCAGTAAATTTTGTATTACAAACGGAATAAGTACAAAGGGAAGAAACACTATTGGTTGCGGAAATTTTGTTACCTTGAGGTATACAATTAATCGGAAGAGAAAAATTTAACTTGAAATACACCAGACGTTCAACCTTTTATTAAAATGGTATACAATTAATCGGAACGGGAAAAGTGAACTCTTAATACACCAGACGTACAATCTTCTATTTAACAAATATACAATTAGATGATCTATTTTAGTTTTTTTTAACACATTTGATTGACTTAGATTTAGTTTTTTTTTCCTTCCTTATTGTTAAATATTACTCTTTTATTTACTTTTAACATACCTTTACCTTTACATACATTTAAACATTAAAACACTAACAAAATATACCTACATAAATACATACATACGTATAACTAATCAAAATTTAAGAGGAAGTTCCTAAAAAGAAAGTGTAACTCTTAATTTGTTCAAACAAAAGGAGACTCGCGGAAGTCAGGCCTGAATTGAACGAGGAATATCCGGTAAGTTTATATATATATATATATATATATATATATATATATATATATATATATATATATATATATATATTTATATATGTATTTATATATTATATGTATATATTACAAATAACTAAAAACTTTCAATTTCACTTTGATTAATTAATACAAGTACAAAAAGAAAAATAGTATAAAATAATGTATTAAGAAATTTTGTTTTTTTTTTTATGACATTTTAAGACGCACCTCGTATAACAACTAAATTTTTAAATTGTTTTCAAAATTTGAATTTTTGATTTGGTTGTTATACGTAGTAACACAATACAATTACACTTTTAATCCTTCATTTTTTTTTTTTTTTTTAAATATAGTTTTTTTATTTCCTTGATTTATATTGTTTTTTCGTTTTTTTTTTTTATAATGACATTCAAATTAGACTTAAATTCTATTAAATACTTTTGTGTCCAATAAATTGATTTGTTCTAAAAGATGGATAGTTAAATAACTGTTCTTTTATTCCACGAAATGTAAGGGTAGTTAAGACATGAGTAGCAAAGGGTTTTCTGAGAATCCAGGTTAAAGAGAACAAGGTAGGGAGGGTGAAGATAATGAAGAGGACAGTTACATCAGTTCTCTATCAGGTTAATTTTACATCGCGATTTCTTTTAATTTATTATTGGGTTTTTTTTAAGTTGTTCTCGACTTTAATTAGTAGCTACCTTAATTTTAAAATTCTGTGGTAATGATTAGAATCTGACTTTCTGGGGACAAGAACCACCCCATTTTCCCTGAGCACGGCCGGATATTTTGGTAGTGCAGTTCGCAGGAAGTTAGTACCCTAAGTGGTCGTTCGTTACAATGGCCACTGTGTCCAAACCCTTCGATCGCAGGGAATCAAACCTAATGGAAATGAAGACTATGGACAGGGCTACAATAACCTATAAGCACTTTATCCAAATTGTATTTGTGAACATTTTTATACATTTTTGAAAATTTGACTTAGAGTGAAATTCTCTTGAAAGTGATGTGTGAGGGATATGGCCACTGTGTCCAAACCCTTCGATCGCAGGGAATCAAACCTAATGGAAAATGAAGACTATGGACAGGGCTACAATAACCTATAAGCTACAATGACCTATAAGCACTTTATCCAAATTGTATTTGTGAAAATTTTTATACATTTTTGAAAATTTGACTTAGAGTGAAATTCTCTTGAAAGTGCTGTGTGAGGGATATGGCCACTGTGACCAAACCCTTCGATCGCAGGGAATCAAACCTAATGGAAAATGAAGACTATGGACAGGGCTACAATAACCAACAAGCTACAATAACCTATAAGCACTGTATCCAAATTGTATTTGTGAAAATTTTTATAAATTTTTGAAAATTTGACTTAGAGTGAAATTCTCTTGAAAGTGCTGTGTGAGGGATATGGCCACTGTGTCCAAACCCTTCGATCGCAGGGAATCAAACCTTATGGAAAATGAAGACTATCGACAGGGCTACAATAACCTATAAGCACTTTATCCAAATTGTATTTGTGAAAATTTTTATACATTTTTGAAAATTTGACTTATAGTGAAATTCTCTTGAAAGTGCTGTGTGAGGGATATGGCCACTGTGTCCAAACCCTTCGATCGCAGGTATTCAAACCTAATGTAAAATGAAGACTATGGACAGGGCTACAATAACCTATAAGCACTTTATCCAAATTGTATTTGTGAAAATTTTTATACATTTTTGAAAATTTGACTTAGAGTGAAATTCTCTTGAAAGTGCTGTGTGAGGGATATGGCCACTGTGTCCAAACCCTTCGATCGCAGGGAATCAAACCTAATGGAAAATGAAGACTATGGACAGGGCTACAATAACTTATAAGCACTTTATCCAAATTGTATTTGTGAAAATTTTTATACATTTTTGAAAATTTGACTTAGAGTGAAATTCTCTTGAAAGTGCCGTGTGAGGGATATGGCCACTGTGTCCAAACCCTTCGATCGCAGGGAATCAAACCTAATGGAAAATGAAGACTATGGACAGGGCTACAATAACCTATAAGCTACAATGACCTATAAGCACTTTATCCAAATTGTATTTGTGAAAATTTTTATACATTTTTGAAAATTTGACTTAGAGTGAAATTCCAAAGACTGTACATTGATGTACATATTTAACTGTTTTGGCGTTCCCGAAGTTGTAGTTTCGGACAACGGTTCCCAATTTAAATGTCGTGATTTTACAAAATTTTTAGTTTCGTATGGAGTACAGCATATTTTAACGGCCGTTTACAGCCCTCAGGCAAATGCCAGTGAACGGGTGAATCGTTGTATCAATGAAGCGTTACGGTCATATGTGCGTAAAGATCACCGAAAATGGGACTTGTATATTGATAGCGTGACTTGTGCGTTAAGAAATAGTGTGCATCAATCAATTGGTAGAACTCCATACGAAGTAGCATTTGGTCAGACTATGATGACAAACGGAAAGGATTATAAACTTTTGAAAAATCTAGAACTTTTAACGGAAACCGACTTTAAGATGGAGAGACAAGACGAAATAACTCTGTTGCGTGACACAATTGGATCTTTTATGACGAAGGCATATGAAAATAATGTAAGAACATATAATTTGCGATCTCGAGCAAAGGACTTCAAAGAAGGCGAAACTGTTTATAGAAGAACATTTCCACAGAGCTCAAAAGTTAACTATTTTAATTCGAAATTGGCTCCCATTGGTGTGAAGGCAACAGTTATACGGAAAATTGGACACGTTAACTACGAGTTGCAAGACGTTGAGGGTGGAAATAGGACTATATACCATTCCAAGGATATTTGGACATAACGAGACTGCTTACATATTGGACTTTTGCGACCTTTACAGTTCCACTTCCGCAGTTGGTAACAGCCGAAGATGTATCTGTTTTGTGAGGTCGGTTATTATCAATTAACTTCATTTAAAGAATTTTATTTAAACAAAGTAGGGTTTTAATTCAAAATATCAAACTTTGAAATAGATTAAAATAAAAATTTTTGATTTATACATTAAATTTTAAAATAGAAGGAAAGGTTTCTGTTCGGAAAAATAAAATCGGAAAATTCCAATAAAAATAAAAATATATTTAGAGAAGGAAAATAAAACCTACAATTGTTATACATATTAAAATTTTTTTTACGGGGAATTTACACAATTCTTTGGATTTGGCGATTAAAGAATCTATAAGAGAAAATATAGGAAACGGAAAGGGAAATAAAAAGTGTTTAAAGGCGTAACACCATTATCCGGGACTAAGTTTGACAATTTTTTTTTAAGTTTCCCTATACGTACCATCAGTAAATTTTGTATTACAAACGGAATAAGTACAAAGGGAAGAAACACTATTGGTTGCGGAAATTTTGTTACCTTGAGGTATACAATTAATCGGAAGAGAAAAATTTAACTTGAAATACACCAGACGTTCAACCTTTTATTAAAATGGTATACAATTAATCGGAACGGGAAAAGTGAACTCTTAATACACCAGACGTACAATCTTCTATTTAACAAATATACAATTAGATTATCTATTTTAGTTTTTTTTAACACATTTGATTGACTTAGATTTAGTTTTTTTTTCCTTCCTTATTGTTAAATATTACTCTATTATTTACTTTTAACTTACCTTTACCTTTACATACATTTAAACATTAAAACACTAACAAAATATACCTACATAAATACATACATACGTATAACTAATCAAAATTTAAGAGGAAGTTCCTAAAAAGAAAGTGTAACTCTTAATTTGTTCAAACAAAAGGAGACTCGCGGAAGTCAGGCCTGAATTCAACGAGGAATATCCGGTAAGTTAATATATATATATATATATATATATATATATATATATATATATATATATATATATATGCACAGCGTTTATTTAGCGAACAGTTTTTGAAGCTAGCGCATAAACGGCGGACAGTTGCATACTTAGCGAACAGTCCGCCAAATGATTACATGCCTAGAGCATATTTACCGGACACGTCAATTTTTCCCAACAAATTTTAATTTTTTTGGTTTATTCTTTTTTTTTACTTTATTTGATTGCACTGTGGTTATATATCAATCAATTACTATTAAAACTTCTATATATACGGGTTAAATGCCTTAATTTTGTATTTTTTTAACAAATTTTAACAAATCTTGTTGCGTAGTATTGCCAAGTACTCTCATATATTTTCCCATTTTTTTTCTCCGTAAAAAATATATGCAAGTGATTTCGAGGACACAGAGAAAAAATATAAACATGTGACTTCGAGAAAAAAAAGGGAAAAAATAGATACATGTGACTTCGAGGACAAACCGTTACATTTTTCAGCGTTGCCATTGTAAACAATTTTCCCTTGTTTTTTACAGGTTAATTTACGATGTTTTAAAGTTAATGAAGGTTTTTAAAAATATCCTGCCGAATTCATAAAGAATTACAGCGCATGAACATTTTGCCTTAAAACACGTTTCAAGCTTATTTTATATTTTGAATACGGCTGATATAATGATGAAAATATCTAATGATGATTTTTGGCTACTGACCGATCTTATTTTATCTGTCCAACATACCTTAATTAAGGGTTGCACGATCAAGTTTTGCCTTTCAAGTTTTTTAAACTTTAACCGAATTTGATTTCAAAATTCTCTCTAGAGTGGATTTACCTACAACGTTTAAATTTTTAGGCACATGATTAATGGACAGAGCAAAATAAAGATGTTGCGATGAAGTTTTTCCATTATTAAAAAAAAAAATAAGTTAAACAATTTTGTCGTAACCAAATCTATACCAAATATTAATTTAAACTGAAATTTTGGGTTAGTACACTATTGTTGATCAAGAGCGACATGTGTCATTTTAAAGATCTGCTGATTTATTTTATGTTTTTTTTTTTTAATAAATAGTTTATCGTATCCTCCTTTTTAAAAGAAAAATATATTTTTTAATTTAATTTTCTTATATGTTTTATTTGGTTGTTCAACTGCTTAAAACTTAAAAACGCCAAGGCTAAATTGGATACTTTCCTCTTCGTGTTTGTTTATAATTGGTACGCAAAGGTTTAGGGAAAGAGAAAAGTCGACAAAACAGGTGGAAAAATTAATTGAAATGGTTGTTTATTTTGTACTTCGTTTATGTTTTTTTTTTTCAAATATTCAATTTGAAAACATTAAAATAATTTAATTTAGATTTTTCTTTTCTATGGCAATGCGGGCGCATCCGGTGTACGAAGTAGAATTATATCTAACACACAATTCATACGAGCGCTTTTGCGGCTTCTTTTTTTCTTAGGACTTTATTGTCTAAACCGCAACGCAACGCCAAATATTTCATTGAAAGCCAAAACAAAAGACACGTCAAAAAAGCGACGTCGTAAAAATCCCCGTCTGAATTTGCTGTAACACGACGCGCTTTTTAGTAACATCTTTTTTTATTTGAGAAAGAGCCTCGATTATCAGTCATTCGATTAACCAGCAACATCAATTATATAGTAAATATACAAAAGTCTTTAATCAACTAAATCAAATAAAAGGCGAATTCTCTTGCAAATTACTGGGAAGCATGTTCTGCAAAAATTAAATTTTTACTCATATTATTTAAACATTTACATTAGGGGTACAACCAATTTTTTGGCGTATTACCATGAGGCCAACCATGTCCTAGTTACCACGAAAATCATAATCTTTTGTAATTTTTCTCAAAAAATTTCACGCACCAATTGGTTTTTCTAAACCAATGCTATATTGAATATTCATAATTTTATACGGTGTTTTGTTTTCTTTTTTATTTTTTCTTTTGTTATTAAAGGTTAAAAATACGTTTTCGTTTGCGGAAAAATCTCTTACCATCTCTAAATATTAATGACATTTCATACTTGAGCTATTTTTTGTTTTAAATAAACATATTAATTTTTCTTAGCAAAAAAGAAAATCAAAAATTTTCAAAACTTCATCGCGGTTGGTGTGTGAACTTTTTTGACCTAAGCGAAAAAAAAAAAATATACGTTCCCTTATAGTTTTTTATTGTCTATCTATTAAAAAATTGTTAAAAAGTTATATGCCTACGTAAATCTGTATATAAAATCTCTTAATAATTTTAACTAGAAACACACAAAAAACTACTAAAAATTGTTGCTATTGATAACCGAGGTCTTACTGTATTTTCAAACTGATATTTCAAAGTTAGTCAAAGAATAAAACGTAACAAGAAGAAAATAAGTTGAAAGAGAAATATGAGAAAAAGACATAAAAAACACTTACCAAGTATTTTTTTTACCCCTCTTTCTTCTCTAAACCGTGGCCACCAAACCAAAAGAGACGTCGTAAAAGCCCACGCCTGAATTAACTGTAAGGCGACCTACGTCGTAGATACGCTTTTATATTTGCGCCAGCTATTGTGTGCCTTTGTAAACAATATTGTACGTTTTAATTTGGCATCGTATCTACGTCGTACAGTACTACGTTTATATGGTACAATTGTGTTCCTTAAGGCTAGATTACACTATCTCACAAGTCTTACGTATTCCATAATACTTTGTGAGATAGAAATCTAATAAGTTTTGTTGCGACTGTCAAGTAATCTAATTTAACATAACAGTTTGTGTTCACACGATCTCACAAAGTATAAACACTCACACATGTAATAAAATGCATCCCTGATCCAATGAAAAGTATTATTGCTTAGAAATGTAAAATTTTGTTTATAATACTTGTCATTTTTGTCACGCATGCATTCACACAATCAGACTTTTACATATTACTTGAGTTTTTCACAGTATTATTTCAAAGTATAATAGGGTATACTAGCCTTAAACATAGAGACAGCATACAAATATAGTACATTTGAAGAGAAAAATGTAAAAAATTTGTATTTTTTGTGAACAAATTTTTTTAATAATAATTTTGTGCAAGCTTGAAACTTGTGGTATGTATTTAGAACAAGGACAATAAATCAAAAAGCTTATAAACAAACAAATTAAATTTAAGTGGCAAAACAGGGTTCAAATTCGTACTTTTTGTAAAGCGCTATGTTTCTAATCAGTAAGCAATTTGGAATTAAAAAAGTTAGAAGTAAAAATTTTAAAAAATTTTGACCGGGGCGGACAAAACGTGTAAAGTTTTGTACGCTTGTTACTTTTCTTAAAGTAAAAATGTTTTTCAAAACAATTTTACATAAACTTTAAAATAGTGTTTCAAGTTCAAAACAAATACGATTACGATAGGAGAAAAAAAGCTAAAAAGGGTAAAATAACTTTTTTATTTTAGTAAAAAGCCATCATGGAACTGAAAATATTATTAATATTACTTTTATAAGAATAATAAGAATAAATATGCAACAGATAAAATAAAAGCTCCTTCTCGTGTGGAATTTCTTGAAGTACTTTTCGCAACTTACAAACCCCTATTTGGGTTTTCCTAGTTTATCTGCCGAACTAGTTTTTGGGCCTATTGAAAATTTTGTCTAAAACTTGATTTTTTTTGGAAAAAACATGAATTTTTTCGGAAACCAATAATACCACAGAATACTAAGAGAACTGTCACGAGACGGACGATTTTGCGTTTTTTTTGTCTCTTTCTAAGAAAGCTGCCCTTTTGCATTTCTCTGCTCATCATATTCTTTGCCGCAATGAACACACATTTATTTAGTTAAGATTTATTTGCAAAACTGTTGTAAAAATTTACTTTTTAGTTCACCACAACACGAGTAAATAATATTTAAGTAAGTAAATAACATTATAATACAAAACAATATTACTAAATAAATTTTTTTTGCACAAAAAACATCGTTTGTTGAACTAATGCATTTGTTTAACGTGGTTTGTGTTTTGTTATTTTGATAACGCCATTTGTGTTGATTGTTGCGGTCTGTTTTTACACATTGCCACTTCACTACCAAAAATCTCTTTCGGTCTCTTCGAAAGCTGCCCTCGCAACTGTTTTGGGCCTTTTTCACACGTCACTTTTAACAGTTCTGTGTATTCTGTGGTAATATTCAGAAAAAAATTAATTCTTAAATATAATTCAAAATTCTTTAGAACATCATAATTCTTATTTTACCTTTTTCAGCTGTGTTATTATCAAAAATTTGAAATATGTATGTGTCAAAATAACAATTGAATAATAAACTTGTTTTTACTTTTTGCAACATTGTATGCATTTCATAAATATCACGAATTTTCTTTCAAAAATACATCTGGAAAATGCATTTTCCGGTAATTATATACATACTTATGTGCATATGAGGAATTATGAATGAAATATTTTTTCTGAAGATTACCGTTTGGCAGCTACGAGCCAAAAATAGTGCAAAAACTAACCTGTGATATAATTTTTAAGTTTGTGTTTAATTTAATTTTTCATGTTTAGTGTTTTTATGTTTGTCTACAACAAATTATTGTTCAATGTAATAAAAAATTAATTTCTCTTTTTACGAATCCCTTGATAAAGTGAACATAACATTCACGAAACGTTGGGAAAATATGGATTAAATGCATTTTAATTGCATATATTTTTATAAACAACTACATTGGCGAAACAACAAAAATAATATAGATACAATTTTTGGACTGTGGGCCAAAAATTGTGAAATATTTATAAAAATTTTATATTTTCAACATATTTTATTTTTCGAATTTATTCTATGAGCTTAATTTCAGTTATGTTTAGGACTATAACAGTCGATTTCATCATCTTTAGATACTTCAGCACCTAAAAGAATATATTTGGGATCGTTAAGGTATGCAGTATTAAAGGAGTAAACAGAATTATACAACGTTACAGTAATAAAGCACCCATAGAGTCTAAGATGGTTTGTTTCATAAGAACTTCACTGCATCCTTTCATTTAATATACTGCAAATTGTAGTTTATTATTATTTATGAAAATCTTTATAAAAATTTTAAACATTTTTACGTCTAAAAATACTTATAAAATAGAGATTACATGGCAAATGGTAACGCTGGTAATATGCAACTCTGTGTGTTTCTTTCCACACTGCTGCCAATTTAGCTACTTTCTTATCAAACCCAGCGATTTTTAATAAAATTTATAGGACAAACTTTTTAACTTTAAATTTTATTTAAAAAGGGTGATTTTTAGCGATTTATAGGTAAATTCACTCATAATTAAAAATGTAGCTATTATTTATTGCGTTTGTTTTATAATAATTTAATAATTTTAGTTCAAAAGGAGTTGTTTTTAGCGATTTATAGCTAAATGCACTTATTATTAAAAAAATTTAGCTATAATTTATTGTGTTTGTTTTATAATAATTCATTAATTTTATTTCAAAAAGTGTGGTTTTTAGCGATTTATAGCTAAATCCACTTATAATTGCAAAAATGTATTTTATTGAGAGTGAAAATTATTATTTTGTGCCGCACACGCCACTTTTCAAAATTTATTTCTACAAAATAAGCTTTTTGTTCCGCAAACATATATTTAATGCTGTATATTGTGATGTTGACAATTTATCTAACTTCTACTCCTTTTTTACGGCAATGAAGCGAAGCAAGATTAAAATGTATTTTCTTGTCAAATTATTTTGCTTTAACTTCTACAGCATTTGCCAAGCACTGGCTCGTTATGCCAAACAATATTTAATACGCTTCAACAGAGTTGGTATGGAGCAAAATTAATGCTTAATATTCAGAAAGCGGGTAATCAAAATAAATATACCCATACCTTACTAATTTTTCTTAAATGGTCGGCGGGTTAAACCAATAATGAGCTGAAGAAATTCGTTGATTGTCGTTGAAAGACCACATACAAAAAATGTCAATTTATGAACTTTTAACTTTTCTACCAAACACGTTTTATGTCCCATAAATTTGAAAAATTTTTATATTCCATTATATGTAAATGTTTTCAATTTCAGAATTTGCAATTGTTGCCTTTTTCCGATTTCATTCTTCAATGCTTTTTTTCCGAGAAACATAAAATACCAAAAAAATTTTATATTTAAGAAACTTATTTAAAAAAATACAAATACAAACTTGGTACTTTTTTGAAATTCTAACGATTATGGGTGAAGGGTGTGTACTTAATTACCGTTAATATTGGACCTAGAAACATTAAACTCAACATGCAATATCCAGAGTGATAAGACTCAATGCGGAACTTTTTGGTACGTCTTTAACTGTTACTTTTTTTGAATTTACGTTGGTATTGGACTTAAAACTCAAAATTAAACATGCAAGATCCTGAGTAAATGTGAATCTTTAAAGGGATCTATTTGGTACGTTTTCGTTCTTTAACTGGTCCTTTTTTTAATTTTCATACTATGTTTATTGTAACAATATATTGTTGTCGTACACAAAAAGTTTTTATTTTTATTTAATATCAACAATATTATAGTTACTGTAAACATATTAATGTTTATCGCAATTATAAATTTGAGTATTGTTGACCGAAAAATAATTATTTTTCTAACAACTAAATTACGATAACTTTCAAAATATATTATATTACTCACAACCATATCATGATATTTAATAGCCATGACATGATAACTTTCTATACATTTATCATATTATGTTGAAGATGCAATTAAACTATGTTTACTCTAATAATATTGAATCAGTTGTGTCGTTTATTTTATATGCAAACGGTTAAACAATTTAAAGATAAATTCCCATAAAAAAAAAGTTTAAAGAAATTAAAAAAATATTAGTATTGTGGTTATTTTATTGAACTATTTATGGTTTTTAATCCAAATTTTTTATATTTTTAATTAGGCTTAAGTTCATTAAATTTAATTTTCATTAAATTATTTTTATGAAGAAAGGAATTTTACAACATGAAAATCAATTAAAATTTACTGATAATTTTTCATTCTTGACTCAATCTGGGCTCGAACCAAGGTGTTTACGGACAGGTTACCCTGACATGTTTCGATTGCAACCACTCAATCTCCTCAGAGGGCTTGCCGTTTAACACTCGCAGCCATCGACGACTGCTGACGTCATTAGTCAAACATCAATCCTTAAACCAAATTGTATATAACCTTTGGTAGATCGAAATTTGCTTTGAATGATTATCTATTTTAATTTACTTTAACATGTTTCGTACGAAAAAACAGAAGTAAAGGAACAACATGTTAAAGTAAATTAAAATAGATAATCATTCAAAGGTACGAGAAAACAGAAGTAAAGGAACAACATGTTAAAGTAAATTAAAATAGATAATCATTCAAAGCAAATTTCGATCTACCAAAGGTTAAATACAATTTGGTTTAAGGATTGATGTTTGACTAATGACGTCAGCAGTCGTCGATGGCTGCGAGTGTTAAACGGCAAGCCCTCTGAGGAGATTGAGTGGTTGCAATCGAAACATGTCAGGGTAACCTGTCCGTAAACACCTGGGTTCGAGCCCAGATTGAGTCAAGAATGAAAAATTATCAGTAAATTTTAATTGATTTTCATGTTGTAAAATTCCTTTCTTCATAAAAATAATTTAATGAAAATTAAATTTAATGAACTTAAGCCTAATTAAAAATATAAAAAATTTGGATGAAATTAAAAAATTTTAAATATTAGCGGTGTTTATTCAGTATTAGTGATGTAAAGCGGCCCATACACTTGCAATATTATTGTGTATGATACTCGCCATAATTTTTCTATTTTGTCCTATATTATGCTATAAGTCGCACAAGGTTTTGATTCATTCAATAAAAAGGTGAACATAACCTACAGGAATAACATAAATAGCATTGTACAATGATGCAATCACACTTCTTTTTAATTTCGTTTCGCAATAAAAATCAAAAGTCTTTTGATTGTTGCCAATCTATTGTTCCACCTTCGAATATCACATGCACATTGGCAATATAATTGTACTATACGTAAAATTGAACAATTTAATTACAAGTGTATGAGCCGCTTAATAGGGCAAATGCAAAAAATCCAAGTTTTTTTGTAAAATTAAACAACAAAACACACAGAGATTTCGTTATATTTGATAAAAGTGTTACGATATTTTTGTGGTTTTCATGGGCAACGGCGTATGTCTTAAAACAAATGTTTCAGGAAAGCCGAAAAACCATTCGATGACAATAATATGATTACTTCTTAACTAATTATGATTAGCATGACAATAATTTGATTACATCTTTACTTAGTATGATAACAGAATAATAATATGATGAAGGGAAAAATATTATGTTGTAATATTACGAGTATATTAAGTCATACTATGATTCAATATGGTGACTTCAATCATGCATTTTATCATAGTATGTTGCTCTTAGAATATGTTTACCACAACCATGTTTTTTCTTTGCGTGTATAGTGAAATATTTGATATATGTGAACTAACCTTCGTCGATTTATCCATGTCCGTCTGTAAAAAACTCTTTTTAGAAAATCTAAAAGAAAATAACAATATTGATGTCAAATTGTTTCTAGCTTTCTTAAGCAGTTTGGGGTCGAAATCCAACAAGATCGGTATAGTAGGATAATAGTTATGAATCAAAATGTCTAACAACCAACCTAAAAATTTATAGTTTTGTTATAAACTAACATAATTAGTAGCGGAATGCAATTATTGGTATACGATTTTGCACATATTCGTTTTGTATAACTTGAATTATTATAAAATTAAGTGAAAATCTGTCAATAATTTACCATAGGCCCATATAAAGCCCACAGTCGGAAATACTATAGAAGCATTAAACCGTAACGACAAATCCTATTATTATGAACTTTTGGTGGTCAGTTTTATATGAATAGAAAATATTCTGTCAACTTTTTATAGATTCGTATATAATTTATAATAGGCCCCATACAAGCCTTGTTTCATACGATTTAAAATCACACTGTCAAATTTCGTGAAGATCAGTACATAATTTATGATAAGCCCCATTTAAACCTTAACATCTCTTTAATTTTCCGTCTCACGCGAAACCACTAGTTTTATTGAAACAAATTTTGCTTTTTCAAAGTTTTTCAGATTTTTTATAAACGGTTTATTTTCTTATACATATATTTCATGCATGTTGGTTTTATTATCGCACAGCAAATCCACAAGTTTCTCTCACTGATTGTGTAAGTTTGACATAAAGCAGTTGATAGCTGTCTTAGAACGCCAAATCAATACATTGAAACATGTATGAGCTTTGTGTAAATTTTGTTTGGGCACATCTTGGGTTAAGTTTATGGTAGAGTCGTGGCTCTACAGCATCTATTGAAATCTATAAAGCACGGAAACCTTGTTAAGAAACACGCAAAGAGCCCGTAACAAATTAAAAAAGTCTAAAAACCTCTACAAGAGAGAATCAAAAATTAACAAAATCATTAAAATTGGTTTGTATAATTAACAACAACAAAATATAGTAAAACCTACCTGCCAAAACAATATGCATACATACATAGCTTGAGGAGCCTCTGGTGTGCAATGTCCTAGTTCAGAATAACCTTTTGAAATTAAATTAACTTAATTGTTTAATTTCTATTAAAAAACAAACAAAATTTACCATTTTGTAATGATAAAAATTGTTGTTTAAACCCCGCATAAAAGTACAATTTAAATACAGTTATCATTTTCTCGTTTATTATCACGTACAACTATAGCACCAAAACTATTATATTTTACAATAAATTTAAAATAAACAAAAAATGTTCCTTTTTTATATTTTTAACAAATATTTTGACATTCACAAACACTTATTTAATAAAACAATTTTAGCGCATAAAAATTCATTTGTGTAAATCTTTTTGCGGGTTTTTTTTCAAAAAAAACGCTTCATTGCTGAAAATCGGCTTTGAAAAAAACGTTTTACTGTTTTGACAACACTAATTAAAATTAATGTATAATGCATTAAACACATTCACCACAGCAGGATACACGAACACAAGACTACAAATGCTGCTGGGTGCAATTATAGTCGTGTAGTCAGCTACTGAATTATGATGAAGACGGCAGCTACAATTGAAAAAATATAAACAGCTGTTTCTTTTAATGTCTGTTTATATTTCAGTGGTGCCACTATCACTTTTTTACTTTTATAAAATGAAAAACATGCATAATTGCAGACTTTTATACAAACTTAATTTAAAATTATAAATATATAAATACTTATTTATAATAAATTTTATAACGTAAAAACAATTGAATTTGTTATAAAATATAATAAATATTATAGTTTTGTTGTTTTTGGAAGCAAAAAACAATATAATCTTAACGGCAGATTAAATAAATAAATACATATCAGAGATCAGCAATGAGTAGTGAAAAAGTGAGTAGAGCTAAATCATGACTCATAAATTCTTGTACTTATACGCACTCATACTTATTCCAATGTGATTCAAACTCATATTCACTCAAAAGTTTAATTTTATTCATCGTACTCGTATTTACCAACATTTGTAGTGTTTGATTTAGAATCTACTCAAGTCAATGTGTATAGGCGAAGCAAAATGCGAGGCTGCCAGATTTGTCCCCGAAATAGCAAAGTGACGATTTGGCAATTACAGTTTACTAAAGAACATGTATGAAGTAAACGATTTTTCGGCAAATTTATCTGGCAGCGCTGATTATTAAGTTGTGTGTTTTCTCTGTTGTGTTAAAACGGTAAATGGATGAGCTAAATGAATTGAATCATTGTGAGTATTATAAGTATTTTCTTGAAATTTTAAATCAAGCTGAGGTCATTTATGAGTATGCGTATAATGTCGACGTCGCACTCATAAATATTTCTCTTGTGAGTATGAGTGAATCAGAGTAGTTTAGTTTAAATGATTTCTACGCACTTATACTTACAATTGCATGAGTCAGTATGAGTAGCGAAAAAGCGATTCATTGCTGATCTCTGATACATATAAACAGCATACAAATTTCCGTCAACGAGCGTGGTATAGGTCTTAAAAGTTTCAGAACACTTTGGGTACGTACGTTAATGCATGAAAACTATTCATCAATGCTGCAGTGATGCAAAATGATATTGCTGATGCGTAATCACCAGTTGCAGTTGTGATGCTGATACTTTTGTATTGCACAACAGCTGTGCAAAGTTTGAATTGCAAAGTTTAACTAACAACATAAAATAATAATCAAAACGTTATCAACAATAACGATGTCAAAGTTTATTAAAAATATTGAGCCAACAACTGACCGTTTTCTTATAAATGACAAGAAAAAGCATCACAAAAAATAAATAAAACGATTTCTTTTATGTCAAAAGCTATTGCTTCAGGAAATCAACGAAAACAATAATTGCGAAAATTTGCTGCATAATAAACATAATAAAATTTTTTGACACATAAAAGTCATGCCAAGTTTCTTAAAAGTGATGTTTTTCGAACATTAAACTTTACTTCTGCGCACGTGATACCCAACAACTGCATTTTAGGTTAAAACAGGATCAAAGAAGTACTGGTATTATTAGAAACTACTTCGAAATATCTTTTACATGATGTGTTAAAAATTCCGTTAAGAGCAAATTCCCAAATTAAATATTTCTAGAAAGATTTTTCTACGAAACTTAAAATTCTGTTAGTATATTTATTAAACATAATCTGCCGTATTCATAAAAAATAAAATAAGTTTGAAATGTGTTTTGATGCAAAATTTTCATAAAATTTTTTCCTAAAATACAACTCAAAAGACTATGAATAGGGAAGAATACTTCAAGCTTTTATAAACCATATTTTTAGTAACTCCATCATATAGAATTTTATATTTATAAAGAAAAAAATTTTATTTTGGAAAATTTCTCAATTTATTTATAAGTTTGAGTAAAAATATGTATGTATATAGTAATAATTTATGTACTTGTTACATATTTAATTATTGTTATATGTACATAATTACCTAAGTGTTACGCAAGGCCGAAAACCCGCAATAAAGAAAGTTTATTAAGCAAATATCAAGAGTTAAATAAATAAATATCGACATAATTAAAAGATAAAGCCAATTTTGTTAAAAAAAATGTCAGCCACGGAGTATGAATATAATATTACCTCAAAATTGGTAAATCTGGATGCTTTAAACTCCATGTAAAACACATTTTGAAGCATTTTGCAATGATTCCCATATTTTATAAATTCATTTTTTACCTAAATAGATATGGATAAAGTATTTTGCAATTTTTACGACCTATAACTCCTTAACTAGGAGCGTTGGCGCGAACAACATGTTCCTATAAAACTTCTTTCAAGAATACTAAAAAGTTATATAAATATCAATTTGGTGCTGAGCCGAGTTAATATTATTTTCTGTTAAACAAAAAAAAAAAAAAAAAAAAAAAAATTTTAAGCACTCATTCTTTAAAAATTTTTTTTTATTAGCAACACTTTTTCTGTTTTGTAGTGCACAAAAAAAGAAATTGGTTTAATTTGACTACAACGGCAAAATAAGCACAGACAACAACCTGCAGCATCAAAGTCGGCAAATACAGCGCATATTTGACGAACAGCTGCATACGTTGCGTTTAATTGCCGAAACTGTCTGGAAAATATGCCCCTTGTATAGGAAATTTAATATTCCCACATTATTATTTGGGAATAATAATGTGGAAACATGGTAACAAAAAATTTCATATACAAGGACCATATTTTCCAGACAGTTTCGGCAATTAAACGCAACGTATGCACCTGTTCGTCAAATATGCTCTGCCCACAAAAAACGGTTTTTAAAAGACTTTTAAGACTTTTAGAAGAAAAATATTGAATTTGTATTTCGAAAATATTGCAATTTATAATATATCATCAAAAAAAGTAAAGATTTTTTGTGTTCGCATAATATGCCCTGTACATAAGTATATATATATATATATATATATATATATATATATATATGTCATGGCGATGTGTTGGGGACCGTAAAATTATTAACTTTTTTTTATCGATTTTTGTGCATTTCGACAATTTGGAAACCCAAATACAATATTTTTCTCCAAAACTTTCTACAATTAAAAAAAAACAGTTTTTAGTATGCACCGCATTCATACGGGTCCTGTAATTACGTTACGTTTTCTCTGGGAACCGGGGCTCATAAAAAACTCTGTGTATATCAAAATTCATGTTGCCATACTTACACTTTATTTTGGTATTGGTAATGCAGTTTTCTTTCAATTTTTTAAATGTTATCAACATCATCGCACAGCCTAAACGCCTGAAGCTAAAAACTTGAAATTTGGACGAGAGATTGGTCACTCACCAAATCGGTCCACTAAGACGGGATTTTTGGAAATTCAAAAGTTTAGGGGGTAAAAAAGGGTAAAAACGGGAAAATTCGAAAATTTCAAAACTAAAAGATATACAAAAAAATGTAATACATATCGCTGTTCTTTACAAAAATTAGCGGACAGGTGTCTGGTACTTTTTTGAAATTCGGCCCTTTTAGGGAGTAAACAGGTAAAATCTAAATTTTGGTACTTATTTGAACCACATCTATCTTTAGAACCAATAAACATAGAAACAAAATTTATACCACATTCGAAAGTGATCAAAAAATACGAATATAGATTTGGTACTTTTTCGAAATTCGAACATTTTAGGGGTGAAAATCGTGATTTTTTTGGTACTTTTTTTACAAAACCATTTTTCTCCATTCATTGACATATTCGTACCAAATTATAGGCTCCCACTACAGTACTGAAATTTTTGACACTTTAATGGGAGGAACAAATAGTACCAAAAAAAGGAAATACGTGAAATTTTATACTTTTCTTTAGCTTTTTGGACCAACAACTGGTACTTTTTGAATTTCCGTTAGTATTGGACCTAAAAACATAAAATTAAACATGGAAGGACTTGAGTGAATGACAATCTGTATGAGAGATCTTTTTGGTACTTTTTGGTTTTTTAACTGGTACTTTTTTAAAATTTTCGCTAATATTGGTCTTATGAACATAAAATTAAACCTGCATGGTCCTGAGTGAATGAGAATCTGTAAGAGGGTTTTTTGGTACTTTTTTGTTCTTTAACTGGTAGTTTTTGAATTTCCGTTATTATTGGACCTAGAAACATAAAATTCAACATGTTATGTCCTGAGTGGATGAGAATCTATGAGAGAACATTTTGGTACTTTTTTGTCTTTAAATGGTCCTTTTTGAATCTCCGTTAGTATTGGACCTAGAAACATAAAATTAAACATGCAAGGTCTTGAGTGAATGAGAATCTGTAAAAGCGCATTTTGGTACTTTTTTTTCTTTAGCTGGTACTTTTTTAATTTCCGTAAGTAATGGACCTAGAAATATAAAATTAAACATGCAAGGTCCTGAGTGAATAAGAATCTCAAAAAGCGCTTATTGGTACTTTTAAGTTCTTAAACTGGTACTTTTTTAATTTCCGTAAGTATTGGACCTATAAACATAAAATTTAAGATGCACTGTCCTGGGTGGATGAAAATATATAAGAGGGAACTTTTTGTTCTTTTTTATTCTTTGACTGGTACTTTTTGAATTTCCATTGGTATTGGACCTAGAAAGATAAAATTAAACATGCAAGCTCCTGAGTGAATGAGAATCTGTAAGAGGGCTTTTTGGTACTTTTTTGTTCTTTAACTGGTACTCTTTGAATTTCCGTTGTTATTGGACCTAGAAACATAAAATTCATCATGCAATGTCCTGAGTGAATGAGAATCTGTAAAAGCGCATTTTGGAACTTTTTTGTTGTTTGTAAGTAATGGATCTAGAAACAAAATTAAACATGCAAGGTCCTGAGTAAATGACAATCTAAGAGGGCTTTTTGGAATTTTTTTTGTTCATTTACTATTACTTTTTGAATTCCCGTTAGTATTGGACCTAGAAACATTAAATTAAACATGCAAGGTCCTGAGTGAATGAGAATCTGTAGAGGGCCGTTTGGTACTTTTGTTGTTTTTTAACTGGTACTTTTTGAAAATTTGAAAATTCAGCATGCAATGTTATGATTGGATGAGGATCTATAAGATGGAACTTTTTGTTACATTTTTATTTATTAACTTGAATTTCCGTTAGTATTTGACCTAAGAAAGATAAAATTAAACATGCAAGGTCCTGAGTGAATGAGATTCTGTTAGAGGTTTTTGGTACTATTTTGTTCTTTAACTGTCACCTTATTAATATCCGTATTTATTAGATCTAGAAACATAAAATTAAACATGCAAGTTCTTTTTTGAAAATTGGTCCTTTTGGGGAGTAAACGCGTTAAGCCTGTTCATATTTTGGAACCTTTTTGTCACGCCATCTATCTTTTAAAGCAAAACATTTTCTGCATTCTATGACAAAAACGTACAAAATTATGGGCTCCTCCTACAACATTGAAATTTTTAATACATAAATGGGGAGAAAATAGTATCAAAAATGATAATACGGGAAATTAACATTCTTTTATTTGCTTTTATGTTCTATGAGTGGTACTTTTTGAATTTTCTATAATATTGACCTTAGAAACACAAAATTATAGGTGTAAAGCCCTGTGTGAATATCAACCTATGAGATGAAAAATGTTGGAACTTTTTGCTAAAACCTAGATACATGTACTTTAGCATATCATGTTCATGAAAGAAAAGACCCGATTACAAAGTAGCGGGTTAAATGCAAGAATTAAAACACGATTGGTTCTAGAAAAAGAAAGTTTGGCATAAAAATATGTCTACGAAGTAATAGGAGACGCTAACGAAGTAGCGGGTTAAATGCTAGTATTTCAATAATTTTATTTAAAAAGGGTGGTTTTTGGCGATTTATAGCTAAACTCAATTATTATTTAAAAAATTTAGCGATTTTTTATTGTTTGTTTCATTATATTTCAATAATTTTATTTAAACAGGGTGGTTTTTGGCAATTTATAGCTAAACTCAATTATTATTTAAAAAATTTAGCGATTTTTTATTGTTTTTTTCATTATATTTCAATAATCTTATTTAAAAAAGGGTGGTTTTTAGCGATTTATAGCTAAATTCAATTATAATTGAAAAAATTTAGCGATTTTTTATTGTTTTTTATTATATTTCAATAATTTTATTTAAAAAATTTAGCGATTTTTTATTGTTTTTTCGTTATATTTCAATAATTTTATTTAAAAAAGGGTGGTTTTTGGCGATTTATAGCTAAATTCAATTATTATTTGAAAAATGTAGCGATTTTTTATTGTTTTTTCATTATATTTCAATAATTTTATTTAAAAAATTTAGCGATTTTTTATTGTTTTTTCATTATATTTCAATAATTTTATTTAAAAAAGGGTGGTTTTTGGCGATTTATAGCTAAATTCAATTATTATTTGAAAAATGTAGCGATTTTTTATTGTTTTTGCATTATATTTCAATAATTTTATTTAAAAAATTTAGCGATTTTTTATTGTTTTTTCATTATATTTCAATAATTTTATTTAAAAAAGGGTGGTTTTTGGCGATTTATAGCTAAATTCAATTATTATTTGAAAAAAGTAGCGATTTTTTATTGTTTTTTCATTATATTTCAATAATTTTATCTAAAAAATTTAGCGATTTTTTTTATTGTTTTTTCATTATATTTCAATAATTTTATTTAAAAAAGGGTGGTTTTTGGCGATTTTAGCTAAATTCAATTATTGTTTGAAAAATGTAGCGATTTTTTATTGTTTTTTCATTATATTTCAATATATACATATATATATATATTTTGGCGATTTATAGCTAAATTCAATTATTATTTAAAAAATGTAGCGATTTTTTATTGATTTTTCATTATATTTCAATAATTGAAGCACAGCCGCCAATAACGTTTTAAGTTACAAAATAATAATTTTTCAGGAGAGCAAAAAAACGTTTTTTGACAAGCAGCATTATTTGTTTTAAAAAATTTTTTTTCTATTATTTAAAATAGTGATAATAAAAACTTTAATGCAAAAGGCTTTTAAAACATTATTCCGCACTGCAAAACCATTTCGGTTTCATCATTATGTTAGTAACTTGCAATGTTCTTCCACTGGCTGACACTTTGTACGCCATTTTGAAGGCGTTAAGGTGCATAGTTTTGGTTGATTTGATGTTTAAACTGTGTAAGAGAGTAAAGTCAACGTTTATCTGCAAAAAAACAGTTTTTGCAAAATGTGGCGTTTACAACGTTTTTCGCGGCTTTGCTTCAATTTTATTTAAAAAATTTAGCGGTTTTTTATTGTTTTTTCATTATATTTCAATAAATTTATTTAAAAAAGTGTGGTTTTTGGCGATTTATAGCTAAATTCAATTATTATTTGAAAAATGTAGCGATTTTTTATTGTTTTTTCATTATATTTCAATAATTTTATTTAAAAAAGGGTGGTTTTTGGCGATTTATAGCTAAATTCAATTATTATTTGAAAAATGTAGCGATTTTTTATTGTTTTTTCATTATATTTCAATAATTTTATTTAAAAAATTTAGCGATTTTTTATTGTTTTTTCATTATATTTCAATAATTTTATTTAAAAAAGGGTGTTTTTTGGCGATTTATAGCTAAATTCAATTACTAGTTAAACAATTTAGAAATTTTTTATTGTTTTTTCATTATATTTCAATAATTTTATTTAATAACGGGTGGTTTTTAGCGATTTATAGCTAAATTCAATTACTAGTTAAACAATTTAGAAATTTTTTATTGTTTTTTCATTATATTTCAATAATTTTATTTAAAAACGGGTGGTTTTTAGCGATTTATAGCTAAATTCAATTATTAGTTAAGCAATTTAGCGATTTTTTTTTGTTTTTTCATTTTATTTAAATAATTTTATTTAATAACGGGTGGTTTTTAGCGATTTATAGCTAAATTTAATTATTAGTTAAGCAATTTAGCGATTTTTTATTGTTTTTTCATTATATTTCAATAATTTTATTTAAAAAAGGGTGGTTTTAGGCGATTTATAGCTAAATTCAATTATTGTGTGAAAAATGTAGCGATTTTGTATTGTTTTTTCATTATATTTCAATAATTTTATTTAATAACGGGTGGTTTTTAGCGATTTATAGCTAAATTCAATTATTAGTTAAGCAATTTAGCGATTTTTTATTGTTTTTTCATTTTATTTAAATAATTTTATTTAATAACGGGTGGTTTTTAGCGATTTATAGCTAAATTTAATTATTAGTTAAGCAATTTAGCGATTTTTTATTGTTTTTTCATTATATTTCAATAATTTTATTTAAAAAAGGGTGGTTTTTGGTGATTTATAGCTAAATTCAATTACTAGTTAAAAAATTTAGCGATTTTTTATTGTTTTTTCATTATATTTCAATAATTTTATTTAATAACGGGTGGTTTTTAGCGATTTATAGCTAAATTCAATTATTAGTTAAGCAATTTAGCGATTTTTTATTGTTTTTTCATTATATTTCAATAATTTTATTTAAAAAAGGGTGGTTTTTGGCGATTTATAGCTAAATTCAATTATTATTTAAAAAATGTAGCAATTTTTTATTGTTTTTTCATTATATTTCAATAATTTTATTTAAAAAATTTAGTGATTTTTTATTGTTTTTCATTATATTTCAATAATTTTATTAAAAAAATGGTGGTTTTTAGCGATTTATAGCTAAATTCAATTATTTAGCGATTTTTTTTTATTATATTTCAATAATTTTATTTAAAAAAGGGGGGTTTTTAGCGATTTATAGCTAAATTCAATTATTATTTAAAAAATTTTGCGATTTTTATTGTTTTTTCATTATATTTCAATAATTTTATTTAAAAATGAGTGGTTTTAGGCGATTTATAGCTAAATTCAATTATTATTTGAAAAATGTAGCGATTTTTTATTGTTTTTTCATTATATTTCAATAATTTTATTAAAAAACTGGTGGTTTTTAGCGATTTATAGCTAAATTCAATTATTAGTTAAACAATTTAGCGATTTTTTATTGTTTTTTCATTATATTTCAATAATTTTATTTAAAAAATGTTGGTTTTTGACGATTTATAGCTAAATTCAATTATTATTTAAACAATGTAGCGATTTTTTATTGTTTTTTCAATATATTTCAATAATTTTATTTAAAAATGAGTGGTTTTAGGCGATTTATAGCTAAATTCAATTATTATTTGAAAAATGTAGCGATTTTTTATTGTTTTTTCATTATATTTCAATAATTTTATTTAAAAAATTTAGCGATTTTTATTGTTTTTTCATTATATTTCAATAATTTTATTTAAAAAAGGGTGGTTTTTGGCGATTTATAGCTAAATTCAATTACTAGTTAAACAATTTAGCGATTTTTTATTGTTTTTTCATTATATTTCAATAATTTTATTTAATAACGGGTGGTTTTTAGCGATTTATACCTAAATTCAATTATTAGTTAAGCAATTTAGCGATTTTTTATTGTTTTTTCATTATATTTCAATAATTTTATTTAAAAAAGGGTGGTTTTTGGCGATTTATAGCTAAATTCAATTATTATTTGAAAAATGTAGCGATTTTTTATTGTTTTTTCATTATATTTCAATAATTTTATTTAAAAAATTTAGCGATTTTTTATTGTTTTTTCATTATATTTCAATAATTTTATTTAAAAAAGGGTGGTTTTTGGCGATTTATAGCTAAATTCAATTACTAGTTAAACAATTTAGCGATTTTTTATTGTTTTTTCATTATATTTCAATAATTTTATTTAATAACGGGTGGTTTTTAGCGATTTATACCTAAATTCAATTATTAGTTAAGCAATTTAGCGATTTTTTATTGTTTTTTCATAATATTTCAATAATTTTATTTAAAAAAGGGTGGTTTTAGGCGAATTATAGCTAAATTCAATTATTATTAAAAAAATGTAGCGATTTTTTATTGTTTTTTCATTATATTTCAATAATTTTATTTAAAAAAGGGTGGTTTTTGGCGATTTATAGCTATATTCAATTACTAGTAAAACAATTTAGCGATTTTTTATTGTTTTTTCATTATATTTCAATAATTTTATTTAATAACGGGTGGTTTTTAGCGATTTATAGCTAAATTCAATTATTAGTTAAGCAATTGAGACATTTTTTATTGTTTTTTCATTATATTTCAATAATTTTATTTAAAAAAGGGTGGTTTTTGGCGATTTATAGCTAAATTCAATTATTATTTAAAAAATGTAGCGATTTTTTATTGTTTTTTCAATATATTTCAATAATTTTATTTAAAAATGAGTGGTTTTAGGCGATTTATAGCTAAATTCAATTATTTTTTAAAAAGTTTGCGATTATTTATTGTTTTTTCATTATATTTCAATAACTTTATTTAAAAAAGGGTGGTTTTTGGCGATTTATAGCTAAATTCAATTATTATTTGAAAAATGTAGCGATTTTTTATTGTTTTTTCATTATATTTCAATAATTTTATTTAAAAAAGTGTGGTTTTTGGCGATTTATGGCTAAATTCAATTATTATTTAAAAAATTTTGCGATTTAATATTGTTTTTTCATTATATTTCAATAATTTTATTTAAAAAAGGGTGGTTTTTGGCGATTTATAGCTAAATTCAATTATTATTTAAAAAATGTATCGATTTTTTATTGTTTTTTCATTATATTTCAATAATTTTATTTAAAAAATTTAGTGATTTTTTATTGTTTTTCATTATATTTCAATAATTTTATTTAAACAAGGGTGGTTTTTAGCGATTTATAGCTAAATTCAATTATTTAGCGATTTTTTTTTATTGTTTTTTTATTATATTTCAATAATTTTATTTAAAAAATGTTGGTTTTTGGCGATTTATAGCTAAATTCAATTATTATTTAAAAAATTTAGCGATTTTTATTGTTTTTTCAATATAGTTCAATAATTTTATTTAAAAATGAGTGGTTTTAGGCGATTTATAGCTAAATTCAATTATTTTTTAAAAAGTTTGCGATTATTTATTGTTTTTTCATTATATTTCAATAACTTTATTTAAAAAAGGGTGGTTTTTGGCGATTTATAGCTAAATTCAATTATTATTTGAAAAATGTAGCGATTTTTTATTGTTTTTTCATTATATTTCAATAATTTTATTTAAAAAAGTGTGGTTTTTGGCGATTTATAGCTAAATTCAATTATAATTTAAAAAATTTTGCGATTTTTATTGTTTTTTCGTTATATTTCAATAATTTTATTTAAAACTGGTGGTTTTTAGCGATTTATAGCTAAATTCAATTATTAGTTAAACAATTTAGCGATTTTTTATTGTTTTTTCATTATATTTCAATAACTTTATTTAAAAAAGGGTGGTTTTTAACGATTTGTAGCTAAATTCAATTATTATTTAAAAAATTTAGCGATTTTTATTGTTTTTTCATTACATTTCAATAATTTTATTTAAAAAAGCGTGGTTTTGGGCGATTTATAGCTAAATTCAATTACTAGTTAAACAATTTAGCGATTTTTTATTGTTTTATAGCTAAATTCAATTATTAGTTAAGCAATTTAGCGATTTTTATTGTTTTTTCAATATATTTCAACAATTTTATTTAAAAAAGGGTGGTTTTTGGCGATTTATAGCTAAATTCAATTATTATTTGAAAAATGTAGCGATTTTTTATTGTTTTTTCATTATATTTCAATAATTTTATTTAAAAAATTTAGCGATTTTTTATTGTTTTTTCATTATATTTCAATAATTTTATTTAAAAAAGGGTGGTTTTTGGCGTTTTATAGCTAAATTCAAATATTATTTGAAAAATGTAGCGAGTTTTATTGTTTTTTCATTATATTTCAATAATTTTATTTAAAAAAGGGTGGTTTTTGGCGATTTAAAGCTAAATTCAATTATTTTTTTAAAAATTTGGCGATTTTTATTGTTTTTTCATTATATTTCAATAATTTTATTTAAAACTGGTGGTTTTTAGCGATTTATAGCTAAATTCAATTATTAGTTAAGCAATTTAGCGATTTTTATTGTTTTTTCAATATATTTCAACAATTTTATTTAAAAAAGGGTGGTTTTTGGCGATTTATAGCTAAATTCAATTATTATTTGAAAAATGTAGCGATTTTTTATTGTTTTTTCATTATATTTCAATAATTTTATTTAAAAAATTTAGCGATTTTTTATTGTTTTTTCATTATATTTCAATAATTTTATTTAAAAAAGGGTGGTTTTTGGCGTTTTATAGCTAAATTCAAATACTATTTGAAAAATGTAGCGAGTTTTATTGTTTTTTCATTATATTTCAATAATTTTATTTAAAAAAGGGTGGTTTTTGGCGATTTATAGCTAAATTCAATTATTTTTTTAAAAATTTTGCGATTTTTATTGTTTTTTCATTATATTTCAATAATTTTATTTAAAACTGGTGGTTTTTAGCGATTTATAGCTAAATTCAATTATTAGTTAAACAATTTAGCGATTTTTTATTGTTTTTTCATTATATTTCAATAACTTTATTTAAAAAAGGGTGGTTTTTAGCGATTTGTTGCTAAATTCAATTATTATTTAAAAAATTTAGCGATCTTTATTGTTTTTTCATTACATTTCAATAATTTTATTTAAAAAAGCGTGGTTTTGGGCGATTTATAGCTAAATTCAATTACTAGTTAAACAACTTAGCGATTTTTTTTTGTTTTTTCATTATATATCAATAATTTTATTTAAAACTGGTGGTTCTTAGCGATTTATAGCTAAATTCAATTATTAGTTAAACAATTTAGCGATTTTTTATTGTTTTATAGCTAAATTCAATTACTAATCAAACAATTTAGCGATTTTTTATTGTTTTTTCATTATATTTCAATAATTTTATTTAATAACGGGTGGTTTTTAGCGATTTATAGCTAAATTCAATTATTATTTAAAAAAATTTTAGCGATTTTTATTGTTTTTTCATTATATTTCAATAATTTTATTTAAAAAAGGGTGGTTTTTGGCGATTCATAGCTAAATTAAATTTTTATTTAAAAAATGTAGCGGTTTTTTATTGTTTTTTCATTATATTTCAATAATTTTATTTAATAACGGGTGGTTTTTAGCGATTTATAGCTAAATTCAATTATTATTAAAAAAAAATTAGCGATTTTTTATTGTGTGTTTCATTATATTTCAATAATTTTATTTAAAAAAGCGTGTTTTTGGGCGATTTATAGCTAAATTAAATTACTAGTTAAACAATTTAGCGATTTTTTATTGTTTTTTCATTATATTTCAATAATTTTATTTAAAACGGGTGGTTTTTGGCGATTTATAGCTAAATTCAATTATTATTTAAAAAAATTTTGCGATTTTTATTGTTTTTTCATTATATTTCAATAATTTTATTTAATAACGGGTGGTTTTTAGCGATTTATAGCTAAATTCAATTATTATTTAAAAAAAATTATCGATTTTTTTATTGTGTGTTTCATTATATTTCAATAATTTTATTTAAAAAAGCGTGGATTTGGGCGATTTATAGCTAAATTCAATTACTAGTTAAACAATTTAGCGATTTTTTATTGTTTTTTCATTATATTTCAATAATTTTATTTAATAACGGGTGGTTTTTAGCGATTTATAGCAAAATTCAATTATTAGTTAAACAATTTAGCGATTTTTTAGATTTTTTATTGTTTTTTCATTAAATTTCAATAATTTTATTTAATACGGGTGGTTTTTGGCGATTTATATCTAAATTAAATTATTATTTAAAAAATTTAGCGATTTTTTCATTATATTTCAATAATTTTTTTTAAAAAGGGTAGTTTTGGCGATTTATAGCTAATTTCAATTCTTATTTAAAACATTTAGCGATTTTTTATTGTTTGTTTCATTATATTTCAATAACTTATAGCTAAATTCAATTATTATTTAAATAATTTAGCGATTTTGTATTCTTTTTAATTTTTTTTTTCATTCATTATTTTTTAAATAAAATTATTGAAATATAATGAAAAAACAATAAAAATCGCTAAATTTTTTAAATAATAATTGAATTTAGCAACAAATCGCTAAAAACCACCCTTTTTTAAATAAAGTTATTAAAATATAATGAAAAAAACAATAAAAAATCGCTAAATTGTTTAACTAATAATTGCATTTAGCTATAAATCGCTAAAAACCACCAGTTTTAAATAAAATTATTGAAATATAATGAAAAAACAATAAAAAATCGCTGAATTTTTTAAATAATAATATAAATCGACAAAAACCACCCTTTTATAAATAAAATTATTGAAATATATTGAAAAAACAATAAAAAATCGCAAAATTTTTTAAATAATAATTGAATTTAGCTATAAGTCGCCAAAAACCACACTTTTTTAAATAAAATTATTGAAATATAATGAAAAAACAATAAAAATCGCTAAATTTTTTAAAAAATAATTGAATTTAGCTATAAATCGCTAAAAACCACCCTTTTTTAAATAAAGTTATTGAAATATAATGAAAAAACAATAAAAATCGCAAAATTTTTTAAATAATAATTGAATTTAGCTATAAATCGCCAAAAACCACACTTTTTTAAATAAAATTATTGAAATATAATGAAAAAACAATAGAAAATCGCTAAATTTTTTTTAAAAAATAATTCAATTTAGCTATAAATCGCTAAAAACCACCCTTTTTTAAATATATTTATAAAATAATAATTGAATTTAGCTATAAATCGCTAAAACCACCCTTTTTTAATTAAAATTATTGAAATATAATAAAACAAACAATAAAAAATTGCTAAATTTTTTAAATAATAGTTGAATTTAGCTATAAATCGCCTAAAACCAACCATTTTTAAATAAAATTATTGTTATATAATAAAAAACAATAAAAAATAGCTAAATTTTTTAAATAATAATTGAATTTAGCTATAAATCGCTAAAAACCACCCTTTTTTAAATAAAATTATTGAAATATAATGAAAAAACAATAAAAAATCGCTACATTTTTTAAATAATAATTCAATTTAGCTATAAATCGCTAAAAACCACCCTTTTTGTAAATAAAATTATTGAAAAATAATGAAAAAACAATAAAAAAAATCGCTAAATTGTTTAACTAATAATTGAATTTAGCTATAAATCGCTAAAAACCACTCGTTATTAGATAAAATTATTGAAATAAAATGAAACAAACAATAAAAAATCGCTAAATTTTTTAAATAATAATTGAATTTTGCTATAAATCGCCAAAAACCACAATTTTTTAAATAAAATTATTGAAATATAATGAAACACACATTAAAAATCGCTAAATTTTTTAAAAAATTATTGAATTTAGCTATAAATCACCAAAAGCCACCCTTTTTTTAATAAAATTATTGAAATATAATGAAAAAACAATAAAAATATAAGGAAAAAACAATAAACAATCGCTAAATTTTTTAAATAATAATTGAATTTTGCTATTAATCACCAAAAACCACCCTTGTTTAAATAAAATTATTGAAATATAATGAAAAAACAATAAAAATATAAGGAAAAAACAATAAACAATCGCTAAATTTTTTAAATAATAATTGAATTTTGCTATAAATCGCCAAAAACCACAATTTTTTAAATAAAATTATTGAAATATAATGAAACACCCAATAAAAAATCGCAAACTTTTTTAAATAATAATTGAATTTTGCTATAAATCACCAAAAACCACCCTTTTTTAAATAAAATTATTGAAATATAATGAAAAAACAATAAAAAATCCCTAAATTTTTTAAATAATAATTGAATTTAGCTATAAATCGCCTAAAACCACTCATTTTTAAATAAAATTATTGAAATATATTGAAAAAACAATAAAAATCGCTAAATTGCTTAACTAATAATTGAATTTAGCTATAAATCGGTAAAAACCACCCGTTATTAAATAAAATTATTGAAATATAATGAAAAAAACAATAAAAAATCGCTACATTTTTCAAATAATAATTGAATTTAGCTATAAATCGCCAAAAACCACCCTTTTTTAAATAAAATGATTGAAATATAATGAAAAAACAATAAAAAATCGCTAAATTTTTTAAATAAAATTATTGAAATATAATGAAAAAACAATAAAAATATAAGGAAAAAACAATAAACAATCGCTAAATTTTTTAAATAATAATTGAATTTTGCTATAAATCGCCAAAAACCACAATTTTTTAAATAAAATTATTGAAATATAATGAAACACACAATAAAAAATCGCAAATTTTTTTAAATAATAATTGAATTTTGCTATAAATCAACAAAAACCACCCTTTTTTAAATAAAATTATTGAAATATAATGAAAAAACAATAAAAAATCCCTAAATTTTTTAAATAATAATTGAATTTAGCTATAAAGCACCAAAAACCACCCTTTTTTAAATAAAATTATTGAAATATAATGAAAAAACTAAAAAAAAAAAAAAGGAAAAAACAATAAACAATCGCTAAATTGTTTAACTAATAATTGAATTTAGCTATAAATCGCTAAAAACCACCAGTTTTAAATAAAATTATTGAAATATAACGAAAAAACAATAAAAATCGCAAAATTTTTTAAATAATAATTGAATTTAGCTATAAATCGCCAAAAACCACACTTTTTTAAATAAAATTATTGAAATATAACGAAAAAACAATAAACAATCGCTAAATTTTTTAAATAATAATTGAATTTTGCTATAAATCGCCAAAAACCACAATTTTTTAAATAAAATTATTGAAATATAATGAAAAAACAATAAAAAATCCCTAAATTTTTTAAATAATAATTGAATTTAGCTATAAAGCACCAAAAACCACCCTTTTTTAAATAAAATTATTGAAATATAATGAAAAAACAAAAAAAATATAATGAAAAAACAATAAACAATCGCTAAATTGTTTAACTAATAATTGAATTTAGCTATAAATCGCTAAAAACCACCAGTTTTAAATAAAATTATTGAAATATAACGAAAAAACAATAAAAATCGCAAAATTTTTTAAATAATAATTGAATTTAGCTATAAATCGCCAAAAACCACACTTTTTTAAATAAAATTATTGAAATATAACGAAAAAACAATAAACAATCGCTAAATTTTTTAAATAATAATTGAATTTTGCTATAAATCAACAAAAACCACCCTTTTTTAAATAAAATTATTGAAATATAATGAAAAAACAATAAAAAATCCCTAAATTTTTTAAATAATAATAGAATTTAGCTATAAAGCGCCAAAAACCACCCTTTTTTAAATAAAATTATTGAAATATAATGAAAAAACAAAAAAAATATAATGAAAAAACAAAAAACAATCGCTAAATTATTTAAATAATAATTGAATTTTGCTATAAATCGCCAAAAACCACAATTTTTTAAATATAATTATTGAAATATAATGAAACACACAATAAAAAACCGCAATTTTTTTTAAATAATAATTGAATTTTGCTATAATCAACAAAAACCACCCTTTTTTAAATAAAATTATTGAAATATAATGAAAAAACAATAAAAAATCCCTAAATTTTGTAAATAATAATTGAATTTAGCTATAAAGCACCAAAAACCACCCTTTTTTAAATAAAATTATTGAAATATAATGAAAAAACAAAAAAAAAATATAATGAAAAAACAATAAACAATCGCTAAATTTTTTAAATAATAATTGAATTTTGCTATAAATCGCCAAAAACCACAATTTTTTAAATAAAATTATTGAAATATAATGAAACACACAATAAAAAATCGCTAAATTGTTTAACTAATAATTGAATTTAGCTATAAATCGCTAAAAACCACCAGTTTTAAATAAAATTATTGAAATATAACGAAAAAACAATAAAAATCGCAAAATTTTTTAAATAATAATTGAATTTAGCTATAAATCGCCAAAAACCACGCTTTTTTAAATAAAATTATTGAAATATAATGAAAAAACAATAAAAATCGCAAAATTTTTTAAATTATAATTGAATTTAGCTATAAATCGCTAAAAACCACCCTTTTTTAAATAAAGTTATTGAAAAATAATGAAAAAACAATAAAAATCGCAAAATTTTTTAAATAATAATTGAATTTAGCTATAAATCGCCAAAAACCACCCTTTTTTAAATAAAATTATTGAAATATAATGAAAAAACACTAAAAAATCCCTAAATTTTGTAAATAATAATTGAATTTAGCTATAAAGCACCAAAAACCACCCTTTTTTAAATAAAATTATTGAAATATAATGAAAAAACAAAAAAAAATATAATGAAAAAACAATAAACAATCGCTAAATTTTTTAAATAATAATTGAATTTAGCTATAAATCGCTAAAAACCACCCTTTTTTAAATATATTTATAAAATAATAATTGAATTTAGCTATAAATCGCTAAAACCACCCTTTTTTAATTAAAATTATTGAAATATAATAAAACAAACAATAAAAAATTGCTAAATTTTTTAAATAATAGATGAATTTAGCTATAAATCGCCTAAAACCAACCATTTTTAAATAAAATTATTGTTATATAATGAAAAAACAATAAAAAATCGCAAAATTTTTTAAATAATAATTGAATTTAGCTATAAATCGCTAAAAACCACCCTTTTTTAAATAAAATTATTGAAATATAATGAAAAAACAATAAAAAATCGCTACATTTTTTAAATAATAATTCAATTTAGCTATAAATCGCTAAAAACCACCCTTTTTTAAATAAAATTATTGAAAAATAATGAAAAAACAATAAAAAATCGCTAAATTGTTTAACTAATAATTGAATTTAGCTATAAATCGCTAAAAACCACCCGTTATTAGATAAAATTATTGAAATAAATGAAACAAACAATAAAAAATCGCAAAATTTTTAAATGATAATTGAATTTAGCTATAAATCGCCAAAAACCACCCTTTTTTAAATAAAATTATTGAAAAATAATGAAAAAACAATAAAAAATCGCTAAATTGTTTAACTATCAATTGAATTTAGCTATAAATCGCTAAAAACCACCCGTTATTAGATAAAATTATTGAAATAATATGAAACAAACAATAAAAAATCGCAAAATTTTTAAATAATAATTGAATTTTGCTATAAATCACCAAAAACCACCTTTTTTTTAAATAAAATTATTGAAATATAATGAAAAAACAATAAAAATCGCTAAATTGTTAAACTAATAATTGAATTTAGCTATAAATCGCTAAAAACCACCCGTTATTAGATAAAATTATTGAAATAATATGAAACAAACAATAAAAAATCGCTAAATTGTTAAATAATAATTGAATTTTGCTATAAATCACCAAAAACCACCCTTTTTTAAATAAAATTATTGAAATATAATGAAAAAACAATAAAAATCGCTAAATTGTTTAACTAATAATTGAATTTAGCTATAAAGCACCAAAAACTACCCTTTTTTTAATAAAATTATTGAAATATAATGAAAAAACAATAAAAAATCGCTAAATTGTTTAACTAATAATTGAATTTAGCTATAAATCGCTAAAAACCACCCGTTATTAGATAAAATTATTGAAATAATATGAAACAAACAATAAAAAATCGCTAAATTGTTAAATAATAATTGAATTTTGCTATAAATCACCAAAAACCACCCTTTTTTTAAATAAAATTATTGAAATATAATGAAAAAACAATAAAAATCGCTAAATTGTTTAACTAATAATTGAATTTAGCTATAAATCGCTAAAAACCACCCGTTATTAGATAAAATTATTGAAATAATATGAAACAAACAATAAAAAATCGCTAAATTTTTAAATAATAATTGAATTTTGCTATAAATCACCAAAAACCACCCTTTTTTTAAATAAAATTATTGAAATATAATGAAAAAACAATAAAAATCGCTAAATTGTTAAACTAATAATTGAATTTAGCTATAAAGCACCAAAAACTACCCTTTTTTAAATAAAATTATTGAAATATAATGAAAAAACAATAAAAATCGCTAAATTGTTAAACTAATAATTGAATTTTGCTATAAATCGCCAAAAACCACAATTTTTTAAATAAAATTATTGAAATATAATGAAAAAACAATAAAAATATAAGGAAAAAACAATAAACAATCGCTAAATTTTTTAAATAATAATTGAATTTTGCTATAAATCACCAAAAACCACCCTTGTTTAAATAAAATTATTGAAATATAATGAAAAAACAATAAAAATATAAGGAAAAAACAATAAACAATCGCTAAATTTTTTAAATAATAATTGAATTTTGCTATAAATCGCCAAAAACCACAATTTTTTAAATAAAATTATTGAAATATAATGAAACACACAATAAAAAATCGCAAATTTTTTTAAATAATAATTGAATTTTGCTATAAATCACCAAAAACCACCCTTTTTTAAATAAAATTATTGAAATATAATGAAAAAACAATAAAAAATACCTAAATTTTTTAAATAATAATTGAATTTAGCTATAAATCGCCTAAAACCACTCATTTTTAAATAAAATTATTGAAATATATTGAAAAAACAATAAAAATCGCTAAATTGCTTAACTAATAATTGAATTTAGCTATAAACTAAAAACCACCCATTATTAAATAAAATTATTGAAATATAATGAAAAAACAATAAAAATCGCTAAATTTTTTTAAATAATAATTGAATTTAGCTATAAATCTCTAAAAACCACCCTTTTTTAAATAAAATGATTGAAATATAATGAAAAAACAATAAAAAATCGCTAAATTTTTTAAATAAAATTATTGAAATATAATGAAAAAACAATAAACAATCGCTAAATTTTTTAAATAATAATTGAATTTTGCTATAAATCGCCAAAAACCACAATTTTTTAAATAAAATTATTGAAATATAATGAAACACACAATAAAAAATCGCAAATTTTTTTAAATAATAATTGAATTTTGCTATAAATCAACAAAAACCACCCTTTTTTAAATAAAATTATTGAAATATAATGAAAAAACAATAAAAAATCCCTAAATTTTTTAAATAATAATTGAATTTAGCTATAAAGCACCAAAAACCACAATTTTTTAAATAAAATTATTGAAATATAATGAAAAAACAAAAAAAAAAATATAATGAAAAAACAATAAACAATCGCTAAATTTTTTAAATAATAATTGAATTTTGCTATAAATCGCCAAAAACCATAATTTTTTAAATAAAATTATTGAAATATAATGAAACACACAATAAAAAATCGCTAAATTTTTTAAATAATAATTGAATTTAGCTATAAATCCCCAAAAGCCACCCTTTTTTTAATAAAATTATTGAAATATAATGAAAAAACAATAAAAAATCGCTAAATTTTTTAAATAATAATTGAATTTAGCTATAAAGCACCAAAAACTACCCTTTTTTAAATAAAATTATTGAAATATAATGAAAAAACAATAAACAATCGCTAAATTTTTTAAATTATAATTGAATTTAGATATAAATCGCCAAAAACCACAATCTTTTAAATAAAATTATTGAAATATAATGAAACACACAATAAAAAATCGCTAAATTTTTTAAAAAAATATTGAATTTAGCTATAAATCACCAAAAGCCACCCTTTTTTTAATAAAATTATTGAAATATAATTAAAAAACAATAAAAATATAAGGAAAAAACAATAAACAATCGCAAAGTTTTTTAAATAATAATTGAATTTTGCTATAAATCGCCAAAAACCACAATTTTTTAAATCAAATTATTAAAATATAATGAAACAAACAATAAACAATCGCTAAATTTTTTAAAAAATAATTGAATTTAGCTATAAATCACCAAAAACCACCCTTTTTTAAATAAAATTATTAAAATATAATGAAACAAACAATAAAAAATCGCTAAATTTTTAAAATAATAATTGAATTTAGCTATAAATCACCAAAAACCACCCTTTTTTAAATAAAATTATTAAAATATAATGAAACAAACAATAAAAAATCGCTAAATTTTTAAAATAATAATTGAATTTAGCTATAAATCACCAAAAACCACCCTTGTTTAAATAAAATTATTGAAATATAATGAAAAAACAAAAAAAATATAATGAAAAAACAATAAACAATCGCTAAATTTTTTTAATAATAATTGAATTTTGCTATAAATCGCCAAAAACCACAATTTTTTAAATAAAATTATTGAAATATAATGAAACACACAATAAAAAATCGCTAATTTTTTTAAAAAATTATTGAATTTAGCTATAAATCACCAAAAACCACCCTTTTTTTAAATAAAATTATTAAAATATAATGAAACAAACAATAAAAAATCGCTAAATTTTTAAAATAATAATTGAATTTAGCTATAAATCACCAAAAACCACCCTTGTTTAAATAAAATTATTGAAATATAATGAAAAAACAAAAAAAATATAATGAAAAAACAATAAACAATCGCTAAATTTTTTTAATAATAATTGAATTTTGCTATAAATCGACAAAAACCACAATTTTTTAAATAAAATTATTGAAATATAATTAAACACACAATAAAAAATCGCAAATTTTTTTAAATAATAATTGAATTTTGCTATAAATCACCAAAAACCACCCTTTTTTAAATAAAATTATTGAAATATAATGAAAAAACAATAAAAAATCGCTAAATTTTTTAAATAATAATTGAATTTAGCTATAAAGCACCAAAAACTACCCTTTTTTAAATAAAATTATTGAAATATAAAGAAAAAACAATAAAAATATAATGAAAAAACAATAAACAATCGCTAAATTTTTTAAATAATAATTGAATTTAGCTATAAATCGCCAAAGACCACAATTTTTTAAATAAAATTATTGAAATATAATGAAACACACAATAAAAAATCGCTAATTTTTTTAAAAAATTATTGAATTTAGCTATAAATCACCAAAAACCACCCTTTTTTAAATAAAATTATTGAAATATAATGAAAAAACAATAAAAAATCGCTAAATTTTTAAAATAATAATTGAATTTAGCTATAAATCACCAAAAACCACCCTTTTTTAAATAAAATTATTGAAATATAATGAAAAAACAATAAAAAATCGCTAAATTTTTAAAATAATAATTGAATTTAGCTATAAATCACCAAAAACCACCCTTGTTTAAATAAAATTATTGAAATATAATGAAAAAACAATAAAACTATAAGGAAAAAACAATAAACAATCGCTAAATTTTTTAAATAATAATTGAATTTTGCTATAAATCGCCAAAAACCACAATTTTTTGAATAAAATTATTGAAATATAATGAAACACACAATAAAAAATCGCTAAATTTTTTAAATAATAATTGAATTTTGCTATAAATCGCCAAAAACCACAATTTTTTGAATAAAATTATTGAAATATAATGAAACAAACAATAAAAAATCGCTAATTTTTTAAATAATAATTGAATTTAGCTATAAATCACCAAAAACCACCCTTTTTTAAATAAAATTATTGAAATATAATGAAAAAACAATAAAAAATCGCTAAATTTTTAAAATAATAATTGAATTTAGCTATAAATCACCAAAAACCACCCTTTTTTAAATAAAATTATTGAAATATAATGAAAAAACAATAAAAAATCGCTAAATTTTTTAAATAAAATTATTGAAATATAATGAAAAAACAATAAAAATATAAGGAAAAAACAATAAACAATCGCAAAATTTTTTAAATAATAATTGAATTTTGCTATAAATCGCCAAAAACCACAATTTTTTAAATAAAATTATTGAAATATAATGAAACACACAATAAAAAATCGCTAATTTTTTAAATAATAATTGAATTTAGCTATAAATCACCAAAAACCACAATTTTTTGAATAAAATTATTGAAATATAATGAAACACACAATAAAAAATCGCTAAATTTTTTAAATAATAATTGAATTTAGCTATAAATCGCCAAAAACCACAATTTTTTGAATAAAATTATTGAAATATAATGAAACAAACAATAAAAAATCGCTAATTTTTTAAATAATAATTGAATTTAGCTATAAATCACCAAAAACCACCCTTTTTTAAATAAAATTATTGAAATATAATGAAAAAACAATAAAAAATCGCTAAATTTTTAAAATAATAATTGAATTTAGCTATAAATCACCAAAAACCACCCTTTTTTAAATAAAATTATTGAAATATAATGAAAAAACAATAAAAAATCGCTAAATTTTTTAAATAAAATTATTGAAATATAATGAAAAAACAATAAAAATATAAGGAAAAAACAATAAACAATCGCAAAATTTTTTAAATAATAATTGAATTTTGCTATAAATCGCCAAAAACCACAATTTTTTAAATAAAATTATTGAAATATAATGAAAAAACAATAAAAAATCGCTAAATTTTTAAAATAATAATTGAATTTAGCTATAAATCACCAAAAACCACCCTTTTTTAAATAAAATTATTGAAATATAATGAAACAAACAAAAAAAATCGTTAATTTTTAAAATAATAATTGAATTTTGCTATAAATCGCCAAAAACCACAATTTTTTAAATAAAATTATTGAAATATAATGAAACACACAATAAAAAATCGCAAATTTTTTTAAATAATAATTGAATTTAGCTATAAAGCACCAAAAACCACCCTTTTTTAAATAAAATTATTGAAATATAATGAAAAAACAAAAAAAATATAATGAAAAAACAATAAACAATCGCAAAATTTTTTAAATAATAATTGAATTTTGCTATAAATCGCCAAAAACCACAATTTTTTAAATAAAATTATTGAAATATAATGAAACACACAATAAAAAATCGCAAATTTTTTTAAATAATAATTGAATTTAGCTATAAAGCACCAAAAACTACCCTTTTTTAAATAAAATTATTGAAATATAATGAAAAAACAATAAAAATATAAGGAAAAAACAATAAACAATCGCTTAATTTTTTAAATAATAATTGAATTTTGCTATAAATCGCCAAAAACCACAATTTTTTGAATAAAATTATTGAAATATAATGAAACACACAATAAAAAATCGCTACATTTTTTAAATAATAATTGAATTTAGCTATAAATCACCAAAAACCACCCTTTTTTAAATAAAATTATTGAAATATAATGAAACAAACAATAAAAAATCGCTAATTTTTAAAATAATAATTGAATTTAGCTATAAATCACCAAAAACCACCCTTTTTTAAATAAAATTATTGAAATATAATGAAAAAACAATAAAAAATCGCTAAATTTTTTAAATAATAATTGAATTTAGCTATAAATCACCAAAAACCACCCTTTTTTAAATAAAATTATTAAAATATAATGAAACAAACAATAAAAAATCGCTAAATTTTTAAAATAATAATTGAATTTAGCTATAAATCACCAAAAACCACCCTTGTTTAAATAAAATTATTGAAATATGTATAATGAAAAAACAATAAAAATATAAGGAAAAAACAATAAACAATCGCTAAATTTTTTAAATAATAATTGAATTTTGCTATAAAACGCCAAAAACCACAATTTTTTGAATAAAATTATTGAAATATAATGAAACACACAATAAAAAATCGCTAATTTTTTAAATAATAATTGAATTTAGCTATAAATCACCAAAAACCACCCTTTTTTAAATAAAATTATTGAAATATAATGAAACAAACAATAAAAAATCGCTAATTTTTAAAATAATAATTGAATTTAGCTATAAATCACCAAAAACCACCCTTTTTTAAATAAAATTATTGAAATATAATGAAAAAACAATAAAAATATAAGGAAAAAACAATCGCTAGATTTTTTAAATAATAATTGAATTTTGCTATAAATCGCTAAAAACCACAATTTTTTAAATAGGATTATTGAAATATAATGAAAAAACAATAAAAAATCGCTAAATTTTTTAAATAATAATTGAATTTTGCTATAAAACGCCAAAAACCACCCTTTTTTAAATAAAATTTTTGAAATATAATGAAACACACAGTAAAAAAATCGCTAAATTTTTTACATAATAATTGAATTTAGCTATAAATCACCAAAAACCACCCTTTTTTAAATAAAATTATTGAAATATAATCAAACAAACAATAAAAAAATCACTAAATTTTTTAAATAATAATTGAATTTAGCTATAAATCGCCAAAAACCACCCTTTTTTAAATAAAATTATTGAAATATAATGAAAACAACAATAAAAAATCGCTAAATTTTTTTAATAATAATTGAATTTAGCAATAAATCGCTAAAAACCACTCTTTTTTTAAATAAAATTGTTGTTTTTTCATTATATTTCAATAATTTCATTTAAAAAGGATGGTTTTTAGCGATTTATAGCTAAATTCAATTATTATTAAAAAATTTTGCGATGTTTTGTTGTTTTTTTCATTATATTTCAATAATTTTATTTAAAAAAGGGATTTTAGCGATTTATAGCTAAATTCAATTATTATTTAAAAAATTTTGAGATTTTTTATTGTTTGTTTCATTATATTTCAATAATTTTATTTAAAGAATGGTGGCTTTAGCGATTTATAGCTAAATTTAATTTATATTTAAAAAATTTAGCGAATTTTTACTGTTTTTTTCATTATATTTTAATAATTTTATTTAAAAGAGGGTGGTTTTAGCGATTTATAGCTAAATTCACTTATTTTTTAAAAAAAATTTTTATTTTTTATTGTTTGTTTTATCATATTTCAATAATTTTATATAAAAAATGTGCTTTTAGCCGTTTATAGCTAAATTCAATTATTATTTAAAAAATTTTGCGATTTTTTATTGTTTGTTTCATTATATTTCGATAATTTTATTTTAAAAGGGTGGTTTTAACGATTTATAGCTAAATTCAATTATTATTTAAATTATTCATTATTATTCACTCAGCACCGTGCATATTAATTTTATCTTTCTAGGTCCAATACTAACGGAAATTCAAAAAGTACCAGTTAATGAATTACTAAGTACCAAAACGTTCCCTATTATAGATTCTCATTCACTCAGGACATTGCATGTTTAATTTTATCTTTCTAGGTCCAATACTAACGGATATTCAAAAAGTACCAGTTTATGAATTAAAAAGTAACAAAAACTTCCCTCTTATAGATTCTCATCAACTCAGGACATTGCATGATGAATTTTATGATTCTAGGCTCAATATTAATGGAAATTCAAAAAGTACCAGTTAAAGAACAAAAAAAAGTACCAAAAAGCCCTCTTACAGATTCTCATTCACTCAGGACCTTGCATGTTTAATTTTATGTTTCTAAGCCAAATACTAACGGAAATTCAAAAAGTACCAGCTAAAGAACAAAAAAGTACCAAAAACTTCCCGCTTATAGATCCTTATCCACTCCGGGCATTGCATCTTGAATTTAATGTTTCTAAGTCCAATATTAACGGATATTTAAAAAGTACTTGTTTAAGAACTAAAAAGTACCAATAAGCGCTTTTAGAGATTCTCATTCTCTCAGGACCATGCAGGTTTAATTTTATGTTCATAAGACCAATCTTAGCGAAAATTTAAAAAAAGTACCAGTTAAAAAACGAAAAAGTACCAAAAATATCCCTCCAACAGATTGTTATTTACTCAAGACCTTGCATGTTGAACTTTATGATTCTAGGTTCAATATTAATGAAAATTCAAAAAGTACCAGTTAAAGAAAAAAAGTACCAAAAAGCCCTCATACAGATTCCCATTCACTCAAGCCCTTGCATGTTTAATTTTATGTTTCTAGGTCCAATACAAACGAAAATTCAAAAAGTACCAGCTAACGAATAAAAAAGTACCGAAAAGATACCTCTAACAGATTCTCATTTACACAGGATCTTGCATGTTTAATTTTATGTTTCTAGGTCCAATACTGACGGAAATTCAAAAAGTAACAGTTAATGAACAAAAAGTACCTAAAAGCCCTCTTACAGATTCTCACTCAGGACCTTGCATGTTTAATTTAATGTTTCTAGGTACAATGCTTACGGATATTCAAAAAGTACCAGTTAACGCATAAAAAAGTTAAAAAAGTACACTCTTACTGACTCTCATCCACTAGGTCCAATACTAACGGAAATTCAAAAAGTACCAGTTAAAGAACAAAAAAGTACCAAAAAGTTCCGTCATAGATTCTTATCGACTCAGGATATTGCATGTTGAATCTTATGTTTTAAGGTCCAACATTAACGATAATTAAAAAAATACCAGCTGCAGAACCAAACATTTTAGTAAAATTAGAAATTTCCCGTAATTCCCCTTTTTGGTACTATTTTTTCCCCCAATTAATGTATAAAAAATTTGAGTACTTTTGTTATGTAAATTTATAATACAAGTTTGACAGTTCAACTACCCTAAAGTTATACAAAATTATGTCGGTTTGCTTATACAGTGGTTATGGTAATACAGTGTTGATATGGACCTCAAAATATAAAATTTTTTTCGAAAATGTGGCAATATCAATTTTAATATTTTAACTAAAAATGTGAAAATTATACATTTCTTGAGTGTCTATTAATAAAAGGATATGTAATCGTAGTAAATAAGCAATAGTCAATTCATAATCAATAAAAATTAAAAAAAAAATTTTTTTTGAAAAAAATCTCCTGAAATTATGTCGGTCCCCAAAGCAAGCTTTAGACCTATGATTTATTTGGGACCGGTACCCAAAGTATACAAATGACCTTAAAAAAAGCCGTATATCGAAAAACAGACCCCAACACATCGCCATGACATATATATATATATATATATATATATATATTTATATATGTATTTATATATTATATGTATATATTACAAATAACAGGGAATCAAACCTAATGGAAAATGAAGACTATGGACAGGGCTACAATAACCTATAAGCTACAATGACCTATAAGCACTTTATCCAAATTGTATTTGTGAAAATTTTTATACATTTTTGAAAATTTGACTTAGAGTGAAATTCTCTTGAAAGTGCTGTGTGAGGGATATGGCCACTGTGTCCAAACCCTTCGATCGCAGGGAATCAAACCTAATGGAAAATGAAGACTATGGACAGGGCTACAATAACCTATAAGCTACAATGACCTATAAGCACTTTATCCAAATTGTATTTATGAAAATTTTTATACATTTTTGAAAATTTGACTTAGAGTGAAATTCTCTTGAAAGTGCTGTGTGAGGGATATGGCCACTGTGTCCAAACCCTTCGATCGCAGGGAATCAAACCTAATGGAAAATGAAGACTATGGACAGGGCTACAATAACCTATAAGCTACAATGACCTATAAGCACTTTATCCAAATTGTATTTGTGAAAATTTTTATACATTTTTGAAAATTTGACTTAGAGTGAAATTCTCTTGAAAGTGCTGTGTGAGGGATATGGCCACTGTGTCCAAACCCTTCGATCGCAGGGAATCAAACCTAATGGAAAATGAAGACTATGGACAGGGCTACAATAACCTATAAGCTACAATGACCTATAAGCACTTTATCCAAATTGTATTTGTGAAAATTTTTATACATTTTTGAAAATTTGACTTAGAGTGAAATTCTCTTGAAAGTGCTGTGTGAGGGATATGGCCACTGTGTCCAAACCCTTCGATCGCAGGGAATCAAACCTAATGGAAAATGAAGACTATGGACAGGGCTACAATAACCTATAAGCTACAATAACCTATAAGCACTTTATCCAAATTGTATTTGTGAAAATTTTTATACATTTTTGAAAATTTGACTTAGAGTGAAATTCTCTTGAAAGTGCTGTGTGAGGGATATGGCCACTGTGTCCAAACCCTTCGATCGCAGGGAATCAAACCTAATGGAAAATTAAGACTATGGACAGGGCTACAATAACCTATAAGCTACAATGACCTATAAGCACTTTATCCAAATTGTATTTATGAAAATTTTTATACATTTTTGAAAATTTGACTTAGAGTGAAATTCTCTTGAAAGTGCTGTGTGAGGGATATGGCCACTGTGTCCAAACCCTTCGATCGCAGGGAATCAAACCTAATGGAAAATGAAGAATATGGACAGGGCTACAATAACCAACAAGCTACAATAACCTATAAGCACTGTATCCAAATTGTATTTGTGAAAATTTTTATAAATTTTTGAAAATTTGACTTAGAGTGAAATTCTCTTGAAAGTGCTGTGTGAGGGATATGGCCACTGTGTCCAAACCCTTCGATCGCAGGGAATCAAACCTAATGGAAAATGAAGACTATCGACAGGGCTACAATAACCTATAAGCACTTTATCCAAATTGTATTTGTGAAAATTTTTATACATTTTTGAAAATTTGACTTAGAGTGAAATTCTCTTGAAAGTGCTGTGTGAGGGATATGGCCACTGTGTCCAAACCCTTCGATCGCAGGGAATCAAACCTAATGGAAAATGAAGACTATGGACAGGGCTACAATAACCTATAAGCACTTTATCCAAATTGTGTTTGTGAAAATTTTTATACATTTTTGAAAATTTGACTTAGGGTGAAATTCTCTTGAAAGTGCTGTGTGAGGGATATGGCCACTGTGTCCAAACCCTTCGATCGCAGGGAATCAAACCTAATGGAAAATGAAGACTATGGACAGGGCTACAATAACCTATAAGCACTTTATCCAAATTGTATTTGTGAAAATTTTTATACATTTTTGAAAATTTGACTTAGGGTGAAATTCTCTTGAAAGTGCTGTGTGAGGGATATGGCCACTGTGTCCAAACCCTTCGATCGCAGGGAATCAAACCTAATGGAAAATGAAGACTATGGACAGTGCTACAATAACCTATAAGCACTTTATCCAAATTGTATTTGTGAAAACTTTTATACATTTTTGAAAATTTGACTTAGAGTGAAATTCTCTTGAAAGTGCCGTGTGAGGGATATGGCCACTGTGTCCAAATCCTTCGATCGCAGGGAATCAAACCTAATGGAAAATGAAGACTATGGACAGGGCTACAATAACCTATAAGGTAGAATAACCTATAAGCACTTTATCCAAATTGTATTTGTGTAAATTTTTATACATTTTTGAAAATTTGACTTAGAGTGAAATTCTCTTGAAAGTGCTGTGTGAGGGGTATGGCCACTTTGTCCAAACCCTTCGATCGCAGGGAATCAAACCTAATGGAAAATGAAGACTATGGACAGGGCTTCATTAACCTATAAGCTACAATAACCTATAAGCACTTTATCCAAATTGTATTTGTGAAAATTTTTATACATTTTTGAAAATTTGACTTAGAGTGAAATTCTCTTGAGAGTTCTGTGTGAGGGAAATGGCCACTGTGTCCAAACCCTTCGATCGCAGGGAATCAAACCTAATGGAAAATGAAGACTATCCACAGGGCTACAATAACCTATAAGCACTTTATCCAAATTGTATTTGTGAAAATTTTTATACATTTTTGAAAATTTGACTTAGAGTGAAATTCTCTTGAAAGTGCTGTGTGAGGGATATGGCCACTGTGTCCAAACCCTTCGATCACAGGTATTCAAACCTAATGGAAAATGAAGACTATGGACAGGGCTACAATAACCTATAAGCTACGATAACCTATAAGCACTTTATCCAAATTGTGTTTGTGAAAATTTTTATACATTTTTGAAAATTTGACTTAGAGTGAAATTCTCTTGAAAGTGCTGTGTGAGGGATATGGCCACTGTGTCCAAACCCTTCGATCACAGGTATTCAAACCTAATGGAAAATGACGACTATGGACAGGGCTACAATAACCTATAAGCTACAATAACCTATAAGCACTTTATCCAAATTGTGTTTGTGAAAATTTTTATACATTTTTGAAAATTTGATCACAGGGAATCAAACCTAATGGAAAATGAAGACTATGGACAGGGCTACAATAACCTATAAGCACTTTATCCAAATTGTGTTTGTGAAAATTTTTATACATTTTTGAAAATTTGACTTAGGGTGAAATTCTCTTGAAAGTGCTGTGTGAGGGATATGGCCACTGTGTCCAAACCCTTCGATCGCAGGGAATCAAACCTAATGGAAAATGAAGACTATGGACAGGGCTACAATAACCTATAAGCACTTTATCCAAATTGTATTTGTGAAAATTTTTATACATTTTTGAAAATTTGACTTAGGGTGAAATTCTCTTGAAAGTGCTGTGTGAGGGATATGGCCACTGTGTCCAAACCCTTCGATCGCAGGGAATCAAACCTAATGGAAAATGAAGACTATGGACAGGGCTACAATAACCTATAAGCACTTTATCCAAATTGTATTTGTGAAAACTTTTATACATTTTTGAAAATTTGACTTAGAGTGAAATTCTCTTGAAAGTGCCGTGTGAGGGATATGGCCACTGTGTCCAAATCCTTCGATCGCAGGGAATCAAACCTAATGGAAAATGAAGGCTATGGACAGGGCTACAATAACCTATAAGGTAGAATAACCTATAAGCACTTTATCCAAATTGTATTTGTGTAAATTTTTATACATTTTTGAAAATTTGACTTAGAGTGAAATTCTCTTGAAAGTGCTGTGTGAGGGGTATGGCCACTTTGTCCAAACCCTTCGATCGCAGGGAATCAAACCTAATGGAAAATGAAGACTATGGACAGGGCTTCATTAACCTATAAGCTACAATAACCTATAAGCACTTTATCCAAATTGTATTTGTGAAAATTTTTATACATTTTTGAAAATTTGACTTAGAGTGAAATTCTCTTGAGAGTTCTGTGTGAGGGATATGGCCACTGTGTCCAAACCCTTCGATCGCAGGGAATCAAACCTAATGGAAAATGAAGACTATCCACAGGGCTACAATAACCTATAAGCACTTTATCCAAATTGTATTTGTGAAAATTTTTATACATTTTTGAAAATTTGACTTAGAGTGAAATTCTCTTGAAAGTGCTGTGTGAGGGATATGGCCACTGTGTCCAAACCCTTCGATCACAGGTATTCAAACCTAATGGAAAATGAAGACTATGGACAGGGCTACAATAACCTATAAGCTACGAAAACCTATAAGCACTTTATCCAAATTGTGTTTGTGAAAATTTTTATACATTTTTGAAAATTTGACTTAGAGTGAAATTCTCTTGAAAGTGCTGTGTGAGGGATATGGCCACTGTGTCCAAACCCTTCGATCACAGGTATTCAAACCTAATGGAAAATGACGACTATGGACAGGGCTACAATAACCTATAAGCTACAATAACCTATAAGCACTTTATCCAAATTGTGTTTGTGAAAATTTTTATACATTTTTGAAAATTTGACTTAGAGTGAAATTCTCTTGAAAGTGCTGTGTGAGGGATATGGCCACTGTGTCCAAACCCTTCGATCGCAGGGAATCAAACCTAATGGAAAATGAAGACTATGGACAGGGCTACAATAACCTATAAGCTACAATAACCTATAAGCACTTTATCCAAATTGTATTTGTGAAAATTTTTATACATTTTTCAAAATTTGACTTAGAGTGAAATTCTCTTGAAAGTGCTGTGTGAGGGATATGGCCACTGTGTCCAAACCCTTCGATCACAGGTATTCAAACCTAATGGAAAATGAAGACTATGGACAGGACTAAAATAACCTATAAGCACTTTATCCAAATTGTATTTGTGAAAATTTTTATACATTTTTGAAAATTTGACTTAGAGTGAAATTCTCTTGAAAGTGCTGTGTGAGGGATATGGTCACTGTGTCCAAACCCTTCGATCGCAGGGAATCAAACCTAATGGAAAATGAGGACTATGGACAGGGCTACAATAACCTATAAGCACTTTATCCAAATTGTATTTATGAAAATTTTTATACATTTTTGAAAATTTGACTTAGAGTGAAATTCTCTTGAAAGTGCTGTGTGAGGGATATGGCCACTGTGTCCAAACCCTTCGACCGCAGGGAATCAAACCTAATGGAAAATGAAGACTATGGACAGGGCTACAATAACCTATAAGCACTTTATCCAAATTGTATTTGTGAAAATTTTTATACATTTTTGAAAATTTGACTTAGAGTGAAATTCTCTTGAAAGTGCTGTGTGAGGGATATGGCCACTGTGTCCAAACCCTTCGATCGCAGGGAATTAAACCTAATGGAAAATGAAGCCTATGGACAGGGCTACAATAACCAGAAGCACTTTATCCAAATTGTATTTGTGAAATTTTTTATACATTTTTGAAAATTTGACTTAGAGTGAAATTCTCTTGAAAGTGCCGTGTGAGGGATATGGCCACTGTGTCCAAACCCTTCGATCGCAGGTATTCAAACCTAATGTAAAATGAAGACTATGGACAGGGCTACAATAACCTATAAGCACTTTATCCAAATTGTATTTGTGAAAATTTTTATACATTTTTGAAAATTTGACTTAGAGTGAAATTCTCTTGAAAGTGCTGTGTGAGGGATATGGCCACTGTGTCCAAACCCTTCGATCGCAGGGAATCAAACCTAATGGAAAATGAAGACTATGGACAGGGCTACAATAACCTATAAGCTACAATAACCTATAAGCACTTTATCCAAATTATATTTGTGAAAATTTTTATACATTTTTGAAAATTTGACTTAGAGTGAAATTCTCTTGAAAGTGCTGTGTGAGGGATATGGCCACTGTGTCCAAACCCTTCGATCGCAGGGAATCAAACCTAATGGAATATGAAGACTATGGACAGGGCTACAATAACCTATAAGCACTTTATCCAAATTGTATTTGTGAAAATTTTTATACATTTTTGAAAATTTGACTTAGAGTGAAATTCTCTTGAAAGTGCTGTGTGAGGGATATGGCCACTGTGTCCAAACCCTTCGATCGCAGGGAATCAAACCTAATGGAATATGAAGACTATGAACAGGGCTACAATAACCATTAAGCACTTTATCCAAATTGTATTTGTGAAAATTTTTATACATTTTTGAAAATTTGACTTAGAGTGAAATTCTCTTGAAAGTGCTGTGTGAGGGATATGGCCACTGTGTCCAAGCCCTTCGATCGCAGGGAATCAAACCTAATGGAAAATGAAGACTATGGACAGGACTACATTAACCTATAAGCACTTTATCCAAATTGTATTTGTGAAAATTTTTATACATTTTTGAAAATTTGACTTAGAGTGAAATTCTCTTGAAAGTGCTGTGTGAGGGCCACTGTATCCAAGCCCTTCGATCGCAGGGAATCAAACCTAATGGAAAATGAAGACTATGGACAGGGATTCAATAACCTATAAGCTAAAATAACCTATAAGCACTTTATCCAAATTGTATTTGTGAAAATTTTTATACATTTTTGAAAATTTGACTTAGAGTGAAATTCTCTTGAAAGTGCTGTATGAGGGATATGGCCACTGTGTCCAAACCCTTCGATCGCAGGGAATCAAACCTAATGGAAAATGAAGACTATGGACAGGGCTACAATAACCTATAAGCTACAATAACCTATAAGCACTTTATCCAAATTGTATTTGTGAAAATTTTTATACATTTTTGAAAATTTGATTTAGAGTGAAATTCTCTTGAAAGTGCCGTGTGAGGGATATGGCCACTGTGTCCAAACCCTTCGATCGCAGGGATTCAAACCTAATGGAAAATGAAGACTATGGACAGGGCTACAATAACCTATAAGCTAGAATAACCTGTAAGCACTTTATCCAAATTGTATTTGTGTAAATTTTTATACATTTTTCAAAATTTGACTTAGAGTGAAATTCTCTTGAAAGTGCTGTGTGAGGGATATGGCCACTGTGTCCAAACCCTTCGATCGCAGGGAATCAAACCTAATGGAAAATGAAGACTATGGACAGGGCTACAATAACCTGTAAGCTACAATAACCTATAAGCACTTTATCCAAATTGTATTTGTGAAAATTTTTATACATTTTTGAAAATTTGACTTAGAGTGAAATTCTCTTGAAAGTGCCGTGTGAGGGATATGGCCACTGTGTCCAAACCCTTCGATCGCAGGGAATCAAACCTAATGGAAAATGAAGACTATGGACAGGGCTACAATAACCTATACGCTAGAATAACATATAAGCACTTTATCCAAATTGTATTTGTGTAAATTTTTATACATTTTTCAAAATTTGACTTAGAGTGAAATTCTCTTGAAAGTGCTGTGTGAAGGATATGGCCACTGTGTCCAAACCCTTCGAACGCAGGAAACCTAATGGAAAATGAAGACTATGGACAGGGCTACAATAACCTATAAGCTACAATAACCTATAAGCACTTTATCCAAATTGTATTTGTGTAAATTTTTATACATTTTTCAAAATTTGACTTAGAGTGAAATTCTCTTGAAAGTGCTGTGTGAGGGATATGGCCACTGTGTCCAAACCCTTCGAACACAGGAAACCAAACCTAATGGAAAATGAAGACTATGGACAGGGCTACAATAACCTATAAGCTACAATAACCTATAAGCACTTTATCCAAATTGTATTTGTGAAAACTTTTATACATTTTTGAAAATTTGACTTAGAGTGAAATTCTCTTGAAAGTGCTGTGTGAGGGATATGGCCACTGTGTCCAAACCCTTCGATCGCAGGGAATCAAACCTAATGGAAAATGAAGACTATGGACAGGGCTACAATAACCTGTAAGCACTTTATCCAAATTGTATTTGAGAAAACTTTTATACATTTTTGAAAATTTGACTTAGAGTGAAATTCTCTTGAAAGTGCTGTGTGAGGGATATGGCCACTGTGTCCAAACCCTTCGATCGCAGGGAATCAAACCTAATGGAAAATGAAGACTATGGACAGGGCTACAATAACCTATAAGCACTTTATCCAAATTGTATTTGTGAAAATTTTTATACATTTTTTAAAATTTGACTTAGAGTGAAATTCTCTTGAAAGTGCTGTGTGAGGGATATGGCCACTGTGTCCAAGCCCTTTGATCGCAGGGAATCAAACCTAATAGAAAATGAAGACTATGGACAGGACTACATTAACCTATAAGCACTTTATCCAAATTGTATTTGTGAAAATTTTTATACATTTTTGAAAATTTGACTTAGAGTGAAATTCTCTTGAAAGTGCTGTGTGAGGGATATGGCCACTGTGTCCAAACCCTTCGATCGCAGGGAATCAAACCTAATGGAAAATGAAGACTATGGACAGGGCTACAATAACCTATAACCTACAATAACCTATAAGCACTTTATCCAAATTGTATTTGTGAACATTTTTATACATTTTTGAAAATTTGACTTAGAGTGAAATTCTCTTGAAAGTGCCGTGTGAGGGATATGGCCACTGTGTCCAAACCCTTCGATCGCAGGGAATCAAACCTAATGGAAAATGAAGACTATGGACAGGGCTACAATAACCTTTAAGCTAGAATAACCTATAAGCACTTTATCCAAATTGTATTTGTGTAACTTTTTATACATTTTTGAAAATTTGACTTAGAGTGAAATTCTCTTGAAAGTGCTGTGTGAGGGATATGGCCACTGTGTCCAAACCCTTCGATCGCAGGGAATCAAACCTTATGGAAAATGAAGACTATGGACAGGGCTACAATAACCTATAAGCACTTTATCCAAATTGTATTTGTGAAAATTTTTATACATTTTTGAAAATTTGATTTAGAGTGAAATTCTCTTGAAAGTGCCGTGTGAGGGATATGGCCACTGTGGTCAAACCCTTCGATCGCAGGGAATCAAACCTAATGGAAAATGAAGACTATGGACAGGGCTACAATAACCTATAAGCTAGAATAACCTGTAAGCACTTTATCCAAATTGTATTTGTGTAAATTTTTATACATTTTTCAAAATTTGACTTAGAGTGAAATTCTCTTGAAAGTGCTGTGTGAGGGATATGGCCACTGTGTCCAAGCCCTTTGATCGCAGGGAATCAAACCTAATGAAAAATGAAGACTATGGACAGGGCTACAATAACCTATAAGCACTTTATCCAAATTGTATTTGTGTAAATTTTTATACATTTTTCAAAATTTGACTTAGAGTGAAATTCTCTTGAAAGTGCCGTGTGAGGGATATGGCCACTGTGTCCAAACCCTTCGATCGCAGGGAATCAAACCTAATGGAAAATGAAGACTATGGACAGGGCTACAATAACCTATACGCTAGAATAACCTATAAGCACTTTATCCAAATTGTATTTGTGTAAATTTTTATACATTTTTCAAAATTTGACTTAGAGTGAAATTCTCTTGAAAGTGCTGTGTGAGGGATATGGCCACTGTGTCCAAACCCTTCGAACGCAGGAAACCAAACCTAATGGAAAATGAAGACTATGGACAGGGCTACAATAACCTATAAGCTACAATAACCTATAAGCACTTTATCCAAATTGTATTTGTGTAAATTTTTATACATTTTTCAAAATTTGACTTAGAGTGAAATTCTCTTGAAAGTGCTGTGTGAGGGATATGGCCACTGTGTCCAAACCCTTCGAACACAGGAAACCAAACCTAATGGAAAATGAAGACTATGGACAGGGCTACAGTAACCTATAAGCTACAATAACCTATAAGCACTTTATCCAAATTGTATTTGTGAAAATTTTTATACATTTTTTAAAATTTGACTTAGAGTGAAATTCTCTTGAAAGTGCTGTGTGAGGGATATGGCCACTGTGTCCAAACCCTTCGATCGCAGGGAATAAAACCTAATGAAAAATGAAGACTATGGACAGGGCTACAATAACCTATAAGCACTTTATCCAAATTGTATTTGTGAAAATTTTTATACATTTTTTAAAATTTGACTTAGAGTGAAATTCTCTTGAAAGTGCTGTGTGAGGGATATGGCCACTGTGTCCAAGCCCTTTGATCGCAGGGAATCAAACCTAATGAAAAATGAAGACTATGGACAGGACTACATTAACCTATAAGCACTTTATCCAAATTATATTTGTGAAAATTTTTATACATTTTTGAAAATTTGACTTAGAGTGAAATTCTCATGAAAGTGCTGTGTGAGGGATATGGCAACTGTGTCCAAACCCTTCGATCGCAGGGAATCAAACCTAATGAAAAATGAAGACTATGGACAGGGCTACAATAACCTATAAGCACTTTATCCAAATTGTATTTGTGAAAATTTTTATAAATTTTTTAAAATTTGACTTAGAGTGAAATTCTCTTGAAAGTGCTGTGTGAGGGATATGGCCACTGTGTCCAAGCCCTTTGATCGCAGGGAATCAAACCTAATGAAAAATGAAGACTATGGACAGGACTACATTAACCTATAAGCACTTTATCCAAATTGTATTTGTGAAAATTTTTATACATTTTTGAAAATTTGATTTAGAGTGAAATTCTCTTGAAAGTGCCGTGTGAGGGATATGGCCACTGTGGTCAAACCCTTCGATCGCAGGGAATCAAACCTAATGGAAAATGAAGACTATGGACAGGGCTACAATAACCTATAAGCTACAATAACCTGTAAGCACTTTATCCAAATTGTATTTGTGTAAATTTTTATACATTTTTCAAAATTTGACTTAGAGTGAAATTCTCTTGAAAGTGCTGTGTGAGGGATATGGCCACTGTGTCCAAACCCTTCGAACACAGGAAACCACACCTAATGGAAAATGAAGACTATGGACAGGGCTACAATAACCTATAAGCTACCATAACCTATAAGCACTTTATCCAAATTGTATTTGTGAAAATTTTTATACATTTTTTAAAATTTGACTTAGAGTGAAATTCTCTTGAAAGTGCTGTGTGAGGGATATGGCCACTGTGTCCAAACCCTTCGATCGCAGGGAATCAAACCTAATGAAAAACGAAGACTATGGACAGGGCTACAATAACCTATAAGCACTTTATCCAAATTGTATTTGTGAAAATTTTTATACATTTTTTAAAATTTGACTTAGAGTGAAATTCTCTTGAAAGTGCTGTGTGAGGGATATGGCCACTGTGTCCAAGCCCTTTGATCGCAGGGAATCAAACCTAATGAAAAATGAAGACTATGGACAGGACTACATTAACCTATAAGCACTTTATCCAAATTGTATTTGTGAAAATTTTTATACATTTTTGAAAATTTGACTTAGAGTGAAATTCTCATGAAAGTGCTGTGTGAGGGATATGGCCACTGTGTCCAAACCCTTCGATCGCAGGGAATCAAACCTAATGAAAAATGAAGACTATGGACAGGGCTACAATAACCTATAAGCACTTTATCCAAATTGTATTTGTGAAAATTTTTATACATTTTTTAAAATTTGACTTAGAGTGAAATTCTCTTGAAAGTGCTGTGTGAGGGATATGGCCACTGTGTCCAAACCCTTCGAACGCAGGAAACCAAACCTAATGGAAAATGAAGACTATGGACAGGGCTACAATAACCTATAAGCTACAATAACCTATAAGCACTTTATCCAAATTGTATTTGTGAAAATTTTTATACATTTTTTAAAATTTGACTTAGAGTGAAATTCTCTTGAAAGTGCTGTGTGAGGGATATGGCCACTGTGTCCAAACCCTTCGATCGCAGGGAATCAAACCTAATGAAAAACGAAGACTATGGACAGGGCTACAATAACCTATAAGCACTTTATCCAAATTGTATTTGTGAAAATTTTTATACATTTTTTAAAATTTGACTTAGAGTGAAATTCTCTTGAAAGTGCTGTGTGAGGGATATGGCCACTGTGTCCAAGCCCTTTGATCGCAGGGAATCAAACCTAATGAAAAATGAAAACTATGGACAGGACTACATTAACCTATAAGCACTTTATCCAAATTGTATTTGTGAAAATTTTTATACATTTTTGAAAATTTGACTTAGAGTGAAATTCTCATGAAAGTGCTGTGTGAGGGATATGGCCACTGTGTCCAAACCCTTCGATCGCAGGGAATCAAACCTAATGAAAAATGAAGACTATGGACAGGGCTACAATAACCTATAAGCACTTTATCCAAATTGTATTTGTGTAAATTTTTATACATTTTTCAAAATTTGACTTAGAGTGAAATTCTCTTGAAAGTGCCGTGTGAGGGATATGGCCACTGTGTCCAAACCCTTCGATCGCAGGGAATCAAACCTAATGGAAAATGAAGACTATGGACAGGGCTACAATAACCTATACGCTAGAATAACCTATAAGCACTTTATCCAAATTGTATTTGTGTAAATTTTTATACATTTTTCAAAATTTGACTTAGAGTGAAATTCTCTTGAAAGTGCTGTGTGAGGGATATGGCCACTGTGTCCAAGCCCTTTGATCGCAGGGAATCAAACCTAATAGAAAATGAAGACTATGGACAGGACTACATTAACCTATAAGCACTTTATCCAAATTGTATTTGTGAAAATTTTTATACATTTTTGAAAATTTGACTTAGAGTGAAATTCTCTTGAAAGTGCTGTGTGAGGGATATGGCCACTGTGTCCAAACCCTTCGATCGCAGGGAATCAAACCTAATGGAAAATGAAGACGATGGACAGGGCTACAATAACTTATAAGCTACAATAACCTATAAGCACTTTATCCAAATTGTATTTGTGAAAATTTTTATACATTTTTGAAAATTTGACTTAGAGTGAAATTCTCTTGAAAGTGCCGTGTGAGGGATATGGCCACTGTGTCCAAACCCTTCGATCGCAGGGAATCAAACCTAATGGAAAATGAAGACTATGGACAGGGCTACAATAACCTATAAGCTAGAATAACCTATAAGCACTTTATCCAAATTGTATTTGTGTAAATTTTTATACATTTTTGAAAATTTGACTTAGAGTGAAATTCTCTTGAAAGTCCTGTGTGAGGGATATGGCCACTGTGTCCAAACCCTTCGATCGCAGGGAATCAAACCTTATGGAAAATGAAGACTATGGACAGGGCTACAATAACCTATAAGCACTTTATCCAAATTGTATTTGTGAAAATTTTTATACATTTTTGAAAATTTGATTTAGAGTGAAATTCTCTTGAAAGTGCCGTGTGAGGGATATGGCCACTGTGGTCAAACCCTTCGATCGCAGGGAATCAAACCTAATGGAAAATGAAGACTATGGACAGGGCTACAATAACCTATAAGCTAGAATAACCTGTAAGCACTTTATCCAAATTGTATTTGTGTAAATTTTTATACATTTTTCAAAATTTGACTTAGAGTGAAATTCTCTTGAAAGTGCTGTGTGAGGGATATGGCCACTGTGTCCAAGCCCTTTGATCGCAGGGAATCAAACCTAATGAAAAATGAAGACTATGGACAGGGCTACAATAACCTATAAGCACTTTATCCAAATTGTATTTGTGTAAATTTTTATACATTTTTCAAAATTTGACTTAGAGTGAAATTCTCTTGAAAGTGCCGTGTGAGGGATATGGCCACTGTGTCCAAACCCTTCGATCGCAGGGAATCAAACCTAATGGAAAATGAAGACTATGGACAGGGCTACAATAACCTATACGCTAGAATAACCTATAAGCACTTTATCCAAATTGTATTTGTGTAAATTTTTATACATTTTTCAAAATTTGACTTAGAGTGAAATTCTCTTGAAAGTGCTGTGTGAGGGATATGGCCACAGTGTCCAAACCCTTCGAACGCAGGAAACCAAACCTAATGGAAAATGAAGACTATGGACAGGGCTACAATAACCTATAAGCTACAATAACCTATAAGCACTTTATCCAAATTGTATTTGTGTAAATTTTTATACATTTTTCAAAATTTGACTTAGAGTGAAATTCTCTTGAAAGTGCTGTGTGAGGGATATGGCCACTGTGTCCAAACCCTTCGAACACAGGAAACCAAACCTAATGGAAAATGAAGACTATGGACAGGGCTACAGTAACCTATAAGCTACAATAACCTATAAGCACTTTATCCAAATTGTATTTGTGAAAATTTTTATACATTTTTTAAAATTTGACTTAGAGTGAAATTCTCTTGAAAGTGCTGTGTGAGGGATATGGCCACTGTGTCCAAACCCTTCGATCGCAGGGAATCAAACCTAATGAAAAATGAAGACTATGGACAGGGCTACAATAACCTATAAGCACTTTATCCAAATTGTATTTGTGAAAATTTTTATACATTTTTTAAAATTTGACTTAGAGTGAAATTCTCTTGAAAGTGCTGTGTGAGGGATATGGCCACTGTGTCCAAGCCCTTTGATCGCAGGGAATCAAACCTAATGAAAAATGAAGACTATGGACAGGACTACATTAACCTATAAGCACTTTATCCAAATTGTATTTGTGAAAATTTTTATACATTTTTGAAAATTTGACTTAGAGTGAAATTCTCATGAAAGTGCTGTGTGAGGGATATGGCCACTGTGTCCAAACCCTTCGATCGCAGGGAATCAAACCTAATGAAAAATGAAGACTATGGACAGGGCTACAATAACCTATAAGCACTTTATCCAAATTGTATTTGTGAAAATTTTTATACATTTTTTAAAATTTGACTTAGAGTGAAATTCTCTTGAAAGTGCCGTGTGAGGGATATGGCCACTGTGTCCAAACCCTTCGATCGCAGGGAATCAAACCTAATGGAAAATGAAGACTATGGACAGGGCTACAATAACCTATACGCTAGAATAACCTATAAGCACTTTATCCAAATTGTATTTGTGTAAATTTTTATACATTTTTCAAAATTTGACTTAGAGTGAAATTCTCTTGAAAGTGCTGTGTGAGGGATATGGCCACAGTGTCCAAACCCTTCGAACGCAGGAAACCAAACCTAATGGAAAATGAAGACTATGGACAGGGCTACAATAACCTATAAGCACTTTATCCAAATTGTATTTGTGAAAATTTTTATACATTTTTTAAAATTTGACTTAGAGTGAAATTCTCTTGAAAGTGCTGTGTGAGGGATATGGCCACTGTGTCCAAGCCCTTTGATCGCAGGGAATCAAACCTAATGAAAAATGAAGACTATGGACAGGACTACATTAACCTATAAGCACTTTATCCAAATTGTATTTGTGAAAATTTTTATACATTTTTGAAAATTTGATTTAGAGTGAAATTCTCTTGAAAGTGCCGTGTGAGGGATATGGCCACTGTGGTCAAACCCTTCGATCGCAGGGAATCAAACCTAATGGAAAATGAAGACTATGGACAGGGCTACAATAACCTATAAGCTAGAATAACCTGTAAGCACTTTATCCAAATTGTATTTGTGTAAATTTTTATACATTTTTCAAAATTTGACTTAGAGTGAAATTCTCTTGAAAGTGCTGTGTGAGGGATATGGCCACTGTGTCCAAACCCTTCGAACGCAAGAAACCAAACCTAATGGAAAATGAAGACTATGGACAGGGCTACAATAACCTATAAGCTACAATAAGCTATAAGCACTTTATCCAAATTGTATTTGTGAAAATTTTTATACATTTTTTAAAATTTGACTTAGAGTGAAATTCTCTTGAAAGTGCTGTGTGAGGGATATGGCCACTGTGTCCAAACCCTTCGATCGCAGGGAATCAAACCTAATGAAAAACGAAGACTATGGACAGGGCTACAATAACCTATAAGCACTTTATCCAAATTGTATTTGTGAAAATTTTTATACATTTTTTAAAATTTGACTTAGAGTGAAATTCTCTTGAAAGTGCTGTGTGAGGGATATGGCCACTGTGTCCAAGCCCTTTGATCGCAGGGAATCAAACCTAATGAAAAATGAAGACTATGGACAGGACTACATTAACCTATAAGCACTTTATCCAAATTGTATTTGTGAAAATTTTTATAAATTTTTGAAGATTTGACTTAGAGTGAAATTCTCATGAAAGTGCTGTGTGAGGGATATGGCCACTGTGTCCAAACCCTTCGATCGCAGGGAATCAAACCTAATGAAAAATGAAGACTATGGACAGGGCTACAATAACCTATAAGCACTTTATCCAAATTGTATTTGTGTAAATTTTTATACATTTTTCAAAATTTGACTTAGAGTGAAATTCTCTTGAAAGTGCCGTGTGAGGGATATGGCCACTGTGTCCAAACCCTTCGATCGCAGGGAATCAAACCTAATGGAAAATGAAGACTATGGACAGGGCTACAATAACCTATACGCTAGAATAACCTATAAGCACTTTATCCAAATTGTATTTGTGTAAATTTTTATACATTTTTCAAAATTTGACTTAGAGTGAAATTCTCTTGAAAGTGCTGTGTGAGGGATATGGCCACTGTGTCCAAGCCCTTTGATCGCAGGGAATCAAACCTAATAGAAAATTAAGACTATGGACAGGACTACATTAACCTATAAGCACTTTATCCAAATTGTATTTGTGAAAATTTTTATACATTTTTGAAAATTTGACTTAGAGTGAAATTCTCTTGAAAGTGCTGTGTGAGGGATATGGCCACTGTGTCCAAACCCTTCGATCGCAGGGAATCAAACCTAATGGAAAATGAAGACTATGGACAGGGCTACAATAACTTATAAGCTACAATAACCTATAAGCACTTTATCCAAATTGTATTTGTGAAAATTTTTATACATTTTTGAAAATTTGACTTAGAGTGAAATTCTCTTGAAAGTGCCGTGTGAGGGATATGGCCACTGTGTCCAAACCCTTCGATCGCAGGGAATCAAACCTAATGGAAAATGAAGACTATGGACAGGGCTACAATAACCTATAAGCACTTTATCCAAATTGTATTTGTGTAAATTTTTATACATTTATGAAAATTTGACTTAGAGTGAAATTCTCTTGAAAGTGCTGTGTGAGGGATATGACCACTGTGTCCAAACCCTTCGATCGCAGGGAATCAAACCTTATGGAAAATGAAGACTATGGACAGGGCTACAATAACCTATAAGCACTTTATCCAAATTGTATTTGTGAAAATTTTTATACATTTTTGAAAATTTGATTTAGAGTGAAATTCTCTTGAAAGTGCCGTGTGAGGGATATGGCCACTGTGGTCAAACCCTTCGATCGCAGGGAATCAAACCTAATGGAAAATGAAGACTATGGACAGGGCTACAATAACCTATAAGCTAGAATAACCTGTAAGCACTTTATCCAAATTGTATTTGTGTAAATTTTTATACATTTTTCAAAATTTGACTTAGAGTGAAATTCTCTTGAAAGTGCTGTGTGAGGGATATGGCCACTGTGTCCAAGCCCTTTGATCGCAGGGAATCAAACCTAATGAAAAATGAAGACTATGGACAGGGCTACAATAACCTATAAGCACTTTATCCAAATTGTATTTGTGTAAATTTTTATACATTTTTCAAAATTTGACTTAGAGTGAAATTCTCTTGAAAGTGCCGTGTGAGGGATATGGCCACTGTGTCCAAACCCTTCGATCGCAGGGAATCAAACCTAATGGAAAATGAAGACTATGGACAGGGCTACAATAACCTATACGCTAGAATAACCTATAAGCACTTTATCCAAATTGTATTTGTGTAAATTTTTATACATTTTTCAAAATTTGACTTAGAGTGAAATTCTCTTGAAAGTGCTGTGTGAGGGATATGGCCACAGTGTCCAAACCCTTCGAACGCAGGAAACCAAACCTAATGGAAAATGAAGACTATGGACAGGGCTACAATAACCTATAAGCTACAATAACCTATAAGCACTTTATCCAAATTGTATTTGTGTAAATTTTTATACATTTTTCAAAATTTGACTTAGAGTGAAATTCTCTTGAAAGTGCTGTGTGAGGGATATGGCCACTGTGTCCAAACCCTTCGAACACAGGAAACCAAACCTAATGGAAAATGAAGACTATGGACAGGGCTACAGTAACCTATAAGCTACAATAACCTATAAGTACTTTATCCAAATTGTATTTGTGAAAATTTTTATACATTTTTTAAAATTTTACTTAGAGTGAAATTCTCTTGAAAGTGCTGTGTGAGGGATATGGCCACTGTGTCCAAACCCTTCGATCGCAGGGAATCAAACCTAATGAAAAATGAAGACTATGGACAGGGCTACAATAACCTATAAGCACTTTATCCAAATTGTATTTGTGAAAGTTTTTATACATTTTTTAAAATTTGACTTAGAGTGAAATTCTCTTGAAAGTGCTGTGTGAGGGATATGGCCACTGTGTCCAAGCCCTTTGATCGCAGGGAATCAAACCTAATGAAAAATGAAGACTATGGACAGGACTACATTAACCTATAAGCACTTTATCCAAATTGTATTTGTGAAAATTTTTATACATTTTTGAAAATTTGACTTAGAGTGAAATTCTCATGAAAGTGCTGTGTGAGGGATATGGCCACTGTGTCCAAACCCTTCGATCGCAGGGAATCAAACCTAATGAAAAATGAAGACTATGGACAGGGCTACAATAACCTATAAGCACTTTATCCAAATTGTATTTGTGAAAATTTTTATACATTTTTTAAAATTTGACTTAGAGTGAAATTCTCTTGAAAGTGCTGTGTGAGGGATATGGCCACTGTGTCCAAGCCCTTTGATCGCAGGGAATCAAACCTAATGAAAAATGAAGACTATGGACAGGACTACATTAACCTATAAGCACTTTATCCAAATTGTATTTGTGAAAATTTTTATACATTTTTGAAAATTTGATTTAGAGTGAAATTCTCTTGAAAGTGCCGTGTGAGGGATATGGCCGCTGTGGTCAAACCCTTCGATCGCAGGGAATCAAACCTAATGGAAAATGAAGACTATGGACAGGGCTACAATAACCTATAAGCTAGAATAACCTGTAAGCACTTTATCCAAATTGTATTTGTGTAAATTTTTATACATTTTTCAAAATTTGACTTAGAGTGAAATTCTCTTGAAAGTGCTGTGTGAGGGATATGGCCACTGTGTCCAAACCCTTCGAACGCAGGAAACCAAACCTAATGGAAAATGAAGACTATGGACAGGGCTACAATAACCTATAAGCACTTTATCCAAATTGTATTTGTGTAAATTTTGATACATTTTTCAAAATTTGACTTAGAGTGAAATTCTCTTGAAAGTGCTGTGTGAGGGATATGGCCACTGTGTCCAAACCCTTCGAACACAGGAAACCAAACCTAATGGAAAATGAAGACTATGGACAGGGCTACAATAACCTATAAGCTACAATAACCTATAAGCACTTTATCCAAATTGTATTTGTGAAAATTTTTATACATTTTTTAAAATTTGACTTAGAGTGAAATTCTCTTGAAAGTGCTGTGTGAGGGATATGGCCACTGTGTCCAAACCCTTCGATCGCAGGGAATCAAACCTAATGAAAAACGAAGACTATGGACAGGGCTACAATAACCTATAAGCACTTTATCCAAATTGTATTTGTGAAAATTTTTATACATTTTTTAAAATTTGACTTAGAGTGAAATTCTCTTGAAAGTGCTGTGTGAGGGATATGGCCACTGTGTCCAAGCCCTTTGATCGCAGGGAATCAAACCTAATGAAAAATGAAGACTATGGACAGGACTACATTAACCTATAAGCACTTTATCCAAATTGTATTTGTGAAAATTTTTATACATTTTTGAAAATTTGACTTAGAGTGAAATTCTCATGAAAGTGATGTGTGAGGGATATGGCCACTGTGTCCAAACCCTTCGAACGCAGGAAACCAAACCTAATGGAAAATGAAGACTATGGACAGGGCTACAATAACCTATAAGCTACAATAACCTATAAGCACTTTATCCAAATTGTATTTGTGTAAATTTTTATACATTTTTCAAAATTTGACTTAGAGTGAAATTCTCTTGAAAGTGCTGTGTGAGGGATATGGCCACTGTGTCCAAACCCTTCGAACACAGGAAACCAAACCTAATGGAAAATGAAGACTATGGACAGGGCTACAATAACCTATAAGCTACAATAACCTATAAGCACTTTATCCAAATTGTATTTGTGAAAATTTTTATACATTTTTTAAAATTTGACTTAGAGTGAAATTCTCTTGAAAGTGCTGTGTGAGGGATATGGCCACTGTGTCCAAACCCTTCGATCGCAGGGAATCAAACCTAATGAAAAATGAAGACTATGGACAGGGCTACAATAACCTATAAGCACTTTATCCAAATTGTATTTGTGAAAATTTTTATACATTTTTGAAAATTTGACTTAGAGTGAAATTCTCATGAAAGTGATGTGTGAGGGATATGGCCACTGTGTCCAAACCCTTCGATCGCAGGGAATCAAACCTAATGAAAAATGAAGACTATGGACAGGGCTACAATAACCTATAAGCACTTTATCCAAATTGTATTTGTGAAAATTTTTATACATTTTTTAAAATTTGACTTAGAGTGAAATTCTCTTGAAAGTGCTGTGTGAGGGATATGGCCACTGTGTCCAAACCCTTCGAACGCAGGAAACCAAACCTAATGGAAAATGAAGACTATGGACAGGGCTACAATAACCTATAAGCTACAATAACCTATAAGCACTTTATCCAAATTGTATTTGTGTAAATTTTTATACATTTTTCAAAATTTGACTTAGAGTGAAATTCTCTTGAAAGTGCTGTGTGAGGGATATGGCCACTGTGTCCAAACCCTTCGAACACAGGAAACCAAACCTAATGGAAAATGAAGACTATGGACAGGGCTACAATAACCTATAAGCTACAATAACCTATAAGCACTTTATCCAAATTGTATTTGTGTAAATTTTTATACATTTTTCAAAATTTGACTTAGAGTGAAATTCTCTTGAAAGTGCTGTGTGAGGGATATGGCCACTGTGTCCAAACCCTTCGAACACAGGAAACCAAACCTAATGGAAAATGAAGACTATGGACAGGGCTACAATAACCTATAAGCTACAATAACCTATAAGCACTTTATCCAAATTGTATTTGTGAAAATTTTTATACATTTTTTAAAATTTGACTTAGAGTGAAATTCTCTTGAAAGTGCTGTGTGAGGGATATGGCCACTGTGTCCAAACCCTTCGATCGCAGGGAATCAAACCTAATGAAAAATGAAGACTATGGACAGGGCTACAATAACCTATAAGCACTTTATCCAAATTGTATTTGTGAAAATTTTTATACATTTTTTAAAATTTGACTTAGAGTGAAATTCTCTTGAAAGTGCTGTGTGAGGGATATGGCCACTGTGTCCAAGCCCTTTGATCGCAGGGAATCAAACCTAATGAAAAATGAAGACTATGGACAGGACTACATTAACCTATAAGCACTTTATCCAAATTGTATTTGTGAAAATTTTTATACATTTTTGAAAATTTGACTTAGAGTGAAATTCTCATGAAAGTGCTGTGTGAGGGATATGGCCACTGTGTCCAAACCCTTCGATCGCAGGGAATCAAACCTAATGAAAAATGAAGACTATGGACAGGGCTACAATAACCTATAAGCACTTTATCCAAATTGTATTTGTGAAAATTTTTATACAATTTTTAAAATTTGACTTAGAGTGAAATTCTCTTGAAAGTGCTGTGTGAGGGATATGGCCACTGTGTCCAAACCCTTCGAACGCAGGAAACCAAACCTAATGGAAAATGAAGACTATGGACAGGGCTACAATAACCTATAAGCTACAATAACCTATAAGCACTTTATCCAAATTGTATTTGTGTAAATTTTTATACATTTTTCAAAATTTGACTTAGAGTGAAATTCTCTTGAAAGTGCTGTGTGAGGGATATGGCCACTGTGTCCAAACCCTTCGAACACAGGAAACCAAACCTAATGGAAAATGAAGACTATGGACAGGGCTACAATAACCTATAAGCTACAATAACCTATAAGCACTTTATCCAAATTGTATTTGTGAAAATTTTTATACATTTTTTAAAATTTGACTTAGAGTGAAATTCTCTTGAAAGTGCTGTGTGAGGGATATGGCCACTGTGTCCAAACCCTTCGATCGCAGGGAATCAAACCTAATGAAAAATGAAGACTATGGACAGGGCTACAATAACCTATAAGCACTTTATCCAAATTGTATTTGTGAAAATTTTTATACATTTTTTAAAATTTGACTTAGAGTGAAATTCTCTTGAAAGTGCTGTGTGAGGGATATGGCCACTGTGTCCAAACCCTTCGAACGCAGGAAACCAAACCTAATGGAAAATGAAGACTATGGACAGGGCTACAATAACCTATAAGCTACAATAACCTATAAGCACTTTATCCAAATTGTATTTGTGTAAATTTTTATACATTTTTCAAAATTTGACTTAGAGTGAAATTCTCTTGAAAGTGCTGTGTGAGGGATATGGCCACTGTGTCCAAACCCTTCGAACACAGGAAACCAAACCTAATGGAAAATGAAGACTATGGACAGGGCTACAATAATCTATAAGCTACAATAACCTATAAGCACTTTATCCAAATTGTATTTGTGAAAATTTTTATAAATTTTTTAAAATTTGACTTAGAGTGAAATTCTCTTGAAAGTGCTGTGTGAGGGATATGGCCACTGTGTCCAAACCCTTCGATCGCAGGGAATCAAACCTAATGAAAAATGAAGACTATGGACAGGGCTACAATAACCTATAAGCACTTTATCCAAATTGTATTTGTGAAAATTTTTATACATTTTTTAAAATTTGACTTAGAGTGAAATTCTCTTGAAAGTGCTGTGTGAGGGATATGGCCACTGTGTCCAAGCCCTTTGATCGCAGGGAATCAAACCTAATGAAAAATGAAGACTATGGACAGGACTACATTAACCTATAAGCACTTTATCCAAATTGTATTTGTGAAAATTTTTATACATTTTTGAAAATTTGACTTAGAGTGAAATTCTCATGAAAGTGCTGTGTGAGGGATATGGCCACTGTGTCCAAACCCTTCGATCGCAGGGAATCAAACCTAATGAAAAATGAAGACTATGGACAGGGCTACAATAACCTATAAGCACTTTATCCAAATTGTATTTGTGAAAATTTTTATACATTTTTTAAAATTTGACTTAGAGTGAAATTCTCTTGAAAGTGCTGTGTGAGGGATATGGCCACTGTGTCCAAGCCCTTTGATCGCAGGGAATCAAACCTAATGAAAAATGAAGACTATGGACAGGACTACATTAACCTATTAGCACTTTATCCAAATTGTATTTGTGAAAATTTTTATACATTTTTGAAAATTTGATTTAGAGTGAAATTCTCTTGAAAGTGCCGTGTGAGGGATATGGCCACTGTGGTCAAACCCTTCGATCGCAGGGAATCAAACCTAATGGAAAATGAAGACTATGGACAGGGCTGCAATAACCTATAAGCTAGAATAACCTGTAAGCACTTTATCCAAATTGTATTTGTGTAAATTTTTATACATTTTTCAAAATTTGACTTAGAGTGAAATTCTCTTGAAAGTGCTGTGTGAGGGATATGGCCACTGTGTCCAAGCCCTTTGATCGCAGGGAATCAAACCTAATGAAAAATGAAGACTATGGACAGGGCTACAATAACCTATAAGCACTTTATCCAAATTGTATTTGTGTAAATTTTTATACATTTTTCAAAATTTGACTTAGAGTGAAATTCTCTTGAAAGTGCTGTGTGAGGGATATGGCCACTGTGTCCAAGCCCTTTGATCGCAGGGAATCAAACCTAATGAAAAATGAAGACTATGGACAGGACTACATTAACCTATAAGCACTTTATCCAAATTGTATTTGTGAAAATTTTTATACATTTTTTAAAATTTGACTTAGAGTGAAATTCTCTTGAAAGTGCTGTGTGAGGGATATGGCCACTGTGTCCAAACCCTTCTATCGCAGGGAATCAAACCTAATGAAAAATGAAGACTATGGACAGGGCTACAATAACCTATAAGCACTTTATCCAAATTGTATTTGTGAAAATTTTTATACATTTTTTAAAATTTGACTTAGAGTGAAATTCTCTTGAAAGTGCTGTGTGAGGGATATGGCCACTGTGTCCAAGCCCTTTGATCGCAGGGAATCAAACCTAATGAAAAATGAAGACTATGGACAGGACTACATTAACCTATAAGCACTTTATCCAAATTGTATTTGTGAAAATTTTTATACATTTTTGAAAATTTGACTTAGAGTGAAATTCTCATGAAAGTGCTGTGTGAGGGATATGGCCACTGTGTCCAAACCCTTCGATCGCAGGGAATCAAACCTAATGAAAAATGAAGACTATGGACAGCGCTACAATAACCTATAAGCACTTTATCCAAATTGTATTTGTGAAAATTTTTATACATTTTTTAAAATTTGACTTAGAGTGAAATTCTCTTGAAAGTGCTGTGTGAGGGATATGGCCACTGTGTCCAAGCCCTTTGATCGCAGGGAATCAAACCTAATGAAAAATGAAGACTATGGACAGGACTACATTAACCTATAAGCACTTTATCCAAATTGTATTTGTGAAAATTTTTATACATTTTTGAAAATTTGATTTAGAGTGAAATTCTCTTGAAAGTGCCGTGTGAGGGATATGGCCACTGTGGTCAAACCCTTCTATCGCAGGGAATCAAACCTAATGGAAAATGAAGACTATGGACAGGGCTGCAATAACCTATAAGCTAGAATAACCTGTAAGCACTTTATCCAAATTGTATTTGTGTAAATTTTTATACATTTTTCAAAATTTGACTTAGAGTGAAATTCTCTTGAAAGTGCTGTGTGAGGGATATGGCCACTGTGTCCAAGCCCTTTGATCGCAGGGAATCAAACCTAATGAAAAATGAAGACTATGGACAGGGCTACAATAACCTATAAACACTTTATCCAAATTGTATTTGTGTAAATTTTTATACATTTTTCAAAATTTGACTTAGAGTGAAATTCTCTTGAAAGTGCTGTGTGAGGGATATGGCCACTGTGTCCAAGCCCTTTGATCGCAGGGAATCAAACCTAATGAAAAATGAAGACTATGGACAGGACTACATTAACCTATAAGCACTTTATCCAAATTGTATTTGTGAAAATTTTTATACATTTTTTAAAATTTGACTTAGAGTGAAATTCTCTTGAAAGTGCTGTGTGAGGGATATGGCCACTGTGTCCAAACCCTTCTATCGCAGGGAATCAAACCTAATGAAAAATGAAGACTATGGACAGGGCTACAATAACCTATAAGCACTTTATCCAAATTGTATTTGTGAAAATTTTTATACATTTTTTAAAATTTGACTTAGAGTGAAATTCTCTTGAAAGTGCTGTGTGAGGGATATGGCCACTGTGTCCAAGCCCTTTGATCGCAGGGAATCAAACCTAATGAAAAATGAAGACTATGGACAGGACTACATTAACCTATAAGCACTTTATCCAAATTGTATTTGTGAAAATTTTTATACATTTTTGAAAATTTGACTTAGAGTGAAATTCTCATGAAAGTGCTGTGTGAGGGATATGGCCACTGTGTCCAAACCCTTCGATCGCAGGGAATCAAACCTAATGAAAAATGAAGACTATGGACAGGGCTACAATAACCTATAAGCACTTTATCCAAATTGTATTTGTGAAAATTTTTATACATTTTTTAAAATTTGACTTAGAGTGAAATTCTCTTGAAAGTGCTGTGTGAGGGATATGGCCACTGTGTCCAAGCCCTTTGATCGCAGGGAATCAAACCTAATGAAAAATGAAGACTATGGACAGGACTACATTAACCTATAAGCACTTTATCCAAATTGTATTTGTGAAAATTTTTATACATTTTTGAAAATTTGATTTAGAGTGAAATTCTCTTGAAAGTGCCGTGTGAGGGATATGGCCACTGTGGTCAAACCCTTCGATCGCAGGGAATCAAACCTAATGGAAAATGAAGACTATGGACAGGGCTACAATAACCTATAAGCTAGAATAACCTGTAAGCACTTTATCCAAATTGTATTTGTGTAAATTTTTATACATTTTTCAAAATTTGACTTAGAGTGAAATTCTCTTGAAAGTGCTGTGTGAGGGATGTGGCCACTGTGTCCAAGCCCTTTGATCGCAGGGAATCAAACCTAATGAAAAATGAAGACTATGGACAGGGCTACAATAACCTATAAGCACTTTATCCAAATTGTATTTGTGTAAATTTTTATACATTTTTCAAAATTTGACTTAGAGTGAAATTCTCTTGAAAGTGCTGTGTGAGGGATATGGCCACTGTGTCCAAGCCCTTTGATCGCAGGGAATCAAACCTAATGAAAAATGAAGACTATGGACAGGACTACATTAACCTATAAGCACTTTATCCAAATTGTATTTGTGTAAATTTTTATACATTTTTCAAAATTTGACTTAGAGTGAAATTCTCTTGAAAGTGCTGTGTGAGGGATATGGCCACTGTGTCCAAACCCTTCGAACACAGGAAACCAAACCTAATGGAAAATGAAGACTATGGACAGGGCTACAATAACCTATAAGCTACAATAACCTATAAGCACTTTATCCAAATTGTATTTGTGAAAATTTTTATACATTTTTTAAAATTTGACTTAGAGTGAAATTCTCTTGAAAGTGCTGTGTGAGGGATATGGCCACTGTGTCCAAACCCTTCGATCGCAGGGAATCAAACCTAATGAAAAATGAAGACTATGGACAGGACTACATTAACCTATAAGCACTTTATCCAAATTGTATTTGTGAAAATTTTTATACATTTTTGAAAATTTGACTTAGAGTGAAATTCTCATGAAAGTGCTGTGTGAGGGATATGGCCACTGTGTCCAAACCCTTCGATCGCAGGGAATCAAACCTAATGGAAAATGAAGACTATGGACAGGGCTACAATAACCTATAAGCTACAATAACCTATAAGCACTTTATCCAAATTGTATTTGTGAAAATTTTTATACATTTTTGAAAATTTGACTTAGAGTGAAATTCTCTTGAAAGTGCCGTGTGAGGGATATGGCCACTGTGTCCAAACCCTTCGATCGCAGGGAATCAAACCTAATGGAAAATGAAGACTATGGACAGGGCTACAATAACCTATAAGCTAGAATAACCTATAAGCACTTTATCCAAATTGTATTTGTGTAAATTTTTATACATTTTTGAAAATTTGACTTAGAGTGAAATTCTCTTGAAAGTGCTGTGTGAGGGATATGGCCACTGTGTCCAAACCCTTCGATCGCAGGGAATCAAACCTTATGGAAAATGAAGACTATGGACAGGGCTACAATAACCTATAAGCACTTTATCCAAATTGTATTTGTGAAAATTTTTATACATTTTTTAAAATTTGACTTAGAGTGAAATTCTCTTGAAAGTGCTGTGTGAGGGATATGGCCACTGTGTCCAAGCCCTTTGATCGCAGGGAATCAAACCTAATGAAAAATGAAGACTATGGACAGGACTACATTAACCTATAAGCACTTTATCCAAATTGTATTTGTGAAAATTTTTATACATTTTTGAAAATTTGACTTAGAGTGAAATTCTCATGAAAGTGCTGTGTGAGGGATATGGCCACTGTGTCCAAACCCTTCGATCGCAGGGAATCAAACCTAATGGAAAATGAAGACTATGGACAGGGCTACAATAACCTATAAGCTACAATAACCTATAAGCACTTTATCCAAATTGTATTTGTGAAAATTTTTATACATTTTTGAAAATTTGACTTAGAGTGAAATTCTCTTGAAAGTGCCGTGTGAGGGATATGGCCACTGTGTCCAAACCCTTCGATCGCAGGGAATCAAACCTAATGGAAAATGAAGACTATGGACAGGGCTACAATAACCTATAAGCTAGAATAACCTATAAGCACTTTATCCAAATTGTATTTGTGTAAATTTTTATACATTTTTGAAAATTTGACTTAGAGTGAAATTCTCTTGAAAGTGCTGTGTGAGGGATATGGCCACTGTGTCCAAACCCTTCGATCGCAGGGAATCAAACCTTATGGAAAATGAAGACTATGGACAGGGCTACAATAACCTATAAGCACTTTATCCAAATTGTATTTGTGAAAATTTTTATACATTTTTGAAAATTTGACTTAGAGTGAAATTCTCTTGAAAGTGCTGTATGAGGGATATGGCCACTGTGTCCAAACCCTTCGATCGCAGGGAATCAAACCTAATGGAAAATGAAGACTATGGACAGGGCTACAATAACCTGTAAGCTACAATAACCTATAAGCACTTTATCCAAATTGTATTTGTGAAAATTTTTATACATTTTTGAAAATTTGACTTAGAGTGAAATTCTCTTGAAAGTGCCGTGTGAGGGATATGGCCACTGTGTCCAAACCCTTCGATCGCAGGGAATCAAACCTTATGGAAAATGAAGACTATGGACAGGGCTACAATAACCTATAAGCTAGAATAACCTATAAGCACTTTATCCAAATTGTATTTGTGTAAATTTTTATACATTTTTCAAAATTTGACTTAGAGTGAAATTCTCTTGAAAGTGCTGTGTGAGGGATATGGCCACTGTGTCCAAACCCTTCGAACACAGGAAACCAAACCTAATGGAAAATGAAGACTATGGACAGGGCTACAATAACCTATAAGCTACAATAACCTATAAGCACTTTATCCAAATTGTATTTGTGAAAATTTTTATACATTTTTTAAAATTTGACTTAGAGTGAAATTCTCTTGAAAGTGCTGTGTGAGGGATATGGCCACTGTGTCCAAACCCTTCGATCGCAGGGAATCAAACCTAATGAAAAATGAAGACTATGGACAGGGCTACAATAACCTATAAGCACTTTATCCAAATTGTATTTGTGAAAATTTGTATACATTTTTTAAAATTTGACTTAGAGTGAAATTCTCTTGAAAGTGCTGTGTGAGGGATATGGCCACTGTGTCCAAGCCCTTTGATCGCAGGGAATCAAACCTAATGAAAAATGAAGACTATGGACAGGACTACATTAACCTATAAGCACTTTATCCAAATTGTATTTGTGAAAATTTTTATACATTTTTGAAAATTTGACTTAGAGTGAAATTCTCATGAAAGTGCTGTGTGAGGGATATGGCCACTGTGTCCAAACCCTTCGATCGCAGGGAATCAAACCTAATGGAAAATGAAGACTATGGACAGGGCTACAATAACCTATAAGCTACAATAACCTATAAGCACTTTATCCAAATTGTATTTGTGAAAATTTTTATACATTTTTGAAAATTTGACTTAGAGTGAAATTCTCTTGAAAATGCCATGTGAGGGATATGGCCACTGTGTCCAAACCCTTCGATCGCAGGGAATCAAACCTAATGGAAAATGAAGACTATGGACAGGGCTACAATAACCTATAAGCTAGAATAACCTATAAGCACTTTATCCAAATTGTATTTGTGTAAATTTTTATACATTTTTGAAAATTTGACTTAGAGTGAAATTCTCTTGAAAGTGCTGTATGAGGGATATGGCCACTGTGTCCAAACCCTTCGATCGCAGGGAATCAAACCTAATGGAAAATGAAGACTATGGACAGGGCTACAATAACCTATAAGCTACAATAACCTATAAGCACTTTATCCAAATTGTATTTGTGAAAATTTTTATACATTTTTGAAAATTTGACTTAGAGTGAAATTCTCTTGAAAGTGCCGTGTGAGGGATATGGCCACTGTGTCCAAACCCTTCGATCGCAGGGAATCAAACCTAATGGAAAATGAAGACTATGGACAGGGCTACAATAACCTATAAGCTAGAATAACCTATAAGCACTTTATCCAAATTGTATTTGTGTAAATTTTTATACATTTTTGAAAATTTGACTTAGAGTGAAATTCTCTTGAAAGTGCTGTGTGAGGGATATGGCCACTGTGTCCAAACCCTTCGATCGCAGGGAATCAAACCTTATGGAAAATGAAGACTATGGACAGGGCTACAATAACCTATAAGCACTTTATCCAAATTGTATTTGTGAAAACTTTTATACATTTTTGAAAATTTGACTTAGAGTGAAATTCTCTTGAAAGTGCTGTGTGAGGGATATGGCCACTGTGTCCAAACCCTTCGATCGCAGGGAATCAAACCTAATGAAAAATGAAGACTATGGACAGGGCTACAATAACCTATAAGCACTTTATCCAAATTGTATTTGTGAAAATTTTTATACATTTTTTAAAATTTGACTTAGAGTGAAATTCTCTTGAAAGTGCTGTGTGAGGGATATGGCCACTGTGTCCAAACCCTTCGATCGCAGGGAATCAAACCTAATGGAAAATGAAGACTATGGACAGGGCTACAATAACCTATAAGCTAGAATAACCTATAAGCACTTTATCCAAATTGTATTTGTGTAAATTTTTATACATTTTTGAAAATTTGACTTAGAGTGAAATTCTCTTGAAAGTGCTGTGTGAGGGATATGGCCACTGTGTCCAAACCCTTCGATCGCAGGGAATCAAACCTTATGGAAAATGAAGACTATGGACAGGGCTACAATAACCTATAAGCACTTTATCCAAATTGTATTTGTGAAAATTTTTATACATTTTTGAAAATTTGACTTAGAGTGAAATTCTCTTGAAAGTGCTGTATGAGGGATATGGCCACTGTGTCCAAACCCTTCGATCGCAGGGAATGAAACCTAATGGAAAATGAAGACTATGGACAGGGCTACAATAACCTGTAAGCTACAATAACCTATAAGCACTTTATCCAAATTGTATTTGTGAAAATTTTTATACATTTTTGAAAATTTGACTTAGAGTGAAATTCTCTTGAAAGTGCCGTGTGAGGGATATGGCCACTGTGTCCAAACCCTTCGATCGCAGGGAATCAAACCTAATGGAAAATGAAGACTATGGACAGGGCTACAATAACCTATAAGCTAGAATAACCTATAAGCACTTTATCCAAATTGTATTTGTGTAAATTTTTATACATTTTTCAAAATTTGACTTAGAGTGAAATTCTCTTGAAAGTGCTGTGTGAGGGATATGGCCACTGTGTCCAAACCCTTCGATCGCAGGGAATCAAACCTAATGGAAAATGAAGACTATGGACAGGGTTACAATAAGCTACAATAACCTATAAGCACTTTATCCAAATTGTATTTGTGAAAATTTTTATACATTTTTGAAAATTTGACTTAGAGTGAAATTCTCTTGAAAGTGCCGTGTGAGGGATATGGCCACTGTGTCCAAACCCTTCGATCGCAGGGAATCAAACCTAATGGAAAATGAAGACTATGGACAGGGCTACAATAACCTATAAGCTAGAATAACCTATAAGCACTTTATCCAAATTGTATTTGTGTACATTTTTATACATTTTTCAAAATTTTACTTAGAGTGAAATTCTCTTGAAAGTGCTGTGTGAGAGATATGGCCACTGTGTCCAAACCCTTCGAACGCAGGAAACCAAACCTAATGGAAAATGAAGACTATGGACAGGGCTACAATAACCTATAAGCTACAATAACCTATAAGCACTTTATCCAAATTGTATTTGTGAAAACTTTTATACATTTTTGAAAATTTGGCTTAGAGTGAAATTCTCTTGAAAGTGCTGTGTGAGGGATATGGCCACTTTGTCCAAACCCTTCGATCGCAGGGAATCAAACCTAATCGAAAATGAAGACTATGGACAGGGCTACAATAACCTATAAGCTACAATAACCTATAAGCACTTTATCCAAATTGTATTTGTGAAAACTTTTATACATTTTTGAAAATTTGACTTAGAGTGAAATTCTCTTGAAAGTGCTGTGTGAGGGATATGGCCACTGTGTCCAAACCCTTCGATCGCAGGGAATCAAACCTAATGGAAAATGAAGACTATGGACAGGGCTACAATAACCTATAAGCACTTTATCCAAATTGTATTTGTGAAAATTTTTATACATTTTTTAAAATTTGACTTAGAGTGAAATTCTCTTGAAAGTGCTGTGTGAGGGATATGGCCACTGTGTCCAAACCCTTCGATCGCAGGGAATCAAACCTAATGGAAAATGAAGACTATGGACAGGGCTACAATAACCTATAAGCACTTTATCCAAATTGTATTTGTGAAAATTTTTATACATTTTTGAAAATTTGACTTAGAGTGAAATTCTCTTGAAAGTGCTGTGTGAGGGATATGGCCACTGTGTCCAAGCCCTTCGATCGCAGGGAATCAAACCTAATGGAAAATGAAGACTATGGACAGGACTACATTAACCTATAAGCACTTTATCCAAATTGTATTTGTGAAAATTTTTATACATTTTTGAAAATTTGACTTAGAGTGAAATTCTCTTGAAAGTGCTGTGTGAGGGATATGGCCACTGTGTCCAAACCCTTCGATCGCAGGGAATCAAACCTAATGGAAAATGAAGACTATGGACAGGGCTACAATAACCTATAAGCTACAATAACCTATAAGCATTTTATCCAAATTGTATTTGTGAAAATTTTTATACATTTTTGAAAATTTGACTTAGAGTGAAATTCTCTTGAAAGTGCCGTGTGAGGGATATGGCCACTGTGTCCAAACCCTTCGATCGCAGGGAATCAAACCTAATGGAAAATGAAGACTATGGACAGGGCTACAATAACCTATAAGCTAGAATAACCTATAAGCACTTTATCCAAATTGTATTTGTGTAAATTTTTATACATTTTTCAAAATTTGACTTAGAGTGAAATTCTCTTGAAAGTGCTGTGTGAGGGGTATGGCCACTGTGTCCAAACCCTTCGATCGCAGGGAATCAAACCTAATGGAAAATGAAGACTATGGACAGGGCTACAATAACCTATAAGCTACAATAACCTATAAGCACTTTATCCAAATTGTATTTGTGAACATTTTTATACATTTTTGAAAATATGACTTAGAGTGAAATTCTCTTGAAAGTGCTGTGTGGGGGATATGGCCACTGTGTCCAAACCCTTCGATCGCAGGGAATCAAACCTAATGGAAAATGAAGACTATGGACAGGGCTACAATAACCTATAAGCTACAATAACCTATAAGCACTTTATCCAAATTGTATTTGTGAAAATTTTTATACATTTTTGAAAATTTGACTTAGAGTGAAATTCTCTTGAAAGTGCTGTGTGAGGGATATGGCCACTGTGTCCAAACCCTTCGATCGCAGGGAATCAAACCTAATGGAAAATGAAGACTATGGACAGGGCTACAATAACCTATAAGCACTTTATCCAAATTGTATTTGTGAAAATTTTTATACATTTTTGAAAATTTGACTTAGAGTGAAATTCTCTTGAAAGTGCTGTGTGAGGGATATGGCCACTGTGTCCAAACCCTTCGATCGCAGGGAATCAAACCTAATGGAAAATGAAGACTATGGACAGGACTACATTAACCTATAAGCACTTTATCCAAATTGTATTTGTGAAAATTTTTATACATTTTTGAAAATTTGACTTAGAGTGAAATTCTCTTGAAAGTGCTGTGTGAGGGATATGGCCACTGTGTCCAAACCCTTCGATCGCAGGGAATCAAACCTAATGGAAAATGAAGACTATGGACAGGGCTACAATAACCTATAAGCTACAATAACCTATAAGCACTTTATCTAAATTGTATTTGTGAAAATTTTTATACATTTTTGAAAATTTGACTTAGAGTGAAATTCTCTTGAAAGTGCCGTGTGAGGGATATGGCCACTGTGTCCAAACCCTTCGATCGCAGGGAATCAAACCTAATGGAAAATGAAGACTATGGACAGGGCTACAATAACCTATAAGCTAGAATAACCTATAAGCACTTTATCCAAATTGTATTTGTGTAAATTTTTATACATTTTTCAAAATTTGACTTAGAGTGCACTTTATCCAAATTGTATTTGTGTGTGTCCAAGCCCTTCGATCGCAGGGAATCAAACCTAATGGAAAATGAAGACTATGGACAGGGCTACAAAAACCTATAAGCTACAATAACCTATAAGCACTTTATCCAAATTGTATTTGTGAAAATTTTTATACATTTTTCAAAATTTGACTTAGAGTGAAATTCTCTTGAAAGTGCTGTGTGAGGGATATGGCCACTGTGTCCAAACCCTTCGATCGCAGGGAATCAAACCTAATGGAAAATGAAGACTATGGACAGGGCTACAATAACCTATAAGCTACAATAACCTATAAGCACTTTATCCAAATTGTATTTGTGAACATTTTTATACATTTTTGAAAATATGACTTAGAGTGAAATTCTCTTGAAAGTGCTGTGTGGGGGATATGGCCACTGTGTCCAAACCCTTCGATCGCAGGGAATCAAACCTAATGGAAAATGAAGACTATGGACAGGGCTACAATAACCTATAAGCTACAATAACCTATAAGCACTTTATCCAAATTGTATTTGTGAAAATTTTTATACATTTTTGAAAATTTGACTTAGAGTGAAATTCTCTTGAAAGTGCTGTGTGAGGGATATGGCCACTGTGTCCAAACCCTTCGATCGCAGGGAATCAAACCTAATGGAAAATGAAGACTATGGACAGGACTACATTAACCTATAAGCACTTTATCCAAATTGTATTTGTGAAAATTTTTATACATTTTTGAAAATTTGGCTTAGAGTGAAATTCTCTTGAAAGTGCTGTGTGAGGGATATGGCCACTGTGTCCAAACCCTTCGATCGCAGGGAATCAAACCTAATGGAAAATGAAGACTATGGACAGGGCTACAATAACCTATAAGCTAGAATAACCTATAAGCACTTTATCCAAATTGTATTTGTGTAAATTTTTATACATTTTTCAAAATTTGACTTAGAGTGAAATTCTCTTGAAAGTGCTGTGTGAGGGGTATGGCCACTGTGTCCAAACCCTTCGATCGCAGGGAATCAAACCTAATGGAAAATGAAGACTATGGACAGGGCTACAATAACCTATAAGCTACAATAACCTATAAGCACTTTATCCAAATTGTATTTGTGAACATTTTTATACATTTTTGAAAATATGACTTAGAGTGAAATTCTCTTGAAAGTGCTGTGTGGGGGATATGGCCACTGTGTCCAAACCCTTCGATCGCAGGGAATCAAACCTAATGGAAAATGAAGACTATGGACAGGGCTACAATAACCTATAAGCTACAATAACCTATAAGCACTTTATCCAAATTGTATTTGTGAAAATTTTTATACATTTTTGAAAATTTGACTTAGAGTGAAATTCTCTTGAAAGTGCTGTGTGAGGGATATGGCCACTGTGTCCAAACCCTTCGATCGCAGGGAATCAAACCTAATGGAAAATGAAGACTATGGACAGGGCTACAATAACCTATAAGCACTTTATCCAAATTGTATTTGTGAAAATTTTTATACATTTTTGAAAATTTGACTTAGAGTGAAATTCTCTTGAAAGTGCCGTGTGAGGGATATGGCCACTGTGTCCAAACCCTTCGATCGCAGGGAATCAAACCTAATGGAAAATGAAGACTATGGACAGGGCTACAATAACCTATAAGCTAGAATAACCTATAAGCACTTTATCCAAATTGTATTTGTGTAAATTTTTATACATTTTTGAAAATTTGACTTAGAGTGAAATTCTCTTGAAAGTGCTGTGTGAGGGATATGGCCACTGTGTCCAAACCCTTCGATCGCAGGGAATCAAACCTTATGGAAAATGAAGACTATGGACAGGGCTACAATAACCTATAAGCACTTTATCCAAATTGTATTTGTGAAAATTTTTATACATTTTTGAAAATTTGACTTAGAGTGAAATTCTCTTGAAAGTGCTGTATGAGGGATATGGCCACTGTGTCCAAGCCCTTCGATCGCAGGGAATCAAACCTAATGGAAAATGAAGACTATGGACAGGGCTACAAAAACCTATAAGCTACAATAACCTATAAGCACTTTATCCAAATTGTATTTGTGAAAATTTTTATACATTTTTGAAAATTTGACTTAGAGTGAAATTCTCTTGAAAGTGCCGTGTGAGGGATATGGCCACTGTGTCCAAACCCTTCGATCGCAGGGAATCAAACCTAATGGAAAATGAAGACTATGGACAGGGCTACAATAACCTATAAGCTAGAATAACCTATAAGCACTTTATCCAAATTGTATTTGTGTAAATTTTTATACATTTTTGAAAATTTGACTTAGAGTGAAATTCTCTTGAAAGTGCTGTGTGAGGGATATGGCCACTGTGTCCAAACCCTTCGAACGCAGGAAACCAAACCTAATGGAAAATGAAGACTATGGACAGGGCTACAATAACCTATAAGCTACAATAACCTATAAGCACTTTATCCAAATTGTATTTGTGAAAACTTTTATACATTTTTGAAAATTTGACTTAGAGTGAAATTCTCTTGAAAGTGCTGTGTGAGGGATATGGCCACTTTGTCCAAACCCTTCGATCGCAGGGAATCAAACCTAATCGAAAATGAAGACTATGGACAGGGCTAAAATAACCTATAAGCTACAATAACCTATAAGCACTTTATCCAAATTGTATTTGTGAAAACTTTTATACATTTTTGAAAATTTGACTTAGAGTGAAATTCTCTTGAAAGTGCTGTGTGAGGGATATGGCCACTGTGTCCAAACCCTTCGATCGCAGGGAATCAAACCTAATGGAAAATGAAGACTATGGACAGGGCTACAATAACCTATAAGCACTTTATCCAAATTGTATTTGTGAAAATTTTTATACATTTTTTAAAATTTGACTTAGAGTGAAATTCTCTTGAAAGTGCTGTGTGAGGGATATGGCCACTGTGTCCAAACCCTTCGATCGCAGGGAATCAAACCTAATGGAAAATGAAGACTATGGACAGGGCTACAATAACCTATAAGCTACAATAACCTATAAGCACTTTATCCAAATTGTATTTGTGAAAATTTTTATACATTTTTGAAAATTTGACTTAGAGTGAAATTCTCTTGAAAGTGCCGTGTGAGGGATATGGCCACTGTGTCCAAACCCTTCGATCGCAGGGAATCAAACCTAATGGAAAATGAAGACTATGGACAGGGCTACAATAACCTATAAGCTAGAATAACCTATAAGCACTTTATCCAAATTGTAATTGTGTAAATTTTTATACATTTTTCAAAATTTGACTTAGAGTGAAATTCTCTTGAAAGTGCTGTGTGAGGGATATGGCCACTGTGTCCAAACCCTTCGATCGCAGGGAATCAAACCTAATGGAAACTGAAGACTATGGACAGGGCTACAATAACCTATAAGCTACAATAACCTATAAGCACTTTATCCAAATTGTATTTGTGAAAATTTGTATACATTTTTGAAAATTTGACTTAGAGTGAAATTCTCTTGAAAGTGCCGTGTGAGGGATATGGCCACTGTGTCCAAACCCTTCGATCGCAGGGAATCAAACCTAATGGAAAATGAAGACTATGGACAGGGCTACAATAACCTATAAGCTAGAATAACCTATAAGCACTTTATCCAAATTGTATTTGTGAAAATTTTTATACATTTTTTAAAATTTGACTTAGAGTGAAATTCTCTTGAAAGTGCTGTGTGAGGGATATTGCCACTGTCTCCAAACCCTTCGATCGCAGGGAACCAAAGCTAATGGAAAATGAAGACTATGGACAGGACTACAATAACCTATAAGCTACAATAACCTATAAGCACTTTATCCAAATTGTATTTGTGAACATTTTTATACATTTTTGAAAATATGACTTAGAGTGAAATTCTCTTGAAAGTGCTGTGTGAGGGATATGGCCACTGTGTCCAAACCCTTCGATCGCAGGGAATCAAACCTAATGGAAAATGAAGACTATCGACAGGGCTACAATAACCTATAAGCACTTTATCCAAATTGTATTTGTGAAAATTTTTATACATTTTTTAAAATTTGACTTAGAGTGAAATTCTCTTGAAAGTGCTGTGTGAGGGATATGGCCACTGTGTCCAAACCCTTCGATCTCAGGGAATCAAGCCTCATGGAAAATGAAGACTATGGACAGGGCTACAATAACCTATAAGCACTTTATCCAAATTGTATTTGTGAAAATTTTTATACATTTTTGAAAATTTGACTTAGAGTGAAATTCTCTTGAAAGTGCTGTGTGAGGGATATGGCCACTGTGTCCAAACCCTTCGATCTCAGGGAATCAAACCTAATGGAAAATGAAGACTATGGACAGGGCTACAAAAACCTATAAGCACTTTATCCAAATTGTATTTGTGAAAATTTTTATACATTTTTGAAAATTTGACTTAGAGTGAAATTCTCTTGAAAGTGCTGTGTGAGGGATATGGCCACTGTGTCCAAACCCTTCGATCGCAGGGTACCAAACTTAATGGAAAATGAAGACTATGGACAGGGCTACAATAACCTATAAGCACTTTATCCAAATTGTATTTGTGAAAATTTTAATACATTTTTGAAAATTTGACTTAGAGTGAAATTCTCTTGAAAGTGCTGTGTGAGGGATATGGCCACTGTGTCCAAACCCTTCGATCTCAGGGAATCAAACCTAATGGAAAATGAAGACTATGGACAGGGCTACAATAACCTATAAGCACTTTATCCAAATTGTATTTGTAAAAATTTTTATACCTTTTTGAAATTTTGACTTAGAGTGAAATTCTCTTGAAAGTGCTGTGTGAGGGATATGGCCACTGTATCCAAACCCTTCGATCTCAGGGAATCAAACCCAATGGAAAATGAAGACTATGGACAGGGCTACAATAACCTATAAGCACTTTATCCAAATTGTATTTGTGAAAATTTTTATAGAGTGAAATTCTCTTGAAAGTGCTGTGTGAGGGATATGGCCACTGTGTCTAAACCCTTCGATCCCAGGGAATCAAACCTAATGGAAAATGAAGACTATGGACAGGGCTACAATAAACTATAAGCACTTTATCCAAATTGTATTTGTGAAAATTTTTATACATTTTTGAAAATTTGACTTAGAGTGAAATTCTCTTGAAAGTGCTGTGTGAGGGATATGGCCACTGTGTCCAAACCCTTCGATCGCAGGGAATCAAACCTAATGGAAAATGAAGACTATGGACAGGGCTACAATAACCTATAAGCACTTTATCCAAATTGTATTTGTGAAAATTTTTATACATTTTTGAAAATTTGACTTAGAGTGAAATTCTCTTGAAAGTGCTGTGTGAGGGATATGGCCACTGTGTCCAAACAATAACCTATAAGCACTTTATCCAAATTGTATTTGTGAAAATTTTTATACATTTTTGAAAATTTGACTTAGAGTGAAATTCTCTTGAAAGTGCTGTGTGAGGGATATGGCCACTGTGTCCAAACCCTTCGATCTCAGGGAATCAAACCTAATGGAAAATGAAGACTATGGACAGGGCTACAATAACCTATAAGCACTTTATCCAAATTGTATTTGTGAAAATTTTTATACATTTTTGAAAATTTGACTTAGAGTGAAATTCTCTTGAAAGTGCTGTGTGAGGGATATGGCCACTGTGTCCAAACCCTTCGATCGCAGGGAATCAAACCTAATGGAAAATGAAGACTATGGACAGGGCTACAATAACCTATAAGCACTTTATCCAAATTGTATTTGTGAAAATTTTAATACATTTTTGAAAATTTGACTTAGAGTGAAATTCTCTTGAAAGTGCTGTGTGAGGGATATGGCCACTGTGTCCAAACCCTTCGATCTCAGGGAATCAAACCTAATGGAAAATGAAGACTATGGACAGGGCTACAATAACCTATAAGCACTTTATCCAAATTGTATTTGTAAAAATTTTTATACCTTTTTGAAATTTTGACTTAGAGTGAAATTCTCTTGAAAGTGCTGTGTGAGGGATATGGCCACTGTATCCAAACCCTTCGATCTCAGGGAATCAAACCTAATGGAAAATGAAGACTATGGACAGGGCTACAATAACCTATAAGCACTTTATCCAAATTGTATTTGTGAAAATTTTTATAGAGTGAAATTCTCTTGAAAGTGCTGTGTGAGGGATATGGCCACTGTGTCTAAACCCTTCGATCCCAGGGAATCAAACCTAATGGAAAATGAAGACTATGGACAGGGCTACAATAACCTATAAGCACTTTATCCAAATTGTATTTGTGAAAATTTTTATACATTTTTGAAAATTTGACTTAGAGTGAAATTCTCTTGAAAGTGCTGTGTGAGGGATATGGCCACTGTGTCCAAACCCTTCGATCGCAGGGAATCAAACCTAATGGAAAATGAAGACTATGGACAGGGCTACAATAACCTATAAGCTACAATTACCTATAAGCACTTTATCCAAATTGTATTTGTGAAAATTTTTATACATTTTTGAAAATTTGACTTAGAGTGAAATTCTCTTGAAAGTGCTGTGTGAGGGATATGGCCACTGTGTCCAAACCCTTCGATCGAAGCGAATCAAACCTAATGGAAAATGAAGACTATGGACAGGGCTACAATAACCTATAAGCACTTTATCCAAATTGTATTTGTGAAAATTTTTATACATTTTTGAAAATTTGACTGAGAGTGAAATTCTCTTGAAAGTGCTGTGTGAGGGATTTGGCCACTGTGTCCAAACCCTTCGATCGATAGGAATCAAACCTAATGGAAAATGAAGACTTTGGACAGGGCTACAATAACCTATAAGCTACAATAACCTATAAGCACTTTATCCAAATTGTATTTGTGAAAATTTTTATACATTTTTGAAAATTTGACTTAGAGTGAAATTCTCTTGAAAGTGCTGTGTGAGGGATATGGCCACTGTGTCCAAACCCTTCGATCGAAGCGAATCAAACCTAATGGAAAATGAAGACTATAGGCAGGGCTACAATAACCTATAAGCACTTTATCCAAATTGTAATTGTGTAAATTTTTATACATTTTTCAAAATTTGACTTAGAGTGAAATTCTCTTGAAAGTGCTGTGTGAGGGATATGGCCACTGTGTCCAAACCCTTCGATCGCAGGGAATCAAACCTAATGGAAAATGAAGACTATGGACAGGGCTACAATAACCTATAAGCTACAATAACCTATAAGCACTTTATCCAAATTGTATTTGTGAAAATTTTTATACATTTTTGAAAATTTGACTTAGAGTGAAATTCTCTTGAAAGTGCTGTGTGAGGGATATGGCCACTGTGTCCAAACCCTTCGATCGCAGGGAATCAAACCTAATGGAAACTGAAGACTATGGACAGGGCTACAATAACCTATAAGCTACAATAACCTATAAGCACTTTATCCAAATTGTATTTGTGAAAATTTGTATACATTTTTGAAAATTTGACTTAGAGTGAAATTCTCTTGAAAGTGCCGTGTGAGGGATATGGCCACTGTGTCCAAACCCTTCGATCGCAGGGAATCAAACCTAATGGAAAATGAAGACTATGGACAGGGCTACAATAACCTATAAGCTAGAATAACCTATAAGCACTTTATCCAAATTGTATTTGTGTAAATTTTTATACATTTTTCAAAATTTGACTTAGAGTGAAATTCTCTTGAAAGTGCTGTGTGAGGGATATTGCCACTGTGTCCAAACCCTTCGATCGCAGGGAATCAAACCTAATGGAAAATGAAGACTATGGACAGGACTACAATAACCTATAAGCTACAATAACCTATAAGCACTTTATCCAAATTGTATTTGTGAAAATTTTTATACATTTTTGAAAATATGACTTAGAGTGAAATTCTCTTGAAAGTGCTGTGTGAGGGATATGGCCACTGTGTCCAAACCCTTCGATCGCAGGGTACCAAACTTAATGGAAAATGAAGACTATGGGCAGGGCTACAATAACCTATAAGCACTTTATCCAAATTGTATTTGTGAAAATTTTTATACATTTTTGAAAATTTGACTTAGAGTGAAATTCTCTTGAAAGTGCTGTGTGAGGGACATGGCCACTGTGTCCAAACCCTTCGATCGCAGGGAATCAAACCTAATGGAAAATGAAGACTATGGACAGGGCTACAATAACCTATAAGCACTTTATCCAAATTGTATTTGTGAAAATTTTTATACATTTTTGAAAATTTGACTTAGAGTGAAATTCTCTTGAAAGTGCTGTGTGAGGGATATGGCCACTGTGTCCAAACCCTTCGATCGCAGGGAATCAAACCTAATGGAAAATGAAGACTATGGACAGGGCTACAATAACCTATAAGCACTTTATCCAAATTGTATTTGTGAAAATTTAAATACATTTTTGAAAATTTGACTTAGAGTGAAATTCTCTTGAAAGTGCTGTGTGAGGGATATGGCCACTGTGTCCAAACCCTTCGATCTCAGGGAATCAAACCTAATGGAAAATGAAAACTATGGACAGGGCTACAATAACCTATAAGCACTTTATCCAAATTGTATTTGTAAAAATTTTTATACCTTTTTGAAATTTTGACTTAGAGTGAAATTCTCTTGAAAGTGCTGTGTGAGGGATATGGCCACTGTATCCAAACCCTTCGATCTCAGGGAATCAAACCTAATGGAAAATGAAGACTATCGACAGGGCTACAATAACCTATAAGCACTTTATCCAAATTGTATTTGTGAAAATTTTTATAGAGTGAAATTCTCTTGAAAGTGCTGTGTGAGGGATATGGCCACTGTGTCTAAACCCTTCGATCCCAGGGAATCAAACCTAATGGAAAATGAAGACTATGGACAGGGCTACAATAAACTAAAAGCACTTTATCCAAATTGTATTTGTGAAAATTTTTATACATTTTTGAAAATTTGACTTATAGTGAAATTCTCTTGAAAGTGCTGTGTGAGGGATATGGCCACTGTGTCCAAACCCTTCGATCGCAGGGAATCAAACCTAATGGAAAATGAAGACTATGGACAGGGCTACAATAACCTATAAGCTACAATAACCTATAAGCACTTTATCCAAATTGTATTTGTGAAAATTTTTATACATTTTTGAAAATTTGACTTAGAGTGAAATTCTCTTGAAAGTGCTGTGTGAGGGATATGGCCACTGTGTCCAAACCCTTCGATCGAAGCGAATCAAACCTAATGGAAAATGAAGACTATGGACAGGGCTACAATAACCTATAAGCACTTTATCCAAATTGTATTTGTAAAAATTTTTATACCTTTTTGAAATTTTGACTTAGAGTGAAATTCTCTTGAAAGTGCTGTGTGAGGGATATGGCCACTGTATCCAAACCCTTCGATCTCAGGGAATCAAACCTAATGGAAAATGAAGACTATGGACAGGGCTACAATAACCTATAAGCACTTTATCCAAATTGTATTTGTGAAAATTTTTATAGAGTGAAATTCTCTTGAAAGTGCTGTGTGAGGGATATGGCCACTGTGTCTAAACCCTTCGATCCCAGGGAATCAAACCTAATGGAAAATGAAGACTATGGACAGGGCTACAATAAACTATAAGCACTTTATCCAAATTGTATTTGTGAAAATTTTTATACATTTTTGAAAATTTGACTTAGAGTGAAATTCTCTTGAAAGTGCTGTGTGAGGGATATGGCCACTGTGTCCAAACCCTTCGATCGAAGCGAATCAAACCTAATGGAAAATGAAGACTATGGACAGGGCTACAATAACCTATAAGCTACAATAACCTATAAGCACTTTATCCAAATTGTATTTGTGAAAATTTTTATACATTTTTGAAAATTTGACTTAGAGTGAAATTCTCTTGAAAGTGCTGTGTGAGGGATATGGCCACTGTGTCCAAACCCTTCGATCGAAGCGAATCAAACCTAATGGAAAATGAAGACTATGGACAGGGCTACAATAACCTATAAGCACTTTATCCAAATTGTATTTGTGAAAATTTTTATACATTTTTGAAAATTTGACTTAGAGTGAAATTCTCTTGAAAGTGCTGTGTGAGGGATTTGGCCACTGTGTCCAAACCCTTCGATCGATGGGAATCAAACCTAATGGAAAATGAAGACTATGGACAGGGCTACAATAACCTATAAGCTACAATAACCTATAAGCACTTTATCCAAATTGTATTTGTGAAAATTTTTATACATTTTTGAAAATTTGACTTAGAGTGAAATTCTCTTGAAAGTGCTGTGTGAGGGATATGGCCACTGTGTCCAAGAGAATTTCACTCTAAGTCAAATTTTCAAAAATGTATACAAATTTTCACAAATACAATTTGGATAAAGTGCTTATAGGTTATTGTAGCTTATAGGTTATTGTAGCCCTGTCCATAGTCTTCATTTTCCATTAGGTTTGATTCCCTGCGATCGAAGGGTTTGGACACAGTGGCCATATCCCTCACACAGTACTTTCAAGAGAATTTCACTCTAAGTCAAATTTTCAAAAATGTATAAAAATTTTCAAAAATACAATTTGGATAAAGTGCTTATAGGTTATTGTAGCCCTATCCATAGTCTTCATTTTCCATTAGGTTTGGTTCCCTGCGATCGAAGGGTTTGGACACAGTGGCCATATCCCTCACACAGCACTTTCAAGAGAATTTCACTCTATGTCAAATTTTCAAAAATGTGTAAAAATTTTCACAAATACAATTTGGATGAAGTGCTTATAGGTTATTGTAGCTTATAGGTTATTGTAGCCCTGTCCATAGTCTTCATTTTCCATTAGGTTTGATTCCCTGCGATCGAAGGGTTTGGACACAGTGGCCATATCCCTCACACAGTACTTTCAAGAGAATTTCACTCTAAGTCAAATTTTCAAAAATGTATAAAAATTTTCACAAATACAATTTGGATAAAGTGCGTATAGGTTATCGTAGCCCTGTCCATAGTCTTCATTTTCCATTAGGTTTGATTCCCTGCGATCGAAGGGTTTGGACACAGTGGCCATATCCCTCACACAGCACTTTCAAGAGAATTTCACTCTAAGTCAAATTTTCAAAAATGTATAAAAATTTTCACAAATACAATTTGGATAAAGTGCTTATAGGTTATTGTAGCCCTGTCCATAGTCTTCATTTTCCATTAGGTTTGATTCCCTGTGATCGAAGGGTTTGGACACAGTGGCCATATCCCTCACACAGCACTTTCAAGAGAATTTCACTCTAAGTCAAATTTTCAAAAATGTATACAAATTTTCACAAATACAATTTGGATAAAGTGCTTATAGGTTATTGTAGCTTATAGGTTATTGTAGCCCTGTTCATAGTCTTAATTTTCCATTAGGTTTGATTCCCTGCGATTGAAGGGTTTGGACACAGTGGCCATATCCCTCACACAGCACTTTCAAGAGAATTTCACTCTAAGTCAAATTTTCAAAAATGTATAAAAATTTTCACAAATACAATTTGGATAAAGTGCTTATAGGTTATTGTAGCCCTGTCCATAGTCATCATTTTCCATTCAGTTTGATTCCCTGCGATCGAAGGGTTTGGACACAGTGGCCATATCCCTCACACAGCACTTTCAAGAGAATTTCACTCTAAGTCAAATTTTCAAAAATTTATAAAAATTTTCACAAATACAATTTGGATAAAAAGCTTATAGGTTATTGTAGCCCTGTTCATAGTCTTCATTTTCCATTAGGTTTGATTCCCTGCGATCGAAGGGTTTGGACACAGTGGCCATATCCCTCTTACAGCACTTTCAAGAGAATTTCACTCTAAGTCAAATTTTCAAAAATGTATAAAAATTTTCACAAATACAATTTGGATAAAGTGCTTACAGGTTATTGTAGCCCTGTCCATAGTCATCATTTTCCATTCAGTTTGATTCCCTGCGATCGAAGGGTTTGGACACAGTGGCCATATCCCTCACACAGCACTTTCAAGAGAATTTCACTCTAAGTCAAATTTTCAAAAATGTATAAAAATTTTCACAAATACAATTTGGATAAAGTGCTTATAGGTTATTGTAGCCCTGTCCATAGTCTTCATTTTCCATTAGGTTTGATTCTCTGCGATCGAAGGGTTTGGACACAGTGGCCATATCCCTCACACAGCACTTTCAAGAGAATTTCACTCTAAGTTAAATTTTCAAAAATGTATAAAAATTTTCACAAATACAATTTGGATAAAGTGCTTATAGGTTATTGTAGCTTATAGGTTATTGTAGCCCTGTCCATAGTCTTCATTTTCCTTTAGGTTTGATTCCCTGCGATCGAAGGGTTTGGACACAGTGGCCATATCCCTTACACAGCACTTTCAAGAGAATTTCACTCTAAGTTAAATTTTCAAAAATGTGTAAAAATTTTCACAAATACAATTTGGATAAAGTGCTTATAGGTTATTGTAGCCCTGTCCATAGTCTTCATTTTCCATTAGGTTTGATTCCCTGCGATCGAAGAGTTTGGACACAGTGGCCATATCCCTCACACAGCACTTTCAAGAGAATTTCACTCTAAGTCAAATTTTCAAAAATGTATAAAAATTTTCACAAATACAATTTGGATAAAGTGCTTATAGGTTATTGTAGCTTATAGGTTATTGTAGCCCTGTCCATAGTCTTCATTTTCCATTAGGTTTGATTCCCTGCGATCGAAGGGTTTGGACACAGTGGCCATATCCCTCACACAGCACTTTCAAGAGAATTTCACTCTAAGTCAAATTTTCAAAAATGTGTAAAAATTTTCACAAATACAATTTGGATAAAGTGCTTATAGGTTATTGTAGCTTATAGGTTATTGTAGCCCTGTCCATAGTCTTCATTTTCCATTAGGTTTGATTCCCTGCGATCGAAGGGTTTGGACACAGTGGCCATATCCCTCACACAGCACTTTCAAGAGAATTTCACTCTAAGTCAAATTTTCAAAAATGTATAAAAATTTTCACAAATACAATTTGGATAAAGCGCTTATAGGTTATTGTAGCTTATAGGTTATTGTAGCCCTGTCCATAGTCTTCATTTTCCATTAGGTTTGATTCCCTGCGATCGAAGGGTTTGGACACAGTGGCCATATCCCTCACACAGCACTTTCAAGAGATTTTCACTCTAAGTCAAATTTTCAAAAATGTGTAAAAATTTTCACAAATACAATTTGGATAAAGTGCTTATAGGTTATTGTAGCCCTGTCCATAGTCTTCATTTTCCATTAGGTTTGATTCCCTGCGATCGAAGCGTTTGGACACAGTGGCCATATCCCTCACACAGCACTTTCAAGAGAATTTCACTCTAAGTCAAATTTTCAAAAATGTATAAAAATTTTCACAAATACAATTTGGATAAAGCGCTTATAGGTTATTGTAGCTTATAGGTTATTGTAGCCCTGTCCATAGTCTTCATTTTCCATTAGGTTTGATTCCCTGTGATCGAAGGGTTTGGACACAGTGGCCATATCCCTCACACAGCACTTTCAAGAGAATTTCACTCTAAGTCAAATTTTCAAAAATGTATACAAAAGTTATTGTAGCCCTGTCCATAGTCATCATTTTCCATTCAGTTTGATTCCCTGCGATCGAAGGGCTTGGACACAGTGGCCATATCCCTCACACAGCACTTTCAAGAGAATTTCACTCTAAGTCAAATTTTCAAAAATGTATAAAAATTTTCACAAATACAATTTGGATAAAGTGCTTATAGGTTATCGTAGCCCTGTCCATAGTCTTCATTTTCCATTAGGTTTGATTCCCTGCGATCGAAGGGTTTGGACACAGTGGCCATATCCCTCACACAGCACTTTCAAGAGAATTTCACTCTAAGTCAAATTTTCAAAAATGTATACAAATTTTCACAAATACAATTTGGATAAAGTGCTTATAGGTTATCGTAGCCCTGTCCATAGTCTTCATTTTCCATTAGGTTTGATTCCCTGCGATCGAAGGGTTTGGACACAGTGGCCATATCCCTCACACAGCACTTTCAAGATAATTTCACTCTAAGTAAAATTTTCAAAAATGTATAAAAATTTTCACAAATACAATTTGGATAAAGTGCTTATAGGTTATTGTAGCCCTGTCCATAGTCTTCTTTTTCCATTAGGTTTGATTCCCTGCGATCGAAGGGTTTGGACACAGTGGCCATATCCCTCACACAGCACTTTCAAGAGGATTTCACTCTAAGTCAAATTTTCAAAAATGTATAAAAATTTTCACAAATACAATTTGGATAAAGTGCAGTTTATTGTAGCCCTGTCCATAGTCTTCATTTTCCATTCAGTTTGATTCCCTGCGATCGAAGGGTTTGAACACAGTGGCCATATCCCTCACACAGCACTTTCAAGAGAATTTCACTCTAAGTCAAATTTTCAAAAATGTATAAAAATTTTCACAAATACAATTTGGATAAAGTGCTTATAGGTTATCGTAGCCCTGTCCATAGTCTTCATTTTCCATTAGGTTTGATTCCCTGCGATCGAAGGGCTTGGACACAGTGGCCATATCCCTCACACAGCACTTTCAAGAGAATTTCACTCTAAGTCAAATTTTCAAAAATGTATACAAATTTTCACAAATACAATTTGGATAAAGTGCTTATAGGTTATTGTAGCCCTGTCCATAGTCTTCATTTTCCATTAGGTTTGATTCCCTGTGATCGAAGGGTTTGGACACAGTGGCCATATCCCTCACACAGCACTTTCAAGAGAATTTCACTCTAAGTCAAATTTTCAAAAATGTATACAAAAGTTATTGTAGCCCTGTCCATAGTCATCATTTTCCATTCAGTTTGATTCCCTGCGATCGAAGGGTTTGGACACAGTGGCCATATCCCTCACACAGCACTTTCAATAGAATTTCACTCTAAGTCAAATTTTCAAAAATGTATAAAAATTTTCACAAATACAATTTGGATAAAGTGCTTATAGGTTATCGTAGCCCTGTCCATAGTCTTCATTTTCCATTAGGTTTGATTCCGTGCGATCGAAGGGTTTGGACACAGTGGCCATATCCCTCACACAGCACTTTCAAGAGAATTTCACTCTAAGTCAAATTTTTAAAAATGTATACAAATTTTCACAAATACAATTTGGATAAAGTGCTTATAGGTTATTGTAGCCCTGTTCATAGTCTTAATTTTCCATTAGGTTTGATTCCGTGCGATCGAAGGGTTTGGACACAGTGGCCATATCCCTCACACAGCACTTTCAAGAGAATTTCACTCTAAGTCAAATTTTCAAAAATGTATACAAATTTTCACAAATACAATTTGGATAAAGTGCTTATAGGTTATTGTAGCTTATAGGTTATTGTAGCCCTGTCCATAGTCTTCATTTTCCATTAGGTTTGATTCCCTGTGATCGAAGGGTTTGGACACAGTGGCCATATCCCTCACACAGCACTTTCAAGAGAATTTCACTCTAAGTCAAATTTTCAAAAATGTATAAAAATTGTCACAAATACAATTTGGATAAAGTGCTTATAGTTTATTGTAGCCCTGTCCATAGTCTTCATTTTCCATTCAGTTTGATTCCCTGCGATCGAAGGGTTTGGACACAGTGGCCATATCCCTCACACAGCACTTTCAAGAGAATTTCACTCTAAGTCAAATTTTCAAAAATGTATAAAAATTTTCACAAATACAATTTGGATAAAGTGCTTATAGGTTATCGTAGCCCTGTCCATAGTCTTCATTTTTCATTAGGTTTGATTCCCTGCGATCGAAGGGTTTCGACACAGTGGCCATATCCCTCACACAGCACTTTCAAGAGAATTTCACTCTAAGTCAAATTTTCAAAAATGTATAAAAATTTTCACAAATACAATTTGGATAAAAAGCTTATAGGTTATTGTAGCCCTGTTCATAGTCTTCATTTTCCATTAGGTTTGATTCCCTGCGATCGAAGGGTTTGGACACAGTGGCCATATCCCTCACACAGCACTTTCAAGAGAATTTCACTCTAAGTCAAATTTTCAAAAATGTATAAAAATTTTCACAAATACAATTTGGATAAAGTGCTTATAGGTTATCGTTGCCCTGTCCATAGTCTTCATTTTCCATTAGGTTTGATTCCCTGCGATCGAAGGGTTTGGACACAGTGGCCATATCCCTCACACAGCACTTTCAAGAGAATTTCACTCTAAGTCAAATTTTCAAAAATGTATAAAAATTTTCACAAATACAATTTGGATAAAGTGCTTATAGGTTATTGTAGCCCTGTCCATAGTCATCATTTTCCATTCAGTCTGATTCCCTGCGATCGAAGGGTTTGGACACAGTGGCCATATCCCTCACACAGCACTTTCAAGAGAATTTCACTCTAAGTCAAATTTTCAAAAATGTATAAAAATTTTCACAAATACAATTTGGATAAATAGCTTATAGGTTATTGTAGCCCTGTTCATAGTCTTCATTTTCCATTAGGTTTGATTCCCTGCGATCGAAGGGTTTGGACACAGTGGCCATATCCCTCACACAGCACTTTCAAGAGAATTTCACTCTAAGTCAAATTTTTTAAAAATGTATAAAAATTTTCACAAATACAATTTGGATAAAGTGCTTATAGGTTATCGTTGCCCTGTCCATAGTCTTCATTTTCCATTAGGTTTGATTCCCTGCGATCGAAGGGTTTGGACACAGTGGCCATATCCCTCACACAGCACTTTCAAGAGAATTTCACTCTAAGTCAAATTTTCAAAAATGTATAAAAATTTTCACAAATACAATTTGGATAAAGTGCTTATAGGTTATTGTAGCCCTGTCCATAGTCATCATTTTCCATTCAGTCTGATTCCCTGCGATCGAAGGGTTTGGACACAGTGGCCATATCCCTCACACAGCACTTTCAAGAGAATTTCACTATAAGTCAAATTTTAAAAAATGTATAAAAATTTTCACAAATACAATTTGGATAAAGTGCTTATAGGTTATTATAGCCCTGTCCATAGTCATTATTTTCCATTCAGTTTGATTCCCTGCGATCGAAGGGTTTGGACACAGTGGCCATATCCCTCACACAGCACTTTCAAGAGAATTTCACTCTAAGTCAAATTTTCAAAAATGTATACAAATTTTCACAAATACAATTTGGATAAAGTGCTTATAGGTTATTGTAGCTTATAGGTTATTGTAGCCCTGTCCATAGTCTTCATTTTCCATTAGGTTTGATTCCCTGTGATCGAAGGGTTTGGACACAGTGGCCATATCCCTCACACAGCACTTTCAAGAGAATTTCACTCTAAGTCAAATTTTCAAAAATGTATAAAAATTTTCACAAATATAATTTGGATAAAGTGCTTATAGGTTATCGTAGCCCTGTCCATAGTCTTCATTTTCCATTAGGTTTGATTCCCTGCGATCGAAGGGTTTGGACACAGTGGCCATATCCCTCACACAGCACTTTCAAGAGAATTTCACTCTAAGTCAAATTTTCAAAAATGTATAAAAATTTTCACAAATACAATTTGGATAAAGTGCTTATAGTTTATTGTAGCCCTGTTCATAGTCTTCATTTTCCATTAGGTTTGATTCCCTGCGATCGAAGGGTTTGGACACAGTGGCCATATCCCTCACACAGCACTTTCAAGAGAATTTCACTCTAAGTCAAATTTTCAAAAATGTATAAAAATTTTCACAAATACAATTTGGATAAAGTGCTTATAGGTTATCGTAGTCCTGTCCATAGTCTTCATTTTCCATTAGGTTTGATTCCCTGCGATCGAAGGGTTTGGACACAGTGGCCATATCCCTCACACAGCACTTTCAAGAGAATTTCACTCTAAGTCAAATTTTCAAAAATGTATACAAATTTTCACAAATACAATTTGGATAAAGTGCTTATAGGTTATTGTAGCTTATAGGTTATTTTAGCCCTGTCCATAGTCTTCATTTTCCATTAGGTTTGATTCCCTGTGATCGAAGGGTTTGGACACAGTGGCCATATCCCTCACACAGCACTTTCAAGAGAATTTCACTCTAAGTCAAATTTTCAAAAATGTATAAAAATTTTCACAAATACAGTTTGGATAAAGTGCTTATAGTTTATTGTAGCCCTGTCCATAGTCTTCATTTTCCATTCAGTTTGATTCCCTGCGATCGAAGGGTTTGGACACAGTGGCCATATCCCTCACACAGCACTTTCAAGAGAATTTCACTCTAAGTCAAATTTTCAAAAATGTATAAAAATTTTCACAAATACAATTTGGATAAAGTGCTTATAGGTTATCGTAGCCCTGTCCATAGTCTTCATTTTCCATTAGGTTTGATTCCCTGCGATCGAAGGGTTTGGACACAGTGGTTATATCCCTCACACAGCACTTTCAAGAGAATTTCACTCTAAGTCAAATTTTTAAAAATGTATAAAAATTTTCACAAATACAATTTGGATAAAGTGCTTATAGGTTATTGTAGCCCTGTCCATAGTCTTCATTTTCCATTAGGTTTGATTCCCTGCGATCGAAGGGTTTGGACACAGTGGCCATATCCCTCACACAGCACTTTCAAGAGAATTTCACTCTAAGTCAAATTTTCAAAAATGTATAAAAATTTTCACAAATACAATTTGGATAAAGTGCTTATAGGTTTTTGCAGCCCTGTCCATAGTCTTCATTTTCCATTAGGTATGGTTTCCTGCGATCGAAGGGTTTGGACACAGTGGCCATATCCCTCACACAGCACTTTCAAGAGAATTTTACTCTAAGTCAAATTTTCAAAAATGTATAAAAATTTTCACAAATACAATTTGGATAAAGTGCTTATAGTTTATTGTAGCCCTGTCCATAGTCTTCATTTTCCATTCAGTTTGATTCCCTGCGATCGAAGGGTTTGGACACAGTGGCCATATCCCTCACACAGCACTTTCAAGAGAATTTCACTCTAAGTCAAACTTTCAAAAATGTATAAAAATTTTCACAAATACAATTTGGATAAAGTGCTTATAGGTTATCGTAGCCCTGTCCATAGTCTTCATTTTCCATTAGGTTTGATTCCCTGCGATCGAAGGGTTTGGACACAGTGGCCATATCCCTCACACAGCACTTTCAAGAGAATTTCACTCTAAGTCAAATTTTCAAAAATGTATACAAATTTTCACAAATACAATTTGGATAAAGTGCTTATAGGTTATTGTAGCTTATAGGTTATTGTAGCCCTGTCCATAGTCTTCATTTTCCATTAGGTTTGATTCCCTGTGATCGAAGGGTTTGGACACAGTGGCCATATCCCTCACACAGCACTTTCAAGAGAATTTCACTCTAAGTCAAATTTTCAAAAATGTATAAAAATTTTCACAAATACAATTTGGATAAAGTGCTTATAGGTTATCGTAGCCCTGTCCATAGTCTTCATTTTCCATTAGGTTTGATTCCCTGCGATCGAAGGGTTTGGACACAGTGGCCATATCCCTCACACAGCACTTTCAAGAGAATTTCACTCTAAGTCAAATTTTCAAAAATGTATACAAATTTTCACAAATACAATTTGGATAAAGTGCTTATAGGTAATTGTAGCTTATAGGTTATTGTAGCCCTGTCCATAGTCTTCATTTTCCATTAGGTTTGATTCCCTGCGATCGAAGGGTATGGACACAGTGGCCATATCCCTCACACAGTACTTTCAAGAGAATTTCACTCTAAGTCAAATTTTCAAAAATGTATAAAAATTTTCAAAAATACAATTTGGATAAAGTGCTTATATGTTATTGTTGCCCTGTCTATAGTCTTCATTTTCCATTAGGTTTGGTTCCCTGCGATCGAAGGGTTTGGACACAGTGGCCATATCCCTCACACAGCACTTTCAAGAGAATTTCACTCTAAGTCAAATTTTCAAATATGTATAAAAATTTTCACAAATACAATTTGGATAAAGTGCTTAAAGGTTATTGTAGCCCTGTCCATATTCTTCATTTTCCATTCAGTTTGATTCCCTGCGATCGAAGGGTTTGGACACAGTGGCCATATCCCTCACACAGCACTTTCAAGAGAATTTCACTCTAAGTCAAATTTTCAAAAATGTATAAAAATTTTCACAAATACAATTTGGATAAAGTGCTTATAAGTTATTGTAGCCCTGTCCATAGTCATCATTTTCCATTCAGTTTGACTCCCTGCGATCGAAGGGTTTGGACACAGTGGCCATATCCCTCACACAGCACTTTCAAGAGAATTTCACTCTAAGTCAAATTTTCAAAAATGTATAAAAATTTTCACAAATACAATTTGGATAAAGTGCTTATAGGTTATTGTAGCCCTGTCCATAGTCTTCATTTTCCATTAGGTTTGATTCCCTGCGATCGAAGGGTTTGGACACAGTGGCCATATCCCTCACACAGCACTTTCAAGAGAATTTCACTCTAAGTCAAATTTTCAAAAATGTATACAAATTTTCACAAATACAATTTGGATAAAGTGCTTATAGGTTATTGTAGCTTATAGGTTATTGTAGCCCTGTCCATAGTCTTCATTTTCCATTAGGTTTGATTCCCTGTGATCGAAGGGTTTGGACACAGTGGCCATATCCCTCACACAGCACTTTCAAGAGAATTTCACTCTAAGTCAAATTTTCAAAAATGTATAAAAATTTTCACAAATACAATTTGGATAAAGTGCTTATAGTTTATTGTAGCCCTGTCCATAGTCTTCATTTTCCATTCAGTTTGAATCCCTGCGATGGAAGGGTTTGGACACAGTGGCCATATCCCTCACACAGCACTTTCAAGAGAATTTCACTCTAAGTCAAATTTTCAAAAATGTATAAAAATTTTCATAAATACAATTTGGATAAAGTGCTTATAGGTTATCGTAGCCCTGTCCATAGTCTTCATTTTCCATTAGGTTTGATTCCCTGCGATCGAAGGGTTTGGACACAGTGGCCATATCCCTCACACAGCACTTTCAAGAGAATTTCACTCTAAGTCAAATTTTCAAAAATGTATAAAAATTTTCACAAATACAATTTGGATAAAGTGCTTATAAGTTATTGTAGCCCTGTCCATAGTCATCATTTTCCATTCAGTTTGACTCCCTGCGATCGAAGGGTTTGGACACAGTGGCCATATCCCTCACACAGCACTTTCAAGAGAATTTCACTCTAAGTCAAATTTTCAAAAATGTATAAAAATTTTCACAAATACAATTTGGATAAAGTGCTTATAGGTTATTGTAGCCCTGTTCATAGTCTTCATTTTCCATTAGGTTTGATTCCCTGCAATCGAAGGGTTTGGACACAGTGGCCATATCCCTCACACAGCACTTTCAAGAGAATTTCACTCTAAGTCAAATTTTCAAAAATGTATAAAAATTTTCACAAATACAATTTGGATAAAGTGCTTATAGGTTATTGTAGCCCTGTCCATAGTCTTCATTTTCCATTAGGTTTGATTCCCTGCGATCGAAGGGTTTGGACACAGTGGCCATATCCCTCACACAGCACTTTCAAGAGAATTTCACTCTAAGTCAAATTTTCAAAAATGTATACAAATTTTCACAAATACAATTTGGATAAAGTGCTTATAGGTTATTGTAGCTTATAGGTTATTGTAGCCCTGTCCATAGTCTTCATTTTCCATTAGGTTTGATTCCCTGTGATCGAAGGGTTTGGACACAGTGGCCATATCCCTCACACAGCACTTTCAAGAGAATTTCACTCTAAGTCAAATTTTCAAAAATGTATAAAAATTTTCACAAATACAATTTGGATAAAGTGCTTATAGTTTATTGTAGCCCTGTCCATAGTCTTCATTTTCCATTCAGTTTGAATCCCTGCGATGGAAGGGTTTGGACACAGTGGCCATATCCCTCACACAGCACTTTCAAGAGAATTTCACTCTAAGTCAAATTTTCAAAAATGTATAAAAATTTTCATAAATACAATTTGGATAAAGTGCTTATAGGTTATCGTAGCCCTGTCCATAGTCTTCATTTTCCATTAGGTTTGATTCCCTGCGATCGAAGGGTTTGGACACAGTGGCCATATCCCTCACACAGCACTTTCAAGAGAATTTCACTCTAAGTCAAATTTTCAAAAATGTATAAAAATTTTCATAAATACAATTTGGATAAAGTGCTTATAGGTTATCGTAGCCCTGTCCATAGTCTTCATTTTCCATTAGGTTTGATTCCCTGCGATCGAAGGGTTTGGACACAGTGGCCATATCCCTCACACAGCACTTTCAAGAGAATTTCACTCTAAGTCAAATTTTCAAAAATGTATAAAAATTTTCACAAAAACAATTTGGATAAAGTGCTTATAGGTTATTGTAGCCCTGTCCATAGTCATCATTTTCCATTCAGTTTGAATCCCTGCGATCGAAGGGTTTGGACACAGTGGCCATATCCCTCACACAGCACTTTCAAGAGAATTTCACTCTAAGTCAAATTTTCAAAAATGTATAAAAATTTTCACAAATACAATTTGGATAAAGTGCTTATAGGTTATTGTAGCGTATGGGTTATTGTAGCCCTGTCCATAGTCTTCATTTTCCATTAGGTTTGATTCCCTGCGATCGAAGGGTTTGGACAAAGTGGCCATATCCCTCACACAGCACTTTCAAGAGAATTTCACTCTAAGTCAAATTTTCAAAAATGTATACAAATTTTCACAAATACAATTTGGATAAAGTGCTTATAGGTTATTGTAGCCCTGTCCATAGTCTTCATTTTCCATTAGGTTTGATTCCCTGTGATCGAAGGGTTTGGACACAGTGGCCATATCCCTCACACAGCACTTTCAAGAGAATTTCACTCTAAGTCAAATTTTCAAAAATGTATACAAATTTTCACAAATACAATTTGGATAAAGTGCTTATAGGTTATTGTAGCTTATAGGTTATTGTAGCCCTGTCCATAGTCTTCATTTTCCATTAGGTTTGATTCCCTGCGATCGAAGGGTTTGGACACAGTGGCCATATCCCTCACACAGCACTTTCAAGAGAATTTCACTCTAAGTCAAATTTTCAAAAATGTATAAAAATTTTCACAAATACAATTTGGATAAAGTGCTTATAAGTTATTGTAGCCATGTCCATAGTCTTCATTTTCCATTAGGTTTGATTCCCTGCGATCGAAGGGTTTGGACACAGTGGCCATATCCCTCACACAGCACTTTCAAGAGAATTTCACTCTAAGTCAAATTTTCAAAAATGTATAAAAATTTTCACAAATACAATTTGGATAAAGTGCTTATAGGTTTTTGCAGCCCTGTCCATAGTCTTCATTTTCCATTAGGTTTGGTTTCCTGCGATCGAAGGGTTTGGACACAGTGGCCATATCCCTCACACAGCACTTTCAAGAGAATTTCACTCTAAGTCAAATTTTCAAAAATTTATAAAAATTTTCACAAATACAATTTGGATAAAGTGCTTATAGGTTATCGTAGCCCTGTCAATAGTCTTCATTTTCCATTAGGTTTGATTCCCTGCGATCGAAGGGTTTGGACACAGTGGCCATATCCCTCACACAGCACTTTCAAGAGAATTTCACTCTAAGTCAAATTTTCAAAAATGTATACAAATTTTCACAAATACAATTTGGATAAAGTGCTTATAGGTTATTGTAGCGTATGGGTTATTGTAGCCCTGTCCATAGTCTTCATTTTCCATTAGGTTTGATTCCCTGCGATCGAAGGGTTTGGACACAGTGGCCATATCCCTCACACAGCACTTTCAAGAGAATTTCACTCTAAGTCAAATTTTCAAAAATGTATACAAATTTTCACAAATACAATTTGGATAAAGTGCTTATAGGTTATTGTAGCCCTGTCCATAGTCTTCATTTTCCGTTAGGTTTGATTCCCTGTGATCGAAGGGTTTGGACACAGTGGCCATATCCCTCACACAGCACTTTCAAGAGAATTTCACTCTAAGTCAAATTTTCAAAAATGTATACAAATTTTCACAAATACAATTTGGATAAAGTGCTTATAGGTTATTGTAGCTTATAGGTTATTGTAGCCCTGTCCATAGTCTTCATTTTCCATTAGGTTTGATTCCCTGCGATCGAAGGGTTTGGACACAGTGGCCATATCCCTCACACAGCACTTTCAAGAGAATTTCACTCTAAGTCAAATTTTCAAAAATGTATAAAAATGTTCACAAATACAATTTGGATAAAGTGCTTATAGGTTATTGTAGCTTATAGGTTATTGTAGCCCTGTCCATAGTCTTCATTTTCCATTAGGTTTGATTCCCTGTGATCGAAGGGTTTGGACACAGTGGCCATATCCCTCACACAGCACTTTCAAGAGAATTTCACTCTAAGTCAAATTTTCAAAAATGTATAAAAATTTTCAAAAATACAATTTGGATAAAGTGCTTAAAGGTTATTGTAGCCCTGTCGATAGTCTTCATTTTCCATTAGGCTTGGTTCCCTGCGATCGAAGGGTTTGGACACAGTGGCCATATCACTCACACAGCACTTTCAAGAGAATTTCACTCTAAGTCAAATTTTCAAAAATGTATAAAAATTTTTACAAATACAATTTGGATAAAGTGCTTAAAGGTTATTGTAGCCCTGTCCATAGTCTTCATTTTCCATTCAGTTTGATTCCCTGCGATCGAAGGGTTTGGACACACTGGCCATATCCCTCACACAGCACTTTCAAGAGAATTTCACTCTAAGTCAAATATTCAAAAATGTATAAAAATTTTCACAAATACAATTTGTATAAAGTGCTTATAGGTTATTGTAGCCATGTCCATAGTCTTCATTTTCCATTAGGTTTGATTCCCTGCGATCGAAGGGTTTGGACACAGTGGCCATATCCCTCACACAGCACTTTCAAGAAAATTTCACTCTAAGTCAAATTTTCAAAAATGTATAAAAATTTTCACAAATACAATTTGGATAAAGTGCTTATAGGTTTTTGCAGCCCTGTCCATAGTCTTCATTTTCCATTAGGTTTGGCTACCTGCGATCGAAGGGTTTGGACACAGTGGCCATATCCCTCACACAGCACTTTCAAGAGAATTTCACTCTAAGTCAAATTTTCAAAAATGTATAAAAATTTTCACAAATACAATTTGGATAAAGTGCTTATAGGTTGTTGTAGCCCTGTCCATAGTCTTTATTTTCCATTAGGTTTGGTTCCCTGCGATCGAAGGGTTTGGACACAGTGGCCATATCCCTCACACAGCACTTTCAAGAGAATTTCACTCTAAGTCAAATTTTCAAAAATGTATAAAAATTTTCACAAATACAATTTGGATAAAGTGCTTATAGGTTATCGTAGCCCTGTCCATAGTCTTCATTTTCCATTAGGTTTGATTCCCTGCGATCGAAGGGTTTGGACACAGTGGCCATATCCCTCACACAGCACTTTCAAGAGAATTTCACTCTAAGTCAAATTTTCAAAAATGTATACAAATTTTCACAAATACAATTTGGATAAAGTGCTTATAGGTTATTGTAGCGTATGGGTTATTGTAGCCCTGTCCATAGTCCTCATTTTCCATTAGGTTTGATTCCCTGCGATCGAAGGGTTTGGACACAGTGGCCATATCCCTCACACAGCACTTTCAAGAGAATTTCACTCTAAGTCAAATTTTCAAAAATGTATACAAATTTTCACAAATACAATTTGGATAAAGTGCTTATAGGTTATTGTAGCCCTGTCCATAGTCTTCATTTTCCATTAGGTTTGATTCCCTGTGATCGAAGGGTTTGGACACAGTGGCCATATCCCTCACACAGCACTTTCAAGAGAATTTCACTCTAAGTCAAATTTTCAAAAATGTATACAAATTTTCACAAATACAATTTGGATAAAGTGCTTATAGGTTATTGTAGCTTATAGGTTATTGTAGCCCTGTCCATAGTCTTCATTTTCCATTAGGTTTGATTCCCTGCGATCGAAGGGTTTGGACACAGTGGCCATATCCCTCACACAGCACTTTCAAGAGAATTTCACTCTAAGTCAAATTTTCAAAAATGTATAAAAATTTTCACAAATACAATTTGGATAAAGTGCTTATAAGTTATTGTAGCCATGTCCATAGTCTTCATTTTCCATTAGGTTTGATTCCCTGCGATCGAAGGGTTTGGACACAGTGGCCATATCCCTCACACAGCACTTTCAAGAGAATTTCACTCTAAGTCAAATTTTCAAAAATGTATAAAAATTTTCACAAATACAATTTGGATAAAGTGCTTATAGGTTTTTGCAGCCCTGTCCATAGTCTTCATTTTCCATTAGGTTTGGTTTCCTGCGATCGAAGGGTTTGGACACAGTGGCCATATCCCTCACACAGCACTTTCAAGAGAATTTCACTCTAAGTCAAATTTTCAAAAATGTATAAAAATTTTCACAAATACAATTTGGATAAAGTGCTTATAGTTTATTGTAGCCCTGTCCATAGTCTTCATTTTCCATTCAGTTTGATTCCCTGCGATCGAAGGGTTTGGACACAGTGGCCATATCCCTCACACAGCACTTTCAAGAGAATTTCACTCTAAGTCAAATTTTCAAAAATGTATACAAATTTTCACAAATACAATTTGGATAAAGTGCTTATAGGTTATTGTAGCGTAAGGGTTATTGTAGCCCTGTCCATAGTCTTCATTTTCCATTAGGTTTGATTCCCTGCGATCGAAGGGTTTGGACACAGTGGCCATATCCCTCACACAGCACTTTCAAGAGAATTTCACTCTAAGTCAAATTTTCAAAAATGTATAAAAATTTTCAAAAATACAATTTGGATAAAGTGCTTAAAGGTTCATTTTCCATTAGGTTTGGTTCCCTGCGATCGAAGGGTTTGGACACAGTGGCCATATCACTCACACAGCACTTTCAAGAGAATTTCACTCTAAGTCAAATTTTCAAAAATGTATAAAAATTTTTACAAATACAATTTGGATAAAGTGCTTAAAGGTTATTGTAGCCCTGTCCATAGTCTTCATTTTCCATTCAGTTTGATTCCCTGCGATCGAAGGGTTTGGACACACTGGCCATATTCCTCACACAGCACTTTCAAGAGAATTTCACTCTAAGTCAAATATTCAAAAATGTATAAAAATTTTCACAAATACAATTTGTATAAAGTGCTTATAGGTTATTGTAGCCATGTCCATAGTCTTCATTTTCCATTAGGTTTGATTCCCTGCGATCGAAGGGTTTGGACACAGTGGCCATATCCCTCACACAGCACTTTCAAGAGAATTTCACTCTAAGTCAAATTTTCAAAAATGTATAAAAATTTTCACAAATACAATTTGGATAAAGTGCTTATAGGTTTTTGCAGCCCTGTCCATAGTCTTCATTTTCCATTAGGTTTGGTTCCCTGCGATCGAAGGGTTTGGACACAGTGGCCATATCCCTCACACAGCACTTTCAAGAGAATTTCACTCTAAGTCAAATTTTCAAAAATGTATAAAAATTTTCACAAATACAATTTGGATAAAGTGCTTATAGGTTGTTGTAGCCCTGTCCATAGTCTTTATTTTCCATTAGGTTTGGTTCCCTGTGATCGAAGGGTTTGGACACAGTGGCCATATCCCTCACACAGCACTTTCAAGAGAATTTCACTCTAAGTCAAATTTTCAAAAATGTATAAAAATTTTCACAAATACAATTTGGATAAAGTGCTTAAAGGTTATTGTAGCCCTGTCCATAGTCTTCATTTTCCATTCAGTTTGATTCCCTGCGATCGAAGGGTTTGGACACACTGGCCATATCCCTCACACAGCACTTTCAAGAGAATTTCACTCTAAGTCAAATTTTCAAAAATGTATAAAAATTTTCACAAATACAATTTGGATAAAGTGCTTAAAGGTTATTGTAGCCCTGTCCATAGTCTTCATTTTCCATTCAGTTTGATTCCCTGCGATCGAAGGGTTTGGACACACTGGCCATATCCCTCACACAGCACTTTCAAGAGAATTGCACTCTAAGTCAAATTTTCAAAAATGTATACAAATTTTCACAAATACAATTTGGATAAAGTGCTTATAGGTTATTGTAGTTCTGTCCATAGTCTTCATTTTCCATTAGGTTTGATTCCCTGTGATCGAAGGGTTTGGACACAGTGGCCATATCCCTCACACAGCACTTTCAAGAGAATTTCACTCTAAGTCAAATTTTCAAAAATGTATACAAATTTTCACAAATACAATTTGGATAAAGTGCTTATAGGTTATTGTAGCTTATAGGTTATTGTAGCTCTGTCCATAGTCTTCATTTTCCATTAGGTTTGATTCCCTGCGATCGAAGGGTTTGGACACAGTGGCCATATCCCTCACACAGTACTTTCAAGAGAATTTCACTCTAAGTAAAATTTTCAAAAATGTATAAAAATTTTCAAAAATACAATTTGGATAAAGTGCTTATAGGTTATTGTAGCCCTGTCCATAGTCTTCATTTTCCATTAGGTTTGGTTCCCTGCGATCGAAGGGTTTGGACACACTGGCCATATCCCTTACACAGCACTTTCAAGAGAATTTCACTCTAAGTCAAATATTCAAAAATGTATAAAAATTTTCACAAATACAATTTGGATAAAATGCTTATAGGTTATTGTAGCCATGTCCATAGTCTTCATTTTCCATTAGGTTTGATTCCCTGCGATCGAAGGGTTTGGACACAGTGGCCATATCCCTCACACAGCACTTTCAAGAGAATTTCACTCTAAGTCAAATTTTCAAAAATGTATAAAAATTTTCACAAATACAATTTGGATATTTTCCATTAGGTTTGGTTCCCTGCGATCGAAGGGTTTGGACACAGTGGCCATATCCCTCACACAGCACTTTCAAGAGAATTTCACTCTAAGTCAAATTTTCAAAAATGTATAAAAATTTTCACAAATACAATTTGGATAAAGTGCTTAAAGGTTATTGTAGCCCTGTCCATAGTCTTCATTTTCCATTCAGTTTGATTCCCTGCGATCGAAGGGTTTGGACACACTGGCCATATCCCTCACACAGCACTTTCAAGAGAATTTCACTCTAAGTCAAATTTTCAAAAATGTATACAAATTTTCACAAATACAATTTGGATAAAGTGCTTATAGGTTATTGTAGTTCTGTCCATAGTCTTCATTTTCCATTAGGTTTGATTCCCTGTGATCGAAGGGTTTGGACACAGTGGCCATATCCCTCACACAGCACTTTCAAGAGAATTTCACTCTAAGTCAAATTTTCAAAAATGTATACAAATTTTCACAAATACAATTTGGATAAAGTGCTTATAGGTTATTGAAGCTTATAGGTTATTGTAGCCCTGTCCATAGTCTTCATTTTCCATTAGGTTTGATTCCCTGCGATCGAAGGGTTTGGACACAGTGGCCATATCCCTCACACAGTACTTTCAAGAGAATTTCACTCTAAGTCAAATTTTCAAAAATGTATAAAAATTTTCACAAATACAATTTGGATAAAGTGCTTAAAGGTTATTGTAGCCCTGTCCATAGTCTTCATTTTCCATTCAGTTTGATTCCCTGCGATCGAAGGGTTTGGACACACTGGCCATATCCCTCACACAGCACTTTCAAGAGAATTTCACTCTAAGTCAAATTTTCAAAAATGTATACAAATTTTCACAAATACAATTTGGATAAAGTGCTTATAGGTTATTGTAGTTCTGTCCATAGTCTTCATTTTCCATTAGGTTTGATTCCCTGTGATCGAAGGGTTTGGACACAGTGGCCATATCCCTCACACAGCACTTTCAAGAGAATTTCACTCTAAGTCAAATTTTCAAAAATGTATAAAAATTTTCACAAATACAATTTGGATAAAGTGCTTATAGGTTATTGTAGCCCTGTCCATAGTCTTCATTTTCCATTAGGTTTGGTTCCCTGCGATCGAAGGGTTTGGACACAGTGGCCATATCCCTCATACAGCACTTTCAAGAGAATTTCACTCTAAGTCAAATTTTCAAAAATGTATAAAAATTTTCACAAATACAATTTGGATAAAGTGGTTAAAGGTTATTGTAGCCCTGTCCATAGTCTTCATTTTCCATTCAGTTTGATTCCCTGCGATCGAAGGGTTTGGACACACTGGCCATATCCCTTACACAGCACTTTCAAGAGAATTTCACTCTAAGTCAAATATTCAAAAATGTATAAAAATTTTCACAAATACAATTTGGATAAAGTGCTTATAGGTTATTGTAGCCATGTCCATAGTCTTCATTTTCCATTAGGTTTGATTCCCTGCGATCGAAGGGTTTGGACACAGTGGCCATATCCCTCACACAGCACTTTCAAGAGAATTTCACTCTAAGTCAAATTTTCAAAAATGTATAAAAATTTTCACAAATACAATTTGGATAAAGTGCTTATAGGTTATTGTAGCCCTGTCCATAGTCTTTATTTTCCATTAGGTTTGGTTCCCTGCGATCGAAGGGTTTGGACACAGTGGCCATATCCCTCACACAGCACTTTCAAGAGAATTTCACTCTAAGTCAAATTTTCAAAAATGTATAAAAATTTTCACAAATACAATTTGGATAAAGTGCTTAAAGGTTATTGTAGCCCTGTCCATAGTCTTCATTTTCCATTCAGTTTGATTCCCTGCGATCGAAGGGTTTGGACACACTGGCCATATCCCTCACACAGCACTTTCAAGAGAATTTCACTCTAAGTCAAATTTTCAAAAATGTATACAAATTTTCACAAATACAATTTGGATAAAGTGCTTATAGGTTATTGTAGTTCTGTCCATAGTCTTCATTTTCCATTAGGTTTGATTCCCTGTGATCGAAGGGTTTGGACACAGTGGCCATATCCCTCACACAGCACTTTCAAGAGAATTTCACTCTAAGTCAAATTTTCAAAAATGTATACAAATTTTCACAAATACAATTTGGATAAAGTGCTTATAGGTTATTGTAGCTTATAGGTTATTGTAGCCCTGTCCATAGTCTTCATTTTCCATTAGGTTTGATTCCCTGCGATCGAAGGGTTTGGACACAGTGGCCATATCCCTCACACAGTACTTTCAAGAGAATTTCACTCTAAGTCAAATTTTCAAAAGTGTATAAAAATTTTCACAAATACAATTTGGATAAAGTGCTTAAAGGTTATTGTAGCCCTGTCCATAGTCTTCATTTTCCATTCAGTTTGATTCCCTGCGATCGAAGGGTTTGGACACACTGGCCATATCCCTCACACAGCACTTTCAAGAGAATTTCACTCTAAGTCAAATTTTCAAAAATGTATACAAATTTTCACAAATACAATTTGGATAAAGTGCTTATAGGTTATTGTAGTTCTGTCCATAGTCTTCATTTTCCATTAGGTTTGATTCCCTGCGATCGAAGGGTTTGGACACAGTGGCCATATCCCTCACACAGCACTTTCAAGAGAATTTCACTCTAAGTCAAATTTTCAAAAATGTATACAAATTTTCACAAATACAATTTGGATAAAGTGCTTATAGGTTATTGTAGCCCTGTCCATAGTCTTCATTTTCCATTAGGTTTGGTTCCCTGCGATCGAAGGGTTTGGACACAGTGGCCATATCCCTCATACAGCACTTTCAAGAGAATTTCACTCTAAGTCAAATTTTCAAAAATGTATAAAAATTTTCACAAATACAATTTGGATAAAGTGCTTAAAGGTTATTGTAGCCCTGTCCATAGTCTTCATTTTCCATTCAGTTTGATTCCCTGCGATCGAAGGGTATGGACACACTGGCCATATCCCTTACACAGCACTTTCAAGAGAATTTCACTCTAAGTCAAATATTCAAAAATGTATAAAAATTTTCACAAATACAATTTGGATAAAGTGCTTATAGGTTATTGTAGCCATGTCCATAGTCTTCATTTTCCATTAGGTTTGATTCCCTGCGATCGAAGGGTTTGGACACAGTGGCCATATCCCTCACACAGCACTTTCAAGAGAATTTCACTCTAAGTCAAATTTTCAAAAATGTATAAAAATTTTCACAAATACAATTTGGATAAAGTGCTTATAGGTTATTGTAGCCCTGTCCATAGTCATCATTTTCCATTCAGTTTGATTCCCTGCGATCGAAGGGTTTGGACACAGTGGCCATATCCCTCACACAGCACTTTCAAGAGAATTTCACTCTAAGTCAAATTTTCAAAAATGTATAAAAATTTTCACAAATACAATTTGGATAAAGTGCTTATAGGTTATTGTAGCCCTGTCCATAGTCATCATTTTCCATTCAGTTTGATTCCCTGCGATCGAAGGGCTTGGACACAGTGGCCATATCCCTCACACAGCACTTTCAAGAGAATTTCACTCTAAGTCAAATTTTCAAAAATGTATAAAAATTTTCACAAATACAATTTGGATAAAGTGCTTATAGGTTATTGTAGCCCTGTTCATAGTCTTCATTTTCCATTAGGTTTGATTCCCTGCGATCGAAAGGTTTGGACACAGTGGCCATATCCCTCACACAGCACTTTCAAGAGAATTTCACTCTAAGTCAAATTTTCAAAAATGTATAAAAATTTTCACAAATACAATTTGGATAAAGTGCTTATAGGTTATTGTAGCCCTGTCCATAGTCTTCATTTTCCATTAGGTTTGGTTCCCTGCGATCGAAGGGTTTGGACACAGTGGCCATATCCCTCACACAGCACTTTCAAGAGAATTTCACTCTAAGTCAAATTTTCAAAAATGTATAAAAATTTTCACAAATACAATTTGGATAAAGTGCTTATAGGTTATTGTAGCCATGTCCATAGTCTTCATTTTCCATTAGGTTTGATTCCCTGCGATCGAAGGGTTTGGACACAGTGGCCATATCCCTCACACAGCACTTTCAAGAGAATTTCACTCTAAGTCAAATTTTCAAAAATGTATAAAAATTTTCACAAATACAATTTGGATAAAGTGCTTATAGGTTATTGTAGCCCTGTCCATAGTCATCATTTTCCATTCAGTTTGATTCCCTGCGATCGAAGGGTTTGGACACAGTGGCCATATCCCTCACACAGCACTTTCAAGAGAATTTCACTCTAAGTCAAATTTTCAAAAATTTATAAAAATTTTCACAAATACAATTTGGATAAAAAGCTTATAGGTTATTGTAGCCCTGTTCATAGTCTTCATTTTCCATTAGGTTTGATTCCCTGCGATCGAAGGGTTTGGACACAGTGGCCATATCCCTCATACAGCACTTTCAAGAGAATTTCACTCTAAGTCAAATTTTCAAAAATGTATAAAAATTTTCACAAATACAATTTGGATAAAGTGCTTATAGGTTATTGTAGCCCTGTCCATAGTCATCATTTTCCATTCAGTTTGATTCCCTGCGATCGAAGGGTTTGGACACACTGGCCATATCCCTCACACAGCACTTTCAAGAGAATTTCACTCTAAGTCAAATTTTCAAAAATGTATAAAAATTTTCACAAATACAATTTGGATAAAGTGCTTAAAGGTTATTGTAGCCCTGTCCATAGTCTTCATTTTCAATTCAGTTTGATTCCCTGCGATCGAAGGGTTTGGACACACTGGCCATATCCCTCACACAGCACTTTCAAGAGAATTTCACTCTAAGTCAAATTTTCAAAAATGTATACAAATTTTCACAAATACAATTTGGATAAAGTGCTTATAGGTTATTGTAGTTCTGTCCATAGTCTTCATTTTCCATTAGGTTTGATTCCCTGTGATCGAAGGGTTTGGACACAGTGGCCATATCCCTCATACAGCACTTTCAAGAGACTTTCACTCTAAGTCAAATTTTCAAAAATGTATAAAAATTTTCACAAATACAATTTGGATAAAGTGCTTATAGGTTATTGTAGCCCTGTCCATAGTCTTCATTTTCCATTAGGTTTGATTCCCTGCGATCGAAGGGTTTGGACACAGTGGCCATATCCCTCACACAGCACTTTCAAGAGAATTTCACTCTAAGTCAAATTTTCAAAAATGTATAAAAATTTTCACAAATACAATTTGGATAAAGTGCTTAAAGGTTATTGTAGCCCTGTCCATAGTCTTCATTTTCAATTCAGTTTGATTCCCTGCGATCGAAGGGTTTGGACACACTGGCCATATCCCTCACACAGCACTTTCAAGAGAATTTCACTCTAAGTCAAATTTTCAAAAATGTATACAAATTTTCACAAATACAATTTGGATAAAGTGCTTATAGGTTATTGTAGTTCTGTCCATAGTCTTCATTTTCCATTAGGTTTGATTCCCTGTGATCGAAGGGTTTGGACACAGTGGCCATATCCCTCATACAGCACTTTCAAGAGACTTTCACTCTAAGTCAAATTTTCAAAAATGTATAAAAATTTTCACAAATACAATTTGGATAAAGTGCTTATAGGTTATTGTAGCCCTGTCCATAGTCTTCATTTTCCATTAGGTTTGGTTCCCTGCGATCGAAGGGTTTGGACACAGTGGCCATATCCCTCATACAGCACTTTCAAGAGAATTTCACTCTAAGTCAAATTTTCAAAAATGTATAAAAATTTTCACAAATACAATTTGGATAAAGTGCTTATAGGTTATTGTAGCCCTGTCCATAGTCTTCATTTTCCATTAGGTTTGGTTCCCTGCGATCGAAGGGTTTGGACACAGTGGCCATATCCCTCACACAGCACTTTCAAGAGAATTTCACTCTAAGTCAAATTTTCAAAAATGTATAAAAATTTTCACAAATACAATTTGGATAAAGTGCTTATAGGTTATTGTAGCCATGTCCATAGTCTTCATTTTCCATTAGGTTTGATTCCCTGCGATCGAAGGGTTTGGACACAGTGGCCATATCCCTCACACAGCACTTTCAAGAGAATTTCACTCTAAGTCAAATTTTCAAAAATGTATAAAAATTTTCACAAATACAATTTGGATAAAGTGCTTATAGGTTATTGTAGCCCTGTCCATAGTCATCATTTTCCATTCAGTTTGATTCCCTGCGATCGAAGGGTTTGGACACAGTGGCCATATCCCTCACACAGCACTTTCAAGAGAATTTCACTCTAAGTCAAATTTTCAAAAATTTATAAAAATTTTCACAAATACAATTTGGATAAAAAGCTTATAGGTTATTGTAGCCCTGTTCATAGTCTTCATTTTCCATTAGGTTTGATTCCCTGCGATCGAAGGGTTTGGACACAGTGGCCATATCCCTCATACAGCACTTTCAAGAGAATTTCACTCTAAGTCAAATTTTCAAAAATGTATAAAAATTTTCACAAATACAATTTGGATAAAGTGCTTATAGGTTATTGTAGCCCTGTCCATAGTCATCATTTTCCATTCAGTTTGATTCCCTGCGATCGAAGGGTTTGGACACACTGGCCATATCCCTCACACAGCACTTTCTAGAGAATTTCACTCTAAGTCAAATTTTCAAAAATGTATAAAAATTTTCACAAATACAATTTGGATAAAGTGCTTAAAGGTTATTGTAGCCCTGTCCATAGTCTTCATTTTCAATTCAGTTTGATTCCCTGCGATCGAAGGGTTTGGACACACTGGCCATATCCCTCACACAGCACTTTCAAGAGAATTTCACTCTAAGTCAAATTTTCAAAAATGTATACAAATTTTCACAAATACAATTTGGATAAAGTGCTTATAGGTTATTGTAGTTCTGTCCATAGTCTTCATTTTCCATTAGGTTTGATTCCCTGTGATCGAAGGGTTTGGACACAGTGGCCATATCCCTCATACAGCACTTTCAAGAGACTTTCACTCTAAGTCAAATTTTCAAAAATGTATAAAAATTTTCACAAATACAATTTGGATAAAGTGCTTATAGGTTATTGTAGCCCTGTTCATAGTCTTCATTTTCCATTAGGTTTGATTCCCTGCGATCGAAGGGTTTGGACACAGTGGCCATATCCCTCACACAGCACTTTCAAGAGAATTTCACTCTAAGTCAAATTTTCAAAAATGTATAAAAATTTTCACAAATACAATTTGGATAAAGTGCTTATAGGTTATTGTAGTTCTGTCCATAGTCTTCATTTTTCATTAGGTTTGATTCCCTGTGATCGAAGGGTTTGGACACAGTGGCCATATCCCTCACACAGCACTTTCAAGAGAATTTCACTCTAAGTCAAATTTTCAAAAATGTATAAAAATTTTCACAAATACAATTTGGATAAAGTGCTTATAGGTTATTGTAGCCCTGTCCATAGTCTTCATTTTCCATTAGGTTTGGTTCCCTGCGATCGAAGGGTTTGGACACAGTGGCCATATCCCTCATACAGCACTTTCAAGAGAATTTCACTCTAAGTCAAATTTTCAAAAATGTATAAAAATTTTCACAAATACAATTTGGATAAAGTGCTTAAAGGTTATTGTAGCCCTGTCCATAGTCTTCATTTTCCATTCAGTTTGATTCCCTGCGATCGAAGGGTTTGGACACACTGGCCATATCCCTTACACAGCACTTTCAAGAGAATTTCACTCTAAGTCAAATATTCAAAAATGTATTAAAATTTTCACAAATACAATTTGGATAAAGTGCTTATAGGTTATTGTAGCCACGTCCATAGTCTTCATTTTCCATTAGGTTTGATTCCCTGCGATCGAAGGGTTTGGACACAGTGGCCATATCCCTCACACAGCACTTTCAAGAGAATTTCACTCTAAGTCAAATTTTCAAAAATGTATAAAAATTTTCACAAATACAATTTGGATAAAGTGCTTATAGGTTATTGTAGCCCTGTCCATAGTCATCATTTTCCATTCAGTTTGATTCCCTGCGATCGAAGGGTTTGGACACAGTGGCCATATCCCTCACACAGCACTTTCAAGAGAATTTCACTCTAAGTCAAATTTTCAAAAATGTATAAAAATTTTCACAAATACAATTTGGATAAAGTGCTTATAGGTTATTGTAGCCATGTCCATAGTCTTCATTTTCCATTAGGTTTGATTCCCTGCGATCGAAGGGTTTGGACACAGTGGCCATATCCCTCACACAGCACTTTCAAGAGAATTTCACTCTAAGTCAAATTTTCAAAAATGTATACAAATTTTCACAAATACAATTTGGATAAAGTGCTTATAGGTTATAGTAGCCCTGTCCATAGTCATCATTTTCCATTCAGTTTGATTCCCTGCGATCGAAGGGTTTGGACACAGTGGCCATATCCCTCACACAGCACTTTCAAGAGAATTTCACTCTAAGTCAAATTTTCAAAAATGTATAAAAATTTTCACAAATACAATTTGGATAAAGTGCTTATAGGTTATTGTAGCCCTGTCCATAGTCATCATTTTCCATTCAGTTTGATTCCCTGCGATCGAAGGGTTTGGACACAGTGGCCATATCCCTCACACAGCACTTTCAAGAGAATTTCACTCTAAGTCAAATTTTCAAAAATGTATAAAAATTTTCACAAATACAATTTGGATAAAGTGCTTATAGGTTATTGTAGCCCTGTCCATAGTCTTCATTTTCCATTAGGTTTGGTTCCCTGCGATCGAAGGGTTTGGACACAGTGGCCATATCCCTCACACAGCACTTTCAAGAGAATTTCACTCTAAGTCAAATTTTCAAAAATGTATAAAAATTTTCACAAATACAATTTGGATAAAGTGCTTATAGGTTATTGTAGCCCTGTCCATAGTCTTCGTTTTCCATTAGGTTTGATTCCCTGAGATCGAAGGGTTTGGACACAGTGGCCATATCCCTCACACAGCACTTTCAAGAGACTTTCACTCTAAGTCAAATTTTCAAAAATGTATAAAAATTTTCACAAATACAATTTGGATAAAGTGCTTATAGGTTATTGTAGCCCTGTCCATAGTCATCATTTTCCATTCAGTTTGATTCCCTGCGATCGAAGGGTTTGGACACACTGGCCATATCCCTTACACAGCACTTTCAAGAGAATTTCACTCTAAGTCAAATTTTCAAAAATGTATAAAAATTTTCACAAATACAATTTGGATAAAGTGCTTATAGGTTATTGTAGCCCTGTCCATAGTCTTCATTTTTCATTAGGCTGGATTCCCTGAGATCGAAGGGTTTGGAAACAGTGGGCATATCCCTCACACAGCACTTTCAAGAGAATTTCACTCTAAGTCAAATTTTCAAAAATGTATAAAAATGTTCACAAATACAATTTGGATAAAGTGCTTATAAGTTATTGTAGCCCTGTCCATAGTCTTCATTTTCCATTAGGTTTGATTCCCTGAGATCGAAGGGTTTGGACACAGTGGCCATATCCCTCACACAGCACTTTCAAGAGAATTTCACTCTAAGTCAAATTTTCAAAAATGTATAAAAATTTTCACAAATACAATTTGGATAAAGTGCTTAAAGGTTATTGTAGCCCTGTCCATAGTCTTCATTTTCCATTCAGTTTGATTCCCTGCGATCGAAGGGTTTCGACACACTGGCCATATCCCTTACACAGCACTTTCAAGAGAATTTCACTCTAAGTCAAATATTCAAAAATGTATAAAAATTTTCACAAATACAATTTGGATAAAGTGCTTATAGGTTATTGTAGCCATGTCCATAGTCTTCATTTTCCATAAGGTTTGATTCCCTGCGATCGAAGGGTTTGGACACAGTGGCCATATCCCTCACACAGCACTTTCAAGAGAATTTCACTCTAAGTCAAATTTTCAAAAATGTATAAAAATTTTCACAAATACAATTTGGATAAAGTGCTTATAGGTTGTTGTAGCCCTGTCCATAGTCATCATTTTCCATTCAGTTTGATTCCCTGCGATCGAAGGGTTTGGACACAGTGGCCATATCCCTCACACAGCACTTTCAAGAGAATTTCACTCTAAGTCAAATTTTCAAAAATGTATAAAAATTTTCACAAATACAATTTGGATAAAGTGCTTATAGGTTATTGTAGCCCTGTCCATAGTCATCATTTTCCATTCAGTTTGATTCCCTGCGATCGAAGGGCTTGGACACAGTGGCCATATCCCTCACACAGCACTTTCAAGAGAATTTCACTCTAAGTCAAATTTTCAAAAATGTATAAAAATTTTCACAAATACAATTTGGATAAAGTGCTTATAGGTTATTGTAGCCCTGTTCATAGTCTTCATTTTCCATTAGGTTTGATTCCCTGCGATCGAAGGGTTTGGACACAGTGGCCATATCCCTCACACAGCACTTTCAAGAGAATTTCACTCTAAGTCAAATTTTCAAAAATGTATAAAAATTTTCACAAATACAATTTGGATAAAGTGCTTATAGGTTATTGTACCCTGTCCATAGTCTTCATTTTCCATTAGGTTTGGTTCCCTGCGATCGAAGGGTTTGGACACAGTGGCCATATCCCTCACACAGCACTTTCAAGAGAATTTCACTCTAAGTCAAATTTTCAAAAATGTATAAACATTTTCACAAATACAATTTGGATAAAGTGCTTATAGGTTATTGTAGCCCTGTCCATAGTCTTCATTTTCCATTCAGCTTGATTCCCTGCGATCGAAGGGTTTGGACACAGTGGCCATATCCCTCACATAGCACTTTCAAGAGAATTTCACTCTAAGTCAAATTTTCAAAAATGTATACAAATTTTCACAAATACAATTTGGATAAAGTGCTTATAGGTTATTGTAGCCCTGTCCATAGTCTTCATTTTCCATTAGGTTTGATTCCCTGTGATCGAAGGGTTTGGACACAGTGGCCATATCCCTCACACAGCACTTTCAAGAGAATTTCACTCTAAGTCAAATTTTCAAAAATGTATACAAATTTTCACAAATACAATTTGGATAAAGTGCTTATAGGTTATTGTAGCCCTGTCCATAGTCATCATTTTCCATTCAGTTTGATTCCCTGCGATCGAAGGGTTTGGACACAGTGGCCATATCCCTCACACAGCACTTTCAAGAGAATTTCACTCTAAGTCAAATTTTCAAAAATGTATAAAAATTTTCACAAATACAATTTGGATAAAGTGCTTATAGGTTATTGTAGCCATGTCCATAGTCTTCATTTTCCATAAGGTTTGATTCCCTGCGATCGAAGGGTTTGGACACACTGGCCATATCCCTTACACAGCACTTTCAAGAGAATTTCACTCTAAGTCAAATATTCAAAAATGTATAAAAATTTTCACAAATACAATTTGGATAAAGTGCTTATAGGTTATTGTAGCCCTGTCCATAGTCATCATTTTCCATTCAGTTTGATTCCCTGCGATCGAAGGGTTTGGACACACTGGCCATATCCCTTACACAGCACTTTCAAGAGAATTTCACTCTAAGTCAAATATTCAAAACTGTATAAAAATTTTCACAAATACAATTTGGATAAAGTGCTTATAGGTTATTGTAGCCATGTCCATAGTCTTCATTTTCCATAAGGTTTGATTCCCTGCGATCGAAGGGTTTGGACACAGTGGCCATATCCCTCACACAGCACTTTCAAGAGAATTTCACTCTAAGTCAAATTTTCAAAAATGTATAAAAATTTCCACAAATACAATTTGGATAAAGTGCTTATAGGTTGTTGTAGCCCTGTCCATAGTCATCATTTTCCATTCAGTTTGATTCCCTGCGATCGAAGGGTTTGGACACAGTGGCCATATCCCTCACACAGCACTTTCAAGAGAATTTCACTCTAAGTCAAATTTTCAAAAATGTATAAAAATTTTCACAAATACAATTTGGATAAAGTGCTTATAGGTTATTGTAGCCCTGTCCATAGTCATCATTTTCCATTCAGTTTGATTCCCTGCGATCGAAGGGCTTGGACACAGTGGCCATATCCCTCACACAGCACTTTCAAGAGAATTTCACTCTAAGTCAAATTTTCAAAAATGTATAAAAATTTTCACAAATACAATTTGGATAAAGTGCTTATAGGTTATTGTAGCCCTGTTCATAGTCTTCATTTTCCATTAGGTTTGATTCCCTGCGATCGAAGGGTTTGGACACAGTGGCCATATCCCTCACACAGCACTTTCAAGAGAATTTCACTCTAAGTCAAATTTTCAAAAATGTATAAAAATTTTCACAAATACAATTTGGATAAAGTGCTTATAGGTTATTGTACCCTGTCCATAGTCTTCATTTTCCATTAGGTTTGGTTCCCTGCGATCGAAGGGTTTGGACACAGTGGCCATATCCCTCACACAGCACTTTCAAGAGAATTTCACTCTAAGTCAAATTTTCAAAAATGTATAAACATTTTCACAAATACAATTTGGATAAAGTGCTTATAGGTTATTGTAGCCCTGTCCATAGTCTTCATTTTCCATTCAGTTTGATTCCCTGCGATCGAAGGGTTTGGACACAGTGGCCATATCCCTCACACAGCACTTTCAAGAGAATTTCACTCTAAGTCAAATTTTCAAAAATGTATACAAATTTTCACAAATACAATTTGGATAAAGTGCTTATAGGTTATTGTAGCCCTGTCCATAGTCTTCATTTTCCATTAGGTTTGATTCCCTGTGATCGAAGGGTTTGGACACAGTGGCCATATCCCTCACACAGCACTTTCAAGAGAATTTCACTCTAAGTCAAATTTTCAAAAATGTATACAAATTTTCACAAATACAATTTGGATAAAGTGCTTATAGGTTATTGTAGCCCTGTCCATAGTCATCATTTTCCATTCAGCTTGATTCCCTGCGATCGAAGGGTTTGGACACAGTGGCCATATCCCTCACACAGCACTTTCAAGAGAATTTCACTCTAAGTCAAATTTTCAAAAATGTATAAAAATGTTCACAAATACAATTTGGATAAAGTGCTTATAGGTTATTGTAGCCCTGTCCATAGTCATCATTTTCCATTCAGTTTGATTCCCTGCGATCGAAGGGCTTGGACACAGTGGCCATATCCCTCACACAGCACTTTCAAGAGAATTTCACTCTAAGTCAAATTTTCAAAAATGTATAAAAATTTTCACAAATACAATTTGGATAAAGTGCTTATAGGTTATTGTAGCTTATAGGTTATTGTAGCCCTGTTCATAGTCTTCATTTTCCATTAGGTTTGATTCCCTGCGATCGAAAGGTTTGGACACAGTGGCCATATCCCTCACACAGCACTTTCAAGAGAATTTCACTCTAAGTCAAATTTTCAAAAATGTATAAAAATTTTCACAAATACAATTTGGATAAAGTGCTTATAGGTTATTGTAGCCCTGTCCATAGTCTTCATTTTCCATTAGGTTTGGTTCCCTGCGATCGAAGGGTTTGGACACAGTGGCCATATCCCTCACACAGCACTTTCAAGAGAATTTCACTCTAAGTCAAATTTTCAAAAATGTATAAAAATTTTCACAAATACAATTTGGATAAAGTGCTTATAGGTTGTTGTAGCCCTGTCCATAGTCTTTATTTTCCATTAGGTTTGGTTCCCTGCGATCGAAGGGTTTGGACACAGTGGCCATATCCCTCACACAGCACTTTCAAGAGAATTTCACTCTAAGTCAAATTTTCAAAAATGTATAAAAATTTTCACAAATACAATTTGGATAAAGTGCTTATAGGTTATTGTAGCCCTGTCCATAGTCTTCATTTTCCATTAGGTTTGGTTCCCTGCGATCGAAGGGTTTGGACACAGTGGCCATATCCCTCACACAGCACTTTCAAGAGAATTTCACTCTAAGTCAAATTTTCAAAAATGTATAAAAATTTTCACAAATACAATTTAGATAAAGTGCTTATAGGTTGTTGTAGCCCTGTCCATAGTCTTTATTTTCCATTAGGTTTGATTCCCTGCGATCGAAGGGTTTGGACACACTGGCCATATCCCTCACACAGCACTTTCAAGAGAATTTCACTCTAAGTCAAATTTTCAAAAATGTATACAAATTTTCACAAATACAATTTGGATAAAGTGCTTAAAGGTTATTGTAGCCCTGTCCATAGTCTTCATTTTCCATTCAGTTTGATTCCCTGCGATCGAAGGGTTTGGACACACTGGCCATATCCCTCACACAGCACTTTCAAGAGAATTTCACTCTAAGTCAAATTTTCAAAAATGTATACAAATTTTCACAAATACAATTTGGATAAAGTGCTTATAGGTTATTGTAGTTCTGTCCATAGTCTTCATTTTCCATTAGGTTTGATTCCCTGTGATCGAAGGGCTTGGACACAGTGGCCATATCCCTCACACAGCACTTTCAAGAGAATTTCACTCTAAGTCAAATTTTCAAAAATGTATACAAATTTTCACAAATACAATTTGGATAAAGTGCTTATAGGTTATTGTAGCTTATAGGTTATTGTAGCCCTGTCCATAGTCTTCATTTTCCATTAGGTTTGATTCCCTGCGATCGAAGGGTTTGGACACAGTGGCCATATCCCTCACACAGTACTTTCAAGAGAATTTCACTCTAAGTAAAATTTTCAAAAATTTATAAAAATTTTCAAAAATACAATTTGGATAAAGTGCTTATAGGTTATTGTAGCCCTGTCCATAGTCTTCATTTTCCATTAGGTTTGGTTCCCTGCGATCGAAGGGTTTGGACACAGTGGCCATATCCCTCATACAGCACTTTCAAGAGAATTTCACTCTAAGTCAAACTTTCAAAAATGTATAAAAATTTTCACAAATACAATTTGGATAAAGTGCTTAAAGGTTATTGTAGCCCTGTCCATAGTCTTCATTTTCCATTAGGTTTGATTCCCTGCGATCGAAGGGTTTGGACACAGTGGCCATATCCCTCACACAGTACTTTCAAGAGAATTTCACTCTAAGTCAAATTTTCAAAAATGTATAAAAATTTTCACAAATACAATTTGGATAAAGTGCTTAAAGGTTATTGTAGCCCTGTCCATAGTCTTCATTTTCCATTCAGTTTGATTCCCTGCGATCGAAGGGTTTGGACACACTGGCCATATCCCTTACACAGCACTTTCAAGAGAATTTCACTCTAAGTCAAATATTCAAAAATGTATAAAAATTTTCACAAATACAATTTGGATAAAGTGCTTATAGGTTATTGTAGCCATGTCCATAGTCTTCATTTTCCATTAGGTTTGATTCCCTGCGATCGAAGGGTTTGGACACAGTGGCCATATCCCTCACACAGCACTTTCAAGAGAATTTCACTCTAAGTCAAATTTTCAAAAATGTATAAAAATTTTCACAAATACAATTTGGATAAAGTGCTTATAGGTTATTGTAGCCCTGTCCATAGTCATCATTTTCCATTCAGTTTGATTCCCTGCGATCGAAGGGTTTGGACACAGTGGCCATATCCCTCACACAGCACTTTCAAGAGAATTTCACTCTAAGTCAAATTTTCAAAAATGTATAAAAATTTTCACAAATACAATTTGGATAAAGTGCTTATAGGTTATTGTAGCCCTGTCCATAGTCATCATTTTCCATTCAGTTTGATTCCCTGCGATCGAAGGGTTTGGACACAGTGGCCATATCCCTCACACAGCACTTTCAAGAGAATTTCACTCTAAGTCAAATTTTCAAAAATGCATAAAAATTTTCACAAATACAATTTGGATAAAGTGCTTATAGGTTATTGTAGCCCTGTCCATAGTCTTCATTTTCCATTAGGTTTGGTTCCCTGCGATCGAAGGGTTTGGACACAGTGGCCATATCCCTCACACAGCACTTTCAAGAGAATTTCACTCTAAGTAAAATTTTCAAAAATGTATAAACATTTTCACAAATACAATTTGGATAAAGTGCTTATAGGTTATTGTAGCCCTATCCATAGTCTTGATTTTCCATTATGTTTGGTTCCCTGCGATCGAAGGGTTTGGACACAGTGGCCATATCCCTCACACAGCACTTTCAAGAGAATTTCACTCTAAGTCAAATTTTCAAAAACGTATAAAAATTTTCACAAATACAATTTGGATAAAGTGCTTAAAGGTTATTGTAGCCCTGTCCATAGTCTTCATTTTCCATTCAGTTTGATTCCCTGCGATCGAAGGGTTTGGACACACTGGCCATATCCCTCACACAGCACTTTCAAGAGAATTTCACTTTAAGTCAAATATTCAAAAATGTATAAACATTTTCACAAATACAATTTGGATAAAGTGCTTATAGGTTATTGTAGTCCTTTCCATAGTCTTCATTTTCCAGTAGGTTTGATTCCCTGCGATCGAAGGGTTTGGACACAGTGGCCATATCCCTCACACAGCACTTTCAAGAGAATTTCACTCTAAGTCACATTTTCAAAAATGTATAAAAATTTTCACAAATACAATTTGGATAAAGTGCTTAAAGGTTATTGTAGCCCTGTCCATAGTCTTCATTTTCCATTCAGTTTGATTCCCTGCGATCGAAGGGTTTGGACACAGTGGCCATATCCCTCACACTGCACTTTCAAGAGAATTTCACTCTAAGTCAAATTTTCAAAAATGTATACAAATTTTCACAAATACAATTTGGATAAAGTGCTTATAGGTTATTGTAGCTTATAGGTTATTGTAGCCCTGTCCATAGTCTTCATTTTCCATTAGGTTTGGTTCCCTGCGATCGAAGGGTTTGGACACAGTGGCCATATCCCTCACACAGCACTTTCAAGAGAATTTCACTCTAAGTCAAATTTTCAAAAATGTATAAAAATTTTCACAAATACAATTTGGATAAAGTGCTTATAGGTTGTTGTAGCCCTGTCCATAGTCTTTATTTTCCATTAGGTTTGGTTCCCTGCGATCGAAGGGTTTGGACACAGTGGCCATATCCCTCACACAGCACTTTCAAGAGAATTTCACTCTAAGTCAAATTTTCAAAAATGTATAAAAAATTTCACAAATACAATTTGGATAAAGTGCTTATAGGTTATTGTAGCCCTGTCCATAGTCTTCATTTTCCATTAGGTTTGGTTCCCTGCGATCGAAGGGTTTGGACACAGTGGCCATATCCCTCACACAGCACTTTCAAGAGAATTTCACTCTAAGTCAAATTTTCAAAAATGTATAAAAATTTTCACAAATACAATTTAGATAAAGTGCTTATAGGTTGTTGTAGCCCTGTCCATAGTCTTTATTTTCCATTAGGTTTGATTCCCTGCGATCGAAGGGTTTGGACACACTGGCCATATCCCTCACACAGCACTTTCAAGAGAATTTCACTCTAAGTCAAATTTTCAAAAATGTATAAAAATTTTCACAAATACAATTTGGATAAAGTGCTTAAAGGTTATTGTAGCCCTGTCCATAGTCTTCATTTTCCATTCAGTTTGATTCCCTGCGATCGAAGGGTTTGGACACACTGGCCATATCCCTCACACAGCACTTTCAAGAGAATTTCACTCTAAGTCAAATTTTCAAAAATGTATACAAATTTTCACAAATACAATTTGGATAAAGTGCTTATAGGTTATTGTAGTTCTGTCCATAGTCTTCATTTTCCATTAGGTTTGATTCCCTGTGATCGAAGGGCTTGGACACAGTGGCCATATCCCTCACACAGCACTTTCAAGAGAATTTCACTCTAAGTCAAATATTCAAAAATGTATAAACATTTTCACAAATACAATTTGGATAAAGTGCTTATAGGTTATTGTAGTCCTTTCCATAGTCTTCATTTTCCATTAGGTTTGATTCCCTGCGATCGAAGGGTTTGGACACAGTGGCCATATCCCTCACACAGCACTTTCAAGAGAATTTCACTCTAAGTCAAATTTTCAAAAATGTATAAAAATTTTCACAAATACAATTTGGATAAAGTGCTTATAGGTTATTGTAGCCCTGTCCATAGTCATCATTTTCCATTCAGTTTGATTCCCTGCGATCGAAGGGTTTGGACACAGTGGCCATATCCCTCACACAGCACTTTCAAGAGAATTTCACTCTAAGTCAAATTTTCAAAAATGTATAAAAATTTTCACAAATACAATTTGGATAAAGTGCTTATAGGTTATTGTAGCCCTGTCCATAGTCATCATTTTCCATTCAGTTTGATTCCCTGCGATCGAAGGGTTTGGACACAGTGGCCATATCCCTCACACAGCACTTTCAAGAGAATTTCACTCTAAGTCAAATTTTCAAAAATGCATAAAAATTTTCACAAATACAATTTGGATAAAGTGCTTATAGGTTATTGTAGCCCTGTCCATAGTCTTCATTTTCCATTAGGTTTGGTTCCCTGCGATCGAAGGGTTTGGACACAGTGGCCATATCCCTCACACAGCACTTTCAAGAGAATTTCACTCTAAGTAAAATTTTCAAAAATGTATAAACATTTTCACAAATACAATTTGGATAAAGTGCTTATAGGTTATTGTAGCCCTATCCATAGTCTTGATTTTCCATTATGTTTGGTTCCCTGCGATCGAAGGGTTTGGACACAGTGGCCATATCCCTCACACAGCACTTTCAAGAGAATTTCACTCTAAGTCAAATTTTCAAAAACGTATAAAAATTTTCACAAATACAATTTGGATAAAGTGCTTAAAGGTTATTGTAGCCCTGTCCATAGTCTTCATTTTCCATTCAGTTTGATTCCCTGCGATCGAAGGGTTTGGACACACTGGCCATATCCCTCACACAGCACTTTCAAGAGAATTTCACTCTAAGTCAAATATTCAAAAATGTATAAACATTTTCACAAATACAATTTGGATAAAGTGCTTATAGGTTATTGTAGTCCTTTCCATAGTCTTCATTTTCCATTAGGTTTGATTCCCTGCGATCGAAGGGTTTGGACACAGTGGCCATATCCCTCACACAGCACTTTCAAGAGAATTTCACTCTAAGTCAAATTTTCAAAAATGTATAAAAATTTTCACAAATACAATTTGGATAAAGTGCTTAAAGGTTATTGTAGCCCTGTCCATAGTCTTCATTTTCCATTCAGTTTGATTCCCTGCGATCGAAGGGTTTGGACACAGTGGCCATATCCCTCACACTGCACTTTCAAGAGAATTTCACTCTAAGTCAAATTTTCAAAAATGTATACAAATTTTCACAAATACAATTTGGATAAAGTGCTTATAGGTTATTGTAGCTTATAGGTTATTGTAGCCCTGTCCATAGTCTTCATTTTCCATTAGGTTTGATTCCCTGCGATCGAAGGGTTTGGACACAGTGGCCATATCCCTCACACAGTACTTTCAAGAGAATTTCACTCTAAGTAAAATTTTCAAAAATGTATAAAAATTTTCAAAAATACAATTTGGATAAAGTGCTTATAGGTTATTGTAGCCCTGTCCATAGTCTTCATTTTCCATTCAGTTTGATTCCCTGCGATCGAAGGGTTTGGACACACTGGCCATATCCCTTACACAGCACTTTCAAGAGAATTTCACTCTAAGTCAAATATTCAAAAATGTATAAAAAATTTCACAAATACAATTTGGATAAAGTGCTTATAGGTTATTGTAGCCATGTCCATAGTCTTCATTTTCCATTAGGTTTGATTCTCTGCGATCGAAGGGTTTGGACACAGTGGCCATATCCCTCACACAGCACTTTCAAGAGAATTTCACTCTAAGTCAAATTTTCAAAAATGTATAAAAATTTTCACAAATACAATTTGGATAAAGTGCTTATAAGTTATTGTAGCCCTGTCCATAGTCATCATTTTCCATTCAGTTTGATTCCCTGCGATCGAAGGGCTTGGACACAGTGGCCATATCCCTCACACAGCACTTTCAAGAGAATTTCACTCTAAGTCAAATTTTCAAAAATGTATAAAAATTTTCACAAATACAATTTGGATAAAGTGCTTATAGGTTATTGTAGCCCTGTTCATAGTCTTCATTTTCCATTAGGTTTGATTCCCTGCGATCGAAGGGTTTGGACACAGTGGCCATATCCCTCACACAGCACTTTCAAGAGAATTTCACTCTAAGTCAAATTATCAAAAATGTATAAAAATTTTCACAAATACAATTTGGATAAAGTGCTTATAGGTTATTGTAGCCCTGTCCATAGTCTTCATTTTCCATTAGGTTTGGTTCCCTGCGATCGAAGGGTTTGGACACAGTGGCCATATCCCTCACACAGCACTTTCAAGAGAATTTCACTCTAAGTCAAATTTTCAAAAATGTATAAAAATTTTCGTAAATACAATTTGGATAAAGTGCTTATAGGTTATTGTAGCCCTGTCCATAGTCATCATTTTCCATTCAGTTTGATTCCCTGCGATCGAAGGGTTTGGACACAGTGGCCATATCCCTCACACAGCACTTTCAAGAGAATTTCACTCTAAGTCAAATTTTCAAAAATGTATAAAAATTTTCGCAAACACAATTTTGATAAAGTGCTTATAGGTTATTGTAGCCCTGTCCATAGTCTTCATTTTCCATTAGGTTTGGTTCCCTGCGATCGAAGGGTTTGGACACAGTGGCCATATCCCTCACACAGCACTTTCAAGAGAATTTCACTCTAAGTCAAATTTTCAAAAATGTATAAAAATTTTCACAAATACAATTTGGATAAAGTGCTTAAAGGTTATTGTAGCCCTGTCCATAGTCTTCATTTTCCATTCAGTTTGATTCCCTGCGATCGAAGGGTTTGGACACACTGGCCATATCCCTCACACAGCACTTTCAAGAGAATTTCACTTTAAGTCAAATATTCAAAAATGTATAAACATTTTCACAAATACAATTTGGATAAAGTGCTTATAGGTTATTGTTGTCCTGTCCATAGTCTTCATTTTCCATTAGGTTTGATTCCCTGCGATCGAAGGGTTTGGACACAGTGGCCATATCCCTCACACAGCACTTTCAAGAGAATTTCACTCTAAGTCAAATTTTCAAAAATGTATAAAAATTTTCACAAATACAATTTGGATAAAGTACTTATAGGTTATTGTAGCCCTGTCCATAGTCATCATTTTCCATTCAGTTTGATTCCCTGCGATCGAAGGGTTTGGACACAGTGGCCATATCCCTCACACAGCACTTTCAAGAGAATTTCACTCTAAGTCAAATTTTCAAAAATGTATAAAAATTTTCGCAAACACAATTTTGATAAAGTGCTTATAGGTTATTGTAGCCCTGTCCATAGTCTTCATTTTCCATTAGGTTTGGTTCCCTGCGATCGAAGGGTTTGGACACAGTGGCCATATCCCTCACACAGCACTTTCAAGAGAATTTCACTCTAAGTCAAATTTTCAAAAATGTATAAACATTTTCACAAATACAATTTGGATAAAGTGCTTATAGGTTATTGTAGCCCTATCCATAGTCTTGATTTTCCATTATGTTTGGTTCCCTGCGATCGAAGGGTTTGGACACAGTGGCCATATCCCTCACACAGCACTTTCAAGAGAATTTCACTCTAAGTCAAATTTTCAAAAACGTATAAAAATTTTCACAAATACAATTTGGATAAAGTGCTTAAAGGTTATTGTAGCCCTGTCCATAGTCTTCATTTTCCATTCAGTTTGATTCCCTGCGATCGAAGGGTTTGGACACACTGGCCATATCCCTCACACAGCACTTTCAAGAGAATTTCACTCTAAGTCAAATATTCAAAAATGTATAAACATTTTCACAAATACAATTTGGATAAAGTGCTTATAGGTTATTGTAGTCCTGTCCATAGTCTTCATTTTCCATTAGGTTTGATTCCCTGCGATCGAAGGGTTTGGACACAGTGGCCATATCCCTCACACAGCACTTTCAAGAGAATTTCACTCTAAGTCAAATTTTCAAAAATGTATAAAAATTTTCACAAATACAATTTGGATAAAGTGCTTAAAGGTTATTGTAGCCCTGTTCATAGTCTTCATTTTCCATTCAGTTTGATTCCCTGCGATCGAAGGGTTTGGACACACTGGCCATATCCCTCACACAGCACTTTCAAGAGAATTTCACTCTAAGTCAAATATTCAAAAATGTATAAACATTTTCACAAATACAATTTGGATAAAGTGCTTATAGGTTATTGTTGTCCTGTCCATAGTCTTCATTTTCCATTAGGTTTGATTCCCTGCGATCGAAGGGTTTGGACACAGTGGCCATATCCCTCACACAGCACTTTCAAGAGAATTTCACTCTAAGTCAAATTTTCAAAAATGTATAAACATTTTCACAAATACAATTTGGATAAAGTGCTTATAGGTTATTGTAGCCCTATCCATAGTCTTGATTTTCCATTATGTTTGGTTCCCTGCGATCGAAGGGTTTGGACACAGTGGCCATATCCCTCACACAGTACTTTCAAGAGAATTTCACTCTAAGTCAAATTTTCAAAAACGTATAAAAATTTTCACAAATACAATTTGGATAAAGTGCTTAAAAGTTATTGTAGCCCTGTCCATAGTCTTCATTTTCCATTCAGTTTGATTCCCTGCGATCGAAGGGTTTGGACACACTGGCCATATCCCTCACACAGCACTTTCAAGAGAATTTCACTCTAAGTCAAATATTCAAAAATGTATAAACATTTTCACAAATACAATTTGGATAAAGTGCTTATAGGTTATTGTAGTCCTGTCCATAGTCTTCATTTTCCATTAGGTTTGATTCCCTGCGATCGAAGGGTTTGGACACAGTGGCCATATCCCTCACACAGCACTTTCAAGAGAATTTCACTCTAAGTCAAATTTTCAAAAATGTATAAAAATTTTCACAAATACAATTTGGATAAAGTGCTTAAAGGTTATTGTAGCCCTGTTCATAGTCTTCATTTTCCATTCAGTTTGATTCCCTGCGATCGAAGGGTTTGGACACACTGGCCATATCCCTCACACAGCACTTTCAAGAGAATTTCACTCTAAGTCAAATATTCAAAAATGTATAAACATTTTCACAAATACAATTTGGATAAAGTGCTTATAGGTTATTGTTGTCCTGTCCATAGTCTTCATTTTCCATTAGGTTTGATTCCCTGCGATCGAAGGGTTTGGACACAGTGGCCATATCCCCCACACAGCACTTTCAAGAGAATTTCACTCTAAGTCAAATTTTCAAAAATGTATAAAAATTTTCACAAATACAATTTGGATAAAGTGCTTATAGGTTATTTTAGCCCTGTCCATAGTCATCATTTTCCATTCAGTTTGATTCCCTGCGATCGAAGGGCTTGGACACAGTGGCCATATCCCTCACACAGCACTTTCAAGAGAATTTCACTCTAAGTCAAATTTTCAAAAATGTATAAAAATTTTCACAAATACAATTTGGATAAAGTGCTTATAGGTTATTGTAGCCCTGTCCATAGTCATCATTTTCCATTCAGTTTGATTCCCTGCGATCGAAGGGTTTGGACACAGTGGCCATATCCCTCACACAGCACTTTCAAGAGAATTTCACTCTAAGTCAAATTTTCAAAAATGTATAAAAAGTTTCACAAATACAATTTGGATAAAGTGCTTATAGGTTATTGTAGCCCTGTCCATAGTCTTCATTTTCCATTAGGTTTAGTTCCCTGCGATCGAAGGTTTTGGACACAGTGGCCATATCCCTCACACAGCACTTTCAAGAGAATTTCACTCTAAGTAAAATTTTCAAAAATGTATAAACATTTTCACAAATACAATTTGGATAAAGTGCTTATAGGTTATTGTAGCCCTGTCCATAGTCTTGATTTTCCATTATGTTTGGTTCCCTGCGATCGAAGGGTTTGGACACAGTGGCCATATCCCTCACACAGCACTTTCAAGAGAATTTCACTCTAAGTCAAATTTTCAAAAATGTATAAAAATTTTCACAAATACAATTTGGATAAAGTGCTTATAGGTTATTGCAGCCCTGTCCATAGTCTTCATTTTACATTAGGTTTGATTCCCTGCGATCGAAGGGCTTGGACACAGTGGCCATATCCCTCACACAGCACTTTCAAGAGAATTTCACTCTAAGTCAAATTTTCAAAAATGTATAAAAATTTTCACAAATACAATTTGGATAAAGTGCTTATAGATTATTGTAGCCCTGTCCATAGTTATCATTTTCCATTCAGTTTGATTCCCTGCGATCGAAGGGCTTGGACACAGTGGCCATATCCCTCACACAGCACTTTCAAGAGAATTTCACTCTAAGTCAAATTTTCAAAAATGTATAAAAATTTTCACAAATACAATTTGGATAAAGTGCTTATAGGCTATTGTAGCCCTGTCCATAGTCATCATTTTCCATTCAGTTTGATTCCCTGCCATTGAAGGGTTTGGACACAGTGGCCATATCCCTCACACAGCACTTTCAAGAGAATTTCACTCTAAGTCAAATTTTCAAAAAGGTATAAAAATTTTCACAAATACAATTTGGATAAAGTGCTTATAGGTTATTGTAGCCCTGTCCATAGTCTTCATTTTCCATTAGCTTTGATTCCCTGAGATCGAAGGGTTTGGACACAGTGGCAATATCCCTCACACAGCACTTTCAAGAGAATTCCACTCTAAGTCAAATTTTCAAAAATGTATAAAAATTTTCACAAATACAATTTGGATAAAGTGTTTATAGGTTATTGTAGCCCTGTCCATAGTCTTCATTTTCCATTAGGTTTGATTCCCTGAGATCGAAGGGTTTGGACACAGTGGCCATATCCCTCACACAGCACTTTCAAGAGAATTTCACTCTAAGTCAAATTTTCAAAAATGTATAAACATTTTCACAAATACAATTTGGATAAAGTGCTTAAAGGTTATTGTAGCCCTGTCCATAGTCTTGATTTTCCATTATGTTTGGTTCCCTGCGATCGAAGGGTTTGGACACAGTGGCCATATCCCTCACACAGCACTTTCAAGAGAATTTCACTCTAAGTCAAATTTTCAAAAATGTATAAAAATTTTCACAAATACAATTTGGATAAAGTGCTTATAGGTTATTGCAGCCCTGTCCATAGTCTTCATTTTACATTAGGTTTGATTCCCTGCGATCGAAGGGCTTGGACACAGTGGCCATATCCCTCACACAGCACTTTCAAGAGAATTTCACTCTAAGTCAAATTTTCAAAAATGTATAAAAATTTTCACAAATACAATTTGGATAAAGTGCTTATAGGTTATTGTAGCCCTGTCCATAGTCATCAGTTTCCATTCAGTTTGATTCCCTGCGATCGAAGGGCTTGGACACAGTGGCCATATCCCTCACACAGCACTTTCAAGAGAATTTCACTCTAAGTCAAATTTTCAAAAATGTATAAAAATTTTCACAAATACAATTTGGATAAAGTGCTTATAGGTTATTGTAGCCCTGTCCATAGTCATCATTTTCCATTCAGTTTGATTCCCTGCGATCGAAGGGTTTGGACACAGTGGCCATATCCCTCACACAGCACTTTCAAGAGAATTTCACTCTAAGTCAAATTTTCAAAAATGTATAAAAATTTTCACAAATACAATTTGGATAAAGTGCTTATAGATTATTGTAGCCCTGCCCATAGTCTTCATTTTCCATTAGCTTTGATTCCCTGAGATCGAAGGGTTTGGACACAGTGGCAATATCCCTCACACAGCACTTTCAAGAGAATTTCACTCTAAGTCAAATTTTCAAAAATGTATAAAAATTTTCACAAATACAATTTGGATAAAGTGTTTATAGGTTATTGTAGCCCTGTCCATAGTCTTCATTTTCCATTAGGTTTGATTCCCTGAGATCGAAGGGTTTGGACACAGTGGCCATATCCCTCACACAGCACTTTCAAGAGAATTTCACTCTAAGTCAAATTTTCTAAAATGTATAAAAATTTTCACAAATACAATTTGGATAAACTGCTTATAGGTTATTGTAGCCCTGTCCATAGTCTTCATTTTCCATTAGGTTTGATTCCCTGAGATCGAAGGGTTTGGACACAGTGGCCATATCCCTCACACAGCACTTTCAAGAGAATTTCACTCTAAGTCAAATTTTCAAAAATGTATTAAAATTTTCGCAAATACAATTTGGATAAGGTGCTTATAGGTTATTGTAGCCCTGTCCATAGTCTTAATTTTCCATTAGGTTTGATTCCCTGAGATCGAAGGGTTTGGACACAGTGGCCATATCCCTCACACAGCACTTTCAAGAGAATTTCACTCTAAGTCAAATTTTCAAAAATGTATAAAAATGTTCACAAATACAATTTGGATAAAGTCCTTATAGGTTATTGTAGCCCTGTCCATAGTCTTCATTTTCCATTAGGTTTGATTCCCTGAGATTGAAGGGTTTGGACACAGTGGCCATATCCCTCACACAGCACTTTCAAGAGAATTTCACTCTAAGTCAAATTTTCAAAAATGTATAAAAATTTTCACAAATACAATTTGGATAAAGTGCTTATAGTTTATTGTAGCCCTGTCCATAGTCTTCATTTTCCATTAGGTTTGATTCCCTGCGATCGAAGGGTTTGGACACAGTGGCCATATCCCTCACACAGCACTTTCAAGAGAATTTCACTCTAAGTCAAATTTTCAAAAATGTATAAAAATTTTCACAAATACAATTTGGATAAAGTGCTTATAGGTTATTGTAGCTTATAGGTTATTGTAGCCCTGTCCATAGTCTTCATTTTCCATTAGGTTTGATTCCCTGCGATCGAAGGGTTTGGACACAGTGGCCATATCCCTCACACAGCACTTTCAAGAGAATTTCACTCTAAGTCAAATTTTCAAAAATGTAAAAAAATTTTCACAAATACAATTTGGATAAAGTGCTTATAGGTTATTGTAGCTTATAGGTTATTGTAGCCCTGTCCATAGTCTTCATTTTCCATTAGGTTTGATTCCCTGCGATCGAAGGGTTTAGACACAATGGCCATATCCCTCACACAGCACTTTCAAGAGAATTTCACTCTAAGTCAAATTTTCAAAAATGTATAAAAATTTTCACAAATACAATTTGGATAAAGTGCTTATAAGTTATTGTAGCCCTGTCCATAGTCTTCGTTTTCCATTAGGTTTGATTCCCTGCGATCGAAGGGTTTGGACACAGTGGCCATATCCCTCACACAGCACTTTCAAGAGAATTTCACTCTAAGTCAAATTTTCAAAAATGTATAAAAATTTTCACAAATACAATTTGGATAATGTGCTTATAGGTTATTGTAGCCCTGTCCATAGTCTTCATTTTCCATTAGGTTTGATTCCCTGCGATCGAAGGGTTTAGACACAATGGCCATATCCCTCACACAGCACTTTCAAGAGAATTTCACTCTAAGTCAAATTTTCAAAAATGTATAAAAATTTTCACAAATACAATTTGGATAAAGTGCTTATAGGTTATTGTAGCTTACAGGTTATTGTAGCCCTGTCCATAGTCTTCATTTTCCATTAGGCTTGATTCCCTGAGATCGAAGGGTTTGGACACAGTGGCCATATCCCTCACAAAGCACTTTCAAGAGAATTTCACTCTAAGTCAAATTTTCAAAAATGTATAAAAATTTTCACAAATACAATTTGGATAAAGTGCTTATAGGTTATTATAGCCCTGTGCATAGTTTTAATTTTCCATTAGGTTTGATTCCCTGAGATCGAAGGGTTTGGACACAGTGGCCATATCCCTCACACAGCACTTTCAAGAGAATTTCACTCTAAGTCAAATTTTCAAAAATGTATAAAAATTTTCACAAACACAATTTCGATAAAGTGCTTATAGGTTATTGTAGCCCTGTCCATAGTCTTCATTTTCCATTAGGTTTGATTCCCTGAGATCGAAGGGTTTGGACACAGTGGCCATATCCCTCACACAGCACTTTCAAGAGAATTTCACTCTAAGTCAAATTTTCAAAAATGTATAAAAATTTTCACAAATATACTTTGGATAAAGTGCTTATATGTTATTGTAGCCCTGTGCATAGTCTTCATTTTCCATTTGGTTTGATTCCCTGCGATCGAAGGGTTTGGACACAGTGGCCATATCCCTCACATAGCACTTTCAAGAGAATTTCACTCTAAGTCAAATTTTCAAAAATTTATAAAAATTTTCACAAACACAATTTCGATAAAGTGCTTATAGGTTATTGTAGCCCTGTCCATAGTCTTCATTTTCCATTAGGTTTGATTCCCTGAGATCGAAGGGTTTGGACACAGTGGCCATATCCCTCACACAGCACTTTCAAGAGAATTTCACTCTAAGTCAAATTTTCAAAAATGTATAAAAATTTTCACAAATACAATTTGGATAAAGTGCTTATAGGTTATTGTAGCCCTCTCCATAGTCTTCATTTTCCATTAGGCTTGATTCCCTGAGATCGAAGGGTTTGGACACAGTGGCCATATCCCTCACACAGCACTTTCAAGAGAATTTCACTCTAAGTCAAATTTTCAAAAATGTATAAAAATTTTCACAAATACAATTTGGATAAAGTGCTTATAGGTTATTGTAGCCCTGTCCATAGTCTTCATTTTCCATTAGGTTTGATTCCCTGAGATCGAAGGGTTTGGACACAGTGGCCATATCCCTCACACAGCACTTTCAAGAGAATTTCACTCTAAGTCAAATTTTCAAAAATGTATAAAAATTTTCACAAATACAATTTGGATAAAGTGCTTATAGGTTATTGTAGCCCTATCCATAGTCTTCATTTTCCATTAGGTTTGATTCCCTGTGATCGAAGGGTTTGGACACAGTGGCCATATCCCTCACACAGCACTTTCAAGAGAATTTCACTCTAAGTCAAATTTTCAAAAATGTATAAAAATTTTCACAAATACAATTTGGATAAAGTGCTTATAGGTTATTGTAGCCCTCTCCATAGTCTTCATTTTCCATTAGGCTTGATTCCCTGAGATCGAAGGGTTTGGACACAGTGGCCATATCCCTCACACAGCACTTTCAAGAGAATTTCACTCTAAGTAAAATTTTTAAAAATGTATAAAAATTTTCACAAATTCAATTTGGATAAAGTGCTTATAGGTTATTGTAGCCCTGTCAATAGTCTTCATTTTCCATTAGGTTTGATTCCCTGAGATCGAAGGGTTTGGACACAGTGGCCATATCCCTCACACAGCACTTTCAAGAGAATTTCACTCTAAGTCAAATTTTCAAAAATGTATAAAAATTTTCACAAATACAATTTGGATAAAGTGCTTATAGGTTAATGTAGCCCTGTCCATAGTCTTCATTTTCCATTAGGTTTGATTCCCTGAGATCGAAGGGTTTGGACACAGTGGCCATATCCCTCACACAGCACTTTCAAGAGAATTTCACTCAAAGTCAAATTTTTAAAAATGTATAAAAATTTTCACAAATACAATTTGTATAAAGTGTTTATAGGTTATTGTAGCCCTGTCCATAGTCTTCATTTTCCATTAGGTTTGATTCCCTGAGATCGAAGGGTTTGGACACAGTGGCCATATCCCTCACACAGCACTTTCAAGAGAATTTCACTCTAAGTCAAATTTAAAAAAAATGTATAAAAATTTTCACAAATACAATTTGGATAAAGTGCTTATAGTTTATTGTAGCCCTGTCCATAGTCTTCATTTTTCATTAGGTTTGATTCCCCGAGATCGAAGGGTTTGGACACAGTGGCCATATCCCTCACACAGCACTTTCAAGAGAATTTCACTCTAAGTCAAATTTAAAAAAAATTTATAAAAATTTTCACAAATACAATTTGGATAAAGTAGTTATAGGTTATTGTAGCCCTGTCCATAGTCTTCATTTTCCATTACGTTTGATTCCCTGAGATCGAAGGGTTTGGACACAGTGGCAAAATCCCTCACACAGCACTTTCAAGAGAATTTCACTCTAAGTCAAATTTTCAAAAATGTATAAACATTTTCACAAATACAATTTGGATAAAGTGCTTATAGGTTATTGTAGCCCTGTCCATAGTCTTCATTTTTCATTAGGTTTGATTCCCCGAGATCGAAGGGTTTGGACACAGTGGCCATATCCCTCACACAGCACTTTCAAGAGAATTTCACTCTAAGTCAAATTTTCAAAAATGTATAAAAATTTTCACAAATACAATTTGGATAAAGTAGTTATAGGTTATTATAGCCCTGTCCATAGTCTTCATTTTCCATTACGTTTGATTCCCTGAGATCGAAGGGTTTGGACACAGTGGCAAAATCCCTCACACAGCACTTTCAAGAGAATTTCACTCTAAGTCAAATTTTTAAAAATTTATAAAAATTTTCACAAATACAATTTGGATAAAGTGCTTATAGGTTATTGTAGCCCTGTCCATAGTCTTCATTTTTCATTAGGTTTGATTCCCCGAGATCGAAGGGTTTGGACACAGTGGCCATATCCCTCACACAGCACTTTCAAGAGAATTTCACTCTAAGTCAAATTTTCAAAAATGTATAAAAATTTTCACAAATACAATTTGGATAAAGTAGTTATAGGTTATTGTAGCCCTGTCCATAGTCTTCATTTTCCATTACGTTTGATTCCCTGAGATCGAAGGGTTTGGACACAGTGGGAAAATCCCTCACACAGCACTTTCAAGAGAATTTCACTCTAAGTCAAATTTTTAAAAATTTATAAAAATTTTCACAAATACAATTTGGATAAAGTGCTTATAGGTTATTGTAGCCCTGTCCATAGTCTTCATTTTCCATTATGTTTGATTCCCTGAGATCGAAGGGTTTGGACACAGTGGCCATATCCCTCACACAGCACTTTCAAGAGAATTTCACTCTAAGTCAAATTTTAAAAAATGTATAAAAATTTTCACAAATACAATTTGGATAAAGTGCTTATAGGTTATTGTAGCCCTGTCCATAGTTTTCATTTTCCATTAGCTTTGATTCCCTGAGATCGAAGGGTTTGGACACAGTGGCCATATCCCTCACACAGCACTTTCAAGAGAATTTCACTCTAAGTCAAATTTTCAAAAATGTATAAAAATTTTCACAAATACAATTTGGATAAAGTAGTTATAGGTTATTGTAGCCCTGTCCATAGTCTTCATTTTCCATTACGTTTGATTCCCTGAGATCGAAGGGTTTTGACACAGTGGCAAAATCCCTCACACAGCACTTTCAAGAGAATTTCACTCTAAGTCAAATTTTTAAAAATGTATAAAAATTTTCACAAATACAATTTGGATAAAGTGCTTATAGGTTATTGTAGCCCTGTCCATAGTCTTCATTTTCCATTAGGTTTGATTCCCTGAGATCGAAGGGTTTGGACACAGTGGCCATATCCCTCACACAGCACTTTCAAGAGAATTTCACTCTAAGTCAAATTTTCAAAAATGTATAAAAATTTTCACAAATACAATTTGGATAAAGTACTTATAGGTTATTGTAGCCCTGTCCATAGTCTTCATTTTCCATTAGCTTTGATTCCCTGAGATCGAAGGGTTTGGACACAGTGGCCATATCCCTCACACAGCACATTCAAGAGAATTTCACTCTAAGTCAAATTTTCAAAAATGTATAAAAATTTTCACAAATACAATTTGGATAAAGTGCTTATAGGTTATTGTAGCCCTGTCCATAGTCTTCATTTTCCATTAGGTTTGATTCCCTGAGATCGAAGGGTTTGGACACAGTGGCCATATCCCTCACACAGCACTTTCAAGAGAATTTCACTCTAAGTCAAATTTTCAAAAATGTATAAAAATTTTCACAAATACAATTTGGATAAAGTGCTTATAGGTTATTGTAGCCCTGTCCATAGTCTTCATTTTCCATTAGCTTTGATTCCCTGTGATCGAAGGGTTTGGACACAGTGGCCATATCCCTCACGCAGCACTTTCAAGAGAATTTCACTCTAAGTCAAATTTTCAAAAATGTATAAAAATTTTCACAAATTCAATTTGGATAAAGTGCTTATAGTTTATTGTAGCCCTGTCCATAGTCTTCATTTTTCATTACGTTTGATTCCCCGAGATCGAAGGGTTTGGACACAGTGGCCATATCCCTCACACAGCACTTTCAAGAGAATTTCACTCTAAGTCAAATTTTCAAAAATGTATAAAAATTTTCACAAATACAATTTGGATAAAGTGCTTATAGGTTATTGTTGCCCTGTCCATAGTCTTCATTTTCCATTAGCCTTGATTCCCTGAGATCGAAGGGCTTGGACACAGTGGCCATATCCCTCACACAGCACTTTCAAGAGAATTTCACTCTAAGTCAAATTTTCAAAAATGTATAAAAATTTTCACAAATACAATTTGGATAAAGTGCTTATAGGTAATTGTAGCCCTGTCCATAGTCTTCATTTTCCATTAGCCTAGATTCCCTGAGATCGAAGGGCTTGGACACAGTGGCCATATCCCTCACACAGCACTTTCAAGAGAATTTCACTCTAAGTCAAATTTTCAAAAATGTATAAAAATTTTCACAAATACAATTTGGATAAAGTGTTTACAGGTTATTGTAGCCCTGTCCATAGACTTCATTTTCCATTAGGTTTGATTTCCTGAGATCGAAGGGTTTGCAGACAGTGGCCATATCCCTCACACAGCACTTTCAAGAGAATTTCACTCTAAGTCAAATTTTCAAAAATGTATAAAAATTTTCACAAATACAATTTGGATAAAGTGCTTATAGGTTATTGTAGCCCTGTCCATAGTCTTCATTTTCCATTAGCCTTGATTCCCTGAGATCGAAGGGTTTGGACACAGTGGCCATATCCCTCACACAGCACTTTCAAGAGAATTTCACTCTAAGTCAAATTTTCAAAAATGTATAAAAATTTTCACAAATACAATTTGGATAAAGTGCTTATAGTTTATTGTAGCCCTGTCCATAGTCTTCATTTTCCATTAGGTTTGATTCCCTGAGATCGAAGGGTTTGGACACAGTGGCCATATCCCTCACACAGCACTTTCAAGAGAATTTCACTCTAATGGTGTTTTCTTTTCTACAAAAAATGTGACATTTTATTTAAAAAAAAATGCAATTTTGAGTCTGTTTCTTAAAAATTTTGCTCCCGTAAAGGGTGGGTTGTTTTATTCTACAAAACTCGCCCTTTTTTGGAAGGAAATTTTTATGAAATAGACACCAAATTGCATTTTTTTTAAATAAAATGTCACACTTTTTTGTAGAAAAGAAAACACCATAAGTCAAATTTTCAAAAATGTATTAAAATTTTCACAAATACAATTTGGATAAAGTGCTTATAGGTTATTGTAGCCCTGTCCATAGTCTTCATTTTCCATTAGGTTTGATTCCCTGAGATCGAAGGGTTTGGACACAGTGGCCATATCCCTCACACAGCACTTTCAAGAGAATTTCACTCTAAGTCAAATTTTTAAAAATGTATAAAAATTTTCACAAATACAATTTGGATAAAGTGCTTATAGGTTATTGTAGCCCTGTCCATAGTCTTCATTTTCCATTAGGTTTGATTCCCTGAGATCGAAGGGTTTGGACACAGTGGCCATATCCCTCACACAGCACTTTCAAGAGAATTTCACTCTAAGTCAAATTTAAAAAAAATTTATAAAAATTTTCACAAATACAATTTGGATAAAGTGCTTATAGTTTATTGTAGCCCTGTCCATAGTCTTCATTTTTCATTAGGTTTGATTCCCCGAGATCGAAGGGTTTGGACACAGTGGCCATATCCCTCACACAGCACTTTCAAGAGAATTTCACTCTAAGTCAAATTTAAAAAAAATGTATAAAAATTTTCACAAATACAATTTGGATAAAGTAGTTATAGGTTATTGTAGCCCTGTCCATAGTCTTCATTTTCGATTACGTTTGATTCCCTGAGATCGAAGGGTTTGGACACAGTGGCCATATCCCTCACACAGCACTTTCAAGAGAATTTCACTCTAAGTCAAATTTTCAAAAATGTATAAAAATTTTCACAAATACAATTTGGATAAAGTGCTTATAGGTTAATGTAGCCCTGTCCATAGTCTTCATTTTCCATTAGGTTTGATTCCCTGAGATCGAAGGGTTTGGACACAGTGCCCATATCCCTCACACAGCACTTTCAAGAGAATTTCACTCAAAGTCAAATTTTTAAAAATGTATAAAAATTTTCACAAATACAATTTGTATAAAGTGTTTATAGGTTATTGTAGCCCTGTCCATAGTCTTCATTTTCCATTAGGATTGATTCCCTGAGATCGAAGGGTTTGGACACAGTGGCCATATCCCTCACACAGCACTTTCAAGAGAATTTCACTCTAAGTCAAATTTAAAAAAAATGTATAAAAATTTTCACAAATACAATTTGGATAAAGTGCTTATAGTTTATTGTAGCCCTGTCCATAGTCTTCATTTTTCATTAGGTTTGATTCCCCGAGATCGAAGGGTTTGATAACAGTGGCCATATCCCTCACACAGCACTTTCAAGAGAATTTCACTCTAAGTCAAATTTAAAAAAAATGTATAAAAATTTTCACAAATACAATTTGGATAAAGTAGTTATAGGTTATTGTAGCCCTGTCCATAGTCTTCATTTTCCATTACGTTTGATTCCCTGAGATCGAAGGGTTTGGACACAGTGGCAAAATCCCTCACACAGCACTTTCAAGAGAATTTCACTCTAAGTCAAATTTAAAAAAAATGTATAAAAATTTTCACAAATACAATTTGGATAAAGTGCTTATAGTTTATTGTAGCCCTGTCCATAGTCTTCATTTTTCATTAGGTTTGATTCCCCGAGATCGAAGGGTTTGATAACAGTGGCCATATCCCTCACACAGCACTTTCAAGAGAATTTCACTCTAAGTCAAATTTAAAAAAAATGTATAAAAATTTTCACAAATACAATTTGGATAAAGTAGTTATAGGTTATTGTAGCCCTGTCCATAGTCTTAATTTTCCATTAGGTTTGATTCCCTGCGATCGAAGGGTTTGGACACAGTGGCCATATCCCTCACACAGCACTTTCAAGAGAATTTCACTCTAAGTCAAATTTTCAAAAATGTATAAAAATTTTCACAAATACAATTTGGATAAAGTGCTTATAGGTTATTGTAGCCCTATCCATAGTCTTCATTTTCCATTAGGTTTGATTCCCTGAGATCGAAGGGTTTGGACACAGTGGCCATATCCCTCACACAGCACTTTCAAGAGAATTTCACTCTAATGGTGTTTTCTTTTCTACAAAAAATGTGACATTTTATTTAAAAAAAAATGCAATTTTGAGTCTGTTTCTTAAAAATTTTGCTCCCGTAAAGGGTGGGTTGTTTTATTCTACAAAACTCACCCTTTTTTGGAAGGAAATTTTTATGAAATAGACACCAAATTGCATTTTTTTTAAATAAAATGTCACACTTTTTTGTAGAAAAGAAAACACCATAAGTCAAATTTTCAAAAATGTATTAAAATTTTCACAAATACAATTTGGATAAAGTGCTTATAGGTTATTGTAGCCCTGTCCATAGTCTTCATTTTCCATTAGGTTTGATTCCCTGAGATCGAAGGGTTTGGACACAGTGGCCATATCCCTCACACAGCACTTTCAAGAGAATTTCACTCTAAGTCAAATTTTTAAAAATGTATAAAAATTTTCACAAATACAATTTGGATAAAGTGCTTATAGGTTATTGTAGCCCTGTCCATAGTCTTCATTTTCCATTAGGTTTGATTCCCTGAGATCGAAGGGTTTGGACACAGTGGCCATATCCCTCACACAGCACTTTCAAGAGAATTTCACTCTAAGTCAAATTTTAAAAAATGTATAAAAATTTTCACAAATACAATTTGGATAAAGTGCTTATAGTTTATTGTAGCCCTGTCCATAGTCTTCATTTTCCATTAGGTTTGATTCCCTGAGATCGAATGGTTTGGACTCAGTGGCCATATCCCTCACACAGCACTTTCAAGAGAATTTCACTCTAAGTCTAATTTTCAAAAATGTATAAAAAATTTCACAAATACAATTTGGATAAAGTGCTTATAGTTTATTGTAGCCCTGTCCACAGTCTTCATTTTTCATTAGGTTTGATTCCCCGAGATCGAAGGGTTTGGACACAGTGGCCATATCCCTCACACAGCACTTTCAAGATAATTTCACTCTAAGTCAAATTTTCAAAAATGTATAAAAATTTTCACAAATACAATTTGGATAAAGTGCTTATAGGTTATTGTAGCCCTGTCCATAGTCTTCATTTTCCATTACGTTTGATTCCCTGAGATCGAAGGGTTTGGACACAGTGGCAAAATCCCTCACACAGCACTTTCAAGAGAATTTCACTCTAAGTCAAATTTTCAAAAATGTATAAAAATTTTCACAAATACAATTTGGATAAAGTGCTTATAGGTTATTGTAGCCCTGTCCATAGTCTTCATTTTCCATTAGGTGTGATTCCCTGAGATCGAAGGGTTTGGACACAGTGGCCATATCCCTCACACAGCACTTCCAAGAGAATTTCACTCTAAGTCAAATTTTCAAAAATGTATAAAAATTTTCACAAATACAATTTGGATAAAGTGCTTATAGGTTATTGTAGCCCTGTCCATAGTCTTCATTTTCCATTAGCTTTGATTCCCTGAGATCGAAGGGTTTGGACACAGTGGCCATATCCCTCACACAGCACTTTCAAGAGAATTTCACTCTAATGGTGTTTTCTTTTCTACAAAAAATGTGACATTTTATTTAAAAAAAAATGCAATTTTGAGTCTGTTTCTTAAAAATTTTGCTCCCGTAAAGGGTGGGTTGTTTTATTCTACAAAACTCACCCTTTTTTGGAAGGAAATTTTTATGAAATAGACACCAAATTGCATTTTTTTTAAATAAAATGTCACACTTTTATGTAGAAAAGAAAACACCATAAGTCAAATTTTCAAAAATGTATTAAAATTTTCACAAATACAATTTGGATAAAGTGCTTATAGGTTATTGTAGCCCTGTCCATAGTCTTCATTTTCCATTAGCCTAGATTCCCTGAGATCGAAGGGCTTGGACACAGTGGCCATATCCCTCACACAGCACTTTCAAGAGAATTTCACTCTAAGTCAAATTTTCAAAAATGTATAAAAATTTTCACAAATACAATTTGGATAAAGTGCTTATAGGTTATTGTAGCCCTGTCCATAGTCTTCATTTTCCATTAGCTTTGATTCCCTGAGATCGAAGGGTTTGGACACAGTGGCAAAATCCCTCACACAGCACTTTCAAGAGAATTTCACTCTAAGTCAAATTTTCAAAAATGTATAAAAATTTTCACAAATACAATTTGGATAAAGTGCTTATAGGTAATTGTAGCCCTGTCCATAGTCTTCATTTTCCATTAGCCTAGATTCCCTGAGATCGAAGGGCTTGGACACAGTGGCCATATCCCTCACACAGCACTTTCAAGAGAATTTCACTCTAAGTCAAATTTTCAAAAATGTATAAAAATTTTCACAAATACAATTTGGATAAAGTGTTTACAGGTTATTGTAGCCCTGTCCATAGACTTCATTTTCCATTAGGTTTGATTTCCTGAGATCGAAGGGTTTGCAGACAGTGGCCATATCCCTCACACAGCACTTTCAAGAGAATTTCACTCTAAGTCAAATTTTCAAAAATGTATAAAAATTTTCACAAATACAATTTGGATAAAGTGCTTATAGGTTATTGTAGCCCTGTCCATAGTCTTCATTTTCCATTAGCCTTGATTCCCTGAGATCGAAGGGTTTGGACACAGTGGCCATATCCCTCACACAGCACTTTCAAGAGAATTTCACTCTAAGTCAAATTTTCAAAAATGTATAAAAATTTTCACAAATACAATTTGGATAAAGTGCTTATAGTTTATTGTAGCCCTGTCCATAGTCTTCATTTTCCATTAGGTTTGATTCCCTGAGATCGAAGGGTTTGGACACAGTGGCCATATCCCTCACACAGCACTTTCAAGAGAATTTCACTCTAATGGTGTTTTCTTTTCTACAAAAAATGTGACATTTTATTTAAAAAAAAATGCAATTTTGAGTCTGTTTCTTAAAAATTTTGCTCCCGTAAAGGGTGGGTTGTTTTATTCTACAAAACTCGCCCTTTTTTGGAAGGAAATTTTTATGAAATAGACACCAAATTGCATTTTTTTTAAATAAAATGTCACACTTTTTTGTAGAAAAGAAAACACCATAAGTCAAATTTTCAAAAATGTATTAAAATTTTCACAAATACAATTTGGATAAAGTGCTTATAGGTTATTGTAGCCCTGTCCATAGTCTTCATTTTCCATTAGGTTTGATTCCCTGAGATCGAAGGGTTTGGACACAGTGGCCATATCCCTCACACAGCACTTTCAAGAGAATTTCACTCTAAGTCAAATTTTTAAAAATGTATAAAAATTTTCACAAATACAATTTGGATAAAGTGCTTATAGGTTATTGTAGCCCTGTCCATAGTCTTCATTTTCCATTAGGTTTGATTCCCTGCGATCGAAGGGTTTGGACACAGTGGCCATATCCCTCACACAGCACTTTCAAGAGAATTTCACTCTAAGTCAAATTTAAAAAAAATGTATAAAAATTTTCACAAATACAATTTGGATAAAGTGCTTATAGTTTATTGTAGCCCTGTCCATAGTCTTCATTTTTCATTGGGTTTGATTCCCTGCGATCGAAGGGTTTGGACACAGTGGCCATATCCCTCACACAGCACTTTCAAGAGAATTTCACTCTAAGTCAAATTTAAAAAAAATGTATAAAAATTTTCACAAATACAATTTGGATAAAGTAGTTATAGGTTATTGTAGCCCTGTCCATAGTCTTCATTTTCGATTACGTTTGATTCCCTGAGATCGAAGGGTTTGGACACAGTGGCCATATCCCTCACACAGCACTTTCAAGAGAATTTCACTCTAAGTCAAATTTTCAAAAATGTATAAAAATTTTCACAAATACAATTTGGATAAAGTGCTTATAGGTTAATGTAGCCCTGTCCATAGTCTTCATTTTCCATTAGGTTTGATTCCCTGAGATCGAAGGGTTTGGACACAGTGCCCATATCCCTCACACAGCACTTTCAAGAGAATTTCACTCAAAGTCAAATTTTTAAAAATGTATAAAAATTTTCACAAATACAATTTGTATAAAGTGTTTATAGGTTATTGTAGCCCTGTCCATAGTCTTCATTTTCCATTAGGTTTGATTCCCTGAGATCGAAGGGTTTGGACACAGTGGCCATATCCCTCACACAGCACTTTCAAGAGAATTTCACTCTAAGTCAAATTTAAAAAAAATGTATAAAAATTTTCACAAATACAATTTGGATAAAGTGCTTATAGTTTATTGTAGCCCTGTCCATAGTCTTCATTTTTCATTAGGTTTGATTCCCCGAGATCGAAGGGTTTGATAACAGTGGCCATATCCCTCACACAGCACTTTCAAGAGAATTTCACTCTAAGTCAAATTTAAAAAAAATGTATAAAAATTTTCACAAATACAATTTGGATAAAGTAGTTATAGGTTATTGTAGCCCTGTCCATAGTCTTCATTTTCCATTACGTTTGATTCCCTGAGATCGAAGGGTTTGGACACAGTGGCAAAATCCCTCACACAGCACTTTCAAGAGAATTTCACTCTAAGTCAAATTTTTAAAAATTTATAAAAATTTTCACAAATACAATTTGGATAAAGTGCTTATAGGTTATTGTAGCCCTGTCCATAGTCTTAATTTTCCATTAGGTTTGATTCCCTGCGATCGAAGGGTTTGGACACAGTGGCCATATCCCTCACACAGCACTTTCAAGAGAATTTCACTCTAAGTCAAATTTTCAAAAATGTATAAAAATTTTCACAAATACAATTTGGATAAAGTGCTTATAGGTTATTGTAGCCCTATCCATAGTCTTCATTTTCCATTAGGTTTGATTCCCTGAGATCGAAGGGTTTGGACACAGTGGCCATATCCCTCACACAGCACTTTCAAGAGAATTTCACTCTAATGGTGTTTTCTTTTCTACAAAAAATGTGACATTTTATTTAAAAAAAAATGCAATTTTGAGTCTGTTTCTTAAAAATTTTGCTCCCGTAAAGGGTGGGTTGTTTTATTCTACAAAACTCACCCTTTTTTGGAAGGAAATTTTTATGAAATAGACACCAAATTGCATTTTTTTTAAATAAAATGTCACACTTTTTTGTAGAAAAGAAAACACCATAAGTCAAATTTTCAAAAATGTATTAAAATTTTCACAAATACAATTTGGATAAAGTGCTTATAGGTTATTGTAGCCCTGTCCATAGTCTTCATTTTCCATTAGGTTTGATTCCCTGAGATCGAAGGGTTTGGACACAGTGGCCATATCCCTCACACAGCACTTTCAAGAGAATTTCACTCTAAGTCAAATTTTTAAAAATGTATAAAAATTTTCACAAATACAATTTGGATAAAGTGCTTATAGGTTATTGTAGCCCTGTCCATAGTCTTCATTTTCCATTAGGTTTGATTCCCTGAGATCGAAGGGTTTGGACACAGTGGCCATATCCCTCACACAGCACTTTCAAGAGAATTTCACTCTAAGTCAAATTTTAAAAAATGTATAAAAATTTTCACAAATACAATTTGGATAAAGTGCTTATAGTTTATTGTAGCCCTGTCCATAGTCTTCATTTTCCATTAGGTTTGATTCCCTGAGATCGAATGGTTTGGACTCAGTGGCCATATCCCTCACACAGCACTTTCAAGAGAATTTCACTCTAAGTCTAATTTTCAAAAATGTATAAAAAATTTCACAAATACAATTTGGATAAAGTGCTTATAGTTTATTGTAGCCCTGTCCACAGTCTTCATTTTTCATTAGGTTTGATTCCCCGAGATCGAAGGGTTTGGACACAGTGGCCATATCCCTCACACAGCACTTTCAAGATAATTTCACTCTAAGTCAAATTTTCAAAAATGTATAAAAATTTTCACAAATACAATTTGGATAAAGTGCTTATAGGTTATTGTAGCCCTGTCCATAGTCTTCATTTTCCATTACGTTTGATTCCCTGAGATCGAAGGGTTTGGACACAGTGGCAAAATCCCTCACACAGCACTTTCAAGAGAATTTCACTCTAAGTCAAATTTTCAAAAATGTATAAAAATTTTCACAAATACAATTTGGATAAAGTGCTTATAGGTTATTGTAGCCCTGTCCATAGTCTTCATTTTCCATTAGGTGTGATTCCCTGAGATCGAAGGGTTTGGACACAGTGGCCATATCCCTCACACAGCACTTCCAAGAGAATTTCACTCTAAGTCAAATTTTCAAAAATGTATAAAAATTTTCACAAATACAATTTGGATAAAGTGCTTATAGGTTATTGTAGCCCTGTCCATAGTCTTCATTTTCCATTAGCTTTGATTCCCTGAGATCGAAGGGTTTGGACACAGTGGCCATATCCCTCACACAGCACTTTCAAGAGAATTTCACTCTAATGGTGTTTTCTTTTCTACAAAAAATGTGACATTTTATTTAAAAAAAAATGCAATTTTGAGTCTGTTTCTTAAAAATTTTGCTCCCGTAAAGGGTGGGTTGTTTTATTCTACAAAACTCACCCTTTTTTGGAAGGAAATTTTTATGAAATAGACACCAAATTGCATTTTTTTTAAATAAAATGTCACACTTTTATGTAGAAAAGAAAACACCATAAGTCAAATTTTCAAAAATGTATTAAAATTTTCACAAATACAATTTGGATAAAGTGCTTATAGGTTATTGTAGCCCTGTCCATAGTCTTCATTTTCCATTAGGTTTGATTCCCTGAGATCGAAGGGTTTGGACACAGTGGCCATATCCCTCACACAGCACTTTCAAGAGAATTTCACTCTAAGTCAAATTTTTAAAAATGTATAAAAATTTTCACAAACACAATTTGGATAAAGTGCTTATAGGTTATTGTAGCCCTGTCCATAGTCTTCATTTTCCATTAGGTTTGATTCCCTGAGATCGAAGGGTTTGGACACAGTGGCCATATCCCTCACACAGCACTTTCAAGAGAATTTCACTCTAAGTCAAATTTTAAAAAATGTATAAAAATTTTCACAAATACAATTTGGATAAAGTGCTTATAGTTTATTGTAGCCCTGTCCATAGTCTTCATTTTCCATTAGGTTTGATTCCCTGAGATCGAATGGTTTGGACTCAGTGGCCATATCCCTCACACAGCACTTTCAAGAGAATTTCACTCTAAGTCAAATTTTCAAAAATGTATAAAAATTTTCACAAATACAATTTGGATAAAGTGCTTATAGGTTATTGTAGCCCTGTCCATAGTCTTCATTTTCCATTAGCTTTGATTCCCTGAGATCGAAGGGTTTGGACACAGTGGCCATATCCCTCACACAGCACTTTCAAGAGAATTTCACTCTAAGTCAAATTTTCAAAAATGTATAAAAATTTTCACAAATACAATTTGGATAAAGTGTTTATAGGTTATTGTAGCCCTGTCCATAGTCTTCATTTTCCATTAGGTTTGATTCCCTGAGATCGAAGGGTTTGGACACAGTGGCCATATCCCTCACACAGCACTTTCAAGAGAATTTCACTCTAAGTCAAATTTTCAAAAATGTATAAAAATTTTCACAAATACAATTTGGATAAAGTGTTTACAGGTTATTGTAGCCCTGTCCATAGTCTTCATTTTCCATTAGGTTTGATTCCCTGAGATCGAAGGGTTTGGACACAGTGGCCATATCCCTCACACAGCACTTTCAAGAGAATTTCACTCTAAGTCAAATTTTCAAAAATGTATAAAAATTTTCACAAATACAATTTGGATAAAGTGCTTATAGGTTATTGTAGCCCTGTCCATAGTCTTCATTTTCCATTAGCTTTGATTCCCTGAGATCGAAGGGCTTGGACACAGTGGCCATATCCCTCACACAGCACTTCCAAGAGAATTTCACTCTAAGTCAAATTTTCAACAATGTATAAAAATTTTCACAAATACAATTTGGATAAAGTGCTTATAGGTTATTGTAGCCCTGTCCATAGTCTTCATTTTCCATTACGTTTGATTCCCTGAGATCGAAGGGTTTGGACACAGTGGCAAAATCCCTCACACAGCACTTTCAAGAGAATTTCACTCTAAGTCAAATTTTCAAAAATGTATAAAAATTTTCACAAATACAATTTGGATAAAGTGCTTATAGGTTATTGTAGCCCTGTCCATAGTCTTCATTTTCCATTAGGTGTGATTCCCTGAGATCGAAGGGTTTGGACACAGTGGCCATATCCCTCACACAGCACTTCCAAGAGAATTTCACTCTAAGTCAAATTTTCAAAAATGTATAAAAATTTTCACAAATACAATTTGGATAAAGTGCTTATAGGTTATTGTAGCCCTGTCCATAGTCTTCATTTTCCATTAGCTTTGATTCCCTGAGATCGAAGGGTTTGGACACAGTGGCCATATCCCTCACACAGCACTTTCAAGAGAATTTCACTCTAAGTCAAATTTTCAAAAATGTATAAAAATTTTCACAAATACAATTTGGATAAAGTGTTTATAGGTTATTGTAGCCCTGTCCATAGTCTTCATTTTCCATTAGGTTTGATTCCCTGAGATCGAAGGGTTGGACACAGTGGCCATATCCCTCACACAGCACTTTCAAGAGAATTTCACTCTAAGTCAAATTTTCAAAAATGTATAAAAATTTTCACAAATACAATTTGGATAAAGTGTTTACAGGTTATTGTAGCCCTGTCCATAGTCTTCATTTTCCATTAGGTTTGATTCCCTGAGATCGAAGGGTTTGGACACAGTGGCCATATCCCTCACACAGCACTTTCAAGAGAATTTCACTCTAAGTCAAATTTTCAAAAATGTATAAAAAATTTCACAAATACAATTTGGATAAAGTGCTTATAGGTTATTGTAGCCCTGTCCATAGTCTTCATTTTCCATTAGCTTTGATTCCCTGAGATCGAAGGGCTTGGACACAGTGGCCATATCCCTCACACAGCACTTTCAAGAGAATTTCACTCTAAGTCAAATTTTCAAAAATGTATAAAAATTTTCACAAATACAATTTGGATAAAGTGTTTATAGGTTATTGTAGCCCTGTCCATAGTCTTCATTTTCCATTAGGTTTGATTCCCTGAGATCGAAGGGTTGGACACAGTGGCCATATCCCTCACACAGCACTTTCAAGAGAATTTCACTCTAAGTCAAATTTTCAAAAATGTATAAAAATTTTCACAAATACAATTTGGATTAAGTGCTTATAGGTTATTGTAGCCCTGTCCATAGTCTTCATCTTCCATTAGGTTTATTCCCTGAGATCGAAGGGTTTGGACACAGTGGCCATATCCCTCACACAGCACTTTCAAGAGAATTTCACTCTAAGTCAAATTTTCAAAAATGTATAAAAATTTTCACAAATACAATTTGGATTAAGTGCTTATAGGTTATATTAGCCCTGTCCATAGTCTTCATTTTCCATTAGGTTTGATTCCCTGAGATCGAAGGGTTTGGACACAGTGGCCATATCCCTCACACAGCACTTTCAAGAGAATTTCACTCTAAGTCAAATTTTCAAAAATGTATAAAAATTTTCACAAATACAATTTGGATTAAGTGCTTATAGGTTATATTAGCCCTGTCCATAGTCTTCATTTTCCATTAGGTTTGATTCCCTGAGATCGAAGGGTTTGGACACAGTGGCCATATCCCTCACACAGCACTTTCAAGAGAATTTCACTCTAAGTCAAATTTTCAAAAATGTATAAAAATTTTCACAAATACAATTTGGATAAAGTGTTTATAGGTTATTGTAGCCCTGTCCATAGTCTTCATTTTCCATTAGGTTTATTCCCTGAGATCGAAGGGTTTGGACACAGTGGCCATATCCCTCACACAGCACTTTCAAGAGAATTTCACTCTAAGTCAAATTTTCAAAAATGTATAAAAATTTTCACAAATACAATTTGGATAAAGTGCTTATAGGTTATTGTAGCCCTGTCCATTGTCTTCATTTTCCATTAGCTTTGATTCCCTGAGATCGAAGGGCTTGGACACAGTGGCCATATCCCTCACACAGCACTTTCAAGAGAATTTCACTCTAAGTCAAATTTTCAAAAATGTATAAAAATTTTCACAAATACAATTTGGATAAAGTGCTTATAGTTTATTGTAGCCCTGTCCATAGTCTTCATTTTCCATTAGGTTTGATTCCCTGAGATCGAAGGGTTTGGACACAGTGGCCATATCCCTCACACAGCACTTTCAAGAGAATTTCACTCTAAGTCAAATTTTCAAAAATGTATAAAAATTTTCACAAATACAATTTGGATAAAGTGCTTATAGGTTATTGTAGCCCTGTCCATAGTCTTCATTTTCCATTAGGTGTGATTCCCTGAGATCGAAGGGTTTGGACACAGTGGCCATATCCCTCACACAGCACTTTCAAGAGAATTTCACTCTAAGTCAAATTTTCAAAAATGTATAAAAATTTTCACAAATACAATTTGGATAAAGTGCTTATAGGTTATTGTAGCCCTATCCATAGTCTTCATTTTCCATTAGGTTTGATTCCCTGAGATCGAAGGGTTTGGACACAGTGGCCATATCCCTCACACAGCACTTTCAAGAGAATTTCACTCTAATGGTGTTTTCTTTTCTACAAAAAATGTGACATTTTATTTAAAAAAAAATGCAATTTTGAGTCTGTTTCTTAAAAATTTTGCTCCCGTAAAGGGTGGGTTGTTTTATTCTACAAAACTCACCCTTTTTTGGAAGGAAATTTTTATGAAATAGACACCAAATTGCATTTTTTTTAAATAAAATGTCACACTTTTTTGTAGAAAAGAAAACACCATAAGTCAAATTTTCAAAAATGTATTAAAATTTTCACAAATACAATTTGGATAAAGTGCTTATAGGTTATTGTAGCCCTGTCCATAGTCTTCATTTTCCATTAGGTTTGATTCCCTGAGATCGAAGGGTTTGGACACAGTGGCCATATCCCTCACACAGCACTTTCAAGAGAATTTCACTCTAAGTCAAATTTTTAAAAATGTATAAAAATTTTCACAAATACAATTTGGATAAAGTGCTTATAGGTTATTGTAGCCCTGTCCATAGTCTTCATTTTCCATTAGGTTTGATTCCCTGAGATCGAATGGTTTGGACTCAGTGGCCATATCCCTCACACAGCACTTTCAAGAGAATTTCACTCTAAGTCAAATTTTCAAAAATGTATAAAAATTTTCACAAATACAATTTGGATAAAGTGCTTATAGTTTATTGTAGCCCTGTCCACAGTCTTCATTTTTCATTAGGTTTGATTCCCCGAGATCGAAGGGTTTGGACACAGTGGCCATATCCCTCACACAGCACTTTCAAGAGAATTTCACTCTAAGTCAAATTTTCAAAAATGTATAAAAATTTTCACAAATACAATTTGGATAAAGTGCTTATAGGTTATTGTAGCCCTGTCCATAGTCTTCATTTTCCATTACGTTTGATTCCCTGAGATCGAAGGGTTTGGACACAGTGGCAAAATCCCTCACACAGCACTTTCAAGAGAATTTCACTCTAAGTCAAATTTTCAAAAATGTATAAAAATTTTCACAAATACAATTTGGATAAAGTGCTTATAGGTTATTGTAGCCCTGTCCATAGTCTTCATTTTCCATTAGCTTTGATTCCCTGAGATCGAAGGGTTTGGACACAGTGGCCATATCCCTCACACAGCACTTTCAAGAGAATTACACTCTAAGTCAAATTTTCAAAAATGTATAAAAATTTTCACAAATACAATTTGGATAAAGTGTTTACAGGTTATTGTAGCCCTGTCCATAGTCTTCATTTTCCATTAGGTTTGATTCCCTGAGATCGAAGGGTTTGGACACAGTGGCCATATCCCTCACACAGCACTTTCAAGAGAATTTCACTCTAAGTCAAATTTTCAAAAATGTATAAAAATTTTCACAAATACAATTTGGATAAAGTGTTTACAGGTTATTGTAGCCCTGTCCATAGTCTTCATTTTCCATTAGGTTTGATTCCCTGAGATCGAAGGGTTTGGACACAGTGGCCATATCCCTCACACAGCACTTTCAAGAGAATTTCACTCTAAGTCAAATTTTCAAAAATGTATAAAAATTTTCACAAATACAATTTGGATAAAGTGTTTACAGGTTATTGTAGCCCTGTCCATAGTCTTCATTTTCCATTAGGTTTGATTCCCTGAGATCGAAGGGTTTGGACACAGTGGCCATATCCCTCACACAGCACTTTCAAGAGAATTTCACTCTAAGTCAAATTTTCAAAAATGTATAAAAAATTTCACAAATACAATTTGGATAAAGTGCTTATAGGTTATTGTAGCCCTGTCCATAGTCTTCATTTTCCATTAGCTTTGATTCCCTGAGATCGAAGGGCTTGGACACAGTGGCCATATCCCTCACACAGCACTTTCAAGAGAATTTCACTCTAAGTCAAATTTTCAAAAATGTATAAAAATTTTCACAAATACAATTTGGATAAAGTGCTTATAGTTTATTGTAGCCCTGTCCATAGTCTTCATTTTCCATTAGGTTTGATTCCCTGAGATCGAAGGGTTTGGACACAGTGGCCATATACCTCACACAGCACTTTCAAGAGAATTTCACTCTAAGTCAAATGTTCAAAAATGTATAAAAATTTTCATAAATACAATTTGGATAAAGTGCTTATAGGTTATTGTAGCCCTGTCCATAGTCTTCATTTTCCATTAGGTTTGATTCCCTGAGATCGAAGGATTTGGACACAGTGGCCATATCCCTCACACAGCACTTTCAAGAGAATTTCACTCTAAGTCAAATTTTCAAAAATGTATAAAAATTTTCACAAATACAATTTGGATAAAGTGCTTATAGGTTATTGTAGCCCTGTCCATAGTCTTCATTTTCCATTAGCTTTGGTTCCCTGAGATCGAAGGGCTTGGACACAGTGGCCATATCCCTCACACAGCACTTTCAAGAGAATTTTACTCTAAGTCAAATTTTCAAAAATGTATAAAAATTTTCACAAATACAATTTGGATAAAGTGCTTATAGTTTATTGTAGCCCTGTCCATAGTCTTCATTTTCCATTAGGTTTGATTCCCTGAGATCGAAGGGTTTGGACACAGTGGCCATATCCCTCACACAGCACTTTCAAGAGAATTTCACTCTAAGTCAAATTTTCAAAAATGTATAAAAATTTTCACAAATACAATTTGGATAAAGTGCTTATAGGTTATTGTAGCCCTGTCCATAGTCTTCATTTTCCATTAGGTTTGATTCCCTGAGATCGAAGGGTTTGGACACAGTGGCCATATCCCTCACACAGCACTTTCAAGAGAATTTCACTCTAAGTCAAATTTTCAAAAATGTATAAAAATGTTCACAAATACAATTTGGATAAAGTGCTTATAGGTTATTGTAGCCCTGTCCATAGTCTTCATTTTCCATTAGCTTTGATTCCCTGAGATCGAAGGGCTTGGACACAGTGGCCATATCCCTCACACAGCACTTTCAAGAGAATTTTACTCTAAGTCAAATTTTCAAAAATGTATAAAAATTTTCACAAATACAATTTGGATAAAGTGCTTATAGTTTATTGTAGCCCTGTCCATAGTCTTCATTTTCCATTAGCTTTGATTCCCTGAGATCGAAGGGTTTGGACACAGTGGCAATATCCCTCACACAGCACTTTCAAGAGAATTTCACTCTAAGTCAAATTTTCAAAAATGTATAAAAATTTTCACAAATACAATTTGGATAAAGTGTTTATAGGTTATTGTAGCCCTGTCCATAGTCTTCATTTTCCATTAGGTTTATTCCCTGAGATCGAAGGGTTTGGACACAGTGGCCATATCCCTCAAAAATGTATAAAAATTTTCACAAATACAATTTGGATTAAGTGCTTATAGGTTATATTAGCCCTGTCCAGAGTCTTCATTTTCCATTAGGTTTGATTCCCCGAGATCGAAGGGTTTGGACACAGTGGCCATATCCCTCACACAGCACTTTCAAGAGAATTTCACTCTAAGTCAAATTTTCAAAAATGTATAAAAATTTTCACAAATACAATTTGGATAAAGTGCTTATAGGTTATTGTAGCCCTGTCCATAGTCCCATAGTCTTCATTTTCCATTAGGTTTGATTCCCTGCGATCGAAGGGTTTGGACACAGTGGCCATATCCCTCACACAGCACTTTCAAGAGAATTTCACTCTAAGTCAAATTTTCAAAAATGTGTAAAAATTTTCACAAATACAATTTGGATAAAGTGCTTATAGGTTATTGTAGCCCTGTCCATAGTCTTCATTTTCCATTAGGTTGGATTCCCTGCGATCGAAGGGTTTGGACACAGTGGCCATATCCCTCACACAGCACTTTCAAGAGAATTTCACTCTAAGTCAAATTTTCAAAAATGTATAAAAATTTTCACAAATACAATTTGGATAAAGTGCTTATAGGTTATTGTAGCCCTGTCCATAGTCTTCATTTTCCATTAGGTTTGATTCCCTGCGATCGAAGGGTTTGGACACAGTGGCCATATCCCTCACACAGCACTTTCAAGAGAATTTCACTCTAAGTCAAATTTTCAAAAATGTGTAAAAATTTTCACAAATACAATTTGGATAAAGTGCTTATAGGTTATTGTAGCCCTGTCCATAGTCTTCATTTTCCATTAGGTTTGATTCCCTGCGATCGAAGGGTTTGGACACAGTGGCCATATCCCTCACACAGCACTTTCAAGAGAATTTCACTCTAAGTCAAATTTTCAAAAATGTATAAAAATTTTCACAAATACAATTTGGATAAAGTGCTTATAGGTTATTGTAGCTTATAGGTTATTGTAGCCCTGTCCATAGTCTTCATTTTCCATTAGGTTTGCTTCCCTGCGATCGAAGGGTTTGGACACAGTGGCCATATCCCTCACACAGCACTTTCAAGAGAATTTTACTCTAAGTCAAATTTTCAAAAATGTATAAAAATTTTCACAAATACAATTTGGATAAAGTGCTTATAGGTTATTGTAGCTTATAGGTTATTGTAGCCCTGTCCATAGTCTTCATTTTCCATTAGGTTTGATTTCCTGCGATCGAAGGGTTTGGACACAGTGGCCATATCCCTCACACAGCACTTTCAAGAGAATTTCACTCTAAGTCAAATTTTCAAAAATGTGTAAAAATTTTCACAAATACAATTTGGATAAAGTGCTTATAGGTTATTGTAGCCCTGTCTATAGTCTTCATTTTCCATTAGGTTTTATTCCCTGCGCTCGAAGGGTTTGGACACAGTGGCCATATCCCTCACACAGCACTTTCAAGAGAATTTCACTCTAAGTCAAATTTTCAAAAATGTGTAAAAATTTTCACAAATACAATTTGGATAAAGTGCTTATAGGTTATTGTAGCCCTGTCCATAGTCTTCATTTTCCATTAGGTTTGATTCCCTGCGATCGAAGGGTTTGGACACAGTGGCCATATCCCTCACACAGCACTTTCAAGAGAATTTCACTCTAAGTCAAATTTTCAAAAATGTGTAAAAATTTTCACAAATACAATTTGGATAAAGCGCTTATAGGTTATTGTAGCCCTGTCCATAGTCTTCATTTTCCATTAGGTTTGATTCCCTGCGATCGAAGGGTTTGGACACAGTGGCCATATCCCTCACACAGCACTTTCCAGAGAATTTCACTCTAAGTCAAATTTTCAAAAATGTGTAAAAATTTTCACAAATACAATTTGGATAAAGTGCTTATAGGTTATTGTAGCTTATAGGTTATTGTAGCCCTGTCCATAGTCTTCATTTTCCATTAGGTTTGATTCCCTGCGATCGAAGGGTTTGGACACAGTGGCCATATCCCTCACACAGCACTTTCAAGAGAATTTCACTCTAAGTCAAATTTTCAAAAATTTATAAAAATTTTCACAAATACAATTTGGATAAAGTGCTTATAGGCTATTGTAGCTTATAGGTTATTGTAGCCCTGTCCATAGTCTTCATTTTCCATTAGGTTGGATTCCCTGCGATCGAAGGGTTTGGACACAGTGGCCATATCCCTCACACAGCACTTTCAAGAGAATTTCACTCTAAGTCAAATTTTCAAAAATGTATAAAAATTTTCACAAATACAATTTGGATAAAGTGCTTATAGGTTATTGTAGCTTAAAGGTTATTGTAGCCCTGTCCATAGTCTTCATTTTCCATTAGGTTTGATTCCCTGCGATCGAAGGGTTTGGACACAGTGGCCATATCCCTCACACAGCACTTTCAAGAGAATTTCACTCTAAGTCAAATTTTCAAAAATGTGTAAAAATTTTCACAAATACAATTTGGATAAAGTGCTTGTAGGTTATTGTAGCCCTGTCTATAGTCTTCATTTTCCATTAGGTTTGATTCCCTGCGCTCGAAGGGTTTGGACACAGTGGCCATATCCCTCAGACAGCACTTTCAAGAGAATTTCACTCTAAGTCAAATTTTCAAAAATGTGTAAAAATTTTCACAAATACAATTTGGATAAAGTGCTTATAGGTTATTGTAGCCCTGTCCATAGTCTTCATTTTCCATTAGGTTTGATTCCCTGCGATCGAAGGGCTTGGACACAGTGGCCATATCCCTCACACAGCACTTTCAAGAGAATTTCACTCTAAGTCAAATTTTCAAAAATTTATAAAAATTTTCACAAATACAATTTGGATAAAGTGCTTATAGGTTATTGTAGCTTATAGGTTATTGTAGCCCTGTCCATAGTCTTCATTTTCCATTAGGTTGGATTCCCTGCGATCGAAGGGTTTGGACACAGTGGCTATATCCCTCACACAGCACTTTCAAGAGAATTTCACTCTAAGTCAAATTTTCAAAAATGTGTAAAAATTTTCACAAATACAATTTTAATAAAGTGCTTATAGGTTATTGTAGCCCTGTCTATAGTCTTCATTTTCCATTAGGTTTGATTCCCTGCGCTCGAAGGGTTTGGACACAGTGGCCATATCCCTCACACAGCACTTTCAAGAGAATTTCACTCTAAGTCAAATTTTCAAAAATGTGTAAAAATTTTCACAAATACAATTTGGATAAAGTGCTTATAGGTTATTGTAGCCCTGTCCATAGTCTTCATTTTCCATTAGGTTTGATTCCCTGCGATCGAAGGGTTTGGACACAGTGGCCATATCCCTCACACAGCACTTTCAAGAGAATTTCACTCTAAGTCAAATTTTCAAAAATGTGTAAAAATTTTCACAAATACAATTTGGATAAAGTGCTTATAGGTTATTGTAGCCCTGTCCATAGTCTTCATTTTCCATTAGGTTTGATTCCCTGCGATCGAAGGGTTTGGACACAGTGGCCATATCCCTCACACAGCACTTTCCAGAGAATTTCACTCTAAGTCAAATTTTCAAAAATGTGTAAAAATTTTCACAAATACAATTTGGATAAAGTGCTTATAGGTTATTGTAGCTTATAGGTTATTGTAGCCCTGTCCATAGTCTTCATTTTCCATTAGGTTTGATTCCCTGCGATCGAAGGGTTTGGACACAGTGGCCATATCCCTCACACAGCACTTTCAAGAGAATTTCACTCTAAGTCAAATTTTCAAAAATTTATAAAAATTTTCACATATACAATTTGGATAAAGTGCTTAAGGTTATTGTAGCTTATAGGTTATTGTAGCCCTGTCCATAGTCTTCATTTTCCATTAGGTTGGATTCCCTGCGATCGAAGGGTTTGGACACAGTGGCCATATCCCTCACACAGCACTTTCAAGAGAAGTTCACTCTAAGTCAAATTTTCAAAAATGTATAAAAATTTTCACAAATACAATTTGGATAAAGTGCTTATAGGTTATTGTAGCTTATAGGTTATTGTAGCCCTGTCCATAGTCTTCATTTTCCATTAGGTTTGGTTCCCTGCGATCGAAGGGTTTGGACACAGTGGCCATATCCCTCACACAGCACTTTCAAGAGAATTTCACTCTAAGTCAAATTTTCAAAAATGTGTAAAAATTTTCACAAATACAATTTGGATAAAGTGCTTATAGGTTATTGTAGCCCTGTCCATAGTCTTCATTTTCCATTAGGTTTGATTCCCTGCGATCGAAGGGTTTGGACACAGTGGCCATATCCCTCACACAGCACTTTCAAGAGAATTTCACTCTAAGTCAAATTTTCAAAAATGTGTAAAAATTTTCACAAATACAATTTGGATAAAGTGCTTATAGGCTATTGTAGCCCTGTCCATAGTCTTCATTTTCCATTAGGTTTGGTTCCCTGCGATCGAAGGGTTTGGACACAGTGGCCATATCCCTCACACAGCACTTTCAAGAGAATTTCACTCTAAGTCAAATTTTCAAAAATGTGTAAAAATTTTCACAAATACAATTTGGATAAAGTGCTTATAGGTTATTGTAGCCCTGTCCATAGTCTTCATTTTACATTAGGTTTGATTCCCTGCGATCGAAGGGTTTGGACACAGTGGCCATATCCCTCACACAGCACTTTCAAGAGAATTTCACTCTAAGTCAAATTTTCAAAAATGTATAAAAATTTTCACAAATACAATTTGGATAAAGTGCTTATAGGTTATTGTAGCTTATAGGTTATTGTAGCCCTGTCCATAGTCTTCATTTTCCATAAGGTTTGATTCCCTGCGATCGAAGGGTTTGGACACAGTGGCCATATCCCTCACACAGCACTTTCAAGAGAATTTCACTCTAAGTCAAATTTTCAAAAATGTGTAAAAATTTTCACAAATACAATTTGGATAAAGTGCTTATAGGTTATTGTAGCTTATAGGTTATTGTAGCCCTGTTCATAGTCTTCATTTTCCATTAGGTTTGATTCCCTGCGATCGAAGGGTTTGGACACAGTGGCCATATCCCTCACACAGCACTTTCAAGAGAATTTCACTCTAAGTCAAATTTTCAAAAATGTATAAAAATTCACAAATACAATTTGGATAAAGTGCTTATAGGTTATTGTAGCTTATAGGTTATTGTAGCCCTGTCCATAGTCTTCATTTTCCATTAGGTTTGATTCCCTGCGATCGAAGGGTTTGGACACAGTGGCCATATCCCTCAAACAGCACTTTCAAGAGAATTTCACTCTAAGTCAAATTTTCAAAAATGTGTAAAAATTTTCACAAATACAATTTGGATAAAGTGCTTATAGGCTATTGTAGCCCTGTCCATAGTCTTCATTTTCCATTAGGTTTGGTTCCCTGCGATCGAAGGGTTTGGACACAGTGGCCATATCCCTCACACAGCACTTTCAAGAGAATTTCACTCTAAGTCAAATTTTCAAAAATGTGTAAAAATTTTCACAAATACAATTTGGATAAAGTGCTTATAGGTTATTGTAGCCCTGTCCATAGTCTTCATTTTACATTAGGTTTGATTCCCTGCGATCGAAGGGTTTGGACACAGTGGCCATATCCCTCACACAGCACTTTCAAGAGAATTTCACTCTAAGTCAAATTTTCAAAAATGTATAAAAATTTTCACAAATACAATTTGGATAAAATGCTTATAGGTTATTGTAGCTTATAAGTTATTGTAGCCCTGTCCATAGTCTTCATTTTCCATTAGGTTTGATTCCCTGCGATCGAAGGTTTTGGACACAGTGGCCATATCCCTCACACAGCACTTTCAAGAGAATTTCACTCTAAGTCAAATTTTCAAAAATGTATAAAAATTTTCACAAATACAATTTGGATAAAGTGCTTATAGGTTATTGTAGCCCTGTCCATAGTCTTCATTTTCCATTAGGTTTGGTTCCCTGCGATCGAAGGGTTTGGACACAGTGGCCATATCCCTCACACAGCACTTTCAAGAGAATTTCACTCTAAGTCAAATTTTCAAAAATGTATAAAAATTTTCACAAATACAATTTGGATAAAGTGCTTATAGGTTATTGTAGCTTATAGGTTATTGTAGCCCTGTCCATAGTCTTCAATTTCCAGTAGGTTTGATTCCCTGCGATCGAAGGGTTTGGACACAGTGGCCATATCCCTCACACAGCACTTTCAAGAGAATTTCACTCTAAGTCAAATTTTCAAAAATGTATAAAAATTTTCACAAATACAATTTGGATAAAGTGCTTATAGGTTATTGTAGCTTATAGGTTATTGTAGCCCTGTCCATAGTCTTCATTTTCCATTAGGTTTGATTCCCTGCGATCGAAGGGTTTGGACACAGTGGCCATATCCCTCACACAGCACTTTCAAGAGAATTTCACTCTAAGTCAAATTTTCAAAAATGTGTAAAAATTTTCACAAATACAATTTGGATAAAGTGCTTATAGGTTATTGCAGCCCTGTCCATAGTCTTCATTTTCCATTAGGTTTGATTCCCTGCGATCGAAGGGTTTGGACACAGTGGCCATATCCCTCACACAGCACTTTAAAGAGAATTTCACTCTAAGTCAAATTTTCAAAAATGTATAAAAATTTTCACAAATACAATTTGGATAAAGTGCTTATAGGTTATTGTAGCTTATAGGTTATTGTAGCCCTGTCCATAGTCTTCATTTTCCATTAGGTTTGATTCCCTGCGATCGAAGGGTTTGGACACAGTGGCCATATCCCTCACACAGCACTTTCAAGAGAATTTCACTCTAAGTCAAATTTTCAAAAATGTGTAAAAATTTTCACAAATACAATTTGGATAAAGTGCTTATAGGTTATTGTAGCCCTGTCCATAGTCTTCATTTTCCATTAGGTTTGATTCCCTGCGATCGAAGGGTTTGGACACAGTGGCCATATCCCTCACACAGCACTTTCAAGAGAATTTCACTCTAAGTCAAATTTTAAAAAATGTGTAAAAATTTTCACAAATACAATTTGGATAAAGTGCTTATAGGTTATTGTAGCCCTGTCCATAGTCTTCATTTTCCATTAGGTTTGGTTCCCTGCGATCGAAGGGTTTGGACACAGTGGCCATATCCCTCACACAGCACTTTCAAGAGAATTTCACTCAAAGTCAAATTTTCAAAAATGTGTAAAAATTTTCACAAATACAATTTGGATAAAGTGCTTATAGGTTATTGTAGCCCTGTCCATAGTCTTCATTTTCCATTAGGTTTGATTCCCTGCGATCGAAGGGTTTGGACACAGTGGCCATATCCCTCACACAGCACTTTCAAGAGAATTTCACTCTAAGTCAAATTTTCAAAAATGTATAAAAATTTTCACAAATACAATTTGGATAAAGTGCTTAAGGTTATTGTAGCTTAAAGGTTATTGTAGCCCTGTCCATAGTCTTCATTTTCCATTAGGTTTGATTCCCTGCGATCGAAGGGTTTGGACACAGTGGCCATATCCCTCACACAGCACTTTCAAGAGAATTTCACTCTAAGTCAAATTTTCAAAAATGTATAAAAATTTTCACAAATACAATTTGGATAAAGTGCTTATAGGTTATTGTAGCTTATAGGTTATTGTAGCCCTGTCCACAGTCTTCATTTTCCATTAGGTTTGATTCCCTGCGATCGAAGGGTTTGGACACAGTGGCCATATCCCTCACACAGCACTTTCAAGAGAATTTCACTCTAAGTCAAATTTTCAAAAATGTATAAAAATTTTCACAAATACAATTTGGATAAAGTGCTTATAGGTTATTGTAGCTTATAGGTTATTGTAGCCCTGTCCATAGTCTTCATTTTCCATTAGGTTTGATTCCCTGCGATCGAAGGGTTTGGACACAGTGGCCATATCCCTCACACAGCACTTTCAAGAGAATTTCACTCTAAGTCAAATTTTCAAAAATGTATAAAAATTTTCACAAATACAATTTGGATAAAGTGCTTATAGGTTATTGCAGCCCTGTCCATAGTCTTCATTTTCCATTAGGTTTGATTCCCTGCGATCGAAGGGTTTGGACACAGTGGCCATATCCCTCACACAGCACTTTAAAGAGAATTTCACTCTAAGTCAAATTTTCAAAAATGTATAAAAATTTTCACTAATACAATTTGGATAAAGTGCTTATAGGTTATTGTAGCCCTGTCCATAGTCTTCATTTTCCATTAGGTTTGGTTCCCTGCGATCGAAGGGTTTGGACACAGTGGCGATATCCCTCACACAGCACTTTCAAGAGAATTTCACTCTAAGTCAAATTTTCAAAAATGTGTAAAAATTTTCACAAATACAATTTGGATAAAGTGCTTATAGGTTATTGTAGCCTTGTCCATAGTCTTCATTTTCCATTAGGTTTGATTCCCTGCGATCGAAGGGTTTGGACACAGTGGCCATATCCCTCACACAGCACTTTCAAGAGTATTTCACTCTAAGTCAAATTTTCAAAAATGTGTAAAAATTTTCACAAATACAATTTGGAGAAAGTGCTTATAGGTTATTGTAGCGCTGTCCATAGTCTTCATTTTCCATTAGGTTTGATTCCCTGCGATCGAAGGGTTTGGACACAGTGGCCATATCCCTCACACAGCACTTTCAAGAGAATTTCACTCTAAGTCAAATTTTCAAAAATGTATAAAAGTTTTCACAAATGCAATTTGGATAAAGTGCTTATAGGTTATTGTTGCTTTTAGGTTATTGTAGCCCTGTCCATAGTCTTCATTTTCCATTAGGTTTGATTCCCTGCGATCGAAGGGTTTGGACACAGTGGCCATATCCCTCACACAGCACTTTCAAGAGAATTTCACTCTAAGTCAAATTTTCAAAAATGTGTAAAAATTTTCACAAATATAATTTGGATAAAGTGCTTATAGGTTATTGTAGCCCTGTCCATAGTATTCATTTTCCATTAGGTTTGATTCCCTGCGATCGAAGGGTTTGGACACAGTGGCCATATCCCTCACACAGCACTTTCAAGAGAATTTCACTCTAAGTCAAATTTTCAAAAATGTGTAAAAATTTTCACAAATACAATTTGGATAAAGTGCTTATAGGTTATTGTAGCCCTGTCCATAGTCTTCATTTTCCATTAGGTTTGATTCCCTGCGATCGAAGGGTTTGGACACAGTGGCCATATCCCTCACACAGCACTTTCAAGAGAATTTCACTCTAAGTCAAATTTTCAAAAATGTATAAAAATTTTCACAAATACAATTTGGATAAAGTGCTTATAGGTTATTGTAGCCCTGTCCATAGTCTTCATTTTCCATTAGGTTTGATTCCCTGCGATCGAAGGGTTTGGACACAGTGGCCATATCCCTCACACAGCACTTTCAAGAGAATTTCACTCTAAGTCAAATTTTCAAAAATGTATAAAAATTTTCACAAATACAATTTGGATAAAGTGCTTATAGGTTATTGTAGCTTATAGGTTATTGTAGCCCTGTCCATAGTCTTCATTTTCCATTAGGTTTGATTCCCTGCGATCGAAGGGTTTGGACACAGTGGCCATATCCCTCACACAGCACTTTCAAGAGAATTTCACTCTAAGTCAAATTTTCAAAAATGTGTAAAAATTTTCACAAATACAATTTGGATAAAGTGCTTATAGGTTATTGTAGTCCTGTCCATAGTCTTCATTTTCCATTAGGTTTGATTCCCTGCGATCGAAGGGTTTGGACACAGTGGCCATATCCCTCACACAGCACTTTAAAGAGAATTTCACTCTAAGTCAAATTTTCAAAAATGTATGAAAATTTTCACAAATACAATTTGGATAAAATGCTTATAGGTTATTGTGGCCCTGTCCATAGTCTTCATTTTCCATTAGGTTTGGTTCCCTGCGATCGAATGGTTTGGACACAGTGGCCATATCCCTCACACAGCACTTTCAAGAGAATTTCACTCTAAGTCAAATTTTCAAAAATGTGTAAAAATTTTCACAAATACAATTTGGATAAAGTGCTTATAGGTTATTGTAGCCCTGTCCATAGTCTTCATTTTCCATTAGGTTTGGTTCCCTGCTATCGAAGGGTTTGGACACAGTGGCCATATCCCTCACACAGCACTTTCAAGAGAATTTCACTCTAAGTCAAATTTTCAAAAATGTGTAAAAATTTTCACAAATACAATTTGGATAAAGTGCTTATAGGTTATTGTAGCCCTGTCCATAGTCTTCATTTTCCATTAGGTTTGATTCCCTGCGATCGAAGGGTTTGGACACAGTGGCCATATCCCTCACACAGCACTTTCAAGAGAATTTCACTCTAAGTCAAATTTTCAAAAATGTGTAAAAATTTTCACAAATACAATTTGGATAAAGTGCTTATAGGTTATTGTAGCCCTGTCCATAGTCTTCATTTTCCATTAGGTTTGGTTCCCTGCGATCGAAGGGTTTGGACACAGTGGCGATATCCCTCACACAGCACTTTAAAGAGAATTTCACTCTAAGTCAAATTTTCAAAAATGTGTAAAAATTTTCACAAATACAATTTGGATAAAGTGCTAATAGGTTATTGCAGCCCTGTCCATAGTCTTCATTTTCCATTAGGTTTGATTCCCTGCGATCGAAGGGTTTGGACACAGTGGCCATATCCCTCACACAGCACTTTAAAGAGAATTTCACTCTAAGTCAAATTTTCAAAAATGTATAAAAATTTTCACTAATACAATTTGGATAAAGTGCTTATAGGTTATTGTAGCCCTGTCCATAGTCTTCATTTTCCATTAGGTTTGGTTCCCTGCGATCGAAGGGTTTGGACACAGTGGCGATATCCCTCACACAGCACTTTCAAGAGAATTTCACTCTAAGTCAAATTTTCAAAAATGTGTAAAAATTTTCACAAATACAATTTGGATAAAGTGCTTATAGGTTATTGTAGCCTTGTCCATAGTCTTCATTTTCCATTAGGTTTGATTCCCTGCGATCGAAGGGTTTGGACACAGTGGCCATATCCCTCACACAGCACTTTCAAGAGTATTTCACTCTAAGTCAAATTTTCAAAAATGTGTAAAAATTTTCACAAATACAATTTGGAGAAAGTGCTTATAGGTTATTGTAGCGCTGTCCATAGTCTTCATTTTCCATTAGGTTTGATTCCCTGCGATCGAAGGGTTTGGACACAGTGGCCATATCCCTCACACAGCACTTTCAAGAGAATTTCACTCTAAGTCAAATTTTCAAAAATGTATAAAAGTTTTCACAAATGCAATTTGGATAAAGTGCTTATAGGTTATTGTTGCTTTTAGGTTATTGTAGCCCTGTCCATAGTCTTCATTTTCCATTAGGTTTAATTCCCTGCGATCGCAGGGTTTGGACACAGTGGCCATATCCCTCACACAGCACTTTCAAGAGAATTTCACTCTAAGTCAAATTTTCAAAAATGTGTAAAAATTTTCACAAATATAATTTGGATAAAGTGCTTATAGGTTATTGTAGCCCTGTCCATAGTATTCATTTTCCATTAGGTTTGATTCCCTGCGATCGAAGGGTTTGGACACAGTGGCCATATCCCTCACACAGCACTTTCAAGAGAATTTCACTCTAAGTCAAATTTTCAAAAATGTGTAAAAATTTTCACAAATACAATTTGGATAAAGTGCTTATAGGTTATTGTAGCCCTGTCCATAGTCTTCATTTTCCATTAGGTTTGATTCCCTGCGATCGAAGGGTTTGGACACAGTGGCCATATCCCTCACACAGCACTTTCAAGAGAATTTCACTCTAAGTCAAATTTTCAAAAATGTATAAAAATTTTCACAAATACAATTTGGATAAAGTGCTTATAGGTTATTGTAGCCCTGTCCATAGTCTTCATTTTCCATTAGGTTTGATTCCCTGCGATCGAAGGGTTTGGACACAGTGGCCATATCCCTCACACAGCACTTTCAAGAGAATTTCACTCTAAGTCAAATTTTCAAAAATGTGTAAAAATTTTCACAAATATAATTTGGATAAAGTGCTTATAGGTTATTGTAGCCCTGTCCATAGTATTCATTTTCCATTAGGTTTGATTCCCTGCGATCGAAGGGTTTGGACACAGTGGCCATATCCCTCACACAGCACTTTCAAGAGAATTTCACTCTAAGTCAAATTTTCAAAAATGTGTAAAAATTTTCACAAATACAATTTGGATAAAGTGCTTATAGGTTATTGTAGCCCTGTCCATAGTCTTCATTTTCCATTAGGTTTGATTCCCTGCGATCGAAGGGTTTGGACACAGTGGCCATATCCCTCACACAGCACTTTCAAGAGAATTTCACTCTAAGTCAAATTTTCAAAAATGTATAAAAATTTTCACAAATACAATTTGGATAAAGTGCTTATAGGTTATTGTGGCCCTGTCCATAGTCTTCATTTTCCATTAGGTTTGGTTCCCTGCGATCGAATGGTTTGGACACAGTGGCCATATCCCTCACACAGCACTTTCAAGAGAATTTCACTCTAAGTCAAATTTTCAAAAATGTGTAAAAATTTTCACAAATACAATTTGGATAAAGTGCTTATAGGTTATTGTAGCCCTGTCCATAGTCTTCATTTTCCATTAGGTTTGGTTCCCTGCTATCGAAGGGTTTGGACACAGTGGCCATATCCCTCACACAGCACTTTCAAGAGAATTTCACTCTAAGTCAAATTTTCAAAAATGTGTAAAAATTTTCACAAATACAATTTGGATAAAGTGCTTATAGGTTATTGTAGCCCTGTCCATAGTCTTCATTTTCCATTAGGTTTGATTCCCTGCGATCGAAGGGTTTGGACACAGTGGCCATATCCCTCACACAGCACTTTCAAGAGAATTTCACTCTAAGTCAAATTTTCAAAAATGTGTAAAAATTTTCACAAATACAATTTGGATAAAGTGCTTATAGGTTATTGTAGTCCTGTCCATAGTCTTCATTTTCCATTAGGTTTGATTCCCTGCGATCGAAGGGTTTGGACACAGTGGCCATATCCCTCACACAGCACTTTAAAGAGAATTTCACTCTAAGTCAAATTTTCAAAAATGTATGAAAATTTTCACAAATACAATTTGGATAAAATGCTTATAGGTTATTGTAGCCCTGTCCATAGTCTTCATTTTCCATTAGGTTTGGTTCCCTGCAAACGAATGGTTTGGACACAGTGGCCATATCCCTCACACAGCACTTTCAAGAGAATTTCACTCTAAGTCAAATTTTCAAAAATGTGTAAAAATTTTCACAAATACAATTTGGATAAAGTGCTTATAGGTTATTGTAGCCCTGTCCATAGTCTTCATTTTCCATTAGGTTTGATTCCCTGCGATCGAAGGGTTTGGACGCAGTGGCCATATTCCTCACACAGCACTTTCAAGAGAATTTCACTCTAAGTCAAATTTTCAAAAATGTGTAAAAATTTTCACAAATACAATTTGGATAAAGTGCTTATAGGTTATTGTAGCGCTGTCCATAGTCTTCATTTTCCATTAGGTTTGATTCCCTGCGATCGAAGGGTTTGGACACAGTGGCCATATCCCTCACACAGCACTTTCAAGAGAATTTCACTCTAAGTCAAATTTTCAAAAATGTGTAAAAATTTTCACAAATACAATTTGGATAAAGTGCTTATAGGTTATTGTAGCCCTGTTCATAGTCTTCATTTTCCATTAGGTTTGATTCCCTGCGATCGAAGGGTTTGGACACAGTGGCCATATCCCTCACACAGCACTTTCAAGAGAATTTCACTCTAAGTCAAATTTTAAAAAATGTGTAAAAATTTTCACAAATACAATTTGGATAAAGTGCTTATAGGTTATTGTAGCCCTGTCCATAGTCTTCATTTTCCATTAGGTTTGGTTCCCTGCGTGGCCATATCCCTCACACAGCACTTTCAAGAGAATTTCACTCTAAGTCAAATTTTCAAAAATGTGTAAAAATTTTCACAAATACAATTTGGATAAAGTGCTTATAGGTTATTGTAGCCCTGTCCATAGTCTTCATTTTCCATTAGGTTTGATTCCCTGCGATCGAAGGGTTTGGACACAGTGGCCATATCCCTCACACAGCACTTTCAAGAGAATTTCACTCTAAGTCAAATTTTCAAAAATGTATAAAAATTTTCACAAATACAATTTGGATAAAGTGCTTAAGGTTATTGTAGCTTAAAGGTTATTGTAGCCCTGTCCATAGTCTTCATTTTCCATTAGGTTTGATTCCCTGCGATCGAAGGGTTTGGACACAGTGGCCATATCCCTCACACAGCACTTTCAAGAGAATTTCACTCTAAGTCAAATTTTCAAAAATGTATAAAAATTTTCACAAATACAATTTGGATAAAGTGCTTATAGGTTATTGTAGCCCTGTCCATAGTCTTCATTTTCCATTAGGTTTGATTCCCTGCGATCGAAGGGTTTGGACACAGTGGCCATATCCCTCACACAGCACTTTCAAGAGAATTTCACTCTAAGTCAAATTTTCAAAAATGTATAAAAATTTTCACAAATACAATTTGGATAAAGTGCTTATAGGTTATTGTAGCTTATAGGTTATTGTAGCCCTGTCCATAGTCTTCATTTTCCATTAGGTTTGATTCCCTGCGATCGAAGGGTTTGGACACAGTGGCCATATCCCTCACATAGCACTTTCAAGAGAATTTCACTCTAAGTCAAATTTTCAAAAATGTGTAAAAATTTTCACAAATACAATTTGGATAAAGTGCTTATAGGTTATTGCAGCCCTGTCCATAGTCTTCATTTTCCATTAGTTTTGATTCCCTGCGATCGAAGGGTTTGGACACAGTGGCCATATCCCTCACACAGCACTTTAAAGAGAATTTCACTCTAAGTCAAATTTTCAAAAATGTATAAACATTTTCACTAATACAATTTGGATAAAGTGCTTATAGGTTATTGTAGCCCTGTCCATAGTCTTCATTTTCCATTAGGTTTGGTTCCCTGCGATCGAAGGGTTTGGACACAGTGGCGATATCCCTCACACAGCACTTTCAAGAGAATTTCACTCTAAGTCAAATTTTCAAAAATGTGTAAAAATTTTCACAAATACAATTTGGATAAAGTGCTTATAGGTTATTGTAGCCCTGTCCATAGTCTTCATTTTCCATTAGGTTTGATTCCCTGCGATCGAAGGGTTTGGACACAGTGGCCATATCCCTCACACAGCACTTTCAAGAGAATTTCACTCTAAGTCAAATTTTCAAAAATGTGTAAAAATTTTCACAAATACAATTTGGAGAAAGTGCTTATAGGTTATTGTAGCGCTGTCCATAGTCTTCATTTTCCATTAGGTTTGATTCCCTGCGATCAAAGGGTTTGGACACAGTGGCCATATCCCTCACACAGCACTTTCAAGAGAATTTCACTCTAAGTCAAATTTTCAAAAATGTATAAAAGTTTTCACAAATGCAATTTGGATAAAGTGCTTATAGGTTATTGTTGCTTTTAGGTTATTGTAGCCCTGTCCATAGTCTTCATTTTCCATTAGGTTTGATTCCCTGCGATCGAAGGGTTTGGACACAGTGGCCATATCCCTCACACAGCACTTTCAAGAGAATTTCACTCTAAGTCAAATTTTCAAAAATGTGTAAAAATTTTCACAAATACAATTTGGATAAAGTGCTTATAGGTTATTGTAGCCCTGTCCATAGTATTCATTTTCCATTAGGTTTGATTCCCTGCGATCGAAGGGTTTGGACACAGTGGCCATATCCCTCACACAGCACTTTCAAGAGAATTTCACTCTAAGTCAAATTTTCAAAAATATGTAAAAATTTTCACAAATACAATTTGGATAAAGTGCTTATAGGTTATTGTAGCCCTGTCCATAGTCTTCATTTTCCATTAGGTTTGATTCCCTGCGATCGAAGGGTTTGGACACAGTGGCCATATCCCTCACACAGCACTTTCAAGAGAATTTCACTCTAAGTCAAATTTTCAAAAATGTATAAAAATTTTCACAAATACAATTTGGATAAAGTGCTTATAGGTTATTGTAGCCCTGTCCATAGTCTTCATTTTCCATTAGGTTTGATTCCCTGCGATCGAAGGGTTTGGACACAGTGGCCATATCCCTCACACAGCACTTTCAAGAGAATTTCACTCTAAGTCAAATTTTCAAAAATGTATAAAAATTTTCACAAATACAATTTGGATAAAGTGCTTATAGGTTATTGTAGCTTATAGGTTATTGTAGCCCTGTCCATAGTCTTCATTTTCCATTAGGTTTGATTCCCTGCGATCGAAGGGTTTGGACACAGTGGCCATATCCCTCACACAGCACTTTCAAGAGAATTTCACTCTAAGTCAAATTTTCAAAAATGTATAAAAATTTTCACAAATACAATTTGGATAAAGTGCTTATAGGTTATTGTAGCTTATAGGTTATTGTAGCCCTGTCCATAGTCTTCATTTTCCATTAGGTTTGATTCCCTGCGATCGAAGGGTTTGGACACAGTGGCCATATCCCTCACACAGCACTTTCAAGAGAATTTCACTCTAAGTCAAATTTTCAAAAATGTGTAAAAATTTTCACAAATACAATTTGGATAAAGTGCTTATAGGTTATTGTAGTCCTGTCCATAGTCTTCATTTTCCATTAGGTTTGATTCCCTGCGATCGAAGGGTTTGGACACAGTGGCCATATCCCTCACACAGCACTTTAAAGAGAATTTCACTCTAAGTCAAATTTTCAAAAATGTATGAAAATTTTCACAAATACAATTTGGATAAAATGCTTATAGGTTATTGTAGCCCTGTCCATAGTCTTCATTTTCCATTAGGTTTGGTTCCCTGCGATCGAATGGTTTGGACACAGTGGCCATATCCCTCACACAGCACTTTCAAGAGAATTTCACTCTAAGTCAAATTTTCAAAAATGTGTAAAAATTTTCACAAATACAATTTGGATAAAGTGCTTATAGGTTATTGTAGCCCTATCCATAGTCTTCATTTTCCATTAGGTTTGATTCCCTGCGATCGAAGGGTTTGGACGCAGTGGCCATATTCCTCACACAGCACTTTCAAGAGAATTTCACTCTAAGTCAAATTTTCAAAAATGTATAAAAATTTTCACAAATACAATTTGGATAAAGTGCTTATAGGTTATTGTAGCTTATAGGTTATTGTAGCCCTGTCCATAGTCTTCATTTTCCATTAGGTTTGATTCCCTGCGATCGAAGGGTTTGGACACAGTGGCCATATCCCTCACACAGCACTTTCAAGAGAATTTCACTCTAAGTCAAATTTTCAAAAATGTATAAAAATTTTCACAAATACAATTTGGATAAAGTGCTTATAGGTTATTGTAGCTTATAGGTTATTGTAGCCCTGTCCATAGTCTTCATTTTCCATTAGGTTTGATTCCCTGCGATCGAAGGGTTTGGACACAGTGGCCATATCCCTCACACAGCACTTTCAAGAGAATTTCACTCTAAGTCAAATTTTCAAAAATGTGTAAAAATTTTCACAAATACAATTTGGATAAAGTGCTTATAGGTTATTGTAGCCCTGTCCATAGTCTTCATTTTCCATTAGATTTGATTCCCTGCGATCGAAGGGTTTGGACACAGTGGCCATATCCCTCACACAGCACTTTCAAGAGAATTTCACTCTAAGTCAAATTTTCAAAAATGTGTAAAAATTTTCACAAATACAATTTGGATAAAGTGCTTATAGGTTATTGTAGCCCTGTCCATAGTCTTCATTTTCCATTAGGTTTGATTCCCTGCGATCGAAGGGTTTGGACACAGTGGCCATATCCCTCACACAGCACTTTCAAGAGAATTTCACTCTAAGTCAAATTTTCAAAAATGTATAAAAATTTTCACAAATACAATTTGGATAAAGTGCTTATAGGTTATTGTTGCTTATAGGTTATTGTAGCCCTGTCCATAGTCTTCATTTTCCATTAGGTTTGATTCCCTGCGATCGAAGGGTTTGGACACAGTGGCCATATCCCTCACACAGCACTTTCAAGAGAATTTCACTCTAAGTCAAATTTTCAAAAATGTGTAAAAATTTTCACAAATACAATTTGGATAAAGTGCTTATAGGTTATTGTAGCCCTATCCATAGTCTTCATTTTCCTTTAGGTTTGATTCCCTGCGATCGAAGGGTTTGGACACAGTGGCCATATCCCTCACACAGCACTTTCAAGAGAATTTCACTCTAAGTCAAATTTTCAAAAATGTATAAAAATTTTCACAAATACAATTTGGATAAAGTGCTTATAGGTTATTGTAGCCCTGTCCATAGTCTTCATTTTCCATTAGGTTTGATTCCCTGCGATCGAAGGGTTTGGACACAGTGGCCATATCCCTCACACAGCACTTTCAAGAGAATTTCACTCTAAGTCAAATTTTCAAAAATGTATAAAAATTTTCACAAATACAATTTGGATAAAGTGCTTATAGGTTATTGTAGCTTATAGGTTATTGTAGCCCTGTCCATAGTCTTCATTTTCCATTAGGTTTGATTCCCTGCGATCGAAGGGTTTGGACACAGTGGCCATATCCCTCACACAGCACTTTCAAGAGAATTTCACTCTAAGTCAAATTTTCAAAAATGTGTAAAAATTTTCACAAATACAATTTGGATAAAGTGCTTATAGGTTATTGTAGCCCTGTCCATAGTCTTCATTTTCCATTAGGTTTGATTCCCTGCGATCGAAGGGTTTGGACACAGTGGCCATATCCCTCACACAGCACTTTCAAGAGAATTTCACTCTAAGTCAAATTTTCAAAAATGTGTAAAAATTTTCACAAATACAATTTGGATAAAGTGCGTATAGGTTATTGTAGCCCTGTCCATAGTCTTCATTTTCCATTAGGTTTGATTCCCTGCGATCGAAGGGTTTGGACACAGTGGCCATATCCCTCACACAGCACTTTCAAGAGAATTTCACTCTAAGTCAAATTTTCAAAAATGTGTAAAAATTTTCACAAATACAATTTGGATAAAGTGCTTATAGGTTATTGTAGCCCTGTCCATAGTCTTCATTTTCCATTAGGCTTGATTCCCTGCGATCGAAGGGTTTGGACACAGTGGCCATATCCCTCACACAGCACTTTCAAGAGAATTTCACTCTAAGTCAAATTTTCAAAAATGTATAAAAATTTTCACAAATACAATTTGGATAAAGTGCTTATAGGTTATTGTAGCCCTGTCCATAGTCTTCATTTTCCATTAGGTTTGATTCCCTGCGATCGAAGGGTTTGGACACAGTGGCCATATCCCTCACACAGCACTTTCAAGAGAATTTCACTCTAAGTCAAATTTTCAAAAATGTATAAAAATTTTCACAAATACAATTTGGATAAAGTGCTTATAGGTTATTGTAGCTTATAGGTTATTGTAGCCCTGTCCATAGTCTTCATTTTCCATTAGGTTTGATTCCCTGCGATCGAAGGGTTTGGACACAGTGGCCATATGCCTCACACAGCACTTTCAAGAGAATTTCACTCTAAGTCAAATTTTCAAAAATGTGTAAAAATTTTCACAAATACAATTTGGATAAAGTGCTTATAGGTTATTGTAGCCCTGTCTATAGTCTTCATTTTCCATTAGGTTTGATTCCCTGCGATCGAAGGGTTTGAACACAGTGGCCATATCCCTCACACAGCACTTTCAAGAGAATTTCACTCTAAGTCAAATTTTCAAAAATGTATAAAAATTTTCACAAATACAATTTGGATAAAGTGCTTATAGGTTATTGTAGCTTATAGGTTATTGTAGCCCTGTCCATAGTCTTCATTTTCCATTAGGTTTGATTCCCTGCGATCGAAGGGTTTGGACACAGTGGCCATATCCCTCACACAGCACTTTCAAGAGAATTTCACTCTAAGTCAAATTTTCAAAAATGTGTAAAAATTTTCACAAATACAATTTGGATAAAGTGCTTATAGGTTATTGTAGCCCTGTCCATAGTCTTCATTTTCCATTAGGTTTGATTCCCTGCGATCGAAGGGTTTGGACACAGTGGCCATATCCCTCACACAGCACTTTCAAGAGAATTTCACTCTAAGTCAAATTTTCAAAAATGTGTAAAAATTTTCACAAATACAATTTGGATAAAGTACTTATAGGCTATTGTAGCGCTGTCCATAGTCTTCATTTTCCATTAGGTTTGATTCCCTGCGATCGAAGGGTTTGGACACAGTGGCCATATCCCTCACACAGCACTTTCAAGAGAATTTCACTCTAAGTCAAATTTTCAAAAATGTGTAAAAATGTTCACAAATACAATTTGGATAAAGTGCTTATAGGTTATTGTAGCCCTGTCCATAGTCTTCATTTTCCATTAGGTTTGATTCCCTGCGATCGAAGGGTTTGGACACAGTGGCCATATCCCTCACACAGCACTTTCAAGAGAATTTCACTCTAAGTCAAATTTTCAAAAATGTATAAAAATTTTCACAAATACAATTTGGATAAAGTGCTTATAGGTTATTGTAGCCCTGTCCATAGTCTTCATTTTCCATTAGGTCTGATTCCCTGCGATCGAAGGGTTTGGACACAGTGGCCATATCCCTCACACAGCACTTTCAAGAGAATTTCACTCTAAGTCAAATTTTCAAAAATGTGTAAAAATTTTCACAAATACAATTTGGATAAAGTGCTTATAGGTTATTGTAGCCCTGTCCATAGTCTTCATTTTCCATTAGGTCTGATTCCCTGCGATCGAAGGGTTTGGACACAGTGGCCATATCCCTCACACAGCACTTTCAAGAGAATTTCACTCTAAGTCAAATTTTCAAAAATGTATAAAAATTTTCACAAATACAATTTAGATAAAGTGCTTATAGGTTATTGTAGCTTATAGGTTATTGTAGCCCTGTCCATAGTCTTCATTTTCCATTAGGTTTGATTCCCTGCGATCGAAGGGTTTGGACACAGTGGCCATATCCCTCACACAGCACTTTCAAGAGAATTTCACTCTAAGTCAAATTTTCAAAAATGTGTAAAAATTTTCACAAATACAATTTGGATAAAGTGCTTATAGGTTATTGTAGCCCTGTCCATAGTCTTCATTTTCCATAAGGTTTGGTTCCCTGCGATCGAAGGGTTTGGACACAGTGGCCATATCCCTCACACAGCACTTTCAAGAGAATTTCACTCTAAGTCAAATTTTCAAAAATGTGTAAAAATTTTCACAAATACAATTTGGATAAAGTGCTTATAGGTTATTGTAGCCCTGTCCATAGTCTTCATTTTATTAGGTTTGATTCCCTGCGATCGAAGGGTTTGGACACAGTGGCCATATCCCTCACACAGCACTTTCAAGAGAATCTAAGTCAAATTTTCAAAAATGTATAAAAATTTTCACAAATACAATTTGGATAAAGTGCTTATAGGTTATTGTAGCTTATAGGTTATTGTAGCCCTGTCCATAGTCTTCATTTTCCATTAGCTTTGATTCCCTGCGATCGAAGGGTTTGGACACAGTGGCCATATCCCTCACACAGCACTTTCAAGAGAATTTCACTCTAAGTCAAATTTTCAAAAATGTGTAAAAATTTTCACAAATACAATTTGGATAAAGTGCTTATAGGTTATTGTAGCCCTGTCCATAGTCTTCATTTTCTATTAGGTTTGATTCCCTGCGATCGAAGGGTTTGGACACAGTGGCCATATCCCTCACACAGCACTTTCAAGAGAATTTCACTCTAAGTCAAATTTTCAAAAATGTATAAAAATTTTCACAAATACAATTTGGATAAAGTGCTGATAGGTTATATTAGCCCTGTCCATAGTCTTCATTTTCCATTAGGCCTGGTTCCCTGCGATCGAAGGGTTTGGACACAGTGGCCATATCCCTCACACAGCACTTTCAAGAGAATTTCACTCTAAGTCAAATTTTCAAAAATGTGTAAAAATTTTCACAAATACAATTTGGATAAAGTGCTAATAGGTTATTGTAGCCCTGTCCATAGTCTTCATTTTCCATTAGGTTTGATTCCCTGCGATCGAAGGGTTTGGACACAGTGGCCATATCCCTCACACAGCACTTTCAAGAGAATTTCACTCTAAGTCAAATTTTCAAAAATGTGTACAAATTTTCACAAATACAATTTGGATAAAGTGCTTATAGGTTATTGTAGCCCTGTCCATAGTCTTCATTTTCCATTAGGTTTGATTCCCTGCGATCGAAGGGTTTGGACACAGTGGCCATATCCCTCACACAGCACTTTCAAGAGATTTTCACTCTAAGTCAAATTTTCAAAAATGTATAAAAATTTTCACAAATACAATTTGGATAAAGTGCTTATAGGTTATTGTAGCTTATAGGTTATTGTAGCCCTGTCCATAGTCTTCATTTTCCATTAGGTTTGATTCCCTGCGATCGAAGGGTTTGGACACAGTGGCCATATCCCTCACACAGCACTTTCAAGAGAATTTCACTCCAAGTCAAATTTTCAAAAATGTGTAAAAATTTTCACAAATACAATTTGGATAAAGTGCTTATAGGTTATTGTAGCCCTGTCCATAGTCTTCATTTTCCATTAGGCTTGATTCCCTGCGATCGAAGGGTTTGGACACAGTGGCCATATCCCTCACACAGCACTTTCAAGAGAATTTCACTCTAAGTCAAATTTTCAAAAATGTATAAAAATTTGCACAAATACAATTTGGATAAAGTGCTTATAGGTTATTGTAGCCCTGTCCATAGTCTTCATTTTCCATTAGGTTTGGTTCCCTGCGATCGAAGGGTTTGGACACAGTGGCCATATCTAAGTCAAATTTTCAAAAATGTATAAAAATTTGCACAAATACAATTTGGATAAAGTGCTTATAGGTTATTGTAGCCCTGTCCATAGTCTTCATTTTCCATTAGGTTTGGTTCCCTGCGATCGAAGGGTTTGGACACAGTGGCCATATCCCTCACACAGCACTTTCAAGAGAATTTCACTCTAAGTCAAATTTTCAAAAATGTGTAAAAATTTTCACAAATACAATTTGGATAAAGTGCTTATAGGTTATTGTAGCCCTGTCCATAGTCTTCATTTTATTAGGTTTGATTCCCTGCGATCGAAGGGTTTGGACACAGTGGCCATATCCCTCACACAGCACTTTCAAGAGAATCTAAGTCAAATTTTCAAAAATGTATAAAAATTTTCACAAATACAATTTGGATAAAGTGCTTATAGGTTATTGTAGCTTATAGGTTATTGTAGCCCTGTCCATAGTCTTCATTTTCCATTAGCTTTGATTCCCTGCGATCGAAGGGTTTGGACACAGTGGCCATATCCCTCACACAGCACTTTCAAGAGAATTTCACTCTAAGTCAAATTTTCAAAAATGTGTAAAAATTTTCACAAATACAATTTGGATAAAGTGCTTATAGGTTATTGTAGCCCTGTCCATAGTCTTCATTTTCCATTAGGTTTGATTCTCTGCGATCGAAGGGTTTGGACACAGTGGCCATATCCCTCACACAGCACTTTCAAGAGAATTTCACTCTAAGTCAAATTTTCAAAAATGTATAAAAATTTTCACAAATACAATTTGGATAAAGTGCTGATAGGTTATTGTAGCCCTGTCCATAGTCTTCATTTTCCATTAGGCTTGGTTCCCTGCGATCGAAGGGTTTGGATACAGTGGCCATATCCCTCACACAGCACTTTCAAGAGAATTTCACTCTAAGTCAAATTTTCAAAAATGTGTAAAAATTTTCACAAATACAATTTGGATAAAGTGCTTATAGGTTGTTGTAGCCCTGTCCATAGTCTTCATTTTCCATTAGGTTTGATTCCCTGCGATCGAAGGGTTTGGACACAGTGGCCATATCCCTCACACAGCACTTTCAAGAGAATTTCACTCTAAGTCAAATTTTCAAAAATGTGTAAAAATTTTCACAAATACAATTTGGATAAAGTGCTGATAGGTTATTGTAGCCCTGTCCATAGTCTTCATTTTCCATTAGGCTTGGTTCTCTGCGATCGAAGGGTTTGGACACAGTGGCCATATCCCTCACACAGCACTTTCAAGAGAATTTCACTCTAAGTCAAATTTTCAAAAATGTGTAAAAATTTTCACAAATACAATTTGGATAAAGTGCTTATAGGTTATTGTAGCCCTGTCCATAGTCTTCATTTTCCATTAGCTTTGATTCCCTGCGATTGAAGGGTTTGGACACAGTGGCCATATCCCTCACACAGCACTTTCAAGAGAATTTCACTCTAAGTCAAATTTTCAAAAATGTGTAAAAATTTTCACAAATACAATTTGGATAAAGTGCTTATAGGTTATTGTAGCCCTGTCCATAGTCTTCTTTTTCCATTAGGTTTGGTTCCCTGCGATCGAAGGGTTTGGACACAGTGGCCATATCCCTCACACAGCACTTTCAAGAGAATTTCACTCTAAGTCAAATTTTCAAAAATGTGTAAAAATTTTCACAAATACAATTTGGATAAAGTGCTTATAGGTTATTGTAGCCCTGTCCATAGTCTTCATTTTATTAGGTTTGATTCCCTGCGATCGAAGGGTTTGGACACAGTGGCCATATCCCTCACACAGCACTTTCAAGAGAATCTAAGTCAAATTTTCAAAAATGTATAAAAATTTTCACAAATACAATTTGGATAAAGTGCTTATAGGTTATTGTAGCTTATAGGTTATTGTAGCCCTGTCCATAGTCTTCATTTTCCATTAGCTTTGATTCCCTGCGATCGAAGGGTTTGGACACAGTGGCCATATCCCTCACACAGCACTTTCAAGAGAATTTCACTCTAAGTCAAATTTTCAAAAATGTGTAAAAATTTTCACAAATACAATTTGGATAAAGTGCTTATAGGTTATTGTAGCCCTGTCCATAGTCTTCATTTTCCATTAGGTTTGATTCTCTGCGATCGAAGGGTTTGGACACAGTGGCCATATCCCTCACACAGCACTTTCAAGAGAATTTCACTCTAAGTCAAATTTTCAAAAATGTATAAAAATTTTCACAAATACAATTTGGATAAAGTGCTGATAGGTTATTGTAGCCCTGTCCATAGTCTTCATTTTCCATTAGGCTTGGTTCCCTGCGATCGAAGGGTTTGGACACAGTGGCCATATCCCTCACACAGCACTTTCAAGAGAATTTCACTCTAAGTCAAATTTTCAAAAATGTGTAAAAATTTTCACAAATACAATTTGGATAAAGTGCTTATAGGTTGTTGTAGCCCTGTCCATAGTCTTCATTTTCCATTAGGTTTGATTCCCTGCGATCGAAGGGTTTGGACACAGTGGCCATATCCCTCACACAGCACTTTCAAGAGAATTTCACTCTAAGTCAAATTTTCAAAAATGTGTAAAAATTTTCACAAATACAATTTGGATAAAGTGCTGATAGGTTATTGTAGCCCTGTCCATAGTCTTCATTTTCCATTAGGCTTGGTTCTCTGCGATCGAAGGGTTTGGACACAGTGGCCATATCCCTCACACAGCACTTTCAAGAGAATTTCACTCTAAGTCAAATTTTCAAAAATGTGTAAAAATTTTCACAAATACAATTTGGATAAAGTGCTTATAGGTTATTGTAGCCCTGTCCATAGTCTTCATTTTCCATTAGCTTTGATTCCCTGCGATCGAAGGGTTTGGACACAGTGGCCATATCCCTCACACAGCACTTTCAAGAGAATTTCACTCTAAGTCAAATTTTCAAAAATGTGTAAAAATTTTCACAAATACAATTTGGATAAAGTGCTTATAGGTTATTGTAGCCCTGTCCATAGTCTTCTTTTTCCATTAGGTTTGGTTCCCTGCGATCGAAGGGTTTGGACACAGTGGCCATATCCCTCACACAGCACTTTCAAGAGAATTTCACTCTAAGTCAAATTTTCAAAAATGTGTAAAAATTTTCACAAATACAATTTGGATAAAGTGCTTATAGGTTATTGTAGCCCTGTCCATAGTCTTCATTTTATTAGGTTTGATTCCCTGCGATCGAAGGGTTTGGACACAGTGGCCATATCCCTCACACAGCACTTTCAAGAGAATCTAAGTCAAATTTTCAAAAATGTATAAAAATTTTCACAAATACAATTTGGATAAAGTGCTTATAGGTTATTGTAGCTTATAGGTTATTGTAGCCCTGTCCATAGTCTTCATTTTCCATTAGCTTTGATTCCCTGCGATCGAAGGGTTTGGACACAGTGGCCATATCCCTCACACAGCACTTTCAAGAGAATTTCACTCTAAGTCAAATTTTCAAAAATGTGTAAAAATTTTCACAAATACAATTTGGATAAAGTGCTTATAGGTTATTGTAGCCCTGTCCATAGTCTTCATTTTCCATTAGGTTTGATTCCCTGCGATCGAAGGGTTTGGACACAGTGGCCATATCCCTCACACAGCACTTTCAAGAGAATTTCACTCTAAGTCAAATTTTCAAAAATGTATAAAAATTTTCACAAATACAATTTGGATAAAGTGCTGATAGGTTATTGTAGCCCTGTCCATAGTCTTCATTTTCCATTAGGTTTGGTTCCCTGCGATCGAAGGGTTTGGACACAGTGGCCATATCCCTCACACAGCACTTTCAAGAGAATTTCACTCTAAGTCAAATTTTCAAAAATGTGTAAAAATTTTCACAAATACAATTTGGATAAAGTGCTTATAGGTTGTTGTAGCCCTGTCCATAGTCTTCATTTTCCATTAGGTTTGATTCCCTGCGATCGAAGGGTTTGGACACAGTGGCCATATCCCTCACACAGCACTTTCAAGAGAATTTCACTCTAAGTCAAATTTTCAAAAATGTGTAAAAATTTTCACAAATACAATTTGGATAAAGTGCTTATAGGTTATTGTAGCCCTGTCCATAGTCTTCATTTTCCATTAGGTTTGATTCCCTGCGATCGAAGGGTTTGGACACAGTGGCCATATCCCTCACACAGCACTTTCAAGAGATTTTCACTCTAAGTCAAATTTTCAAAAATGTATAAAAATTTTCACAAATACAATTTGGATAAAGTGCTTATAGGTTATTGTAGCTTATAGGTTATTGTAGCCCTGTCCATAGTCTTAATTTTCCATTAGGTTTGATTCCCTGCGATCGAAGGGTTTGGACACAGTGGCCATATCCCTCACACAGCACTTTCAAGAGAATTTCACTCTAAGTCAAATTTTCAAAAATGTGTAAAAATTTTCACAAATACAATTTGGATAAAGTGCTTATAGGTTATTGTAGCCCTGTCCATAGTCTTCATTTTCCATTAGGCTTGATTCCCTGCGATCGAAGGGTTTGGACACAGTGGCCATATCCCTCACACAGCACTTTCAAGAGAATTTCACTCTAAGTCAAATTTTCAAAAATGTATAAAAATTTTCACAAATACAATTTGGATAAAGTGCTTATAGGTTATTGTAGCCCTGTCCATATTCTTCATTTTCCATTAGGTTTGGTTCCCTGCGATCGAAGGGTTTGGACACAGTGGCCATATCCCTCACACAGCACTTTCAAGAGAATTTCACTCTAAGTCAAATTTTCAAAAATGTGTAAAAATTTTCACAAATACAATTTGGATAAAGTGCTTATAGGTTATTGTAGCCCTGTCCATTGTCTTCATTTTCCATTAGGTTTGATTCCCTGCGATCGAAGGGTTTGGACACAGTGTGTAGGGGCGCTTGTAGCGGGTTTTTAGCGTTAAACCATATTATTATTGTCTGGCAACTCAAACTGTATTCTACTAAACTTACCACCTCTGTCTTTTGACATATGGGCAAAAACAGGTGCTTTGTGAAGCAGCTCTGTTTTATAAAAGGCGGTATATTTGCATTCCAGTCAAAAGTTAAGTGCAAGGGAATTAATACGCTGAATTAGCTGTATCCTTCCATTATTGCATCAGACAATTTATCGTATAAAAATGGAATTTTCGAGAACAGCACGCTATTTTGTGAACACCATTTTGTAGCATCGGACGGTCGGCGTAATATTAAAACGTGTAGTGGTGAAACATAAAAGAAAAGTGTTAGGAATCGCAGCTTCTGCTCCCCAAATTAATTTGTGCATCCTAATTTGTTGTTCACCAACTGTACAAAATATACAGTAAACTGGGACTTATTCTTTGACCAGCGATTGCGGAAAATTTTTGGTAGCCTCATTGTAGAGTAAGTAATACTAAGTGACATGGATTTTACAGGTTCTAATGGTTTTTCTTATATTTCGCATTGTAGAAGACCTTATTCGTTAGCTTTGGGTTGTTTTCTATCACCAAGTTCGGAGTTAATGTACACAGAGCGAAAAAAAACGTTAAAAAACTGTCAACCAGTGGTAATAAATTGATAACAAACTGTTGTCAATATTTCGACAACATTTGTTGTTAAATTTTAAACAAAATGTTGTCAAATTGGGCCGTTAGATAAAAAACGTACCATTGTTGTCAAATTGATAACACCCTGTTGTCAAATAGGTATCGCCCTGTTGTCATTATTAACAGCGTATACAAGTTATCCCACAATCAACTTTGGTATTCGAAAGTAAAAAGTGAAAAGTTTCAGTGCTGTGATTAAATTAATAAATAAAAATTTAATAAATAAAATAAAAAAAATTTCTAAAATTTGTTTTTGTTTTCAATTTAATTTTCTATGCGAACGTTAACGTGTGACATCGTGGGCCTGGCTGTAAAAGTGTGAATTTTTTATAAGTATATTATTTAATGTGAAATAAATTAATAAATTTACATTATTCCATTTTTTTACTTGGGTTCAGAATGGGTTATTAAGTACATACTACAATCAGAACAATAAGTTATCGAAAGGACAACCGAATGTTGTCAATATATTAACGGTGTGTTGTCAAAAATGACAACAGCATGTTGTCGGTATGGTACCATTATGGTGATAATATATAACCAATTTGATGTCATATTGAGAACAAATGGTGACAAACTGAAAACGAGGTGGTTAAAAAACATTGATACCATCCGTTATCAAATTGAACACAAACGTAGTTGGCTCACTTTTGACAACGGATGGTGTCAATTTTGGTATTTTTATACCGGATTTTTCCCTCTGTGTATGGGAATCTTTCGGCAATCTCCCGTTTAAATGGTGCTAGACATCAACGGAGAAATTCTCGGGATCTATGGAAGGCATCAAATCTTGTTGAAGCACCAAGAAACACGTACTTACATTGCCTTGTCTAGCGTGCATATTATCTGCCCGGCTGGAAAATATTAGCCTTGCCTTGTGTGTTTGATGCAAGGCAGATGAAAGAGAATTTACAAAATTTTTAAATAAGTGACTTTTTTTTTAATACGAAAAGGAAGAAAATATTTACTTAAACGGAAAAAAACGACGTGGAAGCCAAAATTATTTAAAATTGTGTATAAAAGAAAGAAAACACCTGTACAAGTACGGGACTAGAATCACTAATTAACCTAATATCACAGTTCCTTTATATCACAAGTTATCACAGATCGTATACAAAGTTTTTTCAAAAAGTCGAAGTGAAAATTAAAAGTTTCTTTAAATTTTAATAATATTTGCCTAATGACCTAAGTGTCTAAGGGAAAAAAAAATCATGTAAAATTGATCTAAACTCATCAAGTTATGTTTATCGTAACCAAATTTTTATCAGAATTTTAATTTTTTACTAGTATTATAAAAAAAACAAATATTTTTGAATTCTTAAGTGTGTGCGGGTTAGGGAAATAAATACAGCCTAAATATCGTGTGTAACAAAACCCAAATCAACAAGTGAAAATGCCAACGTAAAATTTAAAATAGTAGAGTGTTATTTTAATTTTTAAATTTGTCTATTTGAAAAGATGACATACGTCACACAGTAAGAACCAAAAACGAATTTCAGCTTTCTAGACTCAATTACAACAACAACTTATTCATCACCAACGTATCACATCATGAAAGATCTTTCATCGTGGGATCCTGATGACCGTAAGTTTATTTAAATTTTTTTTATCACTTGTTTTTTTTTTGAAAATTTAATAATTGCCAAACCCCCATCGATTACTGATCATGTGTAAAACATAAAGGTAATCTACGAGGGTTGTGGTTAAAGTTTGTACATAAATAACTACCTTTATTGAAGTAGACAAAATTTAATGAAAATTAAAAGCAACGTTAAATATAATACCATAAAATTATATATATAATTAACTATATTATATCATTTACGTATGCGTACACAGAAACAAATTCTAAGCACTTAGGTTTTAACAAGGTTTTTTTTTGTAAATTCAAATAGCTTTAAATAAAAGCTTACCCATGTGGCCATAGAGGCAATTTTAACATCAGTGTACTAATTTGGAATAAGTAATTAACCGCTTAAAAGTAAATACCCTTTTCGTTTTGTGAAAACGGATTAAATACGCATTTGCGTAAGTAATAATCAAGTTAATTTTTTTCTGTGTATGCATACATCCGTCCTTGGTATCCGAACGGGATGCACCCTTAACTATTGTTCGGCTGATTTTTTTTTCTTACGCGCACACATTTCGGAAGTGATTTTGGAAGAAAAGAGGGGAAACCGAATATATTTTTGGTTGTTTCATAAATAGGGTATTAAGAGAATATTAATAAGTAACGTTTAAATAATAAATATGTAAAAAGAATATTCCCGGCATTTGGTTTTGAGAATAAATAGGATTTGTACTTGCTAAATAACTTAAGTTATGAGAAAATTTTGAATTATTTATGTAATAAAATTAAAATGAATTGGTAAACCACATTGTTTTGATTTCAGGCGAAGGCTAGGATAGGGTGATTATCATTGGGATCAGGTACTGTGATATCGCTTTTACATACATGATCACGGTTGGGAGGGGAAATAGGTTTAACATCAGCACCTACTAAATATGTCAAATTCATTCACAATTATGCCATTGTTTCTTTCGCTTCACTATTGGTTCTCGAGAAAACCCCTTTTTAAGTAGCACGTACAAATAAAATAAGATTCTGTACGCAACGACGTTAATTGTTCAATTCGAACAGCCTGCAAGACCCATCCCACTAGCCGACGAGACCCAGCCGGAAGTAATACGTGCATGGGCTGACGAATGCTGAACCTATTCCATTTTTTTTATGCAACCCTTCTAGGTTGTATGCTACAGATAATTATTTTTGGCGCCCAACGTGGGGCCCACACACTTGGTGGTCGATGTAACAACTAATGTATTTTTTATAGTATGTGTGGCTCCTGAACTAATTTCATTCTTCTGTTTTTAATTTTTTTCTATTTTTCCTTATTTTTCCCCCTTCTTTTCTTTTTGTCTTCGATAAAATACTCTTTGGTGGGAACTGTAACAGTAATGTTTTTGGACGTACTGTTAACCAACTTGAGACTATTTATTCGTCTTCTATATATTGTTAAAAGGTTTGACCGCTTATTCATATTAGTTTTTCTTGGAAATGCTGGTGTTTGGATTTTTTCTTAGCTAGGCCCAGACCGTTTCACTGTATGTGCATTTAGGTAAAAATTTTTTTTCTTATATTGTATGGGTTAAGTTTAGGAATGGCTAGTTGAGCTAAGCTTTCACTGTTACCGACTTAACTTCGTCGTTTCAAACGATATCCTATTAACTTTAAATATCTATCTGCCTTTCTCTGTTTTTTTTTTACTTCTATTTCAATTACTATACGATGGCGTTAATTGTTTTTTTTTGTTTGACTATTATTGAAATGTTTTTTTGCCTTATCCTGGATTTCTGCCATGAGATCAAGCAAGCTATTGTATATTCGATTCGGTTCGTTTTTTTTTCTCAGTCATTTGGGAAAAAAAAAACAAATACATTTTTTTTGTTTAATTTAGGAATTTGTTTTTTTGTTTTTTTGTTAAAAATTTTCACAAATACAATTTGGATAAAGTGCTTATAGGTTATTGTAGCTTATAGGTTATTGTAGCCCTGTCCATAGTCTTCATTTTCCATTAGGTTTGATGCCCTGCGATCGAAGGGTTTGGACACAGTGGCCATATCCCTCACACAGCACTTTCAAGAGAATTTCACTCTAAGTCAAATTTTCAAAAATGTGTAAAAATTTTCACAAATACAATTTGGATAAAGTGCTTATAGTTTATTGTAGCTTATAGGTTATTGTAGCCCTGTCCATAGTCTTCATTTTCCATTAGGTTTGATTCCCTGCGATCGAAGGGTTTGGACACAGTGTGTAGGGGCGCTTGTAGCGGGTTTTTAGCGTTAAACCATATTATTATTGTCTGGCAACTCAAACTGTATTCTACTAAACTTACCACCTCTGTCTTTTGACATATGGGCAAAAACAGGTGCTTTGTGAAGCAGCTCTGTTTTATAAAAGGCGGTCTATTTGCATTCCAGTCAAAAGTTAAGTGCAAGGGAATTAATACGCTGAATTAGCTGTATCCTTCCATTATTGCATCAGACAATTTATCGTATAAAAATGGAATTTTCGAGAACAGCACGCTATTTTGTGAACACCATTTTGTAGCATCGGACGGTCGGCGTAATATTAAAACGTGTAGTGGTGAAACATAAAAGAAAAGTGTTAGGAATCGCAGCTTCTGCTCCCCAAATTAATTTGTGCATCCTAATTTGTTGTTCACCAACTGTACAAAATATACAGTAAACTGGGACTTATTCTTTGACCAGCGATTGCGGAAAATTTTTGGTAGCCTCATTGTAGAGTAAGTAATACTAAGTGACATGGATTTTACAGGTTCTAATGGTTTTTCTTATATTTCGCATTGTAGAAGACCTTATTCGTTAGCTTTGGGTTGTTTTCTATCACCAAGTTCGGAGTTAATGTATGGGAATCTTTCGGCAATCTCCCGTTTAAATGGTGCTAGACATCAACGGAGAAATTCTCGGGATCTATGGAAGGCATCAAATCTTGTTGAAGCACCAAGAAACACGTACTTACATTGCCTTGTCTAGCGTGCATATTATCTGCCCGGCTGGAAAATATTAGCCTTGCCTTGTGTGTTTGATGCAAGGCAGATGAAAGAGAATTTACAAAATTTTTAAATAAGTGACTTTTTTTTTAATACGAAAAGGAAGAAAATATTTACTTAAACGGAAAAAAACGACGTGGAAGCCAAAATTATTTAAAATTGTGTATAAAAGAAAGAAAACACCTGTACAAGTACGGGACTAGAATCACTAATTAACCTAATATCACAGTTCCTTTATATCACAAGTTATCACAGATCGTATACAAAGTTTTTTCAAAAAGTCGAAGTGAAAATTAAAAGTTTCTTTAAATTTTAATAATATTTGCCTAATGACCTAAGTGTCTAAGGGAAAAAAAAATCATGTAAAATTGATCTAAACTCATCAAGTTATGTTTATCGTAACCAAATTTTTATCAGAATTTTAATTTTTTACTAGTATTATAAAAAAAAACAAATATTTTTGAATTCTTAAGTGTGTGCGGGTTAGGGAAATAAATACAGCCTAAATATCGTGTGTAACAAAACCCAAATCAACAAGTGAAAATGCCAACGTAAAATTTAAAATAGTAGAGTGTTATTTTAATTTTTAAATTTGTCTATTTGAAAAGATGACATACGTCACACAGTAAGAACCAAAAACGAATTTCAGCTTTCTAGACTCAATTACAACAACAACTTATTCATCACCAACGTATCACATCATGAAAGATCTTTCATCGTGGGATCCTGATGACCGTAAGTTTATTTAAATTTTTTTTATCACTTGTTTTTTTTTTGAAAATTTAATAATTGCCAAACCCCCATCGATTACTGATCATGTGTAAAACATAAAGGTAATCTACGAGGGTTGTGGTTAAAGTTTGTACATAAATAACTACCTTTATTGAAGTAGACAAAATTTAATGAAAATTAAAAGCAACGTTAAATATAATACCATAAAATTATATATATAATTAACTATATTATATCATTTACGTATGCGTACACAGAAACAAATTCTAAGCACTTAGGTTTTAACAAGGTTTGTTTTTGTAAATTCAAATAGCTTTAAGTAAAAGCTTACCCATGTGGCCATAGAGGCAATTTTAACATCAGTGTACTAATTTGGAATAAGTAATTAACCGCTTAAAAGTAAATACCCTTTTCGTTTTGTGAAAACGGATTAAATACGCATTTGCGTAAGTAATAATCAAGTTAATTTTTTTCTGTGTATGCATACATCCGTCCTTGGTATCCGAACGGGATGCACCCTTAACTATTGTTCGGCTGATTTTTTTTTCTTACGCGCACACATTTCGGAAGTGATTTTGGAAGAAAAGAGGGGAAACCGAATATATTTTTGGTTGTTTCATAAATAGGGTATTAAGAGAATATTAATAAGTAACGTTTAAATAATAAATATGTAAAAAGAATATTCCCGGCATTTGGTTTTGAGAATAAATAGGATTTGTACTTGCTAAATAACTTAAGTTATGAGAAAATTTTGAATTATTTATGTAATAAAATTAAAATGAATTGGTAAACCACATTGTTTTGATTTCAGGCGAAGGCTAGGATAGGGTGATTATCATTGGGATCAGGTACTATGATATCGCTTTTACATACATGATCACGGTTGGGAGGGGAAATAGGTTTAATGATCAGCACCTACTAAATATGTCAAATTCATTCACAATTATGCCATTGTTTCTTTCGCTTCACTATTGGTTCTCGAGAAAACCCCTTTTTAAGTAGCACGTACAAATAAAATAAGATTCTGTACGCAACGACGTTAATTGTTCAATTCGAACAGCCTGCAAGACCCATCCCACTAGCCGACGAGACCCAGCCGGAAGTAATACGTGCATGGGCTGACGAATGCTGAACCTATTCCATTTTTTTTATGCAACCCTTCTAGGTTGTATGCTACAGATAATTATTTTTGGCGCCCAACGTGGGGCCCACACACTTGGTGGTCGATGTAACAACTTATGTATTTTTTATAGTATGTGTGGCTCCTGAACTAATTTCATTCTTCTGTTTTTAATTTTTTTCTATTTTTCCTTATTTTTCCCCCTTCTTTTCTTTTTGTCTTCGATAAAATACTCTTTGGTGGGAACTGTAACAGTAATGTCTTTGGACGTACTGTTAACCAACTTGAGACTATTTATTCGTCTTCTATATATTGTTAAAAGGTTTGACCGCTTATTCATATTAGTTTTTCTTGGAAATGCTGGTGTTTGGATTTTTTCTTAGCTAGGCCCAGACCGTTTAACTGTATGTGCATTTAGGTAAAAATTTTTTTTCTTATATTGTATGGGTTAAGTTTAGGAATGGCTAGTTGAGCTAAGCTTTCACTGTTACCGACTTAACTTCGTCGTTTCAAACGATATCCTATTAACTTTATCTATCTATCTGCCTTTCTCTGTTTTTTTTTACTTCTATTTCAATTACTATACGATGGCGTTAATTGTTTTTTTTTGTTTGACTATTATTGAAATGTTTTTTTGCCTTATCCTGGATTTCTGCCATGAGATCAAGCAAGCTATTGTATATTCGATTCGGTTCGTTTTTTTTCTCAGTCATTTGGGGAAAAAAAAAACAAATACATTTTTTTTGTTTAATTTAGGAATTTGTTTTTTTGTTAAAAATTTTCACAAATACAATTTGGATAAAGTGCTTATAGGTTATTGTAGCTTATAGGTTATTGTAGCCCTGTCCATAGTCTTCATTTTCCATTAGGTTTGATGCCCTGCGATCGAAGGGTTTGGACACAGTGGCCATATCCCTCACACAGCACTTTCAAGAGAATTTCACTCTAAGTCAAATTTTCAAAAATGTGTAAAAATTTTCACAAATACAATTTGGATAAAGTGCTTATAGTTTATTGTAGCTTATAGGTTATTGTAGCCCTGTCCATAGTCTTCATTTTCCATTAGGTTTGATTCCCTGCGATCGAAGGGCTTGGACACAGTGGCCATATCCCTCACACAGCACTTTCAAGAGAATTTCACTCTAAGTCAAATTTTCAAAAATGTATAAAAATTTTCACAAATACAATTTGGATAAAGTGCTTATAGGTTATTGTAGCCCTGTCCATAGTCTTCATTTTCCATTAGGTTTGATTCCCTGCGATCGAAGGGTTTGGACACAGTGGCCATATCCCTCACACAGCACTTTCAAGAGAATTTCACTCTAAGTCAAATTTTCAAAAATGTGTAAAAATTTTCACAAATACAATTTGGATAAAGTGCTTATAGGTTATTGTAGCCCTGTCCATAGTCTTCATTTTCCATTAGGTTTGATTCCCTGCGATCGAAGGGTTTGGACACAGTGGCCATATCCCTCACACAGCACTTTCAAGAGAATTTCACTCTAAGTCAAATTTTCAAAAATGTGTAAAAATTTTCACAAATACAATTTGGATAAAGTGTCCATAGTCTTCATTTTCCATTAGGTTTGATTCCCTGCGATCGAAGGGTTTGGACACAGTGGCCATATTCCTCACACAGCACTTTCAAGAGAATTTCACTCTAAGTCAAATTTTCAAAAATGTATAAAAATTTTCACAAATACAATTTGGATAAAGTGCTTATAGGTTATTGTAGCTTATAGGTTATTGTAGCCCTGTCCAAAGTCTTCATTTTCCATTAGGTTTGATTCCCTGCGATCGAAGGGTTTGGACACAGTGGCCATATCCCTCACACAGCACTTTCAAGAGAATTTCACTCTAAGTCAAATTTTCAAAAATGTGTAAAAATTTTCTCAAATACAATTTGGATAAAGTGCTTATAGGTTATTGTAGCTTATAGGTTATTGTAGCCCTGTCCATAGTCTTCATTTTCCATTAGGTTTGATTCCCTGCGATCGAAGGGTTTGGACACAGTGGCCATATCCCTCACACAGCACTTTCAAGAGAATTTCACTCTAAGTCAAATTTTCAGAAATGTGTAAAAATTTTCTCAAATACAATTTGGATAAAGTGCTTATAGGTTATTGTAGCCCTGTCCATAGTCTTCATTTTCCATTAGGTTTGATTCCCTGCGATCGAAGGGTTTGGACACAGTGGCCATATCCCTCACACAGCACTTTCAAGAGAATTTCACTCTAAGTCAAATTTTCAAAAATGTGTAAAAATTTTCACAAATACAATTTGGATAAAGTGCTTATAGGTTATTGTAGCCCTGTCCATAGTCTTCATTTTCCATTAGGTTTGATTCCCTGCGATCGAAGGGTTTGGACTGGCCATATCCCTCACACAGCACTTTCAAGAGAATTTCACTCTAAGTCAAATTTTCAAAAATGTATAAAAATTTTCACAAATACAATTTGGATAAAGTGCTTATAGGTTATTGTAGCCCTGTCCATAGTCTTCATTTTCCATTAGGTTTGATTCCCTGCGATCGAAGGGTTTGGACACAGTGGCCATATCCCTCACACAGCACTTTCAAGAGAATTTCACTCTAAGTCAAATTTTCAAAAATGTATAAAAATTTTCACAAATACAATTTGGATAAAGTGCTTATAGGTTATTGTAGCTTATAGGTTATTGTAGCCCTGTCCATAGTCTTCATTTTCCATTAGGTTTGATTCCCTGCGATCGAAGGGTTTGGACACAGTGGCCATATCCCTCACACAGCACTTTCAAGAGAATTTCACTCTAAGTCAAATTTTCAAAAATGTGTAAAAATTTTCACAAATACAATTTGGATAAAGTGCTTAAAGGTTATTGTAGCCCTGTCCATAGTCTTCATTTTCCATTAGGTTTGGTTCCCTGCGATCGAAGGGTTTGGACACAGTGGCCATATCCCTCACACAGCACTTTCAAGAGAATTTCACTCTAAGTCAAATTTTCAAAAATGTATAAAAATTTTCACAAATACAATTTGGATAAAGTGCTTATAGGTTATTGTAGCCCTGTCCATAGTCTTCATTTTCCATTAGGTTTGGTTCCCTGCGATCGAAGGGTTTGGACACAGTGGCCATATCCCTCACACAGCACTTTCAAGAGAATTTCACTCTAAGTCAAATTTTCAAAAATGTGTAAAAATTTTCACAAATACAATTTGGATAAAGTGCTTATAGGTTATTGTAGCCCTGTCCATAGTCTTCATTTTCCATTAGGTTTGATTCCCTGCGATCGAAGGGTTTGGACACAGTGGCCATATCCCTCACACAGCACTTTCAAGAGAATTTCACTCTAAGTCAAATTTTCAAAAATGTGTAAAAATTTTCACAAATACAATTTGGATAAAGTGCTTATAGGTTATTGTAGCCCTGTCCATAGTCTTCATTTTCCATTAGGTTTGATTCCCTGCGATCGAAGGGTTTGGACACAGTGGCCATATCCCTCACACAGCACTTTCAAGAGAATTTCACTCTAAGTCAAATTTTCAAAAATGTATAAAAATTTTCACAAATACAATTTGGATAAAGTGCTTATAGGTTATTGTAGCTTATAGGTTATTGTAGCCCTGTCCATAGTCTTCATTTTCCATTAGGTTTGATTCCCTGCGATCGAAGGGTTTGGACACAGTGGCCATATCCCTCACACAGCACTTTCAAGAGAATTTCACTCTAAGTCAAATTTTCAAAAATGTATAAAAATTTTCACAAATACAATTTGGATAAAGTGCTTATAGGTTATTGTAGCCCTGTCCATAGTCTTCATTTTCCATTAGGTTTGATTCCCTGCGATCGAAGGGTTTGGACACAGTGGCCATATCCCTCACACAGCACTTTCAAGAGAATTTCACTCTAAGTCAAATTTTCAAAAATGTATAAAAATTTTCACAAATACAATTTGGATAAAGTGCTTATAGGTTATTGTAGCTTATAGGTTATTGTAGCCCTGTCCATAGTCTTCATTTTCCATTAGGTTTGATTCCCTGCGATCGAAGGGTTTGGACACAGTGGCCATATCCCTCACACAGCACTTTCAAGAGAATTTCACTCTAAGTCAAATTTTCAAAAATGTATAAAAATTTTCACAAATACAATTTGGTTAAAGTGCTTATAGGTTATTGTAGCCCTGTCCATAGTCTTCATTTTCCATTAGGTTTGGTTCCCTGCGATCGAAGGGTTTGGACACAGTGGCCCTATACTTCACACAGCACTTTCAAGAGAATTTCACTCTAAGTCAAATTTTCAAAAATGTGTAAAAATTTTCCCAAATACAATTTGGATAAAGTGCTTATAGGTAATTGTAGCCCTGTCCATAGTCTTCATTTTCCATTAGGTTTGATTCCCTGCGATCGAAGGGTTTGGACACAGTGGCCATATCCCTCACACAGCACTTTCAAGAGAATTTCACTCTAAGTCAAATTTTCAAAAATGTATAAAAATTTTCACAAATACAATTTGGATAAAGTGCTTATAGGTTATTGTAGCTTATAGGTTATTGTAGCCCTGTCCATAGTCTGTATTTTTCATTAGGTTTGATTCCCTGCGATCGAAGGGTTTGGACACAGTGGCCATTTCCCTCACACAGCACTTTCAAGAGAATTTCACTCTAAGTCAAATTTTCAAAAATGTATAAAAATTTTCACAAATACAATTTGGATAAAGTGCTTATAGGTTATTGTAGCCCTGTTCATAGTCTTCATTTTCCATTAGGTTTGATTCCCTGCGATCGAAGGGTTTGGACACAGTGGCCATATCCCTCACACAGCACTTTCAAGAGAATTTCACTCTAAGTCAAATTTTCAAAAATGTATAAAAATTTTCAGAAATACAATTTGGATAAAGTGCTTATAGGTTATTGTAGCCCTGTCCATAGTCTTCATTTTCCATTAGGTTTGGTTCCCTGCGATCGAAGGGTTTGGACACAGTGGCCATATCCCTCACACAGCACTTTCAAGAGAATTTAACTCTAAGTCAAATTTTCAAAAATGTATAAAAACTTTCACAAATACAATTTGGATAAAGTGCTTATAGGTTATTGTAGCCCTGTCCATAGTCTTCATTTTACATTAGGTTTGATTCCCTGCGATCGAAGGGTTTGGACACAGTGGCCATATCCCTCAAACAGCACTTTCAAGAGAATTTCACTCTAAGTCAAATTTTCAAAAATGTGTAAACATTTTCACAAATACAATTTGGATAAAGTGCTTATAGGTTATTGTAGCCCTGTCCATAGTCTTCATTTTCCATTAGGTTTGATTCCCTGCGATCGAAGGGTTTGGACACAGTGGCCATATCCCTCACACAGCACTTTCAAGAGAATGTCACTCTAAGTCAAATTTTCAAAAATGTATATAGAAATGTTCACAAATACAATTTGGATAAAGTGCTTATAGGTTATTGTAGCTTATAGGTTATTGTAGCCCTGTCCATAGTCTTCATTTTCCATTAGGTTTGATTCCCTGCGATCGAAGGGTTTGGACACAGTGGCCATATCCCTCCCACAGCACTTTCAAGAGAATTTCACTCTAAGTCAAATTTTCAAAAATGTATAAAAATTTTCACAAATACAATTTGGATAAAGTGCTTATTGATTATTGTAGCCCTGTCCATAGTCTTCATTTTCCATTAGGTTTGGTTCCCTGCGATCGAAGGGTTTGGACACAGTGGCCATATCCCTCACACAGCACTTTCAAGAGAATTTCACTCTAAGTCAAATTTTCAAAAATGTATAAAAATTTTCACAAATACAATTTGGATAAAGTGCTTATAGGTTATTGTAGCTTATAGTTTATTGTAGCCCTGTCCATAGTCTTCATTTTCCATTAGGTTTGATTCCCTTCGATCGAAGGGTTTGGACACAGTGGCCATATCCCTCACACAGCACTTTCATGAGAATTTCACTCTAAGTCAAATTTTCATGAAAGTGCTGTGTGAGGGATATGGCCACTGTGTCCAAACCCTTCGATCTCAGGGAATCAAACCTAATGGAAAATGAAGACTATGGACAGGGCTACAATAACCTATAAGCACTTTATCCAAATTGTATTTGTGAAAATTTGTATACATTTTTTAAAATTTGACTTAGAGTGAAATTCTCTTGAAAGTGCTGTGTGAGGGATATGGCCACTGTGTCCAAACCCTTCGATCTCAGGGAATCAAGCCTAATAGAATGAAGACTATGGACAGGGCTACAATAACCTATAAGCACTTTATCCAAATTGTATTTGTGAAAATTTTAATAAATTTTTGAAAATTTGACTTATAGTGAAATTCTCTTGAAAGTGCTGTGTGAGGGATATGGCCACTGTGTCCAAACCCTTCGATCGCAGGGAATCAAACCGAATGGAAAATAAAGACTATGGACAGGGCTACAATAACCTTTAAGCACTTTATACAAATTGTATTTGTGAAAATTTTTATAAATTTTTGAAAATTTAACTTAGAGTGAAATTCTCTTGAAAGTGCTGTGTGAGGGATATGGCCACTGTGTCCAAACCCTTCGATCGCAGGGAATTAAACCTAATGGAAAATTAAGACTATGGACAGGGCTACAATAACCTATAAGCACTTTATCCAAATTGTATTTGTGAAAATTTTTATACATTTTTGAAAATTTGACTTAGAGTGAAATTCTCTTGAAAGTGCTGTGTGAGGGATATGGCCACTGTGTCCAAACCCTTCGATCGCAGGGAATCAAACCTAATGGAAAATGAAGACTATGAACAGGGCTACAATAAACTATAAGCTACAATAACCTATAAGCACTTTATCCAAATTGTATTTGTGAAAATTTTTATACATTTTTGAAAATTTGACTTAGAGTGAAATTCTCTTGAAAGTGCTGTGTGAGGGATATGGCCACTGTGTCCAAACCCTTCGATCGCAGGGAATCACACCTAATAGAGAATGAAGACTATGGACAGGGCTACAATAACCTATAAGCACTTTATCCAAATTGTATTTGTGAAAATTTTTATACATTTTTGAAAATTTGACTTAGAGTGAAATTCTCTTGAAAGTGCTGTGTGAGGGATATGGCCACTGTCTCCAAACCCTTCGATCGCAGGGAACCAAACCTAATGGAAAATGAAGACTATGGACAGGGCTACAATAACCTATAAGCTACAATAACCTATAAGCACTTTATCCAAATTGTATTTGTGAAAATTTTTATACATTTTTGAAAATTTGACTTAGAGTGAAATTCTCTTGAAAGTGCTGTGTGAGGGATATGGCCACTGTGTCCAAACCCTTCGATCGCAGGGAATCAAACCTAATGGAAAATGAAGACTATGGACAGAGCTACAATAACCTATAAGCTACAATAACCTATAAGCACTTTATCCAAATTGTATTTGTGAAAATTTTTATACATTTTTGAAAATTTAACTTAGAGTGAAATTCTCTTGAAACTGCTGTGTGAGGGATATGACCACTGTGTCCAAACCCTTCGATCGCAGGGAATCAAACCTAATGGAAAATGAAGACTATGGACAGGGCTACAATAACCTATAAGCACTTTATCCAAATTGTATTTGTGAAAATTTTTATACATTTTTGAAAATTTGACTTAGAGTGAAATTCTCTTGAAAGTGCTGTGTGAGGGATATGGCCACTGTGTCCAAACCCTTCGATCGCAGGGAATCAAACCTAATGGAAAATGAAGACTATGGACAGGGCTACAATAACCTATAAGCACTTTGTCCAAATTGTATTTGTGAAAATTTTTATACATTTTTGAAAATTTGACTTAGAGTGAAATTCTCTTGAAAGTGCTGTGTAAGGGATATGACCACTGTGTCCAAACCCTTCGATCGCAGGGAATCAAACCTAATGGAAAATGAAGACTATGGACAGAGCTACAATAACCTATAAGCTACAATAACCTATAAGCACTTTATCCAAATTGTATTTGTGAAAATTTTTATACATTTTTGAAAATTTAACTTAGAGTGAAATTCTCTTGAAACTGCTGTGTGAGGGATATGACCACTGTGTCCAAACCCTTCGATCGCAGGGAATCAAACCTAATGGAAAATGAAGACTATGGACAGGGCTACAATAACCTATAAGCACTTTATCCAAATTGTATTTGTGAAAATTTTTATACATTTTTAAAAATTTGACTTAGAGTGAAATTCTCTTGAAAGTGCTGTGTGAGGGATATGGCTACTGTGTCCAAACCCTTCGATCGCAGGGAATCAAACCTAATGGAAAATGAAGACAATGGACAGGGCTACAATAACCTATAAGCACTTTATCCAAATTGTTTTTGTGAAAATTTTTATACATTTTTGAAAATTTGACTTAGAGTGAAATTCTCTTGAAAGTGCTGTGTGAGGGATATGGCCACTGTGTCCAAACCCTTCGATCGCAGGGAATCACACCTAATAGAGAATGAAGACTATGGACAGGGCTACAATAACCTATAAGCACTTTATCCAAATTGTATTTGTGAAAATTTTTATACATTTTTGAAAATTTGACTTAGAGTGAAATTCTCTTGAAAGTGCTGTGTGAGGGATATGGCCACTGTGTCCAAACCCTTCGATCGCAGGGAACCAAACCTAATGGAAAATGAAGACTATGGACAGGGCTACAATAACCTATAAGCTACAATAACCTATAAGCACTTTATCCAAATTGTATTTGTGAAAATTTTTATACATTTTTGAAAATTTGACTTAGAGTGAAATTCTCTTGAAAGTGCTGTGTGAGGGATATGGCCACTGTGTCCAAACCCTTCGATCGCAGGGAATCAAACCTAATGGAAAATGAAGACTATGGACAGGGCTACAATAACCTATAAGCACTTTTTCCAAATTGTATTTGTGAAAATTTTTATACATTTTTGAAAATTTGACTTAGAGTGAAATTCTCTTGAAAGTGCTGTGTGAGGGATATGGCCACTGTGTCCAAACCCTTCGATCGCAGGGAATCAAACCTAATGGAAAATGAAGACTATGGACAGGGCTACAATAACCTATAAGCACTTTATCCAAATTGTATTTGTGAAAATTTTTATACATTTTTGAAAATTTGACTTAGAGTGAAATTCTCTTGAAAGTGCTGTGTGAGGGATATGACCGCTGTGTCCAAACCCTTCGATCGCAGGGAATCAAACCTAATGGAAAATGAAGACTATGGACAGGGCTACAATAACCTATAAGCTACAATAACCTATAAGCACTTTATCCAAATTGTATTTGTGAAAATTTTTATACATTTTTGAAAATTTAACTTAGAGTGAAATTCTCTTGAAACTGCTGTGTGAGGGATATGGCCACTGTGTCCAAACCCTTCGATCGCAGGGAATCAAACCTAATGGAAAATGAAGACTATGGACAGGGCTACAATAACCTATAAGCACTTTATTCAAATTGTATTTGTGAAAATTTTTATACATTTTTAAAAATTTGACTTAGAGTGAAATTCTCTTGAAAGTGCTGTGTGAGGGATATGGCTACTGTGTCCAAACCCTTCGATCGCAGGGAATCAAACCTAATGGAAAATGAAGACTATGGACAGGGCTACAATAACCTATAAGCACTTTATCCAAATTGTATTTGTGAAAATTTTTATACATTTTTGAAAATTTGACTTAGAGTGAAATTCTCTTGAAAGTGCTGTGTGAGGGATATGGCCACTGTGTCCAAACCCTTCGATCGCAGGGAATCAAACCTAATGGAAAATGAAGACTATGGACAGGGCTACAATAACCTATAAGCACTTTATCCAAATTGTATTTGTGAAAATTTTTATACATTTTTGAAAATTTGACTTAGAGTGAAATTCTCTTGAAAGTGCTGTGTGAGGGATATGACCACTGTGTCCAAACCCTTCGATCGCAGGGAATCAAACCTAATGGAAAATGAAGACTATGGACAGGGCTACAATAACCTATAAGCTACAATAACCTATAAGCACTTTATCCAAATTGTATTTGTGAAAATTTTTATACATTTTTGAAAATTTAACTTAGAGTGAAATTCTCTTGAAAGTGCTGTGTGAGGGATATGGCCACTGTGTCCAAACCCTTCGATCGCAGGGAATCAAACCTAATGGAAAATGAGGACTATGGACAGGGCTACAATAACCTATAAGCACTTTATCCAAATTGTATTTGTGAAAATTTTTATACATTTTTAAAAATTTGACTTAGAGTGAAATTCTCTTGAAAGTGCTGTGTGAGGGATATGGCCACTGTGTCCAAACCCTTCGATCGCAGGGAATCAAACCTAATGGAAAATGAAGACTATGGACAGGGCTACAATAACCTATAAGCACTTTATCCAAAACGTATTTGTGAAAATTTTTATACGTTTTTGAAAATTTGACTTAGAGTGAAATTCTCTTGAAAGTGCTGTGTGAGGGATATGGGCACTGTGTCCAAACCCTTCGATCGCAGGGAATCAAACCTAATGGAAAATGAAGACTATGGACAGGGCTACAATAACCTATAAGCTACAATAACCTATAAGCACTTTATCCAAATTGTATTTGTGAAAATTGTATTCATTTTTGAAAATTTGACTTAGAGTGAAATTCTCTTGAAAGTGCTGTGTGAGGGATATGACCACTGTGTCCAAACCCTTCGATCGCAGGGAATCAAACCTAATGGAAAATGAAGACTATGGACAGGGCTACAATAACCTATAAGCTACAATAACCTATAAACACTTTATCCAAATTGTATTTGTGAAAATTTTTATACATTTTTGAAATTTTAACTTAGAGTGAAATTCTCTTAAAACTGCTGTGTGAGGGATATGGCCACTGTGTCCAAACCCTTCGATCGCAGGGAATCAAACCTAATGGAAAATGAAGACTATGGACAGGGCTACAATAACCTATAAGCACTTTATCCAAATTGTATTTGTGAAAATTTTTATAAATTTTTGAAAATTTGACTTAGAGTGAAATTCTCTTGAAAGTGCTGTGTGAGGGATATGGCCACTGTGTCCAAACCCTTCGATCGCAGGGAATCAAACCTAATGGAAAATGAAGACTATGGACAGGGCTACAATAACCTATAAGCACTTTATCCAAATTGTATTTGTGAAAATTTTTATACATTTTTGAAAATTTGATTAGAGTGAAATTCTCTTGAAAGTGCTGTGTGAGGGATATGTCCACTGTGTCCAAACCCTTCGATCGCAGGGAATCAAACCTAATGGAAAATGAAGACTATGGACAGGGCTACAATAACCTATAAGCACTTTATCCAAATTGTATTTGTGAAAATTTTTATACATTTTTGAAAATTTGACTTAGAGTGAAATTCTCTTGAAAGTGCTGTGTGAGGGATATGGCCACTGTGTCCAAACCCTTCGATCGCAGGGAATCAAACCTAATGGAAAATGAAGACTATGGACAGGGCTACAATAACCTATAAGCACTTTATCCAAATTGTATTTTTGAAAATTTTTACACATTTTTGAAAATTTGACTTAGAGTGAAATTCTCTTGAAAGTGCTGTGTGAGGGATATGGCCACTGTGTCCAAACCCTTCGATCGCAGGGAATCAAACCTAATGGAAAATGAAGACTATGGACAGGGCTACAATAACCTATAAGCACTTTATTCAAATTGTATTTGTGAAAATTTTTATACATTTTTGAAAATTTGACTAAGAGTGAAATTCTCTTGAAAGTGCTGTGTGAGGGATATGGCCACTGTGTCCAAACCCTTCGATCTCAGGGAATCAAACCTAATGGAAAATGAAGACTATGGACAGGGCTACAATAACCTATAAGCACTTTATCCAAATTGTATTTGTGAAAATTTTTATACATTTTTGAAAATTTGACTTAGAGTGAAATTCTCTTGAAAGTGCTGTGTGAGGGATATGGCCACTGTGTCCAAACCCTTCGATCTCAGGGAATCAAACCTAATGGAAAATGAAGACTATGGACAGGGCAACAATAACCTATAAGCACTTTATCCAAATTGTATTTGTGAAAATTTTTATACATTTTTTAAAATTTGACTTAGAGTGAAATTCTCTTGAAAGTGCTGTGTGAGGGATATGGCCACTGTGTTCAAACCCTTCGATCTCAGGGAATCAAACCTAATGGAAAATGAAGACTATGGACAGGGCTACAATAACCTATAAGCACTTTATCCAAATTGTATTTGTGAAAATTTTAATAAATTTTTGAAAATTTGACTTATAGTGAAATTCTCTTGAAAGTGCTGTGTGATGGATATGGCCACTGTGTCCAAACCCTTCGATCTCAGGGAATCAAACCTAATGGAAAATGAAGACTATGGACAGGGCTACAATAACCTATAAGCACTTTATCCAAATTGTATTTGTGAAAATTTTTATACATTTTTGAAAATTTGACTTAGAGTGAAATTCTCTTGAAAGTGCTGTGTGAGGGATATGACCACTGTGTCCAAACCCTTCGATCGCAGGGAATCAAACCTAATGGAAAATGAAGACTATGGACAGGGCTACAATAACCTATAAGCACTTTATCCAAAACGTATTTGTGAAAATTTTTATACGTTTTTGAAAATTTGACTTAGAGTGAAATTCTCTTGAAAGTGCTGTGTGAGGGATATGGGCACTGTGTCCAAACCCTTCGATCGCAGGGAATCAAACCTAATGGAAAATGAAGACTATGGACAGGGCTACAATAACCTATAAGCTACAATAACCTATAAGCACTTTATCCAAATTGTATTTGTGAAAATTGTATTCATTTTTGAAAATTTGACTTAGAGTGAAATTCTCTTGAAAGTGCTGTGTGAGGGATATGACCACTGTGTCCAAACCCTTCGATCGCAGGGAATCAAACCTAATGGAAAATGAAGACTATGGACAGGGCTACAATAACCTATAAGCTACAATAACCTATAAGCACTTTATCCAAATTGTATTTGTGAAAATTTTTATACATTTTTGAAATTTTAACTTAGAGTGAAATTCTCTTAAAACTGCTGTGTGAGGGATATGGCCACTGTGTCCAAACCCTTCGATCGCAGGGAATCAAACCTAATGGAAAATGAAGACTATGGACAGGGCTACAATAACCTATAAGCACTTTATCCAAATTGTATTTGTGAAAATTTTTATAAATTTTTGAAAATTTGACTTAGAGTGAAATTCTCTTGAAAGTGCTGTGTGAGGGATATGGCCACTGTGTCCAAACCCTTCGATCGCAGGGAATCAAACCTAATGGAAAATGAAGAATATGGACAGGGCTACAATAACCTATAAGCACTTTATCCAAATTGTATTTGTGAAAATTTTTATACATTTTTGAAAATTTGATTAGAGTGAAATTCTCTTGAAAGTGCTGTGTGAGGGATATGTCCACTGTGTCCAAACCCTTCGATCGCAGGGAATCAAACCTAATGGAAAATGAAGACTATGGACAGGGCTACAATAACCTATAAGCACTTTATCCAAATTGTATTTGTGAAAATTTTTATACATTTTTGAAAATTTGACTTAGAGTGAAATTCTCTTGAAAGTGCTGTGTGAGGGATATGGCCACTGTGTCCAAACCCTTCGATCGCAGGGAATCAAACCTACTGGAAAATGAAGACTATGGAAAGGACTACAATAACCTATAAGCACTTTATCCAAATTGTATTTTTGAAAATTTTTACACATTTTTGAAAATTTGACTTAGAGTGAAATTCTCTTGAAAGTGCTGTGTGAGGGATATGGCCACTGTGTCCAAACCCTTCGATCGCAGGGAATCAAACCTAATGGAAAATGAAGACTATGGACAGGGCTACAATAACCTATAAGCACTTTATCCAAATTGTATTTGTGAAAATTTTTATACATTTTTGAAAATTTGACTAAGAGTGAAATTCTCTTGAAAGTGCTGTGTGAGGGATATGGCCACTGTGTCCAAACCCTTCGATCTCAGGGAATCAAACCTAATGGAAAATGAAGACTATGGACAGGGCTACAATAACCTATAAGCACTTTATCCAAATTGTATTTGTGAAAATTTTTATACATTTTTGAAAATTTGACTTAGAGTGAAATTCTCTTGAAAGTGCTGTGTGAGGGATATGGCCACTGTGTCCAAACCCTTCGATCTCAGGGAATCAAACCTAATGGAAAATGAAGACTATGGACAGGGCAACAATAACCTATAAGCACTTTATCCAAATTGTATTTGTGAAAATTTTTATACATTTTTTAAAATTTGACTTAGAGTGAAATTCTCTTGAAAGTGCTGTGTGAGGGATATGGCCACTGTGTTCAAACCCTTCGATCTCAGGGAATCAAACCTAATGGAAAATGAAGACTATGGACAGGGCTACAATAACCTATAAGCACTTTATCCAAATTGTATTTGTGAAAATTTTAATAAATTTTTGAAAATTTGACTTATAGTGAAATTCTCTTGAAAGTGCTGTGTGAGGGATATGGCCACTGTGTCCAAACCCTTCGATCTCAGGGAATCAAACCTAATGGAAAATGAAGACTATGGACAGGGCTACAATAACCTATAAGCACTTTATCCAAATTGTATTTGTGAAAATTTTTATACATTTTTGAAAATTTGACTTAGAGTGAAATTCTCTTGAAAGTGCTGTGTGAGGGATATGACCACTGTGTCCAAACCCTTCGATCGCAGGGAATCAAACCTAATGGAAAATGAAGACTATGGACAGAGCTACAATAACCTATAAGCTACAATAACCTATAAGCACTTTATCCAAATTGTATTTGTGAAAATTTTTATACATTTTTGAAAATTTAACTTAGAGTGAAATTCTCTTGAAACTGCTGTGTGAGGGATATGACCACTGTGTCCAAACCCTTCGATCGCAGGGAATCAAACCTAATGGAAAATGAAGACTATGGACAGGGCTACAATAACCTATAAGCACTTTATCCAAATTGTATTTGTGAAAATTTTTATACATTTTTAAAAATTTGACTTAGAGTGAAATTCTCTTGAAAGTGCTGTGTGAGGGATATGGCTACTGTGTCCAAACCCTTCGATCGCAGGGAATCAAACCTAATGGAAAATGAAGACTATGGACAGGGCTACAATAACCTATAAGCACTTTATCCAAATTGTTTTTGTGAAAATTTTTATACATTTTTGAAAATTTGACTTAGAGTGAAATTCTCTTGAAAGTGCTGTGTGAGGGATATGGCCACTGTGTCCAAACCCTTCGATCGCAGGGAATCACACCTAATAGAGAATGAAGACTATGGACAGGGCTACAATAACCTATAAGCACTTTATCCAAATTGTATTTGTGAAAATTTTTATACATTTTTGAATATTTGACTTAGAGTGAAATTCTCTTGAAAGTGCTGTGTGAGGGATATGGCCACTGTGTCCAAACCCTTCGATCGCAGGGAACCAAACCTAATGGAAAATGAAGACTATGGACAGGGCTACAATAACCTATAAGCTACAATAACCTATAAGCACTTTATCCAAATTGTATTTGTGAAAATTTTTATACATTTTTGAAAATTTGACTTAGAGTGAAATTCTCTTGAAAGTGCTGTGTGAGGGATATGGCCACTGTGTCCAAACCCTTCGATCGCAGGGAATCAAACCTAATGGAAAATGAAGACTATGGACAGGGCTACAATAACCTATAAGCACTTTATCCAAATTGTATTTGTGAAAATTTTTATACATTTTTGAAAATTTGACTTAGAGTGAAATTCTCTTGAAAGTGCTGTGTGAGGGATATGGCCACTGTGTCCAAACCCTTCGATCGCAGGGAATCAAACCTAATGGAAAATGAAGACTATGGACAGGGCTACAATAACCTATAAGCACTTTATCCAAATTGTATTTGTGAAAATTTTTATACATTTTTGAAAATTTGACTTAGAGTGAAATTCTCTTGAAAGTGCTGTGTGAGGGATATGACCACTGTGTCCAAACCCTTCGATCGCAGGGAATCAAACCTAATGGAAAATGAAGACTATGGACAGGGCTACAATAACCTATAAGCTACAATAACCTATAAGCACTTTATCCAAATTGTATTTGTGAAAATTTTTATACATTTTTGAAAATTTAACTTAGAGTGAAATTCTCTTGAAACTGCTGTGTGAGGGATATGGCCACTGTGTCCAAACCCTTCGATCGCAGGGAATCAAACCTAATGGAAAATGAAGACTATGGACAGGGCTACAATAACCTATAAGCACTTTATTCAAATTGTATTTGTGAAAATTTGTATACATTTTTAAAAATTTGACTTAGAGTGAAATTCTCTTGAAAGTGCTGTGTGAGGGATATGGCTACTGTGTCCAAACCCTTCGATCGCAGGGAATCAAACCTAATGGAAAATGAGGACTATGGACAGGGCTACAATAACCTATAAGCACTTTATCCAAATTGTATTTGTGAAAATTTTTATACATTTTTGAAAATTTGACTTAGAGTGAAATTCTCTTGAAAGTGCTGTGTGAGGGATATGGCCACTGTGTCCAAACCCTTCGATCGCAGGGAATCAAACCTAATGGAAAATGAAGACTATGGACAGGGCTACAATAACCTATAAGCACTTTATCCAAATTGTATTTGTGAAAATTTTTATACATTTTTGAAAATTTGACTTAGAGTGAAATTCTCTTGAAAGTGCTGTGTGAGGGATATGACCACTGTGTCCAAACCCTTCGATCGCAGGGAATCAAACCTAATGGAAAATGAAGACTATGGACAGGGCTACAATAACCTATAAGCTACAATAACCTATAAGCACTTTATCCAAATTGTATTTGTGAAAATGTTTATACATTTTTGAAAATTTAACTTAGAGTGAAATTCTCTTGAAAGTGCTGTGTGAGGGATATGGCCACTGTGTCCAAACCCTTCGATCGCAGGGAATCAAACCTAATGGAAAATGAGGACTATGGACAGGGCTACAATAACCTATAAGCACTTTATCCAAATTGTATTTGTGAAAATTTTTATACATTTTTAAAAATTTGACTTAGAGTGAAATTCTCTTGAAAGTGCTGTGTGAGGGATATGGCCACTGTGTCCAAACCCTTCGATCGCAGGGAATCAAACCTAATGGAAAATGAAGACTATGGACAGGGCTACAATAACCTATAAGCACTTTATCCAAAAAGTATTTGTGAAAATTTTTATACGTTTTTGAAAATTTGACTTAGAGTGAAATTCTCTTGAAAGTGCTGTGTGAGGGATATGGGCACTGTGTCCAAACCCTTCGATCGCAGGGAATCAAACCTAATGGAAAATGAAGACTATGGACAGGGCTACAATAACCTATAAGCTACAATAACCTATAAGCACTTTATCCAAATTGTATTTGTGAAAATTTTATTCATTTTTGAAAATTTGACTTAGAGTGAAATTCTCTTGAAAGTGCTGTGTGAGGGATATGACCACTGTGTCCAAACCCTTCGATCGCAGGGAATCAAACCTAATGGAAAATGAAGACTATGGACAGGGCTACAATAACCTATAAGCTACAATAACCTATAAGCACTTTATCCAAATTGTATTTGTGAAAATTTTTATACATTTTTGAAATTTTAACTTAGAGTGAAATTCTCTTAAAACTGCTGTGTGAGGGATATGGCCACTGTGTCCAAACCCTTCGATCGCAGGGAATCAAACCTAATGGAAAATGAAGACTATGGACAGGGCTACAATAACCTATAAGCACTTTATCCAAATTGTATTTGTGAAAATTTTTATAAATTTTTGAAAATTTGACTTAGAGTGAAATTCTCTTGAAAGTGCTGTGTGAGGGATATGGCCACTGTGTCCAAACCCTTCGATCGCAGGGAATCAAACCTAATGGAAAATGAAGACTATGGACAGGGCTACAATAACCCATAAGCACTTTATCCAAATTGTATTTGTGAAAATTTTTATACATTTTTGAAAATTTGATTAGAGTGAAATTCTCTTGAAAGTGCTGTGTGAGGGATATGTCCACTGTGTCCAAACCCTTCGATCGCAGGGAATCAAACCTAATGGAAAATGAAGACTATGGACAGGGCTACAATAACCTATAAGCACTTTATCCAAATTGTATTTGTGAAAATTTTTATACATTTTTGAAAATTTGACTTAGAGTGAAATTCTCTTGAAAGTGCTGTGTGAGGGATATGGCCACTGTGTCCAAACCCTTCGATCGCAGGGAATCAAACCTACTGGAAAATGAAGACTATGGACAGGGCTACAATAACCTATAAGCACTTTATCCAAATTGTATTTTTGAAAATTTTTACACATTTTTGAAAATTTGACTTAGAGTGAAATTCTCTTGAAAGTGCTGTGTGAGGGATATGGCCACTGTGTCCAAACCCTTCGATCGCAGGGAATCAAACCTAATGGAAAATGAAGACTATGGACAGGGCTACAATAACCTATAAGCACTTTATCCAAATTGTATTTGTGAAAATTTTTATACATTTTTGAAAATTTGACTAAGAGTGAAATTCTCTTGAAAGTGCTGTGTGAGGGATATGGCCACTGTGTCCAAACCCTTCGATCTCAGGGAATCAAACCTAATGGAAAATGAAGACTATGGACAGGGCTACAATAACCTATAAGCACTTTATCCAAATTGTATTTGTGAAAATTTTTATACATTTTTGAAAATTTGACTTAGAGTGAAATTCTCTTGAAAGTGCTGTGTGAGGGATATGGCCACTGTGTCCAAACCCTTCGATCTCAGGGAATCAAACCTAATGGAAAATGAAGACTATGGACAGGGCTACAATAACCTATAAGCACTTTATCCAAATTGTATTTGTGAAAATTTTTATACATTTTTTAAAATTTGACTTAGAGTGAAATTCTCTTGAAAGTGCTGTGTGAGGGATATGGCCACTGTGTTCAAACCCTTCGATCTCAGGGAATCAAACCTAATGGAAAATGAAGACTATGGACAGGGCTACAATAACCTATAAGCACTTTATCCAAATTGTATTTGTGAAAATTTTAATAAATTTTTGAAAATTTGACTTATAGTGAAATTCTCTTGAAAGTGCTGTGTCAGGGATATGGCCACTGTGTCCAAACCCTTCGATCTCAGGGAATCAAACCTAATGGAAAATGAAGACTATGGACAGGGCTACAATAACCTATAAGCACTTTATCCAAATTGTATTTGTGAAAATTTTTATACATTTTTTAAAATTTGACTTAGAGTGAAATTCTCTTGAAAGTGCTGTGTGAGGGATATGGCCACTGTGTCCAAACCCTTCGATCTCAGGGAATCAAACCTAATGGAAAATGAAGACTATGGACAGGGCTACAATAACCTATAAGCCTATAAGCACTTTATCCAAATTGTATTTGTGAAAATTTTAATACATTTTTGAAAATTTGACTTAGAGTGAAATTCTCTTGAAAGTGCTGTGTGAGGGATATGGCCACTGTGTCCAAACCCTTCGATCGCAGGGAATCAAACCTAATGGAAAATGAAGACTATGGACAGGGCTACAATAACCTATAAGCACTTTATCCAAATTGTATTTGTGAAAATTTTTATACATTTTTGAAAATTTGACTTAGAGTGAAATTCTCTTGAAAGTGCTGTGTGAGGGATATGGCCACTGTGTCCAAACCCTTCGATCGCAGGGAATCAAACCTAATGGAAAATGAAGACTATGAACAGGGCTACAATAAACTATAAGCTACAATAACCTATAAGCACTTTATCCAAATTGTATTTGTGAAAATTTTTATACATTTTTGAAAATTTGACTTAGAGTGAAATTCTCTTGAAAGTGCTGTGTGAGGGATATGGCCACTGTGTCCAAACCCTTCGATCGCAGGGAATCACACCTAATAGAGAATGAAGACTATGGACAGGGCTACAATAACCTATAAGCACTTTATCCAAATTGTATTTGTGAAAATTTTTATACATTTTTGAAAATTTGACTTAGAGTGAAATTCTCTTGAAAGTGCTGTGTGAGGGATATGGCCACTGTGTCCAAACCCTTCGATCGCAGGGAACCAAACCTAATGGAAAATGAAGACTATGGACAGGGCTACAATAACCTATAAACTACAATAACCTATAAGCACTTTATCCAAATTGTATTTGTGAAAATTTTTATACATTTTTGAAAATTTGACTTAGAGTGAAATTCTCTTGAAAGTGCTGTGTGAGGGATATGGCCACTGTGTCCAAACCCTTCGATCGCAGGGAATCAAACCTAATGGAAAATGAAGACTATGGACAGGGCTACAATAACCTATAAGCACTTTATCCAAATTGTATTTGTGAAAATTTTTATACATTTTTGAAAATTTGACTTAGAGTGAAATTCTCTTGAAAGTGCTGTGTGAGGGATATGGCCACTGTGTCCAAACCCTTCGATCGCAGGGAATCAAACCTAATGGAAAATGAAGACTATGGACAGGGCTACAATAACCTATAAGCACTTTATCCAAATTGTATTTGGGAAAATTTTTATACATTTTTGAAAATTTGACTTAGAGTGAAATTCTCTTGAAAGTGCTGTGTGAGGGATATGACCACTGTGTCCAAACCCTTCGATCGCAGGGAATCAAACCTAATGGAAAATGAAGACTATGGACGGGGCTACAATAACCTATAAGCTACAATAACCTATAAGCACTTTATCCAAATTGTATTTGTGAAAATTTTTATACATTTTTGAAAATTTAACTTAGAGTGAAATTCTCTTGAAACTGCTGTGTGAGGGATATGGCCACTGTGTCCAAACCCTTCGATCGCAGGGAATCAAACCTAATGGAAAATGAAGACTATGGACAGGGCTACAATAACCTATAAGCACTTTATCCAAATTGTATTTGTGAAAATTTTTATACATTTTTTAAAAATTTGACTTAGAGTGAAATTCTCTTGAAAGTGCTGTGTGAGGGATATGGCTACTGTGTCCAAACCCTTCGATCGCAGGGAATCAAACCTAATGGAAAATGAAGACTATGGACAGGGCTACAATAACCTATAAGCACTTTATCCAAATTGTATTTGTGAAAATTTTTATACATTTTTGAAAATTTGACTTAGAGTGAAATTCTCTTGAAAGTGCTGTGTGAGGGATATGGCCACTGTGTCCAAACCCTTCGATCGCAGGGAATCAAACCTAATGGAAAATGAAGACTATGGACAGGGCTACAATAACCTATAAGCACTTTATCCAAATTGTATTTGTGAAAATTTTTATACATTTTTGAAAATTTGACTTAGAGTGAAATTCTCTTGAAAGTGCTGTGTGAGGGATATGACCACTGTGTCCAAACCCTTCGATCGCA